>OU342556.1:0-10000000 GCA_910589295.1 Noctua janthe | reverse complement strand
TTTTACCAACAAATATGGGCGCTTTATGAACAAATGATTATTAATAAATTTAAATTATTACAAAACTGAAAGCTTCACTGAATATAAAGTTATAAAGTTGTGTTACAATAAGGGTCTCTACTGTCTAAATTAATTAATTTTGTTTTTAGTTTTAAAGATGTTTAAAGGAGCGGTTGTCTATTAAAATTGCACGTAGACGCTATAGGCCGACCGCTTTAATAAGTCCTCCGCCTTACCCCATCAAAGGCACATTAAGCGTCAAAAACTCCTAACACTATCCCACAGGTATTACGATACTAATTGAACCAATACGTGATCAACTTTCAGAATATTCCATTTAAATTGACACCTTCGCGAGGACTCAATAAAACAATCGGTCTGTAGTTGTCAGCGACTTGTGTGACACTCTCAATTCAAACTGATGTAGTCAGATTGTGTTTCTCCATAAGAAATTTCTCAGTAGCCGCCACGGAGTCTGGATTTGTGTACGTTGATGGCTGTAGGCTCGCCTCCTATTAAATGGGACTTCAAACATAACTGGCGAAATATGGGTGTACTATTATGTACTAGCCTAATCCTATAGGTGTTACAGCCGTGATGTTTTGTATGTGGTCAGCTAATTATCGGGCCAGGCAGCAAAAAAGGGTATTATAACAATGTTTCACTAACTATAAATGGCACTTGTCTCTCGTTTGCCATCCTAGAATTACTTGGTATACTTCTATGGCTGGATTTTGTAAAAAGTCTTTTTACTCTCTGTTTACTTGTCATTGTTTTTATTTATAAAAATAAAACCATAGTTTATTTTACACTAATGTCTTAGGCAAACGAGAGAAGGACAAAAGAGGCAGGAATCATCCAAAGACCAACTTCTTAAAACGTAACTACTTGAAGTCTATCGCCGCGAACTTCCTCAACTCAGCTTGTCAAATACATACTCGCATTTAAAACAAAATACGGAGCGTGCTAAGAACAAATTGATTCTGCAGCGTCTACTCCACGTCTTAAAGTTTACACCCAACTATAATTACGCGGTGCTCCACGGCGGGGTCGGTAGGAGCCCCCGGTCCCATTACAAAGTTAAAATCAGTTATTCGAAACTACCGAATGGAGTCGAGCTTGTACGAAAAAGGCGTTAGGCAACGCAAAACTGCGCAGAATTGCCTTCAACACGTAATACTCCAAAACGTTTGAATATTTTAACAGGATAAAAGGGTTAGCGGCAATTAAAAAAGTATTATTGAGTATTTTTTATGTAAGCTGGAAGAATTAAATTTGGGTCACAAAGGGGTCGTTCATCAAAAGGGATAGATATTAGTGGTAATAATGGGACTGAGTTCCACTTCTAGTTTGTTGATTGTTCTTAAAATACGTCCTTATAACTTTGCTTGAAATGTAGAAATTCAGAAATCTAGTGCAGTTCAAAATTAACACTGTAATATTAGAAACATAAGTGATATCCTGGGATACCAATCTAAAGAAGCTATATTGCTTGGAATAAATCCATATCTTAACTTTTGCCTGTAATCCCCGAAGGGTTAGGCAGAAGTGTACCTAATAGTACACCCACATTTCGCCAGTTATATTTAAGTCCCATGTAATAGGGGGCAAGCCTATTGCCACCAACTGCGTACAAATCCAGACTACAAGGCTGCAACTGAGAAACTCCTGATGGAAAAACCCAAAAACACTGCCCGACCTGTGAATCGAACCCAGTACCTCATGCTCAGCAGTCACGCTTGCGACCCCTAGACCAACGAATCAGTAATGTTTAAGCCCCATATAAAAGGGGGCGAGCCTATTGCCATCAACCAGGCACAAATCCAGACTCCGAGGAAAACCATTAAACAGAAAATAAATAACTTAAACTCAACAACTAATGGCTTATCTGCGTGCTTAAGTGTAAATAAAATATTAGTATGATGGATTAATTCTCTGCCTTCACAAACATCTATCATTCACATTGTTCTTTGTAAAGTAAACGCGGTTTCTGAGTAAGCGGTATTGTTGTTACTAGTTATTATAAACAGTATTGTTGAGTCTAAATATAGACTCGGCAATACTGACTCGTCGTTTGTTTGGTTACTGTCAACAGTAAACGCTGATGATGTGGTTTTATCTGATAAGTACATTTTGGAATTTTGGTGTTTAAAGGAAAAATTTTAAAATATTCCGGCGAAGTGCGAGTTGGACTCGAGCACCGAGGGTTCCGTATAAACTTGTAGGTATTACAACATATTTACGGTTTTCAGGATATTTCCTTTATACGTGCTGTAAGACATTGCTTCTTGCCAAATTTCATGATTCTAGGTCAACAGGAAGTACCCTATAGGTTTTGATACCCTTGGGAAATCGCAAAATATACATACACGGACATATCCTTTGATAGCGCTGTTTGACATGTATGATTTTTTTCACTACTCTTAGGGGTAATAGATTTGAGTATTTGATATTAATTTCAGCTTGATATCTCCACGCGTTCTTGAGAAAAAGGGTCTTGACAGACGGACTAACAGACAGACAAAAAAGTGATCCTTTTTATACTGACTGAGATACTGGATCCTAAAAATCTTCAAAATGTTATTTTCCGGAAATGTAGACGCCAAAATAACTGGCATACAATAGGTGGCAATACCGATTCTACATCCACCAGGTCTACTCGGTACAAGTGTATCTTCTGGTCTACATGAGTACGTACCTACTAAATGTAAGGAAATAAACATTTGTAATTATATTTTTATCCCATTTAACAAGATAAGTCTATAGAAAAGTGTCGATTGTTTAATTACGCTCATTAAACCAGACCAGTACCTACTTGAACTGGCAGTTTATTGAACAAGTGCTCGCATTCAAGATCCTTTAATTAATTGAACTACACATTACTCATATCACTTCATTTAATTTATATACCTATTTGTATTTTCGAGTATACAACAATATGCGTGGGTTACCAATGATATTTCACTTTGATATCAATTCATTTATCAAGCAAGTAAGTAAGTACATCATTTTCTATTGAATCGAATGATACTTATGATATATTGAGCAGAATACAACAGATAATAATCATGTATGAGTATTTTCGCCGAATTTCAATCAGTGCTACGAGATTTGTTATTGCTACGAATGCGTAGCTGCTTCGTAGAATGCTACGGATTTTGCTTCGTAGCTTCGAACTTTTACTACGGTCTTCGAGGAACGTTTTCAAAAGTTTACAGTTTTAATTAATGTAATGTTTTGAGTGCTTTTATTTTATAACGAAATCCGCTTAGATATTCTCTATTCCTCCTCAACACAAAAATAAACAAACTGGTGTTTAAGAATCTGTTAATTCCGTGTCTAATTAAAAATAAATAAAAGAGATTCTTCTCAACGCACGTGTCTCATTTATGTTGAGGTGTGCACAAATATATATACGTGTAAATAAAACGTGTTTTGTAAGCGAATTACACATGATTGCAATTAGGGTACCGTTTCTAAATGAACGCTTGTACTTGCAAGTGAAATACTGCGTTTGAAAAACACTCTTTGGAAGTAATTATGCGTGTGCGGTGTGACACAATTACACAGTTCGTAACTGGTTTTAATAATGGATTACTTTGTTAGATTAGTCCCTTGTTCCATATGTGATGATGTTTTCTAAGAAACAATTTGATGACAATGTATTATTTAATGAATTACCGCCTTGTGTCGGTTTTCCTCGAAAGGGCAGGCAAAGGTGTTTAGAATGTTAAAATTGTCGCTGTGTCATACAAAAGTACAATACATACTTTTTCAATATGTATGGAACATCGGTTTTTTTTTAATAGCCAAAGAATATTTTCTATGGTTCTAAAATCATGTTCTGATTTTATAGTAACAGTTAAGCATGATAGCCTAGTGGTGTGACCGTTAAAGAGATGTCAGCAACCACGTAGGGGTCCGCATGGGCCGATGCCTGCCAGGGCTGCGGGACTGTTCGAAAGAGATACCGTGGCCCTGGAACACAAAGGGCAAAGAAGGAACATGGATGGGTTTTAGTCAGTACAAGTCTGACACTCCCTTCCGCTCCGCCCAGAGTGGAGAGGGTCATTTGATGATTTCCCATCCGAAAAAAAAAAAAAAAAAAGGCCCTCTGATTTTTCGAATTCATGTGCGTATTGTATAATTATCACTTGCTTCGGTGAAGGAAAACATCGTGAGGAAACCAAACCGGCATGCCTGACAGATATTTCTCGACGGCATGTAAAGACAAGTCAGAAGCCCATGGGCGGCATCAAAACTGACACCAGGTTAGGCACTAACCACACGATAAAAGAAAAACCAGTTAGCACGTCCCTTACACCGTGTCATAATGGGAGGCTGGACTATCGCCACAAATACAGACTAGGTCAGGTTATTACTTAAATATTTCTGATGAAACCCCATTACCACAGAACCTCACAGAACCTTATGAAGCAGTCAAATTAATTGAAGTTTAGTTATAATTTGGAAGTTCGTAATTAAAGTGCTTGTAACCCTTATCAGACTTATGAAGTGATGTTGTCTTGTGTACCGATGTAGGTTAGTTTGCGTGTGTTATATTTAGTAATTGATTGCGTTCATAATTTTGATGGTCGTCCGTCAAATCAAGTGCTCTGTGATTAGATCGTTCGTTTGTTTCATTACTAAGCTAATTACAGTTTTAGTGCATCAAACCTAGCATTATTATTCCATGATAGTTTTAGAATTTAGTGCGAATATTAGGGGTTAAAGTATGAAATTGGCGATCTGTATGGACGATTTCGTGAAAAGTGAAATTTTCATACTAACATTTTTTTATTGGAAACGTCTGATCCGATTGATGTAATTGCAATAGTTACGAGTGAAAAAAGCTGCGCTATACTACGTATCTTAAATTCTCAAAACACAGTCTATGAAAAAATATACCTACTTGAAGTAGTGTAACCGACGGCACATTGAAAGAGGTGTTTTGACACACTACCCTAAAAGGTAATATGTAAACACTGGTACGGTTTTTAAATTCTAAAAAAAAAAAAATACCAATCGATTTGATAACCTCCTCTTTTTGGAAGTCGGTTAAAAAGGTAATTCATCGTTCATTAATTCGTCATTTAACAATTAATCCAATAAAAATGGAATTAGGAAAAAACTTTTGGAAAAACGATAGGAAAATACGTCAAAGTTACAAACAGAGCAAAATGTGAGAAAAAAACGGCAATTTCATAGTTTACGACACATTATTTTAAATTCTATACTGGATAGGATTAATACTGATATAATAATAAAAGGATCAAGGTTTACATACAACTCATATTGGGTATTGTATCCTTCTAAATAAATCAATCATTCCTACGCAATTCTACCATAATCCTACGCAATTTAATAAAAATAACATCCATCAATGTTTGAACCAAAAATATGACTTGTGTTACTATAAATAACATTTATACAGCCTAAGCACATATCATATGGCTGTAAAAATAAAAGAATATTTATTTATTTCAGATTTACTAGCGTTTGATACCTACACTAGGTACAAAAAATACAGAAAGCAACATAACAAAAACATATACAGCAATTTAATAACTACAGAAACTAGGTCCTTAAATTATTAGAACAATGCCTCGTTGGTTTAGTGGTCGCAAGCGCGACTGCTGAGCACGAGGTCCTGGGTTCGATTCTCAGGTCGGGCAAAGTGTAATTGGTTTTTTTTTCTGTTTAATTAGGAATTTCTCAGTAGTAGCCACGGAGTCTAGATTTGTGCCCGTTTGATGGCAATAGGCTCACCCCCTATTACATGGGCCTTAAACATAACTGGCGAAATGGAGGTGTACTAATGGGTACACCTCTGCCTTATTGTTATGGGATTACGGACGTGATGTTATGTTATTATTAGAACATGTGAGAATGTGATGAATAAGCAACAAGAAATTCTTAGCGTAACTACCTGACTATTCCACTAAAACACCACAACATTCGGTTTGTAATCAAGGTACGACACCTCAGCTAAATTATTGTGCTGATTCATTGATTTAAAACTCGAGTTAATTAATCAAACACAAGTAAAAAGGTAATCCCCCTGCCTTCTCACCTCTCAAGGTTCCATCTAAAATCTTTTAGTAATACGTCTCACGGTAATGTGCGCAAAATCAAAAGCAATAGTAATTTACAACGTAACAGTATTACCTACTTAACGTCACGTAGATAAAGCACAACCTGATTCTAGCATTGTGCGTACAACCCGCGTATAAATACGTAATTCGGTAGACAAAGGAGGTAAGGTTTCGTTTCGTATGAATAATGGGGTTTTCCGCACAAGGGGCGAAGCACCCAGAAAAGCTAAGGGATCAGACACGACAAGCAAATAGTACGAATGTTGACTTTCCTTACTTTCTCTTTACAATTCCGGAATTAAGTTTAAAAGTAACGAAAGAATTCGAGAATTCCGTCAACAATAATTTCTACCGCGGGCGAGAAATGAAAATCCAAAAGAAATAAACATTTTAATGCCAGCGAATGAAACATTTTTCAGTCGTATAAAATATGAGTAGATAGTTCACAACAGAAATGTATTCATACGATGCGGTTGATGCACGTAACAGACCGCTTGAATGGTCATGAATGTGATGAGCAACAAAACGAGGAAAAGTACAGCAGGTTGAACTGATACGAGAAAAAAATATACGACTGAATAGAGTTACGTGAATCGCAAGTGCCTCGGTGGAGTGTGGGCGTACCAATAGGGTCTATTCTTTTACTGAAAATACTGAAAAATGCAACATAATTGTACATATTCCCTCTTGAGCTTGTTCTAAGCTCTTAAACTTTCAATTGCGGTCATGCAGCTCGTTTACATCAGCAGATTTCATCCACGAAAGGTTTCAGGTTCCAAGTGATTACATTTTTGGTTAATGTTCATTTCGTAATAGACTTTTAAGTATCTTCCATCTGGTCACATTAACCGATGGTAATTTTGACGCTTCATTAAGTAGTTTTCTTCAGACAATGTTTATCAAGCTCATTTGGTAAATATTCTTCCATTTCGCGATAACACACGTTTTCTTTATTGGAGTTTGCCTTTCAAGAGAAATTGAACAAAACTTCACATATTTTTCTCGTAATATTATTCTGTTTGTTGTCTTTCAGGCATTTATTATTAAGCCATGTTAAAAATGTAGCGAAACATTACCGCATGACAAATTGCCATCCAAGACGAGACCAAAATTGCTGTACTTACTATAAAATGAAGTAAAGATGGCGGCGCGTCATTTAAAATTAATTTTAAATTGAGTAGGTACCTATCACTTTAATTTGAGCCTAAAATCGGATCATGGAAATTATATTTCAGGGATTCTAAATGAAAAATATTACAATACCCATTTTATTCCAATTACCAATTTATAACAACTTACTTATTGTATGATAACTAATTCAAATACATTTTCGTTCTTATTTTGGATAAATAGGTGTAACAATAAAAAGTCTTTAGTGCGCGGTCGCTTACTATATAAGTTTTATGCTCCTGGCTGGAGGCCTTCCACTGAAGGCATCCACGAGATATTCCGGTTAAGCAGAAGCCAGCCTTATTGGTTGACCTGCGAGATGCCATTACTAAAAAAAAATGTCTTTTATAATGATTGCCGGTGTATAACCAGGCGAAAACTAAGCCTTGATATCATACAACTATGGCTCTTATATCTTCGAATGTACACGAAAAAGAGCAAAAGAACTCGTCATAAATTCAGTTGTTTAACAGATACCATTATGAATTCCGTTCAGCAATGTACAGGAAACGTGTCATGAAAAGTGACATCTTACTTTATTTTATCAGTGAGTAGGAAACGAAACATACGACATTTAACACGTAGACGATAAAACAGAAATAAAGTACCCTCACCAATTTCACTCCTCCTCTGGGAAAGAGTGAACTAGAAACAATTTATCAAATCCAATAGCAACATATAATATTCATCATACAGGGGAAATTATCATAGTCATGTTTATGTAATAGGTCAAAACACAAGGTACACCGTGATTTCATGGAATTTGCGTGTTTGTTAGTGTTACTAAGTAAACTTTGTGCTAGGATTTAGTGCTAGAAGTGGCTTTAAACCACCTTAACACCGAACATTGGGATCTTTAGCGTGATCCGCCGACGCTGCTAAATTATACAAGCTTGTAAACAGGACTGGCAATGTTCTTGGAAAGGATTTGCAAGTCTTGGCAAATGGCAAATAACAGACCAATCTTGTGACGTCATTATAGGTACAGAAGAGACTGCCTTTGGCGTTGTGAAGTCTGCTTACCAAGCTACAGCAGTACATTTACTACAAGAAAGTCTTAGGAGACTTCGATCTCCATTACCTGTAGTTACAACGACAGGAGGGTCCTTTCCCAAACTGCCCCATCTCAAAATTCTATCCTGTATTGTGGTGTCATTTACGTGTTAGTTTAGTTTGTTCTTATGTAGTTCATCATAGATGAGGTTCAGATCAAAGACGCATGATTTGAACTGAAGGGGTTTGATACATATGACAACGGTATAATTGACATGACATGACAGCCTAGTTATTTGATTTAGACTAAATTCGAGATACAGTTGGGGAAATATTTGACGGTAAGATATCTTGTTAACATCAACTTACATAATTCTAAAGTTCCCTACATTGAATAATAGTCACATATCCATTTATATTTAACTAACTTCCCTTTCGTGTAATAATAATGAGGGTTTTATAAACGGTCCGTTAGTCGGGTCGACCGACGGCTGGGGTCACCGCTTGCTATGCGTTATTACACCCTTTACAAACTGCAACACAAATTACGGTGCAAATAAAGCCGGGGACCCGTTAAGATTTTGACCTGGCACTAGATTTCCCAAACGAGTTATAAGTATGAAGTGTAGTTATGAAAAGCCGTGCTTCAAAAACTTTAAGTAGGTGTTGTCGTAGTCTAAGTCCACCACACATAGGACCCTTCTAGAAATTGGTGGAAAGCTTGTTACACGAACTATCCTCTCAGACATTTAAATCCTGTAAAGATAATAGCCTAGAATCCCTCATGTTTCCATTACCACTCCCACGTAGAATTTGAAAGCCATTCAGACATTGTAGCGTAAACAAAAGCCCAGATTTTGTCAATAGAAACAAATCCAATATAATTGTCAGTAATTAGTGCTGTAATAGCTCGATAGCTGGATTATCTTGTGGCCATTAAACTCAACTATCACGTACCGCCTCGATAGCGGCTTGCGTCTCATACTTTACGCGGAACACGTACGTTCGACCAATAATTCCTATAATTATTAAATTATTATGGTATTATCAACCCCGTAATTGTATTATTATAGTCTACAGTTTATATTGTGTGGCTAACCACGGAATACTGTACAGTAATTGACTATTGATTAATTGGGATAATAGTTGTCGCTGACAACGCTGAAGAGGTTGCATGTTCTCGTACCACTTACCTTCTTTAGGGACTTGTAGAGTTGGGTCACGAATCTAATCAATGGGTCGGGGTTAAAATGTCGTTTTGAAGATAATCGATTTACATATCGGGGCTTTTCTACCTTAAGGCTAAAGCAATAGCAACCATTATTGCTTTGAGTTTCATTTCGCTATTCTAGTCTGACATTATCGGTAATTTTTGCTCTAATTTGAGCTGACAGGTGCAAATCACGAAGAAATCTCTTTAAACATGCAATGTTGATTTGTTTATTTCGTCTTATTTGTTTTCTTTGTCAAAATCAGTGTGAACAGCAACTTTTCACCTCCATTCTCCCCTTCAAAGTTGTTCTAGTGTAATATTTGGTTCGACTCGATAAGTTTTATCGAGAAAATCAATTTCAGTGTTTAAAAGTTTTACGTGTATCTCGGCACTGAGGTAGATCACTTCGCAAACTGTTTTGTGAATATTTAAATATACAATCTAACTTTTTATCATCATCGATGCTGCATTGGTAAATCTTTAACATATCTTCGAAAGTGTTTCTTAAGATACATGATACCTTACCCGCTTTATACATAGATCACTGCACTGCATGTCCATGGATAAGCGCAAATGAAATCAACGTCGTTTCATGGTTTCACATTATATCATTTTAACATTTAAATTGGTCATAACCAATGACATAAAGTTTATTATGTGGCAACCGAAATAAAATGACCTTTATTAACTCGTTCAAATAATATTAATAAGCAAACAAATTATCGGTGGGCGGAATAATTCGATCAACTAAATAGCGCTAGGTGTAATTCGGCTCGTCAATTACAACTGAAGTGTTGACCGGCTGGGATCGATCACACCGCGTGGCCGCTTGGGACAAAGCATTGTTCCCTTAATCAGGACCCGCCGGTACTTGCGCGTCGATCGCATTCTCATGGTGACAGACACCTCGACGTCGATACCCCTCTTAATTTATAACTCACGTGTGACAGCGAAAAATCCTGCAAAAGGTGCTGCTCGCCTGGTGTGCTATGCAGTTTTGGGTTGTTATCAGTAACGGACTGTTTGCAGTACGTTTGTGTGAAATTGAGATAGGAGAAGGTTATACGTAGGTTGAGGGAAAGTTGCATGACCTAGATAAAAGTAAATTTTGGTCTTCACATGATTTTTATTGAAAATATAACTAGTATATCGAGGCATGGAGGCAATTTCAAAGCTAAAAGCTTCATTTCATTTTTCGACCGTGTACCGAAAATTGACTAAAGTCTTTAGAAACGTAGCATAAACATTTTGATGCCGTATTTCTAAAGAATTATCCGTAGTTTTTCCTTACATTTCCTTGTATAATAAAATAACTTATTTATGGCAAGAAATGACATACCTACCAGAAGCAACGCGTACCAAAGAAAATATTCCGATCTTCCCAGGTTTACATCTTCTGTATATTTAAAGAAGTTGCGTCGGTTATTTCTTGTGCCTTTATGTCGTGACGTAAACAGCTTTAGGTAACATATGTAGGTGTCGTGTACACCTGTTCCCATTTTTGTAGTAAATATACAAAAGATCTTTGATTTCTTTATCATGATACTGGCAAGCTGCGGCTTTGGCTACGAAAAGGTTAAACCTATATCCAACAAAATGTAATACCCATACATCTACATGGAACTTAGTATACAGCGTGTAACAGAAATGGTGTATCTGTATACATATTTAAGGAAAGAGGAAGTTGGTCAGTTTGATGGCCTCTGGCACGT
Organism: Noctua janthe; assembly: GCA_910589295.1. Classification (NCBI taxonomy): domain Eukaryota; kingdom Metazoa; phylum Arthropoda; class Insecta; order Lepidoptera; family Noctuidae; genus Noctua; species Noctua janthe. The sequence goes on along the minus strand of OU342556.1, from coordinate 9,988,817 downwards.
TCATAGACATAAATTAACAAAATATTCGTGTTTAAAACACACACAATATGATCTTTATTCACTATGATAATCTTATAATGAAGATAATAAATAATTGCCAGCGAACACCCAATATCACTGTAATATTCGTGCAATTTAGTTTAAGTTCTGTGTTCGACTGTACCCATTTCACAAAAATGTGAATTACCTGCATAATAAATCATTTTCTATTTCTATTCACAAAAGATTGCGTGACTTACATAGCAAATACTTGAATCCTCAGAAATCATTTCAGAAATAATACTGCGCAAACAATGTGTCTGATCCGAAGAAACAAGTTTACCCAACTATTCCTCTCTGCACAAAGGTGTTATTTGCGGAGATATGCTTTTGCGAATACCTACTGATAATAGTGATAATAATATCTACTTACTTCGGCTTAAATAGGCTTCATTATCGTTCAAGATACCGTTACGTATAAACGTGTTTGCGACATTCGATAATCTGTTCCTAAGGCAAAGTTGATTGTTATTGTGGAGAACATAGACATATTCGTAAAGAAAATTTACTTATAAAGTGCCTACCACATCTGAATGACATACCCTACACGTACACATTTAAAGTGAAACTTTGAACTCAGTAGTAACTAGATAAAAAACCAGAGCAAAAATTAAACCCCTAATTGCTAAAAGAGATCCTCCTACCCTAACGTGGAAAGAAAGAAAGAAAAAACATAATGCACAGGGTACCTGCATACAAATACGACAGACACTGTACCTCGAAATGAGAAATTCTACCAAGCCGGCTAACAAAACGTAAACTTAGAAATAGGACATCAGATCTGCGGGCTAATCTAATAATCTTCATCTGGCGCCATTGATGCAGTTCCTCATGCGCCTGACATTTCAATTTTTCCGAAACTATACGTCCTCATTCGAATGCTTTCCTGGTAGTCCGAATTTGGGTCATGTCGATCATTTCCTTTCACACTGAATGCAACATATCGAATATTACATTACTAGTGACCGAATTATACCTGAAAATGTACCGAAAAATTAATTAGGAAAATTTATTTAGTAGTATTCATTAAAATTAATCTACAGTAGTAATTTCTTGAGTAGGATTAGTTCGTACCTGTTTAGTTTTGTATTATTATTTTACGCACGTTCTGTTTCTGGTATTAATTGGATTTTTCTTTTGGTTACAGATTCATTCCGTGTTCCGTTCTCACACCTCTAAAGCAAACATGGTAAGTTTTTACGCTCTAGCTTAAATACCCGTTTGGTCCCGTAAGAAATGCCATTGGAAGGTAGATGTTTTGAAATTACTTCAGTTGTTCGTCTTAAATATTCGTAAAATTCATATTTTGGCAACGACGTTTTCTTATTTATTCTGTCTCTAACGCCTTAAAACTAAAGTAACTTTTAATAATGTTAGATTTTCTTTAATATTCTTATTTTCTAACTTTATAAAAACGAGATATTATATTGAGAACCATATTTCGATAACACATAAATATGATGGATTGGTTCTTTGATCACATTATGTAAGTATGTATCACGAATATAATCATTACTTTTCATTGTTTACGAACATATTCTTTTGTTAATCTTTTGTAAGGAGACTGTAACAATAGATTGTATGGGTCTATTCTTGCATGTTCCTTTTATCCGCTATTATAAGTATGTGAATCAAAATCATTTAATTTATTAGAGTTTCGTTGCTTGACCAATAGAAATATTACCCAACTGTTTAGTCCTTAACCACAGAGGGTGGAGTTCAGTTACAAAATAAGTTTCCCAACTTCTGTCCCTTTTTGCGAGCCACGATAATGAAACCACATCAAACTACGTTCCTCACAATACATATTTAAGCAAATATGCATGAGCCGATAATCATTCATTTTAAACAGAGGCTGCTGAAACCAATTGATAGTCAATTGCGCGCTGATGATCCAATCAAATTATGATCGGATACCTCCGCGGGATTGTTTCACTCTGCAAATAAGCCTGTGAATATAAAACAGGATGCTTATGCGAACCTTTTCGAAATTGCGGATCAAATAGCATTGGTATCGAGAAGTCGGGAGGAAACGCCATTCGCTGTGTACTTCCGGTCCGGAGCAACGATGTCAATATTTGTCGTTCAGAAGCTGTCCGTGGCACTTGTTGCATTCTGTTTTATAACGTGCTTCGGCTTTTAGAAAGCTGTGAATACGATTTCAGTGGATGCTTACTGTGAGATGTGTTAAGCTGCTTATATCCGATGTGTCGTAAGTAGAAATAAATACACTTGGAAGAAGTTTCGCCGTTGTAAGCGAGAAAATAATTGTGATAGTAAATTCTTCTTTAATATGTTACTTAGTCAACGACAATTTCCTCCAAGTTTTAGTTGAAAAATGACACACGAGACAAGTCAACAGATGTAATCAGAAAGGGCCTCTGTTTGTGTAAGAAAGTGGTCTCAAAGATGGCACACTGGCTTATCTTAGAAAATATATAGAGGCCCACAGGCCATTCAGACGTTGTGACTAAGCGAAACATTTTACTATATCTCATTGACCAGGGTTAGTCTTTTGAGCACAAGCTAAAGTGTTTCTATTTTTAAATCAAAATGTTTTCTATTTATGGAATACTAAAAGCACTAACTACTATTTATAAGGAACAAGCTTTTGCCCCTAGCTTTGTCTGTGTAAATGTCGGATATTACCTACTACTTACTAATATAAAATCCAATATCCTAACTCAGGTAATGGTCTGTCTACCTGTGAGCCAAATTCAACCGTGGAGTTGTAAAAAGGTTCCTTATAACAGGCACACAGAGTTACATTCGCCTTTCAATTTAAAAAAAAAAAATTGCCCCGCACTAGGAATTTCTCCTGTATCGTGGGTGCGTTTACAAACATTTAAACTCACATACACAAACAGCCAGACAAAGAGAGAGAGAGAGAGAGAGAGAGATTTATAATATTAATATGGATTGCGTCGATAGTAATGGGTATTAGGTGATGTGGGAAACAAAAGTCACAGAATACATACCAGCAAGTCACAAAGCAGTCGCGAGGATTATTTCTGATCAGACTAATTACTTATACCAGATTGTTTTATACATTACGTTCCGTTACCTTTTGTTAGTTATCACAGTTACTTTCCCATCTTACGGGTTGAATTTACGTTATTGTTATTCGAATATATTTGCATGTTAATTATCTGTCAATATTCGTTTACATAAACAAACAATACAAGTAATTGTGAGGCTGCCCCATGTGAATGGATTTTGATGTTACAAAGATGGCTTGAAAGAAGTCTCGTTGAATAGATGGTTCTAAAAAAAATTAATTTTCACTAAAAATCATAAACCACACAACCTAAAACGTTCTAGAACTGTATACCGGGTCTAAAAGCGGGAAGTTTTGCTTATGAGCTCCTGATTTAACACGACTGAGCAGTAGTGAACATTAAGGAAGGATTTTTGATAATTCATCCCCCCCTACAGTGATTAGGGAATTAAAGTTTGTACTGAAGTTCATCATTGCTGCCGATGGCAAATCCCATCGATCACACGACATGTTTTTCTTATAAAAGACGGTGATGCGGGTAACATAGTAGAATGATAAAAAAATACATTAATAAGAACAAAATCTGTTTTATGTAAACATAAACCCACAAGCCTTAATTACGACACGAAATAACCAATTACAATATTACAGATGTTGTAATAACTACAATTTTCGCTTACATTGCTAACACAGATTAATATTATGAAACACCAAACTAACAACGGATATTGGGAAAATCACTGAACAATATAACATTGTTATTAATTGTCAATATCGGTGTAGTAATAAAACAAAAGGAATGGGTTACAAATATATCTTAAGCGTTCAATTAATTGACTTTCAAGCTCAGGAACCTCGTAGCAGGAACGTTATAAAATTTAAGCGCGTGTTAGATTTTTAATGTAACTATAGATGTGTGTATGTATTTAGTCTGTAAACTAATTGAAATAAAAGAATCTATATAGGACTATGTAAAAGGAGAGCCATAACTTATTATAATATGCCATATATTCCTTTTTCTATAGCAATAGATTAAGTATCTAATACTAAAATTATGTAACTAGTTTTATTTAAACCCTAAAATAAAGTATGTAAGAAATAGGCTTTTAAAAAAAACAATACATGTTTATCAATCAGAAATTTATATTTTACTAATCTAACATAATCACATTAACTTATTATTTAATTCTAATTTTAATAAACATATTTATTTATCATGTTTATCTATAATTCATACATAACACAATAATGATAGTTACTTAGCTTTAGTAGTAGTGACAAGTAATCCTTCACCGTCCGTGTCTCGAGCAAAAGTGGCACTGTGACGGGTCGGACTGCTTTTATAAGGCGAACCCCCCACTCCGTTTCAAACAGACAAACAACACGTGACGCTATTCGTGAGTCAAAACAAAAACTATGTAGGTATTTCTATTTTGCTACTTTACGCATTATAAATACGCAAAGCAACAAAATAGAATAAATACATATTAATAAAATTAACAATACAATTAAATAACAATAAAATTAATCTAACACGGCCATTCTGATATGTACTTCGTTCCCTGAAGTACCTAGATTGATATTTATGCCAGTACATTTATATTAATCATACAAACGTTAATTCTTACAACTAAGTAAATTAATTCATTTAACATTAGAACTTTTATTCGGCATCACAGTCTCACTTCTAACATTAAGTAGACATTGTGAGCACCCATACATAGTCTTATTTCTTCACAGTGAACATTGATTCTAATATCATTCGCTTAATCAAAGTATGTCTCACTTCTCACATTAAGTAGACATTTATTTCAAATATTCCAATAACATTTCTTTAATCTAATTATATAATGTACAATGGACCACTTTTCACATTAAGTGTATACAATACACAAGCAAAAACAAAAACAGCAAAGACTTACATAAAAGTTAAACATCATTTGAAACATTATTTTAATTAATTCATTGACACATTGTTAGGAAGTTCATCTGTCCATACACCTGGCCATAATCTTAATTTATCTTTAGATACTATTATATTTCTGAAATTACCTCTTCTGAAATTTCCTCTTCCTCTGAGAGCGTATCTATCGTGTGGAAGTACACAACTTATTTCATATGGACCTTTAAATCGGGGACTGAGCTTATCATGACGCCTATGTTCCTGGTTTACGTAAACTACATTGCCTACTTCAAAAGACTTAGTATCCCGTCTTACCGAATCAAATCTGCTTTTAAATTTACCCGATTCATGTAGTAGTCGTTGATATGCTGATTCTCGATCTGCCCTTAAATCAATATTCGGTTCAGTGACATTAATTTCATCTAAATGGGCTTGGATACTTGGTATGTTGGCATTACAACCAATGAGTAAATGAATCGGAGAGAAACCAGTCGATCTTTGGATAGTGGTATTAATAGACTGCTGAACCTTCCACAAACCGCTTGGCCAATCTGACGAACCATTACAAGTGGTGTTAAGCATATCAATGACGGTAGCTACATAACGTTCTACCTGGCCGTTTCCCCTTGGTGTGCCCGTAGCAATCATGTGATGCTCAATTTCCATTTCCCTTAATAGGGATATTACTTGACGTGAACTAAAGTTAGTACCTCTGTCGGTGATTATTTTTCTAGGTGTACCAAATAAAGTGACAGTGTCCCGGATTAGGGGTACCAATTCTTGAGCCGTTTGATTTTTTAAGGGTTTTAATAGAGTGAATTTGGTAAAACCGTCTACGACAAGTAATATATATTTATATCCCCCGGACGTTTGAGAAAAAGGACCGGTGCAATCTAAGTGAATTGTATGGAAAGGTACTGGAATCTTTTCAATAGGGTGTAGGAAACCTTGTTTCGGACCTGAATGCCCCTTTCTCTCTATACAGATTAGACAATGTTTGAGATATTTCCGAACGTAAGCTGCTATACGAGGAAACCAAAAGTGTTCCTGAAGTTTGGACAATGTTTTATTGAATCCTGTATGACAGTTTTGATCATGAAAGAGCTGCAGTAAACCAAATCTACATCCCTTAGGTACATAAAACTTGGGCTTGTCGGGTTGAGTTTTGTAATACAATAAATTATTTTGCAAAGTATATCGGTTTTCATCTAGATTTCCAGCTACTAATTGACTTATCAAGTTTTGAGTTTCGGGATCATTTTGTTGAGCTACCTCCAGCCATGATTGAGGATTATCAATTAAATTAACCACATTATGAGGATTTTTGTGTGAAAAGTTAATATTGCACAAAGTTGAGGGAATTGCGAGGGGGGAGGAATCGAGTCTGTTTTCATTATCGTTAGAAACTAATGCATCGACAGGATTCCGGCTAAGAAAATCAACGTGCCCAATGTATTTCCCCTTTTTATAGATAATTTCAAAGTCAAAGTCTTGCATAAATGCCCACCAACGGGCAACTCGTGGGGACAGATCTTTTTTACTCATGGTGGATTTGATGGAATTACAGTCTGTAAAGATTTTAAATCGAATACCTAAAAGATACACTCTAAAATGCTTTAAAGCATTATATATCGCTAATGTTTCTAAATCATAGGAACAGTATTTTGATTCTACCGGAGTAGTTCTTTTGCTATAATAAGCAACAACCCTCTTATTACCGTCAACTATCTGTATTAACATGGCACCATAGCCCAAGGAGCTGGCATCTGTATAGAGTTCCGTAGGTAATTTATGATCAAAAACAGATAATAAAGGTTTGCTTGATAATTGTTTTATAACATAATTTCTAGCTTCGATTTGTTCAAGACCCCATTCCCATCTCTGCCCATTTTTTGTTAATTTACTGATACATGCTGTTCTAGAAGAAAAATTTGGGATGAACTTTCGAAAATAGCTAGCAAGACCCATGAATTGTCGAACTTGTTTGATGTTACATGGGGCGGGAGAATTAACTAATGCAGCTATCTTTGTTCCACTTGGCCTCACACCTTCCGGCGATATGTGTCTACCCAAATACTCGATAGCATTAACAAAAAATTTACTTTTTTTTAGGTTAATAACAAATCCGGACGAATACAGTGCCTGAACAGTTTTATCAAGATAATCTAATCCTTCATCTATCGTTGAAAAAGGGATAAGTATATCGTCAATGTATACTAAAACAAACTTTAAATGTTGTACGGCTTTTGTAATGGCTCTTTGGAAAACTGCGGGCCCATTACATATGCCAAATGGCATTTTTAAAAATTCGTAGTGCCCGTTATGTGTCACGAATCCGGTATACTTTACTGAGTCGGGTGAAACAGGTATTTGGTAGAATCCATTTTTCATATCTAAGGAGACGAAATATTTAGCCTTACCGAGCCTATCGATCTGGTCTTCAATGAGAGGGAGCGGATATCTGTCTTTTTCTAGAATTTTGTTTAACGATCTAAAATCAACACACATTCTATCACTTCCGTCTTTTTTTCTTACCAATATGACAGGGCTTGCAAAAGGCGAGTCACTCTCACGAATAATTCCTTTGTCTAATAGTTCATGTATTATTTTATCTACCTTTTCCCTTTCAACCGGAGCCAGTCGATAGGGTCGATAAGACACAATCTTATTTTCTTTTAAACGCAAAATTAATTCACCAGTTCGCACCGTGCCCACTTCACTAAGAACTGATGGATATCTATCGAAAATTTCTTCTATTCTCTTTTGTAACTCAAGTGGCAAGTGTTCTATTTTCGAAGTTAACCCACATAATTCAGGTGACGAGGTTACTAAATTTACTTCGGTCACTACTTCACACGACTTTCTTGATAACCGACAACCAGATGAATCGGTAACGATTTCTATATCTGGATAATTTACAGCGTTCCTACCTATAAGAAGATCGTAACGGATTGCGTTGTCCCTGACCACATTAAAATCAAGCTCTAAACATATATCCTCAAATTGAACGATTACAGAAATTAAAGCAAACACATGTATTTTGTTTTGTCCCAAACCACCTACATACATAGATATTGGTGAAAGATGGCAGCCTATTTTTTTAGCAATTGATTCTTTGATTAAACTGCAATTTGCTCCTGTGTCAATCAAAGAACTTATCGCCACCCCATTGACACAAACTGGGGTGAGATTTAGTTCGGTTTTTCTAAAAAATTTATTTCTTTAGTAGGAACTGTAATTAAAGAGGAAGATTCTTTTCTTAGTTTATGATAACACACAGATTCTGTATGGCCCAGTTTTTTACAATATGTACAAATTTTTATTTGTGGCTTATTTTGCTTAGGAGTCGGTGGAGTTTGATTAGTTATTGGAGATTCCTGGGACTGAGGTTGTTTATATTTAGAACATTGTGCTTGCACATGCCCAACCTGATCGCAAAGATAACATTTCTTTTCGGTACTAAATCTGGCTCGTTTAACCCCACCGAATCCTGAACCATTATTCTTATCACTATTTTCAAATGAACGATTCTTACACTTCGTATAAGTAGACAGCAGTGTGATTAGAGCAGAAGTAGTTTTGACTTCGCTATTTAAGGACGCCATTTTTACACCAATATCGTCAACACCTCCGCAGACTAATTCTATAAGCTGAGTCTCGGTGAATGAGATTTTAGTGTTGCGTAATAATCTTAATTTTTCTCTGACATATTCACCATATGATTCGGATGTATCAGATGTGTATAATACGGCTTTTGTAAGTTTTGCAGAGAGGTTTTTCTTCTCTGGGTACGTGTCAATTATATCCCTTCGAAAATTTTCCCAAGATCTACCTTCGAATGGTTCCCACGATTCAAACCAAGATATTGCAGAACCCTTCAGTGCTTTACCTGCTTTTGCTGCAGTTTTAATGCTGCTCCACTTGAGGTCCTTGGCGAGAGTTTCAATGCTGTCACACCAGCTCGTTGCTCCGCAGTCATTTTTGTCAGGGTCGAATACTGGTAGCGCGATGTCATCATCGTTTGAGTGAGGCTTGGAGACGGCATCCCGTATTGCTGTGAGAAGACTAGCGACTACTTCAGCGTCCATCCTAAAACATAAGAAATATTAATAATTGTGAACTAGAGCTATCCCACTTCTGATGTTAGATTTTTAATGTAACTATAGATGTGTGTATGTATTTAGTCTGTAAACTAATTGAAATAAAAGAATCTATATAGGACTATGTAAAAGGAGAGCCATAACTTATTATAATATGCCATATATTCCTTTTTCTATAGCAATAGATTAAGTATCTAATACTAAAATTATGTAACTAGTTTTATTTAAACCCTAAAATAAAGTATGTAAGAAATAGGCTTTTAAAAAAAACAATACATGTTTATCAATCAGAAATTTATATTTTACTAATCTAACATAATCACATTAACTTATTATTTAATTCTAATTTTAATAAACATATTTATTTATCATGTTTATCTATAATTCATACATAACACAATAATGATAGTTACTTAGCTTTAGTAGTAGTGACAAGTAATCCTTCACCGTCCGTGTCTCGAGCAAAAGTGGCACTGTGACGGGTCGGACTGCTTTTATAAGGCGAACCCCCCACTCCGTTTCAAACAGACAAACAACACGTGACGCTATTCGTGAGTCAAAACAAAAACTATGTAGGTATTTCTATTTTGCTACTTTACGCATTATAAATACGCAAAGCAACAAAATAGAATAAATACATATTAATAAAATTAACAATACAATTAAATAACAATAAAATTAATCTAACACGCGCAGTTTCAGTTTTATCGGAAATTGGTTGGAGCTCCGGGCTACAGCGTCCGTGCCAAACTTGTGGCGGTCATTTTACAGAGAAACGGATAGCAATCTCCACGGGGGCGTCCAGTTCAGCCGCCACACAATAGATCTCGGTGCTACGCCCTGATGGCGTGAAACAAACCTGCATTGTTCGCAAACTATCACTAGCCTGTTCAGTATACACAGTCCAGTTATAATATCAATCAAAGCTACAATTCCCATTCAGTGCCAAAATCGTGACAAAATAATAACAGCCGCTCGGACCGATCTTTAGGTTGCCTAGGTTGGTCCGGGTGGGTGACCACTCATTACATACCGAGATTCCTCCGTACCTCGGAAAGCACGTTAAGCCGTTGGTCCCGGCTGTCTTTTGTAGATCTTTGACATTCGTTACAAGAAGTCAGTGGCCCGAACGTCTGAGAACCAGTCTTACCAAGAGGTACCGTATTACCTAGTCCTAACTGGGTTGTGGAGGTCAGATAGGCAGTCGCTCCATGGAAAATACTGGTATTCAGCTGCATCTGGTAACACTGGAAGCCGACCCCAATAAACTTGGAAAAAGTCTAGGCAGATGATGATTGTTTATCCCCGTTTAGACCTTCATTTTCTTCATACAATGTTGATCCTTTCAGTTTTCTGTAGACACGCAATATCTTTCAGATGGCTGTAACAAGATTTTGCTCTAAGCCTACTGGCTACTAAAAAGGAATTAACGTTGAGGAACAGGTAAACTTACTTACTTGTCTGTACTTTGCACGAGTCAGATAAAGGAGAATTTATTTAGAAATTGTTTCATTGCGTTACTTTGTGAATACTTCAACAGAGCTGTTACGTTTTCAGTTTTAAAAATATTAAGTACAACGTGTATAATTTTTCCAGTTATCATATTTTTCCTTTGTGGGTCCAATTGTTGCGCAAGGCTTATGTATATTTAATGTGATTTCATTGCTACATTACCATCCGCACCTGCTGCAACGAGCACCTCTCATATCACTCAAATTATCTTTTATTTTCCACTTTTACATTTTGTTCATTTAAACAAGCTCGTCCGTTTCGTACAGAAATATTATACTCGGAGGTTTAACATTTTTATTTTCATTGTAATCTGAATATTTAAACATAAAAATAACTTTATTTTGGTGACTAATTACATTATCAGTACTTATTCAATGTTGAGAGTAAATAAACATTAATTAAATTGTGCAGTTGGCTGTCTAACGAGTGTTTATCGCTGAGGGACAGGTGGGTCAACCATAAACAGAGCAAGTTTGTCGAGTTGTTGAAACAGATCCTACGTAAATAGAGTTCTCCCATTTAGTTGGACACTTGGCCAAATCTCGACGCGACAGAGCGATGACAAATTACAGATATTTGGAACTAGGGCACTCCGTTTGATTCGCGTCACGATTAGCCCAATCACCTACCTCACTAAATGGTATAGCTCGCAACTCCGGTAACCTGGTCTCCATTATCAAAATATTAATATCTTTGTAAATTGACAAAAAATGTGAATGGAGGTATTTTAGTAAAGAATTTCCGTTTACCATTCCTTTCTCGTTCTGTTTGTTTTTATTTAAAAGCTCCTGTCATTTGCACAAAAACAAGGGAACTGACGTGGAGATTTTTTCTACTTTTCTGGATTGACGTCATCCAAAAGCGAAACGAGTGAGTTACTATCGTTTTTTTTTTTATAGTTTCTACTTCTAAAGGGTGAAAGTAAAAGCTCTATTTAGATTCAAGATTCATTTAGTAAGCTGCATCTGTCGGTAAATAAATTCTAACAAAGTTAGTAGATGATATTGCAAGTGACGAGATGTAAGCAATTGGTAATTATTTTCTATGAAAGCAACTTGTATTTTCAAATAAATTCTCCTTACTTTCTTATCCCCAGTTTATCGAAAAAGCTTTTAACAAAAATCGTTCCGAACACACCCGCGATTGCAAGAATCTTAGATATTTTCAAAATATGTATTTTCTGTATATTTTTAGTAAAATCCTATTTCCAAGAAAATGGTCGGTTTTAATAAGAACTGTGCAAGATGAGCTAATCTCGTGGCGGACAAATATCCGACGTCAGGCAAAGCCGATAAGTCACACGGACTCAACCCGCGCCTGCAATCGCTTCGAATAAAACCCGTAAAACTAAAGCTCTTTTACTTTCTGATTTACAATATCTTTTACTTAGATCTACACGCTATCGCAGCTTTTACTGACATGTGTACTTTTGATAAGATTTTGATGTATGTTTTTTTTTTATTCTCTAAGTATTTAAGTACGCCTTTGCCGACATGTAAAGAGTAATGTTTGACTTAGAGATCCATTAAAAATACTAGAGATTCGCAAACTTTGTAAAATCTTCGATAAAGTGTAGAAGAGTTTTGTTAACATAACGTGTAGAAACGAACTTAATTTTAACTTGGTAAAGAATATCAATTTTCATTTTGGGGTTGTTCTCGATCGTAAATTACATTGTGTACTTAAATTTTAAGTGGATTGCGTAATTTAATAAAATGAACGTTATACAGACAGCTCTATTTAAAATCAGGAAATATTTGCTGTTCGATACAAAATTATTTACGAAGTTTGTCACATATCTGCCCGCGTATTTACCCTTTATGATGAAAAAATTTTAATGCCTTTAAAAAATACCTGCCCACCTTTGTGTTGGCATATTTATTTTGACAGCTTTTATTTCTGTTTTGTAAATAAATAACTTAAATTCCATCAAAGTTTTGTTTTAAAAGAGCCGTCAAAAGTTTGTTATCCGGCACAGATACCAATTCTTGAACAAAGTTGTTGTTCATTAAATCCTTTGCGACCTGACGAAATGTTTTCGATAATGCGGTGACCGGTAACTAAGATGACTTAATTGAATAATAATATTAATATATTTTTTATATTAAAATATTTAAAAATGTATTTAATATGTATAAAAATAAATAAAGGAAATAATAATAGAATAATAATAGCCTTTAATAACAATCTTAAAATTAGGCACACATTCTTTACTTAATAAGGAAATTTTATTCTTCAGACATCGGTTTCCGAAGATTGTTTTGCCTTAGCATAGAGCTCCCCCATATTCTTCCATGTTTCCCGGTATGGGGTTTCCCTCTGCCACATTGACCCCGCTGTCGCTTTGAGGTCGTCGGCCCACCGTCGTATTGGGCGTCCTCTCTTTCTTTTACCTTCTCATGGGTACCACAGCTACTAATTTAGCCCATTTCTCATTTTTACCTCTACTTAAATGAATAGTATTGACAAAATAAAAGAGACCTGTCCCAGATACCCATAGCTTTTGAATTCCAAGACAACAATTTTCATTACGAAAATAGTTTAAGCCACTGAATTTCCTAATCATCATCTAATACGCTTGGTATGTCTGCGAATCTAAATGCTCACCTAGGTATTTCCGTAAGAGAAGATGCTCTGTCCTCTTTTACCTTCTATTTTATTGTACCTTGTACACGCTCCTGATTGAAGAATTACCAAAAATGTCTCCTGACGTAATTACGACGAATTTGGATCAAAGGTTACTGTTACAGCGACTGAGGCCGGGTTAATGGGGGCTCTGGTTTTAAAACTTAGTGGTTACGGCAGACGAGAAGCGTGAGGGGAATAAATGTGAACTTGTGAATATTTATGAGATTCCAAAAATGCACACGAGGCTATGAAGCAAGCGATACGGCGGCCATTGTCAAAGTCAAAGGAAACGATCGCTCATGCAGTCTTGTTAGATCGCTTAGTTTTGAATTTTAATATTTATACACACATAAGAGGAGGGTAGATAAAGGTTTCTATTTCTTTTGTAGTTCAACCTCGTTATCTGATAGCGAAGATAAAAATATAGCAGCACTCAGTTATTGTTATGTTTAGGAACTTATTTAAAACAATATGATTTTAATAATTGTTTGACTTAACCTACTGTCTCCATCACTCATGTACGCGTACAAATTTCTCAGAATGAAGTTCAGAAAAGTTTGGAAATATCTCGTCTAAATACTTAAATGTTTGAATTAGTAATTTAGCGTTCCCGAAATAGCTTTCCCTCGTGTTCGATCGCGGTTGCCTAAATATACGACATAATTATTTTAAATAGGTCATTTCATAGGTACATAACAATAACGCCAGCCAACCAGCGTTATTGCCTAGCGTAGAACTGTAGGTACTCTACTTATCTACTCCAATACCTTCGAACTTTTTCTGTTACTAGGGACTAATGACCAACTAAACATTAGGTCTTAGGTTCGATTCCCCGGTCGGGCAAAGTGTTATAAGTTTTTAAACTGACATGGTCACTAACATTATCATTAGCTCGTGGCTAAATAATAACAGCCGCTCGGATCGATAGGTTGCCGTGCTTGCCTAGGTTGGTTTGTGGATGGGTCACTGGTCATTACGTACTGAGTTTCCTCCGTGCCTCGGAAAGCACGTAAACCCGTTGGTCGCGGCTATCATTTGTAGATCTTTGACAGTCGTTACAGGTAGTCACTGGCCAAAGAGTCTGACAACGAATCATCAAGGGGTATCGTATTAGCTAGTACTAACTGGGTTTTGGAGGTCAGATAGGCAGTCGTTCTATGTAAAATACTGGTATTCAGCTACATCCGGTTAGACTGGAAGCCGACCCTAACATAGTTGGGAAAAGGCTAGGCAGATGATGACTGAAAACGGGTTATTTACCATGTTTCCTATTAGTTTCGTGTTCCCGATATTTTTGGTAAATATTCTGTTTTCAGTGTTAGGGCAAAGTGTTGTTGTATTTTTCTATCACGAATTTCTCATTAGCACCCCAGTCTGGATTTGTGCCCTTACAATAACCACCTGGCTCGCCCCTACTACATGCGACTAATAACCTAACTGGTGTAATGTGGGTGTGTACTAGGTATAAATACAGGACTGCTAGAACCTTCGGTGAAAGTCCGACGTGATATTGTTATGATGATGCTATCAGACAGATGTGTTGCTGGGGAGCTTCCGCCACTTCTTCTTCTCAGCTAAAACACAAGGAATCGGCGAAGGGTGTGACGTTTTGTGTAATTTAGGTTAAGGTTATGCTGATTTTGATATGTACAGGGTGTAACAGAAAGCGTATTTCATTTTCATTTTTTCATATGACTATGAAAAAATGAAAATGAAAATGAAAAGCGTTTATTCGTGGTAACCTCCAATTACAAAAAAAAATGTTACTTCTGCCAAACTGTAAAGCAGTTTGTTGGCAGATGTAGCTCCCATATACATGCAATATCACCTATATTTTTACGTAACTACTCGAAATAATATGCTGCAGACCGTCAAACTGAACAACTTTCTCCTTGGGTCCAATATCGTAAATGCGAAAAAAATATCACTTGTTCCATACATTTGGGTCGAGTAGGTATTGAAATTTACCCTGTATAGCCTAATTTGAATAAATTACTTATAATTTTGATTTAGATGATTACTCGTAAAATGTAGTTTTCCGTTTTTCTAAACCTGTCTTTGTCCTAGATGTGGTGGGCTCTATGGTGCGCTGTGGTGGTGGCTGCCGGCTCCGGCGTGGTGGCGGCACCCGCACCCGACTCCCTCTCACCCCTCGACATGGTACAGATGGACTCTTCCGCACCTGACGTCGTAAGTTCTTTCTGTGATACTTTATAGTTAAGAAAACTTTGACGGCATCGCCTCAGTTCGGGATTATCTTAGTAAAGAATGATGGCAATACGATGCGGTGATTGTAAAGAAGCTTTGAGGGTGTATTACCGTTGACCCCACCACTCGTGGCCCCACGGTGGGGCCATTGGGAATTGATTAAAATAATTAAAAAGAGACGAACTTGCACGACTGCATTGGTCGGTCGTAGAAGACAACGAAAACGATCATGTAGTCAGAATAGATAGACTCGCGATGGGAATTTCGATGAGGTCAAACAGATCTGAAGGAACAACTGACCATCTCGAATATCCGAACCTGATACAATAACGTCGAGCTCCTATAGTCCTATCCTATAGATACTATATATACCGAAATTGTCCAGGTGTTGGTTTGCTCACGTGTGATCCGATTAGATTATTTACCCAAAAATAACACAGCCTTACAGACACCCACGGATGTACGAAATGTTTGCACAAATATGAGCAATAGTACACAAGATTTGTAGTAATCACAGGTCGATCGAGGCACCTATCTTATGGCTCAACAGATAAAAATATGATGAAATTGATGTCAACATTGACGAATAGGATAATAAGTATTATTGCGTCATTATACGCGAGGTGAATAATATCTAATATTGACATTTTTACAAGTTTTTTACTTTATGCTTGAATGGTCAAATGTTGAAACCATAAAAATCTGGTTTACTACTTGTTCTTCTTTTAGGAGACTTATGGATTTGGTAATAAGTAAAGTTAGGTTTTAGAAATAGTTACGAGTACATGCTTGACTGGGGTCTTATTTCTGTGTTGTGTATCTACCGACATAACAGTTTCATCGGGGTCGAGCCTCAGTTTCAGACGGTTGTGATGCGAATGTTTACATGCAAAACCAATTAGTGGCCCAGTTAGTTTGAGTTAGACCACATATTTGTAACAACTTTGTAACGTTGTCGGATACGATACTCTTTATGTTATAACCAAATATACAAAGAAGCATCACGTACTTTACGAATCCTTAACTTTGTTTGTGAAAATATTTCAGTAGGCATTTTTACAAGCCGCGGGCAAACAGAAAAAGTCGGCAAACTCTTTTTTACAATATTCTCTTGTATGCCATGCTCGCGTGGTGGAAAATTGACGAATCCGTCGGGAATGGTGAATACAAAGAAAATATCCATATTGCGGATTTGTAGGATATTCGATTGTGTCAACAAGCTCTTCGGGTGATGCTTGATTAGCTATGGATTAAAATAAAATGTTGCCAAGTTGTAAATACTATGATGTAGCACTAGGGTTAAAAATAAACATTTGGTGATTAGAGTCGAGAATTTACCTTGCTTATTTCAAAAGAGGTTCTAGTATAACTAATTAGAGTATTACGAGGATAGGACT
Source organism: Noctua janthe (assembly GCA_910589295.1). Classification (NCBI taxonomy): domain Eukaryota; kingdom Metazoa; phylum Arthropoda; class Insecta; order Lepidoptera; family Noctuidae; genus Noctua; species Noctua janthe. Next base: position 9,972,032 of record OU342556.1, on the reverse strand, counting down.
ATCAAAGTCCACGGCTGAACATACCTATCTATCAAAACCTAAAAAAAAATAGCTACAACACTGGCGAGATCTAACTACCATTACTATTCGTTGATTGTCCGAGCTTCTGCATCTATGGGTAGATCACTGCACAGAAACACAAAAATACACATCTCTGGAAAGCTGGGTATTGAACACGACCTCTCACATTATATACCTATTGTACAATGTATATAATGTACCAATATGTTCTCAGGAAAACCTCTACGCGATGTCACCTATGGCCGCCCGCTACTCTGCCGGCGCGCCCTGGCTTTACCTGCTCGCTGATATGCCCCGGGACTCACAGGTAAATAACCTTCTTTGTTTTTTTATAATATATGCCTACGGAAAATGTTTAAGGCTGGTTTGTGTCACCACGCGTAAACCTTACCCACGGGATGCATAACCATACGTACGAAGTATTAATACTGCGATATTTAGCTTAAGCTTAATTTGCCTTCAAGGGTCTCGTAAAGGCGACGTAAAAGTACTTATTTCATTAGATTTCCAGACTTATATTTTCAAAATTCTAAATTGAAATTCGTTTGATAAAACAACGCGTTCATATTACCTTAAAATCTCGATTTTTTTGTCACTCTGAACGCACAATTTTCCGTCATCTGAAGTCAAAGTTCACGCTGCCAAGGCAAAAGTGTCCCTGTAATTAGTAAAACAAATTAAGGCAATTTAGCGATCTCCTGTCGTCCATTCGCGATCGATAATTAACTGTTAAAGGTGTCCAGTCCATCGTAGGATTTATTTAACTAACAGAAATAGAAGCACGTTTGTACTTATTTTCTTCGGAAAACGACGCAATAATGAACGGAGCAATTAAGACGTTAATTATATTAAGTTACACAGAAAATGTATAAAATTAATACAAAATAGACCTAAAGTATAAAAGTTACTTCAAAAGTACTTATGAAAGCAAATATTCGCATTCATTTGAAGCTTCTTTTATGTAGATAGATGTAGCATTGTTGTCACGATACCTACGCAAATAGTGACAAGGTAATAATAACTATGTGTGGTCAAACTTTAACGGGAGAGTAACGTTTTACCACAGACGATATAATAGTTGCGCTCGGACAGTGGTCCTCGCTTGAAACAGACTTTATTCGAGCTGTATACTCTGTGGTCGTTATGTCCAACGATGCATACTATTTAATTACGTATACCTGCACGTTAACTTTTATATGTGCGTTCGGCCACCTTATTTATAAAATTTAAACTATTACTCTTAAATAGTTACGTAAAAACATTACTTGTACGAGTTGCTGCATTAACGAGCAGTGACCGCAGCTTTAAATCAACTTTTTCTGTAATTATCTTTTTCAAGTAAACTTCAAAAGGTCACAAATGTGTAACCTCTTATTTAATTACCACATCTTAGGAAAACACCAATAACGTTCCAAATTATAGTTAAAAGAATCACCCAATGGAGTGTTCAGATGATATTACTCGTATGTTAGAAATATACGCTTTCGCCTCTTCAAAGCAAACGATGAGTGCTTCGCAAACAACTAGGAGTTTTCGTCGCGACATGAAACTGAACAGAATCTTGGCTTTATGCTTTCTGTATCTATTCCATTTAACGAGTTATTTCCGAACTTCACTGTGTGACTATATGCTTGCTTTTCCTATATATCAAACGCACTTCGGGCTAAAGATTTGTAGTACAGTGAATAAAAACATGAGTGTATACGAAGGTGGCAAGTGACGCGGAGATGCGCACACGCCGCTCGTTCTCCGTCAACCCTGCGGTGGAAGTGTTGCAGCGAGGAGCCTACAACAACTATATGGAGAGAGTGGCACACAACAACAGGAACTTCCTCGACCGAGTCGGAAAGCGAGGTTAGATTGAACAGTTGATTTTTAAATGAAAAAACATTATGAAATATGCACGAGTTTTTTGTGGAATGAGATTGAACTAAATCTGTAGATTGAGAAATTGGACGTAGATATTCTCAGTGTTTGAGAAAGTAACCGCATGATGCATGTTTTGTTTGATGGACGTGCATGAACCCCTATTTAACCCTTCAACGGAGTACAGAGTATAATATAGATTTTTCTATTTTGTAGGATCCTGGAGGAGTCAGAACTGAAGTGGTAGAATTCAACTGTTGTTAGACCTCGAGTAATCGACCTGTAACCGCTATTCAAGTTACGCCTTTCCAATATAGATTTGTACAAAGTTTACCCTTGTTATTTGCATCTATGCACATGTATGTAGAGAATCTGTTGTGAGCAAAATAAAGATAATTCTTTTATAGAAATTGCTGTTTTTTTTTTTCATATTCCTTGTTAACTTTTTGGAAATATAATGTGTTAAAGTGTACTCAAGTACACATCGAATAGTTTAGAAAGTAAGGGTACATACATTCAGGGCCATAAAGTACCTTTAAGGGTAAATTAGGTCCAGTCCCTGATTCATTAGTCTAATGGAAAACGTTCAAGGAATGCTAAAACCCTAAGAGATTCCTGAAAACCAATCGACTTAAGACATATTTTATCCAACTTATTTAATATCATTGAATACATAAGCCCAAATTCAACTGACATAATTCACGAATATGACCAACAAAATCATTTTTGTTTGGTAAAACATCAGTCAGACAGGATTACAAAGCAGGCTGTTTTCATGATGATATGAACGAACAATTTAACAAGATCACTTTTACCAATATGACCATCCATTGTGTCACCCTATGTGAAATGTTTTCTCTTATGAATGTTACTTCTATGGTGTACATAATTAAGAATATTCTATTCTATTCTAACAATTCAAGGCTTAGAATAAATGATACTTATTGACTACAAATTACTTTCGCATATCAGTTAACTTTATGCCAAAAGGACTACTTACTTATTTACTTCAGTGTTTCTCATAATGAGCCACTCCATCATCACCATGATCATTGGCCTCCTTTATTCACACCCTCTACTGAGTATCCTTTCTTTTGTGGCATGCGTCTCTGGCCTCAAGTAGTCCTTCTCTTACCCGCGATCTTCTGAACGTCATCCACCCCTCTGGCTGTTGGTCTACCGACACTTCTTCTACCTACCTTCTATCTTCCAAAATTATCCCATTTATCCTAAAATTGGTCTAGTCTTTACCTACTTCTAAGTTACCCCACATACCCTAAGTTTCGGATAGTCCTTGAGTGAGATATAGTAGCTAATTTACGTGGTACGTGAAGACCGGCAGTGGTCGGGTGAAGCGGCGCATGCCTTCGCTGTCCATCGACCTGCCGATGTCGGTGCTGCGTCAGAAGCTGAGCGAAGAGAAAGAGCGGAAGCAGCAGGCCCTCCGCGCCGCCGTCAACCGAAACTTCCTGAACGATATTGGCAAACGAGGTGGGTTTTGCAACAAGTACCTTAGTTACTCGCTTCGTCCACGATAGAGTAATTCATTGCATGTAGCCTCCCACTGCTGGGATGCAGACCTCCTCTCTGTGAGAGGGATACAGTAATAGAGCCGAGATTTCGGTAATTAATCTGACGTCAACTGAAACTATATGTCTAGACTTGGCTAGACTTGCCTGGCAAGTTTGTATGTGCATTAAAATTCGTTTTTTTATCGTGGACGATGCGTTGTAGATTGTAGAACTCACGTTAACCATGACTATTACTAAATCCTGAGGCTAACTTTCCACCAGATTTGAGTGTAGCGCTGATAGGTACTACAAAGATGCGTATGAGTTAAGCCGAGTTTAGTTTCTTTCAATCAAACGACCTTATTCGTTATGGTACAAAGCATATACATTCATCGGCACACCGCTTAGCACATCTCCGGTGGAAAGGGCAGCCTTAGGATTTAGCTGACACGATTCTATACTTATACATATTATAAACATATTGTTTTTTTTTAAATAAAGCCATCGTCAATAAAAAGGACCTGCATGATCCAGGCGATCGCCCCATTTATCTTTGTAGCTATTATATTGTGGACATTTGACGTTAAAACTGGATGTCCCATTAAATATTCACTTTGTTTTCAAATAAATTAACTAAGTGGGGGCCATTACGTGGGGACGTTGCATGCGGTCTCCTTATATGGATGCTTTAGTTAATCCTTATCCATTGTTTTGGAACGAAATACGTCAGGCCAAGGAATATAATATAAATACAACTATTAAAAACATCAAATACTCAGTAGTTATCCAGAATATCTCACATCTAATCCATCTTCAAGCATGTTAGTATCATTCAATGTTTTATCTAGTTTCTAAGCATGCAAATCATTAAATTCTTTCTCAAAATATTGTCTAATATGTGTAACCTATAGCGAAATAACATTATGTTTTGTGTTGCAGGCTTCCAGTGGACTCCTTCCGTGCAAGCTGTGAGATACTACTAAAAGCTAAATGTCGCCAACCAAGATATGCCTGCCTACGTAGACGTTATCCCAGACCCTGGTTCTAAAGTATCTGTTAAAATATCCACGTTTAAATATACTACATAGCATATTCCATATAACTTGTTGTGCAGTAGATTAGAAAAAGCATCAGATATTAGAAAATGTTGAACAGTAGTCTCTTTGAAATGTATAGTATTATATGAATGCACATGATACCTATTTAATGTTTTTTTTTTTTTGTAAATTAGGCAAAGTACAAATGATCTATTGGTTTGTAGATTAAATTGAATTTTATTTAGTAACTTAGATATAAAATAATTCTGCCATTTGTTGTAATAGTTATGTTAATTTATTTTAATGTTATAGTGCTATAGCTAGATGCATTATCATTCTTTTACGCCTAAACATTGTAATAGTATTAAATTATTGGCATAAAAAGATGCAATAAACGTCTTTTAGATTACTTGTTGTTTCATTCATTTATTTACCCTCTACCTTACACAGTATTTTTTACAGTAGAATTGAGTAACGTATTTGTTTTGTAATACAGTAAGGAAAAACTGAAACTTTAATATGATCAGTGAACGACATTGCAGAAATACACCCACATTTATTGAATAATAATTCATCAAAATACCTGACTCACCCACGAGTCTCACTTTTTATAGCAATCAAGTCAACATTATATCCTTGGGTAATTGCCACCGTATCTTTGCAACCGTTAAATTCATTTATTGAGAATTTATTCAAATTGATCGATATCATGCCTGCGAAAGTAGCAATCGAATATTTAAATACTTACAAAAAAATTGGGGTCAGCAGCGTAATTGTCTAATATCCAAGAGTGTTTTTGAATGAGAGACTTTTAAAATAGCTTATTAAGGCAGTATCCAGGATAGTCGAGAGTAATAATTGATGTGTTATTGACGACATACGTAGGCTTCTGTAATATATGAAAGGAATCACGCAAAAGTTGATTGAATTCGTAAAACAAATCAATGGTTAGAAATTATTTACGAAAACTTTTGTAAGTAAATGGAAAACAGCCCAACAATAATTATATTTACTTCGTAAAGAACTTGCCAATAGGCCGTTCAATATGTAGGTGGCAAGGTACAAGATGTCACAAGAAATAACAAGGCTCTGAAACGAGGTGGCAAGTAACTGTCGGTAACACAAATGTGGTGAGTGGTGCGGAACCCAACACCTAGGAGTATGTACACAACTTACAAGCATTTCACCCCTTTATTGGGAAATGAATCGCTCTCGTCCCATCGACTCGCGAGATGGGAAGAGTAATTCAATATAATAGGCCGGCAGTAAAATGCCAACATCTTTTATTTCGGAGAATCTTCTTGGCCCATCTGTTGAACCTATATTTAGCACTATCCCTAGATATTTTTATATCTGAAATTAGTTACACTTAGCCGCGTTTGCAGTCATTAGATTTTTCTCCAGGCTGCCCACGCATTTTTTTGTTAATTAGCCATATCAATTTCATGATATAGCTGACGCTATAAGTAGCTTGGTCAGTGAAGAAAATTAGCTTGTAATATCGATCTTTGGGAAAATTTGTTAAATTAGATAATCAGCAATATACACACTAAGTATTTTTATTCATTTACCGTTAACATGTTTACATTGACGGGTTAAATTAATAACATTTCTACATGTGATCACATTCTCAGTCGAGTTTATGTTTAGACAATCTTCACTCATCCATGTTTTTTTTTTCAGAAATAAATGACGTATGTACCTAATTAAGTATTTCGTTTATTTCTGAAAAAAAAAGATTAATTAGTCACTGCGAAAATAAACAGGCAGGTGCATGTGTGTTGTTAGGGACTTCGTTATGTCTCTTTTTCTTTCTCCGTCGGACACTTTAGGAACAAGTAGTTTTGGACGATTAGCGATTTGGAAGAACTTTAAAAGCACTCATATTCATAGAATGTGCGCCATATTCCCAATATTCAAGTATTTCAAAGATAGTTTTCTACAACAGAAATGAAAAATTGAAAGCGTTTCAACTATTCTTTAGTCATTGGTTTCAACTCAACCGAAAGCGCCCTTTGCCAGACCCGTCTCAGAGCGGTCCCTTTACCTGTCATGTTTTTTGTTAATGTTCTACAAACTACAACAATATGAGTGGTTGGGGTTGCCGCAGAGGCTGGTGGACCCCGCGGACGTGCCCGAGGGTCGCGCGCGGCCGAAGCGCAAGATGCCGTCGCTGTCCATCAACAACCCTATGGAAGTGCTGCGGCAGCGGTTGATCCTCGAGGTGGCCCGCAAGCAGATGCGTGAGGCCAACCAGCGGCAGGCCGTCGCCAACCGGCTGTTCCTGCAAAATGTTGGCAAACGAGGTACGTAGGACTTTATTGTTATATACGAAAGTGGCCCGACCTAGACTTTAAATTGTGACTGGGTCACAATTTAAAGTTATATCAACCAACAAAAATCATTACAGGTTGTAAGCCATAATTTCCATACCATACCATCTTCAATAGCAACAAATACAACAATAAACAACGCAAATGCGTCGTTTCTCAAATCAAATCAAATCGTTTATTGCTATATCCATAATGTACACTTACAGGTGGTAAATAAAAAAAAAATATAGAAACAATTATGGACCCTGTCGAGCACAGCAAATTCTGTTTTGCTATTGAAGATGTTTGCATTTGTAGATTGCATTGCCATCCTCGAAACAAACAAGAAATATCGCATTCGTGTCAGTATTTTTTTCTGCAGTGGTCTTTTTGGAAAGAGTGGTGGAACTGATTTCATGATATGGAATTATGAAATCAGGTCTATATTTTTTTTATGATACACATGATTCCCTTTTTCACCACATTCATAGGGGGGAATTGAGGACAGAATCTTTAATATAACCTCCGTTGGAACAAATGTACATTGCGATATTTTTTATATGAAATAATGGAATCCCACGTATTCAGCACAAGTTACCTATTTACCTCGTTGACTTTTTGAACTCGTCCTGAATTATAAGCAGGTAGCCAATGTTTGTTGTTTGGTTGGGTCTGTTTCAACACTCTTATACTGAAAACCCCGTGTTTTCTTCGTTATTTCTTCTCCGCAGCACATTTTTATACGCATTTATTTAACTTGCTTTGTTAGTTATTTGTTATCTCTACAGGAATGTTTTAATCTGATTTTAATTTGACAACAAATGCAAAAACAAACCTATTACCTATTTTTAGTATGGTGTGAAATTTACTATCGTTTTTCTGTTCAGGATTCTGGGTCAACTCTGCTCCAACCCGCTACGACAACTAGAGCCTTCTGCGACTGACTCCTTTCAGTTTCTGCGAGATGTCACCACTGCCTGGCTGGAAATAAGATATTACGTCAACACTACATAATACAACCTCTCTAGATGTACATTTATCATTAAAAAAAAATGCAAATGTAAAATTTTAAAAAAACAAGACTCGTAGGCATTGTTTTTTGTTTTCGTTAATGTCGGTAAAAATTGCGGTAGGTTTAGGAAATAATGTAAAACTTTAATGTATGCTATACCTTCCATCCGATATACGATACGAAGTAAATGTCCACCTACGTCGTGTCGTCCTTTGTCAATTTCGTTCATTAGCTTGTGCTAAAATCATGTATGTGTACATTCATTACCAAAATATACGATGTGTCATTTAGTTTAGTTAGTGGCCAACGGCTTGTGAAAATCAACTTATTGTAGACTATCACTGTACTATTTAGATTTGTTTGTATGTCGGATGGTCATCCATAAAATGGTGTGTGTTATCCAGCTCAACATACATCTGTATGTTGTCGTAATATCTTGTTTGTGGTGAACACAGCTGTCCCAACTCTCTATTGTATTTCCATAATAGTATTTTTCTACGCTTGTTAATTGTTGTTACTTAGAATGTTACATAACTTCAAAGTTACCACGACATTCGTATGTGTCTCCTTCATAGATACTTTTCTTTTTTCATAGTATTTATTTGTGCCAAATGTCGCCGTAAATATAGTATCGAATAGCATCATAGAAAATACTTATTTCATTCAGTAATGCCATTACCTAATTATTTTTACATTTATCTAAATGTAAACGTATTAGACGTTTACTGTTAGTCTCTACGTAATTTATATGTACAGAGTAGTTTAATGTACTTATATGTATTTTTACGTTACAACATTGATCTCTTATAGCATTTAAATGGTAGGAAAAATGTAATAGTTCATACATTATAAATTACGTTCAATAAAAACGTTAAATTATTAATTTGTGTTTCATTAAGCAAAGCGTGTCATGTTTAGCAATGTGATCCTTTAACATGTTAATCTAAAGGGGTAAATTCGATTGAAATTCCTGTAAAATTACTATTTTGGGACTAACGTAGCGAGTATCAAAGAGTCACTTTGTCATAGTATCTATGCGATAAAGGAATCCATAATTAAATACAGGCTCAAGGAGGAAGAGATTCTGCAGGTAACAAGGAATTTCGGGAACCTTAGTTATTAGGCAATTGTGTTGGAAGGTGCACGCAATTAGGAAACTCTAGAAAAGCGTCCTAACTCCTAAATAAAAAGCTCAATCAACTTTCGCACCACTGCCGCGCTGACACCGGCCGCGACCCTTTGACCGACATTAATTAGTTTTTTTTTTGCGTTGTCAAGAGATAAAATTACAGTACTTGGGTACTTCCACCAAATAATGTAGGTACTTAATTCAGGATTACTTTATACAGAACGGAAACAGTGTCTATTTAAGTCACGAGTTAATAGGCTTCTTTTATGTTCGCTTGTTCCATCGTCGACCTCATCTCTGTCAAATAAAAAATAATGATAAAGTGTCAGAAAAAAATCTATAATATCAGCCAACCAATCCATTGTTTAAGAAGTATAGTACTTTGTTAAAGAAGTTTACCTAAAATATAAATACACTGCTATTTAAATACTTGGCTTAAATTGACTACAATATACTCGTACTACAAGGAAATTCACCACTATGCAAAAGCTACTTAGGTCCCTCTCAGAAATGCATGGCGCATTAAATATTACCTCCATAGGTAATATCATGAGGGCAACGCGATAGATACTTTGTCGACGCGGTAAGGTTGAGGTCTGACTGACCACACGTCGACTGCGACCGACGACAACGCGGTGACGTGAAGCCTTTCGTCACCGGCTACGCCCGATTGCTGTGTTCGTACCTGTGGTGTATTGTTATTGACTTTATGAATATAATGTTGATAGTTTAGGGACATCATGAGATTTGCCTATGTTAACAATAATGGGGAACATATTAACTCTTGGTTAATGGAGGTAAATGCTATAGAGTGCGAATAACTAAATTCTACAAGAGAAGTCCTATCGTCAAAGATACTTGCCAAAAATGATGTATAACGGAACTGAAGTGAGGATTATGCGTATCTTACCTTCACTTCAGGTCTTGATGGATAACTAAAGTTAACATTTCTCGGTCGCACACTTCCGCGACTGTCCATACAGGATCATGAATCCGTCCGTCGTGACGTCACAGCACGCTGTCGGTAACGTCTGACGTCCTAAAGAGACCCCAACCTAAGAGAGCCCCGGGCTCCGTCTACGTGCGATAATTAACGTGATTTAATTTAAACCGACGCCTCCAGAGCCACGTGATTTCATTACTCTTCAACACATTTTCGGTACCGTGAGGGCGTAGACTGGCGCTCAACTACGTCAGTGCCGGCAATATCATGTATTATTTAAACGAAATTCCTAGATGTTTAAGTTTGGAACGCTTAGGTATTTTAGTGCTTATATGGTTTCCTGGTATTTAAGATCGCATACCTTCCCTTTTTTAGTCAGGTAGTTTTAATTCTTTTTTCTTTATCGGAACTAACTTTCTGAAGAGGAACGTCGTGGATCATCACGGCAGAGAGTCTAGGAAAGTGACAACTGGTTTCAAAGCGTTTCGTGGTTCTACAACGGCTTGCAACAAGATTGTCATCTAATGATGATTACTTTTTAATAAACTAGCCTTTTTAGGGTTCCGTACCTCAGTCGGCAGAAACGGAACCCTTATAGGTTCACTTTGTTGTCCGTCTGTCTGTCCGTCTATCAAGACCCTTTTTCTCAGTAATGCGTGGAGGTATCAAGCTGAAATTAATATCTGTTTGATATTAATTTCAGCTTGATACTCAAGTCTGCTATAATAAAAAAATCAAACTTATTAGCCATGGCGATCAAAAGATTTGACCGTTTGCACATGTAAAGGAAAAAATCTAAAAACCGTAAATATGTAGTTTAATGACAAAATACCTTCAAGTGTATACGGAACCGTCGTCGCCATCGGTGCGCGAGTCCAACTGCGTCTTGACCGGTTTTTTTTTCAAAGTTGTTCGCAGTTAAGTATTTTTTTTCTTACCTACGTCAATTTAACACGAGTTTATTTTTTCTTCATCTCTACCGCTGATCTGCTAGAAAGTCACTTTCCTTAGACGATATGATGAGATCACATTTACTTCTCGGTCGATGTGTAAATAATCTAAGCTGAAATAAATGAAATACTAATATATAAATGGATTCATTTATTGTAGTTTTCCAGGATCATTTGTTACCGAAGCTGCTTCTTGTTAGACTACAAATTGATTGCATCCAAAGGCCAAGATAATAATGAATAAAACCGATACTCCTATCAACGAAGAATTAGACTTGTTCTTTTTGTTTAGTCCTAGTCTTAATAAAATATCCTTTACTATTGGCTAATGATTACGTTAGGAGGTATGGCTCGGTAGCCATACCTCCTAACGTAATCATTAGCCAGATTTTTTTTTTAAGAGATTTGAGATTTTTTTTTTTTTTTTACTCTAGTTTGCTGAACTGAATTCTGTTGTAATAATTTCCACAAGTTCCGCTAACAAAAAAAAAATCTAAATACTCTCTGAAAGTTCGCCTAGTCTTTTAAAACTAACCCTGTGTTATTAACGGTGCTATATAAGATACGGATGGCATGGCCTATCACCACTTCATGTAGCAATTAAATGAATCTTACTACTTCAACACAAACCTTTCTGCTATAGAGGACATAAGGATGTTACCACACTAATCGATCGATCGTCGATCGTTGCCATCGATCAATGGTAGAATGGACTATCGACGTCGATCGATAGTTTCTGCTACACCAATCGACCGCCGACCGATGGTATCGATCGATTGGTGTGGTAACACCATAAAGCTCGATCTATTTCTGATTAAGATTAAAGCAATACTGCCATAAGAGGTGGGGGTACAATCGACAACACTGTATCAGAAGAACCGAAAATGGAACAGAACTGACGCCAGAATTTATTCGCCAAATTAAAAGAACTTCGAGCTGGTGAACAAGCGATTAGTATCAAATTTTTCCGCTTTCGAATTTTAATTAATCGTTGTTTCATTAGTGCAAGATATTGAAGAGACGGGGAAGACATTTAGGGCACTTCAAACTGTGACAACGTTCAGATCTTCAGGGGGGTTGCCTACAACAAAAATAATTACAACAATCCGGCAAATATTTTGCGAAGTTAAAAACTGCTAAATCCTTTGATAAGTAAAGGTTGAGTCGAGGTCTCTTATAATACAGTTTGCTTAGAAAAGGGTCATAATAAAGAATCCTGAACTTTTAACAATCTTTATTAACTTTTAGAGGAATTGCTTTACATACGAGTGTTAAAGGAATTAATATGCTTTTGGAAAGTCGACCTGTTTCTGTGTCAATAAAGGGTGGTAAGAAAGAAAGGAATCGGTAGGTAAGTAATACAAGAATCGGCTTAAGGCGAGGTTAACCCGAGCGCCATATGCATCAATCTCTCTTCGCTACTCGTACCAGTAGCGAAGGGTCAATTTTTGTAAGAGGTAAGCCGGAGGACATTATCTTTAATGTGATTATATTTGTCTATAGAATACTGACTGTGCCATTTTTAAAATGGAAGCCAGTTGGAATCGTGTTGTATGGAACCTTCACCACTGACTCGTACTCATGTGTATGTTATGTTATGTTGTATGGCTAAATAATAACAGCCGCTCTGGTTGATCCGCGCTTGCCTAGGTTGGTCCGCGGATGGGTGACCACCCACTAAATACCGACTTTCCCCCGTGCCTTGGAAAGCACGTTACGCCATTGGTCCCGGTTGTTATTTGTACATCTTTGACAGTCGTTACAGATAGTCAGTGGCCCGAAAGTCTGACAACCAGTCTTATCAAGGGGTAAGACGAGGGGGTATCGAGGGGGTTAGGGGGGGGGGGGGTCTGGGTATTACCCAGTACTAACTAGCTGCATCCGGTTAGACCGGAAGCCGACCCCAACATAGTTGGGAAAAGGCTGGGCAGATGATGACCTATGTGTATGTCACCGTATTATTCGGTACGGAAAATGTATGTGTAATATTGCACCGGAGTAAAACGAGATAGGTTATAAACTAATGGTGCTCACGATGTTATGGTGACACAGGATAAGTTATGCTGGCCAATTTTAGTGTCAGTGAAATTCACCCTAAGAGGAGTATTTTATTAATCAATCCACAACAAAAACAAAATACACGTAACATCACTCCTGTATTCCCCGAAAGGTTAGGCAGCTGTGTACCTAATAGTCCACCCACATTTCACCAGTTATGTTTAAATCCCATGTAATAGGGGGCGATCGTATTGCCATCAACCAGGCACAAACCCAGTCTCCGTAGCTGCTACTGAGAAAAGAGAGCTCCTGATTGAAAAACCTAATAACGCTTTGCCCGACCTGGGAAACGAACCCAGAACCTAGGAACGCATGTATCCATTGAACTACATAGATATACTATGTGAACTCATTAGCTCTCCATTATCCCTACCCCCTACCTCGAGCCAAAAAAAATATGTACATAATTATAAAAATTGTAAGTGTGGAAGAGTTCTTCATTATACCCACTAGTTTCCGTGAACAATGATTTGATATAAACTCTGCGATGCATACTATCCTCTGCTATATTAAAACTAAAACAAACATCAGCTAAAAAGCTTGGTCCTCTCGAATTTTAATATAAAAACTTTAGACTCTGATTCTGTAAATAACTGGCGTCAAAGACTAATGCTCTGATTCTTGTTTATGTAAGAACTTCGGGCCTAAAATGGTCGCTTTAGAAAAATCATAATAGGATAATAACATGAACTGCAATTGACAATTCATAATATTAACTGCGTCTGTGACCATTTTAATAATTTAACGTGATTAATATTATTATCGAATTACGGTTCTACTAAAGCGGCCATTCTAAATCGTCGTTTTAGCAGAATCCCCTAAGTGTGGATAGAAAAATATGCCCTAAGTAATTCACAAACATATCGTAATGCTGCCTTTCTACCTGGTAAAATACTGGTATTTAGCTGCAGCTGGTTAGACTGGAAGTCTTTTTTTTTTCTCTATGTGGAAATCCTCAATGGATGTCCTCCGCCCAGGGGAGAGCGAAGAGATCAGTCAGACTCGTACCGACTAAAACCACACCGGTTTCCCTCGCACACTTGCGTCGGGGGGCAGCGGGATCTAATGCGACTTGCGCTGCCCCGGACTAGTGCCGGCCTGCTTGTCTTACGGGACTCATCCCGGGGGGAGTAAGGTGTAAAACTCCCCCCGTTACGTCGTAAAGAGAGGCGCTCGTTGAACACTACCCGCCTCCGTCTCGGGTCCAGTGTGAAGACGTCATCTCCCTCTCCCTTTCCGCAGCTTTCTGCGACATGACAGTTTCGCAGAAGGACATCACCGCGTCCTAGGACTCTGCGCTGCCGACCATCGAGCGAACAACGGTCAGAAGCGACAGGTCTCATCTTACCTCTGTAACGAGGGCACCGCGCGGCCCATCCTACGCGGCACATTCGGCAAGCGTGTGCCGCACCAAGTCCTCCCGACAGTGAACGCAGTGATGACACCGGGCGTCCGGCTACCACAACAATCCCAACATAATTGATAAAAGGCTAGGCAGATGATGATGTAATGCTACTTTCTCTATATTATCTCCAACTGCTCTGGAATGTGAACTTATACTAAATTCACATTCCAGAGCAGGTGAATTCGCACCTCGAAACAATTCCGGAAAATAAAGGCTACGGTAAGGTATCACAGTGATATGAATAATGGTAATTGGTCCCTTGTTCTTAATTTGCTTATCTAATGCTCGGTTCCTAAAATTCGATACGTTTACCCTACAGTCATTATACCATTTTTGTCTGACTAGTCTTTTAAAAAGCTTTCTGAAGGAAATGTCAAATGTTTCTAAAATAACGCAAATACCTACCTACACACACCTTAAACGCTGCTGAACACGCAATAACGAACAAAGTTTAGACAAAGTACGTGCTAAGTAAAGTTTGTACATCTGAACTAGGTATCGCGATACGCCAACCACGACTTTTACCTGACGGGTTATCAAACTCACGATAACTTCCTCGATTATTTGACTAAAACACAAAAAAACAGCCAATCACATCACTTGGCATGAGTCCATGTCAGCAAATTATGTTGTTGTTTGTTGTTTGACAATCTGTCAGCGATTTTTATTGATGGTTTGACAATCAATCAGCTATTTTAAGTAGATTTTTACCTTTTAGAAAACAGCATATTAAGATAATGTTTAAAACATATTGGAGCATCCTAGAAGCAACTAAGGCTCCGCGCAAACGGGCAACCAACCACAGCCACCGGTAGCTGTCGCGCGCCACGTCCTTTGGTACCGCGCAAACGAAGGTGGTCAGTGGCTGCCATGAGTGGTCGGTGGCTGCCGCGAGTGGTCGGTGGCCGCCACTAGTAGTCGGTGGCCGCTACAATTTATAACACTCTCCTGCTTTACAGTCTTACGATGGAGCCGGAAGGTTTGATCGCGCTCCTAATAATTCGCCACCAGGATAGCGTGTCGCGAAAACAGTGTCGGAAGTGGCCGTCACTCGCTACACGTTTACGGCGATTCCATACAAAACGTTTTGAAAATCATGTAAACAGCTTATCGCCAGCCACCGGTGGCTGTGGAAAGTGGCCCGTTTGCGCGGAGCCTTATAATTCAAATTCTACACTTCCTAGCGTTCCTTCCAGCAATTCATGCTACGCCAATAAGCTGGAAAACGTTTCTGTCATGGCCGTTTAGTTCAGAGGATATTGCACTCAATACGAGATGCAGCTGCATACACAAAACTTAACTTAGGCAGAGGTACCTATAGTATCTCACATATCGGGAGCTGTGCTTAGTCCCATGTAATAGGGGGCGAGCCTATTTCCATCAACCGGGCATAAATCCAGAGTCCGGCCTGCTACTGAGATATTCCTGATGAAAGAACCCTATAACTTTGGCCTGACTTGGAAATCGAAACCATGACCTCACAGCCCCTAGCCTAGCAGTAGTACTTGCGACTACTGGACTAATGAGCCAGTGTTTAATTGCAGCTGTTACGCTTTTGGTTTTTGTACTAAGATCAGCGTGAGAATAAATATCGATGTATTGAAGCTAATAAGTTTCCAGCAAAGAGGTTCGTCGCGGAGGCAGTTAGCATGAAGTTGAAGAGACGTGCAAAAAACCGTCTCGACTGATTTGTATTCATGAGACCGTGCGAACGTATTTTTAAATTTCTCAGATCAAACACTTACATTGCATCGTCCTGTTTTTAAATATCCTAATAAACAAATGCGATTTCACAAACAAATCACGCCCGTTCATACACTTATCGACGTTTTAATGTCTGTATTGAAATTTCGTACTCATTGGTATTCAGTGTTTAAAATTCAAGTCCGATATAAATTAGTTCTCGAAATACTTGCACCAAATAAATGCTAACCAGGTACCTATAAGGAAAAAGTGTTCGTTTATTGTTGAAAGATTTGATTTGGCTTGAGAGAGATCTAATCTCATCGATCATACAATAGAACTCATATACGGTTGCTAGGAGACGGAAGCATCTATTAATCAGAGCTTTTCGGTAGCAAGAAACCACAAAAAGTAATATTAATTTGTTAAGCTTTTTATTCTTAATTATAACTGAATACTTTCCTATATTGTCTGTTCACATATACAGCTAAAGCCATGGAAGGAAATGAGAGGTATGTACACATTTATATAACCAATGTTTCATTAAAGTTACTGTAAACAGAGTAGGTCTATTAAACTTCGTCTGGAGCCTGAAGTTTGCTTGTCTGGTTCCAAGAACACGTGAAGGAAAATGAGTAGCGTTTATTGTTGACAAATAATTGTGTCCAGGAATATAATTAGGTAAGTAGGTGATCGATATTTACTTAGAACCTTTGTAATTCCCCAGTACCTAGGTAACCCACCTTGAAACAAGAGAATTTCAATGCTTTAAAAAATGTACTTGTGTCTTCCTAATTTAAATAACTTAACAAAATAGTATTCAGGCGACTTATCATTTGCAAAAATAAACTATAAATCTTTTTGCACTTCTTAAATTTCTAAAAATAGGTTTTATCTATTATGTCCCTAGGAGCTTATAATTTACATTCTTATCTAACAGAATCAGTTATTAAAATGACTTTTTCTTTCGTCTTTTTGTCAAATTTGACGGAATTAGACATACGGACAGACAAAAAAAGATTAACGTAGGTCGTCGACGTAGGACGTCTTCAATACCTACTATAATAGTGACTATCCATTCTACCCGCCCGCGACAGTACTTCAACGAGGCTCATTAGACGGTCCTGGCAGGTTCTTACTCCTCCATTGTTAACTACCGACCGACCACAGACAATATTGTGGCGGATATTAGTCTTCCCTCGTCCATAAAACTCTCCCGTCGATGTATTGGTTTCCATTTCATTAAAGTTATTAAAAGAAATGAATAATTAAATTTCTAATAAGTCCTAAGTATGATCTTTCTGAAATTCTATTCTTATCTGTACTTAGAATATTATAAAGCTGAAGAGTTTGTTTGTTTGGTTGAACGCGCTAATCTCAGGATCTACTGGTTCGATTTGAAAAATTCTTTTAGTATTGGATAGACCATTTATCGAGGAAGGTTATAGGCTATAAAATTTCACGCCGACGAAGGTCGCGGGCAACAGCTGGTAATTAATAAGATGCTTCTGTGCCGAACGTACTTAGGTAGGTAACCGAAGAAGCAACCTTATTAGAAATTTCAGATGACAACAGGAATTTAATTATAGCACTAAAATGTAAGGTTATCGTTTGATTTGCATGTAATCTACTTGGTCCTAAGTATACAAGCCTCTCTACCGCAGCCACATATAACTTGCTACTAGGTAAATGGGTAAAATGTTATGTCACATTGTACTTAGATAAATAGGTAAGGAGATTTGGACACGTGAGTTTACTGACTGACTGAAAAACGTACGCAAAACACGAAAGGGTTAGGCAGAGGTGTACCTTATAGTACACCCACATTTCGCCAGTTATGTTTTGAGTCCCAAGTAATAGGGTGCGAGTCTATTGCCATCAACAAAGCCAGACTCCGTGGCTGCTACTGAGAAATTCGTGTAAAAATCCCATAACACTGCCCGATCCGGGAATCGAACCCAGGACCTCATGCTCAGCAGTCCCGCTTGCGACCACTACTCCAACGAGCCAATCATTACTGGTGTAATGGAAATCTACTTATCATCGCATCACCGTAACTGTCTTTTTAAGGTTCCGTAGCTAAACAACACACAATAATAAAAAACTTTATCCCCTTTTGGCAGTCGAGTAAAATCTGAACTCTTTTAATTTTGACCATCCAGCCGTCTAGCCGTCCGTCCGGATGTCAGACAGCCATTTTACTCGAGTACCTCGAGGCTTACACCGGTGCAAATTGGAAAAAGAAGATGTAATCTGTGCACCGGTAAACATACTAAGATTTTCTCCTGTATCTTGGGGGCGTTTACAAACATTTAAACTCACACACACAAACAGCCAGACCCGGAACAACTATCTGTAGATCATACAAATATTTGTTGGTTCGCGGATCGAAAAAAAAAAAAAAACCAGCGCCGCTGCCGATCGCTCAGCCAATGCGCCAACCGTGCTGTCAAATTTGCGCAGTAAATACTGAAATTACAGTGGCACTTTACTTCCCATAGACTGTAAACTAGGGATGAAAAAACTCAATAATCGAGCATAATGCACGAGTGGCATGGTTGGATCCCGTGGTCCAAAGATTACGTATGATGTGATGAATCTAAGTGACTCTGTTTCATATTTCAAATCCAAAGAACCTGCTTAAGAATTCTTATTACCACTCTTGCAGAAAACCTAAATTAAGCAAAGTTATTTCGTAAAAAAGTCACTTTAAAAACTAGATACAATCATCACTAAGTTTTTATGTTGATTGTGTCTATTCCATTAACATAAAAGTACTAACATAAGTAAGTAATCATAACATAACCTCAGATTAAGTTAGGTAAAAATAAATGAGATACTTATCTGAAATAAAAATATGAAAATAATGTAATATCGTGTTTTGTAGCAGGATTAGTGAAATGGACGCGCTGCTCTTTGCGTTGTCATTCGAGGTGGTTTTACTGCAAATGAAGATTATAGGTGAGTACCTTTTTATCTAACTATTTTAGAGACCGTACCTTCGGCTGTGTGACCACTCGTGTTTCTTGTGACGGGCAGAAACACGAGTGAGAGAAACTACTGAGTCTACAATTATTTATTAGAAAATTCGAATTATACTGTATGTAGATTACAGGAAAACCAATGAAGTCTAATGGTCTTAAAATAATATGGTAAATCTCTCAATATTCTGCGTACAAATTTTCATTTGCTGTTCTAATGTATGGAGAACATGATTTTCAACTACAATGTTAAGTTTGTTTGAGGTTTAAATTATTTATCTAGATTGCGAAGCACTTCCCTGTGTTACGATACGTACTGGGCCGGTTTTTTTACCTAAACCTTGCCAGTGAATCTAGTGTGGGTACACTGGAAAACAATAGGAATAAAACCGGAAAACACGAAAAATACGCTTTATACATAAATCTCGATCAAAGATAATGAATAACGTTTAAAAAAAAAGTTTTTATAAACCTAACCTAACTTACAAACTAAACCAAACCTAACCTAACTTACAAACCAAAGCAAACCTTTTTTTTTTTTTTTTTTCTCGATGTGGAAATCCTCAATGGATGTCCTCCGCCCTGGGGAGAGCGGAGGGGTCTATCAGACTCGTACTGACTAAAACCACACCGGTGTCTTCGCCTCCAGGACCCACGGCGGGGATCCGGCCAGTACACAAGCCGCCTCGTAGGAGATCGTGCGATAACCCCGAATGACCCTGACGGCCATCGCTCTCTGCGGTCTTCGCAGAACCGCGATAGTGCGGGCCGTCAGGTCTGTCGCCCAAATCGGGGCCCCGTAAAGGGCCAACCAAAGCAAACCTAACCTAACTTACAAAACAAACGAAACCTAACCTAACTTAAAACCTAACCTACAAACCAAACCAAACCAAACCTTACCTACATACCAAACCAAATCTAACCTACAAACCAAAGCAAACCTAACCTACAAAACAAACCTACCTTACTTACCAAACCAAATCTAACCTAACTTACAACCAAACCTAACCTAACTTACAAACCAAACCTACTTACTAAAAAAAACACACGGTGTTCCTCCTCGGTACTTTACTTCTGCCTGAGGTGAGGGGACCCAATTGCATTCTCCACAATCCCCCCAGCAGAAACCAAACCTAACCTATGGCGTCATTCTTTATACATGTGGGGAATACCCAGAATTTTCCTCACTTACGACGTTCTTCATTTACGTGGGGAATACCTTGAATATTCCTTAACAATTATTATTTTAGCTGAACACAAGAAGCACGAAGACGCTTGGGCTTAGGGGTCCTATGTCAAGCAGTGGCCTATTTTCGTTTGTAATGATGATGATATTTAAGCAAAAAACCAGATTTTTAAAAACCGTCTATCTATGAAGTTAAAAAACTACGAAAACTTTAACCACCAGACTTACAGCGCCATCTATCGCTTTCATGAAATTCGTTTACAGAGGGCAGTGTTACGCTGAGGCTCGCAGACTGGCGCCCTACGAACAAAATAGAGAAGTTACAGCAAGATAAGCTAGCCAAGGATCGGTGAGTTGCACCCCAGTGTAGGGAGATGGCGTTACGGTGACGTCACCAAACAAAAATATTGGATGAAAATCGTGAATTTCTTTGCAAGCTACGGCTATTGGTCACCCGTTTTTGATTCCGATAATTCTAAGTTAAACACAGATATTATTAAAACTGTATCTTCTAACACTTGTTTAGATATAGGTACCTACCTGATATGTACGGAGGAGGAGGGACATCAACGCACCAACATTTACCACGTATTCAGTGTAAATCGTTCTGAACCCTCACATAGAAATTTTTCATCTGTAGGTACCTAATTTAAAAATAAAACATTTTTTTTTGGAAATCGGCACATGTCATGTTTAGGAGCTGGTATTGACTAACATACATAAAATGTGCAATTCTACCAATATTGCATACAGTCGGTTAAAATGTTGAATACGTTGTAATCATTTGTGCGTCGATATCCTTTCCAACCTGAATCGTGCCTACCTGTAACAGTTTAGCATGTGTCATTGAAATCTCATTTTCGCTTATCTCAGCATACAGCAACCATTCGATGAAAAAAAAGCCATTTGCAAAGAAATCAATCAAATGTTTCAGAGACTTCGTGAACGACGTGATAAGACGAACTCTCATAGAGGTCGCGGAGAACGGTACGTGGCAGTCGGTGATCAATGCTGTGGAGCTGCTCAAGCAATCAGGATGTGATGTTGAGTCGCTGCAGCTCAGAAATGAGCAACTGAAAACGTAAATCGCTGTCTATTTGTCAGATATTCGATCGTAATCTGATTATGCCTTCATTTCTTATTGTTTTGGTCACTAACATATTATGTTAATTAAGTATATTTTTTTGAAAATATTAATCAGCAATTACTTATGTTTGTACAAAGGTACAGATACCTACAAGGATGAGCTCGTGGCTAAATAATAACAGCCGCTCGGGTCGATGTTTAGGTTAAGCCGTGCTTGCCTAGGTTGGGTTAAAGGGTGACCCTGACCGCCCATTACATACCGAGTTTCCTCCGTGCCTCGGAAAGCACGTTAAGCCGTTGGTCCCGGCTGTCATTTGTAGATCTTTGACAGTTGTTAGGTAGTCAGTGGCCCAAAAAGTCTGACAAGCAGTCTTACCAAGGGGTATCGTATTACCCAGTACTACCTGGGTTGTGGAGGTCAGTAGGCAGTCGCTCCATGTAAAATACTGGTATTCAGCTGCATCCGGTTAGACTGGAAGCCGACCCCAATAAAGTAGGGAAAAGGTTAGGAAGATGATGACAGGTACCTACAAGAATTAACATAAATTGTTATTTGGCAACTGATACACAGGTAGTTTAAACTTTATTCATGACTCATTGACGGACCACTTAATCTTTTGCAGATCTCGCAAAACATTAGAAGCAGAATTAAACGCGAAAAGAAATCAATGGGCGACGGAGCTAAACAACGCAGACCAGAAAATAGCTGTTCTCCGAGACAAAATGAGTGTGCGTACGGCGTACATGTTTATTTCTATGAAAGTGATAATTACTGGCAAGTCATAAACATGCTGATGCTGCTACTTCTCAGTAAAGTAGTGTTTGCGATGCAACAATTATGAGATCACCGAGGCGTTACTGAGAGCGTGGAAAAGGCGGTTCTAAGAACATTTGTGAGAAAGAGTTACAATAGCTAGGCAAAGTCCGTGCAACTCGACTTGGACTATGCAGTTTGCAACCGAAAGAATATACGTATACTTATCACAGATCACAGAGGTTATCTATGATACTTATAAAACCGTATCATTAAGGAAATAAGAGTAATAGTAGTAGTATAGTAGTATTCTATTTCTATAAAAATGCCGGAAGTTGCAATTAATAAAGCGACATTTTAGAAACTCTAATTTAGTTTCCAAATGAGAAAAAATATAATTTAATTAACGTTCACATTTAGCAATATTTCGTCAACTGTCATAATTAGCATTTAAGCGATTGGGTTGTCTTGATAAAGTCGGCAAAGGCAAAAAATCTATTCAATTTATTCACCGGAGGACTATTAAAGTATAACGATTAACGACATGTTAGCATTTCCTCGGGAGGCGACGTCTTCCCTTACAAGATATGTAGCTGAGCAAAGGTGTAATCTGGAGGAGGACGCCTCCTCCTCTTCAAGTGACTGATTAAATCATATTTCATTTAGGTCCTAACGTAGGACCGATTTTCAAGACGGTAATAATGTTTTTTTATCGGTTACGCTCTTTCAAAATCTTTGAAGTCCCCAACAGTGAACAGTTCCATGCATGCATAAACTCACGTCTTTTTCCAATGGGAGTTGGCAGAAACCACAGAACACCACCTGGCTTTCCTATACGATCCTTTCATATTCCTCATTGGCCTCGTACCTACACGTTCATATCTGGACATACACGCATGCCGGTTGTAAATACTACGGACATGACCTTTCCGAAGAACCACACCATTGAGGTCAGTATAACTCCTAGAACGTCCCATTATGGCGTTGCCACTCACATCGCCTTGTAAATGCCCTAGAATGTCGATTTTTAATAGTTTTGAATAGAAGTTACATACACGAATGAATGAAAAAAAAACAAAAGAAATAGATGGAGATTAATCAATGTTCGTCAAAGATAGGTAAGATTCCATCTTTCTATTGCAGGACGACCTCCACAACGCGAAAACACGACTATGTTACGCAGAAAAATGGCTGTTCGCGCGCTTGGAATCTAGGGAGCTAAAGCTGAATGCGCCACGGGCGCCTCTACCCCGCGCCGACCACGAACAGCGAGTGCACGATGAGTTGCTCAAAGCTTTTGAGTTGCAAATCAAGGTATTCTGCTGCTGAACTGCATCTGGTTAGACTGAAAACCGACCCCAACATAGCTGGATATATTTTGATCATCATCTGCCAAGCCTTTTGCAGATGATGGTCAAGATAAACTAAAAAAAATATCTATGATATAGATAAATTACAATACATTTCATCTTTATTTCATAATTGCGCTCTGCGCTGCCTACCAGTACAAAGTCACAAATCGAACATCATCATCTGGCTAGCCTTTTCCTAATCAAATAATATGTTGGGGTCGGCTCAAGTAGGTATATCCTGATGAAGCTGAATACCAGTACTGTACATGGATCGACTGTCTAACTGACCGCTACTACCCAATCATCATTTGGTAACACAATAGAGGATAGAACTTGGAAAACCATTTTCACATAGGTTCGTGCTAAACTGTGCAAAACCGATGTGCAAATTGTTCAAAAAATAAGTACCGTTCCCAGCTGAAGATTTATTTAAAAGTATTTCTCCACCACATAGAACATAAAATAATTACTCGAGTAGGTAAAAAAAAATATACAAATAGGTCAATAATCAATAACCTTTAATGTCACAGTAGGTACTTGCAACAGTTGATTAGTTCCAGCATTTTGTTGAAGGAACTCGAGAAGTCATTGGAATATTGGCGCCAGCGGTACGACACCGACATTGCCGAAATAAGTGCGAGGAGTCAGAGGAAACTGGAACAATTGCTTGTTGCCAGCAGTAAGAGACAGGAATTACAAGCGTTGGTAAGCTTTCTTCGTAAGGTCTATGTAAATTGTAATCAACCGTCATGATTAATACGATAGCTGTTATAAAATTAGAATAAGTAGGTAGGCCTAGTAATTTTAATAAAACTTGTTTTACCCGGCTTCTTATAACTTTGTACTTAATTCGTCAATGTCAAATTCTCAGAATATCTTCTATAACTTATAATTGGAAATACAGTTGACTAAACTTTACAAACAACGGTTATAAATCTAAGAGTTGATTTGTTTCAGTACAACCTACATGAAGGTGAAATGCGTGGTTGGTTAACATTTAAACGGGAACGCGCTGCCCGTCTAGCAAGAGAAGAGAAGTTACGCCTCTCCGCCATGCACATACAGGCGTGGTGGCGCGGCGTCATGGTTCGCCGGGCTCTAGGACAGTTCAAATTTTTGAGAAATACCAAGGGGAAGGGAAAGAAAAAATAAATTTATTTACCTTATTGTTTAATAAAAATTAAAAAAAAGGGAAGACTACGGACCATGGACTTAGTATAATAACTACGGACTATTCGGAAATAAAAATAAGCCAACAAAAGACCAAGTTTTTTTTCTTTCTCTAAGAACATAAAAAAGAACGTTATTCCAATATTACAAAATCATCGTTAATCATACTTCCTCTTTATTTGTTGTTCCTATTTGATAAAATAAAATGGACACAAGCGTTAAAAGGAACGTGCGCTGGCCGTTGAATTTGACATACGTCAAACCGCCGGTTGTCAGCATAGCGCCGCTGTCACAGCTGCTGTCAACCGCCACTACTCGCCAGTCGCATGCGTTTGCTCGTGGGGATTGGTGAGATTTGTGATTTTTCTATTGAATGGAAAGTAAAGTTACCGATGTAAATATTATTATAAAACGAACTAATTTATTAAATAAACATACGAACAGTTAAAAAAGTGTGGTGTGATATATCGAACTGTGATAAATATTGTCTAAAGAGAGTTTGCGGTATTTTCAATTCTTGGAAAGTTGGACTGTCATCCCGCAGATTCGGTGAGTAATGCCGTATATTTTTTTATTTGTAAAAGCTTTAGATTACAAGGCTTGTATGAAATGTTAATGGCACGTGACCGTATTTAGGCAAATATCGTTTATAATTTAAATTAGCCACTGATGACAAAAACATGGGCATGTTTCGCTAATGCAATTTCGGTACTTGATTTCGCGTAGATTTGTGCTTTAATATACTTTCACTTGCGATGATTGGGCATGGTTAGTGCCGACTACATCACGGTACTTTTATTAATTTCCGTAGTTTTGCACTTTCCTGTTATTCAAAGAGAGATTTTGAAATACCTGTGGTTTTCTTCTGGAAACCAAAAATGTTTATTTTTAAACTGTTCTTTGTTTAGTAGTTACTCTTATTGTTGATCCAACATGACCAATATATTATTTTCAACACTACATACAACTAAATACAATTTACTGGACCCCACTTGATTTTATATTCAGCCTTCAATACTATACTGAGGATTTCGCCTTGTGTGTGTTTCCCAGAATCTCTTATTGCAAAGTGCTGTTGATTGGTTTTCTTTGTATATGTGCATGTTTATCTAAACTATACTATCACACAACGTACCATTATGTATCATATCTTGAATTGATTAATTTCTACAGGTTTGTACCTGTTTCATTGCATCATTGATTTAATTTTATATTGTGTTAGAAAAGGCTTATTATTTAGGAAAATATACTTTCAAGAATTTTTAGACTCAAGAAATCTTAACATGGTAAGTTTAAATTAGTTTAGGTACTATAATAGATTAATGTGGCTTCATCAATTTATAAATAAAATAGTTTGTGGCAAAACCCAGAAATGAACAAACAATGGAATATAAATACAATCTAATTTAGTATGTGAGCACAGTAGGTATATCTCACTGCCTCACATAAAATGAATGAATGAAGTTTTATTTTTATTTCAGAAACAAAAGATCCATAGTGTTAGTAACTTAATATTAAAATAACTATCTAATGTCAGTACCAAAAATAAAATCCCCACATTTTAGTATTAAGAAAAAAAAATGTGTCATCTTACGGACAGACTGAATCATTGAAATAAATGCAAATTAAAAAGAGTAATGTAGTACATTGTAGGATAGACAAAATACTCAGCAGCTTGAATACAAATGTTGAGGTAAACTTGTGAATGGCTTGTCAATATTTAAGCACATTTAGATTCTATGCGTACTGCAGCCTTGGCCAGACATACTGTGACATAAATAGAGACTCCAGTAGTTATCTGACAATTACAATAATTGCTTCAACCAATAAAAAAGGTGTGTCCCAAGAAAGGACAATAACACAGTACAATTTATTAAACAGTTATTTTAACCTGAGTTGCCATAATTACCAAAAAAAAAAGGACAGCAATTAAAAAAGCAAGTTGCCAGTGTTTTTGCGCTCTTGTACAAATGTCATCAACAGAGTACTATAGAGGT
This sequence comes from Noctua janthe, assembly GCA_910589295.1. Lineage (NCBI taxonomy): Eukaryota > Metazoa > Arthropoda > Insecta > Lepidoptera > Noctuidae > Noctua > Noctua janthe. The sequence continues at coordinate 9,945,579 of OU342556.1, read as the reverse complement.
GGTATATGTGTCCGCGGCACGGCAGCGCACTGAGGCGGTTCCGCGCGGTAATTAGTACGTTAATCGCACAGTCGCACTAACCGGGTACACAGTTGATGCAAGTGCGTTTCCGAGAAACCGATCAGCGGAGCTCGCGAGAGGAGCGGCAAATTGCCGACAGATATGTGTGCCGCCTGTCGGTAATTGCAAAAATCACTCGCCTCACCGCAGAACGAGGTTGTGGTCCTTGTATTACAAGAACAACTCTTGTGTGCGACTACTGCATCACACGTAGTACCTACCTGTTGTACCTGCCTATATCTCACCGTGTTCTCGGACGCTGCCGACTGCTGATATTGGGTTGAATTGAGCACGTAAGCAAAGCGACATGTTTCGTTTACCGCGGTATTATCGTTTCCATGTTATTGCCGATCCCATTCTCAGTAAACTTGATAGCTTTGAAGTCGCAGAAACGAGCGATATAGCGGTATTCTACCTTATACGTATACGTTTAAATTATGTTTGGAATGGTTGTATTTTTCGATTTATGCATTCATTCTATTAAAATTGTGTGTGTAGGATATCCTGGGTACCGTACCTGCCTACTTAGGGAAAGATTTCACAAAAAAAAACTTAGTGCAGCACGGAATAGGTCGGTTATCTACGGAACGCCGTTATCTACATCTCGTGTTGTTTCTATTCAATCTCGTTCGACCCAATTACAACTGCATAAACTAATTCATTGTTTTCTAGAAATAATCTGGCCATTTGAATGTGCATCAAGCTTTGTGAAGCAAACATTATACATAGGTACATTAAGGTAGGTACCTATATCGCTAGTTAGTGACTCAGGATATAAACATAATAGAAAACAGCTTGTACAAAGCGCGGATAGCAACCATTAACCAATTTAGTAGGTACTTAGTGAACTTTTAGTAAAATAACTTAATAAAGTAAAATCCTTAAAATAAAAGGGGCTGCGTAGGTATGTGTACCTAGCTTCATGCTACATCAAACAGCCATTGCATTGATTGATTCCCATTTCACACCGCGCGACACACCCTCAAAGCACTACCTACATAATGTCTACATAGTACCTATAGCTCGCCAAGGCTAACCGTGATCGACATCTCTGTCGAACCTCCCAGGAACTCAAAACGGATATATCAACGGAATATTCCTAATTAAAACCCATTGTGATCGGCGTGTAATTGGTACACGATAATTTTACGTATAATCAAATAGGTATTTCAACTTAGTCATGTACCAAAAAACTAGCGACTGCATTGCCATTAGTATTGCTTTTCTAAGAACGACTGCTAGGGCCCCGTCACTCGCGCAGTTGCCAATTCGTAGAATTTCCTACTTATATTCCTACCTAGGTAATTTTATTTAGTAATTCATTCCTTCCAAAGATTTCATTTAATATCTAAATAGTTTTTGCATTCTAAGGTAAATAGGTACCTAGGTTTGATTAAACATATCCGAATGTTTAAAAAAAGCGTAATGATTTCCATAGATTTAAGAATCTATGATGATTTCAGTCTTTCAGATTAGTTTATTGACCTTGGTTGAAAATTACCATAGTGAAAGCATTTTTAATTCAGAAGAACTACGAAATGCTACTACTACGCCTTCGGTAAAGTTTCCACCCGTAGCAATAAACACATTTAAAACTTCCGTACAAAGAACAATTTCAAATAAAGCAAAAGCGTCAAGCAACAAAAACAAAAGGCTTAACTCGTATTTAGCACTCAGTTTTATTTTAACAGCTCCCGGATTATATCACTCCATTCTTTAAATAAGCCGGCTCGCTTTTCTATTGTCTTTTGAAGTAACTTTCACAGTTCTACTTTAAAAAAAGACCACGGCTTACGGTATTTTAAGTCTTAAACAGCATTTTTGCCATTGTCCTTCGCATAAAGGATAATGGCAAAAATGACTGACTATTATTCAAATTAATCTTTGTACTTTCCGCTAGATTAGTTGATTGACCTTGGTTAAAAAATACCATAGTGAAGGCATTTTTAATTCAGAAGAACCACGTAATGCTACTACACTCTCGGTAAAATTATCAAGAAAAATATTTAAAACTTCTTCCTTCTTCTTTTTAAACTTATGAAAGCATACAAAAAACAATTTCAAATAAAGCAAAATCGTCTAGCAACCGGCATCCCGTAAACTTTTCTATTGTTTAATGAAATAACTTTCTCAGTTCCACTTTAAAAAAAGACCACGGTTTAACTTTAAGGTATTTTAAGTCATAAAACCTTTACCTACATAAAGGATAATGGCAAAAATGGCTGACTACTATTCAAATTAATCCTTGTACTTTCCGCCGAGGTCGAGCCGATAATCCCTTCATGCCCTTGTTCGAAACCCGTAAAATGTTCCATGAAACAGAATTACTTACCTACGTTTAATTTCTATTGTATTTCGGGAAACAGCAGAACAACGGTCCGGCCGACTTATGAATTATATAAGTGCCTAGTGACTGTTTGTTTGAATGTTCCAAGAACCGACACTTAACTTTTTACGTGACAACTTGCCTGTTCGATAGGTATTCTAGTGTTATGTTCTGCTATTTCTGCGATTACCTTAACCAGCAATGAAAATAATACTTAATTGAGTCATGTGCTTTGGTTAGTTGATGGTCAACTGAAATACCTACCGTATGAATGAAGGGATACTTTTAAGGAAAATAGTGACGGCATGACGTTATCGAGAGAGTAAATATTGGAGGTCAAGTGCAAGTAGTGTGCAAAGGGACATCTCCAGTTAAAAGCGAAAAAAAGACCATTCATTGAAAATACTTCTTGGTAGAAACTATTATATTCAGTCTTTATCTTTATGCCATGATGAATATAAAGTAGGCATAAATATCTATTTGTATTACGGTAATAACTTCTTTACAGGATTATAATTGTACAATCACAATTAGGTGCTTAGTTGACTAGTAATTAATGCTGTTTTCTTTACCACCAACTGTTTACCCCGTTATTACAAGTTTCTGTTATGTATTTCTAGAGAAACCGTTTTCATTTCAATGAGCAGTACGATCCTTGGAATATGACTCATTTGTACTTACTTAGCTTAGTGTTTAAGAGTTACAAGTTTAACTCAGAAATATGACCAAAACGGAAAATAAAAACCACAACTGAAATATTCCGTAGTCGCAAGTATTCCAATTTTATGCGTGACTAAAATTGTCTTACCTTGAGGATAAACTCAATATACTTACTATTGCATGCGGAACCCAGTTTAGTCCCATAGTAAATAAAACCCGGTTTTTCTTGGATATTACTATGAGAACGAAACCCGGTTTCGCATGCTCTAATAATTATTTAGTTCTACAGATAAATTACCAATTTAAAATCTCGAAAAAAAGTAAATATTCGGAAATAAGGTCAGTTAATAGCACAAAAATCATACTAATTAACTGTCTCGGCAAAGGCTGACTGACGGTAGGTCAAATAGAGACAGACAAGGTAGGATGGAAAACAGTAGCGAAGCATCAATTTTTGTAAGAGTTAAGCAGGAGTACATATCTTTAATGTGATTATATTATTTGTCTATAGAATACTGACTGTGCCATTTTTCAAAGGGAAACCGGTAGGAATCGAGTTCTATGGAACCTTCGCCACTAATGGACAATTGGTTACTCCGGAACATAGACTACATACCTACATGGTTATCGTGTCGTATTGATCCGTCTTATTAAGTTTTTTTTCAATACAAAAGTGAATATTCATTTGATCGTTTGATTAACATCTTATCGGCCATTATTTAAATATAACCTACTTACGAGAAGTATAAAAAATAAGATTGCGTCAATGGTTGAAACAAAAAATCGTAATACAATTTTACACAGGTATTTCCCTCAGTGATTCATAGTTTATTAATAACGCGAATGCTTTGTAACAACTAACAACAGAAAATGTTGATTACAACTTGATTAGATAATATCTTATAGGCATTATCCTCTACGTGATTTTATGAAATAACTCGCGGTCATACATGGACTTTGATCTTCAGCTTGTAACTCTTGCACTTGAAGGCTTCCATAAATTGCGAGATCAACGAATCGAAAAGATCAGACTAATCTGAGCAGCTTGGTTTAGTCCGATATGTGCACCTATTCGAGGGCTTGGAAAAAATGACATTCTAAAAGCGAAATCAATAAAATTATGGAAAACTGAACAGTCAAAAATGTATTGGATAACTAACTAACTACTAACAGATGTAAAAATAAGAAACACTGGAAATCAATTGTCCTTTTACTAAGCCCTCTGCAAATGAAGCAAAACGATCAAATTGTTCAGTTGTAACAAATGCTTCATCGGTCGTAACTTGTAGGCTATCGAATATGGATGTAACAGCATGCGTGTTACCGCCTGTAAACTCACAGTGCGCATCTATTCTGATCAGACGGAACTAAAGGTAGAATTGACAATCATCATCTGCCTAGCCTTTTCCCAACTATGTTAGGGTCGGCTTCCAGTCTAACCGGATGCAGCTTAATACCAGTATTTACATGGAGCGACTGCCTATCTGACCTCCACAACCTAGTTAGTTCTCGTAGAATTGACAATGTTAGGCAAATAATACAATTTTAGGATAACTTTGACGTAGATCCTTTTTACTTCTTGCGAATTATATGATACGTAGGATAGTCATCTTGGTTTGCCTGAATACAATATTGATTCTTTTTTTCCAGGATGCTTCAATAAATCAAAATGTGTGTACGGACTTTGTGGTGTGGCCTACTGGGGATGCTCGCTTTGTCGGGCATGGCTTCCTCTCAGGGTGCCAGCTACTGCTCCCACAATACCTTCACTACAAACTCCTCATGGATGCAGTTTACCAAGGAGCCGGTGCCCTACGAGTACGGCTTCGAAGACAAGTTCAAGAGCATCCACTGCTGCGTGAAGGGATACAGGAGTATTGAATGGTATGTCTTCTTCATTCCTTCTTATATCATCAGCCTACTGACGAAATGTGTTTGTAGTATTAGGTACATCTCTGCCCAACCAATCGGTGATTACAGGTGTGATGTTATGTTTATGTTATAATCAACATAATTATAGCAGTATTCTGCTACAAAGCATCTATGATTGCTCGTCACTAACACAGCGCGTTTCCTATATCTCAATTGTTTCCGAGATCCTGATGCACCAGAGCAAAGTTACAGATTGTGGTTTAATATCAAGGAATAATTAAGCGCTTTCAGTTCCCACTAACACCGATATGGCTATGATATCCTAGAATACATTCTAATGAACAAAGGCAGTCGTGGTATCAAAGCAGTAACAGTTTCCAGAACTACCTAGCTACAATTGCTGTTTAGTAAACTGCATTAAGCCAGTGAAGCGCATATAAAATAAAGAAATGAGTTTGTTTGATTAAACGTGAGAACCATTTACTCTTTTTTTTTTTATAATGAATGGGCTTACTCAAAATATTACATCTGAATAAGCCAAGTTATATTAAGTATTTAATCGTCCGATTTATGCAAAAAAAAAATACGTTCCGAGTTTTAATCGCTGATTCTCAATGTGGTTTCATAAAAGGTCATTTATTTAATGACGGCGCTTAAAATTAAAACTTGGATAGAAACAAATTATGTTTTCTGTGGTAGAAATAAGCCGGCTTGTCAATGAATTTATGCAGGCATGACTGGAGTCAGTGGACCCATCTACCCTTCGTAACAAACGCCTAAAACAGAGGAGAGCGACATTCATATGTAAAAATATCATGTTTCCGACAAGAAACCTAACCTGAACGAGCGTAGCGTATATTTTTAGTTAGTTAGAACCTTTTTTCTCATTGCCGGAAACCTGCCAATTGAATACCACCTGTGGCGATGTTTCATTCATTTTATGTATCATGTTCCATCTATTATCTACTTCAATTGAAACATTAATTGGGTACCTAACTTTATAATGGAAAAGAAATTTAAACACAACTGGAAGTTCATATTTCAACTACATGATTATAAAGCACAATAATAATGTAAGCATGTAAAGCCAAATAATGATATCGTTCGAAGTTTCGGAGCCGAGAGACAAGCAGGTGTGCGCTACCGCTCGTAGCGATAAGCACAGAGCTTCTACGAAATGAAGTCCATTGTGTGCGCAAAAATAATTGATAATCGCATGGTGTGACAATGGGCATTGCCCCCGTCATCCATGCCTATGCTGCGCTGTGCTCCGCCGGCGCCGACTCGCGACAGCACCGTCCACAAAATATTAATGACATCGCCGTGAGAAAAAAAATATCGACGAATGTGGTACAGCCATAAGCATCTAGTTATAACGTGACGTCATTAGAACCAATGTTAATCATACAGAATTTGGGGTGATACTGTATTGACTTTATAGATTGAGTGTTTTATAAATAGGTGTGTGATTCGTTTCTAACAATAGAAGTCCTCGTCATACTTTCGATATACATGGTGTAAACAAACCCTTCACATAGCCGTCAACCAAGCATTCTGTACATCAAACTAAGTAACTTTACGCAAAAATTATTGCTAGGAATCGACTTTTTTTTTTTTGGGGTTAAAATTCACGTTTTACGGTTGCACTCGATGAAAAGCACTCAAAGCAGCACAATGCTGAACGATGGATTGAATAGTACGGGGTCGTAGTCGTCGAGCTGTGTAAAGTAAAAATCTTACATTAAAAACATGTATTTAAAAAAAAAACTTGTGTAAAAGTTGGAACTTTGACTCTCAATATCTCCGTAACTAGACAGGTATGATCTAGAACAAAAAAATTATCGCAAAGCCAGGGCCTTTCGGTTATGTTAAGGGTATATTTACACCCTTTATGTTGTAAGTAAATAGGCGACAAGCCAGGATCAAGAACTATAAATATATTTATAGAACGCGAACACGTGTATGCTGATAAAGTGATAACATCTCAGATAAATCTACTAGTATTCCCAGAAGAGGAAAAGCCGTTCACAAAAGAATCACAATAACGTGGAAGAAATACTTTGTCTACCCAGCCCCACTAACCCGTGGAGAGTGGGCCCCAAGACTATGGAACTAACGGGAACTGCCTTTTAATGTCACACTTTTGTTTTGACCTCAACATTGGCGCCAAGGCAGCAGTGGAATTAATGAGACAAAAGGGAATAGAGTAATAAATCGACCTTAATGCTCGTGTTTTCAATACAAGGCTACCTTTAGCAGTTAGCAGAATCGATTTAGAAATAAATTGCATTAATTTGATTCAATGAAGGCTTCACTATAAACACCTTCGCGAAATGTGGGGTGGACTAATGGGTATATCCACCTCTGCCTAACCCTTCATGAATTACAGGCGTGATGTTATGTTATAAATACCTTGGTTAATTGAAACCACATGAAAAATCCTCGTAGAAGCTTGTGTTCAAAGAGACTATCTCATAAGTGTATTACATTATTATAATAACGCGTAACTGTAATATTCAGCTAATCGGGCTCCATTTATTTATTTATTTATTTGCATCAGACACAACGATCCATAATTTAGTTAGTAAGTACACTTAAAAATAATGTTAGTTTTAGATCACATAATCAAAGACAAATACACACCACACAATAGTGTTTATAACTAAGTAGTACACAAAATAAAATTACAATCATTTTTCGTCAAATAACAATATACAATGTAAAAAGTAATAATCAAATTTAAAAATAAAATAAATTAATGTCATTACCCAATCAAACCATTATTATAAAATAAAAATACATTAAAATTCAATACATAATAATGATTGCAAAATTAATATAAATTGGAATTTCATACTGGTGTAATTAACAGATTGGCTGAGCATAGCGAGCATATCATGGTAACGTTTCCAATTTACCAAAATGTATTGACAAAGCGGATTATAAATAAAATATGATGAAATACTATGATGTTATAGCGAACGCCAATTAAATTCATGCAGTATGCCATACACACGCCGATGAAATTCTCGGTAAAAGTTTCAACAATTATGCCCTTGAAGAACGATTCGTTGTTCCAGTAACTCTGCTTTCCTGTAGGCAAAGTAAAAAATCAATTGGTAGTGCAATTTCATCGAATTGCCTCGTCACTCGTGCGGTATGCGGTACTTGAAAGTAACGGTGTTGCATTGTGTGTGCACTCTCTGCTACATTTACTTTCAAAATGGCAAATAAATTTCGCCCTTTAACAGCTGTACCATCTGAGTGCGGCGTAGCACACATAACTCACATTACTCGAGTCACCAAAATTAATTAGCTTTATTGCCCATTAATGATTGATTATTACTATATCTATAAGATTATCAGCTATAAATTCACGAAATCGTTCTACTGCTCCACCCGGATGTTACCAAACGACCACATAAAATCTCCTTACACTAACACACAACTAATAACGATATTTTACGATTTTAAGTAAACCATTGGCAAATAATGTCAGTTCGCACTTATCTAAATTGTTTAGAAAATAATTATTTGACTGAGCATAAATCGGCGGAGGTGTTATTTATCAATATGTACGGCATGAGTGCACCTGGTACGAAAACAAGTACGATTCTGAGAAGTAGTGATTGCTACTCGTTACCCCGCCCGCTCCCCGCCGCTGTCCGCCGTCACCAGCATCCATCTTTGACGTGTACCTGAGCACTAATATTATAACCAAGAAAAATACATATTTTACTGCTGAACCTAATCATATTGAAGGTGTTACTAACGGCGAAGATGTATCCAATAGCAGAACAGTTAGCTACGAAGTTACGAATGGAAAGCATTTCATGGATAAGCCGGTAGAATTTGCCACTTCTAGATCCGTAAATATTTCTGAGATTGTGTCATAGTAAATATCTATTGATATAATAATCTCAACAAAGCCCCAATGGACTACATATATTTGCGTGACTCAGAACGCTTGTGATATGAAGCTCTAGGCCGTCGGACGAATGGATTATGTCATTATCCACTTGTAACAACTTGTTAAATTGCAAACCATCCATAACATCACGCACTGCATGAAAGTTCTCAGAAATCTTTTTAAATGTGCAATTATTGTTTTAATGCATTCAGTAGGTATCTATTTAAGTCGAAATAACCTGTCATTGCTTCGCAGGAACCGTAAATACCACCTTCTCGGCTGTCTATGCAGTAATGAAGTTCTATTTCTTTTGAGTTGTGTTGCAATAGTTTTCAAATTACTATCAATCACGATTGCACTGCTGTTGTTATCGCGTTTGATGAATCACGTCTTAATCAAATTAGCGATTACTAATGTGTAACATGCCCACTCTTGTTTGTCATCACACTCATCAAGATTACTGCTACTAGTTCCCGTACATATTCATTCTAATTAAAGATTTCCTTCTTGTTAATTTCATCCCGACGTAGGAGAGCCGGGAAAGGCATTAGATGCCCCTGACCTGTACTTAGCTTTAGAAGCTTAGCCTTATTCAAATCGTAAAAGTCCTCGGTAATGTTGGGTTAGGTTTGCCTTTGTTAGTAGTAAATGCTTTGGATTTTCTTCAAATGTCAGGTCGTCCTTGTGATTTACTTACTTTTTATCTTTAAATATTTGATTGGTGGCAGGCTTACAATGTCATTTTCTACCACATGACATTTTCTACCACCAGTCGACCTTAGGGTTAACCTGTTCTGTTTCAGATCATTTATGCGTTAAAGTAATTAGTTACTTTTACTTATTTAACCCAAAACAGAACTACACCAGTGTCGTTTATGGGTAACGGGTAAGGGAAGTCTTTCTCGTACCTATGTTATAATATGTATATACATTAATATCATCAACTTTAAACCTGATTGCTTCTAAATGAGATACCGGCATAAATTGATTACCCAGTACAGGATTAAAACGTGATTATATATGTGTGGGTGTGTAGAATGGTCATGTACAACATCTACTACGTGGGCACTCATCCATATGCGTGCTTGAATGTATATTCGCGGACTGGCGTAGTTGTGCCAACGTCACAGCGATTTCGCCATAAAATAGCGACACGACTACGCACATGGTAGGTACTTGCCTACCGGAGACAATTCCGAGAAATCAGTAAGTAAATAGTTTCATAATAATCCAGGCGCGTTAGTGCTCGACTCAATAAATTAATATGCTTATTGCTAATATATAAACTACGTATAAATCTACCTGTAATTGTACTATAGATTTTAATTTCAAGGATTTTAACTCATTGAATCCATTGGTCCGCAGACTGCAGCCTTTCTATGTCTTGCTGCAGCAGTGTAAGAAGATATGTCAAGTCTTAGTAGACACCATGGCGTGACATCTTCACGTTAATTCAAGATAACAAATTGCAATCGTAGACGTTTGTGCACAGATTAGCTGAGCCATCGCCTCCGACGGCGACGCTGACAGCGAATGAGTAAGTAGCTAGCTACTAGTTAGCACAAATTAATGCGTGAAATTAGTTCGCTTGACATTCACGATTACTGTAATTATGTCGTTAGATGGCTTTAGCTTCTTGTTGATGGGAGTTGACGGGAATTTTTATTGCTTGTGACACCTGTATACTGTTTTCCTTTTTTGTGTCTTAAACGTTTGTGTCATTAGTATCATTAACTAGATCGTTTTTCTACTTCGATAGCTTTGGGTTTATCTTTTTCTTGCTCCATACTTCGCATAGCGGGTTAACTCGAGCGTTTCAGCGCGGGGTTCTGCTTTACGTGTGTCATCGGCCCAAATCTTATTATAAGTACCAGAGAATTCTTCTAGATAGACTCGCAAAAGTTTTCAACATGACTGTACGTGTTCATTCACGCATTGACATTGTTTATCTGTCGTAAGCAATTGCAATTGCAAGTCTGTTGCGATAATAACAATTTCGCGTCCATTTGGTTGTCGATTTCAACGTTTCAATGTATTAAAGTCTATCAGTATCAAAGGCGATAAATCACGGGGAGTGGATGGACAGGCTCTCGCTGGTGTCTCACGAGGGCATAGCGAGAGTGACATGCGCATGTCAGTGTCTTGTAATAAATCCACCGCCGACGGCGCTTACGCCGGAACGAGTTCGAGCCTGGCAATTTTATTTTATTACCCCACTTTTACTTATATGCTAAACCGCTTCCCACTGATTCAACCCTTTATTTTATTCAATTCGACGCCTGTACATAAAAGAATTAGATGTTGTCATCGTTCATGTGGTTTTATGATATTCGTCCTGCTGTTTTGGGATGAAAAGTTACCGCTGCTTCATGAGTGTTATCCATTTTGAATCACGCTGTTCTAAATTTCTTCAAATCGGTTCTGCCGTCTGTGGCTTGATTAAGTGCCCTAACTTTCGCATGTATTAAAATGTTTTTTCTTTCACTTCGTTTTATCTACATGTTTAGACTGGCCAACATCGAACCTTATCAATATTCGTGTCATACATACAAAAATTCTCGGTATAGACAGAGTCGTGCTAAGTCAATGTTGGCAATTTTTTTTCATGTCTGATTGCTATCAGGCCGATAATGATTAACGAGAAACCACGATCTTGATATTAGTTGTAGCGGATGTTCAATTCAAGTAATGTTTGTAAGTTGTCTGTTGTGTCGCCTCTGGTTCTGAAGTGTACCGTTGGGGTCCCATTCTTATTTAGTTGACAAAAGCCTGTGTCGTTGTGAATAGTGTGCGGGTGTAGTTGGTCGCCGGTCGCGGCCGGTATCTGCGAAGGTATCGCACGTCGCCGCAAACCTGTATTGTGGCGGTTCCCGGAAGGCTCTTTGTTGCGCGCCGCCTCGCCCCGCGCCCCCCTCCATGCATCGTCCCCCCGCTGCTGCCTGCACCGCTGCGCGCTGCTGTGCTGTGGGAACGCTGAACGATCTCTCCTACTTCTTTACCCCGCTCGCAGCTTGTTTATCACCATTAAAATTGAAATTTTACTGTGTGACAATGTGACTCTTATTGACATTGTTGTAATACCTACCACAAATTCATTTCATAATTTTCTCACTTGAAAGTCATTGTTGTAATTGAAACACTCCTGAACTCAGTATTTTTGTGCTAAACTCGTTATCTGCCAAAGTCAACAAACGATTCAGAGCGAGCTCTGTTAGCAGTTTATCTTGCTGTGAAAAAAAGAAACAATATTGCACATTTGCACACTGTACCGTAAGCAATCGTCAAAACGGTTTTTACACTTTCTGCTTTCATAAATATGTAATACAAAGCTAGATACGGGTCCATTAATTATTGCGCATTAGTCCGTTCTTTACATGAATAGCGGCCGCATTGGTAATACATAATTAATTTGTAATATCGAATAGCATTGAATAACAGAACTTACTTTGTGATAAGTTAATCCTTACTTAACACCTTGCACTCGATTGACGTGTCAATAGAGAGAGCTCCTCAACATAAGTATCGGATACTGTTAATGAAGTGGCCATAAAATACACAAAACGACCATGGACAACCCACTGGGCCCAAATAAAAACCGACAGCATGTCCTGACACGTTCCAATGACTCGATTTGTTGAACCGATTATTTTTAAAGAGCGGCTTTATAACCGTCCTCAGGTAGTAGGCTTCACTTTGTTTTACAAATTCGGTGATTGTGTTATCTACTTAACATCTTGTAAAAGATTATTTGAAATTGATATTGTCTGTGCTTGCACTTTAGCTACCTTGTGGACTAAAATATCGGTTTTAACATTTGAACGGAACGGAAATACAATTAAGATGAAAGTCGACAATTACCTGAGCGTTCAGAGATCCGGTTAATTGCCACGCTTAAATAGATTTCCTGTAATTAGCTTCTTAATATAAGTCTATTATTACATTTAGTTATAATAGCTTGGGAAAAAAAACAAGGTTGGATTTGGCTTGGATTGGATCTTCATAAAAATGCTTCTAACGGATACTGGTCATTATGTAGAACTGCGTGAATTCCCAATTCGAAATTCCCAGACTAACCGTTCGCGATTGGTGTGTTGATGAATCAGCCATGAGCCAGGTCATTTCTTTTTGTTGCATGCTCTAGCGCAGAGCACGTGATGCGAGGTCGAGCCGTCGAGGGTGTGCGCAGGCCAGCGCGAGCGTAGCCTTCACAATGGACCGTTTTATTTATCTACAATATTGATCTCCCAAGTTATTCTTTTATTTCTCCCTTCCAAAGTAGGTAACGATTCCTTTGTAAATATTTTTTGTTCACATATTTCACCGTGGTTGTTGGAGCAGACAAGGAGGTGTTCCGTGTGAATAGAACCCTCAATTATATTGTATTGTCGTAGACGATTGCTCCCACCGTATCCTTCTGTGAAGGGTGTTTGTGTAACATTTGTAACGCCACATTATTCGCCACTTGATACTCAAAGCGTTTAATCTTCGTTTGATCCATGGACTTCATGAATAACTTGATAAGTATTACATAGAACGGTAGGTTTATGGCTTATTAAGGTTTCTTTTGAAAGTGAATTAATTTATTTGGACGATTTCGATTCAGTTTGAATACCTTATGAATTTGTTTATCCGTATAATTTTAATATATTCCCAACAAGGTCCTTCAATAACTACGCAATTTGCTTGGAAACCTGCTTTAGCGTACGACCAAATCAAATCAAATATTATGTACTTCAATAATTTAAATACTGCAGAGATCATTCAAACTTGTCTGGATTCTATGGAAGCCTAGGGGCAAGTCGGTTCAGTTGGAGACGGTCGTCGAATGCCTTACAAATTAGTTATGATGAGCGGCTACCTGGGAGGCTGGGCGACGTATCTCACGATCATTAAATGTCTCTCAACGTCTGTTGTGACACTCGTCTCACATTGATGTGCCACACTTTTTACCACAACCACACAGGCAGTTTTTATACCTACGACTAAATCACTTTTTAAACATAATGAAATTCGATAAATTACAATTTGTAATATGATCGATGCGACCACGTCCATGTTTAAAACACTATTTCTATTGCGTTTATTTTCTCGGAACAAATAGTCAAAGACCTCATCGCGATGTGTAGAACAGAAACGCGTGACTTTACCGGTACGCGTAATATAAACGACTTCATTCTTTGGAAAGCTAGTGAACGGTAATGATTTCAAACGGAAATGTCAGTTTGCTGAGATCCGACGGTCGGGCTCCGGACCGCGGCCACCACCGGTCCGGTCCGTTCACACGCCGGTGTTTTTACTTCACAAATACATTCTACTCCAATAGCCAATATTGACATGACATGGATCGCCGAGTGCGTCCTCCATTCTGTATTTTTTGTCGTCCATTGAGCATTTAATAAGCGTGTAATGTTCTGTAATCTACTCGTCCACGTTTGGATTACCAATAGATATCACATTGATTGTGGTTTTTTAAATGACTTGGTTCAAGTTCTTTATTAAGTAGCCATAGCCACGCAGTGTTAACGCTAAAAAAGTTCATTGTAAGACCACCATGTCGAACATTAGCGAGGAATGTCGCTCGCATGGGAAACCCGATATTGAGCCTCGGGAGCACGGGACGGGGAGATACATATAAAACGCTTCATTGTGAACGCGGTGTCATGATAAAAATGAATGTCACATATTAGCTTCTGGAGTGAGAATATTAAACGTAAGGAATGCGATTTTTTGCTGCGTCGATACGCACGCTGAATCTGTGAATCGATGGACGGTGTCAAAGCTCGCGCTTGCGTCTGCGTCGGGCGCTTAATTCTCGGCCGCATAATAATAATTCATGCAACAATAGACATTGCACAGTCGTCGAATCGTATGAGTTTCGAGAAATGTGGCGCGGGCTCATTATGACGCCGCTGCACGTCCGACAAATGGCTTCATCGTGAAAATTAACATTCGGCCAGCATCTTGCGGGCGCGGTCGCCGCCCCTCGCGCCTCCTCCGCGAGCAAATATTGAATCGTGGCCGTCCTGGGACCTCCGCCGACGTGTCGCCTTCTCGGTAAACACGACAACACTTTTTTACTCATTGTTAAAGAGAATTCGAGTTCATTCATGCTAGCTAGATACATTGACACTATGCTAGGTAAAGTGTAATTGAACACACTGTCTCCGTTTACATGGTAGAATCATGTTCAACTAAGTAGTACGGTATGTAATGACACCGGGTACAGTGTCATTAGATACACAGCTACTCGTCATATTTCATATTAATTCGTAATAGTTAAGAGGTTGTAAACCCTAGCTTCTTTTTGCAATGGCGCAACGAACCAGCGAAACTTTTCACAATTATATTTGGATAGCTGAAATCTATGGATGTGCGAATATTTGGACGACTCAATGCCTAACTGCCTTTAATATTAAACAGTATTCATTGCCATTATATTTGCTGAAAATTCTCGATAACAATGTAGAAAAACTTTATTCGTTAGCGCTTTTGCGATTGCCGTATGGTACACAATAAGGCTGCCGATTGCGATACTCAAACAATACAGTGCAACTCGTTCCGTTCGCTGATTGCATAGTTGTTTGCTAGCGTTTACCTACGCTGCGATTGAATAGCATCCAAATCGGAAGCTTCAAACTTAACTACTTGGATGTAAGGTTGGTTTTGTATTGGGCTGTCATGATCCAGCGTAAGCGTAAACGCTGAGTTTTATTTTCATTGACAATATATATTCCCCAACAATCGCGGGAATGTTTTAGCAACACAAATTTAATAAGATGAAAACATGAAAATATAACTCCCGGTCCTCTGTTAAAATATTTCTCTTTTCTTTTGCAAATAAACCATTGTTTGAATCCATTCTAAAAACGATTGTACCAAAACTATAATAATGACGTAAGTGCGGCGTAGACGTTGCTCCGTAGCGACCGCTACGCAGCCTACGCAGCTTCTACGCACTTGCGTAGCGTCTAGTCTACGCAGCGTTTCGCACCCTCTATGCAGGCCTACGCGACCTTAACGCCTACGCGGTAGAAAAGACAATCTTATTCAATTTTTTTTTTCTCTTTAGCAATATTTCGTATGTTTGTTTAAGATAGATAAATGTTTATAGGAGTATCGATCTAACTTAAATCATTGTTGTAATAATTTCTGCATATCAATTCTACTTGTACTGCTGTGATTTACGTACGTTACGTTTTGTAGTTTGTTAACTAACTGTAAACTGTTCCTAATAAACTAATTTCTAAATCTTTTTTAACTGGTATTTTCGCTCCATTCCGCACCATTTATTATCTTTTTTCAACACATCATCTGCCTAGCCTTTTCCCAACTATATTGGGGTCGGCTTCCAGTCTAACCGGGTGCAGCTGAATACCAGTATTTTACATAGAGCGACTGCCTCTCTCAGAGAGGCAGTCGCTCCATGTAACAACCATTCTTACCAAGGGGTATCGTATTACCCAGTACTAACCGGTTGTGGAGGTCAGATACTTCAACACATCTCAGTATTAGTGAAAGTTGGGCTTTGAGGGTACAGTTACCTACCTAGTCTATACCTAGTGTCTAATTCTGAACATTTGTCGCCCTATGAGTCACAAACACGTGCGTCGTCGGTTGAGTCTAGTTTTTGTGCTAACCCCTTTTATTGCATCATTTTCAGTCCCGTAGAGCATATATCTAAATTAAAAAATACTAATGCAGTAGCTAGCCGGATATTATACAAAAAAATATCTGTTTAAATACAGGTTTATAATTTGACTTCTCTGTAACGAAGTCTCGATTTCAGAAAGGACCTGAAATGCCAACTTTTTGTAATGAAAACACACGATTACTTGATTTCTATTACGACTATTTTAGTATTCATTTATTCTCGTAAATAAGAATCATATTTTATTGTCGAACCACTATAATTGCGAGACTTGAATGACGGGTTTTCAAGCACTACGAGATAATTAGCGACAGACAAGTATACAAGACATGGCTTTTCTTATTTAATTCCTTGCATACACGTTAATTAAAATAATTGTTGTTCTCTGTGGTCAGTTTCATCTTGCCGGACCTGAGTGGGGTTCTGCTATATCTCATTTTATTCTGCAGTTAATTAACTTAGACTTCATTATTATTGACATATAGTAGTCGGATGAGAGACACCGACCTCATTTAGTTTTCATTTTGGACGTGCAAAAGTGTTTGTAAAAACCAATTTACAAAATAAACATCGTTTATAAATACTTAATAAAAAATGTAAGCGAAATTAAAAGTTATTCAATCAAAAAATCGTTTTCGGAGAAATCATTCTTCAGTTTTTTGTCAAACGAAAAAACTTCGTTACTGTTTTTTTTACAAATACGAACTTATTCCTTTGTACTTAGGTAAGCTTTGAGACTTTGTTACCGTTTCATTAATTATTACTATTTATTCAAAAGTAGCACCTCACCCGCGACTTTGTCCGCCTAAAATGTGATAGCTCGGCTAATATGCATGATATAAATATAATTTATAGCCTGTAGCACCCACGAAACTGTAGCTTTCTGCCAGTAAAAGAATTTTTCGAATTGGATTGGATCATTAGTTCCACAGATTACCCCCTACATACAAACTTACAATCATTTTTTAACTCTTTATAATATTAGTATAGACAATAAAAAGTTTAAATATGTAGTCTTTTAAAAAGCCTCTAATATTATACTTTAACTGACTCTTCAACACCTCGCGTGACTATTCAAGTAAGTACAACTTTATTATGTCAATTTTACTAGCTGTTACCCACATATATGGTTATGGCTTAACATATTTTTTATGATTTACATGAAACCATCTGGCCCATACTGATTATATGTCAATATTAAACTATTCGGTAATAATAGGTCATTACTCATAGCGCAATATTATGTGGATATTCCAGACACGGCCAGCCGCTAGCCGATGCCAATTAAAGGTAAATAATATGTCCGAGTTTATATCTGAGCAAATTTTGACGCTTAATGAAATGGTAGTTAGTGTTGCTATGCTAATTAATCTTTATCCTCGTAGACATAAGGTTTATGTCAGAAGTATAACTGTGCAAATATTGTACTCGTTTTCCAGCAGTAAAAAAAATATCTAAATCAATACGAGGCTTTTATATCTACATGTAACAAAGCAAACAAAACCTCTTTCAATAAATTATTGAGATGGAAGGGTCGATATCATGAAAGCTGAATTTAAGACGATTCATGAATATTTACTGAACTAATGGCAGCCTATACATGTACACTAAACTTGTACAGCGTTACTCAGAGACTGACAATGTAAAATACTTTGTATTTCAATGAAATAACGTTCACAAAGAATGTCGCTAAACTCCGCTAAAGACAGAGAGTCGTAAATGAGTCGCGTAGGTGACTACTTCTTGGTATCTCACTTAATTGCCCCTCAGTTATTTAATAATATCCACAATGTCATGTTCGCAATTTACATAAGCTTTTTGCCGGAGCTGTAATTGTTCATTATAATGTCTGAGTAACTCTAGCCTGTTCGCTAGTACTAGGGAATTATCCTAATTCAAGGTTACACGCTGCATGCAAACCTTTTGCTTATTACAATAACACTCAGTATCACTTCACTCGATAGTACATACCAACGGCCTGATCCTGCATTGTACGAGTAGTCTAATAAATAATTCTACGACGCATGTCGATGTAACGAACGATATTGGACATCCTGATGTAAGTCGGTGCATGCAACTGACATGGCGAGGCTCTCAATCGCATAACGCGCCGCATGCTAGTTGCTGGGATTATTAGGTATCGCTGGCTACCAGGAAGACTAATTGCACGAGTATGTTTGCCGATATATGAGCCGATTAGCGAGAAGATGCTTGCGTGCGTGTAAGATCCGCCGTCGGCCGGCCCTGCGCCCGCCTGCTGCTGTCCAGCGCACGCAATCACGCACATGAGCTTCCTAGCCGCTCATATTACATTTTCTACGTAGCGATAACTGCAGTCTCCATGTCAATTTCCTATATTTAATGCATGAATATTGTGGCATCTCTGTACCGAGGAAATAATATCGTAAATCGAATATACGTTATCGCACGTGCATCTTGGCAGCGGTGTTCACTGGAACTTATTATGCTGTCACCGTGTGTCGTGCGTCCGTCGGTAGCGACTATCTACAGAGGTGGTCAACGTATATTACGACCAGCACGCTATTATGTCGGAATAATTTTATAATAACTACTATTTGCCAGTGTTTTCGCTCTTTACAACTCACGTTTACTCCATTTAATAAACCGTTTTCCTGTAAAAAGCTCTACGGCTACATATCTGAAGTTACAAACAATATCGTTGCATGTTTACGACTTCATTTAAACTTCTAAAAGACTTGATTATGCTAACGAAAAATTGGCAACAAAATAAATGGAATAAAGAGGGTGATTCAGTCATTACTTAGAAGTGTTCGGCCGACTAACCTTTGTTAAATGCGTTTGAATCGTTAGGAACGTCCGCTGCTCTAAGAACGATCTTTATCAGGAATTGTGCGAATCTGAGAAGAGCAGTCGACGGCCGGCTGCCGGCGGGCAGCGGGCAGCGCCCGGTGCCATCCAAATCGATCATTTTACGCACCCGACGCGCATAATGAAACAGTCATTTCCGGCCGTTTCGCGGAATTGAATATTTAATATTTCGCACAATCGAGTGGTCGCCGTCGGGGCACGCACGGACGACACTGCTGGCTGCCACTACCCTTGTTAGTATTCGTCGCGTGACTCCCAGCAATAATAAATTCTTGTGCACTTGCAGTTTCACGTAGTGCCAAGAAACCGCGATCGGCTACCGAATGCTAAAATGGGTATTGTTTGAATAAATACCATCTACTGTTTCGAGGAAAATGATAAATGGTGTTTTTTTTTTTATTTTCAAACCACTTTAATAATAAAATTGCGGTTAACCATGACGGTAAATGCAGACGTTAAAGGAAAGCTGCTGTTCTTGCTACGAGGCACGAAGCTTGTAGCTGGTAGTCATTCGCATGTTGACAGTGCCGTTGTATTCAATAGAAACATTTATAATGTGATAGATTCCCATAATTGGTAGATGGTTCCTGTTTCCGATTACGCGATACGCTCACTTCATTTAAATACAAAGCGTATCTGTACATTGAACACCGCACCGGTAGCTCGGTGTGCGTCCGCCCGAAATTAACTACTATTCAGGCGCCTGCGAGTGTGCACCGGCGTTATTACGTAGTCTGTGCACACGGCTGTATCACATTGCCGTGGAAATTCGTAGTAGTATGCTTTTTATGAACATTCGCGCTTATTAATTCATTAGCCACATCGTAAATACTCTTTGCGAACTTATACTAATAACCGAACGCTTAGGGGAGGCTTTTTGTTCAGCTCGCTGGTTCTGCAAACAGTTTTACATATTAATCATTACTGTAATGGCCTGATTAATTGATTAATTTAAAAACCTAATTGAACCATTTGTTAGATGTGCAATTCAGTTTGTTTGTGGGTGTGTGTTCAGTGTGTCATTTATATTGAAATCAATGAATGCGTGCCGTGACAAATTGGAAGCTTTTACTGTGCTACAAGCAAACAAAAACTTAGCATCCCAAACTTTAACGGGAAGAAAATGAATGCAATAAGTTTCCTCACTCATAACCCCCTTCATAATCTAAAGCTGAACTTGCAAAGAAAAGCGCTGACCAATTTCAAACGACATGCATTCAATACGATTTGATAAGCCAGACTGCTAGAGAAAGCAAAAACATCCGCTCACAGCAAGTTTTATATAATTTCACGGTAACAAGTGCATCTTAAGAAAAGCAGTTACCGTGGCTGAATCAGGCGAGCACAGATGTGATGCGGACGTCGGCCAGGCGATGTTCCCAGGCGTGGCGAAGCTACGGCGGCATTCTTTGCCCATACGCAGCCGGCCCAACCACCTGACGGTTCCGGGACGCGTCATTACCTGCCCACAGACTACATTCCCTGGACACCAGGAACGCAAATACAAACTACCGCCTTCCTCTCCAAACTTTTTCTTCCCACTCATGAACATGACAGGTATGACAAACGTTCTCCCGATGTAATTATTAAGCTCGGTACGTTTTTCATACGGATAATTCTATTGATGTAGTTGGAAGCCGTTTTGCCTTAATGCATCTTCTTGTTAGTGGTATAAGGTATCGACTTTAAACTAAACGATTCTAAGACTGAATACATGGTGTATAATTATACACCTTGCGAGCTTAAATTAGATGAAGTAGGGGACACCGCTGAGAGTGGTAATCGTGACACGAGACCGTCATGCAGCATTCAAGACTTATGTCTCGATTGTCTTATCTGTTATTGTTTTGAGTTATAAATATAAAACTCGTAGCATTAGTTAATAATAAAGATAACAAAGGAATCAAACATCCTGTATGATTCCTTTGTGTCTTTATTATAGGTTCAGACATCTAACTCGCCCAAATTCTATAGAATTCTTCATTCCTAGAACTATAGCTGCCGCGATCGATTATTATCGTTTCTGTATGATTACGGTTATCATCGAAATTACTTGAAAGACAGCTGTGACGTAAATAATTTCGAGGAAACTGTTAAAATACAGCAAATGTAACTATTTGGGTTATGGTCAGCCAGTGACGCATCCGTTGTATAAAGTCTGAATCATTTTCTAATAAACTGCATCATGTAGGACAAGGTGGTCGCGAATACAGTTTATTGCGTTTTTTGTAGCTGCCACGCCTCTTTATCGTTCGTACAGTCGTAAGATCGTAATGTGCGGTTTGAGCGGTCGCTTAACTTTATCCTGTCACTTTATGGCGATCGTTAGATCACCATCTATCGTATCGTCGGTGAGTGGTACTGAGGTACTACTGGTACTGTGATATACTCGTATGTACAGTTGTCGCGCTCTGCGGTACGAGGAACGAGCTGTGTCGTCGCCGGGAGATACCGCCGGTTTCTCGCTCACCTGTTATGCGATCTATTTTTTGCTCCACACCCGGTACTTGGCGGTTTTTCTTATCGCAACATTCAAGTATTCTCGACGCGCATCCCTAAACCGCACTAACTGTATGAAATTGCTACACTTGTAGGCTGCAACGTTAGTTTCCGATGTTCCATGTTATTGCCGCAACACCGTCTTTAATATTATAGGAGCTCAAACGCTAACGTGTACTTACACTTGTACATATAATTACGTATACCGCAAAAACGAGCCGGTGTGCGTCTTATTCTCATTACTCCTCTACAGCTGTTGCCTGTCAGAATAAATGGCTGTATTTAGATTTATCACTAAGCGAAATGTATCCGTTGACATTCGAAAATTGCATCGCATGAAATTCATTGGAAATCGTTATGTAAGTGTAGGATTTATAACGAGTGCGGAGGCAGGCGAGCAGACGGGCTCGCCGGCTCAGCCGTGGCGTACGCCGAGCGTGGCCGGCGTGCGCTCAGCGCTTTGTTGCCGACGCCCCACGTATTACTTTTCTGCTTGTTAGCTTTACCATACAACGAGCAATAACACCGTTATTGAAAATGGGATCATATTTTATGGTCTATAGCATGTTCTTTATTAATAAAAAGTATCGCGCATACATTACTCCAACAGATCCATTTCCATATTTCCAGTATCTGGGCACTCTATCAATCCTTTTGACAGAGTGAAGGATAGTTTCGCAAAAAGCAACAACTCTATCGATTTCCAGATATCCACCTTTATGAAAATTATTTCCCGGAAAAATGTGTGCGTAATAAAAGCGATTGCCGTGAATCGTGAAGATAGGCTTTTTATTTTTTATAATAATATATCAATTGTTGCATGTTAGGTTTTCCATTTCCCACAACATATGGCGATTATTATTATTGTCATCGGTGCGTGACGGGCTGGCCTGCGATTACACTGTAATACAAGGGAGCGACGTCATTATGCGGCGTGTGTGTGTGTCAACTGTTCGCCAGAGAAGTATAATTGCGGTTGTTTCACAGAAACGATCAGCTTGCGAATGGCTCCGCCAACAAAGGGTTTAACCACGTAGAGAGTACGCCGAGCCACCGCGCCGGTTCCTTCGGGCGGTGTCAATTTGGCGTCCGCGCCGCCGTCCGCGGCCGCTGCTAGCCTAATTACTTCGAGGAACTGATGCAACGTGCGCTTCTCATTAGCTGCTCTCTTTGTCCTCTTTATAAAACTCTGTAATCGTATCGTCTTCCAAATGATATCATCAAAGTCATAACACGAAATGAGTTCGCCCTTTACTCACACGGTGTCTGCTGCATTATTATGTTAACAAACTACGTCAGCCATGTTGTAGAACCATTCATGACTTAAAATTCCTTCGCATGATCCATTCTCTACGATGTCGGCGTTTTATTAATTGATATTTGTTACAAATTCTTAACAAGCCATTGAACGAAGAAATAAACATTAAACATTTATAGACGTGAGGTGGACGATTGAGGTCATTATCGAACAATTCGGAAAGACCGCAATACACACAGAACTCACGAACAAATATTTCAACCGTATGTAACGATTTTTTGTTCCAAATCTCTCGGGTATTGTTTACAACTCAAAATTACTATGTTCTCATTCAAGCTAATTAAGATTATATTCCTTAGGATTTGTTTAATTCGATGTGGACGGTGGAACCCGCTTGTTAATACTTGGTTGTAAAGATAACAAACAGTTCGTTCACCTTCAAATCGTTAGTTGTATATCTTCGATTAAATCCCCGTTTTTTGTTAAACTGCTCTTAAGTTGAGGTGACGTGATCGCTCTCCCACAAAAAGCCGGATTCATTGCATGGAATTTAAATAACAATGAGCATTCGCTTATCAGCTCTTGAGAGGTATCATTAAATCTGACCCGACGTCACAACTTACGCTAATAACTTCATTAATCATTAAGGATGTTCCACAAGGAAAATACACATCTATATTTGGTTTTATTGTTGTTATCAAATTATAAGGTGGCCAAAAATGAGCACATACTTTCTTATAGCGTGTCTATAATTAGCAAATACTCGTTGTTCGGGTTTATCCGATGTATTTTATTACTGTAATTTGAGACCTGACATCAATACCACATTATCTTACAAGACGGATAAAAAAGGAAGTCACCTCTGGGCTTTGATTGCATTTTGTGGTTACATGTCATGCCGGTGTAAAGTTTAATATTTAAGTAAAATGGATGCATTGGTATAGTTGTTGTGGTCTGTTATCTTTCTTGGTGGTCAATATTTACTGAAACATAACATTATTCCTTGTAATCCACGAAGGGTTAGGCAGAGGTGTACCTAACAAGTGCACCTACATTTCGCCAGTTATGTTTAAGTCCGGTGTAATAGAGGGCGAGCCTATTGCCGGGCACAAATCCAGACTCCGTGCTTGCTGCAGAGAAATTCCTGATGGAAAACCTCAATAACACTTTAGCCCGACCGAATCCAGGACCAGGACATCAATATTTATTGAAATCTTTAGTGATTCAACTTTAGTGAAGTTACTAAACTAACCTTATGCTCGACTGAAGAAGATGAATGAATGCTTACTGAAGAATTTTCAATTAAAACTTGCTGGTATGAAAGGTTGCTTTGCTTACATGGAGAAACGAAAACTTTGGCGGTTCATCTAAATTCTAAAACTGCGGTTGCAAATATGGAAGGTTCTGGATACGTTCTACCACAGCTGTAATTCCTGCAGTACTCGAGTACTGAAATTCGTTTCATTCTTTAACGATAATAATATAAATATGGGATTCCCGATCACTGGTAAATACATAATAAAAGAATTTTTAATATTTTTATACGCAAACCCTGCGTAGGGAACTATAGCTGTTTTGACATGGAAAGAAAAATTCTAGTGCGAGCAGGGTTTGAACCTGCGGCCTTCCGATTCAGTACACCGGATGTCTTAACCAATTAGACCATCGCACCCTGCTCACAGCTCACGAAATTTTCGTTCCATTAATAACGTCTTACGGTGACGTTAGCACCATCTATTCTTTTTTTGTTTTTTTTTGTTTTTTTTTTGGTCTAATTGATCAAAAAAAATTTCGTGAGCTGTGAGCAGGGTGCGATGGTCTAATTGGTTAAGACATCCGGTGTACTGAATCGGAAGGTCGCAGGTTCAAACCCTGCTCGCACTAGAATTTTTCTTTCCATGTCAAAACAGCGACATAATAAAAGAATTTCGAGTGCATTCTGTTCTGTTATTTTTCGCTTCCGTTTTGCTCTTACTGAATGCGCTAATGATTTAATTCAAAGTAGTTTGATCAAACGCTTAATTGTTAACTGAATATAGTTTTGGTTTAACTGAAATCTCTAGCACGTGTTTTGTTCGTCTGTTTAATGTTATAATACAAACTATTTGTATTAAGTAAGGTATTCCTCGATTGGTTTATCTGTGCTGAAAGGAAGTCTGAGAACTGATTGTTCCTGCCAGGGCTGCGGGACTGTTCGAAAGAGATACCGTGGCCCTGGAAAACAAAGGGCAAAGAAGGAACATGGATGGGTTTTAGTCAGTACAAGTCTGACACTCCCTTCCGCTCCGCCCAGAGTGGGAAATGACCCCCTCATTTGATGATTTCCCATCCGGAAAAAAAAAAGAAAAAAAAAAAGAACTGATTGTTATTTGAGCGTGGTTCCTACTCCAATATATTACTTCGCACATCCATATATCATGGGTAGGTATGCGTATGTATCTCCGTTCGCAAGGAGGCTGCATGCGAATGATTTGTGGTGAGCGGCGAGGGAGTGCAACCCGACACACGGTCAAAGACCGGTTCGCGTTATTTCGGAAATATTCGGAGCTTTTTACAGGAGAGGCCGACGCGCCCGCCGGAGGATGACCTCATCGGGGATTGCTTTTTGTTTCAACCTTTTAAAATACGACGTTTTCCTGCTACGAGACAGACTATGTTAATTATACTTAACGGATTACTTACATACTTTCTGATATCGTTGAAGATACATCGGAATATCAAGTGAACTATAAGTCAAGGCGTACATTCCAATAAGTTATTGCAAAGAAACGTTCTTGCTGGGCCCGCATGGCCACGCGTATTATACGCTACGTTTGTCCACGCTCCGCTCGAAACATGTAAGAAAAAAAAAAAACATCTACTGTTTTTATCGAACACTTGTTGCTAATTAAATTAAACGATCTCTGACAGAATCGTTAACGATGTCATAGTGAGTATCATTACATTTGTGTTTTGCTCTTTTACATGGAATAGTTGTAATAATTGGTGATACTAATAGTTCGGTGTACAGACGTAGTCAGGCTCTATTTGCCGCTGGCGGCTCGGTGGCGCGGGCGCAAGAAACATGCAGTTTCTGCCGGTACAGCTACAGCCGCAGAGCATTGCACGCACACAACTATATGGGATGGGAATAGCTAGTACTATTACAGCTATTTATTTGATACCTACGAAGTATGAATCATGAACATAAATTACAATCTACGACCTACGTAGAAGATTACACAAATTCTATACCTACAGATACGTAGGTCGGATGTTTGTAAACGCGCCTCCAACAGTGGTTTATTTTAAAAACCCGCCTCATCAATAGTTTCCATACATCGCCACAAATTCGCGTTCCATATTAATGTACTTAATGCGTGCGTTGCGTGAGTCTTTACTTTGAAAAAAGTTAAAAATATTCGCATCGTTCTCCCAGGGACACTGGAAAGTGGAATGAAGATTGTAAACATGCGCTCTTGATATGTTTTCTCGGAAATTGTCACGACTCTAGTGCAAATAATAGTTATGAACAACACCAACGGCAACGTGCACACCGTGCATAAGCTTCATATTTGCTCTGCGTGTGTACTCACAGAAAATACTTAAATTATGGAATTAAGATATGGCGATTTTCACCAGTTCGTCTGTGAATAGTACGAATTTGTGTATTCCCTTATAAGTGTTCTATTAACAGAGGATATTCACCAGATAACAGCTCACCGTCGCTTCTGAGAAACAATTCCACCGCGGCCTTGCGATGAAACATCGCTCAAATGTTTGTTTTCCTTTCAAACGATTCAAAAACGGCTCCCGCAAAATTTTACTGTTCACGGGAATCGGTAGCTGCGCGACGTTTTGTTTGCTTAAGCTGGATTCGCTGAACAAATTGCAGCTGTTCGATTACGCCTAAAGTGAATGTGCGGTTTTAAATATTTCACCATTACCTATGAAAAATGTAGGTGAATTAAATTTGTCACCGCTGCGCATTTATCAATTTGCGGAATATTAGAGAGTCGTGATTTCTCCGTTGACGAGTGACTGCAATGCAGTATTTCGCAGAATCACTTAGCTGTCATCGACGGCGGTTACATTACGCCACCAGCCCGCCACCCCGCTCCGGCGGAATGGCGCTCCATTAGTCGCCTACTGGGAATTATTTCCTGCTTGTACACCAGTACACATGCCGGTTGATCTCGTCGCGCAATCACAATGGCGAAGCATTAGAAGCGTGTATCTCACAAAACGATAAATTCACAGAACGCGATAATTTCCTTGTTAAGTACACGTTATGCTAATAATTCTTTGTGATGCGGTATTTCCAGTACGCTTGAATAAACAATTACAAAAACTTAAGTCTTCGGTTCGGGCAAATCCAAGACCTTCTGAACTTGAGTTGAAGTGAGAATGTTTACGAAGCAATTACATGATGGAAATGTTCGAAAACTTCGCGTGCAAGAGTCAATATGGATTTTTTTTGCTTTCCTTTTTTCCGTGGCCCAGCTTATCGACTAGAATACTAAAGATAAGCATAGCGAGCGTCTTCCTTTCTGCTAATTCGCTGTGTGTAAATACATAGATTATTCTCATGTAAACATGTTCTAAGCGTAAAATAACGACATGGTATTTACCACGTAAGATTGGGTTTTACCAATAAACATTGCAAAATGCTGTAACGGGAACTGAATAACCGCGCCATCCTTATTTGTGATGCATCGTTTATTACGTACCTTTACCTTAGTTGAAAGTAACCTGATGCACTTTAATGGCATAAGGTCGTCGTCCCTGGCAGCACCAGCCATGTTTAACCCAATTTTGAGCTCAAGTACTCCTCTCTTCAAGGCCATCTCAATAAACTCCTCGTTTTCTTCCAGGTTCAAAGATGGCGTGGCGTACCCATGGTCAGCAGGGGTGTCCAACCTGATCCTGTACCCTGAGGCTGCCAACCAGACGCTATACGCGCGGCGGGCAGCAAGAGCTGACTCCGGCAACTATACCTGTCGCCTTTCCAATGAGACGCACACGGAGACACATACTGTCAAACTTAGCATTTTAGGTGAATATTAAAATGACTTTTTTTTTGAAAACCACATTGAAACTGGCCTATGACATAAGCGAACTCGCAAACTAAACTGTATTTTTGACCAATCTTGTAAAATTTTTGAGTTGATGCAACAGTGCTACCCAGTTAGTTCCCTAAGTCCTTGCTTAGTCCTTCATAGATCAACGGCGGCCACAGAGACCCTCAAATTGAATTGCGGACATCAGTCGTGCAAAATAACATGCCTATGGACCCAGCGGTATACGCTGAGCGATGTCTGTCAGTGATTTTAAGATTAATTAGAAATATCCTGTACTATTTTGAAAGTTTTCCTGTATGTATAGAAAAGGATAACAACTATATCTGGCCGTCAAAGAC
This sequence comes from Noctua janthe, assembly GCA_910589295.1. Lineage (NCBI taxonomy): Eukaryota > Metazoa > Arthropoda > Insecta > Lepidoptera > Noctuidae > Noctua > Noctua janthe. Next base: position 9,917,098 of record OU342556.1, on the reverse strand, counting down.
TTCATCTATTCGTGTTCTCTATATTCAGTATTTGAGGCGCGCGTTTCAGTCTAAACACGCTGATATCGCCATAGTAACTCCTCAGATTGAGAAATAAAACGCTGAAAAGATCTTATGTTCAACCATTAGCACTGCGGGAGGTCCAGACTTTATATTATATCGAGTCATAAATGTACACACACTTATATTCATATTATTATCGTAGGCTTTATGATACGACGGCTGTAAACAGCCATCCCATAACATTTCAGCTGAGCTAGAATAGATCGTCGTGATGCAAATGACTACGGTTATTAAAATTACGACTTACACATAACCTATAACAGTTATTTCGCTCGATATAAAGTAAAATAACAGTTCTTTATGGAGTGAGCGAAACGGTTTCGTACAAGGAAAATTTGTATCAGCTAACTTTCCGATTCACAGAAAAACCGACGGACGCACCGAGAACAATGTTCATTTCGAAAGATCAGTGGGTGGAGGTGGGGGGCGAGTTGCGCCTGTACTGCGAAGCTCTCATTGGTAAGCAATACGCCTAAATTACTTTTAAGCATGGAGGACAAAGATGTGGAGCGGCAATTTAATGGACAGGTGAAAGTGGCACTCGAGACTTGCAGTTCATAGTTCACGCCGCTGACCTGCGATCGTGGTCGTTATCGATCGACGGACACGTGTCTTTAAATCTAAAGAAGCTTTATCCCTTTGTGCTGAACACCATTTATTAATCTTATACAGAGTGGAAAGTTTCCAGTTAGCAAGAATATGGCCATTTTTCACAATTTTTTTTTTTGATACCTATCGATCCTGTTTCTAATACTGATCAAACTCAGGTTGGAGTACTAAAAAATTCAGAAATAGCAAAAAACTTTTCTCATTTTCTTGATAACTGTACATTTTTTGAAAATCTGTGAATGGGAATCTAAATTTCACATCATCAAATCTCATTTTCAATCTCAATGGGCCTCATCAGAAGGCTTAAAGTCACCCAAAGGGCAATGGAGAGGGCTATGCTCGGAGTTTCCTTGCGTGATCAAATCAGAAATTAATTAATTAATTAATTTATTTATTTATTTATTTATTTATTTATTTATTTAGGATCTCCAACAAAGGATATACACAAACACATGAAATAAATAATCGACGACAAAAGTATTACGTAGGTGTACACCTTCACTTACAGGAGACCACAGCATGCGTAATAAGATGTATAACTAAGCTAACAAAGTTATAGTAGCATTTAAACATTCAAATCAAATTAAAACACAACACATTATGTAGTACTAAAATTAAATGAAAAAAATAAAATAATTAACAAAGTCATAATAGCAATTAAAAAAAATGAAATACTGTCATCTGGAAATACTGTTGGAAAAATAAAATTTAAAAATAAATTAACAAAGTCATAGCAGCAATAAAAAAAAAAAAAAAAATTAAAACATATTTGGCAATACAATTGGGAAAATTAAAATAGTAATTAACAAATAATTAACAAATACATAATTTTTTGAAATGAGGACATCCGCAAGAGAACCAACCAAAGTTACCGACGTAGCCCGAGGAATAGCCAAACTTAAGTGGCAGTGCACATTGCTCGCAGAACGGATGGCCGATGGGGCCGAAAAGTCCTGATGTGGCGACCGCGAACCGGAAGTCGTTGCGTTGGAAGGCCTCCAACTAGGTGGACCGATGACCTGGTGAAGGTTGCAGGGATCCGCTGGATGCGAGTCGCACGGGACCGGTCAATGTGGCGACACTTGGGGGACGCCTATGTCCAGCACTGGACGTCTTTTAAATGAAATGATGAAATGATGATGATGATGATGATGATGATGATGATGATGATGAAATCTCATTTCAGCATAATGATCACTTGTTGTGGTTTTTATCAACCAATCCGCTATCTTATCCTGTTTTCGGAAAAATACATTTTGCCCTCCATTTCTTTCTCCTTTTCTGTGAAAAGATACAATTTAATCTAATCAGGATCTGATAACCATAATCATGTGTATTGTGCAGGTCGGTCGTTATTGGCCGACGCCCGCAGCGACCTACGATGGCGAAAAGTGTGGCCCAACAATACTGAGGGAGACCTGCTACCCACTCAGACAGAAATCAAGACCACCCGGTGAGTCCCTCTTTATGTTCAATCCGTCTATATTTACTCTGTAATATATGAATAAGTTTGACAAGACTTTGTGGGTGGATACTGTTTTTGACTGACGAAAAATGTTAAAAGGTAATTAAAGGCCAAGTAGAAGTTCTATTCTTCGATTTTAATTGGTCGAATTCATTTGTATTCCTTTTAGAGAACTCTTGTAAACACAATTCACATTATTCAAAGAAGCTTTCAAATGAGAAAGAAGTTATGTCTTATTATTTCTTACAATAACCTGAGTGAGCGTACCTAATTACGAAGCTCTCAAGAGTTCGATAGATTCCCGATAACAAGCGTAGGTACAGACATCTGCAAGCTAGAGGTCAACTGGTAACCTTTCAATATGGCTGACGCTTTTACTGAGAGGAGAAAACGCGTATATATTTACGTTAGATAATAGTTTACGGGTAACTGTTTATTTTAGTTGCGTATCCGTATTAGTATTTTCCCAGAAAAGCGACGGGGTCCCTGTAGGAAACAGGGACCCCGTCGTAAATGTAATATGCACCTGTTTATAATTTGTTTGACCCTTGTTAGCGATATAGCAATTAGTACATTCTGCCTCGTTGGTCGAGAGGTCGCAACCGCGACTGCTGATCATGAGGTCCTGGGTTTGATTTCTCAGTAGCAGCCGTGGAGTCTAGATTTGTGCCCGGTTGATGGCAATAGGCTCGCCCCCTATAACATGGGACTTAAAACATAACTAGCGAAATGTGAAATGTGGATGTACTATTAGTTACACCGCTGCCTAACCTTTCGAGGATTACAGGCGTGATGTTATGTGAGGGACAACCATGGGATTGTCGATATACAGATTTCAAATGAAAATTCCACTAAACCACACAAGGATCACAAAAGCGATATGATCTTTATGACGGCAAACGGTTTCAACGACTGTTTTAAAATTTCCACAAATTATTTACGACCCAAACTTTATTTATAGGCTTTACTCAATTTTGAACGGTTAGGTTAGAAAAGAAACCAACAGCTGTTTAAACATTACAACAACTTATAATAATAAATGTATATTTCTATTACGCATAAATTAACCTTTTCTACTCTACCGAGGGTTAGGTTTACATTTACATTCAGTTATTATTAGTCAGTAATAATTGCTTGTAAAAAGATACATTTACTCGTACATTCACGGACTCTGGATTTGTGCCCGGTTGATGGCAATAGCCTTGCCCTCTTTTACATGGGTACAGGTGCAATGTGGGTGTACTATTAGGTACACCTCTGCCTAATCTTTCGGTGATTACAGGCGTGATGTTATATTTATATTTCTAAGAAAAACCCTTCAATCGAAAAAGCCGGACACTATTCAGACGTGAGTCCAAAAAGTGGTAAATGTCCGGACGGACACCTAGAATAATAGAATTACGCAATTACGATTTCAAACCTCATCGCCGCCGCCGCCAGCCTACATTAGGCCTTTACCATACTTAGTCAACGCTTCCTGTCAGCCAATAAGGAAGTAGTATTACTATTGAAATATTGATCGCAGTGACTACTTCTTATGTTTAGTGGGCACATGCGTTGCTGCTGAACATGAGGCCCTGGGAATAATGAGGACGTCCGTGGTGCGGTTAAACAAATTTGTACTTAAAAATTACACCTCTGCCTATATTTTCAGGGATTACAGGCGTAATGTTATAATTATGATGTTATGATTGCAGGGAGGATGTAGAAGACATCATCGGATCATACCTGACCGTTGACCGCGTGTCTGCGCAGGACTACGGCGCGTATGTCTGCGTCGTGCACAGCAATGACGTCGTGTCGAAGAACTACGTCACGGTTCACTACAGATGTGAGTATATCCTTGTTTGTCTGTTTATGTGTCTTGCGTCGATTATGGTATTTAGGCGTTATAAGGTAAATATACATATTAGTCATACGATCTCCACATACAGTTATAAACAATGCAGTGCAAATTAATGAATCAGTTCAAACCGGTTTAGACAAACGAATTGGCAGCGGACAGCAGACGTTTCTGATTTTTCGGTTTCATATGCGTATTGTATAATTATCACTTGCTTCTGTGAAGGAAAACATCGTGAGGAAACCAGCATGCCTGAGAGATATTTCTCGATGGCATGTAAAGCCAAGTCAGAGGCCCATGGGCGGCATAAAAACCATGATACCAGGTTAGGCACTAACCACACAAATGAAGAAGACCGGACAGTGACAGGTACTTTAGCATAGTATCTGTGAGAGTTCGGTGTCCGCGTTTTGTCCGTACTGGTTGACGCGAACCTTCAAAATCTTTAGTTTTTTTTAAGAACTGAACTTAGTTGTAAACCAACGGCCGATTTCCTCAATTCTGGCCGATTGTTTGTTTGTTTGCTCAACGGGAGCAATATACCAAGATACCATAGGTTACTCAATAGGTAATACAAGAATAATGGGGGCCAACCTCTTTAGTTTATCGCAAGTGTGACTGCTAAGCTTGGAGTCTTAGTTTAAGGTATTGTTTTTGGATTACTCATCATCAGCCTAGATTGTACCTCATTAACAGTAAGGGTTGGACTTGACTTAACGGAAGCCGCACAAAGCCAGTGTAAGCTAGCTCCTTATCCTGTTGTAACTCCCTGCTACGCTAAGCCAGCGCAACGTCAAAGTGTTAACATAATACAGCCGGATTTCTCCATGCTCTGACACATATAAGCACGGTATAATGACGTAGATTATGTAGGTATTATGTTCATGTAGGTCGGGGTAAACAAAAGGTTTTCCCTTTTTCTTTGTAGACATTGCAATATACGACGTAAATAGATGGACATATTATGATAATTATAAGTAATAAAATGTACCTATTGCGGTCGTCAACTGTAATGATTATGGCATTAAGTTTTTTTTTTTTAAATGATTGAGATATACGAACTCTTTTAGTTATGTATGGCTGCTGACTCATCAATATGAACAAATATTATGGGACCAAGTTTGATACCGCCGTTCAGCCGTCCCATACATTTTTTTGTTTTTTCGATGTAGATGAACAGTCGTGATGGCCCAGAGGTTAAGGCCTCGTCTCTCATGTACCTATATGTTTGTATGTACTATGTAACTTAACCCTAAGTGTGCACAAATAGTGCGTAGGCAGACAGTGTGGATGTCTAATTTCTAGATAGTACAGCGTCTAGTCATAACATTGCGTGATGTAACATAATATTGTATCGCTGTTATTAATAGTCGGACTAGCTTTTTACCGCAGCTTCACTCGATCAGATCGAGAATTGTATACCCGGATGAAAAGTATCCGTTGACAAACCCAGATCTTGGTGCGTATGTCACATTATTTCGAAATACATTCAAGTTGTGAAAAACGAACAAAACAATTCACGGTCACATTTATTGTGTTCGTAAGATCGTCAGGTCTTGGTAAATTAAACTCGATATCGAATTTAGAGCAGTCTAAAATAGGTTTTAATGTGGTTACATTTGGTACAATTTGGAATAAAAGTCGAAAATTCTATTGCGTAGCAGAATCCCATCGTCATCATTTAACTGCTAATCAATATTATTATAATAGCCATTTAGATAATTCAGGTATCCACCGGTGTGCCTAATAGTCTATGCACGATCATTCTATTTTCATACTTGTTTAAATATCAATTTGAAATATACGTCGCGCCTTGCGCGACACACCCGTGTACTATATTTCAAGCTAATATATACCTAGGTAGAGGTATACTTTTTACATTCACAAAAGAACGTTTTCCATGATGATGTTTTTGAATAAAGCCTCATATAACGTCTTTACCATTGAATTATTCGGGAATTTTTCAATACATATGACTGCTGCTACTTGGAACTTTAAATCGGAATTTTGATTTGGTACCCTAGATTCCATAATTCCTAAAAAACTCGAACTTATATTTTTATTTGCACGTATGTATTTCGTTGTCATTACTAGACATACTACTTTCTGTGACTCCTTTCATACAATCATATTACACCTAAGTCTAAAATAACTTTTACATCACACAGACGGTGGGCCAGATGACGGTTCAAACTCATCTTGGTGCGGCAGTGGCGCGGTCCCGTGGCGGGCACTCGCACTAGGCGCGGCCGCAGGAGCCCTAGCGCTCGTCTCAGCCGCAGCCCTACATCGACGGTGCACCCCGAGGCTACTGCTCGCGGCGAGACATGCGAGGGCGAGGGCCCAGCCCACCGCCAGGAGGGCACGAGGTCAGTAAATACGTCATTACAAGTTATAGGATACAGTAACTTATTGCACGATAACTTTTTTGCTCGACCTTTTTAGTACTTATGTCAGTAAATAGTGACGCGAATTTGTACAAAACAAACCGCAAATTACTCCTAAAAAAACTCCTGTTTTGAAGTGGACGCGAATTAAAAACCTTTTTTTTTAACTTGTTTATAAGTAAGCACTCGTACAGACAAGCGGCACTTTACCAACGGCAGAAACAACTGCAAGCGTCGCCACAAAAGGTAGCCCGGCAGCCGACGACAAAAGCAAAGTGCCGCTCGTCTGTATGAGCCCTAATAACCTACACTAAAAGGCTCCCAATTAAGTAGCAGAAAATCTTCCATGAGGCTATATACTGATATCTAATATCTATTTATAACTTTGAAGGTTCAAACAGCTTTAACCACTGATCAATAATATTATAGAATCCCTTGCCTGAATAACCATAGATTGTAGACCTTACCTCTACCTGACCTACCTCATTCTGCCTTCCTCTTTCGATCGGGATGGTCGTCCGGAACATTTGCAATTTAAACCATGCTAACTATAAAAATTAAGTACATTACGAAGCTAGCAGATGCATGACTGTCGAAATTAAATGCCACGATTATCTAAGTACAATTATATACATGCGTCAGTAAGACAAATATTAATGATGATTACATCATATCCATTGCGTTGAAAAAACGAGTTTCGCTCGACTTCAAATTCTGAGTATTTTTCTTTAGTACAGACCATTTAATTCGCCATAGACAGACGTAGACATGTTACTTTAGTTGACAGACTAAAAAATGGTAAAAAAGATCTGTAATACACAAAAACGTATGCTCATGTTTTGACTAAAAAACAAGCGACACCTAAATAATTGACTAAATATTATTTCACTGGTTCAATTTCAACTGCCAGTGTTGGTGTATTCCCACTGGTGGGGCCAGCGGCAATTGTTTAAAATTATTAATAATTGTTCCCACTGTATTTTTTAATAATACAATATTACTCAAAAACATTTCATGGGATCGAGTAATGTTAGTACAGTTGTTCTAGTAACCTTACGAACAGTACTAGGAGGGCATAAATCCAAGAAGGTATTTATTACTAGAAGACCGTACGTAGTTGGAAATCCTACAAAGTTCTCTTATTAAGGCTTTCAGTTAGGTGACGTCTAGTGGTAGTGTAAACGAGCATTGGTACCTAAGACAGGTGTGCAGTTGAACATTTGTTGAACGTTGTGAATTATGCGTGAAATTCTAAGTATTTGTGACATATGCAAATAACATGCTAATCTCACAGTTTACAAAGACTAATTAAGATATGTAGCAGCAGTGAATATTTTAGCTGTTTGACTAATTACAGTAAGGAAAAAAGGATACGACAATGTGTTATCATAGTTTACAAGTTATACATAGAATTTGTTAATTGAATTTGCCTTGTTCTATTGGAAAAATTGTCCTGTTTTCTAGTTGGGAGAGCTTGTTTCTATGGGCAATATAAACCAGCTTACAGTCGAAATTACCCTGCAAAATTGCCTTTAGAGGTTGAACTAAAAGACTAAACATTCGGCGGTACTTTTAATTATAACCTAGTTAAAACGTAACATTGATATTTTGAGCTAATATCAGTAACGTTTCACACCTAAATAATTTTAGACTGTCATGTGCATTATGCTACATATGATGTTAGAGCGTTCTTACTGAATTTGCACATATTTACCGTAGCCTAAGAAATCTTACCTGTACGATAATATTGTATGCCTTACATAGTCCCCACGACACAGGAATCCTAGTGTGGAGGCTAGTGATATTCAGCTTGAGTAATGCTCTCTGGAACAATAAAGATTTTTATTTATTTATTTACAACTAAGAACCTTCACTTCTAATATGAAATTCTACTGTACACACGGCGACACAATAAGCCATACATTTCCAGTATAACATGACCTCGCTTTGTATACTTTTCCCGTACAATAAGAGATCTTCATAAACTAGTTTTGTATATATAAAATCAAATAAAACCTACGTACTTAGCTACAGCTAGAGTAAATAATAATTCAAAGTAAGCTTGAACTATCCATGAGTAAAACAAGCGATTTGTTGTTTTATAGGAACCGACTCCAAGCTTATTATGAAGCTAACGATGAATGTTTCGTCCACAGTACTAGAGAAGGAGTTCGACGTGCTAGTGTGCTGGACGGCTGTGGACGGGGAGCTCGTGCGCGGCGCCTTGCTGCCCACGCTCGCGCTCAAGTATAAGTACAGGGTGCACGCCGTCCCACTCTCCACGCAGCCTGATACTTGTGAGTATACTTTTATTTATTACTAGCACTTCACCCGCGATGTCGTTCGCAAAAATTGTTATAGCTTGGCTAATTTGCATGATGTAAATATAATTTATACCCTATAGCACCCGAGAATAATGTAGCTTTCTGCCAGTGAAAGAATTTTTAGAATTGGATCATTAGTTCCGGAGATTACCTCTTACATACAAATTTACAAACAAATTTTACCTATTTATAATATTAGTATAGACTACCTCATGCCCGTGGCTTCGCCAGCGTGGAGTTCGGGATAAAAAGTAAAAGTATTCTATCTGTTAATCAAGGTTATAAACTACCTGTGTGCCAAATGTCATCCAAATCTGTTCAAATTTGTTTTGAATGAAGGAGTAACAAAGATCCATCCAATTATCCTCAGAAATTTTCGCATGCTTAGAATGAGTCGCCATAGATCCCATATTATCTCTGATGATTATAAAGTCTGCCTCGTTGGTCCAGTGGTCGCGACTGCTGAGCATGAGGTCCTGGGTTCGATTCCCGAATCAGACAAAGTGTTATTGTGTTTTTTCACCAGGAATTTCTCAGTAGCAGCCACGGAGTCTAAATGTGTGCCTCGTTGATAGCGATAGGCTCACAGCCTATATTACATGGGACTTAAATATAATAACTGACGAAATATGGGTATACTATTAGGTAGCTACTGGAAATACAGGCGTAATGTTATGTTATAATTATGGAAGGTTGGATAGTAGATAGACAAGATAGTCTGAAAACGTCAAAATTACAACACTTGTTAGTGTTTACATTGAGAATAAAACCACGTGCCTGTTTGTTTAGTTATTAAAACGTGTGTTTGTAGTAGTCTAATCCTTTTTTACCATAAAGCGCGAATTTAAAGAAGTTACAAATAACAGAAAGATTGTAAAAAAATATCTTATTTGCTTAAACTAAGCAGCGTAACGTTGGTAACAGTATAAACAACATTCCAATTACACATAATTCGTCAAAACATTTCAAAATACACAAACCGTCTGAAAAATTATAGCAGAGTCAAAGTTCAACAACCATGGAAACAATAAGTACCACTCGTGACAACTTCACATTTATTGGATATCGATGAAAACAAAGTTCCAATACAACAATATTTCTAACGAATGCTACTTGGCGGCAAATTCAGAGAAACAGTAATTCACCTGCGCGTGGGTGATTTACTAGAAATCCGTAATTATTATGAACTTGTGCGTCAAGATTTTCCTTTGAGTTCCACAGACGGGAAAATGCGACTTACTTACCAGGAACGTTTCTTTAAACATTATTGATTTTCTTTTTCCTTTTAACTGTACGTTTCCTATGAAATTCTATACTATTAAATGAACAATATTTGTATATATCTGCAACCACGTTCTCGAAAACGGCTCTAACGATTTCGATGAAAGTTGCAATATTATAGGGGTTTGCGATAGTGAAAAATCGATCTAGTTAGGTCACATATCTGGGAAAATTCGTTTTCTCTATTTTTACTCGAGCAGAGCTCGCTCGCCCAGGTACTTGAAATACTAAACGACTATCGATTAAACTACTCTACTCGCAACTTTTTTTAAACAAGGGTTTTTTTTTGCAAGGAATTAATTACTTCTACAAGGATACATTAAGTAAACTAACGAATCTCCTCGAACCTGATGGATATCGAAGTCTAAACACGGAAAACTTTATTTGGGTTCAATGAACGAAGAAAAAAAGGGCAAGGCAAGCAAAGGGCGTAGTTACGATTATACCGTTTAGGAATCAATTTTCTTTTTGTTGCTAGCTAATTAAACTTGACCTTGTAGAGAAGGATACATTAGTTAATTAAAAAATTACATACCATAATGCTCACGCCTTTTTCCCAACTACAGAACGCCATCTGCTTCGATCCTTACATACATTAAAAAATTACCTACATATTGTATTTTGGCATGAACAATTCTTAAAGTTCTAAAAACCCATAAATAAAACTATTTATTATTATTTTTTATTTTTTTTGAATTTTTTAAATCAAGAAGATACTTAAAATAAATATTTTGACAAAACATCTCAGTTGAAGCTCGGAGCCCGAACTTGCGCCTGGTGAATAATTCGCCCCCTATTGCACGGCATTAATTTTTTTATATTCATTTTTGCAAATCCAACTCATCCATCACACATGATGTTTCAAAATTAATTTTGTTGAGTTGTTTTTCAATTTCTACGTTCCCATATTCGTAATAGGCACAGCGTGATGTAGAATATTTTTTTTTTTTTCAGTTTTGTTTTGCAATTGATCCGTCCCTATATCCTCCATGTATTATCGTCTTCAGGGTACAGCGAGCTAGTCGGCGAGGCGTCGCGGTGTCGCTCGCTGGTCGCCGTGCTGTCGCCCGCGCAACACTCGCCTCAGCAGCTACTCACGGCGCTCCGGCAGCTAAGAGCGCTCCCGCTGCCACCCGTCGTTGTCTTACTTCAGGTTTGTGAACAAAACTTTGTGCTAATTTGTGGTGACCAAGGTGAAGATAGTGGGACGAACTTGATTCCAACCGAAAAGACTGCCACAGCAAAAGACAGATTTGTGTGACTCAGTGATAACGGCCGCGAACCAAACCTAAGCAGGCATTTTACTTTGTGTATTATATTTCATCACCACTGCTCTGAAAGTTGTAAAAGAAAACATCATGAAGAAAACGGCATGTCCAATAAAAAAAAATTGAAACATTAAGCAAACATATGAGAAATTCGGTGTCTATATAGGTATGTCTCACGGGATTAGTTTTTTCTTTAACGTTACCCCACATTATAAATTTCTCCTTTATTGTGAATACATTTATAAACATTTGAACTCATATACACAAACAGCCCGACCCGGAACAACTCGACACGCGGCGTAGCATCCAATCGCTTAGCCCAGTGGCTAAGCGATTGGCACGTATGTTGACGCAGTCGTCAACATACTTGTACTACGTCTCATAGATTTGTTGGGAACGAATTCACGAGAGTTGTTCAAGCGAATCGTAGTTGAGAGTAACGAATCCTTCCTAGAACTTTACCCATTGACATCATCATTTACGTCACAAGGTAAATTATGGTAATAAAAAAAAATGTTTTCCCCGACATTAATCTTGATCGTCTATAAATATAAAGAAGGTAATCCCGACATAGATATATTGCAACAAAGAAGGCGTGATGCGTAAGAAGTATTTATTCGGATGACACATTTCTTGAGGCAGATGTTACTGCATATTCCTTGCCTTGTCTGGGTTTCCATGCAGACGTTTTTTCCTAGTAATTGTTTTATCGATTGTTAATTGACTTGAAACAATTTTGCGCCTCTTATGACATGTCTGTTGAAACGTTTCACATGAACAGTTTTTGTTTATCAGTTTCACCTTTCAGGTAGTTGTGTTTAATAGGTATGTATACCAATTATTAAATGGTCCTGTTCAGCCAAATTAGTCCTATATCTGAATCCTCATTACACAAATGCCCGTTTTCGCCACCACTGGCGAGACTGAGTGCGCAAAAGTAATCTCTTGGATTTTAACCGAGAGTTGAAATTCGAAAGGCAGTCATTTAGTTGTCGTTTTCTGTATGTGAACACGGGTTTACGCGAAGCATTTTTTGTAGTAAATACCTACTCTCATTATTATCATCATTCTCCAGCCTTCATCCCTATTCATTTGGGGTCGCGGCAGTATGTATTCTTCTTCCATACTTCTCTATTACTCGTCAACTCAACAGTCACCGTCTTTCTAGCCATATGTATCGTAGCAGTTGCAACCTATGCGAAAAAAATGGCTGATGATGTATCGTTGCATCTTTATCATCCACTTACCTCATACTTCTCTCTCCAGGACCTGCCCAAGTTAAAGCGAGAGGCTAAAGAAGGCGGCGAGAGCCTGGTGACAACCCTGCGAGGCACGCGGCTGGTGGCGTGGCGCCACGTGCACGAGCGCGCCTTCTGGACCTCGCTGCGCCTCGCGCTGCCGCTGCCGCCCGCGCTCAACGATGTATGTACACGTTACTGAGGTAACACGATGCACTTACTAATACCACTGGATTGGAAGGGTTTTGCACTACCTTTTAATAAGCTTTATGGTTCACCTGAATTTGCGCTCCTCACACAATATTTATATAGGGTGTAACAGAAAATGCGCAAGACCTCCCTAACTGGTGATTCGGAGGTATTGTGTTTTTTTTACACCTATTATACAATATTTCTTCTTTCGGTATCCTTTTTTGCACTCATTTCTATATTCAACATCTTACATCCCAACGTATCGCAACAGACTTAATATTTAATTTAATTTAATTTTTATTTTAGTATCAATTTACTTAGCCAACGAACGGAATGGAAGCGAATTTTATTGTGAAATAGTACAGATTTCTAACGGTTTTAAGGTCGTATCTAGTTTTTACGTTTCACAATAATAACAATTAACAGGAAGTTCATTATGCTCTGTACAATTTTGTTTCATAAACTCGCTTTTATTCTGTTTTGCAGAAATTTAAATTGAGCCTTATTCTCAAAGAATTAACCATAATATGGTATCAAAAAGTGGTGCAAAACTCTTTTGGTTCAGTGTATTTTGCACCATACGATCCCGATTGTGACAAATCATTAACCTACCACTACATTACTTACAGACAAAGCCAGTCCCAACTGAAACAGAAGACAACAAATACTCTCGCTCGGGCAGCCTCACGGCGCTGGTGTAGGCGCTGCCAGCTGGCCGGCAGCTACTCAGTGTGACAGTGCGTGACAGTAGACAGTAGGACACTCGACAGTGCGCGCGTGAACTGCCCGTACGGTCCCACACACCCCGCGCTGCCAATCTATTATTCGTACGAAGACTGTGAGTAGTTCTTAGGTATTTGTAATATCCAGTATCACACTATGCTAGTTAGATCGTAAGCCCATTTGATGAAACCTGTATACAGTTTTCTAAGATCTCAGTATCTTTCTTTCGTCTGATTACTTTAACACCGTTTCTGTTTTCCATTTCTATTGTGCCAATGGAAAGCTATCATGACAATTTGTTTTAAGTTTGCGGTTGTATTCCACTATTTATTTTATTTATCTTTCTCTTTTTTTGTGTATTTTTCTCTTTCAAGTATTATGAACGGATGAATTCCGTGTTGTCGACCGTCAGCTCGCTCATGACTGTGTCGGCGAAGTCTTTTAGTTTAGTTAAAATAAAATTCTTAATTTATCTTCTTTTATGATTGTAATAATTTATGTTGTTTGGAAACAGCGGAGTGTAGAATGTGTTGCGACGATTCAGGGTTCTGTGATAATCGAAGTGTGGATGTTGATATAAAGAGACGGTAGCTTATAAAAACCATGTCAAACCAAAACGATGTTAAGACTAGAACACGATATAAGTTTGGTGTTTTGTACACTGCTGGCTCTTTCTGACCTTATGTTTTTTTTTTTACTTTTTTTTAAAAATAGTGTGTTGTTGTAAGTAATACTGATGTAAATATTATTATAAACAAGAGTATTTTTACATGTGTTTAGTTATACGAAGAAGCTTAGCAGGTTACTGATTAATGTAAACAATTAGTATTATAGTTTAAACGATACATTCCGTAAAAAATATTCTTACTTAGTTTGTTTTTAGTTTACTTAAACCGATGCTGAAGGTTCAAAACGAATAGATGTTCTTCAATAAGAATCTATTTTCTTATCTGAATTGTTGTATGTAAATAAAACAAATGCTATTGATACGTAAAAACTGTTTTATTTTTGTTGCAATAAACCAACATTTAACAAGTTGTTACTTACATAACATTTTATTGGCGTACATTACATTTTTACTAATTCATTGCACCACATTCAAAATAAAGAATAACAATAATAACGTTTAAAATTATAATTGGATAAAACTACGTGATATTCATAAAAATATAAGTTCACAAAATTAAGCACTTCTGTATCGATACTTAAAGTATCTAAGTATATAATCCACAAGATTGATTTCGAATAGTAAGTACATAGTAGAGCTCGTCACGCGTGACGTCATCAGTCACCGATCACTTACGATTAAGTACAAGATACAAATATAGCACCTCGTAACTAATTGTTAAAGCTCAAAAGTTATTGGACCGTAATTTATTAAATTATCTATCTATTTTAATGGTATTCGAGATTACATTTGGCATTGAATGCAAACATGTTTATAAATTATTCATTTTTCCACGAACACACCTGAATGCAATTTGTTATTATCTAAAATAAACTTGTAAATCTCACTTGTCGTTTATAAAAACATAACTATTAGCTAAGTCACATAATAATAAAACATATTCTTAAAAAATATTTCAATTTATAAAAAATACCTAATACATTTTGTGACATTCAGCCAACACTTCCGATTCTAACGTACTAGGAACAGCGTAGTTACAACTTGCCTATAAGTACTGACGAGTTCATGTTATCATTAACACAGCAATTTGAAATACCTTTACACACTAACTGCTGCAATTATGTCATAATTCGTAAGGTGCCTCATAAGTGCATGTTGGAAAAAACGTTTCACCTTACTAATTACTGCAAATGGTTTCTTACTCGGAACCACTTTCAAATAACTCATTGTTGAGGAATAACATTATAAAAAGTAATGAGTGCAAATACTGTGAAATATTTTTATGTGTTCGCGCAGTCAGATGCAGTTATGTTTCTGCGTCGGCGCACGGAACTAGTTCCATAGCCCTTTAGTCACGAAAGTGTTGACTATAAATATTTTACGTATTAAAAATAATCATTTCACTTATGTGGAAATAACCGTGATGTATCGCATGCTCCATCACCTCATGCACTTCATCACCAGATCCTTTGTACAATATTTCGATTGTAGGAACAATTAATTCATAGCCTAACATTAATATTAATTTGTATCAATCTGAGGTGCCCGCCGGTGGCTGCCCCATTTTGACTTCATAGGCCTGAAACACGAACAAAGATTATATTATAGAACATCCCTTTTACATACCCCATTGAGTACCTATGATAAAAAAGCTTTTGTACCGGTTATCAATCAACGTGGCACATAAGAAATCTCCTAAATAAAATAGCTTTACACTGTCATGTATTCATAACTGAGACAAAACTGTCAGCAGCTCCAATTTAGAGTTACTGAGGAGTAGCTCTAAAATGGACACTGTGAGCATATTGCTGCTTAGTATGAGCTGACTCCTTGATGATGTTTACGAAAACTAATAGACGCCATGTGCAGTGCTGCATGGTTATTTTGGCGCTTGCAAAGCATTATCAGAAGGGTAACTACTGTTGGTAAACATTAAATTTGTAAAATGATCGTACTGAAAAAGTGTGTGAGCACTGTAACGCCAAATGACGCCAGTCACAATCAAGACTGAACCCAAATCAAGAAATTAAGTAGCTGTCCTCACCTGTTTCGCAACTTTGCACAGCGTCTCAGCCATGGCTTTGCCGGTCTGGTCGACCATGCCGCGTAGGATGCCGTCCGAGTTCTGCAGCAAGTTGTGAGGATGGTCGTACTCTACCATGCGGCCCGCGTCCATTACCAACACCTGTAAGTAACGAGTAAATATTATTACTGGTGATAAGCAAAGGTGAACTAAAGTTATTTGACTCAAGGTTGCTCGATATGGAAATCTTCACAAAGAACGTCCCACCTCTTGTCCTGCTTTTTCCTTGTGCAACATCACCTGCACCTTGTAAACGTGAATACAGTACGAAAACAGACACGCACAACTACACAAGCGTATGGTAATGCAGTCGAGAGCGAAGCTTAATTTACTTGAATGTTGAAAACATCGACATGACAAAAAAAATCTTTATGAAAAGTCTTTCTTACTTTCTTGGTATAGTCCTTGCAAATAACGAACACGCCTGATGTGGCTTTTATTTAGAAAAATATTCAATACTTTACCTTATCTGAATCCATGACAGTGTTAAGACGATGTGCGATCGTGAGCACGGTGCATTCCGCGAATTTGCTCCTAATTGTAGTTTGAATAAGCGCATCAGTCCTAAAATAATAATAATAAAAAAAATTAAGCCCAAGTAAAGTAAAAATCGTGCCTCAATACCGAGCAAATGGTTTTACCCTAAACATATAATTACCTGATTGATTTCACGTTGCTTATCTTATAGCGGTCAAGTTGTTCAATTGTTAAAGATAATTTCTGGGAGTACTGATTCCCATATGACATAGAATACTTTTTATGCTTAAAACCTCATGGGTCCAATGCTGTTAGAAACTCTATGAAGTTGAAACGCAGTAAGTAAATAAAACACAAAATATCAACTCACTGCGGGTCGACGTTAGCGGTGGCCTCGTCCAGCACAAGCAACCGATTCCTCCGCACGATGGCTCTGGCGAGACACACGAGCTGGCGCTGTCCCACCGAGAAGTTCCCGCCGCCCTCCGACATGCGCGACGACAGGCCCGCAGGGAGCTCCATCACTGCTTCTTTTAGTTCCACCTGGGTGAACAGTGTTCAAATATAGAAAGCCTTTGACGACAAGGTTCCACGGCAAACATGAACATAATTAGATTTTAAATAAACGTAATTCCATTTTAGAAAATGAGTTTTGCGTCACTTTATTTTACGAAACAAGCGAAGATGTTTAAAAAAAGACAAAATAAAGAATACAGCCGTTCATTTTAATTTAGGAACAAAATATCAATCACTGAAATTAACCTAACTAAACCATCACAAATCGTAACGAATTCAAATAACACGTAATTGTTTAGAAAAATAGCGAGTAAGTACACAAAATAGGAAATAGTAAATCTTACAATTTTAATTTATTATAAAACATCTTCAGAGCTTGTGTCAGATGTTAGGTAAAAATTAAAAAAAAAAAAATGCGGTTGAAAGATTGCAAAATATCACCGTCAAATACATATGTTAAGGACGTAATTTTATAGCACATCCAAGTTCTAGAAAGTGTTTGTCTTTGTAAAATGTCTCTGTCAGTCATCTTTGTAAAACGTCTCTGTCAGTCATCTTTGTAAAACATAGAGACGTTTAAAAAAAGAGAAAGAAAGAGAAGAAAAATAAGTATGACTGACCTCTGTCAGTCATACTTATTTTTCTTCACTTTCTATCTCTATTTTTCAATATACAAAATATAGGAGTCACATTACCTCTTCCAACGCCCTCCACAGCACCTGATCGGGGTACTCATCGAAGGGGTCGAGGTTGTGCCGCATGGTGCCCGAGAACAGCACCGGCTCCTGCGGGATGATGGACAGCTGGCTGCGGAGCTCGTGTAGACCCAGGTTCGACGTCTCGCGACCGTCGATTATGATCTCGCCTTCTAGTGTTGCGAGCCTGGTGGGGGAAGGGTGTTGTTTTAGTTAAACTGAGGTGGAATTGGGTGGTATTTGCTTGACAAATTCTATTTAGACCGTCAGTTTTTCTATAGTTATGTAAACGAAAATTGACCACGATACAGCGGGTTGAAATCTCGCATGAAGTCACAAGCCTGATACTTTTTACCAGCCCGTGACGACACAAGCCCCTCTCTTGAACTTTGATGCGCTGTATCGTCGTCATTTTTTGATTATGTGACAAAAGAAAAAATACGTGTCCAACTTTTTTTTGGTGTAGATGACGGACTATATATTTTTTTTTTTTAAATTGTCATATAGCCTATACAATTATATGCAATAGATAGTGGTGGCCACCATTAGGATGTTTTAAAACCATTTTACTTCGAGTCAGGATTTTTTGCACTTTATGGCTCATTCTTCTCTATTTCTGCTATTTTTCTAGATAACTAAGAAAACTGCAATAGGGCACGCTAACTACTAAATCTACACACTTTACGAATACTCTTTACGAAAATAATTTCTATAACCTCAACAAATATTGTTGCCACTCCGATATTCCGCTCCTGATTGCAGTATTACTGTAATAGTTTGATATACTCTAAACTAAACGGTTGTTCTAAAAAAAACAACTTACCTAAACAGAGCGTTGATAAGCGAAGACTTCCCAGCGCCAGTTCTACCCACGATGCCGACCTTCTCCTTGGGTTCCACGACGAAGCACAGGTCGTTGAGCACGGGCGGGTCGGAGGGCGAGTAGTACAGCGACACGTGCCGGAACTCGATGCGACCAGACTCCGGCCAGGACGGAGGGGGCTTCTTGTCCGGGGCTGATTGGAGGGGCGGTTCTGATTCTATGTTGGAGTATTCTTGTATTCTGGGAAGAAATAGGATACAGTTAGTACATGGATCTTTGGGCACGTTGTTTTTTTTTAATACAATTTAAAAAATATAGTAATAGAGCTGCTTGTTACAAAAACTGAAAATACAAAAATCGATCTTCTGCATCATCGTCAGTCTGTGAAATAGTAACTTTTAGAATAACGATTCTAAAAGTTACTATTTCACAGACTATTCTAACAGTTTTTTAAACAGTGCGTGGTTTTGTAGGCCTGTGTCGTATTGCGTTCAGTACGCGTAGCGTGACTACCGTAGAAACGGGGTTTGTCCACGGACGAATCGTAAAATGACAGACCAACAAAAGCAATCTGTCATTTTAAGAGAGATAGAAGGTTAGTAATGCCTTACCTTTCCACACTGGTCATTTGATTTTCTAGCTCGGTGGACTGTCGCATGCCCCACTGGAACATACCCGTAAGGCCCATCGCTTGTGTGATCGCTAGACCAACGTTACCTCCGGACGCGGCTGCAACAAAGTTAACTCAGATTTAGTTAGACACATTGGTGTCGAAACACAACAAATGCATTTGTTGTTCATTACTCAAAAATAGCACTTGTTTTATGAAAATATTTATTATTTCCATAGTAATAAGTGTTTACCAGATTTGAAGAATCAAATTCGGTTTCAGAATTGAAAAATTGAAGTTGAGAAGGATGTGTTCATACATATTTCAGGGAACCGAAAAGGAATTTAATGAGTAGACCTATAAAAAACTTGTGTCGAAGAATAAGAGAGACTCACTTTGCCCGAAAACGAGGAAACTGAGAGTTACCACACCGATGTAGACCACGCACACAAGGTCCAACCAGAAGCCGAATGCTCTAGAGCTGGCGATGAATAGGTACCTGGAAACAAAACACAGGATATTGTGATTAAAGCAATTCAGAAGGTAATCGATGAACCAGGAACGTCATTGGAAAAGTTTCGTAATCTCGAACTACTGCGTCTATGTTACATGGCGAAAATTCGGGATCTTCCGATTCTCAGGAGTCACAATTAATTTTTTAACTACGATCACGTTTATATAGACACCTTTGTTATGTCTCATTTATGTCGTGACATGTATAACACACTCATATACATGTGAAAATAATTGTTCTATTAGAAGAAGCATAACTATGTTAACTTACCATGAAGAGCTATGCAGATCCTGATGGTTGTCGAATTCTCGTATAAGCGCCTCTTGCGCTCCGAACGCGCGAATAGTCGTGATGCCTTGTAGTGTCGCGTTCAGGTGAGAGAATACCGGACTGCGAGCTGTGGAGGTAACGATAGCACTGTAGTACGTTTTATAATGTTAGGATTATTAGAAACAGTTCCGTGAGAGTGGAGGAAGACCACGGTTACTTTTATAAGAGAAAAAAAAAAAAAACTTTTGCGATAAATAACTATAAGATAAAAGTGAAATGATGTCAGTACAGCTTGAATCTGTATTGAGTCTACCAGCCATGCAATGTACGGGCATCCTTTTCGAGAAACGACGAAGTTTCCCGATGTTAACCGAAGGTTAGTCTTAAAGAAATGGTCGCGCTATGCGTCAGAGATGACTCACTCACACCCTCGAGGCGCTTGATGCTGCGCGAGGAGGACAGGTAGAAGATGCGGAGTCCGTAGAACACGAAGCCGATGGCGAAGGTCGGTACTAGCAGCCAGTAGTTCACCACGGCCACTACTACCACGATACCGATTAGGGAGAGGCCGATCTGGAATAAAGAAAAATGTTATTGAATCATCGAGTTCCCAACACAAGGAAAAGACGAAAAATTTAATCAGTTTCGAGACGGACATAAACAGTAAAAAAATAGCGGATGTCCCACGTCTGATGATAAAAAACGACGAAACGGATATTTGGGAGAATTAATAAAAGTATCTCACGAGAGGCATGAGAACTTGGAGCTGCAGCCAGCCGTAAGTGAAGTCGGGCTGCGGATTATGATGATATTCTTATCTTACCTGTAAGACATCCAACAGCGCAGATGGTAGGACCTCATCCACGGCTCCCATGTCCTTGGAGAACCTGTTCAGGATCCGGCCCGAAGGGTTGGTGTGGAAGAACCGCATGGGAGCCCGCGTTATTGACGAGAACATGTTATTGTGCAGCCGTGTGGACGCACGCATCGCCATCGTGAAGAACATAAACGAACGGAGTAGGGACACCACAACCAGGGCTATCACCATGGCTGGAAAGGAAAAACTGTATGTTAGAAGTTGTCAAAGACAAAATGATTCAAAGTTCGGTATTAGACGGTGAGCTAAGCCATTCCACATAGCTCTAGCTACTAAGCCTAGACTTTTTTGTTGTAGAATTCTTTTCGAAATAAATGAATTAATAATAATAAATTACTGCAACTAAATTACAGCATTCATGCATATCTACCGTATCAAAACCGCTCTCTATGTGGATGGCCGTCATAATATATGAGGGCACCGTTTTCATAAAAAAAAAATCGATGAATATTATACTTACTGCCGTATTTACGGCTCAATCAAATAGTAATTTTACTTCTGAAAGCAACCTTATAGCAAGGAGAACACGAATTAACATAAAGCAAAATCAATGGTAAAGTGTCCCTTTAAAAAACAAATCTCACCGGAATAAATATAGATGCAGTCGTATCGGCTGATACCCGCGGTCTCGAAGTACGTGTTCTCTATAAGTACGCCAGTGTAGTTGTTGATCGTCTGCAGCGCATACGTGCCGTTCCTCTCACTCAGCGGTATGTCTGACGAATGCTGGACAGGATGTGCTTCTTCTAAAATTACCCTGAAATGTGGTACTGAAATTAGTGGAGAAAGGAACAGGGAGGGTGTGTCGTTGGTAAGAATGGGAGTTGACCAATACAGTTTTTTTTGGGTTTTGTTACACTTTTGTTATAAGTTTTTAATGTCATGGTGTTTTCTGATACTGGTTTTTTTCGGGACGAAATTCTCTATGATAATCGTCGGTACACGTCGATTCGTTGCTCCGATGCTGTGTGAAAGAAGGACAAACAAGCAAGAACTGAAATATTTTTGCGGGACGGGCGCACCTCTTGAGGCCGTCAGGCCGTATGGTAGGGGTAACCGCTCCTTAGGTACGCACCCTACTCTTTGTGACGAGTAGGGGGGATCTTCCGCCCAGACGGGTGTTGTGTCTGGTGGGTTTTTAAGTTCTTAACTCGCGGAGAACTCTAATATCGCAATGCAGGATTTTGATTTTAGTTCTTCATTTACGTCATAGATGTCGCTAGTGTTCTTTTTTGACACTTGATTATCTGCGCTACAGTAGTATACACTCACCAGTAACTCGTCCACCAGTCGGACGCAGAGCCGAGTAGCTGCGCGAGCGTGGCGACCAGTAACATCAGCAGCACGAGGCACGCGTTCCCGGCCGCGCCTAGGTACGCGCCGTACACCTTGCATCCCACTGCCCCTTGGCTCCTAGTCTCTGCTTCGCCGGCAGGAGGTGCCGTTGCGGTTAAATTGTCCACAGAACTCACCTAGAACGATGATAATATTTTAAACATGTTAAAAACTCCCCTAAAATCAATCGAAACTCAAAAAAATCGAACGACCCGAACCGAATCTTTCGGGAATGTCGGTCGGACAAAAGCCTGGATTGGAACTTCATCTGTGGCGTACGACCATAGACAATATTGAAAACTCTGTTTTCGCTTTGGCCTGTTTGGCTCAAATACCAGTCTGACTTGTTCTCACAAGTCATACTGGTGAGCAGCGATATAATTTTCTTTACTAACTAATTAAAACTTGATTGTTTGTGCATTACGTTGGCTTACGTTAAAAGGAAATGAAGTGTTTCGCTCCTACATGGTTTTATTATTCTACCTAAACAGGTATTTCTTTCAGTTTAGACCCAATGGACAACCATGTTTCTTATGCAATTCTTACCGAGTGTATGCTCATCTGTCGTTTCCGGAAGCTGCCCTGTAGCATGGACTCTGTGTCTGCCTCGGTCGCGTTGGGGTCCGGAACGGGCTTCTCTTCTTCCGGGTCCCGCGCCAGCAGTGTCGCGAAGTCCAGACCAGACGCGCTGAGAGTGTCGAAGTTACCCGCCGCGGCTATCGCGCCGTTCTTTAGAATTATGATCTGGAGAAAGAATGATTGAGTTTTAGTGATGATCTCGCAGGGTAAGCAAGTTTAAATGAGCTGGCCTTGAGTACACGATTCCAAGAGTGGAGACCGTATTGACCGTATCTGCACGTGCTAAATGAATTGCTCTATTGTAGGAAGCAAAACAGCTTTTTTTGAATCCTTCTTGAACTAGGATGTACCTCAGTCATATTTTCACATGTGGACCTTGGTTACACGTGCTTACCTGGTCGACGTCTCTAAGGAACTGCAGCTGATGTGTGACGAGGATCCGGGTGGTGTTGCGCAGGTACCCTATGAGGCACGACTCGAACAGGTGACGTCCGACGTGGGCGTCCACTGCTGATAGCGGATCGTCTAGCAGGTATATGTCGGCGCGCTTGTAGACGGAGCGGGCGAGTGATATGCGGGCCCGTTGACCTTGGAATGAGGAAATTAATGTTAGTGTTTAATTTAGTTATTAAATCCCGAAATGTGAAGCCTAGTCCAGTTTTTAATCCAAGAACTTTTCTGGGGCCATCCATAAATTACGTCACACGAATTTCATGATTTTTTGACCCCCCGTCCTTGTCACAGATTTGTGAGACTCTCCCACCCTAGTGTGACGTTACATATTTTTCAAATTTTACATGTTCATACAGCTGAAGTTGGAAATATTTTAAAGTTTTTCGTTAATAGTTCAAAGATTTTGAAATGTGACGTCAACCCTTAACGTGTGACGTAATTTATGGATGGCCCCTCTATAGAGTCTACACTGTTACAATTTTGTTACCTCCACTGAGACTGACGCCCCTCTCGCCGACGACAGTCTTGTCCCCGTGCGGGAACAGAGCGAAGTCTCTGTCGAGAGCGCAGCGCCGCACCACAGTGTTGTACCGCGGCCGGTCCATGGCCTGACCGAACAGAATGTTCTGACGGACGCTCCCTGTGGGAAAAGAGCTGTTACAATACCTGCGGAAGGTGTCATTGACGGAATCTTCTAAATAAAAAGTAAATCGTGATGAAAATAAAAATTACTAAATCCTTATCGACATTAAAAATTTGTAATGTCGTAATCGTAACCAGGGGTTACAATGACGTCTTATAGCAGGAGTAATTCCAGTGTGGAAAAGAGATGGCGCTAGACGACTTGTATAGTTCAGTGTGACGTAATGTGGGAAATAGACAGAGCTATACAAGTCGTCTAGCGCCATCTCTTTTCCACACTGGAATTACTCCTGTTTTAAGATAACATGGTAGGCCACCTTGTCGCATTAAGCGTCTGTTGTCTGTCTCCAAGTTTTGACACGAACATTGGAACTTGAACTTCGCTTAATGTCTCTTACTGCATTTCAAATTATCACCATCGATATATTACACATAAATAGGTAAGCATAAATACAAGAAACAATAACCAAAATACTGCCTCGTTAGTCTAGTGGCAAGCGCGACTGCTGAGCACGAGGTCCTGGGTTCGATTCCCAGGTCACGCAAAATGTTATTGGATTTTTAGGATTTTCTCAGTAGCAGCCACGGAGCCTGGATTTGTGCCCGGTTGGTGGCAATAGGCTCGCCCCCTGTTACATGGGACTTAAACATAACTGAGGCTGGCACAAGACCGTGGAGATTGGCACAAGAAAAGAGAGGCCTTTACCCAGCAGTGGGTGAGTTCGGGCTGTGGATGATGATGATGTTGAAACATAACTGGCGAAATGTGGGTGTTATTAGTAGGTACACCTCTGCCTAACCGTTCGGGGATTACAGGCGTGATGTTATGTAAATAACCAAAATATAGCTGAATATGGCTACATATAAAATGTTACCTGCAAAGAGCCATGGCTCCTGGCTAGCGTAGGAGACGTTACCACCAACATGTACTGTGCCTGATAGTAAAGGCAGTTCTCGTAGTAACACGTGTAGTAGAGAAGACTTGCCGGCGCCTACTGGGCCGATTACTGCAATTATCCTGGTGAACAAAATTAATTGATAAATTATGGAGTCAGGCGTTAGTTGCCCATCCTCCAGCCGATGTTCTGATATGTGATATCTTGAGAAAGACCCGTGGAGGGGCAATACACGTGTCATTACAGGTTTGGTTGCAAGGCATAGTTATTGCTTTTTGCGAGCGGGAGTTAACACTAAATCTTTTGCATAACATTTAATTTAAAATGAATTGAATTAGATATGGAAGTTTTTCAATAGGTTCCGTCCTTCAATGCGTGTTTAGTTGTTTACACAGTAATTACGAACGTTTTGTGTTCGTTCACATAGTTGCTCCTTGCTCTCTCAAATTTTCTATTAAAACAGCTCCGACAAAACATGGTCCTACCAATATTATGAACACATCTCAGATACTGCAGCTAATTCTATAAATCGTGTGGTTTTCTCAACACCATCGAAAACGTCTGTATATTCGAATTAATAGGTATTCTTTTTCTACCAATTTTTGGCTTTAAAAATAACAAAAAGGACTTACTTGCCAGGCTTGATGGTGAGAGACAGATCTGTTAGCGTGTTCTCCTGATGCGACACTATCCACTTAGCCGTCGCATGTTTTAGTCGCACGCCCCGCGCGTCTTCCTCCACCCGCGCGGCCAACTCATGGTCCTCGTCTTCGCCAGATTCGAGTGGAGCAAGTGTCGCATTTCCTGCGTTGCGATAAGGGTGGTATTTGCTTTAAATTGTTATGTTATCTTTTGTAGAAGTGTAGGTGACGGGAGCAAGTCTTGCGTTGAATACATTGTAATAAGGGTGGAAATTGCAGGTATTATGTTTTATTGTAAAGATGCGCACTTTAAAAAATAACATCGTATTGCAAAGGTTTTGACGATTTAATTTGACTAATATTTGAAACGAAAAAAATGTGTTAAATTGTGTAATAAGTGCTGTTAAATTGCTTCCTTCAAATTGGTACGCGCAAACACACTTAACATTCAAGTACGCACGGCGACTAATCAAGCTACAAAAAACCAGTTTATGCGGATCTCTCATTATATTGGAAACCTATACAAAGCGCGGCCATGTTATACTGGAAATGTAAGCTTGATGTGTCACTGTGTGAACTATAATAGATAGGCAAAAACAAATCATAATCGGAGGATTTCTTAATCTTTCCAAACACAAGCAATGTGTATATTTATGTAAGCTTCCATTATGTTTATTTAATGACAAAATAATAACAGCACTAATACAATAAATTTATGATTTTATTACGACACTTATATGTGTAATTGTTCTCATCCGTTTGGGCTAGATAATATATTCTAGTGACAGACAAAGACACGTGCATCAATCAAATTTAATCCCTATGCCATAAGCAGTTGATAAAAATCCAAATAGCTCTTACCATTGCCTTTAGCCTCATCTTCTTTCGTGGGCTCAGGCGAGGCAGCCCCCCCGCTCTTCTCCTCCGCGAGATCTTCTTTGATCACAACAGCAGACTTGCGAGGCGTGCCCTTCGGCTTGGTAGAAGTCTGAATCTCCGCTAATCCGGGCACTGGCTTGCTTGTGTCCTCATAAAGCATGAAGTTCTGCAACCGCTTTATTGATATCGTTGCTTCTGCTACTTGAGCGATACCTGGAGACAATAAAGACATATTTAAATGGATTCTTAGGTTCATTATCATCTGCCTAGATTTTTCCTAACAAAGTTGGGATTGGCATCCAGTCTTACCAGATACTAAGTAACTGTATGACACGCTAACCTTTGGCTAAACGGGTAGTCAGACCTCGGGTAGTCAGACCTTCTGGCCTCTTACTCAAAGTAATCTTCTTCTTATCGTATCGATGTTCCTTCCATATTAGACGGTTTGGGCCCAGTAGATGGCCACGTTTATTGCAGCGGCAGAGGCGCTATTCAGGTCGTCAAGAGTGCAGGTAAACGGACACCTGGGACACTCCAGCAGGTGGGGCATAGTTTGATCCGGAGTACCGCACTCGCACTCGGTGTTGGAGGGACCAATAATACCCCATTTTGCCAGATTATGTTTGCAGCGGCCTACTTGGGTACGCAATCGATTCAGAGCTTACCAAATAGGCCACTGTAGTTCACTGCCGGGAGCCAGGTGTTCTTGGGGGTTTAAGAAGTCGTGGGGTGGTGGACACTTCTCTTGCCGTAACTTGCCGCGTATTTTGGGTGTTACTCAATGTAATGACTGTCAACAATCAACAAATGACAGCCTGCTTTCCTGCTAGGACCAACTGCTTTCTCTAATGGATGCCAGTTATTATTTAGCCGGAAGAGCCTTCTCAGTCTTACATATCTAGCGGTTTGTTGAGTTCATTGTTCGCTTGAGATGTCTACAATTCCAAAGGTAACTAAACTGAAACAACTGCTTGTCGACAAAGAAGGTACAGTGGTTTTCTTTTATTCAGGTAGTTGTTCCAGGTCTGGCTATTTGTGTATGTGAGTTTAAATGTTTGTAAACGCACCTGCGATACAGGAGAAATTCTTAATGTGGGACAAAGACTAAAAAAAAAGAAATTGAAACTCTACTGCCACTTACAATCAATTTCATAATAATATTAACTGACCTTGTGGAAAGAACACAGTCATAGTCTGCCTCAGTATATTGTAGAAGCTGGTGACGACGAACACCTGCTTCGCGGTGATCACATTGTACGCGAGCACATATGCGAGGATGGAGCAGAACAGGCAGATTCGCGTCGTGAACATGATGAACGACGTCAGCACACCACGGATGTATGATGTCGCACGAATCTGCTTTATTTCTCGCCTGTGAAGTACGGAATTGAGTTAGAGACATAAAATGGGAAAGAATCAAATAATTACAAGTCCGGAAGTAATGGAAAACATCGTGAGAAAACCGTAAACCGGATGCGCGACTATAATACCGTAAACAGTTTTAAAAGAAAAACGATTTCAAGTTTCATAAATTGTTTTATTTCAGAAAATATCAAATATTAAATTTAGCATAAAAAAATAACGAAAACAGTTATAATTAAATTTGGAAGTAAGACATGTATTATTTTGATTTTTGAAATCGTGTGACCACGATATAATCTGCTTCAACAAACATTAGCCTTAAGTGGTAGTAAGTTATAATTGTTTTGCTTTTATGTGGTTAAGTGGTTATATAATATGAATAATAGGAAGTCATTCAGACAACTATGTCAAGTCAAGAGCGAACTCAGAAATAAACAAAGTACGCACAGCGAAATGAGCGTTTGTGTACACAGGTCATCTGCCTAGCCCTTTCTCAACAGTGATGAGAACAGCTTCGATTGTGTCGGTACAGTACACAATGATACAATTGAACTCGTTGTAAAGGCTGTACCTATTTATTCAAATGTTGAAACGAAATGTACTGGTGACACACAGGTCTTCTCTATACTAGAGGGAGTGGGCTGTAATCCAGCAAGTGGGCCTAATGCATATAGGTGGAATGTCTGAATAAAGGGCATGCAAGCTTTCCCCACGATGTTTTTCTTCACTATTTTAAGAATTAAACAAACACATACTCGTACATACATAAACTCACGCCTTTTTCTCATAAGGGGTAGTTAAAATCCATAGAACGCCATCTGCTACGATCCTCACATACTCCTTTTACCGCGTCCACGTTCATAATTCTGGTCACACACGCACGCCTTTCTGAAGAACCTCACCAATAAGGTCAATGTATGTCCTTTTACGGTATCCACTCCCGGCGTCGCCACTCACATCTGCCTTGCATTGCCTTTAAGAACTAAAAGTTAAACTTACTTTCTCGCTTTGGCGACTAGGTCCGCAAACGGCTTTTCCCAAGTGTACATCTTGATGACCTGTATTCCGGATAAAATTTCGTTCATGAGGCGCACACGCTCGTCCGTCCGAAGCGCTGTTTTTAATCGTAGTACTGATGTACGCTTGCCCAAATAAGCTATCAAAGAAAATAAATATTAGAAGCTGTTAATTCTCTTATAAATATTTAACATCTATTTGCAGATGTAATCTGAGTCACTATACGCTAAGGATTTATATTCGTAGATTTTAAATGCATCAAAAACATACAGAATGGGCCAAGTCATTACTCAGTGGAGGTCTGAAGACAGACGACGTGGCAGCGTCAGATCAAGGATGACAAATTGGTCATAAAAGGCCTTTAATGAAGGCTTTATGGGGAGATCTTTGCCCAACAGTAAAACAGTTAAATAACTGTCTATTTTATGGACAAGCCCGGCCGGCAGCAATGACGTCATTATATTTTCACGCATCTCTAACATGAGCAATAACAAATACACCTTGGGTTTAACATAACAAAGGAGATTGCCCAACTTTGGTCCAAATGCTGCCCAGGAATGGGAGTACCTGCGCTGGGTTAATAAATAAATAAATAATACATGCCCTTTCAGTTTTTTTTTTTTTGTTATCCTGTTCATCTCTTACGGACGGAATAAGTATTAAAACTGTCCATTTATACAAAATGTCTTTAGTTGTGTTCATTAAAGGTGTAAAAACCTTAAAAGTACGTCAAAAAAAACATGTATAAAAATAATATGATCAAAATAAATTAGGAACCCCAGGGTAGATTCTAAATATATTACATATAAAGACATAGATTAGTGCCAGGAACCCAGCGCAGGTACTCCCGTTCCTGGGCAGCATTTGGACCAAATCTCATATAAAGATGAGCAATCTCCTTTCAGATAATCAATTGTATAAGTGTTTGGACGTCCTATATAACAAAAACAAGATGCTAAACAAACAAATACAGTTTAAATAAGTTTGTTTTGGTCACGGGCGTGTCTAACGATGTATTATTTCTATTCGCGTTTACGATTATCATAAAATTTGTATAATTTCGTCGTTACGACTGTCATACCCGAAGGACTTTCAGATTCAGTGGGCAATAAAGGAATTTGAATCGGAAGAAATGTTTACTAAATCGGTTTAGAATTCTAGATGTTTCTGTCATGTGACTGTTCCTAATTTACCCTAGGCTGATACAATTGTCGTTTTTCCTAAAATAAAATATTAGTATTATGGTCAGTTTTCTCCGAAGGGGAAAGGCCCGCGTCCCTCCATTACCGCATGGCACCTGTAAGGGTCAATTCGAGACGCGCGACCACACGCGGCGCCGCGAGACGTCACGCGGCCCGAGTCTTTCAAACGATACTATGCATTTCCTAATGGAGATAAAGCATAAAATGGCTTTAATGCACGCCGCGTCGCGTCACGTCTCGGTGTGAGCTGACCCTAAGGTTCGTCCCAGACTGGTCGCCTTCCCACCGAGTAAGAGGACTGAATTTGGTTTGTGTAATGGGATTCCTATCTGAATTTCCAGTAAGTAGCAGGTGTACCTAATTTATATGAAGTTTCGCATACCAACTAATATCTTACTCAAGCCCAATGTTTGGTGAACTAATTGTAAATGGCACAAAAATGTAACTTTATGAAATAGATTCTGTAAACTAAATAAACAAATTACGTTAATAAAAATAAGAAATGATTCACATTTTGTTGATATGTACCCTACATATTAATTTATCATATCTAGGGCACAGTATAATTTAATACGATGAAATATCAACAAAATTAAAAGTGTTTGAGGAGGGTAAATAAACTTGCTAACGAAAGTTTATATAATTTGACCTATTTCTTGGACACGTGAACAAACAATCGTTTACAGTGCGCCCGTGTTTCTTGATACTTCAGCTCGTCATCGTCACTACTTGTAAAAGTATCAATAATTTAACAATGGAGGATTATTTTTAAATTCAAGCACCCATACCGTTGAAGGCTGCTAAAAACTATGAGTAGAAATGAATTAGATAAACATCATTAAATATTGATAACACACACACACACATACACACACACACACACACACACACACACACACACACACACACACGCACACGCGCACACGTTTATATTGACTGTGAAGTTTCGATATTTTATTTATTTGGTACACCAACAGCAGTAATACTAAGAATTAATATGAGACAATATACTCGTAAATAATATAAAAATAATATTTAGTATGCCTTTGTATGTTATTTATATGTTTAACTGTGAAATAGAAACAATCGCTATTTGTATGTTATGTAGTTCTTATTAGCTTGTGTCCGCGGCTTCGCTTGCGTTATGTTCGAAAATTATCCCACGGGAACGTTTTCAATATAGCCTATGACAATTGGGGATATTGTAGTTTTTCATTAGTGAAAGAATTTTCGGAATCCGATAAGTAGTTCCTAAGATTACTACATTCAAAACTGAAAAACTTACAAACTTTACCTCTTTATAATATTTTTAATTATTATTCACTTTACCTTGTAACGGTATGAATGCAAGCATGAACCCGACTCCAACGACAGCCGCCCAGCTGATCTCCACCCACATGAAGTATGTGATGATGACAGTAGCCAGTGGCCCAATCCACAGATAATGTAAGAAGATGATAGCCACGTCGAATCTGTTCACGTCGTTCGAAAGGAGGTTCACTACCTGGCCCACCGTCGTCTCGCCGAGCGCTGTCTTTGATAGCCGTAAGGACTGTAAAGAAAAAGAAGAAAATGATTGAAACAAAAAGTATGAATGTCGAAGAATGAACACCAAAGAAATGAAAGGTGGACTGTGTGAAAGATCTGCCTAGCCTTTTCCCAACTATGTTAGGGTCGGCTTCCAGTATAACCAGATGCAGCTGAACAACCCAGTTAGTAATAGGTAATACGATACCCCTTGGTAAGACTGCTTGTCAGACTTTTTGGGCCACTGACTACCTGTAACGACTGCCAAAGATCTAAAAATGACAGTCGAGACCAACGGCTTAGCATGCTTTCCGAGGCACTGAAGAAACTCGGTATGTAATGGGTGGTCACTCATCCACAGACCAACGTCGGCAAGCACGACATAACCTAAATATCGATCCGTGCGGCTTTTATTATTTAGCCACGAGCTCCTGTGTGAAAGATGATATGGTTAAAAAGAAAGTGACTCTTGAGATGACGATTCGACGACAAATAGAGATGTATGAAACAAGAAGACATGCTGTTCCGACCCCAAATTAATACGGATAAGGGCAGCGTAATGATGATGATGAAACATAAAAACACGTTTCTATCACATGTGTGTAAAAACTACTTTTTTGAGTTCGTCCATTTTCACAAAGTTTATCACACAAGCGCATATGTATATTTACACACGACGAACACGTGTGTACTTGAAAGGTAGACACAATATAAATGTCGTAACTAATGTATCGCAGTAGATAGTAGATCCATTAAAGTGGTCGTGTACATACATACAGCCACCTGAGGCGGTTCCCACGACTACTTATCATGATTAGTTCCTGCGGGTAAAGTGCGAAACTTAAACTTACGTAGGTACAGCTTAAACTACAATTTTTACTGAACTGAAGTACCGACGCGCCGTCTGGTGATAGAAACGAGAAAAAGTATTCCATACAAATTTAAATTTAACGCGATTGAGTGGACGTCTTTCGGCTGAAATGATGATGATGATGAGTACCGTTTTATCAGTGATAAAAATAGCACTAGGCACACTGTTCTGGTAACCTATTAAAGAGCCTAGTAGCCGAGTTCAATTAGACAAAAATTACTCAAAAGGTGGAACGATGTTGGCGATTCCCAGATTGGCGTTTAATTGATGCACACAGGTCACACTATTATGACACAATATAAAAAACGTTAAAAAACGAAAAAAAAACTAAGGGAAATACAAAAAACAAAAAAAAAACTTTCTGTTCCACATCTCTAGGAACTCAATAAAAAAATACCCATGAAATTCCGGTCACTATAAAATCAAAATCAAAATCAAAGCATTTATTTCAAGTAGAGTTACAGGCACTTTTGAATTGTCGAAACAAAGACAACAGTAAAAAATAGCTACAGTCCCAGTCACAAAGCACAAAAACTGTGATAGTACTGTAGTTGCCCATTCCCTAACGTAGATCTCTATGGAGAAGAACGGGCAAGAAACTCCATGGACACTCTTTTAAATCAGAATACTTTAACAAAACCTTGGTTACATCATTCATTTTGAGATGGTACATTATGTGAGAACGATGCAGCAAGATGTGTACGTTAAAAGTGTCCATAGTAAAAACAATTCAATAACAAAATAATTAATTCAAATAAGCCGTGGCAAATAAGAGATGACCAGTCACAACTGACAGCGCCCGTTCACGAACATGACGCATGTATCAGCACCATTCAACTCAACCATTTTGAAGGGAACTAAATGATCCGACACACGTGCCACTATAAACTTTCTTCCACCTTCTTGTCTAATGGCACTCGACTATAGGTGATCCTCTAAAGACTGGACTAACCACTCATTCCATTTGTACGACTATACCGCTAAATGACCGGTATATACGGAAGTTCACGAACAGATGTTCATGTGTTTGGAATTGCATTTACATTTATTATCTGATAATACTCATTTAAAATGCAAATTAAATCATTTTGGCTATTTGTAATTGTAAAGCTATCAATTGCATGTTTATATTTTAGTAATATAGGTACAATCTGTATTTTTTTTAAATTAATTGTATTGGCGTTTTTATAAGTAGTTTTATATTTTTAAAGGATACTGTACCTACAAAGTATTACATAATTATTGTGTGAACTATGTGTAAGTGTGTACTGGTAAACTTACTCACGAATAATCTACACATTTTATTTTTGAATCTTTGCGAATGACAATGTAAAAAGAGCAAGACAATGTAATGTTTCATGTGAGTCAACCGAGTAATGTCAAGGCGATAATAATTAAATGCTTACCAAACCGTAAAGATCTCAAGGTGAAGATCGCCCATGTTTAACCGAAACTATTTCTGTACGCTGTATCAGATTCCGATATGACTAAGGAAACTCTCACGAAGTGTTAAGTCTATTATCAAATAATCTATCTTATACGTACAGGGTGTAAACAGACCCTTCACATAGCCGTCAACCAAGCATTCTGTACATCAAACTAAGTAACTTTACGCAAAAATTATTGCTGGGTATCGACTTTTTTTTATCGGGTGAAAAATCACGTGATACGGTAGGACTCGATGGAAAGCACTCAAAGCATTGTGCTGATGAATGGATTGAATAGTACGGAGGTCGTAGAGGTGTGTAAAGTAAAAATCTTACATAAAAAACATGTATTTAAAAAAAAAAACTTGTGAAAAAGTTGGAACTTTGACTCCCAATATCTCCGTAACTAGAAGGTTCCCAGGTATGGTCTAGAACAAAAAAAATATCGCAAAGACGGGGAGAACAAGTGCCTTTCGGATATGTTAAGGGTCTGTTTACACCCTTTATACAGGGTGGAAGGGCCACCGACGCGCAAACGGTTACCACGAATTCAGTACATCATTCCGCACCGGGAATTTTCTATGTGTTTCCACATAGAAACATTTCACAGGCAATTAAAAAAAAAAATCAGCTGTTTCATACATTTTGACCGTGTTTTACACTTTTTAGGTTACTTTGTTTGGTTACACTTTTGTAGGCAACAGCTGTTTTTTTTAAATGACCGATGAAAAGTTCAGAATGATGTACTGAATACGTGGTAACCGTTTCTGCGTCGTTGTCCCTTTCACCCTGTATACTTAATAATGAAATGCCGTTCGTTGGTAAGCTCATAACATGAGAAAGGCAGGATCGATCAGGAATGGAGGTTTAAGAAAAAGAAAAATTGGAAAAGTTTCCAGTAAAAATTGAAAATTCTATAAATGGACAACGTCTAGCACTCCTTTTCATACTCTGTAGATTTAGATCGAATATTTATATTTCGTCTTTGTTTTAGTTTAAAAATGGCATCATTATAAAAAGTATTTCGCATCGTAGCGCGTGTCTCGTTGCTTCTTCAGAGCTTTTTCTTTTTAATAAAACTTTGGAATTTCTCATGTATCGTGGGTGCGTTTACAAACATTTAAACTCACATTCACAAACAGCCAGACCCGGAACAACTGTCTGCAAGCCATACAAACATTTGTTCCGTGCGGGGATCGAACCCGCGACACGCCGCGCAGCAGCCAATCGCTTAGCCACTGCGCCAAACGTGCCGTCAAAAAGTTTTTGGTCCTGTAACTCCCGTAGTTTTCAAGATTACGTATTACTTAACAAACTAACATTGTTTCTGTTTTTCAATATTAGTTTAATGCTACTGTATAGATAAGTAATCCGTAAAGCCTATTATTATTTTAAAAGATAATAAGTGCCTTGAAAATAACAATGATTCATGACAAAAGCAGAATTATGAGATATGCAAATAAACATACATAAGTTTGTTTGTAAATAATGTCTAGAATGGACTAAAGATAAGGCTATCAGACATGCGAAAATGCTGTAAATCTGTAGTGTAGAGAGCTGATAAGATTCTTGTTACGTATTTATTACCAGTACCTCTACCATGAGTTTACGCAGCCAAAACTCGCTAGCGTCTCCGTAAATTATTTGTATGAAATATTGTATAGCGCCCCTAGCGGTCACAGAATGAATTAAAATACCTACCATGAGCACTATAGATTTCGATAGGTTAAAAACCTAACGTAATCTGTTCGATAGCTACTAACGTTTTTCAGCTGTCACCATACAAAACGGTACCATGACTCACTAATTCTACAGCAGCTATCGAATTATACGCTTGCGATAGTAGTAACGTAGCTCACTAGCATTTTGACGTGTGAAACATATGTTTACATTAAAATTATATACGTTTTTGAGTGTAATAAAGGGAAAATAATGTCTGCAAGAGCTTATTTAGCAATTTGAAGACATTTTGTTACCTTCAATATGATATGTTTTAAACATACATGTTTTTATCTAGACTATATTATTTATATTTTACGTACTAGCACGCTGTGCCTTTAAATTAAATTTAGTCAAATCATATTCATAACCATTTTTTTTGTTTATTTGTTGCATTCCTCACGTCTTTAGTATTTTTAGACACTTGAAATTACCTAACTTATTACACTTTCAAATTTTCAAGTGGCTTGGCATATCTACCTGCTTGAGGGGCAACTATTTGGGAATTCTGTAACTAATACGTTTTAAAATAATTTAACAGAAAGTAGAAACATACCTTTCCATGAACTCCACCAACAATAGAAACTGTGACACTGGTCCTCATTGTATTAAAATATAATCCAAATAATTTATTGTTTTAAACTTTCAAACCACACAACGCACTCTGTGACACAACGTCAACAAACAAAATAACAAATCATAACAAATTGAATTGAATGGCGACAGTGATATATTATAAGGAATAAAAATTCAAAAACCACTAAATCCCATAAGTATTCCACTAACCGTCAAGTTTTCTATTTTGTCGGTTTATTTTGTGATATTGACTGTCTTATCATTTTTAGCATAGCGATAACACTACATTTTGAGCTTACGAGCCGTTCTCTCTTCTTATTAGTGAGAAAGAAAAAAACAAAACATAAGTAGTGAAGCATAGACGAAAGTATTCTAAGGAGTAGAGTGAAGTTAGTTAGAGGACACGATCTATCGAGCTTACCTTAGCGCCTGCGTAAGATTCCGTAAATCTCATGGTGCAAGCATTATCGAAATCTATTTGATCCACGTTAGCACGCTAGCGAGTTCAACGCTAGCGCGTGTTTTTTCGATGACATCTCATGGTAGAGGTACAGTACCTCTACCATGAGTTTACGCAGCCAAAACTCGCTAGCGTCTCCGTAAATTATTTGTATGAAATATTGTATAGCGCCCCTAGCGGTCACAGAATGAATTAAAATACGTACCATGAGCACTATAGATTTCGATAGGTTAAAAACCTAACGTAATCTATTCGATAGCTACTAACGTTTTTCAGCTGTCACCATACAAAACGGTACCATGACTCACTAATTCTACAGCAGCTATCGAATAATACGCTTGCGATAGTAGTAACGTAGCTCACTAGCATTTTGACGTGTGAAACATATGTTTACATTAAAATTATATACGTTTGTTAGTGTAATAAAGGGAAAATAATGTCTGCAAGAGCTTATTTAGCAATTTGAAGACATTTTGTTACCTTCAATATGATATGTTTTAAACATAGGTACATGTTTTTATCTAGACTATATTATTTATATTGTACGTACTAGCAAGCTGTTTAAATTAAATTTAGTCAAATCATATTCATAACCATTTTTTTGTTTATTTGTTGCATTCCTCACGTCTTTAGTATTTTTAGACACTTGAACTTACCTAACTTATTACACTTTCAAATTTTCAAGTGGCTTGGCATATATGCCTGCTTGAGGGCCAACTATTAGGGAATTCTGTAACTAATACGTTTTAAAATAATTTAATAGAAAGTAGAAACATACCTTTCCATGAACTCCACCAACAATAGAAACTGTGACACTGGTCCTCATTGTATTAAAATATAATCCAAACAATTTATTGTTTTAAACTTTCTAACCACACAACGCACTCTGTGACACAACGTCAACAAACAAAATAACAAATCATAACAAATTGAATTGAATGGCAACAGTGACATACGAGTATTATAAGGAATAAAAATTCAAAAACCACTAAATACCATAACTAGTCCACTAACCGTCAACTTTTCTATTTTGTCGGTTTATTTTGTGATATTGACTGTCTTAACATTTTTAGCATAGCGATAACACTACATTTTGAGCTTACGAGCCGTTTTCTCTTCTTATTAGTGAGAAAGAAAGAAACAAAACATAAGTAGTGAAGCATAGACGAAAGTATTCTAAGGAGTAGAGTGAAGTTAGCTAGACGACACGATCTATCGAGCTTACCTTAGCGCCTGCGTAAGATTCCGTAAATCTCATGGTGCAAGCATTATCGAAATCTATTTGATCCACGTTAGCACGCTAGCGAGTTCAACGCTAGCGCGTGTTTTTTCGATGACATCTCATGGTAGAGGTACAGGTAGCGTGAAAATACACACAAAAATATTTTCTACGTTTGTTTTGCCGATTGTAAATACGATTAGTCATAATTAATTGGTGCTTAACTAACTAATGGGGTAACGTTTGGACATAACTAGGTAATTCTATTACTATTATAGTAATAACACATGTATGTAGAGGACTAAACATAATTGTAGTGGAATGGAATGCCTCGTTGGTCTAGAGGTCGCAAGCGCGACTGCTGAGCATGAAGTCTTGGGTTCGATTCCCAGGTCGGGCAGTGTTATTGGGTTTTAACATCAGGAATTACTCAGTAGCAGCCACGGAGTCTGGATTCGTGCCCGGTTGATAGCAATAGTCTACTATTACATGGGACTTAAACATAACTGACGCAATGTGGCTGTACTACCTGGTACACCTCTGCCTAACCCTTCGGGGATTACAGGCGTGATGTTATGTTACGTAGAGGAATTAATGCATGGCGAGTGGCGTCCTACTCGTGTAGTAAGTAAAACATTAACTTCTCACCATTGTACAGTCGGAACCCAGCATTACTTGACCCTTCTTACAAAATTTAAGAATAGGGAAAGTAGGGTCAATTAATACTGGACAAAGACTGTAGGATAGTAACTTACCTTTCTATAAATAAGCGAACAGCAAGCGACCCTGAACTTCATGCCCATATGCAGGATGGCCATCATATACGGATGCACGACGAACACGTTGAGTGCGGAGCACAGGACCACGGCGCCGGCGTACATGTAGGCCTCCTCCTGCTTCATGGAGTTGTCAGGGCTGTAGTACTCCACCAGCTTGCCCAGGAACACTGGCTGTGCAATCCTGGTGTTGTAATCACAAGTATGTTGAATTTAGTTTTGTTTATTGGATCAGTAGATCTAAAGGGGGGTGGTTATGGATGTATCGACTTGTCGCACTGAACACTTACGTCCTGAGCAGATGATAGACTGTTTTGTGTAACGGACCAACATTACCGCTGAAATGAATCCTGTCCATTTGTTTCAGTGTTGTTTTACATCCATTAGTTGTTGCTGGCTGCGTCTGAACACTTACGTCCTGAGCAGATGATAGACTGTTTTGTGTAACGGACCAACATTACCGCTGAAATGAATCCTGTCCATTGGTTTCAGTGTTGTTTTACATCCATTAGTTGTTGCTGGCTGCGTCTGTCCGGCGGACAAATAGTCCATCGTCTGCTCAGCGCGCACTTATACTTTTACAATTCTTACTATATTGAAGGTTTCTCTCTAATTTCCGCATCTTTGCAATGTTGAAACGCAATTGGAAACATATCAATTAATGTTATTTTGATACTATCGAATGTAAATAGGTAAAGACCTTAAATAATTGCTAAATAATTTATTTAAATTGAACAAGTTTCTAATATCGATTTAATTAAGGTTACTTTACTAATCTAAAAATAGGTACCAAAAGTAAATGCTAAACAGAAGACTAGGTCACAACTATATCTACCACTCAACAAGGAAGTATCTTTAAATTCAAAAGATCATAAAAGATAAAGTTCTCCTTTCGGTGAGATAACATTAAAGCCTTTTACATAAAATCCTGTCTAACTAGATAATTCTACAAAGACACGTGTAATCTCAAGTTAAAAACATCCGCCTTACGAAAGTCAAGGTGCTTTCATCGAAGATTACCTGGCTGAAATGTATGTAGGTATACAGCGTGTCCCAGAAAAAGGTGATATTTGAGGCAGTGATTCAGACTACTAAACTGGACAATTTTCTCCACAGGACGATATTGGTCCCAGAGGATCAGCTTCTACCAAAAGGAAAAGTCCTTGTGCATTTTTTGATGTTGAATAAAGGATGTATTGCCTTTGCCTTTAAGTATAAAATTCGACGCAGACATTAAGCGTCTCCTCGCGCGAGCTCGAGGTTGCGCGAGCGCCCAATTTTCTACGTTTTTTAATTTTTTACTTTCATACATAGCGAAATTTGGTCAGTCCGATGGTATATGTATCTATACCTGTACCAGATCCTTAAACACCCTATCCTATCCTTATCCTGGTACATGATGTATATAAAAGTAGGCTTGATCAAAAATGACAAGAAATATATCGATGAACGATCAATTTAGTAATTAATAAAAATTACAAAACTAGAATAATAATACAAAATCCGATAATGTAATCGGATCCGATTTATATAGCAGCCTTGGTAACAATATTTTCTATGTTAATTTATTTTGAATTAATATTTTTTTACATCAATTCCAGAAATCTAGATCAGTAAGTAGGCTTGCTTCACGGACATCTTCGAGTTATGTGTGTGTGAATTTGTGCGAAATTATCCATAAGTCATATTTAGACCCAATTAAGTTCCAAATCGATACTCATTCGAATCAAAATTGATTGCAACTCAGAGATTTATAAGCTTGGTGTATCATAACACAGCAGGTCGATGGCATTACATCGTATGTAAAAGTAGAACAGGCTGAGTTATCTAAATTAGTATACAGTAAGTAATACTAAACTAACAAAGATAGATAGGAGGAAATTCACCTTTATAAATACTCATTTACCTATGATACAGATGGTTGATTTAGTCATATGCATCCTTTGAGGGAACGATAGCAGTGTTGACTGTACAGTCGCCAGCACATCAAGTTACCATAAACTGACAAATTTCTCCAAATTATTTTAAAACCATAACATGTTGATAGTTACGTTCAAAATCGAATGAGATTTTTTTTATCAATGACATTTATTGGATTCGTGAAATTTAAAGTTGTTTTTTCTTCACAAATTGGTGAAATTAGACTTGTTTTTCATAGGATAAAATGTCCTGCAAGACGTATATGACACGAGTGGTTACTTTTTTACATTTCTCCAGCGTGCCCCTTGTACTACCACTAAATACATTTAAGGTTATACGATTTTAAAACATCTTGCTATTTCATTCAATTGTTTGAAGTTGGCAGAAACAGAATGATGTTTCAAATAAGTTTACCCTAGAAAATTCACTGGGTAATTCTACAGTTAGCAACAAACAACAAACAACTTTACAGTACATCTTCTACGGTAGTTAACTTTCTCTCACTTGTCTGTGCTATTGAAAGTGTTGGCCACCTGTTCACGGAGTAACTGCAGACGCTCATGGAACTCCTTGTGAGAAGACCGCCCGAAGTAGCCTATGAAGGAGCCTAACATACGTGGCTGATTGATCCTGCAGGAATGAAGGAGGGGTTAGGATGGGTATGGAGTTAAGGTGTTCAGGCTCTTGGAATTACGGTTTTTCGAGCCTTTGGAATATTGGTTTTAGGAGCCCCTAGGATCGTCTACAGGCAGCATTATTTGGTAATCTTTACTGCTACCTCTTCTTTACCATCCTAGATGATAAATGTTAATTTCTAATTGGCATTTGCCGTTCTGTAATTGTTTAAATCTAATGTGATGAGAATTTAGTTTCTTCTTCGATGTTCTTTAAAATTTTTCGTTGTATTTTTTTATTTTATTTTCTCGGACCCTGTTCCCGATACCGGTGGGCTACTATTTTTTGTATTTTTCAATGTTTTTTTTTTTATATTACTTTGTATAGAAATATTTAAAAACGTAAATTATATGTATACAAAATAAATAAAGGAAAAAATATATACATTATATAAAATATATTTTAGTCTCGCGAAAAATTTGAATAAACTACCGACTTAGCGACAACTTGAACTGTTTAAAAATAAATGATCATATAAAAAGTTACCCTCATAAAATTACGATTTAATCTTTTCAGATCACCGATTTACATAGAAACGTGTGAATTCACGATGTATAATGTTTATGTAATACTTAACTATTATATTGTTACTTAAAGAGATAAGCACCCATAGGTATTGTTACATTACTCATCGGTGATTTCTAGCTGTCAATAAGTGCAGAGATTGCTTCAGAAGCGGTATAAGTGTGTTATCTTATCAAAACAAATTTAAGATAGTGATTGTTTATACTACTGTGTAATAGCTCTTAATACGATTACAATTGTTTGATTGTCGCGATAGTGTCAATCAAATAGATATAAAGATGGATTGTTTTTCTTTTGTTTTTTTTTCGATTGATTTTTATTCGATCTGTGATTTATTACGTACACTATACAAATTACAAGTATGAAAAAGTTTATATTTTACATAGGGGGAAACAATGGGCGGAGCGCTAGAGATCTCTTCATGACAACTTTAGAGGGGAGGGCACACCGGGGTCGGCACGGCAGGGCATTTTATCTTTAGCCAACGTCGTTCGTCCGCTCGTTCCATCGTCGACCTCATCTCTGTCCTCGGGACTAGATCGCGGTCAAGAGAAAACCCATTCAGAATAAAAAAAAAAAAACGTATATTCATACGTAGCTAGTGGCAACAAGATTCAAATTACAATGTTTCGACATCGACCTAAGGGCATTAAAGGAAATCCTCTTCCCTTCTATGCCTTAGAGTCCCATCGTGGCATTGAACACTGGAATCTCAGTGCCGTACCCTGTATACGCTGGGCTTAAATGGACAAAAAAAAATAGAATAGATAGCGTAGTTGAAGAATAATGTGCTTTTTTTTTCATTTCTAATTTGGTTTACCATATTATTTGTTTACAAATAAATACGATAGGAAAACACGAGTCTTCGCATCAACACCAACGCAACTTACATCAATTACTAATTCGTATTGAGCACTCTCTAGAAGTCTCTCTCTACGCGTCGATATAATGTGATCACCCTCTAGAGTCTAGAGAGCGACCACATTATATTATGTATAGACGCGGAATCGGATTGAGTTGATCACATTAATCACCACATTTGTCGAATTTGTCACACAGCGCGGTGTCAGGTCCCGAAACAAAGTGAATGACGACTAATTCTCTTTTATTCCATGGACACGGTTTTTCTAACCGTTTCTACGCCGATAAGAGTGCTCAATCTCTTAATTGCTACGCCATATTTGTTTACAAAATAAAACAATTCAAGAAAAAATACTTTGCTATGTTTCACATTCCTTTAGCTCTGTTTACAAACATATGCATTTTGTTTCGTTTGCATAAACAAAAAAGCCATACGTAGATTTGTTTTGTTTATATTAGCTTGCAAGAAAATGTAATTACTAAATGGATCGGTGGAAACTGAACTACGAGTGGATTGCCTTTATGCCTTGTCTGCAATTCCATCATATTTATAAACAGAATGAATAGGTAAACCAAACCAAACCTAGGTAAACTATCGAAAGTGAAAAGTACAGCACAGCAATTTGAAGTTTATTTTATGGGTAACTTTGTCATTAATGACTACATCTGTATAAAAAAAATATTTCCAACTCATGTAGGGAATTCAAAGCTATCCGTAAAATAAACTTTAAATCGCTGTTCTGTAAAGTAAGCACTTTTCACTTTCGATAGTTTACCTAGGGACGGTCGAAAAATTCGTTTTCATACCTTTATTTCAGTTCCCATAGTAAGTATAGAACATTAGCTTTAGTATATGCGAAACCTGAATATAGTTTGTTTAGAATAAGTAACTGAATCGATTCCAATAATTTTTAAACCATGTTATATTTTGTCCCAAAAATATTGAAATAAGGCTACAAGTTGGATACCGAGCGACACTAAGTACCTATCGTAGACATTTAGGTACCTACTGCCAAATTATTATTATCAATGAGCTCAAGACGACGCTGGAGGCACGCGCGCGGGCGCGCAGCGTGGTGACCACGTTTTTGTGCAGACAACTAGTTAATAGAACAAGCTTATAACTTTGTGGTTTTTCATGATATCGTTTTGAAATTTTGTACATAGATTCTTTACATAAAAATTCTAGACACGTGTTTCAGATTTCGCATATTTTAAAACTAATGTTGTATACATAGTTGCCCCTATGACACTGACAATGTCTGGGCTTTAAGAGAGACTGTGACCTCTGAGTCTGTTTTTTCTCAGAATAGACAGATATAGTTTGAAAGAAAAAACTGACTTGTACAAGTGTTTTTAATAACCTTACAATAATAAATATCATTTCATTTCATTTATAAGTACTGTTTGAGCAGCTGTGAACGGTACTCATCATAAGAGCCATTCACAAATATAATTAAATGGGTATTTCCCCTAAACCTAAATTTTATACCTTGGTAAAAACAACCTCAATCGATATTAAAGGTGCCAAAATACTTACGCCATCACAAGGCTAAGGGCTAAGGAGGAAAATAAGAGGAATCAATAAAAACTTTCTACAATACGGAAAAGGATGAGGTAGGGGGTAGAGCATAGTCCTTGACTCACTAACATTATATACGAGGGCGGGTCAATAAGTCCGTGACTTTTTGAATTTCTGACCTCTTTACTGAAACAGCAACACTGCTCCTGTCAACAGGCATCTGTCAGTTGACTCCTGTCAAAATTTAAACTTGCTGCGTCAGTTAGTTTGTGTTTGACAGCTATTTTTATCAGACTACTCACTAATTTGAGGAGAAAATGGAAAAAAAGTGAATTTCGTGTGCTTATTAAGCATTATTTCTTGCGAAAAAAAACCATTACCGAGACCAAGGCTAAGCTTGATAAATACTATGGGGACTCTGCACCATCGATTTCAATGGTAAAAAAGTGGTTTACTGA
The DNA here is from genome assembly GCA_910589295.1 of Noctua janthe. Taxonomy (NCBI): domain Eukaryota; kingdom Metazoa; phylum Arthropoda; class Insecta; order Lepidoptera; family Noctuidae; genus Noctua; species Noctua janthe. The sequence continues at coordinate 9,872,670 of OU342556.1, read as the reverse complement.
ATTTCGTTGTGGCCGTACAAGCACTGAAGATGCCGAACGTCCTGGACGCCCAGTTGAGGTCTCTACACCCGAAACAATCGAAAAAATTCACGATATGGTGTTGACCGACCGAAGATTGAAAGTGCGAGAGATTGTGGAAGCCGTAGGGATCTCGCATGGCTCAGTGGTTTCAATTTTGAATGATCACTTGGGCATGAGAAAGCTTTCCGCAAGATGGGTGCCGCGTTTGCTCACAGTCGACCACAAACGCAATCGTGTAATAACTTCACAGGAAGCTTTGGCGTTGTTTAATCGCAATATGGAGGAGTTTTTGCGCCGTTTTGTAACCGTGGACGAAACATGGATCCATCACAACACACCAGAAACCAAACAACAGTCAAAACAGTGGGTTTCTAAGGGTGAATCGGCGCCAAAGAAGGCCAAGGTGGGTTTGTCAGCCAATAAAGTTATGGCGACTGTTTTTTGGGATGCACGCGGGATAATCCACATTGACTACCTTCAAAAGGGAAGAACAATCAATGGGGAATATTATGCCAACTTATTGGACCGATTCAATGACGATTTGAAAAAAAACCGACCTCATTTGGCCAAGAAAAAAGTTCTTTTCCACCAAGACAATGCAAGGGTGCACACATGTGCAGTTGCCATGGCAAAAATCCATGAATTGGGCTATGAATTGCTCCCTCATCCGCCCTATTCTCCAGATTTGGCTCCGAGCGACTACTTCTTGTTCCCAAACCTGAAGAAATGGCTTGGTGGAAAAAGATTTGACTCCAATGATGAAGTCATCTCGCAAACAAAGGCCTATTTTGAGGACCTCGACAAATCATTTTTTTTGGAAGGGATAAAAAAATTGGAGAAGCGTTGGACAAAGTGTATAGAGCTCAAGGGAGACTACGATGAAAAATAAAATTATTTTTTTATCAAAAAATCTGTGTTTTATTCCAAAAGTCACGGACTTATTGACCCGCCCTCGTAAGACCACCCTGTTATTATGTAACGACTGGATTTCCACAAAAACAACATAGGTAGGTAGTGTTTGAGAGAAAACGTGTGAGAAGATAAGAAAAAACAAGCTTGAGACTTGCTTCTTTTATGATTGTTTTTTTATTATGAAAACAAAAAGTACGTAACAAAACATCACGCCTGTAGTCCCCAAAGGATAAGGCAGAGGTGTACAGTCACTACTAGCACGTACATGAAAACACTTAACAACCTTGAATTTTTTTTTTCTCCTACTGTTCTGATTAAACTATCATGTTGTTACGAACTTAGTATTTTGAAACTCATATTTTTATGAAAAAGATCCTATCTCCAAGTTACAATCGTTATTTCTCGCGAAAATTACTTTTAAATTTAGGAAAGTACAAACATATTATGTGCTCGTGACTGTACCTATAAGTATACCAAAAATTAGCCAGTTATGTGTCTCATGTAATAAATAGGGGCGACATTATTGACAAATAAATAAAACATGTCAGCCGGTAAGGTCTTGACATCCGCTAATTCCTTACAAGAAAAGTACTCAGTGAAAACAATACGCTTTTCCTTTACAAGCATCTAATTGTAATATTAAATACTTAGTGACAAAGGAGCAGGAGTAGGTACATAACCTACTAAAACGCCTAGGGAAAACCGCAAACCACGGCAGATAGTTAAGGCGCCTCGCATTACGTCGGAGCTAAAGTATTAGTCAGACACATTTTGGCATGACAATAAGGGCCTTATCATACTAGCGGTTTACGAACGGCTGCGAGGCGGAGCGGGCGCGCAGCGAATGTGTTGCGAACACGCTACGGCTGCACAGCGAGGACGCCGCGGACGGGTGGCAAATACGCAACGTTTTCGTCGTATGTTTGTAGCGAATTCACGACGTACAATAAACTCAGTAACAAAATGGATTCCGACGAGGAAACACTGCTACTGGCTTTGTTACTTTGAAAACGCCGGAGACGAAAACGAAAGCATCGAAGAATTTGGGAAGATCCATTATCCGCAACGAATTCGCTGCGCATGTGCAGCGTGTTCGTTGCGCGCCCGCTCCGCTTTGAGGACGCTCACAATCCGCTAGTATGATAAGGCCCTAAGTCGGATGGTACGAAGTATACAGGAAGGCGTATTGATTGTGTACAATTGCGGATTGCATGCACGCCTCCCATTGCGTTTGCGTAGAGCAATGTTAGCTTTTAATGTTCAAACAATAGAGATAAGACAGTAGGTCGAATTAATCATTTATTGCTATTGCTGAATAAACTGTAAATAGTTTGTAATGGTTTATTTTGCAAACTAGGGTTTTACAGGTTCGTGTCTGTCTTCAGTTAACTCGGGGTACGTGGGAAAAAATATATATTATCTAAGTACATAACAAGTTATAGCTGTACACATTGTCACCTACATCGACAAAAATGGGATACTTATGTTTTTTTTTCTGGTTTCAGGACTTTTCATTTTTTTTATATTGATAAGTACAACCATGTTTAAGTGTCGATCACTAATAACCAACCACCCAATATAATATGAGGAATGCCTCTAAATTAATTTTAACAGAAAAAAATACTAAGACTGGTTTTTTTAACTTTGGACTTTGCTTTCGCCTTTTATTATTGATCTAAAGATCGGCAAAAAATGTTAATCCAATTGCTAAACAAAACACATACTCGACTTTGTACCCAAGACCATGTTGTCTCACACACCATACAAAGTCCATTTTTACTTGCTTACTTTAGCTGAATAACAGTTAACAAAACGAAAGAGATAGTGTCGTGTTTACCTCCTCAGAAACTTTAATATTCCAGCTAGTTGTATTCTATTAAATAATTTAGCAATAATTAAGTACTTTGTTTACTTCTTAAAATTCCACTTGAACCAACAGGTATAAACAGCAAAAAGGTTCTTACTATTACTTCACTGAGGTACGCACGGCGGCCAATCAAGCTATGAAAACCAAATTAAGCTGATCTCTTATCGTACGGGAAGCTCGTACTAAGCGAAGTCAGGTTATACTGGTTATATAGAGCTTGATGTGCCGACGTGTGTACTTCAGAAAGGACATAATTCTATAATTTTGTACTAAGTATCTGAAGTACAACTGATTTCAGACATAATTGTACAGTTTTATACTTTACATCACGCACGCTTGTTATATCGATGAGTTTGTTTAGCTGTTAATTACTGCCGCACAATTTGCCAGTTTTTATTTATTAATTTAAGTCTCAATTACAGAAGCCGGGCGAGCCTATTGCCATCAACCTGGCAGAATTCCAGAGTCTGGATTTCTGGACTGGAGAAATTCCTAATAACACTTTGCTCTGAGCACCGGGAACTCAAAAACAGTACCTTAAAAAATAAATTAGGTATATTTTTCATTACATGACGTTTAAATGCGCCTTCATTATGACGTCGATCAATATACTGAGAATTACAATAGGTTAATGTGACAGAATAATTGGGAAACCGACCAATAGGTCTCTATTGCGAATTTAATGGAATGGAAGCTATAAAATGACGTGCTACTACGTAATGAACGTGCCATACTATACGTAAGTACCTCGTAAGCATTTATTATGCGTATAAACAACGCAACGTACCCTTAATTATTTTTGTGGTGCCTAAAGTTACTTAGGAGTTGTAAAACAACACTAGTCTTTCCTCACCACACTCTTTGGCGAGCAGTCTACGGAAAGACTAAGGCTGTGGCGAGGTAGGGGATCCTTACCTAACCCATTCGTTCTACCTGCTGAAAATCTCCCACCTGGACATGAGTTGCCATGGCTGACCTGGAAGTCTTTAAATAGACTCCGGACCCAGGTTGATCGCAGCAAGGAAAACCTGCTCAGGTGGAGATTCATTAATGACTCTGCCCTGGAGTGTAAATGTGGTGCTGTTCTACAAACGATGGGGCACTTAATATCGTGTCCTGCGTGTCCTGTTGTTTGTTCACTACAGGAACTGATGGACGCTACCGAAAGCGCCAAACGAGTAGCTCAGTTCTGGGCTGACACAATTTAGATTGGCATCGACACGCTAAGAAGAAGAACGACACTATTACATATAAATTGGAGTCGGCTTCCAGACTCTCCGGATTCCGCTGAATACCAATATTTTATATGAAACGCCTGCCTAACTCTACAACACTATAGTCACTGGCTAACACGAAATCTACCTTTTGGTAAGACTACTAGGAACTTGTCTTAGATAGAGTGTCTGTAAAAAATAAGCTTAAAGTGGGACTTGAGTCAATTCCTAATGACTGCGTCCAACATTGTTGAAAGGAAGTTAAATAAATAGATGTACAACTTGGCAACAGACATAATGGGTAAGTAATATTAAAATATTAAAGTATTGTACTACTGAAAGTTTCAGTTGCCAACTATATGCCAGCGTCAGTTTTTCACGATTTATTTAAGCTGTATTTCTTGAAAATAATGTGTTAGTGATAAATAATTTCTGTGCCAATTATTTTTCAGAATAAGGTCAAGAACATCCAATATTAAAGACATTAATTACTTAAAAGCAAATACCTGTGTAATTGTATTCTCTAGCAGCTCTGATATAAGGCGGGAACGTGTAGAAACAAAAATGCCTTTTTTCCACCATTGAACGAAAGCTTATTCAATATACAAAGTGAAAAACTCAGCATAGATCAAGAGTGGTTATTTATTTTATAAACATTCGTTATTGTCTTAAGAAACGAAGCGTCAAGAAAAGCGTTGTATTGGTAGGCTACTGAAAGAGGAAATAATATCGTACCGATCAATGGGAATTTGGCAAGTATCGTGACTTCGTATTACGGCGGCGGGGTACGTACGTTATAGTGGAAATCTTCAGTTATTAATAGCTCAATTTATTTTTACATGTATTACGAAATGGTGACTTATAGTTGCGTGTAGAATACGCATACTACTTAGAAATAAAAAAATAGCTATGGGAGGCACAGGTTAAAGATTTTTTCCAAATGCCCAGTGCGCAGATATGAGTAAATTACTGGCCAAAATAAAATAAATAATTGCACATTTTACTTATAAATTGTACAATACAGTCAAAACAAAAGCAGATCACAAGTTTATCGAAGTCGTAAGATGGAAGAATCGTCGAATCCGCTAACGGTCGAAGGATTAATGACCTGTTTGGCTCGCGTCTTTCGTCGGTTTGCGACGGACGTATAAGCTGTTAGATAATACAGATATTACATGGCCGAGGTCACGAGCAAACAACGGTGACGTGTAAAGGCTATGTTGTTTGCCAGTTGCCTGTATTTTTGAGCACGCTTTTAACGAGAAATGTATCTTCATATTTTACCTAACCTTCAATTTCTTATTTAATATCGAGATCGACAGTGCATTTTATCAAATTACTTGGGCCACGTGGACACTTTGGACACTAGCAAGTGGGCCACCTTTAACTAGGAAACGCATAATCGAACAGTAATAAATTTACGAGACTTGATCAATAAATTGGGTGAGGTGTTTCCCCAGAAACCATGACCTCTCGTATCAGTGATAATTATGTTAATTTTAAACTATAAAAGCTTTACAATGCTCGTTAAATTCGTCATCGAATTTAAATTCGATCGAGATTCAATCAGAGCCTGTAGACATATCCGAGACCAGTTAAGTCCATGTTCCCCACACTTATTGTTGCTGATTGCCAGTCCAATCTATTTGCACAACATCGTCGGTCAATAACAGCGCTGGCAAGAAACATACACGTGTTTAGAAAACAAGGTGATGTGAACTTCAGAGATTCATCGTACGCCGATAAGAAACTGGCTGCATTTTAATATTTTTAATTACTTTATAATCTGTTATTATGAATGTTATTTTGCGCTGTGCTTGCATAGAATCTGCTGAAATAGGAAATAAGCTTAGAATTTATATTACAGAAATTATGCAAAAAAAAAACAGTTTTAATTTACTGACTAAGTTCGTATAAATATCCCTATCCATAACGTAATTGCTACCTTAGTTAACGGTGATATCGTTACGTTATGAGTATGACGTATAAAAACACAACGTTAGAATATTTCCGAGCCTTCGCAAAAAAACAGCGCCGTCGTACATGTTAACAAAGTTGTCATGGCAACACAAGCAAGCCAATGCCGTACCATTACAAATCATTTAACAGCTGGACATTTTCTTATTAATTTATCACTCTATGTTTACGTGTTTGCCTCCATTACTTCGTAGAGTAATAGCGGGTAATTCTCTTAATGGCTGTCCTCGTAGACCTGTCCATCATTATCATATCATGTATGTACTTATAATTATAATCTTTTACAAGAAATTGACATGAATTGATTGATTGAAAACTACATAAGTACCTCTAGCGACATTGCCAAATCAACTCAAGGGCTTCAGTCTTTGACGGTCTAAGTACTTCAGTAAATTGCATTTTACTAAGTATGTAGGTAATATGCCATTTCTTTTCTACCTAACTGGTAGATAAATGCCACGTGGAATTATGTCCACATTACGTAAGTGCCGCCCCATTGTGCAATAAGATTTTTAACTACCCTGTATACAAAAAGCAAACTTGCTGTCATCGTGTACTTTAAAAAGAACAGTCTTCACAATGCACGCTATCGATCGTGTTTCAGATTATCTACAAAGACCTTTAAATTGCCAAAACAAACAATACGAGTGACTTAGCATGACAGTTGTTGATTTTTTACGTCACCGTGGCGATGGACGAGTATAGAACGGACCTCGACATTGTATAATAAGTAATTAGGTATGCACGATGACGAATCAAGCTATACAAAACCAGTATAAGCGGATCTCTCATTGTACGGGAAATCTATACAAAGCGAGGCCGTGTTATACTGGAAATGTATTGCTCGATGTGTCGCCGTGTGTGGTAGATGGGACATTTCCTAGTACGATGATTGATGTCATGGAACATCGTTCATACATTAGAAATAGGTAATATTAACTATTTAAAGAAATTGAGTTAATACTTTCAACACTGTTTTTACAGGTTAATTTTTTTTTAGAAAATTCTATTCTCCAAATATAGGTACAATACTGATTGTGAGATTCTGACTGTATACGAAATTGCTCAATCGAAAAAACAAATTAAGGCAATTCAATTCATGATTTTAGCTCGATATGTTTTAGGTCTACATGATTTCGTATTTTATACAGCTCTAAGAAATAAGTACTTACTTATTTTTCTTACAATTGGGTTTTATGACATTGTAGGTACAGTCAGCAACGAAAGTCCATGAACAGATACTAATTTACAAAACGCCTGAACACTAAAGCGGACCATAAATCACTTACCAGAATAGAGTACAAAATAAGGTTATCATTTCAATGTTACAAAAACGCTAAGCATTAATATGTTATAAGTCGCTAAACATCATTACAGGATAAGTCGGTAACTATCATTTTGCCGTAAGTCGCTAAACATGCGCGAGTTTTTTAACTTGATAATGTATGAGTTGTTGAAACTCATAATTGAATACAAGATACTGCAGAGTACACCATTACCTTTTTAACATCGTTCTGATATAAACAGTTGTGACCGTGTGATTTTTTAGGTATATACTGTTATTTTATAGTAAGCTTACAAATTGGTGATGTTAGTTTGAGTTGATTAAACAATTAATAAAACAGTCATCAATTTTTTTTTTAGTTACTAAAAATATATCATTACTTACGACTTTTCTATGGAAGCACACGGAAATCGCGAAAAAAAATCAGCCATTTCATACATTTCCACAAATTTCGTCAGAAATTTTGTCTTGTTTGCTGATGAATGGAAGACAATAATGTTCGAATGTTTGTGGTTCTGTGCGAAGACCGAGGAAAAAGATAACTTCATTTAGTATTAATGGCTTATGCTGTACTAAATATAATAAAAGAGCTGTTTTTTTTTTTGCGATTTCATTCATGCTGCTCACATACAAAAAAAGTTGTTCGTAATGATGAGCCCTACTGACGGTTTTAAGGTTTTGTGTTATTTCGAGAACATCCTATTTGGCCAGTAACTGAAGGGAAGTAAATCTTTTTTTTTTGTTCTACCTTCAATTATCTCTTTTTTCACTTAGAAACGTTACTCAGTTTCAACGCCGGTTCATTTATTGTTAAGAAAAACAAGAACACATCGTAAACATATCGTAATTGTTTTTAGATACTGTAATATTACTGTCTAATATATTTTATGTTCTGTATCTTATTATGTATGTAGTGCCTACCCATTACTGCCTATATATTATATATTTGTTTTATAAGTACTAGAAAAAAAAAATATTATCCTAGTTTTTAATTTCAATATCTATTAATATTATTATTTAAATATTATATTTAATTTATATTCTGAACTAGTAGCTGTGTTTCTTCGGCAATGTTTTGATTATGAAAAATGCGGTGCGCTGCGCTTCGCCAGATAATGCCTTGGGTTAAACGAACAAGAAATGTAGGAAATTAGCAATGTTCAGCGACTTTTGTATTTATTACAGATCACACAATTTTGGCGGTAGTAATGTATAGCAATTAATGGTTTAGTTCAGCGACTTTTGTAGTTCAATTATGACAAGTTGTTTTGTAATTTACTTTAGTCAATAACTTATGATAAATAATAATGTTTAGGAAATATCGGAAACAAATTATGTTCAACGACTTCTGTTGCTGACTGTACGTTTTACGATTTTTAATTAATTCCTGATCGAACAACTGAGGACATGCGATCGTGCAAGGTACGACTATCAACCTGGCCGTGTCATTCGTGTAGAACTGTAGGTGGTGTGTATCGCTACTTAGGGCGAATGTCACTGAAACAGCGCAATCAGCAAATCTAAACAGCGTTCAAGAGCTTAACGGTGTCAATAATCCGTAACAATTATGACACTTAACAGCTGATTAGAAGATGCTGATCGTGGTCGCGTTCAGTTTCAATGGTGAAACCGGCCCTTTAGTCTATTTCATAAATTTTTTTTTCCTGGAGGATTTCTCCTTACAAATCTCTCTTAGACAAACCGAGCGCCTGACAAAAAATAGGGTAACTTTATATTTTATTTCCGAGAACACCCATGTGACTTACTATAATGAGTTATACTATAGTTTGTGCCACGAAATACTAATCATATCACAGACAGAGTTAAATAGAATTGTTTTTTCTAAATATTATACTCGTATCGTATGACAAGAACTTCCTGCGATTCTATGTTCGTCACGATTATACGATTATCATGTGACAGAGCATGCAATTGTCACGTAATTTTTTGTTATCATGGAAATAACTATCATCTTATTTCTTAGTACCTTACATACTTAGTCGTTCTCGTGATGGCCCTTTTAGTATCTTAACTTATAAAAGTGAAAGGAATGGCGAGGCCTTTGCCCAGGAGTGGGACAACACGGCCCAAAAAAAAAACTTGTAAAAACAACCCCAGCATCGAAGTACAAAATGTGAGCAAACCTTGAGTAACAGGAAAACCTCTATTTTCGAATGGGAAAACCGCGTCATTTCCCAAAACTTTGAATAGGTGTTAATTTTTTAGGATGTCAAGTCAATGAGTTGAGGTAGATAGATGACAATGCGGAAATGTAAGGAGCTAGTAGACTATGTATTTAACATTAAAGTTATGAAGGCTATGCTGTGATATTTGTCACTAGATACAATGCACCACTTAGAGAGCAACTCAATCTAGCCATCGGAAGCATGTCTGCAGTTTCTATATTCAAATGGTAAGGTGTTAAAGTTAATTGGCGAGAAGAGGCCCAATTTCGAGAAAAGTAGAAGGAGTTGGGGAAGGCCTTTGCTCAACTCCTTCCACTTTTTACGATATACACCTTTTGAATTGGGGCAGTTCAAGCTAACAAAAAAAAAGTGCGATAACCAAGCTCTACTATAATTCCATGGACATAGAATTATCGATACGATACACACCATCGATCTATAACCACACGCTGATGCTTTTTGAATACTTATTTGATTTAGGAATACCGCACGTTGGTATTATTATTTAATTTTATTCTGTGATACCCGTCTAGACCTAGCTAGACAAAATCCACGCTGTCAGTCGAAAATTGAGCGGATGTAGTTTTTTTTTTTTGTAAGGGACCATATTGTTATGTTCTGTCGTTCTAGTTCCCCTAAGTTTTGGCAGGAGTTTAGAAAGGTTTAAAATAAGTCTCAAAAATATTTACACGAAAGCGCTTACGATCTTGACAGTTAGGCAAATAGAATTCAGTTTACACTTCTACAAAGATCATAAGGTCTCCGATATAACACCACAGAATCACAACATCTCAGTGTCAATACTCTCTCAACATTTTCACCTTATTTATCTTAGGATATTAGTAATATTATTACACAAAAACATGTGATTCAGTGTTAATCACCTTTAAATATAAACAAATCGGTAATATTATTGCAATTATTGTTTTGTGAACACATATGACATCGGTACAGGGTTGTTTTGTTTGTCTCTGTGCAATGACTCGACATAATTTTTACGGTGACTCAGAAACTGGGTCATGTCATCGGGTATAATGTAGCAAGTTTCAAGGTTTCTTTGTTCATTTTCGCTCAACATCCTGTCTTTGGAGATTTTGGAGTCACAAAAGTACGATTTTATACTGATGTATCGAAATTATTTCTCAAGGGAAATCGAGCCAGAGCTGCGGGACTGTTCGAAGAAGAAGGAAAATGGATGGGTTTTAGTCAGTAGAAGTCTGACACTCCCTTCCGTTCCGGCCAGAGAGGAGGGGGGGGGGGGGGGCATTTGATGATTTCCCATCCGAAAAAAAGGGGGAAAGCCGACATTAATACTAATATTAACATGATTTAGGAAAAACTAATATTAATATGATTTAGGAAAAACGAAAATTTTATCAGCCTAGGATAAAATAGGAACAGTCACATGTGTAGATGCTTGCTTTACAGGTATTTATATGTGACCAACAAGTTACGCTATAGTGGCATGGAACGACTGATAAAAGCGACTATAAAATTGTGTATTTATCTAGTAGTTTGATTATTAATTCAAAGTTTCGGGCTTGTAGCCTTGCGCTAACAACAAGTCGAATTTTGAGATAAAGTGGAATCCAGGGACCCTGAGTCACGGTGTACATTTCTGCCAGACGTGAACAAATAACCATGTCTGTATAACATTGGAGCTAGCAAATAGTTCGCACGTAAATGAATAGCTGAATATTTAGGCGATAAGATAAGAATAATTTATTAAACTAGTATTTTTAAATAACTATACTTATACACACTTTCCTTGCAGTATATCGCGTGGGAAGAGTATAAAAGCAAGCGCGAAGTAATTTTGGCGCAAACGCTGCATATTGATCGAAGCTCCTATCTTATCATTGTAACACCTCCCTGCTATAGGCACCATTTATACAGGAAAACACATATGACCCCGTAACAGCACTCTGCTATTAATAGATCGTACTGAAATACCGCAATCAGTTTATTTTTATACGATTTCAATATGTCCTTGGACGAGTTTTGTTCAGGCTCGTGTACATTTTCGTCTACGTCTGATCTCCGTTCGGCATAATTTAGCCGAGCGGTAAAACATGCATTTGGTTTTGCCGTACGGTCTGTGCCAAATCATGCCGATGACTTGAACACATTGTATGTTCGAGTCGTAGCACCCCTTATTAATCAGTACTGTTCGTCAGTTGTATGGGTTTACTCAGATAAGGGTTTCTTTCGGAGAAGACCTTCATTCCAAGAATTGGATTGTTAAAATACGATGAAATAAACACAATCATTCCCAAATAGATAGGCGAGTTTTACCAGTTTTTTCCCGCTTTCCTAGGTACGTCTCTATCTGTCTGCCTTAAACAAATAAATAAACCAAACGAAATCATCATCATCTGCCTAGCCTTTTTCCCAACTATGTTGGGGTCGGCTTCCAGTCTAGCCGGATGCAGCTGAATACCAGTATTTTACATGGAGCGACTGCCTATCTGACCTCCACAACCCAGTTAATTTTGGGTAATACGATACCCCTTGGAAAGACTGGTTGTCAGACTTTTCGGGCCACTGACTACCTAACGATTGTCAAAGATCTACAAATGACACCCGGGACCAACGGCTTAACGTGCTTTCCGAGGCACGGAGGAAACTCGGTAAGTAATGGGTGGTCACCAATCCACAGACCAACCTAGGCAAGCACGGCTTAACCTAAAGATCGACCCGAGCGGCTGTTATTATTTAGCCACGAGCTCCTCTTTAGCCACGAGCTCACAACAAAACTTCATCATCAAAATAATAAAATATTACAACCCATTACTTGCACTGCAACAAACTTTAAAAGGGTGACTCTTGACCATGACTTATTTGCAAACAATGCTAAAACTTAAAAACTTAACTAAACCAAACGAAATCAATACTTTAAATTTCTAGATTGATCCTTAACATTTTGAAAAGTAAAAAATACTGTTATTACTGCAACTACAGAAAAAACGTTATTGGCAGCTGCCCAGTTAAATCGATCCTGCTTTTCAAGGAAGGCCATACCGCCACCGGTACGCCGTAAACGGCTTAAAGGTACTGATAAGCGATGACATAGCATAAATTTGTTTAAGTTGAAGTTTCCTCTTTATTATTGAGTGTCTACTGGCCGCCATGACACATGATAGGGGTCCAACGTACATTGCAAAGGAGGTTTAACAAAAAATAATCTTACCTTATGCCACATTCCATAACTAACAGCACAAATCCATACAGCATACATCTGGCCGCATAAGCTCTTAATATAACACGTAACAGGCTGGGTTTTCTCTTCCCTCCTGCTCTTTGCACCTCTTCCTCCCATAATCTTGCGAATTTGTCACCTAATGGCCCTGGTAACAGAAATATGTATACATTATCATTAGGTTATTCGTTTTTCATTGAAGTTCCCGAGAAGTCATTAAAAGGATACACAAATGCCTTAGCGAGTAGCGGTAGCGACTGCAATGTTGAGGTTTGTAAACATTCTAATTGCGTAAATCATCATGGCTTGGATACGATACCTCGGCAAGATGAAGGATTTGTACTTCGCGAATATCTACCTCAACCAAGGTGTAAGACTTGGCAAAAGCTGTAATGGTACTTGGGTATCCATAACCAACTGATCACCTGACTAATGTTGATCGGGCTTGATCTCTGGGATTGCCGACTTTAGAGTCATTTAAAGGTTTAAAGATAAAATTTATTCTTCTTTACTAACTACATTTAAGATGACCTCGTCACTTCACAATGTTATTATCTTCTCAAGTCAACGAAATCTACACGGAAAGAGAACCTAGACATGCCTAATCACTGTGAACAAAATCATCTTGTCCTATTACACGCGCCAGTCGATAATAGCATCATTTATATTGCAACATGACTTACTCAAGTACTCTGTGTGATTATATTTCTCAATAGTACGAGTATGTACCTATTTAATCAAAGGCGTATTATTTGCAGCCTATAGACTCTGCTCTTTGTACAATGACCGATTGGAGTTTGAGTTAAGAGTCAGTCATTTTATTCCTAATTAACTTTTTATTGATCAGATCTTGAGCAAGGTTCATTGCTGGCAGTCGTTAAAAAAAGGGTTTCGTGGTTTTAAGGACACATAAAAATAAAAGCTGTGCTTAGTGATAAAAAACAAAACATAATATTTGTCAAGGCCCCTCGATAAATATTATGTTTTCTTTCGTCGCTGTTTCGGACGGATATTGGCAGATAGAATAACAGATGCTCGCGGCGCCGGGTACCTAGGTACCTACTTAGAATTATATTGGGAGCAAATGCAATGAACTTCAAAGAAGTGTATCTGACATGGGTAACTTGTGACAGAATCTTGAGTTCGGTAGGAACCTGATAGGATTGGAGTAACGACAAGGTCACTGATCTAAAAAGACTAAGGACAAATTGCTCCAATGTAACCGTAAATAAACGCGTTCAGTACAAGTATCCGGCATTCAAGAGCTGTCAGTTTCATAATTGCTCTGGAATTGACACAGCTCTTGATCGTCGTTTATATATGCTAATCGCGTTCAAGTTTCATTGGTGAAATCAGCTCTAAAAATAATGCCGGTAATTCGGTAAGTAGACATTATTGTTTTTGTGCAGTTTATGAGTTTATAGCTAGATTAACCTATAAAAGTACTAACCCAATTGTAAACTTAACGCTTTTTATCTTTACGAACGAATGTTGTATTAGTAAACATACAAATGGTATGTAAAAAAGATTAAGTGAGATTGAAAAAAATAGTTTAACTGTTTAAATGACCAATGTTCCTTATCAGTTTATTAACATAGCATTTTGGCTTTTTTTTAAAGAACAAAAGCGCAATTTTGTTTGTATTTCCAGATTATGTTATTATGTCCAAAAGTAAATAAATGAAATGAGATGTAATAAAATGGACTTTGAATGTTACAATGCGTCATCGTGTGGCGTGCAATGATCTGCTCGAAAACGAATCATAACTAGCTCATGACTTTGTTGCTATACATAAGTTTGCCCGTGGCTTTGTTAGCACGCAGGTCGAAAATTACACGAAAAATTATCCCCTGGAAACGTACTTAAATGGGGTAAAACGTTTCCCATGTCCTAAGGATAACCCATACTATATCTGTGAGACATATTTCCTTCAGATCCGTTAAGCGTGACAGTTATTTTCGAATTTATATATTTTGTTTTTTATATATCGTTGCTCCACACTAGGAATTTCTCCTGTATCGTGGGTGCGTTTGCAAACATTTAAGCTCACATACACAAACAGCCAGACCCGGAACAACTACCTGTAGGCCATACAAATATTTGTTCCGTGCGGGAATCGAACCCGCGACACGCAGCGCAGCAGTCAATCGCTCAGCCACTGCGCCAACCGTACCGTTAAAAACATTAATAAAGCAAAGCATCAATCCATGTAAATATGCCACTTCTTCGCTTTTTATTAATTTTTTCCAATAAGGTATCTATTGAAATTCCTGAAACAAATAGCTCAAAATGATCTTAAGATCCACAACAAATTATTCGTTGGAAGCAAGAGGAAGTTAATGATTGTTATTTCCGGAATTTGAAGAACTCTGTCCAATGTGGTTTTCCCAGACAATATTAACAAGCTGCGGTAAAGCCACATAATATAGCAGTGCGTAACTTTGAAAATTAAGCGGCTAATACATTGTTTTCCTTACTTTCCAGATGAGCATGAAAATGAAATGCAGATGTATTGAAATTACATACAGTTTAGGTCCATACAACAACATTTTGAACTCTTTATAAATACGAATCATTCAACGGCATTCGACTTTTAAATTCATCCATGAAGTCAATGCTCTCATCATCTCGCCTTTTTATCGTCAAGGTTTATCCATTTCTTGAGCTTGGAATGAACTTAGCCTTACAGGTAATTCTAAGTATAACTTTTGAGTCAAACGATACTATTAATAGGTACCTAAGATGCGGAAAATTGCTTCAGAATTAGCTTCTTTTGCATAATCATTTAGGAATGTATCAGTGTACCTACATCTACCTAACTTGAGTCAGCCAGTTATTTTACCATTTACTTGTATTCTTATAAAAGAAGATGGCATGGCATCATCAATCCCAAACATTTACAGTAGACCAGGTACAATATAGAAGGTAGAAGGAGAATTATATTTTTACGTTCACAATACGTAACGTAAAGAGCGGCGGTGGCCCAGTGGTGGCGGTCCCGACTTACGAGCAGTAAGTCGTGGGTTCGAACCCAGGCAGGCGCATTACTTTGTGTAATTTATTTCATCACCACTGCTCTCAAAACGGTGAAGGAAAACATCGTGAGGAAACCGGCATGTCCTAGAACCAAAAAATCGAAGACCTGTGACGTCTACCAACCCGCACTGGGCCCGCGTGGTGGATTATAGCCCATTCCCTCTCATAGAGAGGATGCCTGTGTCCCAGCAGTGGGAACATTAAAAGGGTGATTATGCTATGCTATTAATACGTAACGTTTTACGTAAAGTTCAAAAGTGCCTTAGCTAAATCTTGTTTTCGTAGGCAATTGGTCTGTCAACTCAGTTCAATTTAGCTTATTAAATTGTTGATTGTTGTTGAATTGAACTGACGCTCGCCTTCCGCAGTTCCCCGGGTGATTCATGACAATGAGGCGTATCACATACACTACGAATAAACACAATGTGTATACGCTCACTTTAAAGTTATTTATTGAATCCAGTAGATGCAGTCAAGACCTACTGTTATTTATGTGTTATACTAGCTTCTGTCTGCGGCTATGCCCGCTTGGCCTTCATGAAACAAATGACATATTTTTGTTTTTTTTTAAGTAAGTATGTACTTACTTATATAACTTGCAAATATTAGTTTATAGTAATATCAATTACATTACATATCGGGGACATCGGTGAAATCAATCAAATGATTCATTAGGAATCTATTAAGACATAATATTATTACATAATATTGTAATGTCGCGTATCACGAGCCAACGCGAAAATCGGGAATTCACATAAATATATTTACAGACACGTCTACCTCAGAAAAGTCCTACCAACTTACAGGTAAGTAGGTACTCCCCCATCCCGCACTCCCTGCGCAACACTACGCGCCATGCGCCCGTCTACGTGAGTTTCGAAGCCCTATTTGACTCTGTTGGGGGATGATTTTGGAAAAACTGTGATACACGTGTCTCATACTTTTAATTGAAGAGTGTGTAGGTACAACAATTTTCGAGCCAATCGACCCAGAAAATATATATTTTCACAGAAAATTCAACCTCCATTTCATCCTCTACTTAAAGGGTTTTTCGAAATACTGTCCGGTATTTCGAAAAACCCTTTTTTAGTGGATACCTACTCTTCACAATGTTATGTGCATGTCAACAACAATGTCATGTATCTAGGAGCAGCGGTTTGGGCTGTGCGTTGATCTATCAGTCAGTCAGACAGTCAAGACTGAATTTTATTTATGTTATATTTCGTTGATCGACTGACCTAAAAATGACCACTTCTTTTAGTTCTGGCGCCACTTGGGTCGGAGTGGCTAATGTCGAGCAGTAGACTGCAGTAGGCAGAGTTGAAGTCAATTCAGATTTTAACAAAAATATTGGCATTCGAAAACAACATGGCGGAGACGGAGATGCA
This sequence comes from Noctua janthe, assembly GCA_910589295.1. NCBI lineage: Eukaryota > Metazoa > Arthropoda > Insecta > Lepidoptera > Noctuidae > Noctua > Noctua janthe. The sequence goes on along the minus strand of OU342556.1, from coordinate 9,855,585 downwards.
TCGGCGATCGCTATTAGAGGTGGCGGACTACCTAACACATAATTATCATGAAGTTTAGTGCTAAGCCAGTACGCCAAGAGTTTATTTAGAGGTTACCTACCTAGGTGTCATTTTTTGGGGCAACTCAACGGAAAAAGACACGGTGTTCAAGGCTCAAAAGAGATGCGTTAGTTCAATATTTAAAATTAAACCTACTGATAGTTGCGTGCCATACTTTAAAAAATATAAAATACTTACATTGCCATGTCTGTACATTTTAGAGGTAGCTGTTTTTGTCAAAACAAATCCACACCGATTTAAACGATTAGGTGAAGTAGTCCCGCGTAATAGGCGCGACAACAGTAGGATATGCTCTCATACTACGAGAACTACCCTCATGCGCAAAAGTGTCTTCTGTATGGCTCCTATAATATTTAATAAATTACCTAAAAGTTGGAGAGAACTGCCCTTGTCAGTTTTCAAAAATAAGCTAAGAAATTTTTTAATCAGTAAAGTGTATTACAATGTTATAGATTTTTTAAATGAAAAGGACTTTTCTATTCTGACTAGTAATATGCATAGTAAATAATAACAATTTAATCATGTGAATCTTAAATCAATTGGCGTTTGACTGCCTACTATTGAATATTCTGGACATAATTTAATCTATTTTGACTATAATTTACTTATACTATAATATCTTGACATCAATTATTATTTATTTGTTTTGTATTTTGTAATGAAATTTAGAATGACTATAATTATGTAAAATGCAATTAAATATAATTTTTTATAATACCTACAAAATTTGTACGCCGTTAGTGGCAAAACATGGTCGCACACAACATCTATTAATTCAATACCTTGCATGTCTGATTAGTCAGTTTATGTAAACGCATGTTTGACAAATAAATTATCTTTATCTTTATCTTTATCTTTAGCTTAGATTAGTCAGTGGCGGATAATGGGTCGAGTGATTATTTTTTTATTACTTTAGCTAATAAATGATTTTGCAAACCTACTTGCTCGTACAAACTCGTTGCACAGGCTCAGTGGCGGATTAACAAGTTTTCAAGGTATAGGCTGTACAATTTTTGCCGCCCTTGCCTCTACAATTGTCATGTCCTACATTATTTTTACAAACCAACAATTTCGTTGAAATTGCACGTAAAATATTTTTTGGGTATATTTTGAGCTAATCAAAGCTCAATCATGTACGATTAATAAGGCGGGGTAATGTATGTATAAATTTGTTGCAGACTTCTATTTGTAAAACATCAGAAAACCGTCATGCCAAAATCATTTTGATTTCTATGAGGTAGCAAAAAAAATTAAATTGGTCCCCAAATTTGCCGCCCTAGGCTCAAGCCTACTCAGCCTGCTGGTAAATCCGCCACTGCACAGGCTTTTAGGAATTATCTAAATGCATAAACCAAAAAATTGCCTTGATTTTGGATACGTAATTTTTCTTAGCAAAGCCAGTGGGGCGCGTTAATGGGTTTATTGTAACCGTCTATTGTCAATTTTAACGTTTGAAAAGAGAACATGTTAGCCCGTTTGGAATTCAATAGTTTTCTAAGGGTATATGCTTACGTTGTGTTACGGGTTTTCGATCCTGACCATCAGTACAGATTGTGATTCTTAACATGCGCTCCCCTTTAATTACGAGGAATTATTTTTGCTAATGGTAAGTACTGGCTACCTGCAAGGATTTTAATTCATGATGATTCGAAAGAAATGGATTTTAAACAATGGCTCACATATCGCAATTCGTAGGTACATTCCGAATGTCCGACGACTGCAGGATTTTACGATAATTTCTAGCTTATATCCTTATATTATACTATAGCTTTCCTACATTTATTTAGCACACTCGGTAATCGCAAGTCACAACATTATGTAAACAAAAGCGTGCGTTTTCAGGGAATTTATCATAAACCCAAAAGCTAAAAATAACTCATGATTTTTCCATAACTAATTTTGTGGTGTCATGTGAACACATTGTTCTAGTTTAATTATTTATATTGCTTTTTATGTTTTTGTATAGGTTTATGAGACATTTTTATTGCATTATGTTGTGAAACATCATTAGGAATTCAGTATCTAAACTGGGGTCTAAGGGGCATCCACAAAACAAGACAAATTTAAATTAAGAAAAATGAATCACACACACAGTTCCTTGTTAACAAATATGTTGTAAACTTTTGGCAAAATATGTTGTAAACTAAAAACTCAAAAAACATATGATAACTCTGAAATTAATAGTGGTACTAACTTTACTCCAAAGACCAAAGCTTGTTTACTTATTAACAATAATGTTTTAGCTAGACTTCTAGATAACAAAAATATTTAAAGTATGATGATAGGTACCTACTTTCAAATATTTTTTTAATCTAGCTCATCACATTCACTGATATTTGTTAACTACTTTAGCTAAACATAGGTAAAGACACCAAAACATAATGTAAACTTAACAACTTAAGTTTTACAATTATTTTGAATCTTACATTTTAGTGTCTTCTTTCACTAGACATAGTATCTAGGCATCAGAACATAAAGCTCACCTGATGAATGTTCTGGTAGTGGTTCATAGAGGTCATGTTCTTCCATTTCTCTTTTTACACCACTCCAGAAAATGGGCAGGGTCCATCTAAAAATGAAATTCAAATTAGGCATTATTTACAGAATAGTCGAAGGAAATAGATTATGGTCTACAGTGGGACAGTTTATAACAGGCATCTGAAAACAAAGTAGGCATGAATTAGTTATTAGGTATTTTGTTGCTTTTATTAGACTGTGGTCTGATTTCCATAACTTTTATTTGTTTTTTTTTTTTTATTAAAGCAATTAGTAATCAATAATGTCATTTCTATGTGGTTACTGAATATTATTAAAATTTGTGTGGTTAAAGAACAGAAGAAGGTTTTTGAATGAAGATCACCTTAGCTTTTAGCTTCACCTTTTGAATTTGTAGAATTTTTCCCTATTTATGGCATGAGCATTGCATGATTTTTAATGGAAAATATTTTGTATTTTTCAAATGTAGGTAGGTGCATAAAAATATATATTTTTAAATCTTAGTTTTATTACATATTTTTTTATTAAAACTTACGCAAATGTGAGTGCCGACAGTGGATTTGCTTTAGCCCTGGGGTGTGGTGGGCGGCCTTTTTTATCTAAAGACTCCATGATTCAGGGTACCTGCAAAAAAGCAATTTTATATTTTTTACAACCAAGGCTACGTAATTCTTATAATATATACGTACTTTAAAAACGTTTCTGGACATGAAAAAAGAAAAGGGATATAAATCAATGTTATGTAAATTAACAGGAGGATACTTTAAATATTTCATGAATACAAGCTCATGGGAAAGCTATAAATACTTACCGTGGCGGTCTTCGACAGTCGGTATGGTTTTGTAACCTTAGAGGACGGGCAACCGCATGACCTGTGCGCCGGCACACAGCTCCAACTTCGACACGGTAACACAGCCTATTCAAATGTACACTACCTACTTATTATTTATTTTATACCCACACGACAAGTAAGATCTTTTTTTTATCGTACCCCTCAGTGTAAATTCGAATTGTAAGTCACTGGTAACTAAGTACTTCGGTAATGTTAGCAAATTCATCAAACTATTAACTAAGGTTAACAATAGGCAACCATTCCACTTTTGAATATGGCACGTACAATTTTATTATTGTGTCATATTATCAAAAATCACTCCGTTCACGACCACCGCTAATTTTTTACTGATAAAAAAATGTAACCCGAATCAACGTGAATGAAAACCAATACGGAAAATGTCAATTTGATTTGACAGTGACATAAGATTAGAATGAAACATCTGTCCTCCTGTCACATTATGGTCACATGCCTATCTTCAAGTTGAACTTGATGACTGATATTCTCTAGAGTTTAACAAATCTCACATTTGTCTCGCTTCGAACGAAAATTGGTTACTGATCTTTCATCCGCGCTAAATCGACACAATGAGGGCTATCGCGCTTGAATTCGTTGGTGATAACTTGATACGCTGGTGACTGTACAAGAAAATCATAATTTTTTGATCCATTCATTCATTCAAGAATAACGAATGAAATACCACTATTTGGTTGTCACACATCAGTAGCACTTTTGTTTATTGTTGTAGGTCAATAAGTCACACCAATGTTTTTTGTTATCATCTTGTCTAAAAAATAGGTAAATCGAGAAAAAAGAATCTGTTGTTTTCTGTGTGTGTGTAACTTTACAACGCTGTAACTTTGGAAATCCTGGCTCAATTTGTTTTTGCTTCTTGTTCGTTTGTAACAACACACTACGGGAGTTTAGATCAGAGACATGCATCCTAGCAAGTCGCTGATCTAAACTCCCGTAGTGTGCTTTATGTATTTACCCTACACTTTTTGCTAGGGGGGGCGGGAGCCCCTAACAAAAAGTGGCAAAAAAGTTTGTTAGGTGATTTGGTCCTTGCTCTCTCCATAGCTTATTATTCTATGCCCCCTCACATTTGAATCTAGTTGGAGTGGAGCGCTAGGGTAGCCCGCAAAATTAAAATTTTCTTAGGTGGTTTGGAATTTGCTGTTCAGTGTCAGGCTGTATGCTGAACAAAATATGGTTTGCGGCCGTTTACCACGTATGTAGCTTTACAGAATTATTATCATTAAAATCATAAATACAACAGCCTAGGTACATTTAAATCCCATTCAATGACTATTTCATGAAAAAATCGTTCAGTGGGGTTAAATGAACTTGAGGATTGTTTGTATTGATGATTTTTGCAAGCTATTTAAACACTATTTGCAAGTTATATTATATTTTTCTGTATTTCCAAACGTGCTGCTCAAACTTAAGTTTATGTGGGCAAATTCAAGCACTATCTCGTTTATTTGCACACACACTCGACTGTCAAAGATAAACTATCAAGTTTTATTATTGTGTGTCAGTGCCAGAGCCTCACTCGACTGAGCTCCTGGCTCCCTTATTATTATTATATTCTTTGCCCAATGGACTCCTAGTTCCTTTTTAGTTTAGTGTAAAGAAGACCTCTCTAGAGTATTTTTATTATTCTGTGATAGAAGAGCAGGAGGGGGTTGACAATTTTGATTGGCAGCTTTTGACGCTATGACAGTTTAATTAACCCTTTGGTCTGTTTAATCAAAACAGTTTTCGTTCAAGTTCAAATGGTTTGTTGGAGTTGAGTGGTTAAATAAATAATTCGTAAATGTATAATAGTTCCGTGCATATAAATAGACGAGCCTTTGTTTTAATGGTCCCTTATTTAATAAGTGAGTCATGTGTGTGCTGAAGTATATCTCAGAGCCAGTTATCTTGAACAGAATCGGGTTATCCAAATAATAATTCGGCTTTTCAGGTACATTTTCATTTTACATATTTCATTAAAGACAAGAATGAAATATTTAGATTTGCTCTAAGGTCCCTTAAAAATGTACGTGTCTTTGCTACGAAGAAACAAAAGTATGATACTCGCCAGTATATTCTTTTTTTACGTTGGTTGTGGTATAACTCTGAGTTTTTTACGTCTCGAATGTGCGGATGCCCTAGCTGCCAAAGATTTGAGTGATGGTAAAAATTCATTAGATAAGTTTGAATATGCTGTATTAGTTTTAAGCGGTCCAGATAATGAAGCTAAGAGGGATGCAATAAGAGCCACATGGATGAAGTTATCGAATAATATATTCGTGGAAAATGGAGAGAAGCTGTACAAGTGGAATCATACATGGACAGAGCAACACACTACACATAAATTCATAAAGTTTTATTTTGTAATTGGCACTGAAGGTCTGAGTGAAACGAAGCTAACAAGGTTAAACACTGAAAATAACAGAAGCAATGACCTTTTATTATTAGACAGCTTTGAAGATAGCTATAAGAATCTGGCTATGAAAATGTTACATTCATTGAAATGGCTGACAAACAATTTGAGTAAATTAAAATATTTGATTAAGTGTGATGATGATTCTTTTGTGAGAGTTGATCTGATTATAAAAGATCTGGAAGCGTTTGCACCTGAAATGAATGCTCATGAAATAAGTGACTATGCTACATACAAGGTAAAGTTATTTGTTTAGCAATAAAATACACATTTTATACTGTGACTTTTCAGTCGTCTTACAACGGCAGCCCACTTCATGTTCAATGAAAATTAAACATTCAAAAAAAAAAAAAGGTGTTTATGAGATTTTAATAATTTAAAAATAAAAATATTATTCAGTATTATGCCTTTTGCGAGCGATGATCTACTGGACTCGAGTGCTGGGTAGGTATATGTTCTCCCATTTGAGACGTAAACATCATTAACAAGATGTTTCATAATTTTATTCTAATTTTTTACTATTATTTTCCTTTGTACCTATTATGGAAGAAAAAAAAAATCGCGCCGAGAGCTATTTTATGTTGGGTACATTGATTAGTTTAGTTTATTTATTAATAATTATCAAAAATTACAGGTCATATTTTGAAAAAAGTAAAAACACAAATCATAATACATTAAAAAAAAACAAGCCATTATACATTAAAAAGAGCATTAAACACAAATAATCATAAATTAAAAAAAAAAAAATAATACACAATAAACAGAATAATAGAACTTTACAGTATACTAATCACATAAATTTTCTTAAAACCATTCTTTTAGGTCATATAATGCCTGGTCAGTTAGCCAACCATTCAGTTTAGTTTTAAAAAAAGTGTCAGACGTCGCGCTCAAAATTTTATCCGGTAGCTGGTTGTATACATTGAGTGGACGACCTTTGTAAGACGACTAAAAAGTTACAGATATAACAGTATTTACTCTTACAGTCAGGTGAGAGGAGCTCGTGGCTAAATAATAACAGCCACTCGGATTGATCTTTAGGTTAAGCCATGCTTACCTAGGTTGGTCTGTGGATGGGTGACCGCCCATTGCATACCGTGTTTCCTCTGTGCCTCGGAAAGCACGTTAAGCCGTTGGTCTCGGCTGTTATTTGTAGATCTTTGACAGTCGTTAGGTAGTCAGTGGCCTAAAAATCTGACAACCAGTCTTACCAAGGGGTATTATCGTATTACCTAGTACTAACTGGGTTGTGGAGGTCAGATAGGCAGTCGCTCCATGTAAAATACTGGTATTCAGCTGCATCCGGTTAGACTGGAAACCGACCTTAATATAGTTGTGAAAAGGCTGGGCAGATGATGAATCTTACAATCAGGTCTATGTCCCAGTAGTCTTCTCCATGTAAGCGGCTCAACACTGTTTCAAATTTTGTTGACCTAGTACTCCTATCTTCCTTGATAAAGTTGTACTTTATCTTCTTTGTCCCTTCTTAGATTAACACCTAGAAGCAACCACCTCTATAGGGATCTCAGCAAACACAGGCTGATCTTCTGATTATTCTTATTATCACATTTCAGAAAGATCTCCCTTCATACAAAGGCCTTTATTGGGGCTATTTTGATGGGAGGGCCCGTGTGTACTTGAATGGAAAATGGCAAGAAAAGGACTGGTTCTTATGTGACAACTACTTACCTTATGCATTAGGTGGTGGCTATGTCATATCTCGAAGCATTGTCGACTATGTTGGAAAAAATGCAGATATTTTGGGGTGAGCAAATATTTTGTATATTTTATGGATTTTAAATTCATACATAAATTCACTTTCTTTTTCGTTTTTGTTGATTACAAAAACTATGTATTCATGAAACCTACAAAACTCTGTGTTAGTATGCTGTTAACTCAAAATGAACTTTTTAATAATAAATTGCGGAATCATTTGCTTCCTTATTTTGTCTAGGTTAGCTCAATTAATAAATGATTGGTATTCAGTATGTCCAAATGTAGCCGAACAGCAGAATGAGCTACTTCTATTTACGCCTGCTGTAAAAATGTTTTTGTTTATTTTATTATTTCAGACATTACAAATCCGAAGATGTCTCAATGGGCGTGTGGACCGCCTCTCTGGATGGCATGAACAGAGTACATGATGTAAGGTTCGACACTGAATGGAAATCGAGAGGCTGCTCCACCCAGATGTTGGTTAGACACAAACAGTTACCAAGCGACATGTTCCAACTGTACAAGACATTGGTACACTCGCACGGAGAAAGACTTTGTAAGACTGAAACTATTTTAAGAAAATCATATCTTTATAAGTGGGATGTTTTGCCTAGTATGTGCTGTAAATAGTTTGTTGCTGTTTGTAAAATGTGCTAGAAAGTTCTAGGTTGTGTACTAAGATTTGAATCTTTAGATGGACCCTTGCTAAAGTTAGACAACGCGAAAGAGTGTTCACACTGAGATCAGTGCGCTTGCACATCCTGGTCCTGTGCCTGTATGGGCATGTAGATACAATATTAAGCATGAGTCAACTGTCAATTTGTCAAAGGTTTGAAGTAGCTAGTTGGGAATATGTGTTGAGTGTTTATACCGATGCGGGGGTCGCTAACCTGTCGGTGCTAGCCTATTAATCTACATCATGTAATAAATGCAAAAATAAAATATGGTCCTGTAACTAAACTACTATTAAATTTTTGTATTGCTGACTGGGAATGTAATGAGATGTACGTATTTTATTTATTTGTAGTATTATCGTCGCCATTATACAGGTATAGGTATAAAGATTTAAATCGAAAGGCTTTCGATTTAAATCTTTGGTTGTATAGGCTAAGTTTACTTGACCAAGAGTACTGTGCGATGCAATATTTGCCATCGACCACGTTTTGCTTACCTAGCGATACGATAGGGCCGCACTAAGTGTGCCGCGAGCTCAGTGCATAACGGACAGCAACCGGTTGCATTCATTTCCATCATTTTAGCGATAGCTTAGCCTAAACATTATTTAAATAAACCTTTTAAAGTTGTTTGAGTGTTTAAACACTAAGTTAACTTAGTAGCGTAGCGAATACCACCAGGTACCACATAGTCGCGTTCCCTACAAGTACTGTGCTGTGGCACGGTCCCAATAGTAGGTATGTTCATTTATTTTATAACTAGCTTTTGCCCGCAGCGTCGCTCGCGTTAATTTAGAATTTGACGATCAATTCGAGTCGTGTTCTGCTTGTAATAATATAATTCAATCATGATCATTCTAACGACACGTGGCGCCATCTATTATCATAAGAACTTTATTGTTATTTTCCTCGGGAACCGTAGTTTTTTTCGGGATGAAAGGTAGCCTATGTCCGTTTCTCTACACCTGACAACGTATATGCAAAATTTCAGGATGATCGGTTCAGTGATTTAGGCATGAACAGGTAACAAACAAACTTACTTTTGCATTTATAATATATAAATATATATTAGTAAGGACTAGTAAGGAACAGGATTACCATGTTCAGTAGTTCATTCGTTGTGGAATGCTAATTATTTAACAATTAAGGAAATAAGTGCGAAACTAGGTTTAGAACAAAAATAGAACATGTAATTAGGTTCAACCTTAAAATATTTCTCAAAATCTCTCTACTAGATGTAGCTGGCATGCGTTGCAATGAACTTTTACTTACCTACTACCTATCACCTACTATGTATATGTAGAACAACTGTGCAAAGTTTCATCAAACACACATTGATTTTTATATAGATAGATATGACCAAGTTATCATTACTAGCAATAATATTTTGAAATCATCTTTACTCAAATATTCCTTAGGTTAATAAGTTTCTAGTCAATTGTACATCTTTGCTTTGATACCAATAAAAACGCAATATTTTTGAACATTACGAGAAATGTGCATTTTTTTATTTAACCAAACAATTGAATATAAATTAGATATACAACACATTTTTGTCATTTAGGGGTAACCATGTAAACATTGTGTCATAAATAACAAAAGGTGAGAATAATTTAACAAAATGTATGATATCTTATTGTTATTTATACAATCCTGCACACAGGCACCCGAATATCACATTTTAACAGATTCTAAAACTAAATTAATTATGACTTCATATTCATGTAGGTTTGATTGTTTTGAAATGTTGTCCTTGACAACTCTTCTTTGAAGTAGTCAATGGTTCTTTGCAGACCTTCTTGTAATGATACCTGAAAAATCAAGAAAAATAAAATGTATTTGGCGGTTGCATTTGTAACAAATGACAGCTGGGGTCTCAACCTCAAGTTTCATAGCAGTTCCTTTGGTTTCCAAATAATAAAAGGAAACAGTAGTGCATTTTCCTTTAATCGTCAACTGCCTGATATTACCTCTAACCTTACTATGTTGAGATCAACTTGGGTATGTCTAGTCTACTGCTTATTTTGTCCTCCACAACCTGTTGGACTTCCGAGCTTCTAACTTCGCCTAACCATTGTCAAAGTTCCATGAATGACACCCAGGACCAACTGGCTTAACCAGCTTTCTGAGATATGTAAGGGTCTTCGGTAAGCATAGGCACATCAATTGACATGTGCGGCTGTTCTTACTTAGTCATGAGCTGCTACATGGATTTATTTAGAACTCCCCTTCATAATTATTTAGCACAAAGTACGACATAAGCAGAAAGTAATAAAGGGCTCTGTAACCAGGTCAGTAAAATCCTTTTTACTTTGCACCTATCTTCTTCTTCCTAACGGCTTTGAACTTAGTAATTCAAACCTTAGGTTCCCAATGCAGATGCTCCTTAGCCACCGTGATGTCGGGGCGCCGCCGTTGCGGGTCGTCCTCCACCGGCGCGCCCTTAGCCACCATGCTGCGACATCCCGGCACTTGGTTCTTGATGATCATGGCGAATTCTGGAATTAACAGTGATATTTTTTTATAGACGTGAGTATAGGCAAGAGACTTGCCATGAGGGTCGTGTAGCGTGGGATCCCACCGACTAGATACATCGACAGTCTGAATGTGGCTGGGTCAGAGTGAATACACGAGGTCAGAGTGTTGTGGCAAAGCTTGGGGGAGGCCTATCTCCCAGTAGAGAATGTGATGAGATGAGTTGATTGAGGCTCACCACTACGTGATGAAAAGAAAAAAAAGGATCATCGAAATCGGTTCACAATTGGCGAAGATATTGCTAACGTCCTCCTTTTAGAAGTCGGTTAAAAATAAGATTATTTTTATTAGTTTTAAATAGCAAAACTTTCTTTGGTCTAGTGGTCGCAAGATTGGGCAGTGTTATTGGATTTTTCCATTAGGAATTCCTCAGTAGCAGCCACGGAGTCTAGATTTGCGCCCGGATGATGCCAGTTGATAGGTTCGCCCCCTATTACATGGGACATGAACTTAACTGGCGAAATGTGGGTGTACTATTAGGTACACTTCTGCCTAACCTTCGGGAAGTACAGGCGTGGTGTTATTGGAAGACCGTTAACAATTTAACAGTCTCTTTGGGGACCTGATGATTTTTTTACTAATGCCATCGTCAGCCAGGCTCACAATTCTCAAACAAAGTAAAATTTTTTTTTTGGAAATCGTGTCGAATCGTTAGCTTATGAATATAAAATGCAGGCACCCCGTAAGGTAAAATAGTTCATTTCTGCAAATGGACTAAGTCCGTACGGGTAATAAGCAGAGGGTGTATCCTGAAATGTAGTATGCTTATCTACATGTTAAAGGAAGCGCAACAGTAAAGTTAGTGATATCTTGCGATAAGCGCTATCATTTAGTTCTACCGATTCTGAGATAAGCCGAGTTCAACGAATTTTAAACATGTAGCTTTATTAGTATGTTTATAAATCTACGCGGCATATATTAGCTGACGTTCGGACTACTTTCGGAAAGGGCTTTGAATGATCTGCACGCGTAGCATGACCACCGCAGAAACGGGTTTTGTTGACGGAAGAATCGACAAAATGACATATCAACAAAAGAAATTGTCGATTCTTCCGTCGACAAAACCCGTTTCTACGGTGGTCATGCTACGCGTGCTGGCCTGTCTAACCTCCGCCATTTTATCTTATTTTCAAAGGAACGGCCACACTCTAAACCTGTACTCATCAATAGCTGGTAACAATACAATCAAGAATTGTAGGAGAGAAAATCTTCTAAAGTTTCACGTTTTCGAGATATAAGCTATCAAAATTACACTATCACAGAAACGTGAAATTTTCAATGCAATACTTTTTTTGTAAATATGCCAGTTATTGATTAATAAATACAGGTTTTATGGGTGGCCCATAAAATAAAATGGCAGAAGTAAGGCCGGCCACGCTTCATACAAAAATCTATTTTGCAACCCCTTTTTATTGCGTTTTTCAACGCATAAAGGACGTATTTTCAACGCTAGGTTCAACGTCGAAATTCGAAAATCCAGTAACCGGTCAAAAAATAGTGAATAAAAATCGTCTGAGCGTTGGTTGGCCTAGCTATATATTTTTTTCTATTCTTTTTAATGTCTGTCTATGAATGATGTGGCATATAGTCACATCATAACTGCGCTGAATAACAAATAGCATTGTAATTTGAACCTTATGTCAATACTAATAAGCAGTGATCGGAATAGGTAGAGCTATTTAGGTTCATTGACCGCAATCATTGATGTTAATATAGATATTCCACGGGATTCCGACTGATACTACGGGATTTTATTGAATTTTATTATTTTTGTCAATATGTATAAAAATGGTTTATGTAAGCCAATAAGCGCATGAGCGACGTTGTAAATTTTACGTCAACAGCACGCTATAAAACTTTTAGCCAAGCGCGCGACGTTGCCGCTTTGTTGAGACGCGTAATGTCGCCGCATTATGGAAACAAAAGAAAACAATAGCGGGGTGTTTCTGTCGCTAGAGTGACGCACCTGTTTTTTTCTCTTTCTGCGCCACTAGAATTCAATTCTTTACCATTGATTATTTTAATTAAGATTTTATTGTAAATACAAATTGTTCTATTTGATAATGTTTTGATTTTCTGAGGAACAAATAATTTGTATGTTTTTGTACAACTTCAGAATAAAAATGTTTAAATGATTGTTGATTCTTGAATAAGAAATTGTTACGTAAAAAAATATATGTGGTTTGATGAATCAAGTTTATCTATTTATTATACTATCCTTAATCCCGTCCTTCTTATTTTTACCCTTCAGAAAAGAAGTGTAATCTTTCATTAGTCCCGAAGGTGAGAATAGTTTTTTTATGATTTTACTACTTAAAAACCAAATCTCGGGACTCGGGGAATATCCATATTATTCCAGCCTATGGCAAGTACATAAAACAGCTCTACCTATTCCGATCTCTGCTAATAAGTCATGTCAATGTAACTATATTGTGTGTGTTTACCTTGTATAGTATTTTCTACGGGGTTCCCGATGTTGACAGGTAGCGTGTAGTTGGCCGCCATCAACGACAGCAATCCGTCAACGAGATCAGACACGTAACAGAATGAGCGGGTCTGCTTTCCGTTGCCATACACCTGGAAATAATAGTAGCAATATTATTATTTTTTCTCACATGTCAAGTACAAGATGGTAAAATGAAGACCATTGACAGTGCGGCTGACTTCCCAGGATGTTCTATTGCAATCCTTATTTACAGGTTAATTAATGAATTCCAGAGTGTAGGTACAAGACGGTTTGTCATTATATTAAACTTAGCTGTTGCCCGCGACCTTCGTCCGCGTAAAATTATTATAAAAATATTACTTCCTAATTTTAATCCAATTTTGTTAACAAATTTCAGGATTTTTATTTTTTTTGCACGGAACCCTAATCCTTTTTCTAAAATAAAAGTAGCCTCAGTTACTCCTTATAACATCAGCTAACTGTCAGTAAAAGTACCGTAAAAATCGGTCTAGCCGTTTCGGAGATTAGCCGCGACAGACAGACATACACTTTCATATGCATTCTGTAAAAAGCTTTTATTTTGAAATTACAAACAGACACTTCAATTTTATTTATTTGTATAGATAACTGTCTGGCGATCCACGTGTCTGTTATTTTTATGAAAATTGGCACACAGGAAGACCATAACCTGGTTTACGACATAAGATACTATTTATTCCAGTAGTACGTTGCCAGTTGCCGTGGGATAATGTCGGACCTCCACGTGTGCGAAGCAAAAACTAGAGTATCATAAACGACGCGTTTCACTTTTAAAATGCTCAAAGATTTTGGTTGCAAGTTGAATGTTGCATGATAAAATTGCCGCCTAAAAGTCACTACAGTCTATTAATAGCGACTGCCAACCCTACTAAACAATGTCTATTGAGCTTTCAATCACAATATCAAGGAATAAAATATTAAATTAACAGCCTTGACAATCCTAATAGGTGTCAGTACTCACTAGATGACTTGTCTAGCGTGTTATGATACAGCTTCCCTGTCTCATAATCACTATTTGTTTATTTTAAAGTGTATTCACGCTCTCCATCAATTTCGTAATCGGCTGAATACATTGTACTAGACTTGTAGAAACATCAGGAGTGGAAGAGCCAATGAGTAAAAAATTTGTTTCGAATTTGTAAAAGAAATAATTAAAGCTTGTAAAGTACGATTGTACGCAAAAAACACGTTTTCTTGTCGAAGTGGAGTTGCGGACTCCAGCCTGATATACAATCCAATAGGTACTATTGCTGGCCTTATATGGGGAGAAAATATGTACTGAAAACATTTTTTACAGGATTCGGTGTTCTAACAACCGAACATTCGTAACAATCTATAAGTTGAAGATGTTGTTGTTTGGCCAAAAACCAAACACAATATGTTTGGTTTTTGGCCACAAAGATCTATACCGGGAAGGAGCTCGTGGCTAAATAATAACAGCCGCTCGAATCGATCTTTAGGTTAAGCCGCGCGTGCCTAGGCTGGTCTGTGGATGGGTGACCATTCATTACAAACCGAGTTTCTTCCATGCCTCGGCAAGCACGTTAAGCCGTTGGTCCCGGCTGATCTTTGACAGTCTTTACAGGTAGTCAGTGGCCCGAAAGTCTGCCAATCAGTCTTATGAAGGAGTATGGTATTAATCAGTACTAACTGAGTTGTGGAGGTCAGATAAGCAGTCACTCAGCTGCATCCGGTTTGAATGGAAGCCGACTCCAACATAGTTGAGAAAAGGCTAGGCAGGGGACAGGTGGTAAGAGAAATCGGCGATCAAACTGGTACCATGAGTTAAGCACAATCATGATTCTAGAATTAAAATTAAACTATTGGGTTTAAAAAACAGCTGTTTCACACTAAAATGAAATACAAACAGCAGAATTTTAACGGGAAAAGAGTACATGGAAGGAAATGGGGGAGGCCTTTGCCCAGCAGTGGGATAGTACAGGCTAATATAAAAAAATAAAATAAAAAAAAAGATCAAAGGAACGTGAAGGTTTTATCATAAAATAGAGGCCTTTTCACAGCAATGGGTGAAGTTGTGGACGATGATGACTTATTAAAAAAAAGTTCCTTACAGTAATAGTCAAATTTTGCAGCGCTTGCATGATAAAGTTGGAGACGACTCGTCCATCCGACACATGCATCCTCGGGCCATACGTGTTGAATATCCTGGCCACCCTGACGGCCACCTTCTCCTGTTTGGCGTAGGAGTACGCCAGGGTCTCCGCTACCCTCTTGCCTTCATCGTAACACGCTCGAGGCCCTGAAATGTAGGAAGGTATTTGTTAATTAAGGATAGTATTACATCCACGTTCCATTCCATCCATTGCTATGATAGAAGTTAGTGTTTGTTTGATATGTTTTATAGCTAAACTGTTGGACCGATTGTGATGAAGTTTATTTTAAAGATAGCATAAATTCCATGAGGAAATCAAAGACAATTAGACATATTTCAAGTAACAAATCCTTAAGAATTAAAATGAAATAAGGTAGTTTGTTTGAACAAAATCACGCTGGCAAAGTTGAGGTCAAAAGTCTTATATACACAGTTGGCACGACTGGCACTGAGAATATAACGTCGTGTCAGTTGATTAAATAATAGTTTTGCTCTTTGTGTATTTTTAATCACATTTATTATATATTGTATAAATGTCACAGATGATGGTATTCCTTCTGTGTGCTCACAATATATTTACGGTATTTGTGTACGGAATTAATTATATTTATTGAATGTGTTTTTTATTTTTATTTATCCGTGTGCATGTTGATAGTCAAACTCTCATATTAGTTCGGATGATGTGGTTTGAGAGAATTCCTCTTTGCTCACCCGTTACGTAAGACAGATTTAAGTTGGGAAAAATTTATTGAAAAAAAAACGGGTGTTGGGTATCCAATACACCGTTGAAAATTTTATCAAAACTACACGAACATTTGTATACCGGTTGCCACTTCGTTAAAAAAAAAATAAACAAATGCACTACCTAACTTCAAACATTTTGATGACTTTTGGTATTTGTCATTCTGATAACAACTTAATGTACACTTACATAAGGTTAATATTTCTTAAGTGGTATTTCCACTTAAGCAATATTAACTTTCAACATTTATTGGAAACAGGAAATTGATAAGACTTAAGTCTCGTTACTTTATATACTTACGGTTTAATTAACAGGTAATTGAGAATGGTTTACTATTCAAGCGATAAAGCATTGTTTTAATGTGTTATCAATATTAAAATATAGCATAATATCCTTTTCTCAGTTCTTTAAAAATTAACATAATTTATGCAAACAAGTTGTCCCATTTGTTCTATTTTATGAGAGGTCGCAGAAGCGGGAAACCTACATCGAGTAAAGTCAGTGTCACAATCATTGGAACACCTGTGAAATGCTAATCTATACATACTCGAAATAACAGCTTTTTACTGAATGCATAAGAAACTATATACGGTACTTATATAAAAAAAAAATCATTTTTTTATATTTTTTTCTGTCTGTTTATAGGTTCCGGCTAATCTCCGAAACAGCTGGAAATAACTTCACGTGGACGAAGGTTGCGGGCAATAGCTAGTAGAGAATGTAAACAATATAATAGTCATACTAAGAAGAGACAATAATGATTTCTCGTTTATTAACTTTGAAAGTGGAACAGGTGTCACTTTGACAAACTGACACCTGTTCAACTAAAATATGCCAACGTGACTTTGTTTTATTTTTTGTGCTACAGCACTTGTTCACGTTCACACGGGCGCTTTTCTCTTGCGCACTGGATTTTAAGAGTACAAAATCAAACAAAGAGATTAAAAAAAAAATTAAATCGTCCTGCATCCTCACTCGGTTTAATACAGAGTTGAAAATTCTGTGTGCTGTATGAAACACCGCATTATGTGTCGCTGTTATTTTTCGTTGTTAAATATTAGTATTTTTTTATTCAAAAGAGTTACTGCAGTTAATTTTTTGACAGTCATATAAAAATTAGTTTTAAGTTTTTTGGGCAAATATGGCTCAACTTAATGTAACAATAAGTGTCAAGTTAGGTTGTCTAGTTTATGATTTGGCAACTATTGGCATAAATATATTGCATAGTAAAAGTATACTAACCTATTGGATTAACATGACCCCAGTAAGATTCAGGTTGCGGGTGCACCATGGGGTCTCCATACACTTCAGACGTGCTCGCTATCAGTATCTTAGCTCCAACTCGCCGCGCTAAACCTGAAGTTTGATGACGTCACTTCATG
This sequence comes from Noctua janthe, assembly GCA_910589295.1. Classification (NCBI taxonomy): domain Eukaryota; kingdom Metazoa; phylum Arthropoda; class Insecta; order Lepidoptera; family Noctuidae; genus Noctua; species Noctua janthe. The sequence goes on along the minus strand of OU342556.1, from coordinate 9,838,119 downwards.
TAACAATTTTAACATACCTAAATTAATTCAATTGCAGTTGTCTTTAATTGATCAAAGAGGTCCAAGAATCAAATGGTTCAGTTTTCAGTTCTCAAAAGCAAAACTTAATTGTGCATTCTGAAAGTTGACAACGTCGTAAATAGCTGACAAATAAAGGATGTAACAACACCCTTAACGAAGCCGGAAGGCAGTCATTGCGATCTTTTTTTGTTCTAGACGGACGGAAAACGGACCCTCAGTTTACACCCTGTATATTAAGTACAGCACAGACACAGCAATCTATACAAATAAATAAAATTGACGTGTCTGTTTGTAATTTAAAAATAACAGCGTTTTACTGAACCCATATGAAAGTATATACGGTACTTATAACATAACTTAATACATTTATTTAAATGTTTGTCTGTATGTCTGTTTGTTCCGGCGGCTAATATCTGAAACGGCTGGACAGATTTTGACGGGACTTTTACCGGCTGATAGCTAATGTTATAAGGCGTCACTTAGGCTACTTTTATTTTAGGAAAACAATTAGGGTACCGTGTAAAAAAATTAAAGCCCTTGATATTGTTAACAAAATCCGATTCAAACAGCAAATCTCCGAAAGGGCTGAATCGATTTTGACGGGACTTTTACTAGCAGACAGCTGAAATTATAAAGAGTAACTTAGGCTACTTTTATTTTCGAATAAATAATTAGGGTTCCGTACAAAAATTCAAACCCGTTGAAATCCGATTACAGGCAGCAGCTAGTATTTCATAAATGAGAGATAATTCTTAACGAAGTATTGATGTAAACTTATCAAAAAAAGGTTTTTTTTTTAACAGCTATTTGTGACGTTGCCAGTTTTCTGAATGCACCTTCTTAAGTCTCCATAAAAATTAAAATAATAATATGTTAATATGTTGTTGTTGTTATGTGTTTTATTGTTGTTTGTTTGTTGTATTGTTTGTTTGTTTGTTATGTTGTTGTTGTTTGTTATAATATTATTGTGTGGTGTGTATTTGTCTCTGATTATTTGATCTAAAAGTAACATTATTTTTAAGTGTACTTATTAACTAAATTATGAATCGTTGTGTCTGATGCAAATAAAAAAATAAAAAAGTAAAGTGTACTGTAGTAGCAGAAATACCTTTTAGAATGTCTGTAAGTTACGTTTGATTTGAGAAAGGCATTCATAACACAAACAATCAAGCTATGCCCCAACTACTAAAGCATGTACCAAGTAAGAAGTAGGCAAAAAAATATTACTGTTATCATTACATATCCAATTAACAATTTTCATTGTTAATTTTAAATGCAGATATGCTATATCAACCATAAAAAATCATGAATACTGTTTTAAAAACTTTTAATTGCATTTTGATTTGTTTCTTACAGTTAAAAAATGAGAGAAAACTTTAATATTGCGTTTTCGTATTGCTTATAACAATCTACACCCTTCGTAGTTATTTTGACAGTAGTAATGCGCATTACTTTGGACGATGATGAGCTTTACGCCTTTGATATAAGGTTCTTATGGAAATGATTGCCTCATCAAATGCAACCACTATACAAAAACAATTGAATTGCAAAATTTACTAGTCATATTATACTCACCTAACATATTGATTGTTCCTAAAGTATTAGTCTTAATTGTCTTAACAGGATTTTGCATGTAATGAGGTGGACTCGCAGGACTAGCTAAGTGGTATATTTCATCCGCCTAAAAACAGAACATAATTAAAGCGTTTGTTAGAAACTTTCGCCCGTAAGCTGCATCCTCATTTGTGAGATTTCATCAGGCTGGAAACCAGGATTATAATAATCCAGCTTTGCACCGGCAATGTGTCTTGCATTGCAGGTTGTATTGCAAATAATCTTGCAGCAATGCAACATTTTAATGTGCACGTGTGGCGCGAACACACTAAAATAACTGTGTGCACGCTACATATAACCCGTTTAAGAAACATGTTATGTTGCAAATAATCTGTACCCGGCTTAAGATAGTTCCCCATCCATCACCACTTCTATGTGTTATAAGTAACAAAGTCCCTGCCAAACTGCCTGTTCAAAATGTGGATGCAGCGTAGGCTATTGCTTTAAAAATGATAACACTGGCATACCTCTACATAAAGTGGGTTAACTATGTCATGATGAATCATCTCAAAGTTGCGGTGACCAAACCAGTGCTCCACATTACGCTTGCGGCCTGTGAAGAAGTTGTCCACAACAATCACCTCATGGCCTTGAGTCATAAGTACATCTACCAAATGCGAGCCAACGAATCCCGCGCCTCCTGTCACCTGAAATTACATGACTTAAATTCTTTATCACAATAAAGTTAAGCACACCTTACAGCCTCGTTGGGCCGCTGTGGGAGGGTGATGTTTCATACATTTCGTACGAAAGTAATAAAGAAAAAATTTTGCTCTGTAATGCGGCCTGTCTTATTCTATTCCTTATTACTAGGCAATTTATATTTTATTCCCATTTGCAAATAAATGCAGACAACTTTCATCAAGTTTAAAGTTCAAGTTTAAGTATGAAAGCAATGGAAAGTGCACATCGAATCTGTTTGTATACCTATACAATTTTTAATTTTCTAATCTTTATCTTGTAATAAGGGCCACTAGTTAAGTACTATGTACAAACAAGCATCGTTATGATGAAGCAATGTTATTTGTTATCTACTTGTTAAAAGATAAGGTTCCATACATTTACTATGATACAGACAAGAAGTTGTTGTTATTTTGAACTGGTTGGACATGATAAATGTAGAATTCATAATCAGGCGAAAATGTTCCCACTGCCAGGGACACAGGCCTTATTTCTGTGAGAGTGGGCATAATCCATCATGTGGGCCCAATGTAGCTTAGTGGTTGTTACATTCTTCCTCAAAATATTTTCCTTCACTGTTTAAGAGCATTGGTGATGAAATTATTTACACAATGAATGTAGAATGAGTGAATGTAAAACGTCTTACCAAAATTCTTTTCCTCTCTTTGTAGCCCAGAAACTTAACTTCTGGATACTTCTGTGGCACTCTTCCTTCCAATATAGCTATTTTCTTTTCTAATTGGTCTATCCTTGACTTAGCTTCCAGCAGTTCCCGTTTTGTACCTTCGTTATCACTGTTTTGTTGCAATTTACCCTCCATTATATCTGGATCAATATATTTATCCTTCTTTGGCAGATCAATAAAATCTCTGTCTAGTTTTTGAACATCCCCCTCTTCTATTCTTTGGTGCAGTCCACTATTACGTTTTGAAAGTATTAAAAATAATAGGAGAACTGAAAAAAGTTTAGTGTATATGTGTTAGTATTATGAATAATAAAATTAAAATTGGTTTATTTGCCTTTTATTTCACTGTTTCCTATTTAAATAATGTTTTGGTTGTAAAATGCCAAAATGATCCTAAAAATTTGAAAATTATTTGTTTTATTACTATACCTTGGCTTTTTGAAAAATTCATTGTTTTGATCAACATAACATAATTAGTACTCAACTATCGATTAATGAATATAACAACTTTGTGTTGAAGTAAGGAAAAGCAATATGCTAACAGCGCAACCATTGTAATAACTGTGCGAGACCGATAAAACTTTTGCTACTAACGTGTAAAGGACGCAATCTTAGCATTAAAATCACACGGCGAAGGCAAAACAACACAAAAATGCGGCAAGCATTTGTGTAAACTTATCAACAGATTGTTTTGTACTTACATAAAGAAAGTATGCCCAAGACTGTTAGTGTCTTTCTCAATTTCAGAGATTGTCTTATCATTTCTGAGTTTACTTTTATTCTGTTTCTGTTCACATTGCTAACTTTAAATTAGAATTTATGTTGTACGTGGTTTAACAGCGAAAAATTGAAAATACTTAGTATAATGGTATTACAAATGTCATATCCTTTCTGACAGCGTCACATCCAGCTGACTGTCACTGTCAGTTTTATTCGTTTTATAAGCATGTACTGAGGTTGGGCTTCTTGGCTTTTGAGCAATAATTTTTTTGGGTATATGTTTTATCTGTCGAAACCTTAGTGAAAAATCCAACTCAAAATCTTTTAATAATAAAGTTTATATGAAGGTAATACAATATTCGGGAGGTTCCTGCACCGAATCGGGCGGGAGGAAACGCCCGGGTGTTTCCACTGCGAGGATCGTCCGGAGGACACGGTGGAGCACACCGTGGAGGTCTGCCCCGCTTGGGCGGAGCACCGCCGTGTCCTCGTAGCGGCGATTGGCGGCGGCGATCTCTCGTGTCCGGCCTTGGTTCAAGCCATGGTCCGGAGCGAGAGGGAATGGGAAGCCGTCACCTCCTTCTGCGAAGCAGTCATGCTAGTGAAGGAGGTGGCGGGACGTGAGAGGGAAAGAACCTCACGTCCCAGCCGCCGCAGGAGACGCCCTGGGCGTCGGTGAGTTATGGGCTAGCTCGTCGTCCGGCCGTCTTATGACGACAGGCCGTGTCGACGGCGCGTTCGTGTTCCACGTGCGCCTCAAAGAGATGTCAGCAAATAAGTAGGGGTCCGCATGGGCCGATGCCTGCCAGGGCTGCGGGACTGTTCGAAAGAGATACCGTAGCCCTGGAACACAAAGGGCAAAGAAGGAACATGGATGGGTTTTAGTCAGTACAAGTCTGACACTCCCTTCCGCTCCGCCCAGAGTGGGGGGGGGGGGGGTCATTAGATGAGTTCCCATACGAAAAAAAAAAAAAAAAAAACTAATACAATATTCCAATAGTATACATCCAAAATAATATTTTTGAAAAGATTTGAAATAAATTAGCGCTAACTATAATGGCAATCCAAGGCTAGCTAATGATTGATGCTTAGTCTTGATAAGTAATGTTTTTGTAGAAAAGTGTCGCTCATCGTAAGCATTAGAATACATCGGCATTTTTTGTAGTCCAGCGGTTTGCTACTACACCGTTTAATTTAAATCAAGCTAACAATGGGAATTCTCCTCACCTTGATGTTCACAAGCTTGCTACTAGTTGACGAATTGTAGATAGATTGAGAATGATCTGTAGGTGAGTTGCTCAAAAGACTTGACCGTCCGTGATGGTGACGCTTATTTAAATGGCCAATGAGAGCTGGGAAAGGAAATAATGTGTATGGTTTTTAGGATTCCGTACCCTAACTCACTGTTTCACACTGTCTGGTCTCTATTTAGCAGAGTAGGATATATTAATCTTTTGAACCGTAATAGGTAGATAGTTGAAAATTTCACAGAATCCGTATGAACAGGATCTTAATTTCAGGTTTATGTAACAGTTTTGTTAAGACGGAACTCTTAGCGCTCGAGTTCCATTTGCTCTTGGCCTGTCTTTGTTTTTACCATAATAAATAGGCGGGAATCAATTTTTTACGGTGATAACACTACATTAATTACGTCACATACTAACAATCTCAACTTTAACAGCCTAGTCTGCATAGACTACTATACAGAGTGTTTAGTGTTTTTTTTATGTATGTTCACCGATTTCTCCATCAGTTGTGGATCGATTTTGAAAATTGTTTTTTGTTTGAAAGAGTATACCTATTCCCAAGTTGGTCTCATAGAACGGAACTCTTCTATAATATACAGCAAATCTGTCGGGATTTCTGCAATCGCTTGGATGTTTATTGTTTACACAACACCGTTACATAACATAACGTGATATTTGCCGAGACCGAGCCGAGAGCTGAATCTAACCCAATCTCACGAGAAAGAGAAGGGGGCCTCTTCCTCTCGTGAGATTGGGTTAGATTCAGCTCAACACCCTCCCCTCCTTAAACGCCTCACATAATTAATGGAACCATGGTAAGTCATATTTGTCTCCTCAATCGTTGTTGCCGATAAAATAGAATATGACTTTATGTACCGTTTCCTTCAGGTCACGCCCGAGGCAGATGTTCCTGGGCTTCGAGGAAGTCAGGACTAGGTGACTGGTGGGGTGCTCTTCTTTGGCTTTACTAGTTTGTCAGTATTGGTCATATGAAATAATCAGTTATTGGAAAAAAATAAGTGTATTTGGAAGAGGTAATAATATCATGTAGGTACTTACAAAAAAAATTTTTAAAAGTATTAGTCTATACATAATATATACTTAGCTGCATGTTTAGATCGCTATTTACTTGAGAAATAAGTACATAAATCGTTCAAATTAACCGATTTACCTACATATCTTAATAATCCCAGTAATTAGTGATCTTTTTGTCAAAGTCAAAATGTTTTATTTGTTACATAGGTTTTGTTTTTAAGGCGAGGTTACCCCGAGCGCCGTATGCATCAATCGCTTACCCCAGCCCCCGCACGGAGAGGCGATACGTAACAAATTACGCGGCGCGAGAACGCGCGCGCTTAGCGCACTGGTCATGAGTTCACGAACTCGGATAGGTACTAAGTTGCGTTACAGGGTAGAGCGATGCAGTAAAACAACTTGAATTGATATGTATAAGTTCACTTTGTTTTATTTTTATAGAAAGTATTGGTTATAGATAGATTAGGAACCTACGTATTCTATGAACGTGAACCTAATTACTAACAATTAAAATAAGTAGATATAATTAAAAATAAGAAGGTATACTTATTTATTTTTGTGAATAAGGTGAATTTAAAATTTGACTGACACTAAGATCATGAATACGGGTATGATTCAAAACTACACGCCACGCGCCATTCGGTTTTTAATAAAAATATGCTTTACTTTTTTTTCGGTTTTGTTGTCATGGGTTTCGTTTTCGTGGTTTTTGGGGTCGCTGATAACTAAAATTAGGCCAAAATGAAAATCCAAGATGGCGGCGAATAAATTTTCGATTTTTTCTTCATGAGTGTCATTTTCGTGGTTTTTGGGGTCGCTGATAACGAAACTGAGATCAAAATGAAAATCCAAACTGGCGCCGACGAAAATTTTCGGTATTTTCGTCATGGGTGTCATTTTCATGGTTTTCGTGGTCGCTGATAACGAAAATTTGGTCAAAATTAAAATCCAAGATGGCGCCAATGAAAATTTTAGCTTTGTCATCATGGGTGTCATTTTCGTGGTTTTCGGGGTCGCTGATAACGAAAATGAGAACAAAATGAAAATCCATGATGCTGCCGACGAAAATTTTCTGTGTTTTCGTCATGGGTGTTTTTCATGGTTTTCGGGGTCGCTAATAACGAAAATTAGGTCAAAATTAAAATTCAAGATGGCGCCAATTAAAATTTTCAGCTTTGTCGTCATGGGTGTCATTTTCATGGTTTTCGGGGTCGCTAATAACGAAAATTAGGTCAAAAAGAAAATCCAAGATGGCGCCGACGAAAATTTTTGGATTTTTCGTCATGGGTGTCATTTTCATGGTTTTCGGGGTCGTTGATAATGAAAATTAGGTCAAAATTAAAATTCAAGATGGCGCCAATTAAAATTTTCAGCTTTGTCGTCATGGGTGTCATTTTCATGCTTTACGGGGTCGCTGATAACGAAAATGAAGTCAAAATGAAAATTCGATAACACCAAAAATTATTTTTTTGTTTTTACGTCATGGCTTTCATTTTCATGGTTTTCGGGGTCACTGATAACGCAAAATAAGTTCAAAATAAACAGAAACAAAAAAAAATAATGTTTTTCATCGACTCAGAAAACCATGAAAATGACACCCATGACGAAAAAACCCAAAAATTTTCGTCGGCGCCATCTTGGATTTTCATTTTGTCCTCATTTTCGTTATCAGCGACCCTAAAAACAACGAAACCGACACCCATGACGAAAAAAACAGAAAATTTTCGTCGGCGCCCTGTTGGATTTTCATTTTGACCTCATTTTCGTTATCAGAGACCCCGAAAACCATGAAAATGACACCCATGACGACAAAACCGAAAATTTTCATTGGTGCCATCTTGGATTTTCATTTTGACCTTATTTTCGTTATCACCGATCCTAAAAACAACGAAAATGACACCCATGACGAAAACACCAAAAATTTTTGTCTGCGCCATCTTGCATTTTCATTTTGACCTGATTTTCGTTATCAGCGACCACGAAAACTATGAAAATGACACCCATGACGAAAAAACCAAAAATTTTTGTCGGCGCCATCTTGGATTTTCATTTTGACCCCATTTTCGTTATCAGCGACCCTAAAAACAACGAAAATGACACCCATGACAAAAAAACCAAAAATGTTCGTCGGCGCCATCTTGGATTTTCATTTTGACCTAAGTTTCGATATCAGCGACCCCGAAAACCATGAAAATGACACCCATGACGAAAAAACCAAAAATTTTTGTCGGCGCCATCTTGGATTTTCATTTTGACCTCATTTTCGTTATCAGCGACCCCGAAAACCATGAAAATGACACCCATGACGACAAAACCGAAATTTTCATTGGCGCCATCTTGGATTTTCATTTTGACCTCATTTTAGTTATCAGCGACCCTAAAAACAACGAAAATGACACCCATGACAAAAAAACCAAAAATTTTCGTCGGCGCCATCTTGGATTTTCATTTTGACCTAAGTTTCGATATAAGCGACCCCGAAAACCATGAAAATGACACCCATGACGAAAAAACCAAAAATTTTTGTCGGCGCCATCTTGGATTTTCATTTTGACCTAATTTTCGATATCAGCGACCCCGAAAACCATGAAAATGACACCCATGACGAAAAAACCAAAAAAATTTGTCGGCGCCATCTTGGATTTTCATTTTGACCTCATTTTCGTTATTAACGACCCCGAAAACCCGATAATACGATATCGACCACGACCAATACTCATTCTATCTCGTTCTCCCCTACATACTTTCTTTTTCAGCCCATGTCGAACTCGATAATCTTCGGCTAACCGGGCTAAAAAAAATAGTGGAATAAATGTTTTGATTTTAGTAGGCCAGTTACAGGCAGTTTTGAATTGTCGAAAAAAAGATAATAAAATGAAGCTACAGTCCCATTCAAAAGGCATAATAACTGTGAAAGTACTGTAGTTGCCCATTTTAAAGTTACCGAAATTTATAAATAATATTGCGAAATCATAAATAGCGACTTTTGCTACGACACAATAAAGTTCAATTCAGGCCGCGCAGCGCTAATTACCTACAGTTATATTCTCCTAGAAGCTGCCTCTCTTTCTATTGCGTAACTCTTATCTTCTACCTTCTGACTACGTTCCCTATTAGGTACCTACTGTACTTTTGTGAACAAATAATATTTCAAATAAACCTAGGCTCGGTGTTTACTAAGTATTATTTTTTACAAACTATTTTTGGCTCAGCTCGTAACAGAACTTAGCGGGGGTGGGGTGGCGGGTTTGAAAAATTGGCACACGTCCGACCTCCAACGCGTTCCGCTCGGGACTGAAGCACGCGATGCGAGTAAGAAATGATGAAAACAGCCAATTTTGGAAAGGGTTGTTTAGGTTTTTTTAAATATTTCAAATTATGATCGCCGTTTACTGTCACATTTTTTACGACCTTTATAATGGTATAAGTTTTATTGTTAAAAACCTAATATAACTCAAGTGATTTAATATTAAAAACCATCATTTAGACTTGTCTTTGCGATTTAATTGGATGCAACAAAGTGCAAGTAATCGTGTATCGCTGTGCCGGAATATCTAGATCGAAGTGTGAAATATGTAATATGTTTTTTTCAGAATTTAAATCCGTGCTATATAGGAATAAAACACAATACAAAACGACGTTTATCTGGATAACCTCGCCTTAATAAGCACAACTGATAAGTACAGCGTACAATATTGTGTAAACAGATAAAGCAGCGAAGCAGCTAAAATTATTTATTATAAATTAATTTCTTAAAAACACAGTTATTATCAAAAAAATTGGTATCGGAAAAAAAATTGTTGCACTCCATCCGTGTAGGCTGCAGTACTTAAATATCTCCAAAACATGAGAATCTACAATACATCCATAATAAAAGACACTGTAAAAAATGTATTTACATTAGGTATTTAAAATTGTACTTCCACAGGATATTTTAGAGTTCTGGAGACCACTATAGGTACCTAATTTACACTTAATTATTATTATAGGATAACTAGCCCGACCGTTGGAGCTTTAGGGACCAGTTGTCTTTGTCTGCAAGGTTGTCGAAGTCGCACAGGAACGTCGGGCTGATCGCTGAACAGGCCATCTATCCCAGCGGCAAAATAAGTGCTGATCTCAGCAGTTAAGTCACCCAGAACAGATGGCGTGTTGGGATCCTCAGGGTTGTGGAACTCTCTTGGCAAGAAGTTATTCTCAGCTCGAAACGTGTATATATGAACCTTCAAGCCTACAGCATGTGCATCGCTTACGAAAGAGGTGACATTACCTAGATTATCGTTTTCGTCACGAGGAATGATGTAGCTCTTGTCTGGACCCACCGCGTAAGCATATTGCGCTACGTCTCTGAGCCCCTCAGGGGTAGCCATCTGACCATACGTGAGGCCAGTTGCAGTTTGATCGAAAGGCGACAGAGACTTACTGTCGAACAGCTGCAGTAGCCGTAGCTGAGTCATTTGTTTCAGTTTTTTCAAATTATTCACTTCAAACGACTGTATATAAATTGGTGATTGAGGTCCCTGGTATCCGTAGCTGTGCAAAATATCCACTACCAATTTCTCCATCGGTAATCCGATTGACTCAAAATAGGTACTGTGCTTGATTTCTGGATAAATTCCAATTAGTCTATCTTGACTGGTTTGTAGACTTTTGACCATTTCAATTATTTCTATAAACGTCGGAATTTCAAAAGCGCCGTCCATGCGGGCGTTTCCGGGTCTTATGTCTGAAATGCGTTCTATAGCCCGTAAGGTCTTTATTTCTTGTAGAGTAAAATCTTCTGTGTACCAGCCGCTTCTTTCTACGCCATCTACAGTTTTATTGCGATAACGAGAAGCGAACTCGGGGTGTAGAAACACATCTGTCGTTAACCCTAATTCGTTATCGTGTCGGGCAATTAACCGGCCGTCTTTTGTCATGACTAGATCGGGCTCCACGTAGTCGGCCCCCATGAGTGCGGCCATGGCGTAGGAGCCGAGGGTGTGCTCCGGGGTGTACCCGCTGGCCCCGCGATGTCCAATCACCAGTGGGTGGCAGAATTCAGTGTCGTATTCATCTGATGTCCTCATTATTTTAACGTTTGTTTCTGACTCATTTCTCTGAGTTTCTGACTCACATCTCTGAGTTTCTGACTCATTTCTCTGAGTTTCTGACTCATTTATCTGAGTTTCTGAATTATTTGTTACCCCATATACGATACCAAATAAACTATATAACATAATCCACACATTGCGATCCATCTTCATTTTCCTGTAAAGAATTGTTGTTAATTGTGAATAAAGCGTTCATAATAATTTACCTACTACATATTATTACATGCTTGGGTTTGTTTATATACTTCACAATAATAGTAACATTAGTACGGTAGTTGTATTTACGAAACTGTTCTGCCTTTCATCACTATTTAAATTAGAAGATTTAAACTCTAAGTCTTGTTTACACAGTTAGTAGGTACCTAGTAAAGGCAAGCCTTGTTTGAACATAGACAAGTTGTGCGCTACCTAGAACCATTTTTGATTAACTTGATAGGTTTATTATCAGCCTCATTAGTTACAATGTTGTTTAACCAGTTTGTGTAGGTATCTAGTACCTGATAGAACTACCTACTAGGTAATTTAGGTACATTTAAGCAAGTTTTACTAGTACATCACTAATATAAGTGAAACACTGGCTTGACAAGTAACAGGAAAAAGTTTTGAATAAAAAAAAAAACTTAAAAATGATTAAAGAAATTACTTACATGTTTGTCGATGTCACTTTTGTAACTCGTACACATTTACGATATTATATTCACAGATATGAGAAGTGGGTGACAAGGAGACCAAACACAATGTACAGTCAAGAACTAAAGCGTTATATCAAACAACAATAATATGTCTACCACCATTTACGACCACGAGGAAAGTGTATAGCTTAACTCTTGACGTAATTTAGTTACGTTGCTTGACCTGTATAGCCAGTGAGTATTCTGTATGAACTTGATTTTACGTATTGGTCAATGATATTGCAAGGAGGTTACAACATAGTATCATTAAAATTCAAAAGGTAGATTGTGCACGAGTCGATCTATCTACGTAGATGACGCCTGAACTAAAGACAAAGCGAAATAAACAAAGATTTAGCTACTCTCAGAGTTATGTACCTATTGACATGCAGATAATACACCACCTACACAACACAACCTACAGAGTATGTAAAATGTATCCTCGCTTATTTAACTCTGTAATTGTGTGGAACGTATAAAACAATAACTTATTACTTTTATGATTTGTTGTAGCAATTTTTATTTTTTTATTTGGTATTCAGCAGATAGCGTTGGACATTCTGTTTCTGATCAAGTCTTTTTTTTTTTGTAAGTATTAGTACTTATGACAGTATTTAAGGTCAAAAGTGTTTATTAAGATAGTTAGATAACAAATTTTGTACGACTTTCTATTTACATCTCCTTAGCGAAAACTGTGCTAAGATATTGTAAAATACCAATTTACTCATTTTTGCATTAATAATGTTTTTATGTCACTGTACGCATACTTGAGATAAATCATAAAACTGGGTGTATCTTATTGTTATCATATATCATATCTTTCAAAGGTTTGGAATAGGGTGAACAACTCGCAAAGTAGTCTTAGGATAAGTGACGTAATTTCATCTGAAGTAGGTACCTAACTACAACTGTAGCTATAAGAAAACTTTTTATTCATATACTTTGACCTTTTATTTAGAAGTCTCCAGCAAAACAGATCTAATTCCTTTTCGACCGTTTTCTAATGCTCTTTCTGCGATTCATCAATCACCTCCACCAGTAAAATCCCAAGAAAATCTTATCTTGTGGTGTTATCAACCACAATTTTTTTTTGTCCGAACCATCGATCAAAAATTCGGAAGAGTGTGTTCATAATCAGTAGGTGGCGTTAGCGTGACGATCTTAGTATGTCCGTTGATGTGCAGAAGACATCGGTATCATGGACTCTTGTTTGTAAGCGTGCTTACTAAAAGTTAAAGATAAAGAATCATTGCCCTTCGGCAGATAAGTAATTAGTTTAAATAAACCTTAAACTAATCTTTTAGTCAACACTTCCTCATTTGTTTTAATATTATAAAGAGGTAAAAGGGGATAGTAGGAGGTCCGACTGCAAAATTTCCAACCTACTAGATACCGCGATAAAATGCACAATGGGTTCTCATAAAAGTGATGCTAAGTCCGAATTTGATAGTCTGCCACGGCGGAACTTGCCGGAAGTAAAAAAAAAAAAACATTTTCGGTGCGAAAAAGTGGGTGTTACTTTACCCATCTGATACTGAAATAATAGTTATGGCATCAGTTAGAAATTTACTGGTAGATACAGAAAAGCGATATCTGTCAGTATTTTTTTTGCTGGAAGTGCTTGGCAGACGCTCTCAAAGGTAACCAACGGGACCCCTAAATATACCCATCTGATACCGCCTGCACGAATGGCGCGCGGAGGCACTAAGTCGGGGGGAAACTCCGCTGCCGCGGCAAATCACCGCTCTGCGGACAGACCTCCGGCGCGATTTCATGGCGACATGGAGAGAGCGACTGTCACAACCCCATGCAGGGCATGGCACTATAGTGGCGATAAGTCCCCTCTTTGAGGAGTGGCTAGAAAGGCGCCTCGGCGCCCTCACCTTCCTGCAGGTCCTCACCGGACACGGTTGTTTCGGGCCGGTCACGGTGGACCATACCGTGGAGGTCTGCCCCGCTTGGACGGAGCACCGCCGTGTCCTCGTAGCGGTGATTGGCGGCGGCGATCTCTCGCGTCCAGCCCTGGTTTAAGCCCTGGTCAGGACTGAGAGAGAATGGGAAGCTGTCACCTCCTTCTGCGAAGCAGTCATGCTAGTGAAGGAGGTGGCGGGACGTGAGAGGGAAAGAGCCTCACGACCCAGCCGCCGCGGGAGACGCCCCGGGCGTCGGGGGTCACGTGGTGGCTCCCGGCCACCGTAGGCGCGGGCCTGTGGACGGCGAGTAATGGACAATTAGCTAAACGAAAAATTAAAATTTACTTCCCATGGGTGTGACAGAAACAGAACTCCACCTTGTAATTCTTCGCAGAATTATGTTAGGCATCCTTGCCTTCTAATAATAGATAATCTTGTCGATTAATTTCGTGGGATTAAAGGGGATTAACACGGAATTCAGCAGTAAAGATTAAAGCATTTATTGTTTAGTACAGAGCATTGTAAAATACATAACTTACTATCTAGAATAAATTAATAATCCCAATATGGACAGAGTATCTAAAATTACATTATACAACATTAGTTTTAGTATATGCGAAACCTGAAACACGTGTCTAGTATTTTTATTTAAAGAATCTATGTACAAAATTTCAAAACTGTATCTTGAAAAATCACAAAGTTATAAGCTTGTTCTGTTACCTGTTGATCCGCACAAAAACGTGGTCACGACGAGGCGCCTGCGTTGTCTTGAGCTCATTGATAATAATAATTTGGCAGTAGGTACCTAAATGATTGCGATAGGTACTTAGTGTCGCTCAGTGTCAAACTTGTAGCCTTTCTTAAATATTTTTGGGACAAAATATAACATAGGTTAAAAATTATTGGAATCGATTCAGTTAATTATTCTGAACAAACTATATTCAGGTTTCGCATATACTAAAAATAATGTTGTATACATTACAATTTTACTTATGTAGAGGTAACATGGTCACAGTACAGCTAGACCTCTGGCAATTGAACATTTTATGATCTGACGTATGACGTTTTACGATCTACATTGACGTTTGTGTCTTTATCACAATAAATAATAGTTAGGGGCAGTTAATTGTCACAATTACCCCGAACGCGCACTAAATCATCTGGCTGGTCAGTAAAAAAACCGTCTATTCCTGCAGCAAGGAACGCTTTTAGCTCACCTGCAGCGTTACCGAGAGCGCCAGGTGAAGGATCATCGCTTCGGAATTCAGTCGGCAGGTATGTGTTCTCTGATCGAAACGTATATGGGTGCACTTTCAGCCCTGCTGCATGAGCATCCTGCACATAACTTGTCACAGTACCCAGATAGCCATTAGCATCGCGAGGGATTATGTAACCTTTGTCGGGTCCCACTGCGTAAGCGTAAGTAGCAATCTCACGTAACCCTTCAGGAGTAGCCATTTGAGCATAAGTGAGAGTTGTCCCCGCCACAAATTGATCGAAGGGTGGGAGAGTAGAATTACTCGCAAAAAGCTGAATCAATCGAAGATCAGTCATATTTTTCAGCTCCTTCAAGTTGCTCACTTCAAAAGATTGAATATAAATATGTGCTTCAGGACCTCTGTAACCATTGTTGTGAAGCAAATCCACTAGAGGTCGTTCCATCGCTAGTCCCAAACGTTGAAAATGAGTGGCGTGTTTGATTTCAGGATAAATTCCAATTGGACGATGTAGACCGATTTCTAGACCTTTGGTCAAATCGATGATGTCTTGCATAGTCGGAACATCAAAGGCTGTATTCATTCTAGCATTGCCAGGTCTTATGTTTGGTATGCGTTCTATTGCTCGTAGAGTTTTGATCTCCGCTAGAGTGAAGTCTTCAGTGAACCATCCGCTTACGTCACTGCCGTCGACATTTTGAGTACGATAGCGACTGGCAAATTCTGGACGTTGAGCTACATCTGTTGATAAGCCAAGTTCATTGTCGTGGCGTGCTATGATTTGTCCGTCTTTAGTCATGACGACATCTGGTTCCAGGTAGTCGGAGCCCATGGTGGCTGCGAGGGCGTAGGCTCCGAGGGTGTGTTCGGGGACGTAGCCGCTGGCGCCGCGGTGCGCTATTACCAGCGGGTGGCACAGGTCGAGGTCGTACTCCTGCTGAATGCCATTGGGGCCATTGGGGTCTGACCTGGTGCGTATTACAAGCAGTGCGATGGAAGCACTCAACCCTCCGAAGCCAATGACTGTCAGCAGCAGTAATATACGAGTACGGCTGTTCATTTTCACTTTTCCTGTAAAATAATTTTAATTTATTCATTTAAAGCAGTAATTACTCGATACGCCTGAAACGCTTAAGTGTTAACGTTCGTTAGCTAAAGTGGTTGGTTAGTTCACATTAAAATACTTTTGAATTCACTTGGTATTAACTAAAAGAAGTTATCAACGTAAACAGTAGATACTCACGTCAACAATACTGTTATGTCAGAAGTGGCAACTATACGTCTTCTTACACAAGCTAACAAATAAATAATAATTGGTACCCATAAAACGTTTTAGGTTTGTGATAGCACCAGTTGAGAATTAATACTCCTTAGATAAGCATAGATAAGTGTTTTACTTAAATGTTTTGCTAAAATATAGGTATTTCTTTGACAAGATACTAGACTAAGTACTTACGTTTAATTAATATGATACTCCCCATTTAGTAGTTTTTGGTTGGAAACGGGTTACCATCCACCCGGATTTTTATGGCCATGTCCGGCTTCTTGGTTCCCCCAACCGCACTTTGTCCGGCCTCGTCATTTATAAGGATTTTTTTTGTTAATTTAAGGTTAATTGTCAGTTCCAAACGAATTCATTTATTACGAATGCATACGAATTTTCTCGAACTTGAAATGAAAATTTCAAGTTCGAGGAAAGTTAGAACCTTATGTAAGAAAGAGTTAAGAGACTGCGTAAGAGTGAGATAACAGTATCTACCTACTTACAGCATGTTATTTATGCGAAAACTAGTGTTTTATCCTGAGTGCGGAGTAGTTTGATGGTGCGTCCCAATACACAAATTTAACGAATTAGCGAAGTTAATAAAATATTTTTTAGCATATTGCATACCGTTGGAAAGAAAAAACTGAGACTGGAGAACTTTCTAAAAGAATTCGAAGATCTCGATCGCTTTTAGTTTTTTTTTATAGCAGTTTAAAGTTGAGTTTCAAGTTTATTTTTTCTTCTTCCAAAATCTTTGTAAGTTATTAAAAAAAAAACTAGATGTTACTAGCGAGTAGTCTTGAATTTGATAGAACCATACAACAGTACGTATAAAAATTAAAATGTAATTTAAGCATTATACTAATAACTTTTTTTAAATTTAAGCTTTAATGCTTAGTTTGGGAATTTTTCAAAATAAAAATCATAAAAACCGAATAAAAAAACCGGTGTGGCCAAGAGTGAGTTCTTGGGCCTGAAGAGAAAGCAAATGACCTCTCCATTCGGCCAATTCAATTTGGCAAACGATGCACCAAACACCTTGTATATATTTTAATCCTGGGCCATTTTCGGGCGACAAAACGCTACCGTTATCAGTCGGACTCTAGTAAATGTGTTCCTACTGATGGAAAAAGTAAAAAAGGTGGTGACGTTTCTTAGCAAATTCAGGATGAAAAATTAAAAAAAAAAAATTAAAAACTTTTTATCAGGACTTTTGAGGTCATAATGTTCACACTTAGATAATAAAAAGAGTAGAGGATGCATCTCCAATATGCGACACTTGACGACGACTTAAAGACACTTGCCAAATCCACCACCATCAGGAAATCTTTGGATAGGAACGATGTGGAATAGAAACGTTTCAGTTTACATCAGAATCGGCACCGAGACTCGTGGCAATTTTTCGTTATTTCTAATGGTTAAGTGTTACAAATTTGGTGATCGGTGCACCACATTCTGTATAGTTACACAAATAATTTTTAATATAATATTTTGGCCATTGAAATGTATCACGCTAAAGTATTGTGTAGTGACTTGTGTGTGATACATGCGAACTTCATGCTTATCCGTCGTGTAAGTAAGCCATGTTAGTAGGCGGCTAATCTTTAGTGGGTAGTTATTACAAGATAGGGTACAGCACACACTGATGATTAGTTTTGTCGTAGTAATAGAGTATCGATATAAATAATATAAAAGTTTTTAAAGTAAATACTACAGGTAGACTATCGGTTCACTTTTACCAAATGCTCCGAGAAACATAAAATCATTTATATCAGGCTATAATGGCCATAGATATATAACATACTAGCTGTGCCCCACGGTTTCACCCGCCGCTTCTAACTTGTGTTTTTTTGCTCGGCTCCTATTGGTTATAGCCTGATGTTATATAGCCTACAGCCTTCCTCGATAATTGGACTATCCAAAACTAAAAGGATTTTTCAATTCGAACCTGTGGTTCCTGAGATTAGAGCGTTCAACCAAACAAACAAAGTCTTCAGCTTTATTATATTAAGTAAGATAAACCAACATAAATGAAGTAAATACAAAACTTGTGTGTGTGTGTGTGCTTCGAGAAATATAAGTGTCATCTTATGTTGTTAGCTGGTTAGCTAACAAATAGAGCCTACTGTAGTCATTGCTATTAAACTTGTAGACATCAAGCATATCAGGGCATCGCAGCTTCGTTGCCATCTCAGCCGAGACAAAGCTAAAATGCTCCAGAACACAGCCATCCAGTTTGGAAGTTGACAATAGAATGCATAAGGATTTCCCTTGTCGAGCTTAGCAACAAGAGCGAATTTTCTGCAGAAATACTGTCCAGACGTTACGG
Organism: Noctua janthe; assembly: GCA_910589295.1. Lineage (NCBI taxonomy): Eukaryota > Metazoa > Arthropoda > Insecta > Lepidoptera > Noctuidae > Noctua > Noctua janthe. Next base: position 9,819,629 of record OU342556.1, on the reverse strand, counting down.
TTCAGTAGTCAAAAAACGTACCATTTATATTGCAGTAGATTGCATACCAGTAATTGTTTGCTGAAGGATAATGTATATCCTACTAGTTCCCATTATTGCAGAATAAAAACTTTTAATAAAAACAAATGTATCCCTCGGGGTGCACAACCCTCGCGCTGGTATGTTGACACTGAGATTTTATTGTTAGGGTTGTCACGTTCTTTTTTTTATTGACACTTAGTTCAGTAGGTAGGAAGGATTTTTTGGCTAAATAATATCACCCGCTCGGGTCGATCTTCAGGTTAAGGGGCGGATGCCTAGGTAGGTCCGTGGATGGGTGACCACCCATAAAATACCGAGTTTTCTCCGAGCCTCGGAAAGCACGTTAAGCCTTTGGCCCCGTCTGTCATTTGAAGATCTTTGACAGTCGCTGCAGGTAGTTAGTGGCCCGAAAGTCTGACAAAACTAAAAACCCAATACTAATTAGGTTTGGGAAGTCAGATAGGCAGTCGCTCCATGTAAAATACTGCTATTCAGCTGCATCCGGTTAGACTGGAAGCCACCCCAATTTAGCTTGGAAAAGGCCATGGGTGCCGGCAGGATAATTTTCATCTTCAGTTCAGTAAAACGCTGTAGCATTTTTTTTTTTTTTTTTTGTTTCGGTTAGGAAGTCATCAAATTTTGGCTAAATAATATCACCCGCTCGGGTCGATCTTCAGGTTAAGGGGCGGATGCCTAGGTAGGTCCGTGGATGGGTGACCACCCATAAAATACCGAGTTTTCTCCGAGCCTCGGAAAGCACGTTAAGCCTTTGGCCCCGTCTGTCATTTGAAGATCTTTGACAGTCGCTGCAGGTAGTTAGTGGCCCGAAAGTCTGACAAAACTAAAAACCCAATACTAATTAGGTTTGGGAAGTCAGATAGGCAGTCGCTCCATGTAAAATACTGCTATTCAGCTGCATCCGGTTAGACTGGAAGCCACCCCAATTTAGCTTGGAAAAGGCCATGGGTGCCGGCAGGATAATTTTCATCTTCAGTTCAGTAAAACGCTGTAGCATTTTTTTTTTTTTTTTTTGTTTCGGTTAGGATGTCATCAAATGACCCCCCACTTTGGGCGGAGCGGAAGGGAGTGTCAGACTTGTACTGACTAAAACCCATCCATGTTCCTTCTTTGCCCTTTGTGTTCCAGGGCCACGGTATCTCTTCCGAACAGTCCCGCAGCCCAGCACTCCCGCAGCCCAAACGCTTTAGCATTACTGTGACGTTCTAGGTTACTGTATGAATACACAATTTTAATTAAAAACAAAATCTAAATCTTTTCTACTTATGTATTTCCTTTCCCGACAGAGTGGTGCAAATGCACCCTTTGCACCCACCCTGCTGCCGGCGCCCATGGAAAAGGCTAGGCAGATGATAAGTTCAGTACGCTCTATAGCGTCATGGTTCTTATGGCGCTTGTATGACATTGTCTGGAGCACTGTTAACAATTGTGATATTGTCTGTGGAAATTGTATTGCAAAACCAAGATGGCGACGTAGTTCCAATTACTGTAACCGCGCTCCAATAATACCATGCAGCGCGATATGTTGATGTTTTGAGAACGAAAATCAATTTATTTAAGTATCAAAATTCTACGGGACTCACTATCAAAGGTTTTCTTTTAATTGGAAATTTTTATCGTCAATTAAAAGAAAACCTTTCATTATTTAATATTCTTAATTTTGTTGCTATGTAAAATCTGAAGTAATGCTAGCATAGGATTTCGTTAGTCACGCCCTATTCAGCTGTTAAGCATAATAGAAGTATGATGTGGTTAAGTAAAGGTATTAGGACGTGCTCTAAACGAAAACGTCAACTCCTTTGGAAGTACCGTTTAAATTCAAATCCTAAGGACAAAATGTACTTTAAAGAATATGCGGGAAGACTAAAGACAATTATTAAAAAAACCCAAAAATCACAAAATAACTTCTTCATAAACTCATCTACTAATAAAAGCAAAGCGATATGGAAAATCATAAACAACTACAAAACAGTAACACCAAAGGAGAATGTTAGTCAAATAAAAGTGACTGATAAATTAGTTACAGCACCGAAGGAAATAGCTCAGGCATTTAATAATTACTTTATTGACGATATTAAACCGACGCTAAAAGGAAATAATAACTCTTTTATAAAGACACTGACGTACAATAATGCCAATTCAATATTTTTAAGTCCGACAAATCCAAATGATATTGATCAAATAATCAAACTGCTTAATAATACAAACAGTACAGGTTATGACAGCATAAGTACAAAGATAATTAAAAGGGTATCTCAGCTTATCGCTCCCATACTAAGTCATATTATTAATCTTTGTCTTGAAATGGGCGTGTTTCCGTCCAAGCTAAAATTTACAGTTATAAATCCCTTATTCAAAAAAGAAAACAAAGAGGAGATGAAATATTACAGACCAATCGCTTTAATACCAGTTTTTGCCAAAATCTTTGAGAGAGTTATTTACAATATTTTTTATAGTTACTTTGAATTCAACAACATACTGGCGAACGAACAATTTGGTTTCAGGAATGATAGATCTACAAGTGATGCATTGTTTAATTTTTTAAAGACTATAATGACAGGGCTAGATAATAAACAACAATTAACTGCGATTTTTATGGACATGTCCAAAGCCTTTGATCATGTCGATCATCAGATACTTTTGACTAAGCTTGAAAAATATGGAGTAAGAGGAAATGCTTTAAATCTTATAAGATCATACCTCACAAATAGATATCAAATGACACAAATAACACAAATCACAAAGATTACAAGGTTTGAACAGACTTACTCATCTGATCCAAAAATTGTTCAGTATGGAGTGCCCCAAGGAAGCATCCTAGGGCCTCTTTTGTTTATAATTTACATAAATGACCTCCCAAAAGTTATAAACCAGCAGATGGTATTATTTGCGGATGATACTCGTAGCACGGCCATTTTTAGTGACATTGATAAAAATGAATATGAGACAAATATTAATAAATCATTAGAAACTATTATTGATTGGTTGACTCTAAATAATCTTAAAATAAATCTTGACAAAACAAATTACATGACATTTACAAATAAAAACACAAAAACGAAAAAAATGCAAATAAGTTACAAAGGTGAAATAGTAAAAGAAGTCAATGTCACAAAATTTTTGGGTATACATATTGACCGTGGACTGAATTGGAAACATCATGTTGACCAGGTCTGTAAAAAATTGAACCAACATTCATACGCCCTGTACATGCTTAGGAAAGTTGTGAACGAGAGTGCATTATTAAACGCATATCAAGCTTATGTGGGCTCTACACTAAAGTATGGCCTTCTGTTCTGGGGAAACTCCTCCAACAGAGAATATGCTCTTAAAGCCCAAAAGAAATGTTTGAGAAGCATAACTGGGCTGAAACAGACTGACTCATGCCGGGAAGTGTTCAAGAGTTTAAAAATTTTAACTCTGCCTTCATTATATATTTTTGAAGCGGCAGTAATGATAAAAAGTGATATAGGTAAATATGAAACACTTAGAAGTGCACGGCACAAAAACGTGCTATCGGGAATTAGATGTAGAACGGTTAAATTTAAATCTAGTATATTTGGAATGGGAGTAAAAATTTATAACAAATTACCAAACGATGTTAAATGTATTTCAGCGATCAATATTTTTAAACATAAGCTAAAGGAAATCCTGTTAAGTAAAGCGTACTACTCTATAAACGAGTTTTTTAACGACAAAAATTTGGGTTAGTTTAAATATTTTGTTTTTTCTTTACCATGACGACTGTTGTATGACTTATATTTTATTTATAATTTGACATGTACCTATAATATTTTCAATGTTTCAACTTGACTAATGAATGTATGTTATTATGACTTTTTATTTTATGTATAATTTGACATGTATAATTTGACTAATCCAAAATATTTTTTTACAATACTTTATTATGGTACAATTTTATACTAATGCAAAGAGTGATAAAGTGGGGATAAAGTGTAAATGTATATTATATTAACGTAAGTCAACAACAAAGCGCCAAAAATATTGTACACCTTATAGGTATGTTACATTGCTCCTATAATTATTATGACTATGACATCTTTATCTACATGTGACAAACAATAAATGATTTGAATTTGAATTTGAATTTGAAGTAACTAATCAGGTATTTGTAGATACGTATTGTTAATTTATCTGGTAAATTAAAGCAAAACGAGCATGGTGGTTATCACCAGTGATATTGTATTAATTCCTAAACGAGATAAGATTGGAAATATATATATACACCTCCTTAACTTCCGTACTGTAACATTTTTGTACCATTTTTATGATAACAGTACCTACCTAAATCTACGTTCATATTTATGTGACAAGTTTTAAAAATAAAAAAAGAAAATGATACACTTTTCCCACTTGTTTCAAAATGTATTTCATAACGTAACTTCACGCCTGTAATTCCGGAAGGGCAGAGGTGTATCTAATAGTACACCCACATTTCACCAGTTAGATTATGTTAAGGCAATTCAGACTGCGTGGCTGTTACTGAGAAATTCCTGATGGAAAAACCCAAGAATACATTGCATTGGGAATCGAACCCAGGACTTCATGCTCAGCAGTTGCGCTTGCGACCACTAGACCAACGAGCCAGTCTATGAAAAATAGGAAAATGCTAAGAAATATACAGGGTGTAAACAGACCCGTCAACCAAGCATTCTGTACATCAAACTAAGTAACTTTACTTACGCAAAAAATATTGCTGTCAAATAATCACGTTTTAAGGTAGGACTCCATTGAAAGCACTCAAAGCATTGTGCTGATGGATGGATTGAATAGTACGGGGGTCGTGGAGGTGTGTAAAGTAAAAATCTTACATTAAAAACATGCATATAAAAAAACACTTGTGAAAAATTGGAACATTGACCCCCAAAATCTCCGTAACTAGAAGGTTTCCAGGTATGGTCTAGAACAAAAAAACGATCACACAGACGGGGAGAACAAGTGCCTTTCGGATGTGTCAAGCCTCAAGGGTCTATTTACACCCTTTATACAATCTTTTAGATATTTTCGATACTGCAACCATTTAGACCTTCACCATTCTTAGCTACATTCAAAGACAATATATTTTGCGGGACAAGATATATGCATCCATTTGTTGTCCCTCATATTTATTTTATTTAATCATCATACTCACAGCTTGTTTTTATCTGTCAGCTTGTATGCATGTGATTTTTGTTAGGCGCATAATAGTTTTAAAAAAAATCTGTTTTTGTTTCTTAAAACAAAAACAGTTTTTTTTTAAAACTATTATGTTATACCTATTTTGAAGCAGTGAAGAAAACAAACCAGTATTCCTGAGAGATATTTCTCGACGGTATGTAAAGCCAAGTCAGAGGCCTATGGGCAGCAGAAAAACTCTGACACAAGGTTAGGCACTAACCACACGAAAGAGAAAGAAAAAAAAACATTTAGAAAAATGATTTTTAAACCCGTTCTTTTGGAGCCGCGCGACAGCCCTGAGCAATTTTTGTTTAAAGGGCTCGTCCCGGAGGTATCCCTTTTGCGAAATTCGTTTGTTTTTTCCGTGTACCCTCCGCCACAGTGTAGGGCCTCTAATCCTAGCTGATCGAATTAATAAAGTTCGTCGTTAATCATTATCGTAAGCTACGAATACGGTATTAGACATTGATTACTGCAGGGTGAATGGATAAGTCGACTTTATTACGCTAAAAGACTTAGTTCCAGACAAAGGAGTTTATTATTTTGTATTTGTTTGGTTTTTATTGGATTTTAGGGGGGAGGAAAAATCTTTAATCTTTTTAAAAGCTATCTAGCTATCTTTTTTCTTTTAGCTACGGCTACGACCAAAATAATAAAGTGAATGAAGGAAGATATTTATATCTTATGTTAGGATTTTTTATTTTTATTTAGCCTATTCTGTCCCACTGTTGGGCAAATGCCGTCCCCATTCCTTACCAACTCTCCCGGTGTTCTGCCTCCTCTGGCCAATTAGTCAGGAACGAGTCTAAATCGTCACGCCAGCGTTTCTTGGGCCTGCCTCGGTGACGACGACCGTCTTCAGGCACCCACTGTGTGACGATTCTGGCAATATCAAACTTAAACCTAATAAACCGTTCAAATCAATAAAAAAACAGTCCTCAAATGATAGTTAGACATATTTCCCACGCAAAATATCCTTTGGGAGATGTATAACAAGCGCCTAGGTGAGTTTCAATTCGGCTGCAATCTCTCCCCGGAGACAACCGTAGGGAAGTACGATGGGGTAGTAATGTCGTTGTGGTTGATTCAATAAACATGGTTTCCTTCTTGTATTGTCCCAACCCCTTTCGGAAATCTTATAACATAAGTTGATTGCACTAAGCACTGTCTTTGGATGGATCAAATGAAATAAGATAGTCAATTAAATAGAGACGTTGTTTATTTTCATTCTCTCACTTGTTTTATTTATTAAGGGTTTGTGACATTCAATATCACATCAACAGAGACTGTCACAGAATTGCAGCTCACCACTGGCCTCTCCCAAAGTACGACAAAACATCTTATCTTCCTATTAACGAAAAACTTACCAGCCTTCCTTTTCAACTCCGTCAGCGGTCCAGTTCGTCAACATTCTGTTTCATATTATTTGAAGCAGTCCTTCGATCCTAATTCCAAACAAATAGAAAGAACTTCTAAAAATACCTTTCCCATAAGTTAAGATTAAATATTTCGCACAGAAGTGATGTGTTTAAGTGGATAATAACCGGGCTTGTGGTCCCGGGCGGGGCTGCCCCGCCCACCAACATGGGATGCCTTTTATTTATAACGATAAGTGGACACAAATCAATGGTTTTTCAAGAAAAATATTAAAAGATAAACGAAGACAATGCTATGCCAAGCGGAATAAAGTATTTCGACCCTTAAAAGCTCATTTATGAAAAAAGTTATTTGATTTACTCCAGTTTATTAATTCAACCATGTCTAAATACACTGAAGTATAAAAGTTGTACTTAAGTGAGTACCTGCCTACATCTGTATTTATTTAGCGTTCATGTTTATTACGCAGTTCTTGAATAATTCTCTTTTTAATCCTATTATGAAATCTTATTAAATGAAAGCGCAAACCGAAACGATTGTCATAATTCTATTAAGTCACTGAATCTACCTCGAAGTTGTTATAAAACCTTTCAACAGGTCAATCACTAGAGTTTCGCAAAAATATCGAATGAGTTGCTGTACAGTCGGTTCAGGGGTCGTGACCTTATAAAATTTCTTTAAGAGATAACATCGGTCGTCACTCTCGACCCGACAGATGTGTAAGCTCGGCGCCAGAAATGTTATTCGATTGAACAATATCGATGTTCTATCGGGCAATTGTCCGTCGAGTGGCCCACAACGGCACACCATATCGGTGCCATCAACACAAGCCACAACAATAATGCTATTGACGAAATCCTATAAACATAAAAAAGACAACATCAGTTCGAGAGCGTATCGACCACAAACCAAATTAAAATTACATCTAATAGTATTTATTATAAGCGTGAATTATTAATTTGGGAGGCATTGTCCCGGACAAGCATTGTGAATAGATAGAACGTACCTATCTATACGAGAGCGATTGTATCAAATTGCTATGTAGAACTAATGAGCCGTTATATTCGGCTTATAAATGTTCAGTTTTGTAAGCAAGTATTTAACTCGTAATTGAATACATTGTTTGGTGAAACAAAAAATATTAGGTGTTTATTAGATTACCGTGATTGTCCGACGAATTGATTAGGTATTATTCGACCCTCAATCTCTTCATTGCAGAAGAACTTTTGAGTCATTCCAATACCCCCACAAATTGTTCATCGTGGCTTGATAAATAAAGCACAAAATTAAACATTTCCAAAGCACTTCATTAACCATGACAATAAGTTATCAATCATCTAAAAGCTCGCAAAACAATAATCACACTATCATTCTCCCATAATAACAAATGTTGGCCCCAAATGCATAAAGAATCCGCTTTGGAAGTATTTCGAGATACATTTTGAGAAATATCGTCGCAAGGCTGCGTCCGACGAGACCGAACAATGTAAACTTATGAGTGAACGTATTATTTATTGAAAAAAAGAAAAAGTAAAACGGTTTGACATATTGTTAAGGGTCCTTATAAAATTATTTGCTATCACGCCATCCAAGGCTTGTTACGAAGAAGCAATCTTTAAAATGAAACAAGAGTACGACTCGAGGAGTCGAGGTACATTTACGAGAGGCATGTCGGACAATAAAACAATGACGGACTAACCGAAACATCGTCTGGAGTAATGGTTGGCGTGGATTTTGTCTAAGGATAAGTAATTGCTGTCTTCTCATTTTAATAATCATATGGAGGGACCCACTTCAAGAGCGCTATTAATAATGCTTAGAATGAATTTTTCGAATTCCCAAATGTCATCCAGCTTATTAACCGGCTTCGTTTTTTGTTTAAGTTTTATTTGTTTTGGATTGGACAGAACGTTTTGGTTTTGGCGCGGTCATTCCGACCTTTCGTTTTTTGTCTCGCATCATGCAATCTCGACAGATGAAATATTGTTTAGAGTTAATTAGTTATCCACTGATAAAGTCTTTTTCTATGGAACTGCTCAATTATTTGTGGGTTTTTGTTAATTTGTTGTGTTTGTACATTCTGTTTTGTTTAGTCATGTTTGACAATGTCTCTATTTAAAAATTACCTTCATGTAGCACCTAGGAACTACATATTTAGTTAATACTGCCAAGTAAGCTCGTGGACGTGAGATTTCATTTCAAACTTAAAGATCAAGTCATGGGATTATAGGCAGGTAAACAATCACCTCTGAACCAAATAATTAAAATTAGACACGCTGATTGAAACTATAATTTAAGCTTAAACATGAACGATTTATCACGGGCTCCATACGTCAAAAATCATCTGCAAAAAGATGCCACTAAATGAATAAATTTAGATTCCAATGCGCGTGATCGATAGACTCTTAGATCGGATCTATAGATCATATCGACTTCGAAAATGGAATGCGTGAGTAAGACAAAATATAATTAATGATCGTCCTTCTAAATTCGAATCGGTCTGGTGCAGACATGTTGGCGTCGTCGCAATAAACAAAAGGCAAAAAGTTTTGTTTCATTTTTTTACTATATATTTTTTATTTGTGCATATAAAACGTTAGTAGATGTGTACGATTAATCATTCGTCGGCGTATTGTTGCATCTGTCGTGTCGGCGCATTGTTGCCGATGGACCTTTGTACGATTTGATATTTCCAAAAAACATCTATTGCGCCACCTGTGGCATGCCATAACGGTTTAATTTCTTTGTATCGAACTAAATGTAAAATAGATTATGTTATTCAGTATTTAATAAACTCTAGAAATGTGTCGATTTGATATCAACAACATTTTTATTGACCAATTCATTGTATCTATTGTACCTACGCGTTTTACGGTGAATGCTATAAGATATCTAATAATTGTATCCGTCAATTAATTACAGAGAGTACTTGCATCAATGATGTATGAGATCCAATCTTTGGGTACAAGTTAATACGTTTCGTTCGACTATGATTTTTCTATCTTGTATACAATTTAATTGGGAAGGTTAATCTGACCTCCAAGATTTAATATCTGCTTAATTTCTGTTTACATATTAAATTAACGTTTTAGCATAAAAATAGCTTTTTGTGAAACTTGTCGTTGTCTTCTTGTTGTTCTAACAGATATTTTATTTATTTATTTATTTAAACTTCATGTACAATACTGATACATAGGCGGACTTAATGCCACAAGGTATTCTCTACCAGTCAACCTTCAACGCTTTCCCTCAACAAATACTTTCCTTTAACTTCAAATTTATTTATTTATTAAAACTTTATGCACAAGTAAGAAACTGTACAAAGGCGGAATTAATGCCATAGACATTTTCTAAAAGTCTACCTTAGGGTGATGCAGAGACAATATAGGTACAGTAGGTGCAATAACAGAAAAAAAAGACTAGCTAATATATGTACTTTCTTTCATTCTCGTCTTACATGTTTTTTTTTTAGGAACATCCAAGTGCTAGACTGTTAAAAACAAGAAATATGATAATATTTTCCAGTATAAGAACTAATTTACCTAAAAGGTATTCGAAAATATTATCACTTTGTTTTCCATAAACTTGATCCTGATTGATGCTTGGCATAATAAGAATTACTTACTTGGTTTAAAAAGCGTATGTTTTCGGACTCAACCTAAGCTTTTACCTCCATACACCTCCACCTGAGAGACCTGGGAGTAGTAACCTGAGTGGTTACCTGCAACCACAATCAATCGCGGCACAGACGGTTATGACAGATAACGTGTCCTGTCGTGGGGCAATCCGTCACGGTCGGGCGGCGCAGGCGCAGGTCGGGCGCCGAGCTTTGTTCGACGTGGGAAAACTGTAATATTCAACGAGTCTGAGTGTTTAGATGGTTGTTTTTGCTGTGTATGCAAAATGAGTATGGAGTGTAATTAATCTTAGGTCTTTAGGTTTTCTAGTACGGGGTATTTTTATACGGAATTTAGATTCAGGTGTGTCCTAGGTTCAGCTAACCTAACCTTTAAACTTCATATACAGTAATTTTAGCAAAATATCACAAAAGCACTGAAACCCTCAAGACAGCGTGCTTGGATAAAGATACGCAAGCACCTGTAGCAAAAACCAAATTGTTTTGACGTTAGTATAAGATTACAACTGCAGTAACACGTACATTTTTTTACTGGTTTAGTGTTTACGGTTCAGGTTTATTCTCTCTTCATTATGACGAGAATCCGAAACCTGAATAGGGACTATATAATAATGGAACTGAAATTGAGAAGTAATGAAGCAAATTGTTGATAGAGTCCATTTTGTTTTTCTTGGTTTAGGCTTAGCTTGGTTAGCAATTTTTATAGTGCCTCTAATAAGTAGATAAAAGGTAAAGATTCTATGAATCGCTATATTCAACTCAATAATTTTGTATTAGGCTCAATAGTGCTGGTATTCCAGTTAGTTAAGGCCATAACATGCGTAGTTTATTTGTTCGATCCCTTCAATACCCTTCATAATATATTCATCATAATTAGTTCGAGACATTTAGCTATCCTTTGGCCATCTTTCGTTGAGTTATGATACTGTTCTAAGAACACACCTCATTTTTCTATTCCGTGCCACCAAACAGTTTTGAGGGTTAACATGTGAAAAAAAGAAACAAACGAATGTGCGACCGGCTTTTTTTCACCTGACAACACCGCACGTTAGTTTTTATGTACACCATTTTGAAAATTAAATTATAGGTTATAATTTTAATATGATAGGTGTGTAATATATTTCTTCAAGGAATGTTTTGTTGAGATTTTTATCTTATAATAGTATTTATTTTATTCGTATCTAAACCATTTTTATATTAAATCGTCCCTTTTTTATTTGTATAAATTACGTTAACCAGTTAATGAGTAAGTTATACAGTTTTTTTATGTATCTTGTTTTTACGATTGGTTAGTGTCTTCCAGCTGGATTCAAACTTCTTAAAATAATGTTCTCATAAATATTAATTGTGTGCATTAATCTTCAGAAATTGAAATCTAATTATAAGTCCAGCAACAGGTTAGTTAGCATATGTTTTATGTTCATAATCACTTTTATTTTCCAATCCACGGTACCTAAGGTACGATATTTTAATTTTTCTTAGGTATTTTCCGCAGCGCTGCGACAACAGCCAACACTCACAAGTTCCAAAGAATCAGCGTCAAAAATGGCATGAAAAATAACTTTTTTAAACTAGCGGCACAAAACAAAAGCATATCTCTTCAGGGATCAGCTTATAGACAAGCTATAAAGATGGGATCTACAAAGAAATCGGCACAGATTACAGTTAAACGACCATCGCAATTGGACGATACATTTTTAACGATTGTGTTTTTTGGCGAGCACAAAAAAAACGCGGTAGCGACAAAAGACAATCGTCACAGGGAGATCCTCCTTACAGATAAAGGGAACATAAATAACACCATAGTTTTATATTGTTTTTATGGATTCAGGACGATTCCTATAAGTTGCTATCATTTGTCAATAAATGTGTATTATAATTATTTTCGTTCCATTTTTTTTAATCGAATGATAAATTAGGGCTGCGCCAATGATTTTACCTGTCCTTGGCAGATAGGTAAGCTTACGGATCAGTCCATTAGTTTTGTTCGACAAGCTGGGAGACTAGATGACTGTGGTAGTCCTGTGTTGACCTGAAAAGCACGAAGTTTCTGACAAAAAAATTAGTAAATTGAAGAAAACTCTGAGGTTCCCTGAGTAAAACCAGCAAATTCTTACCTTTTAAGGCTCCCTGCAAACATACCACCTTTAATACCACGTTTTCAAAATCTATAACCAAATACGCCATTACACACCAAAAACAACAAACATTTTAACAAAACTAAATCAAATAACCTTCCCAGTTTTAGCACAATACGACTATCATAATCCATCCTAATCCAAACATCAGTAACGCCAAAAAAAGTGTTACCATAAACAAAATTGTGGTAGTTGCCAATGTTGCCATATAATGAGGGATCGCTCCCCGGAAAGTTTATTAAATCTTCCTTAGAATTCATTACCGGCCTGTTTCTAAATTAAGTTTCGCACCCCACGTTTCACTTAACATTTTATGAGTTGTTTTCTCTTAGTACGCTGATTTAATTTTAAACATGTAACATGATTTATCGTTGTTTATTAGTTGGGCTACGTATTATAATAATAATATGTGAATGAAACCCCGGGTGCAGCGTATGCGACAATTTTAGCAAGCTGAGCTTTTTGCTGTTTTGCTGATTATACTTGCTGATTTGTTTAAAAGTACTGGCAGGATATTTTCCTACCAAAACTACCTTATCAGTCATGTCTTGGTTCAGCTCCTAATCTAATCAGTTTCAGTAAATACCTTTGTTAATCATCAATTTGAATTTACATGATAAGCATACAACAAATTTGCTTAAAAACACGGTATGAACATTTTATGGTAATTCGGAGGAAGTAGCTCGGTCCAGAATTTTCATGAGGATTCAAATTAAATCACAGTTACCTATTTACCTAAGCAAGCAACCCCAATCCCCCCTAAAAAAAATCACCATTGATACTGAAAACCGGGAAAGCCGTAGGAAAACTGAAAGTGCGTGCTAAGAAGACGTTTGCCGACGGCCGGGGCGGCGGCAGGCGGGAGCGTCGCGTTGCTAGGCGACGCGCCGCGGGAGGGCGTGGCAATCGATACCACCCTCACCTCACCCGGTCACCTCCAGTCCTCACGTGATCATACTGATAACCCTTATCTTTTCAGGAAGAGAGCGGAGGACCTAACCAAGCATTCTTTATTTTATCAGCGGTAAACATTATAGAAAAATGAAAAATGTATTCGATTGACATAAGCTACCGAAAAGTGTCAATGTCAATCCTGTTGATAGTCTTTTTATAAATACGAAATGCTTTAAAAGCGATCGTCACTTGTCTATGCTCTCTGACACGAGCTTGTGAAGACAAGTACGGAATAATGTGTAAGTGTATTTTTTTTGATCTTTGTGTAAGTGTATTGTTTTTTATCTTTCTGAAAGACTATTTCAGGGCCAAGTTAACTTTCAGTTTATCTATGAGTAGTTAATTTTCAATGAGAGTTTCTTGCGGACTCGTATACCGACGTAGGTACTTATGGAAAGATATAGGCTGCCATTTTCCTATTTTAACCAAGATTGTTTTTTCACGAGTCTTCCAATTTCAGCAGTTGAACTTTTTCATGAGTTTTGTAATCAAAGATAGTAAGTTTTTACTCTTGTAGAGACTCCCAAAGCAATTTAATGCATCATCGGCTTTAAGATTGGTAAATGTTGTGTAATTTTGATTATCTTGCGTTAAAATGCCAATCAGGGTAATTCCAGACAGGCTTCATCTTATTTTCTAGTTTCATCTTTTCGAAATCATTTCATTAGATACTTGTCTAATTGGTCTTGTCTAATTCTCCAGAGTACAAACCTGAGTGTATTGGTGGATAATGGTCACAATTGTATTTGTTTCAATAGATTATTTTTATTTATTGAATAGATATCGCAAGAAAGGAGGTGTCTGATGAGATGACGATTAATAGAGAAATGGAAGAAGAAGCAGCTGCGCCGTCTCAAAATGATTTAGAATTAGGAATAATGATTTATTGAATAGATACAATAAATACCTACAACAATAAACTACTACAACTACTACAATAAATACCTAAGAGATTTTTCTTTTATAAATCTATACCTACAAATAAATTAAATTGAAATATTTGTTTGTACCATCAAAATAATAGCTTTTTACTGAATACATAAACATATACGGCACTTATAACAAAAACACATTTTTTTTAAATTTTTGTCTTTCGGTTTGTCTTTCTGTCTGCCTGATGGCTGATGTTATATGGTCTAACATACATAGGCTATTATTTTAGAATACGAATTAGGGTTCCTTGCAAAAAATTGAAAACCATTCCAAAACCTTGAAATTGGTAACAATATTCGATTAAAAAGGAAAGTGATATTTTTATTATAATAATTTCACACGAAAGAAGGTCGTGGGCAACAGCTAGTAATATTATAAATGAAAGTCACTTTAGCTGTGCTTTAGGTGTCTGTGCTAAAAAAAAATTGGGACAGAATATAACATAGTTTAAAAATAATTGGAATCGATTCAGTTACTTATTCTGAACAAACTATATTCAGGTTTTACATATACTAAAATTATGTTGTAGATATTATGCCGATGTTTTGTCAACTGGTGAAAACATTCGAAAATGGCCTCCTTTTCGCATAGTTTTCACGAGTTGACAAAGGGTCGGTCTAGTACCTAATAGATAAAAGAAGTAAATTATAGCAGAGCGCTGCAAATCGAACACGCGCCGACATAGTTTAATAAGAGGCCTGATTTTACAAATTCGTCAAGTCTTTTAATGTTGCTGTCAAAAAGAAATTGAGTTTCCCTTCTCAGTGATGTGGGGGAGTGCGTTGGACAGGCTCCGTCGACACTGTACCTACTATTAGTACACAAAGGTCGGCTGTCGGGTACATCCCTAGCCGAGGTACGAACCCGGGTAGAGGCGCGAATTATGACCTGTCAACAACAGATCAGTGTACTCTATGACTATACCTGACGCTAATTTGAATAAACGCGGTGTTTTACCGGTAAGGATTTAATTAACATCGATGATAATAATGATTTTGTTTTTACAGACATTTCTGTGGATATAAATCCAAGTATACCTCTTGTGGGTTTAAAAAAAATCCTCATTTTATTCTTGTTAAGTTACTTCACCAAATAAAAACAAACGAAATTCAAAAGATAGGTCGTTCGTTTTTTCCAAACTTATGTAGACACAGCCTATACCTGTTGTCGTGGCAACTAATTAATACAAATGGTGGAGATCGCTCCACGAGACGAATCCTGACGGGCGTCCCTCCAAATGTATGGTCCATAAAACTACGATTACGTTTTATAAACACTACATTTATAACTACTTCATGATTGTATTATTTATTTTACGTAATATATTATGCTGTGGTGGAGATTTTGATTTTTTTCTAAACTGTGCTTTCAAATATTTAAAATTCTCCGGCACAGTACACTCCATTAATTTATAGTATTCGGCCACGTGGACTAACATGGAGACGACTTTTATTATGCCCTGAGACTTTAATAGTGATATTTTATTTTATAAGTTATGTTATGGATTTTATGGGTTGTCTATTTAATGAGTATTTTTATTTGTTTTAAGATTGGCTTACTTTACGTAAAGAGGTGGGACCAATGCTATGAATAATGTTAATTTTTATCTACAAAGTAACCGAATTCGAAAGCAAACGACTGTAAAGGATATGCAAATAATTCTGATCAATGATTACTCGTAATTTATTCTTAATTACTGTTTATTTTTTATTTAGTCGTAAGTTTTATTCCCGCCAACCACCTTGCAGACTGCAACTGTGATCAGTTAACACTGTGAGCTTAGTCTACTTTTGCGCGACTGTCTAATGTAATTTTGACGTTCAAAAAGTGTCGATTCTCAGCTTATTTTAATAAGATTTATTTTATTTTAAAATCACTACTGATTTTGAGTAGATAAAAGTAATTAATTTTATTTTTTAATAAATGCAGTTTGAAAAACATTGACCGAAGCTGAATTTCGTAACAAGTAAAGATCCCTTAGCTGTAGAAGATGAGGTCCTATTCCACAGTTGGTGAGCAGTGCGATCCGTAGCGCACGGAGCTCGGCCGGCGCTCACCGTGCCCGGCCGGCCGGCCCGGGACGCGCCCGCACTAAATTTAAATATTTTAATCCTTAATTTAAATTTTTGACATTTTTATTTTATGTTGGTATTCGTGTAGTTTCATTTTTAATGTTATTTGTCATATTCAGGAGACGGCGTAGCTCGTGACTGGCGCCTCGGAACACCATTTGCTGGTAAAATATCGTCAATGAGACAGACTGACTCAGAACAATTTGTTCGAACATTACCTGCCTTCGATAGCGAAACGTTATTTGAAATGAAGATCGTGTTTATAAATAGGATGCTAAGCCACAATCTAAGCTGATATATCTACTTGTTATACAGGGTGTAAGGGTATGCTCTCCACAAACTGACAGGGTGCATTCAGCTCCTTATTTTGAATCATATTCCACCGGAATTTACCTCCGAATTTTTTTTATTTTTTTTCTGTTGCTGTTCCTCATTTTCAATGTAAATTACATTCCCCGTACGCAGCACTCCACTTATGTAAATAATACGTCTAAAATCAAAAATTCAACAATGAATGTTGAAATACTTTAACAAACAACGTGTGAAATCAGCTGTACACTTACCTGTCTAGCTACAGAGTTCATCGAACTCGTCGTCGCGCTTGCCGTTCGCTACGTGCGTTTTGCCACACTAACGATACATTGCGTATGATGAAATAAAACAAATCAAATTTATTGGATTCCCATAACATTCCTGAAATAATTTCCTGTACCGGTCATCTTAGTATACATACTGAATTCACCCCATCAGTTTGTTGAGGGCTGTCCCTTACACCCTGTATATACAGTTACTGTAAATACCTGTATTATTCTATGTATACGCATCTACAAACGGATTTACTCTACAGTGAATATGATTATGTAGTTTTTATTATATTTAGTATATAATAAAAACTTTATGTAGCTTCTGTCGAATTTGTCTGTAAGATATCTTATGTTTCTCAGGCATGACGTTTATAGTTGGCGACGTATCGTAGACTCTGTGGTGCAATAAAATGCGCCAATCAATAACGTTATAAGATCATTGGCGTCAATCATCATAACAACGTCGCAGTTAATAAAATATTAGATATTCATTTTAAGAACAGCAACGATTTAGAAATTCTCTAAATAAACTGAACTGTATGTGTAAGCGCGGTTTAGATGAACACATGTAAACCGCGGTTACACAGTTTTTTTTTGTTTTTTCGTTTTTTTTTAGTATTTTTGGTGTAGAATAAATATACTTAACCATAGCAGAATTTGAAATGCTGGAGGTGTGAGCAACAAAAGTTACCTGCCTAAGTTTTTTTTCTTCCATACTTATCTATTACTCATCATTTCATCATACATCTCCTTTCTTGCCATATCATCCTTCAAACAGTCCATCCATCGTTTCTTTACTTATCTTGGTACAGACGCCAGCACATCAAGCTACCCGAAACTGTAAAATTTTCCCAATCAACCTTGTACCGAATGCTTTAACGATAAAGTTGAAAAATCTATTAAAGAAATTTGACAGCTTGATGTGCTGGCGTCTGTACCTAACTAATGTCATTAGGAAAACACCAAATGTTATTAATGCTGTTTAGATAGAAAACTGTTTAACTGTGTAAAGCACAGAATTAACACGGGATGGATGAAATGGCGGCAGGTCACGGGAACAATCTGCGACTCCCGCATTCCCCTTAAACTTAAGGGGAAGATTTATAAAACAATGGTTAGACCTGCTGTCTTGTATGGATCAGAATGTTGGGCCACAAAAGGGATGAATGAAAGGCATTTGCATGTGGCGGAGATGAGAATGCTAAGGGGGATGTGTGGTGTTACGCGAATGGATAAAATAAGAAATGAGTATATAAGAGGAAGTTTGAAAGTGGCGCCGGTGACTGAAAAGTTGTGTGGTAATCGGTTGTCGTGGTATGGGCATGTGATGCGGAGGAATGAGGGAAATGTTGTGAGGAAAGTTTTGAGTATGAATGTGAATGGGTATATGAGTAGAGGAAGACCAAAGAAACGATGGATGGACTGTGTAAAGAATGATATGGCAAGAAAGGAGGTGTCTGGCGAGATGACGAGTAATAGAGAAGTATGGAAGAAGAAGACATGCTGCGCCGACCCCAAATGAATTGGGATAAGGGCAAGAGAATGATGAGATAGAAAACTGTTTCAAAATTATATAGGAGACTTACTGTTGCCCATATTACTTTTTTTTTTTTTACACGGAACCCTAGTTCTCTAAAAATAAAAATAGCCCAAGTTACTTCTTAAAACATCTGATATCTGCTAGTAAAAGTCCCGTCAAAATCAGTCTAGCCGTTTCGGAGATTAGCCGGAACAAACAGACAGACAGATTGACATACATATGTACCGTACATACTTTCATATATGCATTCAGCGAAAGCTGTTATTTTGACATAACAAACAGACACTTCAATTTTATTTATTTGTATAGATAGCTACGACGTGACTATAAACGAAAAGTTTTCTGTTTAGGATTTTTTCAGAAGCAACTCGAGGTTACACACACATTGGGCACATTGCTCGCAGAAGGCCTCCCACTAGGTGGACCGATGACCTGGTGAAGGTTGCAGGGATCCGCTGGATGCGAGTCGCACGGGACTGGTCAATGTGGCGACACTTGGGAGAGGCCTATGTTCAGCAGTGGACGACTTTCGGTTGAAATTGTGATGATGATGGTGAACTCGTATACACTTGTGCCAGGTTGATGGCAATAGCCTCGCCTCGATTAGTATTTATCCGCCTCTGCCCAAACAAGACTCTTCACAGAGATGATTTTATGTTATATTAACATAACAACATAATATCACACCTCTTATCCACCAAGTATTAGGCAGAGGTGTACCATTATCATTATTACGCCCACATTTCGCTAGTTATATTTAAGCCCCACGTAATAGGGGGCGAGCCTGTTGGAAACAACCGGGCTCAAATCTAGACTCCGTGTCTGCCACTGAGAACTTTCTCATGGAAAAACCCAATAACACTGACGGTCCCGGGAATCGAACCCAGGACCTCATGCTCAGCAGTCGCACTTTCGACCAATCGACCAACGAGATGTATGTAACTAGTTTCTGAGAAAATGTAACTAAAACAGCGCCAGCTTAAACTTGATGGACCTATACCGATTACACATTTGGCACAATCGATCCTTTTTTTTCTAGAACACACTAACATATTTTCTTTCGAACCTGTCTACCATTGGTTTTGATTTCATATGCCATCGAGGCATCGAGAATAAATGACCCGTGTAAGATCATTATAATACTTTTGTAGATCATTAGTCATCGGGCGGCGCTAGAGTTCTTTCTTATATCTATGGTCGAGCTATTACACAGCCTTTTAATAGATTATTCTAATGTCCAGCGTTTTGTGAATATTTGAACATGAATATTGTAACATATTCTTCAATTTGTTAAGAGATTTAGCTTATTTTTCGGTTATAATAGTGGACAAGCGGTCTTGAAACTTAAATTAATAACATCGGACCTACAGCAAACTTTTTTTTACCCGACATAGTCCTGCATTTGGCCGAAAGTCGCCTGATGTGAAGTGATGATGCAGCCTAGGGTGGAGCACGCTTGCCTAGAAGAAACCGATTCACTCAAACTTTAACGTGTTTACCTTAGACATTATACAGGGTGTAAACAGACTCTTCACATAGCCGTCAACCAAGCATTTTGTACATCAAACTAAGTAACTTTACGCAAAAAATATTGCAGAGAATCGACTTTTTTTTTTGGGTGAATCACGTTTTACGGTAGGACTCGATGGAAAGCACTCAAAGCATTGTTCTGATGGATGGATTGAATAGTCGTGGTCGTGGAGGTGTGTAAAGTAAAAATCTTACATTAAAAACATGTATTTAAAAAAAACTTGTGAAAAAGTTGGAACTACAACCCCCAATATCTCCGCAACTAGAAGGTTCCCAGGTATGGTCTAAAACAAAAAAAAAATCGCAAAGACGGGGAGAACAAGTGCTTTTCGGATATGTTAAAGGTCTATTTACACCCTTTATTTGCACTGGAACAATTTTTCTTTATAAATCTGTTGTAGCTTGTTAAAGTATTTACAAATCTCCTCTCCACCTTCTAAAACTTGCCTTAAATATCTAGTTTGCCGAAAAAAAACTTATCTACCTAACTAAAAATTATCTTCCGTAAAAGAGGTACCTAAATTGCCTCTGGAAAACAAATCAAGAATTCTAACTTATCTGTTTATTTAATTGTAAATAATAATATAGGTAGTAAGAATAACCTTCATAAAATATGACAAGTGTTGGGTACACTTGTGACATTTTGTATACACATACACGTGTGGAATATAACAATTCTTAATTTCAATGCCATTTGTGGTTAGCGCTAAGAAACGACATTTGGGGTCAACGTTCGATAAAAGCCGATGACGTCACGATTAGCGAACTCGACTCTTTTTATTTCACTCATCTAGTACGTGGCAGGTGGCTCTTCAATAGAACGTGTTACGCAATTTCGCGGCCTTCAAACATGACGAGGTGGCCGAGTGGTTAAGGCGTTGGACTGCTAATCCAATGTGCTCTGCACGCGTGGGTTCGAATCCCATCCTCGTCGGATCTTTTTGTTGTTGCTATTCATTTGTACATTGTATACGTATGATAAAATCATGATAATAAATCGTGTATTGTGAGTTATTGCTGCATTAAAATTAGTTTAATGTTTTTTTTGTTTAATGTGCCATTTTTTTTTGTTTAGTTGACCGATATGAAATTTAAATTTAAACAATAATTTAAACCTATTTTCAAATAAATCAATACCTATACAATTTATGTAAAACATTACCTTAATATTCTATGTTACATTCTTACTGTTTCATTGAATTAAAACCCCAAAAATGCTATGCAAACACCCCTAACCTATCACAGCTAGTCATTAAATCATTTTCCATCAAATAAGTTTTCATTTACACTCGACTTAGCTAACGTTTGCGTATGGTTTTACCGCCGAACGCCGCCGGCTATGGGTTATTTCACTTGCACTCGGCATTCGCTAGGGGACTAGACGAACACAGATTACATTTGAAAGGGCATGAATAAGTAAACACTCCTTGTTTATGGTACGAACCAATGAATGTTCTTTTTTTTGTAATTTGAATTTAGAAAGGTTTAATGTTGAACTTAATTTTCGGTTTGATAAACTTAAAAGAAGGAACGTCATGCCATTTTTCCTGTTTTTGGTTAGAAGTCGTATTGTAATAGGCGTATTTTTCTTCTCTTTATTCAGTAACCTCTACATATCTCTATTACACGTGATGTATTAAATTTACATAAAACTGCTTAATTACCTACTTTACTTTGGGTTAGATCGTAATAAATACGTCCATAATAGAATTAATTAGAAAAATATTTCGATGTAATTTATTGATGGTTTGGGAAAAGTTTTCCAGTTAGAAAAATAAGCTGTTATTTGTTTAAAATAAATAATTAATCAATTATTTACTGTTTCTTCAGTGTCTCTATGTTCCTAAAATTAAATATTTGTTTCCAGAAATTATTCGCATATTGTGCAGAGCTGCTGGTACCACGTCTTCGTTTCCGTTCTTCCTGACATTTTTGGCTGCTACTACCAAGCGTTCTGACACATCCACTTCCATAAATATTTACGGTTTCACTCGTAATTCAAAGATATTAATATTACTCAAATTCTTTGGAGACTACTAAACTCAATTCTTAGAAGATTCTTAATTGTTTTACTAAGCTTGATTTTTAATTGATAAACGTTTTCATACGATCTTGTTCCTTTTATATTAAAAAAGAACTTGTTTCTATTAGTCTTCCGACCTCAACACAAATGAACTATTGTTCGCTCATTACTTATTGCGTGACCAACTCCAAGATCATAATTAGATTATCCATGATAAGGCGATATGTTTTTGTTTTTTCGTGGTTAATGGTAACCCCTGTGTTTAATTAATTCTTGGGTAAAATAAGTTTACTATTTCATGACTTGTTATTTAGGTGAATATGCTTTGTGAAAGTGAAAATGTCGACAAGTCGAGTGGTCACATTGCGCTCCGCGCCCCGACCTAGAATCAAAAATTCGAAGGCAGGTGATATTCACCTACCACACTGGGTGCCCGCTTGGTGGATTTGGGCCCACGGTCTCCATCAAAGAGAAAGCCTGTCTCCCAACTGCAGCAGCAGGAACATGAAATGGCTGCTTATTTTCCCTAAGTTATCGAAATTATTTGGCACAAAACTCTCGTCTCGACTCTTCCCCAAGGCCTGTTCTTTATTAAACCCATCCACAACACTTTGATGAACATTTATGTGGGTGTGTGCAAATAATTAGATGTGGCGTTAGGCCGGGATACACGCGCCCGCCACGTGGCCGCACTATTGTTGCAATAGCATTATTTATGAATATTGTTCGCGCGGCCGTCGAGTGCTTCGCCTCATCGCCGACACGCGACTACTGTCCTATGATTGATGTGCACATGGTCTTATGAGCTCCTGGTAATCTTCATGGGTTTGTGTGCCAATGAGAAGGTGTAATCCAGACTTTACTTGGGGATGGTGACGTTATTGCCGAGTTAAGTGATCCTGTTACATGCATATTAATTATTTCAGGGTAAAATAGGCCAATTTTTCGATGAAAATCTTTCTGATAAGATTCTAGTTTGTCGCAGAATAACCAATCCCTGTTAGAAGTTTTACATACTCGTACAAGGCATAATATTACTATTAAAGAAGAATTAGGAACAGGAATGGAATGTCATGGTAATTGTTAAAAAATTGAAAGAAGTGACGGAAAGGCTAATTGTAGGGCAAGTTGGAGAAGTTGCCAATATCTAAGAGTGACTTCAGATGACGGTAACACATAAAAGATAAGAGCTTCCTAAATTCTGCTTCATTTCTTTCTACTAACAACTCGAACATTGCTTCTAACACCCTACAACAATCGCAAGCTTGCGAAATTGTCAATAAATTATGAAATACGCATAGTGTTAGCGAAGCCCGATTGGTATCGGAAGTGAGGCGGGATGACGTAGGGCGGAGGGGTGACTTCCGGGTTCCGGCGAATCCGGCGACCCCGGCCTACTGCTCGTGCCAGTAACTCATCATCAGGGCTCCGCGGGGCGCCGGCCACTCTCCCCCACACAAAGAAATATAAAGATTTGCGTGAATTATACCCTGTGCCTGCAAAAGAGGAAACGCATAAAAAACGTTGCTATGGATAACACATTTTTAAAAGGAACTGTTGAGATTTTCTTTTGTTTGTTTTATGGGTGTACTTACGAATTACATTCAAATCGAGGTATGTATTTAGATTGTAGTGAAGCATAAAGCCCACATTTGGCATTAACACCCAAGCAAATATGTTAATTTAATGACGGGTGTAATCATTTCCTTAATAACTGTTACATTACAGGTGACAATCAAAAGCCCGTAGCGTTAGCATGGCGGCTCCGCAGCGTAGCAGCTACATCACCTACGCATAGCTACGCGTCGGCTTCGGAACGCCAACGCCGACGTAGAGGCTAGCGCGTAGGCGATGCAACTCGTAGCGACTGCGCGGCGTCTACGCAGCGTAGCAGATATATCACCTACGCATTGCTACGCGTCGGTTTCGGAACGAAAACGCCGGCGTAGAAGCTACCGCGCAGGCGCTGCAACTCGTAGCGACTGCGCGGTTTCTACGCAGCGTAGCAGCTACATTGCTACGCGTCGCCTTCGGAACGCCAACGTAGCGACTACATCGCAATTTGCTCGTCTAATTTAATGTAAGTACAATTCTTTTTAGTTTTAGTTGTGGGTCGCTTAATAAGAATCAGTGTTTCTTGTTTTACTGATGTAAGAATGTCGTTATATCTAACTAGAATTATGTCAAATCAAGAAGACTGGCCCTTCAAATCTTATTAGATGTGCAAGAATAGGGGTAAAAGTGCGTCACAATAAACATAGGTAGGCAGTAGCTCAAATCGCATTTTGTTCAATCCTTTTTCTACATTCCCAATACTGTGGATTCTCAATTGCTAATTTTATAAAAAAAAACTCAACCTTAACATTACCTACCTATTGCTTATTTTTGCATGTCTAACAACCGAGTAAGGCTTTTGGCAGCAGTAACCATAATACAAATGTGAGTTTAAAGACCTCAAAGAAATGCATTGCAATTCTGTTTTACTTACGCATAATTTCAATGTTCGTATTACTTATGATAATCACCCACTAGGTGGCGCTGCGCACACTTGTCTCTTACCGATAATGGAACAAAGCGGTTCCCACTGGCCGCCTGCGCCGCTTCCGCACCTCCGCATTTGAATTCAGAACACGAACTGAGATGGTTACAATTATTTAAATTTAGAAAGGAAGTGTAACAACCGGTGTCAAGATAAAATGTTACTTAGTTTCCTTTTTTTAAATAGTTTTTAAATTGACTGGTTTTGGCGATTATTGCTGGGTTGTAAGTAGCTATGGAACGGCTAGTATGACTAGTCTCAATATACACTGAAGTTATTGTCACTCAAGTGCTGGCTTTTATCTTCTTCTTCAACTTTTGACCACCCAAAGCAGAGTGTAGGTCTCTTCCAAATCTCCACTTTTGGCGGTTTTGTGTCATGGCTCTCCAGTCTCTTCCGGCCACTTTAATAAGATCGTCTGTCCACCTAGTCGGTTGTCGTCCCACGTTCCTCCGTTCCGTCCGTGGTCTCGCATTTACCTTGGCTAGAGGCAAAGCGTTGCCATACAGCTACTTATTACCATGCTAAAGACCCAACCAGAAACTAAAAAAGTATATTTTATGAAAATTATCTATTGATTAATGAGACCTACTTCTAGAGTTAAACTTTAACGTGACCAAAAACAAAAGAATGTGAATCATAGCTTAATTTCTGTCCCCAATTATAATCTATGGACTCATCGATCAGTTTTTGTATCCCGTCAATAACAATGCGACGGACATAAAACACTGGACTTTTATAATTTACCGATTCTAATAAATAAAGATTTCAGACCTTACAGAACGGGGCCACACGAAAAACGACCGCCCGGGTTGCATGCATTAGAATCTCAACTCTATTGTATTTTACCATACATTCTTTTTTGCACCTCTGTTGAATACATTTGCAATTTCCATTCAGACTATATTACCATGGTCCCATGGGTCCGAGACACTTTTTGTGGGACTCTGATTGTCTTTTCTATGAGGGGCTAGTGTTTACTCAGGCTGTATTTGATGACAAGTTAAATTCAAGACTCAGCAAGTGGAATCAAATGCACAATAGGTAAGTGAAATAAATGGCTGAATGTTTTGTCAACACATGACGCCTGTAATCCCCGAAGGGTTAGGCAGAAGTGTACCTAATAGTCCAGGCCCACATTTCACCAGTTATGTTGAAGTCCCACGTAATAGGGAGCGAGCTTATTGCCATCACCCGGCCAAAGTCCAGGTTCTATGGCTGCTACTGAGAAATTCCTGATAGAAAAACACAATAATAATTGCCCGACCAGGAAATCGAACCCAGGCCCTCATGCTCAGCAGTTGCGATTGCGCACTCTAGACAGTCCAGTTCGTTTTATCATCAATATAAGTAACTTGTGTGTGTTTGAAAAATAAGTAACAAGACCGGTGGCAAAGTAAAATTCTGCCATCGATAATGGACGGAAGAGTCAAGAAATGCTACAGAATGCTGATAGCGTCAAACCCGTCAAAGTCGTTGAAGAAACAGTTTGAAAGTGATTGTCACTTGTCTAGGACCTAAAGTTGTTCCTCATGTACAAAGATATTGAAGGTAGGTACAAAGGATATCAGAAGAAAGAATATGATCCCACGTGTCAGTAGTGACGCGTCAGAGCATCTTCCTAACTATGTTGTGGTCGGCTTCCAGTCCAACCGAATGCGGCTGAATACCTGTATTTTACTAGGAGCGACTGCCTATCTCAGCTCCACAACACAGAAGGTATCGCATTTCGATGGCCGCCTCACCAAACGAGCGCTTCGGCTGACCAAACTACAGCTGCGCACACTTACAGCCGCCATCACTGGACACGGCTCTTTTAATAAACACCTCTTTGTCATAGGAGTCACAGACAGCCCCCTGTGCCGAGCCTGCATGGAGGAAGACGAAACAGCAGCCCACGTGCTTCTACACTGCCCAGTGGTTGCAACATACTGGGCAAAGTATTTCGGTACCCCAAGTACTCTCCGCGAGATTGTCAGCAACATCAAGGCGCTGCTGGCCTTTCTCGGGGAGTTAGGGTGGATCGAATAAATTTCCCACCCGCACGCACAATACGCGCTTTAACGTGGAGTTGCGGACACCAGCCCGTTATACAATACAATACCCTTTGGTAAGACTTATTGTTAGGCTTTCAGGCTACTGACTACCTGTAACGACTGTCAAAGATCTACAAATGACAGCCGGGACCAACGGCTTAACGCCAAGTGACACCTTAGACTTAGAACATAATGACATACTTGCCAACTTTGACACGACACATTAGACCGGGCCTGATAAGCGACTAACAGCCAGAATGGCCCTTGCAAGGAGATTACGATTCTAAATAATTAATTCAGAATTCATGCACATCGCATCTACATTGATTTAAACTCTACAAAATCTATTTTTATACCAACAATTTCCAACAATCTTGACCAGTAATTATCTATATTTAAACATCATGTAAACTATTCTCTCCCTTCGCAAACAAAAAAGGGGATTGCCGTATGTCGGGGTTGGTGTGGGTGGGGCCAGGTGTCACTCGCAGGCTGCAGATCTTATCTTTAGCTGGGGATGCACGGCCCCGAGCTCGCTCCTACCGGGGCCTACCGGGCATACACAGCCCTCATAACAATATCTCACCCCTGACAATAAACTTACGCACCGACGTTTCAGGGCCGTATTTAGTTCCTTCATTTTGATACCAGCTTATGCCCGCGGGTTCGCCCGGGTGGAGTTCGATAATTGTCCTACGGGATCATACAACCGGGATAAAAAGTATCCTATGTGTTAATCCAGCTTATAAACTATCTGTGCTAAATTCATCCAAATCCGTTCAGTAGTTTTTGCGTGAAAGAGTAACTAATATCCATCCATCCCCACAAATTTCGTATTTATTATGTAGTAGGATTAGGTTTTGGTCCCGACTTTGCACGCGTGTATGTCGGAAATTTTCATACCTAAAAAGTATTCTGTGACCTCCCATTCAAGTCAAATAGGTTGAGCCATTATGAAGAGAAAAGGTAACAGACAGTTATTTACTTAGCTTTGTACCTAATAGAGTTATTTTCACATTGACAATGTAAGCATCTGGTATCTTTTATAGTTTCCTGATGACGTATGTTTGGTTACGGCAACAAAGTTGGTCTTCTGGCACGAGGTTTTGGTTTAATAGAGTTTATTCCAGTTTTTCCAACAGACTTGTTTTAGCACAGTTTTATGGACAATACACCAATAATCATAAACTGTTAATGAAACTATGTTAAACAAGTTGGTCACTCAACCGGAGGAAACTGTAACACAAATGAGGATTATATCATATAGCTGGCCTTGGTTCCGTATTTGGATTGCCGGGTACCAAGTTACGATTTTATTTTATACATTTTTCGAATCTCACAAAAATGATTTATATCAATGCCTTACTACTCCAATTGATAGCAAAATAAAACACGCTTTACAATGGGTATTAATGTCATAATCAATTATTTGTATAGAAGAAACGGGCGGCGCACTGCACATGCGGCGAGCGCGCACCGAGCGCATCCGTGCGCCGGCGCATTAACTTAGCCAGCCAATTACCCGCAGTGTTCTCGGTGCACTCGGGCCAGTTCGTTCATCCACCACCGCAATATGTTAACATATTTTTTAATTTCTCCAACGGACAGCTAAAGAGGCAATCGCGAGCTCATGCGCAGGAGTGAGATTTATAATAAGAAAACGCTCCTACCGCGCATGCACCATAAGGATCTATAAATCTTTTAAGTACTGGATCGGCCAATCCCTGTTGAGAAACGATAAATCATCCCCTCGGACAGTAAAGTCGAATCGAATAGTATCGCGCGCTCGCTCACTCTCGAAGGTGCTTATGCCCTTTAGATCATTTATCATTTCTTTCTCTCGTTTCTTCTCAATGATAAATTCAATTCTCTTTTGGAATATGATTGTTCCTCGTTTTGTTATTGTGTGGTGTTTTATTGTGGGTATCGTCACGGACTTAGGTTTTTTGATCGGAATCCGATCGAAATGATCGCGAGAATTGGATTTCCATTTTAGATTTCGTGACTCGAGTGATCAATCTTCGGACTTCGGATTCCGAATACAGGCTCTTGTTTACGGCCAAGCTCATGAGAAAAAAGTTAACAAATTACAGTGCCATTTTAAATTCATGATTAATATAATTACTTTTAGTTTAGGTAAGCTATTCATAACATCTTAAAAAAATATTTCGAAAAATGAGAATAAAAAATTTATTTAAAACCGAGAGGAATGTATTATTTTTGTTTTAATATATTTTATTTTTTACTAATGTATATTTTCATGTATGAATATCGTTTTCAATACTTGTCACCATGTGTGGTTCAGTTTTTGTCTGTTATTTTGGTACACATAAAAGCTGGCATTTATTAGAAATAAAATAAAATAATAGTAATAAAATATCTATTCCGATTTCAAATTTATAGGGTAATCAGGTGGTTAAGATAAAGTAAGCTCTATGAAATCGAAATATTTGTTTATTTTATTTCTTGCTATTTACAGGGCTGTAGAAAAGACAACAATTTCATCTTAAAATAACTTAAAATACGTAATGTTTTCTCAGTCAAATAGGTAGGTAATAATATAGGTACACTTTATACTTTCTTTCACTATCTAAAACGTCGGTCCGTGAAAAAATAGCACTATTTTCGATATAAATATACATAATATAGTCCAAGAGTCCATAGCACGATGAAGAGCAACACTTGTGTGAATGTGCAAAGAAATCAAACACTTATCTCTTATCTCTACTATCACGGGGCATTTCCTTAAATATATATTTTACAGCATACTATCTAACTTAAAACTATGAATTTACATACATTTTACAACCTATAAAATCGTAGTTTTATTAGACTTCGGTGCTTTGGCCATGCTGATCATTATAATTTTATGTTACAAGTCTCGTTCAATATTTGCTATAATAGGTATTTTCTGCCGGCGACAATGTTTCGTGTATAAATATATACATACCTGTTACTGATTGAATATTAATTGTTTATCGCGTTAACAGTATAAATAATCATCCATATGTATGAATATTTAATTATTATCGTTTCGGAAAACCATTACGTTTAAGAATACATCTGTTTGTACGTATCTCTATACTACACAAAGGCTGTCATAAATCACTGTCAACAATTGCAGTAAGTTGACAAAACTTCGTACAGAGTAACCGTGACCCTAGCTGGACGTCACAAATGATTCCAACACACAATACTTATTCAATAAAAAAATCGTGTTCCAAAAAAATAATAAGACACTTTTCATAGTTAAAATGTTTACAGGAAATATATGACAAATGCTGCAAAGCATTCAACTAGCGGTCATTGTTTACAACTCAGTTGTTTTAACTACAAACAACAGAACCTGTGACATAAGGTTCTATTGTCCACAGTACACATTGTCACCACTCTCCCAAGTAACTCTTTTCTTAACAGTAGACCCAAATATTAAATATCTCTCGGACGGCTGACGTTTGGCGATGATTTAGAAATGGTCGGATTGTCTATGGACTAATTAGATTTATAATAAGCGTAACACATTGAAAACAATACTGTTCCGGAGCGCATTAGTGAACTTTCCATTCCACGTAGCGGACACGTTCGAGTACCAATCGGCTCACAATACAATTGATTCATTAACCCACATAAGCAAAAGTCATGTAATTATTCGTCGTTGGTGCTCACATCAGCAGGAATTCGTTGAATGAAGAGTTCGCTAAGCGCGGTGCGGTCAGTAGGCGGCGGCGGCACCCGAGTGGTGCATGAGGTGGTGGTGGTGATAGGACTCCTGCGTGGGGCACCACCATTCGGGAACGCCGTGTGCCATGGCCGGCGCCGGCTGCTGGAACTGCGTCCAGTGCCCGCCGAAGCCCAGCTTGTTGTCCATAACGCCGTTCCCGCCGATATTGGTGAGGTGTGGGGGCTGGTTGTGGTGGGGCGGCGCCGGCGGTCGCTCGTAAG
Source organism: Noctua janthe (assembly GCA_910589295.1). Lineage (NCBI taxonomy): Eukaryota > Metazoa > Arthropoda > Insecta > Lepidoptera > Noctuidae > Noctua > Noctua janthe. The sequence continues at coordinate 9,789,107 of OU342556.1, read as the reverse complement.
GCTTCTGGTCGTGCGGGTTGAGGTATTTCTCGTTAAGGCTCTCTAGTTTGTCTGTTATGGAAGGGTGATGATGTGGGTGGTGTTGCGGTGCGGGCGCCGGCGGCGGGGGGAGGGGTGCTGCGGGGCTAGCGGCACCAGCTGTGACGCTGACGCTGCCTGCTGAGGAGGAGTCGTCACCGTCACTGTCGTACCGCGGGGAGGCGTCGCCGGCCGCGCCGTGCACCTTCATGTGCTTGCGCAGCGAGGAGGGGTGCGTGTACGACTTGTCGCAACCGTGCACGCGGCAGTTGTACGGCTTGTCGGACGTGTGCACGTGCGAGTGCTTCTTCCTGTCCGAAGAGTTCGCGAACCGGCGGTCACAGCCCGCATACTCGCATTTGAACGGTTTTTCTCCTGATAAAAAAAATACAACGTTAGTAAATACGCATGTGGGTGGATAGCGGTTCGACACATTTGGAATTGGACAGGAAACTATAAAATTTATTTGGAATACATTTTATGACATGTTGCTCTCCATTTTTTGTTGGTTAGTGGGTTAGACCATTTCTGCATAAATTTTAGGTACCTACTACATCTTAAATCCTTAAACAAACATTCAACATCTCAACATAGATCTCCAATATGCAAAAATACTCGACTTCGTATCATATCACATCTAGCACACATATACTAACATCCCTGCACTAAATCCACAGTCAAGAAAAACATCGAGCACATCCAAATACGCGAATGTCCAATCACGTCGTAAATAACCAGATTTGCTCGTTGTTTATAGTTTACGAGCATAAATAAATATGCACAACAATTGCACGGGATACTTAACACGGCCATAAATCATATTTATAAGACGACTTTGTCACATTCCCGTAACAAGGCCTGGAGTAGCAGACCGCATGCTACTTTGAACCTTATTGTTGCTACAAATGATATATATTTGTGTTGACGTCTCAATGAGCCCTGGAGCTCTGTGACAAAGGCAGCTCAACATCCGTTTTACTCCTGATAACTCGATGATGATCGTGAACAATGAAGATAATCTCCTCAGAATGTGATATCACACCGATGGTATCTTATTTACTGGATTCCTGTTCTGGTTTCCCTGTGAATTTGCCTTGTTTGTAAATGCCTTAGATTTTTAAAAGAAAACAACGGTCTTAGTAGTCGGTAAGAGAGAAGAATCAGAAACTATGCCAGATCTTTTCGTTATTAAAATTCATCGCATATTTGAAATTGACAGTTATGATCCTATGGTTACTAAGAATATAACAATAGAAAACACGAATTTTCCACCATGTGATTCCACGGTGACCCTAATTTTTTGCCCACTTTTTTGCGCCTCCACCATATTGATCCTCACAAGTTCACCGAATCGTATGAGATGATATTCAATAAAATACACTACAAGTAGGCAGACGCTTTGGTGACCGCAGCACAATGTAGCATTACTATTATATTGTCGTGTTTACAAATAAACCTCTTCGGTTGTAATCCTGTGTATTGTGTTTGAAATATGAAGATTTTTGAGGAGCCACAGATGCTAATCTCAAGTGTCTGTTAACGCTACAATAATAGGGCTCTTTAGGAGTTCCCTTACCACGATTTTTGTATACCACCGTATGAACGGATCGCACGTTTTCAATGGATTGATACTTCCTTTCTTGTTCAGTGTTCCATTACAAAATATTTACGCTTTATTCTCTATCATTCTGGGTGCGTATACAGCCAATTCATACGAGGAATTCGAACAGTGGATGTTTGCAAGTGAAATATCTATGGAATAAAATATGAATGAATAACTTTAGACAGGAATATTGATAGGAATTTATTGAATTCCTCAAGATGTGACTATGATAATGATCATATCATGAAATATGAATATACCGTAAGTCAAACACCACACAAGGAATTAGAATCAAAGATGTAAGACAGTCTTAAACCTAACGTCAAGTAAAACAAAGAAAAGGAAATAGAGAAATAAGAATCACGACGGAACCATGAAAACGCCTCGGATCTACTAATGAGGCTACGAGTAATACAACATAAAAGAGTCCAAAACATGTGTCGCCCGTCTAATTACTAATCGGGCGTCTCATCTCCGACGCAGTTCGAAACAAAAAACGATCGGTCACAAATTCTATTACAATTTGATGCATCTCTTGCGCACGCGCCGATGACGTCTATTAGAGTAGTTTCTTAGATTTTGAAGTTGGAGTTATTAGATCGAGGAAACTGGAAGGCGATGTTTTGCTGAGTTTGCCTGCAAAGTCCATTGAGAGTTTTCTTAAAGAAAATAAAAGTCTATCGATCATGATAATTGACCTATCTCCATATTTCGAAAGACAATAAGTGTTATTTGAATAAACGTTATTAATAGCCACATAAACAAAAATCATGTTTGAAATGGTTTCTCTGAACATTTAGTGTCAAAACAAAAACAAATCGAACACCAGTCGGGAATGCACTTCGTGAATTCGTCGCGTTCCGCGTCGGGACACCAGCGCACCACCACACCGGCTAGGGTCAGATGTTTATCTTAAACGGCTGTATCACCCACAGAAGACACTTTTTTCTTACTATATTATTATCGATGTGAAACTTTATATCATGTTTTTTTTCCTGACTCACTTTTTTGACGGATTTAACCCGTGTAAAGATTACGATTTACATTAGCGAATTCGGCAATCGATTTCGTTAAACAAGATGTGATTTTTAACCACGAATTTATATTTTTAAGTCAATTTAAAAACATTAAACGGTCTGCAAGTAAAGCACGAAGGAACAAACAGTTGGCACATCGCCTAGCCCGAATTACTCTACTGTATTGAGTTACAAATCGCTACTTAAGTGCGCTCCGCTGTGAAAACAAGCTTTTTAGAAATAGCACGAGTGACGTGAAACCTGACCCCGCGGCCTTTGCACCCGAATTGTGGTAAATGGCTTTAGGTGAGTTTGGAGAAAAAACAATCGCTCACCGGATATCGGGTTGCGGAACAAAAAGGTCGTCATACAAAACGCTATTTATTACAATTTAGTGTATAATCAAATTAATGTTTATCATGTGAGTGGCCGACTACTGGCCGCGGGCTTGTCAGCACCTTGAATTATAATTGGGCGACACTTGATATCCGTGCACCTGTTGCTGGAGACATATTCATTAGACACTAATGCGGAATTATCTTAAATCAGCGTGACACTAATATTGAAGATAACACAAAGTTTTGAGTAAATCTCAAACGTTTGATGCGTCATCTTGATGTAGAGTTTGTGAATAGTACGATTGGTATTCATTTCACTTGATCATTTTCATCATAACTTTATTTATTTTATTAAAGCTTTATGCACAAGTAAAAACTGTACAAAGGCGGCTTAATGCCATAGGCATTTTCTACCAGTCTACCTTAGGGTGATGCAGAGACAATATACAGTAGGTGCAATAACAGAAAAAAAAAGACTAGAAAATATTTATAACTAAAACATATAAGAATAAATACTTATATACATACATATATACTAATAGAAAGATTTTATGTTCGTTTGTACCGGATAAGCTCCGAAACTATTGGACCGATTTTAACCATTTTTTCACCAATAGAAAGCTAAATTATCAGGAAATAACATAGGCTATAAATTATATTTATATCATGCAAATACATCATTCATCACCACTGCTCTCAAAAACGGTGAAGGAATACATCGTGAGGAAACCGGCATGTCCTAGAACCAAAAATTCGAAGACATGTGACATCTACCAACCCGCACTGGGCCCGCGTGGTGGATTATAGCCCATTCCCTCTCATAGAGAGGAGGCCTGCGTCCCAGCAATGGGAACATTAATAGGCTGATTATGCTTATGCATGCAAATAAGCCGAGCTATCACAATTTTTGCGGACGAAGTCGCGGGCGAAGTGCTAGTTGAAGATATTTTTAATCCTCCACATGCCATAGTTTAAAGCCACGGTTTAATTAATCATAATAATGATCAATTCATCATTTGAAGCTCAAGTTTGCCGCGCATTGTTTCAGTCTTTATTAAATGTTACATATCGAAGCTAATTCAATCTCGATGGAGAGGCAGCTAATAAGCGGCCGATGACTGGCCGATTGCTGACACAGCCGGCGCACCGCTCCACCGCTGCCCGCTGCCCGCTGCCCGCTGCCCCGCCAGCCGACAGACATGACCACGCGCCATGTTCCGTCTGACCCACAATACTAATCGCTACATTCAATACACCATATCTAGAACACTGGCTATATTCAATTAAAACATTTCAAACACGACTTATTCGAACACTATCCAACAACTTGAAGAGCTCCTTCAATAATGTCACAATACCGACTGATTGACGACATCCACGCCACTTCCCCGAATACCGTTTTCTCTCGCATATTTAAAGGCAGTTTCGTACACCGTGCATAATGATTTATGATGTACCTTTTATCCGAAACGTATTTCGAATTAGAAAGATATATTAATATCTTCATTTTTTCCACTTCTCAGAGAATACGGCCCCTCGTCCGGAGAGCACAAAAAGAATAGTCGGGGTCGGGCGAGCGCATTCGGCGCCCAACGACCGTGTGACAAGGTGCTTTATGCGGACGATTATGAGCAGACCGAATAATGTTCCGATACCCGATAAATATCTGCCAACTCATACAAAAGCATCCCAATAAAAATATAATAGTAAATGTAGCAACAACACGGGCCACAAACTGCACAGTCATATCTCGCTGATAAATATAAATTAAAATGAAAACGTATAGCTCGGGAGGAACAGGGACGCCGATCGTCCGTGAACGAAAACAAATTAAAACTGATATAATATTCAAATGTGCACGCGCAGGTTTGTCGAAGGCTTGTGGAAAATCGAACATGTAGCGAGCACTGGCTCTCGAGCACTCTGCCAGGCTTCTTCGCATGAGGCCTTTTTTGTCGCGCTGGAGTCCCCGTGATTCACGACGACGACCCGTGAGACCGGCCGCTTTCATTACCTATTACAATAATTCACTCATTGAACCTCATTTAATACTGTTTGTTATTTTGCGCCAATTAAAAATACGAACTGAATAAAATAACCATTTTAATTGATCCTTGTATTGCCATAAGTGTCGGACAAGTCATTTACTGTCATCATAACTCGTAAAGAACTATTTGCGAATTCAATTCACGATGTTGTAGTGCCAGAAATAGCAGTAAGTGAAACAGATAATTACTGCTATAGATAGAATATAGGAGTAATCTTGTTTTTGCTGGCTGTGCTGATAATTTATTGCATCTTGACATTTTTATGTTGTTTCCAGAGTTAGATGAAATAATGGCACATTTGCCCGTCTGGCGGTGTACCCGTGAATTAAAGCGTATTCCCATTGTTCGGTCCGCGACGGAGAGCGCTCCATCCGTCTTGCTCTGATAGGTATCTGCTGAGAGAGCGCAACAAGGACTAGAAAAGTATCTCGCGCGTTGTTTTAGGAGAAATGTGAGAAGTGTCACATAAACATTTCCGTTTCTCTCTTTATCGGTAGCGCACTGTAGGATTATAACTCTTATTTCAATTACTTTTTGAAATAGTAGATACTATTATCCCGTAGCAATAGATTCGGATTGATTTGCCTAGACTGCTTTTATCAGAGGTTAAACTTTATACATTTAGATTGTAATCTAATCCAAAAGATTCCAATCTAAGACAAGTTAAGAAACATTATTATGACCTCTACTTATTTTCTCATCGAAGATTTGATCATTTTGTTCCCAGACGATTTTGTAGATAAACAATATTGTACAAGGCTGAACATAAAAAGTACAAAACACCTAACCAGGCAGGGCACGCTCGTCAATCCTTACGTCAAGCGTTTTGACAGCCCTAACCGGCATCATCGCTTCTCTCAGATAAAAAAATACAAGAAATAATATCAGAATCTCGACTTCTCAAAAAATTAGGCGAATGTAAAAAACTAATTCAGATTTTCCGTATAAGTTTAAATGAGATCCGATCAAAATAAGACGAAATAAGATTTACAATTTATGATTTCCTGCCAAAACTTTACCGAAATTACTTTACCTTAGGTAATTTAAATAAGAACTGATAAGTGATTATAATTAACTACAGCAATGAAGGAAATGTGAGGAATGATATTTGTTTGAAAATTATGCAATGAACTAAAATGATCAACCACAAAGCTTGATACAGGTTACGGTCAAGTGAAATTGAAGAAAAATTAGAACATTTCACCTCATAAACTGCTTGAAGATTACGTTAAAGCCATAAAAGAAATGTTTAAACAATAACTTGCAGGATTTAAGGTAGGCGCCGTCAACGATGCTGCGTCGTGTCACGAGATTGCTGATAACGTATCAATGCGTTAAAATCTACAGAGAGATGGACGGGCACGCGAGCGTTTTAATAAAATGAAGTTAAATTTTAATATCAAAATCCTGTGAAAGCTGATGCTGGGAATTGAGACAATGTTGTCTTATACGGGTGCCATAAAGTAGTAAGACTTGAGGTAAACATGGAAGGAACAGATAGTTTCGTAGACGGTGTTGTGAACAGCGAAGTAAGAAAATAAGACTTGAAAAGGTTGTGGTGGTAACAATGTAAGAAGGAGATCAGCCGATATTCCTGATAGAATTAATGCTGTTGCAGATATTGCGAACGAATTGATGGGATCACGATACTGAATATTGATGAAACATAACGTGATGAGTAATGATAGATGAATGATGACACAAAGCGCACAAGTAATTTTCAATAATTCATCCTTTTTTTTTTTGCAAAATTCATTGTTCAAAGAACAAATGTAGAATTGGATCAATAATCGTGTCACACTTTCTAAAACAATTTTTTTTTTGTAACTTTGAATAACAATTTACCTTGGATAGAATTTCAAAGGGTTTCAACAAAAGGAATACTATAGAGAAAATGAAGATACGTCGTGGACACAAGGGAATCGTTTTATTAATTGAGCATGTTGGTATCGCATTTCTTGGTATTCGGGCTTCACCTACAGAGGAGACCTTACCGTACGATACTGATATCCAATGGCAAAAGTATGGACCTGATTTGTGTACCAATTTATTAATGAGAATATTATTAATGGATGTTGGTAAATCATTTAAAATGAATCTTGTTAAATACAGGCTTGAAGTAATTTATGAGTTCCCATCGAAGACAAATCATTCATCATCTGAAAAATAAGCGAGTAAATACAAGTTTTGCCTTAAATATTGTGTCACTAAAAACAACCCGAACGTAAATTAAAACGTTAATAACTTCAACAGAATTCTTTAGGGCAACTAAGTTTGTAATCATTGTCGGGCCGTTACTTGCTCCATGAATATTAATATGTTCACAAATCATAAATATTATAATTTTGCGGCGTGTCGTACGCAAGTCGCCCAATAAATCGGTTAGGTTATGTATTTGTTCGGGCCGTGTCCACTCAACACCCACGCTGGATCGTGTTTCAGCCCCCGGGCACATTTTTGGGACAAACCAATATTTCTAACGAATATTAATAGTCTGTTTTTGTTTTTATTTGTAACGTGTTTAATTTTTATTTCGGACGCGCCCACATTCTTTGCGCGCCAAACATTCCTGCAGGAACGAATTTTTGATTTGTATGGTGGACGGTCTTGCGATTGATTGCAGTCGATAAATTCGACGTCAGTATTAGCAAGGCTGGTTACAAATACGTATGGTAAGAACATCATCATCTGCCTAGCCTTTTCCTAACTATGTTGGGGTCGGCTTCCAGTCTAACCGGATGTAGCTGAATACCAGTATTTAACATGGAGCCACTGCCTATCTGACCTCCACAACCCAGTTAGTACGGGGTATTATGATACCGCTTGGCAAGACTGGTTGTCAGACTTTCGGGCCACTGACTAATTGTAACGACTGTCAAAGATCTACAAATGACAGCCGGGATCAACGGCTTAACGTGCTTTCCGGGGCACGGAGGAAACTCGGTATGTAATGGGTTGTCACCCATCCACGGACTAACCTAGGCAAGTGCAGCTTAACCTTAAGATCGACACGAGCGAAAGGGTGGTGGGGGGCGGGTTTATGGTAAGAACATAACAGAATCAATTACTTTGCTTACTATTACCAAAAAATGACTCATCGCAATTTGATATCAGAGTCATATTCTCCGCTTTTGCAACGAACCAAACGAATTTAATAATCTCTTATCACGTCTCCAGTTTACATCTACTTTTGCAGATTTACAACTAAGTATCATCAGAAAGCTTCAAGTGTTCCAAAAACCATTGAAATACAACTTTTTGTCGTCGTGTTAACATTTCGATTGTTGTCTGATTCTGTCGATGCGTTCTATCGAGATTTTTTCGCGACCGGTGTTAAATGCAAGGAATTCTAAAGGCTGTCGACAGAAACATAGCTTATTCAGTCACTTTTTGTGATGCTTCGACCACAGGTGCTATTTAAAGGAGAATTGTAATGATATGGCAAATTGAAGTATGCTTTAAAGTTACCAGTACATTTTAAGCTCTCCATGTAAACACTGAATCTGATGAACACGGTGCTTACACTCAGTGTTCTATTTTTAGATATATGTTGCTTTGTACTTTTTAAGGACTACTGTCTCCTACAGTTCCATGCGAGGTGTGAAAATAAACATCAGGGCTAGTTCAGTGTTGTCTCAGCCATGTTGTCGGCGATATCACACACTTCCATACATATTGATACAAGTGAGGTGTCGACGAAAAAACGCATGAATGATGCAGTGAGACCCTCCGCGGTCGCCCTACAAGACGAAAGAATTTCGCACACTTACGAACCTCAAAGCGCAAAATGTTTTTCTTAGCGCATTGAAAACGGCTGATAGCTCATTTAATTTAATGAGCCACCTATTTGATTGGAACGAAAAAGCACAATACTACGAAGCAGACTATTTAGTTTGCAATAAGTAATCCTACTCATGTTCCTAATAGAATTATTTAAGTCAGTGTTGCCTAATAGAATCGACAGGCAAATGCTGCGAGCAGACAGCCAGCTAATATTATAATAAGTGTAAGACAGTTTTGCATAAATTAATAGATGACGTAAGTAGTTGCTTGATATGCAATCCTAGATCAGTTAATGTTTTGTAGGAAAACAGTGAACATAGGTTCATTCATGCACATCAATTACAACAAATAATTTTGCATAACTTAAAACTTATTTGATAGGATACAAATTGCTTAGCTTTACCACCATATTTAATAGATTCAATGTTACTGTGATCAAATAAATAATTTCTATTACCATTGAATTTACTAAAAAAGTAAAAAGGAGTCTGTCACTATAAAATGCGCGCATAGATAATAAAGTGTCAGAAGAAACGATTGTAATAAGATAGTAAGGGCGAGGAGCAAGCGAGCATGCGAGGCAGCCGTTCAGCCAAGTAGGCGTAGGCTGGCAACACTAGTGCTTCCCGCGGCTTCCAAGCTATTGTTACGTTGCAACCGTGCGCAATTTATGTTATCCTGGTAGATTGGTACCAAGACTTGTTACAAACACATGGCAAAATAACTCGCTTATAAAATAGAGGATGCTAAACTATGTTTTGTAAGATATTTGATGTTTCGTTTACGTGGCAGGTAATAAATTTACAGAAAATTACAAAAACGCCAAAAGGAATCGAATGTGTTCCCTGACAATCACAATAGATGAAAACGTTATCGATTAACTGTAGCACAGATTGCTAAAAGCCCAAACATGAAAAAGGCATTAAAATAGCTAAATTGAATCCCAATAAACCCGAGATTGTTTGTTAATAGAATGTAAACAAAATCACTTCTAATAATTACGTCGTCAATAAATATCGTCGATGTTCCATGACTAAATGATTCGTGTAGGGCGTGTCGGACGGATATTAGTAATAGTTCGGATGTGTTCCCGATTAGCTGTTCAACAAGACCAGGTGAAACCACAGCCCGAGCCGTTTGATTGATTGCCCGACCACGATACTTATCTCGGCTGAACAAAACAGACTCTTGATCGAATTTAAGATATAATTTCATTACCGAATTGTTTATAAATCAAATCAAAAATGTGGTTTCGAACGTCGAAGATCGAAATTGTTTATGTTTAATATATTTTGGTTAAATCGTGATAGAGCAATTTAAATTATTTTTTTTTATGATTGTCAAAAGCAGAACATCATAATTGTAATGAAAATTGTAACCAGTTATTCAGTCCCATGATATGACACATTCAACATTTAAATCTACACACAAAACATAAGATGCAATTGGTTGTCACCGCAGCCGTTCCAATTAGTGTTTTTGTCTATGAACTAATAATTGCTCAAATTAGCGTTGTCTGATACGCATCGATGTGATGGCATTCGATCCTGTCTAATAGAATTCAGAGAGGGATTGTTGCTTGCAGGCCGATGCGTTCCGTTTCACGTATCGAAGTGTGGTTAAACTGTTTTTGTTCGCACTCCGATACCCTGTTCGCAGTTTCGCACTATCTCTTTGACGTTTAGCGAAATTCTCCAACAGATAAAAACAATTTTCGAGTTTGCAGGAATGCTGGAGTTTCTGCAAGACGCGTCTTTGCTCGAACGCGCAATTTTTTAATGTCGATAGTCAATGTTTCTCGTTCATTGACGCTCTTGTGGGGCATTATTTATTCGAGAAAAACTTAGAATTTCAATGTTTGATGTTTTGTGTACTTAGAGACATTATATGCAATGTGGCGGTGCAGTCACTTCAACAGCGTGTCAATGCGAAGAGGGGAGGTCGTAAGTTGACAAAGAGATAAAAAAAATAAAGCGCTTATCGCTTTCATTGTCTACATGTGTACAGTATCAGTGCCGTGGTGTGGGGTAGCAAGTGTGGAGATTTGTGCACGTGTGTGAGTGTACGTCAGTGTGTGTTGCTGAGGGGTTGTAATGTTGCTACTGACAAGGGCAGGCCACGCCCATCAAATTATCGCTTGTTTCAACTCAATAAATTGATTCAGATGCAATTAATTTTGCCAAGTAACTACTTCTTGTTTTGCGCTGTCGAAATCGATAACTCATTTTGGATTAATCGCTGAATATTTTGTCACCAGTCTAACTTAAAATTAATGTTGTCTGCAGTAACTAAAAATTCCTTTGCAAATTTAATCAAAAAGTTACTTAGGCATAAGAAAAACTTTAACCTTAAAAATAAACGCTTAGAAAAACAGCAATTAAAGCAGTTTTTCAACACCATTTTATTTTTTTTAAAAGTAATGATATTCGTTGACCGCTGACAGTAAAGCAAACGTTTTAGAAATACTGGTAACATTAAATCCCCCCGACACAGACCAGTAACGCACACAAACGCATCAACTATTGTGTTCAACATTTTTTTATACCATTTATCAATCGGGGCAGATGGTCCCGGATCATATAGACACCTTTGAAAAGCACCCAGCTATTATAGGGTTACAACATTATCATATGGACATAAAATGGCCGATTCTACGTAGGATTATGTACGGGAACGATAGTTTCAATAAGCTCTAGGATATTCAAAAGTGATATCGATTAGGTGTTTCAATTAGTAAAGTTAAATGTAATCGATATTCTGCATTTAATTGTTATCAAAATGTATCATATTCCGTCCGCTGCCAGTTATAACTAACAATAAACAATCCAAAAATAAGGTCTAGATAGAACTAGCACTCTCTCTGTTGGATCAACGTTTGCAAAATACGTGGGTATATGCAATGTATGCGCTAATACATATTTTAGCATTAATTTCGGTGACGCTAAGTGGAGAATCAGATATTTGAAATAGTTTTCGTTTAAAACGATTCGACGACGATTTATTTCATTTAATTTTATAAAAGGTGTAGACATAATTCTTCATCGAATCTATAAAAAAACGGCAACAAAAAGTTTCGAATGCATTACCACTAATTACATCAAGCAATAAAAAAAATACACATAAGAGGCCACATACAATTCCACAGCTATTTATTGACTTAATTTCAGACGGAATGCAAAGAAACAGAAATTCTACTTCTTTTGACGTAACTGCACGCACCTGCGCTCAGTAGTGTCGACCAGTTAGGTAAATGCTTTGGCATCGATTACAAAAGTCATTCTAATTGTCCTGTGCATTCGACCACCAAGTAATTATTTGAGATTTTTTAGACAGAAGCTATCTTTTTATTACCACCTGTGATCCGAACTTTACCTATCCATGCTCGTTTTCACTAATAGATGAGGTCTCCACATGTAAATGAATACTAATTAAAAGTATGCTATCAAATTTCTTACTTCCAGGTGGTCAAAAAACACCAATATCGCGCCGATATTTAGACATTTAATAAGGTGCTGCTTAGTGTTAGTGAAAACAGGGATTGTATAGTTTCAGAAAACTATTTTTCATTATATGTTAACTATAGTATTAATTAATATACGTTAGAAACTGTACTCGTAAAATCATTGATACTAATAGACATATTTAAGACATAATATAATATCTAAGGTCTCCTTTATCATCCCGGAAACTAGCTAATTGAGAAGTGTGTTTTTATTGAAACAAACAGGCACATTGCTTTAAGAGCTAAACAAAATTACTTGCATAGGTATTATTAACCTATTTAAGAATGCTTACATAACCGCTAGGGATCTGAAAGCTTTTATTACAGCGGGTTTATAGTGAACTGGAACTTCGATCTCTCGCTCACCCTTCCTAGACGTTAAGCTAGGTACTAGTGCGATTTAAACCCTTGAAACAATTATTCTCATTTATGCATTGGACATAACAATCTACCTGCTCATTTGCAAGTGCAAAACGAACCAGTAACATAAGCATAATATTAAGTGTTTGATGTTGACGAGTGTATTACATGTTTGTTTGCTCGGGACCCGCTAGTGCTGTAGCCGACAGCTCCCGGCAGTCCGGGGCTCCGGACACAATGGCGCGGGCGCAGGGGCGAGGGCACAGCGCCGAAGGGTTCCGTATTGTTTGCAAAATATTTTGAAAGCGTCATTTTATACGGCATATTAGCTCAGCACTGCATTTGATAGCGGGGGACGTCTTCACCGGCTCGAATCATATCATCATTAACGTATTGTGCCCACCCCTCTGCGGTGTTGAAGTGGCGATGTAGAAACTATTGAATTTTAATATTGTGCAACCGGTACTAGTTTATTGGGCTGGTACTGTGAGTTGGGCGATCGAATATGCATTTATTAGCACTTGCTAATTCGCATCTGTTGTAAAATTTATATCGCATCTACAAATTATTCGCACAAGTAACCGCAAAATCTAGTTGGCATTTTGAAATCGGATACTGATACTGATACTGTTAGCCTGCGTCATCGCACTGCTGGGTTAAAGCCTCTCCCCATGACTTCCAGTTGCTACGATCCAGGGCTAATGTGGGCTACTAGTCGTTTTTTTTTTCCAGCTCGTCCCGCCATCTTCTACAAAGTATGCTGCGACGCCTTCTGGCCGTGCCAGGGCTCCAGAAAGTGGTTATTTTGGCCCACAGCTCATTGGGCATGCGGCAGGCGTGGCCAGTTCGGTCCCACTTCAGTTTAGCGGCTTTTTGAGCAACGTCAGTAATTTGTGTTTTGGAGCGCAGTGTGCAGGGTGTTCCGTAAATGGTCGGTTAGTTTGACGCCTAAAATGCTGCGCTCCATTGCACGTTGGCAAACCCTGGGTTTGGACTTTGGAATGTTTGTCAAACACCATGTCTGGGATCCATAGGTCAAAATGGGAAGAATGCTCATGTCCATGATTTTTCGCTTTAGTGACTAAGGAAGGTTTCCCTTCATAAGCTCCTTCATGGACCAGTAGCTCTTCCAGGCATTTTCGTGTGGTGACTCCCTTGTCTTGCCTGGACTGGAAAGAGACTAACTGGCCCAAGTAGATGTATTCATGGACATATTGCAATTCTTCACCACTCACTCTGAGCCTATGCTTAGTGGTTTTTGACATCAGTTTGGTTTTCGACATGTTGATCGCCAGTTCATCCTCAAGGCTTGCATTACTGAGTTGGTTTAGCATTAGCAGTTCTGCCGCCGTGGAAGAGAATACGACAATCTCGTCAGCGAAGGTTTGTTAACCGCGCCCCACCAATTTCAATACCGCTTCTCCCCCAACTAGCCGTTAGCTTTTTGAAAACTTCTTCAAGAGCGCTATTAAAAAGCTTGGGTGAAAGCGGGACTCCTTGCCTTACGCCTTTTTCTATGAAGTATGATGGTCTGGCTGTTTGTAACCTAATTGAAGCAGTGCTGTTTAGATAAACTTCTATGGAGTTGAGTGATGTAGGTGGAATCAACTTCTTGGTTGCTGAGAACATCAAATATAGCGTCGTGTGTGAAACTATCGAAGGCTTTCGAGTAGTCGATGAAGACAAGATATATGGGAATATTGAACTCTTGATATTTTTCTACCATTTGATTTATTGCGTGCAGATGGTCATTAGTGGAGAGGCCTGATCGAAAGTCAGCTTGTTGTGGAGGTTGGTGTTTTTCCAGCTGAGGTGAGATACGGTGGTCTATCAAATAAGCAGAAAATATCAATGTGTTTGTGAAATCGAATAAGCAGAAAATATCAATCTAAAAATATCAGTTTAAAACATTAATGTTTTAAACATCCATTACACCTTTTGAACAAAAATCCTACTACGCTAACTAACTACCTACTCAATCAAAATAGTCGTAGCGCACCGCATAGCGTGTCGTAGCACCCGCCTACGCCGATTTTGAAGTCGGGACATTTCTTGTCAAAAAATGAATATATCAACCGATAATTTTGCACATGTGTTTAGTGATTACTAAAGTGTTTTATAAAGTGATTGGGTGATAGTGGGCGGAATCACCGCCGGACATTTGACGCCGACGCGTGCTATGGTACCCTCGGGGGTCGGCCCAGGCTAAAAACTTATCGAGGTGAGTCAAGAACAATATATTAATCCTTAATAAAGATTGGTGATTAATAAATAAGACACTGAGGAATTTATTTTGAGGACTACATTCATGATGTTATGCTGTTAATGTTTTATGTGTATAATCCTAAATTCCTAGCTAATTATTTAATTATATTAAGTGTGTTTGTTTATGTGTTTTGTTAGTGGCACACAGACATACTTTTAATCTTGATAGAACAATTTCGTAGGACTACATAGTTCTAACATCCGCGCGACTTTATACAAGGTGGAAACTCCCCCAACTAGAAATTTTTCAGCAGTGATTTGGTTGAGAATGTTGTACTGAATACGTGGTAACCGTTTGTGCGTCAGTGTCCGTTCCACCCAGTATTTAACTTAGATTAGCAATTGCCATACTTGGACATATAAGAATGTCGGATCCGGTCATTAGTACGGACATAAAATGAATCGCAAGCGCGCCAGTGGTGACATCATGCGACCGGTTTACCTGTTTACCTACACCACAGCGTGCTTCTACAGAGCCCTGATGTTTACAGCTCGAGGCGAGTACGACAGTCAATGTCTGATCGCGGAGTAGTTGAGACGTTTTGGAACTGCACCCGATTCATTGTGCCCCGTGTTATTGTGTCAAGTTGTAATTTCAAGTAATTTGTTAGTTTACTAGAAACAGTGTATCGCATCCAGTGTATTTTCATTGCACGAAACCCATCGTCTACCCACATTATGTACGAGCATAACGGAATAAATCCTGCCATATCCCACAAGTAAATTGCACCAATATGGAGCAAAAACGGGTTACCATTCTTAAAATAAATGATTGAAAATCAGTGTTTACGATCCCACTGTAACATCTATTGAGATACCATGAAATGCCTACAGAAATGAGATGGTGTTGTCGACAATTATCTGTCCAACAGTTACAGATAAGATGATGTAGTCATTAGTGACTCACTTCACCTCCAATCTTGATGAGCACGCGAGAGGTGGACCATATCGGGTATCGGTTACAGTGGCTGTTTTGTTAAAATATGTATATTTAGTATATTTAGGCAACCTACAATATCTTAAATTTCTTTTTTTTACCGAAAACACACAGCCTAGAATAGATTACGAAGGACTTTTCTACACACTGTGTCTACATTTATAATTCAAGTTTCCTCTAGCAGGTCTGCTGGACCCTGCACGAATGGCGCGCGGAGGCACTACGTCGGGAGGAAACTCCGCTGCCGCGGCAAATTGCCGCTCAGCGGACAGACCTCCGGAGTGATCTCATGGCGACATGGAGAGAGCGACTGTCGCAACCCCGTGCAGGGCACGCCACCATAGTGGCGATAAGTCCCCTCTTTGAGGAGTGGCTAGAGAGGCGCCACGGCGCCCTCAACTACCGCCTGACGCAGGTCCTCACCGGACACGGTTGTTTCGGGAGGTTCCTGCACCGAATCGGGCGGGAGGAAACGCCCGGGTGTTTCCACTGCGAGGATCGTCCGGAGGACACGGTGGAGCACACCGTGGAGGTCTGCCCCGCTTGGGCGGAGCACCGCCGTGTCCTTGTAGCGGCGATTGGCGGCGGCGATCTCTCGCGTCCGGCCCTGGTTCAAGCCATGGTCCAGAGCGAGAGGGAATGGGAAGCCGTCACCACCTTCTGTGAAGCAGTCATGCTAGTGAAGGAGGTGGCGGGACGTGAGAGGGAAAGAACCTCACGTCCCAGCCGCCGCGGGAGACGCCCTGGGCGTCGGGGGTCACGTGGTGGCTCCCGGCCACCGTAGGCGCGGGCCTGTGGACGGCAAGTTATGGGCTAGCTCGCCGTCCGGCCGTCTTATGACGACAGGCCGTGTCGACGGCGCGTTCGTGTTCCACGTGCGCCTCAAAGAGATGTCAGCAAATAAGTAGGGGTCCGCAAGGGCCGATGCCTACCAGGGCTGCGGGACTGTTCGAAAGAGATACCGTGGCCCTGGAACACAAAGGGCAAAGAAGGAACATGGATGGGTTTTAGTCAGTACAAGTCTGACACTCCCTTCCGCTCCGCCCAGAGTGGGGGGGGTCATTTGATGATTTCCCATCCGGAAAAAAAAAAAAAAAAAAAAAAAAAAAAAAAGGTCTGCTGGAAGAAATTTCTAATGAAATAAGTACCTTTGTGCTCTTTTATCTTAATATAATGTCCAGTTAAGTATTTTGTGTGTATATACAACATGTAACGTAATTAACGCACACCCTCAGACACCCCAATTAGTATATTATGTTATAATCATAATACATACACTGAATTTTTAGTTAAACATATATGAGCATTGATTATTGATTGATTTAGTTATACTAATTCCGGAAGAATGTTGTGGTCACAGTACAAATCCACGAACGCAGACAGTCGCACACGTAGGTATGAGGGTCTTGTTAGCCTAGTAGGTATTCGCTCGCGTTCGAAACGAGTTAACGAGTTTATACTGTAATTTACGTAGTTTTAATTATTTTTGGCAAAAAAAAATACCTATAATAAAAATTATAGAAATCGATTCAGTAAACGATTCTGAACAAACTAATTTCAGGATGTGCGTCAATTATGTTACATGTTGTAAATAAATAAATAAGGTGAGTGCTCAAAAACGATTTCTGTACACGCATCCCCTACAGGGCTTAAATGAAGGATGCCATGGTGTATGGGCTTGAAGCTACATAAAAGAAACATATTATCACGCCTATAAACCCCCGAAGCTTTAGGCAGAAGTGTACCTAATACTACTCCTACATTTCGCCAGTTATGTTAAGAGCGTTAACGACTTACGGCATTTCAAACAAACTTGCAAGTTTTTTTTTTTTCGAAATGACTGAACCGATTTTAATGAAAAATACGCATAAGCAGGATACATACTTAAGTCTAAAAAGTTGTCAGAGAACTTTTCGAAAAGTCTTAAAAAAAAAGATTATTGGAAATTACTGTTTCCATGGAAAAACTAAAATCAGTCTAATTTTGCTGTAACACTATTTTTCTAAAATCTTCTTTGATAACTTTTTAGAGCTATGTTGCTAGCTATATCCTGCTTATGCGTATAAAGTTTAATTAAAATCGGTTCAAACATTTCGGAAAAAAAAGGACTTGAAAGTTTGTATGAAATGACGTAAGTCGTAAGCGCTCTTAAAGGCCCATTTAATAGGGGGCGAGCCTATTGCCATTGACCAGGCACAAATCCAGATTCCGTGGCCGCTACTGAGAAATTCCTGATGAAAAAACCACGCCTTTCAATCTTGAATACATGCAATAGTGTGTGGTATCAGTTACATTGACCAGTGGCGAAGGTTCCAAACAATTCCTATCGGCTTCCCTTTGAAAAATGGCAGTCAGTATTCTATAGACAAATAATATAATCACATTAAAGATATTTACTCCGGCTTACCTCTTACAAAAAATTACCCTTCGCTACTGCTACCCACTTTACTCAAACATCAGAACCTTTTTAATGGATGTATCTACGATGGAGCTACTGCAGCTCTAGCACAAGAAGTGCCTCGTTAGCGTGTATTTCAAATTACTCCAGTAGGCAATTGTTTTTGATAACCATAAAGAAAATAATATTCATTTTATTTTACTGAATCAAGCTACTGATCTGCCGAGTATCAGTTTACAAAGGTAATAACGATATATTTTCAAAGTTAAGCATATTTCTGGCCTGACGGTTTCTACAGGGAAATATTTTGTGTGGGTCAACGGATTTAGAATTTTATGTGGGTAAGTTTAGTGTTTTTATTTCTGTGTCATCCGCCACACAATAATGCATTTTCAGTACTTAGTCATGAGGAGCTCGTGGCTAAATAATAGCAGACGCTCTGGCCGATCTTAAGGTTAAGCCGCTTTTGCCTAGGTTGGTCCGTAGATGGGTGACCGCCCATTATATACCGAGTTTCCTCCGTGCCTCGGAAAACACTTTAAGCCGTTGGTCCCGGTTGTCATTGTAGATCTTTGACAGTCGTTAACGGTAGAACCCGAAAGTCGTCTGACAACCAGCTTACCAAGGGATATCGTATAACCCAGTACTAATTGGGTTGTGGAGGTCAGATAGGCAGTCGCTCGATGTAAAATACTGGTATTCGGCTGCATCCGGTTAGACTGGAAGGAATCATCTGTCTAGCCTTTTCCCAACTATGTTAGGGTCGCCTAACATAGTTGGGAAAAGGCTAGGCAGATGATGATGATGAGTCATGGATGGGTTAAGAATCATAATATGAACGTTTTTCTAAAACATGGCAAACTCCGTATACGATAGTAAAAAAATAAACTATTAGGGCGAATCGGGAAAGTTACCAAACGAGATGTTCCCAACTAGACTACATCCAATAACAAATTCTGAAATGGAAGATTAAGTAACTAACCCAACATTCCGCTGATGAACTCCGAGATTAAAGCTATTCCAAAAGCTGTTAAATAGCCATTAAAATTGGGTGGGCTGTCTGTCATAAATATATTATTAACCTATTTGAAGGTGAAGAGGCCTCACCTCCCCGATATTTGCTCTGGGCTAATTAAATATCTAATGATCGGCAGCAGGCCTTAGCTCACTATGGTTTCACAGCCTTAGGAGTAATTTATAGCTACCCATAAAACAATTCTTCAAACTTCCCCACAAAAAAGGTCTCGTCTATTCAAAGGCACATATGAGATAATAGAGGACGGGGGCACAGGACAAAAGTCTGGATGCAACACTAAACACTGACGAAGAAAAAAAAAAGCATAAAACCAGCTGGCTACGTTCCCGACGCCAGCTATACAAATTCCTGGACCGTTCCCTTAAAAATCGATATTTAAAGTTAAGTACCAATACTTTACCAATAACAATGGTCCGACGTGCGACAGAGACAAGACACGAGGAACCCAGCACCCGAAACCAACTGGACATTCTAATTTACGAGCGCTTTTTTTTATCTAACATACGCAGTTCAGATGAATCTTTCGACTTTTGTAATGAATTGAAAAATGGTGCTCTGTGTTAAATGGCTTTTTGTCCTTGCTTACTGAGAAATAGACTTCACAAGTCGACGTGGACATTTATAGGAAGGGACGTTAGGTGTTGTTTGTGCTCGCGATCGAGTTACAAGGATATTCTTTGATAGTTTGTTGTGTGGCACTTGTCATTGTGTCGGTTATTGCTGAGGCGTGCTCGGGGATATATCGCAACAGAGGGCATCAGTCGGCCGCAGGCACTGACAACTGCGGGGGGCGGTTCATTATGAATTAATGAGATTCGAAATGTTTCGCCAGATCAACGCTCGTCCGCTTGAATGGATTTGACGTCTTATTATAAACTACAACACTACCGGACGTGAAACACTTCGTTGAGATGTGACGAATCAATTTCGCCTTCCGAAGTGATACATAATATAGTATCAAGTTAAAATAGTATAGTTTATCACGGCCTTTCAAATCGAAAAAAACCTTGCTACATATTATTGGATGTGGATAACTGAAATAGAACTTACCGGTATGTGTTCTTTTGTGTATTTTGAGGTTTTCTGATCTGGCGAACACCTTGCCGCAGCCAGGGAAGGGACAGGGGAACGGTTTCTCTCCGGTGTGCACGCGGATGTGATTCACCAGCTTGTATTTCGCTTTGAAAGGTCGCCCGTTCCTTGAGCACCCCTGCCAGAAGCAGGCGTGCGTGGTGCACTCGGGCCCGCCCACGTGCTCCACCGTCAGGTGCGTCACGATCTCGTGCATGCTGGAGAACAGCTTGTTGCACATCTTTCTAGGAGGTGGCTGTTCAGGATCTAGCCACTGACACCGCATGTCTCTTCGCGGAGGTGCGCGCACATAGCGTAGGAAGGCGTGGGGCGCATGCGCGTGGGCGTGGGGTACAAGGGGAGGCGCGGCGCCCTGGTAGTGCACGGCGTCGCCTCGCCAGTCCCAGCTCTGCTCCAGCGGCTGCTGCGGAAACAGTTCGCCGCAGCCGCCGTACTCGCGCAGGTAGCCGGGCTGGTAGGAGTGCAGCGGATAGGGCTGGTAGTGCGGCGGGTGGTGCGGCGGCGGGTGGGGCGCGGCGGCGCGGTGCTGCGCGCCCACCCCACACGCCGGCTGCGGCGACATCTTCAGCCCGTAGGACGCCAGGTGCGCGTGGTTGGTCTCGAGGAAGGCATTCATGGCGGGGGTGGCCGACGCCGGCGCATAGCCCCATTCGCCCGCCACCATCCACGCGGCGGGGTATTCCCCGCTGATGACGGCTTTAGAAGCTGCGTCGTCTCCGACGCTCAACGAGGCTGCTGATGTTGGGCTAAACTCAATTCAGCCTGTACGCTTGCTTAGTTACCATCTCTTGGTTTAACTGTTTCACCAGTTTGCGACCTGTTGAAGATGATAGAGTTTAATTAAAAATCCTGCAATTTATAAGATATTCAAAGGCTCCGATCTTCCGAGCAAAATGTAAAAAAATGAACCCTAAAGTATCATAACCTTCCGAGACAAATTCAAAACCATTTCTCAAAATAATAACACACATTCGTGCAGCCATAACCGGCGACGAACATTTATTTATAATAAAAAAAAATGTGAAGCAGGTACTTTTGGACATTAAATTAAACTGTGGGTAAATTTATAGGACACTTTTATACGCCTGAGACAAAAATTTCGATTGTATTCGTGTATATTTAATTTTAGTTTATTTGTTAGGCTGGCTCCAATCTCTTTTATGGCCGAGGTTTAGCATCGATAATTTATTAAAATAGTTTTATGAATGATAAAACCTGTTCCATCGTAGACAGCGTGCAACGACGGGCATTTTATTGCCAACTTCAGATCGGTCTATAATTAATTCGAAGGCACCTATAATAATAATAACACTTGGCAAGATACGCCTATCCTTAGGTAGGCATAAAAAACAACACGCTATCATGGAAAATCTATCTCTCTCTATCTAAAACTTGATAAGATCAACCGTCAGGCCTACATAAATCAATATCGTGAATATATTTGGACCTGTAATAAAAGGCATTTTATGAATGAGGAAGAATTTTAGATTTCATCTTATAATTTTAATTTAATATTTCAATAGATCACCGATACATCATTTCATTCAGGTAGACATTCATGACAACTCTATAATGATATGTAAGTAGGTAATGGTTTTATCTTTTTGTGGTTTCATTCTTTTCCATTATACATAATGTCGAGAACATAACTTATTGACTGTTGAAAAAAAGATAAATTGAGTGAGAAAATTAAATATCCACTAATCCCTGCATCACTCCTTCGTACAGTAAAGTCAGAACTGTCAATCAACAAAACTGTACCTACATTTTTTGTGGGCGTCTACATAATCGCATTATTTGAAAATAATGTTGTTTATGTATTGTTTGACACAGTCGAGTGGGACCGACTTTACCTGAGGCTGACTTAAACAATGCCGAGCCTCAGATCTCCATCTAATCTGTACATTATCTGCGATGCTCCCCGCGGTGTGGTCGCATCTCTACAAAGCAATGGGTTGACACATCTCAACAGACGCTCATGAACTAATAGGATTACAAAAATAACCCTTTTTATATCAATAATCAGCTGTCAAAGCGTTTTGCGTCGTATTGCCTCATTGATAAAATTCTCACAACGGTTTTTGAACAGTAAGTGTATGTTGCAACAATTTGCAGCTGTCTGAGGAAGGATTCTACAGTTTTAAGGAATTAGTCATAATCACATTAGGTGATATTGAGATGCTTCAGTTATCTGTTTAAAGGATGTGTGTTCACGGAGATGAGAGCATTGCAAGATTTCGTACGACAATGTCTGCAATTACTTTTGCTGTTGAACTAATTGAATAGAAGAGCTGTCGTAACAGTGCATCAATCATCAAATTGTGTTTCATAAAATTTTATCTAACTGATTAAGTCGGAAGTATCAAATTCACACTTTGTTATTATATAGCCACGAGGAGCTCGTGGCAAAATAATAACAGCCGCTCTGGTCGATCTTTAGGTTAAGCCGTGCTTGCCTACGTTGGTCTGTGGATGGGTGACCACCCATTACTTACCGAGTTTACTCTGTGCCTCGGAAGTGCGTTAAGCCGGTGGTCCGCGGTGTCATTTATAGATCTTTGACAATCGTTAGGTAGTCAGTGGCCCAAAAAGTCTAACAACCAGTCTTACCAAGGGGTATCGTATTACCCAGTACTAACTGGGTTGTGGAGGTCAGATAGGCAGTAGCTCCATGTAAAATACTGCTATTCAGCTGCATCCGATTAGACTGGAAGCCGACCCCAACATAGTTGGGAAAAGGCTAGGCAGATGGTGATGATAAAATTCACACTTCATGTATACAGATGAAATGTGATTTCATGAGATATGGGAGAAAAGCCTAAAGTAAATGAGTTTTGAGACAACAAAATAACCAGCACATTAGGGAAATTGGAAAGTGATTTCTGCTGGATTTTGCATAAACTGAAGGTAAATAACTAATTAATTTGATAGAATATGTGTTCACTTAATGCCTCATTATTTATGACACAAGTAAATGTTGAATAATCCTGTAATTTATCTATGGACTAATGCATGATGAAATGATGATAAATGAGGTGTTGGAGTTTCTAATATTATTTATGATTAAATCTCTGCTCATAACTTTTTTCTTTCAGCATAAACAGTAAAAACTGTGGCAATTCTTATACATAGATGTGAAGAGCTTCTTATAAAGGGCATGCGATCGTTGAACTATGGTATTACTCAATTATTGGGTTAAGATGATTGCCCAGTGATTGGGTCAGATTACACGTGCACTCTTATGTATTTAAAGACATAATACCTTTCTATATCCACCCATATTTGGAAAAGCTGGAAGCCAAACAACTTAATATCGAAGGCTTGATAAAGGGTTGTATAAGTTACTGACATGAAAAATTTAATATTCCTTTCAGAAACAGTGTCCTTACTTGAAAATTCACTAATGGGAAGAGTTCATAAGTCATTCAAAATCCTTTAAATGTTGTTGTCTTGGTAAACTTCATGTTTCTATTAAATAAAGGTTTTTCTGTATTTTATTTACACTAAAAATATTATAAAGAGGTAAAGTTTGGACGTAAGACGTTAATTTGGAAATTTCTCTTCCGATTTCAAAAATTCTTTCACTAATAGAAGTCGCGATCAGAAACTAGTTTTACTTATAAATAAAGTTGTTTGTAAGTAAAAAATCCTGTACAAACGTAAGGTTACTTATTAAATTAGTAGTTCTCCAGAGAGCATAGATGTGTTGAGATGGCATAGGCATATTTCAAACCATTGCAATTTCAAGTGCTTGGCCTTCTTTGAGGACTGGTCATCTCTCTAAGATTTTATACTAAGAAGTATTAATAATATAGTACCTAACTACACCAACATAATGTTGATCATTGATCAGAAGGTGACCATGCATTTTCGCCGGAAGACAAAATAACCTATTATTGTCGAATTTAGTCATAATTTTGTTGAAATTGGCATTACTTGGCAATAGTGGCCCTAGCTTATAAACGGTCTATCTACTATTTTCTATATCTGCAAAAAATGTATGAGGGATCAGCAATTTATTCGGCAAAGTATCACGGGTCCCTATCCATTTGCATAAAATTTTAGGACCTAATATAACTTGGCACAATTTTGTTTCTCCTAATTATATTTTCGCATAAGTAACATTATTTACGCATAACAGCTTACGCATATTTTTTTAAGCATAATTTCTCTAATCATGAAAACGATTAAGCATATTAATATTCTAAAGCATAAATTTATTTACGCAAAATGATATTAAAACATAACAAAGGAACTTGTGGCTAAATAATAACCGCCGCTCGGATCGATCTTTAGGTTAAGCTGTGCTTGCCTAGGTTGTCTGTGGATGGGTGACTAACCATTACATACCGAGTTTCCTCCGTGCCTCGGAAAGCACGTTAAGCCGTTGGTTCCGGCTGTCATTTGTAGCTCTTTGACAGTCCTTACTGGCTCAAAAAATCTGACAACCAGTCTTACCAAGGGGTATCGTATTACCTAGTACTACCTGGGTTGTGGAGGTCAGATAGGCAGTCGCTCCATGTAAAATAAGGGTATTCAGCTGCATCCGGTTAGACTGGAAGCCGACACTAACATAGTTGGGAAAAAGCTAGGCAGATGATGAACAAAGAAGCATCATAATCAACTCCTAAAATGTTAGAAACTAATACACATTTTCATACAATATTGCTCTAATGAAATTTTTAGGCACTTTACATTGTAGGTAGAACAAATTACTTTTTTATTTTTGTAAGTGGACGGTGGTGTCATAAAACTATTGCAAGCATGCAGCATGCAAACATGTAAACAAGCATATACCATGCATGCGAGCAAGCATGCAGCACGCAAGCAAGCAAGCATGCAGCATGCAAGCAAGCATACAGCATGCAACATGCAGCAGGCATGCTTTCTGTCACGGCTCCGGCAGTCCTACGCGAGCTTATCGTCGCAAATGCCTGCTCCTCAACTCGCGGGCCGCCTCGCCCCTCCGCGCCTACGCGGGCTTAGATTACACTCTAGGGGTAGGGCAGACAAGACTATGTGGAGTCGGTTTTTCAGCGATTCGTTTCTGTCACTAACTTTTGTAACACAACATATTGAATTTTTAAGACAATACTTTAATTTTAATTTAGAGTTAAAAATGGTATTTTATCAAAAATCTTCATTATGCCTAGAAACATTATGAGAATTAAATTTAAGTCAAAACAAATTAGCCTTCAAGTTTAATTATGCCAACATAAACTGTATGCCAAAAAAAATATGGCAAAGTATTATTATGGCAAAACAAATTATACCAAAATAGTTATGCCAAAGTATATTAGGAAAAAGAAAATTATACGAAAAAAAGGGCTCCCAAGTATCACATTTCAGTGTAGGCCAAAAATGCTAATAAGTTCATTAGCCAATCTATTTTTTGCGAAGTATGATATAGGCTCTCAACTTTATTTTTATAAAGTGCCTGTGTATAAGTAATTAGGCCCATAATTACTCTTTTTACTGTTTTTATTAACTGAAAAGTTTTAATTAGAAGGTATACAAACAAAACTTATATTGTCACTTACGGGATATCTTCCGTGATTGTTCATTATTTTGAGCTTCCGATATTTAACCGCTGCTGCAAGCGCCATGATCGGGGGTGACTGGAGAATGCGGGTGGATGGAAAATAAATTGTTAAGAGCAGACAAATCTATCTACCCTCTTTCTTTGTCTTTTGCTACGCGCACTACTGGAACTCGACACTAACACCCGTAGTTTAAGTCGTGGACTGAACTTAAGTCGGACTTGACACGCCTACTTTCCACCCCATTAGACATATTGACAGCTACAGTTTGTTTATAATTTGACATAAACGCCCACTTTTCAAGAGTTCTGTAGTACAAGAATCTTTTGGCGCTCGAATGAAGCTGACAGGGGGGCGCTGTTGATAAACCTTTTGTTAATTGTTTTGTAAAAAATATTGAGAAAAGAAAGAGATGGCTGCGTTAGTTCCGATGTTTGCCCGCGCCAGAAGATCCTTGAAACCGTGAAACTTACGTTATGGCTGATATATATACCTACTGAAATTCAAGTGAATCGACGTGTGTAAAATTGTTTTCTTTTTATAGCCAAAGCAAGATGAATTTTGAGTAATATGTCGATTATGTATACGATACGCCATACAATTATATATCGTGACCCGATGCCGACAACCCGTTAGAATGTTACAACAATAAACTGTTCCAAAAACACTTTCGATTTCAGAAGGAAACCGTACAAAAATTGGAAAGCCATGCGAGAGGTCTTTGCCCAGCAGAGGGACATAGAGGGCTGATATTAAATAAAATAGGGAAGATACTGTAGAAGAAAACACTGTTCGGTTTTGGTTCCAACGTTTTCGTTCTGGAAATTTTGACCTACAGCCCGTGGACGGCCATCGACCCTTGTTGATAAAAACTATTTTCCATCGCCTTTAATTTCGAAGCCAGCTAGTCTGTAGTCGGGATTATTAATGAACTATTATTAATATTGCGAGCACTTGCATTATCCGTGGTAAAAAGAAACCGTGCTTAATATATAAAGCACGGTATCTTTTTCAAATCGGTAGATATTTGGAAATGTTCATTATCGTGGGATTGTTTGAATTAGTAATTAAGATCGCGTAAATAATAATTTATAGTCGTGACAAATAGTCGTAATATGGAGTATCGTACACATAAAAGATAATACAAGCTACGTGATATTTCTAAAGCATGAGAAAACTAACGAACCATTTTGAATCTCAGACATTAAAAATGGTGCGAATGGTGCTTATGAGCGAGCTTGCCCATACTCGTGTTGTTTTGTTTATACCTACGATACCACCAAGTCGCTCTTATCATCTATCTATACTTAAAAAATTCAAAGTCCTGACTGACTGACTGATATATCAACGCACAGCCCAAACCGCTGGACCTAGAGACATGAAATTTGGAGGGTGTATTCTTTATGAAAAGTATGTATCCACTAAGAAAGGGTTTTTTGAAATTCCACCCCCAAGAGGGTGAAATCGGGTGTTGAATTTTCTGTGAAACTTTTTATTCTCGGAATCGATTGATTTGGAAATTGGTGTACACACTCTTTAATTAAAATTATGAGACAATTATGTATCACAGTTTTTCAAAATTATCCCCCAACAGAGTCAAATAGGGCTTCGAAACTCACGTAGACAGGCCATGGCGCACAGTGTTGCGCAGGGCGTGCGGGGCGCATTTACCAATTAGTAAGTAGGAGGAATATTTCTGAGGTAGTCGTGTCTGTAAATATATGTGAAAACCCGATTTTCTCGTTGGCTCGTGATACGCGACATTGATATTAAATATTATGTAAAAGTATTATGTCTATATAGATTCCTAATGAATCATTTGATTGTCGTCACCGGTGTCCAATCTCAAACCAGGTTATCAATATTTCACATATGTAATGTAATTAATATTACAATGAACAAGTTATAAGTAAGTACATGTAAGAAAAACGAAAGTGTGTCTGTATAGCTCAAATAAAATGAAATACTTACATTAACTATTATTTATTACCTATTCAACTTTAAAAGTAAAAACTTATAAATCTTATATAACTATTATAAATGCTAAAGTTTGAATGGATAGATATTTGTTACTCAATCGCCAGAACGGCTGAACAGATCTGAATGAAACTTGGTACAGAGATAGATTATAGTCTGGTATAGGACATAGATAACTTATTATCTCAGAAGTAAGATCCCGTTGGCATTTCCCGACCTCCACGAAACCGCGGGCATAAATTAGTTGCCAATAAAGCGATAGTAGGGGGTGACTTACCCGTGTTACTACCAATCCTACTACCTGTAATAATACGGGTAATCCCATTGCTTTTGCGGTACTATCGCAGTTGTATAGATCTTAAATAGAAAGAGAAAGAAAAAAATACAAATTTGATGCAACCAAGTTGGATGTAGCGCTCGCCGGCCGCTGTAGTGGCCAGTTTCTGTTATATTGCAATAATAAAATAATCAAATCGAATTCTTATTCGCCGTTGCGTTAGGGGTTTAGCCGGCTGATCTTAGGTTTTTTTTTCAAATGATACGGGTAAGCTAGGGCATCCCCATCAAATGAGTTACGTTATGTTAGAACTGGGACCAAAACGCGCTTAAAACATGAGCAGGCTTGCTACTGTTAAACGGAGGAAGAGAAAGGCCGATATGAAACACACCATTATGTTGGGTGAACGAATCCAAAGAAATTCAAGGCTACTCGGTTCATCGTCCAACTGAATTCTTCCCTCAACTCTGGACGACCGGAACCTTCTAATAGAGCGAAAAAGCTCGAAGCTTACTGAGCTCTTTTATCACCGCTGGGTTGAAGAGACCACCATGTACCCGCGACGGATTAAAGGCAGCAGGGCACAATTTATTAAACATTGCCACGCGACCACAGTCATTCATCCTTGGCAATCATCCCTGGCAAAAATGGAATAATAACGGTAGTGACGTAGCCACTTCGGATGCCTTATTTCTTCAACAAACCATGTAGCTTGTCAGCTTTCAATAATCGCGGACGAAGGTCATGGGCAACAACTAGTATGTTTATAATTGTGTGATGTTCATATTTATATTTTTGATCTCTCGTTGGACAACTAGTTATAAGCGCCACTGCATGGTGTGAGGTTATGGGTTCGATTCCCAGGCCATGCAGTGTTGTTGGGTTTTACTAACCTAGAGACTGGATCCAGTCTAACGTAGTCCTACGTGAATAAAAATTAAAAATTTCCTTTGCTTGTCAATAAATGTGTAATTTAGATAATTTTGTTATTTGTTATACGTGATACTACTTTTAAATAAAATAAAAACCAGTTGGCTTGTATAATAATAATTTCATTTATTTTTTCGGCCTTGTCCCTTGTAACCTCGCTGAATCGAAGTAGCTGGGCGGCACTCAAACGTTCGAGTTTTGCCTTTTGGTATGCTTCTTCTGCTGCCTTCACCAGCCACTTTTATTCCTCCATTTTCAGCAGATGTAACTGGTTGGGCTCGCCTAACCCAGCTAGCCCAAGCACATTTTTTCGCTGATGGGCTGCCCGACAACGTGGTATTTTGATGGAGCTTGTGCTTGCGGACAAGTTTCTGTACGCACGACTTTTCACCAGCCAAAAAGAAAATTCTTGATGCCATTATTTTAAGTGAAAATCTTATAAATGAACCACGAAAAAATAAATATTTATTTTCAAGTAAAAGTTCTTTGACAAATGATGTCAACCAAGAGCATTCGGTAGAACATCAATTTATGATAACTCTAGCATTGTGACGTATTTTAATATAACATTTTTAGCATACAAAGCAGCTTGCAACCTTCATGCAACATACTTTTTGGGTTTGAAATGGACAGCATGTTTTTGAGGTAGATTAAGGTGAGTACTCATATGAGCATTTCCACGTATTGTAACATTGGTTGATAAATTGAGGAATGATATAATGCAAGGTTGCGGTTGAAATGATGAGCAGATGAAATGATGATGAGATGTTTGGCTTGGTCATGTTGAGAGGACGAGTAAAAGGAGACTAACAAAACCCGAAAGAGAACACACCAGAAGGACAAACTTTATTAGTATTGTTCTTCAAAAAGGTCAGGTGGCAGTGACCAGATGTATGAACGTGAACGAAGCAAAAGGAGTAAGCCGGTGGTGTTCTTTAGTGACTGTCCTTACTGTGTGGCATTTACTCTTCGTTGATATGTTGAACTTGCAAGTCGCGTGTGCTGCAGTTTATCTTGATGAGTTATATTAAAAAAAAACACTGACCGCATTAGGAGAAGAAACGACCAGCACGACCCCTCAGTCCACGCACCTCATTTCATGTTGTACGATTTGCCCGCGCTCGTGTTTTTGCTCGATGAAATGTTACAAGCAAATCAAAATCAAGTTTTAACAAAGTGTCAAGTGGCTCATGTCTTGTTACAAATGCAACTTCTAGCTAGTCTGTCCTCACCTTATGAACATCATTGAGTGGGTGTTGCTGATGCGGTGGTGGGCGTTCTTCACCTGTTGCCATGACAACAAATGTCGTTTTAAGTTCAAAAATGGACTTAAGTCGGCTTCTGGAATACGGGTGTTAGTCACGGCCAAACACAGTCACAGTATCACCAAGTTTAGTGCAATCCTTATTACGATGCCAGCTGTTACTTTTGAGCTTACTCAAAACAGGATTCCTCGCAATTGACTATTTGAAGCCATCCTCTCGAATGCAAAAAAGCAACAACAACAACGAGATATACAAAATTAAAAAAGCACCTTTAGATTAGACCAATATTTGACAGTCTTCGCTGATCATAAAATTAATGGATGTTCATGTTCATGTTTAGGTAATACCAATGAAGTATTTTATTTCTTTAGGCTATTTGTAATAAGTTGGCCAATGACTTTCAGTTTGTAAGAGCCGCAGAAATCGAGCGACGGAAAGGATACGCAAGCAGGATTTTTGTAATTTTGATTTACTTGGATTTTTTTAGGTGCGTTCTCGTTTTAATATTAAAAATATGTGATTACCCACTTGAAAATTACAGGTTCATATTATAATTTAACTAGCTTTTGCCCGCGGATTCGCTCGCGTTAACTTAGAATTTGACAATCAATTCGAAAGACACGTGGCGCCATCTATTTTCATAAGAATGTTATTGTTGTTTTCCTCGGGAACAGTACTTTTTTTCGGAATGAAAGGTACCCTACGTCCGTTTCTGTACGCCTGACAACCTATATGCAAAATTTCCAGATAATTAGTTCAGTGGTTTAGGCGTGAAAAGGTAACAAATAAACAAACTTACTTTCGCATGTATAATATTAGTAAGGATAAGGATTTGCCTATCATTATTTACATATCCTTATATCTGTTTTGACATGGAAAGAAAAATTCTAGTGCGAGCAGGGTTTGAACCTGCGACCTTCCGATTCAGTACACCGGACGTCTTAACCAATTAGACCATTGCACCCTGCTCGCAGCTCTCGAAAAAAAATAAAAATAAAAAATATCCTATTTATGAATATTCTTATAATATGTAAGTACATTTCTTATGAAAATTGAAGGCAGAGACGTGCGTGCGTTCGTGTTCCATGCGCGCCTCAAAGAGATGTCAGCAACCACGTAGGGGTCCGCATGGGCCGATGCCTGCCAGGGCTGCGGGACTGTTCGAAAGAGATACCGTGGCCCTGGAACACAAAGGGCAAAGAAGGAACATGGATGGGTTTTAGTCAGTACAAGTCTGACACTCCCTTCCGCTCCGCCCAGAGTGGGGGGGGGGCGTCATTTGATGATTTCACATCCGAAAAAAAAAAAAGGCAGAGACGTGCCTGTACTCCTTAAATTTCAATAGCTGTAGTTAGTTTCCATGTAAAGTCTTTTATCATTCCTTATAGAAAATATCAAACACACAAAATTTGATTGGTACAGAGGCTCTAACGCGCTCAATTATTTAATCCTCACCATCTCATCTGCCTAGCCTTTTCCCAACTATGTTGGGGTCGGCTTCCAGTCTAATCGGATGCAGCTGAATACCTGTATTTTACAAGGAGCGACTGCCTATCTGACCTCCACAACCCAGTTAGTACTAGGTAATCCGATACCCCTTGGTAAGACTGGTTGTCAGACTTTTTGAGCCACTGAATAACTGTAACTACTATCAAAGATCTACAAATGACAGCCGGGACCAACGGCTTAACGTGCTTTCCGAGGCACGGAGGAAACTCGGTGAATAATGGGCGGTTACCCATCCACAGACCAACCTAGGCAAGCATGGCTTAACCTAAAGATCGATCCGAGCGGCTGTTATTATTTAGCCACGAGCTCCTCAATTAATTAATCCTATCCTAACTAATATTATAAATGCGAAAGTAAGTTTGTTTATTACTTTTTCACACCTAAACCACTGAACCGATCATCCTGAAGTTTTGCATATACGTTGTTAGGTATACAGAAACGGGCATAGGGCCTTTTTAATAATATTAGTAGTAACTAAAAAAAATAACATTAGTAGTGTTTTTGTCAAATTCTAAATTAACGCGAGCTAAGCCGTGGGCAAAAGCTAGTTTTATTTATAATACCATTAGCATTGCCATATGGTAATAATTTTCAAAGTATCTTTCTCCTGATGTCTGACTACCAACACACACAGGTTTTATCGACGGAAGAATCGACAAAATGACAGATTTCTTTTGATGATCTGTCATTTTGTCAATTCTTCCGTCGACAAAACCCGTTTCTACGGTGGTCATGCTACTGGTGCAGTAGGTACCTTGTAGATATATTTACTTGCTAAATATAGTTAGATTACACCATATTTATTCATAAAAATTACAGTAATATTCACTCTTATTATTTACATCTTTTTTGCTTCTGTTTAACATCTAAATACAATATGTTAGTAGGATTATTGAACAAGTGTTTATTATTGACTGTACCATAACTGATCACCATAATTATTTGAACTGTAAGTAGTTTCAATAACTACTAATTTATGCGTGCGACTTTGTTCGCGTTGAGTTCGGTTATTGTCCCACGGGATCGTAATATCGGGATAAAAAGTGTCCCAGGCTATAAACTAATCCATTCGGTAGTTTTGGCGGCAAAGTGTTACAAATATTCATCCAAGCATACATCCATTTATTCAATATCTATCCATAGTAAGTAAATATAGTATAGCTTACTATGCTATACTTTTTTACATACATTTTTACATAAACAATCACCCTTTATTGTTTTTACCGATGGTTCTTAGCCTTGTAATTATTTAAAGACCATCGTATTAAATAAGTAAACATATTATGTCAGTATATAACTTAAGTGTGCAATGCAGGACAAATGCTTTTTGCAAATGTTATACCACCACTTTCAGCATTGGTTGTGTTCGAATTATGTTGTGTTTTGTGTATTATGTTTGTGTGCGTTTGTGTATTGTCTGTTGTGTGTGTTGTGTCCTCTTGCTTGAAAGCCTAACTAATTTAATATGTTGTTTAATCATGTCTCAATTAATTAGATTAGCCTGCAGGCCCACGTTCTTGATTACGGCCCACAGAGAAGAAACCTAGTCTCAGCCGTGGGAATATCATTGACTGATTATGTTAAGTGTCATAATTATCAACTAGGGGATCCTAGGGGATTCACAATAGCAAATAAGACATTAGCTATACTGTAGACAGACAGAGCATGATCACAGTTTTCAGAAACCAACCGCAACTTCTGGTTAACTAAGAACCACATAGGTGGAATAAAAACCGAAAGCGACTACATTAATTAATCATAGGATTATGATAATGTTTGTGTTACACACGCAATTATTGCTACAATACATCGACTTATTGCAATAAACTGATCGTAATAGCGTCGTTTTACTGCATCTATCAATAAACAAACATTACATTTGCTATTATAGTTTGTTATTATGCTACTAAGTTTGTATTGGTTTTTAACTGATTACATGAAGAGGGATGTTCCTTTGATGAACATACATGTCACATGTCAGACTAGTAGAGTAAGACTAGTTGTGAATAGTCAGAAATATAAGTTTTTATGTAGCATAAGTACTGGGAATTATTTTGGCTTACAAGTGCAGGTATCTTAGTAGTTAGATATAAATTTCACTGGGCCAATTATTTGCTTCAGCATGTCAACAACATTGCTAAAAAAAAGGCTTTGTAAGCTGTTTTAAGTGAATATTTAGCTGTAATCTATTAAAATTACCTATAACCATTCAGTTTCTACCAGTATCTCTATTAAATAGTATAACACCCTGAACAAGCTGGTTTTCAGGATAACTAGTTAATTTTTTTAAGGAACTTGAAAATTAATAGGTGCTTTTTTAACTTTTTGCTGCAGATTGGATATCCAATTATATCATCCGTTTATTATTCTGTTTCAGTTTCTTACAGCATCTTCTATTTACACTGAGGTACTAGAGGAGTCAGCTTTAGAATATTTTGAAATAACATTGGTGAACATTGCCATAAGCTATAAGTTTAACTATACAGGGCACTATTGGGTCTAATCTATGAAATGCTGCATTAATTTAGAGTAGTAAATAGTTATGCAAAGCATCCATTCCAAGCCACGGGTTAGTGAGGATTACTTTTAGATTTTGATATTAGCTTAGCTTAGATTTCAGATGATAATTATTAAAAATGTCTTTTGCGACACATGCTTGACCTGATTTTAAGGTTTTGTAATGAGAAATTCTCTAACGAATGACTATACGATTTAAACATTCGGTAAATAACAACTAGAAAGATATAAGTATGTGATTGACTCAGGTATTTGGGTAGTCAAATGGTTCGACGTATTTTCACGGATAAAATGAATGATCATAAGAAACATTTAAAATATCTTTGGGTTCATTTTTTTTTTTGTAAACACATTAAAAGCTTACCTACTTGTTGTTTTAGTAGAAATCCAGTCTTCAGTTCATCGATGTACTCATAAAATAATCACTTAGTTTTATCTATTAGCACAAGAAAATATCAAAACACTTCACTGAACATATACTTGTATCTAAAATAAATTTTCAGTATCCTCATGTAACTAGAGCAATTAGTATCACAGGTGTTGGCGCGTCGTTATAATAATCTCGTGTAGATTTCACAGCCGCATTCTGCGATAATAGGCCGTCTCGTTGGCAACATAAGTTTTTTGGACAAATTGTCACGCAACGATTTTTTCTCGTAACGATGAAAGGCTTCGCGACGTGTGTCCACTGACTCCGCTGAGGCTCTCAGCATGACTGCGGGCTCCCGCGTCGCCGCCCCTCGACACAGCCGACATACTGCTTCTTAGAAAATATTTTGTGCGGAGCGGGCCCGAGGCGCCAACACAGCCCTACAAGCCGAGAAAAGGGCGGGACACCGTAAACTTTTTCACCCAATGGTGCCGGCTTCGACGTCAGCACCCGCGATTTCCAGTCGTCCCGCTCTGATGCACACAATCGACTGATGTTTGAAAGGGAGACACGATCCTCGGCGAGCTCATAACGATGGTATAACGAAGAAAATTTCTTTGTGTTTGTGTCGTAATGTGTTCGCTTTATCAGATATACGTTGAAAGCTCGCTGTTAGCTTTCGAGGGCGCCACATCGGGGCTCTCTATCAGACGTAGCGTGCGGCGCGGGCGTGAGAGAGGGACGCAAGTCACCCGGGAAATGTTTCGGCTAATGTATTTTCCTGTGGGAAGGAAAACACATGTCGTCGCTTTTAATTTAATACGCGTCACGCTGCGTCGTCGTGTCGTGTGGACCAAGTGCCTCGTTTTGTTTTTCAAATAATTTTATTTCGGTTATAAATGTTGGTGTTAAATAAAGGGTTATTATTTCAAAACGTATGAACTGAAAATATTAAGTTTCATTATGATTATGCCATTCTGAATTGTCCTTAAAATAAGATTAATGTCTACTTCAATTCCTTCAAATCAGGTATTGTTAATTTAGTTTTATTACAAAATTTTAAAATCCTGGATTTTCTCTTACTTTAAACTTACTTAGG
Organism: Noctua janthe; assembly: GCA_910589295.1. Taxonomy (NCBI): domain Eukaryota; kingdom Metazoa; phylum Arthropoda; class Insecta; order Lepidoptera; family Noctuidae; genus Noctua; species Noctua janthe. The sequence goes on along the minus strand of OU342556.1, from coordinate 9,753,227 downwards.
TATTGAATTAATTATCAGAAAACTGAAATAAAAATGTTCACCATAAATGCATTGTTCAAAAAATATTTAATTATTTTACACTTCCACGATTTTCATACGTAGATGTAAAGTTCTCATTTGAATCTTATAAGTTCAAAATTCACACAAAAAAGAAATTTTATGGCCACACTACACAAAGTGCACTAACAATTATTACTAGGTATTGTTTCATAGATTTTGGAAATAAAAAAAGCTGTTTTAAAAATACAAAAAATCCAATTTAAAATCATGCAACACAACCATCACCAATTAAAATTATAAATGTACTGCAGCAATTTAAAGCCTGCCAAATATAATTAACGTAATTAATTTGACGTACCAAACGTACTTGTTTAATTATTTTAGTAAAAAGTCGCATGCGCACGGCGGGGGCGGGCTCACACGCTCCCATTGGCTGGCGGGCAGGCTGTCACGCGCGCGCCCCGCCCCCCGCACTCCTGCGCACACTTTTATTTTTACCAACATTTATTTTCATCCGCAGCACGAACGCTCGTGATTAATTTAATATATTTTTATCGACTAACTTTTCTCACGCAATGCGCTTTTTGCGATATTTACCTGTATCGATTCGTTACATCTTACAAAACGTTTTTATACGCATGCTCTTGTGCGGTTCGGTCACTTCGTTAGAATGAAATCAACGTTTTGTGAGTGGAACAACATTCTTCCTATTAGTGTGTAGGAGATACTCATCAGAAAAACCTCCGGACCACATCCGCTTCGTGACAGCCTGAAGGATTGCAGCTACTTTTTTTCTCGTATTGCGATGAACCAATGACCATTTATATACATTTAATTAGTGCGTGAAAAACTGAGAATTCTCTGCAACAAGTGTCAACATTAACAAGAAAAAACCCTCTACTTACTGTAAAATTACTTGAGTTCTTGTAATGACTACGTGATTTGAAATTACAACTCCTACACAAGGACGGCACAGTAGGGCTCCAGGTATACACAATGCCCTCCCAGCCCTCGTATGGAGTGCCGGTAGATATTTCATTAAAATAAATAACGTTATTATTTATTTGGGTGTTTTTCGGCAGCGTTGCAAGCTACAAATTATGCGGACAATACCTCTGCGGGACACCGTTATTATTAAATGTAGCCCACCAGATGGCGCTCAGCTCCCCTGCCCTCTAGACCTACAAACAATATTAAAAAATTCGTTCTATTAATCCCTAAATTAGTAAAACATCGCAGCTTTGACTATAGATTAGTGATAATTAATTTAAAATGGTGAAAATTAAAAAAGGATCTCATCACTGTACCGTATATCAATTAAGTAATCGTTCTTTGCAAGTAATTTACTTGGTGTAAAAAAAAAACTAAAAAAGTGATATAATAAAATAATACGAGCTTTAAAGGTTGCCTCGTTGGTTCCATTCCCAGGTCGGGCAAAGTGTCATTGGGTTTTCCGTCAGGAATTTCTCAGTAGAAGTCTGGATTTGTGCCCGGTAGATGGCAATAGGCTCGCCCCCTATTACATGGGACTTCAACGTAACTAGCAAAATATGGGTGTACTATTGTCTAACCCTTCTGGGATTACAGGCGTGATGTTATGTTATGTTGTGAGCTTTAAAGATTCGTCTTTCATGTCCTAATTAACTATCCCTAAAACCTTCGATAATTGTCCTGTGATCCGTCCAGCCGTACATTCCATGGGAACTTGTTCTGCTCGAGTTCCTCATTGCGTAATAATCTTCACTCGAAACCGTAACCTAGGATTACTTCATTCGAGATGTTCAATTTTATGGGGGGTTATTTTAATATATTTAATTATTTAAATCGTGTTATTAAGAAAAAAATAAGTAACGGTCGCTCTTTCTGTATGCAAATAAAATCAACTAGCGATCAAAAACCACTACGCTTATCTAGACGACGATACAGAATACTAGTCTACTTCTACTTATACCATAATCACTTACTGATTGATAAATTTAAAAAAAAATACGTCAGTGGTCATAAAAAAAAAAAAAAAAACAATATAAAACTATTTTTAAACCGACTTCGATAAAGGAGGAAGTTATTTATTTATTTATTTATGTACACACAAAATACCAAGTCAGAGTGTATAACTTATGTATTCCACCGGTATTTTTTTCAACCGTAGTCATATTAAGTTCATGCCGTTGATGTCTAACGTTAAGCGCGAAAGTGCTACGAAGCGTAGCACGTAGAGGTCACCAACATACAAAAAGATCATTTCTTTTCTAAAGAAAGATTTGGATTTGACCGTGACCTTAGATTAGAGATCATGAATACATTATTTTAGGGCAATATTTTAGTATCATGCATAATATCTACATATTGTGTAAATGCGAGTTTTTCTTAAAGTCGTAGACAACGCGGTACGAATTTTACGTATCCATGTGAATTTTGCTACATTAATTTAGGAATGACTTTTTTGTGTCTTCTGGTCTTTAGTAAACCAAGCTTTATTTTAAATTGATTACAAAATATGTAAACAATTAAGTCAGCTTTACGCATCTAATTATGTATTATCATCGTCAAAAACTGTATTCATTGTAGAACATTTTAATACTTTACCTGTAACTTAAACTACTTTAATTTTGAAGATGCAGTTCTCGACCGAGTACAGAATTAGGTTCGTAGTTTCGATTTGTGCAAGTGTGTAGTTTTCTTTAAGTTTTTAAAATACGAAACACAATCAGACAACAAACAAACAACACATACAGCAGACAGCAAAACTAATGACAGAACTTCATGCTCAAAAAACGAACACCCACAAAAAGAAGTAAAAAAAATCCACCTGTTCACCTCTAGCCCCTAACTGTACCAGTAATTAATTCGATTCGAAGTCAAACGTCAGTGGGATTCGATGACTATTGATATCGAGTCGGCTCAACTCGACTCAACTCGTATGAAAAGCCGACACAAGCCGATGTGATCGACTTTTTTGCCGCAACCATTCAAACGAAATTAGATTCGGATTCGTAACGTTTTCCATTTGATTGTACTACATATGTATGTGGTACAGTCACGACCACTAATATTTAAACATTTAGCAAAATTCAAAAACTGATTTTCGAGAACTATGAGATAAGAATAAGGCATATTTTACAATAGCATGGGTTCCAAAATAATATGTTCGTAACAATATAAACTTTGACAGAAGGAGATAATCACTTCAGTAAGTTGCTACGTGTTAACATATTTGCTTGTGACTGTACTTGACTTGATAATATTTAGGTGTTTGGGCTATTCATTGCGAAGATTATTATTATTTTTGTCATGGCCAAGAACCGTCGTGTCGCGTGCCACGTAGGTTTCTGAAAATAAAAATAAGTCTTAATAACCAATCTATATGGATAATATTGCATTGCAATCGAATCTTTAATCATAACTTTCTTTGTGTGCAATACAATTAGTTGGTAGATTGTTAGATATGTTTGAGAAGAACTTTACAAATCATAAATATACAAGTTTTTCTGTTGAAATTGGTGGTCATAGTAAGATTATTAATGTCAGTTCATTATAAGAAGGTACAAAAGTGCACTACATTAGTAATAATACAAGATGTCACATTTGCAGCCCCTTTTGCGGATCATTTATCGGTTTAAATGCTAATTTAAATGTAATTCTAGTTATTTTATTTCAACAAATGCATGAAATTCTAAAGACCGATCTATATCTTGACAGTTCAATAAAATTAAGCTCCACTGCGAGACCGTTTGTTAATTATTTTACATTCTATTTTTAAATATCAACAGTGCCTATGAGTTCAAAAAAGGAGTTTTATAATAAATATATAGTTTATTTTGTATTTATTTTAAGTATTGTAACCACAGGCGTGTCAAGAACATGTCACACTAATAAATGTCACGACTTTTTGTAGGATTGTTCATGTATGTCACGTTTATTTTCTTCCAGAATAAGTGACTCTAATGACAAAAGTTTCGTAATGTAAGCTTTTTTTAAAAAAAAGCATATAGTTACGAATTAAAACATAAACATTTACACCTCCGCCTGCACTAAAACGAGCTCCTTTTCGGATAACTTTTTTGTCATACTCCTTGGCTCGTGGCTTCGCTTATTTCAAATTAAGGCAAGTTTCTAATTGTTTATTTTTGGGATAAGAGGTATCTCGTCATGAATATTTTGATCCAGGAACAGGAACATAGGTTAATTTTGCTCATGAATATTGTTTATGTAACTGATTCGTTAATTTAGCTTTCTACACAAAAAAAAAAAATAGAAACACAGACATAATCTTTTTAGTATCATCAATAATAAATTAACAGAAGAACCTATATCTGCACTAATTAGACCTAATTTGTTGACAAAAATGGTACATACCAATTAACAATTAGCGACCTTCTTAGTGACAGCTGTTATGTTAAATGTTATATAATTAAATAAACAACGATCGTAGCAATTAGTTGCACTCTCAAAATAGAATATAGTTCCAAATTAAGAAATATAATAAAATGTAACTTCGTAAAAGAAACATGGCCTAGGATTTGATAATAGCGTAATTTTTTAGAAATCTGATGAGTAGCTTTTCGTAGATAGGTAATAAAAAAAGGAAAGCAAACAAAAAAGAAAAAAAAACTACGGAAAGAAAAAAAGCTAAAGCTAATTTTTAGAAATTATATAATCCAAACTCACAGACTGGACCTCTTTATAATATCACTATAGAAAATATAAGTTGTAGTAAGTACATACTTACGCAGCTGTTAAAATCAAAAGACTTAGTTATATGTCCAGCCCCGTTTCTTTCTACATAGTCTTAGGCGGATAAACACCATATTCAGGTGAGGATTATATAATTAGTTCAAGTTAGTTCTATCCCTTTGTAAACCAAACTACTGCTGTTGATAAAAACAAAAACAGAAATTCGCAACCTTAATATCTGAAAGGCTTACATTTCCTTTAGTCATCACAGTAATACTAGTTAATTTCAGCTCATATTCGCTAGCCGGCCCCCGTGGAGGCGAGCGTACGGAGGTAGCCGAACAACCCACATACATGATAAGCGATAATAATTTAATATGCCGTTTGCTCCGGACCAAATTGAGCAATTTATACACGTCCGGCGCAAGCGCATGATCCGTGCACTCCACCACAGTACACGTGTTGGTATTAACATACAGTATTTCGACTAGGAACAAATAAATGGTCGGATTGATAAACACACATGCAAAGCTTCTGCACGAAATCTCATCATACTTAAGGCAAAAGGTCAGTCATGAGGAAGTCAGAGCTGTCGCATCGAGAGAAGTGGTACCACTTTATGTATGTAATGCAAGTGCAACATTTCAAAAGAGTTTAGTTTAGTTGATAACTGTAAGAAGCGTTTGTTTTCACAAAAATGTCCTAGTTGGCTCACTGTTTAACTTTATACTGTGCCCCCAGACTTGCGTGTGCGCAGCCCAATGAATTCTTATTATTACAGTACCAGGTAGTGCCCGAGTAATTAACATTAACTCGTCCTGTTATTGATTTCCTTACTCGACGAACTGTTTATTGCGGATCACGACTTATAATAAATGCAATTGATGAGTGCACGGATCGGCTACTGTTATGAAAGGTTGAAGATTGCACGAATTAACTATTAAAATTTAAAGGCCAATATTTCTTTGCATCCTTTTCGTGGTCTCATCTTCCTATGACTAGTTAAAAGGGGGGCATATTTTAAGGGGGTATGGTATCAACTCATGAAAATGAAACCCTTTATTTTTTATATTTATTGTTATGGGACCAGCTCTGAAATCGGGGAAAAAATCTCTTCTGCATTCATTTATTTTCGCATAACTGGACATAATGTAGGAAACAGCTGATTTATTACATTATTTTTCATATTTCAGAATAAAGTACGAAGCAATGTATCAACTACACCAAAATACTTGAAAATACACAACAAATTGATAAGAAAACACTAAAACTTTCTACACAATAATCATCAGTTTGTAACAATACAATAAAACATAGGCACAAACGTACAAATTGATGCTGACTCAGTACTGGCTTTTTACACGATATCAGTCATTATGTCCGTCTATTATTTAGATATTTTAATCAAGACGATCGATTGTTACGCGTCGATATAAAGCAAGGTAATTAATAATAAGAGATGGAGAGAGCACGGCCTCTGGCCACATGCCGTAGCAAAAACTCAATGAAAACGGACCGATTAGAAACGGACTGTATACAATCCTATGACGTCTGTAACGTTTGTTCCTCCCAGCCCTTTTCGCTTTGTGTTCAACGTATTTTTGATGATTTGCGGGACACAACAGACACCAAACAAAAGAGAATCGAATAAACAAGTCATCAATTTATAGAAATAAAATTCATCGATTAAGCAAAAGGTTTTTAGTGAACGAATTTATTAGAATTGGAGGTTCGCGGAAGTTGTTCATAAATTCGTGGAGGTATCTTGGCAGCTCGTTTTTTATTTCACGAAATGATTAATACCATGTTTATTTCATCATCTACCTTTTGATTTTTATATTTTTAAACTGGGACTGGTATGAATCCGGTGACATTTGGTGAAATGAGATTTGTAGACGTGTAGTTGAAAGATTGTGAACCAATTTTCTCACCGAAGACGGATACTATGGAAAACCTCAAAATTTCTCCAACATACTACTCACGAGGGTCATTAATTTCTGTCCTTGCTTTTATTTTCTGTTTCAAAGACCGGCAGACTTGAAAGAGACCAGATTAGAAGTAAAACACGTACAAGTTGACAGAGAAACAAATATTCAATTGGCTTGCTCGTGACTGAAAAAAGGTCAAAAGGTTTGTTGGAAAGGCAGAATCGCACGATTTACAGTTGTTCAAGTATATGATTTCTACGTAGTTTATATGCTGGTTACACGTTTGCCTTAGAAAATGCACTTATTTGCTAAATTGGCCATTTCAAGTATTAATCCCGATTGTTTAAAATATGTCACAATAATGTTAGTACCGTCAGGAAAATTACCCTTTGTCAACTTGAATTGTTATAGCCATTGCTCACAATTGTCGACAACAACTGTTGTGATTATCTTTAACACTAGAAACGGGATCTTTACCATGTTTACTGATTGTTTTGAGTTCCCGATATTTCGGCGCTGTTGGAAGCACCATGATCACTGATAAACTGAAGCTACACCACTATTTATCTAGACTGGTTAGAGAAGCTATTGAGATTACCAAATACAGGAACATCAACCGGGAGGATGGGTTTCAATTGTCGAGAGCCTGGAATTCAGTGGTCCAGCTGTGTGAAAACCGAAAAAGTGCCGAAAAAAGTTCGCGAGCGGACACAGTGAGTTTCGTGTGTCGGGAATAGAATTGAGTTGCGAGTGACAGTGTTAGCGGTGAGTACAAAAAACGAACAAGAAAGAGGGTAGACCGATTTGTCTGCTCATAAAACACCTACCCGCAATACCTTCAGTTTATCCGTGATCATGATGGTGCTTGCAACAGCGCCGAAATATCGGGAACTCAAAACTATCAGTAAACGTGGTGAATATCCCGTTTCTAGTGTTAATAATAATGATGGTGAATAATAGTTTAAAAACTAATACTGTTGTGATTTGTATAAACGAACTTGTTAAGTTAATTTCTGTAACTTTACAATACCCGATTCCATTTCCCGACTCAGTACACAGTTGAGGCTAGGTCTACGACCATCTAAGCGGCATCTAATAGCTTTAAACGATCCAACACAAGTACCTTCGTCTGCGCAACCGCAGCCAATCGCCAAGCGCGGCCGCCCACAAAAACCGATCAAAGTCGCCGCGCCACCACGAATCAAACGCGACAAATTGCTTCCATTTTCAAAATAGACCAATCGTTTTAAAAAAACGAAGTAGGAGTGCGGCCTCACGAGGAGCTCGACCACGACTAATTGGACATTTTAGTGAGGAAAGCATGGAGCGTAGTCGATGGTAAGTACTGAGTTTATACTTGAACGCTATTGAGGGTTATTATAACTTATGGTTCGATGATTTGTCAACACAAGGCTAAAAGGATGATTGTCTTGTTTAGGAGGAGGAACAAAACATAATCCATACTAAAATTAGATGTGGAAGTAACTTTGTCTATTACATTTTCACGCCTTAACGTCCTGATGGATTTCGGGCACATAGGTGACTTGAGTTAGGACATGGGAAACTTTTTATTCTGATAGTATATTCGGTCTGTAGGCTCTCTGATTTCAGCCGATAATTATAATCTAAGTACATACATAATATGACGCCTGTAATCCCCGAAGGATTAGGCAGAGGTGTATCTAATAGTAGGTACACCCACATTTCGCCACTTATGTTTAAATCCGGCGACCCTATTGCCATCAATCGGATTATTAAATACCGAGAAAAGGTTGACTGTTTTGAAACATTCGATTGTCGTAGTGCTGGCTGTTACTTCTAGTAGCGTTCTTAAGAGGGGACATGGCCTGCGAGGAATTTGAAAAATAGGTATTTGAAGAAATTATAGCCGTCGCGCTGCGTCAAGCCTGCCCCCGTAAAGTGCGGTTGGGACAGCTGCTGCTGACTATTTTACAACAATTTTGACAAGATCGCCGTTTCGTATTCCCGCCTTTTCTCCTCGAAAACTGAGCCGATTCAAATTTAAAAAAATATACATTTATATATATATATATATTTCAATTTCTTTTATGCTAAAAACTCTCAGAATTTGTTTGGTAGTCCTCTAATCACGGCCGTAAAAATGGTGCATTTTTTGTCAGTTTTGAAGGGTCATATTTTCTTTACTTATTAGTTGCTGAAAAAAATCAAATGACAGGGATGCGTCTATGGTACCTTGATTTTATGATAAAAAAAAATGACAGCTCTAGAGGCATTGTTGAAAACGAAACGACGATCTCGTCAAAATTAAAGAAATTTCAGCCCATGTCTCCTATTAAGTCAGCTACGCCAGTAGGTATGTTTTTAAATTAAAGAAAAGTTCAATCTAAGCATTTTGTGTAAGGGCAGCACTATATAAAATATTCCTTAGGTATACATTAAACTTTACCAGAGATAGTGCTCATAAAAATACCAGAGAACAAACGAACTGTGGATCTCATTAAAAGTATATAAAATACATAATGTGTATAATAAAGTAGGAAGTTAATGCGTAGTTCACCTACTAAAGTACTAATAAAACCACTCATATGTTCAGAACACGTATTTTTCTTGGGATATTAACTTTTAAGATATAAAGGGTATAAATAGACATTTAACACATCCGAAAGGCACTTGTTCTCCCCGTCTTTGCGATCATTTTTTTGTTCTAGATCATACCTGGGAAACCTTCTAGTTACGGAGATATTGGGGGTCAAAGTTCCAACTTTTTCACAAGTTTTTTTTTAAATACCTGTTTTTAATTTAAGATTTTTGTACTTTACACACCTCCACGACCCCCGTACTATTCAATCCATCCATCAGCATAACGCTTTGAGTGCTTTCCATCGAGTCCTACCTTAAGACGTGATTTTTCACCCCAAAAAAGAAAGTCGATTCCCAGCAATAATTTTTGCGCAAAGTTACGTAGTTTGATGTACAGAATGCTTGGTTGAAGGCTGTGTGAAGGGTCTGTTTACACCCTGTATAAGTAAATCTAGTCTATAAAGAATATATATCTTTGTAATGGAGGGTCCCAATAAATATGAATCTTTGCAAATGTATATAAATAACTAGTAATTCATAACATTCTCAGAATTCAAAAGATAACTAATCCAAATCAATTTAAAAATACAGCAAACAACGATTTTGCTCCTTGTTAATTCGAGATACAGTTCAGTTTCCTTCAAAATACCTTCGTAATCATTAATTTTTATAGAGATTTGCAGAAAAATACGCATAATTGGAAGAAATTGATGCCATTATCGATATTTGTGTGGCGAACAAGGAGGGTGATCAGACATAAAGGATATAATCAGTACGTAAGAGTTGTTGCAAATGGCTGCAGGGGCCGTTATCAAGATCTGGGCAATCAGTGCCATTGAGCACACCGCAGATTTAAATAATGCCTAATAATGACACTGATCTTTTTGTTGATAAACTTCACGTTAATGCAGTGTGGTTTTTTTTTTTGGTAGAAACCGTTAAATGGGGTGTTTGTATTAATTAGTTAATTTTTAATGACACAATGTCCTTACATTACCGAGACCCCTACGGACGAGAACACGTTAAGCTGTAGGCCATTTTTAAATCTTTGAGATGATTCTCTTTCCGTAACGGTTTACGGGCAGTCAAGTCAGATGACCGATCGCTGTACCTAGTAACTGGGTTGTGGAGGTCAGACTGGAAGTCCCTGTAGTTAAAATCCGGTTTCACTGGAAGCCGACCCCAAAAAAGTTGGGAAAAGGCTAGAAAAATCAAGATCATGTCCATACATTTTATATTTCATGAGCTGTGTAAGTTTACTACCTATATGATAATATTAAACAGTAAATACCTACTCAGACGCCCGAATATAAAAATACACAACGCCTTGAACTTATGCTAGCCTAGTACTTTTTGGTGGGTTATCAATGTATTATTTAAAATACGGATCACCGGATGAGCGAAATTACTTGATTAATAATTAAAAGCACAGCCGTATTTCGTTTTGATTGTGACTGTACTCTGTGACAGTCACGTCAAGGCGAAACAAAAGACAATACATCAAAATCAAGAAAATCACGAGTCAACGTAAAGGGAGTCGACGTAGCGGGAATGATTCGTAATAAATACCCATCAACACACAGCATAACTTCTAGTACGCTTCGTTATTTATAATCAAGTATTGACACGACCGAATATATCATTAAACAAATCATTTATTCCCAACAGTATTACATTGAACTTCACTTTCCCACAAATATTTTACCATGTTTCAATTTGTTAAGTCTAAAAACAAAACGGAACTAACTATTCACACCGAACGAAGAGCCTATACATTAATAACGTTATATCATCGTTTCCAACAGCAGTGTTGGTAGATATTTTTCCCCTTTTTGGGGAAAAAATCGTACTAGGGAACATTTTGGGGAAATTCCTTTGAGAAATTTTTGGGGATAATTTCCTCAAGGAGAAATATAACAACACTAAAAAATAAGGTAAAATTTTGAAAATTAAGAGACATTATACAGTATTTTTTTTTTAATAATAACCGATTGCATTTTGTTTTGCGTGAATTAAAACGGGGATACATACACAGACACAACACTAAATACACAGTGGTATAACACAACAACAACAACATGGTAAACATGGTAAATATCCCGTTTGTAATGATAATTACAATGGTATATTTTGTAAATAAACATAGTTTTATATTTCTCCGTTTGTTTCCTTTCCTGTTTGAAAATAGAATGGGGGAAAAAGTTGCAAAACGTCCGATTTCGGAAAAAAAAAGATGGAATACGGGGAAAATTCGGAAATTCGATCTAGCAACCCTGCCCCTCCGTAACACGATATCTTAAATCATCAACATCTCGACAGATAACCAGGGATCGACGTTTAATTACAGCTTGTTGGTTTTATGAAGAAATATGTGTTATTGATAAGCGTGGATGTGTTAATGGGGTAGCACCACGCCTGTTTACGCCCCCAACGCCCACACCTATATGGTCATTATTTTCTTTAAAAGGAATTTACTTTACTTTTAACATGTGAGCAAGCTTGATGAAGAAGACATTAAGGCCACTTTTTGAAGTGCGAATTACAGCGGTTATGTGTATTCCAGAATAATGTGATAATAAGCAGAACCAATTGAAAGTAACGACAATTTTATAAATGGGCCAGTTTACTTTCTTAGTATGATTGCATCGTATTTATTTAAACAGTATTGAGTAATAAGGTTTTCAGCGTTCAATTTACTTATCGATATACAAAATAAGGCTGCATACACAAATGAACATGTCTATGAGACAAAAACAATAGTTCCAAAGAGAAAAAAAATGCTGTTCGAAATTTGAAATTAATGTTCTTTTCAAATTAATGTGTTTTTTTCTAAGATTATTAAGTAAGTACCGTATTAATCTCAAATGTTTTTCTTTAGTTTTGTCTTGAAACAACTTGAAAGCTTATGTTAAACGAATTTATTAGGTTCTCATCGATTTACCGCGTTCGTAAATATGTCAAGAAAGCAGTCGCCATGTCGATTTCGATTAAGTTTTTTACTTCGCCATCAAGAGCAGTGAGCAAGCAATATATTTTTCTTTTTAAGGTCAAGGATGTAAGTTTATAGCCTTTGAATCAGTCGTTTGATCGACCGATTTAAATTAAATTACTTTTTGAAAATTGAAAATGCTGGGAAGTAAATAATATAATATAGGTACTCCTAATAACAAAATTGTTGTGTGTATTTCAGCGTAGTCAGCAGTTTCTGTGTCGTAAAAGGATACATTGTCGTAAGCCCTAGGATACCTCCTGCCAGAGCTGCGGGACTGTTCGAAAGAGATACCGTGGCCCTGGAACACAAAGGGCAAAGAAGGAACATGGATGGGTTTTAGTCAGTACAAGTCTGACACTCCCTTCCGCTTCGCCCAGAGTGGGGGGGGGGGGGGGGTCATTTGATGATTTACCATCCGAAAAAAAGCCCTAGGATACCTACCTAAACACTTTCGTGACTTTACACAACTTAATATTTTGTAAGTACCTATCTATAAATATGTATCCATATCTATACGTAATAAAATGGCTGTGTGGAAAACGTGCATATAGCATGGCCAAATAAAAAAAAACACATTGGCTATGTGTGTTTTTTTTTATTTATTTGACCATGCTATATCGAAAGTAATTCGAGTGAAGAGACTTGCCAATAGGAACCTCAACCATGTATAAAAATGATCAAGTTTCTATAAAACATGTATAAATATAAATAAGTGATACTATAGCGTATAAATAAATAAGTGATACTATAGCGTAGCAGTCTTCGCGACCCTGCATAGAATGAACTTTGAAGAATGAACGCCTTCGGTCTGGTTAACAGAAACTTTGGTCGCGACAATGTTGAAAACAACAGTTTAATATTTAGTTAGTCTTCAATTTACCGTGAACACATCCTGCAACCCTTATACCGAGGTAATATAGCGTTGCTAGTGTTGTAGAAAGGCACTTATGGGCTCGGCGCGTTTTTCCCGGCGTTATGGCGACTCCCGCGGGGCGCTGCGGGGCGCTCCGCCCCCACTTAACGCAATTTATTGCGCGACCCTTTAATAAATAAATAAATAACCGAGGAAAATTCAATGATATACAACCGCGCGTGCTGCAAGCTTGTTCTTCCTAAGAAACAATCTCGTGAAAAATTGCCGTAATTTCGGAAAATGGATTTTTATTATGTTTTGATGTAAAAAGAATAGATCGAGAAGAAACTAAGTTTAATGTTAGCTTTAACATTGGCGCTTTACGTATAAGCCATTTTTTTGTTGATGAACTTGTGTTTAAAGGTTCATAGAACTCGTCTATCGAGACAACCATCTTTACATGTTATCGTTACTTTGTCACTCTAACTCGCCTTTGAAAGAAAATGCTGTACTTAATCAACTTTCAGTTCATAAGAAACGCATTGTGTACTCAACATACAGAGCACCCTTGCAGGTGGACTTTCTTTTATACCCCATTATTTTACTTTACCACGCGAAATCGCATGTTCATTCCTAGTGCTAATCATCAAAAAGTCGAAAATTACAAATAATAACAGAGATTTATTCAAAACGAGCTGATATTTGCAAAGAATATTGCTATATTTTTTCACCAAAAACAGCGCTCAGAAATCATAACGAATTCACAGACCGAAACCAATGATCTTGAATTATTGTCGTGAACCCGCTGATATATGCCTAATTCCATTTTCTCGATAGATTAGTATTTGTTAGCTGGTGCATATTAAAATACTACGGCTTAGGATAGGTACCATAATAATAAAAATGAAAAAGATCACTGTATAAACGGCCGATGATGTTTCCTTATACATTTTTCAGACATGATAAAGTCTTAGATGGCTGTGGTTTCTGTGAAATGAACTTTTCGGGATTCAAAGAAAATTGTGTTACCATGCACAGTCGTTTCAGTAAGGAGTTTAATTGAAAAATAATGAAACTTAAACTTACTCAGTACTTACCTACAGGTAATAGGTATATTACCTACCTTAAATACTACACTATTTTTTGTAGTAATTAATTTATTACTTTATTCTATGAAACGATCTTTCCCCACAGTCTTGAAAGGACTTTATTTGTAAAACCTATATCAATTTTCTATTTTATTTTCATCAGAACTTGTTCTTGTCTTGGACATGAGTTTCCATGGCTGACCTGGAAGTCTTTAAATAGACTCCGGCCTAGGTTGGTCGCATCAAGGAAAACCTGCTCAGGTGGAGATTCATTAATGACTCTGCCCTGGAGTGTAAATGTGGTGGTGTTCCACAAACGATAAGACACTTAATATCGCGTCCTGCGTGTCATGTTGTTTGTTCACTACAGGAACTGATGGACGCTACCGAAAGCGCCAAACTAGTAGCTCAGTTCTGGGCTGACACAATTTAGATTGCCATCGACACGCTAAGAAGAAGAAGAACTTGTTCTTTATCCATCTTACTAAACTATCATTGATAAGTAAAATTTAATATATTTGAGATCTACGTATACTTATCTGACACCTGTATGATTGTATATGTATTGTAAGTTATTTATATTGATATTATCTCTTCGTAATCGCCACGTCACCCACTGCGAAAATGATAATTCGATCATCTAAACATGAATGTCGCATAGAAATATTCTATTTGATCATAACCCATTATAATATGGAAAACAGGAACTTTAAAAACGGCTGTAATGATTTTTTTCGAGTTTAGATGGCCGTTTAGATATTTTTGACAATTTAATTGACGGACATCGAAGTTTTATACCTGTTTCATACAGTTATTTTGATTACATTGTTTTTGTACGTTTATTAATTTTGAATGGTAGAATTGAAATACAAATTAATTAATTAAATAATGGTTAATAAATCAGTTATTTATTTGAATAACCTACATAACTATTTGTTACAAAATCATCTCATGATTTGGAAGAATTTTTTTTTCTTAGTTTTTGTTAGCTATATCATAATTTGTATTTGGTAACATCCTGCCCAACTAATTAATGTATTCACAGCATCCCTGTATAAGTACAGATAACGGTCCATTTCCTAGTCGTCGAGACGCGATATTTTACATAAACAACAGACAATCGGCTCTCGATACCGACGGAGCCGTACAAAAAGTACAAACTCATTAGTAAGGCCCGACCGGGACCGGGAGCACAGGAATTAATGAAGGTGAACAATAATTTAGGGTTTAATTAAAAGTGCAGCACCCCGCGGCGCCACCTCCGCGCCCCGCGCTCTCCCCCCGGTCCCCGCCACACAATAATTATTTCTATACATAATTTGTGAAAGCTGTAATTTAATAAAACTCACTACCAACCTCGTCTAAGATGGTACGGAATTTGAAAATTTTGTTAATAAGGAGTTATGAGACCTGCTTGTCTTTTGTAGTCTTGTTCAGATGAAATATTTTGTTTTTTGGTGAAAACTTCTTCTTGATTCATTGATTTAGTTATTTTTATGTATTCTGTAATACCATATTTGGATGTTTCCAATTGTTTGGAATGTTGATGGTTGATATATGTTAGTTTTTCATGTATAATTTTATTTTAATTTTTAGCTCTGTACGTCTGACATTTTAACTTTTAAGTATATTGTCTATTTTTGATTGATTATTATTAGTATATATTTTTTTTGCGAATGTGGTTGTTTGGTTTTCATGTTTATTAAATTTTAATTTTAAGATTGTACGAATTAGTTTTTTTATGTATCATACACTAAATTTTGCTGTGCCCCGACGGGGTCTACAACGGCTCATAGCTCTAAGCCTTTTGTTAACACCATGTTTTTACCTTGTAAAACGCAAATAAATGAATAAATAAATAGATATTATAAAGACAAACAGACTGTCAATACTAAGTAAGGATAGAGTTCTGAATAGTTGATTTTTTTTTGTGAAGTTTTAATGAAATGTTTTCTTAGAATTAGAGGGTTCAAGTAAATAAATATATTATGAGCCCTCCTCATCCCACTAGCTACCTGTACGTCGGTTACAGCCCATTTTAGAACAAAAAGTGATTTACAATTGCCGAAAATACTTGAATAAACAAACATTTTGAGTGGCAACGTCTGTTCTCACCGATATCAAGTTGTACAAAGCGCATTGAGCTCGCTGCTCGACCCCGAACTAAAAGAATGGCGATTATTCTACAAATCACTGTTATTACGGCACCACAATGGACTTGATGAACAAGGGGGATAAATAATAGCTACGCACCAGCGATCGAGATGAATCTACTTTATTTCTATGAAGAAATACTTACGCTCTAAATATTTCTCGACATAAAATGACTCCGTGCATTTAGAGTGGTACCTAAATTAATTAAATACAAAAAAATATAAAAATATTTATTCTCGGATTTGATCTTAAGAGTCGTAAAAGAAATATTTCTGTATAATAGACACAGCATGTTGTACGCACACTGAGCAATTACGAGTTCTTTATCGACATCCCATGAATGAGTTAAACGATGTTTCAGATACCTGCCCATTAAGGAACACGTGTCCTCTGAACTTTTTCATGCGTCTGTAATATTTCCCGGACACTTGCAGGTGCAAGAAGTAATATGTGATCAGGTGATCACAAATAACAACGCGTCCGCGACACTATGTCAGGGCTGTGCGCGCGCGCACCACCCTTGACGCACGAAACAATGGCGCTGCGACGAAACTCGAAACCAAACGGAAGTGCGCGGACCCCCGGGATGCGGCGATTTTCTTGCGCTCGCGCTCTTAAAACTTTCAACGGCAGCAAGTAGGGCTAATGGGCAATAGCATTTTTGTTATCGGCGACGCATTGAAGTCAACTCGCGACGCTCATTGTTCAAGCGTATAATTATCCGCACATTCTTTTATTGTTACGCATAAAATCAAAGAATATGTTATATTCATTTTCCCCTGACTTTTGACTCGGAGCGTATTGAGCAAACTCAATGGAAGACGGTTAAATGTTCTCACGATTTAATGCGTTTTAAGGACTGTTAGAGCTAAGACTGTTAGAGCTAACTACTTCTAAATTGAATGACTGAAGTTCTAAAGCATTTGCTTACACGTGTATAAAAGAAAAGTTAAGTCTTATATGTTTTTATATAAGGTACCTATTCGTAGATACTTTTGAATGACAATCAGAAAGTTAATGTGAATCATTATGTCTATATTTATAGCATATCAATGAAAATAAAGTGATTAATTTATAGGTACCTATACGCCTTTGTTTCACTGTCAACACCTTTATCTCACAAGTAATCCTTTAAGATACCGGGACACTTACATTATTTGTTTGAATGTTACATCACTAAACGTAATAATAGCCCAACTCTAACGATTAGAGGTGCTTAAGTCAAGTGGGCGAGTTCCATATGTCGATGTTGAACAACGTTTTGTCATCAAGTGACGAGTACTTACTCCCCTACGAAGGTTTTAGCCACGTGCGAGCACGTCAAGAGGTTGATAATGCCTCCTTCTGTGACCATTTCATCACAAGTTTAATCGTTCATTGAATCATTGAGTATTAAAAAGCTCTTGTAAAGTCGTGTAACACGTGCCGTCTGATAACATAATAGTGAATAAATGCTGTATTTACTATAGCAAAAGCATTGTTGCTACCTAGTAGGTACTACATACACAGGAATTGAATGAGTTCAGGTACCTAGTACCTAACTAGTTTTCGATTAGAAGATGGCTGAAGATGCACTCATTTACACCTGATTTATAAAAGGGTGATTTAGTTTTTTTTTTATCATGAATCTACTGCTTAGTTATCGTTAAGGCTGATCGTGGGGAAAATTTATTATTCCTTAATATATTTCTGCAAACAAAAATATTAATCACAAAGTATATTTTAGTTTAGTAAAACGCCTTAGATTATCATTGCCATTATTATCATCTTACTGAGAGGAGTGGCATCTTAATTTCTATGTAAATATATTATATGTTATGTAAATACTAGCGAAGCCTGTTCTAGGCTCCGACGGCGCCATTGCGCCAATTCATACATTTACAATGTTATAAAACGTTAGCATCTTGTCTGGCCAATAGTTTCTTATATAAGATTTCTTACCGAGGAGCTTCTGCATGTTAGCTTAACAGGGCCTTTAAATGTTGCTGTGTAAGTTACTAAATGGTAACATCGTGTTATGGGACTTCTTCGATTATTATCCTCACATGATGGAAAACTCTCAACTATTTCTGTTATGTCCATATTTTTTCTACTTACCGTGTCAATTAAATCCAGGATTTATTTTCTTGGCGATTATATGCGCCTGCCACGACTTCTTTTGGTGAACTGTGCAGAGATAACACCATCAATAAGGTGCTCTTCAATGCCATATAACCAAAGAGGCTGTAAAGCCCCTATGCCCAATAAGTAAAACCGATTTAAAAAACGAATACACGTGTTTTTGTAACAAAGGAGTTTGCCTAACAAAAACAACAGTTGATTGACATTTACAACAAAATGTTTGCATCTGTCAACTCGCAACACATTGACTTCATAATTTCCGATTTGTATATAAAGATATTAAATGCCATAACCATGGGCGGTTTAACCAGGGTCGAAGAGTAGTGGACTTTTTTCAACAAATATAATTTGTTTGATTTGTAAAGAGTGAATGGTTGGCAGTAGGTCTGTATTACGTTCCGTGGCTCAGCAGTCATTGTTTGGTGCTCGCGGGTGTCCGCGGTACCCCGCCATTTTCCCCGCAGGGTTCTGCTAAAGACCCAATGCTATGTTAATTCTGAAGTCACCAAATGCCCCGTTAAATTTGTCAGCAAAGAATGGAGTCTTGCCCTTTGAACGTCATTATTCGCGAGCTCGACAACGACAATGTACCGTGAAATGTTGGTATTATGATTCAACACAAATTGGTACCTATCCGAACCGTTTTTAACAACAGAAAAATTTTGATGCGATTTTGCACTTTTATGTTTTGTTTATCTACGGTACGGTGCTTATCACCGATTACTTAGTTTTAGTAGAAAGTTATGTGGTCAAAAAATATCATCTAGGAAAAGATCTTTGTCTTACCGTTACATAAGTAGGCACTAGGAGGTATTTCGAGTCGATTCAAGTTTACATTTAAATTCCGTCGATGTCTTAATTCTATAACGGATACAGAGTAAGATCTGTAGATAATTTGGGGAGATATTGTGGTCTGTTATGTTCAATTAAAACGAAATGATCGGTGTTATGGTCGAGGGTGTGACCGATCGGCGGACGTGTCCCCACGGAGCCGTGCCCAACTGCTCAGTGGTCACAGCTTGACTCTTGTCAGTCCCACCGAAATACAGTTATGAGTTGAGAAATGCTTTTTTTTAACTTCATATTTTGTAATCACGGGACCATTTATATTTTTAAAACAACAGCTGGCTGGATCTTGATTGACAGATCAGAAAGAGCTTTCTGATGTCCATGAAACAAAAGCGAAAATAACGTTTCGGTTTGGACTATTCGCTTTTTCGCCTTAATGACCATTTCGGTATTTCCACAAGATCAGCAGGGCATTTCTGCCGGTCAAGTTTTATTATAAGAAGACATTCAATGTCACTGCACTGGTATGTCGATTGAAAAGTCTAGTAACAGGTAGGTACGTCGTGATCGTCGAGGTTTTTCAAGAACGTAGTAAAAACGGAAATTATTGATGAATTTTATGCAAGAAGCCTTACATACTTCGTAGTAGGTAAAGCGTCCAATAAGCTTTCAATCAGCATCTGATAAATAAAGTGCTTTTACAAGAGAAAGTGGGCTCACACATAAATAATTTAATAGAGATCAAGGTAAACTCCTAATATTTTAATATTGAGAGATTATGAAATGTGGAACCAAAGATAAGATACTGTAACCAAACCAACTTCAAGCTGCTTTTTAATAACATCTGTCTATATTTAGAATTAAATCTAAAAATTAATTTGTTAAAATACGATTGTCTCTAACTATATCACTTTGTTGTTGTAAATTATTTAGTTTTTACATTGGTACAAAAGCGATCGCGGCAAGTGCGCGGGCGCTCCGCCGGCGCGCGGTCAGCGGGGCGCCGCCGGCGCAGGCCCCTGCATAAATACAACAAATATCGAAGAATACATTTGAATACGTATGTGTTATTTACTAAAATTAATTTATTCATCCTTTCGGATGAAATCTCTGGCGCTTCCAATAACTGATATCTGAACGCCGATAACAGATATCTTATGATTCATTCAACTTAATCCTTGTTCCTGCCTGATTTTAATTATGAAGGTACCGACATCTGTTTTTCAGTTTTGGGGACCTACAAAGACTTATTTTATTAGTGGGGATAGGAAGGTCTGCCACCATTCATCATCATTAGGTACTCGCCGCAGTGGCGGATTTACAAGTTTTTAAGGTATAGGCTGTACAGTTTTTGCCGCCCTTGCCTCTGCAATCGTCATGTCCAACATTATTTTTACAATCCGACAATTTCGTTGAAATTGCACCTAAAATATTTTTTGGGTATATTACTGGTTGAGGGGCGGCGAACTAGCTGTTTTACTCTAGAATGTGGAAGATTGCTACTCGGAATGTGCAATGATAAGTGAAAGGGGAACGTCATCGGCAAAATTTGTTGCAGACTTCTATCTGTAAAACATCAGAAAACCGTCATGACAAAATCTTTTTAATTTCTATGAGGTAGCAAAAAAAAAAATTCAGTCCCCAAATTTGCCGCCCCAAAAATCTGCCGCCCTAGGCTCAACCCTACTCAGCCTGCTGGTAAATCCGCCACTGACTCGCCGTCTCAGTTTGATAAGTATTATGTTTTGAAAGTTAAGTGGACATCAGTTCATAGGACGAGTGAATGCTGGTACCGTGCCTGAAATCTCCAACGAACAAAGTTAATGAAGTACGCACTACATTTCTTTGAACTCCGTTGGAGAATCCGCAGCCAAAACCAAAGTTTTAACTACTGGTATGAAAAATTAAAAAGTGCTCAGTGTTTTGTGACCACAGGTTGAATTAATTATTCTTTAAAGTATCCATATGGGGTAAGTTATTCGTATCTTCACTAATTTTGCCTTCAGTCTTTTTAAAAAAATTGTAATGGAGTTATTCAAATTAAGGATTGGAAAAACATTATCGTTCTGTTTTTGAACATTCGGTATTTCGTTTTAAATTTTCAATAACATCGTAGCTGTTCATGTTAACACGAAGTTTTTGTAAGTGGAAAAGGTAATTTCTTTGATTTACTTTGACGTAATCGCATATAATTAAGTAAGTATATCCTTAAAACACACAGTGAGGCAGGGTCGTGGCAGGCCATGAAGGTGATGGCAGAAATGAACTGGACAAGTTCCGTTCGAACAGGAACGAGGACGTGGAAGGAGTGGAGGGAGGCCTTCGCCCAGCACGCGTAGCATGACCACCGTAGACAAGGATTTCGTTGACGGAAGAATCGACAAAATGACAGATAGTGAAAAGAAATCTGTCATTGTCTCGACACAATCTGTCATTTTGCCGATTCTTCCGTCTAAAAAACCCGTTTCTACGGTGGTCATACTACGCGTGCAGGAGTGGGACAGCGAAGGGTGGGAAAAAAAAAATGTTTACGATTTTCGATCACTAGAATGATGTTCAGAATATGCTTAGGTACCTACCAAGCGCTCCGTGCTGTATTTTCTCTGAATCTGCTGCAGGAACAAGCCAAAGAGACGATATAAGAGCGAGTGATGACGACTGAGGTGTATTCTGGTTTCCTTTTACCCTCATGGTGGTCTGCCTCAGCAAGTCATTCCTCAGGGCCTTCAAGTTCTCGGTGGTATGCCTTTGGCTCTTCCTGAAATACCTATCTTAGTTATAATACGCAGAAGGAAGGAACTTTGAATGAGATTAAATAAGCTGTTAATAAAGCTCTGCGATAAAATGGCTAAGGCTCGAAGAGAACCAAATGAAAACGAGAATGTTCGAGAAAAATCACAAACAAAAATCTTGATGGATAGTCAACGAGCCTTTTGACACATATGGCTTAAACCAAACTGCTTGTGTAAATCTTGTTAATTGTAGTTTTTCAAGACATATAAAACAAGTTAGTACACTTATTACTCTGTAAATAATTTATGATCGAAGTTAATGTTCAGTTTCCGCACTTGGCCGTCGCTGCTCAGACAAATTGGTCAATTAATCATTGTTTAATGTCGCTTCCACCATCTTATCGGAGTAGGTACACGCTTGCTTCTTGTAATGGTTTGTATACGTCTGTTTTAAACGATAGACTAATATGTTTTGATCTTACATTGTTTTAATTAAGCTATTCACTTTTTGCACTACAACGTTTTCACTACTCGAGGAGCTCGTGGCTAAATAATAACAGCCGCTCGGATCGACCTTTAGGTTAAGCCGTGCTTGCCTAGGTTGACCACCTATTACATACCGAGTTTCCTCCGTGCCTCGGAAAGCACGTTAAGCCGTTAGTCCCGGCTGTCATTTGTAGATCTTTGACAGCCGTTACAGGTAGTCACTGGCCTAAAAATCTGACAACCAGTCTTACCAAGGGATATCGTATTACCAAGTACTAACTAGGCTGTGGAGGTCAAATAGGCAGTCGCTCCTGCATCCGGTTAGACTGGAAGCCGACCCTAACATAGTTGGGAAAATGCTAGGCAGATGATGATGATGAACATTTTCACTGCTCGTCTTGTGTGTCCAACAGTTCTGTCGCAACGCCGTCTTTGTCTGTGGATGAAAAATACGAGCAGTACTTACCTGCCTTCCTAGATATAACCTACTGTAGTACTTACCTGCCTTCCTAGATATAACCTGCTGTAGTACTTACCTGCCTTCCTAGATATAACCTACTGTAGTACTTACCTGCCTTCCTAGATATAACCTACTGTTTAAATAGGCACACAAAATTTGCCACTGCGATGAAAACTGACAGAACTAGAAGATACTCAACATAAAACTGAATTTTATGATACCTATCTTTTAGTTCGAAATCATTCTAATTCCCGGAACTACCTATTCATCATGTTTATCATTGTGAATGCCATAGAAATATAAATAATCACTAACAATCAGGTTTAATTCCTGTGTATCTCATTATATACCCTTATTTAGCAATCGAGGAATAAATCTGAGATCACTTTTGTAAACTTTTCAAAATTAGGCAGGTAGGTAGGTATACCTAGGTACTAATTTCCTCTCTTATAAAACCAATTCAAATACCGTTATACATAATCGACGCTGTCCATTTACCTCTTTTATTATGTACTACACGAAGGTATAAAGGCCAGTAATTGCAATCATAAATATCTCGTCGGCGCCATTTATAACCAGCCTGCGTCCATCTATTAGATGGGCTGTCGGTACCCTATTTTCACTTAGGATGTTATTTATTTGCCTTTAGCATTCTGTGGGTGTGAGCAATTGTTTCGAGGTTCCTGGGGACTGTGGGGAGAGGAACAACTGTTATGTAAGGTCGTGATCATAGATCGCCGTGATGATAGTAATCGAATGTGAACTTATGCTCTCAATTGAGGTAGGTAAGGAGTAAAAAACTCTTCTTATTCCAAGTTGGCCAAAAGTGAAGAATATAAGTAGTAAGATCTCGAATTAACTGTTTTGATCAGAGCGCCTTTTTTACCAAAGGCACATTGCTGCTAGCCTTCTGGGCACTTTTCCTGATGACAGCGATGTGGACAATTTTTGTATGCCCTGTAATTCTATTCCCATTTTTATAGTTTATTAGTATTTTAAGCATGTAAATAAAGTACTGTTAGGAAAGTAGGAAAGTATAGTAGGTACTTATGATATTGTTTGTGGTGCATTTGCTTGAGGTGGTGACTGGCGCGTTAGGCTTAGCGATACTGTAGAGCATAAGGGCTTGGGCTCGATACCCAGGTCGCGCAGAGTTATTGGGTTTTTCCATTTGAAACTCAGTAGCAACCCGAAGATTTGAGCCCGATTGATGGCAATAGGCTCGCCGCCCGTTAGGTAAATAGGACTGAAACATAACTGTGGCGGCTGGCGAAAGGGTCTAATATAGATGTAACCCTAGCCCTTCGGGGAAACAACCGTGAGATTATGGTAACTTAAATTTCAAAGAGCAAGTACCTAGGTAGGTTATTGCACTGTTGGAATTTCAAATATTGATCATAGCGCGCCGAAAGTCTGATAACCTATCTTATCAAGAGGGGCAACCCACCACTAACCATAATACCCAGTACTAACTGGGTTGAGGAGGTCAGATAGGCAGTTGCTCCTTGTAAAATACTGGTATTAAGCTGCATCTGGTTAGACTGGAAGCCGTCTGGGGTCAAAAGCGGACTTTCCACCACTACCTATGTTGGGATAGTGTGAAAAGTGAACTTTTATGTTGGTATTAATTCAGGTGCCGCTTTGTTAGTTTAAACAAGCATTAGTCTTTACAACTCATTACCTAATCTTTTTACTACGTCTTCAACCCAGTCTTATTTTACCGTATCTAAAGGTCGTTTCATATCAACGATAAAACAAGATAGAGAACTAATATGTTCCAATCCATACTATTAACTAAAGGAGTTAATAAGGCTGTCTGTCTGTTACCTTTCAACGCCTTAACCGCTGAATAGAATTCAATGAAATTTAGCATAGGTATATATAGTCCTCCTTACCGATTTCGGTAACGGCGACCCTGTCCTTGCGTGTGCCCTTATATGGCTGGCCAGACCGAATTTGCTCTTAAATACCCGGTCGCAACTAAAGCAGTAGAGTTGACCGGTGGAGTTATAGGTGTAGGTGTAGGAGGGCTTAGGTCTAAGTAGGCTATGAACCGGTTAAGGATACTTTTTGTTCTGGTAGTACCTACGCTCTATAATAATTTAGGTATAACTTCAAAGCCATAATATCTATAGAATAAAACTATTTAAAGTCATGACGTATTTAGTTAGACTTAGGCAAGTACTATTTTTAACACGCTTTCATTAGCTTGACCTGTAACTATGTAAAATAATCTTAGAAGTTTTTGGCCCACTTCCCGGTTTCCGATTGAACTGAAATTTTGCATACATGTTTAGTTTCAATGACTATGCATGGTCAGATATAATTGTTTAAGTCACGTCATTCTAAATACAATATGGTGAATCTATTTTCTACAATTGTTATTTAATATATGACTTATTTTAAATGTTTGTCCTTTAATTTCCCTGGCTCAAGTATTTTTTACCTAGGTACAGGTTATATTGCTTAACTTAACTTAGATTTTTAAGAAGAAATAGTATTGTTCTTGTCTTTATAATATTCCGTCAACATGATTGCTGCCGGTTTACAGACGTCGTCTCTATGAGGGGGAGTGGGCTATACTAAGGCTGGTAGATACGTGTCTTCGAATTCGGTTCGAGTATATTATATCCCGGCAGAGGTTTCCCCACTTATTACCATTTTGAGAGAAGTGGAGACGAAGTTCGTTTTAAAAAGTGAATAGTGTCTGTGTTTGAATCGAATCCTCGACTATCTAAGCGTAAGTGGCGGCCATTCTTTTTTTTCTTACGTTGTCTTGCTCTTGTCTTTGTGTAGGTTTACAAAAAAATTGAAAAAAATACATTACGTTATAGTAGGAACTTAGTCGGATTGGACCGAGTTCAGAGTAAAAAATGTGAAATACTGTTGTAAGAAAAGTGACAATAAAGTAGGTGTCTGATGAGATGATGATGTAAAAGAGAACTATGGAAGAAGATGACATGCTGCGTCAACCAAAAATTTATTAGGATAAGTTCAGGAAGTTTGAAAGAAAAGTCCTGCACATTGAGACTACATTGCAGTTCCAATACACTTTTATTGCTTCAACCTTTAACTTAACAACTTAAACCTATAATACTTGAGTATATAACTACAGTTTATGTATCATACAACATAAATATTTTGCTAAAGTGGGCGGTCGTAAAGGCGTGGCTATTCAGAGCCCCTCCTTAGATAGACACCCACTACAAAACAGGTTCGCAATAACACATCGCTTGAGTTTAATATGCTGTATAGGTACCTACGTACTTTAACATAGTACCTATCAATATACCAGTAAAGGAACACTGTGTTACAGTAACAAACACAGGTACAGTCTCGAGCACTGAAATGAATGCACTTAGCAAAATTCAAAACCGATTTTCTACTACTGTATTGATTAATGTTTAACTTTTTCACGAGCATAGTATTTTGGAAGCCATTCTATTACAAAATAGGTCTTATCTCAAAGTAGAAACCTTTATTTCACGAGAAAATCGCGTTTGAATTTTGCTAAGTGTATAGGTACATGTCTTTGCTCTTGACTATACCTAATATCATTACTACGTGTTATCACAGGTTATTGATAACAAGTTAACGATATAACAATCATATTTGAATTGTTGTTCTTATTACACGCCTAGACTGAATAGAATGCTCAACACTTACTAGGGATTTAGGATTTCGGTACGTCTCAAGCTCAATTCCCATTCAAAGTTCAAAAATCCATTTCAGGGTTTAAGATTTTGATTAAAAAAAGTAATCAAAGCAATAAAATTATTTAGTTCGATCGAAGTACAATACGTAACTCAGCTATGACTGGTATGACGGTACCTACATAGGTAAAACGATTTAGGTACCTTCACCAGAAACGGTTAAGCTTTTTAGAAGGACATGATACTGCCGCTGGCTGCTACTCGAGATTTTTTATAAAGAAATCTGTTTCACTAGCACTACCCTTTAACGGTATGGGGTAGGTATAGGGTTGTGCTTAGTGTCCACCCAATGACGCTCAGTAGTCGTCACTGGCTGTGAAATCGGATATAAGTGTCACCTTGATATAAATACATACTTAAGAGGTATATTATAATCAGTTACTTCTCCAATTCAGATCACAAGAATAAGTAACATTTAGTTATCAGACGAGGACTACCAAGTACCTACCTATGTAGACGAATAGGTAATAAGCAAATCCTTATTTTGAAAAACATGCAGCAATGTAGCTTGTAAATTCGTATTCTAGAGCAATTAGCATAGTCATAAAGGTGCCGCCTAGTGCCCGATTCTTCTTCGTAGTGTCAAATTTTTTCTGTATTAGTCAAATTAGCTTCGACCAGAACACTGCCACCTTGACAGCGTTGGTGGTGGCTTCGGTCAGGTCCCTCAAATTGCAGGTGGAACTACACATAGACCAGGACAGGAGGTGATCCATAGTTTGTGTTGAGGCACCGCAGTCCTACCCTGCTTCATCGGAATACCCCCACCGGACCAAGTTGTATCTGCAGCGGCCTACCTGACTTCGCAAATTTCGCAATCGGTTTAGGGTCTTTCAGGAGGGTCAAGGCAGTCGGTGTCTCGATGAAGACTGATGTCGAGATGGAAATGGGTGCGGTAAGACGAAACTGCAAGGGGATGGAGGGCCTCAGGGCCACAGAGCTCAGTATCATCAGCTGGGATACGAATACCTAGTACCTACCTACTCCATATAATTCCGTAGATAAGTGCACACAGGTCAGAGTGTGGCTCAATGTAAGACAAGTCGGGTGTCAGTCCAGACGGACTCCTGAGCGCCAGCGCAAGTTATTGGCAATCGGTTTCGAAGCGTTTCGTATTTGTACAACAACTATAAATAGGATTCACATAAATTTTTCGGTGGCCTTATGTCATGATAACCCATTTTCACTTTTCCATTTTCGTTGGTGTCCGTGGAGTTTCTTGCCAATTCTTCTCCATAGAGATCTACGCTTTGGAATGGGCATCTACAGTAGGTACTTTCACAAGCTAGTGTGCCTTTTGACTGATGGGACTGTGGCGTTACCTCTTTTTTGACTATTCAAAGGTTCATGTAATAGTCTAATTGATCAGTACAAGTCTGACACTCCCCTCCGCTCCGCCGAGAGTGGATCGGAAATCATCAAATGATCCCCATCATTTGATGATTTCCGATCCGAAAAAAAAATGGTCTAATTGAAATAAATGCTTTTGCGTTTGAGTTGTCGCCGATAGAATGTTGCTTTGTCTAGGCCCCCGGTTACCGTCATGACTAGATATCTAGAACAGAAAGCTATTGCCGCAAGCGCGCACACAGCACAGTGGACATGATGAGCTGATGCTAATATGCATCCGTGAATAAACAGTTCCCGAGTTTCCTTTGTGTCTCGGAAAGCACGTTAAGCCTTTGGTCCCGGCTGTCATTTGTAGATCTTTGACAGTCGTTACAAATAGTCAGTGGCCCAAAAAGTCTGACAACCAGTCTTACCAAGGGTATTGTATTACCCAGTACTAACTGGGTTGTGGAGGTCACATAGGCAGTCGCTCCATGTAAAATACTGTATTCAGCTGCATCCGGTTAGACTGGAAGGGGACCCCAACATAGTTGGGAAAGGCTAAGCAGATGATGATGAAGAACCACTTTTATTTTGTACCTCTGATTGACCTTCGGCGTAATCACACACCACCACAGGCAAAACACCGCGTTAAACGTGTAGTGCCAAAACAATGATTGGATCAACCGACAAATGAGCTTAATAGACTGAGTTCATTGAAAGTATACCTATCTAATATAACTATTACGTATTCTAAAACGTAATAGTTGTCTATGTTTGCATAGCAATATCAGTCATTTTATTTTGATGCTGTGCCTTCGTACCTACATATGAATAGTGTTTTTCTCCGTAAGTAGGATGCCAGTAACCTCTTAAAATCACTATGTAGGTTACCTACATCTCTACAGTACCATATCTTTAATGGAGAAAATTACTGAATCATAACAATGTTTCTTCTATCTATTAGCCTATCTTATCTGTAGGTCAAAAGAACTTCCAAGTTGCTTTTGTTGTGCCTATAGGTATATTTTTGTAAATCCCAAAGACCAATATTCCGAACACGAAGTCTTTATTTAACCAAGACAGCATCTGTTCTATTCACCATTTATTTACAGAAGCCCGCAAAAATGTCTGCTCCATTTAAATCCTTTTTTATCAACGACATCACTTAGTATAGAATTTGCACATCTAGTCGTCATAAATGCTCATTCGTTGAGCGCGTGCGACGCGCGACGACGGGAGATCTCTATATGTGGTCGCGACCACCGCAGTGCAAGTCACCGCGCGCCGTCAATGATCCTTCACAACTATGCGCGCGCGCAGCTGTCATGGCCGTACGACTCAATGAATGTTTTTGGTTGTAATAATAATAAATCTTATGCAAGACTTACAATTGGAGCGTGTGGCTAAATAATAACAGCCGCTCGGGTCAATCTTCAGGTTAAGCCGCGCTTGCCTAGGTTGGTCCGTGGATTGGTGACCTCCCATTACATACCAAGTTTCCTCCGTGCTTCGGAAAGCATGTTAAGCCGTTGATCGAGGCTATCATTTGTAGATCTTTCAAAGTCGTTACAGGCAGTCAGTGGCCTGAAAGTCTGGCAACCAGTCTTACCAAGGGGTATCGCATTACCCAGTACTAACTGGGTTGAGGAGGTCACATAGGCAGTCGCTCCATGTAAAAAACTGGTATTCAGTTGCATCCGGTTAGACTGGAAGCCGACCCTAACAGTGTTAGGAAAAGGCTGGGCAGATGATGATGATGTAAGACTTGCAATATTATAATTTGTGCTGATAGCTTTTTTGCAGGTCATCTAAACTAGTATTTCTTTGCAACTTTCTTACGTGGAAAGCAACCTGTTGACTGTTACATCACCATGGTTGATTAACCTACAAATCTATGTTATTTAGAAGGGATTTCAGAAAATCTGGAACTAGCATTTGTTAAAACCATCGACTATAGTTCATCGTTTATCATCACATCGAATAGTTTGGGTTAGTAGAGGTAATTTTATACCTAAAGCTTCCGATGAAAAACATACCCTACTAATTTTAGGGGTATACCTAAAGATATCTAACGATTTAAACTAAACATAATTTGACTAAATAATAAAAAAATGCAATTTCAGATTAATTCTATGTAAAATACGTAGAACTTACGTCTTCAAATTTCGAGCCGACTTATTCCGATTTGTGGCTAACGCGATATTATGTAAGAGCAATTCTGGCATAAAATACCTCCCGATTCGGGAAGTTACACTACCGACGCTATTACGCCATAAAACGATTCCATCGAATTTGAAGTTATTCATAAACAAAAAAAAATATACCAAAGGAAATTTAAAAAAAAAAAATAGTCGCGAGCGGCGAAATTTTCTTCTTTAACTTTCTTCTCCACTCCTCCAGGAACTCAATAAAAAAGTCTCATGAAAATCCGACCACTATAATCTTCGTTCCACCTCTTGGGTATTTTTTGTCTAATTTCACTAGGCTAGGAGGAAAATTCTGAAAAAATATTAAAATAATAAATAAATTGCTTTATTACCATAAAAACAGGGTACAGAAAAATGTGAAACCCTGGCTCCAGAGCAAGGTTAGAGTACCTGTATTTCAGAAGCCAAAATTGATTTGAATGATTGTAGAATTTAAAAAAAAGCTTGTTAACGAATAAGATTTGATGTTAAGTTTTTGAGAATGGGACTTTTTCATCAAACTGCAGCTTTGTTTTTCATTGACATACTATGAAAAACAAATTTAGTTTTGCTATTCAATGTAATACAATACAACACATGAATGAGCCTTCAAAATATTTTTGTTATATGTTTGGTGCTACAGAACCCTGTGTGCGTGTGAGTACGACTCGCACTTGGCCGGTTTTTTTTATTGTGCTTGTTAGTGATCCTAAGATTTCATTTACTTTTCTTATACATGTGGGAACCTGTAATTGTCTCTGAGTTACATAATACAATTATAATCCATCCGTTATAGCTATTGGTTCTCCTGTTTATATTTTTTGACTACATGATGCTCCAACCCCAAATAAATTGGGACAAGGGCAAGAGAATGATGATGATGAATTTGTTGCTCTAACCATCACCCGGGCAAATCATAGGACTACCGTTTCCCAGCCTAGCTTAGACCATTTTGGCCAAAGCCCCCCACCAACTCGGAGTCTCGGACCATACTTTCCAAACTGTGTTCCAGTTTTATGGGTATGATTGCCCAAGTAATAACAGACTCATGATTTTAAATTATTTCAACTTTGGCTGAGATTGGACAATACATCTACAATGTCCTGTATCTAGTACTGCAAGCGGCTTGCAGTAAGCTTGTATAATGGCAATCCATTAAATAAGCATCAATAGGTATAGAAACTATTAATTTGATCACATTTATTACATCAATATAGTCCTACCTCAATATCAATTGATATTAGGTCAGGAGAGCATATATTGTAGTACAGTACTTGATTAATCATCCCATTGATAAACTTACTATCTTGATGAACAGCTATTTTTGTATTATGTAATATCTGAAAACTTACATCATAACCTGGCTGGTTTTCATCATCCTCATACAACAATAAAATTATTTATTTCATACTTATTAGAGACAGCTGGTGTTATCCCATCCTTTTATAAGTTTTCAAGAAACTTTTACTTTTCAGCGACCTTTACTATTAGTTTTCAAAGTCTGTGTTAAAGCAAGATTTATAGATGCACAGTACAGTTACATTTATTTTATTTCAAAACAAAGTTCATTCAACATTATAATATTATTTATACTTAGTATTTTTTTAATATACAATAGATATGAAGAACCTTAAAAATAATTTTAACCGCAGCTACAGCTTTTAAGTTCCTTGTATCTCGGGAAATCAATTCCGTTTTTTACCTGTCTTGTTATCTGGAAATAAACTTTTATCATACTTAGCCATTACAGTCAGCCAGTACTTTATGCATACAAAGATTGCGGCATGCATGGAGAAATAGTTGATGATGGTGGGACTTGCTGTTGCTAATATTAATATAACATTAACAAGACATTATCTATCATTCACATTCATGCATACGTGTGCAAATTCTATAAATCATTGATAAATTAAAGAAACTTATCTAACACGATTGCCAAGACAAAAGACAGGTGGATTGCATGCTTCAATTTCAAAATGTAACAAACAATTTCGTCAGTCATTTGTTTAAAAATTAGGTTAGATTCTGTATTGTTTATTAACTATTGGATTTGGATAATCGTAACTTAGGGTAAATACAATAAGTACCTACGAGTAGATTCTAAGTTATTAATTTAAAACAAAACGACACTATAGAACGAAGGCTAAGAATATAGAAACATTAATTTCTTTTCGGCTAATTATTGCTGACTGTTCACTTTGTTTAGGATAAACTGGATAATCTCTGTGCTCACAAAACTCACAAAAACAATGATTAATTCCTGAAAACTAGTTTGTTTTTCATCTTTAACCTTGTACAGTGAAGGACTGCGAATTTTGACAATTTTCGAGCGCCATCTTGATCTTTCTTGGCTTAGGGTTGCGACTTTTTTTCAAGAAGATTTATCGGTGTTTATTACTTACTCATAAAATTAAATCATAATCGAATAGATATTTGGAAATTAAAACATAAAGATTTTTTGTATCTCTTACTGATTTTTGTAACGATATTTGTCATATTTGACCTTAACAAGCAAAGTTTAGCTTTTAACTATAAATAAAATTGCGGGCGACGGACGTCAGACACAAAATGTGAATAAATGTGATTGGTTCAGTGAACTAGAAACAGCTTATCGCATCACTTCAGTCGAGTTTAATATTTGAAAAGCGTCGATGATTTTCCTTCTAGAAACTGGGTGTAAATAAGTTTATCAACAAAAGTTCGCACTCGCAATCTATATTTTAATAGCGTTTTGTATCGTACTATATTACAGTCAACCGTACGTTCACGGTAACAATTTAAAATTAACAGCGATTTAGTCGTATCTGTTCGAGTAGTTTCCATAGATTCTATTTAATGCAATTCATTATTTTATTAATCTACCGCCAATGTTCCGAATTGGCGGTCCACATTGACCCTGAATCGAAGAATTTGAAATTCATGGAGAGCCCTTGCCCAGCAGTGGGATGACGCAGGCTAACAGTATCAGAATGGGAACATTATTATTTAAATAGTATATTAATAGGTAGGGACAACCCTAATCTTGACCCTCTCCGCGCCCTCCTTACTCTTGTTGCTCCGCGAGTCATTTAATAACATTTTAAGTTTTGTATTAAGTTGTTGTTTTTTAATCTACATTATTGGGTGCAGATAAAGTTTTTAAAGTTGAAATAAACTCAAACAAGATACTTTTAAAATTAGGTATTCTAAAATAAATATTTTTTTGGTAGCTAAGTGTCTCTGAATTTCATAAGTATGTGGTTAGTTAAAACAGTTTCTATAAATAACTTTATTACTGTTTTTTTCACTTAGGCGATAGCTTCTTTTTTAGCATATTCGTCATTATGATCCAAAGGCTTATGTTACCTACTTATCGTATTTATAATTTTATAGTTTTATTTTTCTCTACTCATCGCAATTTTATTAAACAGATTATACCGGTTGAGTCGTGACACTGTAAGTTGACAGATCTCCGGAGATATGCTCTTACGTCATGCTTATGACGTCAGAATTTCGATCGGCGTAAAATTATGCCTCTCATTCAAGGCCATGAGTGTGCAAACATTAGAGCAAATCTTCTTTACAATTAAACACGGCATTGAATTACTTCCAAATATGCCTAAAACACACCTATAGTTTAGTGAAAACCACGTACCTATACGTGGTTTTCATTAAACTATAGGTGTGTTTTTGTTTGTGAAGTGTTTACAATGTATAAGAAGTCGGTTTAAAAAGTATTCAATACCCACGTTGCGTATTCACAGACGAACGCAAGATAAAGATACTGAATCGTCATAAAAACAGTTATGTGTCGTATTTGGAGACCGCTAAATAGATGGACCCATACAGACACATTCATACCAACTACCAAGCCCATGTATCCATACAATTTTATGAGCACAATCATTTCGCGAGTGTATTGTTAGTTAGTTTAATGATTTGCCAGGAGTGGCCGTTGCTCAGTGGATCGTGCAGTGAATTTAGTCAAAATGTTTCAGCCTCGGGTCATGCTAACATTCATGGAGGTGCCGAAGAAAAGAAACATGGAGTATGGGAACCCCGAGGAGCGGTTCAAGTTGATACCGACAGGACCTGGAAAGGTAATTATCGTTTTTAACTTATTGAACTTGTTAATCTTTCGCGGGCCGATAGTACATCCTGAGTTCGGTTTGCCCGCGAAATTCAAATTAACGTAAATTCAAATTCACGTTTACAGCACTTTTATTAAAAAACTAGCTGTTATCCGCGACCTTCGTAAAATATTATAAAAAAATATTACTTCCCTTTTTGAATCGAGTTTTGTTACCAATTTCAAAGGGTTTTAATTTTTTCACACGTAACCCTAATTATTTTTCTGAAAATAAAAGTAGCCTAAGTTAGACCTTATAACATCAGTTATCTGCCAGTAAAAGTCCTGTCAAAATCGGCCAAACCGTTTCGGAGATTAGCCGGAACAAACAGACAGACAGACAGACAAAAACTGAAAAAAATGCGTTGTTGTTCTAAGTGCCGTATATATTTTCACAAACAGACTACAATTTTTTTTATTTGTGTATAAGTAAAGATATTTTTGTTATGATTGATGGAAACATATAATAAGCGAACAAAAGAAGAACACAGCGTTTAAAATTGCTTCTGTTTAAAAGATGACAATTTATTTCGAAGCCTATAAGAAAGTACTCTTCAAACCGTAAATTATGACACAAATAATGTTAACACTCAATCTAAATAAAAAAGATACAAACTTTTATGGAACATTGAAAAACAAAACTATTCAATCAATAACTGGAATCTAAAGAAATCCATTATTCAAACATAAGTTAGGTACGCCCAACTAAAATGTAACACAGTTTTATGGCTTTTATCAAAATTGTCTACGTAAGTGACAAAAACTGTGGACAAAATAGGAAGAATAAGGACCATGTGCGCGCCCGTCTTGTTTACGAAACAATCTTTTTGCGAAATAATAGTGTAGTGAAATCTGTGGCCCACCGTGACGGAACTGCATAACATAATAGAGGTCATAAATCACTGTCATAATGAATATTGTCCTTGGTCAGTCAACCGTTTTTATACAACAACATAATTTGAAATAGGAATAATAAGATTTTGGTGACGTTCTTAGAATTTGTGGTATTTTGTTGAATCATTAAATGTTAAAAGAACCGTTATTTTTCTTTTCATTATTTAATTATAAACATATAATACAGACAGGTAAGTTTAAAATTAACATTTGTGAGAACTGTTATACAGGCTGTAAACAGATCCTTCACGAAGTCGTCAACCAAGAATTCTGTACATCAAACTAGTAACTTTACGCAAAAATCATTGCTGGGAAAGGACTTTTTTTTTTGGGGTGAAAAATCACGTTTTACGGTAGGACTCGATGGAACGCACTCAAAGCATTGTGCTGATGGATGAATTGAATAGTACGGGGGTCGTGGAGGTGTTTAAAGTAAGAAATCTTACATTACAAATACGTATTTTAAAAAAAATATGTGTAAAAGTTGGAACTTTGATCCCAATATCTCCGTAACTAGAAGGTTCTGAAGTATGGTCTAGAACAAAAAAATGATTGAAAAAATGGGGAGAACAAGTGCCTTTCGGGGTCTATTTACACCCTTTATAAAAAAGTTGGGAAAAGGCTAGGCAGATGATGATGATAAACACAGACGAACAGTTTCCTCTAAGTACTATCTAAGATAATTTAGCTAAGTAAATAGATACCTACTTATATTTCTAACTAGCTGTTGCCCGTGACCTTCAATCGCGCGAATTTATTTAAAAAAAAATATCACTTCCCTTTTTGAATCGGATGTTGTTAATAATTTCAAGGGTTTTAATTTTTTTGCACGGAACCATTTTTATTTTTCTAAAATAAAAGTAGCCTAAGTTAGCCCTTATAACATCAGTTATCTGCCAGTAAAAGTCTCGTCAAAATCGGTCCAGCCGTTTCGTAGATTAGCCGAAACAAACAGACAGACTGACGGACAAAAATTGAAA
Organism: Noctua janthe; assembly: GCA_910589295.1. Classification (NCBI taxonomy): domain Eukaryota; kingdom Metazoa; phylum Arthropoda; class Insecta; order Lepidoptera; family Noctuidae; genus Noctua; species Noctua janthe. The sequence continues at coordinate 9,717,175 of OU342556.1, read as the reverse complement.
AAAATGTGTCTTTGTTGTAAAAAGCTGTTATTTTGATATTACAAACAGACACTTCAATTTTATTTATTTGTATAGATTGAGAAAAACTAAATAATTATAAGCATACAAACGTAGATAGTACCCGTAGGTAGACGGATAACAACCCTCTTTTTTGCGTCAGAGCTTGACAATAAAACAGGTCAAGGATTTTGGAATACATTACACTAATTGTGATGTTGACTAGGGATCGTTAGGCTACGGCTTGCAAAACTTTAGGAGCGGGGAGCGACAGCGGGACAATTTGAAATTGAACAAAACCATCCGATTTCATTATTGCTCATGTGAACAGGGAGGCCGCGAACGCTAATAAATATGTAGTTACTTAGTGAAAGCGTACCTAGACTCCTAGATGTACCAAAAGAGACTGATCATGTGCAGTACAGTACCTACAGTGTCCGTATTGGAGAGGCTTATGTCCAACAGGTAGACTGCTAAGTAACCATAGGCTGAAACCATCCGTTTTTTTTTTAAATAAGTGCATTGAGGCCTATTCAAACCTATGCGGTATTCGCTACCGCTGTGGGTAGAGGTACCTACATACCGCGCGGGTTTCGCTCAGGTACGCACGACGGCCAATCAAGCTATAAAAAACCAGTTTATGCGGATATCTCATTGTATAGGAAATGTATACAAAGCGAGGCCCAAGTTATGCTGGAAATATACAGCTTCATGTGCCGCCGTGTGTACCTATTTAGCATCAAGTCACATCAAGTTGAGAGCGAAATCCGCGATGTAGCTCTACCCACAGCGGCAGCGAATACAGCTTAGGTTTGAATAGGGTTTTATTCGCTTTTGCGTTCAGTTTTATTGTACAACGTGAGCCAAATTAGAAACTTTTGAAACGAGACGTTGACGCTGAATTTCTACATGTATGGTTGACGATTGTGGTACCTACGTGGAGATCTGTGATCTGAAACCACTTGCCAGATTGCCAACCATGGATGACTGTCACAAATTTACATCCATTTAAACTAAAATATATTGGGTAAATCCCGTTTGGTAACTTTCCCGTTTCGCCAACTAAACAAAAGTCGTGCAAAACAAGTGAAATAAGATTCCCTTTCGTAACTATTTTAATCTTCATACATTGATTCCTGTTTTGTCAACCATAAATTTCAACTGTTTTTTTCTACGATACAGTCAGCTCCCAAAGTTACAAGAAAACCTCTTGTTGATGTTACTATTTTTTGTCTCTCTCTGGCATACTATGTTTGTTACGAGAGAACTCAATTTAGAATTTGAACTAAAAGTACTAGGAGAACGGAATCATGAAGGGCACACTATAAAACAATAAAATGGAGTGCGTGAGCGATCAGTCAACTCATCCTGCTCATACACTTGTTTTTCGCTTCGAGCCTCGCTCGACACAACATCGCAACCTTAAATCAGCTGTTTACGCAATCGATAACACCGAGGGTGTGGAGACAGCAAACAGTCGCCCCTCGCCAAGCTTTACATGTTTTCAGCCAAACGTTCAGCATTCTGAAAGTTCCCTTCATTCGGAGGGGAAGTTATTTTAGAGGAAAGCTTTTTTGTTATATTTTTAATTAAAGTGTAAGGCCGTTATAAAAGTACTTGACCGTGAGACGTAAATATGGTATCATAGCAACGAATAATAATGTCAAACATTGGAGCTGACTTATAAAAGAGTGTGTTAAGTGTGAAAGTGTGCACTAGAAAGGATTTTGTACCTCCTTAGTGATCGCACCCGGCACCGTCGATATTAGAGCAGCCTCTTGCACACAATTTGAAATCGAACTCATTTGTTTTTAAAGATATCACCGCAAACGCTCATCTTTGAAAGTTTTCGAATTTCAGACTGAATTATTTACGAAATGTACATATATTCAGTATATTATCACATCTAGGACGAATATATCTTTGAACCTAATTTCATGAAAATCGGTTCAGCTGTTTGTCGTAGCACTTAACAAGAATCCGATAATAAACGTGTCTTAATAGTAGATTCTAGAAAGATAGAAGAACCATTAAAGGGACAATTACACACTCATAGGTGTATATCTAGTTACCTGCTAGTGTAACGCAAACGCCTGATCTTTCGTAAAACTAATATTTCGTCGACTTTCAGAGTTTCAAACTATTTGTAGCTTTCCCGCTCCAAAGTCAAGGCGCTCATTGACGTACACACACGGTTATGAACTAAACGTTTTTATTATAATCGGCTTTTGGTTTTACAGTACTTTTCATGTATCATGTTTTTATCGAACTGATAAATTGATAACGTATCATGGATACGTTAGTCGCGAATGGGACGACCACGGATAAACGTGGCACGGTATATATAAATTACTTACACACTTTAAATCTTAGTACAATGAGTGTTTATACACAGTAACAAACGTGTTAGTGTAGTTCCTAGTTCCGTGTTTATAAGTTAATTTATTTATAATGTCGAAGGACCCTGAAGGAAACGGGTGGCAATTAAAGCCTGGAGACAAGGAGAACAAGAACAAATTGCCAGACCCGTTAAATGGAGATTTTACGAAAACCCCAGAATCTGACACGTAAGTATACTATTTCAAAATAATTATCGACATAAACTATACATAAATAAGGAATAAAATCGTAACAGAATCTGTAGAAACGGAACCCTAAGCACGAATGACACTGAACGCGAATTGTTTCAATTGATCAGCAACTCTTAATAATGATGAACAAGCGAGACGCACACTACAATTTTATTACATTTATATCACGTTATAGGCATAATATGAAACATACTATTTCGTCGGGCGGGACCGATTAAAAATGATCTCATCATGGCACTGGCTGGCACGCTCTCATTTTTCGTCTATACTTTAGTATTTAACCATGAGTTAAAAATAAACGGACTATGTCTAACTGATGCCCAGTTTCTGTTATCGGCTTTTAAATGACTCCGATTTTTCGTTCTGGAATGTTACGTGATATGATAAAATATAGTTTTTCAAGATAAATTATTAATTTATTAGGCATTTATCAATGTTTTTATCTACGAGCGTAAGGCCGCTTTCACATTAAGGCGTTAGCAGCGCGACAGTAGCGCGGCAGAAGCACAGTCGAAGACAAAATCTAAAAAAAAAAACAATTTTACCGACTGGACGTTAGACGCGCGACTGTCGCGCTGCTAAAGTCGCCTAAATGTGAAAGCGGTCTTAGTCCTGCGTGTAAATTGCAAATAATGTTCCTTTGTTACTGATAACAAAACCATTTTATAAACAAAAGGTTATTCGCTTCGATCTGTTATTGTTTCAACATGGTAGGACGAACCTTCATATCTATCAAAGATACGTCGTACCTTCATGTCTTCTACATTTGGAGCGTCACGCACAAATCCAGTACCTAAATGTCTTGATTAAAACGTTAGTAAAATCGGAGCTATGGCTACACTATAAACTCTTCATAAAGAACGATTCCGGGTTCAGCAGTAGCCTTGATCCTAGCCTTGGTCAGTACAAACACCACGTGTGTTTGGTGTGGGATACACTAATAAACAATGTAAATCAAACTGTTTGTGTGAAGCTCATACAAAAATAGTTTACAAATGCAAGGAGATGAACATTCTACTAACAGAAAAATGTCTACACAATCCCCTCCAGTTTTCAATACGGGGGCGCAGTCCTCCCCTCTATTAGAGAGAGTGCGTCCAGGTCCCAGGCTCACTGCGTGTATCTAAATCGTTCGTGGGATAGCCAGCATACCTACGATGGTTAAGGCTACGATCTGGAGGAAACTCCAAAGTTACCACTGCATATCGATGAATTTAAAGTTATCTGCATAAAATCACCTTTAATAGCCGTGTCTACGCACTAAAAGTAAGACCCATTTATAGAGTGAATACTGGTAGAAACCCATGAATGACAAACAGAACATAACAATTACTTGGCAAATATTTTAGATTGGGATTTTTTAGAAACTTATCTGCGTATTTTCCAGTTATCATTAACATTTTACACCACATGCCCAACAAATTAATAAAATACACTTGTCATTGAGCTATAAAATAATTAACTTTAATATCTCATTTTTTTATTTTTTATTTTATTTATTTAGGTAACCAACAGCGATCCATAAAATTATTTTACAAAATATACGTGTTACAGTTAATATGGCCAATTATAGGTTTCCCTGTATAACTGGGATATTTGTATAAATAAATGCGAACGGACTAATGCCAGATATTTGCAATTAAACAAAAAAATTATAATAATAGCAATACAATACAAAATTACATAAGGTTAAATTAAGATTACAATTTTGAAAAATATAAAACAAAAAAAAAAAGGTGGAATAATAATACCTCATAATCAATATCTCATCTTATGTTTAAAGCATTGCTCATATCTCTCTATACCTATACGTTTTTACATGAGTTAAAATAACTAGATCTTATCTGGTATTGTAAACAAGCAATCCTAATTAGCAATTTCAGTCTAGGCTTGTGCACACTTGCTCAGATTGCAGTAATCAAAATTTAGTCGTTCAATAGTTTAACCACAAGCCATGAAACCGTTTCTAAAGACAAAATAAGCATGCCATGTGCACTACTAAAGCCGGGTCCGCAGCGCCAGCTAGTAATACCTTCATTGACGGCACGGTTGGCGCAGTGGCTGAGCAATTGGCTGCTGCGCTGCGTGTCGCGGGTTCGATCCCCGCACGGAACAAATATTTGTATGATCTACAGGTAGTTGTTCCGGGTCTGGCTGTTTGTGTATGTGAGTTTAAATGTTTGTAAACGCACCCACGATACAAGAGAAATTCCTAGTGTGGGGCAACGTTTTTTTTTTTAAAAAAAAAACTACGAATCATTGTGTTGTAGGTAGTTAGGTACAGTTTGTACCTATTTGCCTAATGCTTATCATTTTTTTGCAGAAGTTCAGAACCAGATACCAAAAAAGATGAAGTTCCAAGTATACCTTTTATTACACTGGTGAGTTTCCATGTCAATAACATATCATACCATTACTACTCCACGTTAAATAAGTAGAACCATCAATCTCCTGTCCTTATCCCAATTTATTTAGGGTCGGCGCAGCATGTCTTCTTCTTCCATACTTCTCTACTACTCGTCATTTCAGCAGTCACCTCCTTTCTAGCCATATCATCCTTCACACAGTCGATTCATCGTTTCTTTGGTCTTCTTCTACTCTTATAGCCATCATACTCACATTGTCCTCAAAAAAGTAGAATGTGACACGGAAAACAATGTCGTGTATAGATACCTACTTGTGCTGGACGTCCTAGAAAATCTAACTGTGATAACCAGACGCATTTCTAGAAACCAACTTGTACTTAGTCAGGAAAAAGATACTATAAAATAAATTCTAAAATAAATCGAAATGCACTTGCAATTAATTCACAAAACCTGTATTATCCACGTACTAGTGACGCGAATGAGCAACACAAAAATCTGCGGCCCCGAAGTAAAATCAGCAATACGACATTCAAGCGTTTGCATTTCTTTGCAATTGTCTTCTGACACGATGTCTAAAATTCTGAACAGTAAAAGAATGTAGACCTTTAGATTCGCGCAAATGAACCACCGACCCCTAATAAGTTGAGATACCAAAGAAGGATAATGATGATAATGAGACAGCTATCTCAAACTGTTGGGAAGCCTCTTACTTACTAAAAGCTTAATCAACCTATACCCAAATGTTCCCGCTGTCGCGACACAGGCCAGCTCTTTATGAAAAGGAATAGCCAGTGCGTGTTGGTAGACGTCACCATATCTTGAAAGTTTTGGTTCTAGGACATCTGTGTAGGACTTATAAAATAAATAATTTATTCAAGTAAGTTCAAGTACATTGCACTGTATATAGATTGCAGTTCTTTATTAAGCATAAAGTAAGTCCCGACAATAGGTTCAACCCTGTCCTCTAAACTAGGCTAGGCCTGTAGGTATCTTAGTATGCCATTGTTTGAAACCATGACACAGTTTGCCTGTCACTTTGAATGTGCGTACAAAACGCAGTTTATCTTTCTACAATCATCGATCTGTTTCGGCCCATGCTTTTACCTAATTAGCTTTTAAGCCATGAACCGCCACCACTACACGCGAACATAAGTTAACTCAATAATAGAAATGGAATGTTCATGTAGCCATTTAGGTTTATCGGTAAGTTCGTACGTGTTCAGGATAGGGAATCATACAGGTTGGAAAAAACGAAAATGTAACATTAGAATACGGTTATTTAGAATTTTAAAATGGAAATGTAGGCCACATTGTAACATTTCGAACATCGTTACAATTAGCTTCTATATCTTCCGAAGGTGACAATACCCGAATTGACGATACCGTGCGATTTTAATGAGTTACACATCAGGCACCAGCTATCAGTTTGACACCAGCAGTAGTATTACTGCGGTCGGTCATTACGATTGCCGCTGCCGTTTGCGGTCTGCGGTCACCGACGAAATTATATCTATTTATGGTCTACCCGCACTATTAAATATGCTTCTCACAGATATTAGTTTGTTCAATATGATTATATCTTCTACCCAAATCCTCTCATTTCAGTTTAGATTTGCGACCCTTATGGACAAAATTTTCATATCCTTGGCGCTACTATGTTCGACGGTTGCTGCAATATCGACGCCTCTCAACACTCTGTTACTAGCGTTCCTATTGGACGCTATGGTGGATTATGGAAGATCCTTGATAGATCCTGAGATCTCCAATGAACTAGCTGGAGAAGATTTCATGGAAGCACTGTTCTACTTTGCCATTTACAACGTTATTATAGGAGTACTACTTATTGCTTTATCGTATGCTGCCACTGCGCTGATGAACATTGCTGCGTATAACCAAGTATGTATAGCTCTATAGTGTATTATAGTGTAGCAAGGCTCTTTTGGCGGTTAAAGATATTCAGGAAGGCGCTGTTGGTAAAAAATTGCCAATTGTCTGTGAAAATTATATTGAAAGGGCGTCAGTTCCGACTATGGTCATGCGCCAAAAGAATCATGCAGCACTATATCGAATGTTGTTTTTTTCTTCTCTTTTGGGCACTTCCATAATAATGATCCTTCTGACCCTTGGTCTGCGTGACCTGACTATACCAGAAAATTATTTTAATGATATTTTTGTCTCTCTCATGTATCTACAACTTAACTTTGAATTCACAGGTTTATGTAATACGACAAGAATATCTGAAAGCAGCTCTAAATCAAGATTTTGCGTATTTCGATGTTCATAAAAACGGGGACATAGCTTCTAAAATTAACAGGTAAGACTAAATTCAATTAGCTAATGTGTAGGACACACCCATACTCCGAGTTTGCCTCGGTTACGTTTCCATTGGGGAACCAAGGGTCCTGATTAACAATAATTAATTTAAACTAGGTAAAAATATAGTACCGTATAGTACCTGCATCATTGATCTAGTTGTCTCAAGCGCCACTGCTGAACATGACTTCTTGGGTTCGATTCCCAGGCCGGGCAAGGTGTTATTGGGATTTTCCACCAGAAATTTCTCAATAGCAGCCTGGAGTTTGCTGTGCCCGGTGGATGGTAGACTGTCACCCATCACACACACAAACCTACTACAATCTGTCAAATTTCTTTAATATTTTTTCAACTTTATCGCTAAAGCATTAGGTTTAAGGTTGATTGGGAAAATTGGACGATTGATTTACTGGTATTCAGCTGCATCCGGTTAGACTGGAAGCCGACCCCAATATACTTGGGAAAAGGCTAGGCAGATGATGATGATGATGATGGGAAAATTGGACGGTTTTGTGTAGCTTGATGTGTTTGGCGTCTGTACTCTTCTGCGTAATCTTTCGGAAATTATGTTGTGTTCTTGAAGCTACTATTTCCAAATGAATATATGGCTTTCCTTGCAGTGACATAGTAAAACTAGAAGATGGTATCGGCGAGAAGCTGGCGACATTCTTGTTCTATCAGGCGTCGTTCTTCAGTTGTGTTATCATGGCTCTTATCAAGGGTTGGAAGCTGGCGCTGCTGTGTCTCATATCATTCCCTGTCACCATGGCATTGGTGGGAGTCGCTGGGCTGGTAAGTTTCACTTTTCTTACTGTGGCGTTGTGTGTGAGTGTCATTTACTTATAGTACTGTGGTGTCAGTTATAGGAACCGCTTCATAAGAACTGACGTCTTACAAATCACTTAATAGGAAATTTGTCAATTGCCTCTTCTTCAAATGTTTGAAAAGTTTATCTGCTCGACAGCATAAACCACGCAATGAATATTGTCAAAATGAACAGCATTGGTATGAGAGAAAAAAAAAAGCGCAAATAAGTGTATTTATTCCCTTCTCAAGTACGTAAACATTAAGAGTATAGAATTATTGAGTCCAATGTAGTTTATTTCACGCACGATGTTGGTTTGCGGTAAATTACCGCGAACTACTTACTTTATAAAAAGCTCAGTCAAACAACCGATTAGGCCTAACATCCTCAGATAGGTACTTAAATTGGCAAAAAATCGTCCAACCTGACGCAGCTTATCGCGTCATTATCGAATATCGATCAGCACAGATTTTATAGAAACTGACACAATGCCCTGTGTGAGTGCAACTCAAGAAGTTCTAGGTAGGGGTGGTACAGTTCTAGATATGCTTTACAATGTCGGGAACATCGTGTTTTAGACAAAGACTGTCACAGAGGTATTGAATCAAAGACGACACTACAAAGTCGAACTTTTGATACGTGATGAATGATGTGGTATCCTCAGAACATTTAACGAAAAGTCCTGTGGTGGTATTCGCTGGGTTGAGAGGGTACTCCGTGTGGTATATTAGGTAAGTAATATAGTATTAAATTCCGGTTCCATTGATCAATTACCATTGATGGCGAACCCGTAGCTCTCTCAAAGTTCTAGCTATTTGATTGACGTAAGTAATTAAAGCTTAATTACATCAATCAATTGACTGTAGTACTCTTTAATCCTAAAACAATGATGAAAAGTTGTCGCAAAAGATAATAGGTATTTGTAATCATAAAGAAATAGGTTTAATTGTTGTGTAATTCGTGTTAGGCCCGTGAGTACTGTGATATGGAACTCCAATAAAATACTCAAACTGTTTGCATAATAACTGATAGGATAGAAGTATGACGTACGAGTATATCGATTAAAAGGTAGATGTTCTGCCAGTTGGATTATCTACGATAACTTCCTATTTCAAACTATAATAATTTTACGTGGGTACGACAAGATTGCGATACATCCTGTGACCACAACCTTTTTTTTTTCTCTATGTGGAAATCCTCAATGGATGTCCTCCTGGGGAGAACGGAGAGGTCTGACAGACTCGTACTGACTAAAACCACATTGGTGTTCCCTCGCACACTTGCGTCGGGAGGCAGCGGGATCTACTTCCGCTGCCCCAGTGCCGAACCGCTTAAGCTGCGGACCTCATCCCGGGGGGAGTGAGGTGTAAAACTCCCCCCGTTACATCTAAGAGAGGCGCGCGTGGAACACTATGCGCTGCCGTCTCGGGACCTATCTATGACCTACCTAAACTATCATAATTTTGTTATGACATGACCTACTTCACTTCCTTAGTCAGAATGTTTCAGTGAGAGACAGACAAACGATTTCAAAGAGTATCGTCGATCAACTCTCTAATCCCGGACTGCTGGACATAGGCCTCTCTCAAGCTGTGCTTCAATACCCTGTCCCCAACCTTCTGCATTCAGTCTGTCCCAACCACCTTGTTAAGGTCCTTAGCTAGGAAAGTAGCACAAATGCCGCAAAATATGACGTCATAATGAACTCTAATAAAATTATTCTCATGATCTCGAATGAAGGAATCGATAGCGGCCGAAGCGATGCGACTACGCGTCGATGCAAAAAGATAACTTGGGACATTTGAGATAACGACCCCGATTGGGGCATTGCTTTGGTAAAAAAATTCTCAATACAATTTATTTCAATAGGTAGCCGCCAGTCTATCTAAGAAAGAAGCCATAGCATCAGGCAAGGCTGGTGCCATCGCCGAGGAGGTTATCTCGGCGATACGTACCGTGTATGCCTTCAGCGGACAAAAACAGGAGCTTGAGAGATACGAAGGACATCTCAATGATGCTAGGAAAATTAACATTAAGAAAGGTAAGTGGACTTTAGGTTCTTGATCTTCAAGGTTAAACAACGCTTGCCGTCGACGATCCGTACATGGGTCCATTATATACCGAGCCTTGGAAAGCACCGACTGTCCATTGTAGATCTTTGACTGTCGTCCATTTAGTCAGAAGCCCGAATGTCTGACATCCTGTCTTGTCCAAAGGTATCTAGTGGATTATGGAGGTCAGACAGGCAGTCGCTCCGTGTAAAATATTGGTATTCTGATGAATTCAGTAAGAATGGAAGCCGACCTCAACATACTTGGGAAAAGGCTAGGTAGATTAAAATGAGGCTTAGGTCTTTTCCTGTTTTCTTACTGCTGCGACTATTTCAGGCTTGTTCAACGGGCTGGCTATGGGACTGCTGTTCTTATGCATCTTCTGTGCCTACGCTCTTTCCTTCTGGTTCGGCTACCAGCTGATGATCAGCGACGACAACTACGATGTCTCCACCATGATAGCTGTAAGTTCTATTCAGTATTTTTGAGCTAAGCTAAATTGGTTGATGGACGTATAAGCACAAAACTCTAAATATCTTTTTCGTCCATGTTTTCCCCTCAAATTGCTGGTTCACTTTCATGTAGCGTTTGTAATTTGAAATGTCGTTAGGGTCTGCGGAGCGTCTGTTGGATATTCAACTTTCAGCGCTGAACCGAACGTTCCTTTAACAGCGCGCTCAATGACCGAAATTTGGCGTTTCAATTTTCCAACGAGTCGATGGGCGAAAAATATCGCCTAGCTAGCCGTATGCGTACTTGCTCATTCAACTGTTCTATCGCCCAATATTTATGATTCCTGATATAATTGTATCTAATGGTAGATAATATTGATAACGGTTTGTTTGTTGTAACTGTAGTAAAAAATCCCAATAAATTATTATGTCAACTGTACCGAATTTCCAATCGCTCTATTTTTAATAGGTATGTAGATTATGTAGGCACAATAATTATAGCATTAAAGTACTATTTAGCAATGTCAGATGAATTTGAAGATTATGTAGGCATAATAATTATAGCATTAAAGTACTATCATTTTGACAATGTCAGATGAACTTGCATATAAAGATTATGTAGGCATAATAATTATAGCATTAAAGTACTATAATTTTGGCTATGTCAAGTGAACTTGCATCAGCTTTGTAGATCTCGAAAATAATTAATAATCGTTATGCATAGGATGGTAATATAAAATGGGATAAGTTTTATGACATCATTTAGTAACTAATCTATGGTACCAGATAATGTATGAAGATAGTCGCTATATACCTATGCAGGTTATATTAAGTGGAACATATCTTTGCATAATCACTGCAGTTTCTTATTATGTCACATTAAATTAAATCTTTCTTTTCCGCAATTGAGTTGGGAAAAGAAAAGGCTAATCATAATATCGATATTCAGTGCTGACTGACTAGCTATATCAATGTTCTGCCGTTTTATTAATATATAATATAATAATATATAATATTTTGAAAGTCATGGCATGCAACTTAATTTATCCATTTTGCTGAAAAAACGTATTTTTATGTCCTGCAATGACGCCGACATATTTTTGAATTAGGAGCGAATAAAAGAAGTGCAAAATTATCTTGGTTCTGTTTTACGTCCTAATTACCAAAAAAAAAATATGACTCCTCAGGTATTCTTCGGTGTAATGACGGGTTCGGCTAACTTCGGTATCTCGTCGACTCTGATGGAGGTGTTCGGGTCGGCCCGCGGCGCCGGCGCACAGATCTTCAACATGATCGACAATGTACCCTTCATCAACCCTCTGGTGAACAAGGGAACTGTGCCCAAAGCGGTTGAAGGAAACATCGAGTTGAAGAACGTTGTGTTCCATTATCCGTCTAGAACTGATGTTCCGGTGAGTGTGTTTTTTATATTTTATGAACGAATGATTCTGTTTTCTGATCTAGGCATCTGCTCCACCACCGGCGATTGGTAAGAAGCGAATAGAGCTAGCAACTAAAAACGAGTTGTTTGTTGAATAATAGACAAATGTATCATTTTAACTGACACGGTATGATCATCGTACGTTTCTTGAACGAGAAAAGAGTTGATAGCTAGTTGCTTCCTCCTCGGAGGTAGGAGAAGTGCCTGATACTTGTGCGGAATAAGTCCCCGCGTGTGCCTTTCGCTTCAATTTTGGCGGAGACTAAAAGACTTCAGGAATCTGAAAAATGCTTTCATTTTTTTAAATCTCATTGCGGGTTAACCTTAGTAAAATAAGTACCTAGATCGAATCGCGTGAGATTCTGAAATCTCACGCGATCTTGAGTTCTGAAAATCAAGTTGTTTTGACGCGCTGATTGTTATAGATATCTCTGATCGATACTATGCAATAATTTGCCAACAACAGACTGACTTACTGATTTGCGCGGAGACATAAATGTACCTAAATTGATTTGCGTCGTGTTGTGACGTATCAATTATGTGCCACGTTGTTATCGGTGCGGAAATAATGCGAAGATACAGTGACCGCAAAATTATCGAATGTTTCAATAAATTGTTGGGTTACTGGGAGGATATTGCCGCATTATAATCTCTTACTATAAAGCTGTGAAGTGTTCCCATAAAAGGGTATTTTGAAGGCTGTCCTAGTTCAAAGGCGTCCATTTTAAATTACGTAGGATTACCTCGGTACTCATTACGTTTTGATTAGGGATACGAACTGTTGCATGGGTTATGTTAAAGTTTATCTGATTGAACCATAGATTTCAAAATCGTAAGATGTTAACGTTGTGTGTGATAGACCTAGTCACATTACTATCTATAAAATGGTTTTACTAAGTAGGTAATCGGCGCAAGACCTGCAAAACACAATTCTTTAAAGTTTTTTAAAATACTGGGCCAAGAAAAGTCGCATGAGAATATAATGTCTAATAAAAAACAAGATTATTTAGATTAAAGGATAATACCTATTAGTTTATCTGTTTCATTCATTGCTCGTATGATAGGTAGAGGTATTCAGGTGAATTTCGCAATTCATGATGAGGATTATATTAAAAATGTTTTTGTTTATGAGCATAGACAATAGGTATAGACACGTGACACTGGCATGTTACACATAGCGCTGGATGGTTCTTTTCTTTTGGCGCTTTTTATTGTAAAACAAGATGGCCGCTTTATTTTCAATTATGGGCACGCATCATAATGATTCATGCACAAATAGGTATAAACGGTATCTGCTTCCACACCATTCAAATTCAAATTATTTATTGCAATCCATAATGTACATACACAGGTGGTAAAATACAATTAAGAAGAAACAATTATGGATACTGTCGGGCACAGCAAAATTAAATTAACTAGAAAGGAGAGAGGAAGAGCGCTTTTATCAACTTACCATAACACTAAAACAATTAAATTTGGTAGACTGTTTTTTTTTTTTTTTATTGTAATTAAGTATATCATTTATTTATTAAAAAAAATATTATTAAATTTGATTATATCATTCGTTTCTTTATTCTATATTATGATATTCCATGTGCCATGGTATCCCAGTTCAGAATAATGAAACCTCATTATGGCGCATGGCGGTATAGTAAGCCGCCTTCGACTTTATTTGCAATTTTACACAAGTATTACATAAAATCGATGAAACATTACCCAATAGACAAAGTATTTCTATAATTCTAAAATAACTGGGTTATCTAGCATAGACTTATAGATAACTAAACTTCCTTTACGCAGGTACTGCGGGGTGTCAATATAACCGTGAAATGTGGTCAGTCTGTGGCGCTGGTGGGCCACTCTGGATGCGGCAAGTCGACCATCATACAACTGCTCTCCAGGTTCTATGACGTCATCGATGGCAGCGTAAGTACCTATTGTACGAAGTCAAGTAAAATTAACTAGCGAAATTAAGCTGGTGTGATGGATAAAACACAATTACAAACAGTACCGATTTTTAAACTCATATTATTATATACTTCAAGTAACTAAACTAGTGCGGTCGTTCACTGCAACAAATCTTTATTTTTCCTTTATCATGTTTAGTTTTTTATATTACCTATTAGGTGGCAAACAAACACCGGCCATTTTATTTAGGTATGTTTAAACCTAAATTATAGACCGACCGCTTTAATGAGTCCTCCATCTTGCCCCATCAAAGGTCCCATATTCCACGTAGGCATTACGATACAAATTTAACCAATACGCGATCAACCTTCAGAATATTCCATTTAAATTGAACGAGGACTCATTAAAGCGGTCGGTCTTATAGTTTTCCATATTGCTGGTAAAAGCCAAAAGGCATAAACAATATGGATTTTTCGTGTTATCTACATCCTGGTGTGAGGTTCGATACTCTATTATTTCATCAGCTTATCCAGTGTAATCTAGCTGCGTATTATTTATTTCACGCGAAGTAAAACATCGATAAAGCCAATATTTGTACCTACCTATTTTGGGCTTTATTTAGTATGTACTTATAAATAAATCATTATCTAATCGAGAAAATGATAAATAATGATTTATTTATACGAAAAAGGAAATTATGTCAGAACTTGTTTTGATTATTGGCTATTTATAGAAAACAAGTAGGTACCTATACAGGTTGTAAGGGACAGCCCTCCACAAACTGACTGATGCATTCAGCTCCATATTTTGAATCATATTCCACTTAAATATTTTTTTTAGTTACTATTCCTTTATTTCAATATAAAATTACATTCACATTTTCATTTTTTTTCATTCATTTTGTTATTACATATACAATATACATGTATCGTTAAGATAAGATAAGATAAGATAAGATAAGATAATTTATTTCGCAAATATGGGTACAGTACATGGTGTAAAAAACAATTAGCAAAGTTCAGCCACATTTTACCATTAGGCATGCGAAAGGTACAAGACCATCAACAAAAATAATTATTACATAATAACAATTAACATTTAGTGGTAGCCGTGTTTAATAGTTAAACAAATGCATTTTCTTTTTCTGCAAAAAACTCTGAAATATTGTAATAGGCTTTACCCACTAGAAAAGAGCGTAGCTTTTTTTTTAATGAAGGTAGATTTAATGCCTTCCAAGATTTAGGTAGCTTATTGTAAATGAATGGAGCCATGCAGAAAACACTTTTACGCATGAGTGCTGTATTTGCGGTTGGCATACATAATCTGCTATCATCGCGCCTATTTCGAGGAGCTATGTCTGCGAGACGTGTGAAACGATTTGGATTGGTTTTTACAAATACAGCTACTTCCATAATGTAAAGGCAAGGCAAGGTTAATATTTTATACTGTTTAAAATATGGCACACAACTGTCGGTAGACTTTAATTTAAACATTGACCGTAAGCATCTTTTTTGTGATTTAAATACTGTTTCTTTCTCAGTTGAATTGCCCCAAAATATTAAACCATATCGTAAATGGGATTCTGCAATACCATAATAGGCAGTGAGGAGTGCGTCTGTAGATATTATCGGTGATAGAGAGCTTAAAGCATACGCTGATTTATAAATTTTCTTATTTAAAATATCTATATGCGATTTCCAGTTTAACTTTTTGTCTATTTGGAGGCCTAAGAATTTAGTGTTTTCAACTTCTTGTATAATATTGTTATTATATTGTATTTTAAATGGGCTTTTTAAGGGGTTTCGTTGATTAAAATAAATTACATTAGTTTTGTTTAAGTTAATATTTAAATTATTATCATCTAACCATTTTACGACTGAAGCTAAAGTTTTATTAATATCATTTTCATATGTTTCTAAGTTTTTACAGGGTATAGTCACGGTGCTATCATCAGCGAATAATGTTAGTGGATGTTGTATGTATTTAGGTAGGTCGTTTATATATATAAAATAAATAGAAGAGGACCCAGTACGCTGCCCTGCGGTACACCAAAGGTGACTTCACGTTCTGATGATCGATAAATTTCTTCTCGTTTATTTGTCAAGTTAATTTTCCTAATTTCTGTTATCTGTTTTCTTTTAGTTAAATAAGAATGAATAAGTTTTAATATATTTCCTCTAATGCCGTATGCCTCGAGTTTGTTCAAGAGGGTAGGAAAATGTACATGATCGAAAGCCTGCGTCATATCGCAAAAAATGCCGCAGACAGGCGTCCGTTTATCTACGGTTTTAATAATATTGTATAAAAAATCGTATATAGCCATATTGATTGTTTTGTGTTGTCTAAAACCCTTCTGTTCTTCACTTAATATGTGATTTTTTTCAACATATGTATATATTTCCTGGTATATGTATTTTTCAAATATTTTTGAAATTATTGGAATTAATGCGATGGGACGATATGATTGCATCAGATCTCTATCGTCTTTCTTAAACAGTGGCTTTATAATAGATGTTTTTAGAGCATCTGGATAGATTCCCGCGCTGATACTAAGATTGATTAAGTGACTGAGGTGTCCGCAGATCTCCAATGATACGAGTTTTAGTATTTTTGTATTAATACCGTCGTTACCCACGCTATTTGTGTTTTTTAAAGAAAGTATATGTTTATGTATACGAGTATCATGTGGAAGGCAAGGAGACATGAACATTGAGTTACTAACACAGTTTGTCACGTAAGATTTAGATTTGGTATGAGCAAGAAGTTTAGTTTGAATTTTATCTATGAAGTAATTGTTGAAGGCTTCAGCAATTTTTTGAGGATTTGTTTCAATTTTATTGTCTACTTTAATTGTATTGATGCTATGTTTAGGTATGTTGTACTTTGTACGGTTTATGATCTGCCATGTAGTTTTGGATTTATTTTTTGATGCTTTAATGTTAAAATTATTTTGTGATCTTTGTGTCAAGTGAATAATTTTTTTATGTAACTTTGAATAGTTTGTGAAAATAGTTTTATTTGTTTTGTTTGGGTTTAATCTAAGCTGCCACAATAGTTTTCGTTTTTTTCGGTTGCATAATTTTAGACCTTTAGATAGCCACTTTATTACGTTACCGTGTAAGTATGAGGAAATAAGACAAATCAAATTTATTGGATTCCCATAACATTCCTGAAAATAAATAATGATAATTTTGTTGTGCCGGTCATCTTAGTATGATATACTGAATTCACCCCATCAGTTTGTGGAGGGCTGTCCCTTACACCCTGATTACCAAATAATTTTGTTTACTAAAACTCGGATCAAAGGCTCGGCAACTTGGGCAGTATGCACGCTATGTAGAAGTTTCGTCAACGGTCAATGTGGATTAAACAGCCAATTGTTTTCTGGGTTATTCTTTCTCTAAACTGCAGCTTTCTGAAAATTCTTGCAGTTTTTTAAATCTTGTGAAATAGTAGCTCCAAACAACCAGCCTGTTACTGATCACTGCTGGACATAGGTACATTGCCGAAAACCATCACAGCACTGATATGCTGTCTCAATTCTCCGTCAAAGGATTCGTCTGCCTGACGACCAACTCAAATAATATAATCATACGATCGATTCGACCTGTAACTAGTAGTCCACTGCTGGACATAGGATGCGCCACAGCACCATGTCCTCCACTTTCTATATCCAATCTGACCCAGCCATATTTTCGAAGTCGTCGGTTCATCTAGCTGGAGGGCGTCTACTCTTGCCGATACAAATACACGGTCTCCATTCCAGAACTCGTTTGCGCCATCAGTCCTTCGATAAATCTGGCCGACCACTATACCATTTCAACCAGGACTATCTGTTCTTTAACATATACAAAAATATCAAAATGGCTTCTCGTAGTATTATGGCTTTGAAACACGTAATAAAAACGTCAGAAATATTCGTGACAGAGAAGTTTCCGAGACTATATCGAAAACCATTCCGACAATTAATTTGGGGATTACTACCTCCGAATTGTTTAGTATGTACATCAAAAGAAGAAACTAATGTGCCCTTTCATTTTAGGTACTAATCGACGGCCACGACGTTCGTGACGTATCGATCCGCTGGCTCCGCAACCAGATCGGGCTGGTAGGGCAGGAGCCAGTGCTGTTTAACACAACCGTCCGGGACAACATTCGCTATGGGCGTGAGGACGCTACCAATGAAGATATCGAGGCGTGCGCCAGACAGGCCAATGCACACCAGTTTATTATGAAGTTGCCGAAGGTAAGGCCTTCTTTTGCAACTAGCTTTATATCAGAAACTGCCCTGAACTGGGGGTTACTATGACGTCTTAAGGAGTAATTCCAGTGTGGGAAAGAGACAGAGCTAAACAGGTCCTCTAGCGCCATCTCTTTTCCACCATGACGTCATGGTGTCATGTTAAACAGCACAGGTGACCCTGTGCTGTTTAACACCACGGTCAGGAAAAATAAGCAGGCTAATAATAATGTGCATGAGTTTATTATGAAATTGCCGAAGGTGAGAGTACTTAACCTTGCAACTAGCTTTATGTTCATTGCAAGATTTTCAAACAAAGGTTCTTCGAAACATAGACCTCAAATTATGGCTTTTCAGTTCAAAGAAAACTTTGTTAACTTTGACGTTGTTTGGATTTTGAAATGTCCAGGAAGAAAATCATATGCATTGATTTTCTTCATAAAATCAAACTACTTATTCGCATTTCTGCAGTAACGGAATTCTGTACTGTATGTTTAGGTACCATAAGTCCATAATACAAAATACTTGAACACAGGGTTACGACACACTAGTCGGAGAGCGCGGTGCTTCCCTGTCAGGAGGGCAGAAGCAGCGCATTGCTATCGCGCGAGCGCTTGTACGGAACCCGAAGATATTACTACTGGACGAGGCGACCAGCGCGCTTGATACCTCATCTGAAGCTAGGGTACAGAAGGCTCTCGATAAGGTAATGTTTTAGAATAGATTTAAACTTGTTAAGAAAATAAATACCTTACTCTGGGGCGTTTAATATGCCCTGCCTGTTCCTGATTGATCATTGTTTGACAATTTTTTTGTATCGATTACTAACACTATTTTAATAAATTATGGTCCTTGCAAGTGTGGTAAGAGGCGTATTCAATTAGAAAGGTAGTTGTGCAACAATGTTTCAGAAGCATGTTTACGGGTGAAAAGTTAGTGGTAAAACGGATAGTGGTAGTTATCCTGGCCACTTGTTAATATTCAGTATTCACAAAAATAAAATTATAGTCTAAAAAATAAAAAAAAACACGCTTTAGAGTGCCGTCATTTTATTCTCAGCAAACCCTTTCATTTGAAACCCATATGACAGAATTCATAAAAAAAAAAACCAGTCCGCTATCTTTGGGAGTCAGCCATATTAGATTTAGAATGACGTCACTTAGTTAACCGTGCATTACATATATATTAAATATGTAGGCATGCAAAATTTCAGCTTAACCGATTACCAAGAAGTGGGTCAAGATTTTTTACATAGTTACAGGTGAAGCTAATAAAAGCGTGTTAAAAAACAAAAGAACTTCTCGTGACATCAAATGTTTCTGTCAAAAATGTTGCTCGGTTGGTACTCAACATTGTTTCCAATAGATACAAAACACTGAACAATTGCCATCGATAGTGCCTGCCAAACTAAGTTCTTTTGGCAGGCACCAAAGTAACTGAGTTATTTTGTGTCAACTTACCTTTGTTCTCCTAGGCACAAGAAGGTCGCACAACCCTGGTGGTAGCCCACAGACTGTCCACGATCCGGAACGTGGACATAATCTACGTGTTCAAGAGCGGTACTGTGGAGGAGAGCGGCAGCCACGACGACCTGATGGCGAAGAAGGGACACTACTATGACATGGTCATGTTGCAGACAATGCCTGGGTCTATGGATAACAACGGTACTGAACTATTTATTTCTATAGCATATCAGGGTCCACGTATTTATATTGTGGGAGTGTTATGGAATCTGGCACTGCGTTGTGTGACATTTTCGATAATACAGGGTTATTGGTAATTGGGTGCATACCTTGAAATGCGTGAGTACTAGACTTAATTTGCAACAATTTTGACCCCTATAATAAACCCCCAAAATAATTAGGCATCTTACTGATACTGCTGCTGTTAAGGTTTTATATAATGTACTCGTGAGAAGTCACCAAGAAACAAGTGCATTCATTTGGAATCCACATGAAGCAAAATACAGCCTCATGTTGGAAAAAATGCAAAATAAATTTTGTAGATTTCTCTACCTTAAGCAATACGGAGTTTATTCCTTTTATCCCCAATCTGTACCCAAGTCTGTTCGTCCTGGGCATGGTTGGTTATACCAGACTGGCAGTAAGAAGGGACGTGGCGCTTGTCAAGTACGTGGCGAGCATACTGCTAGGGTTAGTGCTGCACCCCGAGGTGCTGGCTGCGCGCGCCGGATGGGTGCGCGGGAGCCCCGCACTGTTGGACGTGCCAGCGGCTAGGACTAACCTGCTCAAGTTTACCCCTATGTTGCGAGCCGCACGTATTATTAATATTATAACGGTATCGGAAGATATATTTGGGCAAAACCTGCCGACATTTGTTCAAAGGGCACAAATAATAATTGAAAGGGGTCTCAACTATGAACTTGGTCATGTTTAAGTATTAATGTTTTAACTATAGCTATTATAATTTATAATATATTTTTTAACGTAATTTTACTGTTTATATTGTTTTATTATATGTTGTAGCACCGTATTGGACTTGGTCTGTAATGTGGCTATAATATGGTGGTAAATAAAAAAAAAAAAAAATCTCTCTACCTCAAAATATTCAATAAAACCTTATTTTTTGCAGATAAATCGAAACTAACTCGTGAAGTTTCAGTAATAAGTGAAAAGGATGACGAAGACGACTTCCTTGAATTCAAAACTGGTGTAAGTATTGCTACTACCGTGTACGGCCATTTAAAACTGTTTACTTTGGTGATATTACCTCATTGGTCCAGAGTGGTCGCAAGCGCGACTGCTGAGCCATAAGGTCCTGGGTTTGATTCCCAGGTCGGTTCTATGCCCCGATGGGTTAAACAGAGGTGTACACCCCTATTTCGCCAGTAATGTTTTAGTCCTATGTAGTAGGGTGCGAACTTATTGCCATCAACCGGGCACAAATCTAGACTCCGTGGTTGCTACTGAGAAATTCCTGATCGAAAAACGCAATGTCCTTTTACCCGACCGGGGAATCGAATCCAGGACCTCATGCTCAGCTGTCGACTACTCGACCAATGAGGCAGTACATTTGACCTTATTATAATAATCAAAAACTAACTTATTGATCCTTTGTACAGGATCCCGAGGAAGACGAAGACAAGGCCCCAGACATTTCGTTCTTAAGGGTGTTGATGCTGAACAAGCCGGAGTGGAGGAGTGTCACCGTCGCCAGCATATGTTCGCTGCTCAGTGGCTTTTGTATGCCACTGTTCGCTGTCATCTTTGGAGGCTTTATTGGCGTAAGTAGTTTTTTTTATATAGTTTACTATAGAGTAGAATTGGGACCATCCCGACTTACCAAGTTTTAAACCCAAAGCAGCCAGACAAACTTCTGTATTTTTTTTTGAACAATACGGCTCTTAAAACGTGAAGGAAAACTTCGTGAGGAAACAAACATTCCAAGATATGTTAGATCTAGGTAGACTAGATACCAACCCTCACTGGCCCCCCTTGGTAAACTAAGGCCAACTCCCTCTGCCAGATTCCACTCTGGGAAAGATCAATGTACCAGCAGAGCGAAGTCATTTGACTTAAAGTGGAAGTGCCAGGGTAACCCGCGAAATTCAAATTTTCTTACGATTTTTGCACTAGCGGATCAGTGACAGGCTGTATGTTGAACAAAACTTAAATCTACAACATCAACATTTAATTCCATTTAATGACTTTTTCATGATATGGAATTAAATGAACTTAGAGGGTTGAATTGATGATTTTAATGATGATAATTCTGTAAATGCATACGTATTGCGGTCGCGAATCCTATTGTAATCAACATACAACCTGACGCTCGCCTGCAAATTGCAACTAAACTTAAGAAAATTGAATTTCGCGGGCTTTTTTAACGCTTCCCCATTTTGCTCATTTCAACAGTGCTTGCTTTTCATCTATATTACTTGAAGATGACCTCATCTACAGCCTAGCCTTTTCCCAACTACATTAGGGTCGGCTTCCGGTCTAACCGAATGCAACAGAATACCAGTATTTTACATAGAGTGGCTGCCTATCTGATCTCCACAACCCAGTTAGTACTGGGTAATAGGATACCCCCTGGTTGTCAGACTTTCGACCCACCTGTCACGACACGACTGTCAAAGATGAAATGACAGCCGGGACCAATTGATAACCTATTTATCTTTCGAATTAAAACAAAAATATTTTTACCTTGAATATCTTCTTGTTGTCCACAGGTTCTTTCCGATGACGACGAGGAAAAGGTTTTGGCATCAGTTCGTATGTACGCCTTGATATTCGTCGGCATTGGCGTCTTCTCGGGAATCACTAACTTTATCACGGTACGTTCACGGTCACGTTTTTTGTTGTCACATTTAACTTCATTCGTGTCAAGTTGTTTTTCTTTCCATTTAGAAAATAGTTTCGTTAAATGTTGTGAAAAAACAAGATGGTTGGTTGTTGGTTCCAATTTTGGCCAGATTTTTATCGTGAGAAATTATCACTTCGAACTCTGCATTTAATTAGCATTTCTCGTTCTTCTTTCTCTATTGCCATGAAACGTTTTAGGTGTTCTTCTACGGCATAGCGGGCGAGTACTTGACCCAGAGGTTGCGACTGTCGATGTTCGACAAGCTTCTAGAACAGGAGATAGGCTTCTACGATGATAAGAACAACGCCACTGGCGCTCTTTGTGCGCGACTGTCTGGTGAAGCTGCTGCCGTTCAAGGGGTGAGTGAATTTTAGATATTTCTTTCTTATTTACCGTGTGGTTAGTGCCTAACCTGGGGAGTTACAATGACTTCTTAAAGCAGGAGTAATTCCAGTGTGGTAAAGAGACAAAGCTATTCAGGTCGTCTAGCGTCATCTCTTTCCCACACTGGAATTACTCCTGCTTTAAGACGTCATGGTAAGCCACAGTGACGGCCCCAACTTCGCGAAAAGTAAGTCGAGGGTTCGAATCCAGCCAGGCGCAATTACCTTGTGTAATTTATTTCATCACCGCTGCTCTCAAAACGGTGAAGAAAAACATCGTGAGGAAACCGGCACGTCCTAGAACCAAAAATTCGAAGACATGTCTACCAACCCGCACTGGGCCCGCGTGGTGGATTATAGCCCATTCCCTCTCATGGAGAGGAGGCCTGTGTCCCAGCAGTGGGAACATTATAGGCTGATTATGCTATGGTAGGCCACCTGGTGTCAGAGCTTTTATGCCGCGCACGGGCCTCTGAATTGGCTTTACATGCCGTCGAGAAATATCTCTGAGGCATGCTAATTGCCAGTTTGGCTTCCTCACGATGTTTTCCTTCACCGAAGCAAGTGATAATTATACAATACGCACGTGAATCCGAAAAATCAGAGGTGCGTGTCTTGGGTTCGAATTTGAGACCTTATGACTTGGCATACACGCTACTAGGCTGTGCCTGTTACTGCTAGTTGCTGTATAGAGTTACTAGCTTTACCCGCGGCTTCGCCCGCGTGGAGGTGATAATTGTCCCACGGGATCATACTACCGGGATAAAAATTATCCTATATGTTAATCCAGTCCCTGCTCTAAACTCCAAAATCTCTTCTAGGCCACAGGTCAAAGAATCGGCACGGTAGTCCAAGCTGTGGGTACATTTGGTTTCGCTCTGGTCCTGTCACTGATGTATGAATGGCGAGTGGGGCTGGTAGCCCTGACCTTCGTGCCGATCATTATCTTCGTGCTGTATAAGGAAGGAAGGATGACTTACAACGCGTCTTCTGGCACTGCGAAGACTATGGAGACGAGTTCGAAGGTAAATAAATATTCTGCAAAGTGCCTTCTGCTAAGTGCTATTCTGCCTATCTGACCTCCACAACCCAGTTAGTACTGGGTAATACGATACCTCTTGGCAAGAATGGTTGTCAGACTTTTATGCCAGTGACTACCTACCTCATTACAGGTAGGTAGTCAGTTTGCCTACAAAGTCTGTCAAAGATCTACAAATGGCAGCCAGGACTACGGCTTTACGTGCTTTCCGAGGCGACGGAGGAGTCTCGAGTTACCTAGTAATTCGTGTTTAATGAATGGTCACCCATGCACGGACCGATCATGACAAGCGTTGCTTACCCTTGAAGATCGACCCGTGCGGCTATTTATTTTATTCTAGATTTTCCTGAAGAAAAAAAACCCTGATTTATCCTCAGATAGCCGTGGATGCCGTAGCCAACGTGCGAACAGTAGCGTCCTTAGGTCGCGAAGAAACTTTCCGTAAGGAGTACGCGAAACAGCTGCACCCGGCCCTGGTCACCGCCAGGAACGCGTCCCACTACAGAGGGCTGGTCTTCGGCCTGTCCAGAGGCATCTTCAACTTCGTCATCGCTTCCTCACTGTACTACGGAGGAACGTTGATTGTGAATGAGGGAATCGGTTACGATGTTGTTTTCAAGTAAGTTTAGTTCTTTAGTTTATCTACCCTTATCTATACAAATAAATAAAATTGAAGTGTCTGATTGTAATTTCAAAATAACAGCTTTTTACTTAATGCATATGAAGGTATATACGGTAGTTATAACAAAAACACTTTTTTTTTTCATTTTTGTCTCTCGGTCTGTCTGTTTGTTCCGGGTCATCTCCGAAACGGCTGAAACGATTTTGACAGGTCTTTTGCTGCCATAAGGAGTAACTTAGGCTACATTTATTTAAAAAAAATAGGGTTCCGTGCAAAAAAAAACTCTTGATATTGTTAACAAAATCCGATCCAAATAGGGAAGTAATATTTTTATAAGCATTTGACGCGGACAAAGGTCGCGGGGCACAGCTAGGAACATAAAAATTAAAACATAGAGGTACATTAAGATCTATTCAAAGACTAATGTGATTTTCGCAACACTTTTAGTTAACGTTCTTGGAGATCACTCAAGCTTCTTTTAGAAACCTTCGGGCAGAATAGGAATGTTTCAAAGACGTTTTTATCACAACAGTATCTATGTTATTTTAAGTCTAAGAAAGAGACGGGGACACGACGAATAACACCATCCCTTTTTCGCAAGGGTCAAGTAAAGTGTCATAATAGTTTTCTTCCGCTTCTAGACATTACGCCTGGAATCCCCAAAACAGCCACATTTCACCATGTGGACACTATGTTTTGGTCCAGTCCAATATACAACTACAATATATTTAGTTTTAATCCTGCCTCACTCGATGGTCATAATGACGGTATTTGGTAGGTTTCAGAGGGGGGCAATTGCACCCATTGCCCCCCTCTGTATCCGCGCCTGGTAAAAGGGGGCGAGTCTATTGCCATCTCCCGGGCACAAATCCAGACTCCGGGCTGCTGCTGAAAAATCCCTGAGAGAAAAACCCAATAACACATTGCCCGACCTGGCTACCAGACCCAAGACTTCATGCTCAGCAGTCGCGCCTGCAGCCACTAGTCTAGCGAGACAGTCATCGCAGCTATAATAATAAGATCTTCTTTTACCACCCAGGTCAGCTCAAGCTCTATTAATGGGTGCGTCATCAGCAGCACAGGCCTTCGCATTCGCTCCGAACTTCCAGAAGGGCATAAAGGCAGCCGGCCGCGTCATCTTATTGCTTAACCGAGAGTCCAAGATCACTGACCCCGCTCAACCGGCTGTCAAACAATTTGTAAGTTTCGTCTTTATTCTTCTGCGTAAAGATTTGTATAATGCCTGTAAATTTTTGGTAACCTATTTTTAATACGCGCAATATCATGTCATATATCACAAAGAAGAAGAAGGTTTTTAGCGGCAGTTTTCGATCCTTGCCTAATAAGACAAGGAAATAGAAAAAGTATGATTGATGAGACAGTTTGAATCCAGCGCTATTTTATCCAATTACATCTTGAAAAAAATCACCTGGATCTAGATCATCAACATCATTTCAGCCGAAAGACGTCCACTGCTGGACATAGGCCTCCCCCAAGTGTCGCCACATTGACCGGTCCCGTGCGACTCGGATCCAGCGGATCCAACCTTCACCAGGTCATCGGTTCACCTAGTGGGGCCCACTCCCACTAGGTGGACCGATGACCTGCGCAGCGTCCAACGCAGCGTCTTCCGGTTCGCGGTCGCCACTCCAGAACTTTTCGGCCCCATCGGCCATCCGTTCTGCGAGCAATGTGCCCTGCCCACTGCCACTTAAGTTTGGCTATTCTTCGGGCTACGTCGGTAAGCTTGGTTCTCTTGCGGATGTCCTCATTTCTGATTTGACCACGCAAGGAAACTCTGAGTATAGTCCTCTCCATTGCCCTTTGGGTGACTTTAAGCCTCCTGGTGAGGCCCATGGTGAGCGACCACGTTTCGGTCCCGTATGTAATCACTGGCAACACACACTGGTCATAGACCTGGATCTAGATGCATACGATAAAATAAAGTCTGTCGAAACAATAATCATCATGTCATCATTATGTTCTCACAGGTCGGGACAGGTGAAGCGAGCCTTCAGGCCGTACAGTTCAGGTACCCGACGAGGCCAATGGTGCAGGTCCTCAAGAGCTTGAACCTGGAGATACAACGCGGCAAGACGTTAGCTCTGGTCGGCGCCAGCGGCTGCGGGAAGAGCACGGTCATACAGCTACTGGAGCGCTACTATGATCCTGATGATGGAGTAGTGGTAAGTACCTACAATTTAAAAACGCCTTTAATTCGAAGCAGTAAGGCTGGTTTTTTAAATTCAAGTGTAAAACCGATCGTAAGCGTAAAGCAAGTATAGTTAGAAATTACATATGCTAAAATACATTAATTTATACATACATATATGCATAGAGTTGATCTTGTAAAAGTCGCTTAGAATTTTTCCCATTTTGGGGTAATACAAAAATACATACTTATAAATCTCACATTCGTAAACATCCAGAATCGAAGATTTCTTCTAAAACTCAGGGTCGGCACTTGTCGAGCTGGTCTCAGCTAACTTTTTTTGAAAGAACCGCTGCATTGTCCCTTAGAATATTGAAAATCATAAACTCAAATTAAGCTCTGCGCTTGATCAATCAGCATTTTTTAAACTGCTGACCTTCCATCACTTTCTACTGTTTCTCCACCACAGCAGTCGTTGATATACCCCATGTTTACCTCCCAGGCTCAAGACGGCGTCCCCCTGCCCAAGCTCCGCCTGATCGACTCCCGGCGCGCGATCGGCTTCGTGCAGCAGGAGCCCATCCTGTTCGACCGCACCATCGGCGAGAACATCGCGTACGGCAACAACGAGACCATGCCGTCCCCTGATGACGTCATCGAAGCCGCCAAACAGGCCAACATACACAACTTCATTACGTCACTGCCTTTGGTAAGAAGTCTTTTCTACTAAGTCTGTTGCAATCGTCAAGGTTGCGGGTAAGACCGAATGCGGAAAGCATAGCAGAAGAAAATGGAGGCTTACACCCAGCAGTACAGTGATTCGGGCTGAAATGATAGGATGGTGATCATGTTTCATAGGAAAACTTGTTCAACAGTTTAACATCACGCCTGTAATGCCCGAAGGGTTAGCCAGTGGTGTACTCTACAGTACAGTTACGACCATCAACATCAACACTTATCTAAATTCAAATGCAATTCTCTCGTGCCATAACGATTGCAACTTTGAAATAAGACCGATTTCATTATAATATGGGTTCCAAGATATAAGGAGTATCGTATAACCCATGTAAAATACTAGTATTCAGCTGCATCCGGTTAGACTGGAAGCCGACTCCAATATTGTTGGGAAAAAGCTAGGCAGATGATGATGACGGGTTCCAAGATAATATGTCGATAACAACATGAAATTACAATCAGTTCCATAGAAGAAAAACCCTTTTAAAAGTTGTTTAATGAAAACATATTGGTGCTCGTGACTATACACCTACGTTTCGACAGTTATGTTTAAGTCTAATATAGGGCGACCCTATCACCATCAACTGGGCAAATCCCGACACCAGGATGATACTCGATAATACTTTGCCCGACCCGGGAATAAAACCCAGGAGCTATTCGACACTTTCCAGAGACTTCAAGAAGCAAAATATATAACTTTGCGAAACTTCAGAGATTTATTTATTTATTTATTTATTTTAACACTTCAAGCACATAAGTACAGAGGCGGACTTAATGCCATAGGCATTTTCTACCAGTCAACCTTTCACGATCATGTTTTTTGGATTCAACAAACATGATCGTGAATAGTCATGGTCAAAATTCGACGTCACAAAGTACTTTGAACAATTGTTTATCCGATAAAAGCTAGACGTTTACTATCGAGAGTTTTTGCTTGTATTTCCGCGACGCATTCCGCGAGAGTCGTGCAGTGGTTAAGGTGTAAGGTATTTCTAAGAATGTTTTTAGATCGACTGTGACCGGCGCGGGGCGCCATTTATACATTTCGTCAATCAATCATGAAAAACTGCTCATTTCAGTTCCTACATTCGTACTGCACTACATCAATAAAAAGTCATAGTTAAAGCCTTTAGTGCTTGAAAAGTTTCGGTTTTACATAACATCACGACTGTAATTTCTTAAGGGTTAGGCAGAGGTGTACTTAATAGTTCACCCACATTCCGCTAGTCCATTTTAAGCCCCATGTAATAGAGGGCGACCTACAAAGGGGGTACAAATCCGGACTCCATGGCTGCTACAGAGAACTTGTTGATTGAAAAACTCAATAACACTTTGCCTGACCTGGGAATCGAACTCAGGACCTAGTGCTCAGCAGCCACGCTTGCGACCGCTAGAGCAACGAGGCAGTTCAGTCCAGTTTTGGTTAACTAATTTTATAAATGAAATAGACAAAGTCAGTCTCATTTTCTAATTATTTATGTCTGCTAGAAATCAGAAATATTTATTGATTATGATTTTAAAGTAACGACTACCTAATTATAATAATATTAATTCATGTTGGACCTATTGTAAATCACAAATCATAAAGTAATTGTTCTTATTCAATTTATTTGAAAGAAATCAGATCAGAAGATCAAAATCGATCTTTATGTTGTCAGAGTGACATCTGAATATTTGTACACCATAAGTTGTGGTAGAATGTTAAGGACTTAAACAAATGGGTTAGTTTAAGTAACACCATACTATGTAAAACTACCAGTGGTGAAGGTTCCATAGAACTCGATTCCTACCGGCTTCCCTTTGAAAAATTGTACAGTCAATGTTCTATAGACAAATAATATAATCAAATTAAAGATATGTACTCCGGCTTAACTCTTACAAAAATTGACCCTTCGCTACTGAAAACTACATTCTTACAAATAAATATTTCTGATTTCTAGACCTACCTATTCCGTATACTTTGTAAAAGGTTCTTACTGTCCAACATTACATTACCAGGGCTACGAGACCAACATCGGAGCTAAAGGCACGCAGCTCTCCGGCGGACAGAAGCAGAGGGTGGCCATCGCGAGGGCGCTCATCCGGAGACCCAAGATGTTGCTCCTGGATGAAGCTACCAGCGCCCTGGACACCGAGAGCGAAAAGGTACCTACTTATTTACACAAAGTGCGATGTTTAAGTTTTTGTATGTCTCAATGGCGGGACATAGCAGACTTACCTGTATTTAACGCAACATCTTATGAACCTATGATCCACAATAATTTTTTGGAATTTGGGATTGATACGGCGGCGTAGACAATCTACGAGACGGACGAATTTGATGTGATCAAGGAATTCGATGAATTACAGATAGATAATGCTATCTTTAACTTGAAAATTGGATCATTAGGTCCTTTGAGGACTCGCGGTCGCCTTAGAATTATTGGTATAGCATAGCGTTGTAGGTATAATATTGATTGCCCGTAATAGGTGAAATTAGATTTTCATGGTTAGGGTTACCAGATCTATGATTTTTATTTCCGGAGAAAATTCCGAAAATTTGAAGAAAATTCCGGACTCTTTGCTTTTACATGGTGCAGTACAATTAAACTGAATTTATTCATTTTGTTTTATTTAAAGTTAAATTTAATTTAGCTTTATTTTGGTATCAACTGTTTGTTATTTTCTCATTAAAAAAAAAAAATAATAATAATTTATATCATAATGTTGTAATAAGGCGTAGTCGACGTAGCCTCGCTACGCGGGGCTGTCTTCGGGGTTTAAAGTAACCTAACCTAAAGTCGGAGTGCCCCAAGTCGGAAACTTTGTATTTTTTTCGCTAACTTAGTATTTTTTCGGAAATTTTGTATATTTTTTTCGTAGAGTTATAATTTGAATAAGCTCATGTTTCTTTGTTTTGTTATATACGACATATTTTTCCGGTTAATTTTGTATTATTCTTCGGTAATTCATTACAACCAAGTTTTGTATTACATTGTTGGAAGTTTTTTTTCCCCTTTCAATAATTAGGACCATGGACTACCCTTAATAACATCTGGAACAATACAATCAACAAAACGAATAAAAGCTAACCAATAAATCAAGCTAAACAGCTATGAGTATTCTGTATTTGAATACAATATTATCAACAGCCAATCGCATAATTTGTCTTGCGTTACATTTTGACGCGTCGATGATTTTTGTTCCAGAAACATCCTGACTTTAGAACTGTCTTTTTGTTCTTTCATGACACTTATTCTTTCTATTCAAGGTGGTGCAAGAAGCCCTAGACAAGGCGAAGGCCGGCCGCACGTGCGTGATGATCGCCCACCGCCTTAGTACGGTGCGCGATGCCGACGTTATCTGCGTCATCCATGATGGACAGGTCGCGGAGATGGGCACACATGGCGAGCTCCTCGCCCTAAAGGGACTGTACTACAACCTGAATAGGAGGGGATATGCTTAGGTTTCGATAATTCATAGCTAGCTGTTCAAGAAAGCATTTTAATGACTTTATAAAAAATCGTGATGAAAGGTTGGTCATACTGATACAAACAAAATGGCGGACGTGGTTACCCAAGTAGCAAAATCATGTCATATAAATGGTACAATAACGTTTTTTACTTAACTTTCAGCCATATTAAAATGGTTTTATAATAGTTTTTTATACGTAAATATAACGGGGGTTTGGGCGCAGATTATATATTATATAACATTTTAATCGTGTAGGGGTCGTTTTGGAGTCGCGTCAGCAACAATAACGTTGAGTAAAAATCACGTAGACATTGTAAGTTTAACTAGTAAGGTTTATAATAGTTTCTAGTAATACTCTTATGTAACTATATCACGTATTGACGTTTTCTTATGCTGGTGGTCGGTCTGTGGTACAAGCTAGACAATTTGTGTGACAATCTATTGTGTTGTTATAAAACTTAAAAAAAAGTATAAGTCAAACGTTTTAATATTATTTATTAATTTAATGTAAAGAAAGCTTATTGTGGTGGAAGATGACGAGCGGTGACTTATAGTTGAGAATTTAAAATTTTCGATGATATGTGATCTTCGTTAATATTTTAATGGGCCTCCATAATATTGGTGTTTCAATATTATTTATAAAAATAAAATACATAATTGTCATCAATAATTTCCGCCATATTGCCAATAGACATTAGGCGACTGCATTTAGACATCTATATAACTATTGGTCTTATACATGTTTTTTGTATCATCTATGGCGTCCACCATGACGGTTGCAATTAGGGTTCTTAAGTTATATTAGAATAACGTTTCAACCTAAAAGTTACTTAAAGGTGGTATATACGACCTATTATGACGATTCTATAATAGTTAACTATAAAATCGTTATATAACAGTTTGTTATTAAGTGTTGAATAAAAGGTTCTAAATTTACAAAACATGGCGACTCATCACTATTTTCTGACTGAAACGTTTACTCGACTTAACGTTATATGACCGTCATATAAATTATTGAGATGACGTTTACAGGACACATTAATATGACTTAAATTATTATAACTAATGCGTCGAACTGAATACTACTTTACAACTGTTTAGTTGCTGCAAAATTGTTATAAAGCCCTTAAATGTCTGTTAGTTGTATAGTTCTAATATTATATAACTTTTTTGCTAGTTGGGTAGTAACAGGGTAGTTGGACAATGAGCCAATAATTCAAATATTACGAGCTCTTTTAAATCTCTTTGAATTTACTGTAAAGTAAGATTTTTATTATCTTTCAAATCAATTAATAGTTGAACCATTGAGTTTGTAAATCAGTGACATCACAGGTGACGGTTTGAACATGGTTTGACCAGCTCAAAAAAAAGTATGACGATTGGTTATGCAACTACCTTATTGACAGATTACTGAAATGTCTGTCAGTGTCCACTGGCATCCCCAATTTGTCCGTACCAGTACGACTGGCCCTTAACTAAGCTAATATACATCACATTTTATATTAATTGTACACATAAACTTCCTTCAAGAGATGCTCTGATCGATAATTGGTGAAAAAGTTTTAAAAAAACCTTTTTTATAATAACCTAATTCTAAGAAAGAATCACGTCAATCGGCTCAGTAATCACGGAGAAATAGGTGTACCTACATACTTTAAAAAAAAAGATAACGGCCGAAAACATAACCTCCTTCCTTTTTAGAAGTCGGTTAAAAATATGTATAGCAGTTTTTGAGAGCAGAATTCTCACACGTGCGGAATTTACTTTATTAGTGATAAATATTTAAGCTAAGTGATCGTGTTGTTGTATTTATTAAGCAAAAGTGTCTTAAAACCAGTTACCAATTTTTGTACTTAAGTGACCAAAGCCATAGGTTAGTAGGTACAGTGAGTGACAGCAAATTAGCTGACCCACCTTTGCATAAATGGTTGAGATTTTTTAGAAAACGAATCGATAGAATTTTATAATTCTTATGTATTTTATTTATTTGAGATTTTTTTTGAAAACGAATCATTCGAATTTTATAATTTTTATATTTAAATTTACTTTGTTCAAATTATAAAATTCTAACGATTCGTTTTCTAAAAAATCTCAACCATTTATGCAAAGGTGGGTCAGCTAATTGCTATCACTCACTGTACTATAAAGTAATAGCAGTTCCAAGTTCCAACTGAGATTTCAGTCAAAAAGTATTACAAACTTACTTTAGTTATGCCTTAATCAACCAGTGATAATAAAATCTAGATTTATTTATTTTTATACCAAAATATGTGAAATGTATTGAATGTAATTTTCGTGTTTATAAAATATACTTTTTGTTATAAACTGGTCTTTCTTTTAAGAAAAAATGTCATCGTCATCTGCGTAGCCTTTTCCCAACTATGTTGGGGTCGGCTTCCAGTCTAACTGGATGCAGCTGAATACCAGTATTTTACACGAAGCGACTGCCTATCTGACCCCCACAACCACCACAACCCAGTTAGTACTGGGTAATACGATAGGTACCCCTTGGTAAGACTGGTTGTCAGAATTTCGAGCCACCGACTAAGTACCTGTAACGACTGTCAAAGATGAAATGACAGCCGGGACAAAGGCTTCACGTGGTTTCCGAAGGACGGAGGAATCTCGGTATGTAATGGGTGGTCACCCATCCACGGACCAAACGCTTAACAAAAATATCGACCCGTATTCCTGTTAATATTTTGCCACGAGCACCTATAAAAATATACCATTATAATAAAAAATAAATACAGGGTGTAAGGGACAGCCCTCCACAAACTGATGGGGTGAATTCAGTAAATCATACTAAGATGACCGGTACAGGAAATTATTTCGGTATGTTATGAGAATCCAATAAATTTGATTTGTTTTATTTACTCATACACAATGGATCATTACCGTGGCTAAACGGACGGACGGCAACCGCGACGTCGAGTTCGATGAACTCTGTAGCTAGACAAGAAGTGAACAGCTGATTTTACTCGTCGTTCGTTAGAGTATTTCAACATCCATTGTTGGATTTTTTTTATTTTAGCCGTGTTATTTACATAAATGGATTGCGTACAGGGGATGTATTTTTACATTGAAATAAAGGAACAGCAACAGAAAAAAGAATTCGGAGATAATATCCGGAGGAGTATGATTCAGTATAAGGAGCTGAATTCACCCTGTCTGTTTATGGAGGGCTTTCCCTTACACCCTGTATACCATCATATTTTACTTTAGCTACGGTTGCCACTGTTCTGAGAAATTCATTCAGAACCCACAATATCTTAGAAATGCATTTCCTTTTAACCAGTAAATCCCGTTAAAACAAATAAGTTGCGTATTCGAGCGAGGGTAAATGACCCGTAATAAATTACTGCAGTTCTACTTTTACACAGAGGACACTATTGATTTACAACTTATTGTGTTTTCGCAAAAAACAGGCTGTTACAACAACATTGTTTTTGTATCACTCAATTACAAAAGTTTGTCCAGCTATTGTACGGATTTATATGTTGCTATTCTGGACATTGTGTAAAGACTTTGGATGTGAGGACATTTTTTTTGTTTGTTTGTTTAAATGACAAAATTACGTGAAAATGATTAATTAATCCGGTGAGAAGATATTACAGAGTATTAAACTACAGTTCCCGCATGATAACAGAATATGAGAGCGTTCCCAGTACCATTCCCATCAAAGAGCAATTAATAAAAATTACTTGTTACATCAAACAATTAACGTCCAGCGGAGCGGCGCACGCCGGCGATAAACTGATCGGAATCATCTCCACCAGCGATCATAAATTAATTGTTTTATTATGTCACATCCCAGACGTGATAAAAAACCGACAAATTACCAAATTGAGACATCCCGCTATCTGCCCTATAGACACGTGAAGCTCTTTAACGAATAACACCCGTCATAAGATAAAATAGATCCTATCGACAAACTAAAATGACCGAGCCTCCATTTTTTCCACCCCAGCGTGAGCTTTATGCTAATGAAACCCAAAAACAAACATTGCTATAAGCCAAATGTGTAACATACGATAAAAATAAATTAAATAATAAAGGGAATCGTTAAAATGGAAGAAATGTCCGTAATTTATCCACGAGTCACCTTTTAGGCATTCCGTGGATGCCATCGCGGCGGGGTCCCGTGGCCCGGCTGCTCTAGACGCGATCTCCAAATAAAAAGGCGCCACAAAAAGACCTATTCAATAAGCCGTTGGCCATTACCGGACGTAATCGATGAGATAAATTAGTTATAATAAAATCTGTGGAGCCGCGGACGGGCTTAGTACGTTAGTTGAATGTCTGAGCAGTGCTAGCGACGCGCATGGTCCGCTGTGCAAAAACTTAATGAATATTTGTCTATATTTGGTCTAGCCAAGTTTATTTCGAGAAAAAAATAACAATACCCTTTGCAAACAATGGATACCTAATATGTATAGAGAGCTAAATAAATATGTATGTAATCAGAAGAACTTTATACCTGGGTACCAATCCAGGCAGACACATGTCATGACGGGCCCGTAAGCATTGGTGTGCCGCCCAGACTAGTCTGAGTAGTCCTCCTGGCCACCCAGTGTACCCATCATGATAAGTTACAGGCTTGCAGACGATGACATATTAAATATTACCCGCCTCATAATATGAATGCAACAAATGCGTTCATAGTAGGTAACTGGTGTCTAACTTTGATCCTGATCTGGAGTCGTTTGGTAGTTAGGTAAACATTATAGATTGTTCGAGTACCGACAGCCGCCATCGAGCCATGACGTAATCTCGCATCCGCATAGAGATAGGACAACCGGCGACAATCAGTGCCAGACAACATCATAAAAACACGCCAGTAATCCCCGACGGGTACCTAATAGTACACCCACATTTCGCCAGTTATGTTTAAGTCCCATGTTATAGGCGGCGCGCCTATTGCCATCAACCGGGCACAAATCCAGACTCCGTGGCTGCTACTGAGAAATTCCAGATGGAAAAACCCAATATTAACAATTTGCCAGACCCGGGAATCGAACCCAGGACCTCATGCTCAGCAGTCGCGATTGCATCCACTAGACCAATGAGGCTAGCCTGACAACAAGTGTCAAATACCTGATAGAAAATGTACCTAGTATCAGGTAGGGCTACGACGACCCTGCAGGTAAGCAGGTACCGGTACCAGCTTTAATGTTCAACTCAAAATCAACATCTCATAACAATAACAATCACGCACAGCAAACAGACTCTCAGACACTAGTGTTTTATTTGTCGAGATGACTATACTTCATAAGGCGCCTCATTTACTTAAAAAGAAAATAAGTAAGACTTTTGAGGAAAAAAGCTTAAACAGACACTAATTTGTGAGGCAGCCCGAGCTTTATTAATGAGTCATCTTGATTAAATTACACTGTAGTATATCTCTAAAATCCAATCCTACTCGTATCTTGTTTTATTTAACAGTGATATGGAATACGTAAATACAGGGTGTAAACGGACCCTTCACTAAGTCGCGAAGGTCGTCACTTGTCACCAAGCATTCTTTCATCAAACTAAGTACCTTTACGCAAAAAATATTACTGAGAAACGACTTTCTTTTTTAGGGTGAAATATCACGTTTTACGGTAGGACTCAATGTAACGCACTCAAAACATTGTGCTGATGGATGGATTGAATAGTACGGGGGTCCTGGAGGTGTAAATATCTTACATTAACTCTTGTATTTAAAAAAACTTGTGAAAAAGTTGGAACTTTGACCCCCAATATCTCCGTAACTGGGTTCCCAGGTATGGTCCCCAAGATCCCAGGTTCCCAGGTCTAGAAGAAAAAAATGATCGCAATGACCGGGAGAACAAGTGCCTTTCAGCTTCGTTAAGGGTCTCGTTACAACCTTTATAATGTTGGGCACCTAGTGTTCCCGCACACAGGCCTCATCTCAGTGTGTGGGACTGGGCTCACATATAAAAAGCAATAATCCACTATTCATTAATTGTTTTTGACCTGGAACACCTAGCTTTCACAGATTTTTAAAAGCTGGGAAAGTGGATTTCAAGTTATCTTTTTTAGAACGTGACGTATGTCAATATCAATATAATGAATCAAGAATGAACTTACAACAATGGTGAAGGGTGTCGCTAGCTTTTGGGTAGGGGGGGCAGGTTGGTTCGAATAAAACCGATTTGTATGGGTTAAGTTTACTATTTATGGATGCAGCTGAAGTTCTTCTAAGAATCTAAAATGCAATAGCCACTTAAAAAATGTTAGCATCTCGGTGACCTCGGATTGGTTAGGTTAGGTTGGAAAGGTCTAGGAATTAAAAGAAAATTTATGCACTCAAATCCAGACAAGTTAGCTTTGCTTTAGTCCTTTTATTCAGAAATAGATGTTGCTTAATCGACTTAGACAGACAATTTTCAGAGCAAAAGGAAGTAAGGCTCCAAAAGCGGGCGAATTAAACGAACTTAAGGCGAGGTTATCCAGATAAACGTCGTTTTGTATTGTGCTTTATTCCTATACGGCACGGATTTAAATTCTGAAAAAAAATTATTACATATTTCAGACTTCGATCTAGATATTTCGGCACAGCGATACACGATTACTTGCACTTTGTTGCATCCAATTAAATCGCAAAGACAAGTCTAAATGATGGTTTTTAATATTACTTCATTTGAGTTATATTAGGTTTTTAACAATAAAACTTATACCATTATAAAGGTCGTAAAAAATGTGACAGTACACGGCGATCATAATTTGAAATATTAAAAAAAACCTAAACAACCCTTTTCAAAATTTGCTGTTTTCATCATTTCTTACTCGCATCGCGTGCTTCAGTCCCGAGCGGAACGCGTTGGAGGTCGGACGTGTGCCAATTTTTCGAACCCGCCACCCCACCCCCGCTAAGTTCTGTTACGAACTGAGCCAAAAATAGTTTGTAAAAATAATACTTAGTAAACACCGAGCCTAGGTTTATTTGAAATGTCATTTGTTCACAAAAGTACAGTAGGTACCTAATAGGGAACGTAGTCAGAAGGTAGAAGATAAGAGTTACGCATTAGAAAGAAAGGCAGCTTCTAGGAGAATATAACTGTAGATAATTAGCGCTGCGCGGCCTGAATTGAACTTTATTGTGTCGTTGCAAAAGTCGCTATTTATGATTTCGCAATATTATTTATAAATTTCGGTAACTTTGGAATAGGCAACTACAGTATTTTCACAGTTATTATGCCTTTTGAATGGGACTGTAGCTTCATTTTATTATCTTTTTTTCGACAATTCAAAACTGCCTGTAACTGGCCTACTAAAATCAAAACATTTATTCCAATATTTTTTTTTTGTAAGGAGTTCTAAAAAAGTTTTGTAGAGAGCCCGGTAAGCCGAAGATTATCGAGTTCGACATGGGCAGAAAAAGAAAGTATGTAGGGGAGAACGAGATAGACTGAGTAATGGTCGATATTGTATTTTGTACGCACGACGACCGATCAAGCTGTCGAAAACCAGTTTATGCCGATCTCTCATTGTATAGGAAATCTATACAAAGCAAGGCCAATTTGTACTGGAATTGACAGCTTCATGTGCCGCCGTGTGTACCTACTAGTTTTTTTATTTTGTTGACTTATTTACATTTTAAAGATAAAATCACTTTAATTTTTTTTATTTTACTTCCTCTGCATTTTATGCTTTACTTTTTTTCGGTTTTTTCGTCATGGGTGTCATTTTCAAGGTTTTCGGGGTCGCTGATAACGAAAATTAGGTCAAAATGAAAATCCAAGATGGCGCCGACAAAAATTTTTGGTTTTGTCGTCATGGGTGTCATTTTCATGGTTTTCGGGGTCGTTAATAACGAAAATGAGGTCAAAATGAAAATCCAAGGTGGCGCCGACAAAAATTTTTGGTTTTGTCGTCATGGGTGTCATTTTCATGGTTTTCGGGGTCGCTGATAACGAAAATGAGGTCAAAATTAAAATTCAAGATGGCGCCAATGAAAATTTTCGGTTTTGTCGTCATGGGTGTCACTTTCATGGTTTTCGGGGCCGCTGATAACGAAAATGAGGACAAAATGAAAATACAAGATGGCGCCGACGAAAATTTTCTGTTTTTTTTCGTCATGGGTGTCGGTTTCGTTGTTTTTAGGGTCGCTGATAACGAAAATGAGGACAAAATGAAAATCCAAGATGGCGCCGACGAAAATTTTCGGGTTTTTTCGTCATGGGTGTCATTTTCATGGTTTTCGGAGTCGAAGAAAAAAAAAATTTTTTTTGTTTCTGTTTATTTTGAACTTATTTTGCGTTATCAGTGACCCCGAAAACCATGAAAATGATACCCATGACGTAAAAACAAAAAAATAATTTTTGGTGTTATCGAATTTTCATTTTGACTTCATTTTCGTTATCAGCGACCCCGTAAAGCATGAAAATGACACCCATGACGACAAAGCTGAAAATTTTAATTGGCGCCATCTTGGATTTTCTTTTTGACCTAATTTTCGTTATTAGCGACCCCGAAAACCATGAAAATGACACCCATGACGAAAAAACCAAAAATTTTTGTTGGCGCCATCTTGGATTTTCATTTTGTACTCATTTTCGTTATCAGCGACCCCGAAAACCATGAAAATGACACCCATGACGACAAAGCTAAAATTTTCATTTGCGCCATCTTGAATTTTAATTTTGACCAAATTTTCGTTATCAGCGACCACGAAAACCATGAAAATGACACCCATAACGACAAAGCTAAAATTTTCAATGGCGCCATCTTGAATTTTAATTTTGACCAAATTTTCGTTATCAGCGACCACGAAAACCATGAAAATGACACCCATGACGAAAATACCGAAAATTTTCGTCGGCGCCAGCTTGGATTTTCATTTTGACCTCAGTTTCGTTATCAGCGACCCCAAAAACCACGAAAATGACACTCATGAAGAAAAAATCGAAAATTTTCGTCGCCGTCATCTTGGATTTTCATTTTGGCCTAATTTTAGTTATCAGCGACCCCAAAAACCACGAAAACGAAACCCATGACAACAAAACCGAAAAAAAAGAAAAGCATAATTTTTTTTAAAACCGAATGGCGCGTGGCGTGTAGTTTTGAATCATACCCGTATTCATGATCTTAGTGTCAGTCAGATTTTAAATTCACCTTATTCACAAAAATAAATAAGTATACCTTCTTATTTTTAATTATATCCACTTATTTTAATTGTTAGTTAAGGTTCACGTTCATAGAATACGTAGGTTCCTAATCTATCTATAACCAATACTTTCTATAAAAATAAAACAAAGTGAACTTATACATATCAATTCAAATTGTTTTACTGCATCGCTCTACCCTGTAACGCAACTTAGTACCTATCCGAGTTCGTGAACTCTTGACCAGTGCGCTAAGCGCCCGCGTTTTCGCGCCGCGTAATTTGTTACGTATCGCCTCTCTGTGCGGGGGCTGGGGTAAGCGATTGATGCATACGGCGCTCGGGGTAACCTCGCCTTAACACCCTACCTTGGAAAGGTTAGAATTGTTTCGACCCTTCATACAGAAGTTACTTGGTCGATTAACAGACAAAGTAAAGATTCAAGAGGAAGCGATTTTTTGACACCTTGCCTTGGACAAGTTAGAATTGTTTCGATCCTTCATACTACAGGAGTTACTTGGTCGACTTTTAGACAAGGTCACGAGAAATTAAAAATTACCTTTCTGATTTAAATTATTAAGTCTAAAGATATTTGATGGCTTTAACTAAACATAAAATAATAAATAATTTAAAAAATACCATTTTAATATATAGGTAGTTACTGTTGATTTACGTCTTCGGTGCTCAAGGATGCCGTCTTGATTCGACTAGATTTGTGTGTCCCACGGCTGGCGATTAACGAAAAGTGAGTACAGTCCTCTGATATGAACCTTATGTCAAAGGTACACACAGTAGGTACTACTGCAAAATTAGGCAGCACGCGGAACGCGTCAATACAGCAGCACGGGTCGTTGCAGCGCCTGCCAAGCAAACCTCACGTTCGGTGTCTTGACGAGTTGCTTCTCCGTATAGAGTAGGTATACATTTTTTGTATTGTTCTTAACTACGACATCTAGTTTAAAAAATCCGGCCAAGTCGGAGTCGCATACGAAGGTTCCACAGGTTCACCTGCCAGTTCTCAATCGAGCAAAAACGCCGAAAAAATCACAACCGTTTACACAATTTTTTTCTTCGCAACCTTCCGTAGCGTTTTATAGCAGACACCTACTGTCCAAATTTCAACTATTTGGTGCCAAGTCTCGGAGTAAAATGGTTGTGACATACGGACAGGAATCTACTTAATATGTAAGGGTTCCGTTTTTTTACCATTTGGCTACGGAACCAGAGCAGAATGTATACTCCAGTAGCTAGCTAAATAGCTACTTTTTGAAAATTTCAAGAATTTAATTCAATGTAAAACTTACATTGTTTACACTTACACTAGGTAGGTATTTTCAGTATATGCTATTTCGATCCAAGGTTATCTGCCAATTTGCAGAAATACATTGGGACTAGGTGCTAAACTAAAAATAACAAAACCACATGATTCTGTTTCTTAATTTTTATTGGTAAATTCACATTCAAATAATAGATCACGTCGAAGACAGATATTACAATATGGGATTTCTACTGACAAAATTTAGTAATTATTTGCTATGATACTGTATCGGTACTTCTCAATTTCTAAATCTACTGCTTTATTAGCTACATCGATTTTAGAGTGCGTAAATGCTTCAAAATTCCAGTGTCATGAGTGAGTCAGCTATGAGACTGTCAGAAAATAGAAAATCGAAAATACACAATTACATTGTTCACTTACGAATTCACGATACAGATCGGACATCAAAAATATTTCTATATTAATAAACTACATTCACATAATCGTTACTAAAACAGACAAAACGCGTGCGAGTCACAACGCGCGTGACGCAAACGATACATGTGATCAAAATTTAATCTAGTCGATTAATTCCATTAATGATCGCGAACTACCATTCTCGCTGAATATATTCACAGACATTTGTTAAGTATGCCCATGGTGATAGTATGAAGTTAAGAAACAAGGCGCGTCCGCGCCTGCGGGCTGCGCACCTGAGATTCAGCGCCCGCGGCCGAACGCGCCCAACCACATCTCTCTGTCGCACCGCTCTCTTCTATTGTACAAACATTACCGTATTAAATAGTCACAGGTCAATTTCAGTCCAACTATCAGTTTACGAATTAAAATAAAATATATTAATCTAGAACGTTTCACATCGCTTAAGTTACGAATGAGGGGGTCGAGTACGGGGTCGCGTGCGGTGCGAGCTGCGGGTGCGAGTCGGGGCTTACGAGTCCCACCAGTCTTGGCCGCCGCCGCTACTGCCGCCGCCGCCGCCGCCGTACGACCCACCGTAGTTGCCGCCGTATGACCCGCCGCCATACCCGAATCCTGCAAGTAGAAGGCATACCGGTCAGTTGCATTGGATGCTCATCAAGAACAATCATAGGAAATCTAGGGACAACTCGCGAATCGATATTTCCAGACGTGTCAATACAGCTAGCAAGCTAATAAAAAAGGAAGGGCCTTTAAAAAAAAATTAGTATCAATCGAAAACTGTTTCAGTTCGTTGCGACGTTCTTTCACGAATGCGAAATGAGAGATCACCAAATTATTATCACTTAATGATACTGACCAGAGCCAATCGTAGAAGGCCCTGCAGACCGCGGAGTCTGACGCGACTGCGTACGGAAGTCCCTCGCGCCGAAGCCAGTGCCGCTGCTCGCGAAACGTCCGCCTCCTCCCGAGCGACTACCGCCCGTACGACGCCCGCCACCTCCCATCCGCCCGTCAGCTGCCGTGCTTGTCAGCCAACTGGAAAATATACACGTTTTAGTTAATCAAATTCGTAGTTCATTTACTTGCGTTCCACAGTGTAGGTATTTTTTATAAAATGTATTATAAAACGCTAAGAACATGAACTACCGTAAAACGAGGCGAGTAGGACCGCAGGGTTGAATAGAGACAAATTTTGATTTTAACGTCGAATTAATATGTTATGTTGCTAACAAGGTCTCTAAATAATTAAGTATAACTAAGTAAATAAAACAGAGCACTTTTTGATAACATAATCAAATTAATTCAACGTTAAAATCCCTTTCAAAATCTTTCTCTATTCACCCCGTTTTACCGATACAACAAGAATCAATTCAATTTCCGTGTTAAGTTTGATGTACAAGTGCTTTTTAATGATTGGTGCATAGTGCAATTGGTGCGCGAGAATGAACAGATGTATGAACGCAGAAAGATCAAAAAGAATACGTGAGGGCCATAGTCTTTCTGTTATTTATGCCTGGGAAAAAGTCGAGAGTTTGTGCATGGATGTATAAAGTCCTAAAAGCAAATACTTACTTGGGCACATCTTGTTTGGCTTCAAGGAGGAGCTCAACTAGGCCCACCGCGAGGCCGCGGTTCGTGTCGTTGAAAAAGGACGTGGCCACGCCCAGGTTACCCATGCGTCCGGTACGACCGATGCGGTGCACGTACTCCTCAACGTCCGACGGCAAATCAAAGTTAATCACGTGACGCACGTGAGGTATGTCCAAACCTGGAGAAATTAAAATTATATTAGTACACAAAATTAATGCAATAAAAATCGATGTGTCCACCTAACGCCTTACTTGCTGAAAGGCAAATCTATTTACCAGGCGTAAGCTTATTTACTAAAGGGCTAGGCAGAGGCGTACTCTTAGGGAGTGACCAGAATTCTCGGCGAAAGGGAAGGAGTCATTCGCCTCGACTCGGTTTCGTCCGACGCGGCTCGGCACCGCGCAGGACCATTCGCTTTAATTGATAAGCTCTCTCTGACAGACTCAAGTCGATTTCGCGGTAACTTCTTTATGGCTAACACAGATTAGTCCTGCTTTTATTTTCACGAAGCACTGAATCGAAATAGAACTGTTCTGTCACATAACACTAACA
The DNA here is from genome assembly GCA_910589295.1 of Noctua janthe. Lineage (NCBI taxonomy): Eukaryota > Metazoa > Arthropoda > Insecta > Lepidoptera > Noctuidae > Noctua > Noctua janthe. Next base: position 9,673,348 of record OU342556.1, on the reverse strand, counting down.
ACCTAGCACACTGCTCATGTACCCAACAAAGGAACAAAAACTGTTGTTCAACAATACTAATAGGGCAACTAACTCTTACAATACTGCAACGTGGTTGAATCATGTAAGGTTTATAAGTGGACACATGCATGTGTGCACACTAAATGATAACTCTGAATGTGGCGATTCTATTGTCATGAAACAATGCAAGCGAAAATTAGTTTTGCGATATTATTTAATCACGCTGAATTGACTTTACGATTTAATTTACTGCTTTGTTAGTGTAAAGTTTAAACAAATTGAAAAATCCCTTGTAGTTGATTAAGTTAGAGAAGAATTCACTGCCAAGATTATCATCTTGAGTTTCAATAATATTAAACAAAAGTCAGGTTATATATACCCTGTCTTCAGTAAGTTTACAGAATTTTAGTACTTATAGTTCTAAAGTTCCCACGTCCGTATAAATTAATACTAAAGATCAAACTTTTATTGACTAACCTCTGGCCGCAACGGCCGTAGCGACGAGGATCGGAGTCTGCCCGGTACGGAACCGGCGCAGAGCCTCCTCGCGCTCGCGCTGTGTCCTGTCGCCGTGTATAGACGTCACCGGGTAGCCGAGATTGTCCAAGTATTCCTCAAGTTGGTCGGCACCTGAATAATAAACGCAATTACATTATTAGAAAATATGTAAAACAATTTCTTGTTTCAAATTCACGACCCGATGTTTTAAGTAAAACAAATACAAACTTTACCTTTGTGAATATTAAGTTGATTTTCGAATGGCTAGTGAAAAAGGCATAAAAAATTAAGTTTTAGCCGAAACTAAACTTTATGAACATAAATATTGAAGTGCGTTTTCCAAAATCACGTGAATTGAAAAGCAAATTATCATGAACACAGTTTAGTAGGTATGTTAAAGGAATTCAATAACGTGCTATGTAATAACGTGGATGAATTCTCGCGACAAAAATAATGTGATAACATTTATGCAGTGTTGTTGCATTTCTTTTTAAGAACATTTATTAGTTTTTCTAGAGCCTGCACATCACTTCAAAAAAAAATTTGGAATTGTAATCAATTTACCCTTTTTGGTTTCGACGAATACAAGAATAAGTTGATCCTCTTCAGGGTTTGCACGCTGCAGCAAGTTGGAAGCATTCAGCAAATCCAACAAGAAAGAACGCTTGTCCATTTCCTCCACCCATACCACCTGGAAGTTTATGATTATAATTAGAACATTATGACATTGTAATATAAATATTTACATTTACTACATACATTTGTATTTTGATAGCAGTATCTGTAATGATAATTTTAGTATTTACCTTCTGGGTGATATTCTCGGATGTGGAACCGACGCGTCCAACGGCAAGGAAAACGTAATTAAACAAGAAATCCTGCGCCAACACCTGGATCTGTTTGGGGAAAGTCGCAGAGAACATGAGCGTCTGGCGCTCGCCAGTCTTTGGCATCGTGTGGCTCTCGACGATCTTGCGGATCTGGGGCTCGAAGCCCATGTCCAGCATGCGGTCGGCCTCGTCCAGCACCAGATGCCGGCAGTGGTCGAGCGCGACGCGGCCGCGCGCCAACATGTCCACCAGCCGCCCGGGTGTCGCCACCAGCAGGTGGCAGCCGCGCTCCAGCTCGCGGAACTGTTCGTGTATCGGGGAACCGCCGTACCTGATCGTACATGATTATCGTTATTACTCTGATTTCTACATTAAGTATTATAAGTGAGACCGACTCAAAAATTCTATGTACTCACACGACACATGGCCGCACGCGGGAGCGGTAGGCGAATTTCCTAGCCTCATCAAAAATCTGTGTAGCCAGCTCGCGTGTCGGGGCCAACACCAAACCCAACGGATACTGCTTGCGCCGGTTGTACGGTCTGCAAACCAAGAACATGTTTCCATAAATCAATAATATGGAAAGGAGATATTGAAAGAAAGAGAAAGAAAGAAAGAAAGAAAGAGAAAGAAAGAAAGAGAAAGAAAGAAAAAAAAGAAAGAATAAAGTTTATTTGACGTCAGTTTATCAAGCAAACAGAATAAAAAAAACTGATACTCACCCCATATGCTTGACAGGCCCAGCTTCATACATCTGATTGAGTATGGGCACAAGGAATGCAGCCGTCTTGCCTGAACCGGTCTGTGCGCACGCCATGACATCTCTTCTGCCTAGTACAATCGGAATTGCATACTTCTGGACCGGCGTCGGCTTGTCGTAACGAGCCGAGGATATATTCTGGCGCATTATATCCGTCAGGTTAACATCCTCAAACTGTAAACAATATTTTAAGATGAGTATAACGAAAAAGACAAAGTCTGTTGGATAAATTTAATTTGGTTTATGTACTTACACTGGTGATAAACTCTGGGACGCGATCGCCGCTGGCCTCAACTGGTATATCCTCGTATTTGGAGAAATTGATGCCTGTGTTGCCAGTGCCAAACAGCTCCAACTCCGTCCGCTCGTCGCGAGGTAGCGGGACAGTCCAATCATTCTGTAACAAAGATTTCTTATAATCTGCCCTACCACTGCATTAGGCTAGCCACCTAGTTCAGATGTGAAAAATGTTAGGGGGACGAGTTACTTAAAACTAAAAGCAGCAAACATGATCTGCTTATAACCGCTACTGAAGCAAAGCTCCGTCCTTATCAAGTATCTTCACTCGCCCCTTTTTAAGTAATAAAAGCGTGACTGACTGAGTTGCTTTCATGGCCACCCTCGTCCCTGCGGTTGCGACGCACGTCGTCGGAGGGCCAGCGCGAGTTGTTGCGGTCGTCCGCGCGCGGCTCCGGCTCCTTCCAGCGGTCATTGCGCGGCGGCGGTGGCTCGTCGCGGTTGAAGTCTTCGTCGCGACGGATGTCGCGCGACTCGCGGCTGGACGAGCCCCCCCCACCGCCCGCCGCGCCTCCCGTCGCACGCCCCCCGCCACCAGACGCGCCCCATCTCTCAGACGACTCTGACCAGCGTTGTGGTTCTGAGTCGCCATTCTGGTATCCTGATTCACGACCTAAACCAAAAACAGCATTGTAATACACGAAAACGAATTCATTGGCAAATTCATGAGCCCCACAACAGCCTTCTCATCCCAAAGAGGAGAGCTCTGCTTACCGCCATTTACGTCACTGCCGATGTCTACGTAGTCACTCTGTCCGTGCCAAACTATAGTTAGTATTTAAACTAGCTAAGTGCAAATGATTGGATGGGTTTATCGCCATTAACTGAACGCCAGTTCGTCATTCGACACAGGGTGCACCGAGTCAGATATCGGTTGACGATTGGGGAAGGCAGATCTTGTGCGCTTCCCCTTGCACCAAAAATAACTGTCCATTAGAAAAAATAATTATGATCTCCAGCACTTCTAACAAACTTGAACATAGTGCTTGGTATTTTACAAGTTATCTACTTAGAAACGAATACCAATCAATACATCGATAACAACAGAAACTGAGATAAGATCGTAGATAACGTAAATCTAGAGTAACATGACAACTATGCATATGAGATACATAAGTAGTTTAAGACATGTGGACATACCGCGGTCCCTGCGCGGAAATCGCGAGTCGTTGCCGCGATCGTGTTCACGTTCGCGGTCACGGTCGCGGTCGTCGCGCCGACCACCACGGTCGTAGGTTCTAGAGTTGCCTCCGAATGATGAACGGTTGTCCCGTTGTTCGTTTGAACGGGCGTCTAAGCTTGGGCGCTTAGACTCTTCCCCTGCACAGATGAATCATATAGTAATCTACTGAACCAATTGCACGAGTCGTGTGTGGCCACGACTTGACCTTACGTTTATCTTTTACTTGATAACACTTTCATTGAGAAGAGAAAGCTTAGAGACGACCACGTCTGAAATATTTTCCATTGCGACGTTATTTTGAATCAAATTAAATGAAAGATATCACTGAACGTGGGAATTGAGTACGTATTACTATCAGCGCTTTCAAAAAGACAGCTGCATATCAGTTAAGTTATCATTTAATCATAAGTTCGAGAGACCATACCATTTTTTGAATAAATGTTTAAATTATTGTTTAAATGTTATGAAATCTGGTGAAACAAACACAAAATGTATGCAGTTATACAATGACGTCAAAGGGACATTCAAATGCATGTAAATGTGATATTTATGACTAAGGCAGGTACTGAATAATTCCTGAACTATCGATCCTGAATGACCGTCTCATGAATGACGCAGAAAGTGCATATCCTATAAATTCCCTATTATGATCTATTGATCTATCTCTGAATAGAGCCATTTTAGTACCTGCACTATCACAGCGCAATAAACACGGCGACAACACGCCTGATAAGACTAATACGAAAGAATTGATAAAAATCAATGCTACAATATTTTATCGCAATGTCCTACTTTCCAGAAATAATATCCGTCAGAATTCAGAACAAACCTAACATCACGTCGTCGTACAATGTTCCTGTTTCACAAATCGAGAGAAGCGGGACATGATACCACGTTACGCTGACCTCTACTCAACTCGCCGGAACAAAGCTGTATAATGATGCAGGAACTATACGATATTATTATTTATACTTCTGTTTCAGAAACACTTCCATGTTTAGATTGGTAATTTTGAATGAGACATTCGCGTCGATTCGATTCGCACGGGTAAATTGGCCATGCGTCATTGTTAATTGGTTAAGTCATGCAGGTAGTGTTGATCTTCACAACATTTTAGTACGTATTTCTTGAGCCTACAATGCTTGAGGCAACAGGTCATGTTCTCATAAGCAAAGCCGCAACCGTGTCGCGCGGATTCTTGTTTAAACGTAAATGAATGCTCCGCGGTACTTACACCATGCAGATATTTGTAAAGCCTAGCTAGGTGATGAATTAGAAGAGAATACACAACAGATGCAGTGACGTTTGGTTCCCAGTAATGATTAGTCCACCCACTCTCTTCCTGTGGGTGTTGCAAAAACGCAACAGGCGTTTGTGCTAGACAACAAGCGATGCGCGAACTGCTTGGCATCGTTAAACGGCAGCTAACAAAGTTCCTAGATGGCTTGAAACTTACGACGAATACCTTGTTACTGCACATTATTTACTATTAGTTTTATCGTTGAAATCGTACTTGGGTTTATATTCCAGAATGTGACGTGCATCACAAATGATACGCAACAATCAGATTTTTAAACAGTATCACTCTCCTCTGCTAAAATATGACAAGGAAATCAAAGTCTCCACTTACGCTAATTGGTAGTTCTAAGACCTACAATGGATACATGTATAAAGGATGTTAACAATGGCTGATATGATGTAATGAGATGCCAAGTGCACTTACTACCAAACATTCTAGAACTAAATTGATGCCACAAAGATGCTGCAAAGTCGTCCATTGAGGTAAATGTGAAGTTTTGCTTTCTCTACTAAATAAATAAATGAGGAATACAAGCATAAAAAGAGCAAGTATGAAATGATTATTTGTTAGTGATGCAGGAAGCGTGCACTGCTTGCAACTTAAATATTGTTGTTATAGTATCTCTGTACTTATGATTGTTTGCCACAGTCAATTAGAGAAAGTCAAATGACAGATATTCCTTATTCTTCTACTTCAAAATGTTGAGCACACACTTGACACCAATTTGTTTGTTGTATTGTTATATTATCTTTGATATCACAAAGGAATCGTGATTGTCTACAAGGAGCATTGAATGTACTTGAAATAATTAAATACTTTCAAAATATTCTACCCTTATCAACCTTTTAGATAAATTTAGGGTTTCCCAGACATACTACCCTACTTAAAGAGTATTGCTTCTGTTAAAATTGATATTATTTTCTTTGTATTGGTTTTCATTTTTTGTTAAAATTTGATTTGTTGTTAAAATGCCAATTTTTAATACTGACTTTTTTTTAATATTGCTTTGTTGGTCTAGTGATCGCGAGGGCGACTGCTGAGAATGAGGTCCTGAGTTCAATTCCTAGGTTGGGCAAGGATATTTGGGTTTTACATCAGGGCTTTCTCAGTAGCAGCCACGGAGTTTGGCTTTGTGCCTGGCTGATGGCAATGGGCTCGCCCCCTATTACATGGGACTTAAATATAACCAGCTAAATGTGGGTATTGGGTCCACCAGTGCTGTTATTTCATACAAATGAATGATTAGCAATTTATACTCTCCTACACTAGTTCACTTGCTTTTTTTTGCATATTTGTGTGTAAATGATCAGGATTAATAAGTCCCTTTGTTATGTATCCAACCAGTTATAAAAATAATACAGATCTGCAAAACAATAAGTAAGTAATCAATTCATAAGCTATAAATACTCCTACTAAATTATCATAAGATTAGCATTATTATTAGTACAAGAGGAAGGATATAAGCCAAGGACATGACATGATGCAGAAGGCATAAGTGTATAATAAAGTAAATGAATTATTTACTGGTACCTTGTGAAGGGCTGGCCTGCAACTGCCTGCGCAGATGCGGGGGGATGTAGCGGCCAGCACTCTTATTAGCCTGAGGCTGCAAGTCCAGACCAGCAAGCTGCAAAACAAATAAAAAAAAAATAGAATTGTGTAGGTGGGCATAAGTGGTAATTAACAGAAATTAACAATGAATAAGAAGCAACATCCAAGACTTGTACACACAGCATCAGTATGTGCTAACCCCTCCAGTTTTAAAATGTTGCACTGCTACATTGTAGTTACAATAATCTAAAGAATACTTCAGAGTTAGCCCAGTTGTATTAAAATTAACTTTGCAAAAAAAATATTATAAATAAAATATTATTGCAAAATTCAAAAACCAACCTGGGCCTATCACGGATTTGAACGCACATGTCTTTTAAAGGGGTAACCACTTGATGGAGCTGTGTGTACAAATGATTTGAGAACATTATTTGGTATGATTTTGCAGTAGTAGACGAATTAAGAATTGTCATTGAACTTGTTGACCGCACCCTGTTTTGGGACAAATCAATCCCTTTGTTTGCTAACAGCTGATACAATCAGCCAATTTTGGTTCTATGTGTTAAAGGTACAAGAAGCATTGTGTTATTTAATAGAAACTTCATATAAAAAAGCACATTGCAAAAAAAAAAATCATTTGACGATGCTCCGTCAGCACTAAAAGTACAATCTAATAGAAAGTTAGTCATATCTAGGCTGAGTTTCGAAACTTAAAATTTCTAGACAGAAAACATTCTAATTGTACCAAACACACAGCCTTTGTGATTTCCACAAAGTTATTTAAAAATACATATTTTGTAATTTGATACAGTGTTTTACAGGGTTGTTATTGTATATGTTATATTTGTAAACCTATACTGTGTGATTATAACTATGAGCCTGTAATTTCATTTTAAATGTAACTAGTCACCAAATAATCTTGTGCATTGAGTTTTACACCTGATTGATAGCCACAAAACTTTCCATGTCGTAAAAATATAACTCATTGAAATTTCAAGATAACTTATTGGTTAGCTAACCAACATCAGCGCCGTTGCTACATATCGCCATCCGACTATAGCGAATTAGACATGCTAACTTGACTATCAAGCATGACAAAATACTGCTTGATAAACCCACAATGAACTAGCATACATTTGTTACAAAGATGATCAAATTACAGCTATGATATATTTTAGATATCTCTTCAAGTGCGTATTCCGGTGTAGGTACAAATTAATTGCGAAACCTTTTATTTCCTCCCGCCATGACACGCAAATATAGCATGACAATGACCTCACTCGTAAGTGCCTTTGGAAAACTACTGTTATAACTAAGTTCGTTTTGACGCTACGTATATCATAAAATTTTACAAAATCAATGAAATAGATACCATAGAAGTAGAAGAACTAAGTCGCCATGTTGGTTAATTTGAGACACGTAAAGCATTGCGATTTTAAAGATCGATGGTTTCATCAAAAAACGAGATCGTTTCATGAATTAGAGGCGTTTTATATTAAGAGCATACATATTTGAATAGTGTCTTTTCTAGGTATATTTCCATCAAATTCTGTAAAAATCAATACTAAGTGCATGTAGGTACATGAGGTACAGACCTGCTGCTCTAGACCTGTTCCATTTTGGTTGGTAACATTACTCATATTACTACCAAGCGGTACGTTTTTTTGGCAACTTTGCTCCAAAAATATTATACAAACACAGTCTACAATGAATTTTGCACAAACACAAATTCACAAAATCACATGAAAAGGCTTCAATTTTTCTCTCCGAAATCACTTTTCATTCGTAGTTTTTGTTCTTCACTGATTATTTAGCATCTCGCTTCAATTTTCGTTCGTTCACTCCCACGCATTCGGTCAATACTGCCATATCGAAATCGAAAAAACCACTTGTTTGCAAGATCGTAAATTTTAATCGGTCGACACGATGTTTTAAGTATATTTTTAAGATAAATTATGTGATTATTTTAATAGATAATTAATAAAAAAACAGGATTTACAAAGTTAATTATAAAAATAACTTCTAGTGAAAAATATACAGGCCAAAATAAAACATAGAAAGTGGGAAATTAAATAAGTTGGCAACATTTTCCTGGGTAATTTTAGATGAAAACTGTTTTATCATCAGAGCACTTCCGCTTCCATTTTCTTTCCAAGTCAATAGATGGCACTATTTCCTGTAAGAGCACAGATTATATAAATTAAAACAAAATTTTAAGCTTGGTTTACACCAATTACATTCAATATTTCAATCACGCTAGTTTTTCTATGAAGATACTAAAAGGAAAGAACGTAAAATTATTTTTGTCATTATTTTAAGGGAACCAGTACAATAAAAGAAGGCTTAATTCACTGCTCATGGGTATTTTACAATTATCCGAATTGATTCAATTCAGTACTGGAAGCCGTGGCCATAGTAACAGTCCCGACTTACAAATAGATTGAGGGGTGTGGGATTCAACAATCCAGTAGGCTGGCAACTTGTGCTTTACTTTGGCTAATTAATTTATCCTGACCATTGCTCTCAATGTATTGAAGAAAAACATTGTAAAAATCTGAATGATATCCTGATAAAACCAAATGCAAAAAAACCGACTAAGTGGGAGTCGTACTCACACGCACGTAGGGTGCCGTAAAACCAAACAATATAATAAAAATATTTTGAAGGCTCATTCATAATATGTTGTATTGTATCACATTCAACAGCAAAACTAAATTTGTTTTTCATAGTATGTTAATGAAAAACAAATTTACTGCTGCAGTTTGATGAAAAAGTCTCATATCTCAAAAAATAAAAATCAAATCTTATTCAAACTAATTTTCGTTGAAAGTTTTTTACGTTCTACAATCCTAAATTTTTTCAGAATATTACTCTTCTTATTTTAGAAATTAGAGGGGGAGACATACATTTTTGAAGTCTTTCAAACGATTGATTTTCAGAAAAAATAGTCTTAGAAACCTCGATGCCATTTTTAAAAACCTATTTTTTATAGACACCGGGGTGTCTATATATCCGCCGGGGTATCTTTTTAAATGAACAAGTATTCATGTGTAGTGAAATTTACAACCAATGTAGCCCATTATAACATTTCTCAATCACAATCATTCAACCCCGATGGCATTCCAGCTTTTCTGTTCCGTGACTGTGGCAGGGTGCTGGCTGAACCCCTGCATCATATCTTTAATACTTGTTTAAAGCAAGCAACGTTTCCGCCTAGGTGGAAAATCACGCGAGTGATTCCGGTACCCAAGGGCAAGTCAGGTCCTGATGTAAATGGCTACAGACCGGTAGCAGTGTTGTCGACACCTGCAAAAGTGTTCGAGTCTGCCATCCAACGTTGCGTGCAGGCTCAAGTGAGCGCACAGCTATTGGATGCGCAGCACGGGTTCCGGCCAGCGCGCAGCACTGCCACTAATTTGCTTAACTTTATGGCGAGGGTGGTGCCGGCCGTCGATGCTGGTGTGCAGGTAGACGTGGCATATTTTGATTTTAAAAAGGCATTTGATACCGTCGACAATGATGTATTGCTACTGAAGCTGGCAAAAATTGGTTGCACTCCGCAACTACTACAGTTCTTCGCCGGTTACTTGAAAGACCGACAGCAGTATGTTGACTACAATGGGTTCGAATCCGAGCCATACTACACCAGGTCAGGCGTGAGCCAAGGCAGCAATCTGGGTCCTCTCGAATTTATTTTAATGATAAATGACTTACCAGACGTAGTCAAACATAGTTTATGTTTATTGTTTGCAGACGACCTCAAATTGCTGCTCGAGGTCAAGGGTGAGTCGGACTGTGAGAGATTGCAGGAAGACATAGATAGGGTGGTAGAGTGGAGTCATAAAAATAAACTCTATTTCAACACAACGAAATGCTCAGTGATGACATTTACGCGCGCGAAGACTGCCTTAGCTTACGAATACAAAGTAGAGGAAGCGCTGATGCAGCGAGTGTCTCAGGTACGAGATCTAGGAGTACTGCTTACCCCGGATCTAACTTTCCGGGATCATATAGTTAAGATTTGCAAAAAGGCGTACAGAAACCTGGGTTTCGTGCTGAGGCAGTCGCACGGATTCACAAACTTAAACACGCTTAGGGTGCTGTATGACGCTTTGGTAAGGAGTCACTTGGAACACAGTGCGGTGATTTGGGTTCCTCATGAAGCGAAATACAATGTCATGCTGGAGAGAGTACAGAACAAATTTACAAGACACTTGTTTTTTAAACTTCAAGGGGTGTACCCATTTTACCCGCTGATGTATCCTACACTGTTTGTTCTGGGTATGGTGGGGTACAACGAACTCAGAGTGCGCCGGGAATTTACGCTTGCGGCTTATGCTCTAAAGCTCTTGTGTGGAGCAGCTCATAACCCGGGTGTGCTGCGTCACCTGAAGCTGTGCGTGCCAGACCGGTATGTATGGAGGCGGCGGCGACCGCCACTGCTGGCCGTGCCTGCCGCCAGAACCAATCTGCTGTCAAAAACTCCCCTCACCCGCACAATATGTGTATTAAACGAAGTTCATGAGAGAATTGACATATTTTCGTGCAATCTGAGTGAATTCGCAAGAGTGTTGTTGAATTGTGTTAGTTATATTTAGATATTAATATTCTGTGTTAAGATTTTTGTTGTTAGATTTTTAAGTATTAGCCGTAAGTTGATTTTATTTGGTAACCACTATTGTATTGGGGTCATCCTGTAAAGATAGTGTGTGTAAGTTAATAATAAATAAATAAATAAACTTTTCAGAATTTAGCCAATGTTGAGCAATTGTAGCGGTGATGTAGTTCTTTACAAAATGTAGACTAGATGTCGCATTTGGAAAAAATAAAGCCGCGTAGACACGATCAGAGTGTGCTCTGATCGTGTCAACGCGGCTTAAAGCCTGAATAAAAGCAATCCTGACCTCACGTCGGATGGGCTGTATACAACAAGGTAATTCACAACGAAAGACGAAAGGATAAAAAAACTTGGTTTCAGAATCTGACATACGCATGCGTCATTGGGTAGTAAAAAAAAAGTTTTCAAGTCTAAACAAATGATCAGATAAAATTCTTATTTCTTTACTTCTTTGTGCTTAAAATTGTTTGTAAGCCTATTGTAAAGTACTTCTTGCGTAAGTATTTTTAAGTTCTAGTTATGTGTATTAAATAAACAACGCAAAAATATATTGTCACAGTATACAAATTTGTTATTGTGATGAACGCTATGTACTCCTTAAGGTCAACGCACACATACAAGCACAGCACGGAATCAGTATAGCCTCAAGTCCTCGACCTGAGCCGTTCGGGATTATTTCTTATTTGGTCAACCTACTTCCTACTTACCCTACTAATATTATAAATGCGAAAGTTTGTGACTTGTGAGGATGTATGGATATTTGTTACTCTTTCATACAAAAACTACTGACCGGATTTGGATGAAATTTGGCACAGAGATAGTTTGCGCTTGCGAGTTGCGTAAGAACGCCACCTTCACCTAGAGGTTGGGCTATCTACTAGGAGCCGCCTTAGCGATTTTCAAACTGTTCCTCAGTAACAGTGTAACTGTACGGTTAAGTGCTTCCTTTGAGTGGACGCCTGGTTGACAACAAGCAAGCCGGTGAGCAGACGCGATGTTTGACATATTTTTTTATACGCAAACCCTTCGTAGGGAACTACAGCTGTTTTTGATATGGAAAGAAAAAAGGCCGCAGGTTCAAACCCTGCTTGCACTCGAATTTTTCTTTCCATATCAAAAAACAGACGCGATGTTGTTCCCGTGCGAGCTTATAAGAGTGCTTTAACCTTTTCAGACCTTTTGTCATACGCATTAGTCCTTAAGGTTGTTTCTTGCATACCTACCTAAGAGTAGTAATGTATTATGTCAGAGTTTTAGTGAAGTTGTACCTACTTAATTTATTATACCAACTTACGTAACTTTTTTTTGTTAACTCACCCCATTAAATATAGGTACTAGGAAACCAAATTAATCAGGTAAATGCTATATAAGTATTTAACCTTCTAATTTACGGTCAAAAGAAATCCCGCGAAATTATTTTTTTTTTTTAAATCGTAAAATTTGTACTTAGGGCCTTTTCTCATTGTTATGAACCTATTATTATTTAGTGGCTTGTCTATTCTAAGTGTACGATTAAAACCAATAAAAAATATGGATCTTTTGGCCAAAATCTGTACTAACTCCTCCATCTGGTTTTTTCAATACAACTTCATAAATTTTTCCAATAACGCGCCCCTAACAGTATCATTCGAGCGTCAAAAGACCTTTTCAACATTGTAAAATAGAACGTGTTGTGATTTCAGAATGGAGACTGCGCCCGTGTCCCACATGCCACCGCAGCCCCGTGAGCGGCAGCCGCCACCAGAGCCACGAGCCCGTCAGCCCCCTCCCGCCCCGCGCCGAGCCACTGCGCAGCCCCCGCCACAGCCGCGGGAGCGCCGCGCTCCGCCCGCACCCCGGGAGCGACAACCACCACCAGCACCGAAGCACTTGTGATGTTTTCAGTGGGAATATCTGGGGATTACCTCATTGGGTGGGGAGACGTGTGAATGGATAGACAAACAACCCTGTCCCACCCTCTCGCCGCAGTCTGTCACCTGCAATCACTCAGATCTATTGGTTCTGGCTGCTACATGATCACTGCCACATATACAGGCCACACTATAGTCACTAGATCATTTAAATTTGTCAGAACCTACCCAACAATGTCCCTAGATATATCTGCTAATCCGCTATCAGAGGCTTCACACAAATTAATAGTTCACAAAGTGAATGTTCATTTACACAAAGTGTCGAAATACTGTAAAGCTCATGGACTTTTAACATGTTAAAAATTTTGTGTTAGTATTAAGATACTTAAGTAATGTGAATCATGTTATGAGTGACTCATATGCTTAGTGGAAAAAGTGTGATTAATGTTGTCAAAAATATTATTGTTTAAACTGTTGTTCTTGTTCATAGTTCTATCTAATGTAAGAGAGATAAACTACTCATATAGCTTACTCATGTAGATTAAGAACTGCTTGCACAACAAATACCTAAATGTGTTTATCGTTAAAACATATTTGACATTCTGTTTTGGTCATCTTCAAATACAGAGGGCCTTATAGACAGGCTGATATAAGAAATATATTCTAAATTAGGTGTAATTATGCTGCTTTGCCATGATAAATATTAATATATTGTAGGATAGTAATCGCTGTGAATACTATAAAAAAACGTTTCCAAATTCAGTCTTGATTGTTTCCATTTAAAGAAAAATCATACATAATGCTTGTACTAATTATGCTGATTTCAGAATAATTATTGATGATTATTAAAGGTTATCAAAAATTTTAAGTTTGATCCAAATTGAACTTGGTTGACATTTTTGGTATCTAAACATTGGATAATATTGTATTTCTTTGAGGTTGAAATCGAGGATGAAGAGTTTGTGGATATGGAGCTAAAGATGAGAACCATGTGTAAAGTATTCTTAGCCTACTATGGCAACCTAATTTGAGTTGGCCTGGCCTGGGCTATCAGTTTGGCCGCTACAGTAGTGTCCAATACATTCTTACTTTTTTAACCTTCCACCTATTAAATCTATATAATATAGTAACAATGTGATAATAACGACTCTTTATATAAAACCTAAAACAAATTTATAAAGGTTGATTTTAAGAAACTGTTTTATTTGTCTTCGATTTTATAACTGTTAAAATAGTTTGTAAGACAAGAAATATAAAACAAATTTGATTTTAATTCAAATCATTCTTTTATTTCAAAAAATTAAGAGGTGACCTATATTCCTGAAGCTAAAACTAGACATAATGGGTGAAATAAAATAATAAAGTATAAAAAAAGCTTTTCTCTTTAATTTGATAGGTACTCATATTATGAGAATGCTGCATAACAAAAATAACTAGTCCGCCATTTTTGGGAATCCGCCATATTGGATTTAAAATGACGTCACTTAGCTAACCATACTTTGTCATCCAAACAGAAACCGAGAACTTTACTTTTAATACTGCATGACCTCTTTTCTATTTAATTCATTCATCAGTATCTACAATGTTTTTAGTGCATAATGGCTCATTTTTGACCGACTTAATGTAAACGCGCTATTGCATTCCGTAAACCGTGATTATTCACCCCAAGAAAAAAGTCGTTTTCCAGCAATAACTTTTGCATAGTTACTTAGTTTAATATACAGCATGCTTGGTTGACGGCTCAATGGCGGGTCCGTTTTACACCTTATGTAATGTAATGTATAAGGTGAACTTTCATTTAATGACGCGGCTTATTGACTGTAGCAAAAGTTAGTACCTACTTATCAAAGTCAGCAGAGTGTTTCCACTGCTGGGATGCCGGCCGCCAGATCACCTCTCAATAGACTGTTGTCCACCATGTGGACGGGTTGATAGACGTAGATGACACACCTTTAGAATTTTGGTTCTAGGACATGACGTTTTCCTCGCGACATGTTTTTCTTACGCCGTTTTCAGAGCAGTGGACATGAAATAAATTACACTAAGTAACGCCTGCATGGGTTCGATCCCACGATTTTCAACTCGTAATTCGGAGACCACGTTACCACTGGGCTACTGCTCTCAGATTGGTAAAATAAAAGACAAGTCTTGTCATAGAAAAAATACCTTTCCGTTCATCAATTTATCCGCTGAGGGACGGCTGTGGCGACAGCTGGTCTTATGTTTGTAGGTAGTTGCTTAGTTAGTTGTAAAATGTTTTGTTACTGGGGCTATCTCGGTGTGTTGCATTTGTCATACTTACCAATCAGATGACGGGTTTTATGATTAAGGCTTTGTATGAGTAAGCGTAAGTAATAAAGAGAAACGGAGAAACGGATTTTACAGATTAAAAATGAAATTCACGGAATGAATCAGTTTCATCAAAATACTACGAAATATAAAATATTGGGCACACGTTCTCTGATAATGATATATTTCATCATAAACAGTCAGACAAGCGTGGGTGAAGGAAGTACATAATCTGTACGTGATAAACTGCCAAAATCCTCAGTCTATTCGCTTGTCTCCTAGTAGTTAGTGACAGACAAACATACAAAATGTTCCGAAGTTGGTTCCTGATTGTCATGTTACTTGTGTGTACTGCGGATGTACTTTCTCGACCGAACGTCGCGAAGCAGGGAAACGCAGTTTTTCCTCAAGCAGTGCACAAGAAAAATGATTTGTTCGCCGTGGCTGAAGACTCGCCAGTGTCGGGCAGCTGCCGCGAGGGTTTCAAAATGGATATCTCTGGATCCTGTCGTGAAGTCTGGTACGATGATTACGATATTTAGACGAAGATAAAGTGATACTACGTTATGAGAAGAAGCTTTACCACATTTTATTCTTTATTGAAACCTATTGCAGTCATCTGTTGGTGATTACCACTAGAAATGGTATAATGTTCTTGGTATAAATGGTCAACATTTTTATATATAAGAACTTACAATAGCTGTTCTTGTTTGTATTAAATCTGCTTTGATAAATCAGTGTTGTTTTAATTATTTTCATATTTATTCAGTTATCGTTTACTGATAATAAACACTAAGTAGATCCTCGTGTAGGTTCCTTCGAATACGCAACACATTTCGGTGATCTAGGTAGGTAAATAATTATTAAAGATGATAAACGCCAACCTGGTTTTTTATCATTAGATAACTGACATTGCGATGTTGTTAAATAGGTAAGTAAGTAGATAGCATAGCTGATCATGCAGGAATAAATACTTTGTGGAGCCTAGAGCCCCAGAATTTTTATTAAGTGATAACTTTTCCCTATTATCGTTTTTAAGTACGTAATAAATTGTAGCCTACAGTAGAATCACACTCTCACTACCTAAGTTTCATATTTTTAAGGCTAAAAATCTCTGAGTAATCTTACTGCCTCTCCAAACTTACACAATTTGCGCCCTGGGAAAAAACTTTCATCACAGATGCTCCTTTTTTCTGCCTCTGGATTGGCACTACTGTTGGATTTTCACATGATCTACCGCTATAAACAGAGGCTGAAATAAATTAGGAGCTCCTTGCCCGATATTTTGATCTCAAATTACATATCTGTATTAATTGAAGGCATGATGTGCATATTCGTGTTCGCTTCGCTCGCTTAACGCGAATCTTATCTTTGTATATAAGTCGCCCATGTAACTCCTGTATGAAGGGTCGAAACAATTCTAACAGGTCCAAGATACTTTTAAAATGTTTGAGCTCGCTTCACTCGCTCTTGCAGACTACTTTCTCTTGAATCTTGACTTTGTCTAAAAGTCCACCAAGGAACTTCTGAAGGATCGAAACAATTCTAACAGGTCCAAGATACTTTTAAAATGTTTGAGCTCGCTTCACTCGCTCTTGCAGACTACTTTCTCTTGAATCTTGACTTTGTCTAAAAGTCCACCAAGGAACTTCTGAAGGATCGAAACAATTCTAACCTGTCCAAGGCAGTGTGTAAAAAAATTCTTCTTTTTCTTTCTGCCCTAGCTCAAAAGCTGGCAACGGCCTTGATACTTTTCATCCAATATTTTCCAAAGTAGGACTAAAACAATGCCTTCAACTAGAAGCAAAAAACAGGCAGGTAAAAAAAATATACCGACGAATTGAAGTCGGTTAATAAACACAGACTAAAACGTAACATTATTTAATATCATAATATCATGTCGGAAATCCTTGATTCACTAAAAACCAAGTTCTTTTTGTCGTCTCTCTCGAACATGTCAATCTGGTCATTTAGGAAGCATAAGTATTATTTACAAAAGTCTGTTGTTCTCTGAAACTTAAGAGCGTGGTAGCAACACCGCGATGTAGGCCCAGGTGTCGAGCTGATCTAAGATGGGGTTGAGTCCTGAGATGACCAGCTTGGTAGCTTCCGCGGCGATGGCACCCTGGAACCTGTTCACATAGTCGATGACCACCTCCTCAATAATAGAGTTGACGATGCCGTCGATGTCACCCCCGCCGATAACTCCAGTCAAGTCCGACTGTAATTGATAAAGATAAGATGTAATTGATAAAGATAAGACTATGTAAATTTATAAGTCAACATAACATTACGCTTCTTCTTCGCGTCGTTAGATGGTGATTACCAGTAGCGAAGGATCAATTTTTGTAAGAGGTAAGCCGGAGTACATATCTTTAATGTGATTATATTATTTGTCTATAAATTACTGACTGTGCCATTTTTCAAACGGAATCCGGTAGGAATCGAGTTGTATGGCACCTTGGCCACTGGCGATTACAGTATTTCGCAGTGGGAGCTGTGTCCATGTTCCACCTCCTATCCTGATTTCTGACCTAAAATATGCAGTCAATCTGATTTGCGCTGCCGCAATAAGGAACGCCGTAGTAAAAGGCAAAGTTTTGGGTCAAAATCACGCTACACTCTCCGAAGGTGTAGTCCGTCAGGAGTGTATTAAAATTCACCTACAATCGCCGGTTATAGTGCGTAACACTGTTCGAGCCGGGGACTGAACGGGGGATTATTAGCTACCATGGTATTCAGAGTTCAGACACATAATATCGTTAAAACGTTAGAGTAAGAAGTACCTAAATAAGATGAAAAAAAAATTTGCCTTACCTTGAAACTAGGAATTTCGAAGGAAGTATTTTCTATCTTGTCAATGAGTATAGATTTCTCGTCATCGGATTGTTTAAGGTACAATTTCGCTTGGAATCTGAAGCCTTCCACTAAGAAGCTGAAAAATGACAAAATAACTTGTTAAATTGCGATGTTTCAGTCAGAATAATTAATATACGAGTATGCGGGCTGTAACATTGAATACACGACCTTACATTCTGCTTACGTCTTGTATAGCAATGCTGTAAGACACATTTCTGATAAAAATCATACTGCTTCCACTTATGGGACTTGCTGACCACTAACATCCACCTTGATATACTAGCTGGATGATCATGCCGCAGCTAAAATCTAGGCCATGGCTAGACACCCATATATGTATAAGGGATGGTCTCAGACAATTTTTTTATGTAGGTACTAATACTAATATTTTGTGTACCAAATCAGAAATCCCTACGTAAGACAAAGGTAAAAAGAATAAGGAAGACCAATCCACACCAAATTTATGGCCCTCAAACTATGACGCGGTTAAAATGTGTATCAAATGAGATGAGTTTTGTACTTGGGCATCAAATTTCTATAATGGTATTATAAATTCAAAAAACTTACTTAGCTCTTCCTTTTCCGTAAAGTGGGATAGCGGTGAAGAAATCACCGATTAAGTCGTACTCATCTGTAAAAAAACAGGTGTTTCAGAATTATGATAATACTTAGGTATTAGTATAGATACTACCTATCTATCGATCAGATTAGACCTAACGCCAAAATACTGTCAATAAGCGACGTACTTTAACGTTATTGTCATTGAAAATATAGTTCTTTTTATTTTTACTTTTGTAACCAAAGTAACGCAAAAAGGTGTATGGACAATATGGGCTTTTCTGCACCGATAAAGTGTGTATAAGCACTAATACAACCTTTATGTACCTTGCTAAAAGGCTTATAGTATGAAAACGAACTTTTTAAATGTATACATTTTTTTTTGTTGCTACCTCGACCACGCATGACGCAAAAAATAAAATAAGCCCCTTGCACTCAAGAACACAATAACAAACAGCTGGAATCATAATAACAAACAAAATGGCCCGTTTGCATTCTGTTTCAGTCAATTTGAAGTTGACAGAGACAGCTTAGAACGAGTTATGTAATCCTTCTCTGCATATCCTAACTTGGTACATACCAGCGGTAGCCTCGAGTCTTGGCACAGAGATATCCAGGTCGAAGGTCAGGTCGTTCAGGTTCAGGTTACTCCTGTGCACCACAAACCTGCCAAGACCAGTCACGAAGATTTTTTTCAGCTGTAAGTCCAAGCTAAAAAGGAAAATATAATGATTAGATTAGAGACTGATTCGTTAGTCGAGTGGTCCTGAGTTCGATTCCCGGGTCGGTCAAAGTGGTATTAGGTTATTGATCAGGCATTTCTCAGTAGCAGCCACGGAGTCCGGATAAAATTTATGCCCGGTTGATGGCAATAGGCTCGCCCTTATTTACATGGGACTTGAAAAAACATAACTGGCAAAATGTGGGTGTACTATTAGGTACACCTCTGCCTAACCTTTCGGGGATTACAGGTGTGATGTAATGTTATGAATATAGGCATTCAAAAACCGCGCTGATGCGGATAACGCTTACTTGACAAGTCCCGCGGGGACGTAGAGATGGTAGTCGTCCAAATCCAGGGGGTCTAGAGGCGGTAGCCCCAAGAGGTTGGAACCATTGTTGATGACAAAGCGGACGTAAGCGATTAGCTGACGGATGAGGGCGTTCACCAGGATGTTGCGGCCTTCCGCCGTGGTGTCTAGCGCCGAGGGGCCTGTAAGTGAAGATGACTATTAATGACATTGTGTTAAGATACCTACCGTTTAGGATTAAGTAACGAGAATATAATCTACTAACGACTCGCCCCGGTTTCGCACGAGTACAATATATACATATAAACCTTCCTCTTGAATCACAAAAAGTAAGAAAATTTGAATTTCGCGGGACATCCTAGCTCTTCCCCCTTATGTATTATTCATTTGTCAATAATTCTGAACAAAACAGTTAATAAAAAATCCGTGAAAAGTGTTTTACTTATAGAAGATCTACTTACAGAAATTAACATCATTTTATGTCATGGATTCATTTATATGAAATCACGCCTGTAGGCTATATCCTCGAAGGGTACATTTCCACAATAATTACATGTAGGTATACAATTTGCAATAGGTGTTTGACATGAATGACATTAAAATTGCCGTGTCACTGTTATAATGCGCGTTTGTTAATTCCACATTTCCAGAAGAACAGGCATTTTATTTCACACCAAATATTTAGAAGTTAATATAATTTTGAAATGAGTTACTGGATATGTATGTAGTGTAGGTACTTAAGCCTAGATTACTCACTATGTACAGGTGTTGGCTTTCCAACTTTGGGTGCCGCAGCCGCCAAGGCGCACAGCATCAACACAATTACGAGTTTCATTCTGAAACGGAAAACATCGCATTTTGGGTACATGGTAGCGTAAATAATGTTGGTCATTAATATTTAGCGTAATTATGTATTTGTAATACAGATCGTATCATTAATGGTGAAATTATAAACATGTTATGTGCTTGATTTTCAATTTTGATTCGTAAGTTGAGTCATGTTAGGTTTGCGATAGATATGCATGGGGTCCTTTGGTAGCTGAGACATTAATATAATTGATCAAACCTAGAAATAGGATCGCTAAAATCATCAATTACGTCATTTATTGCGTAATGTATGGTTTGAAGTCAAAGGCTATTTGCTTACGAATTTACCTACTACCCAAGGAGTTAAAGTCAATTAATTACGAAAAATAATTGGTAGAGTGAGTTTATATCTGAAACCCAGAACGACTAGACGAAGCAATAGGTAATATTCTATCAGCGATACCAGGTAATGGAAAAATCATAACTGTTGTGGATTGACTTATTAATTTATGCTATGGAAAAGCTCTTGTTAATACCATAGAAAGTTAATGTAGATAATGGAATGTTTTACAAGTGGTTGCCACCTGTTTTGGGCCCTTCGGACTCTGGGAACCTCAACTCAGTAATAAAAATTGCTTGCAGAATAGTAAATGGACCATTTACAATGTTGCTCACCTATTATCGTGGGGGTTGAGCTAGGAATTGAACAGTTAATATTGAATTATAAAGAATTTGAAGTGAAATTGCAGTATTTGCTGAAATAATAGTTGGTGTTTTTCTATTGCAAAAATAAAACCCAACAAATACGGTCCAATAAATCTAAAACTTATTTAATATCCCGTCTTCTAGTTATAATAATTTTAGTGACCATGAAAGTTTAAAATCTTATATATATCAATAATGTCCCATATTTCACAACTCACCTAGTATTTTCGAGTCACGGACGGCTACTGTCCATGTAATTTCACGGGCACCTGCTAAAGGAACTTAATCTCGAAGATCTAACACTGATTTATTCCATCAATCACCAATATCTCCTATTAAATAGTATGATAATTAGTAATCAGTGTCGCATTATAATAATAATCTAGTTATAATCTTTATTTACGTCCACAGTTGGCTACCTTAAATTGTTTTTACCTCATAGTTTGTGTAATTATTATCGAACACACAAAGAGACCTCTAATCGGTTGAAAAGGCTGGTAATTCTTAGATAATGCTATCAAGGTAACGACTTTGATTTAGCAAGTTATCTCATCTGATTTACATAGGTAGGTACCGAATAGGTATTCGAAAACGATTAATTAAATGCATATTAATGGATCTCCAATCTGCTGTAGGCAACCGATATGTTCAAAACTACCTACATAGTTACTTTCTACGCTTTGCGTAGACGTGCTACTACGCGTGTAGCAACGCCTTGTTACTTGTAGCAAGCCGTAGCTCCCGGTAAGGCTACTTCTTGCCGATCAGTGTGGAATGCTCAGTAGTTATTCATCTTCTTTAGGTAGAATAGGTAGTGCTAGTAATTATGGGATATGTCTTTTCTAAGTAAGAGTTAATGAACTCTCCATTAAGGGGGGTTTAAAATATTATTAGTTTAATTTAAAAAAAAAAAAAAAATTGTTTTCCCTGGCTTCTGAATCAAACAATCAGAAAGAATTTCGTGGCCCAAATGTAGAAAATTGTATGTAGATATGAGTAGGTTTTTGTAAATCAGCAATTGTGGAAAATTTAACATAACATGACATCACGCCTGTAATCCCCGAAGTGTTAGGGAGAGGTGTACCTAATAGTAGGTATTAGGTATACCCAAATTTCGCCAGTTATGTTAAAGTTCCATGTAATAAAAAAACAAAAACTATCTTGCTTCCCCTTAAAAGAGCTCAAAGAGAAATTTTAAAGGTAGCTAACTTCCATCCCTTTTTCTTTTCCACAGATCAGCTCTATAAATTCTGCCACGTGTTGACTGTGCGTCAGCTTTTCATTATGCACTTAGTATTAAAACAACATGCTCACGTACAAAGCTGACAATACTAACAAGAGGCGGAATGATATAGTACGTATGCATTTCTAATGCAACCTCCAAACATGTCTTTGTCGAAAGATTCTTTTAATTTTTAGGCCCATTTCTGTACAATAGATTAAATAGAAAACTAAGTTTAAAGTTAAATTATTTTAGCTGTAAAAAATCTATAAATAGGTACCTTTTTACAACCCATGTCTTATGCACAGACAGAAGATCTACTTGTTGTCTGCAAATAAACTGCTAACACTAACACGTTTTATTTTATTTTATGGAAGTTTAAATTTTTAGAACTATAAATAAATTAACATTACAAGAAAATTAATTCTTGTAATGTTAATTTATTTAAATAGGTGCACCTTGTAACTTGAAACATAAGTTCAACCTAGTTCAAGCAAAAGTGCTCTATTTTTATTGTTAAGATATTCTATTGTAAATGTGCCACTTTTTATAAATAAACGATTTGTTATATTATTTATAAATAAGGGGCCTATTACCATCAACTGGGCAAAATCCAGGCTCCGTTGGCTGCTACTGAGAAATTCCTGATGAAAAAAAAAACCCAATAACAATTTGCCTGACCCGGGAATCGAACCTGGGACCTCATGCTCAGCAGTCCTGATTGCGACCACTACACCAACGAGGCAGCAGTGGAAAATAAATTATTTCCAATGTGCAAATAAAACACTGACAAACTTACTTATTTAAGTACGTTAGGCTTTCTTTTTTACAAGCTTTTATTTAGTTTCACCTGTCCCGTTGTCTGTGATCAAATCTAGCAAGTTAAATTTGACACACTTCCCGGTTTCCGATTGAGTTGAAATTTTGCTCGCATATGTATATTGCGTGACAATGCAATATTATGATACTCCACCTTCCAGATCAATCATCAGATCAGCTCCATGTACTTTATATCCCAGTTCTTAAAATAAAACCGCGTTACATTTTGACGGCAAGAGAAGTAAAGAAAGAGTAACGCACTTATTTAAAAAAATGTGATATAAAGTACCTATAAAATGGTATATTTCTTATCAGAATTCAATTATAAAAAAATAAAAAATAAAAATATTTTTTTTTAGTTTTATTGAGACTTAATTACTTATGTTATAAAAAAAAGAGAAATTAAAACAAGCACCAAGTCCAATAACCATTTAATATTCAAATCCATCATACAGTAAAGTAGCAAGGAGGTTCCAGTTGTCATAGTTGTCCAAGGTAGGGTTCAGGTACAGTGGAATGTAGCCACTGAATGACGTGGCTATGTACTTGTTGAAGCGGGTCAGGTACTCAGCCAGGAGGTCTTCCACCATCGAGCTGATGATACCGTCTATGTTGTTGTCGAACTGGGTTCGGGACTGAAATGGAGGAAACGGCGTTCAACGAGTGAATGGCGTTCAACGAAACTTTTTCATGGTATGAATTTTAGAAAATACGAGACAAACTTAAGGTTACTACTACAAATATGTACTTATTTTCAACTAGCTGTTGCCCGCGACCCTTGTCCGCGGAAATTATTTAAAAAATATTACTTCCCTATCTGAATCGAATTTTGTAAACAATTTCAAGGGTTTTAATTTTTTTGCACGGAACCCTATTTTTTTTTTTCTAAAATAAAAGTAACTTTAGTTACTCCTTGTAATATCAGCTATCTGCCAGTAAAAAAACTCGTCAAAATCGGTGCAGCCGTTTCGGAGATAAACAGACAGAGAAAAATAAAAAATTTTTTTTTTTTTTAGTAACCTTTTATACTTTCATATGCATTCAGTAAAAAGCTGTTATTTTGAAATTACAAACAGACACATCAATTTTGATGTACCTATAGATTAAATACATGTAATTTTCTTGGGAAAAATAGACCTTTTTGGTATCTAGGTGAGATGTCTTGCTAAAAACGATTACAAATCTTTCACATTTGCCTGTCCTTTGTAGGTTTGGTTATGTTTAGGTCTTTTAAACTAGTATGTCAAAAATGTGTGTGTAAAGTAGTGTGTGAGAAAATTGGCTGAGTTAAGTGCACTTACAACAATACGTTCTATGCTGAACTCAGGATCTTCAATCTTGTCCAGGAGTATAGATTTACCATCTGTAGACTGTTTCAGGAATACTTTCCCCCATAGCGAAATGTTTTGTAATTCAATGCTGCAAAACACATATTTTTTTTTAAATATAATGTTCAGAAATAAGTTAGAAGAATTTATATATTTTTTTTAACTTTTGGTGTACTCACTCGGCTATGCCCTGACCCTTTATGGGTATTCCTTCGTAAATATTTCCGTCCAGCTCGTAAAATTCTTTTAAAAAAAGCTTTATGGTTAGGTACGTAATCATGAGTAAATTCGTAAAGTATTTAGGGAAATATATCTGTAGAGAAACGTCACCATCATCAACATTGATCGGTACAGCAAGAATTATAGTTTATACTTTTTTCCGAACTTCTCTATGTGCTCGTCTTTTTAGTAGTTTACCCCTTTGTAGCCATTTTTTTTTTCACTCAGTCTAACCTCGTTTCTTTGTCCTCCAATAATCTTGTAATCATCACATTCATACTCAAAACTTTCTCAACGACATTTCATATTTTCTTCATTTCCCCGCATCACATGTCCATTACATAAACCCGCGAAATATAATTTACCTGAATAAAACTTCAAGGATGGAATATCAATGTTGAATTGTATCGAAATTTCACTTTTGGAAAAATTGAGCTGTTGTAGTCGATAGTTTCCCAAACCAGTAAATCTTCCGTCGGTTATGTTCACGTTAGCACTGAAATGTAAGGGCATTGGGCATTGGGTATAATTTCATAAATGTTACCTTTTCGAGTTTTGGGCGGTACGTAAGTAGGAGGTAGGGATCTTCTTTGGGTTTTTGAGTTACTTATCTAGCACAATTTCCATAATCTGGATAGTTAGCTATAAGTACGAGTAATTACCTATTTCAATTCCCTAACATATTTTCTGCGTTCTTTTAAAAAGGGTATTCGACTTGATGTTTTGAACTACAGAGTCTACACGAAATTATAATGGGGCAGTTGTTTTTTTTTTAAATTCAGCACACGTTGTCAGCACGGTTAGCGCAGTGGCTGAGCAATTGATTGTTGCGCTGCGTGTCGCGGGTTCGATTCCCATGGAACAAATATTTGTATGGCCTATAGGTAGTTCTGGCTGTTTGTGGTTGTGAGTTTAAATGTTTGTAAATGCACCCACGATATTCGAATTTGTAGTAACGTTTAAAAAAAAATTAACGGGGAATATTCTCACCCTTTTGGGTCAGGTAATGAATTCATGGTAAATACTATGCGCGTCGATGTCATATACAGTTCGTCTATGTCTGATTAATGATCTTCTGAAGATAGAACTTAAGTAAATAATTATATTATTTGAATTTTATGATACGTACGTAAATTTTTCTCCTGCTCCAAAGTTCATTTGCCTCCACTGGAACTCGTAAGGATCCAGAATTGGTACTCCGTTGTTAATATCACCAGTCCTGATCAGGTTTCTGACTTGTTCTGATAGTAGGTGAAATATTCCCTCTGCAGTAAACTTCTTATTGCTGGTGGGACTAGTGTCTGTAAAATATAAAAAATAATAGAAACTTTTCGCTAAAAATCATGTTTATGTAATAAAATCAGGTTATGGTAAAATCTGGTTATAGTAATCAGCCTAAAACCATAGACAGATTTTCTCAAAATAATGATTTACCTACAATGATTTAATTTTCTGTTAATCGAATGATTGACAATGGCTAAAATACAGGGTTGGCAAGAAATCGCACGATCGTTTCCAACCACCCTTTATTTCAGTCACGTTTGTTTGATATGCGTCCTGCATTGTTTTTCCAGATTTTTTTTAACTTTTTTTTTTTAGTGCCTGTATGATATTGCTGCATTAGAAAAACTTTAAGAATATCACAACTAATTCTGAACTTCAATAAGCTTGACCAACGATCAATTTGGCCTTTACCCGCAGTAATTACCCATTACGTAAAACATTACGTCGTCATAAATTAAACGAGACTTAACGAGGTACCCACCGCTACCGTAGCAACTGACGTTTTCATTTAAAACCGAAAACACAAAAAATAAGATTAGAATTTTCATTTTCACACGTTGCACTTTAAAATTTCAGCTTTAGACACAGACTGGAGATCTATCCTCAGATAATAAGAACTTCGTTCAAATTAAAATGTTGCTCATATAAAAGTTCTGAATACATATGCGACGTCTATTTATAGAATACCAATGTCTAGTGAATTAACCCGTAATTTAATTTAACCTGAAAACGTTATCATTGCAGTTTCGAAATCCAGATTTCGATATCTGATTACTTTAGTTTGATTTGTTTGTTTTAGATAAATAAGTAACAGTGTGTAGCATTTATTTTGCAACTATATTGTTTTTATAAACACCTAGCAGTTTGCCTGCGACTTTGTCCACAAAAATCGTGATAGCTCGGCTAATATGCATGATCTAAATATAATTTATAGCCTGTAGCACCCACGACTAATGCAGGTTTATGTAAGTGAAAAAATTTTTAGAATTGGATCATTCGTTCCGGAGATTACCCCCTACATACAAACTTACAAACAAATTTTACCTCTTTATAATATTAGTTTAGAAGTATAGATTGCGATATACTTGGCTATTATCACACCTATAAAAATGGATTATGGTTAAGATAGGTTAAAAATGATAGTGTAAAGTTTTTCAAACTCTTGTGAAGATTCCTTTTTTCTATAAGGCGCGAATTATACAGAAACGGCGTAAGGTGAAGGCGCAGCGCAGGCGCAGTGCAGGCGTGGAATTTATAACGAAACGAAAGAATGGCGTGAACGACGGCTACGTACATTTTATATGAAAACGTTTTGAAACGTTCTGTATAAATCGCGCCTAAGAGTAAAAAAAGTAATTATTATATGGCTTCCCTTTAGAAAGTGACTGGTCGAGTATCAAAAAAAATCCGGAATACGAAGCTATAACTTCAGTAGTACCTATATCAAAATCTGTTGTTATTCGACAGGGTTCAATGTCTTTCACGGTCAGCACATAACTCAATCAACGTTATGCCTCCGCCAACCTTTGTGGAATCGTACATGAAACGTATCTAAACTAATTCAATTATACTTCCCATGAGGACTACTAGATCATTGTAGTTTGTACCATGTCCTTGACACATTTAAAGATGAAAACGTTTTAAATGCATATCTGTGAGTAGATCTGCTGTTCGGCACACCCGTCTTCGTAAGCCTAGAGCAGGGATGGCCAACCTGTGGCTTGCGACTGAAAATACTAGGCACGCTATTGATTGACGTACGAAATGTGGCAAGATCTTCTTCAACCTTTGGCCATCCAGTGCTGAATGTAGGTCTCTTCCAAATCTCTTTACTTTTGGCGGTTTAGTGTCATGGCTCTTCAGTTTCTTCCGGCCACTTTAATGAGATCGTCTGTCCATCTAGTCGGTTGTCTTCCCACATTCCTCCGTACCGTCCATGGACTCCACTCCAGCGCTTTCTTCTCCCATCCAGTCTACAGTATACAACATTATTTTTAGTAAATGCGAAACCTAAATATAGTTTGTTCAGAATAAGTAACTGAATCGATTCCAATAATTTTTAAACCATGTTATATGTTGCCCCAAAAATATTTAAAAAAGGTTACAAGTTGGACACCATGCGACACTAAGTAAATATCGCAATAATTTAGGTACCTACTGCCAAGTCATTATTATCAATGAGCTCAAGACGACGCTGGAGGCGCGCGCGCGGCTGTGCCGCGTGGTGACCGCGTTTTAGTGCGGACAACCAGGTAACAGAACAAGCTTATAACTTTGTGATTTTTTATGCTGCAGTTTTGAAATTTTGTACATAGATTCTTTCCATAAAAATACTAGACACGTGTTTCAGGTTTCGCATATACTAAAACTAATGTTGTATAAGGCCCGCCCACTTCCACTTTATTTTTTATAGCTTTTGTTATGTCCGTAAGTATGTGGTTTAGTATTTTAGAAACAGACCTAAAATGCGCAATGAAAAAATCTCATAAATAATTGTAGGTGTTGTAACTAAGTCAGTATCTTTTGTGTTTATTTTGTCTAACCTTTCTTTGATTTCGGTGGCATGCCCATGTGTCTTCGCTATTTTTTTTTCTTATGGCTAGGTCAAATACGAACATAGCTGCGAAAAGATTCGCCATCCCTGGCTTAGGGTTTTATAGCACCATTGTAGAGTGTGACATTGCATAACGTATCACCATAAAAGTCGAGACAGATTGTGTTCGCTGAAAAGGCAATCTAATTTATGGTCCACGTGAGTCAGTTATGTCGAAAGCTACGATAGACATAAATGTTTAGATCGTTGACCTAAACGGCCTGGAAAATATGCTTTTTTATAACTAACAATTAAGATTCGCCCACGGCACTCGTCTGGCCGAAAGCTCTTTATTACTGATTTGTTTACATTTAACTGCTAAAAATGTTTACTCTTAAGTGACTAATAATAGAATTCACTAGATTTTGAACTGATTACGTAAAAAACAGTTTCGTCCTTGTAACTAATGACATAACAATATTAGTTCTGTTCCAAAATCTAGCACACGCTTACGCATAGGTTTATTAGTACATTATGTCCCATTTGACTAGCCATTTGACATTCACTCATTACAAGTGTTAAACAGAGTGTTTACATTCCCCAATGAATGCTGCTAATTAGATACTGAGCACTTTTATCAAGGCCACCTACGTCGCAAAACCACAGCAGAACTTAGAAGAAATTAGAAAAAGTTCTCTAAACTAACCAGTTTCAGTCAAAATGAATTTTCAAATGATTCTTTGACTTTCTCAGCTTAAAGTGTCAGTCTACTCACACAAAATGTTGATAAAAACTAACACAACGATCTCTTTCCGAACATTTTTCATTTGAATTCGCTTTCCGCCTTCATGTTGAAAAACTACACGGGCGGAGCTGCAAGCAAGCTGCAAGACAGTGAAGGCACTGATAGTTACAGGAAGACATAGGTATCTAGGTAGATAGGGACCTACTCAAATCATGTCAACACAGGATACACATCTGTCAAGTCCGTCCACCTATGAGTGAAATCGATGCATCCATACAAACGTCGACTGGATTGCTTCATTGATAGTTACGACTCAGATTTATAGCTCCGTATTATTTGTGTTCCGATTCGGCGCACGCGACGCCAGATGTCAAAAACACATCATGGCGGACAAATACCCGTTGACATTTGTAATAGTTTGAGAGCCATGGAACTCGTAAATCAATTAGTTACTGACAGTAGACTGTAAAATTATTTTTATGCTCAATTTGGTGTTGGTGATCGGTTTTGGGGCTCCTAGATATGGGTCACCTACATCTGAATGTAGGGCGTAACGGAAGGAAATTGCACTACCTATACCTAATTAAAATGATTAAGCTGTTTATTACAATAGATGTGGTACTTGGAGTCAGAGAATAAGAGGATAGGAGGTCCCTAAGACGACCCACTGACTGAATATAGTTATGACAGTTGAAGAATGATGCAACTATACGGTATTCAACCTTCTCACATAGACCATAGTACCCACATTCAGTAGTTCCAAAAGAAAATCATTGACAGATAAGACACGACTCGCTCTAAGGGCACTTCTAAGTGTTAGTCGTGTTTATGCAATGAAAGTGTGCTTTGTTCACGCTTTCGAGTAATTCGAGTATCACCATAAGTTCGTAAGAAATGCATTATTGACACACTTCACTATCTTCTTAGAAGTCGCCAGAAGAATCAATCAGTCAGCCTCGATTTCTAAAGATTTTTTAATTGAACGAGGAGCTGAACCAACTCCTCAACAATCAAAAATCAAACTACATACTAAGGTATTAATTAATCTACTGCTATACGCTGTGGTCGTTGAGGAGTAGTTAGTACGTTAACGTAGGTCAAAGTAGGTACATGTATTTAGTAGTAGTACTTTAATAATACATTACTGATTTTCTGGCACCAATGTCAAACGTGCCAGTGATGAAACATCTAAAACGGCCGACTTCGTCACTATTTTGAAAGCGGCGCCAACATTCTGTACGTACGATTTTTTAATGTTTCCGTTTCTGAGACAAACGCAAGTACATAGGTACATGGTAATTACGCATTGTCATGTAGCTAGATTTTTAGTTACCACTTTTAAACGCAGTAATACAGCGGTGTCCCAGTGGTGGTGGCCCCGACTTACGAGCAGTAAGTGGCGGGTTTGAACCCAGGCAGGCGCATTACTTTGCATAATTTATTTCATCACCACTGCTCTCAAAACGGTGAAAGAAAACATCGCGAGGAAACCAGTAGTCTTAAAAAAAAAATCTAAATCAAAATCAAAGCATTTATTTCAAGTAGGCCAGTTACATGCACTTTTGAATTGTCGAAACAAAGACAACAGTAAAAAATAGCTACAGTCCCAGTCACAAGGCACAAAAACTGTGAAAGTACTGTAGTTGCCCATTCCCTAACGTAGATCTCTATGGAGAAGAACGGGCAAGAAACTCCATGGACACTCTTTTAAATCAGAATACTTTAACAAAACCTTGGTTACATCATTCATTTTGAGATGGTACATTATGTGAGAACGATGCAGCAAGATGTGTACGTTAAAAGTGTCCATAGTAAAAACAGTTCAAAAATAAAATAATTAATTCAAATAAGCCGTGCCAAATAAGAGATGACCAGTCTCAACTGACAGCGCCCGTTCACGAACATGACGCATGTATCAGCACCATTCAACTCAACCATTTTGAAGGGAACTAAATGATCCGACACACGTGCCACCATCAGCGAGACATTTGAGTGAGCATGACATACTCCTAACCGCCAGGGCACATTCAAGTCAAGAAAAGACGCAGGATTCCAGCGAATGACAGCTTTCTAGTACATAGTACTCACACAATATGGGCTAGGCGGCTATATAATACAAAAGAGATTGAATCAATACAATGCAAAGATAGTTATACAATCTTCAGCAGCTCCAACAATACTATTTAATGCTATCAATTTAGGCGCCCCTGTTCTTGTGGATCAGGACCGGCATTGAGCCAAGCATTTTTATCAGTGATATAATCGTCCAACTTGTAATATGCTTTCTTACATAGTGTGCGTTTAATGCATGTTTTAAATTTCGTTTCATTCAGTTCAAGAATACTTTGTGGAATTTTATTATAGCACCTCAAACAGTACCCCATGAAAGATGAGTCTACTTTAGCTTGTCGGAAGCCTGGCTGAACTAATTGGTCTCTATTTCTAGTACTGTAATTGTGTCTGTCACCTCTTTTATTAAAAAGATGTAGATTTTTTCTTACATACATTATGTTTTCGTAGATGTATTGACAATGTACCGTCATGATGTTAATTTCCTTAAACAGTTCCCTTAGAGAATCGCGCCTACGAAGATTATATATGGCTCTGATGGCTCTTTTTTGCAGAATAAATATAGACTCAATGTCTGCAGCCCGTCCCCATATTAAAATGCCATAAGACATAATACTATGAAAGTAACTAAAATAGACCAGTCTAGCGGTATCTACATCAGTATATTGACGGATTTTTCTTATAGCATACGCTGCTGAACTTAGCCGCCCCGCAAGAGATGTTAAATGAGAACCCCATTGTAGCCTTGAATCAAGCGTAATCCCCAGGAAAACCGTTTTATCTACAAATTCAAGTTTCTCTTTATTCAATACTATATCACAATCGCTACTTTTAACATTCGGTAAAGCAAATCTTATGCATTTCGTTTTTTTCCATTTAACACTAAATTGTTTGCTGTGAACCAATTATGGACCTGAAATAGGGCATTATTCACGTTATCTAGATTTTGGGCCCGTCTATTTATCTTAAAAATTAGGGAAGTGTCATCAGCGAATAACACCATATTTTGAGGTTGGTTTTTCAATAAATAGGGGAGATCATTTATATATACTAGAAAGAGGAAAGGACCCAATATTGAGCCTTGCGGTACCCCCATTTTTACTTTTAAACCCTGTGAATTAACAACATTTATTTGCACATGTTGTTGTCTATCACTCAAATTAGATTTTACCAAACTAAGTGCAAGTTTCCCTAGTCCGTAATGCTCAAGTTTCAAAAGTAATGTGTCGTGATTTACGCAATCAAATGCTTTGGAGAGGTCACAAAATATTCCAATGGCGTCTTGGGACTCTTCCCACGCAGTAAATATGTGCTTTAATAAGGTTACACCGGCGTCAGTTGTACAACGTCCCTTGGTGAAACCATACTGTTGTGATCGTGTAAGATTCTGTTGGTGTTAAAATGATTGAGCATTTGATTTAGCATTACCTTTTCAAACACCTTGCTAAAAACTGGCAACACGGATACAGGTCTATAATTATTTGTATCTTTACTATCTCCGGATTTAAACAGAGGTATGACTTTACTGTATTTCATTAAGTCCGGGAAAACTCCTTGATGTACACACAAATTAAAAATTAAAGCTAAGTATGGTGCTATAGTCTCAACTATGGATGTACAAACTTTGATAGACATTCCCCAAAGTTCTTTGAACCACAAATTCGAAGACATGTGACCAACCCGATGTACCAACCCGCACTGGACCCGCGTCGTGGATTATAGCCCATTCCCTCTCATAGAGAAGAGGCCCGTGTCCCAGCAGTGGGAACATTATAGGCTGATTATGCTGAATACGGCTCTTTCGATCTAACAGGAAGGGAATTTTCGGTAGCGGCTTTAGCTTTCGGGGTGTTCCTCGACTAGCGACGTTCTCGAGAAATAGAAATCACTTATCAAAACTAGTTTCTGTTATGTATTAGATTCTGAAGTAATTAACTAACTTATCCACTTTTTTAATTCAAGATAAGACGTTATTAAAACGTCTATACGTTCATCACATTTTCATTTCGTAATAATAGGTCATTGTCAAAAGATAATTAAAAAACTTAGTTAACATGCCACTGTTGCATGATTCCAAGTGGTAATCGAATCGAATATAGATAGATAGTGCAGAAGATAACTCCTCTAAAAGTAGCCTAGGTTACACCTTATAACATCAGCTGTCTGCCACTAAAACTCCTGTCAAAATAGGTAGAGCCGTTTCGGACATTAGCCGGAACAAACAGACAGACAGACCGACAGGTATACAAGGATTTCAAATAATGTTTTTTTGTTATAAGTACGCTTTCATATGCATTCAGTAAAAATCTGTTATTTTGACATTACAAACAGACACTTCAATTTTATTTATTTGTATACAGTACGTATAAAGTACCTATAGATTTACAATATATCTACATAGACGTAAGTTGTCTATGCTACAAATATAAAAATACCTGACTTCAAATGTGTGGTTACAATTAATCAGCTTTTACGCTTTTTCAGACACTTCATTCGCTGTTTCCAGCAGGTGTTGTGGAAACAATAAATTCTTTTCGTTCGTATCTGTTTCCCGTGTCCGAGCTATTTTGGTCAAGGTCGGGCGTTGCCGGGCCCTAAAGGTATAGATAGGTTTTTGTTTATTGAAACGGATGCTGTGTCTATGCCGTAGAGGCCGTCGAGGAAGAGTATTACGGTACCAATTGCGCTGGTTACGTGGAGGGTGAGAAAAGGGTTGCTACGAATTATTGCTACGACAAATCGTAGCAATTATATCCTTAATTGTCACATCGAGAAATAAAAGTTTAATAAAACATTATTATTTTAGTTGTAGTAGTTTAATACCAAAAAATAGCAGTGATTATACCAGTGATAGCAGCGGTGGCCCTATAGTGGCTTACAAACAGTAAGTCGTGGGTTCGAACCCAGCCAGGCGCATTACTTTGTGTAATTTATTTCATCACCACTGATCTCAAAACGGTGAAGGAAAACATCGGGAGAAAACCGGCATGTCCTAGAACCAAAAATTCGAAGACCTGTGACATCTACCAACCCGCACTGGGCCCGCGTGGTGGATTATAGCCCATTCCCTCTCATGGAGAGGAGGCCTTGTCCCAGCAGTGGGAACATTAAAGGCTGATTATACTATACTAGTGATAGCCTAGTGGTGTGACCGTCGGACTGCCAAGTCATAGGTCTCGAGACGCACCTCTGATTTTTCGGATTCATGTGCTTCTCCTTTACATAGTTACTTCGCAACGGATTTTAATGCAGTTTTCAACAATAGATAGAGTGATTCAAGAGGAAGGTTTATATGTATACTGCACCCGAGGAGCAAGCCGGGGCGGGTCGCTAGTATTGTATAATCATCACTTCCTTCGGTGAAGGAAAACATCGTGATGAAACCATCATGCCTGAGAGTTATTTCTCGACGACATGTAAAAATAAGTCCAGAGGTCCATGGGCGGCAAAAAAGGCACTAACCACACGATAAAGAAAGATACTATTTTTACTTAAGAAGTTTTCGTCTTTCAGATTGTATGAATCTTACTCTCTTAGACTTACTTTTTCATTATTAACATATTCCCAATAGATAATATTGTATTATAAGGAATTAAAGACAGACAGATTATTCCAGGTTATTATAGTTATTGATAAGCAAATTGTGTTAACGATGTACCTACGTTGGTGAACAACTTTAGATACAATAGAGTCCAATATGGAACTTTTGTTGCCTATGAAAATGTGACTGGATTGCAATTGCATTAACATTACAGAAGTCATAATAGTAGCTAGTTTGCTATTGATAGTACATAATAAGTCCTATAAAAATAAGTATAGCTACCCTGTTAAAGTATACCATTGGCTAGTGGCCATTAACCCCAACATATGGACTAGACTACCATAGACCGTATGCACTCAAAAGTAATTAAATGTAGTGTATTGTGATGCTTTTGGACAATATTTCGTCCAATGTATACGCTAGTATTTATTCTCCGCGAGCCCACTCCATCTCATGCAGTACACGTTGATCCGTGGTACCATAGAGTTCGACATATCCTAAGAACGCGCGAAACGAAAACTAAACGAAATTCGAAATTTAAACTGAAAAAAGGTTTAATATGAATGTTTGGTGACAAACGTTTTGGAACATATATTATTGGTGTTTTTTTTTTTTTAAATCGAAAATGTGGCGAACTGTTTTAGGACTTTCAGTTTTCTTGTATGCGATAGTTTCGCATGTTACCACTGCGCCGACGTATTACCAACACCCTGGTAAGTATTTGTTTTTTAATGAAAGTCTTGTTATTTTAGTAAACAAAAAACTAATAAATAAACATTAAAGAATCGTTGCTGATCCACTATGTATACATTTGAATGGTTTTTAAAATAGTTTTAGGGATGCTACCAACTTCCGTTACACAGTACACTCTATTATTTATTGATTTTCACAAATGTGGCTACCTAGATATTTTTAGGCTTTGAGGGATCATATTCTTCAGTTGAAAGACATGTGTACGTTCAAGTACGTTGTGCATTGTATCTAGTCAATCATGGAAGCAGTCTAGTCGTAACGCTTTATTTTTATCCTAACACTCAATTTAAGAATAATAAATAATGATTGTTTAACTGATTAAATCATCGTGTTCTTGACTCCACGCGATCATGTTCAAGAGCGGAACAAATAGGTGTCTATTACTCTTATCCACATCGAATTCAGGACCAATTTACATATGCCTGTTAAGTGATTGACCTACTTTTTTATCTAACTATATTTTGGAGATCATTTAGACCACTGTGCTTTATTAAAAAGAATCTCCTTGTGGTTTTATATTTTAGCTGATATACCTACGGGAAATACTTGGTAAAGACATGCCTGTTTTCACTAACACGGCAAAACCTGAATTAATGCCTAAATAAAAGCGCACTTAAATTGGCATAGCGTTGAGAGTTAAAATTTTGAATGTGGAATATTTTTTTGTGCATTTATTTAGAAATTGCCTAAAGTTAGTGGAAATTGACATGACCTTTTTACTTGTTGCCGTTAAGGACTTCTCATTCAGAAATGTAACAATGCATTCGTTCAGGGAGCTACTGATCCATTTGTGTCGGTAGGTAAGCTAACCAAAACTAAGATAAGTTATGAAACCCAAGCACTTGATGACCTAAAAGGGGTTTACAATTACTTACTTGGAAACTCTTGAAAGACATAATACCGTAGCAAACCAGATTATTTAGCTTCTGACTCAAATCTGTTGTACTTTGTAGTGGAGGTGTGTACACAATTTTTGAACACACTCAGTTTTTAAAGTACAAGTGACCACCGTTTTTATGAGGTATGTTCTGTTACAGATGATTTCAACAATCGTGAAATATTAGCTCTTTGTTTATTGTTTAAATCCACTGTAGGTACTACCTCTATAGCTACTATAGCATGACATCCTTCGTTCTGTATACTTTACACGCGGTTCCTCGGTGCTCAGGATCGAGATGTTAGTGTCCCGTCTTGGCGCCAAATATGTTGGCATTGCTGGCTCACACTAAAGAAGAAAGTTTATAAGGTCCGACAGATAGGGTCTACCGTTTTGGTCGTATCTAAATAATTGCATCTCCTATCAATAAATTGTCTTTTCACATCTTCCACAGTACGTGGCCCAAGCTATACCCTGACGAATGCCCCCGAACAACTGCAGCGTAAACCTTACATCGAGGTGCGCAACTCGACGTACCACGGCAGCGGGCCGCGCGAGGAGGCGCGGGCCATGTGTTCAGTCAAGACACAGGAAGTCAACGCCACAGCCAACGCTACTATCACAAGGAGGCTACATGGAGTAGTTACTTCTCGTAAGTTTGTAATCATCCTCTTTTTGCCTTATGCCTTTTCTCATTCCTCAAACAATCCACCCATCTTTCCTTTTGGCCCTCTCTATCTATCAACATATTCGTCACTCTTTTAGTCACATGTGTTTCATCTCAGTAAGTATATAATCGTCTTCATAAATCATAATGTTATATGATACTAAGTACATATGTTTTTTGGGAGCATCGAACTACCTAAAATGGTAGAAGAACACATGAGGTAGCATTCATTTAAAACTAAGACAGAAGAGGTCAGCGCCACCGTTAGCTAATTCATGTCAGCCCAATATTCCACAGACACAAACTGATTCATTGAGTTGTTGCCACGAGAAAAAAAAATTAGCAATTGGCTCTCAAAAGTACGAGTTAGGGCCTATTCCCACGACGCCTTATAAAGGCGCAGATTTCATGTTCCGCGCTGCGTTTGTCGTCGCGTCGTCGGTGTATTTACTGCTT
The DNA here is from genome assembly GCA_910589295.1 of Noctua janthe. Taxonomy (NCBI): domain Eukaryota; kingdom Metazoa; phylum Arthropoda; class Insecta; order Lepidoptera; family Noctuidae; genus Noctua; species Noctua janthe. The sequence continues at coordinate 9,635,698 of OU342556.1, read as the reverse complement.
TGAAAAAGCAGCATCCTTTGCGTTTAGAGTGTTTATGTTTGTAGGCTAGATGACGCAGCGACGGCGCGTAATAAGAACACCGTGTGCTCAGGCCCTTAGGTTCGATAGAGCAATTAAAACGCCGTCGATTTATAATTGTTTCTCTTAGTTAATCTTATCTAGAATCATTCAAAGGAGTTTAGTTAAAACACAGGCCAAATAGCGCTTCTGCGCTATATAAATATCACGGGTTCGATTCTGGCTTTTCTTCTAGCGTTCAGGGTGCAATGTCCTGGGAATAGTAAGTATAAGTCTTGTAACGAGTGTTGTGTTGTGAAGGTAAACGCGACAATAATACCTGATGGTGATTGAATGATTTATAATAATGATTGAATTCAAGGATTTCCTTGTGAGGGACAACACAGATGGTTTGGCAGGAAATTCCAATATCGCAACAGTTAGTTATGTACACTCTGATGATTTTTGTTTAAGTTGTTGGTATTGTAAGACAATTAATTTTCCATTTTCAGGAGAGCTCCACAGCTCGATTCAGCGCCTGGAAGTGATAATCTTCGGTCAGATGCAGCAGCTGTGGCAGAGTTTGGATGCACTGCGCACAAGCGTCGCCAGCAGAGTCTCACGCTCTAATAACAATAACCCGTCTAGGAATACAGTGTCCTTCAGATACCAAACTCCACATTCTTACCAACATCATCAGCAACTGTGATTATTAGGGTTATAAACTCGATATCTGCACTTATTTGAAAAGAATTTCGACTTAGGTAGTAACCAACCATATCGAAACAGAATAAGTTCGAGAATCACGTCTTTTTAGCTTTTATTGCACGGACATAAGGCTTTTTCTGAACGGCTCAAGCAAATTCCACGTCGATAAGCATGGTCACTCCCGTCGATTTGATTAGATTTGCATTATTTGTCAAGAAGACAGATCCGATGCACTGATGATACAAAGTTGCCTGGGGAGGACCTATACGGCGATTTTTAGGTAAAAAGCTTTAGTTCAAATTTTTTTTATTACTCTTGCTTGTTTTAAGAATGCCATTAACAGATCTTTATCTCAAAGTAGTAACACTTATATTCACAAGACTATCTAAAATCTAATAAGTTCCACTAATGAAATTATAACGATTAGAGTGAACACGCACTGCATACCTATTTGTGTTGGTTTAGTTTCAATGCTGGCTGTCTTATTGTTTCGAATGAAAACTTTAAAGGTGAAATTAAAATATTTTGATCGACCAACAGGTTGAAAAAAGAGACTGTCGAGTCTAACCATTGTTCTATGTAAAATACAGGTATTCAGCTACATTTAGTTAGACTGGAAGCTGACCCCAACGTGGTACATGATGTCTGTAAAGAATGATGTACACACCTAGAAGAAATTAAAATTCTACAAAGCTGAACTGAATCCAAAACTCGAAGTTATAATGAATGATACCACAAGCTATTTTAAGTCGAAAGGTCATAGTAATAGTACTTGAACTGTCTCCTTTTAACAATGGGTGAGCAATGTAATGTGTGGTGGGAAAGTAATATGTGACTCGTACAAAAAAACAACAATATTTATAAAGTTCAATTTATTAACAATTAGTAACTGAATAATTCAGCAGCTTACGGGTTCAAGCTCACATCGGTGTGGTTATCGAACTTGACCACGCAATAACAATAAACAAATACCTCGTTAGTTACAATAGTTAAGTTAAATGATGTAAAACTAAAATGTCATTATTAATAAATATTAACAAACAAATTATTATGCATTTATCTCTAAAATTACATTTAGAATTTTGCATTAGAATTTATGTACTTATAAAAATACAGAGATTCTATTAGACTATTTTAGTTCATAATTTAAATACCTTTATTCCGATGATGGCGCCGTTTTTATAGATAATCGTACAACTGCAGGAATTAATGGTTTGCCTACACTACCTTATAAACAATACATGGACGGATTATTACATTTTGTGGAACTACCATTAGAACAGTAATTCATCATGTTACTGATAAAATAAAATACAATAAATAATACCTCACTTTACTTGCGATATGAAATGTTTTGTTCGTTCAGATTTTATCGTAAATGCGTACGACTCGGATTATAACATATTCGTGCACGTTATATCACTAAAAGATTACAATATAATATTTTAGACGATATACATACATGTAAACAGTGTTAGATTCAATCAATCCTATCTCCTGACTGAATGAAATAACAATAAAGATATTTTGTATTGAAAACTTACTTAAAATAAGGCATTTAATTCGTTGAAGACAATATTTGTGAAATAAAATGTGTTAACAGTATAACCATTATAAAATGTAAAAGATTAAATGTGAAAGCACTAACACAACTACCCACTTTTAGAAATTATTTATTTGTTACAAGCTGGTAATGATATACAATCAAATGATTCTTTATTTAAGTCCATAAAACAACGTAATTTTATAATTTCCTACTGGTTGGGTAGAAATTGGTACCTTACACCGATTTGCCATTTTTATAGCCATTTTATACAACACTCAAAGAATGACAGTTGTGTTTTGAATAAACAGGACTATTTTAATCGAGTTTGCAATTTGTTTAATATTTCAACTTCCATAACTTCACGATCAAAAGGTGCTATATTTATATTAAGGTTCCTCAAACCACATTCAATCTTTTACTTTTATAAATAATAAAATCAGAACATAAGTTTATATTTTGTTGGGTAGTAAAACAAGTAGTTACGTAGGTGCAAGTAGTGTGTGGTGTGGTATCAAGCGGCAGAAGCCTGCATGTAGCGGCGCAGTTCCTCCTGCGTGTCGAAGATCATGACGGGGAAGGGCGAGCCGGGCACGTGCCGGCCTGCCCATCGCACCTCCACGCGGTAGTCGCCGGGCTCGGTGGGAGAAAACTGTGGGCAATAGGCACATTTATTAAGGAGCTCGTATTTGATGTACTTTTTGAGTTATCGTGATAAAAAGGTCAAAAACCTTGCGTTATCGTAAACGCAATTATTTATTACTATTCGATACGGCAGTATTTGTTGAGCAACAAAGCCGACCCTTAGCAATTATTATTGCATATATTCGATCTTCATTCGGTTTGTGCCGACCGGCAAACTCTCAACATCTTCCCTTGCAGAATTGGGTTCGGGCGGGCTCTGCATAGTTCGAGCTAAGCCGAACGGCTTGTTCCGGAAGATAAATCTACATAATTATATTCCTCTAGCTGTTACCCGCTACTTTCGTTCGCGTGAAATTTTATGAAAATACTACTTCCCTATTTGAATCTGATTTTGTTAATAATTTAAAGGGTTTTAATTTATTTGCACGGAACCCTAAACCTTTTTCTAAAATAAGCATAAGTAGCCTAAATTACTCGTTATAACATCAACATCAGATATCTAAATGAAATTTATTTATTTATTTGTATAAATTATGCCGCTCGGCCTAGCCGAATTTTGCGGTCGTAAATTAATATGAAGCACAGCACCACTTTTTAGTTCAGTTTTTAAAGGCACCTTCGTAGTAGAGATGCCGTCCTCTGCACTCTCTCTCCACGTGATAAAGGAATGTTTGCAGCAAGCAACGCAATCACACGTTGGGTACTGTATTATGAAAAAATGATAAGCTGGTAGATACACGATTGACCGGCTTAATAGATCAATATCTCAATTACCTAGCATTTACTACAAAACTATCGTCATTACTAATGTTTGTTATCTTTATTATAAAGACGTAGTTGCTTACAACATATTTATACGGGTTGCAGACCGAAAACTAAGCTAACTTAGTTCAGCTTAGCTCGCAAAGATGACGCAGTTTTTCATACTTGTATCATCATCATCATCATCATTTCAGCCGAAAGACGTCCACTGCTGGACATAGGCCTCCCCCAAGTGCCGCCACATTGACCGGTCCCGTGCGTCTCGCATCCAGCGGATCCCAGCAACCTTCACCAGGTCATCGGTCCACCTAGTGTGAGGCCTTCCAACGCCACGTCTTCCGGTTCGCGGTCGCCACTCCAGAACTTTTCGGCCCTATCGGGAATTCGTTCTGCGAGCAATGTGCCCTGCCCACTGCCACTTAAGTTTGGCTATTCTTCATACTTGCATGCAGACTGCAAACTAAGCTATATGAGCTAGCTTAAATATGCGATGCTAAGTTAGTTGGGTGTGCCGCTGCGTAGCAGCTGCTGCTGTCCAGTGTCGTGTCAGCAGAGATTGAAGGTGTTGACATATCCAAGGTCCGGAATGTCTTTTCTTTAGATAATAATCAGTCGGTATTAATCTTCGTTTCTTTCATCCGAATTTTGTTCATCAATTAAATTGGATGCCGAGCGATATCGCCCGTCAAATTGAACTTCACAACACTGTCTGAGCTTTCAGTTAGTTCTTGGTGTGCACGGGACATATTTCTAGTTTAGCTTAGCTGGCTTAGTTTAGGTTCGGCATAGCTTAGTTTTCGGTCTGCAACCCGCATTATAGTCGCCCAATATACTTCTGTAAAAGGTTGAAATGTTTTTAAAACACTAGCTACTTACTTTGCATAGTATAGTGCGGTCCTTCTGGCTCTCTCGCTGCATCTCGACGCGGAAGGCGCCCTTGGGCCCGCGCACGCGCACGGTGAGCTGCCCCGCGCCCGCGCCGCGCGTGTCGCACAGGAAGCGCGACTGGAACGTCGCCAGTACTCCTGGTTCCACGCCCGGCCCGTATACACGGACCTATACAAAAACACAGGGTTTCAAAATTAGGATATATGAAAATTTTGTAAGTTTTACAGTAAACCTGTCCGCTTATAAGCAAATATAGGGAGTTAATTATTGGAAAATATTTTAGGTACTTGACAATGAACAGTAAAGGCCCCCCATTTGCTTTGATAGGGCTTTGGAAATTAAAAACCGCCTGTGTATCACTAGGTGAAGCATAAATATAATTAAATAAATACACAAGTCCGATGGCTCTTTCCAATGATATAGTGCTGCAAGGTTCTATTGGTGAGTGGCCATAGTCGGAACAAATCCGCCATCTTGTTTTTTCAATAGAATTTCACAAAATGTGTACCATTTGGGTGTTACCGCACCAATTGATCGATCGACATCGGTCGACGTTAATAGATTGGTGTGGTAGCTTTGGCGGACGTCGACTAATCCATTCTACCATCGATCGATTGATGTGGTAACACCCTTAGAGTCCTCCTAACAATGTCATGTAAGCGCCAAAACAATCATGCTGCTCTATGTTTGAATTGTCCGCAAAGTGTTACCTTCGAAGGGTCGGGAGCGCCGGCCACTTTGAGCACAAAAGGCGAGCCGGGCACGTGTTCCCCCGCGAACTGTATGCTCAGCATGTGTCGGCCCGCTTCCGCTGGCTTCACGTTCAGCGTGAACGTGCCGTCTCCATGCTCGTATAGTTCACAGTACGCGACCTGGAAGCGATTACATGGTTAGTTGTTGAAGTTGCAACATTGCGCAATGCTCGAGTCGTTAGATACGGGATGGAAGGGACACCGACGTTTTCGTCAGGGCCATCTTGGATTCTCATTTTCGTTATCAGTGACCCCGAAAACCCATGACGAAAAAACCGAAAAAAGGTAAAGAATGAAAAATATTAGCATTTTTGTAATGTTTTCTATTCTATGGTGTAATTAAATGGCTGTACTGTGATGTGTATGTAATTTACTATTTGACTACAGTCTGGAGACACCTAGACACTACGTACAGTGCCTTGTTCCCGAAGAGAAGCCGGCAGGAATCGGCTTGTTAGGTGCCTTCGGGCCTGTAATAGTCAGTGTGCTTGCTAGGTTAGCAGGTGTTACGCGTTACGCCAGTTACCTTGTTGGGGCCGGTGCAGTGCGCGGTGAGCTCGCCGGGCCCGGCGCGGCGCGTGTCGAGCCAGGCGCGGATGTCGCGGCCCAGCACGCCGCCCGCCAGCCCCGCGCCCGAGCACACCACGCGCGACGCGTCGCCGCTCTCCGAGCTCGCTGATACGTTCACTGTTAGCGGACAACCTGCATGAAAGAAGAAAAAAATCATTAATTAATTACCACTTATTTGATGCTGTTCAAAGATTAACCAAGCATCGGATTGGTCGACTGGCTGGATGTCCAGATTGTCGATTGTGATGTGAAAATAGTTTAAAAAAACTAACTCATCATTTTAATGGGAACCACGTCTTTGGCATTAGCATCCTCAAATCTCGTGGAAAGGATTATAGCTTCTAGAAATCATAACACCAATAAAACACTGATAGAATTTATGGTCTTACAAACTGCCGAACAATGACTTCCGAATGCCAGTATGGCGTTTCATTCCCCACACTTTGCATAGTGCGAAGTGTTCTGTAAATTTTCGATGAACACTGAAGAGGTCTCAAAAAAATGTAATACCTTTAACCAGTCGGCCAGCCCACAGCACGCGCAGCTGGTGGTCCCCCTGGCGGCGCGGCGTGTAGCTGGCGCGCCACAGCCCCGGGCCGGCCGCCGCCAGCGCCACGGGGATGTTGTCGCCCTCCGCTGACGTCAGCGACGCTTCCGGGGCGCCGGGCCCGGCTGCGCTACCGTCTGAGGAAATACCACAATTGAGTAATCAGGACGAAAAGTTTTAAACAAATAAAATATTATAACTAAAAAAAAACTCAAAACGTGAGTTAATAGGCTTCTTTTGTGTTAGCTCGTTCCACCGTCGACCTCATCTCTGTCCTTAGGACTAGATAGAGGTCACAAGTAAGACCATTTATTAAAAAACTGAATAACACGCTTTTCAGTGATATCATTTTATTTCTCGTATTATTTTAACAAACCCTCTCATTTGACACCCCTTACATGGGCATGCATAAAAAATAACCCGTCCGCCATATTGGATTTAGAATGACGTCACTTAGCTAACCATGCATTGGCATCCAAACAAATATGTATTAAAATATGTTTGGGTTTTCCCATTAGGAATTTCTCAATAGTAGCCCGGAGTATGGATCCCTGTCCAGTTGAAGGCAATAACCTCGCCTCTTACATGGAACTTCCACAAGTTATACGCGACAAGGACGAGAATATGATGAGAAAAGTTTTGAAAACTTAAGTTATGGTTAGTCCTCTCTAAATAAATCTTCTTTTCAATCCCAAGAAACAATTGAATAAAAAGCTTCAACATATCGTTGTCAGTAGAAATGTTTGATCATAGATTCAACTAAAAAATAAAAATAAAATGCAGCATGACGTCATGGTATGTAGTTTCTGCATAATTTTGGATTTCGAATTCTAAGCCCCAAGGTAAAGACTAAAAGTCTAGGAACTAAACGTTGACTATGTGTAGGTAATATTTTGATTCACTTATGACATCTCAGCTTGAATATAAATGTGTGTAGCTACTTTTATGTATTACCTTGATAATAACAATAAAAAAAAATTTCAAAAGGTAAGTTATAAGTTGCAAGTTCCTGCTTAGTTATGCAATGGGTACCGCAAATATTGTTAATCAAATATTGTATAATGTAAACAGGTGTTAGTAGTAATGCGAAATAGATTATCTTTGGACAATTATCTTTGCTGATGTACTGTGATTTTTAAATAATGATAAAATATTCGTTTCGGATTTATTTTAAAATAACTGTTATCGCTTTTAATATATCGATATTGTGAAGATGAAAGAGAAAAACAAATAAATATACAAAAATAATATATTTGACCCCGACGTGATTTGAACACGCAACCTTCTGATCTGGAGTCAGACGCGCTACCGTTGCGCCACGGAGTCTTGTGGAAACACGTCTGAATTTACAGAGTGCTATCAATGAAAGCATTCTTCACACACAAATTATCATTATTTCAAGATATAAAACTACTTGTAAAAGCAATTAAATCGAGTGCTTACTTGAACGCTTCAGTTATTAATAACTACTTGGCCTTGTCTGGGGGATATATAAAATTTTGTTAGACAACTTGGATAAAACGTAAGACTTACTGCTTTTTAGAGTTTTGAAAAGTTTTTGATAATGGAAAAAGTGTGTAAAGTCAGGAAGTTTATTGTTTACCGACGAGACTACTAAGTATAATTGATATTCAAATAACGATTGTCAGTTGTTTGAAACGGCTGTAACACGGCAAATTGACGTAATATTTCAATTTGATTTGATGCTGCTTAGCGGCAGAAATGGTTTGCTGCTAGTATTTTTCCAGACGAACGTATCATCTTCTTGCCCTTGTCCATTTAGTCGGCGCAACACGTTTTAATTTTCCATTCTCCCCTGTCAATCGTCATGCTATCATTTCCGTTCATATCATTTCTCACACAATTCATCTATCTTTTCGTTAGTTTTCCTCTCGCTCTCCATCCATCAACATTTATATTCATCACTCTTTTAGTCACATGTGTTTCATCTCTCCTCATCACATGTCCATGCCAAGACAGACGACTACCTTCCATCTTTTTTTGTAACTGGCGTCGCTTTTAAACTTTCTGTTATACGCTCATTGCTTACTTTATCCATTTTAATCACTCCACACATTCATCTCAACATTCTCATCTCTGCTGCATGCGAACGTTCTAGGCGGAGTCAACCATAGGTTTTATGTAATTTTTCTACAATTGTGAAAACAGTTTGTACTCACCGATGGTGAAGGCCGCGGGCCCGTGCGGCGCGGCGTGCGCCAGCCCCCGGCCCGCCAGCGTGACGCGGTCGGCGCTGGCGGGCGGCGCCAGCTGCGCGCGCCGGGGGGCGCCGCCCAGCAGCGCGCCGTTGTACGTCAGCTCTAGTTCTGCCTCGCCGCCCGGGTTGCCTTCACCGCTCGTGAGCGTCACTACTGCACGACCGGATACTGTTTCTACACCTGTAAAGGTTACGAGAAGCTGTTAATCTGCTCAAAACATCAACTTCATCGTCAAATGGGAAAACGTAGACAAAACTGATCTAATGAACTGAATCTAATATCTCTTTTCAAATCTCAACCCACATTCTGTTATGGCTTGGGGCCACTAGATATAGGCATACAAACCTAACTACACCAAAATATATTAAATCAAAAGATAATGAAGCTGCTGTTTATCGATGATCAAAAGAGCATCGTGTAATTTAGCATCAACATGACGCTGGTGATAGAAACTTAGCCAGTGACAGTATCTTTGACAAATCAGACGTTGTTCAATTAGATGCTATCTTAACTTTTAGTGCGATTTTTTTCGACAATCGATACGAAAATAAAGATTAGTTATTACTAATCTTTATTTTCGTGCGCTATTGCGCACGAGATTCGAGGTTGTCGACATGTGGAGTGTGACCTCGGCTGTCATTGTTATTATGGCTAATGGCCTAATAGCCAAGAGCCACAACGAACATCTTTCGAAGCTCTCTCTAGGCAGTTTGATCAAGGCCTGAATCAGAAGGCAGTTCTCCTCAATATAGCGCGCATTGCGAGAAGGTTCCTGTCTCTGGAGCCCTAACCACCGGTAGCTTGGACCCACCTCCCGACACCGGCAGACTAGTATTAAAAATGAGGAAAAGATAAATACAATAAAGCTAAGTAGTAAATGACTTACGTTGATGCCTGCCCGCTAGCAGACACTCTAGCGTGCCAGGTCCCGCGTTGCTAGTGTCGAGCACTAGTTTGGAAGGAGCTCGCACGCGGCCTGAGTTGTCTGCACCCCATCCTCCGACTGGCACGATTGCTGATGTGTCTATCACCTGGTAATAAAAGGAACTGTGTTACAATCCTTTGGCTATTCTAACTATGCTACATGTACTTGGAGGGTCTCATTATCATCATCATCAGCTGGACATAGGCATCCTCAATTGCACGCCACTCAACTGTCATCCAGTTGCTACCAGCCAACCTGAGAAGATAATCGCTCCACCGAGCCTGAGGGCGTCCCACATTACGCTTGCCTAGGGGTAATATAAGGGGTCTAGATAAGCGGTAATCGCCTTCGAAGAGTTTTCTATTTCCACACATACTTTCAACCAGATTGATATAAGCGTTTCGGTAGCTTTTGTCGATCCGATACATTTCGTTTCCACCATAGTTGTCGTTAATAGAATGGCACTTGACTAAGCCCTCAGGTCATCACTACCAAACAGATGTTGGGATCAAAATGAAGTTGGCCACAATTCGCGTGCAGGATTTCACTTTTACATTCTTAATAACAATTTAACAAGCGAGGCTAAGTTAAAGATTGTAAAAATTTAGGCATTATCGCCTTTTTTTTAATGATAATTTTTGAGCAATCTACTTCTTTAAAAAAAATTCCACCTTAACAGAGAAGGGGCTCCCCGGCAGTGGTCCGGACGAGGTGAATATCCTGACTTCGTACAGTCCCACGACGAGCGGGATGTACGCACAGAGCCACTCTCTAGGCGCGCCGGCTACCACCCTACACTCTAGGAGGCCAGTCTCTGTGCTGTCGTCTTTGTCATCCGTTGTTAGTCTTTCGACCTGAAAGTAATGTTTTAAGGTTAACAAGGCGTTGATATAAATTATAACAAACAATGCTTATGTGCTTGTAAGGCGAGAATTATACAGAAATGTAAGGTGAAGGCGCGGCGCAGGCGTGGAATTTATAACGAAACAAAATCACAGCGTGCCTGCGTCGCGCCGCTTGAGTGTAATCCACGACATTACGCACATTTTGTATGAAAACGTTTTGATGCGGCATCATGCCTGCGCTACGCCTTCACCTTACGCCATTTCTGTATAATTCGCGCCTAAGGGGACAGTGTACCCGAATACGAGGCATACTAATGACAAAAGCAGTTACAGAACGTGAAATGAAAATATATAAGAAAATGTTAGACATTTTTGGGATTTTCATTTTTTTTTAGTTTCTTATGCCCGCGGCTCCGACTGCGTGGAGTATTTTTATGTCCCACGGGATCGTACTACCGGGATAAAATATATCCTATGTGTTAATCCAGGTTATAAATTATCTGTGTGCGAAATTTCATCCAAATTAGGTCAGTAATTTTTGTGTGATAGAGTAAAAAACATCCATCCATCCTCACAAATTTTCGCATTTATAATATTATTAGGATAGGAAGTAGGATTGTTCTTTTGTGAGTACAAAAATGTTGTTCTTTTCACCTATAAGAGTAGGGGAAGAAATGGATGGCCTGTGTTAAGATAATACAGAAGGTGACTCCTGGAATAACTCCAATGCAGAAGTATGGAAAAAGAAGATATGCCAAGGTGGGCGCAGACACCATAGAAATTGGATAAGGGCAGAACACTGACGATGATGTTTTTCTCTTACCTGTACGACGGGCGGCGAGTCCTCAGTACAGTGTATGGTGAAGGCGGCCTCCTTGCCCACGTGCGCGTGCGCCAGGCCCGTGCCCGCACAGCGCGCTATACTGCTGCTTTTGCCGCTAAGAATTCCGAGCGATACTGGACTGCCGGAAACGTTTGCTCCTGTAATAAATTATGTTTGCATTTGTATCAGAATTATTTAATTTTAAAGACAAAATCTAATAATTTCGGAGTCAATTTTCAGTATACTCAGTTATAAGTACAAATATATCGTGTCTGTTATGCTAATTTAATAGGGTAGGTGTTCAATTTACCAATATTTTATGTCGCAAAATTATTGTGAGAGACTCCGACAACTCTATTTTTATTGGCGAGAATCAGTAGCGAATGATTTGAATGAACGTTTCGTCTTTTATCTTATATCAAAGGTTGTTTTAATTAATATCAAAATGCATGCATGTGTATTCAAACCAGTTACCTCCATAAGTGATGTAGATCCTGTAGTGTGCTGGCACTGAAGGTCGCAAGCGAACTCTGTAGGTATTGCCGTCCTCTCTGATATCGACGGGCAGACGAATGCGGCGCTCGCCTATCGCTTCACAAATCACTTCTAGTTCCGCTACACCTGCGTCTTTTGTGTCAACTGAAATAAAATATAACAATTTATAAATTAAAACACAGTAACTTTTTGAACAGAAAAGATGTTATGAGAAAGGTACTGAAATAACAGGCTAAGGCTAAAATGGAAATGATCAGTCAACAATGCGAAAAAAGGATGGCGTTATACGCGTCTCTTTTACGTAGGGCAGGTGGCCTACCATGAAGTCTTAAAGCAGTATTGTTCTACAGTGGGAAAGAGATGAGGCTAGACGTCCTCTATAGCTCTATCCCGTTCCCACGAAGGAATAAGAATATAACAATACTATTTTGACAACAGAGACGTCGACACAGACGTCATGGTAACCCCCCTGAAACGATGTTGGGAATAAGTTAGCAACTCAAACTTAATTGAAGATCCACGAGATTGTGGGGAGTACGTTCCGCTACATGTTCTCCACAGCCAGCCCACCATACGTCAAGGGAGGGCAATTTGAGAATTTGGATATTTATCAAAAAGTGATAATGCTCAGTCTAATTTCTTTATCAAAAACGTAATGATTCTCAGTCATCTTTATCTTTACATAGTATAAAACAAAGTTGCTCCCGCTGTTTGTACGCTTAGATTTTTTAAACTACGCAACTTTCAGCAATATATAAGAGTGATTCAAGAGGAAGGTTTATATGTATATTGCACCTGTGCGAAGCCGGGGCGGGTCGCTAAGTTATTATATATTGTTCATTTTAACTTATACACCGTGACTTTTTAGTCGTCTTACAACAGCAGCCCACTTCATGTATCCAATGAATACTAAACATTCATAAAAAAAAGGTATTTATGAGATTTTAATAATTTAAAAATAAAAATATTATTCAGTATTATGACGCATGACGTAGTTAAAACACCCTGTTGCGAGCGATGATCTACTGGACTCGAGTGCTGAGTAGGTACATGTTCTCCCGTTTAACACGTAAAAAATCATTAACCGATGTTTCATAATTTTATCCTAATTTTTCCTTTGTACCTATTATGGAAGATAAAAAAAAATGGCTCCTAGAGCTATTTTATGTCGGGTACATAGAGTGGACGACCTTTGTAAGACGACTAAAAAGTCACGGTGTATTTAATTATGTATGTTACCTGTAAAATTGATGGGTGTTTGTGCGATGATATTCCCAGTAGGTAATCCAGAAATTATGACTCTGTTAGAGTCAAACGATTCGCAGGTGTATGGGCTGCCAGACACAGGTTTTGATAAGTGTAGTACCTCTGAAACAGAAATATTTGTTTTTGTAACTTTTCCAAAATATTGAACACGTGTGACATGTCAGGACCGGTCCTGATAGGCCGGACCGAGTCCCAGCAGTGGGCACGTTATATGCTGGTAATGCTTAATATCCTTTACAATACATATAGAATAATAATTGCTGCTTATATGTTTTTTTATGTGGCGACACTTGGTGGAGGCCTATGTCCAGCAGTGGACGTCTTTCGACTGAAATGATGATGATAATATGTTTTGAAGCAGTCGCGTTGGCACAGATTTGCTCAAGTATTTTTTTTCTATTGCTTTAGTTCAGTCGTATAATCAAGGACATATTTACCTATAGTGCTCTGTCCAACATCAGTGATAGTATACTCCGCTTGCAACAACCCCGACTTGGTCTGATAACAGCGTACAGGAAGAGCTCTAGACCCGGGGCCGGATACTACGACGTCGAACTCTCTGGCCGGTCGACCGAGGGTGTCGATACTGAAGGATGCTACCCTGTTCACTTGGGCCTGGTACAGGCCTAGGCCGGAGGCAGCTACCTGGAGAGTAGAAATGTGTTGTTTAGTAAGGAAATAATGGGTTTTGATATCTGATGAAACCGGATCTACACTGCACTCGTAACAAGTAAATACTGCTACGGAGTTAAAGAATGCTGGTGATAGTTAGTACAAATGATGAATGTAGAAATTTTTTTTGTATTTGAATTTTAGCAATACTACTATAAGGTGACCGGTTATTAGTGACCGATACTTAAACACGTGATTTAGGACAGGTTGTCCGATTTTCTTTCGGTTTTTTAAATGTGAGGTACGGTTGCACCCCTTCCAAGACACCTTACAGTTAACATAACGTGTCTTATATCTAGTACCTCCTGTCCGTGATGCGCGGGCTGCACGTCCACGATGAGCGGCTCGTTGGCGACGGGCGCGCCGCTCCACAGCAGCGTGAGGCGGTGCGGCGCGGCGCGCGCGGGGTGCCACACCAGCTCCTGCCGCGCGCCGCCGCGCCGGCGCACCGAGTGCGGCACGCCCGCGCCGCCGCACGTCACGCGCCCCGACAGGCGCCCGTTGCCGGCGCCGTTGGTGTTCACTGCACATAATAATGTACAAATAAGAATTGTACACCAACATGAAATTAGCAATACACAGTTGATGGACAGCTGAAAACGTAACGCTATGGAAATACGTTTATGGAAATACGTCGTGTCGCGACGCGCGTTGCGATTTACCGATTTGGCGCGTAAAACGTGCCGATAACAGCTACAGCGCCTTGCGGTGACGCGTACGCCACACGCGTCGCGACTCATGCCGCGTGCGCCACAGCGCTATTGGCCGCGTCAACTACTGATTTCAATTCACTGCGTGTCGTGACGCAGCACACGACACGCAACGGGACGTGTCTCTTTAAACGAGGCCTTAGAAAGGCTGAAAATGCGTTGAAAACGCTCTCACTTGCTCAGAGCACCACATATCTACCGAGGTAAAGCCAGTTCAGTGTTATCTGAATGTGCTTCAGCTTTCAGTATTATGCAACCAAAAGACTGAACTTGCGCAACCCGCCGCCTTATTCCTAGCAAAGAATTCTCAGAATACCACTACACTCACCAGTAAGTATAGCCGGTCGATGAGCCACCGCGTCTCCAATAGACAGCACTTTGACCGCAGACGCATCTAGCGCCTCCACATCCGCAACTGGTCCTCTAGCACTGCGCACCACATATCTGCCGACGCGACTGGCGGGGAAGGTAAGAAGACCAGTGTCTTCTAAATGTGCTTCAGCGACGCGAGCACCAGTTGGTGAGATGACTTCCACTTCTGATAGGTTCTCGTCTATTTCTACTGTTGCTATGCCGCCTAGGGGGAAAAAAAATAAAAAAATGTTAATAAATAATAATTTATGACGTAAAAAAATACAGTAAAAGCTTTCGAAGAGAGTGGAGGCAACAATCAATTGTTTTTACAGTGTCTGTATTGACTGTTATTTGATTGCCGATCGATAGCAATAATCAAGAAGCTTTTCGACGATTTTTTTTCGGATTCTTTTAATAATCCTTGAAAAAATAAAATGGTGATTTTAAATGAGCCTCTTTCGGAAGCAAAAATTTGTAAAAAAAAAGGTATTCTAATAATTTTTGTGTTTCGAATTCTTAAATAAATAAAATTCGCTCGTTTTCCAAGAAAAGATTTTCCTTTTATAAGATATAGTTAACCGCATTGAACATAGATAGATGAACTTCTTACCAATCTGCACATAAGTGTGTGGCTCGCTGACTCGGCACACGAAGGGGCTGCCGGGGACACCTTGCTCGTTGAACGTGACGGAGACGCGGTGCGGCTCGCGCGATACCGGCACGAACGTCACGTCGTACAGACCGCGTGCGACTGCTACCACCTGTGTGGATGACACAATATAAATAGGTGCATTTAGTACATAAATTAGCTAGCGCAACTTCGCAGAAGTAATATGATTTTGAAATTCGTATCTATATTTAATCATAAATAAATAAAAAAGATTTTCTAAACTAACAACTTCAAGATGACATTGATGATGTCGTTGTTGGTTTGCTGATTAGCTTGTGTTTTGTAAATTGACTTATTACTTTGTGTAATTTATTTCATCACCGCTGCTTCCAAAACGGTGAAGGAATCGTGAGGAAACTGCCATGCCTTAGAATAATAATTTTGAAATTATGCTACATACCTCCGCCTTCACAGTAGTGGAGGGTGTGGACACGACGAGCTCGAGAGTGCCCTCTCCCGCGCCGGCCGCGTCCACGCTGAACGTCACCGGCTTGCCTACTTCCACTCCTCGCTCTTCGTCCACTCCTTCGTCTAGGCTGAGGCCTTCTAGTGTGCCTTCTAGTTCTGTGGAGTCGAGATAAATGTTATTTTAATATCGTAAAGAAATTGTATATTAATTTACTACGTCAATTTGTAATTTGTGATTTGAATATACGGACTACTCGAGTTCGAGTAGCTGAGAACAAAATTTAGGAATAAACCGGTCATAAAGTAGATTTTACGGCTAAAAGCAACCTCTTAGGGTTAATTTACATTACCATGGAACGAAATGGTGGCGAATTGGTCGACGCCGAAGAAGGCATAGAATTCCCCGACAAGAGATCGTCCGAAGAGGATCACACATAAGGCGAAGTGGTAAGTTATGGGGAGATTGCTCAGTGGAGCAAACACAGGTAATAAAAAAATATAAACTAGACACAATAGAGACAAAAGTCTACGTGCACTCACAAACTAACCCAAAAGTTACATACCTCCAGGCCCCAATCCAGTGACCCTAACCCGTCGCACATCATACACGTTGCACGTGAACGGTGACCCAGGCACGTGGCGGCCCGCGCACGTCACCTGCACGGTGTGCCGCCCCACGGCCTCCGGTGTGTACGTCGCTGTGTACCGGCCGTCGGTGGGCGGGGACAGACGGGAGCGGACGGTGGTGCCGCCGGGACCCGCTACGTACACTGTTGGCTCGCCTGCTGACGGAAATTAGGACTTGTAGGTGTGATTTTGTTTTTATTCTTCTTCTTAGCGTGTCGATGGCAATCTAAATTGTGTCAGCCCAGAACTGAGCTACTAGTTTGGCGCTTTCGTTAGCATCCATCAGTTCCTGTAGTGAACAAACAACAGGACACGATATTAAGTGCCCCATTGTTTGTAGAACAGCACCACATTTACACTCCAGGGCAGAGTCATTAAAGAATCTCCACCTGAGCAGGTTTTCCTTGCTGCGACCAACCTGGGTCCAGAGTCTATTTAAAGACTTCCTGGTCAGCCATGGCAAAATGTTTAGTGAAGTATACGGGTTGGTTTTGAATTTATTGGTATACTAGCTTTTGTTAGCGGGTTCACTCCCGTTATGTACGAAATTAACCCACGGGAAAGTTTTAAATGTAGCCTATGACACTCGGGCATAATGTAGCTTTCCGTGAATGAAAGAATTTTCGGAATCGGATCAGTAGTTCCGAAGATTACCTCCTACATACAAATTTACAAAGAAATTTTACCGCTTTATAATATTAGTACAGATTTGTAGGGAATGCGCTGATCGATCTAAAAACTTTTCGGAATTAAAAATTGCACGGTAATTGTGTACTTTTGACTAGAATTTCCAGTAAATTGATAACCACACAAAATCAAATGGAATTATTCAGATGCTGGCTATGTCGGAGTTGATCCCACAGTCTAAGTTCTTCATATTTATGAGTACTTAACCTCCCTGATGCTAATAAATTCAAAATCAACCGGTACAACACGTCTGAACTTTCGAATAACTAGGGGTTGTCGTCACTCTTTCAATATTTGAATGTTTTGAATTCGTCAGAATATTTCCACATACTTTCCCCTGCTACCGTGTGGAAGGGGTTAGCAACTTTCAGTTTCATTGCTAACTTGATCAAATAAACGTACAGCGACATTTTACACAACCACAAAGTAATGCACTTAAGCGACGTCGAACGCGCGTCGACATCTGCCTGCTACTATTTGACTCAATACTCCCAAATAATAAACATTCGCATAGACAATGCTGCGACACACAAACAATGACTGATGGTGAGTATTCAATCTAGTTGCTAAACATAAACTATCTTTACAAAGGAATGATTTATAATTTTAGATTTGGTAATGGTTTGTATTAGATGATAGTACGTTTGTATGACTTTGTAGTTATTCTGAGATGACAAATTTATAGCTGCTATAAATTTGTGACAATTTGATTTGCTGTTGTGATGAGCTAGACATGTTTTAGACATTTGTGTCAAGTCTTCTACTAATGGAAAACAGAGTAAAAGCAATACTGCTTCGCGTAGTGCTACGCTGTGTGCTAATTGACGTGCTATTAGCTTATTAACGCGTGCTTTTGCTTTGCAATTCCATGTTACTTGTTACTTTTTCGAGTTATGACACACAAAATATGGCACTAAGCGAAGTATAAGAAAAAAGCAAAATGCAATGCAATGGCAAAATGCATAGGGACGCTCATCAAAATAACCATCATATCTGTATACCTACATTATTGGCAAATACGTGGCTACTTGGCCTTCGGTTAACGTCAAGCTACGTCAACATTGGTGACTCCTAAGTGACGGTGCTAAATAGTCACGCTTCATATGAGCGAGGGCTTCCGCATCCAAAATCACACATCATGCACCATCCAAATCGTCCACTCTCAAGACCCAGCCACACACTTCACACAACAAAATTCTCCCTAATATTAAAAGCAACTTACTATGGAAGCCAGTCAGCTGTATCTCGGCAGGCTCAGCCCTGGGCGTGGACACGAGCCCCGGGCCGGTCGCGCGCGCATCCGCGGCCGCCGCCGGCGCCGACACGGCGCACGTGAACGGCGAGCCGGGAACGGCTTGACCGTTAAACCGGACCGACAGCGTGTGCGGGGCTGCTTCTACGGGCTTGAAGTTTACCTGGGAGAAGATAGAATAGGGTTAAGAGCGTTCGAGAGCAGCGGTGGCCCAGTGGTGGCGGTCCCGACTTACGAACAGTAAGTCGTGGGTTCGAACCCAGGCAGGCGCATTACTTTGTGTAATTTATTTCATCACCACTGCTCTCAAAACGGTGAAGGAAAACATCGTGAGGAAACCGGCATATCCTAGAACCTAAAATTCGAAGACATGTGACATCTACCAACCCGCACTGGGCCCGCGTGGTGGATTATAGCCCATTCCCTCTCATAGAGAGGAGGCCTGTGTCCCAGCAGTGGGAACATTATAAGCTGATTATGCAAGAGCGTTCATCCAAAAAGTTGGCAACGTCGCAAATAGCTGTCAAACAATTTTATTACCTGTTTTAATTAATTTGGCAATATAACTGTTTGAAAATAAGAAATATGGTTAACTAGTGAACTAGAATATTAATAATGAATTGCAATTGAAACACTGAATTTGATGTTGTAACCATTTTAGGTGTAAAAGAGGCATTTGGAAAGTCTCCTAATACCGCCGATTGTAAAGGCCTTAGATTCTTGAGAAAAATAATAAGTTAGTGAGAAATAAATCTATAGAATGATTGTCTAAGTTACAGTGCAGATAAGACGACATTCTTAATAGACAATTTTTACTTACTTTGAACCTGGCATTTCCTTCACTTTGTACATAATTTGGCACATTTCTTCCGTTTACGGCCACGATTATTTCTAAATTACCGGCACCTGAAACAAATAAACAAATTAGGTAACATGCAAATACATTTTAACCTTTTGAATGCCATTGTCACATATACGTGACAAGCAAGCGCGTGCCCTCGCCAAACGACACAAATGTGTGACAAAATGGTAGATGAAATTGTGACTTGGAGAAGAGGGCACGCGCGTGCGTCTTATGCTCTGGCGTTTAAAAGGTTAAAGACAAAGACAATAATCCTTGAATATTATGGAAAGTAAATGTTCTTACCCGCATGAGAAGCGTTGATAGTAAAAGACACAGGTCTACCGACGATTCCCGGAGAGATGTCAGTAACGTTGACTCGAGCCGCGCTGTATGCTTTGACAAGGAACGGACTGCCTTCTACGTGGCCCCCCATTGCGCCGGCTCGCACCTGTAATCGAGTGTAGTTAGAATAACTGGTTAAGCATTTATTCTACGGCAGTATTTTTCGGTTGTTTTGATTGATAAGATAAGATACAGTATCTTTTTTTATAATAATTTTGAACTGAACGCTACAGATAAGAAAACACCTTAGTTTAATTAAATAGAGTACTTACCTCAATGCTATGGTCTCCAACGTCGACGGGTACGAAAGAGATGGTGTACCTTTTGCTGGCTTCATTCTCACCAATAGTCTCTTCGGCAGATACCTATAACAGATTGAAAAACTATAATTTAATATGACACTAAACAATAAAATGCCAGCTGTTGACTTATGGCTCATCATCATCATCATCATTTCAACCGAAAGACGTCCACTGCTAGACATATAATAAGCTTCCCCCAAGTGTCTCCACATTGACCGGTCCCTTGCAACTCGCATCCAGCGGATCCCCGCAACCTTTACCAGGTCATCGGTCCACCTAGTGGGAGGCCTTCCAACGGACCGGACCGGAAGAATTATGGCTATCGAAACGAAATTTAACTGTTCGTATATCGGGTCAATTTCATGTTTAGAAGATATGAGGAGCAACAAAGAATTGCCATTTGCTTTGCTGACGACACGCTTCGGACTCTTTGTTATCAGCTTTCTTTTCTCATTGATCTACAGATGCTCGGTACAAACCTGCACAGGTACGGGTCGTCGCGCCGGGCCGAGTACCTCGACGTGCGGCGAGGTAGGCGAGTCCACGCTGAAGGTGTACGCTTCTCCCACTGACACTTTGTCCGGAGACTCGCCTGAACCAGCGCCGATGACCCGCGCTGGTGCTGACACATGGCATACGAAGGGACTGCCTGAGGAAACGCATTTTGAACATTAGGTTTGACCAAAAAGGATATACTGCTCACTTTAGCGAAATGGGTACCAGGTCCGGGTTTCTTTAAATACGCGCACGCTTTAGAACTGCTAGATGTCACTGCCAGATTCCGTGATTCAGCTCCCTTTATTAAACTGTACTTGACATGAATTAACCAGCCTAGAAATGTGTATCCAAAGTAGAAATAATAATAATCAGTAAAACAGCAAGATAAATAAGTACAGAACCCGTGCGTTAATATGACACATCAAGTTTCCGAATTAGCCATATCAATTGCTGGGAACTATTAAAACTAATTTCATAGTTACCAGGCACATGATCTCCATTGAACCGCAACTCGACAGTATGTGGTCTTGGATCACGCGGCGTGAAGCTGATGGCATAGGTGTGAGCTCCTTGGGCCGCTGCTGCGGTTGGCACACGACCTCCGTTCACTGTCACCTCCAAGTTGCCGGGGCCAGCTGCCATTGTCTCCACTGTGGAGAGGTGTAGAGGGTTATGAATCATTGTAAGGTAAGAGAAGAGGGTATGATATTACATAGGTACTGCAAATCAGAGCTTTATGGCCTTGAAACTCTGGGAATTGGGATTTCCTAGAGAAATAGGTTCATGATTCTGGTTTCAGTGGTACCAATAAGTAACCATTAAGTCGTGGGCGTTTCGTGATGGTAGGATATAAGTTTAGTTTTGACTTACCCAAAAAAGTGACCGGTTTCCCAACGGTGCCATGTGTGACATCCTTAACTCTAATAGCGGTGACGTCGTACACCTGTAATAATCATAAATTTGATTAATTTGTACTTTTAACCCGCTAGCTGACCGACATAGACTACAAAAAGAAATGGCGCTACTATCGCCGACACCATAAGGATTTCTTCCTGGGCACAATAATCTTCGCGACATCGTTGCCTTCTGTTTCTACTAGTAACTTTATAAAGTGACTTACCTTCAAATGAAACGGGCTAGCCGGTATCGGCACGGAGTCCACGAGCACATTGAGGCGATGTTCCCCGACGGCTCGGGGCACGAACTCGGCGCGGAACACGCCGGCGCCGGCCGAGGCCACGGCCGCCGGCACGGACGCCCCGTTCGGCCCTGCACGCGACAGCCGGCTCAGCTCACCGCCCCGCCCTAACGCACTACCCCCACGACCCCACTCGACACGAACGTGGATGTTAGGAGTTAGGGCGAAGCGGATGAGCTTACAAAATATGAATGTTACGTTACGTCGTCATGTTATTTTTGAGTATTCTCTGTAAACTGAAATCTTATTACTTGTCTCTTATGAACTTACTTGGCTACCCGTTAGTTTACCCTATTTAAAAATAATAATTGATGTTAGTTTTGTTAGTACTAATAACTAAGCTCTAAAAGTGAAGTTGTTAGTGCGGCTAAGCAGTTATGATATTTCTTCTAACGTTAAGTTCTTCATAATAAACTATGATCTCTCCTCTATAATAACTCCTTTGATCCCCAGGCCCTACGTTATTCCCTCATTCTTTGTCTAATCGTTTTCAGATAGGTATCCAAAAAGTATTATTTTGTATCTCTTTCATTTATACCACCCTGGAAAAAAGAACCAATTAAATTATGATATATTTCCTAGCTTAAAAAGCAAACAGCAAGAGGGTAGGTAGTGTTACATTGGGAGAAGCCACATGGTGCATACATGGACTATGTCTAGGAGTTACCTGTGTGCTTGGTAGATGTGTGTATTCATATACACGGTGGAAGGGACACCACCGCACCAGCGGTTACCACTTATTCAGTAACATCATTCTGAACTCCCCGCATAGAAATTTTTAATCAGTAATTTTAAAAAAAGTCAGCTGTTCCATCTGTGCAGGCAGCTGTTTTTTTTTTTAATAACCTGCGAAAAATTCTATAATTATGCGCTTAATATCAGAATGATGTACAGAATGTGTGGTAACCATTTTAGTGATGGTGTCCCTTTCACCCTCTATTTTTGTAGTAAATAAATGTGTTTTATTTGTACATAAAAAATACTTTATACTCCAAAAGAGATCACCATTAAATTCAACACAACAAGCACACACACTAAAATATTTGCTGTTACATCAAAATGCCTATAGCTAATGTACTTGTGCATTTATTAATATTTTATGCTCTTACTTTACCCAGCTAGCAAGACATAAAAAGAAAACAAAAATGCTATTTGAGATAACATTTAAAACAATGGTTAGACAGCCACACTTGAAGAATAAGGTCAGGGTAATTTATACATGAATACTGGGGGCCAAGTCTGCTTTTTTTCAAGATTCATATGACAACTATACCAATACCACGTCATTACCATTGAGGCTAATGGGCGGCATAAAAACTCTGACACCAGGTTAGGCACTAACCACGCATTAAAAACGAAGACCATTATTCCAAAACTTTAGTTTAGAATAG
Organism: Noctua janthe; assembly: GCA_910589295.1. Lineage (NCBI taxonomy): Eukaryota > Metazoa > Arthropoda > Insecta > Lepidoptera > Noctuidae > Noctua > Noctua janthe. The sequence continues at coordinate 9,612,758 of OU342556.1, read as the reverse complement.
GAGATATCGAACATGCCATGATCTTGTCAGTGGCACAGCATCGGATAAACATATTTTAATTAGGAGATTCTGATTTCTAGCACAATTTCATTAGCAGACTTAGGACCCTCCACAGATTTCTGAACAAACATTGTTAGCTCACATTATCTAGCTTTCCCGTAATAGGTGCAAGTTCTCACCCTCAACATTGACTTCGATTTGATCCAGAGAGGCAGAGGGGTGGTGTAGTGTCAGTGCGGCGCTTTGGTGTAGGGGCGCAGGCCCGGGGACAGTGACTCGAGCCCCACCGCCACCGCCTTCTGATACTTGGATGACCAGAGGGCAGCCAGGGACCCGCATCTGAAATAGTAGTAGACAGTTTAGATGTGACCATTTTCGCTTTAGTTGATTGTTGTTGTTGTTGTTGATTTACTTTACATTCACAAAAAACCTTAGTAAGGACCTTCATGCTTTGTAATAATTTAATATTCTTTTACAACATCTCTGAAGCAGTCATCACTGAAGGTGACTTTGTTATGAAGATTCGGCAGCTTACTTTTAAATGATTTTAAGAAGCAATCCTTATGACTACCTTAGATTTTGGGGCAGTACTCATATCACTTACTGTAAACCAGTATGGCAGCTAGTTTAATGTTTACATACCAATGTAATTATCAAACCACCATAATCCAAAAAGATTAAGAAGGCATTGCAATGTAGTAACAATATAGGTATACCTCAAGTTAAATTACTCACTTTATTAAAAGATACATTGACAACATGTTCACAAGCTTCTGTTGGTGTGAAAGATACCATGAAGCGAGCATTTCCCTGAAGACAAAAGAAGAGATTGTTAGGTTATCCATTACAAAACATTATTGCTGTTCAAAATTCGAATCAGAAAACACTATCAAATGAGAAAAGAGAAAGAGAAAGTACTTACTTGTGGATGTACTTGTGTTGGAATATTCAGTCCACGGGCTGCAACTGTTATTTCAAGATTACCTTCACCAGCTTGTGCGGCATCTACTGCTAACTGAACTGGTACTCCAACTCTTGCAGCATTACCTCCACTCACGCTTACTAGCTTGCTATCATATGCTTTGCAAACAAATGGCGTGTCCTGAAAACAACAACGGATTTTTAGAGACTTATAGCATTGTTGCAAAAATGGCTAAAATATAGTTGCATGAAAGTCAAATAGTCGTCTTAGGGGCGGTATTTGGTGTTATTTGACGTTAATTGTTCAAAAGACTTTTTTAAGGAACTATTAAAATATCACTTTATTTTCTAATTGTTTACAAAATATTATGGAGTAAACATAATCAACAAACAGAAGAAAAACACACCGGTACTATTTGGTTATTGTACTGTGCAGTGAGTGTATGAGGTCCGACATTCTTCGGAGTGAAACTGGCGACCAGACCGGTGACAGCGTCTCCAGTCAATCGCACAGGGACTTCGCCCCTCGGACCTCGAACTGTTACTGTTAATTCGCCGCCCGCAGAGCCTTCCACTCGAACTGAACATGATGCCAATTCACCCACGGGGATCAATTCTTTGAAAGAAAAATATAATACGTTAGTGTAACTGCGTTTAGACGTTTATTTATCAATTAGTTTACAAAATGATTTGATTAAATCATTCAAGTTCCCGCCTTTTATCGTACTGACAGCTGTCAAATCTTTGACAATCGTATGAAAGATTTATGAAAGTGTCACAAATCTAACACACAGTGGGGTTAGCAAGAAAATTATTTTTTGTTTAAATTACAAATATTTCATTAAAAAATAAGTACGTATTTAAACGTTTTACGAAAAAACAAAAAAAAATATTGTGCAGAATACCTGGCAAAAATAAACAATTTTCAGAAAATACAAAATCTTCATCCTGGCAAGAAAGCCTAGTTAGAGCAAGAAAAAGAAATTGTTTTAGTTTTTTAAATGTTTTTTTGCCTTTGCATTGAATATTTTGAAGCAATTTGGCCAGTTACACATTAATGAGACCATAAAACATCAATAGATAAAAGAAGTCGATCGTTTAGAATAATTGTTTTCGACCGCAGCGCACCCCACATACAATGCGGAGATAAATAATATTAAACTCGTACGAGATTCTTATTCTCTAGGCGCAGAGGCGCTTATAAGCTTTATAACCGCTTATGGTTTATTATTAGGTCAGAAGAAATCAATTATTATTCTTTACGTACTTAATAAATATACACAACGGTGACAAAAGCTACAATTAGTGTAGATAGTTAGTTAGTAAGCAATATAGGTAGGCCTGTTTTTTTTTACCTTCATCGAATTGGCCTACTAGTTCTGAGTATTTTAGACGCAAGTTAAAATGACGACTTACCAACTTGTGACGTGTCTATAGTGACTCTCTGAGCTGGTGCTACATGGAAGATGAAAGGAGAAGATGGCACAGGTTCTCCGTTGAACTTAATGTCCACCCGGTGAGGTGTCGCTGCTTCTGGCCGCCAAAATACGAGGCATCGTCCTCCACCAACCACCTAGAATAATGCAAAATTCCATGAAATAAAGCATTTTATTTATTACTGGTTGTACAATTTTAGTACAAATAAATAGATTGATATTATCTACCTAATTGAATACCAAGTTCGAGTAAAATGTTTGTTTTTAGGATTTTCTTTTAGTTAGCGGTCTATCACCGTTACGTCATGTCAAGTCATGATCGTCTTCAAGAGCCTCCTAATCTAATGTTCCTCCAAATAATGGGGAGACACATCATTCTTTGCTCTGCAGTATCTCCGTAGTCTCGCAATTAGGATTAAATAGTTGAATATCAATGAAAAATCTTATGAATATTTATTAAGGATAAGAATTATACTGGCATTTTACTCGACATTCCATTAAGAACTCGTTACCATTAACATTAAAATAATTTTGCCGCATTTGAGGTTGGTAACAGACATTCCGTAAATTCCTGCCAAAGGCAAAACTATCACAAATCTGTGCTATCGAATTATAGTCACAGATAAAGAATAAAAACTTTTTTTAAATCCAATTAAAACTTTGAAAAGCGAATGAAGGGCCTCATTTAAAGTTTGAGATTACGAATATAATGACGTGATTTTACCTGCACGTGATTAGGAACTTCTCCTTCGTTGATTGAGATTTCCAACTGACCTTCCCCGGCAGCGCTGGCGTCCACTGAAACAATAAACTGTCCGTTAATACCGCTTGTGGTACCGGTTCATGAAGAGGTGGCGAGACGATCTGTACGCGTAAAGCGAGGGCTGGTTCGAGGAGATACGGGAAAAGAGCTCATGGAAAGAATTGAGGGAGGCCTTTGCCCAGCAGGGGGACAGTACAGGCTAAAAGAAATACCACGTGTAGATAAGTAGTAGGCAGGTAGGTATTACTAACTGTTAACTTCTTAGCTAGGCTTAATCTAATCCACGGACGACGTTTTTCCCATCTTTGATTGTACTAAAAGTATTACTAGTACTATTTCTTATTCACTACTTGTAGGTAGACTTCATACCTACAAGCCTTTCTGCCGTTCATTTCATCAACTTAAATTGCTTTTCATATTAATACTTAATAAAAATATAATCAATATTTCTGTACCAATCTTATCCCACATCAAATTAATTTGTTATACTATCGTTCTAGATTAAGCCAGGTACCAATTTCCGGTAAAGCAGCTTTTGGGCAATTAAGAAAATTTATTATAGCCAATTAAATTAAAATCTAGATAGCTAACCAATTGTGGAAGTGAGGGGTATTATGCTAAGAGAGGCAACTTAACGGCCCCTTAGTTCTCGAATGTTCAATGGGGAAAATGTCCCCTTCTTCCATGCCCATGGCCTTATAATTTATGTCCTAAGGGGGATAATACCATAATCACCGTGCTTGGTGGGTTTCGGAGGATTAACGTTGAAGAGGAGAATTTTGCTTTTGAAATCTGAACCTACAATAGAAAGTCGTGCAATTTTTTGCTAATTCTTGGTCTGAAGTTTGTTGCAACGTATTTATATCTGCAACGAATGTTCTTCTATTCCTTCCGTGTGGGCTTTCATTTTGTTTGCTTAAACGACGTATCTTTTGCATCCTTGCGGATGGGTATTCTAGTTGTATGTTTATAACGAGAAGCTACATAATTAATATTAAATATAATTTTTATTTTTTTACTATCTTTTTATTGTTTATCATAAATTCTGTAGAGTGTGTGTTCTTAATCTTACTTGCTCTTTTATTATTCTGCGAGTGCTATGCACTTCTATAAGTGACGTGATCGCTACACCTAAAATTGTTTGTGATTTATGTTTATGTATGTTTTAGTGAGTAGGTAACTCCATAGTGCCATGTAATAAATAAATAAATAATAAAGATGATCGCAATTTAACATTGTTTTCTCGGTTACTTTTCGTGACTGTCATACGCAATACGGTTACAGACATCTGACCTAACAGAAGTCTATGGTATAAGCTATGGCATGTCTTATTTCCCGTCTATCTAATGGTCGATAACGCGGCTGCTCAACGCAGTCTTTGCTGGACGGTCTTACCTCTGAATTGGCATTGTTGGCCGACCACCGCGTTACCAACATCTGTCACTTTGATGAGGCTGGCGTCATAAACCTTGGCCACCAGTGGCGCTGCTGCTAGCTTGTCGTCTGCGATTGACACCTGAAACAATGCAATTAAAATGAAATATTTATGTATGGACATGTTAATACCGGTCTTACTCATAAGTAATTCACCTATATTTTATGCGAATACATGATTATTGATATACTGGATTAACCACTTAGTTGATTAACTTCATAATCAAGCTGATTACAAATTCAAATCATTGATGGTTGTTAACACATGAGCCCATAGGTAGAGACTGGAAATCAGAAAACGTAGCTTAGAGCGGTTCCCAGCCAGACCGCCATGATAGACTAACAATAAAGATACTTAGATGTCTATGGTAGAGAATTCGGAGTTTTGGCGCAACTAGTTACCAGCACGCGTAGCATGACCACCGTAGAAACTGGTTTTGTCGACGGAAGAATAGACAAAATGACAGATTTATTTGTTGATCTGTTATTTTGTCGATTCTTTCTTTCCGTCGACAAAACCCGTTTCTACGGTGGTCATGCTACGCGTGTTGATATATACCACAACGTACCTATTATAAGTCGAAAAAGAAAAGAATTGTTTTCATCAAGCGTTAGGCTAGTTGATTGACGGAAACTCAAAGCGGTGTTTTCCTAAAAACACTAACATAAGGAAAAGTTGGATAACTTTTATTTTATACTTTTATGCTTAGATAACCAAGCGTGAAAATATGATGAGTATAAAGATGCTATTACGGGACGGGTTTTCACCAAATTTAAATAAGTACCTTATCAAAGTCGTTATGTAAACGTAGCGAGAATTGTAAGCAACCTATGTTCTTTATTTTATTACATTTTAATCATAGATTCATCATTCATGTGCTAACTATTTAGAAGCTGGGTCTACTAAATGCCATTTGTACGGATACTAGAGCGAATTTACCTAATAGGTATTGCCAGTTTCTAGTAAATTATGTACGTGCTACATCTGTTATGTACGACGTAATTACATAAGCGAACTCAGACCAGTGCATTACATGTTTAATGAAAATTAATTTAACAGAAGATTAAGAGTTTACAACCGTGACTTTTATTGAATGTAGATTGGATCTTTGCAAAAGTTGGATTTTTAAATCGACTTCCTAAATCACAATTTATGAAGTCGGCACTTTCCATTCGGTATTCAATTCTTTGTTTTGTTCGTGTTGTGCACTTTTTCGGACTCCCTGAATGGTGGTTTTTGGGATTCAACTGGGCTTCATTATTCTAAGGGGTAACATGTTAGTAAGTGAATCACATTTCTGCTGACTATAGTCAGTGCCCTGCATTACTCGACACTAATAGCGAAGAATAGGGAAAGACGTGTCAGGTAGTGCCTGTGACTGTTATTAAGCATCTTGATTCTAGTAATCAATCCCTGGAAGCGCGTTAGTCCATCGCCTCGCAACAAATTAATTGTGTCTCATTGATTAGTCTACGCTCGATAGGTTACGTGGGTAGTTACTTACATCGATAAGGTGAGTTCCGACTTCCTCAGGAGTGAACTCAATGCGGTACACCCCGGGGCGCTCCGCCACGTCCAGCACCCGCGAAGTCACCGGTCTTCTGGATGGAGCTGTTACTGTTACGCCGACCTTGAAGAACGAGAAACGTCACAATTGGTTAGCTAGAAATACACATCTATAATATACTGGTAAGCAAGCTGAAGGACTCATGGCCGAAGAGCTAACGAGTCCTGGAGTGGAGACCCTGTATCTGACCAGCAAGCGTTTAGTGTGAGTCGCCCCCCAGCTAGGTGACCCGCCGACCTCAAAGGTGGCTGGTTCAAACAGGATGTAGAAAGCAGAGGATGGGGTGTTGTGGTCTTAAGGCATAGCATAGGAGTGACCTAGAATAGGCTGATTTGGTTGTATGTGCTGGACAAATTAGCACATCAATGGGCAACTGCAAGACATCGATGCAGCATGATTGATGAATTTGCCTTCTAAACTCTGTTGGGTGTAGTGATTGCCTTTGGTCTAGATGATGATGGCTCAATAGAAGTTTTCTATAAAATTAAGAAATGTTTAATGCCTTGCAAATTAAAAACACATCGTATCGCATTTGTTGTTATTTTACATAACTTTTTACATATTTTTTTTTCAACTGAGTACTGTCGCAAACTGCTATGGTAGCTACTTACGTAATCTTTGAATGTGAATGAATTTATATTTCAGCAGTAATTTAGCCATTGTAAAGTACAGATGCAAAGGCACAAAAATTTGAATAATTTAATTACCTATAGTTTCAGAGCTTTTCATCGATGGATAACATGTCGAGCAATTCTTGAATGAAGAGTTAAATTGAAACAAATTGGGACGAGTGCATCAGGCACTGAGTGAAAATACTGGCATTCGATAAAATATCGCAACTCTTTAATTCAATGATTGAGTTAAAGGTACAAGCAATTAAGGGGTACAAGTACCTACCTACATATTGTCACAAGATTCCAATGTGATGTTGCGTTTATGAGGCCGATTATGAAGTAGCTACCTATACCTACATAAATGAATGTCATGGGTGACAAAAATGAGTTTATTTAATTAAATAGGCGGACTTAGGGTTCGGCCATACCAGTACAAACAAAAAGGCCGGTTTGCAGACCTGCTGGTTGCGGAAATGCGGACACCGAACTCTGAGAGATGCTTCAGTAGGTAGGTGACATTACCTCACCTTCATTACCTTTCTATCCGAATCCAGTGTTGGGAGATGCCTCCGCAATTTTTTTTAAAAAAAAACGAGAACAACATTAATAATATTTATTACTCCCAATTTCTAAATGTCTAAAATAAAGTAAATTAGTAAACCTACCTCGTTCTTGCTGAAGGTAGCTTCTCCCGCTGAGGTGGAGATCTCAAAGACGGCTGGTACTCTTGCAGGGATCAGCCGAGTGGGCTCCCCTCCGCCGCCGCCCAACGGCCCTGCCATCACCTCGACCTTCCACGGAGACCCTGCAAAGAACAAAAGATCTACATTTAAAAAGATGATTCATAAACTTTATTACAGTAATCTTGCAAAAAATGGGGACTTCACAATCAATCTTGCTGGATATGAGAGAGAAAAAGGCCCAGTTTCCACAAAAGAGGAGACTAGTGGAGCGGAGAGGAGACATGAAGAAATAGACCAATCATATTGATCGAAATCAGCATCGGTCTCTTGTATCTCCTAAGATTTTCTGTCTCCGCTTTAGTGGAAACAAGGCCTTATTATTTAAAAAAACAATGTTTTATACTGTTCAATGTATCACGCAAAACAGTTTTCGAATCCTAGACATGACAAAGGTTTTTTAAAAATGAACCTCCTGCCTAATATTATGTCAAATTATCACCATCCGAAACAACTGGATTAATGTGATATGAATGACTTAAAAACGATAAGCAGAAAGCCACAAAAATCTTAACCCTTCTTAGCATTCATATAAAAATAAAGGCATGCCCTACTTCTTGACGGAAACGAGACTTATTTAGTGCAAATCGAATGTGCTTATAGGTACACAATAAATGTCAATGTGGAGCATAAGAAAACTGATAAAGCCTCCCTCAGCTTGGGGCGCGAACGATCGCAAGCGCGGGTATAATGACACAAGACATGATAGATATACTGCCTGATGGCACTAGCGGGTAGCGCATAATAGACATCATTATGGCTAACTTTCTCATATAAACCATGTTTTTCTATTCCCTGAATATTTTTATTGTGACTTACAAGAGAATGATTTAGAAAAAGAATGGCGCAGAAATTGTTTTGTGGTAATGTTTAAATGGCTAGTTTCGGCACTTCTAGGTACTTAATTCCGTTTCTCAATAGTTTTTCTTGTTAGGTACTTTACAACGACAGACGATGATTAAAATGAGCGATTTCCAAAAGTAACTTTGCTCTAAAAGTTTGGACAACTTTACCTATTGATTAAGCCATTTGTGTGCTTCGAACTTCGAAATTAATTTAGTAGCTTTTTATGAAAAAGATTCAATCCTGTCGTCTGCACCAACTAAAGTATACGTTGCTGTTGGTATAATTTTAATGTGAACTGTAAAATATTCATCAGTGCATCAGAATCGAAATTAGTTAACCTTTAGACATTCCAAATTCGTTCTTTACTTCTTTTTAAACGAGTAAATCAGACTTATGTAATTTTATTAATACATGGTTTCTTTAGAACGAGAATTAATAAAATTATGATAACTAGTACGATGATAGGCAATGGATCGCGTCTCCGATCCATCAAATGTCAATTCAACAAATATTTATTAAAAAAAAAAATATAAAATAAAAATATTTATATGATCTACAGGTAGTTACCGCACCCACGATACAGGAGAAATTCCTAGTGTGGGGCAAAGTTTTTAAACGAAGAAGAAGAAGAATTTGTTCACAGTGGCCCACATCTGGAATCGAGCTACGTAAGCTACGCGTTTTAAGATTCTTGAACGTGCGCATTATACATAAATACTAACGTACGCACGACGACCATCCAGCTATACAAATCCTGTATAAGCGGATCTCTCATTGTACGAGAAATCTATACGAGCGAGGCCATTTTCGTCGTGTGTACCTACTTAAAAACATAGGTATAAAGGTGGTAATTGCAGTAATTACTAAACTAATACTCCTGCAGATGTTTCCAAGTACAATTAGAAGTAACGTATGAGCCAGCAGTAAACGTTTTGCAATACCCACGATGCCACAACGATGCAAAGTGATACTAAAGCTGTATGATGGATTTCGAAACGAATGTTTGTTAGTGAACTATCTCTATTTAAGGTTTCCGTACCGCAAAAGGAAAAAGGAACCCCTTATAGGATCACTCGCGTGTCTGTCTGTCTGTCTGTCCATTTGTCACAGCCAATTTACTCCGAAACTACTGGACCGATTGAGTTGAAATATGGTACACATATGTAAGTTCGGTGACCTAAAGACGAACGTGTAACGTTAATTTTAAACATGGGGGCTACTTTGGTTTGACTTTAAAAAGTCAGGTCATGGTCTACCTGTGTTCCAAATTCTATCCAAATCTGTTTAGCTGTTAAGGCATGAAAATATAAGAGATAGACAAAGTTACTTTCTCATAAATAGCATAAATACAACAGTTACAGTTTAAAGGCAGCCATATTCTGATACCATATGAAAGTTTCGCTAAAACAATAGGCGTGTGTAATGTAAAATGTGTTACGAAACTTCTAAGGTCGGTATGGCGCATGGCGGAACCGATTGCCGCGAGGTCGTTTAGTTAGAAAATAGACAGTTGAAACTTTTCAATCACCTGTGGACACATTCCATGCAGTTTGCAGGCACACCTTCGAGGTGCTACATATTGGCTTAATTCGGCACAGCTTGACGAAAAATCGAATTTATTTATAATGAACGTTTGTAGCTCAGATATGTGATCGGGAAAAAGCCACTCATCATTATCTTCTTCTTTTCCCAACTTTGTTGTGGTCGGCTTCCAGTCTAACCGGATGCAGCTGAATACTAGTATTTTCGGGCCACTGACTACCTGTAATGACTGTCAATGATCTACAAATGAGAGCCGGGACCGACGGCTTAACGTGATTTCCGAGGCAGATAGGAACTCGGTATGTAATGGGTGGTCACCCATCCGCGAACCAACATAGGCAAGCGCGGCTTAACCTAATGATCGACCCGGAAGCTGTTATTATTTAGCCACTCGGTATACCAAATACGAATATAGTTCAGCGATGATAGACGTCGAAAAGTTTGCTGATCGGCATGAGCTGAACTTGAGTGTTTGATTGTTTTGGGTTGGTTTTGATGTTCAACAAAATACTGCCAAATCAAATGTGCCGACCGAAAAAGCGTTCAGCACACGTTATTGGTGAGAATTTATACATTTTGTGAGACAGAATTCGTTGTAAAGGATTGCTATGGTTTGACCGTGTTTTGGGACCATTTACATAGTCGGATCGCCATTCATGTGTCTACATAAATCCTGTTGGGACGGAAGCGACAGTTTGAATCGTCGGTCCAGGTTGTCGTACGAATACCTATGACTGTTGGTCGTCGGGCAGTTGGGGGACCGAATACCTAACAACCGGTCTGACTTGATCGATGTGATGGTTTAGACTTAGAGGAAAACGGTCTGCTCATTTCAGGATTCATAGTATTTTAATAGTCAAAGTCGGTGCTGTATAATTGGTATTAATTAAACAGAGGACACAACAATATAATTTCATCTGTTTCTATAATATTCTTTCATATGAACGTGTCCAAAATATTTTCACAAACCTGCTCCTGCCTGTAAGTGATTTTCAATTTCTATAATTAGAACATTTGTATTCCAACCAATCGTTACACGGGGCGGTATTCCCCAATCCGTATTGTGGAGGTCAGGGGTCATTTTAAGATCCAGATTGTAACCGATCCCAACATTTAAGACAAGACACTTTTATTTGTTTTTTTTTTAAATTATGGTCACCTCTTATCGTACATGCATTATCTGCCTTGCCTTTTTCCAACTATGTTGGAGTCGGCTTCCAGTCTAACCGGATGCAGCTGAAAAACAGTATTTTACATGGAGCGACTTCCTATCTAACCTACACATCCCAGTTAGTACTGGTTAATACGATACCCCTTGATAAGACTGGTTGTCAGACTAACATCGTCGTAATATCTGCATTTATTAGAAAATTAAGATTTCACAAGAGCGTTGCCATTTATTGCTATCCCGAAGCTGAAATACCTGATGATCATGTAACTAAACTACAAAGAAATCTTTTTCTAGATAAAATGACATTCTATCAGACATTAAAAATGTCAAACATTAGATTGACATAAGTTAACGAAAAACTTATACCTAATAATCCTTTTTAGAAAAAGACCTCATCTCTAGACCCTATGCGCAGTTCCTTATATTGTTTTAAAGTTTCTATCTCATCGAGCGAGGTTAGTTATCGCAATGTTTGTCCGACATAACCCTTCCTTATTAGAAGCGACCTCGGCCTCGACTATTTAAATATACATGTGGGAAGATGCTTCCATATAGACAAGTTCGCCGCGCTATTGTTTTGTTTTAGATTAGTTATCGAACTGATGGTTGAGTAGGTGATTATTTTAATGAAGATGTCATATGTAGTATATTATGATAGTTGCAGTAGTTTTGACCTTAGAGTATCCGAGTTTCAGTTATTATTATACTACCCATCTTCAGTGGTTCCATTCTCTAACAGTCAAGCTTTAAGAGACATGAAAAGACTACCATAACTTAAAGCTACGGCTGCTAATGTCTCATCTTCTAGAAAAACCCTAACTAACATGATGCCTATTACCAGACTGGCCTACACATTCTAGCAATTAATAATCATCGAACGGCCATGACCGATTGTACTGTGTATAATTGCGTACTTAAAGAACACATAGCTAGCCCATGGACGCACCTGCTTAACTCCGGACCGGGCCGGGCCGTTATTGCCCCATACTACTTCGTTACATAGTACTGAAGATCGGTCATGCGAATAAAAATAACGGTAAAAGTAAACGCTCAATAAAAATTGTAATTGGCTGCCCTAATTAAAACCTTCGTATGGGAAGGTATGTTTTGATGTTAGTAATTAAATGAATTGGTGTTTCGACGATAAATAGTAACGAGTGGAGTTAATAATTACCTACTACGAATCTACTAGGTACTACTATTTATAAATGCGAAAGTTTGTGAGGATGTGTGAATGTTTGGTCCTCTTTCACGCAAAAACGGTTGAACGGATTTGGGTGAAATTTGGCACACAGATACTTTATAACCTGGATTAACACATAGGATACTTTTTATCCCGGTATTATGATCCCGTGGGATAGTTACCAAAATCGGCGCAGGCGAAAGAAGACGCGGGCAAAAGCTAGTGTTCAATAGGTACTTTATAGCCTTCCTATTGACTGCTTTTTGTAGTATGGTATAGAAACCTAAATTTTACGAATCCGACACGTTCTTTTCAGGTTTATTTAATAAATTTTGTCGCTTCAGTCGCTTGTTAAACAAACAATGTTTTCTCATTAATTTATCATCGCCTTCAGTTCGAAAATAAAAACATATTTTAAGGCTCTTCATATTCTCGAGACGTTTGTTCCAAATACTGGTAAGATACAAAAGAATTTCGAGTTTAAGTGAGTGATTAAATTGGAGGAGTTCTTTATTCGTCGAGAGGGATGGTCATGACCATCGTTACAAACACGACCGGTCCATGAGAGGTGCTGTTCATTTGTGCCGAGATTCAGCCGGGATAAAAGAGGTCCATTATGAAACACATTTCTATGATTTACAAGTTGTCTTTGGTTTATAGAGGTGTATTTGTTATTGCGTGCTGTGGCCATTGGAATGTCCTCTAACGGTGTACTGGCGTTAATAATAAGGTGTGTAGAAGAAACAAACGCAGGATATTATTGAATGGATATATTCTCAATTCAAAAATATCCCGTGTTTGTATTTACAATCATAAATCATTCTATTATTCTAGAAATAATTAAGTGTATAGTTACTGAATATTTATAATAACATAACATCACGCCTGTAATCCCCAAAGAGTTAGGCAGAGGTGTACCTAATAGTACACCCACATTTTGCCAGTTATGTTAGCATTGCATAGCATAATGAGCCTATTAATGTTCCCACTGCTGGGACGCAGGCCTCCTCTCTATGAGAGGGAATGGGCTATAATCCACCACGCGGGCCCAGTTGTTTAAGTCCCATGTAATAGAGGGTGAGCCTATTACCATCAACCGGGCACGAAAAACGCAAAACACTTCGCCCGATCCGGGAATCAAACCCAGGACCTCAAGATCAGTAGTCGCGGTTGCAACCACTAGACTAACGATGCAGTATACTTATGCAATCTCTGAGGTAATTTAAAAAAACATGAATTTATTAGATTTCCCTTAGAATCTTCTAAGGCTTTTGCTGACTGTAGATTTCGGTCGACTTTCTCTCTAAAAAATAAAAATTCCATTAAAAAAGCGTAGAAGAAATGACTCGTTATCGTACAATTAACTTCGCGGCATGTAATAGATTAACACTTAATTATGTAATAATTGGTTTTGTCAACTTTCTCTAACAGCTCCGAATGACTTCTTCTGGTGTGACCAATATTTACGTAATAGGATGACTCGATACTCGAGAAGCGGCTTCTATGTATTGACCATGTTTTATGTAGATAGATAGATAGATAGATATGGCAATAAAGTATTATTAAATATGGTTCAAGGCAGTTAGGTATAAATATATCAGCCACAGGTTTTTACATTTTTTTTCAGCGGCAGACCAAACCAAATACAGTTATCGTGACCAGAGGGCTGACTCTTTCTTTGGCCAAAGAATTAGCATTGCCATTCAGCGTGGCAATGCTGCCAGTCTTCTGGGCACGTTTCCTGATGACAGCGTTGTGTCCTATTGTCGTCGTCGTTTATATGTTTATATTTACTTTCTTTTAGACTTATTTTTATCATTAATTTAGTTTTTTTTGTAGTCTGTATATAATGTACGTAATATAGTTAGGTTGGTATGGATTTGTTTTGATCAAGTTAATTCAGAAATAAACATATATGGGTGTAAAAGTACTCTTAACGAAGCCGAAAGGCACTTGTTCTCCCTGTCATTGTATTCTTTTTTTTTAGACTGTATACCTGGGAACCTTCTAGTTACGGATACATTGAGGGTTAAAGTTCTAACTTTTGCACAAGTTTGTAATGTTATAATTTATAACTTTACGTGAAATATTTCCACGACCCCCGTACTATTCGATTTATCCATCAGCACAATGTTTTGAGAGCGCTACATTGACCCTATATCTTATAGCAAAACGTGATTTTTCACCCAAAAAAAAAGTCGTTTCCCAGCAATATTTTTTGCGTAGTGTTTCATAATTTGATGTACAAAATGCTTGGTTGACGGTTTTGTGAAGGGTCCGTTTACACCTTGTATACGCTGGATAAGGACAAGCAGATGATGAGAGTGAACATTAGCTTGTAGTTTTATTGATAATACAAACTGTCTGTTTTATCCCGTTCTCTAGTAATATTTAATCTGATTTCCACCAAAAGGCTCGCATCTCATCGGATCGGAAAGGATACGAACGGATGCGGCGACAGCCCATCGCGTCCGGCAGGATGTCGACGCATACGATCGGCCCCGTGGCGTGTCTTGCGAACGTATCTGTTTTGCGCCTTGTCAAATAGTTTCATTCCTACCGTGTTGACAGCCGAAAGGATTCGATCGCATTCGACGACATGCAAACGTAGCCGATCGTGCGTTCCAGCATACTTTCGGCTACGATCGCGTGTAGCGGAAATTGCCTGCGGTCCAGCTGCTGTGCGTAGCTTTATAATATAGACTTTAAATACTGTGTACACGATTTAATATCGTTTAAAGATTGTAAAATCCGATGTGAGTCGTTTGATTGAAACCATCCTTTATCGAACAATTATAAACCTTCGCATTTACAATGTTAGAGAATGCCAGCTGCCACGCAATTGATATGATTCATAAAACTAGTTAGTTATTAATGTACTTCATAAACGGATGGCGGATCGTCATTATCAATCCATATTTCACTATGTAAATTGATAAATTAACATAGCAAATATTATAACCTGATCTATGGAGCGTGTTACATTATTTACTGCCTATAAACATGGATTAGGTATATAATGTGTGGTATTAAAATACCTGGCATGTTACGAACGCATTGTCTGACACATTCCTATGCATATTAAGCAAGGCAGTTGGCCTTGAATTTGTAACATATACATGTAGTAAGATTAATTGTATTTCGGCTAGGTAGTGATTGTTTTAGCAAGGGTAGCAAATTAAATATTTTGCATTCCGTAGATTCATTAGATTCAGTTTACAATGGTGAAGTAGTAGTAGGTTCCTCTTCTTAGCTTGTCGACGGCAATCTATACTTTATTGCCATAAACTTAGCTATAAGTGTTGAGTTTGGCGCTATCACTATAGTCCATTAGTAGTGTGCAGGCATCAGGGCACGCTGGTCTTAATATCATGTGTCCTATTGTTTGTGGAATAACACCACATTTGCCATCCAGGCTTTGAGAAAGAAGGTTCTTTTAGAGAGTCTACTCTTTGGTCTAGAAACAGGAGCTAACTAAAATTTGGATAAACACGAGTTATATTAATCCATCGCAACTCAGTAAATCGAATGGTAATAAGCTGCCAAAACGAATGTTAACTTAGTCATCAAGCAATTATTAAAGATAGTTTGGAGTATTCCTCAAAGCGCAACTATTTTTAAGCGCAACTAAATTATTCCTCGAAGCGCAACCATTAGTTGCGCTCACAAATTCAAATTAAAAATATGATATGTTTATTCCTCTAAGCGCAACCATGATGAAAAAATAGAGTGGGTTATGATGGGTTCATTATTTTTTTTTCAATTCCGATAGTTTCTACTACGCTATCAATTTATTCTTCAAATTGGTCGTTTTTGCCTCAAGCAGGTTTACATATAACAGTAAAAACAAGGGAGAAAAAAACGTAAAATTTAAATGTTTATGTATACAGTCAATTGATGATTACTGCAAAATGGGTCCACTAGTGGGATTATTCTGTGTTATGGCCAATAACAGCCTATGTCCACGCCTATTAATGCGTGAATCAGCTAGCTATCTAACGGTGCAAACTTGTTTTAGGTGATAGAAAATAGTGGTGCTTCTATGTTTGTTAGCATAGCTTAGGCTAGAAAATGATTTGGTTTTACGAGAAATAAAAATGTCTAATAAATTACTTTGAAGATCGTGTTGATTTTGGTTGATCTAATTCTATTAAGCGACTTAAAATGTTTGTAGAAATTTTTGCATAATTTTTTTTTAAATTTATAGAATACTAGCCGTTCTCCGCGACTTCGTTCGCATGGAAATTTTTATGAGTGTAAGTGAGAAAAAAAGATAGCCTATGTCCTTCCCTAAGATATAATCCAACTCTTTGCCAAATTTCGTTACGATCCGAGCAGCCGTTTAGTCGTGAAAAGGTAACAAACAAACAAACAGAGTTACATTCGTATTTATAATATTAAGTATGGATTTCGGAACACTATGGTTTTATCACGATTTCGATGTTGATGTTTTTGATCAAAATATTGATTCACTTAACAAGAACACGCTTAATTGGGTTAAACTTCGAGAGTGGTTAGTAAACGCCCATACTGCAAATTACAACGCCATAATATTGACTTTACATTACAGTACACCTCTACCTATCCCTTCTAAAGAATGTCAAGCGTAATATCGCAAGAGAAAATGTGTGGACATTAGCTCTCGCACAATTTCCGTTGAAATACGTGTATGTAGTACACACAAGTTATTTAGGTGCACGCATTCAATCGTGTAGACTCGCTTAGAAACGGAAGACATTTGTAAATATGGCGAGAAGCGATTTGCTATATTACTGTGTTGCTGTTACACATTAGTTACGAAAACTTACATACATAACATCAGGCCTGTAATCCCCGAATGGTTAGGCAGAGGTGCACCTAATAATCCATGCATTTCGCTAGTGATGTTTAGGTGGGTCCCATTCCCATGTAATAAGGGTCGAGCCATCAACTGGCTACAAATCTAGACACCGTTACTGCTACTGAAAAATTCCTGATGGAAAAATTCAATTTGCCTGACTTGGGAATCAAACCTAGGACCTCATACTCAGCAGTCGTGCTTGCCAACACTAGCCCAACGAGGCAGTTACGAAAGTCAATGGAAAGTTATTCGCGATACGATACGGCGGTAACAATTTAACAAACTATCGCTAAATCTTAACGCTCGAGGGACTTAGTACAACGGACTATGATCGACTGTTCGCAAACTATAGTATTAGGTAGTATTATTACACTTGTTACAGCAGCTGATATAACATCTCAATTTCGTTACATAGTACGTTTGTTGTTTCAGGCTTGTATAGGAGATGTTTACTAATGTTTTTACAAGTGTGATGTTGCCATTGTTCTTTATTTCAGTTACAGGGTTCCCCTGTACGCTGTAGTTTAAGGCTTGCAACATTTGCTGAATTTCAAAGAATAATAAGTTTTCGGAGACCGGAGTTATGTATATGTTACGGATAAAAGCCGAAGTAAGGTTACACCTAGTTCTAGCCGGCTAAACCTAGGTGCGGCCGGTAACAGTTGTGTATGCTTTTTATTGCTAGGACACACCGGCCAAATGGATTAGGTTAGGTTAGAACTGTGACCAAAAGTGACAGCATTGGTGGTTGCATGTTCAAACCGAAGATAAGTAGGATACATCTAAGTTTAACCGGCTGCACCTAGTTGTACCCGGCTAAAACTAGGTGTAGCCGCACTTCGGCTATTAGCCGTAATATACTATAAGTTCTTATAATACTCAAATAAAGAATCGAATATTTAGATAATCAATGTCGGAATCACTTAGACCATTTAGTGTAAGCTGAATCATCAATCTGAACCAAAAAATCGTGTCTACTGCTAAACGACTTTCTAATTGCTACCTAGAGTCTTCCATCATATCAAAAGTTCTAATTATTCAATTAGTTAATTACGGAAGTAAAACATCTGTGGTCAATGGTCTTTTGCCTATTACATTCTGGATAATTCGAATATATCGTTTTCGGAATCGAATATTTAAAAGCTAGATGATTAAGTAATTTATAAAGTAAACTTGATTATCGGACAGGCACAGTTATCGCAACCGTAAAAATGTGATATGTTTCTCAACCGAGGTAACGTACATACATGGTGATAAGTTGAAAGTGGTTTACTTAATATTTCAAGTTACCACTTCATAATTCGACGGTAAAATTCGTAAACACAATGTATGAATGTGCAAACTTAGTAGTAAACAAATTACAATGAAACATTTAGTAATTGTGTAATTACAAATTACTCGTTAGTGATGCAAATTTCAAATAAAATGTAATTTCGACACAGCGGGACAGGATATGAGTTCTCTTTACATACATTTGTACGAACATTATCAAGATTTCAATTACAATTATAATTTCAAGCGAAGCATTGTGACGACGTTCCTACCTGCCTGCGGATGGCTCTGAAGTCCAAAGACTTAAGATAATCTACTGCTTAGTGGTTAGAATAATTACAATAAATTATAATGCGTAGGATCAAGATACGAGTAACTGCAAGGTGAACAAGTCATCGTATTATAATAATTTTAAGACAATAGCAGAATTCAGTCATAATTTTAAGACAATAGCAGAATTCCGTCTTTGATCGTTTCTTATGAAGATTTGTTGTACCTACCTACCTCTGTTCGTAAATCGGATTGTTGTTCTTGTATGGTTTACCAATAGGTACCTACCATACAACTAGAAGGCATTTTCTTTACTATTGTTAAGATTTATGATGATAAACAGAGGTAATCAGAAGGTGTCTTGACGAAGACGGTTTAAAGTTCCAAGTACTCTGCCAGGGCTGCGGGACTGTTCGAAAGAGATACCGTGGCCCTGGAACACAAAGGGCAAAGAAGGTACATGGATTGGTTTTAGTCAGTACAAGTCTGACACTCCCTTCCGCTCCGCCCAGAGTGGTCATTTGATGATTTCACATACGAAAAAAAAAAAAAAAAAAAATGTTCCACTTTTTATTAAACGCGTTTAACTTAGAACGCATTTAATACATCGTTCTGTTTCTATCAATCGTTTAGGGATGACAGAGACAGAATGGTGTTTTAAATATGTTTAGCGTTAAACGCGTTTAGCGATTCGTGGTGCAAGCGGACCCTTATAAGCGAAGGTGTCTAACACCCACACGATATTTCACAGTCTGTTTAAATAACCAAAGTTTGGCAGATACGAGTATTGTTTTATTAAAGAAATGGGAAGAATTTGTTACAGAGTTTTATTAGATAATGTGTTTTAGATTCTTACAAAACAACTCCTTGTAGGCCG
This sequence comes from Noctua janthe, assembly GCA_910589295.1. Lineage (NCBI taxonomy): Eukaryota > Metazoa > Arthropoda > Insecta > Lepidoptera > Noctuidae > Noctua > Noctua janthe. The sequence goes on along the minus strand of OU342556.1, from coordinate 9,593,281 downwards.
CCTACACTTTAAAGTTTCAATCCCACAGCTACTTCGACTTCGATAACATTAGTTACAAGTATCAGTTCTACGTTATTAATAAGCAAAATAATTATAAAAGATAATAATTAGTAGTATGAGGTCACTGAGAATGAATTTTTAATTGCTTCGCGCGTTAAATTCAAATGGATTATTAATTTAGCTGCTCTAAATTCTATTTTTTCTAAGCGTAGAAGGATTTCTATGATATTTTAAATGTGTTTTTTTTTTTAAATGATGTCAAGCAACTGTAACGATTGTAATTTATGAGTGACCAATCTAGGTCATTTTTTATGTGGCTACGGCCTACGAGGCTCTAAAGACACTAAACAGAGCGCTCAGTACGCTCATATTTACATTCGTTTAATATTTTATTCAGTTTTCAATTCTGGTGAGTACACACGGCGACCCATCAAGCAATACAAATCCAGTATAACCTGACCTCGCTTCGCATGAGTTTCTCATATAATGAGAGATCAGCTTAATTTGGTTTGCATCGCTTGATTGGTCGTCGTGCGTACAAATAATTGGCACATGCTTGTACACTACCTACACCCGGAACCAATATTTTATGAAATTCAATCATAACTTACGAGCAGATTAGAACTGTGCGATCTGCAGGTAGGTGAAAATTTATATTTTTTGGGTTCCTACAACCCAAAAAATATGAATTTACGTAACGTATTAAAGTAATTCACGATGTTATTCTAAAATATTGATCCAAAAATAAAGATTTTACTATTAGGTACACACGGCGGCACATGAAGCTGTCCATTTCCAGTATAACTTGACTTCGCTTTGTGTAGATTTCCTATAAAATGAGATATCCGCATAAACTGGTTTTGTATAGCTTGACTGGCCGTCGTGCGTACTTTTACAAAATATGATGCAATACGAATAAGATCGCTGGATGAGTCCTAGGGATTTGACAAGTAGGGCTGAAAGTTCGGCAATTAGCCTGTCCTAATCAACCGAAAAGATATGACTGTTGTCTAGAACTTTTCTATTATCCAATAGCATTTTGACCCTTTCATCGCAAGTGTGCTCTATCAGTTTCTTTGTTTAAATCGTTGAGTGTTGGCGGATGTCACGAGTTCAGCTGCTATTGTTTCACCACCATCGATGTTTCCTTCGGGACTACACGACCGATCAACATAGAACTGGCTTTGTAAAGACTTGCTTATAATTTTGTATTTAAAAAGGTAGAAGAATATTCCGGGAGGATTATTGAAGTCTAAGGTTGAAGACAGAAATTAAGTCATCGGAGTATAATGTTACGAGCCATATTCGAATGATGCTATCATTCCATAAACAATGAATCAGCTGAGTTTAGAAACTTGATAAAGTAAGACAAAGCCTTCCCAAAACAATCGAAGGTGTGCTATCCGAATATAATAGCGATTACGAGCACACCTATTTATCAGTTTCCTTCAATTTGCTGGTTCACGTGTTGTAAGGTATTGTATCCACGCGATGTGGTATTGTTCCGCCCGCGCCCGTCTGGCACGTCTCAGCGCTCGTCTGGTGACCTCCTTCCAGCCTCACTGGCTCACTGCCTCACCCCACCTCGCGCAATCAACGGTTTCGAACACTTTACCTAGTCGATGTGTAAAACTTGCGCGTACGCAGCGCGCTTCAAGTAGTACGACTTCACTAACTCACCAGCTGTATAATGTAAACGAACTTTCATTAGACCTAAATACCAAAGCCCTGAGAATTCTAAAAGAAGTTTCGAATAAAGAAGTGTGCGGTTCTTTATTAAATAAGGCTGTGCACTGAATCGTGTAAGCCGAGAACGTTAATGTAATTTGATCAAAAGAGATCTTGTAAATTTTTGTTAGTATTTCAAACTCGAAGTATTCGCTTGCTTCCGTTGCACATCATTCGCCAACAAATATCGTTCATTAACATTTATGTTTTATAACTTCATTACACAATGCTTCGCAGTTCGATCAAAGAGGTGTAAATTAACTTTGTATGCTCAATGATGCGCAAGAGATTATGTTACATACGATACTAATATAACTATTGTGTCTGAAATGGATGGATTGCATCTCCGCTAATCTATGAACAAGAGGTAGCGAATGTTCAGTGAACATTCGCTACCTCTCGGGTGATTTCCGCGTATCGCCGCAGTGCGGCATCGGGACACCGTATGACAGCGTCAAGTAGAAAGGTATTTAAACTGCTAATGCGGGCAGCCCGTTGTCCTCGGTTGTCGACACGTCCAGCCGGCTCACAATCTCACAACCTCCGATAACTTGGTGCCTACTCCGCCTTTGATGGACCTATTCATTACAGCCTGTCTCGCATCCGCATTCAGAGAGCGAGTGAGCCACCGACGACGACAAATATTACGAAACGTTCAATTATGAATGATGAATATTTGCGGTCCAGTTTGTGCGAATTATTTAGACGCTCCAGTAAATTATTGAATCAACTTGCAATAAACAAATCCTCAATATTTTACCAAATATTTGCATCGAAATTTGTAATACAGTGTTATTAATGCTATAACATGTCTGCATGCAAAGTATTGAATTTATTATGCAGTGAAATGACTCCTACTGGTATAATGTCGATCAAATTGGACCGGCTTGGGTCGTTTTTTGTGGTTTTCATAGTCGAAAATAATAATCAAGATTCACAGTTAGTGCCTAGAGAATCTTAGGACCGTTATTGATTTAATTCACATGATGGTGGGACTTGGATGTCATTCTCATTTTGAATATAGTCAATAAAAGTAGAGGCGGGAAACTGTTCGTTCGGAAACTTGTTTCTTCTCTGTATAATTTCGAAAGCGATGTGCAGTGTTAACCCGTTTCGTGCAGGTGTCGGGGGGGTTACTAGGCGGTTTTAAGTAAGCCAGCGCTAAAATACAGGAAAAACCAATCATGGTTCGCAAGCAACATGACGTAATAACTTTAATACTCTAACAATTTTGTTAACTATCAACTTCCTGCCGTTTAGTGCTGGTTTACTTGAAACATATTAGGCTGGTGTATTGCTTACGTACCTACTGCGAATGTCAGTAGTTATGAAACATGCGGAATTTAATAAATGAGTTGTTATTTTTCATCGATGTAGAACATGTATGAGATGTATTTTTACTAAATTACCCCAGAAGATGAGCAGACATTTGTCTGGGCAACATTTGTACTAGATTTATTGATTCTATTAAAATTATAGTTATTTTTGTTTGTTGGGCCATTTATTTAATTAATATATATTTGTTTAATGATATTAGTCCCATGCATTATGCAGTAAAGTTATGCATATTTATGAAATAACTCATATTGGATGCAATTAAAAATTAAATTATGTAAATGAAAGATAAATCTTCACTTTCGTTACTATGAGTGTGAGACTGAGGTCGTAACTTATGGGTGCCTATAAAATTCAAAATATGCTAATTTCTTATATTACTTACTCAAGAAAAATGCTGATTTGAATGGCCGTTACATTGAGCTATGATTAAAATTACCGTTAGCATTATTTTTTGTAAGCATAATGCCAATTGCCATATTAAATAATAGGAAGTATCAAGTAGCTTTAAAACCGTGTAAAAAACAAGGGTTCCGTGAACAGGAGTCGGTAGGTATCTAGTAGAGAGGCTGCAACCTGACTCCTGCATCCGTGGCTCGAAACACGACACTCGAGAGAAGCGATTACATGCCTTGCAGGCCACCTTGCTTACCACAATGTTCCTGTTTTGAACAACCATTTAAAGATATAATTATAAAAGTTCCAGTAACTGTTTGAATTGTGTCCAGCGTTTGCAATCTGGTTTCAACAAATGTAAATGGATATTTTTTGAAGAAATAATTTTAAAATCTACACAGAAAGTTCTTCAAACATTTTCATGACATTTTCAACAGAACTATTCATTAACTAAACTAACATACTTTACACTAATATAAAGTTGATATTAATGTGTTTAGGAAATAACATTAATTGGAAACAAGGTAAGGTTAATGTGGAAGCGTCGTGGTTGCCCGCAAAATTCAAATTCTTTTACGTTTTTATGGTTGTACGGTTAGTGTCAGGTTGCATGTTCAACAAAATATGATTCGCGACTGTAACACGTAAAATCATTACAATCATCAATAAAACCCTCTAAGTTCATTTAATCCCATTGAATGACCTTTTCATGAAATTGTCATTGAAAAAAACGTAAGAAAATTTGAACTTCGTGGGCTGCCATAGCGCATCCTCCTAGGTGTATGGTTTTTATTCAGGATTGCTAAATGCTGCTATACCTACTTATTGTGAAATAAGTAGGTGTTTGCTCGTGCGTCATTTTTGGGAGGGTCTATTTCTAGGATACGATAAGATTTACAGATACGATACGATTCGTTATTTTGTTTGTATAGTTCAATACTTAAATATGTAGTTGAATATAGTGTTTCATGTAGGTAGGTATCCCCATATCTTCAACTTAAGGAATTTAGAAATTGCAATAGCAAGGTATTTAACACGCGCGTTATATGTCTATATTGATATTCCGTAAGGGCTTTACACAACAATGCATAAATATTGAGTAGCAAATATTTACTCAGTAATTACCATTATAATTACGTAACACGTCACTTGGTATCACCAAATACTGCACGTAACTAATGAACTAACGATTGGATTATTATTCATACCGAATTCAAACACGTTGCGTTCAGTGCGAATCGTATGAAGCGGTTATTTTGACAAATATGGTGGCTCCCATAATTTAAGTGAATGAGTTGTAGGTGCAATGACTGAAATATTGGCAATCGTCATTTTAGAATGTGCAATTTACATGTGAATTAATGTTTATTTATTTTACTGTTAGGTATTTCTTGGACAATGACTAGCCTTGTGGAGGTATTTGCTAAAGAGCAAAGCCATCTGAAGAAAACAAATAAAAAAAAACCTATTTTTAGGGATTGCTAATAAAATGGATTTGAATTGTTGAATGTAAGACCCAAGGAGCTTCTAAAGTATAAGTACTTTATGCTTCTTCGTTATGATAACTTCATAGAGCTCTTCTATTATACAACGTCTATAACTTTAAACGTTGTGATCACCTGACTGAGACGACTTGTAATTTCACGTAATAACCGTCACGCTTGAGAATACGAAGGGTTTGATAGAGGTGCATTATTTTGCACCTAAGTGTATTCAATTATGGTGTTCATTCTTCTATGATATATTCACAATGGAATGCAATCGTCGAGCATATATTTTTAATTTATTTTATTGCTGAGTTTTTATCACTATTGACACACTAAACTATATCAATTTAAATGATAATCTTACATAATATTAGAATAGGAATTATAAGTGTTCAATATATTGGCAATTTTTGGTGATTTTTATTCGCTTTCTAGGTTCTATCCCTATCTTGATCTTGATAAAATTAATAATGTGGTATTGGCGATTGAACACTTATTTTAAAAAAAAATATTGATGATCGAGTATCAAAAACATTTGTGGACATTTGATGGCAAAAGACACCTTTTACACGGACTTAAACATTATTGGCGAAATGTGGGTGTTCGTAACTAAATGTTCACCAGAAACCTTCGGGAATTACAGGAGTGATATTATGTTATGGCACGAGAACCAACGTAACTCTAACCCAATGTTTGCGTAGTATTAGCAGTACACCACTGACTACTCCCAGTTTATATTTTATGTTCTTACAGTCCATCCAAAGGTGATCTAGAAGTAACGCCCGAGATACTCGAGGCTAGCTAGCTAGTAAATCTGGCTTCGTATATACAGAACTAGCATCTTTTCTTAGCCTAGAATAAAAGCTAGTTCTTTACACACGAAGCCAGATTTACTAGCTTGCTATCCTAGCTTGAAAAAGCTAGCATCGTGTATCTCGGGCAATATCGCTATCAGCGCGCTATTGCAAACATAAAATTCAGTTATGTTTCAATTTTGGCGTACAGACGTGGCACACATCAAGCTAACCGAAACTTTCAAATTTTCCCAATCAACCTTGAACCTAATGCTTTAGCGATAAAGCTGAAAATCTATTAAAGAAATTTGACAGATTGCAGTAGCTTGTTATGTGCTGGCGTCTGTACAAAAAGTATATTCTGTTCTATTCTAACTCCATGATGATATTTCAAGGGTATTATCAAAGAGCAGAAGAATAATTTTCTATCCGTCATCAAATCATTTCAGTTCCAAGATCTGAACACAATTACATAAGAAGAAAGTGATAGTTCCCGCACGTGTGTTATATGTTTGGGTTTATAACTTATGCAAGTAAATAACGTTAACGTTGGCCGGTGCTTTCACTCCGTAACGCGAGATAAAACCGTGGTTTAAGAAATTATGTTAGGCGGCTAAGTTTTATTGTAAAGTGGGCGGAAGGTGGTTACTGTTAACTTGTGATGGGTAACCGTGCGTAAAGTAGTATTTTTATTGAATAAATTCTTTTCTTTTCTTTCTTTTTATAAAACGTTGCCCCACACTAGGAATTTCTCCTGTATCGTGGGTGCGTTTACAAACATTTGAACTCACATACACAAACAGCCAGACCCGGAACAACTACTTGTAGGCCATACAAATATTTGTTCCGTGCGGGAATCGAACCCGCGACACGAAGCGCAGCAGTCAATCGCTTAGCCACTGCGCCAACCGTGCCGTCAATTATATTATAAGAATTATTTATATTGGATGGCTTTTGCCTGCGGCTTAGTTCGCGTTAATTTAGAATTTGTCAATTAAACTCTTAATACATTATTAAAGTTTCTATAATAATATAAATCATGATCCGAAAGAAGCGTGGCGCTATCTATTATCATAAGAAATTTATTGTTAAAGTTATTGTTGTCCTCGGAAACAGTACTTTTTTTCGGGATGATGTCCGTTTCTGTACAGTGGTTTAGGCGTGAAAAGGGTACAAACAAACAAACGTACTTTCGCATTTATAATATGAATTAGGGTTACGAAGTTGGGGTTATGACAAAAAAAAAATTAAAACGCAATTGCGTTTTTAAACGTGACTAAAATGGGTCATAGAATGAAGATTTTATGAAGGATAATCAGTATAACTTTCCCATTGATGTTACTTCAATTTGGAGACTTTTTTAGAGGAGGAATAAAATAAGAAATTATTATGAAGCATATTTAACGTGACATTCTGAATGAGGTACCTAAGAGATAAAGGATTACCTTCACATTAAAAAACAAATGCAAAGAGCCCGTAAGACCTGAAACAATCTCCAAATAGTTACAAACCAGTAACCTCATTAACACTTCAGTTAGAGCAATACAAACTATACTTGCAATTCAATTCAGACTAGATTAGATATAACGATCATGTTTGTGGGTAGTTTTTGCAGACAGCTGCTAAAGTCACGCAACATCGGACGGGCGTGCGACCACTTGGATGAGTGTCGTCCATAAAAACCTAACATCCGTTATCTCTTCAAGAGATTTTTACTCAATATACACTAACCTACATACTATTAAAGCGTGTTTTTCGATACGTATGTTCTGCTGACCGAGGGGTGTGCGTGAGAAGCGGCCCTTATAAAAGAGTTCAACGCACGGTGCGTGCTTTGTATGTACCCAGTGGCGCGAAACGTAGCCTAGATCCCGAACGGACATGCCTATAGGTACCTGGCAGGGTGCATCTAACTGTCACTGTCGCTAATCGTAGATCAAATGCGTACAACTGAATTAATCCGCTGTTACATACACTATGTAGGTCAGGTTTACCCTTTGATGTTAACACAACTTTGCCTTATCATCAAACTGCTCTGTGTGTTTCTAACTTGGACATTAATCTACCAACTTCGTCCGTATTCGCATTTAAATGTCTAAAACTGTGTGGGCGATCGCTTAGTTATTACTTAGATTACTTTAATGGAGCTTGAAACAAGTTTGTGTATTCACGTTTAAATTCGACTGGCTAGAGTAATATGAGATGAAATCATAACTTTAGTACAGGGTTGTACTGTGCCTACTGCAGGAACTAATTAGTTCAAAAAGGTTGCGCAAAGGTTGCGAATGACGTGTCGCGCCCACACCACAGTACGGATGTAGGAATACATTATAGGTATGCAAATAAACTCACTTATCGAGGGCGACACAACCTCCGGAGACAACTCGCGTCTCCCTAGCGATAACTATGTAGGGCACTGCACTGACCAGGCGAAAAGAAATCACAACAATAACACTTTCATAGAACATTCACCACACCATGGAGTCTGTATGAAGACAAGCTCAACTGTTCTTGTTCAACGCTAAGATCAGAGAGGCACTGTGTTATGTGTATTAGTAATTAGCACATATGCGACAGAATACGCGGCGGTAATGCATTTTGATGGCTCGGAGGCATTGCCTCGTTCGGAAGCGAACGCGACGCAAATGTCAGACACAGGCGGTGCGCAGGCGCAGAGTCGCCCGCGCCCAGCTGCGTGACGTCACTGTGGTATTCAAAATGGCGGCTGGAATTCGAGAGCCTACACGTAGTGGTAGCAAAACAACCAGTTTGCCGGCGTCGCGTCGCGCCGGATTCGGCTAGTCTACACCCACTTGATTATTATTGTTTTCTGTTTTTTCCAAGTGCAATTTTGCTATTTTAAACAAGTATGTACTGTACACAAAAAGTTGATTGCGAATTAATGTTGTGTGTCTTCAGAATTGAATGAAGGTTATTCAGGTGCAGAGTTTTGCCCTTTTTTCCGAGTTACGAATAATTATAGCAATTTATTTTTTCTGATTAAAAGATTACAAGTACCTAAAATCAAATTTATTTCTCAAAAACTTAATATGCTTCCCTTGAGAAACATCACAGAGAACAGAATTGTATTAACAAACATGAATAATTGGCTCGACATGTTTCATCCAGCTCTGTTAGCAGTTGCAAGTGTGTCAAGTCGTGGGCAATTTGTATGGATCTCAGGAAATATGGCGGTGACATGACGTCAGAACTCACTAGTCACCCGCGGGCCGCGTTAAGCGACACCTACTTGCGGTGACAAACGGCACTAAAGGGGAACTAGCCGAACTTGCACGACTTACACGCTAGTTTGGAACACGTACGAGCGTTAATTTGTGGTATTACGTGCATAAATACCTCCATAAGGATTAAATAGTGGACGGTGGAGTTTGGAGCACCTATTTACTTGAATGCATTCTCAATTTACATTTCGTAATATGTGTAGCAAATCGATTGACGACTGTTTTCCGAACTCGAGAATTTTTCATCAGCAAATCAACTTGTCTACCTAGTCCTCGACAAACTTTTTAAGATTTTTAACCACTCGGTACAACGGCCCCTTTCACTGTCACGAGACGGCGATCTTCTCGCTCGCTCTTTACCAAAATAAACGAAAGAGACACAGCATAAAGCTTTGTATGCACTTCTATTACCGCATTTAGCGTGCAGTCGACGTCGACTCGCTGTCGAGTCGGAACTGGGGCACGACTATTTGTAAGCTCGAGTTTTTAACGCGCTCACGATTAGTTAGTGATTAACAAGTGATTTTATTGGAAATACGGTTTTTAGATGGCGATTAGCATAAAGTATTATTGGTTGAGTCGTTGGTTGGTTTAGCGCAGTGATAGAGGGTTCACTTCCTATGCCACTCACTGCGGTGTCGATTCCCACAGGGTTCCAATATTTATTTGGTCTACGTCTATTTGTTCCAGTACAATACGGAACTGATATTGTTTATTTTAGGGGATCACTATAACGATTATAAGTAAAACAATACTATTTTCGAGAAATCTATTTTGTGCCCGTCACAGAAAGGAAGTTTGTGTCCCAGCTGTGGGAATATTTATAGGCTGACTATGCATAAGGTATTGTGAAATAATTACAATAGTCATATAATCCACTAAAGGTAAATATGGCCATACGTGTGCTACTCGTTCAAAGGCCATTACCATTATTTCCTGCCGTCATCATCTGCCTAGCCTTTTCGCAACTATGTTGGGAACGGCTTCCAGTCTAACCGGACCCAGCTGAGAACCAGTTTTTACATGGAGTGACTGCCTATCTGTATCTGACCTCCACAACCCAGTTAGTACTGGGTTATACGATACCCCTTGGTAAGACTGGTTGTCAGACTTTCGGGCCACTTACTACCTGTACTGTCAAAGATCTACAATTAGCAGCCGGGCCCATCCTCCGAGGCACGGAGGTAACTCGGTATGTAATGGGTGGTCACCCATTCATGGACCAACCTAGGCGAGCGCCGCTTAACCTGATGATTTATATTATTATTTAACCAACAGCTCCCCATTATTTTCTACCGTACCAACTTATATTAACAATTTAGGGCCAGCGCTCACTGACGGCGTTCCGTGGCATCCTGCTGAATGCCCAGCCACTCTGGCATCAATCAGTTTTGCTCCACGCGGATTCGAAGTTGGAAGTTCGAAGTTTGAACCTTATTGCAATTAGCTAAGCAATCATAATTCCTGGACACAAAGTGACCCATAAGTCTCGCGGGATGCAATGGCGCGCCGCGGCAACCCGTGGAATGAAACGGCATGACACGTCATGCGGCAGCATCCCGCAGCACGTCGCGTTATTTCGCGGCATCGTGGTATCAAAATAAAGTAACATGAATTCTAAATCATTGAAATAAGATTCAAAATAACTTGATTAGTAATAAAATCCTTTGCCATGACACGCCGCCGTGCCGTGCCGGCAATGAGCGCCGGCCCTTAAATGTCTTGTATTTATTATTGCAGTTGCAGAGTTTCAGTTAGTTAGGTATAATGTTGTATTGTTGTTTCATGCCCGACTTACTGCAACTTAATAATGTTGAGTGGGTGTTGTACACTGTATTACATACAGAACTCCTTGGGAGTTTGCACTGTGTTCGGGTAAAACCGCCTCTAGCCCTGTTTATTTTGGTGCAGTTGATCAAGAGTAGACATGTATAGGTAAGGAAGTAGTGTGTTTATAGCGGATTTCGGATTCTGATTTCAAAATGGACTATGTTCCTGGCTTAGTAACTTGAGGATTCGGGGTTTGATTTCATGGATCAATTGCAAAACATCGTAACTTGTATTACTGCTAGGAAATCATCAGTTGTGGCTCGGGGTTGAGCTGATCTACGAAACGTTGATGATCTAACACCCTATTGCTTATAATAACCCTGTGAATAGGTAAGGTAAGCAACACAAAAGTGTATAAATAGGTAAACAAAACTTGTTTTAGTTCATTATTTCGATTGTTCATAGCATAAAGAAGATTTTTTCTAAACAGTCAGAAGGTGAACTTTTGAAAACGCATAGATGTTACGGTGCATAAAGAAAGATATAAATGTAAATTCCTCTTACTCCCTCAAGTTCAATCATCATCATCATCATCTGCCTAGCCTTTTCCCAACTATGTTGTGGTTGGATTTCAGTCTAACCGGATGCAGCTGAATACCAGTATTTTACATGGAGCGACTGCCTATCTGACCTCCACAACCCAGTTAGTTCCGGGTAATACGATACCCCTCAAGTTCAATATTCCCCATTAAATAATTAAGTGAAAATACTCATCAGAGATTTTCTAGCCAATCAATGAAACCCTAAATCATTCCTCGCTTTGAGACCGGACATTACAATTCTAGCTTAGCCCCAATTACATGATTGATGTAAGTAGGTAAGCAGTTAAGACCGCGAGCGCGACTCGATAATGTTCAACTACCCGCGCCGGCAGCCCGGCTAACACGCGATCGTGCCTACTCATTACGACCTGCGTGGTTTACGCATGTAGCTACGTAATGGACATGTATGTATTGTGCGAGGTTGATGTGTTCGGCGTAGTAGGACCTTCTATTTATATTGAGGCACGAAAAAAAATAGAACACTGTAATTTAAGTGTTCTATTTTTTTGGTGCCTCAATAAAAATAGAACACTTAAATTACAACAAGAATATTCTTTATCCAGTTTATGGGAATTTTACTATAATAATCATGAAAATAGAAAAAGAATGAAACAAAATTCTAAGTCCTGAATAAACTGCAAGCATAAGATTCTTCGTTTGATTGCGTCATCATTTTGATCCTCCTAAAGCTCACTTGCACTAAAACTCACTTATGGCGTTTAGTCTTAAATATGATTAAAGCATTGTTCTGCTTCAGAAAAAGAACGATTTAAAAAAAAACCTTATCTTTAAACTCATCAAGTAAATTGTTGTGCAAGTGGGCCTAAGTGACATTGTTAGTTCTGGAACACAAGTCATACGTACAGTCGCCAGCACATCAAGCTACCACAAATTATCAAATTTCTCCAAATGATTTTAAACCATGTTGATGGTTAAGTTCAAAATCGAATGAGAGAAATTGACAGTTTGTAGTAACTTGCGCTGGCGACTGTACTGCGTATACTGCGTATTCCTATTCGAAGAAGTTTAAGGGAAGAGCAAAACATTGCACCACAACAGTGCCGTGACTAAATAATGTCTAATTTTAATGGATGAGACTCAACACTAGTTTCAAAGTCAACCAATAACTGTTAGGTAGTTTTAGATTCTGCTGTGTGACATAAACTTAAAAAAACTTAATATTTGACATAATTATGTACCCAACAGTTTACAGTTAATTTAAAAAAGTAGAAACAAAGCTTTTCAATAAAACTCTGTTCACAATGAGGCGTGGATCAGCACCATTCTGCCCAACCATTCAGCTCGTGAATGGGCGCTGTCAGTTGGGACTGGTCAGCACTTAGCTGCCACAATTTATTTTAATTATTTTATTATTAAATAGTTGATTTATCTTTGTTCTCTGGACGGTCTTAATGTGCACGTCTTTCTAAATCGTTCTCACGTAATGTATAATCTCATAATGAATGACGTAACCAAGATCTTGTACAAATATTTTGATTTAAATGATTCTCCATGGAGTTTCTTGCCCATTCTTCTTCATCGAGATCTATGCTTTGGAATGGATACAGTACACAGTACAGTACTTTCTTAAGTAATTATGCCTTGTAACTGGGACTATAGCTTCATCCTTTTGTTTATGACATTCAAAAGTGCCTGTAATGGTCTAATTGAAATAAATGCTTTGAGTTTGTTCGATGGTAACTCGCACCACTACGGTGCGGTATATTTACAAATAATTTTGAAATCCAACGTTAGGCCGAGAATTAATTGATTACGTAAGTACTTGCATTTTTTTACAGTTCATAGGGAAAATGCTAAAATATTAAAATATTTTAAACTAAAGCTTTCATGAACACGGGAAATATTTTATCCTGATATTGCAGCCATTAATCATTTTTACACGACTGCCCAAAAAAAGATTGTCATTTTCAAGTATGGTAGCAACAATTTTTTAATAATTTAATATCCAGTTTATTTGAGTAAAACATCAGTGGGTTTAATTAAATGACAACATATTTAATTACTAATTATGTTTCTGCAAAATAGCTAGAATTTACGTCAATTATGCGAAAGTCAGCGATTAGAAATGTCGAAAGTTGCGTCAAGCAAGTTGACACTTTCTTGAGCACTAACGTGGCTACGTACGGTCGAGGTGATATTCTAAGTGCGTTGTTTCCCCTGGCCGAGCAGTAATGCCCAAATTACACGCACCATGCGAACACATCACAATACCTGTGTATGTTGAAATGGAAAGCACAGTATGAGTGCAGATTCACTGCACACAATGTGACGTATTATCAGATCATTTAGGTAACAAAATTACTCTGTTACCTAAATGATCTGATAGATACATAATTTTCGTAATTGAATAAGTATGATTTTTATACGTTGTTGGACTGATTAGTTACGCACGTGTTTGTTTTCGATATAATCACTAATTAAACGACGAAATACAAGTACCTAATTAAGAGCAATAATATCTACATGTCGTAATCAATGGACTGTCCGAATTTGTTTGTATCTTCATTTTATCATAACATTATTGGGAAATATTTTAAAAATGTATGCCCTTAACTACAAGCATCCGTACTCGATAAAATGATATCCGTAAGTCAATGGTATCAAGTTTAAATAAACATAATACTATTTAAGCACAGATTTAATATATCTAAAGAACATAGCCAGCAGTAAGGTACTTTAAAAATTCAAAACAAGATCGGGTGCAGTAATGATACTAAATACTCGTAGATCGTAATTAGCACGACCCAAAATCACTAAGCAGAATGACCTTTGTCAGATAAAAGAAATCTACGAAATCGCGTTATTAGGATACCGATAATTATTCACTATAACACCCACTTTGTACAGCGGATCTGATCAATTAAGTCTGAAGAGTTCGGCTGATAAAAACCTCCTTGCAACTACGCCGACGCCGACGTCTTAATAACAAGCATCTGATATATCAATTTCCTTATAAGATTTATATTGCTGCATTACCACTAAATGATTTGCCATTCATCAACTAACAGGTTTGTAAAAGTAGTGCCTAGATTCTTAGTTAGTTACTTCTTTTCTAATGTCACTTACATCGAAGTTCCGTTATTTTGAATAGTTTTCTGTCAGGTTTTAAGATCCGTTTGGAGATACTCAAAATCTGAATGGTGTAACGGTATCCTGATAACAAGATACTTATTTAAAAATAAATGTAGATAAAAGCTTCTAATTATACCCTATTGCTGAGTTTTTCGCTGTATCGTTTGCTAGAATTTTCGTATTTAAATATCTACTTTTTTTATTTCGAATACAAATTCAAATGCATCAAACATTTATGCATAAATAAAATAGAATGCACAGTTGATATTTCACACCGAGATGAAAATAGAAGCTTAAGGCGCTGCAGCTGAAGAAATGCAGTCGGTATAAACAATGCGTATCTACTGCAACCGGGTATTGTTGCAAATTTTAATTTGTTTCCTACAGTGTTGCGTGCTGGTGTGACTCGCTCTTTTGTTCTCGTATTCCGGTAATCACATACAATTTATACAGCGTGTTCTTAGATAAACCAGCCTTCTACGAGCAGGCTTTGCGAAATGCTGCTCATAGGTTTACGTGTCTATGTCTTCTTTTAATTAATGCAAGCGCTGCACAGTGCTCTTCTTTTGAAAGGTAATTTTCACGTTGCGCTTTAGTAAGAATTAAGCGCTTTAAGTTCGTGTACCTACATATAATTTTTTACGGAAAATGAATTTGATATTTCCTTTATTTCTGTTCTAGATAGTTTAAGGGAACTATACCTTGGATTCTTTGAAATTGATCTTCATATTATTAACTATGTATACAGAATGTAAGACACAAACTGATTCGGTGAATTCAGTATATCATACTATGATCGGTACAAGAAATTATTTCAGGAATGCTATGGGAATCCAATAAATTTGATTTGTTTTATTTCCTCATACGCAATGTATTGTGACCGTGGCAAAACGCACGTAGTGACCGGCAAGCGCGACGACGAGTTCGACAAACTCAGTAGCTAGGCAGGAAGTGAACAGCTGATTTCACGCGTCGTTCGTTAGATTATTTCAACATCCATTGTTGGATTTTTGATTTTAGCCGTATTATTTACATAAATGGAGTGCTGCGTCCAGGGAATGTAAGTTTACATTGAAATAAAGGAATAGTAACTGAAAAAAAAAATCTAGAGAAAAATTCCGGTGGAATATGATTCAAAATAAGGAGCTGAATGCACCCAGTCAGTTTGTGGAGGGCTGTCCTTTACACCTTGTATATTATCATTGGAATTTTAAATGAGAGATGGGTCTGGAATACCTAACAGCAGCAACCTGTATCCAGAAGGTTAATTAATTGCAAATCCACATACCAAAACAGTTTCTCATTGTCATTAAAATAACTTAAGCTTGGTCTCAAGTTGTTTTGTTACCGACAAGGTCGACCACATTCAGTGTGTCTATCAGGTGTCAACTTAAGGCTATATAAAATACATACTTGTAATTTGAGAACAGCTGTCGTCAACCTTTGATAAGTAATAAGTGTTGCGGGTAAAGAAACAGAAAGGATTAGGCTCCAGTGTGCCTTTATATATTTATTTATTTATGTGGCACTTCAATGACTTACTCACTAAAACATACATAACCAGAAATCACAAACAGTTTTAGGTATGTACCTATAGTGAATTCGTCACTAAAAGAAGTGCTCGCAGAATAATAAAAACACAAGTTAGGTTATTACAGAATCAAAGTTATAAAATAAACAAATATTTAAAAAAAGACCAACTGGTCATCTATACTAATATTATAAAGAGGTAAAATTTGTGTGTAAGTTTGAAAGTAGGGTGTAATCTCCAGAACTAATGATCCAATTCTTTCACTGACAGAAAGCTACATTATCCGTGGGTGGTTAGGCTATAAATTATTTGTATATCATGTATATTAGCCGAGCTATCACTTTTTATGCGGACAAAGTCTCGGGCGAAGTGCTATGTTTCATAAAGCTCACACGGCTATCAAATATCGAGAAAACTGCCCAAATTATTTAGGTATCAAAACAGTTAATTTAAAAAGTATTAAAACCACTTACCAGTGCTAGAGAAACAAGTTCAGCATCGTAGAAGAACTGGTTAAGCGCTAATTTTGGAAAAGGTGTACAAAAAGATAGTTACGAACTATCGAAAATGCAAAGTCACAATTAAAGCTGTTTTTTTTCTTTCAAAGTATTTAAGTAACCTAGGAACCTGGATCCCGGATACGCCCGTTCGTCGGAAAGCACGTTAAGCCGTTGTTCCTGCGCCACATCTCTCTCCGTTCATGTCGGATTGCGTCCCATCTCATGTGAGTGCGAGACAAACGCGCAATTTTTGTGTGGATTTTACCTATCTTCCAGAAAATTCATTATAAAATAAAAACTTGATCAACTTTTAAAAATTAATGGAATCAGGCGTTACTTTGCGGATATCCATGATCAAGAACTACAATTGCAACCATTGCTTCCCCTCTGTATCCGCGCTTGGAAGTGCAACTGTGTTTGCGCACACACTATATCACACTAAACATAAACTTACCAGGCACATGTTCATCGTTGAAGGTGACCCTCACAGCGTGGGGTCGCGACAAGCGCGGGGTGAACGCGGCCGCGTACCGGTGCACCCCGAGAGGTCGCACTGAGCTGGCCACCAGGGCCCCGTTGCCGCCTGATACCTCCAATTCGAGGTGGCCGGGGCCCGCCATACTTCCATCGACTGTGTATAGGAATTACTTGTCAATTTGATACAAAATTGTGATTTGATTGAAAATACGTTGAAGTAAATATAGTACAAAAAAAAAAACAAGTATGAGCCGATATTCTTTTATTTGAGATGAAGCAGAAAGCAACATACTGATTAAAGTTTAGATTTGTTTAGGTACAATGATGCCCACTTCGTTAATTACCGTGGAAAGAGAGATGTAAGGATCCATATGTTTAAAACTTAGCTCAATACAGGATGAAAGGGCCATAAACGCGCCAGTTGTTACCATTCAGCATGTGATTCTAGATCCATGAGTGACTATTAGACTCCTGTGCTGTTTTCATGGTAATAGTTACACTGTGTCTAATTATGGGCTCAAATACTTATTGCGTAATATTCCAATAAACTAGAAGTTCTCTGATCATAAACCTTTCCTTTCAATCTTGAACAACTATGATAAAAATGCCGATAAGATAATCATTGACACGTACTTCCAAGTGATTCCACTTATTCTGCAAAATATGCGTCTATGCAAAATGCTGTTGTAATTTGTATATGATTATTATCATCACGTCATGCTGTCAAATCGATATGCTACAGTAATTTTTTTGAAGTCAAATAACGAAAGTGTTTTCTGTGAGGCATGTAATTAATTAGGCACTTGTTTGATGTGAAATATATGTACATATAAGGTCGGCATAATATTAACTCATGTGATTAGAATTTCGTCTTCCTAAAATATAGCAACCCTTTTCTCTTATGTATATTTGTAACACCGTCTGTCTTTATTAAAATGGTGTCCGACCTCTTTAGAATTAAACATACACAACTGGGGAAATGAGGTTGTATCTATTAAAGGTTCACCTCTGGGATAACAGGCGGGATGATAGTAAATAAAATTATTGTTTTTAGTGACAATTACCCCGATTCCTAATACGACATTGGCAGATGATTGGCAGATACCCAAACTCCTTGCATTAAAAAATCGAATATAAAAAGAAACAATTTATCAGCCCTAGACTGCCTGGCTGGTCTGGCCTGAGGTAGTAAGTGCGACTGCTGAGATACGTTGGTAGCAGCAGTGAGTACGGATTCCGGCCCGTTTAATAGCGACTAGGCTATAATGTACTACATACATGGGGACTTACATGGTGAAATCTGGGGTCTCTTCACCCCTTCAGTGACTAGAGAGAGAGAGAGAGATAGACAGACAGTATATATTCTTTATTGTGCACCAACATTATTACATACATAATCTCCGAAGACTTAGGCAGAGGAGTACCTAATAGTACACCCACATTTCGCCAGTTATGTTTAAGTCCCATGTAATAGGGGGCGAGCATATTGCCATCAACCGGGCACAAGTCCACACTCCGCGGCTGCTACTGAGAAATTCCTGATAGCAAAAGCCAATAACTATTTGCCAAAAAAAAACTTTAAAATCGAATTCAGGATCTCAAGAAAAAAATATTACTCGGCTCTTATACAAATATTGCCAAAGATGTAATGTGAGCTTACCTATGAATTCAACTGGTTGTCCTACGATTCCTTTGTAGGACGGTTTTACAACTATTCCTTTGGCACCTCTATTATTATCCCTTTGAATAGGTCTGTAAACAAAAAAACATAGTTTACAACGAGTTACAAAGTAAATGCTGCTAAACTTTTTATAGCACGACTAGTAATTAAACAAAAACTTGTATACAATACACAATAGCAGGTGACGATGAAATGAAAATGTTAGCGAAGTTCTACAATGTTGGAATGAAAAACTTTCTTTGTTGCATAAAATTAAATTTATTATGAAGAAAAATGATCTGTGAAGTGAATTTATACGATAGTGGAACTGTCTGCTGTGTTTAACAGCTTTATATATTGTGAAAATACTAAGACTTGTTCAGGGTGGTCCCTCATTGTGATCTTTTATCTTACGTTATGAAATAAATACTGCAATTGTTTCAAAACATAATGGGTCAGGTGCAATTGCGGTAGATTTTTAATTGGATCGTATTGGACTGATTTGAATAAAGTATGTTATTGGAATATAAATGTTCTTTGGTGCTATTATTACAAAGCAATAAGGTGAAAATTTTACGACAATTTTTTTTTTCAAATTTTACCCGTTGAGTTTTGGAACAAAAATAACTTTGAAGAGTGTCTTCTCGGTTACTCATACCCGAGTGACGATGTTTTCTAAACCTCGGTGACACGTCATAATTATAGTTATCATAATTATAGTTATTTGTTCTGGGTGCTAGCTGTTAGTGTATGTGAGTTTAAATTTTTGTAAACATACCCACGATACAGGATAAATTCCTAGTGCATGCTCGACGTTTAAAAAAAACAAATGGTTGGAACAAGGCTACCAAATAATAACAATAGGTACCTGAAACGTGCGTGTGCGGCGTCCGTTTCAGTGCGGGCCCCCCCGGCAGGGTCGCGGGGGGGCCTATTGGATAAAAAAGACTGCTGCTGTTGCTGCTTCTCTTCCACGCTGCTGTACGAAGAGTCGCGGACCACGTACGTGCTCTCACGTACTTCGCGCTTACTGAACTCTTGCTGTAACAAAAGTAAACGATTTACTTAATATACCAATACCTGGGAACATTATTAAGCGGAGCATGATGAGAATTGGTCATGGCATGGTGATAAAGACAGACAGTCAGCATTTTTCTCCTTAGCGTGTCGATGGCAATCTAAATTGAGTCGGCCCAGAACTTAGATACGAATTAAGACCTCTTTCTTCTAAGAGCAAGACATAGGATACCTAAACTGGCGAGCCCATTGCCAGCAAACATCGAAATTATAATATCACTTAACCCGACTTAGCTCCGTCATATCCGTAACAGTATAATCTGACACCACTACTAGACTTCTGTAAAAGCTAGATTTATCATAAAGGATGCTTCTGTGCAAGGAAGCAGCATCAGCATCTGGCATTCAGCTGCATCTGGTTAGACTGGAAGCTGACCCTAACATAGTTGGGAAAAGGTTAGGCAGATTATGATGATGCTTCTGTGAATACAGACTCAGATTCCTCATTGTCGAAAAACACGCAAAATATTTTTATATAATAAATAATATATCTACAAACTGCAACACGGAACCACGCTAGCGATATCCACTTAATTTATGTGTACAATTTGCGCAATATTGCCCTGACATCTACTCCCAGAAGTACTCAAAAGGTTGGAGAGGCATGCTAGCTTGCAATACGAAGAAATCACTATACGCCTTTATAAACGAAATGTACATTGCGAAAGGTGCTGCGAAAATTTTCAACGTTATATTATGAACTAGACTTCTATTTTTATTTTGTAACAAGTTATGAGGGTATGAATATTCTGCAGTGCTGTACTTACAAATGTAAGTGCATTCTTATTTCTTGTAGTAGTTGCTGAAATGTTACCTAGGAGATCTAATCTTAGAGGGTTATGTAGAACCAGAGTTCCGTAAGCACAGTCGAGAGGTTATGGGATATATGACTTTTTTTTTTCGGATGGGAAGTCATCAAATCTGGGCGGAGCGGAAGGGAGTGTCAGACTTGTACTGACTAAAAGCCCATCCATGTTCCTTCTTTGCCTTTTGTTTTTCAGGGCCACGGTATCTCTTTCGAACAGTCCCGCAGCCCTGGCAGGCATCGGCCCATGCGGACCCCTACTTATTTGCTGACATCTCTTTGAGGCGCACGTGGAACTCGAACGCGCCGTCGACACGGCCTGTCGTCATAAGACGGCCGGACGGCCATATGACTTGGGTCTCATATGGAAATATCATGCATCGTAGGTTCAATATCAATACTGAGCGGTTTCTCAGTAGTATACAGTTCCTGATTGTCCCTCGATGACAAAAGGCGCAACGCGACGCACGTTATTGTTTCTAAATTCTCAATGGCAGCAAGAAGTTTCGATGGGGTCCTCTTCTACAGGAATTTAAATACCGTTACCGGTAATTGCAATGTTGGTGAACTCAGAGAAACTGGGTACACGTATGCTCGCCTTTCATCACACGTTGCACAGGTATCAAAGTCTTTAAGTACAGTCGCCAGCGCATCAAGTTACTAGAAACTGTCAAATGTCATTTGACATTTGATTTCATTTTTTGACAATAAAATAAAACTGTCAAACGTCATTTGCAGTTAGTGATAGGTAACTTGATGTGCTGGCGACTTTATAATTATAACTGTATATTGTTTCGTACGTGTGTCTAGAGTGAGTAAGGGAGTTTGATCTCTGGGTTTGATAAAAATCTGTTGAATTTGCCATGAGAAAATTCTCGCAGCAACCCCTATTTGCAAATGGTTTCTGAAAAACCGTCCACTAAGTTGAAGTTGGGACTTACTGTAAGTTTAAAACATAACTGAAAAGTGTTTGTTGCTTATACCTACTACTTAAATACCCCTTCATAGGATTATGCTACGGATTATAACTAATGTTATTCTACTACTTATCTCAGAGTACACTTAAAGTAAGTACCTTGTACCTAAAACTGACGAACAAGTCAATGGTCGCAATCTTATCCCAATTCCCAATCCCGGGAAGTTATCCCATTGTAGCGGACTGGCAACCCAAGTGAAGCCATAACGTTCCATAACCGCGGGAGTCACGCACGCTGTTTACATAGTTCAGACTTGTTCGTAAACTTACATAGTATTATGTAAGGGGTCAGTTCGAACAAGTTCTCGCTTGTAAGGGCGCCTGCAAACAGACTTTGTTGCAGCGTTTGGACGGGGTGCACTTGTAAGGTTGCAATTTGCAGACGGGTGTTATAACCGCAGCTTTAGGTTATAACTACATGTTTTGTAGACTGCTTGCAGTCAATTAAAGGCTACAGACGAACAAACCTGATTTCAGGACGGTAGGGAAATTAATCAATAAAGTGTTGCCATAAAAAAAAACTTATTTGAAAACAGTCCTTAAACAGTTTACACCTCTGACAGCATAATTATACATAATTATTATTTTATAACACAGAGTTATTTTATTATCCATAATTGTAGCCATAGTAAAGCCAAAGTAACTCTGAGTTAAAAATAACTCATCCTTGTCGACGAAATTGGAATATAAATAAAAAGTAAAAAAAAAAGTCACGATGTTTGCGACAGAAAAAAAAATTACGCTGTATTTGATAGACTGTTTAGTGGAAGTAACAAAACATCAGCCTTACTGCAATAAAAATAAAGATCACAAGTTAGATTTTGACAGCGACGGAAAATGAGACCAAAGAACTGTGAGCTGGTCAGGGATTCTGACCAATCTATGTAAATATTGAGTAGCGGAAATAGGTTCGTACTACCGACTTCACTGACGGTCTGCCACATTTTACCCTTAAGTGATAAGGTTGAAAAGTGGTCGACCGTCAGTTAAATCGGTTGTACATAGATCCAGACATATTATGTCTACCGAATGTGCCGTCGGCCCGTGGAGGCGGTGTGTAGCACCCCTAGTAGTGGCATCCCACACGTTGTGATTCCATATGAACTGTACTGTGTCGTGCCAGTGAATACAAACTTAATTTTAAACTCGACGCCAGCTGTACAGGGTACACTTCTCGCTCTTACTTTGAGAATTTGTTGTGAGGGACTAGGTGTATTTGAGTTTAGTTGGTCATGTTTCTTTACTTTATTCGTCTATACTAATATTATAAAGAGGAAAGATTTGTGTGTTTGTTACGAATAAACTCAAAAACTACTGGACCGATTTCAAAAATTCTTTTACCATAAGAATGCTACATTATCCCCAAGTAACACAGGCAACCATGCAAAGCAATGACGAGCCGCTAGTACTTTATAACAAAGGATCATTCTGTCATTTACTTAATTTTCTTTCGGAAAAGCAGGATATACAGAAAGAATCAGGATTAGTGCCCGGTTGGTGGCAATAAGCTCGCCCTTTATACATCATCATCATGTGCCTAGCCTTTTCCCAACTATGTTGGGGTCGGCTTCCAGTCTAACCGGATGCAGCTGAATACCAGTATTTTACATGGAGCGACTGCCTATCTGACCTCCACAACCCAGTTAGTACTGGGTAATACGATACCCCTTGGTAAGACTGGTTGTCAGACTTTTTGGGCCACTGACTACTTAACGACTGTCAAAGATCTACAAATGACACCCGGGACCAACGGCTTAACGTGCTTTCCGAGGCACGGAGGAAACTCGGTATGTAATGGGTGGTCACCCATCCACAGACCAACCTAGGCAAGCACGGCTTAACCTAAAGATCGATCCGAGCGGCTGTTATTATTTAGCCACGAGCTCCTCCCCCCGCCCGTCCTTTATACATGGGACTTAAATATAACTGGTGAAACGTGGTGTACCTTATAATAGGTTAACATCTGCCAAACCCTTTGGGAATTACATACGTGATATTTTGTTATGCTTTCGGAAAACCAGAACACACACTGCATGACACGAACGATGCACATCATTGGTAAACACATGTATGGATAAAGGGTGACTGGTAATTAATGACCAATACTTAAACACGCGATTGTACTCATGATAACAAACAACTTTCCCAAAGAAAGATTTTTTTTATATTCACAATAACACGACATACGTCACGTGGCGGCCGGCCTGTGGTGCGGGCGCCACTTGCAGAGCGGGCTTACGAGCCCTACTACCTACCCACTGTAGCACGGTACCATAGTAATGAGACAGAACGGCGTCACGGGGCTATAACAGCTGATAGGTCACAGGCGCGCGCGCGCGAATTTCATACGGCTGTTGTGTTATTGTGATTAGATAAAAAAATGTTTCTTTGGGAAAGTTGTTTGTTATCATGAGTACAATCACGTGTTTAAGTATCAGTTACTAATTACTAGTCACCCTATATTGTTTACCTGTACTACTTGTACTATTTATTCTGTGCATGTACCAACACTACCAACTGAGGTTATAAGAAAGGTAAAGTAAGAACTTGAAAGATTTTTGAATGTTTAACTTGAATTTGAACAAGTCAATTGACTATAATGGCAAACATGAATTCATGTATCTTTTATTTAATTTGCATATCATCTTTGAGGTATCGTTTGTAAAGGACCAATCAAGATTCACTTCGTTCATATAATAGACCCGGAACTCACCCGACTAGTATAAGTATCCGAGTCCCGATCATCAGCCAACCTGTCGAGCTGCCTGTTGAAGGAGTCCCGCGAGTAGTCCGTGAACTTGTTCAGTTGCGTGTTGCGCTTCGTCTCGCGTTCCAGGGTGCTCTGCCCCGGCAGGCGCTCCGTTGGGCTTTTGGGTGATTCGAGGCTTTACACAGAAATGGTTATTATGTACAATATGTTAGTTAGGGACAGTCATGTAGCATGAAAGAACAAGACATTTGGATTGTGGGTTTATATACTATTAAACTGACTACGAAAATTTCTGTGAGAAATTTCAAAGAATTATCTGTACTAATATAAAGATGCAAAATGTGTTTGTAAGTTTGTATGTAGGGGGTGACCTCCGGAACTAATGTTCCCATCCTATTTTTTTTTCATTGATAGAAAGATACATTATTCGTGGGTGCTATAGGCTTTAAACTATATTTATATCAAGCATATTAGCCGAGATGTCTCACTGCTTTAGATTATCAGTGATCATACAGTGATCATACAGTGATCATTCTTATCCAGTTATAATTCGAATTTCAATAAAAGGTAAAACAAAACTGAAATCTCGTACTTTAAAGATGAGAATTAGCACCTTACTGAAAGGCAAAAAATACAAAAGATATCCCTAAAAGTCAAAACTTGAAGGGAAGAAATGGCGCAAAAACTGCCTATACATTACCAACCTTTATTTCTTCTTACTGCAACACAATATTATTGTAATTGGTTGTCTATCTAAAGTTAGGCACTTATTCCTGTACCACGTAATACTGCGCAAGAATATCGACTCCACTATCATTAATCACGGTCCATTGTTTCCTTTGTGTGGCATATTATCAATATCTCACCTGTTAGCGCTCATCATTTGTCTTGTTTTTTCTACGCTATCCCAGTCTCTCCGAGGGTGATACGATTTCCCGCCAGGATCACCTGTGCCTAGGAACAAAAGCTTGAATTAATAATTTTATTTTCACCCGGTTTCTGTAAGATCAGAAAGAATATAGAGAGATCACAGAGCATCAATATAATATATGATGCTCTGTGGTCAGAAATCAGCTCATAGACTGTCAAACTCATGTCAAATGATTTGATTGGCTATCGTTATAGTGGCGGGTGTAGAGTTCTTAATGACGTTGTCTAGAGGGCGCTACTGGTAAACATTTTTGAAACTCTGTGAAACTTGAATAGAAAAAACAACATGGCGGCGTTAGTTCTGTAAGGCCGCGCTGTTGTTGCCAAAAGAATCATGAAGCATTTTATTCTGTCAGCTAATCCCAGCAATCAATATTCGCTTAAAAATCCGTTCAGAAACCGTAAGTTACCAAGTTTTAACAGTCAAAAGAGGTAGTATTACTAAAGATTATTCAGGTACAGAACTGAATTTGCATACCATTGCTATTCTATTGGTCAGCTGTCATATACAAATTCCGGGTCGCTGATTTATAAGGCGTACGTTATCTCATACGGGGAAAGTGCTGAGCTTGCTTTACAAAATAAAAGCTCTCGCATTAATATGACTAAACTTAAATAACATAACATCACGCCTATGTCCCCAATAGG
This sequence comes from Noctua janthe, assembly GCA_910589295.1. NCBI lineage: Eukaryota > Metazoa > Arthropoda > Insecta > Lepidoptera > Noctuidae > Noctua > Noctua janthe. Next base: position 9,567,520 of record OU342556.1, on the reverse strand, counting down.
TTAGGCAAGAGTTTACCCTTAACCGGGTTGCTATTGAGAACCTGGGAATCGAACCCTGGCTTAGCAGTAGCGCTTGCAACCACCTCACCAACGACCTTAAATATTTAGCACTTATTAACAAGGCCATTTGCATAAACAAAGAGCTTATTCCCAACTATTAAATTATAAGAAACATTTTAGCCTAATTTAGTTTATAACCTACACGTATTCGTACTAAAGTTAGTGTAAACGCAAATTTTATGTAAATGAAGTCGTGTATCTTACTGGGGCTGCCGAGCCTCTTCGCACGGTCTCCCTCTAGAGAGGAGAGTGGGCTAGCTTGGTCCAGGTTGTCTTGCGATCCACTATATGAGCTGTACATCTTGTAGTTGGACCGCTTTTCGACCACACGCTTCGTGGTCGTTACAGGGCTGTACCGATCTGTTGGACTGCTCACTCTGGAAATAATATATCATCAGGCCTGTATTATCACGAACGGTTTGGTAGTGGTGTACAAACACGGACACGTACACGTACGATCCCCCTTAAGGCAAAAATCAGTGAATGGGCGATCGGGCCAGAGCTGAGGCGCGCAAGGCATTTTGTTTTCACTGTACCTGTAATACAACCTCATTTCATCAGTTATGTTGAAGTGCCATGTACTCACACAACGAACAATGTAAAAACACTCACTCGTTCGCTCTGAAATATTTTATCAAATAAATACTTGGAGTAGAATATCGAATTAAATCCGATTTAGTTAAATATTTGTGGTTGCACTAACCGCTTATTTGAACACACACTGTTCAAATATGTTATTTGAATTTTAGTTGAATACCAATAAAATCTATATTATTCTCATGTAGATTATGATACGCTGCGGCTTTGCTTAGGTGATAAATAAAGGTATTTCTAAATATTCCTCAAGTAAATCTCCAAATAATTGAGAATGCTAATTAAAATCTCTTTCTTGATAGATTTGGTTGAAAGTTTTGTTTTTTTTAACATTCATATTCAGGGATAACCGTTTTCAGTTTGGTATTACATTTGATATGTTTACGAGATATTTGACAATGAATTCGTAAAGTAGGTTCGCATTTTCATGAATCAAGCGACAATTTGGCTTTTTGTCAATTATTATATCACACTAAAACCAAATTTAATTCAGCAGACAAATGTTATGGCTGATCAATGAGGTATTTCAGAGAACGAATTGTTTACTGAATCGTGTTCAACAAACGCTGTACAGATTTACTAATAAAGCCACTATGTGTTAACACAATGGAACTTTATTTATAGCAATACCGCAATACGGCGCTGAAACTATGTATATGAAAATTGATTTGCGCTGTAAATACGAGCCAGCTTCGTGCGAGCTTTAAATATAAATTAATTAATTAGCATACATGAAACATGGTGAGGTATTCAGGTCTATTGTTACGTGTGAATGAATATAACTCACCTGTTAATTGGACTGGCCGTTCTGTTCAAAGGGGTGTCTTTTCTGGCGAGAGGGCTCGTCGTCCGGCCGACCGGACTCGTCGCGCGGTACGGCGAACTAGCCCGATACGGGCTGGCAGACGTATTGACGTCCATCCGAGAGCCGTTCCCCAAATGTTTTGTTGTTATCGGACTTGCTGTCCTGTTCCGCGGACTCTCGGAGCCGTATCTTGTGTACGTTTCCTTTTTCGTCGCTTTTGATGTCGAGTATGCGGAGTCGGTAACGTCGTAATTTTTCTCCTTGGGCTCGGAGCTGTAGGAGGGCTTGTAATAATCGGTGGAATCACGTCTCTCCTCGCGACGGTCCACTGAGCTTGTATTGTGCTTAGTGTTTGATTCGTAAAGATTGTATTGGTTCATTGGACTCTCTGATCTTAGACGAGTAACTGTAACAAAAGGAAATGAGAAAATGCGTTAGGTTCAGGAAGGAAGGTTTTCCGAGTGTTTCTTGTTATTTTTAAGGTTTTAGTTAATGGCCCAGTCAAACAGGTACAAACAAAACGTGGAACGGCTGTGGACATCGGACCCTGACCATTACTTCACTGAGGTGTCCATGTCCGCCGCGTTCAATATTATTTCCGTATCGTTTTGACCGAAACGTAATACGTGTTCAACAGATATATTAATTTAAAAAGATTTACCGGTAACAAGTTTATAGCTTATTAAAAGTATGTGTTTTTTACACAGTTTGGTCTAGTTTCAAAACGGTGAAGAAAAAAATCGTGAGGAAATCAGCATGTCCTAGAACTAAAAATTCAAATAAATGTGACATCCACTAACCCACACCGTGCCCGCGTGGTGAATTAATGACTTACATTTAACCATGCCTAGAAATGGGAACTTTAAAGGCAGATTATGCTTATGGGTACTGTACAGTACCTGGACTAGATATCCTGGCGTAAGCCGGAGACGGACTGGAGCTGTCGCGGGGCTTCTTAGACCGGGAGCCGACGCGGAACATGTGCGGTGAGCCGTGCACGTCGTAGCCGTTGAAGTAGATGTACAGCTGGAAGTACAGGACCATAGATTAGAAAACCTGTGTTATAGGTGGTTTTTGGTCAGCTTTACTTCGCTCAATTTGTAAAGATGTAGATGGGTCGTCAAATCATATGTTTGGGCCCTTAGTGGACTTGCCGCACGAGCGGCTGAAGATGCGTCTCTCGCAAGTCGTCTTCCGTTTCAAATATAAACTATTTGAGATATTCCTAGGGAGTTATGTATGTATACCGGCGTTACACGATGGGTTGACTGATTCATAATTGAACTTTAACTCTACGCGAATTCAATTTGGTGTCACCTAGTATTAGCGACAACGATCATTAATGTTTTTGCGAGAAGTAACATTATAGGTATCAGTAAGATATACCAAGCAATACATTTTGGCGATTGACAAAATTTTGCTATTAAATTTAAAATAGATTAAAAATCTTACCCTATGTTTTCCAGGTGCCTTAGGCATGAAGGTAGCGCGGTACTTTGTAGCTGACAGTTTCTCGAGAGCGCACATCACACTGCGCTTATCGTGAACAATGTCCAGCTGCAGGTCACCCCTTACTCCGCAGCCACTGGTGTCGAGCTCGAAGGAGTGAGGCTTGAGGGGTTCAGCTCCTTCGAGAGCTCCAGGGCTCAACCGAACTCCGTGAGGATCGAAGACTTCGCAGGTAAAGGGGCCACCCTGAAATAATGAAAGAAATCGTATAGGGCGTGCCTTGATTGAAGTCTTGCTTAGCTTATACAAACAAGACTGCAGTTTCAATATTAGCTTCTTTGTTTCCCACACTTTTGACTAAAAACTGGTTGAGTTGATGATTGTGTATGAAGCCCTCATGGCCGAGCGTTTCTGTGGTTGGCAAAATATTAGTTTGGCTTTCTACTGTTGTCATCATCATCATCATTTCAGCTGAAAGACGTCCACTGCTGGACAAAGGCCTCCTCCAAATGTCGCCACATTGACCGGTCCCGTGCGACTCGCATCCAGCGGATCCCTGCAACCTTCACCAGGTCCTCCTGCAACCTTCTACTGTTGTAAGACAAACTAATATGGTCTAAGGTTTTGGGGTCGTGGGTGCAAACGAACCTACGATAGACAAAAAGTCACATTGAAATCAACTCGAAACAAAGAGATTTATGTCTCAGCCACTCTCACCTGTATATGATCACCTTTATAAGTGATAGCTATAGTCCAGGTGCCCGCCTCATCAGGTTGGAAGGTGGCACTGGAGGCGGTGGTGCCAGGGGCTGAAGGTGGAGGATGACGAGGCTCCAGCGGTACTGCGCGACCGCTCGGAGAATGAGCTGTGACGTCCACATCCTCTCTTCTTGGTGCTCCTGGAAGGAAGAAGGGTCGAGGGATTAAATATTATAGTAAGAAGTAAATATGAGTTTTCTGGACTGATAAATAGGTCTTCGACAGTTATTGCTGTCAGTTTTGCATACATATGAATATACACCATCACTAAAACGGTTACCACGTACTCAGTAGATACAATATTCTGAAGAAAAAAAAATCTGTTGTTCCAGACATTTTGACCTTGTAGATATTGCACTTTTGTAGGAAACAGCTGTTTATTTTTTGTAATAACCGACGAAAAAATTCTATATATATAGAATTTTTTTGTCGGTTCAGAATGATGTACTGATACGTGGTAACCGTTTTAGCGTCGGGGTCCCTTCCACCCCGTATTTTATCTAGCCTAGACATAAATTATAAAAACGTTAGCATAAATTTAAACGAATTTTGAATCGAAGTATCCTGGAGCATTAAGATTTTTTTTGCAACCAGCTCTATGATAATTATTATCACCGAATAAATCTTAAAACTTTGTATATTTATAGTAAGTTTTTAAACAGACATGGTCACTAACCTTTAAAACCTTAAAACTATAATTAACACTGAAAACGGGATATTTACCATGTTTACAATTTGTTTAGAGTTACCGATATTTAAAGTGCCGAAAAAAGTTCACGAGCGGATACAGTGAGTTTCGTGTGTCGGGAACAGAATCGAGTTATGGATGTCAGTGGTAGCTGCGGTTCCGAGCGCAAAAAACGAACAAGAAAGAGGGTAGACCGATTTGTCTGCTTTTAAACACTCACCTGCAATAACTTCAGTTTATCCGCGATCATGGTGCTTGCAACAGCTCCGAAATATCGGGAACTCAAAACAAATAGTAAACATGGTAAATATCCCGCTTTTTTGTAAAAAAAAAGAGTATTTTGCATATTGTTATATATTTTAAAGTATTTTTTGTTTACGTAACGTTTATCCGATGGGTGTGTTAGGCCCGCTGGACATATACGCAATTTTAGCCATATCTATTTAGTTATAACTGTAAGGGCTTTGTTTTACATAGGTTGTACTGAGCCAGGCCTATTTCTATTATACGTCACTATCTACATCTTACTGCAACGACTACAAACCATGTACGTAGCATTAACGTTTGGCGTCCAAATGTCAATTGCTCGTAAGGAGCGGTGGTACATGCATGAGCTAAGGACATTGCGATGTTATCGTGTTTGCTCTACTCCGGCCTGTACTCAAGTAGGTAGGTACAGTGATGGGCACTTATGCCCTGGTACTGGAAACATTATCGCATAGCCATAGCATATTATGCTGATTATTTTTAACTCACGGTTTTTTCCTATGGGGTTAGGCAGAAGCTATAGAACGTTTTGAGCTTTCACGGTTTACAACTAAACTTATACTGTCACTTACGGGATATCTTCCGTGATTGTTCATTATTTTGAGCTCCTGATATTAAGAAAGAGGATAGACAGATTTGTCTGCTCTTAACAATTTTATTTTCCATTCACCCGCATTCTCCAGTCACCCGCATTCTGCAGTCAACCCGCGATCATGGCACTTGCAACAGCGCCGAAATATCGGGAGCTCAAAATAATGAACAATCACGGAAGATATCCCGTAAGTGACAGTATAAGTTTTGATCCTAAACGTATACTTCTTTAACTTCTTTTTACAAGCTTTTATTTAACTTGCAATGTTTACAAACATTGCAAGTTAAATAAAAGCTTGTATGTATGTTTGTTTCTTTAGGTCAAATCTTTCAACTGAGTTTTAAAACTGAATTCCGAACCTATCGAACTGAAATTTTGTATAGGTGTACGTTTAGTTTGGATGGCAATGCATAGTTAGCTAAATGACGTCATTCTAAATCCTATATGGCGGACCAGTTATTTTGACTAGTTATTTTGCACCCCCATGATATGGGTATCAATTAAAAGGGTTTGATGAGAAGAATACAAAAAAAAAAAAATACGTTACACCTGTACTTAAAAGCTTGTTTTTACATGGCTGCCAAGTAAGGGTTTAATATGTTTTTTGCGCGTATCTTGTATGTTTGTTTGTAAATTTCTTTATTACCTCGTATGTTCCAAATGGCTGGATAGATTAAGTATCATTGTATTCGTCTCAATAACCCAAGTGTCCTTAGATAGGTTTAAAAAAACAAACTGCGGATTTTTGGCGTTAAATTGTAATTCGTACATAATACAATTTGTAGTCGGGTTTTTTGAAGGTTTTATTTAATTGTTATGCGTTTGTTTTTTATATAATCTTGTTTATACTCCACGTTCATCTGGTCATAATATAATACGCATGCCGCAAGTTGCAAGTAAGTACTAGTCACCTGACCTTTTTTAAACAATATTTCTAATGCCGATTTTTATCTCTTTAGATTCAAGAAAACGTGTTTAATTCCGAGAAACAAAATCAAATCTCAATCAAGTCAAACAAACGACACATTCCACTAGTTTAAATATAAATAAAAATCGCTTGAGTGATCGAATCCAACCAGAATAATTTTTTCAGCAGCTTAGCAGTCTAGCCTATATTATATATATGTAGTAATTGCACATACCTGTAGCACTGACTAGTACTTCGACGATGCTTCCTATGGCACATGGCGCCATGCCTGGAGGTGGGACGGTTACAAGTCTTGGGAGAACGCGGAAGAAGTATCTTCCGTCAACCCTGCAACAACAATATTAGTCATTTTGATCGTCGATATGACTCGGTATCGGACTATCGGACTATCGGTATGATGCTGTTTTAAGGCGAATTTCGTTTTATGAAAGTATTCAGCACATTTTAACTGCTTTCAAGAGCTGTTAGTGTCATCATTGTTGGAACATGACAGTTTTTAAACGTGATTTAGATGCCTTGATCCTGTTTAGTTTCACTAACGAAATTGTCTTTCTAACACAATTTAGAGCTTTCACGGTTTATAACTAAACTTATACTGTCACTTACGGGACATCTTCCGTGTTTTTTTTATTACAATTTCTTTACCATCCATATGCATTCTCCAGTCATGCTGCAAAAGATATCCCGTAAGTGATTAGTAGTCTTTCTAAAGTTAAATGCAAGGACACGTGTAATTTAAAAATACACAGTTTTAAATACACAATCAAAATGATTGCTATTGTAAATGTCACACGTTGGCATTGCAGGCCACACCTATAGGATTCAATAGCACGACTATGTACTAGACAATACGCACTTTACTGCCTTAGCAATAAAATTATAATTAAAATACCTGATGTCATCAACGGTGAGCACGATTTCATGCATGCCAGCATGTTCGGGCACAAATTCACCGGCTCCTCGCAAATCAAGTTTCAACCTTGATTCCTGTTCCAGAGGGTTCACTATCGATACTTTAACATCAGATATGGATAACTCGTTGGATATGCTCTCGATTTTGATGTACGTCTGAAAGGGAAACGAGTGAACGAAGTGAAGCGAATGTTTGATCAGTTGTTCGACGAAAATTCAAAGTCAAAGAAGTAGTTCAATGCCTTCAAATGTTTGTCACATTGTTAGTCGAGTTTTTTAGGAGAGGAAAGCGAATTTTAGACATAACATAGCACTACGATTGTAATCCCTGTAGGGTTAGGCAGAGGTGTACCTAATAGTACACCCACATTTCGCCAGTTATGTTTAAGTCCCATGTAATAGGGGGCGAGCCTATTGACATTAACTGGGCACTAATCCAGACTCCGTGACTGCTACTGAGACATTCTTAATGGAAAAACACAACAGCACTCAATTTGCCTGACCCGGGAATTGAACCCAGGACCTCATGCTCAGTCGCGCTTGCAACCACTTGACCAACGAGGCTATTTTAAAACCTTTTTAAAATTGAATAAACTTTAAAAAAATAATCAACCTTTAACGTCTATCCATACCCCTTGGAAAGAATGCGAATTCAAAAGAAGCTTTTCCTTCATTTTAATTCGCCATAAATTCCATGATTAGAATCTTCTTTGAGTACCAATATTCTCAGTAATCTTCACTTGTGCCGGATAAATCAGCTGGACCACTTCCGGCTGAGATAGACAGTATCTCGCATCGGGGGAATTTCATAAGGCTTCCGGCTTCCCGTTTGATGTCGACTCATAAAAACTGGATGAATTAGCTATCTATTCTTGAAAGACTGCCTTTTAAAACTCAACGTTATTTTCATTGGGGAGGGCCATTGAAGTAATTTTTAGATTCAATATGATGCGCTTTGAGTGTCGCTTTGCTTCAATAAAGTTATTTTTGCTAGGATGCTTATGCACCCAGCATAAAAATGGATAGTCAAGTCAATTACAGCTGAATAGACAAATCTTCGACATCGTAGTTCTAAAATTTGATTGAAATAAAATTAATCAACACTGAAAAATTACTTTTGGCCGCGAAGTAAAAACATAGTAAAGATGACTTGGCCTGTATCCTACTTTCTTTATCGGAAGTCTAACAATAATTAGGGCTGAGAGGCACTAGGATTGGTCTTAACTAGTCCGGACAACACCGGACACTGACGGATACTTCAGTAATTATTGGTCTGAGTCCGGAGCCACGAGACGAGACTACCAGTTAGACCGAAGTTTAAGCAGCTTTTAGGTATTTTGTATTAGCATTTAAGACTGGATGAAACTAGGTAAAGCAGGAAATTCACTCACGGTCTCCCCAACTCTGCCAGAGGTGGAGTCCAGGGCGACTCTCAGCATGTCATGTATGGGTGGACGAGGAGGCACGTTCCGTAGCTGGGTGGCCCATGACATCACAGCCAGGTGCTCCACGTCAGTTTGACTCAGGTCCCGAGCTGATAATACTGGATGCACACCTGGACAACACAAGGATCCGATGTTAAAAAGGATTTTGGGGCGGTAGTAGGCTGTATGGGGAGTTAAAGAAAATTGAGAGCTGCCGAAGGACGGCTTACAATAGAATTGTCTAGAAAACTAGGTTGGTCCGTGGATAGTTTACTCCGTGTCTCGGAAACCAGGTTTAACTGTTACATGTAGTCAGTGGCCCGAAAGTCTCACAACTAGTCTTACTAACGTATTACCCAGTACTAACTCGGTTGTGGAGGTCAGATAGGCAGTCGGTTCATGTAAAATCCTGGTATTCCGCTGCACCTGGCTGGATTGAAAGTCGACCCCTACATAGTTGAGAAAAGGTTAGGTAGATGATGATTATGACGAGAAAAATAAGTTACTAGTACCTACTCAAATACTACACTAATATTATAGGTAAATTTGTAGTTTGGATGTGAAAGGTAATCTTAGGAACTACTGTTCCGATTCCGAGAATTCTTTCACTAATGGGAACCTACAATATCCCCAAGTGTCATAAGACTATATTTAAAATGTTCCCGTGCGTGAATTGCCGACAATAAGGCTGCGGTTCCAGTGAGGCGGAGCGGAGCAGAGCGGAGAACAGCTGTGCCGCGATTCACCAACCACATGGCTTGAAAAGAGATTCCGAGTGGATTTCAAGCTATGTGATAGGTGAATCGCGGCACAGCTCGTCTCCGCTCTGCTCCGCTCCGCCTCAGTGGAACCGCAGCCTAACGCGATCGAAACCGTGGGCAAAGGATAGTGTATCAATAAAAGTTTTGATTAAGAGAGTAAACAATATCGTAGATATGCAAAAGAGAGATTGATTTAATATGACATTGTAATCGCATTGAATAAAGCTCACTAACTCAATATTTATTTACTCACCTACGGCAAAATACTCATATCACCATTTTCAGATTAATATTTCAGTGATCAATGCTGTTTGTAATACTAGCTCAAATATTTAGAATATAACGAATAGTTGTAATTCATTGGGTTCTGTGCTATAAATCAGGCAATCACTGTGATTAATAACTACCGCTACTATCTCGAATGTATTGTACGGTGATGATTTAAATAACCATTGAAACACAGTGAAACATAATCTAAACACATTCTATGTTTTATTATGTATAAGCCTGTGTTGTTGTAATGTGAAAACTATTTGAAGTTCCATCACCGAAGTCGGTGTGAAGAAATAATTATGCACCGTACTGTCTGCAGAAAAGGAGAATTATGGATAATTAGTAATTTTCCGAAATTCTACATCTTCTAATTGTCTACGAATAACGGACCCTTAAACTTCCAAATAATTTCAGCAATACAATTATTGATGTCTTGTTTCTTATTCTGAAAATATTTTCTCTTATAATTAATAGATTAAACATTGTATTGTTTACCAATTTTCTTAGCAGCATCGATAGCCATTTGGTTGTTCTCCTCCCAGCGGGCAGGGTCTCTTCGCAACCGACTCGGAGGCGGCGCTGGACCACCTATAGATCTGACCAGCTCGTTTGAAACACGGCCGTCGTTCCAGTCGGTCTGACAAGAAAAATAAATAAATTACTTCAATTTCTAAAAGACTATAAACTGTGTTGAATGCAATAAATATATATTTGAATGTCTTTGGTTGATTGTCAATTCTTGAGAATAAATGAATGACTTTTGATTTGAAATACCAAATATTCCAAATCAAAAGTCATTTATTCCCAATTTTGCTAAAAATCTACGTTTTTTGAATGGCAAATCTTCAACAAAAGATATGCCTCAAAACAGCCACAGTTCAACCTTTTCCTGGTGGCAATCAGTTTTCAATTGAAATAAAACGATCATGCTCGAAGACTAAAGCAATGAATATATTTATAGACGCATAACGTCACATCAAGCCTGTAATCCCCGAAGGGTTAGGCAGAGGTATACCTAATAATACACCCACATTTCGCCAGTTATAGGTACCTATAAAACGGCCCTGTAAACTCCAAGCAGGTAATTACGCAGTTATGAATCAAAACAGCGATAGTCTCTGCCTTAGTAATTTTGTAATAATAGAAACTGAGAGAAAAGTAGAATATGTGAACACTAACTCACTAAGTGGTCCTACACCATTGAGAACCATATCTTTCAATCACCATACAATTTGTCGTGAGACTCAGTCCTCGCTTACTTGACGAGCCGTCGTAAATTTTATAATAAAACGTGACTGAATAACTCAGGTATTCCGTGAATTATTTGCACTAACCATTGCAACAACTTTAGGCATGCGTAAGACACCTTCACCTATTGATTTTACGTAATCTTGTGTTAACATGAATGAGAAAAAGAATGCCTTTGGCAACGATATCTAAATGCATCTAACGCCCACTTTAATTGGTGTTATAAGAAAGCTATGCCTTTGAAAATGTTCTTAGCAGAGGTTATCACTTGTACACCCATAGTTCAAAGTCAATTTGGTTCCCACAGGGTAGGAGTAAAATCCGCCGGATTATAACTTACCGTAAAATTGGTGATGCCTCTCTCCAACCGCGAGTTGACCCAATCTAGGGTTGCCTTGAAACCTGCAGATTCGGGCTTCATGAAGTAAGAGAGGTAGGTCATGCCGGACAACTCGTCCAGCCAGGGTGACGCCAGGTACTCAGGTTCTAAGACCATGGGGACTTCCAGCTCGCGATGAGCCAGCCTCATCGCTCGGCGACAGTTCTCCACAGCTTCGTGACGATCTGTAGATCATAAATTAATGTTAGTTTTATAGAACCATAGCGCCACCTATCGAAAACTTCTACGTTTCACGTCGGAACCAACCATTCACAATCACAAAATTTCATTGAAATTGATTTGATGGTTTTGGAGATAAGCGCGTACGAACAAGTGAAAAGTGATTTTTATAAATGAGTTTAAAGTCTTACCAGTACAACATATAGATACATAAACAAATATTTGAGAGATGTGCAAAGGGCGGCCTTGTCGTTAAAAGTGATCTCTGCCAGACAACCTTAGGATGGACTAAACTGAACTACAAGGTTTATGCAAGATTCAAGGTTTCGCCTTTACAACTCTTTGCAAACATGTTTTAAAGTCTGCAGTTGATAAGATTGAAAATTGCTGCGGTATCTACGAACAGCTTACAAAGTTAAAACGGCTGGAAGTTAATTTTTACAAAATCAATTTGCGCCCTTACAAAATTTCCAATTACTTTTAAAAACTGCTCGGAACGTTGTACGGTGTAATGAAATCTGTCATAATCAATACTGACTGAGCTCGCGCCAGTGCGGGAAAGTGCCGGGCTTGCAGTAGTCGAGTAAGGCGGAGAGCAGAACCCCGCTGTTCCAATCCGTCGTCAAGTTGTTGACGCGGCACTCCGGCATCGCCGCCTGCAGCCACGATAGCATCAACTTTCTGCAATCAAACACCAATAAACGTGCAATTTGCCACTCACTTGCGACCAGCACCGTAGGGCACAGAATTATCCAACTTCAATCTCAGTTACAACTTTAGAACGCAGCTCCAGTTCACATCGAACCTCCATAAAAGCTAGAAGTATTGAGTAACTTACATTTTATATTGGGAATTTCTAATATTCGTCGCGCATAGCGGAGATGGCATGAATTCTTTCGTCACCGCTAGAGCTTTATGTCTTCCTTTTGATTGCGTACGAATATTTAAACGGAAATGAATTATTGAAGATATCCTTTTCCACTTGGTATGTTGACACACACTCGTACGTAACAAGTACATGTATGGGGAAAGATTAAATAGAGACTTAGACGGAATAAATTATCTAAAGCTGAGAAAAACTAGACGGTACCGGTATTTCTAAACACCGGGGCTGTTAGGCAAGCTCAGTGAGCGTATCTTAGGTGCGTTTATTTTAAATGCAGTCTCGAGACATGGACGGGTGCGCAGGCGCAGGCGTGTCGTGCTAATTGCTATTACATCAAATAAACGTTTTGTTATTTAGATACAGTTAGTTTTTTCTCAAGGTTTATTGATTCAAACGTTCGAGTTACATCAGTAGCGTGATTGCACTGCGCTCTGAATTAATAGACATCTGCTGGGTGCTGCATCATGTTTATTATTATGCATTGTTATTTTTTGTTCGATGTCTGTTTAAGAGTTTGCTTTGTTATCAAGTTTTTATTATAGTCTAGGTCGGTTTCCGGAAACCTAAGTAATTAATTTTAATTTGATGACTACCCATTTTTGTTGATTAGAATCATGGATGTGTCATTATCTGCCTAGCCTTATACCCAACTATGTATGTCCAGTCTAACCGGATGCAGCTGAATACCAGTATTTTACATGGAGCGACTATCTGACCTCCACAGCCAAGTTAGTACTGGGTAATACGATAGCCCTTGGTAAGACTCGTTGTCAGACTTTCGGGGCACTGACTACATGTAACGACTGTCAAAGATCTACAATTGACAGCCGGGACCAACGGCTTAAAGTGCTTTCCGAGGCACGGAGGAAACTCGGTATGCAATGGATGGTCACCCATCCACAGACCAACCTAGGGAAGCGCGGCTTAACCTGAAGATTGATACGAGCGGCTATTATTATTTAGCCACGAGCTCCTCATGTGTACATTTAAGTATATCAATTACAGTTACAATATCAGTTGTAACCATAAAGTAAACAAATAATTAGTAATAAACAATTGAAATAAAACCTTACCGTGGAGGGAATTTGCTGCGCCCGATCTGGTATCGAACAATGAGTGACCAAATCAAACCCAATATTAGTTTTAAGTTCCCATTGACTATGTCCACGTTACCTAAAACAAAAGAAGTTCATGATTATGGAATACTAGATTTTACCGCAGCTTCGTTCGTGTTATCATTGGAAATGGTCCCAGTACTATGTAGCTTCCTATTAGGGAAATAATTTTCAGAATCGGATCAGTAGTTCCGAACATTACCCCGTTTTTTTTTTTCGGATGGTAAATCATCAAATGACCCCCCCACTCTGGGCGGCGCGGAAGGGAGTGTCAGACTAGTGCTGACTAAAACCCATCCATGTTCCTTCTTTGCCCTTTGTGTTCCAGGGCCACGGTATCTCGTTCGAACAGTTCCACAGCCGTGGCAGGCATCGGCCTATGCGCACCCCTACTTATTTGCTGACATCTCTTTGAGGCGCACGTGGAACACGAACGCGCCGTCGACACGGCCTGTCATAAGACGGCCGGACGGCGAGCTAGCCCATAACTCGGCGTCCACAGGCCCAACATTACCCCTTACATCCAAACTTTACCTTTTTTAATCACTACAACGTAGTAGAAAACAAAGTCACTTCTGTCTGTCTGTCCCTATGTATGCTTAGATCTTTAAAACTACGCAACGGATTATGTTGCGGTTTATTTTAATAGATAGAGTGATTCAAGAGGAAGGTTTATATGTACAAATTGCATTGCACCCGTGCAAAGCCGGGGCGGGTCGCTAGTATTAGCATAAATTCCTCAAAAAGTAAATTCAAATGTTATACAATTTGAGAGTTGATGATTCCCTAGTCGAACGAACCTTTGATCGTAATTAATTAGGGGTAACTGGATCATAAGTTTAAGTGGAGTAAGGCAGGACATTTGGGAATACTGAAAGGGAAAATGATTGATGATTTTATGAATGGTGGCCAAAAGATGAAGGATTTATTGACTTCAGTTCAATAACCTAAGTCAAAAGGTTTGTCAAGATTTTCTAAATTGATTAAAGATTACGCTCCAAAAATTAAGGTTTCTATAGCAAAGGTTATATAAAGTTTTAGGGCTAAAAAGATGGCATCTAAAAAAATAAGTAGTTCGTACCAATATTGACAAGTTTGACCCCATCATCTTCAATGGCTTGTAACGCAGTGGTTACATTCTCCAGCTTGTGGTGCTGGTTCGTTGGGTTGCGACTCCAGCCCTTCAGCTTTCGACCCTGAAGAGCTTCCACTAGCGCACACAGCACTGTTCCATCTCGAAGGTCTTCCACTAGGTCTGCAACCTGTAGATAATGATTAAACGCTTATTTTAAAGAATGAATGAATGTCATGGTCGATTCCTAAAGATTATGCAAAAACAATGAAACACCGAGTTACAAAAATCAAACAAATCAGTATCAAATGTCGATAATACGCTTCATTAGAAAACACTACCCCCAAATTAGCGTAGCAAGTTGTGTGAAACTGTTAACTCAATTAATACGGTATTTACCTTTATATTCATTGGTTTCAGGGTCTCATTGACCCAATTTCTGAAGGTGTTGGCCTGTATCTCCACCCAGAGGTCCTCGTGGCCTTTGATGGCCATGCCCTTGGCAGCTGTCCCTTCAGGGCTGCGGGCAGCGAGACCAGCCTGCGTGATGCGGCCCGCCGAGCCCTCGGCTGAGTGCGCCCGCACCCCCTGGTGCGTCACTCGCAACCCCTCCATGACCACAACTTATCACTTATTTATATTTCATCTACTTAATATCACTTCATTTTCTTTGGCACTGCACATCGTTGTCATCTGGAAAGATGGTTATATCATAAGTATGGAATTTATGTATGTTAATGTGTGACTGGTAAGAATGGAAATTTCTAGACAGGGAGTCGTATCTAGAATATTGATTAGGAATAAAAGGAACCCTAATCATGGTTCTAACAGAACTATAAGTTGAGTCAATCAGCGATTTATATACGTACTCTTTTCTAGTGAATTATTTCGCTCGTGAGAGATACTGAGAGCTTGCAAATCACCCCGAAGACCTTTATGGTATTATTATTATAGAGCGGCTATCAGGAAAAAATACAGAAAAAATGTCATCCTTGGTCTCAGAAACACCTTGAAGCGAAATGAAATAAATCAAGCTATTGCCTGTTTCGATTACTGGTTCAAGGTGGCCTACGAAAAGAGTATCTGGTAATAAATGGGGAGGCCTTTGCCCAGCTATGGGACATTAACTGATAATAAAATAAAAAATTGCCTGTTTGGCTCTTGCAAGCAATATTACGATTCCGTAGTCCCGTCTTACATCACGTCAACACTTAGAAAATGAAACTATTTGACTAGGCACAGAAACTGATACGTTCGCAAGCGATGTTACGGAGCTGATCGTATGCGTCGACATCCTGCCGGACGCGCTCGGCTCTCGCCGCATCCGTTCGTATCTTTTCCGATCACATGCGATACGAGCCGTTTGGTGGAAATCATCCTTAACACGTTGGTGCACCTAGTGATCGCATGCGTGACTGCTGAGGTCTAATTGGGTTCGATTCCCAGTTCGGGCAGAGTGTTATTGAGTTTTCCATCAGGAATTGTTCAGTAGCAGCCACAGAGTCCGGATTTGTGCGCGTTTGATGGCATTCGGCTCGCCTCCTATTATATAGGACTTAAACATAACTGGTGAAATGTGGATGTACTATATGGTACACCTCTGCCTACACCTTCGGGGATTACAGGCGTGATGTTATGTTATGTCATTATATTTAAACGTCTTTGACCACACCCATTCAATAATTAAGCCATAAGTTATAAAGCTTAGTAGATAGATAGAAATATTGATGTGTCTTAGTCATGTCCTCCGGTTATAGTAGGTACATTACTCGTTGTTCTCGCCAGTCCGGACGGATCTAGAGTTTTAAACAGATTGATGGCGCATTGTCACCTCGCCTTTGATTGATCACAGTTCGCGACAAAACCTGACGAGACTAGCGTTAAGTAACTTTATGAGCTTATACACTTAACAAGCTGTTCCTGCGACTTTACTCAGTTTTCTAATCTTTATCTTGGTTTCAATACTTTGATAATTTTTTATAATACTAAATACTACAAGGATCTGTTAGATAGATGTGGCTTTGTGTTGTTGAGGAGACGATATAGGTAGAAAGAGGGTAACTGCTGCGATGACGACTAATCGAGAAGTATGGAAGAAGAAGATGTGCTGTGTGGACCCCAAAATAAATTGGGAAAGTAATACTCCAATGTGGTGGCACTGGATGCGACTACACACTCCGGGTGGTCTCGTCCAGGGCTTGGCTTAATCTGGCGCTCCTGTGCGGTGCTTCTTTTTTCCGTGGGTTTGTTTTTGTAAGTACTAACAATAGCTTTATAACGTTTTTTTTTGCGTTACTAACAGTATATGGACTACGTCTGAAATAAATGTCTTCTATTCTATTCTAATACTGATGAGATGGGAGAAGATGGGATCTGAGGCCCTAGCACGAGCGCGCGGTGTTAACGTAACGTAAATACGTCGATTTTAAAACTAGAAATACTCGTTCCACATACATTTTTTTTCATAATTTTAAAAATTTATTCATCTCTATGGATTATACTGATTGCGCTTGTTACAAACAATTTTACTAAAAGGCTGTAGGATAATTGTATTTTCGTTGGGGCTCTGTTCGGCCGTTTCACCAAAACGATGTGACGAAAAGATGGATAGATAACAAATGCAAAAATTCTATAGTTACACTTTAATATTATGTGGGTATGAGTTTGTTATGACTACCAGACCGTTTCGAAATAATTTAAATTATGCTGATTTATATATTTATCAAAACAAAGCCGAAATTAAGTGATTACATTACCCGTACGTTACGTGTTCGGACATACTGAAATATTGTTAATGTGGTGTAAATTGTGTGTCATTGGAATTCGTTATGTATGATTATGTCGATAGTTATGTAAGGTTCTACTAGACCTTCGCTTCTGTGATATTGTCAGCATAGTGATGTCCTAGTTTATGGTTATGGAGTTCGATAATTGTCTCACGGGATCGTACTACCGGGATTAAAAGTATCCTATGTGTCATTAAGTGTGTAATTTATATTTTTAATTCAATTATGATATTAATTTAAAACTTAAAATTCAATTTTAATAATAAATACATATAATAGATGTAAAAAGACCCTTAACGAAGCCAAAAGGCTCTTGTTCTCCCCGTCATTGCGATATTTTTTTTGTTCTAGACCATACCTGGAAACCTTCTAGTTACGAAAATATTGGGGGTCAAAGTTCCGACATTTTCACAAGTTTTTTTTTATAAATACAAGTTTTTAATATTATAAATTTACTTTAAACACCTCCACGACCCCCGTACTATTCAATCCATCCATCAGCTGAATGTTTTGAGTGGGTTACATTGAGTTTTACCGTAAAACGTGATTTTTCACCTACAAAAAGTTTCCCAGCAATACTTTTTGTGTAGGGTTACTTAGTTTGATGTATTGAATGCTTGGTTTACGGCTTCGTAAAGGGTCCGTTTACACCCTGTATTTATTAAGTGTGTATTATTTAATAGTTTTGTGTTATTAATAATGGTTAAATTGTGATAGAATAAGGCAACTTTTTTTTTTTTTAAATCTTTTGTTTTATTTTATATGTCATTTAGGTTATAAACTATGCCACATCGAAATTCGTTTTGTAGTTTTTGCGTGAAAGAGTAACAAACATTCATCCTCAGAAACTTTCCTAGAAGTAAAATGATTTGATGTGTATGTGTGATAAAAAAAGTAGCCTATGCGCTATTCCAGACTATAATCTATCTCTGTTCCAAATTTCATCCAGATCCGTTCAGCCGTTCTGAGTTAGCAGTTTGAAAGTACTTGCATTAAAAATTGAAACACAGTCATATTTTTGTTTAGACTGCAAGCAGGTGCGCCTTTCTCTTTCTAGATATATTTTTATTAGAACAGAAAAGTAATAAAGCAATCGTGTTCAACATTTCACCGATTATTTAGTGCCAATTATAATTCGGAGCCAGATCAATAAATTCCTCCGTATTATGCAGCAGTTATTGCTGACTTATATAGAAAACAATATAATATAATGGCCCCTCTAAAAGATTGGTAGTCAAGCCTTATCTAGACAGTTTTATTTTTTAGGGTTCCGCATCCAAAGGGTTCGGAACCCTAAAAACTACACGTGAAAATATTACATGTTCCGTTGTCTGTCCGTACGTCCGTTTGTCACAGGGTGTGTTTCTTTTGAACCGTAATAGGTAGACACTTGACATTTTCACAGAGTGTGTATTATTATTATAGCTTCTATAACAACAAAAAATAATAAAAGAAAGTTAATAAAAATTAAAGGAACATGTTTTTTGCTCGAGTATCGTTAGTGTAGCTGTAGTGTTAAATATTATACGGTGGTACGCGGAACCCGTCGTTTGCCAGTCCGTCTCACACTTTGCTGGTTTTTCGTTTGCATTGTTTCGTATCTCAACTTCTGTCCGTCAATTGTTTGAAGATAAAGGTCGTGCAAGATAAAAAATACAATAACCTTTTTATTTTGTCTCAGAACTTTGTATGTATGATTTCAAAATAATCAATGTAAGTTTGGCAAGACCGTGGAAGGTTTAAACAAATAAAAAATCAATAATATTATTGCCAAATCTGTTGTGTATGAGATGACTTTAAACGATTTGAACAAACAATCATAAACTTATACTATCACTTATGGGATATCTTCCGTGATTGTTCGTTATTTTGTGTTCCCGATATTTCGACGCTGTTGCAAGCGCGTTGCGCGTTGTTGCTGTTGTTGTTGTTGATATTTTGTATTTTAAACGATAATAAAACTGGAGGAATTTTAATGATCTATTTGTCAAGATATTAGCATCAGTTTACGGATTGTCATGGAATATCTATGTGAAGCCCCCTCCCAATAAGGTTAGATAGGCAGTCGCTCCATGTAAAGCACTGATCTTCTGCTGCATTCGGTTAGACTGTAAGCCGACCCCGACGTAATTAGTAAAACGCTAGTAGATGTGCAGGTATATTAGGGTAAGCAAAGTTTACGACTCTCCTAGTCCAATTCCCATTCTGAATGCATAGTAAATAATGTACTTATGACCGAGTACGTTATGTCTTACCTATTTGACTACCAAGTAATAACGCTCCGATAACTGTCATAAATATTTATGACATTGGCGAACTAAGATATTTAAGTAGTTATTGACATTATTTCTGTCGGAGGAGGAGCTCGTGGCTAAATAATATCAGCCGCTCGGATCGATCTTTAGGTTAAGCCGTGCTTGCCTAGGTTGGTCTGTGGATGGGTGACCACCCATTACATACCGAGTTTCCTCCGTGCCTCGGAAAGCACGTTAAGCCGTTGGTCCCGGGTGTCATTTGTAGATCTTTGACAGTCGTTAGGTAGTCAGTGGCCCAAAAAGTCTGACAACCAGTCTTACCAAGGGGTATCGTATAACCCAGTACTAACTGGGTTGTGGAGGTCAGATAGGCAGTCGCTCCATGTAAAATACTGGTATTCAGCTGCATCCGGTTAGACTGGAAGCCGACCCCAATATAGTTGGGAAAAGGCTAGGCAGATGATGATGACATTATTTCTGTCATTTCAAGACAAGGAAGTGTGAGGGCTGTTTAAGGGCCTGACTTTGTAACTTTGTCGTACAAAACGTACTAATTCTTCAGTCTATTTTAAATAAAATATTTCTAAAGAATGATGAGCGGTCTGGACGGCCCCATATAAACAAATTAAAGTTATACTTACCGCGTGTAAGATCTAGTTGACTGTGCAAGAATGCCTGCATTATTTAGACAGTTTTAGTCAAACAGTATAAGAAACCTTATATATTGTGCAGTAATGGCTATCTACTTGCATTGAAATCTGATAAAAACATTCAAATCATGGAGTTCAGCGCCATTTTAGAATTTCAAAATTCAAATAAGGTTCGAATCACATTCTGTAAAATAACATCATTGTCACAGACTTGTTAGTCGGTGACAATGATGTAATATTAGTTAAATTATTTAAAAAAAACAATACAAGTAAATCCGTAAAACCATTCATATAAAAAAAGAATATAGATCTTCTTAATTTAAATTATCTTTTTAAAAAGCTGTTTTTTTTAACTAAGACGACATCTCTCATCCTTCCTGGATAAGTTAGATATATAGTACTTTAAGTTCCCTAAAATTCAAGTAGTTTAAAAATATCATTTGTATTCACAGTTTAAAAAAAAAATTGGCAAATTAAAGTTAAGTTGCTTACTAATTTAAAAATTTCATAGAAAAAGAACTTCTTTATTAATAATATCCAAAATTATTATTTTATTCACCGTGTTTAACGTAAAATCTCTCGGTTATTTCACAAGTAACATTTTCTCCGTAAACAACCGGGCTACCGTTCCTGGAGCTATGTCAATGTGAAGACTGCCAACGCTCCTATCTCAGGACCTTTGCAGAGCTGCTGCAATTATTCGAACAAGAATAACATCGCAAAGGCTCTGGCACGCATTAATTAGTCTCTGCGCCCTTATTCCGTAAACGTGTTCAAAGTAAAAATGTCGTCGTGCCGTTTTGTTTTTTGACAGCGCGAATCTATGGGACAAGGTAAGCACTTTTCTCTATGGCTAGTCTGTCATTTTGGCAAGCAGAAATGATTCAAAATAATACTCGTTTACTGGAAATGGGTTATTAATTGTTGTTGTTGTTGATTAATTATCGTAAGTAAACAAAAAACAGTTCAGAGAAATGTTATCAAGAGAATTCTGTGAAAATAATAATAATTAATGAGTTGCGAGAAATTCTATGTCTGAATAAATTCCCATTTTGCCATAAATTATAATTCTATCAACGGATATTATAATAGTGTTTTTGTAAAGGTATTTGATTGGAGGCTCTTTTGCGTTTAATTGAACTCAAAAAGAAATATTCATGCGTAAATATAAAAACAGTAACCTCAATATTTTAACCTTTCTTCTGTTACAATGGTCTTTGTACCACATTTGCAGACCAAACTCATTCATTGTTCGAAATCACATCGCTTCCTAATATTGTTATTTGTTCCACATTATTCTTTGAAAACGAACAGTCCAAACTCCGACTGTAACAATTACAAGGGATGAGTAAATAAAAAAAAAACTGCTGGAGGTGGGATATTTGTTCACCGTGGGTCAGCATTAATTAATAAGGTATTAGGTGGATGTGTGCTCTGATATATCTACTTATAAGAACAGATTCAAAGCGCAATAAATGAGAAGTTATTCCTTTTTGTTTCTGAGTCTTTAGAAACATGACAAGGATTAGCTTCTGTCTGAGATGCCACAAATTTTCGAATACACAGGTAGAGTATTGTCCTTTTGAAATATTTCAAATAATCGGACCTGAAGAGTTTAAGTGTATATAGAGATCGTGCCTTAGGTTTGATACTATTCATAGTTTTATGTTTAAAAAGATTTTCAGTACACCTACACAATCATCATCATCTGCCAAGCCTTTTCCCAAATTAATTGGGGTCGGCTTCCAGTCTTACAGCATGCAGCTGAATACCAGTATTTTACATGGGGCGACTGACTATCTGACCTCCACAAACCAGTTAGTACTGAGTAATACGGCACCCCTTGGCAAGACTGGTTACCTGTAACGACTGTCAAAGATCAAGAGGACTGTAGCAAACGGCCTTCTGTAGCCTACTCCACAGGAAACTGGCGTGAGTTTATCTACAATTAGATACTCTTTATTCTGTAGGCAGATCTTCAAGGTTTCAAAAAACTAAGCTAAGTATTTTAAAAACCTCTAAACGTCGCCCTATAAATAAGATTTCTTCAAATAAACCTACTTAGAAATCGAACCAAGTTCGCTGGTTTCTTTCTGGTCTATGATTAGCAGTTCCCGATTCAAACTCAAGTCATGACGAGATGAGTAGAGCTGTACGAAAGTCATTACCTAGCATATTTTGGAAGGAAAATCTCGAATACTTGAAATAACTGCTTGTTTTTATCGAAGCTAAAGTTGACGGAAACGGTAGGTGCATCGCCGTGTTATTGATTTACGCGCTTATGCGAAAAAGACATTGTCAAGAAAATTCTTCATTTTCCCATTATGCAAATAGGAAATTACTGAGTAACCTGCTTGTAGGTTTACCTGGTAAAATAAACAATGCACGGAAAGAAAATGGCATTAGCATAGGAGTGAAAGATGTTCTTGAATATGGCTTTACTCACGCATCTCATACCCAAACTCAAAGAATTTATTTCAGTTAGACCATCACAGGTAGGTACTTTTGAATGTCAAAAAAAAAAACAAAAAAAACGAAGCTACAGTCCCAGTCACAAGGCATAATAACTTATAAATAATTCCTAAGCGTAGATCTCTATGAAGAAGAATGGACAAGAAACTTCTAGGATATTCTTTTAAATCAAAATATTGTTGCAAGATTTTGGTTAAATCATTTAGATTATACATATATATATGTGAAACGATGTAGAAAGACGTCCAAGGCAAGAGCGTCCAGAGTAAAATGATATTGTAGTGACCTACTACATTTATTTATTTATTTTATCATGTACAAATAAACAAGCGTAGAGGTTTTATACAGCATTTAAATATAAATGAAAAAGTTTGTCCACGTTTGTTTGTTTGTACATGATAAAATAAATAAATAAATGTAGTAGGACAGTACAATATAATCAACAATTCAAAAATAAAATAAACCATGGCAGCTAAGAGATGACCATGTGTCCCTACTGACGGTGCCCGTTCACGAACATGACGCATCGACGATCAGCACCATTCAGTTCAAACATTTTGAAAGGAACTAAATCTATTTCGAGTTGCCCAACTAATTTCCGGGACCCTTTTGCATGGCAATGACACCTTGTCGGAAATGTCGAAAACATACAAGTACCTAAGTAAATCATCATTCAGAATCATGAAGTGTACTTAAGTACTAGTGGAGATAGGTTTTTCTGTAGGAAAATATATAATTGATTTTTTCATCTTCTAAAAAATATGTTCTTTTTTAGGGTTCCGTAGCCGAATGGCAAAAAACGGAACCCTTATAGAGTCGTCACGTCTATCTGTCCGTCTGTATGTCACAGCCACTTTAATCCGAAACTATAAGGACTACACAGTTGAAACTTTACGAACGATTTTTATACAAAAATATAAAAATTTAAAAGATTACGGGAATCCCCATACATGGAACTGAAACAATTTTTTTTTTTTTCATTAAACTTATACGTGTGGGGTGTCTATAGATAGGTCTTTAAAAATGACATTGAGAGTACCAAAATATTATTTTTGCTAAGTCAATCGTTTGAAAGACAGACACTTCCAAAGTGGTAAAAAGTGTCTCCCCCCTCTAATTTCTAAAGTAAGAGGAGGATAATTCTGAAAATAATTAGGATTGTAAAAGAAACTTGGTATGAATAAGATTTGATGTTTATTTTTTGAGATATGGGACTTTTTTCATCAAACTGCAGCAGTAACTTTGATTACTTGACAAGGAAACACCACAAAAAGACGATTTAGTATTTTTAGAAAACCAAAATTAGAAATCACTAAAAGACGCAATAAAATAATTATAGTCACTAGAACATTGGTTATTTAATTTTCGGGATTGATTAAACAATTCATTGCCTTTTCTAAATTGTATATTCACCAATTTTCAACGAATAATCGTTACATTGACGAATGATCATAGTTCTTTGTCTATTCATTAACAATATCACTTTCATGATGGCATTTTTCATTTATTCTCATACAGAATTTAAAACCAATATTTTCGGTATCAACATTGAAAGCGTTCGCGTGTCCAAATTGTAGTAACGTAAAACGTAAAAAAAATGCATTCAAACACATTTCACTCAACACAATACTGACGAAATGCATATATATTTATATGTATCGTATATGCATATTTTTATTTTTTTTTTTTATTGTCAATGTACCTTTACAAACTGTGGCTTTATTTGTGACTGATATAACAGTACCAACAATATTTTTACACAGATTTATTGTTCGCTTATAAAAATCGAGGACGTCCACACGTCCTCGATTTGGGCCTCGGGCCACGAAGGCCCAGTGCGGGATGGTAGATGCCACCATCTACCACCCCGCACTGCGCCCTCGTGGTGGATTACTGTCCATTCCCTCTCATAGAGAGGAGGTCTGTGTGCCAGAAGAGTGAACACCATAGGCTGCTTATGCTTAGCTACTTAAGTAATAAACATAAAGATTTACACCAAATGTTATTGGTTAAGGTGGAAGAGTCAGGGTAGCCCGCGAAATTCAATTTTTCAAACACTGTTTAAGCTTTCACGGTTAAAAACTAAACTTATACTGTCACTTACGGGATGAAAAAGTCATTCAATGGGATTAATGAACCTAAAGGGCTTTGTTGATGGCTCTAATGATTATAACTCAGTAAAGCCATGTAATTATATATTTGTTACGGTCGCGACGCGAATCATATTTTGTTCAACATACTGCCTGACAGACCTGTACTTGCAAATAAATTGCAAAAAACGTAAGAAAATTTGAACTTTGCGGGCTACTCTGGCGCGTCCTCTTTGGAAAGAGGACGCGCCAGAGTAGCCCGCCCGTAACTATGTTGGGGTCTAACCGGATGCGGACTGGAGTCCGCATCCGGTTAGACCCCAACATAGTTGGGAAAAGGCTAGGCAGATGATGACTCATATCTTCCACAATATCACAGTATAGTCTTACCTATCTAAAGCCAAGCAAATAAGCGTAGAGGACAACTTTGTAAGATTTTAATAATTTCTTAAACGCAGTTATTAATAAGCAAGATTCGTTTTAACCCATTGTGTCAACCTATGTATATTATAATATCTACGTTTTATACCAGTAGTTTGCAAGGCGTACATAATAAATAAGTATTTTATCTATCTATCTATATGGGCCAAGTAGAAAATTGTCTATCAATTCACCATAAATCTCTCATTAAGTATTGATTCAGTACAATACGTACTAAACGTACATAATAATCAAGAACGAGCCCAACAAAAGAGAACAATGAATGTATAGGAGGCTGTGTGACGCGTGGGCCGCGCGTTTAAACCGGACCGACTATAATATTGTTATGTAAGATATTTTATTATAACACACTAGCTTTAACCCTCTGTTTCACTCGCGTGGAGGTCGGAAATTATCCCAGGTCTACCTCACCATCTGGGCTGGGTTGACTTCCAGTCTAACCACATGCAGCTGAATACTAGTATTTTACATGAAGCGACTGCTGATCTGACGTCCACAACCCAGCTACTGAGCTATACGATACACCTTGGAAAGACTCGTGTAGTCTTGAGTAAGATCCCAGGTATATCTGTGTGCCACATTTTAGCCAAATCAGTTCAGTCATTAAAACATGAAAGCTTAACAGACAGACAAATAGAAGAATAGAAGCGTGGATTAGCTGATGCCCGTGACTTCGTCTTCGTGTATTTTGTAGGTACCACATCTGTTTTAATAGAAAAAAAACAGGATAAACAGTAGCCCATGCCCTTATCCAGGTCCCAGGCCGCCTAACCGTCAAATTTCACAACGATCAGCTCAGTGGTTTAGGCGTAAAAATGCAACAGATAGACAGAAATACTTTTGCATTTATAAAACATTAAGTATGGAGGTATGGATAATAGTGGGCAGTGTTTGCTACCGTCTGTACCCACTAAACACAGCTGATCTATCGTCACGTCTATTTTAGACGATCCACCAATCGTAACACTTACGTCATTAGGTATACAACCTTATTTACTGAAACCTCAGATATAAGATCGTAAACGCATCTCGTAGAATTTATGCTAAACAGCTAAATGCGATTCTTTGGATGAGGTAAACTGCTTGTTGAAGAACACTGATTCATCTAAACGAAGGTAGTTTATAATAGGTACTTAATTAGACCCCGATGTTAGTCATACTCGTGTTATCCTTGCGTGCCTATTGGCACGAGCTAAATATTAGAATACCAGTTACTAGTACGTACCGAGTATCTACTAGTCCGTACGTAGTACCTACTAGCACGTACGTAGTACATACTAGTACGTTAGTGACATAAAGATGGTCCACTCCTCATATTAGGAAGCGTATAAGTTGCTTTAGACATTCTCAATTATTGTCGTTTATTCGTTGGTCTAGTGGTCGCAAGCACGACTGCTGAGCATGAAGTCCTGGGTTCGACTCCCGGTTGGGCAAAGTGTTATAGGGGTTTTCCATCAGAAATTTCTTAGTAGCAGCCACGGATTCTGGATTTGTGCCCGGTTGATGGCACTAGGCTCGCCCGCTGTTACATGGGACTAAAACATTACTGGCAAAATGTAGGTGTACTTGTTAGGTACACCTCTGCTTAACCCTTCGGGGATTACAAAGCGTGATGTTATGTCACTTGTAGTTGTAAGAGGTTCTATTAATTCGTTGATAGGGGTAATCAAAAGCACAGAAGTCCGACAACCAGTCCTTCTAAGGGTTATTAGTGTTACACAGTAACTAGTTGAGCAGATAAGACGAAATAGGCAATGGCTCGATGTTTAAAACTTATTTTGATTTAGATTTAGATACATCCGGTTAGGTTAGGTTGGAAGCCGACCCTTACGTAGATGAGAAAAGGTTTAACTACCGATTTACTTTAAAAAAAAAAATGAAATGTTGAACCTTCATGAAAAAAAGGTATCATATTTTCTTCCATTAAAACAGAAATATCAAAATTATTAGTTAAGTTACTACAAATTGTTAAGTTGAATAGTGTATTTTTGATATTAATTTAGTCAAACAACAGCTGTTTCTCTGAAGTAAACAATCCGACTATAAAATGAATGAATTTATAATGACAAGGACTAGTTTATCTGTGTTAGTTATTGACTCAAGGATTTTTTTTTTTTTTATTCATTTGTGCACGGCCGCGTACTGTGTAGAGGTGAGAGCATAAATATTTTAAACACTGTTTTGAGCACAGTATAAGTTTAGTTGTAAACCGTGAAGTTACTGTCACTTACGGGATATTTTCCGTGATTCAATTTATTTTCCATCCACCCGCATTCTCCAGTCAACCCGCGATCATGGCGCTTGTAACAGCGTCGAAATATCGTGAGCTCAAAATAATGAACAATCAAATATTTTAAAGAAAGAAGCAAGTAGTTATTTTTTATATATTTATTTTGTACCCTATCACAATGTTGTCTTATTTAACCCAAAGGTTGACTGGTAGAGAATGCCTTGTAGCATTAAGTCCGCCTATGTATCACTATTGTACATGAAGATTAAATAAATAAATAATCATATTTTAAGTATCACAGACCAATGGATAGTAGCGTTATTTATTTTAAAATAACATTTAGACATTAAGGAGATTCTGGAGGTCATATAGGCAGTCGCTCCATGTAAAATACTGTGTTCAACTGCATCCGGTTAGACTGGAAGCCGACAACAACATAGTTGGGAAAAGGCAGAAAGCTGGGCAGATGATGATTTAGAAATTATTTGCACTTTTACTAACATTTATTAGGATCTCCTAAATAAGCAGTTTGCTGTTGATATGACCTTTGCAATAAGATTTAATTTGCATTAACAACCAATCATTTTATTCTCCTGCAGTGAACTATGAAGTAGCCAATCTTACCAAGGGGTATCGTATTACCCAGTACTAACTGGGTTATGGAGGTCAGATAGGCTCCATGTAAAATACTGGTATTTAGCTACATCCGGTAAGACTAAAAGCCGACCCCGATATGGTTGGGAAAGGGCTAGCAGGTGATGAGTGAACTATGAAGTAGTAGACCTAGGCAGCCCCGAGTAGCCTTGTATCAGTTTATCTAGACAGCACATTGCCTTATTAGCTACGTTTCAATATATTTGAGTCATGTGCCGCACACACATTCCTCTTGTAATGATTACTAATTAACTGATACCTACTGGCTTCAAGGACAGCCATGAGGCGACAACTCACCTACTTCGCCCACAACGCGCTAGATTTAAATAAATCATGCGTGATGATGACTGGAGCTTATCTTAATTCGTATAAAAAATAAGACGTTTTGCTCATTATGGAGTCCGAAAGAGTGTTTATTAACTTAAAGTTGTGGGTAAAAAAAAAATTTGGTCATTTTTATCCATTTAATACTTTAAATTAATAAACAGTCTTGGGGGAGGCCTATGTCCAGCAGTGGACGTCTTTCGGCTGAAATGATGGTGATGATGAATACTTTAAAACTTTATATTCACTCCATGATCAATGTACAGCCTAAACTGTTAAGCATCTTGAAATGCGCTAGACATAACATCACGCCTGTAATCCTCGGATGGTTAAGCAGAGGTTTACCTAATATTACACCCACATTTCACCTGTTATACTTTTTTCAAGTCCCATGTAATAGGGGGCGAGCTTTCAACCGGGCACAAATCCAGATTCCGTGGCTGCTACTGAGAAATTCCTGATGGAAAAACCCAATAACACTTTGCCCGACCCGGGAATAGAACCCAGGACCTCATAATCAGCAGTCGCGCTTGCGACCACTAGACCGATGAGGCAGTCTGAATGTGCTAGAGTTGCTGTTAAAACAAAATTGAACACTAAAAAAAGGATTTTTAAAATTATATCCTCTAAAGGTTTTAAATAAGTAGGGATGAAAGTATGTATGTTCGTCATCTTTACCTAATTGGAATTAGTCTTTAAATAAACTCCAGACACAAGTTGGCCGAAGCAAGGAAAACCTGTTTAGGTGGCGATTCATAGATAAAAAAAAAAAACAAAACAGATGACTCTGCCCTGCTGCCCCACAAACGATGGGACACTAGATTTCGTGTCCTGCCTGTACTGTTGTTTGCACATTACAGAAGCTGATGGATGCTACTGAAATTGCCATACACATCGCATTGGACTGACTCAATTTAAATTATCATCGACACGAAGAAGAAGAATTGGAACCCATCGGGCAAACACGTCATGTAACAAAAAATTATTGGATTATTTTTGCGTTGAAATATCACCCGACCTCTATAAGGTTGCAATACCTTTTCCCAGAAACCTGCTTTTTAGAAATAACTGTGAAACTACACGATGAAAACGATATCCTCCAGAGTTTCGCAGAACTAAATTCATCGAATACAATCATAGTCCGTTTTGATAACCGATATTGCAAATTCTGAGCAATTATTTCAACCACCGCTATATTTCGCTGTAATTCTACGCAGCCGGTTCTACGAAATATTGATGATGCCATATAAAAGCTGAATATTGGTGGATATTCCATTGATATGCAAACACGGCTCAGCATTTTCATGATAACTAAATGCACATCATCAAAAATTGTTAGCGATTCTTTTGTTGTAGCATAACATTTCTTTAAAGTTCACCAGATTCCACCTCTACGATGGTGTGTTAGGCAGGGAATCCTGGCCCGGGGTATTCACACACGCTCCGATTCGATTTGGATTCAGAAAGTCGTATGTCTATCTCCCTCGCTTTCGCAATTCTTAAAAAAGATAGACATACGACTTGTCGAATCGAAATCGAATCGAAGCGTTTGTGAAGAGCTACGATTAGGCTGGATACGTTTACTTTGGTAATTCTTTGAATTCAGAAAAACAAAATGATGTTGCTATACTATAACTAAGAAAACTGATTACTTTGGCATAAAGAATCAAAACACGAAGATGGAACGACATTTTTCATAAAATTTATGATGTAATGGAAATCCTCTGTCAAAGGATCCAATCTACATCTGGCTATAAAAAAAATCTGGTGCCTTTTAGCTACCTCTCTATTTCAGCTATCTACTGTTGTAACAGGTATTCCATAAAAAGTACCCTGCGCAAACGCGCTTCGTTTTCCAGGTATTAATCAATGGTAGTACAAAAACATGATGCAAATGAAATTTCGGTCGAAAAAGTTGGTTTCGACCAACCTGCATCAGACTGATCTGTCTCTTCTGCTTGAGGTATACACGTGTTAGGTAACAGGTATACCAGAAAAAGTCCCTTATGCGGATCATACGTTTCGTTTTCCAGTTATTAATTAATCCTAGTGTCAAAGCACAGCTTTCATATCTGAAGAGCATATTTTTGACGAATTCTTTTCAAACGAAATTCTCTATGATTATGATATAGGTCCCGGAACTATTATTTGTTGTAAATTCCTTCGAGTATTTGATTGCATGTTTATTACAAAAAGGTTAGCTGTGGGTCGATTGCTATTGGGTGTCGATGAGGCTCGCCACCCACTAAGTTGATTTGAATCGGATTATGGCACGCATACAGATCTTAGTAGAATAGTGTGCGGCTGTGCGTGCTACACAGAATACAGCATTATTGCCAAGTAACTAAGGTACTTTGATATGGTAATAAATATTGCAAAGGTTAATCGTGCTTTCACAATTTTGATCATTATCATTAGGTACGGAACCATCGCGTCGTGAGGCAAAATAGCAATAATCATTTTTTTTGTCGAAGTTTGTAAAAACGCAAAGAAGTATGGGTGCTGCTGAATCCCAAAAGGCTCGTAAAGTTCCACAAAATAGCAAAATAATAGTACATGACATCACGCCTGTAATCCCCGAAGGATTAGGCAGAGGTGTACCTTCCTAAGAGTACACCCACATTTCGGCAGTTTGTTTAAGTCCCATGTAATAGGGGGTGAGCCTATTGCCATCAACTGGGCACAAATTCAGACTTCGTGGCTGCTTCTGAAAACATCCTGATGGAAAACCCAATAACAATATAATAGTAATATTTTCTTTATTGTTATCATTAATTGGACTAAACATAAACGCGACAATAATCGTTCGATAGAGAGACATTATTTAGATGACACGTGTTAGAACATTCCTCCATAACAAATAATTGTCAGAGTACATCTCCTTCCTTTACATACATAATGTTATTTATTCGCTGTGAACACCTACGATACGCGACGTAGATTGATCACATGTCATGTTACACTAACCATAAGTATCTACCTACCGATCTATGTATCAATAGAGTATACTTAGCGAGTACTCAAATCAACTGAGCGATTGTGTCATCTGTGACCCTTGATTACATTTTGAGACCCAGGAGCTAGATATGATTCTCCAATACCATGTTTCTGTTTTGAGAATTTGAAGTTGACACGGTGTCAAAGTATACTTTAGCATTCAATTTTGAATTTCGAAGGAATCACATAAGATACCTATCTAATATTGCCTAAGTAGAATTAGTCAAATTCCCAATTAAAAAAAATTAAAAATTTCAGAAACCGACAATACCTAATGATAGTTTCATTTATATCTCTTGTAGGTTTCCGGATGGCGAGAATAACATTGGCTACGGCAAGGCTGTCGGGGTAGCTGCCCAGTAAATTGGGTGAGCTAAATTTAAGTATCGTCACTTTAAGAGCCCTCTTACATTTCGGCCTTACGATAATTTTACAATTTACCCAAAAGCTACATAGCGAAAATGTATTCTATTATTATAAAAGAGGATATTTGTGAGATGAGACAAAAATGTGATGGTCTATATCATGTTAAAAGACAGTTAATCAATAGAATCTACAAAATTAAAGTTCCTAAATCATCGGGAGAATGATTATTACTAAATAAATAAATAAGTTATCGAAAATTCGTTTCATTATTATTGTACTATTTTTAACAATTAATTGTTATTTCAAGCAGTTACCGAAAAACATACAATTTCAACGAGTAAACCTTGCAGCTACGCGTTTTTTTTCTATGGGTTGGACTGTGCTTTTAATGCTCAATGTTTTTATTCCATCCGCTTATTAAGTATGGGCTGTCATCATCTGCCTAGCCTTTTCCCAACTAAGTTGGTGTCGGCTTCCAGTCTAACCGGATACAGCTGAAAACCAGTATTTTAGATGAAGCGACTGCCTATCTGACCTCCACAACCAAGTTAGTACTGGGTAATACGATACCCCTTGGTAAGACTGGTTGCCAGACTTTTTGGGCCACTGACTACACATAACGACTGTCAAAGATTTACAAATGACAGGCGGGACCAACGGCTTAACGTGCTTTCCGAGGCACGGAGAAAATTCGGTATGTATTGGGTGGTCACCCATCCACAACCAACCTAGGCAAGCACGGCTTAACCTAAAGATCGACCCGAGCGGATGTTATTATATTGTAGGAGCCTATAAATGTTGGTCATCGGTTAAATCTGGAGACCAAACCAGACCAGGTATTTCTAAGATCAGGTGCAAATAGCTCATTATAAATAAATTGTTGGCATAACAAATCTAATTTTACTACTTAATGTGGCACCTTCTATTTATTGTTGATTTTCAACGTAAATGGACCGTACCACAATACGATTTTCAAACTGAAAACCGATTTCAAAACACTGGCTGGTGGATAATGATATTTTTTCTTCTTCTATTCTTAATTCAATTTTAAGACGCCAGACTTCAAAGTAATCCTAATTTAAATATTTTCCTTTATACAAATAAAGTTAGATGAATCATAAAGCTTGTTTTTCCTTGTTCTCTCAATGTCGCTTAGACCTTAGGACCAGGACATATTTATATGGAAATGTAGCAGTTAAAGAGGGGTCTAAACAGTTCAAAGTTGTTGTACACCGCCCTTATTTTCAGAGTTTGTTGATGTAATGAGAAACTTTGTGCTAACTTTTTGCTTATCGTTATTGTTTAGACTTTAGAGAACTCGGAAGTTACATTTTCCTACTTTTAAAAATTATTTGTAGATAAGGCTCTATGTTCAAATGAGCCGTCTTACTTGTTTTGACACACCAAATGGTTGTAATTTATGTGATAGTTAATTTGGAAAGATCAACCATCTAAAATTTTCAGAACCTTTTATTTTTAAAGATCGTCTCTAAATAAACAGTAGGTTAGTACTTAATTTTCATCGCAGCTTTATTTTTAAGGTGTTTTTATTTCATAGCATTACGCCTGTAATACCAGAAGGGTTAGTTAGACATAGATGTACCTAATAGTACACCCACATTTCACCAGTAATGTTTTTATTGTGGCCATTGTTTCCGTCAATCTTCAATTAACTACTTTTCTTTTGAACATGTGTGAGTACACAAGTTCTGATTATCATCCTATCATCAGCAGACTATTAGCAGTAAATACATTGTTTAATGCACTCGTATATTATAGAACAATATACAAGACTGAACTGTTATGCACATCGATCAAGCGACGTGTAGGAAGTGAGGTTCTGTTCCGTTCCGTTGTCGTCATTATGCGCACTACTCAAGCGCACGCGCATATCACGCACTGTTCCTACGCGGACGACGATAGAAAGATAGAATATTTAATGGTAATAGCACTTTTTTTTGGTTTGGGGATATCCTCTTATGTCAGGATCCCTCCATTTCAGGAGAACGGAGGGTTAAATGTCGGACCGTTACCGACAAAAACCACACTGATCTTACTACTAGGTACCATTACTCGGAATCCGGGAGACCCACGACTGGATGGTAATAGTTAGACATTATTTAACAGTTCTTCTTTGTTTTTACAATACAAGGTGTAAACGGACTTTTCACGAAGCCGTCAACCAAGTATTCTAAATAGCAAACTAAGTTATCATACGCAAAAAATATTGCTGGGAAACGACTTTTTTTTGGGGCGTAAAACCATGTTTTACGGTAGGACACAATGTTACGCACTCAAAACATTGTGCTGATGGATGGATTGGATAGTACGGGAGTCGTAGAGGTATTAATTAAAGTAAAGTTTTAATATTAAAAACTTGTTTATTGAAACTTTGACCCCCAATATCTCCGTATCTATCGTATTTTTTTATAGTTTACAAAAAATACGGGAAAAACAAGTGCCTTTCGGATTCGTTAAGGGTACTTTTACGACCATTATAAGCCAGGAAGGTAAATATGGGAATCAATGTGATGGTGATAAATACACTAGGGTAAAGATACCATGCACAGTAAAAAACATTTCCATTGTATTGAATTTCATTACGTTACGCGTGAAGATGGTATTTTAAATCAGAAAAGAAAATGATGATTACAGATTTCTTTATTAATTCATCATTTTAAGAGATGAGTTCGATATTATAAAAGTACCGCTCGCATAAGCAGTATTGTCTTCCATCTAAAAATAACAATTCTGTCAATCAGTCATCATCTTTGCATGTTTCTACCCGACTACGACGAAGCAAAAAGGAAGGGTTATGATTTTAGCAGTCTATGAATGTATGTATGTTTGTATTTACGTATGTTCCTCCGTAGTGCCTAAACTATTCATCTGATTTTGATGAATAAGATGTCAATCGATTCGTTATTATGGCCCGGGTAACATAGGCCACATTTTAACCAACTTCAACAATAGAAAGAGTCGATTTTACCTTGAAAACCCTGAATTTAATTAGAACGTGATTTTTCAGTAGTCGGGTTTTTTAGTTCTTGTATACCACACAAAATCTTGTTAATACAAAATAGATCTAGATGAATACAACATCTATAGTCTGTTTATGTACCTATTTAAATATGAGATGTTAAATACAATCCCATTTGTTCTCAGGTCACGCTGGGTAATCTTCAATGTCTTCAAAGAACTCTTTACAGTGCAGCCACCCGTGATGTGGTCATTGTTATTAGTCATAAAACCTGGTTTGTTTACTAAGTTTACAATAGACTCTAGACCGTGTAAATCTAGACTTAGTAATATTAAGGGGTGTTCTTGTTGCTCGTTGTACAATTATATTTGTGAAGTCTTAAATTCGCATTTCTGAGTTCTAACGTGATACGCTGCTCTGACCCCAAATGAATTGGAAGAACTTAGGAGGAAGATGATTCCTCATACTTCATCGTCATATACAGGGTGTATATGGCTGTACGCTTTCTGTTACACCCTGTTTATCATCATTATTTCAGTTTTGAATTGTTTTATTTTTTAATAAAATATTCTGACGTGCCTGGGTCAGTTCATCAGCAATAAAGTTATTCATGGACAGCTAATTAGATAGCTCTCGACGCAAAAAATCTAGTCATGTGTCAATATTTTGATTGATTGCTTTAATTACATAATTAACTATCTAATGTGCAGCTGTGATTCGACCGAGACACGACCCCATAAAAGGATAACCGCAGTTAAAATTATAAAGCTACCACATCAAACGCACAGGTCCGTTAATTCTTTGATGTTAGTAATTTCAAAATTTGCAGAAATAACTGGACATGTAAACAGGTTTAAGAATGTCCAAATTCAGCTTTGGTATAAAATTCTGGAGTGAAATTACTCATGTATATCACCGTACCAGAGCATCAAACTTTCAGAGGTAATAAAAATGTCATTCTGACATTTTTTTGAACTTTTTATCTTCGGATTTCTGGAAACAAGAAATCCCAATCTTAGAATCCGAAGCATGTTATTATGTTTATTTATAAATTAAATCGAAGATACCCATTCCACGTGTAAGAATACTTGTTTTGTTGTTTTAACATTCGTGTGAATAACAGACCATGAATGGTATTACTTCTCCACGCTATTAGTACGTTTAAAATCATGAATAGGACCAACAGACTGACTGACATTCGGCAGATGAATACGATTGAAATATCAGTCAATCTGTTACAGAATGGAGGGCCGGCTGACAATTAGCACTTACTAGGCACTACCTATATATACTGTACTCTCTGCAACGCACTGACAGATACTTCGAGCGCGCGGTGTAAACGTAACGTAAATACGTCTATTTTTTAGTCGAAAATACTATTATCGTATAGGATTTAAGTTAAATTGTTTGCAACAAGCACTATCAGTATCATCCATAGGATCAAGTCTTAAAATGATGAAAATATTAATATTTGAAACGAGTTTTTTTATTTTATTTTAAAATTGACGTACTTATTTACGTTACATTTACACCGCGCGTTCGTGCTGGGCGTATGTACGGAGAAATTTTTGACCAGCTGAGGACTCGGTACACTGACAGTTACGTCAGATTGGAGCCATCTATCCGTACCAGTTCCACCGATAGTTTACATGTACATTTTTCAACAGGCACTGCCTCTGCCATAAGTCCTCAAATTAAGTAAGATAGGGAAGTATTAAGGTTTCTGTTAAAACTACTTTAAGCACGTAAAAGAGGAATTACACCAACTTAATGTTGATCGATGAATATGTTATGCTGTCTGTTAGCATAAGACTTGACCGGTTCAAATGTGACGTAATTGTTATATGACAGCGAGTCCAGCGACACTACTGGACAGTTTATAATACTAGGTAGACTCATAGCCTGGTGAGTTTGTAATGTAATTCTAGGTAGAATGTATTCGCTGATTTGACCACTAATGCCCACGAAATATTCATCTAGTGACATGCGGACTGATTTAATATGGTGACCAGGCATAAATTACGAACGTCCCTGTTGATTTTGTAACAAATGTGTGGCAAGTTTATAGCCAAAATATTTTGGTTTAAGGTAAATAAAAAGTAAAATTAAAAAACATACGTTCTTTTTGAGTGTTTTTTCAAAAGAGTATATTTAAATACCGGGTGTAAACAGACCCTTTACATATCCGTCAACCAAGCATTCTGTACATCAAACTAAGTAACTTTACGCAAAAATTATTGCTGGGAATCTACTTTTTTTTTTGGGGTGAAAAATCACGTTTTACGGTAGGACTCGATGGAAAGCACTCATAGCATTGTACTGATGAATGGATTGAATAGTACGAGGGTCGTGGAGGTGTGTAAAATAAAAATCTTACATTAAAAACATGTATTTAAAAAAAACTTGTGAAAAAGTTGGAACTTTGACCCCCAATATCTCCGTAACTAGAAGGTTCCCAGGTATGGTCTAGAACAAAAAAATGATTGCAGTGACGGGGAGAACAAGTGCCTTTCGTTTATGTTAAAAAAAAAAAAAAAATAATAATGTTAAGGGTCTATTTCCACCCTTTATTGTTTTGCGAATTACAGTGACTGTATCAATAACACAGATCATTGTCGATATCAATACAAATTAATCCGATGCGAAGGAAACTCATAAAGAGCAAGCGATGCCCGGATTTACTTATTGTTCCTTAATATATAATATACCTAAAGGCAACAATAACAACCTTTATAGTTATTTGTCTTGTATTGCAAGCGAAGTGTGTGTACAAAAGGAATAAAGAGAGGGTGCTAAAATTGTATAATTTTATTTTTATTTTTAACAAGCGCCTGGCTAACAGCGTGCTTCGTGCTTGGCTGCGTCCGATAATGTGCCGGCCATCCACGTAGAAAGAAACACCTATCTATATTGTATACCTATGTCTACTTTATTCTACAATACTAGTGACCCGCCCCTGTGCATGGCGACATTATAAAATACCAATATTTCTATGTTTATTAAATAAATATACGTTCAAATTTCACTAAACGGTGGTTAAAAACGAGGTTTTCCCTCCGTTCGTCCCAGCTGTCATTTGAAGATCTTTGACACTCGTTACAGGTAGTCATAGGCCCGTAGTCTGACAATCTTACCATGGAGTATAGTATTACCCAGTACTAAATGGGTTATGGAACTCAAATAGGGAGTCGCTCCATGTAAAAACTGGTATTCTGCGGCATCCGGTTGGACTGGAAGCCGCAACATAGTTCGGAAACGGCTAGGAAGGTGAAAAACGCATCCAAATCCATTACGTACCTAATTTAGATATAAGTGGACACAGACAGACACGAAGTGAGTTTTAAACCAATTATGCCTACAACATACCTAACACTTATGAAATACTAGCTTATGCCCGTGGCTTCGCCCGCGTGACGTTCGATAATTGTCCCATGGGATCATACTACCGGAATAAAAAGTATTCTATGTGTCGATCTAGGTTATAAACCATCTGTGTGCAAAATTTTATCCAAATCTATTTAGTAGTTTTTACGTGAAAGAGTAACAAACATCCATCCATCCTCACAAACTTTCGCATTTAACATATTAGTTAGATAGTAGTATATCCCTGGCATTTGATGGAGATATCGGTGAAAATACAGGGTGAAATTATATAATAATATATACTTTAATTTGCCGTATGTCATTACTTCCCAGAATTTGATCCTTATTAGCGAGACCATCGAATGGTGTAATAATACAGGGTCTGTTTTTTTGACCGAAATCAATAGGTTCGATTCCTGGCTAGGAATATTGATTTTTCAAAATCTAATGATGCAGTTTTAGTTTTCATCAAAATCGAGCTCGAGACTCCTTTCAGTATTTTTCACTATTCCTCGTAGTTTCAGATTTGGCCATCTACGTCCACTTCTAAAATTCATCCTGTATGGTGAAGTATTTTGATAGCGTTATGAGACCCAGGCAGGTGGACGGGTATTGTGAATTCGCAACACAATATAGTTGAATGAAAATGTAATGAAAAATATCATTAATTATTTTCGGAGCTTTGGATAAACCGTTTTTTGACATGGCAATTTATTTGAAGTTACATTATATGCAACGTTAATTACTAAAACTGATATGTTTTGTAACAGTTGCTTTACAAATTATTGAACTTCATCAACTTTTTTTTATATTAAATGGACCTCTTGACCTCAATCGAGTTCTGAGGACAGAGATGAGGCTGACGATGGAACGAGCTAACCCATAAGAAGCCTATAGCCAACTCAAACATCTTAAGCAAAATTAATGAACAGCTGATATTTTATAAAGGATATTTTCACGCCTAGGTGTCAAATAATGTTAAGCTCATGTTCAGTATTAAGTAAAACGTATGTACTTTACATAACAATATGTACATATTTCGGTAATGCGTCTCGACATTATAATGTCATTCACACTTGAGTACAAAAAGTATAAAATCAAGATTGTGCTGTATTTTTTACCCTTCGTGTGAATAACGTTCCTTGTTTGTGTATTATACCTCTAGTAAGACAATAATTAGTAAGAACAAAGTATCAAGTTTTTTTCCTCAATTTTAACTCATTGTCGTATTGTTTAATTGTCATAAATCACTGTTTTAGTATAACCTCACGACACGTGCGCTGTGGGTGGAGTGCGAACATATTATACAGCATGATGTCATTAACGACACTTGGCAATATTTGTCACTTTCTGTACTTGGGCAACTTGGGCAATGTGTTCAGAATGCGCAGGCTTCGATGACACACTACTCCATTTAACATGTTATGCAAGCCGCGAACCGGTCGGTCGTAATTACAGCGCAGTCATTCACAAAATCAGATGCACCTGCTTTGAATATTACTACGATGTCATAGTACACAGAGCTCCATAGTAAAAATGCCTTTATGACAACCTTAATTTTAGTATAGACATAATAAGTACGTATATAAATGCTAAACTGGATTGCTAACTTACAAATGCCCTTGTTGATCGTAAAATTGTAGGATAATGTAGAAAACAAAGCATTTACTGCACTGTTTACCTTTTACGTAAATAACTAGAGGCACATCACTAGATCTTTCTGTCACTTCACTGAGTTAGCACTAGTATTTCGTTTGTTTTGAAGGTTTAGAGCACAAGTGTTCGTGTAGCGTGTTGTGTGTGCGCGGGCGCCGAGCATGCGCGGGCGAGGCACTGGCCGCGAGGAGTGACGGAGGCAGCAGGTTGCGCGGGAGTGTCGCCCCCCTCCTCACGCCCCCCACACGCGCGCCGCAAGGCTGCCCCTGCGCCGCTCGCACAGGTATTCCGACTGTGACGACAACGTGCCCATTTATGTCTTTGGACATGGTTGATGGCCATAGCGGCCATATGGTGTCTTGCACTCGGCGCGATTATGTTTTTTCAATGGAATTCAGTAATAGTTGTGAATTACCTCAAGGTGTGGGAAATGGCAATAAAACTGGAAAATTACTTTCCTCGGTGCCGCAATTTCTTGAGTTTTTGTTGAACGTTTACGTTTGTATTTTATAGTAACGCCATATAAGGTAGTAGTTTAATAGGTTTTACGACAATTTGTACGTGTGTCATATTAACGATCGTAAATTATAAATGATATAAACATTGGAAGCGTTTATACATTTGTTGGGTAAGGAAAAGTCTTTTCGGCCGTTTCTATTTAAGTCCATTCATTGTGGTATTTACGGTCCATGTATAAGTCGAAGCTATTAATATTTATATCTATCGATAACTTTCAGTTTCTTACCGATCTTCACCATTTTCGTTCCATATCACCGTATTCATTGAAGGAGTAGGTAGAACCGATTTCATTATATCTAATATCTCTGTTGATGAATCCTTTTATGTAAAATTTCATTTCGGCATCTTTCTTAGATAACTTTTATGATGCAATTTATTTTAAAAAGGTTAAGTGCTTATTATTTCGCTCTGTTGGCTGGCTTCGTGTTCGGTGACATTTACAAAACAACAAGTCGCGTAGGTAGGTACACTTACACCCTTTATATTATGAATCTATTCAAATATTGAGATAAAATTTCCATTTATTGAAATCTGAAAAACAATAGACACGGCACTTATCTATTTCATGTCAACACTATTTGCAGGGGTCTGAATATTCCAAAAATTCTCATAAGAATCAGATTCACAATGTATACCTATTGTCCAATCCTTGTACAATTTGCCCGCAGAACATACATAATATTATTATAACTTATGTATCCGTATTCCGTACATCAATAAACAGCGGCCGAACATGTCACCGCTACGCATTTACGAC
Organism: Noctua janthe; assembly: GCA_910589295.1. Taxonomy (NCBI): domain Eukaryota; kingdom Metazoa; phylum Arthropoda; class Insecta; order Lepidoptera; family Noctuidae; genus Noctua; species Noctua janthe. The sequence goes on along the minus strand of OU342556.1, from coordinate 9,526,588 downwards.
GTCCAGCTTGTAGATTTGTATTGTAGAATTTATTAGTGTGTCTTATGAAAGGAAAATGTTTTCGTAATTTATGTGGGCATAAATTACTTATATTATAAAATACATGTATGTACAGCCAGCAGCCTGCAGCTATCTGTAGAACAGTTAAATTGGATTCAAGGGTCGCATAAGCTTTAATTTGATGCGGGTCTGGTGGAGCGATACCCTTTATGTTAAAGGGTATTTGTCGATTTTAAATATTCTCCGCCATATTTTTGATCTTTGATATTACTGGGTCTCTGGATTAAAGCTGGAGTAAAATAAATATTCAAATAAAGAACTGATTTGTTAGGAATTTGTGTGGGTGATTCTGCTCAGCTACTCTCGTGAACCTTGGCATTTAAGGTGAAAACAATTCCGGCCTCGACGTTCTCATAAATATCGATCATCCATTTCCTCCGGACGCAGTGTTACGATACAGTGTTGTTTCAAATTATAGACGCGTGCGCCACTGCAGGGCACGGATGTTGAGAATTGTCAAGCGAGGGAGAAGCCCGCGGCATCCTAACTCGTGAATAAATTTGAATGAGTGAACAGAGGACACAACGACATTCGGCCTACAGGCCACAGGTGCCGACGGTCTATGTTTCCATAAAGTCGACCCGACGAAGGGGGACGGGAAATCTGTGCAACTTTTGGAAAAAATACTTCTCGCATGAATGACTTTCTTTCCCGGTTTTACTGCTTATAATATTCGACCGGATTGTAAGAGTTTGTGCGTACCTAGCTATCACTACGTTTCCCAGTTTTCCTATATTTTCGAAAACAAAATCAGGCATAGTAAAAAAATAACTTGAGTGTTACGACGTATATACGAGTGGTACAATCTAACTTGAGAAAGCTGCAACTCGGATTGAATTTTCGTGTTTACTCGGCGCAGGTGAAATGTTTCAAGGAAAATTTTCAATAAATGAAAAATGGAATTGGTTTGCTGCCGACAAACGAATATATAGTTGTCGACATGTTTTCTATTTAACTGTTTCCTCGTAACAAGTAGGTAGCTCCCCGTGCTGTAATCTAAGTAGAATGAACTAAGAATTTTCTTGAAAAACTCAAAGATTGGCGTGAGCTGTCTTTTATTTGTGTTCTAATTAAACGCGTTGCGGGTTTCCGACTACGTAACTTTTGAGAGGCGTGTTCAGCTGCAATGAGTTCAGCATCAGTATGTGGTCTTGTGGGCTGATAAAAAAGTAAATGAAAATATTGTAAAACTCGCTGGGAAGGCTTTATTTAAAATCTTTCTGTGATCGCGTTCAAGTGCTGGTTTAATTTCACACAAAGATGAATCAGTGGGGTCGGTCATCGGCTGTCATACTCATGACCGGTCGGGGAGTGATGTCACCGGTATTTTTACGGGCGAGTGAACATTTCAAAAAGACCACATCGGCGAACAAATAGGCTCACATACTTCGGTGACTACAAAGGAAGTCAAGCTTACTGATTGACGTTAACGCGTTTATGTGTTTGTAGTTATCGGACGTTGTACGTGACATTTTCTACAAGTTTACAGCGAAAACAAAACAATCACGAATGACAACAAGGCTTTATCAGCGACAGAGCAGGCATTAGTGGACACTACAGCCATATCTTAACATTTAGTTAAAAGTAAAGGGTGCCCCAAAATGTATGCAAGATTTGAATCAAGTAACAATAGAAAACACGGTTTTTTTTTCTTTTTATAATATTTTAATTTATTGAATCATAAAGGGTACATTGCTCTCAGAACAGATGGCCGATGGGGCCGAAAAGTTCTGGAGTGGCGACCGCGAACCGGAAGACGCTACTGTTGAAGGCCTCCCACTATGTGGACCGATGACCTGGTGAAGGTTGCAGGGATCCGCTGGATGCGAGTCGCACGGGACCGGTCAATGTGGCGACACTTGGGGGAGGACTATGTCCAGCAGTGGACGTCTTTCGGCAGAAATAATGATGATGATGATTATGAATCATAAAGTATAACAATTAATTTTGAGGGTTGTATTGATGATTTTAATGATTATTACTAAGTAAATATTACGTCCACGAATCATATTTTGTTCAACATACAGCCTGACAGTGCCCGGCAAATTGCAAAAAACGGTAGAAAATTTGAATATCGCGGGCTACTTAAAAGGATAACTTTTGCTAACAACATCGTTTGACGAATCAATTGTTTATCCTTCAAAACTGTAATAGGTACCCTGTTGCTACCCTTAGTGAACTTCTATAGAGTTTACGGAATATCTTCCATATTCAGTTGGAAAAGTAATCATTCAATCAGACTTCGCGACATTGTTACAGGAACTGCACCGCAATGGCGTAACACACTTTCTCACGATTCAAAGTATACCGAAGGAACCGGAGGTACCGGATCCGGTGTACTGAATCGGAAGGTCGCAGGTTCAAACCCTGCTCGCACTTGAATTTTTCTTTCCATGTCAAAACAGCTACCGAAGGAAATTCGTAATCCATTGCTATGTTTGAGAAACGTCTGATGGGGATGGCAAATGTGAAACTAATGGCGCTAGCATAGCTGGTTCAAACCTTCCAAGCATCGTAATTGGTTGAAAATCTGGTAATGTCATTGTATATTTCAAAATAGCTAACCTCATTGGTCAGATTGAGACCTAGCTGTGGTCTCACCATCTACTTCAACTTGTAAAGGTCTTCCCCATTATGCTCAAGCTTGTCAAAATGGAATTATGTTACGCATAAGGATTATGTGTAACATAATTAGCTCGCTAATTAATAATTATTATGTCTGTCTGCCGGTCTGTCTGTCTGTTTGTCCCGGAGAATCTCCAAAACGGCTGGACAGATTTTGATGGAACTTTTACTGGCAGATAGATGATCTTATAAGGAGTAACTAGGCTATTACATCACAAAAAGGCTTAGGGTTCTGTGCAAAAAAAAAATTGAAATGCATGAAATTGTTAACTAAAAGCGATTCAAGTAGGGACTTAAATTTTTATAATAATTTCACGCGTGAATGTCGCGGGCACCAGCGAGTATTAATACTCTAAGCCATCTTTACATAAACAATAGGTACAACAGCAAGTTCATCAACCAATCCAGTTTCCTCGCCTGCATTGTAATGAAAAGCGGTTTTGTATTCGCGTTGCGGCCACCATTGGGCCCGAAGCCCGAACTGAATTAAAAGTTGCGCCGTCGGCAACCGATGTGGCCGTAAACTGATAAACGTACCGTTACATGCTCCGTCCACGTAACGTAGTTAGTAGTAACGATGCTTTACAGACTCACTAGTCAAGTTATCGAGCGGTTTAAAACGATGCTAAATAAAGTAAATTGTTTATTGGCAGGCGGGGCGAAAAATCGCCGCGTTGTTTTTTTTTTTAATTTTCATTTAAAAACACAGCATAACAATACGCTTTTAAATCCCCGAAGGGCTAGCCGGCGCGGGGTGGTGTGACTGTACAACCGCATTTCGCCAGTTATCATTAAGTTCCATATAAGAGGGGGCGCCCATATTGCCATCAACCGGGCAGAAATCCAGACTCGGTGGCTGTTGTACTAAGAAATTCCTGATAGCAAGACCCAATAACACTGACCGACCTGAGAATCGTACCCAGGACCTCATGCTCAGCAGTCGCGTTTGCGACCACCGGACTAACGAACAAAGTGGGACACGTTAAAATAAATAGTCGTGTTTGTTCAACATAGAACATAGCAACATATAAATGTTAAATTCGGGGTTTTTTCTGTACCACAATCGCACTAATACAAACATACGTATTTACCTACCATCAATATAAAAACACACGTAAATGTTCCTTAATAACATAAATAATTAAAGTTATAACTAAATAATTCATCAGCACTGTTATTTCAAATAGGTAGATACCTCGGAATCCTACCTTTTGTTAATTTGCCATAAAATAATGAATAACGAAATGAATGATTCCCAAAACGTTAACTAAAACAATAACATAGATGAAAAGGTACGTTATCAAAGCTTTGAAATAATGGAAATAAAACTAGGGTGTGTTTAATAAGACAATAGTGAGGGGCGGGCGACTGGCGAGCGACTAGTGGCGAGTACTAGTTAGTGAGACCCGCCTTGTTACAATCCCGGGTCGGGTAACAGAATTGCAATTTATAGCTTTCTCGTTGTTTTTCATAATTTATAAGATTAGCAACGGCGGCGTCGCGATACCATTATAAATTTCAAATAAGCTTGATTTATGTTGTTACGGTAAAAACTAATGTTTCAATTATAAGAGTAATTCATTAGGTATATTTACGAGTGTTTCAAGTCACTGGTTTTGTCATTGTTAACTGAAGAGAAAACTTTGTTTTTTGTTCACTTAACTATCACAGGTTTGTTTGATTTTACAAACTGAAAACTATATAATAATACATACTGCATAGTGTCGCATAAGCATTTGTCGCACTAGCGTGATGTCGAGCTTCAGTTTATCGCACTTGCGTGCATTCGACCTATGGTGATTTGGTAAGTCGCAGTCCAGTTTTGTCGTACAAGCGTTAATCGCACGTCCGTATGTCGACCTCACGCAGTGCACTCTCTATTTTGATTATTTCGCAAAACTATAAACGGAACAAGAAGATTTGATCAAATGATAAGTGCAACGTGAGATTCAAAATTAGTGGAATTGTTGCTAAAACACATTCCGGTTAACACAAGAATCGAACTGGAAAATGAGACCCGGGATTGAAACACCAGAAAATTCCACCAGATAATTTTTAATTCAAAGAAATTCATACAATTTGCAAAAGAGTAGTTAGCTGGCCTCCCGCACCCTAACGTTAAGTTTAAACATTTCGTTTTATAACTATGCACCCACTAGACTATGGAATGGAAACTGCTTTCAGTTAATTTACTAAGTAGTGCAGCTAACCTTACGCCTGTGCTAAAATGCAGTCTAGTTATTTTGATATTGTTTGCGTATTAATTTTAACATCCACTTCTAGCTTGAAACAATTTTATAATTCTGAAACAGCTTTGCTTGCTTTTCTATTCTTCACTACCTCTTGCCTATTTATTAATGGCTAGTATTTAACAATAAATCAAAAAATCTTTACTTTTATATCAAAAAAATCTCAATGCTAATAAAAAATACTGATTGCATAGCAAAATAGTTACCTCAAAATATTATTATTTCAGCAACAATCTGAGTTCGTGATGCATCGCTATTAATTGAAAAGTGACTCATATCTAATAATAACTAGCGCAACATAAACTTTGTAATACACTTTTTGTTAAACCAAAAATTCTATTTTTTTAACGAATATGGCAGTTTATTTAAGTGAAACTGAGTCGACGTCACCCAAAGGGCAATGGGTAGAACTATGCTCGGAGTTTCCTTGCGTGATCAAATCAGAAATGAACACATCCGCAAGAGAACCAAGGTTAGCGACCTAGCCCGAAGAATAGTCAAACTTAAGTGGCAGTGGGCAGGGCACATTGCTCGCAGAACGGATGGCCGATGGGGCCGAAAAGTTCTGGAGTGGCGACCGCGAACTGGAAGACGTTGCGTTGGAAGGCCTCCCACTAGGTGGACCGATGACCTGGTAAAGGTTGCAGGGATCCGCTGGATGCGAGACGCACGGGACCGGTCCATGTGGTGACACTCTGGGGAAGCCTATGTCCAGCAGTGGACGTATTTCGATTGAAATGATGGTGATGATGATGATGAGTTGACGTAGCCCCGCTGCGCGGGGCTCCTATTTCTGTCTGCAGGGTTTAAAGTAACCTAACACAAAGTGGATGAAGGGGTCTTAGTTCGCTCACTTCGCACCGTAACTAGACCCCGCCTTCCGTTTCGAACTTAACCTGTCCGATTCTGGGTGCCACAAGTTCCGAGCTCGCTTCGCTCGCTCTTGCATCCTATGTTATCCTTGCCGCAATGCCTTTTTTACGTTGAAAACATAGTGCAAAAATATTTTGTTATATATGTGAGTATTACGTTTGGACGCTCTGGCAAAGATGTGCAAGCAGTTATTTAAAAATATTTAATTGATATAAGTAAATTGACGGGTGATAAGATTTTTGACGTCCATTTAAAAATAAGTCTTTATTAATGTCAATAAAATTATTGAACGCAAAACCAAAGTGTACTTTACACGCTTGATAACCACGATTGTAGTTTTTCAATCTTTCAAGATAGGCTTACATGTAATCGTATAAGATTTAAAATCTAAAATGGTAAACACATGGTTGTTATAATATATGTATTTATATCCATAATGTTTGAATACTTAGTGAGCTTCTCTTCCAAAATGCATTTACTTTGGAGGTTCTTGCTGAACTTTTTTCTAAACATTACCAAATGCATATTTATCTAGTGTAGGTACTGTTGAACGTTTCTCATTTGTGTTCCGTATGTCCGTAGAGTAGTTTCTTTAGCTAGCCCTTATCTATTCCGGAGACACGCGCAGTCCACTCCGGGCTACGTGATCGGCCTGGGGAAAACGTTCGCCCAATACTTCCGTGGTGGTTTTTAGCATAGGTATATGTCCTACATGTCCTGTGTGCCTGGTACCTATATATTTACGTGCTGGTCTGGTCTGGTCTCGTACATATATAGCTATATACAGGTCTTAATGATTGACTTTGTTGCTTCTCTGGAACTTAACTACGTACTATCAAAAATGGATCGTACTAAACTCGAATATCCAGAAAAAATATCGGGATTCTCGAACAGAGTTGAAATTAACATTATTTAACGATTTTCTTTGAAAAAAACGTTGTTCCACGCTAGTTGTTTCGTGTCGTGGGTGCGTTTACAAACATTTAAACTCACATACACAAACAGCCAGACCTAATTATCTACTATTTATTTTAATTTCCTAATTATTTATTTATTTACTATTGGTACCTAATCATCCTGAATATAAGTTCTATTCAAAGATACCTTTGAGGCCTCGGCTCATAGATAAACACAAATAGTAGTCATAATTCTCAGTACTCAAGCAATTAAATACGAACTTCTTACAATTGCTTATCGCCACTAAAACGCGAAGAATTTCGTCTACTCATTGAATTTCCCTCGACATAATAATATTAGCTTATAATTGGGCAAGTTTCGAGTGTCTAATTAATTCAAATGGCACAGTATCAGTGTCACGTAGACGCGCATAAGTCCTAACTAGATTCTGTGAACTGTGAGTCTGTGACACGGGGAACATGACAGTGGCGCCTGATCATTATAACTTGTCCTGCCGCTCTCCCAGACACCGGATTCGATATTAGCCTGCTCCCACTAAATACAATATGTTCTGAAGTGAATGTATATGTATTATTGAGTGCAATGTTATGTGTGTAAATATCTTATGATCTTTATTCAATTTTGAATCAACACTAAATCTAGTTTCTTCTTTGAGATCTTTCTGTCACTCTTGAACGTAAAACTTTTTTCTAAATAAACAATCTTACAGGATTAGGTTGCCAAATATGTCTCTTTAGTTTTGGTATCAGAACAATCTAGACATCAGTTTATTCGTGTTTTGGTTTAACAATATAGTGAAAGCTAGGACTAAATATCTGTTTAGTAAAAAGTCTATGTTAATTCAAAGCAAAAACATCAAACGAGACGTGGGTTGCATAACTAATGTTAAAAGACAGAAAGCTTATTATTGCGACTGTTCGCGGTGGGGACGATGCTTGCAGATGCAAATGTCAACGTTATGTCAAATACAATATCATCCAAGTTTAGTTCTAATACGTCACTGACACTCGGGATATAAATGATCGATTTTTTATACAGTGAGGTTTTTACACATCTAGTTTTAATTTTAAATGATACATCTCTTTGACTATCCGGACGTGACTATGGATAGAAGTTTATGATAAATACTGTACAGAAATACACAGGACAGCGTCTGCTAGTTCACAATTTATCCGTACCAGTTTAAATGGTTTAAGTGATGTTCGTTTTAATTTATACATACATATTCTGTGGCCAGGTTTTAGAATGCCTTTGGTCCACTCGCTTGGCCGTATATGTATATCTACAGTGTGTAAGGCTATGCCCTCCGCAGATGGGGTGAATTCAATCACCGTATTGAATTCACCCGTATCGTACCAAGATGACCGGTACAAGAAATTATTTCAGGAATGTTTTGAGAATCCAATAAATATGATTTGTTTTATTTCCTCATACGCAATGTATCGTTAACATTCCCAAAGGCGAACGGCAAGCGCGAGGACGAGTTCGATGAACTCTTTAGCTAGGCAGGAAGTGAACAGTTGTTTTCAGGCATCGTTAATTAGAGTACTTCAACATCAATTTCATCAGATTTTAGCCGTATTTTTAACATAAATTGAATCTGTACAAAGAATGTAATTTTACATTAAAATATAGGAATTAACTGAAAAAACGATATTTAAATGAAAAATTTTCTGAAAAAGTTTCGGTGGAAAATAATGAGATGAATGCAGCCTGTCAGTTGGCGGAGGGCTGTCCCTTACACTCTGAAAATACGACCATGCGAGTGGACTAAAAGCACAGCTAACACGAACATAAGCTACTCAATTTGCTTATAATTTAGCTAAAACTATAAAGCTACAGCAGTTTCAGTGTCGAGAATATCGCATTTGTATTTACGACGTTTTTCATTTCATCAGCACAGTTGAATTAACATTTTTATGGTTCGGCAGCAAACGGCATAAAACCTTGCTCATTAGACATCGCAGGGGAACTTTACGCTTTGGTGCGCTATCGAAATTATAGTCCCCGATTCCACATCAAACTCGAAAATTCAGCGACGGGGAAGTTTTTCTTTTTATATTTTCTTTCTGAAGAAGGAAAATGGAGTGTATTGGCATATAAAATTAAGAATTAAATGTTGGTCTATTCTCTCGTAAATTGTATAAACAAGAATTTAAAAAAAAACAATTTGAATAAAACAACGGACCATTGAAAAAGCATTTTAGAAAAAAAAAAAAAACGAATTTATATTGAAGTTGAATACTTCATAAATCGGCAATTCGTGTTAATCTCGACGAACTTCAGACAACAAACAATGTTGTTTCAATTCAACAATAAATCATTTGGACATTTTAAAAGATAAATACGCCATCTATTTGAGTACAAAACTGTTTCGTAAATGGTTAAAATACTTACTTGTTGAGTTTCTTGCACTTGAGTCGGTAATTAGTTTTGGATTGGTGGCGACTAGCGGCTGCGAACGGTGGACGGAGCAAAAATCACAAAGGCGCCTATTATAACGGATTTAGGGAGGAATTGTCGCCACTGTCCGGAACTCCGGACTCCGGACACTTGAATTAATGAGACTACTTCACAAATCCTAAAATAGCTGGCTGTATTCTCTGGCTAATAACTTATTTGCAGTCACAGTTTTAATCTTACTTTAAAAAGACTTCAGTTGAAATGGAAATCTTTTACGTTCAGTTGTGGCAGTTTAGAGATATTTTTTTTAAACACGGGAATCCTATGTAGGAACATTTGTTTGTATTATGTTCTTTGTGACTTTGTTATCTCAGAAAGAGAAAAATAAATCATTCCTTTTTCAAAAAAAATTATAGTTAGATAATGCATTTTGAAGGTCTTAAACAAACCTCGTTGGTCTAGTGGTCGCAATCACGACAGCTGAGCATGAGATAGTGGGTTCGATGCCCGGGTTGGGCAAAGTGTCATTGGGTTTTGTCACTCAGGAATTTCTCAGTAGCAGCCACGGAGTCTAGATTTAATTGCGCCCGGTTGATAGCAATAGCTTCGCCCCCTATTACATGGCACTTAACTGGCGAAATGGGGGTGTACTATTAGGTACACCTCTGCCTAACCCTTCGGAGATTACAGGCGTTATGATGTTATGTTAAACGAATGAATAGGCGGGTACTTACAGTGGTCCCCAGTTTTATTCGTAGCCTACAGAAACTAAAAGTAAGTAATAACATGGTAAGGTTATTTGTTAATTCTAGACATGATCCATCTCTGTATTTCCATATAGGTTTACCTTGATCTTCATAAAACGAGACTGAGTAACAAACTCACTCACTTTCATTAAGTTTAGTGGGATGTTTACATTAAATATCTTCGGTAGGTGTAGGTAGGTTTAAGTACATAGGGTTTTCATAACGTAACATTACGCTTGCATAAACTCCGAAGCGTTAGTCAGAGGTGTACCTAATAGTACACCAACAGTTATGTTCAGGTCCCATAGAGGCGAGCCTATTGGCATCATCATCATCATCATCATCAGCATTTCAGCCGAAAGACGTCCACTGCTGGACATAGGCCTCTCCCAAGTGTCGCCACATTGACCGGTCCCGTGCGACTCGCATCCAGCGGATCGCTGCAACCTTTACCAGGTCATTGGTCCACCTAGTGGGAGGCTTTCCAAGGTTACCGACGTAGCCCGAAGAATAGTCAAACTTAAGTGGCAGTGGGTAGGGCACATTGCTCGCAGAACGGATGGCCGAGGGGGCCGGAAAGTTCTGGAGTGGCGACCGCGAACTGGAAGACGTCGCGTTGGAAGGCCTATTGCCATCACCCGGGCACGAATCCAGACTCCGTGGCCGCTAATGAAAAACCCAATAACACTTTTCTCGACCTGAGAATCGAATCCAGGACCTCATGCTTAGCAGTAACCACTCTCCATTTGAGAAGATTGAAATCCGTATATTAGGTGGTTCTCAAAAGGTCCGCATCAAACGCCTGCCGCGATACTCTGTCTCGACACTAGGAGTCAACAATTTGCCTTCAGTTGGCCGCAGTAGACAACTTGGCACGAATTTTCATAGCCGGCACGTTTCATTTGTCAAACTGTCACATTGCGCCCCACCTCGCCGCAATGGTGTTAAATGATAATTAATATTTAATACCATGACAAATGTTTTGACAGGGTTCAAAGATTGTGATTGTGCACAGTACCTGCAGAAGGACCGCAATTATGAAAAGAATCCGTCGTAATACCGCGTCAATACTTACCAAGAACGAATTCGAAACTGTTTAATGGTATTTATAAAACAAGAACCGTCGTCAATGAACTGAACTTAATTAGCTTACTTCGTCCTCCGTAAAAAGAATTGCTTTGTATACGTATATTCATTGTTATTTATTGCATTCCATAATGTATAAAAAATATTACAAGAGTTAATGGCTAGGTACAAATTATACACTCTGTTACATTGCATAGAAAAAATAATGCATCAATGAAAGGTAGGACGTTAATACTTCTTACTATACAAACATAAAACGACAACCTTAATGGCAACAAACCCGAAGAAACGTAAATTCAGGTTTCATTCCCCCATTTGCACTAAACCATGTTATAGTCTTACTTATAAGTCTATCTAGCCATTTACGTCTGACACCCGTTATAGTTCTATTAAAGCCTAATGCTATTTTAATAGCTTCAATTTCTGCGGAACGTCGCTTCGTCTACTAACATACTCTCATAATGCCGTAACAATACCGATGCGGGCACTACACTGACAGCTAAGCCACGTCAAATGTACTCGAACACAATTACTAAACCACAATTAGTTTATCAAATTAATTCCTACAGAGAGCGTATAATTACGTTGTGTGTAGGTACATACAACCTACCTAATTATAATCACAACATAACGATGTCAATGTGACATTATGTAATTTGAATTCGAATTAGAATGAATAGGCAAGAAGACTTATTTAAAATGTCAATAATATTTGAAGTTCTGTTGTTTCTATATTGTTATTATGTGTGTTCTTGAGAATCAGGTCGCCTCAACTGTAGGTTTCGCGATACACGATCATATTATCGTATATCGCAAATTCACGGCACTGCTGAGCGATTGCCTGTTGCGCTGCGTGTCGCAGGTTCGATTTCCTCACGAAACAAATTTTTTTATGGCCTACGAGTAGTTGTTCCAGGTCTGGCTGTTAGTGTATGTGAGTTTGAATGTTTGTAAACGTACCCACGATACATAAAACATTTAAAATGCGGGGCAAGTATTAAAAAAATGATTTTGTAATTTGAAAGGCTCATGCCAAAGGTTTCCAAAAGGGCTGACAGACCGATTGACTTTTCGGTATCTAGCTTAATTTCAGTCCCATATACTTTGTCACATTGTCTAGGATGAGACATTTCAAGTTTGCACCTAACCTTTAAAACCTGACCCAGTTCGACAACCCACATCACAAACGGCACAACAATGTAGTGCCACACTGCCACACTACTGTGCCTCTTCTATGCGACTGTGTCACCTCGCTAGGATTTTCATTGAGCATGGCTACACGGTGACAAGTTATCGGTGGCACAAAGCCGAGGCAGGCCCCGACAGCTTGCAGGAGCGCCATTCAGCGCTCGCTGTAATGCACTATATCATCCGCTGTGCTCTGACTGGCTGAATGGTTGGCGCTTTTTTCCATTAGGTGAGTTTGTGTAAAGTTCTTTATTAGTGATATCGGTGAAAATGACATGTATGTAATAGGCGTATCTTATACAGAGTGAAACTACGAAGACATTTTTCGGGGTCTACCCTTTTTAGCAGAACTTTTATTTCATAATGATGAAGAGTGTTTTGCCGTGACTTTGTATCGAGTTCCAGTTGTGCGTGTAGCAAAAGACTAAGAGACAGAATTGCCTACCCTCTTTCTAAGTCAATTTATTTACCATCCACCCGCATACTCCAGTCATTCCGCGATCTAGGCGCTTGCAACAGCGTCAAAATATCGGGGGCTCAGAATAATTGAATATCACGGAAGATATCCCGTAAGTGACAGTGTACGTTTATCTAAAGGGTGTTTATTCTCTGTAAACATTTCCAATAACGCTCTCTAACAGACACAAAGACAAAAGACAAGCGTTTTACGACGGCATTAAAGGCCCAAATAAAATAAGTAATTTCCGAACAATAGTTTAACCGTTTGACAGACAAAAGGTGGCACCTGATAGAAAGGGGTGTTCCTAAACTGAACCCACTCCTCCTTCCGTGTGACGCGCGTCTAATTGTAGATGACGAAGGTAACAGGTTAATTTGTTATCAAAGAGATTGTTAGATCAAGTTTTGAAGGGTGACACTTTGAGCAGTGACCTGCTTCTGACTTTAGACGGTGATAACTTGTTATATAACAACTGTATTTCGACCTTTTACGATTGTAAGGAAATATTGATTGATATCCCTATTAAAGGTTTCTGATAGGAACTTGCGAAATTATGTTATAATACAAACATGTGTTAAACTTAGGCATTAAGCAGTGATAGCTTAGTGGTGTGACAGTTGGACTGCTCTCAAGTTCGAACTCAAAACATGCAATTCTGATTTTTTCTGATTCATTTGCGTATTGTATAATTAGCACTTGATTCAGAAAAAGAAAACGTTGTGAGGAAACCAGCATGCCTGAGAGATATTTCTTGACGGCATGTAAAGCCAAGTCAGAGGCCCATGGGTGGCATGAAAACTTTGACACCAGCACGCGTAGTATGACCACCGTAGAAACGGGTTTTGTCGACGAAAGAATCGACAAAATGAAAGATTTCTTCTCGTTTCTACGGTGATCATGCTACGCGTGCAGGTTAGGCACTAACCACACGATAATAATAAAGAAAGACTTAGGAATTATGCTTGACTTTAAGATTTTTTTCATCATCGGAAATCAACAATCTAGTCCTCAAAACTAAGCCACGAAAGCGATCTCTTGTTACAGCAACGAATTTCTTAAACAACAAACACAACGATTACACCTCCTTCGGTCAATACTGTCATTTTACCCAGCTAATAGCCAGTAGCCAGTAATGGCCGCGTCAATAGAGCTTGTCAGTCGTATTCAGAAGTCTACTAAAGTGCAAGTGCACGGACACTCTGGGAAGAAAGCATGGTGGACGCACCACACTCACTTTCCTAAGTAACAGTAATGCGAAAGCCGTACCCCCACCATATCTTACATGTGTTGTATTTATTTTAAATGGAAAAGCTGTGGTAGGGTACGACGGGTATTTATGAACATCAATATTGCCCGGGCCGGGTCTCCGGGACCGTCAAATATGCCTTCCCCGGGTAAGTTACGGTACTGACGTTATGCTAATGCCTGTCTCATCACGGCGCAAATTTGCACATCATTTGACGACTTGTTATATATATTTTAACAAAGTTTCATCTACTTTTGTACTTAAATAGGCATTTCGGATGGATTTGAAATGTAAATTATATTGAAATTAAGCACAGAACTTGGCTATGATATACATTTATTGTGTTTTGTTTGGGAGGGAATTGTCGTGGCCGTCAGACTTCAGGATCGTTAAACAAAAAAATACCAGAATTTAAAAATAGCAGAATGGAATTTAAAATATTCAATTCGGTACCACCTAAGTTATTAAACACGGAAATAAAAATCTTCTGGCTCAAGGGAAAATCCACCAATGCCCCAAAACAGTACATGAATAAACCCATTACCTTCCTCAGTCGGGTAAAAACATCAAGACTAAGCGCAGTTTCGGATCGCGTAGCATTTCGTAGTCATTAGATGACATCCGTAACAGAGAATGACAGGAACCGTTTAGTACTTATAAGGTGGATTAGCAATACATAAGAACCCAGCATGATAATTTTACACAAAATATTGCAATATGCTGAAAATTTTTGGACCCTGCCGACTACTGCAACTCACCACAAACTATGGCCCACCTCGTGTCCTGCTCTTTGTGCAAGTCCACCTGCACTTTGAGAGACCGTTAGGAGAAGGAGGGATGTTGTGTCCTTTAATCTTAGTTCCTACGCTTATGTAAATGTTCATTTACTTAAGCATGTACACCTCTAACATCCAACGAAATGACAGTAACAGCTGCGAATAATATTGAGAAAACAATAAATAAATAGGTAATTACGGCATCATTCATCTTGGTAGTAAAACGGTGGCGATCAATACTCGCGTGTCATCCATTACGGCTCGTTGTGAAATGTATTGAAGTATCGGTCCACAGTCCATACTGCCTGTCATTACGGTGTAGCTTTGCTACTTAATAAGTACTGGCCGTTGGACAATTATGAAGGTGTTTAACTTTATTCTCGCTACAGCACTTCACTTTTGAAGTTTTTTTTTTGTCAATATAAGGACGTGAAGAATATAAAAGGGTGTAAAAAGACTTAACGAAACCGAAAGGCACTTGTTCTCCCCGTCATTGCGATATTTTTTTTGTGTTGGACTATACCTGGAAAGCTTTTAGTTTCGGAAATATTTTAGGTCATATCCAACTTTGTCAGAGGATTTTTTAAATACTAGTTTTAATGGTTATAACTTTAAACTCCTCCATGACCCATTTACTATTCAATGTATCCATCAGCAGAATGTTTTGAGTGCGTTACATTAGTTTCACCGTAAAACGTGATTTTTCACCTACAAAAAAAGTCGTTTCTTAGCAATATTTTTTTTGTAGGGTTACTTAATTTGATGTACAGAATGCTTGGTTGACAACTTCGTGGAGGGTCCGCTTACACCTTGTATTTCGATAATTTATACTTGTAACAACTTAATAAAACAACGAGTATGACATAGCAACGAGTGCAACATCTGCTATTGATAAATTTGTTTGTTCTAACTCCACCAGGCGAGATTCTCAATAATAAACACCGTGAAAAGGAACTTCATGCATAAAATGAGTTGGTAGGAGAATCAATGTCAAAAAAAAAGAGGCTTAATAAAAATCCGTGAAAAGCACGCTCATTTTATTAAACCAAAATCACACCTGAATTCAAAAAAGGAAATTGATTAAACCGTATGTTCATTTATATGCCAGTACTTTGCTACTGGTCCAGTATGTAACTGATAAAACCTTTTTCTATCTACCAATTTATAGTAGGACTTTATTCGAACGGGTAACGTTAAAAATCATTTTGTTACGTTCAAATCCGTACTGCCGTTTTTATCTCGTACCTACCTAACGTTTTATACTTTTAAATTTCTTTTTTAATGTAAATCCCCTGTTTTATTGTAGGTATTACAATGAGGGGCGATTGGTACAACACAGCTATCAGTAAAATACTATGGGGTCAACCCTTTATGTCCGCTTCCGCCTTTTATCCCTGATAATGACGGTTCGACCTTTATTTCTCGAATCGGTGTGAAAATTGTGGAAATTCCTGTCGCGGTCACATAATTTGGTTTGAGGCCCTTCGGGTTTTGGTATTGATCGAAAATTATTGCGTCGATTTCGTAAATTAAAATTGTAATTATTACAAAACATCAACTTTAACAAAGAACAATTACAATACTGTTTCATGTTGACAACATCTTGAAGAATAGCATTACTTAAAATAATAGTTACTATCATTGATCATAATGGTTAACAACGATACCTATACGTACAGAGACTACGTTAGAAAATATGCTCTGCTCCTGCACTAAACGAGCCAAAGAATGCGAATTAGCAAGTCTTCACGATTACTAGCTGACTGGACTAAGTCGCGCGGTCAGCCGGCAGACAAGCGAACTGGCCACTCTTTATCAACTGCGGTTAGTCTCGACGAGACAAATAACCCCGCGTCCGTCTCTCGGCTGATAACGCCACGCTTTTTGTGTCCCCAAGCATTCGCTGTCAAGATAATACTCATTTATATTGAATTTAGCAAAAATAAAAGATGGAAACAATAAAATGTTCAACGATTCCTTTTGTTTTTTCCTTTGTCAAAATCTCTTTTATTTTCAGATGTTATTGAGCGTCCTCTGTTAGGTTGTAATTTTGTAATAATTTGTGATGGAGGCTGTCAACAGCACGGTGTAGTGCACAAACATTTTGCGGCAACATTGACGGGTTAAAACGTGGTGTTGAATAATTATTCGCAGATACGATATTTCGATGAGGTCAGCGCTGATGTTTGAATAAACAACTACGGATATACTTGCTTTGGTGGCATTTTTGTAGATATTCTGTTCAATCCATATTAAATCCAATTTGTCGGCTGTTGTGTATTTGTAGGTTGTCCAAACATATAAGCACTTGAGATCTTAAGTAGTCTGTACGGCTCGCAATTTGCTACTTGAGAGCTGAAGTAGAATTGTACTTTAGATTTTTGAGTTAAAAAATAAGCTTTTTTGTCGATGCCACTTTTGCCAAAGAGAGGAACATCTATTGTGTAATGCTGTAGGGATCGGCTGTGTGATCTAGTGATTTTATATTTGAGTGTATGTTGAGAGTAATAAAAGGCATTTAGACATCAGCATAATCAGCCTATAATGTTCCCACTTCTGGGACACAGGCCTCCTCTCTATGAGAGGGAATGGGCTATAATTCATCTCGCGGCCCCAGTTCGGGTTGGTAGATGTCACATGTCTTCGAAGTTTTTTGGTTCTAGGACATGCCGGTTTCCTTACGATGTTTTCCTTCACCGTTTTGAAAGCACTGGTGATGAAATAAATTACACAAGGAGAGCAGCGGTGGCACAGTGGTGGCGGTCCCGACTTACGAGCAGTAAGTCGTGGGTTCGAACCTAAGCAGGCGCATTACTTTGTGTAATTTAGACATTGAATTCACATAATTTTTGGGAAGAAAATTATAAATTTACATTATGACGGATGCTTAATCTGTCTCTTCTTTTCTTATTCTAATTTAATTTTTCGTTTTTATTTACTACATGCCAGAGTTCATTTCTGAATGACAGAAAGGTGGATTTTTCTACAGTACTTTAGGAATGGGTGTAAACATAAAACTTTTCACATTAATTGGTGTGCCAAAAACTTTATTCTGTCTTCTGTCTTTTCTAAGACTTTCCTCTCTAAGAGCTCGTTTTCGTAATGGTTTCATTGCATATCTGCCTAAATCGGCTTACATTTACTTACTTATCGTACTTTAAGCATTCTGTACAAAAGCCTCACAATAACTTATCTACTGAACAGTTTATACTTAAAGAGATTTTGTACACTTGTTACAATGTCAACTGGTCTGATTTATCGGAGTATAACTTTTTTTCATATAATAATATTGAAAGTCTATTTTGACGTTTCTATTCTTTCTAGATTTTCAGTTGTTTTCTCTTACAGAAACCACGCTTTACAGGTCGGCTTGGACCAACCGAACGAATATAGATTCTATTAGCACTCTACAAAATTGACTTTGTGTAAAAAGGGATAGATTATACTTGCATTGATCTATCCACACTTAAAACTTTATTGCAAAAAAAATAACCGACTTCCTAAACAAAACACAAAAAAATTGCTAATTTAAAAAATACTTTATTTTCATTGACTTTTTTGCCACCGACTTCCGGAAGTTAAGTTATTTTTAATGTTTTTTTGCATGTCCGTTATGTTTTTTGCAATAACGATTTTTATTTCAGCCTCTTTACTTGTGGACGTTATGGTACGATATTACCTCACTCAAATTTCTTGTCGAGTATTCATTTTCCATTGTTACTAAAAGTTATTAACAGGTCATCCACATAGACATAGAAGAAAAAATATGTATTATAAATGATATCTCATAATCTACCCAAATAATATACAGGCTGTAACAGAAAGAGTATAGTCATATGAAAGGATATGCTGCAGACCATCAAACTGAACAATTTTCTCCTTGGGTCCAATATCGTAAATACGAAAAAATTATCAGCTGTCCGATACATTTGGGTCTAGTAGGTATTGAAATTTTGTATTTATTTATTTATTTATGTACACACAAAATACTTAAGAAGACCCAGCATATAAGACCACAGCGCGAGCTTCCTCTACCAAATAAAAAAATAATCACGTAAATCGCACCAGTAATCACGGAGTTATAAGAACAAAAAAAAAAACAAAATAGAAAACAGCTGAATTGAAAACCTCCTTTTGTAAATCGGTTAAAATATGTCAAGAGTAACGAGAAATAAATGCTCACGATTTTGTTATATCATTATGTTCACTGGGTCTGAACCCACCTTCCCGATGAAGAATGGACCACCTGTTCTCTGTTCAGAATTGCCTTAAATAGCGATTAAAGGGTTAAAACAAAAGGATGACAACAGCATCCTTGTGTTACAATAAAACTCACACGCTGCACGACTAATGAGTTTGTGTTAATTATGTCACTCTCCCTTGTGACAACGCGAGAAGCGGTTTCATTAATTAAACTTCAGCAAAACAAACCTTTTTTGTTATTAAAATGAAAATGTCGTAGCTATTGGGACCGCTTCGCTATCTTTTCATTTCATACGTCAGCAAAGTGTACTTTTCCGAAGCGCGTGTGTCATCACGGTTCTTTTTTATATCCTTCAGTAAACGCAACATCGAAATGGTGAAATGATATTTCAGTGAACAATTTACGGTTAAAATGGAAATGTGAAATTCTGTCATCGGGCGTGTTTCGTCAACACTGCGCACCACAGGATTATTTTGGGTGTCCTGTTCAATTACCTTCAATCATAGCTTGACATATTATTTATGGTAATTAACTTCTGTAGTTAATTGCAGTAAATCATAACTGATTCCCGAACACTGTCATTATGTCGGACAGTCACAATGAGCTGCATAGATAATTACATATCAGTTTGATTGTCTTGAGCAGGTGAGGTGTATTAGCATTATGGTGAATATCGGTATTGTGGTAATTACGATCGATACTGTCATTAACTCATTAATCCATTAATCTTTTCTTACTTGCTATTATACAGGATGGAATTTAACAACTAAATACTGGAAAGAATGGATGGGGTGAATGTTTGTTACTTTTTGACGCAAAAACTACAGAACGGATTTGGATAGAAGACACACTGATAGTTTAAAACCTCGGTTAACAGATATATACCACACAATTCCCGAACTCCACGCTGGCGAAACCGTGGGGTTAAGCCATTAGATATTATTATATACTTGTTTTAAGGGTAACAAAAGCTAATTTTAAAATGAAGTAATCCTACTAAATTCTTTTTTTTTGCAAAATAAGAACTAAGAACGCAACGCTGTTTTGCTGTTACACACAGCAAAAAGTAAGTTTCATTAACTGCCTCCACGCGCTGCGGGCACAGCGTCACATAACCGTGCTCCTATTCTATTCATCAAATTCTAATCCTCCGCTCCAGAGCGACCTGTTCACATTCAGTCGGACGTGCTATATATATGGATTTGTTGTATAAAATACAGTGCATTCACATTTCAGCACGAACAAGGCTCGTCCGAGTGAAGTCTAGACAGCGGAGCTTGCGTCCAGACCGTGCAGGCGGGCGGCGGCGGGCGCGGGAGCGGGCGCAGGCAGGCGCACACTACGACAGTCGGCGTGCAATTCGTCAAGAGACCGCTCTGCCGCAGCTTTTTGTTCACAAGCAAAATAAAGAACACAAAATGCAAAACAAGCGAGCGATACGATACTCTGATACACAGCGAACGTTATTGATAGTGCCTGAATTATGCTCCGTCATTTTGTCTGCAGCTGAAACGAGCTACGTTGTTAGTACAAGATGTATTGTACGAATAAATTCGGAGGAGTTATTTCTTGAGTACATTTCGTTTGTTTCGTAAATAGAACGAGCAAACACGGCACCGGTGTTCGAGTGCAGACCACGCGAATAATAAGGGCGGCGCGCTTATGTGTTTTTAACAAAGTTGCCACTACGGAAATAAAATGAGATTTTAGGAGCACATGGTAGCGTTGGCTGTCTGCCACGAGACGGACTTAAAGAAAATTTACTGGCCACAAAAATTTAGCTTCGCTACAGCGCGGCACCCCCTCCGGGACGCACCGGTTAGATTAAAGTTTTGTTAATATGGAAAGGTTGCTGCGGTGTAGGATTTCCCGTGATTAAAATGAACACATTTCCGAACTCGACCCAACTTTGAGTAGTTCGACACAACAATGGTCCGCTGTGATAAGAGTGTTAGCACTGATGGGTGGACATATATCACCCGGCGTTGTGCGAGTAACACTTGACATGCGAACCGCTATTAAATTTGGGCTTTTGAAACGGCATCCGTAAATTGTAAAAGTTCCACTGACGAGCCCATTAACTAGGAAACGTTTAGAGCTCGAGTGTACGGTAACATGGCTCAGACAGAAACATGCAGCAAAATACGCTGTAGTTATCCTTTGTTAGCACGAAAACGTAGCTTTGTAAATGCAGCAAAAGTGGCATCATTCGAGCCAAACCGATGGTGTACCCCTTTGTCTAACTACGAGTAAAATTCCTTACATCGATATGCGTAAATGTTATCAAGATCGGCGGCCGCGCTCGAGTTAGTCTTATGTAAGTGAGTGCCAATCAGTATAGTTAGCGGCCGCCTTAGAGGCTTGCAGACAATCTCGGTAAATGGTGCCATTAGCTGAATGCGTAGCAGCTCACGCCGGGTAACGAGAGGCTTAGCCGCCGAGGCCGCGATCATTGAACAATTTGAATAATACATGGAAGTTGAAACACTCACCGAACATCGGCAAAGTTGGGTGCCGAAGTTAGGCGATAGGCCGCGCTTAAATAACAGCGTGTGCAGCGCGCCGATGATGGATAAAATTGTTCACACTCTTCCGCAAATTGAATTTTCAGTCGCGTTTACGTACTTTTTAGAAGTAGAATCATCGATAGGAGGCGTCGCTTTATTATTGACGTAGGTATCAAATCAAAAATGGTAGGTTTGTGTAACAGTTTTTATACTAACTGCTTACTTTTATTTAACTGTCAATATAGTTATGGATTCACGGACAAATAACTATAGATCACAAGGCGAAGTTTTTCCAACCCATATCGGCAAAGGTTCTGAGCTGAACCATTAACATATAGCCCATGTTTAAGCCTCAGAACTAACCCACAACGTACACTTTGTGTTTGTTGAGTGAATAATAACCACAGAGTTGTACCATGCACCGCCCACTAATGATTAATATAAGTTCGATAAGCTCCGTACAAATGAAGTGACAGAGACAAGGCGATAGTTTTCTCACGGGGTGCAATTAATCAAAGGACAGGGGCTGCCTGCCGCAGACGATAAATCATCCAGCTGGACTGTAACGAGCGTATCCTCTGCCTCTGCTGCGCTGTGAATTTACCTAGTCAGGGTAGTCGCTAACTGTGTCTACTTGTGGATGGGTTTCCCGTCGGTTTATTATTTTCTATATAGACTTAGGCCAATTTTTTAGAGCCGAAAACGTTGTCCGATTTAAGAAAACAGTGTCCGATTTAATTGAATTAGAATTCTGCAAGTTATATTGGTAAATTCTTTAACAAAACTTAGAGCTAAAAGCTTACCGTTCATCAAAGTGATAACTTATTGATTTTACGAAAAAATAACACAACTCTTTTAAAATTATCAGTAAAATATACGTATCGTTTTATTTGATAATTCCAGTTCTAGCAAGGAAAAACACTTTTCAAACGGGATACTCCTCAGGTCGGAATGTCAAGGAGACGTCATCACGCGCTGTCGCCTGCCCTCCTCCAGCTCCGACAATTTTTCGCTCCAAATCTGTTAAAAAGTGTCCGCTGGAAACTACATAGTTTAATTAACTCACCGGAATGTTCGGTTTTAACCAGCGACCCGGGAACTTAAACAAATTAAATTAAAAATTGCTGCAGCGAATGTTTTAAAAACCGCTACGGGAGCACGCTTCCGAAATATTTAATTAGGTGCGTCGATTGATGTTTGCTAGATTGTGTTGAACTGTAATTTGTAGGTCTGGGTCAGTGAGACCATAGCTGTATATCATAAAAGTGACGTCAAGTGCCCCGGAATAAATAAAACCTGGGGTTTTGGAACAAAGTTTCGGTGGAAGGTTTGTGAACATGTTTTCTGGTTCGCCGACATTTGCTATCTGTTTTGGAGCATGCCATTTTGTGGGCTGCATCCATGTGTTAGTTTTACTAAATAAAATATATTTGTTGACTGTGAGCACCGATATATTTTTTGTCATTTAGCTACGTTTCGCTCTTTGATTAACAACGTCCATATCAAATGTCTGTGATCAAAGTCTTTTCGTACCCCACTAGCAATTTTTCATATTTCTGTTGAAAATATTTCATTTTAAATTCTGCCAACTTTCATCAGATATTTCTTTATTCATCGCAACTATTTCAGCAGTGTCAACTGAAGAATTCTACCCGTATATAATTTGGAGCACATTCCTTTTTCACAGAGGCATATTAGATGTGGTGCAGGTAGGGCCGTCGATGGGCCGGGGAGCGCCGGAGCCCGGGAGCGCCGCACTGCGGCTGACCGCGAACGTTGCGCCATACACGACCTACCATGGGCCCTGAATTCTTTATGCACGACGCACACTTTGTGAAATTTGTGTACATTTCCTTTTATAATTAGACACGCAAGAGCTCGAGCATAGTTTGAGTTGTTAATTTATAATTTTGTGTTCAACTTTCAAGTTTTTTGATTCTGGACTCTGTTTGCTGCGAGGAATTCAATTCAGAATCTCAAGTATGCAGTTTAAATATATTAAACAAACTATGGATTCGCATTGGTTTTTCAGGATATCGCCAAAACTCTCTTCACTGACCAGGGAATGATTTTTCTTTCAGCTGACAACGAGGATTGCCATCCGATGCTACATTTGATGGCGATGCAGATGAATATTTAGATGTTTCAGTGGAGTTTTCCTCTTCATTCATAAAGTTATATTCTAAAGTTTGATACTCATTATTGTAGAAGAAAACACGAGTATGGAGTGACGATGGCAGTTGAATTACCGTTTATATATTTTAGTGCAGTGTTCCTTTTCAGAGCAGATGGATGCTGAATCACGAAACACTGGTTCATCTTCAAACCCTGGTAAGTACGGTAACTAATTGTAACTTCACACTTTTTATCTGAAACACAGTGACTATGACTAATTCAATTAACGCGGATACTTGCTTCATGAGCCAGAATGTTTGAACTAACTTCAAACAGATTACATCAAAACTTTCTAAATTTTTAATCTCAACTTTCGGATTTTTTCGCCGAGAATTAATGAGCTTTTAATTGGGTGTGACGCTTTTCTGAGAGCAGTAGACAGTAAACATTTACTTTTTAATTTACCCTCTAAATCAATCAAAAGTCTTTTAAAAGAATTGGGTAAACGTATATATGAAAATGAAAGCTAAAGTAACCGGAAAAGCAGTCCAATAGTATACTCGTATCTTTCTTATCTACCATTTTATAATAACACATAAATAATTTACGTTTTAATCAGAACTGCACTTTTAGCAGGCAAATATTTCGAAGGAGTAGACTGCTTTGGTGTAGTGGTCGTTAGCGCGACTGCTGAGCATGAGGTCCTATGTTCGATTCCCAGGTCGGGAAAAGTGTTATTAGGTTTTTTATCAGAAATTTCTTAATAACAGCCACGGAGTCTGGATTTGTGCCCGGCTGATGGCAATAGGGTCGCCCCGTAGTACATTTTTCTTAACCCTTCGAGTGACAATTATGTATGCGTCCACTTACCTTAAATCTGCAAAACTTTTTCCACCTAGGCATACAATACATGTCAGTGACATTTGTGACCGGCCTCAAGTCCAGGTGTTCTACCGAGAACAAATAGACAAACGATCGGGATTCCACCTGCAACCATTAGTAAGTACTGCGGACTACGGCTCGTAACTCCTACACAGTGCTGCACCGCGACTGAATTATTTACCCATACGTGCCTTGTTTCAGTTAGCCGTGGTTTAGTTTAAACAGCGAGTAGTCGCGAGCCGGCCATTCACAACTCAACACTTTGGAAGATGAATGATGAACGCGGTTTTAGTTTTTCGAACCGTTTATGTGCTTCGAGCACTTACTTTAATGGTTTTAGGGGAAAATGATGAGACAACGGAAAGGTTTCGTAGATAACAAACTTAAGATAATGTGGTGAGTGGGCTGTGGAAGTGTGGCAGTGTGGCGCTTCTCGTCAGTGTAGAGGTTTTACGGCTTACAAGCGGAAATCGTGAAAATTTTATTGATGGTGCGGTGTAAGTGAATTTGCTGTTTCAGGAAGTAAAAAGAAGTGAAGTTACTATGTGTTTGTTTGGTTTGTATGTTGAGAAAGAAATTACTTTATCTCAGTTGGAAGTCGAATGACCTGGGTACTTACCAGTAGCGAAGGGTTAATTTTTGTAAGAGGTAAGCTGGAGTAAATATCTTTAATGTGATTATATTATTTGTCTTTAGCATACTGACTGTGTCATTTTTCAAAGGGAAGCCGGTAGGAATCGAGTTCTATGGAACATTCGCCAATGGTTCTTACTGTTTTCATCGTTCTTAGTGTGATGTGTATTGTATAACGGGTTGGTGTCCGCGACTCAACGTCCAAAACGCGATTTTTGCGTAACGATCCTTACACACTCTTTTCGCCTCTCCTCGTTCATAAATTGTCATACACGCACGTCGGTTGCGAGTAGGTACACTTTGACTATCAGGCCTAAACGAACATAAATTATGTTTCTTTGTTCGATTCATCGAGTGTGATAACAAGAGGGTAAATTCCTCCCGATGACCTAGGCGACACTTTTTCCTTGCTAAACAACTAAAACAAATCAACAACGTTTTTTAAATTCTGATGTAATAATAATATAATTGGTTGGAGATCAAACCGAGCTCACCAACATGGAGGATGGTGGTGAAGCAGAAACAAATGTCCTCCATTTATTGTATTCTTCCCTCCCTTTCCCACTAATGAGCCTGAGAATCACATTTTCAACCAAATCGAGGTAATTTCGATAAATGTACACAAATGTAGGCCTGTTTGAATATATTCGGGGGTAATTTGTCATTATGAATTGTTTTATGTGTTTACTGTCGCTATTGCAAACTCATTTATTTACTGAAATATGTTTAATGTAGCTTGTGGGTGGATACTTAGCCAAGTTATTTGTTTTGCGTTGCGTTGTTATGATCCTACGTTTCAAAAAAATATGTACAACATAAATAACCCCTAAGGGTTAGGCAGAGTTGTGCCTAATAGTATATTTCGCCAGTTATGTTTAAGTCCTATTTAATTATATGGGACGTGCCTATTGCAATCAACGGGCACAACTATACACTCAGTGTCGCTACTGAGAAAGTCCTGATGAAAAAACCCAATAAACCCTGCCCGACCTAGAAATCGATCCCAGGGCCAGTAGGTAGTAGCACTTTCGACTACTAGACCAACGAGGAAGTCAGGGCGACGGCGGCAAGGCAGTTATGGAAAAAACGAAATTGATAAGCTTCAGATATCACCTTAATAGTGAGTATCTACGCCAGTTCCCAAACAAATAAATTAATGATATAGGTTTGCATGCAGAGACCAAAAACACGGCCGACCGAGCAATCACGAAAAATAATTGATCAAAATTAAAACGTTCCGACTGGCTACAAATTTAAGTGAACCATACACGATATTGAATGCGTCAATTACAACAAATTGCCGCGTTCAATCCAAAATACATTTTCCTTCTATTTATAACGAAGTGAGAATTGAATGCTGGACAGGAGACAAAGGAAACCACGGCTCGATGCCAATTCAGCAGCTGCAATTTTGTAACTAGAGGATAAAAATGGTACGCGACATGTACTGTTTACGTAAATATGAAATGCTCTGCTATTGTATTCTCTGATAAATATTTTGCTGGTTTTCGAGTGACGGGAGATTAAAAATAAATAAGCCGTCGCTTTATGGAGGTTCAACGAATGCTTTTTATTTAGGTTATATAACTAAAGTGGAGTATACAGGGTGAATTTTCCAAGCAGGAGCGAGTGGCCAACTCCTAAACTATGAGCTATGGAATATTGATTTTTCAAAAATCGAATGATGCAGTTCTAATTTTCTTCAAAATCGGGCTCGAGACTCCTTTCAGTATTTTTCGCTATTCCTCATGGTTTTGGATTTGGACATCCACGCCCACACGAAAAGTTTTACAGGTGTGATGTTATGTTATGTAGTTGAAAAATATAAGATATATTGATGCGGTATAAGATAAATTGATGATTTCGTAAAATATGAGACATACTCTAGATGTGATGACATCCATGTTTCATTCGAATTTGGTCTATGTAGGCAATATTACCTCCAAGTTGCGAACGAAATGTTTAAACCTAATATACTTTTCTGAGTAATGTTTTATAGTACGTTTTGCCAAAATGTGTATGAACAACAGAAACAGCGAGGAAAAATATAGAAAAACTAGCTGTGCCTCGCGACCTTCGTCTGCGTGAATTTAGCGCTGTGAAATATACATTACGACCTATTCTCATACCTACCCAATATACATAAAAAAAAATCTTAAATTTCGGTCGCGCCGTTTGGGAGGAGTGCGCCCACAAACACCGTGACACGAGATTTTTATATATAAGTAAGAAAGAAGATATCGTGGACAAACAGTCATTGATTAAGATCCTAAAGCACCTAAGTGCCCCCAGCAACAGAAATGGTTCACCTTCTAAACTTATTAAATGCTAAGAGAAGATGATTGGTAATTTCCAATAAACTCCTAATATTTTAATTTAATGAAATCATAGCCAATGAATTTTGCCTTCAAACTACTGACATTATTCTACTAATATAATGAAAGGGAAAGTTTGTGAGGATTTGAGGATGGATGGATGTTTGTCACGCAAAAACTACAGACCGGGTTTGGATGAAGTTTGGCACAAAGATAGTTTATAACCTGGATTATCACATAGGGTACTTTTTATCCCGGTATTACGATCCCGTGGGACAATCACCGAACTCCACGTGGGCGAAGCCACGGGCGTAAGCTAGAATAATATAAAATATCGAGTTGGTTTTATGTAGCGGGCCGGAAACAGAGTTGTGACAAAACTTTTAAGAACGCAATTAAAAATAAACGCTCGACAGGGTTCGAGCGTTCATGACGCGCGCGCCGCTTTACTGCACAACCTTTTTCATTAATATACAATTTTAAAACGATGACACGTTTTAAATTAATAATGTATTTCCCAATTTTCTCGCCTACTAGCTGTAAACGCATAAAAACGTCACAAATTAAATTCTTATGCTTCGATTGTCAAAGGGTTATCGCGAACAGTAACATATTGGACGCGACTGTTCATTCATAAAATTTTAATTAACATGACCATTGGCACTTTTGGTCTCCAGGAAAATTCACTGATAAATATTTATCATGTATCAACATTGGCGAAAAAAAAAAGAGTTATTTATGACTATTTTGTTTTATTTATTCGGCAAAAAAAACAATTACACATTAAGAATTACAAAACATAGGATACATAAATGGTACAAATGTGAAATCAACCACGTTCTCCACAGATATGGGACAATTTGGTAAATTTTAAGACTAGCGTGGTAAACAAAAGAGAGGAATAAAAAAATAAAAAAAAACGTTTATTGTGCCTCAAACGGCTACATTTACCAATGTAAATGAAACAGCCCCAGTAAGTAATTAATAATACTTGTGTTTGAGTTGTCTCGTTCCTTCCCTCAAGTGATAGTTTACGATATTGAGACTTTATAAAATTAAATTTGAACAACATTTTTAAGAACTAAGAGAAACAAAGTAATTAGCAGAAATAAAGTAACTATACAGGGTGTAAACAGGCCCTTCACATAGCCGTCAACCAAGCATTCTGTATGTACATCAAACTAAGTAACTACGCAAAAATGATTGCTGGGAATAGACTTTTTTTGGGGTGAAAAATCACGTTTTACGGTAGGACTCGATGTAAAGCACTCAAAGATGATGGAAAGATGAAAGTGTAAAGTAAAAATATTACATTAAAAAAATGTATTAAAAAAAAATTGTGAAGAAGTTGGAACTTTGACCCCCAATATCTCCGTAATTAGAAGGTTCCCAGGCATGGTCTAAAAAGTTATCTCAAAGACGGGGAGAACAAGTGCCTTTCGGCTATGTTAAGGGTATATTTACACCCTTTATAAGTAATCGCGAGTAGATAATTTATGGAGGACTCACACAGCTAAACGATATAATTTAGAACGACCTCTGTGACATTTGATAAATGAATCTACAGCGAAGGATTTCGCTTTTCGTCACATTTATAATTTTTGTCAGACTGGACATCACGTCCCCCTGACTTCTGTGACTGAGTTCATCATCTGCCTTTTCCCAACTATGTTGGCGTCGGCTTCCAGTCTAACCGGATGCAGCTGAATACCAGTATTTTACATGGAGCGACTGCCTATCTGACCTCCACAACCCAGTACTGGGTAATACGATACCCCTTGGTAAGACTGGTTGTCAGACTTTTTGGGCCACTGACTACCTGTAACGACTGTCAAAGATCTACAAATTACAGCCGGGACCAACGGCTTAACGTGCTTTCCGAGCCACGGAGGAAACTCGGTATGTCATGGGTGGTCACCCATCCACAGACCAACCTAGGCAAACACGGCTTAACCTAAAGATCGATCCGAGCGGCTGTTATTATTTAGCCACGAGCTCCTTCTGAACTTCTGTGACTGAGTTATTAATACAAAAACTAGACCAACTAACGAAGTTCAGGTACCTATATGTCGGTTGAAATTCGAGATCGGTTAAGTACTGTTTTGCATAGAATAGTATACTAACGATACTAATAACAATTCCCAACCAACCAAAACCTGATCATTCATGAATACGTTAACGTATTTTGTTACACGCAGCTTGAATTTCTCAGATATTATTTCTCCATCAAAGAGCATCACTTCTAACACAGAATACAACAACACCAACAACATCAAAAACAACACAACAACAACGTTACAATAGAACGACAACTACTATACAGTACTACTTACTACTAAACTAGTACTATTGAGTAACATCTGAATATTATTTATTTTCTTTAGATCCCAGTTAATATTGATATCATCGCTGGAACTGAACTCATTAGCTCCAAGCGAGAAGTTTCCAGGAATAGTGATATAACAGCCAACGTCGCTTTGTGCAGTTTCCTTTCTCGCAGATACTTAATATTTTCCATCTTCACTTTTCTCAGATCATTGAATAGTTAATAATTCTCCTCGAGTTTGCAGTGGTTCATTTCGTTGCAAAATGGTTCCTTGTTTGAAGTTCTGTTTGGAGTATTGTGTTCATTCAATTTTGAAATCGTTGTTTGGTGAAATACTGATTTTTTACCTGTTTTTTTTTTCTTGTTTCTCACATAAATACTGAACATACCCATTAAGCAAGTTGATTGGTTGTTGCAGTTCCTTTTCAGCAGCTCCTCCAACCTAACGTGTGCTTAATTACGATTATCAACCCTAAGACAAGGAGTTATAGTGCGAAATGTCCACAGTCTAGTGCCGTACAGTCCGGCAATTTGATATGAAGTCCGGTCCATTAGCCGCGAGCCGGTAAGCCAGCGGCCGACCGCGATGTAAATGTTGTCGATTTGTTCGGCACGCACGCCGCCGCTTTCCGCCCACGATCCACTAAGCTAATGAGCCCCTTACAGAGGTAGTGCGATCATTTCTCTTACACCTACAATCGGTTGATAGCTAACAAAGTTTTTGCCATTTCTTTCATATTCTATGGTTAGCTTTTCTTTTAGCGAGAAAGAAAATCGCAATTGAATTTCGCTCTTTGGAATAAGACTCGCACAGTTGTTGTGGTAGGCCTGTCCAATCGTCTTACTTTCAGATCATGCTAAACTAAATAATCTTCTTCTTAGCTTATCGATGGCAATCTAAATTGTGTTAGCCCAGAACTGCGCTACTAGTTTGGCGCTTTCGGTAGCATCCGTCAGTTCCTGTAGTGAACAAACAACAGGACTCGCAGGACACGATATTAAGTACCCCATCGTTTGTAGAACAGCACCACATTTACACTGCAGGGCAGAGTCATTAATGAATCTCCACCTGAGCAGGTTTTCCTTGCTGCGACCAACCTGGGTCCGGAGTCTATTTAAAGACTTCCAGGTCAGCCATGGCAACTCACGTCGATGTGGGAGATTTTTAGCAGGTGGAACGAATGGGTTAGGAAAGGATGTACTACCTCGCCACAGCCTTAGTTTTTCCGTAGACCGCTCGCCAGTGACTGGGGCGACACACTTAAGAAAACTGTTTCGGGTTTTCAGCCTTTGCGACACGAGGGTGTTTAGATGTAAAGGGCGTCGTGTGTCTGAAATCATTTTGGCTCTTTCGCAAAAGCTTGCCACTGTTCTGCGAACTTCTGGTGGCGCTATTCCTGCCAGTGGGTACAGCATCTGTACCGGGGTCGGTTTTGATGATTCGCCACGTTTCATTCAGAGCTGCATCTGATCTACTAACTTTGCGTGGGCTGAACGTCTCCATACGGCGTATGCAAATTCACCAGCTCAAATAGATAGCGCCAGCGCAGAAGTCCGCAAGACATGATACTGACGTGGCACTAGATAATAAGAATATCTCTATAGAGATTCTTACCAACGAATTATACCAGATTACGGATTCATGAATACGAAATCTATCTATACTAATGTGGCCCTTAACAATCCATCATTATAGTTCTGTTAATTGATGTCTCTCTCCCATAGTTTAATTACGAAAGAACTTCTCACTTAATACCACACTTTCTCTAATTCACTTCCCTACATTCTCCTAAATAATAGCTCCGTAACAAACACATAATTTCGCAGTTCAGGATAGAGATAAGGAATGTAATACCTTCATAAATTTTCGAGGGTTTAAGATAGTGAAGAGATGTCCAAGAGAAAATAAAGCGAAACCTCATGTGGTTTTAAAACCTCTAGTGATGTTATCTGATAAAATTCTGGGCATAAGACGTGATCATAAAATAGATAGTGAGTAATAAACTGGGCTACCTTTGCGGGTACTGAATGTAACTATTCGACGAAGACAAGTTCAATTAAAAATCTGTTTTCATTCTAGATATAAACTTATGTTAAACTCAGTTTTGTCACATCTGCGTTAAAAGAAGACTGAATAAAACTATTTGACGCAGATAACTTCAATTAAAAATCTACGATAATTACGTGATAGCCTATCTAGGGTCCGTTTTATTTGACATTTTCATAAAAAGAACAGAAGACTTGAGAACCTTTTATATTAGTTATATATATATATTCTTTTTGTTTTTTGTGTTTTTTTTTTAAATTATGTAATTATAGTCTGATTTTGTTGTGATAAATGGCAATGGGTGTAAATGACCTGAATAAATGAATTTATTATTATATCAAATTATGACTATTACTCACCGCTTTACTTTATACAGTGGTACTGATTGTACTATAATTAATAACATATTGGAAAAGTAACACCTACAAACAAATTAATCTACCTTAATAAACATAAATCTCTCGTAATAATGTAAACAATAATTAAAACCACAAAGGGCTTATTACTTACCTCATTATATTTCAAGTATAACGGAACATTCTCCCAGTATTTAATTTCATGCTTTCACACACCGGATCGGTTTTAAAAAGGAATATTTTTACGGGAAAATGTTCGAGGATTTACAAAAGGGTCGACTCGTATATTACATTAAGGCGGCAAGGGTCATTCGTAACAATTATAACCTAATTTTTATGTTTTTAGACATGTTGTAAACAATGTTTGTAAATAGATACGTATATCTAGTACCGTGAACG
Organism: Noctua janthe; assembly: GCA_910589295.1. Classification (NCBI taxonomy): domain Eukaryota; kingdom Metazoa; phylum Arthropoda; class Insecta; order Lepidoptera; family Noctuidae; genus Noctua; species Noctua janthe. Next base: position 9,494,174 of record OU342556.1, on the reverse strand, counting down.
AACTGGCTGTACAGTGCTATGTGCTATGGGCTAGCTCGCCGTCCGGCCGTCTTATGACGACAGGCCGTGTCGATGGCGCGTTCGTGTTCCACGCGCGCCTCAAAGAGATGTCAGCAACCACGTAGGGGTCCGCATGGACCGATGCCTGCCAGGGCTGCGGGACTGTTCGAAAGAGATACCGTGGCCCTAGAACACAAAGGGCAAAGAAGGAACATGGATGGGTTTTAGTCAGTACAAGTCTGACACTCCCTTCCGCTCCGCCCAGAGTGGGGGGGGTCATTTGATGACTTCCCATCCGAAAAAAAAAAAAAAAAGCACCAATATGTATTCATATTTCCTAAATTTAAAAGCAATTTTCGCGAGAAATAACGATTGCTGCTTGGAGATAGGATCTTTTTCATAAAAATATGAGTTCCAGAATACTATATTCGTAACAACATGACATTTTAATCACAACAGGAGAAAAACACTTTTAAAAAAGTTGTTAAGTGTTTACATATTGGTGCTCGTGGCTGTACCTGCTAAAGTAAAGCAGCGCAGTCAGTTCACAGTTGTTTTTCTTTTCCATTTTCTTGACATTAAAATAACTACATATAAAGGAAAACTGTTGAATCATCATCATAATCATCATTTCAGCCGAAAGACATCCACTGCTGGACATGGGCCTCCCCCAACTGTCGCCACATTGACCGGTCCCGTACGACTCGCATCCAGCAGATCCCTGCAACCTTCACCAGGTCCACCTAGTGGGAGGCCTTCCAACGCAACATCTTCTAGTTAGCGGTCGCCACTCCAGAACTTTTCAACTTTTGAACTGTTGAATGTAGAAATACCATTAGGTATTTAAAGAGTTTTTATATCTCATTCACTATAGCAATAACAACTTGTTCACTTTCTTACAAGCTGTGTTAATGGTATTTCTATCGGTTAAAATCACGAATTTCCATAAAAACTTACATCCCCTCCAAAAAAGGGATTTTTGAAAATTCACCCTAAAGCCATACCCATTAGGATGAATTTTCAAAATAATCTTCCTTAGCACTCACCTTTGTCATAACAATGAATAAATGAATTAATTTAAGAATTTTATTAAGTAGAACAAAGTAACATCACGGAATTTCGTGGTCAACAAAAGTTCTTTTAAGAACTGAAACAATAGACACGAGATCGTGACACAGTAATTACGAAGAGCAGTTCTCCGCTACCTTTATAAGCATGATAATATGAGCAATACAATAAGCATATTGAATAGTAGATGTTGCATTGTGCGGGACAGTCCGAGCGTGACTTCCTGATACGCTCCACCGCTCAAATATAAGTTTGTCAGTGTCAGTGGTCTTTAATGCAAAATATTCATGCATGGAACTTGTGTCAAACATAACTGGTAACATGTGGGTGTAATATGGGTAAAAAACACCCTAAAGGTATGACTGCCTCGTTGGTCTTTTGAAAAGAGGTAAGTTTGTCCATAACATTCACGCCTGTAAGCCCTGAAGGGTTAGGCTAACGTGTATCCATTAGTACCCCCACATTTCGCCATTTATGTTTAAGTCCCATGTAATAGGGGGCGAGCATATTACCATCAACCGGGCACAAATCCAGACTCCATCTCCGGCTGCTACTGAGAAATTACTGATGGAAAAACCCAACAACACTTTGCCTGACTTGGGAATCGAACCCAGGACCTCATGCTCAGCAGTCGCTTACGACTACTTGGCCAACGAGGATCTGATTCCGAGAATTCTTTCACTAATGGAAAGATTTCCGGCTGTCATAGGTTATAAACAGAACGGGGTTAATTTTTCACCAAAACGTGAACGCGGAGCATTAAAATTGGAAACTAACTGAAAAAAACGATGTTTTAAGTATGCATTAAGTGACAGATGACTACCAAACGTGAAGATTGATAGGCTGTTATAACAAATAGTTCCACCATAACAGTTTAGTATTACACAGTTCATGTTTCTATAGAAAACGGTAAATCGATTTCCAGTACCGGTAGTAATAAGTACTTGCGGTTGCTACAGATCGCAGATGCTCGAGATATATGTGGAGGCACTACCGTTTCCTAAACTGCGTTCATGATTCAGTTTCCAGACTTGTAAACATCTTTTTTTTTGTTTTTGGGAAAATAAAAAGTTCGGTTTATGCTAGAACTTCAAACATTTTAAAGATTTTTTAATGGTACTAGTCATTTATTTATTTATTAAAACTATAAGCACAAGTAAAAACTGTACAAATGCGGACTTAATGCCTTGAGCATTTTCTTTTTCATTTCTACTTCTTATCATTTGCCTAGCCTTTTCCCAACTATATTGGGGTCGGCTTCCAGTCTACCGGATGCAGCTGAATACCAGTATTTTACATGGAGCGACTGCCTATATGACCTCCACAACCCAGTTAGTACTGGGTAATACGAAACCCCTTGGTAAGACTGGTTGTCAGACTTTTGTGGCCACTGACTACCTAACGACTGTCAAAGATCTACAAATGACACCCGGGACCTACGGCTTAACGTGCTTTCCGAGGCACGGAGAAAATTTGGTATGTAATGGGCGGTCACCCATCCACAGACCAAACTAGGCAAGCACAGCTTAACCTAAAGATCGACCCGAGCGGCTGTTATTATTTGGCCACGAGCTCCTACTTTTTCATTTCTACTTCTACTTTCTAAAATGACCCTGACGTCATTCTAAAATTAACTTAATTTACACTATTATAAAATCGATATTTGTGTAAGTGAAAATATATGTTAGAAACAAGAATTGGAGTCGACTTTAGACTCGTAACTCGGACCACTCAGATATTGAATATGTTGTTGAACGAAAAATTGTATCGGTTTGTGCAACATTGTTTGTGAATTTTTGATCCGTTACCGAGATCTATATTTAATAGAATTTGCAGTTACAGTTGCTTTTAGATATTTATTGCTTTTTCGGAGTATTGAACGTAGTCGCTCTACAAGTTTGAACATTTTTGGAGTATTGGTTGCAGTTATAAGTTTGAAAAGGTAAATCATTTGGTGAATGTTTCTTACTCTACCGTTGCAGTTTCTGTGGATAAATAATAGAACCATGAGGACCCCAGGTTGGGAAAAGTGTTATTGGGTTTTTTGTTAGTAATTTCTCAGTACCAGCCTGGAGCAGAGTCCAGGATAACAACAAGCTCGCCCCCTATTACATAGGACCAGCCCGGAATCTGAATTTGGTGCTCCGGTAGATGTCAAACGGCTGGCCCCGTATTATATGAAATTCTAACATATTTGGCAAAATGTAGGTGTTCTATAAACACATCTCTGCCTAACCCTTCGGCAGTACAGGCGTGATGTGCATGTTAATCAGCCCTCTTCTAATTGCAGAAACAACTAAACTGTATGCTAGCATTAGGGTTAGTTCGTAGTATCGCCTACATAGTGTCCCCTCGTACGTAAATGCTGCCTGCCTAGGGACACGGTGGTAGCCTTGTGGATTGCGGTGCCGAGTAATAAAACTTGTAAACAGGACTGGCGTACTGTAGGAACTTGTATTGGTCGAATTTACAAATTTTCTGTATAGTATTTTAATGTAAAGATTTCTTTTCTGCTTTGTTTGATTTTGATTATCCATTTTATCAGTATTCTATGCATGAAATAGCTTAGTTACAGTGTATAGGTTCTGCGTACTCTTAAATCGAAATCAAAACAAATAATAATTTATTTCGAACAACAAGGTTCATATGGGTTAGTGAATAAGTACTTAAAAACTTTGTTAGTGGTAAAAATTTGGTGATTAAGTTAAATTAATTAAAATTAAAATTCATTCCTCAAATAATAACAATAAATTAATTAATAATTCCATCATATCATCAAATTTACGTAAAACGCAGATCATAATCATTTATTTATTTATTTATTTAAACTTAATGTACAATAGTGGTACATAGGCGGTTTTAATGCCACAAGGCATTCTCTACCAGTCAACCTTTGGGTTAAATAAGAAAACATTGTGATAGGGTACAAAATAAATATATAAAAATAACTTCTTGCTATCGAAAATTTATATAGGCACTTATAATGATACTAATACTTATATACAAATAAAATAAACTAATACAAATTTTAACAAATACCAAAATAAAAAACGAGGAACCTAATAATAATTACCATGACTCGACTTCTAATAGAGAGAGAGCTATTTATTCTGACTCATCTGTCCAAACTTACACCAATCATTCAAAACTATCGTTACCAATTTTCCCAAAACCAAAAAAATGCTACATTTTGTAAAGACGCAATGAATTCTGATTCGTGTCTTATAATAAAGCTGTCAAAACGTTTGACCTTTGTAGAAAGCTAGAAAATGTGTGTCTTGTTCGTGTTATATAAAGCTGCGACTATTTCAGGCTCCAGTGCGACGAGGGCTTAGTGTGTACTAAATATACCGACACCCCCCGCGTGACGTCAGAGCGCAGCCCCAACCCTTTAGGCCGGAGACACATGATGAGAAATGCAAGTTTGATTGATGTTTCACTGAACTGATTTCTAGGAATATCCTGACACTAACTCTTCTAGTAATAGTTTGTGCAAATCGTTCGAAAAAAAAAAAAACCAAAGAATTTCTTCCTCAATGTTGATGCAATTTTCCAGCAAACAATACCTTTGAAAAAGGTATTTTCAAGAAAATTGCAACTAAATTCTCATTGTTTTACAAGTTCCTATAAAATTCAAAGTATTTAATATAAATCCTTTTAAAGGGATTTTTACATTTTTTTCTTTCACAAACTAGCTCATTATGATAGCATCTTGGAACTAATAATAGACGGTAAGATGTACCTACGCTGACCTTACTAGTGATGTCCTTCAGAAAGGTCAGGTTCGACTACCTACTCGTATCCGGCACTCATGCACGGAAAGATCCATGAATGTTAAAGTGTCGAAAGGAGTACTTCCCTACTGTAAGGGTCGTAACACGTGGGGCAGTGTAGGCTCGAATGCCTCTACTGGGAGTACCGTGATGTTACTATGTCGCACGTTCATTCCAAGCCTTACAGATGCAACATATTTCACAGTTGTTATTTAACTAAGGGGAATTATAAAACGAGCGATTAAAAAAAAGCTTTGCGACTGATGATGACATACTGTATTAATAACTTGAGCGGTATGAATTTGAGTAAGCGAAAAATTAACTAAACTAACGACGAATATTGATTAATAATAAAATCCAGAACAAGCTTACAAAAAGTGGATTGTGATAAATCCATTTCATATATTAAAATTTTATCCGAGCGACTACATTACTAAGTGAGCGACTGGAAATACAGAGAGGGCAACTTCAATATTAAGATAGAATCGATTTTTCTAAGTGAGGTTTAGGTTAGGTTAGGTTAGGTTAGGTTCATATTTTTTTTTATTTTTTTATTTGAGCTCCTTATACTCTGCTCATTAGTGTATTTTTCAAAGTGGTTTTTGTATTCGAAACACTTCATTTAAGATAAATGCCGCTCAGTATAAAAAATACATTTGCCAAATATTGAAAAAAATGCAGGACGTAACGTTGACACTCAAACAAATATTAAGTCCCTCAAATATTATGAAGCTGCTCATTTTGTATTTTAAGTAACTCAAATTAATGTTTGTAAGATACTATTCTGTTGATTTTTCGTCACTTACAGTCAGTCGCTCACTTAGTAATTATATAACCCAAATTAATTAATTTTGACACTTAAAATTGTAATTTACAGTCACTCGTTTTATTGCTACCCTTTAACTAACAAAATATCTGAAAACAAAAGCGCGCGCACAAAGCTGGACTTTTTGTAGAAAAAATCTATGCCCTTTGATACAGTTTGTAAGTAGTAACACAATAATTAAAATATAGGTACAAAGTGTCGTTTGTGGATGGCCAAACAGAAAAAAAATTGTTTTAGATAAAGAACTCTGTAGAACTAAAAATACTGAGAGAAAAATAATTGCAAGAAGAAAATGAAAGATATGACAATATGACTTTGTAGTCAAAGCATATTTTTTAACTAAAACGCACCCTCTGTGGCTGCACAAAAAATACTGTCAGATATATTTTTTTAATTGAAAATTATAAAGTACTAGATTATAATGTGGTGTTCGCTTTTTTTATCACACTTTAATTGACATTTGGTAGTTAAAAAACAGGAAGGTGGTAAACAACTATTTCTGCAACAAACAGAGAAAACAGAGTCATTAAATCTTGTCGATTAAAGAAAATCCTTTATGCTTCATCATGGGAAATTCAAATCGTGCTCTTGACAGCTTTGTGCCGTAAAAACGATTAATACTAACTCTTGCTTCATAAAATCATCAAATGCGAATACAACGTACTCTACTCGATTACTCTCCAGTCGAGTGTTATTGAAAACGAATCGATTTTCGCTGTAAAGGCTTACTCGATCCCTATCCAAAACAACGGTACCCTTACTACGCTCAGTAAGCTAACCATAATACAATTATAATTAGTAGAGTTAATTTAACCGTTGTAGTTTAAAGTGTTTATATTGTTAGGGTCAACACCGTATGAGTCGTGTCGTGTGACTTACGACACATATTTAACCATAAACCGCTTTTAAAGACATTATTTTAAGAGGTCACTCCTGTGTCATAATTAAAATACCTTCATAATTATGTCCACATGTGATATGTGTTTTAATCAAATCAGCATATCAAGAGGTAGGTATTCAATCTAAAAGGGATCCCTTACACGAGAGTGTTTCATTAATACGGGTCCTAAATTACTTACCGGAGAAAAACCGACATACAAATTAAACATGAAAGTTGAAGGTACATGTTTTTCCTTATAACACGGCCATCAGTATCGCCTAAAATGTGGAGCTGGCAACATACTCGACGACATATAATTCGCAGAGCAAACAATCAATATTTACAGAAGCATTAGTTCTAGCCAACCGAGTGTAGCTTTAAGTAATTTTGTTTGAGCAAAAGCTTTTTACTGCTTTATTACGACATTTTCGCTCTTTCTCCGTACCGCTGGGAGAATTAAAATTTTTAATGGATTTTCAATGGCGGCAAGTGAAATAAAACCACGAGCACAGTGATTACACCGCTCCCTCTAGGAAAACAGTACGTACTGCTTGAACACTGCCAATTTAATTGAGGTATTAAGGAAATTAATACAAAACAAATGCAAATTGTTTTCGAAAACAACCGCTCCTTCAACACGACGCAAATTGATTTATTTATTTCACGTTAGCGTTTCACTATTGCCAGTCTCGTGATTTTATTTAAAAGCGATTGATCTCGGAAAACCTTCTCACAGAGATTCGTTCAAATGAAACCTGGGTACAATTCCATCAAAACCGATATATTTCCGTAGCCGGCAGCAATTTTATTCTTATTTATATCGACGCACTTCAGAGATTTACATATCGCATGATATGGATTCAGAAGTCGTTCATTGCTGAATTAATTGAAAGGATTATTTAAATATTTTCGACGATACGGTATTCAATCATTCACGTTTATTTATTACACTACATTAATTAAAACCCTTATTTATGCAAAATTAATCTGCCTGAGAATAATTTTCGCAATTCGTTATGAAAAATGTATGCTTCAGTCCATTATAATTCTCCTGAATTCAAAAGAGTGGGTACCTATTATCGTAAAGAAAATTCACGATAGCCGAACTGGAAGGTTTTATTTTTCTGGTTTTAGTGCCTCGGGCTAACGGCCTGTGTTGGTTGTGTTAGCACGAGTAAAGAAACAAACAAAATTGAGCAGTAATCACGTTCAATAGGTGAGTAATAGCATCGTGTGAAGTTGTAGATGCTGCTCCTTAGAGGCCTGACCCACGTCGCCGGCGAGCTCTTACTGACTTTTTATTGTCCATCGTATAATATTGATGGATTCCGAAACGAGTTTTGAATTAGATTTAGTCGGTATAAAATCAAGAAAAATAAGCCCACACAAAGGGAAGAAAAATGAGTTGTTCGAAAGAATATCTTGCCGGGCGGTCGCGGTGCGGTGACTCGGTGTCTGAACATTTCCCTAAAGCAATTTGTTTTTTTTTGTTATGAATAAAGTAGCAGCTCATGTTTTAATCTAAAATTAACACGTTCGGAGCGTGATTTACGCGGGTTACGTAATATTGTTTAGGTTATTTTAGTAACGTTAGATAAAAGCGGCTTACCATTTCTCATTCAATATTTTTTTAGCACTTTATCGCTATACTCTGCTTTAAGCGTTTCCAATTCAGGCTGTATTAGTACCTCTTGAGGTTTTATTTGCCTACGTTTTGTCAACTAAACATTTTACCTTTTAAATTTTTTTCGCATTTTAAAAGAGCGCTATAATTGCACAAAGAGCCGACTGCTGCAAATATCCTTAAATATATGGCGCGGGTGTCAGCACAGTGCAGGCTCTGCGGTTCAGATTTAAGCGCGCCCGAGCGGAAGGAATGCAGACGAATGATATTCCTTAACAGCCGAGCAGGGGATTAAGAAAGCTCCAAGTGACATATATTCCTGTACGAGGTCCGGAATCACCAATTAAGTGTAAGCCTCGGCAGGAATTTAGTAATTAATGTGCCTCTGCAATGTTTTCAACAATATTTTGGCTGTTGTATTTACGGCTCTTGTGTTATATTGTACTGGGTAGGTATGTCTATGCAGCAGTGGAATCGAGGAATTTACTAAATGGCGCGGCGGCTTTAAACGTCGCGAGTCGGTTGGTGGTCGGCAGTGACTGGTTTCCACTTAAGACTTGTACTCGCACTTGTGGAATTATACCTAATTAGTTGTTGGTGGCTGCCGCACTTGTAAGACGTAACGTGGAACTGTAGTAGGTAACTAAATATATGTGAGCTGATTGGCGTAATTAATTGCAGCTCATGTTCACACCTGCCGATAATTGGTGATAAAGAAAAATCCTGCTAATTAAAAGATAACATCTGTTTTCCTGTTCTAGTTGAGATGTTCTGTATGTGAATATGAATAAACTAACTACTGCCCGCGACTTCGTCCACGTCGCAGAAACATCCTATTGCACTTGGGAATAGTGTAAGAATTTTATAAATAGGATGAGTAGCTTCGGAGATTACCTCTTACATCCAAACTTACAAACTTTACCTCTTCATATTTTTTTTTGTTTACGGTCTTGCCCCACACGAGGAATTTCTCCAGTATTGTGGGTGCGTTTACAAACATTTAAACTTACATACACAAACCGCCGGGTCTGTGTAGTGTAGATTGTAGGAGCATATATAAGGGGTAACATAATTAAACGCAAGACCTCTCGCGTGGTGTGTCGGACCATGAAACTGAACGAACGAACGAACGAACGAATTCTTGAAATTCGCAAAAAATAAAAGGATTTTCTATAAGATTTGACGCGATCAGGTGATCAACATATGAGGGAAGGCTTAAAAAAACTTTATGAATTTGCAAAAGTCATAGAAGAAAAGTATTTCAGTTCCATGGTCTGAGTCATCACACAGAATAAACGGAAGACCTCTGCGTTTATTCTGTAACAGCCTGTATAAGGTACTGTCCGTCTGTATAATATGTGTATGTATAGTATCGGGGTCTTCACCCAGTGGGGTTCGTTCGCACTGTTCTTTGTTTATGTTGACGCTTAAAGAATAAACGATCTCCTGAAAATTCGATCAAATACAAATATTGGCGATCAACATATTATCCTATGCAGTTCTATCGTTCAAGATGAGAACGCTTCAGTTTATGTTGATCTATTGGAATATGAATTCTAATACTTTATTCATGCGGGTTTTATTGCCTAGCTTGACGCAAAGGATTCTTTTAGGTTTCAGATATTTATACTTTATGGTCGTTTTGAATTACTGTCCTAAAAGAATTGTTTCTTAGAACGAGTTAAGATTTATTTATTTATTTAACACTTCGACCACAAAAGTACAGAGGCGGACTTAATGCCATAGGCATTTTCTACCAGTCAACCTTTGGGTGATGCAGAGACAAGCGGTGGTAGGTGTATACCTAAAAATAATTTTAATTAAGATTCACCGAACCGATTGGACCGTAATATGGACTGGTTGCGGACCAGTGTCCACCGCCAGTCCAAAGTACGAACTCGACACTCGAAAATCGACTTCGACAGATAATTCAGTGTCGGTTCCAAATTCAGTCCGGTCGCCAACTGTAGGTACTAATTTGATCGCAACTTTAGTAGTTTAGAAATAAAAACAAAATAATTCTCTTATGTCTCTCCTATACTCATCATCATCAACGTCATTTCAGCCAGGAATCATCCACTGCTGGGTATAGGCCTCTCATTTCTTTTACCATACTTCTAGGTTATGTTTATGTCACAGTCAAAACTGTTAATCAGTCAAAACTACTTTTGACCGTTGAAAACTATTTTAATAATACTAACATTTACTTAGAAACTTGTTAGGTTTGCTAGGTTTTTTTTATGACCCTTGTTTTTTTTTTCGGATGTGAAATCTGCAAAACATTATGTTTTAGTAATTGTAGGACTAGGTGATTACAACGTTCTGAAACAACATATTTTAAATGGAGAAAACGAATTTTAACGTTATAAGGATTTTGACTGACACCAGTCAAAAGCCGTTTTGACCGATTAACAGTGTTGACTGTAACATATATAAATATTTTTTAAAGAATTCAAACTCAGGCACTGAAAAGCTGGAAGAAAACTCTCCTCGACGCAGCCGTTATGGTGAAAACCTTTTTATTCCTTTTAAAAAAATACTTATTCCCACTTTAAAACAGTTGACAGCTAATAAAACAACAACATGCAAACTTACCGACTTTATAACAAAAAGTTATTCAGTCTCGTCTAAAATACGGGTAGGTAAATAAAAATACAGGAACGAACCGCCGGCTACGGGGCCAACGCAGCGGATTGCGCGTTAGAACCAAATAAAATATTAAGAGAGCGTAGGAATCCCGGTAACCTCACAAAGTAGGCACCCTCTCAAGAGTGTTGCTTCCTACTGAATAGCTTCCCGTCCGTATATATATATATGTACATTCATATTTAGATCTCTCATCTACAGAGGGAATGCTTGCGAAAGCTGTATCAATATTTAATTTTGATGATACAATAACTCTTGCTTTGTCTTTAGATCGACGTTGAAATGTTTATTAGCAAGAAATGCGTTGGCTTTGTTTTCTTTGAAGGTAATATTTAGATGGTTTGTGAAAATCGAGCTGCTTTATAGCAGGTCCATTGCCAAAAGAAAAATTTAAATGTACAGTCACGAGCCGACATATGTATACCTACACTTATCAAATTCAAAAGCGATTATTTCGTAATAAGATATAACTTTAAAACAAAACCTATTTCAGCATAAAACTACAGTCAAGAAAATTTCTTGCACTTGAAACATGTAAACATTTATTAATTCTATCGACTGTACATCCTTCGTAATTAAGTTACATGCACTTAATTCGCTGCATCTGCAGCCAAGTATTGGTCAGAATTTTCTTTAATGCAGCCTTTGTATACAAGCAATGCTTACCAATTTACCAAACGCTACATTCCATTGTTCAATATTCAGATCAGCACCGTCATCTGTTCGTTGGCTCAAAGGTCACGGATATACCAGATTTTTATTCAAAGACATACCTACCTACATACGTAACATCATCTATGCATACCCTTTGTTAGCCAGACAAAGCGGGTACATCACCAGCCGCTGTGAGGCTTACAGTAAAAATATTCTAACCTATTCAAGTGCCATAGATCTTTATTCAAAGTTTTGAAATATTTCTTACTTTCCTTTCTGCGAGTGTCAGTTCCTATAACCCTATTTAATCGTGATATGTTAATCTTTTTTCCCTCCGTCCTTTTTTCGTTTGCTTCCCACGTTTCGTTTTGTATATTTCTCGTTTTTCCTCTCCTGTATACTTTACGATAAGTTTCAGCTTGTCGAGCGTACGGTTCCTCGTTTAATTTAATACAAATCCTTACCTTACCTATAAACACTCGTGTGAATGACTTTTCTCCTTTCGCCGTGTGTTTGGGATGCGGGCATCCTTCAATATATTCAGGTTTGTGAGAAATAAAAAGCACGAATCGTATTATCATAATCTTTTTATTAACAATAAAATGAATCATGTGCGATACATAATTGAATTTCCAATTTAAGATGCACAAGCCTGGTTATTGCAAAACTACTGAACCGCGTTTCGATTTCCATCCAAATAATACGGTCTTCGCATTAGAACATGTCTGCTTCGTGTGAAGGTAAAGAATCAGCACTTATAATAATATTACAAAAGGAATCGGTTCGAGCTGGTGTTGCGAGCGAGCGGTGCCGCCCGCCACTAGGTCTCACAAGACACCCACAAACCTACTAGTTATTATGATAAAAAGCACTTTCGTTTTTCGTTAAATATAAGTATTCAATTGCATAATGCATCTCTCTTACCATTTTATAATCGAGAAATATGTAAGAAGAAAAATTTATGGAATATAATAACAATAAATAAATATTTTATTTACAGTTTAATTTTTTTATCGCCTATCTATTATATTCTTCGGGCGTTTAGAAAATAAACAGAACGATTCGAACTAACTAATAAATGATCGACGCATGAACTGAACCTGACAAGACGAGCGGCAGTTCACCCTACAGCGTGTTTCATGAACGTGCGAGCACGAGTCGAGCACGAGACGAGCACGAGCACGTGCGTGTGTACTGTGAACACAAACAGAGAGCCTACAACAACGCCACGCTCCTTACCATCAACAATACACATCGGGTAACTCTTGCTTCCAAAACAATCGGTTATCAATGAAAACAGCTTACAAACACGTATCATAGATATTAGAATAAGTATTTACAATTTACTTAGAGCTGAGTTAAGTTAGTTTGTCCCATATTTTGGTACCACTTTATATTGTGTACTGGTCTATTTCGAAACACATATCCAAAGTAATGACTGTCATACATATTATTGTAAAAACTTCAGTAATAAAATTCATTTATGCAGACACATCGATGTTACATCACGACGTCATAACCCAAAACAGTAATAGAAAGAATACAAGTACAAAACATTGTTAGTCGATTTCATTACATTAAAACTTTGTATCTACTTAAATCTTATTTGGCAGTATTGATCTTACATTACCAAAACTGATTTTATTACCAGTTATAGCTACTTCTCTTAATTCATAGGTATTAAATCCATTTTATATAACAAATTACAACTTACTATGGTCGTTTTATGCTCTTAAAACTGACAAAACTGCTTCAGAATGTAATAATATTATTCCGCGAATATACATAGATTATACCGAATTTAGTGACGAATGAACTATTCCCTAGACTGTTACGATATATCAAAGATCAGGTTAATTGAAACATAACACTTAAAATGGGTCAATGATTAAGTCTTCCAGGATTTTTTTATAATAATTAAAGCTCAAATTTAATGGATAAGAAACCATCCATTACATTTTCTATTTATGAGTTAACACAAAAATCTTATCCATAGCACATTCACTTTGGCCATAATTTGGCACACAGTATCAGTTATTGATTATACGATTCACAATAACATTGTACACAAACTTCCGAACTCTACAAGGAAAACATTTCGCCATTACTAGACAGCATTTGCGGAAACAGACAGAATCACGATATTGAACATGAATCAATAGAGAAACTCAGTGGTTAGTTGATACGGACACAGTCGCTACACGGAGCTTACAACGGTCACTAGAGAAGGAACAGAAGTACTCGCTCGCCCGCAGGCGCACGACGCAGCAACACAACGAAACGGTACAAACCGCGCGCACGCACTTCACGCACTCTTACACCTCGATACCTAAACGATATTTTTAAGATAATATTGTCTCGGCAAAATCTCACTCCACGACACTCGTCAAATATCAGCGAGTCGTATATACTAAGTATATATAAATTTGATAAAGTTAATTCGTATTTAAATATTCCATAATAATATTTATTCATAAAAACACTAATTCATCGTACTTTCGAGTTCACAAGGTCACAAGAGGAGGCGGGTGGGGTAGGGGTTGGGTTGGGGGTAGGGGGATATACATTGGTCAGTTGTTCAGTAGACGGCGGCGAGATGCAAAGTCTGCACGGGCAGCAGGCGCGCTCGCTCGGGCGAGGCGCGCTGTTAAATGATGCTTTCGCGGTTCCGCTCGTTCTCCTCCAAGGAGCTCACCGAGCTGCCGCCGCAGATCTGCATCTCAATCTCTTGTAGTCTAGACACACAAAACATTAAAGTTAGTTGATATCCCTGTCTAGAATTGACCAGTAGTATTGCTACTTACCTCTGATCCACCTCCCACTGCTGCTGGCTTAATTTAGCAGACATGGCGGCGTTCTCCGTCTCGACGGTATACAACCGCTCACGCAGGCGTTTGATCTCGCACTCGAGTGCGTCGTGCGAGTCGAGCATGACACGCGGCGCGGTGGCCACGCTGCCGCCGCCCGCGCCGCTGCTGCGCACGCTCGACGCGCACGACGCGACCGGCGATACTACTCGTAGAGGGCTTACTGACGAACTGTGAAAATTACATACAAATTAGTAGCAGTTCCATTTATAAATCGTTTACAAAGTACTTCTGAATTGTAAGGGAGACGGTTAGTAGTTTTTACTGAAGCATTTGATATTGTTGATCAAGCAAAATAGCGAACGCTAGGTGTACCTACATGATTCTTTATTACTATGGTGCATGGTCCAGTCTAAAAACTCTTCAGTAGTAGTTTCATACCTCAAACCAAATCAGGGCCACCGGGGGTACCACGAGGGTACCATCTTGTCCCTTGTATCATTTTTGATTATACATAGCGTGACCTACATGACGCATTTTAAAACGAAAGAATGACTGTTGTAGTTTTTTACATATCGTTACAATCGTAATCGTAATCCCCAAAGGGTTAGGCACAGATGTACCTAATAGTACACCCACATTTCGCCAGTTATGTTTTAGTCCCATGTAATAGAGGGCGAGCCTATTGCTATCAAACGGGCACGAATAGAAACTCCGTGGCTGTTACTGAGAATTCTACTACTACTTTTAACTACATATTTTGGAAGATACATAATATGAAGAAGGGGACACCCCCTTTTTATGATGGTGTTGTAATGATCAAAGCACCTATAAAGCTGGTCCCGGTAGGAAGG
Organism: Noctua janthe; assembly: GCA_910589295.1. Taxonomy (NCBI): domain Eukaryota; kingdom Metazoa; phylum Arthropoda; class Insecta; order Lepidoptera; family Noctuidae; genus Noctua; species Noctua janthe. Next base: position 9,479,042 of record OU342556.1, on the reverse strand, counting down.
CGGGTGTGAAGGGTGTGGAGGCGGCAGCGCGGGCGCGGGTGGCAGGTTCATGTCCTCGATGGGCACGCGCCCGCTCGTCTCCACCAGCCCGGGCGTCGACTGACAACGGCCCATGGCCACTGTAAGACAATCAATCGTTTAGACATATAACCCCGTAAATCAGTAAAATAGAGAATCCTAACACAAACGTTAACTCAGTCAATGTCCAATATTAACAGAAAAGGGATGTTACAGGAAGCAATAATTCACCCTGTCCAAACCAGCAATAAAGGCTTGTTTTAGGAAACAATCTATTGATTCGGAAAATGTTCAGCTCCATCAAACACACATTTATTATGTGAATAATATACTAGCCAAACGTTACCTTTTTCTAGCGGCGCTTTCTTATATTTTTCGAGTCTCTTGACGGCGATCGCCTCTAGGCGCACCCTGGCGGCAGGATACTCCTTGAGCACGTCCCACATGTCCTTCTTGCTGAGCACGAACAGGTCCGAGTAACCCACTGATCGCACCGATGCTGTCCGGCGGTTGCCTGTCGACGTGTCATCCACACACTCCATGCCAACCGGCGTCCGGTCCCCCCCTTATGAGCTGTTCTGATCCCTCATTCCACACGACACACACATAGACAGAACAGGTCATAAGAAACACCAGACCAGGACAACCGATATTGGTGGCAGGGAAAACATGACAAGAGAAGTTCAGTCACAGGTTCAAGAAATAAAAAGGAAAGCTTGTTTAAAAAATATCGAAAACTACCTTGAAATTTAGACAACACGAAGGGTAGGTAAACGGATCCGGAGTCACAACGCGTCCACAATTTGAAAAATAATAGCTGACCGTAAAAAAATTATAAGAAGCCATTTCTCTAGGGTTCTTATACTGCTCCATTACCAAGACAAAGCTTTAAAATACAAAAACTTTTACATACGAATGCTAAATATTAATAAAATCAGTAGAAATATGAAATCCGTAAAAGAACTAAGCAGTTCTACAAGTCAGATTGCATAGGATATCGAAGTTAGAAAAAAAAGAATTTTGAAAACCGATAGTATGGATATAATATCTTACGCGGGTGACACTTAAAATATTGGGGGATCATGCACCAAGAAGTCACGCCAAGTATATGAGGTAATCAGGGAGGATGCAAAGCGATCGGGGACACTGCCTTCAATACAACCAAAGGAGATGTTACTAAGATGCAAATAAACCACATGACACAAGACGCTACAAATCCTTGATGAGGATCTAAGATGAAGCCATTGAAGTCCGATTCGGAACAAATAAAAGTAGTTAAGCTTACCACACAACAATATCTCTTCTTTTGAAGTATGTATCAATATGAAAAGGAATATTTTAAGAGCATATAAAAAAACTGAAATCATATCTAAAATGCGTAATTGTAAATTAATTTAAATTTTAAAGCATTCCCTAATACAATTGGCACGAACTAGTTAGCGCTAGTCGGGTGCGTCATTGCGTAGCAGGCGTCAAGTGCCGTAAGTGACGTGAGTGTGTGATTAGGCGCAGCCGACAGCGGTAACAGTCGTCACAATGATGTCCCAGAACCTGTTGGTGGCGTCGTGGCCGCTCCCTCGGCCTGAGTGCAGCGTCTCCTCGAAACGTTTGCTTTTCAAAACTTTTCAAGAATACAGAGTAGTGTAATAATGGCGTGGCGTCTCGGGCCCTGGCGATATTTACCAAGTTGTTTACCTGCCGTGCCCATGTTCAGAATGGAAATTTCGCCAAAATAAGAACCAGCCTTGAGTGTTGCGAGCACGGTCTTCCCGTTGTCGCCGACCACCTGGAGTTTCCCTCGGTTCACTATGTACATTTCCTTCCCGACTTCGCCTAGGGAAAATATATCAATTTTTAACAGCTTCCCGGAAATGTTTTCGTTTTATTTTGTTTCCTCCTTCGGGAGGTAAAATTTTAAGTATATGAAGTTCGAGAAAATCAAAGCGTACCTTTTCTACAAATGTAGTCGCCTGGCGAGAACAGAACCGGTCGAAGCCGTAGAACCAACTCACACAAAAAGCCCGCCTCGGTGTTTTGAAAGATTTCCACCCTGCGATTACGAAAAGGTGCTAATTTTAACTTTACTCGTAACGATCACAAAATTTAATGGTTTATTATTGATAAGTTCTTATTTGTAAATGTATTTACTTAAACATGTTTTGAATTTATATCTAATTAATGTTTTACATACAGGTGACATTTTGAACATTACGAGTACAGGTGTTCTAAAAAGCACGTAAATATAATTCAGCTGAAAAACACAAAAGAACAGAAGAGCCATTTGGCGATTAAAAATTACGGATCGTATAAACGAACACTTATGCATAATTCATGGACATAAAAAGCGAATGTTTCTCTTTTTAATTATACAAAACGGGATATTAAGCTTAAACTGCTCCAATGCATTAATGTTAGTGAGATGGGTAACCTGCTATCATAACTATCTACACGGAATCATCTGTTGAAAGGCTTCCACATCTCGCTAATTGAATTAAGAATCACAATTAACTGATGGAATAGAACTCAATAAAATTAAATTGCTTGAACCCTAACTAAAACTAAACGCAAATTAAATTAAAGGCTAAGACATTTGGGCGCCTTAACTAATTTGCTCGATAGTGACAAGTTCATTATCCTTCAAGTTAAGATCCGACAATCCTTTGTCATTGTCTCGACCAACATCAACTTTTGTAATGTCTATCAGAGGAGCTCTAAAATTATTTCAGAGATTTAAGTATGTTTACTTTTGAACCTTATGATTTTGAAAAACACCTGATCCACAGTATTCAGTTGAACAAGGGTCAGCATTTATCTGTTTGTATTTATATACATAACATTCATACATCGAATACCGCTACGGATCTCACTTTCTGTCGCTCGGACTAATCACTTTCTTTCCTGCTAACGACATGGAATCTAAAGGTATGCCACCGAACGCTAATAATTTGAGGTAAAATAAAAGTAAGGCAAACTGTCCTACTTAAAATAAAAATGACGATGTCTACATTTGTGGGGAAATATGTGTGAATATTCAAATTTTGTTTGTAGAACTTCTAATTTGGCTATTTTTAGATCTTGTCAGGGCTTTTTCTATACCTACCTTACCTACCTTTATTACACATGTATTGATAGGTATAAGTGGAAGCCTACTTTTTAAGTTAAGTATATTAATCAATGGTTAACGGCACGATAACATATCACAGGCAATGAAAGTTTAAAGGTTTTACATAGTAAAACGTCCAGCGCAACCACGTCACAGCTGCTCTAGACAAGTTAGAGGAATACCTACGTAACAAACAATCACTTACCTCTTCAATGTATCCAGGTGTACATTGATGGCTATTTCAGCCTTCAGCTTGTCAGGTAGGCAGGAAACAGCCTTTTCCTCGTCAGAACACTTCTGCGTGAGCCACAGGTAGTCGAACCACTTGATCACCTTCACCTGCAAGTGTGTGGGCACCCGCCTCATGCGCATGTAGGTCTTCACGCCGTCGAGTTTCGCTAAAACAATATAATTTGCTGATATAATACGAAAAAGAATCGAAGGATTTCGCTATTGGCAAAGGTTATCAGGGGCTACAATTATCAACAAAAGTTAAATAATATTAAAACCATTTGATTCAGTAGACACGTAAATATTTGGTACCCTCTTAGCGATTACATTAAGATAAGAAGGAAGAAGAAAGGAAGGAAGGAATAAGGTATAAATTGGCCTAACATAAATTTACAAAGTGCATCAAAAGGCCGAACACTTAAGTAGGAAAGACCCGCTTCCGTGATATTAAGAAGAGATTACTCAAGTAGAGGCTAGAGCTCTTCCAAACAAAATTTCAATTTCAAAAAGATAATGTTATTCATCAACTTGTCACAAAGTTTCGCAGCGTCAAAATGAATTTATACTGTTTCGTAGATCGCACTTAATCTCACCTGTCGCCGTCCGGGAACTAGGGTTAGTTAAGCTAAGTGGAGCGCCTAGTATGTCAAGTGCTAACTTAATGTTAGCAAGAAATAATTGCAATCTCAAGTTTACCAAAACCGTTTAACCCGGCTGCCATGTCTGCCCCAAGATAACAGGCTTAGTTCAGAACAAACACACAATAACGACGTGTAATGTGGGCATTAACTATATCTACACACATGCATGTTATATAACACCCGCGCGATATGTTACCCTAGTTTACATTCCCAATACACATGACATTACAATTTTAATGGATATCGATCCGTAGAGACGTGATTGTGCGGTAAAGCGATATATTTCATTCTGTGTCCCCGAGGAGCACCTATACAACCTGGGTAAAAAGGGGTCTATCGTCCGTGACGCCAGTTTCCTCTGTATATTCTACATACAAAAGTTTATTTGACAAGTGTTATGTTAGAAGTAGTTCAAAAGAAATAAAGAGTATAAAAGTAGCGCTCTATTCTCGCATTATTTGCATCAATAAAATACTCAGTCAGTAACACTCGGTAAATTAAATCATTATGCTACACTGAGCCCAAATGAAAACTAATTTACACTGATACAGAGCGCGCGGTTTTGTGTTCCGTCTGCGACTGTAAAATATTTGTTCTCAAAGCGTCCAATTGTAGTCAATATGCACAAAGGCTGTGGTTATACCGAAACCAGCAACACAGTTAAATGGAACCATACACATGAACTAATGCAACAAAATTAATACAGTCGAGAACTCATTACAAAGAAGTAAAGCCGGGCATAAAGGTGAGCGGGAACAAAGAGCTGCACCTAATCACTGGCTTCAGTAACAAGTGGCTCCAAGTGTTCGGAATAAGTTAGCACTAATCGCCACTTATTGGAAACAAGAACGCTTGAACTATTACGATATTAAATTTTAGTATTCAACGTGTTCGCAAACTTTATGATAGGTTTTACACGTTACTTTGGTACCTATAGGTTCTGTCACGTAAGCTCAGCGTATCGGAGCGAGGTGCGAAGTGCTCAAATTCATTCAATGACTTGAGCACGCCGAGCGGACGATAAAGTGCACTGCGTTGCAAGTCGCCAGTTACTCATAAAACCAGTACTGAAAGTGTCCTACACATTCTTTTATCTCGGGATTATTTTATCGCTCGTTCCGGCAAAAAATAAACAAAGACCATCTTATAACTTTTGGCATGACTCTCATATCCTAATTTATTGCGGGTCATTCCGCAAATATTGCAACAGCCAGTTATTCGGCTTTTCCTTTTATGTAACGGATGTTATGCCAATTTCAGTGCCTGAGGATTATTTTTGGTCATTTGTAAATAGAGTAGATCACACATTACGGATAATATAAAAGAATTTTTAAATGTACTATTAAGTGGTTAAAATTGAAGCGTGATCTTTTCCCCTAACTATGTTAGTTTGATTTTACTATTGTCATTTTTAACTAATAAATTCTCATCAAATAGCCTAAGTCAGTGTTTTCAACCTGTGGGTCGCGACCCCGAAAGCCACTATAGGAGGGTCCGCAAGAGGTCGCGAAAACTACCTCAGTGAACAAAAAACAAAACAGTTTAAAAACATAGATTTAATAAGAAAATGTAAACTAAAGGATAAAAATTGATATTTACAAATTACTAACAAAATAAAAACTTATGAGTACTCGTCCATCTTAATGCGAAGGTTGCGCTGGTTTTTCATTAACTAATTTCTCCCATCGTGGATCCGTTTTTGCTACATTGAGAATTAAATCATTTCCCAAATAAAAAAAAAATGTGTTCATTATGTATTTATCCGAATCCTAATTATGCTAATGCATAAAAATGTTGTATGGGTTGAATATTAGTAACATAATAAAATAAATGAAAAAGAAGTGAAAGTTCGGGGGTCGCGAAATATTTTTTCATACTATGGGTTATCATGTCATGAAAAATTTGAAAAACACTGGCCTAAGTTATATTCTACTAGACTGTTTACCGCATCGTACATTAATTAATAGCTAGAATGTCGTTCAACCCAGCAAGCGCGTCTGGGCGCCCGCGAAATACAATTAATGTAATATTCAAACACGAATGAATGTTTTCCAACTGGTGTGACTGGGTAACACTGAACACAGTTGCCTAAGTTAACGATTATTTTTTATACATGAGTGTAATTACATAGGGTGAGAAAACCGCACAAAAGAAAGGGAGGAAGGATAAGAGGGAGATCTTTGCCCACGGTGCAGCAGTGGGACAATACAGCAAGAAAACTTTAAAACCAACTGTATCGTATTTGTGTTAAATAGGAACATACTAAATTGATTGAAATCGTAAACACAACCATATAGATTACTCCTACTTCGGTTCGTTTCTCACATCTTATGTTTTGGGTACTTCTACTTAACATACACATCTCATTTTATTTTTTATTCGTATCTGACCGTAGATAACTTTAGGCCCTATCAGAATACCAGCAGGCTAAAAACTAAACGTTACAGCACCATGCTGAGATGGGAGCCTTTTGACCTCGTATATGACCAATTTCGTTTGTTTTATTTTTTATTATGTTTACTTTTTTGTATAATTTAGTTTTATTGTTAATTTAACTATTCTTTGTTTTACTTTTCTTTGTTGTTATACTTTTTCCTTCTTTCTTTTTTCAGCCAGGAATTTTAAACTGAGATCAGGCGTACCAAGCTGAACTCGGATACAAAGGGCTGATTGTTTGTTAAATAGCGTCAACAATAAACATTTCGCCACAAAAACAAGTCAACAGCGCACCCTCTGCCGTGCAGTGTACCGGTGTACGCGGTGTTATTAGTGTGCCGACATTTGGAGTAATTTAATCTTGCTCAAACACGGTACGGGGACGGCAGAGTGCGGTCGCTTGTGTGTGCGGAGCTGAGTCAACCACCCGCTCGCCGCCGCCGCACCGCGTAGCGCAGCGTAACATAACGCAGCGTAACGTAGCGCAGCACAGCGCCGCATCGCCCCACGGAAATGAGCCACGTGCGCGACCAGACACGCTACATTAGTTACGTTAGAACACACTTTTTTGGAAACGACGGAAATAAGGCTTGTTTATTTAGTAAAGCATTATTATTGTCGAGGTTTCCGTGTTTTCGTCGAGCAAAATACGTCAGCTGGAAAGAACGTCCCAGAGGCTCTATATAAATTAGCGAAACCTCTTCCTCAATTGGAATGAGAAAATTATGGTCCTTGTTTCTACTTCTGTATTTTAAATAAGAAACATTTCTAGAATATGAAAGCAGAATTTCTTATTTGTGGCATAGTAACAAATATTTGGTTCGTAGAAATTTAGAAGAGATTATTTGAAAAATACCTACCCCAATTTTTTCGAATACAATTAGTGTTTCATGCTAAACTTGATTTGTTTACTCAAACACTTATAATGTTATGTTACACGCAGCAACAATGCAAAGTCTGAAAGTCAAACGAAGCTAGTCGGGATCGGGAGCGCTGACTGCGTACACAATTTGAGGACAGACCGCGTCCAGCAATTTGAATATAAACTAGATACTTACTGTAGGAGCGACTGCACCGATTGTTTACATTGCGCCTGCCTGCTCGACAATTTCTAACTCCCTATTGAACTCGGAGAATACTCCGGATATTCGAACGTACTCATTTACTTAATGACGTAGAATTTATACTAATCAAGCCTTCATATTAGTTCTTTGAATCTCAATATTGCAAGACGATTCAAACTCACGTCTGCTGACTCAATCATATTAGAAAAGATGTTAACACCAATTTTCTTTAAGCACATGGTGCATTAACTGTAACAACAATTTGCAGTGCAAGTCCAATCATAATACGAACTAAAATCCGAGCTAAGAGTTAGAAATACCCCGCGTCTACTGATTAAGTTGAAAACTTGATACTATGTGTGTGAAGATTGCTAGTAGGCATTTTGCACCGGACGTGGGAGCGTATCACGAAGAAGCTAGTATTTCATTAGACGGGTAACCGACCGGCGCGGAACTTATTTAAGTTCTGAATACTACCTAGCGTTTTAGGGTTAATTAAATTGGCTTAACAGATTGAATGCTCCACGGAGTGTGAGGCTTTCCTCCTAAATTACTAATATGTTTAAGTAATGCAGATTTATGATATTCAATTGATTTTTTAGAATTGTTAATTGTTGCTATTATAAGATGCGGGTATTTTTGTGCATTCCACATCTTGCAAAGATTCGCTTTGTTAAAGAAGTGTATATTTTTGTTCTGGTAGCATGACTTTGAAAATGATTTTAATGTCGTGCGTGTAGCGAAAGTTGGGCCGTCCTGCACCACACTGCAGAGCGGCTCTGACCATCGGAGAGTGTCGTAGAGTAGATCAATTATTGTCAAATTGTTAGACTCAGGCGGGCGCTGGGCGATGGGGTGCGATGGGGTGCGATGGGGCGCGATGGGGCGCGCGGTGGCAGCTCGGATCGATGTCGGGCGGGCGCGCGCGACGCGCTCTCCCGGCGGGATGGGGCGCGGCGCCCGACTTTCGCCGAGCTATTTATAGCATTCAAGCCGCTGACCTATTTCGCTGCAGCGCCGCCGAGGAAGGTCACGGATTCAGCCTGCTCTCTGCCGTCGCGGCGCCATTGTCTTTTCAACCGAGCTGCAGCGCTAATTAAAGTTGTTGACACTTTGCCGCTCCTCTGTGTTTAAAATGCTAGACTTATCCTTTCTACGAATTGATTACGTACGTACGTGTCTTTTGCTAATTTAACGAGTTACAAACTAGTTTTTTTGAGAACTTCAAAGAGCAGCGTTTTTATAAACGAACTATGACTCGAAAACTTTGTTGGGAGTTTTGGTTTGTAACTTTGCTGAACGTATCGAGCAGACGGTTGGTCCGTGAAGTCGACTTTGAGGTAAGGTCGAGGAGCGAGTGAGGCTGGGTGTCGGGCGAGCACGTAGCGGCGGCACGGCGGTGCGCGGGGCCGCGTGCCGGCACGTCTACCTGCTTAGTACGCTAATGTGACAGCCAGGCCGCGCCGCGCCGCGTCGAGCCGCGTGCAGCCGCGCCTCGCCGCCTCCTCGCCCCACAATGCGAACCAAGCTCTTTGAACCTTCACACGTGCGTATGATATATCGTGTTAACCATCTAATGCATCACAAAAAATGAGAACTTCGCAAAGCTTGTCTACAACACATATTTATACATGAACGTTTTATTTTTGCATAATCCTTCTTATATGGTAATCGGCTTACCTCAAACGTTTTTCATATTACATACCTAAATTGTGCGCGTTAGATCCGGACTGAGGAACGTTTAAGGCTGAGATAAGCATGGGAGTTAGGATGTATGCATGAATAGAGCCTAAAGTACTAGGAACCTTGAACTGTGCCGACCTATGACAAACATTTTCAAGTGGAACCATAATAACATAGTGACGGGTAAATAAAATATATTGGGCAAATTACATTCCAATATTTCCTACAAAAGCGAGAGTAGATTAGATACTCGTATTAAATCAAGTAATCACGCACGTATTGACTATGAAAATCTGATTCGTAAAAATTACATCAAGCGGATTATAGGTACGTACCAACAGTATCGTATTAAACATTTCTGTGAATGCCTTTACCTCGGCTTTGGTCAGAATTGTGTCATTGACATTCAACGCTTTCATCACGGTACACATAAAGAGAGCTTATTTAGGGGAAACTAGCGAAACAGGAGAATATACGAACAGCAGGCTTATCTTGTTGTATGAAGGAAATAAATATTTATGAGTGTGTTTTATATATAGAGCAATATTAACAAAAGTTTTACGGGATGTGTGGATTAACTTAACAAATCAAGTTATGGAATCAGCTTTGAAGAATGTCATGACAATGAAAAGGCTACTGTGACACACGTATCGAAATATATGTAAAGGTTTGGTTTGCATGGTGCAACTTGTTGTGTTGTTGTCGCAATTTCTGCACGCGCATATTTTTGCTGGAGAGCAGCGGTGGCCCAGTGGTGGTGGCGCTGACTTACGAGCAGTAAGTCGTGGGTTTGAACCCAGGCATGCGCATTACTTAGTGCAATTTATTTCATCACCATTGCTCTGAAAACGGTGAAGGAAAACATCGTTAGGAAACGGGCATGTCCTAGAACAAAATCCAAAACATGTGCTATCTACCGACCCGCACGGGCCCGCGTGGTGGATTATAGCCCATTACCTCTCATAGAGAGGAGGCCTGTGTCCCAGCAGTGGGATTATTATAGGCTGATTATGCATATTTTTGCTTGCGGGAGGGCGGTGCTGAACCTGCATCCAAGCCTGGATATATTTGCGGAATTAAAACTAAATATTCTTTCATAACATTTTATTTACCAATCAGTAATGGTTATACTGATTTGTGCGTTAACACTTCGCGAGATATCTTACTTGCTATAACAAATATGGAAGCTGTTACCTTGGAACTCTTTCCTGGCGGTGCTGACAGAGGTGACGATGTTGGCGACGTGTCCCAGCACGGTGGCAAACAGCATCAGGCCGAACAACAGCTGCGCGATCACGAACACGTACTCGCCTTTACTGCGCGGTCGAGGCAAGTCACCTGCACACACAAATACACATGTAATACTGTTATCTCATATTGAAAGAAATAAGAGAGAAAATATCTTTATTTGGCTCATGTCACAAAATAAAATTAAAATAATAAAAACTTAAATTTATTAGTTATTTGCTTTTAATTGAATCAAGTATGTACATTATTTACAAACTATATATCTATAATAATAATAAAAATATGTACAAGTATCGAAAGGGTTACAGGGTGTCAAAAAAATTCGTCCACATCGCTGTCAATAGGAAAAATGCCCAGAAGGCTGGCAGCAACCACGTTGGATGGCAATGCTGATTCTTTGGGCAAAAAAATAGGCCAGCCCTCTGGTCACGTGAGGAGTCGACCAACCGCTTGGCGATTTATTTATTATTTGCTTTATGTATTCCATTTTCTCTTCTTCTTTTACACACTATGTCTACATCTCTTTTGTTAGTATCTCCTTTCGCAGGTATGCTAGATAGATTTCTTTAGAAAAAGCATCACCTATGTACCATATGGTATGGTACCTATTTTTTGTTCCTTTCTTCTTTTCTGTATTTAGTGTGTACATAAATTTAATAATATTGTGTGTCTCACGGTTTCTCCAAATAGACGCGAAAGGACCTTAACAGCTTAAGAATTTTGATGGAGGTACAATAAAAGACATTCTATCTATCTAGTCATATTACTTTTAACATCGGCGATTGGCGACTTTGCAACTTGATAAACGACGCATAGCGGTTTGAGTCGAGTGATGAGGTTGACAAAAAATTGACATGTTAAACTTATTATATTTGACCTATTAAACGTAAATTGTATGTCCCTAATAATTGTGTAATAATGAATGTAAAATGAGGTGACTAAAACAACCAATGCAATGGATAACAACCAACAACCAATTATGAGTGCATTTGTATTATTATTCATCATTTTTTAACATAGCCAATAATATTGACATATATACAAATGTACACCCCATGGGTACGTTACGGTGATACAATAATGCTAATTATAAGACCTGTCTTTTCACCTGTGACAACCAATAAATAAATGAATTATGAGTTGTGACTAAATCAAGTATTTTTTTTTTTTTAAATGCGAAATATCTTTTATATAAGAACTGTATTCACTACCTATGTTACACAAATAAAATTGATTTTGATGAGTTTTGACGACTCGCTGCCTTTAGAAGCGGATGCAAACTTTGAGTGATTTGTGTCACTGAGTCAGCTCCTGACAAGCGACTAAATCACCAATCGCCGTTGTTATGATCAACATGATATCTGCTAAGGACGAGACTATCAGTCATATATCCAAATATAGGCACGTATTTGTAACATCGTTTAACCTTAAAGGTCGAGTTAAGCCGTAAGGACGCGTCCAGACGCGTGAATGATACACCGTCCTTACTGCTTGATTGGAGCTGATAGCTTTGAACACATGCATGACATGTATTGTGTTAAAATATTTTAACCAATTTAACTACTGAACGAACATAAAGGGTATAAATAGACCCTCAACATATCCGAAAGGTACTTGTTCTGCCCATCTTTGCGATCATTTTTTTTGTTCTAGACCATACCTGGGAACCTTCTAGTTACGGAGATATTGGGGGTCAAAGTTCCAACTTTTTCACAAGTATTTTTTTAAATACATGTTTTTAATGTAAGATTTTTACTTTACACACCTCCACGACCGCCGTACTATTCAATCCATCCATCAGCACAATGCTTTGAGTGCTTTTCATCGAATCTTACCGTAAAACGTGATTATTCACCCCAAAAAAAAAGTCGATTCCCAGCAATAATTTTTGCGTAAAGTTACTTAGTTTGATATACAGAATGTTTGGTTGACGGCTATGTGAAGAGTCTGTTTACGGGTGTAAACAGACTCTTCACATATATTAAGGTAAAAAGTATTTTTGTTGACTGTTGCTTAGGTACTGTTATCGTTATATGTACCTAGTCATTTACATTATTTAGCATATTTATGAACATAATGGGTGTAAAACTATTAATGAAGCCGAAAAATACTTCTTCTCCCCGTCATTGCGGTATTTTTTTTTGTTCTAAACCATATCTGGGAACCTTCTGGTTACTACTACTATTGGGGGTCGAAATTTCAACTTTTTCACAAGTTTTTTTTGTTTTTTTAACAAGTTTTTAACGTTTTAACTTTACTTAAAATACCTTCATCAAGACAATGTTTTGAGTGCGTTCCATTGAGTCATAGCGTAAAAGGTGACTTTTCACCCCAAAAAAAAAGTCGCTTCCTGGTAACAATTTTTGGGTAGAGTTTTTTAGTTTGATATACAGAATGCTTGGTTGACGGCTTCGTGAAGGGTCCGTTTACACCTTGTATGTTTCACCATACTACGTAATTAAGACCAGTCATCTATATTATAAATGTTCCTAAACGTGCAATAAATATATCTCTCCGGCCATCAAAGCGCTGGCAAGGCAAGCGATGCTATCTACGCAGATGTATACCTAGACATTTGCAGAGACAAACCATTTAACTATGCAAATTGATCGCTTACAGTTTTATCAAACGGCGAAAAAATTATTAATATTAAAATCAAACATTTTTGATTATTTATCATCGGTTTAATAGCTATGACGCGTTGAGACAAGTATGTTGTGATAAAATAACAATATAATAATGCAAAGCGCAAAATTATTTATAAAATCAAGGTTATCAAGTATTTCTTTTAAGCGCAAAATAAATAACTCTATGGAATAACTTCTTGATTATAAACAAGCAGTAGAGAGATTCAGTTAACTGATCAGCATAGTGAAAGATTCAATGAAAATAAAATAAAACAATATCATAATAGGCACAGCGTCCAAAAAGTCTGACAACCAGTCTTTCCAAGGGGTATCGTATTACCCAGTACTAACTGGGTTGTGGAGGTCAGATAGGCAGTCGCTCCATGTAAAATACTGGTATTCAGCTGCATCCGGTTAGACTGGAAGCCGACCCCAACATAGTTGGGAAAAGGCTAGGCAGATGATGATGATGATGAATAGGCACAGCGTATAATTCATTACTCGAACGTCAACGGTTATAACGATGTGGTTACAGGCGCGCGGTCTGAGCCCGCCGCGTCACCGCGCCGCGCGCCGCTGCTCCCGACAACAAATCATACAACAACGCCTTTGTAATTGCTACCCACAACAAAAAAATAACTCTAAACTAATAAAAAACATACACGTTTGTTAACAACACCAATAAAGGACTGTTTCATATTGATTCAGCTACGTTACTGCAAATATTAACGCAAAAAAATATATTCGCAGGCTGTGGTCGCTCCACTTTTATCCCTGCGTCTCGTTCGAGTCAATGTCAGATTAAGCCTCGTGTGTAAGTACTTTATCCTGCCACCTGTGACGAGGAGATGTGAAAATAGCGTATTTTATTTTTTAAATGGCGATAAATCTTCCAGTCGTTCGAGGCAGCCGCCTGGAATGTCTACCTGCCACACGAAAACATATTTAGTTTAGTTATTTAGTAAGCTCCGAACAGTATTTCATTTTATAGCTTACGAACTAAATTAGTAAACGTTAATAAGGTAATTATAAAGTAAACTGAGACTGACAGTACCACAGTACGGAAACTACGATCGTACCACAAAGCTTGTAAACTCATTATCGCCAGACCGGAACAACACTAAGAGTAATGAAATTTCTCTTTTTTCTTCTGTTTTCTTAACAACAAAATACTTTTCGTTAAATACTTATCGTAATAAATGTCCTAACGAGTGTTTCGAGCGTCCTCCACTCAACGATATTATAAGCAGGTACAAAGGGTCCGTATCATAAGACGGATGGCCCTTAAGACATGACAGTTACAACAGGGGCCCGTTTTTACGGATTACGTTATTAAACCAAATGGTAAAGGCCTCGGAGAACACGTAAACTGTCGTTTATTGTTTACAAGCCACAAAAAAACGTTTCGTAGCACTTTCGTAGACTGTGCTACGCCGTGCTACGAAATTCGTAGCACCACTAGTAAGTCTAAATACTTTTAAGCTTGTGGTTTTTGTGAAAATTAATAAACATTAGATTTACTTTTGTAATCGCTCCAATTCTTTACTTCTGAAAATAATTAAGATATTCCGTTTTAACAGCTATAAAACACCTTTCAGTTGTAATTACTTAAGCCAAAATAAGATGTAAAAATATTTTTTAGCCATTAAGCGCTTAATTAACAAACCTGCTCCATTTTTATTCGTTTCACTGACTATAAAACTCGTTATCTTTGTCATAAAAATGATTCAATTTTTCCCACGGTACTTGATATTTATAAAATACCTGAGAGTGTTTTTATATTGAACCGAATTTTAATATGTGGCTATGAATACACGCCATTAGAGCTTATTGCTAGCGTTACACTTGGCAAGCTTGCAAACGATCGCCAATAAAGAGAATGGTCTCCAAGACATTGTAACACCTTTTTATTATGCTCATAAAATACATTATCCATCGTTAGCACTATGTGTGTCCTGCACACGCCATAATTACGTCCATTCATGATACAAATGATATTTTAATAAAACATGAATTGGCCCACATTAAAATGGTGTAGAAAGATGTAGAAATCTTAGGAGAAACATTTGCTCCGTACTGGCATAATGCAGGCTATTGAATGAATGCTTCGATCTGCGTACAAATTCCCTTAAAGTCAATTGAATCTTTAATTAAAATGTCTCCTTACTTAGTCGTATTTTGATTCCATGTTCATAACGGCTTGACAAAAAATATACGCACATGAAACGGAATTTATATCCCGCGCCAACTTACGCACACATTCGGTATGCGGGATTTGTTGATTTAAAACTTTTCCCATTACCTCACGACCATTGTACGGCTTTGTATATAATTATTGTGTTGTTCTTTATTTATGACGTCAAGTTCGTTTTATGAATATGCATTGAATTTATTGTATTCTGATTATGTACAGGGTGCTGATATCAATGAACCAATAAATTAACATCGTGACAGCGCAAACTGTATGATATCCAATTTATACCTATAGATTTTTTTTTTCGTAACTTGTTCCTATATTTCCCGGGTAATTGACTGCCGTAACCCAAAAAGTAGCCGCCGCCGGCAAGGGTTGTCCTAGTATCCCACGACAAAGGCACACGCATTTACCCATGTATAGAAATTGATAGCCCGCAAAACATCTAACAAAAAGGTTGTGAAATAATAACGTCCAAATCCATTGTTTTCATCTCAAACGTTACCTACAAAAATGTGTAATGGTTAATAAAATTAGGAATTTGAACAAAAGACTACATAGCTTAAATATGAAAAGAAATTATTTAAAAAAAAACATAACATCAACAACACAACACAAGCAGGTGACTCGGTAAAAATGGGACCAGAATTTTTCATAACATTGAATATGAAACTCTATTTGGCGATTCTTCCTTCCTATTGCTTTACATATTGCGCTGACTTAATGGCAGTCGTTCTGCATATTTAAAATTAAACGTAATCATTTTTATATTGGAAGATACAAACGTTATTAAAATATTTTATTCTTGAAGAAAAAATGATGTATTTTTGATGAGAGAAGAAACTCAAATCGTATTCGTAGTTTACAAGGTGCGTTCATCTTAAGTTATGGTTTTACAATCAGTTGTGTAGGATAGCTTGGTTCCATCATCATCTGCCTAGCCTTTTCCCGCTTCTAATCTAACGCGATGTAGCTGAATAACAGTATTTTACATGGAGCGACTGCCTATCTGACTTCGACAACCCAGTTAGTACTGGGTAATACGATATCCCTTGGTAAAACTGGTTGTCAGACTTTCGGGATACTGACTACCTGTAACGACTGTCAAAGATCTCCAAATGACAGGATAGCAACTTGGTTTAATACCGCAAAATAATGATTTCGAACCGACCTGTCGTTTCGAGATCTCAGTCATAAATGCATGGTGCTTGCCCTTAATGTTTTAAGTGTCCGTGAGCGCGGAACTCAAAATGATGGTCATTAAAGTAAATGGTGCTCTACATTGAAACACCTCTAGCTCTTTTCCAACGTTGTTGTTAATACGTGCAAAGCCGTCGCGAAAGAATTTTTTAGAAAATATACCATATTTAGGCTGTCATTGTCTTCTTTGCCAAATAATCCTAAATGACCTAAAAAAATAAGTAAAATAAAAGTGTATTTTTGTAATTTCAAAATAACAGCTTCTAACTGAATGCATATGAAAGTATATACGGTACTTATAACAAAAAAGCTTTATTTTTGTCTGTCTGTCTGTCTGTTTGTTCCGGCTAATCTCGGAAATGGCTGGACCGATTATGAGGGACTTTTACTAACAGATAGCTGATGTTATAAAGAGTAATTTAGACTACTTTTATTTTAGAAAAGCTATTATGGTTCCGTGCAAAAAAATTAAATCCATTGAAGTGATAACAAAATCCGATTCAAATAGGGAAGTAATATTTTTATAATAATTTCACGCGAACGAAGGTCGCCGGCAACAGCTAGCATTTAATCACATAAACATAATGGCTGGATAACTTGCAAACTTGTATTTATCGAGAACTTTCATCGAAATATTGAGTTTTTTGTTTTTTCCTAAGCATGATTACTTTACCGACAGAAGTTACATAATGTGGCATTCAATACAGTTTAATTAATAACATAAAGGAAGTTTTGTTCCTTTGTTGCTACGTCATTTGCAAATCTCAATTCTAATTATTGTACGAAAATGCAGGGTCTAAACGGACCCTTCACGAAGCCGTCAACCAAGCATTCTGTACATCGACAACAAAAAAAATCCAAAAGTTTTTGTTCTATGCAAAAATTGTTGCTGGGAAACGACTTTTTTTTTGGGGTGAAAAATTACGTTTTACGGTAGGACTCAATGTAACACACTCAAAACATTTTACGTGATGTACAATGTTTTCATTGTGCTGATAAATGTATTGAATAGTCGGGGACGTGAAGGTATTTAAAGTAAAGTCAAACATTAAAAAATTGTATTAAAAAAAAATTGAGAAAAAGTTGGAACTTTGTCCCTTAATATCTCCGTAACTAGAAGGAGGTATGGTCTAAAACAAAAAAAAAAACATCGTAATGTCGGGAAGAACAAGAACCTATCGGGTTCGCTAAGGGTACTTTTACACCCATTACCTATATCATTTACAGTCACCAAAACCCGGAGGCTAAATAAAGTAGGCACCTACTTTATTATAAGTATTGAAGAAACACTTACAATGTTTACTAAGAAAAGTTCCGTCTACAAGGAACTGGTAACTACTTCACTGAGTTACAAAGTTCGCGTATGAACGACCACCCAATAATGTTAAGTTATTGTACTTGCTTATATTCGGTGTATGTGAGGTAACAGCTTATTAATGCTTGGCTAAAGGCGTACTGTTATAATATACTCCGTATGTAACTTTAACAATTTCGGTTACGTAATGAATTACGCGTGTGAAGGGATCACGGTGTTTTTGATTAATTACTTATATCAAATTAGTTTACTAATTATTTTACAAGGATGATTATATTACATACATAACATACTCGTAGCATCACGTCTCAAAATCCCAACTCAAATCTACGGGTTAGGCAGAGGTGTATTTATTAAAAATCTATTAGTACACCCACGTTTCGCTTGTACTAGAAAGAAAGAAAGAAAAATATTTATCTATCGCAGGGAAATGACGTGACGTAAGGGTTCTGCAAGGGCCGATGCCTGATACCCGAATTAATTATCAAATTCTAATTAACGCGAGCGAACCCAGCCGCAGGCAAAAGCTAGTTCAGAATACAAAAACCCGGAACAACAAAAAAAGAAGTTGACAGCTTGCACTCAGAATGATGATACATATTTTCCATGAACAAACTAGCCTAAACTTACACTCTGACTTACGGGATATCTTCAGAAGAGATATCTTCTTGATCACGGAAGAAATCCTTTAAGTGGCAGTGTAAGTTCAGTTATAAACCGTGAAAGCTTAAAACAGCCTAGCCTAAATTACTGAATGACTGAACGCTTTATACCCAACAAAAAATCAAAACGAATTAGTAACCACTTCACAAAATAAACAAAACACACATAATTTATAAAAATTAACAACCTCAAAGAGCAGAAAGCAAACAAACACTCCATTAACACCCTCCTATTACCATAATATAATGAAATCTAATTTAAAACACCTCTTCGGAAAGCTTCAATTTATAGTTTACAAACAGTATAAATAAGCCGTATCTCTCCTGCAATTATCTCCCTATTTATGAGCTGAAAATGTCAACCTTCGAGAAAGTTCCCTCTACTCTAGGTACCGCAGCAAGTCGACCACTATGTCATTATTCCAGCTAATCATTATGAGTTGGTAACGCGATATACTCCAGCGGTTAATTGGATCTGTCTTCGGTAAACACGATTCATTAATAATGTGGTTTATGATTTATTTTTGTGGTGCACATTAGGTAAAAAAGATTTTGTAGGTAATATTTATTAGGGAAATTACACCAAAGGTTTTCTATATCCGAATTACTTAAACTTCTTTATCGTGTGGTTAGTACCTAACCTGGTGTAAAAGTTTTTATGCCGCCTATGGGCCTCTGACTTGATTTTAAATACCGTCGAGAAATATCTCTCATGCATGCTGGGTTCCCCACGATGTTTTCCTTCACCAAAGCAAGTGATAATCATACAATACGCAGATAAATGCGAAAAATTAGAGGTGTTTGTCTTGGGTTCGAACTTGAGACCTATGATTTGGCAGTCCGACGGTCAGACCACTAGGCTATCACTGTTTTTTTTTTAAAAGAAAAAGAAGGTTACTTGAACTCCAAATTACTTGACATGAGTCTTCAGGCACCCTAAGTTTCCCTGACTTACGACAAGAATACAAACATTAATATCACTCAGCCAGCAATAATAAAGTCACGAAACAACACGTTTGTTTATAAAGGCAACATTGCATCTAATATTGTACCAATTTTCATATGTGCGTCACTAAGGCAATACGTAACGGGCACGTTTTCTGTTTATTTGTTCATAGATGCTTTTGTTTGTGAAAATATAGCGCTAATATTGTGAGTGAAGTCGGCCAACTAGTTGTCCGATCGGGAAGCCGACTAGTCGCGCCGACACGCGCCCGGACGATGGCCAAGTATCTACGGAGATACTTCAAGTCGATAGTGCTCGACTCGAGGGAACTTCTCAAGCACAATATTTTTATCTTCGCCGTTTTTTTTTTATTCATTTTAAAAGATTTAAATTGAGCACTTACTGGCTGTAAACAGACGTTGAAACTTTGTAATATGGAAAGTCAAATGTGAATCCTTAAAAGAAAAAGAGAAAAATAAAGAAAAGAAAGTTTGTTTTTCAATCCGTCCCGGTTCATTTAGATGGTAAAATACTTACGTACCTTAAACAAATGATAGATTTAGTTCTATTGTTAATTAACTTTGTTGGCACTTGTAAATGTTTGACGCTGACTCCAACGAAACGGGCAATATAAATACACCTAGCAAACTAAATAATATTGGACGTAGACCTTCAATTTCGAATCCCAACTAATTACGCTAACACAACCGAACAAAATCGACAAGCTTTTTGATTGAATCCCGAAACATCATTTGTATCGAACATCCACGAGCCTGATTTTGTGATGCACGCAATTTATGAGGGGTTTTGATGAATATAAATTATGCCATTATAATAAAATGGAGGCACGTAATCTGTTCACTCATCTAGTTTAACGACATGTTCCAGGCCGCGGTTATGATCGCTCTTAGGGCGGAATGGTCGGACTGTTTGTTTTCAATACTGTTTTTTTACCGTAAGCATAGCCCTCGTTTATTTAACTGATTGGCTCTGGGTTCCCCTTCACACTTTCACAGGTAGAAGACAATATGCTTCCAAGATTTTAGAGAATCTGCCTTTCTGTTGCAGATCAAAAATTAGTACCTAACATTTCAGCTACTACGAAACAATACTTGAAACAAATATATCTGATATAATAACCATTTCAGAGAATGCGTGTAGCTATATAAAACAATACAGTGATGGAATTTACCTCTAATGAGTTTCATGAGTCCGATCTGTCTATCGAAACTTGTTACATAAATGTGTTCTATGTTATACATCATTACATTGTATCGGAATATAATTTATAACTGAGTTACAAAAGCAAATGGGTGCCATTTGCTTTAATATTTAATCATTGAAAATATTCCTGATTTGTTTCATTATCAACATCATATTTAAATCTAGTGTTCCAAAAAGGTATCTAAATCTGTATTTGGCCTAAGGCGTTTCGCCAACTCATCTGCAAAAAGGTTTACAATATAAGAAAAAAACTACTCGAAAACTGGAGCGTAAATAAGGGCTCATTAATCAAACGTTTTTTCAATACCGCGCTGTGATCGTTTACAAAACATTTCTCATAAGATATTTATGTTATTTATTACGGAGTTATTCACTAAATATTGGAAGGCGCGCGTAGTATCGGACAGGTCGTCAGTCATTCCTGACGTTCGCTGGCGCTATGAAACTAATTCTCTCCGCCGTTTTCTATTCCGTATGCCGATGAAATTTAATTAACCTTTCACTGAACATTCTTATCGGCCAAGTGAACAATTTACATTATTATTTCAGGCTACTCTCATTTTAATATTTCCAGACGTGACTTTTTTTCTCTTACATAAACTGATAGGAGAAAAGTTCCATGTTTTAGTTATAATTTATCTTTGTATAATTAGGGACACGGAAGAGATTTATTCAAGGTTCCTTTTCTTTCAAAGAATAATATCAAGAAACGTTTCTTGATATTATTCTTTTGAAGAAAATAAATACTTTTTAACGTTTCCAAACTCAGCTTTGTTCTGCTCAAATGTTAAACAAAAAAATTAATATCTTTCTTTAATATGGAAGTTGGTCACAAATGTGATTTTAATCTCTAATAATAAGGCGTTTAAAAACATTCATCGTTTGAGTACCTATAATATGTGAAATTTGCTAGACACGAAACGAAGTCTCAAATATAGTTAGCGATGCTCTCGCGTTCAAGGGAACTAAAATTAGATGGCAAGTCATAATTACTCTTACGAGCGGGATTATTTCCGCCAAATTTTCTCATAAAACTAACTTTACAGAACACCTTCACACGTAACACGAGGAAATCATATGGAAAGCCGTAGTTATTTACACATGCACACGAAAAGTTAAATAAAGCTAAGACTCACCTATCGTCGTGAGCGCCAACGTACACCAGTAATAACTTTGCAAATATTGTTTCACCACATCCGCAGTCTCAGTGTCATGATACACCCAGTTTTTACTACCGAACCCATTGTTTTTATATATTATATGGTACAAGCACCCGTTCCAATGGAATATCACTAACAAATAATGAATTAAACTGGTCGATCTAAACAAGTTGGGATAGTTCGTATGCCGCTCGGTTCGGTCCATGAACGCCCAGAAGCGGTATATCTTGACGAGACGGAACGAGCGGAGGATGGAGTTGAACCCGATGGACAGGTACAGGAAGTCCAGCGGCAGCAGGCACAGGCAGTCGATGTAGAACGTGGTGGAGTTCATGTAGTGCGCCCGCAACTTGGCCGCGTCCGTCTGCAGCACGCCGTCCTCCAGGTAGCCCGTCCGAAAGTGGAACAGGATATCCGCCAGGTAAAGGAAATCGGAAAAGTAGTCCAAACAAAACCACACTATAAGCGTCTCTCCTGAAACAAAACGCATCAACTTAGTTTTCACATCCAAACGTAAAATAAATATCCAACTATTCAATTAATTTCGAATTTCACACCTAAAATGGATTAATTTACTTTGATCCAAACTTTTGCTTTAAACTAAATATAAAAAGATCAATACTACAAAGCGAGAACTTGAAAGGGGCTCGTAAATTTTATGTGGAGTTGAAACTCATCCCGGCTGTGAAGTGGTAATGAAACAATTGAAAACTCGCCCGGCGAAACATCCAAACGTTACTTTTCCAAATATAACATTGTCTCCAGTGCGAAACATTTAACTCAGAAAAGCTATTTAGGTAAGTAATTTAATTCACCGCGGGGCAAGTTGGCGCAAACTATGCGCGGAGTGCGCTAAGTCGGTGCAGCCCCAGATCGTCGTCGCTAATCTTGCTTGCTATCTAAATGGAGACGTCTTTTGCATGAGCTCTAGAGTCAAAATTGGATTTTTATCCACTTAAGAGCCTGCTTTCAAGTTCATCCGACAAATTAAGTAAGGAGCGATACAAATGGTTTTGATCTCAGTTATAAGCTTAGCATAATGAGGAGAGTTACTCACCGTTAATCTCTTGGAAGGCGAACCTGTAGACTATGACCCATAGGTTGTAAAGGAAGGCGAGGGAGACGACCATGGACCAGTAGTAGCACAGGCGGCCGGCGGGGTCGAACACGAAGGACCAGTGCGGGCCGGCGCGCAGCCGCCCGCTCGCGTACGTGGAGCGCCGCCGCAGCCCACCCCGGCTGCCGCTGTCGACAACAATACGCTATCAACCATCTCATTACCCATATCGTTTGACCCTTTTAACCTTAATTCCTTTCAGTTTGCCTTAACTACGTACACAACGTTAAATCCGTTCTCCTTTGAAGTAATCTACATACATTACGTGTGTGCGCTCTCTGCGAATGTAATAAGAGTTGCACTCAACGTTAACCCTTGAGCTAAGGGCTTATGGCATCATCTTTGTAGTATATATTGTAGCTATATGTATGTAGGAAAGTTGTCGTTAGGTAAGTAAACACAACACTTATTACGTCACTAACAATCGACAAAGGGGATCATTAACAAAGTTATATTTTGATTACGCAGTTAATAGAAAATACTGACAACAGTTCTATACAGGGATATCAATGTACTCCCTATACTATATGAGTGTGTATTGTGGGCCGTAGAGCGCGTGCGAATGGCGGCAATAGATAGTTTGCTTTCATTTGGTATCAAAGTTAGTGACAGATAGGTTCGCGTGGTTCCTTTGTTATTCGATAACATTCTCGACGATCATACAATTATATACACCTTTAATACGGACAAGGGTGGGCAAGAAATTAAATTCTTATCCTTGTGTTAATGCTATATTAAAGTACGTGAACAACTGGTGAAAATGTGTAATTTTTGCGTGTGTTTACATAATACTTCGTACAGTCCCCAAACCAAAGACTATGACAAAGAATAAAGGAAGATATACGAGTTTTGTTCTTATTTAATCATTAACACATTAGACCTACTTATTCATGAAATACATATAGATGCCGTGTCACACGTGTATTACACACAAATAACTATACATAAACTTAAGTTATTACTTATAAACGGTGAACGTACGTGAACCAATTAAGATAAGGCATTAGTTACACGCTAATTACAATAGTCTTTGTTCAATCTCGACAGCCTATCGATCAATGGAGCCGTACGCTAACACGGCTGGGGACGTATGTAGCTGCGTACAGTGTAGGCATTACAGATTTAATACATAAGCCTATCAACGACTGAGTCGTTTACACAAGACACCTACTTCCATATGCTAAGCATCCCGGCTTACAACGCCACACGTATGTACACAGGTATCAGGCACGGACCGTGTAAGATAAATGTAAGCATCGCTGTTTGCATTACTTGATTGTTTGGAGTTAACTCCGATTGACTGAGTTAGCTCGAGCGGGGATTTATGTAGCGTGTGTATGTAATTGCGACTGGGGAATAATTGAATATCGCGTTTACCACCTGAGGGCTCGCCGCAGCGATATCTATCGATAGGTATCCAATTAACCCCCCAGATACTGAAGACAGTCAGAGATAGCGGCCCACCATAGGATTGCGGTCCCAATAATACCAGTTTCATTATCTTGAGCAGGCTCAGATTGAATGCTGCGAACAATTTAGCTGGAGGCTTGATATTTCGATTGAGAGAGTATGTATACAAGCGCCTACAATACAATGATGTGGATAGGATCTACATTCGATTATCACGGCCGATATCATGCAGTTGAAATATACTAACTAATAGTTTATAGTTAGAAAGTGGATTATGTACACTCTAGACACTGAATATAAATATTTTGTACGAAATTTCTTCTTTTAACTGTACTTCAGTCAAGTAGATTTATTTGCCACTCTCAACGGCTGGAAGCTTATCATCAGATTAATTCCCTAAAATCATTTAATCAAAAGCTTTTACCTGAAATTAACTTCGTTCTGGCCCTTATTAAAAGTAAATGGAGAATTGCTCCGAACTCTACCTAAAATAATATAAAAAATTGTAGGTATTTAAAATACTTGAGTGATTACTCAGTGCCTATGAATGGAAATGCAGACATAAATAATTGGATATCGTGGCCTCAGTGAACTTGTGAACAACATTCACCAATCTAGAGTTTTCGATTAACTTCACCAGATGTCGTGCAAACGCGACCGCAGCTTATTAATTAGTTAGTTCTTTATTAATACGAGCTTTTTCATTCACATAAGTACTTCTGAATTCGTACGAAAACTATCGCGAAGTCCGTATTAATAATCACAGCTCTGTCAAATCCACTTTCATCCAGTTTCATTAAATAAAAAGTTGAATTTACTCCTGAGGTGAATTTTCCAGCCGAAATTGCATTTAGTTAGTTCATTCGATTTGGCAGTGAAGATAGCCGCCGACATAAGTACAGTTGCGAGAAAAAAATTACTTTCGTTTGGTTCAACTGAAACTGAAAAAGGCAGCTCAGCATTTCGTAACTGGCGAAAAGCAACTGCAGGCAATATTCTCGATTGCAGAGGCCTTTGGATAATGAAAACAAAGGCTGACTTCGTCCAAAATTTGTTTGCTTTACCAAAATCCCTGAGAAATGATATCCTCTCTGTGTCCAGACGGATATTTACTTTATATTGAAACTGGATACTGCAAGCCAAGTGAAACAAATACTAAACGAATATTGACCAGACAATGTAACCATATAAACAAAGCAGAGACGACACATTCACATGAACGAAATTAACTCTGTGCGAAATAAATCTCAATTTTAAATTTATGGTTATGGCGTGCATTTCGTATAACTGGTTAATGTAAAATCACTGGTTCGAAAGTTGTATTAAATCATATTTTATATTTATATATGTTAGTAGTATACTTAGATGCTATATTAAAACTTGTGTTTGGGACTCTGTTTGCTATCCATACCCCATCATCATCTGCCTAGCCCTTTCCTATTATGTTGGGGTCGGGTTCCAGTCTAACCAGATGCAGCTGAATACCTGTATTTTACATGGAGCGACCGCCTCTCCGACCTCCACAACCCAGTTAGTACTGGGTAATACGATACCCCATGGCAAGACTAGTTGTTAGACTTTCGGGCTACTGACTACCTGTAACGACTGTCAAAGATCTACAAATGACATCCTATCCATACCTAAAGGCGTTAAAAGTAAACGAAAATAACGACCCTTTTCAAATTTATCTGTGCAAGTTTCGTCTCCCTACTTCTAAAGATTTCTAAAGATCTGGTACTCCATAATAAAAGTCTCAACAAACAGCATAAAACGTAACTCTTGCCAAAACCCAACATCCGATGTAATTTTGCGTAGTTTGACGCACACCAAATAACATTATAGGGAGTACGACTGAAAGCTGTCAAAGCGTATCGGCTGTCAAATAGTATTTGATTTAGTTTTGGGAACAAGTTAACGGTTTGTTCGAGTGTTATTGGTACAATAGGATCAAAATATACCAGTAAAAACCGGCCAAGGGCGTGTCGGGCCCCGCACAATGTAGGGTTCCGTAGTTGCCCATGTGCGGATTTGCCTCCGAACGATGATTCAGGTTTTTCAGCTGCAAACTTACATTTGCAGCTGAAAAACCTGCGCTCCCATACATTATATAATGCGTTCACAGAATACAGAGTTTCCTACCAAGTTTCAACTGTGTAATCTTAATAGTTTCGGAATAAAGTGGGAGTGACATACGAATAGACAGACAAACATGACGAATCTTTAGGGGTTCCGGTTTTTGCCATTCGGCTACGGAACTCTAAAAATGAGTTCGAGTTCACAGAGTAATATGAATCAGGTTTGTCGAACCAACGAGTTAGGTACGAGAAAATGTTTAGAATTTTGTTTAAATCTGACTTTTTTTTTCAATGTTGGGATTGTATATACAATGTGTTTGTATTGAACTGTTTATTTTTTTTTTGAAAACAGAGTTGTTGACATCGACGCGGTTACCACAACTCTACGTACAAAGCGCATATTTTGCGTGCATTTTCATATTTTTCATTTTTAGTTGTACATTTTTGAGGAATTCATTTCGTTAGGCAAATATCACGCCCGTGCAATAACATTGATTAGGACTGTATGGAAGGAGTTAAAAAAGTTGGTAAGAATAGTATTGCCCACAACACCGTACCATAGCCTGACCGTGCTATGAACATATTAGGCACGGAAAGAGGGCTGGTAAGTGATAGTGTAGTGCGTTAATTGGTTGTTATGATTGGTTTAAACTATACCTGTTGTTTCCATTGCAATGTGATGGTGCGAGGTGATTATGTGAGTGATGTGGAGCTGCGTGGCCGGCGCGTATATTGTGCTATGCTACAACATAGGCAATTCCTATCTATGCCACGCCACAGTGAGTTATATAGTGTGTACAAGCGTTTGTATATTGGTAAGAAGGAACGTTTGACCTGTCGGTTCCTTTACAATGTGACTGTGCGGGGTGATTGTACGAGTGACGTGGCGCCGGTGTGGCGTGCGCGTAAAGTATGCTAAGCTAGAGCACTGGCTATCCCTGTCTATGCCGTACCTCTGTATCGGCGTAAGTGATATACTGTATATTGCGTGGTACTAAAGTAGAAAGAAATCATGAATTATCCTGTGCGAGTGATGTGGCACCGGCGTGACACGTGGCAGGGGCGTGCTGTGTAGCGCATACAAACGTGCTTAGAAAGAATATCGGACTATACCTGTCGGTTCCATTACAATGTGATGGTGCGAGGTGATTGTGCGAGTGATGTGGCGCTGGCGTGGCGGGCGCGTGCGGCGTGTGCGGCGTACTACGCCACCCGCTCAACAGCGGCGCCTCCCCGCTCGCCCCCAGCAGTTTTAATCTAGGTAATAAACGTAATTATTACTCATTTTATTGTTATTTTTTTTTTACATTTGCTTTTTAAAAATGCTATTACGAACTATGCAGGGTCTTTAATTGCGTCTTAGCTTTAAGTCATTTTTGTATGACCGAGTTTTTTTTTGTAAGGCTTTCGAATTTCCCACTGCTGGGAAAATGCCTCCCCTTTCTCCTTCCACACCTCTCCAGTTTGTACTACATCTGGCCATGTTCGCACCACAAACAAGATCAGGTCGTTAAAATTATGAAATGTAAATAAAATATTAGTTTATATACAATATTCCTCTAATAAACATGTGCTGTACTGTATAATATCCAAAATTATAGTGACCGACAAAAGTTCCGGTTCCGGCTTCGGCTCCGGCCACCTTCGGCCGAAAAAATCACATTCAGCCAAACTTTCAGCTCAGGCCAAAATACGCCGAAGTGTTGGCCGAAGCCGAAGGTTTCTAACATGTGCCGAAATTGAACAAACCGTTGTGAATGCGCTAGAGCACGATAGAAGAGATGATGCACGGGGGGCAGGGGTCACACATTTCGAAGTTTTATTATCAACGTTACGTGTATAATCATAGTTTTAAGGTTTTTAATATGTATTAGTGTATTATTGTATAAGATTATTTTGTGTATTTTATTTATGTGCCTTAGTAGCCTGATAATAAAATGATTATGTTATGTTATGTATTATTTTTCTTGAATATTAGTATTTTTCATGGAACGACTGCCTATCTGAACTCCAAAACCAATTTAGTACCTACTGAGTAATACGATACCTCTTGGTAAATCAGACTGTACCGACTGTCTAAGATCTACAAATGACCACTGGGTCCAACGACTAAACTTGCTTTCAGAGGCACGGAGACAAATTAGTATGTAATAGATGGTGACCCATCTGCGGACCAACCTTCGCATGGCAAGTTGGAAATCGACCCGTGCGGCTTTTTTTATTTAGTCACGAGCTCCTCAACATAGACTTTTAGTTTAGCCAATCTTAAACTGACTTTTTACTGTTATTGAACCTTTGGCTTCGGCTTCGGCCAAAAATCGAACTTCGGTCCGACACTACTACTATGTATCCACATTAATTTCTATTATAAAAACTTACGAACAAAATCTATTTCATTATCAAAGATCTACATTAATACAAACTTTATAAAAATTAGGTTTGTTTGAATATTATAATCAAATCCAAGCACTTACGGTACGGTAAAAATTACGTAAGCACTTATAAGTAAAATCATTTTGCCCGGTCCACTAATGACTTCCAGTTTCCCGCCCGATTTGGCTCGTCTATTTTGACATTTAACATTTTCATGGATTTAAAAACATACAGTGTTTTCAGCCAGTGCGCAAAAAAATATTTTATTCATTGACAAACCCGGAAAAATAAATAATTACAAAACTTTTAATACTTTTATGTTACATACATTTTATAATAATTAATCAAATCTAAGCAATAAATTAATTTAATACATGAATAAAAATAAATGAAATCATTTCAAATGTAAATACAAAGAAACTTCATTTTTATAAAAGTATGAAACCTTTTTGGCAGTTAGACACTGGGTATAGCACCATGTTTTCCAATTCGGCGGCCATTAAAAACGAGAAAAAAATACGCATTTATTTTTAATCTTTATTTGATGGCTTTTAGGACTGTTTTTCAAAGAAAATGGCCAAAACATTTGGTTAAAACACTGTAAAGAGGTTTTATGGCTGACGTTCATTTATTTTATGTTCATACATTTTTATACTGAAGTAGATTACCGATATGGGTCCCCCATTGTTTAAAGGGATGAAAATGTTATGCTTTTTTGCTCTTTAAAGAAAATAAAAAATATGTTAAGTTCTTGTGCTAAATAAATATGTTTTTTTTTTCTACTTTCTAAGTAGGACATAGTAATAATTAGCAAAGTGTGTTAATAAATGCCTTGCCTTGCAACGTTTAAACCTTACCTGCCATAAATATTAAATCGATTGTCGTCCCAAACCCATTAAACAGCGCATAAATCTTCCTTTTCCATTCCCACGCAAAATTAAAAACAGTCCACAAAGCAAAATACAAAAGTCGCCACCGGTGTTAATCTAAAAAGTTATGCAGATATGAGACTTTTTGCGGGCGGAAGGAGCCGTTTGAAGTCCAATCGACTTAGTGGCAGGTGAGCTACCGGTAGAAATTGGTTTTCGAATACGACCTCTGTGGGGGCAGAGGGGCATGGCGGCAGAACCGTGCAGGGCCGTGCTAGAACTGTCGTTCCGTAAAATGAGATATAAACCGTTCAAAAATGCGATCGGTCGTATTGCCGGCTGCCGCGGCGACGGCTACGGGCGCTCGCTCATATTACTGGTAGCGAGGCTGGCGCGGAATGCTTAGCTACTCTTTGCAGATTAAGTGGAGTGCTTTTTATAGACTTTTCCATATAAATATGAAATGTGTGAGAATGTTTTAATTTTTTGTTTTATTGTTTTAGAAACAGTGACAGTTTCAATCACAGTTTTCTTCATATGCTGTAGTTGAAAAACAGAACTTTCAGCATGAACTTCCCATAAGTAAAAAGTTTGATCTCATTTCTTTACCTGCTAGCTGACTGACATCGGTATTACGTGTGCCTAAACAGGTATCGTATAGAAAGTACGGTAAATTGACATTTGTAGTATAAACTTTATCTGATCATAACCAATGTATCCTTGCTTATAACTTACACATTTTCAAACGAGCAAATAAAATGGAACATCCAGAACTTTCCAAATCCCGCACTCGAAGTATTGTTCTACCTATAATAAGCCAGGTTTATTTAAAAGTTGACGTACCTACGTGAGTCTTTTCACTCACGAGGACGGAGGACGTAGGCTCATCGAGTCAACACTTGTGATTAAAGCGGCCCTCAAGGCAAGGGCCCTTGTGATCTTGGGGACCTGGGCAAACAAGAGCCAGCCTTCGAACCTCTTCACCGTCGACTTAATGGAAGCAGCGCACGTTTAACCATGTTATATCAAGAAAATTATGCGCCACGAAAATATTGGACAGATGTGTAGTTTTACAAGGGTTTAAGGCTTGTGGCCATTTAGGAAAAATTGCGCCGCCATCTTGTTTTGTCAATACTGTTTCCACAGATGAATTGACATAGCCCTTTTGACAATATGATTGAAACGACAAATGATCCTTGTAGCACTGTAGTTTGTAGTTCGCGTTAAATTGTAGATCACATGTCAGTGGTAACAAAACTCGCCCCAATGGCGAGCACAAAATTTTACTCACAATTGGAAGAATTAAGAAAGAAATTCCTAAAACATTACTTTATATGGTTGAATTATACGCCTGCTTCACAACACAAATAACACAATTAATGTTGTTAGTAAGAGTACAAACTATTCAATGATATTGTAAAATGCAAGTATAAAAGAAACCTTATTTAGTGGAACTCGAGGGGTGGCGCTGTAAGCCGAAATACAGGTTCCTCCTAGTTCGTCTCCAGACGCTAAAACTTTTGTGTACAAAATACTGTTCATAGCATTTATCTGTAAATTAGATTAATAATTAGTTTTTTTTTTTTTTTTTTTACTTTTTATCAAGGAAATAAATTCCATTTCATTTTAACTTTTGTGTACAAAATACTGTTCATAGCATTTATCTGTAAATTAGATTAATAATTAGATTTTTTTTTTTTTTTTTTACTTTTTATCAAGGAAATAAATTCCATTTCATTTTAATTGAATGTTGTTGAATTGACAAAATGAAAGATTTATGCCGATTGTTATTGTAGTTATGTTCCTCAAACATTTCGCAGTATAGTCCTTGTATTCTATTGAATTCGGATTGCGTTAGGCCAGCTCAAGATCTAAGTTTCACCAGTCACCACTGACGTCCGGGCTGCTGTGCGCAGATAGCCTAGCTACCTTGGGAAATTATTCACAGAAGGTACGGTACGGTACATACAAATGTGCATTATCCTCTTGTGTATGTAGACATGAGTTTCATCTACTAGAATAAACAGCCAATCCTGTCAAGTCAACCGAACAAATTGAGAACCCGGATAAGTGACTTTACAAATACTATGGTACACTTATGTGTGATTCGTGCACATTACGCAATTTTCCGCGCAAAAAAATTGTTCATCAACCACTAGAAAAAGGCAAAACAGAAGTTATGACACTTTACTTTAATGCCTAGGCAACTATAACGGGTTGCTTAGCAAAAGATTTGAAATAACATTGATCATTACCTAACTTGCATTAAAATCTTATCAAGGCAAAAATATTAATTTGAAAGCTCATGAAATTCCTATGGGAACCAAACAATGAAACAAAAGCAGTGGCTTAAGAAATTTCTTACGTTAGAGATGGCTATAAGGTATGTTAGAAAATTCTATTTTATTTATTTATGTACACACAAAATACTTAACAGGACATTACATTAAGATAGAAGAGCACAAAGGTACTGCTTATTTAATGAGAATTTTCTTCCAGCAGACCTGCGAGAGGAAAGTTTTATTAGAAATGTAGACACACTTTATTGATGTGCTTATAGGAATTTATAATCTAGTCGAATGGTATGTACGTTAAGCGAAACGAGATCTCGCTCTCAATTCAGTTCTCAAAGCGAAACCCAACCAAATCTCCCAATACAGTCCGTCTGAACGTTTCCGATCACAGCGGCCTATCTCAACGGAGACTAACCATCGACGCAAAGTGTTATAGTGCACAACTGTATCATAGTCCGATGGGACGAGTCTTACTGCAGACAGATCAGGCGCAGGACCAGTGCTTTCCGAGGCAACAGGGTATCATGCCACCAGCTTCCAAACTCTTGGCTGCAATTGGAAAATTCCTGATGAAGTGACTCAATAATGCAGCCCGACCTGGAATTTAAACCCAGGAGTAACCCACCCTCAGCAACCGCGCTTGCAACCACGAGACAGTTAAGCCACCAATAACCATCCTATGAATAATAGAATCATCAATCCCAATCCTCGAAATCCTACATCAATAAATTATCTTATTAACCTTCATAAAAAGTGCGAAAAGAAATCAAGGATGACATAACTCTTGATTTCATAGAGACGTTAAAAAAAGGATCCATAATACATAGATGCTGGAAGTGTTATGATCGCGATAGATCCCCTTTATCGCTCGCGGCGGTTTGACAGATCCAGTTTAAGAGGATATCAAGTAATATGGCTCCCCGAACGTGTAAAATGCTGAACACAAAATGTATGGCGACACTTCGTCCTTACATATTAAGTTGGAGCTGTGATTGTTAGTACTTTTAATACTATACGTATAAAGTTTATGTTATACGTACAAAATGAAGCTTTCAAAGTAAATCTATGCTATGAGCTGATGATTTTATAATTTAAATCATTTTTGTGTCAATTATTATTTGCCTGAAGTAATCTATGAGGTAGAAAAAAGTAAGATACCGACAAAAGTTTTTGATACCTGAACTTCGTCAGAAAATACCAATTTTTTATAATATTCCAACCTTTTGTAGGTATCTACGCGTAAATATGTACCTAAGAGAAGCCTGTTTCGTGGCGAGAGATTTCTATCAAAAGATATTTGAGACACATTTACTGAAAGTGCCTTCTATTTGCAAAAAGATACCAACTTAATTAGAAACTAGATGACTCAATTTCGTTTTTGCCTCTAAACGTCCTACGTTAACGAACTCGGGTTTATGTTGCGGAAAATTCGATACCTTATTACCTTACAAATCGATAAGTTTGGAAATAACGCTTCGGTAGAACGAGGCCTCCGCGCTCGCCTCAACGATTAGTAAATCAAACGAATCGTTTCACAACAGAGGAGGCTTGTTAAATCCGATCTCTTGTCGGATTTCGTCAGGAGTTCGTTGGCGCGAGCGCTCCAAATTATTTCGACTTTCCGGCGACAAGTGCGAATCAATTAAAATGTACGGATAGCTTTCAACGAGCATGGGAAAAACAACTTTAATTGAATACCCTTTATGAATATTAAAACATTTTTTTCTACTTCTAATTGTAGCCACAGTCGCCCCCTACCCTGTAGAGTTGTGAAGCCACATTAATTTATTTTTCAATTCGTTCTCGTAACTTCTATATTTAAAGTATAATAACACTTGTACGTTTGCATTAGCCCACACAATTTTCTCGGAGAAATTACAGAAATAAACTCCCGAGTGGGGTGGCTACGAGAACCGTTTAAAATAATTCCTCACCTTCTAAGCTTATGAACATAACATAAATACAACACACCTGCGATGCCCCAAGGGAAAGGCAGAGGTGTACTTAAAGTACCAACACTCACATATCGATAGTTATGTTGAAGTCATTTATGTTCCAGATCCAAATCCAGCTAGATTCTTGGCTGGTACTTAAAATTCTTAATGGAAAAACCCAATATAACTTTGCTCGCCCTGGGATTCCAACACAAGACGTCATGCTCAGCAGTAGCGCTCGCAAGCACTAGACCAACGCTTGCTACTAATAGACCAACGAGAGAAAAGGACATTTTTTTTTTTTTTTACTAATTAGGCTTGCGTTTGGCCGCAACTCGCCTGATGTGAAGAGATGGTGCCCCCTAGGGTGGAGCACGCTTGCCTAGAAGACACCGATTCACTCGAAGTATGAAGACATCCAGATTAAAATGATCGGAAATAAGAGAAGCCGAAGGTAAATTCCATATACTGGCAATTCGCACAGTAAATGTGGAAGCAAAGCGCTTTGTTCGGGTCCGTGGGACATTTTTTTTCATGATTTTAAGCTTGTCTTCTTTTCATGTTCAAATGGTTTCTTTCCATCGAATTTTGGCTTTTACGCCCTCCGTTCATGACGCATCGTGTTCCCTCAGAGCGTACTCTGAGCAATTTCCATGTGTCGCTTGGGTTTGTAGCCCGTGGCCAAGCGGTTAAAGTTGAAACTACCACCATAAGAAATATATATGAATGATGGTGTTACCTAGCTTTATGTGCGCGTCTGGAGCGCGAGGAGAGGTCCAGCTCGCTGGCGGCAGAGCAGGCGGTGCCGGCCTGCAGCGAGCCTCGGGAGCCACCCAGCCGACGCGAGCCCAGCCGGCACGTCATCATTTCTGTCCAACAAACAAACATTCATGTTAAAAAGAATTTGTGCATAAATTTCAAAAGGAGGAAAAAATCACAGGGCATCAAGAAATTCGTCCGCATCGATGTCTAGAGCAACAGTGCCCAGAAGGCAGCATTGCCACGTAATTCTGATTAATTGATAAAAAACGGCTAGGCTGGCGATGTCACCGAAAACTAGATCCGTACTTAGATTCAATAAAAAACTCGCAACATAAAAGGGCTAAGCAATCGAAACATAACCACGTATTGATACACAGGCAGATGAGTGTTTACCTAATTTCTTTCTTTTAGTCTATTAAACAAAGTATTAACTGCTTATAGTAAACAAAAAAAAACATTTATAAAAACAAGCTTTTAATATAGATGTGACGTCATGTTTTTTTTGTATGCTTCTCAGCAAACCAACACGGGGGTGCATAAAAAATAACTAGTCCGCCTTCTTTAGGACTCCGCCATATTAGATTTAGAATGTCGTCTATTAGCTAACCATGCATTTTCATCCAAATTAAATCTGTATACAAAATTTCAGCTCAATTGGTTGGGGATAACTGGTTTAAAATTCAGTTGCAAGTTCTGACCTAAACAAACATACATACTTTGTAAGGTAAATAGAAGCTTGTAATAAAAAATACAAAGTCGATAACGCTAAACTCAAATAAGATTAGTTTTATCTACAGAGCGTAAAATAAGGCAGACCAAGAGACCAACTTGGTTAGGTTCATAGAGGCTTCCAAGAAATGCATAACTAAATAGAAATCTATTTCCTCATTCATTTTTCCTCTCAATGTCAGAGCTCCTGCCGTCCGGCTAAGGCATCTCAATTTAGAAATACCAAATTTCAGGTGTCTCTGAAAACACGTTACAGCTGTATTCGCCTGACAGCTCAGGCCGTAGAGTTATTACGTAGGACCCCGAGAAATTGGTTGGCCCTGCACTTACGTAAATAACCTACCTACGCCTAAATTCGACAAAAAGTAAATTGCATAATATTTAAAAATGATTGTCAAATGCGCATTATTTGAGCTCTGTTAACTGGTAAAACCATGCATAAAATCATAAATGCTCGTTTTAATAAAAAAAAAAGACGTAATATAATATTTGTATGACATTTATGGAATCACTAGGGCTGTATGATCAGGCATTGTTGTATGTAGCAGCACAACAATACGCGCAAACTACCGACAATCGTATCGCATGTCACTTGTCCTTTGTGGGCTGATCATTCTATGAAGCCTAAAGACGTATTATGTTTCTGCTCAGAACTGTCCATTAGACGGAGATATTGTGTACAGCATTAAGTTTAATTCAATGACGTCATTGTACCTATTATTATACCAATGTACCTAATCATATTGTCATGTTCAGCATTGAAACTGTTTTCGTCAAATACAGACAACGCGGCCTCTATACAGGGTGTTTTTTTAAACGTGGCCAGTACTTTAGGGGCGTGTAGTACTCATGAAAATAAGCAACTTTTACCATGGGCCCGACCATGAAATCGCGAAAAAAACATCAACTGCTCCACACATTGTCGCGTAACTCGAAAAAATGTAGGCAACAGCAGATTTTTTAAATCATATTTCATATTAGCCCATAGTGGTTCAAATTTACAAGTATTTCACTCCCTTAAATTATTGCCCACGTTTAAGCAAACACCCTGTAGACTGATGCTGTGTTTAAGCATCATTGTTGGCAACCAATTAAGAAGAAATGAGATAACATTCAGTTTCATGACGAGTTCGATTCGCTACGGTCCAAAGGACCAACCACTCAACAATGGGGAAACAATAACGATAATAAAACGAAACCATCTTGCGAAACGAATAAAATGAATAAAGCGTAAATCGAATGAGGCTATTGTTGCGTCCCTATTCTTTTTATAAACTGCCCGCCACGATTTGTTCATTGAAGCGCCTACTTTCTGAGAGTTCCGGTCCAAATTACGAGGTTCGAAAAGAAACTCCTCCGCACTTCGTTCAGAAGTTACCTAACGAACTAAAAATAAAATGAAAACTCGATGCAATCGGGCAGCTGGCGCAACTATAGCATACATAATGGGCACAGAAATAGGCTCATCACATCGCACCGTGAGGGTAATATAACAAGTTAATAGGAGCTATTTATACGGCGATGTTCACAGTATGACGTCATAGCACAAAGCGATATCGTCCGTACATAAATACTAGTGTAAATACGAATGTATGTACGGGGATTGTTTCGTTCCGGCAAGCGGAGGTTTTGGTTCATTTTAATGGTATGTTGCGTCGCAGTGCGGAAACCTGCGACTTGCTGGCATGCTCATCATTTCCTCGTAGTTAATATTATATCCCTATTTCAATAGCTTATTCACTTGATACATACAAAATGCATGCATCCATATAAATGGTCATTGTTTAAATTCGTACATTGATGAAGCTGTGCAGTGTTACACGATGCGAGCAAAAAATATCTAGCGTATCTACCAAATTGTATGTGGGTGAAAATTCGAAACTCCGCAGTTCGGTCACTGCGCTTTTTGCGTCAAATACGTTGGCAAATTTAGTTTATTTTTGATTCCATATAGCGATATTTCCTGATCGTTTACGGGCACGAACAACGAAGCAACTACAGCGCGGTATAAAGCACTCGACCAAAGTATTGGTAATCAAGTTAGCAGTGTGGAAATACGGTCAGCATCGTTCAAAATATTCTGTTGTCTACAACAAGCCGAGTCCCGGGCGATGCCACTAAAGGCCAATAAATAATAAACTTGCCAGTTTGCCACGTCATCGCACCGATAAGCACCGAGTAATTGTGGATTCTTGCATAATTAAAATGGAACTTTTTATAACTGATTAACATGCTAATCGAATCGTGATTAATATTGATGAAAACTAGCACACTGCCAATTATACACTGTGGAAAAAGATTTGTTACTGAACTAGGAACGATAATTTTGTTTTTTTCCCCAATTTCTTAAAAGCACTTTTTAGTTTTGAATATATTATTTTAAGATACTTACTTATATTTAGTTATTACCTATGTACCTACGTACAAGTGAACGAATGTTAAAACGACACGCTTCTGAACGTAAACCTAACTAAAACAAAGCAAAGAAGGCGAATTGAATCGGTACACAACTAACATAACCCAACGCCTCCAGTTCGGAAGCGTAGTTCCGCGTTCAAATAATTTTCTATTTCCGCGCCAATAGAAAAAAAGTTGAACATATTTTGGTGGATTTCTCTTGCTAGTATGTTCGTGTTCACCGCTGAAATACACTTTTGGGCCTTTGCATTGCTAAACGAGCCCCGGGATATAAGAAGTTTGGAAGTATATGAGCTTTATCTTAAGAAAATTTGGTAAAGCTATCACGGCGTATCAAAAAACAAGATTAATATTTCAAACAACCTCACGCGTAACCTACGGGGCTCGTACAGAAATTAATTCGTAATCGATTAATTCATCTGGGAATAATTTTCGCATTAGTTTTTTAATAACACATTAAAAGAGCAATGCGAAAATTGTTCCCAGTAGTCAATTCAGCAACGCAATGAAACAAACTTTAGTTTACTAACTAATTAAGCGAAAAAAAATTAATAGCAAGAATCAAAGAAACAAAATTGTTACTAGTTATTTCAATAGCGTCTCTCTCTCGGTATTTTATAATAGCCACCTGAAAATTACACAGTTTTTAGATGAGTGCTTTTCCATTTAAATGATCCTTTATATGCAATTGGGGTTCAGTTGAATAATATTGCCTCGGATATTATATCAAGCAATTTACTGTTATTACAGTAAATTGCTTGATATAATCATGAGTTTTGCGAAAGTCCTCCAAAATCAAAATCGTTGAAATCTTTCAGAGAGCAATTACAATTATTTTCCGCTCGGTTTTCTAGGAATGAATGGAATGTATCTTTTGTAAAACGTATTGTTGAATCGATGTATTGATTGCGTTCGTCAGAGCTGTCTGGCATATCTTTTCTTGCACCCTTATGCTCGCGTCGCCTAAGGCGTGTTCTAAAGTGGCGTCAACCAGCTGCGACAGTCGCAGACGTAAACTGTGTGCCGCGGGCACGCCGCACTGCGACGCAACACATCATTAAAATTTACTAGAATCTGTTACGTGCGAGGATCTCGATCCAACAGCCTAGTAAACAGATACACACCAATTAGATGGACGAGCAAACGGTTTAATAGTGTTCAGTGACAAAAGACACACGCACACTCGTATATAAACAAAGGGATTCCACAAGATTGATATCTCGCTCAATAAATACTTCGCAACTTAGCGAAATGCCCCGATTTCTATCTTTTGAGCTATCTCAAAGATTAGGAAGAAAGCGATTAATCTTGTGGTGTTTACCATAAAAGTAGTTTGCTAAAGCTTCGTAAATAGCGGGAAAGGTATTTACGTTAAGCTGTTAATCGTATCAGGGCTTCATTTAAATTACTTAATTATTATTGCCGTGAACTATTCCTCGAAAATGGCAGCGTGTGAGTTTGTAAGCCACGTCGTTTACTTAATTTGACTTAATATTCTTGTGCTTCGTTTGAAGTTTAATGTAAATTTGATAGAACTACCCGCACTCCCTCCTCGTGCTCCACTGGGTGACGGCAGACGGTAGAGGAACATATCAGTGGCAGCGAGATGATTTATATCGTTGGTCTCGCTTCCTTCCGCTAATTACTTAGACGTGCCGCAGTCTTGTTAAGATTTGTGTTGCTTCGGGCTAATTAATTTTTATTCTCGACTCGTTTTTGGTGATAAAATTGTGAATTAATTTGTTTTGTTGCACTGACGTTGCTATCTTTAGCAAAATTGTGAGTTGATGAAAGTGATTTTGATTACATACCTAGCATAGGTATGGCATAGGTTTTTCGTTTATTCTTGTTGTTGATGAAAAGTACCTTCGAGTAGTTACGTAAAAATATAGGTAGTATTGCATGTATATGGGAGCTAAATCTGCCAACAAACTGCTTTACAGTTTAACAGAAGTAATTTTTGTTTTTGTAATTGGACGTTACCACGAATAAACGCTTTTCATTTTTTTTTTTTTTTTTTAGTTTTATTTCAATATTTTTCAAGCAAAACTGATAAAAGTCACACAATTACTATCATAGTTCCATACATCACAGTGCCATAGTTCCAAAGTTCACATAGTACAGCACATCGAGCTACCCGAAACTGCGCAATCAACCATGAACCTAATGCTTTAGAGATAAAGTTGAAAATCTATTACAGAAATTTGACAGATTGTAGTAGCTTGATGTGCTGGCGTCTGTACCATAGTTCAACACATTTAGGTGTTAATTTGTGACGTTATACCATAAGAAATATCCCTTCAATATGGCCAGTAACTCCGTATCTAACTCGTAAATGGTACATTAGCATAATAATAAGATTCATACTAAGATATAAATCTAGTATTTTATATTGCCTATCATATATCAGCCCGTAAGGCTTACTTAAGATACGCCTCCCAACAGATAGATACCAACTAATACTCGACCTCAATTACCAACCTTGGAAAGTCGTGTAACTTATAGTATCACTAGCATTTCCCCGCGACTTCACCAGCGTGAACCTATTTTAAGTATTACCGAGATAAAAAGTTTTCTACGTCTCAAAAATGTCCCGTGTGCCTCATACAAATTCTTTGTGCCGTCATTGCGTGAAAAGGAAAAACAGACAGATCGACATATAAGTATGGATTGCAGACTAACTGGACTGACTCGTTGGTTTAGTAGTCGCAAGCGCGACTGCTGAGCATGAGGTCCTGGGTTCGATTCCCAGGTCGGGCAAAATGTTAAGGGTTTTTTCCATCAGAAATTTCTCAGTAGCAGCCACGGAGTCTGGATTTGTACCCGGTTGATGGCAATAGGCTCGCCCGCTATTACATCGGACTTAAACATAATTAGCGAAATGTGGGTGTACTATTAGGTACACCTCTGCCTAACCCTGTGGGAATTACAGGCATGATGTTATGATGAAGATGATGATATGATGACGTAGACTAACAGAATTGTCAATACAGAACAAAGAGCCTTTTGATCTCATTACCGATGGCAATCAAATTTGTAAGTGCGAATAACTCACAAAATTGTGTTTCTCCAAATAATTCTTTGTTATTAAAATTAATCTATTCTACTCAACTTATTTTTATTACCAACAAAACAAGTGACATGATATTCAAAGCTGCGGCGTGCTGGCTGCTTCTAAAGCCTCGAAGCCGATAAGACGCGTCTAGGATAAGCTGCAGGTAAATCTGTACCTAGGGCTCTAGCGCTTAGCCCAGACAGGATAGACGTACATTTTAATTTACCTGTAAACGGAGACTGCGGATCAGTGGGGCTTGAATACAGATGGAGAAGTTTGAAGAGATTAAAAATAGAGAAGAAAAAAGAGAGAAGACATTTGGTTTAGAATATGTTTATTGTTGAATAGCTGGAGATCATTCTTTTGTTTTTTTTTATCTAACTTTATTTTATTGCTGTGGTCTCGAGTGTATGTGTGTGTTTTGATTGAAGTCTATCGCAGAACACTGATGGAACGACCTATTTGGGTGTACTGATTCTCAAAAAACTAAATTTAGGTAACTGCAGTGATCATCTGTTTACTCATAACGGAAGAAAGCCGTGAGCATACAAAAAATGAGCCAATCCCTGAAATTATTTCAAAGATATAAACGTCTACATCCACTCCAACAATTATATCTGAAATGTTTACGAAGAGAATAATAAACCACTTGAGTTAAATGGGATTGTATGTTTGCAGTAAGTAATTAAATCGTAAAGTTGAAAGCGGAGTCACAGATGGGTCGCGCCAACAGCCGCTGTTTATCCAAATTCTCTTTAAATACTTGAAACAAACAACTATAGTTATAGACGACTAACTTATTTACGGTTTTCGGTTCAAGTATCCAAAAGGACGTCTATTTGTCCTTGGTCAGTAAACTCTGTTACCTACCCTGCTGACTACAACCAATTTCAACTAGCTTGTATCTCTACACCGCGATAGAAAGAAGTAAAATGTGTTTTATTTATGTTTGTCTCTTTCTCTCTCACTCAAAACCATAATTATTTCAATCTCCATATATTTTCATTCTCGCACAAAACAAGCCTGAGGACGACGCCGCTGCCCATCCTTTTGACGTCCTAAAGCGCATAAAACACGCATGGCTGAGCAAAAGAATGTTTTTTCTTTATTTTAAAAAAACCATCGATACTTAAACCATTTAGTGAAGGCATCTCTTCAGCCACAAAGATTGCGAGTTTAAATGAATTCAATCTAAAATCTCGTGTGAAGCAAAAATTTAATCGTATCGGGTTCTGAATCTTAGACATCAAAGTAACGTGGAGGTTTGAAGAAACTTTCCTCCATCGCCTTTTCTGTGCTCCATCGACTTTTAGAGATAAAACTTTTGCGCCTTCAAAAGAGTTACACGCTTTATTTCACAGGCGAAATAAAACGTCCGTGAAAAATCAAGAAAACTAGAAGACTCGGGCTGAAGCCCCGAAGTGTTATTACTAAGACTGTCAAACTCGAATTCGAGGCGGTAAGGATGTTCTTTGTGCGTTGTTCGTCATTTATTGGTCGTTTGTGAAGTGAGAAATGAGTTAGCTCGACGTGGTAGGAGCCGCGCCCGGGCCAGCTTGTGACCGATTGCGCGTAAACTTGCGACGCCCGTCGTCCCGGGCAGCCGCACCACCAATTTTCTGTTATTAAATTTCAATTATTTTTTAACATTGTTATTATTATTATTTACTTACGACGAACAACGAACGATAAAGCGGTAATGGCCTATAAAGTTAGATAGATACAGAACGCAGGTAAAAGAAAAGTATGTAACTACTCACTATTTTATTTAAAATGTAGTAACCCCTGAAGACGTCAATCCCGAGGACATTACATATTCTATTGTTCGCAATCTGGACACTACGGGCTATACGGTTCAATATACGGTTGTAAAGGTTTTGTTTAACAATCGGACACGATCACACAAGTAATTCAAGAAACTATTGTCTTCGCGACATTGATTTGTTATAAACATTCTTTTATATGTTGGTATACTAAGGTCTTGAATATTTTCTGGTCAAGAGGAAGATTCCGATCGCATTATGAAAGCGATAAACAAATATTTGACGACCAGTACCAGTGTACGATGTCGTCCTTATACTAACAACTTGTTGCAACGTAGCCTGGGCCGGCCAAATCTACGTAGTTAGAACTTTTCGGTCTAGTCCATTGCACTTACTGCACTCCACTTTAGAACAAGCGCAGACGACGCGACGACTTCGCTCCGCAAAAAGTCTCTCAATCTAACTTCAACTTAGGGAAGTGATCAATATCTTTTGTCGCAAGCTTTCTGCGTCAGAATTCAAGACTCGGTGTTATCATATAAGCAGGAATAAAGCCGTTTTGTGTAGGTGTACAGCATGAAATGGTCTCGTAGTTTGCGAGTCAATGCACCCATGTAAGCCAATTTAGAGAGACGACCACAGAATATTAGGTAGGGCGATGAAGCTCACTTTCTTGAGAAAGTGAGACTTGCTTGTATCCCGCAAGAAATTTAATATGTGAAGAAAAATATGGACTGTATAAAGTTGTGTTAGAAAAGAAAAATAAAGGACATTTTCAGGACTGAACAGATTTTTAAATAGATTTATACTTTTGTTTTAAAAGTAAGAAACCGTTTCTAATGGATTTGAAAGAACTATACGCTAAATCAGTCGCTTGGTAACATTTCATTAAATCCCATTAAGGGTCAGCATGAAAGAATTGATCAAAGCAAATGCCACTTGACGTCAAACAAAAACAAATACACGAAGGCAACGTCTTTTTAACAACAAAAGAATAGCGTGGATAACTGCAAAAGTCTCGAATTGATAGTAGTTGGTACAGTTTTTATGCGATGAGTCACGTCAAAAGTTCGGTCTCACCCACATTTCCCAGTCCACAACTCTATTTGAATAAAGTATGAGCTT
Source organism: Noctua janthe (assembly GCA_910589295.1). Lineage (NCBI taxonomy): Eukaryota > Metazoa > Arthropoda > Insecta > Lepidoptera > Noctuidae > Noctua > Noctua janthe. The sequence goes on along the minus strand of OU342556.1, from coordinate 9,435,366 downwards.
CGGCGGTCGGCAAACTTCGGAAGAAGCCGAACTGAAAAAATGCATTTTTTACCGACTACGGAACGGAGAAAGTGTGTGTAACTAAATACGTTTGGGGTCGCTGGGATTTGTTCCTTTTTATCTTTGTTTAATTTGGATTTTATTAGGTTTCTTGTTCTTTTTGTTTGTTTTGGGGATAACAATTGCATCACAACTCAGTGGTTGGTTTACCGTCTTTATTTGAGCATAGTGGAGTTTTCCGAGCATATGTTAGTAGTCTTTTAAAGCAATATATTCTACAAGTAACCCTTACATAAAGGTTCAATTTGAGAGATAAATCAACATGAAATAAGTACAGCCGTATCCGTCCGTGACATAACCTTTAGAAAAAAGGATGTTAATTTTTATATATGATGTAGAAGAATTCAATTTACAATTAGAATGAATATTTCCAAAATAATAATTAAAGTTCTAATAGCACTTCCATTATCCAACAGGGTAATTGAATTAATAAGTTTTGTACAGCAATTTTAAAGGAAAGAAAAGGCTAGGCAGATGATGATGACAGCAATTTTAAATGGAAACCCCAAATTCAATGTTGTGTTATCTTTCTGTAAAACCAAGATCACCGTAAAATTGAAAGCCTCCTTCAATTTACTTTTGTAAGAAAATAAAAGATATATTGCTTTCATGTGAAACAGACATACGCATTAATTTTGAGAATATTTTCAATCAATCAAAAGTCTGCTATTGAAGCGTACAGTATCTAATATTGGTATTTCATTACGTTTTCTTACACAGGTACTACCATCGACCATAAAGCTAAGGCCGAGATCTAAAGACGTTACTTAACATGTGCTAATGCTTTGACATGTTCCCGTCTCTATCTTGAACTAGTAGTTTGACAGTTATACGTCATTGGCAGTAGTAGCTTTAAGCGTGTGTAAGTGCGTGCTTAGTAGATTCCAGTAACATTTTTAGAGAAATTTATCATTTTCAGATATACGAGTACATCTACAGTAATATTATAAAGAAGAAAGATTTGTATGTTTGTAAGAATATACTCAAAAACTACTGAACGATTTTAAAAAATCTTTCACCATTAGAATGCTACATTATCCCTGCGTAACATAGGCTATTTTTATTACTAGAAAAAATAGAATGTCCGCTAGTCAAATATATACATGGTATTTCACCATATGCAAGTTGTTTAATGATATCTTGTACCAATCAGTCATATTGACCGTGGTCATCCTAACAAAGCCGTAAAGTACGTCTTAATAAAATAAAAAAATCTTTCGGTACCATCCGTAATACTGCTCTTGGATAGTTTTAAATTCTCTCAAATTGTCACTTAGAAGCTTCTATTAAAAAAAAAAAAAAAAGCTTCTATTAAAACGACGTAAATATATCTTTTTTTTTTTTTTTTTTTTTTTTCCGGATGGGAAATCATCAAATGACCCCCCCCACTCTGGGCGGAGCGGAAGGGAGTGTCAGACTTGTACTGACTAAAACCCATCCATGTTCCTTCTTTGCCCTTTGTATTCCAGGGCCACGGTATCTCTTTCGAACAGTCCCGCAGCCCTGGCAGGCATCGGTCCTTGCGGACCCCTACTTATTTGCTGACATCTCTTTGAGGCGCACGTGGAACACGAACGCGCCGTCGACACGGCCTGTCGTCATAAGACGGCCGGACGGGGAGCTAGCCCATAACTCGCCGTCCACAGGCCCGCGCCTACGGTGGCCGGGAGCCACCACGTGACCCCCAACGCCCAGGGCGTCTCCCGCGGCGACTGGGACGTGAGGTTCTTACGTAAATATATCTTCAGACAATACCAGAAAAAAACGAAGTTTTGTTCTCTTTTCAATATTATATTATGTTTCCTACAAAATTGCAATACCAACAAGATCAAAATGTATCGAACAGCGGATTTTGTAAAAAAATAAATACCTAGCGTCGGCCCCAAAACACTGCCTTGCGGGACACCAATGCTCACCCTTAACTCATCACTAACGTAGTTTGCTATCTTTAGACGTTGCTTTCTACCCTGGAGATAATCTGTTAGCAGAGCCAAGGACACTCTTCACATGTGTATGTTTTCTAAACTAAGGAAAAGGATGGGAACAAAGACGGTGTCGGAAGGCTTTTTTAGATCCAAGAAAACAGTGAGACACCTTTTTCCTGTATCCACTTTCTTAACAATATAAGAGGTTAGTCCTAAAACTGCGTCATCTGTCGATAATCCTTGCCTAAATCCGTACGAAAGCCAGATATTATGTTTTTATTGATGTAATTAATTAATCGTGTGTTTAGCTTTTCTATGGCTTTTGAGATTGCAGATAAGACCAAGATGGGTCTCTAGTTGCTCACATCTTCTCTATCGCCACCCTTGTGAACAGGTGTAAAGATGGTTTGTAAAAAAACTTATTAATACCAAGCTAAAATTCTACTGCCATTTTTATAAACTCTGGAATCTTCTATAAAACGCTTCCTAACTGTATTACCGTACCGTATTAATAGAAAATGACAGGTAAGATTTATCGAACGTTTCTGGATGGTAAGTTTTTATCAATAGGAGGATCAGCCTTTGGTAGCGAGCTCTTTTTATGTTACAAATTCTTTTCTTATTTATACAAGGAACGTCCGCTGAAAGCAGCCATCAATTGGCGATTAAATGTACAGGCTTTAGGTAAAAATTATTTTATGTTCTTAGGTTATTTTACAAAATGTTGTTTTCGCGTTTTGTATCATACACACATATCGATCACCAGATATGTGAAATCACACAAGTAGCGAAATAACGAGCAGTTAAGCTCTAGAATATTTTGTTTTTCCTATAATATTTTTGAAACAAATACCTTTAAAGTACATAGCTATGCTAGCACATAAGTACACTCCACATAAAATGAAAACATTCCTCTTATTGATGGTACTTACGAAATATAATCACCCTCTCCACTGTTTCGCCATTATTATATCTTTCTTTTTAATTTAAGATTCATTTTTATAAAACGATAAGTCCATTTTAATTCCAGTTGATTATTCTTATTAATACTTTCTGCGGGAGATAACGATGGAGTGCACGACGAGCAAACCAATTAATTAGCAGGGATCATCTAAATGTCCTCAGCGCGATGAACGCCTGATAAATTAACCTATTTAATTCAAGATACTGTCTATAACAATGTTTTATATCTCCAAAAGATCCATTTGATAACCTCTTTTAATTTCAAAGGGTATTTAAGGCGCTGACTGCGGTCGAGGCGACTTGGCGGCATTCCCAATGGCTGTAAAAGTGTAAAACAAGTATGTGTTCGCGCTGCTGAGCATTAACATCAACTTATTTCTCGCACAGTTTGTATTTCAATGCGCCCTAGTGTGAAGTTAAAAATAAAATGAAAGCAGAACATCCACCGGTGTAACACGTTACTGTAACAGACTTTTGTTGACGCATCCGCTGCGCTAGTACAACGAAAAATTAATGAATAGGTCGCGGCAAACACGTCGCGCGCTCGACCGAACAACGCCAATAAATAACAATCTTTTAGGCGCAGCCGGAGTGTTACCAGTTAAAAGTAAGTAATTAGATAAATGTACAAAACAAGTTGTAACAAATGGGCTCAGCGGCGATGGTGAAATATTTCGTGATTGATCACCAAGTAACGAGCATGGGGCTCTAAATTCCTTTAACACTACGGTAATGTGTTGAGCTCAGCAGTTAAAAAGGTACAACTGAGGGAGGATTGTTTGTTTGCCCATTTATTTAAACTGGCTAAGTAACCTTTTCTGTGATCACCATAACAACCCCGCACACTCTACAAAATTAGTGGTTGTCAAAGCATATTATAGAATTGTAATCTGGTGAATGGCCACTCTCTTATCATAAACAACTAAAGCACACCGCAGGCAGAGAGATCCCATCATGACAAAGTCCCTGTCAGACACGACATTGTAATAAATCACAATTTATATTAGTTAATCCGATCAGCAAAAACAGCGGTGACTCATAAAATTTGTTTACCGGCAGACCCCAAACTTGTATCATTATACGCGATTCAGCTGATGTCATGATTAATTTCACGATAGATAGGTAAGCCCGAGTTAAAAAAAATTAAACTCGGCGCTCAAAGAAAGATGACGAGCTAATCAAATTTCGCGCAAGTTCGGGAAGTCTCGGCAAGTTCTCGGCAAGTTCTCAGATTCAATTAGTAGATACGGGGCGGGCTGTTGTCGCGAGCGCCCGGCCATCCGCGCCGCCCAGACACACTAGCACGGTGATTTTCATTATCATACCTATAATAACCATTCACTCTTACTTTCACGATGTTTGCCTTTTACACTTTAACTTAATCTAGGAGTTCTCGGTCGGCACTTCTGCTGAGATTTAATTGAATCTAACTGCGCTGTTAGACGGAAACAAAGTTAACTTTATGAAGAACGAATAAAAATGTAAAGAAAAATGTTAAATAGAAAACTGCGACAATGTTGGTACAAATCATTAGGCTTGTGCTCAGAGAACACAAAAGAAGCTGTTATTAAGCGTCTAATACTAGGTATAAAGCAGCGCACCAGTTTGCCAGCGCAGACATTATAAAAGGCGATTTTATAACAAAAAGTGGGGCGAACGTCAACTAGTTACAAAGCCGCCTGATAGATTGGCTCAACGAAACTTCCTAATGTACGGTGATGGTGCAAGGTGAGCGAGGCACAAGTTCGCCAAGTTTCACCTTTGGCGGTGTTAAATGTTGGCAAATTATACGCCCCGTTTGAGAACGTTCGCCAACATAACACTTGGCCGGCTAATGTGTTTAATAACAAATAGTGTATAGAATATTGGATATACATAAATGTATGATGTTAATTTATAAACATACAGGGTGTATACAGACCCTTCACGAAGTCGTCAACCAAGAATTATGTACATCAAACTAAGTTACTTTACGCAAAAATTATTGCTGGGAAACAACTTTTTTTGGGGTGAAATATCACGTTTTATTATAGGACTCGATGTAATACAGTCAAGGCATTATGCTGATGGATGCATTAAATAGTACGGGGATCGTGGAGGTGTACCTTACAATGAACGCATGTATTTAAAAAAATCCCGAAAATATTGGAACTTTGACCCCCAATATATCCGTAACTAGAAGGTTCCCAGGTATGGTCTAGAACAAAAAAAAAGTATAGTAATGACAGGGAAAACAAGTGCTTTTAGTCTTCGTTAAGGGTCTCGTTACACCCTTTTATACACAGGGTGGTACATGCGAAAAAGTTATCAGCACAGTACCTACACATAGTACTGCTCATACAATTTTAAATCGACAAAATAGGAACAAAATAATTTGAACTGTGTACATAAGTTTAGAAATCTGGTATTGATTGTGTCGCAGTTTGAGCAATAGTGCAAAATCGAAAAACAGTGAAAACATAATGTAACATAAAACCGTCATTAACATCAAATAAAACCCACTTTTTAATGACTACACTCATCATCATCTGCCTAGCCTTTTCCCAACTATATTGGGGTCGGCTTCCAGTCTAACCGGATGCAGCTGAATACCAGTATTTTACATGGAGCGACTGCCTATCTGACCTCCACAACCCAGTCTGTACTGGGTAATACGATACCCCTTGGTAAGACTAGTTGTCAGACTTTTTGGGCCACTGACTGCCTAACGACTGTCAAAGATCTACAAATGACAGCCGGGACCAACGGCTTAACGTGCTTTCCGAGGCACGGAGGAAACTCTGTATGTAATGGGCGGTCACCCATCCACAGACCAACCTAGGCAAGCACTAACCACTAACGCTTAACCTAAAGATCGACCCGAGCGGCTGTTATTATTTAGCCACGAGCTCCTCTAATGACTACACTATAACGCAGTAATAAATCGGCTTGTCATCCGACAAATGACAACAATCATCCTTAACGGGCGAGGTCAAGACAAGTCACCTGTGAGTTGTGAGCTGTGGGGAGACATCTATGTGAGTCGTGAGGTGAACGACACATTACTGAGACAAACATATAATAACATGGCTAAATTGAAACGTTGTTATTGTTCCTTTGGGAGAGAGTTAAGGCAAGATCACTTTGAAATATTGTTGTATTTTTGTAAATTTAACTCGTTGTCGTCTTGTCTATGTGGGATATAATGTTTAAGCGTAGCATATACGACGATTTTTATAAGGTACATGGATGCTCTTATAACGGAATGTAAACATGACGTTCTTTTTAATCCCATCATGTTTATTAAGTTTCGCTAACTACTTTAATACTGAGATCTTGTGTGGTGCTGTTTTTTAAGTTTAACCGGGCAGATAACGATAAGGTAGGTATGATGGACATCCGGGTATGATGGTGCTGCTTGGCTAAGGTCTAAGGTAAGCTAAGACAATCCTTTGTTTCATATTAAAGTATTTGAAGTATGAACTCATTCCTCAAGTCGCCACATTATTCTTTCGAGGGCTGGGTCACCAGTCACGACGGCGATGTGCGTCGTGCGACACATTACTACACCACACACGTAATAAAGTGTCAGAATTCAGTTGTACAGTCTTTATTGTACCTCAGGGGCAGTGTTTTAGAGAGCCAATATATTTTGGGAACGTTAAACTTTATAGTATAGGTTTTGGTTAGGTATACCGTCGTAAACACAGACGCAAATTGTTACCATGAATAAAGCACGGGATTCTGGAGCGACTGCTGAGTATTGGGTTCTGGGTTCGATTCCCAGGTCGGGCCAAGTGTTACTGGGCGTTTTCTTCAGGAATTTTTCAGCAGCGGCCATGGAGTCTGGATTTGTGCCCGGTTGATGGCAATAGGCTAGGCTCACCCCCTGGCAAATAATTGGCTCGCCCCGGCGAAATGTAGGTGTGCTATTATTTAGTTACACTTCTGCCTAAACCTTGTGGGGTGGATGTACCTACCATCTTATACATGTAGGTCCACTTCTACCTAAAGCTTTAGGGTAATGTTATGTTGTTATCTTCTCGGGCAAAACGAATAGAAAAGTTTCTTTTTTTAACCGACGATATATTTCTATGCTGCGGTATCTAGAATTACGTGATGAAATCGTGGTAACATTTTAACTTTGTTTGTATTAAATATCGTGTAATATACAAAACATTTTAGAAAAATAAAGTTGTTCTACAGACGACAACAATCACCCTTAGGAGGTGGGGTCAAGAAGTGTCACCTGGGGGAGTTGCGACGTCTATAGGTAGGAACGTATGTGCGTCGCGCTACACATAACTGTGTCATATGAGGCCACACCACACGCAATAATAGGAGTAAAACTGGTAGTTATTTACAATCTTATAGCTTCTTTCAGAACTGCTATGGCTTTAAACGAGATGTGATGAATTATCTTTTGCGAAATGCTTAAAGGAATAGATGTCTACTAATACTAATGATTGACCTCATACTAAGCAATTACGTTATTCTCAATAGATGTATTCTGTATCATAATTCTCTATCCATCGTCCACACATCAGGCTTTTTTACGGAGCACTGAATCGTTTTAATAATCTTCCGTAATCGAGTGCTTTGCCGGCGGGTATATGCACTCCTAGTACAATTAAAAATTTTACTACTGCGGAACCTTCGTTCTCTACAATAAATCTGAGAACCTCGTTCTAAAAAGTAAGCATCTTTTGACACTGTTGTTAGAAAAGCACTTTAATGATGGCGACACTGTCTTAGCGCCGAAACGCTCTAACAATGGTGCCAACCTTGAGGCATAAAATCCTTTGTGGCAACTCCCGCCTTGTCCAAAGCATATTCTCGCCTTAATAAAACTTTATGAGCGTTTCTACATCAAAATATTCTCTCAAGCATTTAGGGAAACTCTTTATGAGAAATGATTGTCTCATTTCACGATGACTGCTTCAAATAAATATTAATGACTGAACATTGAGATGTAAAATGGACGGCTGCGCTGGTTGAATGAAATTTTATAGAGCAGCTAGTGGAAGATTGTTTCACTATAAAAAAACATTCAATGTCTTGAGTTTAACTTCTCACTTACTTCAGTAAGATAGGTAATCCCCTCTCTCTAGCATGGTTACGGAAATAGAAAATACGACGAGAAAAGAATTCTAAGACGTTTTATTTAAAATCTTTATGAAGTATTTTAAGAATTTTTATCGTAAACTACATAGTTATATCTTAAGCAACAAACAAGTTACGTTTCTTTTTAATATCTAACTAAATAAGCTTTAAGAAAAGCACAATGGTTACAACAATTTTCTTAACAGTCGTTTCATTGTGGAGTCAGAATGAAAATGTTAATTTCACCACGTCCACCGCGGGATAAAGAGCATTTTTGTGTTTATAAGCAATCGACTGGTAGCTTATCAAGTAAATACCTAACAAGTATAGTCTCCAAAAAGGACTAAATAGCAGATATTAAGTAACAGAATATACGTACCTAATATTGCCGCCCGTTTTAATTTTGCCTTTTGTTTGTGTACCAAATAAATATAGCAATTTGTTACTTTACGTAGAGACGATACCTAAAGTAGCTGTGTTAAGTTGCTGGGACTTAAATGACTGAGCTCAGGCGACAATTAACTTTTAAAAATTTCTAAAAAATCTTAAGTTGAAAAAAGACCAATGACAAGACCGGACAAAACTCAGACGGAGTCCAAAAGCCAGACATTTCTAAATCCGATGGTAACTATAGTTGTGAACAACATCACCAATATCTAAGAAATAAAGATATGTTTATCACAACTTAAAAAACGCAAGACAACTTTGATATCTTTCTAACCTTTTCCTCTGATCAAGGGCTGGCTTTACCTCGGCCTGAGGCTAAGTGTTGCCATACAACGTGGCAAAGCCGCCAGTCTTTTGGGCACGTTACCAGCTGACAGCGTTGAGGAGGACTTTAAAATGACCTTTCATAAAAAAAAAAAAAAAATGTCTCTTTTGTTTACAAACGTAGATAAAACCCTGAACCCCACACTAGGATTCCCATCGGAATCATTTCATTATAGTTTGTTGTTAGTTTATTTAATAGTTTTTAATTAATAAGGTATAATTATAGTTAGTTTATTCTGAAGTTAAAAAGTACTTTAAACACTTTATTGCATTTAAGACTTAAGTAAAAACAAATAGCTAATTGACAGACATGATCTAAAAATAAAAGTTAAACCTAAAGATCCGTTCCATCGAGATTTTTCGATTCTTCCCACGTAAAAGTCAGAGCATCAAAGAAAAACAACTTTATTTTTATACATTGCTTGGGGGAAAAACGATTAGCTTAGTTAACAACCTTAGATCTCTATTTTTAAACTGTTTTTATCTATCCCCATCCTTTAACGAGCTTTATTTATTTAAGCTCACGTTAGTATTTTAATCAGCAAGGAAACTTCTGCCAAGCTTTTTACCTAACCTACTTTTTTAAGCCAATTTCACTCTACGTCATTAACATGGAGTTTAAATATAAAATAGATTTCATAAAACTACGGTTTTAATTTTAATCAACAACATAATATCACGCCTGTAACCTCTGAAGGGTTATTCAGAGATGTAACAATAGAACCTTTTTTATTTTTTTGTTTTCGGGGGTAAACCTGCAAAACTCGACCGGTCTTTGGGGATAAGACCGGGGAGTGTGGGATTTTTACCGCATTAAAACCACCCCAGTGGTCACCATCCGCACATGAGAGGAGGCACCGTTTCCCCTTAAAAAACGTAACTATAGTACCGTGGGGTATTCCTCTAAGCGCAACTATTTTTAAGCGCAACTAACTAAGCGCAACTAAATTATTCCTCCAAGTGCAACCATTAGTTGCGCTCACAAAATCAAATTCAAAATATTATATGTTTATTCCTCAAAGCGCAACTATCATGAAAAATAGAGGGGGGGATGGATTCATTAATTTTTTTCAAATGATGCGCTTTGAGGAATACCCCATTTCGCCACATAAGTTTAAGTCCCTTGTCAAATAATCCAACAATAATTGGTAAGATATAGAAACTGCAAAGTCCTGTGACAACAACCACAAGTAGAAATGGGTTAGCTATTGTTAGCCTGGGGACACACCTGCATCGATATTCAGGGCTATTTTAAGACTTGAGCGATGCCAATCTAACCTTCTACAACGGGTACCTGAAACTCTTGACACACCTTTTTCGTAAAACCTCTTTTTATCGATCAACAGAGTTTTAATTAGGACTGAAGGTTTTTTAAATCATTTATAGAACAAGCTTTAATATAACTTGGGTTGATCAACATAAATAAGATAATAATTAACATGTGCTAAATGTTATTTTAAACGATTTTAAAAAGAAACGGTTTAACTTTTAACCCTTGTAACCATGATACGTAGATAAAGCCCATGGGTGGCAAAAAACTCTGACACCAGGTTAGGCACTAATAACACGATAAAGAAGATAGATAAATGATTTTATCAGTCTACGTAAACCAACAGACAACACATGTACAATTTGCAATGAATTCATCAGTGATTTATTTTTCATAGTAACAACCTAAACCAGAATTCAAATGTCAAATCAGAGTGCAAATATATATCGTGTCCTTTCAATATCTACCATTCAATACACTCTACACATATGGAAATAAATGGCACTAAAACCTTCTTGATAAAGCGTGGATTATATTATGTGATACTGGAAGCAGGCACTTTGGTGTGCCTGACGCACAACACCCAATCTCCCTCTAATCAGTGATCGAGATTACTGATATTCAGTTTTCCTTTTTTGTCACTGAAACTAAAATAACACTTCAAAAAAGCTGCGAGACATTCACATCATCTTTTTGCCTTTGTCGCATGTTACTTGGGGTCGGCGCAACACGTTTTTTATTTATTAAACTTATACTGACACTTACGTGATATCTTCCGTGATTGTTTATTATTTTGAGCTCAAAATAATTAATATAAGTTTAGTTTTAAACCGTGAAAGCTTAAAGCAGTATTTATTTATTCATTACAAACACTGCTAACATTACAGGAAATTCTTAATGCGGTAGCATGGTCCTTAATTAAAAAATCTTATCAATCAATCAATCATCAATCAATCATTTTTTATTTGTTAACATAGGTATAGAATAAATACAGATCTTAGGTTAGTTAAACATCATCTGGAAACCAGGGCGCCCTGCGGACTCTCCGTCCGCATACCGGCCCATCGTGTTGCTCGACGAGGTGGGCTAGCTCTTTGAAAGAGTCATTGCCAACCGCCTCGCCGGGCACCTTGCAGGGATGGGGCCGGATCTTGCGGAACACCAGTTTGGTTTCCGCAAGGGGCGCTCGACGGTGGACGCCATCATGCGCGTGAGAACTCTCACGACGGGGGATTCGGTGTCCCGGGGTGGGGTCGTCTTGGCGGTGTCTCTCAACATCGCCAACGCCTTCAATACCACGCCCTGGAGCTGCATTAGGGAGGCACTCCGGTATCGCCGGGTGCCTTCCTACCTTCGTCGTGCGGTTGGGGACTACCTGACGGATAGGACCGTCATCTACCCCGGTCGGAGCGGAGAATGGAACCGGTGAGAGATGTCATGCGGTGTTCCACAGGGATCGGTTCTGGGGCCGGCTTTGTGGAACATCGGTTACGACTGGGTGCTGCACGCCGACCTCCCTAGCGGCGTAGTGTGCTACGCTGACGACACGCTGGTGCTGGAACAAGGGAGGTCGCACGAGGCGGTGACCGAAAACATGACACGCGGGGTTGCGATAGTCATAGAGAGGATCCGGCAATTGGGTCTCGAGGTGGCATTGCACAAGTCCGAGGCCATGTGCTGTCATGGGCCTCGGAAAGCGCCACCGTAGGGATCCCTACTGACGGTAGAAGGGGTTTCCATCGGCGTCGGGTCGACGTTGAAGTACCTAGGACTCGTCCTCGACAGCCGGTGGAACTTCGTGGAGCACTTCCGACGTTTGGCTCCCAAACTGGAACGGACAGGGGCTGCCTTCAAGCGGCTCTTGCCCAACCTGAGGGGTCCAAACGCAGGAGGCGTTTGGACCCCGGAGGCTATACGCGGGGGTCGTGCGGTCCATGGCCCTTTACGGGGCCCCGGTGTGGGCGCGTTCTTTGAGGCGGCAAGCTGCCCACTACCTGAACGCGCCCCAAAAGGTGATAGCCATAAGGCTAATCCGGGGGTACCGCACGATCTCCGGCGAGGCGGCTAGCCTCCTTGCCGGATTGCCGCCATGGGATCTGGAGGCGATAGTCCTACCGCGCCTGCACGAATGGCGCGCGGAGGCACTACGTCGGGGGGAAACTCCGCTGCCGCGGCAATCGCCGCTCATGGGTCATGTTTTTTTTAGGTTTTGATTGATTTTTGTCTTATTTATTTCTACTTTGTTTTATTGGTAGCGTAGGCTTATCGTTTTCCTCAGGTGTAATATTATTGTCTTTGGGTTTAATAGGTGTAGGTTTAATATTATCGTCTTTGGGTTCAATTGGTGTAGCATCATTGCTTACTTCCGGTTTCGGTGCTTCTGTTTGTGTTTGTTTATGGTTTTGTGAGTCGTTTATTGTTTGCTGTTTGTTTTTATTCTTTTTTGTAATAGATGACTTTAATTTAGTTGGACTATAAGTTAATTTCTTAAAAAGGTCATTTTGTTTAGTCAGACTTTCATTCAGTGTCTTAAGGTTTTTATTATCTAAGGTCAATTCGTCAATTTCCATGTGAGCGCTCTGTAGGTTTAGTGTAAGGTCAGCAATTTGATCTTGCAATTCCTTTAATTAACTAGTACTAGTGTGTAATGTTTTTGCATACGGTATCGATCTAAGGCAAAAAACTTGGTACAGGTACAGCTCACGTTCATCAGATGGCGGTGTTATCAATTACATACCTGGATGATGATGATTTTGCATATTGTTTGTATTTTGAATGCCACAGTCGTTATTTTGTTTTTTACACTTTTTAGTTTCTTCATAACGTAACACTTTTTGCATAGTCCAGCACTTTATAATTACTTAAAAATAATGAAAGTTCAAAGTTCAGAAGTATAAGTCAAATTGTTCACTGAGTTTTTTTCACTTTTATAACTGTTTGCACATTTCGATTACTATCGTCCATGCGACTTAGCTTCTAGTGCTAACTTTAAACAATTTTCACAAAGCAAAAATGCACTTTTAATATTTTTTATACACAAGAAATCACGGGGCCGATGATGACATGTCAAACGACTTATATAAACAAACACAGTCACGCAATTATTCTTTCATATTATTCCTCACACAATCCATCCATTGTTTCCTTGGTCTTTCTCTCCCTTTCCATTCATAAACATTTATATTCATCACTCTTTTAGTCACATGCGATTCGTCCCTCATCGTCCGTCCGTCCGTCCGTCACCAAGACAGTCGATTCCCTTTCAACTTTTCTGTAACTGGCGCTACTTTCTAACTTCCTCTAATATAACCACGAGAAAAACAACAGTTAATTTAATTAAAACTATAATAATAATAATAATAATAATAATGTTTATTTCCAGTAAAGTGATCACAAAGGTTACAAGTACAGTAATATGGTACAACATAAAGTGCATTAAGTATTATCTCCTGGCACCCAAACTAGGTTTATAGCCTGTGACTTGGGGACCAGTGATTCCATAAGGTGGAAGATCAAAAATGTCAGTAAACTGTTTTCACCAGTAACATGGTTAATATAAATTTAATTATTATTTTTGTGTTTAGAAAAAGAAAAGTAAAGTAAAGAAAAGTAAAAATAATTCGTAATAAAAATGTTTGTGAGTATTTGAGTTAGAGTGTGTTGGTTGTGGTAGGTGTAGTAGGTATGTTGTGTATGTGTAAGTAATGTGAAAGTGCGGTTCGTGTATGGTGTGAATGTGTCCTGGTAGATGTAGTAATGGTGAATGTGTGGGTAAGTGTGAAAGTGGAGCGGAGATCTGTCTTATGCATGTGGGAGGAGAAGTTTTTCGGTCTCATCGTATGATTTCTCAATTAGCCATTCTTTAACTGTGATTTTGCATTGGTGATAATTTAAACTGTGGATATGGAGAGATTTATTGATTTTATTATATAGAGTATAGCTGAGGTAGGTGAATTGGTGTTGTGCGAAAGTGGTTTTGTGTCTAACTGGTGGAAGGGCAATGTCTGCGCGGCGTTTAGTACTTGCTGTGAACGGCAGACGATGCTTCCTTAATACACATTGTAGCACATATAAGCCTCTCACCGTCAGAAACCTGCTTTCCCTAAAAAGTTCCAAAGTAGGGTATCTATAGGGCTTGCAAAACATAACTTTGAGAACTGCTCTCTGGGCTCTTTCTAATTTCAGAAAGTATGTTTTGCAAGCGCCACCCCAAGCCGGCAAACAATATAGGAGAAGAGACTGACAGAGTGAGTAATAGACCATCATAAGTGTTTCCGAGTCAGCCGAACAACGGAGTTTCTTAAAGATGGAAATTAGTTTACGCGTTCGGTTAACTAGATTATCAATATGACTATACCAGTTCAGGTGTTTGTCAATTTGCACGCCCAAGTATTTTATACAAGGTGCGGTTGCCAGAGTAGGACAGGTACAGCAGGAGTCTTGAGAACAACTGTGAACTTTAACAATCGGCGTTGTGTTTGGCTGAGTCTTGTTGCTTAAAGAAAAAGAAACAAGCTTCGATTTTTCTGCATTCAGTGTCAACAAGTTATTGCTAAACCAGCTCATGACAATGTCCAACACCATCTGAGCATATTTTTCTGTTTCACTCCAATCATTCCCATGAACAAGTAGGGCTGTATCATCAGCATATGTAAATAAGAAGCAGTTAGTTAGTGGAAGTGAACACAGATCATTAATGTAGATGAGGAACAAGGTTGGACCCAGAATGCTGCCTTGTGGGACGCCGTATTCTATTCTAGCTTTATCGCTTATTACCTTATCCAATTGAACATGTTGGAAACGATTCTCCAAATAACTTGAAAAAATGTCAAGAGCAGGGCCACGAATTCCCATGCGTTCCAGTTTCGACAAAAGTATGGGCGCAGAGACAGTGTCAAAAGCTTTCGAAATATCTAAAAATAAACCTATACACCTCTGCTTCTTATCCATGAGGTGAGTCACTTTTTCAGAGAGTGCAATGACTGCATCCTCGGTTGAAATTCCGGCTCTGAAGCCATATTGGTTTCCGGATAGGAGTTTATGAGCATTAATATATTTAAGCAAACGGTTGTTCAGTATCTTCTCCAGAATCTTCGAAATGGTTGGTAAAATAGAAATAGGTCTATAATTTTTGACACTGCCTCTGTCCCCTCCCTTATAAATAGGGTGGACTAGAGCTGTTTTGAAACAGTCTGGGAAGACACCGGTAGATATCGCAAGATTGCAAATATGTGTGATGTAGGGGATTAAAATATTGCGCGTGAGCTTCAATATTTGTCCAGAAATACCGTCAATTCCAGCTACAGAACTTGATTTCAAGTTGATTATAACTCCCTCTACTTCGGAATCGTCGGTTTCCAGGACACACATTGAGCTACAAGTTGAAGATAAACTTGATGGGTGAGCTGGCATATTCCGACACTGACGTATATTTGTAGCTAGGTCTTTGCCTACATTACTGAAGTAATTGTTGACTCTGTTTGCTGATGCAAGTTTGTCAGGTTCGAGTTGTTGCAGTTCTTTCAATGGTGAGGGTGTGGATTTTGAGTGCGTTATGGATTTGATTAAATCCCATGTTGCTTTGGAGTTATTTTTTCTTTTCATAAATTCAGTTTTCTCGTAGTTTATCTTCAATTTCCGGAGCAAAGAATTACAGTGATTGCGATAGCGAGAATATGTTAATTTGAGGATGGGGTTATCTGGTTGAGTTTTTAAAGTAAGATGCATTTTATCCCTGTTTCTAATACAGCGAAGTAATCCTGGAGTGATCCAGGGCTTGATGTTACGGTTCTTTCGTGAGACTTTGGAGAAGCGAGTGTGTTTGTCAATAATTTTGGTCAATAAAGTTGTTAAGGTGTCCGCTGCTTCATTAGCGTCATGAGAAAAAAGGATTGGGGAGAAATCAGCACACTCAATATCTTTTTTGATGTTTGAAATATCAACAACTTTGGCGGTGTAGGTGAGCTTGGGCTTAGGAACATCAAGGTTGACACTCAGGAATACAGGTAAATGGTCAGTAATAGGTGAGTCTATGACAATGGATGTTCCTGGTTGTTTGCTTTTTAAAAGAATGTGATCTAAACAGTTATTTACTCGAGTAGGATATAGGTGCGCCGGTAATAATCCATGGGAGGCAGTGAAGGTGAGGTATTCGTACGAGTGTCTGTCGGTGTTGGTCGGCTTAATATCAATGTTGATATCGCCGACCAAGGCAACGTGTTGAAATTTTGTTAGGGGTTTTAAAATGGAATCCAAGCTGTTTAAAAAATTATCAACGTGGATGAAGGAAGGTGATCTATATAGGGCCAAGATCCCAACATTATTGCCAATTTTGCAAAGTAGACAGTTTGCGTCAGTTATATCAGGTTCCGAAACGGTGCAGTGCAGCGAAGACTAATATACATAACCACCCCATCATTCTGGTTTATTGTATTTTTTGTGAAGTGCACATTGTAACCATTCATGTTAGGAATTACAGCAGATTTAAGCCAGCATTCGGTCAATATAATGATATCACAATCAATTTTAAGGAGATGTAAGAACGCTATAAAATTATCAAAGTTCTTGTTTAGACTCCGAATATTGAGTTGTAGTATAGATAAGTTTCTTTGTGTCTTCGGTATTTTAGATATACAGTCACCTAACGGTAGTTTATAAGATTTTGATACTTGGTACGCATCTAATTCTAATTCAAAGGCATTAATGTGGTTAGCCATTGAAGGTAAATAATATGTTCCAAAATGAAGTGGTGCACATATTTAGGCATGGAAAGATGAGGCAAACTGTAACTGCATAAGGTACATTTATCGTGTAGTGGCGTTCGTTGCCAATCGAAACGGTGAAGTTTTTTTCCTCCATTAAAAAAAATTGTGATGTAGGAATGGATACAAAAAGTTTGGGATGGTATTGACGGCGAGAGTAAGTGTGTGCGGGACGAGAGTGTGAGTGATGACCAGAAGTTTGTGGATGGAGAGTGAGTGTATTGAGGATTATGTGTATGTGAAGGATGATTGTAGTGGTGTGTTATTCTTAATACATAATCAAAACAAACAGTGTTAATAATCTTAAACATGCGGGGAATACAACTTATAATAAGGTAGAAATTAGTTATTACGAAACTAGTATAAAAAAACAATAATGAATGACGTTTTAGTAGTCATTGGTTGGTTTGTGATAGATCCCGAAGCGTCTGCTCGGATTTGACCAGTATTGGTTTGACTCCCTCTTCCTTCCGCAACAGTATGTTACCATTTGCCGTCCAACAGAATTTATACTCCTTACGCTTTGCAAACTCACGTGCAGCAAAAAATAGTTTTCTTGAGCTGGCCGGGAGGTACTCACTGACATATATCGGACGGTGGTCGCCAAGATCTCCTACGTTTGTAGTACTGAGTTGAGACTCCTTGGGTTGCTTGTTGTTGAAGTTGCGCACCGAACTTAGGAACACGTTCTTAGTCTCCATAGTAGTAAATTCGGCGACAACCGGCCTGACGGTACCTGGTTTGCCAGGCAATCGGTAAACGTCACGAATATCGCTGACTTTAAGAGGCACTTTGACGGCAGCACTCACACGGGAAACAATCGCAGACAAATCTTTTGCACACTCATTTTCTTTGAGTGGTATATTGCGAATCTCGACACAAGAAGAGCGTGATAATTGTTGCAAATCTCCGATTTTCATCTCTAAATTTTGTATACAATCCCTGTACATTTGTTTATCTTTTTGTAATAAATCAATTTGTTTCATCAGATCGTCATATTGATTATTGATGAAACTGACCGTCTTCTCAATTTCAATGTTAGCTTTTTGAATGGCTAAGTTTTGAGATTTCAGCTCAGCTACCTCCGAGAATAGTTTAGCTAGGGATGAACTTTGTTCTTGAGAAAACTTAAGGAAATTAGCTTGTTCCTCCGCCTTCCATGTATTGAGCATATCTAAAATTTCTTGCTTGAAGTCTTGCAGTTCACTGCCAGGTGAAAAAGCTGATCGTGGACGTTTATATCGCGAGGTGATATTAACACTTTCTATATCCATTGAGTTTATAAGTACTGAAATAACTTAGTATGATTTTCAACAAAGTTCGTAAAACTCTATTTGAATGTAACATACCAACTCAGCGGTTGGCACATGATATTGTATTTTCCTTAAATACATGCTACACATATAGCACTAAAACCTTCATCATAAAGCGTGGATGGTAGTATGTGATACCTGGAGTAGGCACTTTGTTGTGCCCGAAACACATCTCCCAATCCCACTGTGACCAGTGATCTAGAATAATGATCCCTTTCACAGCGCCCAATACCGATAATTGTGTGTGTGCACCAGCACTGCAGCTGACATTAATTTATTAATATCATATTCAATATGCCTTTGATTCGAGGATTATTATCACACACACATGGTAACTATAGCTGGAATAGGATTCACCTGGTAGAATATTGTTTAATATTTCTCCTAGTTTGTTTTTTTTCTCTTCCTGGTACTTTAAGTAAATGGCATTTTAAAAATTATTGTGCACACTAAGAACTGCAGTTCCGATTTCCCATCGACAGTGTTTTTATAATTTAAACATTATTGATTTCGACAATATTTGTTTAATTTTAACTTCATTGATAAAAATTTGAATTTATTAAACAATAGGCTTCTGTCATATTAGCCTTAAAAAATATAGTCCCCAAAAATATCTCCGTGCCAATCTAAAAATAGGCATCTCTCATAACTAACACGCCGCGCGCCGTCCAAATTCACGGCATTACCGAGCCGGGTTGGTAATAGGTAAAATTCTTGTCGCTGTGCCAGGAGTGATGCTTTTTCCTGCACAATAAATTAAATAGGACACTCCTCCACTACCTACAGTTCCGTTGAGATATTACGGCAAAATAGAAACATGGTCCTGTCAATAATGTTCGTTCCTGGCACAATAAATTTGTCGTTGAAAAGGAGAAAACTGAACGAAAATTGCTTATCCCGCCATTGTAAATATAGCCAAAATACAGGGGCCATCAAAGGCTGTGCAACATCGAACCAATTAATTGTGTTGTAATAAACAGTCGCGTGACCGCGGCTTCATTCGCTATTTCCAATATTTCCTGTCGTTCTTTTCTCTTTAAAATGAGGCTTTGTTTAAAATGACTTAAATTTCCTGGAAGTTTCCTAGACGTTGTCACTGGACATACTTTTTCTTCTTTCTACCTATCACAAAGAACAGTGGTCGTTTTTTATTGCAACATCTGTACTTAATATTATAAAGAAGTAAAAGGTCTTGGAAAATTTTTGTATGAAGCCTGACCGGCCTCCACCTTACCTTATTTGTATTAATGCCAGCTATCGATTGATACAGGTTTTATGCGTGGCTAATCAAATCAAGTTGTTCTAAAGATCATTGAATAGACTTTAACTTTGATAGCTCATATCCCGGAAACGTGAACGTGAAACCTGTTTATTTGATACAATCTATTGATTATTATAGCTTTTATGCGTGGCCGCCACTTTGAAAAAAAATTAATATGGCGGAAGTTAGGCCGGCCATTAAATTCAAACCCCTTTGTTTGTAAGTTTGTATGTAGGGGGTAATCTCTGGAACCAATGATCAAATTATATGTTTTTTTTCTCTAATGGAAAGATAAATCATTCGTGGGTGCTATACATGTATAGGCTATAAATTATATTTGTATAAATGCATATTACCTATCACAATTTTTGCGAACAAAGTCGCGGCGAAATGCTAGTATTAAATATGACTATATTATGAACCATCCGTGCTGCTGTTATTACACAAATATTATGTGAGTTTACTCCATATATTTCATCATTTATTATGATGTATGGAGTGAACAATAACCTGTGCCAAAACTTGATGTAGGTATCAGTATTGACGGATTAAGGTATTGGGAGCCCTCAACAAACATTAGCTCATCGCTCTACATTGAGATTGATGAAGCGCCTTAGTACTGGCACGTAACCACGGAGCTACTTACTCTATACCTAAGTAAACTCATATGATAGATGCTAAAGGGGATGGATATGCCCCTAAAATTAAATGTAACTAACAAACAACTACTTGCTTGATAAAACTGAAAATATTCTCTATTTTGGATATGTTCATTATTAAATGTTATACAAAATATGTAGTTTTAATTCCGCGAAAAAGATCCCGGACTGGATGCAGGACATCATCAGGCAGCACTGCCCCCCTACCACCTGCAAAAATATGCACATGCAGGAAAAGCAATAATAATTAGCATGCCATGCACCCAAACTTATAGCCGAGCCTAACCTATATTATAACCTACATATTTTGCATAACATTTGCTTTGGATTTCCGAAAAGTAAATCCTGATTCTATAACTTATATTAATTTATTATTAAACTGCCACAAGCAAGTTGCTACGCCGTAGCCCTCTACGGCGTAGCAACTTGCTACGCGACGCAAAACTAACACACCGTAATTTAACAGTAACTCGATTTACTAAGTCCAATAAAATTCTGTCCGCTTGTGTAATTCTTAGTTCAGTAAAAAATATAAAATACATTTTATTATACAAGGACCTCGTGGCTGGCTAATGTGACCTGAGCAATATATAATCACCTTTTTTCTAGTTCACTTCAGCCCCTCTGCCACCCGTGTCGTGCTAAATGAAGCTTATATACCGGAGAACTTGCACCATTTACCTTCGTATTTATATTGTACCCTCTAGCTCAGTTGGAAATATTGAACTGCGTATTTGAAAAGCTATATTTTCCGCCGCGTTTATTACCAGCAAGCAATTAATGTCGTATTAAGGTAGTCCATAGCCGATATTCGATACATTTGGGAATTGGCAATACACGTAATTAGGCGAAACTGTGCGATCGAATATACATTATGTTACGGAACATGTGTCGTCTGCCATTGCTCCCCGCAGACAAACTGGTTGCCGCAGGAGCGGTGCGCCTGACTGACGGCTTAGTACCAATCGCTAAGACCTGAATAATAGTTGCCTGCCGCCAAAGCGCTGACAGTTGGTTGCCAATTTACCTGCCAGACACATACGAGATGAATGGATATAGTAAATGTACACTCGCCTGTCTGCATGTAAACTGATGCAATTAGACTTATATAATCAATAGGTAATTCCTAGAAATACATTTAACGAAGAGAATAACAACAAAAAAGCCTCGTTTTTAACTCTCTTACTATTGAAGCTGAAAAATGGCATAATATCAAAATGGCCGCCTACGGGTCGCTGACCGGCCAGCTATAAAACAAAACGGGGCCAAAAATGTCACATGTGACATCTTTAATCAGCCGTACTCTGACAAAGGTAGGCGGACAAAAAGCAGGTAGGTATAAGTCGGTCCACGGCACTTACACCTGTTACTCTCGTCATATTTCAAGAGAGCGCCCGTCGCAAATGTGCCATACGAAAATCCCATAAAAAGTTTTCACTTCCCGCTCAATTTTTATCGGGATATTATGTCATTATTTTCCACTATCTTTTGAAATATCTTCGGTGTTGGTAGCGAGGTAGCTTCAGGTGACATTGATGTAGGACTTAGGAAAATTTCATTATCTTGTTGTACATAAACATTTGTGGGCCCTAGAGGCATGAACATAGTGGCTTTTGGGCTGTTTTACAAAAATCGTGATTATCGAATATTGGTCATGAGGGAGGGGAGGGATAACGTAAAAATAATTACTCTATTTAAAATTTTATTCTGACCATCCATCAAAGTTGCATCAAAATTGTTTGCAAGCCATAAAAAGACATGCATAAAAGCAGTTGTATAAATAATTACCTCACACACACACTCGTGTATTTTTGAGTCGGTATCCCTTCACTATGACTACTTAATCGAATGTCAACCGCGGCACCCGCTTGACATAGACGTATATTCTCACAGGACATGACACCTATCGCCATTCGCAGAGCATTACACACGTCAGGGTTTTATTATACACCGGGGTGTTTCATTATATCTGTGTGTATTGAAGTGAAGACAAGCAATAGTATTTAATAGTTTGAAGTGAAATCTCGCTCATTTGATGAACTTTGGCAGGAATTATTTATAATCATCAACTTTTATGTTATTTAATTGAAACTTTTGCATTTGATTGTAGCTGTTTTTTACATTTTAGTCACCAGTTCACACAAGAGCACGAACTTTATCAGATTTAGAAAGAAAAGTAGACTGCGCGTATTCGAGCAATCATCTATTTTCTTCTCCTATTTTTGCTGTCATCAACTTTTCTGGGATGCACCACACTGATATTATTATGCCCATCTGGATTAAACTTTTTGTGGAAAAGTTAAAACCATTTAACACCTCAGACTCACACAGTGTCGTCAACGAAACCGCCATAACGAAGTCAAGGAAAACGTTTTTTTATAAAAAGTGTTCCATTGAAGTGACGTGCGGTCGCCAGCGTAACATAAAATTCAGTTAATCGCGTGCGAGTTTGGACTCCGCGCGAATAGTGTAGCTCAGCGCAGCTCGACGCCCGTACATCCCACGTATCCCGGCCGGATATTGAGGGAGCGTGGCCGTCATGAAACTTTTACGTCCCTTATCCGCACACCTATTATACCGGCGTCATATTTCATCGAACCGCCGCTTGCCGGCTAGACAGCGCGAAAGCGGTTTTTATTAAAACCGTTGCGGACGTTTCCGTCACCTCGTAAACCACACGTGGTTGGAGGTCTTGCGATACAGCGAATATGTTAAGATACTCGTGCTGTGTTTGACGCGGGCTGTCACATAGTCGTCATAAAACGGGTAGTTTTATAATGGGGTTTGGGAAAGAAAGTTATCTAAGTTAAGCTTTAGCATGATCAATAATTTAAGTACGACTAGGTGTCAACGGGGGAGGTCCGCACACACGATATGTTTTTGTTTTTGCTGTGAAATTCTGAGTTTTGCACGACAAGACTATCGCCTTAAGTCAATGTTTTATTTGACACCGTATTTTAATGCTATTTACTAATATTATTAATTTTATGTTATTCTTGTTTTTTTTTTTCTTAAAATCCACACATAGCAAAGTCAATGAATAAGTACGTTTAGATCAACACATAGTTCGAAAGTCGTCAATAAAGAGGTGAAGTTGTGTTTTGAGTATAGCATGACTGACAGACAAAAAAAAACGTGACATACACACAAAAAAACGTGACATACACACAAAAAAACGTGACATACACACAACAAAAGGTTGTCTTTGTTTTTTTTTTTTATATTACGAAAGAGCAATATCATAGCTTTATAACCTTAATTTTATTAATAAGTGGAAACGTATTCGTTTTATAATCGTTTTGCGACTCCGAAAGATACTTTGTACGTTCCTAACGTAAGCCTAAATCAAAGAGTTTAATTTTACTTTTGGCAGAAACATAAAATACTAAACGAAATAAATTTATTTTATGTTCCACGTGTAACCTAGTTTAATATGTTTTGAATTTGTATGTTACAAAAGTATTTAGACCATCTTATGAGTACTGGGTTGGGTCATGATGGATGTATTTGGGTCTAACGGGCAAAGTGGATGATATCAACGAAGATGGTAAAATCAGCAAAGTGTTCGATTGACATAAGCTACGTAAAAACTTGTATCAATCTTGTTGGAAGTCGTTGAAGGAATGCGAAAGGCTTTAAAAATGACTGTCATTTGTCCAGGCCTTGCCCTCTTTTTGTTAGTTGGTACGTATTGGTCAAATCTTGCAACTGAATTTCAAACCAGTTCCTCCCAACCGATTGAGCTGAAATTTTGCACACAACTTTGGTTCTGGTGACAATACATTTTTATGACAGTGACAACTCAATCCTGCAGCCAGGATCGCCTCCCGAGAGAACTCCTCAACGGTTAATAGAACGAACACAAAATTTTATATACGCGTTCAATGTTGATAGATAAACCTTTTATTCTTTTAATTTTAATAAACTATCGTTTTTTTATTTCTTTAAATCATTTTCTATTCTCTCAGCACAAGTTACATTCAGGAAATATCAAAAAGTCGCAGAAATTAAATCAAATATATCAAAAACAAGAACACCTACCTATATGACACGCAACGTGGTATCGTAACCTACTGCGGGCAAGTACCCTAACTTTAGAATTGTACCCGGAATTTCCTCCCTTGGGACGTAATACCGCAGTCGGTTAACTGTAAGACTAAACCTCTGCCTACACCTTTAGGGAATTAAACCGTGACGGTTATAAATCTGTGCCTTTTATTGTATACGTAGGAAGACAGGAATACTAAATTGTGTCGTAAGTTAAGAGGTACTCCGACGTGTAAGTCAATTTACCTAAAAGCAGGAGTGGTGGGCTGAGATAACTTTATATGACAGATTAGCGCTATATGGAGACCGAACACCCGCCAAGTTTTTGTTGTAACGTAGCTTATAACACATATTTATATTATTACATAATAAATGGATGTAATGTTAAAGTGACGGTAACGTACTTTGGTACAACTCGAGACCAGTGGACTTAGCGCGATAGCGCAGAGTAAACGTTCGTACATAATTATAAAATAGACCGATTTTTAAACTGAAAAATCTTATTTCTCACATAACTTTTACTTAGTTTTAAGACTTTATTTATATCTGTGGGTGATATAAATTTTGCTTGGCGACAGAAATGTTTTAGCATAGTTTTATTTTGGACTAAAAAATCGTTTGGGCTTACATAGAGCCTCTGGGGTAAACAAAAACAGGCCAAGTGCGAGTCGGATTCGCGCATGAAGGCTTCTGTACCATCGTAGTAAGGGAGCCCCTTTTAATTTATTTTTATAATTTATTGTTATATTATAGCGGCAACAAAAATACACGTTCTGTGAAAATTTCAACTGCCTACCTATTACATATCATGAGATACAGCTCGGTGACAGACAGTCGGACGGACGGACAGCGGAGGCTTAGTATTAGCTACGTACTACGTAGTAATTGGTCCCGTTGGTTACCCTTCGGGTACGGAACCGTAAAAACGAAATACATTACGTATTCAGGTACTTTTCTTATAAAGATATTCAAACCCGGTCACATTTCTTAGTTACAGTCCAGTTAAATACACCTACCCAATTTTAGTAGATATGCTACAGTATCCACAATGATAATATGTCATATTAGTGACAACATTGTACTGACCAGGCATTGTAGCCGCTGGACCGGACAACTCAGGGAGACGCGGGCTGACAGCGCTCGACAGCGCTGTCATCACGTGACAGCGCGGTTTCGCAACTGTCCTCGCACGATCAATCACTGATGATCGAGGACACGTAGGGGGGACATTTATGTCTGTTTAGTTTATGTGATAACAGTTGAAAGAGTCATTGGTTGGTGGTTTTCACTAGTTTTAAACCGTTTCTAAAATAATGTAATTACGCTGATGTACTGTGACATCTCTGTCAGTCTTCTTGGCACGTTCCCGGATGGCAGCAATGTGTAGCAGTATTTTGACGCCTAACTGTCCTATTGTCGTCGTTGTAATAAGTAGGTACTTACTTTTAATCTTAATTTTTATTATTATTTTAGATCTATTTGTAGTTTGTATTATATAATATAATGTACTTAGTTAACCATTAAGCTGAAAAGTTCGTTTTTTTTTTTTGTTTGAACGCGCTATTTACTAGAAATACCTTCGTATTTCAAAAAATATTTTGCATTGATAGTTCAATTCTTGAGCAAGGTTTTAGACTATTTAACAGTACGCTACGAACCTTAAAAACCAAGCAAGAAGAAAGACAAAAAAAAACGGCGGAGGAAAACGCGGGGTAAAGCTAGTAGTAGTTCTAACTCCAAATAATTGTTTAGTTAAAGATCTTGTGCAAAGCTTTGTTCTCACGAGCACAAAGTCACGGGACGTGTTTCGCGAAGAGTCAGCATAAGAGTTTGGTTTGCAAGCAAGAAATAAATAAATACCTATATCTACTGTTAGGGTGTCAGCTTTACACTACGTATTGCTCGCATTATAACTTTTTAAACAAAATACACACTCAGACAACAAAGACTTCATGACTCTGCAAAACATAGTTGAACTGTCTGCATATTTATTGTTTTATTGCCTTTATATTTAAATTAGGTCTTTGTCTAATAACCCTAATGCCCGATGAGCTGTGGGACAAAACCAACGACCAGTTCACATTAGCCCTGGATCACAAATGGCCAACTGGAAGTCATGGGGAGAGGCCTTTGCCCAGCTGTGGGATGTCGTAGGCCAACAATAGTCGTAGTAGTAGTCTAATAATAATAGTTCCCTCATGACACAACGAGCTTAAAGAGGATGAAATAGTCATTCAATGGGATTAAAAGAGCTTAAAGGGTTGTATTAATTATTTTAATAATTATAATTCTGTAAATACATAAAATATATGAGAACGGTCGGGCGGTCGCGAATCATATTTTGTTACAACATACAGCCTGACATAGACCTGCAAATTGCAAAAAAAAATTAAGATATTTTGAATTTCTTGGGCTACCCTGGCGCTTAAGAATTAAATTGATCAAAACTACACCAAAAAAAAATAGATTTTGTAAACAAAATCTCGCCCAATTTACATAATCACATACCTTAGTTATCATGAGGAAATCTTATGAATACCGTTTACATAATACATACCACGCTCTACCCTCGTTAGGCTTATCGTTTCAAATCTAAAAGGGCGAAAAGGTATCTTACTCTTTAATTTTCCTTGTAAATTGAAGAGTGCTTCTAATAATCTAGATTGCCTTGACTTTTATTTTTTTGATAGTGATGAAAAAACCTGTCGAAATAATGCACACACTTGAACAGTTCTCGGAGGAGCTCGTGGCTAAATAATAACAACCGCTCGGGTCGATCTTTAGGTTAAGCCGTGCTTGCCTAGGTTGGCCTGTGGATGGGTGACCGCCCATTACATACCGAGTTTCCTCCGTGCCTCGGAAAGCACGTTAAGCCGTTGGTCCCGGCTGTCATTTATAGATCTTTGACAGTCGTTCGGTAGTCAGTGGCCCAAAAAGTCTGACAACCAGTCTTACCAAGGGGTATCGTATTACCCGGTACTAACTGGGTTGTGGAGGTCAGATAGGCAGTCGCTACATGTAAAATACTGGTATTCAGCTGCATCCGGTTAGACTGGAAGCCGACCCCAATATAGTTGGGAAAAGACTAGGCAGATGATGACTTGAACAGTTGTCTTCCAAATTTGGTTTATTTGAATCAAATCGTATGTGGCTGTTACGGCTTCAAGTTCAATCGCCTTCAACGATGGCTGAAAAGGCTAACTTATAACAAGCATGTACCATTACACCAGTTATTCCCGAAATGTATTGTTGAGTCTTAGGTACGTAAACACCCACTTTTAACGAATCATGTTTAAGTTCCATGTAATATGGAGAAAAGGCAAATCAAGGGTGTAAGAAGCCAATCTTTGAAACTAATCAGTCTAATCCGTTCAGGAGTGTACGCATCCGGTCAAACAGATTTGCTCTATTCAGGTTCATCTTAAGGACGCTATTGTAAGTGCCAAACTGGCCGCCAAATTCAGGACAAATTCAATTAGATTCAAAAATCAAAAGACTTGTCTCCAAATTAGGCTAAAAATGAGCACTTTTTGAACGACAATTACATACAGTAGTCCCCTAAAACGCTCGCCCTTCGCATCGTCCTTCGGTTGCTATTGACACGCAAAAAATAAGGTTCATCAGTTCAGATTTATCTCTCCGCGTATGCAGTCTTAAAGGTGCTACCATTCAAGGTAAATTTTCCATGGTTTATGTATGTTCGGCGGGAGATAACGAGTGCATATTGAGACATTGAGCGTTTTGTCACGTCGCCGTCGTCAGCTATCCGTGGCATTATGCTGATTGTAGCGCAATACGGAACTCGTACGGCGCTAACGTGCCGACTGGGGAGAAAACACAACATTGACTATTTTTAAGGAAGATTTACATCGTGGGAATAAGATATGTTTTATCATTAACACTAGTGTTAATGATAATGTTAGTGACCTTGATAGTTTAAGATATGTTTTGATTGAGTTATTTATCAAAATGATCTGTAATGTCACAGGTACAGGCTTTGACTTATTTCTAGGTCCTTTTTTGACTGATTGACCAACAATAATTATATCAAGTTCGGCCAAAAGAACAAGACGAGACGAGAACAAGAACGGAACTCACACTACAATGAAACCGTATCATGCACGTTTTTGGTACATGAAGTAGTTTTGAGGTATTATGTTACACAACATCTATCTAGGGCGCCATATACATCGTTAACAATTCCTGTTTCAAACCTTTCTCATTTCCCTAGTAAGTTTGCCTCAAGCTAAAATATCTACCACCTACATTTTATGAAACCCTGGTGAATAAATGTGAAAATTGAATTATGTCAAAGTATCAAATACTCGTAGGTATTTTGCGTAGTGCAGTCTGGAGTATTTCCCGTTGAACCGGCACGTGGGCTGCCCGCCAGATATTAAATTCTGAAGGTAATATTCATGAACGAGTGCCCTAAGCACGCCACTCAACTGTTCTCTATATAATAAAAGTAATAAGACTATAATTAATAAGAGGAATTCATTATAATGCTGAATAGGTTCCATGTTAGAAATTAAAGTGGTTTGTTTTTCAGGTTTTCTTTCGTTGAGATCATTACGGGGAGCAGAAATCTGCAAACAAAACACTTATTTTCGTTACACATAAACGAATGTAGGTACTGAAAGGTCTTATAATTTAGCACATCTGAAACTATGGAAAATTCATGTTGTGTTTTAATTTTTTCAACGGTGCATCAGCTAGTAAGTTATTATAATAATTTCCAGGAACTTTTAGAGAAGAACCTAACTAATAGACAGCTCTACTTCAATGAACAAGGGCTTTGTTCAAAAGCGCAAAAATCCAATAAAAACAAAACAAAAGTTGACCGTTTTCCGGGCTTCACACGCCAGAGGATGTGAAAATGGATAGTTTTCGCTGGTAGCGCCTCTAGAGGCAAAAATAGGGAATAAAACAAAACTAAAAAAATGGAAAATTTCATAAAGTCGCCACACGGTAACCATACATGACATCACACACGAATGCAAGCAATAATTCCCAGTGATTTCAAAAACTATCAGCAGCCATGATAAGTTTAACATGTCATTATCGGGCATCCCCAAGCCCGTGCCACGTGAAATAACATTTTAATGTCGACCGTAACCGCATTTACGGTAACTTGTCACTTCTACTGACATCGGAAAATTGCTGTTTTAATCGCATTATGGGCCCACGTTTGCCTCAGGGCAAAGAATAATGTCCGCAGCGAAGATATTTCAATAATATGGAGATTTTTTACCAGGTTTATTATTGGATTTGTTTATTCAAAACTTCCTTAAACAAATTTAATAATAGCAAGACACGAGGTAAGAAAACCAACGTAAGTTACCAAGACGACCACATAGCGGGTTGTACAAATAAAAAGCTCGGGCTATTAGCCACATCAAAGCAAAAGGAAAATACATAATCTGCTGTATGCTGGATAATAGACCGTAATACGAGGAGAATGTTTCTAAAGGCATTTCTAGGACAGCTTATTAATTGTGTTAAGGGTGAAAAATATGTTATTACTGAGCAAAATGCATACACCACTCAATAATATGGGCCTTGCACGAGCACACAGTGTAAACGTTACGTAAATATGTCGATTTTAAAATAAAAAAATCCGTTTCGCATAAAATATTTTCAAGATTTTAAGAATTTATTTATTTCTATGGATGATACTGGTTGAGCTTGTTGCAAACCATTTAACTTAAATTCTTTAGGATAATTATTGTATTTTTTATTCAAAAATCGACGTATTTACGTTACGTTTTGCTAGGGCCTCTGTAGACTGCGCTGCGACATGTGAGTTTAAATGTAATGAGAGGGTTTAATGCATTGGTACAATAATAATACACGTAAAATGTAATGAAAGACAAAGATGGCAAAGCCTCAACAAAATGGAAAATGGGATATAGCAGGAAGAAAAGTACGTCAAAGTCGCCGATCGAATCGAATTCGAATCGAATTCTTATAAGATCCCGTAATATTTACCATGGTATCATCGAATTTTGATGTTGCAGATATCTCAACTACCAATTCGTCAGATAAATACGATTTTCTCTTCGTATTTTAGAAGATTTGTCCTAAAACCGTGATTCGGTTGTATTTACACAACTCCAAGTTTTCCGTTTACGCACGAGTGTGGCATGTTTGTATTCAGTGGTACACACCTATCACTGATTTGTTTGCCGCCACGATTTATACGCGAACACCTGAACGGGCTGAATTCAATCATAAATGTCTCGTTCAACGGACACTTTGAGCCTACGAAGTAATTTAGAGAGCGGGGATGGAACTGAAAACAATAGGAGTAATTAGGTAGGTAGGTACACCATTTTGTAATGAGGGTTTCATTCAACAAAGAATGGCTAGCTGCGTCTGGAAAAATAATTTTGTGTCGTAACTGCACCTAAAAAGGTTTATTTCTGCTCTTGATAAAACCATTTCTATGGGCTTGTTGCCACAGTCAACGTCATGCTTTAAAGTACAATGTTTCACTTTCAAGTGTATTGGAAAATGTCATTCGAAACTCATGAGCGGAATAGCGTCGTTTAAATTCTAACAACTCGTAAGTCAAAAATAGCAACTTTACAGGAGGTTAAAAACAAAATGTTTTTTGGAATATATAAATGTGTATTTTTTTTAAATAATAAATAATAATAATGCATAAATGTATGTATAAATGGTACCATTTTATAATTTGTGTTTACTTAATATTAAATAGAGACGTTGCATGTTTCTGTGATTGGCTGAAACAACGCGTCTTCCGATTCTCTAGGAAACTGCATCAAACATCAAAATGTCAAAACCGCCAAAAATTACTTACGTGGTGTTAGAACTACAACGAGTATAGGTCATTGCACTCTTGGCTCCTTGGTGCAAAGACAAACTTTGCGTTGTAAACCTGTATTAAAATGTTCTATAACCAACTTTGATTTCATGTCCATTTGTACATATCTAAAACTGATAAATTATCGAGCGTTTGATTTTCATCGATATCGTGTTTATTTAGGTAAGAACAAAGGCACCGATAATATTAAACAATAATTAATGATATATCGGAACTATAGAACCCAAAGTGACAATAAATAGCATATCCCTATCATTCCCAAGGGGTTCTAGAAACACAATGTAAGTTGGCCCCGTTTCCCTTGGTATAGAATTAGTGAATCTATTAATAGCCTTTTAGCCAATTGATTTGTGGAGATAGGCCCTTTATGTTAGAAGAAAATTCTAATAGGTATAGGTAGTAGGTATACAGGGTGTAAGCAAACTCTTCACGAAGCCCTCGACCAATACCCTATACCCCTTGGTAAGACTGGTTGTCAGACTTTCGAGCTTTTAACTCGTAACCAACTATCTAAGATCAAAAGATAACTGCCGGGAACCCCCGGCCAACCGCGAAATTCAAATGTTCTTACTTTTTTGCAATTTGCAGGTTAGTGTCAGGTTGTGTGACGATTAAAATATGATTCGCGGCGGCAACAAATATGGCTTTACAGACTTATAAATCATTACAATCATTAATACTACCCTCTAAGTTCATTTATACCCATTTAATGACTTTTTTCACGAAATATTCACAATGCAAATTGCAAAAAACGTAAGAAAATTATAATTTCACGGGTAGCCCGTGAAATTATAATTTTATAGCGCTTCCTCCTTAACGAGTATAGACAGGACGTAGACTAATCTAAATGAGAATTCCATACAAATGATTAAACACTTAGCGCAAAATCTTTTAATCATTAGTACTTAGCACGACTTATGAATATAATTTAAGCTTAATTACTTAATCTTTTGCTCGATGTATGCGAACGTTTTCCGAGTCCCCAGCTTCGCACCCAGTGTAATGTCCCACATGAATAATTCCAGGTTATCTATTATAATAAGGCTTAGAACAAGCCGCTGTACCCGATAACGTATTTAGAATAATTTACAACGCTGATAGAATTCACGGGATTCTGTTTAAGGTTGAGATTATCCACTCTGTGGGAAAATTGAATCAGCGAGGAAAAAATTACAAAGTGAAGTCTGCTGTTTGTCGCAGAAAATTGTGAATTTCTTGGTTCAACCTACTTTTTGAAAGAAAGTAAACTGAAAATATATAAAATATAAAATAAAAACATTTCGACATTTTTTTGAAGAATCTATAGTAATCAGACAGAATCTCCATAAGCAGGAGAAAAACGGCAGAATTAATATCAGATATCACAACTCATTTGTAAGTCAAATCAGTAACCGAAGAGGAATGTTGTAACTTCTAAAGACGGAAACCGCGTAACGGATGATCCCGGCCGGTTCTGTGGCTTACATTAATTTGTTACAAGCTATTACATAGATTACAGCGTGTGACTCACGACCACACAACCAGGGGTAGGTTGAGGAACGAATAAATATTCAGAGGCTGACAGAAGAAATTAGTGTGATACGGATGGGGCGGGGTTACGGGATCCTGCCTAAATAACGCTTTTCAGTTGAGTAACACGGATTGTCTGGAAATAAATTAATCAGGCTGTGGGGCAACCTACGTAGTGTAGATTTACGAGTTTGCTTCTGCCCCGCCCCCTGCCCGCGCCCGCGCCTGCCCGCGTCTCGTCGCGTCTCGCACAACACTTCTCATCAATTTCCTCAGGACATACGACTTGGAATCCTGTTAATTAAACTATGCCGCCAAATTAAAGCGGCTATACAGCGCGGCTTACCACTGACGAAAGTATGCACATTACGTGCTACGGCTTAGTACAAAATATTCCTCGTTAATCATTCTTGGCATGTTAAATTAGGTACCTAAATAGTTGGCATCTCATACCAACAACTTCAACCACAGTAGTTAATTAGTAAGTTGCTCTAAAAAAAGCAGTCACAAGTAAACCTAATCGATTAGAAGCGATGTACGAATCAATGACCTTAATGAATAGACAAATCGCGATTTCGTAAGAGTTCATCGAACATGGAAAATAAGAAAGTATGTAGTCTACTAAAACACGCTTTTATTTTCTAGTTTCTAATTCAATAACAGTAAGCTTTTCAGAAACTTACAAAGATGTAATTTGTACTGGCTAGACTTTGTTATTTTATTTGACTTTTTTCGTTAGTACCCAGTCGTGTTCTTTCTCGAACCCATATTTCGTCCATGACAAGTTAAAGCTTCAATTTGCAAGGTGTGAGCTTATCTCTGCGTATCTCGAGCGGTTCCAATTTCAGATGTATGCAGGTTTTCTTTTAAAGAAATCTTTACGAGAAGAATTGAATTTTAAGTTTATTGAATTGTAGGTAAAGTTAGTGTTTTTGATTCTTAAACATACCAAAGTATCAATACAACATATTAGATAACTACAGAAAAATAATGATCAGTCTTAAATTGATTGACAAACGAATGCCTCATTGAAGGAAAATTAAACTCTTTTAAGATGTCACTGCGAGGGCACAACCAACGACCAGTGGCGGTCCACGTTGACCCTGGATTGGAAGATCTGGAAATCATGGGGAGGGACCTTTGCCCAGCAGACGGATGACACAGGCTAACAGTATCAATATCAAACACAGCGAGAGCTGGTTCGAGGAGGTTTGGGAAATGAGATCCTTCAAGGACTTAGGGAGGCCTTTACCCAACAATCGGTTTGTCAAGCAGTCTTACCAAGGGGTATCGGACTACCAAGTGAGGTTATGGAGGCCACAATATAGCTCCTTGAAAATTAGATATTTTAAATGCATCTGGTTGTACTTAAAGCCAACCCCAACATAGTTGAGAATAGGGTAGATGATGATGAAAATGATGAGGGTGAGGAGGTCTGTGGTCTGCAATTGGGTATATAGTAACACAGGCAACACTATGGGTGATGGAAACAACTGGGCTAGTGTACTGACCAATGAGGCTGTGCCGGCTGGCGCCGAGGCTGGGCGCGGGCGGCGAGCCGGCGGAACGCAGCGCGCCCAGCGCGCCGCCGCCGCCGCCGCCGCCCAGCGCGCCGCCCTCCAGCGCGCCTGCAACATTACATACTGTTAACATCACTCGGACATAGATCCTCACCTAGCTAGAGCTTTCACTTAACTATGGGTTTATAAGCGTCACATAACTGTGATGACATGGCTCTTTATTACCTGTAGATCACAGTGCAGAATTTTGCTCCTACCTATCTATCGCAACTTCCAATGTACCTCTTTTTGACGTTCTTTTGCTGATTTTTAACCTAATTTTATTAATGACTTTTGAATGTGTTCTATGATGCGTATTGTAAAAATATTAGGTACACTGTTGTGTAGGGAATAGAATATATATTTTGTCAGTCCATCTACCGGCCAGCAAATTCGAAATTTTATTAGACACGTTTAATTTGCACAAAATTAATTTACAAAGATTGACATTACGCACGTATGGTATTTGAGTTTCAGCCATTCTTTTCACATCTCTATAATTCTCAGGGTTCTGTTGCCAAATGGCAAAAATCGGAACCCTTATAGATTCGTCCCATCCATCTATCTGTCTGACTGTCTGTCCGTCTATATGTCACAGGCATTTTACTCCGAGACTGTTGGAGAGCAGGTGTCTTCTGTGAACCGCTAAACAAAAGTGATGTGAAATTGAACATGTACAGGTTTTTTCTCGACGAAATTAAATGTGTGAGGTTTACATCGACAGATTTTCAAAATTAATAGTCTGTCAGACTTACACAACACAAGATTGACATGACACACCAACTTTAAACTGGAACACAACTGAATCAAGCTACTTCATTAAAAATTGAGAGCGCATTAAGGTTGCTAATGGGCAGCAAATTTAGGACATCAAAGACCGCCAAAGTGAATATTATTGAGCCGGTTAGGGAATACTGACATCAGACAAGTCACTTTGTAGAGTCAACCTCTATTGTCTCAATCATAAACGCCTTCCTACAAAAGATGTTTCGGCATCTCTTTTTAATTACCATGAAATGATAGAGACAGAAAGTATAATTATAGAGGTTAAATAAAAATGTGGCTGTGGAACTTGTGGACCCTGATTGTGATTTTATGTCGTACTGGTAATAGTGAATTGATAAGCAGAAGACAGACCGACTACTGCCACTTCTAGGTATCTTAACTTTTTTTAATTTCCACGCTCCTATTGGGCCAGTTTACATACTACCTTACAATAAACTTTAAATGTATATTTCGGTGTATATAAAAATAATAAATAACACCAGAACGTTTAATTTAAGTTAGAAAAAAATGTACCAGGACTGCATAAATGCATAGGTAGCATTTCATCTACATAGCCCGCCTGCCACAGTTGACTCTTACAACTTGTTCGCTTCAAAACAGTATTGGAGCAAACTTTCCTCCGGGCAAGTTTTCAACAACTCATTTGGAATCAGTTCACTTCTTTAGAGACTAATCCACCGTAATGAAATTCATTCGTATTAGTAAGGAGGTCATAGTATGTTTTGTCTCGTTCTTTGTATGCAGTTTTCAACGTTACTTTTCGTCTTTTTCGCGTGAAATGTTTGACAGGTTGGGTGACAATTTGCTTACAATTTTCAGCATATAAACTCTCACCTCATTGATGCAAACGCCTCACGCGGGATTCAGGTCCCAAAAGCGCGCGTCTTTTGAAAAGTATTAAGAACACACGACTATTCGCGCCAGTTTAACCACTTTCTTATGGGATCGCCTCAGTGTGCTAGTCATGAAAAATAATTTTCATGAATAACTGACCATTAAAAAACAATTTGAAATCTTGACACTCAATGTTGATCCTTATAGACGCTATCGGGCTTCAAACTTTTTCTATTAGCCTAGTTAAATTTTTCAGCTGGAAACTCGAAAGGACAAACAATGTATTCAGTCGTTTGGCGCAGACGGCCGCGCCGAAGGGAGCCATAAAAATTAATATGACGTTATAAAAGCGATATTTTTCATTAGAAGTGTTGCCGACTATTTTTAGAGCTCATGCTAATGGTCGTAGTTTTTGCAGTTTTTACGTATTGCCGTAAAAACACGGCGAACATCTGAAAACTAAATCTGAGTTTACATTCATAGTTTATTTAGGTACTTTTTTTTTTTTACTTTATATTTCGTGAAGTCTGTTTATAAAGTTTTATATCGTTTATAAAGTTTTGACAAAATGAAAGTTTAACTCGCTTATTTTATTAATACGATTCATTTATTAAGCCACAGCCACCAGACTTATATGGAACCGGGTACAAAAATAGCCTTGGATATTGATAGGTCTGTTCGGTTTCCAATAACGAGATGATAAGGCTGAGGACGACGACGGCGCTAGATCGTCGTGACGACTCTCCGGGGACTCGTCGCCGACGACATTTTGCTTTATGTGCTCTAATATGGGCGATTCGTTGCTCTGGCGTGTTTGCGGACATTCTGCTGGTTGGCTATAATGTGCACATAGCTTTACTTTCGAACCTGATTTAGATAAAGAATACTGCCGGTTGGTGTCGGTTAACCAATTCCTATTGATTATAGTTTCAATTTATTATTATCCTACTGCAAAATACATTTAATAGTTTCTTGTAAATCTATAATGTTAGGTACATTATAGACAAGTTTTTTCTTTGTCTTCAAGTCAAAGTATCTGCAATTCTTTCGAACATAAGTTCAATAAACTGCATTGTTTTACTAGCAACACTCTTCTTAAAGTTACTAGTACACATACAATATCAAGTTAACAACCTCAAAACTTGGCGACAGACTTGGTAACGCCCTCCGCGCCGCGCGACCCGACAACGAGTACCTACCTACTTCTTATATTTCTACGTAAAATGACTTCTCTTAAACCAAAAACATGGAGGCAGAAACACGTTTTATGCATTGGAGATAAAACAAGAAAATATGGCTGTAATATGTATAGCAAAATGGGCAATAACGCGGTTTCGGCCGATGTCTTTTATGTTTTCTTTATTTACTCCAAAACAGATAGGTAGTAAAATTTAATGTTCTATATTATGATGATCTTATTTTTTACACTCGATAACATTTCTGTGTATCTTTAGGCACCTTTAGGCATATCCTTTGAATGGGCGTACCCAGCATTTGTTAAGGAGTGGGACAGAAGTTAATAAACTAAGTAGTAGGAAATTAAAAATGCTTTTCATTTACTGACTGATTTTATTGACTGCACTACACCTTATTTCAATAATAACCTGCGAGGGTTCTGGTTAAATCTAGCTAAAATTTCGTTTTCAAATGTATGTTGTGCTTCCAGAACCCTATTTCTATGCACACTCATCATACAGTGGCCGACAAGACGGTTTTCTCTCATTGTTGACCTTAACAAAGTTTTTATTTTAATGTGAAAAATGTTAAAGTACCCAAATGAATATTTAATTTTATCATTATATTAATTTTGACTAAAAATTCTTAGCTTCGGGTCAGAGAGCAGGGTGGGGCAAGTGCCCCACCTTGCCCCACCGTGGGTACACCCATGATCCTATGTGTAATTGTGGTGAAGGAAATAGCAATTTAAGCAAGCAGTTTTCCATAGTCCAGTACTGTATGTTTATGTAACAAGTGTAGTGAATTTATCGTCGTAATTTTTCCACATTCCTATACATGTGTTTCTTTTTATGAGCATTGTTACGACGCCATGGTAACACATGCTCGAAATAATTTAGTTTTTATGAATCCCCGTGATTATTGGGTTGTTTGTCATGGGACCTTACTTCCGGACTTTAATTAAAGGTTAGATTTAATGCTTTCTTGTGTTGTATGGGTTATAAAAGTTTTTGCCGTGTGAAATAACTCTGTTTTCCGCTTAGTTTGTGTTCAATGTATTGGCTCGGTCGGCTTCGCACGGAGGCAATTATTTTCAAAATTCAAATTCAAAATTCAAAAAGTGACAGCAATCTGACTAGTTCCACTTTTGCGTGCTCCGCTCTCTATTGTTGCTGTCTTATCAATACACCAGTTTCACATAAAACGTTTTTCCATGAGAACAGTATTGTTTCGAGTTTTTAGGACAACTTTTATAGCTGTTTTTGACATGGAAAGAAAAATTCCAGTGCGAGCAGGGTTTGAACCTGCGACCTTCCGATTCAGTACACTTAATAATAACGTCTTACGGTGACGTTACCGTCACCGTAAGACGTTATTAATGGAACGAAAATTTCGAGATCTGTGAGCAGGGTGCGATGGTCTAGTTATTTAAGACATCCGGTGTACTGAATCGGAAGGTCGCAGGTTCAAACCCTGCTCGCACTGGAATTTTTCTTTCCATGTCAAAAACAGCTATGTTCCCTACGCAGGGTTTGCGTATAAAATATTAAAACTTTTATAGCTTTTAACTGTCGGATTGCCAACACGTACTGAGCGTGCTCGTGTATTTTCAGACCTCATACTGAATAAACATAAAGAAGCTTTTGATTGAATTTATATTAGTTATGCATTTTTCAACAATAACATTAAACAATTAATAAAAAGTCTTCTCGTATTTCAGAGAACATCCTCGTAAATGTCAGACAAAAGGGCCTAATAAGCCTTTTGAAATTGAAAACCCCTCAATTTAGACACCATTAAATTAACTTTCAGGGAGAAGACAAGCCCTTTTCTGTAAACTTTATACAAAGCTATAATTATTTCTGTAAAGATACTCCGCTGAGTTTTCAT
Source organism: Noctua janthe (assembly GCA_910589295.1). Taxonomy (NCBI): domain Eukaryota; kingdom Metazoa; phylum Arthropoda; class Insecta; order Lepidoptera; family Noctuidae; genus Noctua; species Noctua janthe. Next base: position 9,396,650 of record OU342556.1, on the reverse strand, counting down.
GTATGCAGACAAGATAAGAAATAATTTTAAAAAATCTGAATATTTTTTTTAAATGATTGCACATTGGCAAAAAGTTTTTAAGCCTTTATTTCCAGTGTATGTGGGCAACACTTTCGCTCAGTAACATTTAAACATGACGACTTCTAAATGAAGAGCTCAATGAAAATGCAAAGTGAATGTAGTTGAAACATTTACTCATATTTACATATTCAACATTCGCCTCGCTCTGAATAATTTATTATTTATTTCGTTAAATGTAAAAATCTTGCAACATTGTGTTAAACATGTTGTTAACATGATTGCTTATCAATTATTCCGTGGATATGTTTACACACATACATAATCAGCCTAGATTGTTCCCACCGTTGAGACACAATTTTCCTCTCTGTAAAACGGAGTTTAGTTGTAACGCAGCACGCGAATCAGTGCGGACAAGTGCATGTCACAAGTCTTTGAATTTTAAATTCTAGGACATACCAGTTTCCTCACTATGTTTTCCTTTACCGTTTCGAGAGCTGTGGTCATGAAATAAATAACGCTAATTAAAGCGCCGGTTTGGATTTGAACCCACAAACTGCAACTCGTAAGTCAGAGCTATTGCCACTGAGCCACCCCTGGCGCACGACGTAGACGTACTTAAGTCTATTTATCTTTGAAAGGTACACTAATTAATAGTTAATCTCCTTCCCCCTGCCCGCTTCTACAGCTAGATTAATCGCTACTGTTTTATGCAAGCGATCGATCTTTCTTCTCTTTTGGAAAATCTTGCAAGCCGATTGCTTTAACGATCGTAAGAAGCCATGTACTTTAGTTAAGGTACATAGACAAGTAAATAGTGTAATTTTAATACGCTATCATATTTTCTTGCAATCGTTCTTTATCTTCCTAAATATTCAAGACAAGCTTCTAACTGCGACTTTGGCAGCAAGAAGAGCACGCGTGTTGCTTCCAATCAGTAAAATATTTTCTGAAAGAGGATTTGTAGTTTCAGAGATTACCTAATACAACCAAACCTGGAAACTTTACCTCGAGATAAAGGTACCTTCATTGTTTATATTATACGCATCACATAATCACTTACAAACAGAAATTCTATTTATATATCGCTTCTCAAAGAGGTTACAATAGTAAAACAGAACAGCCGGCGCGGATAGCAACTATTTCATAATAAATTCACGACAGTCTCAGACCACAATCTTTGCGAACATTTAGAGGCACTTAAACAACATCAAATATTCTAGAACTAAGCCTCCGTACGGTTGCGAACAAATAAACTGCTCAATTACTTGGACTGCAGATATTAAATTGTACATTTATATTGACGATAGTATAAAGGTAAGCTCACATCGAAATGTTAAGAAAAAATAACACTCACGTTTTTTTTTTTTATATATAGTTTTTAAAGAAGATTTAGTGTACTGCCAGTTTCTAAGATGTTTTATACTTCATTTCCTGTTTATGTTTGCTTTGTAGTGACTAAGTGAGCTTATTATCCACACGAATCAGCAAAAACGAACTGAATATGTACCGAAGCAAGCCGCGTAGCCCTACGCTGCGGAACGGTTCGCCGCCGGTCACCGCGAGTTTTTTAACAATAATTCATTTAGACAGAGCCCGTAGCGCAAATACCGCCCCGCATGTCATTCCTCCCCAGTGTGAACTAACCCTTACAAACGTAAATTACTTACCGGTAAACCTCTTATTTATTGCTCAGTTTTGCGCCACGTTCCTCTTCTATTGAATTTTCTTACTATTTCACTTTAATTATTAAGTGTCTTTTCATTTTATTTTTAGTCGGTTGTAAGCATGGAAATGTTAAGTTGATTAAATTAATTTGAAAGCCGACTAAAGAACGTGTACGGCGGAACAAAAACGAAAGGTTCAATTTTACATTAAAATTATTGGAATCCTTTTTGCAAGCTGGCTTTGCAGATAAGAATTCTTAGTCTTATAGTTATGGCGGGATTCGACATTACCTGAATTTGAAAAGAGTCTGGGTGTGAGAAACAGAATAGTTCGAATACCTAGTTATAAGTTGTATACTGGGTGATTATTTAGAGTTCCGTAGTCAACAAGGAAAGGAACCCTTGTAGTTTCGCCATGTCTGTCTGTCTGTCCGCAGTTTAGCTCAAAGAGTCTTAGTACTAGAAAGCTGTAATTTGGCATGAATATACAAATTAGTTGCGCCAACCAAGTAGTCAAATAAAATCTCGAAAAGTATTTTTTTTTTGGGTATCCTTGAACACGTAAAGTGGGGATTCTTTTGTCTCGCGTATCTTATAGTGTGGTGTCATTGGATAGGTCTTTAAAAAATAATGCGAGTTTGTTTTAATAATTTTTCGATTAAGGGATTCGTTTGCGAAATACTAAACTTTAAGTGCTAATTTTTAGTTTCGTTTTGTTACACTCGAGTGTGGGGGGCACTTTAGTCTAACAAAACTAAACTAAAAATTAGCCCCCCCTCTACCACCTAAATGGTTATGTTTGGGTGTATGAAAAAAATCACGGTGGTAGTATATATAACGAAATTAAAAAGAAAACTATCACCGCTAAGTAGGCTTTACAAGTTTACGAGTAATAGTCGACCAACTTATAAAATGTACTTAGATAACATATTTTCCTAAACATGATGTATGGGAGCACAGGTTTTGCAACTGTAAATGAAAGTTTGTTTTTTATTATTACAATAGAAATCATCGTTCGGAGGCAAATCCGCATATTTTGATGGGCAACTACGGAACCCTACATTGTGCGTGGTCCGACACGCACCTGACCGGTTTTTTTTAAACGTTGGTAATACTGTAAAGGCGTGTAGTACCTACTCATGAAAATGAACAACTTTTACTATGAGACCGACCAAGAAATCGCGAAATAAAATATTAGCTGCTTCATTTATGTACATTATTGGTCAACGTAACTCAATGTTACGAATGTAGGCAGCAGCTGATATGTGATGAGTGTGATGACCTTTTAAAAAATCACCGTAGTTGGGTCTCCATAGCACACAATAGTAGAAAGTTGTCTTTAAGCTAGTGCACAAACGATGCGGTTTCTGTACTTGTAATGTAAACTCTCACCCGTTTAACAGCTAACCACCACAGTCTAATGCTTGAAGAATATAACTACTTTAACCACAATTTCTTAGTTGCACACTTATTTAAATGACTACTCATATGGGGTATCATGGACTCGGGCGAAAGTAGGTCTGCAACGACATGTGTAAGTAGGCAGGTACAGTCACGAACACCAATATGTATAAACAATTCTAAATTTAACAACAATTTTCGCGAGAAATAACGATTGTAACTTGGAGATAGGACCTTTTTCATAAAAGTATGAGTTCCAGAATTCTATGTTCTTAAAAACATGAAATTTTAATTGGAACAGTAGGAGAAAAACACTGAGCGCAGCCAGCAGCAGCAGCTTCGCTCAGCTTCAGCTGCATCCGGTTAGACTGGAAACCGACCCTAACATAGTTGGGAAAAGGCTAGGCAGATGATGATGAGTAGGAGAAAAACACTTTTAAAAGTTGTTAAGTTATTGATGCTCGTGACCGTACCCACATCTCTGCCAGGAGGCAGAAATCACTGAAATCACATATCTGACTTAGGAAAGTCAGATATGTGTGTAGTCAGATGTTATATTATAAGGCATTCCTTATAATATAACATTACATCACGCTTTTAATCCCAGAAGGGTTAGGCAGAAGTCACATTTCGCCAGTTATGTTTAAGTCCCATATACTAGGGACAAGACTACTGCTATCAACGGGGCACAAATCCAGACTCCGTGGCTACTACTGAGAAATTACTGATGGAAAACTCAATAAACACTGCCCGACCTGGGAATCGAACCAGAGCTCATGCCCCTTAGTCACGCTTGCGACCCCTAGACTAACGAGGTAGTCCTCGAACAAGGATTCGTAATAACACAGGCGTGAAACCAAACGCAACCTCTTAATACTTATAAGAAGTATGATATACGGCTCCACTCGAACCATTAACACTCATATCCCCAACAAGAAAGCTTACTACGAGTATAAAAATAAGTAGGAACTCACTGATTAGTGACTACAAAGTTCTGTCCCCCGAACCAGAGTTGGAACTATGCCAGCTCTGTTGAAAGAAGTTAATGACATATGTATGTAGTAACATGTGAGCTGCAAAAACTCCGGAAGAGAGGTTAGAATGAATTGGCGTCGTCAGTTACTTCATTATCATTCATGTTATTTTCTTGCTCGCCATTGTGCCACATAATACGTCCTTGTAGATCTTTTATTTTGTCAGTATTATCGATTCGTACAAAAAACATTGATTGCAATACTCTAGCTCGAAAAATGGGTCTTATTGTACCGTTTTTAGGTTCACAATGTAGTGTAGTCAAGACGTTTTTATACTACGCATTCCCCGTTCAAATATCACGTTTATGAAATTTTATTTTTCTTTTCGTTGCAAAGGTGTTGAAAAATGTGGTTTGATACGCATTGCATTCAAGGCGGGATTGTACTCCTAGCTATAGAGTCAATGATATTATAAAGAAAGATACGCTACGTTCATACTAAGCGCCATTCAAATATCGTTGCGTTGTTACGACTGCAATAGATAATACGGAACGTAAGATACAGAAAGAGATAGCTATTGCGCTTGAAATACTTAAATTACGACAATTGTCTGAATTTGTCTGCAGTAATTTGCGAGCGCAAGTGCGATATCTACCTCCTTTTTATTTATAATATCATTGTATAAAGTAATATCAAAATACTCTTTTTTCATACCTGATTGAACTGAGTATTTAATCAAAGAGATAAAACCGAGATCGCTAAACACGCTATCTTTCTTCCATTCCTGCTTAGTAAGCTTAAGTGTAGCTTACAGAAACACTATCACAAAACCACACCCTTTATTCTACAGCTCCATTACTCAGCAGCCACAACGCATTCAAACTTGCAACTATGACAAAGACTGATCGGCTGTCTGAAGTTAGCACCATGTTTCTGAAATTCCACATGGACCTAAGACTGATGTGAATTTCCAGATGTTGTATACCTAATATAAAGGTAATGTTTCGAAAGCGGCAACAGCAACGCAGCGGCAAATAACACCCAATCGCGTTGAAAGATGCGGAGCTAAACTAATAAATAAATATTGAGTTTAATTTTTTAAGCATTTACAATCATTTGCCATTACTTTAAGAAATTTTTGACATTATATTTAAAACTGTTAGAAATTATAGATATAATTTAGAATCTTTTGCCACACTTTAGAATCATTTGCCATTATATTTAACATATTATGACATTATATTTAAAACGTGATATTTATCATGTGTGGCGCGTGGGTGTGTGTGCGTGTGTGTAGTTAAAAACTTGTTTGACATTATATTCAAAACTGTTTGACACTATATTTTAATTTCACTTGGAATGTTAACTAATAATTCATGGTTGTATTAGTATGTAAATTGCATGTATAACTGTATACCTACATATTCAACACAACGTAAATTGTTTATGAATAAATGAAATGAACTGACACGACTGTTTCCTTTGTAACTCTATAAAAACGCTTCCGAAGATGGCGACACCGTTTACAAAAACGGTGACATTGACAGGCAGTGATGTTCACACAGAAACCACAGATGTACAGCATGACCACTTTAAGTGTGCAGGTCAAGATGACACTGTATGCCAAGAAAAAATTAAAAAAGTCAAACTTGGCACATTTATTTTAGTTCTGTGTTTGCGGAGCCTGCAGAGATAAGTTGGTTGAAGTGTATCGATGCGTCCTGCCAATGCCATTCCGGTTTGTAGTTGGGCTCGCTTTCTTAAAAGCACCTTAATACTATGACTGAAAACTAACTCCTACCAAGGCACGTGTGTTCAGTAGTCGACCATTTCATAATAGTAGTTTAGGGACGCGATATGGCGTGGTTCCTGAAGCACGTACCGCCTCAAACGACTCATAAATAGGTGCACCGCTAGCTTCCGTGGCGCGTGTTACTTACTTCATAAATATAGATAGAAACTAAAGTCCTGAGGTGAGATAAGTAAGGTTTATTAGAAACAAAGTTATTGACAAATCGTTGCGAAGTAGGTATGCATGGAACTGTAAAATACGGGTGACCTCGAGACTTGACAAAACGGCCCAAGGATGTGGAAGTGGAATTACTCAAAACCGGCGGCCAAAGCGACCTCTTCGCTGCCACTGACAATGAAATGGAGAAGTATGGGCCGATAAAATTTTCACCACGATGAAGAAGAAGAAGGTGGCTGTTTTAACATGACTTGATAAAAAGGCGTGAAGTTGCTTACGGTAAGGTTATACAGGAGTAGATACAACTCATGACAGATAACTCAGACTAAATTCACAACCACAAAAAACTGAACAGGTGAGAGAGTAGACGCCCAAACAAGTGCTGTACGACAACCTAAATTTTATATAAAATTCGTACGAATAGGCAAGAGCCCAATATATCTATCAGCAATCTAACACAAATAACGTTCAAGTAAATGAAAAACGACTAAACCAAACTTTAGAAAAGGCTTGCGAACTAATACAGAGAGCTAAAATAAATAATATAATTGAGCGGGTAAATTATAGAGCTGCACAGTGCAGTCAAAGCGGATGCCAGTCATATCCGCAGCTGAGCGGGGACCGTTGATTAAAGTATAAATTACGGATCGGAGCGCCAACTTGCATATAGAGATCCGTATGGTCAGCTTTAGCTTCGGTCATACCGATACGGACAGAATGTGGATCTGGTTCTTCTAACCTAACAGACAGATGTCTTCTTCTTCCCAGCTAAAACACTAGGAAGTGTCGAAGGGCAGGTATTTTGGGGGACTGCTGTTGTAAAATTTGACGTTCAAAAAGTGCCGATTATCAGCCTAATTTGAATAAATGACTTTAGATTTTTTGTGAACCGTCTGCGGACACCTTTTTGTGTACACATCTCGCAGGTTAACCTAGGAGGATGTCGTTTGCTTAGCCGGACTATGATTGTGAATGCCGACACTGGCAGATACTTCAGTAAATAATCGGACAGAGTAAAGTGTCTGGAGCCGCGTCCTCAATTTGTCCGTACCGGTTTAAACCTACACAAATTTCATAAAAAAATATTCATATTTTTTGTAATAGCACATTATTTCAAAGTATCTCAAAATGTTAATCCCACCATAATGCTACTTAGAATTTTAACAAGTTCGTTTCTGTTGCTAATTTATTATCGTCACGTTTTTTCTTTGTTTTTGATGTTTGTTTCTTTGTTATTGCTGACCTACTTTAGTATGCTTTTGTCTTAATTTTATCTTCGCTAATCAACAAATCGTAAATTGTCTTAGCTTGGTGTAAATCTGAGACGATTTACGATACATTAATGGATTTTCGTTACAATTCGTTAATTAAGTTTTCATAAATCAGAGGTCATTTCTGGTCCGCAGTGTTCGGGCCAGCTCCACCATCATCCTGAAGGTATTCGCGCAGAGGTTTAGTTGCCAGCACCTAAAGATTGCTGTATGGTTCATTTGCTGAGCAATCCAAATATTTAGTGTTGTATAACGGGCTGGTGTCCACAAATCCACGTCCAAAGCGCGTATTTTACGTGCGGAAATTTGGAAAACTTTGAAATATAAACATAAAATAACACATAAATGTTATTTCATGTTGAATTTTATGATCCTTCATTGATTGAAATAATTTATTCCATTCTATTCTTATTCTAGAAATCAGTCAACCTGATTTCCGATAAACCAAATTCAAACAAGATCTAACTCACAGACACAGAGTTTGACGCAGAATTCTACGATTCTTTTTGATGGTCCATTCAATCCTAGAAGCTAAGGTAATCTTAAATGTCCTTAAATCAATCCAATGCGATGTACATTTGAAATAACATAGAATTCTCCTACTCCTGGATTGGATGCTATTAGTAGAGATTGGGCGTAAGCCTCCGACCGGATCGCACTGAGCGCTTAATTCGAACCTACCAATGCTGATTTATATTCCATCTGATTATCCGGATTTCCCTTTTTTCAATTTGAATGTCTTTATTCGCCTAATGGCAAATTAAGCGGGATGTTGATACCTTAGCTGAGCCGATTCTCCGGAATACTTTTAATATTTATACCTGTGGGGTGACATAATCCTTCAATTCAATGTATTTATGCCAGTATTTTATCACAGTTTTCCAGAAACAAATACATAATAGTTACATTGTATTTTCAGCCGTTCGAATTACGATATCAAATATACAAAAGGTTCGTTCCTGAAATATAAAATCGAATTCACAATCGGTGGTGCGCTGAAATTTAATTTTCCCTTGGTAACGCGGAATAAAGGCTGAAACAACTATTCCGGCTATTCTGGGTATCGGTAACTATGATATTTAATATAACTCATAAATTCGATGAAACGTTTTGAAAGAGGAACTGAATCAGGTGGATTTATTAAACATTCTATATTAAAAATTTGAGCGTAGGAATTATTTTTGTTTCCAACATTTCTTCATTATTTTATAATTGATTTACAGCCTTTTAATTAACAAAACGGGTCCGGAAACTGTTCCTCCCTAAAAATATTAGCGAGGCATCCATATTAAATGATGGGCAGTCGAGTATGTAATACATTTAGCTGGGTTGGTAAGTACACGTTGATTTCACTGACCTCTGTAATCGTATTACTGCGCTAGCATTTAATGAAGCGGATATGAGTTTCCAGATAGATCACGACTATCGACTTAAAGGCGCAAGTGCCTATATTAAGCTCATAGACTATCTGCACACGTGTTAACGCTTATAGTTTGTATATGTGTACGGCTATCCGATAATTGGAAATGGATGTAGAACATTTATTCCAATCGAGACTCTTTCCAAGAACAAGGCACTTGTACAAGTTGAGTGACATAAAACAACAACACAATATGACAACACTCCACCCTCACACAACAACTGTTTAATGTATACGAACAAATCCGCAGAGCAGTACAGCCATAAACTATCAAATAATTCAGTATCACGCCCACACAAACGTCGAATAAATAAATCTATTTTTGTTTTATGGGCTAGAGTCCGGCTTCACCCGCAGGTAACATACATAAACGAAACAGATAAACTGGCTGTTTCCATGAACGTGAAAAACTTTTGTTTACTCCCAGTTTATCCCATTTTTCTTTTATACGAGTTCTAAGAGTTCAAGGTACGCCGAGTGGATCGGGAAATTCGGAAACTACTTTAGGAACAACAATGTTTTAATATGAACCTCAAAATACAACTAGTTCATATAGCTGTCTCGCTCGCGCGGTCATGGACCGGTCGAGGACTTGGTTGCATGACCATAAAAGGCATGACGTAACCGTGACGTCGCCGTGACGAAGACACGAGCGGCTATGACGTGGACAACTAATCGAAACGAATGCGTACTACTTGTATCTCGTGATACTCGTAGTATGCGCACAAATGTGCTCCATGTCAACATTAAAGTACGCTAAGTTAGTGCACCCTTCGTCCTTCTGCCTCCCGTTAGCATTCTTTACGCCTCGAGCTCTGTTTCATTGCGTCACACGTGAAATGTTACATCACTTTGTCGCCTGGTTTGTCAGGATCCGCGCAAAGTAATTTGTTTGTCAGGTTACTCGCTGTAATTTGTAATATTAGAGCATGAACCAAAGTAATTTTCATACTTACCTTTAAGGAAAAATAAAAACTGTGGCAATTGGTTAAGGCCGGGATTAATCCAGATTCCTTCTCGGTGATCATACCAAATTGTTTTTGCTTTTCTCACTTCAAGGTTGAACTTTTTCGCATAGGCATTTTCAGGGTAATTTTGACCTTGCAGCCACATATTCGTTTTCCGCATTGGGAGGATCGGGCTTACATAATGTCTTTGAGGTTTAATTATTTGTTCTTTATAAATACAGGGATTTAACAGAAGTATGGAATAAAGAGTTATACCTCCGTAAACAATATGCTCTCTCGACTTAAAGCCCCAGCAACACAAGCACTTCGAATTTGCAATTAAATTCTGTTCGATTGTGAAAAAGCCTTTTGGACGAAGGTAGCACGCATAATGAAGCCGGTGTATTTCCATTTTACGAGGGGCATGTACTGTGCGGCGGTATTGCTCGTAAACATATGTACTTTATGAGGAATGCTCTAAATACACGACCCTGTAGGTGTAGCCAGCATCTTCCGCTGTCATGTCTCCTTATATCCTCTTAGGCAATAATGTCATCTTCGCAGGACCTCACTGAAGTCAGCGAAGTAACGTAACACGTTGATATAAAAGGGCGCACGAGATCGCTCATAGACAACGTGTCAATGTCGACAATTTCTCTATCGGAAAAGATTTTCCACTTTTAGTAAGCCACTGTTACGATATTTTTGGTTCAAATTTCTCTGTAAATGTTGTTGTTGCTTACTTGTGAGTTTAAAATTCGAGAAACAAAATAATAAATCGTCCTAAACATAAAGAGATCTAGATAACTTTAAATCTAGTTATTAATATAGACATAAATGTCTATTAAGAACTTAACTTGTATGCATTTGGTTCCGTTAGAGTTTGTACTAGAAAACAAATCTTATATTCTGCTTGCACTCCAAGTATAAAATAATAAAGAACCATATATGGCGGATACCAAGTATTTTTCCATTTCCGCGGTCGCAGTTTTGCAACTTCGTTTATTTATTTTACGATGCACTCGAGCATAAGTCGAGATCGAAGTAACATTTTTATAAGCTGTGGAAATGATTTGCCGTAAGGTTAGTCATTATAACCGTTAACACGAATCTTATGAAAGTAGAAAGCTATGTACGATATGTACGTGCTGACTCTCGTGTATACTTCGTTATCAATCCTCAACGAAACATTGAATTCAGAACCGATAGAAACTGCTTCCTTAGCAAAAATCAAATAGCTTTCTTCGAACGCTACCCTTTGCAAGGGTATCGCGAGGGGGATACCTCTCAAATTGGAAACGCCAGATTTTTCTCTAAGTGTGTATTTCAGATTCCCTGCTTGTTTATGTAAAGGCGTAAACCCAACAGCTAAATCTTTACGAATAACAGAAACGAAATTCGCTCTCAGTTCGAAATTGAATTCGAAACGTCCATTAAGCTCTAAAAGCTCAAAACAACAGCGTGTCTATCCGTCAATTAAACTAACCTTTACTCCGTCTGCAAGGATAACAGTTCACGTAATACTCCCGCAAATTAAACGCTTGTTTGTTTTTTGTTATTAGTCTTGTTTCACGAGAACACAACCGAGTTTTTTTTTCATGAAACAAACGAAGGAAAAAAACGTTGTTTCTGAGCAAAGCTAATGCGAGAGCAGTCGTTAGTAATGTTTTGCTGACTTCCTGTACAACGGTGAACAACAAAAACGCCCAACAAGCGTAGGTAGCGACCTCCTTACTTATGTACAAAAATAGAAATCATGTATTTAGCTCGAATACGTAAAGGGTAGAAGGGTTAAAAATATTTACTCTTACATTATCATCTCTTGTCCTCTACAAACAAGGGTACAGTGTGGCTTTAATTACATCCGCCTGTTTAACAGACGAATGAAATTTTAACTAGAAAACATGTCCTGTGACCGAGACGGTAGAACGCCCCAAGTTTTATATTTTTATAACACTAATTCGAAAAACGGGTCGTGCAAATATTAGTAACAATGTGCTATTGTGAGCTAGGCTTAAGGCGGCAGGTCACACGCCGTCCTGTACAAACACACAAACTGCCGTCGGCTTGTATACAGCTTTTAACTAAACTGACGGCAAATCTCTCATTTTCTTCGACAAATGCCGTTACTTATTCATGTATGTCCTGAGGAAAAGTTGTCGGTTGCCGAGTGCCGAATGCCAGAACGAAATTTCACTCATGCATACGAAGAGCCCTCAACCGAAAAGTTACACGACGTTTTGTTGTGTGAATACGAATAAAAGTTAAATATTTTGGGTTTTCTTCTTGGCTATGTTGTATGCGGCCACTTTAATTATGAGTTACGCTCTACTAGTTTCCGAATAGATGTTACGAAATACTGACAGTTCGTATTGGTACGGCTCCTATTACGTTCGGGATAGAACAGACATACAATGTATTGAACGTTCGTTACGCTACGCTAGATCTATTGTCTAAGCTGTCAATACTTCCAATACTATTCAATGTTTCAGATTTGAGAACCAGGAACGTGATACTCTTGGCTAGCGGCATCACCAACTATTGAATACGTATGCCTTCTCGAGCTACGATGTTATACAATGTGTCCGGTCATGTAATAACAATAATTTAATACATAATAAACTATTTTAATACACAAATACATTTCTCAGTTCGGTCCAATCCACTTCCCTGCTATTTGGAGCCATTTTGTTTTATTTTTGTTGAGATATTCTCCAAAGACTGTACGAAAAAAATCATATCTCTCAAAGTTTTGGTCGTACTGAGATAAAAATAGGCTTATTCGGAGGGCATTATGAAATAATGGGTTCACATTTTTTAACTTTCAGAAAAAAACATTAACTCCAAAAAAATATCATTAAATTTTGCAAATCAACAATTTTGAGAACAACCAAACATTTTTTTTTGCAAATCCACACAGGTTATGTCTACTCCATAACGGGACGCATTATATGGCCATATACTGAGTACTCCTATGTAGGCTTTGCATATAACGTCGTGTATTCCCACGAAGGTAATAAAGCAAAATAATATTTTGAAACTTAATAGAGTTTCTATTTTTCAGGCTCCCTTGGGGAAGTGACTAACTTTTTGTATTACGCGTCTGTGTTTTAAGTTGTGTTTAACACAGCTGCGCGTCGGGGGAGCGTTGCAAACTTTTGTGGGAAAGCAGTTTGATAGGCTGGAGGAGTCCAGTAGTCTATTCGAAAGTCTAAGCTACCCAAGTCCAGAGTTTCTGGGCCGTGGGCCACTCCATTAGAAAAAATAATTAGCATCGCGTCCGACCTAGCAACGATGGGCATTAATGAGAGGCCGCGAACAGAATAAGAAAAAAAACTGTTGCACAAACTTGTGACAAATGAGACACGTAACTAATGACCGACGTGGAACAGCGCCGCCGCTACATCTGTTCCTTACAGCACGAGCTGCTCATATTTCGACGTTTACAACAAATTGGGTGTAATTTTATGATTTGATTGGCTCATTATTACCACAATTTAAATTGTAGGTAAACACAAGGTAAATATATAGGGCAATAACCGATTCCGACATTACCATATTAAATTAACAGTAATAAAATTTAACAGCCCACGCTGCTAATTTATAGTGTCTGATTAAACACAATGGAGGTGATAACTGACGAACATTATCGTTATTATTCTGTACAAGAACAAGGCAAATGGGCAAATATAACTATCATTCTCTTATCGGGTTTGGGTACCATTTCCACGCACGAACTGATCCGTCGACATCCCTCATATATGATTACGGGTATAAGGGAGTATTGGGGCCCCTAAACTAGCAATTTGGTGGGATTTGAGCGATCCTTGGGAAGAACATGGCGGTGCACCGCTCTGATAAACACAACGGCCTATAATACTTGTTTGGCTTAAGAAGGGCTTATGTTGTTGACCAACGTGATCAGGGTTCCAGGTAGGCTTACTTCCAATAAAATGTGCTCGATTGTGATTTGTTTTCACAAAACCATTCTGCCTAAATAAAAGCATGATTTTTCGGAACAAATCTGTTTTCCGCATAAATTTTTATGCCTTTGCAAATAAGTAAAAACTGGGTATTATCATTTAAACTATGTATTATATTCTAAACACCCTATTTTACTTTTTAGTTGAAATCGGACTGTACACACAATAGTATAAACGAGTACCTATAGGTATTGATTCCTTGTCATCTAAAGTTTTGATCAAATTGAACTAACAATGCCTCAGGTAGACGATGCATCTGTGAAATTCGTCCAGGTTTAGGCTTAGAACTTACTAAACAAACAGGAGGCTGCATCTAATACTCAGTCAGTGCCTCAAAGCAAAGCCGAATCAACAGTCAAACAAACAAGTCAACCTGCCTTTGCATTGTAGTCTTGACTTTATAGATAGCTATATATATATGTGACTGTGGAGATGCCAGTCTACATACTACTGTACTCCTAAATCGAATCTACGTAACGTTATAGTAGAAAAGGTAGTCAGTTAGAGAACCTAGCTCGTAGTTTACAATAGCCAGCTTCATACAATTCGATAACATACAAGGTGTAAACGGACACTTCACGAAGCCGTCAACCAAGCATTCTGCACATCAAACTAAGTAACTCTATGGAAAAATTATTGCTAGGAAACGACTTTTTTTTAGGGTGAAAAATTTCGATTTACGGTAGGACTCATTGTCAAAAAATAGTGCTGATGGATTCATCGAATATTACATGGAGGTTTTAAAAGTAAAGTTATAACATTAAAAACTTGTATTTAAAGTTTGACCCCTAATATCTCCGTAAATAGAAGGTTCCCAACCCCCGTAGCATGACCACCGTAGACAAGGATTTGTAATGACAGATAGTGCAAAGAAATCTGTCATTGTGTCGTCACAATCTGTCATTTTGTCGATTCTTCCGTCAAAGAAATCCTTGTCTACGGAGGTCATGCTACGGGGGCAGGTATGATCCAGAACAATAAAAATATCGCAATGACGTGGAGAACAAGTACCTTTCGGCTTCGTAAAGAGTCTATTTACACCCATTATTATGTCTAAAAAATTTCTATGCTACTGATTCCCATATATTTGTTGAGACTCGACTGTGCAATGGTAAAACACATAATATCACACTTGTAATCACCGAAAGGTTGACCAGAGGTGTACCTAAAGCACATCCGAATTTTCGCCGTTTGATTGTCTTATGTTTTGTTGTTTCAAGTCTTATTGCCATCAACCGGGCACAAGTACCAGCCTGGAGTCTAGCCCAGGCGGGTACTGAGAAATTTCTTATAGAATACCCAATAACAATGAAACCCAATAGCAATTACAATGATAGTAGTGTTAAATCTAGTTCAGTTCTAAATACGGTCACGAATGTGCTGTTAGCAGCTGCATGAGAGCAACCAAAGATGGCATATGATCAGAGGGATCTATGTCCAGCGGGAATGTGTCTGCCAAAGCATTTTGGGGGACTGTCTCAGTGAGTGTCTGTTGTGATTTTCAAAAAGTGCTGATTGACTATCAACCTAATTTGAATAAATGACTTTTGATTTTCAATCAATCAATCAATCAATCAATCAAACTTTATTTGTGAACATAGGTATTACAATAAAGGTCTTAGGTATACAATTTAGTCGAGCTCTATGTCCTACCAATGAAATTGGTGTACAAATCTATTAATTTTTATAGGAATAAGTCTGAATTTATATAATAAAAAGTCAAGTTCGAATAAATAATGTCAATTAATAATACTGTTATTAGGCAATTATAATTTATTGTTACATGCATGTCATAGGTAAATTGTATTAAAAAGGTTAGTAATGTCATATTTTATCATTTAAAAATTCTTCTATGGAGTAGTACGTCTTATCTAATAAAAATAAATACAATTTACTTTTGAATTTGCGGACATTATCTTCACTCCTTATACATTTTGGTAATTTATTATAGACCCTTGGTGCCATTACAAAGATACTATTTCCATATAGCGCAGTTCTAGACCCAACTGTTTGTAACCGATCACAACGGCGCTGACTAGTTACTCGAGCAAATTTACGTAAATTATTTTTGACGAACATAGACGTTTCATAAATGTACAGCGAGGGCATCGTTAATATTTTAGTATTTTTAAAAAACGGCTTGCAGCTATCTGTTGTCTTTAAATTGTAAATAGTTCTAATGCACCTCTTTTGGCACTTAAATACCATTTCTTTACCCGTGGCATTCCCCCAAAATATAATTCCGTATCTCAATGTTGAGGCTACTAAACCATGATAAGCCGTTAAAACTGTTGCTCGATTGGCCGTTTTACTTAACATATGCAAAGCATATGAATGTTGGTTTAGCTTACTGCATACTTTGTCAATATGTGAATTCCATTTTAAAGTGTTTTCTATGTTTAGTCCAAGAAATTTAGTCACATTTGTTTCATTAATAATTTTGTCCTTGTATTTAATATTTAAGTCTAGATTGTAATTTACTCTTTGTTGAAACTTCATTAATACTGTTTTGTCAAGATTTATAACCAAATTATTATTTTGTAGCCAATTCACAACAGATAGTAGTGTAGAATTAATCTCAGGCTCTATTTTACTCACGTCGTCACAATTGAAAAGTAAAGTGCTGTCATCTGCAAACATTGTCATGGGATATGATGATGCTGTCGGAAAGTCGTTAATATACACAATAAATAGGGGTGGTCCCAGTACACTACCTTGTGGTACTCCATAATTTACCGTTCTCAGGTTAGATTTGTATGTTACTACGGTTTTTTTAGAAATTCTACTGATTGTCTTCGTCTTTATCGTGTGCTTAGTGCCTAACTTAGTGTCAGAGTTTGTATGCCGCTCATGAGCCTCTAACTTGGCTTTACATGCATGCCATCAAGAAATATCAAAATCAAAATCAAAGCATTTATTTCAAATAGACCCGTGCCAGACACGTTGGCAAAGTAAAAAAAAAAAAAAAAAAAATATTTTACTTTTGATTTTAAAAGGCTCGTTATGATACCATCGATAATACGACACCGTACCGGTGAGTATACGAGTCCATTCTCGTAAATATTAATGCCAGCATGAGCAGTACCGTATCTGTATGAAGAGTTATACTTCCAGCCATCATCGACGCGGGATTGCTTCACACAAAATAACGATAAACGGTATGAGCCGACGAACGCGTGTATCGATACAGTACATACCCTGCTGACACAAATGATCGACAAAATTTCCCCGGGGCCCCGGTGAGACCGGGCCTCCGTGCCTTTCTGTTTTATATTTACCGAAGTGGAACCGAGAAGGTAACGTGTTAACAGTCTACATACACATAAATTGTTAAACAGCGACTCCCCGATGAGCAGAAGTTCTGTTCAATGACAAAAATTTCCCATGAGCATCGGTGTTCGACGCGAGCCAACTTTCCGCAAATAGGCCGCTTTTTATTTTTATGTGAAATTCTCATTATAAGCTCTCTGTGTTATCAGTCATGCGCACACACTTCGTGCCTGGAAATATAAAAATGAGAAGCAACAAATTCTACGGAACCACCTATAAATATAATTAACTCTCCTTATTGTTATTTAGCAAGCTATTATTTTCTTCAATTATATTAGCTGTTGTACGCTGCTAAAGTATCTTTGAAAATGAACTGCCCATTAGCAAAACTAATTCACCTACTCCCTCGCTAGCTACCATATTTTGCATTAATTGGATGGAGGGAGCAAGCTGATCATATTAGTTAAAGCTCTTTCTGAACCACATCACATAATAGATGATCGTTGAATGTGACTCGAACCAAATGGTACGACACGAAACAGCGATGTCAAGTCACTATCAAAAGTCAAGTGGCAGATAGTCTCACTGCGTAGCACCTCGTAGCGCTACGGTGCTACGTACGTAGCGCTTAGCGTAGCACAGTTGATTTTACTGAATGGTAACTTTGATAATATCGTATCGGAACGCTTCGTCGCGTTTGTCGGTGTAGAACAAAGGGAACTAGTATATCTACCTACTAAAGGGGTGGCCCTAAGTTTTGTGGACATAATACGATATCGGCGACCCTTGTAACCAAGTTTGTGAATTACAGCAATCTGTCGTACGTCAAGAACACCAACGGGCATGCTGTATGGCTATCAATATTCTGCCGAGTTTATGTTATAAACGGTTTGATATTTAAAAGGACGTTATACCTACAGTGGTATTTTATTTTATTGTATTTACTACTTTATTAGATTAGTGTGTACATTCACATTGGGATTACGAAAATGAAATTGATAACTTTCACCTCACGCTATTGATTCGGCTTTTGACGGGATCAGCCTCTCTATAGTTAATTTAAACATGAATAGCTTTTTAAACATTAATTTCCTCTGTACGAGGAACAGCAACAAAAGTTTGAGCCTTTTTTAGACTTAAAACATAAACAACACAAACAATAGCGAATGATATGACGGCTAATTCTATGTGCTATGTACCTTTAGTATGAACAATACACCCCTATCTTTCCCCTGTTAACTTACTTCAACTTTTGCGCCCGAACAGAAAATCTACTAAACTGTTTTCTTGTGTTTATATTACTTTCGTATCTTTCATTTTTTACTGATAAATAGTGGACTCAACAGACCACGTTTATGGAAAAACAGACTTGCAATTTTAAAATTACAGCGAGCGAAAATACTTTGCATTTCTTAGAATTCAAGGCGAGGTAGAATATAGACTACACAATAATATCTCTAAGTACTATTTTGACGAGAAAGAGTTTTTTTACAAACAATCCTCATCATTCTCTTGCCCTCATCCCAATTCATTCGGCGTAGTATACCTTCTTCTTCCATACTTCTCTATTACTCCTCATCTCATCAGACACGTGCTTTCTTGCCATATCATCCTTCACTGAGTCCATCCATCATTTATTTGGTTTTCCTCTACTCTTTTTACAAACCTTCCTGAATCTAATAATAGCAATAGTGAAAACATTATTAATAAAATATGTTGAGTGCTGGATTGTTAAGCGTACAACAGTGAGCCGACGCCATACCCCATACACGTCGCAGTAACTTCACACTTTTAAACAGAAACTTTTTAACTAAAAATCGACATCTTCAAAAGCTTGAATTTCACAATTAATTTATAGTGTTTGAACTTAATGCCACAAGACATTATCAATCTCAATCAATTTCCACCCAATTCAATTATCTCTCAATTCAATTGCATTCATTTATTACTTTTTGATTTTTTTTAATAACCGTCTATTTAAATATTTAAAAATGTGTATTTTTTACAGGGTTAGTAGACATGGCTTATTCGCTAATTAGCAGGCTTATTCGCATACAAAGCGAACTTGCCTAATGTTTCTGAGCTATTTCCATCAGTGAACTGCGACGTTTATGGTGCTATGATAATAATGTACCCGTGAATGTGGAGCTCGTTGTGTGATCGCCTAGGTAGGGGCGGTGCTGCGCGCCGCCTCCGGCATGATATCAGCTGGTCGGCGCGGCCATGTGTCCCTCGCTCGCGTCCGCTCACCGCCCGCCGCCTGCGCACACAACCATCACATTACTTCATAGGGAATGTAAGCCTTATCTCATAGCAATAAAGCTATTTTTTTATTTATCTCACAACTACACCTTATTTCTTACAATGTTAACTACTTGTATGAGGAAATTTTCAGTAGTAGCCTGGAGTCTGGATTCATTGTTGGTTGGTGGCAATACGCTCGCTATTAAATGGGACTCAAACATGCGAAATGTGGCTTTACTATAGATGCTCCTCTGCCTAACTCTACTGGGACAACAGACGTGATGTTAAAATTTGAATTAAATGCTAACAGTAAAGGCCTCCGTAGATAAGGGACTTGTGTGCTAGGAATACCCAATACGTGTTAGAAATAATTAAAATAATAATGGCAGAGGATTTTCCATGGACTTAAGTCCGCCCGTGGTGTGAGATGTTATATCCGCTGTGTTATCATGCATAGGTGCGCCACTCTTGAATGTAGTGTAGGATAGCCTCAGCACGTTAGTCCAATATTTTTAGGGACTTTCCTGTCCTCCGTGCGGCCCGTGCCACTTTTCATTGGGGGGACTTATTGTACGTCGTACTTTAAGTCCCGCGTGTATTATTTGATGCAGTTGTAAGCGATCCATTTTGACGAATAACAAAGTACCACGACAAAAGTCCGTCATCTGAACAGAATAGTGCAGCCCGATGTAAACGTAACGTAAATACGTCGATTTCAAAATGACTCGTTTCACATACAATATTTTCATGATTTTAAGAATTTATTCATATTTATGGATAATACTAATTGTGCTTGTTGCAAACAATTTAACTAAAATGCAATAGGATACTTTACGTTTACACCGCGCGCTCGTGGTAGGGCCACGGTCCTAAAAAAACAGACAAGTACAGATTAATCTTACACGATGTTCCTAATCTTTTCTTAGAATTACGTTCTGCGAGTTCAGCCTCTTAGCATATAAACACCCCTCCAACTAAGACACTATTCTATTGTTTAGTAGTTACCATATTATAACTGAACAACCCCTTGAAGGAGTATAATACGATGTAGTAAGAGAAGTTACAAAAATATTTCTTGTTGAACCTAACACGTCATAACTTATAAATGCAGATAGTTGATAATGTCAGTATTCAATTTATTCAATAACCGCTTCAGAATATCAAATAATCTCGTCACAAAGGAGCTTAGATCTCCACCTAATATAATCTCCTTCGAGCTTAGGAATCTCCTAAGAAAGCTGCAGCCTCGGGATATCATTCTATAAACACCTTTATAGTAACTGGTATACAGCGTGTATCACAAAGGTGTGGTCATATTTAAGGATGTGAATCAGACCATGGAACTGAGCAACCCATAAAGAAATTTGTATAGCTTGACGGTCAATATAGGGTGACTGGTAATTTAGTGACCGATACTTAAACACGTGATTGTACTCATGATAACAAACAACTTTCCCAAAGAAAAAAAATTTTAATACTTATTCACTTTTATCACAATAACAACAGCGGAGCAAAAAAAGAAATGTTTCTTTGGGAAACTTTTTCCACAGAAACATTTCTTTTTTTAAGTCGTCTTTCACACACGTATGAAATTCGCGAGCGCACGCCTTTGACCTATCAGCTGTTAGCCACGTGACGCCGTTCT
Source organism: Noctua janthe (assembly GCA_910589295.1). Classification (NCBI taxonomy): domain Eukaryota; kingdom Metazoa; phylum Arthropoda; class Insecta; order Lepidoptera; family Noctuidae; genus Noctua; species Noctua janthe. Next base: position 9,375,841 of record OU342556.1, on the reverse strand, counting down.
GTCTCATTACTATCGTATTCGTGCATGAGTAGGCAGAGCACCCGCGCATCTCCCAAGCCCACTCCGTAATGCTCCGCAGTTGTGTTATTATGATAAAAGTAAATAAGTATTAAAAAAAAATTTCATTGAGTAAGTTGTTTGTACAATCACGTGTTTAAGTATCGGTTACTAATTACCAGTCACCTTATATGATCACACCGTTCTAATGCTGTTTAACACCTACGTATACAGCTCTCACTTCCTCCATAACGCAGCTGACCTCGGATAGTAGCTGCTATACATAGATCCTAAGATATGCCTATGTAGACGTTTTCAATTCAATTACCCACGAATAATGGTTGTCACAGGTTGAGCCTACTTGAGATTTAAATTGAATTACATCGTTATAAGGAGCATTTATTTTTGTTAACAGGGTCCATTACGGCTGTTCTTATTATTTTGTTTTTAAATGTTTAATTAAAATAACTAAGTATCTATCCACCTACGATGACAGATAAAAATAAGTCGGCTTTAGTAGTTATAATATATTAATTTTTTTAATGTTATAAATATAATCGTGTCGACTAACATAGTTAAAAACAAGTTTATACTAACTCTATATGGGTGCTGTACTGCTGTCTGAAAATTAAAAGATTTTTATTTTATTTATTTATTTTATAACAAATCCTTACTTTATTAAAGTGATTCAAAATTAGAAATATAACAAAAAATAACGATTATTTTTGATATGTGTATAAATGACAAAAATCCGCCCATCGAATAAATAATAAGTTTACAAGTCATAAATGGTATGAGTTTACGGATTTTACCTAAGAGTTAATTAATATAAACTCACAGAAACATAAGAAAATATTAACCTTTTGAAATAACACATAATTTATAACTGTAAATATTATGTGTAATATATATACCATACTATTTAAATTTTAAGTTTGCTACAATATAACATTGAGTCTGGCATGTGTATCCTCACATGCCAGACTCAATGTTATATTGTGTATGTTTGCAGTAAATAAATAAATAAATATAAAAGTGGATACTTTTATATTTATTTACAGAACTTATACCTAAGGGCCTCAACCATTTTAGAACCATTTGATATCTAAACAGAATGACTTGTAACCCCATTCAACGATACTTGTACATAATAGAGCTGTGTGGGCCTAGTTCTTTACAAATAGACGCGAACAACTGCACACGGTCTAACTGCGGGCAAGGCAGAACGGGAGACAGATCAATAGTTCTTTATTATAAGCAACATGGACCAACACATCGTCTACATAAAATTGTTACTTTGGGCCATGCTTGCTTAGGCTATTTGACTAGGTACATACTTGTAACGTATGTATATATAGGCATTTACATATTTCATTAAGTATGTTTCAAATTTTCTTTTAATTACTATATTACTGTATGTCCTTGGAACTTGGCACAAGCAAAGAGAGGCCTATACCCAGCAATGGGTGGCGTCGAGCTGTGGATGATGATGATGTATGTCAATTCCTTTACAATAATATAACCAACTATAGTCAACACAAATTCATAACTTCAGATGGATGTACTACAATATTAAAACAAAATGCTGTCAAAAATTGCAAGTTTAGCAATATATTCCGGTTTTATTGATTTAAAACTTCAAACATTATCGTATGTACGAGTATGTAGGTACATTGACCAATTGCACATGTCTTCCTAATCTCTGCATAACCCTGAGCATGGTTTCGTTAATTTTTTTTTTAAGTAACATTTTCCATTACTGCATAAAATTGAAATAAATATCAATATGCCATAAAAGAAATCGGCCATTTGAACTTTAACCGCAATATCAGTCAAGTAGTACAGACTCCGCAAGTCTTGTTCGTGTTTCACTTATGCGTCTCATTTTTCAAGATATCTTATTCGCCTGCGCCTGCAACTGTGAGACTCTTGGAAAACTTTCTTACTCTCATCGTGAGAAGGCATAAATACGTCCGCAATACGTATAACTTATGCTTGAACTATAAACCAAAAAAATACAAGGTGTAAAGGACAGCCCTCCACAAACTGATGGGGTGAATTCAGTTTATTATACTGAGATGACCGGTACAAGAAACTATTTCAGGTATGTTATGGGAATCCAAATAAATTTTATTTGTTTTATTTCCTCATACGCAATGTATCCTTACCGTGGCAAAACGCACGTAGCGAACGGTAACCGCGACGACGAGTTCAATGAACTCTGTAGCTAGGCAGGAAGTGAACAGCTGATTTCACGTGGCGTTCGTTAGAGTATTTCAACATCCAATGTTGGATTTTTGATTTTAGCCGTATTATTTACATAAATGGAGTGCTGCGTACAGGGAATGTAATTTTAAATTGAAATAAAGGAATAGTAACTGAACCAAAAATTTAAAAAATGAAAATTTTCGGAGAAAAATGGAATATGATTCAAAATAAGAAGCTGAATGCACCCTGTCAGTTTGTGGAGGGCTGTCCCTTACACCCTGTATACTATTCGTTACTAACTATTCCATTAATAATGATGCCGTGTATTTTAGATAGTCAGTAAACAAAAACCAACCACTTCCTTGTTTGTATTCAAATCCGCTCTTCATACATACCCACGTATACTAACAATCGCTCTCCGCGAACGCAAGAGCGAGGTACGTACGTAAAAAGAAATGGGCCGTGCCTCACTAGACGCCTCATTCATCATATTCGGTAACCTACATTCAAAAAGGGAAAAGCAAAAACCGAACGTCACAAACATACAGGGTGCATAAATTCATAACTCTTCCTTTTAGCTTCACGGTTCAGGGTAAAATTAGATAAAAGGATTGTTCATTTCACGCTTTGTCCCTTTAAAGGTGAGCAAATGATGCCATCCCTGCCGATCCACAAAAGCCACCCCCTCTAGAAGGAAATGGGATTCCAAATAAATATTTCAGAGATTTATGACATGTATATGAAAGATATGGGTGATACATGTTATTCTTTTTGCACCATGGATTAATATTTGTACAGTAGTATTATGGAAGAGGAAAAATTTCTAAGTGCAGTGTAGGGATCTTGTACCTGACGGAGTATCCTAATCCTATCGTCTAACTTCCATGGACAAATTTCCCTACTAACGGGTTCATAAAGCAGCTGTAAGTTTTTTTCTTTCAATTGTATTTTTATAAACGAAGTTTCATTTCAGCTGAAACTAACCGTGTCTGTTAACACTATCTACCATTTTTATTTTAACTAAATGGATTATACCAAGAGCACGTCATACACTAAAGTGTATCAGTATTCATCATCATTTCGGATGGATGTCTGGCCTGTAAACTGTAAAAAGGCTCATCTTTCACGAGACACGCTCCAGGGTTCAATCAAATAAGTAATATGTTTACTTTCCGAATATTTTCCCGTAAACTTGTTCGTTTGATGGAGAACTATCGAATTCGGGTCATCATTTGGTATTTGAATCATGTTCTGTATATGTATCTAAATGTAGTGGAAGACAGACGAATATAGACTAAAAAATATGTACATATACTACTATTTTTATCGCAAGACGGGATCAATCTCAACTTTAGATACGTACGTCATAATTTACAAGTGATTCATGGATATCAATCCCAGTTTCTATCAAAAATAACCTCGAACCCCTATAACACGCGCGCTACGAGCGCTCAAAAAAAATCAAACGACGCAGTATTGAAGACTAACAGCAACATTTTAATCAAAATCAGTAGAAAGCTTTGAATAGGAAAACGAACCTTTTCAAAACGAAAACTTCAAATCATTTTGAAAACTTCATCCAATCCAAAACGTGACCGTAAATGAACAGTTTCCCTCGACTTCCATGTCCGCTAGTTCTCTTCATTGTACTTGGATTCAATTAAAACATTTCAGGAAGTTTGACTCTGATGGGAACAGAAGGAAATATTCCAAGTTCGCATTGACAAGGTGACAGAGAATGTGGGACATGAAACTTTGCGGAGATAACTCATTCACATTCCGCGCTTTTGTTTGAACAGCGCTATAGTTTGTTCTGCGACGACGCGAACTTTCGGAAAATGTAAAAATATGGATAAGAGCTTAACCACAAAGCTTTCTTAGATAGCCGAGGTAAGAATAACTAGGAAATCATAAATATACAAACGTGAATGGGGTGGTTTAGACTTGACTCGTAGCTATGCAGCGAAAATGCAGTAATACTGCATTGTAAAGAATATTATCCCGAGTACCTTTGTATACCTAGGATATTATTAGAAGTTTCCGAGAATTTATTTCAAATTCAAGAAGACAAAGAAACAATCTATCACCGTCTTGAAGAACAGCTACGTAGGTATGTGGGTAGGTAGCGCAGCGCGAATACTTCTGGTAACTTTTATTACGTTTTCCCCGAGCTTACTGTTTATGTCCCCTTGCCGTTTATAACCGGGACGAGATATTTTTTATGTCACACCTTCAGCCTCCAGCGAGAGAACTTCAATAAAATTACGTATATTAATAATAATTCATGCTGAACGTTATTGTCAGTTACTTTTTGTAATAGCTTTGTACCTGATGTGCCAGTATATTGCTTTTAGACTAGCGTACTTTAAGCACGTTTTCTTTGTAGAATTTTTAATGAACGTGTGGAAAATTCTGTGCTATCCATTAAACTGAGTATGATAAATTTCTGAGCATTGCTGAGTGACGTATTTTTATTTCCCGCTACCTTCTAAAATAGTAATACGTAATTCGAGTCCCCAAATTCCTACAACAATCTTTTGTATTTGGACTGATGGTAGTTTTAAGCGGAAAAACAAAATTCCGAGCGCTATAACAACTATTTTTGAAAATACCATAACTACGAGCTCGCATGGATGCACAAACGAAGCATTGCGAACAAAATATTTAAAGCTGAACGGTTGAAATTTCCGTCGTGCGGCTCAGCAACTGTCACGTGCGAAACATGCGCCATTTATTTGTAGCGGCCTGCTTGTGACGCGCGCTCATTCTCCAAATGTTTTCGTTGTTCGAGACTCCGGGACAACGAGACATGCTCTCATATACGTCACATTCCGCTCCCGCAGTATGTTCTCCACAACTCACAGTAGTTTTTCAAACGCTTCTGGCTGTTCGTGCCCCAAAAACCTTTTCGGCCGTTATCCGACGAGCTTTCTCGTATTCTGACATTTTCTTTGCCTGCGCCCATTGTGGTCGCCGTTCCGCTTAATATACGACAACGATCTTGAAAATAGCCTTGCTCGTTCACATTACCGTTTCACAGTCTTGATTCTGTCTATCGATTTACACTGTGAGACGCTTTTAATAAGATTAAAACAAAATATATGGCTCGCTTCTCTACTTGTACGTCCAGCGTATCTCTTGGCTAGCATTAAAATTAGATTTTCCCCTCAATATTTTATAGCTTACTAGCATTATCAGTGTCATAACTTACGAAGATAATGGTCGTTACATGCTCCGGAGAATCTTATATGCAACATTATAGTCGCCTCATGGGAGCCAAAGTGGACCGCTAGCGACTCTGTAATAGCTGATCCCCTGTTCTGTCGTTACTCTAATTTTATATAACGGGCATATGGTGGTCAGTGAACCACCGCTTCGCTGTTCCCCTAAAAGCTTTCCTACAATCTACTAAACTACGTTCCGTTCCACAATACTGTAGTGCATTTATTTCTCCCGAAGCCTACAACATCGTTTATGTTTGTTACCCAGTAAAGTGTTTCTGTATTTTGGAAAACCGCTTTGTTCGTGTTTATAAAACAGTATATTTCTTTTGTAGATAGAAAACAAAAATCTGTTTGAAATAAAATGTAATTAACCTTTAATAAAACGTTCCAAGTCGAAATACTCCGCGGCATTTTGCTTCTTAGAAAGTAAATGCTTATATTGAGGAAACATCACCTGAAGCAATGTGTTTTCTTTATCGTCTGAGATAAAAAAGACTGTAATAGCTATCAAATAAAGATAAACAAATTTCAAAAGCCAAACATTACAAAGGATGTTACGTTAAACATGCCTTTCATAAGTACCTTTAACCTCGCGTAAACCGCTGAGTGAGCAATATAAACACAAGATTTATTCGACAGTTTGTGGCCGACACGCGTTCGCAACACAAATGTTTTTCATTTCCTCTGAAAATTCATCCGATTTCGCCTCTTATGATAGTTCTCATCTTCATTTTCTGCGCGGGCTTTCTTCCCCTATCGCTTTCACTTCATATAATTGTCTATTTCAGAAGTTGATACCCTTCTCTTCTCCTACAGCGAATGCCGGTGCTTTCAGCTGTTCTTTCTTTGTGAATTGAGATCACTTGTGAATAAGAATTTAAATGATGTACTGAGAGTTAACTAAATTGAAATATGATACCTCTTATATCCATGTCTCTTATAGTAAAATCATTTCTAAAAGTCATACCGGTAACTTATAGTGTAGAACAAAGCAATACACCTGTTCGTAAGACGCACATGTATGGAAACCTTCCCGTTTTAGGTTTAGTCAAAGTCAAAAGTTTGTAAACTTTTGAAAGACAACGTGGAATGAACCACAGTTTGTGGTAAATAGCTGATATCGATTTTTAAACATTATCTGTGAGATTCAATGTCAAGCTTCACTCGCAGCAGATTAAGCGACACCTGTTACGTTTCATATTCATTGTCTGATACCATTCATAGATTTGCTTCTGACGGACAATGACATTCGTTAGCTTTTAATATTGAGTGTAGGTTGGCAATGAGAAAGTCAAGGAGTGTATTCATTTTGATCAGGCACAACAGCGCACGTGCGCGACTCTATCCCCTCCGGGTAGAGGTTAAAATACAACGGCTGGTCCCCCGGGGCGGGCTGCTTCGTAATTCATTCATTTTTATTCCGAATGCCACTCGCAAGAGCAGTTAGCTTGCGGAAAATCGTTATCGGCGTCGACAATCGCCATGCGGACTAGTGATACACGCAACGCATCCACTTACACATAAATTTACGGACGCGGCTTCTTTACATCGCGCCAGAATCGCCGGTCCCCGGGAACGTGGTCACTGAGACACTGCGCGGCACAGCCGGCTCGGGCCGGTCGCGGCGTGGGCTTGGCGTGACCGTGCGGCGTGCGCGTGGCGCGTGGAGCCGGGCACGAGGGCGTGTTCGCGACGCGCGACGTCGGCGGCGGTCAGGTGACGTACGGACGCGGTGCGATGCGGGACGAGCGCTCGCACGGGCCAGCGCCGACACACGACAGCCTCCGTCGCAATGACGAAGCGGCCGGGTACGCGCGCGCGCTCTGCGACGCAGCCTCCGAATCTCTCCGATTGGCTCCGAGATCTGACGACGCAGGGGTGAACAAACCCGCCACGCTTCTCCTTCTAACACAGTGACGAGGTTAAAAAGGATTTAGACTTTCTCGTAGCATTTTAGGGTTCGATCGTCCTCAACGTACACTTTGTAAATCTAGACACCGTCTCAGTAGTGAACTTGTCGGAATTGGGTATAAATCCTAGCGATCTCGATGTCGCATGTGAGGTTAATCGGACGCCTAATCGCCGCGCGATAAGCTGTGAACCACGTTACGATCTTGAGATGAACAACCTTCAGATACACTACAAACGTCGTTCTGGCGCTTGAATTGTTGTTAGAAAATAAGATATCAAACAAAGAAGACCAATTACCAAAAAAGTAACTAGTTATTCCGGTAGCATACTTGAAGTCTCTCTCTTAAATACCTGTTCATTAACTTATTAGTAAATTCATAACGTCAAAAAGAAAGTTCCAATAAATTGACATTTTAACAATTTAAATTCTTCGAATAAAAGTGCTGAGCTCTGATCGAAAACGATTAAAACTGCGCAAATTGATATCCCTGGGAACGCGGCAGGTGACGCCAACTCCAGGGAAAACATATCCATTGTGCCGGAGGCTCGCTCGGCACCCGGCCTCCAGCGAGCTGCCGGAGTGCCGGCTCATGCTTCTTACTACGTTTGATGCTTTATCAAACGCAAGCCTTTTTACTCAAAGAATGCAACATGCTTATGTGAAATCCATTAAATAAATTTCATCTATACAGGTGTAACATAATAAATGCAAGACCTCGCGTCTTATACCATGAAATGGAAGAACTTTTATACTATGACTTTCGGAAATGAATAACTTTTTTTTAGATTTACCATAAATGTTGATCAGCTGATCGCGTAAGTTCCTATACAAAGTTCAATTTCTTTGCGAATTTCAAGAAATTATACTGAAAGTAAAACTTAATTGACAAACGTGTTATAAATACAGAAAATTTTGGTTACTTTGACATGTGCACGGATCCCTTTTGATTAACTAAAACTTGTAGAGTGTAAAGAGGATTAGGTTAATTAATTCTTAATTACAAAACGTTAAAAGGATAGCTCCCTTACGAGTACAATATCAATATAAAGCTTCTCAGTCGAAGAGAATATAAACGAATTTAGGGGTTGAAATGTTCAAGGTTGTTCTCATGATTCTTTTGAATATGTACACTAAATAATGAGGTTGTCGACATGTGTGTAATGCTAATAGCCCCGACCAACATCTGAGGAGGCTCTCGCTTGGCAGCTGGATCAAGGGCTTGATTCAGAAAGAAGTACTTCTGGACACGGCGTGTATCGTTAGGAGGTTCCTCTCCCAAGAGCCCTGACCACCGGTAGCTCGGACCCTGTTCCCGATGGCTACTATTTTTTATATTTTTTATATTACTTTGTATATGAATATTTAAAAATGTAAATTATGTGTAAAGCAAATGAATAAAGTGATATTATTATACAAGCGACAAAAAATATTTAAATAAAAAAACAAATTAAAACTATGCAAGCACCAAATAAAATACATTTCCACGTTTTATAAGCAAGCCAGTAGAGAGCTACGGAGCTACGTATAATTCGTAGCCCGTAGACTCATAGCTCGTAGACCCGTAGCCTCGTAGCAGGCGAAACACTAACGCCGCTCCTAATTCCTTTTGTTGTTTGAAAGCTTTTGCATAATCGCATTCAAAACATAAATAAATATTTGTACAAAACAACTGCGCTATTATTTTAACGAAGTTTGCATATTTCTGTTAATGTTGTGTTCTTTGTTTAATATATAAATACAAATTGTAAATACATTTAAATAATTAAACTACCTTCAAATCATTTTCGTTCTGATATACGTTTATTTTGTAATGAAACTTGATTACTCCGTGAGTTTTTTACCCGACTACGGCGAAGCCAAAAGGACGGGTTATGATTTTAACAGTCTAAGTATGTTTGTTTTACGTTTGTTCCTCCGTAGCGCCTTAACTATTCATCCGATTTTGATGAATAAGGTGTCAATCGATTCGTTTTTATGGCCCGGGTAACATAGGCTACATTTTAACCGACTTCAACAATAGACGGAGTCGATTTAACCTTGTAAACCCCGAATTTAATTACAGCGTGATTTTTAAGGAGACGGACTAAATTCTTTATTATTAAGTTATAAGTAAACTGATTAGCCACCTCAGCCCTACTAGAGTGATCTAGAAGTTTACGGCCGTAAACGTTGCCCTCATATGATCTTATCCAGATTTACTCGGCTTTCTTCTAACAGCCTTTTCACACACGTGCAACGTGCATGGTAGCAAATTATAACAGTATGGGGTGACTAGGGCTGTAATGGTGACCACACACCACTACACTGGTTGCAGTATACTGACTTTGAAACTAGATTGTTCAGAATTATCGAGGCAATCGATTGTAAAGGAGTAGCATAGCCTACTTCCTTTTTCTTTTCCTACTGCAGACATTCGCCTTTCTACCTACTAAAATGGTGTCAGTACGGCAAAAAAAAAAAAAAGAAACTGGTCTATCTATCGAGAACGATAGATGGACCAGTTTTTCCAAATATTGAGGGGAACTGCTGGGGTAGACCCAGTAGTTCACCTACTGGAGGGGAAGGGGTGGATATTATTGGATAGTGTAGTTATATTCCATTCGCCAGTTAACCGTGGTGGCTCAGTAATACGGCCGTGACTTACGAGTTGCAAGTTGCAGGTTCGAACCCCGACAGGCACTTTTTTTTAGATTCCTTTTATGTGTTACTGCTGGGCAAAGGCCTGCCCCATATCTTTTCAGGCTCTTCTCCTGCGCCACCTGGAACGCTAGTTCCACGAGAGCTATCTCGTGATTGCGTCCAAATCATCTCGCCACCTCTTTCTAGGCAGGCACTTTTTTTTTTGTTTAGCCTTGACGAGTCCCACTCTTGGGCAAAGGTCTCCCCGCATTCCTTCCACTTTTCTCGATGGTGCGCCTTTTCTCGCCAATTAACGATAAAGCCATTCATAGCATCCCGCCATCTTCTCCTCGGTCTGCCACGACCCCGTCTAGCTGTCTCAGGGCTCCAGCTTTGCGATATGCGGCCCCAGGCAGACGTGGCCTGCCCAGTCCCATTTTAGTTTGGCAGCTTTATGAGCTACGTCAGCAATTTGAGTTCTGGAGCGCAGTGTGGTGTTCCTTATCCTATCAGATAGTTTAACATTAAGTATTCTGCGCTCCATTGCCCGTTGGCAAACCTTGAGCTTAGACTTCTGGATGTTAGCTAAAGACGAAGTCAGTATGGGGAGAATACACATGTCCATTAGCTTGCGTTTAAGAGGATGGGTAAATCGCCCTTGAATATCTCTTTCATTGACCAGTAGCTCTTCCAGGCATTTTCCGTTCGTGTAGCAACTTCTTTGTCTTGTCTCGCCTGGAAGGAGACTTCTTGGCTCAAGTAGATGTATTCTTGCACATAGTGTATTTTCACCCCGTCTATGTCTGTGCACGTTGATCGGTGAGCTGTTGGTCATGAGCTTAGTCTTCGCCATGTTCATCTTTAGTTCAACCTCAAGGCTTGCATTGCTTTGCTCTTGAAGCATCTCTTCGAGTTCCGCACCTGAGGAGGAGAAGAGGACAATGTCTTCAGCGAAGCGCCGATTTGTTAACCTCGCTTCGCCGAGACAAATACCTCTTCCTTCCCAGAAGGTCGCCTGGCAGGGACTTAACTTTGTACAACTTATTTCATGACCACTGCTCTCAAATGGTGATGGATAACAACGTGAGAAACTCGGCATGTCCTGATCCAAAAATCAAGAAAATCCCGTGGCGGATAATGGCACACTGTCTGCCGCAGACAGGATACCTTATGCCCCAGCGGGGAACGTTCTATGCATAAGGCTGATTAGGGCCGCCTTTACAAAATTCTTGAAATAAATCTCCTTCTTAACCGTATTATAAAAGTCACTCCAAAAGCGGACAGCTAGGTAATGCTTTTATTCGGTACAGTTCTCACAATAATAACACGGCATGAAATTATTTTATTAATAAATTTGAGCCGGCAGCGAACACGTCGCCGTGCTCCGGGCTTTCAGCAATCAGCATTTCAAATGGGTTTGCGGCAAACAAACCGCAGCTAAAAGCTATAACGAGTAGTTATTCAGTTTCTAAGATTAACGGATCATGGTGACACTGACAGTGTTATTATCAACCAGCAGTTGCCAACGACCTTTGTCCGCGTGAAATTATTATAAAAATACTATTTTCCCCGTTTTTACAACATTTTTCATTGATGCTCCGCTCCGATTGAATGTAGCGTTTTGTATAGCCTTACTCGATAAATGGGCTATCCAACACTAAAAGAATTTTTCAATTCGAACCAGTAGTTCCTGAGATCAGCGCGTTCAACCAAATAAACTCTTCAGCTTATAGTATTAGTGTAGATTAAATTCTGTTATTTGACAATAAAATTTAAATAGGTATAAATTAGGCTTCTAGAAAATCGGATTTTTTGAGTTTTAATATGGTAAGGTAAGTAATACTTAATAAAAAGGTGTTCGGGTATGTTTTACGACATAGAGCCGTATTTAAGTTTGAAAAATGAAATCTGCCGCGTTGGTTTAGTGGTCGCCAGCGCTTTTGTTGAGCGTGATGTTCCGGGTTAGACGTTCGATTGCCAGGTCGGCCAAAGGAATGCACGAAATGAGTCACACCAACACATCAAAATATTATTATTAAATAACTGCATTTAATGCGCGTACTCGTGCAAATAATAATATCTTTGTTTCATCGAAATCGGGCCAGGATTTCCAAAGTTACAGACTTACAGCGTTGTAAAGATTCACCCCGCTTTTTTAAATTTGCGTTCCTTCTCGCGCTACTGCGATGACGTCACGCTGCGAGTGTCATGTCCGATTGCGGGTGATGCGGAGTGTTTACGTTCATAAAAATTGATTTGTAAAGTAGTTTGCACTTATTATTTTAACTCTACGCGTGTTTACGTTCATAAAAATTGATTTATAAAGTGGTTTGCACTTATTATTTCGTGTCGCAGCTCGCAATGTGACGTCACACGTTAGTCGGATTTTGCCGCGGAGTACGTACTTTAACGTTTATCTCAGTCATTTTTGAAGATAGGAACAAAAAAAAACATTCTTTTTTCTCGAGTTACCTATTTTTTAGGCATGCTGATAACAAACAAACGTTGTGTTACTCATTACCAACCACTTTGTAAAAAGCGCAGAAAATCAAACAAAAACATCCAATAAAACATATATTTTAAACCTTTTTCTAATCTATTACAAACAAACGTCAGGTAAACTATATTCAACAGTAGAATCTGAGAGAACAACAGGACCTTTATGTTCTAGAGACATTTCAAACGCGTCGCCATCTTCCGTCAGCTTATCAAAGAAATAGCTAGTATTCACCTTGCCAATCATAGAATTATTATTACTATTAGTACTGAACCTAAAATTACTCTTCCTAACTGGGCTATCTCTTGGCGTAGAACAATTATTATGAATTTGAGTCAGAACAGATTTCCTCATATTCATTTTCTTAGGAGTAGAGTATTTTTCAAAGACTAGCCTTACTAACTTATTGTCTACTTTAGCCGTTTTTACTTCGGGAGGCCTTGAAATAATTTGGTCTATAATGTCTGATATATCACCGTCATTTGTTTCACCGTCAGTCTTATTTAGCAAACTTAGATAGTGTGCATTTACTTTATTTTCTTTATTGCTATCATACACGTCATCTAAGAATTTGTAATCCTCACTAAAAGGCACATTATACATGTTATTACTAACATCACAATTTAAAGACATATTTTTTAAGCTTTTTCTTAAAGACTGCACCAGTTTGTTGCTAGTCCTTTTCTTTTTAATTGCGATAAAGCTGTTTAATGATTTCTGCCCTTTCTTGGTATTGTTTCTAATTTTTCTTTTTAATCTGTTGACATTGACACTGACGTTTAAGGCACTTGTATTTGTGTCCTTTGCTTTTAATTCTAAAGATTTCACAGACGCGTTTATGTTGTCTATTGGTTCTACAGTTTTTGGTTTTCTGGTATATTTTCTTTTAGGTTTATCAGGATTAGGATTATCATTTTCTTTCTTTTTGCGTGTTCTAGTTGTCTTTTCTTTTGGCGGTTTCTTGATGGACTCTTCATAAGCTTCCACTATTTCCGGGTAGAACTTGCGCATCAAATCTTGTCTTTCTGTTGTAGTCCACACTACTAAGGGATCTTCATCTTCTGTGAAAGAGTCATAACATCTTTAATTCCATAACGGTTATGTTCAAAATACCACGAAATTTTATAACGAAGTGAAAAATATCCTGCACCTACATTTCCACAGGGAACTTACCATCAAACTGGTCATCGGGTATAAGTCCTTCATACTGGCCATCAATGTCAGCCCAAACTACTTCAAAGCTTGGTACACCTACAATAAAAAGTTTTAATTTAAAAATGCACTAAGAAGAAAGGACCTATGTATTCCAAAATATTTCTGAAAGAACAATATATGTATAGTTACCTCTCGGATTCCTCTTCTTCTTTATAAGTTGAGCCTTTAAAGTCCTGCAAGGCACTTTGTCTTGAAAGTGCCATTTAGTTAACAGTGGCAAGAATTTCTCCACGGAGTACCGTTCTGACCAGTCCAATTTATTAATCATCAGTTTCTGAAATTATATTCTTATTATGAAACACTTATGAAACAACCTATCTACCATAACTACTCTAAAGCCCGTACATTTCCACTGCAGAGTAAAAGGCCTCCATTCAACAATAAAACACGTGATGTATTCCCTGCTAAACCTAGGTCGTTGCGCTAAGGTAGCCCGAAAAATTCAAATTTTCTTACGTTCTTTGCATTGTTGATTATAACTCTGTAAAGCCGTATTTGACTCGCGTACTTTAATCAACATACGAATATGAATTTCGCGGGATACTCTGGCGCTTCACCCTTAAGGTGGGAACACCAGGGTAGCCCGCGAAATTCAAATTTTCTTACATTTTTTTGCAATTTGCAGGTCAGTGTCAGGTTGTATGTCGATGAAAATATGAATCCCGCCAGTAACACATATATAGTTACAGAATTATAATCATTAAAATCATCAATATCACTCTCATAGCTCATATAATCTCATTGAATGACTATTTCATGAAAAACTCATTTAATGAGGTTACATGAACTTAGAGGGTTGTATTGATGATTTTAATGATTATAATTCTGCTTTATACGTGTTAGTAGCGCGATTCATATTTTCATCGACATACAACCTGACACTGACCTGCAAATTGCAAAAAACGTAAAAGAAATGAATTTAGCGGGTTACTCCGGAGAAGTAGAATTTATGGGAAGTAGTCAAGCTTGCCGCCTCATCTTTGCCTCCCACTAGGAGGTTCCTTACCCACATCCGATCATTAATTTATAGCACAGTATTGTTGGATGTTTTGTATTCCGAATAATTACCATAAACTGTATTAAACTAGGAGTAGGGTTCTTCAAGTTGTTCAGATCGATCTTGTCAGGAGGTGTGTTCATGAACTCTTTCATAACTTTAGGCTCCGGGAAGGGAGCGCCACACGTGATGGCTCGGTTGCGAAGGGATAATTCACGTTTTACTTCCGCTGCTTTTGTTCTGAAAACAACCGGAATAATCAAGATACTGTCCAGTTGTTGCATTTTCGTCGTTTTAAATTAAACCTTATGTCAATGGCACAAAAGTCAAATGATGCAGGTTCAAAGATCTTGGAAATTAAAATGTGGTGTTGTAATTACTATGGTTCTGACCCATTCGTCAGTATCCTAATATTAGATCCAATGAAAAAAAAAATGATATTTCTGGTATAAACTATAGAAGAGTTCATGACTTATGTCATAAATTGAAATCTTAACTTAGCTTAAGTATCGTTAGGTCGTGGCTTCAAACCAAAGTATAGTTCTGTTCGAACTTTATGGCGGCTCGGAAGTTAGCTGCGAGTGACGGTCTGTGCATTATGCAGTCGGTGCGTCCTCTGGCTGATAGGTACCTACAACTGTGTTCTGCGCAATTTTGCTTTAGATGTTCCGAGCCTCCATAAAGTTTGAACCGCTATTCCTGCGCAGACCGTCACTCGCGGCTAACTTACGAGCTGCCACAAAGTTTGAACAGAACTATACTTTGGTTTGAGAGTCCACGATCTAACGAAACTTAAGCCGGGGCCAATACCACTGATTCACTGGGCCTCCACTGATTTACTGGGCCACCGCTCTTTACTCGGCCACCGCTGAAAGGATTTTCCTTCTCTCGCTTTACACAATTAAATTTTTAACAATTACTTGTGCCCAGTATCGTCGCAGCCACGATTCGTGACACACACAGGACAGCCGTTCTTGCCGTGCGTCCGGCCGAAGTGGCCGCAACGGTCACACCGACCGGGGGCCGACAACCAGCGATTCTTCTCCTCATAGCGTTCGGGGTCCGACACCCAGGATAACAGCCTGTTTAAAGAATTATATCCAGGTTTTGTTACTTCATTTAAATATTTTCAATTACTTCAAGCGCTGTTTTTCCCCGGAGCGTTCGACAGATTTGTATCTATATTACTCTCACACTTCACCAGTTATGTTTGCCTGGTTAGTGTAGTGGTAGTAAGCGCTACTGCTGAGCATGAAATCTTGGGTCCGATTCCTTAGTCGGGCAAAGTGTTATTGGATTTTTCAGTACGGTTTTTTTTCAGTATCTGCTCAGAGAATGGAATTTTGCTGGATTGATGGCAATTGTCCCGCCTCTTTTATTACAGGGGCTTAAACATAATCAGTGAAATGTGGGTGTACTGTAGTACAAGAGAGAGAGGAACAGAGGTATATATACCTCTGCACCTCTCCATGCATGTCTGCGGCTCTTGGGGTAAAGAAGCGTGATATAAAGTCATGTTAAATATTCTTTTGCTCCAACATCATTCTCCTCCTTGTTTATAACCACACTAGACGCGCTTCTCACGTCACATATTATACAAGCATCAGTTTGGCTCACCTTGGGATGACATCTTTTTCTGGGATAGAGTGCAGGAAGGAGACGACTGTGGTTATAGACGAGCCACACGCCCCGAGGCCGTAGTCACACCCGCAGAGTAGGGCCAGCGCCACCATCTTGTTGCGGCCAAATCCTACAACGTATTGGAAATTGGTTATTCTTCTTCTTGCCCTTGTCTAATGTTACTTGAGGTCGGTGCAACACGTTTTTTTTACGTGAATTCGTATGAACGTCTATTTGCAGTGAACTGGGGGTGCATGTCAGAAATGCGATAAAGACAATTTGACTGCACTTTGCGAGCTTTATATCTCGAAACGTATAATAGATGGCGGGACGGGAGTTGTACCATCGTATTGAGCATAATTATGAGCCCAAACGGAAAAGTACCGGGTAGGTGACCTAGACGCGCATGGGCGTGGCCTAGCAGTGTCTAAAGGTAGACACAAGAAATTCCTTTTGACACAAGAAGTCGGACACTGTCAGTCGATTTATTCTTCAATTCTCTCCTGTTAACCGTCTCGCTATCATTTACTCGTTTTTCTTTCATATCATTCCTCACACAATCCATCCATTATATCCTTGGTCTTCCTCTCCCTCTCAACAAATTCATCACTCTTTTACTCACATGCAATTCATACCTGTGTTAGCATTGTATGTTTTAAGCAAACGCCTTTTGTGTAATGTGTAAAAATAGTTTGGGAGTTCTAGACCTAAGTTTAGGCTGTAAATTAACATTTTACTGCAGAAATTGCATCAGAGTGCGCTTGCACATCTCGCATGAAACATAAATGCATACGATTTTCAGCAGCAGGCAATTATACTATTGAAATGAAATTGTCATGGAAACAGACATGTAATCATTTTCGATAGGGTAGCGCCAAGGTAACGATTAAAAACTGGTAGTAGCCTCTATGCAGGTTTTCAGACATGAGCTTTTAGGGGTGTTTATTTAATGAAGCTAGAACCAATAAAATAACCTTAATAAAACTAAGTACTAATAAAATAGCAACATGTAGAAACGTACCATTACTACTATACATGGCGTCCGCATCGTAGCAGTCGACGGAGCCCTGCAGGGCGCCGCCCCCGGCTGCGTTCGACACACTGAAGTTACGGTAGACTCGCTTAGCGCCGTAAGCGAAGCAGTCGGAATCTTGAGATACAACTGCGTTAACAAACTGTGTAAAAATAGGAAAAAATCGTTAATGGCATAATTGCTTACTGGTAAATATAGCTTTCTGTTTTAGTAGTGTTATAGACAGTTTAGAAAAGAAAGAAAGCTAAAGGTTGGTGTCAGTCTAAAATCTCTCGGTCTCGTTTCCATCATTCCTGGGCCCATATCGTGGGGTACAGCCCACTTTCAGGCAAGGCCGCGTCCCAACAATGGGAACATATCATCATCTTATTATATTCTATTGAGTTAGATGCAAGTAAAGCTATAAAATATTATATTTAATACATACACCCTGCGCATTCAGATGTGCACATGTAGCTTCAGCTTCACCGTGACCTTTGACACAACGGACACCAAGAGTCTTGAGAAGTGATTCACACTGGAAACGAAATTGAATACATTTAAATAAACTAATCAATTTTGTTTTATCATGTCACCAGGGAAATTAATGGCTAAGCAAATTGACTACCTAAATAGTCCTAGAATCAAATCACAACTACCAATTCTTTGACAGTTGCATAAAATGATCAATTTGCTTAGCAATTATAATTATTATTTCTCTGACACAATAAATACACACATTTGGGTAGATTTGACTGATTGAATGTCAATTTTAAATGGCTTCTCAAATGAAAGACTTACTTCTTTCAGAACATTTTTAAATCTCTTCCTAGCAACATCAGGCTTCTTCTTAGCAACTGCAGCGTCAGACCTCGGGCCAGCCCCTTTGAACTGGATGGCATTACGAGCAGCCATCACATCTCTCTTGAGCTCCGGTGCATCACCCTCCAGCACAAATACAGGGTTTATGTCAGCCAGTATCAAGTACACTGTTCTGAAGAAGAGGTTCCTGAAAAGAAGATAAACATTTTTATATTATTTTGAATTGATTTCACTAATGTTTATACATTCTTCAGTTCACATGCTATTGGCAGTAGGTTCCTAAATATTTAATTACAATGAAATTTGAACTTTATTTTCTATGACATGGAAATTTTGGTTCAAAAACATGGTAATCATTTAAGATTTTGATCTCTATTTTGGACTTTATGAATGCTGAATATGGGATAATTATTTAAAATAACTACCTGAGATATAATTTCGGCTGAATATGAAACTCTGTGACATTCTGACTGTCGCAGACCCATCCTGATAAATCAACTGCAACAGTTTCACCTCGTATCTGCAACAGATATAGTTTTTTAATCACTTGAGAAATTTTTCAATAATAAAATGTATACCAATAAGCTTTTACTTGTTTGGAATTATAAGGCAATCCTGCAAAATAAAATAAGTCCAGAAAAATTCGTACATGGTAAATCCCTCATTTCAAATCTGGGTAAATTGTGTATTAGTAAACAAATATTATGTTAGAGATCTCACCTCATGTAAAGATTTTTTCTCGCTGTATGGAGTCAATACAGTCCATAAGCCTTTTACGCCCATTTAAATAGACACATTCAAACTTAACTTGAATGAAAAAAAAACTACTGAAAACCTCAAACACATCAATTAAAAATATTTGAATGTCTTTAAATCATACAAATAATATTTCACATCCCAACGGATAACCGACAAACTGTTTTGTCTAATTATTATTTTGGCTTCTCAAAGTTCTTAAACCATAATAAGCTGTGGGACTTGCAGATAAAAACTTTTTTCATCTACAAAAATCGATACATTTAAACCGTTTTTGTTTTGATATTTTTACAATGAACTGACACTTGACAGTTTGTGATAGTGTTGCCATGTTTAAAAAATAAGTTGCAACTTGACAGACTACGCAACTTAATTTTATTGCGTCTATCATTATTGCGGTGTTGTAGTTGTGTGGTGTGCTTTTATGTCCAAAGATGAAAGCTAGGCAAGGCAAAGAATTGCCTTATAGCTTTTGTCTTTGCTCAAAAATTCTAATAGAGATAATCCTTCAGCTGAAAGTCATTTATTTGTTAAAACGATCTTATAAACCAGTATAAAACTATCAGTACACCTTTTTTGGCTGTCGTATAGGTATTATAAACATCATTCTATTTTTGAAAGATTTTTTGGATCAAATTGATTCAAAGAGGAAGTGTGTCACAAAACACATGAATGGGACTTATTGAAACAAATGACAAGAGATGTCAACTTCTAGTTTTCTCTCTCTTACACACATGCAAAAGCGGATCATTTGTCTCTTTTTTCTCGTCTGTTGTTCACTCTTCTAATCGCTTTTTAGTAGTAAACATAGAGTAGGTTTTAAATGTACCAAAGTAAATAAACTTTGTTTATCTTAAAGAACCGATAAATATGCATTTATTAGAAAATGAGCTGATGAAATGATGTGTTTACTCGAAATAATTCTTTGTTAGATTTAAAACCACATCATCACCAGTTCATCCTACAGTTTCAGTGTCTTTCAAAAAGTTGTTGACTGAATTTGGTGGCAAAATTGCTAATGAGTTGATAAGAATATGATAATTATTTCGGCGATAGTATCGTTACTCAGCGTTATCAGTCCGCAGAGGGGCCTGGCGACCGACGTAATCTAAAAACGTACCACACATTTGGATCTATTATCTGAGTAGATAAGTTATGAAACTCTGATTTAATTGCTATAACACTCTTCTTAAGAATTAAAATGTCTTATTTGAGGCATCTGTACAAAAATGGGTAAGTTTTTTACTTCTTCTCAATTGTCAAACATATAATAATAAATGATAATCTGATTGCAAGCGGCAATTATATTTATTATCTTGTACAATACATACCAGTTGCATGCAGCTATTATATTTCTCTTGTATAAAATTTTATGCGTACTTACATACGTCCATTTCGTTAGGATGACAAATTCCAGTGATATAATGGTGTGAGATAAAACCTCTCCCTTAATACTGATATGTTTTTTTGTGATCTAACTACAATAAACAAATATTCTGTTCCAGAGTTTCCCTCCACTTGCAATACCCTGCAAGGTTCACTCATGCCCAACAACTCAAAGAGGAAGTACGAAGGAGACAGATCAGCAAGGTACTGATAGCCAACCGTGGCGAG
The DNA here is from genome assembly GCA_910589295.1 of Noctua janthe. Taxonomy (NCBI): domain Eukaryota; kingdom Metazoa; phylum Arthropoda; class Insecta; order Lepidoptera; family Noctuidae; genus Noctua; species Noctua janthe. Next base: position 9,355,348 of record OU342556.1, on the reverse strand, counting down.
ATAGCATGCCGAGTCATGAGGACTGCCAGGAAGCTGGGTGTGAGGACTGTGGCAGTGTACTCTGATGCTGATAAACATGCCATGCATGTTGAAATGGTGAGAACAATAATATTATGTTCATTTTAAATTATAATAGGGTACTTGCATACATGGAACTAAAACATAACTGGCTACATGTGGGTGTACAGCAAACTAAAGGTGTCCTTTGCCTATTACTACAGGGATGACAGAGATGTCATTTATTCATAAAATCAGCCGCACGTTAGGTGTGTTAGGTGGTTATTAAATGATATTGGTTATTGTTATAAAGAACTTAAATAATATTCTAGCAATCATAGTACATAGCATAGACTTATTGATAATTAATTATTACTCTTTGCAAGATGCAGTTCTTTGCATTTTATTTCATGATAACAACAGTTTACATCATATTCAACTCAGTAATAGCTAATCAGTCTTTTTAATCTTAATTTTGTTCCATCTTTCAATCAATCAAAAATGAACCTTATCATTGTGTGGTTATGGACCATTTTACAACACTGCAAGCTGATATTATTATATCTGCTAGTGTCATCAAAATTCATCATCTTGCTACTTGTGGATAAATATTGAATGAACTGCTGTATTAACAAATAAATATTCAGATTACAGACATAATGATATTGTTGGGAGTACCCAAGAGGCATAAGAAAACACTGGATGAGTTAAATACAATGTTGATTAATTTCTCTTCTTTTATTTTATAGGCTGATGAAGCTTACCACATTGGGCCTGCACCTTCCACCCAGAGCTACCTAAATGCAGCTAAAATCCTGGAAGTGGCTAAGAAATCCAACAGTCAAGCCATACACCCTGGCTATGGATTTCTGTCAGAAAATGTGGAGTTCTGTGAAAAGTGTGCAAGCGAAGACATTATATTTATTGGACCTCCAACAGCAGCTATCAGGGACATGGGTATTAAAAGGTAATAAAAACTAGAAAATTTAAAAGGAGTATGAAAAGAAGGATTGTACCAGGTGGTGATGTGGTTTCTGCCTACCCGGATGAAAAAAATCCGTGAGTTATGTATGTATGTACTTATGTAAAAACTAGAATCATAAAAATACTGGTGCCTTATAGCACAAAATCTCTTTTGTAACTCCAGACAGAGCAAACCTTTGCATCTAGATGGGACATACCACTCCTTCCATAGATAGAAGTAATTTGAGTTAAGACCTGTGTAATTCAAAAAGCTAGTAAAGTAGTGGCTTAGCTATATACCATATGCTGTAAAAATAGAGATTACCTTACATCTGTCTATATTATAACCGGATTATTCTAATCTGTCCAACATGTGGCACAAAGTGAAAATGGGCAGAGGTTGATAATCCATGAAACCAGCATTTTGAATACCTGAAATATTCCCTCTTTGTAGCACATCAAAAGCAATAATGTCAGCCGCTGGCGTCCCTATCGTGAGAGGGTACCACGGCGAGGAGCAGAGTATCGAGAAGTTACAAGCTGAAGCTCAGAACATCGGATTCCCGCTTATGATCAAAGCTGTGCGAGGTGGTGGTGGAAAGGTAACAAAATAGTAATCAAAAAGCAGTCGTAGTTGTTATTATTATTTTTACTAGCCCGTACTGCCTGAAGCGTTTGGCCAACAGTGGGGACTGTTGGCCAAAGGCTTCCCTTCATTCATTGATGCATGCATCCAAGTCATCCTGCATCCGATGTCTGCCGCGAATCCAAGTCTAAAATAACAAAGACAACATGTTTCTCCAAAGGTTAGATTATTGATTAATAATGCAAGAAAATAGATAAAATAAAATAACGCCCCCTGTAAATTACGCCGTGTAACAGTCTTGTCTACAGGAGGTGTCTTTATATCTTTGAAATAATTTCAGAACTACGTAGATGGCACTGATACGAGGTCTTAAGTACACATTTTGTGCATTATAGTATTTTAATTCAAACTTGTATTTTGTTCACAGGGAATGAGAATAGCAATGACAGAAGCTGATTTCTTGCCCCAACTGGAGTCAGCTAAACGCGAATCTCTGAAGTCCTTCGGAGACGACAACATGCTCCTCGAACAATACATTACAGACCCGAGACACGTTGAAGTGCAGGTATGTGTGCATTAAAGTAGCACCTACATATCGCCAGCGAGCCTGCAACTATCAACTCAGTGGCGGATTTACCAGCAGGCTGAGTAGGCTTGAGCCTAGGGCCGGCAGATTTTTGGGGCGGCAAATTTGGGGACCGATTTTTTTTTTTTTTGCTGCTTGATAGAAATCAAAAAGATTTTGGCATGACGGTTTTCTGATGTTTTACAGATAGAAGTCTGCAACAAATTTTGCCGATGACGTTCCCCTCTCACTTGTCTTTGCACATTCCGAGTAGCAATCTTCCATATTCTAGAGTAAAACAGCTAGTTCGCCGCCCCCCAACCAGTAATCGGTAACATACCCAAAAAATATTTTACGTGCAATTTCAACGAAATTGTTGGATTGTAAAAATAATAGGAAGAAGAAGAAGAAGGTAAAAATAAGAGGCAAGGGCGGCAAAAACGGTACAGCCTATACCTTGAAAACTTGTAAATTCTCCACTATATCAACCGGACAAAAACCGAAAACATAATCTCAATTTATTATATTTCAGGTATTTGCTGATATGCACGGCAACGCAGTTCATCTCTTTGAACGAGACTGCTCAGTTCAAAGACGTCATCAAAAGATCATTGAGGAAGCACCAGCGGTTAGTAAGCGTCTTTCTTATTCTTTATTGCACACAAAATAACAAATATGTATAATGGCGAGCTTAACCCAGAATTGGGTTTTCTTTCACCAAACCTAATTTCAATTGCGAGATTTGCAGAAGAGGATATACTTATGTGCACTAACATTTCATTCTATTAATATAATTTTATAAACTAAACTACAAACATACAATATAATATACGTGTATCATACAGTCCTTATATATACATACCTATAAAATCCTATATACATACATACATATAGATCATGTTGTGATATTCAGCTGCATCCAAATAGAGTGGAAGGTGACAGTAAAATAGTTGGGAAAAGGCAGATGATTGTTACTGATTTTTTTTTAATAATAAAAATAAGCATAGTTATTTTTGAACAGTAGTTCCAAAAGTGATGTCTCTTTTCCAGCCAGGCATTTCAGAAGAAACTCGCAGATCTCTCGGCGAAGCCGCAGTGCGCGCCGCTAAAGCCGTGGGATACGTCGGAGCGGGGACCGTAGAGTTCATCCTGCACCGTCAAACGCATGAGTTCCATTTCATGGAGATGAACACACGGCTGCAGGTGGAACATCCCATCACTGAGATGATCACTGGTATGTATGATTGACTTTAACTGAAGGTTTAATGATCCTAAAATGTTACACTCACGATGTGTAATGACTTTTGTGGTGCTGTAGCGATAACTGCAACTTGTAGTTCACTGGTTGACTGTACGACTGTAACTTAATTATTTCATGTAGTCGTATATAGTAGACGTAGCGGGTGCAGAACCTGTAGGCTAATTCACGTAACAAAAGAAGTGCAGTTGCAGTGCAGTTGCAGTTAAGTTTCGATCAAAACAACGCTTTTCGTATTCTCTACCGCTGTCAGACACGCTCGCGTCAAGTGCGCGTCACGCGAGCGCATTATCGGCATTCTACTGTTGCGCGTCTTTGGTGCTTGTTTCGGAACGCAACATGATCGGTATTCTACTATTCGTTTGACGTCTCAAAATGACAGCTAAGAAGTTTCAATTCGATCACCGTGCAGTGTCGGTTACGCGCAATTTAAGTTCTTCGTTATTTACTTTTGTTGGCATCAAATTGTATTTTTTGAAAATGTAAGTGTTTAAAATGGATTATTGTATGTAGACAAGTTAACTACAAGTCGTTTTCAATGAAATTCTAAATGTTTTTTTTTACTTTTGAGTGAATATGAGTTTCCAACTTGGTTTGAGAATTTTATCCCTTGCTGCCGAAGTTGATGCCCGAGAACGTCGTCAAGCCATAAGAAGACAAAGATTTTCTGTGGATCTAGTCCGTATTTTGAACGGGAATTCCAGAAAACCTATCGTCTGAGCAAAAACATGACTCGGCAATTGATAACAACATTATGAACATGTATTCAGAAGGAGAGAAGGAAAGATGGTTTGAGTGTACAGGCAAAGGTTAGTCAATCCTGTTTATCTATAGTAATTTATTAAAGAGTTTGTATGTTTGAACGCGCTAATCTCTAGAACTACCAGTCAAATCAAAATTGGGTGAAACCGCAGGGTACAACTAGTAGTCAGATTCAACATGAAGAACAATATTTTAATAGAAAAGGATATCATTCTCTCAATGTGATGATTGTATGTAATCTATTTACCTATACTTAATCTATCTTAATCTACTTTATTTAAAAAACAAACAATACTTAGGTACTGGTACATAGGTAATAATATTATGCTTTACTGTCATAAAAAAAACTGTATCTACATTTGAAAATTATTGTTTTAGATATGTGATGCGGATCTTAACATTTTATGCATTGATCCCAGTAAACCTGGAGCAACCCATGATTCTTCAGTATGGCGTGATCACCCAACAAGCAATTACAGCCCTATCTTAACCAAAAATATGATGAAGAGGAAATATTTTTGCTCGGTGAATTTCCTTGCTTATTAATACATACTGAAAAAGTTTAATTTATTTAATTATGTTTATATTAAATATTGTGAATAATTATTTTAATACTTATTGTTCTTCCAGGTGACAGCGCTTATGCATTGAGGAAGATAATGATGACCCCAGTGTTGAATGCAATACCAGGTTCCCTTGATGTACATTATTATAAGCTGCAGGTCTCAGCCTGCGATACAGTAGAGAGATGCATTGGTGTCTTGAAAGCTTGATTCAGGTATGTATTTGAGTAAAACTAGTTTTCCCTAAGTTTCCTTTTCATAATAATTATCCTGTTTTTATTATCTTTACCTCAAGAAGTCAAACCAAGTGAATGTATTGAGGCCCATGTTTTATTTTTGTATTGTTAGGTATTTATTATAGTTTCTAAATGTTTTTGTTTCAGGTGTTTATTAGCTGCATGCATGCTTTAGAATGCCTCTGCGGTATTGCACAATATAGCAAACAAGGCATGATTACCAGTACCACAACTGACACATCAAGAGTGTGAGCAAGAAGAGAGAATGCATGTACGGCGTAGAGCTGCAGAAAAGGATGTGCGTATGGAGAGCCTGAGTATTCTTGCTCAAAGCAATAGGCAGCCAAACAGAAATTTATTGGAAGGTTGGGCTGTCCAACAGGCTCTTATTAATCGCCTGAGGCTACATAGGGAATAAGGAGTCAGAATTCCACTTAAGAACCTTAATTATTTATTTTTGTATTTAAAATTATGTTAATATTCTAAGAGGTAATATAAAATCTGCTTGTTTCATTCATCATCTGAAGAAGTAAAGAAAGTGAAAATATGTATATTGTCTACGACGGCGACGTGGATTGTTGCTTGGACGCTGTCTAGTTGCCTCTTGCTCACTGAAACAAAATAAAAATATTATGTTATGGAAATCAGACTGTTATTTATTTCCTAAATAGGTACGACAAGTTACTATAATTACCTTTCAGTAAAATGTGATGTGTTGTGTTACTGTGGGTGTAACATCAATAATAATATCTTCATTTCTGAAAAAATAAATAACATTTATGAAAATTAACTGGTTAGTAATAGTTATTGCACAGTTAGAATGTTAACTAATACTTGACATAAATTAAAACTTACATATTAATACAAGGGATTTATTTGCACCTCATTTTGGGGTGTGCCACTCCTCCTCACAGCTTCAGTGCCTGCTTCAAGCAGAGCAGCGATTCTTTCCTCCAAAAGGGATAAAGGAGTGGGTACGCCTGGCCCTCCACCTGTACCCCTTTGATTATGCCGAATCTGCTTTACACGGTTGAGTAAGCGGCACTTATAGTCGGTATACCACTAAAAATATTACAAATCTAGTTATTAACCCGAGTATAATGTACCGATACACATAGGTATAATATCGATAGAATCTAACAGAACTTGCTCCACTCTTCGGGAGTTATGTTGGCGCACTCTGACCAAAGGCGTGATGTGAGGGCACTCTCCCCTCTCTAGACCTTAGTCTGCCACGGGCAAGGTCCCTGTGGCTCTCCAAATATTCCACCAGCAGTTCAATTTGCCGCAGACACGTTTGCGTGAAGTCATACCTACTTAAGAATCAGGATGAAACTTGTATGAAAGGAATTTAAACTGCTACTTTATTCTTTCTTTAACTACATCCTTAAATATCATTTTATTCATAATCATTTATTATTATAATATAATACGTGCTTATCTTCAAAGTATTAATCTTTTTAAGTTTTCTATTTGCACCAGTAATTTGCACTGAGTCTTGATTTTCAACTTTCGCGCCATTGGCGGGTCTCCTGTTATTTTGAGTTTTGATTTTATGGGGCAACGATAAACCATCATTCAGCCTAATTTTAGCAAAATATGTGATTGATTGTGAATCAAAGCATAATTGTTTGTTTATCTAGTAAGAAAAAGCACTAAAAACTGTACTGGGTTATTATTTTAATATTATAATAACGTCATATTCATTGAAATGTAATCGATTCTATTCGATTATTTAGTGAGTAATATTTTTTCTCTCATATGGCCACACCATAAGTAAGTTTGGTTATCGTACAGTTGACGTGCAGTTCACGCGCAGCTTACGCGCAGTTCAAAGATTACAAGAATACCGTTTATCACTCAAACTTAAACTTAACTGCAACTGCACTACAACTTCATCGGCGCGTCATAAAATTACGTGAATTAGCCTTCAGATGGATCTGTAATGTGTATGCAACTCATTAAAACCTTGGAACAATGCATCTTTCTTAAGAACCATACCTATGGGTTTAGAAAAAATTCTCTTGGGTAGTACTTTTTTCATGCAGTTGATGATGAATAAATACTTCTTTTTGATAATAAGTAGTAAAAACTTTTTAATTTTTTTCAGGCACGGATTTAGTGGAATGGCAACTACGAGTAGCGGCAGGGGAACAGTTACCTCTGTCCCAAGAACAGATCATCCGTCGTGGGCATGCGGTTGAATGCCGTATATACGCAGAAGAGCCGCGAGCGGGCTTCCTCCCTCGCGCCGGCACGCTACATAGACTCACACAGCCTTTGCCTGAAGAGTTTGTTAGAGTAAGAGACAACTTTAGTTTTAAACTTTAAACATAACATCACGCTTGTAATCTCCGAAGGATTAGGCAGACGTGTATCTAATAATAGAACGGTCTACATTCAGCCATTAAAACTTTAAAGAATGAGGCAAACTGATACGGAAAAATTGCCTACCGGCTGCGGACACCCGGCACTGTCAGAAACTTCAGTAGTATTTGCATGGAGGTGTCCCTGTCCATGTCCGGAGCCACGTCTACAATTTGTCCGAATCTTTATAGATGATTTGATGGAGTCAATTACTCCGGAGAAATTACTGAGTTGGCTGTCTTGTACGTATTATAATAAAATTTTGCGTTTTACCGATAGAGGGAGCTGACAATGCTCGGCAGTTAACATGAGGGTTGGTTTGCCCGCTCCGCTTGAATGAACCATTCATAAGTTTTATGTAATACCCTCGTTTCATTCAACTCACTTGCTTACCTAATTTGTCGATAGATGGAGTTGCTTTAACGTTGAAAGAGTTTATAGTATTGTATGCAAAACGGTTTTTTATAGTTTTTCTTTTCGTTTTGTTTAGTAAAAATATTGGAGGAGATTCCTGTAGATAGCTTGCATATACAAGGTGTTAACGGACCCTTCACGAAGCCGTCAACCAAGCATTCTCTTCATCAAACTAAGTAACCCTACGCAAAAATGATTCAAAATCAAAATATTTTATTTCACATAGGCCTACATGGGCACTTACAAAACGTCGAAAAAAGATGCTCGGTTCGGGTTGGTTGTTTCCTATTGAGAAGAACCGGCAAGAAACTCCATGGTTACTCTATTTGGATAAACGACTTTTTTATTTGAAGGGTAAATTTACGTTTTATGGGTTTATGGTAAAACTGAATGTAACGCAATGAAAACATTGTGCTGATGGATGCATTGAATAGTAAACGGGTTATGGAGGTATTTGAAGTTGTAACCTTAAAAAACTAGTATTTGTGTAAAAGTTTAAAGTTTGACCTCCAATATTTCCGTAACTAGGTTTCCAGGTATGGTCCGGAACTAAAAAAATATCGCAATGACGGGGAGACTAAATGCTTTTCGGCTTCGTTAAGGGTCTTTTTACACCCTTTATTAGTTATCACTCGCCATGACTTAGTTCTTCATTAGTATTTATATGTACTATTTTTCTAGTAACTGACTTGTTTTTTTTTTGTCACCAGGTGGAGACAGGGGTTCGGGAAGGTCAAGAGGTTTCAGTGCACTACGACCCCATGATCGCTAAGCTTGTTGTGTGGGGCCGCGACCGCAGTGAAGCGCTCGCCAAGACCAGAGCCAAGCTTTCGGAGTACCAAGTAAGCGTCTCAAATATAAATGTCATAACATAACATCATGCCTATCACCCCTGAGTCTTAAGCTGAGGAGTACCCTATAAAGTACACCTCACACACACACACATCCACACCAGATTTCGCCAGTTATGTTTATATCCCATGTAATAGCTGGAGAGCTCATTGTCATCAACCATGCAAAAATCCAGACCTCATGCTCAACCGTAGCGCTTGCTAAGACCAACGGTGGACCCAGTATTAATGTCAGTAACCTATGTGCTATTCCAGACTATAATCCATCTCTGTGCCAAATTTCATCCAGATCCGTTATGCCGTTCTGGCGTAACAAACATTCATCCATCCAAACTTTCGCATTTATAATAGTAAGTAAGATTGACACTTCATGTAAAGTAGTGGTACATAGGCGGACTTAATGTCACAAGGCATTCTCTACCAGTTAACCTTTGGGTTAAATAGGTCAACATCGTGCACCGCCGCCGCCGCCGCCGTCGCCTTCAAAGCCGTGAACAGGCATATTCTGGGCGCGCTCGTTCCATCAGAGACATCGATTTATCCATGGCTTTCCATCAGGCCTGATCGAGGTCAAGAGCAGGCCCATTTTGCAATAAAAAAGGGTAAAAAAATAACCATTTATTAATATATTTTTCCAACAGGTTGCCGGTCTAGAGACAAATGTAAACTTCCTTCTGCGACTCAGCGGTGCAAGTGCATTCGTAGCAGGCGACGTGCACACCTCATTCATACCGCAGCACGAAAACGAGCTGTTCCCGCCGAGCGACTCCGTGCTGAGCGAGGAGCGCGCCATACAGGCCACGCTAGGACATGTAAGTATACACTCATCGGGCTGAACGTAGGCCTGTCAAGTTGAGCTAAACTTCCAGTTCTTTGGACACTTAGCCTGTTTTCGCTATCACCAACACGACCTAAATGCCTAAATCATATTTATTCCTACCGTTATTAGCTTAAATGACAGTTTGACCGTGTTGGTATTTCACTTTTGTTGAAAACAGCAATTTTTTTAAATTCCATTGAAATAATTCTATGTGGGGGGTTCGGTACGATGTACTGAACACGTGGTAATTAAAATTACAAATGTGAAATAATATAGCAAGATATAAAAAGCGTAAGAACGATGAGTAAGAAGGCATCCGGTCGGCCTGCTTTAATATATTTGACTTTATAGCTTACTAGCTGTCCCGCGCAACTTCGTCTGCGTCACATAAGAGAGAGAAGGTTAGAGAGAGTGAGTCAACCTTAAAAGATAGACATGCTATCGCGGACTTTTTAAAAGGAACAATTCCATCATCCATGATTATTGCATAACTTTAACCGTTTTCGCAGCGCAAACAAGGGAAGCTCTCAAAAGGAATACATTTTCTGTTTTTGCAACATTTTTCATAGATGCTCCGCTCCTATTGGTTGTAGTGTGATGTTATATAACCCTTAGCCTTCTTCGATAAATGGGTTATCCAACACTAAAAGAATTTTGCAATTCGAACCAGTAGTTTCTGAAATTAGCGCATTCAACCAACCAAACAAACTCTTCAGCTTTATAATATTAGTATAGATTCAAGTAGATAACAATTTAATTTCTCGGAAATGTTTGAATTAATCGCGAAAATATTCTACTTATGTTTTTCAACTACCTATGGCTTACCACGACATTCTTACGTCTTCATCCAGAGACCCTCGATGATAGTCATACTCCGTCTAGGTCGAAACTTCTCATAAAAGTGCATGAAATGAGCCGAGTTCCTCTTTATAATATTAGTATAGATCATGTTTCTGTGTTCTTCAAAAAATTAATAGCATTTTTTTCAGTTGCTGAGCAATAAACTTTCAAGCACCGTAACGGACAACTGGAAGGGTATCTCAGTGGAGCCCCAGGCGTGGAGACCCAACTTTGAGCTGCAGAAAACTATCCCTTTGAGGTTTGATGAAAAAGGTAAATATTTTATTGTTTAAAATAAAATAGTTTCATTAACTGCTGTGCATAGGTCTCCTAATATTTAAACAATCATAAATGTCAATGAATGTTACTGACGCTTAACATGAGTCGCTGTCACTAAGTATTCTATAATTAAGCCTAAGCACTTACATACTCATCATCTACCAAGACAAAACTCAACTATATTGAGGTCAGTATACCAGTATTTTACATGGAGCGACTGTCTATCTGGCCTCCACAACACAGTTACTACGGGGTAATACGACACCCCTTGGTAAGACTGGTTGTCAATCTAATAATAATAAGCACTAGCGATAGTCGTGTCCGTCAATGGTTTAGTTGCCAATAGCCTCGACCACCATCTGAGGAGGCTCTCGCTTGGCAATTGGATCAAGGGCTTGATTTAGAAAGCAGTACTTCTGGACATGACGCGTATTGTTAGGAGGTTCCTCTCTCAAGAGCCCTGACCACCGGTAGCTCGGACTCTGTTCCCGATGCTGGTGGGCTACTATTTTTTTACGTTGTTTTATATTAGAATATTTTAAAATGTATGTAATATGTGTAAAAATAAATAAAGGAAATAATAAGCACTAAATAATATTCATAATAAAAGTTTGTAGAATGTTCAATATTCCTACAATTTCAATTGGTCGTGCCTTCAGTAACTGAATAAAAGGTACAGAAAAAGTAAAGCACATGACTGACAAAAACATCTTTTAATATTTTTGTAACACCTCTTCGCAGATCTCACAGTAACAGTTCAACACGAGCGCACCCCCAACTCATACCGAGTGAAGGTCAAAGATGGCGAATGGCATCAAGTAGAAGCGTCACTTAAAACCACCGAGAGAGGACTCAGATTGAATACGCTCATAGGCGACAAGAAGAGCAATGTGGGACTACTGATGCACGAGCAGCAAGTGCACGTATATGATGAGGTAAGGACGCTAAGTGACAGTGTTGTATCACAAGAAGTATCCCTACAGGCAGGAGAGGAATCAGACTGAACACGCTCATAGGCGACAAGAACATCAACGTGGGACTACTGACCCGCGAGCAGCAGATGCACGTGTATGATGAGGTAAGGACGCTGTGACAGTATTGTATCACAAGAGGCATCCCTACAGGCAGGAGAGGAGGTCAGACCGAACACGTTCACAGTCGACAAGAGCCAAGAAGAAATATTTGGTTATCAGTATTTGTGAACACAAGAACAGATAGCAAAAAAAAACACTTTATCTGAGCCAAAACTAGCCGCAATTTGCCTTCCGCAATCAGTTTTTCCCTGTATTTTGTATATTTTCCTTCCCAAACGAGATAAGACATTCTAAATTAATAAACTCTATTTAAAACTGATTATGGGAAAACTAATGATGTGTCTCCTTGTTTTTGAATAACATAAAAACAATGATAAAAATACGGAAAATCAATAGGAATTTGTTTATTTATACCATACACTGGTTCTGGTTAACATTAAGATTACTGCTACAAATTCCACTTCGACGACATGTAAATAAATGGTTGCGACAGTTTTGGCTACCCTAAAAAAAGATTTGAAAAATGATTTGATTTGCCAACACCGCCCACTAAACAAATCATCTTCATATTATGTTTTTGTCACAGAATGGTCAAACAATAGTGGAGTTGCCTCGACCCAAATACCAGGCTACCACTGTGGACGCGGCCGCCGCGGCCAACAGCGCATCATCGCCCACGCCCGGCGTGCTGGAGAGGATACTCGTCAGCAAGGGGGACAAAGTGAGTCAATGTCATCGGCCCCATATAAACTGCTATCGCTGATTTACTCAACATAGCTCTTTGAATGGTTTGTTGGCAAACAAGCGAATTTAGTACCCCGCTGTAATTATAGATCATAGAGCTTTAGCATTGTTAACATTCATAAAGCTTTGTCTCTGTCACATAATCATGTGAGGTCATGCCAAACGTTTACCTGGGAAAAATGTTTTATTTATTACATTATTTACTTAAAATTACTGGTGCCTTTATGAATGAAACGTTACAAGTTTGTATTTCTTTAGGTTGTGAAAGGCCAGCCCCTGTTCGTGGTTATAGCCATGAAGATGGAGTATGTGGTGCGTTCTCCCCGCGACGGCGTGGTGGCAGCACTGGCATCGTTCAACCTCGGGGACTCCGTCGGCAAGGGAACTCAGGTGGTCATGCTAGAGGGAGACAGCTGAACAAGTCCGTTCTAGTCACATTAAGGCTACTGGATAATATAATACGTACTCACATATCCAATAATATCAAGAATACAGTGGCCTAAATATGTTATCAGTCTCGTTATATGTCTTGTGCGTCATTTAGGAAGATAACAACTATTTGTAACAAAAAATTACCATAAGATGTAGCGGAGCCAAATACTTAGCTAAATAATAAAATCGAAACTTCACATTAGTCGTAGTCGAAACCATTTTGACGCGTTTTTTGTGTTCATGTGTATTCAAATAAAACCATTCCGATAATTTTATAACTGACTTACTGACCTCTTTTAAACTACTAATGGGCCATTTACAGTGAGACGCAGCTCGAACCATTAGATAGTACATAAATACACAAAACCGGATTACATTGAGGTTCTTTAGCAATTGTGCAGACGATTAGCTAGACTTGGTCTATTGTAAAGCAGCGAAAGTCAATCGCTGTTGAAGAATGTGCAACAAAAAACCTTTTGTTAGATGAAATAAAAGGCTATTCAAGCCAAACAAGTTGCGAAATATTTAAGATATTTTGAGCACGAAATGAAACTTAGATAAAAAAAAACTGAGTTTGTCTCTAGTTTTTTTTTATAGCTAAGTTTCATTTCCGAACAATAGTCTACCTGGCCATATAAATAAGAGTTTGGCAGTTGTTCTTATGGTCGTAGAATGTTGCCGGTGGTCGCGAGCCCTTATAAGGCGCGAGGCCCATCGGTTACACAGCCTATTTAGTAATCCGACGCTGTTATGAATAATTTGTATGAATGAATTGTAATGAGGACATTGATTTTTTATTCAATCCAATTTAGCATGTAATGAGAATAAAGTAAAACGTTAAACTTGCCAGTTGCCAGCTAATGTTTAGCTGTTACATGTCTCAAAATGACGCTTTTATTATTAACATAATATGGTATATTTCTCGTACTGTTTTATTAACGGTTATTTTTTTAAGCTTTTAGGCAATACGATTTTGATCAATTCCTTTTAAAAGGTCATTGTTATACTAGTCGCTTGAACACATGAAATGTTTATTTATAGGTACTTGTTACCGCCATGTCTATTGTTAAATTTCCTGTCAAATTTTGGATATAAATAAATGTTGTTAAATTCTATTTTTATACGCTGTTTTCTGTTATGCTGTTTTAAATATAAACTATTTAAACATGAAGGGAAGTGTTATTACTGACAACTACACCTACGTTAATTATTGCAAATGAAGGACGCACAGTATTTAATGAATATTTTATACTCCAGCGAACATCCTGATCAAACTACTGACAACGTATCTAACACATTGAAGCCTGTTAGTAGTTAGGTACAGAATAACTGATCTAAATAGAGATTTTGACTTCATTCGCCTTATAATTTTATTTACCACTAGTAGAAAATTTCGATGCTATTATTACACAAACGAGTTTGCAACAACGGTAAATCTCTAACTTCGGAAAACCATTTATTTAAATAAACAAGTTCGTGTTTTGTTTTCGTAATAATCTTCGGAGTATTTAACATGCGTGTAGAATGCAATACAAAATTTCGACACTTTTACTATCGGGGGCGTAGCTCAGATGGTAGAGCGCTCGCTTAGCATGCGAGAGGTACCGGGATCGATACCCGGCGCCTCCAAGATATATATTTAGTTTCTCTTTTTTGTTTTTATGATCTATTTTATTTATCCAAAATTGTTTTTTTTTAGCAATTGACTTATTTTAACTTAACCATTTATCTTGGTTTTTTACTTAAGACCATAACCGGTTGGACTTGGTTATTTTTGATATTATTTACTGCATTTTCTAGCATGTTAGATTCCTTACTTTGTAATCGCATGTCACACATTGTATTAATTAATGTAATTCATTGTCGAGAGAGTAAATGTAAACTGTGAGACCAGCCTACCGCATTGGCTTGGAAACAAGGTTTTTATTAATAAAGAATTTTCTTCCATACCGTTTTGAAAGGAGTTGTGTTAGGATATATAGTTCTTTACTCGCATTAAGTAGGCTTTGTCCGATTGCCACAAATAGAACGCATAAAATTTAATGGCACTAAGAAAAAACCTGAGGGGTCAACTAACTCGGCTCTGAACGAGTTCTTACCTGCTTTAGAATAGTATTGGTATCGCTAGACTACACATAGGTACATGTAGGTATATAAGGTGATCTAACACTGGTTACAACTGGAGAAAGAAACCTTGCCACATGCTAGATCCACCAAACCACAAATTGACAAGTATTTGACAGGGCTCAAGCCACAGATAGGCACAATAATAAAATAATAGGTAAATCAACACCGTTATCAAAGTACAATGTACTATACCCTTATCATATTCAACCGTGGTTTGCCCTATCACTACCATTGCACCACTGGACATACTTATCTAATGCGGTTTTCGAAACATGTGTTCCCATTGTGCTATTTTTATCAAGCTCCTTATTTATTTATTATAGGTAGGTACCGTTACTATACGTTTCGTATACAATCTATTTAGCTGCCACGCGGAAACTTGTAGCACCACATTTTTTCGCTCTGAGCGGACTATTTTAGATGGATATAAATAAAATTTTCTTATAGGCAAATGTAACCGACATCTTATATCGCAAGTGCAGTATGTTGTTACGTTCTAGCTGCATACTGATAATAATTTAGGCGTGTTCTATCTATAAGTAGCAACGTTGAAAAACTAGCTTACCAAAACCTACGTCGGTACTATTTTAGGGACTGTTGAAAGTTTTGAAGTTTCACAAATACAAAATATGTAGGTTACGTTTATCCCGGAAGCTCAGCACAAGTAAAACGAGAGCACAAAGTATCTATCTATTTCTAACGTTCAAAATTAATAGAAGCCACGTGGTCGAGACCAGAACAAGTTGAATTTATTCGAATTAAAACTAGTTTTGCGTTGTCTAACTTAAAATTATTACTTTATTTTGTAACCAAGCAGTCAATCAAAATAGAGTCAGAGGTTGTAAGTCTCTACCTTTTAACCAGAATTATAACAAAATAAACAAGTTCCCTCTTAATACGAGGGTGAATCAAAAAGTTCTTGGAATCAATATAAAAAAATGAAAAAATTAAACAAAACTATTTTATTTAATGCAATGCATTTAGAATAACGAGTTTCTAACTTTCATATTCCTTGCGAATAAAAATATGCTCTTTTAATTTTGAAAATAAGTGAAAATCACTAGGGGCTAAGTCCGGAGAATATGGTGGGTGGTCAAGGACATTGAAGCAAGCACAGCGGATTGCGTTGACGGCAATTTCCGATCGATGAGCAGGAGCGTTATCGTGAAGAAGTAACACACCTAACGATAGTTTTCCACGACGTTTTTCATTAATTGCTTCACGCACTTTCGGAATTAAATTTGCGTGATAGGCTCCAGTAATCGTCTGGCTTTTTGGCATGTAATCAATAAAAAGGATTCCTTCGCTATCCCAGAAGACTGAGGCTATGACTTTACCAGCGGTAGGAGCAACCCGAAATTTCATCTTTACAGCTTAATCTACCTTTTTTAAATTCAGCTACATAGTACGCAACCGTGGTGTAGGGATAACATCATCCCCTAATGTCTTCTGAATGTCCAATAAAATTTCCATCGTGGATTTTTTTTTCAGACAGAGATACTTTATTAACGCACGTAAATCACTTTTCTCCATAATTTCGTGTTTTTAGGAACTCAAAACAATTTATTGCGTGCGAACGAACTGATGAAATCAAGTGACATTTGGCATAAATATTGTGTGATAGACACTCTTTAAAAGGAATATCGAACTATCCCATTTATATAAATATATATATGCGCTTCTAAGAACTTTTTGATTCACCCTGGTAGTTATTGTTTAAACGACGCCGACGTCAGAATTTGTACTCGGATCGACTCTAACGACCTTGCTTATCCCTATCTTCATTAAAACTGTATTAATATTGTCTTACATATTGTAGTTGTTGTAATTCAACACATTTTTAATTCTAAGTTGTGTAACAATCAGTTAATGAAGCACTAATTACTTCTCCGTCACTACATTATCCAGACGCATCCTAATGTGAATTTATACTTGCAATAAATTAAGCGATTCCGTTAAATGTAAGTAGTTAAAGCAGCACATAAACTGAATTGTAATTATTACCTACAAAAATGTAGCATAGTTATCGAGTGACACAATAAAATTGAGCTTACTCTTCAGGTAAGTAACATTGAATCCTCTAACTACGTTTCGCTTCGTTCAAAGGCGCGAAGGTGGTACTACCTGTACTCAATTGTATCTTCATGCTTTTTCTGTACAAAGAAAATGCTCAAAAACACTATTGTCTAATGTCACAGACAAAGGTAAAAGCAATTTCGGAACTTTTGTTTTGGTGTAGGTCCGAAGTCTCTCCCCATACAAATCTGAGCGAGATTCTATTGAAGTGCTGCTATTATTATTCCGTGTGCCTTTGTTACCTGCGCTGGGGACAGGCTAAGGTTTGTTGATGTTTTTTGTAAGCATTCCCGTAACAGCTGATCGGGATAACAAAACCACGTGACCCTGCCGGGCTTTTATTGGTTAAAGCGTCGGAGTCACCCTAACTTTTAAGTTGTCGACCGTATACACAGACGAGCATCTACACTCACACATGTCCACGTCGACACTACTATTGGTCCAGTAGGTTTACCTTTATGCATCTGTTGGTACCTCACGGAAGTGATAAAAAATCGTGGGGTTGTTGGTTGAAGCTCATTTGGATGTTTGTTGGGTGATCATGAGTACTCTCGAATTCCCTTTTTAAAACTTGTATATTTCGTTAATATTATAAGTAAATATAAGTACCTCTACCTACACATATAACCTCACCCATAATTTAAGTTAAAATATCAGTACTTAAATTTTATATTGCTGCAGAAAATTGTTAATATAACAACAGATGTCATAAATAATTAGATAAATTGCTATTAACGTATGAATTACGACGTTTAATAAAATTAGCCAAATGTAAATAATAGTTACACCAGCACGAGGCAAATAATATTAATAGGCTATGAATTAGTAATATATTAACCAGTTATTAGGTGTCGGTATTTACGTTCACGTAGGAGTGTCGTGTGGCGGACTGGCGGTGTAGACAGGTACACGTAATCAATCATGCTTACTCGTGATCTTGATTTTAATTAAGAACACGTTATTGTGGACGTGGGCACACTTGTCATCATAATTATTTCAATAAAGAGTAGTAAGGTCCTTTATACTTACCTAAGACTCATAGAGTATGTGTTCTTTTTTTTTTTATTTGGCCTTGTAAATTGATGACCACTAATAGCTACGGCGTGTCCGTTTGGCCAAAGTCAACGTTTTGATGTGTGTCGTAGGCCTAATAGCCACCAGTGATGAAGCAATAATTATAGAGGCAAATATAAAAAAAATATATTACACGTTTTGAACCATTTGAGAGGTTTAACTTTTTATGAATAGCAATAAAAATCAAACGAGGTAATTCCAACAAAAGTTATTTTACGCAATACTTATGTTTTTAACGATTTCAATCACATATCTTTAGTTTAAACATTAAATTTTATACCGTTATATTCATAAACGTAATAAAACTTTTGATTAATTTGATTACCCCACCGACCTGGTTGGCAAACCATATGTTACTAAAGATATAATTAAGGAAAGGAAAACTAAAGATCAAAATTAAGGGAATAAAAGTGTTTAACGATAATGAAACGTCTTTTTCTGGTGGGCTAACCCTTTGAACATTCAATTTAAATGGTTAGCTTACGGTTTGGACACGTTTTCTATTGATACGATCGTGCGTCAACTAATGCAAATGAAAACGGAATTGTACAAATATTATCGAAAGAAAAACTTTGGTTTATCAGTTGACGATTGAAATGAAAACAGTTATTAATGTTATTATTTATGTGGTTAGGTATTAGATATCCAGATTGTTTGTTTACTGTACATATCAATCACTTATTATATTATTTAATTCATTTTCAAACAACTGTCTTGGTGAAAACTGGAAAAAACATAGCATAACGGTCCTTACTTAAAAAGGTTGAACGTATAATAATATATTCGAATATTTAACTGCCGCCCACAAAGCAAGCATGTGAATAATCCTGCACCTAAATAGAAAAATAGAACATAAAACATGCATGTGAAAAAATGAGCAAACAAACAGAAATAATAATTAAGTGCATATGCAAGTAAGCAAGCGTACAAAAAAGGAAGCAAGAAAGCTAACAACTAGACTGGCTAGTGCTTTAGCACACACGCTAAAAAGCGAGCAAGTATTGGGCGAAAATGCAAGCAAGCAAATAATTTAAGTGAACAAGCAACAAGCACACGTAGTACACAATTAATTAGAAAGCAATCAACTCACTGCTCACTAAAGAAGCTGAAAGCTCACTGTAAAATAATGTATGATATTACATTAATCGTTATAAAAAATCAGATAGGTAGGTAACAATTTTTGCAATTTACTCATTTATCAGAACCTCATTTATATCGTCTGCAATCTATTTAACTTATGTAATATTGTTAGTATTTTTGTTACCGGAAATTTATGTATATTCAATTCCGAGCCTACTTAGCAAATGTGTAAAATAATGTTTCAAAGATTCTTTACTTTAATATACACATTTATTGTGAAATGTAAGTTTTTCCTAGGAATTGTATAGAATTCCGAGATGATACTAGCAAATATAAATATAAACCAAATGCTCTGTGTGAATAAAATGAATAAAACACGAATAAAATCAACGTCAAGTTAAATATCAAAATATTGTAATAAGGCGTAGTCGACTTAGCCTCGCTACACGGGGCTCCTATTACTGTCTGCAGGTTTTAAAGTAACCTAACAAGAAGGGGATGACGGATATCCCTTTCGAACCTAACCTGTCCGGAGTCGGGGTGCCCCAAGTCCCGAGCTCGCTTCGCTCGTTCTTGCATCCTAAGTTCCCCTTGCCACGATGCCCTGTTTATGTAGGCGTGGTGTGTCGTGTATTAGGGTAACATAAAAAATTAGGAGTACGATAAACGCTCTCGACTGTATGTACCCCTCGCACCACAATCCCCGCTGTACTTAAGAACATCAAGAATTTAATACATTTCCAATCGCTATTTATTTAGGAAATGTATAGATTTCCTACGAAAACTACATTATTACAAAATCTATATTATATGAAAATGAATTGCTGTTCGTTTGTCTCGCTAAAACTCGAGAATGGAATGGTAGGTAGGGTAGGTAGGTAAGTAGGTAGGGTAGGGTAGGGTAGGGTAGGGTAGGTGGGTGGGTAGGTAGGTAGGTAGGGTAGTTGGGTAGGTAGGTAGGATGTGAGAGTCATAATGGCGGGTCAACCATAGCAAATCAAATAATACCAATTACCAAAAAAATGTACCTAAATCAAACTATTTTGTACCTAGCTCTAAAAATCTGTACCTCCTTCAGAACGAAATTATTTCGAAATTAAGGTACATCCACAATATTGACATCAAGATGGCGGGTGTTCTATAACATTTTATTATTTAACCATTACTCATAAAATATAATTACACCAAAAAATTTTACCTTAAAAGTACCTCAAGTAAAAAAACACACTCTTGATCAGTTATATAGTTCCCGAGAAATAAAACAACCGTGTCTTGTGTATAAGTAAACTCGATAATTATCATGATATTGACATACCTATGGAAATAACATTACATAATATTATGTTAACATGAAATAACATAAAATACGACGTTCTTGGATTAATTGAGTTTTTACTCATTGAGTAGTTCATTTAATCCCATTGAATTAATTTATCACGAAATTGTCATTCAATGGGATTTAATGAACTTAGAAAGTTGTATTGATGATTTTACTGTAAAGCCATATTTGTTACGGTCGCGAATCATATTTTAATCAACAGACAACCTGACACTGACCTGCAAATTGAAAAAACGTAAAATAATTTGAAAACCGCGGGCTACCTTAGCGCATCCTCTTTAAGTCCGTACATTTTTTTTTAACTTTAAAGAAGTAAGTAAGCAGGTATAACTACGTGCCTTTATGCTTATGTCGTTTTCAAACGTGATGTATTTTCATTTTGGACACGTACTTCCTACGAAATTCTACACATATTGCAGAATATGTATAATTATAAGTACCTAAACAATGCAACTACATTTTATGTGAACTTAAATATAGAAAAAATATTGCGTTACAATGTTTATTTAGTATTTAATTTCAAAATAAAATTATGGATAGTAGTACGAAGTAGAATAATATTATTTGAAAATAAGACTAACCCAACGGAACTCAAGTTATTGATGCATATAAACATGGTGTCTAAGAAATTTTCCATAAAGGTCTTTCTATATTTTGTCCATCATACACTTTGTCAGAACAAAGCATTTTCCGTGACCATCACAGTATTTTAAAATACTTGGCAATGGCAATGAAACTTCATTTGCAGAAGGCTAAATAAATTATTATTTTCCAGTTCTTTGTGGCGAGGTACAAAACAATCTGTCATTATCATTACTAATTAAACCTAATTGCTTCCGTGGGTAACTGGGTAGGTTCTATGTACTTTTTTAATTATTTTTTCATCACTGGTACCTTTTAATTATTCGTACTTTTTGTATCGGCGAAATGTCTAACGAAGGACTCTTCCGTAAGGCCCGGAGTCCAACAAAGCGGAGACGAGCTGAACGAAGAGGATACGTGCGGAAACCAATCAATCGCATTGGTTGAAATCTACATTGGTTCTGTCGTGCCTCCTGTGATTGGTTAAATCTTCCACATCTCCTCTCCGCCGCGATCCTCGCTTTGGTGGAGTCCGGGCCTTAGACAGGATCCTAGTGCTAGGTTAGAGTACAACATGCTAAAAACTCTATTTAGTAACAAGCAATTACGGCTGCATATAATATTAACATGTCAAATGATTCTAAGATTACGTTTAGAAGCAGCTACAAGTCACGACTTCGAAGATAATCAGGTCGTTAGGTGTTTACTGCTCATTTGTAAGGTAATGCTGGTCGGTATAGAGGCTAAAAGCAAAATTAATGGCTGAAATGGAGGCGGCAGTTCCCGGTGAAACACGAATTTCATAGCTGAAACTTTAACATACTCTTAATTTTTCCCCAAAAGTTAAATTTCACTAAATAATTCAGCGAACAATTACTTACGCAAATAGACCAGTACTTAAATTACAGTTCATTGTTAATAAACACATGTAGGTAAATCAGTAGTTTAGAAGCGTGAGCAGATTTCGTCACTAAAGCTCAAGATAAATGATCATACTTTTATTGTTGGATAATTATTTTCACGCGAAAACTACTTTCTTAACAATTAGAAGACAATGTTAGTAAACAATGCCGTCCAAAAAAATATTGATAGCAGTTTCTACTGCATTCTTGCGGGCAGCGTGGGTTTGTTTACCCAAGACAAATTTTCGCGCACTTGATAAATAGAGAGTGACCTCTATTTATATGATTCGTTTGTCAGAACAAAAGTTACGTAAATGAGTTTACTCTGAACATCATAACGTAAACAAATATGACCATAAACTTGATAAACATAGAGTATAATATGTAGGATCACATCGAATACTTCGGTTTATGACGTAATGCCTCCGCGCGCGCCAGTTTGCCGGCCATAACTAAACATGTGACGATAAATTGCTAATTTTGGTAGCATTATGAATGTTTCTATTAAACCTGATAATTATGAGTTTATTTTTTAAAGAGCTTGTGAGGCCTGAACCAAGGCTATGTGAGACAAATTAGCAGTTTTCTTTATTCCTGAGGTTATGATGAAAGTAGGTCACTACGCTTATTAAGTTTTGAACAAAGTGCTAATATTTGTGAATATTGTTAACATAGTCGACGCAAGACGTACTGCTGAATTAGTTATGCATACAAATATTGTTCACTCCTTTTCTTGGAGATGAAGCAGAATTTCAAACGCTATCTACCATTGTGTGAAAACCTCTTCAACAGTTCAAGCAACCGCTTATAGCATTGATTAATTCTTCCAAAACTTATAAATATAACTTATATGTTTTTTGTTTTCTTCTACAAGTGATCTTGCTAAAGAAATTTGAGCATTTTAACTCTATGAAATGCTTTGGGTATGCTTGGTTCGCTTGCTCAATAGATGGCGCTATTACGTTGCTGCCATTAAAAGCATACAAATAGTTTTGTATTCTGCTGTTCAGGTGTTGTAAATGTTATAATGGGTGTTTTATGGACCGAGAAAAGGATCTTCGAGACACGTGAGACGGGATTTTTCACGACTATCGTGATGTATTTTTATAGAGAACTAATATAATAAAAAAATTAAAAACACTATTGTTGAAATGTAATTTCCTAATTAGATACCTACCTTATTTAAAAACCGTTTAATAATTAGA
The DNA here is from genome assembly GCA_910589295.1 of Noctua janthe. Taxonomy (NCBI): domain Eukaryota; kingdom Metazoa; phylum Arthropoda; class Insecta; order Lepidoptera; family Noctuidae; genus Noctua; species Noctua janthe. The sequence continues at coordinate 9,332,252 of OU342556.1, read as the reverse complement.
TTTTGGATATTTAAATTTGTATAAATGAAAGCTTTGGTTCGGGTTAGCGTAAGTATTTATAAAACAGAGCAGCTGAATGTTTAACTGCAAATCGGTATTTTCATTTGCAGTTAAAATACTGAACAGGTACTACAGTGCCAGGTCGCCAGGATACAAAATATTATCACCGCAAATATTGATATCAATTTAAAATTGTGCGTAGTCGTAGTTAGGTCACGTTAACTGCGTTGCATAAGTGGGTGCATCTGCTTGACATTTGAATCGACCCCGAATCCGAATAGAAACTGTGTCACGTATGAAGCGTCCGTGGACAGTGGGTACAGGCGGCATCGGTGCGTTGTGCAATCCCGTTAGCGCTCCACGTGCGAACCGAACCGGCGCGCCTCAATGTCGCCCGTGGGCGGCTGCCCTCCGCGTGCCGCCCGCCCGCCCGCTGAAAATAGCGAGTCCGCCCGAACGCCGGCCGAAGAGCGCGGGCGGCCGAGCACCCATCTCGCTCATGCACCCGGCCGTTGACTCGGTCGTCTCGCTCGCGCGAACAGCTGAGTATCAAAACAAAGGAGCGAGACGGGCGGTCGCCGCTCCCGCTCGCCGGCCGGCCGGTGTCGCCGGTCGCGGCGCGCCGCACGCACTCAAGCCAGTTCGTGTTCGAACCGCGCTTATTGAGGTCGTCCGCTGTGAGCTCGGTTACGAAGTTTAGTACCGCGAAAGGATTTTCCTTTGTCCCGATCCTCGAGGACCCTGCCCTCGTATTATGTTTCTACGCGAGAGCCGCGACCAGCCCCGGCCTACTGAGGAGCCGGACCGCGCGCAGCGTGCCGAATCACGTCGAAATTCTGTCAGTTTTCCAAAATTCTGTGACGGTTATCCCGCGAAACGAGTACGCCGGGCGATTTGAAATTTTTAAGTGACGGTGTGAGTAGAATTTTTCAGGCCACCAGACAGTGGTGTGAGGCCAGAAGTGTTAAAGTAGCAGAGTGAGGACTGAGCACCATGTCCACGGGCAAGCGGCTCGCGAAGCGCTCCATCATCGGGACGCGCGTCGCGGCGCTGGGTGATGACGGACTGTACTATTCGGGGATGATCCAGGCGGTGAAAACGCCGGCGCCCTTCCCGGAGAACAACAACTGCATCAACCTGACTCCAAACACTCGTTACACAGTGCGTTTTGACAGCGTCAAGATGAAAAACCGCGAGTACCGCGACGCCGAGCTGATCGGGCCTGGCTTCCGCGGCATGACAGGCGTCCGCCTGAAGGAAGGACAGCGTGTCTTCCTCACATACAACGGGAGAGAGGTGCACGCTGACGTTAAGAACCATGACTATGACACCGACGAACTACGCGTCCAGGTTCACTCGCCCACTAATGAGGTAAGTTCTGACATCATTTCACTTAAAAAGCGTAAGCTGTCGGCAGAGCAAATTAAATTCTAGGAAAACTAGTTGAACACCATAGCTGTTATCTTTGCCAAAAACCGAATATCGACTCTACATAGAGCTCCTTGAAATTATTTTACAATTTCCTTTAAAAGACATCAACGATATTTATGAGACCCGTGATTTAGAAACTTAAAAGAAACATTAGTGTTTCTAGTCCTGCTTTATTGTTCTAAACCAGTTGGGGTTACACGTGCGTAGACAATGATGGATATGCATTTATTTATAATTGGAGCGTTTATTAGTGTGCGTGTGGACAGTGATCGGTTATTAGTAGTGTATGCAGTTTGGAGTGGTGTTGTAGTGTAGGCGGAGTAGTGCAGCGAGCTATTGACCCCGCTCCACGTGCAGCGAGCGGTGCTCGATGCACCGGCCGCCGTTACCGCCGCCACGCCGCCCGGCGCATCGCACGCGCAACCATGCAACTTATCGCAACAGACAATGCACGCGAGCGCGTCTCTACCCCGCACTCCAGCCAGTGGTCACTCTTAAACATTACCGACTATAAACTAATGCGTAACTGTGCACTAATCAGTTCCACTTGTTCCAGAGTTACATGTCTATTGGTCATGATTCAATTATTGAAATCAATGACATCATTTTATTGTTACCAAGCTACGCTCACCTACCAGTGGAACAGATGAATAATTTTCCTATGCATTATGATTAGCAGTAGCACGCATAATATTGTAATAATGTAATGCTGTATTGTTGTAATAGATCACTAAATTTTAAAACAACTGATCTGTTTAGTTGGGCCAAACAGGAAAAATATGAATTGTGGTAGGTACATTGCCTGATACAAAAGCGCAGTGTGTATTTAATATTTAAACAATAGAGATATTAAAATAGCTTAACATCAAGGGCAAAGATAACACTATCGATCATTAAAAATTCGGCAGCACTCGCAAGGTGAAGCCTTTATCATTGAACATATTAAATGCATTTCAATCATACTCTACAATAGAGATTAGATAAAACGTTGGGTCACGACACCAATACAGTCGGTTGCACACAGGCGCAGCGGCGCACTATGCACTAGCGACTTGTATAAACAAAGAGTACACGTGTCGCCGTTGTTAGTTACTTGTTGAAATCAACTCGGCACCGGCTCATGCGTAGCAGCGTAGCACTATTTGGCGTCGCGTCTGTTAAAATTAACACGCATGCGCTAAATTTTATAAGCTGGTCGGACCGTTACTCTAAGTTTACAGCGCGCCATGTAACAGGTAGTCAAGATTACAATAATCAACTCCTCCGGCTCTTCGCCGTAGATTAAAAGTAGGTCCGTAGTTACTGTCCGACGCCGGCCGGCGAGTGGCGCGCGCGCCTCATGCGTCATCAGCATCGACCGCCTTATCGCCGTCCACAATTTGTATACAATATTAAAGTCGTGTTAAATTTACTCAGTCGATAATTGGCTGGTTGACCCGACTCAATATTTTAATCTGACCGTCAATTTGTTTGCCAAGGCTCGATAAAGGTTTTGCTGGCATTACCTTCGTTTTTATATTTCCACTATAATAAAGCACTCAATTTATGCGATCGCTTACGAGATTGCAAAAATCAAGTTCGTAAGTTAAATAAAGACCTTCCGAGATGAGTTTTTAAACTTTGAACAACGAAGAATTTGTGACGAAGCAATAACGGGAACGTTCCAAGTAAAGCAATTAAAATGATTACTCATTAACTTATATTTACTGACGTCGTTTAGATAGGTTGCGAAAAACAAGTTGTTTTCAAAGTTTTCTTGACAAGATCAAGAAAGTAGTGGCGCAGTGATTTTACAACAGTAATAACAATAAGGAAGCGAGGTGCGCGCGCGCAGGCCTTGTGCTGTTGTGCGTAAATAGTGACGTAGCACGCGATACTAGCGTGACGCGTCGCGACGCGCGGCCCGCCAGCCGCCACTTTAGTTAATTCATAGAGATGATGCCATGTTTACGATCCATCATTTTATTTATCTATTCGTAACGTGTAAACAACTACCTTAACATTTTAATATGGTCCATGATACGATACTTATTACGAACAACAAGAAAATCATTATTTAAATTTATTTTAAAACGATTAAACAAATACCTGCATTTACAAAAAACAATCTCACAACAAAGAGCGTAAAGTAAACTGCGCGATACGCACTTGTTTACTAGTTCGGCCGGTGTATTGTGCATGTAGATATTAACTGTTTTTTCGTCACCCCACACTAGATAGAACAGCGCACTGTACGAAAACAACTTGATAGATAACACGCGATCGAACAAGACCACTCTAATGCCTAGGTACCAAATTGTTTGTATACGCCGCGACGCGTCGCAGAAATGCAGGAGAAACCCAAAATGAGATAGGCATTGCTGAAAAAACCTCTAATTACAGCTACAGTCAATTTATCAAAGAAATGACGCGCGGTATTCCCCAGGTGCTGCTCGGTACGCTCATGAGCGTCAGCACTGACAAACCCGCTGTACATGTACAGAACCGACACAAAACCTCTCGCTGACTCACCGCCGCATTCATGATCGTAAACAACTATTATTTTACCGGCAAACCCGGACAGGGGAATTACGTAATAAATAAATAACTGCATATTAACTCGTTTAATATTAATACTTATCTCCTATCCTAAAATGTCTGTGTTGCGTGACTTGCTATTGACGTTGTTTTACAATGTTGATGTTCTGAAGTCTCTATCCTACCTATCCCTACAGCATCGTAGATAACGTTTGAAATAACATGCTTGAAATTAAACGCTCGAAAGCGACTACACCATCATAACGTCAGGCAATAAGATATAAAAATAAAGAGTGCTCGGCTGAGAAATAAGGTCACCGGCAGGCCCGGAACCGAGTAACGGTATTCGTTACAAAATCGCGTCAAGAATTATTTTCACGTGCGCGCGGCGCCGGCGGCCATACCGTTAGCCGGTGGCGGCCCAACATCAGCTAACCTTACCACAGGTTTGTCCGCCATTAAGTGGAACGCTTTTAGCAGTTAATGGCTACCCGATTTCTTTGGATTTGCAAACACGCATTTTCGTCGTTATACCTTCTCCAGCCTAAATATTCTTTGGAGAGCAAAACACTGCAACTGAATTGATACAAGCGAATTACGTAATCTGTATTTAAAACGATTTCCCCAGTATCGGTAACCGGCGGAACGCCTTTCGTTTGCGGAGGTCGTAAACGGTCCGAAGTGAGCAATGAGTTGAGCGGCGCGGGCGTCGGCTACCATCGAGTGACGCTCTCCACACTCCGCAACCGCGGCGAGTGTGAAAGTGCTGCTCGCACCTGCATTGTCCATGTACAGTGCCAGTTTCAGATTCACTTTACTTCTACCATGAACTACTTAAACTATTGTTACACCTTTGAGTTGTGTCAGCACCACATTCTTGAAAATAATTATGCAACTAACTTTAACAAAAACCAACGAAAGTTACTCTATGTCTGAGTCGCAATTAAAAAGACAAACATTTTAATAACTGATGATTTTGTTTTGGGCACGTTAAAAGTAAATGTAAAGCTTTATCTAATAATAGACCGTGTTTCGCAGTCAAATCAAACCAATAATCAACTTTATTGAATAGTTTGCCATTTTGTACGAATTGATTTCTCCACCTCACCTTTCAATGGCGAGTTACTCAACAGCGGCTTGTGAGTTGATGCTAGGTGTACACAATGAATTACCACTGAGTGGAATTCACATTTGCATAAAGTTGCATGTAATATAGAAACATTGAAATAGCAAGCTATCGCGCGTGTCCGAACAATACAAAGAGTACGGGGTGGCAGACAGTAATAACTTGCCAGCAATGTAATTAATATCGCATAACTTATATAGCTAGCGAAAGTAGTTTTGATTCAAAAGCGTATTATAAATGCGTTTTCCAGATTTTCCAGTCCAGTTAAGATTTTTTTTTGATGGAACGAAGACACTTACGCTCATGGCGCTTACCGTTGCGTGGAGCCGTCGCGTGCTCGACGCAAATTTCACTCAACTGTACAAACTGTACTATATTTATGTTTTCCTAACGCGACTTATTTGTTACTTGGTTGTTTATTGCTAAAAATGTAAATAACTCATAGATGATGTTAATATTACCAAAAATCTTTATCGTGATATATAAATATCTACTTTTCTGCCACTTGAATAACGCCTTCCTAAAATAAAACAATGCACCATTCACGCTGCAGAAACGAATATTCAAGCTGAATCTATTTTTAAAGTTCCTTGATCAATTTCCAGTCATACCTTACGAGTTTTTACCGTTGAGAGCGCAAACGGAACTACAAATAGGCCTTGATGCAGAAACCATGGGAAGAGAAAACTACCCGCCCCTTGCGCGGGCGCATTGAGCGTAGGTAATCGACCACAACAACGTGACGAATTGTAACTGCGTCTATAGCTACACTATCTAATTATTCGTTTTAATATAATCATAAATATATGCTATGTCATTCATATTTGTTTTGTTATTTTATCAATGCTTTGTCAAAAGTGTTCACAAATTCTTAACTAACTAAATATCTATTTCTTTAATTTCACGATTGTAACATCGTCTCGTGACACAGTTTCTAAATAAATCAAGGTTGATAAGATAACATCGATAGAGATGTGTTAGTACAAGACGCCACAGCAGAATGTTGAGAGACTGATAGCTTACTTAGAGTGCTGGGCCCAATTTAGGCCACGAACCGGACGTGCCTTAAAACATTTTCTTTGTTTAACTTTGTGGTTGCTTGGTGCAAAACGTACTAAGGAATCACACTTATTTCTAATTTATTTTAAATATCTGCGCAGTATCAACCTGTTGTGTGTTTGATCTTATTTTACAACTGGTATAATATTCAGTTCGCGAGCGTCCACCGCGCCGCGTCGATGTTGTGCATGATAACTAGTAGTTAATATTGTTTCTCCAGCTCACATTTATATCACTAATACTTAAGTAATGCCACAAATCACGTGTTATATACTCAGATAAAACATCTGTAATAAGTACATGAAACACAGTGTCGTTCGCGCAATTACTTTTACAAATCGAAATCTACCTCAAATCGCTTACCGAATTTTACAATGGTACCGAAATGTCTGTACAGACGCCAGCATACCAAGACTACCCGAAACTATCAAATTTTTCCAATCAACAATGAATCTAATGCTATACTTAACGATAAAGTTGAAAATCTATTAAAGAAATTTGACAGGTTGTAGTAGCTTGATCTGCCACGTCTGTACACCGCAGAACCATGCTCTATTTCATTAAAATAAATAAATTCAATAATTAATTAATACATTATTATTGTCTATTTTAAGGTGTTAGAAGATCTAAATGGTTATAATCTAAAAATATATAAATTCAAATGTAATTTACCGATCCCAATTGTGGGTTAAGACTTTCAAAATCAATGTATACGATACGCAATTCATTACGGCATTTACGCGTTTATTAAAATCTAAAAACTAGTGTTATAAAACACGTTTGTGTCTAATTAGAAAACAGCTTTAAATATCTATCCTTGACATATTAATAAACGCTTGTCATGATAGTTCCCCTGCTTGGTGATAAAATAGTTCGCCTAATGTATTCGACCCAAATTCGCGCCGAAACAGAGATGATTGACCATTTAATGTTGTTAGAAAACCGTTGCGATTTTTAAAACGTTTTTTCTACTCCATCTCGTTGTCAACGATATCTTTAGGCTGTGGAATTCCAGAATATTTCTAATGATTTATTTTGATGAAAGTTTAGACAGTATATTACATGATGAGTGATTCATTGTTTTCATGGACGAAGAAACTTTTTTGTTGTGCTATTATATTGGTCCTCCTACGAACGAACAGCGAAGGCAAGGTCGGCCCTTTGTGAGTGACCTCATTGCATTCGCCTTGGAATAGTTGCATGATTTATGTCTCTTATCTGAACAGCTGGCAGAAAAAGGCGTGAATCTTGATTCTTTGTCATTTGAATGAGAACACATCTGGCGAGAAATCGTGCATTGGAAATTAGTAAAAATAAATGTTGTAAGAGCTCAGTATTTTTGACTCCTAATTCACAATTCTTAACACCAGATACCTCAAAGTCGGATTTCGGCGTCACGCACGGTATTGCTGGTTGACTCAGCAACGCAAAATAACTCGTTTTCGGGTTTGAGGTAACAGTAACACACCGCGACCGTTACTACGTGGGCGAGTGTCACAAGTCTACAGTTACGACTACGCAATATTATCCACATTTGTATGCCGGCGTCGGTGTCGGCGCTAAACGATGATTAGTTTTAGTGTGATCTTGAACATACAGGTCAAATTACAAGTATGCTAACAATGGAATAGAGAAGACCGTGAGAAGGAAGGAAACCAAATTCCAACGCAAACAATGCACTGCGTGCTTAGTTAAATTAATAAATGAGATCATGATAATTGAATAAGCGCTTGTCACTTTTACGAGCCCTTGAATTTGTAGTTTTCTTGATGTTTGTCCTAAATTACAAAGCTGACCAGGCAAAGTCGGCAACACGGCATGCAGAGTATGCGTAACGACGTTTCGAAATGTTTTCGTATGAAGAGCAAGTTTAATTGCAAGCGTGTGGTGCGGCGGGGAGCGCACCGCGCCCGCGCCCGCGCCGGCATGGTGACCCACTGACCCAGAATCGCTGATATTGAACCAGCAGCGACGCACAACCCGTATTCGAAACCCGACCTCTACTTGCGTTGTTTTTTATTTTACTATTCCAAATTTATGAAGCCATTTTATTAAACCCCTTTATATCTAAATAACAGCAAGATTAAGCGATTGTAGCGTCATCGTCATCAAAATGAACCAATGATTATAAACCATTTGAAATGTATTCACTTTGTTGATTTGAAGTTACTGAAGTCAGTCGGAAAACTAGAATTGCTGTATGCTGTATTTCGGTGGTCCCGACAAGTCCCACAGTAACTATGATTCCATTAAATTTACTGACTGTGGCCTATGGCAGTGTAGATTTCGTTAGTAGGTACATACATTCTTTGAACAAAATAATCAATTAGGTACATAGTCAAGGTATTCTATTGGCACGTCACAGGTCAACAGTATAACGGTGCTATCCGCGATGCGTATGCTGCGGCCGCTTGAAGCTAACAGGTTCCCGTATCCGTTATCAACTGGTAACTCGGGGCGCGGTGGGTCGCACTCCGTTTTTGGGTCAGGTTGGGTCACGACGCCTGCGTGCTAGCCGCCTGTCCCCTCGAACATATTTAGCACTATTTCGATATCTAAGAATAGAGAGGCAACCACGCTTGCAGGCATCTCAAGGTGAAACGCTCACTTTTCTAAGCGTCGCACGTAAACGATGCGATTATAGCATCACGACGGGAGTCAGTGATGTCGAAACATCGGCATCGCGTCCTTGTGCAGATTTCACGTTCAATTACGTAATAGCATGCGATTTTATTTACGTGTAAGTCGAGTATATTACGCGGCCGCCCGCGCCGCCTACGCGCGGCTGCGTGCCCGTCGAGAGAGGGCGGCGAGCCGTAACATTTTTCCCGTGACGTCACTGTCGCGTCGCGCCTACGCTAAATCGTTCGCCAACGCGCCATGACGTCGTTCCTAGAATTCTAATTGCTACGGACTGTGACGTCAGCCGCTCACAAATTCTATCTCACACTTGATAGATAAAATGCTGGCATGCTTCGCCACCGGCTTGCATCATTGTCGGCGCTACGCAACATCAATTTCCTGACGACTACGGCCGGCGACAGAAGCTGACCTACATGGTCGGCCGGATTTATTGTAATTTAATAGAACTCTTTATTACGACATGAGACTACTCGTATGATTGTCATAAAAGTAAATTGACCGAGCAGCCGACATTACATTTTCAACTCGCGGAATTTTACAAATTGACATTTAATAAAATACTACATATTCAAACAGAACGAAGGTCATAATATTATAATTAGGTACAGACACCGGCACGTCAAGCAACCCGAAACTGTCAAATTTTCCCAATCAACCTTGAACCTAATACTTTAGCAACAAAGTCGAAAATCTATTAAAGAAATTCTACAGATTGTAGTAGCTTGATGTGTTGGCGTCTATACATACGGCATAATAATGATTTAATGTTAGTAAAGTTACAGCATCATTAGGCCCATTTGCACTTGCTCTATAAATACCTATAGCAATTGTTGATCGTACTAGATCCAGAAATAGAGCACGGTGAGGTTACCCGGGCGAAACCGGGCCGCCTAGATGCTAGGATCGCGACCCGCGGACCTGGCGCTCGCCAACTAGGCCGCTGGTTCGTCCTGCACAATCGATGAGCCAGACCTAGTTTGCACTAACGACATATTCCAGTAAACCCAAGAAATAAAAACGCAAGCTGTAACAGGAATAGTTGTGATTCATTTACAAAGGAAAAGGAATACAGTTTTCCTCATCGTTCTAGGTAGGTTAATTTATTTAATTTAAGCAAAGCATTAATTATATTAGCCACGCCCGAACAAACGGTTTGGAAACGCTGTAAGAGCTCTTATTTTTTATCAAGTAGAAATAAACGCCAGATAACCAACAAATTAAACGGTTCTTTCCAAGGAGAATGGTTGCAATAAAAACACCGGCTGCATTTTGGAGTATAAAATGTAGGTCACGGATTTTTGGGGCAAGGTTGCCGGTTGCAGCGGCTTGGTGGAGGGCGTGCGGCGGGCACGAGCGGCGCCGCCGCGCTCGCGTGGCCTGCTTCCACTGCATCCGCTTTGCAACCAAAACTGTTTGTATTCACCAATCATACAAGGCCACCGTGCCGATTGATTGATCAGCTTAAGCATAGACATCCGATAGGTATCGCTAATTCTATGAAACATTAGTCTGAATCTTCGGAACGTGATTTGACAATTAAGCGTTGCACTGTAGTGCTCACACATTTCTAATAGCTTGTTCATGAACTATTGTTTCATTTGTTTCGAAACATTTGAAATATTAAAAGGTAATATTACATTCACTGATAAAAATTAGTCCTAATTGGTGGTATCCTACCACTAGTCTTTGCAACTCTTATAGAGTACTATTTGTGGTAATTTACTATGGATCATTTTGTATAGTTTAGTAAATTAAATGTTAAATAATTCAGAAACTTAAATGTCATGTTATCTGGGAATAGGTATCTGTTTTTGTAATTTACATAGATCTACAAATATTTCTTCGCAAGCACGAGTGTAAGTTGATTCATTTCTGCCCACGCGCCTATTTCTGGCTAGAGCTCAGAAATGTAGTTCTAACCTATGTGCACTGTAGTTAGTGTACCTAGTAAAAATGTGTTACAAACACTAACACCTAACTGGTACTTGGTACCCATTATAGCAACTCAGTGAACAGTGAACAGTGAACGACAGTGATCCTTCACTGACTTACAAGTGAAAGAACGGACGCTCATTCTCTTCATTTGTATTCATTGAAGTGTCCGATTTAATTCTCGCTTGGGCTAGGTAGTTGCTCGCAATCAAGTTATTAGACGAATTAGCAAAGGAAAATAATCACAGCGAAAGTACTAAAGTAGTTTCAAGCTACATGCTCAGTACCGTCATGAAATAACTACAAACTTAATTTAAGTTAGAGATAGATCACCATCTGTATTGCGTACTATACCTACCAACATTTAGCTGTTATCTTATCTTTAGTTTACCTACGTAGTAACATCAGACCTACGCAATAGAAGGCGTTTAACGTAACGTGGCTGAAGGTGAACTAAATAGAATAATTAGCAGATCATGTAGGTTTTGTTGGCTAACATCTATTTTTACCCGACTACGGCGGAGCAAAGGGAGGGTTATGATTTTGTTACATTTTCGATTGACTTGCAGATAGTCTTCATAGTGAGCAGTAAATCCACAAAAACTTCATTTTGTAAATTCAATGGCGCCGAGCCACAAAAGGCCGATTATCGGGTAGTGCTAGAGCTATTGACCTATTTATTAGCGCACGATCGCTCGCCGACAACCGAATTGTTTATGCATGCGTGTCTACGTGACTCCAACTGCAGCCTCACTGAATATCTAATGTAAGAACAATCGACATCTTTTGGTGACCCTAGTAGTTTCATTTAGAGTCAGACAACATTTTGATTTTTCTTTGGATAAGACAGACACATGTAAATCCGTACTGTTTTAAAATCAGACAAGGGTAACATTTCGTATACGCTTACGTGCCTATGTTCTTATTTTAGTTTTCAACATAGCTGCATGTATGTAGTTTCTTTCATGGTCGAATAGATAAATTCAAAGTAATTTTATCGGTCGTTGTAATCGAAGCACACTATTGTTTTCCCCACAACTGCTTAATGAATTTTAAGTGCATTGTCCTGCTTGCCACCAGTGTCCTGTCAGTTCTTATGTAATCAATGACGCAGGTACCTCACCTAATAAACGATTCGAGGTTTTTATTAATTTACATCCCATGGTGACCGCTACTTTCGCTCTGTGTTATGGTGGACATGTCAAATAGATTAGCGTTAAATTATTTAAAATTTCGGTAATGCCTACCTAGTGACGTAGTACCCAATTATCAATCGGGTTCCTCCATTTTCAATGAACTTTAACAGAAATATTGTGTTCTATTTGTGTTTACGTTACGTTACCTATCTACGTATCATGGATGTTTAGGTAGGTACTGATTGGACAACTGAAAGCAAGTAGATAAAAACATGTTGATTTACTAGAGTCGTATTGAGTGGCGCATACGCAGGCGTAACGTGTGTCGTCACACACGCGCGTCATACTTCGCGCACCTCTACAGCCCGCCGGCCGGCTACAGCCATTGACTCAGTGCGGCTGCAGTCAATGCCACTTGATTGCATACTCGTTATTTAGTTTTACGCTTTCGCTGACCAGGAGCAATCCTGTGCATTAACTCCGAACACCTCATATCGCACAATGTAACAATAGAGAAATTTTCTAAGCACACGCAACATAAAGCAGAAACTCTCGTGACATTTGATAAAAATTTCACACTTTTAATGATATTCATAAGTGTAAAATGGATTAGAATGGAACTGATTTTCTCCTTATTGGTGATTAAAGACATAAAATGTAACGTTTCAAAATAGAGGAGGCGTTACGAGCATGGATAATCCGTTTTGTGCAGCGGCAACATCGATGCGCAGTAGAGCGAACAGTTTTCGCAATCCTGAGACGCCAAGAGCACCTGACTATCGCGTTAAAACGAACCGCAAGACTGCGTACCGTACCTTAGTGATCATTTGATGAACTCTTATACGAAAATTAAACAATAATGAAAATTTTGGTTAAATTAACGAAATACGAAGTCCAGCTAAAAACTAAACTTGCGGAAAAGGTTATTTGGCTTTCGTTATTTTTCAGCTTTGAATCATGTTTGACCGCCGATTTTAGCAATAGGTAATAATTATGAAGGTTTATGAAAATGAAATCATAAGGTTTCCCAGTCGAACAAGTTTTCTGCTGTTTACCTTCCTAATTCAAAACGAGGTCAAACGAATAACAAGGCAAATCAAAATCCAATAAATATTAGTTTTTTGACACCAAAACGCTGACATTAGCTACAATGCGACATTCTGGGTCCGTAATGACTACAAACGACCGACAACAATACAATGGCCGTTCCTAATGACCGTGAACCTCATTTTCGTATTATCTAATACCTAATAAGTATTATTTTTAAATTTTGTCAAATTGTAGAAGTTCGTACTAAGTCGTAAGAATTAAATGTCATAGATTGAATTGAAACAATTACCCATTGGACTTACTACGCAGTTTTATTTTGTCAGAAGTTTTGGTCAAGGACATGACATATACAACCATACAATTAAGTCTGATGAACTCTCATTTTATCATCGTGAGTAGGTACCTCGTGAAAAGAACTTGCAGCTGTACCACGCGGAAAGATTTATATAGCACAAACAGTTTGCACATAATGAAATTCAGTAATGCCAATGCATTGTTGTGGATAAACAGCAAAGGCTCGCTTTCCTTATCGGTTACGGAGATCACAGAACATTCCCTCAAGTGGCATGTAATCGCTATTCATCATAAAATAAATTAACTGAACATAAAATAATTATTACTGTAAGCATGAAACGAAATAAACATGTCTAACTCAGTATAATGCTCATGCCAGCGTTATCATGATATAGCGAAGTCGTTCGGCGACTTTCACTGGCATTTCAAAGCCGTCCGTTTCGCCATCGAATGAAGCAATTGTGCAATAGTTGTCACTTTTACATAACCACTCTGGCAAGTGGCTCGCCGATCACGTTAACACGTCTAACGGAACGACCGAATGATGCTGTCAATTTTTGTGTAGGCAATAATTAATTCTCATATCATATCAAAACGAGTCAAAATTATACACCTGTTAAATGCATTCACTTGTCATTTCAATAGCTACCTACTTTCAAATACTACCCAAGGGAAGCCTTCTGTGCAGAGCAGACAGATATTTTGCATGCATGTTTTTGTATTTCTAATTAGTCCTGTCAGCGAAAAAATTTTACGTAAGTATGTCAGGCAATCATCAAGATACTCATTAATGCAACTTTCATTGTTCCGGCTCGAGTGAGGGGCATAGAACTCCACGTCTCATGGCACGTCCACACTCGTACGAAATCACGTAAAAGTGAAAGTATGATGTGATCAGCGACCCGGGGCTCAACGCTAACTGTACTGATCATATAGGGAGTGCCAGTGAAATGCCATACATATACTATTTCTCGCGCACGCACCAAGTAAAAAATAAGGATTACCTACTCTCATAAAAACAATAGATCCTTACTCTTAATTATCATGCAGTAATAGTTTAGTAAAAATCGATACAAAACTTATAGATCACATATTTGATAGGTTGCATAAAACAGGTTTAACCTGCATGGTGAAAAAAATGCTGAAATAAGCTAATCGTGCACCTCGTTCGAAAGCGTAGGTAAATGATGATTCCACATCGTAACCGCAGATACAAACAATCGTTTCTTTAAATTGATGCTAAATACAGCAAGGTTATCCGTACCGACTGACGTATTGAAAAAAGTACTACGTACACTCATTATGTAGGTAGATAACGTGTCAATCACGAAGGTGGCCGCGTAGAAGGAAGCCGGCGACGAAAACGCAACCAATGTCAACCAGTCGACAGCTCGCCGCTCGTGGCACATAATTGACCGAGAGTGTGACCGCGATACGAGCAACTTTACCAGTGCGTGATAAGTATACATACATGCGTCATACAGGTCCGCTTCCTAATACTTGCGTTACAAGTTCAAGTCATATAAATATTAACCTTAACATATATAAGTACTCCAACGTATGGCTGCTAAATCAATTCCATGAAATGTTTTGCACAAAATGGAGGAAGCATGGAAAATCCGTGTTTTGCGGACTTCCCCCACTACAGAATTGCACTTGTAATGATTATAATATTGCAAGTTATTGCTACAACTTTTCAACATGATGGAAATTCCCTTGAAAGTTTAAATGAAGGCATCTTAATCTTGAGTTACTCTACCTTGCGTAATGTTGCATTACACCACACCTGTAAAGTTTGAGGGTTCGCCATCCAGTTCATGTTTATTTTGATTAGATGTTTAATTAACATTACTAGCCTTCTATTAGCTTTCAATTTCTATATTTTTATCATCACAACCATCATTTAACTCGAATTTTTCTGTTATCTATGAAGACGATGCCTTAGTCTAATATCAAAATGAAACGATCAAAAAAATACAGTTTACAATAAGAGGACAATTTAAGCACATTTATTTCAATAGATACACAATATGTAAGTAATAATGCGCTTTTTAGTTTCCAGTAGCGTAGATTACAACACACAGAGTCAGAACTTGTTTACCTCTACCGAGCAAGTATTTGAGTTGTGTGTTTCCTGTTCTGAGATACCCATAAGCGCGACAAGTAGGTATGTAGGAATTTCCATTAAATACTTGTTGCTGTGATTTTATATATATCAGCAAAACCCGTTACACGGAAAACAATCGTTATAAATTAGGACTCAAGTTTTGTGAAATAAATAAGTAGCAGGTACAAAATAATTAATTATGGTAGATTAATTATATTATAGCATAGAGTGGGTATTTGATCTATTGGTAACCGTAATACGGAACGTGCATCCCGTGCCATTTCCACCCGGTCATGACGTCACGTCAACTCGTCCACCCGATCACAGTTCGTGCGAAGGTCGGCCATATTGATCTCGTGTTCGTAAACATTTAAGTTAATACTGTAATATATTTTGTAGCCTTATAAACCTTGTGTATTATGCGAAATGCATTCAAAGGTGACACGAGACCTTGGTCGGGTCTCGTGAAAATGTCTTAAAAATTAATCAAATTACTAGATTTACCTCAACACCTGTATCAAATAAAGCCTGCTATACAGTAGTATACATGTCATGTTTTATTTCAGGTGCGGATCGAGCTAAAGAAAAAACTAGACGAGATAAGGTTGTTGGAATCCCGGAAGTCAGCCAGATTGGCCGATGTGGACACAGATTTCGCCAGATTGGCAGATATGGCCGGTGACCGCCGCCGTGCCTCTGCCACCATTGAAGTACCTTCACATCACATGCAAGGGTAAGTCTACTTTCAAAATTTACTTCTTTATGACAATATTAAAGGTTCGACATTATAGAGACTGGACTGAAATGCATTAAAAGTTAATATGAAAGTCGCTGTAAGAAACTTGAAACCTAATGTAAAAAGAGTCCAATATCAAGAAGAGAGACTATTCGTTGATGTTGTAAATCTGGAGAGCAGGGAATTCAATTAACAAATATCAACGTTATTTCGCCTTGAGGTAGCGGCTCACCTCGCCACAAGCTCAAAGGAAGGCCGCTGCCGCTGCATTTCTAATGGCCGCTCGCCGCTTTGCAAAATCTCTTTTATCTGGATTTTGCAAACTGGTTTGTCCTAACAACAGGAAGTAGGTCGTCAATACACTCAACGCGAGAAAGCTCATAAGAATAGTAGTTTGATTTACTCTCATGTATTTTTATTTCTAATTTCGAAGATGCTATACATCAAGGGCACAATCAAACTAAGCAAGAAAGAGTACAAACATCCAACAACGGCTCCAGCCATTAGGTACCAGTAATGTATTGTGCGTTACCTTGTAGGTAGGTGTAATCGTTCACGAGTGTGCACTGTGCATCGGCGAAGTGGGGCCGGGCGCGGGCGAGCGTTGCGAAACGCGCACCGAGCACGTTAGAAACTGGATGGAAGTGTTAGCGCGGAGTACGGGCGTGTCCTTGTCACACTTGCCTACATTCTGTGGCCGGAGCCCGCCGCCCGCGCCTCTCGCCCCTCGCCGCGCCTCTTAACAGGGACAGACAATGCAACGTTGTGAGAATGATTAAAAAATTCTCTAACAGATTACATAATTATCAATACCGATTGCAACTTCAACAAAATACATGACTTTAGCAGATTGAAGTAGGTAATTACCATCGCAATGGAAAGTGCTGCTCAAATTGCTCTCACTTTCAACAGCACTGCCTTCACCTACTTGAAAATAAAATATTTCCGAGTGAGACATAATAACAACAAAACTTCATGAAATATGTAACGATTTCGCTTTAATGTCTTTCGCAAATAAGAACACTTTCATAAAACGTCAGTACCTAGCTGTCAGCGACAGCAGATTATATTGTACTGCAGAAGAACCGGAAAAAAACAGCATCAAATGCTTGGCGCGACGTGACGCTCGTCGACACCGCAGTTTCACTTTTCATCGTGATCGTGGTGAGAGGCGAGGCCTCCATCGTGGTCCAAATTTCACAATACCTAACCAACCCGACGCTCAAAGGAACGATCTGCTTTCAGATCTTCTACGCCAGTCGCATTACAGATTAAATCAACCTGTAGTTGGTACTCCAACTTTCTGCAATAGTATGTACCACTGCGCGGAATTCAACATCTAGTAAACACACAAAAAACGACATTAATTCAAATGACAGGCTCAAAAACAATCCAAAGGTAACATCACAACATCTGACTGACCTAACAGAATGAAGGATACTAACGGTTGAAGGCCAGTACGAGTCCATAAAAAATAATCAAGAAACTCGGTATTTTTACTGTAGGTAGAGCTAAAAGCCAGCGGTTGATATTTAACGTAGAGGCGGTTATTTCATATAACCTGTTTATCCAACTCTTTTAGAAGTTATGAGATAGCTTGCAAGAGATTGCAACTACAAAACCGGATAACACTTTTGATTGAATGAACTGATGTCGAATATTAGTAATTAGGCTGACCGTATATGACACGAACAAGATCACGTTATGCTCTCACTCTCTTTATTGTAAAAAACGATAGACAAGATAGAAATTGAATTCGTGAACAAAATTTCGCAATTACAGACCGGGCCATGGCAAAGTGAAAGTTTGCCAGCATTCATTTTCTTTTAGGTGGCGACCAATGACGTCAGTAACGTTACCTTGTACAAATTTACGCCTTTCACACAACATTTTTAAACAACTAACATTAAACTCTAGCGACTAGACAATGAATTGTAACGATTTCGTTGGTACATGAATCAACTAAATTCAAAGATGGCGTCGCATTCGGCTGGTACTTGGCGCGGCCGCCATGTGACACAGTGACCCAGTTTCGAAATGGAACGCCACACACACTAGCTAGAATAATACAGTAGGTGTACAGCGATATCCGCGAATGTTACACCGAGGCAAGGCGACAACTAATTGGAGAATACCTAATCAATTAGTGTAGCCACAGAAATAACTTGAAGTATAACAAATATGTGCTACAAAGTTCTTCGTTCTGGAATAAATATGAGTCTATTTCCAATGAATTTCAAAAACCTAGTCAGGAAGACGATTAGCAATATAAATTTCGAAATTAGATACCATCCATCCAGATTTGTCCGGACATTTGTATTTAAGGTTTTCAATGCCGCGATCACTTAGAATTCACTTAGAAGAAAAAAATACTAAAAGAAAAATTAAGTAATTACCTATATCAATTATACAGGGTGGAAGGGACAAGGGACACGGGGTGGAAGGGACGGGCAGCAAACGGACACCCGTTCGACGCAAAAACGGTATCGGTATATTTAATTTGTGTTATCTAAAGACAATGGACATTTTGACACGCTTTCAATGTATGAAATGGCAGGTCCTGTTAATTTTTAGTACTGTTGTAAGCTAATGAAGTCTTTTACTACCATGAGCAGGAATGAATACATCACCGTGTTAATTACATTTCTTAGTATTCTCGACTGGATATTTCCCTTTCATTCCCATTCAGACCATCACTGAAAATATTCATACCTATTTATTAAACAAAACTGTGAGGCTTACTCGACTTTAGATAAATAATGAGCATTTTATACGACGGCGACGTTTAAAACAAAGTTAGAAGACATTAACTTACATTCCGCATGCGTTTGCGCAACATGTAAAGAGAAGGCGCGCGCAAGCAGTCGGGTGGTGGTGGGGCGATGGCGGCACTTTCACGTTGGATAGGTACACGTTTGCTTTCGTTGGTGTTGAGGAGGCCCGTTATCTCATTCGGCAGGTGCAGTTATGTCGCCACTAACTCGAGAAAGTGTTACAAAAATTGTATTCAGTAGGCCATTATGCAACCTAAGTATTTAATTGATATTTTCATTGTTATTAAAATTTGTAAGTAACAAAGAAATTAAGAAACGAATCTTCTTTCTTTAAACACTTCTCAGAATTTCACTGCACCATCAAAATCGAACAAAGGACGTCTATAAAACCCGTGTACGTCATATACAAGGAACATGATTACTCATCCGGAATGTTCACCTCTGTGTTGACTTTCCGGCGACCTACCTGCAGGTTATTACACTTCAGTGGGGACAAAAACAGTTCAAGAGTGCAATTATTCTTCGAAATCCTCAAAATAAACCGTGGTGTAAACTAATAGCTCTACGTTTAACTGAGGTTTAATTCTAAAATTCTAACTTTGTCGTAAGATTTAGTTACTAATTCCTGCTTACTCGAGACAAGAATGATGTTGGCGTACAATCTTAATCCACTATATTAAGTTTTTACTAGAATTATCTAATCTTATTCTTGCATCGTCATCATTGCATGTTGCATAACATGTGATAGACTACGTATATTGTCGGCTTAAACTCATGAATTTAATACAGATGCTTTAGCCTAAGTAGCAACAATGCTACTAAGTAGCAATAACATAATATTCAATTAAAAATACGTGACATGCTAAGTATAGCTTTTTACTTAAGTCGTGAGTGGCAATATATTATTTTAAACGATATGATTTAGGCAGACAAATCCGAAAACGACCTTGGTCATGCATAGGGAAGGGACGCGGGCGGCCCGACCCGACACACCCGAGCCCGAGGTTGGCAACGCGCCGGCCGCGGCAATACTCCTCGATCACAACGGATCCATGTTTTTGTACACAGAAAAAAGCGCGCGCCCGACCTACATCAACATGGCAAAAAAACGCATTAGCTTCAAGCGTACCTACAATGAAACACTGACGAAATTCACACAACACAGTGAGCTGAAGGTCTCTAGTTTATTTTTCAAATCAGCACATCATTATCATATGACATTGACTCAACAAGGAGGAAGTAATTTTAAGTAATACCTCTATTGAATGCTATTTTAAAAGGTGAATGTTTTCGGATAGGTTTTTAGTAGATTGTGATATCGTAATAGATTATTAGATATATGTAGTATTTGTTACATCTTATAAAAGGTAGGCGAGTATTAGGTACCTTCTGCGAATTTACTACTAAAATAGATATTAGACTGTTATTATATTACCGCTTATACGGAATATTAAATCTGACTAGCTTCGTAGTTTCAAGAATGTCTGCCAGTCGTGAAGTGCGTAGGTGTCAGTGGAAGATATCATGCGTATCGTATGTTCACGTGTTTTGTTAGAAAAAACTAACGCGCACACAAAGTGAAATCGGTTATTAGATTCTAATTTATTTAGCGCTAGTAGAATCAAAGCATTAAATATTAGTACTTACAGATTCTAAAATATGACTATGGTACGGTATGAATATTTTTTTTGTAATTATGTGTTAAACCATAATTTATCACATGAAGAAGTGTTTTTATCACACTTCGCAAAATATTTTCGCTATCAGTGTTCTACCAGTAGCACGGTAGTCGGCAACAAGCGGCAAGGTCGCTCTCAATGTTACGTGTGTAGTACGGCCAGTACGGCATCGTGGCGTGAAGCGAGTGTGTGCTCAGCTGCTACCGCCGCGCCGCGCACAGCCCGACCGGTGACCGTGGCTAACTATTACAAACGATTTCTTTAATTGTGACGTGATTAGCACTTGACCGATGAGCCACAGCGCCTTTCAAACACTCCTCTTGACGTCATGATATTGTAACACCATACGAATTACGGAGAAATCGCTGTAAGGTATGCTGATAGCACAAAAATTATCAATTCGTCATGACCATGAGTAACCTCGGAACGTAGCATTCGCAATATAACATTTGGTTACGCCACTGCCGGAAATTACGTCACATAGCTTATGTGACAGCCCGCTGACCGGCGAGCATCCCCATTATCGCGAACAAAAAACAATGTCACCTTCGCCAGCGTCGGTCGTCGTCTCAGGGCGATAACGACCCCGGTGCCCGTCAGTTAACCTAGCCGCTCTATACATTATAAACGATTTCACCTTGCAGACTACAACTATTCATGGGACTTCTATTTATTTCTTTAGACGCAATTATCAGAGGATACATTGAACTGTAAAACAATTTTTTGATGAATGTTAAAGTGACCTACAGTACACCCTTACGAAAATGTATTATCTGTTTTGAATCGGATAACGAACCTGGTGGAAGGTCGTTGTGGCATAGCGCGAGGTTAATACACCTTGTTTCTAGGGTGCATTCGTAGGTCGGCTGAAACAAGTATTTATTGAATATTTTCACTTTTGAGTAAAGTTTCATATTAAATAAAAAAGTCACGTTTGAATATACAAAACCAATCACAACCACAACATATATTAGTATGCCTTTAGTTACCGATATGAAACGAGACATTCGAAATTTATTCCGTAAACACTTGAATCAACTTTATTGTTGTCCATTAAAGTTTTGCAGTAGATAACTGGGATGTTAAACCTAAGGGGTAGCAATTTGCTACTTTTTTTAAAGAAGAGGTTATTAAAAAGCGAGATGCGCGCGCCGGTCGCTGATCCTGAGTGAACGCAGCCTGTCGGGGCCACTTGTCGACCGTCAGGGACTCAAGGACATTGATACAGCCTCCCAAAAATGAACTCAAGTTCAACCAGGGATCAATTTCTGTAATACATTTGAAACAAACCGATTAAGTTGTATAACAATAATACACAATGATATTATAAAGAAAGATACGCTACGTTCATACTGAGCGGCGTTCAAGTATCGTTGCATTGTTACGACTGCGATAATACGGAACGTATGATACAATTGTCTGAATTTGTCTGCAACAATTTGGGCGCGCTAGTGAGATATCTACCTCCTTTAATTTATAATATCATTGATAATACCTGTAACCGTTAAGAACTCTTTTCTTAGAATTTACTACCTTAGCCTTTCATGAAAACAGCCTATTACGCAGGTAGTTAAACAATATAATCTGAAAATCAATATTTCATGATAAGCTTCGCTATATCGAACATGTTAGTTATGATTATTCTGAATTGAGTTAAATATAACTAAATAATTATGTACCTACTTATTTAAAATACTTAAGCAGTTATATTGAGTAACGTGTAGTTGTACTAATATGTTTTACGCGGGCAAGTCGCGACGTAGACAGCTGAGGTTGTTGGGCTCGGGCGCTAAGTTCAGCCGCAGAACAAGTCGAGTTGAACGACCGAACGACGTATAACTTGTGAAGGTGGCACAGGGTGATCGGTCAGAGCAAAAGCCTTCGTCCTTATGTGACTTGTCCAAATGTCTATCGTTTGTGGGTCGCCGCCGGTTGCGCAACGCACCCACCCCACGCATCCCCTCGACCTCGAGTCACTTCATGCCGCCATCCCAGCATTGCCACTGCTAAGTTCAATAATCTAGTCTAGACTTGTTGATTGTTCAATGACGTGAACCTTTTTCGGTAACGTTCGAGAACTATTTGGGGGTGATAAAGTTCTTGCGACTTTTTCCAAAGACTGTTGAAGTTGGAACACAGTTACACAGCGTTACATATTGTATCTTTGCATTGCAATGGCAGTAACACTTGCAATTTATTTGAAACGTAGGCCTTTCCCTGCTTTAATTGTATTTATTTTGGCTTTTAGCAGAGACAGCCAAAGCCAAAAGGCATTGCGTGAATAGACAATTCCAGTTTGTAACGTAGGTAGGTATTTTAGACACCAGAAGAGAACCTAAACAATGATCTGAGAAAGTCACCAATCTTAGAATAATGTTTGGTAGCACACATACATATTGAAGACATTGAACTGCCGGTCTAGAACTTTAAAAATAGTAAACCACTAACATAATTATACGACTCATTTGAACTTTTGTTTTCCATTTATCTAGCTTTTTTATACATAGTTCACTATTTGTAGAACTCAGATAGTTTTTTTCTGAGAAAACTAACCTGTCTGAACTGCGTAGCTAGTGGCTCATTTATAATCGAGAATGACAAGTATTTAAGTTTATATTTACATATTACCTACTACAGAATTTATTAGTTTTCGTTTGTTCTCATTATCTACTGAGCATTTGTTCTTATATTATTTTCGACCCGGCCGAAGAGCGCAGTGCAATGTCTCATTTAGCGCTCGTCAAGTATTGAAATTAATTTCGTATTTTGCGTTGTTACAGGTCACGCAAGCGCGGGCCCAGCAGCTCCTGCGACTTGGGCTACGGCGAGCGCGACGACCAGATGAACGAGTGCAATGCGGCCCTCGTGCTCATGTCACTCAGCTGCTCTCCCAACTCGCCGCGCCCCAGTAAGTCGCACGACACGACTACACCACATGGCACAACTTGGACACAGCGGCGCTCACCCGCCAAAACCTATGAATCTTCGACAACGCTAATCTCCAGCATCGGTAGTCCGTCAGTTCTCACATTTATTACTACGTCATACTATTGTTACGTTTGTGCTTATGCCAAACAAATATCGACTTTACTATACTAAGTATTGACCTTACGGTTACGTAATAGGTACCTACTGCTTGAAATCTATTTTAATTTTAATTACAAATAAATAAAAAATATTCTAATGCATTATTTATCACAGAACATTCTATTACTACATATATTTTAATTAAAGCAAGAGATTAGCTAAAGCTAGCTGTGAAAATTATTCATTTTAATAATACTTTGACTGTTAAGGGAGCGGTTGTATACTGGATAAAATCTGCAAAACGTGGATAGCGTCTGGAAAGTAGTCTAGACACAGTCTAGACAGGTATTTGGTGTAACAGCGCTCTCATGATGAGTTTCGACCAAATGTGCTCTTGTTCGACTAGCATATTTGCAGCAACCCGGGGTGGGTTGCTGCACTATTTCTTATAGTAAAGTAAATTTAAGTCTGGGATCGATCGCGGCAACTATTTTTGCCAAATATAAATACAAATTAAGATAAACTCGATGCATTCCACTAGAATATCAATCAATTTAAAAAACGAAATTATAAAGTGGCTCCTATATGTTGTGTTCTCGGGGTATTTGCATCAAAGTAATTTACATCGGTTAATTACGTTTTTAACAATTTAGATTAAAATCATACATTAAAATTGCAGGGACCGCGTTTTGGGATTACGCAACATTATACTGAGAATGAAGACGGTTCACATCACCCATAAAATTTAACGATAGCTCTAGAGAACAGCGACTGTTCTAATGCGCCAGCGCATGTGTGCCGCGAGAAAATAGCCGCTCTTGTGAGTGAAAGTTTCTGACCAAAGTTCCGTTTCGCAATTTATTAGATACATTTAATTCATTCAAGCAACTGTATGTATTGTAATTTGTAATTAAAAATGTAAGAATAACATTAGACCCTAAAGTTAGATTTGCTATGACGGATATGAGAACAGACTTGAAAAACACAAGCTTAATAAAATTAGGATCTAAGTAGTAAAAGCTTTTCTTTTTTGTGACAGGCGCATGGGGCGGTCGCTCGTCAGTGTCACCAGGAGCTAGCAGCAGCTCAGGATCGTCATGGCGCTCTGGCACGCCCTCACCCCCACCGGCATCTTCATCCTTCAGTGACGAGGGCATTGCTATGGATTATGAAGAAATCCACCCGCGTAAGAAAAGGGTAAGTCATACAATTATATTTTCAAAACCTCTTTCCGGCATTTAACAAACTAACAGAAATTGAAAAGTGAAAACATCCTCTTGGGCATGTCTCATCGTGTAATTGATCAAAAGGGATTAACTGAATAATTTAGTGGAAATGATTTCCTGTTTTCCAGATTTTTACAAAATTAAAGCTTAATTTGAAATGAGACGTTAACGGTCCAAAGGCTAAATTATATAGATATGTCGTGTGGAACGTGCCCAGTCACCAGTACGACTTCAATTAGACCGTGACACACTTCGTAGTAGCTTTCATATTACGAAGACTACAGATAAAGAAGGTACATATATTTAAATATTTGTCTAAATACTATTCTGGGTTGCCTGATGATCGATAGTCTGTTACAACTTTTATAAGACAATCATATAACATCAAATTCAAGTTTGGTTTAATGTTACGTATTTCTCACAACAACAAAGACATTTTATAAGATCCTTTGTGACGCATAATCCACTAAGCACTGAGTCAATCTGCACAGATGCACTTCAAGGATCACTCGCTCGTTGACATGTAGTATTACATCAGGATTCATTAGAAAAATAGTTCTTTTGTTTACTTATTATGGACATTCAGTAAATTGGGCTTGACTACATCCAGGTAAGCCTTTAGTACAGCTGCTTTCACTTAACGGGGGTTTGTACTTATACCTGCATCCTAAGTAAACGGTGTTACGTCACTCATAAATGTGTTGTAATATGTTTATGTCAAGTAAAGGATATCCGGTTGTGGACCGTTACGTAACATTGTTCACTATCACGTAGGAAAATCCGTTGTCTCTTTAGTTATTGCAAAAAGAAAACAAACTTCCAACTACTGAATCACAAATGAGTAGTTTTCTTTGTAACTTGATAATCAACCCCATTCAAATAACAATTAACTAGGTATTGATATTCCAAAGTCATGCGATAGATAAGAAGTCACTGACATGTAATGTACTTCGTTTAGGTAGATATATCAGTGCAACACAATAGGTACATTTGCAACACGTGTCTGGCCAATATAAGTTATTAGCTATTTGTTAAGTGCTGTTCGTGTGCACATAATTAACTGAAGTATTATTAATTTATTGAACAGAGGCAAAAATCTGGAAAGTACTGGACTTGATGCGACATTATAAGCAGTGTCTTCTTAAGTTCTTATCGACATTTTTTTTCAGATTATGACAAAGAAATCACCTAGTCAGTTTTGTTCCCTAGGAATAAAATCTACAACAATAGCAATAAGTACAGAGTCCGTTTCTATGTAGACATAAGATACAACGTTGCATCGAGTTTTAAATGATTACAATACATAGCATTAACTCGCAATAGATGCCATTAATTTAAGTGTTGCCTAGACTTAGTGAAAATGTACATTAAACATTCTATTTATTCTCATTTATTTCACTATTTGAACGTGGATAAGCTTTGTCCGACACAGCAATCAGTACAGTGCGTTGTCGTTTATTGGATAGAATAAAGAGACTGCAACAAACATATGTGCATATAATATAATTTACGATCCACGTGCGCGGTTCACTGTGTCGTACAATGTCAAGGCGCGGCGTAGCGCTCTGCGGCCGCACTTATGCAACACCATTGTAAAATTGACATAAATGTTTATGACTGCATGAGTGACTACGACCGCAGCCAATACTTTATTGCAGGTAGTTATGACGATTCTCGTTACAGCCTATTATTATAAGACTATGCTTAGCGACAGCGTTAAGGTAACTGTTGTCAAAGGATCTTGCCATCTATTAAGGTATCTTGTAATTTCGTTATTTTATTAGGTACTATTTATACGCTTTAAACTGCGTACATCGTTCGTTACGTAGTCACTAGTACAACAAGCCCTCTCGTACACATTGCACTCTAATCTCTGCAGCTGATTGTCCAATAAAAACTCATCTGTAGATGATGTACTAGGTAATCACTTATTAGGAATTACAACTACTAACAGTCAGTCGTTGTATAAATGAAGTTTTCTCATATCATCGTATAGTATCTTTATTGCTGGGAGTGATTTTTGGTTTCTGGTTTCCTCAGTAATGAACTTTCTCAAATGTTCAGGGAGTCTTCTTAATGTGACAGACAAAAATTTTGTCTCAGAATGTAGCATCCTAAGCGAATTATTATGATTCATTAATTCTTCAAACAGTTCCAAACAGTGCTTTTGCTTTTACAGTGCACTAACACGAACTCATCATAGAATTTTTTGTAAGTTGTCTTCGTGTTCATTATAGTTATTTGATCGAAGGTCCTGCTGCCGCCGCAATAAACACGATTAAAAACCTATGCCTTGGATAAACTGTTGAGGATATACTTTCTTGAATATACAATATTAGTCCAGACTCCAGACGCTGGTGTCTACTCTGTCTGGATTTTATTGCTCAGACGACTGAGTCTTCAAGACTAATAAAGATGCGGTTGAATGTAAATATTTTATATTTAGAGCAACTGCCGTTACTCCTCGACATTTTAATTCAATCATAGAGCAGTATCGACATTCAAAGATTAGACCAGCTGTCTGACTTTGGGTCTTCTTAAAACTCGTAACGACGGTCATAGGTATAACAGCATCAGCTACCAATCATGACCGCTGATAATTTTACTTACGTGCTCTCTGAGAGACGCAACCTCATCTCGAAATACAATGATCACCCATCTATCGACTGTGCCCCGATCTAGCTGCTACGTATCCATTACTCCCTTAATTGTTACATTATAACTAGCATTAATTTCACTGATTGTCGATTGGCGCTTTAAACATAAATTAGGACAATGTCTATCTCTTACAATTTCCAGGTAGTCTATTTTCGCAGTATTAGTGGGGAGCCGGGAAAACACTTAATACGAAATATACTTGTGCCTTGTCAACCATCTTTATCGTCACATACACAGAATAAAATAGCAAACAACGTACAATAGGTGTCGGGCATTGTATTGGCTTGCGTTACAGGCCCACGCTCTGTTTATAACCTTGTGTACATATTGTTGGCGGCCAAATGCTTGTGGTGGGCGGACCGGAGACTCGTCGCGCTCGTTCTACTATTACATATTTTCTGTTTAATTACGTAACGGCTATTTACTCACTGTGAGTAAGAGAATGTACTCATCACTTTTTTTTTCTAAATCGAACAAAAGATTCCGAAAACGAAAACTACTTTCAAATCCAAATCATAACGTAAGAAATTAAACTTAAAAAAGAACCAAGAATCCGATTTCCGACATCCCCTCTACTACCACAAACTACCCCGGACAGACTAAACCTGTTTACCTGCACTCTTGACGACCTGAATAGCGCCTCTGGCGCTGCAATAAACGTGGCCACCTACTGGGTCCAAACCGTGTAATATAGAAGGAACCTCGATACGATAAGAAGAAGAATCACACTATAAGGAACCCCTAGTCAACATTTAACAAAAATAAATTACCCGACAATGTTAAAATCTACTTGCTCGTGATTTTGCATTCTAAAATGTTAAATTACTGTATCGGACCTGGAAAGAGTGCAAAGCTAAATTATTACCAGAGGTCGGAATTAGGTAGAGTTATTTGTGTACTTACACTGATCTCATACAGCGAAAGAATAAAGTGGATATGCCTCAACTCCCGAGATTAATTTTAAAGAGCAGAAAAATCCCGTGATTTATTAAATAAAAAAGTTATTTACTTTTACACAATTTAAACCAACCGACACGGACATCATGCGCACGCAGCGCAGTAGTTAATGAAAAATGTCGCGGGTTCGATTCCCGCACGGAACA
This sequence comes from Noctua janthe, assembly GCA_910589295.1. Classification (NCBI taxonomy): domain Eukaryota; kingdom Metazoa; phylum Arthropoda; class Insecta; order Lepidoptera; family Noctuidae; genus Noctua; species Noctua janthe. Next base: position 9,303,754 of record OU342556.1, on the reverse strand, counting down.
AATATTTGTATGATCTACAAGTAGTTGTTCCGGGTCTGGGTATTTGTGTATGTGTGAGTTTAAATCTTTGTAAACGCATCCACGTTACAGGAAAAAATCTTAGTGTGGGGCAACGTAAATAAAAAAATCTATTGTGAATTAATGTAAATTCTAATAAAAATTGTATGTTAATTATCTTTGTGTTATTTGTCTCTGAGGTTTTTATTATTATTTATTTGTAATATTGTTGGCCACACGGGATTGTTTTGTAAATCCCGGGAAATCCCGGGAAGATCCATATTAATATCAACATATCGATGCAAGTACACAAATAACTCTACCTAATTCCGACCTCTCATTATTACCTATCTAAACATGCAGGCGCCTACGCAAAGGCTAGCGGTTGCTAACAGACTATTATTGGTGCATCAGAACAATGGCATGCCCCAGACGTTGTGTCGCCGTGCTGAAATATCGCATAAGCTTCGTTGCCAACTGTTCTATTACTTAGCACCAATTTGCGACGCGGTATCAAACCCTCTTAGAAACAATCTAAATAAACCAAATAAAAACCTTCTCCCATCGTTTTAAAAAAAACACCACAACAGTTAACGTTTACAATGCTCTAGCGATGCAACCGTAAAGATGCATTAGATCAGTACTTTTTATCATGCGGCCCAAATATGAACATAGTGGGAAGCGGCAATGGCGCACAGGCGGCTGTCGGTACTCCTCGGATTATCGTCCCTGGGTTCACTGACCTGCCCACATGTGATCCGTGCGGAACCTGTTCCTGCGCACCACTTACGCCTGCTCGGCCGCTGCCCACTGCGAGCCATCGCTTCTACCTGAAAAAAAGCAACCTATACAGCTACACAAAAGATGTTGAACTCAATTTCGTTCTTTTGCGTGATTACTAAATAAAAATAAAGGACACGTCATTCTTGCAACAAATGCATTGTCTTTTAGGGTCGCGTTCATTAGCAACTGACGTGCATAACTGCATGATATAAATATAACTGGATGCAAAATCTCTTGTTACCAAGCGTAAGAATCTGACGTCAGCTGGCAGACCTTGGCTGAGGACACGGCTATTAGAGCGAAGCAAGGCCTTGCCAGTATTCTGCATGCAATGCAACTTTTAATATTTATTCTGTATTCGTCACAATTATAAAGCTACGGAACTAGCGAAAATTATAAAAAAAATAAAGATAAAACACACTTGAATAAGAAACGGTATCTGACAATTTCCTATAAAACCTATCTATTGATTATTGGCTAAAATAACAATAGGCTATTCATGATATTACGCTAGGTAACTAGTTCCCATGATGCACTGTTTAGCTACATCATGATTCGTGAGGCAATAGCCGACCGGCGACCATCTATTTGTCGATAGCGGTTTACTTCAAACTGCAATTACCTTTGTGTCTTTACCTACACGTTCCTGGAACAAATTACCTACCGGTAGAACTATTACAGATATTATTAGACACAGCAATGCTGTTGCATTAGGTTAACTATTAACTTCTGCTGGGGTGATTGTGAAGAACGCAATTGAGTACCCGCACCCCAGCCAGAAGTGACGAGGAGGAACGCCGTGTGGTTTTAGTCAGTAGGAGTCTGACAGACACCTCCGCCGGCCCCATGGCGGAGGACATTCATTAAGGACTTCCACACGAAAAAAAAATAACTTTACCTGTGGAAGTAACATTATGTAGAAAGAAAGTATATTATTTTAAAAATCGTACATTTGGTACTAATAAAATTGGCACGCATATCAACAACAGGATTACACTAACAAAATAATAATTTAAACAACAATGATGTGAATAAGGGCATCATTAATCATTATACGACTGGAAATTAACAAAATGTCCGTCAGCAGATAACACGACGTTATCAGTATTCGTCACATGATTACATTCTGTAGTACAGATCTGCGTGCTTAGTTGCGCAGCACACGAGGCGGTTCACCGATGCGCTGACGTAGTCACCACCTCTGCGCGTAACAATAAGCGCGTTGCATCACAGCGCACGCGCACTTTGAGCGCGATCACTTGTATACCTAATCGACATAACACTCGATGTTCGTACGGTTTCCCTAAATAGGCATGAATATCATACGACTCAAAAGAATTCGACAAAACTATGCAACAAGTCTTTTCGGTTGGAGAATAATACAAGTGAATGCGTATTATATTAATCTAGAAACGTAACCATGTAGTCATTTCTATACGGAAATATCACAACACGGCCCCTGTTATGTAGAATTTTTGCATAAAAATTACTATAGTCACACTGGCGATAAGGAAAATCGAGATATGGAAGTGCATGCAAGCAACACTTAAATTTGCACGAGTTTCATTATTGTCGATACACGTGTGACCTCGGATGCGCAATAAATCGCATAGCAGCGCATGAGATCAATAAACACTGAACAAGCTCTTACAGCTCAATGACGGTTAACGCTTTTACTAAGTTTCTATGACTGCATTTTAAAATAGAACGTAACTGAATATTACTTGCTGCATTTTACTATCATGCATCTCTAGCGTGCAGTCCTATTAATTTATAAAGTGTGTTCTAATACATATGTTTCTTGAGTATTTTCACAAGCTATGCGAGTTGAGCATCTGTTGAACAATGGTATTATCGGTATCATTTATAAACAAAGAGATTGTTTGAGCATAGAGCTACTAAACGATTACTCCTCGTAGCTTATCATATCATATTTTTATTTATGCCTCAATGGCTATATCATGACGACTGCTATCTGATCGATTAAACTTTAGCTTTCATTACCAATCAATTAAATTGAATTACATACAACGAATGATAAATCTTATTATAAACTTTAAAAAGCCTAAAAAGTATAAATCATATCTTTTCACGGTGATAGAAAACGCTACTTTATGTTGAAAGTTATAAATACTAAGAAGGCATTTAAATTAAAACTCTTTAGTTGGAAGAAGCAACAGCATTTAAACAAACTTAAGCAGAGACACAATTATATTCTTGCGGTAGATACGTGCTTTAACGAAGGTCGCTTTATCGCATCCCGTTGATAAAATACGCCAATCGTTATCTGCAAAGGCGTCGAGGTGACTTCCGCGTGTCGCTCACGGTCACTGTACATATGTAGTTACTTATTAGATGGAACAGTCCGACACTAAATACCTAAGCTATGAACATAGTAGGAAAAGTTTTATCTAAGTACTTAGAATGTACTAGGAAGAGGATTTAAATCATAACGAGATGAAATTTGTTGAGAGAGAGTTGAGTTTAATACCATATGTTCGACAAACTTCTGTTATTGATACTTTTCTAGAACCAAACGAACAAACGAAATGAACTTGAAGTTATAATTTTAATCATATTATTTGCATATGTATCTTGTTCGAGAAACTGATAAAGCAGACATTATACTTGCTGTTGTAAGAACAGTTTTAGAAACGTTGCACTATTTCTGCGTAAAAATATCTATTGGTGATAAAGGTGCTGATAAACAATAGATAGCTTAGAGGCGGTGAAGGCACGGGAATGTTGAAACTCACGTGAGTGGAAATACATTGCGCGTGCGCAACGTGACCGCTGCCTCCGACCAACACCGTAATAATTGTTTGTTTAGCCTTTTCAGACCTTGAGTACGTTATTTCTTTGCTAAGTCATACCATATGTGCAAAAACTTGTTCACTCGTTTGCATCATGCCCCGTTAGATAGCTGTCCGAAAAAAACAGACGTTCGTGATACTTCAAGGTTTATGTTGCATTAAAACAACCTACTGTTGTTTCAACGCGAATGATATTCCGACCTTCGGGTTCTATATTTAAAACGCGGAAGACATTGCGGTACTAGAAGCGCGCAGATCACTCCGCGCTCTGTAAACAGTTACATTAGGTGGGTATCTGACTATTTCTCCTGCAATGCTTCCTTTTGCTGTCTTGAATAGTTAAGTTAATTAAGTTTGTTAAGTTAAGCACTGGAGGGATATTGTATATGTATAATAAAATGGTACTTATTTTGAGTTTATCTGCGTAATAACTCAGATAAGATAAGCATGATATTTTTCACAATATTTTATTGTTGTAGTCGATAGTCTTTATTAGAGAATACGGATGATGGTCAGTCTCATTGGCCCAACTAACCCGGGGCGGCCAGGGGCCAAAAACCCACCGTGCACACATCCGCCCAACAACGCTCGTCACACGTGTCGCTTTGTCAACCAATTACGCGTTAATACAAAACACATTAGGTAACAGCACTGTGATATAACAGTCGATAACAGAACATTCACGCTCCAGGCGTTACTAACGCTATCACGGTTTTATATCAGCTTACTGCGCGCAGTTAACATTGTTCGCTATTACGTCATATCATCACATTAGACCACGTAAATTGCGTACCTGCTTTGACTGAGATGCAGCCAATTTGCGTTTTAGTTTCAACCTGTCTAACAAAGACTCATTCGCTCAAATACAATGCTTTTGGTAATTACCTAACAGTAAGTAACTTACAAATATGGAGCGCCTGGCAAGCGATTACGGTATCAATGTAGGTCACGAATGTAAGGCAACCCGTTGCCGAAAAATTGTTATACACTAGCACCAAAAGAGTCGAGTATTCTTATCGTAGTAAGTAGTATATACCATTTAACATATTTAGTTGTTTTTTTTTTGCTAACTCAAGATAGAGGTGGATTAAGTCACAATTTCTGAACAAAGGCTTTGTTATCACCAAATATTTTGTCCGTATAAATACCTACATCAGTTCAATCACTCATTTCTAGACAGTTTATTAAAGGAAGAAATAATTGAACTATAGACGTATCAAAGCAGTTTGTGATTTTTAATGCATAGCAAATTCTCCAAGTAGATAGCAGTTCAGGGAACACGTTCGATAAATTATTGATCGAATGAATAACTGGAACAGTTGCTTTAATATCGAGCCTGTTCAACTACATATACGTGCTCTGTAAGATCGAGTTGTGCAATAATAGCGAAATAGGTTAAAACCATACACGAGCGACCTAATTGTAACTGCTGCTGGTAGCATTAAGTTTTAGATAAGGACACAGTTTTACTTTAAAAATACAATGCATAAACAAACATTGAATACCAGTAGTTCAAATCTAGCATACGTCATAAAATGTTTACAGTTTAATTTAATGGTCTTATGAGAAAAAAATTAAGCTGCAAAGAAGCTATTGTTTGCTTGCTTGCGTAATACTGTTCTCAATTTACTCAAACAGTAAAAGAAATATGATTCGAAATTAAACAATGTCTCAAACACCGTACACCGGCGTCCACTGCACGAACTTCAGTGTTGTTGTCGTTCCGTCTCGCTCTGCAGGTCATCGCCCTGACACCACACGACTCCCTCGTTCTAATAACCCTGCGCATATCACTAGGTTATTTTATCGTTGGTGCGAAATTTTGTCACGAAGGCCTCTTTAAAATTATCAAAATGCTGTTTTGCAGCGAAAGTTCTGTAAATTTGGATAAAATTCGCTCATAAAGTTCACGTACCCTATCCTGGCGACCTTGGTGCGGTCAAGAACACTGTCCAAGACATTGACCAGTATCAGCCAGGTACACCAACACCAGCTGTGGTTACGGCCATTATGGATGTGTAACCACATTGGGCAATTATTTCTACCACCTTGCACAATTTAAATGAACAAAGGAAGTGCTACAATTACCATTTTGCGTGCAACACGACATTCAAGTGGGTGGTAACTACTTGATTCATCGATGGCTTTATAACATTTTCTATCATGATTATCCCATCACTTTTGCAAGTAACTTCGTTTAACTTTATTTATGAAAACATAAGTAAACAGGAATGCCTTCCTTCTTTATTTGTTATTTTACATAACTATGAATGGTTTATGAATGGCATAAAAGCAGGTAATAAGAATCAGCAGTCGATTATCATGATACAAACGCACGTCTGGCAGCATCGCGTCGTCGCCTCAGAGGATAGATAGATGGAGGCAATGCGTTTTTTTAACCGGCATTGGCAGGGCAATGACACAGCGGCCGGTTCACTGCCCGTTCTTGACAGTTCAAATGTTTACACTTGGGTTTTAAGACTAGAAGGATCACTTGCTTTTCACTTCACGTTGTCTTACCGTATCAGAAATCCTAGTTACTACATTAGGTGTAAACAACAACATTCACTTACGTAGGCACCGTAAACAATAGGCGTCGTAGTGTCATCACGGTGTCATCGTATTCAGTGTTTATTCATGACGTGCCTTTTATCCATTTTCTATACCCATACATATTAAAGTCGCTTTCCGGGTCTGTCTGTGTGAACGCGTTGTTCTTCAGAACTGCGTAGGTAACGGATTTAAATGCGGTTTTCAGTTTCACCCTCATTTAAAGAATTTGTACCGGAAAGTCAAAGAGTATAAGTTACTTAAAGAGTATAATTTTGATGTAATTGTGTAATTCATTCATAATAAAAATGCATATAAAAAGAAATCTCGATGTTCAGTCAGGACATAAAACGTGCGAAGTAGGTGCAGGTTACTAGTATTACGATATTTTCATTTTCAACAAACAAGAACCGACAAAGGACGTGCTTTATTGTTTCAACTATTACCCTGAGATCCGTGGAGATCGGTAGAACTTATACATGAACATACTTGCACATATGCATGTTAACTAGCACCAAATGACATACCCATATTTATATACTATAGCTTCGAATATCACCGGCTGGAACAATGGCATGACGAGTTCATCAGACGCGATAATGAGCAGTCCCGTGGGTTCAACAAACTCCTCATTCCACAAAATAATGTATATTGCGATGTCTGATTTTGTTACGCCAGATTCCTTGAGCGTTCCAATCTTTTAATACCCTTAAATCACGCCGTTTGCAAGCGTTGAGCGGCTGCCAAATCTTATGTGATATCAGTATTTTAAAGTTGCCTGTTATTGTGTTTTAACTACTTTTAACATAGAGTCAAATACGTTCTAATATTGTCTAACTCTACTGCATAATAGAGAAAAGAAAATTATTAATTAAAGCGATCATTTTCCTACAGTACCATACTTAGCTAGCCTGTAGCAATCAAGCAGTGGATCAGATGAAGCACTGTCAATAAAAAATTGGAAATATTTTGCATGAAATGCAACAACTTATCCAGAGCTGGTGAAACATACAAGAACGTGATTCACAGCCGATAGCCTGATGTGCATTAGCCGTGCTCTAGACAAAAAAATGCAGTAACAAGCATGTTTAAATTTTTACAAATAATTATTTTTTTGCGATAATGAAGCCATTCTAAGGTGTTTTTGAAACCATGTTGAAGCATTAAAAACTTTAAAACCATTAACTTCCAGCCTTCCACAAAATATACCTGACTAGCCGGTCCTTTTATATAGAAATAAAAAGTGAAATGGTTACAAGTTAGAACCTGTAGGGGTCGCTGACCAAAGAAGCGACGCCGCAGCTATACACCGATTGGCGACTGCCCCACGCGTCTGATTCGTCATCTTTTTCACCACCATCCAAGAGCTTTGTAATATTAAGATGTGATTCACCACTAACTGAATTAACCATACAAAAAGATTAATAGGTAAAGTTATCACTCCAACCCTGTATAAAAAGCCAATATTTTTGGAATGCGTATAACAGTGATGTTTAAAAAGAAGAAACTACCTAAATCGACATATTTTCTTGGAGTATTTATAATATATCAGCCTCAAGATGACGCACATTTTCACGCAGCCGGCACACACGAAAAGTGACGTTTGCAACCTTTGACCCGTCAGTCACGTGTTAGTAGTCTTTGAGCTTGTAAAAAAATTGATTTGGTAACACTTAACGCAGCTTAGAAGCAGATTATTCTATTTACAGTCAAACAACATTTTAGTAAGGTCTCAACTTAAAACTGTAAAAGCTAACTATTAAACATGCAAACAATCTTTGAACTAATGACATCGGTAATCCAAATACCGATGGTAGCAAACAATAGTCAATGCAAGTCGGTTCTCACAATGAGACGAGGCGAACGAACGCTGCGTAGTTTCTTGCCACCAGGCGTTTTCATGTGTTCTGTCCACATTCTGGGACGTATGTGTGTCGGCATAGGTAGTTCGAATGAAAAACATGAAGTGATGAGGGTGTACCGCCCGCACCCGCCGCGCCGGCGGGGGTGCCCAGCGAGGGGAATGTTTTGGACCTGAGTTCAATGCATTCGCGACGCCACCTGTAGCATATATAAGCATACCTTTATCTAACCTCCCGTTTATTTTAAATTATAGTTCCAATTTATTTACCTATAATTACATTTTCGTTATACATATTGTTTAATTTATTTGACAATTCATTAATTTGTTTATTTCATGAATAAGTTATTCAATATTATTAAATAAAGGATTATTATTGTTTTATTTCAGTTTCAATATTAGTATAAAATTATGTAGGGTATGAAAAACAGATTACACACATTTTATTTAAAATCCTGAGACCCTGAGAGTATCTAAAAAGTCTAACAAAATAATATATGTTCACTGGGGGGGTCAAATATCACGTCGTCGTTCATACAGTTTCGTCGAACCGTAAGGGTAAAACCATCGACAGTTCAGTGACCTGCCATGCTTCTGGTTGTCCCTTGGCTGTATGGGGTGCAGGCCGCGTGCGCTTTCTCGCTCGTGCATCGGCATCGTGCTATTTCATTTAACTTCTTTGTGCTACTAGTTAAACGAAGATTATTGTTTATCCACGACTTAGATACATTTCCCAACTCAAGATTATTGATTTGTACTTCTTTATGAAGTAAAAATGACGAAAATTTTTGCCACATAAATTAGATGAGAGTTGTTTATCCTACTGTTTACGGAAATGGCTTACGGAAACTGCTTTTTCAGTTCATTTTTTAAACAACTTCATGATTCTGTGAGGCTTTTATTTGTAAATATGCAACTACTCGACAAATCTTGTTTTGAAACACGGCCACCAAGCCTAGCCACGGGATGATTCCTCTCTATCCACTCTTCATTGGTAACTCGTTAAAAACGTTAATTAATTGCATTTAATATTCATTGGAATTACGTGAAAACATTAAGCTTAAGATTTCATTTTTGAATGCATTTAATTCTGCAATAGAGTACAAAACTCGTCAATAGGATAGGTACTGGCCTAAATTATCATATTCATAAGTACCGGCGCAGTGGACGCACAACTCACAAACTCCGCATTAAAGTACCGGCCGGCAACACACAGCGGTAACGCAACATATCTCGTTAAATGGCATCTTCCTCGTTCGCTTCGTTTCTAGAGCTAGAAGGAGATGACGCGAAAACAACTTATCTGGCACTGTTAAGCATGTGCGTGTGAGTGAGCCTGTAAATAAGGAAGGTCAAGCGGATGAAACAGACATAGTATGTTGCTCATAGGCAAAAAAGAGACGCAATGAAAACAAATCAATATCATCTTCTCGCGGCGTTTCGCGGTGGAAAGAGACAGCGCAATAACAAACCGGCATTTTGTGCCGGTATGTTTTATAAGTAACTACTATGTTCCAACTTCAACTCTATTCCGATGACATCATAGTATGATTTTGCTCAACGTAGAATTGTTTACAGACTTAAAACAAGAACGAAGTCATTTATATTTTCTTGGTTGTAGTTTCATTTAGCTAACGGCAAACCGGTAATTTTGACTATCTTCTATATAAATTATCCCTCAATGAATACGAAACAGCCACAAAAACGCTATTTTAGATACGTTTTGTGGCATTTAAGTACAATAGGACTTTCCAACACCTGTATATTAGCGCATCTCTTTGAAATTAAATATTAAATTGTAATATTCAATTTCATTGCGATTCTTAGAAATTACAATTAATAAACAAAAACTTGATCAGTCTAGGAGGAATGTTTAATACTATTTTTATATATGCAGTTGCAATTGTATCTCAAAATGAATCACTAATCCTCCAACAAAAAAAAAGAAGTTACGTATAAAATGAATCAGAATATGTTCATGATGATCACAACCTTATAAACAAATGCATAGATAGTACAAGTGCACACTGGCATCGACTACTGCATTGCACACATAGAAATGAACTGGCACGTGTAAGCGTACAGACGACACACAAAGGCAGGAGCAGGGTTATGCTGCAGATTTTTAATTTTTATTAGTAGGGACACTTATTTGAATAAGGTACGATTTTAACTAACTAATTTTGCTAACGAACATTTTAATATGTTGTAAGTAATGAGAAGTAAAAATCCAGTCGTAGTTTGCTATAAATAAGTATACATAAAAAACCTTTTGTTGCAAATTGATTGTACAATAAATAAGTATTATTATGACGTTCGCGTGTTGCCTTGTCCCTAGAAAATAAAAAAAAACCTTTAACTTCATTTCATACAAAGAAATACCATTACTTTGTTTAACATTCTTACTCAAGCTGCTTAATTGGTATAGAAATCTCATTTTGATCTTGAATACTTTTATTATGATAATATATCAACGAACATAATGGCCTTTATATCTTAATACAGATGAATGTGAATTTTAACGTCCAATATTGTACCACCATCGTTCATCCTGGAAAAGAATTTACTACAAATGTTTTTATAAAAGAAATGAATATAAAAGGTTTTCAAAATAAGGGTTTTTACATAGTATGAAGCAGTTACGTGGCCTAATATTTTTCATTGACGAAAACAAAAAAGAATGTAGCGTTATTAAACGCTGAAACTAGGTCAGTGGTGCAGCGCTGGGAAGGGAGGCGCCCTCCTGAAGTGAAACACGCGCACCGACATTCGATCCGTGCTCCCCTCGACCCGCACCAAGGGAAGGTGAAGCATTATTAAAATAAACTATTTGCTCTGCCAACATAAGAATCTTATAGATTAGTTCATATTAACCTTTTCAGATCCTAGGAATACTGAACACAACTGACTGTTTTTATTTTATAATGTTAATCCATTAATGTAATAATTAGCGTATTTGAATCTTGTTTATTAAAAATAAAATTATATTTCTGTGGGACCTACGGGTGTTTCGGATTAGTTTAATACCTTGCCTAAGGAAGGATACTTCTCATTTACGGAATTTTTATTCTCTTGTAACAATTTATAAAATATGTATCTACATTTTTACAGTTTATGTTAGCAATGCAGTGTTCTAGCCGTAGAAAAAGGGAAAAACTGCTGCCCTCGATTTGTGTTTTTCTTTATGTTTAACCCATGGGATGCTAATCATGAAAGGGTGAATGGAAACTGAAACGATATTGATAAGATAAAAAAACAATTGTATTTTTGAACGACTGGATTCTTTAAAAAATCTTTTTTATGGGATTACGATTTGCCTCCTATAAAATTGTCTTTAAATTAGACAAAGAAGCGCAACCTTCATATACCACCCTTGGCCCTGGTGCTTCGACCCAGTTCGCGGACGCAACCCTCCCCTCCCTGTACTCCCCGGACTACCCTGTACACCCCTCTACCTCGTTCCCCCGTGACCTAACCTACTTTTGATTGCACTTAATATAGCCTCGTTGCCAGATCTGGCGGCGCATAGGTAGACCTTAAAACTTTTATCCAAGTGTCTATTATTAAATAATGTAACTCCAATGTAGTCATGATGCAAACTAACTTAAACAAGCCAAACAGGGCTATCCAAAGAGGAACATAAACTGTTGTTTTTTTTAACAAAACTAGTTTATTTGCTTTTTGTATCAATTGGGATAATAGCCAGGCTATATGAAGCGGAATGCAGCTTAGTAACAAGACGGTAAACCAACAGTATGTTGTAATGTATGAATGTGTGTGTATGTAGCTCAAGTCGGTCGAAATAATGTGGCATTGAGCAGAAGGTCGATGCAGAAACTTTGGCAAGACACGCCAACTGCGGCCCTGCGTAAGCCTCGTCACGGCTCACTAACGCAGGGCTACTACTTCATCAGTTTTACTCTAATATGTAGCAGTGACATCAGAATATTGGTATGAACTATAAAAACAGATACTCAAGCTACAAATAAGGCAACTCTTGTTAAAAATCTGAACTTCGTTAACGTGGATATCACAATAAAAGCAGAAATAAATATTTTAGAATAACTCATCTCAAATGCCAACACAATAGCTAAAATTTAAATGCAGTCGCATAACAGTAGCAAAGAGAGCAAATATTTTCTAACAATACGTGATGTGGTCACGTTTAGAATGGAGCGTAGCGCATACTGGTAGCGGTACAGGAGGGCGCCCAGCGCTGAGACGCGCTGTGTTCGCAAGGCCACGACCTAGAGTTGCTTCCGTCTCCGCTACATCACCGCTCGATTCTACCTACTGTTCAAATTCCAGCGGTTGAAAATATCATTATCTAACATGGACATCATAATTTCTTCACTTTGTAGTTCATCTACTAACACTACAGAAAATACATTGGGTACCTTTATGCATGTTAAGTGAAATTTTCTTTTTGTTACAGATGAACAGTGTCATGTTTGTGTGTACCTGGAGAGGATGCACATTCAGCACAACTACTTGCTCAGCTATTGAGGCACACATCAGAAATACACATTTGGGGTTGGTATTTAAGGTTTTTTTATCTAAATTTTTTGCAGTCTTGTTCTATGGGCGTTGTCTGTTGAATTTATATGTAATATCAAAGGCATATCTTAATCTACTCGTAGTAGGCAACGGCTAAATTAACTCACAAATAACATAATGTAATAGTCACGTGCATTAAGGTCACGTGCAGCAGCTAATACACGTGCTAGGTGCAATAATAATTGCGCAATGCCAACAAGCCAGCTGGCAAGGTTACAGCCTGAATGCATCGCAAGCAAACCATCTTGCTTCCTGTATCAATAGAGAAAGCATAGATGGAATTGTACCTTCTCATTGTAGCAGAAATAAACTGCTTCGTAGTTGTTATGCAAGGTTAAGTTAACATCAAAATATCAGATACAGATTTATACAACATGTACGTATTCTGAGGCAATTGTCATGTATTTTATTTGGAAATTGAATCTATCTTACAAATACAAGAGCTTGAAAAAAATATTACAACCTTACCAGGTATTTCAAAAGAAGTTGGTGAAGTTGTTTATTAGGAGATACAATTTTAAAATATAAAAAGGCTGACTTTGACCTTGAGGCCTACAACAGTGTAGTTAGCATAAAGTAGTTAGAGAACACTGAAAGGCCGGCCCTTGGTGACCCGGAAGCAACGAGGCTTCGCGACAAGGTTGCTACCAACAGTCCCGCCCGCGCCCGCGCGCGCAAGGCCACTTGCCAACGCCCGCAGCCCGCTACTTACATAACGCTGCCCTGTGTTCTTATATTACAAATGATTATATTTTACATTTTATGCACATATTCTACAATACGTGAACATCACGTAACGCAACTGTCTAATTTAAAAATGATTGGAACCTAGAAAATGTTAGCCATTTAGCCTCCCACTTTATTGATAAGTATTACTTAACAAAAAAATACAAAGAGAAAATAGGTTGAAAATTATAAATCGCATTCGAAGAAAAAATTAAGACGAGAGATTTAGAAATACATAATTTTATTTTATCGATTTATTTTATCAAATACCTACTACATTTCGATTAATCACGTTGCAGACCAAAGAAAGAAGGCGATAGTGACCATGAAGAAGAATTCTACTACACAGAGCGGGAGGTGGCAGCCCCGGCACCGCCACCCACACTCTCCCACCGAGACATGTGCCGCCCACCGCACGAGGATCCTGAGTACCAACGCCAGCTAGTAGGCTCTTTTAGGTGGGAATCTTTGTTTTATTAACCATGCAAGTACTTCCTTACTCTTTTTCAAATATTTATCCAATTTCTATTTTATTATCATCATTTCAGGCAAGGACTACTATCTACTATGCAGAATGGGAACGCCCGGCCAATAAGCATTCCCGTAACGCATCACTGGGCCAACTCACATTCACCGGTTAGCATTTTGACACGTTTTGTGGGATATATCTAATATTTTTTACCAGCTAAGAAAATTAAAAACGATTATATATTTCCAGAAACATATGCGGTTATCAGCAGCAGGTGGATCACCAGGCAGTCCCGGAAGACGGCCGCGTTCAGACAACAAAAAGTGTCGTAAGGTATATGGCATGGACCAACGCGATCTCTGGTGTACTCAGTGCAAATGGAAAAAAGCATGCACGCGTTTCGGCGATTAGCGTTCGCGTCGCTCGCACGCATATGCGCGGGCAGTGCAACTCAAGTGAATGCAGAGCAGATTACTATAATCTTCACCCAAAATTAAAATGAGATATTTTAATCAATCGCGTTATGCGAGAACTATTCCGTGTGGAAATCGTGATTTAATTAGTTTTAAGGAAATATATATTATGAATGAAAGTTTTTATTTAATATAAGCGGAGACAGATAAAATTTACATATATTGGATAAAAAATTAAAGGAGACATATTTTTGCTCTTTATATGTGGCTCGTGTTTGACTGCATAATGGACATTGCCCACGTATTTTTGTAGCGCAGTAGATTCGCCTTAATTGTGACGTACATGTGGAATGCAAAATCGTATGACGCTCTCGGGCGGAGACTGTGAATATTAGCATTAAGTAGCTGTAAGATTAGACTGAGATGAATAGTGTGAAAACATTTTCCTAGGTGTTAACAAATATTTAATTTGTACCTGAACAGATATTCGATAATTGAACCATTTGACTGTACAGATTGGCAAAGGTAGTAGAAAGAATTGGTACTATTCGTTAAATAACCAGTTAAGTACTGCATGGGAATTTAACAGATTTTAATTTTATCAGAAATTATTGAGAAAGGTCAGTCAATTCCGTCCACATTTTCGAATGTGCCGCATCTATTGTTAATCGACCACACGTTCAGGATAATGTTTTCTCACTATTTCTACTATGTACCGAGTATGCGCATGTAGTATGCTCTGATAGTTCGACGATATGCTGTCGAAATTACTTCAGTGATACTAATCACTAAATATGATATGTATATTGACTGACTTAGTAAATAATAATGAAATATAAATTATAATATATGAATTAGCCTCGTAAGTTATCTCAGATTCGACGAAAAGACTACTAACATGTTTAGACTTAAATTTTTATGAACATATCTGTGTTGTATACAAAGATGGTCCTACTAGAACAAGGAGACAATACTCAAGAGATGCTCGCGCACTATGCGGCGAAAAGCTTGTCATTGTGGTGTCGTCCAAGGCGCCTACGCGTTGCCATTTGACAACGTGGTGAGGACACGCAAGGATATGACTTCCAGGAAAAGAAAAGATATGAAGGTAACATCACACTGTACATATTGTTGAAACGAATGCACACAATCTTAAAACATAGAGTTCATTAGAACGGGATGTTCTTATACGCCAGTAGCTGAGGCCTAATACATTAACGTCGTCGGAGAAACTTGAGATGAGAATTTCATATACATTTATAATACTTAAAAGTTCAGATATGATTAAGAACCGATAAAACCTAATGTGACTTTAAAACATCTACACGTACAGAGAAGAGGGGAAATGTGTAAAAGGAGCAGCGCTATGGGAGATTAAAGGAAAAAGCGATTGCGAGCTGCAATATTACTTTTAAGTATTACTGATTAAACGTGTAAATAATAATTATAATATAGTGAATTATATAAAAGATATTATTCTGTATCTACCTATTTAAAAATTTAAAGCAATGATTGGATGTGTACATAGATAAAAGTATAATTATAAAAAATATTATTATTGTTACTTAATGTGATTGTTTAAATCGAAAACTTTTGTACGGCTTCGTAATAACGAGTTTATAAAATGTAGATAGTAATTAGGCACAGTAATTAATTACAAGAACCGCGATAAGTTTTGTTTCGTCCCTGCATACATCACTACGTGATATAATTTTCTGGTTTGATAGTTACCAAGGCTGTTTGGTATAAAATATAAATATTGTTATAAGTATTAACAAATCACAAAATGCTTTTATTATAAAGAAAACAGCACTAAGTTTGTCAATACTCCTGGTTATACAACCATAGGTATTTAATATTTTAAATGTGCCAATCGTAAATGATACAATCACTGTGAAATCAATATTAGACTATTATACACGTAATGTGTTCATGCGTTGATTAGTATGCACTATGAGCTATCTAATTAAATCGGTGCTGATACAAATAACGCACATTTCAGATAAACATGTACCAGGTTCTGTGCCTGTTCAGTTATATACCTACACGTTATAAAATAACGAATCCCGATATCAA
Source organism: Noctua janthe (assembly GCA_910589295.1). Classification (NCBI taxonomy): domain Eukaryota; kingdom Metazoa; phylum Arthropoda; class Insecta; order Lepidoptera; family Noctuidae; genus Noctua; species Noctua janthe. The sequence continues at coordinate 9,287,509 of OU342556.1, read as the reverse complement.
AGCTATTAACGTTATACGTAAGACAAGTGAAGAATAAAATCTTTAATCTCATCGATTCAAAATTATATCAAATTTAACTAGATCTGATCATATAAATTTATAAGCGATATTCAAGATTCTTGACAATTTGTGGTTTAAATTATACCTGTACCCGTATGACCTAGTCACCCATACAAATTAATTGTTGAAAACTTACAATAAATTATATGTATTTTTATCGCAGTCTGAAAAAAATATTTGCTAACTTTTCGGATTGGTTGCCATGATTTTATATAACCGCGTCAGTTCTATTGTAAATAATTAGTTACTTCATGCCTCAGGATAAAATGTATACCTATAAAATTGTAATCTTTAAGTTTAGCAAGACCAATCTTAATTATCTACACATATAATAAAGTGGTTATTATATGGAATCTAATTAGCTATCACTTCTTATTACACATTGAGTCAAGGGCCATGTCGATACCACATCTTGCCAAATTTCTTTTTTAAATATCTTACAGGTGCTTAATTTCAATATTACTAATATGTTTGGATATCGTGCTATCATAATATTATTTTACATGATGTACCTGTAAATCTTACCAAATATACATTTCATTGCAATATTGGTTGTGATTGTGATAAAGCATCATGAAGTTGTCATAATTTATAGGAAAACAATAACGCTCGACGCAATGAAACTCCGCGCTTTCCAAACCAAAAGATCACTGTAGTCGTAAGCAACAACTCAGCTAGCGATTTGACAACTGCCATATTGTAAGGATCTAGAATATAACTGCAGCTTAGGTTTTAAATACATAGCTTTTAGTTATATTTTAAGTTGAAGTCATAATAATAGTATTTAATAATGTTAGGTACAATAAACGTATTACGTATATTTAGTTAATATTTGTTATTTCGCAGCAGTGAATATTTGTAAATAATTTCAGCTATTTTTTACGATCGATGATCGCTTACATCTACATGATTATGAAATGCTATTCGATAGTTCTTTCTTGTATAAATGGTTTCAGGCTTGACATTTTATTTGAAGCTGTTTAAGACCAACAATTGGATATCAAATTAGGGCAGTAGTAGTCCCGATACAAATTATGCTGATTTCCCGAACCAAACAAAATATTTTCTTTTATTTATAAATTTGAAGTTATGTCATTGAAGTCATGCTTACTGAGGTTAAGCTAAAAGTTTGTGATTTCAACGTGGGCTGTAAGCAATAGTGATCTAAATAGACACTGCAACTTTCTTTACTGATGAAGTCGACAGAACGCCACATGGCATGCTAGTTTCATATTCATGCATAAATACGATGCCGATCTCAATTTATTTTCGAAGCTACTAGATTTACGTTTAGGAACATATATATCATAGATCATTTCTTATTTTACATGAACTATAGTAGTTTACTTTTTAATATTTTAAAAGAAGACAGTTTATTTTTTAATTCCTAAGTGATTTGTAAATATTTTACGTAATTAAATAATTTATTTAGCCAAAATTTTTGCTCAATTTTGTATGCACTCAACACCAAAGTCATAATACTAACAAGAAACTACATATCAGTACAAAAAAAAGCATAATTGAAACAGTTTTTAGTATATTTGTGTTTTTAGATGTTCACATGTCTAGGGCTTACTAAGCTGTCTTTACATTATTACCTTTGGAAGCATGTTTCGTGTGACAATAGGGTGCTAGTGTAGCGCCAAACATTATTTACAACCATATGCTGGTAAACAATCTCCAAGCAGTATGGTATCCTACATACGGATTGTTTGTATTACTCGACATGTTGATCTTAATATTGCAGATATGTGTGTAGAAGAAATAAATGAGCGACTGGGTAATGAAATATGTATCACCAATATTCAGGTTGTTGTAAATGAGAACTGGGCACGTGATCACCTAAATAATTTAAGTCCAAACTAATAAAGGACTTGACTCCTCCAGACAAGTACCTAGTGTACCTTCACCAAAATTCTTCAAAATTTGTTTAATTAATTACTTATATTTTCTGATAAAAGTAGTTGAACCACAGTAATAATTTATGTAAATATGTAAAATTCACAAATTAGTAGGGTCTAAACTAATAAGTACCTGGTAACAAACGTGAATAACGTAACTTTAGTGCTATCGGTACTTATAATCCTACGAATCTGACGATATTAATGTTAACAACATTTTAATAACCAAGTTGTACCTACCTTCTAGTTGAGTAGCATATTTACTTAAATATATTGTATAACCTTTATTCTAAATAGTATATTCGTGAAATTAGATTACTTCACATTTTTATATGTTTAGTACCCTTTGTTGTAAAAATAATTTCAGTTGAACTTATGGTACATACATAGCTAGCATGTATTTTTATCTACACCTATTTACATTAATAGTATGTTTATCATAGATTTACGTCACTATTACTTCATATTTTTACCATACATTACATTATTATTGTAAATTGTTTACTCTAATTGCGAATCATTTTAATTATTCTTTATAACTTATATATTTGATTGAATGTACCCTTTATGTATTTTGCTATTCCAATGAACATAATTTTATTTTTATGTGGGCAATTATAGTTTATGAAAATATGTCTCCTGTTTTTATAGGTACCGAATTAAGTACTTTTTGCATATAGATATTTTCTTGACGTGTCTGATATTTAGCTACCACGCACTGTCTTAGTATACAATACAAATAGCCGACAACGACGACTAGAAATCACGTGATTAGCTGTAGTTAATTTCTAATTTACAGTGAAAATATCTGATTTGAAAGAAAGGATTACAGAAGAACACCGATTCTATGTTAACACTAATTAACAAATTAAGTAAGTGTCTGCTACTCCTATGTCGACAGAGTACGTAACAGAAATTAACATTCGCGCCCTCGTTGAAGTGCGATTTGTGTTTCAATATTTATGGTAAGCATGTACGGACATCACTGACTAGGTACTAGATGTTAAGTATCACTGTTATTCGCAATATTTCTGAAATACTGATGCACCAAGCAATCTGTTTTGTGCCCCGTACTTATGGTAAACAAAAGCTGAGCATTGCTGCAGCTTATTTTTTTTTTCTGGCAGCATATATCACATTGAAACTTCGTGGGATATTGCCAGCAAAACATTTCGAACCATCAACAAATAAACGTGTTGCTGAAGCAATGCTATGTTTCTTTGGTTTTCCATGCATAAAAGACGGAAAATTAAAAAATAAATATCGTGATCAAACTGTATTAAATATTTAGTACACAGCACACGACTTAGACACCTGTCATTGAATAATTATTGCTAATACCTATGCAATGTAATAATTAAGTACATAATGTGTTATTTATAATTTTGGTTAATATTGGTACCTACTCCAGTTGTAAGTCGTCCTAAAATCTAACTTTTACTTCCTCGTGCAACGGTATTCTTAAATCACGAAAAAAGAGGGTAGATGCAAACACGTTGTGGATATTATAAGTAAACGTTTGTTAGTTCTATTTAAACTTGGAAGTTTGAACATTGAAACACTACGTACTACTCTTTTCCTTTGGACGTCAACATCGATACAAGTCTAACGGAAGTTTCGTACAGTTCTTTTGAATGGTTAAAAATAACAATTAGTACATTCCAATGCGGAATACGCGTAATTAGACGCAACATATAAAATTACATAGAAGCAGTGAGAGTTAGTACTTTTCGTTTGTGGTTTTATATTAATCTACCTTACAGGAAGTTACTTATGCAATTGTTAAGCCAGTATGTATCAAATTTAAATATCAATAATACATAAGTTTCGGAAACATGATGCAAGTAGGTATCTAGTTTCTTGTTAAGGGCCGGTGAATGCATCGATACGTCGTTATTAATGGTTACCAGTAGTTTTAAGGTCGCAACATGATCAAATGTGTTGATTATCTCTCGATAGATATTATATTTTCGTATTCAGTTGTCAATATCACAGTTTTTACCGAAACTGTCAGCTCTGGGTTACAATTTTCCGACGTTACCTTTCTAGAACTGCCTAAAAACTTAGTTTCTGTGATTTGTTTTTCATCAAAAAATTATTTGTGGTAGAAACTAGCTGGCAGTTCTTCTACTGTGATATTAATAATTTTATTTATTATTTTCTAAATTATTATTTATAATGTTGAATGTGAGCAGAGCATGTTATATTTTACTGAGATTGTCATAGATTAGATCAATTTTATTTTATATCATCTCTAATGTGAAGGTCCAGAATGTGTTCCAAATTGATTTAATGATGATAGTTATTACAATTTTATTATGAAACGTTTCTGTTAATATGTTGAAAATAATCTTGTAATATAAATTGAAACAGGAAGAATTATGTACATCACAAAACTTACAGCCTTATTATAACGCACTTTGAGCTCTCTATCTATAATGTATAATATTGCATTTCATAGCGAACATATTTGACTGTGAAGTATTGTACCTATCCTATCTACTCAAAAAAATGAATGTTACACAGTGAAATGAAATATATATAAAAAAATGTTATTATTTTATTATGTGCTACTTCAAGTAGACTATTTGCCTGAATATACCTCAATAAGTTTAGTATGAATTTTGTGTGTCTTGAAAAAATATATTTCAATTATTAGAATCAGAGTGGCATTATTTTTCTTATCCCATCCTATTTTTACATGCAGGACTTACTGCAGGGCAACGACCGTAAAGGCCTTACATTCATTGGTTAAATTTTCTATCACTATCTTGATATTAATCTATACCTGGAAAAATGTGTTGCAAATGGCAAAACCCAGTAAAACGCAGATGGGAAGCTTCAATGTTATTATTAAGTGATGATGAATAATAACAAACCCATTTTATTTTGTATGTCTCTTAACCAGGATAATGAAACTATATTAAACAATATACCAACCTTCCCTAACATCCATGAAGAGAAATCATGTAACAGGCCTATGAATGATTAAGTAGTGCCGTTTGTCAAAAACTGCTTTTCAGTCCCAGTCATTGAATAGTTTCTGCCTACACCACTTGCAAAAAAGCATCAGAAGAATGGAAATAAATTATTTGTTTTTATTTGAAATATGTGCAACTGTTTATTTTGAACTTTGAAAACAAATGAATTACACCTTGAAAACCTCAAAAACACAAGATGAGAATACCTAGACTTCAGAACCCATCAAGAAATCTAAACAGGTAGGTATGGTATGCAGGCATTTATAAAATTCTTCTCAAGACTGTTTTTCTGGTAAAACAAATTCACAAATTTGCTAAGAATGCAATCATTCAAAATTTTTAAGTGATCATATTTAGTACCTAGCTACAGTACATCTGTCGGTACGGTTCGCGGATAAGTAAGCGGATAAAATACGCATCGCGCCACGCACAAATTACAAACCGTTTGGTTGAATAGAGGATTCACAACAGATTTTAAATATCAATTTTTAGCATTTTTAAATAAAATGAATTAATTTTAATAATTATGTTTTAAATCTAGCAAATAGATAAGACAGGCAGTAAAAGCGAACAAATGCATTGAGTTGGTCAAGCATTAAAAGCAGAAACAACAACGAACTAACATACTAACTTGGTCATAATTATGTTCGGCAATAGGCACCCATAATGTCAAGAACTCTGGATATTACGATGTAATCTTGAAAATGGTGAATGACACGGTTTTAAAATCTTTAGAATGAAAAGAAATCTTTGATCATTGAAAGAAATCCTTTGCCGAACTCTGCAAGGTACTTTTGAACTAGAGCGAGAAAGCAGAATTCGCGGCATATTTTTTTTTGATCCTGGTAACAGTTGCTATTGATATAATCGACTAAAACAAAGATTCAGTGAAAATCGAATGTAAAAAATAAAAAAAATAAGTAATTAATTAATTAATTAATACATCCAGCAGGTGACGCACCGTACACACTACTGCATATAGACTGTATATATATACCATCATATAGCGTGGCGACACGTCACCACGGCATGCGTCGCCACGCCAGAAATCGGTTTTACGTGCGGCTATAGATGTTTCACATCAATAAATTATATTAATTATCAAAATTAATTTGTCAGCGCGTTGTTCAGAGTCAAGAAATCAAGCGATAGCACCGTCACTTATTCGTGGTGGAAGGGTCACCGACACGAAAACAATTACTACGTATTCAGTTCCTACATTATTCTGAGGCCCTCTACATAGAAATTTTTCATTGGTTATTAAAAAAACAGTTGTTTCCTACAAAAGTGCAATACCTACACGGTCAAAATGTATGGAAGAGCAGATATTTTTTTTAATAATCGATAAAAAGTTTCTATGAGGCCCCATAAGTAGAAATTTTCTTTTGCTCAGTATGGTGTTTCGCGTCGGTGTTCCTTCCACACCGTATTACTGTACTCTCTGTGAGCGTCACTTAATCGTGTTTTTGCGATTTCATCTCTATCTTTATTCTTGATACGATTTTTATCTCTTATCTTGGAATCGCCAGGGTAGCCCGCAAATAACTATGTCATGAATAAGTCAATTGGGTTAAATGAACTTAGAGGATTTGTGATTGATGATTTTAATGATTGTAATTCAGTAACTACATACGTGTTACTTGCCCGACTCAATTTTCATCAACACACAACCTAACACTGACCTGCAAATCTCAAAAAAGTGTGGCGTATTGTGTTACACCACTATTTTATACTTTAATTGGCAACACTTAATGTTTCCGGTAAAAAGGAATACCCACTGCCGCCATATTGTACAAAGACACTTTGTTCTCACGACTCGACTCAGTGTGTGCTCTACCCAACATTATTACACACACAAGTTACACTGAAGATTAAACTGTTGTTCCTGTATCCACGTGTTTTATCTAAGAGTGGTCTCGAGTACGACCCGTACCTCCAAAACGTAAGAAAATTTGAATTTCGCGGGTTCCCCTGGCACTTCCACTTCATGGATTGATCGTGTACTGCTAAATTGATGCAATATACGTTTCGATTCGGTATTTCAGATTAATTAACGTGGAAGGATTGAACAGATGCAATATTGATTGTCAAACGACTACTTTTTCCATGACTTTTTTTGTTTCAAAGTTATATTTATTTCGACATGTAACACTGTTGGGTGTAGAAATGTCAAAAAAACTCGTATCATGTCAAATCAATAGAGCTTGTTTTTCAAGAACAATGTTTTTATTTTGAGCTCAAGAAACTATTGATTTTGTCTTGATCTTAGCAAAGTAGAAAAAATAACTTTAAAATTGACGATAGAAGATAAATAATTATCGGTTAGCTATTAAAAAAGTGTTTAACCATGGGTGCAGTGTTGGGTCTTTGTTCAGCTGCTCAGGTGATTGTTGTTTTTATAATGATTAACTCGTGTAATTGTTGTGATTACAATTACATGTTCGATTTGAGGAATCCTTTTATTATATCACTACACAAGACAAAATATGTCAAGTTATATTTTTTGTCTAGAATCTTTTCTCATGAAATAGCATAGCTACGTAAACTCTACATGGGATGACTAAACTTTATATTAACACTGCAATTTTTTGCTCAAATGAACCTTATTTAAGTGATTATGTGGATCAGAGGGTCATCATTGACTCGGACAGGCAATGTAGTTAATAAGAAATGTTAATTCAATAGAATTGACCAAGTAGTTTTCTGTATTCATACCTACTTTCACACAATCCGTAATATACCTACATTTTGCGTACTCAGTAGAAAAATTACAAATTAATCATCAATATGTATAAATGTAATGTTTATTATATTTTAAAAGTGAAAAATGCTCACAGCCAGGAGGTTACAAGCACCAACAGTATAAAATTTTATTCCAATTGCACTATGCTTAGCGTGACCTTATTAGTGACTGTAGCCCACAGGCTGGGCCGGTCAAAAACTGTAAAACTAGCAGTATCCATGATATTTGATAGTATACCCACCCCATTGCAAACTAAACAATTAGCTACTGAATGATGATCTAATAAATAAGAGAAAGTAATAGTGTTGTGTTGTATGTGTTTATAACAAAGTATTTGTTTTATAGCTGGCATGCTGTTGTGGAAGCACAGCTTGCTCCCTGTGCTGCTCAGCATGTCCGTCATGTGCCAACTCCACATCCACCCGTATCATGTACACGATCATGCTGCTACTTGTGATGGTGACCGCTTGTGTCACGCTGGCTCCTGGACTACATGATGAAATGAAAAAGGTAAACTTTTTCTTCTTTACATATATAATCCACCTAATTTTGTCCTACCAGTATGCCACCTGTACAGGTATATTATTGTTAATTTGAATCTTGGAATGGTGCATGTGGTTGGCCAGGATCGCCAGGAAAGAAGATGAGGCATATCTATGGGGCTCCATATTAGTAATAACAAAACAGCAGTGTGTTTAGGTCAACTAAATCTCTTTACTTTTTATGGGGCCAGGTTTGCCTGCTAAATATAAAATCAGGCCAAATAGGGTATGCTTGACCCATCTCAAAAGTTTGCTTTAATCGGGTATGCCATCAAGCCTATCTACATATATCTGTGTATCAAGCAATGACAAATGGAACATTGTAGTAAATATCACATAAGTACTGGCAGCTTTGCTTTGCCTTATAGTAAAATTGGATGAAGCCATAAGTTCAAAGTCAAAGTAATTTATTTTTTTATATCAGTGAATCGTTTATTGAGTATAATCATTTAAGTTTTCCATGTATGAATATGTATGTTCCAGGTACCATTTTGTAAAAACTCTACGCACTATTTACCGGGCGACTTAAAAGTGGATTGTGACCAGGCTGTTGGCTACTTAGCTGTTTACAGGTGATTTTATATTCTTACATTACTATTGCTTCCACAAATATTATAAAACAGTTAACAAGCCAAAATGAAAATACTTTATCTAATTGTATTACCTACATGATGTTATTGACATCTGAATATTTTGTCATGTGATCTTTAAAGTCTATGTATCAACATGATATAAGATTAAAAACATCTTGATCTCATTTGATGTTGTAGTTGAAGTACATTCTTGTTTGTTGTGGGTGAAATAGACTATTAATTCCCACATCATTTTATATTTCAGAATTTGTTTTGCAGCATGTCTCTTCTATGTTTTAATGGCTCTAATAACACTTGGTGTGAAGTCCTCCAAAGATCCTCGAGCTGGCATACAAAACGGGTATGTATTTATCTCAATCTCAACTTGTTTTGAACATTAACAAGTTATCAGTGAGTCTGCGTATATGTATGACTGATAATAATTGTTTACCTATGTATTATGTTGATAAGTACATTTGTGTGTTTTGTATTTTAGCTTCTGGGGCATCAAGTATATGGTTGTAATTGGCGGTATAATTGGCGCTTTCTTTATTCCGGAGGGACAATTTGCTTCAACTTGGATGGTGTTTGGCATGATCGGAGGCTTCTGCTTCATAGTCATACAACTTATACTAATTGTTGATTTTGCTCATACTTGGGCTGAAAGATGGGTTTGTAAGTATAAAATATTTTTCGAAAAAAAATAAACTTTTAAAAAGATACAAGTGGAAAATGACTTTTCCTTTGAAGGATGTATTTTTTTGAAAAAAAAAAACGTTTATTCTTTTTAGTTGTGGTTTTCCACACATATTCTTGTCATGCGTTAATTTAACATAGCAACTAGAAGTTGTTATAAGTTAGATAGATCATAAACCTAGGCAAAGAAGAAAAAATACGTACATTTACAGTGACATTTGTAATGAGGAAAAAACCCATTTGATGATGTCTCAGTGACTGAATAATACATGAGTCACTAAGGTAAAGTATTGTTAATTACGAAATATGACAGATTTTCCTAGAAGTATACATATAATTGTATGTATGGGTTGTTGTTGAAGTAGTTTGTCATAGAGAGATAATTATCTCATTTTGTTACTTCTACAAAAAGGGAACAAGACTTTTGCCTTGCTGACGGCATGACAAATATAAACTAGTATCAATTACTGACTTGTTTATGATTCAAGATGTGGTGATGGTTAGGAGTGGCTTATGTCTAGCCATAGAACTCTTTGGTTCACGGATGATAGTTAAATTACAGTTGAATGTATGAATAAAGCAAAGCAGATCTATGCTTTTATTTGACGTAACATGACATACTAAGCATCACACCAATAATTCCTAAAGGGTCGACAGTGATGTACACTTATACATTTCGTTAGTTTTTGACATTTATTCATGAATTTCAGCAAACTATGAAGAGTCACAGTCGCGCGGGTGGTATGCCGCTCTACTACTGGCCATGCTCACTGCCTACGCTCTCGCACTGGTTGGCATCGTCCTCCTTTACGTGTATTACACAAAGGTAAAGTAAATTACCTACTACTTAAGCACAATAGATTTGTCAAAAGATTAAAAGGACAATAAAACTATCATTTAGCTAATGTGTGTCCTTTGAAACATGAGCTGTTTTAGTTTAAATGGTTAAGTATAGCTGCAGTTTGCCAGGAAACTCTTTAAAATATCATTTGTAGATGTACAGTGGACCAGCAACAGCCAACGAAAACCTAAAGCAAAGAGAACAGGGTTTAAAAATAATAGCATACTTAATTTGCTATCAAAGAAACGAAATATCACCCAACTTTGCTGGTACAGATCAAATGAGCCAGTATTAAAATCCTTATCTCAGAACTGAATTCCTCCAAATCCAAGCACACATCCAATAAATCCAAAATATATATTATTATAAAGTTTGTAAGTTCGGATGTAGGAGCTAATCTCCGAATCTGCTTGTCCGATTTCACTAATGCAAAGCTATACTATCAACGAATGCCATAGGATAATATGTTTCTTCGTCTCCAGCAAAAGTCATCCATCAATAAGCTAAGAGTAATGTGACACTCCACCAGCTAAACAAATCTTATTTACAGTCGAGTGGCTGTGAGCTATCCAAGTTCTTCATCTCCATAAACCTGATCCTCGTGGTGATCGCGAGCGGCATCTCGATCTTGCCTTCGGTGCAGGAGCATCAACCCCGCTCCGGGTTACTGCAGTCGGCTGTTGTGTCGCTGTACGTCATGTACCTGACGTGGTCCGCACTCTCCAACGCTTCTAAAGAGTGTAACAGCATCACTGGATCTAATGAGGTTTGTAATGCGTTCATACAGAATAAAAAACATAACCCTGTATTTGGTGTCGCGCAGTCGGGTAAAAATGAAAACACATGCCAGTGGCTTGCAAAATAACATGCAGCTAATTTTATTATATTGTGTAGCTTACACAATGGAATGCTTGCAAGTTTAGGGTGGACGCACATCTGACGAAAGACGTCGGGCGTATCGTAAATTCGGTTACGACTATTCGGTCAAATTTGAACTTGCCTAGTCTAGACACGTCAAGTCAGTTATAACGTTCGACGCACTAACGCGTCATCGGTTACACATAAAGGGTGTAACTAGACCCTTAACGAAGCCGAAAGGCACTTGTTCTGCCCATCTTTGCGATTTTTTTGTTCTAGATGATGCCTCGGAACCTTCTAGTTCATGTTTTTATGTAAGATTTTTACTTTAAACACTTCCATGACCCCCTTAATATTCAATCCATCCATCAGCACAATGCATTGAGTGCGTTCCATCGAGTCCTACCGTAAAACGTGATTTTTCACCCCAAATAAAAAAGTCGTTTCCCAGCAATAATTTTTGCGTAGTTATTTAGTTTGATGTACATAATGCTTGGTTGACGGCTATGTGAAGGGTCTGTTTACACTTTGGATAAGGTTGGAAGTTTTATTACCTATTTATCATTTCTGGTGTTCCGCGACCGACGATGCTCGAATCTTCCATCAGATATGCGTCCACTCTTAGCTGGCATGAGTGTTTTTCCGAATCAGGTAAACCAGCTGTTTCCGTTCGACCGACTTTGATATAACCGATAGATCGGAGTCGCATGCATTTAGGTTCTCAAAAGGTCATTGCACCTTTGCTATGGTAACGCCATTGCATCAAACTAGAGTTACTTTTATAGTACCAGTCTATTACTAAACATTTAACAAGAATACTAATAGTAATTTAATGTATTTATTACACGAATGATTCTCCTTACTAATATATTAACAATTTAATAATGGAAAACACATTAAACAACACATATTTAAAAAAGAAAAATGTACGATAGTTGAAGGTATTATTAGGGATCGAGATTCGATTTTATAAATGCCTTTTTAGATAACACCCGGCTAAAAAATGAGGGAACTTACATGGCAACTCAGAGGCGCGGTCGCTTTTCGGGTAGTGACATCATAACCAAACAATTAACGATCTAACATACTAAAGAGTAAAGCCGATGATGTTGTCAGTTGTTTTGCTTTCTCTTTCATGAATATAAAGGGACGTCAGGATGGTCCACAATATCATTTGGATCCATGGTTGATTTTACTAGGACGTGGGTGATCGGGCGAGGAGAATCAAACGCCGTATTTCACTTAAAATGTAATCAGGATCTTATTACAAATTTATTAGGAACACTAAATCAATTGATACTCCACCCAAAACGTAGCGCGTATTCGTTACGCGAACGGAACGGACGGTGTGCCTCTCGCATTCGAACTGAACCGTCACACCGTTCGTGCTCCCCACACTAGCTTTTGGTGTTGCGTGAATGACAACCGATCACTTCGACATATGGGGTTGGGCATATCCGGTTGACATTCAGTCTTAAATAATCAAACACGCCATCGTGACCAGACAGACATTAGCACGTCCTCGTGCCATCCGTTTCTTTTGCCGTTGAGTTACTCACACTTTATCGTCCTATCCTTACATGTTATGCGTGGAGCGTGTAGGCACTTGAGATACCCTAAAAAATACTTTTCGAGATTTTATTTTACCACTTTGTCGACGCAACTAATCCGTATATTCATGCCAAATTACAGCTTTCTAGTACTAAGAGTCTTTGAGCTAAACTGCGGACAGGCAGACGGACAAGGCGAAACTATTAGGGTTCCTTTCCTTGTTGACTACGGAATCCTAAAAAGTTCCATTAAAAACAAGTATTTAAAAAAAACTTGTGAAAAATTTGGAACTTTGACCACCAATATCTCCGTAACTAGAAAGTTGCCAGGTATAGTCCAGAACAAAAAATGAAATAAATGCCTTTCGGCTTCGTTAAGGGTCTTGTTGTTACACCCTTTATATGCCCCTTTTGGATCGGACAGGGTTTTTTTTTAACTTATTGTATAGTTCATGTTCACCAATAAAAATCCAGTTATGCTTATGATGTATATTTAAGTAAACTTGAACAAGTTAACGCAGTAAATGACATTATTAAGACAGTGCCTAATAGCAAAATATTATGTAATGTATTAATATTGTTTGCATTATGCATCTAAAGTCCTATTGTATTTAATATACTACCATGTTTATCTATGTAAATTATAATATGTATTATTTTAAATTTGCTCAACCAGGAATCAAAGGAAGATATGTATTGGGTATGTAAAATGGTATTAACGGATCCTTTATCACTTTATATTGAATCATTAACACATTCTTATTCTATTCACTCTTTTAACTAAGCATAAAGGTAATCGTACTCAGTTTGTAAGTAGTTTTAGATCTAAACTAAAATACCGCTAATGTCTATTTCTTTTCGAATTTGAACCGAAATAAGTCACCTCTTTATTCATAAACAAATAAACGGATAAACAATAATGGTCTATGAATGTTTCCAACAGTCATCCTTCGACAAGCAGTCGATCATCGGGCTGGTCATTTGGGTGTGCAGCGTGTTGTATTCATCTATCCGGACGGCGTCATCCTCGTCTAAAATCACCATGTCGGATCATATCCTCGCCAAGGAAGGAAGCGCAGGTGAATATAACCTTCTTTATAATACCTTAAAGTCTTACTAAAACTATTATATTGCAAGACTCATTGCAAAGGGAAAAAAGCAGGGTAAGAATTGTTTCACATTCGCTTATTTGCATTCTGTTTGAACTGGCCGAAAATGTTTTGATATTTCATCGTTATCAGTGTGTCCTCTAGCTTATTTCTGATAATTCTGTGTTGAATATTTCGCAATTTTGTCAAAACTGATCTTGATACTTCTATGATCACAGGTTTGCATGTTTTATTACCCAAGTTGAATTTTAAATGTTGCTTGTCAATTGTCTTTAATGCCTTTATATTTTCAAACAACACTCAATCAGTATAATTACAACTCTTATTATTATTTCCATTATACCGAATTGTTTTGGCGTTTAAATTGCAATGATTACCTATGTTTTTCAATAGAACACGAACAGTGTTGTTGTCACTTTTTTTTTTTACTTTTTTATGTAACACTAACGCATACTGTGCATTCTTTGCGGACATATCGCGCGGCGGTGGCGCTGTGTAAGGGCAAGGAGGGCTCATTGCTAACGAAGGTAACACCACATGTGCACTTGGCCTTAAATCACTAAGTACCTTACATGCAAACACTGAACATCAACATATCTTTTCATTATCTGCTAACATATTTTTGCTTGTTTAATTTGAGTTCATGATATTCGTATTTGAATCATTCCATGCCCTTTTATTTCTTTTTAAAGATGAAAATGTATTATATTTTCTTATTTTCCTTTATGCTATGCTTAGGGCCAGTTACTTCAGAAGCCCAAACCAAGCCTCCTAGTCCTAATTTGAAGAAGCCAGGTTAAATGGTTTTATTGTATATTTTGTAGGTATTGGCAGTTTGTTAGATCAAAGGACATCTACATAGCATTCATGAAAATAGCTTCAGTAGATATCAGTTTATGTTCTTTAGTTATTTGCAATGTGTTTGAAAGAACGACTTCTTTAAAAAAAATGCTCTGCTGGAAATCTGTGTAATATTCCAAGTATTTCGTTTATTCCGCTTTTTTATTCCACTTAACCGCTTTAATTGCACCTCAACATGGTATTGTGATCAACATAGTTAACGATGCATGTCGGTATGCTTACTGAGCGCAGGATATGATTCCGTAGAGGGCGCTGACGGCGGCGAGGCGGGCGGCCCGGAGACCAAGGTGTTCGACAACGAAGAAGATGGCGTCGCCTACTCCTGGACCTTTTTCCACATCGTGTTTGCTCTGGCTACGCTTTACATCATGATGACACTCACAAATTGGTACAAGTGAGTATCTTAAATCTGTCTCGTCTTTAGAAGTTCTCAATTGCAGTGGTTAGATATTAGGGCTGCGTGTGGTTTAAACGAGGATGTATGAGTCCCAGCAATGAGAACACTGTACAGAGAGATCTGTGTAATAATTTTGGTGTGTAACCCACTGCTGCCTAACGCGCTCCAGCTACCCTCTTAGCCGCTGCAGGAATGAATAATTTTGTAATTTTAATATTTAATGTATTCATCATTACAAGAACAAACTAACGGTATTAAGTTACCAACCCTGAAAAGTATTAACGAAATAAATTTTTTCCAGCCCAAGTTCGCAGCTTTCGAAGGAGAATGTCGCCTCAATGTGGATTAAGATCACATCCTCTTGGCTCTGCGTGGGTCTCTACATCTGGACCCTGGTGGCACCAGCTCTGTTCCCTGACAGAGAATTCAACTAAATATTTTGTCAGTCTCTGTAAAAGCTGTTTTCTGTTACACCATGATTGATCACAGCTGACAAAACTTCAAGAAGAAATTGTTGAAATCAATGTGTGTTCTCAATTTTGTTGGACGGAGTGTACCATAAAACAGCTTTTATGCTGTAAACTGGCTTTTATTATAACATTTTAAATTTGATCTTTATTTTAAAAATTATACTGTCAATTGTATTTAGATACTTGTAGACCAGTTGATTGTTATTATAGTAAGCCATGTAAATCCTTAATATTAAGATCTCATAAGATTATTTTATATATTTCTCGATTCTTTAAGCATCTAAACTTTTCTTATCACAATACTTTTATTACGTATTCTATAATTCTTTAGTACTGCTTGATACTCTCACAATAAAATATATGATTTAATTTTTCACTGACTTTGAAATCGTAATTGTTGCATTATTTGCTGCTTTAAATGTCTGTATATTCACTAATTTAATTGTATTATTAAATTCAATCTACCCTCCCGAGATGTTTCATTAATTGTTCGCCCCGAATTAAGAACTTGGTTGTTGGCGGACTGATAAGATTCCCTTACAACCAGGGACCGAAAACGTTAAAACCAGTATTATATGTTAGTTAGCCTGTAACAACCAGTTCACGAACAGAGTTCATTTTTGTACATAAAAAATGTGCAACCATATAATTATTATAAGGGTTTAACCTGTATAAAGCGCGGCGAAAGACGCATCGTTTCACCTCTTTTCATACTTTGGTTCACACCGCGAACTATCGAAAGATACGAACGTAGTATGAAAAGGGCGTCGTTCGCGTCGCTCGCCCGCCCGCCAGCTGGCGGTGTGGCCTGCGCTTAATGGTTAATCAAACGTGCGTTTTATTAGGTCTAACAGATCAACCTTTTTTAACCTGATTAATCGGTTCCTGTTTTTGCAACGTGAGAGTATAGGGCATAAACCAGATTGCACGAAGGATAAGGCACGTCTCCCACTGCCGATGATTTGCGAATAGAGCTAGAAACTAGTTAGCGAGCAGCGAGTGTATATTCCGAATAGTTTTGTCGGTCCACCAAGAAAAGAGTCTGCGAGTGTTCTGCTCGTCAAGCGACAGTGGCTGAACAAAGTTTTTTCATTGATAGCTATTGTCGCTGTGAAAAACTACTGCAGAAAGTTATCGCCGGAAGCGTGAAAAGTCAGCGACCATCTTAACTTAACACGGGAACCACATTAAATCTATTGCACATTTCTCGAGCGAGAAATAGCTAATCGCTTCCTCATCTGCGATGCCTAAGCACCGATCCCACTCAGCACGTAATATTTCTTTTTCAAACAACATATATTTCATTCGAAAAAGAAATGTCCACGATGGGATAAGGGCAAGAGATTGATGATGGTAACTCAAAATGTTGATATCCAAACATTTAATTCGATATTAAAAAAAAAGTTGACATTTGTCACGTACTCACTCACGTCCCGCGCTGTCATTCATTCGTGCCTACTGTTATTTTTCTTTTGTTTACTTCTAAAAACAAACTAAAGTTGTGGTTTTTCTTTTATTTTAAAGTTAATTAATTATGAACAGTCGTCTGTTTACCTTATTGTGTATTATTGTTTCCGTTAGTTCTAGTAAAAATGAACAGTTTTGCAGTAAAGATGAAAAATCGTGCTCTGAAGACCACAACAAATACAGCAGAGGTTATAACAAAGTTTTTAACTCTCAATATCAGTCGATTTCTTCATCTTTATTCTATAGACTCAAGAAGTCAGCATTATTGTTGTTAAGATATGACAGACTGCGGTTATAGAAATCCTTTGAATTTTCCTGCAAACAACTTTTTTTCATAGATGACTTGTCATAACCGTAAATTGTGCCTTTTGATACCAAAATTCTGCAGCCGTAAGTAAAAGGGGCACATCAAAGGAATGAGAAAAATGGGCCGTACCAATACACCTTGGTTCAGTAAGGCTTTTTTTTCGCACGTACGCCCCTTTGCAGGCAGAACCGTATTTAATTAAATAAGTAGGACCACCTCATCTTTAGAATATTTGTTTAAATATTCTATATTTAACTTCCAGAAGCTAATGATAGATCTATAAAAATCAAAGAGAAAATTAACTTAGCTGTTGACCATTATGTTCCTTGTAAGAGTGAAAATTGTAGCTGTCATGCTTCAGTGATTGATCAGGACCTGGCACCATTCAAAGACGGTATTACCAAGGAACTTTTTGACAGAGCTCGGGCAAAAGCAACTAAGTACCAGGTAATTTGAAACACATAATTTTATAGTAGAAACTAAAATAATCTTTGTTTAAAAAGAAAACAAATCTAAATTCTAAATCAAAAATGATTATTATTTTTCAGATAATTGATGGAAAACTGTATAGGGAAAACGAATGCCACTTCCCAGCAAGGTGTGCAGGAGTAGAACATTACCTGACTGCTCTAGCAGCAAAAATGCCAGATTTAGAACTAGCACTAAATACCAGAGATTGGCCCCAAATCAATCAAGCATGGACCCATCCAAAAGCACCAGTATTTTCATTCAGTAAGGTCCTGAGATTAACATTTATTACTACTATGTCAGTTATGACTGGCTGGAAGCTGTCTAGTAACTACTTGATGTGACAATTGAAATTAAAAAAAAAAACAGAAATAATGTCACAAAACAGTTGCGTTACAAGTATACTTATACTTCAGCTACATATTACAGCCTCAAAACACATTTTTCAGACAAAAGATTATTATGATATAATGTATCCTGCCTGGAGTTTCTGGGAAGGTGGTCCAGCAATATCCTTGTACCCCACTGGCATAGGCAGATGGGACAAACACAGAATCTCAATATCAGGAGCTGCTGGAAAGTTAGTTACTTATTTATGAAGATTCTTTACAGACATATGAATGCATTAGACTGGTTTATAAGTTATTGGCTATCTCTAAAATTGCAGATGGCCGTGGGAAAAGAAAGAAAGCAAAGGATTTTTCAGAGGATCCAGAACAAGTGAAGAAAGGGATGCTCTTATACTGCTCTCTAGATCTGAACCTGACCTTGTTGATGCTCAGTACACTAAAAATCAAGCTTGGAAGTCTGATATGGTACATTACCTACATGCCAAAGATTGAATGTGTGGCTTCTTTTGGTAGAGTTACCATTGCAATTACTAGACTACTTGAATTTCAATTGAAGTGGTGTAAAAGTTAACTTTTAAAAATTGTTGTGTGTTGGCCTTCTAAGAAGAATCACCATTTCTGGCATAACATTTCAATGGTGACTTAGCTAAGAGAACCCTCATACACCTATCTCAAAAAATATTATTTATTTATTTATTTAAACTTCATGTACAATAGTGATATATAGGCGGACTTAATGCCACAAGGCATTCTCTACCAGTCAACCTTTGGGTTAAATAAGAAAACATTGTGATAGGGTACAAAATAAATAATAGGTCTTTACCTATGTAATTGGAGATTTAATAACCAGCATTTTCAGATTTAATTATCTGTGGATTGGCGCGCAATTCGAAATTCAAATAAAAAGCCGTGTTCTTTTAATTTCAAATTCAGTCATTTGTTTTTAGATAGTTTTTTGTTTTTGTGAAATTGTTGTAGTGTTTTTGGCGCCATGGATAAACTGAAAATTCGTACAATTTTCGAATATGAGTTCCTACGTGGACATACCGCTGCGCAAACAACACGAAACATTAACGACGTGTACGGGCATAACACTGCTTGCATAAACACGGTCCATTATTAGTTCAATCGTTTTAAATCTGGAAATTTTGAGTTGAAGAATGAGCCTCGCGGTCGGCCGGTAACCATTGTCGACAACGACGAATTGAAGGCGGTAGTGGAAACGGATCCAACTCAATCTACGGCTGAGTTTGCTGCGGGCCCTGGAGTTAGTGTCAAAACGACATTGAAGCACTTGCGTCAAATCGGAAAGAAAAAAAAGCTCGATAAGCTAAAATAAAAAAAAATACAAAAATTTTTGTTTTTAAAATTTTCATACAAATCTTCAATTTCATAGGTAAAGACCTAATATATAAAAAATAACTTCTTGCTATCGAAAATTTATATAGGCACTAAAAATATGATACTGTAATATGTTTTGGTTTTTGACCTACTTACAACATTTATATTATTTCAGGACACACTTTATGCACCACCAGCATCAGAAGTATCATTTGAAGAACACTGCAAATACAAATATCTATTCAACTACAGAGGGGTCGCTGCTAGTTTCAGATTCAAGCATTTATTCCTATGCAAGTCTTTAGTGTTTCATGTTGGTGATCAATGGCTGGAATTCTTTTACCCCTCCCTAAAACCTTGGGTACACTATGTACCTATCAGCCCAAAAGCGAAGGAAGAAGAGATAAAGGAATTAATAAACTTTTTCAAAGAAAATGATAAGTTAGCTAATGAGATAGCAAACAGAGGTTTCCAACATATTTGGGATCATTTAACTGATAAGGATGTAAAGTGTTATTGGCGAAAGCTTTTAAAGAAATACGCCAAACTTGTGAAGTATGATGTTGTAAAAGATGTTGATCTGAAATTAATATTATCTTAGTAAACTAAGACAAAAATAAATTTATTATTTTTTAAAGTGGTTGTTTTAGTCGAATTTTGTTATAACATTAATTTGTCTAGGCTTGAGTCACTCGGGAATCGCTGTGTCCTTTGATCCATTGGATGGGTATATTATTGTGATTACCAACCTGGTTCAGGCGTTGATGATACTCTTGTATTAACCCAGAGCTGACTATGTGGTTGTTTAGTGCTAGCAGGACAGTGAGAGTATACGAATAGAGTGTTCCACAACCCTCCTGGCTAAGATGGCTGATGCCACCGGGGAAATGCCCATGCATTCTGCCTGAAATACCGTGTTGTGGGCCCACAGTGGTGTGGCTATATGGATGTTGAGATCCTCCGAGAAGACTCCAGCTCCAGTGCCAGTACCTGTTTTAGATCCATCCGTGAAGATCCGAAGTTCTGCAGGACTCAATCCCTCGCAGTGGTGGTCCTTATAGAGTTGATTTTGTATTTTTTATCGAATACGATCTGTTTGGGTCTATATAGAATCCCTCCAGTACGGCAGTGTGCTGTGTTTCCTTCTTACCCCAAAGTTGAAGTGTTTTAAGGCGTGCTGCCGTCATCGTCAACGGCAGTACGCCTTACAACACTTAAACTCTTCCTGCTGTATAAACAGATGGTGCGGTGGGAGTCCTAACATGGCTTCGAGAGCTGCGGTCGGAGTAGTCCTCATGCAAGTCGGAGTGGTCGCCATGCAGGCAAGCCTTTGCATGCATTGCAGTTTAATGGAGGCTGTGGCTAGTCTGGTCGGCGCATACGCTGGCGATGGCAGGGGCGGTCGGCTGCTGCAGGCACAACCGCGGGTGCCGCCGCGGTGTTTAAAGTGGGGGGAGTTGCCTCCTCCTCCTGTGTCACGGCGCTGGTTTCAGCGGCCGGATATCCCTGAGGGACGTCGAAAAATCTACCACCACGTACCATGCGTCGGTCCGTTTGTTAGCGCCCAGCAATAACCATCCCCTGACGTCTATCCAGGTGTTCTGGTAGCACAGAGCACGCCCAATGTTGGACGGCTCTGCGAAGATTCCCTGCTCGTCGGGGATGAGCACACCTCACTTAATCCGACGCTGGATCTCCGTCTGCCTCCTGATCACTAGCGAGGTGCCAATGGTGGGAGCCAGCTCAGAGACCGGAGTCCCTAGGCACGCTAAGGTATGGTCGCTGCCGCACCACAGTTTGAGGGCCCCGCCGCTGAACACCGGCTTCGCTCTGAAGGTCGGTGCAGGTGAGCCCTGTATGGGTGAAGAGGCCTCGGCGACTATCCTCTGAATTGCCGCGAGAACCTGGTTCGACGCCTCTCTGCTGATAAGCCCCGTGCGGGCCGCAGGTGACTGCGACGTCGAGGTCGGAGCTTGCAGCTTAGGCGTAGCTTCGGTTGGCGTCCCGTTTGGATTTATCAAGACGCGGCCAGCCTTATTAAGTCTCGTTGAGAGCCTACTTGGCAGCGGCCTGATCTCTCCGAACGCTGGTCGCTGTCTTTTTCGGGGCTCGTCCCTTCTCGCCGCTGGCTGCTGGTTGGCTTGGCCCTGGTCGTCTGGTCTGGTCTGGCCTCTGCCTGCGACCGCTTGCCTGCAGAGAAGTTGACATTACCGCTGGTCGGTGTTACCCGACCCGCGGCATTAGCCTGTATGGTTTGTGGAGACTTACGCTTCCACAGTGTCTGAAGCCGCTGCTTATTGGCCGGCCTGTTCTTCCTCTTCGTCCTAGGAGCTGAAACAGCCGGAGCAGCTTACGCAGACGAGTCAGCGCGGTGGCTTAGTGTCAGCCATAGTATATTCCTCCTTCCTGCCCTTGAACGCGTCATCTGTGGTACTTATCTCCGCCGGTTGACCAGTGACGGCCAGCTGGGGGGGAGCGGCTTGTGTAGCGATAGGCGGAGGAGGATGTATGAGGGGAGCCCGGCCACCAGAGTGAACCGTCGTGGGGGGCTCTGCGCCTGAAAAAGAAGGAGGAGCGCTACTGGTCCCGAGCAGCGCCGGTGTCCTCAGTTAGTTACGGGACTTGGTTTTGGTCTTAGCAGCGGTTCTCGCCACTGCCGGACAGGTACCCGCATTGGAGCTCGCTGTGTTGGCAGCAGAGCATCCGGGGGCTAGAGAGGTGCTGCAAACCACCCCCCTTGGCTTTCGCCTCCACTCCGGTGTGTGTGTGTGCAGTGTACCTGAGAGTGTGTGTATGACGTGTGTGGGGGGGGGGGGGGGTATGTGTAGGTGTGGTTGTTGTGTGCGTGTTTGGTGTTCGTGTGTGTGTGGTGTCAGATGGGCTTGAGTTGTCCATGTCTGTGTTAGTAAAATGTCAATGACTATTTGTACTTTCTGTTAGCATGATTAATTGCTACGATCATTTCAGGAAAAAAGTGTATTTTTGCGAATAGTTTATTTTTGGCTGTATTAAGCGAAAATCGGTCTGTGAGACCGACGCGCGGTATAGGTGTGATAAAATGTGTCTTCTGTGCTTTTGCACTGAAAGTAATTGTGTAGTGTTTTGCAATGTTGGCTTGAGCGAGAACCTAACCACTACATTAAATAAAACCATAACTTGGATGAATAACCATAACCTCGAAATCAATTTCTCTAAAACAAAAATAATGTCCTTCCACCCCCGTCAAAAAACTCCATTACAAATAAACTTCACCTACAACGGCACTACAATAGAAGTCGTTCAAGAATTTACTCTACTTGGCCTGTCCATAGATACTAACATTAATTGGAAATCTCACATTCAAAAGATTAGATCTAAACTGTCCAAATTTGCATACGCCCTTCGTGAAGTCAAAAAGACTACCAACCTTAAAACCGCACTTGTTACCTATTATGCCTATGCATTTGCGTGGCTCAGTTACGGCGTGATATTGTGGGGAAACAGCACAGACGCACCGACACTTTTCACACTACAGAAAAGACTAATAAGAATATTAGTAAATATAGACGATACCGACAGCTGTAAACCTCATTTTCAAGAGCATAAAATATTAACCCTCCCCTGCCTATACATTCTAGAAATTTGCAAATTTGTTCGAAAATACTCACACTTTTACACTACACGAGAAAGTATACAGTCAAGATACACATTACGCCATAAAAATAGACTAAACATACCAAGCTCTAAGCTAAAAATGCACTCAACAAGTGCCCTAGTCATGTCAATGAAGGTTTATAATAAATTACCGGAAATTATTAAAAATGTACAAAAATTTAATCCATTCATAAATAAATTACAACAATTTTTATTATATAAATGCTATTATACAATTAATGAATATCTAAATGACAAATTTTAAATTAATAATTATGATTCACTAATTGTTACTTTGTATGTCAACTAATTAATAGTAAAATAAAAGACCTCTTCCTCTCTCCTACCTTGCTATGCCCTTACAGGGTCCATATTTATGTACCTAGCTTTAAGCCCTTTGTAACATCTTTTTTACAATATGGAATGCAAAATAAATGAAATTGAAATTGAAATTGAAGTAAAATTATGAAACCTATGTGTATTTTTTGTGTTTAGTATAGCTCATATTAAGTGTGCGTTACGATTGCTCTGGCAAGTTGTCAAAACAGAAAAAACTTCACCAAAAAATTTGTCAAAATCGAAGGATACAAAGACAAACAAAAAATTTGTCAAAGTAGAAATAAAGAAGTTATAAGGGTTTTAAGTTGGCCGCGTGAACGTAACGTGGAGGATTTCGCGGCCATGGAGATCTTAGCAACTACTTGGGTTAGAGATCTAATTCTTTTTGTCAATTGAAGACTGAATTTGTCAAAAATTGTCGAAAAAAGAATTATAAGCTCTGGATCAATTTTTACGAATTATTCACCTTGGAAGTTATGGCCACGCAATCCTCCACTTGTTGTTACACTGGCTGATTTTCAGAGACTACAGTACTGTCAAAAGCTAACTCAATAAATGATCGGTTAATAATATCGGTGTAAATTATCATTTTTACGATACTACGTAATATATTTCCGGAGTACACTCCGCACGCACACGCGCGCTGTGTGCGCGGTGCTCTTTGCTTCTAGTACTCGTATAGGTACTACGTAGTACTCTTATATCCTCGTATAAGGTTTATATATTTATATTGCACCCGTGCGAAGCCGGGGCAGGTCGCTAGTATTGCTGTAAAGAAAATCCTAGCATAAAATTTTGGTCGTGAGTTAGGGGGCAGAAAGATGATGAAGAACCTTTTTTTTGCTTAAAACCGCAACCATCTAGGTCAAGGTAATTAAGTAAACAAAACACCTCTAGGAAATATTCTTATCCTGAGTTACTGTAGTACGACACACGGGTATCTAGGAATCGCAGACATACTTGCAAAAATAAACACAGGAAAATTAAAATAATTGGATATATTTATGAAATACATACATTGCCAATAGTACAAGTTTTGATTTTTTAAATTTCTATCATCATATCTCTGTAAATCTCATGCCGTTACAAAAATATGTATAACCATAATATAGCTTATAGAAGACATAAATTGGATTTCTACTAAACGATACAGTGGGATACTATAAAATAAAGTGATAAAAACATTACCCATATATTGAATCAACTCAATCGGTGGTGCAACAGGAGGTCTTAGCCACACTTAAAATGTTAAACACAGTTTGAATTGAACTAATTTTAAAAAATAACAAAAACTAGGTCGCACTCGCACCTGCCATTACAACTTCACCATTTGAGTCAATCTTCCTTCTCCACATGAGTATTTATTTAGATTTCAATACCCATTTCCAAATATGGCCTTATATCAGTCTCAATATTTGTCACACCAATGTAATCTGTATCAAACCTTACCTTCACATAGGTACTTTATGACCTAAAAACAAATTTATCGCATTGTGCTTTTGTTTTATGTGTAGAATTGTGATGTAGACATAATTAAAAGTAGGTACCTGGGCGTGCGAGCTCTGCTCGGGTGAAAATAGAGAAAACGAATTTTCCCAGGTGTAGACCTAGCTAGTTCGAATTTTGGGACACGTAAACTCACATATTGCAACTTTTATCGAAATCGTTAGAGCCGCTTTCGAGAACGTGATTACAAATATATTTATATAAATATTTGCTAATTTAATAGTATAGGATATATTTCATTGTGCAATCATGTGCTACCATAAATGGCATAGCATAATCAGCTTATAAAATGTCCACTGGGCACAAGCCACAGGCCTCCTCTCTGTGAGAGGAGTGGGCCATAATTCACCACAATTGGTGAATATCACACGTCTTTGAACTTTCGGTTCTAAGACATGCCGGTTTGCTCACGGTGTTTTCCTTCACCGTTTTGAAAGCAGTGGTAATGAAGTGAATTACACAACAACACACTGGATAACAAGCCACGACCTACGATGTCGGGGCAGTTATCACCGAACCACCACTCTCATATGCCATAAATAGCATAACATCGGGAAATGCATAAGTCTTATCATCCAAACAATCACTAAAACCATATTAAATATCTTACTGTTTCTGTGTATAAACACAAGTACTCAACAACCAGCACAATATGATAATAACTCTGGACATAACTAGTTAATCACATTAATAAGCACCATTTTACAAGTTCAGGCATACAAGCACAATTTAATTCTTTCATACTAGAAGAAATAAATATATTGAATCAACATATTTTTTTTTTACACATAGGTATAAACTTAGGGGCCATTCTTAAATTGTTTTGTTAGGTTGGGAACACTTGGACATATATGAAAAATAAACGTTTGATTACTTAACAATATCTAAAAAAAACATTTGATACTTATCTAGTTACCAGTGGGTCAGTAGTAAAAGACAATGTAAAAAAAAC
Organism: Noctua janthe; assembly: GCA_910589295.1. Classification (NCBI taxonomy): domain Eukaryota; kingdom Metazoa; phylum Arthropoda; class Insecta; order Lepidoptera; family Noctuidae; genus Noctua; species Noctua janthe. Next base: position 9,261,565 of record OU342556.1, on the reverse strand, counting down.
AATTGTCTTTTACCACTAAGCAAACTTAAGTAAAGTGTTCTAAATTCAAGTTTATTTAGTTAATTTACGCTCAAGTTGATCAGCGATGGCCAGGAGGAAGTCCTCGGTGTGTAGGTACATGCCCTCTTTAGTGTTTTTCAGTCCGTGGATGCAGATCACCAAGTCCTTAGTCATTTTTCCGCTGTCGATGGTCTCGACGCACGCCTGAAAGAGTAATTGAATATTTTTAGAAAAGGTATTTTAAAGTCCATTTATTTCATTTTCTTTCTTATTGTCTACTAACGAGAGCGATTACACATAAAAGAGAGGGAGATCAGGGCCTCTGTATCTTCACAGGGCCTGTTGACTACATGTGCCAGGCGGCATGTTTGATCTCTAATATGGGAGTCTGTTTTACATTTATCTTATCACACCGCTACCCGCCTTCGCTTCACACGGGTACACAATGTATGCTAATTTGGCGACATTTCGTGTAATCAAGGTTTCTGTGCGAAATCTAGTTAATAAAGATTTATGTTATAGACAGATATGAAGTGATGATTCCCGATGTCCATCACTGGTGGAGAGTCACATAATTTTTAAAAATAAGTCTCATAGTCCGCCCAGGTGGTGGCAAGTGGCCAGACTTTTTTTTAATATTTCTGCTGTCCACCACTGGAGGACAGCGAGTGTTGGACATCTGGAATCATCGATATAAAGCTCTTCGCAATAAATCCTGTCAATGACGAAAACTGTGTCAAAATCTGTTTTATACTTAAGAACTAAGCGATCACAAAGAGTTTATTTTATTCTATTTTAGATTAGAGTGTGACGACCCCATGTCCTTCGAATAATGGCTAATGTCTGAGATGTACTAACAGACATAATCGGTAAATAATAGTTCTCAGTATAATTTAAACACTTTTTTGTCATGCCGCGAAACTGGTTAAGAACTGAGAAAAGATGGCCTTGGATAGAAAAAATATCAAGAGTCCGAATAATTATAAGCAGAAAATCAGTATTTTATGCATATACCATAATACGGCTTTGTTGCCAAGGACGATTACTGACTCATCCAGGAACAAACACCAACTTTATGAGTATACAAATATTGACTTACGTAATTAAGCATATTTATACTAATAAATTACTTGCAGAAACATAGTCCAAGAGTTGCAATACTTCTTAATGAATATATCAAGGAGTATTAATAAAATATAACCGCAGGTATCGATCGTTCGCAAGTCAGTGTCAACGACCCTGTTTTAAACAAGATCTTCTCGTTTCGCCACTTTTACGGCGGCGACTGAACAAGTCACATTTAATTGGACACTCGGGTTTTTGGGACTCCTTTAACGTTTCATATTTGCAGTACCTTAACGCCTATCTTAGATGGGATCCCTTCTTTTCGCATATTGATTTTTTTTCTAATATACTTTGGCATAACTACTTTGGTACTTTTTTTTTTATCCTAATAATACTTTGCCATATTTTATTTTGGCCTACAGTTTATGTTGGCATAATTATTTTGTAAGCTAATTTGTTTTGGCATAAATTGAATTCGCATAATGCTACTAGGCATAATGATTATTCTTATTATTAACAAAAGTATGCCAAGTTATATTAGGTCTTAAAATTTTATGCAAATGGATAGGGGACCATCTTAGATACCTCCCCCGAGACACACTGTCTAGATTGGAGTTCACTAGTAACAATACTAATTATGTTAATTACTTATAGGTACTTAATATTTTTAGCCACTTGTAACATCTGTTGTGTATATTTGTACCTGCTTATGATCACCTGGATAATAAGCAATTTTCTATTTTTATCTACATACACAAGTATCTGTTGTCAAATATCACTCAATGGCAAACTTATCTAAATTAGATTTTCCCCGCCTTAATGATTGCCTACTATGATATGAATTTGATAGTATAAATAAATGAGTTCATTATTATCAAGTGCAAAATTACAAATATTTGATAAACGAAACAGGAGGAGTCGTGAAGTTGGCTTGTTCACTACATTCGTGCTGATAAAGAAACCTTTTTTTGGTTCTTAGATAGTCTGATTAAAAATCTTATCTTCGAAATATAAGTTAGTTTTTCCTGTAGCAATATTTGCTAGAGGCTACAAACATACATTATTGTATTATGTTCAAGGTCAAGTAAAATTACATAAAGAGAGACCTGACAAATATGTTTTAATGTTTTCCTTGACTCTCCACGACACGATTTTAATACCTGAGTACATTCACGTCCACAGATGACATAATAATTATTTAGTTAGAACTTATGACATGCTACTGTTTATGTTGTTATCTCTGAATCTGAAGGTTTTCCAAAACCGGTTAAGTGTGCGTATATGTGCACACTATAAGTTTTACCATAGAACTTTACAAGACTAGCTAATGCCCGTTTTCACAAAAACTAAGCACCACCTAAATAAAAGACTACTGAAGTATTTTCAACACTCGACTCAGCGCCTTGAGTTGAAATTCCAGCAGTGCAGATATTTAGGGCCATACATAAATGTTAGATAAGCCGCGGTTTCTTGGAACCATAAACCATTTAATACAAAAGTTAGCATGTTTTTGAATGCCGATGTAAGGCTTTTACAGGTTTAGGCTAAAACAACTTACATCTTCAAGCGCGAGTGCGAACCGCTCAAGATCGGGCGTGTCATCCAGCTTGGCGCGATGCAGCAGGCCTCTGGTCCACGCGTAGATGGAGGCCACGGGGTTGGTGGATGTGGGCTTGCCTTGCTGGTGCATGCGGTAGTGGCGCGTCACGGTGCCGTGGGCCGCTTCGGACTCCACCGTGCGACCGTCAGGGCACATCAGCACTGATGTCATCATGCCCAGTGAGCCGTAACCCTAAACAGAGTATAAATAAATAATTTGTTATGTTGTGTGTTACGCTACGTTACGTTACGGGGCTGGGAGATAGTCTCGATGACTGTCGATGCCCCAGCCCCGACTTACAAAAGTAACCTTTTACCTGAAGGACGCTTAGAATCCGTATGTAAACGCTTTGCATGTGTGTGTGAGCGCGACCATTTGTTCCTATTAAAATACTGTACCTATGTTGGTTGTAGTATGTCTACTGTCCCCTAAATGTTAATGAAAAGCGTCCTAGTAACTCGCGTAATAGGGTCGAATCTAATAGGCTGTAGTGTAGCCATAAAAAAGCATTTCTATAGTACAGTATGATTGACTACATACATTGCCCTACTTTTTCTCTTACAAGAAAGAATTATGCTGGGACTTAAAATAGAACATGCAATTTACGCAAGCAGGTATAGTAGTAATAAATCACCGTTCATGTAAATCCGTTTTAAAAGTTTTCGTTGTGTGTACCTAAGTACATGGAAAGCGATAATAATAAAATACGTATAGTGATCCTAATTCACAGTGTGGTGCGAAAACCTGTTTAAAGGTATGGCGATAAATCTAAGTAGGTATAGATAGCCACAGTATAAATTTATTACCGTGGTATAGCCTTGTCCGTACGAATGAACTTGTCTGGCGGGATGACCCCTCTACGGATATATGCCCTTTCTGTAAGAGTAGATAATTGATACGTGCCTGAAATCATGGCAAATGTACAGTCAGACTCATCAATATCGGGTCGAATGGACTGTACAAAATGATCTAAAGTACTAAGAAAACACACACAGAAAAAAAGCAATGTAAGATTCAGTATGAATACACAGTAGACGAGGTTCGCAATAACTGCCATATTCAAAATTTTTCGTAGTTGCATTTTGAGCTGACTGTACATGTAAAATGTATATAAATTTTACGTTTATCGGCTAACAGGTCAACAAGTGTGTTATTAAAGTAATTGACACATATATGTGGCGTACAAAGATAATAACAACAATAAAAATATACTACAAGTCTTTTGATAAAACTTTTTTAGTGTCTTTTGATAACAAAATGCCGAATTCTAGCTCTTTCTGGTTAAAACTGGATAAAGCTTGCAATAATTAATTTGCACTGGTAGTATTTATTCAATATATCTTTTTTCAAAACTTGCATTTGTTAGTTTAATCCCTTAAAGTCTAGATATAATATAAGGCTAAATTAAATACAAACCTGAGCAACTACATCAGACTGTACATCCCCGTCGTAGTTCTTGCAGGCCCACACGAATCCGCCGGAACCCTTGATAGCTTGCGCCACCATATCATCGATCAATCGGTGCTCATACCATATCTTCGCGTCTTCGAACTCCTTCTGGTAATCACTGGTAATCAACGATAAAAGACTTATTACAACGGATTCAATACCTTAGATAAAATCGCTGATTTGATTACGCGGTTTTTAATCTCTAAATCAGTGGCTAAACATTACGTAAGTAAGTCTTTTTAATACCTTTGATAAATTTCTTCAAAAATGTCCTTGAAACGGCCGTCGTATTTCTTGAGAATAGTGTTCTTAGTAGATAGATACAAAGGCCATTTCTTCTGCAACGCCACCTGATCAAAGACAATACACATTTATGACGTGTAACACGTGCATGCAAATTAACAAGTGCAAATAGTAATGTATCGAGTGATAGACTCTTAAACAAGTTCGTGTTCGATATGTATTAAGATTCATTGAAGCAAGGTCGCGGTGACCGAACAATTAAACTGTTTGCCCCTAGTGCGTCACTGATACATTATTTTTCTTGATTCGTTGTTAGTAAAACAAACAAGTTGGAAAACAAAACTAATGAATAACCTTTCAATAATGTAAACTATTTTTAATTTTGATAAAGAAGTCCGGGTTAATGAGTTCAAACAACAATCTTATCTACATCTCTAACCAGAGACAATGCGTGTATTTTCAAACCTGGAAGCTGGAATGAGCGAAGGCACGGATGGATTCGTCAGTGTTGTACATTGCCAAGGCAACACCCGGTCCCTTGAAGTCGAACAGCTGCCGCCTATCTACTGTTCCATCTTCTGCTGTGTAGACTAACTCCACCTGGGAAATGGAATATTTATTAGGCACTACAAAATATTCCAAATACTCACAAAAATTGTGAAGCTGTTGCTGTAATCGTGTATAAAATCACGCTCTACATCTTCTAGGCGATTAAAACGCCCAGTTACTCTTCTCTTCTCCACAAAGTTTATTATTCTAATGCTAGAAATTAAAAAGTAAAATAACTTATGTACCTTTCCAGGTTTCTGTATGATTAAATCTTGTGCCTTGTACTGGTCTCCGTGTGCGTGACGGCCAATGACCATGGCTTGGGTCCAGCCCGGCACAACTCTTGGGATGGTCTTGCAAATGATAGGCTCACGGAACACGGTGCCGCCCAGAATGTTCCGAATTGTCCCGTTCGGACTCAGCCACATCTTTTTTAACTTGAACTCTAAAATACAAACAAAAAAACGGCCATTTCACACCAATCCTCCCATTAAGATTCAGTGTGTGTTGTTTATGCTAATTGCATTATTTTACAATTCACATATACTAAAAGAGTTGAACAGACATCTAAGGGTTACTGACACTTGTCTAGCCATAGGCTTAAAAGAGTTTATCTGCCTTTGTGTCGTCTATGTTTCGATAATATGATGTATAGCATGCGGGATTCCAACCTTCGACCTATGCAGTAACACAGCACAACCAGAGGGCAGACACTCCAACGATTTACACGTGTCGTTTGCATAATCGTAATTAATAATAATGTAATGTACATAATACAATATAATGCAAAAAGATAAGTGAATACAGCACTGAAAATATTGTTAGGCATTATAATTTGTTTATAACAATTTGCACGGTTCTTTTTTGACTGCCGCTGTTCACGTAGCGCCTTATCATAATTTGTGCGATAACTGTCAAATACCTAACCCGTAATTATGATGTATGCGTTTATTGTTAGACTGTAAAATTAGTATCTATACAAATCATTATCAGACGTGCTACAATCCGTCAGCCGGGTGGCAAAACATACATTACATATTTTATAACCACCCGGCGTGTTCAGAATCATGCCGACCCGAACATTGTGTAAGACTCCTTAAAATATAATGCTGTTCAGTATTCATGGCAGGCCTTGGTTCCCTCTCTCTAATATTCTCAGTCCATTGATATTTAGGAGCAATCCTTTTAAGGCTTCCAGTACCTGCCATCCTACTAGAACGATGATAAAAGTTTGGAAATTCTATTTTATTTAAGAGAAATTCTATCTTATTTACCTTCAACTCTCTGCTCATCAGGAGTAATGGTGGCGCACTTGATGCCCACATTGTGCTTGAGGATGGCGTGTGCCGCGTCAATGGTCACCTGGTCATCAGTGGTGTCGCGGTGAGGCAAACCCAGGTCGTAGTACAGGCAATCCAACTGTGGAAATATTCTGTGTTTGTCTCATCAATTTTCCTATATTTTATTCTAGAATGAGTGAACTTTATAAACTCTTGGTAAGCGGGAAAAGGACAATTTTTAGTGATAACAGTTCTGTTGGTTACATAGTATTAAGTTTTAGGCACGTGTTATTTTTATTTTTAGGGAAGAAAAAATGTACCATTTAAATAACCATTTTAGAAAGTTAGCCAGATGTTAGAAATTGGGTGTGTGGGAATTTTTGTATTTGTTTATTTCCGAGGGTAGTCGTAAAATTCAGTGTTTTATTATTTATTTAAATGTTTGTTAGTGATAGTAGTCTCAGACCAGGTAATAGCATAAAGAAAGCTATTATCTGAACCTATTATAAAATATGCATACTTTGTAATAGTTCGTAGTAACAGTTAGTGCGGCCATTGTTACTCGCACTAAATGTATCTTATCTTATATGGTTTCAAATAACCAATCAAAATCAAAGCATTTATTTCAAGTAGGCAAGTTACAGGCACTTTTGAACTGTCGAAACAAAGACAACAATTAAATGAAATAGCGGGGCGAAACTGACGCTACTGGGGCACCTGAAAGGGCCTGGTTTGTCCAAACAAAACTTTTGATTTCGAGTTCGGTCGAAGGCTTCGACCGAACTCGAAATCAAAAGTTTTGTTTGCAACTGCTTCGACTCGAAGCAGTTCAAATACAGATCTGGCACAAGACAGTAGGCTGAATAGGGTTTTTTTTTTAGTACTCGCTACCTTTGACAGTGGAATATCAACAGATATTAGATTTTTTTTTTTTTTTTATAATGAATGGGCTTACTCTTGACCTCAATCTATTCCAGAGGACAGAGATGAGGTCGACGATGGAACGAGCTAACCCAAAAGAAGCCTATTAACTCGCGACTTAAATAGATTGGGGTCATATGAACTTGGGAACACCGACGCAGGCAGGGAATTCCACTCCTTGGCTGTGCGCATAATAAATGATGCAGCAAAGCGCTTCGTGCGAATATGTGGAACATCGACAAGGTATGGGTGATAACCTGCAGTACGTCTGGACTCCCGATGGTAGAAGGGAGATGGTGGAATGAGCTCGTGGAGCTCTTGGGCACACTCACCGAAGTACAATCTGTAAAAGACCGACAAACATGCAACTTTGCGCCGGTGGGCTAGGCTATGAAGCCTGGTACCAACCAGCTTATCGTCACCAATGAGCCTCTTGGCTCTGCGCTCAACAGAGTCGAGTGTGGCTAATTGGTATTTGGCTGAGCCATCCCAAAGGTGACAGCAATATTCCATGCCGGACCTAACCTGAGCTTTATATAAGACTAAAAGCTGTCCAGGCTTGAAGTAACGCTTAACCTTGTTTAGGATACCCAGCTTTTTTGCCGCAGGTGGAGCTTTCGACTCAATGATTAGATATTTTTATTTAAGTGCTTCCACCATAGTCAACCGCCGCCGGTATTCACTGTAACTGAATTCCACCAATCCAGCACACAGTGCGACCCAACGCGCAAACTGCGATATGCTCTACGTTATAGTACGCCGCTGGGCAGTCATTCAGCCTCACCATCTTGCTAACTGGTACATAAGTATTTTTACCATTGAAAGGGCCATTGTTTAATTATTTTTGCATTTGCATTTAATATATTCTCATGTTATGTTAACATGAGAATACATTAAAAGAGAAAGCACAAGTCTTACACCATAGCTACAGTGTAAGCAATGTAATGGAGATAGATAATCAACTTGATGCGTTCTTTGTATTTACAGGCAATTTCAATATTTTCCATTTTTATGTAAGCCACTATTAGATAGCAGTATTCAAAATTAATCATCTGATTATTTGCACATAAGGCTCTACTCAATGAAGGTCATCATTAATTATCTTAACTTACATTGTTTCAAAGTAATCATTGACATTCATTTACATAATCGTGCAGCATGTTCAAATATTTTCTAACATAACTCTAGGTAAATTAACAAAATTTAATACACACAATATAAAGCTATGTGTGATAACAGTGTGCAAGACTGTGTGTTAAAAATGATAACTAGAGTGGTAATGGTAACATTGACACAATAAAACTGATGATAAGAAAAGTTAGCAGCTCTAACACAAATGATAACCTGCATTGAATTGTCACACTATTTTATGGTCCTTTCACAATAACTTAACCCAGGAGTTCCCAAACGTTTCCAGTTTGCGACGCACTTAGAGGTTTAGGTACTATTTTTTCTCGGCGCCCTAAGCTAGTCGAAATAGGCTACAATGAAACAATACATTTATTATTTAAGCCCGCGATTTGAATTGCTTATTTTGTAGCCGAGTATCTTAGTTTAGTTTCCGAAGAATGGTAAAAAGATTTGTTCTCTACGGCGCACCAGGCCGCCGTGGTGCTCAGTAACAATCCAACATCAACTTTATTACAATGATTTTAAAGATCATTGTCATTTTGACAGAAAGTGCAGGTAAAATAACTTTGTGAACATAAAAACTTTGTTGGAACAAAGGCACTGGTCAAAAGGAAGATTTATGTTGTACCTGCAAAACCTTAAAAAAATAACCAGGTAGTTTTGGGATACAATTGACTCTTACCTGTAATATACAAAAACCCAGACGCAAAAATAAATACCATGTGTTAGAGAGAAACTCTAATTTTCAGATTCATCTGCGTATTGTATCATGTGAAGGAAAACATTGTGAGGAATCCAATCCAGCATTCTGGAGAGATATTATATATCTCAACAACATGTAAAACATATTACATCACATCATCATCATCATTATTATTACATCTTATTTTATTTTATTGTTTTGTTTTATCTTTTTAATTTTGCATGAATTTTAATTTTATCTTATTTTAATTCTGATTTTAATGTTAATTTTAATTTTGATAATAATTTTTTTTATTTTATTTGTTTTTTTTTTTTATTTTAAATGTTAATTTATTTTATTTTTAATCCTGATTTCAGTTCAATGTTAATTTAATTTAATTTTAATTTCAGTGTATGGATCAAGTTATCTGAATTAAATGAATTTTATTTATTTTATTAAAAACCAAGCCAGAGGCTCATGGAATCTCAACACCAGGTTAAGTTCTAACCACACGAAATAGAAAGAAAGATAGAGAGCAGCATTTACATCTTTTTAACTTTTCATGAGTTCTACTACATGGTACTTACATTAATTGGGTATCATGCTTGATTAGTATGAATAAATACCTCTAATCCTTCAAAAATACCTAATATAGAGATACTTTACTTTAAACATTTACTAAAATTGTAGTGTTTCACACAACTAATGGTATAGTTCCTTGTTATATTTATATTTTAACTGACTTACCTTAACATAAGGGAATATGAGCTTCTCTTTGATCATGGACCAAATGATGCGGGTCATCTCATCACCATCCATTTCAACAACTGGGTTTTTAGCCACCACTCTCTTGGCCGTTCCATCTAAAAGATCAATGCTTTTAAGAACAATATTTTGACAAACAAAATTCAGTTGTAGTATAATAAAGAAACAAAGAAGTATTTCAATAAACAGTAATAAAATTAGATATTAAATGGTATTTTTTTTAAATTAACATAATAATAATTAGTCATTGTTTTTCAGCAACAACATTGAATAATTATTTTAAAAAAAGGACAAAATGAAAATAAAGGAAATAGACACAACCAAAAAATATCCTAAAACTAGAATACCAACAGTGATTTATGTACACAAAACATGAACTTCCTTTATCATAGCATAAACTTTTAAAATCGCACTTCTAACACAGTTGCTAGGTAAGTGCTTAATTAGAGCTATTGGCACTAATTAACTAGGCACTGGGAGCAACTAATACATCTCCACTTGAGTTATTAGTAGGTAAATGCGAGCATGCTGCTCATCAACGGACAAACGTCAATTTAGACAGTTTCTTCTTAAACAAATTCTTTGACCTGTACTTTGCATAGGCCAAAGTTCTTATTTCAATATTATCAATTGACTACAATCAGTTCACTAACGGCACAACTAGATTGAGTGTGAATGAATATAGGATTACATTTTAATAAATAAGTTTCATTCATTAACAGGCAAATAAATACCACAGTTACCTAACCAAAAAAACTAGACATGAATAAAAACACTACTTACAATTTCTTGTCTGGGTGGAGGTAAGTTCCGTAACATATTTCAACAACTTTCTGCTGTTACCGGCCATTTTTTTCAAATTAATTACGTGGCGTTCTTGCTACAGTAATTTATCACAAATTCGAACGATTTCACACAATCAAACGACAGAATCTTTCAGCTGCCAAGTCAGTACCGGTGTGCATGAATGAAATGACAAGACAAGAAAGAATTGAAAAGCACACATGCACAAAACAGCCAGTGTTGACAATAGTGATGCGCTAGTATTTTATCGACATCACATCAGTTTCCAACATTCAAAAAAATTGAATAAGTATCTATTTAAAAGTTTGCGTCACGTTAGTTTGCCGCTCGGAAAGTGGACTTTTCGAATTGCTATTATAGTAAAGATATTCACTACTGTGTAAATTTTTTTGTGTCGCTGGCAACTTAATTAACGTTATATCCCTATCAAAATTTAAAAAATATATGAATCAAACAATCCATACATTAAAAGAAAACCTAACGAAAACCTGGCTGCCATGCAGTATACTATAAATGTACTAAATCACTCAATTGTTTTTTTTAGGTGTAGTTCTCATCTCCGTCGTAACAATTTTTCCTTTTTTTTCTTTATTTAGGTATTATATTGTAAATTTTAACGAAAATTCAGAAGAACTAGGATGAAAAAACAGACTACTTTCAGCTTTTGCTTAATCTACTAACTAAATACATTTGTGGTTTGAAATAAATGAATTTAATTTTATTAAACTTTTGTTACTCGTCACATGTGACATTAGTCATAAAATAAAAAACAAAACGGAACAACCGTGAAATAATAATATTTTGTTGGATTTTATATCGATACTTTGACTGTGTAGCACATCACTAGGGTTATTTTAGGACGCGACTCAGTGTTGTAACTTTTAATATTTTTACTATTTAGGGAGAAATTCGTATTCGAAATGAAAATGAAGAACGTCATTAATTTCTTTATTTTTATCAATTTTACATTATGAAGACAAGATGAGATGAAGATTTCTTAATGCAAATGATTGTCTTAGACTCCAAAGAAATATATTACATTTGAATTATATAATCGACTTGCAGTTATCGTGCATGTGGCATCTTTACAACCACGATGGTAGCGTAGTATACTGTGCTGTGATTGCAAGTTATCTTTATTTTCAAATACTGTACTGAAAATGCAACGTTCTGTAATGATTTGGTATTAACAAATATATCCGTCCGTTTATATTATATCTTTTCTATACATAAAGTATCTGGAATTCCGAAGGCGAACGCAGACTGCAGAAGCAATGAAGCCCATTTGTTTTTTTTCGACAAATAATATGTTTCGAATCTGAATAAGAGTAGTGCGGTCGTTGAATTGACATCGCGTTAGGACTGGAGACAAAACCGCGGCCACCCGTACCTGTAGTGGCACGCCGCATTGACTGCCATATGTGTGTTACGTAGCTGCCTAGTGCCTATGTCGTCTAGCGTCTCCTACGGAATTGTACACATTCGATTTTTTTTTTTTTTGTTAATTGTTAGAGAAATAAAGACAAAAAGTTTTAGTAGAAAAAGAAATATTAAACAAGCAACCCTAGAAACATCAAATAGAAACGCCTCGACTGTGAGTTGCACTCACACACACACTCCGTCAGTATTCGCTTCGATTCGTTCGCTCGCCCGCCCGGCGCTCTCGCTCATAGATTAATACTCTCGCTCGCTGATTGCCTGTTGCACGGTCCGCCGGTACTATAATTGCGGTTATTCTCGTTATCGAATCGAGTGAGTAAATTGCAAATGCCAACTCTATCGCAGTACCGGGCACGCCGGGCCGCGGGTGTCGTGTCTGGGCATTGAATAAATACCTAGTGAAATATAGAATAATAATTTTGGTGCCCCCATTTCAATTTTCTCCCGTGGTGGTTTTGGTTCGTCTGCCTAAATATATTTCATTTGTAACTTTATTAACGTCATCAACCACGACAACCTTAATTTCACTCAAAGCAGTTTTTCAACGGAGTTTTTAAAGATTTTGTCGATCAAGAGGTCTACGGAGTACGCTGCCGTTACAAGTTTGGAAGCCGGCTAGGACGCAGGTAAATGAATGCAGTTTATATAAGCTATAAATTGTTTAAATTTTTTGTAAAGATGCTGGTAATTATTACTTTTTCATTCACATGTTGGATAAGATTCAAGTGAACAGAAAAAACATTTCGTTCCAGTAATTAGCGTGCTATTTTTAGCTGTTAGGAAGTCGTTAAAAAGTTGGTGGTTTAAATTAAATGTATGACCTACATTTACTATCTGCATTGTAAAAAGTGCAGAATTTATACTTGAATCAAATGAATTGGCTTAGTCCAATCTGATACCAAGTTGTAATTATGTTGTAGGTACTTATAATATGTTATCACATACACGCGCGCTTCTTTACACTACACCTTCACTACACCCCATATCTCTGCTGCAAATTAACTTTGTTGCATTGTTTCAAATGTAAATAATATAGCAATATGTCTGGTTAATAAAAAGTCAGGGGTGTTATTTCATTCTAAACTTTCTTAGAAAAAATTAAGCATCCATTGTTTGACAGTAAAAACTTGAAATAATTTTCATAATGTTGCTTCTATCATAGGTCTTTTGTAAATTAAACCTGTTTTCTAAAGTTAAGTCATGTTATTTTTAATTTAATTTTAAATACCATGCTGCAGTGATATTGATGTCTATCAGCAAGTTTTCAAATCCAGTCTTCAAGAGCCTGTAAAAAACTGCCAGCTGGTTGATTATAGTATAGCTTGTTAACAGTTAGTAATATTCTGCCTGAAAAAGTTCAGCTTAGGCATTTGACCATGTTTAGCACTAAAGTTTCCCAGCTCTACAACTTAAGATATTACCAGACCATTTCTTATGCATCTATGAACAAAACTCAAGTATTTTACACTGAGAAACCTAATGAATATTAGTAAATTTTAATGTATAAAATTATAACAATAGGATTGGCATGTTGCAAGGCTGCATTCTAGGTCTTATACTTATGCCTTTTTTTTTCGGATGGGATATCATCAAAATGACCTCTCTGGGCGGTGCGGAAGTGAGTGACAGACTTGTACTGACTAAAACCCATCCATGTTGTTAGGCCTTTTCGTTCCAGGGCCGTGGTATCTCTTTCGAACAGTCCCACAGCCTCGGCAGTCATCGGCACTTGTGGTGTGCTGACATCTCTTTGAGGCGCGCGTGGAACACAAACACGCCGTCGACACGGCCTGTAGTCATAAGACGGACGGACGGCAAGCTAGCCCATTACTCACTGTCCACAGGCCTGTGCCTACGGTGGGCGGGAGCCACCACGTGGCCCCCGACACTCGGGAAATCTCCCGGAACGGCTGGGACGTGAGGTCTTTCCTCTCACATTCCACCACCTCCTTTGCTAGCATGACGCTTCGCAGAAGGAGTGATGGCTACCCATTCCCTCTCGCTCCAGACCTTGGATTAAATATCATTTGTTTCAAACAACAACAATAATATTGCTTACTACCATGTTAATCAATGTTGATTTCATATTTGTTTGTGTATTTGTTACAGTAATTAGCAAATATGGCTGGGTCAACAAGATTACTGACTATTAGCAAGCCTTTGCAGCGATCATGGCACTTCCGGCTTTCGAGTTCGTCTGCATCAGCACCCCCAACTCCAGGGGTGCCATACACTAAACTTAGCATTGGAATACCTAAAGAGATTTGGGAGAATGAAAAAAGGTACAATAAATAATTATAGTAATACAAAGTTAAGTTAGTTGATGGATTCATTCCAAGTGCGTTTTCGCACCTAAATCTAAATAATCTGTATTACGATAATTATTATTTAAGTTTATAACAGAAAAATGTTTAATAATTTGATTTACAAAAAATTTTATTTAGTTAAATCAACAAATTAACCAAAACAGCTGAATATTTGTCAGCTATTTGTGAGTTTGCCATCTTTCTGTTTGGGATGCAAAGCTACTTTATTACAAATTATTGAGCATTGATTTATTTTCAGAGTTGCTGCAGTACCAGCAGTAGTTAGCAAATTAGTAAAGAAGGGCTTCAGTGTCAATATAGAAGAGGATGCTGGGGCTTTAGCTAATTTTCCCAACAAAAATTATGAAGAAGCAGGAGCTAAAATAACCAGCTTAAAGGACACATTCCAGTCTGGTAATTCATTGATAACACATCCATTCATTCTCTAATTTTAGTATTAAAACAATTACTAATGTGTTTGTTCATTTCAGATATTATTTTAAAAGTCCGTCCACTAGTAGATAATGAACTTCAAAGTGTTAGAGAAGAAGGAACACTCATATCATTTTTGTATCCCGCACAAAATCAGGAATTAATAAAGAAGCTTTCTGCTAAACATGTGAATGCATTTGGTAAGATTTTTACGAATGTTTTTATTTTTTATTTGAATTTTTGACACCTGATTTTCATCTTTGCTTCAATGTTTTTTTTTTTGTAGCAATGGACTGCATTCCTCGTATAAGTCGCGCCCAAGCATTTGATGCACTCAGCTCTATGGCAAATGTAGCTGGATACAGGGCTGTGATCGAAGCAGCAGCACATTTCCCACGCTTCTTCTCTGGTGAGACTTTATAAAACATTATTTTGTAGATTGTAATGTAAACATGAGTAACTAATAAGAACAAGAAATGACCTTGCCTGCAGTAATGAGCGGAGTTAGCTAATGTTAGGCCAAAGGTATTAAAAAAAAATGCCATTGACATGCTAAGAAGAAGAACAAGGTAGGAATGGTAGGTGGGTCTTTTTATAGTCCTAACGCTTTCAAGTCACCTTATTAGGCTTTGACCTAAATATTTGATATATATATATAACCCTAAGCAATCATCTTCACACCAATAATAGCCGAAACCCTGAAAGTGCGATTGCAATCAAACTTATAAAGAAGCTGGGCCATTCATCTTAAAAAAATAGGTCAAATCATACACGTTTTTCACGAATGAAATATTTTCATGAATGAATTATTTGTTGCAAATCAAAAGCATATAATCGCCAGCACGATAATTCTTGTCGCCCATCTGGTTTAGGTGAATAACCGTGTTATCCGATAGTCCGAACAGAAGTAACGTAGGTAATTTTATTAACAAATATCTGTTCCACATAGGTGCAGACGCGGTTGTTATAAAGGGTGTAACGAAGCCGAAAGGCACTTGTTCTCCCCGTCATTGCGATTTTTATTCTAGACCATACCTGGGAACCTTCTAGTTACGGAGATATTGGGGGTCAAAGTTCCAACTTTTTTACAAGTTTTTTTAAATATATGTTTTTAATGTATGATTTTTGCTTTAAATATCTGCTCGACCCCCGTACTATTCAATCCATCAATGCAAAGCAAAATGCTTTGAGTGCGTTCCACCTAGTCCTAATGTAGAAACGTGATTTCTCACCCCAAAAAAAACGTTTTTTGCCAGCAATAATTTTTGCGTAAAGTTACTTAGTTTGGTGTACAGAATGCTTGGTTGAAGACTTCGTGATGGGTCTGTTTACACCCTGTATGTATACGTATGTACAACGACCAATCAAGCTATGCAAAACCAAATAAAGCTGAGATCTGATTGTACGCGAAGGTCATAAAAAGCGAGGTCAGGTTATATTGGATACGTATAGCTTTGTGTGACGCCGTGTGTACAAGTTGATCCGTTGATATAGATGGTTCAGCATGGGGCAATCTGCAACTATGTAATGTTCTATGTAGTGATCCATATAATATAGAGTTCTAGAAAAATTCCGGTGGTTTTGCCGTTTGGCCACTGTATTGCGACAGCAACAGTTACTGCATGGAGATAGTCTCTCTCTAAAACTTGGTCTAGGCATAATCGGCTTCGATAAACTGAAACGCCGACGAAATATAGCTTGTAGTTGGAGCTTGGGAACAATATTGTTAAAATGAGGTGATGTGCAGGTCAGATGACGGCAGCTGGCCGAGTGCCCCCATGCCGTGTGCTGGTGGTGGGCGGAGGAGTCGCCGGTCTGGCGGCGGCCGCGCAGGCGCGCTGCATGGGTGCCGCCGTCCGCGCCTTCGACACGCGCCCCGCCGTGCGCGAACAGGTCGAGAGTCTCGGCGCGCAATTCATCACCATGGAAATGAAGGTCAGCTACCACCGCTTCACGTACTTAGGCTAGAATCCATCTTGTCTCATGCGTCTATGCGTGATTAGAAAAGCAAAAGAGCCAGCAAAAAATTGTTCGGTGCCTTGCGGCAGACCTTGGCTTGCCGTCTGGTGTCTCACTGGCCAAACATTCACATTGTATAAAAAACATGTTGTTGTTGTCTGATGAGATACAATATTGCGACAATGGGAAGAGACTGAGGAAAATACTGAACGGCTTTAAGTGAATTTTTCACCAGTAAGAACGCACAGATAAACGTGTTACAAATTTTTACAATGACGCTACGACAGCCCCGCGGTCGTCTGCCGTAAGGCACATAAGGGTTGAACCTCATCTAGCTGCACGATATCGCACGTCGCGAGATTTTCCATGCTTCTATCCTTTTCTGTTGCTCAGAACCGTCATTTGCTAGAGCGAGAAACAGCGGGAATGCTATCGCACGCGGCAGCATCGACGATGCGCTTGGCATCACACTGCTAGATTAGGTTTAACCTTAATGCTACCTTTGCAGTTGCAGTGACTAGAATCACGCTTGTGCACCTTCACTTCGACTCTGGTTCCTTTAACGCTGTTGTCATTTCTACAACCGCTTACGTGTTATCTACAGGTAATCGATTGGAAAGGGGGAAGTAATATGTTGACTGTAATTATTATTCGCAGTCATAACATCTGAACAAACTTAAATCCACATTCAATTATGAATCATAATACAACTCTCTCTACTCGCTGTTACTGTATTGCGAACAACGAGATGAAATGAGATCTCGCGGAGTCGCGGCGTGACCTATATTTGCTCATGAGATGGATACATCATGTGAATTCATGTGTATTACATTGTGCTGGTGTGTAGGCAATGACTGCGGTCAAAGTATACGGATCACGTTTCTCGTGACCGCAGGCTTGTTCTATGTGATGTATCACGTGTATTGTGTTATCAGGGTACTTGTGCTTATACTACTATTTGTTTACAGAGGTGGGTGTACCCTAATCCTAGTGGTTGGGGTGCAGCGTCCACCCTGCCCTTGGCTGCTATCGCCAATGGTAATTTCCAGATCAAATGACTCGTAGTTCTAGATACGTAGTCACGTAATATTTATTCTCTTTATTTGTAACGTTTGTTTTGTTCCGCTAAATCTTATGTAAATTGCAACATTCAATGCACCAATCCTTGAGTAGTTATTGTTATCTCTACGTGATTTGTTACATTAATTTTATTTTTGTTTATTTTCTTTTAATAACTATAAGGCATGCTGGTAGTGGTAATTGAATGTTAGCACTACATTTTTTAAATTATGTGACACCATGTTATAAAAATATTTCGAACTTAACATTTCATTTTCAGAGATCAGTGTATAACGAATGTATTTTTACTCGCACAGTGTCACTCCCCCAAATTGACCGGTATAACGACTTATTAAACATGTTTGCAAGTCGTAAACCTTGAAAACATTTCATTTTGGTTTATTGCCGAAGATAACGTAAATATACTCTCAATATACTTACCTACAAATTGCTGACGATATGACGTGGTATGAACAGACTGATAAAAGCAAATAGAAGCCGATAAAAGTTCATACAGTTTTTTTTTTTTTAATGATCCTTTACATAATGCAAATTCGAATACCGAATACGACTGTAGATTTGTATTCTTATATCAAGGTCATCGAATACATCAAAGAGTTTCGAACATTAGCGAACCTTAGTTCAAATTACATTCGACAGCCATTTGTTTTTCGCAAGTTGAATGACCGCTTTAATGTGTGTTTATTTGCGTCGTTTAGGAGGAAGGCGCTGGAGTAGGCGGATATGCCAAAGAGATGAGCCAAGAGTTCCTCGACGCCGAGAGGGCACTCCTGGGCAAAGAGGCCAGGACATCTGATGTAGTTATCAGTACTGCGCTTATTCCTGGGAAACCGGCACCGGTTTTGATTCTTGAGGCAAGTATTCTATCTACTGTAGTCCACACTTAAAATGTAACTAATAGTTAATTCAGTTTCTATGCTCTAACTAAGACCCTAAAATGCTTTCGAACGACTACTGAATAATAATATCTTCTATCGCTATGGTATTTATCTAATTGATATGCCAAACGTGTAAACTATCTTCTTTACGTAAGTAAAAAACTGGCTGTTCCGGATGCAATGAATTTGTTATCATAAGGTTAACTACCAATGTTGTTTCAAATCGTCGATAACATTACACGCTGTATTCATAGTTAATGTTTACAATATAATTATTTGTATATCAAACTGTGCGTACGATTACTCAATTACTCCGATATGTTCGGCCATGGGCGCTGGCAGCAGGATGTAACCCCAGGAAAGAAAATACATTTAAAAAATAAAGGATAGGAGATTTGGGAATCAAATCCAGGGCCTCATGCTCAACAGTAAAACGACCACTAAACTAACGAGGCATTATTACATAAACAGATAGTATAGTCACGATACATCTTGCTTATTTATGTGCGTGTTATCGATATCGTGTTTACTGAAATATGGGGCAGTAACGTAATATTGATACGAAGTTAGAAATGCGTTAATGTGTAAATATTATGGAATTAATTACTCAAGGTCTACAATCCACTTTCACTCCTCACTCAGAGGTATAAGGTTGAAATTATTATAATCCTAGGACATTTAAAATGTGACTGTAACGAATCCTCGTCCTAATTTTTGAATCTACAAATAATGCAATTTTATATATCTTTTTGATGGGAACGGATGCGCGATAAATATAAAAATAAACGGATCGAGCTATATAAAATTTAAATTGATTACGTTGGATCGTGATATTGAATGGATTAAATAGAACGAGGACTGTAGCCATGCTTAGCAACTAATTGCTATCAATTACAATCCCGACTGACTGGAGATACTGATTAATATGGTAGAAATTGACTTCACCATTATACTTATCATATTTTATTGTCTACTCAGTCTACTTAGTCGATATACAGATCGAGTTTTATACACTGGTTATCAGTGTGTTATGAAAATGCATATAAATCAATCAATCCTTATTTTTCCACCCTTTTTTTGTAAAGCTAGTATGCTAAGTAGTATTTTTCTTTCATTTAGGATGCCATCCGTGACATGGCACCCGGGAGCGTCATAGTAGATTTAGCAGCGGAGATGGGGGGCAACATACAGACGACAAAGAAAGGAGAGATCACAAAAGTGCACGGTGTGACGCACATCGGCCTGACTGACATGCCCAGTAGGATGCCTGCGCACGCGTCGACGCTATACGCTAACAACATCTCAGGGTTCCTCTTCAGCCTAGGTAAGTAATGTTGCAGTTGACTAGTTAAATGTGTGTTTATATTCATTTTCCTTGAAGTTTTCGAGCTGAAAAAATATTTACAGAAAGTCGTAAATCGACTTGATATGTTAAGACAGGAGTGAATTCTGAATCTTTTGAAATAAAAACATTGTTTAGACTTCATATTTATAAATATGTCTATCTTACCTCAGGTACCAACGATCATTTCCACATTAACTTGGAAGATGAGGTGACCCGCGGGGCTATTGTCCTGAAGGCTGGAGAGCTTCTCTGGCCGCCGCCGCCTGCCCCGAGTATGGCGAACGTGCAAGCAGCCGCTACGCCTACTGCAGTCGCTAAACTTGAACCGCCAAACCCTTTCAACGAGACTTTGAAGGACGCTTTCTTATATTCTACAGGTAGGTCTCGAAAACAAATGAAGTGCTGGTCTGACTTCTCCAATTTCAAGTTATAAACAAGTGAAGGTCATAATTTGAAGAATATTCTCTTCTAACTCATTCCAAATTAATTTGTTACAGGAATGGCCAGTTTGATTGGTCTGGGAATGGCGGCACCTAATCCTGCTTTTACCACAATGACGACTACCCTTGCGCTATCAGGTAAATATAGATACATAATACAAAATACAAAAATATTTATTTTATTTCAAAACATTGTGTCATACATACTCAATACTTTTATTGCTACATAAACTGAGGCAGCCCCAGTAAGTTGACAAACAGTACTTCTAGTACTAGTGTCGGGGCTGTCTCACTCTGCCCTTAGGTGGCATCATTTTAATGATTATAATTCTGTAACTATATACGTGTTATTGGCGCGATTCATATTTTCATCAACATACAACCTGACACTGACCTGCAATTTCGCAGGCTACACTGGCGCTTCCAACTTAAGCAGCTCTCGCTGGCTGAGGAATGCACATATTTGTATGTTTGTATGTATGTGTGAAAGTATGTGAGTGTGTGGGTACCCAGCATGTTAGCTTACCCTGATCAGAATGTTTACTGGTTCTTCGTATGTTAGAAATCTCAACCAATCACTCACAGTTCTTTTACTTTCGTACCAGGGGATATATTTCACACTTAAGAAATCTCTTACTTTAAATATATCCATGACCCTAGTACTATTTAATGCATCCATCAGCACAGTGTTTTGAGTGTGTTACATTGAGTCCTACCGTAAAACATGATTTTTCACCCCAAACAAAAAAGTCGTTTCCCAGCAATAATTTTTGCATAGAGTTACTTAGTTTGATGTACAGAATGCTTGGTTGACGGCTTCGTGAAGGGTCCGTTTACACCCTGTATGCTCGCCGTACAAACAGTGTAGTAGCCATGACCCCGTTTCAAAACTATATCATGCTAAAATAGTTCGAGTACAGCACAAGACTTCTCATTCAGATAAGGAATGCACATTAAGTATCACGATAGCGATTTCAGAATATTGTCAAGGTTCCCTTACGGTGTTAAACGATTCCTTTACACTCACGATGTTCTCTTTCACCTAACTATATTTTCTCTAGTAGCATTATCAGCCTACATGCCTTATCAGCCTGTTCCCATTGCTGGGACACAAGCCTCCTCTCAATAAAATGGAGTAGGCTGTAAGCTAACAGTCGGGGAGTTCTGTTGTTTGAGATGATCTTTCCTCTGGATAGCTTCCTTCACCGTTCCGAGCGCCGTGGGGTGTGGTTGAAATTAATTACTATGTTTATGACTGCCTCGTTGGTCTGGGGATCGCAATCGCGACTGCTGAGCATGAGGTCCTGGATTGAATTCCCGGGTCGGGCAAAGTGTTATTGGGTTTTTCCATCAGGAAATTCTCTGGATTGTCTAGTCTGGATTTGTGCCTGTCGATGGCAAGAGGCTCGCCCCCTATTACCTAGAACTTAAACATAACTAGCGAAATGTGGGTGTACTATTTGGTACACCTCTGCCTAACCCTTCCAGGAGTTCAGGAGTGATGTGATGTTATCTGTGTCACGTCTGGGTTCGAACCTGCGACGCACAACTCGTAAGCTGCCGTTTCCACTACGCCACCACTGCTCTCGCTCTCCACTTGCTTCTCCCTAGTAGTAGGTACTAAGAAGTATTTCTTGTTGAACAGGTGTGGTAGGCTACCACACAGTATGGGGCGTGGTGCCCGCGCTGCACTCGCCGCTCATGTCGGTCACTAACGCCGTGTCGGGAATCACGGCCGTCGGCGGTCTGCTGCTCATGGGCGGCGGGTACCTGCCCGAGACTCCAGTACAGGTAATATAATATATTGTTTTCGTGATTCAGTCTCAACTGGATTCAAATATCAGTCAGTACTCTTCACTTTTAAATATATCAACTCGCTTGTTTATTACACATTATTATGTTAAAAAAAAACTCTGTCCGATCCGTAAGGGTATTATTGGAAATCGAGATTAGATTCTGTACTGCACATTGTGAAGCAACACAATGGCCGTATAAACTAACGCTATTATGTCCGGACAGTGGCTGGCCAGCACAGCGGCGCTCATCTCGTTCATCAACGTGTTCGGCGGCTTCCTCGTCACGCAGCGCATGTTGGACATGTTCAAAAGGTAGATAAAACCGCACACGATTTCTTTATATAGGAAACCACACACTATTACTTTATATAGTCAACTGTAAAGGCTGAACGGAATTACACTATTGTTTTACTGCAAGTTGCAATTTTTAAGAAGCTAGTGGCCCGTCCCGGCTTCGCACGGGTGGCAGTTTTTTTTTAAAACGCTGCCTATGTAACTCAGGGATAATGGAAAATTCTAATGGTGATAGAATTTTTGAAATCAGTCCAGTAGTTTTTGAGTTTATTCGTTACAAACATACAAATCTTTTCTCTTTATAATATTAGTGTAGACAAAAGAACATCAGGATGTTAAAAGACAAGAGTTTAAGCGAAGTAAGAACCGTCAAATAAAGCAAAGCTAAGAATTCTAGCTTTGGACAGTTCTAACTTCAAGCTTTCAACTATATATTACTAAACTACAGAATAAAAATGATAGTTACAGGTGACCGAGTGTTACAGTCCTTTCACAGTTATTTTACCTGTGCCACCAGCAACCCAAAAGCAACCTTATCTCTACTAGAATAAGAACAAATGTAATTATGACAGACTTGTCAGTGGCAGCATACTTACTGTAACGAAAATAAAGATCACTGATTTTGTGCCAAATCAAAGTTAAAAACTGCGAATGGAGTCTAGTACACTTTAAGTAGTTTTTTTTTGTAGTCCCATCTATCGCGCACAAATCTTGCTGCTACTGTGATTTTCTTAATGAAGGATCCTATAAGACTGCCGGACGTGGAGATCGCAAGCGTGACCCATGTTTGGCATACCTGTTTACGACCAAATTGTGCTATTTGGTACATGGCAGTAAAATTATAAGAAAAAATTGTGTAAAATAGAGATATATTATATAGAGATGTATTATACTTGACAATATTATTATGTTTACAGGCCGACTGATCCGCCAGAATATGGATACCTGTACGCTATTCCTGCTGCGGCCCTTTTCGGAGGGTACATCACTGCAGTTATGCAGGTACTTATCCGAGCTATACAATCATCATCTTCCCCTTATTGCCCTTGTCCCATATCATTTTTTTCTTCCATTCTCCCCTGTCAGACACGCTTTTGCTTTCTTCCTTTTTCTTTCATAATATCATTCTTCGCACAGTTCATACAATATAATAAAATAGTGATGAATACGAATATAGAATATAAAGGGTGTAAAAAGACCCTTAAAGAAGCCGAAAGGCACTTGTTCTCCCCGTCATTGCGATCATGTTTTTGTTATGGACTATACCTGGGAGCCTTCTAGTTACGGAGATATTGGAGGTCAAAGTTCTAATTTGTTCACAAGTTTTTTTTTTAAATACTTGGGTTTAAGGTTATTAATTAACTTAAATTAACTCAATGACCTGTTTACTATTCAAAGCATCCATCAGCACAATGTTTTGACTGCATTACATTGAGTTTTACCGTAAAAAGTGATATTTCACCCCAAAAAAAAATATCGTTTCCCAGCAATAATTTTTGCGTAGGGTTACTTAGTTTGATGTACAGAATGCTTGGTTGACGGCTTCGTGAAGGGTCCGTTTACAGCCTGTATATTCGTATTCATCACTCTTTTAGTCACATGCATTTCATCCCGCCTCATTAAATGCCCATGCCGAAGTCAGACGTCTCCGTTTCAGAGCTTTATGATATACTTGGATCTAATATAATTTGGTAACTCCGCATTGTTTGGCGTGATTTCATGCGCTGCTCAAGTCCAAAAGAGTCTTCACTGTCACATTTGATATGTACTAATGTTCCTATTCATAAGTTACTAAAAGTAAACCAATAAAACTAAATAATGATGTCTTTTCTACAGGGATACCCCGAAGTCCACCAGATGGCGTATCTTGCATCGTCTTTATGCTGTGTAGGCGCCCTTGCCGGACTTAGCTCCCAGACCACCGCTCGCAAAGGGAACTACCTTGGAATGGTAAGAATTCTTCGTAAACAAGGTCAATAGGTTAAATCAGCTAGCGTAACTTCATAGACGTCGAGAGACATCGAGACCCATCGGTATCGATGAATAATGAACATAACAAAAATCTAACCTCAAAATGTTGTCTACCTACGGCAGATTACGGGGATTATGTCATGACATCACGCCTGTAAGCCCAGAAGGCTTTAGCAGAGGTGTGCCTATAAAAGTGTAGTTACTTGAAATTATGAGTTCAGAAAATCTTTTTACTGTCATTAGACAACATATCTGTGAAGTTTTACTAGCTAATTTAATTTGAACCATAATCAAAATGTAGAACTAAACATTTTTCCTGCAACCGATGATTAGAAAAGGCATACATAACATTGCTATTCGTGTCCGCAGCTACAGACTCGACCCAAGCCCCGCTCATTGTAATCTTGATGACTTTAGCCTTAATCTATTGATCATTGTAAAGGCATTGAGACATTATAGAACGTAATGACAAAACTTCTGTATTATTTAATCAATACAATAATTTAGTTTTAACTTTCTGCATAAGGTGCCATTCTTAAATCACGTGAGGGTTTTTAAGCCACTTTTATAGCCCCCTTTCCCTTTGGTGATGTTTTGGGCCGCCCCTCCCTCCGCCCAGCATCACGTATTTTATTTTATTTTAAAAGAACATAGTTTGTCCCCTTCCCCCTGTTAGAAAATCACGTGATTAAAGGACGACCCCTAATGTTCTTTTTTCTCTTAGCTTGTGATAAATCTGGAAAATACAGTAATTTTGTCCAGTTCAGCTATGGTAGAGCTACGTATTAGTTTCGAAGCCTGAACTAATTCTGTCCCCCATTAGCACACTTCTTATACAATGAGGCAACTTGGGTTCAGCTCGGCACTTTAATACTTTGATGACACTTTAGTAATATGAGGTTGCATACAACCACTGCAATACTTGTGTGGAGATTTTTGTTGCAAATATTTACGTATGTTATATTTTTCTTTAAGATTGGTGTATCGGGAGGCATCGCCGCAACCTTAGGACTACTCACACCAAGCCACCCAGTGTTGGCGCAAATGTTGGGCGTCGCTGGTATTGGCGGTCTCATTGGAGGCACTATTGCCAAGAAAATAGAAATCACCGACCTACCTCAACTTGTAGCTGGTTTCCACAGGTAAAATAGCATAAAATAGTACAGTACCTAGACGGCTAGGTCCCGTACTATTATTTTATTTTAACTTCAAGGCACAACTTTTTTTAAATAGAAGCAATGACCTTTTGTAAAGAGCCATCTCTGTCTCACAGCGACTTGCCTGTTCATTGTCCCATATGAATGACCGGAAATGATGATTCCTACATAGATAACTAGAAGAGAAGATTTCCACGATACTAACTTCTTTCATTTTCAGTCTTGTCGGGATGGCGGCAGTACTGACCTGCCTTGCCACATACATGCACGACTTCCCCGCGATGGCGATGGACCCCACCGCCGCGACTCTGAAGACATCGCTCTTCCTCGGCACATACATCGGTGGCATCACATTCACGTGAGTACTACAATCAGTATCATCGTTTCCCTGCCGTTATTCAATTATTACAAGACACAACTACTATTAAAAAAAATACACTTTTTTATGCCTGGATACCCGAAAAAATTATAATTACCTGTAAAATTGGATTTTTTGTTGTTTTTAAACCATTAAATAGTTTTAGTGACGTCCCAGGTTGCTATAGCCATACAAAATCTATGGGGAATCACGTTTTGACAGCTCATAAGTAGAAGTACCCTAAAACTCTATCTTCCCCCCACTGCTTCGTAGGATTTGCATGCAGAGGCTACTAAAGTCAGCTGCTGCAGTTCACTTCTTTGCCAGCAACGCATTCGTTTGTAGCGTGACCGTGAGTCGCAAGGGATGATCCCGCCCGCACATTTACATATAACGCGACGCTAAGTGCACACATGCGTACTGTGCGTAGTTTAGCCAAGGGCTGCTGTGGAGCAGTACCTTTGCTCAGGGTCGGCGCAATGTCTTCTTTTTTCATACATCTCTATCAGACCTCACGTGACTTGTGTGAATAAAATCTTATCATGCAGTCGTGTAATACTGCATAGTGTAGATAAGCGCGCCCTAATTATATTTTTATCAAAATTAATCATAATGTATTGTTTTTTCAAATAATTAAGATAATCATTTGTAATTGCCCATGGGTTTTTTTTATTAATGAAATGTTGGTGTGACTTATATGATATCAAAATTATACTCGAAATATATAATAAATATATTTGTTTACGAGCGTCGCCCGGCGTACAAATATTGACAACTGAATAAAAAGAAATGAATATTTATTTTACACACCAGTATATTGAGCTATTTTAATTTGTTCAATGTCTTCTTAATGTTATGCTAAAGGCGGGTTACCCAAAATCATTCATCAGTAGGACAATCCGCCTCTTGATAAGGTTCGAAACTTGTAAGATCTCGGTCTTAAAGGGACTGAATTATGGATTTATTTTGGTGTGAAGAGTAATTAGCCACCGAAACTGCAGATATGATGTGCTGGGGTAGATAATAAAAAATACTAAGACTTTTGTCCGCGTGAAATTATTATAAAATATTACGTCCCTATTTAAATCGGATTTGTTGATTGGGTTTTAATTTTTTTGCTCCGAGGTAACTTAGGTTACTTTTATTTTAGAAAAGGAATTGGTTTATTCCTTTTCTAAAATAAAAGTAACCTAAGTTACTCCTTATAACATCAGCTATCTTCCAGTAAAAGTCCCGTCAAGTCGCCGTTTCGGAGATTAGCCGGAACTAACAGAGAGACAGACAACAATTTCAATTTGCATTCAGTGCTGTTATTTTGAAATTACAAACAGACACTGGAATTGTATTTATTTGTATAGACTACAGTTGGCTATGGTGGGGTACGGCCGCTGGTAGTCACTTGATATTATTGAGTATAGAAAATTACTTTTTTGTTTGTTTTGTCGTTATTAGAATACTGATATGTTGCTGTTCATTTAATTCAAACCTGTATAAGATGCCGAAGTTGACAACCAGTCTTACGAAGGGGTATTGTATTACCCAGTACTAACTGGGTTTTTGAGGTCAGTTAGGCAGTAGCTCCATATAAAATACTGGTATTCAGCTGCATCCGGTTAGACTGCAAGGCGACTCCAACATAAATGTAGTTCGGAAAAGACAAATGATGATAAGATGTCGAAGTTACAAAGTATGTATGTTTTACAGCGGCTCGCTAGTAGCGTACGGCAAGCTGCAAGGCTCCCTCTCGTCCGCCCCGCTGCTCCTGCCGGGCCGCCACGCCCTCAACGCGAGTCTCCTGGCGGGCTCGCTGGGCTGCGGCGGCGCGCTACTGGCCTTCCCCGAGCTGCCCGGCCTGCCGCTCCTGTCTGCGGCCGCCGTGCTCAGTGGCATACAGGGACTCACTCTTACTGCTGCTATTGGAGGTAGGTTGAAAGCATGTCGAAATTCTTATGACATTTTTCATATATATTGATAAATGAAAAAGTCATAAGAATGTGTCCTGTCGAAGGTCGTCCACTGCTGGACTTGGCCTTATCTGAGTTTGCCACAAGGACTAACTTTATACTATCGGTAGGCTAGTCGTCGGTACACATTGTCTTGCGCCTACCCACCTAGAATTTTGAAAAGTACTGACAAAAAGCTGGGTATAGCCTGACATTTTTTTTTTAAATGTTTTTTCGCAATTAATTTTTTTTTTTTGCTCCCTAAAAAACCCTTAAGTGAATCGCAGGCCAAAAAGACTGCGCACTCTTGCATTTTTATTTAACTCATAGGTAATTATTTCACTCGAGAAACTGACACCCTAAAAATTTATAATCGCTAGGTGCGGACATGCCAGTGGTTATCACAGTACTGAACAGCTACTCAGGCTGGGCGCTGTGCGCTGAAGGGTTCATGCTGAACAACTCGCTGATGACCATCGTCGGCGCCCTCATCGGCAGCTCTGGTGCTATCCTCTCCTACATTATGTGCAAGGTGAGTCTGAGATTGGCTTAGAAAAAATAAACAAGCGACTGAAAGCCTAAGGGCGTACGATACGCTTAAAATAGCTTTCACAATGTTAATAAAAATCTTTAATTCACTATCTGATAAGCACAGCCTAAACCGCTGGATCTAGAACATGTTTAGAAATTTTGTTTAGAAGTCATGTAAAGCAGGTGAACAGTACATAAATATTAATCTTTTTCTTCTCATGTGTTGAGCACAGAATATAATCATTGCCCTATGTAGATGATATTTAATTGATCTCTTTCGACTTTCCAGCTATCCAATATAGCTTAACAACATATCCATGTGACACAAAAATTAAATGCAAAATGGTCTTCAGTTATTTGTGTTTACCCTCAGGCCATGAACAGATCCCTACCCAATGTGATCTTGGGAGGTTACGGTGTAACGAGCAGCGGTTCAGCGCGGCCTGCTGGCGCGACCCATACTGAGGTCAACGTGGACTCCGCCGCTGAGCTCATCCACCGCGCGACCAACATTATCATCACACCTGGTAAGATCGGAGGAATAAAGACATTCGGCTCATCGCCGTAAGTTGAAAATTCAACAGCACGCTCAATTTCCCTTAAAAACACTTTTTTTTAAATTTATTCCACATCAAAACAATTGATGTATCTGCTGTTAACAATTGTTCCATAAATTTAATTTATCTCATTTGTATTTTATGGTCATATCAGAGTCATAAAAAGTGGTGTTATGTTTAAATGCGATCAAATTAGCAGTAGAGGCGTTTTTAGCAGAGTAGTTTATCTGTAGTCTCTACTTTGCAGGATACGGTCTCTGCGTAGCCAAAGCGCAATACCCTATTGCAGAGCTGGTAGATATTCTCAAAGGAATTGGAAAGAAAGTGCGCTTCGCCATCCACCCAGTTGCAGGTAAACTATAATCCTTACCTGTGTGTCATTAAGAGTCATATTAGAACATGCCAGTAACTTTTGGATTGTTAACAGGTCGTATGCCGGGACAGCTGAATGTACTACTCGCTGAAGCTGGCGTGCCCTATGATGATGTGTTCGAAATGGAGGAAATCAACGACGAATTCCCTGATACTGATCTCGTTTTAGTAATTGGTAAGTATTTTTTTTTCGGAAATATGCTTCTTACTTGTTTTGCTTTAAGGTCTATATCAGATTGTTCTATGTCAACGTCAGTACTTGGATATCAAAGCATGTTTGATCTATTACAAGTTTAACTGCTAACATTAATTTGTTTGTGTAGGTGCTAACGACACAGTGAACAGCGCAGCTGAGACCGACCCCCAGTCACCCATTGCAGGCATGCCTGTACTTAAAGTTTGGAAAGCGAATCAGGTAAACTAATCATGTTCTAAGGTTACTGCTATCGCCTTTATATTACCCTTCCCTGTATGCTTACCACTTGTTTCTAGTACTTTATTTAACATTTATATCGACATTAATAATTTCAGGTGGTAGTAATGAAGAGATCGATGGGCGTAGGATACGCCGCCGTAGACAACCCAATCTTCTACAACAACAACACTGCTATGTTGCTCGGAGACGCCAAGAAGACTTGTGATGCGCTGCTCGACCGTATCAAAAATCTCACCACTTAAGTAAGATAGTACTTAATTTTATGTACCAAATAGTACTTACACCTCGGCTATTTGCGTATGTTTTAGGAGAAAGAGTTATTATCGTCTTCCATTTGTATATTTAGTTCAATGAGATTTTATTTAGCTGATTACCAGTCTTTTACAAGACCTTTTTTTTACGTGAATCGATGCTGCGGAATAGTAAATGGAACGTGTGCTGTGAACGTGACAGACACCTATAGTGCATATTTTTAGTCACGTCTTTCAGCGTAATAAAAACTGTTTCTAAAGAAGTCATTCTAGAAACATTATTACTACATTTGTTCACAAATTTTTGATCGAAGATATTTAGGAGATAAGTAAAAGTGTACTATTTGATCATCTTTTATTTTGTAGAAGATCATCACAAGTAACATCACAAGATTACCATATGTTGTCGTCATGTTGTCTATCGAAATAGTAAAGAGTCGTGTTGCAGCTACATTATTTTCATTATATGGATGCTCCAAGATAGCCCACAAAATGCACAACATATTTCTAACCGACTTCTAAGAAAGGTGAAGGTTATGTAATCGGCGCGTATCCTATGCGTGTTGTAGCTACGTCGTATCCAAATTGTCAAAATATTTCTGAAAGTTATATTTGATGTGAAATATGACTATTTCATGAAAACCTGGGGTTTCCAAGTAGTAATTTTCCAGAAACGTAAGATAATGTGAATTTTTGTTGGCTACCTTACCCTATCCAAAGAGCATGTGTTTTATGTGTTAAAATATGCAATTATTTTCGGTGCTCATTAGTTAAGACTGTCAATTACAACATCACCTTAACATTAAAGGAAAATGTTGTGTTACCTTTTTGAATAAGGACAACAACAATAGTTCTATTTGTAATATTAAGTATAGATTTAATGCCCATCATGCATTTTTTTTATTTGTCTAAATTGTGTCTTTATTTTGAAATGTATCCGAAATGACTAATGTGTTCTTCGCAATAGTGTCATAACGTTATATTTGCTACTTTTGTAACTGAATAATGATAATAAATAAGACAACGCGGGTTTCGCTGTCGCCAAGAGATTGACGCTTGTCGTAATGTTAGGAAATAAATGTGCCTTTAGATTTCTACACTTTGAGTATCTCTTATCAGCTAGTCTATAACCTATTATTGAAATTAATAAATAAGATTTTAATGAAATGAATGAATTTTTAAAACAAAATTTATTTGAATCTTAGGACAGGTAGGAAAGGACATCGACGCACAAACGATTACCACGTATTATGAACATTATTTCGAACCCCAATATAAATTTAACCACATAGAAATTTTCCATCAGTAATTTAAAAAAAAAAACTGCAATACCTACACGGTCACAATGTATAGAACAGCAGATTTGTTAATGGTCCGGGAGCTGTACTGAATCCGTGGTAATCATTTGACCGTCGATGTCCTTTCCACTCTGTATACATGTAAATATAGTTCATATTTGAATTTTACTATGTTAAAACATTTGAGATTTTAATATACCTCTGTATTTTATGTTTTTTAACTTCATTTGGGATGTGAAATTCTTTTAAATCACAGGACTATAACATGTTACACCGCCTGTAACATGTTATAATCCTCCTTTCACATTCCACCATTATGAACACATCAAAATAAACGAATTCACGCAGTTTAGGTGGACATAATAATTAAAATGGAGGTCCTTTAATAAAACGACTTATAATTATAAGTAATCATTATTTTAGATAGTAGATACTGTTTTATATGTATAATCTAAGACGACAATGTTGGGTACATGATGACTACATTATTACATGTTGGTTGTAATTTCATGTCTTTGTATGTCAGTCCTATTTATTGTTAAATGAAAAATATCATTCCAACTACATTACTATATTATATGTTACTTCATATTTAAGTACTTAGTTGATGACGCTAGAACATTGAGTATAAGGTTCATTTTTTTTCAAAATTCGTATTGTTTTAGTTTATGAAATGATGTCAGTTTGTCTTATAATATCCGTGGAATGTTTTTATACGTATGCATATATTGTTTCTTTGAAAATGAAAATAAAGAATGACTTATAAATAATTGATTTAGTTACTTATTTCAATTATTGTACATAGTTATCCGGTTGTCTAAAATCAAAGTTTTTGATTGCCCTGTGATATTGGCACCGAATGTCTGAAAGCTGATACGTCAAATTATTCATTTTATGAAGAAATTCCATGTTTTTTTCGTTACAACTTGTTCCTGTAAATTTTAATGGTATTATTTCAAGTTTGTCGATTGCAATTAGCACTTCTTGGCGTAACTTGTCGCAGACATCATGGTAGTTTGTGTACTCTGGGCTATATCCGTTACATTTTGAACGTTCTTCAGCTTTTAAACTCAAAAATAACTCATCCAACTGATGTACCTACGAACCCCTGAAAAGTGTCCACCATTTTTTTATGCAAGTTGAAATTCTTGTGGTTGGAACATTTACGACTAGGACCGCTAGATTTACGTCGTAACTTTGAACTATAGGCCGTACTACACGACATTGTGCTTCCTGATATTGAAGATCTTGATTTACCTGTAGAATGCATTTTAAGTTTTGCGTTTTGCATAATTTTTTAGATGCTTCTTTATATAAAATCTACAGAAATTTATTGAAACGATTTTATAATTTTTATAAAAAAGCAGAACAACTAAACAACGATACCCAGTATTATATTGATGATCTGTGAATGATACTGACATTTTTGACAGAACTTCAAGAAACCAATATAAAAAGTTTTCTGAAAGGAGATGCTTTAATGATTTTTTTTTTAATAATATTGAAGTCTGCAAGGTCCATGGGGAGAAAAGCGGATACCATACATAGGAGATGCTGGTTTTGAATCGGATCGGTTGAGCTAGGCTAAGAAGCTGCCTAGGTAAGCTAAAAGACAAAAACAATACAAAAAAGATGCTATGCAATGCTCTTTTACAATGCGTAAAAGATGCGCTTCCCTGGTGCGCAGGGTGTGGGGCAGCACCAACAGTATCTTAAACATGATTGCCAGTCGCCTGGACTACGTTTATGTGGGTCGCTGCTGTGCTATCACTCATGGGTTATCGCAGCAGTGATCCACCGTTATTTCTTGTGTTGTATTGTTTTTTTTTTTTTTTTTATCAGTGTTTACTAACATAGTCGTAAGTTTTACTAACAGTTTTTGAGTCATGGATACTCGATAAAAGAGAATTCTATTCTATTCTATTCTAAAAGTCGTACTTTTTACATTATATTTAGAATCGCTTCAGAATCTCGAAAGAGTCAACGTGCGCCCACGAGAACACAGGCCCACACGTTGTAGAAGATTAAGCGTGTATTGTTCGCCGCGGTACGGGCATGGGCCTGGTTTCCTCTGCCCTCCTGATACTTATGGTTTTATTATTTTTTTGGACAATAAAAAATATTTTGCGAAATATAGACGTACTATAGCTACACCTCTGCTTATGCCTACGTGGAATACCGGAGTGATCAATTATTGCAAAATGCTCTCACATTTTTGGCCGTAGACCGTAGATTAAAAACTAGATGTGAACCGAGTACAACGCCGTCTCAAAGTGAATCGAGCATGGTATGGGAGGGACTAGAAGACTAGTAAAAGCTTATGGAAGACTAGCTGTGCCGCGCGGCCTTCCTAAGTTACTCCTTATAACATCAACTATCTGCCAGTAAAAGTCCCGTCAGAATCGGTTCAGCCATTTCAGAGATTAGTTGTAACAAACAGTTTAAATTAAATAAAAAATATTTTTTGTAATACGTGTAATACCGTATATACTTTCAAATTAAGCATTCAGTCAAAACCTGTTAGTTTTAAATTAAAAACAGACACTTTAATTTATTTATTTGTATAGATGGTGATGATTACCATAGCTAAGTCCTAAGTCTCAATCTGACCAATGAGGACTGAATATGCTAGCGCCATTTTCAGTTACCATCTCCGTACGATACCACCAAAAAATGTGCGCGAAATTCTGTGCCGCAGGATTGATACTGATCTATGGTACTGATCTGCAGATCCGTTTCCACCGGCAAAGCTGTGCCTAACTTTTGTTCGCGCACAGTGCACTACATTTTTGAACGAACCTTTTAGTACGAGCGCCTAAGGACGGCGGCAGCTTTTGAGTTAGGAAAAAGTGCTCCCCCCGGCACTACTATCACTACTTTACTATTTACAGATGCAGCTGAAGTCCTTTAATAATCTAAAATGCCATAACCGCCTCAAAAAAGTTAGCACCTTCGGATTTCTTAGATTTTCTATACATATAGAAGTAGAAGTTACTAATTTTGTTGAGTTATTTTAAAAATCTAGAAAGCTTTTCTTGAGTCCTTTTATTCAGAAGTAGATTTAACTTATGGAAACAATTTTAAGAACAAAAGATCCAAGGTTCCAAGAACGGGCGAAGCCAGATCAAAAATTTTACGACCCTAAGCTGAACAGGTTAGAGTTATCATTCACTAGAAACTGGATATTTACCATGTTTACTAATTGTTTTGAGTTCCCGATATTAATAAAAAATAATAATTATAGTGATGATTGATGTAGGTATTATTAATGATAACGTTAGTGACCATAATGGTTTAAAAACTTCAAGTTGTTGTGACCCTTCATACAGGAGTTACTTGGTCGACTTACAGACCAAGTCAAAATTTAAGTGGAAGCAAGCTGCAAGATCGAGCTTGAATTTTTTTTGACACTGGCTTGGACAAGTTAGAATTGTTTCGAACCTTCATACAGGAGTAACCTGGTCGGCTTTAAGACAAATTCAAGAGAGAGTGGTCTGTAAGACCGAGCGAAGCGATCGCATAAATTTCAAAACACTACCTATGGACAGGTTAGAATTGTTTCGAACCTTCATACAGGAGTAACCTGGTCGACTTTAAGACAAATTCAAGAGAGAGTGGTCTGTAAGACCGAGCGAAGCGATCGCATAAATTTCAAAACACTACCTATGGACAGGTTAGAATTGTTTCGAACCTTCATACAGGAGTAACCTGGTCGACTTTAGAAAATTCAAGAGAGAGTGGTCTGCAAGATTGCTTTCGTACTCGCGTCGGGAGAGGCCTCGGGCGTTGGGGGCCACGTGGTGGCTCCCAGCCACCGTAGGTGCGGGCCTGTGGACGGTGAGTAATGGGCTAGCTAGCCGTCCAGCCGTCTTATGACGACGGGACGTGCCGACGGCGAGTTGGTATTTCACCCGCGCTTCAAAGAGATGTCAGCAACAAGGAAGGGGTCCGCAAGGGCCGATGCCTGCCGGGGCTGCGGGACTGTTCGAAAGAGATACCGCGGCCCTGAAACACAAAGGGCAAAGAAGGAACATGGATGGGTTTTAGTCAGTAAAAGTCTGACACTTGCTTCCGCTCCGCCCAGATCGGGAAGGGTCGTGGGCAACAGCTTGTATAATAAATGTAGATCGAAGGTCGACTCACGGCAAAGACAACTATATTTAATTAGTCCGAGAACTCACGGGATGGATTGTATATAAAAATTCCATGCTTGGTTTTATCATTTTTTTTCTTATGGTAACTTGTACGATGTCAAACTCAATTTGACAGTGGGCACTGGCAGCGGCCGTCACTCACAGCTGTCATTGCCAAGTCGGCAACTCGTCACAAGGTCGAATTAGATTTTAAATTATTATCAAAAAAGTTGCGGTGCGGGCGGAGGCAAAGCATTTGAAACATACGCTACATACTAAAAGTTGTAAAACTTTTCCATAACCACGCAAAAAAGCTATCAAATGATATACTATGATTTGCGCATAGTTGCCTATTAAATCGAACACTTAATATTGCGGAGTACAATGCGCTAGTCTCGCCAGGAAATTAGCATTCGGTAATCGGTTTATTTTGTATTGTGTTTAGTTTTTGTTCGTTTATCAACCACTGCACTCCACTGTTCAGCATGGTACGTCTTTTAGCTATTTTCTTTTATTTTCTGTATTTTTTGTTATAAAAAGCTCGTACATGTTTCGAGTCTATAAATAAATATGACTTGTTTTCGTAAGTATGCGTTTTTTCCGATTATTTTTTTCAAAAATTTTATAACTTATTTTGGTATCTAGTAGATTGATTCAAAATTCCTTATTACTTGAGCTTTGTAATCCTGGAACCTGTTTAATTTTTCCAAGTCCTTGTGCAAAGTCCTATTTATTATTATTGCTCTAAATTTTATTATGTTGAAAGACGCTTTTCTATCATAAGTATGTATTATGTTATTAGGCAAGTGATGAGAAGAAAATGGTGTCTGCAAGTAGACCTGCCTTGCCCCCAAGCAGTGATGAAACTGGCAATGTGCTGTCCATGATATACAGATTTTTCAAGAAGGTATGTCATCATTTAAATAGTTATTTTAGGGCAGATGGTGTCATCAGTGCATTCTTATTAGAATATAAATGCATTGGCTGTGTGATCACATTGTCCAAACAGAATAGGATATCTTGAGATGAGTCAGTGACCTTGAAGTATTCTGCTTTGAATCATAAGCCGGCCATTCAACCTTCAGGTATTACTTCCTGTTGTTTATTTTGTTAGGTAGAAGGCTTTACCAAGTAATAAAATGAAGACTGTGTCTAAATATCATACTACCACATCATACACTTAAAGACTCATTAAAAAGAAACATTCAACAATCTGACATAATAATGTCATTGTTTGAATAACAATCACCTCAGTTCATAAAGTAAATAAACTGTCCAGTTGTGGTGTACATACTTGTCTTACAAAACTGTCATATAATATTTTAAAAGTCTATTTCAAGTAAATGTACATTTTTACAGTATGAGGTAAGCAATGCTTATCAGTGTAAATGGTAACACACCTCACACATTAGTAACTGAGTACAAACAAACACATATAAGTATAATTTCTACATTATATGCTCAACAGTACATGGTGATGTCATGCTCTTAAATTATTTCCCACAGGGCAGGATGTGTTGGTGGTTAACAATTTATACAATGAGGAAGAATGGTATCTAAATTGTGTAGGTTTTTTTAGGTGTATGGAAAACATAGTGAGGAAACCAGCATGCCTGACAGATATTTATCGACGGCATGTAAAGCCATGTCAGAGGCGCATGGGCAGCATTAAAACTCTGACACCAGTTCACTAACCACACAATAAATAAAAAATCATAGAAAATGCTAAAATATATAACACAAAATAACTTTTAAAATATATATTATTATTATATATTGTATGCATCCTGTTTAAAAGTCGTATTGTTGGAAGAGCACATTGTTTGCAAACTATTTAATCAATTTTACAATTGTAAAACTATAATGTTATCCTAAGTTATGTTCATTATACTATGTAATATTTCAATTTCATAATAAGAAGGAGACTTTAATAAACATAATAATGCAAGCAAAACCTTAGCCACTTATTTCTAAAAGCATAACATAATTCAAAAATCTATTGTTGGACAATGATATGATATGATGCCTGTTAAGCTATAATAACCAATTAAAACAATATTGCACAATTGGAATAATCTTATCATACAGTTGTACTGGACTATGAAATAATATTTTTATTATCAAGATAATTATTGCGGTCATTAAGAACACACGCCCTTTAATGACCACCAATAAAAATATCAATAAATTATACAGTTCTTTGATTGGTCAGTTATGATCTTGTGTATATTCTCCATTTTTCATCAAACATCGTTGCAGGCGTCGGTGGTCGGTGTGGTGTACCTGGTAGGGTACATGCAATGGAGCGTGGCGTGGCTGATCGGACCCGTTATTCTGACCGTACTGCGCGATCAATGGCGTAGGGAGAACGAGTACCGACGCAACTTGGCCAAGGCCACGGCCTCTTCGTCTGAGAAAGATGTTGTTTTGGCTAAGCTCGACGACTTGCCGTCGTGGGTAAGATATATGAACATTATCTTTAGATCTGGTTCGGTGTGAATATCATAACAATAAGAATAAAATTCGTTTTTGTGTTAATGAATTCAATAAAAAATCTTTAATTATTTTTCTCGCGATTACTACTATCTATAAATAGGTATAAGAAAATAATGCATGCCGTAATATTCGCCAGTCAGCAACCAAGCACTTGAGGAGGCTATTTTAATGCACCCCGTTAGAAAGGTATTCTTAAACCACCCATTTATCTTATCTGTAATTTGGAACGTGTCCAAAAATACATAAACTGGAGGAGGTTATTACTGTATACTATTTTATATTTTCTTTAATGCATTAGTGGCTTATTTCCGGTTATGTCAACCGCAGGAAGTGTTGGAATGATGGATTTGCATATACCTAGCCCAAACAAAACACCTCAGACTTCTCATACATTGTGATAAAACAACTAATATTTTTTAAATCTTTTCGATTACGAATTTTCGAAACGAAGACTTAGACAGCGAGACTTACTCGAATAAAAAAGAAATATTCTCATGATCTGTATCCAATCATTTCTAAAAATAAGCTCGTCACGAAACTTTTTTGATTAGCGTGAAGTGAAACTTAGACTGATCGACCCAGACAAATTCTAATCGAATTGGAAAAACTTATACGTCGTAAATTTGTAACTTGTTTTTGTACAAAACGGCAATTGAGCAATTTCACCATACAGTCGAACTATTGTATTATGTAACAGGTTCTTCCACATAAGGATTGCGCCTCATCCATCAGCACGGAATCTATTTCTCGCTCTAGCAAATTACGGTTCTGAGCGTCACAAAAAGATAGGAGCATGGAAAAATTCGATTACGAGCTGATAGATGTGGCGCAACCCTAAACCATTCTGATACAACGCCTCACGTCTTAACTCATAGGTCAATGACATCATTCATATCGATCGATCGACCTCAACACCTTTTCTATCAAAGTAAACAGAAAACTGAAATGTATCTATAGCAATTAAATGACTTAGACGCAAAAGCATTTAAACAATTAGTAAAGCCACACGTTTCACTAACGGCCTCAGTCATTGTATTTTAGGCCTTATGTCAATGACCTAAAACTTTAATGACGCGCTCGCGTTTGCAACGACATAATTATGTACTTATCACGATGCGTTGTAAGCAATTAATTTATCATCATCTAAATGCAAACTGACAGTTGACAAACATTTACAGGTATTCTTCCCAGACGTTGAACGCGCCGAATGGCTGAATAGGGTATGTAATCTAGCAATTTAGCGAATAGTTAGCTACCTCCTACACCGAGTTTATACTCGCATACCTAGTTCCCCACTCACGGCCTAAAGTGTTTGCAGCGCGCCTATTGTTTTTACTGGAAAACACTGGGAATACATTAATTATGTGGTTGATTTCTAGGTATGTTCAGCGGTATGCCACGAAATGTAATATAGTCGGGGATAGTGCAAATCCGCGGAACTAGCATTGGATAATTCCGCGTATCTGAAAAATGTAGCCAATTTCAATTACGCATTGTCGTAGCGACTAAATTAATGAATTTACTAGATTTCTACTGTTATCAATACATAGAACACATGAATTGTTAGTATTCATGTAAAAATGAGGTCAAAAATCGTTGAAAATATAAAAAATATATAAACTTGTAACCTTCCCCTGTAAACCTACACGTAGTGCAGATACGCACACTTTACGTATGGTAGATTCGCGGATTTGCACTATCCCCGACGATATGGGTCAATCATAATTTGAGTTAAAACTATAATTAATCAAACGTAGGCTAAAACGTGCGCTTGTTCTAATACAGAATGGGCTTGTGAGCCTGAGCGCGTGGTCCTGGAACTCCTGGGTTCAAAACCCATATCGGGCAAAGTGATGTTGGGGTTATAGGTTGGGAAGTTACTGTCGATTTCTGTAGTTTTATAATTTGAGGTTGAGAACCTGTCAAACTCGACTATAGAAATATCTTCGAAATTCAAAATTGAATGCTCATGTTATCAACTTCAAATTCTGGATTCACGCTGATTCAGTTAACAGTATAACAGTCATGGCTGGCCTCGCCTCTATTACACAATTAGTGTAATTTCATGTTATGATCGCAGATTCTCCTACAAGTATGGCCCAACGTGAACCATTACGGTCGCAAACTGCTGAAGGAGTCCATTGAGCCAGCAGTGGCGGAGAGCTTGGCCAACTACAAACTTAACGGCTTCAGATTCGAACGCATGATTCTTGGCACTATCGTAAGTATCGTTTAGTTAACTATTGATACTACAGATAGTCTATCGCATGTTCAAAAGCAGTCAACATAGGTACGTTAGGTACTTATCTGTAAAATCCTTACCCCAAGGTAAAATCAATTCTTGAAGTATCAATTCAATAGAAAATAAACGTAACTTGCAACTGCAAATAATCAAGACATTCAAAGTAAAACCACTAAAACACTTATCTAGTTAGTACTTGTAATTCAATTTTAAGTCATGGCCGTAAAAATTGACGTATGACTGTATGAAAGAAGGTTGTTTAATTTCAATCCTATTTGCTTTCCACGGTCTCGTACGCTATCGGTGCTATAAAAGTTTTATAGTACCTGTAACGAGGGTGTTAATCCTTGCAGGCGCCGCGGGTTGGCGGTGTGAAGGTTTACGACAAGAACCTGTCTAGGGATGAAATCATCATGGATGTCGACTTATTGTAAGTAACTCTATGATACAGCACTGAAACGTTAAAGATTCGGAATAGAGATTAGTCATCTATTTGCTTAAAAGTTTTGATAGGTATTAGACGGAATGTCGGTCGTCTACGTACCTACCTTACCTGGTCGACCACTTTTTATCCTTATCACTATGGTCATAAGAGCGATAATTTGTCGATAGTTAACTTTATGGATGCACGTAAGAAGATTAAGAGTTTGTCTTGTCCTCAAATACATCTAGAATTCTAGACAAACATTTGCATTTGTCTTGTCACCTTAATTTCATATAATGATGTAACATTAGTCTCCTTACCTATTAGAACGGTTTTAAATATATTAAAATTGTTTTCAGCTATGCTGGTGACTGTGATATATCCTTTGTTCTGCAACGCATCCGTGGTGGCATTAAAGATCTTCAGGTAAGAGTTCGACCAGTAGACCAGTTTGATCAAAGTTTAACCAAAGAAATTGGTTATTTCTAATATTCTTTTTTATGTTATAGATCCACGGTATGGTGCGTATAGTGATGAAGCCCCTGATCACCAATATGCCTTTAGTGGGAGGACTACAAATATTCTTCCTGAACAATCCGTCAATTGACTTTAACTTGGTTGGGGCAGCTGATGTTCTAGATATGCCTGGATTTAGGTCAGTTTAATCAGCCCGCAAGAATAAATGCAAATTCTTACAGAATACCTTTTGAATAAACCATTATGACTGTTGTTCCAGTGATATTCTTCGTCGCTGTATCATAGAGCAAGTGGCGAAGATGATGGTGCTACCAAATAAATTACCTATTAAATTGAGTGACGAAATACCTACCGTAGATCTGAGAATGCCCGACCCTGAGGTAAGAACTGCAGCCATTTTTTTTAAAGTATGTCTCCAGTTTGATGGATTTTGATATTTAAAAGTATTGACAGTAGAATCATTTTTACAGGGTGTGCTTCGTATTCATCTCGTCTCAGCCCAGAATCTCATGAGGAAGGATGTTTCAATGATTGGTGAGAATATCTAAAATACCTAACATAATAAGTTATTACAACTGCGAAACAAATTCGCTTCCACTTGATAAGATCACTCTTTAAAGTATTGCGTTTTAATAGAATTTATATTTGTTGTTTAGGTAAGGGTAAGTCAGATCCGTACGCGATCATAACTGTGGGCGCGCAGCAATGGAAGACGAAACACATCGACAACAACGTGAACCCTCGCTGGGACTACTGGTGCGAGGTAAGCAAACCATCCAATCACCCTTATCTGTCCTTAATAATTCTACCAATTTATGCACATGGGTATACTTAATACTTTTATAAAGTAGTATTTTATATTTAGACTTTTAACAGATTCAACAGTTCGCTTAGCGAGCACACAATTATTTTTTCTTTAATGTTGGTATATAACATTTAAGATGTGCTTGCTTATTTTAATTAATCGGGCTTTGGATATATTTGGTAAGTGAGGTAATGTCTTGGCTCATTTCTGATGTATCCGATTGCATTGTGAATCACAAATCTTCGTCACGTGCATTTGTTATCTAAAATTTCTCTTCATGACGAGAATATGCAAGTTAAACGCTGTCTGGCAAATTGAAGTAGCAACTTAATAAAATAATAATTTATTCAAGGCTAAATTAGTTAGTCTATTATGTTGTCTGTTTGACAGGAACCATATAAATAAATAGGTGAAAGAGGTTTAATAATAATATTTTGCTATTTCAATTTTAAAATCATTATCAGGAATGGGCATGACCATCAGAGCATTTTTATTTAATTTAAAATGAAGATTGTTTACTGGCACTGCCCTGCCTAAGTGTCCATGAAAAATAAATAACAGTAAGCATTCTTCATCAGTCGCTCCATGTAATATACTGGTACTCAGCTGTATCCGCTTAGACTGGAAGCCGACCCCAACCTAGTTGGGAAAGGCAGATGATGAGTAAACATTCTTCTACTCAGAGATGTCATTTCTTAAAATTAAAAAGAATTTTGTTTATTTTATTTTTTTAACAATTAAGTCAATCGAGTGGTTATTAAATAATAATTGCATTTTCTTTAATGAAGTATTTGCATGAGAAAATTATAACTTGGGTTCTCTAAAAACCAATGAGTTTAATTTCCATAAGTGATAGATTTGCTCTAGAAAATCTATCCGGCGGTGTCATAACAGTCCTAGTTATCCCAAACTCTAAATTACTCTACCACAAGGTCATAAATACTTATTTTGGCTTAACGATGTTAATCATGTAATATGCTTGTAACTAAGTAATAAGTACGTAGGTTTAATGCGGGCGTAACCCGCACGCAGAATTTGGTCGTGAAATGTTTCCAAGTAAGTAGTTATGAACAAGATTTTGTTTTCCTCACTTATGTTTGCGTCGGACTATGCGCGTGTGGCATACAGGCGCGTATAATGCAATCTCTGGGCCAAGCGTTGGAAATAGAAGTGATGGACAAGGACGAAGGGAACAATGACGACAAGCTCGGCAAGTAAGTACGTGCACGCGGTGACGGGGCGAGCAGACGGGGGAGGGGGGGGGGGGGCAGGGCGCAAGGAACCGGGTATACGCTACGCTGATGGTTGCACTCGCTTCACGCTATGTAACTGTCCCGATAAGCTTCTAAATATCGGCCAATGCGACGCTTGTCTGATAGTTACAGTGGCATGAACGTCACGTGGACTCCATCCCACTGTCAACTGGATGGCTTACTGCATAGAAATTAACAAGCAGTCGTCGAGTGGTGTTGTCTCAAAGCAGCGTAAACTTGATATGAGCAGGTCATGTGACCTGAGTCCTTGTGCTCTTTGGAATGATACCCTCGATACAAAGTAATGAGAGATCTAGACAAAGTTGTAATGTTGTTTGAATCATGTTTTATATTTTAATGTAAATAACGTATTTTGAAATTTCATGTAAACAGTACAATTGCAGATTCTCCCATTACCTATTAACTAATTTAGCTGCATGTGTAGTCCATAGTGCATTTAGAACTTAGTATGTAGAAGGTGAAGGTGAGTTACCTAGATATATCTTTTTTAATTAATTATTCTCTTCTAAATTTTCTGATATTCAGGCATGACAGAACAACATTAGAGAGGTCGCTGGAATTTTTGACGTAGCGACCTCTTTACTGTTGTTAAACGAAATACTTGCCAGATGGTCTGGGGTAGGATATCGGGCCAACAGTGATTCCAAAATTTCAAAATTTGATGAAAATTATGTGTTTAGGTAAAGTTTGGCATAAAACTAATATGTAGAAATATTGTGATTTTGTCCCAAGGCGATAATAAGCTCAAGGAAGAGTCAAGTGTTGCAGTTCGAGCTCTGGG
Source organism: Noctua janthe (assembly GCA_910589295.1). Lineage (NCBI taxonomy): Eukaryota > Metazoa > Arthropoda > Insecta > Lepidoptera > Noctuidae > Noctua > Noctua janthe. The sequence goes on along the minus strand of OU342556.1, from coordinate 9,217,600 downwards.
ACTGGGACCCTGGCATGGGCATACAGAACGATGATTATCTTGGCAGGTCCGTCTCCGCCGCTACTCGTGCATTGACACACTAGCGACATTTCATTGCCGTGTTTTTTTTTGTTTTTTTTTTTTAATCTTGACTCTTATTATCACCGTTGCGTTGCGTAGCCCAACTTTTATTTACCAGCCATAAACTCATGCCGGTGATGCTAAGATTCATCTTGGTTTTATCTGTTTTTACTACTTTGGTGTTCTATTTTATATCTACAGCTGTTGTGTGTGAGATTGATTTTTGCCTAAATAGGAATACCGATAGATATATGGGGACATACAATGTGATACTTAATCCAAGTGGCAAGTTGACTAGTGTTAACCGTTTGTAATATTCAGTTACTTTACTACTATAAAGATACACATACAATTAATTTACAAGAATAACTTTGACACCTTTGCTTATTTTGACATAATTTAACATGTACCTATACACCCTTAAACCTATTAATTTACTCAGCAAAAAAATGTACAGAAACATAAACTAATTTCTAATCTTCCGTCCGTAATGATAGCGTAATATGTATGTATTTGTATATAACATGGTGGGTTGTAACAGTCAGTACTCCGCACCAGCGCGGCGATATTGGTCATCAAGCTTTACGACTGGGACCGCACGGGACGGGACGAAAAACTGGGCAGGTCGGTCGCTGCCACGACACTGAACAAGTGTATTGACAATGTACATACATTCTCACAGTTAACTAACATACTTGCCACTGAAGGCGACCACGGACCACACCGTCACGCACACAAGACTGAAATTAAACGCTCCTGCCCGAACATTGCGCTGTAACATCACACGACGCACTCATTTCACACTTAATCCCACATTGCACAACGCTGCGCCAGTTTTATGGGCCATACTAACACGTTACTATTGTTTTTAACATTCACTCGGTAGTTTCTATTGCGTATCAAATGGGAGGAATCATTCACTGCCATACATTTTATGTGGTTATTACTTTAACCCTACATACTCATACAATAATTTTCAAACGTAATATCATGAACGTAATTTTATTATTCTCCGGTGCTTACCTTAATGTAAGGACTAATCTAAACTGTATGTCCACAATCTGTTCCTTTCTGTATTCCAATACTTACACATGCTGCTTGTGTTCACTGAATGTTGTGTTATGCACTATTTTAATCTATTTCTTATTTAAAACGGTGTATTTCCGATTCTTTTCCCAATGGCCTCACCAATGGCAACAATTTTGTTGTTATTTTTTTTCTGGTAGGAATACACCTTCGAAATTTAACTTTCTTAAAAGTTGACCGTTTCGTGCTAACTATATTCTGGTAAAGTGTTTACAGTATCTTGATGGGATATGGAACTTCATTTTCATATAACTTTCAGGTGTTCGCTAGATATCTCTCAAGTAGTACGCTTCGGTCGTTTAGACACGGTGAGTAGAAGTCTTTTACGATTTTTACATCATAATTATAATGTTTACGGCGAGGCGAGGTATATTAAAGACATTCAATTGTTTTAGTGGCAAACTCTCCAGGAAGCTAAACATGGTAAAGTTGAGTTGCGTCTTTCATGGCACCGCCTGACTACTGATGTGTCGGAGCTTAGCCGCGTAAGTATAGTTCTAAACTTCTGAAACTATACAATTTATAAACAGATTTGTTATTTTTACCAATCTTTTATTCCAGGCTCTGACGGAAACCTTACTTATTAAGACTGGAGATCTCAGCTCCGCTGTCTTGTCTGTTTACATCGACGGTTGTAAGAAGTTGCCAGTAAGTTTAATACTATCCAAATATTGCTAGATAATTTCACAAAGTTGTGTATCGTTATAAAAATAATGTAATTTCAACAGAACGCGCGTACTCAATCACGCCCCGACCCGTACCTGACGGTAACGGTTGGCAGGAAGACTGAGAACAGCGCCGTGCAGATGAGGACCGACGACCCTGTCTATGAGATCGGGTACTCCTTCCTGGTGCAGAACCCCGAGTGCGACAACTTGGAGATTAAGGTAATGAGGACGATTATCTTGAAATATGATCTAAAACTGGCCGGTTGAGGTGGGGAGAGGACGACCTGCCACACCCAGGCCTTATCTGCTTCTCATACATTTGCAAATAACGAAATTCTTTATTTGTCTTCCCTCTGGGTGGATGTGGGACATGGGCAATAAGAGCAGGCATACCCATGCCACAACAGTATCAGTACAAACGCATTCAGTGTACAATATCCAATGTTCAAACGTGCAATAATTTGGAAGTTTTCCTTCTTGAGTGACTCCATTTCGTTTCGGTGGGTGGTAACGTAATGTTAAATAAGGATGAAAGCATTCTTACCGACAGATTTCACTCAATATATATTCATACATTGGTAACTGATTTAGTGCCACCTCGTATGAGTAGAAAGTTGCTGGGAGTTGAGTAAGTACATATACGTAAATCGTAATCTTTATTTTAGGTCCTTGATTCAAAAACAGGAGGCCAGCTCGGCCAGCTGACGTATGGAATCTCAAATCTGTTGAAACAAAAGAACCTCAGTCTGTTGACTCAGCCACTTATGCTGCAGCGATCCGGCCCCGAGTCCAAGATCATCTTGTCTTTACAACTCAAGGTTGGTAAATAATGTTTAATTTTGCAAATTGGTTTTTACACACACACGTTGTCTTTTTTAAAATAGATGAGGCCGGTGTTACGTAGTATCTGACTACTCTGAGAAGAAACATCTCAACAATCTCTTTTAAGATCCAGAGATAATCTTGGTCAACTCATACGAGGATAAGATAAGTGTCTGAGATAGTTTTTTGAAGAGAGAACCACACCGATTTGAGTGGACCTGTCCAGTCAGTGCAATCATTGGTCAGTTATCGTGTAGCTCGACTCAAAACTCAAGGAGCTCAACACCACGACGAACAATACCAAAGAAAGCACATTTAATTTTTGACACTTGGGTAGGTCGCTTATAGTACTCAAACTGCCCAACAATCGTTAACACGAAAGGAAAAAAACAAACAAACAAAAAAATTACCGACGAATGGTCCTCACATTCACAATTATTAATTCATTTATTTCAGATAATTATAATCCATACAATCCATTAAATTAAAATCAACTAGCTATTAATACTAACATTAAATAAAATAAAATTAAAATCAACTTGTACAATACTATCATTACATAAAATTAAATAAATATAATAAAATCAAAATTGTGTTAGTACAATGTGTTAGTGAGCGCCCAAAACAATGCACATCCATTGATTTTGGATACTGCCTCGCACACGCTGTGTCAAGGAAGTTACCCTTTTGAAGCCGTCCGTTCTCGCCTCCGCAAACATACCAGACGCACTACAATAGCGAAGCAGCCGCATCAGCATCCATTTTAAAAACAAGCACTTCAGCGATCTTTTTACAGTTATATTTGCTTGTTTGGCTTTTGCTATTTCTTACAATTTATAATTTTTTTGGAAGGTATAATATTCGACAATACCACACTGTTTTTTTTAATTAGTATTTTTTATTAGTAGTCATTAAGTAAACTATCGTGTCTGTGTGTAGTCTGTTTCTCGAATTCCCCGCAATTTGGAGAAATCTCCACAAATTGTTAACGCTGCTCTTCATTAATTAAATTTAGCTAGCCAATCACAACTCAGCTACACTGGCAGTAGCTACGCCCATAATCTATACATATGTGCCGTTCATACGCACGAAAATATGCACCAGTGTGCGTAAATTTATCAATGAGATGTAGGCGGCCAATGTTCCTACCTGAATAGTACGTCCAGAGCGTCGTAGTACTTAAAGTATAGTGTGAGTTACGTCACACGGACGCGACAAGTTGCTATAAGTGTTATAACAAGAGTGTTAACTTTTTTTTAATATTTTGTATTATTTTATTTGCGTTTTTGGTAGGGTAGGCTAGGCCTAATTGCCTCTATGGACGGCACGCCCCTGCTACATATACTTAATTAACATATATTTTGAACACTGTTTTAAGCTTTCACGGTTTAAAACTAAACTTGTGCCAGTATAAGTTTAGTTTTAAACCACGGGGGGACTATTTCCGTGATTGTTCGTTATTTTAAACTTCCGATATCGAAATATGCTTTAAAATATCGGGAGCTCAAAATAATGAACAATCACGGAACAGTTTAACAATATTTTTTTCCTCCATAGATTTTGAAGGAAGCGATCAAGGAAGAAGACTTTGAGGAGGAGTCAGTAGCCGAGGCGCCAATGGAGCCCTCGCCCCCCGTCACTCCGGTGACGCCGCCCTCCGCACCCGCCACCATTGATGATCTCGATTCTCATGAACCTGTTCCGCCCCTGACTGACCCAGGTGATTCATTCAGCTCTGCTACCAATTTTGCTGCTTGCCTAATGTTTTACCACAGTGCTATCGTTAAATAATAATAATAAATAGCCATTTGTGTCCCACTGCAGAACAAAGGCCTCCCTTACCTACTTCCACTTATACCTATACATTGCTTTTATTGGCCAATCTTTAAGAAAAGAGTTGAAATCGTCCACCATAATCTTCTCGACTTGCGCGTTGCCGTTTGCTGCGGTTCGGGACCCATTGTCAAATAAAAGTTACTGAAATTCCAAATTGTTGCAGTCACTGTTCTTGCTGAACCACTGCTGAGGAACATTGAGGATACTCTCCTTGATAGCTGCTCACCAAAGGCGCTGCCTGTAGTACCTATTGAAAAGGAAGTTGGTAAGTACTCTATCTCCTTCTGCAAAGAAAACTATCTTTTGTAAGAATTAGCTGTACGGTCGTCAAACATAAACCTAACCGTAATGCCCAGCCGTTTTATTCATTTGGGTAGAACATACCCTGTTACCTGCGTTTGCAAGTTTTGAATGCACTGAAGAATTTGTTTTTTTTTGTAGATGTGCCTCTAGAATCTGCTCCGCCAACTGGTCGCGAGTCGCCTAAACTAATACATAGGACCTCCTCGTTGACCACGTAAGTTCCAACTAAATTATTTATGTTTATCATTCTTTAGAACTTTGAATCACTAATTTTCGTGTTATAATGCAGATCTGCTGGAGAAGCTGGACTCGGACGTATTCTTCTCTCACTTCGCTACAGCATGCAGAACCAAACACTATTCGTTGTCGTACACAAAATTATGTAAGTTACTTGAGTTGATTACCCCTTATTTCATAAGCACCATCATTCCCCTGCCCGACCACTTTATTTAAGATCGGCGCAGCACATCTTTTTCTTCCTGGAGCTCTTTTAATCTCCATCTCATGAGATGCCCCCGTATTTACTTGGTATTTAAATTGTGACCATGAAATATTCAATCTTACAGGCACATACCACTGAAGGACCCGACCAACGTGCCTGACCCCTATGTGAAGTTATACTTGCTCCCTGGTCGCTCCAAAGAAACCAAACGTAAAACTGCGGTAAGTCAATAACATTGATCTTGTATAGTAGAAACCTAAAACCTCAAAGTATACTTAGTATTACTTCTTTATGTCCCAAAATTATCGATTTGTATGTTCAAGTAGAAGTTTTTGATCAGTATTAGAAACAGGATCGATTAACATCAAACATTTTTTTTGTGTTTTATATAAAACGTATGGGAAAAGATTTTTGCGATTTCTGACTTTTTTAGTACTGTAACCTGGGTTGGTCCCATTGAAGTATTTGATCAGTATTAGCAACAGGATTGATTGGCATCAATAAAATGTTTTGTGTAAAATGGCCATTTTCTTGCTAACTGTAATTTTTTTTGAAAATCTGTGAACGGGGATCATAATTTCACGAAAAATTATGAATAGTCTCCTAAGTCCATTTTCGTGTAGCTGCAATGGTTAAGGTAATTTCCTTTAGTACCCCGCTGACAGTTTGCACCCTGTATATTAGACCCGCTATACTATAGTAAAAACCGCTCGGTTCAGCTAAAATTGTGCCGACCGAACCTAACCATGATTCAGCAAGGGCAAATACCGAACAGTTTTCCGATCGGTTCAAGCTCAATTAAAGCCGAATATGTGTGTTGTAAGTAATTGTTTTAGGTTAACTTTGTTTTCAATAAATACTATCAAAACAAATGTACCGACCCGAAAAATGTTTTAACCAGTAATATTGTTTTGCAGGTAGTAAAGGACAGCTGCCAGCCGGAATTCGACGAGCAGTTTGACTGGGTCATCCCATTAGCAGAGCTGCACTCCAGACAGGTGGAAGTCACGGTCGCCACGCACAAGGGCTTCTTGGGCGGCAGCCCGGTTGTTGGCCAGGTAATGATCTTTACTAACTGAGTATCAGCAGTAAATTAACTAAGACTTTCCTTATCCAGCTATTTCATAAACGCTCACTTAACAGAGCGACACATTTAAACTTCGTTCAACATCTGTCAGTGTCATGATTGTTGTGAAATATTAACTCCATGCTCCAACAGATCTTTAACTCGGTTTGTTTTGATTCCCGTTACTGAATGATTTGTAAGAAACAAATAGTTAGATTGTTCCTTTTTTACCTTTTGTCATGGGCGTCGCCAGGGCGGGCTATACAGTTAGTTCCTGTCCTGCCTGGTGCCACAGAATTGGTATTGTACGTAATAAATTGTAACGTACAATAGAATCACTCTCAATTTAAAATATTTTTCAAGGCTAAAAAAACTAAAACTAAACTACAAACTAAACTTTTACTACCGCTACAAAGGACATTGAGCAAGTTACTATGGCACTTGGTTGCGCAACTTTTGACACAGTATAGTAATGAAAATTAGACACAAAAAAGGAGTAGTGTCATACTTTAAAACAAGGTTAAATTCAAAATTAAATATTGTGGGGTTTTTGAAAAAAAACATAAGTTGAATACCTACCTACTGAGGTTATGTTACATCAAAACAATCAAAACGTCAAAGCTAAAAACAATATTCTCGGCTTACCGAGTTAACACGGTAAACAGAAAACACCAATTTGTTTGACATTTCATCTAATAGTGTTGTGACACGACAATAGACTACGGCGTCATAACATTATCGATTATATCTTAATTGTTTTATTTTTGCCGAGAAATTGCTTTTTAACGAAAAAATAGTAACATAATTAAAGAATAATAATAATGACAACTCTTAATACTTTTTAGTTGCAAATGTAGATTGTTTTGTTGTTCCACGATTTATGTTAATATTTAATCGATCGATTATAATTGAAAAAGGAGTCGCTTCACTATAATGTAAGAAATTACTACTTATTGTATTAAATACTAATTAAAATTAAAATAGAAACCCCACAAATTATTACAATGAATTTAAGTCAAAAATTTATTAAAATAATATTATGAATTATACATTAACTCAAATGGCCATACGCGTCAAAAAGTGAATCTATAAGTGCTCAATCTCCTTTACACATTCTCCTTAAACGAGTGCGCGCGGTTCGTACTTTGAACCCTGCGAAAAACTTTTGTCACAAAGGCTCCTTTTTTATACCTCTCGATTGGCAGTCCTATTGGATTTTGGCATGATCGACCGGTATAGGCAGAGGCTGAAATAAATTAGGAGCCGCTTGCCCCGAGGCCTTAATAGGCAATTATAGCATACTATATACACAAAGCTGCAAAAAATCGAGCATATGGATATTTTGATCTCAAATTACATTATTATCTCAATTGATTCGAGGCAAGATGTAATGATTGATGTGTGATTGATGTGAGGTAAAAATTTTCGAGCTTTAACTGCATCCGTAAATAGTAAAATTAACCCTTAAAAAATCTGGTTTAACTCGCGACGCGGCTGATAATAAGCACTCACTATCCAAATGCTTGAAAAAACATGCTTGATAGTAAAAGTTATATTTTTCCATTACAGGTGTTAGTTCATCTCAACCAGTACGACTTCCGCGAAGCAAAAACTATGTGGTTCGACCTTCTGCCGGAGACATCGCCAAGAGATTAGAGAGAACATTATAATGTTCTAACATGAAAGTACTTATGAATCTTATTATAGTTTGCGAATTGCAAAAGCCATGATTGCAGATCTGATCTGATTGGTAAAAATGTTCACAGTGTATGCAATCGCGTGTTGTATAGTCAGAAATGTTGTGCGACCCATATTATATACAAACATCGTTGAATTCGAAATAAATCTATGTATTTTTACACTTGTTTACATTGTTACAAACGCTTTCAGTGTTTATTTATATTTTACAAAAAGAATTAATATTATTAACATTGCTTATGAGTATGTAAGTGTTGTAGCACTAAGTCAAAGTAACTTTTAAGTTTAGCTTATGATTATGTATGACACAAAGCATTTACATCGAGCCGCATTCTATTTAGCGTGAATTATTGAAGCAGTTCATATTTTTGTTTTTGTTACTTTTATATATTGCATTTAAGTGTATTTTTCGTGTAATAAATATTTTAAAAAACATAATAGTTTCTCTTAACTGCTCCTCTTACTACTGTTTACAATAATAATAAATGAATAACTATTAAGGCCCCAGTCCGGTTACATTGACATCCCGTCGAAATATTCGCGCATGTTTACAATGTTTTTTTGACTAATTAATGAATTGCAATTATTTCCTTTATGCATTCTTTCTCTTATCTAATACATTTTTAAATATTTTTACAAAGAAAAGTAAACAAAACATTTAAAAATATAAAAAATAGATGGCCCATCGGCATCAGGAACAAGGTCCAGGCTGCCGGTGGTCAGGGCTCCAGAGAGAGGAACCGCCTCACTATGCGTGCCGTGTCCAGGAGTACTACTTTCTGAATCAAGCCCTTGACCCAGCCGCGCAATGAGAGCCTCCTAAGGTGTTGTGTGTGGTGGTCGAGGCTCTCTGCTATTAGTCCATTAACCGTAACGACTATCGGTACAATGATTGCTGAGTCCACGTTCCACATGTCGACAATCTCGTGTGCTAAATCAAGATACTTGATTTTTTTATCATTCTCAGCTTTCACGAGATTCTCGTCATGAGCGATGACAGCGATGTCAACAATCATTGCACGGCGCTCTCGACGATCTATCACCACAATATCAGGTTTATTTGCTAAAATAATACTGTCTGTGATGATAGACCGATCACAATACAATGTGGCATGACCATTCTCGAGAACTGGGTCGGGCACATACTTGTGGTATGGTACTTCAGAACTCACAAGGTTGTATTGCAAGGCAAGTTGCTGGTGAAGAATCCTAGCTACTAGATTGTGTCTGTGCAAGTACTCACCGTTAGCAAGACGAGAACAACCAGAAACAATATGTCGGATCGATTTACCGGGACGGTGGCATGCCCGACAGATGTCAACCGTACCGTCCTTGATAATATATTTCCGATAGTTGTTCGTCATGTCAACTTCATCCATAATCGCACAGACGAAACCTTCAGGTTTCTCCAAAGAGGTCACCGAATCGTAGCCAGGATACGGACGCCAAAAAGTCTACATCAGGCCCATGTAGGGCCCGAAAAAAGCGTCCGTGTAGCTCCTTGCTCTGCCATACCTCCCTACGGTTATTAGTATCCAATACCACAGGTTTGCGCCAGGTGTCGTTAGCCAAGGAGAGCGGGGTGAAACCCTTGTCCACTGAGACCACATCTCGGTGCATTCCCACGTCGCTTTCGAGAAAGTATTCCTTGAGACTGCATACCTCGCGGTTGTGCAAGATCTTAGCATTTAAGAATCCACGACCTCCGCACTGAATTGCAATTATTTTTAGTGCACCATAATATTGGTTATATGCAAGTTCACAAAACTCGCTCTTGTTGCGTAAATCTGGCGTTGAAAAGAGGTCTCTCGCGCCCAACGCGAGTCCGGGGTCTGTTTCCGCACTCCGTCCGAGGTAACAGAGGCTAAATCGCAAAATCTATCGAGCCAATATATTCCTTTATATCCCTATTTTCAAAGTTGACTCGTTACTTTTTGTAAAAATCTTTTATTTTCTTAATCCGATTACAATAATATCGTCAAATTTCTCGGTTTATGCTCTTAAAATAATACGTAGTTTCTGTCAATAGATGAGTGTTATTATTCAATTTTATCGAAGGGCCACTGTTGAATGATACGACATAATACAAAAAATCATTAAAATTACCTATATACGTTCAAATTTTCTTCATGGGTCTCGTTGTCATGGTTTTCGGTCGTGCTCATGATTGTGAGGTTGAAATGAAAATCCAAGATGGCGGATGTGGACATTTTCGTCATGGGAGTCGTTTTCGTGGTTTTCAGGGGCGCTGATGCCAATAGTGAGGTCGACATGAAAATCCAAGATGGTGGATGTGAAAATTTTAAATTCTTCGAAATGGGAGTCGTTTTCATGGTTTTCGGGGGCGCCGACTCCGATTGTGAGGTCGAAATGAAAATCCAAGATAGCAGATGTGATTTTTTTGTTACAGGCTAACAAACTATCATCTGAGGTTTCGCGTTTAGCCCTAAGTCCAAATCTGTTGTCGCTGTCCATGGGAGTCGGCAGCAGGGTGCAAGAGAGTGCACTTGCATGTTTTAGATTTTATTTTAAATTAAATTATTGTGTATGCATACAGTATTCTAAAATATCTTAGTAAAATTAAAGCATTTTAGGTTGCTATCCTTTGTTTATCACCTTGTCAATAGTGTTAGTCTCTACTCTTTTTCTGTTAACACTGTCCGGGCAGTAGGCAAGGGGAGGATGCGAAATCTCGGTGAACTATAGAGAAACAAATCTATCCAAGGCGGAAAGTAAAAATTTTCGAACTTGCTTCGCTCGCTCGTAGGTACTCCTGTTCTCGATTCTGTTTGCATAAGTAAAAACAAAAAAAAACCTAATTTATCCTAGAATATTCGAGCTAGCTTTATATGTCCTTTGCGTTTACTAGCTTTTCTTTATAAATGGGCAGAATTAACCCTATTCCTGTAGTAAACGACAAAAAAAAACCTATAACATTCGCTCGCTCTTGAACTCTATTTTTTTTTCGATTGATTTTTTTTTTTCGTCTGCGTCCGGATGATTGGACCAAGAGAGATTTTGGAGGTTTGAGCCAAGCTACCAAGCTTTTATACTATTTGGTACCAGACATCTAATTAGGTACTAGTACCTCGCTAAAGAGGGAAAACTATTACGAGGAAAGTGGCCAGCCATTCTTACTTCATAATGGCTGGACCAAACTGGTTTCACCTCTGTATAAATTGACAATTACTTTTACGAATTGACAAACAAAAATCTAACATGTCCAAAGTGATATATTATTCTACAGACTACCAGGACACCAAATATCCTACCTAGCCCTGGTCATGGTTTTATTACTCGATTTCGAATTTCATCGAAATCTACATACATGACATACATAAACTCACGCCTTTTTTCCTATCGGGGTAGGCAGAACGCCACCTGCTACGATCCTTACATATATCGAAATCTATTCAGCTGTAAAGGACCCTTTTTATTTGTCGTTCCAACATCGTCACTGACAGCGCAGGTGCCACTGTGGCTGCATTTTTTGGGCTCAGGGAAGGACAAGGGGTAGAACATAGTTCAGGAATGAAAAAGTTACAGACCGACAGAGTAACTTATTAAACAAAATGTCTGGATGAAAAATATTTAATACATTAATTCACACTCAGATGTAATTGAATGCAGTCACTAGTAAATACAATTTCACAGTCTTCTTCAAAGTTCTGAGCCTTAAAGCACATGGTGTTTAGTGTTCACATCACTTAAATATAAGATCTTATCAACGTTCCATAGGAGCAGGTGTAATTTTTTGTGCAATAATCTTTCCATAACCGCCTCGACCCCCATCATAATCAGTTCTGTATTCGTCTCGAACCTGTGGAATATATTTTATTTAATCAAGTATCCATGTTATAACAGATATTGCCAAATGTGACATAGTACATCCACATTTTGGAGTCACATATACTTGCAATCAAATAACAATTCAATGCAGGTCAAATTAAAATCAGAGAACTCAAATTATTCATACTGTCCAAAGATAGAGAATTCTGATTGGATAATTTAAGATCAAAATGCTTTAACCCATGTATATTTGTATAATGCTCTACTTCTCTCCTCTATTCTTGGAGAAAACATAAAATTTTGTGAATAATTGAACATTTTTATTTGAACAGTACCTGTCCACCAGTTTTGCCTCTTCCATACTGTCTCCCTTCAATAAATCCTGCATCCCAATCACATCGGATGATTCGGTCATCTAGTCTTGTACCATTAATATATCTGTAACATTTCAATATTGACATAAGGAATGAGTATAGCATTCAATAAACTTTTCAAGCATAGCAGCAGAAGAATATAATTAGCAGCTTTGCCATCCAGTGTTCTAATTCTCTAATAATGTGATGAAGCAAGACTGTAAACAATTAGGATTTAACTAGGCCAGAAATGTCATCAGCTTCAATGAATGTGGTGACTTTTTGAATTTGTATTTCATATGTGTAAGGAAGTTCTACATGAAGTTCAGTCAAATCTCCGAATGACTTGTAATTATGTCAATTGAATTTTATCTAAAGAAAAAGTTCACAATGAATACATTTGACTAACCTCATACAGTTTTCAGAATCTTGTCTTGTGTAATATTCAACAAAGCAAAACCCACAAGGAGTCTTTTTATATTTATCTAAACCCATTATTACTCTTCTGATATCACCGCATCTTGAAAATAATTCATATATTTGTTCTTCAGTTGTATAGAATGACAGGTTTCCAATATACAGTGTTGATGACGCTTTCAATAACTTTTCTTGCTCATTTCGGGAACCCTGAAGAAATAACATGACCAAATGTTATCAATAAGCAATATAGTTGAAATATTACCACCAATATCACTAATGGTAATCCTATTTCGAGTTTTTTTCTAGAAAATAAGGCAAGATACCTTGAAGTGTTGATCACGATAGGAACTTATTTCGATTGCAGAATTCATAGCGTCGGAACTTCTTAAATACACATCAAGTAATCAAAACACTTTCGTGCGTGAATACAATGATTTTAGTTTTTCCAGCTCAACAACAAGTAACAACGTATCACTTCACTTGACGAATTGACAACCAAAACCAACCATTGACAACTTTCGTAAGCGCCAAGGAACTTATATACTAACTGGAATGTGGAATGATTACGAACAAAATTTTGATTTCAAAAAATCGTTTGAAAATGAATTTTATCTCAAAGAGATAGAGTTCGTATTACTTTAACTAATTCAAAGTTTTTCAGAGCGAGAAAGCGATCCTGAGCGGATTGTGTCCTTGTCGAACAATTGCCAGTAAACAAAAAATAAAAAAATATTTTTTAATATATCAATCGGAAATCACGTTGATAGCTAAACTAGCATATAAATCGTAACGGGATTAATTTAATATTCAAAGACTAAATATTAAAATAATAATTTAAGTAAGCTTATCAAAATTTCCTTATCAAAATCCAGTATTGCCGATGTTGTTTTAATTTTTACGTCTAGTTACATTGAATCTAATATCATTACCAACGTAACAGACAAATATAACCAGTTTGACGTAAGGAAGGTTGGCAATAATAAACAAAAGAAAACGCAAAAAAAAAACTAACAACATCTGATTTAGAATTCCCGCTTTTCTTTTGTTAGTGATTTTAGATTTCAGTTAAATTTTCCAGGTTCGAAAACGAAGTTACACAGTGTTCTCACCAACTTGTCAGTTGTTCTGGATTACTGGTTTTAACGAATTTTCTAAAATAGTCTCAATGGCTACTGTCGAGGAATTTGAAACTTTAGACGAAGAGGTTAGAGAATTAATTCAAAATTATAAACACAAAAGAGCTACCGCGTACGAACCCTGTACGCTTAAAAACATAAAGGAGTGCCTAATTGGTCTCAGTGAAGTAAGTTTATCTTTAATTTATTTTTGTTGGTTTGTCGTGTACGTATTTCTATCGATAAATAATTACCCACTACCAATTTTTAGGAATTCGGATTACTCAACATCACCTACATTTTCAATCCTCATTTAGACGTAACCAACAATGCTTTACACTCTGAAGCCCTTGTAAATCTTATCAACTCAGTGTGGTCATTGTTACAAACTTATAAAACTGTCTCTCATAAAGCGGAAAATCTTGAGGAACAGAACCATATACTGGATCAGAATAATAAACAACTAAATGTATGTATAAAATAAATAAGTTGTTTATTTATTCTCGGAGAAAATGTTTACCAAAAGCACTCATTTTTCTTTCCTACTTATAGGGTTTGGTAGGAAGATTGAAGGAAAGGATAAATTCGGAAAAAAATGAATCCAAGGCTTGTGTTGCTTCTGCGCAAAGGATATCGGACCATTCTGAAGAGATGTTACACAAGATGACAGACACACGAGCTAAATTGTTGCAAACTACCAAACAAAAAGAAGCCAATGAAAGAAAACTTCAAAATGAAATAACCAGACTTAAATTGCAAAATGAAAAACTAACTGATAGGCTGAGAAATAAAGGTATCAGTGTCAAGGCTATAAAACAAAAACTTTTTGTATTAAATTAATTTCCTTCTGTAAGCTTTACAAATGGGCCATATGAAATTGTTAGATTTTTTACAAAAATAATTTGTAATAGCTGTATTTTCGTTTTTCAGATAGCCATACTCATTCTTCTAATGCAGCCCATGCCGCATGCAAAAGTTTGAAATCAGAACACGAAGATTATAACAAACATTTGAAAAAAATTATAAGCAAATTGGAGCACAATAATCAAATGTTATTGCAAGAAGTTCTCCAACTAAAAGAAGAACTTATTTTTAGAGGAATGGATCAGTTTTCTTTAGATAATGGAAAAAATTGATTATTCCAGTTATCCATTGTGATTTTTAATCAAAGTTACCTGCACAAGCTGTGACTAAACATTTTAATGTTAATTACCTAACTGACTGACTAGTATTATATTGCAGTGATCAGTATTATAGTACTTAATAACTAATGTTGATAATTATGTATGTTACTTGACACATTTTAACTTGTTGTTGGGGCTTAGCCCCAAGTTAATCACCAAGTGTTGCTAATTTTGTAATTGATCTAGGCTTCTAAGTTCAAAAAATAAATTCAATGATATAAGATTTTAAACTATCATGGTCACTAACATTATTATCACTAGAAACGGGATATTTACCATGTTTACTGTTTTCTTTGATTTCCCAATATTTCGGCACTGTTGCAAGCACCATGATCACGGATAAACTGAAGTTATTGCGGGTGAACGAACAATAAAGAGGGTAGACCGATTTGTGTGCTCATAAACACCCACCCGCAATAACTTCAGTTTATCTACGCAGGGTTTACGTATAAAAATATAAAAAATACAGTCATACCTACAACAAAAAGCTAGAAGTAGGTACACTTTAAAAGCTCAATGAAAATCTTTGAGCTGAACTAAAGTTCCCTAACAAGCTGACACTAGAGCCTTGCAGCTTCCAAAACCTATTTATTATACAGTGTAAGTGTAAAACCGACATCTGTGAACATCATCAGTAATCCTAGTAATCAGGTATAAACCTCTTACCTCCTTAAAAAATTAAAGTAGATAGTTTTAAGAGTAAAGGCTAGCTAACCCAACAAACATAATATATATTCACCTGTGGTCTTCCTGCAAAATATTTTTTACCATACAAAGTGTAAACGGATCCTTCACGAAGCCGTAACCAAGCATTCTGTACATCAAACTGAGTAACCCTATGCAAAAATTATTGCTGGGAAAGACTTTTTTGGGTGAAATATCACGTTTCACGTTTGTTCGTTTCGTCGTTGTCGTTCACGTTTTTTACGTTTTACGGTAAAACTCAATGTAACTCACACACATTGTGCTGATGGATGCAGAATCAAATCAAGCAAGCGGGTTATGGAGGTATTGAAACACCTTCAGTGCCGGGAACCCACCTGGTGGGCTCATTTCAAATGTAGGTTTTTCTTAGTGAATACAGCATCAAATAATGAAAAAATAAAAACAGTTGTATATTTTAACAAGATTAATAAGTATTTAATAATTAGTATATTAATACGCCGTGGTGTCAAATTACAAGCATTTTTATTTTCAATTATTTTTTTGGGAGTGAAAGTGTAGTGAAGAGTGGGAAATTACTTTAATTTAGGAAGTCGGTGGCAAAAAAAGGTTGCATAGTGTGTTTTCATGTGTATCATTTATTATTATAGTTATATCATCAGCATAGCCCACCGTGTAGTAGCCTCTGTCATTCATACGCTTAATAAGGATGTCTACCACGAGGTTCCATAGGAGTGGCTAAGGACGCTCCCTTGAGGGCAGCCCTTCGCCACGATGGCTCAAGTGGTGTCGTTCACCGTAACCTGTACGGCTCTCATATATGAGCATGTTTGTGATCCATCCTCGCAGGGTAGAGTCCACGCCGTGTTCCTCGAGGGCTGCGTTGATGCTATGGAAAATGGTTTTGTCAAATCAAATCATTTATTTTGCTTGAATATGGGTACACATAAGGATGAAATACAACAAATATAGCTCAGGACCATATCCTACCCTAACAGGTGTGCAAAACTAGTACATATTATAATTAAAATTAAAATTTAATAAATTTGGAATGTCAAAAATGAAAACAATTACATTATGACGTCAAAATTTAAGTTAATTACATTTATCATTTCAATTTCTTTCAAAGGCGCCTTCTATGTCAATAAAAACAGCTAGTGAGGAGCACTTGTGGTCTACCGCACATTCTATCTTGGAGATCACACTGTGTAGTGCGGATTCTGTTGATTTTCCTGTGGAGTAGGCGTGCTGTTGTTTGTGTGGTGGCAGCTCCCGAAGAGGTCCGTCCCGAATGTGTCGGTCACAGTCTCTTTTTAGTAGGAATGATGTCAGACTTATTGGTCTTCTTGCTTCTTCTTTAACCTGGCGAAAACAAAGCGCGGAAAAAAACACAAATTAAATCAGAGTTTCATAATTTATGACAAAAATACTTTTCGTTCTATTATTTTATTTCTTCGAAAGTGTATTGAAAAACGGCGTTTACATGTGGGGTTCTCGGCTCCGTAACAACCTCGCCTGCGGCTCGGGTGTGAATTCCAATAACGAAGTTTCTCCACTTATATCAAAATGTACTAAACCTTAACAAACTTGTGATAAAGTTGGAACTTTGACCTCCAATATCTCCGTAACTAGAAGGTTCCCCGGTATGATCCAGAACAAAAAAATGCTTGCAATGACGGGGAGTACAAGTGCCTTTTGGATTTATTAAGGGTCTATTTATATTCTTTATAATCTAGTATAGTTTTATTTTTCCAAGGGAATACGTTTGAAAGACTTCGACATTTTTATCGGAGACATGTTACGAAAGGAAAATCAAGAGGCGAGGTAGCCAAGGGTTGTATGAGCGATCGCCCATATTAAATCATATATCGCACTTTTATACTTCACTTAAAAGTCTTGCAACCACTTAACCCGCTCAACTGTAATGATCCTGAGTTGATCCAGGAACAAACAGACTTCTAAACGAAAAGAAGCTAAGCTTTTTCTAACCCAGGGCATGGTATATCCATCCAAATCAGTTCAGACGTGAAGGTAATAAATAGACAGACAGGTAGACAGAGTTAGTTTAAATTCACATTTATAAAATAACTACGGATAAATTGATTAAATAACTGTAAACTTATCTGGATATCTTGCAAGCATTTGACACAGATGACATAGTACATATTCAAACACAATATTATAAATCAATGCAAGATAACAGTGCTTTCACGGATAATAATTATATGCACAAGTTCGCATCTCCGGGCGTACAATATAACTAGTGGTTTAAATTTAATTCACTTGAACGATGACAAAAGGGTTCCCTCAAGGTAGCTTCCTAGGTCCCATGCTATTTAACATTTAAATTCTAAACCAATGATTAACATAGATACAGAAGCATAATAGGTAAATACTTGCTATAAAATACATAATATTTATAAATAACCCACTTGCGCTCATGTACTGTATCTTGTGGTAAGTTGGTGACGCTAAATTATACCAATAGTAGACATTATGAGATGCGTGACGTTAACTCATTTACGGTTGGGGTTTGTACGTAATACGTCCATAGAATTAATTATACAGTTTTGTCCGGGCTTTTGCCAGACCAACGCGCGACCACCGTGCACCGTGCGTCGCTCCGATCGTAGCAAGCGAGACAATAATATCAGTCCGCGGCGCTCGCGTCCAGTCGACCACTCGCTGTGCGCGGAACTGATTCACACTTCATTGTGAATAGTGAACATTCTACATTCAACCGCGAAAGTGTGCGCGCGCGCCTTGTTTTAACCACTATCATTTCGTTATCATTAGTATTTCTATAAGATTGATAAGATCATTACATCACTGAGTGATAAGATTCAAGGACCAAGTTACGGGCGAGCAGTACACCGCGACTGCTGTATGCAACAGCTGTAGTTATAAAATTAAGTGTAAAACAATAGAGTTGACTGTCGGTTAGTGTGAATATTGTGTTAGACTTTGTCGGATGTCGCGGCACGTACCATGGGGACGGCGAAAAGACTGAAGATAACAGTGGTTGGCGATGGTATGGTCGGCAAGACGTGCTTGCTCTACGTGTTCACGAAGAACGAATTCCCAGAAGAATACGTACCCACAGTGTAAGTCTCGACTTAAATGATATTCTTAATTGGTTCCGGTAATGTTGGAGATGGCAGGTGCGGCGTCTGCCGGGTCAATAGGGCGATTGCGACAAGGTAAGTGCGACGCGAGTCCAAGACTGAATTAGCGAGTCGGCGCCGTAACATCGTTATCATCACACATCTATATAATTACAGAGTTGCGGAGTTGTCATAGTAAAACATAAGGATGCCTCATTTAGAATGGACTGACGGACGGATTATTTTGAATTTTCCTTCTATTGTATTCATATTCCTATAGTATTACACATCCCTAGTACTTTACCATACCTAACTGACTCATTATTAAGTTATTATTTACTTGAAAACAAATTTGTATGAACCTGAATTAAGTAACTCCCTATAATGTGTTAATTATAGCGTCATTTTAAATAAGAATAAAGATGCGTGAGATACTTAATTACTCGAAGCTGTAAAGCCTTGGGCTATCAACTTCAATAAACACAAACAAGTGTGTACAAAACTTGTATTATAAGCAGGAAATCGACGTCTTACGTCATTTAAATTTGTACAATACCGTAGAATTTAACATCATGACTAATCATGCGTTATAAGGTGCTAAACGAGATATAAAATATCATTTGAGTATAGCGAATGATTTGACTGATGATAAGCTATATAAAACCTATGATTCATTTTAAACCGGCTATAGGTAGGTAGCTACAGTTGGCTTCGTTTAATTATGTACTTTACGGTGAGGACCATGACGACAAACTTCTACCGGACCTCCCCAAACTCATAGGAATCGTAGTCGTCTTAACAATATCAAAAAACTTTACAAGTTTTTGGATATTGTTATGACGGCTACGTGTTGGTACGACTCCTTGACTACGTCCTATAACACAACCAAAGCTTACAGATTGTCAAGCATAATTTGATGTTGATAAGCAAACAACAAATTAATTTCTACTTTAGCTACGTATTCTACCCATATATATATTTTTATCTATACCTCACTAATTCATGCGTGTTTGGTCTAAATATTTAGAGTTACATTCGAACAGATAGTTCACATCAAAAACTATACAAAATAAAATCGCCTAAAACTATCAGCGGCGTTTTGAATGTTAATTTCGCCAGCCGTATCGCTACCAGTGGGCTAATATTATTGAACAGGTACCTACTTAGCATTGCGAGCTGCACTATTTATAAAGTCAAATACGTCGCGGCATTGTTGTATTGTATCTACACGTCGTCGCTTCCTCCTTATGAAACTGGACGCACGCCTACAGCAACTTTGATTTCCTTGCGATCCATCTCTACACACAATAAGAATATGACACAGTTCTAGCACTTAGGTACTTGCAAGACATAGATTAAAGATAATATAGAGATAGAAATGATTATCTTTACCGCTCTGTGTTATAACACTTATAATGTATAAGCAGATAAGTAAAATGGCACTACACTAGACATTTTGTTTTGAAATAGTAGACCTTGATGACCGCATTACTTTATTATGATATATCCAGTCAACTATGATTAGATAAAAATATAGCAAAATAGTATTTTACCATAACCCTGGTGTACCTACCTAGCTACTTCGTAAAATCGTAAATTGAGTTATCGCAGAATTTAAACAGTAGTGGTCAAGTGATGTAGGTAAGTCCTCCTTATATGTATTGTATAGAAAAAGAAAATAGAATAGTTATTCTTGAGATATGGATATGGCTAACTTGGAAAAATTTAATAAATACGTGAGTTGTGAATGTAGCGCGTCAAAAAGTAAAGGAAAAAATAAATATAATCACCTTATGGGGTGTTTAGAGGAAAAACAATAGGAAAAATATTACAGTTACAGAGACTAATTTTGGTAGAATTTGAAATTGTAAAATGATTGGTAGATAGGTTCGATAGAATTAGGAAAAAGAAAACTAGCATCAACAGGTAGGTAGATATAGCATCCCAATTCCCATATCACCAAAAATACTTACACCCGAAAAAATACCCGACTCGTACCTAAGTAATAACCTACAAGTATTTACTTATGCCATAAGAACCACAACCATCACTTACCTAACCTAACGTTGAATCGCGAAACTCTGTGGTTAAACGTGGGTTAAACCGAAGCGACATCAGTCTAATGCAAAGTTAATAACCGCGAGAACAATGCCCCAACGACGTAGGTTTCGTTACTTTAACACGACCTACATAAGCAGTCCGTAGGAAGAAGTCGGTACAGCATTACTCCCAGGAGATGCATCCTAATGACTAGATTAGTTGAAGGATCGTTAACGCCCAAGCGTTTCCAGATTGAAACACTCACTTGTTGTTTGAGCCATTTCCGTAGTTTAAGGTGGAAGCGCCAGGGTAAGAATCATCGATACCCATTGAATGACTATTTCATGAAAAAGTAATTCAATAGGATTAAATGAACTTAGAGGGTTTTTTTGATGATTATAACTCTTGTAAAGTCATTTGTTACGGTCGCGAATCATATTTTAATCAACATACAACCTGCCAAAGACCTGCTAATTGCAAAAAACTAAGATTTGAATTTGGCGGGCGACCCTGGTGCTTCCTCTTAACGCAGATATAAAAGCCAACCAGATAGCCACATATTTGTGCACCGGACAGGTCGTTTTGTTATCAATATTCACTCTTTAATGTAAGCTTAAGGCCCATAGGGTAGTGCCTAAGCCTTCCTAATTTAAATATAAAAAGAAAATGTTGATTGCCTCAAATATTAAATTAAATGTTTCATTTTGTAAACCCGGAATCAAGCAAAACTAACTTGCTTCCACAGGTTCGACAACTATGTCGGTCACATCACGGTGGACGGAGAGGAGGTGGAGATGGCGCTGTGGGACACCGCCGGCCAGGAGGACTATGAACGATTAAGGCCATTATCCTATACACATGTAAGTTTTCCACTTTACTTAACGTCAGCACAAGCATTCCATACGCTGCATTCAGCAGTTCTCTCCTTATGAAAATTATAGTATTTGTCGCGTACGTTGGTCTGTTGATCACAAGCACTAGTAGGTTCGATTCCCAGATCGGGTAAAGTGTCTGTGGGTATTTCTATCAGGAATACCTAAGAAGCAGCGTGGAAACAAGATTTATGGCCGGTTGGTTGATATATCATTTTACCTATGGGACATCATAGATATAAATGGCTGCCTAACTCTCCGGGATTATTATTATATAGGCGTGATGTTATGTTACGACACCTAGCAACACTGTAGTTACACATATACTACAAGGACTTGTGTACTGGACCGAACCGCTAACCCTGTCTAGACAGTCATACGTAAGAACACTTTCTGCACATCAGTAGCGAAGGGTCCATTTTTGTAAGGGGTAAGCCGAAGTACATATCTTTAATGTGATTGTATTATTGTCTATAGAATACTGACTGTACCATTTTTCAAAGGGAATCCGGTAGGAATCGAGTTGTATGGAATCTTCGCCACTGCTGCACATCCTGCTGTTGAGTTTAGAGTAAGCCAGAGAGCACTCACTAAGCTTAAGGATACCAGCGTGGGTTCTGAAGTTGACGTATGGAGACCACATTTAGACAACTTTTAAATAATTCAAGCGTTATTGTTTTGTTACAGACGAACTGCTTCCTAGTGTGCTATTCGGTGGGCACCCGTTCGTCATTCGAAAATGTGATCCACAAATGGTATCCAGAGCTGAAGCACTTCAATGAAAAAGTACCCATTGTATTAGTTGGTGAGTTCAGAACGTTATTTTATTTGGAGGTGCATGGTTGCATGTTGATGTTCACAAGGTCGCCAAGGCTGCATTGTTACGAGTTACAAATAACACACAATACGTAGTTTCGTCAATCTCATTAGCTAAGTATATTAAATTACTTCTTAAAATCTTATTACTTAACGTTCGATTCGTACCTAATTGGTACTTTGAGTTCAATTTGAAAGTACTAGAGGAAGCGACCGTTGTTTGCCACAGTTCGTAATATTTTTTTATAATATTTGTTAATTATGTGCACAGCAATTTGCGGCTATTAGCTGAATGAGTGTTAATAAGGAAGAACTTAATTACTGCTTTAGATACATTGTTAAATTTGCACTTAGCAGGCTTTGCTTATTCACCCCGACTAACTAAGTAATTACGGTTTAATGATCTGAGTTTTATGGGTGATTAAATACATGAATTGGTCAATAGTATCGGTTGTGTACGAAATACTCGGAACCCCAAATGAGACGTCTAATCCGAACATGTGCATGGCGATGCCTGACGAGGTCATAAATGGCGTACTCCTGTTTTTTTTACTCAAATAAAATAAACATTCCGTCAAGAGACGCATTCTTGTTACACAGCTATGTAACTATACTGTGGATATGTGGGCACAGGACGGAGGAGACATGAGCATTTAATATTATTATGTACACAAGCTTGCGATAAAGGACACAACTGAAGGAATATCTGATTTAAAAAATGGTATGTAAAACATGTATCACAAAATGTATATCAATATGGTAAAATTATCTGTTTCAGCCACCAAAACAGATTTGCGAGCATCCGGCACCGCAGTCATTACGACACAGGAAGGAAAGAAATTAAAAAAGAAAATTCGGTGAGTTCATGCTGCCAACAATAATATTGCTTTACTATCAATTCAAATTACAGTGAAAGATAGTATTGAAACTGAATATTTTTTTTAAACAACACAAAAGTGAAAACTGACAAGGGTTATCGTGCGCGAGCGCCGGCAGCTGCGCTATCGCCTCTTATCACTCGCTGATAATGCCACGAGTATTGTGATATAACGACACAGGAACAATTTGTTAAATAAATCGGGCGATTTAACTACCACACAATTAGTTAAAAGTGCCGTTAACTGTTTGCACTCTAAACAACGCCCACGGCGTTATCATCTGCAGTCATTTTGCCAAAGCGATTAAAAAACTATCACAAGGTTAAAAAAAAATGAGCCTACATTTGAGTACAACATAAAATTCAACGATTTCATGATATTGACACGTCGTTTTTATGATAACTACTTGATTATTGAGTTTCTATGTATGGTGCTTATCAGTCGGAGTGGCATTGTAGATAAAGATCCTCAACTTGTATACATGAGTGATGGTGCGCCTGCACTTGTTCCAGAGCGGTGCAGCTGGTGGAGTGCTCAGCGCTGGAGCGCGTCAACATGACCGAGGTGTTCGAGGAGGCCGTGCGCGCCGCGCTGCGCAAGTCGCCCGTGCACAAGCGCACCTGCCAGTACCTCTGACGAGACGAACGACACCAAATATTTTCTCAATATCACCCGCGGAATTAACGGCCAGCCAAAACAAACTGCTCACAATTCAAACATACGGTGTTTAGTTTCGTCGAGAGTTACCGCCGCAATTGTTAGTAGTTACAGATTGAGCACGTTGCATTTTACTTAAGTACTAACAAGGTTGCACAAATGATTTCCTTTGAACACTTACTAAACTTACAATGAGTATTATTTGAAATTTTAGAAGACAAACTATGTTATAGTCAAATTAGTTGAGATATTGAGATTTTAGTTAGGTAACCGTTGATTTACGTGCTATTTATGATGCTTTTGTACAAATATTATATTATTATAAACTTTATTTTGATGTTAAGTTAAATATGAGAGAGAAATATGAGTTGTATATTTGATTTAAAAATGTAAATATAAACTTAGATTAATATACTTTACGAAATGAAAAGGACCCAAATTCTTTGAAACCAAAAGGTTTGTATAAATATTTTGTCAATCAAAAGCGTTATTTATCTTGTACTATTAGTGCGTCATTAGTAGGTTGAGGTATGTACCCTAGAGTACCTCATTTCGAGCTATTAATTTATCTAGTGGAATAGCTGTTCACACTGCCACACGGTAAACCGGTTATTAGTTTACCTCGTTCTACTCAGCTAGCGTAGTAACTTACGGCAGAAGCACTCGCGCACTTACGTAGTATATTTCTACTGTATTATGCAAATAAGTAGTGGAGTTCTATATGATGACGCCAATAGAAGTGCAGTCATCCGAAATGCAGTCATCCAGTCTTCAGTTGACAAACACTACGTTAGTCATTGGGTGGTTAACAAGGATTTTCCGAATCACAAATAGGATGACGTCAGTAACACACCACACGTGTATAAAATGTATTATATTTTACGTTAAATTGACTGAATCAGTATTTTTGTAGCACAGGAAACTAAAGCAAATATATTGTTGATACAATATTGTAACATGTATTATATAGATTGTAGTATATTTTAACAGGAAAATGCAATAAAATATGTTTTTACATTAAAGAACGTGCAAAACGTGTTTATCTTATATTACAAGCAATTGCAATCGTTATCGTTATACGCTATAAGGTGTTAAGTATTACTTTAATCTACCACCGAATAGCGGACCAAAAATGATGATAATTTACAACTGTTAATGTTTACCAAAAAGTCTTGATTTCTAAGTAAATATAATATAAAAATTATTTCATTTCGTTTTATTTGCCTATTTTGTAAATTTCTCTTATCATATAATTATTTGGATAGGCAAAACAGCATCTAAAGCAAAAGCATAACTCAGTCACCTTCGATTCACAGACTTCACAAATAGTGGTCATCCCAAATAAAATGAATGATGGCAGAAATAAATAAAAGAAAAAGCAATATAATTAAAATGTATATTGTGGCATTAATGGCACATACTGGTTTATAGAGAGCGTTAGTTATACAACATTTTATAACATTCCTCCGTGTAAGGATTGTATAGGGCAGCAGATTATGGCGACAAAATATGGGCACTATAGCGACCACTGGGAACATCGCTTTGTATGTGGTTTAAAAACGTTGTAAATTTTATGACTACAACCACACTGGCCATAAAAAAAAAATACGGAGCAGGTTATGCTCACCAATATACGTACTAAAAAGTCTTGCAAAATGAATGCCAAAAAGTTGCCAAACGTATTATTGTATCACCAAGTAGAACAAGCGCCTTGAGATTCTTTTACAATATCTTCATCATACAATTAACATAGAAGTAACAAGTTATTGAAACAGTAATTCTAAAATAACATACATTTGGTTTGGAAGTACGAGGGTTGTGCTACCTAATAATATTGGTCCTTATTCATTATGACAAAGTGCTAGCCACAGTCTGAACTCAGTCTTTCATGTTGCCAATGTTACACTCAAATATTTTGATAAACCAAATTAAACACATTATTGTCGACTTTAACTCTAAGTTGAAACTTAGACGGTGAATCGAAAAACCTCGTATAAATTATGTATTTTTTTATAAAGAGTAAATGACCATGTAGTGTTACCAGATAAAAGTTTTTTTTGCTAGCTAAAAAGTTCGTATTACTTGCGGATTGTCATAGAGAATAAGTGCCTTGGACAATGTTTATTGCGTCCATGCGCACACGCAGCACGGCGAGCGGAACGCGGCAGGCGCGGTGCACTCCGATGTTATTACTTGTCATTTCTTCTTTGTACGGTCTACTAGATTGCTCTGTAACAAATCAAATAAGCTGTAAAAGTTACTTCATAAACCTTTGCACTTAATTTTTGTAATAAAAATCCATAATTCGTTGTAAGGTATAACGGGTATATATTATGAAAGAACGTGTATGACAAAATCAGCAATTGGTTTTTAATTTATCTTATCATAGAAATCACAAAGATATAATTGTATATCGATTTGTAACCTTGCTGTATGTCGTATCACGTCCGGTTTTACCTGTACGACGCAATCTTGCAATACTGAATCACATCCGGTAGCAAAGAGATTTTTAGGGTGACTTTTGCAAAATAAACATTACCTTTATATTTAGAAAAATTGTTACAGTTGCAATATCTATCTAACATTTTGAAGTTTGTCGACAACATATACAACATTACAAATTATGTATACTGACCCTCGATTAGAGGATAGGACATAGTGTGGCTGTAGACTTAGGAAAGGGGTTACGACTGAGAGATACAAAATGTTTTTTTTATTTTTCACCTCGTGTAAGTTAAATCGGTTCGCTTTGGGTTGTAGAATCGGTGTGGTAGAGTACGTAAGGATCGTAGCAGGTGGCGTTCTGTGGTATCCGCCTACCCCCAATAGAAAAAAAAGACATCTATTAAGTGTAATGTAGGTTCTAGTTACCTTAGATAAATTGAGTCCGATCTCGCTGAGCCGCTTGTGCTGGTAGGTGAGCGGCTCGTGCAGCTTGGCGTCGCCTCGCTTGTAGAAATCGCTGTAGTCGAGTCGGAAGGCTAGCGTCTGCAGCGACACCTCCGCGTGCAGCGCCAGCTTCAGTATCAACGTGGTCACGTGGCCCCTGCGACAAGCGTTCGTCATGAGACTCATTGATGATGACGGCGCGGTTGGTGCAGTGGCTGAGCGATGGACTGCTGCGCTGCGTGTCGCGGGTTCGTTCCCTCTCTGAATAAATTTTTATGACCTATATCTTCCATGGTTAATAAATGGTGCCCTTATGTAGGTACCATTTAACTAATATAGGAAGATCCAGTGACCGCCAAACCTACGCCGTTTCATAAAAGCTGAAACTTTTTCTGTAGTACATTACTATCTCTCTTTCTATAGCTGCTTAGTTACGTCATACTATTGATGACTGACTTGACATGTCATGTCTTGACTTGACTCGTGATTTTTTTAAATAAAACATAAGGACTAGTATGATGGTTCACCTTTTCTACTGCCAGACACTTTGTGTGGTAGAAAACCCATGCCAGACACTTTTAAAGAACGCTAAAAAAAATTGTAAGTAAATATTGTATAGAACCTAAAAAACAACTTCTCCGTTTCACCGAGAGGATGACTGTGTCTCAGTAGTTGGAACATTTGACATTAATTCAAAGATTTTTGTACTACTTTTATACAACTGCTCTGATGTTTATTTATAAGAGATTTACTTTCCATTAAAATAGGAAAATCAATTAGCACGCTTAATGGATGCAATTTGTTTATCGCCGGTACGCTACATGCGTGGGGCGTAAGTTAATATGGATATATAGCAGCACTACAAAAAGTACTACAGCGCCATCTATCTCACAAAGAAAAACTATGTAAATTCTGATTCGCGCTATTAAAGCTATCTTATATAGGAAAACCCGACAACAACCGTCTGGCAGTAGCCCAACAGACACAACACCCGTCTGGTCGGAGGATCCTCCCTTTTCTGTGGAGGATGAAGAACTTTACACCCTTTACTTCATACTCCTATAGATGGTAGAAACAACATAGAATTAAAACGTAACTACAAGAACCGACAAGTACTATTAAGTTTTAAGAAGTGCAGTAAACAGAGTACCGTTACCATGGAAACGCTTCGGGGCAAAGTACCACAATCGTGCGTGTCCAACAACTTAAGCATTGCAAACCTCGTTTATTTGTCGTGACCTAGAATTATACAGTACGTACCTGTACGTGCGGGCCCAAACGTTTAAGTCGGCCCTTCGACTGGCGAGGAACTGATTGAAGATTTTCCGCTTTTCTTTGTCCAGAGCTTCGTCAGCCGCCGTGAACGCGTATTCGCCTGTTGGATAACTTTTATGGTACAACTAGCTGTTGCCCGCGACCTTCATTATTATGAAAAAATTAGTTCCGTATTTGAATCGGATTTTGTTAACAATTTCCAAGGGTTTTAATTTTTTTGCACGGTACCCTTATCTTTTTTCTAAAATAAAAGTAGCCTAAGTTACTCCTTATAAGGTCAGTTAACTGCGAGTAAAGTTCCGTCAAAATCGGTTTAGCCGTTTCGGAGATTAGCCGGAACAAATAGATACACAGGCAAAAAGCCAAAAATGAAAAAAATGTACATTCATATGCATTCAGTAAAAAGCTGTTATTTTGAAATTACAAATACTTCAATTTTAGAAGACAAGATTGAGGGAAACAAATAACCTATATCGCAAAGAAAAGCTGTGGGAAATTACATATCAGATTAATATTTCGATTACGCTTCTAGTGTAAAGTCGAACAAATTAGGCACTAACATGTTCATAGCTAATTTCTCATTGATTTTGAGCTTACTAGGATGATTTCTTTCACTGTTAGATATCTAAAAGCATACAGGTTGTTTGTATTTGGTCATAAGTGATAGACCTTCTCTTTTATCAGGTAAATAGTGCCCATTGAAGCAAAAACAAACCCTTGTTTCACAGTGCCTGAGTGAGCAATATTTCGTTTTCGCTAACACAAGGCAACATCTAAATAAATTCCCTGTAAACAAGTTTTCATTCTCCTTTCTTTCTGTATTGGCCATCTGTTGGAATTTCAACTCTAGGCGCTGAGCCGAGCATTGAAACTCCAACAAAGCGTTTTTATTTAAACATTTATTTGGGTGTCGCCTACTCTCAATGAAAACGCGTGACACATGTAAGTGTTCTTACCACGTGACAATCTCTCTGCCTTCAACTGCTCTATTCTGTCCCGCCGCTCGAGTTCTGCGTATATCCCGGCGTGTAGCGTAGACTCGAAGCTGCGCAGTGCCAGCGTCTCGTTCAACACGTTGCCCAAGTACGATTGTAACTCCTGTGCAGATGATTCAATAATTGATAATCGTATAAAGGAGTTTATACAAAAATAATTCGAAAGTTTGTGAGGAGGGATGGATGGATGTTTCTTTATTCCTCTTTCACTTAAACTACTGAAAAGATTTCGATGAAATTGGCACAAAGATAGTTTATAATATGGATTAACACATGGGATACTTTTTATCCGAGTAGTAAGATCCCGTAAGTAAATTACCGATCTCCATGCTGGTGAAACGGCGAGCAAAAGCTAGTACTTTTAAGTCTGTCAATGGTCATGACATGGGTTTTTTCGAAAAGTGGCATGCTGTCGGAGCGAAGGAAAGACGCGAACATAAGGCTAATGTGCTACTTAGCTGTTTGAAAACATAGTTCTTATTCCTAAGTTATCTTTTTAATTTAATCCATCACCAGTCATAATCATGGTATAATGTCAGTTAGTGATACTGTTAACAAGAGAAAAACTGCCTTTATTCAGTGTCATAGTTGCTAAACAAAATTTTGTCACGTAAATTACAACAATAGGAAGTTAGGATTATATTTAACCGCAAGAAATTCCCTGAACTAATGTCCGAAAGAGGAAATATTTTCAAATTTTTTTCTTTAGTGCAAGCTCGTACATGTAAAGAACTCATCAGCAAAATTTAATGCTTGGATACCTAATAAATTAGACTGTGCATTGTCTGTCAGTGAATGTAATATTTCTATTACGAAGATTGTTTAATCAATTGCCAATGCACTCGGGTGCGCTGATTTATCGCGACATAACGGATAGTCGGCATAAGCAGTGTCAGGGCGGTACCTGCGTGGTGTGGTGTATCATGGCGTGTATGGAGTGGCGGTCCAGCGCGTGGTGGTGCAGGCGCAGCAGCGCGTCCAGCTCGGCGCGCTCGGCCGCCGCGCCCAGCAGCGCGCGCCACGCCGGCTCCGCGCCCACGCCGCCCGCCTCCTGCAGCGCGCCCGACAGGCGCAGCGCCTCCAGGCGCAGGCACGACACGCGCCGCATCAGGCTCCACACCTCTGCCGCACGGTTACAACACCCATTACCTACACTCATATGTACGAACGCAACTATGCGCGTCAATCTGCAGAGGCAATAGTAAAACTTCTAACAAGATTTTCACTCGAATTGTGTTTTTTTTTTATGACAGCGTTTTGCAATGTTTGCAGAGAAGCCCGAAAAGTGATTTACTAAAAAAAAATAAAGAAAATAAAGTAATAGTTATATCGCTACAGTCACCGTCTGACGATCTCATCCGACTCCATGATATCCCAAAGGGAAAAAGTAATTCAACATAAAGATTAAATAGGTCAAAAGGTGAAATGCCTGAGGCTTTCCCCAGAAAGAACTCAATCATCAAAATAGTAATAAAAAAAACATCACTGCACCTGGCATATACTTGAGCCTCTTATGCAGGATGGCGTGTTCGCGCCACGCGACGTGCAAGCCGTACTCGATGCGTTTGACGCGCCACAGCTGCGTGAACAGCGCTCTGTAGCGCGCGGCACACGTCGCCGGGAACAGGGTGCCTAGAGGCCCGTCAACGCGGTACTGGAGAGCGAACACGTCCCAACCGCAGTCGTCGCGACCGTCGCCTGGTGAAACATACCAAATAAACAACATAATAACATCAGGCTTTACCTCCGACGGTGTTGAGTTCTATGTAATTGGGAGCGAGCCTATTGCCATCAATTGAGCATCACTAATCCAAACTCCGGGCTACTGAAAAATTCCTAGTGGAAAAACAGGTGTCGAGTACCTTTTTTTTTGTTAGTGAGCAATGCAAAGGTACTACACTTTGACAAAGTGTTCCTATATGCCGCGATAATATATGTCTAATACAATTATTATTAGGGTACAGATTCACGTGGAACCATGCCAACTCCAACTGGGCGGTGGTGGTGCCTACAACTGCAGCGTGCACGTATAGCTCATGTATCGTTCAATAATGTGCCTAACACACTTACAGTTAGGGTACAGATTGACGTGCAGACGCGCCAGCACGTGTGGCGGCTCGAACTGCGCGTTGGTGGCGCGCACGGCCGTCTCCAGCGTGCACGTCAGGTTGTGCACGTACAGCGACGACGCCGGCTTGTTTAGCTCGTCCCTAAGTCATGAGAAATAACATGATAGGGGCAAATATTCAAAAAGTAAAATGACATTGTTCAAAATCGCTTGGCAGTTTAGGCGATTTTGAATCATGTTTTTGACAATATGATGATGCAAAAAGTATAATTTAGGGCCCTTATGCAGATGGTGGTGGGATGAAAATGTTCGACACACGGCAGTAACAACATGTAGAGTGGTACTTACTGCAGCATAGTCATGAGATGGTGCACGAAGTCGCCCTGCGCGAGCAGCAGGTAGCGGCGGTGCGCGGCCAGGTGGTCGAGCAGGTGGTGGTGCGTGGTGAGCGCGGCCAGCAGGCGCGCGGACGCGGCCGCGTGTGCGCCCGCCACGCCCTCGCGCAGCCCTGCCGCCTCCCACCAGGCGCATCCTTCTGTCATGCGGTCCCCACCTGCACACATTTATTACATCCCAGCTTCAGCCCACGATTTCGTGGACGTCGGCACTCGGTGATACTACTCATCCGATTTCTTTACATCTTTTGTTTTTCGGAGACTGCTTCCTACATCCAAACGTAGACGTCTTAAAACATGACACAGTCACGACTCCCAGCATTGGATTAATGATGCACGAACCCTGATGTGATGTCGAGAATAGGATCATTACCTATCCCTGCATACGTAGCACGTTGTCATTTCATCCTAAAAGATTTACAAAGCCCCATCTGAAGCGGTTAGCTAACCACACCCGCTTAATACATGGTCTACTGTAACTACTAAATAGAGCCTCTCATAAAAACACCGAGTATATTACAGAGGCTCTATGGCGAGCTAATGAATCTCTTTGGTTGCACCATACTCACAAGTGAAGCATGATTAAGTTCAAAGGGTGTGTGCGTCACTTTTCAGCACATAAAGCTTATCAATACCACAATGACCGCATACGAGCATAACGTGTTACGAAACACGTATGACTTGTGCAAGCCGTAACATTCTGAGTCACATGTACTGTTACTGTTTCCCTTTTACGTCCTTTTGCTGAGTAACGTCATTCCTATTCAAAGCTAGGAATTTTCACAAATGCTATAATAGTCGACCGGACTTGCAATGTGCGTATGTGATACGGAGGAATGAGGAAAATGTCGTGAGAAAAGTTCGAGTATGAATGTGATTGCTATAAGAATAGGGGAAGACCAAAGAAAGGATGCACTGCATGAAAGATGATATTTCAAGAAACTCACTACTCAGATGACAGTTCACTTATATTTATGAAAGAAGACATTTTGCATTTTGCGAACCCCAAATAATTTGCGATAAGGCAGGAAGGATATAAAAAAATTGCCCTGCAGAAAAAAAAATGGTTGTTAACTCTTGACAAAAAATAAAATCAGACATTATGCCAATCAACTGACCTGTATGTGGTTTCAGCAGCGCCTGTAGATGCTGCGCATGGTCGCTGGGTCCTGCGGGCTCGTCCTGGCACGCTTCTCGCATGAACACCACGCTCTTGCCCGTCGCTAGGATCTGAGCCGCCTGCTCTCGAGACATGAACGACGGCACCATCCATTCCCTGACATCATCACAGTTATATGTTGTAGTTCTATACTAGGCGCAAATACTCATAATAATTCATGCTTCTAGCTAGGTTTAGTCAATGAAGGATCTTTTTTTATTAAGACGATAGTAAGTAGTAAGGAACATACCTAACTCTGTACTTGTCATGCCACATTCTATCGATAGGCACTCCACTTCTGCTCTCAATAAAGAACTCGTTGAATCGATCGTCAATCTCTCCTGAAAACAAATGTAGCTATTTACAATTACAGCCCGAGTTGACCCGTGAATGCCTGAGCACCCATTAGATCCTCCGTGTCTCGGAAAGCACGTTAAGCCACTGGTCCCGGCTGTCATCTATAGATCTTTGACAGTTGTTACCGGTAGTAAGTGGCCCGAAAGTCACAAACAAGAGGTATTGTATTACCCAGTACTAACTTGGTTGTGGAGGTGAGATAGGCAGTCGCTCCATGTAAAATACTAGTATTCAGCTGCATCCGGTGGGACTGGAAGCCGACCGCAACATAGTTGGGTAAAGGCTAGGTAGATGATGACGATCAACTCACCGTGTATGAGCCACCTTGTGAGCATCAGCAGCAGCGGGTACGTGAGCGCGGTGAGCAGTCTTCGCGCCAACATCGTGACACGCTCGTCACCGTGTCGGACAAACCTGTGCACACACGACGCGAGCTCTCCACCTGACCAACAAAATTATGTAGGTATCTGTTAACTGAATAGTTTGGGTAGTTCTGAATATATTAAGCTCTTGGCCAACGTTTCTGGCAAACGTAAGCTTACGTTCACACGGCTATGAACCGTACGATATTTTGCTGTATAATGTTTGGAGCACGGTATTATTATGCAGCATTTGTTTTTAACCGTATGGCCAGTGGGATGTTGACATGTGAGCCGAATATTTTTCGTTAAATATTGCATAATACGTCTGATTGGCCGCTAAGGGAGTACGCCCTCACTAAGTGAAGCGACGATCTTTGCAGGGTGGCTGATAGCAGCATGGCGTGCGATTAGAGAGGCCTATGTCCAACAATGGACTGCTGTAGACTTCATCAGTCTAGTCTGACTGATAAGACTATACCTTTCTTGTGGTGAGCAGCGTGTGCGATATTGGCGAGCCAAGTGAGTCGATGCAACGGCTCCTGTGCCCACACGCACATTCTACGCAGAGTGCCGCCGCCACCGTCACCTTCGCAAGCCTTTGCGAAGAGAGAAAATAAAAATAAATAAAACCTAGTAACAGAAATTTTCAATAGAAACATCATTCATAATTATAATTTTAAATATACCTGGGACTGCAGTAGAGCCACGCTGCGATAATATTCGGTGAGTTCATCTCTGATTGATGACACAAGTCCTTCTCCCATTAGGCCTGAAAAGAATTATCAAAAAAGTTAGAGACTTTATCTATCGCCCTCTTCTTGCTCTGAACACAAAGGTAAGATTGATAAGATTGGTAAGATTGATTTCATTTAGACTGCTCGAGTGTGGTTCAAAGCCAGGCCAGGCCTCATCTTTTTTAGAAGCTAATTTGCGAATGCAGGTTAGTTCCACCGTAAGGTTCAGACAATGTAACAAAAACTTACCCTGGGGCATAAGTCCCGAAGCAGGATCAATGAACTCTTTGAGTCGGTCGTGTAGGAAGCCGAGATGGGCGATGCGCGCGTGCAACGCTTGCTGCGGGCGCGGGACGACGCTGGACACGCGTGAGCGCACGCCCGTCGCGGCCAGCACTGCCTCACGTACGCAAGTGCGCTCGTTCACTCGATCTGAGATATTTATTTATTTAAAATAAATGCACAAATGAAGAGCATGTACAATGAACAGAACTAAAAACAAAAAGAGAAGTACACTGATTTGTAGTTGTTCACCCAATGTAGTAGGGATACATTGAGGGCAGTTTCAGATTAGCATATTTTCGGTGCATATAATATCTCGTTTTAGGAAGCGCGTGTAGGCGTAGTTTCGATGCGCTTATAAGTGCAAGCTGCAAGAGACGCCTCCCCGCGTGGTAACGCAGGTATAAGCGCGTGCACGCGCGTTCGGTTTTTTGAAGTGCAAAATGTGGCGCGCGTGTTATCGCGTGAGCCGGTACGGACTTATTCTCACAAAAAATAACGCCCGTCTGAAACCAATCTTAGATGTTTTACTGAGAGTATTTTGCTGTTGGTTTAGTATGGTGGAACAGGGATGGAATGATGTGTATGTCAAGCGTAGATTAGTGTCTTATTGTTGTGAGCACCACTCAAAAGTTTAGAAGCTTAGAGAGGAGATTTATTAGTTACTATGGTGTTTCAATTGAAGTCTAAATATTTGACACAATCAATCAGTCATCCCTCTCTTTTTCACATCTCTCTTTTCTGTTTCATACATTGATTCCTTACCGGTAGTATGTAATACAACAGCCACGTTGCTGTTGTTGGATGGGAGGCTCTGATTGGAACCCTGATTTTTAGCTGCATTGCCACCCCAGCTGATAGAGTCAATAGTGCTTTTACTTGTGCTTGATGTAGGGCCACCAAAACCTGTGGCTGATTTCTGAAAAGCCATATTTTATACATAAGCCAGGGTTAAAATGCATACAATGGTCCACTTTAAGGACTAAGTGCGAAAACCAAAACCCTAACATAGAGCCATGAATGTAGATTCTTTTGTAATATAGATATCAGTTCAAAAAGCTGTATATAAATTCAGTGTCATTCATAATTGTTATTTCTGGAAAGGGATAGTGTTATTCGTTAAACAGTCAGAAATAGGGACCCCTCCACAGCACTTTGTACTCAAGCAGTTACAAATAGTTTTGGATGTATATAACATAATCATAATTGAACAACTATACAAACTTATTTGTATGAAAAAAATATCTGAAAAGGATTTCCATAAATTACTCACATTGATAGCAAGTTGCGGTATTGGGAACAGTTGATGAGTAGATTCTGACTGCGTTGGTGACTCCGACAGGGCCAGTAGTAGAGACAGGACTGAGACACGCTGCTTCAGGATAAACTACAAATAAGATTTGACTGTGATAGAACCTCATTTAAATTGCTGAAGTTATACATATCTTTTACCTATTTTGCATATTAATATTATTTAAACAGTTTCTTTTTTTTTTAGTTTTAGGAAGATTTTACTTACAGAACTTTTTAGTTTTGCATAATATTCATTGAATTTGTCTGTGTCTCTCACACTGGTGAGTCTTGCTTGGATCTTCTGGCACAGCAGCCTTTCATCTTGAACAGTGTGACCTTTACTTCCAGTGGAAGATAAATATGACACAGCCAGCTCATATGCTCCATCTGTACAATCAAGTTATCAAGCAATACATATTAACAGTATTCCGTTTTATAAAATAAACAATAACAATCCATTCAAGAATGCCAAATGAAAGTCATAATGAATAAAAAGAAATCACAACACTTCCCTGGTTTTCTGCTTGGTATCAAAGTTTTAAAGTAATCATGTAAGCTATACATTGAAAAAAGCCTAAAAATTCTTTAAAACACTTAAAATATACACAAACTGTTGCTAATTTGTATCGTTATGACATTCACATAGAAATTTAATAAAAACAATACGTTGTAGTTTGAAAATAGAATTTACCTGGATCTAGTGACAATCCTGAACACAGTTTTTGAAGTAGTCCAGAGAGACTATTTGAAGGCAAGTCCATTTTGATTGGATATTTTTCTCATCTACGCCAGATAACAATTACGTTTGTTCTGAATGTGTAATATTTGTTGTGGTAAAATACTACGCGAATCACAATGTTTACAAAGCCAATTTCATATTAATGAAAACACACAAGTGTTGAGGTTTAGGTTTCTTGCGAATGTGGATCAGGTAATTAATCGGATCCAAATTGTTCTTGTTAAAAACGATATTAAAAATTAAGAACAGTAAAAAATACTTTTATTTTAAGAGCTAATTAAATAGAAACGATCAAATCAAACGACAATTGAGTTAGTCAATTCTGTTGACAGATTATGTAAGTGTTACCATTTACTAAACATTCTGAACAGATTACTAATTTACCATTTGCTGGTGGTGTTACCCACGAAATAAATACATTTTTCTATTGAAAAAAGCGACAAGTGCGGAGCTACAATGACGTTTTTGGGTTTATACCCGCTCGTTCATCATTTTATTTGAGGCACAGCATTTCTTCTTCTTTCATACGTCTCTTAGTTAAGTGATCATGTCATGGTCATGACCAACCTCCTTCTAGACATCATCACAGAGAAATAAGTTCTTGAGTTGGCATAGTTGGACTTACCTCTCTGGCAAAGCCGGGCAAAGCATTGGCCTTAATTTTAAATTGGTTGATTTTATTAAAATACAAATGTCAATAACAAAAGTAGTTACAACCTACCTGTATCTGAGTTCAGTCAGAGACATTAATTCCTGACCTACCATAGAACCTTGTGCCAATATATGACATTAGATACACTAGCTCAAATATAAGAAACTAACTATGTTCTAAGGTGGGACAGAAATTAAAGTCCCTGACTGTACTAGGTATTACAGAATTTCTTACCTCAAGGTAATGGTTAGCCTTTCTTCTGGAGTAATGGCACATCGAAATTTCGTATCATTTTTAGTTATGAAACATTTCACAATCGTAAGGAGTTCATCAAAACATTCTATGGACATACGGTAAAACTGAATAAATTTTATAGGACACTCTCTTAAAGTTGCTTATAGACAATGAAATTGGCCACTTGATATTCTTTTAGTATTTGAAGGTTGCACCCAACGTCGTCGTCATTTCCTTCTTTGATCTTGTTCAATAGCCTCCCAAATAGCTATTATTTCGATGGGCTTCATTTTTAAATTCATTATTACACAACACAACCACTCTGTAGATGCTGAACACAGAAACTGACTCGATGCGTTGTGGCAGGTCTAATTTAACCGAATAGACGCGACCGATGATACGCTCAACGCATTTTCCGTCAGATATGTACTGACCATAAAAGAGGTAACACTAGTAGCCAAAAGATTTAAAAAAAACCGGCAAGCCTTGACATGTGAACAAGCGGTTCAAGAATTCGCTAAATATATTCAGTGTACAATGTAGATAAACCTAGATTAGATGTGGATGCGGTGATAGTGGAAGCGGGTAGTCAGAATGGAGCAGGTTGGGTTCATCTTGACAGCTTGGATTAATGCGGCCATATCCAAGTGGAAATATTGAAATTGATTGAGAAAAACGTATTTTTAATTATAGACTCAGTCGAGCGCGTAGATGTGTTGAGTGTTCATTTGGATTATTATACAATAAGTGGAGAGAGTCTCATGTTGGAGCGAGTACAGAATAAGTTTATTAGGTACAAATATATGAGGGAATACGGGGTATTTCCATTTTATCCATTGATGTATCCAATTTTATTTGTCTTGGGACTGGTCTGATATAATGAACTAAGGGTCAGGAGGCAACTCACACTAGTGACTTATATTTTTTAAGGTAATTAGAGGGAAGATACACAATGAGGATATATTGCCAAGGGTGGAGCTAGTCGTGCCAGACGGGTATGTGGGTCGTCGGCGTCAGCCACGGTTGATGGTGGAACCGCGCGCGCGAACTAACTTGTTGCGCGAGGTGCCGCTCACGAGCGCGCTACGCACCCTTAACCTCATTGCTGAGGACTTGAGACTTAAATTCTGTTGCACTTTGAGTGAATTCACAAGAACGGCTACATAATATAATTTGCTATGCTAATAAATAACTGTTTAAATTTTAAATGTGCTACAATATCGCATTGGGTCTAGCCTGTAAGGATATTTGTATGTTTGAAGTGAAAAAAAAACAAACAAACAAAAAAAAACAAAAATATAAAAAAATAAACATAAATATTTTTTTCGTGATTTTTTAGTGATGTGGTTTTGATTATTAACAATGTAGGTATAAATACCTACATTGTTAATACATTTTTCGTGAACTGCCATAGTGATCTAAGTGATTTTTTTTTCCGTAAAATTAAAAATGTTTGCTTTATTAAATAAATTAAATTGACAAAACCTGTTCCCTTTTAATTTTAAAGTCATCAGAGGTACATTAAACTAAAATATAATAATATAAGGCTCATAAATTTCTTAAAACAAAGCCTAGCGTTTCCTTATTTTTTTCGAAAACATACTTTTGTGCTCTCTTATTCTGGTTCTAACGTCGTTATTTTACTATGGGGACGGGCTGCATACATCGAGTCTATATTTTATTCTGCAGAAAAGAGCCATCAAAGCCATACATGATCTACGTAGGCGCGATTCTCTATGAGAACTTCACAAAGACTTGAGAGAATTCAGCGCTCTTTCACAAAGCATCTTGCCTTCTTATCTAAAAAAAAATAAGCCATCGCTGTCCGTACGAGCAACACCTTCATTTTTTCAACATAAAGACGCTGCGT
The DNA here is from genome assembly GCA_910589295.1 of Noctua janthe. Taxonomy (NCBI): domain Eukaryota; kingdom Metazoa; phylum Arthropoda; class Insecta; order Lepidoptera; family Noctuidae; genus Noctua; species Noctua janthe. The sequence goes on along the minus strand of OU342556.1, from coordinate 9,178,424 downwards.
GACCTTCGTGGTTCACGCGATCTTATTTTTCTGTACAAAATTGTCAACGGAATAGTAAAATGCAGCGATTTAGTTGAGCGTATTCCGTATTCAGTCCCTTCAAAACCTCCCTGATATCGCATCACCACACTGTTTCATATTCCTTTCCGTAAATCAAACCTTGGTCTCAAGTCTCCCTTGCTGCGAATATGTAGAAACTACAATAGCTCCTACATATCACTGGAAACCGATTTTTTCGGTGTTTCAATCAATACATTTAGAAGATCAGTTTCAGAGGTACGGCAGCGCACTAATCGTGTAACTAGTTAACAAAAATGTAAATTAAAATCCTTAGATATCACACTCATAATACATATATGATCATAACTCATATCATCTCATTTTCTTTTAAGAAAATTTTATATTTTTTATTCAATTTGTATTATTTTATTATTAAGATTTGAGAACTTTATGTTGTTGTAGCCTCCGTGAGTGTGGACTTGAGCGAGGCTTGACCCGGCAGCCTGTCAGTGCGCTAGTGACCGCCTCTACATCGAGTTGTGTTTTATTCGGGCCAAGATGGATTGGACGGACGAGCAAACACTTTTTTTAATGGAATTGTAACGGGAGCGCCCGGTGTTATGGGACTGTTGGAGTAGTTTTTATGAAAATAAAAACAAAAGAAATGATGCCCTGGTGGAGATGGCCACCATTCTTCAAGTGAGCAAAGAGCAGTCCGATGCTTGACGTTTCACAATCTTTTGAGTCATTTTTCGAGACAGTTACAGACAGACAGAGAGACCCAAAAATGTCATCGCCTCGATTTATTTCTTATTTGCGCAGCGGTGCTTATTATTATGAATACTGCTGAAGCTAAAAGGACATCCTCTTCTTAGTACAGACGCCAGCACATCAAGCTACTACAACCTGTCAAATTTCTTTAATAGATTTTCAACTTTATTGCTAAAGATTTAAGTTCAAGGTTGATTGGGAAAATTTGACAGTTTCGGGTAGCTTGATGTGCTTGCGTCTGTACATCTCAAAAGAAACTGCCGGTAATATCTCTATATAGTCTGTGGCATCTGCGCAAGTTGGGCCGCGCGGCTATCTAATGTGGACGAGTTGCAAAAAAGCACAAAAGCCTCGCGAGGCCTAGCCGTGCGGCTCAAAAGGCTCGTAGTGGAGACGCTGCGTATACCTATAATAGGCATACATACCAGCAATGTTATGTTATTTTTATCGTTTCACATTAATACTTAGTATGTACTGTTGTTGGTGTACCAAATAAATATAACTATTTAAGGAAATTAACATCATGACAGTACCTTGTCAATACATCTATGAAATCATCATGTACGTTAGGAAACGGACACGACTACGCAATTTCGCCGTTCAGTTATCATATTGTGTATTTATTTGTTTGTGAAATTAGTCTAGTAAGAAATTCCAGTGTGTGATTGTCAAATTCCCGTAGTTTTTTTTTTTTTTTTTCGATTTACCCCGAAGGGAAGGCTAAAGTCTTTTGACCATACTGCCTAAACAAATTCCCGTAGTGTAATGTGCCCATAGACTTTTCCTCTGTGGTGAAAGTAGAGTAATAAGGAGCGAAATGCTGGTCTAACAAAATTTTCAAGATGGCCAATATACGCACGACGATCAAACAATCTGTGCAAACCCAAATTAAGCTGATATCTCATTGTACGGAAAGCTCATACAAAGTGAGGTCAGGTTATACTGGATTTGTATAGCTTGATGTCTCGTCGTGTCTACTTTAGCAGTGGGTTAAGCACAGCTTTGCCGTTTCTATAGCTTATTCCTCTATGTCTTTCACACAGTTCATAGTTACTTCGGTCTTGCCTATAATGCCCATCAAAACTTTCTTCATTCCTTCGCATCACATACGCATATATTATAATGACAACCGTTTACCACACAACATTTCAATCACCGGTACGACTTTCAGACTTCTTCTTATAACACACTCATTTCATTCTATTTATTCTTTTCATCCACCACACCGCAGTATACTCATTCCAACCACATGCAATGTGGAATGCTGGCCAAAGTTCATTGTAGAATGCGTTTCCATAGTTAGGCCCTAATCTGACCAATGAGGTCGTTATTTCAGATTTTCAACCAATTTCGTTGTCTGGTCCTACGCCAGCGTCATTAGATTTACAGTTAGCACACCATTATAATATTATTGCCTTATTGTGGCCCAAAACCCTGGATCCTACAGCAAGTTACTGAGTGCCTACCACAGAGCTTTTATATATAGGTAGTGCCTGCTTTTATTTTTATACAAAAGCTTCCAAAATTGACATAGACACTGACAGGTACAGAACGTCAATCCTTTTTTTTTTCATTTTTCGTTGTTTGTTTGAATGTTTGCTAAAACTAAAAGGTTGTCATTTATTTTGAAATTGTTAAGGTTATGAAAACAATACACACAACTAACTATGAATCCCAAAAGCCCCGAATCGCGTAATAGTGACGAAAAACCATTTGAGGGAATGGTTATTTCAAGTTCAGAAACTTTAGATAAGTTAGACGGCCGCAGTGCATGTCCCCAATGTGGCAAATCACGAATGTATTTCTGCTACACATGCTACGTTCCAGTATCTTTCATCGAGGGAAATCTTCCAGTATGCAGGGTAAGATAACATTGTGAAGCTGATCATTAGTGTTTGACCGAACGATTTCTGGCCGAAGCCGATTAATCGGCTAGAGCCAAAACCTTCGGCCGAAGCAGAAGAATTTAATAACCCGAAGATTCCAGTTCAAAACATCCATTTTGGCCGAAGCCGAAAGTGGTATTTTTGGTTGAAGGTGGACACTACTGATCATTGAATTTCCATATATTATGATGGTAATTACATACAAATTTGTTTTTTTAGCTACCTGTGAAAGTGGATATAATCAAACATCGTCGAGAAATAGATGGGAAAAGCACATCGGCACATGCAGCTGTTTTAGCACCAAATGATGTTAACATTTATACATATCCAGATGTACCTGAGTATGTTCTGGATGGCAGAACAGTTTTATTATTTCCAGGGGCAGAAGCTAGAACTGTTCGAGACCTATACACTGGCAAAGAAGGTGCTCCAAGCTATTCCGATCTGTTATTAGCAGAACTACCTTCTGGGTATAACGTGGGCACATTAATGAAAAAAGTATTCAACCACAAAGACTCTGATGAAATCCATCATGTCCATGAACTCCCAATAGACAGAGTGGTTCTTATAGACAGCACATGGAATCAGAGCAGAGGTATCTATGCTGATGAAAGACTTCAAAAGATACCTACAATAGTGCTACAGCAGAGAGCTTCGCAATTTTGGCGTCATCAACGTGGTAGCCCAAGATGGTATCTTTCAACAATAGAAGCTTTGCATCAGCTTCTACTAGAATTACATATTAGTGCATGGGGGCGAAGTGAACAATACAAGTCCTTTCTAACAATCCACTGTCCAGTGCACAGAACAGATGAGCACCATCCCCATTGTCAACCATATACAGGACAATATGATAACCTATTATATTTTTTTAAATTTATGTATGAAAAATTACATAGACTTTATAAACATGATAGTTTATTAGCATATAAACGGCCAATGACATAACTATAGTTTTATAGGTATGGTAACCAGTAGTTTAATTTGTTTTTCTAAGAAGAAGAATGGCAGAAGGTTTAACATATATATTAATTTCAATGTTTACTCTTGAAGGATATTAATGTGAGACAGTTATAAAATATTGAAATACAATGTACTTTCACTATTTATACAATTTTATTTCTTATAAAAAATATCCCTATTATTACACAAGTAACAAAAATTAAGTTATTGATACACTATTAATATAATATGAAAAATCTCCAGACTATAACAATATCATCAAATTAGCTCATAAGTGTGTAGTTTTATTACAGTAAATATGGTATAATTTAAAAATCTTATAATATTAAGCTTGACAATGATAATTTTAACCAATTATTGTGGATGCTTTTCCAAATATTATAAATTTTATTTGTATTATTGGAAATGCTAAGTTTTATGAATATATTCATCTACAATTTTTACCGTTAATTCAAATCTGAGGAATCTGCTACATTTTTTAAATACATATTTGGGTCATTATTACCACAGTTTTATGAAAGTTCGAAATCACCTCCTGATTTTTTTATGATTAAACACACATACAGTGTTTCTGACAGCTTGTTGTTATAGTTTACGTAAGTCTAAAACAAAAACACTACCGTCACTTGCGCTCGCGCCGACCTTCGTGCCTCGTGAGTTCCAGCACACTTCGAAAATACCTCCCGTGCCCTTGTATGAGTGAACAAGACTTCCTGTTTGTGTGGACCATATGTGCACACACTTGTCAAATGATCCACTAGCAAGGAACTTGCCATCAGGAGAAAATGCCACACTATACACTGGTTCAGTATGTTTTGTGAGAGTGTGTATACAGACTCCTCTCTCAACATCCCACAGGCGGACAGTGCTGTCGAAAGAAGCACTTGCTAAGATCAGGTTCATATTAGGATTCTGTGTTCCAGGTCCCGTAGGTGACCACTTGATTGTGTAGATTTCTTTTGAGTGTGCTTGTAAGTCATGCACACATGTGTCCTGCTTCATGGACCAGATCTTCAGTGTCATATCATCTGAACATGATGCTAGTAATTGTCCTTGTGGATCCCATTTTATGGCATTAACTTCATTCTGAAATGATAATTTGAAATGTTACAATTTAATGTTTAAGAATATATTGTGAATAATGCTTTGTGTAAAGCCAGGTCCGCTGCACCATGTTATTGTGTATTACTAACAACACTAAACATGGTTTTTTAACATAAAGTGTGCGTGGCCTAACAAAATATTTGCTGCAACAGATATAGATAGACCAAGATAACGCAAGAGCACCTACTTCGCGTGCCCGACTTACGCTAAAGAAACTTAACGTGGCCACTGTCCCGCTCAGTCTGCATTGGTGCACCACGCTAGTCGGACCTCTCGTAAAAAATTAAAGCTGCAAATTCGTAATGCATTGCGGTTTTTACTTGGAGAGGTTGATGCGACGTTCTGTTTTAACAAGTGATACTATCGTATATCGTTTCGGTGTCGTAGTACAGGTGCTTTTGTCAGTTTTAGCGATTAGTGCTAAGCGTACGCAACACAAAGCGATTCTCGAGAATCGATTTCGGACACAGATTTCAGAGAAAATTTTAATAAATATAATCTTAACGTTTCGTGATATTTAAGTTTTTCACATGATGGTAATTTAAAAGAAAAATGAGTTGATGCGATGGGAAGTAAAGATTGGTTCCCAACGAAGTATAGCACTAGTTGTTCAATACATTTTGAGGAAACAAGCTTTGTTGAAGGAAAAAGCAAAAGCCAATAAATAAAAATTCTGAGGGAACGGAACCGTCGCCAAAGTCCAAAAAATACACGGCATGATGTCGTTAATTCTTCAAAAAAATTGTTTATTCTCGATGATCAAGCTAATGTGTTTAAAACAACCAATGTTACAACTCAAGAATTTTATTTTTGTTGTCCTGTCTCATTACTATGTCACAAAACCGATTAGTAAATCGATTTAAACGATTGTGAATTATTCTTTACTGTACATAATTACTTAATAAATAGTATTTCTACAGTAATAGAGAAATGGTATGTACAAAGACGAACCTTAGTGATAGAGAGATAAAAATAGGGTAGAATTCAGTTTCTTTTTGTAAACATTAGAACTTAAATTGATTATATAAGGTGTTTCAATCGAAAGTTTACGTGTAGAGACAGGTGCGGCACTCGGCGGCGTCTTTCAATCGTTTTGGTTTTCCCATCACTAAATAGTGCTTGTGACAGTTGTAACGTCATAGTAGGTAGTAAAAAATGGCATGCTTGGTTTTCATACAGATCATGATACTTGCGTTATCTAAGTCTATCTATATCTGTGGCTGCAACAAATGGATAACATGTTGTTATCATGTTTTATTAGAAAATGGTCGCAGAAGACCTGGCTTAACAGATACTACTTACAGTGTGTCCTTGGAAGCTTTTGATTGGCTTATCAGCATTAAGTTTGCAAACATGAATACATTGATCAGTAGAACATGATGCAAACGAAGTGTTGGTTTGCCAGTCAACATCAAGAGCTGGTGCCAAGTGGAAGGAGAACTGCTGTGTACACTGCCCTGTTGATGCATCCCATATAATTGTTGTCTTGTCAACCTGAAAATTGTAACTGGTTATTCACCTAATTCATTGTGCTTGAAGCCTTTATACTCTTTTGTTTTGGCATTCAGAAATCAATTTGCAGTTGTTCCTTCAACTTACACCAGCACTTAAAATATAGTTTCCTCTTTTGTTCCACTTCAAAGCAAATATGGGCCCTTTGTGTTGACCTAGTGTTGACGCCAGTGTTCCATCTGTGGTCCAAATACGGGCGTATCCATCATATGAACCAGTTGCTAATAGATTGCCATCACACTGCAAAGAAGAAATAATATAAATAATAATACTATAATTAGTTTATGAGTTCAGCTTGTTTTTTTTGTTTGTTTACTTAAAATGCCTATTGAAGTTGGGTATTTACCACAAATTTAATATGAGTCCTAAGTTAGAGTATAACTCGAGTGTTACCATAATATAGTACTGTATTGTTTAAAAAATTTGATTTAGGATGTACATACTAATGTAGGTCCTAAATCAATCTTTTTTTTGGACATAGGCCCAAAATAATTAAAAAAGAAGACAGTACAAGAAGAAGACTACAGAACATATTGATCACTTACATTCCAGTCTAAAGAAGTCACATCCTTGTTACTGGGTACTTCAGCCCCACCCTTTTGGATGCAGTGCCGTAATACTAACTGATTAGGAGTTGTTGCTGGATTGTCTGACATGTCCCATATTCTGAAATGAAGGCAGAGAATACAGAATACAGAACACAGTATGACTTACTGAAACAACTTGCAGTTATGCTTCATACCAAGAAACAATTGTTTCTACTGCATTGAAGAAAATTAAAAAAATGAAGTCAATTTATACTTTATGGAATTACATACCTAGCAGTGCTATCTCCTGATCCACTAGCCAGAAGGTCTGTGCTGGGGTTCCAAGCACAGATGAACACTTCAGATTCATGTCCTCTAAGCACTGTGGCTTTGCTAGCAGGGATTTCTATGGACTGATCCATGTCCATGGGCTCGGGGGCACTGGGAGTTGCTGCTCCACCTGGTGGTGCTGCCGTAGCACTGCATGTTGTGCCCTTGATAACAAAATGAACCTCTTTAAATAAATTATATAAAAATTTTATGTACCCATGTTCTGTAACTTATCCTTTAGAAGCTGCAACTGATAAGGGAACTTTTACCCAGCAAATTATCGTATGCTGACAGTTACGTGTAAATCATTTTATGAACTTTCTTTTAAAATGAAGATAATGTAGAACACTTACATCAACGCCATTCTGCTCCCCACCAGACCCAGGTTCTGCCTTAATTGCTTGTTTTTGAGCATTGTGTGCATTTTGTCTGGCAGCCACTATGTCTGGTGTGACTGCATCTATTAGACTTAAACTTTCTGTGAGGCGTGTTTCAGTGCCTGAAAAAAGAAAAGTATTGAAATTAATCCTCTTGAATGTGATTGATTAAAAGTGGAGAATCATCAAGGCGAACTCTTGGCTGCAGCTGGGCTAGTTAGGAACAAAAATGAAATTAAATTTAGAAAGAAAATATAAGGAATAATCGCATATTGATGTCATCACCATCATTACTTGATATGTGATATTAGGATGTTTAGTGTCATTTGAAAAGGTAGAAACTCTAAAGCATTGTTAAAGTTTATACTACATACCATCTTCTCCAATAGTGATTTCTGCTTCTGTGTACTGTAATCCTTTTTGCAATATGTTGAGTAATGCTGCGGGCGGTACTAGGGCTCCGTTGATGTTACTTTGGGATATGTGTGACTCAATACCAAATGTGTAAGCAGAATGATGAAACCCTGAAAGTTTATTATTTATACTGTAACTTTACCAGGCTGCGGACTCGCGTTTGTACTTCCCAAAATTATTTCCCTAACAATAATAATTATTGATACTGACAAATGGCTAATGGTAAACTACCTATTGCCAGACAGTATTTACTTCTTCCTTTCCGTCTATAATAGTTTTCATTATTTATGGGATTGATAACGAAGTATGTGAAAATCTACGAATCAATAGTAAATAAGCAGGTAGAATAGGAAAACAGTAAAATAAGAAGAAATGAAACATGTCGTGTAAGGATCGAGTTAGCGTCCGAGAGTTCATTGAACCATACCTGATTCTTGTAAATACCGATACACAAGGAAGTTGACTTCATCACTGGAAAAACTCATTTTGTATTAAATCTTTATACATTCATAGAAAAATATCTGAGCAATTTTATTTAGGAACTCAGGAAAAACATTTAACCCCCTATATTTACTTCCCACTGATCAACGAGTGTAAATTTTTATTGTCTATGTTTTGATCCTTTATGTCTATGGCATTTAGTAGGATGACATTCCCATCTATGTGATATTTTATTTTTGTCGATAGTTTAAAGCGTGCTCGATTGTTGATTCATGTATGAGGGGCTTAATAGGGCTAAATGTAGGATCATTCTACCCGCAAAATTACAGTTTGTGTTCAGTTCAGTTTATTTTTCTATAATGACTATATCTGTGCCCGAATTGACTGATCTGTTACGGTAGGTTGGTTCAAGGATTTTAAATTTTCCCACGGATATTTGCCAAAATAAATAAGTCTAATGGTGCATGCCTTTAGTAACGTAGTTCATGCTAAAAAAGTCAAATTAGTTCTCACTGTGTCCACCAGAGTTTGCAAAACGTAAGCCAAACCGAATCATACAGTGTAGTCTATAAAATCTAATAAAAAAGAAGGCTGTATCATAGTTCCTTTGCCTAGCAAAATTCATAGGAACTGAAACAAATAAAAACTATTTTCGTTCTTACTTACCTTACGTCAAAAAAAGTGTTAGTGAATTAAATTTGGTGGTTTATTTCAAGATTTTTCAGTAAATTGAGTATATGGTAAACGTAAAGGTAAAACATTTATGTATTTGTTATTTTTCTTTGCGTATTAGGACTCCCAGTAGCAACAAATATATATTTTTTGCTTTGTCTTGTTTGGGATAATGACGCCATTTTGTCGCGCCGGCTGATCTTATGAATTATTATTTTGTAGATCTTCTTCTGTGGGTAGGGCAAGTGTTGTAATTATTTATTATTAGAATACTTCTTTGGAGTCAGATTTATATTTAGCTGTCTTCATTAAAATGATTAAAATTACATAAGCTTTAAAACTTGAAAAGGAAAATTGATTGATTTACAAATCGCACCAATATTGCTATAAAATTTTACTTTTTTATGTATTTATTTTGGATTGAACTTCCAGTGTTTATTCGTATTCGATCTGTATCAGCATATAACTTTAACGTCCTTGTCATGCGTCGTAAGTCAAAAGTTTACAAAGATAAGTGTGGGTTTAGGTGACTCAAATTCGTTTTTGTGGTAGATTATAATTAGATTGTTATGATCATCCAATATATTTCACTTTTCCTGGATTTATCTTTGGCGTATCCTATCTCTGACACACCTTTTTCTAGAAATGTGCTGTAAAACTTAACAATATACTGTACCTTTTATTATCAACTCTTTAATTTTCGTGATATATTTTCAATAATTACTTGAAAAAAAGAAACAAAATTACGAAGAGAATATTAAATTCAAACTTGACAAATAATGGAATTGTAGGAATGAATAGGCATTATTTTTATTTTCAGGGGGTGCAATGATTAATCATATGTTGAAATAATGACTATATCAATGAAAGAACAAGATCAAATGCCAGGGGAGGTAAGAATGTTATTTTTCTATTTACATTGTTTTAGATAACAAAATTAATCTTTCCAATATGTGTTAAAACACAAAGGGTTTCCTTATTGGAAATATCTAACGGTTTTCAATTATTTTATGGATATGGAAAAGAATACAAAATTTGTTGTTAAATTAGGTATTTTTCACTTGAAACATGACATGATTAAAATCCTGTCTTTAGTAATCGCCACTTTATTAGAATCTCCACCCTAGACCTATCCCAATTCTATTTGGTTTGTGCTGTCTGTGTTTCCAAACATCTGTTGTGAAAAATTCCACTTAGACATTTAAATGTAATATTTGACTAGATGGCATTCCCCGAGGCAAAGTTAAAGGCACTGGAAGAAAAGATTTCACATCCCCGTTGGGTTGTACCCGTGTTGCCTGAACAGGAGCTGGAGGCACTGCTGGTTGCTGCCACTGAGCTGGCAGCAAAAGGTATGTGGCATTTAATTCAATTAAATCTTAAAAATTGAGATTTAACAAACAAACATCAGGAACCTAGGGTAGGTTATCTTGATGTTTTGTGTGTTATGTATGATACAGGCATACATATAATATAATTTACAACTATTACATGTTGTTATAAGACAACTAGAATTAAGGGGATTTCCTATAATATGTTGGTATAATATTCAAGTTTTTGACAAGTCTCTTGAAGTAACACAATTTTGAAGCATTTAGTGTATCAAGGTAAAGGGCTGGGCTTAATTGAATTCACTTGATTTGGATTCTATTTGTCTATATTTTATTTTGTATTGAGGAATTCCTACAAAATTGTTACAAAAGATTAACTTGGGCACTTTATGTCTGGGGAATCCCCACAAGTTGAAGGGTGTTGAATGTTCACAAGTTATAACATGTGCCATATTTGTAACTGTTATCTAAAAGTAATATTCCCAATCTTCTTATCTATTATTGTGTATATTATCTCTGTTATCACATTTTACTTTTATATCAATCATGAAACAGCTGTTAGTTTGTTGACAAGTTATTGTTTACCACAGGTGAAGATGCAACCCACCCAGCATGTCAGAGATTCTATAATGATGCCCTCACAGTGTCCTTCACAAAGATACTAACGGATGATGCAGTCTCGTCTTGGAAAAACAACATACAACAATGTGTCCGTTCAAACTGCGAGAAGCTTGTCAAACTTTGTGCAATAAAACTAGATGATCCAAGATTTCTGCATTTATTATCTATGACATTCAATCCAAATAACAAGTAAGAAACTATTTCATAATCATTGCATGCATTTCATAATGACTTGTTTAATGTTAATGAGCTGCATGCATTATCTTCAATTTATAATCTGTTATAATTTTATTTACATTAGGGGACATCATTTCTTACTATATAATAATCTAATTAGTGTACAAATTCTTGTGTAATTATAGTTAGTGGACATATTGATAACTATTTACTGCTTGTTTATGGATTTAGTAAACATTAAGTTCAACATAGATTGTTGATGTTCACAGATTTCACACTTTCAATGCATCTAGAACTTGTGAAGGCCTTTCCATCACACCTCCTGGACAGGGAACTACCCAGGAGGCTGAAGTGTTCGCAAGGTCACAGGATCACCGCACGCCGCGAGGATGGCTAGTCCATCTTGTTAATGTGTATGTATCACATATAATATGTAGCAGTTGAGCTGTTCTTGTGTAAACAATATTCATATTATTTTGTGCACCAAGTTCAAGCTTGTTATACTAATTGGATTGAGTCTATTTATGTTTCTTTTTCTTCAGTTTTGGGCAAGCAGGTGGATTTGTAAAACTCCGAGAGAGGTTTGAAACAATAATGGGGTTTCAAAAATCTGAGTTAACTACATCCATTACTTCGGAAGAGAAAGTTTCCACAGAAATAATAGAAAAGGAAAACGAAGAAAGCAAATGTGATAAAGTTGAAAGTACAGAAGTAGTACCATCTATGGCAGACAGTGGTGAAGTATGTATTGCTTTGAAAACCATTATTAACAATTTAAACATCATATGCCTAAATGCCTTGGCATTAAGTCCGCCTATGTACCACTATTTTGCATGAAGTTTAAATAAATTATTTATTTATTTTTGTATTGTTGTTGTAGTTTTCAATACCAGCACGTAGCGAACAGCCATCTTCGCTAGAACAGTCCACAAGTGGTGAAACCCGCGTCGCGACTGTTTGGCAGCTGCTGCGTCCTCTTGGACTCTGCCACGACCTCCTCACTTCACATACTGTTACCACATACCTGTTACCTGTTCTTGTAAGTATACTTTAATGACGAAACTTACTATGCTTTATCTCGATCTCTTTGCTGTCGGCGAAAGTTTTTTAGCATTTTTTTATCCTTGCGTGTATTATGGATCAGCAGAAACAAACGACAAAATAGGAGTAGAACAAAGGCTTTTATTCAAGGAGCAGCGAAGTGAAACATGTGTCAAGACTGTAATAGGTTCTAAGAACAAGGCTTAAGACACTTTTTTGTGTATAAAAATATTTTTTTTTGCTATTTGCGAGTGCTTGTCTAATGTTTCCTGTGTGTATGCTGATAGTTTCTGATTTGGCTCCAGGAATGTATTCCCACACTACTTGAAAGTTTAACCGACGACGAACTGAAGAGGGAAGCGCGCGGTAGTGAAAATAAGACTGACACTGTTTCTTGTTTAATTCGCGCCTGTAAATACGTCTCAGTGAAAACGCCCCAGCATCACAGTTTACTCAAATGTAAGTTTAATTTTATGATTGATTTATATCTTATTATGTAATGTGCCTGTGTTCTTTCTATGTATTCGTAAAACATACATGTGTGCTTAGGGTAAAGTCAGATTGTCTGAAAAACAACTCCAGAATTGCGATTTGAATTCAATTCGATTACTGCCAGTGTAACTGCACTGGATTCATTAGTTGACTACTCAAAACAACACAAAATCGGCCAACTGATTGCACCATGCATAGTGTGCAGTTGTGTTTGCTACGTGAACTGAATCTCTGATGAAGGAAACTCAGCCTTAAAGCGGACCAATACCTAGCAACAAGAAAAGAAGGATTATTACGGAAAAGCTTGTTGGAATATCTTTCGTCCTACATCGCCGGAATCAGATTGGATCGGTAACATACCCTGTAGCTGCTAAGGGGCGCAGTCTTTAAAACCTCCCCTGTGTCGCTACATTGTACGCTACCGAGCCCTATATGACACACGAGATGAAGATGCAGCTCTGGAAGAAGAAGTATTGTTCAAGCCAGAAGAAAATGCGATCTAGTCGATACGGTCTAGGTGGCTTTACCTGTCTAAAAGCCCATCCAGAGCGAAACGCGAATATTTATTTTAATACAAATGTTATTATTTCCTATAAGAAGTGCTACGGTATTTGTTGCCGATGTGAATCAGTGATTACATAATACATTTGATTTGGGCACCCGGCGATGCCGAATTAAGCCGAGCTGAATATGTGCGTAGCACCCCTAAGAAAACTGTAATTTAAAATTTCAAGATACCTAACTTATGAATTTTCTTTCAGCTCTTGAAATGTTTCGGTTAAAAATGATTTTGCGATTGCTACAAATGTCTTCGTTCAACGGAAAGATGTCGGCGCTGAACGAAATCAATCAACTCATCAGCACGTTTTCCCAGCAACCAAAACCAGAGTGGCTTACACCTGCTGTTATTACGGTAAGATATTTTTAATAACTTGTTTCTTACATATGCATTACCAATTACGTTTTTACAATATAGGTAACTATTTAACATACGCAACTTTATTTTGCTATTATGTTATCATTTTCGTTGTACTCTCGATATCTTCCGAAATCTTCATTGGTCGCTCTATCAACTTTTAGGCGTACTTTAAATTGTATATTTTATTCTAGACTTGGATCCGTGAAAACAAAGTAGTGGACATAGTTTTACGAGACTCTCTTCACCAGCCGCAGTACGTTGACAGATTAGAGAAAATGCTTAGGTTTATGATAAAAGAGAACTCCTTGACTCGGGATGATTTGGACGCCATTTGGAAGGCTCAGCACGGGAAACATGAGGCGATTGTGAAGAACTTGCATGACTTACTAGCCAAACTGGCTTGGGACTTCACTCCTGATCAACTTGACCACTTATTTGACTGTTTTAAGGTGAGTTTTACTTTCAAAGAGTTACAAAAATAGTTTGTTTGTATGTAATGAGGTGATAACAGAATTATGTGCATTTTCTAGGCGAGTTGGGCCACATCCAGCAAAAAACAAAGTGATAAACTACTAGAGGTAATAAGAAGACTGGCAGAAGATGACAAAGATGGTGTAATGGCAAACAAGGTAAACCCCATAACTAAAAGATTTATTTTCTGACTTTTTTTCAAGAAATAAGTCTATAATAATTTGTATATTTTCCAGGTATTAGTGCTTTTTTGGAATTTGGCCCACTCCGATGAAGTTTGCACGGAGATAATGGATGTGGCGTTAGCTAACCTTATTAAAATATTGGACTACAGCTGTAGTCAAGACCGTGACTCACAGAAGACTCTTTGGTTGGACAAGTAAGTATTTTTCCTACTTATCTTTCTATTGTATAAACAGCTTGTTTATATTATTATGTTTGGATGTTTCTGACGTTTTTGTATGAGTTTTCGTTTGATGTTAGTAGTCCATATCTCGGGAGGAATATATTGTAACTTCATTCTCCTCTTCCAGGTGCGTTGAAGAACTGAAAACCAATGAAAAATGGGTGTTGCCCGCCCTCAAAATGATGCGTGAGATATGTTGCCTATATGAGGCGGGTGGCGGGACAGGGCTGCGGCCTCATGTGACTAGACAGGAACTTATCGACCGCCTGCAGACGCAACACTCACTTGTGATACTCGTTACTGACTCACTCACACACTATATGGAAGCTGTGCGGATTAAACTTGCGGGTAAGTGCGACGAGAGTTTTTAAAATTTAACTTGTTTAAAATGATAGCTGTCAGGATGTACAGGATTAAACCGATAATTTTATTAAGAGCATCTTTTTATAGTTTAACTAGCTTACTCCCGCGTGTAGTTTGATAATTGTCCTACGGGATCATAGTACCGGGATAAAAAGTATCCTATGTGTTAATCCAGGTTATAAACTAGCTGTGTGCTAAATTTCATACAAATCCGTTCAGTAGTTTTTGCGTGAAAGAGTTACAAACATCCATCCTCACAAACTTTCGCATCTATAATATTAGTAAGATTTAATTGGCTCCTGGGGCCCTGCGGTCATGGATCATGAAGGAAACTACCATCTAATTGGAACACCTTTCAAAAAAGTCCATTCCACAATAGTTACTCGATTGATATACATAGTTGCGAATAATAAAATGTGTTTTTACGCACATGCCACAAGTTCATAATGCGCTATAGAAATGTCAATAAAATACGATTGCTATATTTTACAGAAGAGGGAGAAATAGACTGGGACAACTGGCAACCAGATGGCAGGTACCCACATGCCGCACAAGTTCATGAAAGACTCAGTTTTCTGAGATTTCTCTTGAAAGATGGACAACTATGGCTCTGTGCAGAACAAGTGAGGGGGCTACTTACCTTTATTTAAAAGTTAAATTTAGTTTTCTTTGTGTAATCCCTGCTCTTATTTTCTAGGCTAAACAGATATGGGTATGTTTGGCTGAGAAGCCGGCACACCTCGGCGACCGCGAAGCGTGTTTCCGATGGTTCAGCAAATTAATGGGGGAGGAACCTGACTTAGATCCTAACATTAACCTACATTTTTTTCGACGGAACATTATGACATTATCACCGAATTTACTTACCTTCGGTGGTATCAAGTGTTTTGAAAGGTAAGTTTTGATCTGAAAGGTTTTCTAAGACCATAGACAGCATCGTAAGATTCCACAACGATATTTTATATATTTACAGGTTTTTCAAAGCAGTTAACTCCAAAGAAGGCAAACTGAAAGTAAAGAGACGTAGTTTTTTACTTAACGATGCAGATCTCATAGGATTAGATTATTTATGGAGGGTAAGTGCAACACCTGCTCTTAATCCCAAAATTAAAAGACTATACTGAATTGTAAAATGAACAAAATTGGACCTTCTCAGAAAATAAATTTCGAAATCGTCTAACTTTCGCCACTTTATAGGTGATTACGGAGTGCGACGACGAGATCTCGGCGCGCGGCATCGAGCTGCTGCGCGAGGTGTGCACGTGTGTGGGCCCGCAGCTGTCGGCTTCGCACCACCACGAGGCCTTCCTCACGCAGTGCTGCGCGCGCACGCAGCGCATGCAGAAGGAGATGGAGGCGCACGAAGGTATGACCAACTTTAAAAAGGGAAAGGGAAAATGTGCCGATTACAGAAATTTATCATCATCATCATTACCTAGCTTTTTCCCAACCTTGTTGAGGTAGACCTCCAGCCTAACCGGATGCAGCTGAATACCAGTATTTTACATGGAGCGAATGCCTATCTGACTTCTACAACCCACTCACTGAGCATAATGACCCTTGGCAAGACTTGTCTTCTGATTACCTATAGTGATCGTCAAAGATCTAGGAATGACAACCTAGACAGACTGATTAACGTGCTTTTCGAAGCACGGAAGGAGCTCCGTATGTAAATTACGGAAGTTTAAATCACAGATCATCAACAGCATTGTGAAACATTTTACGTTGTGTTTATCAAGTTCACAATAGGTCAAGCACAAACATCATGCAAGCCGAGGAATTGCTCTTTGTGGAACTTCCAATACTGTCAAGGTTTTCAGCTAGCAAATTCTGTCATCGCGATATTGTGACTAAATGATGCGATCCTTTTCAGATTCGTCAGAGGGTTGTACGAGAATGTGTAGAGTCATTCGTGCCATACAAGAATATATTAATGAATGTGATAGAAGATTTTCGGCGGAGCGACAGATCTTGCCTATCTACAGGTCGGGTCGGGGGAGGCAGTGTACGATTATAGTCAGATTCAATTTCCAAACTGGCCAAAGACAAGTTGACGATATTGAGCTGTTCTCGCACTCCAATGAGACGCTGCACTCGTTGCGTACGACGGTTCAAAGGAGGTTGGTTATTTTACTCTATGGTATCATTTAAAAATTAAGCTTTTCTTCTGTGGAGTTATTGATTGATGCCGGTTTTTGTTTTAGGCTGAAGAGTGCTTCAGAAAATAATATAAAGTTAGAGCTATATGTAAATAAGTTGGAGCTGTATGTTAATGGGGAACTATTAGATTCTAGTCACGATAGAAAAATTCTGTCGCAAATACCGCTTCGTGACAAAACTGTGATTGTTGCTAAGGTAAATAATACTAATTTACTAAAAAAATAACGTATAACTGTGTTCTTTTTATTCAGTACTGATATTTACAAGGATTTTTTTTTAACACAAGATATTTTCCTAGGTTTATGATGGACAGGTATGTGGTAGTGGCGGCTGTGGTTCGTCAAACGAGTCTAGCAGTGACTCGAGTACTTCGTCGCCGCCGACGTCACCGACACCGGAGCATGCGTTACCTGGCGTTGTAAGTATAAACATAACGAATTATTTAGAGCCTAGATATTGTAATGCCGCATTTGAGTGCATAATTTATGGCTGTCCAAATGTATTACACGAAAATTTCTTCGTCTTTAATTTCTGTTTACAATAATACAGGGCGTCTTTAATTTCTGTTTACAATTATACAGGGCGTCTTTCAGTTCTGTTAACAATTATTCAGGGCGTCCCACAGCTATGCCACACGGAAGGAAAGTACAGACACGAGCACATCAAGCTACCCGAAACTGTCTAATTTTTCCAATCAACCTGGACCCTAATGCTTTAGCGATAAAGTTTAAAATCTATTAAAGAAAAGATTGTAGTAGCTTGATGTACTGGCGTCTGTACGTTAAATATTGTAGATAGAAAGTTTTACTGAAAGATTTCATTTTGATTTTTAAAATAATTTGAACTGCGTTCAAAGATTTTTAAATAATAGCCTGCCTGAGCGCGGCAATTGCACCCGCCAAATAAAAAAACCGCATGAAAAAAACCGCATGTATTTTATAATCCGCAAAAGGGTTAATCATAAGGATGTAATATAACATTTTATTCAAAATTTAGTTCATGAAAATGAATAATTTCAGAATAATAGACTTTTCTCTGACTTTGCCGCGCTTCCATCAGCCAACAACTAACATTATCATTTCAAAGTATTTACTAACGAGTACTCACTTAAGAAATACAAATGATTTCCTTATAATAAGTGCAGGATAAAATTATAAAGTGATACGTAAATTGCAGTACTTGTATGCATCTATTTATGTGCTCACGTTTTTGAACCATCTGTGTAGATGACGTGATAGAAGCGATTAACCCTTTCAATCGTTATCATAAAATACATGTGTTTCTTTGCACATATGGCTGGTTCGATTCCCGGTTCAGAAAGGCAGTTTATTTTATTTTTTTAATCCAAATGAAGTCTTCTTTCAGTAAAACTCCTATATAATATTTAAGGTACTTTCCTTTCGCACGGCAGACTCGTGGGACGCCCTGTATTAAATATCTGACTAGCAAAAGTTCTTTTCACAATCTCATATTTTTATGTTTCTTTTCCCAGCTTTTTGCACAAGGCTCGTGGTATTTGCCGTTTATATTAAACTTGGAACACATTGGTATCACCAAGGGGCACGGACCGCTCACCGAAGCGGCGCATTTACTTTCTCAGATCTGCCCTGCGCATAAGCAAACGGTAAGTTAGACATAAACCATAATCATTGCAAATAACAAGCTCAAATCAATGACATAAGGTTTAAATTGCAATGATTGAGAAAATATCTCTTCTGTTTTATTTTTCATAGAAGTATTTGATATTTAATTCTCTTTTGGTGTCTATAGGTGGACAAATTGACAGAAGCTTTGCTATGCAGAGAAGAGACAAAACTGAGGGATATGCTGTACGGTCCGGCTCCGCCCACAGTAGCGTATAATGTAGAAGTAAGTACTATAAAATAATTGGCGAGTTCAGCGCACATAGCCCACAAAATATCTTGGCTAAGGTCTTTTTAACCAAGCTTATCATAGCAAGCCGAAGAGATATCTTCTAAAAATAATTTTATATGCAAGCTTCTTGGCAACATATTTTTTTTTTTTTTGATTAAGAAAAAGGGCTTTGTTGTTCATGCAATTATGCTGTCCTGGTTATTGTCAATGTTTTAACAACTTGTAGATTTAAAGTATAATAAAACTAATACAATATTGCTGTCCAGGTGTTATACAGCATGGTGATGCCATCATCAGACACGCGACTGGAACGCTGTCGCAGCTTTCAGATAGCTTGCGTCAAGAAAGCACCGCTTTTAGTGCAGTGTCTGTCGGATAGTGACTTTTTACAAGGTGCTGCACCACATACACGGAGGTAAGTTATTAAACAAACAAACAACAATTAATAATATGGCCAGTTTGACCATCCTCCAATAAACTTATACTGTCACTTACGGGATATCTTCTGTGATTGTTCATTATTTTGTAGTGTGTATAGTGACAGTATAAATTTAGTTGTAAACCGTGAAAGCTTAAAACAGTGTTTGATCTTCCAATAAGTTTCTATTTACATTTTTTTTTAATATAAAAATAGATTATATTCAAGTTTTAGGGTTATCGCTAGGCTCAAAGTTTGAGTGTGCAAGAAGGATGACGCTATTCGTTGTGTATAGCTCCATCTCGATCTAACTTTAGGATAATGACCTTATCCCAATTTATCTAAAACTTCGAGGTATCTTAATTAAATTCTATGAGCAATGGTAAAAACTGTGACCAAAGTTGTGGAACTGGAAAGGCCATCTACTAATGTTGTGTTTTGTTTTAGGGTTGGTTATTTAGCTCTTGTCAGGTTGGCTAAACTGGCGTTGTATACGCTTGGCCATCTCTTTGAAATACTAGCTCCTGATGGAACCGACGCATCCCTAGACAAAGAATTCAGGTTAGTTCTCTTACTTAATAATTGACCATGGAGAAGTAAATTAATGGAGTGATAACTTGCATTCGACATTTAGACAACCGCTTTGAAAATACCTGCGTTTGTGACCCATTTAAAATTTACTTGGGTAGCTGAGCCACGCCCATTGGTGTGGAAAATTGTTTTGAGCGCACGTGAATATCATGTTCCATTTGCTTACTACTCCCTGTTTTTAACAAATATTGCCGGTGTGAGGCCTTCCTGTTTTAACTGATGTGTTTTTGTTAGTAGAAGGGATGTGACGATACTACGCGAAGCACTGCAGACGGTCCCAAACCATAGCTGTGAATTGATGGTCAAGGCTATTTCCGAGAAACTGGCCAATGCGTTAGGAGAACAGGTAATTACTATTCATTTTTCTTGCCTACTTTAGAAGGCAAAATTATATTTTCGACGCATATACCAACAACACATAATTTGATGTTTAATCTCCACGCCAAGAGTAAATAAAAAATCGAGTAGGATGTTAAAAAAATATATTTTTGGCGTCTCCGAGAACCGTGAGGTGTTTGGGCAGTTTGGACACAATATATGGGGCATGGTTTGGTCAGAAGCAACTGCCAAGAATGTTGGCATCATCAGTGTATAACCTTTCATCATTTGTTTTTCTAAACAGGTGGTACTCAGTGGAGAGGACAGTGATTCAGTGTCGACGTTAGTTTGGTGGCGCGTCCCTACCGCGGCCACGGTGCGCGCTCTGTACAGCCTTGCTTACTCTGTGGCGCAGCCTTCAGAGATCAGCGGTATCGTCCACCCCGATGATGTCACACGTAGGTTGAAGTTATATATTTATTTACACAATACCTTGTTTGTTTGAATCTGCTTCCTTTGCAAAAGTCATTTATTCTACTGAACTGTAAGGGCCTGGACCCATCACCACGGCGCGGCGCCGCCACCGTGTAACGGCACGACGTCGTACCACGGTACGGCGCCGTTTTGGTGTTGCTGTTTGTACAAAAAATATTTCCCCTTAAAATGTCCTCCATCATGGTTCATTATAGAAAGGTTTGGATTCACACAATATTTTCTTTGGTTCTGTTTTTTCTTCAATCGTCGTCTTAGCAATAACAGGAGACGTCTGTCGCGGTCCATATCTAGACAAAACTGCAAATTTGATTACACGTTTGAACCAATGGTTGCTGCCGTCCTGCCGTGAGCCGGCGCGGCGCACCGTACTGCCGTACATATTTATTTTTTAAGCTAAGTTTCACCTTGATGATGTGGTTGCAGTTGTCCGAGAATGCATGGAGGTGGTGACGATCTGCATGGCCCTAAGCGGCGGTCACCTGGAGAACAACTTGCTAAACGAGACATGGTGGCAAGACACCGCGCTGTTTCTGATGATCGATTGCCCTAACCCTCAGGTTAGTTTTAACTTTTAAACTAATAAATTGGCGTTTTGAGTCATGACCAAAGTGAATGCTAGAGTTATAGCTATAAAATAAAGTATATCCAATATTATTAAGTATAGAAAAAGGAAAATACTTCACATAGTGAAAATACTTCATATAGTGGCCAGAAGTGGGCATATCATATGCCCCGAAGACAATATTTCGATCTGCTAATAGCACAATTTAAACGTATTATTTCAATACATAAAATAGCTTAACATCACGTCATTCACTAGTTATGTATTTCATCACGAGGTATAGGAATTATTTCTTCTATGATAAAGTCATGCGATACCGCTCGTCGTCCAGTGAGTAAAATAAGTGTACGTTGTCAGGTGCGCGTGTCGTGCGCGGAGCAGCTGCTGGCCATGTGCGCGTGGGGCGGGGGCGGCGGGGCGCGCGCGGCGCTGGCGGCGCTGGGCGGGGCGGCGCCGCGCGCGCAGCCGGCCGCGCGCCTCACGCGGTACGCGCGCCACGCGCAGCAGTTCCTGCAGCTGCTGTGCCGCCTGGTCGCGCTCGCGGGACCCACCTCGCGCACGCTCGATGATCTCGCTCTTGAGGTAAAATGGTCTTCTACCCTTGATTCCAATATATTTGGGTTCGGCGCAGCATGACTTAATCCATGTATCATTGTTAGCCGTCATCTCGGTTGGTGCCACCTTTTCCAGCTATAACATCATCTTATTTACTTTATATGTCAGCTGCTAAGTTGGAACCAGTCCTTAAAAAGATGAAGAAAGATAGAAAACAAATAATTATCCTAAAAATGCTTTTACTCTTCGTATCTTGTACGACAATCTTCGCATTGCGCAGGTGACTTGGTTACGCGCAGTCCGCGCCAACCCTCTGTCGCTGGATGACACATTGCTGGAAGGGCACCTCAACCTCACTAAAGAGCTGTTCGCGCACGTGCCGGCGCAAGTCAAGTACCAGTATGGCGCGCATCCCGACCATAAGGATGCGGGACTTATAAAGGTATCTTACTTTTTTTGTTTTTGCAATCTGACCTTCATTCTATCTAAGTTTGACCACATATATCTGTGAGTGTGACACACTAGTTGATTAGTTTTTGATTTATAAGCATTTTTTTTTTTCAAGAGTCTAAAACTTAATTAATTTCGAAACTGTTGACTACCTACGCAACTTACGCTAAAAATTTACAAAAAATAAAAAGGAAAGAGCCACTCTATATTTAAGCACGCGTAGCAGTAATTTCTTGATTGACAAAAAAGGTTAGGACCAGTGATGCTCACTTTGACTATCCATCCAGCATTGTACAACCTAATTTTGGCCTTTACTGTTTTTTTCGTATATTCTGGTGTCCTCGTGCTAACACAGCTATTATGACCCCAGGAAGTGACAACGGACTTCCTGTGGCCGTACTCGTGGGCGTGGTGCAGCATGTCGCTGGCGCGCGGCGCGGGCGAGGCGGCGTGCGAGCCGGCCACCCCGCTGTGCCGCACGCCGCAGGCCGCCGTGGCCGCCACGGACCTGCTGCTGGCGCTCGTGCACGGCTGCGTGCCCAACATGGCCGCGCTCGCCAACCTGCTCGAACAGATGTTCTACAGCGGTAAGTGTGACGACTGTATTCTTCAGTTGCTGTGATTCGTGGTTGCAACTAAGCCACCTGTCCCACCAAACGACTGTTCACCCTGCTGTAGGGGACTCTCTCTCCACTAGTTTGTCGCAGCGACAAGCGCAACAAGAATCTTAAGTCCTCTCCTATCCTCTCTGCATAATACAATCGTATTCTGCAAAATAAATAATATAACACATTTACCAGACAAGAACATGCCGCTAGCCGAATGGGAGTACATGCCATGCGTGGGCCCGCGGCCACCAGCCGGTCTGGTCGGGCTGAAGAACGCCGGCGCAACGTGCTACATGAACTCCGTGTTGCAGCAACTGTACTGCGTGCGGGCTGTGCGTGACGCGTTGCTTACTGTGCAAGGTGAGGACGATACTGTAATAAGAGTTTTTTTTTTTTGCTGTACCTACAGGTTCTTAGTTTCACAGTTATTTTATCTCTAATTTCTTTCTGATTAAAAACTTTAAAATACTCTTTTGTAGGTGCTGCTACAGATCCAAATGAAGATTTCTCTGGAGAAAGCCATCACCACAGTATCGTGGAGAATAATATTGAGGTATGATTTCTAAACGAATCTATGATTGATTTTTAGTTCCTGTTATTTATTTTATAACTTGTTTTTTTTTATCCTTTTCAGAACAACACAGATTACAATATAACGATTTTAAAACAAGTACAAGCGATATTTGCCCATCTACATTATAGTAAGCTTCAATACTACATCCCAAGAGGACTATGGGCGCATTTTCGGTGAGAACCACTCCTAAAGTGGACTCAATAACTAAACTCTATTTTAAAGAACATAGAATAATAACTTTATTGTTTCTAGGCTTCAAGGGGAACCCGTAAACCTACGTGAACAGCAAGATGCAGTAGAATTTTTTATGTCGCTGGTCGAGTCACTAGACGAAGCTTTGAAATCATTAGGTCAGGATCAACTAATGGCTAAGACTATGGGAGGCACATATTCTGATCAGAAAATTTGTAAAGGCTGTCCACACAGGTAAACTGAGTACCAACACGTAAAACAGCTATGTTCCCTACGCAGGGTTTGCGTATAAAATATTAAAAATTAGTTTGGAATGGCGACTTCTATACAACATTGATTTGGCTGCAATGTCAACGTGTTGGTTTAAGTTAGTTCGATACTTTCTTAAATAGATGGCGCTAACGTCACCGTAAGACGTTATTAATGGAACGAAAATTTCGAGGTCTGTGAGCAGGGTGCGATGGTCTAGTTGGTTAAGACATCCGGTGTACTGAATCGGAAGGTCGCAGGTTCAAACCCTGCTCGCACTGGAATTTTTCTTTCCATGTCAAAAACAGCTAGGTAAAATAAGTTCGAGATTTGATTTATATTTCTTTTTTCCAGGTATTGTAAAGAGGAACCATTCAGTGTAGTGTCTCTGGACATCAGGAACATGTCACGTTTGCAGGAATCCTTAGAAGCGTATGTACGAGGAGAGTTGCTAGAAGGTGCAGATGCTTATCACTGTGATAAGTGCAATAAAAAGGTATGTTTTACTGTTACCAATTTTCTGACTTTGATGTAACTGACTAACTGCTAATAGACTCCTTTTCGTATTCTTAGTTTATCCATAAATGACCTTTACAATACTCCTTTTGCTTTATTTACATTTATACATCTGCCCCCGTATTTACAAACGGTTCGATTCGATTTCGGTTCAGGAAGTCTTATCTCGCTCGCTTACGTAATGTCAAAAAAAGATAGAGATTCTTCTCGATTTGAAGAGTTTGTGAATACGGGGGCTGGTCATACATAATCTTAGTTGGATATGGTTGGAAAGAGAGAAATGCTGAAAAAAACATATTTTATTTATTTTTCCAGGTGGTGACAGTGAAACGCTTATGTCTAAACAAACTACCTCCAGTGTTAGTTATACAGTTAAAGAGATTCGAATATGATTTCGAGAAAGTGTGTGCAATAAAATTCAATGACTACTTCGAGTTCCCGCGGGAGTTGGACGTCGAACCTTACACAGGTATAGAGATTATCTTGCACTTTACATCACATGATATAAAGTTTAATGTTCAATGTCATCAAATAAAGTTCTGCTGTTTGTTTTGCACTTTATGGTACTTTGTATAAGGTTTATCTTTCAATGCCATCATCAAATTGTCTTCTCTGATGAGCCTTACTCATTCAATATGTGTTCTTCAGCATGGGGCCTGGCCCGGGCCGAGGGTGACTCGTCACTATGGGAGGGTGGCGAGGAGAAGGCGCAAGAGACGCACTACCAGCTCAGTGGCATCGTCGTACACTCTGGACAGGCCTCCGGAGGGCACTACTACTCATATGTGCTACTCAGGTAGGAACTAGTAGTTTCCAGTAGCCTCATAAGTAACCTTCTGCGTGAAATTATTATAAAAATATTACTTCCCCATTTCAAACGGTTTTTTTTTTTGCACGGAATCCTATTCCTTTTTC
This sequence comes from Noctua janthe, assembly GCA_910589295.1. Classification (NCBI taxonomy): domain Eukaryota; kingdom Metazoa; phylum Arthropoda; class Insecta; order Lepidoptera; family Noctuidae; genus Noctua; species Noctua janthe. The sequence continues at coordinate 9,153,128 of OU342556.1, read as the reverse complement.
TAAAATAAAAGGAGCCTAAGTTACTACTTATATCATCAACTATCTACCAGTACAATTTCCGTTCAGTCAGTCTTTCGGTCGGCTTTTTTGGAGATTAGCCGAAACAAAAAGACACACAAAAATTAAAAAAAAAAAGCATTTTTGGTTGTAAGTACCGTATATACTTTCGCATTCAGTAAAAAGCTGTTATTTTATTTATTTAGATTTAGTACTTGGCAGTTGTTATGGGTGGTCAGTTGCACAGTCTTACCATTATTAGGCATATTGTGGTACCTACCCTATCTGACCTCTTCAACTCAGTTGTAGATGTTAGACAGCCATTCGCTCCATAAAAAAAAGATGCTGGTATTCTACTGCATCCGGTTATACTGGAACCGAACCCTGAGTTAGTTAACAAAATACTAGGCAGATGATGATGAGTGTGCAACTTACTGGTATTACTGTTTATTAATTCTGCATAATATCGTCAGCTTTGAAGATTTACTTCAATATCTTACAGGGACAATGGTAGTGAGACAGGCCGATGGGTGAAGTTAGACGACGGCGACGTATCAGAGTGCGGCATGCACGACGACGAGGAGATGAAGGCGCAGTGCTTCGGCGGAGAATACATGGGCGAAGTAAGTACATAGTCACGAAGAATCACAAACGACAGTATTACATACACACAAACTTAGCTCTTTGTTCGTAACATTAAGGTTTATTCTTTCGTATAGGACGTCTAGCTCCTCTTCCCACACAGGGTGGTGGTACAGCGCCTATTGTGCTTATCACTTGGTTTGATTATGTTGTAGGTGTTTGATCCAATGGTAAAGAGGGTATCATATAAACGGCAGAAGCGGTGGTGGAATGCCTACATGCTGTTCTATACAAGGAAGGACACTATAGAAACTCAATCAGCTCTAGAAGTATCCATGAAAAACTTGACCATGAAGTAAGTTTTTTTTGCCATTTTTACTTTTCCTATATGGCCGTATAGAAAGACCAATGAGTTCTTATGCGATTTTCTTTTATTTTTAGGGAAAATATAATACCTCGTCCGATCTGGCTGTCAGTACGTCGCAGTAATATTGCATTTTCGCACAATCAGGACCAATTTAGTCTTGAGCATTTCAATTTTATGAAGAAACTTTGTTGTATGCGACTGCAAATGTTACCAGGATCTCAAAGTGCTGTCTGGGTATGTATAAAATGAATGAAATAGGTATATATTCAGTTTTCTTTTGGTATCTGTGTTTTTTTATCAATGATTTATCACCCAGGGGCCTGAGCACGAAGAAATGTCGATGTTAGCGGTACAACTAGCCACGAAGTTCTTGTTCCAAGTAGGATTCCGTACAAAGAAGACGCTGCGCGGCCCCGCAGCGGACTGGCACGACATACTATGCCAACACTTACGATGCTCACAAGTAGTTAGAGCGTGGTTCGCTACTGATCTCTTCAAAAATCCACACAGGTATATTTTGCTATCTAAACATTATTCCAATGACATTTGACATATGCTTGTGAATTCAGACTTACAGCACTTTTGAAACCATTAATATGGTTGATTTTCTTTTCAGGCTATGTGACTACTTGTTATCAAGTCCAACAGCTGAAGTGAGAATAGTATTTATGAAAATCATCGTCTTTTTGGCGCATTTCTCAGTTCAAGATCCACCAGGTAATCAATTGATTTCACTCTTTCTTTTAAATACAAACTACGTAACAACCGTAAAATAGGTATCATGGTCCAATTCACGTAATAAAGTATTAATATCTAATTTTCTTAAACTAAGCTACTACCACTACTGTGCCTTATTTACGGCCGGGTAATATAGCAGCACTCCTATTGTCCCGCAGTGAGCAACGGCTACGGATCATGGTGCACGCGCGAGGAAGCCGCGTCGCTGTCCGACCAGCTGCTGTGCAGTGCGCGCGCGCTGGCCGTGCCGCCGCACACTGACGCGCACACGCACCGACACTTGCCACTGCTCTTCAATCTATTCCACACATATGCCAGCCTCGGGCTCAGCGAGAAACATCAGCTGTTGAGGGTAAGTAGTCACCATTTTAGAAGCTGGATATGATATGTAATATGTAAGTCTTGAATTCATTGAGCCTAAACCGATGAGTTTATAAAAGCATGTTTTTTTATCCACAAGAAATCCATATAACAAAGATGAGCACTGAAGGGAAAGTTGGAATGGAAGTTGTCATTTGCGGCGGGTGAAACCGCGGGGTAGAGCTAGTTGCTTAATAAGACCTCACTATGACAATCATATTGATGATATTTTTGACAAAGTCGTCTTAGTTCACTAGAGAATAACCATCTTTGAACGTTTGGAATACTGACGGAACTTTTTTTTAGTATCAATTAATAATTAATGTAACTTTTTTTTTTTCAGCTAAAACTACTCGATATCGTTTTATCCGTTTGCATGGATGAATCGAACACATCAATGGGAAAATATCAGTACCCTGAGTCAGCCAAAATTCATCAGGTAAGATCAACTTCGAATTTTAAGATCAAAGATGACTATCAAGAGGCCTTTACCTATCAAAAAAAAAAATCACGTAATGCTGCTTTCATCAGCTGTACAGCTAGTCCAGTGTGTCCGGTAGTTAACTAATTATTATGTACTTCTATTCTTGGTTCGGAGGTAACAAATGGTTGTATCGCAGGTGGTGTGCGCGCTGGTGCGCTGCTGCGACGTGAGCGCGCGCTGCCAGGCGGCGGGCGCGGAGGGCGCGGCGCTGCACAACCCGTACGCCGAGCTGCACGCGCACGCCGCGCGCCCGCTGCTGTCGCCGCACGCCGCCGACGTGCTCTACAATCGGACTGGGTAAGGTGTATACTACGACTAGATCAGCCCTGTAGGAGTATTATTACTTACATTCGTTTGTTTTTCCCTGGGATTTTACACTCCACAAACTCTACACTCTTGCAATTTTTTTCAGAAGTTACATGAAAAAGCTTACGGAAGAATGTTGCGGATGCGAGGAAGGCATTCGGCTGCTTCAGTTCCTGTGCTGGGAGCACGCGGGCTGGTCGCGCATCGCGCTGGCGGAGCTGCTGTGGCAGATGGCGTATGCGTACTGCCACGAGCTGCGCCGACACTCTGACGCTCTCACCGCGTTGTTACTCATGGAGGATAGTTGGCAGCAGCATCGGATACATAATGTTATTAAGGTAGGGGTGACTTGTGTTGTTAAATAAACTAGAGCAATTACTCGGGTTCAGCACTGTTGTTTTTCGAGTGACCACACTTAACGATGCAAAATTGTCTTGAGCCTCTTTGTGCCCATGCTATTAAAGCGAATAGTCAGACTCCGGAAAAGAGGCGAAATTCGTCGTTTTTACTTTCATTACATGAACATAAGCTCTTTCTAACTGATTCCGTGACGATAAGTCAACACCCAAAACACGGTGTGCATCGGTATAGACTTACCACTTACCACTACATCAACTATAACACGATAAAGGAGTGACCATTCGCTCCCTGGTCGCGTTGTAATAATGTAGATGTATGAGACGTTATGAAACTAACAGTGATCTAGTTTGACCAGTAGTACATTCACATTACGTTACCCGCAGGGCGTGTCAGACGAGCGGCCGGGGCTGCTGGAGACGGCGGCGCGCGCGCGCGGGCACTACCAGAAGCGCGCCTACGCGTGCGTCAAGCTGCTGGTGGGCGTCATGTGCCGCGCGCCCGCTGCCGTGCGCGCCGTGCACGCGCACGCAGACGCGCGCCGGCGCTGGCGCCAGCTGCTGGCCTGGCTGCAGGACGAGCTCGACCGCGTAACTACTGCTTTTATATTCTTAGCTACACTCCCTTCTATTGGATAGGAAGCTGATGCAAGTTTAGAGAAAAAAATAACTGAAAGGACTTTATGTAAAGCGCTACACAGTTCTTTTGCCGTTTCAATGACATTGTCAGAAAAGCATTGTTGCTAAACATTAGTGAATTTGAAGTTGACTAGCGGAAATGCTTTCAGAAGTATGGCCCCGGCGGTTACGGCTCGTACGGCACGTGGTCCCCGCCCGGCACCTCCAACGAAACTTCTAGCGGATACTTCCTCGAGCGCAGCAACTCTGCCAGGAAAACACTCGAAAAGTAAGTCATAAATAGTCTTAATTCTTTCTCATTGCCTTTTTTTATAATTGGCATAATGGTCGACGACTATTAAATTACCTCCAATGGAAATAGTTTTAATAGCGCGAATTTCTCTCTTAGGGCTTATCAACTCTGCCCTGAAGAAGAAGACGAAGACGAGGAAGAAGGTCGGGAGGGCGCCGAGGGCTCCGGCTCGGGCGACGCGGCCGACGATAGCGCCGACGAAGACGAGCCGCCGGACGACGAGCCACCCGCGCGCCGCCTCACACTGGCGCCGCCCGCCGCGCCCCCCGGCCCGGCCGGCTCCGCACCGTCCGGCCCGACCGGCTCCACACCGTCCGGCCCGTCCGGCCCCGCACCGCACGCGAGCCCCGGCGCCGCGCCCCTCGCCGGCCCCGCGCCCCACACCAGCCCCGCGCCGCACGCCAGCCCCGCGGGCCCGGCCGCCCCGACATCGTCGCCCGCGCCCTCTCCCGCCGCGCCCCCTGCGCCCTCACCGGCTCCCGCGCCCGCCCGCGACCCTCTCCCGCCGCTGTGAACGCGTCTCTAGTCCCCGCCCCGCGATTACTTATTTATACTTACATGTTCCGCTTTAAAAGTACCATAGTATTTATTATTCGCCGTTAGGATTCGTCGTAGTGCTCTCTCGGCGGTCGAATTTATCGGTCGTTCCGCTTCGTGCCGAAGGTTCGCGCTCGCCGGTCCGATGCGAGCGTCTCGTTTGCGTGCAACGATTATGAACGGACTAACGGTCGTTTCGGAATGTAGTTTGGTCCCCAAATATTTTACCTTTTTAAGTTGACCGACACGACGAGAAGCAATCTCTTCTAGACGTAAGTTTGTTTATCTGTGCAAAAATATCTGTAAATGAGTTGTGAAGTTGCAACATGTTTTATTAACTGCGAGACCGACTTGTAAACTAATCTAAATGAAATGAACAATATTTGAAGTAATGCTTTTATTAAAATAGTTCATCTGATGCATTTTAAAATAGTGATAGATAGCAATTTTTTACTTTTTAATCCTGAGAAGTTGACATGAATTAGGAGAAATCGTTCACAGTACATAAATAAATGGTCGCATAACAAAGGAAAAGCTAGGTGCTATCTACTAGAATCACGTGGTTGATTTTGATTGGGCTCGCTCGCTTATTAACTTGTTCTGTGCGAACTTGTTAGCTTTTGACGTTCAACATTGTAATAATTTTAAATAAGAGTGCGTTATTATCCAATTGACAACATACAATAGTTCCTTGCATTTCTAAGTTACATTTTATATTATTATAAATTGTTTCAAGTTTACAAATACACATTGCCGTTAATAATTTTCTTGTGATATAGTAACACATTTGAATGACTTATTATATTGATTAATAATTAGAAAAGGTACACCGATCGAGAACTACAGCAGTTTGACGTAATATCAGCTGATTCCAAATGTAAATGGAATCTAAGAAATTGAAATGTGCGTTTTGATCACGTGATCCTCGGCGTTTATTTTGCATTCATAGAAAATATGTGTGTGTGCATGATTCGTGTCATATTTCCACAGTCACTACATAAGTAGTAGAAGAATGAGAAAATACTATAACGACAATTAAATAATAAATTGTAATCTGTTTCCCGGTCAATTAAACTAAATTACTAAAAACACATCTCATGTTATGATCGAATCTGTTGGTTATTTGGCAAAGCTCAAATAATTTACAAAGCAAATAATTCGTAATAGACATCAATATTTAGGGACCGAGTTCATTGCAAACTACTTCACTGATAAATGTTGTTAAATACTACGTATTCAACAGTCATTTTATATTAGGTAAGAACTGTAGGAGAGCTTTCAAAACTGAGTCATGTTTTAAAATCATTGTGTACACAATGTTTATGAGTGAAGTAAAATTAAATGTACATAGTAAAACAATACTAATTATCGAGGCCAGAGAACACATATTGGCCTAACTCTGACTATGTAAACAATGTTTAATATTTCAGTTTTTTATTTGCTAGATGTATTATTATAATAAAATAAACTTAGTTTTAATTCAGTGGAAAGTGTAGATATAGGTATTAACGACTAGTCTAACAGGAAAATGTTGCCACTATGTCAATGTTCTGCTTTGTAATATAATGTTATTTATTTTTATATTTCACGACGGTTGTATAATATTTTCCTTTTTTTCTAGTGGTAAAATTGTTGTAACATCCAGGCTATCAGGCGACGCAGCCGATTGGCCGCGCGTGCGTGCGCTCTCGCTCGAATGCACGCACGTCGCGGTCGAACGCCCCTTTTATAGTCACTTGTAGCCATTAACGATTGCACTTTGCATTCTAGTATTTTACAAATATAAAACCACCGTGATATTCTGTGAGTATTTATTTTATCATATTACTTTTAACATTAATGAATCTTCAAATTTTGGTCGCAAAGACCATGTGCCTTATTTTAATTTTATTTGCTCAATGCTTGCACCTGATAGTCTGTATATTGATCTATTAACAAGTTTTAATTTAAAAGACTGTTATGTCATTCATTTTGCATGTAAACATTTTCGATAAATAATTAAATAACAAAGTATTTAAACAATGTGATAAAAATAGAATTAAAATTTTATTGCTTATTATAACACCAAGCATTGTTTATATGCTAAAGTGAATGATGTCAAGTCGTGATTTTATTTTGGCTTTAAAATTTTGAAAGGCGCTTTCTATCATGGTTTTATAAGTAAAAACAAACATCCGAAATCACAAGTTGTAATGATTGATATAGCACAGAATAGCATTGTGAATAATTAGATACCTGGTCGATAAAACGCTGATTGTTGTTAATGTTATTACCAAAGATGGAGTTATAGATAGAGGGAATATGGTGGCCCTTTTCTTAATAGCTTAATAATTGAAATGTTTTGTATCTTTTATAAAATGCAAAGTTAACGATATTATGTTGAAACGAGATAAAATGTGATTGATCTTAGATAGGTGAACCGCTATGATTCGTGTTTAGAAACAAATGAATCTATATACTGGTAACTATTCACATGTGTAGCAGATGCAGATGTATGATTCTCGGAGCGAGTTTCGAAATCTTGTAAATATCATCAACCGGCAATAAGTCAAACTCAACATGAACTTCATACTATTTTATATTCACGAAATTCGTAAATAGATCTTAAAAATAAATAGCAGTGGGTTCTCAAACAAATAAGTTTAAAAATGAAATGCAATTTTTTTTAATATTGAAAATTTTGTAATGTGGCGTATTTATAAACTCGATTAAATACACACCAATTAATTTGGCGGATATAATGACATGTTGAATTTATTCGATGTAATTCAACGCATGCAGTTTTCACAATAGTGAAAAAAATGTATTGATAGAATTATTGTAAGATCAGTTGAGTTTTGTATAACATTTCTATGGCAAATATAACGAAATGGCATTTGAAGATTATACAAGAATGCTCGAAAAAGCATTCATACAGATATTATACTATTCAAATCAAGAAATAAATTCATAAAATCTTTTTGAGGGTTTTAATTCATTCAAGATAACAAACGGCCTTACATTCTACCAACATCTACATGTAGGAAATGAAACGTGCATTCTTCCTACCCTCACCTATGGAGCGCAGACATGGTCAGTGGTCACTAACCAACTCGGGGTCTATCAGCGAGTAATGGAACCAGGGGCGTAGCTACTGCCGTATCAGCTGTATCAAATATACGGGCCCCCGAGTAACAAGGGCCCCTGATGAGGAAAACAGTCACAAAATCGTGTGTTTCTCTGTGGCCGGACCACAGTTTGGTACTCAGATGCTATACTTCGAAATAATACCTACCTAAAGTCTACTTTCATCGGAATATATATATTTTTAGTACCTCAAGAGATATCTTTTAATTAACAATTTATGTGGTCCGGCCGCCAGGCAGTGCTCTCTGGCCGCGCCACCTCAAATTAAATCGAGTATAATGAACTATTAATAAATCAATATCCCGAAAAAAACTACCTAAAGAGTACCTTGTATACGACAAATGGTCTAATAAACCCCTTTAGTTAAGGAGTTATTGGTCGTAGGTTGTGGTCCGGCTGGAAGGTATACTCTGCAGCAAGTCAATTTTGAAAATTACCTTTTCTCTACTCTTCATTGATACTTTTTTCTCTCAAGAAACTATTCATTTTGATTAATTAATCTTTAAAGTATGTGGCGCGGCTAGGGAGGATTACTTTCAGCAAATATAACGAAATATGCTTTATTTCTTTATGCCAACAAAAACTGCATAATAATTACTTTATAAAAAAGACTTGGACTTCATCCATAAACTTTTATTTTATTACCAACAATGATTTTAAAAAGGTGCACTTTTTGGTTTTTGTTTACCTATCTACCTAAGAATAGGTTGTTAATTTGACGAAGTAAGTGAAAATTTTGGTTTAAAGTAAACAATACGTATACGAAAAACAAATATATATTTTCATAATCAAATATTAACAATTGTTAATACAAGGTATTGTTAATGACAGAAAAGTGTTTTATATAACAAACTAAAGTCAATAGATCGAATTTAAGCCTTTACGATTTTGCAAATATATTTTATATAAAATTTCATAACCCTTTCGTCAACGTATTTGAAACATTGGTAATTATAAAGTGTTTTCACAAAAGGGAGGCCTTTGTCCTACAGTGGGACACAAATGGCTAATAAAAAAAGATAACAAACAAACACCATCACACAATTATCATAATGCCCGGTTCACATTATTCCAGTCCAGTGATCCAGCGAATTAATGTAGTCCAGTGCTCAACTGGATCATATTAGTGAATTTCACAAAAAACAAAAATGCGTGTTCACTGTTCAACGTTAATTTCGACGCGGACATCAGGCGTCGCCTCGCCCATGCTCGCGACTAGGTCACGCGCCTCCTCGCGCATGCTCAGGAGTACTCGAGGAGGATGCCGAAGCAAATACGAGCTGCAGTCGGTGCACTCTGTAGCTCATATTATATTGCCCTTGCAATATCTCAAGTTACAGCCTCACATTCAAATTGGAAAACAATATTTGATTATTAATTTAAGACAACACACGGTATAAGGGACATCGAAGCACAAACGGTTACCTTGAATACAGCGCATGAACCTAGACCACTTGCGTCAAAATATTTAATCGGTTCTTTTAAAAATAAAACAACTCCACACATTTTGACCGTGTAGATATTGTACTTTTGTATGAAATTGCTGTTTTTTTAATTACCGACAAATATATTAGTAGATTGGGCCTTTAGAATCATGTACTGAATTCATGGTAACAGTTTGCGCGTCAATGTCCCTTTCACCCTGTATGATAAAACCACATATTTCTTCAGATTACATGGGTCAAGATGTAGAGTAAAAATCCACGAACGGGTGTTCATAGTGTTTGACGCCTTGTGTAATGACCTGTGCCCTAACACAATACTTATATAGAATAGATAAGATGTATGGCGTGTTATCATTTGCACCCATTTGACGGCAAGTAATGATTGAGTTAAGTACTCGAGTAGTTTCATCGTAAGTAGCAAATTACTTCGTAAAAACGATGGAGAAATATATAAGTTTAAAGGATATCGAGGACGCTGCTCTGTCGATATTACCGAAACCAGCTCGCGACTATTACAAAAGTGGTGCTACAGATGAACAAACTTTGGCTGAGAATAAACTAGCTTTTCAGAGGTATGTAACTTGAATATTTTAGTTTATTATTTGTTGGGCGGATACTGATAATGATTTTATTATTTGGGAGAGGCAGTGTTTTCAGCCCCGCAGGTTTTTTTATTTCTTGCCGAGTAGCGATAAAACTTTTGTCTCACAGGTTGCGGATTCGTCCAAAGTGCCTAATAGGAGTAAGTCGTTGTGATCTCCGTACAAAGGTATTGGGACACGATGTCTCCCTTCCCGTCGGTATATCACCGACTGCTATGCAACGGATGGCGCATCCCGAGGGCGAATTAGCTAATGCAAGAGGTACCACACCATATCTATCTTCTAACTTTTGAAAAAAAAAAAACTAATTCCTATAGGTACAGCCATTGATATAGGTGTTTTAATATATCAATGTATACAGCAGTAGACACACTGTATCGAACTTAGTTGCATGTTTGAATTACATTTGAGTTTCTTTGGAAAAGTTGTTTATTATGAGGGGTAGACTCACCTTGAAGAATCTATATACCTAGGTACTTATTATTACTACTTTTATTAGATTGCATTTAAACCAAACATAATAAATCGCCACCCTGTGTAAGTTACTTAATTGTTTTATATTCGTTTAGTCTTTTTGTGATTTAGCTGCACAAGCAGAGAAGACCATTTTCACACTCAGCACTATTGCCACGAGCTCTATAGAAGAAGTCGCTGAAGCTGCACCTGATGCTATAAAATGGTTTCAACTGTACATTTACAATGACAGGTATATATTTCTTATACCAGAAAGATCATAGAAGTCGTATCAAGTGCGCAAAATTCACGATGTATATTTAATTTTCAGAGAAGTGACCAAAAACTTAGTTCTCAGAGCTGAGAAGGCGGGTTTTAAAGCAATAGCGCTCACAGTTGATACTCCACTGTTCGGAATACGACGCGCAGACGTGCGAAATAAGTTTACTCTACCGCCACATTTGAGGTAATCAAGCGATCAACTTTCTTGCACATAGCAACAGAAGAGAAGATAGCAGACTGGCGCCATTTTATTTTTGTGTTGTTATTTTTAATGCCATTGGTTCTTTACTTGCTTACAGGCTCGCTAACTTTGAAGGCGTCCTATCTACCAAGATACGTAGCACAGAAGGTGGTAGCGGTTTAAATAAGTACGTCGAGAATTTATTCGATAAATCACTGACATGGGACGAAGTGAAGTGGTTGAAAAGGTAACTAATATAATTTCAATTTTTAATCTACACCGTTCGTATTTCAAGTATCTGCATTACATTAGTTTGTTGTTTTTTATAGCATTACGACACTGCCAATCATAGCAAAAGGCATTTTACGCGGAGATGATGCAGTGAAAGCAGTCCAAGCTGGCTGTTCAGGAATTTTAGTATCGAACCATGGAGCGAGACAATTAGACGGCGTTCCTGCTACGGTAAACAAAATCCATAGATAATATAGTTATAACAAATCTCGAGCGCTCGTATTGGACTTTTACGGCATTAAAAGTTAGAATGGCTATACTGCCCTCGTAAAACAAAAGGGCGCATCTAAGAAAACGTAATGCAGAAAAATGAGCTTTACTACATTTCATCTTTTTTATATTGCTTATTTTTCTTTACATTATAGTTTGCAGTTGCGCCTTTTAATCTTTATGCTGTACCTAAAATAATAATAATAATCATCATCATTTGCCTAGCCTTTTCTGTTGGGGTCGGCTTCCAATCTAACCGGATGCAGCTACATACCAGTATTTTACGTGGAGCGACCACAACCCAGTTTACCTAAAAATAATGACGATTCTAAATTAATAAAGTGAGATTGTTAAATTCTTTAGATAGAAGCGTTGCCAGAAATCATGGAAGCTGTAAGAAACTACAATGTCGAGGTCTATTTGGATGGTGGCGTGTCAACTGGAACTGATGTTTACAAAGCCTTAGCACTTGGAGCAAAAATGGTGAGTACTTACGTTCCTATTGGTTACTCCCACAAATCTACTTACAACCCATGATATAAACCCATATTCATGGGAGAAAATCAAAATTAACTTGTCTGTGTATCATATTCATTTATCAATTGTTTGTGACAGGTCTTCGTGGGCCGTCCTGCGCTATGGGGTCTGACCGTTGGAGGGCAAGCTGGTGTCCAAAGAATGCTCAATATTTTCCGAACTGAGCTGGAATACACCTTCCAAATAGCAGGTATATACGTCTTCTTATATTTTTAGGCATATTCAAGTTTATTTTTCAACCACTAAAATCTATTTTAACTCGAAAGGTACTAAAACTTATTTGATTTTATAAAGAAATAAAGTTGCTAGATCTTCGTACCCTGCGAATAAGAATCACTTTTGCGTTTTTCGGTGATTAAATTGTCAATTTTCTTCACCCAGGGACTCCAACTATTGCTGATATCACAAGAGATATGGTTCGCCATGAATCGACCTACAGTAAACTATGAGACGAGCGGGACCGCGTGATTACATAATGTTATCATGTAACTATGTTATGTTATTTATTTAAGATAATAAATATAATGACCATGAATAATTTATCTTGTTTTTGTTGTATCGAGTAACAACTTGTTTAGGTGGTCATTAATTTTATGGTAGTCTTTTTAGATGACGCCAAGATATGAGGGTTTACTAAATGAAATGAAAAAATTGTTTTGTCATTTTATTTTACAATTAATTTTCGGTACAAATTGTAGAGATTGGCAGGCGTCATGTAATTTTCATTTGGCCACATCGTTCGAGATATTTTCTGAAACAAAGATTCTATATTATAATACAACTAAAAACGACATATTAAGTACATCATAATATTAACATTACATCACACTTGTAATCCCCGAAGGGTTAGGCAGAGGTGTACCTCATAGTACACCCACAGTTCGGCAGGTATGTTCAAGTTCCATGTAATAGGGGGCGAGCCTATTGCCATCAACTGGGCACAAATCCAGACTCCGTGGCTGCTACTGAGAAATTCATCATCTGCATAGCCTTTTCCCAACTATATTGGGGTCAGCTTCCAGTCTAACCGGATGCAGCTGAATACCAGTATTTTACATGGAGCGACTGCCTATCTGACCTCCACAACCCAGTCAGTACTGGGTAATACGATACCCCTTGGTAAGACTGGTTGTCAGACTTTTTGGGCCACTGACTGCCTAACGACTGTCAAAGATCTACAAATGACAGCCGGGACCAACGGCTTAACGTGCTTTCCGAGGCACGGAGGAAACTCGGTATGTAATGGGCGGTCACCCATCCACAGACCAACCTAGGCAAGCACGGCTTAACCTAAAGATCGACCCGAGCGGCTGTTATTATTTAGCCACGAGCTCCTCCTGCTACTGAGAAATTCCTGATAGAAAAACCCAATAACACTTTGCCCGACCCGGGAATCGAACCCAGGACCTCATGTTCAGCAGTCGCGCTTGCGACCACTCGACCAACAAGGCAGTCAGTCATCATATAGAATGCTATGAAAAACTGGTTGAAAAACTACCAAGAAGTCCGACAACCTTAAAAAACCTATGGTAAACCCGTCAACATTAGAAGTAAAATTACCTTAAAATTACATCCATACAAGTTAATTCCTAGTTTAAGTTTCCTTATTGTCCGCTTCAAGTGTTCATCGCTAACCAGCTTACGCTTAAGCGCGATCGTGTTATTGCAAGTATTACACGAGTTGCTCACCTCCATACTAAAATCTTCAACATTTCCCTTTTCCTTAAGCCCACCAAACTTGCTAGTGCAATCGTTTTTCAAAGCAGCGTCTCTTTTACGCATATAATTTGTGAAACTATAGCTACAGGACTCAGTTACTCGGTTTGGAGTCTTATGCAAACTGTTATCATAAGTATTATTTTCCGTTTCATGCAAATTATTCTTAGGTCTGAATATGTTTTTTACAGTTTTAACAAGGGTAGTGCAAGATGTATTGATCGCATCAAAGAATCTCCCACTGAATGACTTGTGTTTGATTTCCTTGTCAATTTTGCTTCTCTCTAAACGTTTTGCAATCTTCTTTTTCTGTAATTGTCGCTTGATCTTATGGATTCTTAGAGACTTCTGAATAGATCTGACTGAGTAATCACTCGAACGCTGGTTTTCGTACTTCAAATCATGTCTCTTAGGGGTGGATGCAAATTGTGGATTGAAATCGTCCGTGCCTAGTGTTTTTAAGCGACTTTCGTCTATTTCCATACGGGATTCATACACAGTATTGTTTCTTACTCTACTTTCATTAGTCTGAAATGTTCTTTGAAAATTTTCGGGCAATTCATCAGCTGAGACAAAATCCTTTGCCACAAGCTTTCTGTTCGAATTTTGATTCCGTAAAAAAGAAAAGGATAGTTCATTGGGTTTATTAAGTTGTACACTCTCATTTTGAATTGCAGTTGGTTTAATGCTTCTTGGGTTAAGCTTATAAGGATCTTGAGGAGCCATCCAGAATTTATTTCTTTGTGATATATCTTGAAATGGGACTCTAGAAACATAACTAGCAATATTTTTTAGATTTTTGTTCGTCATTATATCGGGCGGAAAGAAAGCTTTCAAATTATCGAACTCTTTCTGTGCACCACATTGAAGAATATCCTTCATAACTTTTTGGAAAAAAATTGTGGTATCGGCACTACATTCTTTCTGTCTGTGTAAGTCAGGAGGGTGCAACTTTGCTAGTAGAGATTCACTCAATTTATTATTTTCCTCTTTTATCTCGTCAACATTTGGGTTTTCACATGATGCTAAAATGAGAAGTGACAAGTGGGTTGATTTATTCTAACTCTCGCATTATTATTAAACAAAAATTAAGTAAATTTTACCTTCAATTCGTGACGTATGGTATAAAACTATTGTAGCCCATTGACCCAACTGTTAAAAGAAAAAATAACATTATAAACTGGATATAGCATTCAAGTAGGTACTAATCAAATGGAAACTTGAAGGGGCTTTTAACTTAAAAGCAAATGAATACTACCTGTGACTGCGGTCCATACATCTGCAGGAAGTGTCGTAACTGTTGACAAATGTTTGTGTTGGCGATAAGTGCTGCGGATTCAGTGGAACTCTGCACTATTGTGGCTAGCAGTTGCAGGCAGATGTCGTGTTGCAGGAGTTCCCTACGAGATAAATAGTGAACATTTTATCTGTACTATTAAGACGAGGTCGAACTGACCGGACTGGCTGCGGAAACCAGTCTTTGACAGATATTTCAGTACATTAGCTATCAGAATCCGGTCGGGTCGGTTTTACGGACAAAGGAAGGAGTCCATCATTGTTGAAAATAAATTTGAAGAAGTTGCAAGTTTATGCAAATAATCTGACCTCTGAAACAGCGATATTCCGTTACATTCCACGAACAGAGTAATGTTTCGGTTGTGATGCTGTAGCAAGCTCTGCAGAACCAGCAGCACCTCGATGTTCCGCTGGCTGCATTTTTGGATACACTGCAATCATGAATTCTTGGTAAATAGTTTGCTCCGCAGAAGTTAAGTAAGATAGGCTTCTGCAAAAAATGCGAATGGAACCAGCAAGTGTAGCAGAAGAAAGGGGAGGCCTATACCCAGCAATCAGTGACTCCGGGTTGAAATGATGGTGAAAAGACGAGTAAAAAAACAATTTTAACTCCTAGAAGCTAGTTTTTTTTCTCTTAGCTAAAAATCTACTCTCGGTCATTCTATATTTGGATCATGTAGTTGAGTAGTTATTTACTTACCATTGGCACAAGGTGCTTACAATAGCTTTGATTAGGTTCAACCCCGCGACACGATTCAGCGAGACATCGGCATAAAGCGCGCCATGCGTCCTGGTGCTGAGAATATGGAATAATATTATTGGCCATGAATGTTTATGTGCGAACCTAAAACAAATCATTATCAGCCAAAATACGGCAAATATCTTCTACTTACTGGGGGTATAGACCTACTCAAAAAAAGTGATACATTGCAGCCTGCATTGCCCGCTTCGAAAACGGTGAATATTTCAAGGCCTAGAAGATTCAACACACACTCTGTATCGTCCTATAAGTGAAATGTTGCCTTACGAGATACCTTTGCTTCTGCTAACAGTGCATATCAAAAGATTGAATAAGTACAAAATAATTGAATTACCATCATACAGGCAGTAAAGAGATCACACATGGTAGCCAAGCAACCGCTGATTCTGATCATATTCCTAGCATATGCGACTAGGCTGTTTTTCCTATGGCTGTCTTCATCATCGAAGTACAAAAGAGCCGAGAGAAAATTAAACGCAACTGTAGTTTTTCTCGGGGGGCAATTCGCTAAAATTTTGCAAATTTTATCGTATAAGAGGTTGTATGTAATGATTGCCTCAATATTATCATCCTGTAAGAAAAAGGAATGTGTTCAAAAAATGATTCGGTGATTCCACCTTGCAGAGAATATAATTGACAATAATTATTAACTTGTTTCAAATTACATTTAACATTAAATAGGCAGATAAGACTGAAAATATTTTAACTTGCACATCGATCTCTGTGCTAATATTTAATATTTCTAGCAATCTTGGCAAATTGAACGCCTTTCCATTTTTCATTGAAGCCACCACATCCTGTAATGAAATGCTGTTAGTTTGTTTATAGATACTCGTATGTAGTTCAAGTAGAGGTGCCGCTTTGCAACAGTTCAGGAGTTCGTGATCAAGAACTATTCAGGTGGTAGGTACTGGTACAAAAGTTGGCTAAAAGAGTCATACTCAGAAAAAGTGTACAGACGCCGCCAGCACATCAAGCTACCCGAAACTGTCAAATTTTTCCAATCAAACTTGAACCTAATGCGGAAGCGATAAAGCTGAAAAACTATTAAAGAAAGACAGATTGTAGTAGGTTGGTGTGCTGGCGTCTGTACATTTGGTATCTTTTCTTGACCCGCAAGAAAAGATACCAAAGGTAAGAAGGTATCTAATATTATGACATGTTTTCTTTTTCCCCCCCTTGTTGTTATATTAGTCTATTAATACCAACATTTTTCTGGCATTGGCTTTTGAGTAAATTCGAACCTGATATCAACAAACTTGATAAAAATTATCAGATGCATCGTTCACAGATTAGTTTTAAAATTGATTATGTTTGTTTTAATTTGAATAAAAGATAGGTACTCTTGCGTTTAATTGCTCTCACTGGTAAAAAAAAGTCTCGGTTAGAATGGAAGTTTAAACTCCAGACCATAATAAATAAAGAAATTAATGTCATTGTGGTTTTTAAGATGTGGTAAAGTAAAAGAAAATTGGGGGGCGCTGAAAAATAATTGATTTTCAAAGTGTCAGACTTTAGCATTCAGCCAGTTTAATATCTCGAAAACGTGACACTTTAGAACATTTTGTCTCAAACAAAACTTGTTTGTATTGTTAGCTATCGATTGACACAGGTTTTATGCCTGTCTAATAAAATCAAAGTGGGACAGTACAGGCTATTAAAATAAAAAAAATCCTAATTTTGGGCTGAAGATGCCATCAGTGAATAAGTTTAACTTTGATAGCTACATCTTATTTATAGGTTTTGTGCGTGGCCGCTATTTCTAAAATAAAATAAAATGGTAGAAGTTAGACCGGCCAGGCTTCAAAATCACAGTCTTTTATACAACCATTTATCCTTTACATAAACTTACGCGCGAGCGAAGCAGCGGGCAACAGCTAGTAATAAAATATACGAAAAGTTGAATCGTCAATATCTCTGAAACGTTTATTATGAGATAAAATTATTTACCCAGGTGGACTGCAGCTCTTTCATACATCATCAACATTCTCTTGCCCTTATCCCAATTAATTTGGGGTCGGCGCACCAGCATGTCTTCTTCTTCCATACTTCTCTATTACTCTCAGCACAATATAAATATAGAATAAAAGAATTGGTAAAGCAATACTATGGGAAGAACGTAGACTCACCTTTATTAATGCATACTGGTTACTCTTCATAGTATCCATCGTTTTATAAATAATACTATTTACAACCACTACTATATAATTTGTTTCATTTCAAAGACTGCGCAGCACCATTCAAAAAAGCTAACTTTACCGCCATTGTATATTTTTTACAATATGAAAGAAATTCCTTAAGCGGATCATAGTCTTTTGAGACCATTAAAAATCGTTTAGCCGTTTTTTAGTTTTCGAGTTAGCTTAAATCTGGATATTTTTACGGAATGGCTGCCTATTTGATCTCCACAATTCGTAATTCGTAATTCGTAAATCGAAATCCAGTTCTTGATGAGACTGATTTTCAGCCTTTCAAAAATCTACAAACGACAACCGGAACAAAGAGGGATCCCGGCAAGTAATAGGTGGTCGGGTGACCATCCATTTTATTCCACCATCCACGGACCGACCCAGGCATGGCAGGCAGGCTTTGATAGAAGACCCCTGCGGTGATTTTAGTTAGTCACGAGTCCCCTTTACGCGCAACACTATTGAACCGTGAATCTATTTTTTATCTGTGCTGTGCCACCGCACGCCGCACTTCTGACAAGTTTCTTGTCAATGTCAATTTGTCAAACTTCAATATTCTCCAACCAATTTCGTCTGGAATGTTTACTGTTTGTGAAAACTAGTGATTTTTAGTAAATAGATTTAAGAATAACCAGACCATACGTGTGTTAGCATGGATGTTGGAGAACTGCTTTCATTTAAGGTAAATAATATTTAGGTCACAAACGAATTGATTAAAAAAGGGTATTAGATTTTCTCTCGATTAGTTTTGCTTTTTAACGAAAATCAAACGTAAAGGTACAAAACGATCTAAAGTGTACACTTCATTTAACGTAATTATTATTAAACAGCCCACACCAACGCCCAAGAGACCAAATGAAGATGACAGTGGGGACTCGGACGACGATGGCGCGAAGGCTTCTAAAATGCGGCGAATGGCGAGGGCTAAATCTGATCATCGTATGTTACTGCCGTTGAGCACAACCCTGCCAAAGGAACCCACCATCACCGACAAGGAACGAGAAGATATTCTTCGATTTGTTGAGACTGAAGCGACTGAGGTGAGTATATATATTTTATCTGTTCACAATATCATTGCTTTGACAATGTTGCAAAACGTGCTGCAGATGAGTTCATTATCTGCTCTAGTTATTATTAGTATAAGTGATATTGGATCATTCTTTTAGGGTGACATTCTTGATGAAACTGCAGTTAAGAAATTAGTATTGAATTTCGAGAAGAAAACTCTGAGGAACAGAGAGATGAGAATTAAGTTCCCAGATCAACCAGAGAAGTTTATGGACAGCGAAATTGATTTACATGAAGCACTACAGGTATTGTTTTATATTGAATGTTCTTGCAGTAAAATCTATCCAACAAAGATTGCACACATTGTTTGATTGTCATGCTTGCACGCATTGTTTTAGTGTGCTTTAGCAGAGGAGCCTAAAAGAGATGATATCCATTAGTTGATGAATGTTATAAGTCATCAATCCAAGACCCATCCAACAATCCAAGACCTTCGCTTTATGGGTTATTATGAATGAAAGAACTATACCTAAAATACCAATAATGAACAGTAATCATTTATAAAACATTATTTTGTTGTTAGGAGTTGAGTGCAGTAGCAACAGTGCCGGACCAGTACCCCTTGCTGGTGGACTTGAAGTGCATCAACTCATTGTTGGAGTTGTTGTCGCATGATAATACAGATATATCTACTAAAGTGGTGCATCTGTTGCAGGTAAGTTCTTCTCATAACTTTCTTTGGTATTCACCATATTGATTGAGGAAGCTTACACTGTCACTTATGTGGTATCTTCAGTAGCACCGAATAATTGAAAATCACAGAAGACACACAGTGTAAATTTAGTTATATTAAAATTAGCATGCCATTGGATTATGTACTTTCAGTGCTGAGCTAAACATTGTAAATCTAACAGCGTACTCAATGTTTCTTATGGGATTTCAAATTTCCACTACCTTAGTTAAAGGTGACATCATCAAAAGACTCATTTGCTGAGATCTAAACTAGTTTTATGTTAAATTTTTTTTTTTTTATTGACATGTATAAAACTCCCATTTCAACAAAACATTGCAAATGGATAATTTTTTTTGTAGGAATTCACAGATGTGGATATTCTCCATGAGAGTGAGGAGGGTGCTGATGAGTTGATCAATGCTCTGGCAGAGGCTGAAGCTCCAGCCTTGTTGCTGCACAACCTTGCACGACTTGATGAAACAGTGCCTGATGAGAGAGATGCCGTACATGACACTCTAGGTAATATAATGTTCAACTGTAGTGACCCTTGACGATTTTGTATTTCACCATGACAACCAGGGTCCGAAAAGGTAACCTGTTTAGGGGTTTTAATCAGGTAATATTCTAGGGTTAGATGAAAGACCCTATAGTAAAGGTTTACCTGTGTTGTAGGGTTAATCAGCCTCTAATAACTGGTTCACACATTGAGTTCAGTATTAGCAGATTGTTCATTATTTTGAGCTCCCGATTTTTCGACGCTGTTGCAAGCGCCATGATCGCGGGTTGACTAAGTCTCTCAGTGAGTTGACTCAGTCAACCCGCGATTATGGTGCTTACAACAGCGTCGGGAACTCAAAATAATAAACAATCACGGAAGATATCCCGTAAGTGACAGTATAAGTTTAGTTGTATACCATGAAAGGTTAAAACAGTGTATGAGTTCACTATTGTAGATTAAAAATAATCAAAAAAGTGACTGAGTTAGCCCGCTGTTGGTGCTGTTTCTATCATTCTGGTTAATCAGCAATATGGGTAATATTATACTATAAGGGTTAAACCATATAATGGTTCGAACCAACTGGTTTAATTGATTGAATATCATGTTTTTTATCCTCTATAGAACATTACATACTTCTTGTATTAAACAACTTAATTTTACAGGTATCATAGAAAACTTAACAGAATTTAGAACTGAATTGAGTTCAGAAGTCGCTAAACAGGGTTTCATGCAATGGATACTCAAAAGACTGAAGGTATGCCATCAATATGGTCAAGTTAACTTCATATACATCTTTAAATTAATTCTACATCAATGTGCTGTCTGTTCACAGCTGAAAGTGCCTTTTGATGCCAACAAATTATATGCCACCGAAATTTTATCTATTCTATTGCAAAATACTCCGGAGAACAGAAAATTATTGGGAGAACTTGATGGTATTGATGTTCTATTGCAACAGTTGGCGGTAAGTTATTACAAATTATATTTGTTACTAATAACTACTACTTAACACAAACTAATTATGCATAGCATTGTGAGATTTTTCCCCTAAAACAAAAGGCGAATAGTAGCTTTAAAACCTTCTTGGGAGTAAAATTACAGAACCCAACTAGTCCTACAAACTCCTTTTGCTTAGCTCACATCCATACACTTCTTGGAGGACTACTGTATTGTAATCGTTTTATCGTATTTTCGTTCAGTTCTACAAACGTAACGACCCGGCCGGGGCTGAGGAACAAGAGGCCATGGAAAACATGTTCGACTCGTTGTGCTGCGCGCTCATGGAGCCGTCCAACCGCGACCGCTTCCTGCGCGGAGAGGGGCTGCAGCTCATGAACCTTATGCTCAGGTATAATGTCAAAATGATATATTTCACTATGTAAATTTTGCGTTTGTAGCATAATTGTGTTATGCTTTTCAAGGCGCAAATTAGGCTCATTTCAAGCTTTTGAGAAGCAACTGGGTATGTACGAGGTGTGGCTGTGGCATTGATTTTACAGAAGATGTTTAATTGTTTATTACAGGGAAAAGAAAATGTCTAGGAATGGCTCACTGAAAGTGTTGGACCATGCACTCGCGGGCCCTGAAGGTCGCGACAACTGTAATAAGTTCGTAGATATTTTAGGACTACGCACTGTCTTCCCGCTATTTATGAAAACGCCCAAACGGAAAAGAATATTAACAGTTGATCAACATGAAGGTTCGTATCATTATCACCAATATCTGTTACGGTTATTACGTACGATCGTAATCAATGTCAAAATGCAAATTTAAACTTTATGTGTATGACATAAAGCACAATAAACATAGGTTCATCATTCTTTTCTTTCAGAACATGTTGTTTCTATAATTGCTTCAATGTTACGCAATTGTCAAGGCAGTCAAAGACAGCGGCTATTGGCGAAGTTTACTGAAAATGACCTCGAAAAGGTAGACAGGCTTCTAGAGTTGCACTTCAAATATATGGACAAAGTGGATCGCACCGAGAAAGAAATGGAGGTAATATACTATGAAACGTTTTTAGGGTTCCGTACTTCAAAAGAAAAAAACGGAACCCTTACAGAATCACTCGCTTGTGTGTCCATCTGTCATAGTCAATTTACTCGGAAACTACTGGACCGATTGAGTTTGAAAAAAAACAGTTTTGCAAACTATGTATATCGTGTTACATATTAAATGAAAGGGCTCACTGTGAACATCTCAAACATATGTATTGATTCATAATTTGAAGATAAATAGTTTTGAAATTATTTAGGAAAATAGGCGAAAATTGACCGTTCCCCGTAACTCCGAAACTACAGGGCCGAAAATTTTGTAAAAAATACAAAAAATTGTTCTATGCCCATAAGAAAGCTAAAACAACAAATAAATTAAAAATTAAAGGGGGCTCGCCTACTACGATGGTACGGAACCTTTCATGCGCGAGTCCGAGTCGCACTTGGCCGGTTTTTTTCACAATATACCAACCAAACAGAGCTTTATTGTATGTTCTCGAGAAGTTGTATCACTTGTACATTTTTACGCAACTACAGCGACGCCAAAAGGAAGGGTTATGATTTTAGCAGTCTATGTTTGTAATTATGTTTGTATTTACGTATGTCCCTCCGTAGAGCCTAAATTATTCATTCGATTTTGATGAATAAGGTGTCAATCGATTCGTTATTTAGTCGGGTTTTTTTAGTTGTAGTATACCACACAAATTCTTGTTATCTTTTTTATTTGCAGCAAGAAGGAGATGAGTTGGATGATGATGCGCAATATCTAAGAAGGTTGTCGGGTGGACTCTTCACATTACAACTCATTGACAGGATCATATTGGAGGTAAACTTTGTTTATGTTTATTTCTTCATGCTTTTTCTATGCATAAGATCTATTTTGGCCTGACATTATTTTGTTATTGACTAGGTTTGTACTGCGGGCTCGTCGTCGGTAAAGCAGCGTGTACAACGAGTGCTGTCTCTACGCGGAGGATCGCTGAAGATTATTCGACACGTAATGAGAGGTGAGTGAACTCTCGTTTGAAAATTAATGATTTTTACAAATCATCTACATTTTTAAATATTCATTAGAAAAAACATTTGAAAATATTAAAAAAAAATGTAGTCCACCGGTATCGGGAACAGGGTCTAAGCAACCGGTGGTCAGGGCTCCAGAGAGAAAAACCTCCTAATAATGGCTCGTATTGTTAGGAGGTGTCCAAAAGTACCGCTTTCTGAATCAAGCCTTTAATTGATTATTATTATATCAAAAAAAGCACTCCACGGCATTGCAATGCAAGTCACTACCAGCTTCAGTCCCTGTTTCCACTACAACAGTGACGAGCGGAGCGGAGAGGGTTCATGCAGGAATCGACCAATCACATTTGTTGAAATTCACATCCCGTCTCTCGTCTCTTCTGTAATTAATTCTCCTCAACGATCCGCTCGTCTCCGCATTGAAAGCAGGCAACCAGTTCTGGCAAAATTGTTGATTACTACTACTAATGGCTATCTTGTTTACAGAATACGCGGGTAACCTCGGTGACGCCGGCAGCGAGGAGTGGCGCCAACAAGAACAACAACATATATTGCAACTTGTAGATAAATTCTAAATATACCGTGTGCTACTACCGTATTTTGTTGTTTTATTGTTTCAACATTCAACAATTTGAGTGCTAATAAATGTGGTGATATTCCACTAATATAACGATAAATCCCTCATATCGTGTCCTGTTGTCTGCACTTTATAAGAACTGATGGACGCTACTGAAGACTAAAAACGCCGAACTCGTAGCCAAATAAATTTAGGACTTAATTTAGCAATCGACATGCTTGTATCAGTCGACACATTCAACTGTGAATCACTAGGTTCTGTTGTACTTTGGGAGATACTAAAGACATAAAATACATGTAACAATCGAATAATTTTATTGAATGCATATTTAATTTAAAATTATAATAATTATAAAACTCGCTAACA
Source organism: Noctua janthe (assembly GCA_910589295.1). NCBI lineage: Eukaryota > Metazoa > Arthropoda > Insecta > Lepidoptera > Noctuidae > Noctua > Noctua janthe. The sequence continues at coordinate 9,129,185 of OU342556.1, read as the reverse complement.
GTAAACAATATAAAATAACAGAATACATAAAAATAATTCTGCATTTAACTAAACGAATGCTCAACTTTTCTTTTTCAATAAAGATAGTTATTTAGAAAAATACACTTTTAACAAAACTTGCTTTTTGTGCTAACATAAGATACTTGCTTTTATAAATTTGTAATTTGCTGAAGCCCTGGTTCTGTGAATTAAATCTAAGTAACCATAACACCAACAAAATAATTAAACATAAGTGGTAGAAGCAGTTATCGACAACGCTCAAACAATTCTCGACTCTGTTGGTGAAACTAAGTGTGTCGAAAGTGCCACATTTACTCGAAACTATGCAACATGGATTTGGTCTTCAAATGCTACACTGGTCCATAAAAACGCATTCTGTTACACTGTAATATTTCATAGTAATAATACTAAACTTTACATTTTATATCCCACTATTTTCTAGCTTTTCATTTCATGAAAACAACTATCTAAAATTACTAGTCATAATATGAATCTATATTTAGTTGGTAACTCATCGAAATGTATCATTTCTCCAAAACTGAAACATTGAGGTCGCATTATCGATTGCCTTTAGGAGCATTGGATATCGCTGCACACGAACGCTTCAAGGTCCACTCGAAGCTTCGCCTCACAAACGCACGATTCCATACTTGCGTTGCCGTCTGTATAGGGCCGCATCCTATCCAAAACGACCGTCGCGCGAACACGCGATAGTCACGTTCATTTTGTTCGGCGAAGGCGTGGTCATGCAGACAGGCGCCTTCCAGTTTTCGGAACATATTAATCTGTATTGGAATCGTGTATTCGTGCAACCCATCGCTTTAGTTAGGATGCGGGGTTAACCACAAGTTGGTCAGTCTCGATTGCGAACCCTTATGAAACTTTACATAAAGCAATCGAATTTTGATGCGGTGGTGTGCTGATAAGTGCCTTTATCACTCGTTCATAAACAGCACCGTTCTTTGTCAAAAACATAGTAATGTTTCAGCTTTGATCGAGACCTGAGTGTCACCAGGTAAGATTTTAAGTAGAAAGCATTTTTAACAGGTCTAGAATCTGTCCCTATTATATAATTTTACTTTGTCGAAAATTTCACTTTGTAAATTGTGCTGTCGGTACATAAATTGTGACAAGCTTTATCACCCTCTCCAAAATGTCCTACTCTTTACTTCACCATTCACAACCATTCTTTATTCTTTTCATTATACATATTTACATTTGCGTGAGTTCATTGTCTATTTAACATACATGACAATTTGTTATACACTGCCTTGGAAATGTTTTAGCTAATACTGCTATAAATGCCAGCTGGCACGAACAAAACATGTGCACCATCCAAAAACATTTAAATAATAAAAGCACGAAAAATAAGAAACCTTTGCCAAACATCAAGAAATATATTCTAATATAAAACTTGCATATTTATTATAAATTAAATATTTAAAATAACAAATTCCTTGTTTCCTGTAAAATAATCAACCTTGACCTAAAACTATAACAGCGATAAGTACAGTAGTTGCTCTAAGTGAAACTGATATAGTAGTTACATAATTAACATTTACATTAAACTACATGCAACCCATGTGTAAGCTGAACTCATTTAGCAAAATATTGAAAATATTATAAGCACACTAAACAAAAATTGTGGGATTATCTTCATTGTATCACACTGACTCACGATTAATCACTAGGAAATTTGCTCAGTTTTATTACAAAAAGATTTCACTTTGCAATTTTATAGAGCCATAAATGTTTTAAAATGCGAGATTTTTTTGTTAAATCTAAGGTAAGGTCACATTGGGGTCTCTATTCTAAATAACTCGTGTGTAATATTAAATGTATTTAAGATAATTATCACTTCTAATTCAAATAAATCTCGTCACAAGATAAAAATTGTAATCATGTCACTGGGCGAGTGGCGGGAAGCTGCGACGTCACAAAACACTGGGGAATGTTGAAATAAATACATTTTCGATTTCACTTGTATCCTGTGCCGAACATTACGTTAATATAGTAACAGACTAAGATAGATTCGCAGTTCTGAATAAATCTCGTCAGAGTAAACAAAGTAAGGCAACTCTAATTACAAATAACAACAACGACATCTATGTCCTGAACTAGACGCGCAAGGTCAAACTACGGGACAGAAAATTACAAAAAAATTATCACCAACATGTTAAATGTTTCCGACACACGTTGTAACTCATGTTTACATTTCCTATCAGAAGTTTGACTTCTTCCTGTTTCTGGTGTCTGTGTCTATTATACTTGTTTCGTTCTTGTTAGTATTTTTTTTTCTATTATTCTGTATTCCGACCAACAGATTTAATTACGTTGCGTTTCTAAAAAGAGTTAGTATCGCCACATAAAAAAAACTTATCAGTTATAAGCTGAATGGGGCATAGCGTTAGTTCTAAAGATCGATACAAAGATGTCGTTGTTGAATAAAAAGTCGTGTAGAAGTGCTTCGCACAGAAGGCACGGTGTTGGCTGGGCCGCGGTTAGGAACAGTCCTTGCTCATCATCTTGCTAAACGCCTTCGGAATGTCTTCGTTGGTCTTGGACACGGTGCTGCTGCCCAAGAGCGTGGGCGCAGGGAACGAGCCCACTTGTATACCGTGAGCAGTCTTCAAGAGATCATAGTTTATCCTTTCGGAGACCACTGAATCTTTCCTGGAAGATATAAAAACGTCATGAGAACTATAGTTTCTCAAAAAGGAGTTCAATAACGCCTGGCGCTCTTTTATGTAACCTTAATCGAGTTGCATGAAAATCCTCAATAGGTTTATATGACAAAATATTGCACATTTTGAAATTCAATTTATAAGCCTTTCGGTTGGATGCTAGCGGGAGTCCTGTTTAAGCATATTTTATTTAAACGAGCGCAATATTGGTATTTCTTGGCGGTAATGAGTGATTTGCGCTTCGTCAGAAGTCCACCAGTTCAAAGGTTTCCTTATATCTAAGGGTGCTTGAATAAAGATACAGGTACGCCGTACTGAGTACGTACAGTGTCTGAATGGATCGGTGCAGGTAAAATAATCCCATACTTTCTGTATGCGCTCGTAAATAAAGAAACAGGTGCTTATAACAGCCTAAGCCTAACCGAACAATCTAAGAGAGTACTCACTGGTACTGCGGGTGCGAGGTAACAAAGTTCCTCATCCAAGCGGCCATGGTAGAGATCTCGCCGGAGGAGCGCCGCGCGATGAGCTTGAGGTACTGCTGCACGGAGCAGTGCGTGTCCGCATCCACGTCCATGCCGGACAGGTACGACTCAATCAGTGGGATCAGGCCGGGGAAAACGCCGTCCTGATGGAAAAAGAAACATTACTAAAGAATTTTATTATTAGTACACTAGCTTTTGCCCGCGACTACGCTCGCGTGAGTTCGTCATTTAGAATTTGACTATTAAACTGTTAACACACTACTAAAGTTTATATAATAATATATTCAATCATCGGCTCAGTGGCGTGAAAAGTTAACAAACTATTTCGCATTTATAATCTTAGTTAGGAAGTCAGGATTATTACACGTATATGCAACAATGTATACGCTTCGATAATTTTCGTGTTACCGAAGTAGCTCGAACGTCGCCTAAGTTTGTACTGCCAAGTTTTGTCCATCTATCATGCTTGACCAGCATAGCTATTCACAAACGCTTCGATTCGATTTCGATTCGGAAAGTCGTATGTCTATCTCACTCGTTTTCGTAATGCCAAAAAAAGATAGACGTACGACTTGTCGAATCGAAATCGAATCGAAACGTTTGTGAATAGCTATGCAGGTATTGTTAGTAACATAGCATCTTCTAAGTTTACCCGATTACAGCGTACAAAGGTTTTTCTACAAAGTAAGGGCTGAGTTTCATTCAACGCCAAGAAACAAGGACATAGCAAAGCATACATGGACGTGTATCATGCATGTCCGTGATTCATCAGAACTCATCACGGAACATAATGGTATGGTAGGGTTTTCCAATAAGGAAAAGGATAATAATCCGGATCGATTGTTTTACTACAAGGTATGTGAAACAGGTTAAATTAGATCATCCATTTACTATTACGTACGTGCTGTTATAACTTATAAACTTGGAAGATGAAGCACCTTTATAATGGGTGTAAAGAGGCCTTTTAATTAGAAAACAAGTGTGTTTTATCGCCGCCATTGAACGTGTTATCTTCACGTTGATTTAAAAGGAATAAAAGCATGAATATAATTTTTGCTGCTTTTTACGAATATACACGAAGCGAGTAAGAACGAAACAATTTTTTTAAATGTATTTCTCCTACTATTCAGATTAAAATTTCATGTTGTTACGAACATAGTATTTTGGAACTCATATTTTTATGAAAAAGATCCTATCTCCAAGTTACAATGGTTATTTCTTGCGATAATTGAGGAAAGTGTATACATATTGGTGCTCGTGACTGTACCTACTTTACTTGAAGTAAGTATTATGGACAGATATTAACACCCGTATCTATAAACAAATCAAAGTTACTACTTGAGTAAAATTTAATTGGCGACCAATATACTGAAAGGGCGACTATTGTACCATATAAGTAACTATTTATCCGGTAACTGCGGCAAGGAGAATATAGAATGCAAGAGCTAGGTTAGGTTAGGTTACTTTAAACCCTTGGGCCGCGAACGTCATGCGTAGCAGTTCTCGCGGCACATTCATCTAGGCGAGAGTAGGCTCACGGCGGTGTTTTTTAGTGGGTGCAAGCCCCACATAACCAAATCGTCTCCCCGGACGGTGCGGTATGCGTTAGGCATTTTTCACCGCTTAATAATGTAAAAAAAAAAAAAGGTTACTTTAAACCCTGCAATAAGAAATAGGAGCCCCGCGCAGCGGGGCTACGTCGACTACGCCTTATCTACAATGTAGTGGTTCATTGTAGCTGCCAACCTATTATTTTAGCTACCCATTTTAATTATTTTTAAAACCCTAAATCAGATTACTTTGTCGCCGCGTTAAATACATGCCCATTAGTACTACCTTGAAGTTAGAACTGTCAAAAGTTAGAATTCTTAGCTTTGCTTTCTTTGACGGTTCTTACTTTGTTTTAATTCTTGTCTATTGCTTAAAAATGTGGCACTAATTACTTAAACTCAAGTAATCTTTAACTTGACTATAGATAGGGGTGTTAGCCCTACTTGGACATTCGCGTCACTGTTCTGTTCTCTCTTAAATATATCACTTTGCAGGTGAACTGTAAAAAAACCCGCTTAGCTAAACATAATGACAGGACAAAATATTTTTATATTATGTTCCTCAAAAGTAAATCATTCATCCTTTCATCTGACATTCAGGCATTTTCTATCCTGTTTCCTTCCTGAATGAATCATCTAAATTATTCTTAAAAAAAAACCCGTAGCTTTGTATGTGTGAGAGCGTTACCACCTGCGTAACTTAGATACTGAAGAAAATAAAACACTGGTCAAGTTCGTGTCGGAACACGCATGAAGCCCAAGAACAAAATTATAAGTTGAAAAACATGATCTATTACGGAATGTATGGCTGAACATGTTTTTTAACTAAAAATGTTGATTTACAGTTAAAAAACATGTTCAGCCATACATTCCGTAATAGATCATGTTTTTCAACTTATAACATTGAGAGATTTACGATGTCATTTTAAGACCATAGATTTCTTACAGATATTTCTGTGATATAACTATTTTCTGTATTTTTTTCCAAAATTTTGGGTTCAGAAATTTCGGAGTTAAAAGAGGAAGAGTGGGAATGGTCAATATTCCAAATTAATTTACGATACAAGCCCGGCTTTGAGTCACAGATATTCACATGTGTACCAAATTATAACTGAATCGGTCCAGTAGATTCGGAATAAATTGGCTGTGATAGACGGACGGACAGACACACGTGATCCTTTATGGGTTCCGTTTTTCAATTCGGATGAACCGAAAAAAGAGGATACTTTGATAGTTAGATTCTTCGAACGAACGGCCATCTTAAATGAGGCACAGGACGTCGTGGCTACTTTTATCACGGTATGAGCTATTTTCTTATTCAACTTGATTCGAGAACATAACAAATATTTTTTAATATAGTACCTACTTGCGACGTCGTCGACATGCGAACGTAACCGAAATTATTTTTTTCTTTGTCGTAATTAGAAATCGATTCCCATCTCGTCTGCGGAGTTAGTTTCGCTAGTTAATTTATATTGACCCTGTATACTGGGCACTATATCTAGTCTCTTAATTTGTATTTTATTATGTGTACGTTAGTCTGTAAGGTATTCATATATATGGGCCAAAGTTGCCTGAAAATAAATGAATGTTGTTGTTGTCTCACCTTTCCATTGACAATTTCGTCAATGGTCATCTCGGTGTAGAGCTCGGCGGGGTCGCACGTCTGCTTGGCGAGGTCGGTGGGAGCGCCCACGTCGCGGCGCCACCAGAACTTCTCGTTAAGGCACGCGTTCCGTCTTTGTGCACGCTGCATGTTTTCGTCCACCTAGCAAATAAAAGTATAAAGCATACAGGATAAGGAATGATTCGTGGAATACTGACTCTTCGAAAATTATGACCATTATTTTTAATACTTTTAGTCTAGTCGAAAATATCGGCAGTTAAATATTTTTTGTGAAGATCATCTTCACGTCACTGAAATTATGTGAAGAACTGGAAATCGAGGGCTTGTTACGTGTTGTGTACAGTCAGACTCCTTAGGGTTATAATGGCAGGTAGGTATTAGGGAAATCATAAGCATGAATACTTTTGGTCGTCCTTTGTATAGATGAGGAAAACCACATGAATGTGGGTTCTATCAATGGGTTCAGCACAGTTAGTTGCCGGTTTGAAATACACATTGACACATAAAACTGGGCCATATTCATGCATATTTTATCAAGTGATGAGCTAATGAAAAAGCGCTCGCCCCATTCGAACCTAGAAGGGACAGTCTGACTAATAATGTTGGCGGTAGATTATGTGTATGACATCAAATCCGCCTTATGTACATTCACAACCACTAATATGTACACGTAGCAAAAAGTGATTTTCTACAATAAAATTTATGTTAATCTTAAACTATTTTTAAATATTGCTAAGTGTTTACATATTTTTGCTTGAGACTGTACATTGTATACCTATTTGCATTGTGCATAAAAGTAAAAAAATCCTCACCTTGCTGATAGGCATGACGAAGTTAAGTCGGTAGGACAGTATGACCCTGGTGAGCAGCACCACGAAGCAGACGTAGGCGGCGTTCTCGAAGTCTGTGAGCTGCGCTTCGCACGGACGGAACTCCACGCGCCAGCCGATCGGGGAGTTGGGCGGCGGCGGCTTGAAGCGCATCGTCTGCCAGTTTGTCGACTGGATGTTCTATATAAAAATATGGGGGTACCGTTAGACATTGAATCATTTAAAAGCTACTATCCTTTTCCACTATCCCACTGTGGCGAAGACCAAAAATATGGTAGCTTTTTTAACATTTCCCTCTTCTGATACCAGTGAAGTTTAGTAGATTTTCGGAATGTAAATTGAGACCGAAAAGAATAGCCCACAATAGCAGAAGACAAAAGTGTGTGAAAAAGGTAAAAGGATGTCTTCGCCCTAACAGTTCGGCAATATAGGACTACTAGGCAATCGTTGCATGTTATTTTATCCCATCATTTGGATCTGGATTTTTACATTGAAAAGTACGAACGAAAGTCCACTTACTTCAAAATGATCAGTATCATTTAAGTCATCCTGATGCACCTTCTCAGAGAACAGTGAGACGGTGTCTCTAATGAAGAGGTGCGCGACGTGCAGCGCGAGCGGGTGGTCGATGCCGCCCTCCCGCAGGCGCCGGTACAGCGCCTTGTCGTGCACTATTTTGATGTCGTTGTACCTGACACACGACACTATATTACTAACAGTACCTATACTATTGTTTCGAAAGTACAGCAGTAAATCCTTGTCAACGAATTGTTAAGGCTCATGCAGATTTAGGTGAGCCGCATCGCAATCCAAAAATCCGTCTACAATCCTACATCACTTTAGTTACTTTTCACCAGTTCACATATTATCTATATTTTGTATAAACTGGCGCAAAGTGGTACAAAAGGGCCGTGTCGTGCAGTTTTGTTTTGAAATGCGCTAACTTAAGCCTGAAATTGTGTTCTTCGTACGGTGTTCAATATCCTTATCTACCGCTGCCTATCCATTTTTTTGTAATTAGCTGTGATTATTTCAGCTCAAGCTTTGCAAATAGTTTCGTGTCTCATACATTTCTGTCTCTGTTGTTAAATTACCGAAAAATGTTTCGTATGGCGCCATCGTATCTTATCTTACCCCTCAAATCATCAAAGTAGATAGGTACTTAATTTAATAATTTGAAGACACACTTAATCGGTTTTTTCGTCGCGGGGTGCGGCGTAAATTATGTATTAGTATACATAATTATTGTATATTTAGAAAAACAATACTGATAAGTGATAACATTTGTGGCTAATTGGAATATTACTCGTTTAATCATCTTTTCTTAAGATATTGGCAATACAAAGATTTCATTTCCCTTTTTATCTGTCTTTACACACAGAACTAATGAATGCACTCTGCAGAGTTAATTGAAAGAAACGGATTATATCCGGCTTGCTTCACTGCCCATTACCTATATCGGTGTGGAGATAACACGACTTTGAGTTAATTACAAAACTTACTCTTTGTATTTTGCCTCTATTTTACTTACTTATTATTAAGTCCCTGGGCCTGGATCGGAGATTCATTTTTTTACACTAGAACTAAAAACGTAAAGAGACCTGTAACCCAGCATGCAAATTGCATTTATTGACAACGTAGCCTAGCTGTGTAGTGTGTTCTGAACCCTTCAATTTGTACCGGAACATATGACACTTTTAAGTTCCTCCACTGCGCTATACCTACTTGAGCGTGTTTTTTATTATCTCGTCCGATTAAAATCAGAATCCTATCTCTAAGGTCGTCACACACTTGAAGTGTGTTAACGAAGTCACTTCAACTGGTAGATATAATATAACATTATATTTTAACACAACTTAATTTTCAATGTAGTTACAAAATTTGAAAAGAGTATGCTTAGATTGTTTGGTCATGTTGAGAGAACGTATGAAAGGAGGATAATGTTCTTTAGAAAGTACAGGTGCGTAGAACTCGCAACCGGCATGCGTATTTGACCAGATAATATAATAATAAATGAACGTGGACAAAGCAAAAGGAGTAAATAAGGTTCGGAGCAAGTGGTGTTATGTAGTTTCTGCCTACTCCCATGGGAAAAAGGCGTAAGTTTATGTAAAACTAGCCCTCGACCTTCGTCCGCATGAAATTATTATAAAAATTTTACTTCCCTATTTGAATCGGATTTTGTTGACAATTTCAACGGTTTTTTTTGTACGGAACCCTAATTCTTTTTCTAAAATAAAAGTAGCCTAAGTTACTCCTAGCTGATGTTATAGCTATCTGCCAGTCCCGTCAAAATCGGTCCAGCCAGACAGACACAAAAATTAACAAAACACTTTTTTTTTATAAGTACCGTATTATTTTATACATAACTTCATAATGAATGCAGTAAAAACCTGCTATTTTGAAATTACAAACAAGACACTTCAATTTTATTTATTTGTATAGATTATAACTTACTTTTCATTTTCCGGCGACAGATATGACGAGATGGAATCGTAGCGCGACTTGTTGATACGGAACTTGTTGTTCTTGAGTGGCTCGAGGCCGCGTTCCTCGCGCGTCCGGCAGTCCACGGAGCCGGCAATCACGTTCCAGCGACAGTCAACGTCAGTGAGGAAGCCGCGGAAGATTGGAGAGGCTGCTGATAGAGCCAGCTACAGAGAAAAAAGATCATCATCATTTTTTACTGCTCTTATCCCAATTTATTTAGGGTCGGCGCAAAATGTCTTCGTCTTCCATACTTCTTCATTTCATTAGCTGCCATCTTAGTAGTAGGTAAAAAATATTGAGGTCAAATAAAAGAGTAACCGTGGAGTTTCTTGCCGGCTCTTCTCCATAGGAGACGACAAATTGATACCGAGCACTTAGCCTCTGACGTTGCATAAGGTGTCCATGGAGGTTTATGTGAAATAAAACACATTGAAGACCGAGGAACCGAGGAACAGAGGAATTGAGGCCCGTAGGAACAGATTTCTAGAGTCATGCAGCGCTTGAGCATTATAAAGGCTGTAACAAGACCCTTAACGAAGCCGAAAGACATTTGTTCTCCTCGTCATTGCGATCATTTTTTTGTTCTAGACCATACCTGGGAACCTTCTAGTTATACGAAGATACTGCGGATCAAGGTTTCAACTTTTTCACAAGTTTTTTTTTAATACATGTTTTTGATTTAAGATTTTTACTTCAAACACCTCCACAACCCACGTACTATTGAATGCATTCATCAGTACAATGTTTTGAGTGCGTTACATTGAGTCCTACCGTAAAGCGTTTTAGTAAAACATCAACTACAGACTTTGTCACAATGCAATTAGTGATAAGTAAAAGTAATATTTCATACAAACTACATTTTTATTTATACAATTTTAAGATTTTCGTTTTAGGCATATAAACAATTTTTGAGAATGAATAGGTATTTCTAATGTCGGCTAAATAGTTGCTTGTTATCTGTAAAGCATTACCTACTTAATACAATAATTAGTGTAATTAGAGCATGACAGATGTAATCGATCTCAATAGTGACCTCTTTATTGCGGGGTCCAGAATGTACGTCATACCCATGAAAGTTATTGTTTTTATAAAATCATATTGATACTCCATGACTTGCACAGATAACACAAGGTCGTTTGCTATAGATAGAAATTGGTATAATTTTCGTGTACGTAACTGATTGTCGATTGTAAATTGTGTAGCATACTTAAAATTGATTCCCAATAGGTCTACCGTTTTAAATAAATATATAAAGTTACGCCTGTTACGCCGAAAGGTTTTGCAGAGGTGGTACAACCACATTTTATCCGGTTAAGTTTAAGTCCCACGTATTAGGGGGCGCGCCTATTGCCATCGAACGGGCACATATCCTGACTATGGGTTGCTACGGAGAAATTCCAGATAAAAAAACTCTGTCACAAAAATCTTTGTCTGACTTGGAAATCGAACTCAGGCAGGATCTCGTGGTCACTGCTCAGCAGTCGTGCTTATAGATAATAATTATTACGTCTTAAATATCTTAATTAATATCTTAATAAGAAAATCTGACAAAAACGATACATACATATTTAAGCTATATTTTCCCTAAACACCTGTCAATCCGAAGGTTTTAGATAAAATATACATGTAAATTGATTAAGTCTGACAACCAGTCTTTCCAAAGGGTATCATGTTACCCAGTATTAACTGGGTTGTGGAGGTCAGATAGGCAGTCGCTCCATGTAAAATACTGGTATTCAGCTGCATCCAACATAGTTGGGAAAAGGCTAGGCAGATGATGATGATGATACATAAGGTAAAATGTTATTATTTAAATATGTATTGATGTGTCTTATGAACATACATAATAAACATGTAATATCACAATTCTTGGACCACGAAACTAGTAAAAAACGGATAACTCACCATTATGGGGCATAGTGGTGCGAGCTGGTCGTAGAGTGTGCGCGCTTCCATAATGCAGCAAGCTTGGAAGGTAAGCTGCAGACAACAGCAGCCCATACCGAAGCCCATGGCATCCATATACACGCAGTCAGGCTTCGCCGCACCCGGCTCCACTATATGGGAATTATCCACCGGAATCTTCGTGTTCACATCTTTGAACACTAGGAAAAAATACAAAAATACATTTGCACGTGGGTAAAAACGTTATGCAGGTAAACTTTGTTTAAGGAAACATGTGTAAGATTGTAAGCACGTTTTATTATGAATACTTTTTGTAACGGTTTATTCAATAATGCTGTAGGCATTCGGTATAATAATATGAATAAACTGCTATGTAATATATCAATGCATGACTGTTATATTCACCTAAGAATCATGTAGTATGCGTAAGCATGTTCACGGAAGTAAGTAATAATATTATGAATAATGACACGATGATTTTAGTAGTAAAAATATGCAACTCACCTGGCAGGTTAATGGCAACTTTTTCTCCACGCCTGTTTCGGATGTTTGAGGTCAAAGTTTTGAAGCGAGGGTGTCCAGGGAAGATGCCCTCGTCGGGAAAGAATAATGACTTCGAGACGCCATCTTTTGGCTTCGGGGGGAAAGGTGGACTTGTGAAATTTGGACAACCTAATCTGTAAGCAAATGTCAGATATTAGCATAATCAGCCTGTAAATAAACGATGCTGAGTATGGAGTCCGTACTGAATACGATTTTATAATCACTGTTACAGAGTTCGTAATCGGCTGGTGGCCACAATTTATTATTAACCTGTGGCCAAATTCCTTGTCTGATCATCTGAGTAAGTATCAGCTATAACAATAGTTGTTATAGAATTGTAATCAAGTATCATATCTTCGTGGAACTTGACATAAAAAACCGCCTATTTGATGGGTTTTGTGCCTTGCCTTAGCAAAAACGATCAGTCTAGCCTTTAGCTAATTGGAGCTTCAATAGTTCATTTAGAGATTATCAAGCGACTGAATTTAGATTGTTTAACATTATACACAGCTATTGAAACCTATTTTTTGAGATAGAACACTCGCCCATTATAAAAAATTACAAATAAAATGGGCAAGATTGTGGAAACGTTTAGATAGTTTACAATGGTAATAGAAATAGAAGGTAATGTCTAGAGACGTTTAACATATGTAATTTATTATACCGGGTCGGCACATGCGATTCGGCAGTATTTGTACAACAACAAAACCAATCTGTTGCAATTACTACATTCGTATATTCAGGTTTCATTCGGCGCATGTTGATCAGCAAATTTCATTCGTCCCTGAAGAATACGAGCTACACCGAGCGGATTTTACCCGAACATAAATATTAGATTTTGCCGCACAATCCATTTTCATAATTTTCTCTACACGGATGCCTTTGCCCAACAGGGGGAAAAATAGGTTAAAATAAAACAAAAAAAGCTTACTTTACCTTGGAAAATTTGTTATGCTCATGATGACTTCTCCAGGAGGTAATAAGTGTGTGACTTCGGCTCTTCGGTATTGCATGTTCGCCTCTACGATATTGAAATGTGCTAGAAGCCCGCCGTATGGCCGGCCAGGGGTGCCTTCCACCATGTATGATCCATACTCAGGACGCCACAGGGATTTAGCATCTACAACAAAATTAATCATTTAAGTATTTTTTTGGAAGCAAGTAGAAGAACTTACTTAATAAAAATCTTAAAATCACTAAGAAACAGTGCATAGTCTTCTTCTAGGGGAGTATGAAAGGAATCACCGGCCAAGTGCCAGTCGGACTCGCGCATGAAGGGTTCCGTACCATCGTAGCCCCCTTTAATTTTAATTTTTATTGGTTGTTATAGCGGCAAGAGAAATACACTTCTGTGAAAATTTCAACTGTCTGCCTATTACGGATCATGAGATGCAGCCCGCTGACAGACAGACAGCGGAGGCTTAGTAATAGGGTCCCGTTGATTACCCTTCGGGTACAGAACCCTAATAATCATCATCTCAAGGTATATGTGTAAAAGGGCAGGAAAATTTGAACAAATGTTCGTATTTTTTTTCCGATGACAAATCCCATCGGCCACGGCTTGTTGTTCATAATACTCATGAATATCGATGGCCAAAACGCTATGTAAAGATATTAGCGTAGCCTTCGTTTACACAGAACAGATTTGCATCTCGACATTGGCTGAATACTTTTCGCTCTATTTGGCATACCTGCTACACTATCTGTTTTTGTTTAACATCTGTTGTTCTAGATTCTAATGTGGTGGCAATAGTTTAAAGATAAGGATTGTGTAAATGAACATTAATTTATTCTATGAGGATGGGAAACTGGAATAGGCAGAAAACAAACAAAGAACAATCTCCATAGGACTTCCTTCCCTACTAATATTAGACAGGGTGGGAGGGACACCGACTCTAAAACGGTTACCACGTATTCAGTACATCATTATGAACCTTAGTAATTTTTCGTCGGTTATTAAAAAAAAACCAGCCGTTTCCTACAAAACTGCAATACTTGCACAGTCAAAAGGTATGGAATAGCTGTTTTTTTTTTTGAGTCGGTGTCCGTTCCCGTCTTGTAGATGCGACAATAACTCTGCCTGTCTGTTACTTTCTTATACCTGAACGGTGTAAGCAGTGACAGCCTAGTGGTGTGACCGTCGGACTGCCAAGTCGTAGGTCTCGAGTTCGAACCCAAGGCACGCACCTCTGATTTTTAGGATTCATGTGCGTATTGTATAATCATCATTTGCTTCGGTGAGGGAAAACATCGTGAGGAAACCAGCATGTTTGAGTGATATTTCTTGACGGCATGTTAAGCCAAGTCAGAGCCCATGGGCGGCATAAAAACTCTGACACCAGGTTAGGAACTAACCACACGATAAAGAAAGATACCTGAACGGATTTGAATGGAAAGCACATGACTGGGTTAGAAGATAGGTTACATTTTAATCCCGGTAGCACCCAGGGTGCAATTTTCGACCTTCATGCGAACATGCAGGCAGAAGCCAGTCCTGTATTTGCATTTATGCACTTGTTTGCATGCTAACCAACTTTATGGCGTTTTAATTTAACTGCATGATTAATGATCTAGTTGCTTTAAAAATATGCACAGTTGCAAGCGGCCCTGACTTATGCAGTCCATTATAAATTATACTACTACTACTACATAATGTGCAACATGTCAAGCAGACCTATTGTGTTTAATATGACATATGGTAAGCATGCTAACTTGATTGTTTATTTTTACTAATTGTTGTTTACTAGAATAGGTCACACATGGAAAAAGCTATGGTTTCTGTGGTAGATAAGGGTACGAGCAAATACTCTATATGCTATATCTGACTAGGGAAAACGACCATAACAAAGCGCTTAGCAAAGTGTTGGTGATTGGAGTAGGTACATTGAGAAGATGCTGCTTGTTCATTATTGAAATTTTTGTCGTTTTTTTAAAAACATTGCCCCACTCTCCAAAACAAGGAATTTCACCTGTTTGACCTGTATCACGGCTGCACTTACAATCATTTAAACTCACATACACAAACATCCAGACACAATTATTTATACCATACTTCTGTACACTCCTGTGGTAGGAGTGTTCATGGAGTAAGTACCTTATTATTAGATCAATATCATTGAATGGAAGTAGTAAATCTACTGGTACGGTAATTAGCGTACTATCTAGCTATGTGTACGTTTACTATTCTGATTATAATTAGGCGCAGAGTAGACAGAAATACAGCTAGTTTCAGTAAAAGACAACAAAATCAACACAATCACAATGATGTTGATGCGTTGTAAATAAGCACTACACAGTTTATGAAACAAGCAACGCGACACTTCCGTCCTACGCAATACGAATCCATACAATATTATAAATGCGAAAGTAACTTTATCTGTTCGTTACGTTTTCATGCCTCAACGGCTGAACGAATTTGGGTGTAATTTGGCATAGAAATAGACCAAAACTTGGGTTTGGGCATAAGATACTTTTCATCCAGGTAGTAAGTTCCCGTGGGATAATTTCCGAACTCCAAGCGGACGAAACCGCGGTCAAAAATCTAGTAAGTTAGACATTGACTAATGCAGATATTATAGACGTAAGTGCATGACATGCATAAACGGTGATCAGTCGTCACTAATGAAGGAAAATAAAATATAACGTTTATATTGTACTAGCTGTTGCCTGCGGCTTCGCCTGTGTGAAGTTCGGTAAAGTCCCACGGGATTATACTACCGGGATAAAAAGTATCTTATATGTTAATCCAGGTTATAAAGTATATCTACGTGCAAATTTCATTCAAATCCGTTCAGTAATTTTCGCGTGAAAGAGTAACAAACGTCCATCCATCGATCCTCACAAACTATCGCATTTATGATATTAGTAAGAAGTAAGATAGACATTTTCCGTAAGTTATGGCTTCTGCATACAAACATCCTCATTGATAACATTACTAACGTCAGCTGATGAATGACTATTTACTAGCTACGTATGGGAACAATTAGTTATTTTATTTAGTTAGGTACTATGAATAAGCTATGATGTGGACATGTGGTCAATGAAAGTCATTATTAAGGATGCAACTAGAAAATGCCAGGTGATTGTAATGTCTGTTTTCCTTCCCCAAGTGGGGTACCTACCTACCTATCTATTTACCATTCATTGTTGTAAGTAGTTTAATACCTTTTAGGAAGAAATTTTCAAACATTAAGCTTTTTTCGGAAAGCATAGTAAGGGAGTCATGTGGGATGTAAAAGTTGATGGGTGGTCTGAAAGCTGAATTCGCGCGTATGGTCTGCGTGGATCAAAAGCTACAACTTTCGGGCTTTATAAAAATACTATCTATAAGCATATTATACTGAAGTATGTACTTATCACATTAGGGCGAAGTTGAAGAATTACCCAGATATTTCTTATGAGTGCTCATGAGAAATAATTGGATAATTCACCACTGATACAGGTTTTAGTAGTAATGAAGTACCTATTCTAACATTTGAGTGCCTTATTGTGTTGAAAATAACACTATAGATATTAAAATCTAGATAGAGTTATTATTGTTATTGTCAGTACGCTGTTATCTAAGCTAATTTAGGAGCTGTTATCACATGGTAAACTTTAGTTCTTCATCCCATAGTACTAAAAATACTGTCTAATTAACAAAATTATACTGGAATTGACTGCTCCAGTACCCTGGGTTCAAGGAGGTACATCTATGTATGTTATTCGCTGTGCCTGTGCATCCCATCCTTCATGCAGGTGTCCGATATCTGCAGTATAGCGATACTGATGTCAGGAATAGAGATGAGAGCACTACCACTAACTTTTAAGGGCAGTATTGCTTTAATCTTGCATCAATAAAGAGAATATCCTTCCCACACTGAAGTAAATTAATAAAAGCCACAAGACGATAGTTTATGCTGGTCTAGTGACTAGATTGAAGGGCAGTTGAAGCTCTACTCACTAGAGCACAAATTACCCTTTTGCGTTTGATGAATGAAAGAGCTGATACCGCTGCTGCATTAATAATACAAAAATATTGATTGCCCCGGTCATATTTTATGACATCATTTGACATAATTAGTTTTTTGCTGTGTCATTGTAAGTACCGCGGATGACATGACTACAGAAAAATAGTTTTTTTTTTATGATAACTGGTATTCTCATTTATTATATGAATGAGTAATATGGAGATGATTTTACTAATGAATCGTCACTTTTTTGTGGATATTCATGCTTGCTGAACATTAAATCTATGCTCTTTACTCAAGAATTTGATAGCGTCATGCAGCTTTTGGAAACGAATCAAAGCAAAGGGACAACTGTGTGAATTATATTCGCGTCAATTATATTCCGAACGTTTTAAATACAAAGTGCTGATGGCATAAATGCCTAGTAAAAATCGATATTTTTCGTTTTTGCTGTGTCACCGTTAGTTACGAACACAGAAGGTATGACATAATGAAATACATCAGAAAAAGATTTGATTACTTACCAAATCTTTTTTTTCAGTAATCACTTATCTGATGTTGTCATAATTATGATAAAAATAAAAGGTATGCTCATTAGGGAGATGTTATCATTTGTTAACTTTTATGCTCGATCTACATCCAGTTACTTTCAAAGTAACATCTAAAAGAGGTGATACGGATCTTGCCATTGCCGCGATCTAAGTTTCCTTTGATTAGGGATGCCACACGTCCGGAATTTTAGTTCAGTGTCGATTGATAAATAACGTCCGGAATTTCTAAAACTGAGAAAAGTAATACACAGTAATCTCAAATTATTTTAAGCTAAATTGATATAGGAATCGACAGTATCTGTAATTTTATACATTTAAGTACATATAATGTGAATAGTTTTATGTGACTTATATTTTCATCACCCGGCAATATATTGCAAAAATCTTAGCAAACAAAAATCTTTTATTCTAAAAGTATACCTACAACACAATAGATAGGAAAGAAATGTCCGGAACTTTTATCATAAACGTCCGGAATTTCCTCCGGAATACTTTTATAAAGATCTGGATACCCTACATTTGATCAATGAAAGATCTTGCGCGACATTCAAAATACCTATGTATTATTACTAGCCCGTTGTGGCCCTCAATAGGGCAAAAAGTCTCCCTTTCATCTTTCCGGTTTCTTTTGCGATTTAAGCCCAATAATTTCAGTAGTGGTACAAAATCGTAAATACGCGATACTGTTTCGTTACCATCAGTACCGTCTTGTCTTGGGGCGTTTTCGAGTAATTCTTTTGTATGTCGCCTGATTCGATCAATAAACGTCTTATTACATACATATACGTACATAAATAAGCCCGAGAAATCTAGTATACACGGCGGCACATGAAGCTGTACAATTCCAGTATAACTTGGCTTCGCTTTGTATAGATTTTCTATACAATGAGAGATCCGCATAAACTGGTTATGTATAGCTTGACTGGTGCGTACGTAAAAAAAGACGTGTTTAAAATATTGTAGTTATTATTGTCTGATTCACTGAATAGGCTTGGTGTTGGTAGGTAGCACGAAAATAAACAAGCGCCGAAAATAAGTTCAATAATGTTTGACCATTAGCAGCACAAAATATTAATTGTCTGTCATGTCATGATCATGACTCCAAGGCCACAATATAGTAGTTTTTGCTGTGTCATAGTAACTATTTAACCAACTCTCAATAGAATGCCTGACTTGAAAAGTTTAGTTTATTTATTATCGTATCAGAGTTTTTTCTAGTGTGTATGAGTCATTAGTATGTAATGTTGTAACATCAGCTAAAAAAATTCAGTATGTGAATTATAAAGTATGCTCAAAATTGGTATAGGTCTGTTATTTTCCTTATTAGATTATATGAAACTATTTTAATTGAATACTGTAACTGTAATACTACTTTTTTGCTGAATCAGTTTCAGGTTATTCTAGTTCCTCACCACTGCAAATATATAGGCTGATGTAATAATAATAAATCTTTTTCTTTTTTTTTAAGAAATATGTACAAATATAAAAGATGTGTAGAAAAAACGAAAAAGGAAATAACTTTAGCTGAAGCTTTGTTTCATTGCAACTAAGTATTATAATGTTTTCTTAACATGCAGTTGTCTGGTAATTATTTATTACAGTTATGTACTGTGGTGGGTGATAGTTAAGATTTATGTGAATCCATTTACTTCATGATAAAGATATAAATTTACAACAACAATATTTTTTTGTTGTATAGACTTTAAGTGTTTACTGTAAGCATTATGTTTTTTTATTGTATTATCATTGATCATGTTTTTAAAGTAACATTTCATACAAAATAAATACATTATCTTTATTAATATTAAGTTATGGTATTTTTATTAAATTGTTTTGAAATAATTTGAAGCCAATCCCAACATAATTGAAAAGGGTAGGAAGCTGACAAAGTTGATATCTTTGATGGTTCCTAACATGAAAAAATTAAATTAAATCTGAACCATGCACCTAAATTCTGCATTTTTCTTTAACTTTTAACTTTCAATCAGAAAAAAAATACTTACTTAGGGGATCTTTTAATTCTGTCTCCTGCAGTTTGGGCAGTAGTTCATCAGCTCTAAGGCTCACTGTGGCTCGCTGCTTCTCATCATCAAACTTTACTATTATGTACTCCACCTGAAAGAGTTTACATAAATTAGCTTTTAAAATAAACACATAACATTACATAATTGAAGCAGTTATTTGAAAGGGTAGGCAATGTACATGAACTACACTGGAGGTTATTTTTGAGTCCCAGGTACTAGTGGGGCTATTTCTTATCAACTAGGCACAATCCAGACTCTTGGCAGGCACTGACAGTTTTTTACTGGAATTCATTATAAACAATTTTCACTGTGTGGGGATAGTACCCAGAACTTCACTGCTAATGTAAGTATACTTCTTCTAACACATGTTACAACATATTTTTCAGTATTATGAAATAGTGAGTGTTCTCATAATTTATTTTTATACAAATAGTACAATAGAAGTAAGTAGTTATTATGCTGCTGTGGCAGAGCATTCTTTTATTTCTATCCAATAATATTGAATGAGTGTTGAGTTTACATTTTCATAAAACAAAGTATCTTATTTTATTTATTATTGAATTGAAATGAACAATTACTTACAGCATAACTTGTTAACAATACTTTGTAACAAGAATGTCTTTGTTTATCAATATTTAAGGATAATTTTAACATCTTTGGATCCACCTCACTGTGGATATATCATGACGTATGGTCTACAAAAATGCTCTAAGAGCCATCAATTTGACTAAAAGTAAAGGATCAATACTGAATGTAAACAAACCTCATCTCCCCACTTGAGTACATCTCCTGTGCGCTCCTGGAGCTTGCAGTAAAGGTTGATGAACTGCTCGATGCCGTGCTGGCGCACATGCTCCGCCAAAGCCTTCGTCTCATCCCAAGACAGAGGACTTCCTTCACTTAACAAACCCATCTTAGCTACTTGAACGAAAGAAAAATTTACACGTGATCTGCACAAGTTCACAGTAAAAAAAATATGACGAACGAACGCGCTCCCCTTGTAGATACTGTTCATATATTGCTAAGTGCTAATCAGCTAGGAGCATTGAATATCACCAGTTTATAAAAATGCAACGTAAAATTTGTTTTACGACATTGGACATAAAAAGTACACCATAGAAAAACTTGTAATCACGCCGAAATAGTTATAGGAACTTTATAATTCCTTCAACAAATTAAATTCGAAAGAAAACAACACAATTTAACAATTCACTTTTTTAAAGTATGTTGATCCCGAGACCGAAAGACGACCGATTACTTTATTTGTTCACAATAAATAGAGACAGAACCAGACAGAAATGAAGTTATATCAGCGTACAAGGCTGTTCTGTAATCACCACTAATTCAACATTTTTTTATCAATGGAACATCTATTAGATGTCCAGTACATCTTGGAAGGCGGGGAAATATGTAACTAAAATAAAATGTACTGAATTGGATAGGATTTTGACGTTACCCTAAGCAAGCAGCGCTGCCATGAAGTACCAAGATAATCTGGGACAGCGAAGCCTGCTGTCAAACAGCCAATAAAACGTTCCATTTCCAGACGAATCTCATAAAGGATAAAATTCGATACTTTAAATGTCGTTTATTTGGTTAAATAAAAGCGTATATTATTGTAAAGACATTAAATTAATTATATGCTTTACAGTTTGGTTTTCAGGAGAGAAAACCTAAAACATAACAACATTCAAAACGGAACGTTGCTTCAAGTTTCATTCAATGTCCGCAGGCTGTTCCGCTCATTCATTGTGATAGAAAAAACATGGACTTAGTATATAAACAGGACTGAGTTCTCCGACATTCGTAACACACAAAAATGAACCTTACTTTTCACACCGTAAGTTTACTTTTGGTAAACTATCATAACCGCGGCGAGAGAGAGATAGCCAAAAGGGAGCCCTTTGTACCTTTCACTCAATTGCCAAAACATAGAAATGTTAAAGATGGCAGAAAATATAACACCGGCAGACACATGACACTACAAGTAAAATAAGTTACGTGTATATCTTTTTAACTTTAAGATAATTTTTAATTATTTTCTTTTATAGGTTTACAATCTGTACATAATTCTATTTTATTTATTTTAAGTAAAATTAAATATAAGTATGATTAGCATAGCATAGCATAATCAGAATATTAATGTTCCCACTGCTGGGACGCAGGCCTCCTCTCTATGAGAGGGAACGGGCTATAATCCACCACGCGGGCCCAGTGCGGATTGGTCGATGTCACATGTCTTCGAATTTTTGGTTCTAGGACATGCCGGTTTTCTCACGATGTTTCCCTTCACCGTTTTCAGAGCAGTGGTGATGAAATAACTTACACAAAGTAATGCGCCTGGCTGGGTTCGAACCCACGACTTCCTGCTCGTAAGTCGGGGTCTCCACCACTGGGCCACCGCTGCTCTCATAAGTATGATTATTTGGAAGCTATTATATTATCATCATCAATGGTGTTGAGGCGGCTTTTTTGACGTCATAAGTTGTTTTGAGAAAATTATAAGGTTTATCTACGGTTCTTTTTTATTTTAACTGTTAAAATGGTTAAAAAGTGTTGTATCACGTCATGTAAAAGTGAATCATATGGTGGTTGTGTCATATCATTTCACAGGTAAGGAATATTATAGATTTTGTTTACTAACAATAATTAGTGTGACCATGCCTTAGATGTTTTGCAGACGAAAGACTTAATGCTTATAAAACTGTTAATTATGCACATGAGAAATATAATTTGTACCTATGTATCGCGTTATTGAAATAGCAATACTTTTGTTTGGAAATAAGGCAAAAAGGGTTGAATGTGATTCCCGATCAATCATCTAATTAGTCAACCACATTCTATCCAATGTATAACGGATCGAGAACCACAAGAATTACAACTACTTAGTAAAATCATTGGCTAATTCGTATTTTTAAGAATATTCTGTTCCGATTGGCTTACGGCAGAAACTCCACAAAACAATTAAGTTTAGCCATGTTTAATTTATAAATGTTTGTCATACACTTAGTTTTATTTGAATACCCATACACCAATTCTGCAGAGCAAACGGAAAAAGAGCATGGAAAGGCCATGGTCCCAACCGAAATTCTCATTTTTTTATCTCAAATTATTATTTCACTATTTTAAGTAACCGTTGATGTGTTAACCGGACACAAATTGTCTCTGTTAAAACGAAGTTTCTTTTTTGTGATAAAAATGCTTGGTCACCCTATTAGAAAGAGACAAAGGCCTCTGTTATAAATATCTCTCTCGTCACAGTTTTCTGGTAGAGTGCTCAGTCCATGAGAAAAAATTAGATGTCTATGCGCTTCATTATGCGCTCATTCAATGAATAAAACTCGGCGGCTCGTGGCTGAAAAATTCAGAGTGACCGAGAACAGAAAATCGACAAAAACACCTGATTTTCTTATAAATTATTATTTACTTTTAACTATTCGAGCATGCAAAGAGTTAAAAATAAAATGAGAAGTTTGAAGAAGGTCGATAGTCAATATTCGTCGCTATGGTCATGCTACAGCAACTACAATGCTTCAGGCAAAGAGTTAAATAATAAAAAGGGAAACTTGAGGCTTTAGGCCTATAAAATGGAGGCTATAGTGCATAAATTCACCGCTAGAGGCGTTCGTGTAGAGTAAGGTCTTGAGAAATGTCGGATGCGCTAGAATTTTCGCGCGGTGCGCACTTTTTAGGGTTCGCCGAATGGCAAAAAAGATTCAAAAGATTAATCTTAAAGATTCACCATGTCTGTCTGTCTGTCCGTCCGTATGTCACAACAACTTTATTCCGAAACTATTAGGACCACACAGTTGAAACTTGGTAGATAAATGTATTCTGTGAACCGTTTTACGACTTTTATGCAAAAATTAAACAAAAATTAAATGTTTCTTGCTTGCTAATTTTATCGACAATATTGTAAATATGTATCTGAAAGTTAAACTATGTTGTTGTACGTTATAAAATAAAAAACTTTTTATGAAGTTATTAGTACTTAGTATAAAATAGAATTATTGACTTAACCTTACTCGCCAGTGGCGCTATCTGGTTAGCTTAAAAACGATAGACCTCATTGAATAATTAATTCTTCCTTCATTCAATCATTCCTTTTAAAGTGCAGTTACTGCCAGTGCTGCTAATCGCGGGGAAAATCCCCGATTTACGGGGAATTGAGGGTTAGCGCGGGGAGAGCATGGGGAATGACAAAAATCGAGCAATTTTGGGAAATCCAGGCCAATTTTTTCGGTGGGTGTAAAACTATTTTATGTCCCGTCTTACGATTTTGTATTTCTGAACGCATCCATTTATACATTGTGTATTGTACATGGTTGTCGATTTTTTAAATTGGTGCTATTATATTATCTGTGTTGGTGCGAACGGTTAAAATTTTCAATAAAATTATGGAAAAGTGGTTAAAAAGTGTAGCTACTGTTAAAAAACAGGTTAGTTGCATGTTTAGCATAAGTTAACCGGAACCCAGAATTTAAGTTTGTCGAGGTGTGCAATACTGTTTACTTAAGAGCCGCCCTTGTTCCGCAGAAAATAAGAGTATAAGGTATAGTATTTTATAATAGTTTTAGTAGTTTATTAAACAAATTTAGTATAAAACAGCGTTTTTATTCCAATAATATCATTTTGGGGACTTTGTGGGGAATGAATAAAGAAGAAGCGGGGAATTTCAGAGAATTGACAACACTGACGCGGGGAATCGAGAATTTTTTATTGGCAGCACTGATTATGCATTCACTTACTGTCACTTAGAGATGGGTTGTAACAGGTAAAACACGATATCTGTTATCACTGTTACTGTTACATAAAAATAACAGATCCAAATATCTGTTATTAAATAACAGCCTGTTATTTTTGTACAGACGATAAATCTCAATTGAATATCTTCTTTATTTCTTCCATTAAAAGTCGAAAATCGTATAAAAAATAAGTATAGAAATTAGAAGTGTTTATATTGTTGTCGTCCGGTTATTGCTATAAAACTAGTGTTATAGCAATAACCGGACCGCCACTTTTCTAGAAAAGTGTTGGCACTCAGCCTAATTTGAATAAATGATTTTTGATTTTTGAGATCTCAACCCCAACATAATGTAAAAGATTAGATAGATAGGAGATACTGATTGTTCATTAAAAAATTCCTAACTGAACACTTTCCTTCATACTTTATTACAGGCTTAGGACTGTCAGTTTACTATAAATTTATGAATATTACGATGTAATTAGTTAAGTTTGAAACTGGCGCATTTAAAAGTGTTCAATTCATTTTATGTACATGACTATATACATTATCACCTATTCTATATCTACATTTACTTATTCTTTATTTATTTACAAATTTTGATGTAAAAATATGAGTTTCTGCAGTTTCCTGACTAACCGGGTCCGCCTTTCATTTACTATGAGTAACAGTAACAAGCCGCGGTAACAGTGAGGTCTGTTCATAACAGGCTGTTATTAAAGTAACAGATAAAATAAGTTGGTAGGAACAATTGTTATTTGTTAAATGTAAATATCTGTTAGTTCTATCTGTTACGATAAATATGCCTCACTCCTACTGTCACTCACTCATTGAATGGTGACAGTAATAATGAAAAGTGTCGCGTTTTTAATTCCGTTTTTTCCTAGTAAAATTAATTTGTACTTGTAAATTTTGCAATTATTGTCAATTGGCATTTGAAAAATGTGTGTTGTGTGTGTGTCATAACTAGAGTATAAATGAAAAATTACCACATGAAGGTTTGGTTATTCCAGTAATCAACAACCAGCACCATGGTGCCTGTGGCAATAGAAGGATGCACCCAAGGTGCTGAAGGTGGAGGAGCCCGGGGCGGCTCCATATCTCTAGCATTACTTATAGATTTTATCGTACAGAGAACTTACGATGAACTCACGGTATTGGCTGAACTGTAAGTACCACAACATAGTCAACGTTAAATGCAATCTCTGAACATGGTTGTTAATGGTGTTTCTTGATTACAGTTTACCCCGTAAAACGGATATGGAGCGCAAAATTGAGATATACAAATTCAGTGCGCGAACACGGCAGTTGTTTGTACGCTTGTTGGCCCTCGTGAAGTGGGCAAGTAGTGCCACTAAAGTGGACCGCTCTGCACACATTATGGCATTTCTCGATAAGCAAGCCTTGATTTTTGTTGAGACGGCTGATGTTCTGGCCAGAGTCGCCCGGGAGACCCTAGTTCATGCAAGGTATGGTTTTGGTGCTACGTAGTCTGTCCCTAACTGAGAACCTTAAACTCAATCAAATTGCTGAAGTTACTTGGTTGATGTTATTTAGGTCAACCAATCACAGTAGCTAAAATGGGATTTGTAAGCTAGTGTACTGATAGTGTTAGGGTTTCATTAATCACTTCTCAGGTTTGTGAGTATTGTACTACTGTACTGAGAGATAGTGTCAGAGATATGGTTAGGGTTTCATTAATCACTTCTCAGGTTTGTGAGTATTGTACTACTGTACTGAGAGATAGTGTCAGAGATATGGTTAGGGTTTCATTAATCACTTCTCAGGTTTCTGAGTATTGTACTACTGTACTGAGAAATAGTGTCAGAGATATGGTTAGGGTTTCATTAATCACTTCTCAGGTTTCTGAGTATTGTACTACTGTACTGAGAGCTAGTACCAGAGATATGATTAGAGTTTTATTAATCACTTCTCAGGTTTCTGAGTATTGTACTACTGTACTGAGAGCTAGTGCCAGAGATATGGTTAGAGTTTTATTAATCACTTCTCAGGTTTCTGAGTATTGTACTACTGTACTGAGAGCTAGTGCCAGAGATATGGTTAGAGTTTCATTAATCACTTCTCAGGTTCCTGAGTATTGTACTACTGTACTGAGAGCTAGTGCCAGAGATATGGTTAGAGTTTTATTAATCGCTTCTCAGGTTTCTGAGTATTGTACTACTGTACTGAGAGATATGGTTAGGGTTTTATTAATCACTTCTCAGGTTTCTGACTATTGTACTACTGTACTGAGAGATAGTGTCAGAGATATGGTTAGGGTTTCATTAATCACTTCTCAGGTTTCTGAGTATTGTACTACTGTACTGAGAGATAGTGTTAGAGATATGGTTAGGGTTTCATTAATCACTTCTCAGGTTTCTGAGTATTGTACTACTGTACTGAGAGCTAGTACCAGAGATATGATTAGAGTTTTATTAATCACTTCTCAGGTTTCTGAGTATTGTACTACTGTACTGAGAGCTAGTGCCAGAGATATGGTTAGAGTTTTATTAATCACTTCTCAGGTTTCTGAGTATTGTACTACTATACTATGATATTACGTGTGGGTACGTTGGCACGTTTAAATTAAGTCCGTGTTTTTTATTCCGTTCACCGGTAAAAATGTCCAAGTTTAACGTTGAAACAGCTTTAAACGATCTATTAAAGACAGTGGCAGCGTTTACTGTACAAATCACGACCCAAACTGCTGTGATTGAGTCTCAAAACAAGAAAATAGGCGATCAACAGCAACAGATTGAAAATTATTTCGTCACCATTACCGAACAGACGAGGGTACTTTCAGTTTTATCCACCAAAATTGAGAAGCTCGAAGTTCTAATGTCTGCGAATACATCGAAGAGTGAGATGGATAAACTTAGCGTAATACCAACTACACAGCGGGGGAGCGAGGCAAGTGTTGCGACTGTTGCCAAAGAACCGCAAAGAAAGGAGACGGAACGTGCGCGTCGTGCAACAGAGCGAGCTAAGAATAAGGCTGCGTCCATACCTCAGAAAACCGCCGAGTGTTTATTGGAAACTCCTGTGATAGCTTTGGAGAAAGACTTCTCATCTGAAGGATGGAAAGTAGTCACTAACAAAAAGAATGCAAAGAAAGTCGTTGCTAATGCCATAAAAAAGGGAGGAAATGCACAAATTGCTGCAATTCAAGCAATTCAGACAAAAAGGTTTTTGCATGTATGGTCACTACATCCAGACACATCTGAAAAGGCAATATGTGAGCACGTGGCGGGAATCTGTGGTACTGACGATATTAAAGTCGAGAAGATAAGCCCGAAAAGCAAAAGAGACTATGCGTCATTTAGGATCGGAGTCCCAGAATCACTTTTTGAGAAAGTGAACAATGTAGATAGCTGGCCACTTAACGCCCAATTCAACCAATGGGTGTGGTTTCGGAACTCCCGTAAACCAATACAAGGGAACCAAAGCCAGGCATAAATGCATTCGAGTGTATTACCAGAACGTTCGAGGTTTGCGAACAAAAACTAAGACTTTCTTCACTAATCTATTGGCATCCTCTTACGACCTTTTTGCCATCACAGAGTCGGGCCTTAATGATTCAATCCATGATGGCGAACTTATTCCACCGGATTATAAAATACTACGGTGTGATCGAGCAGATGGCCGCAAACAAGGAGGAGTGTTTTTAGCAACATCACCACGGTTTGATTTAAAGTGCGTTCCGATCGCAAATGTGGACTCGGCCTTATTTGAAATTGTATGTGCTACCGTGCACCTGGGAAATAATTGTTTGTTTTTATGTTGTGTAGTTTATATTCCACCAAAATGTGACAGTAATGAATATATGCGATTGTTTAATATTGTTGAAACTGTATGTGTAAATTATGAGAATGTATTAGTGTTGGGTTATTTTAATATGCCATCTACATCAGTGGAAGTGCACAGCTACTTGGAATATGTAAACGCTTTCTGTGGATTTCATCAGGTAAATAATGTGTGTAATGTAAATAATCGTACTTTGGATTTAGTATTGACTACGTTTTTGGCGAGTGAGGTGGAGGTAGAACTGTCGGGTGAACCGTTGGTGGATATTGACGTTCAGCATCCTCCACTGATAGCTACAGCCAAGTTAGGAGGTCGATTTAATGACCTATTGACGGTACGCAAACCGAGTTCGGATTGCGAGGAGGAATCCGTATTAAATAGTGTACCGAAATGGAATTTTATCAAATGTGACTTTCTCAGACTATATCGTATTTTACAATCGATAGATTGGGAGGCATTGTATGAGTTTTTGGATCCCGATAAGGCATTGACGTTTTTCTACAGCGTAGTTAATGAAGCCATTAGTGAATGCACACCGACGAAAAAAAAATGTGAGCATAAATGTAAATTTGTGTATCCAACCTGGTACACATCTGATTTAATACGCGACATCAAAACAAAGTGGAGGTATCATAAATTATTTAAAATGACTGGTTCCAATAGCGACTATGAATGCTTTTCTTACTATCGAACCCAAGTTAAATATAAATTAACGTCAAAGTATGACAATTACCAGCGTAGGCTACAATCGAATATTAAAAATGATCCTAAATCGTTTTGGAATTTTGTTAGAAGCAAGCGTGCTAGGCGCAACAAAACTCGAGTCACAAAAAATGGAAAGGAGTTGAGTGACGAAGAGTGTGCCGAATGTTTGGCTTCCTACTTTCATTCGGTATATAACGAGGTGCGCCCGGCGCTGGACCCCGCGGAGGCGGAGCGCGCGGCGGGCGCGAGCGCGGGCTCGGGGCGCGTGCATGTTGGCCAGCTCGACCTGCGCGAGGTGCGCGCCGCGCTCCGCCGCCTTAAGCCCAAGTATTCGGCGGGACCAGATGGGATACCTCCTTATATAGTTAAAGACTGTAGCGCGGTGTTTGAAAAGCCGTTACTGCACATTTTAAATTTGTTTTTAAGATTAGGTCAATATCCCAACCAATGGAAAATCACTAGAGTGATCCCAGTCCCGAAGGGAGGCTCGGGAACCGACGTTAGTGGCTACCGGCCGGTGGCGGTGCTGTCGGCGTTTGCTAAAGTATTTGAGTCGGTGTTGCACAAGTGTATTTCAGATCAAGTAACTTCTCGCCTGACCGACGCTCAACACGGTTTCCGGACTGGTCGAGGTACGGGGAGTAACTTGTTGTCTTTCATGACATACCTGGCGCCAGTTGTTGACGCTGGGGGGCAGGTGGACACTGCGTACTTCGACTTTCGGAAGGCGTTCGACACCGTCGACAACGATGTGCTGTTGGCTAAGTTTGCGGCATTTGGTTTTACGCCGCACCTTCTGCAATTCTTCGCGAACTACCTTGGCGATCGCCGGCAGTACGTCGAATATGGTGGATACGTCTCCAAGCCTTATTTCACGTTTTCGGGGGTGAGTCAGGGTAGCAATATCGGTCCATTAGGCTTCATACTCATGGTCAATGATCTACCGGAAGTTGTAAAGGAGGCGAAATGTTTGCTATTCGCGGACGACCTCAAGTTGTTCCTGTCGGTAGCAGACACTTCGGATTGTGAACGGCTTCAACAGGATATTGATAGGGTACTGCAGTGGAGTCTAGATAATAAGTTAGGTTTTAACGTTTCCAAAAGCG
The DNA here is from genome assembly GCA_910589295.1 of Noctua janthe. Classification (NCBI taxonomy): domain Eukaryota; kingdom Metazoa; phylum Arthropoda; class Insecta; order Lepidoptera; family Noctuidae; genus Noctua; species Noctua janthe. Next base: position 9,099,188 of record OU342556.1, on the reverse strand, counting down.
GTATAATGAGTTACACTCGCGCGCGCGAACCTCTGCTGCATCAGTATCAGATGGAAGCCGTGGTCATGTCACGAGTCACGCATGTGCGGGACCTGGGCGTGGAAATGGTTCCAGAATTAATGTTTCGTGAGCACATCTTAGACATATGCGGCAAGTCCTTCCGAAATCTTGGATTTATACTCAGACAGTGCAAAGACTTTCAGAATACGGCAGTGGTTAGAATCCTGTATAATTCGTTGGTACGGAGCCATCTTGAAACGAGTGCGATCGTTTGGAACCCTCATGAGGCTAAATACAGTGTCATGGTGGAAATAATCCAAAATAAATTCACTCGTTTTTTGTTTTTTAAACAGTACGGCGTCTATCCCTTCTTCCCGCTCATGTACCCGAGTCTCTTCGTAATAGGGATGGTGGGGTACAGCAGGCTGGCGGTGCGGAGGGACGTCGCTCTGTGTAGTTTTGTGTTTCGGGTGCTGCGCGGCTGGCTACACCACCCCGATCTGTTAGCGGAGCTGGGGCTGCGCGCGCCACCCGGTTGCGGGGGCGCGCGTCGCCCCACGCCTACGCTACTGGAGCCATCCTCTAGGACTAACCTTAACAAGTTTGCCCCCTTGTCACGCGCCATAAGACTGTTAAATATTATCTCAGATGAGGTAGATATATTTCACTGCAGTCTGATGAAGTTCACAGGAGTAGCACTGAAGTGCATTGAAAATATTTAGAGGTGTGCTTATTGTAGGTATTTTAATATTTTTCTTTTTTGATATGTATTCTGATTGTGTTTTAATTGTATTTTTGTTAGCTTATGTAAGTTGTATCTTGGTGGTGGTAACATCGCATTGGCGTTATAGCTGTAAAGGTGTTATTTCATAATTTTAAATAAATAAATAAATAAATACTGAGAGCTAGTGCCAGAGATATGGTTAGAGTTTCATTAATCACTTCTCAGGTTTCTGAGTATTGTACTACTGTACTGAGAGCTAGTGCCAGAGATATGGTTAGAGTTTTATTAATCACTTCTCAGGTTTCTGAGTATTGTACTACTGTACTGAGAGATAGTGCCAGAGATATGGTTAGGGTTTTATTAATCACTTCTCAGGTTTGTGAGTATTGTACTACTGTACTGAGAGCTAGTGCCAGAGATATGGTTAGGGTTTCATTAATCACTTTGCCAGGTTTCTGAGTATTGTACTACTGTACTGAGAGCTAGTACCAGAGATATGGTTAGTGTTTCATTAATCACTTCTCAGGTTTCTGAGTATTGTACTACTGTACTGAGAGCTAGTGCCAGAGATATGGTTAGGGTTTCATTAATCACTTCTCAGGTTTCTGAGTATTGTACTTTAAATGCAAGGTTAGAGTTCCTACAAGTTTCCAACAGTATAAAATGATACACCGTTCCATTTCTGAAACTGTTAAGTTTTTAAACAATTACCCAACTAACAGCTTTGAGAAATTGCCCTCACACATATTAAAGGCTTTGTCTGCAGCTTTAGATATGAAAAGCCTTTTGGATTAAAACTTGGTCATAACAAAAGAAAATTGAAAAATCTCAGCAAAGTAGGAAAAAATATGACAAAGAATTATACAGAATCTTTGTTCTCTGTCAGTAGACAAAGTCGCTGCTGGTTGTTCTGATGTTAATCTAAGTTATTCTTTTATTTAGACATTATACCCAGTATTAGCATTGCGGCAACACCAGTAAATCAGTACATTATTGAACCCTCAAGTCTTTGAAAAGATGGATGGATTGTGTTAGGAATGATATGAAAGAGAAAAGAGTAAATGATGCCACAATGTCTGACAGGGCAGAATGGAAGAAGAAAAAGTGTTTCGCCAACCCCAAGTAGGATGGGACAAGGGCAGGTAGATGATGATGTAATCTTTTGAAAATCTTTCTTCTTGAGAATATTTGTGATGGGGAACTTCTTCATTGTTGTTTTATATTCGCAGGCTGCCAACTTTTCACATGGCTGCAGCAGTGGAAGTATTGACTTTGGGCACATACAGCAGATTGCCTGCTGTTATCAGGGAAAGGCTTGTCCCCCCTCCGTCGTTAACGGCCGGCGAGCGCCGTACTACATTGCGTGCTCTTGCGCATGTTGTGCGCCAACGCCTCACTACTGCATCTTTGCCCAGTGATATTAGGAACTTGAAGGTATGTTTGTGTGAGGTAAAAAAGATAGCATTAAACTATAAATAGTAGTTTAATATTTGTTGTGAAGACAAAGCAAAAATATGGTACAATATAGGATTGTGTGACTAATTTTACATTATTTTAACCTGGGTTTAGATTCACCTAGTAATCAAGAAAAACTAAGCTTACACAAATATATAAAGTAGTTTTAAAAACTATATAAAAATATTTACAGTAGTGAAAAAATCCTTTTGAAGGTGGAGAATGGGCGTGCCACATTTACTGTGGGCCAGGAGTTCAGTGTCTCTCTCACTGTTATGGGAGATGCACCCAACTTGCCATGGCGACTGTTGGATATAGCAATATTGATACAGGACAGTGAAACTGGAGGTAAGACTACAGATACCCAAACATGCCATAATTTTTATCCCAATCTATGCACACAGTATCTACTCGTAGCCATAAAACATAAGTTATTATTAATTTGTAGAACCTACAATATCTTGACATTTTCTAAGCAAGTCAAAGTAATGGCCTTTTTACAAACTTGTGTATACGTGTGCGCGTGCGTGTAGGCGCCGCCCTCGTCCTATTGTATCGTATGCACGCGGGTCCCGGGGGGGGTTGCTGGTTTATCACAGTCACGCGTGCTACATGCGTGCCGCCCGAAACCGACACGGTGATGGCGAATCTTTGTCTATGTGACTCGCAGCACTAATGTGACTAAATCCTTTCAGAGGGCAAGCCACTAGTACACAGTTCCCAACTGGCATGGCTGCGCGGCGTCGCACAGGCGCGCTTGGCCGCGGCTGGTCTCAGCGGCGCATTGACTGCGCTGCGCTTCTTCTGCCGCTCTCTCTCGCTTGAGCTGTTGTACACACAGACGCTGAGGCTGTGTCGCGACCGCTTGTCCAAGCATTTACAAGTTGATAGGTACACCCCCGGACAGAAGCTGCAGGTTTCGTATTGGAGGTATGTTGATATACAGAATTTGGATTAACAGATTTAATGAAACTTTTTCTGCTTTATTTATATTTTTTGGTGATAATATCTCTAAATGACTACATATTTACACATCTTCTGTCAGTATCTTTTCACACTGAATGAACACAAATACTCAGGGTATCTCACTCGAATATTATATAAAACAGATGTCTTAAGCCATTGAGTCAAGCTAATCATCGTTTGAAGGCCTGGCAACCATAAAAAAGCCTACGTTTGGGAGGACTGGATGCAGAAGAAGAGTCAGGCCATGTGCGACTTAGAAGAGGCAGCTATCTAGCAGTTGACTGCGACAGCCTGCCTAGATAGACAAATCTCATTGTCATGTAATGTTTTTCCTCAGGGAGCTAGGCTGCGAGCTAGGTTACCGCCTCATCATAGGCGCGGAAGGCTCGCAGCTGTGCGTGTGGCACGTGCCGGCGCTGGCGGGCGGCGAGCGCGTGGCCACGGCGCTGACGCCGCACGCGCCCTCCATGGAGCGCTTGCTCGCGCACACCGTGCACGTGCGCTCACGACAGAGGCTGAATGACCTTAAAGTGCTGCTTAATGAAATGGGGGTAAGTAAAGATTGCTAAGTAGACAGATACATTAATAGGCTTAGATACCCGCACGCAAAATACGCGCTTTGACGTGGAGTTGCGGACACCAGCCCGTTATACAATAGGCTTAGATAGGTTTATCCGTTATTGGAAAATCTTGTTTTAATTCCATCAGCCATTTATTCCACACGCATTACCTCCTCGCTCCCTCATTTTTTTTCAAATCGTTTCTGTTGAATGGTTCATCAACTAATTTAAATTAGGCAGTCTTCAAATTAACATAATTGTACTATACCTATAATTCTTCTGCCAGTTTGATACCAAACTGTAGTCAGAAAACAAGCCTTAAGTTTCTTATTATTGTACCATGTTCAACAGGTGGAATGCAGCGTGAGCGGCTGGCCCTGCGTGCTAGCCTGCTCGGTAGTGTCCCCGTGCCTGCGCGCGGAGCAGCTGCTGGTGTGCGTGGGCGCGCACGGCGGGCGGCTGCGCGCGCGCGTGCCGGCGTACCCCGCCACGCCGCGCATGCCCGAGCTCGCCAACGCGCTCGGCGCTACCAACGTCACGCAAATCAAGGCGCTGCTCACGCAACTAAGGTGAATTTTATGACTGCTGTAACGTCCTTATGTTACAACTAATAACAATTTCTTCGAATTAGTATAAAATCCAGACTTGTTCTGATACAATATAGCATTACACTCTCCAACATCATAAATTCTGGTTGATCCAAGATAATGCAATCTTAAAACTCAGATGAGAACCTTCGAACATCCCTTGTTTTTAAAGCCTGGACATATTTTCATGAAGACTGTAATAATCTTGACTGTTTTGGCTTTTAAACTCGAGTTATTCAGAGTACAAGTGTTCAACACAGGTAGCGAAACTTCATAAAATCCATAATAATTTCCCCAGGTTTTGGCTAGTAGCTCGTCGTTGCGAGAAGACGCTACAGCACCTTCCCGCGAGCGTGTGCGAACACCTCCCGTTCCTGCACGGCCCCGACCACCCACTCACCAAGTTGTCGCCCGACAGACTCTACGTCACGCTGCATAGACATACTGATCATATACTGGTGAGTATCAGCATAACACTGATGTAATTATTGTTTAACTAAAGGACATAATAAAGAACCTAAAAAGATCCCATTGCTGGTGTACTAATCCACGCCAAAGCACAGACTGTTTATAAATACTGTTTCTTTTGCTGATAAGTATGTTGCTTACCATATTCTGTAGGCGTCCCCCAGGTGCCCAATTAACAAAAATACTTCTTGACAGTTGGACAAGAAAGTGAGATTAGATTATAAAAGTTCCGATATTCATTTTTATTTTAAAAAGTATAGCTTTACTTCCACTGTCATCGAAATTCTCATCATTCATCTTTTAGCATTAAATCCTGTTATGTATTGTTCAGATAGTGGAGATGAAAGAGGTAGCGGCCGGCAGCACAGCTACCACCAGCAACAGTTCCAACAGCGGCAGCGCTTGTTCCGTGGCGCTGTCCTTCCACCTGGCCGGCGCCAAGCGGTGCACGCCCGATGAGTGTGAGGACGAGGTACGCTCACACTAAAATACACCTTTTTCGTTAGTGTCCTAAAGTGCAAAATTGCACGAATATTGCGGCAATCAAAAAAATAACGCGGTTGTGGTCGGGCATTCTCGAGCGTTTCAGCTTTCTCATACAAGCTCTTTTGCACTTTAAGATACTGATGTTTTGGTTTATTATTTAATACAATAAAAATCTTTTTCGGCATAGCACTAAATAAATATTCGACGACCATCCAAATGTACTACTGTAATATTTTGTTTGAATGCTATAGGGCTCTGCCAGCAGTACGTCGACGCCGGCAAATGCACCGCGCGCCTACTTGAAACTTAATTCTTTGGTTGAACTGGACACATTTACGCTCACACATGGACCGTTCACACCGCTCGATACTCCCGGTAAGTACTTACGACTAAAACTTTGATCCTAAAGCTGTTGTTATTTGCATCGGGAATAATATTTCAAGTCAAAATTAGGTTCAGGGTCATCAACGTGCAAATTGTTAATATCAATTCAGCACAGGATTCCAGACTATCTCATTTTTTCGTCGTCTACAAAATAAAAAATCTGCCGTTTTATACAGAAGGCAAGACCTACAAAAATAATGGATTAAAACGTATGGAACACTTAATTTTTTGAACAAAAATTTCATGTACTGAATTCGGTATAATGATGATGATATTATTATTATTCGTGCAAAGCGATGGCGAAATAGATCGTAGTGTAAAGCACAGAATTAACACGGGATGGATGAAATGGTGGCAGGACACGGGAACAATCTGCGACTCCCGCATTGCCCTTAAACTTAAGGGGAAGATTTATAAAACAATGGTTAGACCTGCTGTCAGAATGTTGAGCCACAAACGGGATGAACGAAAGGCATTTGCATGTGGCGGTGATGAGAATGCTAAGGGGGATGTGTGGTGTTACGCGAATGGATAAAATAAGAAATGAGTATATAAGAGGAAGTCTGAAAGTGGCGTCGGTGACTGAAAAGTCGTGTGGTAATCGGTTGTCGTGGTATGGGGCATGTGATGCGGAGGAATGAGGAAAATGTTGTGAGGAAAGTTTTGAGTATGAATGTGGATGGGTATATGAGTAGAGGAAGACCAAAGAAACGATGGATGGACTGTGTAAAGAATGATATGGCAAGAAAGGAGGTGTCTGGCGAGATGACGAATAATAGAGAAGTATGGAAGAAGAAGACATGCTGCGCCGACCCCAAATGAATTGGGATTTGGGCAAGAGAATGATGATGATGATGATATATAATATAAATATAATAACTGTACTAACTACATCATCAAAATTCCATGCAGGTATGCAGCCGGGCAAGCGCAAGTTATCAGTGGCATCTCAGCGCGCCGTACGCGTCCGTCAGCCGGCGTACTTCATACCGGAGCTCGCGCACGTCGTAGCCGCCGCCGACGAGCGTGTGCCCTTCGTCAACCTCGCACAGGAGGTAAGAAAAAAAAAAAAAAAAAAATTATTCGTTAGACCCGTGCATCGGTACGTACAACAAGAATTTTGTGTTTTCCACCCAGCTGGCAAGTCGCGGCGTGACGCACGGCGGCGTGCAGCCGGAGTGGAGCGGCTCAGCGCTGGGCATGCGCGTGGTGGCGCTGCCGCGGCCGGGCGGGGCGTGCGCGCGCGCCGCGGCCGCGCTGCGCGAGCGCCTGCTGGCGGCCACCATCCGCCTCACCAACAAGAACCAGACGCGCGTGTGGACCGCCGAAATCGTGTTCCATGGCTCACCCGTGCGCACGCCCAACCCACGGGAACAAGGTCACTATTGTAATACAACAATGTTTCAGATTGCCCTCGAAGTTAAATTTAAGGAGCTTAACTGTTAACGGAACTCTTTATTCTCATTTCATGGAGAGCAATTTAAAACATCCCACTTGTCTTATCATAAACACTAAAAATTCGCAACTCGATTCTGCAATTTTTCGGCACTTTTTCTGTTTTTACATAATTAAACCAAAAGTACGGAAAAAAGTTCGCGAGCGGACAAAGTGAATTCACTGTATCGTGTGTCGGGAACAGAATCGAGTTGCGAGTGACAGTGGTAGCGGTGCTGAGTGCAAAAACCAATAAGAAAGAGGGTAAACCGATTTGTCTGCTCGTAAACACTCACCCGCAATAACTTCAGTTTATCATGGTGCTTAAAACGGCGCCGAAATATCGGGAACTCAAAACAAACAGTAAACATGTTTAATATCCCGTCTTTAGTATTAATGATAATGTTAGAAACCATGACAGTTTAAAAACTTATATCCCACTAGTCACTACTCATCCGCCACTATTGACGGACCGCTTTAATGAGTCCTTCGCCTTACACCATCAAAGGCACATTAAGCGTCCACAAAGTCCTAACTCTATCCCACAGGTTATTTGCTTTAAAATAACCATAATCCACGTAGGTGTTACGATACTAATTGAACCAATACGTGATCCTTGGTATAATAATATACTTCGCCTGGTATTCTCTTCCCGTGACAGCTGGGTCACGTAATTGGCCCAAGAATACATCATCAGTTTCGATGCGGTTCTCAAACTTATTTAGTGGGGAAAAAGATTAAAAAAATACAATAGGTACTCAATTTTATCATTTTTAATATATGGACATATTTGATACTTTTTGATTTTTTTTACTTTGCATCCGTTTCAATTGATTGCAAATTATTGATTTATTTAGTTCCCTTACTCGTAGATAGGTCCTCGTTCGAACTAAGCAAAGTACTACTTCATAATGAATTTGAGGATACAAGTCCTGGCATCATGAACAATAAAAGTCAAATTTGTGAAAATGAATTTTTCATCGTGCAATGATTCACCGTGGTATTTATTTATTGAATTCTCTCGTCATTACATCAGCAACCCTGACCAATTATTTGCAAGGGTAAATTAGTATTCCCCTCGACACAAAAAAAATCCAATTACAGGCTATGCTACCTGGATCAATCTTTCGTGTCTCCTCTCCAAGATGTGGATATTTTCGTAAAAACCTGAAAGCGACGTAACCGCTTATATATTTTAGACCTTGATCTCTGATTTCTTCAGCAGGGATTTGCGTTTCGATATTTTTAAGTAATATGTTTTCTTCATTAGCAAGCTACGTCAACATCACTTAAAAAAAATCATCTGACTTGGCTGTATGGGCTAAAATAATCCCTTTGCCTGTCCTTAATTAGGACAAAAAAAAAAACAATAAAAAAATCACTACAAAACAAATGTTGTAAAACAAAGTCACCCGCCGCGTCTGTCTGTCTGTCTGAACGTGATAAAATGGACCAACATAATTTAGTTCACAACGAAAACCTAGAACGCAATTAACTCGACTTGACTGAAATAAGTTAAAAACTAGTTAGATATGATTATGTTCGGGCGTACAGCCGTATTGGCACAACTATGCCTTATAATATGGAATTTACAACGCTTAGGTAAATATGTAGTAACGTTCATACCAGTTTTTATAGATGTTTTCTGTTTACAATATTGAAGCCACGCATTTGCTAACATCTCTCTTTGGGAAAAGAAAAAAACCTTATTACACCGCCTTTTTTGCTTCTGTTTTTACAGCATATTATGGAACAATTAATATTTCATAATCCATATTTCTTGTGTATGTTTCACAGTTTTCACAGTACCTAAAAAATTTTTGGGAACCACAGTAATTTGCTCAACGAGCGAAACAACGCTATAGATATGAGCGACACGACGATAGCGATGAAATGGCGCGCTGTCAGTATGACATTTGTCAATTGGATGTGTTGCCACGGTGTGTGATTGGATTACCCGAGCAAAATGCATTTTTTAACGTAACAAAGCAATAATGAACTAATAATTCAAAATGTTAATTAATTTAAAACTAAATAGATGAATCACACGAGTTACTAAATAGTTAAGCTAGTTAATAATTTATTTTATTTTCATTCACTAAACGAGAAAGTCCCTAAATTTACTGAAAAGGACAAACAATGGTAACCCTTATCGTGACGTAGTCTTGGGCCATCGTGGGAAGAGAATACATGACGTGATCAAACCTTCAGAATATTCGATTTAAATTGAAACCTTCGCGAGGACTCATTAAAGCGGTCGGGCTATAGGTAGTAGCTCTAAAGAAAGAGCAGATGTTGGTCAACTCATAACTTTACAGATAAAGATTACGACGAATAAAAATTGATTCGCTATAATTTACTATGCCAATCATTTTTATACATGCGGAAACTAATATTAAAATCACCCAATAACCATAATTAAAACAACAACTGTACAACTTCTAAAACGAAGCAGTTCTATCGTTGATTGCGCCTGAGGATGTGTTACTTTAATATCCACCAATTTCCAAACCACTCTCATTGTCTGTCTCCGTCTCACAGGCGAGCGTCGCTGCGTGTACTTGCAGTACGACCTGGGTACCGACGCAGGACGTACGGCAGACGCGTTCCTGGCCGACTGGGCCGCGATCGTACACCTACACACCTTGCTACACGACTTCATGCTCAGACCAGCGCAGGGTATGTATTGACTGTTTATTCTTTATGAATAGAGCTCTTACTATTCTGCTCTTGCAGACTAATATTCTAATATTCCCACTGTTAAGATACACTCCTCCCCATTCTGAGGTACACGAGCCACGAGAGCGTTTAACAGGATAAAACCAATCCTATGTCCTAACTAGGCCGCAGAAAGAGGTGGCGACATGACCTGAACTTGTACCGCGAGTGCTGGTTCGAGGTGGCGCGGGAAATGAGTTCCTGGAAGACATTGGGGGTGGCATTTACCCAGCGGTAGGCCAGTATCGGCTAACCAAAGAAAAAGGCCACCAAACCTAATCCAGGTCAAGATCCTTCCGTGTGCCAAATTTTATCCAAATCCGCTTAGACGTGCAAAAAAATACTCACTTTCATATTTATAATATTAGTTAAGATAATTATCTTAAAACAATGTGCCGCAGAACGCGAGAGCCTGTGGTCGGGCGTGTGCATCCGCTCGTACACGTACCGCTCGCTGGTGGTCGGGTTCGGCACGGCGCAGCGCGCCACGGCCGTGCTGCAGTGGTCCGCCAGCTCGCAGCGCTACACGCTGGCCACGCCCGCGCACCAGCCCGCCGCCAACGCGCACCATCTGCTGCATCACCATCTCGACCATTATATCAACAGGTACAATGATCTTTTGACGCACGAATATCAGTGTCGGGCGGGCGCTTCTTGCCATTATAATCAGCCTCTAATAAATGTTGTTCCCACCACTGAGACCCAGACTACGTCTCTATAAATGGAGTGGGAACAACCCACTGAGGCCTGTCCACCACTTCTTGCTTATTCTTATTCGATAACTTCTACCTGTCCTTGTATTTTCATGTCAATGTCTTAATTGATTGTTTGTCGTTTTGTTGTTGACTGGTAGCAAATGCCTTGTAGCATTAAGCCTTTGTACGAGTACCACTACCGCACATGAAGTTACAATGAATCAATCAATGTATAATTCGTCACAGTCACAAAGACCTGATGTCGTTCGGCGTGGTTCTCCGCGAGACGTACGGGCCGCTGCTGGCGCTGTCGCGGCTGCCGACGCTGCCGCAGCTCGGGCTGCACCACGTGCGCACGCTCATGCCCACGCCCACCTTCACGCTGCTGGCGCACTCCTGGAGGAAGGTCAGTAATATTAGCGAATGACAGAGCTGTCCAGGGGCTGTGCCATTACCTCGAATTAAGATTAAAATAACAAGTAGCAACTTACTGCTCGGACAACATTGAAGTTAATCGATTTGGAAAGATGAAGAAGTAAGGTTGTCAATAATTTGACATTGACGTCGGTTTATATCGCAGCAGTAAGGGCAGTTGCCGAAGTTCTAGATTGTTAGCACTGACATATTTGTTAGAACCAGGGGCCTAAAAATACCGCTTTAGCAGAATCATAATAGGATAATGATTTGAATCCGTTACAATTCGCAAAATGATCATAAATTGACAATTCTAATTCTAATTGCGTCTGCAACCTGCGTCTGTTCATATTATTATTCTAATATGATTCTACTATTATATACAGGATGTAAACAGGCCCTTCACATAGCTATCAACCAAACATTCTGTACATCAAACTAAGTAACTTTACGCAAAAATTATTGCAGGGAACGACTTTTTTTTTGGGGTGAAAAATCACGTTTTACGGTAGGACTCCATCCACTCAAAACATTGAGTTGATGAATGGATTGAATAGTACGGGGGTCGTGGAGGTGTGTTAAATAAAAATCTTACATTAAAAAAAGGAATTAAAAAAAAAATCTTGTGAAAAAGTTGGAACTTTGACCTCCAATATCTCCGTAACTAGAAGGTTCCCAGGTATGGTCTAGAACAAAAAAAATATCGCAAAGACGGGGAGAACAAGTGCCTTACGGCTATGTTAAGGGTGTATTTACACCCTTTATTAAACCTTTTCATTTCTCATGTTAGATCCGCATAGTGTACGCGGGCGCGTATTCACTAGAAGTAGGCATCCGCGGCGGTGGCGTCATCACGATACGCGACGGATCTTACTCCAAGTTCGAGCGCAACACTATCGTCGACGAGTTCGCTCCAGCTCTCGGATTGAAGGTAACAAAACAATACATCTTGTTATTTTATCTATTGTATGTATGGAGAGACGAAGAACTGCATCCTTATTGCGAAACATACAATTATTTTCAATTCTGAAGGATTTTGAAGAGACGTAAAACTGCTTCAGATATTTGAAAAATTCGTCTTGCCGGCAGAATGAAAAAACGCAATTAATGTTATTGAATTATCAAAATGAATAGCATTGGGAAAGCAAGTGTGTGACGCAATTACCCCGTTGTAACCCAACTGTATGAAAATTAGAAAAGAAATGCATGGCGATTATTGCGATAGAAAACAGCTTATGTGTCAGTTATGTTATCACAGCTTATGCCCGCGGCTTCGCCCGCGTGTAGTTCATAAATCTCGGGACAAAAAGTTTCCCATGTTTTATAAACTATTTGTGCCAAATTTCGTCCGAATCCGTTCAGTCGTTTTTCAGAAAGAAACGTCCAAACATACATAATCAAAATCAAAGCATTTATTTCAAGTAGGCCAGTTACAGGCACTTTACAGGCATAAAAACTGTAAAAGTACTATAGTTGCGCATTCCAAAGCGACATACATCATACGGCATACATCCATCTTCACAAACTTAGACGAACGGATTATAATAGTAGTAAGATAACATAATATTCTTTGCTTGAATTCTTATGCTCACCCAATTTCTTAGTTTCTTTGTTCCTCGAATACTGTCCGTTCATAGCTCACAAAGGCACTCATTGTAAGCTATGAACGGCCAGTATGTTTTTATCACTAGAAACATTACTGTTATTTGTTTTATTTGATTAATACATATAAACTGATTTGCAGGCATTCTTGTCGCGCTACGTAGAAGACAATATGAGCGCAAGACTGCTAGCTGAAGACGACAACCCACCTTCACCCATGTCACCAATGCCGCCAGGTACGAATTAAATAAATAACCTTCAAAGATCCGAGCCAGTCTATATTCTAACGCCCATTGTCTTTTATACTTGTTTTGTTCAGTTATTTTCAATACACTTCCTCGAAAACTGGCTCTTATCGAATTACGATTAGGTGCAACATGCAATGTATTTCACACGCGTTTTTATTTTTTAAATTTACAACAACGTGTGCGGAAATAAAAACCACAGATAAACCTATATTTATACTAAGTCCAAATTGATTCAATGCCTATAGTGGGCAGTAATTGTTTTTTTTTTTAAATTTCGGCAAAGAGATCTTGCGGCGTTAATATTTTTAGAATATTTAAATTGTGTTTATAAATAGAATATCATAAATAAAAAAGATTATTTAAAACAAATATTTACTTTTATGAACATATTAACATTTATTTGTATTCCAAATTCAAAAATATTAAAATTTTCTGTGTTTCATATTAGGTTGTTTAGCGGCTTCAGGTGGCGACCTTTGCTTCTCCTTCATCCTGGCGAAAGCAAAGCGCGGAAAAAAAGACTAAAATCATAGTTTCCTAATAATTCATGACAAAAACACTTTTCGTTCTATTATTTTATTTCTTCGAAAATGTATTGGAAAACGTCGTTTGACATAAATTGGGCATTTGTTGCTGCAGTTCTCTGCTCCATAACAACCTCGCCCACGGCTCGGATCTCGATTACTTTTAATTGTAATTTATCAATGTTTAATTTTGCATGCATTGTTATAACAAAGTGAAGTGCGCATTCACTCAATATCTGGCATTGTATTTGAATGTGTTCAGCAATACAGATTAGATTTGAATGTCAATCAGGAGGGCTCCGCTTCCCGGCGCCGCTGACGCCGCCGCAGCCGCACACGCCGCACTCGGCGCCCGTCACACCGCACCCCGCGTCGCCGGCGCAGCATCAGGTAGCTTTTTCTTTGAATATAGTTTGATCTCAGTCACGTGTCATATTAGGTATAGAAGCATTGCAGGCATGGAGTTCTGAGAGTTCTAAGTTATTATTACGGGTGTAAAACACCGCTTAGTCATTTCGTTGTTTTCGATTTTTTTATGTACTGGAGTGTACCTGGGAACGTGTAACCAGAAAGTTCCAACAAGTAGGACAAATTGCCAACTTTATTTTAAGATACAAGTTTTAATAACCACCTGACCCTGACCTGTATGTTGCATGCACGTATAGCACAATGCTCTGTGTACGTTGCTTTGTGGGCTACCGTCACCAACGACAAACACACTAAAAAAAACAGCCGAGTTGAGAACCTCCTTCTTTTAATGTAAAATTCGTTTCCTAGCATTTTGTGTACAAAATACTTAACTGGGATTTTTCTAAAAGACGTATACCAAAAAATATTGGGATCATTTTAGATGGGAGGCGGATCGTTCAACCTCACGTCTCCGCCGGGTGGCGCGGGCGGAGCGGGCGCGGGCGTGGGCGGCGGGGTGTCGGCGTCGCCCGCGTCGCCCATGGCGCCGTCCCCGCACGCCGCGCCCGCCGCCTCCCCGCACCCGCCCCCCACGTCGCCCTTCACCGCGTGGCCGGCCTCCCCCTCCCTGCCGCGCCCCTCGCCCGGCCACCATCCCTCGCCCAGACATCATATAGATCATAAAGGTGAGTCCACTTACTATCTTCCCGCAGTTTCTGACGAGTCAAAATTAAACGCACGTCAGGGGCTGTGTTTGGATAAATAAATTAATTTATCAACTGCCAATCGTGTCATTTGGCCAGCCAGTTAACTGGTAAAATGTGGGTGTACTATAGGTACACTGCTACCCAACCCTTCGGGGATTACAGGCGTGATATTATTTTTCGTCAATATTTATTAAAATGGTACCAGAAAAGCATTAATATTTGTAGAAATGACTAACAGCGTTTAAAAAAAAGAAACTGTCCCACATGTATTGATGAGCCGAAAAAAGGCAATGACTGTTCATTTGAAGGCGCATAAGCTTAAACAAGATATCACTTTCCAACTTACAGGTCCTCAGGCCAGCTCCAGCGGGTCGCGCGTGGCGGGCGGGTCGCGCGGCTGGGCGGGCGCCACGGCCACGCCGCTGGCCGTGAGCAAGCTGGAGACGCTGTGCACGCCGGCCGAGCCGCCGCCCGGCGCGCCGCCCGGGCCCGCGCTGGCGCCCGTGCAGCGCTTCCTCGCCTGCGTCTACATGAAGCGCACGCTGCAGCGGTTCGTGCAGCAGGAGGAGTTTGTGAGTGCTGTTTTACGATCTATGCGGCGTTATTCGGGTTTTCCGTTAGGGATTTATCAGTAGCAGCTAGAAATCTGGATTTGTACCCGGTTCATAGGAATAGAAACGCCATCTGTTTCATGGGACTTAAAAATAACTGAAAAAATGTGGGTGGGATACACCTCTGCCTTATTCTTGGGGGACTAGAAGAGTGAAGTTATATTACTAACGCATAGCACACTATAGCTTATTGCATCTTAAGTGATGTACTGTAATGCGGCATGTATTGCCGTCAGTAACGTAAAACGACAAGCACGCCAAGTAAACTGCCAGCATAAACTAATGTCAAATATTTCGTTCACTCCTCACATCTCATGTTTATGGCGTTACAATGATGGTATATGTGTGTAGCTGACATTGGTGTCGGTGGAGGCGACGAGCCTGACGTTCCGGTGTGAGAGCGCGGGGCTGGCAGGGCGCGTGGCGCTGCACCCGCAGCACATGCAGTCACTGCACCTGCAGCTCACACCGCTGCCCGACCACAACAAGGAGGCCTGGTCGGCGGACGACTTGCAGGTACGTAATAAACTCAATGAAAATAAATCTTTATTATTATTCTTATAATATTATTATAATGAATTAAAGTAAGGACGAAACGTCAGCAGGTACTTTTGAGTGGACGACGCTATTGTTATTAAACTTCATATTGAAATGCATGCTTGCTTCTCAGTGTAGTGTTCTCAGTCAACAGTGTACTACTTAAAAACAGCTCCAATAAACGATGACGAGATTATAAAATGACATTGAAGCACCACATGATTTGAATCGACACGAATAATTCCGTCAGGTGATGGAGAAGTTCTTCGAGCAGCGCGTGGCGATAGCGCCGTACCGCGCCACGGCGCTGCAGGGCTGGACGCGCACTTGGGGCGCGCCGGGCGCGGCGCTGGGCTCGCTGGTGGCGCTGATGCGCGCGGAGCTGGCGCCCGCCGCGCCCGCGCTGTGGGCGCTGCACTGGGCGCTGCGCATCCCGCCCGCCGCGCCGCCCATCGTGCCGGCCGGCCAGCCCGCCGTGCTGCTGGCTAAGCACAAGATACTGTTCTTTGTGAGTACAGATATTATGTTCTCGCGCACTAGCTCCACTCTACATATTTAGCATTTATAGTCATTTCAAAGGAAAATTTGGTATAAATGGGCTTATTCATGCATAATCAAATCGTCAACACGAATTATACGTATGCTCTAGGTAACAGGTTACCTGTCAGTAAGTCGTGGTTGTCGCATCAAGACATGTGGTTAAGTTTTATGTGTGCTGCATAACAATAAGTTTAGTTGAGAATTTTAACACCCGGCTTTCATTTTACATAAAACGAACTTGTTGTTTCATTAGTTATCTTTATACTGTACTAGCTTGCACTATAATGACTATTTGTAATTCACCATAATTATTTGTGTAAATATACCACAAAATCCATTAAATATATGTCAACAACAACAGCACGGCAGACAATTGACTACCACTAACCTGATATTGATGACGTACGTTTGTGTACAGATCTGTCTGACGCGCGGCGACACGCAGCTAGTGCTACCGCTAGTGTACGACATGCAGCTGAACGTGACGCAGCTGGCCGACAAGCAGAACGCGCAGCCGCATCTCATTGCCGTCAGCTTGCATCTCAAACGGTACCACAATACATTATTCACATGCATATATACTCACCCTACGCCACCTGCTACGATCCTTACATACTCGATTTGCTTCCTCCACATTCATACATCTGATCATCCGTGGAAGCCTTTCATACATACATTAATTATCTCACGCCTTTTTCCTATGCAGCATAGGAAAACCACAGTGTAGTGTGGTAGGAAAAACTACAGGGCACCAGTGCGCCCTATGCGCCACCAAGACCAATCTAACCACGTATAATTTATCCAAATCCGTTCATCAGTTTAGGAGTTACGAGGGAACAAAGAAACGGACATACATACATACCCACATACATATATTCAGGTCAAACACATAACCTTCCTTTTGGGCGCCACAGTCGGGTAAAAAATGAAATACAGACAAGTTCTGATTATGTGAGACGTCACGCTTATGTAAGCTAAGAGCACTGGCGACCAACTGACGGCGCGGGCTGTGGGCGGGGCTTGCTGCCGTTTGTGTCGCGTCACACGTTGCCATGTATGGGCATAAAACCCGACCAAAGTGACCTTGTCGGGCGCACGTACGCCCTTTGACGTCTTGTTAGATAGACGCCCGAACACTGAGTTTCAAGTTCGTCCAAGTCAACTTTTTGACTAATAACAATCGAAATTGCGCTGCCGACCATATATCTGCGTACTCACCAGTTTCACTCACTTCTCTTGAACTGCTCGTATAATAATTTCATTTCAACACCGACAACTGCACTCCTTCGTCATCTTCCTGCCCTTATCCCATGTTACTTGGGATCGGCGCAACACGTTTTTCTTTTCATTCGTCCCTGTCAACCATCACACTATCATTCCACCTTTTCCTGAAATCATACCTCACTCCATCCATCTTTTCTCCCGTCTGCCTCTCCATCCATCAACATTTATATTCATCACTCTTTCAGTCAAATGCGATTCACCCCTCACATGTCTATGCCAATATGCAATGTAAGTGCAACCCTAACAGAAGATGTTTCTATGCAGGTTCAACGAGTTCAACCAGTCACACTCGGAGTGCACGCTGTGGCCGGCGGTGCGCGACCTGCTGACGAACTTCTCGCTGCCGCAGGAGGCGCCGCAGCCGGCCGCGCCGCCGCCGCCCTAGCACCACGCGTACGACGCCATATAACGTCAGGCCTCCGCCCGGACTGAGAGCACGAAGTACAGTGCCACTGACTTGTGGGACAAACTCATGCTGTGAACTCCTCGATGCAGTGATCGCCGAAACGTGGCGTCAAGTTTTAACTTTGTGTGTGACTGTGTGTATGTTTTGTGAAAGTGACGAAAATACGTACAGCGCTTTTTCGTTACATGCGTCAAAAACACTTAAGCGATTATCAACTATAATTTTGTAAATAGAGTTAATTTGGTTTTTGAGTCTTCGTTTCGTGGCCCTCCGGTTTAGGTACCATTCAATTCCTCGGCTTGATTGCGAAATACTTTGATATATGATTTAATACGATTGCTCTTTCGCCGCCTGAGGCCGATGGTGCGCAACAGTTCACCGCTGTCGCCTGCCACGCAGCTCCGAATGGTATCTTTAGCCTCGCTTGCAGCGTGTGACGTGTTGTAACAACGCCACATTGCACACTGAAAGCGCCAATGTCGAGCATACACAAACCTGTTGTAAAACTTATGTTTGTACAGAGTGTTTAGTTGTAAGCCGCTGTACCACTTATAGTTATAGATTCAATTCATGAGCGCGGGGCATGTGAATCTTATGTCATAAGGTGAAAGGTGTAAATTGGAATAATTGACACGAATTCATGTACGGCGATATTTGTACATTAGCGGGAGTTTCGTCCTGACTAGTAATAGTGGGATATCATGAATTAGCAAGTAAGATCTAAAGAAGATAAACCTTTTACAAGAACCTGTGTAAATTATTATTTAATAAATGAATAATCTCAATTTGGTCACTTTAATTTTAACCATCATCATCTGCCAAGTCTTTTCCCAACTATGTTGGGGTCAGCTTCCAGACTAACCGGATTCAGCTGAATATCATTATTTTACATGGACCTCCACAACCCAGTTCGTACTGGGTAATAAGATACCCCTTGGTAAGACTGGTTTTAAGACTTTCGGGCCACTGGCTAATAGTCGCATTATTTGTAAATTGTAACCAACTGAAGGTTTTTTTTTAACTCGAGTACGGTTACCTCTAGCAGCTAATCAGGTCACTTGTGGTTTTCTACTAAGATTCCCTGACATATTTGAATATTGATACGCAGTGAGTCATAGATATATTAGGCAGTGAGCCATCTCTGCTCATCTCGTCCACACCGCTTCGGTGAGAGCCGAAGCGGTGTGTGGGCAAATATTCCAACGACAATATTTGCCTATGGCAGTAAGTCCGCCTCTGTACTTTTATGCTTGAAGTGTTAAATAAATAAATAATATTTACGGGACAAAAATACCTCATTAAATCCAAATTATCCTGACCTTTTTAATGTCATATATTTGTTGTCCTTTTGTTGCAACATGACAATAAGTATTCTATTTTTTGGTCTGACATTTCTACGCCAAATTTTTAACACATGAAATTATAGTTTGCTTAAATTTTATATTTTGTTATTTAGCGACTTTCAAATTTATAGTAATCATGGCTTCGCCACGCAATAAACGCTCAATGGAAACGATTCTCACATTTGACAATAGAGATACGGTATGGACTTTATGTAATTATATTTATCCGCTTGTTTGTTAGCCGCACAAACTTGGCACGGGTGTTGTGTACATAAGCGATACCATCATTGATACCAGCATTGCTAAACCATCCTCATGAATCGTCATCGTACCTACAAGCCAGAAAATAATCCGTTTACACACACACACTTTCTGTAGTGAAAATCTAAGGGTCTAAGGAGTGTAAGGAAACGCAAAACCAACTTCCATAGTGACCTAAAACGATTTCCACAGCAAATCATCCATAGATTTTCATACGACTAACAAAGTAGTGTTATTGGTAAGTGTAGCAGAGTCAGTGGTCGATGGTATGGTCCACGACGCACCTCGCGGAGATGGACGACATGTCTGCCCAAGATGCCAGGAGGCGCATGCGCGGCCGCCGCCGTCTGCGCATGGGCTCGCTTGCGCTCAGCGCGCTGATGACCATGCACTGCCGACTGCCATCGGCAGCACTTACAAACGAAATATGTAAGTTATTTTAAGGTCAACGGTCATAGCTCAAACTAATTTGCAGTCAGTTTTCATTTAGCTCGACTTATACTATAAGCGTATAATATATTTGTGTCGGAGGCCTCTTTCAGTGGTCCAAACAGTAAAGGGAGAGATCCGCACTCTTCGACGCGTGGAAAACTGTAAAAGGTTAACACAGTGTACCTGGTGTTTTTTCAGGCATGGTATTGTTTTTCTTAAATGTATTTCAGTTTTTTTCCTGGCGTACCTGGTTGTCGCTGTGGCAAGTCTCGCTAACCCTGTGCGACACTTTGAAGTGTACCTTGGACAATGGAGTATAAGCGGGCCTGGTCGTGCTTTCCGAATGATTCCCGCTTTTGATGGTAAGTTTAAAAAAATCATCAGCATTCTCCTGCCATTTTCCCAATTAATTTTGGGTCGGCGCACAATGTCTTCTTCTTCCATACTTCTCTATTACTCGCCATCTCAGCAGTTCCTTTCTAGCCATATATTATTATGGTCATACACACGGTCCATCCATCGTTTCTATTCTCATATTGCACACCAAAAAAAATCACAATAGAGAACTTCTAATAATCAATATTTTGCAATTTACTAATTATACAGGAATTGGTATGGCAATGTGCATTAATGCTGTAGTGCGCGCCATCTTTTGCTGTACCATGGCTTCCATAGCTGCGTCGTATGTCTACTATTCGGTGTCCGATGCAACGCTGCCCTCCACGTACTGTCGGTGAGCACATTTGTATTTAAAGCTGTATGCATCAAAAGGATTTCTTATCACTACATGGGTTCACTTAATTTAAGAAATATTTGCGGGAAGTCATCATTTGCAATACCTACACGGTCAAAATGAATGTAACAGCAGATTTTTTTTAAATCATCATCAACATCATTTCAGCCGAAAGACATCCACTACTGGATATAGGCCTCCCCCAAGTTGCCGCCACATTGGCCGGTCCCATGCGTCTCGCATCCAGCGGATCCCTGCAACCTTCACCAGGTCATCGGTCCACCTAGTGGGAGGCCTTCCAACGTAACGTCTTCCGGTTCGCGGTTACCACTTCAGATCTTTTCGGCCCCATCGGCCATCCGTTCTGCGAGCAATATGCCCTGCCCACTGCCACTTAAGTTTGGAAATTCTTCGGGCAACGTTTTTGGGCAACCTTGGATCTCTTACGGATGTCTTCATTTCTGATTCGATCACGCAAGGAAACTCCGATCATAGCCCTGTCCATTGCCCTTTAGGTGACTTTAACCCTTCTGATGAGGCCTATTGTGAGCGACCAGGTTTCGGTCCCGTATGTAATCACTGGCAACACACACTAGTCATAGACTTTCGTCTTGAGACACTGCGGCAAGTTGAACGAGAAGATACCACTCAACTGCCCGAACGCTGCCTAGCCGAGTCGATTCGACAATTGACCTCTTCTTTCTCGTAGTTAGACCTACCTAACTGGACCGTTTGTCCCAGGTAGACATAATCGTCTACATCTACAACTTCGAGTGTAGAGTCTCCGATCTTGATAGCGAGTGGTTGTTACAATTTTGGTGTTTGAATTTTTCATTGGTTTTTTAAAATAACCAATGAAATATTTCTATGTGTGGTGGGGCTCAGAATGATGTACTGAATACGTGGTAACCATTTCGCGTCGCTGTCCCTTCCACCCCGTATAATTGATTGAAATCGATTTCTTATCAAAATAAAATTACACACCCATGTGCAACCTAATATGACAATTATGTTCTGTGATTTTGATTACAGTATTGTGGATCGCCAAGCTTTATTTATTTATTTTAAATAGAACCGTATTGGAGGTTGAACGGCAAATAAAAATTATTTTCAATTTCATTTTAGGGATTTTGATTCAGAAATATATGATCCAGTGAAAGAGGGTCTTAAAAGTTTACGACGCCGGGTAAGTGTTTATAAATGAGTACAGTCACGAGCACCAAACCTGATCCCAGGCCAAACTAGTTTGTCCTAGTCCAAACCGGTTTATGTTTTATCATGTCATGACACACTAACCCAATAAAGCACTGCGACCAAATTGGATGTAGCGCTCGTCCGCCGCCGCCGCGGCACCGCTGGCAACGCTTGCTCGTTCATTTGTGATGGGCCCTAATGTGGCCTAGGACAAACTATGTAGTTGGTCTGATATCGGATTAAGTAGGTGATAATAGTGATTTTCTCCTACTATATTGTGATCTTTACTTTTTGATACGAACTTAGAATACGTAGTAGAGCGTGATTGGTAATTGGCATGCCTTGAAATAGGTGATGCTAGACTAGAGCTAATTTGCATTTGCAACTATTGTGACCCGATAACTTGGTGTCTAAACTGGGTTGTTTCCGGGATTAGAACGTTGTTTAAAATGGCTAATTCTGAGAATTCTTCGTCGTTCTGCATGTAAGTTCAAAATGATGAATCAGTCTGTACAATTAATTAAAAAAACCGGCCAAGTGCATGTCGGACTCGCGCATGCAGGGGTAAGTCCCATCGTAGTAGGGGAGCCCCCTATAATTTGTTTATATAGCGGCAACAGAAATACACATTCTGTTAAAATTTGAACTATCCACCTATTACGGATCATGAGATACAGCCCGCGGACAGACAGATAGACGTACAACGTAGGCTTAGTAATAGGATCCTGTTGGTTTCCCTTCGGATACGGAACCCTAAAAAGTATCCATACCTTCGCAAGGGCGTCGCCAGCTTTTGAACTAGGGGGGGGGGGGAGCAGGTTGACACATTGAAACCGATGCAAACAAAAACGGCACCAAGTACCTACACAAGCAAATAAATAACTTATAGCGTAAAGCTATGGAAGCTTATTTGATCTTCCTTTTTGAGGTGTCGACGAACTAATAATCATATTGGTTCGTCGACACCTCAAAATATATTACGTTACGAGCCTATTTCAACTAAAAGGTATTAATTTTTCTCTTTTGACTTTCCTTTTTTTCGCTCTTGGTTCCTCGGATTATCGTATAAATAAAATAACAGTACATAGTCGTATTTATACGAGTCGTGTTAGCCTACAACGATTAATTTGTCTCTATTTAATCTCATTGATTTTAATCATGGGTTTTAAAAAATATCTTTGGTCGGCTTAGACCCAGCCCAAGGAGGTCATGACGGCCGCGGGACTGTTGGGCTGCGGGACTGTTCGAAAGAGATACCGTGGCCCTAGAACACAAAGGGCAAAGAAGGAACATGGATGGGCTTTAGTCAGTACAAGTCTGACACTCCCCTCCGCGCCGCCCAGAGTGGGGGGGGTCATTTGATGATTTCCCATCCGGAAAAAAAAAACAGGGGGTCATGACAGCACAGACTAGACCCTCGCGAGACAGGGCGAGTACGAAAGTGTACAGACAAGCGAGGAACACCGAGGCTAGACGAGCGCTTCTAGAATATATTTTAGTTATAGTTTACTTATAAGTACGTATAATTAGTATGAGAAATAATACTACTGCGCTTAAATGTACACTTTTAGTAATACTTTTTAATAAATTATTCTTATTCTTCTTATTCTTCTATACAGGGTGGAAACTTTCAGCGGGGCACTAAGGGGAACTTAACTTACTTTACTTAACCTACCTTAACCGTTGCAACTAGACGAAAATGCTCTTAGGAGACTGTCCATAATTTTTCGTTTGATGTTTCATCGTCAAAAATTTTAAAAACAATGTACAGTTAGCAAGAAAATGGCCATTTTAATAATTATAAGCCCAACGCTGTATCTCTACGTTGACGTCGTGGTGGGGCCTTAGCGTGCTTCGATGAGCCCTAAGTTTGTGCTGGTAGGGTTTACTTTGCCGAGATAGGTCTAGGGTGAGGGGCCAGACTAAGAGAGATACAATCCAAGCCAGGGTCGCACATGCCGCGGCTGCATGGCTAGGGGAGAGGCTAGTCGCTAGTGTGCCAATTCTGGATAATAGAGGACCTCCAGTTTTATTTTCCCTTACCACAGTGAACGCAAGGCTCTGCTGTGGCCGACTTTGTTAGTCCCTAGCTACTTGTGGGAATAATGATAAAAAAACATCGAAAACAAAAAAAATATTCAGACAAATATAGGCTGCAGATGATGTAACATCACCGGTTTCTTCATCGTCCTCACCAAAGTCCATCTTCTCATCAATTGCATCATCACCACCTTCATACTTATCTCGTTCATCAAGATTATCATCAATATTATCACCAATGACAGTAAAAGTTGTGTCGGAGTTTAATTTGGCCAATAATCCTTCACCCACTGCTGTTTCAATTACTACGCGAAAAAGAATGGAGTAAAGAAATGAATGAATTCATTTGGCGTTACTACCTTATCACCACAAACTTAGAATCATGACACGAAAGCATATATAACTTCATTGCATCATAAATTTATAGAAAAATTCCCAAATATGAATGTCCCCAAGCAAAGAATTGGAGATCAAAGAAGGATAATAGTTTCCAAGAAGTTACTACCTTCCACCACACTCGATACAATTAGGCTTGAAGTAAGCAACCATTTAAGAACTCACAACAATGACTTAGAATAAAAGCACGGAAAAACGCAAATTAAATCAAAGTTTTCTAATCCGTGACAAAAATACTTTTCTTTCTATTATTTTATTTCTACGAAAATTTATTGAAAAACGCTGTTTGATACTCGTGGGCATTTGTTATTGCAGTTCTCGACTCCTTAACAACCTCGCCTGCGGCTCAGACGTGAATTCCGCCTCGAATGCAATAACAGTTTCCCCACTTATATCAAAATGTACTGTTCTTATACATTTCGTAGGAAATCATTGCAGGTCTTAAAAATAAATTGTGAGATTGAAATACAGAAAATAAAATAAAAGACAAATGATCACGAAGACGATATGTAACTTTTTTTTATTATGGCAACCTAACATAGTTATATGTATAGTGTTATTCGTATTTAAAATCTTGCTGTTAAAGATTTTTGTGATTTCTGACTTTTTTTGTACTCCAACCTGGGTTGGTCCCACAGAAGTTTTTGATCAGTATTAGAAACAGGATCGATTGGCATCAATTATATGTTTTGTGTAAAATGGCCATTCTTGCTAGTAACTGTACATTTTAGTTAAATCTGTAAATGGGGATCTTTCACGAAAAATTATGGATAGTCTTCCTAACACCATTTTCGTGTAGCTAGGTACCACGGTTAAGGTAGTTCCCCTTACTGCCCCGCTGAAAAGTTTCCACCCTGTATACCAACTCTCACGCTCGCCCTGCCTTTTCGGAGTGTCTCGGCAAGATTGTACAGCCACCTTTTGGGGCGAAATTTATTTTCAAATTTAATCTACCCTCTTCACCAAAGAAGAATCGTTAAAATCGCACCACTCACAAGATGGGTGACCGGTCTAAGTTAAGTAAAACTCCCCAATGTAGGTAGAGAACAAGATGGGTAACCTGTCTAACAAAAATTAAGCAACACTCGCCAAGGTACCTACAGAACAAGATGGGTGATTATTATTTCTAAGATGAGTAAAGAAAAACTTTCTAAGTTAAAGAAGAAGATGGGTACCTTGTCTAACAAAAATTAATATTGAGACCCTTCTGCTTTTTTTTGCGTCGGTTTATAAGTCTCAGAATCAAAGGAACTGGCGCTACATGAACGAGCGAAGCGAGCTCGAAATGTTAGCACCCTACTCCGAATAAGTTAGCTTTCTTTTACCAGAAATAGATGCAACTTAGTCGACTTAAACCAGCAAATTTTAAGAATTAAAAGAATAAAGGCTGCAAGCGCGACAAAGCGAAAAGAAGGTTAGATGTTATAGTGCCCCTTTATTGAAATAGGAATTATTTGTTGGACTTATTGTTGGTATTGATAAAGAAGAAATATTTGTTTAAATTGTTTATTCTTGTTTATCAAGAACTAAGATAATCTAAGCTGTTTCAAAATGCAACTTAAAGTAGGTTACAAGAGCGAGTACACAAAGCTCGAAAATTTTATCATCTTGCCTCGACAGCCTATGACCAACATTGATGCTTTATATATTTTTCTGCACTCATTGACAAAACTTTACATTGTATTGCGGTTTGTTTGTATTGCTCCATAATTTACATTCACTATCATCGGCATTTAGATAATTTATAATCAAAATATATTCTATCTACATGCTCGATTTTTAGCAACCTTGTGTATAACTAACTTGCCTATTAGAGCCTAGTGGCAAGGGCCTATTAATTTATTTCAGCCTCTTTCGAATTTTATCGATCGATTAGATGTCTCTATCAGCGTACTTTACTATCTAAATAAAATGAACGAGTACCTAGGTATGTATTCGTTTTTAAGACATTATCGTATTATGTTCCAGTTCGGAGCCTCAAAAGTAAAAAATGTTATTGAGGATTATCACAAACCCGTTGGGTTGAACTTGAATTATAAATTACGGTGGAGGAATGGTTCTTTTACCAGGTAAAGGTATCGTACGTACGCTAATTTAATTTAAGTTAAGGCTTTAATAATTTAGTACCTACAAAAACTTCGTCATCCAGTCCCATCAAAATCACCAACGTAAAGCTCGGGAATTAAACGTGCTAGCTTTATTGCCCCCTGTAGTTAGAAAAACCATATCGTAAAATTAAAGTTTTAATTCAAAATGTTTTCAATTTAAATATTGTTATTGCAGACGTGCGGCATTCAGAAAACTTGGGGCATACGTGTTTCCTTCTGAAATAAAAGTGTGCAATGAAACATATACCGGAAAATATCCTCCTATGTACACTACTCCTGCATATAACTATTTCTAGTACGTTACAATCATCATTCTCCTGCCCTTATCGCAATTTATTTAGAGTCGGCGAAGCATGTGTACTTCTTTCATACTTCTCTATTACTCGTCATCTCAGCAGTCACCTCCTTGCCAGTCATACCATCCCTCACACAGTCTATCCATCGTTTCTTTGGTCTTCCTCTACTCTTATTGCCATCTACATTTATACTCAACATTTTTCTCATTCCTCCGCTTCACATGTCCATACCACGATAACCGATTACCACACAACTTTTCAGTTACAATATTTTGGTATAATACAGGGTGTAAACAGACCCTTCACATATCCGTCAACCAAGCATTCTGTACATCAAACTAAGTAACTTTTAGATATGTAGTTTGAGATCAAATTATCTACTTACATGCTACATTTTTTGCAAACTTATCTATGACATAATTGCCTATTAAGGCCTCGGGGCAAGGGACTCCTAATTTATTTCAGCCTCTATCTATCTATAGCGATAGATCACGCGAAAATTCAAAAGGAGTGCCAATCCATAGGCAGAAAAAAGGAGCCTCTGTGATAAAAGTTTTTTAGCAGGGTGCAAAATGTGTAAGTTTGTAGAAGCAGTAAGATTACTCAGACGCTCATTTTTAGCCTTAAAAAATATAATAGCGAGAGTGTGGTTCTACTGTACGCTACAATTTATCACGTACCTATTCGTACTTACTAATTCTGTGGCATCAGGCGGGAAAAGTAATAACCTAAAAAAATCCAGAGCGTAAATCCACCCAGACCCCAAAAGCCTAGGCAGATAATGATAAGTATTTTTTTTCATTCATTCAGCATTGGTTAGCGCGGTGTTTTACGTGTACCCAGTTTATTTTACCTAATTTATTCCCATGCTCTTGTCTTTTGCAGTGTGGAACTGGTTCATTACCGCGATACGGAAAATTTTTTTGGTAACTTTAACATGCCACTTGGAGTGACCATCATTGTTGCTTGGCTGATCATATGGATGTTTATGGTTATGGAAAAAATAACATATAGTAGAGTAGGTATAAATAATGCATTAACGACCTTAGTCCGCTACATGCCCTTTGACTATTTTATATTATAAACCTTCTTTTTGACCATCATGTCGCATAGCGGACTTCGTGTGTCACATGATAATTTATTGTTACATTGTTTTAGCTTATTTATAACAACATCCACCCGTGGTTTGTACTGGTACCTTGGATATGGAGCACAGTGCTTTTCGCTCAGTGTGCCTACAACCTGTCAATATCTCAGACTTTAGATCGACTATTCAAGATCGGTACTAATCGGGACTCAGTGGCGGTATGGATGGTTCCTATCATAATTATAAACAATTGTATTTCTTATCCCAAGCGCTCTAAATGTTTGATTCTAATTTATAGGTTCTGGCAGATGCCTGCGAGCTAGCACTTTATATTCATTCTATCGGTGTCGGAACTGAGCTGATACATGGCAAAGCGTTACATAATTATGGTACGTACCTACAATACAAACCATCATCATTCTCCCTTATCCCAATTTGTTTGGGGTCGGCGCAGCATGTGTTCTTCTTCCATACTTCTCTATTACTCATTATCTCAGCAGTTACCTCCTTTCTAGCCATATTATCGAACAATACAAATGTAGGATTCATATTCAATTATTCTTATTCCTTTACGTTTATTGTAAGGGGTCATCATTCGCTGAATACTGCGTTAGTTTATAGTCCCACACGATCGACGTCGATCGGCCTCCAGCTAATTTATCGACCAAAGCTGAATGTTT
This sequence comes from Noctua janthe, assembly GCA_910589295.1. NCBI lineage: Eukaryota > Metazoa > Arthropoda > Insecta > Lepidoptera > Noctuidae > Noctua > Noctua janthe. The sequence goes on along the minus strand of OU342556.1, from coordinate 9,070,860 downwards.
TCTTTAATCTTGGTCGTTCAGCTCCTCTATACCGATTTTTGTCTAGCTACAATAAGCTGAGCACGCGTACAAACAACTTGGACATATTTTCGAACAGTCTAAATGAATTCAGAAGATACGTCCTCAGTTCTTGATCGATTTGTTGGTTTATTTCTTTTACAAAATGTTAATTTGTGTATTTGCGTGACTCCATTTAATGTATTTAATATTGTACAATTTAATTTAATTTAATTTTTTACTCAAATTTTAATCTATCCTATTCTTTTAAAATGTTATTATAAATAATGTAATAATTACGCCCTAATTTATTTGTTATTTTTAAAGTTTTAATTAATAATTGTTATTCTATTCTAATTTAAATGCTGTTTTTTAAAATTTTGGAATTGTACTGTATTTTAATTTTTAATTTAAAAACTACTTTACGTTTTAAATCCAATGTAAACTTTATAATTTTAATTTTGTTATTTTCATATATTTTCATTTCAATTTTTATTTCTTATTTTATTATACAAGTGCTGTGCACACCTATAAGTGACGAATTCACCGCAAAGCTGTTGAATTAGAAAATATTTAATGTAATGATTTAGTGAATAAGTCGTTGGTGTGTCAATAAATAAATAAATAAATAAATAAATATTAATTAATCCTTCGATGGTCAATCAAAATTCAGCACGTATGTTCTCATTGTTATTATTGTTGTTATACCTAAGGTGCTTTTTGAACAGTCAGTACATGGTTGGTATTTTCGGTGCATTTGGATAAATGCCAATTATTGTCACACCGTGTCAATAAAATGGATTTTCATACTTTGTACGTACCAGATACTTACACCTTAATTTGAACGAGTTATGCTCAATAATGTTTGAAAAAACAAGTGGAGAAACATTGCATCTGTAATAAATAACCAAAATAATATCAAACTCCATGGAATCTTATTTATAAAATAAATCTCTTCTCTTCTTAATAAATTCTTAAATTTCTTGTGATTTTGGTGGCTTTGAACGTAATACTTTTTTAACAGTTTTATGCGGCCAATGTACTATAGGATAAATTTTACATCACTTCCTTTTTTTTATAAGCAACATTGCAAGAGGACTGATTTATAATTTTAATAAAAAACTGTTAGAGTGTCAATTATTGGTGGGGTGTCAATAATAGGTGTGTTTACTCTTTGTTGCGTTTGTAGCGTCCGGTCACATAGACCCGCTCCTAGGGTCTGAGAACGTGTGGCACTCGGGGATTGTGCTCATGCTGGCGCTGGTGCACGCGTGCGGCGCCGCGATGTGCGCTCTCGTCGACTTCAAGCACTTCAACCCGTTACACCAATACCAATACATGAAAGAGAGTATGTCATCACCAATATTATCATCATTAGTTAAAGTAACAATAATACAACAACTAATGATAAAATCTCTTTACAATAGGTACATTATGGATAATGCCAATGTACTCAAATTGTACATCAATGGGTAAATACTCCCATTTTACGTGAGTTTTTTTTTATTAATTTATTTTTTAAGTAAATAAATAAATTACTACCGTTGACCCCAATATTGTTGTTATAATATCTTATTCTAGGACAACTCTAATATTTGGTGGCTTGGTGTTTTCTTACTTGGTCGTAGCGTTTGTGAATTTGAAAACGGCATTGCATACAATATTCGAGTACCGAGTCAAATTAGTGTAAGTAGATAAACGTAATCTTTACTTTGTAACGTAAGTAGTTAACGATGTTGAAATTTTGTCACAGAAGCAAGTTTCCGCATTCTTGGATTTTTTGTGTTTACTAAATAGCCGAGTGCAATTAGACAAAAAATACCCAAAAGGTGGAACGAAGTTTATAGTGGTTGAATTTTCATGGGGCTTTTTTATTGAGTTCCTGGAGGAGTGGAAAAAAAGTTAAAAAAGAAATTTCGTCGCTTGCAACATTTGTTTTTTTTTTTTTTAAATTTCCTTTGGTATATTTTTTTTTCGTTTATGAATAACTTCAAATTCGATGGATTCATATTATGGCGGAATAGTGTGACCTACGTGCATCCATTAAACGCCAATTTTGTCTGTTTCTTTGTTCATTATTGTCGATGTAATGCATATTTCAAATATTTTTTGGAACATTTCCTATTTTCTTCAATTATTTCTTAAATTTCTAATTTTAAGACTAAGATTTCTTTTGAAATTGGTAACTGATGCCTATTCACAGATAACTGGACGTAAAAATATTCAAGAAAACCACTTATTGTCTAATTACACTCGACTCATTTGTGACTTTATATCAGTAAATGGAACCTCTCCATCTAATCCTTCGGAGTATACAAGGTCTTAACGGATCCTTCACGAAGCCGTTAACCAAACATTTTGTACATCCAATTACACTGCGCGAAAATTATTGCTAGGAAACGACTATTTTTTAGTGTGGAAAATCACGGTTTACGGTAGCGTTCAATGTAACGCACTCAAAACATTGTGCTGATAGATAACATAAAAATTTGTAACTTTGACCTTCAATGTCTCCCTAACTGAAGGTTAGGCAAACAAAACAAAACGCAATGACGAGAACAAGCGCCTTTCAGCTTCATTAAGAGTATTTTACACCCTTAAGAAGCGTCATTTTCTTCTAATTATTATAACTTCTTTTATACAGTGTGCTTGGCTACCGGTTACCTATACTTTAAGGGCATATTATTTATACTCATTTCTATCGACAACTACAGGTTTATAAATACTCCTAACCACACACCCCGCGAATGGCAGCCATTTTTTTTTAAACTGTTTATCTAGGATATGTTCAATGAAATGCTAATATCTTTGAATCTAAGAGACCTAGAGGCGTTCAAATGATCTTATTGCAAACGACGAGGAAATCAAATTATTAAATGAAATTTTATTTGAAAAGGTTAGGTGTATTTGTCGATAGAAATGAGTATATAATATGCTCTTAAAGTATCGGTAACCGGTAGCCAAACACATTGGATATCTCCATGTTTCAGATTTAAGGAACAATATGTCGTAGCTTGTCTGATTTTATTCTGCATGGCATTAAGTATGTTGCATGCAACGAATGTAAGTATATTCCATAAATCATGGTGAAGCAGAACGCTTATTTGGTATGCACCGGAGATTAAAAAGCTGTGTTGTTCTGGACAGGGCGGCGTAGCGTTGCTGGAGAGCGTTGATGCGATAATGACAGGCATTTCGATGACGTTTGTGGCGTTCTTGGAGGTGGTCTGTCTCATGTATATGTACCGCGGTCATGACTTCAAGTCTGACATGAATGTGGCCAATGAAGATAACGTGTGCCCTTCACGAATAGGAATACAGTGGAGCATTTTTCCATTTATTGCACTGGTATGCAAGTTTAGAATAAGGCCGTTCCCTGATAGCGCTCGTCACACACAAATACGCAATTTTATTGTCTCGCCCATTTTGTTTAGCGAACATGTACGCGCCGACGCGCCGCCAGAGGTCGCGTTTGGATTTTCATGTACGTCAAGATGACGAGACCCCGCCGGGTTTTTCGAATATCATGTGAATATGATTTAATACGATATTTCTACTATTTCATACTTTCATAGTAAAATTCTACACTCATAGAATTTCAAAATATTTCACAAAGGAAGTCACCACTATTAAGTTAATAAAAACACAGGGCGTAATTTTAAACTGAACACACCAAATTTTAATACGATATAGTACGACTACGTATGAATCGTTATTATACTTTTAAAACTGTAAAAGGGCCTGAAGAAAAAGTATCAGTTTAAGCCTAGCCTAGTATCATTTTATGGCTCGTTTAGGCGTTTAAAACGTTTGGGCCGCATATAATTTGTTTTAGAAATATTTTATACAATTTAATTTACTAAGACAACTTCTTGAATTTAAAACAAAGGAGAATGCGCAAATTTCATAGAAAATTAGACCACCGCCGGCGGCGCAAATGAGACCTATCGCAGATATTTGTACATTTCATATGTATAAAAATAAATCTCCCCAATCAGTGGCTTACATAGAAAGAAATTTTCTTTTTTTGGCGTGAATTTTATAACACGATATTAGCAAAAATCGAGTAAAATATAACATAATGGCTACAGAATAGTTTACACAATACTGGGCGATGATTATACGACTCTGTCAAAGTACCGGGATAAGATGAATAATACACAAAATGTTAGTTATTCATCCAAAGTTATTTTATCGCCTTCAAGTATGCTCCTTTAGAAACTATACCCGTACATCAACGAATAATCCAATCATCAAAACCTTTTTTAAACGTTTTCTCATCAGAACATTCAGTCCGCTTATAATGAGATACAAAGTAATAAGTTTGATAATACAGTACAATACAATTTCCTCCAGAGTATTAGAAGTTGTAATGTACATTTATGTTTCTTAAGCTTATTTTTAAATGTATTCACGTTATTATATCACGTATTCACGTCACTCTTTAATGTCGTCCGGTAATCCATTGAACAGATCTTTCAAATAATATGGTCTTTCTACCGTAATTAGTGCGTACGCTGATGACTTTAAATTTGTTTTTATATCTATTTCTCAGGTTGTGTGACATTTTTTTTTAGTTGTATATTAGTTTGAAGTTATGTTTTTAATAAGAATGCAGGTGTAGTAAATGTATAGCTGTCTAATATTTGATAGTTTAGTGTTTTCGTATATGGTCTTTGTTGGAGTAAGATAATGACAATGGAACAAAGTTTTAATTATTTCATTTTGAAGTTTTTGAAGTGAATTTAAATTAGTTACTGCTGCGGAACCATATATCTCAATCAAATATTCTAAATGCGATTTGACTAACGAGTTATAAATCAAAGTGCGCACTTTGTTTGGTGCGCAGTTTGCTACTTTCCGTAATACTTCCAATAACTATGTTAATTTACTTCTGAGATGGTCGATGTGTAATTTCCAATTATGTTCTCATCTACCCTTATTCCAAGATATTTTTTTTTGGTTGACCGTTTTATTATTTCGTTATTTATTTTAAGAGGCGAGAAGTCCAGTATACGCTTGTTTTTAGAGGTAAAAATCATGAATGAGGTTTTCTACGAATTAATTGTAAGGTTGTTCTTTAAACACTCGTTTAATAAATCAAGGTCATGTTGACCGTCCTTTATAATGTTATGAATTGATTTGTCAAAGTAAAAGAGACAGATGTCGTCTGCATATAGTGTTAGGTCAGTTAGGTGTCCTGTTAACCCAATTTTATTAATATTGTTTATGTAAATTAGAATAAGTAACGGACTGATAATTGAACCTTGAGGACAGCCGTATGAAATAGTTTGGATCGAGCTAGTGTGAGTATTTCCTATTTTAACAACTTGACGCCTGTTCTCCAAATACGACTTGGAATATTTTCTGTGCTGTACCTGTAACAACTATGTTATCTAGCTTCTGTAACAGTTTTTGATGACTCACGGTATCGAACGATTTTTTTGAATCGATGAATATTCCTAAGGCATAGCTCCTTTGATCTATATAGGTTTTAATTTTGGTAATTAGACGCTTTGCAGCCGAGAGAGTACTTGATTTCGGGCGAATGCAATACTGTTCATTTATTAGAATGTCTTTATGTGTCAAATAGTTATTTCGGCGACTATATAAGGTCTATCTTTTCATACACGAAATATTTTAAGAGTAACTTCTATAAGTCGTAAAGTTGCCATACCAACGAAAATAAAAAATATTTGAGTGTATTTTTTTTTACAAAATTATTATAATTCTAAATTTTTTTGAGACTTTTTGCATAAAACCCGCACTCCCATATTCTAACAATCGCAGTAGGTAAATACGATGTAGTAAACTACCGTAATGGATGCTTAAAAATAAGGAGCCAGTATTTATTTTGTGGGTCAAGTAATTTTAAATTATTTATTTTTTATAAAAAATATACTCAGATAAAAAAAAATCCCTTGAAATGGTTTTGTCACAATGGTTTTACACGAAATATTTTCAGAGAATCATCTAACGGCTATACGAATACTATTTCCGGAATTGAGTTCAGTTCTCGCTGTGAATTCTCCTTTGTCTTCTACCGAATGAAAACAGGTGCCACGAAGTGGTACTTTAAGTTTAGGAAAAAAAGAAGTCGGCTGGAAGCATATCTGGTGAATAAGGTGGTTGCTTGGTGGTATTTGTTGAGTACTTGGTCAAAAATTCGTTTACTATGATGACCTTGGGCGAAGGCGCATTTTGTGGTGCAAATTCCAAGAATTTTCTTTACACATTTCGTCGAATTTGCACTCTTAGACGCCGCAAAACGATCAAATAATATTGTTTATGTAAATCTTGCCGGAAGATCAAACTGCAATGTTTGACCTTCCGGCAAGAATTCCTAGTGCACAACACCGCGATAGGTAAAGAAAACGGTCAGCATGACTTAGACTTTTGATCGACTATGGCGTATTTTTTCGGTTTCGGTTCAGTTGGAAGGCACCACTCCGAAGTTTGTTGATTAGTTTGCATGTCAAACTCGTAAACCCACGTCTCGTCGCTAGTAACAATGCGTTTCATGTATGTTGGGTCGGAACTGACTCATTCTAGCATGTCATCAGCGATTCTTATGTGATTGAGTTTTTGGAGAAAATTCAGGTCTTTTGGGACTAGCCGAGCGGCAACATTTTTCATACCCAAGTCATTATTTAAAATGGTACGGATCGACTTGTGACTTGAATGCGGATTTTTAGTCACAATTTTCTTCAATTTTGCGATGTTAACTTCATTTGAAGACGTTGATGGCCTACCAGAGCGAGGCAAATCTTCCATCACATCTCGACCGCTTTGTACTACTCATAAGCACGTGTTTTTGATAAAGTCGATTCACCGTAAGCCTTCTTCAGGTACTCCGAACACGAAATTCTATTGGCGATGCAAAAGTTTAGAAAAACTCTTTGTTCGATGTTTTTGTCCCTTATGAAATTCGGAATACACACTAGACATGATCTAACTTAAAACAGCACTGTATTTAATCTAAATAACAGATGCAACTAAAACTCCGCGACAAAATGGAAAACGGTTGTTCCAATCTAACAACAAAAAATCCCGATACTTTTTTGACTGAATGTACAACAACAGAAAAAAAAAAAGGGAATTTAATTCGAGAAACTGCTCTCGGGATCCAGCTTAGTCCAGTCTTAGGATTCTAGAGTAGAATGAGCGGAGCGAGGGATACAAGAACCGAAATGATTTTTATTTCACGAGTTGTGTACAAATAATAAAAATCGACAAAGAATCACAATTTAATAGATAGGACACTAATAATCAACATATGCATTTCTCTGAACTCACACACGAAGATTTAATTATAATTGCCATCGGAACGTATCACTTAAGGCTAGCGCGATCTTCTGCAGTGAGCATATAAAAACAACCGGAATTTTAAAAATTGAATATTATTGACATCCAGAGAGAATTGACAACTATTTCATGAAAAAGTCATTCAACGGGGTTGTGCAAATGAACTTTGAGTGTTGTTTTGATGATTATAACTCTGTAACTACATACGTGTTACTTGCGCGACTCATTTTTCATCAACGTACAACCTGAGACTGTCCTGCAAATTGCAAAAAACCTAAGTAAATTTGTATTTCGCGGGCTACCCTGGCGCTTCCAGCTTAAGATCTCGCCCTGTGTTTTTTATTAACTGAATAGTGGTCCCGCTGTTTTGATATCAAAATAGCGGGACCACTTTCTATGTAGAATATTTCGAAATTTTAAGAGTGTAGAATTTTACTAAGAAAGTATGAAATAGTAGAAATATTGTTCAAATTAAATCCTATTCACATGATATTAAAAAACATGACGGATTCCGTCATCTTGACGTTCATGGATTTTCAGATCTAACTAGAAACAAATGATCGCGACGACTGCATATGGCGATCATTTAGTTAGGGCCGTTGTCTAGTCGATTTATAATTATTTTTTGCAGATTTTTTATCTGTTTGTTAATGAAGGTGTGTATACTTCTTTATAGGTGGCTCTTGGTACGAAAATATCAGTGCTAATTACTGCCGAGATGCCTTCAAAGTTTATGATGTTGGGCACAATACCGTTAGTAGCAGTGGTTTTAAGTTTAACACTGCGCGGGGCTAAAAACGCCTGCACTTTCATGCAAAACTCGGCGGCAGAAGCACGGCCACCACCCACCTGACTACATTATACACTGGTATCACCGGAATATTATGTTTTATACTGCACTAATGTTTTAAGACTGCTAAAACGAAATAAATATTTTATTTATATAACAAATGGTCATCATTTAGTAGGTTAGTTTCAAGAAACAAAAAACACAACTGATTGAAAATAAATGTTTATTTTATCAATCATTTAAAATATTTATAAATATTGTTCTTTTGTACAATGTAGCAACATGTGTACACATGATTGATGATAGTAGCCTAAGTGAGACTCTCATAAAACTTACAGACGCGAATTAATATATTTAAAAGATACATTCGAGGGCGCCTAGTTTACATAAGCTGCTCATGTTCCGTACACTATTTACACAACACCTATCTACCCAGCCTGAACGATTCAAAGGTTTGAGTAATTCATTGTCCATTAGCAAATCATAATGCAAACATTAGGAAAACTTTGAATCAGCATCAGATTGATATCATGGGTAATCTACTATGATCTAGTGTATGCTATGATCTATTTCACAATATATTTAAAATATCACATATGTACAAATTATTTGCAAAACTAAACCTCAATAATATCAGCAATGTTTCTGCTACATGTTGACAGATGAATAAATTCGTAAGTTAGCTAAACTTAGGCCATCGATTGCATCGTATTTCAGTAATATTTTATGGCTATATTTTCATATTCACAGTACTTATACTTATACGAAAAAATCACGAATCAACAAATCAATATGTATATTGCAAGATTGACAGGATCTATGCAATGAAAATATCAAATAATCGAATTGTGCAAAATCAGTTCCGTAAACAACTATTGGAATAACCTGAAAATAAGGAAATGGTATGTTTAGGTGATTCAGCATTTCTTGAGTTTGCAAGTGAAGGTATTGATTTGTCGATGTGAAAAATTTTGGCAAGTTGGCTAAGCCACAAATAGGACAAAGTTTATAATGAGTATAGTTAGATTTAGTTATAAGTTCATAAAACTACAAGATTCATTAAAGTAGTGGAGTTTCACTGGTAGCAGCCGAGTGTTCGGTTCGATATGCGTATTCACAATCAAATCTTGTATCATTATGAATTTATACATTTAAATGACAACATTTAAGCACACTTTGATTAACGATCGACTCTTATTCGATCTCGATAGGCCGTCGGTCGACTGCAACTTATTAATACTTTCGAATAATTTACTAAACCTGCACAATCAATTCCATTCAAACCCCGTCACGGTTCAATTCGAAGGCACTCATCGCACCACGTCCGCGAGCGGGCCTCGCCCGCCCGCGAAATAACAAAATAAATTACAATCAAATTGCTACGTCCCTGAAGGTCCCTGCGGGTGCGCCCGCACCGGCGGCGTGCGTGCGGCGCGTGCGGTGCGTGCGGTGCGTGCGGCGCGTGCGGCGCGTGCGGTGCGTCAGGCGCGGCGCGCGCTGCGGCGTCAGAAGCGCCGCAGCGCGCCGGGCTGCGCCTTGCGCGTGGGCTGCACGGACAGCGGCGCCACCAGCAGCTCTGCGCCGGCCGCCGCGCCGCCGCCGCTGGCGCCCATCTCCTGCGGGGGGGAGCACGACTATCAAACTGCTCTGCACTCATTAGCTCTTGTATATCTGCGCCAAACGACAACATCTACTAGAGCACTAGCCAGTGGTACGGTCGGCGACAAAAGCGATGTAAACACTGGTATTTATTTATACACATAATTTAAATTTACTCAAAGTTATACATATAAATATAGTCGAAAGTAAAATTGAAAAACTAATCTTTTAATTTTATTTCCGACTTAATTATTTAGTAACTTCAATAATTAATTTTCAAAAAAGAATTAAATATTCATCGACTAATGTCGTCGACTGTACCTTCTAATTCGGATAGGGCTCTCGGACAAAAAGCTTTTCGCTACGAAGGTTGCTGTTAATGATATTGGCTTATAGCGCCTTACCGATAACATAGCTGTGATATATATATTAGTAACTAGCTTTTACCGATGTTTTCACTCCCTTGGTCTATCCCACAGGAAACATGCATGTATACTAGATAAAAAGCTTATTTCACTGTCCGGCGCGTAAACAGCCTCTATGAAAAAAAATTACGTCGTTCCGTTGCTCCGTTGCTGCGTGAAAGGACAAACAAATCAGTCAACAAACATGTTTTCGCATTATTTTATCATATTAGTATAGAGAAATAAATACTCACGTTGATGTTATTACAGCTGGCGAGCCTCATCTGCGCGAGCTGCGAGGCCGGCGTGAGGTTAGAGGTGGAGCCAAACGGCGAGATCATCGATGACATCGCGCGCTTCAGCTTCGACGGCGTTTTGTTAAACGAAAACGCACGACCCACCTGCATATCATACGATAACGATTATTCTATGAACATACAGATTTAACCAAACAAACTGATTTATGTACTTCTTATTAGGGCCAAATCAAAAGAAAAATAATATTTATAAACCAAACATGCTAAAAAAAACTACGTTCAGTAAAAAAAGTCTCAAATCAGAATCTTGTCGATCATTTCAATTAATTCAAAAGAAAATTTTAACTTAAAACATTATAATCATGAGTTAAATCATTAAACAATGTTAGCACAAGACAAAACCATGCCCATTTGGAGAAAGAACACAACATATTTTTAGCAACAATATAGAGAAATGGATATGTATGTATGGATGACATGTTAAAACACCACTGGTATGGCACGCTCACGACAGTTAATCACAAAGGATTTGAAGCTAAGCATTAACTAAGACATTCACTCCTGTGACCCTCACTCTCTCCGGGAAGAAATTGAGGTATTTACTTAATAAGCAAGATACATTTGCAGGACAAGTTACAATACAATTGATTTAGTAAGCTTAACAATACATTGTATCTGAATGATGTAACTCGCGACTGTTGACTGTACGCGCACACTAATTCCTGTGCCTTAGCTTGTAGAACCGACACCTACTTCTCACAAGCAAACCGTTCCAAACAGGTAAATATGTCACATTATGACTAAAGCGATGTCCCTCTACTTTTTATATTTATTAAATGAATAATGCTCCTTAACCCAACATGAGTATTGAATAATGAGTATGTTAATGCTAATGATATGTTCAAGTAGAAGTGTATCGGACGGAGGTGTACTGTGTAGGCTGGTATCAATTTTAACGGCCACTGTTAGAAACGCGATTGTTCCACACAATTTTTTTAGCATTATACGGATCGCTTAAATATAACCCAAAGACCGGTTAAGTAGTTCCACATATGACCAACACACATCTAAATGCACTGAACAACGCAGACGTCACGCGAATGTTAAAGTAACATACACAGGAAGCAGTGTGCGGATGAAGGTATTAGTTGGGGACGGAGCGAGAGGAGGGTGGCAGAGCCGCGTCAGACCTGTGCGAGTAAGTGAGCGCGCAATACCCAAGTGTCTAGCAGGCCGGAGCCCGGCTCGGGCCGCAGCAGCCCCGTCAGCCCCGCCAGCGCCTCCAGCTACAACACAACCACGGTCCGCTGCTCATGTTGGTCTTAACTGCACACTACCACCACTACGACTAACTGTACCGCTACGTGCTACACTACCACATTGTACACAACTTGCTGCTTATCGCTAATTGCAACCACAGAGTAACAAATATTGATTCAAGCGTGCCCCTCATTCCCATCTCATATAATTTCACAAACAGCTCAAAAGCACGATGACTGACTGGGTCATGGTCAGCATCATAATAATCAGTAATCGCCCTCGCATAACACTGATACGAGCCTGGGTCGTAAGAAAAACATACATCATTATACAGACTGCATTACTACTCTATGGTCGCAACTGAGTGAGTCTCTTTCCCCTCTTTTTTTCTTATTTATATTACAACTTATCTACAAATAATCTGTAGCATTTGGATTAATATAACAAATTCCCAAGTTATTTTAAATTTATAAATTCGGCGAGTAGATGAGTGTATGACTATTGTTACAACACGTTGACATAATCGAATGCAAACGACTGCAGACTACAATATCATGCCTTAGTTACATAGAAATGCTTTGTGACGAACTTTTTGAGCTATGTAGCACTCTGACATTTCGTAGAACTTACACTATAACAGTTATGTGCTTGTTATTTATATATCCAAGCTAAGCTAATTTGTATCATCTAATTCATGCTTTATTCATTTACACATATTTTAAAAAGGATTTCGAGAGCCAAGAGGTTAACAATTCCATTTGTTTTGGGTTGGTGTATTGTTAGCCTATGGCTGCCGTGAAGATATCATTCAATTTCAAATTATAAGTTATGTTTTATGATTAGAAGTTGTCAATGATCCGTACCTTGATTCTGGTGCGCGCTGCGAATTTGGATACTTTCGATAGTGTGCTGAGCGCAAGTTCGCTCGTGTCGATGTCGAGCTGGTGCGACTCTAGGCACGCCAGAAATTTATCCTGTAAACAGTTTAATTTTCAATTGTGTACTTAGAATAGGTGGCGTGGCCTACCATGACCCCTTTATATCAGTATTATTTTAATACGGACAGGACGTTTGTCTCCATCTTTTTACACACCGAAGTGACATTAACCTTTTGAACGCCAGAGCATAAACGAACGCGCGTGCTCTTCACGCCAGGCCACAATTTCACCTACCGTTTTGTCACATATTTGTGTCGTTGGCGTACAGGACGCGCGCTTGCTTGTCACGTATATGTGACTATGGCGTTCAAAAGGTTAAAGTAATACTGCCATAATAGGTGGTGGTACGGACCCTGTACACGCGGCGACACATCAAGCTATACATATCCAGTATAACCTGACCTCGCTTTGTATGAGCTTAAAGTACAATGAGAGATCAGCTTAATTTGATTGGTCGTCGTACCCGTTTAAGAAGTGATCATATGATCACTACTGTCGTATATACGGCAAAATTGATTACATAAGGATAATACTGCAAAAGGAAAACTTACAGCATCAGCTTTGCAGACGGTATTGGCCATTTGTCTGCAAAGTTGTCGAAGAAAGTGTGACTTGTCTACGGTTTCGTCGGTAATCATGAACGAGAAGAGTTTCTCTTTCAGCTCCTGGTTGTTGCGGCACATTAGCGCGAATACGTTGTGACAGTCTGCAAATAAATATACACCTTTGTACAGAACAGTTATTTTCCCTTGTCATATATCCAACGGAACTCCCTAATATGAATTAAAGTCACTTTTCAGTATTGTTTTTTTAAATACTTAACTGTTTTCATTAAGAGAATTTAGCTCATTTAGGGAAGGTTTATGTGTAGTATAGATTAATATTAACTTACTAGCTGTGCCCCGCGACTTTCGTCCGCGAGAAATTAGATATACATTATGACCTATTCTCATACCTACCAAATATGCATTAAAAAAATCCTAAAAGTCGGTCGAGTCGTTTCGGAGGAGTGCGACAACAGACACCGTGACATGAGATTTTTATATATAATAGATAAAAAAAAAACAACACCAAAAAAAAACATGAAATCCATCATGAAATCTCCATATTTTGTTGAGTCGTAAAACCATGCGATACAAGGATTGGTCTCTAGTATCGACTAAATGTGCTCACCTTCAGCTTCCCTAATATCGACGACGCGTTTGACCGTGCTAAGTGGCATCAGCGATATATGCCTGTAGGGCTTGCTCGAGCCTATCCGCATCGTGCCGGTGCCGTTCGTTGGACTTTTACTGTTAAAAGCCTGAAACAATCACAAACATAATTAGAATTTTTACTAAAATTGTGTCGGCGATGTAGTCTTTACTTATAGATTTAACGAGTTTGGACCTATTATTTAAAAATCTTCATCCTTAAGTCTCCATAAACTAGGAAAAAGGGACCGTATACTGCAGCTTGATGCTCTCACACGAAAACTGTATAGACAGTCTTCTTCTTCGTGGTGCTGGCACGACATTAATTATATCTTGTCAGCCCAAAACTTTGCCATTTCCACGGCGTCGTCGGTGGCAGCGCCGAGGTCACTTCAGCTGCATGTTTTTAGGTTAAGAGAGCAGGACAGGAGTTGGAGCATAGTTTGCGATAGCGTAGACCTTTGAACCAGGGTAGGTAGCAGATACAAAACGTGAGGCTGAGAACTGCTACTATCACACGTTTTTAGGAAGGAATTAAGTATATACGCAGTCAACATACTCACTTTGGATCTTTTCTTGCAGACCTCCATGGTGTCGGTGAAGAGGAATAGCACGAGATGGTCGCCGCGCCCCGACAGCTCCTTGGACAGCTCCACCACCTCGCAGCGCGACACGAACGAGCGGTGAGACGACACTAAGTGGGCCTACAACAGATGATGAGCAGTCAGATCACGTTACAAACTATTCATAACATAAGAGTTGCAATTATAATTAAATAACGTTTTTGAAGGGTTTTTTTTTTGTTACGTATAGCAAATGATAAGTGTATTTGGTATTGGTTTGTGCTGTGTCGTTCGAACCCAAGACAAGAGAAATATAGGAATTGGAAAGTTGACAAATAACTTATTTATATGGTTACATTATTTTGTTGTAAAATTTAAAATATACACTATATTTTTGTTACAGATTGATCAAACCAAAAAGACGTGAGGACACTTATATTCGGGCGATTGGGTCGCGGGGCGCGAATAGTTTAAACCAAGCTTGCACTCATAGACAATGTGTAACGTTAGAACTAACACACTAGCAAAGGTTGCACTCTTGCACTGTGCGCAATAAGGAGGGAAACTGAGGCACGTCTTTGTGGATTACAACCACCTTATTGGAACCATTTTAAAGCTTACTAAGTTATTGAGTGACTTGTCAGTGACAGCAATCCAAAATCAACCTTATCTTAACGAAAATAAAGATCACTGTCATACCGGGCACTGGTCGATGTCGTTGTAAATGTCGAACATCTGCAGCTGCCCCTCGGTCTTGCGCTTGTCCTCGTTGATGTGCGACATGACCTCGCGCAGGCCCGCCAGCGCCTGCACCAGGGCTCCGTGGTCAGGGTTGTTTTTGTGCGTGTGCTTTAATATATCTGTAACAAGTCATATTTTTTGATGACATTCAGAATACGGAACTGAAAAAGACAAAACTTTTTGGAACGCGCGCAATAACGACAGTCAAAGACATAAAAGATACATGCTCTTGTTTTCGGGACTGTAACGACAACTTATCTCAATATGCTTTTTTTCTTTAGTTATTATAATAGTGCACACATATCATGTGGATGCCAGGCCTGACCTTATCGTTGGGTACTTGCAATTTTGAAACAAAAATAAAACAAAAGCGGTAACAGTTATGTGTGGTAAAATTAAAGTGTGAAACTTACCGTCGAGTAATAAACTTATACTAGGTAACCGCTGCACTGGTCTTATTAGTAGCTCCTGTAAACTTTGTCTGCCACACTCTGGCTTGGTTTGACAGATTTTCAGGAATGCATGAAATCTGGAACAGGAACAATATTTTTCTTATTTTGTGAATTTGTTGAAGATTATAATGATAAGGTTTCTCTATAATGTCAAGCTTTTCTACATTTTAAATATTTAAATCATTGATATTGGTTGATAAGTTATAAGAAAGTAGTTTACAGTAATGTTGAAGTATCATCTTTTGTTTTTCTTTGATCAACATTTGGACCATGAAGCCGGAAAGCAAAAAAAGGTTCGGTAATATTTTTTTTTCTGACGTTATTTTTTCTAGCAGCACGCGTAGCAGGAATCTGTCATTGTGTCGACACAATCTGTCATTTTGTCGATTCTTCCGTCAAAAAACCCGTTTCTACGGTGGTCAGGCTACGCGTGCAGGTGCAGAAATAGCTAAATATCCATATCCATGAATCACAATATTATATTTTTGTTTAGATTTAAGTTCGTTTTATAGTGTGTATAGTTGTGGCATGCGCCAAATAAACATAACAACTATGTTCAATACAAAACATTAGTTTGTTTCTTTCTAACCTTGGGTTCTCACGGTCGCACTGTTGCAGCATCTCCTTGGTATTTTCGAAGAAGTTGACGAAGGGCGGGTAGGCCTTTACCATGTCGGGCGTATAGCGCAGCACCAGCCGACCGATGCTCGTCTCTTCGCTCCAGTGCGCTTGAGCGTAGCGCAGCTCCTCTAACATTCGCCTGAGAATTGTAGCACTCGTTACATATGTGTCGATCAGTTTTTAGTCATAAAGAGGATACAATGTGAAGTGGAACAAGACTAGGCGTATAACAATAGCTTTGGATGTGGAGCTGTGTTGCATACTATGCTCATCCTCCCAACCTGCCCGCTAAGCCCCAAAATTTTCTGCTAAAGAGATCTCTGCGCTGCCACCGCTGAACCCGAAGCTTGGCGAAGTTTGTGGAAAGTAAAATATGACAGGGACACGAAGAAGTAGATCCAACAATAGAATAAAACCTTGCAACTTACTGGTGTAATTCATAAATAGGCGGTAAGTTTCCAAATATAATTTTGAGTTCAGTATTATTGAGCAATGCTTGGTTTTTGCCATTACTGTTGTCGTCCTCAGCCATCTCTTCCAAAGGTTGCTTGAACAGCTGAAACAAGGCAGGCGAAACAAATGTTATAAATGCTGTTTTTATTATGAAATACTAGTTTCATCAGCGAATTCGCCCGCGAATATGTTTATCAATAAATGTTGTAATAATTTATAATCCATTTGCTATTCTCATGTATAAGCTATAAATATAACTGTACAGTTTCATCTAAATCCATTCAGTAGTATTTGCGTGAAAGAGTAACAATCACACTACATACATCTATCCTCACAAACTTTCGCGTTTATAATAATACTAGTAGGATATATTACAGTAACTTCTTGTTTTTCAGATTTTTAAAATGTCTTACCGTAACTATCGTATGCAATATCCCAACGTAATTGGACTCTGTTTGTAGAAGCTCCATAAACACTTGCTGCCTTGGCGACAACAGCTTCCGGACAACCGTATCGGGAACCTCGGACTCTATAACCACAAAAACGACCGTTAGTACGGACAAGGCAAAGGCAATAATAACATACTATTCTCGTTATTAGTAAACAAATATAGTAGTGGTAATAAATGAAGAACAAATAGGATCAAAATCTGCAATGCATTGTGCATGTCGATGCATCGGTATTGCAGGAATGACAGACATTTCTCCTTCACCCTTATTAAGGATTCATTTGACGCTATGGGCACAGATTTTTTGTGCAATCTGGAACCTAAATTTCTATGCAATAAAAGCAATTTCAATTTAATCAAGGATTTTTCGATTCAAATGTTCACTCAAAAATTGGGTTTGAGTATATATAATGCTACTGTAGATGCCTGGTTTAACAGGTTAACAGTCAAGGTATGTTTAAGATATTGAATTCGAGTACAGATCTTTCACAATTATTTTACCCTTGACTGCATCGCTGTAATTATCAGTGATCTTTATTTTCATAACCATAACTATGCTGTTGGATTGCTGTCACTGACAGAAAAAGTAAAGTGATCTATATAATCGTTACGATAAGGTCGCCGTTGGGATACAGCATCAAATGTAAAATAACTGTAAAGAACTGTAGTTGATGTTTTAGAACAGAAGTCACAACTCACCCTCGAGCAGCTGCTTGCCATCGGGCGAGGGCGTGCAGTCCAGCAGGTTGCCGGAAAGACTCAGCAGCACGGCGTCGCCCACGGAAGAGCGGCGCTTGTGCAGCGCGGAGTCGCCGCCGCGCAGCTTGCGCTTGCGCAGGCGCTGCAGGTGGCCGGGCGTGGCCGCGTCGCCGCCCGCCTGCGCGCCGCCCGCCTCCTCCGCGCACGCCGCCGCGCCCGCGCCCGCGCCGCCCATTGACGATCGTCGTGATACCTCATCTAGGTACTACAAATAATAAATCTTGTTGTCATTTTTCCATATTTAGAAAGGCATGTACGTCTAAAGGACAATCTCTGAAAATATTATTGCATTAGCAAAAACTTTTTCACTGATAGATAACCACGCTGTTCCCAAGTGGAACAAGCATAATCAGAAGAAACCGGATTATACAAATACACTATTCCAAATACAGTTCCTATGAGAAGTACCATGTGAGTAGAACAGCGGACATTAAAAAATAATAATATTACTTACGTCTTTGAACAGGTAATCTCGCTCGTCCTGCGCCTCCTCGTTTTGTACGGAGGCCCAGAACCACTCGGCTTTAACAACGTGCACCCGCGTCGAACAATCCGGCGCTACTCCCGTATTGTGCTCGTCGACGACCTGCATACACACAGCTGCACATTAGAAATCATACACAGAACACTAGACGTTCTCATCCTCCACCAATACCCACTAGACCCGTCGAACGGGATTCCTACGCAAATCTCGTGAAGGCGTACTTATGTGCGCACGCCCTCTTAAGCGTCTAAGGTTTTCAAGGTGCAAATATTGTATATGACATGCATACCAGCGAGGACCACTTCGAGGCCGAGGGGGGCCTCTCCGCGGATACAACATAGACCAATGACCGCTGATGTTCGATGGCATGACAAGCTACTATATTTTTAGTAGTATTGAATAAAATAGTGTTAGTACCGGCAGCGATATTCCATGGCATTGCGATATGGCGTGGGCGTCGCGGATGGGGGGCGTCGAGGCGGGCTGCGGCTGGTCGCGGGCGGGGCGGGGAGCGGGAGGGGCGGGGGCGCGGTCGGGCCGGGGCGAGCCCGACGGCAGGCTCAGCGCGCTGCCTACGCGCAGCTCGGAGCCGCCACAGATCGAATGACGATGAGTTCGGAGCCACACGCTTTGAGGCGTTTTAAATATGTTGGAATCGTCAAGTTCGTCTACATCGGCGCCTCGGTCTCTAATCGGCGTGACTAAGTCGGTGCTGTCCACGGTGTCCACTTGAACTGGTGAAATATCTAAGTTCATTCCATCGAATATCCTCTTTGGTGTCGAAATGTTTTTGAGATCTGGAGGTAGGTGGCATGCGTCTACTTCTACTGTATTACGGTCAGCTCGCTTTTCATACTTCTTTTTCCTTTCGCTCCTGAACGAAGCTGTGAACGATTTAACACTCCGTCGTAATTTTGAGGCAGATTTGACGGTTTTTGAACTCCTAATTGAAGCAAAAGAGATATCGAAGAACCCCGACTGTTTACTTGTATTCATGGAGCATATCGATGCGTTATCATCTTCTTTGATAGGCGAAGATGTGGAAGCTACGAACTCCCCGGCCGGATCAGTCGGCTTGACGCTCTCTGGACTCACAGGCTCTACTACAATTTCTCCAGTTGGTTTGGAAACGGAGTCTTTTTTTGTCCTTTTGAATATAGTGGGTCTGTTTTTAAACTTGAATGAATCTTTTATTTTGAGCCTTTTAATGGACTTCCAGTTGCTTTCTTCACATTTGTCAGGGGATAAATTAGCGTCAACCGTGCTGACTTGGAAATTAGAATCGGTAGAGTTACGACTCCTTTTTTTGCCGGAGGAAATTGTAGTTGTTGATTGTTGTAAATCTTTTCCACCAGTTGAGCTGGCCAACAGAAATACCGGCTCATCTTTAGCGTCGAGGTCACATAGACTCTTCGTTAGAGACGAGTGTAAAGATCCCGCTTCAGTGAGACAATCGACTAAGTTAAATACATTCATGGACTTATTTCGAAATACCTCTCTCTTATCTTTGTTAATTCTATCAGATCCGTGGACGAGCTGAGATATGTTTTTGTTATTTTCTTTATCACAAATACTGTATTTGCCCAATTCCACACGTTCAACGTGCGGGGGACTTTTGGTGTTGTCATAATTGAAACACAAATCGTCAGTGAAGGATTTCCCTACAAAACTAATACTGCAGTTATCTGTTTGATCTTGGCTAGCAGCTTTGGCTTGTTTTTCTCTAATACTGTTTCGTGCGCATTGCAAGCGCTGCTCACGCTCTGCATGCGACAGGTCGCAGCTGTCGCCGTGCGCGGCCGGACTGGCGCGCCGGCCCGACAGGCGCGCCGACAGGCGGCGGTACAGGGAGCTCTTGGGAGTGGACTGGGAACGATTGGGAGTGGCGCGGGATGGTTGTGCAGAGTTAGGTGTACTCGGATGGGGTGAAAGGATAAGCGAACGACCGAAAGTCTCCCCATTGGCCATTACCTGAAACATGTGTGAAACACACCACGCAATGATGTAATGAAGCCATTCCAATACAAACATGCACGACGATAATAATATATTATTATCGTGATAGAGGTAGTTAAACACAGAAAGCGACTGCCTAGCGAAGATTTTATTCTTTTACAGTTTTAGTTTACAAAACAAGTGTTCTTGATCATATTTGATATGTATGAAGAGAGATGTTTGAAAATGAGATTTATGAAACTGATTTGTATGTGAAATTACATCTACAACAAAAAGGTGTTTTATAAGTCTAGTGCATTAGAGTAGATAGTAAGAAAGCAAGTTGACACCGTACAAACATATGGTAACGAATATAAACAACACAAGAAGTATGTGGGTGTGATAATATGGACATCGTGTAATATACACATAAGCTGAATGAGGTATGTGCGCAATTATTGTACAACAGCGAATGTGAGTGAACAAACAGTACTATGAAACTCGAGATAACATCAAATTGTTAATAAAATAATGAAAAGGAAACAATGGGTCGACTTTACGTCGTGCGGTGAGGGATGTGGAATTGGTTCGAATGTTGCGCTGTCCCGAGAGGCGGGACACCAAATCGGGATGAAGGAGAAACAACAAAAAAAAAAAAACGAAGGATTCGCGCAAGAGTTTCTAATATTGAAATTATCGTGTGCACATAAAATACGCAACGCAACTTGTGACATTGAGTCCCGCTCTCATCTGGTCGTTGTTTGTACTGATAAATTGTTAATCAAACACCTGCTGGCATTGAAGGCATTACTAATAAATACGCAGTCATCGGAAGAAATGAAGAGGTGTAAAAATGTGTCATAACAACAACTGAAGTGTGCTACTGGCTAATTTAGATTGTCTACAATGTTTCTAACTAAGAGTGATATGTGTACCCAAGTATATCTACGTGCATGCTGACTTCATAATGCTAAAATTAGTTACTAATAATGTGTAATGTGGCATGAAGTATATAAATAAACAGGTATGCATTTTATGCAGAGGTAAACGTTCTGTGGGACATTAAGTGCCATTTGGGAGGTTCTAAAACGATCATTACAGTGTTAACAAACTAAGTACATTACTCAGATTCTCGACAGACTGGGTAAACAAAACACTAGGAGGCTTCTTGCTGAAGTAAATTGTAATATGATTAATATTGACGAAAGGGCTCCTGCATTGTTCAAGGTGCGACTGCATCGCAGCTTCAAATTGTTTATAAACATTTTGCTTTTGTCGTAAGGGGACAATTGAAAGTAGTGCAAGCTATGAAGTGCTATCAGTTTTATAATGTTTATAAAGGTTTATCAGCTTCAATGCGCGCACCATTAAGTAAATCACGAATGAGATTAAGGAGGGATTATTGTGTGTGTATTTGTAGTATAGTAGGT
The DNA here is from genome assembly GCA_910589295.1 of Noctua janthe. Taxonomy (NCBI): domain Eukaryota; kingdom Metazoa; phylum Arthropoda; class Insecta; order Lepidoptera; family Noctuidae; genus Noctua; species Noctua janthe. The sequence goes on along the minus strand of OU342556.1, from coordinate 9,049,231 downwards.
TTGCAGTACTCACAACGTGTGTGCAGTCAGGGTCGTCGAGCTGGCAGGTGCCGCCGCCATTGCTGGCCAGCACCTCGGCCATGTGCTGAGTCTCATCTTCAGGGAAACCCACGAAGCAGACGCGAGCGCCAGCGAACACTTTCAGTTTGTGTTCTTTCTGTAATTTTGACATATCGCATAGATATATTGTTTGTACTGATGAAAATGAGTAAGATAAGGATGTTAACTACGGTGGAAGTTTAAAGACAACAACTCCTCCAATATCCTGACAATAATAAATAATTCATACGTATTGCAGTTTATTAACATGTTGATAATTATTTATTTGAAGAAGTCACGCCCGTTATTACAGCTCGTAATCTATTACATGAATATCAAAATTCGGAATAAATTATCATAATAAATACATAAGTATGGCGATGTCCTTCAAAAAGGTCAGGTGCGTAGTACTCGCAACGGTGCGCGTGTACGGCCAGATGTATGACCGTGGACGAAGCAAAAGGAGTATGTAAAAATCGTAGCAGGTGGCGTTCGTTTCCATGGGAATAGGCGTGAGTTTATTTATGTATTGTGTGTAGGCATAATATACTTACAATGACGTCATCATCAGTGGCTAGGCAGGCGGGGTCGTCGCGGCGCTCCCAGCAGGCGTCGACCCAGGAGCGCGCGAGCACGGGCAGGCCGAACCCTGACGCGTATCGGTACTTGTCGCCTGTCGCCGCCGCCGCGATCAGGTGCGTCACTTTACTCGACATGTCCTTGCGGATCGACCCGCCCATGTAGTGGATCAGGGTTATCAGGTACGTCTGCCGAATAATACATCCATTGTACACGCGGAACTCATTCATATTTGACCTACACGCATTTCATCATCATGCTGTTATCGAGTGAAAATAAAATATCAACTTGTGTATCTTAAAAATTATGACCATAAATACTGAGCTGTGACTGTGCTCGCGCACATGACGTCAAGTTAAACAATCAAGATTCGTGTCAAATGACAACAGATTTGCTGAAATTAGTTTTGACTTGTTGATCGATATCGTCATCCGAAAGCGAGTGCTCAATTTTTTCCAAGATGGACTGGTTGGTTACCTAAACGACATGCACTAAATTGTTTTAAAAAAATGTCTTTGATTACTTTCAAACTTATAATTATTTAACAAACGTAAACCAAATATCAAGTGATTTGTTCACAGTTGACTATCGACACAAAGCCGACTATAACCATCACCAATCAATACACATTACACATAGTACTCGATACTAACAAGTTCATCCTTTTTCCGGAATCCTGAGAAACAAATGACCGCGCCGCGCATCGCCAGCGAGTAGAGGGGGCGCGCGGTCGCCGGCGGCGGCTCATCGCGCTCCGACAACTGTAGGACTGCTGTTGGACCCAGCACCCTGTAACACAAACAACACTAATTAATTACAAGAAGGCATCCCGCTGAAGTATTTTAATTAACGTCGACAGCACAACATCAAGGCGACGTCGTGGTTAAGTATCTATAATATCATCACAAATTTTTGTTAGACTGGCCTAGTAAGTCCTCATCTAGGGTCTAAATGGCTCGTAAAGGTGTGATTTATGCCATTTGGTTAACTGAATTGATGCGCTTAGTATCCTTTGTTTGCATGAATTTACAGTATGTCATTGTGATCATACATCCGCAATAAAAACGAATGCCTATTTACTCGTTTTTAAAACGATAATAAAACCGGCCAAGTGCGAGTCGGACTCGCGCACGAAGGTTCCCGTACCATCGTCGTAGTAAAAATAAATTATAAATTAAAGGGAGCTCCCCTTTAATTTATAATTTATTTTTATTATTTGTTGTTATAGTGACATTCTGTGAAAATTTCAACTGTCTACCTATTACGGATCATGAGACACAGCCCGCTGACAGACAGCGGAGGCTTAGTAATAGGGTCCCGTTGGTTACCCTTCGCGTACGGAACCCTAAAAAACGGTTTCGCTGTTTGGGATCCGACCATTTCATTGTTGACTAATTAATATAAACCACGAATAATTTTGAATCATTTTATGATATCTAATCACTTTTGCAGTGAAACACCCCTCGTGACGGCACAGTTCCGTATTCAGAACTTCCTGTCGCTTTTTCGTGATATAGTTATTAGCAGGAAACCAGTAACATTGCGTTGCTGGATTTTTCATTTAGAAACAAAACAGAATTCTCATTCAAATACTTGCTGAAATATTTGACAAAACAATTAATGATTAACTAAACAATAACAGTGACTATGACATTTAGTATAATTGAATTAATTACGAAAGTCGTCTACCAGCCATAATAAAGTCAAACAGAATCTGTTCATGAGTAGTCGCTAGTGCCAATACAAACAGTCACTATATTGACGCAACTGACAGTCAACATGTTCAATAAATCATTTATACATGCTGGCTCTGCCACTATAAATATGTACATACTTGTATCAATATCAATGTTATATAAAGGTATAAAAGAAAATGATTGCCATATGCATTATTTCTTGGAGAAAAAATTCTATGGGTCGTAAAACTCTTATTTACTGCTACGTGTGTACTCATGTGTTTTATGTATTTATTATTGTGGTTTGTTTCCAGGTCAAGCTGGCATTACAGTACGGTTTTTATGACTTGAAATATCATAAATGCCTTAAAAATATGGTAATAGCGGAATACACATGGATTAGCATAAAAATATTCCGTTTTTATGAATGAACTTATGGCTCAGCAGTCTACTTTTGAAGTAAAATGCGCAATAGAAAATCTAGTTTCTCGCATGTGCTACCAGACAGACTATATGTCAATATTATATAAGTTTGATTGAATGCATATCAATTATAGTTCGCCGGTCAAACTGATAATAGCACATTGATATAGTTAGCAATTTGCTTACACCCGACTAATTAGTTGCCCTTATCTGTGAGTGCGAAAACATTATCGAGTCAAGTCACGGCGACCCTTCCTTTTATGTTAGTTCGTAGTTCAAAACTTGGACAACAGATACAACGTCCCCTTTTATAATTAAAATTAACGGTGCATGTCCGGTGTTACCTCGCGCTGAATTTTAATGATTTCCGATTAAATTTTAATCCCTTCATTATAGGGGAACTAATCATCATATTTACTTAGGCACTTTTGAGAAAAGAAACTCGCCAGAAGACTTCACGATTTCAAACACTGCCAGAAGAGGTTTTCGAAAGCTTCCACTATCGTAGATTTAATTGATACTGTTCCGTCAAATTGTACAGATGACCGAAGAAACCTATTGAAAAGCCTTCGGCTTCAGCGAAACAGTTCTGTAAACTCTTTAATGAGTGAAATCGCCACTCTGTCTAACAACATACGAGTGGCGATAAAGCGAAGAGTTGAGGTGCTTGAATGAAACTGTCATAATTATTTCGATCGTACCGATTGAAGATAAGAAGACCAGCCTCATTCAACGTCGTCAAAATGTAGTTTTTGAGTGAGTCGGAGGATCCTCGGGAATGAACGGGGTAAAAAAGTAAAAGCATTGTAAATGGAACCTTTGGATGAAATGCAGCATAACAAAAATGGCGTAACCTGGCGGTTCAGTCTCGGACAGAACGTAGACAAGAAGTTGGAGAAGAACTCCATAGCTAGTTGCATGATTTGGATTAATTTCAGGGCTCTTTTTCAAGAATAAGTTATCACCTCTGTCAACCGATTCATCAACCTTTCAGCAGACATACCTAGTTGCTGTCAATCCATTGCCACTAACGATTGCTATCAAATATTGTATCGTCATGTCATACATGGCACGGGAAGGCCCAGCTTACATTTTGCTCAACCCAAGCCTTCTTTTCAAATATTTTCTTTCAGTCATGAAATATTCTATTCTTGAGTTTGCGTCTATCGTTAGTATTTAATGTACACATGTAATGCTGAACTACTTGATCAGCATAACAATCGTTAAGGTAATAGTCACACATATATTCGCATCGCATCGATGTTAGTTTTTTATAAACATCCCGGCAACGTATGATTTGTGTAAAACGCAGTAGAAAAATCGGCCAAGTGCATGTGAAACAAATTCTTTAATCAATGATTAATTTTGAATAGATGATTAATTATCAATAATGGAAAGAGTGGAGGGAGGCCTTTGCCCAGGAGTGGGACAAAGGAGGCTAGAAAAAAAGAAAATTGTTGATGAGGTTCTTCAGAAAGGTCAGGTGCGTAGTACCGGCGTGCGACCAGACCAGATGTATGAACGTGGACAAGGTTAAGGGAGTATGTATGGATCGTAGCTGAAAAAGACGTGAATTTATGTATGTATCAAAATAAACATAGCACCAAAGCGAGGTTGTCGGTTTTAAATTTATTTTAAGTAGTTCTATTGAATATCTTAGCTAGAATACAAGATAGAGCGTTTACTTGCACAGATTGAGCTTATAAAACAGATATTGTCCTGCCCTTCCTAAGTCCATCATATAGCACAAAGATTTATCGCGATAAATATTTTGTTTGTACGTTCTGCGTCAGTTAGTCATCACGAATTAATTATAGAATTCGTTTTATTCAGATGTATGTCATTGTAGAAAAATATTAATAGGGCAAGAAGTTTATCCGCGAAGATGTGAATTAAAATTGTTGTTGGATATGGTGGGCGTCGGAATGACGCGCGCTCTTTGAAAGAAAAGTGCGTTCTGACGGCGAGTCGGTCGCTGCTATTGGGACTGTATAGGCCTGACGTCACAGGATGCCATGCCGCATACACCGCTACTATATCTACGTGTCGCTATAGAAATAGTTGATGAGTTACATTCGAATTCCACGAATTTGTAAACAATCATTGCGATTCAATTAAATATCAAAATTTCAGGATATTTCTGCACTGAAAATTACTCATACACTAAAACGATTCAGTGAAAACTTTTAAAAATAGTAAAAAATAGTGAGTGTTGTGAAATAAATGCCATTAGAATGAGTTGGCCGTAGCTCTCTGCGATTCATTCAAGCTATCGTGAGTAAATGTTTGGAAAGTATGCAGCAACACCTGCCTGCTCACCCTCGTGTTAATTCATCAGTATCGGGGGGAGCGTAATGTGGTACTTTGTTTTTAAAAATCGAAAGTTGAGCACGTGTCGGTACAAATTCAATATCAGTATATCAAATGTAGTGTTGATGCTATAGATAGCTGCTCTTCGTCGCAGATGAGGAAGGAAAAGTGAGCGGTAACCAGGAATATAGGCATATGCACTTTTACGTTACCGTTACATTTAGGTTTAACATTTTTGAAATAATTCCATTGAAGTTTTATCAGTCTTCTTAGCTTTGAATTTAATATACAGTAATTATAGGGTTTCCTAATGCAGAAGATGAGCAGGATAAAACATATTCTTTTATTCCTAATAACTTGCCATTTGTCTTCAAAGATATTTACATTAAACATACAAATAGTAATGTTATTATATGTATAACACATATAAATGTAATGGCACTTTTTGAGGCATAATTACATTTCGAAATGTAGGTATTACAGTTAGGAGTTACAGCAATCCGCTGCCGGTACATTAACACGATAATACAGAAGTAGAACTAGAACACACTCAGCTCAAATAAACTCTTACACATCGCTATTGGGCTGAACATTATCTAAAAGTTTTGAATCAGTGCGAGCGACGAGATACGGAGGATCCTCCTCCTCGGGTGTAGGAGGCAGCCGCGTGGGCCCCATCACTGTCACACACTCGATAATCAGGCACTAGTCCGACGTGCTCTCGACACTATCGCTTCGCTCTGGACCCACTCACTAGCACTCTTTATCATCGTCATGGAGCCAACCTCATTCACTTATAACAGAAATCTTAGCATACAAGTTTTCGTATTGATTTCGTGTAATCGTTGACTATTAATTCTTGCTAATTCGAGAAAAGAAACAGTTTAATAGTTTATCGCGGCACCCGCGAAAACAAAGGCACAAGCGGCGTGCGCGTTATGCGTTTCACGTTAGATTGAAAAACAGTCGAGAGGAATGTGAGGCCGAAAATAGCAAGGAGCGTCGCGCGGCTACAAGGGCGACCCTCGCGCTACGCCGAGCGTCGCGCCGCGCGCCGTGCGCGCCCGCGCTCTCTACACGCACCTTTATTTACATCCATCCTTCTATGAAACAGTCACCTAACATACGACCGCTTTATGAGTGGAAGGTCCCGCATGTATAAACAACCCCGACATTGTGTGCTGGGTGGAGTTATGGTTTAAGCATACCTATTTAATTATACGCAAGAAGACAACACTTTATGATACTTACGAGAAACCGTTTATTTCTGAGAAATTTCAGCTTATTTTAATTCTATTCGTGTTAGCTTATGATTATTAAGAATAATTCTACAAGATTTCACAATTTATTATCTCCTGGAAAAACTCGATGCTCATTGGCGATACATGGGATAGAAAACTAAAATGTACTCTTCATAACTTCGTGAAAGATGAATCAGCATAATTATAGAAACTTAATCAGAGTTAAATGTTTGCAGCCTGTGTAAACGCTGAGCCAGGGCAGAGAGGCACGAAACAATAAACAATTAATTCTCATCAGAGTCGCCTAAACAGTAACGTGGCAGCTGTAGCACTTCAAAAGGAATGAAATGCATCCACATTCAGCTCAAGGAATGGCGTTGGAATTACAAGAATAGCATTATTAATATCCCACTATTGTAACAGTGGCGCCGATACAGCGCCGCGCCGCGCTGATGCTGCCCAGCCGAATTTTACCGCGGCTGTATTTAATGAACACAAGTGAACACATTGAATGATAAGGGGAAGCCAAATTGCCACTCATAAATCAAACTCGAGACAGATCATAGTTTCGATGCAAACAAAATACAGCTTGAAGGAAACTAGGGTTGTTGAACTGACAATCATAAATGTTTTCAGGTATTCTAATGCAAGAAAATGAATACATGGGTGTAACTGGCAAAAATTGGGTATATTGACATCAATTATTCATAATTAGGGGACCGAGGCTGTACGTAGGCGATGCGATGCGTGGCGCGGTTGCTTACAGTGCTCGTAATTCATCAATAAGACAAGCATCACCCACAGCAGTCCGCAGCCCCGGCTTCGCGGCTCCGGGCGTTTCATCACACGCACGCTCATTGTGCATTTGGTCATACTCATACCAATTACACGATAACTTACTGAGTCATGTTCAGAGAAAGTAAAAAAATAAAATTGCCACAATGTTAATATTTCTTTCTAAAGAAAGTCTAGTAGTTGTCCGAGGAATTTGATGTTGTTATCATTGTGTATGTCGATAAGCATCTCCAGTTGTTTGTCACTTAATAACAAGGTGCTTCGGTGACATCGGTACTTTGTACGGTTTGTGGATAATGTATATCGAGAAACTTATTTCCCCCTTTACAATAGTGATGATAAATGAATTATGTTCAAATGATAAAACTAACAATAAAATAAAAGAGGGTATTGATGAGTATCAAGCAGTTGTGCCCTTACTTTTTACAATTATTCAAGTATTCTGGGAAATGTAATGTCTTACGACGTATTCTTAAAGAGTTAGAGGTTTATCATAAACGTTCATCTTAATGAGCACTTTTTTAGGCTGACTGAACGTCACCAGAGACGTACTGTCCACGGTTACGTTTACACGAACAAAAGCGTAGGTGAGTGTAAGACAAAACGACGTTAATGTAAACGCGCAACAAAGCATTCGTCGCGCTTATTAGTAGTCTGGTCTAGCAATCGACCGTACGCGTTGCCAAAATATATGTCAATAACGAATTGTTCACGTTAACTCTACGTTTCGAACATTTGCTTAATTTCGTGGGATGTTACATTTTAAGTATTTTTCAGATTCCATTTACTGCGTATTGGTAAATTCATATAGTGATGTCAAATGTTTCTTCTGGGTCGTCTGGTAATTGGTATGCCACAACCAATTTGTTTTTATTCATCTAAAGTTTACTTTCACTTGTGGAATTTTCAATTATGTAGTACTTTAGTAACAGCAAATAGCAAACGTTTATAGCTGCAAGTTTTCTTATCAGAAATTGCAATAACCACTGACCTGTATTTTGCTCTATGTGCAGTGTCAAACAGATCGCCATCGAACGGTGAGGTGATGACGTAAGAAGGCGGGGCGGGGGGTAGCTGAGACGGCGGCAGAGCTTCTGGGCTTGGAGCGACCGCCACCGTGCCCAACCGCTCGCTAGCCGCGCGTACCCTCTCACACTCCAAGCACGTCTCATTCACGTACACTATTGGAGTCGACGAGCCTGCTAAATGATAACAATGTTAAAGGAAGTTGTTTGTTGAATTTGTTCTAAAAGTAAAATTGCTTTAGTAACTATTGGGAGTAAGTCGCTGTCATTTTATTTTCAAAGATCAACAGGTATTCATTGGGAGTTAACAAAGCTAACCCTAGCCTGCTGGTGCTATAATAAAATTATGTGCTCCTTTAAAATAGTAAAACTAAAGATTAAATAAGCATAAAAAAACAGCCATCATGATTTTAGTAGCTGCAGGATTCTTTCTTAGTACCATAACATAACATAACATATTACGTCGTAATAGAACAGAATTACGAGAGGCATTGCACATTGGTTTGGTTTAGTTGGATTAAACTCTCGACCAATAAAATTGCTATGATGATATATGTGCGCACATTTTCCGATTTAAAATAGTACAGACTGGGGCTCAGACAGATTACGACTAAACTCGAATATTTATTGCATTCCATAATGTAAATATTTCAATACATGGCAGGCTTCGATGTACAAAATCATTATGAATCCGTTTCAGATCGACGTCTGATAGTTCATATTATGTTGTTTGCTATCAATGCTCATTTCTTAAACATTAAGAAGTAACTAAGAACATCTTTCGGTTTCTCCAATTTTGATTAGGTACTTCTGGAATTTTGGAAAAGATGTGCGATGTGAGTTCATATATATTAGATAGGTAAATGTTCCGCACGCAAAATACGCGCATTGACGTGGAGTAGCGGACACCACCCATTATGCAATACAATACCATAGGTACATGTTTATCATATTGCTCACAGACCAATTTCCTTAACAGCCTGCAGACAAGGAATAACCACGTCTCTTTAGTTTCACAACCTTGAGGTTCCTAAAAATAAAGACTTAGTGGATAATATGTACCACAGAATCTAACTCGAAGTATATTAGCATGACTACTTGATTGTACTGACATCATCAATTCTTAAGTCCCTAGCCATGAATGCAGTTATGGGAGATACGAATAATATCATACCGTGCAGTCGTTGCAAAAAGTATGTTAGCGGTAACGGTATTTAGTGCGGGGGTTGCACAGGGTTTGGCATTTCGCCCTTTCTTGTCTGATTGCTGGCGATAGCGAGTTTTGTCCGCTATAATGTTAACTTTTCAAATTATGTCCCTACAGACAAGCGCTTGCTTCGTTATTATGACATTCTTTTTGTACCCGCGTTTTTACTGCCAGACAGCCAGCGCAGCAGTGATTCGTGGTCTACCCATTCTACTCTCACGCTGCAAGCCATTGTCGAAGTCTACCTTCGCAATAAGCAAATGATCAAATTTTTAACACAGAAAGAGCAGTCGTGGACGTTGTGGTGTTCCACAAGGTTTGGTCTCTGGCCTCCTCTTTTTCAGCATTGCTTATAGGATGTGTACGCCCGTCAATTACACTGCCTGCGTGAAAATCATTTGTTACACCTTGGATATCTCAAATGATGTCGCCTGTGCCTAAGCATAAGAAGAAGGCTTTTGGATGTAGGTACCGGGTCAGCGAATAGCCCTTGACAAAAACAACATGTTTCACAACGTTCGAAGAGTAGGTTTGTTCTGTATCTTAAGATGTTATGACGGTTTTGTAAGTATTTTTTCGTAATAGTCGTGGACATTCTCAAGTATCTAATAGATAAATGAACATGACGTGTTAGTCTACAATCTCAAAACCTTATTTTGAACATTATATTGTGAAACTTGCTATTATAACATTACATGACTTTAGCATTGCAAATCGTATTGGTTGTCGAATTTGTCGATATGTCATAAAAGAGTTAAAATTGGATTTAATATAGCTTTCGCTTTCAACCGGTAAAAAAATTGAAAAGCAACTTCAAAATTTCCAATACGCGGTATTTATAGATAGAATAGTCAGCAAGTGTTGGTAGCTATACTTAATGTCTAATGACATATCAAAGGTTTGTTTCTGAAGACAGTTATGTTAAGTTTCCAGAAGAAAGTGTAATGTTTGATCATTTTAACAGGCCAATTAACGCAATGTGCATGTGAAGAACTAACATTTTTGTTTAAAATTTGAGATGAGATCCATCCTAAAGAAGAGCACTTAATATTATTCGCGTAAGGAAGTCGTGAGGCATGAGCACGATTTATCTGATTACGACAAATCCCCCTTGAAAAGAAACAGATGCTGACAACCAGCGCTTCCTTTGATCCTTCAAGAATTCTCAGCAAAGGTATGCCGATCGAGTTCCAACTCTTGTAAACATCGGTCATCGGCACACATTATTGTTATTTCGGTCACAATTTAACGCTTTAATGTCAAGTGAATTATGGCCTTTCTCTATAATAAATCATCTACGCTAGTTATATAACCATGTAGACAGTATCAGACGTGATTGAAGAGGTGTATTCATAATGCTGCTTGCATTATGAATAATAGTTCACTTGTTTAGAAACTAAAAATTTTACGAAGTACGGAAATATTACTAACGACGTCCTTTTACTGAAAAAGGAAAACGCCCTCGATTGATAAAATTTGATTAGTGGTTGAAAACATTTGAACAAAATAACGAGAAATGTGACCTTTCGGGACATGTTTTCTAACGTTAATGGTTCAGGGCCGCTGAGTCACGCTTGCGACACAGGGAACACCCGGCACTCTTGGCATGCAACACCACGCAAACGCAAAATGCTTTTGCCAGTACCTCACACATTGGGTAGGTCGAACACTAAAGTATCCAATCATACAAAACAACACACTCAAGATGAGTGCGTCAGCAACTTAGCTGAGATAGTGCTATCAAAAAGGTGATAATAGATTCTATAGAAGAATAAGCACTCATAAATCCATTTCATAATTATATCATTGTCTTTAGAGTAGATTCTATGGTTGTTTATTCAGCAAAACATGCACAAAATTACGCATTGGATATTCTGCATAAAATTAACGTAAAAACGGTGCATGACAGATACCTACCGTACAGGCGGCGATGGTTACCGCCTTGCTTCATTATAAAGTAAGCAAAAACATGAGAAATATAATGGAAATGATAATATATTCAATGAATATAACAATAGCTAGTGACTGCTAACATTCTCAATAGGCTAGACAATGTTCTAGTCCACAATGCCCAAATAGTCCGTCTTGTACATACGACGGAAAGCGCCGATATTATGGTCATATTATAGTACATTATAATCTTGAAATAAATGATTTTAAGGAGTAGTTACGTGAAGGGATTACCTAAGATTCTTTTAATATGAAGATTGGTGGAATTACACAATGATCATGAGACATTGTTGAGAACACGCCATGCTACAAACGCATTCGCACTCACATCCTCCACCGAGGTATGACCGCAGTTGTTCTACCAACGCTAGCATAGTTGGCGTGCGTGCCGCAAACCACGCTTTACGCCATCTGCAAAAGCAGTGCTCTTCAACAATCTTGGGCGTAAAATGGCAGTGACTGTTGGATACAGAAATTCTACACAAATTGAAAACCAAAGCTATGGTATTAACACAGAAGCTCAAATACACACAATAATCAACTTTTTCTCACTTTTAAGAATATTTTATAAACGCATTAGGAGAGTAATGATACTAAATGGACAAATTCAATGAATGCAAACTTAACTAAACAAGCTATAGAAATATTAAGGTCAGCAGTAGATTAAACAACACTGTTAGTATTTTCGAAGTTATTGACTTCAGCTTTGACATTCAAGGTGGTTAAAGACAATCTCCAAATCTTAAAGGACATTTATCACAAAATAATTCATTGTATGTTTTGCTGATATAATTGAGGATTAAACACGTGGTAGACGTTAAGACAAATTGCACTATGGTTTAGAAAAAAAAAGATGCTGGTGGAATACAATAACCATCTCCTTTTTTAGAAGTCTGTTAAAAATGAAGTTGGATCAGACATGGAGAATTTGGTTGACACAAAAAAATATAGCCGACTATTGCTAATGATTTTAACATAGTATTGAATTCTGACTAAAACAAGAAATTACCTAGGTATTAAAGTACCCGTCTCTTTGGTGGTCATACTACACATGCAGATAGAGTGCAAACGATTTAAGATACTAAGAAGATAGGGTCAATGTTATGTTTGCAAGAGATAACAAAATCTACTAGGGTGTGGTACTTGGATAATGTTTACAAGCAATACGTAAACTAAATGCTAAGCAATGAGCTATGTACCTACATATTATTGCAGTTAAAAAGTCATCAGCGAATCTCTAGATATCTATTTATCACATTAATATTATGTGAGGTTGTTAATGTTATCGCAACATAGCAGGGTCAAGACTTTTATAGTTTAATTACTTTTGTAAGCTACTTGTTTGTATTAAACACATTTACAATAACACCTTGACTTCTCAGGCTGAGAAGTTGAGGTGTTTTGTCTGAAACTTTGTATTTCAACTATAAAATAACAAATTTTTAGAGGATTTCTAATATTGTATTTACAATTATTGCACATCAAGTTTCTTTCCTTATTCTAAATTAAACCAAATTTATGAAAATGATTGAAAATTTACATTTTTATTTCCTATTCCACATTAATAATATTTACAAAATAATTTATGGGACAATGTACAAACAAAAATACACCAACAGAATATATCCCTGTTTGCTATAATGTAATCTGCAATGACTTTCCTTAAAGTACATATCATTAATTTTATTTATGAAGAGGATGGCATTGAAAATACATTTGAAAAGCAATTAAATTAGGTTACAGCATTGCCTTCAAGGCTCCCGTTTACAGTTGAGGCCTGATTATTTACTATATTTTGTGTGGCAGTATTATTTTTCATAAGTTTTTGATGGTCTGTTTTATTTATTTTTAAAGTTTAGTTTTTTTTTTAATATAAAAAGAAACATTCTATATGAAATTCTGTATATCAATAGTTGCTACTTCCGTCTAATCGTCACTTTCCATTATTGTGAAGATTCTAATATTTTGGTAAATATTAGATAAATAAATCACAAAATCTTTGTGATTAGTGGCTGAGTGAGACTGGATGTTGGACGCAGAAGATTGGGTGATGTGCTTGAGAGAGCCCAGCAGTGGACCGTGATAGGTTGAGTTGATTGATTAAGATTTATTTTGATATTAAAACAATGTTTAAATTTAAATAATGTGTTTCCTTCACATTAATAACTAGAGTGAGTACTAAATAAAATAGTAGACAAGCATGAATAACATAAAAATGAGTAGATATGACCAACAAAATAAAGCAGAACTGTATTCAAACTAAGAATCTATATTTTTAACTGAATATTCAAGTAATCGTCATTCTTAAATAAAGTACTGATATCATTGACACTTAGATTCATCAGTAAATTTATTTCTTGGAAGGGGAATCATCTTAATTGTAATTTTTGTAAATACTATTCAGTTATCAGGAATATCATAAACATGAAAATAAACTTTTTCTACAATAAATTAATCAATATTTATGTACAATTATCACGTAACGAAGCTCAACATCTTTATTCTGACTACAAGAAAATTGCTAAATAACCTTTACAGCGCCGTAAAATCAATTGCCTTTAATTTTTTGTTCTTTTTTTTATGTTTTGTCTCAAGTAAGATGATAGAATACTACAAAAATTAACAGTTTTTTGAAAATTTTGATATTGTTTACCTAAATATTTTTTTAGAAACAAGCACATTTCTAGTAAACCACTGCAGGTAACCTTTACAAAGAAATTTTAGGAGCAGATATAAACATCGCAATATTTACCATCATCATTTTCTTGAATTTTGTCAGTTGTAGCGGTGTTTCCTGTTTGTGTCATGCCCTTAGACAATTCGTCCATCTTGCCGTACACTGGTTCGTTACATCAATCATTAAAATCACAACACAAATTACAATAAACTAAAGGGGCACATATTGTACTATAACTCACTACGTAAAAAAATCAGTCTTTTTTGAAAATAATTAGTTTTATCCATTTCAAACACATTTCTAAAACTCAGTTGCAATATCTACGAACAAAATTGAAGTCCGTCAGACAAACCATAAACAAGACAGACGTAAAAAGCTTGCAAGCATTCTCTTGATGATTTTGGTTTATGGCACTGTGTGCTGTTCAGTGTTGACACTTTTACTTCAACTGGTATTTTTTAATCGACTAAAAAATTTGTCGTCTACTTTTACAGCTTAATTCGCTTTTCTTTATTTTATTTATCATCCTTTTCATGCTAATGCAAGAAAGTATTTGCTATCTTTCTATTTTCGAAGGATTTTTGTTGGTTTTCTGTTGTTGGCACAAAAATAAGAGGGGGAATGTCATTGGTGTATTTATTTTACAACAATATTTTTGAATTTTTGATATCTAATCTGTGATTCAATTTAAGTCTTTGTCGCAAGAATAGATAGTTTTTGATAAGATAATTATTAATGTTCTAATTGTATTTGCATAATGATAAAACAATACAATGGGCTAAGACTGTAGCAAATGCGAATCATAGCTAGTCGTTTTATACGTGTCGCTGGTTTATTTTCTAGTAGCAGTCACAGGATGGATCATTTTGGCCTCTCACACATTTTGCTCGAGCCAGATAAATATAATCCAGATACTTTGGACTTGGTAGTCGACGAAGAAGCAAGAGAGTACTGGCTGAATACTTGTGAAAAACTGACTGAAAAATATGTAAATTTCGCACTTTTGAATAATGAAGATCCTACAGTAGAAATACGCGCACTTAAATTTAAAACTTGTTACGTCGAAGCATTGAAGGAACTCAGGATTAATCCTCTGTAAGTAATTTTAATTATATTCAAATCAGTTGCATGTTGAGGTCAATAAGTCATACATCATCTTATCACAATGCTTGTCTGCTTCTGCTTTTCCATAAAAAATAAATGAAATAAACACCTATTTAAGCTATCTACTACAAAGTCTTTTTAGTGGTCTTCTTTAAAGAAACCATAAAAAAAATCCACAATAATAAACTATTAAATGCTAATTTAAACTTTTTAATTTTAGTGCTCATGGGCAGTTGACCATACGATTACTCCTTGACATCAACGAAACATGCCTTCGTTCTCAGGGTTTCTTTGATTTATGGAAACAACAGAAGAAATATGAAAATGAAGGAGCGTTGTCAACACTCAGTACACGATTGGCAGAAATTGATGCAATACCAGATGAACGACAGAGGTGGACCGAACTAAGCAGAGGAGTATTAGCTGGTAACCCCATAATAGATTTATAAACAGAAAATAATTATTGAATAATTTTGTTGAGCTAATTACTATGCAGACCACTGCCACTGGTCTTTATATTTTGTGCTAGCATGAGGGACATTAGGGCAGCTATTGTGGTAGGTAAGCAGAGTTATAGCTAGTGCCAAAGCACTACCCAATTCAACTTTTGGCATGTTACTATTCTAGTCATTACAAATAATAGCTATACTATAGGGTATAGTATGAAATGGCCTAGTTGCCAGCCAAATATTTATGAACTTACATCTTTTGTAATAATAGATAAAATTTGAATACTTACAAAATACTGAGTAATGAAAGTATGAATAGCTGTCAAGGGCTGGCATCTTAATTAATTAATTATGTTGATTTCTTTAGGCAACATGTTTGATTGGGGAGCTCAGGCAGTAACCAGTATTCTAGATAGTGGACTTTATGAAGCACTAGAAAAAATCCAGAAGAGGCCATGGCTATATGACTGCTTAGATAAATGGATTGATAAACTGGAGGTGAGACCTGATACTGAATATAATTTTTGATTGAATAATGAAATGCTGTGATACAAAAAAAGAAAACATGACTATGTTTAAAAAATGTACCTCATTGTTACAGAAAACTGTTCACCATTGTGCAGCAGTGTTTGTTGACAATAGTGGAGTGGATATAGTTCTTGGTATTTTGCCATTTGTGAGAGCATTATTACTAAGAGGTACTGGAGTCATACTATGTGCTAATGAATGGCCAGCCCTAAATGATGTTACTAATGTGGAATTAGAAGAGGTTTTACAGCAAGCTTCCCGAGTTTGTCCTGTTCTTTCAGCAGCCCTCTCCACTGGAGATTTAATAGTAAGATCAAGTGGACAAAGAGGTCCATGTTTGGACCTTAGGACAATTAGTGTAGGTAAGTTGCTGAAATTCAAAATCATTGATGTAATTAAGAAACATTGATAACATAGTGTTCTTTGCAGGATTATGCACTGAAATGAAGACTCGCGGAGTTGACTTGATCATACTAGAAGGAATGGGCAGAGCCCTACATACAAACCTAAATGCTCGTCTTGCTGTAGATTCTTTGAAAATAGCCGTTGTCAAGAATGCATGGTTAGCACAGAGACTTGGTGGGCCACTTTTTTCTGTCATCTTTATTTATGAAGAAAAACAGTGTAAAACATAAAAGATCAATAAGTCAAAATTATAAAAAAATTCAATGATTATGTGACTGTTCCCAGTATTCATTTAGGATTTGTAAGCCATTGATCTTTTGACACTATTTCTATGTAGTAATATCTCCGTAATTGTGCATTCATATTTTAGAATGCCCGGTCTTCTTGTGTTGATGTTCTTATAGTAATTTTCGGAATATATTGAGTGTTATCCTGAATGATGACTTTTATTTTCTTTTGAAAAATTGGTATCCTGCTATTTTACATTATTTAGTACTAGCTGTGCCTGCGGTTTCACCCGCCGTGCCGTTCCTAAGGGCCGTAGCGTGATAAATAGCCTTTAACCTTCCTTAAGAATAGGGCTAGTTAATAGCCCTCTTGAGGAAGGCAAAAAGATTTTATTCAAATCCAACTGGCAGTTCCAGAGATTATTGCATACAAACAATCAAACATTTATTTTTATATTTTAGATAGTTTTCATCGATTTTTCTGTTGTAATCAAATGATGAGATGCACCTATCTCCAAGGATGATCATAGACACAACAAAAAAAAAAGGTGTTAACATACCTTCATGGGATTTTAGACATTTAAAACTAAAGTATGTGAACTCGTATCGTTTATTCAAATAAAAAATGACCCAGTTCATACACCTATACACTAAAAGGAAGGGTCATGTAACTTCTCAACAATTCATTAAAAGTAGATGAATGCAAGAAAAGTTTTCAATATCATGTGAGAATTCACTGTACAAGTTACAGTATCGTACAACATAACATTTTAAAAAAGTGTTACCTAAATGCTAAGAAATAATAATCTTTGATGAACTATAACACTTCCACCTTTACTACAATCAGAAAGCGACATTTCTACATAATATGCCTCCTTGAACAAACAATCCAGTGATTCAAATTTCATAAGGTCAACAATACATGGGTAGTACTTCATCTTACATTTTAATGATGCTGTTCCTAACATTGCTTAGGATCTATTCAGCCAAGCAATAACTTTGAACAACAAGTAGGCTATGCCAAAAGCATAGGCAATCTTTTCTTTCTGCTGTCGCTGCAGTTGATCAGCCTCTATTGACATTACACGACGATTCAATTTGACAATCTGACGCCGCAGGTGTACCAACTCTTCAGTAGTAGACAGACCTTCACCATTACCCATTGGTGGGGTTGGGTCTCTGAAAAGATTAGGGTTCATTAATGTGAATTATTCTCATTATGTTGGGCGTAATGTCAACAACACTAAAATTCAAACAACTCAATGGGCATTTTAACCACTGTCCAGCACCAGTTTCGGAAGTAAGGCAAGAATTGAGACATTGCTTCGTTTAGCTGCCGTGTCAGTGTTATCTTATTGGCTTTGTTTTTTTTAGTTTTGCAGTGCAGGAAAGACCACAGAATAGAATAACACCAAGGTCTTATCAAGAAACCAAAATGGAATTGAATGTCTAGTTTCCTTACCTCAGTACCAAGCGTGATTCAGTCATAGTTGATTCATTGAAGTTATCAGGACGGGGGGTGGTCGAGCGGGCACCATCTCCTTGAGAACGGTAATTTCTTGAATTCTTAGGAGGAGAGTTGTTTGGCATTCTTTGTGGGAAATCATCAGCAGATGGAAAGTAGTGCTGATCAAGTGTGATCACACGAGGTGGTGTGCTGACCCGAATCATTCCAGGATCTGTTGGCAGTACTGCATTATCCAGCTGGATTTCACGTGGTGTTGCTTTCGCCCCTAAAACAGTCAAAATATAAACCATGAAAGAGTAAACCAGTCAGCATAAAACCTCGCATTTTGTTTAAATTTAATAGAAAAGGACATAAAATTTAAGAAATACACTAAGACGTGGAAAAAGCAGTCTTGAAAATTTCAAATTATAAATTCACATGTAAATAGGTGGTTCCATTTGGTAAACATGCACCAACGTCCACTACATCATCGTCACCTCTTTTTTAGGGTTCCGTACCTCAAAAGGAAAAAAACGGAACCCTTATAGGATCACTTGCATGTCTGTCTGTCTGTCACAGCCAATTTACCCCGAAACTACTGCAAATTTGGTAAACATAATATGTGAATCGGTGAACCAAAGACGGACGTGTAGCGTAAATTAACATTTTGAGGGTAAACTAAAAAAGAACAAAAAAAAAGTTTTGCAAACATTTTTTTTGTACTTTTTGCGTCGGGGTTTAAAAAATTGTAGCAAATTAGGTATACAATGAAGTAGGAATATTTTTCATACAACTGGCAAAAGTGATTGAAAAACAGGAGTTTAGAAAGTGATCATTGCAAAGGGGTTTGAATTAAAAACTTCTATTTTTAACCCCCGACGCAAAAAGAGGGGTGTTATTAGTTTGACCGCAATGTGTGTGTGTGTGTGTCTGTCTCTGGCACCGTAGCTCTTAAACGAGTGAACCGATTTGGATGTAGTTTTTTTTTTATTTCAAAGCTAGTTTCTTGGCGATGGTTCTTAGATACGTTTTATCAAAATCGAATACCCAAGTGGGGTATCAAATGAAAGTGCATGATGTGTATATTACAATTAGACATGTTTTATCAAAATCGGTGTAGTCATTTACTAGATTTGGGGGATGAAAAATCGAATATTTTGTGGGGTGTCAAATTAAAGGGCATGATGTGTTTATTACAATTAGACAAGTGTTATCAAAACCGGCTCAGCCATTTTATTGAGTTTTCAAATGTTTGTCCGCTTTTCTTGTTACGATGGGGTTTTTATAAATTATACATTTATTTTGTTATTTAAATTAAGTTTACCCTATTGTTTAAGCCTAACCTTTTTTTTGGAAATTATTAACCGGGCGAATAAAAATTTCATTGGCGACCAATATACTAAATGGGCGACTATTGTACCAAGTAAGTAACTATTTATCCGGACATTGCGGCAAGGAGAATATAGTAAGCAAGAGCGAGCGAAGGCTGATAGAGACTTGTAGCACCCCGACTCGGACAGGTTAGGTTCGAAGCGCGAGCGAAGTGAGCGAACTAAGACCCCGGAAACCCCTTCGTTTTAGGTTACTTTAAACCCTGCTAACAGAAACAGGAGCCCCGCACAGCGGGGCTACGTCGACTAGGCCTTATCTACAATCTTGTGGTTAAATGTAGCTGCCAACCTATTATTTTAGCTACCCATTTTAATTATTTTTAAAACCCTAAATCAGATTAGTTTGTCGCCGCGTTAAATACATGCCCATTTTTTTTTGGTTGCCTTTCCGCTTAAACATGTAGCTATTTTCTTTTTATTTATAAGACCTGTATAGTGATATGTATACCATACCCACTCATGTTTTACAAAATAAATATATCTTTATTAAATAGCCTAACTTCCGCCATTTTTTTTTTAAAGTTGCGGCCTCGCTTCTTATAATCTATATTAATCGATAGCTGATATCAATATAAACAAGTTTTGTACTAGGCAAAATGTTCTAAAGTGTCACGTTTGCCACGTTACAGAGATTTAAACTTTCAAAGTTGTTCTGGTTGCGACTACAGCGACGACAATGAATAGATTTAAGACTAAAAATAAAAGAAGCTTTTACGTATAATCAAGTCTTTCCGTATGAAGTCTTTATATTTACTTTAATATATTGATTTTAGTTAACAAAAAAATAAGGTAGTTTGCATTTTATTTTAAGTGCTTTACCCCATGGGTCGCGTCCGTATAAGCGATGATCGCGTTTATAATTATGTGATACTATTTTGTATTTTTTATTTATTTGGAAAGCTTTAGCCTCAGCGTGCTATGGAACGGGCTATGCTTGGAATCTTCATATCGCTGAGCGATCTTTAATTTATGGACTACTGTCCCCAGTATGTACTGTTTATGGGTGTACTGTTTACTTGACGTACTATCAGTATCCACGTTTCGGCCCCGTAAGTCATAACAGGCAGGACGCATTGATTTAAGACTTTAATATTAAGGCTATATAGATTATGCAACGAAAAGACTCGTCCAAGCTTCCGACGTTGTTCCAGCCCAGCTGAATTGTTCTGTTAGCCGCCCTCTCAAAGTTGTTCTAACAAAACTGCAGTTTTCTAAAGGCCACGAAACAACCGCCATTGATAACAACTGAGCTCAGACAGACGTGTTCGCTGAACATAGCCTGGGGTTTGAGTTCAATCGGAGACCATTGGTATAGAAGAATTAACTAGGCCATCCAGCATCTGCTGCAAGGCAGCCAGCAGCATTTAGCCAGTATGTTGATGACGTCATCTGCGTCACGTCCTTCCCGACGCATCTTAAACACATCCTCTAATGCGTTGTGATCAATTTCCGGGAAATTACAGAAAATGATACAGGAACTATAAAAAGAAGACTTTACCTCGTCCGACTCTATTATATGATCGCACTGTCATTTATTACAAAAGAAAAGCTATACGCGGCGCGCCGCCCCCCTGTGCGTCCGCGCCACAACAATCTCTTGATCGTGTAGGCGACGTACCAGCCCTTAAGGCGAGGTTATCCAGATAAACGTCGTTTTGTATTGTGCTTTATTCCTATATAGCACGGATTTAAATTCTGAAAAAAATATATTACATATTTCACACTTCGATCTAGATATTTCGGCACAGCGATACACGATTACTTGCACTTTGTTGCATCCAATTAAATCGCAAAGACAAGTCTAAATAATGTTTTTTAATATTACTTCATTTGAGTTATATTAGGTTTTGAACAATAAAACTTATACCATTATAAAGGTCGTAAAAAATGTGACAGTACACGGCGATCATAATTTGAAATATTAAAAAAACCTATACCACCATTTCCAAAATTTGCTGTTTTCATCATTTCATACTCGCATCGCGTGCTTCAGTCCCGAGCGGAACGCGTTGGAGGTCGGACGTGTGCCAATTTTTCGAACCCGCCACCCCACCCCCGCTAAGTTCTGTTACGAACAGGCTGTACAATCTTAGAACATTTTACCATGCAACTAGGAGAAAATAATGTTACCAAATTAAAAGACTACCGTAATCTAGTAACAGGTCCTTCTCCTAATGCATTTTTAATTTTGTCGTATTATAAAATCATGTATCGCTGGTTTGTGAATACAGATGGCGTTTGCTGACGCTAACCGACTAAATTGAAAATAGATTGCAATATACTACAGCTTCACTGACGAAGTGACTATTTTATTCTTGCTTCATTATACTCCATCAAATGAACGCCAAATGTTACCATTAATAAAATAAATATTCTGTTTAGTAGTTTATTTTATTATAATTGAACTAAATAAACTACCAAACTTTTTAAGTAAATTCGAAATACGCGTAATATATCAAATAAAATCATAAAATATGTTGTGTTTTTAACAAATACAACATGACTACTGGCATACATTTTAATGTAAGTGATACTTTAAATAAAACCTGCTAAATTGGTGTCGTAGTAGTTATTTTGTACTTTTTACTTGCATCAATGAAGCAAGCTGTCAAACAATCAATCTGACGGTCGTTTTTGTTATTTTTCAAGAAATTGGAATTGGAATTTTGAATGGAAGACAATATTTGTTACCCTTAAGATTTGGAGATATCATCCAGTCTGTTCTTGAAGGCATTCAATGTGTTATTCAACAACAACAAATGTGTTAACGACAAACTCGGCATATTATTATTATTGTTTGACGAAATGTCGCTAAAAGCTAACATTACTAACAATAAAAGAAAAGATTTGATTCTATTATGTATGACCTACTACGACGACTGTTGCACCAATGCTTAGGCCAAAATAAATGACTATGATTATAATAATATGGGTTTAATTTTCTGCAGCCAAGTAATTCCTTAATTTATTCATATATGTTAGTCTATGAGTAAATTACGGGGTTAATAAACATAAATTACCTAATTTTAAAATAAAAACCTGCCTGGAAGCAAGAATGATGGTAGATGTATAGATCTACACAATTATATACATATCAGGAAAGTTGTAGGTTTGTGGATACAGATGGCGCCACCAAACGCTTTCCTTCTGAACCCGTTGAGTAAAGCCTCTATACCTATATATAAAAGTACTCTGTGGTTACGAACTGAGCCAAAAATAGTTTGTAAAAAATAATACTTAGTAAACACCGAGCCTAGGTTTATTTTAAATGTCATTTGTTCACAAAAGTACAGTAGGTACCTAATAGGGAACGTAGTCAGAAGGTATAAGATAAGAGTTACGCATTAGAAAGAGAGGCAGCTTCTAGGAGAATATAACTGTAGATAATTAGTGCTGCGCGGCCTGAATTGAACTTTATTGTGTCGTAGCAAAAGTAGCTATTTATGATTTCGCAAAATTATTTATAAATTTCGGTAACTTTGAATGGGCAACTACAGTACTTTCACAGTTATTATGCCTTTTGAATGGGACTGTAGCTTCATTTTATTATCTTTTTTTCGACAATTCAAAACTGCCTGTAACTAGCCTACTAAAATCAAAACAATTATTCCAATATTTTTTTTTTGTAAGGAGTTCTAAAAAAGTTTTGTAGGGAGCCCGGTAAGCCGAAGATTATCGAGTTCGACATGGGCAGAAAAAGAAAGTATGTAGGGGA
This sequence comes from Noctua janthe, assembly GCA_910589295.1. Taxonomy (NCBI): domain Eukaryota; kingdom Metazoa; phylum Arthropoda; class Insecta; order Lepidoptera; family Noctuidae; genus Noctua; species Noctua janthe. Next base: position 9,026,043 of record OU342556.1, on the reverse strand, counting down.
GACCGAGATAGAATGAGTAATGGTCGATATCGTATTTTGTACGCACGACGACCGATCAAGCTGTACAAAACCAGTTTATGCCGATCTCTCATTGTATAGGAAATCTATACAAAGCGAGGCCAATTTATACTGGAAACAACAGCTTCATGTGCCACCGTGTGTACCTTCTAGTTTTTTTTATTTGGTTGACTTATTTACATATCGCACCTCCGGTGCTACACTGTCACTTATGCAAATAATGTAATTTTACAGGAGAACCATTTGAAATTTCTACTTCCTATTACAGCATATAGAACTTGTTGACTAAAGAAGTAGAATGATAATATTTAAACTACATCTTTAAGCTATATTTTAAAGCAAAAGAAAACATCTTACTTATTACCATTTAAAAAATTTGAAAGTTTAAAAATGTAAAATTACATTATTTTGCATAAGTGACAGTGTAGCACCGGAGGTGCGATATTAAAGATAAAATCACTTTAATTTTTTTTATTTTACTTCCTCTGCATTTTATGCTTTACTTTTTTTTCGGTTTTTTCGTCATGGGTGTCATTTTCAAGGTTTTCGGGGTCGCTGATAACGAAAATTAGGTCAAAATGAAAATCCAAGATGGCGCCGACAAAAATTTTTGGTTTTGTCGTCATGGGTGTCATTTTCATGGTTTTCGGGGTCGCTGATAACGAAAATGAGGTCAAAATTAAAATTCAAGATGGCGCCAATGAAAATTTTCGGTTTTTTCGTCATGGGTGTCATTTTCATGGTTTTCGGGGTCGCTGAAAACGAAAATTAGGTCAAAATTAAAGTTCAAGATGGCGCCAATTAAAATTTTCAGATTTGTCGTCATGGGTGTCATTTTCATGGTTTTCGGCGTCGCTGATACCGAACATAAGGACAAAATGAAAATCTTAGATGGTGCCGACAATTTTTTTTTGTTTTTTCGTCATGGATGTCACTTTCATGGTTTTTGGGGTCGCTGATAACGAAAATTAGGTCAAAATGAAAATCCAAGATGGTACCGACGAAAATTTTTGGTTTTGTCGTCATGGGTGTCATTTTCGTGCTTTTCGGGGTCGTTAATAACGAAAATGAAAATTTTTGTCGGCGCCAGCTTGGATTTTCATTTTGACCTCAGTTTCGTTATCAGCGACCCCAAAAATCACGAAAATGACACTCATGAAAAAAAAATCGAAAATTTTCGTCGCTGCCATCTTGGATTTTTATTTTGGCCTAATTTTAGTTATCAGCGACCCCAAAAACCACGAAAACGAAACCCATGACAACAAAACCGAAAAAATAGGTAAAGCATAAATTTTTTAAAAACCGAATGGCGCGTGGCGTTTTGTTTTGAAACATACCCGTATTCATGATCTTAGTGTCAGTCAGATTTTAAATTCACCTTATTCACCTTTAAATACCTTCTTATTTTCAATTATATCTACTTATTTTAATTGTTAGTAATTAGGTTCACGTTCATAGAATACGTAGGTTCCTAATCTATCTGTAACCAATACTTTCTATAAAAATAAAACAAAGTGAACTTATACATATCAATTCAAGTTGTTTTACTGCATCGCTCTACCCTGTAACGTAACTTAGTACCTATCCGAGTTCGTGAACTCATGACCAGTGCGCCAAGCGCCCGGGTTTTCGCGCCGCGTAATTTGTTACGTATCGCCTCTCCGTGCGGGGGCTGGGGTAAGCGATTGATGCATACGGCGCTCGGGGTAACCTCGCCTTAAGGTATTAGACTAGCGATAGAGACTTTTTCTCTGAACGCTGCGTTGACGCTCGCTGTCGCGCGCGCATGTGATCGGTAGTTAGGTAAATATTAGAATGTCTAAACGCGCGATTTGAAAATGCGCGTCAAAATTTTGCCATATGAACATCTCTTTTTCTTCTTCAATAGGTCCCTCATTACTGATGATCGTGGTCACTTTAAACGGACAATCTGCCTCCATCGACTCCGGTCCAAAGTTGCCATCACCAACTGCTTGAGGACATAGCCTCTTTTACTTGGTCGGACCATTGTGTTGGCGACCGGCCTCGTGCTCTCTTGCCTTCGGTATTGCCAACAATGACCAGCTTTTCAAGGCTGCTATCTCCCCTTCGCATATGAACATAGCCTTGAGGTATTTGACTTCCATGCCAGTAGTCAGTATTAGACGTTCAAGTCTTCTGCGACGTTCATGATAAGACACAATGAAATGGTTCAATCACGAAAACCAAAATGGCTTATAGTAAGTAGGAGGTTTTAGTCATTATTTCCCTTACCACTCGTAGGCCTTGACTTGACGGTTAATCTAGGCTTGGATGACCGATAAACGTTAAACAAACGTAAGTTGGCTTGGCAACTCGTACGTTACTTTTAGTTTTAAATCTATTCACTGATGCGTCACCAGTACCACTTTGATATCATATATTTCGGAAACGTGGGGCTTTGGAATATTTTAACTCAAACAAAACTTGTTTGTATTGATGCCAGCTATCGATTGTTACAGGTTTTATGCGTGGCTAATCAAATCATAGTTGTGCTGAAGATGCCATCAGTGAATGGGTTTAACTTTGATAGCTCATATCTCGGAAATGTGACACTTTAGGACATTTTGTCTGATACAAAACTTGTTTGTATGATGCCAGCTACTGATTAATATAGGATTTATGAGTGGCCGTATTCTGAAATAAAATAAAATGGCTAAAATGTTCCATGCCCCTTTCAATGGTCATTTTTAGTTTTGGATAAGATTATCTTATCATGGTAAGTGGAATTTAGTTAATCAGTGTTTTGTGTTGTAGTATTTTATTTTATTAAATTGCTATAACAAAACCCATAATGAAAAAGTGCATACCTACCCTGCAATAACATTATATTGCTTAATACAGTTTGAAACATTATTTATTTATTTATGTACACACAAAATACTTAACAAGACATCAATCTTAACATTGCATCTAATATGTTATCTTTTCATCACCCTAGTTGACTAGCAGAGAATGCCTATAAGCTAGAGCTGCCATACGTCCCGGTAAATCCCTCTTAACTGCTTTTACCGTCATAAAACCAAAAGCCCTCCAAAAATGTATGATGTGCACATCATAGTCCATGGTTTAACCCTAATTCTATTACAAATGTCTCAGTTGGCGTTTCAGCATTTATGGCAGCCCTACTATACAAACTTTCAATGGGGCAGTAAGGGGAACTACCTTTACCATTGCAAGAAAATGGTCTTAGGAGACTATCCATAATTTCATTATGTAGATATTTTCAGTATTTTTTTAAAATTACGGTTAATTTTAGTAATTGGTAGGAAGTTATATAAACTGCTCTTACCAATATGTTGATCTTGTCCCGCAACAAGTATTCTATCAGGTACCTTCATATCAAACTTTTCATTATCATAGTCCCAGCCAGAGACCACTCCATTATGAGCATTGTCGTCATCCACAATGTCACCAGTAGCCTGAAGATAATATGGTAATTTCAGAGTAAATTCTTTTAGTCTTATGATTTACAGGGTTTTCCTCTTAAAGCTAGGTGTCTGCACAGTTTTTTTTACGAATAACAAAGAGATACTGAGTCATTCTTGATTTTTATATTATATTGTTTTCTATTTAATTTCTCTCCAAAAAACACTGCCATGCCATACTAGGATAAAATACTCTAATATCAGGTAAAAGTATACTTCATAGGAATGGTAACATTTATATAAACATAGTAGTTAGGGTCGTTGATCAACATTGGCTAATGGTTTTGCAAAGAGAAGTTTCATGATTTATTTTATTACCTTGATCCTTTGCGGCACAGTCATGTGGTGGCTGATAAGCCGCGCATAGGCTTCATCGGATGTGTACTGCATTGTGGCGGTATAAACCTAATAAGGAAAACAATAGACGCAGATTATCGTAAGCATTGCAAAACGTTTAAATTAACTTGGTCAGAAATATACCACAGCACGAATTGTACACCAACAACAACCCTACACACAGGGGCGTAAATTACCTTCCCCGCGAACAAAAACGGACAATAAATTAAAATGCAAGTCCAATAACCCTTTATCAGTTACATTCGTAATGCGATATTGTTTGACTGAATTAAAGTAAAATCCGGAACATGTTATGGATGGCTACAAAGATATAATGGTAACTGTACAGCTGACATACTTACTGTTTTTTTTATTTTATTTCGAACAGTTTATTCCATCTGGGTATGTTAAGAAAATAATAAGACACAATCGAAAATTACACAGGCAGTCGATTTGACAACTTTGACAGAAGTAATTTATAGAAAGTAAGGTAGCGAGTAGACCAGACCATAGAATTTTAAAAACGTTCTTGTACAAAAAATTGTACAAGAACGTTTTTAAATTGTAAAGAAAAAATAGGGATCCTTTTGACTTTTATTTGTTTAAGTTACTTTTTTTACCTCCGACTTACGATGTGATGATGTAACTTGTAACGTATTAAAAAAGGTAACTCATAAAATATAACATTACGCCTGTGATCCCCGAAGGATTAGTTTGAGGTGTTTACTGTTCTTTGATAAACCCACAATGATCGTGAATCATCAATTTTTAAGGCTCGCAAGCAGTAATATTTATTACTCCTTGGATTTGGAAACTGGAAGGGTACGACATTCTAGCGTTGATAAAAGATGATCAAGAATATTAGTTGCCTATTTTTCTAATATACGTATAACTTTTGTTTTAATATTATTTTTGAATTGACTAATTACTAGTTCAAACACAGGGATAACCAATTCGCAGACGCATGCGTCTGCGTCAATATACCCAGGCCCTTAGGGTTATTGGTAGTTACGGAATTATGAAGTACCACAGGCCCAATATGACTAAGCAGAATGTGAACAAAGAATGCTAATTGGAAACTAATGTCAAACTGTCAAGTAAAAATATTTTCGATCTGTGAAACACCGTGTCCAGCTGTCATTGGTGAATTGGTGGTTGTGTTGTCTCGTATGTGTGATGAGTTTTATTATCCGAAATCTATGAAGTTTTCGTATTAATTCACTAATAGAACTTGAAAAGTATGACCACATATAAAGTGTTGTGTAAATGTGGCATTTGTAGATAATTTAATTAATAATTCTTCAATTATTGGTATAGGTAGAACCTTAACACAATGAGAGCCACCGGCTTTAGAATTCCCGTAATTATTTTGGCTTACGTTTTAGTTAATTTAGTTTCTAGCGATGATACTGCGAAATCTTATGAGAAAAAGTCGAAATCTGTAACATCGTTTGTAAGCGCAAAATGGGAAGCTACCCCGATAGTGTTGGAGCTCGCCGAATATCTGGCAGGCGAGAGTACTGATTTATTCTGGTCCTTTTTTGATGGTATAAATTCATTGAAATCTACTCTTGACACCTTAGGTAAGTTATTAATAACCCATAGCGTATTTTGTAAATTAAACATGTGTTTGCTTCAAGCAAAGATTGTGCCAAAGGTTTTGGTGTTGACTTAAAATTGACCTAGCGTGGTAGTCATCATTTATGACATTATATTATCTGAAAAAACCAGGTTGTTAAGCTTAAATTATAAACACTTATGTGTACCACCAAATTCACTGACTGTCTGCCACTTTTCACCCTTATGTCCTCAGCATTAAGGTCGAATAGTAGTCAACTGTCAGTGAACTCGCTAGTACAACACTTAATGTATGTTTCCTTATTCTTTATCATAGCTAGCATTTGCTTAGTTTCCTTCTGAGGCCTCCAAAACCGTTGTTTTAAATAATTCACTTAAAGATGGTCCATCACACAAAATGTGGCCAAATAACTTAACATTTTATTTCAAGATGTTATCATGTGCACAGCCATTTAAATATTGGTCAACATAAAATTTGTAAAAGGCACAGATTAATTTCTCCTTGAGTATAACAACTTTCAGAATATAGTACTTTTGAAATCCAATGCAATCAGTAATCTCATACTGAGCCTGTTTTTGATCTATCCAATTTTATGCAAGAAAATTGAGTATATTTATCATTGTGTCTCATAGAAAACTATTATTTACTAACTCAGGATATTTCACAGTTGATATTTATTTTGTATGATTTATCTTCAAATTCTTGGTGTTGGTGTTTTGTTTGTATAAAAATTATTTTCCTTATAATGTTATTAGGCACAAGCATAATAATTTTATCCTTAACAACACATATTAGGTTCATGAAAAGCAACCATACCAAACCCTACCATTGTACTATTGTTTTAATATCAAAAATACTTTTCAGAGACTGACAAACAAGTATATGATGCCTGCATTGGTGTTGCCAGCACACTGCTGGCACCAGCACAGCTCCGTATGGCCAAACTTGCCCTCTCCATGCATCTCACATCTCCTACGGTCCGCATGTTTGATCAGATTGCCACCCAAAGTGGGGCAAAAGAAGTCACATGTGATGCATTTGTGTCAATAGCTTCAAGGAAAATATGTGATAATGATGCTTTAAAAGATATTCTTAAATCATATAATAAATATGATGTGGCAAGTATTTCTTTCTACTCAAATCCAACTACTTATTACCTTTCATAAATAATAATTGATGGGCAGTATGGTTTCTCTTAATCTCATTACCAAAAGTCTGTATAATACTTTATTATTTGACTAAATATACATAAAGTAATACTATTGTATCAGTTGGTTGGTTGAGTTTCAATTACCTGAATGATAGAAATCAGCCTTGAAATCTTTATACTAATAATTACTGATGTGTTGTAGGTACAGCACAGTACCGGAAATAATGTTGTGTTTTTTGATGGAATTTAAAGTACAGGGTATTGCTTCAAATGATTAATTGATTACCATTATAACAAACAATAATTTAATGCTTTTCGAGTGAACCATTGTTCAATACCCAGTGTACCCAATTGTAAGCATTGTAGAATATTGTTATTATGAGTAGTAGGTACATAGGTATGCCATATAATAGCATAAGCATTCTAAATGAAGCATACAAATACCTACATAAATAGCTAAAATAGCCTAAAATTACAGAGTTTGATAAACCTACTGTTATAATATTGTTATGAATCTAGTATATCTAAGGTCTGCCAAACAATGGATCATTTTTTGCAGTCTTTTAAGGCGCCTATGCCCCGGCATTCGCCTGTAATGCAACAATCCAGGATTCGGTTTAGTACAGAAACAAGTGATTGTTACAAATTGTATTGTTACAGATTGTGCCCTTTAATGCTTAGTTTGCCTCATTTACTGATGTAATCTGAACTGTTACATTACAGGCGCCCGGTCAGGGAGCGTCTTTTTACATTTGATCCAATTGCTGACTGTGGCAGAGATGCAATTTACACGTAGACTTGCACACCATATTCTTTTCTGCAGACTTATGTGTTTATATTTATCTTTTAGGAAGAACATAAGCTGGAGACATATCTTTTGGACCACTCATATCCAAGCAGTGACAATAAGAGCCTTACTGCTATTCTGTATGGAGAGCTTGGAATGAAAGATTTCACAACAAAGCACAAGATACTGACTTCATATGCTGATAGCGGCGCCGTTAACTATGTTGTGAGGTGGAATGTTAAGGTAAGTTGAGCTAGATAGATGAAGTTTAAATTGTGACTATATGTATATCTGTATTATTATTATAACTAGAAGACGGGATATTTACCATGTTTATTGAAAAAAACAATAAACATGGTAAATATCCCGTCTTCTAGTTATAATAATTTTAGTGACCATGAAAGTTTAAAATCTGTATTATTATCTGAATTTATCTGTATTGTCAATGTGGTGGGTTCTAACAAGATAGATTTGCAGCACAAACATTAAAGCCACAAAGATTATACATTCATTCAAGGTCTATCCTATGAATTAAAGTATAAAGCAGTCTTATTTGTTTAATAAAATTTTATTCTTCATTTTTTACAGCCACGAGGCAAGCCCAAGTTACGCCTATCGGGCTATGGAGTAGAATTACAACTGAAAAGCACAGAGTACAAGAGTCAGGATGACTCGACACCAAAGGAATCGGAAGGTGGAGACTCACCTGCTCAACCCTCTGAAGAAGAAGATGAAAATGACCCTCAGAACCAAATTGATGGATTCAATTTTGGAAGGCTCAAGTAAGGGTCAAATGCTTTTTTATATCAGCAGGAAAGGCAAGTAGCTTTCTTAGTTGTATTCAAGTAGGCTGCATACCATCTTGAAAGTTACTGGCCTGGGTATACAATTTCATTTTTTACGAAACAAAAGAACTCCTAAGCCCAACTCGAATAAAACCTCTTTTGTGCAGGAATCTGTTCCCTGGTCTACGTTCGCCGCTAGAACGCTTCCGTCGTCACTTGTCTGAATCAAACGAAGAGCTGGAACCATTGAAAGTGTGGCAGATGCAGGCGCTAAGCATGCAAGCTGCAGTGGCCGTGGTCGATGCTAACGACGCGGGAGGCGACGAGTCGCTCAAAGTGCTCACGTCTATCGCTCAGAATTTCCCTATGCAGGTAAATAAGTTCTCTGCATAAATGAAAACAGCCTTAACTTTCATGTTCAGTTAAGGCTAAAGGGCAGACCACACTTAATGTTGTAGGATTGGCTTAAACTGGTCAATTAAGCCTAATATCCATTCAGTAATAGCAAAACGACGTCATTCGCCTTGTTTCGATTCAAACAACGCGCCGTACTAAATGCAACGAATGTGGTGATACGTGATCGGCTCAAGCCGCGTCGAGAGCCTCGTCACTCTCAAAAGAATATTAAACTTTAAGAAACTGAAGAAAGCAAATTTGATTATAAAACCTTTTTTCGTAATGCTAGGCAAGGAATGATAATACCCCATTCATCTTATGTTTTAGACGAAATCACTAATCCACGTGAATGTCCCTCGTACTTTCCGTGAAGAGGTGTTATACAACCAAGATCTGTGGGCGTCGTCCCTAGGCCTTCGCCCTGCGGAGCCTCTGCTGCTTGTATCAGGAGCGCAATATGATGCCGAGGAAGTCGATGTTATGGCCCTGTTGGTCGCGCTGAAGGAAGACATTGGACCTATGAATACTTTACATGCACTTGGTAAGTTCATTTTGTAGAGTTTATCGATTTGCCGACCGGCACCCCGATCGCGTAACACACTTTCAATCATAATCTGCAGGATTTTGAAGTAAATTCACAATGTATTTAACATATTATTATTTGCATAAAAAAAGGTAAAATTTTTCCAATTACTCGATATGTTAAAGCAACTATGTTGTTAAGTGTAAAAATTTAAGGCATTGTAATTGTGTGTTACGAAGAGTTAAAATTATAGCGAGGTACCGAAAAAAGATAAGACGCGATCACTTTTATCTATTCCATACCGCTTTTTACGCCAGAAATTTCGGGTTGGAATAAAATCGAGTCGAGTATCATTCGAATTAATTTTAATGGGAAGCAATTCGACTCGCTTCACAGCATGTTCTAATAGCCCGCAGCTTATTCGACCGCAAGAATAAGCTCTGTTTACATTACGTAACCGACGACGACAACTAAGCGGTTGCTACATGTGCTTCAAAGCGCACGTCATATTTTTTTTGTCATGAGAATTAGGCTGATCGCCAGCCACTTGTTATGGCATTTTTTTTGTTTATCGCATAATTTTAACAGCTACCGTTATAGAATGATAAAAAAATACGCTATGCATAACTTAAACATAACATCACGCTTGTTATCCGCAAAAGGATAGGAAGAAGGGTACGATAATAGCACACCCTGATTTTGCCAGTTCTGTTTAAGTAACATACTAACATGTATTAAGGGGCGAGCCTAAAGCCATCAACCAGTCACAAGTCCCGACTCTGGGCTGTTATACTGAGAAATTCCTGTTTAGCTATACATGTTACTTAATAAACGAATCTTATCTCCGATACAGGCTTATCCAAGAAGCTGATCAACAAGCTTATGTCCCTGGAGCTGGGTGAGGCGTACACGTGGGAGGAGTACGGCCTGGACATCCGCGACTCGTCCATCACGTGGCTTAACGACTTGGAGACAGACGAGCGCTACCGCCGCTGGCCCGCGTCGTTCATGGAACTGCTGAGACCTACGTACCCGGGCATGCTGAGGAACTTGAGGAGAAATATTTACAATTACGTAAGTTGTTTTGAGTAATACTGTTATTATTTTAATGATCCTTAGTAGTTAATATTTAAATTACGAAAAACGCCTAAACTGGTACAAAATAAAGCCGCTTCAAATGGCGGCACTATTAATTTCCCGTGTGATGTTTTCCGACATCAACGTGGGCGAAGCCACGGGCTATAGCTAGCAGAACATAAAATTGACTACTTCATTAGCCGTTCAACAGTTTTATTTAATAGTGGAACAATTTTACCGTCGCACATTGTAACTTCTGATATTTATTTAATTAAGAATTGATCTTTGCGATAAGCCCTGCTTTCGCGTAATCACAAATTAAATGCATGGCGTGCTACAAGACATGTTCGGTCTGATTCTGTACGATTCGGCACAGCCGTGTGGCAAAATATTAATAGATTTTGCCTATTTACTTTTCCAACAGATAATCGTGGTAGACCCAACATCACTAGCCTCCGGGCCTCCATTAAAGCTAGGTGAAACACTACTGAAGCATGCCACTCCAGTGCGAGTAGGTCTGGTATTAGCGCCCAGCGCTGACAACCCAGTGCTTGAGGCCGCCGTACGCTCCGCCTTCAACTACGTCGCGCAGGAGAAGAACTCCAACAAGGAAGCTTATTATTTCCTTACGCAGGTATGTTGAAAATAATCTTTCTTGAAAATATTTATTTGGTGCAGAATAACTGAAGGATCCTAGGAGTTTGCCGAAATTAAAATGTTATCTAATTAACATTTAATCATAATCATTTGTTGAGCACTAACACTTTTTTTAAGTAGTTTTTTTTTTGCGTTTTCTTCTCTTCGAATTAGTAACAGTGTATACCCACTTTTGGTGCTGACAGTACCATATTTTTTTTCGATTTCTTGGTGCATTCTTGTCGCATCTTTTCAACCCATCTATTTTCTTATGTAAGGTAATTTCGATGTAGTTAACATAATTTTCGCACACACAGCTATTACACCCACCTCAAGATGAAAAACTATCGATAGAATTCGTGAAGAAACAGCTGACCAAATATACCAGTTCCAATACTAATATTGATGACGTACTCTCTGAAGACTCGGAGTACAACTTTGGAAGACAATTGGCTGATGAGTTTGTATCGAAAATCGGTACCAACAAGTATCCTCAGGTATGCACTTTTTTATGATTAATTTATGCGTGCACTCTCAATTTTTTTTCAATGACTTACAGGTCGAACTTCACGCGAGATTCAAGTGTTGCTTCAAACTAGATTCATGCCATTAAATTGATTCAAACTAATTTTAAGTAATATTTGGGTCTTGAGTGATGTTCTGTAATACAGGCCAGCCTTAAGACTAAGTTAGGCGTTATGGCTATAAATGAGTTCGGTGAAATGAAAAAGATTTTCACATTTTAACTGTTTTTCGCACGAAGTTTCAATAAAAATATTGGTATAATTTCTGAATCTTCTTTTATTACGCACGTGCATATTATGATTTTACATTTCAATTTAAATGAAATAAGCATCAAAACTAAAAAAAGTCCTTCTAGGTATTGATAAACGGCGTCCCTCTGGTCGAAGAAGGCCTCACCCCTGTGACTTCATCAGTGGAACTGCTAGAGGAGGCGCTAGTGACGGCGCTGTCTCGTCACACGGGACGGCTGCAGCGCGCCGTCTTCCGCGGAGAACTGTCCGACTCTGACGATGCGCTCGACTACCTTATGAAGCAGGCGCATATTATGCCCAGGTAACTTACTGACAAGCAGAAATATGGAGAACTTTGACATCTACCTACCTGCGCTCGCGGGTGGATTAAGGCCAACTCTCACTGAGAGGAGGCATGTGAGGCTGATTATGCGAAGTTACTGCCTGTTCAGAAGCTGTGATGAAACTGAAAGTACGTCTTTATACTAATTGCAACCGTGTGTAAATATCTTAAAGTTGACTTTCATCTGTCGTTAACTTTGTAAATTCGACACCATCCCTGCGATGAACTTGGGATCTGCTCAGATGAGTGGAGCCAAGAAGATAATGTTTAAACATACACTAAACAACTCACAATTTTAGTTCATCAATTTCAACCCTAAAAGCAAAGTTTCTAAAGTCGAGTATCTATAATGTTTTAGAGCTGTAACATTTATGTGTATGCAGCTTTAAGGAATACTCAAAACGAACACCAAACCCTCAATATAAGGAGTATAAGACGTTTGTCGAGACCATCACGGGAAGATTTTGGAGGTATCTGGTTAACAACCAACAATATAAAAATTTTACCTTCAAATAAAATTTGTATGATGTTTCCTAAGACGTCCGAAGTCCATTATGAGAGAGTGCACGCTTCGTTCCATGAACAGCTGCTAGATGTCCTTACTTTTTTCCCGCCTCGTAATCGCGCCACTAGCGCCCCCAACGTCATATCTGTGAACTACTTTCAAAAACCGCATACAAGCCGCCATGATGAAGTGTTAAGACATTGTTCGGCTCATAATGATGCAAAGGTAGGTAGGTATGCACCAGGAAGACCTTACCTGGACTTCGGACGTCTTAGGAAACATAATACAAATTTTATTTGAAGGTAAAATTTTTATATTATGTGTTCCGTTTGACGTCCGAAGTCCATTATGCGAGATATGTTTGTTATCTCCTAGTGGGTTTTATGAATGAAAAGCAACAATGTGAATTATAAACTAATATTATTTTTAATCACCATTTTATACCTTAGATAGTACCTTCATATTTTACACAGGTTTTAAATATGAACAAAAATCTAGCCATTTAAGCACTGGCAGTATAATTATAAGAGAAAACGTAAGTAAATAAGTAAGCAATCGTGCAATATCTTTAGGAGTAATTTTTAACCTGGATCAATTTGATTTGAAACATCGGTTAACTTAGAATCAATTGGGGACTTGAAATAATCTTGATAAGCACAGAGGAAATTTCGTTACTAGATCTGATTTCTTTACGGTAAAATTTTCTGAAAGTTGATTCATGCCTCCAGTTTGCCTTAGATAATATGTCATTTATAGGATAATTTTCTAGCCAATTTAATGATGAGACAGCCGATCTAAAACTACCTGGAGAGGCTTGTATTCCAGCATCAAATAAAACACGTTTTACCCAACCACCGATTATAGTTGGTGTGGCTGCTCTAACGGGATCTCTAGTAGTTATGAACAAATTTGTTAATGAACCCCGTCTTTCCTTTGATAATTTTTTTAATGAGCGGATCCAATATAACGGATTTGTATTTTGATCTTGGGATGCCAACAAAACCCAACTGGATTGCTGGAAAGTCGCGCTATCTGTCTTTGACCCGTACACTGGGTGTAAAGTTATGCAATCCCCATTATCTACAAAATGATCAGAGTCAATATGCAAAAGGGAAAGGTCGTGTACACGACGTCCCGAACATAATAATAAAATAGTCGCCGTCCGCTTAGACACCTCATACAAACTACTCATGCAAGGAGTATTATCTTTTAAATAAGTAATTAATTCCCTGGCGTCCCATGTGGGCACCTTAGGTGGCAACGGCTTTGCAATTGAAATTGCCTTCAGAATGTGCTTAACAATGTGACTAGAAGAAATTCTAATATTTGAAGCTTTTACACAAATAGATGCGATAACGGACTTGTGCACAAGAATAGTTCTGTGAGCTAACTTTTGATTAAGATATAGATATGCTAGATATTTCGCAACATCTGTCGGATTTGGTGTACGGAAATTTACATTATTTTGACTACACCACAAAGACCACTTACCCCAAATAGGTGTGTAAGTTTTAAGAGTTGTAGGTCGCCAGCAAGATAAAAGAAGATCTTTCTCTTGTGGAGACCAATTGCTCGTCATGGTGTCCCAGCCGAAATGAGCCAGGCTTCCAACTGCAGATCGTTGACATGAGCTGGTGGTAGGCCGGTCACCGTGTCCACCAAGGTCTTCTTCAGGTCTCTGATCTTCAGTGGCCGTGCCAAGGATCGATTCTTCAGGTCTGGTCGCCAAAAGGGTTTCTTCCACTTGGGTGCTACTATTATGTACCGACCTGATGACGAGTTGAGGTGGTGAAGAACTCGTGGAAGCAACGCCGGCGGTGGGAACACCCATGCGAGGTCGTATCGCCAGTATCTGCTGAACGCGTCGTGATAACAGGCGTTGAAGTCAGAGGAATCTAGAGAAACGTAATTTATCACGACGTGTGCGGTTTGTGACGCGAACAAGTCTATGTCCGGTTTTCCCCAAGTCTGAAATATCTTTGAAGTTGCTGCCACCTGCAGGTGCCACTCGCTGCCAGCGCGATTTCGCGACAAGTGGTCGGCCTCGGTGTTGTATACCCCTGGTAGGTGGTGAGGGATCAGTACAACATTGAGGTCGTCTATCAAAGTCAACAATTCCCGCGTCAATTCCATCAATCGGTGTGATTTCGTGCCTCCTTCCTTCTGAATGTAGGAGACCACTGTCTTGTTGTCGGTCTGTAGAATGATCCTGGAGTCCCGGAGGGCTCTGGATTCCTTCGACAACACAGCAATCACAGCATACATCTCTTTGAGATTGCAATGCCATTTTTTCTTGTCGGGTTGCCATGCACCTTGTACCTTGTTGTTGTTGACCAGGGCACCCCACAGAATGTCGGAAGCGTCCGTGATGACAAAGTTTGTGGGTAGCACATCTGTGTGAATAGCAGTCTTTTGACCTACATTCTCCATCCACCACTCGAGTTCTTGGCGAACGCCTTGTGTCAGCTGTACTGCTTCGAGAGGATTTCGACGCAGTACTTTGATGTGACATTGCAGCGCACGGCAATGCATCCTTCCCCGGTGGGTGATGAAGGACGCAAAGTTGAAAAGCCCTAAGAGGCGTTGCGCCTGCTTTAGGGTCCAACTGCCCGCTACGAGTCTGGTCGACAGGATCTGTCGAATTTTTATTACTTTCTCTGGTGGTAGGGACTTGCGGTTTGTTTGGGTGTCCCAATCGATGCCGAGATATTCGATCGACCTCGTTGGCCTGGTGATCGATTTCTCGTCATTCACACACCAGTCCAGACTGGACAAGAAGCGTACAGCTATGTTTAGGTGCGTGCTGAGTACTTCCTTGTTCTGGTGGACTAATAAATAGTCGTCTAGATACACGACGAGGCGCAGACCTTTTGTGCGAAGGTATTCTGCAGTCCAGTTTGTTAAAGTAGCAAACATTCTGGGAGCAGCAGCCAGGCCGAATGGTAGACATGTCATCTGCAGAAGTTGACCACCGTAGCTGATGCGCAAAAAGCGCCTGTGTACTGTGCGTATTGGCAGATGATAATAGGCCTGGCTGAGGTCCAGCTTGACCATCCAGTCGCCTTGTTGAAGAAACGAAGGCATTTGTTGGTGGTGGAAAAGATGGAAATGCTTTGGCTCCATGTATAAATTTAGTGCTTTCAAGTTGAATATCACTCGAGTTTTGCCGTTGCTCTTTGTGATCATGAAAAGGGGGCAAATGAACGATGGGGTCGAAGGAGCAGGCTCTAACACACGTTCTTGAATCATCTTGCGAATTTGTAGTGTCATTTTTTCTGAAACAGGGGTTTGAAATTTTGACAACTTGTCCGAAGTAGGTGGAATTAAAGGCGGTGCCTGATTGAAGGGGATACGAGCTCCCGATATCATTTTTAAAATAGCTTTTGGAGGGTCGAAACGTTTCCATATTTCTATATAATGCTGAAGACAGCCGCCCCAAAAACTCGGTATTAAATAGTCATTTATGCTTATGTCCTGCTCGCCTCCCGTTCTTATATTTTCGCCCCCCCTTCTTTTTCGAAGAGAAATCGTAATTTTGTTTGATGTCTTTTTTGTCGTTTCGCTTCGGTTTGTTTTGTCGCGAACGAAAAGTATTATCTTGAAAAGACGTCGAAGGCTCTAAACATATCGGACGACTAGTTCCCGCACTATTATTCTGTTTTTCTAATTTTTCTATACCCCCAATTTTTTGTAGTGCGATAAATTTTGAGGATTGAATATATATTCGATTGAGGGTGGAATTTTTTCTATGTCGTCGCGTATGTATTTGCTTTTAACATTTTTTAATAACGATCGGCGCCGCTTCTCTATGATCTCAGCTCGTTTACCGCAAATAATTTGGAGAATATCATGAGATACCGTTTTATAAGATGACTCGGCACCAAACAACTCTTTTAGTTTGACAAAGAGGGTAGTTGAAGATAATTGGGCGTTCGAATTAGCAGACCAATCAATTAGTTTCTGTAATGCCGCGTTCACATGCTCGTTTTGAGTTAGGAAAGCATTAGATAACGCCGCAAAACTACGTTCCATTTGAAACCATCTTAATGGTGAAAATGGATCTTCAAAACGCCGCAATTCTTCGTTCACTTTCAATTCGAAAAACTAGGAAAAGCTACATATTTTTTTTTGTACTTCTGTGTAACGTACAGCATTGCAATCCGGGGAGTCGAACCTCTGCATTTCTGCTATTTTTGTTAAACGTTCTGGATTGGCCTTAGGTACATGAGGTTCCTTAACGGAAACGTCTTGATTTGCAATATTTTCTAAGCAAGGGGTAAGCTGCGGCGGACGTAAGAAATTTTCTTGTAAATTGAAGGTAGGAACAGTCGAAGTTGAAGGTAATGTGGTGCCAATATAATTTTGCGAGGCGGGTAGGCTTTGTGCTAATGGAGCACTATTTGATATAACTATTTCATATAATTTGTTAAAACATTATTGACATGACTCACCAACTGCTGGGAAAGTAGATCAAACCTGCGATCCAGTTCGGAATCTTGCAAAAGGGAGCGCTCGCGTACCTGATGAGGGCGTTTGCGTGGCGCTGGCTCACCTATATCGCTCTCCGATGACACCGTATCACCTCCTTTCGATGATGATGAAGAACTCGAACTCCGCGTTCTTTTCCGCGAAGTATCGTTTGGCGCGAAAGTTTCACCGTCCATTTTGTTTAAAATAAACAGCTTACGAGACGGAGTATTATTTTAAATACTATATAATGTAATGAACTTTCTACTTTTAATCTCAAAAGTTCAAAAAAATTAAAATATCGCTTTATTCGATATAACTGACAATCTAACAGAGCTGCGCACGGTTCGGAAAACGACGCAACAATGTCTTAACACTTCATCATGGCGGCTTGTATGCGGTTTTTGAAAGTAGTTCACAGATATGACGTTGGGGGCGCTAGTGGCGCGATTACGAGGCGGGAAAAAAGTAAGGACATCTAGCAGCTGTTCATGGAACGAAGCGTGCACTCTCTCATAATGGACTTCGGACGTCAAACGGAACACATAATATTCAGTTTGGAGCTGAATATTGCAAAAGATATCACTTGCTAAACAGCTAGTTTTCAATAAAACACTTAAAAAATGCAAATAATTTCATTTGAAAATGGCTACTTATAAAGAGTGCTGTGTGCATGCTCGGGTCGACCTGAATCGACACAAGCCGACATGCCAACATGTATTTAGCATGCCTTACATTTTCGTTCATTTTAATTCTATGTAGGTCTAACGTAAAACTTTTGTTTTCTCTAACCACTAATTCCAGACCATCTCTTAAACTTATTCCAATCGCACTATTTCCGAGTAGATGGTATGAGATGAAAGCCAGTATAACACATCAATATTCACTACACGATATTAGACCAACTCTTTATTATTTCTACGCACCTTTTGATCCCCGATCCGTTTTTGACAACCTCTCTTCTAGATATGATCCAGCTAAAAAACACTACACACTATTAATATTATAAATTCGAAGTACCTAACTCTATCGGTTTGTTAACTATTTCGGCCTTTATTTATTAATTAACTATTGAATTTATTTCAGTCAGCATTACAATTAATTTTTCCTTCGACAGGTTAAACCGTCGTATTTTGGGCTCGGATCCATCACAGTACTTAGATTTGTCAGGAGTTGCATCGTCCAACGACTTATTTTCTGAAGACAAAATACATAAACTTATGCATTTGACAGGTAAATAATAAAAACATTAATCGACGGATCGGAATAGGTGGAGTATATTTGCCTTAACTTCAGGGAAGAAAGTAACCTGTCGGTAAAACTCTCTCTAAAATCCCGAATATTTGAAGTTCCGTAATAAAACGATATAACCGTAAAAAGTACGTAGTGTATGGATAAAGTACCTCTCTCGGCAAGTTATAACATGTGGATACGTACTTTATTGAAGTCTAAATAAATATCCTCTACCTTTTCTGATCTCTGGTAATGATACACAAAACTTAAATTTCACATGAATTTATAATATTATCTTTAGGACGCGACGCGCTAGCAACTGCTCTACCTCTTCTTAAATACTTCATCAAGTCTGGAAAAGTGGAGAAGTACTCTCAGACTATTTGGGTAGCTGGCGATCTTAACAACAAGGAGTCCAGGGAGCTGTTGAAGAATGCTTTGACCTTCATGGTAAATACCTTCCTTATTTACAATTTATATCGCAATGTTAGATCCATATTAATATTGATAAATGATTCAAGGTAATGTCCAGGGGCTATTAAGTGTTATCTATATCCATCCTAGTCCATCATACATCTATGAACATCATAGTTCCAGTGCGAGAAAGAGATATAGACTTATAGGACGAACAGCGCCATCCTTTTTTCACGACGGAACACTGATGGGTTTATTATCCCTTCACTTAACTGTCCCAGTATCTTGTATAGCTTTTTAGATTGTGTATAATTTCGAGATTTCAGTTTGATTAAGGAAATAGGTGGTATCCGTAGAAATCCTAATGCTATTAACATTATCCTTTTTACTCCCAACAGAAAGATTCCCGCGGCGTCCGTGTGGCGTTCATTCCCAACGTTGACGGTACAGCTAATGCAGACCAGTCGCTGAACAAAGTGGTGTTGGCTGCTTTGACCACGCTGGAGCCGGCAGAGGCAACTAAGTACACGAGTCGGTTGCTGGAAGACGAGGGCTGCCACGAGACACAGACCTGTGATATCTTGGTGAGTATAATGGGGGTATACCCTTAACGAAGCCGGTTTTCTTCGTCATTGCGATCATTTCTTCTTGTTCTGTACCATATCTGGGAACCTTCTAGTTAAAGAGATGGGGGGGTCAAAGTTGCAACTTTTTCACAAGTTTTTTTTTTTTTCAAATACATGTTTTTTAATGTTATAACTTTACTTTAAATACCTCCATGTACCCCGTACTCGGCTCCGTTTACACCTTGTATTCTCCTCCATCAACAAGCAAGTCCAAAAACTGAATTCAGACATTCCAGGTCGTTTTGAAATTGGATTGTGTTGCAGTTAATATCTTTGCTGAACTGACTTTCATAGTACCCTTCTTGAATATGAGTTTGAGCTACACTGATTATTATCATTACTTTTTATTTCTATTTGGTGTTGTACGTTTTCTTATTACAGACTTATTATCGTTAATGTAGTTAAGTGACTGCAAGTTTTAGTTGTTGATAGATATTACTGGTTCATAGGGAATGGTACTTATGTGGGAAAACTAAATAGTGCTCTCTTATCATGAAACAAGATTACAAAAATTTTCCGTGTTTTGCACACATCTGCGGCCGTCTGTCGATACGGCACAGGCCGGGCAGCAAAATGTAATGTATATTTTGCCGCTCGCCCTGTACTGAATCAGGCCACGCCTGTGGTTTCCTAGGCCTCAGTACGAGCCAAACAAATGAACGGTTACCACCCACGGCGCCAGATGTAGATTGTAAATTGCCCATTAATTACTATACCAATATAACCATCTTCTTTCTTATCATGTCTGTCAAAAGACTTGATAATAACTGTTAGTAGATTTTCCGTTTTGTTTTATATGATTTCGCAAATTCAAAATCTTTTGTAGCATTTTACAAACATTAGGGAAAAGTAATAAGTAGAAAGACAACAGTTATATATATATATAACAATGTTGTTTCTTAAGGTTTGTCGCATTTTCAACCCCACGATTTTCGGACTACAGATAGCGGTCGGTTAGCGAATCGGCCTCAGGCATAGAAATGAGTTAATAAGTTTCTTGGAATAGTACTGAATTATCTTTTAGTCAAGAATCACACTAAAAGAGTCGATCCAAAGAAATAGAACGCGGTCAGCACATATAAACTACGTTCAAGAGTTACCAGTGACAATATTTATGACACCTCTAAGAGAAACTACTGAAATTCGCACAATTTACCGCTTAATTTCAATAATCAATTATCTCTATACAGCCCGAGATAGTGCCCGCACTGAACAAATACGAGTGGGTGTTGAAAGCGTCCCGCGTCCTCTGCGCGCGCAGTCTCAGGCTGCGGGCGGGAGCGCGTGCGCTCATCTACAACGCGAGGCTCATCGGGCCGCTGCACCCGCACGAGCGTTTCACGCTTGACGACTTCACGCTGCTAGAGAGGTAATGTGGATATGTCATCGAATGTGTGAATTTTAATTTGACGTTAAATTAAGTCATCGTAGGCCTGTAATCCCCGAAAGTTAAGACGGAGATGTACTAGTAGTACACGTACATTTCGCCAGTTATAGGATCGAGCCTATTGCCATCAACTGGGCACAAATCCTGACTCCAGGCTGTTACTGAGAAATTCCTAATGGAAAAACCCAGTAACACTTTACCCGACCTAGGAATTGAGCAGTAGCGCATGCGAAGACTAGTCCAACGAATAAATCCAATCCAATTTTACTGATATAAAAATTATTTTATTTTGTGAAATTCTATAAATTACTATGCTGACCCTACATAAACGCAATTTGGTTGTTTGACAGGTATAGCAACCAAATGTACGCTGATAAATTATCAGAAGCTTTTGATAAGAAGAAGAAGAAACCACAAGACCCGGACAACATTGTCTTCGAAGATGATGATGAAGGTAACAAAACCCTGCCTTATATTAAATATACCCGTATGTATTTAACTCTGCGTTTAATAACCACTTACCCTCTCCAGGGTAAAAAATATTAAATGCGGAATAGAATAACAATTAGTAAAAAAATAATTTTTCGTATTCAGAGTTGGGCACAACTAGATAAACACGTAGTAATGTTTATCTTTTAAAGAGATACATCATTTTCTATTACATACTCAGTTTCTCTCTACTTTAATTACTGCTCATAGTTTAGCAACCAGTGACATTTTTCCTTGACGTACTCACTCTCGAAAAGTTTGTGGCTAAATAATAACAATTGCTCGGGATCGTTCTCCAGGTTAAGCCGCGCATGCCTGGGTTGGTCGTCGAATGGGTGACCACCGATTACATACCTAGTTTCCTCCGTGCCTCGGAAAGCACTTTGAACCGTTGATCCCGGCCTGTCTATTATAGATCTTTGACAGTTGTACAAGTAGTCAGTGGCTCGAAAGTCTGACAACCAGTCTTACCAAAGGGTATCGTATTACCCAGTAATAACTGGGTTGTGGAGATCAGACAGGCAATCGCTCCATGGTAATTACTAGTATTTGACCTGAAAATATTTGGGAAAAGGTCAGGTAGCTGATGAGGATGACGGAAAAGTCTAAAATCATTTATTTCATTAACAATTACATGATATTATTCAATTAAATTACATTATTTTAATTTACATTGTATCAAAATGTTACAGTAACTTATAATTTTTTTTAATTATTTTATTATGCTACTGAAAAGTTATGTCAGTCTTTTTGACAATCATTGTATAATACGAAACGCTTTCAAAACTACTGCGACTTGTCTAAGTCTTTAGGTGATTAACAATGTTTTTTTTCAGACTTCGATACCAAGGAGTTGAACTCAGAAGATCGTCTGAAGGTAGTGTCAGTAGTGGCGGCGCGCAGTCCGCGTGTGCGCACGTCGCTGCCGGCGGGCTTGAAGACCGAACACTCGCTTGTGGACCTGGCACCTCTAAGGGAAGATGAGGCTGCTGTTGAGGTAAGAAAACAACGGAAGAAATACTGTTGATAGGCCCTTAAAGCTCACAGACGATGCAACTCCTCATTGTAATAGTACAATAGTGCAGCATGTTTTTTTTTTAACTTGAATTACACAGTTAGGAGGGCGCTGTTAATAACATTTGAGAAATGTTTTGTCAAAACTATATGGCGACATTTGTTCCGACTATGGCCAAGGGCCAAGAAGACCGTGCAGCACTATATCCATATCTCCCGGTTCTACGTTACCTAGCCATGTTATTTTGCGATGTAAACCTATGACAGATTCTACCTGCTGGCATGAATTTCACAATAAACAACACTTTATTTCCATCCGAAGAGATGGTAACATCTTCCTCAGCAATCCAACTGCATAACTGTTGTGTACATGATTTTTACACCAATAAAGGGTGTTAACCAAACAATATTGCTCCAACAGATAGTAGCAGTACTAGACCCTGCATCGACTGCGGCGCAGCGCCTAGCACCCTTGCTCCTGGTGTTACGACGCGTCGTCAACTGTCGCATCAAGTTGTTCGTCAACCCGCAAGACAAAAACTCGGATATGCCGCTTAAGAGGTAACCAGCTTAAACTACTTCTAGCTTGAGTACTATTTTTTTAATACTTACACTGATGATAATGCAAGACAATAAAAGTTTGTCTTGCTATAGTGATAAAAAAATGTTAGAGTGTTGGTTATGAAAGAAAATTCGACGGCGTTATGAAACAACGAATCAAGTGATAAAACCTTAAAACGGAGTTTGAATGCAAGTAGGTAAACAATAAAGCCTACATTTTTCATATTCATAAAACTGTCGTTTGATTTTTTGTTTCACAACACCGTCCATGTGTAACTAATAAAACCTAGTTTTTGTTACAATGATTACCAGAATACTCCAGTTATTATAAAAAATAAGAACGATATTTATTACAATGCCTTTTTCCACCAGCTTCTACCGCTACGTCCTGGAACCAGAGCTACAGTTCACATCATCAGGCGCCCTGACGGGTGGCGCCCTCGCGCGGTTCGTCCGGCTGCCGCACGCGCCTCTGCTGTCTATGGAGCTGCGCACGCCGCCCAACTGGCTCGTCGAGTGCGTCAAGTCCGTGTATGACCTTGACAACATACGACTGGCTGATGTTGATACTTTAGTGCATAGGTAAGGATCGTTTTAAGGAATTTAGGATTGGTTTCCCGAATTTCAACAATTATATCTGCAGTTTAAATGGTGTATGTAGTATAAATCTATCTCCAAAAATCAGATTATTTCGGGATTTACAAAGCTGAAAAGCGAATAGTTCATTGAACTCTAGCCTAAAAATCATCATCACCTAAAGTCAATTGAAATTCCTGTTTTCAATATACAATACTACCACTTCAATTATCAACGATAAAAATACCAGCCCTGTTAAAAAGAACATAAAATATGATAGTTACAGCGGAAAGTAAACTTTATCTGTAGGCGTTGAAGCTATTTATCCAATATATTGGAATCTAAAATGTGATTTACATCTGATTCTGGAGATACAAGTCTGGGCCGACTCATTATAATTTGCCATTGCCAACGAGACGCTTTGAAGAGTAGAAGCGTGGTTACATAATTATATTTTTTCTTCAACAGCGAGTTCGAGTTAGAATACCTTCTCCTAGAAGGCCACGCGTGGGACACAACCCTGGGGACGCCACCCCGAGGTCTACAGTTAGTGCTGGGCACTCGCGACAACCCCGAACGTATGGACACCATCGTGATGGCCAATCTGGGGTACTTCCAGCTGAAGGCCAACCCTGGCGCCTGGTTGCTGAGGCTAAGACCTGGACGGTCTGATGATATCTATGAAATTGTTGGGTGAGTAAAAATATGTTTTAGTGATACTGTGTGACTTTTACTAGTGATGGTAGTTTCAAGTATTGTCATTGATTTGGAAAGTCTGTTGTGAAAAATTACAATTTATACTTATTTTTAACTGACTTCAAAAAAAGGAAGAAGTTCTGATTGTATTTTTTTTTTACAAGCTTTTATTTAACCTGCCTTGTTTGTTAGTTAGTATGTATTGGTCACATCTTGCAACTGAATTTCAAACGAGTGGGGTTCGGGGTGACCCAAACGATTGAGCTAAAATTTACCACACAATTTTGGTTCTGGACATTTTTATGACAGACATGACCTGATCCTGCAACCAAAAAATCATCTGTCATCGCTTTATTCTAACACACTAAAGCTTACAATAATCTCTATCAATTAACACAAATACTATAAAATTCCATGTCTTCCCCACAGCCACGAGAACACAGACACTCCCGCAGACAGCGAAGACATCCAGGTGCTGATGAGTTCGTTCCGAAGCCACGTGATCAAGCTGCGAGTCAGCAAGAAACCCGACAAACAACACCTCGACTTACTCGTCGAGAATGACGACAAGAACTCTGGCGGAATATGGAACTCTATAGCTAGGTGAATAGAGAATAAAATACGTTTTAGTTAATTGCTAAGCGAGGTTATAGCGAAGGGTTATGTTTGCCAATCTTAGCCTTTGAGTGGAAACGGATTGGCCTACTCGGCTGTTGATTGGTTACAGTCGGATCGACAAAGGTCTGAATGATCAGAATTGGAATATCATCAAACAGAAGTATTCGAAATCCGCGGAAACTTTCAGTTGCTACCTGGTGGAAAGTGAATACTTTCGACTAGGAAGCAACTACAGGTTGAGTGTGCTTCAAATTTCTTTGGGGCAACGAAATCAAAACTTTACAGACAAACAGGTAACAAGTTATGTGGCACTCACTCCAACTGAAATGTAGTAGTTTTAGTGGGAGTGAGCAAATAGAAGAGGCAACGAGAATGCTTCGCATGACTGATGACTTGTGCATGGAACTTTAGCCGTCTCAACTATGACTATTTTAAATAATACAACATAATTTCCCTTGCCCTCATCACAAAGTCAACAAATGAAACGCATTCTCAGTTCGTTCGGCGGCGGCGAAGAGCAGGAGTCGCAGGATGAGACCATCAACGTGTTCTCTGTGGCGTCCGGGCATCTGTACGAGCGGTTCCTGCGTATTATGATGTTGTCCGTACTCAAGAACACCAAGTCTCCCGTCAAGTTCTGGTTCTTGAAGAATTATCTTAGTCCTTCTCTTAAGGTAAGACATGAGAAAAAATTCACAAAAAAAACGCGCCTTTATTTTTTAGGTATAAGGACACCTTTAGAAGTTCAAGAGTTACTGCTAAAATAGTATAAACAACTGATCAGTTCCTTGTCGGTTTCGAATATCAACAAAAAACTTATTTACAAAAACTTGTCGTTTTGTAAATATTAAAAAAAAAAACTTCGCAATAATTATTCGAAAATTATGCATCCCGTAAGAAATAGTGATCACTATAACGAACCATGAAAAGATGACGAATGGTGAACGGCCAAGAAGATATCGTATCTATTTTTATTTGTTTGTTTAGACCGTTTCTCATCGTACATTTCCCTCTAGGACATCCTACCCTATATGGCGCAAGAGTACGGATTCCAGTACGAGCTGGTGCAGTACCAGTGGCCGCGCTGGCTGCAGCGCCAGCGGGACCGGCAGCGCACCATCTGGGGTTACAAGATCCTGTTCCTCGACGTACTGTTCCCGCTGCACGTCAAGAAGATCATCTTCGTGGATGCTGACCAGGTAATGTTGAAATGGTTACGGGTAGGGACACCTCGTCACATCCTTAGAGGTAGTAAGACCTAGTGAGCTTAAGACCCAGTGCAATTAAACTCCCTCGGTCACCCGACTGATGACGGGTAAACCAAGAACAGCATTCCCAAGGAGGGTTACGTAGACAACTATAAAACTACTGCCGAAAACTTTGTAAAAATGAAACGGTTGGAGTCACTTCAAGCAACTGGGATTATTCAGCAATTTTGTGATAGTTCGATGGTCTTCGCGTTTGTTCAAATCTTCATGATATCATTATTTTATGAAACGTTATTTAAAACAAACATAGCGGCGTGCATTACGATCGGTTCCTCTGGCCCATCGATTTAGGATTCTCAGTCATTCGTAACACTTGAAACGTCCCGACTGTACGTGTTTTCTTTATATTCGTTTTTACGTTCAACTTGTATGGCACAGATTGTTCGCGCCGACTTGAAAGAGCTGGTTGAACTGGACTTGGGCGGCGCGCCATACGGATACACGCCATTCTGTGACAGCCGACGGGAGATGGAAGGTTTCAGGTAAGGGTTACCTATGTGAGATTCACTAAGTTAATACTAGAAACGTATGCGTATTGCTATCTTTTGATTAACTTCATCTACACTAGACATACTCCACTGGCTTTTATTTAAACTTCTCCCATGTAATTTTTTTATAAACGATCAAAGGCAAGGTGCCAAAACAAACATACTGGCTTTAAATAAGACGAAATGTTTTGCATTATTAGGTTCTGGAAGCAAGGCTACTGGCGTAACCACCTGCAGGGCCGCAGCTACCACATCAGCGCCCTCTACGTGGTGGACCTGAAGAGGTTCCGCCGCATCGCCGCCGGGGACCGTCTGCGAGGGCAGTACCAGGCGCTCAGCCAGGATCCTAACAGCTTGTCTAACTTAGGTCAGTAATTAAAAATAATAATAATAACCAATACTCAGTTTTACACGTCACAATTTAATTATGTTTTAAAATTGAATAAGGTGGGTGTTTGTTATCCGACAACTCTCGAGAAGAATCACCGACATAAAATCAGAACTTCATTATGGGTATCGAAAAAGATGTTAGACATACCAGTAGCGAACGGGCAATGTTTGTAAGAGGTAAACCGGAGTACGTATCTATTATTTGTCTATTTAATACTGACTTTGCCATTTTTCAAAGGGAAGCCAGTAGAAATCGAGTTGTATGAAACCTTCGCCACTGGTACATACTATCTTGATTAGGTTTCGTTTTCATTATCGACTTTCAGTATATTCGTATATGAGTGATATAATTTCCAACATGGCGGCTGACCAGTTGAAAACGGATCAGAGTAGAAACCCCAAAGTGGCAACAGGATATTATTAATTTGGTCTTGGTGATATTTAATCTATAATATTATATGTTGTTACAGATCAAGATTTGCCGAACAACATGATACATCAAGTAGCCATTAAGTCGTTGCCTCAGGAGTGGCTGTGGTGCGAGACTTGGTGCGACAATGACTCCAAGACTTACGCCAAGACCATCGATTTGGTAAGTTACTGTTAACAGTTTTGTACAGATATTTATTAATTGTAGGGATATAATGTAACTAAATCAATCGGACACAACAGCTAGTAACAATTACTAATCAGTGGACGATGACAAAAGATCATCATTACGACCAAACGCTTATGGTATTTCGTGCCACTGAAGACTGTTAAATAGCAAAACTTCAGATCGTTATGATAATTATAAAGGTGCATCTACACTGAAGTATCTTTATATTGAGCAACATTTGGCAACATCATAACATAATCTAACACAATAACTCAAACTCAGAGCATTTATTTCAATTAGACCATCACAGGCACTTTTGAATGCCAAAAAAAAAAGCGAAGCTACAGTCACAAAGCATAATAACTTGAGAAAGTACTGTAGTTGCACATTCCAAAGTGTAGATCTCTATGGAGAAGAATGGGCAAGAAACTCCATGGACACTCTTTTATATAACATGCGTTATAGCAGTGATAGCCTAGTGGTGTGACCGTTGGCCTGCCAAGTCGAAGGTCTCGAGTTCGAACCCAAGGCCCTCTGATTTTTCAGATTCATGTGTGTATTGTATAATTATCACTTGCTTCGGTGAAGGAAAATAACGTGAGGAAACCAGATATTTCTTGACGGCATGTAAAGCCAAGTCAGAGGCCCATGGGCGGCATAAAAACTCGGACACAAGGTTAGGTACTAACCACATGATGAAGAAGAAGATAGTTATAACTATGCTAAAACTTTATTAGCATAATCAGCCCATAATGTTCCCACTGCTGGGACACAGGGCCTCCTCTCTATGAGAAGGAATGGGCTATAATCCACCACGCGGGCCCAGTGCGGGTTGGTAGGTGTCACATGTCTTCGAATTTTTGTTTCTAGGATATGCCGGTTTCCTCACAGGTCACCGTGTTTTCCTTCACCGCTGAGAGCAGTGGTGATGAAATAAATTACACAAAGTAATGCCCCTGCCTGGGTTCGAACCCACGTAAGTCGTTCGTAAGTCGGGGCCGCCACCACTGCTCACCTTACCACACCCCAACGAAACTCTATTGTTTTCCGTAAAATGCCTGTCGTCAGAAAATAAGAAAGGTAACGGGTAGTTATTTTATTTATTTTATTTCTAGTGCAATAATCCGCAAACGAAAGAAGCAAAACTGTCAGCCGCCATACGTATTGTACCGGAGTGGAGCGAGTACGACGATGAGATCAAGGGGCTGCAAGCGCGCGTGCGCCGCGGACTGTACCAAGCCGCTGATCATGAACAGGTGAGCCATAGAAACCCCTTTGCTAGAAATCATAAATGCCAAAGTGGGTGGAGTAGTGTTGCGAGTTATTTGTTTTTTTTTTTGTTTGTCTATAATAGAGTGAACTGGAAAACTAGTAAGAGTGTCGATAGTAATGAAGGGCTGTTCTATACCAACGATAGTATCGCCTTTATCATAACAATCATAAAAAAAAGAAAATTAACCGTCAAGGGACGCCCGGCAGATGTGAAACAATTATGTTAATATTGGTATTCATAATTAATAAAAAACCTATAACAAAATATAAATATAAAATAAGAATAAATATTTTATTAAAGTATTTTCTTTTATCGATATCAGTATATCGATCAAATTTGCATACGACCTAACTACATCACTAATTGAGTAGCCTGGAACTTTTGAAAACGGAATAATATATAAATCAACAATCGTTACAAAACAAAACTTTATTCTACTGGGAAAAGGTTGATTTTACGTGAAATAGAGGAGGCATCGCGCCAAGACAGCGGCATGCCATCTTCCGTAGCTTACGAGTTACGATTTTACTGCCTAGGCGCGCATATAGATGTTTCACATCAAAAACATTGGGCACAAATATATTTGGCAGTTGTTTGCTACTATAGACTTGGTCATAATCAAAATCATAGTTGTTCATAATCATGAGTATCATTTAAGAGGTTTATGGTAAACGAAGACTAAGCTTTTTTAAAACAATATATTTCGTGGTGTGTCTCTATTTGCGAGCCGTGGTCGCCGTGTGGCTGGCCGTAACTGCCGTGCTTGTGGCGACATACCAATAACATTATATCAATTGTTGCAGGAGATCGAGAGTACTGACCATCAAGAAACTCCAGCTGAAAGTCCATCAAGTAAGTTATTTTTATTAACATTACATTAAGATCCTATGTTTTCCCACAGCATGGCCTTCCCTGTTTCCACTTTTCACGATAAAATGCTGCTAGCACTTCATCCGCAAAAATTGTGCTAGCTCGGCTAATATGCATGATATAAATATAATTAATAGCCTATATCACCCACGAATAATTTAGCTTTCTGCCAGTAAAAGAATTTTTAGAATTGGATCATTAGTTCCGTAGATTACCCCCTACATACAAAACTTACAAACAAATTTTACCTCTTTAGAATATTAGTATAGATTAAACACCAATCTTAAAAGAAATATTTCTCATGTAGCGTCATTCAATAATGAGTACCTCGAAGTAAAGTAATCGTAATATTTATGAAAATAATATTAATTTATGTAAACTCTGTTGTTTCAGAACACGACGAGCACTCTGAGTTATGATGAACTAAAGTGTGAACATTATTAGTTTATTCCAATTTTGTTGAATGCCGATTTCGAGTGAATGTGTAAGTAGGTAAATGCTCACTGTTTATGTACCGGTCAGCGTTTATGTAGCTGAATTATGCAATTATCATATGTACTCTAATACAATAAGTATATATTGTCACACATTTATTTTAAATTACAAGCTTTCGAGCGAAACATTTGAGGTTTCCTTATATAGGTAAATACTAAAAAGTTGTTTTTTTTTTGTATTTTCTCTATGTTACGAATGTTATTACCAATTTAGTTAAAAAAACGTTACTAAATTATATCTTGCAATTTGTTAGTCTACCTACTTTAATTTGCGATGCCATATTGCGATAAATCGTCGTAATTTTTAACATTTCACACAAACTATATGTGACTTCTCTATGCTGTAATATTGTAGTTATTTTTAACGTTTCCTACTTAAGCAAGCGTTTTACCACCATTTATATCAAATAAGTAAAAATGATGTGATTTTTAGTTCATAAGTGAAGGGATTTTTCTGTTGAACTGAAAACCCATGTTAGCTAGAGTTTATTTTTATATTTCCAGAAACAAATTCCAAAATTCTGTATAGTTATAGTAAATAAAATTACTGTTTATGTATAAGGTTAACGAATGAAGCAGTCTTGAGATCTCACAAGTTAGTGAATTGAATATTGCATTATCCAGTAAATGTCTTTAGTTTGGTTGTAGGTACATATTCCTTCAATTTTGTTCTCAATTGCTCAGTATATTTAATCGGCAATACATTGCTAAAATACAATACTAGTGTAAATAAACTTACGTCACATTTATATTGTCTTTTATTGTTATGTTTTTTCCCTATCAAATTTTTAAGTAAAAATAAACCGAATAATGGTTGTTTCACAATTACCTAACAATATAATTTGCAAGTTTGCAGTTCAGCGTATTTTTGGCGCGTATAAGCTCGTTTTCGGAAGCGCGTGTATGCGCGCCTTTTGCCATAGCGTTGACGCGCTTATAATGCTCGTGTAAGCGAGAGCCAAGATTGACGCCTCCCCGTGCGCCCACACCACACTAACCCCACCAACTGAATAAGCGCGTTTGGTTTTTTATGCGCAAACTGTTGCGCGCATGTAAGCGCGTAAGCGAATATGACCTTATACGCGCAAACAAATACGCTAGTCTGAAACCGTTTTAATCCTATAATTAACTTTCAACGTACAAGTCACGTTCAGACTAGCGTATTTTTTGCATTGCTACTTTCGACAGCAGCAGGCAGACAACAGCAGTAGGTTACATTCAAAGAAATCAAAATTCTATGGCTGCCGTGCGTGTTTCGACGCGTTTAAGTGTGCGTTTACACTTAATTTGCGTATTTAGCACTCTATGAGCTGTAATACGTTTTGGTCAGCGTACCATGTGTAACATCTTAGGATATTTCCTCACTAATCAAGCATTTGTTCTTCCAGTGTCGCAAATAGTCAATTTAATCAAAGTAAAACAAGTTATTCTTCTAAGTACGACTTTTATTTACAAGAATTCTTAACATCATTATGTAATAAAATTATCATTTGACATGAAACGACTAAACATAGTACGACTAAAACTACATTTTATTAAAATTACTTTGACAGAGAAAAAGTACCTAAATCTACCAGTTTATTTTGAGTTCAATAAATACTTCATAATTATGTACAACAATGTAAGTAGTAAGTGACATTACGAATAAAAATATACAGTTCATTTTCTGTATTGTACCTACAATATTTTTCGGTATTTTTTCAATGGTACGGATCTACTAAATTAGCAGGTTTGTGTGAGCCCTTTAATAGGAAATATCAATAATATTGTTAAAGCTGAACATACAGCGTTGATAGGCTACAATAAACATTTTTATTCACTTTATTGTCGAAATATTAGAAAATACACGCTAAGTTACGTTATAACTACTTGAATCATAATTTTCGATATGTAACAAAATAACAGACAGTCTTAAATAAACAAAATAATGTCTATGTTCTAAGTACTGTGGATACTTCTGAGAATACGATGCTACTGTTTAAACTTTAATTTCTACTTTAATTCTACTTCAATACAAGATTTTTACTCAATGAAATTACAAATGGCAGCTACTTCCATTACGTGCCTCTCGCTCGCACATATACTCCGAACGTGAAAAGCAAATAGTGTAATTGCCAAATCTAATCCCATTTTTGGGTAGACGGATAGTAGATCGGGTGTCTTATACACAAGTTACTTACGAAGGTATAATGACTAGTCAAATTGTATTTTTAATCTTTGGTTTAAAAGAGAATATGTTTTTTTTAATTTTTTTTTCAATTACATGGCGTGTTACGGGAACATATTTTAAGAAAGCACATAGGCGTAGGTAAACAAGTAAAAAAAAAACAAGTTCGGTGATTACTGGTAAAACAAATTTAAGACGTCCACTAATTTAATATAGGCCAAGGATTCATTAAACAAAGAAAGTATTCATATTTGAAACTTTTTGATCGAAACTATTTTAACTTTTAAAAAGGAGCAAAGTATAGTTGGGTAACTTCTATCGTAGCTGAACAGCGTATTATATCGTATAAAAAATATTAAACTCTTAGCCGGATCCACCCTCATCCATAACATAACATCACGGCTTATAATCCCCGAAGGGTTAGGCAGAGGTGTACCCTCATCCATTCGCGGAAAATTCTGTTTCCCGTGTCAGATTTATACATAATTGCAGCAGACGTATGTGCGTTGCAGGAACTGTCAACATAAGATGCGCTGCTGGAGGTTATTAATATATATATATAAGGTTATTGTCAACATAGCTGTTCAGCATGGCCACCTCCTGGGCTCAAACGATGTAGTCTAACCAAAGTACCGTTCACACGAACAAAAGAAGACTTCGCTCAGATAACGAGCAAGTAAGAAGGTTCAGTTGCAGTAGTGTTCCTCGGTGGTAAGTCGGCACAGCTGGCAGTCGACGCGGCAGCACCAGTGGTAGCGGCAGTGGCAGCGCTCGAGCCGGCTGGAGCGCACGCCGCGCCGCCCGCGCCCACAGCACAGGCGACCGCAGCCGCCTGATGCACTGCCTAGGGTCGCGTTGCATTTTCTGTAAACATGCATTAATGGTAAGTATGTCCTACTCTTTCAACAACTCGCTGCACATTATACTTGAGAGCAACAAAAATTAGGTTTGAAATGTCTGGATCGGGAAGTTTATGCATTTCGACTGGAAAAAAAAAATAAAGAAGGCACCTTTATCCAACTTGTATGTTAAAGGAGAGAAGATATAGTTTTCTTTTTATATAAGAAAGAAGATCTGAAGAAAGCTCAAGAGCGTCTCTCTCAATGAAACATACCAAACATGAAACACGTCTGGTGTAGACTGACGAGGAGAGCCATCCCAAGTGAAATCGATGGATCCAGGCAGAGGCAGTTAGAGAGTAAGAAAATAATAACAGTAATCACTAGCCCGCGGCTGCGTTACAAAAACAAACTCGAAATTCTTACCTGCCGTGTGTCCCAAGCGATCCTGCAGCTGGATCTGGTTCGCAGTAGTCTGGACTAGGCGTGACGTATCGCAACCTGGGCCGTGCGCGCCTGGCGTGCCTTGCGTGCGGGCGCAGCGGGCCGGCGCGCGCCGCCTCGCCCGCCAGCGCGGCCGCCACGCGCGCCAGCGGCGGCAGCGCGCGCCAGCACGTGCGCACCGAGCATGAGCCCGACACGCCGTGACACGTGCACTTTGTGCGCATGCCTGATGACACCGCCTGGACCACAAACATGTAAGTCATCATCATCAGCCTAGCCTTTTCCCTGTTCCCAACTGTTGTTCAAACGTTGAGATCGGTTTTCAGTCTAACTGCAACTGTGTAAAATGTATCATTTCACACACTTTGTAACTACCTATGTTAACCAATAAACATTCTGATTCTGGTTGTCAGACTTTCGGATTCTAACTACTCGTAACGACTGTCTGCAAATGAATTCTACAAATGACAGCCGACACGAAGGAGCTTGATATGTGATCTATGGTCACCCATCCCATAAACTGTCGATCAGTTTAATTAGATCATCATAATTCTCTCAAGAATCGGGTTCTAAAGACGCAAGATGTTCTTAAGTAATTTATTAATTCTGGTATGTCTTGCAGGAACTAAGGAATCCGAAACTGAAAAAGGTCTATCGATATTCACCTTCCGTCCAAATCGTCCGTTCATTAGGTTAGCAGATGCAATCAGTTCTCGTAGCCGTTCGAGTCGAGTTCGTAGGTCCACTTGAGGGTCGAACCTTGGGTCGTCAGCGGCCATTCGGTATTCAATGTTGCGGTATCTGGATCCTCTGTCTTCATATTCGTACCTGGACGTTGGAAAAAATAATTTTTATTTTACAAATACTTTATAAACCAAAATGATGATAAAAGTTCTAATTAATTTGCGTTTTGCCGGAAAAAGAAACCCAATTACATCCTGAAAATGCGTTCAATACACCTCTGCCCTAATCCATCGGTTTGATGAGCATCGTGCAAAAACGCTTTCATATACGCTAACCTCGGTCTAGATCTGAACCTTTTCCTTGTTGGTCTTCCTCGTCGCGGTGAGCGAGGCAGACGCTTCCGCCCGCGACGTCCCTTCTTCCTCGTCTTAGGAGCCACGCTGGTGTTGGCTGGCGCTGGTTGGTCGTCCACTAAGATGACCACGGGAGGCATCGTCGTTGGCTCCATAGTTGTTGTAGTAGTAGGTAACTCCGTGGTCGTCGTCTCTATTTCCAGAATATTTTCCACCTTCCCTTCTCGGACGTCTATTTCATGCGCATCCAGAAACTGCTTTGCGAATCTAAAAATACGGATTTGTTTTAAAAAGGGCAATCAGTTATGCCTAGGCGATGAAAAGTGTGCTCTTAAAATAGATTCCTACCTTTCCGCCCATTGAAAGTTGTCACCACATCCACCCCATTTGAACCTCGCATGTGGTTCCGCAGGCGTGATCTGCGCCTGCCGCGGGGGACGAGGGGGCGCGCGGGGTGGGGCGGCGCATGAGCAGGCTGGCAGCGAGCCCGCCGCGCATGCGCGAGCCACCGACCACGTCAGAGCCGCCGCAGACATCGCGTACACGTACGCTTGCTCGCGGGTACCTGAAAAGATCGATAACTTGAAGTGGAAGCACAGCTGCACAGGTTTTTTTTTTTATCCACCAATGTTATTTTCAAATTGCACGTCTTCTAACTGAGTTCAATTATGTAACACTAGCTTTCCCCTGCGGCTTCGTTCTCGTTATGGTCGCAAATTACCCGAAGGTGGCGTTTTAAATATGTGTAGCCTATGTATGACAATTGACACTCGGAGATTATGTAGCTTCCATTAGTGAAAGAATTTTCAGAATCAGATCAGTGTTCCCTCAACATTCAAACTAACAAACTTTACTTCTTTATAATATTAGTAGGTAGAAACGACAGAACACCACCTGCTACAATCTATACATACTCGTTTCCTTTTGCTTCGTCCACGTTCTCACATTTAGTCATACAAGCACGCCGATTGCAAGTACTATACTTAGCACCTGACCTTTCTGCTAAAACACGGGGTGGAAGGGACACCGACGCTAAAACAGTTACCACGTATTCGTTACATCATTCTAAAAACCCCCTCACATATAAATTTTTCGTTGGTTATTAAAACAGAAATCGAAATGTATGGAACAGGTCTTTTTCTTTTTTAATTACCGAAGTAAAATTTCTTGTGCCTAAAAAAATGATGTACTGCTGAATACGTGGTAACCGCTTTAGCGTCGGTGTCCCGTCCACCATGTATTGTTTGCAAGAGCTAGATTTAAAGCAACACGCCAGTGCACTAAGTGCGATAAGACCTGACGCTTGTAACTGCAGATTGTATCTGTATTGCTTACTGAACTACAATGCTGAATAAAGGCATCTGCCAAAGTGGTATTTGTAGGTCAACCTCAAGCTAATGTTAGGGCACAGTGGAGACCACATTTCAAAAAAGATCTCTGATATTGGTCACACTGGTATCGGTCAGTTCACCATCGATCGACGAGAATAATAGGTTGTCCTTCATCAGCTAATAGCGCATAGTTATTGAATCACCTATCGTCTATACTTAAGCACTCAGCACATCTAAATGCCAGCGAATTGACTATTATTCAATTATGGAAAGCCCATTCTCGGAAATATGCTGCGGTTGCAAATACAATTAAAGTATAACATTACTTCATTAGGGGTAAAGTTAGATGTTAGATATTGGGATATAATTAGAGCCTTTACATCTTATCAGTTTCTTTTCAGTTAGGCTCAAAAATTGTGACCGTTTAAAGGCCAGCGCATACCGACTACAGGGCAGAGCATTTTATCTTTACTCAACGTAAATTCATACGTAGCTAATGGTAACAAGATAAAGATTCCAATGTTTAGAGATCGATTCCAAGACATCAAAGGGGATTTCCCTTCACGGCATTTAACATTGGAAGTTTGCTCTCCTTATATCCTTTCGGGCGACGCGCCTTGCGTCAATTGAGACGCGCGCGCGTCTGTAAGTCTGTTGTTCCCCTCGTGTGGTGCCGTCGCTCCGCAAGTCGTGTCGGGGTGGATCGTGGCATACTTTATGCTTCAAACTTCTGTTTGTTTTCAAGTCGCTGTGGCAAGACGCCTGTATAGGTCATGGCCAAAGGTGGTATAGTTATACTCAATAGGTACTCAATTATTTATTGCATTCCACAATGTAGGCATAGGTAGTGCTTCAGGTCAGACAGGTCTTCAAGTTCATATTTGTATTATGTATATCTAACTGCTGTCGAACTCTTTGACTTCGAAATGTACAAGTTTTTAGTAAACTGCGGTTAGGTTTTTGGCACTCGCGCCCGCCTGTATAAAACTTTCGGACCGTCGACACTTCGCTACGCTTACAAAGTAAATCTTTTACAAGTTTTCTCCCGTTGCTTTGATAGCTTACGTTGTTGTTTAGGCTGTAGGTAGATATTCTGTTTTAGGTATCTAGGTCTGACTCATACTTAGTGTACTGTAATTATTTTGTATTTTATTTTGAATTTAATTATTTAGAATTGTATTATATTGAACTGAATTGAACTATTCTGAACTGAATTGAATTATTTTGATTTGAAATATATTGAACTCAATTTTATGGAACTGAATTGAATTGAATCACTAATTTAATTTAATCATCATCATCATCATCATTTCAGCCGAAAGACGTCCACTGCTGGACATAGGCCTCCCCCAAGTGTCGCCACATTGACCGATCCCGTGCGTCTCGCATCCAGCGGATCCCTTTAATTTAATTTAATTTAATGGAATTGAAATAATTTGTAATTTGTATTATGATATAAGTTTAATTGAATTAAATGAGTATAAATTAATTTATAATACATTAAATACAGCTGTCACAGAAGGCTTTGTATCCTGTAAAATCTACCATAGTCTGTTATTCTTTTGTTAAGACGTGGATATTGGTGTGCGTGCAATCGTGCATATTTGTGATCTTTAACTTATAAGGATTTTTTGTATTTTCTGTAGCATGTTACTGTTTTATGTCCCTAATAAATAAAACACAATAGAGTTAATTTATCAAACAATTTATGCTATTATAACTGAAAATATGTTTAACTAAGATTCTCAAATGGACCGACGATCTTAATACCGACGTATCAATATCACAGATTGACTAGATATCCAGCTGGAAGAGCGTGAGATTTGGAAAGCGAAAACTTGAACATTGTGACGCAAGTTGTAATAGGCAAATTGACAAAGATGACTTCTACTAAGTAAAGCCAAGCAAAATTAACCCGATACAAACTCCTAATCCTACTTTACTCCGAACCCTTATACAAGTCTTGTACCGATAGGCACTTTCCATCAAGAGAATCGTTTTTAATTACAAACGATATCAGCGCGATAAAGCCCGCACGTCCTTAGCGGAGTTAAACAATGGCATCTGACGGGCTTATCACACAGCACATCGGCAGCGCAGACCGCGCGTGAGTGCACAGCTCACGGTTATCGCTGAATGACGTCCCTCCCCCTCCCACTGCTACCCTCACTTGCCGCCCCCCGCGCCCTGCACGCTTGATTCATGCGTGTAATTAAATCTTTTGTCCGTCTCGCTGTACCTCGACCCTAAACCCTCACCGCTGATCGCATTGT
Organism: Noctua janthe; assembly: GCA_910589295.1. NCBI lineage: Eukaryota > Metazoa > Arthropoda > Insecta > Lepidoptera > Noctuidae > Noctua > Noctua janthe. The sequence continues at coordinate 8,988,154 of OU342556.1, read as the reverse complement.
AAGACGAGCTTTCGATCGTCTTTCTAATTTAACAGACTAAAGATAACTTTCATGGTTTTCAGAAGAAAAGCTTTATCTCATCAATAAGGATTCGCGAGATTGATTTGTACTCTTAACTTTGTACGCTTTCCCGATGAAAGTGCCCTCAAGCGCTTTAAGATATTGTTTAATTTGGGAACTTCTGATTCCTCGGTAGTTGCAGTTTGCAGACATGAAGTTTGTTGGAGTATCTATTACTAACAATGTAATTGAATCCATACTTGGAAGCTTGAGAAAATGGAAACTGAAAAGGCATTATTTATTGATCGTTTCCATGAAATACCTGGATAACTTAATCATCGCTATTTTGGGGATATATAGTCCTTCTTACCGTTTTCGGGCACGGCGGCCAATCTTAACGCAGATTAGCCATCGGCGCGGGAGATATTATAGTGCACAAATATGTGCGCAGACACAAACCTAACCTATAGTAGGCACCAAAGACAATAAATCTATCTACCTATCGAGATGTAGATTTTGTCATCATAACTTTATGCTTTTGCAAGCTGCAATTGAAGACGATAAAATCGCCCGAGTTGAGGTTTTATTGGCGGTCCGATTCCCAACCGCCTTAGATGGCATTAATATAATGTCGTTTAGTTGAGAATACGAATGCACCAGAATTTCATGTTGGTAGACAGATTTATTTGATGGTTAGGTTGGTTGGTGGCTTTTCTACAAAACCGTGCATCATGAAATTTGAAATAAGTAGAAGCTGAAATACTGAAGTTTCAGAAATTTAAGTTTTACGTAAAGTATTTCTCGATTCCTAAGTGGTGGCCTGCCCGGCATTATTCTCTTTTTATCCATTTAATGTTTTATACCCACAAAAAGCTTTACAAGTGCCCCAGCGTGTTCTTGGGAGAACTAATTGAACTGAAACGCAACCTCGCGATGTCGCGGGTGATCCTGCGTATGTACCGTGATATTTTTTGCATGTAAAGGTAAACGTCACGAAAACGAGCTCATAACAAAATCAAATATTTGCGATTCCGTGACACCGGCGATAGGCACTAGCTGTCACGTCGAGCATGGATGACGAATGACGTGGGTACATCCAGTGCCAGGAGCTTCCACAATCTTTATTATTTAAACGGTTCTGTTTACCTGTAGCCCCACTGAAAGACAACTTCGGATTCGAAATAATAACTAGATTATGACCATTCACTGACGTCAAGATTGTAAGATGAGAAGAATTAAACAGTTATTATTCATGGGCCCATAAATCGTTAGCGAAGCGACCTTATGCAAAATTAGACGGACACCTATTTAAGTAGACACCTCGGCTCTTAATGAAAAGTTATTCTTTGTTCATTGCCACAGCGGCCGCAGACTTTATTCGCTTCGTAAAACTTTTAATTAAAATGTATCAAGCCGGGAGCACTCCGAAGATTCCTAACGGTTTTGTTTGTAGCCGACAACGTTCCGTGTCAATTAATTTCCTAAAGTGGGCAGACGGACGCCGAAATGGTGACCAAAAACAATGCTCCGTATTCCGCAGTAGTCGACCGTCGGCATCCGGCCCGCACTCGCTGCCAACTACACAATGTCGCCGACCATGCTAAAACTAGAAAAACTTCCCCATTGTTTGTCTTCTTTTCTATTCCTAACTTTTAGATAGTTGTTTTTTTAACGTCTCTCTTGGAACGCTGATTGTTAGAGAGCGACGCAAAAAGAGATTGGATAGCGTTAACATTAACGAAAAATCTTGTTCCTCTACGAACTTTTATGAAAGATTCAGCGACGATAAAAAAATCATGACCGATATACCTATATGTTATGTCTGTGCGTTTAACTCTTATTTCTATTAATTTATTAGATCAATATTTACCTTCTTACCATAAAGTCGCGTCACGCTATGAGAGCCAACGTGTTGTACCGCTCGCTCAACGAGTTTCGTGCTGGCATAGAGTTATGAAGACATCGCGTGACGTGTTCTGTTATTTAATAAGGTTCCTGCGCCGCCCGTACTATCGACATCGGAACGATTGCTCTTTGCTGTCTACTCGCTCAGCTCTATTAGGAGTATTAGGGGGTAATTAACAATAGCGCATTCAAATTAAATTGAAACAATGGTGTAATCTGAAAATTAATTACCCGAGAAGTGATAAATATGTTCATGTGTCATGTAAATAAAAAGAATGGTCGGAGCGGAACGGTACCCGCGCACCGTGCTGAAAGAAAGGGCGCTGTCGTCACGCCGGCCGCGCTCGCACAATACAACCACGGTGATTTAAAAGACTCGACAAACTTGTCTCCCTTATCTTACATTAGTGATGGAAGTTGCAGCTTTTTTCTAATAAGGACTAATATGGGTTCTGGCAAGTCGTGGAAACAAAGAGGACTGAAAATTTAAGTACCTACTGCTAGTGGCACTTAATCACGAGTTCATAGAAAGAGGTGCTGGGCTCGTAGAAGTCCTTAGTTTCAATAAAAATACATAGGTAAAAGATACGCACCCGTGAGCAGGTCGGGGGTGAATCTGGGTGCAAGTTCGATGGAGGAACAGTTCCAGCGCTCGCCGTGGTGCGCGGCCAGGCAGGCGGCGCGGGCCAGCCGCGCGGCGCCCGCCACGTGCGGCATGGCGGAGGGCTGGCGCCGGCACGCGCGCGCCTGCCCGCCCCACAGCCAGCCCGCGCGCCGCGCCTCCAAACATTCGCTCTCCGTCCAGTTGCCTTCGCTCTCATGCAACGCTCTGTATCAAAATAATATTATCGTAACGGGTGTACTTTATTGCAATTAATTTCATTCTTTAAAACAAATATGGGGTGAGTTGAGGCCACGCTTTTAATTAAAGCATTGATTTATTCGATAAATAAAACCGCCCAATTTTTCATTTCAAGTGTTTATTTGAAAAACATTTTACCTTTCATGACCTAATTAAATTATTCAATGGCAGTGAGTGGTACGTAATACGTATAAATATTGGTGCAAACTTTTTAATACTATTTGTTTAATTTCTTTTCGTGTTCTAAATTGTAAGAGGATGATGATCCATCACCACGCCTCGCTGATTCGGGTCTTTGACCTCGTTGAAACGCTTCACACATTTCATACAAATAATTTGGTAGAAAATCGGAACCTTCGCCCTCTCTACGCCGTAGCACATGGTACGCTTCGCGTAGCGTTGGTTTTGGTGCAAGCCGTAGCTCGAGCTCTACGGCAGTTGGAAAATGAGCTGCAAGGGAATAAACTATTTCCAAATCCGATGGCGGTGGCGTTAAATGTCGATAGTTCGATACTTTGTGCAAAAAATATTCTGACATACTGACTCTCGGGTTTCTGTCGTCATATTTTCCTAGTTTCATATCGTATAATACTGCCTTTTGTCTGTCAGGGCCCCAGAATTCTTGTTCGAAAGCCATGTAGAATGTTTCTACATCTTTGAACTCGCTCCTGAAGCAGCGGGCCCACATGAGCGGTACTCCTTCTAAACATGATATTATGAATGGTAGCTGTTTCTCCTCTGCCATTTTTAATTCGGATATGTAATACTGAATACTTTCTAAGAAATCCATCGGGTGCGTGTCTCCAACGTCGTCAAAATGTGGTCTCTTATTAATGGACGCAATAATCCAATCGCTGAGATTTTCCGATGATAAATGTATGCTCGTTTTGTTTCTATCCTGTCTCTCTTCGTCGAGTTCCACAATTTTCGGTCTGTCTTCCTGTCGTGACGCGGACGGTTTATCGAACACAGTTTCAGCTTTCCCCAAATTAGGCAGTGACATGTGACTGCGTAGCCTAGACGAAGGCATAGGCAGGCTTTGGTAAACATCTTCTTGGCTGGAAAAACGAACGCCGAAGCCCAACGTTGTTGGTTTGTGGATGGAGCTGCTGTACATCGAACTGCTGTACATAATGTCGTCTTTCTTCGGACGTTCTTCTGTTTTCTTTTCTTTTGAAACAGAGGAAGATATCTTATCAACCATCTCCGATAGGTTTGTTACTGAAGATTTAATTTGACGTAAATCAACGAACAAACTCATTTTAAAGTTCAAATTTTATGTTTTGTCAATCCATTTTCAGGTAAGTATTACGAAGTGAATTCATGGGCTGCAACAAAATAAAACCAAGTGTTATGATCCGCATCAGAAGCAAGATAAAGAAAAAATGTGCTTGTAGGTGCCATGTACCAAGCAAAGTGCATTTCAATAATACTCAAATCTAAAAATAAAACTATTTTACTCCCTCGTTTCGTGTAAACTCTACAAATCATAATTCTTGATATCGATGTCAGTCAGATTTCACCGTTCATTGATGTATTTTTAACTCTATTTGATATTTTGATTGATGATTGTTTTACACGGATGGAGTGATGGTAGGAGTGTGTCCAACATGGGCCATTGTGTACAGACAGCGTAAGAGTTAACCATGTGAAACGTTGCTGTGCTTGTAAGCGGTTACAATGGGGGCGATTCGTCACTGTTTGTGCACCATTGCGCCGGCTAATTCAACACGTTGTTGTATGTGCAGCAGGCTGGGCAGCCTATGGGTACATACTTGTAGATTTAAGTCAAGTACTAAACGGTGCAACCAGCCAGAGTCAGGGTAACAAACTTTTATAAGGTTCGTTCACTCTATTATAAATTTATAAGTCGCGTATAAAATAATACATCTTCAATCTTATAAAGCTTGTATTTATTTAATTACCAGAATGAATACGATACTACGATAATTAAGTGACTATTTGTATTGTGCGTTATTTAATTTGAAAATAGTAAAAGTTTGTGCCTTTCAAGGATGCGCTGGGCGGCTAAAGCGTGCGTAGCAAAGTTCGTAGCAGAAGGAGCTTACGTGCGACGGCGGCGGGCGGGCACTCCGTACTAGCCTACCCGGTGACTACACTGACTACAGAGGGATGCGGCAGGCGTACTTGCCGCTTTTTATATACAGCTTACGTTACAATAACTGGGTTATCGTAGACGGTATATTAAATTTCATTGACGTTTCGTCGTGCCTGCCAAGGACACGCGTTGCCGATGGTACCGTTTCCAATATTGTGAGGGGAACACGCTTTGTTCAAATATCTAGGTTGAATTTGTGCCATAGTTGTGAAACTAACCGATTTGTTACGCTCGTAAAGTCGGCGGCATTATTCGTACCTAACTTGAATGCTAATAAAGGTAATGATACAAATAAAGTTTTCGTTAGGGTGTACTTTATGAAAAACGACTTAATGGATATGGGCAAGTAGGTAAGTTTTGCAAAAATATCGGAACAAAATTGAATGCCACGTAATAACGTATGGAACGATTGCAACTGAACGGAATAGGGTTGGGGACCGAGGTAATTAAGGCTTCAAAGCTGAGGTTTGCCGTAAGTTATTACCAAGTATAGTGCAAGTTCATTATTGATGCATTAGTTCCGCGACCGGCCGCCGCTCGGTTGCGCATATCTTTGCGACCGAGCGAACAATAAACAACCAGCCGTCCTTCCTTCCATCCTTTTTAGCTTAACACTGGCCCTACGTCCGCGATAATGTGTGGAGAACATATATGTTGTCGTGCACAATGTGAAAATTTTCACATTTTCGTATTCTTTGTCTAAGAAATCTTTCAGCGATATTTTCCTTTTAACAATTCTAAACGGGAGTTGTTAAATTATCTATCTAAGCAAGTTTTCTTTTTGTAAAAAAAAATTACAATTACTTAACCATCCTCCTGATTTTATGCCAGTTTATTAGTTGACGGCGCATAGGCCTCTATTTTCTTCTATGGGACCATCTCCCTTAACAATCATCTCTGATTTTAACCCCTTTCTAACGATATCATCTTTTACACAATCTAATACCTGCTCGTTTCTTTGGTCTTCAGGTCTGTACTCCTATTGCCATGCCAAAACATATGAAATGCGTAGGTACCTAACCATATACCTAACCCATTGAACTAACCGTAGTTAATTCTAATCAAAATTTCTCCCACAAAAACTTATAATTAGGCATTTCTATCATATTAAGGCTATTATAAAAAGATCCTCAACAACTTTGTTAGCAAAAACTCTTTATGATTTGGTCGAACTGAATTTAAATCTAGAACTGCGGAAAGATCTTATGTAACTCGAGAATTTTCCTACTGAGGTTATTTTTCATTCAACTATGATTTATGTGAAACGTAGACACATTTATGAGCTTTCTTTTTTGGTTAAAATAAATTTTATTCGTGGGACTTAAACATAGTGACAGCAATTTATTATATGCATAGCTCGAACATTTCTATCTTATCAAGAGCATACCTTCTCACCAATATGTCGTCGTAATTAAAAGTTATTTCCGTAGCTGAAGATTTTTCTGAAGACAACAACAAAGTTCAATCAATACAAAAATATCAGGCCGCGAAAAGATTACACGATGTTACTAACAACGGTAACTAAAAAGTTGTTAAAGAACCCGTTTTCATATTTGCATAGTATCCCTTGGAAAGTCGATATCCGTGTAATGTTGTGAGGGACAGCGCTGAGCGCACGCGACGTCACCACTCACGGCAGCCATCATGACGGGCGACGGGCCACGTCACTCGCTCCACATGCAACAACACAGTAATAGCTACTCCTTACTCCTGCCAACTTGGAAACAGCTACGCAGCACGCATCCGCAGAATAGCGCACCACGCCACCACCAATTGACTCCGGACATCGAGTCACGGTGCTACGAGCTCAAAGCTTCCGTAATCCTACTATTATGGTTAATTCATGTGGAATGTAATTGTTCCGTTGTTGGACTCCGGCCGGGAACATTATCGCATTCGTCACGGCGCGCACGTGTACGTTTGATCTAATAAAATAATTCCCGTATCAAATTTTACGCGCCTATCTCGATCTGGTAGACAAAGAACCGTGCAGAGGGGCACGGGGTTTCGCTTTGTCATAACTGGTCGTCGGCACAAAAGACCACCCAGCATTTTTCGGGTAGATCTCTTTGTGTTGTGCATGTAGATAAAATAGGCCGTCAAGTTACAATGTAATTTTTCTAATACCGATAAGGGTCACATGTCTGCGCAATAACAGGACTATAGTATTATTTAAAATGGCTAATATTACAGTGGGCTTGTCATTGAATTAAAAAGGGGTAGATAAATCGTACATCTGCGTACGCCGTACAACATTTTCTATTTTCCTGCTACGTACGTATTTGTGATTTGTTTTCCTAGGCCCTAACTTTACAAACAGTAACTCGTTATTGTTTAATTTCTAGATAGACCCGGCATTTTATAAACGCTCCTTGTATCAAGCTTAAAAACAAAGCTGCGACAGCCCAAACAAACAAACAAAGCCAATTTACTTAATGAAACATAAAACCACCATTGAATTTTTACACTGTTTGCGCAGTCTGGTACTTTTAAAATTGTTAAAAAAAAAACATTTTAAAACATCGTCCAAAATCCGCGATGAAGCAAAAAAACCCGTTTGGGGCGCAATACAGCTGACGCGGCTGCAGCGGCGCGTCGCTGATTCCGCTTTAATGATGATTAAATGCTGTATGATTGTCGTGGCGTGTGTAACCGCCCCTGCCGCCTGCGGCCACCGGGCCTGCATCGCGCAAGGGAAGTTCCAAGGAAACTTTAACGGTATCGAACTTCTAAATGCGAATTTAACTAGCGCTACATAATTATTGCCGACGAAAAGCTCCTAAAAAGCATTGCAGCTGTCGGAAGCCACAAGCCTCGAAATACTTACTTACCTACATAATATTTTGAAAACACAGGTAGCCAGCAGTTTACTAAGCTCATTTATGATCCAATCATTCTGTACACGGTTACGGTGGATTCCATTTATTCCTCAGTTCCCCCTTACGAACTTTAAATGACATTTGCTACGGCAATACACGCAACAAATTGTGGAACTGTCGAATCATTACCAAGCCCACATCTACTGCGGATACTTACACCAATCAACATTGCATTCAATCAACAATTACTTAGGCGATGTGAGCGAAAGATCATAATTTGTTACAATCACCTACAAGGGCTGGCTTTCCTCCCAGTCTCTGTTAACTTCCTCGCTCCATTACACACAGGACAATGATACCCTAATTATGAACCATTTGACACACGCACTCACATAGAAAGTGCCTAATAACTATCCGTAATCAAGATGTCCAATTCCCATTCGGCAAATGTGCGCGTATAAATGAAAATATTCATATGAAATACACGCTCGAGAATAGTAATAGCGCATTAATATGAGGGATATGGCAAACGTTATAAAATGGATATTGTACGGGAACATCGGTGTAATTAGGTAGTATTCAACGAGTTTATATGCCGAGCACGTGTCGGAGAAAGCCATTAGATTTAAATGTAGGTAAGTGGCCATCAAGTAGGAAGCCGGAATAATTGAAACAAATGCAGGGATTACTCAACAAATTGTCCAATACAAGGGCTATTTATCTAAGTCAGCGCGCTGAAACGAACAATTGTTTCATTTTATTGGTATGACATTGTGAACGTAGAGCATTTATAAAAATAATGCAACGACAGACCATACCTACGCAACTTTAACACTTTAAATATGTGCATGTGTAGGGAATCTTGCTGAATAGATAATGTAAAATCTTATTTTAATTAGACTTGAAGAAAGAAAGTAAGGGGTAACCGTTCGAACTATCGACTATTGCAATGAAATATGTTTTGAGAAACAAAATTAATATTTATGTTTAAATGGTAGGTACCATTTAAGATAAATTAATAATTAAACTTGATTGATAACAAAACAGTTGATACAACATGGCTTGTTAACATTTCCTAAATGTTTTCTTATTTTAATGACAATATTATATATCTCGGAAAAGAGATATAAATTAAGGGTTGTGCCTCAACTGTCGCTTAATAGCCAAACATGAGATATTTCAAGACGAGTTTCGACACTCATTCAGAAACTGCAGCTGTGGCCTGCGTTATTTTAGATGTTAACACGAAGATGCGGTTGTATGGCAGTCAAAAAGTAAAAAACATCGGTCAATAAATCTTGTCGACTAATCCTGCAAGAGAAATGAAGCAGATTATAACAAGTGTTTTTTGCAAGTTGTGAGAGGGAACGGAGTGCCGAGACGTGCCTTATCTTTATAGAGAAAAAAGCTTGCAGCGCACTGGACAAAACGACATATTAAATTTGTGATAGCCCCGTACTTGTGTGAGTTTTCGGAATTATTTTGTTGTCAGATTGTATCGTTTTATTTTTCTGTTTTGTTTGTGTTGGTACTGTCACTTTAATGTGCTGAGCGTTTTGTTCTTATTACATATGAAACACGTACAAGTGTGTAAATACACAAAAAAAAATGTGTTTTTTTATAAAATAATGAAAAACGCTTTGCATAAGAGCTCTTTGATTACAGGCAGCACGTGGCGACCTGCGACAGCGACAAGTAATGTCGGAAAATCGCTTATAGAGCTTTTTACCGGCGGGTGCGTTAGGCGGGCGTAGCGACCGCGCGGGAAGTACGCGCGTGAGTCAACCTCAGCCAGACAGCGTGCCGCCCCCTCCCTCGCCCCCCTCGCCCGCGTGCTGCCGGCCACCTTGCTCGGCTATGAGCGCTAATTACTGGTATTGCCACCTTTTACCTACGACTGACTTACATTTTCTTTGTCGTTGCTTGTTTCTTTTGTAGTAAGTAATTGGTAAAGCGATGTAGGTTTCGATTTTTATATTTGTGACAGACAGCTCAGCGTTTTCTTTTCTTTGGCAATTTAGTGTGGTGCCCAGTGAAACTTTTCGGTTATGAATATGTCAAGAGTTTTACTTGTGGGAAAACAAGTTCGATACTACCAACAATATCAACTGAATTCCGAGGCAGCTTAATCCTACGTGGAAAATATTATACCGTATCGGATACAATTGATTAATGAAGCATACATCAAAAAGGTTGCCGTCGATACGGCCGAACAAGAAATGTGTGACAAAAATAAAACGCGAACAAATACGGCGGTGAGGATGTCGGTAATTTATGAATTTGTCAGGACAAACTGAACATCGTAGTCGGTGTAAATAAAGAGCACCGCGGCGTGGATAAATTTGTGTCAGATCAAATGAATCGTGCACACAACGATTTGTTGCACTTATTGCCCGCTCCACCCTCGAGCGACCAACAAAAACAATCCTTCGAGATGTTTAGGAATTAAGTCGTTTGTTCTCAGCTAAGATTAATTGGAGAGCTTCCATGTACCACTCAATAGTGCAGATGAATAAAATCTATTTCTAAACGATCAAAGTCTGCGCGCCCTCCGGTGTCTGAAGTAGCGTTTACTTAATACTATGTATCTAACTATCTACCTACCCGTTAATATTACGAAGCAACATTATAAGCACTAGCTAATTTGTTGTGCTACCCATTCAGTACAAGTTGTGAACTCGAGTAGCAGCACAAAGTTGGGCCCCTGCGAAGCCCTTCACATTTTGGCCTGTACAGTGTACCTACTAACTTCGTGCCCCTATCCTTTGTAGGCTTTCGAGGAAGTTGACAGATTTAATTAAATGACGTTACCTACAAGTACCTACCTGAGTAGTAGGTTTGTATCATCATCTTAAAACCTATTATTACTCAGGTTAGTAATAGGTTTTAATATTGTATATTTTATACCTAAAACCTAAGAAGCTCATTCTTGAAAAACTTAATTAATAAGCATCAACTAGCCAACTTGTAAGAAACGTCACTGATTTATTGCCTTTCAATCAAGGTAGTAGTCGATGACATAAATCCTTCTTTTATGTGGAAAATAAAACTGGTTGAACGTGTGTCCAGCACAGTGCAATAAAATAAATCTTTTACTAAGTGGCTCATATTTTACCTTCGTCCGCACTCGGCAGGCATACGTCGGCCACCTACATACGTTACGCTGAAGGGGGAATTCAATAAAAATCACAATCGTAAAAACTAAGACGGCAGCCATATAAAAATACCTAAGAAAGCATTAAGAGCCGTCCCCTAATAATAGGTCCCGCCAGATGCACGGGACGGCCGACTGGAAAAGTCACAGTGGGAACTCGAGCGAAGGAAATTATTTTTTTCGGTCTGCCACACACGGCCCTTGCTAACTCAGCGAAAACTGAGACCGCTCCTCTCACCGGAATCACTTACACGAGGACATTTTACTGTAAAACTTTGGATATGAAAGTAATGTGTAATATAAAAGTATATTACGCGGGCGTTGGAATTGATTCCGGAAATATTCAATAGATATTGTTACGTGACTCCGAATGAACAAATTAGGAGATGTCTTTTGCTAGAGTTGCGGATTTTGAAATTACAAGAGATTTTTTATGTTTGTAATATTGCTACAATATCGGAATTGTCGAGCTTTTTTTAATGACGTGTTTACTTAAATATTTTACTTGAAATAACAATTTATCAGTTATAATAAATTAAAGCAAGGCTCCTTCTTTACTGGGCCATCTCAGTGAATCATACTATCCCACTCCACTAAATGGGATACTTTTGTTTATTCGTAAATGAACTTGTATACCTACCTAGATGTTAGTAGTTATTTGTAAAGAATGATTGAAACTAAATGAGAATTCTATTAACAATCAGTATTTCTGCATAGTAATAATAGATGAAACACATTTTCTTCGCAAAGGTCATTGTCGATACCTAGGGTCCTAGGTGCAAAGACTCTTTGTATCAAGATGATGAAAGGGCTCAGAACTAGTCCCTGTGGTACTCTAAAATGTTAACAGATATCATTACTTTGGATAGTGCAAATGTTGTTTCTAACTAAACTGATTTTGACGATTATTTGATTTATCAGTTTCGACTGCATCTATCCATATCCAACTATACAATTTAGCAAAGCAAAAGGGGCACGAAACTGTTTCATGTCTTAGTCAAGTCAAAAACTTACAAGCGTTTTAGTTAATAATGGCCTACTAACAAATTAAATCTATTTATTACCAACACCAGAACAATAACAATATTTAATCATTACCACACACCTGGACATCGTTTACAACATTATACAAATTTTATAAGCTAATGATTATTATCTTAATGACATTTTCGGTGTAAGTTAACGCTAGCTTATTACGGACTAAAGCACTAAAGTATGTACCTAAATTAATAAAATTCATCTTCATTTCATACGTATCAAGTTTTACGAGGCGCCAGAGGACATTAACTTAGCAATTAACATAAACACGAGCAACCGTAATATTGAAATAATTAGGTACTTAGAGCTTTGCCGAAAATCGTGTTCGTAGCAAAGCTCACATTTCCCGGGATATTACCGGGTGTAATCTCGGGGGCGAATAATTGCGGGTTGCAACTGAACAACGGTGCTCATTAGTGCAATGTTCAATTAGGGAGCGCCGATGGACGGGGAGCCGACCCGTTACAACCGTTTTAAATCCTGTGGATGTTTCAAATGGTACAATAACAATGTTATTTCGTACCATTTTGTACTGTAGTGATGGCTGTATTGATTAATTCGCTTTAAGCATTCGTTAATTATGTGGAACTCGTAATGGTTTGGCCTTTGTTGTTTGATTCACGTAAATAATGATGATAATCTGTATTACCTTTATTTGCTCGTTAATCCGCTACAGTAAGTTTTAATCTGCGATGTTGGATCTCGTTTTTCTGTGTGTATTGTAACATTAATTAATAAGTTCATTAAAATTACTGGCATATTAACATCAAATATTTGTACATGGTTATTAGTAATAATGTACGTTTTTGTTTACCCAAGTTCTACCTTAATCGCTCCTTTCTACCGATACCTGCCTACAGAAGCTTTTGCTTCTAAATGGGAAATAATTAATAGGGCGAAAAAAAAAAATTAATTGGTGGCTAATATACTGAATGGGCAACTATTGTACCAAGAATTAGAATGGGTAGCTAAAATAATATTTTAGCTACCCATTCTAATTATTTTTAAAACCCTAAATCAGATTAGTTTGTCGCCGCGTTAAATACATGCCTTTCGGAATGTACAAAAATATATTTGTACCTCCTCTTTGTACCTATATCATAACGAAAGAGGTACAACCTATTCGCAGAAATGTGAACAACACTGGACCTGTGACTAGACGCTGCTATTTTGCTCAAATGAGAGTAATCTGAGTAATATGCAAGGATCGGAGTATGTAGATTGATTTACGGTCATTGAACCGAGATGATCGTGTTAATATTTTAGTACATGACTCCGCGATTTGAAAGATTTTTTCCTCCGGTACTTTAAAATTATTTATAAATTTATATTATTCTAGTCATCGGAATACCTAGGTCATCCTCGTATTGTTATAATTTCATTGTAATAGTATTAGAGACAACTCGGCAAATGGGGCTTTTTGTTTTCTTATCTAAAACACCTATACGGAATTAGCAATAATATTTATTTTTAAAAGTCATGGCCATATACATATGTTATAATCGCATGATGCGAGTAACAAAAATCAATCTGCCTACTTCGATTAGATCAGATCAGATCACCACTAATAAATAGTAAGGCATCACGGCTAAAGTTCCCGAATTTAAATGCTAAGTATAAAGCTCAAAGAAAACAATCTCACCAAGAATTACTTAAAATGTGTCGTCATTGCGACATGTTGTCAGCTTTAAATCTTTTGGATTTAAAGGTAGTTGTAGATTTGAACCTGCGGAAATTCAAATTTTAGAGGAATTTAATCCTATATGTATAGCTCAATTGTCGAGCTATAATTTAATTATAGTAACCACTCTCCCATATCATCCCTAAAATATACAGATCTATATTTGCGTTAGTAAGTACTTTTTTTTTTTCGGTTGGGAAATCATCAAATGACCCCCCCCCCCCACTCAAAAGACAACAACAGACTTGTACTGACTAAAACCCATCCATGTTCCTTCTTTTCCCTTTGTGTTTCAGGGCCACGGTATCTCTTTCGAACAGTCCCGCAGCCCGTTAGTAAGTACTGAAGGGCTATGTTAGTGAACCACAAAAAATATAAACAAACGTAACCAAACTGACATGGAGTGCAGTCCAGTGTTTAACAAATGGACCGTCCCGCCTGTCCCCTGTCCGCTGTTACTTTCAGAATCCTGTCGGAGCTTGCCCGTATACGATACAATAATGAGGCCACCCTCTTGCTCATGATGGCTTAAAAGCCTTCATACCGAGCTTCAAAAACATGCCCGATACACTGCAGTATCTCGGAAGCACCAACCACATTATTATATTGTACTCGTACGGCATTAAGTGCCCGCTGAGTACAGCTGATCCACAGGGTGCACAAGTAAAACGATAAGCAATATGACCAAAACATAATGCACTTCAGCTCACTCGTGGACCGTTCTAACCTGCGAGCCTGCATGTTCCCACGGATAGCCAACGCCCTACATTCCCTCTCAACATCCATGTCATCAGCGAGGTTCTCAGTGACCCTGGTACTTAACCTGCGTCACTCTGTTAAGAGGTACACTAATTAGTGTAATAGATGGGACAGTGTCGACAGTAAGATTCCGTGGTTGAAATAATAGCAACTCACTTTCCTCGCACTGTACCCCATGAGCCACGGCGTACTCCTCACATCTCCTAATGAGTTTCCGTAGACCGCAAATTGAAGGACTCATGTCGACTGCAGTGCTACTAAGACTCTCAATCAACTCATTGGTTGAAGAGCCGAGGGTATGTGAAGCCACCTTGTCTCACATCACACTCCAACCTGTGCTCATCGGACAGAACGTTAGCTCACCTTACAACATTATCTTGATTGCTGTACCAGTAATCAAAAACATTTATGATCTCCTCTGGGATTAAGGTGAATCTTTAGCTTCTCTCAGAGATGTTATACGTATAGGTATTTGTTGAATAGGAATTAATTTTAAATTACAAAGGAAGTTTGAAGTGTCCATCTAAAAAAGAAAATTTTCAGCACCGAAGAATAGACAGAGAAGACGCCATTACCACGACGTTAACACTGGTCACTGCATTTCTACAAATCCGAAGAGAAGTCTAACACGCAGAGAAAACATAACAAACAGGAATCTAAAAATAGTCAGAAGCAGAACCCACTCCTAGCGCAAAGATTAAAAAGCTTAAAGCCGGCAATATTATTGAAACCGGTTAGAACCCTTACATGATGCCCGGATCCAGCCCGTGGCAGAGTATGGCAAGAGATACTTAGGTACTTCTTTGATCCTTCACTACTCTACCACCAAGTGAGCACCTGTCCACAAGCTGTAAGACTTCCAGTCCAAATGTAAAAATTATGGCAACTTCGACAAATCAGCTATAGAGTACGGCCATGACGGTGAGCTATGTAATTGTAAGTATGTTTCTCGTATCCTGCAGGTACAAGGTTGCATATGTAGGTACTATACGCTGTCATCTAGACAACACCGCCGTAGAAGTGCTTTTTTTAACGATTTTGCCCCCAGTACTGGCTGCAAAGAGTTCTCTCATAATTATCCTAACATTTTAGAAAAGTTTTTATACATTTATATGATGAAGGTAAGAATACCGGACAAATAAGGGAAAGGTCTGTTAGAAAAAAAAACATCTAACAAATATTGTAGAAGACTCCAGCGGCATGATGTGGTATGTTACAGAATTATAAAGTCTTTTTCATTTATTCCGCGAGGGATAGTAATAACTAGTAGGGGAAGTAACTATCTAGGTATCTAGATTGGAAAATCATAATTTTGACAGTTTTGTAATCAGAGCTCTTGCTTGCTCTGACTACTTAAAAAGCTGCCATTATAGAGTTGACGAAGAGTTTGATTCTGAAAGTGGGACCTGGTCTTAAGGACCTCATGTTAATTTAAAGAGGAGGTTCCACTATCTCTTGACTGGTCGCCGCCCGCCGGACTCGCTCCAGTTTTTTAAGTCGGGGGGCCTATACTTTTTTCTGCATTAATGTGGACCATATTTAACTCACAAGAAAACTAAATCATCGGTAGAAAACAAGTTTATGATGACTGTTCGAAAAACTTCGTCGCCACTTAGATCACACTGCCAAAAAGTTTTAAATCGGAATAATAAATTAATTCGCGCTAATGCAACGGAAACGCACATTACACCTGATTAATAGATTATTTGTTAAAAGCTTGTTGAAATACTAACATAACGCTTAGTTCGAAATAATATTAGTAGGTACCTACTAGCAAACATCGAAAAGTTCTTGTTTTTATTTTCAGAGTTAGATTCAATTACAAATTATTGTGTTGTCAAATCGTCATTCTTAAAAAGAGCGGTGCCGTTGTATTTTCACAAAACGTCGAATTTCGGTACAATAAAACTGTAAACTTTTAGTATTCTAAACAATTATAAGCTGCTGTTTTCATATGCAAAGAAAAATTCGAGTGCAGGCAGGGTTTGCGTATAAAAATATTAAAAATTATAAGCTGGTTCTAATAAAAAACTATAGTAGCGGTTACTGTAAATAAATTCATCAATCTGCAAACGTACAGTCGTGAATTTAAGTCAGTCATTTAAGAGCTGAAAATTAGATTTCACACGTTTCTTCTTCTTACCCCGAATAATTTTGAATGCACGGTAAAGTAAACAAAAAAGGTAAACTATTAAAAGGGAAAACCAAACATTACTTACAGCCATCGTATCGCCTTCGTCGACTTCGGCAAAAACACAAAGAACAAAATGAACGCAATATAAGAACGCATCACAAAGTAAAATCGATCATTGCATTACATGAACATGTCAGTATCTTTTTTTAATAAAAAAAAAGAAATAACAAAAGTGCGCGAAATATTTTGGCGGGAAAACGTCGAGTGTCGGGGTACCCGTCGGGCAGCGAGCGGTGCGGGATGAGCGCTCTCGAGCTGCGACTACGACAGAATGCACGACTGCGACCACCTCTGCCACTCTCGGCCAGTGGTCAGGCAGACAAAACGCGCCGCCGCCACAACTGGCAAGAATCGTCAAAGATTAAATGGCTATTCTCAAATGGAACATTTGTTACAGTAGAGTGTACTAAAATTCGGAGAGGATTATGGTCGTGAAATCCAAGAAAAATGGCTTACGGCTAGCAGAAAGGTTGGACAGAATTTTAATTTTTTCGAAGTTTTCGTTTTGTAGTTTCAGTGTTTTTTACTTGATTCAGAACGTTTATGAAGCACTTTTCACATTACGAGTTATTATTAGAGCTCATATTTGTCGCATTTATTGGCGACTTTTATAGTATATAGGTAACTAGTACCTAGTATTTAAAAATAAAAACTTTTTCTTTATTTATTGTTTCGTTCGTTCTCATTTCAAAAGTGTCTTTCTAAGTCAGGTCAAGTCATTCCTAGATAGGTAGGATAGGATTCCTAGATA
This sequence comes from Noctua janthe, assembly GCA_910589295.1. Taxonomy (NCBI): domain Eukaryota; kingdom Metazoa; phylum Arthropoda; class Insecta; order Lepidoptera; family Noctuidae; genus Noctua; species Noctua janthe. The sequence continues at coordinate 8,970,872 of OU342556.1, read as the reverse complement.
TTGGTCGTTCCTTACACCGAAACTTACTATATCATCTATTTAACTTTTACATCATTTTCAAACTCACATATTGAGTACTCTATGAGAGCCGGTTCTCGTAGGCACAAATATGCGGCCGGTTCACATTCCCCTGAGAGTGGCGCGCGGCGAATCGGGCGGGCGGGCGGACACGCGCTCCCCACGCAAGCGGTACAACCCACTTATCAATTCAGTCGAGTGGGCATTCATTCATTGTGAAGCATTGTGCCTATTATGCGCGGATTCGGTGCTTATTTACCCGTTCACATGCCACTAGAGTAGTCGTCACAGTAACTATCTCGTGAAACCTCGTATTTTTTAAAATTAAAGTACTGTCTTCTCCTTCGAAGGACCTTTCGGTTAAGTTTCTTGCTGATGACTATGGATGAAACTCTAATAAAACATACTACTCTTGGTACATTAACCAGAATGTTTTAGCGAAACTCCCATGGAATTCTGATCTGCTTTTATCTTAGAAAATTCGTAGATGCGCGCAACCTGGAAGGATTATTGAGAAAGTAGCTGTATCCCTTTTCGGCTAATTCTATATTTTCCGTAACACTTAAAAACTTCACCACGTTGGGTAGGTAAGTAAGACTGTTTCTTTTAAAAATCAAACTGAATTATGGGATTTATTAAAATAAATACAGGTTACTGGTGATAAAGGATCGGGCCTTAAAGAAATAAACAAAGGCGTACCCCAAGGATCAATCTTATGTCTTATGTTGAAATCTATCATTACCATCTCAAAACACATAAAACTACGGTTATATTTTGCTGGAAAGAGATTTTGACTGGTATTTGTAATACACACGCCAGGCTGGCTTGAAAAGATGCAACGAAGCAAAGAGCATAGTTTTATTGGACAAACCACGTCCAAAATGCTTGAAAAAACGTTTTTGTTTTCCATGGCAGTAAAAACTTGTAACGAATTTACGTTATATGTTATTCTCTTAGGTAAGCACGGCTTCTTTTTAACTTAAATAAGTGTTATTGTTTTCATTACAATAAATTAATAATAGAACTATACTAGATGGGAATCAACTCTAAATCAATAATTAAAAGCACTTTAATAAGTGTTATTGTTTTCATTACAATAAATTAATAATAGAACTATACTAGATGGGAATCAACTCTAAATCAATAATTAAAAGCACTTTTGTTTTTAATTCATATCATATATTTTGTATCAACTATTTTTAAATACATAGAATAATATTGAAATAATATACCAAAACACTATGCACTAAAGTAAATAACATCAATTGACAATCCATATAATGTTATTGTAATTGTAAGTATAACATTTACTCCTAAAACTATTTAACCAAAGTAATCATAGTAAGGCTACGTTGTACGAATTAAATTCAAATTAGAAAATGTCACCAAATATAATTACAAACTTAATCACAAGGGGACCAAACGTGTGGACTTAGAGATCAAACACGCACATTAATATTCAATATAAGTTCATACGGGGTTGTTGCTGTCTAGTAACGATTACGCAATTTTTGAAAGCCTAGCTACTGAAACAGAAAATAGTTCATCTTACTTCTAAATCCATTTAGTCCCCGTTCGGATATTGTCACGAAAACTGCAAAACTATAGTTCACTGATTCTTCTTGCCAGCGTACTGCTTGATGATAGCCACGCTGTAAGTGCGGGGGGGTGCGGGTCAGGCGAGATGCGACAGGTCATCCAGCTCGGGCGGCGGGGGAGCCGCGCCCCCTCGTGCGAACAGGGGCTTCGCCACCACCGACACAGGAGCCTACGCGTAAGAACACATAGTCAGGCACATACAAGAAAATTGTCTAACTTGAGAACATATAAGCAGTTTTATAGTGTTTTCTAATTCAAAAGATAATCGTTTCTTGAATTTTTATGTGAAACTTTAAGACAACACACAAAAAATATGGCTTTGTTTATCTATAACAGTTGTGCTGGTGCAATTTCAGCCAATGAACATAAAGTTAGACAACATAACACTACGCTAGATGGCAGAATGTTAATAATGTCTCCATCAGGACAAACGACAGTAGCGCCATTAGTTCCACAATCGTCTGCTCTAATTCTATTTTCATGAATTTCAAAAAGAGATGTTTGATTTTATACGAGTAAAAGTAAAGTTAGTAAACTCGTAAATAATAAATTCGTATTCACTACTTTGGCTGGAAAATGAGATTTTTGCGTCGAGATTCACTTTATTTAGTACAGTGATACTAATACAACTACTGTTGTTGTTGTTGTCTATAATGAAAATGCCCACACTTCCATGTATATTGTATTTATAACCGATGTTTAAACAGTTGTCAATGAACTAATTGATAGATTTGGTGTCAACAACAACGTTAGCTGTGTACTGTACACAATTACTGTGTTTTGCATGCCCCTAAATACATCATGGGCAACGCGCTCCGTCTGTTCTTTCATACAAATGAATATTTCTCAGGTGTGAGATTTACATATATTTTTAGCTTGAACGAATTTGATCCATTATTAATTTATTTACTATTTTTGTAGCAAATTGCTGTGCAGGAGAAAACGAATACATGTGAATTCAATATGTTTTGATGCTAGTTAATTTTATGCTGTATCAAAATTGCAGAACAAAACATGCATTTATAAAGAATAAAATAAAAAATTACTGTTATAGGTCTCAAAATTTGAGGAATATTAATTTGTTTGAAGCAACGAACCGCGTCACCCGAAGGTATCGTAATCACAGACTTTACCAGTTGTCTCCATGGCTAGGACGTTGATGGCAAAACAAAAAGAAAACAAAATTTTGTTAGCACTAAAATAATCAATGACAACACAAAAAAATATTTCAAGGGTTTATCTGTGTTTCCAGTTGGTCACAACTTGAAAATATATTTTATCGTTCGACATTCACATATCAAGGTTGTATAAAAAAAAGGCTTTCGATTCGAAAACATTCTGAAACTATAACTCAAGTGTTTCTTGACAAATTCGTCACCATGATAAGCATCTGTTGGCGATTGGGTTATTTCAAGATTTAAACGAGTCTGCCAACTACGCCGTTTCATACCATGACCGTGTTAGGAACGTGTCAGGCAAAAAATAAATTATTTGTATTGAAAAGTATGAGACTAGCCCAGTAGAACGTCGTTCCATCATCGACCAACACTGTCGCGAGCCAGGCACGGAGCGTCAACAATTTCCGGCAAGAATATTTTGCCCGATGCTGATACGCTCCGTGCAAAGGACCCGACGGTGGTCCGTAAAGGAACGGTCTAATGGGCCAAGTCTCAATATAACTGAGTATGATGACCGTTCTAAACCCGTCATAAACGTATGATATGCTATTAATATTTTTTTGCGGTCCTTGATACGTTCATAGCACGGTCATGGTAGGGTGTAGTGGGCAGACTCTTTTAGGGTATAAATGGGATAAAAGTTATATTTTGGTGATAATGGTGACTCATCAGCACCAAATTTGCCTAGCCTTTTCCCAACTATGTATTTTGGGGTCGGCTTCCAGTCTGACAGGGTGCGGCTAAATATGCCAGTATTTTACAAGGCGGAGTGGTTATCTTACAGTGGTGACTGATGAAAATAAATTAAAATGTGGTGACAATATAAAATATATCGTTCACAAAATCTTATATCGCAAAACGGTATGAGATGACAATAGTTGCAGGGTTTTAAATGTCACTTTCAATATACCCGGATAAACGCTAGGGCCTACTTGGGGAATTGGATAATATTACTTTCCAAAACAGTGGAACATAACGGTATGGTGTCAAAAAACAGGTTATTCGCTTTCCACTACATTTTTGAAGACCAAAATATTAAATAGCTACGGTTGACAAATAATGTTAATAACAATAATAAATTAAGCTAGCATCAGTAATAAAGTTATTAGTAAGCACTAGCAAAAGAATATTAGGGCTATATGCTTAATTTTTTTAGCCACAGATTTTAAGCCTTCTGATTGACTTGTATTTTGTCGTGTGGCAAGTAACTTAGTTACCTGTTTACTTAATTACTATTCTACAAGAGAAAAACAACTTTATCGCCAGAAGATTTAAGGTTTTGAAAAGGGCTTTATGTCGTTCCTTAATTAATTATGGTCATTAGACACCGCTATTACCCTGGACTCACTGGTACTAAAACGTATTCAGTTTCCTTTTCTACGGTAGGGCCATACCAAGTTAGTATAGGTATAAGTTAAGCCACTGGACAAAATACAAGCGCAATGGGAAGTTTTATTGTAAACGAGCAGTAATAAGGCGGGTAAAAGACCAGGACAAAATGTGTACCGACCTGGCTGACGTGTGCGGCGGTGAGGCCGAGGCCGGGCGAGGCCGCCGTGGGCGCGGGCGCCAGGTGGTGCGGCGGCTGCACGCCCACCACCACCACCTTCTGCGGGGGCGCCGCGCCGCCCGCCGGCCCGCTCGTCACCACCACCGACTACGCAGACACATGCATCTACGTCACTACTCCCACACAACGCTACGACTACCACAAGTACCGCAGTACCAAAGTACCACCTACCGTCGTTTACACGGTTTTAAAAGATCCACGAACTCGGAGTCTACGCGTAATGGACGATCAAGGAGAGAAAAGGTTAAGTTACTTTCCAAACACATTTCTTTCGTGCGTGTCTTATTTTCGAGCTGTCACTTGCATGCTCGAAAAAATAACGTCTCGTGCATGATGTAATTAAAAATTGACGCACAGATGTGTTGCCTTTTTATGCATTGACTGTACATTTACCCAAGTAACACTGAGCATAAATATTGCTAGGTTTTTAGGAACTTTTGTTCTAGGTACAGAACTATTTTAATGTTAGGTTTACAAACAGCGTGCGCGCACGTAAAGACTAGTGCCTGCGGTGTACAACGATAAATATGAAATAGGAGTGAACGTTTCGGCAGGTAAATTAAACTTCAACCTTGCATATGTCTATGACACCCACGCAGGGCCCAGTATAAAAAAAGTAATCGTCATGATTATAACATCGGGACATCCGGTTTCGTCAACGGTCTTTTTACACCCGATATAACACTACAGTCTACTTTAGTCTTAGCGCTAGAAATTACATTGATACTGAGCTCGGCCTTTTAAAATCGCAAGAGCGTGTACTTTTTAAGATATTAACTTAAGGTGTCAATTGCAATGTTTGATGGACGCTCGTGAATGCAACGACTATACCAACATACTTTACTAACTATACTCATACAATCTTAGGGCCTAGAATACTCGGAATTACATAACCTAACCAACATAACATAACATAACCAACATAACATAACATCACGCCTGTAATGCCCTAAGGGTTAGGCAGAGGTGTTCCCAACTATAGTACACCCACATTTCTTCAGTTATGTTTAAGTCTTATGTAATAGGGGCGAGCCTATTGCCATTAGCCGGGCACAAATTCAGACTCGGCGGCTGCTACTGAGAAAATTCCTGATGGGAAAACCCAATAGCACTTTGTCCGACCCGGGAATAGAACCACGGTCCTCATGCTCAGCAGTCGCGCTCGCGACGACTCGACCAACGAGGTAGTCAACTCGGAATTACGCAGTTTAAAACATGTCTTTAGTTTAGTTCATTAGTTCTACTGTAGTTTAGCATTACTCCTCCTACTCTTATGACATGCAATCTAATAATATTACTGAGGTTACCTGAGGGGAACAGTATAACGTCAACTCTTGGGAAAGTAGCAATAACGTTATAAGCTGTACATACTGCCTTTTAGAGCTGGATTTCGCCAGCAGCAACTACAATGCATAAAACAACATCCAACCAAGGTTTGCATGGATGTTCCAACCAAGGTTTGCAGCTGAGATTAAGACCTGGCTTAGTCATACATTACATGCGAAAAAACCTATATTATGTAAGGCCTACCCAATTACCTAATTACTACCCTTCATTATAAAAAAAAGTGAAACCTTAATACTTTTTCTATTCAGCGTCTTTCTAATAAAAATACAACAAACTTTACAAACACATATTATTCGTGCTAAAACTTCACATTTCAAACATGCAATTTCCTCCATCCTCCATGCAGACATACGCAAAGGCCTCACTCTTCACAAAGTCACAAACATACAACTGAGCTACCTATATAACTGTACATGAATATGACATAATAGAATGTGATTTATATTATACCTGAACGTTTTGGCTTCTTACGATGGTCGGTTGCGAGCTGTGGACCACTATGTGGCCGGGGCCACTGGCTGGCTGCGTCTGTTGTAGCTAAAAACAAATATTGTTTATGGTCAAACCATAAATGAACAGTTTCAGTTTTTGAGGTGGGACTTCAAAGGAAGTGTAATACTTACATTAATTTGTGGCGGTTTCTGTTGCGACACGATGACGAATTTCTGTGGCGGCGGCGTGGAGGGCGCGGGCGACTGCGGCGCAGGAGACGCGCTGATCATCACATTACGCGTCGCCATTGTCTCTGTTTCAATACGAAATACTTGTCAGCTAATTTATTTTAAAGACAGGACAATTAATTGCTCAGCAAATTGACTAACAAACTAAACAGTCCGTTTATTCAAATTATAACTGTCATTCCTTTTGACAGCTGTATGAAGCTATAACAAAACGACATAAGGTGTCAATTTATTTAAGCTCGCGCTCCCTCAGCGGCGCATTCGCCTGTAATGTAACAATCCAAGATTCGATTTTGTACAGAAACCAGTGAATCTGAACAGTTACATTACAGGCGAATGCTAGGCGAGTGCCGTAACAATTAATTTCCCCGTAGGTATATTACGGGCTAGTTTGTGTTTATTTTGGACTATTTCCAACCCCTGCAACTCCTAAAGCAATGTCGTATACCGTGTCTGGAAACATAGTATGCATCAGATTCATCAACATTTCAGCCAGTAGACGTCCACTACTGACCGTAGTTCATACGTCCAGCCCAGGCCCGTAGTTACCTTGAGTCTTGGCGACGTGCGAGAGGTGCGAGGTGTGCGCGTGGTGCGAGAGTGAGGGCGCGGCGGGCACGAGAGGCGGCGTGCACGTGACCACGGCCACCGCGCCGCCCGCGCCGCCGCCCGCCGGCGACTGCCGCACCTTGCCCACCGCCTGCTGCAGACTCGGACCCAGGTAGCCGTAGTCACGCCTGCGGAATACCAACATCATATAAACATCGTCTTGAGAAAGACTGGTTCGTGACCGCGTGGGGCAACCTCGGCGGAACAGCAGCGGGGTGTTGGTGTGGAGCTGTGTCACAAACTCCATCTTCTATCTTGCCTTTGAGCCCCAAAACACGCAGCCAAAGTGACCTCTGCGGTGCCACTGACGACACCGTGAAGATTTGCGAAATAAAACATTATCATTCTCTTGCTCTTGTCCCAATTCATTTGGGGTCGCCGCAGCATGTCTTCTTCCATACTTCTGTATTACTCGTTATCTCATCAGACACCTCCTTTCGTGCCATATCATCCTTCATCATCCTTCCTCTTATGTACTCATTTCCTATTTTATCCATTCGCGTAATACCACACATCCCCTTTAGCATTCTCATCTCAGCCACATACAAACCCTTTTGTGGCTCAACATTCTGATCCATACAAGACAGCAGGTCTAACCATGGTGTTATAAATCTTACTCTTAAGTTTAAGGGCAATGCGGGAGTCGCAGATTGTTCCCGTGACCTGCCGCCATTTCATCCACCCAGTGTTAATTTTGTGCTTTACACTACGATCTATTACGCCATCGCTTTGCACGAGTGAACCGAGATGCCGAAAGTCGGAAATAAAATACTGAAGAAGTATTCTTCTTCTTGTCTATTGCAAACATTACGCAAAACTGATAAAACAGATGGTGCCAACTAAACTCTTCGTAAACAAAGCCAAAGCATGTGTCATTATAGTCCAGCAGGTTCTTTTGCGATTGAATGCAAAAGAACCTCCTGTAACAATATGCTATACTGACTTGTACTCGTCGGGCAGGTCGGGCGGCTGGCGCAGCTGCCGCACGACGGGCGCGAGCACTTTCAGTAGCTGGTGCTTGAGGTTGCTGGCCGCCAGCCGGTCGGCGCCGCCCAGCCCGCTCAGCGCGCCCTCCACGCGCTCGCCCAGCCAGCGCACACGCGGCAGGATGAACACCTTGTGGAGATGGAGGATGTAGTCAATACTAGCTTTATCTGCATTAGATATCGAAACCCATTACCTCTGGTAACACTGTCAATGCCGCTGACGCGTCTCGACAGTTTTACATTATTTTTCAGGTTTGCCTGGGCGCCGGCCCATGTTTTGAAACTTATTGAAAAAATTATAAATGGCTAAAATAGAATAATAGATAAATAAAATTGAAGATTCTTGGGTCTACGTGAATTTTTATATCATGCTAAAATAATTCTATAATGAAGTGTTTTTCGCGATATGTATTATATTGTTTGTGGCAATGCATTATATTGTGGTAGTTAATTTAATTTGATCGTGTTTAATAGATACTAGTTTGACATATAATAATACAGGGTGTAACAAGACCCTTAACGAAGCAGTCAACCAAACATTCTGTACATCAAACTAACTAACTTTACGCAAAAAATATTGCTGGGCAACGACTTTCTTTTTAGGGTGAAAAATTACGTTTTACGGTAGGACGCAATGTAACGCACTCAAAACATTGTGCTGATGGACAGATTGAATAGTACGGGGGTCGTGGAGATGTTTAAAGTAAAAATCTTACATTAAAAACATGTATTTAAAAAAAAAACTTGTGAGAAAGTTGTAACTTTGACCCCCAATATCTCCGTAACTAGAAGGTTCCCAGGTATGGTCCAACAAAAAAATGATGGCAATGACGGGGAGAACAAGTGCCTTTCGGCTTCGTTAAGGGTCTTGTTACACCCTTTATTTTATAACTGTTTTAAGGAGGAGGTATTTTTATTATAAAATGTGCACTCACCTTGACGACCTCCGGACCCAATTCTGCTAAACCTTGAACTGCACCGTATAGAGACGCCAGCGGCGTTTTCTCAGATTCCTTCATAGTTGTGAGCATGGATGGTCCCACGCCTGTCTCGTTGTTAGTCTGCGACGGACACTGCAGAGCTCTGGCGAATAACCTATGGAGAATTACATATTTGAGTTAAAGAACTGGATATGTTTTATGCCGAGATCATTTCCTGGCCTAGACGAGAAACAATGTTGTTATTTAATAACATTCATAGAAGCAGCATGATTTATTCCTTTCCATGTCTTTATACTAGGCAGTGTTATAAAACGATTCGGTTTAACACTGTACACATGAGCGCCTGCGGGATTTTAATCCGAGAGGTCCAAGTTCTAAAATGTTTGCTCGGAACCCCTTGGATTTGTTAGATTCTCATTTAACAATTCATACCGAATAGGAGTTACTTTGTTGCATGAGTGCAAAAAAGTTAGGAATGCAAAGGAGAGCTCGTCAATTTTGTATCCGGGTTCTGAAAGTTTAAATTCTCTATACTTATGAACGCGGTAGCTTGAGCTGGTCACATAGAGCTTTATGTCCATGCTGTACAAGTGAAAAAGACGTATGTAATTCGTCACGTTTCGGCTAGGACGATGGGAGTCGACACCGCTTGACACTAAATGTGGTAAATCCAGTGATACGTAATCGGCTCTAGTCAATTCCGCGTCAATAGGTGGTCTCTCTTTTTTATTTCTGAATATTTTCGTCTATTTTATTCGTAGCCGGCTTTGCCGGCGCCCGTGACTATACACCATATATCTATATTATCATGAAGGGTATCAAATCAGGATAATCTAAATCTTACCTAGTGACCCTCGTCTGCAAGTTATTGGTAGAGGTGTTAAACGCCTTGCAGATCTGTGCCATGAGTCTTGCGGCGAAGTCGCGGAGTGCCCAGTGGTTGTCCATCTCTGGACGGAGGCACAGCTGCCGCGACACGATGCATGTCGATACGGATGGTATCAGCTCGTGTAACTGTGCAGGTAGACACATTTTAGAAACACTGCTCTCAAACTAGTTATTTATGCAAATTAAGCTGAGAATCACCCCAAAATGCTCGCCTTTTTCCACTTTCTAGTGTTATAGCTGGGAAGTAGAAGTGGACAAACTCCCCAATAACACATCTTTCAGTTTATATTATTAGATTAGGAACATAGGAGAATAACTTCAATGGTCTAGTTAAGCCGAGATTATTACGCAAGGAGCTCGTGGCTAAATAGTAACAACCGTTCGGGTCGATCTTTAGGTTAAGTCGCGTTTGCGTCTGCGTTGGTCTGTGGATAGGTGACCACCCATTATATATACCGAGTTTCCTCCGTGCCTCGGAAAGCAAGTTACGCCGTTGGTCTCGGCTGTCATTTGTAGATCTTTGACAGTCGTTACAGGTAGTCAGTGGCCCGGAAGTGTGACAACCGGTCTTACCAAGGAGTATTGTATTACCCAGTACTGAGTTGTGGAAGTCATATAGGCAGTCGCTCCATGTAAAATACTGCTGCTACATCCGGCAAGACTGGAAGCTGACTCCAAAAAAAATGATGACGAGATAAGCCGAGTTTAGATCTTTCTCACAATAATTCAAGTCAAATCGTAGTGACATTTGAGGGCTGAGTGATACCTATCCACGCAGATTCGCCTTGCTCATACGAAAAATACGTGCTTATGATGTATGCATGTAAGAGTACAGATACTTACATATTTTTCTAGATACAGTGACTGGTTGTCCAGCAATGCTTTGACCATTCGCATGAGATAAATGAGTAGCGCGAGATTGTTCTGCACTACATTAACTTTGACGCCTTCTGATATAAACGTGCACATCCTCGGCAACATCTCATGTAGGCCAGGATCACACGCCAGCGATTGTAGTGCTTCCTGCAAGAAAATATCACATTTCATAATATTGATAACACATTGTTCCCTTTATTCATTTTTCTAACATATTATTTACTGGTTATTAAAAAAAACAGCTATTTTCTACAAAAGTGTACACCAACACGGTCAAAACATTTCGAACAGCTGTTTTTTTTAATAACCGATGAAAAATTTCTATGTGGGGTTTTCGTGTCGGCAGTATGAATACCTAATGCTTCCAACATACCGAACTACTTGTGAGCTGAGTTCCCATGGATTCCATTATCTCCGCTGCACATTTGTCCACACCAAATTCCATCGTGATGGCGCTACTGAAAGTTTTTGTTACCTTCAGTAGCTTCTTCAGTTGCAAATTGTTGGGGGTAAAGTGTTTCAGATCTTCCATGTAAAAAAGGTGAGATATGACCTGACCACCTCGCCTCAACCGATAGCCTAGACCTGAATCCTCCAGTATTGTGCTGAGAGGGTTCAAGACTAAACAAAACCACAATGAACTCGAGACTACCACCCTGGTATATACCGCGCTCGATCCGTATCGGTTCGCTGTTCCCCTGGATCTGTCGACATCCTGGATAGCGAAGAACCTTTCTCCAGTGCCCCATACATGACACCAGGAAGGTACGCAGAGTTGCTTCTATTTTATACAACTCCAGCACCCCCATGAGCCATGTATGAGGCACAGAATCATAGGCCTTATAATCTATACAAGATGTAGACAGATCCCTTCGGGAGCGGCGAACCTGTTGGCTAATGGCCATTATTATTATTAAATTGATACGCAAAATACGCGCTTTGGATGTAGAGTTCCAAACACCGGCCCAATATAAATACAGTATTATCTCGATGACAAATATTTGTTTTAAATAATACATTCAGTCAAAAAAGTATCGGGAATGGATGATTTATTTATGGTTCCAAATCCAATGTTTTGTTTTTTTTTGGTGTTAGATTGGCACAACTGTTTTCCATTTTGGCGCGGAGTTTGAGTTGCATTTGTTAATTTAGATTAAAAAATACAGTGCAGTTTTTAGTTAGACCATATTTAGTGCGTATTGCGAATTTCATAATGGATAAAAACATCGACAAGGAGTTTGTCTTAAATTTTGCATCGCCAATGGAATTTCGTGTTCGTATTCCCTGAAAATGTTACAGAAGGCTTACGGTGAATAGACTTTATCAAAAACACGTGCTTATGAGTCGTACAAAGCGTTTAAAACCGGTCGAGATGTGATGAAAGATTTGCCTAGCTCTGGTAGGCCATCAGTCTTCAACTAAAGTTAACATCGCAAAATTGAAGGAAATAGTGCGGTTTACCTGAAATAGTGACTGAAATTCCTCATTCAAGTGTGAGAGAGATAGCCGCTGAACTTTGTGTCTCACTAGTCGATCCGTACCGTTTTAAATAATCACTTGGGTATGAAACATATCGCCGCTCGGCTAGTCCCAAAAGACCTGGCTTTTCTCCAAAAACTCAATCGCATAAAGAGTCGCTGAGGATATGCTAGAACGAGTCAATTCCGACCCAAGATTCATTAAACGCATTGTTACGGGTGACGAGACGTGGGTTTACGAGTTTGACATGCAACTAGCTTGCGTGTCAAACAACAACCTTTGGAGTGTCGCCTTCCAACTTAACCGAAACCGAAAAAAAACCACGCCAAAGTCGGTCAAAAGTTAAATTCATGTTGACCGTTTTCTTTGACTATCGCGGTGTTGTGCACTCGGAATTCTTGCCGGAAGGTCAAACAGTAAATAAAGAATATTATTTGAACGTTATGCAGCGTTTAAGAGAGCAAATTCGACGAAAACGGCCCGATTTGTGGAAAGAAAATTCTTGGATTTTGAAAAACGATAATGCGCGTTCGCACAAGGCCATCATAGTGAACGAATTTTTTAACAATAACTCAACAAATACCATCGAGCAACCACCTTACTCACCAGATATGGCTCCAGCTGAGTTCCTTCATTGTCCTTAATTCAAATTACCACTACACAATGGACATAATGGAGAATTCGCGGCGAGAACTCAACTCAATTCCGGAAAAAGCGTTCATAAAATGTTTTGTGCATTATTGATCGTTTCCGGATACTTTCTTGATAGTGTAGTATTTGAGTCTGAATCCCCATTATAGATAAATAAACATAGAAATCATGCTTACCGCACGACGTCCTTCATCACTGCCAACGCAAGCCTCTGTGATCTCCTTGTAGTACAACTGCTGTTCCACGCTCAACTCGTGTGTGGCTAGTTGCTTCACGTGGACCGACTCTGACGCCTTCAGCCGCGCTGCTTTACCACACATAGGTTTACCTGAAATATTACATATTTTCATGATACGACAGGCGCCATACATATTTGATTTATTTAATATGCCATTTTATGTTTGTATTCAAAGAAACTACAGAAAATTGTAATCTATACAGTATTAACATGCACCGCTCTACCTAAGTCTTTCTTTACTTGAAGAACTCATTTTGAACTGCTAGCTAGTATAGATAGACAAAGATGGGGCATGCTTATAAAAAAAAATACTATTTACCAAAGTGTAATTAAAGAGTATATAGGTACTTTTGAAGTTATGTAACTATAAAAACATTCCCATTAAGGACTTCAGAAACAATCTTAATAGGTTATAATCTCCATAATACAGGGAAAAATAAATAATAAAAAATATTTTATTCAGCAATGGCCATAACATTTAACATGACCAAAATATGAAGGTTTAGGTTTGCAATGAATCTAATAAATTCATAATAAGCTTTGGATATTATAGTTTTGTATTAAGTTAAAAAATGAAATCAGTACAAATTACAAGAACCAAGTGTATTATTTTTTGCTTTATTTAGTGTGACCAATGTTGTTTCATTTAATAAATGTGCACTTCCACTGGCTGAGATGAGCATGAAAGGGGATTTAGATTAAAAATATTGTTAATAAAATATAATGAAGCAAATACTAACAGTAACCCAATGCTTAGAAAACTTATGAATTTGACATATTTATGTAATGCATGATAGTAAGTTTAGAGTTGTCACATTTATTTTGTGTTTCCTGCACATGCCATCCAGTGGTCATGTGCTAATAAAAACAAAACTTACATTGTTTGTTTGCATCATGTATAGACATGTGAAATAGAATTCAAAATGTCAAAATACACAATATGCTGTAACTCAATGGGCATTAGAAAAATGAATGATAGCTTTATAAAAAATAAATGTAACTTTATACCTGCAGCATCCTTATTAGTGGGTTTGCTCAATTTACTGATAGGATCAACCGATTCTGATTTCTGTGCTTCCTTAGACAAAGGAGGAGGATTTTCTGGCACAGTGGGTTGAACACCGTCTACACTCAACCAATGTGCGCGAACAGACACATCCAGAGGGATCTTTGGTGGTGGCGCCGACAGAATGTCAGACAGATCAACTTCTTTCTCTTCTACAAAATGCAGTTCTCGACCTCCACCAGATGCAAATCTAAATGGTAATGAATCTGGTTGTATGAATCCATATTGACACTGAAAAAACAAACACCTTATTTCATTTGAGTTAATCTATGTATTATTGTGATGCAATTGTACATCAACTACAGTGAAAACGTTAGAGGCCAACTTTAATATAAACAGCAGAAAAGACAATACAATCCACTCAAAGTTGAGATTATGTGGTGGGTGTTTTCATTTGGTATTATTGTAAAATGTATTCTGAGATAAGGGTAATGGCTATGAAGTACGTGACCTAATAAGAACATACCTCAATATTCTTGATCTTCAGAGCGTTATCTATGTCAGTTATTGATAACTTTTGCCTCTTGGAGTGGTTCATGAACTTCATACTGTCCTGTACTATAACTTTCAATCGGAAAGTCACGTCGTCCGCCAGTTCTTTGGCCGCATCATCTCCCAAACTTGCTATTCCTATACTTTCTGCAATGGTTTTCATCGAATCCACTGACACGGAAGATCCGTACGCGAACTCTGAATCACCCATCTCCAGGCCTTGTAAAGTAATACTGCACACCAAATCACAATAAATTACTAGTTGTGCTGCTAGTTACATGAAGAGTAATCCATTCGAAGAAGTAATAACATTCTATCCGTATTTGACTGAAAGACGAAACATAGCAAATTCTTTAGTCAGTATGTAAGTATTTAAGTAAATGAACGGGTCTAAGTAAATAGACCGTAATAAAGTCACAAAATTCAGACAAACGACATCAATATTTTAGAAATATATTAAAATAGAAACTGCGATTATAGTAAACACTACACATGTACACAGTAGAACAGTACACCGTACAGATAAGAAAAAAAAAACTCAATTAGAGGTGGGTAACTATCTTGTTCCACCCATAGAGTAATAAGCTATGGAAGCAGCAAGGAGCGCATCGCAGAAAAATCTGCAACTTTTTGCAAGAGGCGAGGTAAACACATTGTTATAAAATTATAGACAAACTACATTGTAATATTGGTCTAAATAAGCTAAAGAATTACACACAGTTCACTACGGGAGTTTGACAATCACACATGAACTAACACAATCACACAAAATAGAAACTCACATGCATTGACAAATTAGCATGTATTAATACAATTTCCATTCAATTTTCATTTCCAGAGGGTGGCATTTGGTATGTTGTCTGCTGTTTAACTTGTGCCTCTACCCAGTCCCGTTACTTGGGACTGGATTTTTGTAATTTATGACGAATTTGTTAGCTTGGGTCTTACCTGTTAAAACAAATGTGTGTGTTAAGGAATAATAAATAAATTTATTGCCCCACGAAATCAAAGAAACATCCATGCCATTTCCACACCTTATTCCTCAATGTTTTACTTTAGGTTAGAGTGGTCATTGCAGCACGTGGTAATTATTATTTCCATGGGTTAGAGATTTATTTAAACGAACGTTTTTTTTTAAATTTCTGATGGCACTGTCAATGTAGCCAACACCACGTAATGGGGAATCACTCTTGCCAGTAAATCATTTCCCACATAAAAAGGAAATCGGGAAATCTTTTTAGATGTAGCATTGGTTTATTCTCCTTTTAAGGTTATGCAATCCGATTATTCTTCCATCCAAACGGAGAAAACTGATAACTTCACTGTTTGTTCCGTCATTATTTAGTGTTATTGCTACAAACAGAACTATTAAAAATAAATATCGGTTAGGAACTTATGAACCTGAAAAGGTCCATTTTTACACAACTTTGGGCGTGAATAAATTACATTACTGTAGAGACAAAATAATTTACCAATAGAAATACCTGTTTATCGATTAGTTCAAATAACTTTATTTTGCAAAGATATATTTACTTGTATTTTTTTTTTGTAATAGTTAACGTTTTTTCGGATATTTGCATCTCACTTTCTCATACGGGTGTTTGGGAATTAACAAGCATTTTTAAACGAGTTTGACTACGCGGCATACGCACTCTTAATAAACGATCGAACACAACATGAATAAACGGTCTCAGTCGTGCGATATTAAAAAAATAAAAATTAACGTGTTGTCTTTAGCAATATCATGTGTCAATCAGAAACGTTAAGTTTTTATTTAGGAACAATAATAGAATCTTGAATATATTTAAATTGTATAAAGTTGGAATCAGCAGTTAAAACACATTCAGTAAGGAAATATTTTTGTTTTAACACACCAGTGGGAAAAATCTTATTTGTTACTGTTAACCCCAATACTTAAAAATGACGAACACCGAATGCCGATCCATTTGCCCCACGCGATTTTTTCTTGTGTAAGGTGATTCGAGGTCTAAAAGACTAATAACTTGGTGAATTGTTCGTGAAAATGTATAGAAATAAAAAAGACGTTGATAAACACGTGGAGAATTTGTTAAGTAAATTGCCTGCGAAAGAGGTACGTAAAACAAGACCATGACTATAATTTCAAGGATTACTATTTGTGCGGCTTATTTTTAACACAATTTGATTTTTTGCAGTTCAAATCGCGAGCTTATTCTGTGGCTCGACTATATTTCGAAGTGGGGGATTATTCGAATTGCCAGAAATATGTCGAGCAATACCTCACGCAAAAAGACAACAACGCTGCGGCGTACAAACTGCTTGGACAAGCTTTGCAGAAAATGGGGCTGAAAGAAAAAGCTCTAGAACAATACAAAGCATCTTTAGACATCGACCCCGCACAAACTAGTACTATTCTGGACAGTAAGTATACATAATGTTGTTGATTGTGCATGACATTCGATATTTTAAGTATTTGGTTATATCTGGTTATCAAGATTGACTGTCAATAGTTGAGTTTAATTCAATTCAAAATTGGGCTGCTTGTTGGGTGTTTGATCTAGAATTTACATAATATAGAAATCATTAATGTAACACCACTAGAAAAGATCAAAGATACATTTCTATTGGCATCACTAATAGTGGAAGAAGTCAAATGTACTTAAGCCAAATTAACTACAAATTATTTTTAAAGTTTACCCTAGTGATGGCTTTTAATTTGTGAAAGCCAATTTATGTGTAAAAAGCATCATACACATAATATATCATTCACCATCCCAGCCTACCCCCACTGAAACTAAAAGTGATCATTGACCATCAGGCCAAAAAATTGTTTTAACAATTTTTTTATAGTAGTTGTGTGCTTGTTCTGCGAACTTAGTGTCTTTAGGATGAAAGTTTATTAGTTTAATCATCAACTTTTTGCCTTGGCCTGTTTTATTTCTGTTTTGATTACTTAACACACCCCTTAAAGTCATAATTTTTTCTCTGCTTCAGTTTGTGAACTTCTTGCTGATGATGAGGTCATCATCGAACCAGGCCGTGCAAAATACTGGTGTGAGAAAGCAGAAGCCACATTCCCTAGGCACCCTGTTACATTTAGATTACGGGAGAGGCTAATAGCTGTATCTAACCCAGATCCTGAAGCACTTATTCATTTACTACGTTCTGAATTGAGCATAAGACCAAAGGATGCAGTACTGCATGCTCGCTTATTGAAACACTACCTTAACATCAACAACGTCAAAGAAGCTTTTGAACATGCCTGTCATGTGGAGTTTGGAGGCAAAACATTCATTAATAACTATGGCTGGTATGAAATTCTCAATGATCTTCTAAAGCATAACTCACATAACACCAGTGATTGGCTTTATCAGTTACTTCTCCTAACGGTCAAGGAGCGTATTTGCTTGTTGAGTCTAACTGAAATACCAAGTGGTTCATCCAAAAGTTTAATTGAGTCTAATGAACTCCTTCATGCTTATGACCAAGCTATTGAGAGTATTGTCAAGTTGGGAGCTTCTCCTGGCTTTGGAGAGTTCCATAGTGCATTACTACAACATCATAGAGGACAGTTTGCTTTTCATGCTGCAACATTCTTACTGAAAAAGGCCAAAAAAGACCAAATGAGCTGGCGTGATGCTACTAAGCTTGCTGCTCCATTGATGTTAGTTGCTTGGCAAACACTGCCCCTAGATTCAAAAGTGAATTGGCTGAGAAGTGCTCCTGAAAAGCAAACAATTTCAGTAAACCGTTGGTACTCAGAAGGAACTTACAGATGCTCTCAGGCTGGCCATTACTTACTTTCTAACATTCAAGAGAAAAACCAGTCATTTTTAGATCAGGTTTCCCAGTGTTATTCTGGTACTCACTGGAGAGACAAGTTATATAAAAGAATATTTTCCAGTAAAGGTCATTTGGATAAAATAAAATCATCTTATTTTGCATCGAATGCGTTTACCGCACCAATATTGAGACTTCCAAGAAAGGTAGAAGTTGAATCTTATGATGGTGACGCTCAAAGGGAATATGGTAGTTCCCTCCACCACTTTGTTTGGACATTGCTAAATTATAAAAATTATGCATACTTCAAATGTACACTTTTTAATATGCTCACTTATAATGCAACAACCTGTGGACCTGAAACATTGAATACATCAGATATTCATGCATTTCTTTACTGTGCGACTCTGACAGCCAACCAACAAATATCTAAGAAAGATTCTTACATGACCAATGATAGGCCACCCACACTTCCAGCCAACATTACTGACTTGCTGTGTTCCCTTACCCAGATGAAGTGGTGGGACTGTGCTTACAAATTCAGCCAAAATGAACTAGGTACTGAATTGACGGATATACGCGCTACATTGAGTCGCGGCATTGAAGTGGTGCGTGGCATTGACAATCACGGTCTAGACCCAGAACTTCTCTGCACTCTTGGACGCATATTCAGTGAAAAAGCTAAGATGTCAACAAATGTAGACGAAAAGGCTCAACTGGAAATAAGGGCTGGTTTATATTACTCTTCAGCTGTACCATTACTAGAAAAATTGAGAAGCAAAATTGTAGTAAAATTCCTTGACAAACGAATGTTTGATTACACACACAAAGACCTTGGCACCAAAGAACTCAATGCGTTGCTTGAAGAATGCAAGTTATATATAGCAGTCAATCATTTTAGTGAGGGGGAATATGATAAAGTAATTGAAATTCTTTCCAATTTAAAGTCACCACAAGCATTATACCATCTTGGCCAAACCTATAACAAAATTGCTTCAGAAGAAAATAATTTGTCAAGAGATCCTGAAACAAGATCAAAATACGGAGCATTGTTATCCAAAGCTAAAATGTTTGCATACAAAGCTTTAGATAGGCTCAGGGATAGTGAATCCAACAAAAACCATCCTTTATACTCTGATACTCAAGAACTGATTGAAGACATAGAAACCCAAATGAATAAACTAAATCCCGATTTTACAGCCGTAACGAATGACGGCGAAGGCAGGTACTCTTCAGATGAAAATGTGTCAGCAGATAGTGAACTGCCCATCAGGGGAAACCATATCTTCCGTAATGTAAGTTCTACACCTAAAGCTGGTCACAATGCCAATGCTACAAACTATAGAACTGCTATGGACTCCCAAATACTTGAAAACTCGAGGGTTGATCAACAATTTTTGGGAAGAATAGAGAATGAAATTAAAAATTTGCAAAAACGGGATATTACTATTGGTGACTTTATGGAACAAACAAGAAATTGGTTTGATGAAAATCGGAAATTAGGCTATCAGATAATAAGCACTATTCAATCCAATATGCAAAATACTACAGATCAATTTAAATTGCTGAAAATATCAGTAGATCAAGTTAAAGACCAAATAGATGAATGTAGAAATGAATGTAAAGATGTAAGTGAATTGAAAAAGCAAGTTGCCGAGCTCAAAAAAGAAGTGGGCAAGTTGAAAAAAGCTTCTTCTGAACAGACTATAGATGACAGTGAATTATATAACTTGGATGAAGAATACCGAACAAATGATAGTACATCATCATTTGCCACACAGTTACCATTTGCTCCATCCCAAGTGATTCCTTCTTTCAATCAAAGACTTGTACCCCCTTTCCCAGTGCCTCCCAACCCATATCTATATAATCAAAGCTTATACAACCTTTATAATCAGTATTCTCAATTTGCTCAGCCTTCCTCTGTGCCAGTGCCAGGTACGCAACCAATGTTTGATCCAACAAGGGCTCAAGTAAACTATCCTGGTGTTTATCAAACACCAGATCAGATGTATTTGGATGTAGCTCACCTTGTCCCCCCTAATATGTCTAGTGCGCCAACGGTACCGTCAGTGCCGGTAGCACCTACGTTATCTACTGTACCAATGCCAGGTGTGTCATCTGTAGCTGTGCCACCACCTGTTACATCAATTACCGTGTCTAAAACAACTTCTTCTACGGAGCCCAAAGATGCTGCGAGATCTTTGCCCGTGAATGTAGTGATAACATCTTCGGATCCCTTGCCTACATGTACTACAACTCCAGCCCCAATCCTAAGTGTGACAATTCCACCAAAACATATTAAAGGCACTCCGCACAACTATCAAATCCAACTGCCTCCAACTACTGATTCTAAAGTGTCACCTCCAGTGTTTGTGTTTCCAGCACAAAATAATAAGACTGTTACTACAAACACTGTGACTAATTGGAATCAATCTTCCGTGTTTAAAACAACACCTGTAAGTTCTACATCTACTTTTAGTTCTTTACTTAATCCTACAATAGCTGCACCTAAACTGGGCAATGACTCATTTGATGCTTCAAAGTCTGTTGTTGATGGACCTTTCTTTGGTGGGTATTCTCCTAACACCAGTCTCAATAAGTCAAGAACTTTATCAGAAAGAAGCAATACATCTGTGGACAATTACGACCCATGCCCGGATTTTAAGCCTATTGTACCTCTGCCTGCTGAAGTGAAAGTAACTACAGGCGAAGAAGATGAATATGTGATATTTAGTGCTAGAGCTAAACTGTTCCGCTTTGTCGATAAACAATGGAAAGAAAGAGGTCTTGGTGAAATGAAGTTACTTAAACACAAGACCACAGGGAAAGTACGCGTTCTCATGAGGCGAGAGCAAGTACATAAGATTTGCGCTAATCACATCATTACTGCAGAAATGGAAATAAAACAAATGAAGAATGAAACTAAAGCCTACTTTTGGGTTGCAAATGATTATGCCGATGAGACTGTAGTCTTGGAAAAGTTTTGTATTCGTTTTAAAACAGCTGATATAGCTCAAGATTTCTATAATGCCTTTGAAAAAGCAAGACAGGAATCTATGTTGAATAAAAGTTTAAGTCCAGTTGCACCTAAAAGTGAAGATTCTAAAGTAGCGGCTCCTAAAATAATTTCCAGCCAGCTGGCTCCACCTAATAAAGACAGCACTGCCCAGTCGACACCAGCTAAGGCTGTGGTGGGTGGCTTCACATTTAGCAGCACACCAACATTCAAACCTGTTTCTGATGATGTGAAGCCTGACACTAACTCTCAAGAAATTGCTTGTAGTAAGCCTAATGTATTTAGTGGGTTATCCTTTAAAACTACCACAAGTTCTCCATTCACTAATTTGTTTGGAAACGCCTCTTCCACCAACACTAATAATGACTCTCAAGCTTCAGAATCAACTAAACTAAACACTTCGGACCACGTAGAAGAATATGAACCGAATGTTGAATTCAAGCCGGTAGTCCCCTTGCCTGCTTTAGTTGATCAGAAGACGGGCGAAGAAGACGAGACTATATTGTTTGAACATCGCGCTAAACTTTTAAGATTTGACGCTGCTGCCAAAGAATGGAAAGAACGCGGCCTCGGTAATATTAAATTACTTGTTCATAAAGATAATATCCAAAAAGTAAGACTGCTAATGAGGCGTGAACAAATTATGAAGGTGTGTTGTAACCACGCAGTTACTAACGAAATGGTGTTCCAAAAAATGCCCAATTTGGATAAAGCTGTAACTTGGTGTGCTAAAGATTTTTCGGAAGGAGAATTGGTAGCTGAGACTTTCTGTTTGCGATTTAAAAATATTCAGTTGTGTGATGAATTTATTGAAGCTGTTAAATCTGCACAATCTAAAATCAAAGACGAATCAAAGGCAGCAAAGGAAGAAACGAATGCTGCAAAACAAAGCAATCAAATTGGATTTGGAGAAATGTTTAAATCTAAAGCTGGATCATGGCATTGTGATGCATGTTATACAAATAATCTGGAAAGTTTCGCTAAGTGCGCGTGTTGTGATACACCGAAACCGAACAGCTCCACTACTAGCGCTGTTCCTGCTGCTGTCATGATTACCGAACCGAAACCGGTAGCCACTATAGGGTGGGGAGATAAATTCAAACCCAAGCCAGGTAGTTGGGAATGCAAGGATTGCTTAGTGCGTAACGATCCTAGTCTAGAAAATTGCAGTGCGTGTAACAGTCCCAAAGATCCAACAAAAGCAAAGACAAGTATTAAACTTACTTCCGATAATGCACCTAAGTTTAACTTTGGTATACCTCCTAAAACTACAAGTAATGAAGAAAAGTCAACTTCGGTATTCCAAGTTACGACCCAGGGACAGTCAGTTGATACTGGGGCGGACTTATTTAAACCCAGTGCACCAATTTCAGAAGTAAACAATAAAACATCTATATTTGGTACTGGGTCACTTGGACCACAATTCCGTTTTGGTATTCCACCAGCAGCAAATGACCAGAAGCCAAATGCAGGGACTTCTTCTATTTTTGATGGCACTGGTGCACACAAATTTAGTTTTGGTGTACCATCAAATAATCTTGAAACATCAGCAAGTCCTGTGGCGTTTGGGGCTCAGAAACCTGCCAATAATAGTGCGTTTGATGCACTAAAGACTACCACTGAAAGTCAGGCTGTTGACTTTAGCTTCAAAAATAATGAAGAACTCAGTACTCCTGTAAAACCAGCACTGCTTCCCACGCCACAGACAGATAGTTCCTCTAATGTATCCTTTGGGTTCAAAGAGAGTAGCACATTTGATTTTGTATTCAAACCTAAAACACCAAACAAGGCTAAAAGCCCAGCAAAATCACCACATAGCCAAGGAGATGGGGATGACAGTGACGGCAATGAGTATGCTGCAGAAGATGAATGCTACCATCCCTTCACTCCTGTGATCCCCCTGCCTGATAAAGTAAGTTTTTTTCTCTCTGTCTATGATTTTTCATTCTTTTTTTTAAATTGTGTTACTGTATATTGTCTGTTGGGGCAACTGCATCAATGTGGTAATTAAGAATTGCTGTCTGTACTAGTGAAGTATTGTGTAATTTTTTTTTACTGTTATCATCAGTTCATTATCATCCTTCTGCCCTTATCCTTAATTTTCAAACAGTAACTTCTCCATAGGAAGCGTCCAATCCAAACCATGCCCCTTTTCTCGACGTTTTATATGGCCAATGTGAAATAAAATATTTTGATTTTGATCCCAATTTATTTGAGGTTGGCGCAGCGAGTATTCTTACATATTTCTCTATTACTCGTCATCTCAGCAGTCACCTCCTTTCTAGCCATATCATCCTTCACATGCATGTATAGCATCTAACTATTTCAAAATGTTTTTAGGTTGAAGTCGTAACTGGCGAAGAAAATGAAACTGAACTTTATGGCCAGTTAGCAAAATTATACAGATTTGCATCAGGTGAATGGAAAGAACGCGGGAAAGGAATCGTCAAAATACTAAAACATAAGGAAACTGGGAAGTTAAGGTAACCTTAAGATCATATTTTAGACATTTTCAGTATTATTTTCACATTTATTAATAAATTTACATTAAATGTTTTATTTTGCAGGGTGGTTATGCGAAGGGAACAGGTCCTTAAAATATGTTTGAATCATGCTTTGACTCCTGAGATAATTTACAATGTAAAAGATGAAAAGTCTTGGCAATTTATTGTCAATGACTTCAGTGAAGGTGAACTAAACTTAGAACATTTCTGTTTACGGTTCAAAAGTAAAGAGGTAGCTTCAGAATTTAAAGATGCAATTGATAATTCACTACAAGGAAAACCCGTCAATAAGAAAGAACAGATCGACAAGAAGGAGAAAGACGAAAGTGATGATGTTGTGTTTGTCAGTGAAATACAAGCGACGACAGAAGAAAAACAAAAAGCCAAGGAGCTTATGCTGCCGGAGAACTTCTTTACTTATAAAAGTAAGGAACCTTGTCAAGGATGTCGTGGGTGCCACGACAGCGATGAGTCCAGTGCATGCGGAACTGATCCACAAGATTCATCAAGTGACAAAAATGTAACATTAACTTCTGAATCACATGTTACTAATGTAGAACAAAAGCCTATGACAATAGCCGCAACTTTAAAAGCATCATTGGCTAGTGCCAGCACACCTGTGAAAACAACCACCCCTCTTTTCCAAAGTCCTACTAATTCAATTTATGGCACTCCATCTAATTTTGAAAAAACGGTAGATACATCTATATTCCGCACTCCACTGGGGTCACTTGCGTCCAATGCAAAAACACCGACATCGACATCTTCCCAGAGCAGCTTTGGTAGTAATACAACCAACAAGGAAAATACTTTCATTCAGAAACCTAGTATATTCTCAGGATTTGGAGAACAGACCATGTTATTTGGAACCCCACAAAATAAGGCTGCTTCCATATTTGGCAGTGTTGACTCTCAAGGGGTATCAGGCGCTGCGAATGAGAATCAAGTCGAGTCTAATTCAAACTTCGGAACAGCACCCACAAAATTCGTTTTTAGTGATACAAAACAGACACCACCGACTGCGAACAGTACTAACGACAAAGGAATGTCTTTTAACAGATCTGTTTTAGAATTTCCTGCTAATACGAAGCCTGGCAGTCAAAATAGTGGTGTAAAATCTGTATTTGGAGATGATAAAAAGTCCGAAAACTTATTTACTAGCGTTAATCAAGGAAGTATTTTCGGACCCGGTGCCTTAGCAAACAGTCAACCCAAAATCGATTCTGGCATATTTGGGTCAGATGGCATGTCGGCATTTGGTTCTCTGCCTCAAAATTCACTATTTGGAAGTGGTAAATCAATAATTGGGACAACAGACCATGCATTAAGTACAGCTGTAAATACGGAACAGAAGAAAGAAGAGCCAGTTGCGGTAAATGCCAGTGGTGACTACAGGCCTAAGGAAACGGATGCGGCCAAAGAGCCTGAGAAGGATGAAGCACCATTCCGTGTTGACAACAGTCTGTCATTTGCTGCTTTGTCAACTGGTACTGGGCCTGGCTTCGGTATCAAAACTATCCAAAGTAAGTTAAAATGATTGTGTGTCAATTAAATCTATGTAGACTTTTGGTACTGGGACCGGTCAACGTGGCGACACTTGGGGGAGGTCCAGCAGTGGACGTCTTTCGGCTGAAATGATGATGATGATGATCATGAGACTTTTGGTTATTCTAATACTAGCCGTCGAAACTGTCCCTCACGATTACTGCAGCTGAACTAGGGCTGCTTATTATTACAACTTTTTTTTTTTTTTAGAACAACCTGATTTTAAATGGGAGGGAGCCGGACAACAGCTATTTGTTGCTAAACCTGGAAATCATTCTGGAGACAAGTCGAAGAACGAGGGCGGTGACGGCGAGGACACCACAGGCGCTGACGAGGAATACGATCCTCACTACGAGCCTATTGTACCGCTGCCCGACAAGATTGTGGTCACCACAGGAGAGGAGGATGAGGTAACTAGGATCAATTCTATTTCTTTGTAAAACTTGATGTAAGATTAGACTTACGTATTTTTAACCGACTTCTATAAAAAGAGGATCTTACGTACTCGGCCGCCATGTTTTCTTTTTAAATGTGCATACACCGATTTTTTTAAAACCGTTCATCGCCAAGCGCCAATGCGACAAAATATTCGCACATTTACTATAATATGATCTAGTTACAAAACACGGTTGTATATTTCGGCAACAAGTTACAACTATGTAAATCAGTTTTATTCTAAATATTACTGCCGAAATATTTACAACACAGTTATGTAAATTGTCTGTTAATTTTAGGAAAAATTATACGGCGAGCGATGCAAGTTGTACCGTTACGACGAGGAGTCCCGGGAGTGGAAAGAACGAGGTGTTGGTGAAATGAAAGTATTGTTCTACGGGGAGAGGAAGACTTACCGACTGCTACTGCGTCGTGAACAGGTATGTGTACTTTATAACCTTTTCAGTACTAGAGAAATCATGTTGTTAAATCTTAACATAACATCACGCTTGTAATCTCCGAAGGGTTAGGCAGAGGTGTACCTAAGAGAACACCCACATTTCACCGGTTATGTTTAAAGTCTCTTTTAATAGGGGGCGAGCCTATTGCCACGGACCGGGCACAAATCCAGATTCCATGGCTGCTACTGAGAAATTCCTGATAGAAAAACCCAAAAAACAAAACTTGGGTTGTGTACTTTCATAGCATATTGTCATTTCCGCCAATTATAGCCTGGCCTACCGTGGCAAAGTTGCATGTTTGTCGGTCTTTTATCGACTGTATTTCGGTGAGCGTGCCCAAGAGCTCCACGAGCTCATTCCGCCATCTCCCGTTTTTCATCGGGAGTCCAGGCGTACTGCAGGTCACCCATACCTTGTCGATGTTCCGCACTACATCTTTTATTATGCGCACAGCCAAGGAGTGGATTTCCCTGCCTGCGTCGGTGTTTCCAAGTTCATATGACCCCAATCTATTTAAGCCGCGAGTTAATAGGCTTCTTTTAGGTCATCTCTGTCCTCAGGACAAGATTGAGGTCAAGAGTATTACGATTTAATAAAAAAAAAAAACAATCGCACAATAAAAAGAAAAGTCGACATCAGAACTAAACCTATGCTCCCAGATTTTTACAAGCGTCGGCAGTGTTCGACATCGGCGGGCCCAATCTGTGGAGGTTTCTTTGTCGATTTGTGAAGGGTGATTCTGTGCAACAGAAAGGGATAGAGATACAGGAAAATGAGAATCCGTATTCTCTTGAATCTAATTATTACGAACCCGTGTCATTCGTACAAATCTCTGGTTGACACGGAGGGATCTGTGCCCGAAGCACCGGATTACCCGATGTTCACATGTCCACATGTCCGCATGTTCTTGAGGGTAAGCTGTGTTTGCATTCGCGTGCTTGAGCGATGTTACTGTGACGCATTGTAACGTGGTGGTCTATTATCAGGTACACAAAGCGGTGCTGAACATGCTGCTATACATGGACCTTCAACTGCTACCGATGAGGAACTCGGACCGCGCCTGGACGTGGGCGGGACGCAACTTCGCCGAGAACCCCGCTGGCGAACAGGAGACCCTCGCCGTGCGCTTCAAGACCGTAGACCAGGCCACCGCCTTCCATGATAAGATCGTTGAATGTGTCAGGGTAAGGAATTTGTTTATTTATTTAGAGAATAGTGCAATCAGCATATAATTTTCCCAGTGGGACCCTGGGACACGCCTCTCTGATATGGTCATTATATATTCTCTGCTATGGTCTCCACTGTAACGATTTTGAAGTGTGCTGCTCAGCTTTACGGTTGTGCTGCATACTTTGCACTCAAATGTGTGCAAAGTATTCCTAAAATGGGTGTGAAAAGACCCTTATCGAAGCCGAAAGGCACTGTCATTGCGATCATTTTTTTGTTCTGGACCATACCTGGGAACCTTTTAGCTACGGAGATATTGGAGGTGAAAGTAACGATTTTACATATGTTTTAAAGAAAAATTGTTTTTAAATGTTATAACATTAATTTAAATACCTCCATGACCTGCACTATTCAATGCATTCATCACCACTATGTTTTGAGTGTGTTACAATGAGTCCTACTACCGTTAACCGTGATTTTTCAACCCCAAAAACAAAGCTGTGTCCCAGTAATATTTTGTGCATAGTTACTTAGCTTGATGTACAGAATGCTTCGTGAAGGGTCTGTTTACACCTTGTATTAGTATAATCTGAGCAAACGCGACCATGATATGACTATTAGTTTCATTAAGTCCATTTCAACAGAAACTACAAGCATCTGCTGCCCAAGCCATAAAAGAAGAGAAAGAAGCAGGACCCGCCCTCGAAAACACCGTGTCCAAGCTAAGATTACCAAAACATTTACAAGAAAGTGCGCGTGCAGACAACGCGATTACTGCAGAAACGTTCCAAAGAACGTCGGTGATAGCGTCGGGACACGAGGCTGCCGGTAATACGGGCGAGGACACGGGTTCGTCGGGCAACGAAGTGTTCAAACAAGTACACTTCCAGGAGACCGAGGAAGACCACGAGCATGATGATGAAGAGGAGGATTACGATTATGATGGATATTATAATGAGGTTAGTATTGTTTGTCTTTACAATCGCACTCCAATCACCTAGTGCTTCGAAATAAAAACTTTTAAGTTGCCCTAATTACACCAAGAAGTTCGTTCAGTCCATCGAAAGGTGGAAGTACCCATAGATTTAGCAATATTGTAAAAGAGCTGTGTAAGTGTAACAGCTTTGGTGTACAACAAACTATAATAAACAAACATACAATATAATAAACAAACATACAACAACAAAATATAATGTATTTATCTATCAAAATAAAACTTGTTACAGGACGAAGAAGAATCAGCAGCATACTACACGTGCGACGGCGAAGCCATAGTACGCCAGGGCAACAACGAGAGCACCTGCTCCAACGCACACATTCAAGTGCTGTTTGACCAGGAGATCTATTCGCCCAAGATCCTCGTCACCAACGCCGCCACCGGAGAAATACTCGCAGATATGCTCATATACACTGATACTGAGTTCCAGGTACGATTAAAACAGTTTTTGTTTAGTATCTTGTCATAATCATCATTGTTCAGCCTTGATTTACTGCTGAGTATTATAGGCTTCCTCTTGTGGCACTTCTTACATGTTTAAAAACCACGTTTACTTAACCAATATTAGAAATTCGAAAGTTTGTGAGGATTAGAATTATTAGGATGAGAATTTGGTTAAAATTTGGCACACAGATAGTTTATAACCTGAATTAACACATAGGATACTTTTTATCCCGGTATTACGATCCCGTGGGACAATTACCGAACTCCACGCTTGCGAAGCTGCAGGCATAAGCTAATTTAACTTGCCTTGAATTTCAAACCCGTTCCCCCCAACCAAATGGGCTGAAATTAAATTAATCTGCACACACCTTTGGTTCTGGTGACAATACATTTTCATGACAGGCATGACTTGATCCTGCAGCCAGGATCGCCTACTCAACGGGTAATAGCACGGATACGAAACATTGTATACGCGTTCAATGTTGATAGATAAACCTAATAAAATTTTCATTTTGATAACAACTCCTTTTTAAAAATATTTTTTTAAGATTTTTTCATTATTATTAAATTACATTGAAAATATTGTGGTTGACATGACAGAGTGAATTAAAATCTAGCCTTGAATACAACTTTCTGTATAACCACCACCTTTCAAATGTTCGCAATATGTTCACGACAGCTAATTTTTGATTGCTATGTGGCGTGACTACGCCTCAAATGTTAAGATTAAGGGCCTATTTCACGTTGTCCGAATAGCTAATACTTACCGAATAAATTCCAAAATGGAACAGAATTTTTTTAGTAAGTAGGCCCAAATAACTTATATTATACTCTCACGAGTAGACTCCCTAAACTCTTCCTATTTGCACTGCTGTAGTCTTCTGGGTACAACTAAAGGGGGTAAATAAACTAGTTTCGCTTAGGAAACAGTACTAGTGCCAATACCAGTAATGTGTCGACTCGTAGAATACATTTTTCGTTGTCGGATCATTATTATCTCATTAGAAGACACATTAAATGTATAAAACTCGTATTTTACATCTGCGTACTGACAAAGTGACGTGAATGAATGGTTGTTAAAACACATTTCCTTACGGCTAGTCTAGTTGATCCAACGAAAAAGGGTGCTGTTAAACGTTTTCCCTACCAGCCCGTTTTGGGTAGTAATGATCTTCATCATCCTGTCAATTTAAATAAGAACCAGTGACCAATAGTTTTGTTTGTACTAGATGAGCGGCGACTCATGCATATGGTCGGGCACGGACTACACCAGCAACGACCCCGTGGACAAGACGGTTACCGTCAACTTCTACGACAACGAGACCGCCATGCAGTTCTATGACAGTTGTGAGGTAAGCATTCACTTATACCAATGAACTAACTTCCTGTTAGGGTTCCTACTTTCTGTACTCTTCTCTGTTATTCGTCTTTTACAAACTCAATATCAATTTTTTGACGATGGCCACTACAACTATTATTTTATTTGAATTTCTAATACTCCGGATCTGTTGGAGCTGGAATATCGAAAACAAGCGCCATGTAAATGCTAATCATAGTTTTACAACCACGATGAAAAGATTCCATTCTTGTTCTATCGTCTCCAGGCTGCTACACACTATGCCGGCGGCGCCGCCGGGTGTGCCTCTGTCCCAGGCGACGGGTATTAACGGGCCGCCGGTACTTTATGCAGAAGCCACGGAGCTTCGTATCCTATACGATCCTCGCCAAATTGTTGTTTGTCGGTCGTCACGTAACTCGGTATGTGTTGTTTCAGACGAGTAAAGCCGCCACGTACGCGTCCACGGATCCAGAGTCGTAGGAATATATTATTCAAACGCCTAAATAAGTATTGAACGTCAAGTGTAGATTAAACTCCGTGTTTGGTTTAGTTAGTAAGTGTGTAGACCGGTTTTTACGATATCCTTATTACGAATTTTCTTTTAAAGTCTAGGCGACTATAAATTGACCCTTTTTGTTTGTTGAGAGTCGAATTTTGTTACCTGTTTTTATTATTGCTATTTAGATCTCATGAAACCTAAAAGTGTTTTTATCATTTTGTTATCATAGGAACGGTTATTCAGTGAAAACAATTATGACATTAACATAATAATCAATGCCTTAATGGTACTACATCTATAAGTGATTCCTAAATAATCTTTTAAATTACATGAAGTGCAGTGCATGTGTAGTTTCATCAAACTTCTGACATACATAAGCCAATCAAGTTGTATAAATAAGTGCTTATTAATTATTTCTATGCTACAGTTTTGAAAATTATGGAAGTGTATTAGAATAAAGCGACAACAAAAGAGATCTAACCAACGCTTGTTGACATTTTTATTCTAAACGATCACTTTGTTTGACGATGTATATTTATTATGTAATGATATTGATGCAAATGTTCCTAATTGGTTAGGTCTTTTTATATGTCACTATGGAGTTACGACTGATTGCGACTGGCTGTTTTATGAATATTATCACTCGTAGCTTCATGTTAGTTAACAAGGCATACTTGATTCATGTAGTTCTCACATCGTATAATATTATAATTTATTCTGAAGTTACGAACAATGTATAACTTACTTTTTGTATAACAAATAAATTAAATGTGATCCAGCCTTTGTGAAGATATTATAGATGTTTGTGAATTTCTTGAATTAAGATTATTGATTTTTTAAATATAGTTTTTAAATGAGCAAAGGATCATTTGCTGTGGTAATTTTTTTATTTAACTTAATGATACTTAATAGAAATTTGTGGAAACCTTTGAAAGGGTAATAGTTATTTCCTTTTCTCATTTAAACTGTGATCTTAATATTAAACATAATATCTGATGAACCAAGTGTAATAAATGAAAAGTGAATCTAAATTGAAGTCTTTTTCTATTTATAGACCAAACGCAGATGTATGTTATTATAAATCAAGCAAACTTAATTATCTTTGTCATATATAAGGATCGGTTCAGACAGCACGGAAAAGAGTCCGAGCAATTTACTGGCTACGTCGAAAACAGAACCGTATTACAAGAAAATTGTACGAATACCAACGCGGCCATCAAACGTAGCCTCGAACATGCTCGCGGCTCAGGTTACGCGTCTCCTCGCGCATGCTCGGGAGTGCTCGAGGATACCCGAGACCGCGCGAGCAAGTTCTGACGTGCTCACGTATTGCCGCTGGCGCTTTCAATGTTGTTACTGAGTTTTGAGTGTTTGTTGTTGACGAAGAAAAGTTTATTAGCTGTTTGCGATTGCGTTTAGTGACGATAATCTAATGCGAAGATGCAACCCCAGTTGTTATTTCCGTTCTATCTGAACTGACCCTAAGAATATTTAGTAAAAACTACAGATTTGTTTTTATACATTCCACCAGTTTTACTGATACGACTTTTTTCACAATCACTCAAAAACTTCGCAGTGTCACTGATTTTTATTCTTTTTGATATTGACGTACTGCTTCCTTCTGTCGTCCTGTCATCAATTGACAAGTTTTAACAATGATTTCTGATTGATTGACTCTCAAGTTTACTCAGTTTACACGAAATAGCATGGATAATAATAAATGGTACAAATATATTACACGGCACAATATGGTGAATAAGCAGACCTCCATAATGAATGATAGTTTCTGTTCTCAGGATAGCACTATTTTACTTCGTAGTTTTAAGGCAACTGAACACATCGAAAGCATTCGTTGAAAGCGAAAAGAATGAGACGCCTGAAGAGCGTCCTCTTCTTGAAGTAAGGGCTGTGTTCCTCAATTGTGAAACTGTAAGTAATTTCCCTAATGCCCTAATAGTATGGTACCCTATCCATCGGGTTTTTATAAAACGTGTCCTTCACCACGCAATCCTCACCTTTGAAAACTTCATGAAAATCTATTTTGAGTAGGCAAAAAATAGTCAAGAAATAGTGCTCTGCCTTATGTCACATAAACAACTGAGCGGTGTTTCGGTGCTGCTCCGGGTCCTCCTGCCTCGTGTCGCGAGTAGCATGTCCGTGCGGCACGTTGCCGCAACGCAGAGTGTGCATAGAGTCTTAAGAGTGTATTTAGCTAATTATATTCGAATTTATTGGTAAATACTTTAGGTAGGTACTAACAATAATAAACAAAAAACACTCAATAATACCACATGAGTAAATAAACGGAACAGAGACAAAGCTTCATACAACCGCGCGAATCGGTTGCACTACTATAAGCGCGCGGGGCATGTGTGCGTGACTACTGGCCGAGTTGCAAAATATATCATGCTTGTAACTATCCCAAGGAGTACAATAGGTAAGTAAATATTTGATTATTACTTTTTCAAGTAAGTACCTTTTTTAAATGAGAAGAGGGTACTACACGGTGTGTTTTACCTTTGTATTATTGCAAGCTTTTACTAAACCTTAGTAATTAGTAAGTTTTGAACCACTTCCCGAAAATCAAAATCAAAGCATTTATTTCAAGTAGGCCAGTTACAGGCACTTTTGAATTGTCGAAACAAAGGCAACAGTAAAATATAGCTACAGTCCCAGTCACAAGGCACAAAAACTGTGAAAACACTGTAGTTGCCCATTCCCTAACGTAGATCTCTATGGAGAAGAACGGGCAAGAAACTCCATGGACACTCTTTTAAATCAGAATACTTTAACAAAACCTTGCTTACATCATTCATTTTGAGATGGTACATTATGTGAGAACGATGCAGCAAGATGTGTACGTTAAAAGTGTCCATAGTAAAAACAATTCAAAAATAAAATAATTAATTCAAATAAGCCGTGGCAAATAAGAGATGACCAGTGACAACTGACAGCGCCCGTTCACGAACATGACGCATGTATCAGCACCATTCAACTCAACCATTTTGAAGGGAACTAAATGATCCGACAGACGTGCCACCATCAGCGAGACATTTGAGTGAGCATGACATACTCCTAACCGCCAGGGCACATTCAAGTCAAGAAAAGACGCAGGTTTCCAGCGAATGACAGCTTTCTAGTACATAGTACTCACACAATATGGGCTAGGCGGCTATATAATACAAAAGAGATTGAATCTAAACAATGCAAAGTTAGTTATACAATCTTCAGCAGCTCCAACAATACTATTTAATGCTATCAATTTAGGCGCCCCTGTTCTTGTGGAGCAGGACCGGCATCGAGCCAAGCATTTTTATCAGTGATATAATCGTCCAACTTGTAATATGCTTTCTTACATAGTGTGCGTTTAATGCATGTTTTAAATTTCGTTTCATTCAGTTCAAGAATACTTTGTGGAATTTTATTATAGCATCTCAAACAGTACCCCATGAAAGATGAGTCTACTTTAGCGAGTCTGAAGCCTGGCTGAACTAATTGGTCTCTATTTCTAGTACTGTAACCGTGTCTGTCAGCTCTTTTATTAAAAAGATGTAGATTTTTTCTTACATACATTATGTTTTCGTAGATGTATTGACAATGTAGCGTCATGATGTTAATTTCCTTAAACAGTTCCTTTAGAGAATCGCGCCTACGAAGATTATATATGGCTCTGATGGCTCTTTTTTGCAGAATAAATATAGACTCAATGTCTGCAGCCCGTCCCCACATTAAAATGCCATAAGACATAATACTATGAAAGTAACTAAAATAGACCAGTCTAGCGGTATCTACATCAGTATATTGACGGATTTTTCTTATAGCATACGCTGCTGAACTTAGCCGCCCCGCAAGAGATGTTAAATGAGAACCCCATTGTAGCCTTGAATCAAGCGTAATCACCAGGAAAACCGTTTTATCTACAAATTCAAGTTTCTCTTTATTCAATACTATATCACAATCCCTACTTTTAACATTCGGTAAAGCAAATCTTACGCATTTCATTTTTTTTTCATTTAACACTAAATTGTTTGCTGTGAACCAATTATGGACCTGAAGTAGGGCATTTTTCACGTCATCTAGATTTTGGGCCCGTCTATTTATCTTAAAAATTAGGGAAGTGTCATCAGCGAATAACTCCATATTTTGAAGTTGGTTTTTCAATAAATAGGGGAGATCATTTATATATACTCGAAAGAGGAAAGGACCCAATATTGAGCCTTGCGGTGCCCCCATTTTTACTTTTAAACCCTGTGAATTAACACCATTTATTTGCACATGTTGATGTCTATTACTCAAATAAGATTTTACCAAACTAAGTGCAAGTTTCCCTAGTCCGTAATGCTCAAGTTTAAAAAGTAATGTGTCGTGATTTACGCAATCAAATGCTTTGGAGAGGTCACAAAAAATTCCAATGGCGTCTTGGGACTCTTCCCACGCAGTAAATATGTGCTTTAATAAGGTTACACCGGCGTCAGTTGTACGTCCCTTGGTGAAACCATACTGTTGATCGTGTAAGATTCTGTTGGTGTTAAAATGATTGTGCATTTGATTTAGCATTACCTTTTCAAACACTTTGCTAAAAACTGGCAACACGGATACAGGTCTATAATTATTTGTATCTTTACTATCTCCGGATTTAAACAGAGGTATGACTTTACTGTATTTCATTAAGTCCGGGAAAACTCCTTGATCTACACACAAATTAAAAATTAAAGCTAAGTATGGTGCTATAGTCTCAACTATGGATGTACAAACTTTGATAGACATTCCCCAAAGGTCTTCGGTCAGTTTGACTTTTATTTGCCGGAAAGCTTTAATAACTATCATAGGGTTTATGTGTTTAAATTTAAATTCAGCCGGGCAGTCAGACACATTCGCCTTTAATAAACCAATTGAGACTTCAGGAGAGGAATTAAGAGCCTCCGTAGTTTTTAACGGTATATCGGTAAAGAAATTTACAAACTCATGAGCTACTTCCTGATTAGAGCTTTTAAGACCACATGCTGTATCTAATGTGTAGCTAGTGTTACGTATTTTCTTCCTGTTAGTCTCGTTATTTATGACTTTCCAAACTGTCTTAATTTTGTTTTCTGCTGTTTTGATCTTGTTGCTAATGTGCAAGGCTTTGGCAACCTTGCATGTATTTCTAAAAATTTTTGAATACTTAGCAACATACTTGTTAAAAGTTTCAGAGTTTATATAAGGCTTAAGGCCATAAAGCTCAAATAGTCTTTCCCTACTTTTTCTGATACCTCTAGTTGCCCAATCACTAAATATAAATTTAGGGCAAAAACATTTTGTCTTCTTTTCAAAAGTTTTGTTAAATTCAGTGTGAACTATTGAAAAGAAATTATCATACAATTGATTTATATTAATATCGTCCATATGATGGCTCATAACACTTAACTTGTTCTGTAGGGAAAAATTATACCTCTTTAACTAATAGTTATAGGTCTAAATTGAATCTGAATTTTTTGCAATGGCATGTTACACCTAAAAGTTACAGTTTGTCCGCTATGGTCAGACGGCAAACAATTTACTATGGTTTTATCTAAGTAATCACAATTGCAGAAAACATTATCTATACAAGTAGCAGAAGATGAAGTGACTCTCGTAGGTTCAATAAAAATGTTAGTCAAGTCAAATGACTTGAAAAGATTTAATAATCGACTGCTATTAGAATTTTCTTCTAAAATATTGATATTGAAATCACCACAAATAATTATAGGTTTATCACTGGCTGCAAGTTTTGCCAGGACATCTTCCATTATTGATTCAAATAAGGAAAAGTTTTGATAGTTTGGGGGTCTGTACACACACACAATTACATGCTTATCTAGCTCAACACAAGACAGTTCGACGCAATGTTCCGCCGAGAGACCTACTATGTCATTACGTTGCTTATATTTAACACAATTTTTCAATAATATTAGGGAACCTCCACGCAGCATAGATTTACGGTTAAAACAGCTACCCACCGCATAGTTCTCATAATTAATAAGCATTTGGTAATCCTTTAGCCAATGTTCAGTAAAACAAATAATATCAAACATACTTCTTTCTAAAAATAATTGTGTAATAACCGATGTCTGATTGAGCTGAAATTTTGTATACCTGCGTAACTTTGGTGACAATGCAATAATGAGAAAACATGCAGGATTGTCTCCTCACTAGGGAACTCTTCAACGGACTAACCATTGAAGAGTTTGGTCACGAAATTTTGTGTGTTAGTTTAATTTGGATAATTCAACACGATTTATATCATGAACTGCTGCTGCAGACAGGATAGTCTCCTCACGAGGGGACTTCTCAACGGCTATAGTAGCATGATCATGAAAGTTTGAATACGCGTTTAAAAAGCATTTTTAATGAAATCTTATCATTAATACCTACATCGTTCTTATTTCTCGCTACTAGTCTGTCTGTCTTTAAATTAACAAAATATTTAAAAATTAGGTATATAATCTTTAAAATATACCTATGTCTTTTGTTTATTAGTGTTCGGTTTGCATTTTCACTTTTTTTTTTGTTTCAGGCGTCATGATTGGTTCAAAGCTTTCGGGCGCCAAGATCTCCTTCTAAATCGGTTGATGATAAAACGAGGCAACAATACAGAATATGTGAGGATCACTTCAGAAGAAACTGCATCAAGTTTTCTAAAAATGGACCTCTAAAATATTTCTTTTCCAACACTCAAATTGCCGTCAAACGAAGGTGCAAGCTCGAGTTCTACAGTGTTTAAGGGACAGCCCTCCACAAACTGACAACGAGAGCATTCAGCTCCTTATTTTTAATCATATTCCACCGGAATATTAATTTCTCCGGAATTTTTATTTTTTTTAGTTTTTTTTTTTCAAAAAATGGTTCAAATCGGTCCAGTAGTTTCGGAGCCTATTCGGTACAAACAAACAAACAAACAAAATCTATCCTCTTTATAATATTAGTATAGATTGTAAATTTGATATTCCATGTGAGTGTTTCCCGTTAGATTACTTGAAAAAACTATATGTTAGATTCAGAATTCATCACACCATTAAAAGAAACAATAAATTATTAAAAAACAAAAATTATAAAAAGAAAATGATTAGAGTAAGTAATTTGTAAAGTATTCTATCATACTGAATAATAAAACAATTTAACAAATGTTTTGTTTAATTTGTCTTAACGTATTGTGAAAACCCCACCAAAATAGATAATAACTGCCCACACTTTGGTTGGCAACTTACCTACTGGTTAAGTTGTCAACGAGCAAAACGAACTGTACCTATGCACCTTCAACCAACTTACCTATAATATAGCAGTCAGGTCGGTGGTATAATTGAAGTTAAACCTACAACATCTTCTATAGTCATGCATATGTCTCAGACAGAACAAACATTATATTTTTATTATGTTTTAGTAAAATATTTCAGGAAGGAAACGCACTGGAGGAAAGCGTTGATCCTTACAGTGATTTGTTACGGTTCGAACGAGAGGAACTCTTCAAGCACAGTGTGCTACGAAACTGCAAAAAAAAACTTGCTATTACTGTCAGAATAGCTTGCGATTCCGAGGTGAGTAGTTAGTAATTAGTAAACAGTGGGCTCACACTGCTCACAGTGAACAAATGTTCCAGGCCTCCTATATGTGAGTGGAAGTGGGCTGTAATCCACCACTCGGCCCCAGTGCTCGCTGTTCACTGTTCAGTTCTAGGACCTGCGTTTTGCTCGCGATGTTTTCCTTCATCGTTTCGGGAGTCGTAAATGACGATGGATTATATTATTAGTACTATCGTCAAAGTGAGTAGCTTTTGCACAATAATACTACGTAAAGGTAGTATTATTGCGCAAAAACTACTCATTTTGGCGTATAATCATAAGTACCGCAAAATTTCATCATCACCTTGATTAACAATAATATTCCACCACAGCTCAGTATCGTAGGCGTTCTCCCTTATGCGCGTAACATGCTTCTTGGTTCAACTTAATTGGGCCTCTTGGTCTTACTATAATATAGTACCTAATGGTGGCGACAAACGCTAAAGTCTGCCTGTGCGAGTGAACCCACATATCGTAGCTTGTATGGGACCGCACGGTATGGTCGGAGAGATATTCAGGTTATCGTATAAGGTGTCAGTAGAAAGAATTGCTTCTCCTGGCTGGGGAAGCGTCACAAACTGCACAAGAACTCCAGGACCTTGGCCAAAGGTAGTCAAAATACACCATGTGGTTTACATCTGAATCTCACAGAGCACATTGCCCACTCCAGGGCGGAGGACATCCATGAGGATTTGACACAAAAAAATATATGTTCTAACACACGCTTCGCTCTACCTGCATGGTGACTCGTAGCGTGTATGATACGGTTAAAGATATTTATTTCTCAAAAGAATTACAAATTCACTTACAGAGGACACATAAATATTTTAAGAACAATGTTATCTGCCAGTAAGTGTAGATAAAAACAAAAACAAATGTGTATCTTAAAACTACCATTACAATAATACTTCGACTTAACATACATCATTTAAGCACTAACTAGTACAAAATAAACAAATCAGAAGAAAGTAGGTTACTCGGTACACACAAGAAACAACACAACAGTTTTGGGCGATGAGGGTAGGGTCACGGTAATAATATCTACAGTAGTGTATTTTCATACAAACGGTCGGAACGCAAGTCATACCTACACGCCTCGAGTTCGGTATACACTCGGTTCGCAACAGGTCACGATAGCACCGCACTGACGAACGAATGTTGTGATGGTTTTGTAAGCAGTACGCAGTAGGTATTTGTGAATATTTGATTGAAATAAGTACAAGTATTTACTGAATATGGCAAAGAGTTATAATGTTGTGCTGTCTTTGGTTGTTTGAATTCTTCAGTAACGCATCCATAGATAACATTTTTTAAAATTACCTGGAAACTCCGTAAGGTAAGACTATAAAATAATTTATATATACCTACTAGTAGATACCTACGTATTTTTTATTTTTAAAAAGATCGGTATTTCGCTTTTTCCACCGAGTTCCATCTGGATTAATAAATAAATAAGTGGATAGGGTGAAAAAAGTGACACACGGATGACCTAGGTACCTACACTCGCTTTAAAAATAACTAATAGATAGTTTCTTAGGCTATCTACTTACTCATGTAAGTACATGAGTAAGTAGATAGCTACATACATATGTTATTGAATTTGACGAAATATCATTATGAAATTATTATTTATTATGAGAATAATAAATGGTAGGTATCTACCTAGTAAGATTTACATTATAATTCTCTGTCTCAGAATTATAATTTTTATTGAATCTACTATTCAAAAATACAACTTGTATTTTCTTGGACACTTCCTATTTTATTCACAACAATTTTCATTTTTTTAAATTAAATTTATAATATTTACAATCACAAAACTAGAAAGAAACTCAACTAAGAAGAAGAAATTAAAATACTGTAGGTGCAGCAGCCTTATAGCGTGCGTAGCCGCATAGGTACTTCCCGGCTGTAGGTAGTTATTTCAAGGGCAGGGGCGAGTCACAATACTGCAATATATTATACTGTGGTAGGGTGCAATTTAATAGTTGTTGCGTGTTTACTAAGGCCTACCTCACAGTGCAGAACATAATCGATTCAGTAAATTGTTTTCGGTTAATATTTGTACATATATCTATATTTATTTATTATTGTTTATGTAGATTTATTTTTGATTATATTAGTTTGTACCTGTTTTTTCCCGTTTAATATTTGTACATAGATTATTGATTTTAAATTTACAAGGAAAGATCTTTATAAATATATACATTTTTAACGTTTTCTTGTATGACGATTTGATTTCTTTTATGTCTTTAGGTAGTTTGTAATAGAAGTTGACCCCTACGTACATAATATTAATTTTTCCATATTTAGTCCTAGGCTGGGTTAAGCAGATGTCATTAGCTTGTCTTGTTAAAACTTTGTAAATATTATCTGAGAATGTATATCTTTACCATAATATGATGTTGATGGCTTATATACATAATTCGCTTTAACTCGATTTCTCTCTTTACCAGACTTTAGGTGATGAATACATACCTATCGAGCACGTATTCGAGGGACCGGATAAGAAGCGCGTGCGTCTCCTCGACCCTTACATCTTGCGTTTGCAACGGGAAGTACCGCTCCAGGCCTACAAATTGCGCAGAGTTGATGTACGGGACCTTGAACTTATTCATTACTAAGTACTTGTCTAGTAGGGATTATGTTTTTTGTCCTGTGTTGATTCTTAGTCGGCTTGCTGGTGGCAACCTTG
The DNA here is from genome assembly GCA_910589295.1 of Noctua janthe. Taxonomy (NCBI): domain Eukaryota; kingdom Metazoa; phylum Arthropoda; class Insecta; order Lepidoptera; family Noctuidae; genus Noctua; species Noctua janthe. Next base: position 8,929,813 of record OU342556.1, on the reverse strand, counting down.
AATTAATGACGGTCCTGCCAGGTGCGTATACCTAAAATCACAATTTTAGAATGGGTGTAGGTCACAGTCCGCAGTCTGTACAAGACATCGTCATTTATACTTTGTTCTAACATCTACCAGACTCTGGCTGGAGGCCTTACACTCAAGGCATCCACAGGATAGTCCGGTTAAGCAAAAACCAGCCTCATTGGTTGCCCTGCGAGATGCCAAAAAAAAAATTCTACCACACCAATGTCCCGGATGTCGTTTGAATGCTCGTCGCAGTTTTTTATAAGAATGGATAAGCCTGTTATGTAATTTCAATCATATTATCAAATCCTGTACACATTATGTACCTATATTTAAATTACACCTTTTCGTAATTCCAGACTGTACGTGCTGCAGTCATAGACAATGCAGGTAAACCTTATTATACTGCCAGCAAAGGCGACGGTTTTAAACATCAAAAAGTAAGTACCACATAACATCACGCCTGTAATTCCCGAAGGGTTAGGCAGAGGTGTACCTAATAGTACACCCATATTTCGCCAGTTATGTTAAAGTCCCATGTGTAATAGGGGGCGAACCTATTGCCATGAACCGGGCGTAAATCCAGACTCCGTGGCTGCTACTGAGAAATTCCTGATGGACCCAATGACACATTGCTTGAACTGGGCAACGAACCCAGGACCTCATGCTCAGCAGTCGCGCTTCCGACCACTAGACCAACGAGGTAGTAAGTACCAAACTTCTTTAAATAATCAAATCGATAATAATTTAAGAATAACACAGTCTTGATTTACACATTTATAAAATCCTATTTTCAATATTGTAAATGGCTTATTTTTTAATAAAATACTTTAAGCGTATGGTGCGAGACATAGACTTCTATGAGGCATCTTGGCCCTATGACAGTAAGACTAACCTTCTGCAAACCAACCCAGTGACGCCACAAGCCATACACCCACTCCAATTTGCTACATCATCCATAACAAAAGCTACTTCATATCCATCCAGGCGTTACGGTAAGTCTGAATAAACCATTGTCTTTGAAATATAAAGATTGAAGTAATTATACAGGGTGTAAACAGACCCTTCACATAACCGTCAACCAAGCATTCTGTACATCAAACTAAGAAACTTTACGCAAAAATTATTCGGACTATTTTTTGGTGAAAAATCACGTTTTAAGGTAGGACTCGATGGAGAGCACTCAAAGCATTGTGCTGATGGATGTATTGAATAGTACGGGGATCGTGGAGGTGTGTAAATTAAAAATCTTACATTAAAAACATTTATTTAAAAAAAAACTTGTGAAAAAGTTGAAACTTTGACCCCCAATATCTCCCTAACTAGAAGGTTCCCAGGTATGATCTAGAACAAAACAATGATCGCAAAGACGAGGAGAACAAGTGCCTTTCGGCTATGTTAAGGGTCTATTTACACTCTTTAATATAATATATTTAAGGGTGTAATCCTTAACGTAGCATACATATTATGTAGGTATCGAAGATCAATATGATTAGGTAGCGAAACAACAAAATGTACCTTAGGGTTTAATTATCTTAAACACAAAATAATTTCATTCATGACCCAATCAAATATCAAATACAGCTGAATTTGTCTAAGGTACCTAACTCACTCATCACTGTATCATTTTACTTCATTTACTGAACCTCAATCCTTTGCTCAGTGCAACACACAGTCTTCATATCTACGTGTTTTCAAAATATTCCGTCTTGATTTTATTTTCAATGACAAAGTTAGGTCCGTACTCTTCAGCTGGTGCATTTTGCATTTGAGATTGAGTCGATAACCTCTCCTCCGCATCAATGATGACTGCAAATATTTTCTTCTTCACTTGTGTTTGCATCCATTGTGGCATATCTCTGGTGCTTTTCAAGATACAGTTGAAGAAAGATTCGAGTGCATCTATCTCTTTTTCTTGACGTAATATAGGGAATGTGTCTTCGGCATGCTCAACGCAGCGTCGTTTATGCGGTGTTACATCTGATTTTACAGACTCCACAGCATTTGTCGTAGAAACATCATGTTCAGAGTTCTTTGAACGTAGAATCACTGGTGGGTCCATTTCTATATTTTCTGTGATGCGATATTTCATATGTGGTTCCAGAAATTGCATAGCTTTTGCATATTTCCAAGTTGTGACCTGAGCTGGTAACAATTTGTTCTGTCCTAGTTTGGCTCTCTTCAAAGCTTCCCGATGATTGTCGCGAAGCTTCCTCCACTCAGTCCGCGCAACTTTGACTGAAAAGTAAAAATACAATCCGTTAAAAATTTGATAAAGTCAAACGATGTTCGTGAATGTATGTCTGGTATCTACTTAAAACAAACTGGAGAAATGGGGGTGTCCGAGTACTATAGACCTTTGACCTTCCCCTTCAAGTTACCAACGTAAGGTCTCAACTCTGGAATGAACCGATCGTCGACCGTCTTAACCACTACCTTTTTATTATCAGTCAAAATTCTCAATAGACCAGTGCTGTGCCTAAGAAGGAGTGGAAGGGACACCGACTCGAAAACGGTTACCACGTATTCAGTTCAAGTGTACAACCGATGAATAATTTCTATGTTGCTCAGAATGATGTACTGAAGTTTACGTGGTAACCGTTTCGAGTCGGTGTCCCTTCCACCCCATATACATTGATAGAAATTTTCCTAATAATATATTTAAAATAAAGATAGACAACAAAATTCAATCCTTGAATTTTCTTTCAACTCTTTTTTACACCTACATTAAAAACCTCATTCACTTAGCGATTATCATTTAAGCATTTTAAAAGTCAGAGTAAACAATATGAGTCGGCCGGCTGCCATTCAAAAACTGGTTTTTGTCAGGTACCTATCATGAATCGTCTTCATGTAGATCTACGTGATAAGCATGTTGTTACTGGTAGTTACAGAAAATACAGCTGTGGAACATCAACTTATAATCAAGAACATACTTACTATTTGGTATCGAACTGCCGTCAACTTCCTTAACGACACTCTGCCAGGCTTGACCTCTTGCATGTACTTCGGGGTAGTCGGGATGCTGTGGGTTCCACAGGCAGGGATGTGCTCGTACTGTTTCTATAAACTTCTCCATTATTTTTGTTCGTATCGCTGTATAATACGGAGCTTGCGAGCGACGTGCCTGCGTACTGACTGGCTCTGCATGTCGTGCGGAGCCCTCCCTTTACAATCAAACCGGTTTTTGTGTTGAACGCCGGTCAACAGTATTATAAAACCAGTTAGAACGCTTTCACACTGACGTTACATTCACAACAACATAAACAGATGGTGAGTTAAGCTGAGCAGTTATCCCAGTTTTATTTACCTACCATCTGTTTATGTATTTGTGCCTTTATTATTATGTACACAAATCTCATTCAAAGTAACCAAGGCCATCCATTCATTTGAGCACAAAGAAAATCCGTTAAACGTGAAGCTATAAAAAGTAATTGAATACTGACCCCTTTTAGTCCTGCAAAGTGTGCATAGGTAGGTACTTGTCTATAATTAGAATCAATGGAATTTAAAAATAAATTCAATATACCGGATGTAAACAGACCCTTCACATATCCGTCAACCAAGCATTCTGTACATCAAACTAAGTAACTTTACGCAAAAAATATTGCTGGGAATCGACTTTTTTTTTGGGGTGAAAAATCACGTTTTACTGTAGGACTCGATGGAAAGCACTCATAGCATTGTGCTGATGAATGGATTGAATTGTACGAGGGTCGTGGAGGTAAAAAACTTGTGAAAAAGTTGGAACTTTGACCAACAATATCTCCGTAACTAGAAGGTTCCGGGTAAGGGTATGGTCTAGAACAACAAAATGATCGTAGTGACGGGGAGAACAAGTGCCTTTCGTTTATGTTAAGGGTCTATTTACACCCTTTATTATATAGTTAGCGACGCGTATAAGATCGTCCTCACGTGGAATTTTTCAACACCACCTGGAGGGAAAGTACTCTAAATACTGGAGATAGAAAATTACACTCAAAAGAAACTTTCCTTTATTTTTAAAAAGAAATAAATCGGCATTCCAAGATTTTCGTAAATTCGCTTGCCGCACTCGGGAATCGAACCGGCTAAATTCCAAAAAGATACCACCCTGGACTTTTATGGCATCAATCATATGGATCAAATCTCTCTAACAAACATGATAAATTAAATGAAAGGAAAACCATGAAATCTTAGTAGAACAAAAAAAAGGGTAAACTAACTAATTAGTTGCTCAAAATGAGCTCCATTCTGTTGAATATGTCACCGTCGAATCTCGCGAGATTGTAATCTGTCGACAGATTGTGAACTGTAATATCTGTTTACAATTTAACGCATTACTTTTCGGTAGATTATAATCGAAGTGAATCCGTCAAATTGTGAAATGGTATGCGACAGAACGCACCTCGCGCGCTGATTGGTTGAACGTCATGTGCCCCGCGCCGCCATATTTCTTGGTTATTTCGTTTTTTGTCGAATGTAAACAAACTGTGTTTTGGTGTTTGTAAATTGATTTCGTGTTGAAAATAACTCAAACCTTTAGAATTAGTTATAAAAAATTGTTGTGGAAGTAAAATGATTCTGTGATTATCCAAAGAAGTGCAGTTTGAACGATAAATAAGTTAGTGTTAGTCACCGAAAGTAACTTAAGTTACATAAATTTTCCGTGTTTTAATATTTTTTATGCGTGTGAACCAATGTGATCTCATTTGATAATATTTTCAATGTCGAATATCGAGCCAATCAACAAAACTCAGAAATACCAGTTATTGTTAATCAGGATGAATTTACTAAAGAGTTACAAAACTATTACAGTGGGCATAATGCAAATAGTAAAAAATTAGAACGGACAAATCAAAGAATACAAAGTGTAATAAAATTCTCAAAAAAATCTCAAGATAAGCAACTAACAAAGACGCATTACCACCATACAAAAAAATACGATGTAATGAATATGGTAACCAGAAAGTTTTAATAATGAAAAGAAAGGATATCTGAGATCCTGTAATATGTACAAATATTCCAACGTTTTGATTTTATTTTGTGATCATTTTTTTTTTCTAAGAGTAAATTTTATTATTTTTTCACTTTTAATTTGTATTTGACGAGAAAATATTGTTACGTTTCTGATTTTTTATTTTGTTACAATTTTTTCTTACCATAATAATGATGTCAAAATAATAATAATAATAGTAGCGCCATCAGGATGGAATTTGGTGTGGACAAATGTGCGGTCATGCATGTAAAGCGAGGGGAGATTGTGGAGTCTGTGGGGACCCAGCTCTCGGATTCCATAAATCTTAGATCCCTCTCAGCAACTGAAACCTATAAGTATTTGGGTATGTCGGAAGCGCTGGGCATCAATGTTGCTGACATGAAGCAATCGTTGAAGGAGCGCTTCTTTGGCCGTCTGAAAAAAGTATTTAATAGTCTTTTATCAGGCGGCAATAAGGTGCGTGCCTTCAACGGTTGGGTCATGCCGGTTCTGATGTACTCTTTCGGCATACTCAAATGGACTCAGACAGAACTAGACGCCCTGGATTCCTATCCAGGGCGTCTAGTTCGTCAACAATGTACGGACCCTCCTGGGTCCGTACATTGTTGACGGCATATCGAATGCATCACCCGCGTTCTTCTGTTATGAGACTGTATATCCCGCGGAGGTGTGGGGGTCGAGGCTTTTTAAACGCTAAGACTCTTCACAATCGCGAGATATGCAGTCTCAGGGAATATTTCCTTGAAACCGACGTGGGGATGCATCGAGATGTGGTCGCAGTGGACAAGGGGCTCACCCCGCTCTCCTTGGCTAAAGAGAACTGGCGCAAACCTGTAGTGCTTGACACTAACGACCGCATGGAAGTATGGCAGAGTAAGGAGCTTCACGGACGCTTTTTCCGGGCCCTGCACGGGCCCGATGTAGACCTACCAGCGTCCGTAGCCTGGCTACGTTCCGGGGACCTCTTTGGAGAAACCGAAGGTTTTGTCTGTGCAATTATGGATGAAGTTATGATGACGAATAACTACCGGAGATTTATTGTGAAGGACGGTACGGTTGACATATGTCGGGCATGCCACCGTCCAGGCGAATCAATCCGTCACATTATCTCCGGGTGTTCTCGTCTGGCTAACGGAGAGTACTTGCATAGACACAACCTTGTAGCCAGGATTATCCATCAGCAACTTGCTCTAAAATACAACCTTGTGGAATCGGAAGTACCGTACTATAAGTATGTGCCCGACCCAGTTCTCGAAAATGGCAGTATCACATTGTACTGGGATCGATCCATCGTAACTGACAGGACTGTTGTAGCCAATAAGCCTGATATAGTGGTGGTGGATCGATCAGAGCGGCGTGCAATGATTGTTGACATAACGGTCCCGCATGATGGGAACCTCGTGAAAGCCGAGAAAGATAAGCAAATCAAGTATCTTGACTTGGCTCACGAGGTTGTCGACATGTGGGATGTGGACTCAGCGATCATTGTGCCGATAGTTGTATCAGCCCATGGCTTAATTGCCAAGAGCCTCGACCAATACCTGAGGAGGCTCTCGTTAGGCAGCTGGATCAAGGGTTTGATTCAGAAAGCGGTACTCCTGGACACGGCTCGTATTGTCAGGAGGTTCCTCTCTCTGGAGCCCTGACCGCCGGTAGCTTGGACCCTGTTCCCGATACCGGTGGGCTACAATTTTTTATATTTTTAAATGTTTTTTATATTGTTTTTAGTTTAAGAAATATTTAAAAATGTATAAGATTTGTGTAAAGATAAATAAAGGAAATAATACCATAATAATAATCACTCAATTCTGTATTGTGCGGCTGTAACGGCATGTCGTGTAGCTCATGTCAAATTTTCTGATGACAGAGCTACACGACCTAAACCAGCCGTACCAGCATGGCAGTACAGGATTGAACGACGTATTGATGGGGCCAGAGCACTCATCGGCAAACTGATCTGCTTCAGGGAGGGCAATACTCGCCCTAGAGTGATGCGTTTTGTGAGGCGGGCATTCTCGGGGACTGATATTAGTCCTCGAGACTACATGTCCCGTGTCACAGAGCGCATCGACTTCCTGAAGCAGAAAGTGTATGCATGGGCAAACCGTATTCGTAGGTATAAGCGGCGGGTGGACCGATACACTCAGAATCGCACATTTCAAAGAGATGAAAGGTGGGTTTTTAGGGCTTGGGAGCGACCGGACCAAGGTGTGGCTGACACGCGCCTACCGGATGATGATGCCATGTGTTCATTCTGGCGCAGCATCTGGTCGGTGCCTGTTAGCCATACCGAGGGTGAATGGACTCGGAGGGTCGAGCGAGCGTGCGATCTAGTACCAGAAATGGGGGCAATCAATATCAGCCCCCAAGACGTAGTTCGTGCAGTCCGTCCGTTGCCTAACTGGAAATCTCCAGGGCCGGATGGACTGCACAACTTCTGGATTAAATGGTTTACAAGATCGCACGCTCGCCTGGCGATCCTGTTCCAGTCAGCCTTAGAGTCAGGGTCGCTGCCAGAGTTCCTGACAACAGGTATAACCCACCTGCTCCATAAATCGGGTAGTACTGCGGAACCCAAAAATTATAGACCGATTACCTGTCTTCCGACGGTCTATAAAGTTCTTACATCTATTTTGAGAGCTAAAATTAACAAACACATTGATGACAATTCTGTAATGTCCGCTTCTCAAAATGGATGTAGGAACGGGTCCCGGGGTACTAAGGAGCTACTCCTCATTGATATGGCCATTAGTCAACAGGTTCGCCGTTCCCGAAAGGATCTGTCGACATGTTGGATAGACTATAAGAAGGCCTATGACTCGGTGCCACATACATGGCTCATGAGGGTGCTAGAGCTGTATAAAATTGATGCAACTCTGCGCACCTTCCTGATGTCATGTATGGGGCAATGGAGGACGGTCCTTCGCTATCCAGGATGTCGGCAAATCCAGAGGAATAGCGAGCCGATAAGGATAGAGCGAGGTATATTTCAGGGCGATAGTTTGAGTCCGCTTTGGTTCTGCTTAGCCTTGAATCCTCTTAGCACGCTGCTGGAGGATTCAGGTCTAGGCTATCGGTTGAGGAGAGGTGGTCAAGTTATATCTCACCTCCTTTACATGGATGACCTGAAACTCTTTGCCCCCAACGATTTGCAACTGATGGAGCTACTGAAAGTAACTGAAACTTTCAGTAGCGCCATCAGGATGGAATTTGGTGTGGACAAATGTGCGGTCATGCATGTAAAGCGAGGGGAGATTGTGGAATCTGTGGGAACCCAGCTCTCGGATTCCATAAATCTTAGATCCCTCTCAGCAACTGAAACCTATAAGTATTTGGGTATGTCGGAAGCGCTGGGCATCAATGTTGCTGACATGAAGCAATCGTTGAAGGAGCGCTTCTTTGGCCGTCTGAAAAAAGTATTTAATAGTCTTTTATCAGGCGGCAATAAGGTGCCTTCAACGGTTGGGTCATGCCGGTTTTGATGTATTCTTTCGGCATACTCAAATGGACTCAGACAGAACTAGACGCCCTGGATAGGAGGGTCCGTACATTGTTGACGGCATATCGAATGCATCACCCGCGTTCTTCTGTTATGAGACTGTATATCCCGCGGAGGTGTGGGGGTCGAGGCTTTTTAAACGCTAAGACTCTCCACAATCGCGAGATATGCAGTCTCAGGGAATATTTCCTTGAAACCGACGTGGGGATGCATCGAGATGTGGTCGCGGTGGACAAGGGGCTCACCCCGCTCTCCTTGGCTAAAGAGAACTGGCGCAAACCTGTAGTGCTTGACACTAACGACCGCATGGAGGTATGGCAGAGTAAGGAGCTTCACGGACGCTTTTTCCGGGCCCTGCATGGGCCCGATGTAGACCTATCAGCGTCCGTAGCCTGGCTACGTTGCGGGGACCTCTTCGGAGAAACCGAAGGTTTTGTCTGTGCAATTATGGATGAAGTTATGATGACGAATAACTACCGGAGATTTATTGTGAAGGACGGTACGGTTGACATATGTCGGGCATGCCACCGTCCAGGCGAATCAATCCGTCACATTATCTCCGGGTGTTCTCGTCTGGCTAACGGAGAGTACTTGCATAGACACAACCTTGTAGCCAGGATTATCCATCAGCAACTTGCTCTAAAATACAACCTTGTGGAATCGGAAGTACCGTACTATAAGTATGTGCCCGACCCAGTTCTCGAAAATGGCAGTATCACATTGTACTGGGATCGATCCATCATCACTGACATGACTATTGTAGCCAATAAGCCTGATATAGTGGTGGTGGATCGGTCAGAGCGGCGCGCAATGATTGTAGACATAACGGTCCCGCATGATGAGAACCTCATGAAAGCCGAGAAAGATAAGCAAATCAAGTATCTTGACTTGGCTCGCGAGGTTGTCGACATGTGGGATGTGGACTCAGCGATCATTGTGCCGATAGTTGTATCAGCCCATGGCTTAATTGCCAAGAGCCTCGACCAATACCTGAGGAGGCTCTCGTTAGGCAGCTGGATCAAGGGTTTGATTCAGAAAGCGGTGCTCCTGGACACGGCTCGTATTGTTAGGAGGTTCCTCTCTCTGGAGCCCTGACCGCCGGTAGCTTGGACCCTGTTCCCGATACCGGTGGGCTACAATTTTTTATATTTTTAAATGTTTTTTATATTGTTTTTAGTTTATGAAATATTTAAAAATGTAGAAGATTTGTATAAAAATAAATAAAGGAAATAATGTCAAAATTATTGATTACCTACTAAATAATAAGTACATACTCACAATTGATGTTTATTTTATTGTGCATTTATTTTATTTGACTGACACCTGTGTTGTATTCCTAACTCTATGGACACAGAACGACCTACTGTAAGACCAGTCAGAGACACCCTTCGGACAGTTGGCAATTTAATTATTTAACGCCCGACAGATTGTGATATAAACGATTTCATTTTCGATAGATTATAATCTTACGAAAAATAATGCGTTAAATTGTAATGTTTGTTACGGTTCACAATTTGTCGACAGATTACAATCTCGCGAGATAGATTATAGTCTAACGGTTTTTACAATTTTACGGTGGCAGATACACAAATTTATTCTTTTAAGGAATTCATTTCCAGTAAAGATAAGGATAAAGATAATTTATTTGTCAAACATGCGTTTACATAATTTGACTAATCAGACATGCAAGGTATTGAATTAATAGATGTTGTGTGCGTCCATGTTTTGCCACTAACGGCGTACAAATTTTGTAGGTATTATAAAACAATATATTTAATTGCATTTTACATAATTATAGTCATTCTAAATTTCATTACAAAATACAAAACAAATAAATAATAATTGATGTCAAGATATTATAGTATAAGTATATTATAGTCAAAATAGATTAAATTATGTCCAGAATATTCAATAGTAAGCAGTCAAACGCCAATTGATTTAAGATTCACATGATTAAATTGTTATTATTTACTATGCATATTACTAGTCAGAATAGAAAAGTCCTTTTCATTTAAAAAATCTATAACAATACACTTTACTGACTAAAAAAATCCTTAGCTTATTTTTGAAAAGTGACAAGGGCAGTTCTCTCCAACTTTTAGGTTATTTATTAAATATGATAGGGGCCATACAGAAGACACTTTTGCGCATGAGGGTAGTTCTCGTAGTATGAGAGCATATCCTACTGTTGTCGCGCCTATTACGCGGGACTACTTCATCTAATCGTTTAAATCGGTGTGGATTTGTTTTGACAAAAACAGCTACTTCTAAAATGTACAGACATGGCAATGTTAGTATTGTATATTTTTTAAAGTATGGCACGCAACTATCAGTAACTTTTAATAGTGAGGTGTGATGAATATTGGAAATCGTATTGCGCGTTTACAGTTGCATTAGCATATCGATTGACGCCATAAAAGTACAGGGTGTTATTTTTTTGGAATTTAGCAGGTTCGATTCCCGAGTGTGGCAAGCGATTTTTTGAATATCTTTGACTGCAGATTTATTTCTTTTAAATGATGGAATGTTTCCTTTGAGTAAAATTTTCTACCTCCAGTATTAAGAATACTTTCTCTCCGGGTCGCGTTGAAAAATTCCATCCTATATAATATGTTGAATGTTAACAAAGAGTTGTGGGAATTGTTTAGGTTCTAAGCTACTGGTATCTGCTAGTATCACTCACTCTCAGTACCATTGAGCCTCTGAATGATCCTGAGGTGTAGATAGGAACCCCGGAAAACCTGTTGAGGGATTAATTTAGGTGAAGGAAGAAAAATCAATTGGAACCAATCCAATAAATTTCTGGGTAGACCTTCACAGTCTTACGCCCTTCTTATGCACTCAAAATTACCTAGACGAAAAACATAACAAGCACCAACGAATGTTCGTCACTTTAGTCTGTTAGACAGAATATACCTAATTTTCCTAACATAACATTTGAAATAATTGTAAAAAATATCTCTATGTTCTAGTTAAAAATGAGATGTGCTCTAACATAACGTTAAGCAAACGCAAAAAGCGCAGTGAACATAATATTGTGGTCGAAGAAACTAGCGATGAAGCTAAGCCATGGGATACAAAAGAACAGTACTACCGAATATCGGAACCCGGAGAAGTATCTGGACTATCTGGTATGAATAGTGATATGTTTGAAACACACATGACTGTTAATAGTCATCGTACTCATCACAGAGTAGCAAACATTAATCATAAAAAGGAAACTACAGAATTGTCTGGCACTAAACCGCTGAATGATGAAATAACTATGCCCGATGAAAGAACTCGTCTGAAAAAACTACGTCGTTCCAAAACTGCACATTCCAAAGAAAAAGAGTCTAAAGTAGGAAGAAAAAAAACCCAGGATAAAAATAAAACGACCTTTGCTTCTTTGAAAACAAAGATACGAAAAATGCATAACCCTGCGGGTAACAAGCGAGGGGATGACGACGATGAAATCGACGAACTAGATTATTATGTGGAGGATGAACTTGAAAGTAATGTTGGTGGTCAAGTAACGGCACGAAAAGAACAAGACAAAGAAGAACAAGAAATCCCCGAGAGAGATTTTTCCGTTTATGCAATAGGCCTTCCGGAGTTCTGGTTCTCTGTCAAGATCCAATTATTTGAAAAATTAAGCACCCCTGATGGTAAAACCGTATGGAATGACCTTACCAAAGGCGAACAAGCCAGGTATTCGTTTCAAGTTAGCCTTTTACGTTCTTGCAATATATTTTTTGCAAAAATTAAGCTCCGTAAATTGATGATCTGTTAATAAAGCTCTCACATACTTAGGTATGCCAGTTTTTACTTACACCATGCGACAACTAAATGAATGCCTAAATTCTGTTGGGATTTCGCCTTAAAAATTTTACTGTTGGATAACAGTGTGCTTCTATTTAAGCAGCATTTAGGTGTCGCCTACAACAACATTCACTTTCCAGTGTAAGTTCCATGGAACCCGAATGGACGGGTCAGGACCTGAACGTTCGATATCATCCTGCTGAGTGGATTCCCAGAGAACAGTACACTTTGCCTATGAATAAACTGTGCCTTCTGGCGCCGATACGTGGTGCAGACAGCGCCAGTTACAACGAGAGCATGGCAAACTTAAATGGTATTAAGGAAAAACAACAAATATTGTTAGGTATTACATGAAATAAACTCACTAGATCACGTATAGTTGGGGAGCCCACAACACTAAACCTAGTTCGACAAGACTACCAGATGGTATACATTCAGTCAAAAAAGTATCGAGAATGGATGATTTGTTTATGATTCCAAATGGAATTTTTGTTTTTTTTTTGTTGTTTGATTGGCACAACTGTTTTCGGCGCGGAGTTTGAGTTGCCGCTGTTATTTAAAAATCAAAAGTTTCAGAGAGATAGCCGCTGAATTTTCTGTCTCACGAGTCGATCCGTACCATTTAAAATAATCACTAAGTTATGAAACATGTTGCCGCTCGGCTAGTCCCAAAAGACCTGTATTTTCTCCAAAAACTCAATCACATAAGAGTCGCTGAGGACATGCTAGAACGAGTCAATTCCGACCCAACATTCATTAAACGCATTGTTACTGGTGACGAGACGTGAGTTTACGAGTTAAACATGCAAACTAGTTAACAAGCGTCGGAGTGGCGCCTTCCAACTGAACCGAAACCGAAAAAATCACGCCAAAGTCGGTCAAAAGTCAAAGTCATGTTGACCGTTTTCTTTGACTTTCGCGGCTGGTGACTTTCAGTCGCTGCAGCAACCACTTTCTCCACTGTTTAGAAAATTAATTAGTGGTTTTTCTTACACAGAAATTGATGATCTTTCAGATGAGCTTTGGTCTTTTGAGGAGATCGATCATTCTGGATACCTTAGGACGAGGCGTCGCTTATCATGATGCTGCTACTGATAAGGCCAATCAGGGGGCTTGCAGCACTGCATTATCGTATAGTCCTACCCCTGCCCTGTTCCAAGGAACAAACGAAACTTGGGAGTCTTATCATACTAGAAAACAAAGTAAAAAAAAAAAATATAATCGCATTGCCAGGTTTTTTGCATTGCAGCATCGCCATTTCTTGTTGACGTGACTAATTATATGTATACCATCTGGTAGTTTTATCGAATTAGGTTTAGTATCGTGGGCTCTTAGACCAGTATGACGACGAGTAGGTATGAGTAGGACAGTATAGGTAATTTGCTCATCACTGTATGATGGAATAATAATTCTTACTGAAAATGAACTATACTATCGACATTCTGTGTAGGTAATGCTAATGGTGTGGCTAGAATTGGGATGTATGACATATCGGAATTTGCCCCTTTTCTAACTATATCTTCTTTCGTTCTTAAAGCTTGAACTTTTCTGACAATACGGCGATAACTGAACTTATTTTGTTAAAATCCAATTGTTTTTTTAATTTAATATTGAATTGTTAACAAGGCGCATCTGAAGATAATTTAATATTGAATTGTTAACAAGGCGCATCTGAAGATGGAGGCTACATCGTTGTTCCCGAGGAGGATGTGATGGGGGTGAGAGATGAAGAGGGTATTATAAATAAACGGAACAATAATAATACTGAGTTTGACTTTAATTCAAAGTCTAAAGAGCGTAATGATCAGGTGCACATTAACATAAAGCTCTCATTTTAGCAATTCATCAGCAGCCACTTGTTCAAATAGTTTTTACGGTAAAATTTTGCAGGGACATCGAAGAGTGGTTGTCCGCAAATCGAGAACTCTGTTGAAAGTGTCTGAGGAAAAAGTTAATATTGCCTGCCAAGGTAGCGAAAAATATCTAATAATGCCACATCACCGCATGCACCACGATCAGATTGATCTAGAAGCCCGAGCCGATGAGAACGAGCTCATCCGTGTTGGGTATACCTGCATAAAATTACTAACAACAACTTGTTTGTTATAATTATTATAGAATTATTTTAACGTGTTGAGATTCTATCTATACATCTGTTTGCAGTGCATCTGGACGAATAGCGATCGCTGTAGCGGATAGCACGCGAAAAATGCGTACAATTTTAACGTTGCAGGTCGGAAATACGGGATTAGCTGCTGCAAGATTCAGGTTCTTAAAATAAAATTATTTATGTGTTTTAGTTATGGACAGTATTGGAGAGCCCAGATCTCGGGAGATGTTCGAATCCTTCACTAGACCACAGATTACCTAAATCCCAGTTCTATTTCTTCTAAAAAAGACGTAAAGACTATTTCCACCAAAGCGGAGACGAGCAAGATTCGAATATCTCGGGAAAGACGACAGACGCGATGTTCGACCAATGTGATTAGTCGATTCTTGCACGTCTTGGTCCTTAGCTTGAGACGTAAAGAATTATCAATTTGACGCGTAAAACCTTCCTCTAAGCTAACCCTGTTGATTTTTATTTTTATTTTTATTCAAAAGGAACAACAAACAGCTGCAATATAAAACATAGAAATAAGAAATAGGTACACAAAAAACTTATAGACAATTATTGCAGCCCACAACGCTGTTCACAGATTAACTATAGGATACATAACAGTGAAAATAATCGCTAGGTTACAAGTACAAAATACAAAAAAAAAGTACAAAATAAAAAATAAATAAAAACTGTGTAAAAATGGTGTATGAATATTCAAGAAAGCTCCATAAGTATAAGACTTTTAAACTTATAGCGAGCACAAGCAAAAATATCAATGTGTTCAAAAGTCTTATTGTAGGAATCGACCATTCTGCGAACAGGCGAACGCAAGCCAGAGTTGGGCTTGCAGCAAGTGCCCACTGAAAATAATCTGCAAGCGCGCACCTTTCGCTTGTGGACCGTCCTAGGAACCGCATAACATAACATATTGGACAGTTCAATACAGTCAAATTTATTTCGAGCAATATTATATAAATTCATGGCTTCTAAGTACCTACGTCTATTTTCAAGTGTTGCGAGCTTATACTTAGCAAGTAAATCTTGGTATGGCAAATAATATCCATAGCATCTATAATGCATAGTACGCAAGAATTTGTATTGAACACACTCAACCATTTCAACGTACTTTTTGTAGTAAGGACTCCAGACGGACTCGGCATACTCGTACAAGAGACTTATATAAGCAAATATAGGAAGAAGGCTTTTTAAAATCAACTGTTGCACGCATTACAAATCCGTATAGTTGATAGGCTTTATTGACAATCTTTCCTATGTGTTTGTCTAAGCAAAGCTTAGAATCAAGGGTAACACCGAGATCTCGAATAGAATCCACTTTAAGTAGGGGGGCATTGCATAACTTGTATGAATGGTTTATTTTGGATTTATTTTTTGTAAAGTTGAAGAAGTTGCATTTGCGTAAAGTTAGTTGCAACTTATTTTCCTGACAATAACAGGATAGTCAGTCCAAATCTTGCTGCAGCAGAAGGCAATAGCTTGTTTGTCGTATGACTCTATATACCTTGAGGTCGTCAGCATATAACAAAAACTTGGTATTGCGAAAGTATTGGCTAATGTCATTTATATTGCCGCGGCAAATTGTCGCTCAGCGGACAGACCTCCGGCATGATCTCGTGGCGACATGGAGAGAGCGACTGTCGCAACCCCGTGCAGGGCACGCCACCATAGTGGCGATAAGTCCCCTCTTTGAGGAGTGGCTAGAGAGGCGCCACGGCGCCCTCACCTACCACCTGACGCAGGTCCTCACCGGACACGGTTGTTTCGGGAGGTTCCTGCACCGAATCGGGCGGGAGGAAACGCCCGGGTGTTTCCACTGCGAGGATCGTCCGGAGGACACGGTGGAGCACACCGTGGAGGTCTGCCCCGCTTGGGTGGAGCACCGCCATGTCCTCGTAGCGGCGATTGGCGGCGGCGATCTCTCGCGTCCGGCCTTGGTTCAAGCCATGGTCCGGAGCGAGAGGGAATGGGAAGCCGTCACCTCCTTCTGCGAAGCAGTCATGCTTGTGAAGGAGGTGGCGGGACGTGAGAGGGAAAGAACCTCACGTCCCAGTCGCCGCGGGAGACACCCTGGGCGTTGGGGGTTACGTGGTGGCTCCCGGCCACCGTAGGCGCGGGCCTGTGGACGGCGAGTTATGGGCCAGCTCGCCGTCCGGCCGTCTTATGACGACAGGCCGTGTCGACGGCGCGTTCGTGTTCCACGTGCGCCTCAAAGAGATGTCAGCAAATAAGTAGGGGTCCGCAAGGGCCGATGCCTGCCAGGGCTGCGGGACTGTTCGAAAGAGATACCGTGGCCCTGGAACACAAAGGGCAAAGAAGGAACATGGATGGGTTAGTCAGTACAAGTCTGACACTCCCTTCCGCTCCGCCAAGAGTGGGGGGGTCATTTGATGATTGGACATCCGGAAAAAAAAAAAAAAAATCAATTATATATAAAATAAACAAAAGGGGACCAAGTATAGAGCACACCAGAGGTCACCTGTGTGATGTTATATTAGTGACCGTTGATTACAACCCTGTGACTGCGGTTGATATGAAAATATTTGTCCAGAGTTGTAACGCGAGACTGTGAGCCAGCCTTGACCGAACTGGTGAACGAGAAGACTAAATCGTCGCCGATGGCCGGGCCTGTGCTGATTCCTCCACGACATACGCGGTCTCTTAAGCTGGAGTTGCCACGCAAAATTCCTTTCAAAATGGCTCACTGTTCTGGTATGAAACCCCATTGTTTTACTTAATACTATGAATATTTTATTGATTGTAATTTTATAACACACCGTGACTTTTTAGTCGTCTTACAAAGGTCGTCCACTCAATATACCCGACATAAAATAGCTCTAGGCGCGATTTCTTTTTATTTTCCATAATAGGTACAAAGAAAAATAATAAAAAATTACGAAATATTCCGTTAATGATGTTTACGTGTCAAACGGGAAAACATATACCTACCCAGCACTCGAGTCCAGTAGATCATCGCTCGTAACAGGGTGTTTTAACTACGTCATGCGTCATAATACTGAATAATATTTTTATTTTTAAATTATTAAAATCTCATAAATATCTATTTTTTTTAATGAATGTTTAGTATTCATTGGATACATGAAGTGGGCTGCCGTTGTAATACGACTAAAAAGTCACGGTGTATTCATAACGGCTAAACGTCTTTAGGCCATGTTTTACCTTTTGATTGATCTGGTAATTAGGTACACCAGCGACCAATTTTTTTGCTCTCTGTTGCAGTTTATTTCCACTACAGTAGGCTGCCGTACGTACCGGTACATGCCCCGGTTTGAATCGTTGTGTCCCGGTCAATAACTGATCGTTTGTCCCGGTTCAGTTGGTTGACCTAACAAAAAAGAATCTTGAAATTTTGCACTCGCTCCTCTCGCGTTCGTGTTAAAAGCACTGTGTCCGTATGTGTATGGCGAAATGTCGCAACAATTTTTACCACAATTAAAGACGTAGCTGTTATAATAATATATCATTTAATTCAGGTAACAAAGACCCGTAACATATATACCTTATAGACTATCATACATATTTATAAAAACTACAAAATATATATATGATAGCCAATGAACCCCAGACTGGTACAGTCCATCACGCCTGCGTCAAATAGTAATCCTGCCTACGCCCCTCTTAAGTAGATCATAAAATTCACATGTGCATTGCAAAACCTTTGGTACCTATGCGAATAAATCACTTTATAGAGTGAGGAAGTACCCAGGTACTCGAAAAACGTATCTTGCCCACATCATATTGTCATTACAAATGTCCCGGTCGGCGTTTCACCATTTTTACAGCCCTACACTACGCCAAAGTATTCCAAACAACCCATGGTCCACAACACAACGATTTAAGGTAACAAAAACGTACTGTGTCAGAAACCTTAACTTTACGTTACAGTGTCGTTGGTGAATGATGATGAGAAGTCGATAGCAGTTAGAGAAGTGGCAATAAAGAAGGGCGATCGTTGCTTTTGCGTCTGGCACTGTGACTGTGTATGTCTGTGTAAGTTTACTTTGCTCCTTACTTTTAACCGAGTAACTTCACTTAAAACCAGGATCTGCCTCCGTTTTTACAAACGATTTGATTGCAATTCGGGAAGTGTATCTGGCTCGGTTTAGTTCTCAATCGAAATCTTGGACCGATCGTTTATGAAAACGATCAGACTGTTCACACCACGAGAGAACTTTTGTCGATTGAGTTCTTTAAGGTGTGGAGAAGTAAGTAAAAAAAATTGCGAATGAATTATTTGTCACTACACTCATGGATGTGGTTTTCTTAAATATTTTTATGTCCAGTTATCTGTGAAAAAGTATAAGTTACCATAACAAAAGAAATATTAGTCTTCAAAATCGGTATTTTAGAAATAATTAAAGAAAAAATCTTGAAGTATTCAATTCATCGACAAGAATATTCAAACCAAATTGGCGTTTTGGATGCACACTATTACACCCTAAGACGACCGACTGACCCGCCACAATATAAATTCGTCAAATTTCAATTTATTGATAAATTAAAAAAAAATACAAAACGAAATTTAAAAAATAAGTGGCGAGCGCCGAAATTATTCTTTTTAACGTTTTTCTCCACACCTCTAAGAACTCAATAAAAAAGTCCCATGAGAATCCGACCACTACAGATAAACTTCGTTCCACCTTTCGAGTATTTTTTGGCTAATTGCACTCGGCTACTAATACATTTTTGAATTTTCGATATAGTTATTGCTCATACAATATCACATTGTCACTGGCCCTCAAGGACGGATCCGGGGGGGGCGTCATGGGGGTCACAACCCCGGGCCGGGTCTAGCTCCATGTCGCCAACTGATATTTTTTTGTGTGATTGCAAATACATACGCGAAAACACTCATAATTCGACTATGAGCTGTAATTATTGGACACCAACGCTAAAACGGCACGTATTCAGTACATCATTCTAAACCAGCTGTTCCAAACATTTTGACCATGTAGGCATTACAGTTTTGTAGGTAACAGCCGTTTTTTTTTAAACCATAAAATACTATTACCTTTAATTTATTATTGTGGTCGAACTCGACTGGACCTCGACTAAGTGATCCCCCGTCGGACCCCTGACTCGAAGGTTGCATCCACCCTTGCAGGCCCTTATAAGCTATTAACTTAATTGTAGCTGATGATCCCCTGCTGCTGTGCCGCGAGATGCCGGTTTCCCGCCAGCTGGCCGCGGGGCTCTCGAGCCGCGACCGCACGCGCCACGCTCGCTTCGCTTGCTACAAAGACGAGATCTACGTGAACATATGCGTCAGCGCTACTGGCGTTATTATCGCACTTTTGGTGCTCGGTTAGTTAAACTGTGACAGTGGGGAAAGGCGGGTAAAACTGATGGCAGTTATTGTAGATGCCGTGTCCATCGCTAGTTCCCAATCTAATCAATGACTTCAAGCTATTTTGAAAAAAAATGACATTAACAGATCTGCAACCAATGAAGATGTTTGCAACTAGCTATGCCAGTGCCATTAAATTTACAGAACAGTTATCTTCCTCATTGATTCCATTATTTAAAACACACAGCAAGGATTCTTCTTGCCGGCAGCGTCCACAGACGTCAGTACTTACCAGTTAAATTCTTGGTTTTATGAGAGTTGTTGGGTTGTTGACAATGCTATCTTGAGCAGCGGCGGCCGTGGGGCGGCTCCGTGCTCTGTCTTCTTTGTTGTAGCTACCTACGACGATTAATAAAAAGGTCACACAGGGGCATAAGAGGGGCTTCAAAAAATATCGATACGTACATTTTAAAATCACAAACACACACGTCCGCATCTGGACCGGTGACGGAGCTTCATTACTGGCAGAGCTTCAGGCCACGGCCCTGCCACGTCCCGGGCACGGCTCTGAACTGCGTGGATATACCTTTAATTGTGAAGTAGCCAGTAGGTACTTCTAGTGACGTTAAGTACGAAATGATTGTTTATATTTTGCACAGGTTTACTAAAGGCGATTTTGGGACAACTTTTCTTTTCTGTTGGCACCTGGGGCTTATGTCATATGGTTCAAATGCCGCGTACAATTAACCAGTACTACGAGGCCAATCTCAAGTGTCGTAAGGTGGAGTACGACGCCGACTGCTACCCTGTCCACCCGGACACCAGGGAGAGGACCGTCCGTATGTACAGCAGGTAATGTTTATAAGCATTATGTGTAACCTGTAACCGCGCGTGTAAATTCTATGATACCCTTAGACTTACGCCAGAAATACTTAGAACTGAAGTAAAACAGCGGAGTAGTTGGGTAACATACTCGCATTCCCAATGTTACCTATTTATTTTAACAATCCAACATCATTAATTGCGTATTTTACTTTGTTGAGCAGACCCATTTTCCAAAGATATGAAGCAATGTAGAACGAAATTATTCAAAATCCTTCCAAATGCGATAGGAGACTTTACACGCACCCCTATTGTGCAGTTATATAGTACTTTCCTTTACTTTAATTTTCAGATCCATGGAATTTGTCCTCAATGTGATATTCTTTGTGACCGTCCCTTGCTTTATCGTTTATAATGCGGTCAGGGATATATTTGCACGTTTTCGTAAATCGAAAAAGCATGCAAGCGGTTGCGGGGCTACCATGAACAACACCACCAATAAGTGTTTCAGTACACACGACATGCAGGTACAAAGTTTTTATTTTGTACTTTTTTCTTTCGTTTATACAGTGAGGAATTGCACTTGTAAGTACATTTGTAGTATCTGCTTCTGTGTAAAAAAATATTGATGTATTGTTATTGTAGATATGTTCTTCCTACAATTTTTGAGCATTAGTAAAGTGCAATTCCTGACTGTTTGTAGACAATGGCGATGCGGTGGCGACGGCGTCACGGGGGCCTTCGTAGGTGGATGACACCTCAGGCACAGGAACTCTCCAAAGAGCTTTGGAACAAAGGTCTCTTGCCTGCGGTCCAATGTGAATTTGTGAGATCTGTTTTTTATGATATGTATGTACTTAAATATGACAAAGGTATAGAGGTAGGTACTTACAGATCGTCTAATTTAACATTTCTACACTCCATTTGACGGGTTACACATCGCGTGATTTGTAGTGCGTAAATTTCGGTTTAGTGATTGGCACTAATTTTTTTGCACCCTGTTACATATACCTAAGTACTTTGCAATTTGCATTTTGTGCGTAAATGCAGAGCACGGCGCGGCGCGGGACGATGCAATTTTACATTAGATATCCACAGCACAAAATAAAAAATTAAGAAAGGATGCCACTTATTACTAAGTCTCCGCGGTCCGTCCGTCTGTTTGTCAGCGGCTTGTATCTCATGATCCGTAATCGGTAGATAGTTAATTTTCAAAGAATGTGTATTTCTGTTGCCGCTATAACAAGAAATAATTTAAATAAATTAAAAATTAAAGGCTTCCCATACTACGATGGGACGGAACCCTTCATGCACGAGTCCGACTCGCACTTGACCGTTTTCTTTTGGTCGATCACCTATTAGTCAATAATAAATCGACAGCACTGTTGACGCAGTTGCTGAGCGATTGGCTGCTGAGCTGCGTGTCGCGGATTCGATTCCCAAAATAATGGTTTAGAGCTTAAAAATTGCTTAATTTCGTAGGAAACCAATTTTCTCTACCTGTTACATTGATCTACTGAAACAAATCGTCGTCAAAATGCCCATTCTAGAGTTATTAAGTAATACGAAAAAAAAAAAATTATGGAACTGAAACCATACAAGGTGTAAACAGACCCTTCACGAAGCCGTCAACCAAGCATTATGGACATCAAACTAAGTTACTTTACGCAAAAATTAATACTGGGAATCAACTTTTTTTTTGAGGGTGAAAAATCACGTTTTACGTTAGGCTTAGGACTCAATGTAACGCACTCAAAATATTTTGCTGATGGATGGATTCAATAGTACGGAGGTCGTGGAGGTATTTAAAGTAAAAATCTTACATTAATAATATGTATTTTTTTTTTTTAAATTGTGTAAAGTCGGAACTTTGACCCCCAATATCTCCGTAACTTTTCGGTTTCCAAGTGTGGTCTAGAACAAAAAAATATCGATACATTTATGAAGCCGTATGTTGGTATCGGCGTTCCGTTCGCGGCACACAACTGATAACCTTTTTTTTCTATTCGTCGTGAGAGCACCGACCAAGGGTAGACACACACAGAGGCCGCTGCCGGTGTCGGCGAAAAACTGCACCTTGGACCTTTGATCGGTGACGAATAAACGACCAGCACTTGGACAATCATCGGTTGCCATTACTGATTGCCCGCACATTACCCGATTTAGGATAGTCGGACGGCTTCACACACTTCCTTGCTCGGTCCTCGAACTTTTGATGACCGCAGAGCTGGTATAGCACTGCGGAGACCTTTTGTAGCTAGATGCCAATCTAGAGCTTGAATTTGACCGGTAGCGCGTGCGACTACTGGACCTACCTCTAGACCGGGATAACCGATCTACCTTGTCCGTTAACATCGACACTAGTTTGCTTAGCGCAGCGATCTCGGAGTTTACGCCACCGTTTGAGGTGCTCGAGGATGCAGGAGTGTTGATGGCTGCCGTAGCTGCCGTCTGAGTGCCGACGACGTTGTGGATCCTGTCTGCCAGCTCAGCCAGCTCGGGAAGATCCATCTTCGACTGCGAAGCCACAATCGCTTGGGTGCCAGCGGGGAGACGGCTCGTCCAGATGGTCCTCAGGAACTCTTCTGGAATACCTGGATCAGCCAGATTGAGGAGGTGTCGGTAGAATTGAAACGGTTTCCTGTCGCCTAGTTCCTCGTGCATGAGGAGCTGCTGCACCTTTTTCTGACGCGACGCCGGGAGTTGTGGAGAGTCAGTGGAATCTGCATTCCACTGACTCTCCACAACTGAGCACTTCAAAAGATTATCCGTTGCAATCCAAAAATATTGCTGTAACAGCTGAAGAAAATAGACAAATATCAATGTCCCTAACATTCACCCAAGAAACCCTGGATACTGTAGAAACTCAAGTTTCCCAAGAAATATCAACATACCCGGAAAAAACCTTTCACTAACTATAACTAATTGTTCTAATTTTATCATAAACTTTAAATGAATATCTCAAGAAAGTTGTTGATTTATGTAAAATAAAATTCACTCATTTTTTCTTTAGTCAATTAATGTTTTTATTTTTAGTTTCCTTGTACTCGTAATGAAAACCACAGTGTTTACCTCAGGTTAAAGTCTTATTTAGT
This sequence comes from Noctua janthe, assembly GCA_910589295.1. Taxonomy (NCBI): domain Eukaryota; kingdom Metazoa; phylum Arthropoda; class Insecta; order Lepidoptera; family Noctuidae; genus Noctua; species Noctua janthe. The sequence goes on along the minus strand of OU342556.1, from coordinate 8,906,185 downwards.
CTCTCGAACTATTGGCGCCCTCGCCGTCTCGGGACTAAATAAATTACTTTCACCCCTAGGGTAACAATGTACTATTTAAAAGAAGAGGTTTAAATTAATAAAAATGATCTCCTTACGCTCTCAAAAGAACTAGACAGATTTATTGTTTGCACTTTTAGATACTTTTGTACTTATCTGCTGATGCTATTGTACTTCTATTGCCAACAGATGCGGCCACTGCTCAGCGAGGGTAAGCATACAGAGCCACAAGAGCCTGACCCAGGCGAATTCAACGCCAACGACTCCTGCGTCGACTCTGACCAAGAGGACACCAACTACGTCCTCGCTCAAATGAAGAAGAGTCGGGAATCGCTCTCGGTAAGATTTATTTAAACATCGTGTCGAGCATACTTTCTTTAAACTATAAGTATAAAGTACTAACTGTCATTCACCAAGCAGTGATAGCCTAGTGGTGTGACCGTCGGACTGCCAAGTCATAGTCTCGAGTTCGAACCCAAGACACACACCTCAGATTTTTCGGATTCATGTGCGTATTGTATAATTATCACTTGCATGAAGGGAAACATCGGGAGGAAAGCAGCATGCTGAGAGATATTTCTTGAAGGCATGTAAAGTCTAGTCAGAGGCCCATGGATGGGCGCCCTAAAACTCTGACACTAGGTTAGGCCGTGTTAGACGGGTGTCCATCAATATGGATTTGTCCCTGCTTTCTAGTAAAGACCGGACCTTTTGACTTAAGAGTAAATTGTAGAAAACAGTACCTAGGTATATTCAATAGATGTGATTAAACAATATTGCCAGCCCAAATCCTATTCATACATCTGCAAAACATCTTTTTGCAGATTTTGAAGCAGCAGAATTCGAAGGAGAGTATGAAAACGACGACTAATTAAGACGATTTTTCTAACGCCAGTGTAATACTTACAAATGTACTCTAAATGCATGTTCTAATTGGAAGTTTTTTTAAAATCACTTTGTACTTAAGCGACTTTTAAGTATTTAATTTAACTTTATGATACTGAATAAATGTTTATTTGAATAAAAGTATATTCAATATTTCCTAGTTTTTATTTGCTCGTAATTATTATTAAAATATCCAGTTTCAAACTATTATCTTTCGAAACTATAAAAAAAAGACACAACACAAATTGTCAATGTCAAAAATGACGTAAACGTATGAAATGTCAAAGTCAAACAGCAGCTGATGAGCGATCGTGTGGCATCGATTTCGTTCCGTAGCGGCGCTATCTTATCATTACATTATTATTATTAGAAAAGCCATATCATCCACTTACGCAACGCCTTAGGCTATGTAAGTAATGCGTTTATTACTGAGGCCGATAGTTCTAGCTAGGAAGGCGCTGCAGGCGAACAGGAGCGTCTGCGTGCAGTTAAGCCATCCATTCACAACAGGTACGACGCTCGTAGCGCGCGTGTGTATACTACCGATATATAAATAAGGAAGGACCTCGTTCACGGTCTATTTTGGAATCGTGCCAGTTAGATACGAAGAGTTAACTAAACATACAAACTTGATTCGTGTTTTTAGCGTTAGTGTGGAGAGCCATGGAGGATAAAGAGTCTTTGAAGAAGAGATTGACGCCGCTGCAGTATCATGTTACTCAGGAAGCTGGAACTGAAAGACCGTATACAGGTTAGTCTTTCAGTTAATATTTATTGAGACTGTTTCCTTTTGCAGAAACCTTCATAATTGAAGTGTTTTCATGAAAATAGCAGTCTTGTCCATAGATTAACGTTTCTTTCAGTTATTTCTAATTTTAATGATAGTTTTGAATACCTTTCAAAAGTATTTCTTTAATTTGCAGGAGCTTACAACAAATTCTATGAGGAAGGCATGTATTGTTGTGTAGTCTGTAGACAAGATCTATTTACCTCAAAGACTAAGTATGACTCAGGATGTGGTTGGCCTGCATTCAATGATGTTCTCGCCAAAGAAAAAGTTACCTTGCACCAGGACACAAGCGCAGGTATGACACAACATCTCTATGTCTAGCCAGTGTAAATATGTGACTAAAAGCATGTATAATAATGGTTTTAAGTTACATTCTTGCTGATTGAGCTAAATTGTTTGTCTTGAATATAAAAGCATTCATAAATGGATAGAAAGTACATGTGATTTATAAAAATTATTGATTGATACTTACTTAACAACCTACCTTTAGCTGTTTTGACATGGAAAGAAAAATTCTAGTGCGAGCAGGGTTTGAACCTGTGACCTTCCGATTCAGTTCAGGTTCAGTTAGTTAGTTCGATACTTTCTTAAATAGATGGCGCTAACGTCACCGTAAGACGTTATTAATGGAATGAAAATTTCGAGAGTTGTGAGCAGGGTGCGATGGTCTAATTGGTTAAGACATCCGGTGTACTGAATCGGAAGGTCGCAGGTTCAAACCCTGCTCGCACTAGAATTTTTCTTTCCATGTCAGAACAGCTATAGTTACCTACCCAGGGTTTGCGTATAAAAATATTAAAACCTACCTATACAAAAATCTCTTGTACTTTTATCCATGCCTGTATAACCTTAAAAGCATTCATTGAAACAACCAATATGGAACAAATTTTCAATGCCATTCAGTAGCACACAGAGCATTTGACATAAAAAACTGGCAACAATAGATTCTCCAAAGCAGGCCCCCATTCAAGGTTGCTGTCTAATCCCTTCCACTGTTGATATCCTTTATTCCAATTTTAGAAGTGAGTGACAAGAGTAACTACAAGGTTTTGTAACAAGTACCTAAATAAAACCAACAATGCTGAAATAATAAAAAAAAATGGATTCTTATATGAAATTGCTAATTTATGCAAATAAAATATAACTTTATTATTTTTAGAATATTAACTACCAAAGTCATAATTTTGTTGTCATTTATTTATAGAATTGGAGGCTTCCATGTCTATGAAATCATCGCTTTTCCAGCACAGGTGCAAATTTTTATCATTATTTTGGGCTATCGTTGGATGCATTAACTCTCTATTTGGCATGAAAATTGGAAGTAATAGGACTAGTAGGTGTTATTATCAAACAGTAGTAAACAATTTATCAAACTGTGCTCATAGTCTACCAGTTTGTCCCTAGTCATTCTTATATTATAATTAAATTACAAGTCATGGCCAACAATGTGACTTTTAATTCTTATCAAACACCTGATAACTATTTACACATCAAATTTCATCACATGATATGCTACACACTGTATTGTGAGATTGTGACATCCTACCTTCAGGCTATCAAGTTACCTTGAGCAACTTACTCATATAGACATACAATGCTACTTCCATATCTGACACATTGCCTTATACGCACTTTGTGTTGTGATCATGACCATGGCCTTCAACTTGAACAATATATATTATCGCATTACAATAGTTTACAATGATTCACACAAAACGAAAAACGAGCAGACTAGTTTTTATTGACAAATAAAAACTCTTTTTCTAATTCATCTTCGTAAAAACAAACTAATTCACAATGAGTCAGCCAATTAGGTAGCAAGTAGACGCGATGATTACGCGAGAAGTAAAAATTCTAAATATAGGAATGTAATTATTATTTTTCTATTAGCCGAAATTGCTCTGCCATATTTTAAATTCTTTTCAGACAGTCAGCAGGTCCTTATCATTACTAACTACTTCATTTAAAATTAAACATTAGTGTACATAAATAATACAATCGTAACTGTACTAATATTTTCGATTTACTCTTCTATGCAACAACGCGAGTAGGTGTCACAAAGAAAATAGTTTCAAAGTCCACATACATGGTAAACATAGACACCGCGTATGTGCATCTATTTTCACTTCTCACGTACCATAATATGTTATTAGAAAGCTAAAGTTTGATATCCTGTTAACTGTCGCATATTATGTAAATATTATGAAAATTGCTCTCATTAAGACAATAGTCCTTGTAAATACAGCATTTACAATAATCGATATATTTTGAAAACCGTGTATATGTTATCAGTCTGAAACACAAGCGGTTGAGTATCGACTCGAGTCGCTTTCAGGGTTAAGCTGAGCTCTTAGAATTCTAAGGCTATGAGCTATTTAATGCACTTCAAAATTATTCCCGTTTCATCTATACGGAATTAGCCATGACTCTTTCTCTCTTAGAAGTTCTTAATGTTGGCTCTCACTTCTTTGGCGGACAATAGGTATTGTATTGTATACTAAATCTCAAAAATAGGATAACACCGCGTCCAATTAAATTTACATTATTTTAATAAAGACTCTTCAATTAATTCGAGACCTGAATCGCATGCGAATAGATTAACATACATAACAGCATGTGCTTTGATTTTACTGTTAGAAAGGCATGAAATACAAATTAATACAATTAACTTAACATGTTTTATTCAAAAATAGTATATTTAATTTTGATGATGATGATACCTGAATTTTATTAGACACGCTCAATAAAATCTAACATCACCCAGAAAATAACTTAAAATATCTTATAGTCTTTCATCTACTTGATATTTCAGGGAATCATATAGACTTAAATATGTACCTAATTATGTATGCAGATTGTAAATATTATGTACTTAAGTATTTTATTGATGCCCGCCATAAAACCTGGTGATGGGAAAATGGACTCTGGTGCTAATACATTTTATCTTTTTTTCTGTCTTCCCCGTATCCTTGACCATCCTCCGACACAATCCTGACTCCACAACAAACGTAAGTCGGCCCTGATTGGTAATCACTGGTTAACTTCAATTTGATGCTTCGTCTATCTACGTTTAACATTTTGGAAATGCACTGTGTGTCAAATCGTCTTCCATTACACAAATACGGCCTCACTCGCAAATAATATCGCAATGTATTCATGCTATTTTACATAATTTTTAATCTCGTTCAACGCTCTGGTTGGGCGACCACAAACAATACACAAATGATCACACAATTCATTTGGATGCGGCCGTAACATTGGGTTACTGCATCACTCGCTACATGAATGTTACACGCCTTTTTGTGACATCACCTTAACCGTTCTGGAATGCGCATGATAAATAATATGCATTTGTCCTCGCAACCTGAACTGCCCCGTCTTGTCCCGTCCCGCCTGTGCTCCTCCTGGATGGCTGCCGGCTGGACTGCGCCGCGGCTGCTGACGACGCGCGCTACCACCACATCCTCACGACACGAACTCTGTGAACCTCATATTCGGATATATTCATCTCATTCATTGTGAAATGTAAATATGGCTTTTGGTGAATGGACCCGGTATGTGAAATAAAGTTGGAGCAAATATATTACTGGTTTTAACACGGCCAGGTTTGGTGCGAACTGAGGTGCGATGCTCCAAGTGCAACGCTCACCTGGGACACGTGTTCGATGACGGGCCAGCGCCCTCACGAAAACGTTTTTGCATTAATTCTGCCTCCTTGGACTTCATACCTGCTGAAGAGAGGAAAGACTAACGTGTCACCATGTGAATAGTCATAAACATTTGCCTTGTTTGTAGTTCTAAGTAAGAAAATGCTTGGATCAAATAATTCGGCAGAATTGCATACTCAATTATCAGTTTGATATTAAATGAAAAGATTTAATTTGCTTTTAATCAAGCTTCGAATATTTGATTGTAAAAAAGAATCTGAAGATTGTATTTTTGTACGAAGTGCCACTAGAGAAAAACCCTGTGCCAGTGTGCCTAACACATCACAGATGGTTTGTCTTTTATTTTTGTAACTTCGTATCTACCAGATTGTAATATGTCGCTATTACGAGGCAGCTTTTTATCTAAGAACTCTAATAATTTAGTTACCATACCGAGTCATTGTTATTATTTTAATTTTATATCCACGCCATCAAAAAATCTCCCTAGTCCTGTATCGGAACAATCAAGAAGTAATATTACGACAGGAAGTAAAATGATAAGTTGGTCTAGGAGATTATTTTTGCCGAGGGTCTTGATTTGTTATTAATTTATTCCCTACCATTAAACATAGAGGTACTTTTGAACTTGAGTACAAATCTTTGTTCATAGTAGCCGCTGATTATTTATTAGTCACGTAGGTATATAAATACTACTACAGTAAATATATTTTGTAACTCTCAAACTTGATTTTTATTAGCACTTGTGTATTCAAGTACAGTAACGCCCTTCCCAAATCCCACTACACAACCTTATTGATGCTAATGGGTTGGGCCCATTATCTTGAAAGCATTACGTTACTTAAGCCTATAGCGTGTCTTAAGTGGTCAATAAAACAATTAAGTAATCATGGTGAGTCTTTTATTATAGTATGGTAGTAGGTAATTTATATGCACAAGTCGCTCATACATGGCACAGGTGTTACAACTGTCAAAAAACATGAAAAATGTTGTAACCACATTAAATGTCTTGTTCAGTTACCTATTACAATAATTAATACATTTTTAACTTATACTACGTACATAATTACAGTTACTTTCTCAACATAACATTCTATGCATACTCAAATTCATCTTCATGATCACATTATGTAGTTAATACACTTCTTATATTTTAGTAATATAGATACTGAATAACTTTGTTCAAGCTCTCTTGAAGTTTTGGCTACAATTTTTACATTTCTACATTATTGCACAATTTGGTATGGGTTGGTGCAGTCGGTATTGATTGTTATGAACTTGTTAAAATATAATCACTTTGCAACATTAATCATGAATAAAACATGTGTAGTTTTAGGCCGTATTATAGTGTTTGATAACCTTATCATACAAATTTGAATACTATCTACATGAGTCTATTGTGCGAATTACTTATAACTGCGTCATAATGTTCAGTGGACGATATATTTTTTTATCTTTTAAATAAAATTGACTGAAATGTAATTAAAAATAATATTTCAGTACTTATTTAAAAAAATAAACATTAATAAAAAAATATCCTTAAGTAAGAAAGTAAGTATACCAATAGACTCTTTGATATCTCAACTGATGTATTGATATAAATCATCAAGTTATTGTTTAAAATATACAGGGTGGAAGGGACCTCTACGCATAAATGTTTACCACGCGTTCAGTACATCATACATCACCCCCTCCCCCCACAAAGTAATTTTTAATAATTAAAAAAAAACTGCTGTTACCGTTAACAAAAGTGCAATACCTACACGTTCAAAAAGCACGTAACAGCCGATTTTAAAAAAAATTACCACCGTAAAATTTCTATGTGGATGATGTACAGTCTCAAGCACCAATATATAAACACTTAACAACTTGAAAAGTGTTTATTTCTACTGTTCTGATTATTTCTCGCATAAATTGCTTTTAAATTTAGGAAACTGTATACATATTGGTGCTCGTGACTGTACTGAATACGTGGTAACCGTTTGAGCGTGGGTGTCACTTCCACCCTGTATAAAAAATTATATAAATTTGAAATAAAAGCAAGTCATACATAATGCACCAACCTGGACTGCACAGATTCTACATAGCGTAAATTGGTCACGTTCATATTGTCAATGAGTAGTTCTACTCTTCTCTAACTTGTGTCTGTACAATTTACATGAGGCTTGCCTGTGCCGCAGCCTCCGCCCGACTCGTCACATCTGTATCATACACGTCCCCATACACTCACTCTACTCTCACACACTTAAAATAATGAATACATATCAAAATAAAACAAAATTTAACAGCGTCTGTCGGCACAACCTAAACAGTAAAAGCAGAGAGACATCTTGCAAGTCTTAGAAATAAATGTAATTAAAATACTTCAATGATTTAATACAAATAAATGGATATTACGAAATCCTATATTTCCTACTATTGTCGTAACAATAATGCGTAATGACGTAACTCTATCGATAATGAATTATCTAAGTCTATCATTTATTAAAATCTATTGTTCTGCACACATATAATTATTTATTCCTTGCTCTAATAAATACTTACTGTTTGTGCCATAAAGGAGACGATCACCGATATATTTTCTCTTTCTTTGCTAATATAAATCAGCTGAATAGACTTTATAAACTTAATACTATGTAAATGCTTCACCTCATGACTAACAATAAAATGCTCTTCAAAATGACAATGTAAAATAATGATTACGTCACGCGTCCAATGTCTAATGAGAATATTTTTGGCGTATTTCTTTAACAATATACCAAGTAAATTAATCAATTTAGAAGAATATCGAATTAACTGCTTTACCAATAATAATAATATAATCTCAAAACGTAAATTAGAAGCCATAAGCGATTTTAAATAAATTAACAATTATCATACATAAAACTATCACTAACTACATAATATATCATAACTATTGAAAGCAAAGAAGCAGCAGAAGCCATCAGTGTCTCGTTAGATTTAATATGTGATACAAATTATACGAATCGCACTGAGTTCACGATCAAATGCCTAGATGTACCAATCATGGCTCTAACAAACATTAAAATAATAAAAATATCTCGAAATAGGAATACACATAAAACAGAATGAAATGAAAGTTCCATTCAGTCGTCCCCAGTCAGTCCGCACGCGCGAGCGCCGCCGCGTGCTTCGCTCTGTATTGAAGTGTTTCCGCCGACTGCCTCAACAACTACCATCACAGTGAATAAGCTGAACCGATACTAACGTAACGCCTCTACTGTACTCTACTATTTATACTTTACAAGGTCGCCTAAACATCTGCCAGTCTTCGTTTGCAGCTATAATATTTCGTATTATTTCAAATATTCGTACCTAAACTTCTAATAACTATCTACACTATCCGATCTTACCGTACAACAGTCAAGAGAAACACGTCAATCAGAGATCACCTCGCTAAAAGAACAATTAATATCGCTACTACACAACACTACGATGATTTATAGTTAGTGGACTGCACTTTATTATCGATCTCTTTCTTGTAAAAATATTACCTCTATTATATTCAACGGGCAGCAGTTTTACATTTAAAATAGGTATTGCTCTAATAAGGTTTCGTCACAGATGTCCACAAGGTTCACAGTCTCGTGGTCCGTGCGTGTAGTCCACAGGCACTGAGGGCGCTAGAGTGTCGGCGCGGGCGGCGCCGCCGGCCTGCGCTAATGTCCCTTCGCCGCCTCCTTGGCCGCCATGATCAGAGGCGTTAGCGAAGCTAGCGGCCGCGCCATTTTGAGGAAGGGGTGCTGTAACAACACGTTTTCAATTACTTTTTGGGTAGAAAGCATCATATTCAGACTTCGGGAACTTATCATTGTACCTTCATTATTATTAGTTGTCCGCTTTTCCTTACTTTTAACAGGAGAAGAAAAATAAAATCGTACCTTTAGTAAGTCGAGTGCGGTGGCTCGTCTCTCGACGTCCACCTCGAGGCACTGGTCGAGGAAGTCTTGGAACACTGTGCTGAGCTTCTCCTTGTCCTTGATGTCCGGCTTGCCGTTCGTCGCTATTAGGTACAGCGCGCGCAACGGGTTCTCGTTCAAGTATGGCGGCTCACCCTCTATCATTTCGATCGCCATTATACCCAATGACCATACGTCCACCTGAACGGAAATAACATAATGTTATACAGCTATACGTAAGACGTTTGTGAAAACAAAACTCCATAAAAGTAAGAAAGCTGCACTCATAACGTTTGTGAAAAAAAAAACTCCATAAACGCAAGAAAGCAGCACTCGTGACATCGCTTTCCGACATCCACGCGGACGAACTCGTAGGTAAAAGCTAGTCCCTAAAGATTGTGTCATAACAAAACATGCTATAACATGATGTCAAAGTGTTAATGTATACACGTGGCTCGAGTTGCTAATACAGATATCCATTACTGCAAATTAACACCTCTGTAGTGACAACTAAATCACTACTGACAATTTAACATTCATAAACACAATTTCATCAATTATCTAATCTTTTCCTAACGAAGCTGAATGCTAGTATTTTCAGAATTCATAAAAACAATGTAAAGAAATAAATAAAATACGGGGTGGAAGGGACACCGTCGAGAAAATGGTTACCACGTATTCAGTACATGATTCTGAGCTGCCCCACATAGTTTTTTTATCGGTCATTAAAAAAAAATCTGCTGTTTCCTACAAAAGTGCAATACCTACACGGTTAAAATGAACGGAACAGCAGATTTATTCTTTTAATAACCAATGAGAGATTTCTATGTGGGGGGGCTCAGAATGATGTACTGAATACGGCGTAACCGTTTTCGAGTTGGTGTCCCTTCCACCCCGTTTAAATAACATAAAGGATGAATCAGGTTTATCCGCCCTTGTATGACATCATTGCTAGCTAGGGCACTCTTCAGTATCAGCAGGCCCATTCTGTCATCGTTCAGACGAAGAGGTCTACAGCAGCTCGAAATTAAACATTTTTTACTTTCATCAGGGAATGCAGGGTATAGTTTTTAGTAAGTAATATAACGAACCTTAGGCCCATACTGCTTCCGCGTGACGACTTCAGGCGCCATCCAATAAGGCGTGCCGACCATCGTCGTCCGCTTGTTTTGTTCAGGAGATATTTGGGCGCAGAAACCGAAGTCAGCTGTAACAATATATTGTGGTTATTTATTTTGATATCAGAGTAGAAGAAGTATCGTTGATGTATTAGCTGCCAGCACGAAAGCTGAGAATGGGCTCCTAGATTTGATACCCATGTAATCTTTTCTCAGTAGTAGCCCGAAGCTCGTTTTATAGTAAGAGGCACGCTCCTACATGAGACGAAAACACAACTGGCGTAATGTTAATATAGACTAGGTTCTGTCAAGCTAACAAATCTTCAATGAATACATCAGACAAGTTAGAGAGCGACCACACTTATCGAGCCGGTCAGGAATGGCACACATTCGTGTCCACCCCCGTTTCATGTCGCACATGTGCCGTCCCACCAATACGTATTGCAAGTGAGTAGTGGACCCTCCAGGTGGGTTCCCGGCATCGCAACTGCGACTTACCAGGTCGGTTCCCGGCATCGCAAGTGCGACTTACCAGGTCGGTTCCCGGCATCGCAAGTGCGACTTGAGTGAAGTACGTTCTAAAAGAAGGGCCACATAGTACGATACTCACTCAGCTTCACTTGTCCATCTAACCCGAGCAGTATGTTGTCGGACTTGATATCTCGGTGTATGACGTGGTTGGTGTGCAGGAAGTGCAGCGCCTGCAGCACCTCGCGGCACACGGCTGCGATCTGGCCCTCGTCCATGCACGTCTCTGTCACCACGTCCGTAAGCGATCCGCCCGCTAAGTATTCCATTACCACCCATAATTCCTACAAGAGTAAAACGGAAAGTGTTGATACGTGTACCAATATAATGCGTAAATAATATTTTCGTTTAGTCGTGAGCCGTGTGACGCGTGGTTTCGTAGCAATATTAGGAAATTCGCATTATTCTAGTTATTCATGACGTCAGCGTCACATCATAATTATGTTGATTTCACGCGACACAATCCTAACTCGCGATACCAAAATAAAGTGTCATCTGACGTCAAACCACCTCGTAAGTAGTTTGCACGGAAGTCATGATTACAATTTATGATATTGAACCATATACTGTCGAGCACCATGCCAAATTGTTCTTTAGCAGCAGAGAAATAAATATAATAATTATGGTCCTCGACGCACGGCTGTTTTCGTCATAATATACAGGTACAGTTAAAATTGTTGCGGCAAAAACGACGTCACAAACCAACTACGCAACATATTATCTGGTGTCAAACTGCTGCATCGTGCGTAAGCTGAGTTATCCGCAAGATTAGGATATACATTCTGCATACAACAGACTTACAATAACCTTTGGGCTGTAGTTCACTAGACAACATTCGTCGAAGTCGTCCATTTCAATGAAGAATGATGAACATTTTACCCTCGTTCCTGTTCGTTAAGACTACACACCTATTCTCACAAAAAAAAATGTCTCCAATACTCACTTCATTAACTAGATAACTGTCAAGATAGTTGACTACATTGTTATGTTTGTTCTCCCGCATGACGAGGATCTCATTGATGATCAGCTCCTTCTTCGGCTGCTGACTAAGGTTCATTTGTTTGATTGCTACCTCCATCCCCGTCGACGTTTCTATCGCCGTATACACTGTACCTGACGCTCTGGAACGGAAGAACGAAGCAAATTATGAGTTAATATCAAAGAGGTAGGGTTCATACTACCAAAAACATGTCTGTCTTTAGTTACTTTTGTTGGCTTTCTGTATGACTTACCCTTGGCCAATCTTTTCCATTTTGGTGTATTTTCTATTGGGATCACCAACACTAACAATAGTTCTTAATTTCTCTAATATTTCTTCATCAGTCATTTTCTTTTTCCTTTGCTGCTGGGCCGTTGCTCTTCTGTAAATTGGACTTTTTTATTAACATTTTCGTAAATGAGAGAACCATGGTTGTATACACGGCGGCACATGAATCTGTACATTTCCAGAATAACTTGGCTTCGCTCGCTTTGTATAGATTTCCTATACAATGAGAGATCCGCATAAACTGGTTTTGTATAGCTTGATTGGCCGTCGAGCGTGCATAGAGATCTATGTTTTGGAGCGGACAACTAGCTTCAACTATCTGAGTAACTGACCAACTCCTTGACGCTTCAAAAGTGTCTGCAAATGGTTTAATTGAACTGAATGCTTTAGAGTTTTAGCTGAGAGTTCATACCTGTTCATAATCTTGATGGATGGACTGTGTTAGGAACGATATCGAAGGGAAAAGACTAAATGATAAGGTGACGGTAAACGGGGCAGAATGGAAGAAAAATACGTGTTTCATCGACTCCCAACTAAAATGAGACCTGGGCAAGAAGATGATGAGTTCATACCCAGTTTCTGTATTGGTCTGCGCGCCATTAGGCGCCGGCGGCGGCGCGTGCGGGGCGTGCGGGGGGTGCGGCGCGTGCGGGGGGGGCGTGTGCGGCGCGCCCGCCGGGTTCTTGTTGCGGTCCAGCACCGCGCCTGAACCCACCTCCGCTCGACTGCAGATCTGTGCAGACCTCTTTATATTACGTACTAGCTTAGCCACACGTCTCTCCTGACAAGAATTTCTCCTGGACATGATTTGGGTTCCACCAAGGCGTAGACGAGCGGAGCGGGGAGTAGATAACATTGATTCAATCAATCACGGTATCAAAATCGGTCGATTTCCGTACGTCTCCTCAACGCTCTACTCATCTCCGCGTTGCTGGAAACAAGGCCTACAAGGCAACCTATGTTAGCCTTCGGTTCATAAATGTCTCAAGTCTCACGTCAAGCCGTTTCTTCTTTTGCTGCGTGAAAGAACGACAAACAACAAACATTTCACCCATTTATAAAATACGATCGTTCTGACTTTCATGCTGGCTTTATTGCATAACGACTTGATAGAACATCATTACGATGTTTTGAACTTGAAGAGTGTATTGTCATCACCCTCGTCACCAAATGGGCATCGCGATTAGGCCTCTTGTACATACCCCAAGTTAGTACTTAAATGGAATTTACGTGACTTAAGCATAATTGTAATATTTGAGGAAACCCAATATTATTATTCAAAATTAAATTTATAATAGGAAGTTTAAACAGTATTAAAAATATATTAGGAGGAAAACTATTATTATACCTAACATTAAACACAAAAAAAAAACTCATGCAAACCACAGTAGCGTCGAATCCAATTTGATAACAAATGAAATTGTACTTTACATGTTTTAATATAAGTTAGGTATTGGTACTTATAACGAATTAAAGTGACTTACCGAGTGTGTGGTGAGAGCAGGATGCGGTACATGCGGGGGAGACGCGGGCGCAGGCGCGGGCCTTGGGGGCGGAGCCTCTTCCTCTTCGATCGGTTTTGTGTACTGGAATCACACGTACACATGAATACACTGCTAAATAAAACGTCTTTAAACGTCTATAAACCTACGCTCAGCAAAATTCAAAAGCGATTTTCTACCTATTTCATTATTTGATGGGTTTCAAAATACTATGTTCGTAACAACATAAAATTACAATGAAAAATTACAGTTGCTAAGTCTAGGTATACGTATTGGTGCTTGTGACTGTCTAACTCAATCTTCAGCACGACTGGTCGAGCCGATCTCGTAAAGTATCAATAATTCAATAGATAGAATATGTGATGCGCACGAAACTGATACGTACAATACTTTTGGTGCGATCGGGTCGCGAGGGGGGCGGCGGTGGAGGCTCGGGGTGTTCCGTATCCGTGGGGGTCGACGACGACGGACTGCTAGAGGAAACTCGGGACACTGACGATCCTGTGGACAACATTATCGATGAGTAAAATGGTTGGAATCAAAGTTAAGATTATATGCCATCAGAAAGCAAAAGGCTCAAGCAACAATATTGAGTCCTCAGCCTCAATTCCATCTCATCAGAGAAAAAAAGGCTTAAACAACATTGCATTAGAAATATTTTAAAGTTAAACTGGTTTTTATTCAAGACAATGATAATACAATACATATCATGTTACTTATATGTTTTAAAAGTGTCGTTTCAAACCTGAGTGTGTAGTATGCATCTGCGCAGACGTCATGTATTTGGAAGGCGGCGGCTGCGTGGCAGACGCGTCATACCACTTGAGCACGTCCAGCACGGCTTGCGGGTTGTTCTTCTGCTCCTGCTTGCTGATGTTGGCGGCCATGAGCAGCCGCGCCCACGCCTCCGGCATGCCCTTAGAACAACCATCGTACACTCAGAACGTTGCAGAGACAAAGTTAAATAAACATGCAAAGTTTAATCAAAACTTCTATGGTTTTTAGCCATTTATAAAGCGTAAGTGCGCTTGTACACAGAGATAAACTCGAATTTTGGTATCGTTTCTGCTCATGGCCATTAGCCCCACTAAACAACTTTATGTGAAAATTGAAAAACTACCCTCTGAATTAACGAATGTATGCTCGTACAAGCGCAAGAATATTTCCACATTCGTTGAACTGTAAATTGTAGTAAGAATATAGATCAACAAGATCTGTTTGAAGTAATAGATAAGTCATGCAAAATACTTGTCTCAAAACTCTTAAATGTGATAGTAATAGATCTACAACTGCCTGCAGTATTACATTATTAATTACATAAAAGTTTTATGTACATAAAATAAACATTACTAAGTTTATAGTAAACAGCTAGGAATAATGAATGTCTCCAAGCAATTCATCTGTGAGATATTTCTACTCTAAAGAAATTATAACTTAATATAATGTACTGTACCTACATAATGATACTATCATAGTATTTATTCTGAAGTATGACACTAAAGCGGGAACTAGAGAAGATGAATGTTATGATATCCTAAACTAAAAGACACAGAAAGTAGACTACGCATGCTACACATAGATTTGCATTTTACACAAAAATAGAGTAAACATGAAAAATAACTAAAAACAAATAAATAAATAATATAAGGATTGGGTGAACAAAATATTAATAAAAGATGTACATTATCACATTATGTATTACAACAGGGTATAATGTGAAAATGTACTAAACATATAATAATATAAGCTATTACTTACTGTCATAGGCAGCTTGAAACAAAAGCGGTAATACATGGAACTCAATTACATGATATCATTACTTGTTCCTTAAGGACTGTTTTAGTTTTAAATACATTTTATTACAAACAGACAGCTAAGTCACCATCACACAGTTTTCAACAACGATGGTCTATAAACATTCCATGGTGTTAACCCATAGTCAGTAATTCTAATTATAGGTACATTCTCTACTGTAAACATGCTTGTATTATACTTTTTAACTAATTACCAATAGAATATTTTATAATCAAGAAGTTAATTTACATTAAAAATGACAATAATCATTAGTTTTGAATGCAGCTAAAATTATTGTTATATAAAGAATTTGATCTCAAGTTATAACACCCCGGATTTGCTATGAATTACTTGTAAACAACTAAGAATAATTAAAATGAAATGTCAAATAAAAATACTTGATATGCCACTTTTATAAGAAAGCGAAGCATCAAAGCTGTGAGGCATTGTGTTTAGGCAAGAAGCTCACTCTTTTTTTTGTTAATAGTTATAATTATAAGGGTCTGGATTTAAATATGTATAATCGGTTTCCACAGGGACGCCATAATAAGTTATAATTTAGTGAAAAGCTAGAAGAATATGACGGTCACAATATTGCATCAAAGGTGCATTAGTGCAGTCAGATCTTTACACTATGGATAACAATTTTATAATTTTAAAATTATTTGGATTGTACAGAATTCATGGTCTATGCATTCCTAATTCAAAAGGGGTTATAGGTTACTCATAGTACCAAAACTACAGGACTGCAATTAACAAATTAGTTTCTAATTACAGTCAGTCAATACCTAAAAAATTCCACATCACAATATTAGTGCAATGAATATTTGGTGTGGGGGTATGGGAAGGTACACTGATGTGTCATGGGTTTTCCCCAGAGACCCAATATGGATGGAAGTATAATATTTTTATGGTGATTATTATCATAACACACTATTATCATAAAACACTATTATCATAAAATACTATGATGTTACTTACAGTAAACTCTCCAGTGACTGCATCAAAGCCCACATGAACCGTATGTTCAAAATTAGTTGGGTAGCTAATGTTAGGTTTGTTGTCATTGTGAGCAGTGCTTTTAGAGCCTTTGATTTTAGCTTTCAATGTCTTTTTCTTCCTATCGCCACCATCGTCAGGTTCTGAAACAATCAGCAATCATTGAGGGAGCAAGCACTACATTGGTTTAAATTTCATTTCGGAAACATGTACTAAGATTTGAAGTAGTGAATAAGTCAGTACAAACAAAAGAACCACTAGGTCAGCTCATGAAGACACTGAGCTTCTAATTGTTTTTGATTCATCTTTTGGTCTGTCTATTGTTTACAAACTATTAACACAATTGGTTGGTGGATACAATACATATTCAAATTAGACATGAATTAACTGGATAGCTGCCAAGATTTGTTACCTTTTGGAAGAGGCCTCATGTCCACTGAGGCTACAGAGTCGCCACGGTCCGTGGCGCGGTTGCTAGTGAGCCGGACCGGTGGCGCAGGTGGTTTATCCTCGTCACTCGACATTTCGTCTTCTTTTGCCCGTTCTACATGCGTAAAAAATAAGATCAGTCTACTACAACAAGAACTTAACAAGACGCTGTTATGTATGTTCATACAGAATTTATCATCATTACAGAATATTTCATTGAATAAACGTAACATTATCCTACGATCATACTTCGTACCAAAAATGTATCATCAAAGTGTCACGCTACACTTTTCATTCAAAGCTAGGTACATTTTCATTAAGATCTATGGACACAACAAGCCGGACTTTTGACAAGACTTGACGTTGTGATAAAATAAAAGTAAAGTAAGCCACAATATTACTCATGGACGCGCCCCGTAGAGGTTTACGAATGCGACAAAAAGATATTGCTGGAATATCAAACACACATTTTTCGCTTACCTGGAAAATTATAGAATTATAAGGGTCGATGAAATAATAGTATACGAGATTTTATCACATTTCAATTAATCACAACACTTAAAAACACATATTTTCTACAAAACTTATTAATTTAATCATTCACACACATGAAACGATAGCAGTGATGACTAGAGCCGCCATTACACTATAAATTAGAGGTGCACTACGTAATAGAATTTTATGACATTAGCGACAAAATCGACTAACTAAATACACATCCACCTGGAACTTCTAGTCCGTTTAATTAATAAATAATAAATCTGATGTAACCAATTTTGATGTAGCACTTGCTAACTCTGACACGCGGCACCGCTCGGCTCGCGCACCTTAGGTCACAGTTCTATTGAACCTAACCCCTAAGGCTACGTGTACGTACGCACTGACAGGAGTGAGTGGAGTGACAGATGCTTTGCTTAGCGCCAACGGATAGAGCCTGGTAAGTTGCAGTAACCAGAGTCAAGTAATCAGATGTTAAATTAAAAGACTAGGCGCTAAGCAATGCACCTGCCTTGTGCCCGCGTAACCTCACGCAATGAGCGCTATAGTTTATGAGCTCACCAGATGGCGCACCTGTCGAGAACGATCTAAAAAAAAATTCTGTTTTATACTCTAAAATACTAATAACTTCATAAATTTTATTTCGTAAAACGTAAATCTTTAATTCATAATTAATCAAGAATGGCTTAATCTAGACCACAATCTTGAATATTAGTAAAAATACGTGATAAAAAGCACGCAACGCGCGAGAAGACCTTACTCTTGATGAACGTTTCAAACGGCGGATTCGCGATAGTCCCCATTGGTCTAGCTTACGGGGAATATTTGTAGCGTCTCGGTATTTAGCTAAAACCGCGTGTCGGCGCGCAGTTGCAGGCGGCGTATTGTTACAGAGAGTGACTAGATTGTTGGTCGTCAATTGTCTCCCCTAAGGAAACTACATTAAACAATTGGTTTACCGGGTTTTTTAGTCGAGCCAAGTAGTAGCCACCCTAAAAGTTTGGCAGTGACGTTTAGCAATATGCTGAGAATCGTGAATGACATTGACGTTATTTTGACATAATGTACTTTCTTGTTGGAGTGGGTTGTGATTGTGAATTTGTGATGTGAATTTATTAGAAAAATACAGAAAGCCATATTATTTCTTTGAATGTACCAGTGTTATACACTATAGCTCTTCATTTTCATTTTAAGAATGAGATTCAACTTCTAAATAATCCGCCATGGATCATCCAGAGTCATCGGTTTGTTAATAAACATACTGTTATAAAGTAGAACTCTATAGCAGCGCACACGTAAACTCATGTTTCAAGTACAATACTACATCAAGGACTTAATGTAACAGTGCTTGGTGTATGGAATTCTTTTCGCTATAAATTTTACATACACATGTTTCGTTATTGCTTACGTATACAATGATAACATCCTGTCCTTGACAAATAAACATTTACCTAATTAAATGTATACATGTACACTTGTGATATTTCTTTCATTTTTAATGTGGTCAGTTATAGACCTCCCTGATAAACTACTATGTAAAACGTACTCCGAAGTAAAATCACAGTATGTATTTTTAACCTGGGACTTTTGGTTTGTTAAAGTTCATTTACTTTTCTAGCCCCAAGACAGTGGTCTTAAAAAGACCCCATTTGATGATCTGAGCAGAGATGACCTAATAATCAAGTGTAAAGGCTTATTGGTTATAGCTCAAAAAGCTAAACAAGCCAAAACAGGTATTTATATTGATTTAATTTGGTTTCAAATAATTTAATTAATAAATAATTCATTTTCTCTTTGAAAATGATGTGATGCTAAATAAGAGATCATGATGTAGATTCATTAATTATTCACATCCTTTATACTGTTTATAGAGTTGCAAACTGAACTTGAAAAATGTGTGAAGGAAAAAAAAGCAAGTATAGAGGACATAAAAACTCTGCAAGAACTTGTTGATTCATTGACAGAACAAAAACTGAACTTTATAACTGAAGTGGATTCCGCTCAAAACAAGATAAAAGCACTTAACACTAAGTGTGTAAACTATGAGGAAAACATTAACACTTACAAATCTGATTTAATCATAAAAGATAACAAGATAACAGATATTAATCAGAGGTTATCTGATCTTGATATAGAAGTCACTTCACTTAGAAGACAGAACAATCGCCTGTTAGAAGAAAATGAGCAGTTGTTGAACCAACTCACGGAGTTTGAAGCTAGTGCAGCAGAGTTCAACAATATTGGAATGCAACAGAGAGAACAACTGAAGAAATTAGAAGAAAGTGTCAATACAGGTAAATCTTTTTAATATTTGATATTTGATGCAGAATTATTTCACCTAATTACTTGCTTAAAAAATGACTGAGTATTTTAAAGGTAATTTGTATTAAATACCTTTTTATTTTTCAGAAGACCATTATAAAAAACAAATTGATGAATTACAGTATCAAATCCAACAGTTGGAAAGTAAAGTTCAAAGCAATGTAGAGTATGAAGCTAAATTTAATGAGACAAAGGAATTGTATGAGTCTGAAAAAGCTAAAAAAGAAAAAGCAAATGTGAAGTTGAGGAGCTACAAAGACAAAATTTTGAAATGTGCTACTTGTATCAATCAGTTGAAGAATTCTAGATTTATTCTAACCAAAACAGTTAAAGAATATTCAGAAAATATCCCTAAATGGCAAAATGAATTAATAAAGGCATCAAAAGTACTTGATAATCAAATTAATGAACTGAACAGTGAGAACCTGTCTTTAAAAGCACAACTCTCAGAATTTGAAAAACAACTAAGTGAAGTAAAACTATCTAAAATGGATACTAGTATTACAGATTCTCAAAAAACTGTCTTAACTGAAGAGAACCTGGTATTAAAAGACCTAGTGTCTAAATTAGAACAGCAACTAAGAAACAGTGCAGATGAAAACATCAAACTAGTAGCTGATTTGGACGAAAAGAAAGGTCAACTAGACGAAAAGAAATTACTGAAGGAAAACCTAAATGAATGCACTCAAAAGTTAAATGATGTTACTCATCAATTCAATGAACTTCAGAAATCCATCCAAACTTTGAAAAAGGAAAACGCTAAATTAAATGACAGACTGCATAATCAAACACAAAATAATGATGAGCTTGACAAGTTGAACTTGCAAGTTAGAGCTTTGGAGAGTGAAAAATCAATTTTAGTAAAAGAAAAACTAAACGCCAGAGATAATGTTGTTGAGCTTGAGAGTCAAAACAAGGTTTTATCAGACAAACTATATAAAAGAAAAACAGAATTACAGTCTTTAAAATCTCAATTGGACTTGCTAACACAAGAAAAATCTGCTTTTGAGATCAAGTTCAAAGCAGAAAAAGAGAGTGAGATTAACATGTTGAAGTGTAATTTGATGGCGCAGCAGGAACAGCTCAACTTGCTGAAGAAAGAGCATGAAGGTTTACAAGACTTAAATGGACTATTGAAAGAGGAAGTAGAAACTTTAAAACTTTCGTTGGAGCAGCCGAAAGACGACAATTTGTCCGATTTGAATGTGTCTTTACAGACTGACATTGTGAAATTAGAGACCAAGCTGGCTGCCTATAAACAGGAAAATGCTTCGCTTTTATCAGAAATAAAAGATGCACGAACCAAATCTAAGGAATTCGATAACCTTATTGCTGAATTAGAAGATGCTAAATCTAAATTAGCAAGCTATAAGTCTGAAAACACGGAACTGTTGAATGAAATGAAAGAAATCAATCAGGCACTCAAAGAGCGTGGTGAGGCCATATCTAAGCTGCAGAAAGCTATTTCTGAAATGGAGAAGCTGGTAGAGACTTTGGAGAAAGATCGAGAAAATATTAACCAAGAGAAAGTTGAACTACTAAAAAAGAATGAAGGTCTCGAAAGTGATTTAAAGAATGCGGAGGAGAAGACTAATGAAAAGATTGAAACTGCCAATCAATTGAATGCTGACATGGATAACGCTATGAAAAACTTGTCACAAAAAGATGACATTATAGCCACCTTGAAAGAAGAAATTGAAAAGCTAAAACAACAGCAAATGACTTCAGGTAAATCACCCTTAACGATTTCTTATCTATAGAACAAGAAAAAGCCATAAAAGTAGTACTTAAAAATTTGTTCCGTAACTAATCAATGAAGGTTACTTAATTGTATAATTTTTGTTACAGCAGAGTTACCAAATGAAGATATGTCCACATCTACCATATCTAAAGCTGAAGAACATTCGAGAATGAAAGACCTAGATGAAACATTTGAAGAAAAGTATGAGTCCGGAACTTATTTCGTAGTGTCCGTGATTTTATGCTTTATTTTGTAGCACTTAATAAAAAATAGTTTTTACAGATACACGAAGTTGCGGATATTTGCTTTAAAGCTGAAGAAGAAATTAAATGAGACCATTACTCAGATGCAGCAAACAGAGAAAGATAAAGCTATACTTGAGAAGTTGTTGAGTGAGAGCAAAGCTGGTAACTCTACAGATGAAACTGATAGCTCCAAAACAGAAATCACAGTTGTAAATCTAACTGAAAATAATGAACTTGAAGAAAAAGTGAAAACATTAACTGTTGCCCTTGAAGCTGCGAAAAATGCTACAACTGATTTAGACAAGTTAAAAGGTAACATTTTTTTTTAAATATTAATTTAATCTTTATTTATGGATTGGCAATTAAGTAACAAAACTTTTATATTTTTGATAATTCAGCGGAATTAGCTTTGAAAACACAACAGTTAGCAACTGAGATGGAAGCTCACAAAGCAACAAAAGACAATCTGGAGAAAGCTCGACGCGACGTCAAGAAGAAAAATGTATTGAGTCTTGAAATGGAGGACTATGAAAGGTCCATGAAGGAGCTTTCGACAAAGATGGAGGAAAGTAAGAAGAAAATGCTGCAGGTAGGTTTTACAGTATAAACATAACTAATATATATGAGGAAATTAAAAGAAATACTTTAAGTTTACTATTAAATTATAGATGGAATCAACAATAGACACTCAAGAAGGAACAATCACAGCAATGAGAACACAAATAAAACTGCTGGAGGAGCAAATAAAGACTGAGGAGAGACAAAACAGGCTGGTCAAAGAAGAGCTACAGCACGCAATCGAAGATGGGAGAGATAAGGACAACATGATTCAAATAAAGAACACCATCATATCCAAACTAGAACAAGACCTTGAAGATGAAAAGAGAAAGAATGAGGAGTCAGACCTAGAAATGACGTCATTGCTTACCGACAAAGAAAAGGTTATAATGGCTCTAGGCGAAGATAAAGCTGAACTCAACAATAGGGTTAAGAAATTGGAGTTCAAATGCTCGGAACTTAATGAAAAATTGAAAATTACTAACATAGAATTGGCGGACTTGAAAACTGAGTATACTAGCTACAAGGTACGTTCTCAATGCAAATGGGCTTCACTTAACTGCTAATTTTAATATTATATATTTATGTACTTGTGTTTAGGTGCGAGCTCAAGCAGTGTTACGTCAAAACCAAACCGTGGACCATAGTCAAGAAGAGCAACTGAAAGAAGAGGCTGCGGCTCTTAGAGCACAGATAGAAATATTAACAGCGAAACTAACAACGGCACAGTATGTACATTTATATTATTTTTAACTCCATGTAAAATACTGGTATTCAGTAGCATTCAGTTAGACTAAAAGCCGACCTCGACATATTTCCAAGATGGTTTGGCAGATGATGAATTTAAAATATACGACTTTTTCTTGCTTGATTATGTGTTATTTTATATCAAACAGCATTTGAAATATTATACTATAGGTAGTAATATATTGTTGCTTTATCTAGTTATTTTTTTACCAAGCGGAAGTAATGAGCGATAATATTGTAGGTATTAGTAGCAAAAAGTACTATTGCTGGTTAGTTTTATAATCAAACCAGGACTTTTGACCAAAAAAGATGATTTTCTTTATATGAGAACAGTCAATGTATGAACACTAATGGTTACAAAATCGCCTTTTCCTATCATTATAAATATTTCTGATGTCATTGGGACTAGCTTTTTGTAATTTTAACAAATGTGACCAAAAACGAACCCTGTTTAAAATTACTTACAGTTTATTTGTTGTTTGATTCATACAATTTATTTGTAGCAAATAGATGTTGAAACAAAAATGTTCAATTTCTTTCTTTCTCTGTTTTTCTGTCGCAAACAAATATGGAACATGCTAGTCAAACAAAAAAAAGCATGTTTTTTCATGTTTCATTGAATCAGCAGTTGTTTCGCTTTTGTAAATCACCTTGAGTTTAGGATGTGGGTCATCTAGAGTTATTATATCAATTACTTACGTACATAGTTATTTGTGTTCGTTTATTGTGTTCTTATTTATACAAAACTTAACGTGGACTAGACTGAAGGTTATAACATTTCAAAAACATTATGGTACAATACCTTTACCATATTTATTATGTTGTTTAAAAGTTTATTAAACTGGAAATCCGATCCCAGAAATGCTATCTCTTCATCATATTGTCTAAATCATAAACCAGACTAGAGATTATATATTTAAGTTAAAAATTATGCATTAGCTCTTCTACTCGATAGCCATAGCGTGTCAGTAGGTGCTACAACGTTCAGATCTCCGAGCTTCAGACTTCAGCTACAATAAGAATCGTGAAAGCAATAGTTTCTCCTTATAGGCTTAAAGCATCATTACTTTCTAGGGAACAGATTGCTGAAAAAACATCAGAGGCAGAGAGCATTCGAAGGCGTTTGACTGAAGCCACGAGTGAAGCAGCGCGGGCGCAACAGAGGACCACTCGCCTACACGCCGACCTCGCGCGACTGTCGCAGCAAATTGAGTCCGAGAGGACACAGAATAAGTTGCAGGTGAGGTAGCAATCAACGACGTCTACTTATATTCTTACTTTACATACAAATATCATTTCTATATTTTCTACAAATAAAGTTGGTTTCAGAATAACTAGTGCTATTGCAACTGTCACAAATAGCGGAAGATAACATATAGTATCTTCAGTTATTTGTGACAGTATCAATAATACTAATTACTGACGTTCACTGCCTCATTGGTCTAGTGTTCGCAAGCAACTGCTAAGGTAAATGAGTTCGATTCCTAGGTTGGGCAAAGCATTAATGCGTTGTTCAATCCGGAATTTCTCAGTAGCAGGCATGGAGTCTGGATTTGTGTCCAGTTGATGATAATAGGCTCGTACCCTATTACATGAGGCTTAAACATAACTGGCGAAATCTGGGAGTATTGTAGGTACACCTCTCCCTAACCCGAGAATTGCAGGCGTGATGTTATGAGTATTAATTGTGTAGGCTACAACCTATTTCCAATGTATTTTGAAATTAATAAAGCGTTATTTTTATAAATGTACCTACAAAATGGAGGCGGGACGAGCTGGACAAAACTAACGATCAGTGGTCCACAATGGCCCTGGATCAAAGAATTTGGAAGTTATGGAGAGAGGCCTTTGCCCAGAAGTGGGATGATACAGGCTAACAGTATCAGTGCCTACAAATGCTTTAATTACACCTAATCTTACAGGTCTCCACACTAACACAATGCTACAAAACTCAAATCAGTGAATTGGAAGCCAAGCTCCAGAAGGAGACGGAAGTATTGAAGAAGCAACTGTCCGCCGCTCAAGAGACGAGGAAGTCTGGCAACGTCACAGTTTCCTCACTCGATGACGCAAACAGAAACCAGTACATGTTGCCAGTTATACCGAAGGATGAGAACAGTGACGGCGAGATGGATATCAACGTTTCTATGATTCCCAGAGAAGAGGGAGAGGTAAAAATATAATAATAATAGTATCTGTCGTAAGCGCGATTGTTGAGCATGAGGTCCTGGGTTCGATTCCAAACTCGAGGCAAAGTATTATTGGATTTTTCCGGTTGATAGCAAAAGGCTCGCCTCCTGTTACATGGGAGTTAAACATAACTGGCGAAATGTGGGTGTACTATTAGGTACACCTCTGCTTAAACCTTCGGGGATAACAGCCGTGATGTTACGTATGTATGTAACTTATTCTGTATTCATCCCGTAAAAGATAAAGATTCGACTGATCACGCCAGTAACTAAAGCAGCTAATGTGGTTATGTTGTGTTGAGACACCAGATGCGACCTGTGCAGGCATCTACCATTTACTAATACAAGTGACTCTTGCTCAAAACTTACGCCATGTATGTCGAGCGTTATGGTAGTAGCCATACTCATCGACGCGGAATGGCTTGAGCCGGTCAGTAAAAGCTTATATACCCGTAAAATAAACGCGAAAACGACTTTATTCGCCCCCTATCGGTTCGGTAGATGTAAATCGATACCGCGTCGGACTATTCGCCTTTACGGCACAGAAATTATGTTGTATCTGACCGGCTCAAGCCGATTCCACGTCGATAACTGTTGTTACTCACTTATACGCCACGAGCTTTAGACAAGAGTTTTTACAAAGTCGAACGTCTTGTAGAGGCGTCACACACACGCACACTCTGCTAAGACATGGCGAGACCGGGCGAATGCGGAGAGTATATAAGAGCGTTCGTTTAACCTCGGTGTTCCTCGCTTGGCTGTACACTGTCGCAGTCGCCCTGCCTCGTAGTGTCTTGGCGACAGTGTACAGCCACCATAAAACTCGATGTGCATGGTCATGAACAGGTACAATAAAAGAACATAAGTAGCAGTTGCATGTTACGTACATTATTACGCAAGTACGTTATCTAAACATGCGCCAATGTAATAAAATGTACAAGAAATGGTTGAATAATTGTAGCCATTGTATGGCCGTGTATAATACGTGCAATGAAGTGCTGTGACGAATCTAAGTGTTTGGTATAGTTGTTGTATTATATACATAGTACTGAGTGCATGTTAACCATGTATTTAATTATGACGAAATCTGTTGTACGGTAAACTCTCTACATTCTACGTGATAATTTAAACATCGGAATTTTAAAAAAATCAAAGCTATGTTATATCGCTACATTACTTATAGAATATTATTTTTTTGCAACTTAATCTTATGAGTCATACTTTTTATCCAGTAATTGTAAAACTAATAGAGGACTACAATACAAATAATATCTACTACTGAACTTCCTGTACATTTTTTTGTATTTTTATGCGTCTTACTTAGACCTGGCAGTCTTCTCAGATCAACACTACACCTTCACGATTCAGTATTCTAAATTAACGATTTCTGATGGTCACCCATCTCGGTTGGTCGTGGACAGTTGACCACCTGATTCCATTACTTACCGAGACTTCTCCGTGACTTGGGAAACCCATAAACCATTCTTTGACAGTACATACGAGTAGTCTGATTCGAAAGTCTTACAACCTACTTACCAAAGGACCCTTTTGGCAAGACTGGTTGTTACCTAGTAACCAAGTTGTGGAAGACAAATAGACAGACTCTCCATGTATAATACTGGTATTCAGCTGTATCCGGTAAGACTGGAAGCTGACTCTAACATAGTTAGGAAAAGATTTGTCAGGCGTTGAAATTAATGACAAGTCATGTCTTCGGAACATGACTTGACACATCACAACACCTTTACAGGCTGATTATTTACATCTAATAACATACAAGTTGCGTGTTCCAGGGATCTGAATCAGCTCCGTCGCCACCTCCATCAAAGCAGTACCACGCCGGCGGCGCTAGCGGACGGTCGCCCGTACCACTGGAGCGACTGCTCGAAGAAGGTGTGCCTGATGACGAAGCCATGGACACCTCCTCGTTCGCGCTCACGCCCGACCAGGAAATCGCCGAGCTTAAGCGGAGGCTGCAAGCTCAGCAGCAAAGGTAATTAGATATTTATTTACTCTTAAGACAACTACAACAGGTTTCAGTCACAGGTACGCATTGAAGTCTTCGACCTGATTATGACCGAAAGAGTGTTTGCACAACATGGCAAGCAACAGCAGTAATAGAAATAATTATCACAGTTAAAGGTGTAGTTATATTTTTTTTTTTTTTTTTCAGATGGGAAATCATCAAATGACCCCCCCCACTCTGGGCGGAGCGGAAGGGAGTGTCAGACTTGTACTGACTAAAACCCATCCATGTTCCTTCTTTGCCCTTTGTGTTCCAGGGCCACGGTATCTCTTTCGAACAGTCCCGCAGAGGTGTAGTTATATTGGGGCTTGTCAAAAATAGGCCTCTTTTGGACCCTCTTTGTGATCCTGGCTTGCGTTCCGTTTGAACGGTATACGGAAATTACTAGTATACAAGCTTATTTGAATTTTGTATGGCTTAATGTTTTCTTGACAATTTTTTTATGGGTAGGTTACAGCCAGAATATTGGTAGAGCTCTACCTCCTGAGGTGCCAATACTCAATACTTTTATTGCATTCCACTGTTATTCTTAGGTGGTAGACTTATAATTATATAATGTGGACCCTGTCGGGCACATATCAATGCCAAACAATAAAACCAAAATTATTTTTTATTGCCATATCAATTAATGTAAAAATAATCAGAACGAACGGATAACGGACTCTCGTTGTTATGGTGGTTTCCACGGTCCCCTATTTACTTTCCTCTCCATAACCGTTCAATACATAATAATTTTTGTTGTTCTTGTTTTGAAGGGTGAAACACGTGACGGTTCTGCTGTCAGAATCGGAGCGCGAGTGCGCGCGCATGGCCCAGCTGAGCGAACTGTTGAAATCGGAACTGCGGCGAGTTCGAGGAGCCACGCAGAACGCGCACAACACCGAGTATATGAAGAACGTTACGCTTAAGGTATGCACAGTTAGAGGAAGCAGATGGAAAAAAGGCATCTAACTTTAGTCGTTCCTCGGGAAAGGATAAGTTTTCGTTATCTTGTGTTCGCAAGCACGACCGCTGAGCATAGGGTTCCGGTTTCGAATTCCATCCCGAAGATTCTATTTGCGCCTCGTTCAAGGAAATTGACTCCCTGTACATGGTAACCAGTGAATTAAGGGTACTAAAAGTAAAACTCTGGCAACTTAAGTGGTAATAAAGGCGAAATGTTGTTAGCCTAGCAACCCGTATGCGTAACCATGGAATTACCACCCCAGTAGACAAGTCTTCTTTTGTTGGACCACCAAAAAAAAAAATATGCAAGAGATATAAATAATAACGTTATTTCTAGTTCCTGACACTGCCGCCCGGTGACGAGCGCAGCCGGCTGGTGCCAGTGCTGCAGAAGATACTTACACTCACAAACGAAGAGACGCATAAAATTCATGCCGTTGCTAAGGGTAAGGCTAATATAAAGAAATTTGCAGAACGAGATCAGGGTTCACGGCTCCTTTTCATGATTTCGATTCACGGATGTGACAATTGCTAAACAAGCAAGTAGTAGTAGTAGTAGTTGTTGTTGGTCAAGTTTAACAATCTATGAGCGCTGTTTCACGAGGCCAGTTACATACACGGCGCATGCCATCAAAATTGCACCTCTTTCTTGCTAGCAACCGGCAAAATTTATTTTAAAACATTTCTTATATTACGCTGTTATGTATTACAGGTTGGGATCCAAACCCGAGCAAAGGATGGGGCAGCTACCTGCCCTGGCCAGGAGGAAAATAATCGCATTAATGACAAAACTATGAGAGTTAAATGCGATAAACGTAATGCAATAGTAAAATGTAAACTATCTGTGATTCCATTACTAACGGATGCCTTTTGAATGATTTCAGAACTTTTATTGCATTTTAGGCTATATTTTTAATACAATTTATTTTTGTTCGAACATGTTTAGTTATTAATTTACAATAATTTATTTTGAAATTTTAAGTGGACATGAGTAATTAGGTTAGAAAGAGAAAATATAGGTGATGCATACTACTGTTACTATTGTAATACAAGCCAGGGATGGAAACTAGCTTATTATGTACATTCGTATCATGTTATGAATTATAGAAAAACATCTAAATAACTGTAACTGACGTGTTACATTTTGTACTCTTATTGGTGTTTTTGTAAAGGTGCTCCCACACTGCAATTAAAAATGTTTACAAACATTTTCTAACACTAATACATTTACTAACAAATGTTAGGAATTATTAGATGTTTTGAGCGCTACTACACTAATGGAAAATGTTTACAAACATTTAAAACATTTGAAAACATGACATCGGCACGCAGTTTGGTTTTACGTTCCGAGGCGTCTATTTTTTGTTAAAAAAAAAAGAACTCTCCGCATACCCTGCGGTCGCCTGGATAAATGTTTACCAACAAATGATAAAAAACGTTTTATTTGTTAATTATAACAAATAAAACATTTTTTTTTGGAAATGTGTACTAACATTAACTAACATGAAAACATTTTCTTAACATTGTAATCCAATGTTTGTAGAAAATGTTGACCAATGTTTGTAAACATTTTTAACAGCACTGTGGGAGCACCATAAGTCAAAATATCATAATTTTAGACGAGTTTCTTTAAACGTTTTAAGTATTACACTTTTAAACAAATAAAAACACCAACTTCTAAAATAATTTTCCAGAAACTACATTATGTGATTTATGGTTCCACTGGCAATAATTGTTAATTACATTTTGTGTGCTAATTTGACGAAATTTATTGCAAGCGTTTTAATTGCCACACAGAATAAAACGATTTTATGACCTGTTTATTAATTAGATACGATTTGTAAACTTTGTGTTATTTTGAAATAAGAGTCTCATTGAGAACACAAATAATAAACTTGAATTGTAATTACAGCACATTATCTACTTAACTTATAATCATGACTACATTCCGTAATATTTTAATTAATTCTACTTAAATTCGTCTAGACATGAGATCGAATTTCCAATCTTTGTCAGTGAAATAATATCTGATCTATTTCCATTATTGTATCTTCACTATACGGTTAATTTAGGGTTATTAAGGGGTATGTATTTTACGATTGAATTGATGATTATTTATAAACTATACAATATTTACATTAATGATTTCAATAGATAAAACTTTATAATTTAACTAAGTATTTTCGAATTTAATTATAAGAATTGTTTAAAAGGTATGATGTTTATTTAAACAATTAAAAATAATGAAATTATCTATTCTGTTTTATTTAATACTCTTC
The DNA here is from genome assembly GCA_910589295.1 of Noctua janthe. NCBI lineage: Eukaryota > Metazoa > Arthropoda > Insecta > Lepidoptera > Noctuidae > Noctua > Noctua janthe. The sequence continues at coordinate 8,875,720 of OU342556.1, read as the reverse complement.
TTTGAAATGATTCACGACGATCGCGATGTCGAAAACTACTGGGATATAATGCTAATTACACTTTCAGCAAGTTAGTCGTCAATTACTAAAGTTGCTGGGTGTGTACCTAGATTGATAGAAATATCCGTTTACAATCAGTCCTCTTTTAAGTGTCAACAAACCAACTATACAACAGGAGAGAGCATTTTGACGAAAGTTTTGACTATGCATCATGTACTACACAAAAAAAAAGGATTCGCTAATAACTTATCAACCACTGTTCAGTCAATTACGATAACCTATGTGCATTTTATCGAAGATGGGCAACAAATATTCTAAAAAATATTATTTATATTTACAGGTTCCCTAGGTACTCAAAGGGCCAACGGACCTTTTTATTACGGCCAGTATTGGGCCTAAATATCCACAGACAGAGAAAAATGGAAAGAGGGAAGGGATGCCTTTGCTCTGCAGTGGGACACATCAGGATCATAATATAAATTACTATTATTATTATTATTTTTTAATGCTTTTTACGATTTTGTTTTTAAAAAATATGTAAAAGATGTGTTAAAATGAATAAACGAAATAAAAAAAATATTTTGGCGGTAATCAAAGTTTCAAATATAAAGCGTTTTGTATTCATATGGAACTCCAAGCAACTAATCGGTTATTTCTAACATGTCGTTATACCTCAAATTAAAGATATGCTTTACCTTACCTCAGCTGGACCGGGAGCTCCTCCTGGAAGCCTCGATCGTGCAGGCCTGGGTATCATCACCAGTCAGGCCTGCCGACATCAACAACGAGGCGAGTTGGTTCCAGGAGGCCATGTCCGGGATTTGCGACGTGGCAATGCCCCGAGTTCGGCCAGGAAGCGCCCAGCGTCAGGTGTACTGGTGGTCGCGAGAGCTGACGTCTCTGCGCAAGGCGTGCGTTGCCGCGCGGCGCCTGTACGCCAGGCATCGCAGGCTCCGCATCCGCCCTCCGGATGCGGCAGCCATTGAGGCGGAGCTGTACGAGGGGTACAGAGCGGCGAAAACCGCCCTCCAAGAGGCTGTCCGGCGGGCCAAGAACTTGGCCCGTGAGGAAATGCTGGAGTCTCTGAACGGAGATCCGTGGGGGCGCCCTTACAAGATGGTGCGGGACAAACTCCGCACCCGGGCCCCCCCGCTAACGCAGAGTCTCCGGCCTGAGCTCGTGGAGGACGTGGTGAGCGCTCTGTTCCCTTCGCGAGGGGAGCATCCTCCCCCGCCTATGGCTCCGCCGCCGCGTGCGGTGCCGGAAGCGGACCACACCGATGACGATGACGACGTTCCGGAGGTGACTGGGGTAGACCTGAGAGTGGCGGTACGCAGGCTGAAAGCCAGAAACACCGCCCCGGGACCCGATGGCTTGCCTGGCAAAGCCTGGGTCCTGGCCTCCGAGGCTCTCGGGCCCCGACTGGAAGGGCTCCTAAGCGCATGCTTGGAGAGAGGCCAGTTTCCGCTTCTTTGGAAGACGGGGAAGCTGGTCCTCATCCGGAAACCAGGGCGCCCTGCGGACTCTCCGTCCGCATACCGGCCCATCGTGTTGCTCGACGAGGTGGGCAAGCTCTTCGAAAGAGTCATTGCCAACCGCCTTGCCGGGCACCTTGCGGGGATGGGGCCGGATCTTGCGGAACACCAGTTTGGTTTCCGCAAGGGGCGCTCCACGGTGGACGCCATCATGCGCGTGAGAGCCCTCACGACGGGGGACGCGGTGTCCCGGGGCGGGGTCGTCTTGGCGGTGTCTCTTGACATCGCCAACGCCTTCAACTCCATGCCCTGGAGCTGCATTAGGGAGGCACTCCGGTATCACCGGGTGCCAACCTACCTTCGTCGTGTGGTCGGGGACTACTTGACGGATAGGGCCGTCATCTACCCCGGTCAGAGCGGAGAATGGAACCGGCGAGAGATGTCGTGCGGTGTTCCACAGGGATCGGTTCTAGGACCGGCCCTGTGGAACATCGGTTACGACTGGGTGCTGCGCGCCGACCTCCCTACCGGCGTCAGCGTAGTTTGCTACGCTGACGACACGCTGGTACTGGCACAAGGGAGGTCGCACGAGGCGGCGGCCGAAAACATGACACGCGGGGTTGCGATAGTCGTGGATAGGATCCGGCAATTGGGTCTCGAGGTGGCATTGCACAAGTCCGAGGCCATGTGTTTTCATGGGCCTCGGAATGCGCCACCGTCGGGATCCCTACTGACGGCAGGAGGGGTTTCCATCGGCGTCGGGTCGACGTTGAAGTACCTAGGACTCGTCCTCGACAGCCGGTGGAACTTCGTGGAGCACTTCCGACGTTTGGCTCCCAAACTGGAACGGACAGGGGCTGCCTTCAAGCGGCTCTTGCCCAACCTGAGGGGTCCAAACGCCTCCTGCCGGAGGCTATACGCGGGGGTCGTGCGGTCCATGGCCCTTTACGGGGCCCCGGTGTGGGCGCGTTCTTTAAGGCGGCAAGCCGCCCACTACCTGAACGCGCCCCAAAAGGTGATAGCCATAAGGCTAATCCGGGGGTACCGCACGATCTCCGGCGAGGCGGCTAGCCTCCTTGCCGGATTGCCGCCATGGGATCTGGAGGCGATAGTCCTCGCGCGCCTGCATGAATGGCGCGCGGAGGCACTACGTCGGGGGGAAACTCCGCTGCCGCGGCAAATTGCCGCTCAGCGGACAGACCTCCGGCGTGATATCATGGCGACATGGAGAGAGCGACTGTTGCAACCCCGTGCAGGGCACGCTACCATAGTGGCGATAAGTCCCCTCTTTGAGGAGTGGCTAGAGAGGCGCCACGGCGCCCTCACCTACCGCCTGACGCAGATCCTCACCGGACACGGTTGTTTCGGGAGGTTCTTGCACCGAATCGGGCGGGAGGAAACGCCCGGGTGTTTCCACTGCGAGGATCGTCCGGAGGACACGGTGGAGCACACCGTAGAGGTCTGCCCCGCTTGGGCGGAGCACCGCCGTGTCCTTGTAGCGGCGATTGGCGGCGGCGATCTCTCGCGTCCGGCCCTGGTTCAAGCCATGGTCCGGAGCGAGAGGGAATGGGAAGCCGTCACCACCTTCTGTGAAGCAGTCATGCTAGTGAAGGAGGTGGCGGGACGTGAGAGGGAAAGAACCTCACGTCCCAGCCGCCGCGGGAGACGCCCTGGGCGTCGGGGGTCACGTGGTGGCTCCCGGCCACCGTAGGCGCGGGCCTGTGGACGGCGAGTTATGGGCTAGCTCGCCGTCCGGCCGTCTTATGACGACAGGCCGTGTCGACGGCGCGTTCGTGTTCCACGCGCGCCTCAAAGAGATGTCAGCAACCGAGTAGGGGTCCGCATGGGCCGATGCCTGCCAGAGCTGCGGGACTGTTCGAAAGAGACACCGTGGCCCTGGAACACAAAGGGCAAAGAAGGAACATGGATGGGTTTTAGTCAGTACAAGTCTGACACTCCCTTCCGCTCCGCCCAGAGTGGAGGGGGTCATTTGATGATTTCCCATCCAAAAAAAAAAAAAAAAAAAAAAAAAAAAAAAAAAAAAAAAAAAAAAAAGATATGCTTTACCTAAGTATTTGATTTAACGTTGTCACCAACATCATTCTTTAGAACAAACCAATTTACATTTTTATGGTAATATATACATATTATTTTGTTCCATCAATGCAGATTCCAACCTACAAAATTAATTGAAAAAGGATTCATTCTACAGAAAAATACCATAACCAAAGACGCTCACTACACACAATATCTAATAACGAAGGTTTTAATACGTGCAAACATAGATGTTTGGCTCGAAGAAAGCACGAAGAAAAAGAAAGTTCCAAGCTTCCGGTTTTTCCAACGAATTTTGAAAAACTAATTAGTTATCAGGTAAATATTGCATCATTTAAATATCCCAATAATTTCAAGATGAATTAAGATAATATAATCATTTAAAAACTTTATATTTCATGCAAATCAAGGTAATAGAGTACGGTTTTGATTTTATTGATTGCATTTCCCGGGCGAATTGTCTACGGCGCATGCTCGAAAATTGCTCGGAAAATTTGTGACTGCGGCTGCAAAGGTGAGCTTTTCTTGTGTTTTATTGTAAAATATTTAAAATTTCGGTTATTTTATGGATGTTTGTGTGATATTTTAACATGTTTACAACAAAAATCTAAAACATAGTGATTTTCCTGAAAATATTTTTCAACTTCATCTTGGCACAGGTATTCTGCCGGTATAAGATTTTAAAATTACGCAATTTTAATGTTTTTGTAAGAAAAATCTCTTAGTACCTAAGCTACATTAAATCGCAAAAAGTAGTTTTGACTTTTAATCATTATTGTAATGTATTGCGATTCGTTTACCAACTCTTGTAATAGCAACTTTTGACTTTATTGTATTTTATTTCAGAAAGTTATTTTGTTTCAATCATTCCTGTTTCGGTCATTTGTGCATAAAGTGAAAAAAAATTATTATTTTTCCAATTTCAAAGATATGTCATGTTAATGTCACCGTGATTTATTTTCGAAAAAAATACCGGGCATTGTGGCTACTGATCGTAATTTATCTGATGCAGACAAACATACTCAAGATGGACGCATTGAGAAGCCCATGTGCGGCGCCGGTACACATGCATCCTACGTAGTGCGACATGCGATTATTCTAATTTTGAATCATACTGTTGCAATACATCTGCTTTAGTACTTGTATAGATCACGCTTTCTAAAATTAGATTGAATGCACTCTCTCTTTGTGATAGATACTTAATAAATATACCGTCACTGCGTCGAAATCTTTGTGCAGTTTCTGTCAAGTCACCGGTTTACCCGTAATACATCTTAATAGATAAAGAAACTTGGTGGTCTAGGTCTAGGTACTAGCTTGAATATAAGCTTTTTTAATATAAGAAGAACACCCTCATAGAGATTCAGACAAATTCATCACAATGTATCCTAAACGGTGTAACATCTATAACATCCTACCTATCTACGGCTTTGAAAGGTCGGAGATAGAAAATTGATGTGTGTGATTTCATGTTTTCTTTGGTGCTAGAGTTCGGTTAGGGATTTGATGACATGTTTTGATTTGTAGTAGGAGTAAATTTTCTGTAGTACTTAATTACTTGGCTGGCGTGAGGTACAATTAATTTTCGTAGGTAGGTATAGTCTATATTTGTCAGAATAGCCCCGCTGTATCGATGTCCCGGATGTCCTATGCGCACGCTCGGAGGAGCGACTCCCTCCTTGAATGTTGGGATGCTTCTAATTCAATCGCGCAGTCGGCGCAGTTATTGTTGTGCGCTTAAGTGCAACTACAACAACGCAGCTATACTTGGTTGCTAAGAAATGAAATTGTAACTGCACCAGAAACTAGAAATTCTATAAATATTAAATATCTGTTCAAATCAGCAAAAACATTTGATGCAGTAAAATATAAAGAAAATGTTGATACATACCAGATCATAAACACAAGATCCTACAAGGCGACAGTTATTTCAATTCGAGTTAAATAGATATCTCGGTTTAAATAGCAGACGTGAACATTTAGGTAAGGGGTAGACCTTTGAGTCGGTGTGGCTACCTGATGCGTTTAAGGTTCTTCCTTGACCTTTACAAAATTGATTGAATACAAACAGTAAATTAAGTGAATACATTGTCTCCGATTCGTGAAAGCACAAGTAATTTTACCGTCTATTTAACAGTTTTCCACTGTCTAAGTTTGACATCAAAATATTGTGCAACCTTCAAAAGAGGTTCTATAGGTTAGATGTATTTATGATTATTTCTGCTTCATTAGAACTCAGACTCTACCACTCATCATGACATAATTACACGACTGTAATCTTCGACAGGTTAGCTAAGAAGAAGGTAGAGGTGTCCAACTTCTTCTAAGGCAGTTTTAAATTTTTGTTCAGGTTGCAGGTTGATTATCTAACGTTTCGCCTAAGGCCACAAGGATGGGTAAGGAGAAGACTCACATTAACATCGTGGTGATTGGCCACGTAGATTCCGGCAAGTCCACCACCACGGGCCATCTCATCTACAAATGCGGCGGCATCGACAAGAGGACTATCGAAAAGTTCGAAAAGGAGGCCCAAGAGATGGGCAAAGGATCGTTCAAATATGCTTGGGTACGTATCTGTTGCTGAACTGTTTTGTTTATCTTGAGTTATCCAAAGATTTGACCTTGGCCTTATGTCATTGGCTACTAACATGTGGTGTGATAACAGTTTTATAGTAAAATTCTATATGGCGTTATATGCTCGAATATAAGAAATTTAGGTACACTTACTTTAATTTTACGAAACAAAGAAGAACCTGTTTATTTTCAATCTCATACAATCTCTTTTTTTTAATTCTCGCTTTTACCTGCTTCCCTTCCGTATTTTTTCTCCATTGATGAATGAAAAAGCTTCAGATACGTACTTATATATATTCATAAGACATGTAAGTTGTATTGTTTGAAATTCGTAGGTCTTAGACAAGTTAAAAGCAGAGCGTGAGCGCGGTATCACGATCGACATAGCTCTATGGAAGTTCGAGACGGGAAAGTATTATGTGACCATCATTGACGCGCCCGGCCACAGGGACTTCATCAAGAACATGATCACCGGGACCTCTCAGGTAAGGTTGATTTTATCCACAAAACGTCTAGGGTTCCCCTTGGGGTCTACAACTCCTGTTTCAGTGGTTTAGGTTATCATTAGTTTTTTTTTTTCTGGTGATTTTTCTCTATTTGTAGTGAACCACGCAAAAAAATGTGATGAATCATGGTCTGTATTCTGTGTTACTGTATTTTTTTTCATATTTTACGAAAGGAGTAGCAATTGCCAATAGAAAAGTCTTCCGATGTCCAAGTGTAAGATGTTATTTCTTGTATCTGACTGGTTTTCCATGCAGAATTTTTTTTCGGCATGTTACATTGCAGTCTCGATATTTGGTAACATTATCTATCAGGCTGACTGCGCGGTACTGATCGTGGCTGCGGGCACGGGTGAGTTCGAGGCGGGCATCAGCAAGAACGGGCAGACGCGCGAGCACGCCCTGCTTGCCTTCACCCTGGGCGTCAAGCAGCTTATCGTTGGCGTCAACAAGATGGACTCCACTGAGCCTCCCTACCACGAGGCACGCTACGAGGAGATCAAAAAAGAGGTGTCTTCTTACATCAAGAAGATTGGTAAGTTTAGCTTAAAATTGACAACAACGGCTAATACATTTTTCTCTAGCCGCGACTCTGGCAAGAACTTGTAAAATTACTCTTTTTAAGCAATTTGATTGCAAGTTTTTGCATGTTTGGCTACCAGAAAAACGTAAAGAATCCAATTTTGAGTTGGAATCTATAATTATAAACTGGAACTAAGAGTCGAGCTAGCACAATGAAACTTTAACAAGAACCAGCTTCGACGGAAGTTTTTCAAGGTCAATGTCTAAATTTCCTGGGTTAATGAAAAGGTGACCTCCAATTAGGCTACAATTAGATCTCGCCTTACTTTTATATTCTTTGCTGCAATTAAAAAAAAATGCTCTACCTGATATTCAGGTCGATTCTTTAAGTAAAAACGTAAGGTGACATTGAGGTTGAATACTTACATAATGTCGATGCGGCAGGGTACAACCCCGCCACGGTGGCGTTCGTGCCCATCTCCGGCTGGCACGGGGACAACATGCTGGAGCCATCCGACAAAATGCCCTGGTTCAAGGGCTGGACCATCGACCGCAAGGAGGGCAAGGTCGAGGGCAAATGTCTTATTGAGGTACGCATTACAAACCTAGCTGTGTAGTATTGATCATATAGCCCCATAAAATTGCCAATTATGAACTTAACCAAATATAAACTCTTTTCGTGGACATTATAGTTAAAGCCGCTGGCTTTATGGAGCCTCCACACCAAACCATGACATACCTATATCAGCTTTCGTACTCGTTCAGTTGACATTTGTCGACATGTTGGCTTTGGTATGTAGACTCCATTATCATGGTTACCCAAGCCGAAAACAAACTTTGATCTAAACAAAGCAAGCGATGCGTGAAGATGTTCGAATGGTTACTTTCATGTCGTTCCTTTCGATTAAGTCCTTAACCTTTTGGTCTCTTCACGATCGCGCCTCTCTCTTCGAAAGGGCAGACGAGCTGAAGCAACAACACGATTATCGGAATTACTTAGGAAAAAAATAACAAGTTGACAATCGTCTTACAATATTCTTATCCTTGTTCTACCTTTCAAATGATTATTTATTATTTCCTACTCTAGTAGGAAACTTATTAAAATCATGATCACTTCCTCATATTACCTTTTATCAAAGTCGCAAACTTTCGATCTTAGACTAGATCAAGGTGAAGAGGAAATTTCTAGAATGTAGAGGTTTCGTCGTAATATAGATCTTATGTTAGCAGATCTTGTTACCGGCGATTAAACAAGGTGTAAACGAACCCTTCACGAAGCCGTCCATCAAGCATTCTGTACATCAGACTTTAATAGCTCTACGCAAAAATTATTGCTGGGTAACGACTTTTTTTTTGGGGTGGAAAATAACGGATTCCGGTAAGACTCAATGTAATGCACTCAAAACATTGTACTGATGGATGCATTGAGTAGGATATGGGTCAAGGAAGGAGGTATTTATAGTAAAATTTATGTAACATTAAAAAACTTGTATTTCTTCGCCGTTTTCTCGTTGTCCTACTATTTTGTCCTACTAGTAGGACCACGAGGGAGACCAGTTTCTGTTCGTCCTACTATGACATATTGGAGCAGTAATTATTTATTTATACCACCTGTATATAATTTATACCTTTGACACTAGTAATAAAAGGAAGAAAAAAAACAATCATTTTGTAACAAACTAAAAATATGCTCCTATTATAAATATATAGAAAACACTAAATTGCACACCGCATATTACAAATAAAAGACAAACTGGCATACCTACAATAGGCGGTCTTATTGCTAAATCCTTCTTTGATTAAATTAATTGTAAAATGGACTCTAAAAAAATCCATCTAGATTTCGAGGTCGTTATTGCTAATGCTTTTTTCAATATTTTCCCAGAAGTGAAATTAAACAAATGTTACTATCATTTATCAAAAGCCCTTTGGAAAAATGCCACAAAGAAGATAAAAATAAAAACAAAAACCGAACGAAGGATTGTAGGATTATGTGCGGCTTTACTTTGTTACCTGAAGATCTAGTTGAAAATGGTATTGATTATATTCTGACTGAGAGCCCAAAAACACCACAAATTACTAAATTTCTGAAATATATTAAAACGATTTGGTGAACGAAGAGCAAAGAGTACCGCTCATCATGGTGCATATACGGTGAACGACATCGTACCAACAATGTTGTCGAGAGTTGGCACTCTTGATTAAACAAAAATATGAAAAAGTGTACACCAGTATCAATACTGCGATTGATTAATGTGTTAATGGAAATGGAAAGCAAGACAACAAGCGATGATGTATCACGTAGGCGAAAAGAAGACTTGGATCGAGATAACTTTGTTATGACAAACCAGCTACAATTAATTCACGGTGACATACCAATAGGCCATTTCTTAGAGAAAATGAGATAATAGGAGCATATTTTATAATAGAAGCATATTTTTAGTTTGTTACAAAATGATTGTTTTTTACTCTTCCTTTTATTACTAGTGTCAAAGGTATAAATTATATACATGTGGTATAAATAAATGATTACTGCTCCAATATGTCATAGTAGGACGAACAGAAACTGGTCTCCCTCGTGGTCCTACTAGTAGGACAAAATAGTAGGACCACGAGAAAACGGCGTATTTCTTTATACTTCTGAAAAAGTTGGTTGTTTGAAACTTTGACCTCCAATATCTCCGTAAATAAAAGGTTCCCAGATATGGTTCAGAACAAAAAAAAATGGCGCAATGACGGGAAATACAAGTACCTCTTGGCTTCGTTAAGTGTCTTTTACACCCATCATGACGTTCGTTTTTTTCATATCGCTGGCACGACAGTGTTTTAATTAAGCTGACTATAAACTTCTTAAACGATGATGCACAATCACCTTATACAATCGTCTTGCACTCACTACCACAGGAATGTAGGCACACGTTGCATGAATGTCTTTTGATACACAGGCTCTAGACGCGATCCAACCCCCATCTCGGCCCACGGAGAAACCGCTGCGCTTGCCTCTGCAGGACGTGTACAAGATAGGAGGTATAGGCACCGTGCCTGTGGGACGAGTTGAGACCGGTATCCTCAAACCTGGTAAGATTCCTAAGTTAGTAGGAACACTAAAATTCCCGAAATTCTCTCTCATTGTCGGTCTACCGCATAGCATCCCAATGCTTGCACCCAACGGCTAGTACCTAATATGTACTCATGAATCCCAATTATTGTTTACACAATGTCAAATTTCACTTTAAAAAATTACATTTTTACAATATATGATGGGAAAATAATTTATGAAGGCATGGTGGTTGTGTTCGCGCCTGCTGCCATCACCACTGAGGTGAAGTCTGTGGAGATGCATCACGAGGCTCTGCAGGAGGCCATGCCCGGAGACAACGTCGGATTCAATGTCAAGGTACGAACCATAGAGATAAGTAATATAACAAGCGTTAACTGTACATAGACCTTTGCCATTGGCACGGTTGGCGCAGTGGCTGACCGATTGGCTGCTGTGCTGCGTGTCTCAGGTTCGATTCCCGCACGCAACAAATATTTGTATGACCTACAGGTACTTGTTCCGGGTCTGGCTGTTTGTGTATGTGGGTTTAAAACTTTAAATGTTTGTTAACGCACCCACGATATAGAAGAACTTCCTTTGTGGGCAACGTTCTACGTTCCAGTAATTTTATGGAGATTGTAGCACTTTACATTTTTCCCAATTTGGAAAGCATTGATCAAAGCGGTGTTCTTTTGCTCTCGTGTCAGCACAACCTATAATTTGATATGTAAAAGAATAGCCATAGTCAACAAGTACGTGGTAGCGTAGCAGGGCTTACCTCAGGGGTGCGCTGGATGCAGTTTGGTCTACATTATTGCCACTTGTGTAGAATTTTTAAATGCTACCGGCCAAGCATTATTATCCCGGTAGAAGAGAAAATTACATTGATATATTTATCGTTGTCGATTGCAGAACGTTTCCGTAAAGGAACTGCGTCGTGGCTACGTGGCCGGCGACTCCAAGAACGCCCCGCCCAAGGGTGCTGCCGACTTCACGGCCCAGGTATCGTGACCCATTTTATTTTAGTTCTGTTTAGATCAAGCAGCATAATCTTCGTCTTTGTTCAACATCCATTAGTTGAGACGATTCAAATAGAACTAGAATGGTATGACTTATCTCTTCAGATGAGTCGGAAATCGGATTAGTAACTCGAACATAAAAAGGTAGGGTCTGAAATCCAACGGTAACAGTTTTCAGGAAACCTTTGATTTTCGTGTAAAAATCATCAATACGTAGAATTTCAAAAAAAAAACCATGTACGATCTTCACTTGGGCACAATTTATATTGGCCTCGAGAATCTTAAGAGTTAGGTAATGGAAACTACTGAAATAATTCCAGGTGTTTTCATAAATTATATTCTGTTTATATGAAATTGTTATAGCTCACGCACACATTATTACAACAAGTTAGAAAATTGCCTAAAATGACGACACACATTCAGCAACGTTGCGAAAACTTAACACCCCAGTGCATTGGTAAATGTAATCATTAGTAAGTAGTTGTAATATTATCGTGTCCCCTAATTTCCTGCCGCCTATCGAGTTTTGTAATGAATTATATCGGCTGACCTTGTACTTACTGTTAAACATAGTTCCCTGTTATGACTATTGCATGTCTACATTGCTGCGAATTAGCCAATGGCTATTATTATAGGACGTTGAATTGTTGTTGATCATTATCTGTAATGAGGTTTATATGGGCTATGAACTCATGACGAAATAACTTCTCCAAATGATTCCCATGGAGGAGCTCAGGAGCATGAAGTGACCGTGGTTGGTATTTAAGCAGCGCACGCCACGAAAGGACTATTTTTTCCGTCTTCATTCCTAATATTGTTATTCAAGTAGCTTTCTATCGCAAATTATTTTTAAATTATAGCGTATAACCTCCTCAGCTAATCCCTCTTTCTATTGCTGAATACCGTATCAAAATCTGTTCAGAAGTTCCTGAGTTTACCCCGAACAAACCCGCTGCCCGGCGGGGGACTTTAATTTATAATATGTAGTGATGATGAAGATGTAGTGATGATAGTGACGAGCTGTTGCCCGCGGCTTCCCGCGCTTGAAGTTCGGTAACTGTCCCATGGGATCATACCACCGGGATAAAAAGTATCCCATATGTTAATCCAAGTTATAAGTAAAATATAACTTTTATCTTATCTATAGGGTAATACGAACTTGCGACTTCCCAAAGCAAATAAAAAACATCGCAGTTCAAGACAGGAAAATAATTATTTGTTTATTAAGTAGATACGCACAGAGCAGATGATAGTCGAGTTATTTGGGTTTTGCGAATGCATTGGAAAGTCAATATCTACTTGACATAACTGACTCTTATGTAAACCTTATATTGGCACGTAATACTTTACTCTTCCACCTCAGCAAAACAATGCAATAGGTAGTACCTACATCACTTAGCGCACGCACCAAGCGGTTTCTCGACAAATGTAAAGGTGTACGGTCGGCTTACTTTCAATTTGACTGAAAGAGTATTTGAATAAAATGCTTGCTCGCCGTCCATCAGGGCAACAATTTTTTTTATACGAATCGAGGTTATAATGAGCTGTCGTCTTTTCCAAGGTCACTTGCATCTTCGCTCGCGACCTTGACGATTGCTTGCCGATGAGACGACTCACCCTGATTTTTCTTATCTTTCTGCCCCACACTAAGAATGAGAGACGGAGATGTCTCACTCTCATATTAGTTCCACAGTAACGAAGAAGATTTTTATCTGTAATGTATTGCCATCAGGTGATCGTGCTGAACCACCCGGGACAGATCAGCAACGGCTACACGCCCGTGCTGGACTGCCACACCGCGCATATCGCCTGCAAGTTCGCTGAGATCAAGGAGAAGTGCGACCGCCGTACTGGTGCGTATACACGTCGGAAAGAGAACCTAGTCCTAGCTAATATAATCTGTAGAAAAGGAAGTTCTGCCACCTTATTCTACTAAGCCTAAACCGCGTGGCATGTTTGAGGAGTATGGATACCTGTGTAATGTCTTTGAGACGACAAAGCATCTACGATACCTCTGGTATTTTATCAAGTTACCATTATGTAAGCCGCCAGTTGGAAACGTTGGAAAAATCACAACTTGTAACTTTATTTTCTTTGACTCTTGGCATGATCACGTAGATTTCTATCAGACCTGAAGTTTCTAATTAGTCTTAAACATTGTGATCCTACCTACATATACAACGTGTAACAGATTAAGCGCAATACCTCAGACACCCCAATTAGAATATTAAATTATAAGTCTTATACAACATCCGTAATTAAATAAATTTAAACCAATTTTTTTTTATAAAATGGTTATCCTTACTAAACGCAAAACGTATGTGCATCGCACACACACTCGTGCAATGTTAGCGGCCGACACGACACGCACACTCGTGCGCCTCAGTATCAGCTGACCGTAGCTGTAGGCATTAGTTCAATGAACGAAATTTTCTAGTAAGTGAAATTATCAACACGAATCCAAGACTTTAGGCTTAGTAACGGTGATGCATTTAAAACAGTGACTTTATCTTTCGAGATTGCACCCCCGCGAATCCCTCCCTATCCCTGTGATAAGTTGTGTTTAGGTACAGTTTATTGTTTGTACTACAAAAATATTCAAAGACGCGGCGTGTTTAAAAAATTTGAATCATAATATTTACAGTGATAAGAATACAATCGTATTGACAGGTAGAAGTAGGTAGGTACTTACTTACAGAACTGGACTATTTACACTTTACACTTAGGCTGCGATCTACTTTCAATAAAGTTTCAAAATGACCACCGCCTTATTCTATGCACTTATTTGCACACTTTCTTAAATTGTATCAATTTTGTAAGCACCTCAGTATCACTTTTCACCGTCACAGTTCCACGACACTTGTAGATTGACTGATGTACACGAGCGATTTTATGCGACCCCACAAATAAAAGTCTAATGGTGTTAAGTCAGGCGATCTGAGAGGCCACGGCACAGGTCCTCCGCGACCTATCCAACGACTGCCTTACTCCGCATCCAGATGCCTCAGTCGCTGAGTTGCAGCCAGCATCGTCCTGGCGCTCACACTGCACCTAAAACGGTCATTGAACTCCCGACAAGCTAACGCGACATTATCAAGACAGCGAGCCAGTATCCTCACCATCTCCGTGTTATGTATGTTGGTATACCGGAAAGCCATCGTGCGCGGAAACATAAAATTCACGGAAGTAAATTCAACTACTCTAGATCTCTACCGGCGGATGACTGGCTTATTGTTAGGTATCGTGGTATTCGGCGGCGTGTGTGTCGGCATTTCGCATAACCGTCAAATAGGTTGCCGACAAATGCTTTATCTCATTGCAATAAGTTCTAAATTTCTTCAAATTAAATAATTTAATTTTTGTAGGGATACTCTGATGACCAACTAAGTTAGGTCGTGTATTCAAATAAGCCTTACTCATTAGAGATAAAGTTGGAATTCCTTTAAATTACCACTTTATTTGACGCACACTACTTTTAATGTAAAATGCATTGATATTATTTACGTGTGTGTATTACGAGCTATGAGCGAACTACAAATAATATCGTGCGTTTTAGTGGCCTTTATTGCACCGAGTTAAAGTTTCAATTTCCTTGAATTAAGGATTGTATTAATTTGTCATGATTTTGTTTCTAATTAAAGTTATTTAAAAGATTTTACTGTCAAAATTTAACACCTATTTTTTATGACGGAAATCGATTCAGAAGCCGATTCTGAACCAACTACTTTCAGGAATTGCGTTTATTCTGTTACACGTTGTATAAGGTCTATCTTTTCATACACTAAAAATTTTAAGAGTAACATCTATAAGTCGTAAAGTCGCCATAGCAACGAAAAAGAAAATTATCTGAGTGTGTTTGTTTTTACAAAATTATTATAATTCTAAAATTTTTTGAGACTTTTTGCATAAAACCTTCAAATCAAACCTTCACTCCCATATTCTAACAATGACAGTAGGTAAATACGACGTAGTAAACTACCGTAATGGATGCTTAAAAATAAGGAGCCAGTATTTATTTTATGGGCCAAGTAATTTTAAATTATTTATTTTTTATAAAAAAAATTACTCAGATAAAAAAATCCCTTGAAATGGCTTTGTTATAGCCGTTAGATGATTCCTTAAAAATATTTCGTGTATGAATAGTTAGACCCTAACAGGTTGAATTTTCCAAGTGGGTGTGGATGGCCAAATCCGAAACTATGAGGAATAGAACATAAAGGAGTCTCGCGCCCGATTTTGATAAAAACTAAAACAGCATCATTAGATTTTTGAAAAATCAATATTCCTAGCCAGGAATCGAACCCCAATAAGACGTAGAATTATTAAACTGTCTAAGCCAAGTAATGTTCAAAACCAAATGTTTACACAGGCAAGACAACGGAAGAGGATCCGAAGTCGATAAAGTCAGGAGACGCAGCCATCGTGATCCTAGTGCCGACCAAGGCGCTGTGCGTGGAGTCGTTCCAGGAGTTCCCACCGCTCGGCCGCTTCGCTGTGCGTGACATGCGTCAGACCGTCGCCGTCGGCGTCATCAAGGTATACAACTTCACCCTATTACTTATAGTCGAGTGCAATTAGCCAAAAAATACTCAAATGGTAGAACGAAGTTTATAGTGGGAACTCAATAAAAAAGTCAACCGCTATATACAGGGTGTGACAGAAAGAGTATAGTCATATGGGATATGCTGCGGACCATCAAACTGAACAACTTCCTCCATGGGTCCAATATCGTAAATGCGAAAAAATTATCAGCTGTCCCATACTACTCGAGCCAAATGTATGGGACAGCTGATAGTTTTTATTTTTTGTTTTTTTTTTTTTTATATGCATTAACTTTGGCTGTCATCATCGTATGAGGCAGATAGACGGGTTAACCCAGATTTGTTCCGATAACTACTTACTCAGCGAATTTGCTGCATTGTTCGGTGGTCTCTGGCTCCAGATTTATAGTTTAATATTTTTGTTTCAGAGCGTAAACTTCAAGGAAGTCACAACTGGTAAAATAACCAAGGCTGCCGAGAAGGCCCAAAAGAAAAAATAACTATGGGGCATCCTAAACAATGTAGTGCAACCGACGAGCCCCGTGCGCGCCCCGCGCCGCCCTCGCGCGCACGCAGCCCGCGGCGCGCGCTACTGCTCGCTGCGCAGTCCTAGCCGTGTACCTAGCCCCCTAGTGTCTCCCCGCAATCGGAGCTTCTTCACTGGTGACATCACGCTCGCCCTCTACGTATGCATTTATCATAGCACGATATTCTTAAAGTTAGTTCGTTTTAGTTACGCTTACGTGTTAAGTTTATATCTTTGTGATTATTTTAGTCGTAAGTTACTCGCCAAGTTTGAGTTTCCGTATCTGAAAGCTCGTTACGTTTTATTTTTCCATCGCAAGGAGTTCAGGAGGAAAAGCAATGGAGTGGTCGTTGAATTTTTAAACCATTTCTGTGCACAGAACACACTGACTGCTTTGTGAGTGTCAACTGACAAATCCTTGTCCTCTCGTCGATTGTACTCTACTTCATGATCATGTTTTAACATTAGCTCTGTCCAATTTTCCACTAATATTTTTTTTTAAATTTGCTCTTAATAATACGTTTTCATGAAAATTATTCCAGTTTATTCATGAATGAAATTCATAGTATTTTATTATGCCTAGTTACGTAGGTGTAAGAATTATCGTATCTACTTGTTTCCACATTATTACGGTCGAAGATTATTGTAAAGTTAACATCAGCGTAGATATTGAGGGAATTTGATTGTAAATCATTCCTCTGTAGTTAGCAGTATGACTAAAGCGTTATAAACGTAATGATAGAAATTTTGGAAAACTTTGTAAGGCGTAGGTAACGAATTTTGGTTCCTAGTATTTAAAGAAAAATTAATTAATTTGAACTTCTGTGTGAGGGTTTAAATATTCAATATTAATCAACCCAATAATACTGTTTTCCATAATCTTACTGTTTAGATATTCATATGTACGGAAAACAAACTCGAGACTCATTTTAAGCTAAATGTAACTTTGTAATTTTTTCAATAATTTTGTAAAGACCTTGATCCTGATAAAACCAATAAAGAAGCTACTGGTAAAAAACGAGTTTTATTTTTCAACTACCTGTTTACCAACATCACACGGCGTATTTTATTCGCGGTGTATGAAGTGGGGGGGGGGGGAAAGGTGAAAACATTTTTAACAGCAATGTCTATATACATTTACTAACAAATGTTATAAATTGTTCATTCTGTTAGGAATAGTTAGATAGATGTTTTGAGTGCTCCTACACTGATGGAAAATGTTTACAAAAATTTATAACATTTGAAAACATGACATCGGCTCGCAGTTTGGATTAGCTTTTATTTTTCGGCGCGTCGTACGCTAGAACGGCCCTCACTCTCTTTATACCCTGATGTCGCCTGGATAAATGTTTACAGACAAATGATAACAAATGTTTTAATTGTTACAATTTGTTAACTTGCAACTTTGTTTAGAAATGTTTACTAACATTACCTAACATGAAAACACTTTCTTAACGTTGTGATCAAATGTTTGTTTAGAAAATGTTTACTAATGTTTGTAAATATTTTTAACAGCAGTGTGGAGCACCAAGAAATTAAAACTATTGAAGCGCAAGATCGGCGAAAAAAGAAAACTTGTCGGTAGGTGAACTATCACTGTATTGCGAAGCATTACTTATTGTTATTTTTGAGTAATTGAGTCAACCTACAAAATGAAATTAAAATATTGACTCGACACCATTTATTTTAAGAGTTACAGCCATTTGAATTTGAACATAACCATGTACCAACGCATTTACCTACCATACCTTCCACTCGTTTTAATGCCTTATCTACCTACTCAAGCAAAAAAACGTGGGTACCTACGACATTGTGGAGTCGTCATTGTATAGGCTGTGGGAGAGAGTGACTCTGGGGTTTTGTAGTTTGCTAGCTCTAATCGGACTGCGAATCACGATCTCAGTGTAACTAACGCGCGTGTTCCGTACTTTAACCCTGCGAAAAAACTTGGATTGGCACTCTTATTGGATTTTCACATGATTGCCCGATATGGACAGGCTGAAATAAATTACGAGCCCTTTACCCTTATAGGCACATACATAAGATTGCTACTTGCTCTTGAATCTTATCTTTGTCTACAAGTCGTCCATGTAACTCCTGTATAGAGGGTCAAACAGTGGTAAAAAAAAAATTCTAACCTGTCCAAGGCAGGGTGTATAAAAAAACCTTTGACGATCTTGACTTGGTCGTAAGTCGACCAAGAACCTTCATACAGGAGTTACCTGTATGAAGGTTCAAAACATTCTAACCTGTCTAAGGTAGGGCGTTAAATTTTGCGAGCTCGCTCTTGGAGCCTTATGTAGTTATGTCCTTTTGTTCATAAAATTGCTAGCCTAATTCGATTAAGTAGGTACCATTTATTTCTGAATAAAAGGACAAAGAAAATATAACTTGTAGAGTGGAGAGCTTTTTCTTTTTGTTTCTAGACTTTTTAAATAATTCGACAAAATGGGTAATTTCTACTACATATACAACGTGTAACAGATTAAGCGCAATACCTCAGACACCCTAATTAGAATATTAAATTATAAGTTTAAAACAACATCCGTAATTAAATAAATTTAAACCAAACCTAGTCTTTTTTTTAATAAAATAGTTATCCTTACTAAACGCAAAACGTATGTGCAACAACATCCCTGCACACACACTCATGCAATGTTAGCGGCCGACGCGACACGCAAACTCGAGCGCCCGCCAGCTGACCATAGAGGTAGGCATTAGATGTGCGTTAGTTCAATGAACGAATTTTACGTACCGTTTAGGTACGTAAAATTCACAGACTGATATTATGAATAACTTTTGATACTTCATTGAGTTTACCGTGTAATGATTGATAATTTTCTAGTAAGTGAAATTATCAACACAAATCTAACACTTTAGGCTTAGTAACGGGGATGCATTTAAAACAGCGACTTTTTACCCGAACTACGAAACTAACGAAGGACGAAGCGCCCGGACTCCGTGCTTCACACGTGGGTAAAAAATGTATCTCAGATGCGTAACTTTCGCGATATCAACTACCCCCTGATAAGTAGTGTTTAGGTACAGTTTATTGTTTGTACTACAAAAATATTCAAATACGGCGTGTTTAAAAGATTTGAATCATAATATTTACAGTGATAAAAATACAATCGTATTGATAGGAAGAAGTAGGTACTTACAGAACTGGATTATTTACACTTAGGTTATTAGTTTGCACTATTTCTGCGATCCACTTTCATTAAAGTTTCAAAATGACCACCGCCTTGTTCTATGCACTTATTTGCACGCTTTCTTAAATTTTATTTCAATTTTGTAAGCACTTCAGTATCACTTTTCACCGTCACAAATGCTTGTTCAATTTTTGTTTTTAGTTACTCGACACTTGTAGATTGACTGACGTACATGAGCGATTTTATGCGACCCCACAAATAAAAGTCTAATGGTGTTAAGTCAGGCAATCTGGGAAGCCACGGCACAGGTCCTCCGCGACTTATCCAACGACTGCCATACTCCGCATCCAGATGCCGTCGAACGGTCCACGTGAAATGCGCGGGAGCACCGTCTTGCTGGTAAAACATGTCACGTAAAAGACCGACAGGGACGTCATCCAGTAAGTCCGGCAATGTCTCTTGCAGGAACTGCAGGTAGGTATCTCCGGTCAACTGTGGAAGTAAAACGGGGCCGAGTATGAATGTTCCAAGTATACCAGCCCACACGTTGACGGAGAACCTATGGTGGAACGAATATACACGGCAAGCATATGGATTCTCATGCCGCCACAAATGCTGGTTGTGCTGGTTGTACATGCCAACACGCGTGAAGGTACTCTCGTCCGTCCAAAGAATGTTCTGTTGCCAGTTCTCCAACAACCACTTACTGAATTCCAGTTGTGGCAAGTTGTCGGCCGTCGTTAGGTCTTGACACCGTCGAAGATGGAATGGGTGTTCACCATCAGCACGCAACGTTCGCCGCACGTACATGTGGCTGCAGTCGAACTGGGATGCTGCTTCTCTCGAGCTGTCCTCTGGATGTTCGTTGAAATGGTCGAGAAAACGCTCTTGCAGACGAGTAGTCCGCACATTCGTCCCTCTGTCCAAAGCCGTATTAGGAAGGAACGTCCCAGAGTCCCTCAGTCGCTGAGTTGCAGCCAGCATCGTCCTAGCGCTCACACTGCAGCCAAAACGGTCATTGAACTCCCGACAAGCTAACGCGACATTATCAAGACGGCGAGCCAGTGTCCTCAACATCTCCGTGTATTGTATGTTGGTAGACCGGAAAGCCATCGCGCGCGGAAACAAAAATGTCACGGAAGTAAATTAAAGAACAACTACACTAGATCACTGCCGGCGGATGACTGGCTTTTAATGTTAGGTATTCGTGGTACTCGGTGGTAGCAGTGGCGTGTGTGTCGGCATTTCGCATAACCGTCAAAGAGGTTGCCGACTAATACTTTATCTCTTTGCAATAAGTTCTAAATTTCTTAAAATTAAATCATTTTATTTTGTAAAAATGCCTAAAAATTGTTTGTAGGGATACTCTGATCAACTAAGTTAGGTCGTGTATTCAAAAAAGCCTTACTTATTGGAGATAAAGTTGGAATTCCTTTAAATTACCTCTTTATTTGACGCACACTACTTTTAATGTAAAATGCATTGATATTATTTACGTGTGTGTATTATGACCTATGAGCGAACTACAAATAATGTCGTGCGGTAGCCTTTATTGCTCTGTGTTAAGGTTTCAATTTCCTTGAATTAAGGATTGTATTAATTTGTCATGATACTGTGTTTCTAATTTAAGTTATTTAAAAGATTTTTCCGTCAAAATTTAACACCTATTTTTTATGACGGAAATCGATTCAGAAGCCGATTCTGAACCAACTACTTTCAGGAATTGCGTTTATTATGTTATACGTTGTATGAATAAGTATAGAAAATCTAACTAATCCGAGGTACTGACATTTTTGTGGTGGCTATTGGCGTGGTACTTCCTGGCCGCGCCACAAAGGCAATTTGGATCGGAGTTAATAAAAAAAATGTTCAATATTGATCATGATTTAAAAAAAAAAGTACTATAACGGTTTGCGAGAAATTGAACAAATTTGGTGGCGCGGCCAGGAAGTATGCTTGCTAGCCGCGCCACCACGTACACTGTAATAAGTAGTCCAATAATGTACAAAATCATTGGTAAACAAATGTTCGTCTATTGTTTATTCTATTTATCATTAGATACTGCAAAAAAAAACTCTTTTTACACATTCCGTAGTTATATACAATTAAAAAGTGTTTTTTTTGCATGGCGTGGCGTGGGTAGGAAGCATACTTCCTGGCCGCGTCACCAATTTTGTTCAATTTCTCGTTAACCGTTATAGTACTATTTCTGTTAATCACGTACCTTAATGAACATATTATTAGCTGGTAATAAATTAATATATTACCTCCGAATAAAATACATCGCACGAACGCTTGACAATTTTTTTATTCCGTAGTTTTATACAACGCGTAACAGAATAAACGCAATTCCTGAAAGTAGTTGGTTCAGAATCGGCTTCTGAATCGATTTCCGTCTTAAAAAATAGGTGTTAAATTTTGACGGAAAAATCTTTTAAATAACTTAAATTAGAAACACAGTATCATGACAAATTAATACAATCCTTAATTCAAGGAAATTGAAACCTTAACTCAGAGCAATAAAACGCACGACATTATTTGCAGTTCGCTCCATAGCTCATAATACACACACGTAAATAATCAAATAAAGAGGTAATTTAAAGGAATTCCACCTTAATCTCCAATGAGTAAGGATTATTTGAATACACGACCTAACTTAGTTGGTCATCAGAGTATCCCTACAAAAATAAAATGATTAAATTTGAATAAATTTAGAACTTATTGAATCAAAATCAGAATCAGAATATTTATTTGTAAAACATAGGTATTACATAAAGGTCTTAGGTTAATTAAATGGGCGCTATGTTTTGCCGTGAAGGCGTACAAATATTATTGAAAATAAACACAAAAAAAAAAAAAACTAACAGAAACGGCAAAATAAACAAAATTAAACACTTACAAGAAAATAAACAAAAAATAAAAACCATTTTAATAAAATTGCAAAGAGATAAAGCATTTGTCGGCAACCTCTTTGACGGTTATGCGATATGCCGACACACGCCGCCGCAACGCCGGCTACCTACATTGAGTCAGTCATCAGCCGGTAATAATCTAGTGAAGTTGACCTTACCTTAACATTTCTGTTTACGCGCGCGATGGCTTTCCGTTATACCAACATACAATACAAGGAGATGGTGAGGACACTGGCTCGCCGTCTTGATAATGTCGCGTTAGCTTGTCGGGAGTTCAATGACCGTTTTGGCTGCAGTGTGAGCGCTAGGACGATGCTGGCTGCAACTCGGCGACTGAGGGACTCTGGGACGTTCCTTTTTAATACGGCTTTGGACAGAGGGACGAATGTGCGGACTACTCGTCTGCAAGAGCGTATTCTCGACGAACATCCAGAGGACAGCTTGAGAGAAGCAGCACCCCAGTTCAACTGCAGCCACATGTACGTGTGGCGAACGTTGCGTGCTGATGGTGAACATCCATTCCATCTTCGACGGTGCTTACAAAATTGAAATACAATTTAAAAAAGCGTGCAAATAAGTGCATAGAACAAGGCGGTGGTCATTTTGAAACTTTAGTAAAAGTGGATCGCAGTAATAGTGCAAATTAATAACCTAAGTGTAAATAATCCAGTTCTGTAAGTACCTACTTCTTCCTATCAATACGATTGTATTTTTATCACTGTAAATATTATGATTCAAATCTTTTAAACACGCAGCTCTTTGAATATTTTTGTAGTACAAACAATAAACTGTACCTAAACACGACTTATCAGGGGGTAGTTGATATCGCGAAAGTTACGTATCTGAGATACATTTTTTACACGCGTGTGCCGCACGGAGTCCGGGCGCTTCGCCCTTCATTAGTTTCGTAGTTCGGGTAAAAAGTCGCTGTTTTAAATGCATCCTCGTTACCAAGCCTAAAGTGTTAGATTCGTGTTGATAATTTCACTTAAAATTATCAATCATTACACGGTAAACTCAACTAAGTATCAAAAGTTATTCATAATTTATCAGCCTGTGAGTGTTTAGGTACGTAAAATTCGTTCATTGAACTAAAGCACATCTAATGCCTACAGCTATGGTCAGCTGGCGGGCGCTAGAGTTTGCGTGTGGCGTCGGCCGCTAACATTGCATGAGTGTGTGTGGATGTTGATGTACATACGTTTTGCGTTTAGTAAGGATAACTATTTTATAAAAAAAGACTAGGTTTGGTTTAAATTTATTTAATTACGGATGTTGTTTTAGACTTATAATTTAATATTCTAATTGGGGTGTCTGAGGTATTGCGCTTAATCTGTTACACGTTGTATATTAAAAAGTGTTTGTTTTTTGTAGTATCAAATGATACATAGAATGAACAATAGACGAACATTTGTTTTGTTTTTTTTTTTTTGTTTTTGTGTTTGTTTTTTTTTGTTTTGTTTGTTGATTTTGTACATTATTGGACTATTTATTACAGTGTACGTGGTGGCGCCGCTAGGAAGCATACTTCCTGGCCGCGCCACCAATTTTGTTCAATTTCTCGCAAACCGTTATAGTACTTTTTTTTTTAAATCATGTACAATAATAAACATTTTATGAACTTTTTTTTGTATTAACTCCGATCCAAATTGCTTTTGTGGCGCAGCCAGGAAGTACCACGCGGCTATTGCATTTTAAGTTTCTAGAAGAACTTCAGTCAGTTCTGTCTGTGGAATTGTATTGAAAAACAAGCTGGCGCGCTAGTTTTGACTATGGCCACGTACCATAAAAAAATTGGTGTGGCGAGATGACGAGTAATAGAGAAGTATGGAAGAAGAAGACATGCTGCGCCGACCCCAAATGAATTGGGATAAGGGCAAGAGAATGATGATGATACGTTACTTGAATGTAAGTGAACAAATAGTATATATGTTCCTTGGAACAAATATTCCGATTTTTTGGAACACAGCAGTGTAGTCTATGTATTTACCATTACGTTTTGGTACCATTCTTTCTTTTTGCAAAAATGCTTAAAAATTTGACATTGACAAAAAACTGTCATTGAAAACTGTCAAATACATCTTAATAAGTCACATTGACAGTGACATAATAAGATGAATTTGACAGTTCGTGTTATCAAGTTTCTGTGAGGTGGATGAGTTTTCGCCGCTTATATTTACTTGCGATACCAGTGAGTTGTTGATAACGAAACATGATGACGTGTGCTTTGCCGTAAGTGAAAGTAACTTATTAGTGGTAGGAGCAATAGTAGGCCTTCAATATCTGTTGTGTATTGTGTAGCAACTGCAGTCTGCCGTGAGCCGTGGTTTTGTACGCTTGGATCCATTAAATCGTTCTGCTTCGTTTACGATGTGTGGAATTTTTGCATATATTAATCATCTAACGCCTAAAACTCGGCGTGAAATATTGGAATTATTAGTTTCTGGATTAAAACGCTTGGAATACAGAGGCTATGATTCGGCAGGCGTTGCAGTGGACACCGCTGATCAGAAAGACATAGCTGTTCTGAAACGACGCGGCAAAGTCGCCGCTCTCGAAGAACTGTTGCAGGAGCGCTGTGTAGAACTGTCAGTGGAAGATAGTGTAGAGTCGCACTGCGGCATCGCGCACACGAGATGGGCCACCCACGGAGAGCCCAGCTCCGTCAACTCTCATCCGCAACGATCTGGCGAGGACAACGCTTTCGTTGTTATCCACAATGGAATCATTACCAATTACAAAGAAGTTAAAACTTTCCTGGAAAACAAAGGCTATGTCTTTGAATCCCAAACTGATACAGAAGCAATTGTCAAGTTGATTCACCATTTGTACAACCAGCACAAGGATTTCAGCTTCCAAGAGCTAGCAGAACAGGTAATTCAACAGTTAGAAGGTGCTTTTGCTTTGTGTTTCAAGTCTCGTTATTTCCCAAATGAATGTGTGGCAACCCGCCGTGGTAGCCCACTGCTGGTGGGCATCAAGACGCGCCGTCGCCTGTCCAGTGACCACGTACCCATCATGTACACCAACAACAAAGCCACCCGTGGTGTTGTGCCATCTGTACCGCGAGTCAACAGCCATGCTCACTTCCAGCCTGAAGAAGAAAGGGAAGTTGAATATTTCTTTGCCTCTGATGCTTCTGCTGTAATTGAACATACCAACAGAGTGCTTTACTTTGAAGATGATGATGTTGCTCATATCAAGGATGGTGTTCTTAGCATTCACCGTCTCTCAGGCAGTAGCACTGACCCTCACCAGAGAGAAATTTTCACTCTGAAACTGGAGCTGCAACAAATAATGAAAGGCAATTATGACTACTTCATGCAAAAGGAAATTTTTGAACAACCGGAATCCATTGTAAACACAATGAGGGGCCGTCTCAACTTCGCCGACAGTACTGTTACCTTAGGAGGCATTAAAGATTATATCCCGGAGATCAAACGATGCAGAAGGTTGATGTTAATAGGCTGTGGTACCAGCTACCACAGTGCTGTAGCTACTCGTCAGCTTTTGGAGGAGTTAACAGAGCTGCCAGTCATGGTGGAGCTGGCTTCTGATTTCCTGGACAGGAACACACCAGTATTCCGTGATGATGTGTGCTTCTTCATCTCTCAGTCTGGAGAAACAGCAGACACCCTAATGTCACTCCGCTACTGCAAACGTCACGGGGCTCTGATCGTCGGTATCACCAACACAGTGGGCAGTTCTATCTGTCGCGAGTCTCACTGCGGCGTGCACATCAACGCTGGCCCTGAAATTGGTGTGGCATCAACAAAAGCTTACACTTCTCAGTTTGTGTCGTTAGTGATGTTTGCTCTCGTGATCAGCGAGGATCGTATCTCTCTACAAAAGAGGCGCGCTGACATTATTGAAGGACTTCATGAATTGGACACCAAAATCCGTCAAGTACTAGCTCTAGACAACGAAGTGAAAACTTTAGCTGAAGACCTGTACCGACAGCGATCTCTGCTTATCATGGGGCGCGGATACAACTTCGCCACTTGCCTTGAAGGTGCCTTGAAAGTAAAAGAATTAACATACATGCACAGCGAGGGCATTATGGCCGGAGAACTGAAGCACGGCCCGCTGGCGCTAATCGACGACTCGATGCCGGTTCTGATGATCGTAATGCGCGACCCTGTTTACACAAAGTGCATGAATGCACTACAGCAGGTTACTGCCCGTCAAGGTCGCCCCATCCTCATTTGTGAGGAAGGTGATAAAGAAACAATGGCGTTTGCGTCACGGTGCCTTCAAATACCTAGGACTGTGGACTGTCTCCAGGGCGTGCTCACAGTTATCCCCATGCAGCTCCTCGCGTACCATATCGCGGTTCTGCGCGAATGCAACGTCGACTGCCCACGCAATCTCGCTAAATCGGTTACCGTTGAGTAGGTAACTTCATATTATTGTAAGTCTTCGCACAGCTATAGTTGATAGCACTAACGTTAAGTCATCGATAATTAACTAATGTTAATTATTAACAGAAAAAGATATTTTTATTCAGTAATGGACCAAAAAGTTGTTGATTATTGATGTGAAATTTCAACAACTTTTGACAATACTTTGGTTATGCTGTAAGTGGTGGCAATATTCGGGAACTTGTTTTGTACTTATGTGTGTGATTATTTTATGTGCTTTGTTTCCCGTCAATTTCCGTACATTCCGAAACGATACTATTTTATAACTTATAAAGTTCACATTGACATTCCATTACTTTGTCAATAGGTAAATGTTTTTGGTCTAGCATTCTACTAGGTATTATGATATGACTTTACAAGACTAAAGTTGTCGGATCAAGGCCGTGCCTCTCGCTTGCATACCGCCTGCTGACAGACAGGCAGTCATTAAGTTGTAAATAAATTCAACTCGCCCAATATTCTTCATTTATAATTGCAGTCTTGTGTGTCTTTGTGCAATTTTATAAAAGGACCTTTTAATAACTGAATGGCATCACTTGTCTGCTGACTTATGCTTACTGCCACGTTGATTACTATTTCATTTTGAAATTAATTTAAATAATAAATAAATCATCAATTTATCTGTAAAATAATTAAGCTGTATTCATATTACTCCTTAATTGTTATCGACGTTTTTGTTGTCACAGTTTGTTCATTCATTTTGTTATCCACTATTAAAATTGTAAGCCTGCAGATGTGCTGTACAATATGTTCAAGCTAGTGTATAAATAATTATATTAAGTACGTCAATAAATGAGAAACTTGAGATTCGCAGTGGAACCTACTTGATGCAAATACTAATATAAATCTAATTTTGTTATTACTTATAAAGTTACGATGAAATTGTTGTATTGGAATAATGCCCTATGATAAAATATTTGTTATCTTTAGGTAGTTACTTAGGTACATCAACAAAATTTATTTTTCATGTTCCAAAATTTATTTTTACAGATGTTATGATTTGATAAGTGTTTTAATTATCAACATCAGATTGTCGAAAGTCTCGTTGTATAGCTATCAGATTGTTATTATTCTTTGAATTTTATAATATATTTAAAATGTAGTGATACTCAACCTGCGGTCTGCCGGGCTTGTATATGTATATGGCCACAATGTTTTCCTGTATAAGCATATACTGGAGCGAATATGATTCGTCTACCAAGCCTGCGCACACTCATATACCCGGCATGCAAAGGGTTGATTATCGTTAATAAAATGCATCACATTCGATTGAGATTCTTAGTATGTATTTATATGTAGGATTTGTATATACATAATAAAATAGAGTTGATATGTCCTAGATGTAGAAAATGCTATACATAATTACTTTACATTTGATGTATAACATGAATTTATCTGATTAGAATAAGTATATTTTGTTTTCCTAAAATTTTGATTCGACAATGGCAGATAATTCACGTCTAGCCGAAATTAAATGGAGTTAGCAACAGGCGTGGTCCCAGGGGTCATGACCCCCCCCCCCTCCCCCCAAAATCATACACGCCAAATTGATAAACCTTAAAATAACTCTTTTGAGATATAAATTATAACCTAATATCTTGCTTAATCGTTCAACAATAGAAATTAACCTTTTTCGAGGCACAATTCTAAAATTTTCGAGCTCGCTTCGCTCGCTAATGCATCTGACTTACTTTTATTCTCATCTCTGTATGAATTAAAAAAAGAAGTGATGCCAACATTTTCCAGCTCGCTTCACTCACTAATACATCTTGTACTTTTGAATTTTCCACAAGTTGAGAGAGTTCCTCCTATAGTTATTCCTGTATAAATGAACAAAAAGAACTTAATTTATCCGAGGAAGGGTGCAAAATTTTCGAGCTTGCTTCCTTCGCTCTTGCGTCTGTATCTACACAACTCCTTTATGGTCAAAAGAAAATCTAACCTACCCGATGTAGTGCTACAATTTTCGAGCTATCTTTGCTCGCTCTGACATTCTGCGTTCTTTTCAGTGAATCTTTATAAACTGACAGAATTTCTGAAAACTATAAATGCACCCCCGGAAATAAACCTTAGACGCCCTGGATTGTTTTGTTTATTTAAATCCAAAGATGGTTGATGTAATTTCGTTTTTCAAAAGTTGTTGATAACACAAATCACTCTCCAACCAAATTCCTGGCTATGGCCCCTTGTGACCCCCCCAAAGACTTAGGCTGGGACCGCGCCTTGGTTAGCAATTTGATAGCCATTCTATAAATATCTACTAATAATGGATTGAAGTGTGTATAACTTCATCATTTTAAATCGGGTTGGCGATAAGTTTTGAAAACAAGGAAATGTAAGATAAGTACGCAATTAATGAATTTGATAACACGCGATTATTACTCTAATTGATTTTCATCGTCATAAATATTCCTCGAAGTAAATAAGTAGTTGGAAATGTTAAATAATGTGTGTAATCTCCACACAAGATATTTTTCATGTTGTAAAATATATTGCTTTTATCGGTTCATAAAATAAAATCTATTTATTTTAATGCTTACTCGGAATGTAGGTACTCATGTGCTTTAAGAATTAAAAAACAAATCTAACCTACGAAAAAAATAATAAGTAAAAATTTGTAAATATCGTCATTAATTTACTATTGTTTATTTTATATTCTAAAGTATCGCTAGTCAAAACCCTTAGCTTAGATATTTTGATATTAAATATCTGATTTTAAAAAATCACTTGTATACATATTTATTTATTTGTACCAACTCATCGATATTAGATCACATCTCATTAGACTAATATCTCCTTATTGTTATTTTTCATGAACCTTCAATAAAGTATGGGGTATGTCAACACTATCACTGTGTTGACAATCCCTTGAGCATTTTTCCCAGCACAGTAGTACCTACTTCCAATACAATGCTATCGATATGCATATTCGCAACAGGATAATAAATGCCGAAAGTTACTTCGAGCGATAGCGCACTACATCCAATCCGAATTCAAATCCAAGATCAGAGTTCGATCCGAATCGGAAATATTCAAAATTCGTTCGGACAAAATATCGGATCTAGTGTGTAACCCTTCATACGATTATTTTGAACTGATATTTTTGGAGATCGGATGCAGTACACAAACGCTACTTAGTAATTAATTTTACAAGTTAATAAGCAGCTGTTCAGAGCATGAACACGTTATAGTATTTATTATAATTTTTCAGTAAAACATTATCCATGATATTAAAATAAATAAGAATACCTAATTTGTTTGTTTCTTTTCCATGAAATCTGTTTTGATTTAGGCAACCCTTTTCCCTGTCTCAAGAATAGCTGTAAAGTAATTAGGTACACCCCAATTGAGCAACATACTTTTCCATCATAAAATCATCCATTAGTTGATATGTTTGAAAAATGCCATTGCTCGCCAACGTAAATAATGCAATGTAGGTATATGATTGAATTATCAAAATGAGTAGGTAGCATTGTGTTGCGCAAATTACCCTGCTGGTTCAGTAGGTAAGACTGTCGTTGCAGTTGACGCCGAACGCTCGCGTGGTACTCAACTCACTTCCCAAATCAAGTCGAAATTATGGTTACCCTGCTCGAAAGTTGTATGAGAAAACATAATTTTTAAGATTACACGCGTTGTAAACTGTTCTGAGGGTAAAACGATATGTCATTCTAACGAGGTTAAAATTCCTAATAAATGGATGTTCACACCGAAATCCTAGCAATTATAGATAATGAGATATCAGCGTACAAAGTAACGTTTCGATCGCGCGGCTACGGTTTTATTTTGGACTTATTTCGTCTGTTTAACAAAACTTTTGTAGTATTTAATGCTTTCGTTAGTTTTGACAAATTAAGACCTTTCTTCTTGTAACAGTTTTAATGTATGAAGTCTTAGGTTTAAAGAAATAATCAACATTAAAGAAACAACAAGTGGAGGATTGCGCTGCCATAACTTCCAAGGTGAATATTTCGTAAAATATTGATCCAGAGCTTATAATTATTTTTTCGACAATTTTTGACAAATTCAGTCTTCAATTGACAAAAAGAATTAGATCTCTAACCGAAGTAGCTGCTGAGATATCCATGGCCGCGCAATCCTCCACGTTACGTTCGCGCGGCCAACTTAAAACCCTTATAACTTCTTTATTTCTACTTTGACAAATTTTACCCTTCGATTTTGACAAATTTCGACAAATTTTTTATTTGAATTTTGATTTTTTTTTCTATTTTGATAACTTGGCGGAACAATCGTAACGCACACTATTCTTCATGGCGATGCAGCTTACTGGAAAACCCGCCTTTCCGAAACTGCTATGGTTGTAAATCTTATTTTAGATCCTTGGTATCCTACGATTTCTATTTCCCGTGATTGCCTTACTTTATTTAACATCACTATAAATAAAATTCAACACAAAAGTAGCAAAGTAAAAAGTACTGCATAAGATTAAGAAAAAAATTTAATACCTACCAGGAACTCAGGTCCTGTAGGCGTATAAACTACAAAACTAACCAAAACACAAATTACAATTATCACTTTGGTAGGTAACCTAAAACTAGCACTACCTATAAAAGTAATAATTACGATAGACCAACCCACCCAAATAAAAGCACCATAAACTTGTTAATTACCTTGTTTGTTGCATAAAAAATACGTGTCTATAGTCTACCTATAGGTAGGTTCAGGGATGGCGCTAGACGACCTGTATAGCTCTGTTTCTTTCCCACACTGGAATTACTCCTGCTAATAATAACGCCCCTGTACTAATATTGTGAATACGAAATTAACCACAGAGTATTTTAAAGTAACCTGTCTGCCAGTTTTTTTTCACGGCTGAACGGATTTGGATGAAATTCGCATATGGTTGGGCCATGACCTGGCTTAGGGCATAGGATACTTTTTATCGCGGTAATACATTCTTGTGGAATTATTTCCGATAAACACGCGGGCAATCGCTAGTGCTACGATAAAATTACATTCTGTTGGTCACCGGATTTGACCTTCAGCCTGATAAACTTGCTAGAGCAGCTAAAATCTAAATTAATTTGAATATATTAAACTAGTATGTAGATGTTTAAAAGGCAAATAATAAAGTAGTGTACCTACCTGAGACAAAAGTAAAAATGTCTGTTTTGAACATTTCGAGATAAAGGTTCGATGCTTGGACACTTAATTAATTTATTTATCTACTTACATCTACCATTACAGGATAAAACCAATGCGATAAGTTACTCATGTCTATAACTTATTAAAAAACAAAGCATTGTTAATATTTTTTTCGAAGATGGTGTGGAAATATTTCACACGCTCTTAGTTACAAAACCGCTTAGTTCTCATAAGTTATTAATTGGATTGAAATTGTATCTAGCTAGATACCAACAATTTCAATCTGATGCCTATTAAAATCAATCTCACAAAAAAAGTAACAAGTAATTCCTACTTAAGGTTGTTTTTCACTGTAAGGTAGCACCACAATATTTTCTGACACAGACCCATGAGGTCTATGCTCAATATATTCTATAGTAGGCCAGAAGGTGAATAAAATAACCTATAATGAAGGAAAATAGACGTAACATGTTGACAATGTGACAATAAATTCTTATTCTACCGGATGAAGATGCGGTGTCGTAACGTAACTCTCGCTCTTTTAACCAATAGAACAAACAGCCGCTAGCCGTCTCAAACTTCGATTCTGTTTTGTAGGCGAAGTTAAACAAAGCAAAGATATTTATTGGCACGGCACTATTTCTCGAAAGCGCTCAATAGACCTCTCAACTTTTATGACACGTTGTTATACATTTTAATTTGTTCAAACTTCGATCAAAGACGGCAGGTACTTGTATTATCGATCGAAGGTTTCAATAGTTAATCACCAAATTAAAGTACCTAGGTACCCATAATAAATTAGGGCCCACTGTGCACTATTAGTTGCACCTAATTCGATTTTGGCGAATAATTTTTCCTCACGACGAGGAAATAATAGATATAATATACTGTATACTATTATTTAAGCTACAGCTATGACTCGCAGATGGCAGGTCTATATTAACAGGTAATAACACCCATAACTAGTATTATCCACTGTTGTAACACCCTACGTACCTTCGACAGGTTAGAATTGTTTCGACCTACCCGAGTTTCTTGAGCAGCTTCTAGACAAAGATAAGATTCAAGAGGAGTTAAGCTCACAGCTGCAAGAGCGAGCTCGAAAAATTTTATATCTTTCCTCTAATAAATTCAGATAATGTAATTTGAGATCAAAATGTCCACATGCTCCATTTTCCATCTTGTGTATGTAAGCCATAATTGCCTATTAAACATCGGGGCAACGGGTTCCTATTTATTTCAGCCTCTGTCTAAAGGGTGTAAATAGACCCTTAACATAAACGAAAGGCACTTGTTCTCTCCGTCACTGTAATCACTTTTTTGTTCTGGACCATACCTGGGAACCTTCTAGTTACGGAGATATTGGAGGTCAAAGTTCTAACTTTTTCACGAGTTTTTTTTAAATACATGTTTTTACTTTACACACCTCCACGACCCTCGTACTATTCAATCCATTCATCAGCACAATGCTATGAGTGCTTTCCATCGAGTTCTGCCGTAAAACGTGATTATTCACCCCAAAAAAAAAATTCGATTCCCAGCAATATTTTTTTCGTAAAGTTACTTAGTTTGATGTGCTTGGTTGAAGGATATGTGAAGGGTCTGTTTACACCCGGTATATCGGTCGATCATGCGAAAAGTCATAACTTTTAAAAATCCTGAGCTTCGAGGGGGGCAACTGCAACTATACTCACATGAATAAACGCCTTTTCTAAGGGGGTAGACAGAGAGACAGCCCAGTTAAACCAGGTACCTATAGAATATATTAAGTTCCGGGAGAGTGATGAATTGTTCCAGTACCCCCCGGCCAAAGGTAATCGAAGAAGAAGAACACTGTGTGGTTTTTGAGCCAGAAAGAGAATTTTGAGGATTTCCAAACGCAAATAAAAAACATAGGCAGGGTACTCATTCCTTTTGCTCGGTTTTGTAAAGCATCAGTCTATAGAATAGAACAAAAAAACTCAACTAATAGACGTTTTGTTACAAATTTTCAGTTAATTAGACTTTTACGGCTTATCGTAGCAATCTTAGTAGCGTGCAATACGTTGTTTATACTAGCAACATAATTAAAGGCATATATTTATCCTGCTGTAGGTAGAGGTGCATACGTCTGTTATTTGTTCTGAATGAAAAGTCTGTTGTTTCAGCATGCTTGCTGTACTTCATGACTAACGTAACTTACTGCTCAAGGTTACTCGTGTTTTCGTCAACTCCATCTATAGTTTCGTCTGCCCGATTCCGACTTAACTACGTGCGCACGACGCGACAAGCTATACAAAACCAATTTATGCGGATCTCTCATTGTATAGGAAATCTATACAAAGCGAGGCCAAGTTATAATGAAAATTTCTTCATGTGCTGCCGTGTGTATCTATGAAGTTTTCTTACAAAGATGCACTTTTAATACATTTTTATGAACAGGTTGCCACCCTATAAAAATAACAAAATTACACGTAATTCGTTGGATGATATCTCTTATGGTCTACCTAAGTACCTATATTAAAACTTCTCTAAACATACCTAATATGGCGCCTTTATTCACCTTGATGGTAAGCAGAGCAAGCAACCAAAAATTTTGAACCCACATTTTGCTAGTTATGTTTAGCCCACTTGGAATGACCTATTGCCACCATTCGGATTACGAATCGAAGCAGTAATTCTCATTGCGATAAGATTTGGTAAGACTTTAGTTCATCAAGGGCCACTCCACAAGTATGACTCGGTGTAATTCTGGTAAATCCCCAGTGTTCACATTAAAATCCTCGTTAAATAAGTAAATCAAGATTATAACCCACTTATCTAACACCTTTATCGCTTCGATAATGTTTGAAGATCAAAGCCTGTTCCTCGTACTAGCGCCAATCTGGCCCTCATGTTATGAGTATGACGCTTACGATTTATATTTATTTGATAAGATACTGTTATTATTTAAAACTAGACAGGAAAGTAATCGGATTATCTCCGGAAGTTTACATATCTAGAGTGAGACAGAATTACTGAAAACTCCAATAGGATATGTTATGTTACATAGATGATGATTACACGTATTTACATACCTACCTATTTATAATTATTTCGTAATTAGATAAACATACAAGTGATGAATACCTACTTCTATAAAAAAATGACTAATAAAAAGTTATGCTACATTATCTAAGGTCCGGTCTCAATATTTAGCTACAAACTCAATTAATTTCAATTAGTTGCGTTGAATTTGCGTATGTGAGAGAAAAGCGCGGGCGGCGAGCGTGAGACGGGGCGCGCGCCGCTGCAGCTGTTGCGCAGACGTCGTCAACCACCTCTCTCTGTTTCACAACACGACCCACTTGTCAGCCAGGCCGCCACACATAGCTGCACCCCCGCCACCGACACCTAACACACGCCAGACAAGCGCATACTAGTTGAACACATTGAAAATTTGGCAATAAGCAACGCTTACAACAATCCTACAATATGATAGACCGTCCTTGCGACATAATGACTTTCAAAATTAATACCAACTTCGTATTACAAAACAATATCATTGAATATTTAGGACTGTTATAGCACGTGAACTGTTCCACTACAGATGTTCGTTCGACGACCGCTTATGGTGCAGATCATACGAATGTGAAGGTGGTTGAGTTCTTGGCCTTCAGTCAAGTCAACGAGTATTAAATTGGACGTAGTTTCAAAGTGGGTAGGAATTAACTATTCGTTTTCGAAACTCTTTTATATTCTATGGGTAAAGGCCTACAAAAAGCCAGGGCTGCGGGACTGTTCGAAAGAGATATCATGGCCCTGGAACACAAAGGGCAAAGGAGGAACATGGATGGGTTTTAGTCAGTACAAGTCTGACACTCCCTTCCGCTCCGCCCAGAGTGGGGGGAGTGGAAGGGAGTGTCAGGGTTCATTTGATGATTTCCCATCCGAACAAAAAAAAAGGCCTACAAAAAGGCGATCTTCGTAATCCTATCGATAGTTCCAGAAACTGCAGAGTTTTATCGGCAGATAGACGGTAGCCACAAGATGTGGAGTGCTTGTGGCCCACAACCCCCATTCTGCGTAGATATCTCCAGGCAGGATCAAAGTAAAGAAATCCCGTTGGTTTTGGATATGTTTACAGAAAAATGGAAACTGGACGAAAATAATGTATCACCCCAATACACATATTATGTATTCTTCAACCATAACAATAATTAAGAGGCATCATTGTGCCAATAGTTGTATCAGCCCATGGCTTAATTGCCAAGAGCCTCAACCAATACCTGAGGAGGCTCTAGTTAGGCAGCTGGATCAAGGGCTTGATTTAGAAAGCGGTACTCCTGGACACGGCTCTTATTGTTAGGAGGTTCCTCTCTCTGGAGCCCTGACCGCCGCGCCGGTAGCTTGGACCCTGTTCCCGATACCGGTGGGCTACATTGTTTTATATTTTTAAATGTTTTTTATATTGTTTTTATTTTAATAAATATTTAAAAATGTATAAGATTTGTATGAAAATAAATAAAGGATGTGAAAATTAAGAGGCAAAAAGACTGCAAGTAGACAGAACATCATAACAAGGATATTGAAATAAGATAAAGATTAATTACAAGTTACAGTTTTTAATAAGAGATTTCCTAAAATGATACGAAAAAGTTCTCGGAAAAAGGAGTAAGAATATGATACCATTTCATAAACAAGTAGCAATATCGCAGAAAAATAATCATATGATAAATCGTATAGTATTTGCTTTTTGAAACGGATATTGTTTGGCATTATCCGCCTCATAGATAAGAATAACAACTTCTTACAGCGAAAACTGGAGAAAAACATGAAGCGGAATAAAACGGAGGCAACAGCTCACTATAACATTTAACACAATATGGTTTCGTGGTAATGATGTAATTTGATAAACATTGGGTCAAGCGCACGTCGGCGGTGGAGCGGCCGGCGCTTGCTGGCCGCTGGAAGGCCAGGAGTGCGCGGGCGCTGCTCCGGTCACACGCGGTCACTGGCCCACACATTCGTACATTTGCACCACACAGTGTACTTTTGGATTTTGTCCTCATGTCTTTGTTGGGCTTTTTCCTGTTGCCTTTCTTGTTGGTTTTCTGGTTTGCATTCTGCATTGAAAAAACACTATCTACCTCTCCATCTATTGAGATAGATCTACATGTCGGTTTATTTTATTGATAGCATTTCGGATAGCACCAATATCGCAACAATACTGTTTGTTGTAAAAGATCCTTGATTAGATTTAAGATCCAATTTTTGATTGCGTTCTTAGAATACCTTTCCACTTATTTACTGCGTATTGTTTTATATAGTGAACATCAGTAGAATGCTTTTAAAACCGATTAAACGGACATACATAGCAGCCAGCACCTAATTGGAAAATTAGTGAAAGTATTATGTATAATTAAAAATGTACGGAATTATCCAAAACCTTATAAAACAGCCGCATTCCAGACGATCGCTTCTTGATTTGCACACCCGATATTACGAAACTTTGTGCACTAAAGTGTACTATAATGACAAATTAAAGACCTAACCTGACCGCTGAATCTTATTTGCGCGCACCCTGTGCAAGCTGGGATTGCAACACCCACTCAAATGTTAAATTGCGCATTCCTTGCGTCAGAGCTATAGGTTCGACTCGTTTGACTCGCCTGAAGGTGTTTTGTTTTCATTCTCCATGCGTTTACCCAGTTTGTTTGTTGTTGCTGCATGCATTGAGCCAGCCTACAATAATACATTCAATTTTCTATGGTCTGCTGAATTGTTTTATCACAAGAGTACCACATGTTTTACGTATGTATCTTTAATCTATAAAGGGTTCTTATGTGTACAATTATGTGCAGTAAATACCGATCACATTTCCACTACACTTTTCTAATACTTACATAGTGCTCAAGTGCTGGTGTTTAGCGGCGCTTTGGAACGCAAAAACCATGTCAAAATTGAACCCGTAGATAATCCTGCTTCTAACTAATACAGGGTGACTGTCTGAGATATTTGACGGGCTAGATGGCGTGCTAAGGAGCTATCCAAAATCGTGATCAGTGACATTCAAGGCCTCATTGTATTTAAAAGTATGTATCTGATACAGAACATTAGGGGCGGTATTTTCATAAAAGCCTAAAGGCTTGGCTTGCCCTTAAAACTACTCCTCATGATGATGATGTTAGGGTTTCTGAACAGTCTGCTAGCCTTATCGGCTTGGCGTACCTATTGTTGGACCCTATAGGCACGCCACTGCAGAATAGTTCAGAATAGCTTGACATGGAGTTGGAATAGGAACAACTTGTATTTATTATTTAACGATGGCAAGAGACCAGACGGCATGACGTTAGTGCCTTGGAAGGTGGGTAGGCCTTTGGTGTGGGACGCAACCTGTGTCGACACCCTTGCGCCATCTCACCTTTCAAGCACGGCGGGCTGTGCAGGCGCTGCTGCTGCGGCTGCTGAGATCCTCAAACGGCGCAAATACTGTAACCTTATTGGTAACTACAGTTTTGAGCCGTTTGGGGTCGAAACGCTCGGGTCATGGGGCCCGAGTGCGCGTCTCCTTTTTAAGGAAATCTCTCGCCGACTGGTCGACACTTCGCGTGACCAGAGGGCTGGCTCTTTCTTTGGCCAAAGAATTAGCATTGCCATTCAGCGTGGCAATGCTGCCAGTCTTCTGGGCACGTTTCCAGATGACAGCGATGCGGAGGAGTACTTTGACGCCTAAGTGTCCTTTTGTCGTCGTTGTTTAGATTTTTATATTTTCTTACTTTTAGTCTTATTTTTATCATTAGTTTAGTTTTATTTAACTTGTATTTCGAAAAGAATTAACTAGCTAGGTACAAAATAAACTCGCAAAAAAAATACTCACGCAGCAGGAACCGTATAATTTACAATGTTCACGAGTGCGCCTGCACATCGATCAATGAATCTGTGTCTAATTGATAAACAAGTGAGCAGCGGTGTTGAAAGCTATAAAACGGAAAATATAGAAAACCATGGCACGTAGAGCTTGAGTTTACACTCTAATCTAATTTATTTTCCGTGATGTGCAGTAGTCTGCCTGTGATAACTTTTTATCTGCAAAAACATCGTCGCCAATAACAAGATAAGAAACTAAAATCTGACCCGTGTCTGCAGTTTTAAAATCAGGTTTTGTTTTATTTTATTCTTGGTTTAGCCTTAAGAACTTGTCACCTTAAAAGCATCCGCTTATATCGTGATTCGTGAAGGCAAGGCTAACCAGATATATTAGGACTCGAACTAGGAAATAAAAGTCATCAGCATCACTAATAATAAATAGTTCCTCTGCTGAATAGGCACTTTTTAGAAAGCATTAATTCATTAAACTGACGGCAAGTTAACTTATCATGCGCCAGATTAAATATAAACCGCTTAGGTATTAAGCATTAATTATTATCTTATTTAATAAACCTAATAATTACCTGCTTATCTAATAAAAACAAATAAGAATACGACGACGTAATTACTGTATCCTCCTTCGCTTTCTGTATGAATAATTTTAGAACAATTCGCCGTAATGGTCTGTCTCATTTTGAAGCGGTTCAAAAATCTCTAAGTACGGGTGTTTGTGAAAAAAAAGCAATACAGCCGTGGTGTCAGTGGCCCCAAGCCGACCGCAGTAGCGGCGAAATTCCACGGTCCATCTGACGCACACTGCATAGTAAGCAGTTGGATGTGACCTCGAAAAAGGATTCTATCGTCCAGTTCCGATAAGATCTACTTACTTAGTACCATTTCACAATTGTTGTGAAAAGTGACTTTTGGACTTAAAGTGGCAAGTTCAAAAGTCACAGGGTTGGATAAAACGCAGGAGCTCTCAAGATAAAACAGTGTGGGTGTGTGACTAGCAAATTCAAAAATTGGTCGATATATTGACGACTCAGCACTAATAGTGTTAATGTCCCGATTATTATAT
This sequence comes from Noctua janthe, assembly GCA_910589295.1. Classification (NCBI taxonomy): domain Eukaryota; kingdom Metazoa; phylum Arthropoda; class Insecta; order Lepidoptera; family Noctuidae; genus Noctua; species Noctua janthe. Next base: position 8,835,968 of record OU342556.1, on the reverse strand, counting down.
ATCACAGAACATGATTATGATGATTAACTCGGCAACACTCTTCTTCTTGTCCTGTCACCTGTGCACTGGATGACCTCATGACTGCATCAGTGAGCGGGGTGTTCCATAGTTGTGTTTTGCCAGACATATTTGAGCTTTTTGCCATCGATACGCAAGAACTTAAGGCTTTAGTAAGACTTAAGTAGATCAAAGATCTAATTTTAAGTAGGAACTCAAACAAACGTGATAAGCAAGTTATGCTTTTAATAAGATCCTTCTTCTAAGAGAAATTATTGTTAAAACTGATCACAATATTGATAAAGGACGCAATTTTTTGACATAAATAAGTATGTGTTTTGTAGAGTAAAACCGGTCTGGCGTGGAGCGGGCAGCTCAAGACCAATTTTATTCCTGTCTGAGTACCTACCTTACGTAGACACGGAAGCTGTGATGTGGATACGACAGCTTTTCAGATACTTAACAAGTTAATCAATATCGATAGCTAGCTAATCAACACCACAAGCAAGAAAAACTAAAGAAAGACCCTAATCGGGTTATCAAGGAAATGAATTCGGAAGTCCTTAGTTAATGTAATTTGAGTTCTCAAATTAAATAGCTACCTACATAAAGTGTATGGGAAGGTATTGATTATTTATGTATTATGAATAAATGAATAAGGGAATGCTGTTCGAGCGTTCGCCTTGGACAGGCTTCCTGCAGATCGGTGCGCCTGCCACGCCCGCAGTGAAGGGGCTTGCAACTCTTTGTTCCTAACTTACAGAGAAATGTTGCGAAACTGGTCTTTAACTTTAATTTATTATGACACGTATATTATAAGAGTAAGTAAAGGGTTGTGGAACACTGTTTCGTAATGTTCTTTTGTTCTGTCTAGTTGGCCTAGAATAATTAGATGCATTAGGTAGGTAGCTAGGCACAATAAAACGAAGAAGGAAGGGTGGGTAATATAATCATTATTGTAATATAAAGGGTGTAACAAGACCCTTAACGAAGCTGAAAGGCACTTGTTCTCCCCGTCATTACGATTTTTTTTTTGTTCTAGACCATACTTTTTTTACTTTAAACACCTCCACGACTATTCAATCCATCCATTATTAGCACAATGTTTTGAGCGCGTTACATTGAGTCCTACCGTAAAACATAGGAAACGGTTGACATATTAGGAATTATTTATATTATATCATTTGTGATATGTATGACACCATTTGACATTTAATTTTTATTTTGCTTTTTGAATTATTATGGTAAAAATGGTATTTGACATTGTAATATGATTATTGTTAGCTCTAGAGCGCATTGGTAAAACAAAAAAACTGTTAGCTTAGAATGTATTTCTGAATTAATAAATAAATAAATATATAAAACATGATTTTTCAGGCCAAAAGAAAAGTCGTTTCCCAGCAATATTTTTTGCGTAAAGTTACATAGTTTGATGTAGGTACTTGCTTGGTTGACGGCTTCGTGAAGGGTCTGTTTACACCCTGTATTATTTATAGGGCTAAGCTTTGTTAATGGAATTTCATGTGCTAGTAGTAAACCTACAGATGTGCATAAGTATTAAAAAATCTTTTTTGCAAAAAATAAAACCGACTTTTTATTTTTCGACGACCGATTTTTTATTTTTGCATTTTTAGTTGTAATATCCTGTACAAATTTTGCTATACATTTATTGTCAACAATACATTTCATGGTAATAGGCTTATCTTTCTATCTATCTATACATATAAAATTTAAAGTCCTAGCTGACTGGCTGATATATCAACGCACAGCCCACTCATACTCTTCAGTTAAAATTATGAGAAATGTGTATTACAGTTTTTCCAAAATCATCCCCCAATATTAAAAACGTCCTGACTGACTGACTGATATATCAACGCACAGCCTAAACCGCTGGTCTTAAAGACATGAAATTTAAAGGGTGTAATCTTTGTGAAGAGTAGGTATCTACTAAGAAAGGGTATTTCGAAATTTCACCCCTAAGAGGGTGAAATGGGGGTTTGAATTTTCTGTGAAACTTTAAATTCTCTGGGTCGATGGACTCGAAAATTGGTGTAGACACTCTTCAATTAAAATTATGAGACATGTGTATCACAGTTTTCCCAAAATGATCCCCCAACAGAGTCAAATAGGGCTTCGAAACTCACGTAGACGGGCGCTTGACCCCGTTACTAATATAAAAGCGAAATTTTGTGAGGATGTATGTACCTATGGATGGTGGTTACAACATAGATAGTTTATAACCTGGATTAACACAGACCAGGATAATTTTTATCCCGGTAGTACGATCCCGTGGAACAATAAGCGAACTCCACGAGAGCGAAGCCGCGGGCATGAACTAGTCACTAATAAAATGGAAGTTAATATAACCTAACCTAAACTAACCTAACCTAACTGTCAGAATCTGGGTACCCCTCAGATCATACAGCCGTTATGTTATGTTATGATATTGTGTAAACAATAAACATCCAAGCTATTGCAGCAATCACGACAGATTTGCTATCTACTATTGAAGAGTTCCATTGTATAACTCCGAAGATCAGCTTTACCAAATTTAAACGGGACCACCGCGGAATAATATTTTACCAAATGAAAAAAAAAATCGTCGAAATAGGTTCACAATTGTCGAAGATATCGATAATATAAATTTGGAGGCCCTTGATTTCTCCAGGATCCCATCATTAGATCCTGACCTGATGACCATGGGACCACATGGAAAGTAAACAGAGAAGAAGTATTTTTTTTTTTTTTTTTTTTTCCGGATGGGAAATCATCAAATGACCCCCCCCACTCTGGGCGGAGCGGAAGGGAGTGTCAGACTTGTACTGACTAAAACCCATCCATGTTCCTTCTTTGCCCTTTGTGTTCCAGGGCCACGGTATCTCTTTCGAACAGTCCCGCAGCCCTGGCAGGCATCGGCCCTTGCGGACCCCTACTTATTTGCTGACATCTCTTTGAGGCGCACGTGGAACACGAACGCGCCGTCGACACGGCCTGTCGTCATAAGACGGCCGGACGGCGAGCTGGCCCATAACTCGCCGTCCACAGGCACGCGCCTACGGTGGCCGGGAGCCACCACGTGACCCCCGACGCCCAGGGCGTCTCCCGCGGCGACTGGGACGTGAGGTTCTTTCCCTCTCACGTCCCGCCACCTCCTTCACTAGCATGACTGCTTCGGAGAAGGAGGTGACGGCTTCCCATTCCCTCTCGCTCCGGACCATGGCTTGAACCAAGGCCGGACGCGAGAGATCGCCGCCGCCAATCGCCGCTACGAGGACACGGCGGTGCTCCGCCCAAGCGGGGCAGACCTCCACGGTGTGCTCCACCGTGTCCTCCGGACGATCCTCGCACTGGAAACACCCGGGCGTTTCCTCCCGCCCGATTCGGTGCAGGAACCTCCCGAAACAACCGTGTCCGGTGAGGACCTGCGTCAGGCGGTAGGTGAGGGCGCCGTGGCGCCTCTTTAGCCACTCCTCAAAGAGGGGACTTATCGCCACTATGGTGGCGTGCCCTGCACGGGGTTGCGACAGTCGCTCTCTCCATGTCGCCATGAGATCACGCCGGAGGTCTGTCCGCTGAGCAGCAATTTGCCGCGGCAGCGGAGTTTCCTCCCGACGTAGTGCCTCCGCGTGCCATTCGTGCAGGCGTGCGAGGACTATCGCCTCCAGATCCCATGGCGGCAATCCGGCAAGGAGGCTAGCCGCTTCGCCGGAGATCGTGCGGTACCCCCGGATTAGCCTTATGGCTATTACTTTTTGGGGCGCGTTCAGGTAGTGGGCGGCTTGCCGCCTCAAAGAACGCGCCCACACCGGGGCCCCGTAAAGGGCCATGGACCGCACGACCCCCGCGTATAGCCTCCGGCAGGAGGCGTTTGGACCTCTCAGGTTGGGCAAGAGCCGCTTGAAGGCAGCCCCTGTCCGTTCCAGTTTGGGAGCCAAACGTCGGAAGTGCTCCACGAAGTTCCACCGGCTGTCGAGGACGAGTCCTAGGTACTTCAACGTCGACCCGACGCCGATGGAAACCCCTCCTGCCGTCAGTAGGGATCCCGACGGTGGCGCATTCCGAGGCCCATGAAAACACATGGCCTCGGACTTGTGCAGTGCCACCTCGAGACCCAATTGCCGGATCCTCTCCACGACTATCGCAACCCCGCGTGTCATGTTTTCGGCCGCCGCCTCGTGTGACCTCCCTTGTGCCAGTACCAGCGTGTCGTCAGCGTAGCAAACTACACTGACGCCGGTAGGGAGGTCGGCGCGCAGCACCCAGTCGTAACCGATGTTCCACAAGGCCGGCCCCAGAACCGATCCCTGTGGAACACCGCACGACATCTCTCGTCGGTTCCATTCTCCGCTCCGACCGGGGTAGATGACGGCCCTATCCGTCAGGTAGTCCCCGACCACACGACGAAGGTAGGTCGGCACCCGGTGATACCGGAGTGCCTCCCTAATGCAGCTCCAGGGCATGGAGTTGAAGGCGTTGGCGATGTCAAGAGACACCGCCAAGACAACCCCGCCCCTGGACACCGTGTCCCCCGTCGTGAGGGCTCTCACGCGCATGATGGCGTCCACCGTCGAGCGCCCCTTGCGGAAACCAAACTGGTGTTCCGCAAGATCCGGTCCCATCCCCGCAAGGTGCCCGGCGAGGCGGTTGGCAATGACTCTTTCAAAGAGCTTGCCCACCTCGTCGAGCAGCACGATGGGCCGGTATGCGGACGGAGAGTCCGCAGGGCGCCCTGGTTTCCGGATGAGGACCAGCTTCCCCGTCTTCCATCGAAGCGGAAACTGGCCTCTCTCCAAGCATGCGCTTAGGAGCCCTTCCAGTCGGGGCCCGAGAGCCTCAGAGGCCAGGACCCAGGCTTTGCCAGGCAAGCCATCGGGTCCCGGGGCGGTGTTTCTGGTTTTCAGCCTGCGTACCGCCACTCTCAGGTCTACCCCAGTCACCTCCGGAACGTCGTCATCGTCATCGGTGTGGTCCGCTTCCGGCATCGCACGCGGCGGCGGAGCCATAGGCGGGGGAGGATGCTCCCCTCGCGAAGGGAACAGAGCGCTCACCACGTCCTCCACGAGCTCAGGCCGGAGACTCTGCGTCAACGGGGGGGCCCGGGTGCGGAGTTTGTCCCGCACCATCTTGTAAGGGCGCCCCCACGGATCTCCGTTCAGAGACTCCAGCATCTCCTCGCGGGCCAAGTTCTTGGCCCGCCGGACAGCCTCTTGGAGGGCGGTCTTCGCCGCTCTGTACCCCTCGTACAGCTCTGCCTCAATGGCTGCCGCATCCGGAGGGCGGATGCGGAGCCTGCGATGCCTGGCGTACAGGCGCCGCGTGGCAACGCACGCCTTGCGCAGAGACGTCAACTCTCGCGACCACCAGTACACCTGACGCCGGGCGCTTCCTGGCCGAATTCGGGGCATTGCCACGTCGCAAATCTCGGACATGGCCTCCTGGAACCAACCCGCCTCGTTGTTGGTGTCAGCAGGCCTGACTGGTGATGACACCCAGGCCTGCACGATCGAGGCTTCCAGGAGGAGCTCCCGGTCCAGCTGCTTCAGCGCCCATCGCGGACCACTCGGGGCCTGTAGGACCGGCACGCTTGAGGACTGGGTGGAGACGTCAAACCGGATGTACCGGTGGTCGGAATAGGTCTCCACCCCCTCCATGACGCGCCAGTCAACGACACGCGGCGACAGAGCGGGGCTGGCGAACGAGATGTCCACCACCGACTCGCCCCGCATCCGCACGCACGTGGGGACAGAACCCCGATTTAGGACGACCAGGCCTGTCTCCAGAGCCCAGTCCTCCACCATTCTACCCCGCACGTCCGTGTAACGAGAACCCCAAGCCAAGTTCTTGGCATTGAAGTCCCCGAGCACAAGCACGGGGAGGGAATGGCTTCCGATGACGACACTCAACTCCGTGAGGGAGTTGTGGAACTCGGCGAGAGTTCGGCTCGGGGAGAAGTAGACTCCCACTACAACGATCTCCCCGAACCGTGCTGCTACGCACCCCTGACCCTTCCTGACACTCTCAAGGGTCGGGGTACCGGCGGCGACCGACGCAATTATGGTCACTGAGCCGCTAAGGTCCTCCACCCAGTCATCCCTGGGCGGGACAAAGTACGGCTCAGCGACCACGGCGATGTTAATCGACCACTGCGCCATGCTCTGGAGCAACAGATCCTGAGCGCAGGCGCAGTGGTTGATGTTCGCCTGGAGAAGGCGTAATGGGGCCGTTACTGGCACTCCATTTCAGCCCCCTCCCGGGCCCCCTGCGAGGGCCCCGCTGCGGAAGTTGCAGCAGTAGCGGCAGCGGCGGCAACAGTGGCGGCGGCTGCGGTGGTGGCGACGGTGGGGGTTTTGGCGGTGGTGGCGGAAGGCCTTCCCTTGCCCCTGGCCTTGGCGGGAGTACCGCAGGACTTGCTCCCTGCCCGGTGATCGGCCGGCTTGCCAGCTGCCGCACATGCGGCGCAGCGCGGCGCGGCGGAGCAAGCCGCGGCCATGTGACCAGGCTGGCCGCAGCGGAAGCACAGGCCGCTGCGGTCCACCTCCGAAGTGCACCGGACGGACACGTGGTGCCCCACATGGCAGCGGAAGCACCTCAGAGGTCTGGGTTCCAGCAGCTTCACCTGCGCCGAAACCCAGCCCACCAAGAGCCTTCGGCCCTCCACAATGACTTTCGCCGCCGTCACAGGGCAGCTTACCGTTATGGTTCGCATGCCCGACAGGTCCGGACGTAAGGTGCCTGCCTTGACTTGCTCGGCAGGGCACCCACCGGTCCAAGAGAAGAAGTATACTGTTTCAAACAATGCCCATAAAATTTGAGAGTTGCCCTTAATTTTACTGGGATTCCATCATCTGATCCTGATTTGGTGACAATGGGACTACCTCATTAGTATAGGCTTTCGAATAAAAAAGGAATTATGAAAATCGGTCTACAATTGGCGGAGAAATCGGTGAACATAGGTATATGAAAAAAAATATAAACAGTCGAACATAGAAACTCCTCCTTTTTTTAAGTCGGTTAAAAATTGTCCAAGGAGTTTTAGTGAACCCTTAACAATACATTATGGAGAAATGGAACTTAACATACCTAACTGTTGAAATGTGGGTGTACTGTAGACTGTGCTTATCTCAGAGCATTCGAGCGTGATGTTATGTTATGATGTTGTGTAAACAATGAACATCCAAACCAATGCAGCCATCGGGACAGATTTGCTGTCTATTATGCAAATCTCCGAAGATCAGCATCAGATCTTCACCAAATTTAAATGGGACCACCGCGGAATAATATTCTTCCAAACAAAAAAAGAATCACCAAAATCGGTTCAAAATTATTGGCGAAGATATCGCTGAACAAATAAACAAAAAAAAACAAAAAAAAAATTCAGTCGACTTGATAACCTCCTCCAAAGTTATTTTAAAAATCTCTCCCGAAGTCAACCTTTGGCCAGATAATATAATAGAACTCCTACGCAGATTAGCATTTACGGGACTACGGACGTTTCAGACAACATTTTGTAGTGCATTAAGTCTCTGTGTTACAAAAAAGCGGCCTAAGATTAACTACCTAACCTAATCAATTATTATTACGTAAAATTAAGTAAGTAGGTAATATCTACTAAGTGTGGTAAATTTTAAGTTGTTTGATGATCCAAACCAACCGGTTTTTTGTGTTGTCGATGAGATTGAAAGTTTATTCCGTGACATTTTGGAATCAAGCTGTTTTGGTCTTTACGGAAATTATAAAATGGCAATGATAATTTCCGTGGATCCTTTGCAATAACTATTTTGAATTATTCCTAATCAATATCAGATACTTTTTTGAGTGCTCGTTGTAAATAATTTAGTGAAGAGGTTTTCACCGATAAGAATCAATTTCGATAAAACTGAGTGCTAAAAGTCAGGTACCTACTCTTACGTATAATTTGTCGAGTAAACCATTCCCTATAACTACTCACGCGATGAACGCTTAAAAAATGTGTAGCATGACCATCGCAGAAACGGGTTTTGTCGACGGAAGAATCGACAAAGTGTCAGATTACTTTTGTTGATCTGTCATTTTGTCTATTCTTCTGTCGACAAAACTCATTTCTAAGGTGGGTCATGCTACGCGTGCTGGGAAGTCTGACCCAAGTCTTCCTTATCCAGTTCCAGTTCGGACAGACTTCATGACGAAGTAAACTTTCCCACCTCTTCGGCTTATTTTATTAGGCCAAGAATAGGGTAGGTTACGCAAAGATCGTTCTCATTAAAAGTTGCGCGCCTCTGCCCTTATAATGTACCTATATGAACCTATCCATCCGTCATCCATGCTTATTTAATAATAACGTACGTACCACCTAACAAAGAAAATATTCACTCGTATTCTTCGACGATTCACGTCCAGGAATGTTATAACGTCGGGTCCTGTACCTACCCTATCTACGTTTACCTGTCAACGTAGTAGCATTAAAAGACGATCCAATTTCTGCTTATATTACTGTGTGGGGTGTCTATCGACAGCTCTTAAAAAATGATATCGAGGTTTCCCAAATACTTTTTGGTTGATGAGATATTCGTCTCAAATAAAGTACCTACCTACCTAACTTATGAAAGACCTGGTTCAAAACGACGAATGCTATCACTAAATTAAACAAATCATAGTTAAAAAATTGCCGTAACGATTAACCACATCCAAGCCAACTCTGGTGCAGTAAATTGCAGTTAATCGAATGCTTCCACCACCCACGCCTGTAATAACAATGAGAGTGTAAATCTAACTGCTATCAGTGCTATCACTAAAGGTAGGTGGTTCGTATCGCGATATTTTTTTAATTTCTATTGTTTTTCCGGGAAAAATGACAATTTCAAACAATCGTCCGAGGTTTTGAAGTTTTTGTCCCCTATCCTAATCCTAACTTCCGATAACTAATATTATAAATGCGGTAAGTTGTATAAAATCTCGTGTCACGGTGTTTGTGGTCGCTCTCCTCCGCAACGGCTCGACCGATTTTTATGATTTTTTTATAAATATTTGGTAGGTATGAGACTAGGTGGTAAAGTATATTCCAGTCCGCTAATTTCACGCGGATGAAGGTCGCGGGCAACAGTTATTATTATTTACTTAGTAGTGTGTTAAGACTTTAATTGTCAAATTCTAAATTAACGCGAGCGAAGCCGCGGGCAAATGCTAGTTGTCAACAAAGGTGATGGCAACTCTAGTTTCGATCCATAATCATGTTCGCTAAATATAGTCTAGCCTAGACGAACTGGAACAGATTTTGTACAGAGCTCATAATTTATTCTGCCATCCAGCCTTACAGCCAGGATCAAGTTCGATCGTCTTTTAGTCGGTACTATTAGGTACCTAAACTGAATCCTAGCTCCGATTCTTTCGTATGTTGTCAATAGGGACTGAGTATTATATTGTATTATTCCATAGGACTTCATAGGAGTGCATCGTATGCACCATAATAAAGTCAACCTATTCCTTTTTGTTTTTTATAATTATAATGGGGTGTTAATTTTAGGTCTGTGTGACCTACGATTTAAAAATACTTTTCTAAGGTATTGAACACGGATATAGGTAACGTATTAAATCAAATAATATAGGAATTCAACATTTAAATTTAGCAAATGTAAAAGTCAAGATTCAAGGTGAACAGGTAGTGACGGGACCAATTCCAGTTGACTCTACGGCTTTATCGCCATTTTATGTATATTTAGATTGGACAGTGGACATTATCTGCTGTGTGATTATGTAAAAATTGACATATCAATAACAAGTCCTAGAAAAAAGTCATAGTTCATGAACAAAAAGCTATAAACTTGGATTATTTTCGTCTCTTTAGAATAATTTAATATGACAAACGGTGGTTGTCAAATCTAATTTAAGTAATTTTTCTTCTACCAGGAAATCAAGGACACTCAAATTCTCCAGTCCGCGATGAACGTGGAAACCAAGGTCAACAATGGCGTTCCTGAGAAGGTGGATGCGACTGAGGAGTACCTGTACCGTCCCTTCTCTGTCGGAGAAAATGGTGCCCGGGCTAAGGTCCACACCAAGCTGACCCTGACTGTATTTAATCTATTCGAAGCGAGGCGAAAGCATAACTATTTTTATTTCTTTAAACTGCATGTATGTACAGTAGTGGTACAGTGGACTTAATGCTACAAAGCATTATCTACCAGTCAACTTGTAATTTACTGTATTAACTACTTAAAAACATTTTAGGTTCCTTCTACTCTCCAATCAGATCGAAAAGATGTTTTAGATCGTTTTTTTTCACATCTGAAACTATCGTCAAGTTTCGGTTACGAAAATAAACAAAAATATGTGAAATTGGTTGAATTTATTATGTACTAAAATTACCGGGCGCATTACTCTTTAATTTACATGCGTTTACTTTTTATTTTCGTTTCAAAAGCCAGGTTTTAGTCAGGCTAAACCGTATTAAAATTATTTCGTTTTCAACAAAGTTCTTCCAGTTTGTAATGGTTCATAACTACCGCCATTTGAATTCGTCATCGGCCAAGTGGCCATATCCACGTCAGCTGTGTTTGCTGTGTAATTCAGTGACATCTATAATTGAAACCCGGATACTAACTATAACACGAATTATCTGGCAACTGAGGCTCATAGATAAAATACACAAAATAATACTATATAAATTAATAATAAAATTAAAAAAACCTTATTACAACTATAACTTTACACGTAACGTTGTCGGTGTCGTGTTTTGCTGTGTATTGTTTTATTTCTTCTAAAAGGACTAATATTCAAATCAGAATAAAAATCATGCACAAAACCATGGATCAAGTAAGTACGAACACGAAACAAAACAGACGCGTTGTTTTTTTTTTTTCGACTCTCAAGTCTCACTCTACCATTGTCTTTTGTCTTTGCTGTTTGCGATTTTCCGTCGATCCGTCGTCGATAGACATATTTTATTGAGTATTGTGAAATAACTCTTGAAGTCATAAACCACCATGTGTTCCAAGGGTGGTAATTATAATGGAGAATTATTTGAATATATAAAAGTAAGTGAAGATGAAGATGACTCGAATGCGGTAGAAATACCATGCGAAGTAGATGGTACGCTGTTGTTGTCAACCCTCGTGGCCCAATTTCCCGGAGCTTGTGGACTGAAATACCGGCACCCGGACAGCAAGTCAATCCGAGGTATTCGCCTGAGCGATGGCAAATTGCATCCACCAAGTGAAGTGGGATGGGGTAAACACCTGTATATTTGTGTGTTTCCAAAAGAGAACAAACGTAAGATGGAAGATGTTTCTCCTGAAAATTCGGCCGCTAAAACTAAACGCTTAGAGAAGAAACTGACATGCTCAGATTTAATATGTCTTGGGTTGCCCTGGAAATCGACCGAAGAGTCCATTAAGCAGTACTTTGAGCAATTTGGCGAAGTTGTAATGGTACAGTTAAAGAGAGATAAGAATGGATCTTTCAAAGGTTTTGGTTTCATTCGTTTTGCTACTTATGCATCGCAAATGAGAGCTTTGGCTCAAAGACACAACATTGATGGGCGCTGGGTAGATGTCCGTATTCCTAATTCAAAGGAAGGTGTAGTTCCTCAGATGCCCTGCAAAGTATTTGTTGGAAGGTGCACTGAAGATATGACTGCTGATGATCTTCGCGAATATTTCTCTAAATTTGGAGAAGTAACTGATGTTTTTGTTCCTCGTCCATTCAGGGCATTTGGATTTGTTACTTTCTTAGATCCAGAAGTGGCACAAAGTCTTTGTGGAGAAGATCATGTCATCAAAGGGGCATCTGTGTCAGTATCAAGTGCGGCACCAAAAATCAAAACCAAGTCACAAAACTGGAAAGATGATTCTTATGGCCCAAATAATTGGGAGGGTAGCCGCTCTGGGGGCCCATCTGGAGGGTCAAGCAACAATGGAGGAAATAGCAACATTGATTCCCTCAATATGCAAAACTTGGGAATCAATCCCAATGGAGGACCGCCTGCTAACTTTAACTTGCCAATAAGTCTAGTGGCAGCTGCTCTCAATCAAGCTGGTTGGGGTGGATTTTTAGGAGGACCCGGGAGCTCTGGCCCAAATAATTGGCAGGGTGGCCCACCACAGGGGAGTAACTCTAAAAATTGGAATGGCAACCAAAACTGGGGCCAAAATGGCCCACCACAATCATGGAATCAAGGCGGTGGCAATCAAGGATGGAGTGGTGGTGGCAAAGGCGGCAATGGCAATGGTAACTGGAATCAAGGAAGTTGGCCAAATGGCCAGGGCAACTGGAACGGTAATAGCAGTGGGGGAGGAGGTTCCAGTTCTGGTTCTGGTTCGGGTGGGTGGAACAACAACAAGCCCCAGACATGAGGTGAGCACTACGGCAAAAGCTTGTATCAGAGATGTCTGTATGGTAATTTTAGTTTAAATTCTAGTCTCTAAGTAAATTTTTATTTCTATGTAAAGATGTGTAACTGAAGTAAAACTTTGATGTGATAGGACTATCGCAGGATGCTTATATGGATGCATAAAGATCCAGATGATGATGTATTAGATGTAAGGTGACATAATGTGTGTAATAATGTGATGTGTGAGATGAGGACTTTTGTTCAATAAAGGTGTATGTCATTCTGAGATGGATGTTTAATTTCGATAAGTCTAGGTGTGTACTTTGTCATTAAGCCGAGATATTATTATGTTCAATAAATAAAATGGCTGAAAGCAACTTTACAAAAAAAAAAAACTGTTTTGGGTGTGAGTGAACATCTGACTGTGTGGGTCATAATAAATACTAAGGTAGCACTGTTTAGGATGCCAAGTTGTTATTAGGTGTGCACAACTGTGTGTGTATCTTGCGAGATGTGTCTGCTGCTTTCAATCGCCTTGGAATGAAGTGAACTGGTTCTACGTCCTGTGGAGCTGCGGTGGGTGTGCAATCAATGGTATGGTCTGATGTTAAATTATGTATGACATATTATGTATTTGTTCTTTCTGTGCAGTAGCTATGGATAAATGGCTTATCAAGAGTGCTAATTACCAGTGTGAGTTTGACTGATAAGTCTGTGGTAACTATTATTTTTATTTTTTAATGTAAAGGTGCATTTGTGAAATAATTTGTTTGCACTATATTTTATCAAATGTGTCAAAGTAATTATGTTGTGATTATTACAGGTGTCAAAAAACGTCAATTGTAGGTGTTTTGAAAACATCTGGCTAAGAAAGTTTCTTGTGTTGGCAACATAATACTTAAGCCGCGTTGACTCGATCCGAGTATGCTCGGACCGAGTGGACTCGGACGCAACTCGTATTGTGGCAACCCATAATCCGAGCGCGCTCCCATAATCGGATGACGGCGTCGGATCCGAGTAAACTCGGATCGCGTCCTACTTTTCCGAGCTAGCTCGGATACGAGTAGGCTCTGACTAGGTGGAAAAAATGGCGGATAATAAAAACAAACAAGAATCTCGTACCAAAACCAAGTGGTCAGAGCGTGAAACAGCTAGATTTGTAGAACTGTGTGAAGCAGAAGAGGTTCTCTGGAATGTAAGGTTAAAGGAATTTAAAAATAAAGACGCCAGGAACGCGACTGTGCAGCGTCTGATAAGTTTTGATTTTGATATCACTGTGGACGATGTAAAAAAAAAGAGCACCTATATCCAGGAGAAAGCAAAAATTAAAAATTCTATAAGTACGCATTGGGTCGGGTACGGAAGAAATTCATGTACCTAAATCAGACATTTTTCGATGTTGACTGAAAAATAATTGTAGAATGAAGAAAATGATCCGAGTGAACTATGACAATATCAACAGCTATCCGAGTACACTCGTATGAAGCTTACTCGTACGAGTCCACTCGGTCCGAGCATACTCGGACAGTGTCAATGCGGCTTTACTTAACAAACTTTTAAGTTTGTAATGAGGAGGTATGTATAAAACAATCATGTACAGACGTCAGCACATCAGCTACCCAAAACTGTCAAATTTTCCCATCCAACCTTGAATCTAATGCTTTAAGCCGCGTTGACACGATCAGAGTCCACTCGGTCTGAGCATACTCCAATGCGGCTTCAGTCGATTAATCTATTTTAACAGATTGTAGTAGCTTCATATGCTGGCGTCTTTACAATTCTAGCTGAAAGAAGTACCTACACAAAGTACCCAAGAAATCTCTCAAATTATGCCTAAACCATAATTTCCCCAATGATAGTTTTTGGTTTGAGGTATGGGAAATTTTGTGGTAACAACTTTAGAAATAAGCTTTGTTTTTCATTGCAACTGATAAAGTCAATATTGTTTACAATGCGGTTCAAATAATAATAGGAATATCAATGATCTCGATCTATCAACTGTCACTAAAGTAAGGCTTGTAAAGAAATAATAATCTACACATTTTTTTGAATTAATATTAATTATCGTTTTTTGAAGAACATGGTAATGTGTTTTATGTTTATGCCACATACATTTGAGACCAATGTAAAACGTGTTTTTTGTATTTTTTTGGCAATCAAAAAATATCAAAAATAGCTGTTCGATTTGACAGATATGACGTCACAATATAGCGCCAGGTCAGTCCTATTCTTATTTGAAACGCATTGTATACGTAAATACTCATCTCGACTACGGAACCCTTAACTGTGCATGTGCACATGACCCAAAACCTTGGCAGATTTTTATTTGTTTGGTTTCCGACAGATATTTTCTACGACTTAATGAAATCGATGAAGAAAACTCAAACTGATGTTCTGATGAACGACGACAAATATTGCATAGCATGCATAAGAATGATGCACCACCAGCAGTCATCCAACAATAAATAAAATATCAGCACACAGTAATAGTACTTTGAACTGAACCTTTTATACGCAGCCGGTTCGTAGAATATAGTCGCTTTTTTATCACTATTGATGTCATTGAAGTATCATTGAAAAAATCCTATCTTAATATCGATTTACTATTAGTACCCTACATATAAATTCAAGAAAAGCACTGCAAGATAACGAGAAAGGTCCATCATGATCACGACATGACTTACTAGTACATGTTTAAAAATAAACCCTTGACGTTATCTCGACACCAATAGGACTGCCATATATGCTGAAACGCCGACCGTGTCGTTTGTATTAGAAGTTGGATAAACCAAGCATGATGAGATGATGCTAAGTGAGCAAGATACATTTTTCAAGAGCTTCTGGATTATAAAGAAATAATTTCGTAGAGTTTTAAAAATATATTCCTTAGCGTCAGTTTTTTTTGGAGCAAACACAAGTCACTTTTACTATCGTAGCAGGGCGTAGCCAAGACTTTTATTTGGGGGACGGGCTGATGAACACTGCCAGCCAGTGGTAGTTAGGTACCAGAACAATCACGTTAACAATTGCAGTAAAAGCGGTAAGACATATCTAGAGACACATACGGAAGAGCGTCGTCTTTAACACTAACACGAGCGGAGCGAGACCGAAATTTCACGATTCTATCATGCATGATAGGCTAACCAACAGAAACGGGACGTATGGCAGCCCTAATCCTAGTACCTATGTAATTTCAAGAGGGTAAATGCGTTGAAAGATGACAACATAACGCCTGTTTTCTCCGATGGGGTAGGCAGAGGTGTGTGTTCTTGAAGTGTACTCACACCTTTCGTCAGTTATGATAAGACAAATAAATTTATTTTTTAACGAACCCTTTTTTTTTTTTATTAAGTATATCATAACCACACCTACTTAGTATGTAGAGTTTAAGGGACATACAAATGGTATAAGGCACACCACGCGCAAACGATATTTAGACTTTGCGACGCACGTTTTCAACTCTTAACTACATTGCCTACCTGTCGGCCCTGAGATGTAAAAATAAGAAACAATGAGAGAAGGAGGAATACTAAGGAGAAACCGGCGAGTGGAAAGTTAATATTTTTATAAAGTTGGGAAAGTCGCAAATAGCTGTCAAAACTTAGCTTGCTTTGATTAATTATTTATCAACATCTGCATGCTGATAATTCACAGAGTTGCCTACACTGATAAATATTAAAGTTGGTAGTTTTAGTTTCGTAAAACTGTTACTAACACTTATGATAAATGATGTATAAAATGCAAGCACTCACTTATACTGCACATCACAATTCACATCGCAACTATCGTTTCATGCCGAATGTGCAAACCTTGGTGCAAACTCGCTTATTTCAGTGTAAAAACTTTTTCGCGCGAGCTAAGTACGGTGTCATTTTACACAGGTATATTTGGCTAACCTGGAACTAAAGTGGTCTATGATACAAAATAAACATTTTCTGTTATCAAACGAAACACGTTTGAAGTCACTATGTACTTATGAATGTATGTTAAGTTGCTGTTAAACATTTATACGATAGTTAAATGCATAACTTGGTTATCCATATGTAATTTTAATGATAATTAGGAGTAAAAATAACAAAAAAATATTAAAAATAATAAGATTTTGCTATAAATGTTACATAGACCACTTTAGTTCTAGGCTAGCCATTTATTGTTTTAAATCTCTATGCAAAACAGTTTTAATAGTTTCATCAGCTAAATAGCTACTGACTTTGTAAACTAGGTGGACAGCAGCGGAAAACACTCTTTCTGTTTCCACACAGGTAGGAAAAACCCTCCCCATTTTGTTTCTTGCCAGTCCCGCGAATGATCCCGCTCAATGTACGAGCGAGATTAGTCCCGCATAATGCCTGCGGGATCCCGCTGTTGTATTCCCTAAGTGTGCCTAACAGTAGTTGCTGCTGCTACTGAAAAAAAAAACCTGATTCTAACATCCCTTAAACAAACTTTAACCTTTTGAACAAACTAAATTGCATGGGTATTCGGGGCAAACAACTTGATCTTTTCGCAGATTATCTATCAGGTAGATCTCAGTGTATTTGTATCGGTGAGCACATGAGTGATGATCTTCAGGTGTCATATGGAGTCCCGCAGGGAAGTATTCTTGGACCTACATTATTTCTGTGTTACATTAATGAACTCTGTCAGCTTAAACTCCAAGACTGTACAGTTATATCTTATGCGGATGACACTGCATTGACATTTGTGGGTGACACTTGGGAGGAGGCTTTTGCTGGGGCTCAGGCTGGGTTTAACACTGTCTGCCACTGGCTTGCTGCCAATTCGCTGACTTTGAACGCGGACAAGACCAAATTCATAAAATTCTCCATTCGAGACGCACCAGTGACCTCACATAACGTATCCCAAATATATGCTCATCATTGTTCTTTTCCTCCTTCATCACAGTGTAGAAATTGCCCACTTATCACATTAGCGAAATGTATACGCTATTTGGGTGTAACAATTGACAGTAGGCTTTCGTTTGGGGAACACATTCATAATATCTCTCAAAAAGTGCGCAAACTTACGTATATTTTTAGACAACTCAGACATGTGGCAGATAGCAAGACACTGATCATGGTTTACTTGGCCTTGATTCAGTCTATAGTGAGCTATTGTATTACCTCATGGGGCGGCGCCGACAAAACAAAGTTGTTAGAATTGGAGCGAGCCCAGAGGCTGATTTTGAAGGTTGCGTTCTTTAAGCCTAGACTCTTTTCTACCCGGGAGCTATATCAGGAAACTGGAGTACTAACTGTTAGACAGCTGTTCACACTATCTACCGTTCTTCGGCAGCATAAAGACGCATCGGTGTTTAGTCCAGACATGATTAACACGAGACGGCACTATACCGTTTGCAAAACCTATAAAACTAATACCAGATTTGCACAAAAATTTTATAACTTTATTGGACCTAGATTATACAATCAAATTAATAAATCTAAGAATATCTTTAATGATAACACGCGCGAATGTAAAAGAAAAGTGGCTTCATGGTTGTGTGGATTGGACTATCAACAAACTGAACAACTCCTGGAAATTAAGAAATAAAAAAAATAAAATGCAGTATTTAAATATAAAATATAAACCTTTCATCCTAAGCATACAAATATAATAACTTTCACAGACATTCACTACACACTACACCTCACATACACTCATTACACGACACACATACTCTGTTTCAATACTCACACACTCATTCACTTTTCTAATATATTTATAACAAGTACCTAGCTTTCAATGTTTATTTATTAGTTTTTTCTATTTTGGTTTTGGAAATTTTTAAATGTGTTTTTCTTCGGTTATTATTATAATTTTTGGAGCATAACTACTATTACTTTATAAAATCTCAAGCATCTTAGGTGGGGACCTGGTGTCCTGAAATACAGGCCTTGGCTTAGTTTAGGCACCAGTCTCCCACAAATAAAATATTGTTTAAATTTATCTACCACTACATTTCTACTAATACCTACCTAGTTACGTCATCATGATCGGAGATAAGTTCCTTTATTTTGTTAGTAATAAGTTTTTCATTTGTTTTATTTGTGGATGAGATAAATAAACGATTATTATTATATTATTATTATAGGATCTCATGCTCAAGCAGTCGCATGGATAACGAGCGGACCACTAGACCACTACCTTACCCGGCAAATTATTTTGTTATTTTAATGTGAGATATCGATGGAGCTAATATTGAGCAATAAATAACACCAACTTACAGAAATTGAATTAACCATAAATAAACATATTACGTTTTTTTTTTCACTAACACTCAGAAATAATGCCTAATTATTATTGTACGGCACACAATTGTAAGGTAGGGTAGTACGTACTTTGGCTTTTGGCAATAACTGCAACTGCCCATGGCCAAAGGTATCATTGCCGTAAAGTTAAGAAATTCCTCAAACTCAGTTTATTGTGCAATATAAAATTATGAAGATTAACATACTCACCATGTAACATACATTTAATATTCTGGCACAGTCAAACTAGTACTACTATAATTTGATAACAATATCAAAAGGTATGATTATTATTATAATATTGGTTATTTTACTCAATAAAGATATCGTGAGAATATTTTTTAATTTTTCAGGTTTCATAAAATTAGGGACTATTATTATGTCCGCTAGTTAAATGCAAAGCGATCTTATATTAGAGATAGTGACGAACATATAAATAAATCGACCATTTACTTTTCACAGTATATTTTTTGCAAAGTGTGGAAGCTTTCTATTACGATAATTGGATTCAAGAGCACCACATTATAAATACGTACACCTATACATGTTAAACTTAAAATTCTTACATCACAAGTTAATCACAAGTCATGAGATCCATGGAAAGTCGTTTACGAACGAACCATGAGGATTATATCATATTCGACTCCTACGTATTGCTTCCGACGGACTGTAGTAGCGAGTAGAAGCTGCGTCTACAAACTATTTCTTGATTTCTGTCGCTGTAACCGACTATCTGACTTTATGAAAGTTTTTAACAGTAATACCTCTCGACATAAAAGTGGAAAAATCGTTTTCTATTATATCGATGCTGCACAATAAGGTACACTTTAGTATACAAAAGAATTTTATATTTTATAGCGTATTTCTTACAAAAAATACATGTTTTACAGTTATTGAACAGAACAAAACACTTACAATGCGAGTTTGACTCGCACTTGACCCGTTTTATGGACCATTATTAGATTAAACAAAGCTTACAAAATGTTTTAACTTTCTAACAATAGTTTGCCAAGCGATAATGGATTTATTTGCTTTACAAATAGCCAAACAGCCGGTTGTCGACGAATAATCACATACTAATTACATACCATTTCGAATTTGAGAGCAAAGCTTAGATTAATACTTCAAAATTCTGAACATTTTGGGATCAAGTTAAAAGTAAGTTTTGTGTAGGTGTTAGGGTACGTTCACACTTACGAATGCGCTCGTTTCATAAGTCCTGTGCTAACTGACGTTTCTTTGCCAGGGATGAACTACAGATGTAGATCGTGTTGAGTTATTACAAAGATGTTCCGGCTTTTAAGTAAAGACACTATGTGAGAACGCATTCGTTTTGTGTTCTCTCTTGACATAAGTAGCGAGTAGATGCAAATCTACACGAACTACGTACAAAATAACAGTATAAATTAAATTGAGAAATGTATGACCTTCACTTGTTTTCTATTGACCCTTCTTTCTTTAGAATGAATGTACCTAAATCGATTGTTTAAAAATGTTGATACATTAAATTTCAATTGCGTTTTAATTATTTTGTTATGAATACAAGTTATATTATACAATATTAATTTGGAGATTTGACATTTTCATAAACTACATACGTATTGCATTGCAATAATTAATATGATATCAGTAAAATGACTGCTAGTAAATTCAGAACAAATGTCTAATCTCTTTACATCAAATACCAATTCTTAATTTTGAAATCAAATTCTACTAGTACGTAACTGATTCATTGAGTGCTATTTTGTTTTTGTTTTTTTTTTTTACAAAATACAATTACAATATTAGTAGGTAGTTTAACATCTATCTACTTCAAAATTTACTTACATTATAAAATAATCGGTGAGAAATACAAGCTGCGAAGTTTCGGACAGTCTGGATAAAAAAAAAGCTTGAAGGTAAATTTCATAAGGAAAATATTGTTTGTGTAAGGCTGCAACTTGGTTTTCCTCGAAATTTACGTCTAACTTCTCCAGTGATTTACAAAATTCAATTGACTATGCAACATCTGAATCTGAGAGATTAATTACCCATAATTTTATGATTAAAGCTAATGAATCCTCCAGACATCTGGTGTGAACAAAATAACAAATAGAATTAAATAAACAACCACTGAAATTTTCTAGGCTAAAAATGCTTTCATAAGACTAAGAAGTTAGTTTAGACCTTTAGTTTCTTGGCAGGCCTGAGAGCATAGTTGAGAGACACTTGTCGCTTAATGGTGGCCCGTCGGGGATTTCTCCGTCCGTTCCACTCCGCTTCCATTTTTCGAGCCAATTCAAAATCATTCTTTTCCTGTTCAATCAACTTTTCAATTCTTAGCTGCTCTTGCAGTATTTTCTTAACATCACAATTCTTTAATGGACTAGACAAATTTTTTACTGCTAAATTGACCTTATTGTTATTTATTGTTTCTGAAAGTAATGGTGGACTGTTTAATTCCTTTTTGGTACTTGACTTTTTGGAATCGCTCCGTAAGTATGGCTTTCTCTCAGATGACACTTTACGCTGTTTCATTTTACCTTTTTTGGGTGTTGATTCGTTTTCATCCTTCGAAATACTTCCCATTGATCTGGTGCGTCTAAGATTTGTATTATTATTTAATTTAGTAATACCATCAATATGTATAGTTTGTTTATTTCTATTGGCATTTCTCTTGTTTGGTAAAGGTGCAACACCAGGGCTAGCAGATGCAGTTTTCTTTAGTTTCGACCTGCTTCTTTCACTTTTCCCCGGGGTTTCCTGTAATAACGAAAAATATAAATATGTAACTATAATTCTAAAGTATTATAATAATAATAAATAACTATGCTGTCGAGTTAAGTTCTTACCTTTTCAACTTGAAGTATATTTAGTGCAATAACAAAGGCAGATGGTAAGTTTTTAGCTAAGGATAAGTTCCTGAGACGACAAAGTCCTTCTAAATACTGCGAACGCGTCGGCATAGGCTTATTGCGAGTTGATACTGGCTCTTTGTCCATACGGAGCCCTGGAACGCGGAGCGGAAGAGTCTTACCTGTACTGAAACTGAAAAATGTTAACAGATTTAAGCATTTAATTTATTAGACAGTTCAAGATTTCTTTAATACAATTGCTAGTGTTAAACCTAATTAACAATATTTCGAGCTTCCGAGTTAGTCAAGATTGAATGTATAAAACTACCTGTGCTGCCTGTGCTATGTTTACCTTGTTGGAGTGGTAGATTCAATAGGTTTGAAGTAACACAACTCCTGTCGCATGGAGTCAACACTTCCAGTCTCAATGTTTCTATTTTCACCTAAGTTAATTTTGTGTTGGAGTATTCCTGTATATGGCAGTGGCAGTGAGACAAGCAGGGAAGGCACAGAGCTTTTTACTTTGACCTTATCTTCTGAAGTACCTACTTCTTTATCACCATTTTTAGGATCGTCTTTCTGTAAAAGAAATTCAAACAATTATCAATCAATGAAGACAATAATTACTGTCCATTTCAAAGTTGCTTATTTTGTACTATTTAAAATTATAATTAAGAAAAATGAGCCTGTGCTTCTAATATGAGAATTCAATTTTAAATCTCATATTATTGGAGTTGACACTAAGGTACTCAAACAAGATACTTGCACAGCCCACAACTGCAAGACCAATTTAAAATGTTGGAGATAGAATAATAATACATCTGCATAAACTTACTTTTTCTTTAACACTCTCCCCATTTTCTTTATTCCATAAACCAGGAACCAGTTTGTTTTTTTTATCAATAAAGCTTTTAATTAATTTCCCATAACTTGGCACCATTTCTGGTGAGGCTCCATTCATAGGCTTGACTGTTGGAGCTTTGGGTGTTGACCCATCAATGCTTGTATTATCATTAGTTTCATTATTTACTTGCGGACTACTGGAATAAGATAATGCTAGTAGTTAGAGGACATTTTCCAAAATTTATAGAGGACAGAGATCTCGAAAAATATGGACTTTGCGTCGTTTGATATTTACATTTCATTGTAGCTTAAATGTAAAGCAAGAACCCTTCACTGTGATGGCCAAATAATTGTCAGTTTGCTAATGAAGTAAGTAAAGTTTTTAAATTCTGTGACAATTGATCCAAAAGCTATCCTATATAATGTACCACAGCGGCAACACAGCAGCAAGTTCTATTAAATTGTGTCCAAGTATCTGTGTATTAATTACCTTTTAGAATGTATTTGACTTCAGAATATTGGGTTATAATTTAATATTTTATAATAATTCAACAATTTTTTGGGCTTAGTTACCAATAAAACATTGTGTGAAAGGCACATAATCAGAATAAACAATATTTATGTGGGTCAAATTCCTTCATAACTAGTTGGTATTCTCAGATCATATTGTCATTACATGGAAAGAATAAATGGTTTTTAAAAATGGCTGTTGATCGAGTTTCAAATCCTTTGATAGAATACTAATTTACCAGTACATTTAAGATAGAATGTAGACTTGTGGTTCAAATACTGTTATAAATAACAGACTCATTAAGACTCTTAATATCAGATGCAACTGACATTATTCATATCAAAAATAACACATGGCTAATTGGATACACAACAAAATAGCATTGGCTAGAGATTAGGTTTTGAGAATCATGACTTACTCTTTGATGGTGGGAACTTGTAATTTAGACAGATAACTATCAATTTTTGTAGCTTTAAGCCTAGGTTTTGCCACTGGTGCTTTAAGATTGAGCTTTCTAGTAGTGTTAGGCGGTGGTGCATTGTTTTTAACACGATCTTCCTGCATTTGTTGTGCTAGAATTTCATCTTGTTTTAAGTTATCTAAATACTTTTTGTGCGCTTCTTCTTCTTCACATTGAATTTTCCTGCAACAATTACTCATTAGGTAATTCAATTTCTTAATTGATTTTATAATTCAGGGGCATATTGTTAGAAACCAATCACTTAGAGTAGTAACAAATATTAATGTGAACATTACTTACTTGATTAATAACTCAGTCTCCTGTATGTGTTTTTGCTCTAATCTTACTCGCTCAGCTCTTAAGCGCCTCAGTTCAGCCTCATATTCTGACCTAATTTCCCCAGGCTCACTAAGTCGGGGTAAGGGTGTTTCTGAAAAGATGTAAGTCTTGTGTAAGTGAAGGAAAAAATAGGTTTAACAGTCACAGAAGAGAGTGAATTTCTTTGATACTATAATAGTACTAGAAAATAAATATTTATATTGCAGCTTCAGCCAAATTAATGGATAGAGAATATTAAATAATAATCATTGTAATAAGAACGTGAATCTGGTAGGTCTTAGTAAGGTACTGTGTGGTGTGGATAAAAATCTAAAGAAAACGTTACCATACAGATGTCCATCATATTAAAACTTTACAAATGGTAAGATTTTACCAAGAACTTATTTCACTTTAAAAACAATACACAAATATTGATTTTAACTTCGTTTTCTGCATAATTTCATGTGTTTACCTTCTGGTAAATGGATGTCGTCTCCTTTTGTTTTAATTTCAATTTCAAGTGGAAATTTTGATTGGATAAAATTCCAAAGTTCAACATTCACCAAATTCTTTTGTTTTGTTGCTGTTCTGAGCCAGGATCCAATTCGTAATCGACACAGAGGACAACACAAAGCATTATTTTCTATGCTGCCATTAAAACAACGTTGACAAAAATCATGAAAACACGGCAAGGTTACGGGTTCTATTAAAATAGATTGACAAATTGAACAAAATACATCTTTTAATTCTAATTTTTCTAATTTTAGTATCTTATTTTCAATTTTAGACAGCCGCTTCTTTGACTTGGCCGCCATTTTTCGATATTGTTTTTTTCTCATTTTTTTCTTCCTAGGCCAGTGTTCCGTACTTCCTTATTCATATTTTTAGCATCACTTGCGATGAGGGGGAACTTGGACGATCAAACCGGTATGTAGCCAATCTGACAATCCGATTGAAAGAAATCAAAATATGTAGATATATAATAGTGTTTCAGAGTGATGGTTTTATTTAAAATTCCGTTTAACAACTTTAAACGGAATTTTGCAAAAATGCGGCACGAAATTTCGTTCGCTGACTCGTTCGCATGTCCTCATTTCTGATTTGATCACGCAAGGAAACTCCGAGCATTGCCCTTTCGGTGACTTTAAGCCTTCTGATGAGGCCCATTGTGAGCGACCACGTTTCGGTTCCGTTTGTAATCACTGGCAACACCAACACACGCTTTTCATAGACTTTCGTCTTGAGACACTGCGGTAAGTTGGACGAGAAGATATCTCGTAACTTCCCGAACGCTGGCCAGCCGAGTCGGATTTGACGATTGACCTCTTTCTCGAAGTTAGACCTACCTAACTGGATCGTTTGTCCCAGGTAGACATAATTAATAATTGTCTACAACTTCGAGTGTAGAGTCTCCGATCTTGATAGGAGTGGGTGTTACATGGGCATTCAACATGACTTTGGTTTTGTCCATGTTCATTTTTAGACCCACTCTTTCTGAAGCTCTACTGAGGTCATCGAGCATTGTACTGAGGTCCTTCATGGTCTCAACCATGACCACTATATCGTCGGAAAACTGAAGGTGAGAAATGTACTCGCCATTGACGTTGATGCCTAGCCCTCTCCAGTCCAGAACCTTGAAGACATCCTTCAGTGCAGTGGTGAACAGTTTCGGAGATATGACGTCTCCCTGTCTCACACCTTGCTGCAGAAGGATAGGTTCCGAGGTCTGGTCCTGAAGTCGGACTGACATGGTGGCGTTTTTGAACAAACGCCTCAACATCTCGATGTACCGATAGTCAATTTGGCACCGTTGGAGAGACTGCAGTACAGCCCAAGTCTCGATCGAATCGAAGGCTTTCTCGTAGTCCACAAACGTTAACTAAACAGAGAGGCAGGTTATACTGTTTGGTCTTCTGTATAACCTGCCGTAGCGTATGTATGTGGTGTGTCTACGGTGCTAAAGCCTTTTCGGAATCCGGCTTGTTCGGGAGGCTGAAAATCTTCAAACCTGCGCGCGAGACGATTCGTGATGACTCTTGAAAACAACTTGTAGACATGGCTTAGAAGTGAGATGGGCGTATAGTTCTTTAGCCGGGTATTGTCGCCCTTTTTGAAGAAGAGTACCACCACACCCCTGCACCATGCCTGTGGAGTTTTCCCCTAGAGTATGACGGAATCAAACAGCTTCTGAAGTGCCTTAAGTACCGGTTCTCCACCCGCCTTCAGGAGTTCGGCCGTAATTCCGTCATCACCCGGTGTCTTGTTGTTTTTAAGCTGTTTCAGAGCCATCCTAATCTCGTACGGGCTGACATCCGGAATTTTTTTGGGTATAGTGTCAGGACTAGCTTGGGTCGTTTGCTAGATTTGCAACGGGTTTATTGGTTGAAGTGTACAACTGCCCATAAAAACTCTCGATCTCCCTCAGCAGCTTCAGTTTGGCGGATACGATTCTGCCATCTTCGTTCTTCAATTTCGTGAGCTGGCTCTGCCCAATAGCCAGATCTCTTGAAAATACCTTGGAGCCTTTATTCCGCTTAATACTGTCGGTATTAAAGCGGCGGAGATCGCTCTTCAAGGATTTAGAGATCCATCTATTGGGCTGCCGGTATTTCCACGCCTCTTCTAAAGACTTCAGGATCATCTCAAGCCGCTCCTTCATGAGCTCGAGAGTATGATCAGAGAGTTTTGTGTTCTTTTGTGCACGACGTGCCTTGAAGAACTTAGACCCAGTCGTATGGACAGTTTCCACGAACCCATCGTTATATTCGTCCACTGAACTTCCTAGGCACTCGAAACGATTCTGGAGTTCAAGCTGAGAGCTCTCGGGATTTTTGATCTGGATCTGTGCTGGACGGAGCGTAGACTTCATCAGTCGAGACCTTTTAAGCTTGATATTGATGTTCAATTTGCCTCTTACCATGCGGTGATCGCTTCCGGTTTTCACCGAATTGATCACAGAGACATCATTGAACATTTGCTTCTTGGTTGACATGATGAAGTCAATCTCATTTTTAGTTCCACCATCGGGCTCTGCCAGGTCCACTTCCTGTGCTCACGCTTTTTGAAGAAGGAGTTTATCATATAGAGGCCTTCTTTCTAAATAAAACTAGCCAGTTGGTGACCCCGGTGGTTCCGACGTCCAACCCCAAATTGCCCCACCTGCAGCTCATCCCCGTCTCGATTGCCCAGTTTTGCGTTGAAGTCCCCCATGACTACGGTGAAGTGAGTTTTGAAACCATGCAGGGCTTTGGAAATATCCTCATACATGGTCTCCACTTCGTCGTCGGGGCGTGCCGAGGTCGAGGCATAGATCTATTTGACCTTTAGCGAATATCTTGAGGATATTCTGAGTATAAGGTACGCCACCCTGGTCGACACACTCTTGATATTCACCACGTTATTCACGAGCGACTTGTGGACGATAAACCTAACACCACTCTGGGACTGTCGGTCACCCAATCGGAAATAGAGCAGGTTGCCGGATTTCAGGATTATCGTGTCCTCCCCCTCTCTTCGGACTTCAGATAATCCCACAATACTCCATCGCAACCTGCTCAATTCCTCTTCGAGTTCCGTTATCTTATCGTCGGTCCGGAGTGTACGCGTGTTGTATGTTGCCAGGTCATGTTGTCCGTATAGGCAGCCTTATCCCTTCCGGAGATTCTTCGCACCCCTTGCCACGCCTTAACCTCGACCGCTACCATAGTCGAGGGTAGACGGGCTGCCGGGTACTAGGGGCCATTTTTGTGTTGCGCGCATCATTAGGGGGGGTTTGGCGATCGCCGTACGGTTGTTATAAAACGTACAGAGAACGCTGCTGCCCATTCTCTGGTAAGTCCCTTAGTCGCCTCTTACGAAACCCACGTGAAGATATGGGATGGTGCTATTTTTTACGTCCGACACCATACGGAACACACGAGTCGTACGAAGCCTTAAAAGTTGAAAGGCTACCTAACTTGAAATTGTTTCACTTTGCGGGCTACTGCTGCCGTTCTAGGCCTATTAATTCTATGCTGCATACATTCAAATTCAGTTGCGGAGGTCAGAAAGGCAGTCGCTCCACGTAAAATACCAATTGGCTTCATGTGCTTAAGACTGGAAGCCGACCAAAACATAGTTTGGAAAAGGCTAGGCAGATTAAGAAACTTCTTAAATTCTTGCTTTCCCTATCGAATAAATGAATATAATCTTCTATCGATAAAAGAAGAAACATAAAACATCGAAACGATAGCTTCTTGTTTTTTGTTAAGTAGCCAGTATTGCCTATGTTGGCCCACCCGGCCCACCCCAAAAGTTACATACTTTTTTGTTCTTAGCTAGAGCATAATATATTATTATGGTTCATACAATTATAGCTCGTTGAAAACGTGAACTAAAAAGTCTATAGGATCACATGTGTTTTTAGTATCCTACTATCTTGACTGCCTCGCTGATCGCAATCGCTACTGCTGAGCATGAGGTCCTGGGTAGATTCGATTTCGATTCCCTGTTATTGGGTTTGTCCATCAGGATTTTCACATTAGCAGTCTCGGAGTGCAATAAACTCCCCAATACATGGGACCTAAACGTGTGTAAAAAAAAAACACGTGTTTGTATACTACAAACACGGGTGTTTTTTTTTTGATACACGTTAGTTTGATATTAATATTGAATACAAAAATAATGGTGGTTATTGTAGAATAAATTACCTAAAAGCTCGCTCAAAAGACAAGCCGTGTCGCACACCTCATGTGTTCACACCTTAATTAAGTTACTAAAAAGTTACACGGGGGTAAGATAAAATGAAAAATGATTGAAAGTTTCGAAAAAACTACTTTCTCTTATTTTATTAGTTAATACAAACGCATAAAAAGATTAATAAAAAAGCCTAAAAAATTTTCGCTTCCACAAATTAGTTGATTTTGACAGGTGTACCAACATTCTGGGCAGAGAAGCCATGTTGATATTTTCTTTCTTTTTTCGTCATGTACCGACTCACATGTATTTGAGGACGAGAAACGAATACGAAATAAACCACGAGAAATATGGTGGTTGGAAGAGAATTTTAGATAGTGTTCTTTTGTTCTTGCAGTATTGTGGTGGATTTTTAACAAATGTTTAAGTGTGCTCTTTGAAATCTTTGTTAAAACACAGGATAAGGCCTTGGAAAATGTCTTCAATGCATTTTGTGGTTCATCCTTTGCCTGGCACAGAGGATCAATTGATAGACAGGTAAACATATTTTATCGTTTTACTTGACTCCATTTCGTACATCTTGTGAAATCCGACATTCCATGATGATACAACTTTATTGAGTCACTTATTGATGTAAAAGCATCAAGGGCCACGTTTCCCGTATCATTTTACGCTCATGGGAGAATTTCCATTGCATGACATTTCTTTGTAGATTAGGTATAGCTTGCGAATCCATACTGTTCATTTGGATTCCCACTATTCCCGTGTTCATTTAGATCGGATGGCGTAATCTTGTTTGGTTAAACGACGATACTATATTTGCAAACCTGCTTTTCGCATTGACAATGCCGATACTGGAGTTGTTAATTCTTGATCTGTGACATAATTGTTCAATACATAATCCATAGTTGTGTTGGAGCTAGCATCCGACATTAATTATGAACTAGCAGTTTCTAAAAATACAAATTGAAGCTGTAAACGATATTTTTCGCAAAATATGTAAAGTTACTGTAGTTACACAAAAAAAAAAACTGATTAGAAATATCAAGAGCCAACTTATTACTATTTTGTAGGAAACCTCATCAGAGGTTATTTACTTTTAGCAATAATGATATGCAAAGTAGGTATCTACTTTTTCAAATTTTTGGTTGGATTGAAAGTATTATTAGCAGGATTTATTTTACCAATACGATTTTTAAAAAAAACTGCATGTTTGGGATCCAACCAAGGCGTGAATAATGTTCTTTTACTAAATTACAAAAAAAATCTATAATTTGATTTCAATATTTATATTGAAAACAAAGTGAAGCATTGACTAAAGCTGTTTTTTTTGTCTAGTGTATGTTCAATACAAACTTTGAGAACATGGTAGTTTTCTTTATCTAAATTTGTGTCTAGTTGTTGCATCCATTGTTTCTGTGTGTGTAAAGACTGGTCTAGCAATACTAAGTCCTTGCCTCAGCGTGTGGTCATTGAAATATAACGTTTGTGTGTAACAGACTCGTAAAACCAACCTGCCTTTGTTGTCTTAATCTAGAACAGGGGTGTCGAACATAATTTTATGGAGGGCCAAGTTTAGTATTTTTGTAACCGCAGCGGGCCAAAAGAAATGCAAAGTGACCTCATTTTTTTTAAACAATGTTCGTGCAATATTTGTTTATGTCTTATAAAGTTTTAAATTGTTCACGGGCCCGATGAAAGACCTATGTGGGCCGGTAGGTGGCCCAGGGGCTGTATGTTAGACAGGCCTAATGTAGAAGGAATTAAAAAACAATGTTTGATTGTGTTGCTAAATTAATACAGATTAGGTGCAGCTATATCAGAAGTTTCCGGAAAATCAAAAAAATGTGTGCTAGGGGAATGCCCCTATAATCTTTTTTTTTGTCTTGAATGCATTTATAGCATTGTGTACAACAACAACATATTAACATTAAAAATTAAATTGCTTCGGTGAAGGAAATACATGCAGAAATCAAACCAGCATGCATCAGAAATTTTCCTCGACTGCATGTAAATCGAAGTCAGAGGCTCATGGGCGGCATAAAAACTCAGACATCAGGTTAGGCACTAACCACCCAAAAAAGAAAGAAGATGAAAAAATAATCAACAAATGTTATTTCAATGGACATGTTAGGTAAAATTCATAAAAAAATAAGAGCCTACACACTAATTTTAAACTCATGCCTTACTAAACAGGGTAACTTCTACATTGACACTCCTCTCCCTCCTACTTGACCTCTTGAAATAAGCAGTAATCAATAAATAAATAAAATTGATTCAAAAATATAAGGCACAACGTTTGCAGTTTGTAAATAGAGTGATAGGTTGAAAACCTGTTACTTGATTGCCCTATTGGTTTGCTGATCTGCAAGGTTAAGCAGTGGATAGTCAAGGTCAGTCAGTGGATGGGTTACCA
Organism: Noctua janthe; assembly: GCA_910589295.1. Taxonomy (NCBI): domain Eukaryota; kingdom Metazoa; phylum Arthropoda; class Insecta; order Lepidoptera; family Noctuidae; genus Noctua; species Noctua janthe. The sequence continues at coordinate 8,805,363 of OU342556.1, read as the reverse complement.
TAATTACTTACAGAGTACCTTTGGTGCTCTGGATAGCATCTTCACCAGTGGTACTGGCTGTCATTTGTAGATCTTTGACAGTTCTTATGAGTAATCAGAAGCCCGAACAAGTGATAACCAGATCTACCACAGGGTATCTAATTTCCCAGTAACTGGACTGTGGAGGTCAGATATGCAGTTGCTCCATGTAAAATACTGGTATTCAGCTGCATCCGGTCAGACTGGAAATCAAACACAACATAATTGGGAAAAAACTTGGCAGATGATGATGGTGGATTGCTGGTGCCCATCATTATTTATTTATTTATTAAAACTTTATGCACAAGTAAAAAACTGTACAAAGGCGGACTTAATGCCATAGGCATTTTCTACCAGTCTACCTTAGGGTGATGCAGAGACAATATACAGTAGGTGCAATAACAGAAAAAAAAGACTAGAAAATATTTATAACTAAAACATACAAGAATAAATACTATCACATTATCATGTGTATCCTTAGAATCTTTAAGAATATAAAGTTCCATGGGATATTGCATATCTTTTTGTCCCAATTAGATTGCCTTTTGATTGTAGACAGCAAAAATGAGTCCTGTTAATGCTTGGATACTCAAGAAGACATAAACTACACAAAATTCTGGTTGTACAAAGCTAGCGAAGGGTTTTTGCCATCAGCAATATTTCATAACTAATTAAAACTGGTAACTTTTCATAAATATCAAGCTTGTTGTTATGCTGAAACTCTTGTGCCAAGTATACTGCCAAGCTAAGATTTTATCAGACTTTAGTCATTGTGAACAAAAACTATTTTGGTTTTAACTTGGTCTTTAGCTAACATAAAATCATGACTGCAAAAATGTAGTGTCCTTAAAGAATGGATCACTCGGGATGAAGCATTTGATATCGAGATTATCTTCGAGACTGAAAACAAACTGAAATTAATGTGTCTTTGTTTTAGGCTAAAGGAAGTAGCTGACCGTTGGAACAGATATGGGACGGGTGCAGGTTCCTCTGCACTTAGTTCCCTGCGAGGCGTGCGAGCAGTTGCCGCCGGTCCCGCTCATATCGCTTGTTTGCTTGAAGATGGCACGATCTGCCGTGCCGCCTTCTCAATCATTCCCGATAGATTGGACTTGAGTAAAACTGACGCTAGTAAGAATGGGGGCAATGGCGGAGGTGGAAGTGGCGGTGGTGGAACGAGCGGAGGCAAGCAAGGCGGCAGCGGTGGGAGCTGCGGCTCGCGTCAACAGCCGCGCACTAGGGCCCGGATTATGAGGAACTCGATTCGGGCTACTCCTAGCTCACAAGGTATTTTGTTTTTGGCACCTTCTCTTGTCAATTTCTCGATTAAGATAACCTTCAATTGATTGATTCTAGCATGTCCTAATTTATACGTATACATGATATGGACAAAGGAGGATGATGGTATAATGGATGTTTTACTATGTAGGGGCTTAATCCATGTGATTTGTACAGGATCAACGAGCCGTGCAACTGGTGTTATTATCGGAGCGTCTGGTTCAGGACGAGTAGTATCAGTTCCAGCGCCGTTTGTGCCGGAAGATCTGGTCACACAGGCTCAAGTGGTCCTGCAGGGAAAGAGCAGGAGTCTCATTATTAGGGAGTTACAGGTAAGACTTTGGGTACCTCTTGATACAAGGTGGTGGTCTACAATCTGCTTATGGAATGAAATTCTCAGTTTTACATACGATTTGATTTTATTTTAAAATTAAATAGTACTTTATGAAATTATGTATTAATGTTAAGGCCATACAACAAATTATTAACATTGTTCGAATATGTGTTTGCGTGAACTAATGTAGCGAACAAATTTGGACGTGAATCTGGCGGTGAACAACCTGCTGTCGCGTGACGACGAGGAGGGGGAGGAGCCGGAGGGCGGCGAGGGGGGCGACGGCTACGTGCCCGAGGATCTCATCTCGCTGCTGGACGGCGGGTTCCACGCCGCGCAGCAGGACCACTCCGTCATCATCGACGCGGACACCATGTTTTCTGAGGACATCTTCGGGTACGCGGCTATCAGAAGGTATACCTGTCAAGCTATGCTCCTCCGCCTCTCCACACACTTCTGCCTGTAGTAAATATAGCCCTCGACCCAATCTCTGGCACGCTGTCAAGCTTACGCAGTTTCCGTTTTTGTTGTGATTGGGTGTTTTTGATGTTAGTTCTGTACATAGAATACATACTCTAGAACAGTGCATGTTATTGTTGGGTCCCTGCACTGATCACATTCCCGAATGTATTAAGTACTGTATGTGTCTGTGTACAGCGTAGTAGTATTGGTAGGATCACAGATATAAAGAAAGCTAACTTAATCAGTAATCCCATGATCTTATGAAACTATGGGTTTAAGTTGTTCTATTGAAAATAACTAGACTGAACAAACCGAATAAGAAACTTCGACATCAGTCTAGTGGTGCAGAAGCAAACTTCTTTCTTTATATCTGTAGATACTCTTATAGTAAAGACAGTATTAAAATATTGTGTTCTGGTAGTCGCAGTGGGGGCGGTAGCGGCGGCAGTACCGGGGGGCGGGGCGGTGCCAGTCGGGAGAGCAGCAGCTCGACTCAGGAGCGTCCGTCTGAGTTCAGTCGGTGGCGCGAACGCCAGTACTTTGGGCCACGTAGGTGGCTAGAGTCTGCGCTGCGTGACACTTCCTGGGACAAGGACGGAGGTAACAATGATGGAGGTAAATATCACTACTTTTTTAAATTTTATATCACTCATGTAAGTTTAACTTGAACTTGTCCATCTGTATAATGATATTGTACTGACAATTTCCACAGTGACAATGATTGGTAAGCTGCTGAAGATTAGTGATTATGCATGTTAATATTATTATTAATTTGTTCTCATAAATATGCAGATTCTATATCTAATGTTGTTGTAGAAATAAACCTTTGAAAATTAAATTACACATGTAATAATAATCTATGATGAGAAATAGAAGAAATGTTTTGTTTATAATATTGTTTATGCATAACATTTTGTAATTGGTGTAGCTGAGAGCAAGAAGAAGGATTCTTCGATGGCAGCGTCACCACTCTGGGTGTCTGAAGAGTTGGAGTACTGGGACAGCAACATTCGCTTCACCCACATTGCGGCCACCTACAGTGAGCTTATCGCGATCTCCAGTCAAGGCCAGCTGCACCAGTGGCGCTGGGCTGATGCACATCCTTATCAGCGTAATGACGTAAGTGCCGAAATATCTTGTCCTATCTGTTTTGTCTAACCAATAGTTGTTTACTGATAGAAATAATTAATCTGAGTTTGGGACTTTGGGATGCTATAGATGAGATCTTTAATCACTCAGCCTTTCTAACTTTAGAAGTCTCTTGCTAAATCTTGGATGTGTCAAATGAACCCTGGAGTAGTTCTTAATGCTTGTATCTTACCCATAGGCATCTGGATCGGTGAGCGCGTATCATCCGCGCTCCACCTGGCTCGGCATGGCTCCCGGAGAGCGAGTCATCAACATCAGCGCCGCCGGCATACGCATATCAGTACTCACTGACACGGGCAGGATTGCCACCTTCCTCGATGAATCTATTGGTAAGTTTATATGTTATAAGTTAATAAAATTTTGAATATAGAACATCGAAAAAAAACGTCTTAGGTGACGTAAGTGAATCTTTGCGTATCGTACGCCCAAAGTGTGAATGAATATGTAATATTATATCTAATTTCCATAGTTATTTTCTGTTCAACCCATGGAAAACAAACAAGAAAGACTGATCACTTGTCATATCTATGTATAATGTTGTTTTATTTGTGCGTAGCTCACGCTCCTGGAGCTACACGCTTGGAGCATCCTCTACAGACGTTTGTGGAGTTTGGATCTGACAAGGCAATCTCTCTACATGTATGTTCTTTGTATACCGTCGCGCGGTTGGATTCCGGTGCACTTTATTGGTGGTAAGTGTAACATCACCATACTGTATTCGTCCCAACTATTTTCAAAGCCACTTATGCTAAAAATTTTATCATTAAAATATTCACATTAGGCTGTCATTAAACACTTCTTTTACAAAGGAACAAAACTTGAGCTTGTACACTTCCTTGTGTTGACATTGTTTTATTTATTTTGAACATCACTACAATTCTACGACTGTTTACTCTAGGGGAGTCCTTCCACTGGGCCAGCGAGCTCGCCTTTGGGAGAAACACCGTGCTCGCTCCCGCAAGCAACAGCGCGGGCACTCGTCGACCGCGCCGCAAGACTTGCAGGCCGGCCAGAGCGTTACTATGAAGAATGCGCCTATGTATCAACCTGGCGCCGTCGGTAAGAGAATAGTTTCTTTTAAGAAGTGCAATAATCGCACCAATTAGGCTCGGCCTTTAGGCTGCTTTACCACCAGACATGTGTATGAAACTTACCAATGGTAATATAGCTATATTAACCAATCACATAGCTAGCTCGAGCTAAGCTAGTTATTTCATTCGGTAGTTTTACGCAGACCTCGCTGCGTATCTCTGGTGGAAACGCAGCCTTAACATAGATTTGAATATTAATTAGAACTAAACACCATTAGTCTGATCTCAAAACCAAATCGCAAATTCAACATTGTTTATGTTACAAATACAGGCTTCAACATGTCCACGGGTGTGCCTAAAGTGGGGGTTCTGCAGAATGCTGCCTGGAACCTCTCTGACATGTGCCGGTTCAAACTGCTGCCGCCGCCACAACCTGACCGCTCGGTCTCCGATAAAGACAAGAGGGATTTACAGGTAAACTATCCTGTAATCATTCAGCGATAATTATTCACAAGTAGAATTATATTATTTTTTTCGAATATGTCCTAAGCTAGCTATAACTGTTTTTCTTTCGATTCGTCCAGAATCAGTCACCACTGACAGTGTCGTCTGTAAAAGCTTCGTCATCAAGCGGCAACAGCAAGGACGGCGCCAAAGACAGCAACAAGGACATGGCTGACAGGCTCGACATGCCGCCTCCGCCCAGTCCGGCTTCTTCCACTTGCAGTGACACCAGCACATCACACAGTGAGTTGACTTACAAGCTTGATTCATAAATTATGGAAGTCAAAAGACAGATATTCGGACTGGTATTTAGTTTTCAGCTTCATCATCTTTCTTGCCCTTGTCCCATTCTATTTGGGGTCAGCGCAACACGTTTTCTTTTTCCATTCTCCCCTGTTAGACGTCAAGGCGTCATTTACTGCTTTCTCTTTCATATCAGTCTTCACACAATCTATCCATCTTTTCTTTGGCCTTCCTCTACCTCTCCATCCATCAACATTCATGTCCATCACTCGTTTAGTCACATGCGTTTTCAGCTTCATGAATTAAAACTCTTTTCTAAACATACTGCTTTCTTCCAGAACGTGCGAAGCGCGTGACCGTACGCGGTGAAGAAGGTTCATCAAATGACGGTTCCAAACGCGATGAGGAAGAATGGCCTCTAAAGGAAGTTGTATTCCTAGAAGACGTAAAGAGCGTGCCATTGGGCAGAGTGCTCAAAGTAGACGGGGCGTACGCCGCCGTACGATTCCCTACCATCGGCAAGGACGGCAAGGAGATTGTACCATCCATTCCTGATGATCTGTCGACGCTGCTGCAAGACTGCCGGCTTGTTCGTAAAGATGACTTGGTTGCTGTGAAGTGGGGCGTGGGCGGGGCCGCCGGGCCTCGCGGGCCGGACTGTCTACAACGCTCGCCCAGAAAGATTGCACTGCCGCCTGATGTGCAAGTTATTACTATTGCTGTAAGTATTGTGAATAAGCTATATTATTGCAATTTGTATATATATTTGTTATTTTGTGTGCAATAAAGAATAAGAATATTATGCAAATATAAACATTCTTTCTGAGATCTCAACAAAAATGAGAAATAAAAACATATATTTTTTTAATTCTAAGTCTATACGTGAGGATTTGTAATTGGCTTTCTGGTGACTATGGTTTCCTTTTTTGTTTGTTTTTATTAGCTGTAAGTCCGCCATGTACTAAAATAAATAAATATACCTATGACCCAGGTGGATAGTCGTGGCGTCCACGCAGTGGTGCGTAGACCTGGAGGCGCTTTAGCGTACGCTGTATACGCCGTAGGTACTACGCGGGCTCTCACAGACAGCCCGTTCCCTACCGACAACAGTGCGCTACTCGGATATTCTAACGGACAGGCTATACAACTGGCTACGGCTGCTGAGGTATGTACGATGAGTTGTGTTATTAAAAAATGCGTTTGAATCTATAGTGTTTTGTGTTGTTTACGTTGATTGAGCTGAAAACAATTTCTGGTTTGTGCAATATGAGGTCGTCGTTTGAATGTATTTTATTCGCGTACAGGGCAGCGAGCCGGTCGTGATGATGGTGGACGGGAACGGCGCGCTGTACCCGGTGTCGCGCGACTGCGTGGGCATGGTGCGCGAGCCGCCCGCGCTCAACCTGCCGCCCGCGCGCGCCCTGGCCGCGCACGCGCTGCCGCTGCACCCGCACGCCGCCGCCGCCGCCGCCGCGCACCCGCACCACACCGCGCTCAAGTCGCAGGTACGTACTGAGCCCCACAACTAAAATGGCTCGAGTAGACACCCACGCCGCTACCGCATCGCCTTACCATGTGGACAGGAAGCCACCTCACCCGCCCTTTGCACCTTCGCCGCACCGCCGGAATATTGGCGGTGAGACGGCGACCTGGCAACGTCGCGATGTAACAATCTAGAGGCGCGATGGCGGCTCTAGGAAAAGATACACTTGCACCTGCACAGCATTCGCTGTGGATTTAATGGTGGTTCGATTGATTATAAATTCTCTTGTGTGCAGGTTGCTCTCATTATATTGGTGCCGGAGCCTCAACTCATGATGCCACGCGTGTTACGTTGCGACCTTGACGGCGTGCGTCAATTACTACACCAACTCGAATCTGACACCAGCAGTAAGTTCTTACCGCCTTATTGTTGAATGATAGTACTAAAATAAACCCATGACGTAATATTAATGACGTAATGTTGTAATATTTGTCCACAGAGCAACAGATCTTGTCCATCTTACAAGAACGTTGCGACGGCAATAGGAACATACTACACGCATGCGTCCACATGTGCGCTCCGACATCGAACAAGGAACCCGATATAGGTATGTATCACACTGTAGCAAAATCATTATCCTATGTAGCGTAGGTGTAATTCTAACTTTTACATTATTTACTGATTAGTGGAAAACGCTTCGATGCCCAATTTAGCGGGTGGCACGGGAGCTGGCGGCGCGAGTGCTGAGGAGTCAGTTCCGGCTATCTCGTGGCCCCCGGAGACTTTTGAGGCCTCCGGTGACGAAGACAGCTTGATGGGGCTCACTAACAACGGGTAAGAGCTTGACTTCATATACAGGGGAATTATTTAGAGATGGAACTCTGAAGTAATGCTTTGATGCAGTCGACAGCAATCGTCACGTGATTACTGTTCTTGAGTACCATTTTCTGCCTCTACTGTATAACTGTGTCTTAATATTTTCCTTTATTGTGTTTTCTGTATTTGTTTCTTATCATCATCACCTTTTTTCCGAGAGAGTTTGAGTCAGTTTCTGGTCTAGTATTTCCTCTTTTTTGTTATCTGTTGATTTTAAATGGTTTGAACCTTTTTTTGTGTAGTAATACACACCATGAGTCTCCAGTACATTGAAAAATTAATTTGGTGACCTCATAGTGATATTGAATTCATGGATTTCGCTGCCCTTTGACCTAAAGCCTACTAAGCGCCTCTCACTCGGCAGTGATAATCCTGGATTACTTAGCAAAGAGCACTAGACTAGTTCTGAAGAGGTGTGAACGTGATGATGTTTGAAACAATTACAGTAAACTGTCTGGCGGTGGTAACAGTGGCGGAGCGGTGAGCGCGGACCCGGCGGAGCGGCGCGGCAACGCGCTGGCCAGCCTGCGCGCGCTGTGCGAGAGCCCCGTGCTGCAGCCCTTCCTCATGCAGCTGCTCACTGCCAAGTATGCCAACCATCTCATAAATAAACGATGATTTAATACGTAGTTAGTACTGAGTGTCACTGGTCAGCAGTGCATAGCAAGTGCAAATCTGGTTTGGACGTGACTTGCGTGCCCCAGGCTAATGCTGATTCCCTAATTTCAGCAAGCTACCTACATAATTCGACCAAACTCGAATGTCTCGAGCCTTTTACTCGAAGTAAGTTTGTTTTAACTTGACCAACAAATTCACTAATACAGGGATGGCATGGGCCAGACGCCATTGATGGCGGCCGTCGCAGAACGCGCTTATCGTGCTGCACTGGTATTACTGGACTCCATCCGCGCCTGCCCCGAAGCGGACGAAACACAACGCTCTGCCGCCATCTTCCCGCCCAACGCGAGCCCTGACCACTCTCCACTACTGGTACTCTGCTGCAACGACACCTGCAGCTTCACCTGGACTGGACAGGAGCATATCAATCAGGTTAATATTCATTATCATAACAGAAACTATTCCATTAATTGTTTACAAAATTACTTTTATCAGAAGTATTACCATTAATAATTAACTTATTTATTAACTAGTCATATCAAACATTCCCTCATATTTTAATTTATTGGTCATTGCATGTAAATGTTGATAACAATGTTTGTTTGCAGGATATATTTGAGTGCAAGACATGCGGACTGACAGGATCACTTTGCTGCTGCACAGAATGTGCTAAGGTATTTATATGTACCTCTGTTTTAGTTGCTTCTTTTTTTTTAGCCATTCATTGCAGTTTAGAATCTAGATCGTCTTGATAAACGTGACGTTCTTCTAATATTTGTATGTTGTATGCAGGTATGCCACAAAGGCCATGATTGCAAACTAAAGCGCACGTCTCCGACGGCGTACTGTGACTGCTGGGAGAAGTGCCGCTGCAAGGCACTGGTCGGCGGCAACTGGACTGCGCGCTGCGATCTACTCGCTAGACTCGCTAGAGATACTTCACTTGCCACGCATTTTAACTCAAGGTACGTTTTTTTTTAATAATAAAATTATAACAGAGAAGCGAATAATTAATTACGATTGTTATACATGTGTATGAGGGAATTTACATCATCAACTTGCACATTCTCATAAATGGGCAATGTCAAAACTATTTCTTTGATCTGTACTTTCACAAACGGTTCTAAACTTTACAAAAAGTGTTATAACAGTTTTTGATTTGTTCACAGGGGTGAATCAATCCTCCTGTTCTTAGTCCAGACGGTGGGTCGTCAGGCGGTAGAACAGCGCCAGTTCCGCGCGGGCGGAGGGCGCGGGCGCGGGCCGCGCAAGCAGCCCGGCTCCGACGCCGAGGTGGACGCGCCCGACCACGACCTCGAGCCGCCCAAGTTCGCCAGAAGGGCGCTTTTGCATTTATTGGGTAAATTTCTACAGATTTTAATTTGTTGTGATGAATTAATAGGTCGTATAGTTATCGGGCATCGGTCATTTTGCATAAAAGTCACATGAAGAGTGCTTGTAATATTTGAAATCCGTTGTTTATTTTTTGCAAAAATATTTTTTTTTATAATAAGCTTATGACATATCTGGAGTTAATGGCCACCTTCAGTAATTGAAGAGGCACCAGAAAAAGAAAAATACACCTAAATACCTAATGCTCTGATAGAATTATTAACGAGGTTAAAAAAGGGTCAAACACACGCACCGCGTTTTTGATTTTAGACTACACAAATGTGTTTTTAGGTGATTGGCCGGCTGTTGAAGCGGCCGTGATGTGCGGCGCCAGTGGCACTCCGGGCGAGACCGAGAGCCGGCCCAGCAGCCCCGCGCCTTCACAGTCAGGCACCACGCTGCTAGACAAGTTTACGCATGCGCTTATCGTCAAGTGCACTAATGAGGTTAGTATGCAAGGAAATTATGGGTAACAAATACTGCGGAAACGCCTCTTTCGGAGACTAGCAAGAGGCGCCATTCCCAGTCGTAAATATCACATCAAACTCTAGAATGCGACGGACAAGAGTATGAGTGATAGACTCAATGTGTCATGTTTACGGCCGAATCCTCTCATTTAAGTCTTATAGTTCCGATGTTATAATACAGCAATTCACTAAGTTATGTTCTCCATCGTCGCAGATGCTAGACACCCTGCTCCACACATTGATTCGTGAGCAACAAAACGACACGATCCCCGGCCGCGCTGAGCGTGCCCGTGAAGTGGCGCGGCGCTTTGTGCGCTCCGTCGCCAGGATTTTCGTCATATTCAGCGTTGAGATGGCTCCAGGCGCAGCTAAAAAGAAAGGGTAAGTCGAGAAAAACTATTTTAAGTTGCATTTTTGAAGTTTCATAATGTTTTCTATGCAAAGTCACACTGAACGTGTTGTAGTGTCGTCATGCACTTAATAAAACATCGCGATTGTTCGCAGACCTCTATCAATAACATCCTCCCTGGTCCGTTGTCGTCGCGTGTTCGCGGCTCTGGTCGCGCTCGCTGTAGAAGAACTAGTAGAAGCGGCCGACGCGCTGCTGGCCCCAGTGCGACTGGGCGTCGTGCGGCCAACGGCTCCGTTTCCGCTAGCGACCACGTATGTGGACCTCGTGAACGGCAGCGAAGACTTGTTCGGAGTAGAACCTCTTTCTACAGGACATTCAAGACTTTCACATGCGCGCAGGTGTGTATGATGTTGTTTAGACGTCACCTGCTAAACTGTTGGTGACTAGGAGGGAAAACTAATATATACTGATTTAAACATTTTTTGCCACAACTACACCATATGATTGTCAGGTACGTCGGATGTTCTAAATTGGTTTTGTATGGTGCAGAGAGTCGACGGCGGGCGGCGGACGCGGCGCGGCTGCGGGCGGGACGTCCATGGGCAGCTCCACGCTGGTGCCCGACCGCTCGTCCACGCCGGTGGCCACCGAGTACGCCGACGACGTGGCGGGCGAGGCGCTGGGCAACGACGACGACGCCTCCGAGACCGACGAGCCTGCACCCGCCCAGCCGCACGCGCAGCCGCAGGACAACCAGCACCACGACGACGCCATGGGCGACAGGTACGCACCTACGTTGTTCTATTATGTGCTTCTTATTTACTAGCCAGAGTTGAGTTGGAAGGTTAGGAAGAACAACAAGTGACAGCTTTTTTGATGTTACGGGATCAATTCGGGGCTTTGTTTAAATCACTACATCCTAACTAAGTGCAATGGCTTTATTCGTAAACTGTCTTGAGTCATGTCAGTTACATTACCCTCCAGTTGTAGATTTCGGTATTTTAAATGTATTACATTTGAACAGGGGACAGGAACAACACGTGGTAGTAGAGAACGGCACAGAGCGTGCCGAGGGCGGCGAGAGTGAGAGCGAGCTGGACTTGTTGGCCGAGGTGGAGACTGAGAGTGACTCCGACGATCAGGACAATGCAGAGTCCGCGCAGCGTAGCGTGCAGACCGGGGCTACGCAGGGCTCTGATGCAGGTAAGCACAGTGTTTATAATAAGGTAAAAGAAGAGGGCGGCGAGAGTAAGAGCGGTGGTTTATTATATTTGAAGCTTCATTACCTATCACAAAATTCAACAACTACAATAAATTTTCAAAACGCGAAAGCTTTTCGCATATCCTATGTAATAAACGATGACGTACATCGCAACAGGCATAGCATCGTTACTTCTATATCCAGAGGACGAGAGCGGGGACTCGACGCAGCCCGAGGACGAGGATTCGGAGGCCGGCGAGACGGACGAGCAGGACGGCGAGCCCGAGGTGCCCATGCACGACGGCGAGACGCTGGAGCGCCGGGCTGCGCCGCCCGCCCGGCCCAACCTCGCGCCGCACTCCATGCAGTGGGCTATACGGTAGGTGGCTTATATTAATACATTTCGCCAGTTATGTTTAAGTCCCATGTAATAGGTGGCAAGCCTATTGACATCAAAATCTAGACTCCACTAGACTGTTACTGAGACATTCCTGATGGAAAAGTCAAAAAGTCTAGGACCTCATCCTCGACAGTCGCGCTTGCAACCACTCGACGAAGGAGGCAGTTTTAGTACAGCTATGTTAGAAACGCACTGTTATGCTTGGCGTCAATGTCAACCAGGAACAAATCAGTAGACAGCTTATGTCATTATTATTATTTGCTTAGCCTTTTCCAACTGTGTTCTTGGTGTTAACTTCTAGTATAAACTGGTAACTGCTTACCAGACCGCAACCCCGTCGCTGGCTAACACATACCCCTCAGTAAACTGGTTACGATTTTATGTGATTGTGAAATTGACTCTGCAAAACGCCATTGTATTTGGCGCAAAATTATTTTTAGCTCTGAGTTATGATTTTGCATGCGACTTTCTTTATAGCCTTATTCCAAGAGTTGTAGTATCAGTAATAATCATCGGTTTCCTTGAACACTCATACATGAAGCAGGTCCCGCGAGTCGGCGCGCGGCGCGAGCGGCGGCGCGGGCGGCGTGCGCCTGACGGGCAGCTCGTCGCTGGTGTTCATCGACCCCGCCTCGCTCCGGCGCTCCGCTGCAGCGGCCGCGGGCGCGCATGACCCGCATTCTACGTCTACGACGGCCTCATGCCTTGCTAGGGCTTTTGGTAAGGACTTTTGGTCTTCTAAGTGTGTCGATGGCAATTTTTTATTATATATGTTTGGCCCAAAATTCAGCTACGCAAATTCAAAAGTCCTATTTGCGTAGGACTTTTGGTGATTTTTTTGCACTAAAATGATTGGATGGTCATGAAAGATTATTTTTATTAGTCTGTAAATCCGATGCAAAAGATGCCGTTCATTCTATGAAACTTCGAAATTTTTGTTGTTCTATGTAGCTGAGTAGACGTAGCCATAACTGCTTTAAGTGTAGATGTGCCAAAACTATTTTTTTTTACCTACATGGTACAAACTAATCTTATTCAGCTAACTCTGAACAGATACATATGGAACGTCATTCAAAACGTGTTTTCTATGGACAATAGCTGATTGAGCTGAATAGGTGTAGTTAGTTCCTTTAGGATTCTCTTTATAATAAAATATTTGTTTACAGGCATCGTCATCCGCCAAATCGCAGACTTGCTGTGGGAGTATGAGCGAGTTACACTGCCGTTACCGCGCATGGTGCCGTTGGCATACCGCGAGGCTCTGCGCCTGCAATGCTACCTCGAGCGGCAACTCAAACCCACCTGGGACTGGCTAGTCACCGTCATGGATGCCACTGAAGCACAACTTAGGTAACATAAAGTGTGATTCTATTAATTTCATTTGTTAACTTTATTCTGTCTTCTGCGTAAAACCACTAACATGTTTTCAGATGAAGTATTATGTCGCCAAATGCTTATAATATGTATTTCAATATTGTGAATAGATTCGGCGCGTCGTTGACTTCAAACAACGCGAGCACTTCGACAGGCGACAGCGGACGCTCTGCCGCGCCGGCCACTCGTCGCACTACATCTTTGACGTCACCAGCTACGCGCATTATTGGCTTCTCTGAAGGACCTAGGGTCAGGGACCGTGAACAAGGTCAGAATGGTTTGTTTTTTTTCACTGGCCTGTTTTATGTACCAACTTTAAAATGTTTGAAACAAATGACAGTCAAAACGAGGAACAGTTTCAACTTATGCGACTGCTTTTTCTCGGTGACCGATTTTGGACCAAAGACATCCTTTGTATGACTGTTTTGTGAGACTGAGGCCTCTTGTATACACACTTTTATGCCGTGAAAAAATCAACACTCGTCAGTGTTCTATGGATCGCTATGGTGCATAGGGCGGCGGCACGCTCTTCGTCTGTACAAGAGGCATTATGCCCTGAAATATATCATTTTACGGTCGTTTGCGTTCTCCCTTACTTAACAAAGTACAAGTTAGTAACAATTTTGGTGACGAGACAGGCGTGGAAGCCGGCAGCGCGCGGCGCGAGTTCCTGGCGTACTGCCTGTCGCTGCTGCGCGCGCACTCGGCGGAGCACGCGGAGCAGCTGCCCGTGCTGGACGTGGCCGCGCTGAAGCACGTGGCCTACGTGCTGGACGCGCTCGTGTACTACATGCGCGCCGCGCAGCCGCAGCCGCACCACCACCAGCATCTCTGGACGCCGGTATGTGCCACCACTACTACATAACATAACATCGTCACGCCTGTAATCCTCGAAGAGTTAAGCAGAGGTCCACCCAAATTTTGCCAGTTATGTATCCAGTACGATGTACCGGGTTGCAGGCCGATTGACAACAGTCGGGCACAAATCCACACTGCTGCTACTGAAGCATTCTTGGTCAAATAACCCGAAAACACTTTTTCCAACCTGGGAGTTGAACCCAGAACAACATATATTACATCAACATCATTGATTGATCCATGTTATACCTGTGTTTCATTTCAGATGTTATGATTGTTACATATTTAATTTCAAGAAATATTTGCTTATGTTTGCAGGTCTCTGTAAACTAATGATCGATTTTTTTTATTAGACAGTGCAAAGTTTGAATACTCGTAGTAATACCAAATGTATTTTAGAACTATACAACTCGTATAATTAATATTTCTTTCGTCCTTGGAAAAAATAAAATTCCAACAACAAAATGAATTCTTAAACGTTTTGGTTTCATCCAGGACGAGAATGAGAACGAAGAAGGCGACGAGGAGATGGTAGTGGGCGGAGGCGCCGCGGCGGAGTCGGACGGCGAGGGCGAGGGCGCGCGCGGCCGGGCGCACGCCTTCTTCCAGCGCTCCGACTCCACGCTGTGTCTGGGCTGTCCGCCGCCCGACCCCTTCAACAGTCAGTACTCTCTTACATCACTCATTGTCACATCTCACACGACGCCGCGCGCCGGTTGTCTTTAACACATTTTAATATTATTTACATTAAAATTGTGATTACATAGGTCGTGGTATGATTCTAAGGTTATTCTTACGATGTAACTAGAAACGAAAATTAGTAGAAGTAGTAAGTCGATACCTCTAGTCGAATAAGTTGTATGTACCGCGAAATATCAATTTTGTACTATCCTTCATAATAGTTTTAGGAATTTGGTAGGTCTTCCTAACTAACATTTTTTTCCAAAGGGTTGAAGTAGGTCTTTAACGATTTTTTCCTACTTAATTTTTATATAAAACAGTGACTATGCAAGACGCACTACCGCTAGCCGATCAGCCACAACTTCTCCAACCGAACGCTCGTCGCGAGGAATTGTTCGGAATGCCTCGCCAGCCAGTTACCGTGCCCGCGTCCGGTGATGCGCCGCCCGGCGTGAACAACCCGCTAGAAGGTAACATTGCACGTAAATATTCACTTTTTATGTATTTACTAGACTAAGTAAATAGTGCTTTAAAATATAAATTCCTTGAATCAAAAAAATAAATAATGGTAATATTTTAAATTTATTATGAGAAATTGTCGAAAACGAACCTTTTTCTACAAAGCCCTCAAAAGTAATTTACTTATGAACACAATCAGAAGAGCCAGTCTTGTAAAATCATAACAAAAGCACTTTCGAAATATCCTCCTTTACATGAGCTGCGAGTGCATTGTACGTTTTCTGCGACAGTTGTCCCGCGCCGGCTGGGCTTGTCGACGCGCGGCACCGACCGCGGCTGGTCGCCGCCCGCGAGGCCTGCGTCCGCGCCGCCCACGCACTCTCACACTATGACTAGAGATGAACCACAGGTACGTTCATATTGAAAGGTCTTGCTATTTTAAAACGTTTCGTAAATATATTATATTCTTCTCACACATTAATTCTCCCCAGTCGGTGAGATACCGATCTGATAGGATCCTAAAGTATTCAGTCACAGGTAGTTAATAATTAGATCACAACGAGCCTACTGTTAAATGTAGACGTTGTCAAAGGTGATTGGTGACCACACCCTCAAGTACCGTCTAAGTGAAGCGGTAGGCCTGTGGTAGAACGATCTTAAATTTACGTTGCGTTGTTTATTTCCAGGATTTATCTTGCGCTAAAGATGCATCGACTAAAATGGACATTGACACAGATGGTGAATACTTATCTGACTCAGACTCTAATGAAGCCCGACAGATACCAAGGAAAAAACATCACAGGTACTTTCCATTTCCGAATCAGTATACTAGTAACGAGTAAACTAATTTATAAAATAAATTCAGGTTTTATGAGTTTCTGTTTTATTTCAGACATCCACATTCAGTAAATATGTCGGGTGGAAGCAGTTCGATGCACGACTCTTTGGCGCAGCCATCTGAGTTCCACACGCTCGTTGATACAGCATGCTCTATCATCGACGCGCCTCATCAACAGAATATCTCCGCGTCGCCGTCACCAGGTACGTTTACCATAGCATAGCAGCAGCCTGTAATATTCCCACTGCTGGGACACAGGCCTTCTCGCCTTGGTACGTTTACATGGCTTAAATTATTATTTACGGCATAAAACATATTGCTTTGTTTTAAAACTACTCTCTTCCAAGTTTGGTTAAAATAATAATCTTGAATTGTTTTAGGACCAAGCGGCTCAAACACAGTGGTAGCGGAAGCCCGCGCCTCTTCGTCCCGAAGCCCCGGCAAGACTGTTATTGTACGTGCTGTAAGTCACTCCACTTATTTGGGGGACTTTTTCTTATCAAAATTATACCCTACTCTTCAATTGGATGTAACTTTCTAAAGCAATTGCAACCAATATCTAAATTTTGCGATCCAAATTACAAAAAAAGTACGTGTTTTTCAGTTTGGCTATTTGCCAAATGGATACGAATCAAGGTACACCCTTGCGTATTTATTCCTAAGAAAACTGATCCACATATCCAGACATCTTGATAATAAGTTATTGTATCCAAGATATCTGGTTGAAGTTCTTATTCTTGCTATATTTTCAACATTTACCTAATATTGTTTCTTAACGTTAGGGTGAGCTGTTAAGTGCGGCAGATCCATTGGAGTCGCAGGAGATATCGGCGCATGTAACGGTGGAAACCACAGGTTTACCACCCCCACCACTCTTGCCAACTCTCCACGCGCCGGCGCAGCCGTAAGTTACCAAATTACCATACGAAATTAAAACGTGTAAACTATAAACTAATATCTGTTTCGAACAGGTGATATTTTCCAAGTCCTGTTCGAATCTCATCTTTAACAGATCAAATAAAAATTAAAATGATTTCTTTCTAAGTATTATTTTGTTTTCCAGTCGCGCGTGCCCCTCTCTAGGCGCATCAGTGTCGCACGATCTCCTGCTGGGCAGATGGCGCCTGTCTTTAGATCTCTTCGGACGAGTGTTCACGGAGGACGTGGGCTTAGAGCCCGGCTCCGTGGTCGCCGAGCTTGGCGGATTCCCTCTCAAAGAGGTTAAGTTCCGCAGGGATATGGAGAAGCTAAGGAATTCACAGCAGAGAGATTTGACGTTACATAAGGTGGGTACTTCATTAAAATGAAAAGGTTCTTATCATCTAACATGGTACTAATTCTTTTGCGTCAAGTTTAGTCATGAATAAAATTTGGTTTGGTTTTATCGCAAAAAATGTAGTGTTTACCTATACGTAATTTTTGCGCTGAATTTAGTTTGAACAATTGTTGGTAAACATGACTTTCTGAGTTCAAAAGTTGGTAGTGGTCTACAAAATTAAACCAATATTTTGTACTACAGATGGAACGCGACCGTGCCAAGCTGCTACAGCAGACGTTTGCGGAGTTGAACAGTGCGTTCGCCGGACAGAACAGGCGCGCGCATAGTGCGCAGCCGCCGCTTGCAGTCAACCGCGTCAAGGTGACCTTCCGCGACGAGCCGGGAGAGGGCAGCGGCGTAGCGCGCTCCTTCTACACCAGTGTCGCTGAGGTAAGAGAACGGTCAAATATACATAAATAAATGATGATGCGTGTAAACAAATTCGAACCATGAAGTGTTTTTCTGAATGTACTGAATTAAACATTTTGTTTGTGTGTAGGCGTTGCTAGCTAATGAGAAACTCCCACCGTTGGAGCCAACCACCGGCAGCGGTACAACGAGCAGCAGTACCAACGGCACATCAGGTTCTGCCAACGCGAACGCCGGCGGAGCGAGTAGTAACAGCGGAGCTCGGTAACTATAAACAATTTATTAGAAAACCCAATTTTTACCCTGAAACCTTAGAATGCATAAGGTAGAAAATAAATTAGTGTCATGCGAGTAATCGAAGTACCACTAAAAATTATTTATGTGTGTTTGTATCAGGAGTGGAGCTGGTCGCGCGCGGTCTAAAGACGCAGCGCGGCGCACGCCCGGCCGGCCCGCGCCGCGCCCGCCGGCCTCGCGGGAGCCGCGCAGGGTGCTCAGTGTGGACGCCAGACCCTACTCGCCGCAGGTATGTTACTTACCTTCATATAACACTCAAAATACGTTAGTGACCACATAATGTGAATTAGGTGTTAATTCAATTCTGAGCTTTGAAGAATTTATAAATTATATTTTACATGAATGGCTACAGGCTGCTCCAGGGACCGAAGGCGCCGGATACAGCGGTGACCGACCCGGTGGACACAACGAACATCTCACACTGCATCAGGCACAACTGGGCGAACGACTCTATCCCAGGGTAAGGAACTTTTAGTCATTTTCTTAGCATGACGTGAAGTAGCTATATTTTTTTTTGAGGAAGTGAAACGATTAAACCATTAGTTGTTGGGTATCATTGTATCCTAAGGATAATGTATATGGTGTTTAAAGAGGTGTTAATTTGTAGGTCCACTCTCTACACCCCACATTCGCGGGCAAGATCACCGGTATGCTGCTGGAGCTGACGCCGGCACAGCTGCTCGTGCTCCTGGCGAGCGAGGACGCGCTTCGACAGAAAGTGCGCGAAGCCATGGATCTCATAGTCATGCATCCCTCCGAGGCGATACTAGGTACGTGCACTGAGCTAACCGTACTTACATATACTGACAAAAGGAGCTGAATAACTTCAGCTGGGATTTATGTAGTTGTCTTCTTAAAATTAAAAGCTTTTAAAGATTATTACAGTGGTCCGGCCCAACCGTTCCACTCAATAATAGTAGTAAATCTGTCTTGGGAAAGGTCGCTCGGCAAGCAACTATATAGTTGAACAATTACGTTATTCAAATAATTACATTCACATAGCAGCTTATAGCATTGCAGCATTTATAGTTTAATTTTCCTCTCCAGATTTAGACGTATTCTCTCTGTCCGAGCGCGGCGGCGGGGGCGGTGCGGGCGTGGCGGCCGGATCCGCTGCGGGTGGCGCGGCTGGCTCGTCCGGCAGCGCGGCTGCACCCGCTGACGACGCAGCACCGCTGTTCTACTCGCCCGGCAAGCGCGGGTACTACTCGCCGCGCCAGGGACGCGCCACTCCCGAGCGGATCAACGCTTTTAGAAATGTCGGCAGGTAAGAAACGCCACGATACCAAAAGATACAATAACGAGTGAGACTGTTACACGGCTGCTGAGTCAACACGTCTGGCGCGAATAATAATGAGCAAACTTTCGATCTCCTTGTCTAATCCAATATTTGTTTTATTTTCAGAATAATCGGTTTATGCCTCCTGCAGAACGAACTGTGCCCGATGTTCCTAAATAGACACGTCCTTAAATATATTCTGGGTCGGCCGGTGAGGTTCCACGATCTCGCATTCTTCGACCCCGTCGTGTACGAGAGTCTCCGACAGCTAGTCGTAGATGCTGAAACTGGAGACTCCCATTCCCTATTTGCTGCTTTAGATCTCAACTTTAGGTAAGGAGTCAACATTATTGTTTTATTTTTTTAAGTCTCATTTATATGGCTACAAGACCATTAATTTAGTCTGTGAATAGGAATGGCTATGGTATAACTAAAACGCGTTTTACTTTCTGCAGTTTGGAAATGTGCGAGGAGGAAGGTGGCGGATGCGTGGAGCTGGTGCCGGGAGGCCGTGATATCGAGGTGACGGCGCTCAACGTATATGACTATGTGCGCAAGTACGCACAACATCGGATGCTGCTCTCACAGGAAAAGGCGCTTGAGGTAATGGTTGCATTTTATGCATATTTCCTAAGTTAAAACTATCGTTTCGTCAATTTAAAAGGGGACTTTATAATTTTATCAATATAGCGTGTGTGGACCATTACTAGCGTTATAGTAGGTTAATCATTATAACCAAATTCTAAATATTCTACAGGCTATGCGAGTTGGTGTGCTCGACGTGCTGCCTGAGTCGGCGCTCGAAGGTTTGACCGCGGAAGACTTGCGGCTGCTGCTCAACGGCGTGGGAGACATTAACGTGGCCGCGCTGGTCTCCTACACTAGCTTCAATGACGAGAGCGGTGAGCCGTCCGAGCGACTCGCGCGCTTCAAGCGCTGGCTGTGGGCTATCGTCGATAAGATGACTCATTTAGAACGACAGGATTTGGTAAGTTGAGAAACATCTATTACTTTCCTGGAACCCTAGCTTGCATCGATTTCCATAGTTATATTTATAAGAAATATAACATGTGTGCTTTGCAGGTATACTTCTGGACCGGTTCCCCCGCGCTGCCCGCGTCCGAGGAAGGCTTCCAGCCGATGCCGTCGGTGACGATCCGGCCGGCAGACGACGCGCACCTGCCCACCGCGAACACGTGCATCTCGCGCCTGTACATCCCGCTCTACTCCTCGCGACACGTGCTCAAGCATAAATTACTGCTTGCCATCAAAACCAAGAACTTCGGCTTCGTCTAGACACTCTCCACTATTTGTTATGTATATCCTTAAGTTTAAGCCCAGTCATGTAAGACTGCCGCTGTATTCTGTCACTTTGTAAAAGTTTAGAGAAATTACGTGTCTTTATAAAGTACCATCTTAGAGCTTACTTTATTTAAAACCATAACTAGTATTATCTACTTCTAGCATGGACATACTGGTGTATATTTATTTATTAGACCTTTTTTTACTAAAAGAATCTTTCAACTCTATATGACTGGGTGTATTTGACTGAATAGTAATATTCATTATGCAGTAATTTTTGTTAGAAAAAGGCCCAAGAACGGTCCGCACAAGTACATAGTAATTTTTAAACTTTTAAGCTCATAGACCATAAGTATTTAACTGTTATTTAAAAGAACCTATAGAAATTGCAATTCTAAATACATACCAATATTAGTGGGAAGTTGATTCAAATCAAAGATCAACCATTTTATACTGATTTTTTAAATTGTTTTATTTATCTTTTTTTCTGGACTTATTTTGATAAAGGCCTAACATGCATTTGGTTGCTCTCCTCTTCTACACTATTGTACTTCTATCGCTCGATGGCAAGCAAAGGCAGCGTGAGAAAATATTTAAGAATATTTCTATTGTTTATATAGCTTTGTTATATAGTAAAAATTATATAAGATAATACAGTATGATGGGTATACTGCTATAATACTTTGGGTAAGCTTGGGAAGAGAGGCGTCGGATCCGAGCAATGGTGGTATTGTGATATCAGAGGAAGTATTTTGCGCCTCAATCTCTAAAATTAAGATTATAATTAGATTTCCTTTGATTAGTTGTATTAATACGGTTCATAATAAACAATCTCAAAACGCTTATGCTGTTGTTAGTATTATACCAAAATACCCCGCCTCTTCAACCGCTTTTTATTAGGGCTGGCCTACATCTAATTAGTACGTACTACTATTTTTCCTGGCTCGTATCCTTTTCTTGTCGCTCAGACACGTTATTTGCTAGAGCGAGAAACAGCGGGAGTGCTAAAGCGTGCGGCAACTTGGACGGTGCGCTCGGATATGAGCATAGCAAAAAGCTATTTCTATTTATCGTACTACTATTATAAATGCGAAAGTTTGTTAGGATGGATGTATGGATGTTTATAACTCTTTCACGCCAAAACTACTGACTAGATTTGGACGAAATTTGGAACACAGATAGTTCATAACCTGGATTAACAAAGGATACTATCCCGGTAGTACGATCCCGTGGGACATTACCGAACTCCGCGCGGGCGAAGCCGCGAGCATAAGCTAGTAAGAAAATAAAGATGAGGTTCAACCCTATGTTCAAGGCATGCTTTTCTTATCTATAACAAAATAACTCGCATGTTCTATTCTATAGATCGAATACATTATGGCTCTTATTACCGTACAGGTGGGAGTCACATTACAACACTTAACCCTTTGACCGCCAAGGACGCAATAAAGCGTCATTGAATAACTTGCCTCATACGCCAATGACGTCTTAAAACGTCAATATCTCTCGCATTTTCGACTAACAAAAAAACACGTTTAATGTTGAGTTTTAGCATTGCTTATGGATACAATGGTTAATCTCACTCCCGATCTGTATATTTATGCAAAAAGTAATAAGAGAAACTGTCTAATTATGTACGAAACACACCAAAATATTTTCTTCAATAAACGATCATTTAGAGCTCCTTCCTGAACGCCAGTGACGTATAAAAGCGTCACGTAGTGTTGTGACTACCCACAAAATAATTAAAATTCTACCCAGTAAGTAGGTAGGTTAAAAAAATGTTATGGACCTATGTACGATCATAATTGTTTTTTCGTTAGTCGGTACCTAACGAATGATTGTATTTTTGGTGTGTGTAGGTTATTGTCGCCACTAATTGCATATTTTTTCACTACTTTGATTAAGCAATATGGATACAAACAAAGGTGAGTAAATAATTATTTCCTTTTTCTTCAAATTCATTATAATATGATAAAATAAACAAGGTTTTTTCCATTAAAACTTAACGTAGGTTTACCACTATACTGATCAGATGTATTAATGATCATCTAAATAAAAGTAATGACGACGTTTTGACGAAGAATATTATGTGTATATACTACCAGTAGTTACAATATAGCGATATTATTTTGAACGAAGCTGACGTTATCGATCTCTAGGCAACGTGGCGGATGGATGACAATTAATTGCCTTATTTATTTTCCAACTTTTAGTACACAGGGCAACCAAAACTAACTAGGGCATGAAGGGAAACTATATTCAATTTTGAATATAGCAAGTTTTACTGTTTGGAACCCTTTTTAAAGAAAAACAGTATTCAACTATGTCTATAACAAAAGCTTTGAAAACTCTTGTCTAACACTATGTGGTTCTTTTTTTTCAGATTTAAAGCGTTGAAGAGAGCAGTCACCTAGCATCTTATCAGGAAATATTCGACAAAAAAAATGTCATGAAAAGATTGAGATAGCAAAACCTTGTTCGGAATGTGTTAATCATCAAGACAATGATAAGAGAAACTTGTTTTTTTCTCAACTATTAAATGAAGAGTTGATGTACATAAAACCATGTATACGTACGCGATGTTATATAAAAATGTTAAATTTTTTACAAACGGCCAAAAACTCTCATTTTGATGAAATAGATTTAACGGCGGATACTCAATAAAAATTATACTGTGGATTTATTGTTATTATTACTATAAAAAAGCATGCATGTAAATCCCGATCCCGGCTGATATGAATACTGAATTAACAATCATAAAAATAATATCGATAACGTCCTGCACGGCACTATTCCTCGCAGAATTGTATCTACTGCAATCGCCATTGACGATTTAAAGCGTCCGCTTATGACATCATAGGCGTTTGTGCAGTTATTTGTAGTGTTGGGATGTGTGGGTAGTATAAAACATATTTTTATAGATATACCCTCGAAGAGGAAAATAATATGTCTTCAATAAGTGACTCGTTGATAGTGTCATTAAGTACGTTTTGTGTTAAACTCTACTGCAATATTGTACATTTACTGAAAAATATGGATACTGATGAGCTTCTTCGTATTTTGGAAGGTGTCGATGATGTTGGGATTATCTATGAATCTGCCTCAGATAGAGAAATTGACGAAGAATTAGAGGTGAGTATTTTCCAAGCTCGTTATCTATGGCCTAACCTTACCTAATTATATTCGATATTCTTAGCTTAATTTTTTTTTTTAAGGCGGCGTTACAAACTCCGGAAAATGTTTTTGATGAAACTCAGAATCTTCCAAGTTCAGGCACAAGTTCGACAAATTCTTTACAATGGTCAAGTCAACCATTAACAATTGAGAAACCTACTTTTGATATTTTTTGTAGTGGTCTTTCACCGTCATTGAACATAACATCTTCGACTAGTGAATTGGAGATTTTTGAAAAGCTTGTGGACGAAGAGTTGGTTAAAAAAATAGTGTATTATACTAATCGTTATCATCGTTACTTTATTCTTAACACAGACATAAGGAACCATTCGAGACTGCAGGCTTGGCACGACGTGACCGTGTCAGAAATATACATGTTTTTGGCAATTACAATGTTAATGGCAAGGAACAGCCGCTTAACAATTGAAGAACATTGGTCGACAAACCCATTATTGAACTCGCCAATTTACGGTACTTTAATGAGCAGGAATAGATATACGACGATACTAGGTATGTTGAATTTTTCTGAGTCAAGGCAGAGGCAGGCAAATGATCCAATATTAACAAAAATAAGTACAGTCATAGATGATGCGAGACAAAAATTTCAAAACTCGTTAATACCGTTCCAAAAGTTGTGTATAGACGAAAGTATTGTGCCATTTAAAGGAAGATTAATCTTCAAGCAATATCTACCGAAAAAACGGAATCGATTCGGGATTAAACTGTTTGTTTTATGTGATGTTGAAACCAAAATCATATTAGATTTCATTGTATACACTGGTAATGAAACCGAAATAATACGCAATACGGATTTAGGTGTTACTGGATCTATAGTTCTTACTTTATTACAAAAATATTACTTAACAAATAGAATAATCCCACACTTCCCAGTCACTTTCGTCCAATTTCTATCCTTCCCTTTTTATCCAAAGTATTAGAGGCTTGTGTACATAAGCAATTCTCCCATTTCATCCATAAAAATTCCCTTATCAGTCCATTACAATCCGGGTTCAGACCCGGGCACAGTACCGTTTCTGCTCTCCTTAAAGTGACTGACGATATAAGGCGGGGAATGGAAGACACTAAAGTTACGGTTTTAGTGTTAATCGATTTTTCGAATGCTTTCAATACCGTCAGTCACGAAGTCCTTTTATCCATCCTCTCCTATCTTATGATCTCTCCCGAGGTTTTGAAATGGTTTTCTTCCTATCTTCGGGGGCGTCAGCAGTCAGTTCTTGCTGGTGACTCTAACTCCAGCTGGCGTAATCTTGAAACTGGCGTCCCTCAAGGCGGTATTTTATCTCCACTTTTGTTCTCAATTTTTATTGATCTCATAACTACCGAACTTCAGTGTGCGTATCATCTTTACGCTGATGACTTACAGATCTACTGTCAGGCAGATGTTGACAACTTATCCGGTGCGATCGAGGAGCTAAACCAGGATTTACGTGTAGTCAAAAGCTGGTCTGATCGTTTCGGTGTGGCTGTTAACCCAACCAAGTGCCAGGCTATTATTGTAGGGAGCCCCCATAGCTTGAGAAGGCTGAATGGGTTAGCGGTGCCAGCGGTGACCTTTGACGGCACAGTGATTCCGTTTAGCTCTGACGTCAAGGATCTGGGTTTGCATGTTGACACTTGCCTTGACTGGCGTAAGCAGGTCGCGATTGTGAGCAAGAAAGTCACCGGAACGTTGCGGTCGCTTTATCGGTTGAAAAATGTTCTCCCATCACACGTTAAAGCAATGCTTGTACAGTCCCTAATCTTTCCCATAATTGACTATGGTGATGTGTGCTACTACGACCTGAATGCAGATCTGCTCAACAAACTTGACCGACTTCTTAATAACTGCATTCGATTCGTCTTCAATCTCCGCAAGTATGATCATGTATCTACGCATAGATCGCTTTTAAGATGGCTGCCCATCCGGCAGCGCAGAGAATTGAGGGCTTTGACAACCCTGTTTTCTCTTCTTCACAAACCCACTTCTCCCTCTTATCTGACGTCTAATTGTCAATATTTATGCTCTGCGCACAGCAAGAATCTTCGTTCTGCTAATAATTGTCTTTTACGATGTCCTTCTCACCGCTCTGGTTTTATAAAATCTTCTTTCTTTGTCCAGGCGGTTTTCCTCTGGAATGCGCTCCCTCAGAGTATCAGGACGGTGACCAGTCAGTTCACTTTCAAAGTGAAAGCTCGGGAATATATACACAAGAAGTTAGCAGATTCGTCTCTGAACTAAGTTGTTATAGTTTTTCTTGTTTATCTCTCTTAACTTTATAAAGTTTAATATATGTATGTATATAAGTATTTATTCTTATATATTTTAGTTATAAATATTTTCTAGTCTTTTTTTCTGTTATTGCACCTACTGTATATTGTCTCTGCATCACCCTAAGGTAGACTGGTAGAAAATGCCTATGGCATTAAGTCCGCCTTTGTACAGTTTTTTTACTTGTGCATAAAGTTTTAATAAATAAATAAATAAATAATATATATGGATAATTGGTACAGCAGCCCCAAATTATTTAATTTTTTATTGGATCAAAATATTGGCGCATGTGGGTCTGTACGAAAAAACCGAAAAGAAATGCCAAAATTTAGAAAACTTAAGAAGGGAGAAAGGGATGTTAAATTCAGTAACAACATGATGGCTTTAAAATGGCACGATAAAAAAGATGTTTACATGATTAGCACCATCCATAAAGACGAAATGGGCCCTAGTAACAAAATCGACCATTGTACTGGTTTGCCGAAAATGAAACCGGAATGCGTTTTGGATTACAATAAAAATATGGGAATAGTTGACACAAATGACATGATGTTAAGTTCGTTACACACTATAAGAAAAGTAACGAAATGGTACAAGAAACTATTTTTCCACGTGATTGACTTGCATTTACTGAATTCTTACTATTTCTGCAAAGTTTTAAGACATGACGATAGCTCTTGTTTCGCGAAATACCAATTGACGGTAATTTCTCAAATTATTATAAAATACGGCGGGGACAAATGTCTTCCTATTACAGCGCGAGCTCTTGATCAACCAATGCGTCTATTAGGAAATGCTGCTCGCCATATGCCCGCATATTTACCAGCATCAAAAAAACTGCGGTGTAAATTGTGTTGTCGTCTATATAGAAAGAGGCGGGAAACACGATTTTGGTGTGAAGTGTGCAAAGTTCCTCTATGTGTCATATGTTTTCGTACATATCATGAGAAATCTAACATCGGTGGTTGAATCATTTCGCCTGTGTTACTATTCAAGATATGTTAATAGGTGAGCAGCTTTGAAAGTTTAATAAAACAATTATATTTGCATAATACGTATTGTTTTACTATTTTCGCTTACCTACTATATTCTTTTATTACAAACCAAAAAGAAAGAAAGAAAATACGTTTATGTGCGGCAAAAACGACGCAATGAAAAAAAAAAAAAGTACACGATAATAACAAGTTAAGGGAAAATATATGCGTCACATCCACGCAAAACGGCCATCGCTCAGCTTAATACCAAACCAACCAAATCGTATTTAATAAGAATATCGATAACAATCTAACATCACTATTTCTTTCATTATTGTATGGCAAAAATTCTCTTTTCCAACGCCATCGACGCTTTAAAGCGTCGGCTAGTGACGGAAAAATATGCATAATAGTGTTATTTGTAGTTGTGACTTTCTTGTTATAAAATCAATATTTATGCGGATATCTTCACTCATATTTTTTTCGTTAATAAGTAAAGTGCTTTATTATATAACTAAAACAGAATTGTGTATGTATAATGTCAATCGAAAATATTATTTTTCATAACATGTCCCATCACTAGTGAATAGAATTACAATTTGGGTGTACAATATGGCGTGGCGTGCCAGTATAAATTTTTGTCCAGACTTGTGGCGGTCAAAGGGTTAAAGAACTTGTTGATTTTGAAATCTCTTAAAACGAGAATCTACGAATTAGAAATTGTGAAATAAATGAAAAAATTATTCAGTAGATCCATCCAAAATTCATGGTTTATAGGGCAGGACCAGTGCCTTAAGGGTTATAGCGTATAAGGTGCACATTTTTACTATGCAGTGACTGGATCTGGATCGGATTGGAAAGGTCTCAAAATAGCAAAAAATAAAACAGCATTGCTAGGTAAAAAACTTTATTAAAAATATTCTAACAATATTTACAGTCATACAATCTTAATTGTACAAAATGAACACACTCATTTACAAAGTTATTCATGTAAGGCGTAAAAAGCTGATTCTGTGTGTGTATGATGCAATTTAGGAATTATGATTTTATGGTGTACTGTTGTTTCAGTTAAAGCCCTTAATTAGGTTAATTAAATAAACACTTTGTTCTTAGACTAAACACAACTCGTTTTTCATCTTTTTATGCCTTACAAACTTTAAAGCACATGGGGGAAACATGTATAACTAATTTAATTATTCTAATTTAGAAACCATTCTCAATTCAGCTGATATTTTTTTGTAAACTCCATAGAGTACAGTGACATGACAAACATGTAATAAAGCGCTTGTCATGTAGGTGCTAGGGTAGGTATTCCAACACATTTCAATAAGAGCTAGAAGCAGGAACCTGACTATGACGGAGTAATTGTTGGTCCATAGCAAGTATGGCAGACTGTGGAAGTACCATGAATAAAACTGATAGTGAAGGCTCCTGGCACACATAACACCAATGAAGTTGACAATAAACATTGGAAGAATAAACAATTGAGATAAAATATCAAAATTGATATTATAGTGAGGATCTTGGTCAACTTCAGCAGGTTTCTTAACTGATGCTTTCTTTCCACCCTTTTGATTAGACTTCTGCAACATTGTTTCAAATGAATTTATGAAATCTTCCTGTTCTTTAGTCAAGTTTTCTGTTTCATCATTCTTTTTGCCTAACTTTTTCTTCATTTCCTTCTTCAATTTACTTTTCCTCTTATTTTCAAAATTTTTAGCATCTATCTGAGGTTGCACCTGCTTCTGCACATACTTAAGACGACAATAACTCTTAAAATATTTGACACACATTGGAATGAATACAAACAGTAAGAGAATGTGTATTGCTAATAGGGACAAATGAAAACATTTATTTTCAAATACCTCTATGTCCAGAAACCTATAGTTTACAGTCCAAGTATGATTGAAAACACGCCCTATGTCAAAACTTCCTTTTAAATATGCTTCTGGACTGCTCAACAAAAATGGTAAACCCAATACTACTTGAATCACTCCGCAAATAAACAGTTGTATTATGGTTCCCTTAAAACCTAAATTAGTCAAATAAAAGAAGAATAAAGCAGGGGCATAAAGCAGTATGTTCATTTTTACAGATACACCTAAACTATAGAATATGCTACCAAGGTACCATTTAGAGTCAATGAAGAAATTTAAGGCAGCATACAAAAAAAGTACAGCAATAGGGTCATTAAATAATCTCAATACATAGATTGAATGTATTCTGTATGAAGTTAATATAGTTACGACTAGAACATAAGGAGGAACTTTCTTCGTTTTGATGTAAATTCTTAGAACAAGACATAACTGTAGCAAATAGATCCCGATAAATATGTATTGCGCAAGCTTGATGTTTTGACCTTGGCCTGTAAGGAAATAGAAGAAAGAATATATGTATACGAATCCTGCTGGATACACGAGAGGTCCGGTGTCTCCGCGGAGTTGGCTGTAGTCGAGGGTTCCATTAAGGAATCCTTCACATTCTTGCATGTACGCCTTCCAGTCAATTTCGGTGTATGGCACTCGTTCCACAACCAGCACGTTAATAATTAGTTCAGCAACGATTAGGAGAAAAGCAGCGAATGGTAATTGATCAGGGTTTACAACTAACCCCTTCATAAAAGACCACGTAAACATCTTCTTAGTCTCGTGGTAAAAATCTTGAAATTTACTCCTATTGCCCATGATGAAGGAGGTTTCTTTAACCGGATCACTTTATAAATTATCATAGATGTCCCGTAGATATAGTAAGAGCTTGACAGACTCAGTTTATTATTTCTATTTTAGGATTAGGTCACCGCACCGGTCCCCGGCGGTAACAGACATTTTGCGACAGTTGACGTATACAGATACACTGACAACAGTAACTGTCAACAATGACATTGACGCGTTGACACGCAAAACCAGAAGGACAGTTCAGTGACAATCTGGTTTTTGTCGTAGTATGCAATGCACAGAGCATCATAAATTATTATTTATTATTATTATTATTTTTTTTTTTTTTTTTTTATTTATTTCATTTTTTTTTTTCCAGTATTCTGGGCAATGATTGTTGCAGGAAAGTCCTGTCTTGGATGAAAGGTTGTTAAAATTAAGACGTTCCCGACTGGACTGTTAGAAATTCGACATCACCACTGTTACGAACACGAACTTAATTTTCAAGATTCAAAGTCATACATTTTTCCCCCAGTTCTAATGCTTTGGACACACTTTGCTCCAACCAACCTGCTCGGTCATCAGTCACAACAAAAATCTATTCTAGATAGAAACAATGTTTCAAGAAAAAAACTTTGTTGAATCATAATAGGAAGTATCGCAGATTTAACCGTTCAACGTCTTTCGTATATACGCATAAGCAAACCGTTTAAGATTCCCTTGGTCTACTTTTGACTGCGCATGTTATGTTCTTGACATTAATCTACTGGTTATTGCAGGAAGGTAGTTAGGTACTCACCTACGCGAGAACTTGAACTTGAGAATAAATTGGTGTGTCTACACTCAACAGCACAATGCAGTGGTAGGGCAGGCTTATCTTGTAGCCACAACTAGAGCGCCTTGACCGAGGATATCTAATATTTGAATCACTGTTTGGATAGTCTAAGTAATTAAGAGGTATTCTTCAATCCTTTTATTTTATTGCCCCGTTATCAGCGATAACTTTAAGTTGAGCAAGGCCATTTACTTTTAACGAACATCAAAATGAAATCCACACTATAAATGTTGCGCTCCTTTTGCCGGTCGCATAGTTCTACTTTAGTTTTAGAAGTTTAATAATTAAGTATGAAGTGGGCAACAAGTTTTGTAGTAGTAACTGCACTCGCAGCAGGGTTAGGAGTATTAGGAGCAGAAGTCACTCGTAAGTAGTGAAATGTTTTTATTCAGCATAATCATTTTGAGGATAGCCTAGGTATAAGTACTAGGTTCAATAACACCCCCAGATAAGTGATAATAACTTACTCAATTTATAAAGGACTGCGGAAATATACGAGGTAACAAGGACCCTTCACGAAGCCGTCAACCAAGCACTCTACGCAAAAAATGTTGCTGGGAAACGACTTTTTTTTTTGGGTGAAAAATCACGGTTTTACGATGTAGGATTCAATGTAACTCATGGAGGTATTTAAAGTAAAACTAAATAAAGCATTAAAAATTTGTTAAAAATAAATTGTAAGGTTGAAACTTTGACGCCAATATCTCCGTAACTAGGTTTCCAGGTATGGTCCAAAAAAAATGAACGCAATGACGGGGAGGAGAAGTGCTTTTGGCTTCGTTAAGGGTTTTTTTATACCTAACCATTAGATCTGGCAATAACTAAGGTCCTGAAAGGATCATCCAGTCAACTTCCAGTACAATTTGGTATACTCAGCACGCGTTTATAGCTTTGGTTATGGTTTCATTCCCAAGCTAGGCAGTTTAATTGGGTTTTTTTGTGAAAAAATTCTCGATGCTCGCCCCTATCTTAACTTTTACAGTTCTATATGTACTTACGTTACGTACAATAGTATAGCTGCACATGTGCATATAAACGAATACCGACATGTAAGACATTTCTGCCTCTTTCTGAAGAATTCGTAGTTGACCATTGTTGTTAAAAGAATTTTAGTTAACCTACCTTTATTAATCAATTATTATTTTTTTATTAACAGCTAAGAACTGTGTCGAGACCCAAATTCTAGACTTATTGACAACATGGCGGAAAGGAGATGTTTCCTCACCACTTCCATCTTTAGAAGCGATAAACATACAATCTGTGGCTGGCACATATGATGGCTTTGGCATAAAGTAAGTAAACCTACCTGCATCACTTTTACAAAGATAAACACCGAATACTTTAATCGAGGCTTTAATTATACACCTATTGTTATTGGGTTCCGACAGCAGGCTCAAAAATATCTTCGAGGATAAGTAAATGTGTGTCGATACGTACCATTTCAACGCATGCGTTACTGCTGAGCATTTGGTCCTGGGTTCGATTCCCAGGTCGGGCAAAGTAGGTATTATTATGTTTTTCCATACGGAATTTCTCACTTAGGTACCAGCTCGAAGTCTGGTTCCGGGTCCCAGTTTGGTCCCCTTTGGCATGGGTTTAAACATAACTAACAAAATGTGGGTATCATATCGGTATTGACACCTCTGCGTAACCCTTCGGGGTTACAGGCGTGATGCTACGCTTATGTTTGAACGTGTATTGTTGTTTATTTTTAGAATATCGTACACGACCGGCGACATGCAACTGGCTGGTGTAAATTACTTCAGTGTTGAGGAACTGACTGTGTCTGCAAAAGACTTGGCAGCATCTACAACTCTCCACTTCCCTCTATTGACGTTAACTGCAGGTATACTCCATAAAATCTAACTTGATTAAAATGACAGCTAGCTTTGGTCACCTTGCATAGTATAATAAAATTGTAACAGGTCGATGTCTGTACATTGAAGATAAACCAAAAAGTACTCTATTTTATTTACTTAGCTATACTTAGGTACTTGTTTAAAGCTCTTGTTGGCAACATAACATATTAATTCAACGTTAAAATCCCTTTCAAAGTTATGTCCCGAATCACCTCGGGCGCCGTTCCTATTCACCCCGTTTTACCCGTAAATGAATACGTTGTAAGCGTGTCCCTTCCACCCTGTACGATCTGATATAAAACTACAAAATTATCTATTTTCGGATGTTTTCCTTTACTTGTTCTGCTACCTTGCTACTTACCTACCAAATTTCATGATTCTAGGTCAACGGAAAGTACCCTGCAAGTTTCGATTTACTTGTGAATGAGCAAATATGCGACATACCTACCTAAAGCAGCCATATTTTTTATTGCGTGGTTTTTGAAGCTTGATTTTTTACAACTTGAGAAAAAGGGTCTTGCTTGACAAACGTACTTAAAGACATGGACAGAAAGACAAGAAAGTGATCCTATAAGGGTTCCGTTTTTCCTTTAGAGGGTCGGTACCCTAAAAGACAACCATTTCGGTTGAACCAGTTAAGTAGATAGAAAAACCTGGGCGTGGCTAATCTACCTCAATTCGCACTCACAACCTTCTCGTGACGGTGATGATTGACGACCTGTCGCCGGCTGGTTGGCTATTTTAATAGGGCCTGCTGGATTTTTGACCTACGCCCCAAGAAATATACTCGCTGCCGTCTCGGCAGGCACGGTCATCGTAAAGATGTTATTATTGACCATTACTTGGTCAAACCAACTTCTGCTATATAAACAAAATAATTTAAGTATAAAGAAAATCCATTCTTTCTTTTCAGAGAATTATAGTTTGAAAGGGCGTGCATACGTGATGTATACTTTAAAAGGGTCAGGATTGATGAAGTGAGTAAAGTAACAGTTTATTAAAACGCAGGCCACACCGCCACGACGGGCGAGCGACGCGATCGGCGCCCTTTTCATACTTTGTTCGTATCTTCCGATAGTTCGCGGTATGAACTAAAGTATGAGAACACAAAAAAAAAAAAAATCAGTTGACTTGATAACCTCCTCTTTTTAGAAGTCGGTTAAAAAGAGGTGAAACGAAGTGTCGATCGCTTCACTCGCCCGCCTGCCACCTGCCGGTGTGGCCTACGCTTAATAGCCAAATATTTACAGTACCGACCGACGCGACGTCCGTGTGTTACCTGTAGTCAAAACTTTTAATAATTCAATACCAATTTTGCCTGGTTTCGGCAGGTTCAGTCAGTTTTTAAAAAGGCAAAAATAGTACATTTTGATACAAGTGGGGAAACTGTCATTGCAGCCGAAGCGGAATTCACATCTGAGCAGTGACAAATGCCCCACGTGAATCAAACGACGTTTTTTATTACTTACTGAAATTCAAACATTTATGACGATTATTTAATGTTTCAGAGCTACTTTCCAAAATGTTAAAGTAACGTTGGGAACCAAGTTAGTTCCGAAAGGCACCGCCATACAAGTTGATGACGTTAACCTGAATTTCAGTGTTGCTACTATCCAGGTAAGACTTGAGCACTGGTGTTAATACTTAAGTAAACAGGATGGAATGGACGTGCTCTACTTCTCCTCAAGGCAAAACGGCAAGTGTTGCCTGCCTCACAATAATCTTTCTGCGCCTGATGTGATATTCCGTGATATGGTATTCCTGTGATCAGGAAGTTACAAAAAACAAAGCAAAACAAAATCTTTTGCATGTCGTGCGTGTTTGCGCCCGACACGGGCTTGCCGACACGTTTGTTACACGAATGACTTTTGATTAGACACGAACAATTATTAGTAACATCACGCCTGTAATCCTCGAAGGGTTAGTCAGAGGTGTACCTAAGAGTACACCCGTCACCCACATTTCGCCATTTACGTTTAAGTTCCATGTATTAGGGGGCGAGCCTATTACTATCAACCGGCTCAAATCCAGACTCCGTGGCTGCTACTTTTCCTAATATGTACTGCCAGTGCCGTACACGACCTGAATCCTCTTGGCGAAAGAAGAAGGGTCAATTAAAGTGAGTACCTAAAGTATTTCGTCAATCAGTCGAAACCAGAACTTGCACGACTTATAAAACGACACTGATCGAATGATCACTAAACTGAAAAAGTGAAAAGTTAGCTATTTACCATAGATACCAAACCATTGGTGATCGCAATACATGCTCCTGCTAAAAATTCTAGCGAGTCTATTCCTAGACTACCATTCTGATTATGACTAAGAAGAAGAAGTAGAAGCAGTGATATCCTAGTGGTGTGACCGTCGAACTGCCAAGTCATAGGTCACGAGTTCGAACCCAGGCACGACCCACTGATGTTTCGGATTCATGTGCGTATGAAGCTAGTGATAATTTATATAATTATACAAATTATCACTAGCTTCGGTGAAGGAAAACATCGTGAGGAAACGAACATGCATGAGAAATATTTCTAACTATCACTAACCACACGAAGAAGAAGAAGTCTAAGAACAATACAGACACAAACTTTTTTTTTTTCAGGTTGACTTAGCAGACAGTTCGTGGCCAATTAACAAGGTGTTGAACAGTAGCGCCATGACAATTGTGGAGAACCATCGAAACGAGTTAGTGATGGCAGCTAAGGACATGTTGAAGAAAGTCATCAACGACTACCTAGCTATGACGACGTCCTCGCAGGTGCTGGACATCGTCGGCAAAGATTATTGTACCGCCTCATTACCTTCCATCGTTGTCTTTTAGTTAAAACCATATGTAGAAATCGTCTTTGGATTGTTATCCTAATCCTAACTAATATTATAAATACGAAAGTAAGTTTGTTTGTTTGTTTAACGCCTATCCACTGAACCGATCATCTTGAAATTACGGACATAGGATACCTTTCATCCCGAGAAAAGTACTGTTCCCGAGGAAAACAACAATAACGTTCTTATGATAATAGATGGCACCACGTGTCTTTCGCTCCAAAACGAATTGATAGTCAAATTCTAAATTAACGCGAGCGAAGCCGCGGGCAAAAGCTAGTGACATACAAGGTGTAAACGGACCCTTTACGAAGCCGTCAACCAAGCATTCTATACATCAAACTAAGTAACTCTACGCAAAAATGAATGCTGGGAAACGACTTTTTTTTTTGGAGTGAATTTGGGTTTACGGTAAGACTCAATATAACGCACTCAAAACATTGTGCTGATGGATGCATTGAATAGTACGAGGATCGTAAGTTAAATAACTTAAACTTGTATATAAAAAAACATGTGAAAAAGTTGGAACTTCGACCACGTATGTCTCCGTAACTAGAAGGTTCCCAGATATGATCCAGAACAAAAAATGGTCGTAATGACGGCGAGAACAAGTGCCTTTCGGCTTCATTAAGGGTATTGTTACACCTATTAGATCCCTACTTATGTTCTTTAAAAAACAATTAACGCTACTAAAATTA
This sequence comes from Noctua janthe, assembly GCA_910589295.1. Classification (NCBI taxonomy): domain Eukaryota; kingdom Metazoa; phylum Arthropoda; class Insecta; order Lepidoptera; family Noctuidae; genus Noctua; species Noctua janthe. Next base: position 8,769,491 of record OU342556.1, on the reverse strand, counting down.
AAAAAAAATAAAAGGTGTCTTAATTTAAATTGTGGTAGTAATGTTATAGGCGACTAATGACTATCAGTTCTTTGGGTACCGAGGAATGACTTGTTACCTTCGATATTAGGTAATTCGTAATATCTTGAGGCTTTACATCACCTAGCAGCTCTTTGTTGATTTCCTTGACAAACATTTTAAGAACAGCATCCAAAAGGTCTTCTAAGGAGTTATTAAATATTTGCGATAAGACGTATCTTATTTCCTCCAAACCTTGTTGGATTTTTATTACGATCTGAAAAAAAACAAAGCTAAACATATGGCGTATTATTTTCATGAGTTACAAAGAACAGGTTTTAGTTACCACTACTTCCTTGGCGTTGATATCCTCGTCAGCCTTGTCTATGAAAAAGTCTTGTTCGGTGAGCATCGCTTTAACATTATAGCGAGCAGAAGCAAACAGTTCCAAATCTTTGAAACCGACGCTGTAAAAGTTAACAATTTGAGCACAAAACATTTTTGGTATATTCTTCCTAACCAAATATGTATGAATCGCACAAAAAATTGGGAACACGTCCTTTTTGCGATGCTACAGCAATTTTTTGGAAGATTCAAATTCTTGCTGGGAAACGACTTTTTTTGGGGTGAAAAATCAGGTTTTATAGTAGGACTCAATGTAAAGCACTAAAACATTGTGCTGGTGAATGGATTAAATAGTACGAGGGTCGTAGAGGTGTTTCAAGTAAAGTTCTTACATTAAAACATGTGTTTAAAAAAAAACTTGTGAAAAAGTTGGAATTTTGACCCTTAATATCTCAGTAACTAGATCAAGGTACCAAGGCATGGTCTAGAACAAAAAAATGATCGCAATAACGAAGAGAAAAAGTGCCTTTCGGCTTCGTTAAGGATCTTGTTACACCAACAAGGAACTTACAGACTATGGTTTGTGCCGGATACACCGCCCAGAACACCAGCGCCAGGATGGTCCACATGTTTGCTGTAATAGCTCCGAACTGCGTGACAAATACAGCATTTTCGAAATACAACTTTTTTTGTATTGTTCACATCGATCAAAATCAATTAATTTGACACTACTACTTAGTGTTACATGTCACCCATATCGAATATTTTTTTTGTTTTCTATAACCAACACACAGTTTACGTTGATGTGATCTTACCACTTTTGGTTACTTAAAAAAGACACTGAGCTGATTTCAAAATCCTCGAGTTGTGTGTATGTCTATGTAACCAATATAAACGTTAATAAAATTAGATAGATGATAGGACATACCGTACAAAATCAATGGGTCCGGTCAAAAGTCTTTCAACTTACTACTTACTTATACATAGTTTTTTATCCTCGATGTGGTTCCGCATTGCCAATTTTTCCGGCTCTAAGCGTTTCAGAATTTCTATACTGACCCATATCAATAAATGCCATATAATTACAATAATTTAATTTTTGAAAAATCTTGGTAATTACAACCATTTATAGTAACCATCGTTTAATTTGCTTTGCCCTATTTTCATCCAGATCTCGTACTATTTGGGCCAAACTGCGTCAGATTTGACTCAGCAGTACTTAGCATGTAGTTCACTATCTTCTTCGCTGGTATTTTCGCAAGTTCTTGGTTGATTGTTTTCAGAATCATGTTCAGTACATCATTGTCGACAATAATATCTTCAGATTTTTTGAAAAATTCATCTAATATTAACTTAACTTCTTCAGCATACATCGTGTCCATCTGGAGCTAGAAAAATGGAAATAATTTTTATGCTTTTTGAAAAACTTCACAACTGTAGTAATCCGTGCATATTACCAATAATTGGGAAACTCATAGACTTACCTGAACATCCTTTGTGTTTATGTCAATAACAGCTGTTTCCAGTTGGTATGCGTTGTCGGTCTGGAGTTGCTCTGATTTAGGGCCAACCACTGCAGAAAAAGCCATGTCCAGGAATGACACTCTGTGTAGGGAAAAGATGAATAATTATGTTTTTTACTAAGCAAACGTCATCACGTGAATAAGAGGTTACTTACTGAAAGCGACCCCTGTCTCGTATTGGTAATTTCTTATCGAAAATGGTGTCCAGGTCAAAGTCAGCTGAAATTATACCAAGTAGTAAATAAAATATTCAAGTAAATATTCTTCTTAGCGTGAAAGAAAATATTATATTAAATAATAATATAATATGCATATTTATATTTAATATATTATTTATTTTGAAGTAAAGATTTCAAAATCTGTCTGGTCTTATAGCTAGTTAAAATAGCTGGCGATATAAACGAACGAATTTACTATATAAGGCGCGAATTATACAGAAAAGGGCGTAAGGCGTAGGCGCGGCTCAAGCGCAGCGCAAGCGTGGAATTTATAACGAAACAAAAGAACGAAGAGCCTGCGCCGCGCCGCTTGAGTGTAATTCACGACACATCGTCTACGTACATTTTGTATGAAAACGTTTTGAAGCGGCCTGCGCCGCGCCTTCACCTTACGCCGTTTCTGTATAAATCGCGCCTTATGATGTACGCCTCTGTCCCTTTTGTGCTTTATCTTTAGAGAATATATGTTATGTTAAAAGTTATAATAGTCAAAAATGTCATGGGCCGTATGCTTCCCAAAAAACATAGGTGTAACTGTTGTCCGTCGAAATATAACAAATCGTCATGAATGAAATGTTACATGTATATTGACTAATAACCTAATAATAATAAATATAATAATACCACCTAAAAACCCCCCTTAATATCCTTCCTTTCTGTCCTTAATATTACCTTCTATAGTGATGTTAGGAATGCTGCCGTTCAAGTCGATCCTAGTGGGTGATAATTGCATGTTTACGTTTTGTGAACGAAATTCCTTGATTCCAGTTACCCTTACATTTTCGAAAGTAAGATTTCCCCTGAAAATGTAAATAGTTATTATTTTTCAAATAATTGAGTGGTAAACAAACAGAAAGCCTACCTTCTTGATAGTTAATTAGTGGTAATTCAAGTCATTCTGCCGTTATTCAATATCCCTAAACTGGAATACTTAAGTCTGCTTATGAAAATTGTTGTAAAAATACGAATTGCTTAGAAGCGATTGCCAGTTTGCCACATGTCGAAGCCCTCAAGAGTCGTACCTCCTAGCCTCCTACATGTGCTTACGATTGGCGATGACGGACAGTCAGATAGTGAGCATGTAGTAATAACCTAAGCGACGAGACTGCAACGATGTGAAGTCACATCTATGGACCACCGAGATAAAAGTAGTCTATGTCCTAATATAGTCTACCTAAGTACCTATGTGTGTATATGAGTCACTGAAATGCCAAATTACCAAATTTTGTAATTATGGTATTAGTATGGATATGTTGATGAATGGAGAGGGAGAAAAAGGCCTAAGAAAACATTGATGGATTGTGTGAGGAATGATATGAAAGATAAAGTAAAGGATGCCGTGGCGTCTGATAAGGGAGAATGGAAGAAGAAAACGCGTTGCGCCGACCCCAAATATAATGGATAGATATGGATATGGTACTCAGTATGGCCCTCGTACCTTACCTGTAAAAGTGCAGGTCTGGTATACTAGCGTCGTAGGGTCCATAAATCTCTCCATTGAATGGATTTAGTTCGGGCAGAGTCTTCACAAAATTAACGAGGGTGGTCGTTTTCAGCGTACAGTGCTTGTCGTCCCATCTCAGGGGGTAAGCTTCAGGTGGAAGCTTTGTAGTGTTCACGTGAATAAGGAGTGGGCCGAGGTCTTTATCAACTAAGAATAAGTAATATGTTTTATAAGGTTGTCTTAAAAAGGTAAATAAAATAAAATCACAGTACCTACATCCAAATATTATTTTTTTTTAAAGCTGTGCCCCGCGACCTTCGTCAGCTTGAAATTATTATACAACATTATTTTTAGTATATGCGAAAACTAAATATAGTTTGTTCAGAATAAGTAACTGAATCGATTCCAATAATTTTTAAACCATATCATATTTTGTCCCAAAAATATTTAAAAAAGGTTACAATTTGGAAACCGAGCGACACTAAGTACCTATCGCAATCATTTAGGTACCTACTGTCAAATTATTATTATCAATGAGCTAAAGACGACGCTGGAGGCGCGTGCGCTACTGCGCCGCGTGTTGACTACGTTTTGTGCGGACAACCAGGTAACAGAACAAGCTTATAACTTTGAGATTATTCATGATACAGTTTTGAAATTTTGTACACAGATTCTTTACATGAAAATACTAGACACGTGTTTCAGGTTTCGTATATACTAAAACTAATGTTGTATGTAAAAATAATACTTCCCTATTTGAATCGGATTTTGTTATCAATTTGAAGGGTTTTATTTTTTTGCACAGAGAGTTACTCTTTATAACATCAGCTATCGGGCAGTAAAAGTCCTGTCAAAATCAGTCCCGCCATTTAGGAGATAAGCTGGAACAAGCAGACAGACAGACAGACAAAACATTTAAAAAGTGTAAGTATGTGTGTCTCTAGGTCTCTTAGATTCAAAGATAATAGGTCTTTACCTATGTAATTGGAGATTTAATAACCAGCATTTTCAGATTTAATTATCTGTGGATTGGTGCGCAATTCGAAATTCAAATAAATTTTATTCCAAAGCCGTGGTCTTTTAATTTCAAATTTAGTCATTTGTTTTTAGATAGTTTTTTGTTTTTGTGAAATTGTGGTAGTTTTTGGCGCCATGGATAAACTGAAAATTCGTACAATTTTCGAATATGAGTTTCTACGTGGACATACCGCTGCGCAAACAACACAAAACATTACCAACGTGTACGGGCCTAACACTGCTTGCATAAACACGGTCCATTATTGGGTTCAATCGTTTTAAATCTGGAAATTTTGAGTTGAAGAATGAGCCTTGCGGTCGGCCGGTAACCATTGTCGACAACGACGAATTGAAGGCGGTAGTGGAAACGGATCCAACTTAATCTACGGCTGAGCTTGCTGCGGGCCTTGGAGTTAGTGTCAAAACGACATTGAAGCACTTGCGTCAAATCGGAAAGATAAAAAAGCTAGATAAGCTAAAATAAAATAAAAATACAAAAAAAAATTGTGTTTAAAATTTTCATACAAATCTCCAATTTCATAGGTCTATCTCCAATATTAAGATTTCATTGAACATACCCTAGATCAAGCGATTAAAAAAACAAGATGGCTGCCATTCGCGGGGTATAGGGTTAGGAGTAGTATCAGTACTCGGCAGCCAAACACATACTGTATAGACAGGGCGTAGTTTTGTGGCAGTTCAAGATCTTCTCAGCGTGTCGATGACAATTCAAATTGAGTTAGTCCAAAATTTGGCGAACTTCAAGATCTCATATATATCATATTTTCTACGATAGCACTAAAATAAATTTCACTTACAATGTTCCTTAGTACGATTGGTTTCCGTTAATTGAGCTAAAAGCACAATAGTAATTGATCGAGTTAAAAACACAGCGTAAAATGTTAGATCAAGAGGAGTCCGCATGTTGGCCCCAATAGTTATGAACGACTGCGGAACAAATGCTTTACTCTAAAACATAATGATGTGCATCCATTTGTGAAATTTCGTTTATTGTAAGAAATTGGTACACTGGTTTATACCATATGTCATTGCATAAAATTACATTTTTTTTATTTTGCAATTGATTCAATAATAAAGGGTGTAAGTCGAAAGACACTTGTTCTCCCGTCATGATCATTGCGATCTTTTTTTTTTGTTCTAGCCCCCTATTCACAAACGCTTCGATTCGATATCGATTCGGCAATTCGTATTTCTATCTCTCTCACTTTCGTAATGCCAAAAAAAGATAGACATACGACTTGTCGAATCGAAATCGAATCGAAGAGTTTATGAATACAGGGGCTGGGCACCTTCTAGTTACGAAGGTATTGGGGGTCAAAGTTTCAACTTTTTCACAAGTTAATTTTAAATACAAGTTTTTAAAGTTATAGCTTTACTTAAAATACCTCCATGACCGTACTATTCAATGCATCCATCAGCTTATTGTTTTGAGTCCCACCAAAAAACGTGATTTTTCACGTCAAAAAAAAAATCGTTTCCCAGTAATCATTTTTGCGTAGAGTTACTTAGTTTGATGTAGAGAATGCTTGTTGCCGGCTTCGTGAAGGGTCCGCTTACATCCTGTATGGTACATTAAATTTCGTAGTAGTATTCCTACGAAATAGTAACTATCATTGAATCGTCTTTTAAAAACAGAACTACACGCCTGTAATTCCGAAGGGTTAGGTAGAGGTGTACCTGATAGTACACCGACATTTCGCCTGTTCGCCAGTTATGTTTAAAAATGTTTAAGTCCCAACTAATAGGGGGCGAGCCTATTGCCACCAACAGGGCACAAATCAAAACTAGTACGTATAGTAGATTAATACCTCGGGCAGTTCAGTCTTTTGATAATAAATTGAGCCGTGAACAAGGGACATTAATTTGTTTATTTTTCATCTAACAGTTAAAAGTTCCTCTCAGACTTATTACCCGACTACGGCGAAGCCCAAAAGGAGCCTGTTTTTATGTTCCCTCGTAACTCCTAAACGGATAAACGGTTTTGGATAAATTTTACGTCGTTAGATTCGTCTCGCGAGTGTCAGTGGTTATATTGAAATGAAAAACAAAGGTAAATGGCGGATTTCGGGTGCCATTTCGTAGTTTTTTTTTTTTTTTTCTTCCGATACCTTCGAGTGGGGTATCAAAATGAAGGGTTTTAAAGACTGTTCACGAATATATATATATATGCAACTTATAAGTTTAAAAGTGATTCGAAGTGACAAATCGTATAAAAAAAGGTAGAAAATCGTGTACAAGACGCCCCACGACTATGCCACACGGAAGGAAAGTACCATAAATATTATGTACATAGGAAGTTTTACTGAAAAAAGACTTTATTTAGATTTTAAAAATAATTGGAACTGCCTTCAAAGATTTTTAAATTATCGCCTTCCTAAAACGGGAATCCAACCCGCCAATAATGTGAAAAAAAACATGTGTTTTGTGATAACGGTCGAAGGGGGTTAATCATAAGGATTTTTTTTTTCATTATAACATACCCTCGATTATTATCGAGGGTATGTTATAAAAGGAACACCTTGTTAAAATTTTATTTCCTATAAACAAAATTTAAGGTACTTTCCTTTCGTGTGGCATAGCCGTGAGACTCCGCGTTTATCAAAAAAAGTTAAATTGTCTGCGAATTCTTTCACGTTACTAAACTAAAAAGCTGGAAATAAAAAAAGTGGTCGGTGCTTCGTGTCATGCTCCAGCGAATTACCGACGCAGGGTTTTAAGGTCTCTTCGTGGTGCTTCACACCAGCCCATGTCTATTAAATATATGTAAGTGCTATGCTGGGGCCCATGGACTAAAGTATAATGCCAAGAAAAGCGAGCTGTTAGTTTTTATGGCACAAAGCAAGACATAACTATGAAGTGGTACCACCAGTCTCGCTATGTGGTGCCACTCTAAACAGAGTAAAGCAGTTTAAGTACTTTTATCATTGGGCTACAGAGGATGGCACTATACCACGAGCGCAGGGCATTGGCCGTACGATGCAATATGCTGGCCCGCAGAATTGTAAGGTGTGACAGTTATGTGAAGATAATTCTGTTTAGGGGATATAGACAGACTTTATATACCTGCAGTCTGTGGACCAGATACCAAGACGCAGAAAGCGTTTAATGCCTGGCGCGTGTAATACAACAATGCTTTTAGGATACTGCTGTCGCTGCCTCGTTTCTGTAGCGCGTCACGGATGTAGTAGCGAGTACAGATGACTTCTTTGCGATCATACGTAAAAGATCCGCGTCACTACTGCTTCGGATGGGCGGTAGCGACAACAGTCTGTCAGTGTTGCTAGTAAGATGGGCCACTTAATGCGCAGTGCATGTAGTGTTACCAGGTATCTCCAGGAGGTGGCGGAATTAAGTTTTATAAGTTAAGGTTTATCGTTGTTATTTATTGTGTGTTGTAGTGAATTATACTAACATAGGTTTAAGGAATACTAACAAATTTATGGGTTATCTAAATGATTTAAAGGAAAATAAATAAATAATCGTCTATTTTGATGAGTTTTTATTAGGGTTCCACAGCAATGTTCTTGTCTTGCTATGAGAGTGTAAGGGTACGTAATATTAGTCTTATTGTTCAATAAGATTATTGTTAAAAACGCAGGAAAAATAAAAACAACACTCATAATAATTCAACATCATCTACCGTTAAGGTATTTTATACCATATTCGTAGATGACTGTTACGATTCCACTTTATAGCTTAGCCAATATTAAGGGATGGTCTCGCGGACCCCAGGAGATACTGAAGGATATCGCGGGCGGTGATCTGCGTGAGCTCTTTGTTAACACCATTGAGAACAGCTCGCAGCAGGTCTTGCACGATGCCGGGGTACTTATCCAAATTATTCGCGAACTGAAGTCCAATTCTTCTGAATTCCTCGGAATAATCGCTCATAGTCACCTGGACCTGTAGCATTGAAACGGTTGGAGGAAAATGTGATTAATATTTTATGCATGGGTATGAAATAATATATATTCATCTGTGTACAGTTCACGGGACCGGTCAATGTGGCGACACTTGGGGGAGGCCTATGTCCAGCAGTGGACGTCTTTTGGCTGAAATGATGATGATGATGATGATGATTTGTACAGCTCAGTGCGAACTTTCCTTTTTTTCTTTCTTTTTAATTTCTATTTACATATACATATATATATTGATATATATTTATAGTATTTTGTTATATGGTATAGTATTTTATATATCCTTGTAGTTTATCTTTGCAATTAATCAATTTTTTTGCAGATAGAAACACCTACCACTGTTTGTCTCTGCATCACCCAAAGGTTGACTGGTAGAAAATGCCTATGGCATTAAGTCCGCCTCTGTACTTTGTGCATGAAGTGTTAAATAAATAAATAAAACTTTGACGGCACAGTTGGTGCAGTGGCTGAGCTATTGGCTGCTGCGCTGCGTGTCGCGGGTTCGAATCTCGCACGCAACAAATAATTGTATGGCCTACAGGTAGTTGTTTCGGGTCTGGATGTTTTTGTATGTGAGTATAAATGTTTGTAAAAGCACCCACGATACAGGAGAAGTTCATAGTGTGGGGCAAAGTTTAAAAACTAAGCACAGTACACTACTCGGCCAATCGAGATTGAGTGTGGGGCTGTGACACAGGTAATGCTTAATGTTAATGAGTGACAGAATCGAGGATTTTACGAACCTTGTTAAACTCGCTGTGCTACGCTTATGGCCGGTAATGTGATTTGACTATTTACCTGAAGTTCACCCAGGTCTACCACGACGGAAGTTCCGTCCACTTGGTACACCGGATTTGGTAATATTTCTGCTATTCTGGGACCAACCTCTGCCGTAGCCCGAAGGTTCAGGATCGTTGCCCTGTGCACACAAAACAACACATTTCAGAAACATTGTTAAGTAAATATTAGGTCTTTACCTATGAAATTGGAGATTTGTATGAAAATTTTAAAACCTATAGCTTATTTTAGCTTATCTAGCTTTTTTATCTTTCCGATTTGACGCAAGTGCTTCAATGTCGTTTTGACAATAACTCCAAGGCCCGCAGCAAGCTCAGCCGTAGATTGAGTTGGATCCGTTTCCACTACCACCTTCAATTCGTTGTTGTCGACAATAGTTACCGGCCGACCGGGAGGCTCATTCTTCAACTCAAAATTTCCAGATTTAAAACGATTGAACTAATAATGGACCGTGTTTATGCAAGTATTATTAGGCCCTTACAAGTCGTTAATGTTTCGTGTTGTTTGCGCAGCGGTATGTCCACGTAGGAACTCATATTCGAAGATTGTACGAATTTTCAGTTTATCCATGGCGCCAAAAACTACCACAATTTCACAAAAACAAAAAACTATCTAAAAACAAATGACTGAATTTGAAATTAAAAGAACACGGCTTTCGAATAAAATTTATTTGATATTCGAAATGCGCGCCTATCCACAGATAATTAAATCTGAAAATGCTAGTTATTAAATCTCCAATTACATAGGTAAAGACCTATTATAAGTTCTTTTAAATGAAATAAGTTCTTACCTAACTTGGCCATTAACGTTTATGGGTGCATTGTTCAAAACACCTTGCATCTCGAAACCAACTATAGCAAACAAATGAAAAAACGATTTTAATATGGTTTTACATTTAGCAGTGTTATTCGGTTTTTGAATCAGGAACTTCTCAGTAGCAGCCACGGAGCCCAGATTTGTGCTTGGTTGAAGTAGTCCGGGAGGTAGCGTTGCAAAAGAAAAAGTCATAGGAAGCCGGCTGATGTTGATATCTTATATGACTAACTAGCTGTTGCCCGCGACCTTCGTCCGCGTAAAATTCTCAATAAATGGCCTATCCAAAACTAAAAGATTTTTTCAAATCGAACGTTCCTGAGATTAGCGCGTTCAACCAAACAAACAAACTCTTCAGCTTTATAATATTAGTATAGATAAGTGAACTGACGCTTGGTTCACTTATTGGTCATTCGAGATCTATTGAAAAAGATGTCAATCGATTGGCGTAAAAACACTACCTAAAATACAACGCTACCTCCCGGACTAATGGCAATAGCATAACTTTGGCGTAAGTAAACATAACTTTGGCACAAGAAAAGAAAGGCCTATACCAAGCAGTGGGCGAATTCAGGCTGTGGCGGATGATGATGATGGAACATAACTGTTGACATGTTATATTATTTGGAATAGGGACTTTGTTTGAGTATGCAGAAAACTCATCAAACAAATTAGTATATTGTAATCACCAAGAACAAGTGATATCGATATGCTAAAAGTGACTTGATGAGTCAACTGTTTGATTATTTAGCACTTTAAAGCTTGGGCTAACCGCTGCTGCAGTATTATGAACACAATTTTTTCTAATGCACTATCCGGGTTAAGTTAAGTAAATAATTAAATACTTACAATCGGCACTAACTAGTGGAACACTGACGTTACAGTCGATTCGGGAAGGGGTCATTCGCACTACGAGACCGGACACAGATACACTCTTGAGGCCCTGTACCACGGCGTTTTTCAGAAGAATGTCTCCCCTTAAGTAAACACAGTTATTAATAAATACAAATAAAAAGAAAACTTTTTATCTTCGACTATCTCATCTACTGTTTGGTCATTATACTCGATTTTTCTACTAAGTGTAAGGTAAAACGAGGGACGTTTCATCACTCACTTTTAGTACTTCCTTATAAAATAACCCACCATCTCGAATATCTAATAAAATACCAACTGTTTGTTTCTAAGTTCTTCACTCCGTTAAAGTACGTCCCTCGTTTAGTGTAACAGTCATAATAGCCTAGAGAACTTTTCGAAAAATAGTGTTAGTGCTAAATTAGACCGATTTTAGATTTTCCATAGAAACAGAAATTTCCAATTATCTTTTTTTTATAAAAGACATTTCGATAAGTTCCCTGACAACTTTTTAGACTTATGTATCGCGCTTAGCTTACGCGTATGAAGTTTCATTAAAATCTGTTCAGACATTCCGAAAAAAAAAAACTTGAAAGTTTGTATGAAATGCCGTAAGTTGTAAACGCTCATAACACTCTGTATACTTACGCAAAGTTGACATCGGGCAGAGCTACATGGTAGGGTCCCAGAGAAGGCACCTGAAGAGGGTTGACTTGAGGCAAGGTCTTGATGAAGCTCACTAAAGCACCAGCTTTGCGGGTGGCATGCTTGTCATCTTCAGTCAAGGGAAAGTAAGGACTTGGCACAGCTCCCGTTGAGGTTCTGACGTGCAGATTGTTGAGTGTTTCGGTCCCTTTAAATAAGTAAAGGCTTTTAGAGTCAAATTCGATGTATTTATTTCAATTGAATCGGCTACTGGCACTGCATGTTTTTGTTCAAAAACAAATATGAAATAGAGATTTGGTACCCCTAACAAACCCTGAACATTCCTGTTCCAAAACACAATTATTTAAAACGGCTCACATAAATATTTAGACCAACAAACTTAAATTTTAAATAAATGTAAGCTATCAAAATTGTGCTGCTGGCGAAGATAATTATATATCTCGGAAACGGGACGCTTTAGAAGATCTCTCTCGATAATTAACGTTTACCTCATTAAATTTTTGACATTGACATGAGATATCGATTTTAGGAAAAAAAAAGAGTACTTCATTTTTAAACCCCGACACAAAAAAGGGGTTATAAGTTTGACCGCTATGTGTGTCTGTCTGTGGCACCGTAGCTCTTAAGCGAGTAAACCGATTTGGATGCGGTTTTTTTTTAATTTTTTCATTGCAAGATCTATAAAAAAATAATTTCTTTAGAACATAAAACGTTGTCAATCAGGTCTTCGCGAAAACAAACAAAATACAAAGTCGAAGGCCGTGAAAAAGAAGGCCGTGGCCGAACTGGCCTTTTGATATAAGTAGTCTTTGGGACTGACAAGTTGTGTATCGGGGTCCTAGCGGAGGCCCGGAGGGAGGGCGGTCCGAGATATGACTGATTACAAAGCTTAAAGTTTCAGGGGGAAACTGTTTCGAGGAAAAAAAACGGGTTTAAAAAAAAGTGAACCTTATGACTCCTACTATAAGGCGCAAACTCATTGTGTGTACGGGCACGCGGCGCATTTTAGCTGCGTGGATTCATTTGTTTGACAAAGTGGGTCTATGTTTCCACTGCAGTACACACTACACGTATAGTCGTGGGTAGTGTGCACCGCATGCACAGCGTGCATGGCGTTGACAGCACTTCATGTCATTTTTACCATCTTTTGTACCACATTTACAGCAAATAAATAATTTTGACTTTGACTTTGACAGCGTTGAGCTATTCGAGCAAGCCACGCATGTACAAATGACGTCAATTGATGCACAGCGTGTCCGTGGTTTGCAGTGGACACAATCACATATATTTTCTTGCAAAGCGAAGCTTAACACACGTGCGTGGCCTATCGGTGGGCCACGGTGGGTATGCGCCTTAATACACAGTTCGACTATCCTGCAAAATTGTATGTCCTAATTTAAAGTTTTTAATTGAATATTATTAATTTATAATTCAGTTTAGAGGTATCTTTGAGGTATTTTCTATCGAGAAAATGTTACTGAATCGTATTTTTAAATGATATAAAACTTAGAAGTAGAATATATAGCAACGTTGAGGAACGTTGCTATATATTAATCACAAAGTGAATTCTGCAGTAATATTAAAACGAGGGCCATTATATTTCTACATTCATTGGAGCTAATTCTGGCCTTCAAGCACAATACACTGTGGCGCTACGAATATCTGCAACGTCGTAGCAGGCGGAACCGCGCGTAGGCTCTAAAGTCTATAGCTCTACGCCGTAGCAACCCATTTTTTGTTACATAGCGCTTGGAGATTACTATTATCCTACAAGTAGCTTCTTACTATCATAGGAGAAAACAGGGTCTGCGAGGTAGGTATTTGAAGAAACTATTGCCGTTGCGCTGCGTCAAGCCTGCCCCTGTAGAGTGTGATAGGGACAGCTGCAGCTCAGACCGATTATATCACAAAAAAATTGACCAGATCTACGGTTCGTTTTCCCCTTTTTTCTCTTCGAAAACTGAGCCGATTCAATTATTTTTGACATTAAATTTTTAAGAAAGAGGTAGGTCTAGGTTGCCATCAATTTCTTTTATGATAAAAACTTTTCAAATTTGTCTGGTAGTCCTCTAATCACGGCCTAAAAAAATTAGCATTTTTTGTCATTTTCGGAGTCATATTTTCTTTACTTATTAGTTGCTGAAAAAAAGACATGACGGACGTGTCTACAGTAGACCTTGAATTTATGAAAAAAAAAGATTGCTCTAGAGGCATTATTCCGAAAGAAAATATGGGAAGCATTTGTATGGACAATCGTTACCCCTGTTCCCCCATAATAATTCCGAATCACTTGACCAAGGCCCGATTAAACAGGGTACGGACCGATTACGGGCCGGCTGCCGTTTGAGCTAGCCTTTACTTAGAATACTGTTACTTACATGCTTGAGCCGAGTACACAGCGCAAAGTGCTATCAGAAGTCCTCTCATGTTTGCCAACTGCAAAAATTCTATTCGACTGCGTGACAAAAGAAATGAGATGCAAATATATAACATTATATGCAATCATAGCGTTAATTATTTCCCTGTTGTCGGCATTAGTCACAAGAAATCGATTTAGCAGTATTTAGGAGTTATTGAGTCCATATCTAATGTTTCCTTGTTCGCTGGTTATTGATACAGCGATCATGAATTGACTTTTTCGCGATTTCATTATTTTGTACAGTGGTACATAATTATTGAATTATGCGTAGTTTTGGGGTCATTTGGTCTTCTCATAAAAAGAATACTCTCACTATGTTCTTGAAGGACAGGTAACTTGAAGGTTTTCCTGGAAAGTACCTCTCGCTAAGTAAAACTGTAATTTAATTAAGATAATCTACACAATGTTGTCTTATTTAACCCAAAGGTTGACTGGTAGAGAATGCCTTGTGGCAATAAGTCCGCCTATGCACTATTGTACATGAAGTTTAAATAATTAAATAATAATCTAAAATTAATAAGTTTATAAGGTGTAAAAGGAATTCAAGCTCAAATCAAACATGAATAGTGTTTGATTTGAGCTTGACAATCATATTTCTCAATCAGATATTTAACACAAAATTAATCACATTTTTAGGTTTTGAATTCGGGATAGCACGCGACCATACCCACCGTTAGGCAAAAAAATTGATCGGGCTAATATATTTCCTAGTTTTTATACGTTATAATAATTCAAACCATGAAAATACCACAAATTAAATAAAATACCATGAAAATACCATCATCATCATCAATTCAGCCGAAAGACGTCCACTGCTGGACATAGGCCACCCCCAAGTGTCGCCACATTGACCGGTCCCGTGCGACTCGCATCATGTTATCATATTTTAATCTAATTCATAAAACAAGTAACAAGTGTTTGGGATACGCAATATTATATTTGGTGTTAAAAAAAATGTACGATCTACCGTTAGCTTTTATGCCTTGGCAAAAATTTCTATATTGAAAGTAGTGAAATAAAATATTGGTAACATCTATTTAGCGATAATATAAAATATTTGGTCTGAAATTAACTTTAAAAGCGTTTATATAGTTTTATAGCCTAGAAAAAAAAGGAAAATAGCTTCATTTTTACAATACTTAATGAAACACAATTTGGTGAGCATTTATCCATTCGTGCAGGTATTTCGAATTTATTGGTAGTAAAATAGCTGCAATTCTGGTAGGCATTTAAACACAAGCCTTATTTAATTTCAACTTGACACCTCCACGAGTTCTTGAGGAGCTCGTGGCTAATAACAGCCGCTCGGGTCGATCTTTAGGTTAAGCTGTGCTTGCCTAGGTTGGTCTGTGGATGGGTGACCACCCATTACATACCGAGTTTCCTCCGTGCCTCGGAAAGCACGTTAAGCCGTTGGTCCCGGCTGTCATTTGTAGATCTTTGACAGTCGTTAGGTAGTCATTGGCCCAAAAAGTGTGACAACCAGTCTTACCAAAGGGTGTCGTATTACCTAGTAATAACTGGGTTGTGGAGGTCAGATAGGCAGTCGCTCCATGTAAAATACTGGTATTTAGCTGCATCCAGTTCGACTGGAAGCCGACCCCAACATAGTTGGGAAAAGGCTAGACAGATGATGACCTCCACGAGTTCTTGAAAATCAGGGACAGACAGGCTGACAACGAAGTGGTCCTATAGGGTTCCGCTTTTTTCTGTTGATAACAGTGACTGGGACAAGAAGTGACTTTTGGATTTGTTAAGACTTTATACACCCGTTATACATACTATGTAGCAATACTTTGGAGTACAACAAGTTTTTCCTAGGTACTTACATTGGTATTTTACAACTATCAAACTTGCCACCACCACAACCACTACTATATTTTCATGTAATAATAAGCTGCTTGTTAGTGGCGGACTAGAACTGCCAGACTGCGGCACGCCTCGGGCTGTACGGTCCTGGGGGGCTCAAAGTCTTTGTAGTGGGCTAAACATTTTTAACTTGCTTCAATCATTCTTGCATCCTATATTCTCGGAGCTCGTGACTAAATAATAACAGCCGCTTGGGTCTATCTTAAGGTTAAGCCTCGCTTGCCTAGGTTAGTCCGTGGATGGGTGACCACCAATTACAGACCCAGTTTCCGCTGTTGTCCTGGTTGTCATTTGTATATCTTTGACAGTCGTTACCTACAGGCAGTCAGTGACGCGAAAGTCTGACAACCAATCTTACCTAGGGGTATAGTAGATCTTACCCAGTACTAACTGAGTTATGGAGGTTAGACAGGCAGTCGGTCCTTGTAAAATACTAGTATTAATCTGCATCTGGTTAGACTGGAAGCCGACCCCAGCATAGTAGGGAAAAGGCTAGACAGATCATGATGATGTCTCAAGCATTGGTTACATTGGTGAGATCCGTTCTTAGTCTGTGCTGAATGACCGTTTTTTTTATCTTCCTATATCAGTATACAGGGTGTAAACAGACCCTTCACATAGCCGTCAACCAAGCATTCTGTACATCAAACTAAGTAACTTTACGCAAAAATTATTGCAGGGAATCGACTTTTCTTTTTGGGGTGATAAATCAAGTTTTACAGTAGGACTCTATGTAACGCACTCAAAGCATTGTGTTGATGTATGGATTGAATAGTATGGGGGTCGTGGAGGTGTGTAAAGTAAAAATCTTACATTAAAAACATGTATTTAAAAAAATCTTGTGAAAAATTTGGAACTTTGACCTCCAATATCTCCGTAACAAGAAGGTTCCCAGGTATGGTCTAAAACAAAAAAAATATCGCTTAAACTTATTTAATGCTATAAACACTGCTAACCGTGTGTTGCATTTACGGGTCTCGTCCTAATTGGAAGGATCACGTAGGACATCCCTGTTAGTTGGTGCCTAGTAAACTTCCTTAGGGAATCTATTTTTGGATAGAGGACTTCGTTCCCCGACCTACGTCCTAGGACTTGGTCGTGTGGGACTGTACCTACTGTAATATCCAAAACCTATCTTCTGAAAGCCTGTAACTTAGCCGCTGAAATAAATATCACCTGAAGTCATCTCCGTGTTTCCTTCGAGTGTGACGTCATTGGCAACACCTCCTACAATACTTTAAACATTTATATTTTCTGTCTCTTAAAATACAGGTTTATCCTAGTTTAAGAGGCAGGGTTATAAACTTGTTTTGCACAGATTTAGCAACAGCTGTTTTATATAAGTACTTACTATCTGTATTTTTTGTGAATTATTATTATTTATTATATTTTTGTTTAATTAATTAATTAACTATTTAGTTGTTTTATTAATTTACGATAAAATATCCAAATTATATTTTATTTACTTTAAAATATTAAAAGTAAATTGAGACTCAGGGGGGTTCCGTGGGCCGTGCCCAACCTAGGTTCATAAGTTTGCTTAAAGATAAAAAATACTTGAAAATAAAAGTGTGAATATATTTTCCTATATGTTTATTACTAACATCTTAAAGTTCTTATTTTAAGTTATTATGTAAAATCAACACACAATACAAATTAATTATAAGACAAAAACATGTTGTTACCAATTTTGCGACCCCTTCCGTGGTCCAACTAAATTAAATATTCAATATTTTGTGAAATGGAACGCAGCCCTAGTTTATTTATTTTGGTTGGCAATATTGTCGAGCTGTCAGTTTGAATAAAATTTTTAAGAGAAACGCGTTAGCGCTCTGTGAATTTTTTTTTGCAAAATTTATACACAAGTGTTGTTTCACTTTTGTGTAAAAGATCGTTGCAACTTTTCTGTTCCATTCATATTTTGATAAATACTGGCACTAAAAATACATATATCGATTAACGTGGTATAATATGGGAGGCTATTTGCAAAAACCATGTGCGCCATATTGTAACCTCAAAATTTTCTGTTTTGAATGACAATTTTAGTTTTTTTAACCCTTCCGTGGACAAACTTTTCGGTGGACACAATGTCCACGGAATAGACCACGTCTACAAAAGTGACCCCTTTTCCGACTTATACTTTTTATGACACAACTAACATTAAAAAACCCGTGTTGCTAGGTTTGGCTTGGCACTTTAGCATCGCCCGCACTCCCGCCTTGACGCTAAATAGTACCTATAATTATTTTCAACAAACATAATTATGGTCTATTAAGTTGTATTTTTTTATATTATCTGTTTTGTTAACGCTTGTTATTTCTGAAATTGGTGTGTACATGTGGGTTATGATTTCTATTTCAGCTAATAATGCTTAGAACCAGTAAAATTATGCATCTAACTGATGAAGAAAAGAAGATTAGGCGTCGTGAACAAAAAAAAATGAGTATGCGGCGAGCGCGTGCAAAACTGAGCGATGCTACTATTGAAGAGATACGCAAGAAAGACAGAGATAGGTATCATAAGAAAAAAGAAAAAGGTGAAATTAAGACTATTGATCAATGTACTCCTAGACAACAGCGCCAAATTAGGAAAATGTGACGTGAAAAACAAATAAAGGTCGTGAATTAATAAAAATGTGGAAAGCCACCGCTGCTCTATTAGACGAAAATACTCTCCCGTCAAGTCCTTCTTCGTCATTTTCACGTGCTGAAGTTGGAAGGGCAGTAGCTACTCGTAATACGAGAAAATTAAAAGCAGAAAATGAAGCTTTAAATTTAAAGGTCTTAGCAATGAGCAATGAGCAAAGTAATAAGAAAATACAAGATGCGTATCGAAACAAGACAACAAGATTCTGCACTACCTTGTAAATGCAATTTGACATAATTATAAAAGAAATTCAATACTTACGACGATATAATAATTATGTTAACGGAAAAGACGTCATTACGGGGACGTAAAAGTTTTATTTTATTTAATTGATTATTTTACAACGTAATTGTTTTTGTTCTTCAGGTTACGAACTGTTAGAGTTTATTTTGTTGATTAAAAGCTCTATTTTAAACTTTTCTGTGGATCATTTGGTATTTTCGGTGGACACATAAAAACCAAAATGTTACATATTTTCATAAAAATAAGGTTTTGATCTCTGATTTTGTGGATTGTACAATTATTTTGCTATTTCCCATAATAAATGCTGATTTTTTATAAAAAAGAAGACATTTTAATTTTTTTTAATTTTAAATTCCTGTTTTGTTTATGACCCACTTACCTCATGACGTTCCCAGTCTGCGTACAAAAATTCTATCGAATTTATCCAGAAGTTTATTTACAGCACATTATTTTTCATTTTAAGCATTTTCTACATGATGTTGACTAATAGGCTAGTACGGACAGGGTAACGACCCCGAATCGATATAAATGTTACGGTAAGTGTGATTAATTGAGAATTATTAATACTTTTACCTCGACTTTCGGTAATTATTAATAATGATGGATAATTATTAATAATTTCCAATTTATCAAACTTACCATAAACACTAAACACATGTTGCCAACTCGCTACACTTCAAAAACCCTTAAATTCGTAACTCAGTTTTATTTCCAGATGTGTTAGTGCAAGTGAACCAATACTAATAAATGGTGTTCTATTTCGTTAATACTTTATGTTACCTATTTAGTTAGTTTGATAAAAAAACAATGTAGGTACTATGATAGTTTAAAAATATTCCTATGAATTAGATGTATGTTTTCATTTATTGTCGTCGTCAGATCGTCACCATGTATAAATGTTACCTTACAGGACCTAGCAAATTGAATGCCCACAGAGCGTAAGTTGTAGGTACAGTTTTTTTTTTTTATGAATGGCTTCTCAGTTCAACATATGAGGCTGGCTTCTGCTTAACCGGACTATCCTGTAAATGAATGCATATGCACAGGAGAGTAAAGCCTCCAGCCAGGGACATAAAACCAATAAACTAAGCGACCGAACGCCAAGGGCACCCCCTGTGGGGTACAAGCGTCGGCTTAGAGCACCGCTGGGGAGTGCAGCCAAGGGAAAGGCTGGACCTGATTGAAATAATTTAGGGGCTGGCTCAGCATCGCGGGCTTGCTTGAGCTTGAGCAAGGGTCCGGGCGGGGCGTGAACGGGGACGTCGTGACGGACCTCGACAGCGAGGTCGGAATGACGGCAGTTTGTATTTACGTTATGTACTAGTTTCCCTATTGCTTTCGTGGAGGAGGGTGATAGGGTCGTCGGGGTAAGGTATAAATAAAACACGTATTTGTAGTAGGCAGGCATACGTATATATTTACAAAAGCGGATCTTAACAGTAAAACGTTTTTAACGGCATTTTTTTGACGATTCTAATTCAGGAGATTCTTTATATTTTTAGTTATATGAGGGTTATCACATTATTTTTCAAATATCTAACTTTTAATTTCCTCTGTTTTACTTTGGCTAATCTTTGGCAAATATATGGATGGTTTTCCTCTACTTAAAATGACCCCATATAATGTTCAGCCAGTTCTAGTTAAACGAACCGTTTTATCCCTGATTGGTTGATTTATTTGTTCTATCTGATTAATAACTATCAGACAACAGGTAGTCCGTGATAAAATCATTTATGGGAATCGTGAAAAGTTCTTTATTGACCATGTCAATTGCCATTCTGAGGAAACCATTTAACAAATTTCTATCGCTTCTGTCACTACGAAAACTAAATAATCTATTAGAAAACACGTTAAAGACTCCTACATTATCGCCAATAACCATGTTTGTTAAGTTGAACTGAAACAAAAGACAACTATAAGGAAACTGTGGAAATACAATCTCAATTACCTGCTGGACTAATTTGTAATCCCAGGATATGTTAAAGAAGATCCTGAAGCAAGTGCTAGAAATGTTTTCTGATGTTCATGCTATAGCTACTATAACTATATGCATTCACATCAACGAAAAGAATTAACACTGCTGACCATTAGCAAGAATCCTAAGCTCCATTGTCCACTGTCCAGTGTCTATGCTTGGTTTAGAAATGACTCGAAATTTCTACTTTTTAACCGGCTTCAATACTGCATCAAAAACTGCAAAAGCGCGGGTTGTAGCTTAAGTAATATAGAACGTAATGTTAGATAATTATATTTACCACAACGTTCTTGATGTCGACTTTGACAGCTGCACTGTCGATCTGCAGAACCTCGTCTATTTTGGGAGCACGCGTCTTGTAACCGCCCGACGACGCCGTGACAGCCACTTCGTACAAGTTAGCACTGATAACAGGAAAAAAGCCAATATTTAAGTATGTATCAAACTGCTAAAATATTTCCAGTAAGATTACTTACAAGTAATCTTACTGGAAATAAGATTACTTATAGGTACCAGAAATGCATTCTTGATACAATGGATAAAGCTACTTTCTTAATGCCTTGAGATCGCTCAGAAAAAGGATGCGTTTCGGTAATTATCGTCTATCTTTAGAAATGCTTATGTTACAATGATTGCCTACAAGATTAGATCAACAACTGTATATTCAAAACTTTTGATTGATAGATGACGAACGATAAACAAACAGAATGGGTGAACTCAACTGATTGAAAACTTTCAACAAAAAAAGCTTGTATCACGATTATTACCGAAGGGCATATCTTTTCTGGTTTAACACTAACACTAACTAACAGTTACCACGTATTCAGTACATCATCAATCATGAACACAACTCAATATTGAACCTAAGACAACCCACTGACCAAATCCCCGGATATGGACCATTCGCAACCTCTGACACATGAAGATAAATAAATGGTAGGCCAATATAATATCTATTACTAGGGACGTACCTTATGTGACATTTGAACAAAATAGGCAATAAGCTTATAGCACCCCGTACGTGAAAGTCACCTAAAATATAAAATAGAAAGATATTGTGACTGATTTACACATTAAACTGAAAACAAGGAAATGGATACAGTTTTCCCTATACAAATAATATAAAGAGTTACAGCTTGACGGTTTGTATCCGGGGAGTGTTATGACTCGGCCTGGCTATATTTAAAACGTTCCTGTGGGATAATTTACGACTAAGCTGGTTTAAAATATGTGTTTCATGATCTCAAAGAGAGATTTCTCCTTCTCTCCGGGATTCTGGTAAATCTTCGTAGTATGTCGTAAATACAACAAACTATTGGCAACGCCGCCAGTCTCTTGGGCACATTACCAGCTGACAGCGTTGAGGAGTTTGATGCCCTTTTATAGTTTTTGTTGGTTTATTTATTTTAGTTAATTTAATAGTATTTAAATAAAAATGTATAGTTTACTCTACTGAATAAAACATATTGTTTAAAAAAAAAGAACTATTTAACTCATTTAATCTAAGACCATGTAGATACACTCAGCAAACCCTAAACCAATAAAAAAAGCCACTTGGGCACAATCAGCGTAAGTTTAGTTTGTTCACAAATTCGAGTGTTTGGGAAATTTTCTGTGCCGCTGAGTGTTGGTAGGTATATCGGTAACAATGTCGATGTTCAGTGATATATGGGATTTGGGAATCTCATCAGTTTTACCTTCAAAATATACCATCGGTATGGTGATATTGATGTCCGACCTAAGATTAATGAGACGTAGTTCAAGACCATTTAACTGTAACTGCTTGACGCCAGCCACGACGATGTTCTCCAGGTAAACTTTACTTCTAGAAGATAAAAAGCATCTTTAATATTCTGAAGACAATCAAGAACACGCTCGTTTTACACCAAAAAAGACGAACGCTTAATGTACAATTGCAATCGGTTCGAAGTAAGATTGTTGCCAAATCCTGTTTTGACGAAAGTCTGACAACCAGAACCAGTCTTACCAAAGGGTATCGTATTATTCGTATTACCCAGTGTTTACTGGGTTGTGGAGTTGTCATATAGGCCGTCGCTCCATGTAAAATACTGGTATTCAACTGCATCCGGTGAGACTGGAAGCCGACCCCAATATAATTGGGAAAAGGCTAGGCAGATGATCACCGCCAATCGAACCTTACTTTTCTTTTTCGCCAATTTAGTCACCATTGAATAACTTACTTTAGCCAGAGGATAGGAATATCAAAGCTGTACGGTGGAAGCGCTGGTATGTTCATGGGGTCGATATTAGGTACGAGTGGTATGAAGTCGACGACATCTGCAGCTTTCTCGCTGGCCTTATTATCCTGTGCAGACAGCGGCATGTACCTCATTGGAAGTTTTCCAACTGCAGCTCTGATGTGGAAGTCGCCGATGTGTTCATTTCCTATAATATAGTACTCGGTAAGGATTTCAGAGGAATCAGGCGGAGGTGAAATGTACCTACATAATGTCAGACGTTTACATAGGGTGACTGGTAATTAGTGACCGATACTTAAACACGTGATTGTACTCATGATAACAAACAACTTTCCCAAAGAAACATTTTTTTTTATTCTCATTCACTTTTGTCACACTGAAACCTACGGAGCGGGCATGCGAGCCGCGCGGGTGCTCTGCCTACCCACTGTTGCACGGTAAGATAGTAATGAGTCAGAACGGCATCACGTGGCTAACAGCTGATAGGTCAAAGGCCGTGTTTCATACGGCTGTTGTGTTATTGTGATAAAAGTGAATGAATATAAAAAAAAAACTTTGGGAAAGTTGTTTGTTATCATGAGTACAGTCACGTGTTTAAGTATCGGTCACTAATTACCAGTTGCCCTGTATAACAGTGCAGGTGTTTGTTTATCTTCATTGAAATTGTAACTAATCCGCTTTTATAAAAGATCTCTAGAGGTATAAGTTGCAGCCTTTTTAGATATTAAAGACATTAGTAATTTATCTCTATCACAAGCACTTTGGATATGTTGGTATACAGCTGATAAATATGACAAGCTAGAAAAATTATGCCAAGAAGTGAACGAAGGTTTAGTCCGCGGACATGGCTAGGTAGGTATGTAGATAGATATAGAAGTTGTAACATAATAAATGCAAAACCTCCCGTGTGGTCTCTCGGACCATGAAACTGAACAACTTTTGTTCTACGAGTTCTAGAAATTCGCAAAACAAAAATTGGATTTTCTATAGGAATTGACGCGATCCGCTGATCAACATGTTTGGTAAAACTAAAAAAAAAATCCAAAAGTCATAGAACAAAAGCTGTTCAGATTCATGATCTGAGAGACCACACGAGAGATCTTGCATTTATTATGTTACACTATGTAGTACGCTGCTCAAGGATTCAGGACTAAGCTATCGATTGAGAAGAGGTGGTCAGGTATATCTCACCTCATTTACATGGATGACCAGACACTCTTTTCCCTCAGCAATTTTCAACTGATGGGGCTTCTGAAAGTAACTGAAACTTTCAGTAGAGCCATCAGGATGGAATTTGGTGTCGACAAATGTGCGGTCATGCATGTAAAGCGAGGACAGATTGTGGAATCTGTGGGAACCTTAACTCTCGGATTCCTTAAATCTTTATCCCTCTCAGCAACTGAAACCCTAAAGTAGGTTTCAGTTACAGAGACGGATCTAAGATATAAGGAATCCGAGAGTTGGGTATGTCGGAAGCGCTGGGCATCAATGTTGCTGCCATGAAGCAATCGTTGAAGGAGCGCTTCTTTGGCTTTCTGAAAAAAATATTTAATAGGATTTTATCAGGCGGAAATAAGGTGCGTCTGTTCAACGGTTCGGTTATGTTGGTTTTGATGTACTCTTTCGGCATACTTAAATGTACTTAAACTAAAACAAAACTAGACGCCCTGGATAGGAGGCTCCGTTAATTGTTGACGGCAAATCGAATGCATCACCCACGTTATCAGACTGTATATCCCGCGGAGGTGTGGAGGTCGAGGCTTTTTAAATGCTAAGACTCTCCACAATCGCTAGACATGCAGTCTCAGGGAATATTTCCTAGAAGTCGACATGGAGATGCATCGATATGTGGTCGCCGTGGACAAGGGCCTCACCCTGCTCTCCTTGGAGTAGAAGAAGACTAAAGAGAACTGGCTCAAACTTGTAGTGCTTGACATTAACGATCGCAGGGAGGTATGACTGAGTAAGGAACTTCACGGACGCTTTTCCCGGGCCCTGCATGAGCCCGATGTCGACTTATCCGCGTCCGTAGCTTGGCTACGTTCCGGGGACCACTTCGGAGAAACTGAAGCTTTTGTCTGTGCAGTTATGGATGAAATTATAATTTTTTCAATCTCTCCTGGAGGCAAAGTATTCTAAATACACAAACACATTCCTTCATTTTTAAAAAGAAACAAATCTGCATTCAAATATTGTCAAAAATTCGCTTGCCACACTCGGGAATCGAACCGACTAAAATTCGAAAACAATAATATCCTGTACTTTTATGACATCTATCGATAGGGTCAACCGTATGGATCAAGTCTCTCTAACAAACATATATTAAATGAAAGGAAAACCATGAAATCTAAACTTATAAATTCAATGGGACAAGATAAAGCACTTTCACTCAAAGGTCCTTTGTCAATAATTTTATTAATAAAGGAAGATTTCCTTTGAGTAACATTTGCTATCTCCAGTATTTAGACTACTTGACCTCCATGTGAGGTTGAAAAATTTCACTCTATATCCATATGTATATTTAAAACATAGTATGTCGGGCTTGGCACCGACCGAGTGAATCAATCCGTCACATTATCTCCGGGGGTTTCTCTTCTGGTCTAGCTAACGGAGAGATCTTGTATAGACACAACTTTGTAGGCAGGATTATCCAACAGCAAATTGCTCTAAATACAGCCCTGCGGAAGTGCCGTATTATAGGTATGTGCCCGACCCAGTTCTCGAAAATAGCAATATCACAATGTACTGGGATCAATCCATCATCACTGACAGGACTATTGTAGTCAATAAGCCTGATATAGTGGTTTTGGATCGATCGGAGCAGCGCGCAATATTTGTTGACTTAACGGTCCCACATGACGAGACCCTCGTGAAAGCCGAGAAAGATAAGCAAATGAAGTATCTTGACTTGGCTCGCGAGGTTGTCGACATGTGAGATGTGGATCAGCGATCATTGTGCCGACAGTCGTATCAGCCTATGGCTTAATTGCCAAGAGCCTCGACCATACCTGAGGAGGCTCTTGTCAGGCAGCTGGAACAAGGGCTTGATTCAGAAAGCGGTAGTACTGGAGACGGCTCGTATTGTTAGGAGGTTCTCTGGAGCTCTGACCGCCGGTAGCTTAGACCCTGTTGCCAATACCGGTGGGTTTCAATTTTTTTTTACTTTAATATTTAATTTTTTAAAGGAATATTTAAAGATGTAAGGTAAATAAATAAATAAAGGAAATAATTATAATATTTTTAGAAACAGTACGTTTTGGTATAAGTGGGGAAACTTTGTTCGAGGCAGAATAGTGTATTGACAAACACATTTCAAATGCATCACAGAAAAGTATTAGGCTAGTGACTACTAAACAGTAAGGGTTGCACCTCATCTAGCAGCACGGAATCTCATTTTTCCATGCTCCTATCCTTCTCTGTCGCTCAGTGACAGAACCGTCATTTACTACAGCGACAAACAGAGCGTGTGTGAGCGTGCGGAACTATAGGAGCATGAAAAAAATACGAATACGAGCTGCTATATGAGGCTCAAAGCTAACTCGCTTAACTAATAGGTACGAGTATATTTTCAATTAAAATATTTACAAGAATAATTTCTACTCAACGGAGGTTAATTACAGGCTATTAATTAATGAAAATGTGTAAAGACTTACATTGAGATTAGGTACGCAGATTACATGAAATTGATTTGGTATTTGCGCAATGCAGGTAAGTAACAGCACCGTAATCTTATCAACATGGCTAGATTATAAACTCGTGAAGGAAGCACACTTCCTTAGGGTAAAGAGTGAGTGTAAATAAATAAATATAATTGCATTGTGAATGAAAATACAAGAAGCTTCAGTAAAACCGAAACGAGAGTCAATAGTCATCGGGATTTTAATGGACTAGAGGAGCTCGAGATGCGAGAGGTACCGAAAATATAAATGATTGAAATAGACTCAGGCATACTTACCTGCACGTTTAAAAGTCACACAAGCACATTTTTCATTGTTGATAGAACCTAGACCCCTGGCAGATAGCAGTGGTTACAAATATGTTTGCTCTCACTGCATACAAGGGGCTAAAGGTTTTCCACCACTTTTTAATGAGTTATAAACCATGGCTAATTCAGTTTTAAGCACAATAGCCTCACAATCATAACTTATTTATTCCTAACAACATTACCACTTTTTTATATAAATACATCATTACTTACTCACTTATATCAAAATCTCCTAGTATTACACTCAGTAAGTTGTACAATGTCACTATCAAAAGTAACTGCATTTTTGCACCAAACCCTTCGCCAGACTGCGTTACAAATACATCAGTTTCAGATTTATAACACTGATCATTATCTTCTGAAGTAATTCCTCTTTTTATATTAGGGTTTACGTGCTTGCACATTAGTCACAATAAATTGATTTTCCACTCGTACATTCCATTTCATGCCATAGAATTTCCACATAATGGCTTGTTAATAATACACGAGTATTAGCAAGAAATTATTTAGACGTAGACAGTTAATTATATAACAGGAAACACTAAAGTTGAAGAACGGTATGTATGTCGCAGAAAGATAGTTTTTTTGGGGATATAGTTATATCCCGGAAGATAGTTACATGAAAGCGATTTATAATTAATCTAGTGAAATAATTATATGTATTGTATTTGATACAAGAGCGAGCGAAGCGAGCTCGGGACTTGGGGTACCCCGACTCTGACAGATTAGGTTCGAAGGGGAGGGGGTCTAGAGAGCAAGCGAAGCAAACGAACTGAGATATTATAAATCGCCTTCATATGACGGTAAGTAGGTACTTGTAATAGGTTGACAGATTTTTCAACTAGGTAAGTCAAGTGTTTTAAATGTGAAACATAACTACAAAAGCTTTCTAACTGCCAACTTGCCCTGTCCTTAACCTAAGACTGTGCCTAAGATGACTCTCTGACCGAAGAATTGGATGTACGTCAGCCTCAAAAAGATGTAAACATGGACAAGGCGCCATTTCAATGTTTGTAAACATTTTAATAGCACCTTTGCTCCATAACATTGCAACCAAGGTATAGGTACAAAACTAAGGATAATATGTATTAAACCAAAACAAAATAGTAACGTGTACTAAAACCTCATATAAAGGCCAGATACATTATTATCGATACACCCAAAGACCAAAACAAAGTAAACATGCCAGATACATAATTATCGATACATCCTACGACCAAAACCAGGTAAACATGCCAGATCCATAATAATCGATACATGCTTTGTCCAAAACAAGGTAAACATGCCAGACCCATAATTATCGATACATCCTTTGACCAAAACAAGGTAAACATGCCAGATACATAATTATCAATACATCCTGTGACCAAAACAAGGTAAACATGCCAGATACATAATTATCGGTACATCCTGTGACCAAAACAAGGTAAACATGCCAGATACATAATTATCGATACATCCTGTGACCAAAACAAGGTAAACATGCTATATACATAATGTTTTGCCACAAGTAATGTATGACTGCCTCGTTGGTCTAGTGGTCGCAAGCGCGACTGTTGATCATGAGGTCCTGGGTTCGATTCCCAGGTCGGTCAAAGTGTTATTGGGTTTTTCCATCAGGAATTTCTCCGTAGCAGCCACGGAGTCTGAATCTGCGCCCGGTTGTTGGCAATAGGCTCGCCCCCTATTACTTGGGACTAAAATATAACTGGCGAAATGTGGGTGTACTATTTGGCACAGCTCTGCCTGACCCTTCGAGGATTACAGGCGTGATGTTATAATTTTCGCTCAATTCAACACTTAAAGTATGAATGGATTTTTATTTAGACTCTTTGTCTGATAATCCTTTTTTACACTACCGCAAATTTCAAATGTCATGCAAACCCTAATGCAAACCTCATATAAGGGAAGTCATTATTGCTCTAAGCTCTAGCCGGGCTATAATATTGTACCGAATTTAATTTCTACCCGCTGGTCAAATATGATTTGAATTTGGAACCTTGTATTATATGTAGTAAAACTTTAACAAAGAGTTTTCACTTCATAGGTTTTAGGTGCCTGAAGTTCCTGAAAACAAATATATAAATATTATATGAAAATAAATGGTTATACAACATTATTTTTAGTATATGCGAAACCTGAATATAGTTTGTTCAGAATAAGTTAAGCAACAAAAAGAAACTGAAACCAGAAACATGGGACATCTTCCAACCCGGCTGGCCACCGTGGAAGATTATGACCAAAACCCTCCAAAAATAACCAAACAGATGGAAAAAAAGCCATCATCAACAAACATCAACTCAATTAAACATTGCGACTTATAACGTCAGGATTTTATCGTCATACGAACGCTTACTGGAACTAAATGAAGCAATAAAGAAAATTAATACGACATAATCGGTATTTCAGAAGTGAAACGTCTTAGTAACAAAGTAGAGGAATAATACTCTAGAACATAATACTCTGTCACATAGGATGTACACCTGGTAAATGTGGAGTAGGCTTCATAATAAACAAGTCTCGAGAGCTTTATTGGATTAACAGATCGTGAGGCGACGCTAAACTTAAGCTTCCAAGGGTTTATGATATCCATGATACAAGTGTTCGCGCCTACGAACACCGCGAGTAAGGAAGAAATAAAGGAATTTTCTAAGACCATCGACAAAGCGATGGAAACAACATATAAAATCAATACATTAATCGGCGACTTTAACGCTAAGGTTGCTGCTCCCAAAGAAGGTTAGGTTACGAAAGGAACGAAAGAGGACAGAGACTTGTAGACTACGCACTTGAACATATTTAATCTAACCATCTTCAACACATGCTTCATTGCGACTTGGCGATCCCCAAACAGACAACACAAAAACGAGATCGATTATATATTATCTAACCAACTAAAAATATTCTAAAATTTTGAAGTCCTGAACATGTCATTTATTCTTATTTCAGATGTGCCCATCTGACCCATTACAATAACTCATTGGATCATCCGGTTGTGATCCGGTATAGTTGGACAATAAATAAATAATTTAAAATAAAAAAGCCTTTTATTTCCTACTAATTACTTTCCCCGCCGCATTTGGCACCACCAATGGGGACAGACCGGTGGGGGTAGACGGGAATAAACCTTTTGGGAAGGTCCTCCAGGTAAAAGCAGCAGAGGAAGACCATTGACGCTTTGGGAAGAAGAGATTACAAGGACAGCTGGTCGAGACTGGAAACAGATAGCACAAGACAGAGACAACTGGGCATCTTCATTGTATACTTTCATGTAGGGCACCCCATTTTGCTATACTGTAATGTATACGCGTTTCACTGTCTCTCCACTTTTAATTACGCCAACGAATACAGACACATACAAAGGGACTTTTAATTTTAGATGTTAGGATTGAGATAAGTTATACAATAAGATAAAAAAAAAAGTTTATTACAAAGGGGAACGTTCTTAATATAAATAAAAATACATGAATTAGTAAAAATCAAAATAAGAATTTAGAACGCGTTATTCATTTTAAGGTTATGTCCTAAGTCATGCTTTCGTTTAAATGTGCGTTCTGTGTTAGACGGCCGCCCAGCTTGAATCCTAGTCTTAGTCTTTTCTATTTACCTGTCTTTACATCTGCTCAGGAAAGAATGATTGAAATAGTAACGTGACGAAAGAATACCGAACGATTGATTCGTTGCGGTCGGGTATGTTTTAAAATACCTACGCGCGAAATCCTAAATCTGAAAGTATAGGTACCCAATGTTAACTCGGCCAATGACGTCACAAATGTTAGGTAAAGGTATGTTTTAATGAAGTAATTCTCGATTGGATTTGAAAACATACCCGACGGCAACACGGTCTCTCACGTCATAAGCGTTGTGTAAAGGCACAGATAATATAATACTACGGTAAAGGTATAGATTCCATATACGCAGTGACGCATATTCCTTATCGCTCGTGCGAAGGCGATGGGCATGTGCTGGAGAAGGATAGGGAGGGTATGCAAACGAGCCAATC
Source organism: Noctua janthe (assembly GCA_910589295.1). NCBI lineage: Eukaryota > Metazoa > Arthropoda > Insecta > Lepidoptera > Noctuidae > Noctua > Noctua janthe. Next base: position 8,738,521 of record OU342556.1, on the reverse strand, counting down.
CGAAAACAATAATCTTATCCAATGAATTTATCTACTAATCCGTATGAATCTAGCCACAGGATCAGCACAAACACATAGAATTAAAAAAAAAACAATATACGTAACTGAAGGAGGTAGAGACACATTGTTTACAGACTTACAGGATAAAAGAATGAATGACGACAATAGATAGATAAACACACAGTATATTCACCTCAATTTACCTAATTAATAAATACCAAACATCATTAAACTCAGGTGTTTTGATCATTAATTACTGGGTATTGTAATCTTATTAACAATAAGATATAGAGCAGCTGCGAAACAAATCACAGACTGATTACAACTAGATTATTCTATTTTAATACTGGAATTAGCAGTTAATACTGATGGATGAAGATAATCGGAGATATTATATATAGATGTGCGAACAACCCAGACTGGTCAAATTGAAAAAAAGGACCACGTTAGTAACTTGTTGTTTTAAAAATTCTTAAACTGACATGGTCACTAACATTGAAAACGGGATATTTACCATGTTTACTATAAGTTTCGAGTTCCCGATATTTCGGCGCTGTTGCAAGCACCATGATCACGGATAAATTGAGGTTATTGCGGGTGGGTGTTAACGAGCAAACAAATCGGTCTTCCCTCTTTCTTGTTCGTTTTTTACACTCGGTACCGCTACCACTGTCACTCGAACTCGATTCTGTTCCCGACACACGAAACTCACTGTGTCCGCTCGTGAACTTTTTACGCCACTTTTTCGATTTTTACACAGTTGAACTAAACTTATAGTAAACATGGTACCTAAATATCCCGTTTTCAGTGTTAATAATAATTGTTGTTTTAAAGTTGAAATATTTTGTTAATTTTCGATAAAATTATCATATTTAATTTTGTTATATTTTATTACAGAAAATGAAACTACTGTGCCTTACGACGTTACTTATGTGCGCGTTTGCGCAAGGCGCCAATGTGGACTATGAAGATCTACCCCTGGGTAAGTTTTAATAAGTAGGTACATAGGTATCTAGTAAACATTTTATTAATATACAGTCGATACTTTTAAAGCAACACCATAAGAAATCCAACATTTGTTAAATAGGAGTGCCACAAAACTATCATCTATTAGGACAGAGGGACTTAGAATCGAATCCTGTGGCACTCCAATATTATGAGCCATCCATTCACGATACCTTACTGTATAAAAATGAGAAGGATACATTAGGATTCGTGTACATTTAGTTATTCTGCCCACTACACCGTACCATACCAGGACCGTGCTATGACCGTATAACATGACACGGACTACTAGGCCACTAGAAAGTATTAACAGCTGTCGCCGCGCCGACTCCTTTAGTAGCACTTTTATTTTTATCCCGATAATTAAGTTCGTGGGCAATAATTGTATATTTGCAATTACCTTTTATTTTAGTGGAAAGCGTTGAAAATCATTTGGAAAACCTCCACCTGGAACTAGACCTATTATCAAGGGACCATGCTGTAACTGAAGATGATAAGCTGCTTATAGCAGAGATCCAGGCTTTAGATGCACAGGGCCGTAGCGTGGTCGCTGACGCCCTCGCTGAAATGATCGAGGATTTCAGGGATGTCGTGATTCATGGAAACGACGACCTGCCCCCGCTCGACCTTCTTGAGATACCTCTCATTGGACCCTTCGAATATAGAACTACTGCGTATGTTTATTTTTGCATTATTGTCTAGATTATGTAACAGAGTTTATGCTCTTGCATACAAGAACATTCATTAACAATCAAAAGACATGAAACTTTCGAAGCGAAGTTGCAAAAGAGTTTATTGAAATTATGGACGAACTTGATTCAAGCAATTCATTCAATCAAAATCAGTTCAGTGTGAGTTCAGTTAATCAGTAGTTATTCTTACAGTCTCTATGAGTTCTGTACACCTCTGTTCCCAAAGTACTCTTTAAGTTACATTTAAAGTATTGTTTAACGATATTTGTGTATGTGCAGTACGACAGCCACGGTAACCATCAACGACTTCGAGATGGAAGGTCTCCGCTGGTACGTGCTGGACTCCCTCACCTTCAACGCGATCCGACTTGCTTTTGCAGCTCACATCACTATCCCCCGGATTACTATCACTGGTAAGTTGTAAATAAATTGTTAGAAACGTAATTGCAAGTCCTTCACATAATACCTTTCAGAATATGTACATATGTATGGATACGATGAATATCAATATGATTTTTCCGTACCCGGGCAGAAAGCCCCCCTAACTTAATAGTGGTTGTTTATGATGACTACAGCAAGATTCTCGTGACGTAAACTATTTTACGTCACTCACCACTGAACACAAAAAAAATATTGATAGTTTGATAAAATATACTTAATCTCCGATAGTTTGGTAATAAGTACATAAGCCTATTAGCACTTTAATCCACACTAGAGTATTAAAAGATTAAAAAAAATATTATCATTTATCAGGTGGCTACGACGCCCGCGCAAGAATTGGTCTTTTAAGCCACAGAGCTGGCGGTGGATTCAGGTATGTACCGTAATATTTTCTTCATGGTATTTTGATATAGCAGAAGATTGGTAAATGTTGATTTTGCGAAGAGCACTTTAACATAATATAATTTTGGTCAAGTCATTCTTGGGCCATGCAGATTTGTGTCTGATGAAGGAACCGAACGAAAAAGAGTCTTTGAAAGATTCACACTTACTTAACGGGGATGCGCCAGGGTACGCAACCCTCATTAAGCCTAAAAAAAAAAAGCTCATTTAACCCCATTGAATGACTTTTTCATGAAACAGTTATTGAATGGGGTTACATGAACTTAGAGAGTTGTGATAATGATTTTAATTATTACAATTCTGTAACTGCATACGTGTTACTAGCGCGACTCATTTTTCATCAACAAACAACCTGACACTGACCTGCAAGTTGCAAAAAACGTAAGAAAATTGGAATTTCGCGGGCCACCCTGGTGCTTCCGCCTTCCACCTTAAAGATCACAACGATTCAGACGAATAACACTGTGGTATTAGTAGGTACTATCTTTATGCAGCATATAGGAAGGACATTTGGGTACAAAGTGTTCTCAAACTATCAGACAATCGTAAGCTTAGGTCATCAGGATTATCAACCTAAAAATAATTTTATACCTTCCTCCAGGATCTTTGCCCACCGCATCGAAGTCGGTATGGACATGAGGGTGGGCAGCAACCTCTTAGCAGGACATCTGATTCTTCGTGAATTGAACATCAACATCGACATCCACGACACCCATGTAAGCCATAATATTGATTTAATGATTTTTTGTATTTCCCTTTCTTAATGTCAAATCAAGTCATAATCAGATTTAGTCACTTCCTAGACATGCCAAGATAACTGAGTAAAATGTAGGCCAACCGTCCGCACCCTTACTGCATCAGTTCCCGGGTTTCTGCAGGCACCGTTCATATGGTATTATACCATTGGTTATTTAATTGCCGGTGTCTGAACTGAAATAGAAGCATATTGAAGTTTGCGACTTACTAAGTTTTTAGTAGGTACATTATTACATTGAAGGAACTCCTTATGCAGAGTTTGATTCTTTTATTTGCATTTTATTTATTTTATTTGGTTCTTCAACAATGAGTACTTACACTATTACGTATGGATTTTTTTTAATTAGGGGATTAGTTACTTAAAACTTAATCGATAAGCATAATTGATGATAATGTTGTTTTTGTTATTCTCTAGATTCAATTCCACGGCATGACTGGGTCAAACATTATCAACGCCTTCATCAACAACTATGTTCAGAACCTAACACAGGCCGTGATCCAGGCTGAACTGGAGAACGTCAGCCAAACGCTGAGCGAAGAACTCTTCGACGTCGTCAATGACGTTCTCAAGGACTACACCATCAATGATATCTTAGGATTGTGAGAAGAACGTCACACAAGGAACAAGGACCGAATTTCAAAACTTAACATTTTTATTTTTGTTGTAAGAAATAAAATAATTAGGAAATGACAAACTCATTATTATAAACATATTAAAATAAACTTGTTTTTTATTTTGTGTTTGTGGATGTTCACCTTCACAAGGCTGTGGTCTTCTTGCAAAAGCTACTACGCAACAGTTATCGCATTTTAAGCATCCATGAACCTCTAAAAATAGCAGTCTTATTCTTATTCTTTACTGCACACAAAAATAATAGAAATACACACATAATTGGCACGATTGGCGCAGTGGCTGAGCGATTGACTGCTGCGCTTCGTGTCGCGGGTTCGATTTCCGCACGGAACAAATATTTGTATGGCCTACAGGTAGTTGTTCTGGGTCTGGCTGTTTGTGTATGTGAATTTAAATGTTTGTAAACGCACCCACGATACAAGAGAAATTCCTAGTGTGGGGCAACGTTTTTTTTTTAAAAAGAAGAAAGATAGAACAAATATAGCTAATAGCATAATTTTCGAGTCGCTACAACAAAGCACTACGTTACCGCTAATAACCATTTCTCACCGGCACGGCGCACAGTACGTTTGTACCAACACATTACTTTATTCGTGCGCCGTAATATTATGACGGTTAGTTAAGACTTTAGGCAACTATGCGGGTAATGGAAGATAAAAACTAAACTAATACAAAAATACCTACGCATAGTATCGTTGCCCTTACGTGTATGTGAACATGCATTTTTATACCTTTTATTTTTTTATTTAAGTAGATATTATAAAGTAAAAAAGCTAGTGGAACAAGGTAGGTAGAATGGAAATGGGGCATTTGACATGTCTAATTTTATACTCTTGGAAAACGAAGTAAACGCTCGCCATACTATAATAAATATGTGTATGTATGGCACATTCCGAGTCACCTCTAGATAGAGCAATCTATAGTGCAGCACGGCTCTTATGACGCGTGGCCATAGTAGGAACTAACACCCAAAAGAACCATGTAGCACTGCACCTCCTGACCTCCACATCAACCGTATCAACCAACAGAAAAAAACATTAGCTATCAACCTTTATCTGACTAAATTAAAGTGTATCTCAATATTCCTAAAAGTAATTTTACAACTCCGCAATTTGAATTTACCAGCATTTTTTCAATTGTATTAAAAGTTAGAGATTCGACTTTATATTGGATTTCGAGATCTAATTACTGTGTAAGGCGGAGGGTCTAAATTAAAATGATAAATTACGTTTGAAACTCCTAAAATCAAGCTTTAAATTATGTCATAAATCCTTGTGTCACGGTAGATTCCATACAGGGCACCCCACGGCTATGCCACACGGAAGGAAAGTATTTACCTCAAATATTGTATGTTTTCCCGGAAAGTCAGAGGAAAGTATTATTATTATTATTAATTCATTTACATGAACTAAATTTTAAATAAATGGTAAATTTCTTGGTCTTCCTTTTATTTAAGATGCAATTTTAAATATGAAAAAAATATCCTTAAGTTTATCTTTTCACATTTGGCGGGTTCGGCAGGATATATTAAAATCTTTGAACCCAGCTCAATTTATTTTTAAAATCAAAATGAAGTCTTCTTTCAGTAAAACATCCTATGTACAATATTTAATGTGCTTTTCTTCTTGTGGCACAGCCGTGGGCCACCCTGTGTAAATTCCTTAGTCGCTTCAACAATCTTTTCTCGTGGGCTACCTCGGAGCTTTCTCCTTTTTTTTTGGAAAAACTGTATTCACTAAGAAATAGCTCAAAAGATACGATAGCCAACTATGTAAAAACATAACCCTCTTTTTGGGCTTCGCAGTTGGCTAAAAAATACATTGATAGAAAGGTCGTTGTCTATGACGTATGTTTGACGTTTTATGTCAATGTTTGACAGTCGGTTACAGAATATTTATTTAGATTTTTAAAACAATTTTCAATTATTACAATGGCAGGTAATTTCTGGCAAAGTTCTCATCACCAACAGTGGATATTAGATAAACAGGATCTTATAAGAGATCGTCAACATGATTTGGGAATATTGTCTGAAGAAGAGTACCAAAAAATATTCAATTTCTTCGCAAGCATAATTCAGGTTTTAGGAGAACAGTTAAAGCTTCGCCAACAAGTTATAGCCACAGCTACGGTATACTTCAAGAGGTTCTACGCAAGGAACTCGTTAAAATGTATTGACCCGTTGCTTTTAGCACCTACATGCGTGTTCCTTGCATCTAAGGTTGAAGAGTTTGGTGTGATCTCGAACTCTCGTCTAATAACCACTTGCCAGACAGTGATAAAGAATAAGTTTAGCTATGCATACGGACAGCAGGAGTTTCCGTACAGAACTAACCATATATTAGAGTGTGAGTTCTACTTGTTGGAGAATTTAGACTGCTGTTTGATAGTGTACCAGCCTTACCGACCATTACTGTTGTTTGTACAAGACATTGGACAAGATGATCAGTTGTTAACATATGCATGGAGGATAGTTAATGATTCTTTGAGAACTGATGTCAGTTTACTGTATCCTCCATATCAGGTATTTATTACACAATAACTATTTACTAGTTGCGTTACATCTATACTAATATTATAAAGCTGAAGAGTTTGCTTGTTTGGTTGATCACGCTAATGTCAGGAACTACTGGTTCAATTTGAAAAATTCTTTTAGTGTTGGAAAGCCATTTTTTTTAATTTTATTTTTTATTTAGCCCACAAGGAAGGTTATAGGCTATAAAATTTCACACGGACGAAGGTCGCGGGCAACAGCCAGTTGAAGATATGACTGCAAAGTTTTGACCCAATTTGACTGTGATTATTATGTTTCAGATAGCAATAGCAGCTCTCCACATAGCATGTGTGATGCTTGGGAAGGAAAGCCACAAGCCTTGGTTTGCAGAACTCAATGTTGACATGGACAAGGTGAGGAAATAATTAAGTAACTAATCAAAGGTTTGGATTATTATTTAAAGAATGAAATACAGTCTTAGCTGAAATATTTTTTTACTTTGCTTTGATCCACATTGTAATTGTATTTTTTTTTTGTTTACCTCTTTTTTCACCTGTAAAATATTATACTAGGAATTTATTTAAAAAAATATTTACAAACTACAAATCTATAATAGTAATAAATATATGTACAAGTATCAAAAGGGTTACAGGGTGTCAAAAAATTTGTCCACCTCACTGTCAACAGGAAAAGTGCCCAGAAGGCTGGCAGCATTGTTATGTTGGATGGCAATGCTGATTCTTTGGCCAAAAAATAGGCCCACCCTCTGGTTATTATACTAAGTATAAATAATTGACTGAAGACACTTATTTGTTTTCTGGTTTTGTCAACAGACTATCAGCCAATAAGGTCAACCTACTTATAACTTTAATAATATTCTTTTTCATTTCAGATCCAAGAGATTGTGAGGTCCATAATAAACTTATATGAAATGTGGAAGAGTTATGATGAGAAGAAGGAAATTCAACCTTTGTTAGTGAAAATGCCTAAACCAAAGCCTGCACCCCAAAGATAATAGTTAATAATAATACTTTTTATTATCATAGTGTTGTCGTACTTATACCTTAAGAGACAGTTGACTTTATATTGGACAGGAAGTAGGAACCTAGTTAGGACATGGACAGACATAGACAGAATTTGTCAATAATATGAACTGAGAAGTAGAATTAGAAGAAATTACTTGTATTCTGTAATACACTGCCAAATCTCAAGTTGTGCTTGGTTAGGTTATAACAACAGCCAATAAGTGAAATGATACTTAAGACGATCAAATTAAACTGGATTGGAAACCGGGAGTTATTCATATAACAATTCAGAGTACACACTTTTTATAAACTGGTGCTGCCATCATCAAAAAATTCAGTTTTCTGAAATAATAATACCTAATGAACATTGTAACAATTCTAAGAAAAATATTTTTTTAAAGTACAATAAGTGTATTCATAGACAGTATGCCTTCAGGTGCGTGCATTGTCGGTACGCACTGCCTACTTGCCTACCTCATAACATCCAATTAAACTATCTTACTCACTTTAATAAGTATGATGGGAGATGACTGATATATTTTATTTATGTAGTGATAGTTACAGAGAGTTTAATGGACGACATTGGGACCAGAGTGCTGTAAGTGAAATTTATACCAATACTGAGGTTATTATACAATGGCATAGAAAAATCATAATTCTTCCATGCTACACTGATCTGCTCTTCAGTGCTTTCTTCCTTGAGGGATCATAACATGTCACAATAGAATTGGTGCGGTATGCAAAGTGAAGGCCATACCACACTGATCTAAGTAATGAGGTGCACTTACATTCTGTTGTGCCCTACATCACATTGATTCTAACGTCGTCAGTTGGATCTTATGAGGTAGGCAGGTAGGCAGCGCCTGCAATGCACGTGCCTGGCCTTTGTACTACCTGATAAAATTAGAAATATGTTCCTAGTTCGAAATTGTTTCCTACCAGTATTTGTAAAATTTGTTACAGAGTACAATAATAAATCTTGACAATCAATTAATAATAATAACGTATTCGTATGCTGAGAGTATGTTTAAATTAACTCATTAATGTTTATTGTTTAAGTTTGACGCTGTATGGAGGAAATACTGTGTCTTATGTAATGCTTTTATGTGGCATAAATGTGCCTGCAGTAATTGAACTGATGTTATGTGTGAGAACAATTATTACTTATGTTGTCAACGTATTTCTCGCTGATAGAGTAAGCAATAAAATATTACGACTTATTAGATTGACGATTTGTAAATATACGTGGACGGCGGCCTTCATACTACTTCACGAATGCGTGTATTATTTTACAGAAATAAATATTTTTCAATCTTTGAAAAGATTTTTTTTTTGTTTTTATGGATTTTTACATAGCTACCCTTCCTATTTCCACACAAAATACTTATATAATACCGCCAAAAGATTCCCACGCTCGTTAATGAGTTCGCTCTGACCGAACCTTAGGAGAGCCTGCTAGTAACATTAAGTTAGGAACATAGGTATCAGTAGCGAAGGGTCAATTTTTGTAAGAAGTAAGCTAGATTACGTTTCTTTAATGTGATTATATTATTTGTCTATACATAGAATACTGACTGTGCCATTTTTCAAAGGGAAGCCTGTAGGAATCGAGTTCTATGGAACCTTCGCCACTAATAGGTACACATATCTATACAACTCTATAATATTGAAACAAATAATGCTTAAATTATAATTTTCCCTTATTATATACAGTACGCACATTCCAAAAAAGTAACAAGCTGAAATTGATTGAATTGAATTGATAGTAAAATCATTAATTTCATATCGACACAAGCATACAGAGCTCCCTAGCGTACCTACGTACAGTACTCGACATAGTATTCCAACGACAACAAGTTTTAAAGTTGTATATTGGTCACAGATGGCATTGGAATGGCTGCAGCGCCCGATGCTGTGGGTTCGAGTCCCGCGTCACATTTACTTAATTTTTGCAACTGTTTTTTGATTATGTAGAAGTGAAAAGACCGTTGCAGTATTACGTTAGGTGGAGTACCTTTGGTAAGGTATTTAAATGAGTGTATAGTGTGGTAGGTTCATACATAATAAAAATAGGTACCTCTACTGATTATCAGATGATACAAAAACATTGGAGATGTTTTAATGAATTTATTGATTTATTTTACACTTCAAGCACAAAAGTACAGAGGCGGACTTAATGCCATAGGCATTTTCTACCAGTTAACCTTTCGGTGAATTCAGGTAGTGTTCGTCACTACGCCCTTATTTTATAATATTATCGATGCATTGTTCCGTATGGTGTCGGACGTAAAAGAATAGCACCATCCCATATCTTCCCGTGGGTGTCGTAAGAGGCGACTAAGGGACTTACTAGAGAGTGGGCAGCAGCGTTATCTGTGTTTTTAACAACCGTACTGCGATCGCCAACGCGCCTGCCAAGCGTGGCGATTATGGCAAAACCCCCCCAATGATGAGCGCAACACAAAAATGGCCCCTAGTACCCGGAAGCCCGTCTACCCTCGACTATGGTAGCGGTCGAGGTCGCGGCGTGGCAAGGGGTGCTAAGAATCTCCGGATGGGATCAGGCTGCCTATACCGACGACTTGACCTGGCAACATATAACACGCGTACACTCCGGACCGACAAGAAGATAACGGAACTCGAAGAGGAATTGAGCAGGCTGCGATGGAGTATTGTGGGATTATCTGAGTCCGAAGAGAGGGGGAGGATACGATAATCCTGAAATCCGGCAATCTGCTCTATTTCCGAGAGGGTGACCGGCAGTCCCAGGGTGGTGTTGGGTTTATCGTCCACAAGTCCCTCGTGAATAACGTGGTGAAGATCGAGAGTGTGTCGACCAGGGTGGCGTACCTTATACTCAGAATATCCTCAAGATATTCGCTGAAGGTCATACAGGTCTACGCCCCGACCTCGGCACACCCCGACGATGAAGCGGAGACCATGTATGAGGATATTTCCAAAGCCCTGCATGGTTTCAAAACTCACTTCACCGTTGTCATGGGGGACTTCAATGCGAAACCAGGCATACGAGACGGGGATGAGCTGCAGGTGGGACAATTTGGGGTTGGACGTCGGAACCACCGGGGTCACCAACTGGCTAGTTTTATGGAGAAGGAGGGCCTCTATATGATGAACTCCTTCTTCAAAAAGCGTGAGCACAGGAAGTGGACCTGGCAGAGTCCCGATGGTGCAACAACAAATGAGATTGACTTCATCATGTCAACCAAGAAGCAAATGTTCAATGATGTCTCTGTGATCAATTCGGTGAAAACCGGGAGCGATCACCGCATGGTAAGAGGCACATTGAACATCAATATCAAGCTTGGTCAAGGTCTCGACTGATGAAGTCTACGCTCCGTCCAGCACAGATCCAGATCCAAAACCCCGAGAGCTTTCAGCTTGAACTCCAGAATCGTTTCGAGTGCCTAGGAAGCTCGGTGGACGATTACAACGATGGGTTCGTGGAAACTGTTCATACGACTGGGTCTAGGTTCTTCAAGACACGTCGTGCACACAAGAACAAAAAACTCTCTGATCATACTCTCTAGCTCATGAAGGAGCGGCGTGAGATGATCCTGCAGTCTTCAGACGAGGCGTGGAAATACCGGCAGCTCAATAGACGGATCTCTAAATCCTTGAAGAGCGACCTCCGCCGCTTTAATACCGAGCGTATTAAAGACGCTATTGAGCGGAATAAAGGCTCCAAGGTATTTTCAAGAGATCTGGCTATTGGGCAGAGCCAGCTTACGAAACCGAATACCGACGATGGCAGGATCGTATCCGCCAAACCGGAGCTGCTGAGGGAGATCGAGAGTTTTTATGGCAGTTGTACACTTCAACCAGTAAACCCGTTGCAAATCTAGCTAACGACCCAAGAGCTAGACTGACCCGACACTATACCGAAGACATTCCGGATTTTAGCCTGTACGAGATTAGGATGGCTCTAAAACAGCTAAAAAACAACAAGGCACCGGGTGATGACGAAATTACGGCCGAACTCCTGAAGACAGGTGGAAAACGGGTACTTAAGGTCCTTCAGAAGCTGTTTGATTCCGTCATACTCGAGGGGAAAACGCCGCAGGCATGGTGCTGGGGTGTGGTGGTACTCTTCTTTAAAAAAGGGCGACAATGCCCGGCTGAAGAACTATAGGCCCATCTCACTTCTAAGCCATGTCTACAAGTTGTTTTCAAGAGTCATCACGAATCGTAGACCACATACATACGCTGCGGCAGGTTATACAGAAGACCGCCTCTCTGTTTGGCGTTTGTGGACTACGAGAAAGCCTTCGATTCGATTGAGACTTGGGCTGTACTGCAGTCTCTCCAACGGTGCCAAATTGACTATCGGTACATCAAGATGTTGAAGTGTTTGTACAAAAACGCCACCATGTCAGTCCGACTTCAGGACCAGACCTCGGAACCTATCCTTCTGCAGCGAGGTGTGAGACAGGGAGACGTCATATCTCCGAAACTGTTCACTGCTGCACAGGAGGATGTCTTCAAGGTTCTGGACTGGAGAGGGCTAGGCATTAACGTCAATGGCGAGTACATCTCTCACCTTCGGTTTGCCGACGATATAGTGGTCATGGCTGAGACCATGGAGGACCTCAGTACTATGCTCGATGACCTCAGTAGAGCTTCCGGAAGAGTGGGTCTTAAAATGAACATGGACAAAACCAAAGTCATGTTGAATGCCCATGTAACACCCACTCCTATCAAGATCGGAGACTCTACACTCGAAGTTGTAGACGATTATGTCTATCTGGGACAAACGATCCAGTTAGGTAGGTCTAACTTCGAGAAAGAGGTTAACCGTCGAATCCGACTCGGCTGGGCAGCGTTCGGGAAGTTGCGTGGTATCTTCTCGTCCAACTTACCGCAGTGTCTCAAGACGAAAGTCTATGACCAGTGTGTGTTGCCAGTGATTACATACGGGACCGAAACGTGGTCGCTCACAATGGGCCTCATCAGAAGGCTTAAAGTCACCCAAAGGGCAATGGAGAGGGCTATGCTCGGAGTTTCCTTGCGTGATCAAATCAGAAATGAGGAAACCCGTAAGAGAACCAAGGTTACCGACGTAGCTCGAAGAATAGCCAAACTTAAGTGGTAGTGGGCAGGGCATATTGCTCGCAGAACGGATGGCCGATGGGGCCGGAAAGTTCTGGAGTGGCGACCGCGAACTGGAAGACGTTGCGTTGGAAGGCCTCCCACTAGGTGGACCGATGACCTGGTAAAGGTTGCGGGAATCCGCTGGATGCGAGACGCACGGGATCGGTCAATGTGGCGACACTTGGGGGAGGCCTATGTCCAGCAGTGGACGTCTTTCGGCTGAAATGATGATGAATGATGATGATGATTGTTTAGCAATCAAAACAATGTTTTACTAATTGGATAACAAGGATATCCTTTATCGTATCAGGAAAAACAACTATGAGCGACAATAGCTTCTTTCAAGGGTTCTGTATGTACCTAGGTGTAAATGCGTTGCCTACGAAACGCGAAATAATGGTTTCTAGAACTTCTGGTGTCAAATGATGATACCTGTATGGATAATTACAAAACCAAGCACAATAGTAACAAGTAACGGCTTATTGTATGAGGGCAATCATAACAAATCCGATATTCTCATATCAAAACATAAGCTGCTCGTCTTACTGCAGTGTCCACGCTGTACGTATATTTCAGGATAGGTGCAAAAAAGTAGTAGGTAGGTAGAGCATCTAATTTGAAGGCAACGGTTCTGATTTTTTTAGGCAGGTTCTTATATTATGTTATCATTAGTGTCTGTTGCCCGCGACCTCCATTCGCGTGAAATTATTAAAAAAATATTACTTCCCTTTTTGAATCGGATTTTGTTACCAATTTCAAGGGTTTTGATTTTTTTGCACGGAACCGTAATTCCTATACTTACTAAATTAAGGTAGCCTAAGATATTACTTATAACATCAGCTATCTGCTAGAAAAAGTCTCATCAAAAACTGTCTAGCCGCTTCGGAGATTAGCCATTTGAACCGGATTTTGTTAACAATTTCACAGATAATATAATAGACAATTTCAAGGGTTTTCATTTTATTGTCGGATTCTAATAAATGTTTTTAAAATTAAAAGTAGCCTTAGTTACTCCTTATAACATCAGCTATTACTGTCGTAAAAGTCCCCTCTAACATAGGTCCAGCCGTTTCGAAGATTAGCCGGATCAGACAGACAAAAATTAAAAAATATATATTTTAATGAATTTTTCTAGTGGGCATTGAGGGCCAAATCCGAAACCATGAGGAATATCAAAAAATACTCAGAGTCTCGAGCCCGATTTTGATGAAAACTAGAACTGCATCATTAGATTTAAAAAAAATCAATATTCTTAATAGACATTGCTCGCAGAACGGATGGCCGATGGGGCCGGGAAGTTCTGGAGTAGCGACCGCGAACTGGAAGACATTGCGTTGGAAGGCCTAGGTGGACCGATGACCTGGTAAAGGTTGCAGGGATCCGCTGGATGCGAGACGCACGGGACCGGTCAATGTGGCGACACTTGGGGGAGGCCTATGTCCAGCAGTGGACGTCTTTCGGCTGAAATGATGATGATGATGAATATTCTTAACCAGGAAAAAATAACACACACTCTAATAAGACACCATTCGATAGTGTCGTTAATAAGGATCAAATTCTGGGAAATAATGACATGGGAAACTTGAGAAAAATGTGAAAAATCACACTTTATATCTACTTTCATATGCATTCAGTAAAAAGCTGTTATTTCGATATTACAGACACTTCAATTTGGTTTATTTTTATAGATGATTTTAATATTGAATCCGTCGTTTCATTCTTAGGCTTTCACACTATAGCTAGGTATAATAATACTAACAAGTTGTCCGTACCTACTGCTTTGCATTTGACTAGTAACTAAGTACCGACTTGTCAAATTAATACAACCTAAGGACATCCGGAGGCCCTAGCACGAGCGCTCGGTTACGCTGTGGCGTGGTGTAACCGTAACGTAAATACATCGATTTTTAAATCGAAAATACAATTAGGTATCCCATAGCTTTCTAGATAAATTGTTTTCATCAAACACAATCAGTATTATCCATAGATAATTATGAATAAAGTATGAAAATTTGTGTGTGAAACGTGAAAGAAACGAGTATTTTCAAGTCAACGTATTTAGGTTACGTTTACACTGCGCGTTCGTGGTAGGGCCTTAGATGTTTGTTCGGAATCGAAACCGCGACCCTCTCCCCTTAGTACCAAAGCTCACCTACCGTGCCAACTAGTACCAAACGAGTCCTGAAAACACTTTTTACCCTCATGTAGTCGAAAAAACACCATGTCCTGAAATTTAAATCAGAAAGCGTGCTCAATGCATAATTCGGTGCAGTCTTGTGAATTCCTTCCACTTCACTATATAAATGTTGCGGAACCGATGCCTACGTCAGTAAGTCGCTTCAGCTGCAGTCAACATGTCTTCCAGGGTTCTACTGTGTGACCTGTGCATCATCCTACTGTGCGGACTGAGGTTCATACTGGCCGAGGACAAAACTATTGTGTATGTCACAGGTTTTATTTATCATACCATATACCTATTTAGCGACAGTAGATTATCAAGGAAGGCGGTCTAGCTAAGGCGTTATTAGAGGAATGGCAGCGCAGTTCACCTATTCTACAATTAATTTTTTTATGGATCAATACCTCATAACGTTGCTCCCAGTATAAGGTAAATATTTGCAGTTTAAATATATAACATTTTCATTGTACACAGGTCACCAGCAACGGATAATGCAACAAAAGGCAACTGCACGTGCGGTGGTTTCCCGACGACCACAATAGAGGTCGGCGCTCTGCCCCTCCTCTCACAGAACCCAGGCCTGATCGTCAAGTGCGACGACGAGGGCGCTGGAACTTGCAAGAGCCTTTGCAACGCCTTGGCCACCGCAACCAAGGCTAAGGGACCAGAAGTGTTATGCATTAGACTTAAGAACGCAATGGAATTGAAGGTTATTAGCTGATGATTTGTGTAAATTGCAACTGCTGATCTGAGCATGTAACAACTTATTAACATCCATGTTTTGTTGCAGTTGTCAGCATTCTACCAAGTGTGCGACAAGCCGTGGACGTTCGCCGACATTACCGCAGACGTGGCTCTTTGCTGCGTGGAATCCAAGGTGAAGACCTGCCTCTCCGCGGAGAAGAACAACGCCACAGCAACTGTCGACACTAAGTTAGCCGTGTAATGCACTCGCTCGTGTTAGTTTAGTCTTGCATTTATTATAGTAAAAGATTTATATTTATAAGAAGACGGTTGTTTCACTTTTACTTATAATAACTTTACAAGAAATATAAAGAACTAGCTTTTGCCCGCGGCTTCGCCCGCTTGGATGTCGAAAAATATATCCCCTTTTTAACCCTTCGGGGGTAGAATTATCAAGAAGATCCTAACTTCAAAACTGACGGACTTTCATATAAACTTCCATCTCCTATTTTACCCCTTTAGGGGTGGAATTCCCAAGAATCTTTTCTTAGTGTCTACTTACTCTTCACGAAGAACACACCCTCCAAGTTCCAGGACCTGCGGTTTAAGCTGTGTGTTGATATATCACCCAGTCAGTCAGTTTATCATTTTATATATATACGATAGAAGATGATTTTGATGAATTTTATACTGTTAAATAGTAAACAGTACACATAAAGTTAGCTTTCTCGAAATTACCTAGGTTCGAATAAATTCATAGGTTCAAACTCAGCCAACAAGAACAATTTGAACGTTGAACCAGCGTGAGGTAATTAGATAGACAATAATTATTTTAACTGAAACAAGAAAGTATGGGGTAAAACCGTATATTTACAACTAGTTTCTGCTATGTCTGCATAGTAAACTTTTGTACATTGTTCCAATAGATCCTGTAAAATTATGTTTTACGATTTGACAAAACACGGCGACCAAAGTAGGCCGAATTACAAAAGTAACATAATAATATCAGATATCAACCGTGATTTCGGTGTATATGCCGCCTGCACTTGCGCGGCCAGAGACAAATTGACCTGACCAAGCCAATCTCTAGAACGGTTCATTAGCCATCAAAATAAACTGGAGGCGAGGGTGATAAGATGGAAAACAGACCTCTGTAAATTTCAGCAGTTTATCAAGGAGTAAGTAGACATATCAGCACAGATGTATGACAGAGGACATGATAAAATACCATCCCTCCAAACCAACAGATTACTCAATGATATCGATAACATCTATCCAGTGCGTGTTTTTGTAAACGTTCACTCTGGCCGCGCAGGTGTGGTCCAAGTGTAAATACATAACATAGCCGAAGCTAATATTTTGTGAGAACCAATATGTTGATATTTTATGACGTAGTCTGTTCTAGAACAGTCGTGTTTTAATTACTACTTGACCACATTGTATGAAATCTACCAGTTTCTACGATACGTCGGTACAATATCCTCGCTCACATTGCAACCCGAACATTAAATAAAAAGTGCATACTTTCGGAAAATCATTGAATTAACTAAAAATACGTATAGCTCATTAAAAACCCTTACTAATTTCATTCCTTACAAAGGACACGTATCCTAAAATACTATACAATTGCTACTACAACAGTAAATCATAAACATAATTTATTATAATAATTAAAACAACTAAAGTGCCATTTTTAAAGGCAAAAATATGTTTATTCTTTCAAGTGGTTGTCACTAACCATGACCTGAAGTAAAACTCATGAATAGCTAACAGTTATTTAGGGGTTTTACACACTGATTCTACAGCTTTTGAAACCACATTTGATATTCCGTTAATGATTTGGTAGGCTTCAAAAGAACAATTTGCTTCAAAGAGGATTTCCAAATAAAATGTGAAAGCTTCACTTGCTCAATGTACCTCTGGAAATTGCAAATGATACTCAAAATATATGATGAGGTTCATTATGTAAATTTATTAAATACAGGACATTCAAAGCAACTATGGGGCTTCAGTAAAATAACGCTTTATTGCACAAACACAGCTAATAAATAAATATTATTGTTTTTATTTGATAAAATAGTTCACTGTCAGCATAAATGATAGTTACTTCAGAAAACATTCCATTCAAATGACATCTCCATATTTTTGAGGGTAACATTTAGTTGGTGGGACCAGGTAAGAAAGAAGACATAAGTTTTGTTCTATCCGTTTTTATCCTTACAAGTATATACTTGTAAACTTATTGTTATAAGTATATTCAACAGTGGTAAGGATACTAAGGGTTGTGTGCTCTGCCGCTCGCACTTTAACAAATAGTATTATGCTTGGAACAAGAGGGGGGCCCCCTCTTTATTGTCAGTCTAATGCCCGAACCAGGGGGTCTAAAATGGCCCCTTTAGCAGAATCATAATAGGATAATAATATGAATCACGTTAAAATTCTTAAAATAGCCATAGACGCAGTTAATATCATGAACTGTCACTTTGTGACCATATTACAAATTGGAATCGAATTAATTTTATCCTATTATGATTTTAAAGCGGCCATTTTAGACCCCTTGGGCTTTTGCTACTTTACTGCCTACTAGTAAGGATAGCAGAAACAAGTTAACATACTCCATTTACAGAATATTGTAGCATAGTAAAATAGAACCATGATAAAATAAGTGCCTAAATCACAATTTTTTTTACCTTTTCGGTTTAAAATTCCGTGATCCTACTATTTTGCTATTCAGCCATGGCATTCTTTTATAAAAATTTAGCTTCTCCTCGAGAAAACCTTCCATCTAAGTCTTGGGCTTTTTTGATGATGGACTTCTTCTGCGCTTCGTCGAAACGGTTCACTTGAAGATCTACGTCTCGACTGAATGGGCGCCGCTCCTTTTTGCCACCATCTTCTTTTTCTTCCTTCTGTTCATAAATGAAAAACAGAAAGTTAGATTATTAATTCGCCACTGTAGGGTGTTTAATTGCGATTTTCCCATACGAATCCAGTTCAACAATCGAGATTCGTCCGCGATTACTGACAATAATGACATGAGCACAAATATGTAATTTCCTAAATTTAAAAGCAAGTTTCACGAGAAATAACGATTGTAACTTGTCGATAGGATCTTTTTTATAAAAATATGAGTTCCAGAACACTATGTTCATAAAACATAAAATTTTAATCATAACAGTAGGAGAAATAAGTGGTACCATATTGGTGTTTGTGACTGGACCTATTATAATATGTTTACCTTTTTCTTCTTTTTCAACTTCTTTTGATGCAAATCTAGAAGGCTTTCTTCCCTCTTGTGTTTCTTTTTGTGTTTTCTGCAATAAAAAAGAGAGGCATTTCATTACACATTTTTCGATACACAACATTATAATTTTATACATTTATGAGTGTAACTGTAAAACCGCGCCTAACTTTGAGACCTCTCAGAGTATACCAGAGCAGTAGTTAATTTTGGGTGAGCACAAGGGCACTAAAGAGTACATATTAGAAGCAGCCCTTAGAGGCACATACAGGTACACACAGGTACAAATAGGTATAGTTACTCACTTGACGGCCGACTCTTGTTCGTCATCCCTGTTAGCGATGTGGCGCATCCTTGCTTCTTGCTTTAAGGACAGCTCCACATCTTCCTCTTTCGCGAGCCCGGCTGCTTTTTTTGCCTTCTCGTCTGGAGTATCTGTCCAACTCGATCTGCGGATATAAGCATTACGAATTTATTTATTTAAACTTCAATTCATTGCACTAGAATCTAGTGGAGATATATTTTCCTAGTATTATCTAATGGCTAGATAATACTAGGAAAATATATCTCCTAGTTCATTAGAGTTGTTGAGTTGAGACTAAAATACTGTACTTCCTTAACTATTGTTTATTCACAAGATTGTTTGAATAATTATGCATGAGTAATGATTGATGTGCATTCCATAAGAATTAAATAATATTATGGCTGAGTATAGGAGGAACATAGACACAACTCACCTATCTGACATATCCGGGCCCTCCTTAGCTCTAAAGCTCCTCGCTTCTAAACCAATGATTTTTGCTTTACCCTCGGGCAACTCCAACATCCATTGCTCTCTGGATTTTATGTTGCTTGTATCTGAATGTCCATCTAAATTCTTAATTTTGATGTCTAGGGCTCTTTCCTCGAGCCGCCGGTGAGCGTCAGACCATTTTTCTTCAGCGCCGGCAGGCAGAGGCCCGATACCCAAGTCTTCATCCGAACTTTCGTATTTGATAACTTCTCTTTCCTTCTCAGCCAATACTTTACGTATATTATCAGGAATAGATGGACCTTAAGTACAAAAATATTGATTAATATTAACATGGTATATATCTTCACTATGTAATATTGCATGGAGCTAGAAGGTAACTGGTAATCATTCTGTATATGCAAAGAAAAGCCAATAAGGACTTGCGCCAGCTTATTTAGTGCAAAAAAATATTTTATACTTTACCTATATTTTTCGGATTTCTTTTAAGATGTGCTGGCAGAGCAGGACCCTCAATATCTGGAGAGTCACTTCGCTCGTAACGCTTCTCGAGATGCGGCGGCAGTGCTGGTCCACACACGTCAGGACCTGACTTATCATCACCCCTTGGCGCCGTACGCCTCAATTTGTGTCTCAAGTCTGTTGGATCTATTTCTATCTCACTCGGAGAGTCGTCACTTGATATCTCTCCTTCTTCACAACTTTCTTTTTGAGCATTCTTTTGGGTGGAAGACACTTCCTCCACAACTTCAGCCTCGTTTTTTGACACATCACCTTTTACATCAATGTCAGTTGTGCTACTTACTTCTACTGCTGCTGTGGCATCTCTGTCCCTATCTTTGCTGGATTTGGAACTTTTTCTTTTGTGTTTCTTTTTATGCTTCTTCTTTTTGGTCTTTTGGAGTTCTTTCTCCAAATTCAACAGTTTCGCCCTTAGTCTCTCGTCATCAGAAGAATCAATCTCACTGGACTCATCAGTTTTCTCTTTCACAACAACAGCTGGTATCATGTTATAGTAAGAGCCAGGTTGCACTTCCTCAGAAGCATCACTATTGTCATGTTCTTCAATGATGATTGGACTTTCACTTTTTCTTTTTGGTGCTATCATAGGAGGAGGTATATATACTTCAGATCTTTTAGATTTATGATCAGGGGATGGTGATTTGTCTTTTGCTTTCTTTATGGGCTTCTCAGGACTTTTAATTTGTTCTGTTTTATGCCGAGTATCTTCCTTAACTTCTTTTTCTTTCCGAAAATCATGGGCTACATAAGATCTAGAAGTAGATCCAGCATGTTTATGTCTATCTCTACTACTACTCCTATGTTCTTTGACTTTTGATTTATCACTAGAGTCTCTGTGCCTATTCCTCTCATGTGATTTCCTGCTTGGACTTCTATCCCTTGAATGTCTCCTCCTACTTACAGGTGACTGTCTAGAATACCTGTGTCTATCCCTTTCTCTATCTCTAGAATGTCTATCAGAGCGTGATCTTTCATCTCTTTTTCTGTCAAAATTTCTATTAAATCTGTCAGGTCCAGGTCTACTTCTTCCTGAATCTCTGAAATTCTCAGCTCTTTGATTAGAAGATTTATCTTCTTGAATTTTTGCTCGCCCCTTGAATCTACCAGTTTCTGAATCACTGCTTGACTCATCTGAAATCATATTGGACCTAAAAGCAAAAAAGAGGTTTTAAAATCAGGAATAATACAAAATCTAATTTACTTACTACATTTATTATATACAGAAATATATACAACATCTAAAGTTACAATTAAAACATTTTCGCTATTTTCTTAGCACTGTAACGAACAGACTTCAGAAAACCAGCAGTGAGAATGCCCTTTAGAGATTGTCTCACACTGGACTGCCAAACTATATCCTTCAGTATTTGTCTTAATATGACAGCACAATCAATGTCGTAAGCGACTGCTCGCAGGACATCTTCCATGTCTTGTTGAAGACCACCATGGTTCCAAAATTTGACAATTTTTCGCTGTGGCACCATCGGCAGCTGCATCAAGTGATGCAGTTTAGTCTCTGGATTTATATCCTGATGGCACTGTGAGTCTCCAGTTGGAACGTCAACATAGGCATGAAACTGTTGCAAGATTGGTCGGTACAATTCACGAAAGTTTAACAGCTGTGGCTGTACAATGTTCCTCACTTTGTTTTTATTTTCCCCAAATGTCATTCTAAAGTCACCAGCATAACTTAAGTTAGATATAGCAAAGTAGAATTCATATTCAGAGAATGTTTCTGGCAAAGTGAGAAGAGCTGTGTGGACTGCAGAGCGTAGATTGGCCTGAAGAGCACCCTGTAACTGAGAGCTGTTGGTCTGCTTTATTATTTCTACAGGTTTGTGAAGTCTGCCAGCTACATACAGATCATTCCAATCTAGTAGATCAGCAATTAAATCTTTCTGTGACACAACCCCATACTTGATGAGAATGTTCTCTTCTTTCATTTCAACAAGGGTGTTGAAGTACACTTTAGCACCCCAGTTCTCCTGATACTTTGCCACAAACCCTTTGCCCAGGAATCGAAGCGCGGAGTAGTGTGATGGATTCATTTCGATGTTGGCTGCGTGAAATCGATACGAGTTGTCCACGCAGTATATTAGATCGATCATGTTTTCCTTTTTATTGTTCCCCGCCTGTGGTTTCACGGCAGATCCGTAGGCGAAACAGAAAGTAAAATGCTGTGGAAATTTCGACAATATCCTGTAGTATATGGGCGATATGTCTTTGACCACGCCTGTCATAGCTTTTACTGCTGTTACCGTTGCCATTTTTATGTTAGTGTAGAGAAAGAGATATCTGCTGACCTGAGAACAACAGCAATCCGCGCTGAAGACACGATGACAGGTGGAAGAAAAATACCACGTTAATCTTGAATTTTGGATGGTAAATTACAAACAACTTTTGTTTGCAACTAGCTGTTTATTGCAAGAAATTATTGGCTGTTGAGCACAATGTAATATAGCCAGTTATTCGTTTCACAAATATAACCAAATAATCACAAACACAGCCAATCCAACCCAACAATAAAAATTCGTAGCCAGTAGTCATAGACTAGGCCTAGTTTAGGCCTGTCTGTGGTTTCGACAATAGACAATGGGAGATTCCATTGTCTATTGTCACGCATGAATTCTCCGCTAGAGGCGTTTGTGTAGAGTAAGGGAGTAAAGTCTTCCGAAATGTCAGATGTCATAAAATGTTCGCGCGTTGCGTGATTTTTGATCACGTATTTTTACTAATATTCACGATTGTGGTCTAGCTAGATTGAGCCATGCCTGATTAGTTATGACTTGAAGATTAGTAGCAACTGAGGATTTTATTTTTTAGGATTTGGAGGTACACTGCATGTTTTATGCATGCTAATTTTAGGGAGAATATTGGATATATGTATCTGCAGTTTACACTATGTTTATGTAACAAGTTGTATTATTCTGTTACATTACAGGTGAATGCTCCCGGGTGAGGGAGCACCTTTGAGTAATTTTCTGTCAGTTTCACAAATGTTCACGAACAGTAAACACTGACAATTTTTAATATTTTATACGCAAACCCTGCGTAGGGAACATAGCTGTTTTTGACATGAGCGGGGTGCGATGGTCTAGTTGGTTAAGACATCCGGTGTACTGAATCGGAAGGTCGCAGGTTCAAACCCTGCTCGCACTGGAATTTTTCTTTCCATGTCAAAAACAACACTGACAATGTCATTCAAGCGTCAAAATATTATATGACGCTCTTTGGACGCACTCTAGTCTGGGTCGATGCCACTGGAGCTGGTGAAGTGAAGACAAGACGTACTTTAATTGCATGTATAGCGACACCTTTATTTGTGACTCTACGGATCGTGCGTGCAAAAAAGAAAAATTTCAAACTGATGTCAAAAATCAGGACCATTCTTGTCATAGACTAATAAAATACTAGATTATTGTCTTTCTTGTGGTATGTGATTTAATTAAGTCAAAAGACTTTAGCCTTCCCTTCAGGGTAAACCGAAAAAAAAAAAAAAAAAAAGTGATTTAATTAACGTCAAAACGTAGAGCAGATTGTTGTTTTTTCATGTTCTTTTTATTTATTTGTTGCTAACGTTGTGTGTATTGTTGGCTGCAGCTATTGTGGCTCAATTTAGGTTCTTCGAATAGCGAATTATATTCAATCATGTCAAGTGCCGATAGAATTGACTTTGAAATGGAAGTTGAGGTGGAAAGTGCCTCATCAGGGCCGGCTGTGGATCCTCCTAACCCTACATCACCTGCACCTGCAGCACCAGGAGGCGCGAAGAGTGTGGTGGTCACAACAGCCACCTCTGGTTCAGTAACAGTATCTTTACATCCTCTTGTAATAATGAATGTATCTGAACATTGGACAAGATTGAGAGCTCAGGAAGGATCCCCACAGATAGGTATGTACTTATCGATACATTACGTGTTACAATGAAGAAATTCGTGCCTAAAAATCACCATTCATTTTATACCTTTTAGTTATTGGAGCCCTAATTGGCAAGCAGAAAGGACGAAACATAGAAGTAATGAATTCATTTGAATTAATGTTCAGTGTAATTGAAGGAGACATAATAATTGATAGAGATTATTACAATTTAAAGGAAGAACAATGTGAGTATTCTCTAGCTTTATTTACATCATTAGAAAGATCATGATTTTTTTAAATTTATTTAAAAAGCTAACTTAGACAATAAACAGGAT
The DNA here is from genome assembly GCA_910589295.1 of Noctua janthe. Taxonomy (NCBI): domain Eukaryota; kingdom Metazoa; phylum Arthropoda; class Insecta; order Lepidoptera; family Noctuidae; genus Noctua; species Noctua janthe. The sequence goes on along the minus strand of OU342556.1, from coordinate 8,714,396 downwards.
TCCCAGATTCAGCTAGCAGGAGGGCTTGCAGAACTATAAATTGACGATTAGATTTCATATATATATATATATGTATCAAAACAAGCAACAACTACTCTATTCCGCAAAACAGAAACCATATATATATATTACCGTATGTTTCAAATTTACAATGATACCAAAATTTCTCTCTTAGTACTTTGTGAAGTCAGAATTATACCAATGTGAATAAAATATTATTTAATTAACTGATTTTGTTGGGGTATGCTTGACTCTGAGCTCATACAATTTATTATAAAAAAGTTTAACAGCACTATCCAACAAATCGGCCAGCCCCAATAAGATCATTCCAATTGATTTCATCAAATTCGAATAAAATAGTCACGTAGTTGCACCTATGATAGACCTTGTAGTCTATTAATGAATCTCGAGAAAATTAACCCAAATCTACAGGTCCAGGTCTACAGGTAATGCTTAAAGATTGAGACATTCAGTAAGATTGTCAGTGTCATTAGAAAATACTAATTAATAGTGGTATATAGGGTGTAACAAGACCCTTAAAAAAACTGAAAGGCACTTGTTCTCCCCATAATTTTGATCATTTTTTGTTTTGAACCATACCTGGAAACCTAGTTATATTGGATGTCAAAGTACCTACTTTTTCATAAGTTTAAATAAAAATACTGGTTTTTAAGGCTATTTTACTACCTCCATGACCCATTGACTATTCAATGCATCAATCATCACAATTGAGTGTGATACTTTGAGTTTTATAGTAAAACAAGATTTTTCATGCCTTACTATTTTAGATTATCAATTTTCAGCAAGACTCAGGCGCAATTTACATTGCAATGGAATGGAAGCTAATTTCCGTAACAAAATCATACAATGCATAATCATCATCAACATTTCAGCCGAAAGACGTCCACTGCTGGACATAGGCCTCCCCAAGCATAATGAACTATGTTAATTGTGTAACATATAGACTAGATACAAACCAAGATGCAAGTTGCTAGCCTTCTGTAGGGTTTTCGCGCATTCTCGTGAATTTCCACAGTTTGCAGCTCTTATAATAGTGTGTTTACACAATTGGTATAAAATTCATTATGCTTTGGAAGATTTTGTCCCAAGAATTTGCTTCTATTCCATATAGTGGCGACAGAAATTGAGCCTCCTGCTAAGTTTGGATATTATACTGGTTTTATTTCCTTTGTATACTAAATTGGGACAGATACCTAATAACTTATTTCTTATAATTTGACAGTCAAACAAGTATTCTCCGACATGGACTTCCTCGGCTGGTATACGACTGGGGATGCCCCCACGGACAAGGAAATCGCCGTGCACAGGCAGATCTGTGATATCAACGAGTGCCCTGTCATGCTGATGCTAAACCCTGCGGGAAGGAACGGAGATGTGAGTGGACTGACAGTATTGTATTCATTGTCTTTTAAATGGTTTCCTGTAGATATTTTATTATTTTGTATGGAAAATTCATTTGCAGGCCAATGAATTATTCATAAAAACATAGTACCAAAATCATTTACGATTCAAGCATATTTCCAACTTAGTATACTATTATTCGGATTTAGATAAATATTATCTAGGTTCCCGTTTTTTTTAATAAATACACTAATCGAAACGTAAGCAAATTGCGTTTTGCACATTTTTACAGATGTTTTCTTCTTATTTGTTCTGCTTTAAAAAAATTATAATTTGCAATATTAATTGAACAGAAACATAGCTTGTCATTAACACTAGAAACTGGTTATTTACCATGTTTACTTTTGTTAAACATGGTAAATATGCTGTTTCTTGTATTAATGACAATGTTAGTGACCATGACAGTTTAAAAACTTATAACATAGCTTGGGTAGTCTAGAAACATAATCAAAAAAAAAAAAATGGAAAAATATTAAGTATTTATTCATAATTTTTGAAATTACGGCACACATCCAAATTTATCATCGAAGGCTAGAAGTGCTGTCGCATTTCACACAGACAGGACACTGGTTGTATTGACGTAGTATATGTATACAACTGTAAATGTGTAAGTGCATGCACTGCTCATGGCAGTGGTGATTGCATAAATACTTTATGACTTGTCCTCTATAATATGCATTAATCTTCTTCGTCTATAATGGATACAATAAAAACTTTTTTGCAAAAAAAAACCAACTCCCTAAGTTTTGTTTCTAAAGTTATTTACAAAATGTCTGTTGAATTTGATACGCACTAAAATGATTGAGAACCCTGGCCAGAGGTTAAGCGTTTATTTTTATTTGTCAACTAGCTGTGCTGTGTGTGTGCAGGTGTTACAATGCACCTTTTCCTACCTTTCTTACCTACCTACCTACCATACCCTAACTGCTTATCCTACCTATCTGACCTATCTACCTATCTACTCTACCTGCGTGACATGAGCTGTCTATTGCGGAAAATTCCAAACCAAATTTATTTTAAAAAAAATTTTTTACCCCGTGAAGTTTACAGATGTTTTAATTGGGCGGAGACCAATCCAAAAAATCAGAGATCATTAAAATCGGTCCAGCTGTTCTTGAGTTATAAATGGTGTAACTAACCCGACTTTGTTTTATATTTATAGATGTGTATAGTTAGGTAGTAATTATTTGTGTAAATTATTTTAATCAAGAAAAATTATACCAATTCTAAACTGTTTTTTATATAACTTTGAAATATTTCAGCAACTACCAGTGGTATTATACGAGTCGGTGATAGACGTAGTAAACGGTAGAGCCACAATGTTGCTGGCACCTCTCACATACACACTGGCTGCTGAGGAGGCTGAAAGAATCGGAGTGGACCATGTGGCCAGGGTGTCTTCTGGCGAAGCTGCACTTAACAGTTTAGGTAAGGAGTTTTTTTTAAAACTTAGCCATTCACTCTAGGAATTCCTCCTGGTCGTATTCGTTTACAAACATTTAAACACACATACACAAACAGCCAGATCCGGAACAACTATTCATTCAAATATTTGTTCGGTGCGGGGATCGAACCCGCGACACACAGCGCAACAGACAATCGCCCAGACACTGCGCATAAAAAAAAAACATAACACTATAGCAGCAACATTTGGCAAATGATAAAACAATATCAACATATTAAACAGTGATTTAGTATCACATACAAAGTCATTGCGATTTAGAAAAGCATTTGATAGTCCCTTTCTTATAGATGTAAGAGATTTAGACGCAAAGTATTGGTTCTAGTTATGTTATAGACTGCCTTCCTTTTGAAATTGCAGCTCACAGAGGGATATGTCTAACAACTAATATAATATTATGTCTATTCCAGTGGCGGAACACCTAACAGCCCAACGCTCAGCTATCAAGATGTTAGTGTCGCGAGTGCGGGCGGTGCTGGCGACCGTGCGCGCCATCCGCGACGGCTCGTTGCCGCCGCGGCCGACACTGCTGCGGGAGGCGCGCGCGCTCTCCAACAGACTGCCGCTGCTCACCTCGCAACAGTTCCGCACACATTTCTATAATGTATGTATACTTTGGTACAATACTTATACATAGGAGTATATATTTTACCTGTAACTGGCGAAGCATTCACGTTTTTTTTTCCTTTATTTATTTGGGAACTTTTATAATAGCAATGCGTATGTCAGTCCCCTCGTACCATAAATACACATTGTTCATATCTGGGCCATGAACCTAAACAGTCTCTTGGTATCGTCGCCATTTGGTTGAGCCAGGATTTTATGGAATGTGCCTACTTCAAGTCTGTTCAACGTATACCTTAAATATGTCATTTCTCCCAGACTCATAACGCACACAGTCCATTAATAAGTGATGAGTCTTCAACAACTCCATACTCGTTCATGTTGTCAGCTGGGATTAAAGATGTTTACTAAGAGAAAATAGAGAGGAAAGAAAATAGATGTTTAAACAAGTTTTATGCATATGTTTGCCAGTGCACATTAAGATTCCAAATCGGCAAGGGGACTTACCCATTCTTCAAACAAACTCCTAGGTCAAATTGTTGTGTTGAGCTATGGATAACCGGGTAAACCAGAGACAATTGAACCTAGATATCGAATCGTCACATCTCTTGGTTGTTATTATTTCGACAACTGAAGAATGATCCTGTTTCATTTCCAGCAATGCAACGACGTGGCGCTGATGACGTACCTGGGCACGATCACGAAGGGCTGCAACGCCATCAACCAGCTAGTCAACAGATTCAATGTCCTCTATGACAGGCAGGGCATGGGCCGCCGCATGCGAGGCCTTTTCTTTTAGGGCGCTCGTTAATATTACCTCTTTTGTACACAAACAAGACCATAGAGTGAGTGGAAAACTTGCATTTTTTTTATCCTTTTCTGTAACCGTGCTGGGAGTTTTGTTTTTCCATGAATTCTATACCTACTCAGTACAATTTAAGGAAATTTAGTTATTAGGTGGCGGTTGTTGTGATTCTACTGCCTATATTGAATTTCGAAAATATTACTTGCGCGTTCTAAAAAAAATGTGTAATTGATGTCGGTGGAAATAACAGAAAATGTTGAAAAACTTAAGATAGCTAAATAAAATTATGTTTCAATAATTGAAAAGGATCTCACTGAATACACTCATTAATTTAATGTTGATTAAGGTATTTTTTCGCCTTCGTAAATGAAGTAACTTCACTTTGACACTTATTGCCATTTAGTAGCGTTACAAATGCAATGGCCACGTAAAGCTTGTGAGCTTACCGATTGCAAAAGTTAATGTGTGCTTAAATCCTGAATTATCGACATTATTTTTTTTAGTCATGATATTGATCTCAGATATAGATAGACATAGATAACATAAGAGCACCTACTTCGCGTGCCCGACTTAGCTAAAGAAACTTAACGTGGCCACTGTCACGCTGCAGTCTGCATTGGTGCGCCACGCTAGTCGGACCTCTCCCAAAAATTAAAGTTGTAAATTCATAATGCATTGCGGCTTTTACTTGGAGAGGTTGATGCAACGTTCTGTTTTAACAATTGATGAATATCGAAACAAGTGATACTATCGTATATCGCTTCGGTTTCGTAGTACAGGTGCTTTTGTCATTTTTTTGTCAATTTTATCGATTAGTGCTGTTCATCGTACGCAACACAAAGCTATTCTCGAGAATCGATTTCGGACACAGATTTCAGAGACAATTTTAATAAATAATCTTAACGTTTCGTGATTTTTTAGTTTTCCATATGATGGTAATTTAAAAGAAAAATGAATTGATGCGACGGAAAATAAAGATTGGTTCCCAACGAAGTATAGCACTAGTTGTTCGATACATTTTGACGAAGCAAGCTTTGTTGAAGGTAAAAGCAAACAAATAAAAAATCTGTGGGAACGGAACCGTCGCAAAGCCCAAAAAATACACGGCATGATGTCGTTAATAGAGAGCTTAAAAAAATCGTTTATTAATGATGATCTAGCTAATGTGCTTAAAACAACCAACGTTACAACTCGAGAATTTTATTTTTATTTTCCTGTCTCATTACTATGTCACAAAATCGGTTAATAAATCGATTTAAACGATTGTGAATAATTCTTTACTGTACACAATTACTTAACAAAATAATATTCGTACAGTAATTCAGAAAGGTATGTACAAAGGCGAACTTTAGTGATAGAGAGAGATAAAAATAGGGTAGAATTCCGTTTCTTTTTGTAAACACTAGAACTTAAATTGATTATATAAGGTGTTTCAATCGAATCTTTACGTGTAGAGACAGGTGCGGCACTCGGCGGCGTCTTTATTTAAATCGTTTTGGTTTTCCCATCACTAAATAGTGCTTGTGACAGTTGTGACGTCATAGTAGGTATTCAAAAAATGGCATGCTTGGTTTTCATACAGATCGTGATACTTGCGTTATCTAAGTCTGTCTATATCAGTGATATTGATGCATATCCATTCACAAGTATTGTACAAGTAAACTTGATTGTGAATGTCACGTCCTTTAATCGACATAGTGACTGATTTTAGTTATAGCTACTTAAAATTAAATAAATATGTACCTTAAACTAAAAACGTTTCAATAAAAAATAACCAAAATAATACACAAATCTGTGACGCATTATTTTATTTTCGCATCCCGTTTGAAAATTCTATAGTTTCACTTCAAAATTAACAACTTTGGACACATTGAGATTCATGCTGTGGAAGACTTTGCCCAGATCAAGTCTTTACACTGTAAGACACCATATTGTGGGAACTGGAAGTGACGTCAATTATATGACTTTAACAGGATAAGTATATTGTCAAGCTACATAAATGTTTGTGATGGTTTTAGAAATTACTCGTTATCCAATATTTACAAATATATGGTAGCTACCTTCGTTAGGATGATTACGTATCGCGATAGTAAAAAACTTGGAAGTGGTAAACTTTGGAAACTTTTTATAAACAGTACAGTCTTAATATTAGCACTGCCCTATAAATTATGTAAATTTATTAAAATCTGTAATAATTAAAAATCACCTTTACATATTTTTTTTATTCAAGTTTATTAACAATGACTTGATAAAACTTACATTAGGTAAACTTTATAATTGTACTTTTATCGATAGTTTTGTATAAAAATACGTTTTTTTTAGTTTGTATTTTAAATCGAATCAAACGCTAATATTGCTTTTATGTAACTATTTCGTAAAAAATATCTAAAAGTCCACAAACATTATTTAAAATAAGACACAGTTGAACCACCTTACTATTGAGTATGATGACGGAATAACATAAATGCATTAATGAGTTATAGTGGAGTGACCGAACGAAGCTAACATATTGTGTCACGGAGTAGTGAGCAAAGAGAGTGCTAACATCAACGCGCACTAGTGTATTGGAGTATCACGAGATTCAGCGTCAAACGACGACTGTTTACTATCCCGTACTCTATCACTCCATTTGCGGCCTACTCTGTGGTATGACGCTGTTATACAACAAGTCTTTTGATAAACAAACTAGTGGCAAGCACCGGGTGTGGCTATCTCCTAGCCTGCCTTCGGGCGAGTGTTAGCTATGTGTCGTCCGGTATCTTCTCAATGCCGATGAGCTCGTCGAACAGTGAGTGGTTGTCGGGGATGACGTGCGGCTCGTTGAGCATTTGCCGCGCGAACTTGAGCACGGCGCGCGCTAGCTGACCCACCGTCCATTTTCTGTCTACTAGGACTCTGACGAGCGTGTCCAACTGTGAGGAGAAATGAAATTAAAGTAAAATAACATAGAGTTTATATTTCAACATTCTTTTCGTAAAAAAAACAGCGGTTTCCTACAAAATGGCAATACCTACACGGTCAAAATGTATGGAACAGCTGCTTTTTTTTTCAATAACCGATGAAAAATTTGTGGGGGCTCAGAATGATGTACTGAATACGTGGTAACCGTTTTAGCGTCGGTGTCCCTTCCACCCTGTATACGTACCTTAAACAACTTCTCGTTCCCGAACGTGTAGTAAATGAGCGCGGGTACACCTGCCACGCTGGCCGCCAGCCACTGCAGCAGCAGCTTGAGTTGCGGCTGTCCCCGCAGACGCTTACCGCAGCCCCAGTTGCCGGTCGCCACCGGCCGGCATGTCCCGCCCGACACGATCTTGTGCGCCAGCTGCGACAGCTGTGGACCGTGTTGCGATCAACTTCATTCAGATTTCTTAGCTTTGTATGTGGTAGAGCAGAAGATCGTTTGAGTCATTGAAAATTGAAACTTATTATTGTCGATCAGCACATTTTAACAACGTTGAAGAGCTGTCAGTGTCAACTAATCGGCCCTAATTACGGGTCGAGTGCTGTTCTATGGGCTCAGGAGCAAAACGTCTCTTTCGCAAAATGTCTACTGGTAGTAAAATGTCTCTTTCTCAAAATGTCGCTTTCGCAGAATGACTCCTTCTCAAAAGGTCGCTTTCACACAATGCCTCTTTCGCAGAATATCGCTTTCGCAAAATGTCGCGTTAGTAACTTAGAACAAAAAGCCAGGTTTAAAAAAGGTTGTTTTTTCCAATTTCTTATTAAATATTTACAAGTTTTACAACATATTCAACCGTCGAATCTGACTCGGCTGGGCAGCGTTCGGGAAGTTGCTCGGTATCTTCTCGTCCAACATAACGCAGTGTCTCAAGGTGAAAGTCTATGACCAGTTTGTGTTGCTAATTCAAATTCTAATTCAAAAACTTTAATTCGAGCGGAGGCTAGTAACATAATCCTCAAAAACTAAGTGTTAGTAAAATACAATGATAAAAAAAAACAAACAAAGCAGCAGGGCAGAGCAGGGCGAAATATCGCTAGAATTGCTTCAATCATAGCGTTGGTTCCGGTCAATAAAATCGTTTTGAGTATAGCTCCGGACACACAAGAAATGGAACATTTCAGGAAATATTACGAAACACTATGGTACCCAAAATTGACACCATCTTTGATTAGTTGCGCTTACCAACGCCATCGCACAACAAACGCATTGGAGGGGTGGCACCGGCGTATAAATGCAGGCCGGATTCCAAAAAAGCCAAATTTATACATGTTCGTGTATAAATTACGTAAAGAGAGTAAATATTGGGGCAGAAGAATATCAGATAATTTATTTACAAATAAAAAAATTCAAAACAGAAAGAAGAAAGATATATATTTTGATAGTAAATACAAAAAACTACTGAGACAATTAGAATGTAAGGAGTTGACGCTGTCGCAATTTTTATATTTTTACAATGTTCAAAATAAATATTAGGTGACTTTGAGATGAGAGGTGTAAATGCAAAGTAGGCCTTGTTACTGTTTATTCCATTTATACATCAATAAAAAAAAAGGTAGATTACAGTACCTACTTACCAAAGTGAAGACGTTTATGATTTGTTTCCTTTTTTTACAATATATGACTTTAACAAAATATGTTATTTTATTATTGAAATGTTTAACGTACTATACCACTATACCAGATTTTGTAAAGAACTCATAATAAAAGTTTTTTTATTTTTGATTTCATTCGAAAAATCGAATTTACAACGTTATCATACAATATTAACAAAGAACAGAACAGAACCAACCAAGAATAAGAAATTGGAAAAAAACAACCTTTTTTAAACCTGGCTAAATTTTGTTCTAAGTTACTAACGCGACATTTTGCGAAAGAGATATTCTGCGAAAGAGGCATTGTGAGAAAGCGACCTTTTGAGGAGTCATTCTGTGAAAGCGACATTACGAGAAAGCGACATTTTGAGAAAGAGACATTTTACTACCAGTAGACATTTTGCGAAAGAGACGTTTTGCGCCTGAGCCGTTCTATATAATAAAAAATCTTCTGCTCTGGACTCGTCTTTGACTAGGTTTCTGAATCCTTATAAATCTATAGTCATATCTCATGTTTAGCGATTAGATTAGTCCTCCTATTTAGGGCAACAACAATTACTAATAACTGAGATTTGACTGGAGCTTTACAGAGACTTAAGTCTGTGCATGTCTAATAGTTTATTATCATTGTCGTTATTACGTATCGTCGTCTAGCGCCGCAGAACAGCGAACAACGAAATAATGCCAAATATACTGAAAACTACACACCTACCCTACCGAAGTTCTTCAAGCTATTAGCAGTACCGTCTACCATATCGTTATGCATGAGTATTTTTAGCTCGTTTTGTTTAGCCGGTCAGTTTGGACGGACAACAAATACAATGAAAATAAGTGAACATCAAAATTAGCATTTACAGATAAGATTTTGTGGACAGGAGAGTGCGGTTTGAAACACAGTGCAATGAGCATACGTTACGTCCATGCGTCTTACGTCTGTGCTTCTGATTGGTAGCACGCTAGCCAATCAAAATGCAGAACGCTACATGGACGCACAGCTGAATCCCCACTCTTTTAGCATCGATTATTACATGCAACACCACAGAAGTATATGTTTCGACAGAAAGCAAAGACGATTATAATCAGTGATGTTATGTTAGTATAATGTTTACAAGTTAGCGACAGCCGGGTGCACGCCTGCGGTCTGACCTTCGGTTTCTTTAGTTTTACTGTGACCGGCTCGCATTCCACGGTCTCTTCTATAGTTTCTACGATCATGTTTATCATCCAGTTCAACTTTTTCTTCCTGAGACCGGGGGACAGTGCGTCGGTCTCAGTCGACGTGTCCATACTTTTGCTTTCGTCGCCGTGTGTCGTGTCGTTCGCTCGTGTCACTTGTATGAACTCCTCCGGTATAGATTCTTTTACTTTACGTTTCTGTCAAAACATATAGCAGTTTAGGTCACCGGTTGGTTTATTTTGTTATGTTGGGTACTTTGATTGTTATCGATTTGTTTAATCGATTAGTTTTGTTTTTCTTTGAAAATTATTTGATTAGAGTTCATATTTCTTTGTCTTGCTTTTCGTTAGATATAATTTAAAGAGATAAAATCAGTAAGTTAAATTCTGTAGTTTTGTCATCAGGTATAATTTCTGCAACTATATTGGTTAGGTATGTGTTTATATGGAGTTCTTAGTCATGTTAGCAGTTTGCGTAAAACCAAAACCCAGAACACGCGTTAGAACTCTGAGCTACCAAACTGTTTAGTAGTTTGTTATCTGTAAAGCATAGGTCAACAAATTTTCATAATGCTCCGCCGTATCTGCTCACGGCCGGTCTATGCAAAGAGATGGTAACGTATAGTCCTTTCATAGTTAAAGTTTACCTCCACATAGTACCAACCCAGTAGCAGCCTTATTCTAAAGAGATTCAAGCTTGCTGTAGCTAATTTTGATAGACTAGTCGATGTCAATGGCAGTAAGTCAACAGCAATCTTATTGATACAGAAATAGAGATTACTGTGATTTTGACAGTGACAGTTATAGAAAATCTGTGGTTATATAACTGTGAAAGGACTATAGATCAGACTTTCAGAAACCCATGTGCTAAAAGGACAAGTTCTGATGATTGTGCAATACGTACGAGATGCGCGGCGAGGCGATGCTTGTGTCTCGCCAGCTCCAGCGACAGGGAGCGCGCGGCCAGCGCCAGCGGGCGCGGCGGCAGCGGGCGCGGCTCGCGGCCGTACAGCTCCGCCGCGTCCGCGCCCGACCCGCCGCCGCCCACCGCCAGCGACTCCGACAGCGTGCGCTTGAGGAGCGAGCCCGCGAACCTGACCCAATACATAACTCTTGAAAAAATCCCAGATCTACGATAACTGTGTGATGGTGGCTGTATACTCGTTGACATACTCCGAGACAGAGGCAGTGCGTAAGTGTACAGCTACGCGAGGAACACCGAGGCTAGACGAGAGTGTACAGGCACCATTTTATTGGCTACGTGTGCAAGAGCGTCGAAGTTATGCTCTTCTAGCCTCGGTGTTCCCCGCTTACTCTCCGTCCCGTGTTGGTTTCTAGTAAGACGTCTCCGGAGAGACAGAGGTCTCAGTCGAGAGTCTATAGCCACCATAAGAATCAAAATACGCAATTGTTCATTCAAATTTATAGCCCCCAAAACCTCAAAACGGAATCGCCGTGCAAGCAGCGACTTCTGCGCTTTGCGTCTAAAACGCACCATTTTTTAGTACATATTTTAGATAAGAAAAAAATGGCAGACTTAAATTCCCAAAAATAAAGAACATTGTGTAAGAATCACTGGCACACATAAGATCAAAGTTATAAGTTAAATTAATAAATAACTCAAAAAAGATCACGGTGTAAGTGTCTAGATAAACATAGATCTCTAAGTTTCCAAGAAATTCGGTCACTGCGCCGTCTTTTGTCCAAGATCGATATTAAAGCCCCCAGAGAAAAACAATCGCAAAAATGTTGAGGTGAACAAAAAGGACATTATAACAAAGCCATTGCACAAATAAATCCGTGGTAGTTTGCGAGGCGAGTAAGAAGTCATCCCGCAAAAGAGTTTGTCACCGTTATTCAAAAATGAGCCGTCTTTCTACCTGGAGAATTTCTGTTCATCGAGGCACTGCTGTGGCAAGACTGAAGTGTCTTCCCAATTCGGTCCTGCCTCCGCGAATACTTCTCCTTCTCCAAGCGGCACGGGACCGTTAGCACTAAAGGGAAGAGGATACATCTACAGACCCTAACCCCCTGAGTACAGGACAACGTGATGTCGTCAGAGCGAAAAATACTAATAAATTGTAATGTAATATTCAGCAAAAAAGTCAGATGAGCCAACTTTCGAACCGTTTAAAAATCATCAACGGTTCTGAAGTCATTAAAATGATAAAAAATGGGAATGAAGGGTCATAAACACCAAGTTTGGTATTAGGGCGATCTCCAGCTCTGTTAGTCAAGACATTGGTTACAATATGTGGAGGCTTGCTGATTTTAATTACATATATTGTGCGATGTGACACCATAAGATCGAATCATATTAAAAGAAGGTAAGTTACCTAATCACAGCCAAGTCTCGGGAGTCCAACTCTCGAGTCTTGTGTTCGCCAGATTCTGAGTCGACGATGGGGTCGTTGAGCCACTGGTTGAACTGCTCGTACACCTCTTCTAACTCCGAACTGAAATAGAGATCAGATAAGAATTTATTAGTTTAGGGAGTACTTTGGAGAGTCATAAGTCACAACGAGAGACAAGAAGATGGATTGTGTGAGAAATGATATGAAAGAAAAATTTGCAGAACGGTAGTCAGGGAAGAACTGAAAAAAAAACGTGGTGCGCTGAGCCCAAGTATCATTGGGCATGGTGATTATGATGATGGGGAGTCACAACATAGTGACTTCTCCATGTGTGATAATGCTATAATAAGCTGTCGAATTGTGTATGTAATGCTTCAAAACTGGTTTCTGACGGTATTTATGACTCGAGTCGAGCATAACCTTAGAGTAGCCAACTCTTACTTACCGTCGATAGGGACAGCTCAGTGGCTCCCATTAAGCGTCCTTGAAAATATACTTTCGTTGCCTAATTAATCATCATCATAATCATCATTCATAGCTTGACTTCACCCACTGCTATAGGGTACTCTTTGCTTGAGCTAATCTCCACGTTCCTAAGCTAGCTTCATCCAGGATTTACCGGATATGGCAACAATGTCGTCTGGTCATATCATCGATGTCCCTTTGCAATAAGTTGTATTTTCGATCGTCCTAAGTTAAGTGCAAAAGATACTCACGTATACTCAGTGCTGAAGCTGTACTTGGAGCTGTTGCCGGTGTCCTTCCTGCCGAGCGGTCGGTGTCTCGGTGAGGGCTCGCCGTTGCTTACAGTCTCCTTTTCAGTTAACACGAAGCCAACTGAACCGCCGCGTTTTACCCTGGGGAAGAAAGTTGTGTTAGGTAATGTGTCTGACTAAATCCAATGACAAAGATCTATGATCTTTGTAAGGATATATGTCGGAGGAGGAACTAGCAATGGCTCCATTTTGTAACTTGATTGATGGTTATCTAGCAGATCTTTAGGAAAGATTACCTCTCGAAATTGTCCAATTGGAATTCCAAAGGCTCAATTTACACCGCCGCGGAATGGAAGCGTCAATTTCGCCTCATGACGTGAGAAGGCGCAAGAATTCGCGGGAATGCTCGAGAATTCTCGCGCATTCCAGCGAATGCGCTTGGCACCGCACTGCTGTGAATGACCCGACCGACTTCCGGTTCGCGCCACTTCCCGCGGATTACACAGACGGCACCGACAGTAGCTAGGAGAATTCTCGAGAATGCGCGAGGATTCCCTGGAACACGCGTGACCTTTTTTTTGGCTCGTATTTAGTTTGTATGTTATATAATTGAAATAAATTTCATTATGCTGTACAATTTCGTTGCAAAAAGTCGCTTCCATTCCTTTTCGCGGCGGTGTAATTGAGCTAAAAGTGAGGCTAGCTAATCAGATGCACCTGGCCTGAAAAAAAAACACTGACCTAATATCATTGTCCTGCACCTCCGCCCCAGATATGCTGATACCCACAGCATAGCTCGAACTGTCAGTAGACCAGTCTCCAGTACTGGTGGTAGTAGAATGTTCGGCCTCTCTCCTCAAAGCCTCCCGCAGTCGGTCCGCGAAGCTCAGCCGTCTCTCCTCAGTTGATAACTCCTTGAGGTACTGGAATGAATTGGGCCGAGCGCTCTCGCCGCGACCTTCATCTTCGCTACCTGGAAATAGGAGAAGAGTTGATGAAATAGTCACACACAGGTAACATTATGCTTGTGTTCACCGAAAGGTTCGGGGTGTATCTGTAGTAGACCTACATTTTGCCATTATTTCTGCATTTATTGTAATGGACTACTTCAGAGTGGTTCTTGCTTCGTCACCAAGGCAAAATATCACTCTTGTGTTTTGCGATATGGTATAAGTTATACAATCGCGAGCGAGCCAATAACCTAACCTAACTGCATGCTTAACAGAATTTAGTAACGCAAAATTCATTGAAAGTTACCATAATCAAAGCTATCGTTAGCACTGTGGTACTCGTCATCACTGGAGTTACAGCTGGAGTAAAGACTGTCTTCCTGCCCGTCCTGCAAGCCCCCGGTAGACCGTGTCACTGGCAAACATTCTCCGGAAGACCCCAGCACTATGAACCTTCCTCGACGGTTGTTTAGCATGCCATCGTCTGGGGACAGCCAGCATTTCTTTTTTGTAAACTCTGCACCTGGAAACAAAAGAAGAGTGTGAGAAGTGCGAGGTGTACTAAACGATCCTTAGTAAAAGACTTCGACTGGGGAACTAACGTAATACCAAGACGTAGGTGCTGACTAGGGACGGCGACGCCGGCCATGTGTTATTATAACTGCATTCCACCAGCGGATGTATGAAGCGCTAAAAGCCGTTGGTGACTGTTCACAGTACCGGCTAGTAACCAACTAGTCGCATCCTCGTCAGCAATGGAACAGCTGGCTTAGCAAAACGACTCAACTAGGAATTACCATCATGCACTAATTCTGAAAACAAAAAGGTGTGTTTGCTGGTGAAGATGATGGTGCTAACTTGGGACGGGTATGTGGTGTTAGTGTATGAAATGCCAAAGCCAATACAGCTGCCATAAGTATTCCGTTTGTCAGAAAGTGAGAGTTTCCTCTCTCTCACTCCGGAATGATGACTTCACACAACATCGGTTTTGGTTGGCTGTTTGCTAACCTACTCGGAATCATACTAACTAGGATCATTAAGGTTAAGCGTGGCAGCACAGTAGTTCTGTGGCGAGGGACTGCGACTGTTGTAGCTGTTCAGCGTACTGCATGATGAAGCTTGCTTTATGACCACCGTGGCTTCCACTTCGGGCGGCGTGTGGCTGAAGGACTCTCCTGAAAATAATCGTGAAGGAAGACCTGTTAGAGAACATGGAAAAACAAAGAATGAGTAGAGAATATAGATTCCTATCGTTTTTATAGGGCAGTCACATTTCAGCCAAAAAAGTATAATGTGAACGGCATATTTTTCAAGTGTTTCAGCTAATCTAGCTACTCCACTCACAATATCTTGTCAAGCTATCGCTTAACGCTGATGAAAATTTTACTGATCCCATTTGCCACTATTTTGGCCATACTAAGCCGTTCTATTCGTCCCATACGATACTGTGGGGTTGGTGGCTCAAGGGAGAAGAGTTAGTAGGAAAAACTTACGATGCTCCAGGGAAAGACGAAATAGGGTTCACCTCAAGTTAGAACGCATGACAACTACTACTGGTTACTCCAAACTTTCGTCTTCGACTAGACATTCCGTACCTATAGGTGAGAGTCTCCTCTCATGCCGCGTGCCCTCTCTACTCTTCATTGGCGTCTGCTGGAAGGCGAGGAGGCATTTGTTGAGCTCTCGCAGCACGTTGTCTTCCTCCCACTGGCTTAGGGGTAGCTTGCTGTAGTCTTCAGCGTCCATTAAGCAAACGGTTACCTGTGGAAATATTTAGTTGAGACATTCGAAAAAAAAACCTTTGAAAGACATTCGCCAAATATCATCATCAGCTTAGTCTTTTCCCAATCCCAACGACGTTGGGGTCGGCATTGTGGTTATGAGAAAATATTTTAGGCATTCAATTTTTTTTGTTGGTTATTTTGCTTGCACTGTAATTATTAAAGTAGTCACTTAACTTTTGGGGTAGATTATTATTGTGTTTTTCCTTTACTTGACTATTTTACAGCACCTCAATCGTCCACATACCCCATGAACCGCATAGCCTTACCGTTTTAGGTTCATCTAGCAGTTCCACTTTGGTCTTCTGTCTCTTGTCGCAGATCCTGCTGAACAGCCTGACTCCTTCCACCTTGAGCACCTCGTTGTCTTCTAGCGCCTCTACCGACAACATTGCTGGCAGAAGTTCTGGCATCATGAACATTGACAGGGACTCCTGGGGATCAACAAACATTATTTTACTTATAGACATGTGGCCAAAGTTAGTATTAGGAATATTAGACGATATTCTTGTAGTCCCAGCAATTCCCTAGGAAAGATAGTGGACTAATATAATTCATATAAGAAGCCTTATACCACATGAATAAAAAGACTCCCGATGAATATGACCCATATGCTGAATTAAAACAACTACAAAATTCTGGCGTCTGCGCGCTCCATGTGTTTATTAAGGGGTTTGTCCATAGGGTCGTATTCCTTTTCCTGACTTTGTAGCTTTTAATTTAGCATTTATTTCGTGTCTTTCCACGTCTACATTAACTTATTTCTCCTACTATACCTGTGACTCTCCATCAATAAGCGTATCCCCGCCGACACGACTGGACGCGAAGCACACTCGGATGGCCTCATCGTTCTCGCACCTCTCCGGGCGCCCCTCGTGCCGCACCAACAGCCTGCACAGCGGCAGTGAGCATTCTAACCAGTCCTCTATTGTCAACCACTGTTTTGAGGTCATCACCTAAAATATTACAATATCGGATTAGGGAAAGGCTCCGATGGGCCATGGGTCTATTCGATGTGGAGGCGTGGTTTGGCAAAGGGCAAGCGCTTTGGGGGACTATGTCTTGTAATATTGACGTTCAAAAAATGCTCATTATCAGCCTAATTTGAATAAATGGCTTGAGTTGATCTTGTTCGGAAGTGTGGGCCTACGCTGGTCTCATTAGCTAAGCTATAGGGGTGCTGAAGTCCTGTCTTTGAGGCCGCTTACATCAGGGCTGCGGGACTGTTCTAAAGAGATACCGTGGCCCTGGAACACAAAGGGCTAAGAATGAACATGGGGGGGGTTTTAGTCAGTACAAGTCTGACACTCCCTTCCGCATCACCCAGAGATAAAAAAAAAAGGCCGCTTACATCAGCAATGCAGCAGTCAAAATTTTGTGGAAAACATTGGTGGTCTTTTAAGAGGAGGTCCTCCCATGTGCGGATGGTGACCACCGGGATGGTTTCATTGAAGTAGAAATCATACACTCTCCGGTCTTACCTCCAAAGACTGGTCACCTTTTGAAGGTTTCACTCCGAAAACACGGTACGAATGTACGATGGACAGTCAATGGAGGCAGACATGAGATTGATGATGGCGATAGTGGGAGACAATCGCCATAGAGCATAATAATTATGATTTTTATGTACATTCTCCTCTTACAATGTACTACTATCTATTTTAACAACAGTAAGGAAAGCAGCACCCCATTCACAGGTGTTGTAGTTTTATGAATGGACATTATACTATGCCCAACTGCCCAAGTATTCTGAATGGACTTGTATAATAATGTATGCCAAGTGTAAACATGCGTGTTACTCAGTCATAAAGAGCGTCCAGTAGTCGTGAAGTTTACCTGTCTGCTTAATTTAATGGTTCCCTCGTTGCTACTCTTATCTAACCATTCGAAGTAGTGGAGCAAGCTTTTTAATTTGTTCCTTTGCGATTTTCTGGAACAAAAGAGAATCGATTAATCAAAACACTGACGGGCTGTGATTGGAACAATTACACAAATCAATTTGAACTAGTTCTCCTAATTGTTATGTCAACGACTGTTTATTAAAAGAATCTGTATTGCTTATAACACTGTAGCTACGTATTAACGTATGTATATCGTGTTTTCTGTGCCTCTCTTATTTATTTTCTCGATCTTGAATTCCGTATAAGAAATTGATAATATTTTTTCAATGTCTAGTCAAAATATATCTTGGAACTACTTTAGAACTATCACGAGAGGGACTCGAACCCGCCACCCTGCCACTGTTTGTTCCAGCGTTCCAATCACCGTGTTTTCATACCTGTGTAAATTCTTAAAAAAATGTGTAAAGTTGAAGTCTTGCAAGGTGGGGTGTGTCTTGAGCGTCCGCTTGGGGTTGGTGGAGAAGAAGGCATGAGCAACCAGCGCTGACACGAAGTTGTAATCAAGTTCTGTCGCATCACCTACGGAGAAGAAAAACTTATTAAATAATCTATCTTAACTCTTGCTTAGAGTCAACTTATTTTTTGTCTTTTAGGCCTGGCTACGGTCCTCACCTGATGGAAAGCAATGTACTTTTGGGGGCATGATGAACAGGGTGTA
The DNA here is from genome assembly GCA_910589295.1 of Noctua janthe. Taxonomy (NCBI): domain Eukaryota; kingdom Metazoa; phylum Arthropoda; class Insecta; order Lepidoptera; family Noctuidae; genus Noctua; species Noctua janthe. The sequence goes on along the minus strand of OU342556.1, from coordinate 8,696,050 downwards.
AAGTTCTTCATCCCGCATAAAAAAGGGAGGGCCTTTCGACCAGACGGTGTAGTGTCTGGTGGGCTACAGCACGTCTGGGCGATGGATCCTCCCTTTTCTATGGGAGATGAAGAACTTTACACCCTGTTCTTCATGCCCCCAAACTGGCGACCACGGCCTCCGGGGAGGAGTGATGTAGCGGCACTGCCAATTGAGAGGACCAACGAAGAGGTCTACGAAGTAGCGAAATTTTTTTTCATGGGGGTATCTAACTCCTGTCTAATAATTACAGACAAATTGCGGTCGCGGCTCCGGACATAGACACGTCCATACAAATACTGATTTGGTTGATCCGATCACCCCAGCGCTACTGTTGCTTCAAACACTTCTTTTAATCTGGCCATTCAATCATACCCTTACATATGCATTTTTGGCATACAATACACTCATATCGTCACCTACCTACCCATTCTCGTCTTAGCGGCATGTAGTAGAATATCAGCTCATGAAATATCGTTATTATTTAAACACACTCCCTCGCTAGATGTAAATCGCAGTAAGCGTGTCAGCAAAAACTACAACAAGCACGACTTAAATTCTAAATAACACCTCTACCTACGTTCTAAACCCGATTATTAAAATCCAATTACAGTGTCTGGAAACAAAAGAAAGAAGTTTTTAATTTGAACTCTTATCAAACCTACGCGGCCCTGAGTTCAGGTATCCGATATTCCACTGCAGCATTACCTAGGATTAGGTACTAAGTTAATGTAGACTACCCACCTTTATGTAACTTGAAACAATAAAGTTTCACAAAGCGTAAGTTTATAAGGAGGTTTGCCACTTTATTTAATTCTAGAAAGAAACAGTAATTATTTTATTAACCTTGATACGTTAGCTTTTTATTTAACTTGCTTTTACCCGAGGCGTCGCTCGCGTGGATGTCGGAATGTAACCCACGGAAACAAAATATTAAAATTAGACGCCAGCACATCAAAATACTACAATCTGTCAAATTTATTTTATAGATTTTCAACTTTATGGCTAAAGCACTAGGTTCAAGGTCGATTGGGAAAATTTGGCAGTTTCAGGTAGCTTGATGTGCTGGCGTCTGAACCTAGTTTTATGTTTATTTATCTCTGTCAGTCTGTTCGGATCCCGGAACCGGACTAAGTATCTTCCGTTTTTCTGACGGAATGCGTACAAGCTCCCCCGGAGCCCGATAATAATGCAGGGTATTATGTAACTGAGGAATCTAGACAGCTTTCATGTAAGTGACGGCTTAGAACAATAGGGTAGTATAGGGTCAACTCGAAACTTTTTGTTTGTTTTTATACAGGCTGGTTTCGTGTTTTTTTTTAATAGTGTAGTGGTTCGTTTTATAAGGTCCCACACCAAAGCGATTTGATTCCCTACTGTCTAATAACATTCACAAGTTTATAATAAATAAAATAATCCATCCCTAGTAATCCTAACCACGGAATCGAACACTGTTTCTGTCTAACCTATAGGAAAAAAACGGGAGTTATGTATTTGAGCACTTACTTTGTTGCTGTAAGCTGAATATGAGCCCTTTAGGTGGTTTCCAGCGCTTGAGGTGCAGCGCCTTGTTCACCATGATCCTGATAGTATTGTCGAGGAAGTGCCTCCGCTCGTCCTCCGTCATCTCCTCTTCGAGGAACGCCTCCAAACCTTTCATTAACTCCGGGTCCTTGATATCGTCGTCCGGATCTATACCTATGCTGTTGGCATAGAAAGAAACCGCTGCAGAGTGTTTACAAGGAAAAGTAATAAGATAACTACATAGGTTAAAAAAAAAAACAAAAAGAAACCCGGCGGAACCCATTCTATATTTTAATAATTTTATGAATGTGCTTGTTTTTTGCTTTTCAGTTTTTTCACCGCAGTCGGGTTTCTTAGTTTTTAATTACGTTTTTTTTTTATCAAAACATTTTGATTTGATGGAGTACTGACCAACTGAACATGATTTTCAATTCAGTTTTAGCGAATGTGAGTACCAATACAAACCATCTCTGGTTTAATGGTATGTACAAAACAAACGAACCTGTATTACTACTATAATTATGTTTAAATAGATAAAAAAATATAAAAAAATGTAACCCCACTTAACATAGCTCGTCGACTTTTATTTTTCACAATATTAATGTCTGATGGTCGCCATATTGAATTTTGATTACTGCCTTGCCATTAGTGACACTCGTAAGATCAGACTCGTAAGATAAGACAAATCGTTAGACGTAAAAATCATCACAACTACAATTTAAAATGATAATGTGACAATAAAAGTGAAAAAAAAATCTACTAACTTTTGGAGCCCACTGTACATAAACGGAAAAACACATTAAGTACCTTCCTTTGCGTCGCGCAGTCGGGTAAAATTAGACTTTTGCTTATTTGGATCGGTTAAAATGATTATACATATTTGTTTTTTTTTTATGTTTATAATAATATTGCATGAAACCATCAATTGAAACTAATAATAATTCATGTGAATTAATCAGAATAGTGTTGGGTTCAAATTATACTCACTTGCACATGTCATGTATTTTCAACATACTGGCTGTGAGTTTTGCCGGCGAAGACGCCAGCAGCAAGTGCTTCAAGTGACGCTGCACTGACGTCCACCAGGGAAGATCACAAGGTAACATTACAAGCGCCATGCTGAAATATTACATTTTAGTTATTTTTTTTGCTGAAACATTTTTATTAAGTGTATTTAGAAATTTAAAGTTCGCGGTCTTCGTAAATTCCAAATGAATGCGTTCATACTAACGTTTATTCTAATTAGAAAGTGATATTTTGTTCAAAATTAATTACTACATCATCATCATCATCATTTCAGCCGAGAGTACTCCACTGCTGGACGTTGGCCTTTCCCAAGTGTCGCCACATTGACCGGTCCCATGCTTCTCACATCCAACAGTTCCCTGCAACCTTCACTCCAGGTCGGGTAATTAGTATACTTAAGGAAATTGGTATTATTATTAAAACCAGTTATTAAATTACCAGTAAAATGAAACCAGTTGGCAACAGAATCGATATAGTAACGTTTGACACATTTAACTGGCACGATAGCAGCAGCTGTGTGAACACGAACGCTCCCGTTACTGTTTGACGTTTGACATTTGAAGTTTGGACTGCGTGCAGTGTTTCAACTGGTTCAGTGCTCAGTGTTTTAGTACGATTTATCCGTATTTTTGTTTTTATTTTACAAATAGGATAAAAGTGAAACAATGCACAAAGTTATTTAAGCCATAGGTAATATAAACAAACTAATATTAAGTCCAGTTTCATACATGAAACTAATGAAAATATATTACGAAATAAATACTAATGTTGCGTGTTTAGCGGTAACAAGTTTTATCAACTAACAAATGCAGATATCCTTGGTTACTGTGTTAATCAATAAATTCCGCATAAACAAGCGAGTTCATTATACTGCGATTCAATTCGGTTGTACGTGTCGGTTGTGAGTTACATGATAAAATCGTAGTGATACGGACGGAGCGCACGATATTAGCAGTCAATATCAAAGTACAAAGGTCGGAAATATGACTGTGAAGAGTAGATTATTAAAAACGTTAATCCTTGGCGCTCCTGCGTCTGGAAAGGGCACTATATCTTCTCGAATAGTCAAGAAGTACAATGTAGCACATGTCTCTAGTGGGGACAAGCTAAGGGATCACATTGAAAAACAAACTGACCTAGGAAAAGAAGTCAAAAAATATTTAAATGAAGGAAAACTAGTACCTGATGATGTGATGATTAAATTTATGATGACAGAACTGAAAAAAGTTGAGAACGAACCATGGTTGCTGGATGGATTCCCAAGAACAGTGGGTCAAGCTAATGCTTTGTGGAAGGTACAGCCTGTTGATGTTGTAGTGAACCTAGTGGTGCCATTCGAGGTGATCATTGATAGAGTGAAGAGCCGCTGGGTCCACTTGGCTTCGGGAAGGGTATACAATATTGGTTTTAACACACCTAAGGTAGAAGGCAAAGATGATGTGACTGGTGAGGACTTGGTTCAAAGGCCTGACGACAAACCTGAAGGTGTACGCAAGCGTTTAGAGATCTATGACAGCATAACAAGACCTGTCATAGAGTTCTACAAACAAAAAGGAATACTCAAAGAGTTTGAGGGACGCACTTCTGATGAGATTTGGCCAAAAGTAACTTCCTACCTAGACCCGATTTTTGAAAAGTAAGAACTGATAAGTTATCATTAGAAGGACTCTACGGCCGATGTTTTAGTTTTAGTCTCTGATAAGAATTGTACTGGTGCTCGGAACAAGTAGAATTAAGAGTAACATTAATATCAATGGGAAATATATGAATTTTATAGAATTTTTATGATTGTTGATTATTTGCAAAGCAGAGCCATTTATATTAATGTTTACCTTTTGATATTTTGTTTTTTTTAAGTACTTTAGTAGATTTTATCAATCATTTATCACTAATTTAGTTTTAGTAATTTTTTTTGTTGATTGTCTAAAACAGACCATATCAATGTAACCAAACTAAAGCTTTAGAAGAACATCATTCTAAGAGTACCTATCTTCAAAGTTATGGCAAAAGTTTTGTTGAGAGAAATATAATGTAGAAATAATAGGTAATAGAAAAGAAAAGTGTAGTGATAAAGATGTAGAGTGATTGATTCATGTGTAGCACATTGGTTACTTTCCTAGTCTTCCTTGTTGATATGTACTTATGTTTTAATAGTGTAGTACTTATTGAGTAGCTATTAAATATTATCTATAGAAAAATAGTGCCTTAAAAGGGCTCACAAGATATAACAAATTATACATAACTCCTACTAATGTTAAGGAATGTTTACTAAAATCAAGTTCCTGAATTTTGCCACAAATTGCCATATGAGCTCAAATTAAATAGAGTTTTTGTTTTTTTTATTGTTTTTAAATTTTGTTGAAAATATTTTATACTTCTTGTTGAGTTTCTTTGTTTAATGAAATAATAAACGTTACACGTTTTACATATATTGTTTAATTTCAAACTTCCATAAGAGAAGGTAAATCTGACAATCTCGAAACAATTAACAAACCTACTAACACATGCACTAAGTAGGTAGGTACCAACTCGTTTTTTTATCGTCTTAGTGACGGTAAAATAGTAAATAATGCAAGTCTTGGTAATCGTAAACAGCTTTAGTCGACAACTTGAAACAACTGTGAAACTCGATTGCCAGCTGATGGCAATACCTACCCACCACGTAACCATGTCTACGTTGGCTGTTTGGTAGTAGGCTATTGTTTGTTTACGTTAATCTACGTCAGTGTGATTAGATCCGTCTGCTTTCGCCTGGACAAGGATTGATAACATCACTGTTCAATAACTACTGTTCAGTAGCTACGTCGAAAGCAAGTATGTATTACATAGAGACTCATCAATACATACAAGGATAAAAAATCTAAGTAGACATGAAAATATCTCCAGCAATAAAGTTGAGTATACAGATACGGCATAGCATGACGAAGGCAATAAATTCGATGAATCTGAAATGCTTTCGGAAACTTATAAATGCTTTGCACGTAACTACACATTTGGGAAAAGAAACACACATAATATCTCTAGTAATAGGATGTATTTAGTTACCTTATAGCGAATGCGTTGCAATTGAGGCACAATAATTAGGTATTTCGTAAACACTATAATAACACCATCAGTCACTGTCGCCTCGCGACAACCGGCTTCTTTTTACGCACTTTTCTCATTATCTACAAGGGAACCGTCCACTGGTATTCTTTAGCATGTAGAATATCTTATTGCTTTTCTATAAGACAGAAATAGTGTAGGGAGAAACGCGGGCCGGCTGCGGGCAGACACGAGCGCGCAAACCCCGACTATTTTTAGCTGCTTTCGTGCATCGGCGCTGAAATTAGATTGTAAATAAAAAGTTTGGGTTAACAGGAGTCGAAGGCCTCATTATTCGTTCTTGTAGGTCATCACTTAAACTAGCACCTGAAGGGTTTCGGCTTAATTTGTAATTAAAGTTACCACTGCTTTTGTATTAAGTATTTCGTGTCGCGCTTTGAGAAAAAGTTGTCAGCCAGAATATTTCGCTTCATGGCCACTATAAGTAGGTTATACACTTATTTATAGTATTTTGCGATTTTACATTGTCATGAAAAGCGCTTATTGTAACTTCTACACTGTAAACAAAGAGTTTTAACAAAATCTGGGAAAACGTACCTAACACCGTCCACTATTTCAGCTGATTCCTGGTGGCGTTGGTACTGGATAGAAATCCTAGTGCCGAATTCGTTTTCAGATACCGTATTGTCAAAACAATCTAGCGCGAAACCGCTTCACTCGAAACTTGTAACAACTTTTCACTCACTGCACGGAATTAGAACATTGATGTCTCATTGACTGTAGTTACTAAATTAATATTTCTGGCGTTTATATTAATATCAGATCCCGATGCCTGAGCTAAGAGATTAGCGATCGGTGTAAATAGAGGAGCGAAGTGTAAAGTGTACAAGCCCATCGACGAGCCAGGCTGTACTGACGCCGTCGGTCCGACTTTCACTGGGGGGTGACTACCCTTGCCCTGCCGGCTGTCGCACCCTCCACCCTCGCCAGTGACGTCACTCGGGCGCGTCACGACCTACGACGCCGTACGACGCCGCCACCCGATGCTCGATACCCCGCTCCCTAATAGCACGCCTCGTGAAATGTCGGTGCTGTTCCCGAAACGTTACGTAAAATGAAATATGAAAGTACCTACCCACAGCCTGCGTCAGCATACTACATCATTTTCATACGGTTAAGGTCGCTCTGTGCGAAAATTAAAGAGCTTAAGAGTAACTTACCTAGGTTTATTTATTTTGCTCAGAAGAAAATCGTGTATGCATGTAGGGATACTATGTATGACGTGTTCCTCAAGATAAATATTGTAAATGGTAGTCTCGTTTAGTGCTAGCGGAGAACTAGATCCCTAATTGATTGAACTAGATCTCTAGTTCCCTAATTGCGGACCTAATTGGAAGAATTGATCAGTGTCTATTGAAAAATCTTCTGTATAGATAAGGTAACTCGGCCAGTGGAGGGGAGGAGAGGGGAGAAGAGGTTTGTGGCAAAATAATAACAGTCAAACTGGTTGATCTTCAAGGTCGATTTACCATCCCTTACATACAAACCTTATTTACGAATCCTTTCGTGTCTCAGAAAGCATGTCAAGAAATTGGTCCCGATTGTAATTCTTAGATCTATGAAAATCATTAGGTACAAACAATTAGAAGCCCGAACCAGTTTTTCCCAGGAGTATCGTGTTAACCAGGAACTCGGCTGTAGAGATCAGATAGGCAGCCGCTTCAATTAAAATACTGCATCCGGTAGACTGGAAGCCGAAGTCCAACGTAGCTGGAAAAGGGCTTGGCAGATGATGATGATGAGCTTATAGGTACTCGGTTTGAGACATGTTTATGTAGGTGCATACATACTAACTACTTTATAGAGTCACCATAACTACAAAATAGGTTTTAAAAATATCGTACCGCTCCAAAACCGAACTTGTTGTGGCGTAAAAGGCCGCACAACTTCAGCAGTAGGCAGTCCTAACTTTATATCACGTTCATAATACTAAGGAGCTAGTATATCGAAAAGTTTACCTAAGAATTTGGTTTAGTAAATTCTTAGTTATCTTTTTATAGCTGATGCCATCCAAATATTTCATACCAAGGAATCCAGCCTTTAGTTAGTTACCATGGTAGTTACTAATATATAACGAAAATGCGGTAAGTAGACAATCAGAAGCAAGGGAAGAATACTCTAGCCTGCGAATTATGTTTTGTCGCACTTGTTTATTGCCCATACAGAAACTCGTGAGTGTCTGAGTGATTGTCAATGAAAATCGGGATCCACGTAACCTTTCGATGGGGACATTGCTGTTTCAAATGATAATTATCAGAATGTTTGATGCCTCTAGGGATTTAGAAGACCAGCTAAACCAAATCGACCTTTTTATGGGACACTATAATATTTTCTACTCTAGGTCGCAACTATGAATCTCTTCACGGTTTAAATTGTCTTCTATTTGTTGTAAAGATTGTAGGAATCGAATCAAAACCATCATGATTTCTCGTCAGTTTAAGTATTATCATTTCATGTATATAGATTCACACTTAAATACCACGTTGAAAAACTGTTTAAATAAAAAACAAAAATGATTCGATCCTTATTATCAGTCACGAATTTCAAAGATTTAAACATTGTATGTCCACTGAATTGTAAGATTTTGTAGTACCTAGATTATTAAATTTCTGTAACACATCTTTATGATAAAGTTAGATAAAGTTGTGAGAAATATCAAGCAAGGTTTACGGATAACAAAAGACGTCATATGCCTTGCCTTATCCCTAAGCTGATTGCGGTCCGTAGCCGACTACGATCACTGAGGAATGAAAAGCACCCCAATCTTTCCGCCTACAGCGCATGCGTGGATTCTCTATACCCTGTCTCTTTCAAATTTCTCATGCAGTTTTGTCTTGTCTAAGCGCCTAGGCTCTTCTGTCCTCTGCCAGCCTAGTACAGTAGCCGCCCATGGAAAATTGTGGCCGCCCTACGCTGGCCATATTGGGCGGGCTAGGGCGGAGCGGCTATATCCGCCTAGTTAGCTAACAATGCCTTAGAACTATTATTTAAATTGAAAACGGTTGTAAACATAGAAAAGTAATATTTATAAAGTAAACTCGTTTTGAAATCATTTTCGATAGCATTATACGAATGTATTTTGTACTTATATATTTGATCCGTTGATCAGACAGGAAGAGGCGAATAGTTTTCTTGGCACGATACAACATTATTAAAAGCATAAACATCTAAATTATCTGAACATGTAAGTAGTAGAAGCAATTAGGAGCTTCATTAAAATATTGCTAAAAGGTCGTCTATTTTAAGAACATCTTAATTAAAGATTGTTATCGAAGTCGGGCGTGATTGTGAAAGAAGCCCAGTTAATGCTGTAAAGTCCTCCAAACAGTCCGGTGTACTTTTTGTTTCTATGAAGCCCTAGTAATGTAGCCACGTGACATCGACTCGGCGCCGCCCTCCGGAACAGAGCTGGTGGTGGGCGGAGAGATTTCCCTGAAATTCCCAAGGATTTTCTACAGTAGAAAACATTTTTGGAATACAAGACATTAGGGCGACATTACTTTGGCTGTTACGTCGCTATTAAAGTACTTGTTTAGAAACTTTGAAGGTTGTTGTTTATTTAAGTTACTACTTTTAGTCAAATATTTCAAGTTTATGGTTATAAATGTGATGTGAAAATTAAGGTTTCTGAGAACTTATTTAAGTTAGTTAGGTAACCTTATAAATAGACTATTAAATTAATATTGACCGTCTTAGTTAGTAATATATTTTAATACTCTCTTCATTGTTGTTCGCCTTCAGTTTATAATGAACAATAAGCCAGACTTTCTTAAATGTAGGTATTAACGTAGGCCTAGCCTTTGTGTGATTCAAACTACTTTCGTGTTGTCAAAGGGCCTTAACGTAATGAAAGAAAAACACGTGGGCCGGTTACCTCAGTACCTCTATATTTAAAACTAGCGACCCGCCCCGGCTTCACACGGGTGCAATATTTATACCTTCCTCTTGAATCACTGTCTATTACTGAAAACCGCATCAAAATCCGTTGCGTAGTTTTAAGGATCTAAGCATACATAGGGACAGACAGACAGACAGCTGGAAGCGACTTTGTTTTATACTATGTAGTAATGATTCTGCATGAAAAATATCAGAGTCTTTAAATATATGAAGTAAAGTGTGGTAAGATATTTTGTTAACAGTGAGTCGCGCGCAGCTACTGTGTATCAAGTATCTTCATCAGCTTTTAGTGCCGTACTTTGAGTGCTTATTTAAAGCTAAAGCAAGTGCTAATTGCTGCTAATTGTTATTTTGGTACCTGGGTTTCAGAAGACCCTATTTTTTAATGAATTCCTAAATAGCGTCCGTACAGTAAACCCTAAAATTATCACTAACCTTTGAACAAATAAGTTTGCAAGAGCGAAATGGTTTTAATTGTAGCGTTTCGATCGACTTTTTTACAAATACCCATTAGAACTGGTTGTTGTTACAGTAGGAATATACATTGGTATACAAACGCTTATCTGAATTGATAAAATGATAGTTGTGATGAATTATAGATGGAAATTGATTTGATAACTTATCTTTTTGCCAAAACAACATTATATAACTTCAAACATACATTATATACAGTCAGCAGTACCTGTTTCTTTTTGTACAATTTATTTTCGTTGGAAAGAAAAAACTGGAACTTACATTCATAAAAACGAATAAACGTGTGAATAACTAACTTGACAGTCAATCAATCCATTACACTTAACTGGCTTCTCCAAATCACGGGCCATTTTATTATTAAATCAAAAGATTAGATCCAAATTGTCTGTGTAGATAGATAACTTCATGGAAACATCTTCGAGTATTCTGTTCTCCTGGTGCAATCGACCTCTGGGGCGGACAGAGCAACCCCAACGAGCGGCGTCATCCTTGGGGTAAAGGTCACGCGAAATGCCAAAGATACACAGTTTTGGCACGTGCTGACAATTTGCAAGGTCCCTGCGTTATAAAAGTTGAAGTTATGTAACGAACGACGCTGTACGAACATTATCGAGATAACATACGTCGAAGTATGATATTAATGTTTTACTAATCTATACCACGTATTGTAAAAAAATAATGATCTTTGTTTTGTTTCAGAAAATTAATAGATTTAGAACTTTTGAATTTATTTTATAATAAAATAATTAATTAGTAAAATTTCAACTTCAAATGCAGGACTTAACAATAATTTTATTCAACCCTTAATCGTCTGCTAAACATGACGTCAATATTATGTAGCCGTTTACCCGTGTCACCCCCGGCGAGTCACCCCTTGTGTTCGGCCGACGTCAGCGCCGATTCGTGACCCCTTGTACCAGGGCTTCATAAAACAATGGAGGTAAATCCACCCCTACAGTTGGCGAGGACGTCATATATCGATCAGCTGACGTCTGGCTACAAATACGTAATAGTGCAGCAGGCTGGATCAGCTTATACGTTTGTACGTTGGAATAAGCTCGGTTAAATAAAAAAACGACTATGATTGCTCATTATGTTTTATGCATTCAATGATTTGTAAGCTGATATGCAGTGTGTCAACCTAGTTGCAACTTTTTATTGAAAAGCTCAGTAACTATAATAATAATTTCTCTGTTCCCGATACCGTTGGGCTACAATTAGTTGTATTTTTAAATGTTTTTTTTTCTAAGGAATATTTAAAAATCTAATTAATTTGTAAAGATATAAATAAACGCTATAATAATTTACCTACATGTAGGTGTCTAAATCATTGCAATTAAGATTACTCAATTAATTGAATTTAAAACTTATAAGTTTTCTTTTAATAAGTCAACTTTAGTAACTTATGAACTAGTGTAACTCACACTGTATATGTGTGTATATAGTGTATGTATAAAAAGTTCTACTAACACTACCAGTATTATAATTGGGTGTCGTCAAGTAGCAACCAACAAGACATTAACATACTTATTTATGCAAAAAGTTATTTGTTATAGTCGTCTGCGAAATACTTTTTTTAATAATGAATTTCGTTTCATAACGAATATCACAAATAAAAACAATTTGAATGGCTAATTGTTTTTATTTATTAGTAAATGTGTCTTGCGGGTCTACAAGACCCGAATAAAAGTTTTTTAATATGTTGCTGAACAAGAACTTCATTATAGACCGACTGCTTTAATGAGTCCTCCGCCTTGCGCCATCAAAGGCACATTAAGCGTCCACAAAGTCTTAACAATATCCCACAGGTTATTTGCATTACAATATCCATAATCCACGTAGGTATTACGATAATAATTGAAACAATACGTGATCAACCTTCAGAATATTCCACTTAAATTGATACCTTCACGAGGACTCATTAAAGCGGTCGGTCTATAGGGATAATTTTTTTTTTTCATTTTGAGACAATACTTTGAGGAAAAAAGAATTTGCATAATTATAATACGTCGGTGACGCCCTACTTTTAATAGTAAACATGGTGTCCATGTCGATATTTGCATAGCCCCAATATAGTCCCATAGCTAAACATTGTTATCGTTTATTATCAATCATCAGTCACTTGCCCTTCGCGAACCCTCCCCAGTGGTTATCATGTATGACGTCAGCACCGCTCGCGGTCCACCCACCCTACCCGATAGTTACACAAAACTATTTTCACCTTCTCACTATCATGTTGTCCTATTGTGTCACACTAGCAAGCGCGGGGCGCTCGCGTTAGTTGTCAACTTGCAGAGTGAGCTGAGCAGTGTTCAACCCTTCTCACTCCTCATGCTACCCTGGTACCTTCGTAGTCGGAGCGTTACGTCACTACGCAAAATGTTGGGGAGCGACTACGCCAATTGACCCTCGCAGCGTAGCGCTACGAAATAGTCTACGACTTGCAAAGTTTGTAGCGCGCTACGAATACGATAATAGTTTGCTCGAATTAAAAATGAACACGATATACTCGTACCTTTATTTATTTAAATAAATATTGCTAAAGTTTTCCTAATTTTAAACAGATTTAATTTAAATTAAAAACTTCTGCGGTTTGTTTTGAAATTATCAAGTTATTACTAATTCTGATTCTTTATTCGATTGAACTGTCAGTAAACTAATCTTGATATAATTATAACATAAGTCCATCTTGTTTGTAGTGTTTGACTCAGCAGAAAACTTTAATTGTTTTATTTCAAAGTCATATTATGTACTTCAATCTGTGCAAAATCCCTGCACTCTCATGTGTAGCTCGAAGGACCAAGGTACATTCGCTTGACCTGTTGTTGTTGAATGGAAAGAAATACTTGTAAAACTTACAAATTTTTGTTAAGAACGCATGGTAAAATAACGATAATTCTTAGTTTCACTTTTCAAGTGAGAATTTGTTGTGCACACGCCTATTTAATTACGATTTATTCCTTATTTATTCTTATGTTATTATTTATTTCTGTATCTACGACAGCAGTAAGCACGTTATTAAGTACCTAATCAACATATTTTCAACGTATATTATTCCAAATACTGCATGGCTGACTATAAACATCACTATAAATTACAACATTATTGAGTGTACACAATCGTAATAGTTTTGTTTTGAAAGCAACTATGTTCTATACAAAGTTTGATAGATGTAGAGGAACACTGCCTGAAAATGTGAAAAATGTTATGCTCCCGTTCCTGCTCTCCTGGTAGAAATAACCTCTGAAACGCCGCCGCGCGTTCGGCCCCGTATTTTCAGCTGTAAGTTTCGTACGAGGTCCGAACTTGCACGCGTAGTAAATAAATGCTTTTGCGTTTGTTTGTAATACTGGACCCTGTGCTGGACCCATTTTGTAAACTTTGACAAAATTAAATTTTGAATTGGGTTTAAGGCACTTGTTGTCGTCTCCATTGTGATATTTTATTTGTTCTGGACCAAATTGGAGGCCAAAGTAAAATACAAGACTTTAATGTTATAACTTTACTTTAAATATGAAAACTTACAGGGGGGTCAAGTTTCAATGCAACCATCAGAACAATGTTTTGAGTGAGTTACATTGAGTTCTACTGTAAAACATGTTTTTTCACCTCAAAAAAGTGTTTTACCCGCAAACATTTTTGCGTAGAGTTACTTAGTTTGATGTACAGAAGTCTTGGTTGACAGCGTCGTGAAGAGTCCCTTAAAATATTTTATTTATGTAAGCATGTATGTTACAATTAATTATTAAACACAATTTAATAAATACATTATTCTAGTCCATTCAAAACTACCAAAGGAAAAAAATATCGCAAACCTTATTATATTTTTTCACATATTCTTATTTATTCATAATGTTCAACAATAAAAATTACAATTATGTTTTACTGAAGCCGACACCTACGCAACATAAAATGCTACGAGCAATCCGTAACTATGACACACTTGAGACGACAGCGTAGCGTAGATCGCTGTAGGCGCTTTCGTAGCACTCGTAGAGGCTCTACGCTCGCTCGGCGCTCCGAGCCTGAAATATCGACCCCTTTGTGACGTAGCTTCCCAGAGACTACGCGTAGCTTATGGAGCCTTAGTAAAGAAAACCACAAAGCCTTTGGGGTGGTATTATCTGAATTCAATGGCATGTTATGGGGATGATTCCCATTTCTTCCATGCTTTTGGGATGGTATGGAAGAGGGAAATTTTTCCATGTTAGGAGGTTTATGCGTAGGTAAACGAATGTCAATTAAAATAAGGTTTACGTTGATTATTTTTGTTCTTCGTTGTGAACTTTAAGGTAATGATTCAATTATTCATTAAAATAAATCACTTTTATTGCTATTATAACAGCCGCTGTAATTTAACTGTAGTATTTCATTATGTTGTAATTACACTATTTCATATACTACAAGGTTTAGTTTTCTCGGAACTACCCATCCGCAAAGTCAAGCAACTATTCCACCAAACTATCGCGTTTGATCTCAAATTCACAGATTCCTCTGTACCTAAGCACCAAGACATCAGTGCTGTTAGAAACATTTTCAGCCTAGATTTTGCCTGAAATTTCCCAACATACATATATGTTGTCCCAGTATTTAGGTACATGAAGTACTGGCGTGTTATTAATGGCTACAAAGGATGAAAGGACTCGGTGAATTGGGAAACTACTCGTGTAGGCATTCGCAAACAATTTGAGGTTTAAACAAGGGCTTACCAATTGCTATTCACTATCCAAATTCTGTGAGACAAACTTTCGAAATTGATTTCAAATCAAGAATAATAATTGCATTCCTCAAATCAAAGTACAAAGTAGGTATCAAACTTAGGTAGGGGATTCAAACTTGCTTTCGAAACTACTTATTATATACTCCAGCATATTTCCTTTCAGACCTGTCACATAGGATCGAAGGTAGTTAGCGAACTATTTTATGAAGAAACTTATTTTTATGATGTCTACCGTGCTCGGTACACTTGGAAGTTTCCACCTCCTACGAGCTTTGCGTCCTTAGTGCACAGCCTCGCGTTCAGGCATGGCGCAGTACGTCACGCATTGCGCACCCAATCTTCGTCTACGTCATCAAATGTTACATAGCAAGGGCTTTCAGTACATGTAGATTATGTACGTTCGACAAAGCAAATTAATGTTAATTATTTTGCAATTCTTTTTTCTCTTCTCCAATTCGAAAAGTTTTTTGGGAAAGTTGAGTGGGGAAGTAAAAGAAAAAAAAAAGATGATCTACCACGTTTCAATGGCTTTTTAATAAACATTTTACTGTTTTCGTGGCATGAATTAATAATAAAAGAAACGTCACTCTGTCACGAATTCGCAGATACCCACAAAAGCGTGTACAAAATCGATACACACTCACACTACTACGTGTCATATCGTGAGCGCGACCCGCTCGATACCCACCCTTCATGACGTCAGAGCGCTTTATTGATTTTCTCCACCCTATACTCTAATACTTCTGATGTCCTGGCATCTAAGTATGCCGAGGAAAGCGTCCATCTACGGAAAACTTGAGAAGGCACTGGAAAATCTTAAGAAAATCTCCTTTCCCTTAGTGCAATTTTCAAGTACTCAATAATGGCCTTCGTTTCAGTAGCTTGTTCATTGTGGCCGGCTACGTGCCAGCCGTAAACGGATAGGAAAATTATAGTATGCGATGATACATTATACAAATGCATACGTGCCTGACTTACATGAGAGGGGACTGTCAACGTGATGATAAACTTTATTAAGGAAGTATTCTCGCATAAGTAGTAAATTACCACGACTGGTACAACGCCAGTCGAGTGCTGTTCATTTGGGAGCCCGCCCACGTGTTCTCGCCACTTCGCCTTCACTCTATCCGACGGGCTAATCTGTAAAACATCTCCTTTCGCGTATAGTCTCCTGGTACTGCCGGCTCAGTTTATCCGAAAGTTTATCCGATATTATCCGGGTTATCCAGCAGTTAATCCAAATGGCGTGCAGTAGTATCATTTTGTTTTGGTTGTGTTTGGGTTTGGTGCAATGTTACAGTCAGTACAGTTTCGAAAGTCATAAATATTGTGACGACCTGTCACCTGTTTATGGAGATATCAATTTGGATCAAATATCTGGTGTTTGGTATGGAGTCGAAAAAATACCACACACGAGAGGAGAATATAAAATAGAACATACTCAGGAGTGTTTTTACGTCGACATCAAGGAGCTAAATATAGAGGTTTGTTTATTGGTATTTCGAATTACTTGTTATGTATTTGTTGCAGAGAGTATGGTACACTTTATTAATCCTTTCCGCTGCGGATATTCATGATTTGTTAGTTGTACAGACAGTTTTTTTTATTGGTTTTAATATATGAAAGAACTATCTTGCAGATTTGCACTGTCGTAACTTTTTTTGGGTATTCAATTATGAAAATTCCATTGTAAATGAAAAATGGAACGGGGTATATAAGACCAACTGAATGCAGAATAATGTTATAAATATTGCATTGATTGCACTGTTTTAAATAATTGCATCGCATCTATGGTAGTCCGGTCGCGTATTAGTTGAGCTAAGTGCTTTTATTGTTTACTGATCCATACAATACCAACCTATAGTATTTTACATATTTATTGAATCTATATGCACTGGCTATTTAAATATATGCAAATTAGCAGTAACTTTTAACAAGGTAATGCTCCAAAAGGCCTACTCATAACAGGATACAGGGTGGTCGTGTCAATTAATAGGTTAATTGTAATTACAGTCCACGTAAGTGCATAACAAGACGTATACCCAAGTGGGACTGAACCGTTAATTAGGACTCCCGGTGTCGTGAAACAGATCGTTCTCAAGTACATAGCATACATTTTAATGATGGGTGTCATTCTATTAGTCCTATCATGTTTCTTCTCTACTAGTTTGGCAGCCAACGTGAACTTCTGCCAGAACTTAAGTCCAACCAACGATTTTGATGAGGAGGCTGTATTAGGCATGTGGTACGTCCACGAGTACGTGTACCACAAAGATAATGCTACCAGAACTGACGTTAACCCTTACTGTCCTATTGTACAGATTAGGAAGTTTGAAGATTACGTTCAAGGTGGCTTGTTGAACCATAACTTAGTGAGTGACCGTGTAATTTATTTCAGATCTAACTGATCATGCATTTAGTAGTACTTATCGGGCTTCTACGTATTGATGTCAAACTATCAATTCACGACGCGGCATACATTTGCGACACAACAGCGATTGAAAAAGATTTGAAGTTTTGTGCTTAATCACTTTCCTTTTTTTTTCTTTTTCAGCCAACACCACCGACCCCATACCCTCAGCTGACGAATACGGCCTACGTGAACCGTCAGTACAACATCCACGAGCAGTACCGCATCAGACACTTCGTGCTGGAGTGGCACGAGGGGCTGTGGCAGGACGACTACCACATCAAGGTCAACACCTCGCACAAAGGATTCTGGGCCACCGATGTGCCTAATAAATGTAAGAATAGAATATTTCTCATTTTAGGATGCGCTTTGAACGCATTTAGGTACGCGATGCGGAACTTAGGACTCATTTCAAAATGTGAGGTTAAAATATTGTCTCTTTTTAATCATAATAAATAGTAGCAGCTAATATCTCAACTTGAGTACTTGAAAATGTTTTGCACATTCTAGATTTTTTTTTATCTAAATTAAAATCATTTTGTTTCAGCCGTGGGTGACATGTATCGTTTCTTCGGAGGCGTGATCCAGGTGCTGAAGGTAGCTAACAACCACTTGGTGCTGAACTTCTGCATGAGGCTGCCAAACTCACAGCTCTTCAGCGTCGTGCTGTCCAGGAACGAGAACCAGTTGACTCCTGAGGACCTGGCCAGCATCCACAACGTGTTCACATTAAAACACCTCTCCACATCTGCGCTGCAGAGAGTCTGTGAAAGCTCAGCATCAAAGATGACCGTATCGACAGTATTACTTTTTATAATTTCTTACACAATTTGGGGATCCCGAATTTAAATGAATAGACAACTATAATAATGTATAGTTTTTTCTAAGAAAAGCAATCGATATTTATATTTTTGTACGAGAAATGAAAATTAAATTATTTATACACGCATTTTTGTGGCACAATTTCTTAAATCCCGTCCTATCTATCTTTAGACTAGGGTCTAATCCTCATACCCAAGCCAACCCACAAAGATAGGATCTCATCTCGTGCCTCAATGAGGATTAAAGTAAGTCATGTATAAAATATAGATCTTGGGTCCTTTGTACAATACGGTTGTAGCAAACAATTGTTATTATGTCTCAACTTCTCAAGATATTTGTTCAGACAGAAAAAGTTTTGAGGAAAGCGAAAATAACTAGGTAAGAAATATTCTGATGAGTTTTATTGGCAGCTTGATAGGAATATGACTTGTTCCTACTTATGTAGTTATTTATTTAGGAAAAAGTTGGAACAGAAAGTCAGTTGCTATAATTCACATTATCTCCGTTTTCGTGTGATTAGAAAAGTATCAAGAAGATATTTATGCTGTAAGCAAAGAAACATACCAAAGAGTAGATTTTGAATTTGGATTGTATAAAAGCTGACATTAACAAAGAATTGTAGAGATTGCTTACGGCATCATCGTCATCTGCCTAGCTTTATCCCAACTATGTGAGGGTCGGCTTCCAGTCTAACCGGATGCAGCAGCGACTGCCTATATGACCTCCACAACCCAGTTAGTACTGGGTAATACTATATCCCTTGGTAAGACTAGTTCACTGACTATCTGTAATGACTGTCAAAGATCTATAAGACAGCCGGGACCATGGGCATGACGTGTTTTCCGAGGCACGGAGAAAACTCGCTATGTAATAGGTCACCCATCCACAAACCAACCAAGATTGATTACGACATAATAGACTTATTTTATCGAAGAGAAAGATGCAGCAGCTGCGTACTACGCCAAGAACACAAGTCACTACATAGTATAAAACAAAGTCGGTTCCCGCTGTCTGTCTGTTCCTTTGTATGCTTAGATCTTTATGCAACAGATTTTGATGCGGTTTTTTTTAATAGATAGAGTGATTCAAGAGGAAGGTTTACATGTATATATTGCACCCGTGCGAAGCCGGGGTGGGTCGCTAATAAATTATAATAAAGACAAGATGATGATATTTTGTCATTCAGATTCCTACAAATTCAGATTTTCACTACTCCAGTAATGATGTCGTTAATGCGTAGTTGAAGATTTATAACTTCATTTATGTTAACTAGGTATACACAATCCGTACAATTAAGGCCCACATCACGTCAATCAATGTCACCTATCCCATGCAGGATTATGCTACTGAGTCACGGTGCAGTTGCGCCCGAGACAGAGAATCCATCACCTGCATCAATTCGCTAATTGGCAGCGCGGGAGACGCGACGCCTTGTCCCATATTACTTGCGTATCTACTGCGAGCATGTTCACTGTGTCTTTGGGACTTCTTCTCATTGTTGTGAAGGTTTATAGTTTCTGTGGTGACAACGTCCGCTGGGCCCACCACTTCAACATAGAAGATGTGTACGGGATGTGGTACGGCGTGGGATACGCCCAGCACAACCCAGATATGACGAACAAGCCGAACACGATTGGCTGCGTCACTCTTCACATCACCGACGTCACTACCGAACCGCAGGACGATTGGCTTGACTGGTCTGTAAGTACTAATTATTCAATTAGTTGTTTTTTTTTTAATAGTGGTGGCACATAATATCTACTTACTCTTAGTTCCAATGGGCTAAAGTTTACTTGACCTTTTTAATTTCAACATGATTATGATGTTGTGATAATGTACATTAAGGCTAATCTGATCTTACTAATATTATAAATGAGAAAGTTTGTGAGGACGGATGGATGGATGTTTGTTATTCTTTCACGCGAAAAGTACTGTACGGATTTGGATGATATTTAACACACAGATAGTTTATAACCTGGATTAACACATAGGATACTTTTTTATCCCGGTATTATGATCACGTGGGACAATTACCGAACTCCACGCGGGCGAAGCCGCGGGCATAAACAAGTGTACATTAAAATAAAGTAATTCCGATTCGATCCTATTAATGTTGTTTGTTCCAAAACAAAAAAACACCGCAATAACGGAAAGAACAAGTGCCTCCCGTCTTCGTTAAGGGTGCTTTACACCCTTAATGGTATTAGCACGACACTTTCTCATATTTCATAACTGTTTATACTTAGCACAGTATGCTAGCGCCTACTATCATATTAATCGGTTCATGCTCATATTATTTTTAAACGACGCACAGAGTGTTTGCTCTTAAAAAAATATCGGTATATAACATAACATCACCATCAGAGATGTGCCCAATTATAATACACCCACATTTTGCCGGTTATGTTCAAGTCCCATGTAATAGGGGGCGAGCCTATTACCATCAACGGGGCACAAATCTAGACTCCGTGGTTACTACTGAGGAAAATCCTGAAGGAAAAACTCAATAACATTTTGCCCGACCCGGGGATTAAACACAGGACCTCATGCGCCAGTCGCGCTTTCGACCACTCGAACAACGAGACAGTGTAAGATCGGTACATACTTCATAATAATAATTCAATGCCATAAATAAGTTTTGAGTTCACGACGGTTTTTTTTTTGTCTATCGTTTTTTATATGTTCCCTGTGAATTGAGAGGTCTGGTTTTTGTGATACAGGCAATCCTAGTACAAGAGCCAGGGCTACACTGATGTTTGAACAACCACCTGTTAATAAAGATGTTATTTTTATTATTTAATAAGCTTTGAGTTCACGACGTCTTCATTGCCAGTCCACCATTATCCCTTACGTCCTTAGCATAATCATGCCAATACAATTTTAAGTACGCAAGAATAACGTTCAAATACCATGTTTCGTAGATCCTGAGACACAACTATTCAGATGAAAAGTGGCGCTCGTACAAAAGCAACCCTTGGTCTGATGACGTCATGTCGGGT
This sequence comes from Noctua janthe, assembly GCA_910589295.1. Classification (NCBI taxonomy): domain Eukaryota; kingdom Metazoa; phylum Arthropoda; class Insecta; order Lepidoptera; family Noctuidae; genus Noctua; species Noctua janthe. The sequence continues at coordinate 8,675,055 of OU342556.1, read as the reverse complement.
TCCTGGCTGGACATACGAGTGAAGAGGGACATCTACAACGAGAGGAGGCTGCGCGTGGTGTGGGACGAGGATGGTCAGTCCGTGGAGCAGATCTACCTCTACACCCCTGAGGCTCCGGGACTGTGGACAGCTGATCAACGGAGGCCTTTGGAGAGAGAGATGATGGCTAGGGGAATAGGTATGTCATGCTCTAATTTTGATGTTTGAGTTAATACATGGTTGTTGTTATTGTCTTTAACGTCATTTAAAATCTACACAACTATCTGTTGTTCTGATTGAACACTTTGTCCGACCTGGGAATTGACCCAAAGCAGTAGACGACTTTACGACCTCTAGACTTACTATAATTACCTTTTTTCTTACTTTTTTGAAATTCATTATTTTACAGACTTCTGGAACCCAGACGAACCTCCAAAGCATCCTCAAGTGATACGTATACTAAAGGTGTCACCCCACGTCATGATCATCAACCACTGCTCAGAGATTACTGGCAGCATGTTCTCCCTGATCCTCCGAAGGTCACCTTCCAGGGTAGACCGCTGGGAATGGTTCGACTACAAGAGACAGTTCTACAACTTCGAGTTACCTAACGTTGTTCGATATTCCGCAGTTTGTGCGGGCTGCATTGAAACTAGTTCGGTGTTATTTATTTTAATGTGTATGGCTTTTGTTGTAATATTATAAGGATTTTGAGTTTATAAAATTTTTTAAGGATAGTTGGAAAATATGGTACAAAATAAAAATTTATAAAAAAAGGTCCTATTTTTTATTTGACATGAATTACTTATCACAAAATCGCGCCAATTTTTTCCGAAGGGCTAGGCTGAGGCCTGTGTTTCACCCACATTTCGGCAGTTATCCACACGTGCCACGTATGTAGGACGAGCCCGATAAACCGGGCACAATTCCTGACCCCAGGCTGCTATTCAGAATTTCTAATGTATAAAATAACCCAATTTAAAATTTCACGACCTGAACATCGAACCCAAGCCATATTCTTAGCAGTAGCAGTAATTGCGATCACTAGATCAACGAGACTATCACTAGACTATCGAAATTAACCACTATGTTACAATACTTAACGCACAATTTTCAATCTTTAAACAACGTAGCAACACACCTGCATCATTATCAGTTAGCACGATTGTTCCTTATGAACGAAACGATTGCACAATTTTATTTCACTGTGTAGATCAAGAGGATAGCTCAATACATGCATTTTTACACAATACTGTTACACTGGGGATTTAAAATGGCCGCTTTATGCAGAATCATAATAATAATATGAATACCCATTATTGCCGATAGTTGTAGCAGCCCATGGCTTAATTGCCAAGAGCCTCGACCAATACCTGAGGAGGCTCTCGTTAGGCAGCTGGATCAAGGACTTGTTTCAGAAAGCGGTACTCCTGGACACGGCTCGTATTGTTAGGTGTTCCTCTCTCTGGAGCCATGACCCCGTAGCTTAGACTCCGTTCCCAATACCGGTGGGCTACAATTTTTTATATTTTTAAATGTTTTTTATATGGTTTTTTCTAAAGAATATTTAAAAATGTAATTGATTTGTAAAGATATAAATAAAGGAATAATAATATGAATGACGTTAAGATTCTTAAAATGGTCATAGACGCAGTTAATATTATGAATTATTTCCGAATTGAAACGTAATTCATATTAGTATCCTATTAGGATTCTGCTAAACCTGTCATTTTAGGCCCCGTGGTCATAGTTTCGAACCCAGACAGACTTTCCTTTGTGTATTTTATTTCATCGTCACAGCTCTCAAAACTATGAAGGAAAACATCGTGAGGAAACCGGTATATCCTGGAACCAATAATTGTGATGGTAGATACCCTAATGGGTACGATTCCAGCAGAGGAAACATTATAAACCGATTATTCTAATTTATCGATAGACTTTGGGTCAGTGACATTTGAACTAGTTTTTTGTGAACAACATCATAAATGTCCTTGAAAAATGAATTATTAAACGGTACTATCATATTATTATTAGTATACTATAATACTACTCACAAGGTTTTTGTTACGTTACTCAAAAGCGTTGGAATTCACAAAATACCTTTTCCGAAACAGATTTAAAAAAAATCCTTACGACCTTTTGTTACGTAGGCACCATTATTATTAAATCTAGTAATTTGGTATCTCCGCCGCATGTTTCCAGTATCAATTGACAAAAAATGTCTACTTCTAGTCATGTTTTTGAAATAAAAAACGGATTGCGCAACTAAACAGCAATTATTGCGAAATATATTTACGAGACTACAGGAAAACACTACAACCAAAGTTGATTTTCATTGACTGATAGCGTCACCGGTTCTTACCGTATACAGGTCCGCGAGCGTTTACACCGTCTTGCGCCATATTTTTAACCGTCTCGTAGCTACACGAGTACGCTCACCAGATAAAATTCGGGTATATGTTACGTAAACATAGGTAACAGTCTGCGTAAATTATGTGCTCTGGATAAACATAAACACATTGTTCATGGTCAATTTTCCAGATATCTATCAGTTAATGCCCTTATTTCCCCTTTCCAATCTGGCTTCCGTACTGGGCATAGTACTGTTACTGTACTCCTGAAGGTTACTGACGATATCCGCTGGGCTATGGACAATAAATCTCTGACTGTTTTAGTGTTACTTGACTTTAGTTGCGCGTTCAACTCAGTGGATTTTGACATCCTTCTTGGGATCCTTCAATCTTTTAACTTCTCTGCCTCTACGTTAGCCTGGTTTGACTCGTATCTTCGGGGTCGCTCTCAGTGTGTTCGCCAAGAAGAGATTTACTCTGATTGGTGTGATCTTACTGCTGGTGTTCCTCAGGGCGGCGTTCTCTCTCCTCTTCTTTTCTCTATCTTCGTTAATACTGTTACCAAAATTATCATTTCCAGCTTCCATCTCTACGCGGACGATTTGCAACTATATCGACATTTCTTGCTGGCTGATGCGGAATCAGCAATCAGTGCCATGAATCATGACCTGGAAAGTATCTACCAATGGGCTAACTCGTACGGCTTACAGATTAACCCTACTAAGTCGCAGGCCATGATCATAGGCAGCAGATACTATCGCACTGCACTTGACTTGTTATCTTTGACTCCATTATCTCTGGGCTGCACGACCATTGCCTATGCTGAAACTGCTAAGGACCTTGGTGTCTTATTAGACAGCAATCTTTCTTGGCGAGCTCAGGTGAATGAGGTTAGTCGTAAGGTGCACTATTCTTTCCACTCGCTTAAATCCTTACAGAGCTTCTTGCCTTTTAAAACCAAAATTTACCTAGCTCAAACTCTGATTCAGCCGATCATTGATTACGCTGATGCCTGCTATTTGGATGCCACTGAGGAGCTGTTGAATAGGCTGGAGCGTCTGCAAAATCTTTGCATTCGTTTTGTGTTTGGCCTGAGGAAATATGACCATGTTTCTCATTTCCGTAAGGAACTCAAGTGGCTCCCTATCCGTCTTCGCAGGAACACTTGAATATTATGTCACCTCTACAACATTCTATATAACCCTCATATCCTAGCTACTTGCGATATCGTTTTTCGTTTACCCGTCCTTCTGATGCTCTGTGTAGATCACACCTCAGGTATCATCTTAATTTCCCATTCTATAAAACTGAATTCTATTCTAACTCCTTCTCTGTTCACGCAGTACGTTTGTGGAACTCACTTCCGCCTAACATTCGTGACTCTAAAACTTTATTTCTGTTCAAAAAGCAAGTCAAAAACATTACCTCTTCTCTATACTGTGATATTCTGGATATATATTATAGGTATAGCTGTTTTTGACATGGAAAGAAAAATTCCAGTGCGAGCAGGGTTTGAACCTGCGACCTTCCGATTCAGTACACCGGATGTCTTAACCAACTAGACCATCGCACCCCGCTCACAGATCCCGAAATTTTCGTTCCATTAATAACGTCTTACGGTGACGTTAGCGCCATCTATTTAAGAAAGTACTGGAATTTTTCTTTCCATGTCAAAAACAGCTATGTTCCCTACGCAGGGTTTGCGTATAAAATATTAAAAATATTATAGGTATATATTTACAGTACAAGTATTTATTTTATATGTGTATATTTGTATGTATGTTTATTTTATATAGGTATAACTTTGTTTTAAGTTCTAATTTCAATCTTCCTGTTTTGTCTTTTCTACACACTGTGTCTACATTTCTAATCCTACTTTCCTCTCGCAGGTCTGCAGGAAGAGATTTCGCATGAAATAAGCAGTACCTTTGTGCTCTTCTATCTTAATGTTGTCTTGTTGAGTATTTTGTGTGTACATAAATAAATAAATAATAAATAAACATCACGCCTGCAATTCCCAAAGGGTTAGGCAGAGGAGTTATGGTACCCCACATTTCGCCAGTTTTGTTTTAGTCCCACCAAGTAATAGGGGGCGAGCCTATACCTATCAACCTGGCGCAAATTCAGACTCTGTGGTCCATGGTGGACTCCTACTGAGAATTCCTGATTAAAAAAAAAAGAATCATTAAAATCGGTTCACAATTGGCGAAGATATCGCTGAACACAAACACAAAAAAAGAATCAGTTGACTTGATAACCTCCTCTTTTTGGAAGTCGGTTAAAAACCCAATAACACTTTGCCCAAGCTGGGAATCGAACCCAGGACCTCATGCTCAGCAGTCGCGCTTGCGACCAGTAGACCAAAAACCGTTGATAAATACGCACCTACAAACTGAAAACCGGTTTTTATCTATTCTAAACATAACCCACGTAGTATTTAATAATGACGTGACGTTCATTCTTAAACAGACTATGCGTAAAAACTTGATCGAGGTCGGTCATGGCGGCCATTCATTATTACGTCACACGTATTCCGTGATTTTCAAATACCGTGTTGGCCCGGAGTTTTGAACATAATGTAACACGCACGGCACGGGAGTTTAAAGTTTAACTGAAAAACCAATTGCCCCACTTGGGAATTTTGTACAAAAACTATAGTCACTAGGTACAAGAAAAGGGTTATTTTGTTAGTAAAATCAGCACCAGCTATCTACCTATATATAAGTACAACTTACGTGTCTAGTGTCAAACATTCGAGTGCAAATTGATTTCTTCTTTAATTGGTTCCAATTTATTCATTGACCATTTTAATTGGTTGAAGTCATACAAAACTAGCACCGAATCAATGAGATATCTAATCAATATCACTTAGAGCGGACAACAATAAAACTGAACGCGATCAACTCAAATATAAAGGACGTTTATGAGCTGTCAGTGTAAGTTTTCCATAGCAATTAACTATATAAGACAATGACAGCTCTGGAGCGCCGTTAAGATGTGCAGCTCGCTTTCAATTTCATTAGCAACATCCACTCTAAGTCATCATCTACCTGTTCTTATCCCATTCTATTTGGGGTCGGTGCAACACGCACGCTTAAATTCTCCCCTGTCAGACGTCACGGCATCATTTACTCCTTTCTCTTTCATGTCATTCCTCACACAATCGATCCATCTTTTATTTGGCTTTCCTCTCTCTTTCCATCCATCAACACCCACTCAAAGTCTGAAACGAAAGCAACGTCTTTTCCCACACTTTTCATACCTACATTAGTCATCATCATCAGTAAAAGCCAATTGCTACATACCAGCACGTACCCATGTATTAATGAGTCGTGAAACTTAACTACTGCTCCTTAGCAGCAATAGAGTTGTTTGTCCGCGAGGATGTACCAGTGGCCTCTGATCTGTGAACCAGCACAGGAGACAGGGTCACTGAGCCGTCGGGGCGACAGGACATTAACGAATTATATCAATTAACCGTTTGTCACACAGGATTTTATGAATCAGCTTTACATACGGAGGTACTTATTTGAGAAATAATGCGGCGGATTCAGCAGTATTAGTACGAAGAATTTCTACGCTGGGGGATTTATAATCATAGTAGCAGTTACAGGGTCCCCTATGTTGTTTCGAACGCCGCTGTTGCGACACACGCTGTTGCGAATTTTTTTTCCACTGCCTCACAGGTCCGAAAGCTCATGGACTCGAATGAAGTAGTCGCGAAAGACGCTGTTTCGAAAAACATTTTTACTGCCTCATACGCCCGAATGCTTGTGATTGCGATTTATTTAGTCATAAAGTGTACATAAAAATATTTAAGCAGTAATTAAATAAAATCAACAAATTCGGTGTCAACATCATTATTTAATATTATTATTAACAAAGTAACAATCAAAATATTAGTACCTCAACTGTACATTTTTTTCTATGAGTACTTAACACAAAATCTAAGACTGATTTTTATAAAAAATTGTCTAGGTACCTAAGTGGTATTAATTATTAGTGGTATTTATCAGAAATTAATCAATTGCACATGTGTTAGTATTAGTTAGTATATACGAGTACTTAACGCTAAAGCTCTTATAAATTCAGGCGTGCCCATTGTACTTTTTTTTTCGAAATTGCTGAAATAGCATTCTCTGCAACTCGTTGTTTTTTTTTGGGTGGTGTCTGAGGTAAATTACCCAAAATCTTCTCGATTTTTTGTTCCGTGACACTTTGCTCCTCAATAAGTTTTCGTAAACATCCATACAGTCCAAGTCTCTTATTTTCCACTGTTTTGAGTACGTGGAAGAAACAAGTTGTTATTTCTTTCTATAGACCATAGGCTCGGTGGAAAAAGTGGTTGTAAGCGTAAAACTTGAATTTTGTCATCTATGTTGCGGCTTATCAGTCGTCCTGAAACATAGTACTCTTCAAAATAATTACTCAAAAACTCAAAACAAGGCATAGTTACACGTTAAAAATACAGTTTTACAAAAAAAAGTACTATATTTAATATACAAACTTGTGGGTGAGCACTGCTCTTCTAGCTAGTTTATGAAAACCTGTGTTAAGGAGAAAAAAAATAGTAAATTCTTCTGCTTCTTCTGGGAAGAGAGTAACTTAAATTGTCTGAAGATATATAACATAAAATACGATTCGAATAGCGTTTATTATAGCTTGTTCAAAATCCGACATGATTTACCCTGGATTCAACTCAATGTTAAATTCAGCAGAATATTCTTTCAGTAGAGAAAAAAAAACAATATATGATTCTTCTGATTTTTATCTAGAAACCCGGACACTAATGGAACTATGCGTCTGCAATCACGAGTTCCTACTATGCAGTGAATAGAAAAAAGTTGAGTAAATATTGTAGGGCAGGTTTGAAAGGTACCATCGACAAACCACATTTCTGATTCACTTAACCTCCGCAGATTCGATTCGGTGGTGAATAACAACAGGCGTTGGTTATTTCCATATTCATGGTTGCGAGCCAAAAATTTTACTCCATTTATTTTCTTTAATTCATCCGGTATGTTTATTTCACTAGCACATTAGCACATGTTGGTTCTTTAGGCATATTCTTCTTTCTTGCTCTTTGTATGATTTGCCGCACAGCATTTTTGTTAGGTATCGAAGTTGCGCTACTTGAAGGCAACGAAGATAAGTTTTCACGAATTATTTTACCTGGTGAGTCATTACTCTGAACGGCTGATTTTTTTATATTTTCCCTTAAATTCAATTCATCAACGCGATCGGCAAATTACAAAATAAAAATATAATAATAAAATAAATTCGTTGAGGTTATATGCGTTTATATATATACGAAAAAAGTAATCTACATACCTGGTTCAGGAACATGATTGTGACTGGACATTTCCTTGATTATAAAATGTTGTTCACTAACTATTCGGCTACTAACAGTACTTCGACAGTTTACAGCGGCATTTTTATTCACGCAACACCAATAATGTACGTTTTTTACAGTTTTATTGTGAGACATAATATATTCATCTATAATTACATTACTTTTTCCATATCGAGTAGTCACAGGACGAATAAAACTATGACCGCTCATTTTTCAATGTTTTCGCCATCACACTTTACGTTGGAATAAGATATTGCAAAAAAAAACATATTCGTGGGTACATCTAAAATCGTATTTAGAAAACCATATACTTTGTGGTGGACACCTACCCTTACATTTTGAAATTGTTGCGTTTGGTTTTTTATTGAAATCGATGAAACTGAATGTGTTGCGTTTATTCTATGCATTATTATTATCTAGGCAGGAATGGGAAGCAAAACTGCGCAATTATAAAACCTATAAATAGGTATATGACCCGAGACTCACTAACAGGTAAATAATTTTTGATGTACGATGTAAACAACAAACGTAAAACAGTACGTTAAAAATAATATTAAATGTTGATGTTGACACCGAATTTGTTGATTTTATTTAATTACTGCTTAAATATTTTTCTGTCAAACTACGTTATGAGATGCCTTGGTAGTTGTACTCTACATATTATTTCAGCATTAACAAAACAGACATTTTAAAATTTAAATTCGAGGCATTAACAACTTTGCCTTATCATTGACAGTGATATTTTTATAACCTACGGTCATCACAGAGCGGTTGTTTGTTACCACGATAAGTCTGAATTGGCACATTACCAACTTACTTATTTGTATTTTTAGTTAGTAAAAATATAGCTACCGATATTTAGGTATTCCGAGAAATGGAACAATTTCAGTCTTGATCTTCGTCTAGTCTCACCTTCTTCCACTTCCCTTTTATTGAAACTAATCTCTGTAAAGATCTTGTTGTAACCTTGAAGTATGAGACAGAAACGTAATATGTAATTCAATAAGTATTACTTACTCGTCGACGTTTTTATACCATAAGTGCCCTGAATGAATTAGAAGGGATGTTATGCTTACAAAGTGCAGTAAGTTTATAATGATGCATTTGCTTCAGGAGGCAATCATGAACGGCTTTCCAGGCAGAGATAAGTTAATAAGTTTAGTTAAAAAAAAACTCCTTTCCAATTAAAAAATGTTGTACCACTTCGGAAAAGAATTAAATTGGAATGGCATTTAATTTATTTAACAGAAGTAAGACCAAATTTTCAAGCAGCTCTTTTTGTTATTAAAAAACTAACCTATTCACTTAGACTACAAGTAAAATATTTCTTGTATCATCAGAGCTTTATGAACTTAATGTTTTGATAAGAGTCAGAAGCAATGAACAATAACAAAATAATAAATGAACACATTTTTAACAAAAATAAATAAGGTCTTGCTGACGTTTTAAACTTTTAACCCTTTAACAGGCATAACGATCTGGGAATCGGAAAATAAAGCCAAATAGCCATGGGTATTATTGGTAGAAAATTTTACATTTTTTTATGTTTTTTGAATATTTAATGAGTGATTGATTAGTCTTTAAATAACCTTTGTACAACAATAGAAAACCTACCAGGACCACATTATTTAATTAATGAGCTGAAAAATATGGTGGGAAAACTATTCCCTCGGATCATCTTATCTCTCTCACAGTGTTACCTACATCTAATTAATATTAACTGTACGCAAGAAATTAAAAATGTGACTTAGACGTGTTCTCATCTCCGAGAACAGTGGTCGTGAATTAGTCGTAATTAGTTTACTTCCCACTCCTATCGCGAGCCCGCACCAGTCACACATTGTGGCCACAACCTTACTATCACGCAACGACACACATCGAACACCAAAAAACAACTAGAAATGTACCAAAACGTGGTCGTTTTAATTGTTTTGTGGGCCACAGGCGAGTGCGCGAACTACCAACGATACTCCGAACCTGGTGATGCAAGATATGCCACGACCTCCAGCTGGAGTAGCAGTTATACGACCGGAGCGAACCAATATCAATACCCATACAAATCTGCCAGTTACGGGAGTGACATATCCAACTTTCCCGAAGTGACCAGGTACCCGAACTACAGTCCTGGGGTCTCAACGAGCAAGTACGACTCCTACACAACTCAAAGATCGAACCAGTTTTACCCCCCGGGTGGAGACATTACCCAGAGATATGGAGACACCTACAGCAGACAAGGGTATGGTCAAGGATATGGGCAGGCTGGACAAGGGTATGGTCAAGGATATGGGCAGGCTGGACAAGGGTACGGCCAAGAATATGGGCAGGCTGGACAAGGATACGGTACTGGCTACAGTTCTTACGAGATGCCGTTCATGAAGAACATAAGGGACTACTGCGTGAACCGGTCACCGCAGCAGGGCATCTGGGTGGACAGCCTGATGGGCATGTGGTATGGTGTGGAGTTCGTGCAGCATTTAGCCGGAGATTCCAGGGTTGACTACACAAGAACCTGCATCGTCATTCACATTTCGGAGCCAGTAGATCAGGTTAGTTTTGTTTCAAAATCCCATTAATCGGTATTTTGCGAGCAAAATACTGAAAAAATCCGCTACTGTAGATAGCTGCCTTGCAAATTATGGCTGCACACACATTACAGTTTCCCGTTTATTTTGCTGAGTAATATTTTTTTTCCGCCGGTGGGTAAAGGCGTGTTTTTTTTTGGGAATTGGCGCCGCTTGCATCGATACTCCATTTTAATTGAAACTTTTTTTTCTGCATCAATGTTAAGATTTTAAGAAAACCAAAATAAAGGCTGTAAGTAATTGAAGCTTTCTATTGAAAAAGCATGAACACTATGGGACCAATTGACGGTCCGTCAATTAGTGACGTTCGCGCACATTTAAACGATTGTTGTGACAAATACCACCCAGTTCTATTACTCCTTGCCATAGACCTATAAATACCGTACAAAAGCACTTTTTTGGACTTCAAATGCCCTCTGCTGGAAAGTCCAACCACCCAATAGTCACTATCCCGCATGCTAAGTTAATTGGAATTGGTGATTTCAATTATGGCGAATACTATTTGTTTCATCTACATTTTCATCCCTTCCCTGACCTTTCTATAATTTGTGTACTGTTGGTCCAGCGGCCAGCCAGTCTTCGTCTTCCGATTGATATTGTTTATATAAGAAAGTACCTATCTTACAACTCTCATGGTGTGAGTGTTCTATAATTTTAGCATGTCATAATAACCCATTTTAAAGTCATATAGGTATAGCTACTTCGTACGATTTTAAAAGGTCGTGAGATAAATCCGAAGCTGAGATAATTCTCGGCTTAGTTCACGGGTTAATTACGATAGCTTTATTTGCATTAAGTACTTACTGGAATTTCATAATCAGTAGTCAGTACATGATTCATAGATAATTTGGTCATCTGTGGTACCGTTGTAATAAGCAAGCATTTTCTATTTATTAACGTTAAACTTTTATTGTAAACGATCTGACTATAGCAAAGTTTAATATTCAGATAGTTCCATGCACATCTACATAGAGCGCATACCGTTACTCAACTACGTGCCAATCCCAAAAAAGCCTTAGGAAAAGCACAGAAAAACAAAAAAGTTGTCTAACCATAATTTATAATTTTGCAACTTAGGTTCAACTGTTACGCAATATAAGTTTTTACTATTATTTCACCTGATAATATTTTCCTAAAAATGAGAATTATTATGTCACATTTTTTCGAGTTCACGGTCCATGCATCTTTATTTCTAATGTTGTGAAATTTTCATTCATTCGGAAAACCCAGTTTACGTTTTTTCTCGGCGTGGCCGGCCGGCTCTGTCCGTATAAAAGCATCGGTACAACTTTGATAACATCAAGCCGTGTGAGTCAGGCGCGCGCGCCACTTCGCCTCTCAGTCAGTCAGTCGGCTACGATCTTTTATAAGCGCAATATTTATTCGCGAGCGCATACCTCGAAATACAGTCTCGCTCGAAATATTCGAATTTTTAATTAGTCAGACGGAAGTTTGATGTCAGAAAGGTGGAGTGATTATTTTGTGAATACGAGAAACTATATCTTGAAAAATGGAGTCATTTTATCGAGTTTTACCTTGGATATTGCTTCTTTTTACGTCGCTAGCTGCTGAAGAATTCTTGATTTATGACATCGACCTTGATTCCAACCATACTGAAAAGAACTCTAGTGGAGCTTACAATTCAACTAGTGTGACTTGTTTTCGTGAACACTTGTACGACAAACTGGACATTAAGGAAGTGTTGGGCAAGTGGAAGGTGCGGGAGCTGTACCTGCACCTCAGCAGGGAGGGCGTCAACGAGTACAACAGCTGTCCTGAGGTCACCATCTGGCAAGAAGACCATTTCCCCACTACCACGTTTGGGGTAGGTTTAATGATTTTCAATATGCAACTTGGCAATTTGAGACGGCGACTTTAGATATTTATATATGAACAAATTGTGACAACTGAAAAATAGTGGTAACTAGTATAGGTATATGCATGAAGATTTTTTTTCTCAAAAACTAGTGAATATTTTTTTTTCTCAAAAACTAGTGAATATTTTTTTTTCTCAAAAACTAGTGAATATTTTTTTTTCTCAAAAACTAGTGAATATTTTTTTTCTCAAAAACTAGTGGCGATTTAGTTGAGAATTATAGAGATAATCTTGGGGTATTCCCTGCGCTATACAGTGACCTCATAATTATAGGAAGTATATTTGAATCTGGTCAGGTCTGGAACTATGAATGCTAAGTATTTCTATTTAAGTTTATGTGCTTGTTGTTCAGAGGAGGTACTTGCGTACTCTAAGTACTTGATGATTGTATTGTGTAACTCCGTCAATTGAGCAAATTTCATTGTATAATGGATGTCGGACAGTGAGAAGCCCTTAATGATTTTCTGACATGAGTGTCTGTTTATTATGATCTCTATGTTGCGCTGGTAATAAGGCTGAAAATAGAACTTACCTACTTGTTATTAGACGTAGGCTGAATATTTTCTGTTAGAGTATTGTGATGCTCGTAGATTTAAGTATCTAGGCTGCTATGCTACAGACCTATTATGATTTAGAAAACAGGAGTTTTGACCGCCTAAATAATGTTTTTTGTACTTAATTTATGTTAGTGTAAGAAAAAACAATCTGGTATCTGGTCATAGATAATTTTTTTTTTTTAAATAAACACGTAGCTCAAAATTTACTTATTTTTTACCATTGCAACTTTTTATTGTACGTATTTATAAAAATAAAACAATTGTGTTTTTGGTAAGGTTTGTATAAATTGAAAACCTCTACATGTCCAGCTTATTAGAAGCACCTTGAATTGATATTCGTTTATCGTGCGTACGCGTCGATTCATCATGATTTTATAGCCAGTTAAGACTGAAAACAATGAGAAACCTTTTCTAAAATTGGCCCACACCACACTCTCACATGTTATCATTTTGTACTAAAACATTCTAAAATTCCATACTGTGGTAGGCACTTCTTACTTAACCTGCTAATGTTAACTAAATACCTACTTACTTTAGACAGAAAATGAACCAATAGACAATAGATAGAAAGATCTACCTATTAGTAAATAATAAAAACAATAATCGAGAGTTGTTAGTCCCCACATCACACAAAACGTGCACTTCCTTACCTAGTATTTAAATACGAGTTCTTATTTTATGTTGTTATGCAATCTTTGCAATCGATTTCGACACGGTTTATTCCCAGATAAGCCAAACCATGTACCAACTCACCAAAGTATGCATTGGTAGGAACAATCCGTACCTATAATATCTAGGTACATTTGACATTGGTACGATATAGTATCTAAACACAACGCCAACAAAGCCTGCTTTAAAAACCAAAAGACGACGGAGGACACATCATTAGATATCAAGTATATTCAGAGAATACTGACAGTCTTGTCGGACACTGTGATGTAAACAAGACAGAATTCCTTGGAATACTAAGCAGAGTTGGACTCTGACTAAAGCTTGCAGCATTTTGATAAATGCTACAGACACGATTGCAAATATGAGCAGAAGAGAGAGAAAAGACAACATTTTGTATGTGATTGATCTGCTAATCAAACTAGGCAAAAAAAATGAACTATCCCGGAACCTCTTATATGAGCTTATTCTATACAATAAACCAATTTTATCATCAATTAACTGCTAGATCTCCCCCAAGAGACACGCCTCACCCAAACATCGACCAGGCCTGTGCTTCCCGCTTCTAGCAATAATTAATTATCTACACTTAAATATATACTAAGTAACACTAATATAACTTCGCCGTAATAGGTATTTTTTGATAAAAATTTGGTCATAACTACTTATTTTGGCAGAAAGAAAATTATCGATACATAAACGGGTGTCAACGAACCACAAACAAAGCAAAAAATACCATGATTAAAAATCTAATTGTTTGAAACCGGGAAGCTAATTTGGTAACCAGTTATAGTCGTATAGATTGTGTTAATCCACTAATCATAATAGATGTAGAAATGCCATTTAAAAAATGTAGTAAAAGAAAATATAAGTTAGAAGGTACAAACTGATACGGCAACAAAATAGCAACAGAAAAAACAATGTAAGTGAACTCTTAACCTTCGAGAAAAATATCCGTTAATATAGATGATACTCGTATGTTTTGATAAATAGGTGATAGTGTTTGACATAATATAAATAATAGATACAAAGGTTATATCACACAATAATGTAGCATCATTCCTAGAAAATTCAAAATGGTTTTCCTTGTTATGACGCGATCACACGCGGTTTTTCCGTTTATTAATATTGCACAACCTTTCACATGGTTAGAAAAGCGCTGGAAAATACATAAGTATTATTTTAAAATTAAAACATTTCATTTTAAATATTGTCTCCTCATCGTGATACTGCTCAATAAATAACAGACAATTCGCTCCTTTCAAGTCTTATCTGAGTTCAAGTTGTTTATTTACTAAATATAGGTACTAAGTAAAATAAATATACTACGTACCTACCTAGATAGGTAGGTACGTAGTATATTTATTTTAATTAGTAATAGTATTTTATTTTAGCATATTTAGGTGAGTACCTACTTATCTAAGTAGGTATTTAGTATATTTAGTGAATAAACAAAAATAAAAAATAGTAGCTACACCTAGATAGGTATAGCTACTATTTTTTACTTTATATCTAGTTGATACCGTTGATTCTCCTCGATTCGTTTTAGGTTTTACTATGATTTGGGCCTGATCTGCTAGGATCAAGTTTTTGTGCTATGGTATTGAAACAGTAGATTTATAGATAGATATTTATGTTTAATAGATTGATTGAAAACTATTTGATGTGAGGAGAATTGGAAGATGCTGGGTTGATTAGTATAGAGTTGTTTTTCTTTGTATTTTTTAAGGATAAAAGTTTTCATTAAAACTGATTTTCAAAGTCATCATCCGTAAGTAATATGTAACGCGTCAAAGTAGAGAAATAGGCGGTTGTATTCATTTTGTTTTGTTTTAGCATAGAATACTACGATGAAAAATCCTTTTTGGTTACTACATTTTACCCGACTGCGAGACAGCAAAGGCCAACCTACCTATGTTTTTTCCTGTTTACATGAAAGAAGATCTGATATCCCAGTAAAAAGTGCAGTCTTGTCCCCTGGGTTCAGTGACACAGGTGTGTCTGTTCGCCTGCTGTAGGGAGCCGGTTCCGACCTCAATGTACCATCCGGGAGATTGAACCAAACAGCTTCCGATCCCAGTATTCATGATCATGGTTGTAAACTAACGTTTAGAATACGTGGTTAATGTTACCGTATTATTTTTAACCGTAGTTGAATAAAAGTCCGGAAATGGTTAGCACGGTAAGTAGTAAGTTAGGTACTACTTACTGTGCTAACCATTAACGGACTTCAGATGGTTCCGCTCGTTTGAATCAAGTCCAAAACCGAAATATTATTGTAACAACTGTGTTCTTCAATTTGTTTTCCCGGGTTCGTAGTATGACAGTACCTGTAAAGATATCCTTCAGTCTTGTGATAATAATAATTCATACGAATATTATTGCGACACCAGTAACTGTGCCTGTTTTCTTTTCACTTCTCAAAGCGACGGCTTGAAATTTGGCATACAGGAAGCAAACCATGAAACGGGTTTTGTAGACGGAAGAATCGACAAAATGACAGATCAACAAAAGAAATCTGTCATTTTGTCGATTCTTCCGTCGACAAAACCCTTTTCTGCGGTCGTCATGCTTCGCGTGCATAACTCGATTTTAGATCATCGGATAGATTCTTTTTATGCTGAAAGTACGTTCCCGTGGGATGATTTTTTACCCTCCTACGGGCATAAGCTTTAAAAAGTTACCTATAAAACCTAGATCCGAAGGTTAAATTGGTTTAACAAGAATTGCTTCTGAGTCAGAGATGAAATTGAGTTTTTGTAGTTAGGTACCTTACTTGTGCAAAAGCCCCGCGTTCTCAATTAACCTTTACCAGGGTCAATGATTTGAAAAAGGTCTCTTCTCACAAGAGATAGTGTAGTTGGCCGGTTGCGGATAACGTTAAAAAACATTATTTAACTGCATTTAGTTATTTCTCATTATTTCACAGTCATGCATGTCATGTGTCATTTTCTCACAACGACATACATACTATTATCTATAATACACGGTATTTATATTGTTATAAAAGAACGAACGGGAAGAAAAATATTTTAACATTCTTTAAAACCACAGAGCCAGGAGTATTATTAGTGTAGCGCAGGGTCCAGACTTTGCCGGGCGGTGATTAGGCATGCTCTGTGTTTAGACCATTGTTATGATCTGTTAATAACTCATCAGTATTTTCCAACTATAATTTCCCTGTCGTGTCAATGTCAATATTGTCAGCCTCATACTTACCTAAGCCACAGATAATATAATACTACATACCTAATCCTATTGAGATGTATAAATAAATTCTTAAGACATGTTGAAAATACATAATCGTTACGAGTAGTTACGCACATACGTGTTCGTACCCAGTTACCTGGTTTGTTTATCTACATATTTGCACCTTCAATTATTATCTGAAGGAAACTTGTGAAACGAATGTGATGGCTTTTCGCTCGAGTGCCTCTAAAACGACACTCATAAATCATTTGCTCATTGTAACTGACTCATACATACTTACATACGACAATGGGGCAATTAACTGCTCCCACTTTATATCTACATCTGTGCTAAGGTAGTAATTGTCGAATTTCGAGATGTATACTACAATTAATGTGACCTGTATGCGGTACGCCTAGTCACCCAAACGCCCATGGGTGACGCATCCTAACCCAGCAGAGAGGTCAATCTGACTGACCCACTTAATCTCCAAGGATGCAGACTTTAGAACACGATGACTAAGTCCAGGTTCAATTGGAGAGACTTGGAAATTGTTTACATGTTCTTGGAAGCACTTGGAGAGTACCTATGTTTACGTGTTTTGTAACACGTGTGCTTAGGACTTCATTGTTTGTGCTAATGTTAACTGTTTAGATTCCTCATTGCTAAGAAAAGGACTTCCTTAGAACGACCTACTTTTATTCATGCCTAGTCCCTGCGTCATTCTACAAATAGAACAGTATTACTCTAATGCTAGCCTTTCCGATAAGACCTTATCAACGCCGTCGTATCTAGGGACAATTCCATTTATAAAAGTACGAAAATAAATACAATTTATCGCCATCAATTTTTATCTTTTCATACGGCTCAGACTGGTCATCGGTAATTGACATAATCGTGTACCTAATTATTCTATACAGGCTTATATTTTATGTTATAAATATACCTGGCTCTAGAATTCTAGACAAAAAACACATCAGCGACAACGATGGCTGAAAAAACAACAAGCTTACAGTAAAAAAACATTTTTAAAAACAAGCTTAGCTGTCAAGACATTTTTTTAGTAAATCTTCTCAGCAAACCTTTTGATACCCATATCATGGGGGTGCATAAAAATGTCAATCGATTGGGGATATATCTGTTTTAAAATTTAGTGGCAAGATTTGACATATAACAAAAATTGCAAGTTAAATAAATGCTTGTAAAAATGTATTGGATTGGTATTTTCTACCGAAAAGCTGATACATACCAATCCTATTGAATGCAAAAATAAGAAACGCTTACAAAGTAATTGGTATTACATTATATTACTCTATTATATTCCTCGAGTAACATTTATGAGAGTTATTAGTACCGTGTCTAAATTGAAAGTAGGGTTCATGGAAGTTTCCGAATCATTGAAGTCAAACGTCATGAACTCACGCATATTCCCCATGGGGGTTGGCAGAAATCTATTTGTTACGATCTTGACATACTCCTTTCGCAATTGATTCATAGATATATTTATTTATAATACTTCTATTTATAAGCCTCAAAATACATAAAACTTATATATTTGGCCCACTGTTAAAGATCTCCTTTCACACGCCAAAATACTCCCATACTCATCAAGCTTCATAAAATCTTATACTTTCCTTTATCGACTTCCAGCCCTCCACGGAGAACCAGCTGTACCACGTGCAGCACATCAACGCGAAGTTCCGCCAGCAGTACAGGCACCTGCGCCTACTGTGGGACGAGGCCGGCCAGACCATCGAGTACTCGCTCTACTTCAAGAACGACACTGCCGGCTACTGGCAGGTGTTCGACGGACAGAACGGTAACGGATTCTTGTCAATTTCATACTGCTGTTTTTTTATTGGAATTTAACATAACATAACATCACGCTTGTGATCCCTGAAGGGTAAGGCAGAGGTGTACCTAATAGTGCAACTACATTTCGTTAGTTCTGTTTAAGTCCTACGTAATAGAGGGCGACGGGTCTATTGCCAAGAAATGGGTACAATTCTAGGCTCCGTGGCTGCTACTGAGAAATTCCTGATGAAAATCCAAAAACACTTGCCCGACCTGGAAATCGAACAGACATCATCGAGGACATCATGCTTCGCAATCGCTTTGAACCTCTAGACCAACGAGGCAGTGTCATACTGTCGAGGATAGTGCAAATCCGCGGAACTAGCTAATTTCAATTACGCATTGTCGTAGCTACTAAATAGATTTCTATTGTTAACAATACATAAAACACATAACTGTTACTATTCTTGTAAAAATGAGGTCAAAAACCGTTGAAATAAAAATAAATAAAAACTTATAACCTTCCCCTGTAAACCTACACGTAGTGCAGATACGCGCACTTTACGTATAGTAGATTCGCGGATTTGCACTATCCCCGACGATATATACATTTGTGTCTTTTACTCAGTCACCTGTTGTATCTACGACAGACACATAATTATTTCGATCAAGTTTCATAGATGACTAAATAGTTTCATGTTTTACATTTCAGGAACACTGCCGGCTCTACCCAAATATCAACAGTTCAGCGGTACCATTCAAGTGCTTAAAGCGGTCAACGACCATCTTCTATTGAACTTCTGTCAAGACCAAGTGAACGGAAAGTCTCCGCAGCTGTACTCCGTGTTATTCTCCCGCGAGCCTGGCTTCATGGAGCGCTGGGAGCTGGACTCCGTACACGCTTTGCTACAGAACAAAAAACTATCTGTCGCTTCCAGGAGAATGGTCTGCGGAAACAGCGCAGACAGACCTATTTTCAGCCTAGCTTCGTCCTTCGTCCTACTTATACTAGCCTTCACGTTAAGGTCCTTCTAAATCCGTCATATCTAGGGATAATTCTATTTATACAAATACGAAAATATATTTAATCGGACAAGATGACATCACCGCCAGTCTGTTTAACGCCCACACAGTAAATAGGTACATATCGAAGATGACATAAGGCTAACTGAACTTGAAAGTAGATTAGATGCGCTGCGCAAAACGTGCCACGGAAGTTCTGGGACATTTGAGAGTTCCGTGTTGTTAGCGTCCGTGTCCGTACTAAAACAATTGTCACGAACGATTTCAAAGTCACCACACACTTAGCTGCATTCCGCGGTTAATGTTATATGCCGTCATAAAACCCTTACTGAATGTTTTAAGACTGCGTTTTGGAACACAATGTTTATGGCAAACAAAGTTGCAAAATGTCCGTGACGTGAAATGCTGTAGTAAAGATGGTAAATGTTTCATTGTGTATGTCTGCGACCCTCGACATGCTTATTTGACTCTCCAAAATACTAAACCGGTTCCATCTCGCGCATCCTTGTCTGCACTTGAAACATCTGAGACTTTGAGAAGGACAATAGTCTCAGAACTATATACATATCTACTTATATCGTTGTTAAATATCCGTCCTTATGTAATGTGAAAATGATTGATGATCGAGCTGAAATTGTAAACGTAAAGTTTGATCACAATGTTAGCGGTTTCATTCGTCGCAAAATGGTAGCTAGGCCACAAATTGCTAACGATGAAACCACAAATTATAATAAGTAGGGAATATAGTCAAACAATGTTAAATTGCTGCTCTATAAGTAGTAATATACACACAATTAGATGTCTATTACAATGATGTTTCTTATTGGAACAAACGACCATTTGTTTCAATGTTGAATTCATTTATCTAATGTTTATCTGACGTCATACTAGCACAATGTTTTGAAAAATGTATGCAGATAATCTGTTTGGAAGTGAACTTGTAACTGGGGTGCAACTGTTGCCAACATTGCAAGCGCATTAGGTAGTCTGCCGCTGATATTTTAGGTTTACATAACAGACGTTATAGTGCTTCGCTAGACTCTAATTTGTTGTACAAACTTCTTGGTATCTACTGTATTCACTTTTTTAATAGCATCGGTCGTGTATTTAAATTGTTAATGTACCTACATATACTAGAATCACATGTCAGTCTATCATATGCATGTTAAGAAAACGCCATAATTATATTAATTCGAATGATATTATTTAAAAACTATTGTTATAAGAGAATCCAGAATCTTCACTCAAATTCTTATTTATTTTAATACCAAAGATTTATTAATAATGCAACTATAATTTTAAGAACATACATTTTACTTATTCTTTTGAAGAATAAAACCTTAAAATCGATTGCTTTCTTTTTATTAAACCCAACCTTACTTACCTATTTATTAGCTAATCGGAATTGATGACGTCATAAGCCCATTGAAAATTACAGCAATAGGTACTCAAGTAAAATTAGGTCGAATTCGACGTAATTTCACGTGTGTTTAGAGACAAAATAATACATGCCCCTGGAAACGTATTTAAGGCCATACAAGGCTTCTTTCGCGTGAGGTCACCAAAAATAAATCTAATTTATTTAGGTATTATGATTCGTAAGTTTAGCTTCATTTTTCACCCTACACTGCATTGAAACCATAAAATGAATGAAATCTTTCTTTGATTTTATGACTGAAGGCCGATAGTTTTAGTTAGCCTGATAATCAAGTTTCGATCAAGCTTCATTTTCCTCAACTTGGATAACAGAGACCCGATGGGTGAGTAACCGAGTGCTGATATTAGTAAAAAAAAAAAGTATTTAATAGTCTTTTATCAGGCGGAAATAAGGTACGTGCTTACAACGGTTGGGTCATGCCGGTTTTGATGTACCCTTTGGCATACTCAAATGGACTCGGACAGAACTAGACGCCCTGGATAGGAGGGTCCGTACATTGTTGACGGCATATCGAATGCATCACCCGCGTTCTTCGGTTATGAGACTATATCCCGCGGAGGTGTGGGGGTCGAGGCTTTTTAAACGCTAAGACTCCACAATAGCGAGATATGCAGTTTCAGGGAATATTTCCTTGAAGCCGACGTGGGATGCATCGAGATGTGGTCGTGGTGGACATGAGCTTCACCCCGCTCTCCTTGGCTAAAGAGAACTGGTGCAAACCTGTAGTGCTTGACACTAACGACCGCAGGGAGGTATGGCAGAGTAAGGAGCTTCACGGACGCTTTTTCCGGGCCCTGCATGGGCCCGATGTAGACCTATCAGCATCCGTAGCCTGGCTACGTTCCGGGGACCTCTTCGGAGAAACCGAAGGTTTTGTCTGTGCAATTATTGATGAAGTTATGATGACGAATAACTACCGGAGATTTATTGTGAAGGACGGTACGGTTGACATATGTCGGACATGCCACCGTCCAGGCGAATCAATCCGTCACATTATCTCCGGGTGTTCTCGTCTGGCTAACGGAGAGTACTTGCATAGAAACAACCTTGTAGCCAGGATTATCAATCAGCAATTTAGCTCTAAAATACAGTCTTGTGGAATCGGAAGTGCCGTACAACAGGTATGTGCCCGACCCAGTTCTCGAAAATGGCAGTATCACATCGATCACTGGGATCGATCCATCATCACTGACAGGACTATTAAACCCAATAAGCCTGATATAGTGGTGGTGGATTGATTAAAGCGGCGCGCAATGATTGTTGACATAACGGTCCCGCATGATGAGAACCTCGAGAAAGCCGAGAAAGATAAACAAATCAAGTATCTTGACTTGGCTCGCGAGGTTGTCGACATGTGACATTCAGCGATCATTGTGCCGATAGTTGTATCAGCCCATGGCTTAATTGCCAAGAGCCTCGATCAATACCTGAGGAGGTTTTCAGGCAGCTAGATTAAGGGATTGATTCAGAAAGCGGTACTCCTGGACACGGCTCGTATTGTTAGGAGGTTCCTCTCTCTGGAGCCCTGACCGCCGGTAGCTTGGACCCTGTTCCCGATACCGGCAGGCTACAATTTTTTATATTTTTAAATGATTTTTATATTATTTTTTCTAAGGAATATTTAAAAATGTAATTAGTTTGTATAGAAATAAATAAAGGAAAAAATAATACCAGCCTATTACTGTCCCACTGATGGGCAGCCTTTGCCCATCAGTGGGACAGTAATAGGCTCTTCTCATACGGAGAAGGAGCGAAGGACGAGCATTGATCACCACGCTTGCTCAAAACGGGTTGGCGATTTCAGACTTATATTAATTACCAGCACTTCGCCCGAGACTTCGTCCGCGAAAATTGTGATAGCTCGGCTAACCGGAATGATATAAATATAATTTATAGCCTATGTTACTTTATGATATGAATAAGAATATGAATTTAGGTTTCTATATATGAAAAAATGGTTAAAATCGGTACAGTAGTTTCGGAGCTTATTCGGTACAAACAAACAAGAAAATCTTTCCTCTTTTTTATAATATTACTATAGATAGATAGTCCATGTTTCCTCACTATGTTTTCCTTCACCCATGTCTGTGATGTCCAAAATAAACTAAAATAGAAATAAAAAATAAAAGTTCTGAAACTAAAACCCGAATACTGAAATTTCAAGCTCTACAAGTCTGAAACAATTGCAGACATATTTTTGATATTCTCGTCTAAAATTGTTATCATTCAAATTCAAAATTAAGAATTTTTTTCCAATTAAAAATGTCCCTACAAACCACAGATATAGATAGACTAAACCATTCAATATTGTCGTCTATTAAATAAACAACTTACGCGTTAAATATTTTAATGTATTTAATCCATATGCATAGTCGTATCTCCTTTTTGCTCGCCGTAGTCGGGTAAAAAGTATCATTGGAACTTGTCCGGATTTGAACCCACAACCTCGTGCATGAGAGGCGAGGCCTTAACTACTGTGCCATCATGACTTCTGACGAATTCTGAGTGGCTAACTCCAATTTAGAAGCAACCTATTCCTATTCTGACCACGTATCGTGATACTCATGTTTTTTCTAACAGTACACCGGTACGTTATGAAACATTATAACGGAGAATGAAACCAACTGAAATTTTCACTTATTTAGTGATAAAAGATTCACAGGCAATATTTTACGCCCACCTACAAAGGGTTAAGTTAAAATATATTTAGGGAATACTTCAAATTTTAGAGCCAGACCCAAGGTCGACGAACAAATCCAACAAATTGTTTACAGTTGTAAACGCCGTTGATCCAATTAAACCGGCTGCCCCTCACAAGCCGAATTTTGCGATTGCATAAATCACTTTTTACTTTATTTTGCTCGAGTTAAAGTTGATTTTTCTTTGTGAATAGGATTACAAACAGTTCGGTGGTTCAGCTATGACGTCACTCAGCCACCCGCTGGAACGAGCATGCCTGAAGGGGTGGCCCACACGTAACGTTTATTTTATAGTCTAGACTTCGTTGTAGTGTAACAATACTTCAGGATCAATCGTACTTAAATATGAAGATCAATGTTTGGCAAAACGACAACATAACATGACACCTGTAATCTCCGAAGGGTTAGGCAGACATAGTACAACTACATTTTGACAGTTATGTTTAGTTTCCATGTGGTTTCCAGGTGGCGTGCCTATTGTTGACCGGGCCAGACAGATCTAGACTTCGTGGCAATTCGTGAGAAAAACCCAATAAAATTTTCCCCGACCTGAGAATTGAACCCAGGACCTCATACTCAGCAGGCGCGCTTCCGACTACTAGACCAAAGAGACAGTCTCAGTAAAAATCATGTACCTACTGTTAGAGGTAGGTAGGGGTTATAGTCACCCATTTAACTAAAACAACATAGATGTATAAGTTAATCGCCATATGTTTAGTTTTCAATCATTATTTTATGACATTAATTATGAATTATCAGAACATGTATAGCATTTCATTGATTGCAGCCAGTATTGAATATATTTAGCAACGCGAAAGGTGCCTCTGTTGTCGGATTTACGGAAATAATGAAGTTAATATTCGTGTTAGTTTGTGTTATAATGAGCGTATTCGGTAAAGCAGCACATACACCAGAAAAGCATACCACTCTGAAAATACCATGTGAAGGCGTCCATGTACACGGGAAACTGCACAAAAGACATATCATAATGAACGGAATCAATCGGCCCTACCAACTAGCCATATACCACCACGAACATAAAATATTTTTCAGTTACAACGTCGGAGAAGATACGCAGGACACCTTCGGGATTGCTTTCGTGAAGATTAACGACACAATGCCGACCGAAATAAATGGAATTAAAAACGGTTTCGCCGTCGCCGTCGACGAACACAATAAAACAGCGTATTTCGGAGGCAGCGATGGAATCTACGCCGATAATCTCGAGAAATCCCACAGCTTGAAGCACGTCGTTAAGGACCGTGACATTTGGGACTTGCAGATCTTCAACCACCATTTGTACTTCATACAGTTCCCGTCGCACAGGCTACATAAATACGATCCGAAGGGGAAAAATGTCTCGCTCCAGCAACACATTCAGGAAAAAATATACCAGTTCGCTATTGATGGAGATGGTGACACATTTATAACGACTAGGGATGGCTTGTTCGAGGTAAAGAAAGGCATGACTCATCGCATCCCATACGAGGGGCCTAAAGTGTTCAGGGCGATTGAAGTAAATCACAAAGGCGTCGCACACTTCTGCGCTCAGAGTGCCATCTACGTGGCGCACAAGGAGAACCACACGCTCGTAGAGATAGCTAGCATCAAGAACATCTTCGGGATAACATTCGATAATGAGGACAATATCATTTATTCTAATCCCCATGAAATAGTTAAACTTTTGCCTCATGATTGTAAGTGAAACTTTTGTTAAATATTTTAAATAAGTAAGTAACTAATTTGTTTTTCTTGCCTAACTTTCTCTGTATTTAGTTTTATGATCATTACTTTTGTCATCTCGGTAAAATATTATTAAAAATAACCAAATAATGTTTGTTGTTTCAAAATTCGCACGGCCCATGTCAGAAATTATTGTTACTTCAGCAAAATGAATGAGGTACCAGGACAGTAGAACTCTAGGGATATGATATCAAAGAAAAGGATATCAATATCTATCTCGCTTCCGCGTTGGAGGGACGCACCCTCCTTGAATTTCCCCCAACCCTCTGCGTTTCCCGACCAATCCAGATTGGGAGAGCGCTCTTCGTAAGTAAATACAAAGCACTTCTAAAATTTGGGGGCGAAACTTTTTATTCTATGAAACTATTTTCGACCAAAATAACAAAATAATGCAAAAAATCTAACTTCATTAGTACTAATTGGTAAACTATACCTATCTAATATTATAAATAAAAATAGGAATTTCCAGAAAACCTTTTTATATATAGCAGATCCGCAGTAATTGATACCTTGTAACTCTATGCTAGCCTGGTGTTGCGGACGTCGTATCTATTGAACAGTATCGACGCGGAGTGACGCCTTCAGCGAATATCGATGCTTTTCAATTGAATACAAAAGCGTCCCAACGCCATTGTATGGCACAACAGTAGTAATTTTTCAAAAAACGAATTATACAATTCTACTTTGTAATAACATTTACAAAAACAAACGAGGTCGGTCTCTTTAATTTAGTAATCCAACATTATTGTTATACTGGATAATTTCAAAACTTTTTGTTAGTTTTCCTAAACAATTGTTAATGTTGTTTATTCTTATTATAAATTATTCTACAAGACGGCATAATATATTATAATTGTGTCAAAAATAATGAGTTTAAAATAAACAGCTCACACAAGAAAATATCATAATTTTGTACGCGTCTTTTTTTCGAAGTTTCCACAAACATCAAGTTTCCTTTAGAATGTTTCTAATCTCTTTTAATTTTATGTTATCCGGGTACAAATGTATTCGGGATTGGTTGTGAAAAACCAACGTTGGCGGTTGGCGTCGCTACTGGGCGTTGAATGAACATAAAAAACGAACATAATTTTCAACAAGCCTGTTTAATATTTCAGATTTTCCAATTTCCCAAATGGACAGTGGTCAAGCTGACTTGCGAAATCTCCACGGCAACGTCGCGAAATCGTCAGCAGAGGTCGTTCGTATCAGGAAAGCATAAACTGTAGGCAGTCGCGTTTCGATGGGAATGCGAATTTAGCGGTAGGGAGCTTCGTAACTTTTTGCTACCCTAGTGGGCGGCGCAATTCGTAAAATATTTGTTGCTATTGTCTTTTGCTAGGGGTACATTGAAGAGGGTCGGAAAACAATCACATCACACAAATATTATAAAGGCGAAAGTTTGTATGTGTGTATGGAAAAATGAGGTGTTCCCGTGGGATGATCAAATAACTCAAATATGGTTTTCCTGAATTTTTACTAAAATCGTCTTTGGCGACTAAAAGTACTAGGCTAGCATAAATTCAAGGTGTTGTTTATGCAAACGAGGTAGGTAGGTAGATAGGCAGATGGGTTAGGTAAGTAGGTACATAAGTAGCAAATTTTTCAAAAAAATTGATGTCATTATTTTTCCAAGTTTCAGTAAGTGTACGGACGCCAGCAAATCAAGCTGAACCTAATGCTGCAACGATATAGTTGATAATCTATTAAAGAAATTTGACAGATTGTAGTAGCTTGAAGTTTTAAATCCAATGTAAACTTTATAATTTTAATTTTGTTATTTTCATATATTTTCATTTAAATTTTTATTACTATTTTTATTATACAAGTGCTGTGCACACCTATAAGTGAGGAATTCACCGCAAAGCTGTTGAATTAGAAAATATTTATTGTAATGATTTAGTGAATAAGTCGTTGGTGTGTCAATAAATAAATAAATAAGTGCGGTCTGTACGTGTGCAAACTTTTTCACCGCGGGTAACACCGCGGGCGCAGCTAGTCAAAAAAATATTTTTTTATTCGAAGTTGCGTTCTTTATTTGGTTGAATTTGTATGAACTAAAACTAAAGAATCTTAATAGAGAATATCTAGAACGCAACGAGATCTTACACTTCGCAGGCGCCTGTTGAGGACACAGTCACCGTTCCTCTGACGTAGGTAACACCGTCTCTACAGACACAGCTATCCTGTAAAAAATATTTAAAATGGTATTAAATTAATACTACAAAATGTGTCATTCCGTCGTAATTTCCTATTCCGCCTACAACAGAATACCTTGACTCATCTAACATCGGATTTATTTGGCACTATGTCATCTTGATATGACTGTGTGATTAAAAAAAACACTTATTTCAAATTTCAATAGTGAGATACTTACAAATATATCTTGGAACGATGGGCACTCATCCTGCTCATAAAACTGAACCTTTTCAAGATTATGTCGAATGATTTCGTACGTGGTTCTTCTTTCTTCATCGCAGCGTTTTTCCGTGGAAACTAATCCCATGTTGTACCTCTTAACCCTCAAGTGCTCCGCGGTAACATTGTCCATGATATCGGGACTGCCGAAGATCGCGTCTTCCAAAAACGAGCAGTACTTGTCGCTCTTCTTCGTCATATTTATGTAGCCATTACAATTGGCACGAGGCTTCAATTTAGACTCGTCATTTTCCTTATCGAGATAGTTCTGGTAAAGTTGTTCGTTGAGCACAGGGGTCGTGACTGGCGTTGCGAGGGCTTTTCGCCTGGACCTTCTAATTTTGATGTAGAAGCTGGTGACGAACTGGAACTTTAGGATGTAGGCGGCTATTTCCGCGATGCTCGCGTAGCCGCTTTTGTTGCCCTTGTTGTGCAGTAGGCAGAAGTGTTTCGGCGGAGATGTGCCGTATGTGAAACCTAAGTCAAACCATTACATATTTATTTTGTATTAGAAGTGTAAAAATAGAAGAAGACTAGGTCCAGAAATAAACCTCAGAATGAGTATAAGTTACAGAAAGACAAGCTCGACCTAAAATATTTAATATTCAGTTACCTTGGGTACCGGACTGTGCCCATTATGGATTGTTTTAAAAGTTATTCAAAAGAACTATGAAGGGTCAAACAAGTTGTACTTACTATGTGTATTGTAGCAAGAACAAGGCGTGAGCAGCGGCGAGTGCTCGGCCAACGTCTGCGGAGCACTACGCGTGCGGCAGAAGTTGCTACTGTTCCACGTGGAGTCCGTGTACGGGATGGAGTCGCACGCGCTGCCCGACGCCGACTGCGCACACTTACGGGACTCGCGCACGGAGAAGAATGTCAGGGTTACTAAGGCCTGAAAATAAATAAAATATGTTTTAATGGTCTACGTTAAAAAGGTCTCATGTTCTCTGTGATCCTGAACACACTGTGACGCTACACAGCGCAGCACATAGAGGAGACCACATCCCGTAGCACTGAATGCACGATTGTCTTCTACCCTGGTAGTCCGCGACTCAAACGTGGCGTAAAGAACTGTAGAATCACGTAGTATGTACCTACTTCTTTCTACGTTCGTAGTCCGCTACGCACACTTAGCGTTGCACTTAGAGAAAAAGGCGAAAATCACACAGAGGAATCCGTAGCAAGACGTTTTTTAAGCTTGTATTCCGCTACGCAAATGTAGCGTAGCACACAGACGAAAACTGAAGCCAAAACGAATAGAAAAGAATCCCAAACCACTGAGTTCATACATAATCTTCGCCTCGTTAGCCAGCTACAATTTTAATATGAAGACTTACCATGAGAAAGCAGGCACCAGCACAAAGCGTAGCACACAGCGGGAAGCCGTAGCGCTCGGTCAATGCCCCGCCGAGCGCGGGCCCCAAAACTTCGCCCAAGGAGTAACAGCACGACCACACGCCCGCCACCGCGCTGTACGTCGCTAGCGCTTCCGGGCAACCGCCCTCGTAGCTGAATAGTATAGAAATAGAATGATTGTGGATGTTTTTGAAGTCTGTGTACCATTTTTTTTCTGTTAGGGATTCTGAGACATACATATGTGGAACTTAAAATAGTACCTAATTCCCGAAATGCTGGCCTGTTATCAAAATTTATTTTAAATTCAGGTCAGACAGTTCATATTTTGAAACTATTTTGAATAGAAAACTGTAGACACATGGGACCATGCATATTAGCTACTAAAAATATTGGTACCTAGTGTATTTTGTAACAACTTACATGGAACTCGTCAGCACTCCTTGGAAGGTGGGCAGCAGTGTCAACGCGACGGATATGCCTAGTATGGACAAAGCCACTAGATCCAGCCACAAGTCTCTGAAAACATAACAAATAGTGTTTAGAAATTTTCAAACGTATAGACCGCAGCGACATCTATGACGCCATGTTCCTCATACCTCCATAAAACCTTAAGAATTGGATATCGATTCATAAATAATAAATATTTTTTTATTTTTTTAACCTAGCTCTTTTTAAAATGAAAAGAAAAAATAAGGTTTATTTATCAACATTGAACGTGTTTACAAAGTTTCCGTTGAGGAGTTCTCTCGTGAGGAGGCGATCCTGGTTGCAGGATCAAGTCATAGCTGTCATAAAAATGTTTTGTCACTAGAACCAAAGGTGTGTGCAAAATTTCAGCTCAATCGGTTGCGAGGAACTGGTTCGAAATTCAGATGCTAGATTTGACCAATACATAGTAACTAACAAGGCAAGTTAAACAAAAGCATAATAATAATTTAAAAAATTAAAACACCCGACTACTGAAAATTATGATAAGCAGTTCAAAAGCTAGTGCGTGAACAGATGAACATACATTACATACATCTCGGTCAAAATCATAATTCTCCTTTTTGCTTCGCCGTAGTCAGGTAAAAACTATGGATTTATTGTTTTAGTTATCAGAAAAAAAAAATTAATTCGTTTTCTAAACAGTTTTCGTGATAACTATTAATTGCCTACCTTGGTAGTCCTGGGATGAATGGACACGGGCCGAGTAACAAAAGTCCTGCACTGGACAGGAACAGGCCCCACACCATCATGCACCAGTGATTGTGCACGCTGTAATTCAAAACATGTTTCGGTGCTGGATCTTCTCAAACTTTGGCACAGCGCAGGCTGGTTATTATCCGCCTCGTTTCAGTAAATAGGGAGGGTATCATTTGGCTCCATTAAATATGCAAAATACGGGGCGGTTGTACGGTAATCAAGATCACAGTAACTAGTGAAGATTACTGAATTTTTTTCGCCATTTCTTTTCAGGGATAGTCAGAAAGAATAAATGTCCACTACACCAAGCCACGTCTTACATATAATAAAATAGTAACAAGCCGATGTCTGTTCATTGAAGATATTGAAAAAAATATATATGGGGGGTCTTCATTAGAGCAACAGAAACCAAAACAACAGTTTTTAGAATTTTTGTCTGTCTGTCTTTCTGTCTGAATGTTTGTACGCGCATCACGCAAAAACTACTGCATGGATTTGAACGCAGTTTTCACCGCCCTACTTCTAGATGCTTAAATTAAAATATAGGCTATATTAGATATAGTTTTGGACCCGATAGGTGGCGCTGTACGAAGCAAAGGTGGGTCGCTATTTTTATTTGGCGGCACGGTTGGCGCAGTGGCTGAGCGATTGGCTGTTGCGCTGCGTGTCGCGGGTTCGATCCCCGCACGGAACAAATATTTGTATGATCTACAGGTAGTTGTTCCGGGTCTGGCTGTTTGTGTATGTGAGTTTTAAATGTTTGTAAACGCACCCACGATACAGGAGAAATTCCTAGAGTGGGGAAACGACTTTTTTTTTTAAAATTGTGACGTTTCAAGATGAGTCCGAGATCCTATTTACTAAAAAATTTACCGATCTGCAACCCATCCCCAAATAGGGCTGAATATCCCATAGAGACTGGAGAACAGCAGGAAGATCAGTCCGATTTGCTCCGTGGACAGTCCGAACTGGCGCAGATGCGGCTCCAGGGTCGGGTCCAGGAAGGCCCAGGTGTTGGACACGATCACTATCACCAGTCCTGTTATTATTATCGAGGGGATCTTGAACAGACCCATTATGGATGCTGTCTTGGATCCGGATACGTATTCTGCGAAAAAGAAGATTTAATTTAAGATTTCGGATGATTTTAGGTTAACAACTCAATAGTTGTTATAAAACTTAATTTAACAAAACAGACATTTTCGTTTGGTTACCTCAAAACGTTTCAAATCACGAATTGATCCTTATGATGGAGCCTTCACACCAAAACCACCACGTTTTTATATTTTTTAACACAGAATAAAATCTGCAAATTTAATCTAGGGATCGAACCCGAGACTTGAGACAGTAGCCGTATTTACAGCTACTAAGCTTTTAAATCATATTTGGCAGCATAAGAAAAAAACTTGGAATCTAAGCATCTTGGTACCTTCGCAATCAGTGAGCAAGAAGAAGTTGATGGGCACAGTCAGCACCATGATAACGCCAAGAGTGTAGAATGGTAGCCCGAAGCCCCCGATCTACCTGAAACATTCATATAAGTAAATATACATTCAAACGAGAACTTACATTACTTAGGTGTAATGCATAATGCCTCGTTCACGACCTGAGGTGATGCGACAAGCGTCTAGCTCAGTGGTTCCCAACCTTTCTTGGACCACGGACCACTTTGGTGTCTTTATTGTTAGCAGGGGCCATAAGGTCAACATGGTCATAAGGTAAACATGGACACCGACAGGATTGTATCTAGGGGGGTGAATCTTTAACTCACACAATGCGTAGAGATAGTGAAGGGTACAAGAGCGAGCGAAGTGAGCTCGAAAAATTCAGCAATCTTTCATACAGAAATAGGAATATTTAATAGATTTTTCTAGAAGTGCTTATGAATTTTGCAAGAGCGAGCGCGGCAAGCTCAAACAATTTTAGAACCTTGCCTCTGATAGGTTCTCAATTATGTATCTTCTGTGCAAGTTAAAAAAGTACGAAGAACATTTTAACCTTTCGCGGACCATATTCGAAGATCCTGCGGACCACCGCTGGTCCGCGGACCATAGTAAAGCGTGTCACTATTTTTCTTTCGTGTACCTTTTTTTTTCGGATGGGAAATCATCAAATGACCCCCCCACTCTGGGCGGAGCGGAAGGGAGTGTCAGACTTGTACTGACTAAAACCCATCCATGTTCCTTGTTTGCCCTTTGTGTTCCAGGGCCACGGTATCTCTTTCGAACAGTCCCGCAGCCCTGGACGTGTGAGTACCTTCACGTTGCACGTAGTGTCGCGTATGTCGTGGCGATTCGACACATGCCCAAAGCAATTTCCTTCATCTGTTTTCCCAACAATTGCTATCGAAACACTAGTGTCGCTCAAGTGTAGTCGGTTAATTAAGGTTTAAAATACATTAGGTAAGTACCTAATTATTACCATAGCCCGCCAACGATTTTGAAGGGGCTACCCTCAACTAGCATGAATAATTTCAGAAATAAACGTCATTATTTATTTATTCATGCTAGTCGTTTTTTTTGTTTCAAACACGGTTCAACTTTACGATGTGTTAATACATATTTTCGTATCGGCAAAATGGTCCTAGTTTTCATTTCGACATAATAGTGAAGGCTAATTCATTTGATTATGTATGGGAGTGTTAATTAAACCCGAAACGATAACATTACGATAATAAGGCCCGTGCTCGCGTTACAGAGATTAATTAAAATCACTAACAACGACGTGATTTCAATAATTACTGAAAAAAAAAAACAGAATAAAACTGGGTCACTCATTGATACATATTACAAAACCTTTCCGTATGTTTTTATTTGTGGCAATAAAATAGGGTACCTACCAGTAGCGAAGGGTAAGTTTTTGTAAGAGGTAAGCCGGAGTACATATCTTTAATGCGATTATATTATTTGTCTATAGAATACTGACTGCCTTTTTTCAAAGGGAATTCGGTAGGAATGGAGTTATATGGAACCTTCGCCACTGGTACCTACTGAAAACAATTTCATGTTACCTACAAGAAAGTAAGCAAGCAAGTAATTGCTTTTCTTCGTACAAATAATGAAATAGCAGCAGCAAATAAAACAAAATGAAAACTGGTGACACAACCGAAATATGAGTCTTAACATCATATAAACAGAAAATCCCCTTTGCTTAAACACAGGAGTCGTTTCTGAAAGAAAGAGTACCTAGGCCTTAACTAAAGATAATGATTTTCGTCTGTCTTTCATAAAATAAATAGGTACAATTACCGAGTACAACAGGCCCCCGATGGCCGGTCCCACAGACATGCCGAGACCGATGAAAGTCTCCAGGATGCCGAGAACCGAGCCAATGCTGTCAGGAAACGTGTTCACTACGAATACATAGCTGGCTGTGGAGTAAGCACTCGCTCCGAGAGCCTCCATCCCTCGTACCACGAAGCATAGTGCCGTGAATGTCGTTGTGTCTTCAATTAAAGCTAGTGTGCTAGAAATAAAAGGTTTAGAACATATAATTCTGGCACATAACTGCAAACAAGAGACGGCAACAAAAAAAAAAAAGAAATAAGAAATAGTTAAAACAATAGTAGCAAACAAAGTTGTCATCATTGAAATAAGTAATTTTTGACAGAAAGATCATCCTACTTGGATTAAGCTCATAAATTACTGACTAATTTAGACGAAAAAAAAAGAAAGTTGGCATTTGAGTTCTTTTAAAACAAAATATGTAGAAAAAACATGGCTTTCATCATTTACTTTTATGAAAAAATGGCCAGTTGCTGTAGTATTTTATTTTATACAAAGGTGCTAGCAAAAAGCATGTTTTAAAATAAATAGAACCTATGTTTAGATTTTCAGGCTGCCTTTGTCTAAGCGAAAGCACATGTTTTTAACGTCCTACGCTTCATCGAAGAAGTTAATAATTCCAGTAATTGGTGAAGCAAATGTAAAACGTGCTCTTCTAGTTAGGTCTTGTTTAGCAGCCGTATTGAAACAAAAACTTTGGTCATTTTCATGTGAATATGCTTTTCAAGCATATCCTGAACTGTGGCGTCATAAGAAACACGCTATTGATGAAATAACCTGATGTTATCGCCTTTTTACGTAAATTGTTATACACGATTTGTTTTGTATAGTTTTACGAGAAACCTTTATCGTAAATCGGTTAAAAATAAACACGTAACAAAACCGTTATGATAATGTAACAAATTCAACTCCGAAACTGCTGTAACTTCGCACATTTTAAAGAATCATTGTAAGTAGATGGAAATGCAATATGTGGCGTCCTTCGTCTCCAAGCATGGACTAGAAGCGGCCTTAAAAGCGCCTGCCTCTCAAGGCACTGGTCGAACAAAATAACGCTAGGTATGTCACTTAGGATCGCTAAGCTACGTTACTAGTAAAAGTGACTTAGGTACGTAGGTACCAGTAAAACTAAATAAATAAAGTCATTCCCGAACATTCTCAGACTCACAAGTTCACCATAGCTTTCACACAAGTTCACAACTCCTCGATGTTTACAAATACGGCTATGTGTTAACATCAGAAAGATAGCATACAATCGCGGGTCATCAAACAAATCCTAACGATTTAGTTTCTAACTCACCCAAATAATACATTGCAGGCGCCGGCGACAAACATGCCCGCAGTAAATAGGAACTTCGCGCCCACCATCGGCAACTGCAAAGAGTAAACATCATGATCATTAAAATAGGTACCTAACTCTATGAGATACTGATAATTCGTCTGTACATTCACTAGTGTTTGTTCGAATAAGTTAATATTTGTTTAAGTATGCAATCATTTGTTTTGATAGGCAAGTGAAGACGATAAAGGTGGAAATACCCTTGCGCTGGGAAGAAATAGCACCACGAACTGGGAACTTGAACTACAGACAGAAAAGTGTTACGAACTGTCGATTCGATACAATAGTGTGAGTATACTGCGTAAGCATGATGGAGTTGATAGAGAGAAGAAATCTAAGTGCCTATGTTCCTAATGTCTATACCACCTAACCTAGTTACTAGGACAAATGACGTAAATGAAAACTTAAACGGATACCTAATCGCCTATAAATACATGTCTTACGTACGTTGGTTCTTGGAATAAAATCTAAGTTAAAAAAGTCTATTTGAAGATTGTAACCTTTTGATTAATTTATTTTGTTCTTGAAATATAACTCGACGTCACGTTTTCCCGACTTTTCTGTCGAGTAAAACAAAATATCTCTGGAGAACAATATGAACTGGATACGACAGTAAAAACTGTTCGTGCTTAATGATGGATGGTATTTGCCAGTTGGTAATCACATTCATCCTCAAAATTCCGTCAAAAGATGTTCATTTGTGCTGGCATAGGCCTCCATCTGTCAAGCATCGAATGACTCAATGTTCGGTTCTGCGCTTTCCGTATCCACCGGGTTCTCCATGTCGTCGAACCATATGCTGTGATGGGTAGCCTACCCATGAACATCAGCAAGAGTCTGTAACATCTTTTCATTTTCTACGATGGTAGAGGCATATACGGTTCTCAGGAAGAGAGGCAAAAGCATACTTACAAATTTGCCAAATAAAGGAGATGTGAGGAACATGACGACTGCGTAGAAACTGAACACGATTCCACACATGGTCTCGGAGAGGCCCTTGGCGGCTGCTTCGCGGGGAAAGAACGGCGCCATCACGCTCATGGAGCAGAAGCTCATGAAGTCTACCAGGGCCAGTGACGCTAGTGTGAGCCTCTGGCGGCTAGACAGGTGACGGACTGCACCCGGTTGCAGGCGCGTCTGTGTTCGCACCAACCTACGAATTATACATAGTTATAGAAATACTTGTACGTAGTATTTCTATAGGTGTTCTGTTCTGTCTGATCGTCACGCTCTGTCACAGACCTACGTGAAGGTAGTTTAGTAAACTTGAAAATGAATGTTCCTACTTCCTGCTTATTTATTTTCAGGTTCGGATTTAGTGCTAGATAGGCAATTGTTTACGATTGACTGTGGTAAGTGATTAACTGATAAATAATCAAGATGTCTTTGGTCGAAATCTAAACAACAATTACAAAGGTGCTATGATAACCCACTGTTATTAGATTCAAGGTTAGGTATGTCCTCATCCATCCTGCATTTCTTTCTACCACGAGTTATTTTCTTACTTAGGTATTTATTAATTCTAGTTGAAAGTATTTTGAAGCTTAGTGTTTCTTCATTGAATCCAAGATCAATCTAATATTGGATTGTAAGGGACACTTCTTGATATAGTTGCTTAACATTGATTACTATTATACAGATAATTAACGTCTGTTATCTTACATTTACAATAGACTGATAATAGTTACAAACAGTAACACGTGTGGTTAAAACAATTATCTGCTTGAATGCACGTATTCAATAGCAAAATAATAGGCAGGTATACTGCAAATTTTATCGTTGACTTGAAAAGAAGATCTTACCTTTCTCTTAATATAATGATCTCGGAGCTGATGTCGTCGGGTGGTCCCCCGGACCAGGAGTGCACGCGCCGCAGCCGGCCCGTGTCGGGCAGCGAGCGGCGGCGTCCGCCCCACGTCGCCGCCAGCTCCTCCATGTGCGTGGAGGTCTTCATCAGCTTGCTATCAAACACTATCGTGTCCTGAGAACCTGTTCCGCGGAGGGCAACACTGTTCAAATTCGAGTTTTCACTTGTAGTCCGTTCACGATCAGTTTCACTTAGCAGCTGCGTGTTTTCGTCGGCATCGTCGCACTCTCTGTCCATATTGAAGGGCCACGGTTTCTCGGTCTCAGCTCAATACGAATATACTCGAACCGCCGCCGCCGCCGCCGTCGTTGCAATAATAACCGATCGTAAACAAACCGAGTTATCGGCGTGTCAACACACTGAGCGCACCGACTACTACTGTTAACAATTAAAATTCAACGTCGCGTATATCAATTTATTATCGATATCTTATCGTGTTCAAATAAAATATCCAGGATAGAGCTTTCCAGCAAGCGGTGGCGCGGTGACTAGTGGAATTGTTATATGTGGGTAGGAAGAGGTACTCTTACGTCTTGTTAGATTGCGATACTACATGACAGAAAGTAGTTTATCGCATGAACTTGTTAATTAAACGATGTTTTTGAAGGATCCCGAATTGTTTTATTTCTAGGCATTTCGCGCCCATGTGAATTAGTTTTCAGTGGTATCTTTTCAAACTGAAGTAGTTTTTTACCTGAAACGAAAGTTATAGTTATAGTTTTTTATATATATATATAAAAAATCGATTACGAGATTAAATTTTACAGCCCGTTTTATTTGGCACTTCCTACGTATGTAGATAATAGGCACAATACGTAAGAAGGCAAAACGTTTGTCAAATATAGGTACCTACTTATGGAGGTATTTTGAATAAATAAGGTGTCGATGAACTTATTTGTTGCAATAGATTGGGCGAAGTGGAAACTAGCGAACTAAAGGCCACTGGCTAGTGCACACCAGGGACGGCAGGGCAGAGCATTTTATCTTTACCTAACTCCCCTTCATCCTGGATGTCTCAACCTACCGACATGATCAAATTAAGAAACTAAAACCATGCATTACCTACCTGTGCTTTTTTGAAGATCCCTAGACCTGCATTTAAGGTCTTCGTTTTCTTTCCAATTAATTTATTTTGCTATACGTAGCTGTTTCCGCGCCTGTCAAACCATTTATCACTCACACTGTTTGTTGGTACACTGTGTGGTGGGTACCTACGCACCGGTCATATTTTCACAACACGGCACCTTTTTTAGCTATGTTAAGTAGGTAAATCAAACTGCAAAGATTCGACTGTTGCTCTGTCTATCTATGGGCTAGTGGCTCTGTCTATATATGGGGATAGTAAATGCGATTACTTCTCTGATAAACTAATTTTTTTTATTCCCAAATCGAGAATTGCATTCCAGAGTGCAAAATCCTACATAACGCAAATGAAATCATTTTTAGGGTTCTGTATCTAAAGGGCGCCATCGATGGAGACCCCATTACTAGACTCCACTTTTTGCCAGTCCGACAGTTATAGGGCTTGATTTTTTAACCGTACCTAGTACGAACCACGTTTGAAATTCTCAATGATTTTTATTAGGTAGGTACCTGTATGCCTATGGGTTTCTTTATTTTTTGTTGTAGCGACAACAAAAAATAAAGTTAAGAATACAAACAAGTTGGTGGTACGGAATCTATTGAGTTCGAGTCCGACTCGCGGCGCTTGCGCCGGCCGGTCTTTTAACTACAGTACATTTTAATCGTCTTTACCCATGTTTTTTTTTTATAATTACAGTTTTTTACTAATCCTAAATATGTAGTTTCTAATTAGTGCACACTTGGAAGGCTTTCTATTTTTTTTGTCATTGGTCTAGTGCAAGCCTCAACTTATTTTTAAGATGGCACAAGGGTCAATCTAGGGGGGGCATCAATAAGCTAGAGAATTTTGGGTACATGAGCGAGCGAAGCGTGCTCAAAAATTTTAACCACCCCGCCTAGAAAATTATAGATTTTAATTTTGACCATTAATTATGATACAGGGCTTTTTGATAATGGGTTCATACGAAAGCGGGTCAATAAGTCCGTGACTTTTGGAATAAAACACAGATTTTTTGATATAAAAATAATTTTATTTTTCAACGTAGTCTCCCTTGAGCTCTATACACTTTGTCCAACGCTTCTCCAATTTTTTTATCCCTTCCAAAAAAAATGATTTGTCGAGGTCCTCAAAATAGGCCTTTGTTTGCGAGATGACTTCATCATTGGAGTCAAATCTTTTTCCACCAAGCCATTTCTTCAGGTTTGGGAACAAGAAGTAGTCGCTCGGAGCCAAATCTGGAGAATAGGGCGGATGAGGGAGCAATTCATAGCCCAATTCATGGATTTTTGCCATGGCAACTGCACATGTGTGCACCCTTGCATTGTCTTGGTGGAAAAGAACTTTTTTCTTGGCCAAATGAGGTCGGTTTTTTTTCAAATCGTCATTGAATCGGTCCAATAAGTTGGCATAATATTCCCCATTGATTGTTCTTCCCTTTTGAAGGTAGTCAATGTGGATTATCCCGCGTGCATCCCAAAAAACAGTCGCCATAACTTTATTGGCTGACAAACCCACCTTGGCCTTCTTTGGCGCCGATTCACCCTTAGAAACCCACTGTTTTGACTGTTGTTTGGTTTCTGGTGTGTTGTGATGGATCCATGTTTCGTCCACGGTTACAAAACGGCGCAAAAACTCCTCCATATTGCGATTAAACAACGCCAAAGCTTCCTGTGAAGTTGTTACACGATTGCGTTTGTGGTCGACTGTGAGCAAACGCGGCACCCATCTTGCGGAAAGCTTTCTCATGCCCAAGTGATCATTCAAAATTGAAACCACTGAGCCATGCGAGATCCCTACGGTTTCCACAATCTCTCGCACTTTCAATCTTCGGTCGGTCAACACCATATCGTGAATTTTTTCGATTGTTTCGGGTGTAGAGACCTCAACTGGGCGTCCAGGACGTTCGGCATCTTCAGTGCTTGTACGGCCACAACGAAATTCAGTAAACCACTTTTTTACCATTGAAATCGATGGTGCAGAGTCCCCATAGTATTTATCAAGCTTAGCCTTGGTCTCGGTAATGGTTTTTTTTCGCAAGAAATAATGCTTAATAAGCACACGAAATTCACTTTTTTCCATTTTCTCCTCAAATTAGTGAGTAGTCTGATAAAAATAGCTGTCAAACACAAACTAACTGACGCAGCAAGTTTAAATTTTGACAGGAGTCAACTGACAGATGCCTGTTGACAGGAGCAGTGTTGCTGTTTCAGTTAAGAGGTCAGAAATTCAAAAAGTCACGGACTTATTGACCCGCCCTCGTAACAAGCAAAATTTTGCTTTGAAACCAGATGGTTTGAAATTCTGAAATCTGTTGTCAAAAGAGTGTCGTCAGATGCCCGGTTGGCGGCCCACTTAGTGGTCCGCGAGAGTACGGTTGAGCAGCCTTGGTCTAGTGGTTGCAAGCTCGCGATCTGACCGTGGCGTCGTCGGTACGATCCCGTCGGGCAAAGTTTAGCGGCGAAATTTGTGTGTGTAGGATTACCATCACGATTGGCCATTTTCAGGAATAGGTACAGGCGTGATTTTGTTGATTTTCAAGTTTTTTTTTTTTAATTGCCTGATGAGTGGTTTCACGACAAAAGTGTAACCAGTGAGTGTGGATCGAACTCACTACTTCTCTTGCACTGGTAATGTGATCATTATACTACATTCGGAATGTCCTCTAAGGGTAGCTTTATGAGAAGCAATGACAAGATCTAAGTAAAATGATATTATGGGTCACGGAATGACACTATATGTAGGTAAAAACATGAAGTGTGAGAACAGAATAATGAGTTGTAGAGAAAATAGAAATTTTTCTCTAGTTCACTTTTACAACTTGTGTGCTATTCGCACTTGTAATATTATACAGTTAGATCAACGTGGAAGATAAGATAAGCTGATAACACCCACTAGCGGAAACAAAGATAAGATAAATAAAACTACCACTTACAAATATAGTAACCAGATTTGTGTTGATGTTTTTATTAAAAACTAATGTTTATTACACATATAACAAACCAACAATCACTTTATGTATCATAACAAAAGAAATTCAGCAATTTAGTACACTTACGATACAATTAACAACGAATTAGAATCAATGTATTAAATTCATCTCATATTTTTAACAGATTTATGTGAAAAAATATAGCATTTATATCATGAAGGACTGCACTCGCGAACAATCGAACCAGTAATATTTTACAAGTCGAAACATCGGCTCA
This sequence comes from Noctua janthe, assembly GCA_910589295.1. Taxonomy (NCBI): domain Eukaryota; kingdom Metazoa; phylum Arthropoda; class Insecta; order Lepidoptera; family Noctuidae; genus Noctua; species Noctua janthe. Next base: position 8,634,063 of record OU342556.1, on the reverse strand, counting down.
TGCCAGTCCGGTTATCATACGTAAGTAAATACACTCTCAAATCTTATATTATGCAAACGATTACGTTAGCAGCAAACTCTGATACAAAAATAGTCAAACAAAACGCATTTTCCTATAGTAATGACGCGAACAGACGTTTAATATTATTCATATAATTCACGTCGTATTTATAGCTTATCTCTGTAAGTCTTTTCATAAAATTAACTGTTTAACGTATATTGATCCATTCCTTTGGAACAGGTTTTCAGAATGATAAATAATGAGGAATAAAAAATAATGTTATTATACTAACGTCACATAAGACATGTATTTAGGCGACCTGTTCCACCGGAGCGGGTCAAGAATATAGCTGTGCTTAACACTAGAGTAACGCTAAGCGGTTTGTCAACGAAGCATAAATGTCTTGAGCTAGGACGATCATAATCTAAGCTGGGCGAGTTCTTGCAACAGCGCTGGCTCCTGATCGATCTTGGCTCGTTGGTTCAGCTCCAACTGCTTCCCAGATGCTTTCTGCTGCTTCAGCTTGTCAATGTCGCTCAGTTTCTGTAACAAACAAATAAACTCGTTTAATGAAGGGTGTAAAAAGACCCTTAACGAAGCCGAAAGGTACAGTAGAGACCATAAGTGCAATAGCAGTTTCACAAAACGATCGCATCAAAACAAGTCGCACTTACGACCTTTTTCCATAACAAACATTTTGCACACATACACGATCTCGTATATCGCACTTTTTCATAATTATCTAGTCAGAAAGAGTGCGATATAATGATATTTGCCTTAGTGACAAGCCTGTCATGTCGCGACGGAGTATTAAGTTAGTGATATTTAATTTCAAACTAATAATAAGTGTCTATCTGGCTTAGCGGTTAACGCTATAGATAAAATGTCTCCCTCGGTGGAGCCTGCGTTCGAATCCAAGTGACACAGTTACACTTTTTGTGTTTTAATTATAAATGATACGTTAGACCCGATGAGATATGTTTTTCTAAATATTAGTTGGAACTTATTATTAACAAAAAAGATGAGGGTGAATGTGAAACAAAATAAACTTCTGGATTGAACAAAGTAGTTAGTTATGACGTTGTTAGTTGGTGAACTTTGTTTCGAGCGTTTGTGTTATTATTACGATTAGCGTATTGTTTGATTGTCTTTATTCAAGATGCAAGCTAATATTAGTATTGATGACAGGGCAAATATTGTCACTTTGCGTAAAAATGGGCTTAATATTTCTCAAATTTCAACTGAAACTGGCTTAAAATGTGTAAGTTATTTTTAAAAATTATAATTATTATGATGATAGTTGTGGTGTGTGATTTTCTTATTATTAAATAAATTGCTAGTTGCAAGTGTGTAATCATATTTTGTTTTTTGTTTTAGAAATTCTGTTAGCCGTTGGGTAAAGAGGTTTGAGGAAGAAGGTAGTCTGAAGAGTCATCTAAGAAGTGAAAGGCCGCCGCTTATTAACCCGACTCAGCGACGTTTTATGGTGGAAGAATATGAAACAAATGGTTTCATTCCAACTATAATGTTTGCAGAGCAATTGGATACTACATTACAGACTGTTCGCCATGCAGTCCATGCTGAAGGTTTACATCATCGGAAGCCAGCTAAAAACCATTTTTGACACAAAACCACAGGGAGGAAAGACTACGTTTTGCTCGAGATTATTTAGATTTTAACTGGGAGGTGACTGTCTTTTCTGAGGAGAAGACTTTCAAGTCTTGACAAAAGGAAGACTTAATTTATGGCGAAAAAATAATAATACTTAATTTAATAAGTAGACCGGGTAACTAAATATTTAGTAATATTAACCTAACCGTAAATAAAAAAAATAAAAAATTAAGAAATAAATTTTAAATTTAATGATCTTAAATTGGGGTTTAGTTTCAATATTCTTTTCGTCAAGAAAATGAACACTTAAGCTATAACCTCAATACATTCAATGTGACGTTACATAAAAAAAACACGTTCATAAAGTCTAACTCATATATTAGTATTCAATGAACTCTGCTGAATACCTATAATAAGCGGGTATCAACAATTATTTTTGTGTTATTAGAATATCCTTTCCGTGTTATGTTATTCTTATTATGAATTGACTAAGTGGGTATACAACAAAAAATCTTATGAACGGTGATAAGAGAACTTTTTTTTGCCTAGGTAGGAATGTGACGTCACAATTCTCGTAAAAGTTTGTTAATTTTATAAATAAATAAAACGAATAAACATTTTTGTTATCATTCAGCATGATTTTTTTATTTCCACCTTCCAACACCGAAAAGATAAAATAAAAATCAATTAATGAGGTTAAATAATAATACAATAACTATCTAATATTTAACTCCTTATAAAAAATAAATAATAAGCATGACTACATTATAAATAAACATAAATACCTAACGACTTTCTGCTTAAAATACAAATATTATTAAGGTTTCAAAGAAACAAAAAACAGCCACACATTGTAATAACATGGATTCGAACTTGGACTTCATTGATCGTGAACCCATGCTCAGCCCAAACAGCTACCAACACATGTTAATACTACGCGAATTTTAACAATGCAATGGTAAGAACAGGTCATCACTATGAAGTGTATTCTAAATGCAACAGAAATATAATGCTATTTCGCGTAGTGTGACGACAGTTCATTAGTGTGTGATATGTGTGGAATGTTGAGACGTCACTCATACACGCACACGCACACACACTGCTGTATCGCGCTCGCACAGTTCATAGCAATATAATCTTTAGCATGGTAGTGCACTTTTGAGCGTCTACTGTACTTGTTCTCCCTCCATTGCGATCAGTTTTTTGTTTTGGACCATACTTGGGAACCTTCTAGTTACGGAGTTATAGAGGTCAAAGTTTCTATTTTTCTTTTTCTTTTTTAATTTTTAATGATATAACTTTACTGTAAATACCTCTATGTCCTGTTTACTGTTCAATGCATCCATCAGCCCAATTTTTTCAGAGCGTTACAACGAGTTTTACCGTAAAACGTTAGTTTTCACACAAAAAAAGTCGTTTCCTGGCAGTATTTTTTGCGTAGGGTTTAGGGGGGTAGTTTGGTGTACAGAAAGAATGTTTGATTCACGGCTTCGTGAAGGGTCCGTTTACACCTTGTATACTCGTTGACCCGTAACCCAGTCGCTAGCGCGACTGGAAAATCAAAATCAAAATATTTTATTTCATATAGGCCTAGATGGGCACTTATAAAACGTCTACAAAAAGGTGCACGGTTCGGGTTGGTCGGTTCCTATGAAGAAGAATCGGCAGGAAATTCCATGGTTACTCTTAAATCATTTGGTATTACAATATTATCATAGTTACAGCATTTGTACTTAAGTATGGGGGGACAGCGCAGGCCCGACAATAAGTCGTTGCTTACACAAAAAATGTAGAACAAAATAAAAAAGTTAACATGCAGCTGGGAATCTACAAAGCCTACAATGTTCACACATTCACAAACAATTCATAAGAAAGAATCTATACAAAAGTAAAAAAAATATTGTAAAATACTAAATTAAACAAGTGACACAAATATTGTTATCAGTGCTGTAACTATTCTGAGCAAAAGATGTATAAATGATTTGAAAACGATTGCAAACCTAACAATCTCTGCCTAACCCCTCGGGGCATAGTCGTAATTGTATGTTATGTTTAGCATCTATTTACGTCATAACTCCCCTCCTTTTAATATCATATTGACATAAGACGAGTGAGGTTATAAAACGGGTCATGCTAATGTATTCTTTTTTAGATTTTTTTTGCTTATGACCATGAATTCAGGTTTATTAAACGTGATTCGTATGCATGTTTACACGCGCCTATTATATTGATAGCTGATAGTAAAAGATAGAGGGTCCGCAAAAAAGAGACAAAAAAATCTGACTAGCACAAAAATCATTGAAAACTTTAATTTTTTATTATTGATTGTTATAGCTGCCATAGTGCTCAGTGAACGACGGAGTGACAAATAGCTTTACTTAATGATACAAGCACGTGCGTCGGGATAAGAACAGTACACGCAAAAGAATGTTTCGAGATCAGCACCTTTTTTTTAAATAAATAACGTGAATATGCCTTTAAGAATAATTTATTTTGAAAACTTATATTGCTGGCTGTACACTCAACACAACGATCGATACCTTGAATGAGACGAACATATGTATTATCCATACATCATCATCATTTCAGCCGAAAGACGTCCACTGCTGGACATAGGCCTCCCCCAAGTGTCGCTTGGTGATCAAATCAGAAATGAGGACATCCGCAAGAGAACCAAGGTTACCGACGTAGCCCGAAGAATAGCCAAACTAGTGGCAGTGGGCAGGGAACATTGCTCGCAGAACGGATGGCCGATGGGGCCGAAAAGTTCTAGAGTTGCGATCGCGAACCGGAAGACGTTGCGTTGGAAGGCCTCCCACTTATCCATACAAATAAATAAAATTGAAGTGTCTGTTTGTAATTTTAAAATAACAGCTTTTTACTGTATCATATGAAAGTATGTATATGTATAATTGTATATTGTATATATACTTAACACTACTTATAACAAAGAATCATTTATAAAATTTTTGTGTATCTGTCTGTCTGTTTGTTCCGGCTAATGTCCGCAACGGCTAGATCGATTTTGACGGGACTTTTACTGGCAGATAGCTGATGTTATAAAGAGTAAGTCACGCTATTAGCATTTTTCTAATGAGAAAATAAGTAAAGTAGTGGTATACGATCCCACGGCCGCCTGGGATCGTAGACCACTACTTTTATTTTAGAAAAAGGTTCCGTAAAGGGTTCCGTGCAAAAAAAATTTGAAGGGAACCCTTGAAATTTTTAGCAAAATCCGATTCAAATAGGGAAGTAAAATTATTATAATAATTTCAAGCGGACGAAGGTCGCGGACAACAGCTAGTTAGCTAAATATAAAACAAAAATGCGAAAACGTTAATGAGCAAAGAAGCCAAAAACTCTGACGTCAATACGAAGGTTATTTCTAAACTTTACAATGCGGAATTCGATATTTTTAATATTTTTTGATTAAATGTTTCTAATGAGACTATTGTACAGAACGCTCTGCTAAGATTCTCACATCGTAGTCACGTGATGATACAAATGTGCGGTGTTTTAGGGCTCTTGCAATTCAGAAAAAAATAATAACGGATAGAAAGAATTTCTCAGAAGCAGGCCAGTCAGGATTTGTACCCGGATGGCAAAAGGGACTTATTAAAACAGACTTGAACGTAACGGGCGAAATGTAGGTTTACTATAGGTACAACTTTTCCTAACGCTTCGGGAAATACAGGCGTGATATTCTATATTATTTTGCTAAAATGTTTTAGATAACAATACAGACTGCTAACTGCCTTACTCATATGATAATGAATCTGTACGGCTTTTTATAAACAAATGAAAAGCTTAAGATAGAAATGAAATTAAGTTCAGATCATTACCTTATTGAGATTTTTAATCTTCTTGTCCTTCTCGGGGTCTCCGGTGGATACGAAGGGCGAGCGAGAGATGGCGACGGGGGGCGGGGGGGAAGCGTCGCCGCGGGCCTTCTCTTCAGCCTTGCGGGCCTTTGCCTTTTCGCGCTTTTCTTTCTGTTTGAGCGCCTGCTTCGATGGTGCCGCTAAAGTAATGAATTTCATCATTCAGGTGAATTTACAAAGAAAATCGACAAAACCTCTAATTTACTGACATCGTTGCCGAAATAATCGCATTGTACAAAAATAAAAATGTCAGAAATTGTACGACAATAACAATGCTAGACAAGGAACTATAACACAATGAGAGTATAGTATTTTTATAAGTTTTAAATAAGTGATATTTTGCCATTTTTGCACAAAAAATAACACATAAGAACAAACACATTTTGAAGCAAACTTTTTTTTCCCTTAGTATATATTAACGACAACATTTAGCCTGCAAATCTTACCACTAGGAGTTTCCCCAGGTTTATGCGGCTTCTCCTGCTCGTGCAGCGTAAAGGTCGAAGGCCTGTTCTTAGCGCCAGGAGGTCTGTAGGCCGCCGCGGGCTTCGGCGTGGAGTCCTCGATGCCTTTGGGCACAATCCTGGACAGTTCACTCTTGGGGAAGTTGCCCGGCTGCCAGCTGATAGCGAGGAGGTTCTCCTTCTCAACGCAGACACGTTTGTGCATCAGAGCGCCTGTGTAGTGCCAGATCTTGTAGCTAGAAAGAAAAAATATTTGTTAAATATATTACCAAATCAGATTAAAAATGATTTTAAGCACTCTTTTATTCTATTCTAACTTTATCTTAATATAGCACTATTCAATATTTATTTATTTGTCGTTTAAATAGGACCTTGTTTTGTTGTTTTAGTTCTTTGTTGTTTCTTTTTGTTCTATTTCTTTGTTGTTACTGCTTATGTATGCTACTGATGATCTATGCGTTCTAACGTGGTCTGACTACCAACACCACTACATTGCTAACCGACCGCAGTACCAGAATAAACCAGAGGAGTCCTAGTATGGTTGCTCATTTTACGAGACATCGTTAATTGAAATCTCGCAATTTTTATTAGCAGCAGCCGTCTTCATCTATCGACACCCGATTCGTATGTGGCAGCAAAAATTTAGATCGGTAGGTCAAGTCTGGGATTACGAAATGCTCCACAAAATAATCCGCATCCGTCTTATAATACGTGATACATACCCATTGCTGACGGTAAGCCTGGGGTACGTGGTGGCAGTGACGAAGGTCTCGCCGCGGGGGTCCCACATGAGGCTGGTGGTGTCGGGGGCCGCACAGGACCCCACCTTCTTGTACCCGCGCAGCTCCCACACCTCAATGTGTCCTGACGCTATGTTACCGAAGCCGCCCAGTAGCATACGTGTGATTGAGTTAAGGTATATTGTGGTGAATTAACCTTTTTATATAATACCAGTATTTTACATGGAGCGACTGCCTATCTGACCTCCACAACCCAGTTAGTACTAGGTATTACGATACCCCTTTGTCAGACTACCTAACGACTGTCAAAGATCTACAAATGACACCCGAGACCAACGGCTTAACGTGCTTTCCGAGGCACGGAGGGCACTCGGTATGTAATGGGTGGTCACCCATCCACAGAACAACCTAGGCAAGCACGACTTAACCTAAAGATCGACCCGACTGGCTGTTATTATTTAGCCATGAGTTCCTCAGTCATTTCATTGTGACAATATATTACTATGACCTAGACAGATATTTAATAAAAGTTAATGCATCTAGATTCTAGCAGATCCATTCTGGGATATTAAGTCCTGTGCATTACCCCCACTTATTTTATTTTTCAGTTTCAAATTAGGGCAATCATATTAAAAGGATATGGTTTCCTTCAGGCGGGAAGTATATGGAGTTCCAGGCGCCTGTTCCGAACTCAAACAGCGGTTCGCATTTGATGTTGAAGACCGTTGCCTTGGCCGGCGCGTGGCCGTACACCGCCACCCACTCGTTGGAGTTGCCCGGGTTCCACGAGATCGCGTGCACTGGGCCCTCTTTACCTGCGGAAGATATTAGGTTAAAGGTGCGTGGCTTAGTACATTAATACCGGGTGTAAACAGACCCTTCACATATCCGTCAACCAAGCATTCTGTACATCAAACTAAGTAACTTTACGCAAAAATGATTGCTGGGAATCGACTTTTTTTTTGGGTGAAAAATCACGTTTTACGGTAGGACTCGATGGAAAGCACTCATAGCATTGTGCTGATGAATGGATTGAATAGTGCGAGGGTCGTGGAGGTGTGTAAAGTAAAAATCTTACATTAAAAACATGTATTTAAAAAAAAAAAACTTGTGAAAATGTTGGAACTTTGTCCCCCAATATCTCCGTAACTATAAGGTTCCCAGGGATGGCCTAGAACAAAAAAATTATCGCAGTGACGGGGAGAACAAGTGCCTTTCGTTTACGTTAAGGGTCTATTTACACCCTTTATACTCGTATTTATGGCACCTGCCCCTCGGGGGCCTGCGATTAGTGAGAATTGAGAAGAGTTTGCAACTAAGAGAACTCGTCAAAACAATTAGTTTTGACGAGTTATTTGTCAAGAGTTCTCTTCAGCCAGTGTAGACAGTCAGCGATGTGTTCTTTTATTGTTTTCTTAATTTCTGTTTGTTCCTTGACCAAGAAAATAGTCGACTGTTCGTGAGCTGCTAGTCCCTTCCTTGTCGGTAGTGAGACAGAGCCTTTAAGTAGGAGAACTTTATGGTTCCAGGCTCCTTTTTGTGTTGAGCCTTAATAACATAGCTTGGAAATAAAGAAAATCTATCGGAGAGATTTGAATATTAAAGATCAGATATCTACAGTAGATTGAAAAGATCAAATACATGTACTAGCACTTTAAACAATTGCACTCCAACAATTTAGTACCTAAAACTTACTGAATGTCACATTTTCCGAGTTGCCTTTCACATCACCGTAAGAGAGTGACTGCTTCCCATAGTAAGAACCACCAGTTTTGTCCACCTAGAAACCAGAAAGATTTCATTACTAGAAGACCCTATTCTGAAATTTCTTTCAATTTCAGTCATTCTGGAATTGAAAGCAAAGGCATCATAACCAACATCACACTTTTTAAAGATGCAGTTTAAAAATAAATTATAGAATCACGACTATTTTTTTTTTAATATCCCAACATTGTTGGTACATAGTGTGGTACATACACAATATAGTGTACTGTGATATCACGGCAAAAAGACTTCAAAAGAATAATATATTCACATCAGTCTGCGTCATGGCGAACACGTTGGTGCCGCGTCTGTTCCAGTAGAAGGTGGCCTTGTCCGCCTGGAAGGAGGAGCGCGCCACGACTGCCTGGGTCTGCTCGAAGTCGGGGTACTTGAATATGCGCCAGAACGACGGCTGACCAGCCTTACCTGTAACAACAATAAGGTAGTGAAGCATTTATCTATGAGCCAGTCAAGAAGAGCTTTAAAAATACCCGACTGCATTGGTTGGCGCCGTATTGAATTTATTATTGTTGTTAATTTGATTATTGTCATGTTACACTCACAAGTTTAAGACAAATCGATTGACGTGAGAATCATCAAAATCGGCCCAAGCGTTTGTTCTTTTGTGGCGCTCTAAGGAACAAACATACATGCATAGGCTGATAAACAAATAATCCTCCTTTGCGTCGCGCAGTCGGGTAAAAAGACGTCAATCGCCTCGTTTCAGTTTAGACTACGCGAGTCGTCGACTCGCGTAGTCTAGACCGAAGCCGCGCCGGATTATTGGCTTTTATTGCATAGACAGAAAGCTTTTTCAGAACCATTTAAGTAGATTTCACATCAATAAGTGTGGCCACTCCCAAAGAGGTCATATCAAGATTTTTTTATGTAGGTCTAAGACTACATTGACTTACGGTACAATGAAACACGTTGATGGATGCTGGATTTAAAGGCCCGATTTTTTTTTGTTGTCAGTAAAGAAACTAGAGGAGTGAATTATTACAGCCTTGTACCCTTATTATAGCTTACCTTTGTTTAATATTATTATCAAACCAATTGGCTTCTAGACAGGAAGAACTGGTGTCATGTTACACTGACTTAGATGTTTTGTATTTTGAATATTATTGTGGTATAAAAGTCAATATGCTTACCTAAAGTAAATGCAGTAAAATAATATGTAGGAGCTGGGCTGGGCGATACACTGAAAGACTTCAAATTCTCTGCCTGCAGCTGTTGCACATATCTGTCGAGGTTGCCATCCTCATAGACCAGCACTCTGTTGTTTACATGCAGAGCAAACAGGTTCTCATCTGATGACCACCTTGGTTCCCTTGAAATTAGATAAAGAATTGAGTGTGAAAGAAAACATTCTAAAGTAGATTGAATATATGTGAGCAGCATGCAAGACTTGTTCCTATTGTGATGGTATCTACAACAAGAGATAAGAAATACACTCCATACCCATGTCATGCTAAATCCTGCATCATGCAAGCAAAGTTATCTGTTAGGTTATACAGGGTGAAAAGGACACAGGTGCTAAAACGGACACCACATATTCAACACAGTAAACACACAGTGCCCGGCGCGGCTTCTTTAGCATGGTAAATATCCTCTTTGTAGTGTTGATAATAATACCACATATTCAGTAAATCATTCTGAAAACAGCTGTTTTCTACAAAACTGCAATACCTACACTGTCAAAATGTATGGACCAGCTGGTTTTTTTTTTAATTTCTATTTGAGGCGGGGTTCATAATGATATACTGAATATGTGGTAACCGTTTTAGCATCGGTGTCCCTACCACCTTGTATACAACATCCCAATAAGAACTGTTATAAAGCAGCTGGGAGGGGTTGGAGGATTCTCCCCTTTACTATGAAGGTTGAGTAATTTTATTTTTATTCTATAATTGTGGCTCACCATCCAGTCTGATTCTTTTGTATAAAACTGCCTGCAAGTTGCCCATCGGCTGATTTATAAACATGTAGATTAGGCTTGCCCTGAAACAGTCAATTTGTTGGTTGAATATGTGCATTTTTTTTCATGTATTTATTTACCCAATACGTGGTTTGGAGCAATAATAATGATTACCTGAGGGTTTTCTTTGGTTATGAAAAACATTTCCCATACTGTAAAGTAGTTGTCCAGTGGTGAAAAAAACATCTCTTTGATATTTCCATTTATGGTTGCTGTTACAGACCAGTCGGAACATCTCACTATCTCTACTCTGAAAACAAAAGATTGCAGTTTATTATATTTTGTTCATAGATCGGTTTTACTTGATTTATTAATTAAATTAAATTGATTTATAAAATTTGAAAATGGCTGTATCATACAAGATACTCAATCGAAGAACCGATATGACAGTCTAATAATGGAATATGGGATTAAAATTTATGGTTCTAGTAATTTTAATAATTATTTGTATCCAACTTTCTTTCTGATAAGTACTTACTTCTTATCAGTTCTATACGCTAAGTAGGTGCCTTTAGGGCTAAATATAATACTACGTATATTCGTAGTCGTTTCATCCCTGAGATTTGTCTCTTCATAAGGCTCCTTGAAGTCAATTAAAAATATATTTTTGCTGGTTAAACCTGTAAGAATAATGTTATGGTTCAGATAAAATTATAACCTCTCAAACATTTCATTTCTCCTAAAACTTTTGGGACGTAGTACACATATTTACCAGCAATATACGGAGTAGTCATGGTCACCGCAAAATATTAAATATAGAATGTAATATTTAAAAACTCATCATCTTCAACAAAATAATCGTGTTGGGATTTTGGATTTCACGACTTGCCGCACGACATTTACAATATCATAGACAACAAATTTGAAAAAGTTTTTTTTTTGTTACATTTTCTCCGTATGAAAGCAATCGAATTCAATTATATTACTATAAATATTAAAAAGAACCCTATGTAAACATGACATCTACACAGCAGAGTTAGCCTCGGAATTTATAATCAGAAGAAAAATTAAAAACGGATATGATATTATAGATCTGCGAATTATGTGCGAACTAATCAATTTTGATTGCAGGCAACTTGACCCAACTGCCAAAAGATTGAAAAGAAAGAAATAAAATCAAGATGGTGGAATTTACTTTTTCAGAAGGGCGCGTGAAAATTTAGCCTCTGTTTATATATTTTAGAGGTTTGTGCATTGAAAGTTATAAGGAAGATCTAACATTTCAATGTTCAGTAACAAGGCTCAACTTGAGAAACGTACTCCTGAAAATGGAACAGATCGAGAGAGCTTTTTATCGCTTCTAGTGGACGAATATTTGCATTCTACTTCGTTTGGTAAATATCTTCTATTTACTGTTACAAAATGTTAATAATTTGTTCTGGTTAAAAGTTCCTGGTCTTGCCTGAGCAAATAATTTATAAATATACTATACTTACTTTCTTCGTCGCATAATTTTAGTTTCTTATAATCACTAAATTCTTCCAATTTTATTTGAAGTTGAAACCACTATGTAGTCACGGAACTTAATCGAACTTCTTCTTTGCAGATGCCAAATGCCAAGTTCTAGCTAATTTGGCAAATTTTGCATACGATCCTATAAACTATCAGTTTATCAGAGATGTTGGCGTGTTAGACATTTTTCTTCACGTTATAAAGAATGAAAGCAGTCATCAACTGCTGCATTTTGCTGCTGCTGGTATCTGCAATTTGAGCTGTGGTATGAAAAATATTTATTTTTATTTTACACCAATAAAAACAGAGTTTCACCGGGCAGTATTCAACATTAAAGCTCATAGCAAACTTATAATGCACAGGACTGGAACATCACCTCATCTCATAGTAGATGCCGATCTGAGATGATGCCAATACAGTGGATATAAGTGTGCGTTGCATGATTGACCTATGGCTTGAGAGGCGAAGCTGTGCACTGTCTGGGTGATTGTCCTATGCAGTGCTTTTAATTGTGCTTAGAACTAAGAAAGTAAATCCCTGTTAATATAACAGTCTTGAATTTCCATTTTCTGACTTGTCTCTTAAACATGTTAAGGGGGGTCCTTGTGCACTTGATTTTGTAGTATTTACTAAAGTATTCAAAGTCTCATTGTTAAACATTACTTCAAATTATTTTACTGTTCTTAAATACAATGCAGTTTATCTTATGCACAATTTTGTAATTTTCAGATGCATTGAATGCTGAATATATTATAACACAGTCTGGACTGAAGCCACTCATTGGATTACTGAAGTTGAACAACAATGATATTGTAGCTGATACAATCACAACTTTGTTTTATCTCCATAACACCCAAACCAAATCAGAAATCACCACAGCGGAGCTTACTCAAAGGATTCATGAAATACAGAAGTCAGATGATAAAAGATTAGCTAACTTGGCCACTATTTTCTTACAAGATGTATGCGGCACAAATGAGGTATTATAAATAAATGTGAGATAGATAAAAATGAACAAAATGCTATCAAACAGATTTCCCTACATTGTTGTGAATAACAAAAATTATCAGAAGATATGCAAAATTCATACAACCACATTCAGTAGCACAGCTTTCAAGGCAGGGGATAAGATCCGCATACAAAAAACATTAACTCAGAAAGATTTGGATGCGTTCTCAAACCTTACAAGTGATCATAACTACTTGCACCAGAATAATGGAAACAAGAGACCCATAGTGCATGGAGCACTTCTCAATGGTTTAGTGGCAGGACTGATTGGCACACACCTGCCAGGCCCTGGGACTGTACTTGTTTCACAAACTATGAAATTCCCGAACAAGTGCTTTGTTGGGGAGAAGCTGACTATAAGTGTAGAACTTGTTGATGTGAGGAAGATTCTCAAAGTGAAGTTTTTTTGCATTGTCGAGGAAGAAAAGAAGGTTGTGTTTGAGGGTGAGGCTAAACTTGTATTAGCCAAAGACTGTTAGAGATTTAAGTTAATTTTTAATAATAACTTATTTCCTAGATTTAAGTATTAAATAATAAGAAAATTTTTAGTAATGCAATATGGCATTTTAAATTCATATAATAAATTATGAAAACTCTAAAATTCGTATTAAAGGATAACTCTATTCGAAAGTCTAAAGTTTAATGATAGTCTGTCTTATGTGCCAATAAATTCATGAAATCAAATAATATAAACTGTAAAGTACAATTATATTTAGTTTTAATATTAGATAACTCATTACCTACAAGGTAGTTTAATATTTAGTGATGTAACACCAAGCATGCTGCAGTTGTATCTCCAAATCTGTCCATTTAATGTCCATTATTATACAATTTTCATAGTCTATAATTAATTAAGACTGATAGCAACTAGATCATTACTTACCTACATACCTACTCAAGGGATAAATATTGCTACATTTTATAACTACCGCATGTATGGTACAATTTCTTGTCCCATAATTTCGTACACAAAGTTTAACCACTCATCAATTTAATAACTGCATAATATTCATCAGCATTGTGATAACTTCTTGCCAATGTCATAATGATAAACAGCTTATCACAGTCGCCAGTACCAATAGCTATTTTTCACCACATTTAGGCAAAAGCAATGTTTTGATGTAAAGACATTTAGGTATTTGTTGATTTGGCAATCATAATGTTAGATTGTGTTGAATGAGGTATTGCTCAAAAAACTTAATGTACTCATTAGAGAAAATGTAAAATTGAAGAGACATGTAATAAAAAGTCCAATAATTTCATTTCGGCTTGCTGATGTGTTAAATTAGGCAGCTTCAGCCTTGCATTTTTGATGATGCGCATAATGTTAAATGCATGCAAAATGGATATTATTATTACCGTGATACCTTTAACGTAATTAAGTGCCGACACAAAAAATAGCAGTGCGACACCACAGCAGAATTTCGGCTATGCAGTAATGAACACTTAGGGTGTCTGCTAGGGGACACCAGCTAGTCTCATGATGCGACGTCTTAGCACTTTTGTGTAGGCACCAAGATCACTGCCAATTTTTAAACAATTAGCATTTTCTGAAACATCTATAATTTAGATTTAGTTTGTGCCTTTTGCAGACTCGTGGTAGTCGCGTAATGGTATTAATGTAATGCTCTAATATTTTGTTTCAATTTTTAAACAATTAGCATTTTCTGAAACATCTATAATTTAGATTTAGTTTGTGCCTTTTGCAGACTCGTGGTAGTCGCGTAATGGTATTAATGTAATGCTCTAATATTTTGTTTTCAGCATAATTCGAGTACTAGAAACGATGAATGAACTCGTTTTTTTTTAATTCTCTTTTTAAAATTGTTCCGTAAAGGTAACAATAAAACGGCTTTTCTAGATGTTATCTTGTAATTACTTATTAGTGCTGGCTATGTCACGGTTCCTTTTTACTTTCGAATTTGTTATTTATCGCCTGTAACTCCCTGGAAGAGGTGCAATCTGTGGAGATACGACGATTGTTTTATTTTACTTATGTTAGTTATTCGTAAAATATTTGTTATTTTTGTCCTTGTTTTCTTTTGTACCACCATATCGCATTAAATGTGATCATGAAATGCCACCTTTACTTTTATATTGACCTTTTACATTATGATTTCATGTAATAAACCCTTTTTGTTTTACATAACTTGATCTGTTACAGACATGTTACATTTTTTTTTATTAAACTTTTGCCTGTTTATGTGTTTCTTTTTGTTCCATTGACTTGTCAACAAAGTATTTTTAGCAATTATAACACTGAATACACGATTTTTATTACATTTCGTAATAATTTTATAATGTGCTTATTAATATTATCACTTCATAGTATTTATGTAGCGTTAGGATTTCAAATTTTATCAAGAGTGTAGTATTACTAGTTGCTAGATGACCTTGCTTCAGTATTTTGTACTCAAAAATCTTTGATTGGGAAGGCTGTGAATTAATCTTTTGTAATCAACAGTTATTTTAGCAATTATAGTGCATAGCGATTCAAATATCGTAATGATACAATCATACTTTAGTCTTTTTTTTGTAAATTTTTGCGCCTTATAGTTTTTCTTACATTAATGTAGAAAATAAAACTGCGTCATGTTATATTGGCTTTTTAATTCTTATCCGATTTTATAAAAATCCCATTTTGGATAAATAGAGATGTAACTCAATAGTATTTCATTTAGGAATGTCTAGATTATGGGTTTTACAGACAACGAGCAGCACTTGACCGAAAACAGAACCTTTCGGGACCTCGCGCATTGCGCGACTTGTCTATTTTGGCCGCAAAACCTTCGACCAGGAAGAAAGTGTGGTCGCACAACCGGGCGTCTGACCAGATTCGTTCAATATAGCGGCCGGTCATACAAGTCGTGGCCGCGTAGTGCGGGAAGTCTAACTACAGCCTTTGACGCTGAAGGGGTGACTGCGTTCCGGCGGTGTCACGACACCAATAAAATTGATATGTGGCGACGACACCAGCATCAGTTCTGTTGTCCTTAAAGTTTTGAATTAGTGTAGTGGCAGGCTGCTGTTCTGAATGGACATATTGTTGAATTGACAATTAATGGCATTGAGATTATGTTACGCAATATCCTTTCGGTTAAAGTAATTTGGCAAACCGCTGGCGATGCACAACTACCTACAATTGACATAATCTTTAAGTGCTATTTTCATACATAACAGCGTAGGAATTAGGGAACATTATTCTTAAGTACAATTAATTGGTAGTGAGTTCGAAATTATTACACTCACCATGCCATATCTGCCCCCTCCTGGACAACGCTCTCTTTTGATATCCTTGGAGCATAGGACACAACTCGAGTGTCCGCGAACCATAAAAAAATTGGTGCATGCATGGTCAGACCATAACTCGGTGACCAGGTACTTCGATTGTGTGTAGTGTTTTCGGAGGACCATGCGTCTAGGTCAACCCGATACTGCAATAAAATTGGGAAATTTCTCAAAAAAAAACTCAAAATTTTGTAAGCCCCAAAAGATTTATTTTCAATCACAATTTTGTTTTGTTTTCTTTGCTGCACTCCTACAAATCAGCCCCAAGATGACCCCACTGACCCTTTTCTCGGTACATAACATAGCACCTGTAAACCCGAATGCTAGGTACCTACAGAAGAACTAAAGTGTATTGTATAGTATAAGGTTGGGTTTAGTTTTACGGGATTATTGATTTATTTTTTATTCCCCAATCCGGGAATCGAACCCAAGACATCATGCTTAGCAGTAGCTATTGCGACCACTAGATCAACGAAGAAGTCCTGAAACATGTCTAAAACAAACAACTTATTAGTTATATTAAGTAGTTACAACTCATAGCAGGACTGCGTGGATGACTAGATGTATGGCAATATGAACATGGATGAGGCGAAAGGAGGCGTAGGTATGTAAGAATCGTAGCAGGTGGCGTTCTGTATAGCTGCCTACCCCATGAGAAAAAGGCGTGATTTTATGTATGTCTATGTACCTACTTACAGCATTGCCGCCATACATACGACTTGGAATTTCGTCTATATCTTACTAAGATAAGGTGAAACTTGAAACAATTGTCAATCACGTATCTTACGCAGAAAAATCACTAGATATATTCACGTAAAATATACCGACTAGTAATTTAGACACGTTTCGGTGTGCGGCAAAAATGCTGAGTAGGCAATTTTTTACATGGATATGAACTGGGGATAGTGTTTATATGGGCAACTAATCATGAATAGGTGGCATTATAGTTTCATTGTTGTGGTTCAGTGATGTGATAATCTGGAAAGCAGTACGTAGGTACTACGGTGACTGCAAGCCTGAAGAATTTTGTGAAGTGAGTTAGTGAGTTCTATGATGTACTAGTTTATGTCCACGTTTTCATGTTTATGTTCGATAATTGTCTCACAGGATCATATACCGGGATAAAAAGTATCATATGTGTTAATCTAGGTTATAAACAACCTGTGTGCTAAATTTCATTCAAATCCGTTCAGTAGTTTTTGCGAAAAAGAGTTACAGACATCCATGCATCCTCACAAAATTTCGCATTTATAATATTAGTAGGATATTTATAGATGTTAAGAACTCGCCTCGTTGGTATAGTGGTCGCAAGGACGCAAACTCTACTGCTGAGCATGAGGTCTCGGGTTCGATTCCCAGTCTGGTCATAATTAATATTATGGCCAGACTGGGAATCGAACCCAGTCAGGAATTCTAGTCAGGAATTTCACTGAGAAATTCCTGATAGAAAAACCTTGTTACCTAATGGTAATAAGGTTTTTCTATCAGGAATTTCTCAGTGACAGCCCCGAGTTGGATTTAAACCCAGTCGGATTTGATGGCAGTATGTTCGCTTCTATTATAGGGGACTTAAACTACGCCTACTAAGGCGAAAAGTAGGTATACCATAGGTCTGCTTAACCCTTCACGTATTACAGGCGTAATAGTGTGTTGCTGATTCTCGCTAGCCACTTGCCTTCATAATGAACCACAGCTCTCCGTTTTTAACCCCCGGTCAAAAAAGAGGGGTGTAATAAGTTTGAAGTGTGTCTCTGTGTGTCTGTCTGTGGCATCGTAGGTCCGGAACGGATGAACAGATTTTGATAAAGTTTTTTTGTTAGATTCTCCACGTATCGTTAAAAATGCGCGGGGTCCAGTGCTGGCTGCTCTTTGCCGTGTGCGTGTACCTGACGACCTCAACCGAGGGCAGACGGAAGATCAAGCGAGAGAACTACGAAGTCAGCGCGCCGTCAGAGGAAGAGAACAACTATGACGAAGATTATAATGACGAAGTAAGTAAGGAATATTGACTTAGAACTTACCAAACTAAAATTACTTAAGTCGTCTGTGTTCTGTTTTTGACCCATAGTTTATTTAGGTATGTCGGGTTTCACTTAGACTACGTGACACTTACTTGAATGCCTAAATAAAAGTATTCATCGAATAAGATTTTAAACGAACGCCGCGCGCGCCGGTGTGCCGAGGGTTGAATATAAAATATCTCGCTTTATTTAGTCATTTATTTAGGTTTCGCTTAGTATCTCTAAAAACAGGCATTATTGTTTTTTCGCATATTCATTATACCATGACTCGGTTAGCGGAGTGGTTGTGTGATTCTTTACGAGCTACTCCTACTACGCTGTGACAGCATGTCGCGGGTTCGATTCCATTTATATTATGTTTGTGTATAAAAGCCTCCGAGGTATGAAGCCGACAACTTCCTACCTCGGAGGCTTTTATCTTGTAAAAAATTAGGTAAACACGTTATATGGCATGGCGAGGTTCTTATATAGTTACCTACCTAAGTAAGTAAGTACCTACCTACTCAAATCATTCTTGGTTGTCATCATTCCACTAGTTTTTATATAATTTTGCTTCTATGCACCGACCTAACCTTGCTTTGTGGTCAAGGTTACTTCATCTTTGAGTCAGGATTGCCCGCTGTACTTAAGTAGGTATAATTAAGGCTTTTGCACCAGCATTAGGTCTACATCCAGTAATAATGAAGACACGCATGGCAATTTATAAAGACAACATTGTTTCTAAATAATAAATAACCTAACGTTTTAGCCATGGACATTGAACATCTATCACTATAGTAATTACTTGTTAACATAGGTCATGAATTCATAATATACTGAGGTTATTATAGACAACACTGGTATAATTTAACTCAAGCCTTTAGGACTGGAATAGATTTAGTCCAAATTCCAATGTAGGAAACATTGAGATTACCACCACTTGGGTACATTTCTATTCTGTGGTAGGAAGGAAGATCAGGGTCCTCAATATTTATAATACAAAGTGCGTCATTGCGCTGGCTTTACCTGTTTTGGTACCTATGAGAGAGTAGCGACAGGTGGACAGACTTAGCCTATTGCAGTTCACTACTAGGAAGCAGTCCTGTTGCATAGACATAAAATACCAGCCTACATTCTTACAAGTCTTTCCCAAAGTGAACTTCCTAGTACTCAACTATTGTACAATAACGTTTAAGAAAGTTGTTGGTCCGTAGAACCTGCAACCAGTCAGTTGCCTCTATCATTATGAAATGCCATATACAATTGGACACATGATATCGTGTCCTGCGTGTCACCCTAAAGAAATTGATGGACGCTAGTGAAAGCGCCAAACTCGTGCCTAAGTTCTGGGCTGTATTAGTATAGATTGTCAGCCAGACAGAGAAAAAATAACAAAAATTTAATCATGTTCTTCTTAATTTCCAGCTCGAGCCATGCCAATGCGGGGTCTTCCTGTCCCAGCAGGTGGGCATCAAGGAGAACAACCGTCGCAGCCGGCCGCGCGGTCCCCCGCAAGGAGAGCCCGTGGTCACCTACGACACCGACTCCCCCAGTCTACCCTGCGGCATGGGGGGCTTTAAGAACTGCGTCAGCCGGTGTCTTGATGTGGTCAGTATCTAATAACCAAGTTTTTTTTTCTGCACCAACGTCAGGGCTATGCTATCCAGGGATTTTGAACCTTCAACCGCATTGGTCCTCCAATTGGATGTCCGTATGGATGTCTCAAGGAATTAAACTAAAGATTAAACTATAGTGAGTACAGTCTTATTCAGGCAAAAAAAAAAACTTTCTCTTAGTTTAGAAAACGGAGAAAATTAACCCTCGAACACAAAACATTTTCGACTAAACGAATCAAGTTTTAATGAATTTGTTCAGCAATGTCAAAACTATAATGTTCGCTGAAGGATAATTTAAGCGTTTACTAATATAATGCATGTATTAATAGATGATTTGTTTAGCAAGCTCATTAATTTCGCACAAGCAAACACGGTTTATACGCGTCACCTCACGGCCCTTTATTGTAATGAGCTGCCATAACATAACAGAGGTCGCCGCGGTCTGTCGTAAGTAATCATAACAATAGCAATCAAATGCTTACATGAAGGTTGGCCGTAAACACTTATACATTATGTATTGACGATTTCCAGCGTGTAGAGGAATAAACGCAGTCCTGTAAAACTTCTTAGGAATAGAGTAGTATTTTCTGCTACCACGGTTAGGCCATCATTTCTACCACCAAAGCAAAAATGCTATGTATATTTATTGACTTATTATTTGTTTGTTTGTTATGCTCCTTTCAGCTGTAATCATAATTTTCCGGAAAGGTTAGTAGCACCCCCGTGTGTTTAGTAGTTATGTTTTAGTTCCATGTAGGGAATGATAGAGGAGAGCTTATTGCCATCAAGCGGGCAGGAAAAAACCCAACAATTAGCCTGACCTGTGAAATGAACTCAGGACCACATACTCAGCGCTTGCGACCACTCGACCAATGAACCAGTAACTGGAGTTAATGAATGAATAATTATTAATGTTTAGATCCTAAAATACCTGCCACGAGCCGGGCCCGTGATCTGTGGGGCGGTGGAGCGTGACGTACACAGGGAAAAGGCGTTCCTCTTCATAAAGAACTGCGGCGGCGAGTGGACGCCCACCAGCTTCTCGGCCGGCAAGGAGTTCTGTTGTACCGATGGAGAGCATCATAAGTGCTGATGTACTGATGGCCAGGATGACATGTGACGACGGTGAAGTATGGGGAATTGACGGACGATGAAAACTTATTGAAGGTTTTTCTTTGGAAACTGGTATTGTCGATCACTATCCAATGCTATTTTGCTAAGTTGCGGCCCACGTCTGCAGGACACATTTGTTTGTACTTACGTAGTACATACTGGTTCCATGCATTTGTTACATCGTAGAGTAGAGCGGGTTGTGATTTTGATGTCGACCATTTTATATAGAAATCTATTTCTACTAAGTAGGGAAAATATGAATACCTATGTACTGTCCATATTTTCCCTGAATGTTCTTATTTTATCTCACCCTAGACTTGCGTAGATTTCACCCTACGTGTCTATTGCGTTTCTGGTTCCCAGAATAGTCGTAATGCAGTCTATGCTATGTATGTACGTAAGTTCACAGCAAATATACTGAATATTAGCAATTGTCGGTTTCGCAGTGATAATAACAATATGTCGGCGGAGTCAATCATGAAGTCAATTTGTCAAAACGTAAACACGAGTATCATTTGTTGAGGACCAAAGTCGAACGGACACTTCCTTGTAATGTTGAAACATTTTATAATATTATGTAAGCAAACGCATGTTTTTTTAGTATTGTGTGTTTATTAAAAACTGTTAATGTCAGATACCACTGATCCGTTTGCGAAGCGGTCTAGTATGATGATCAGTGTTCAATATTGGACATTGCGGTTAAATGATGATCAGCAGAAAAAAATGCTAATATGTAGCTATAACTGCTAATGTATACTATGCATAATATTGTGTTAATTTAGCTATGCCATGGTAGCATCATTATGACATTATATACGCGTACCTAACTTAAGTAAAACCTAGCAATAATCTAAACAACATGATTCTAAGTTTGACACCATCTTGGTAGCGGTAAGAAAAGCGCGCTCATCACATTAGTTACATCCAATTGTGTATTTATTTTTTCACTTAACCTTATAACGTTATGTCATAGTTACTAGTTAATTCACGTATTTATAAATTGGTTTCATTAATTACCTGTACCTACGCATGCAATTACGATTTGCAGTTAATTAATTTCTAATAAATTAATTCAGTTAAATGGAATATTAAGTGTATTGTAGACATAGGTAGATTGTTTAACTTATGTATATTATTTACTAAACTTATTTTTACTTTTATATAGGTATTTATATTTAATTGATTGTTTTATAAGGATTTTTATATCAATAAAGCCTTAGTTGCATATTGAAATAAATGTGTTTTCTTTCAATTTATCGAAACATGGTAACTGAACTTGATTTACCTAATTAATTTAGTTTGCCACATTTTATGTAAGCAATGTAGGTACTTATTTACGCGTCTCTAGCATGTGTTAGCATAATATTATCTATTTTCGCACACGCACGCGGTGGTGCGCGTCTTGTCCGCGTGGTCCTGCGCCTGCGCCGGTGGGCGCGCCGACGAGGGCCTTATCCGCTGACCCGGTTCTGGATTATGGTGTCAATGAAGTTCCCTTATCAAGGACTAGTACACTCACATCAAGTGAAGTACGTACTGTATAGCTAGACATACGGTGCGGGCGCGGGCGGGGGCGCGCGGGGCGAGGGGCGCGTGGAGCGCGGCGCCTGACCCGGATCGCGTAGGGTGAACAACCCCGACACGTGCCACTTTCTAAAAGAAACGCGCGTCGCCCGCGCATCCTTGCGTGGACAGCTGGGACACTGGCTGCTTCTCTATTACATGACTAAAATGTTTTGGCACCCAACGACAGGCTAAATATAGCACACGCGTCTCAATCGTAGGTAAATGATTCCTTATTCAAACAAACCTGTCTGGGTCGAAATAAGATGTTACGTTGATTGACTCCGGCAGACTCCACTCCGGCTAGACTAGAACAGCGATTGTGTCTAAGTTTTCTTTACGCTCATTGATGCTTGACAAAATAATGACTGTATACCTTAATGCGATGGCATGTTGTCTTATCGGTAAATAATGTGGAGAACTTAAATTAGTAGGTACTTAATTTTCCATTAGTTTTAATTGATTTCGCATATCATAAAGTCGTGTCCAAACCGCGACTGCTCAAAGGTAAAGCATGTTGATTTTATACACAATTATGTTGTCGTTTGTCCATTCTCTGAAATTCTCATTATTATTCTGAATGGAATACAAACGTACCTTTAGAGGATGCCTTGACCTGACAGCCCTGCTAAAACTGAAAAAACACATATCAAACAATGGAAGCATAACATTTTTGGGTCAAAATTGGACCCTATGCTGTAAAAATATGCGAAATTAATTTATTTTTTAAGTCTAAGTACCATCTCCTACATTTATTACCTAAATAATTTAATACGTCATCATATTATAAAATTGAATAATACACATTTGTCGAAATTATAACACCGTCATTCGAAATTGTGCTGCAAACAAATGGGTCAAAATTGAACGAACCCAATTAATTTTCATTCTACTGAGGTGATTAAGTTACTTCTAAATTTATTCGATAATTAAATTCATGTCATCATATACCTATCTTATTAAAACTTAATAAACAAATTACGCAAAAAAGCAATACCGTCTTACAAAATGCTGATGTAAATGCGAAATACGAATCCCTCCATAGATAACTAGATAAACTTAAGGTCACCGCACACATGACTCCCGGATCCTGAATCACGCGTACGTATTACTGATAAGGACTCGTATTGTGATGTGATTTACTCTCGCTTGATTAATGCTTTGCAATCCGTGCATATCATTACTTAGGGCTGCAATGACGCACGGATTAAGGACAATGTCAGAGTGTAGTTACAATGTAATTATGGATTGCTTAGATTTGTTTTGCCTATGAGTTACATTGTATAATGTGAATGCCAGTATAGAGGCAGGTACATCTTCATCTTACTGTCAAGGAAAGGCGTTAAGCTTTAGATAAAGTCGCGCCGCAGTAAATAGTGACGCTATTTCACGAATCGTAAAAGCTGCCAGAATGCTGTAATTACAAGTACAGCTAGCTATGCGCTGATCGTCCGCTACTCGCGAGGCTGCCGCTCTCGTCGCGTGATCACATCCATTTCGATTAGCAACCCTAGCGAGGTGTAAGTTGGAGCACGAGGTTCCCCGAATCGTCGTCGTGTGACCCCGGCGGCGCGCTGCGCGGGCGCACCGGCACGTAGCGTCGCGTTATTGTAATGCGTTGCGCAACATACCCCCTCCCCCTCTTCTCCCTCCCCACCCCCTCCCCTGTCCCCTCGCCCCCTCGTGTTTCCAATGCCCAGCACTGCCCTCCGTCGCTCGGGGTATTAATTCCAATGAACTCTAACTGTGACTTATTGGTTGAAATTGTAAGTACAGGCTTTTAAAGGTATGTGAACTACTGAGCTTTATTGCATTCGCTTGGAAACTACCTATGTCGGAGGAATGTTGCCAATCTTTTATGTATTATTGACTGGTTGTGTAAGTACTTTTATACGAATATGACTCCAGTGTTTATAGCATTTGTGGCTGGCGAGGCTGTGGCCCTTTTTTGTCGCTAAACGTTTTCAATTAAAATATCCAATACATTACATAACAGTGGCGAAGGTTCCATACAACTCGATTACTACTGGCTTCCCTTTGAAAAATGGCACAGTCAGTATTCTATTGACAAATAATATAATCAAATTAAAGATAGGTACTCCGGCTTATCTCTTACATAAATAGACCCTTCGGTACTGCTACATAATGTAATCTTGCAGCTAATATGTATTATGCAAAAACTTGTGTCAACTAATAAAAACCAAAGTCTTATACTCCCATTATTATAATGAGCACAAGTAGGCACCTACAACATTCGTATCGTAGTGCTACGAGCTTCATGAAAACACTCATTTTCACATTATTACCTCTACCCGATCTGTTTGTTTGTAACACAATAGTTTTACCGAAGACACACTCATAATGTTTTATGTATTGCAGAAGCGAAGGGTCAATTTTTGTAAGACGTAAGCCGGAGTATAATAATCTAGATATCTTTAATGTGATTTTATTATTTGTCTATAAAATACAGACTGTGCCAGTTTTCAAAGGGAAGCCGGTAGGAATCGAGTTGTATGGAACCTTCGCCACTGATGTATTGGTTTAATACAATATTCATGAAGTTTTCAGTAAAAGAAGTTCTTATGATGGTATCCATAGTAAGGCCAACTATACCCTCGTAGTTGTGCTAGGTACGCCCCCAATCACATGAGTCGTTATCGTCGACACTCACGGACTAGATGTCAGTCATGTCCGTGTGAATATGTGACTCTGTCTAACTTTTCTGAAAGAACAGGTGTTATGATTATACCAAGTACTTTCTACTTTTTATGTATATTTTGAAGTTTTTTACAAGCTTAAATCCGACAGATACGCTAATTTAATACGACTAAGAGTATCTGGAACTAATCAGAATGACCTGGTTTCAGATAAATTGGCCTGACTTTAAAATTTAGACATAATCTATGTTCTGTGGAAACTGTGGCTGTTGAGTTATAAAAAGAAAGTCAATAAGGCAAGCGGAGCCGCGGGATAGCATTGTGTTATGAATACAATGCAGCATAGTATCAATCTATCTTGTAGGAACATACGACGTTTAAGTTTTTAGCTGCCCAGTGTTTACGACGCCTGCCTACAGTGAGGTACCTGCGCGATAATGACGTTCACAGTTCAACGGAAAACTATAAAATGCATACATGGACGTTTTCCAGCGAGGCGCGGGTGTGCGCGGGGGTGCGCGGCTGTGCGGGGCCGCGGGGGGACCCGCCCCGTCGACACACTTTCTGAAGGGCTCTAAAACTCCGGCTTTTGTGGCCACCTTTATGACCATCTATTCGTAGACCTTTTGATTTATTTAGCTGTAAAGCCTAGCGTTTGAAGACAAACTAGTTGACTTTTAAAAAGCCAAATTAGAAAACTTCGTGATGCTATCAAAATTATGAGACGTGCATCATAACGTCGTTTGATGGGAAGATATCCTTTTAGCGGTCAGCTCGAGCTCGACGAGGTTGACCATAATAGATATAAACTGCACAATGTCGCTAACACACAGTCAACACACTCTGCACATTGCCAAACGAGGGATTTTCCGTTTGGCCGCAGTCCATCCTAATCGCTTGCGGTACTGAGCACCGACGACGTGCCGGGGTGGATACATTACACGCGGGTATATTGGCACGCGTTATAAACTCTATAGGAAACCGACCCTGCAGTCTGTACAGTTGCCGACCACACTCACCACAAGGATAATCTACGCTCGTTTGGCAGAGGTTGTTAAACACATTAGGTACCCATTTAGATTTACCGACACAAACTGTTATTTTTTCTAAACCACCCTATGATGATGACGTAAAAACAGGGAAAAGCTAACGGACGTGACGTTGATTTTCTTTTCAGATGCAGCGCGTGTTTGGCACTAAAAGCCCAGTTAGCTCTCTAAACTAGGTCGCCTGCATCTGCATACCTATGCTAGGAATCGACAGAAAGGTCGTTACTGCTTCATTAATCCTTCTCATTGCAGTTTACATGAATAGTGGTAGAGAAACTTTCTATAGTTCCTGGTATCGGTCGACTTTTCTAGATAGATCTGATATTTCTTTGTCTACTGATGAAGTTAATGCTGATGCTGATATTGCAGCCTAGACCCAAAAATAGTTCTGTATCTAACATGAGGAAGAATAAAACGATCTCGTGATATCGAAGTGGACTTTTGTCCCAGTCTTTCGTATCGCGAATCCCTGTAACAAAGATTATCAGTGTTCGGAGCGATACCCCAATTCGTAATCTTTATCTGAAAGCAAAAACGTTATCTTCATGTGCCTACTAGGTACCCGAGGTAGGGAGTGCCGATTTGTCGACTGAGCAATGGATTTTTGTCACTGCGAATTCTTTGGTTAACAATTTCTCTCAAGTCTGTATAAATTCTACATGGCTCCATTTTCTGTGCTGTTAAAAAAAAAGTTGATAGATAACAAAGTTCGACGACGTGGTATCCGTTTCGGAGCTGTAAAACCAGCTATTGTTTTGAGGACTAAACCAGCGACGATTCTGAAAGAGACTAGGCGTTGAAAAATTAACATATTCTGTGTTTTATATCAAATAATCAAGCAGTACCTAACGATTAGCTGCTGAACCGACCGATTTGAAGTAGGTTGCGGTGTACCGTATGCGAAGGGGAAGGATCGGGTCGTACAACTTGTGATCGGTATCTGTCTATTAGTGAATTTAAGACGAGTTGATTCCTTGAAATTCCTTGAAAACATTTGTGCTAAGAGGCAGACAGAATGCCACGTTGTCAACCACATAAACATAAACGAAAAACTTTACGTACTGCATCAATTGCTGGCCAAATGTATACCAGTGAAAATAAGGGCAGTCTGCCGGAAGTCATCTTACTATAGCAGTATCCAGTAATTCATTCATACAAATCTAGCTAAACACATAAATTCAACGCAGTTACGTTTTAACACCGCTTCTTTGACGAACTACCGTAAACCGTAGCTACATACTACTTGCCAATCACAATGCGTTGAACATAAAGGAGGGAGAGGAAATAGGATAACGGTGTGCGCGGGCGCAGTGCGTCGGCATAGTCAGCGCGCAAGAACTTCTCAATATCGCGAACCGTTCCCCTGTCTGCGACCAACAATGTATCATTAAAACCTCACCGTTAGCGCAGGCCTGCCCACCCCTGCGCGCGCACGCCGGGCCTGACGCGAGCGGCGCTGCGCCGGCGCCGGGCCCGTGCCTGCGCGCGCTGGCTGCCCGTAATGGCACTCGATGTCGCCCCGCCCGACGACGCTCCACCGTTCACAACTTTTTGCTATTGCAAATGGAAACTACGGAGACAGTGGGGTGAATCGAGGCCGATACACCGACGTTACACTACGATCTCAGAAATGATGTCGATTGTCAAGCGCGATTAGAGAAAACATCATCAACTTGATGAACTGCCAAAACACGGTAATAACTGCTTAGGCTCCGAAAGGTCAGGCAGTTAGTTAACTTGACGTGGCTTTACGTAACGTCTACTCATAAATACTAACAGTTAATACCTAATCTCTCTTTTGATTACTACATCCATTAAATTTTAAGATTTAACACCAACGTAACTAATATTGCTTTGGAGAAGATTTACTAAGCATCAGAGTTATTAACCGTTGAAGCAGTTAAAAGTAAACATTACGTTACAAAAGCTTAGATAACTTTATTTCTTGTAGCATTTCCGTTTTTGTTATGTCGACCAGTAAGCACTACTCTATCTCCCATCTTTTTCCTCAAATAGAATTTTAGATAGTATACTGTTACAAGGAAAAATATATCGCGCGAGGCATGTGTCGAACATCCGGTTAGTCTCCTGAATATTTCAATTGGTGCCCCCTATCAATGAAAGTAGTTCAAAATATACAAAACCAATCAACACAGCACTGTAGTGTTGATTAAGGCCGCTATACGTGCTACTCTGTGTACAGCCAAAAAAAGTTAGATAATAATTTAGGTAGGTAGATCTAATAGGTACATTGTTGGAAAGTCCACCCAGTCACCTGTCTTTGGAGACTCACTTTAAAAACGTAATGAACAAGCTCCAAATATTACAATAGCAGATGATTATAGAACTAATAAAGATATCACATTATTAAAATACAATGTACAAACATGAATTTGAAGTTTGGTTCGCGATTTTTTTTTATAAACTATATGGGCTTACTCTTGACCTCACCCAGTCCTGAGGACAGATTGGATCATTCGATTCGGTTTCCCCTTATTTTCATATTCTTTTTTGCATCCAATCAAACAAGCGGCAAGCTCATCAGCTCGTTCATACTTATCAAGAATCAGTTGCTAATTTACAAGTGGTTAATCAGGGAAAATCATATATTGACGCAGGGTTACAGGCTTCGAAAGAGCAAGAAAGAAAAGTCATTAAAGAAAAATCCATTACAGAGGTAAGTAAATAAAGTTTACGCTCCTAACCTCTAAGTTAGGAGCGTAAACTTTATTTTTACAAAAGTAAGTATAGATCTATTTTCAGATTTGGTCATATGTAACTAGAATAGTGTTGGATAGATGACAGAAAAACGGACTAAACCCGACAAGAACCACAAATAGGTCTACCACCAAAGAATGGGCTACCAGGAGTCAAGGACTGCCAGTATATACGCTTGGACTGATGCTTGACTTAAAACACGTGATCTTGAAGGTCGCAGCAAGGTGATGATTGCACTATTGCTACTGCAGCGTGCACAGGATGTCACTGATTACTCTAATGGGTGTATTTTTCCACAGGAAGAGCTAGCGATCGAAGTGGCTGAGAGCGGGACCCCATTTTATTTTCTTATGGAAACAATCCATGCCGGGACAAATGCCTTTGTTACTTCTGATTTTTCTTGAACTGTTGAATTACCTATACCAATCTTTTGTGCGGTTCCAATTCCCCCCACTGTCACCCTCGGGGCGTTTCGTGTTATTTTTGACTATTTGAAACACTCCGTGGTGATTGCTGCTAGATCTTTGCCATGCGGAAATTAGATAATATGAATATTAGAAAGAAAGAAATATTACAAAATGTAGTTTTAGTTTACCTACTTGCTTTTATAGAGTCGATGGTCAAGCCTTTCGAAATGATAAAGGGTTCTAATAACAGAATAATGAATCATGGTGGCGGAGACAGACAAACTTGATATTATTGTAGAACACGGTGCCTAAAGCTCACACTATTTAAT
The DNA here is from genome assembly GCA_910589295.1 of Noctua janthe. NCBI lineage: Eukaryota > Metazoa > Arthropoda > Insecta > Lepidoptera > Noctuidae > Noctua > Noctua janthe. The sequence continues at coordinate 8,604,425 of OU342556.1, read as the reverse complement.
CAGTTAAACATCGCCTTTCTAATTGTTAAGTACGAAGGTACACTTGTGCAGGCTTTGTCAACAAACCATTAAAAGATAGAGAAAGGAGCCGGCAAAGCCTGCAGACGAATTTTACAAAACCAGTAGGCAGTTATCGCACTAACTACTACGTCAGACATAAATTATGTTGTTATCAAATGACAAGACATAAAGGCTGGCCTTGAACTAGACTGCTAGCAGTAGGCAGCTCACCGTCTAATACTAGAGTATCTAATACGTAGTTATAAAGTGTATATTGACAGGTTTTGGTGCGGTGACCGGCGTGGAGCCGTGGACACAGCCACGGAAACACGGAATGCACCGTCGCTTGCGCAACCGAGCCTGCCCACAAACGTGTTGTTGGTCGGGGAAGACATAAAAAGAAATATTTTATTAGTGAGCCACACCGGTACCACTAAAACTACTTGGGACTTACGAACATTAGAGCGACGTGGGCGCAAATGAAATCCATCATTTAAATGCCGCCGCATCGTAAAGCGTAAAACGGGATGTACACAAGTTTATTAATCGATTCTTTAGCATTGTGCTATTAATTAACTTCAAACGGTATCTCCGTCTTGCTTTAGAAAGGGGTAATCTGTGAATAATAATCTTATTCATCAACAGTAGGATATTTTCCCAGCTACGGCTGCGTTACTTCGTAACGGGCACCTGTAAGTACGTAAGTAAGGAAAATATTATACTAATGTGGGTATGTAACTTTGGACAAGGTTTTCGTTATGGTTTAAGGGCTCTAAAACGTCCATGGAACATAATTGAACAATTTGTTCGGTGTGTCCCTACAATATTTCACTCTGAAGGCTAAAACGTGCAGAAACAAATAAAATCAAAAGGGTAACAATAGATAGCATGTTTTTTTTTTCAAATTCAACGCCATTTTCTACAAACGGCATCAAATCAAATCAGAAGTGTGACGGAGGCGTGTAATCCCTGCACGTCGTCGTCAGGGCCACGGTCCGTTGCCGCTGTGCGTCGACACTCCTGCGCAGCACACACGCCTTGTGACCACTTAGTAGAGTACCTACATACATATTTGATTTTAAATATTTCAGGATATTAACAATAACAAAGGTAGGTCTTATTGTCATATACGTAATACGCGGCAATTTTCCACAATCGTCATATAATCAAATCGTTGCTGTGACGGAGGCGTGCCCGTCCCCAGGGCCACGGCCTGCTGCCGCGGCACTCTCGCGCACTGCGCACGCACGCGCACCTCGTGTCACACCGTGTTTATAGAACCTTCTACGTGTACCGACAACTTCTGCATTAACCATAGATAATATGGCAGAGCTTTATATTAATTTAGTCATTTAATATTAATAAAAACAAAACAGGTTTTACGAGAATATTGTTTAAATTAAAATCGCACCTCTAAACGAGCGATAAAGCTTGCTTCAACGACTGTAGGAGTCACACGACTATAGCTATATGTATTTATTGCGTGGCGCACTTTACTTGCTGCGATAGGGCATCATCACAAGGGCGGTTTTATTGCAAATGAACCCTCTTACAAAGACATGCATGCGCGCACATACTCCTCTTTCATGTCATGAGGACTTTCGGAATGAACGAAGACCTGCTTTTTTTAACTCGTCACGTAAACACAGGCGTCACGCATGTGAATCACGGAGGGTTCAGTAACGAAGGGGTTCCGTCATTTTCTCACACTTCACCGATGGTGGTATTTGTCCCATGAACCATATCACCAGGGTGATGTGGCCTCCGATCGAAGAGTAAAATATCTCCTAGGTCGAATCAAGTTAGGGGAGGTCCGTACTCAGAATTATTTGTAAACTTTCGATAACCTCGACATGAACTTTGTAAAATATGATAAATGGCAAGGATAACGTCAATCAATGAAATAAAAATCTTTTTTGTTTAATTAGCACTTCTCAAATATTAAAACATTTGTTACTCTATGTTATTGTGACAATACCCGTTCTGGCAAGGTCGTGAATGAGCGAGATCATCGAGGCTACAGATTCCTAGCGCAAACGCGGGTAGGTGCTGCAGCTATTATCGTGAGATATCAATCATTGCTACTCGACCGACGTATAGGTACATTCTTCTGTGTACTTAACTGTATAGTAAAACAATCCGTACATCGAAAATTGCATAGATATATCCTCAGTTGTTCGCAGAGATTGAAATGGGAAAAAATCGTAATGCGTAAAATACGCTTGGAAATTTTCACAAGATATTTATAACGTTAAATAAACCTGACTTACAAAGAATTCTAAATGAGACAGCACTCAAGCCTTCTATGAATGAAGTTAAGAGCATGAATAAAATAAATTATATGGGATCGTAGGCGTAAGAATAGACAAGCACAAAGGAATACTTAAAAGTTGTGTGAATCCACCTCAATACTGAGGTTTCGGTAAGTTTGCCGACGCATTAGCGGAGACGTCCAAATTTTCGTAGATGACTCCATATTGTAGTAGGTGCACGAATTGTGAAGATATGTGTGAAACAAGAAATACTGAAACCACTAGCTAAGAGTAAAAATTTTGATCTACAGAAACTCCTATTTTGGGGACCTAAGTACACAGTAAAAAATGCCTTTTTGACGTCAAAAAAAACGAAGAAAATGCAGCGATGGATGAACGGGGCGGCGTAGACACCCTAGTCATTAAATAAGCCGAAAAGAATCTTTTAAAGACTGAAGTAAAAACCCTAGATGCTTTTTTCACCGCCACCTCTTCACTACACAAAGATAGATACGAAATTCGTGGCACGTGCATTAATTTTCATACCTATTCGCAGTTTAAGTAAAAAAAAAGTCCCAAGTCGTGTATCTAACTGTGTAGATTTGTCGTCGTCGAGTAATATTCGCATATTTGAACACCGTGCCGATTGTGTTGGCACTGCGGGCAGTTGGAAAACATCAGAGTTCGCAGGATACGTGAAGGCCGAAGCCGCCCACGTCGCCTCTCCGGTGACTAGGTACTACAAGCGATCGCTACCTGTGTTCACTAGCCGAGTAGCCATCTTTATCATACTAATTACGTCTTCATCACCGCAAGGTTCGCTTATTATTTCCTGAACGTAATTGTCCCTTTGCAAATGTGGAGTCATAGCGCAGTTCCGCTGATCGTAGGGGAAGAATTTTACAGTGATTGCTGTTTTTAGACTCTTTTGTATTACGCAGTTTTGATGATTCAATATTTTCGTAAATGTAGATACTAACATAGTTTTTATATTTTTTGGGAGTTGATTATATAACGTGTCCGTCTACCAATAAGTTTTTAATCAAACATAAATTATTGTTGTCGACTTAATCACTTCACACGAATCTGTGGTTTGTTTAAAAGTCTACATAAAAACAGAAAAACGGATATATCGATATAAATCCTTAGAACAAGTTAACACATAGTTTTTATCTTCTCGTTCGAAGGTCGTTTTACATATTAAGGAGATAAAAACAGATTTATTTATGCTATATACTCATACAATCAAGTATATAACAGACGTGATAACTTACGCTTTTTACAACCAGCCAAGTTTTTGATAACTGTAATTTTTAATTACCTAATATTGTTGAAGTGACGATGGACATCGTTTTTATTAGTAACATTTTGAGTGTAGATAAAATATTTAATTGCAAGATAAAATTATTATAAAAATAGAAAACGATTAGCTGATTATGTACTTCCATAATATCCGCTGAGCCGACCATCGCGATAATAGCCATGATGATTGTTTAACGCAGAAAAAAATGACCTATAACCTCATTTTTTCCTCAAAATCTATCGATAGTTGTAAATTGTTCGATGGCTGGCAGCTATTGCAAGAATATTGTTTTTTTTTTCAACCAAAGAAAACAGGTTCATTTCAAAATCTTGCTTAGTAGGTACTTTGATGTGAAAGTCTAAATTTATATTAGATATCGTATGATAAATAATTAATTGGACAAACAGTGTCTGCGTGAAAAAGCGTTTGACAAAATTATTGTCACAATTTGGGAGATCTACGCATATCTATCGATGTATTAATAGTGAGTAGTGGTCGACCACCCGGCCATTAACACAAATTGTGTCTGTTCTCAGAGCACCTAATTGTCGCGCATTAACAAGATCGTGTCCTCAATAGAAGCGAGCGGCGAGCGGCGTGCCACCCCTAAGGATGCCCATTTCCTTGTAGCTGATTACGGCTCACGGACTAAAAAAGTACAATCATAGTGCTCTCCGGCGCGGAACGCACTGTCCTCATTTGAATACAAACGCAATGCGCGTGCGCACACACCCTTAACTGTACACAGATCCAACCCGACGTACCAATGACGACTCTAAAGTCAACGACCATCAGTTCCAAATCGCACAGCGGCCATACCATCGTGCCCTCTTTTCAAAGTCGAAAGAAGAGGGACTCTCGCACGCCAGAACGAGAGGGCGCTATGCTCGAGGAGGACGGAGGACGTTAAGGGCATTCACCCCGTACCCCGTGGGTTGCGACTAGCGGCTCTACAAATGATGTACAAGCACATAGATGCCTTTCTCTATTTAGGTGCGCACGAGTTTCGAAATAGTGGCCGTGGAACTTTTTGTTGGGAGGTGGATCCTGTTTGGGTTGCGTCAGCGTATGGCGATAAGTTCGGCTATTGCTGTGGCTAGAATGTCCGCGGCTCAGCGATACAGGTGTGCGCCCGCGCCGCGCCACCGTCACCCACCCATAGCTGACACAACCTTTCAAAATGACCATCTCCGACACGTTACACACTTATCACTGCTCTTTTGTGGAGGGGCTAGTGACCGCTTACCACGCTGTCTATGCAAGCCATTACCTACTAATTTTAATTAACTTAATCTTAATTTCTTTCATCAGGTTTTACCAAATCATTTCAAGTTTCGATACTGATTGTCGGAACTACGGTTGCCGAAAATCGAAAAGTAACTTATTTTTTTTTTTTTATTAGGGATTATTTAGCATTCGTTAGGTTGTAGAAAAATTATATGCGGGCAATTGAGGGACAGATTAAAGCTTAAGTTGTAAAGCTGCATCTGATATTGGATATCTAAAGATATCACCATTAATGTTATTGCAATATTGATTGGATCCATAGCGCCGGTGGTAGAACATTGAGGTTAATGAGAAGTCCGAATTCTGGGTGAGGCGGTGAGGCCCTTACGAACGGGATCATGTCGATGAGAACAAGCCACCAGAATATGTTATTATGTTAATATACAAAGTTATTAATAGGCTCATAATGTTTGTCTACTTTCTACAATTTTGACAAATTATAAAGCAAGGGCCGTAGAAGGTAAGTACGGCAGTTTATTTCCAAAGCATTTACGATTTAGGATAAATTAAAAGCAGTTATACTTTTTTAATAATTGTAAATGCGGTCAAAAGAAAAGTTACAAATATAATATCTTTCTACATATTTAAAATTTGCATCTTCGTCAATAAAAATATACTGAAACATGATAGTGCTTTGTTTCCTCAGCTTTTTTTATGATAGAGGTGACAAAAAGAGATTTCTTTTTACGATTTTCCACTGTATATGTATACAGGGTGGACAAATGGATGAAAGATTTCTATGTGTGGGGCTTTGAATGAAGTACTGAAGTGGTAACCGGTTGTGCATCGGTGTCTCTTCCACCCTGTATACACTATTAACTTATAAAAAATATAGCCTTTTCAGTTTTTGACAAGCAGTGAGAAATAAAAAAGTTTACACCTATAGAAATAATTAGGAAGTATTATCATTATCACTACGGATATTTACCACGTTACTGCTGTACTGTTATTTAGGGAGAATGTTACTAAAACAACGAAGTTTTACTATTGGTTGTTTAAAATTCGTAGACAAGATTCGTAGAGCATTTATACTTACCTACCAAGTAAGCTTAATTCATAGGTATCCAACAAAGTGACAGTTTAGCAACAGTATTTTTTTTTTGTAATAATTAAGATGACACCACGAATAAACGCTTTTTCATTTTCTTATAACCATTTGTTTACCTCTTAGGCTGAGGCGAACGAGCGTAATTTTTGCATTCGGTTTCATACTAAAGTCCTGTTTCCGCGACTCAATTTACGCGACTCACAGCTCAAAAAAATACGCTCGTTTGGCCTCAGCCTAAACCATCACATACCTACTACTTAAGGCCTTTAGCAACACTTTTCTATCTATCGCTAGTGCAGGGACGGTCGACAACTTTTCAAACTTACTACCTTATGCTCTAAAGGGTGAAAAAAACAGACCTTCAGTGAACTCGGAAGTACATCGTATCGTAGGTACTATGAGAAAGTTGCAATGCCATGTGAACGCAATTTGGTGTTAGGCCCTTTTCCTGAAATTCTGCAGCCTAGTTTTCTACACAGATAATACTTCTACAGCCTACATACGTAATATAATATAGTACCGAGAGGGTAGATTATAGGACTGACCCACGCTCACGTCTGTAAATGCAGCCGCATACATTGTTCATTCATCTATAAATAATTCCCATGATTGAATTCGCAGACTAATTCCCTATTCCCGAGTCAGACGGGCTAAACACTCGGTGTAATTGGAAAATACCTACTCGTAAGTGTTTTACACACTAGGAAGGAATAGCTGCACAGTTTCCCACTTCTTGATTAAGTTTGTTGCTTATGCCCGCGGCTTCGCCCACGTCGAGTTGGCGTTCGAATGGCTCCAGGGTATCGTACCACCAGAATAAATATATCCAGGTTTTAAACTATTTGTGTGCCAAATTTTATCGAAACCCGTTCAGTAGTTTATGCGTGAAAAAGTAACTAAAATCCGTGCATTAATTTATCCGACCATCCTCACAAACTTTCGCATCTATAATAGTAAAGGAAGAACGATAAATTTAAAGGAAGTAAGAAAAGATTCGAAATGGAGAAGGAGAAAATCTTATTCGTTACAGATAGCTCCCCTCTTTGTAACGAAAACGATTTTCACTTAAGTTTTGGTATATGTATTGCGTAGTGAGAAGAATTATAATGAGTTCTATACGCATGCAGCTACTGACAAATGGATTCAATAACATGCAGCAAAAAATCTGCAACGTTATTCCCACATTTCAGTTAGCAACTACCACCTATCTACATAGGTGCTATATTTAGGTATGGATTTTCATGTAGGTAGTTTTCCATGGCTATTATCGATCGGCGCAGATAACTAGCTGGAGTCCTGGCTGGGGGTGGGCCGCATTCGCCCACCCACCCCCCCGCGCCGATGTGTCGATAGAGCCCGCATCATGCACCGCTAGCTAATTGTTGGGACACTACACTGCTACACTGCGCTCTATATATAATTGTCTGGAGGTAAATCAATAAAGGTCCACGTTCGGAAACTGCACAGACCGTTTGTCCTCTTTCCGGCTTTCAGTGTGTTTACTACGAATGTGTGTAGCAAATCTACGGTAAAAACATGATGTTTTCTGACTTTGAAATCAAATAGGTTTCAGTTTAGGTCTACTTTATTTTGAGTACATTGGTATTAAAATAACTACCGACTTATTTCTCGTAATGACGCTAGAAACAGCCAATAAAAACTCAGGTTGCTCAGTTGCAAGTTGCAACAAAAACAAATGAACATAATAAGCTATTGCGCCGCCGTGGACTGACCAGCGTTCCTCCGAAGTCCGAAATAAGAGAAATAAAAGTGGAACAAAAAAGTGAGTCGGTCATCCCCCTCTGGACGGCGGCAAAAAGTACAAAAGTGGGCCACCTCCCGCCGCTCCCAGGAATGCTTTACGTCCCCTTCCCTCTGAGGGACGGGCGCGACTTCATCTCGTGGGAGAGTTTTCATGATCATCCATGCCTTTTTAACTTTTGTCTTTGGTACTTTGTTTCTTAGAAATGTAAAGCTGAGTTTTGAGGGTGGTATTTTTCGCGGGCTTAGCCTGTTCTCAGTGGCTGAGTTTTGGGCCTATAACAATACTTTAACTGGTTGGATAAATACTGTATATTTACTATTTAGTCGATGAAGTCGCCTACCCTCTGGCCATCTGTCCTTTCCGTAGATCGTTAGATTTTAATTTCTATCAAAATGTCTGCAGCTGCAGGATATAATTATAGTTGTAAATTGATCGGAGTTGTCCTTTGAGGAACGATTTGTATTCATTTGAATTCTGATTCCTGGCTGAGCCATGAGAAAGACGGAGCTAATGGGGGTCATATAATTATGTATAGGGTAGGTACCTACCTAGTTTAAAGTGCCTGAGATATAAATATTTTCCTTCAATTCAATTGACTTATTCAGGCGTCGCGTCGTCGCTGCGATCAAAAGGTAAATAAATATACTTTGTGAAATGTTGCAAATATGGAATCTGTTTAGTTCGGAACAATACGTTGAGACTTACTATAAGCACCTGATACAGGTAGCGCGTGATTTAAAGAAACTGTAACTAATTTTACGCATGTTTGACAGATCCCTTGAAATTATAATTACGATGAGCTAGTTGAAGTCCAGCAGGAAGTGGCTTAACACGATAACATACCAGATTTGTGCCCGTTGCCACGTAATGGCATAAAAACGTAATTTATATTTCCTGCACAGAGTTCATGATTTATTCAGCAGTATTTAACCAATGTTTAGAATTAGTTTCATTGTTATGTCGGGCATTAGAGCAAATAAAAGTTATGAATGAACGCACTCCCCATGCCAGTCGATCTCACGTGACATGTCGTGACCGAACTCGCGGGAAACCACATTACACGAACTAGCTACTCTGGAAAAGCCATGATCCGATAGGTTTTTGATTGTATTTAAAAAAGAAACTTATACGGTTTTTAAAACATTAATACATTGTGCAATTGGTGAGTTAAATTATTCTTTGTCCGAATTTTCTTTTGCCTTGTTTTAGGGTTAATAATTACGCACCTCGATCTAAAAAATATACATTGTAGCCAGATTAGGGCTTTACCGTATTGCAAGAAAAAAATAGGTTAGTTAGTTGTGGAAAATGCTACGAAAAATTATGCAAATCTCTACGATTGTCGCAGTGCTTTCAAATTGACTAGTTTTGATATTTAATATTTCAATGAGTTTTGGTTACTAATTTCATCTGTCATATCCAGCAAACTATGCAGTACTAGTAAAGTGAGGAAACCACGAGCACTTGTCGTTTGACACGGAGCCCCTGCGATAAGTGGCGAGGGCCGAGGGGCTCCAGCTACAGGTTATTAAACCGGGCCCCGCGGGGGAGTGTTTGTTTTATTTTAATATTAATAGCGATAAACAATCAGGCTCATATCGCGCGCTATGTAATGAAAGGGAGGTTTACGAGACTGAAGTGGAATGAAAAGCCGCTGCGGAAAATGGGTCAGTATCGACGCGTGGGCTTTTTGAATGCAACAAATAAACTTGCTGTATTCACGTTACAGTTTTAAACAGTCATAGATAGATAAGTACAATTAAAAATACTGTAGAAATTTTTAGACTAAAATTAAATTAAATTCAGCCATTTCATAGTGCTCGAATTTAATTTAATTTTAGTCTACGTACGTACGACGTAGATATACCAATAATAGAGAGGCTTTAAATAAAGAATAACGAACGCCTTCGCTATTGTTTAAAGCTCCCCTTCGTGGGTGTTTTTATAACTTAGATGGAACTGAGGCTAAATAATAACAGCCGCTCGGGTCGATATTTAGGTAAAGCCGTGCTTACCTAGGTTGGTATGTGGATGGGTGACCACCCATTACATACCGAGTTTCCTTCGTGCCTCGGAAAGCACGTTAAGCCGTTGGTCCCGGGTGTCATTTGTAGATCTTTGACAGTCGTTAGGTAGTCAATGGCCCAAAAACTCTGACAGTCAGTCTTATCAAGGGGTATCGTATTACCCAGTACTAACTGGGTTGTGGAGGTCAGATAGGCAGTCGCTCCATGTAAAATACTGGTATTCAGCTGCATCCGGTTAGACTGGAAGCCGACCCCAATATAGTTGGGAAAAGGCTAGGCAGATGATGATGGAACTGAAGCCATCTTCAAATGCTTATGAAATCTGTGCCAACTGAATCTTTCAAAGTTTTCAAACTAGGTTCTGTTAGCAAAACCCGATAAAACTTGGGGAACTATGGTTAAATTGGATGTTATTCTAATATCAAAGAAAAAAGTTTAAAACAAAATGCAAAATTAAAATACCGGGGTATTCCTCAAAGCGCAACTATTTTGAAGAGCAACCAACTAAGCGCAACTAAATTATTCTTCGGAGTGCAACCATTAGTTGTGCTCACAAATTCATATTAAAAATGTTATATGTTTATTCCTCAAAGCGCAACCATGATGAAAAATAGAGAAGGGTATGATAGATTTTTATAATAATTTATAATAATAATTTTTCGAGGAATAATTTAGTTGCGCTTAGGTTTTTGCGCTTAAAAATAGTTGCGCTTTGGGGAATACTCCAAAATACCTACATGTACTTATAGTGTATAGGTACCTTAGTACTTAACTGCATATTTATTTCTAGCCTGCTGCACGATTTGTCACAATCGTGTTAGGTAAAACTATTTAGCTTGGCCGATGTACTTTTTATTTTTGATACTTTTATTTGCTAAACGACCCCCGCAGTCTTATTCAATTGTACTAAAGTGGTCTAAAAATACCTATTTAAAATGGAACCTATAAACAAGCCGTAACTACGACGAAGATTAACAATACATTTTCACAATTTGATTTCAGGGTAAAATGTGGTAAAACGTGGCGAAACGACAATTCGTATTGAAATCGAGTGTTCCGCAAGTTCTGAGGCAAAGATGAATGTAAAATAAATTGACATCCACTACATATTCAGGTAAAATCTATCAAACCTACATACTAACCAAGAAAATGAAATAGATGAAACAAACGCATTTCGTGTACCTAGATTTTTTTTCACTTTTCTTGTGTAGAAAATGTATTAGTGGTTCTTTGGTTTTTTTTAAACCCTAGGTTACTAACATATCTGGCGAAATGTGGGTGTACTAGTGACTACACCTCTGTCTAACCCTTCGGGGATTACAGGCGTGATGTTATGTTATGTTTATAAACCTGTTGGATAATGAAGATTATGGTTTAGAAATGACTCAATCTACCCTAATAAATTCAACGTTATTAGAATTAGATGCTCGTTCTAATAAGTAGTAACAACAACAACATACAATATAACAAACAACAACAACATACAAACAACAACATATTTTCTAAGTGATAAATAGTTATCATTTAGAAAAGATGTTGCATCGATTAAATTTCTTATTTCCTATATAATATATTCGTTTTCATAGTATAATAAATATTTTCTAATTCCGACACAAAAAACATGTGAACGCAGATTAATTTAATAGACAAAAACAATTTTCCGCTTCGGTGACTGCCTGTTTTAAATCGTTAAGATTGAAATAATAAAACCATTGATAGAAACAAACTACCCTCATGGTTCTCCCTCGAATAAACATATTTTCACGTTTTCAGTTATTTAATACCGACATTACTTGTGTTACAATAAGGTTGTTTATTGCTTGTATGGGGGATAGTGTGCTGGTAAGTGTGAGGATTGTAATGCAGTAAATTCAGTTCAATTTGACACGATGGAGTGGGTGCAGCGTCCTGGCATGCGGGTGGGGTGAGTCTGCTTTGTTTTTTATTATTTGTCCATCTACCCGACGATTCGGCCGAAGGGTGCATTTTTATTTTTTGTCCGGCTATTAGTATTTAAGTACCTTTGGTCTGGATTAAGTGATTTCGTTGGGGAGAGCTTGTTGTTTTTAGGACTGGACTTTCTAAATTAGTTTTCTTGAAATAAACTAGGTAGCTAGTAATACCAACCCGCACTGGGCCCGCGTGGTGGATTATAGCCCATTCCCTCTCATAGAGAGGAGGCCTGCGTCCCAGCAGTGGGAACATTAATAGGCTGATTATGCTTATGCTTATGCTAAACTAGGTAGGTGTTGCCAGTCGCGGTATTTAATATTTCAGTTAAGGCATCATTGCGACTACATTAGATAAAATAAGGTTCCAATTTGATATTGAGTTGTTCCTTAAAGACGACGAAAATTCGCTCAATTCAGTACTTAACGCCGATTGATATTATTTTTTAAATAAGCACTTATTCTTTTTATTATCAAATACCCTCCCCAATTTACATACCGATGCACTTGTCGTTCCGAAGCATGCGGTTACAACGTTTAACATGTATAATATCGGAGGGTGTCTCCATGGGAGAATGACTCGCTCCATACGCTCTGGTACCCTCACAGGAATCATTTTGAGGGAAGCGAAGGGTGCTTTGCTCCATGATTTAATTAAGGAAATGGACGTAATTTGAGCAATTGTTGTCGTTACATCGAGCAGGACGAAACCACGTGTGAGCATGATAATTTTTACCAGTTTTTCGTGGTTAAAAACGTTTTAAACAGTTAATTTGTAGTCGTCCAAGCTTTTTTTTTTTTGTGAATAGGTAAAAGGCATCTCGCAGGTCAATCTAAGAGGTTGTCAGCTGCTTAACCGGACTTGTACGTGTAAGTCCTCCAGCCTATTTAATTCTTTTAGCACACAAATGCACACGAGGACATTTCCTACAGCTAATCTTCTATTTTACTATCAACAATGTTCGAAATTCGAAAATCTGGTTTAATTAATGGCTGCGTTCTTGTTTGAAAAATTATAAGTATCTAAACGTTTTTAATTATTTCTCAAACAAGTTTTTTAAGTAACAGGGTGCTTGAGACATTCTGTTTAAAATTCAGACCTCATTTTCTATCACGTACACCGAGATTACTATTTCAAATTATGACTAATATAAATGAGCAACTTTACGACATATTTCATGTTAAAATGTCTTTTCAATGAGTTTCAACTAGGTTAATTTTACAGCCGCTGCTTTGATATTTAAAAACATGCTTTAAAATTAGCATGCTTTGGGCACAAACCTATTCGAGACATTGAAATGTAGATACTTACGATATTTTACCAGTTAAACCTTTATTGAAATGGATTTCCAATATCTATGTACATGATCTTTTCTGATTTGGAAAATTGGGGTACAAAAATTTGAATAAATAGTTAGGTTGTTTTTTTCTGGTGACATTTACGCGCCATACGTAAATCCATTAATTTTATTTTGGTACTTTGCTAAATCCTGACACCGAATAGAAAACAAAATAAAGTTATCAGTTATAGGGAACTGATAAGGAATGGATATTCAATGTCATCTCGCCCCCTATTACATGGTATTTAAAAACATAACTGGCGAAATGTGGGTGTACACCTCTGCCAGATCCTTCGGGAATTACAGTCATGATGTTTATTCAAGGTCATTGACCACCAAATCTCATTTCTTCGTTAAAAATAAGTTATGTCCGAGTCGGTAAGTACATACCTACCTGCGAGCGAGCCCTCTTAAACTTAGAAGGCATTTCAAAACAAAGAAATGGAGTCCTTGCCCTCACCGAGTAGCCCTCAGCGAGTCTCACAAAGGGCTGTGATTGAGGGCGCGGGAGGGGGACGCGGGTGAACGACCGCGCGCCGGGGTGGCCGCCCCCTGCGTATGCGCACGGTTGGCCGACGGTCTGTAACGTCCCTCATTCCTACAGTATTTATTAAAATCTAGAGTTCCGGTCGCGTAAATCGCAGCTTAAAATATCCTGTTAGGGCGCAACTTATTTTCTTGCTCACAAACGAAAAATGTTCTTTAACCTACTGTAGATTTTCTTTAACTGTTTTGAGAAAAAGATGAAATGCAAAGGATTTTCATTATAAACTGTGCTGTCCTCAGATTCCAAAATACTCTCTTAAATGAAATCTGGAATCTAAGCTGTGAGAGCCTTGGTGCGACCGCCTGAATGCCAAGTCATAGGTCTCGAGTTCGAACCCAAGTCACGCGCCTCTGATTTTTCGGATTTATATGCGTATTGTATGATTATCACTTGCTTCAGAATCTCCTTTCATGAATATCGTGAAGAAACCAGCATGCCCGAGAGATATTTCTCGATGGCATGTAGAGCCAAGTTGGAGGCCCATGGTCGGCATAAAAACTCTGACACCAGGTTAAGCACTAACCACACGCCAAAGAAAGAGGAGCATGAAATCTAAGGTTTATTTTTAGGAAATAGCATCTCGAAAACAGCTGAAATTGTGTTTGGGCATCATTGCTGACCACTAGTGTACCTACTTACTTAATTCTATTTACATCAGTGGTCACTTACACAATAATAAATAAGAAACAACAGTTTAGCACGCTTGTCCCCGAGCAGCAAGAAAGTAATTGCCTACACAGTGATTCTATTTCCATTATCGAGAGTTACAGCTCGCAAGTTAGATAAGGAAACAGTAGTGCAATACAATTTTCTCAATTTATGTCCAGTACTGACAGCAAACAAGCTAACATTATGTAATTCAGTGAACAAATCTTCATTTTAAACAGTACCTGAACATTTTACTTCCTTTCTTTTCTGTGGCTTATCTTATAATAGCCTAATAATAGGCTTAATTTACACGAAGGTTAAGCAATGTTTGCCGAGGTCGGTCCGTAGATGGGTGACCATTCATATCGGCACTCCGCCATGCCTTAGAGAGCACGTTAAGCCGTTGGTCCCGGCTGTCATTTGTAGTCAATGGCTCGAAAGTCTGACAACAATTGTCTTACCTATGGGAATCGTACCCAGAACTGGTCCACAGTCGCTCAATGTAAAATTGAGGTGCTCAGCTGCATACGGTTAGACTGGAAGCTGACCCCAACAAAGTTGGAAAAAGGCTAGGCAGATGATGTTGCTCTTGTTGAAGTGTTTTTCTTACTTTTAGTCTTATTTTTATCATTAGTTTAGTTCTATTTGTAGTCTGTATATAATGTAAATATATTTAAAACATAATTATAACAAACAATTTATGGTAAGGAATAAATGTATAAAAAATTTGATAATATCAAGTGGAACATTTTTACGGTTACAGACGTAATTTCACGCTGCAGGCGAATATTGTATTAAATACTCTTCTTCATGTTACAAGTTTAATAAAATTATTGTAATAAAAATGTTATTATAACTGATTACTTATTTTAGCCTTCCTAGGCTAACCTAAAACAGCTGGATCATCATCCACAGCTCAACTTCAACCACTGCTGGATATAGGCGTCTCCTTGCTTATGCGCAGCTCCAGGTTCTCACTAACTTTGGTATAGTAGATGCTGGAAATAATTGTAGAAAAAATAGAAACTGAGCTAGTATCTAATATCTAACAAGATACATACACAAACTCACGCCATTTTTCCATGTGTGGTGGGTAGGCTGAAACTACTTGCTACGATTCTTATAGGTAGGTACTAGACTATGCTAGATTTTTTATTTATTTTTTTTCGGGTGGGAAATCATCAAATGGCGGGGGCCATATGGGCGGAGCGGAAGGGAGTGTCAGACTTGTACTGACTAAAACCCATCCATGTTCCTTCTTTACCCTTTGTGTTCCAGGGCCACGGTATCTCTTTCGAACAGTCCCGCAGTAACTATGCTAGATCTAATATCGAAATAATAAAACCTTAAAAAATTACAGATGAGTGTTGAATTTTCCAATTTATAGAACTTTTCCTGAAAACGATAATTTTCACTCGGTTTAGCCACCCATCACATACCGAGTTTCCTCCATGGCTCGGAAAGCACCTTAAGCCTTTACATATTGTCCCGGCTGTCATTAGTGGATCTTTGTGTGAAAAGTGGCCTGAAAGTCTGACAACCTCCAAGTCTAAAGTCTATTAACCGGGAAGTGGATGTCATCTCCATGTAAAATACTGGTATTCTGCTGCATCCGGTTAGACTGAAAGCCGACCCTAACATACATGGGAAAAGGCTAGGCAGATGATGGTTAGTGGGATATTCCCAAATCTCATTGGAATTGTTTTAAAAGAATTTTGTTATCTTTTAACAAAAAATTAAAGCCATGCTGTTCCTAAACTGCTGCGCAACCCTACAAATTTATTTATGCGGGTTCTTTCCCAGAAAGTATTTTACGTTATGAGAGCATCTAGACATGATCAGCAGTGATTGCTCACTGTCGGAAGGTTCGACCCCCACCTGTTGCGAGCCCCCCTCGCCGGAAGCAGGGAATTTGCATCACAATCAAACGTACCCTCGCCCGTCCCCTGACGTCGCGTCGCAGCGTGACTGACCCCAATCGTAATCTTTCTACCGTAAATGTTCATTTCCGGTTATAGTTTCAGGTAGGTATCGAGGAAAATTCGTGAGGATTTTCTTGTTTTCATGAGATGCAATTACCCGGAAAATGAATGTCTAAGCAAAATATAGGATGACGTCACTTCTACATGAACGTTGTTTTAGAAAAAATCGAGTAATATCCTGTTACGTACGTTCCATCGGAAAAATTAAATGAGTCATAATAAAACGTAATAGGTACTCTGGGCAGAAATTGTCAGAAAGATATAATCGTTTAAATCGGGACCCTAAAACCAGCAGTTGTTGTTAAAGGTTTTATTGGAACATGAACATCGATAGAACTTTTGAATACCCACCTAAGTTGTCATATTAGACTACGCTGTTCTAAGAGATAAACAACACAATATAATCATTGATAATATGTAAGTTTTACATAAGTAGTTAACGTGCCTTTTAACTCAGGTACTTGTATCTCGCTCCATGAGGTTAGTAGAGTGGACGTGCTTATCGTGGCGAGCGAGCAGTGGCGCAGACCCTGCCATGACCTTCTGATTATTGTAGGACACGATCGCCCCTCGCGTCCTGCGTGATCTTTGTTCTACGATTTCTATGCTCTAATGCCAAACGATTGGCTCCAACGTTTGTTCAAACGATGGCGCCATCTTTAATTAATCGCACACTCGCTGTACCCACGTGAGGGACGCTACGACGCACGCACGGAGTCAACCATTTGATGTTACTTGAAAATTGTCGCTCTTTGTATTTATTTCTCTCTTTCAACACGGAGAACTTTCAGATCTAGCTCCTTTGATCAAATCACTTTTTTTTTATAATGTATGCCTTATGTTCACACAGGTAATTTACTAAGAAAGATGATGATGATGCTAATTCATGTAAGGTTCTGAGTAACGTGAAGTCATTTCTTATATATTTTTTCTGAGCGATGTCTTTTCCGCTATAGTATCTTCCCTATGTAGGTAACTGTAGATTTTCCTGCAGCTTGCAGCGTTTCTGCGGCTAGTAAGGGCGAGCAAGCAAGACTTACATACGTTTTAGTTTTATTACATAGGTAATGATAGTAGTAACGTTTATATGAACGATAGTAGTTCACGTATGCTTATTAATAAAAACAACAAACACTAGATTTCGTTCTTAGGTGAAGTAGCTAAAAAGATAGCTACATAACTATCTACTTCGGATTTAATTATTTTTCTGCTGGCTGGGGGTGATTATTGAGATAGAAATAATACTACTGATTGAATAGGAAGTCTCCACAATGCTTCTGATAATAAGGAAATATCAGAACTTAAGACTAGGAAATACAATGTTCACCAAACTCATAGATGTAGGTAAGGTACAAAGTAGACACAGTGTCTAGATTTATTGCAACGACCAATAACAATTTTCTCGTCGGCCGCGTCCACGTCATCTGTCATGAGTTGACGGTGTCATCAACAGTATACCTATTATAAAATTTTCCTGCGCGCTCGTGTGTGAGGGAGGCGACGCGGCGGGGCGGTGGTGGTGCGCGGGGCCAGGGGGGTGCGGGGCGCACGCTCAAGGCGCAGAGGGCGCGGCGGGCGGTGCGCACCCGCCGGGGCCTCTCGATCACCGCCTGCGCAGCCGCCGATTCGCCTGCAACGCCGTCGCGAGGGCAACTCTCCGGGGGACTTTTCGTTGATCGCTTGACGTCACCCCGATCGAAGTCTATTGAGTATTGCTAAGGTAAGTAGAGGTACCTACTATACGCACTCTTGACACCTATCTGATCAGTCGCATCGATCCATTCATCGCGGCCTTTGGGTCCCTTCGAATCATCTCGAACAGTCGGAGTACCGCGAAGCCCTTTCTCTAATTAAACATTCCTACTTTTACGATATGCGCATCGCTATAATATACCTGCTGAGAAGTAGGAAAAACTAACGGTGCAAAGAATGATGAGTGCGCCTTTCGGATGCACACGTGTGGGACGCGTTTGCGCAAGGCGACTCCCAAACCGCGGCCGCGGGCGGCCGGCGGCCATCGGGGCCACGAGCGGACACCAGAGAAAGGTGGATTCACGCAAGTCATGCGATACAATATAACACGAAATTTTGGGCATTTTATCTTGTCAAAATGCCACCTCGGTAAATTCGGAGCCATTCTGATTACTTCATATTTACATAAGTGGGTTTAGCTGTATGTGTCTGAATAATGTTAAATAACAAATCCACGCGGTTCTAGTCTCTGAACGACGAATACAAATTATTGTAACCAATCAAATAAAATAAAAATACGGAAGTTGCTTCGCAGAATCATGTTGGTTCCTAGTTAGGAGCTAAAACTCCCCATATCTCGTCTGTTTCAGTACTTTACTCTCACTTGTCTAACACACATATTTTGATGACGTGTTTTATATAAGTGTACAAGGTAGTTGGTCGGGATATATCACGGATGGCTCGTTCACCCGCGGCTCCGCGAGCCGTGGAGGCACACCGAGCCGTGGGCCCGTGGAGCCAACTGTTTACACGTGGAGAAGGCTTGCGCAACGCTTGCCTGCCTCCGCGCAACGCTACTTTCCTTACGGTCACTACCCTTCACGGAGGGACATTCAACACTTCTTTTAAGGCCGACTAGATTCCAATATTAGAATCTAAATTATATCTATATATCTATTTAGTTACTCAGACGCATTGTTTACAAGTAGGACATTTATTTAAATCGAATGATTTTACCGTAATTTATGGGACAGAACGTTTTGCATATTCAGCAAATTTGCATGTGTGATTATAAAGAGGACAGTCTAGATCGTCAAATAGATATTTCTTCAAATATTAGGGGTGATAATAAACACACGCCCATAAAGTGAAGGTCACGAT
Organism: Noctua janthe; assembly: GCA_910589295.1. NCBI lineage: Eukaryota > Metazoa > Arthropoda > Insecta > Lepidoptera > Noctuidae > Noctua > Noctua janthe. The sequence goes on along the minus strand of OU342556.1, from coordinate 8,585,424 downwards.
TATCATACAATGGCAACGAACCGATCTGTATGTCGATGTCGGTGCGACGGCGTACGGTGACAGAATCGTTGTTATGCAACTTATTTAAATATGTACTAAGCTTCTCGTTTGCTTCGCTTTTTGGACGACTTTACAGTTATTTGTTTGAACGGCGAAAGACTATCGCTTTTTTAGGAATTATTTAAATGTTTACTTTGGAGTTCAATAAAGACTGCATCTTTGGGTTCTTAACGTTTAGAATAAGCAGTCGGGTAAAAATAATGTAACACGTTTGAAATTACACTACAAAATCACTTTTAAAATCAATGAACATTTTGTAAACCGTGAGCTTGTGCCATTGAGTATCAGATCTGTTCTGTGCTCATGTACTGGAGTCACGCAATGGAACAAAAAACCGTCGAAGTAAGAGAAAAATAGTATCGATCACAGACATGCGACAGAAATCGTTCCACAGCTCCACATAGACCTACACAGTTCACTATAAAACGTTGTAACACAATCATGTCTAGTCCAGCTATAACTGAACAATTTCCTGCTGATGTAGAAGTCAAAGTAACAAGAGTTAACATAAATACTCCTTATCTTGTAACCTAACTTAATCATTACATTAAAATAGCTAGCGGTTGATTAATTAAATACCTATTTGAAAAACAACATGCAAATTGATTCCGTACTTTCAATTAATAGTAAACGGATTGTAATATTGATAAAGAGCAAACGGTCAATGTAACTAGGTACTATTTTACAGAATAAAGAAAACCGATAAAGAATGAGTATTTATGTCAAACTTCTAAGCTATGTTGATGGAATTAGGAAGCCTGTATGCCTAAGCAGCCTAGTTTCATTACGTACTTGTGAGGTGAATCTCTTCCGGGTTTCAAGACGGAAATTTTGTCCCAAAAGCCAAATTATAAAAATCACCGATACGCGTGTCGCGTGTGGGTCGTTGACCCCATGTGGAACCACCCTGATTTCACATTGTCCGTCTCTTTCTAACGTGCGTATGATTAGTATCGCTGCACTGTTCACTCTGCTCATTCTCACGTGCGCGCACGCTGCACTATGTCGCACGCGGCGCCTATCAAAAAGTTCTACTCGTGTCTAGGATAGATTTCAGAAATAATACCATTAATAGAGAGAGGTATTTTAGCAAAATCTGTTTAGTCTCTGTCTAGCAATACTTGACTAAATGTAGAACTTATACATAGATAGCCGATCGTGTACCGCCAGTTCTTCGACTGTAATGATAAGTGTCATCACAGAAGAGACCAGAGCGCCATGGTAAGTTTGAGCATGACGAAAACGTAGCGTACAAGCGTAAACGTAGCTTAGAAACGTAAGAGACTCGTAGCAGCTTGAAAGCCGCGTAGCGCTTAGCCGCGGCGTAGCAGCGTATATGTCGCATAGCAGCGTAGTGGCGTAGAAGCCGCGTAGTAGCGTAAGTTTGGTGTAGCAGTGTAGGTGTGGTGTAGCAGAGTAGCAGCCGCGTAGCAGAGTAGAAGCCGCGTAGCAGCGTAGATGCCGCGTAGCAGCGCAGTGGCGTAGGTGCGGTGTAGTAGCGTAGAAGCCGTGTAGTGGCGTAGACGCCACGTAGCAGCGAAGATGCCATGTATAATCGTTTCAATCACTTTAAGTAGAAACGAAGTTCGACGATGAAAAACGATTGTTGTCTTTGATGCTAAAAAGATAACTACCGCTAAAATAGTTCAAACTTTTCTGAATAACTTTCCCAAGTTATCAGCAAGTAACTTCACTGCAACAAAATTATGTATGTTTCTCGTCAGGTCGGGCTATCCTTGCACACAGGATTATAAAGGGTGTAAAAAGACCCTTAACACATCCGAAAGGCACTTGTTCTCCCCGTCCTTGCGATCATTTTTTTGTTCTAGACCATACCTGGGAACCTTCCAGTTACGGAGATATTGGGGGTCAAAGTTCCAACTTTTTCACAAGTTTTTTTTTAAATACATGTTTTTAATGTAAAATTTTTACTCAATTCATCCATCAGCACAATGCTTTGAGTGCTTTCCATCGAGCTCCTTAAAACGTGGTTTTTCACCCTAAAAAAAAGTCGCTTCCCAGCAATCATTTTTGCGTAAAGTTACTTAGTTTGATGTACAGAATGCTTGGTTGACGGCTATGTGAAGAGTCTGTTTCCACCCTGTATATGTCAGCGAAATAAAATTTGATCAACATAATTAAAAGTTTCTAGGTAAGTATGTAGGAGATGAGAAAATTTGTTAGGTACTTTTTCTAACGTTTACTTGTCTGTCTCTCATGATTTTTAATTTACTTGGCCGCCTGGGGCTCTGTGAACGCATTTTATACCGCTACGCAGTCCCGGTTCGCCAGCGTTAGTTATGAATTTAATTTTCTGAGTTAAAGTTTAAGATGAGAACAATCAAAAGAAAAGTAATTACAAAGATAGCATCAATCTTACATTGTTCTGTATTAATATTAAAGTAGCCGTAGCTTTGCGTTTAATTATTCAAAGTTCTTTATTTTTTGTAAATATTACTTGCTAAAAGATATAGTACTTTCGACGCAATTTGCATTTTCGAAAGGTTTTTGGGCAGCATGATCTACCTAATGAAAGCATTTTTATAAGCTTTTATTTTAATTAGACTTGTTTGTTAGTATGTTTGTATGTATTGGTCAAATCTGGCAACTGAATTTCAAACCAGTTGCTCCCAACCGATCGAGCTGAAATATTGCACACACCTTTGGTTCTGGTGACAATACATTTTTATGACAGACATGACTTAATTCTGCAGCCAGGATCGCCTCCACACGAGAGAACACCTCAACGTTTAATAGCACGAACACGAAACTTTGTATACGAGTTCAATGTAGATGGTAGACAAACCTCATTTTCATTTTAATAATAGCTTGTTTAAAAAAAAGGTAATTTATTAGACTTCTACTCTTTAAAAACAAATCATGGTTACTATAACTAGGGAGCGCCTTTCCAACATTATTGTTTTTGAGCTTCAAAAAATCCCTAAGCGATTGATGACGTGTAAAAATCACGTCATCAATCGATTATTTTTTCGAGTCGGTTCTTACATTGTATAGAACAAACATAGACAGGCACATGCACTGTAATAACAAAACTGTTCACAGCAAGTACTCACGTAGGTAAGTACCAGTTATGTATTTTGATTAACAAGTAGTCTTTACAAATGATGCGCAAATTTTGCGCTACATGGGTAGAGAAGTCTCGTAACAAATGAGGTAGGTAGGCGTCGTCGCCTCTCAAGGTCTCACGTTGCGATGGTGGTAGCGGAGATTATCTCTATTTACATGTTCGTACCTACGCTACACACTAACAGCTACGAGTACGACAGCTTAGAATCTTAGATCATTTGTGAGTCGCCCTGTGCAGCTATGATCAGCCTTTTGATCGAAACGCCGAACCGTAAAACGACGATAAAATCGAAACATACTAAAATCAAATTGCGCGCTCGGCTTTAGCTAGCTCGAGTGTTTACAAGAGAAATTAAGGTTTCCTCCGCTTACAGAGCTTTTAATGACACTAAGAAAATTCATGTGTACGCGAAAGTCATATAAAATCTTAGAGAAATGGCGCTCTTGTCTGGTTTTACAACATCATGAAACATCGTGAAAAGCAATATTTAGATAAATGGATACTCTCGCACAAGTTTAGTGAGATATTGGAACGTGGTTTCCAAATGTACCTAGGTACCTACTTAATTAAGTAATCGTGTTCGTGTTGTTGGTTAGATAGCTATAATGTGCCTGTTGTAAAAAATACTGATTATGAGTTCTTCTTTTAATTTACCTGCCATATGTGGGCATATTTCAGGAAATGGTTGACTTATTTATTTAGTTTTCTAGTGTGTTTTCTTTTTTAGTGTATCTAATATACAATCAGGATCCAGTGCTCGTAAAACAGTTTACACTGATATAGTAGCTCCGTGATTTGCTATAAACTGGCTTCATCTGTATATCTACTACTAATGAACAGCGCCTGATAGTCTCATTACAAATAGACTGTTGTAAACCAAGGAGCTCCTGTCGCGATCATAATCAACAAGGGTAACTTTGCATAGTACTCAATATTGAAATGTTGGCTCGGTAATATTTTTACATTGATGGCGGCGGCAAGTGGGAGCAATCCTCCGAAGCGCTGACCTTGCCGCGTGGGAGCCGCGCTAGAAATCGGCCCCGTGCGCTTACGCAATCTCAACCACTCGGGCGCGCGCGCCTCCGCGTTCACACCACTGCGCAGCGCGCCTGCGCGACACGCTCGCTGCGCGCCCAACCTCAACGCGCCCGATTACCTACCACTCCACGTTATCCTCCAAACATGTACCAACCTACACAAAGTACATTTTTTTGTACATTTGTTTAGTACACACACATGTTAAGTATTTTTACCTCGTTCTTTGCCACCGGAGTACTGCTTATCACATTTTTAGGTTATGTTTAATCATCATCTATATGCCTAGGTACATTTTAGGGTGTTGAATATTGGGCAAGTTTTATAACCACCGTTACTAAGATTTTCAGAAGTATCTAGTCTGCCTACCTACCCAGTAACTTGTAAGGCCCTACCAACTGAATTATGTTGCTAAGAATGAACTAGTCCTAATCCTAAGGCATACTCTAGAATACTTTTCTATTATTTTAAGTTTTGGTCAACCAGTAGACCACATTTGAAAAATAAAATCAGTACTAAAATGAACTGAATAAATAACTAACCCCTTTACTGAAAGCATCAAAAACGTGGCAAAGCCGGCTGCGTGTACCGGATATCATTTAGGGTTAATTGATTCACCGCCAAAATTTGAGTTTTCGTGAGATGGAATTAGTGATGAGCCGCGTAGTAACGGGACATCGCTCGCTAACGGCTGCTGTTGATGCTTCGCACCGCCTGCCTATTCTGAAACACTCGAATAGATCATTCGACTTAACTCAGATGTCGTCTTGCTCACACTCGTAGCAACTATGAAAGGAAAGCATAAAAAAAATGTCGAATCGAATAAGAAATGCGCCTAAGTACAGAATAACAGATTGGACCCGGACCGTCACATTGCGCTCCGACAGGTGTCCCTGATTGTGCGACTGCGGCCCGATAAACTGTGAGAAGACATGGCTTATCATGATAATGTCGGAATTCACGATGTTTACAATCGATAAAATTGGGCAATAAATTCGACAAGTATCCATGATTCGGTCATTAAATTTGAGCAAAATTAAGGCTTACTAATGCAAGTGACACTTTAATATTCAGCAAATTAGAATTAAATACTCATTAAAACAGGAAATCGTTTAGGTAGTTATATATTAATGTACCCATTACAATAATTATGACTCATTGTTTCGCGTTCGGTAAATTATCCAGAGTACCGGTATAATTACGATAGTGAAATGATGTCTTGATGGACCCTAATATTTTCATTGGCTTTATGAACCGATGACATGCCAAAGAAGACGATTTACCTGCAAAGCTCGAGAGATCGAAGTTAAAGTTACATGAGAAATAAGAAGGTTAAAGTATGGTTGTTGTCTCACCCACTAGCTAGCCTTTCTCGGAAATGGGAGTTGGTCGGCACTCGGCAGGAATCAGCCGCTCCCCTTGCTCCATACCGTTGACACATATGTCAAGAATTCATCGATTTCAAGTATGAGTAACAGTCTAACATCCTTACAACCTTGGTATTCTATCGGGGAATTGGTTTATGCCAATGCCTCCGTAGTTCGGGTACAAATAATAAAATACTTAGTACTTACCTACTTATGTTTTATTATAAGAAGACTTTATTTAATTTCGCTACAGGAAAATGAAACAACATTGAATTAGTAATAGTAGGTACGTATCTATTTGTTTCGACCTAACGTTAGCAATTATTTCTCCAGTGGGGTTTAAAAAAGGATAATGATAATAAAGTAGGCAATTTTATACGTTATTCTACATGAAAATATTTTAAACAATATACATATTTATATACGTGAAATGCATTTAAGTTCGTATGGCATACAATCATCCACAGAAATCAAGACTATATTATGACTCATGGCCTCTTTTTCTGCTGGAGCTTTTGGAATTCGGAAAAGCTTTCTCGAAAATTGACCGAACCTCTTACTATAACTGTATTACTCGTAGGAATTAATCTTGATTCTAAATTGTGATCTTTCAACAAGTGTTTGAAGAAAATTGTGTAGTCATATGCAAGGGGACACGCTACATCCACATCACCGCCTCGAGATAGATTCGTCTGGTCGCTGCAGTGTTGCTGCCAGTGCCATGAGATATCTAACAGTACACGGCGAAAATTGAGCGTCCGAATCGAGTCATTGAACCGAAACCCGACCGTTAGACGCACCGATTCTAGCAGGACGGGCCCTTCTACCTACGCCTACTTACTAATGCACGATCATAATATTGGGAAACCAAAAATACATTGGTTTAGTTGGACCATGAAACGACGAGACAGGTTCAAATTAAAACAGCTTTAAAACTCAAACGACGCTGTACGGTAACTTTTATAAAACATGGAAGAAACTATTAATTGCATTGCACTGTAGTTCGTTGTTCCCGGGATAAGATTCACTGAAAACTAGACCAAAGCCTACGATGATGAGCTTGCGTAGCAATTCAATCTTAATTTCTGTCTTGTAAGTCTTGTACAACTTCTGTTTTATTTTCATTTTATAAGAATTTAATTATTTTATTTCGAGTAGGTACCTTATGAAAATTGATTGATTACTGATAGGTGTGAATTAAAACATTGTTACTATTACTTTTTTTTGTGCCCTTGTGTGTCCCACTGCTGAGCAAATGCCTTTCCCATATCCTTCTAGGTACTCTTCTACTGCGCCACCTCGAACCAGCCTTCGACAACATTACTAAGCATAGTTAATATTTTTTTATCGTATCAATCTCAATAAACGTTTAGAAAATAGTTTCCTGAAAATAAGCTAAAAGTTAGCGTCTTCATCGTTTCCGTAGAAATACATCATTCAATAAATCCTGGGGAAATTTAGGTTACCTAGAAATAGATAGTTGTCAAGCTTGCTTCTATGCATTTGAATAGCACATGAAAGACGATATCCCATCCCATAGTCAATGAGATTGTCGGCGTCCATGATGTGCACACACGTCTCTGTTAGAAAGCCAAAGGATTTCTTTTTGTTCGCAGCTTTTACCACTCTCGTAGTATAACAGTTAACGTCGACCGTTCTTCGTGGGCCGTTACAGCAAAATCTGCTTAATCATTGGACACTCGAACACCCAAAGTTGAGAAAAGAGACTATTATCTTGAAATAGAACATATTATTAAACCGTTATCGGTGGTGTCCGAATAGTGGCTGTATATACGCAAAAATTGGGTTTCGCCATACGAAAAGTTTTCATGGTGAGACTTTACTTATGAATTTGCAATTTTCATATCGAACTATCGTAGTCCAAAGACTGCTTACGCAAATATGAAATCTCAGAGTCACCTTATTATCATCGTCCTGTCCTTGTCCCATGTTACTTGGGGTCGGCGCAACACGTTTTTTTCGCTACCATTTACTCCTTTATCTTTCATATCATTCAACAAGAATTTTGTTTGTCGTTTTTGACAATGCAATACGATTGCATTGTCAAAAACGACAAACAAAATTCTTTGCTTTTCTAAGTTGAAATGAAACCTCGGCCTACTGCGGTCATTCATGCATGTCTAGCCTTAGCGGATTGAAAAAATTTAACTATTTATCAAGAAAACTATTGCGAAAAATCGAAATACCTTCATTGCACTTTGTAGTACATGAATTACAAATAGCTATATTTTCATAATGTACATAAAACTTACTTTATTCATCAAAAAGCAAGGTAGTTGTGAATATGTCATAACGAATATTTGTGAATTCCCCGAGAACGCTTGACTGGCAAAACGTGCCACCTTTATTCCAGGGCGTGTTTGTTATTAGAGGGAAAGTGTGTTGGCAAGCTTTTATGCATCAGCCGCGCCGCCTGAAAACTGGGTCAGCTGGCTGTAAGGACTTCAGCTAACACGGGCACGATGACCTAGGTCAGGTCACTGCTGAATTATAGCTCTCGCTCCGTCCAATCGATACGACCAAGTTTACAGCGGCAGGTGTGCTAATTCGCTCATACTGATCATATTCCCGTGTGAATCCAAATGTTATTAAAATATGATTCAAAGAATATTCTTGTGGATGTTTATGATAACATAACATGTGTGTGCAGGAGTAATATTGATGTTTTTTTTCGTAAAAATTGTGCACATTAGTTAGTTACCCCACAAACATTTTCTTTTAAATTGGGTTCGACATTTTATCACTTAGATAAAAAATGAATCTATTTGTATTGTATAGAGTCTAAATCAAGATGTATATGCTTAAAGAGTACTATTTTAGAATCTTCAAAAAAAAACTGCCTTATTACTGCGTAAACGAACGACATTGTTAAGAGAATCACAAAACACAGAAATGTCATTGAACTGAGTAATTATAATATCAGCTCGTAAACATCCATTGCTGAACGTGAGCCTCCCTGTAAACCAATGTGAGAACGCTACACTGAACAGACACAATAGACAGATATGGTTGGTCAAATAAACCAGCATGGCAACAATTCTTTTCAAAATTAATGATTTAGTTTATTATTTTGAATGGCAGTTCATAAAACTTATGAAAATCAATTACGCAATGCCAAACAGTCTGTATGCACAACATAGGAGCTATTGAGAGGAAATCGTCTGCCAGACTGTGACACGACATCATATTATGATACATGAGACAACTGGAGCCGGAAGTGTACCTATTAGGTATGATTTGTTCTATCTGAAACCCTTTTTTTAATTCATACTCACCACCAAGGCATGCGATATTGCAAACGCATTGCGAGAATTTTCACACGAACGACGACGACGACACGACGATTTTTTTTTTCTGCTTTCGCTCTGAATAAAACCTGAAACCCTGAAAGGACTTTATTACACATGGACCGGCTTCACTGATTTGTGATGTAAAAATTAACGTCAATGGTAGGTAGTATGACAGTTGATTATTATGTAAGGTACGTACTATAACTATACATATACATAAATTGTACTATAACTATACATAAATTGTTAGTTTATTAGCCCCTAAACGGAAAATAAAACTATCATAAAATAAATTAGCACAATGTGCAGAAACGGAAGAAATCAGTCAAGTTACCAGCCAGATCTATTTGCAAATGAAATACATTATATTTCTCTGGTTACTATAAACATACAAATAGGAGCAAAACAAAAATATATCACCGGTAAGGGTGCACAGGAAACCACTTGCGTTCGTATTTTTATACTAAAGTTTCTGGGTTGGCGCCAAAAATCATAGAATCAAAATGTTCAACGTTACGTGGAAGCGCCATTACGTGAGGTGGAATAAATAATGCATTACTTTTTGGCTATCCTGATTTAGGTCAGGTAATTTGCCTGACATAGAAATAGGATATTATGTCATTTGAAATGACAGTAGATAATGATTGATATTCAACAGTTCGGGGCGTATTAACTCATGGCGTCGGCTCTGTTCACACCAAGGGTGTGTCGACGATAACGATATTAATATATTGCAATAACCAGGACACGAGAGTCTAACTAGATATTTAAGAGGGTTTATCTACTCCGATTCCTTTCAGTGATTTATACTCATTTATTGGAAATGTTTAAGGGATACATTGTAAATTTAATCCTACATCCAATCATTTACTTCAGTTAAAATTATTCAGCTTGGCCATTATTCCTCCGTTCCTGTAATCCTTTGCTGGCAGGTAGTATATTGCACTCAGGAGTCGGTGTTCGTGTTTTCCACGATTCACTTTTGAAACTTTCTAACCCTGTGCCGGAGTGTAGCGGCAGGGAGGGGCGCGCGCGGGTGCCAGAGAGAGGGTACCGACCTCATTGCCCATTGCCACTCCTCCCGCCGAGGCGGCAGGCCATTTTTATTAAAAATACTTCCGAGTAACATCGCGCGCGGATTTTTTTCATGTCCTGAAATTCTTCCTATTTTTTTGTTCAAAAACTACGAAAAATAAATAAAGTGGTAGATACCTCTACATAACCAAACCGATATATATCCTGGACCTATTGTAAATAAATCGAAAAACATTGGTGTTTGTTCAAGTGAATTTGAAACTTTAAAAAATACAAGTGCGCCCTGCGATCTATTTTCCGTGCGGACTCGGGTTGGTTCGGTTGCGAAAAGTGGCGGCATTCGGCCAACATCGGCGGTGCTCGCCGCGTAGAGGGCGTCCATCCAACCCCGCCCGTGCGGGACAGAGACAGAGAACGCTGCTGACATGGCGACAACACGAATGGATTGATGTTTTTCACGTGGAAAACTCATCCCTTGAATGTATCTATGCAAAGGTGGGTTGATAATGATGATTCATAATTATTACCAAATCGATTGTTGTATTATTTCCTTTGTAGAAAACTATTATATTGCCCTTGATTTCACAACGCACGCTACATCCGAGAAGGTTTAGGTCTAATGATTTTACACTTCATAGTTTAGTTTATTCCTGTATATTCTGAAGTTCCTACTTGCTGCATTATTTAGTTCTACCTTTCCAGAATAATAAAAACTACCAATAGTGAGTATTGTTTATACGTTGAAATTATTATTATTGCTGAGTACTTGTCTAATGAATGAAATATAACCATTCGGTCTTGTTTTGCTGCTTTGACTTGCCGGGGTACCGGCGTCGCCCCTATTTTCCACCACAGATCGAAGGTTCAATTTTAAGATACATCTTGATACTGATTTATGCTAGGACATAATGAGAATAGACTTGCTAAAGCCACAACCACTACAGTAAACAACGTAACATCCTGACGGGGGTGATGTTCCTAGCGAGAGAGGAAATCAATAAATTTCAATAAATCAATATTTTACTGTGCACCCTGCGCTGAATATATCCGCTGCCGCCATTTCGATGATGACGGCGTATTTTTTGTGAGAGATATTCGAGTCGCGGAGCGAGTCGGTGTTCGTCGCGCGGGGTTGCGGGCTGCGGCCGTCAGTCGTCGGGTGAGCGGGGTGCGACGTAAACGCGGACTCGGACTATGGCGGAAGGGCTGATCCTCATTCCCATAAAAGGGTCGAGTTGATTGTGGTGCAGATACGTGTGGTACGTTCTCTTATGTTAGTGCAGTGATATAATTATTCTCAAACGGTGCTTATCTCGACGTATCGGTTGAATTAATGTGGATATCGGAGGTAATAATGCCATTGTGATGACGTAATGTAACGCGCTCGACTGGGTGCGTAGTAATAATTCGAGCGCCCGTTTATACCGCGATAACGTTTGTGGTCAGCACCTGTGGATGTGGAGCAAATGTTCGTGTTTTTGTAGCGTTTAAATAAATTCGAGACCGTTCCAATTGGAGTCTTATTAGAGTGCACGCCAATATGAATTATTTTTAAAGCAAATACTAATGATTGGCGCTGTATAAAACATGATTTGTTACGAACACGATGATTATTTGATGTTTGTCATGGCTGCGGTGGTAGCTTACAATTCAGTTTCCTACTGCAGTGCGCTCGCCGACGCGATGCACAGGCTCCCCACGTCCCCACGCCGCCGCTAGACTATAGACGCCCTCGATTTTTTTAACCTTGATTGAATTGTGTAGCTGTTGGTCTCGTTCACAACCCAGTCAAGTAATTTAATGCATGTGGAATCTGGTATCCCTATGATAGCGAACTGTAATGTAGTAATTAACATTTTATCACTTTAGTATTATTAATAGGCAATTATTGCCTATTAATAATAAATTAGTGCGTTATTGAACAACGTAAATTAGGAAGACTTTTTCATCATTTTAACATCTTTTAATTAATAAGAAATGGTTTTTTACCTTTTTTATTGAAAAACAACAACTTCAAGACTGCTAGGAACCTATGTATTTTTTTCACCCTTAGGAAGTGAACAACACCATTACCATTCACTTTTATTAATCGTTTGGTATATGTTAGATTAGCATACTGCTTTTTTAATACATAAGTACTTATACAATGTTCTGTCGTCGGCCGCGACCTCTAGTACTGTGATTCAACACATCAACTGTCAAAGATACAACAATTATACCTAACTAACATAATGTTATGTAGTAAGAAATATTATGTAGTGTTGTATTGAGCTCAACATCAATATTTATATACCTAGAGTGCATATCTACTAACCAAACGAAGCTTTCATAAATTAATGTTTGCAAGTCCTGTAGCTAATACGTAAATATACAAGAATGAGGATAATTTACTAGCTTAGTTATTAAAAAAGGAAACTGTTATTTAGGTTACTGCCAATCTGATCTTCTTATGTAGCTGGGCAAGTGGAAACATATTGCGTGAATAACCTGGGAGGATAATGGCGTGACAGAAGCAAGTGCGCTCAATGCGCACAAATACTGTAATCAGTAATCACATGAGCAGTGTACCTAATTATTTCTAATAGACACGAGAGTAGAGAAATCAAGGCGATCCTCAACTTTCTGTTTTGCTTATAAAGAAGTCAATACGTGGCTTTCATAGGTATTACAATAGGGACAACCGGAGTGTTATAGTCATGTTTCTAAAACTGAGTGTTATCCCGTTTCAGATCCCCCTGCGCCCGGCACACAAACTGCACTAAGCACTATGAAACATACAAATTGAAAATGGCTTTTAAAAAGTAAACATTATCTATTGTTGACGTTTTGTTGTATTGTTCATGGAACAAGAGAGAATACTTATGTATACATGATTGAATAGTTGTTGGTAAAATTAGATTTTAAGCCTGGACTGGCGAAAATCATATCTTCCAAAGAAGAATATACAAAAGCGAAAATGGCTACGCAGAGGTTTTGTTTGCGGTGGAACAACCACCAATCCAATATGCTATCTGTTTTTGATCAACTGCTACATGCGGAGACGTTCACGGATGTCACTCTCGCTGTTGATGGCCAGTTGCTGAAAGCACATAAGATGGTCTTGTCGGCTTGTAGCCCTTATTTTCAAGCCCTCTTCGTTAATCACCAAGAAAAACATCCCATTGTTATATTGAAGGACGTGCCGTATTCGGACATGAAGAGTTTACTCGACTTCATGTACAGAGGAGAAGTAAGTGTGGACCAGGAGCGATTGACTGCTTTCTTGAAAGTAGCCGAGAGCTTAAGAATAAAAGGACTTACAGAAGTAAACGAGGAGAAGTGTGATATTCCAGCCTTAACTAACTCGTTAATACAGCAGCAGACGAATGCACACACACCTCCCCCTCAGCTTCACAGAATACATCCATACATGCATCAGAAACGGCCGGCATCCGGGATGCCCAGCGGAGGGGCGCCTCCCAATTTATTAATGCCTTTATTGGGTAACGCATTGATGCAACCGAAAAGAAAACGAGGTCGACCGAGAAAACTCAGTGGAAGTTCAAGTGACGCTCTAAACACAGCAGCCAGTCCTCCTGGAGAGTTTATTCCTGAGCCCGCCTCTCATGGATCATCGAACAGACCTGGCGACCAACTAATACGAGGCTCGCCGGAAATGTTGGAAGTGAAAATGTCCATGGATAGCTTCAACGCCGAGGATGGAGGAACTTCAGGGGGCGAGGAGGCTGGCGAGGCCCTACTCATCGACGAAGGCGACGACGCTCAGTCGGCTGAAGCCCCGATGACTGGCAAAGACTCCGAGTCGGCAGGTATGTGAATATCCCCATAAGATTTTTATAATATTACAGCAACGTCGGTAGAAACTATTCACTTGTTAATAAAATAATAATCTTATTTTATGAATTATTGTTCATAATTTGCAAATGCCTTTTATCTGTTGTATTGTTATATAGAATTTTGAACTGTAAAAAAAATAAAAAGTCGCGCCATAAGTTAATAAAATGAAGACATTGTTGTTTATACTCGCTTACTATTGTAAATACCTGTATTAATCTTCCTTTCCAAACATCTAACATTGAACTGAATAGTCAAATTTTAATTAAAAAGGGAAAAGCTAATGGGATATAAGCTTTGATGTTAGGATACGATAAGTGAAAAGTGAAGTGTATTACCTACCTTATATTTAATAATATTTAAACTTTATTGAAAAGGGGTAAGTGATTATCTATGAAATTTTTTGACGTATACGAGTAACAGTGCTTATTTTCTTCTATAAATCGACAATTTTAACTATTGCTTGCTTTTCTGCTTTTGGGGAGAGCTATTAGAGGAATGGCCAGGGGCAAACTCGGTGTGGTACTTAATGGTTTGATTGATAATTTCTTTCTTTTTAAACTTCCATAAAGTAAAAATATTTTATTATTACGAATAAGAAAAGGGAACACAAACAAGGCTTATTCCCAATAGCTTTCCTTGGTTATAAAGCAATTGGAAATATTCTGGTGGCTTGCCACTTACAATAAACTTTTAAATACATCTAGGTTCGTAGTTAAAATTATTGTTTTAAACAAAAAGTCCTGAGTACATATTTTTGCGTCTCACTATAATATTTCCAATGACGATGTCGAGTGAAATGAATATTTCATTTATTTCATAAATTCCGTATAAATTGAGACCTGAAACAAACTTTTCAGATCCCGATAAACCGCCAAAAGAAGAAATACAACAAAACTTTTCAACAAACGGGCCTGTACTTTCTATAGAAAATGGATCTATTAAACAAGAACCCGCCGCTGAACTTAGCGACGGTTACAATGAACCAATCGAATATAAATACAATCCTGACAGAAGCCGCGAGAACTCTAATTCGCAAGACGGTCCTATTAAAGACACAGAAGACAAAAACAGACTAGGTCGTAACTTAAAGCCAAAGAATAGTAAAAAATTGCTACCCCAAATGTCCAAAATTAGAGCTCGAAACTTGTTCAATCAGCTCTCCGGGCTGTCCAGTCTCAATCCCGCGCTGAATACGTTTGACAAATTCCCCCCAGACCCGGTTCTGATGCCAGCTCTCGCCACACAGCTATTCGCGGCTGAATTAGAGCAAAATAACCTCAACTTGGCTAATAACGAGGTATCCGATTTATCGCAGACCAATTGGGAACATCGTATATTTCCCTCGCCTATAAGGAAGGCCAATATGGGTAGTGTGGGGAACTATCACGAGGAGACAAACGAGTCGGTGAGAGATTATTGCATCAAGGAAGGGGAAAATGTATTCAGATGTAAGATATGCGCGAGAGTGTACACGCATATAAGTAATTTCTGTAGGCACTACGTCACTTCTCACAAGAAAGATGTAAAAGTTTTCCCATGTCCTATTTGTTTCAAAGAGTTCACTCGAAAAGATAACATGATCGCTCACTTGAAGATCATTCACAAAAATCAACCGAATTTGAACGAGCAAATGGCGAAGCAGGAATCTTAATGTATTCAGACGTTATAGATTGTCGGCAACACTCAGTAGGTACTCTTTGTCGCAGATGTATTAAGATCTGATTAGCCAGAGTAGAATTTATTCATGTTATACATTATTTAACTTAAAATTTGGATTTTCAATAGTTTATAAAGCGTAGATTGCGTATTGAGTAAGCGTTCGAGCTCTAAGTTTCATGCATATGTCAATAAGTTTGTTGATATTAGACGGCGCCAGTCGTTTGTTGTTAATATTTATCTACTTATTTATTTATATTGTTCCATTTGTTTCTCAGAGTGCTGACTTCAAAGAGATTTATAAAATTTTCTATGATTTACTTGTTATTTTGCACTTAACTTGTTACTTAATTTTATTAGTTACAACATTTTCAGGGTACAAAATAACTACTCATGGTGATCGTAAATTCAAAAGTAGTGTAATTTTTTTATGTGCTGAATATTAAATGCAATTCTCATTGAACTGAATTAGTTAGTTTAAGTTTAGTTAATATATTTATGAAGTATAGCAATGGCATAGTCTTTTTGTAAATCGAGGGTAGTGCTAGGTGACATGTGGGTGGTGGGCATGTCGCATGTCGTTTTCTGTTCAGATAAGTACCACGAGAGGCTAAAGTGCTAAAAGAACTTTTTATAAAAAGACTTCAACAAGATGCCATTGCCTAAGTAGTAGCGGAAAAATGCATTTTCATTTAACTTGCCTTAATAGTGATCTTAGTTGTAGATGACGATTTGACTTCTTCGAAGTAAAACTCAACACAGGCTATGATTTTATTTTGTAGAATTTGTTAAGATTAATTTAAAATAGTTTATCAATGTTGAAATATTTGGTTGTAAATGTTATTGTACTATTCAAATATCTACTTATTTAAATCGCTTAAATTATACACTAGAAAATACAATAAATCTATAGAATAGTTGGTGAAACAGAATGAAGGGCTATCCCTGTAGTATGCCTACAGATATGATTAAACGTTCAGTTCCTGAATAATTAACATAGCCCCAAATCATTTAGATATTTTAATAAAAGTTTTAAATTCCTAACATTATAATATAATAGGATTATATTACTTTGTTAAATTATTTACGCATGTCTATAAAAGAAATATCTATTTGTCAAAGACAATACCACAAATACTGTAGCTAATATATTAAAGGTTATTAGATCGCGGATTACATCTGTTGCCCGGCTTGCCTTCAATGCAACCGTGCGCGTGCGCGTGCCGAGAACTAAGTTAAATGTGCACTGTGCTTATTGTTAACTTATTATCGAAGCCAATGGGTGCAGTCGCGGTATTATAATCGTATCAAAAACACATCTACCTTATTCATATTTGAGTTACTATCTAAATCAAGTATATAACAAATGTAACATATTATATATTTTAAACGTTGACGTTGAAATTGTATATATATATTGAAAAGATACAACAAGGCGTTGTTGTTAAAGTGATCTTAGCAAGGTGCTTTGAATGATGTTTATATGTACTGGAATCATGAGATGATTTGTAAATTCTATTTTAGTAGAAAACAAAATGCCTTAAATATAAAGTAAGGAATGGTACTTATAAATTATTTACTTAGTTAAATTTAGAGGCAAAAGTAGTCTTCCATGTAATGTTAGCGACACGTTTTCATATTTCAATTATAACGACAAAATAAAAATTGTTTTAATAAATATTCTATAAAAATGAGTTTAGTTATGTGGGTAGTATCTATTTGAAAGGTACGTAATTACATTGTCGACCCAAAAACCAAATTCTCCAATAGGTATATTAAACGTAGGTCCAGGGAACGCTTGCCTATTAGTGTGCCTTTACTTGTATAATAAGTTTAATATTTATCGACTACTAGACTATTAAGAAATTTCAAAAATGTTATGTATTATTTATTTTCATTATTATTCAGAGTTTACAATGTCTACTTTAAGAAGCTTCCTTAGGAGTTTAGAAACCTTTTAGGCCCAAGTAGTTAAATTAAAAGATGTAATTAAAATTAAGAATATATCATCTCATGTTTTCCATTTTGTTTGGAAATCGGAACAACTCGTGAATGTTATTTACAAAATGAATATAAAAAATTCGTGTAATTTTCGAGGCGTCGGGTCTTGATAATCAATATTAAGACTGTTAAAATTCATAAAAACGAATTTATTGTACCTACCTTTCATAAATCTTTATACGAAATTTACCTTGAACATTGATAGGTACTTAAAGAGGAAATTTAGACTTAAAATGGTGAGGCTATTATTGAACGATTAAACAAATCACTTACATTATGTATGATAGTCAATTTAGCCAGTGCCTAAGCTTAACCCGTTCATTTTATGTGTGTACCTAATTACCTTCTACTTGAACATCTTCTTTGTAATGTTACGTATAATATAGCATTGTTTCGTATTTTTATTAAGTATATATTTCAGCTGTAAGTCAAAATTCAGATAAAATTCATGTTTTTGTTTATTATTTGAACTCCGTATATTTATTATAATAATTATCATCTCACTAATAAATAATTTTATTATTTGTTAATGTTATATCATAATTGGTGCTAAATTATACTTAAGAAATGTCACATGTGATGTGACATAAAATGGATTGTCCCTAAAATATACATATTATATATTGTTTGTTGATATTGTTGTTTTAAAAAGCATGTATGTAAGTACATTTATAGTCAATCGTTACATTTATCCGTTGACAAAGTTATCATGGGACTTGAAACATTCGCAATTATGTAGTTCAATTCAAATTTTAATCTATTTATTTCTGGTTGAAACAAAATAATAAGAATATCTACAATACAGTTTACTATGAAATCTTAAAGCAATATTTACAAAAATAATTTCAAATAATTATTGAAAGATAGTTTAACATTAATGGCATATATTAACGTACCTGGGTTCAAATTAATCATAATTTTCATCTCATAAAATACTTCACAATAACGACATATAGTTTCTTATATAAAAGTATGTACTTAAGGGTTTTTGAGGAATTGGTCAAGTGGTTACAAAATATAGAGAAGTATTTTTATTTTTTAAACTACAGGGTTTTATAATACACCTACTGTTCTCGTTTAAAATGGAACAACATTATTTATTTAATAAAAAGAATAAGCTTGAGTAGTTGCAGGACCAATGCCAATTCCTCAAACATAACCAAGATCGTTAAGTTGTCGACTTTCTCTCACAAAGTTGTATTAAAAACAGCAGATAAATATTTAAATTATATACTACCTAATTAAAATTCACACGACAATTATAATAATTATTAATTCTAGAACTTAGCCAAATGTTAAGCAAATCCATATTTTTTTGTTATTTGCACTTAGACAATAGAAAAATGCAAAGAGTAAAGTTTAGATAAATTTAGAATTGAAAGTTACACGACATAGAATATTTGTTAATGAAACAAAATACAATGGTATACAATAAGGTGTTAATTACTATTTTTAGAAACTTTAAAGAAAATAATAAAAGTTACAGCAAAACAACCAATATTTTTAATGATTCTTATTACTTATTATTTTGTTTTGATTCGCTATTGTTATTTTAAGTTTCACCTCTTTGATTTTATTTATTGTGACATTGACGAGGTCTATAATTTTATGCCTATCTGTTTGTCTGTTAGACTTTATTATCTATAATGTTATCGTTAAAACGTTCATGTACCTATAGTACCGTGCCCACACGTGGACATGGTATGGCGCTAAACGCTGTTGTAGTTGATATTGAATGTTCTTTCTTGCCTTTTGATTTTATAATAAACTTGGTGACATGATTGATTTATGTTAACATGTCTGTCACCCGTGATTTACGCAGCAACGATGACGAACACTAACGATTTCAACAATATTTTATTATTTTTTATATTTAAATAGTAGCAAAGTAACAACACGGGTTATTAGTAAAGAGTAGATTAAAAGTTAAGTTATTTATAATTTTATAGAGATAAAATAGTGTTGTTAACGATGGAGTGACATTGGAACACTGTATAGAATGTCACGTTAGTCACGGCGAGAGGACTGATCAGGTACGTTATCCTATGACGCTACTCTCACGTTTCGTAGATGGTGTGGTTAGAGCTAGATTACGTTTATTGCTTTCTATGTTGCTCAAATTGATGCTCTGCAATGAACAAAGTATTGATTTGTTGGTCCAGTACAAATTGTTGCTTTTTATTTTTTATTTATACCATACTCTTAGATATTTCTGATGCAATATTATCCAGATATTGATTAATGAGGCTAATAACATGTTCCTGATAATTTTACCCAAACATGATCGTATCTTTCGGCTTATTCGTTCTGAATGACATACAATATATTGGCAACTATTTTTTAAATAAGTTTTCGTGTGTGACAAACGTCACAGACAACTGCATAAGTTAATGTTACTTTTCAACTATCAACCCACCTTATGTGATCTTAAGAGCTTAAGTTAACTGAAGTGTTATTTTTATAATTATGTACCTACTACTGAACTTGCCGAAATAGTTCCAAATGCAAACACTTGAGTCCTATTATATCATAGTGAAATCTATTCTTTTTTGTTATTATTTTTTAATTTATTAATTTATATGGTTATTTTAAAATAGTTTAAGCAGTTTGACTTTGCTACAAGTTCATGTTTTACATAAAACATCAGATTTTCATTGAACACAATTTCTGTTATCTATTGATTTGCTTAGTGAGTTTTAATTTATAGGACTGATGATTTAAATTTTGGTTAATATATATACACTTAGTACATATATTCCAAAATTGATATTATTTCACATTTTTTCTAGTTTTAAATGTTTTATTTTGAATGCATCTCATGGACAAGTTTATTCTCTTAAAAATTGATTGTGAACTGTTCTAATACTGGTGCTATACTTCCTTCAAATTTTTTTAACGGCAGCTATGTTCAAATTCTATCATAAACTTGTTCATGGAATGATTCCATGAATCGTGGTTTTCATTTTAATCATGGTGTAATAAAATTTCGTCATTCAATTTGAACAAATAAAGTTAATATATTTTCAGTTTGTTTTTTTTTCTTTTTTATTGTTGACCTTTCATTTTATTCACCTAGTAGCACATGATTTAATTATTTTGCAAAATTTATTTGCGCCTATAATCACTACAGTAAGTAGAGTAACCTAGGTAGGTATATAAAGGACAATTCCAAAGGCCTAGTTATTATTACGAAAAAAAGAATTTATAAAAGTCGTCTCATCACGCCTACGCCTAAAATTGTTGCCGTGGTGTTGTCCTTTAATACAAAAAGTTTTTTTTTAATATTCACCATAAATGTTACAATCTGTTGAATTAAAATGATAAATACTCATAAATCTTTACCTTATATTCCAGGACGAGGTAGCCCTGATTCAGAAAATAAGGACATGAAATATGCTCGATCGTCGCCCACAAATGATGGATCAGGAAAAATTCGCGTTAATCCGGCAACACAAGCTTCTACTTCAAATGAGTATCAAAATGACTCCTTAAATAACAACACGCTACAGACCGGCAGTCAAATGCAAAGGCCAGCTGTCAGAAGACGGATAAGAAGAAGAGCTAACTCGGCATCCAACGACCCCGCCGAGCAGCTCACCGAGATGTCTGTAAGAGGCCTAAATCTCTTCAGATACGCGTCGGTCAGCGAGGGGGTGTACCAGTGCACAGAGTGCGCTAAAGAGAACATTCAAAAAACTTTTAAAAACAAATATTCATTCCAGAGGCACGCTTTCCTGTACCACGAGGGTCATCAAAGGAAAGTATTTCCGTGCCCCGTCTGTTGCAAAGAATTTTCTAGGCCTGACAAAATGAAGAACCACATGAAAACGACGCACGACTGTTACGTGCCAAAAGATTGCGTGTATCCACCGAACGCATTCTTCTTGATCCCTGGGATGGAGGGACAGCTGCCGCCCGGCATCAAGCTGGAGGCGATGGGCTCGGGCTCGCCACGTGGCTCCACGCCCTCGCACTCCTCGCCTGACCCGGCGCAAGTCTGAGCATGGCTTGGCGCTGGATTGTTATTGATTCCACGTAAACATGTAAACTTTTCCTTTGGCTAGTTTGTAGGTCGTCAAGATATCGAGGTTTCGATTATAGTATTCGTTCTATTTTTGGAGTTAAATTTTCATGTACATTTTTACATTGTACGTATTACAATATTTCCAGGAATACTGTTATGCATTTATAACGAATGTTTGTTACATAAAATAAAGCTCATTATGTTATCTTGTTTAAAAGTATGGTTGTGCAAATATTAGACAATAATATACAATGTAATATTTGAGGCCAGTTACTGCGTGTTGAATTTAACTTGTTTTTGAAATTATAGCATTTGTAGGTGCTACAAAAGTCTGAAATGTGCCTTCCATTTACGCAGTTTATTAAACTATATTACTAAATGAGTTGTCGCCTAAAGTGCCTAAAAATACTTATAGTGATTCGAGATACCGCAAGACACCAACCAAAGACTGTATTACAAATAAAACTTATTTTTATGTTGTCTATGTTCGCAAATTGCAACATTACCGGTATGTGATCGGAACTCGCGGACCGGGCGCTGCGCTCGCGCTGGTACGTCTAGGCGGTGGACATGGCGCCAGGAGCCCATGACATAAGTATATTGCGACAATATCATATCACTCGCAAGCATTAATAAAAATAGATATATTTGATAATATTAAAATCTTTTCTATCTTACTAAAGACTTTTATAAAATAGATTATATTAAAAATAATTGTCTACCTATTAGTGAGCCTACTGTTATGTACTATTTGTACCATTTGATTGAATCTATTTTATTAACAAGAGAAGTATAGTGGGAAAATATCAATATATACATTTAACTTGATAGTGCCATAGCGCAATTTTTATTCATTTTGTATAATTTTTAATATTACTAAAGTTTCCAACTTTTATTATTTCACTTTTTAGATTATATTTAGTGGATAGCGGAGAAGTTCTAGGTATACTAGGAACTAAAACAAAATCAGCAGTTCTTCCATTGATAAGGGAAATAATATTTGTTAGTGTAACGCCTAATGTTCACGTATATCGTTAAGTTCGATTTCGGAATGATTTATGCCTAATCTACGTTATTGTAAGTTCACGTTTTGGGAGAGTAGGTACGTTTATGAGATCGATTAATGTTTTTACTGATTGGATACTAAAATAGAATAGTATTAATTCATTGTCTAATTAAAACATTAATCGGTTATAAATTGAGTTTCTGTATTTTAAATTTTAGCGCACAACTTGGATATAGTTTCATCTACGTATGTTAAGTTTACATGAATAAGAAGATTTTGTTAGATCACGTTCTTGTATATAGTTAAACTGTGTATTACATAAACATTTAGGATATATATTATAGTCGCCGACAAGGTATTAACAATTTGCAGTGTGATTTTTATTTAAGTAGGTACGTCAGCGCCAGTCAATCGCACAAACTAACTCAACGTCGCGAAACGTTGGTCTATTTTGACAAGGATTAGAATTTTTGTTTGTATTTTCTTTTATTTTTTATTTTTCACCACTTCCTTTTCTATTACCTTATGCTTTGTTACTTATTGAGTCCGTAGGCTTTCTCAAGTTGGAGGAGAATTGTTTCATACATATAATATTTCTTTCTTTATTATTTGAAGTGGTGAAGTGTTATGCCTATCTTTTATCTTTTTTGTAGTATTTTATTTTGTGATATTAGTGCTAACTAAGTTGGCGATCATGTTCATTGTTGAGTTATTGTAATTCTTACTTTCTGACTTATAAACACATGCTGCAAGGCAGCGTAATATTAATACTTATAAAAAGCATCGCAAAACATATTTTACTTTATGAATAAAGTATTACGAGAGCTAGAATGCGTTAATTGGTAAATTTAAATATCGGCGATTAAATATTTTGTTTCTTGTACAAAATAATGAGAATTTAACTTACACAAAAACATTTAAATAACTGTTACTTGGTAATTGTATGTAAAATATTTTCTAATGATTATTTATCTTTGTCTGACTTTTCTGCTATTAGAATTTTCTTTGGTAAAAGTTTAGCTATACCTTCAAATATTATATTTTATACCTACCTCCATGATAGGTCCTACAGAAAGGTGATTATTAGGTACACCTACTTTCTAATAGCAATAATATGCTAAAACTATGTT
Source organism: Noctua janthe (assembly GCA_910589295.1). Classification (NCBI taxonomy): domain Eukaryota; kingdom Metazoa; phylum Arthropoda; class Insecta; order Lepidoptera; family Noctuidae; genus Noctua; species Noctua janthe. The sequence goes on along the minus strand of OU342556.1, from coordinate 8,561,874 downwards.
ATATGAAAAAATCGTCTAGAAGTTTAAAAATGTTTATTATTAACTAATATTGCAAGAAAAGTTTTTACTAATTAGGTTCGTGTCAAGTGCAATGATTATATGCAAGTGTTGATTTTTTACTATATTCTATTGATTCTTACTCGATGCCAGTGGTACATGATTTTATTGTTATCAGACTGACGGAGAACTAACAATTTAGCCATTAGATTTCTTCGTCCGGAACATCCTCTTTGATAAGTTAATGGTATCGAGTATTAATAGTTTACTATCGTTCACATATAAAGTGCTGTAACATTTATATTTTCATCCAATATTATTAACATTGACTTGGTCTTATTCATCAAATTCTTGTTTCAATATTTTGAGAGATTGCTACCAATTAGTCGTTCAAAAGTATCATTTATTTAAACCGATGCGATGCAAGGTAATATTAACTCTGTACTTTGTAGAAACCGTCAGTAATAACATCTTTTGTTTATAAGATGGGCCATACTAAAATATGTTTTTTTTTTTATTTCGACTACTCCTACAATATTGTAATGATTAGAGACCGGATTATATGCAATTGCATATTATTACTGTTTTTTTTTGTAGATAGGTAAAGGATATTTTTTTCAAAAAGTGTTTTAGTTGAGAACTGTACTTATCTAATATTGACCATAGTGTCCTCAGTGGATGTAGACCGATCGATTTCAAGTTATAAAATACATTAATTAAAAGTAGACTCAATCGTACTACTGATAAATAATTTGACACAAAATAAGAATAACAATTATAATAATTTTTTAATAATAATTGCAAAATTTCGAGCATTTATAATGCATACTTTGACGTTTTAAAGTTGCATATAATCCGGTCTGTAGTAATGATATAGTGATATAAGAGCGTTAGATATTCGATAGTCTATATTAACAATAGCTATTAACAAAATTACTACCACAGTCTAACTGATAATTTTAATAGATTACTATAGTAGGTATGTAATTATCGTTGCAAACATCAAAGCTTTAACAATAAATTGATGAGAACGAGACAAAAGTTTATTTTTATTGTAACAAAAATATAGTAGTTATATTATAAAGAAAGGATCTTACCAACACGTATTGAGTAATTATTGTGAAAAACATTTACCTACACTACGAATAAAACAATAAAAATATTTGTGTGTCTTTAATTAATACCTACCTACTCCTCTTTAGTATAACTAATTAGCGGATATTAATGTATTAATCATTATTTAATTTGTCATTAGAATTTCCAGAATACCATTACTCATTTGATGACGATGGTGACAACGACGGCAGCATTTCTATTATTACACTCAATTTGAATTCTTCTAATCCCGATCCGATTGTAACGAACTATGTAACCGCAACAACGACTGGCGACCCGTTCGAGGATGCACTTAGCAAGGATACTGGAGTTCATTTCTTAACTGAGCAAATGCAAGAGCTGGCTACTAAACAAGAGGGGAATAAGGATGAAGGAAAAGACGGATCCAAAGGGAGACACGAACTGTTGGAATACTACCTGAGGACTGATGGTCGAGTGATCTGTAAGATGTGCGGGGAGGTGCTGCCGAGCCGCACCCACTGGTACAGGCACAAGTACAAGCAGCACGCGATGCAGCCGACCAACCCCTCGCCACTTTTCCAATGCGAACAATGTTTTAGCTATTTCAAAAGTAGAAAAGGTAAGAATTTTGAAAGCATGTTTGTGTATGGCAGTTAGAAGTACTTAGAAAACGGACACTTGGAAAACATTAGGCATTAGTTAAATTCCGGCTCTTCATAATTTCCTAGCTTACATGTTCTGGTCCAATTAGGTTTTGTAATTGCTGAGCAGAAGGAACTAAGATACGAAGATTTTTTGACTCGGTTAGATAAGAAGCTGCCTTACTATCTGTTTGAAGCCGGCGCAATACATAGAAAAACAAAACGAAGCGGTATATACTATGTAACAGAACCCTAGAATGTTGTTAGAAAGCACTAGGACAAAAGGGCCGAAAGACAAGTCATGAAAATGTATCATCAGGTTTTGAAGTGACAAAAAAAATGGGAAAAAGATATCTGATAGTATGTATAGGGTTACCTACTTGAAATCGAATGACGTGAGATCGAATAACACTTGCTCGAAAACGTTAACTCGATGTACTTGGAAAGAAAAAAAAATCAACTATAATCATGAAAAATAATAAGATAAAATAACATTACCTAGTTATTTTACCAACAAAAAAAAAAATTATTATTAAGCCAGAAAAAAAAATAATGAGGGTAGTTTTAACCATAATGACAACAGTATAAGCACGTAGTATTTGTATCGAGAAGCTAATATGACATTTTCTTAAATTCATGATTATATTGATTTATATTTCTACGCATATATTGTTTCATTATATTAGAGATACTCAAACAAAAATCCTGAAACTGTGTTTCAAGATAATAGGCCTTCGGGTTGCCGATGATTCGAGCTTATAGTTATTCGAGATTTTGATGCATCGATGTAGTGAACTGTCTCGCTCACAATTTATCGATTTCAAGTACTATCGAGTTAACGTTTTCGAGCAAGTGTTTCATATGATTTCAAGTAGGGAACCCTTATTGTATGAGTGAAAACCTTCTAAAGCGCCACTTTTCCAAGGTGCCATCAGCACAACTTTGATAGCTTATATTTTTCGGAAATTGATGCTTTAGAAAATTTTGTCTCAAACAAAAGTTGTTTGCATTGATCTCAGCTATTGATTACCTAATACAGGATTTATACGTGACCGCTATTATGAAAATAAAACAAAATGGCGGAAGTTAGGCAGACCACGCTTTAGACAAAATTTTGCAAGCCAATGTATTTTAAGCCTCAATTATGCACCTATTCACTATGGGTGTACAGCATTTCATCAACATTTACAGGGTATATCGGACACATAGCAAGTAAACACAGCGAATTACTATCAGACACCAGTCCAGTACTAACTAACACACAAGCCACGCAAGCATCAGAAGCTACTGTACCGGAAAAAATCGACCAACTTCTGGAAGTGAAGGACGAACCCGATCCAGAATTAGCGATTCCAAAGTCGAGCGTACCAAACTATCAAACATCTGTCGTAAAACACACGTCGAGGACGACAGAAACTAAGAAGACCTACCATCGTAAAGGTAACTTTCTGCAGCAACTTAGTTTTTGGTTGCATATACATACAGGGTGTAAGGGACAGCCCTCCACAAACTGATGGGGGTGAATTCAGTAGGTATACCGTATTAAGATGACCGGTACAAGACAATATTTCGGGAATGTTATGGGAATCCAATAAATTTGATATGTTTTATTTCTTGATACGCAATGTATCGTTACCATGGCAAAATGCACGTAGCGAACGGCAAGCGCGACGACGAGTTCGATGAATTCTGTAGCTAGGCAGGAAGTGAACAGCTGATTTTACGCGTCATTCGTTAGAGTATTTCAACATCCATTGTTGGATTTTTTTTATTTTAGCCGTATTATTTACATAAATGGAGTGCTACATATAGGGAATTTCTTACTGAAATAATTCCTTCATTTCAGTATAAAATTACATTCCCTAGTAACTGAAAAAAAAAAACAAAAAAAAAAAATCCGGAGAAAAATTCCGGTGGAATATGATTCAAAATAAGGAGCTGAATGCTCCCTGTCAGTTTGTGGAGGGCTGTCCCTTACACCCTGTATAACATCACGCCTGTAATGTCCGAAGGGTTAGGTAGAGGTGTACCTATAGCACACCCATATTTCGCCAGTTATGTTTTAAGCCGCATGTAATAGGGGGCGAGCCTATTGCCATCAATCAGGGGCAAATCCAGACTCCGTGGTTGCTACTGAGAAACTCCTGATAGAAAAACCCAATAATCCGACTCAGGAATCAAACCCAGGACCTCATGCTCCGCAGTCGCGCTTGCGACCATTCGAGCAATGAGGCAGTTGGTTAAATGTAGGTAGGTCAATAACGAAGGGTGAAACTTGTAAATCCCTGTCTCATTAAAAAAAAAATGAAACGGTTAAACATGACAGGCTTTTTATATAATTTATTTAATGAATATGCTTAACTGGATTAGTAAGGAGCAAATCGTACTAAACCTAATAGAATTACCACTCTGTCGCTGCACCATTGTTAATTAATTTTTGGTTTCAGAATCAACCGTGAATCAAGCAGACTGGCAGGAAAAACGTTCTAGGGAAGAGAAATTAGTGGCCGACATCATAGACCGGGTGCGTCGTGAGTGCGAGGCACAGCCAAAGCCGGGTCCCCCGCGCCGGCCCTATGCGCGCCGCGCTGCCGCAGTCATGCACACGACGCCGATGCGACAAACAGACGCACTGACGTAAGCACGAGACAAGAAGTTCCTCTAGGATAGTTTTATATTAAGACAAAGCGTCTGTTATAAACTTATAACAATGTATATACGTGGGTATACGTTCAATCTTAGGATTAAAGGTTACATTCGAACAGGTTTGTTAAAATCGCTATAGCATCAGCAATTTAAATGCAGTGCGATTCCAGCAGCCGATTAATAATTTCATCAAACAAGAATACCAAATGATCACTAATCATATTAATATGATGTATGTATACAGGGTGTAAGCAGGCCCTTCACGAAGCCGTCAACCAAGTATTCTGTACCTACATCCTACTTTTTTTTTTGTGTGGTGAAAAATCACGTTTTACGGTAGGACTCAATGTAACGCACTCAAAACATTGTGCTGATGGATGGATTGAATAGTACGTTGGTCGTGGAGGTGTTTAAAGTATGTAAAAATCTTACATTAAAAACATGTACTTATTTTTAAAAAAAACTTGTGAAAAAGTTGGAACTTTGACCCCCAATATCTCCGTAACTAGAAGGTTCCCAGGTATGGTCTAGCTAAAACAAAAAAATGATCGCAATGACGGGGAGAGCAAGTGTCTTCGGGCTTCGTTAAGGGTCTTGTTACACCCTTTATAAAGTGATATTTTAAACAAAAATAACATGCATTAAAATGTAAAGTAAGTGAAAGTAATATTTTCCATTGGATGAAAGATTTCATTTTCACTCAGATTAAGAGCAATCCGTGCAAGCAAGCATGCAGTCATTCAAACAAGCAAAGCACGAAACACAGCAAGCAAAACTTTCTAAGCGTGTTTCGTGTACCTAGAAAATTACCCATTCAATATTTCGTTTTCTTAGTAAAGGACAACAAAGAAAACATTGTTTACTCTAATAGGTACTTAAAGTATGGACCACCAAGGCACCAAATCAATAAAATTACCTAAAAACACTATGATGGCAATCATAGTGTATTTAGTGGCCATTATAAAACCTAATACTTAATCTAACCCTTATAAAGGCATTTTTTTAATAAGATAAGGCCTATTGAAACGGCCTACCTACGTAATTTTGTGCCAATTATTTAATTCTCTAGGCTTCTAAGTCTATCGAAGTCCAATGTTCAGTGTTGGACGATCGAGGCACCACAGTTGTTTTAGTGCCAAATGTTGTAAATACGTGTCAAAAGTTATTAACGAAATTGATGTGCCAACAATTTTCCAGATCATGTAAATACTTACCTATACCTAATATATAATAATATATAAAATCAGTGTTTACTCCAATTTAAATATTAACTAATATTTTTTGTGAATTCTTTATATTTACTTAGTAGCGAACTTAGGTTAAAGATAAATAATTTCCAAAATATTCGTTATGTTCCTACTACATAGTTAGTCTCGTTCCATCAAATCATATCAATATGGAGTTAAGAATACTACAGCTTTCTCAATGACTTCTACGGTTCCAATAACGATTTAATATCGTGTTTATGAACTATCTATATTTCTCTCATTATAAGATAACTAATGAATATTGTCTATCAGCAATTATCTACTACGTCATTTTCATTAAACTACGAGGGGTAGTGCAAAGAATATCTATTTGGAATACTACTAATAATTTTGGATACTCTACCTCAATTAACGTAAAAGGCAACTGTGTTTTTTCGCCATTATAAGGGAACAGGGACTGCGATTCTCCATATAAATGTGTTCCCCTTTTTTTCTTCCTGAATAATGCCTCTAGAGAAATCTTTTTTTTTCATAAAATCAAGGTCTACTGTAGACATGTCCCTATCATTTCCTTTTTTTCAACAATTTTTAATTGCACAGAAAATATGAACCTCCAAAATGACAAAAACGCCCCATTTTTACGGCTATGATTAGAGGACTACCAGTGAAATTCGAAACTTCTAGACATACTCTTTCTTAAAATTTCTCAAAGTTAATTGAATCGGCTCAGTTTTAGACTAGGAAAAAGGGGAATACGAAACGTCGATCACGACAAAATGTTTATTGTATACCTAATCGGTCTGTCCCTATCGCACTCTTCGGGGGCAGGCTTGACGTAGCGCGACTGCAATAGTTTTTTCAAACACCTAGTTTTCAAATTCATCGCAGGCCCTGTTCGCTCTTAAGACACAAAAACAATATAAATATATTGAGCCAGAAACAAACTATTATTCCAAATATTCTGTACTTCCTCTACTTATGTATTTCCCTTGTATCATCTAGGCCTATGCTTAGGTACATAACTGTAACAAATTCTGTCCCGTATTCGTCTGTTAATTTTTACATAACGGCTATAATTATATAAAAACGAAATGTGAGACTGAAAGTTAAATAAAAAGATAGAATCTCCTGAAATGCCTACGTTACTAGCAAAGGTAAGGGAATAGTGTAATTGATCAGCAATATGAACCGTGCTGAACCATGTTTTAGCGATATTTTATTATCTACTTTCTTACGTCACGTCTTCACGTGTAAACCTAAAAGGAAACTGTTTTTTTTTACTATAATGAGCGTAATTTTTATTTAGGTAAGCAATTTATTTTCGTTATAGTTATCTACCGTCTAGCAAAGTTATTAATTTGTAAAATGAAAATTGAAATCCTGCATCAGGGTTACAATTTTTCTTGGTCGGTATTTTATTACTAACTGTACGTTTATTAAATATGTTTTATACGCAAACCCTGCGTAGGGAACTACACCTGTTTTTGTTATGGAAAGAAAAATTCGAGTGCGAGCAGGGTTTGAACCTGCGACCTTTCGATTCTGTACACCGGACGTCTTAACCAATTCAACCAGAACGCGGTGTACAGAATCGGAAGGTCGCAGGTTCAAACCCTGCTCGCACTCGAATTTTTCTTTCCATATCAAAAACAGCTGTACGTTTTTTGTTGCTATTTTGTTGATTTATTATTATGAATTACTTAATTGTTAACGTTAGTTTTCTTGATTAATATCAATCATAGATACTAATTAATGATAACTACATGTGTCAAACTTGTAAATAGTTAGTATATCTTACAATATACAAAAACTGTGATGAATGTGGCTCAGAAATATACGTATTAAGAAGCTAAGTTTAGTACATTTGTTATTTAAACCTAGTGTTTTAATCCCAGCTCCAGCAAACCTGAGGTTCAAATTCCGAAGGGGCGAAGGCGAATGTAGCCACAATACACCAGGGGCAAAACTACAATCGCAACGACACTATTTTCTTGTCTCTTTAAAAACGGCAATAGGCGGAAATGACATCCACACGCCATCTACGGGAGCATTTCTTCGAGTTATCTAGGTACTACCGCGTTCACTGACGGTCGACCACTTTTCAACCTTGTAACTTAGGAGGACATAAGACTGAAAAGTGGTCGACGGTCAGTGAGTGCAGTAGTACATAGTAACTAGTCGTGTAGGCTGTAGCCATGCGGTTTATTCTAGCGATTGAACGGCCTTGCTGCCAGTTTGTAGTACGCATTATGCATTTATATTAAATCCGCACTCACATAGGTAAACTTATCAACATCACGCGTGTATTTCTCCGAAGGGTTAAGCAGAGATGTGCACACGGCGACACATTAAGCTATACAATTCCAGTAAAACATGGCGTAGCTTTGTATAGATTTACCGTACAATGAGAGATCCGCATAAACTGGTTTTTTATAGCTTGATTGGTCGTCGTGCGTACTATAATAAACCTACATATGTAATAGATGTTGAGCCTATTGTCATCACTCGGACACAAATTCCTAATGGAACAACCCAATAACACTTTGCCCTACCTCAAGCGCAGCAGTAACGCTTGCGACCATTAGACCCAACAAAGCAGTGGATACAAGATGGGGGAGGAAAGTACTGGAGTGAAAACCACGGACGGGACGGAGAAATGTGGGAAGACAAGGTGAACAGACGATCTTATTAAAATGGCCGGAAGAAAACGGATGGCAATGACACAAAACCGCCAAAAATATACTCGGCATTGGGGATCACCTCGGAAATAAAAATTCAAAATATTTTTTTACTTTATTAATGTAATATTCTCAGCTTTTCCAACATGTGTTATTATAACGGGAGAAACTTCGTAACTTTGATCCTATCTTTCGGTGCTGAATTTTTGTCGCGAGAAAGCTTTCCAGTAATTGTACGTACGTCGTACATAATAGTTCCATGGCTTTGATAGATTTCAAATAATATGTGGGCAACACTTTGCCAAAAGGCGATAACCATGGTCATGAATAATGATTATCTATAAAAAAAGGTGATGATATTAGACTTCTTCTGTCAAGTGGGCCAAGTGTCAAACAAAGCTGTCACTGTCAAAGTTTTGGAAAAAGTGTCTGTGTATAAAACGGTCAGTTCAGTAATTCAGTTTGCAAACAAATTAGATTACTTTCTTTTACTTAATGAAATAAAGTGTCAAAAAGATGCCGCCACAGTTTCAGGTTATAAGATGCTACAAATGTTCAGTCTTTCAGGTACCTATGTGGAAGTTTTAGTACTCTAGAAGTTTATTCTTCTACAAACATATTATTTTGTTTTATAATTCCTTTTTTTTCTATTAAAATTATTTTAGGGTCATCAAACTACCAAATCAAATAAATGGGAGTGTAAGGTTTGTGGTGAAAAGCAATCATTTAAAAGATTCTATGGATTAGGCACAGCAAAGGAATGCCGATTTCAGGTTCAAAAACTAAACGGTTTGAGAGGGCAGTTAGAAGAAATGAAAAACAACACAGATGAAAATAGTAATAGCAACAAAAGTGAGGATATTGTAACAGTGCCTATAAAGAATAATTATTACAAACCAGTTCAAAATAGTAAATGGTCAGACTATGTAGACGAACCGGAAACTGTAGAACACAATACTAATGAAAGCATGTCCCTAGGAGAAACACAAGTTATTTTCGAGATTCCTATAAAGCGGAGAAAGCGAAGTTCTAATAACTTCAAAAGAAATCCTGATTTAGCACCTAAAGAGGGAAACAATTATAATAACTCTGCTACTTCACCTAAAATTGTGCCAAATAGTTTGATTTTTTCTAGACTGATTGAGCCAAAATCAAAACCACCACAACCCAACTTTAATGTTGAAGACTCTATACATGGAGAAGAACCCTTGAATGTAATTAAACATAATCATTTGAATAAGTATGTTCCCCCTGTTTGTAATAAAAATTCAAGATGGGCTCAGTTCACAGATGAATCACATAAAACGGATCAGATGAAGAGCATACTTACACCACAAAATGATATGTTGTTTTCATGTTCTGATGATGCTGATATTGAATCTATTTTAGGTGTCTAACTAAATAATCTTTATCTATTTAAAACCAAACTATAATGATATTCATTCTCAATTGATTTCATTTGAATGACCTACAACATCTATAGACCAACCGCTTTAGTGAGTCCTCGTGAAGGTATCAATTTAAATGGAATATTTTGAAGGTTGGTACACGTTCACGTATTGGCTTAATTAATATGGTAATACCTACGTGGAATATGGTTATTTTAAAGCAAATAACCTGTGGGATATTGTTATGACTTTGTGGACGCTTAATGTGCCTTTGATGGGGCAAGGTGGCGGACTCATTAGAGCGGTTGGTCTATAGATAGTTGTTATGACTGGATTGAATATAAAATGTTTAGTCCCCAGTTCCTCAATATGTATTTCAATATCATAATTTTATTGTTATTTGGATGTCAGTAGATAATAAAAGGCAATAGTACTCCAATAATTTTATTATTACAACCAATACACATTATCATCACAATGGCAACAGTTTAATATCACTTTCATTAATGTCTACTAGATAAATAGCGAGTGTACTACAGGCATACTTTTACATCATAACATCTACAACAAACTTCAATGATTACATCCCACAGCGGGCACATCATTGCCCATACTTATACAAGGTGTAAACGGACCCTTCACGAAGCCGTCAACCAAGCATTCTGTATCAAACTAAGAAACCTTACAAAAATCATTGCTGGGAAACAACTTTAGTTTTGGGGTGAAAAATCATGTTTTATTGTAAAACTCAACATTGTGCTGATGGATGCATTGAATAGTAAACAGGTCATGAAGGAATTTAAAGTAAAATTATCATTTATAAACTAGTATTTAAAAAAAAACTTGGAAAAAGTTGTAACTTTGACCATCAATATCTCCATAACCAGAAGGTACCCAGTTATGGTCCAGAACAAAAAAATGGTCGCAATGACGGTAGAACAAGTGCCTTTCGGTTTTGTTAAGGGTCTTTTTACACCTTTTATGTTAGAGCATATATCCATCCTTCTAATCTCCCACAAGTAGGCAGCACTATCACAAAGTGTGTAGTCACTGTATGAAGCTAAGAATAACAATAATATTACATTGATAATAATTGCAGAATATTTGTTTAAAGCTAAATGTACACAGACTCAGAAAGACATCTAAAAAAGTTTATTGTACCAACTGACTCTTCAAAGAGTTTGTCACACTTACTGCTAGATTGTTTTATAGGGTTCACAGTATTTAAGTAAAAAGAAACTTCAAGTATAAGTTATATAGGTAATCCTATTATATAACTTCAGTGTTTTAGGCAGTGAATATTTTTCATATTGCTGATAAATTTGGCCCAATGATAGACATGACTATTCTTATCAATTACATATTCTGAAGACAGAAAAGACAGCCACATAGAATAATATAGAATGTAAAATACAAAGGAAGCCCTACTACTTTCGATGTATAGTAAGAATACCTTAGAATAAATATTGAAAATGATATAGTCACTTAAATATTATCAGAAATCAGACTGTTTACTTATATCTTTACGTAAAAAGATGTAAGTTGATCTGTATTCAGATGTAAAATTGTAAATAATCTTCACAACTTCTAAGCTAATTACCAACGACATTTTTCACTGTGTTCATTTGCTTCACTTGAGTATGGAACTCTCATCAAAAGTTCTTGTCGGATCACGACTCCTTGCGTCCTTAACTAACAAACTAGCGTTATTGCTCCCGCCCCGTGCTGCCTGCCAAAGTCCTCTTTACAAAAAGCAGTTCTCGTGTCTGCTTGTCACGTCATTTTCCAAATATATTAATAGAACGTCGACTAGTACGGCGTCATGTGCCTGCGTCTGTGTAGCTCCCTAGCTCGCGCGTATCTTCGACCGTAGCTCCATCGCCATGCCCTGAGGAAAGAATTTCTTAAATCAGCTGTTAAAAGATAGTTCTTAGTAAGAAGCCGTATACCTACGGCTTCTTACTAAGAACTATCTTTAGCCGATAGCAGTCATAGCCTAGTGGTGTAACCGTCGGACTGCCAAGTCATGTCAGTCTCGAGTTCGAACCCAAGGCACGCACCTCTGATTTTTCGGATTCATGTGCGTATTGTATAATTTTATTATCACTAGATTCGTTGAAGAAACACATTTTGAGAAAACCAGCATGCCTGAGAGCTATTTCTTGACGGCAAGTAAAGCTAAGTCAGAGACCCATGGGCGGCATACAAACTCTGACACCAGGTAAGGCACTTACCTTACGATAAAGAAGAAGAAGTAAGAAGCTAATCCAACCGGTAATTTAAAAACATCGACTCACAGCTCCTAATATTAAGGAAACTTATTGTGGTACGGTGCAAGTGTGATAATAGTCATGATCAGGATTATTAATGAAACCGTTCATTCAGGGTTAGGTACCTACCTCTCATTATATCCGACAGAGTCGCCTCTGTACAAGTGGTCTTCGAATCGGTCGTCAAAACGCCTACTGACAATTTCTTCACTGCTGCCTGAAATTCGAAGTTTTAACAATTACTTAAGACTGGTCATGTACGTATATTTTATTTTATAAATTTAAAGATTTTTCTGTACCATTTGGATTAGAGTGTGAGAACCGTCGACACGATGGACCTCTGCAGCCGAGCAGTTGTTGCAGCTGGTTGTGGAAGTAATCTTTCTCAGCCGGCGTCAAATATTTTACTCGATTTTGCGTCTCAAAGGGATCTGGAATGAGCAATTGAAAATGTTAATTTATTTGGGAACTTTTTTCAGTGAATGTTTTTGTCTTCCGTGATCATATCATCGTACCGATTCTTAAGTTGTAGTAAGTGACAAGTCCGGTGATAAACTCGCAGTAGAGCAAGTTATGCGTAGCGTTGATGGTCCGGATGCAGTTGTAGGTGTTGTTGGAGGTGCTCATGCAGAAGCAGAAGGGGCCCGCCGTCCAGAAGGGCGCCGTCCGCCAGTGGTCGTTGTCGTGTCTGTAGCAGTTCATACGCTCTGACTCGCATAGCTTCTCTAATTCTGCCTGGAATTAAAAATAACAAAATCTTATAGTTAGAGTTTTCGTCGTTTCAATTTGGCTTTCAAGTTTGTTTATAATGTGGGTAGATTGCAAATTCTGGTATATACCCTCTTCCTAGCTTTCCTCAGTTTCTTTTGAAGCAACTGTGCTTTCTTCTTTCTTTGTTCTTCTCTCGCTTTCTGTGCCGCTTCCAGGTAGCTGTGTCCAGGTCCTCTCATTTTTCTAAAAGAAACAAGAAAACCATTACATCCTTGTCCAGGAACTATGCTAGAAAAATAATTCAATTTCAAAATCATGAAATTAGTTACCAACCTATTTTCTTCACAATAACAAACGTGCTTGTCTTCATTCTCAATGAAGAGCGGATGAAGCCTTCTCTGGAACACGTCAACAGGCTTATCGAAAATCCCCATATTCTTCGACGTTGCTTTGTTAGGATTCCTCTGTTCGTACTCAGAAGCGTCCAACCGCGCCGGGCCAAGGCTCAAAGGACTGAGTGTCGTGTGCCTCGGTGCCGTGGTTGTTGGTCTACTCGTTGTGGTTGTCTCAGCCGTTGTTGGTTTACTTGTCGTACTTGTCGATCTCTCCGTCGACAGAAACTTATCTATAGCGGAACTGAAATAGTTTACATTCTGCGAAAAATACCCTTCGTCGGTAGAATTCTCATCTGGGACACGTTTTGTAGTAACATCGAAATTAATCGCAAATTCAGTTGTGACTATCGAATCTGTGCTCGTTATTACGCTTTGCAATGTACTTTTGTCTTCTTCAACACTGTTCTGGTCGTAGTTTCCTTCTATAATGACCGTAGTCACCTGAGGTTTAGGAATTTCGATTGTATGATCGGTATTATTCACGGTTGTATTTGTATCCGCTTCGTTAGTCATATTAACAGTTTGAATCGTAGGAGCTTCAGTTTTTGTCTCGTTCTTCAATTGAATATCAAATACATCCTCTTTGGTTTTAGCATTTATTGTAGGTACTACGTATTCATTTGAATGCCTGAATTTCTTTTCCTGAGCCGTACTATTCCTGTGTTTAGGTTTCACTCTGTGAATTCTACCTCTTCTTAAATGTTCCTTTGAAGAATTGTGTTCGTGAGTTAGACTCTTGTTAAATAGGTGGTTGCTGATGAAGGCGGGATGGACAGTTTGCGTTTCAATGACCGGTTTCGAAGTTTTTAAATGTCTTTTTATTTCTTTTAAATCTTCTAATTTCGTTCTTAATTGCCTTATTTGATCCTCTAAACTTAATCTGTTTGTGTGCCAAGCTTTGAGATCGTTGTAAATTATCTGAGAACAGTTTACTGTTCCATCTTTTTCTATCTTACATTCTAACGAAGACTCATTGCTGTTAACTATCGCGTCGTTCTTCTTATGTTTATTGTGGTTCCAGTGTTGAGCCCTACGTTTAATTCTTTTATGATCTACGTTTTCTTTGGTACGTTCATAAGCCTCAAGGAATGCTTCTGTTTCCTTAATAAGTTTGTCGATTTTATCCTTTGTATTTCTGCTTTCTAATTCGTCGATTGGTTCATTCTTGAAGTTCAAGTGTCCAATGCTTGGGTTTTCTTTTAGAATACTATCAACTGTGTTAGGTTCGTAAACCTCATTGTCTATAGATCTTCGACTGCGAGTACTGTTCTCTTTCGAGACTTCGGCGAGTCGTCGAGCTATAGTTCCGTCAGTTTCTAGCCTTGTGTATACAAGTCCGCTAGGTGTGAAACAGGCACATTTCTTTGTGCTCATCTTCGATTGTGGCGTCAATTCAGTCTGCAAAACAGATATATTTCATGAATACTAATAGTGGATGTGTATGTTGGCCAGAAGTTGTTTCTTAAAATCATACTGACCTCATATCTACATTTGTGTCTACGCCATCGCCCATTTATTAGAACACACTTCCACTTCCTGCCCGCGGAGCAGGGTGCACGCAGTTCAGCCTTAGAGCAGTCAGCTGCTAAGCGAGCTGCTTTTCCCTCCAACCCGGTTGCATCCGCCACTTCTGAAATTATAACATAACATCACGCCTGTAATCCCCTAAGAGTTAGGCAGAGGTATGCCGAATAGTACCTACATCCACATTCTGCCAATTATGTTTAAGTATGTTATAGGAGGGGGTCAGCCTATTGCCATCAACCCCGGTGCTCAGACCAACGACACAAGTGAGGCAGGCGATGTATTAATATTTTAGAGAAATTATAAAATCTGACGTGGGTTGTACCTAAGAGCTGGTAGTGTCTAAGGTTCTCATCACATCAAAACACACAATAAGAGACAGTGGCGAAGGTTCCATACAACTCGATTCCCACCGGCTTCCCTTTGAAAAATGGCAGTAAGTATTCTATACACAAATAATATAATCACACATTAAAGATATGTACTTCGGCTTACCTCTTACAAAAATTTACCTTTCAATACTGATAAGAAATAATAAAATTACAAAATCAAATAAAAATAAATTACTAGGTAGGTACTAAAAAATCTTGGGAATTGAAAAGATCCCACTCCATACACTTCTTGTTTTACGCAATCTAATTTGGAGGTCTCTTACGGTCGTATAGTTTGCTCCCAGGTGTGAGGTAGTTGGGTTGCTCCTCTGCATCGAGCACCTTCTCAAGGCTCGCCTCCAGCAGCGGGTTGTGGCTCTCGTTTGTGATCAACGGCTCCGATGACTTCTTCAGATCGCTCGAGTCACTCTCTGAGCTTTCCTTCATAGAACATAGAAAAGAGTGAGTAGGTTTAGTCAGAAGGAGCAAAAGTTACAGTCGAACTAAACAGTTATAGTTCGACTGTAACTTTTGCTCCTTCTCCGAACAAGTTTTTATGATTTAATTTTCTGTCGTTTTTGAAACATTAAATTTTAAAGTTAATTACTTTTAAAGTAGTTTATTGTTAGATATGTGGTTGTACCTACTTTGATGTTATTCTTTAGGGAGTTTTAGATATCAATAAAATTTAAGTGAATACCTTCTTCATCCTCATTAATATTCAAGATTCTCAACCGTAAATGACCTCGACGACGAAACGTGGTTTTGAGTTCTCATAAAACATCTTAGTCAGGTAACTTTACAAAATTCAACCCTTACATCATCCTCATCATCATCGGGCTCAAGGAAGTCATCATCATCGGTATCTTCGTCGAAGTCTCCGCTCTCCGAGGACTGTGGAGGTGATGTAGTGGCTCTGTTCTGATTCATCTCCCGGCTGTACTTGTTTTCCCTGGAGCGGTGGCCTAAACCTGGGATGTCACGACGACCCGAACTAGGCATAGAAAAATAATGCGGTTATTTAAGGTTAACGCGCCAATGTAGCCCGCGAAATTCAAATTTTCTTATGTTTTTTTGCAATTTGCCGGTCAGTGTCAGGCTGTACGTATTTACTAATCCCTCTTGTGTTTATTTAATCTCATTAAATGACTATTTGATGAAAAAGTTGGCGCTTCCACCTCAATTATTTTCTACCTCTTTATATAGGTACTTATATTGTAGATAAACATTAACTGAGACTAGCCCACGTAGCATGAGCAACGTGGAAACGGGTTTTGACGGCGAAAGAATCGACAAAATGACAGATTGTAGAAAGATTTCTATCGTCCTAAGCATGGCGATGTTAGACATGTGGAAAAGAAAAGTTTCTATTTTTCTGTCAACAAAAGTCGACAACGTCGAGCATGGCGATGATTTCTTCTCTACTTTTGACACTTGGGTGTAGAAACGTTTCTTCTCAACCAATGTCAAATAGTCCACATCACATCGGACCTAGAAAAGATTATTGTTATAATTCTCATTTGTGTTTGCGAGCCACTTTGGTTTTAAAAACATGTCGGGGTCCTACCGTCGCCATCTTCTCAGTTTTTATGCCGAGAAGAAAGAAAGAAAGGCCAAAAGGAACGCTGTACGAGCTTTAACCGGGGCTTTTGATCTCCCTGAAAACGAGTTCCTCGAAAATTACAAGATAAGTAAAGAGATGGTGCAATATTTATGTAGGGAGCTGAGCCAGGATCTGTCTCCCAGCACATCACAGGGTCTGCCTGTTCTCGTTAAAGTAAGTTCAATTCAGGTTAGGTACGCCTTCCAATTACCTTGTAAAAATAATAGGCAACCTTATTAGTGGATCTAACATCATCATTCTCTTGCCCTTATTCATTTGGGGTCGGCGCAGCATGTCTTCTTTAATACTTCTCTATTACTCGTCATCTCATCAGACACCTCCTTTCTTGCCTTATCATTCTTTCGACAGTCCATCCATCTCTTCTTTGGTCTTCCTCTACTCATATACCCATCCACATTCATATACAAACTTTCATGTCCTATATTTTAACCCGATTAGAGAATGATTTTCATAAATCGAATTTTTGTGTAAAATTTTCTCCATGTATGTATCGACAGAATTGCACAGGTAAAACGTGGGTAGACAAAAAGACCAGTGTCAATACTTTTGTATTGGTTCTAATTTATTACCTACCTCTCGACAAGGAACGTGTCTGGCCAGTGCGCGGTAGCGTGGCGACGACGACGTGGCTGTAGTAGTGGCAGGAGAGACCGTCCGTCCATGTGCGCTGGTGGCTCCACCCCGCCCATGTCTAGGAACGTTGGTGCCAGGTCGATGTTGAGAACTATGTCATCCACGCTGTAGAGTGAAGAAAAAGACAAGTTGATTTTTTTTTTAAATATTCTCGCCAAATATTAATTCATAAAACGAGATTGAGTCTAAGCATGGAATTGATCATTATGCTAGGTCTTCAAATTCATTCAGTATTTAAGCTTCGGTAGTAAGTAGGAAGATACAGATACCTATTTACTTATTATTATTTACTTATATAGGTAAACAACGGCAATAAGGCTTTATTTAAGTTCCTTAAATTTTCTTAACACCGAAGGAATGTAGAGAGATTTTTTTGCTATCTAAGAACAAACCTTTTATGAAATTCAATATCTGGCCATCACGAGTAGAAAAATAAAGATGCCAATAGATATAAGAAGTATATCTTTATTTTTTTTTTATAGCGTTTCATATTTTTTTCAGATCATTCAACCAGCGATAATAATTAGAAAGAGGATGCATATAGTAATATTATAATATAAAAAATAATGCATTCACATTTTATCCAGATTATAGAATATAGTTCAGAAAATATAGGTTGATCGAAGGAGTGGTTTTTATTTAATTTAATACTGAAGTAGAAACTTTTTTAAATAACTCTAGTAGGTAAGTTCTCTGTGGTACATTACCTGAACCTGGCCGTCACCGGTCAAAAAAAAAATAGGATGCCAATAGAATATAAAAAGAAAACATTTCTTTTTCTTTTTAAAATGGCATATCACAGTTTTTTCAGATATTTCAACCAGTCACGAACAAATATGCATACCTCCTTTTTCGTTATTCGTGTTATAGTGCTTTAAGGATCTTTTGGCGTTTAAATGTAAATGTCATTGTCAGGAGGGCGCTGTCGGTAAAGATTTGTGAAATTTTGTTAAAAAACAAGATTATTTGTGTTAATTTCGACTCTGGCCACGCGCTAAAATATCCATGTTCAAATGTGTTTAATAATAGTAGTACTAAGTAAAGAATTAAAACTTACACAGTGCCAGGTTCCACTCCAGGCCCTCTCACCAGGAAGGGAACTCTGATGTCAAACTCGAAAGGAAAGCTTTTTCCTTTGACTAAACCAAACTGGCCCAAGTGATAACCGTGGTCAGACGTGTACACTAAATACGTGTTGTCCAGTTCGCCCAGTGCTTTCAACTCTTGATAAACTCGTTCTACAGCCTGAAAAGAACATTTCAGTTTAAACTTACTTATTTTAAGTCTATCTCTACTTCTAATTTTTGCTAATGCTTATTCGTCGACATTACGACTCAGCCACGCGACCTGCGTCGCGAGTAGCGTATGTTGCACTTGTTTCCATTTTTTTTTGTTTTTTTTTTGCAGTACCGAACGGTCCCTTAACGTTTGTTGATTGAGAGTGTAGCTTGTGGAGTCGTGACCAAGCGGTAAAAAGTGGATAGCATACTGTCGTTGCGGATGTACCCAGCAAAGGGAAGTGACTTAGTTTACAACGTACCATATCGACGCTCTGCAGCGTCTGCAGTCGTTTGGTCATCAGCAGGTCGGTGAACTGCCGATGGATCGGCTTCATCTTGTCCGTCACGCGCAGGATCCACTGCTTGTCCGGATTCGGAGCCATGTCGTACGTCGGCGTGCTGTGGAATCATAGAACTTGTTAGATTGTGTAAACAGAACATAGGAGCACTCAGGGTAGTAGCCGTTAGCCTGTCAAAAATAAAGATTTGGGCTGATATGTACTGTGTAAGTGAGTATCTAGTATTTCTGGAATTCAGTAGGGTTGATACGTCATGGACCATAGAAGAAAACAAGAAGAAGAAAGGCAAAGAAATTCCCAACGATAAAACCAGCCAGAACGTTGGCCGACCAGGGATTGGAACCAGCAGTTCACTAGATCGCATACAGGTTGTTCCATTTTCACGGTTATGCTTAAATATAAAACTCGATCGTGTATGACCTGTCTGCTAATAGAGTTATTAATGAACTATTTCTGAACGTCGAAGTTGTATCATAGTTGATAATATAGTTCATGAATTTCAGCAAATTCCATAGCCTGGGCGTGCATGATATTCAACTACAATTTTATACGGCAAGGTATGCAGATTAGGATTACGTAGGTAACTGCCTACATTTAATCATTAAGTATTTAATTACAGACCGAAAGGATAGCTGCCTACTTACCTAGATATCTATGATTAGTTAACCGTTGTAAGATTCGCTTAAAAGGGACAAGCACATAGTATCACATCACCCGTAGATAAGATTATAGTCTTACAACTAAGTAAATAAATACGAAACGAGTAATTTCAATTTAAAAATCGTTCCATTTTAATAAGTTCGTTCTCGCATTCGTGCTAGGCCCACAGTACGTAGTACCGACTTATAGTTTTGCATCAACATGCAAGCACTCTCAGTTATTGGCATATAACAGTTTTAACGTCTATATCTAGCAAATAGGTTCTAAACAGGTCATCATCTGCCTAGTCTTTTTCCCAACTATATTGGGGTCGGCTTCCAGTCTAACCGGATGCAGCTAAATACCAGTATTTTACATGGAGCGACTGCGTATCTGACCTCCACAACCCAGTTAGTACTGGGTAATACGATACCCCTTGGTAAGACTGGTTGTCGGACTTTTTGGGCCACTGACTGCCTAACGACTGTCAAAGAACTACAAATGACAGCCGGGACCAACGGCTTAACGTGCTTTCCGAGGCCCAGGTTCTAAACAGGTATACAACTAAAAACAGAAGATAGAAAATTATTTAAATAATAAAGGAAGGTAATAAATTATAGAGATCTTGTAGGACATTAATTATTAACGACTAGCGACCCGCCCCGGCTTTTCACGGGTGCAATGTAGATACACATATACATATAAACCTTCCTCTTGAATTACTCTTTCTATTGCTGAAAATAATATTAAAATCTGTTGCGTAATTTAAAAGTCCTTTGCTCACAGACAGCGGGAGCGACTTTGTTTTTTACCTACTATTTAGCTGTGCTGTCCAGTCGAAAGGTCGTAAGTGGACATTCTTATCCTACCTAACTATTAATATCTCTACGAAAACTGAATAGCACTGCCTTTTCACGGTGGTAGATAAAAAATCAGCTGTTCATTTTGACCGTGTAGATATTGTAGTTTTGTAGGAAACAGCTGTTTTTTTTAGTAACCGACGAAAAAAGTCTTTGTTCAGAATGATGTACTGAATACGTGGTAACCGTTTTAGCATCGATATCCCTTCCACCCTGTATATACAACACAAAAAAATAATAAAGGGATTTACTTAATTTTTGATTTAGGTAAATGGCTAAAATTATGGTCAATGACCCAAGTGTCGACATAGCATTAAAAGGTCGACTTATATATGGCAAAACGATTTTTTTTTTAGGTAGAAGGAATTTTGAAGAACATTTTGTGCATAATTTAGCTTTCAAGAAGATTTATCTTTATAGGCCCCATACAAAATTGATCACATATTATTATCTAACTAAAAATCAAGGTTTAAAAGGATACATTCTACATCATTATTACATATTAAAGGTCCATTTTAGACATTTTTTAATTCGCGTTTGTCGGCACGGTCGAGGACAGGTTTCTGCGATACGCCCGACCACACAATACGCCGATGGCTGAATATTAAAACGAACAGGGTTACCATACCGGTATTTTTTTAAAAAAAAGCTAGACTCTTTGCCAATGCATTTGTTTGGAAATACCTCGTGTCTGGAAGAACTAAATCAAGATTTATTAAGCAGATTTTAATTGCTTAAAATGTGTATAATAGATTTTATTGATAGTATAATATTTGTTTCCCAATTAACTTTTATTGTTAATTGTAGCCATCAATATTTGAATCGCGCTATGCGTGTGTAGTGCGTCTATACCTTACCATACATTTTGTTTGCCAATACCTAATATCGTTTGTGTCAATAGGTAGCGCACCCCTTTGAAAACTTCTAGAAGCATATTATATTATTTAAAGTATAGTAAGAACTTATTTAAGAAAAAAAACACTGCAGGTACATTTAATGTACAATAACTATTTTCTTATAAAATAAATGCTTCTTCAACAGCCCTGAAGCTTCGTTTAGACTCATGTTCGGCTTTAGTCACTGGCGCCAGTGCGTCGCGGACGGTCCACCGCAGAATGTATGCAGAATGCACATGCACTAATCAAATATAACATCCAACTAATACAAGGTATGTGGAACTAATGCCTTCTAATTTCTATTTTAAGTTAATCCGTGAAAGTGGAACTGTTTTGCCATGTTAAAGTGATATTTGTATGCGAAAGTGCAGAACTAAGATGCTTAGGGTAACTTAAAAGTTTATGATAATTTCTGTGGAGTGTATTATATTGCTAATTAAAGTTGCACCACTTCTGTTTAAATAATCTAAGCTGGGTACCTCACTTTCTAGCCCATTGATGTACCCAATAGGGCCTGAGCCTGCCATCTCACCAACTAGTTTTTGCCGTAAATGTTGAAAAGTGGTAAGTAGACGCACTTGAACAGGCAGTTAGCGTAAGGTTGCATTAATAAAGCCTCCACAAATGACAACACTAATGTGAGTGCTGCGCGTCTGCGATTTGGGGCTGATAACCAGTTTTAGTTTTTAACCTAGTTTACTTTTTAAAAACAAAACGCCTCTAATCACCAAAGGGTTAAGCAGAGGTGTGCCTAATGGTAGTACATCACCCACAGTTCGCCAGTTAGGCATGTTTAAATCCCATGTAATATGGGGCGAACCATCAACCGAGAAATTCCTGATGGAACATACGAATAACACTTTGCCCGACCCGGTAATCGAACCCAGGACCTCATGCTCAGCAGTCGCGCTTGCGACCACTAGGCCAACGAGGCAGTGCCTTTTGGAATGCTGGTAAGTACCCAAATTCGTACTGACACGATATAGAAATAGTCTGTAAGAGATTGCTAAAGGGCAGGAATTATTTACCTATCGTCGTAGAAGATCTAACACCACGTTGTGTCAAAAATTGCAACTTAATAGGAGATTAATAAAACTGCATAATTACCTATACCTACCAGTGGCGAAGGTTCCTTACAACTCGATTCCTACCGGATTCCCTTTGAAAAATGGTACAGTCAGTATTTTATAGACAAATAATATAATCACATTATAGGTATGTACCTACTCCGGCTTACCTCTTACAAAAAATGACCCTTCGCTACTGATACCTACCATGTAATGGTACATACAATACCATTTTATAATTTGTGTTCACTTCAAATTAGAGACGTTGCTTGTATTTGTGATTGGCTGAAACAACGCGTCTTCCGATTCTCTAGCAAACGGCATCCAAAATGAAAAAAATCTAAAATGACTTACGTGGTGTTAGAACTTCAACAGTGCAGTGTTACAGTGAGTGATAGCAATTAGCTGACCCACCTTTGCATAAACTATTTGCTTTGAAATGCTCAAATAAATAAAATACAAAAGAATTTAAAAATTCTATCGATTCGTTTTCTAAAAAATCTCAACCATTTATGCAAAGGTGGGTCAGCTAATTGCTATCACTGACTGTACAATTGTACATACATTAACTAAGATACCGATTGCCTACTAAAATACTTCCTAGGTCGTTTACACGAAAACCAATACTTAATCGTAGTATAACTGTTATAAAGTGATCTTAATGGTTTTATTGATTTATTACAGGGAAGCCATTAAAGTAGAGGAATGTAATGTAACTAATACCTAGTAGTAAAAGTCCGTACAGGGAAACAATTTTCTGAATGGTGGTATAAAATTTATAGTGACCATGGAACAATGGGCCATGCACAACCATGTTTATTAATAAGCAATATTTACTAATCGTAATCGACAATATGTCGTAAGAAAGGGCAGTATTAGGCTCGTGCCTCGCTTTATGCGTATGGAATTAATGTAAAAGCTTCCAGGAAAGTTGTTCTAAGGGTATATCAAGCGTGAGCAAACTCGCTTAGAATGGAATTATGAGATAAGCTCGAACTTGGCTCAAATGGATGTCACAAAGCTTTTCATTCGAAGGGAAAACTTGGCGACGAAACTATATAAATATACCTAGGAATTTATCTTCGTTTTAACTTCTTGGCTGCCGTCTTCTACAAGTTAAAACGTCGCGTATAACCGCAGAAGATAATTTCAAAAACATCTCCAGTGTTCTTTAATTCAAATTTCCTTTACTTTTAATAGTTTCGCGTTAAATTGTAGTCCAGAAACACCTAGTTTGAAAATATCAAACGCACATTCTTCACTTGTAAGTGCTCACATACCATTAGTACTAACATCAAAGACAGCACGTAACAGCCCTAAGCCCCTAACCAAACATTTTAACGAACCACCGCGCACCGACTTCATCCCACTGTCTTAACACGATTACAAATAAACAGCTTAACATTTATATGTTAAGTAATGATTGGGATAAAGATTGTCTCGTTTATTTGCATCGGCGACTTTCAAGCACACACTGAAGGCTCCCCAGACCGGTATAATTTATGCGAGGATCGTCGAGACGAACCCATCGAACGTTCCAACTGTACGATAAATAAACTCGTGCAAGGAAGTCGTCTGTATAAAAAATAACGTAAAATATGCACATACATACATTTCTGATGTATTTTATGTGGAGCTGCGGCTCAGCTTTTATGTTTTTACTGAATGTTGCAACTGGTATAATTGAATACAAAAAATAGCAATAAATTTATTTTCTGTTTACAAAAGGGAAATTATAAAATTCGTAAAATCAAAAATAAATTGAAATGTTTTTCAACTTCGATAATGATGTAGGTGTAGATATTAGGTTGCTACTGCAAGTGAATAGGTGAAAATTATAATAATCATATAAATATCGAGCTACTAGAAAAACTAGAAACTTCATGCTTGTCGATATACTTATATAATTCTTAAATATTGAATATCTCCTTAATTTTCTTGGCAATTGAAACTAGCACCATGTAATTTGACAAATCATTTACCCAAATACGTAGGTAAGTTACCTACGTCAGCTAACATAAAGAAAAATAAAGTTCATCCGCCATTTTCTGGAAACCATTTTGTTTTTCCTCGTACCTAATTGGTTTGGCGACGTGAAAATTCTTCAGCGTCATACAATTCGAGGCTGTTTCCGAAAGGATCGGCAACTGAGATGGAAACTTGATAGATGGTTTAATTCCTATACTCTTAATCCTGGATCACGATAATACTTTGCAATTAAATCCTGAAATTCGTTCGAAACAATTGTGCTGTTCGGCACTTTCAAACTTTTCGTGTTCATTAATCTCTTAAGGTGTTTGAATGAGCAGCGTCTTTAACCAAGATGGGGTTTACTCGTATTAAATCTTTTAGAATAATGCAAATGGTCATAGGATACCTTTCTAATTTAGTTGAAAAAGCTTCTTGCCTAAAGTACTTACGTATAAATAACATAGATCGGTATTTTAAAGAAGACAATATCTCTTTCCATGAGCCAAAAAACGGTAACTCAACTAAAAAATACAGAATCAGGCGTTACCTTGCGGAAATACATGACATTAAATGTTATGCAATATAAAAAAATGTTTTCGTGGAATTAAACTTATATTTTTCATAACACTTAAGCGGTAATTCAACAAATCAATTTTTCGAGAAAACTATATAAAATAAAGAAAAAAATAACGGCATTATTTTTATTAGTCGATCTGAAATCACTCGCAGATTTCTAGCAATCAGTTGAGAAAAGCCAGGCGCATTACTTTGTGTAATTTATTTCATCACCACTGCTCTCAAAACGGTGAAGGAAAACATCGTGAGGAAACCGGCATGACCTAGAACCAAAAATTCCAAGACATGTGACATCTACCAACCCGCACTGGGCCCGCGTGGCGAGGAGGCCTGTGTCCCAGCAGTGGGAACATTATAGGCTGATTATGGTTATGCTATGCTTATTCTAGATGAGAAAAAAAAACAAACATTTAGATGTTTACAAGTAATTACGAGATAGCAATTTTTGGTTTAAGAGGACAGATATTTTCTCTAAATGTTCAGACCACTGAAGAAAGTTGCTCACACTAGGTACAGAAATGTATACTACGCCACCCTCCCAAATCCCACTACGCCTATGTCAAAACTTGAAAGGGAATGAAGTCGAAGCGAGTTGCAATCTAATACATATTCAGCGTGCATATTGTGATCTGTCGAGGAATGGCAGCCTGGCGTGCACAGTCTCTTTGCGTAATAACATCCCCATATTCTGACACTCGATACGATACGGTAGTCCACAGCTACTAGAAAATGATTGGCTTGTTTTATAATAGAACCTTTATTAACACATATGCGGATTATTATTATTTCGGCTTCATTTGCGTATTGTATTATTATCACTTGCTTCCCTCTAATAAAGAGGAGGTTATCCCAATTTGAATGGGGTCGGCGCAGCATGTCTTCTTCTTCCATACTTCTCTATCACTCGTCATCTCAGCAGTCACCTTTCTAGTCATATCATCCTTCATACAGTCCATCCATCATTGGCTTGGTCTTTCTCTACTCTTACAGCCATCTACATTCGTAATACATACCTACTACCTACTTAGTTAATCACAATAGAGAAGAACGATCGTCTTCTTCCTCCAGCTCGATCATCGTATTTACTGTTTAGTGAAATGAAATTGTTTGAGAAACTTTTTAGAGCTTTTTGCTGAACATTCTAACCGCACCAAGTTACTGATAGACTGTTAACACTATAAAGTAAGATCTTTACATACTCGATTTGGTTCAGTACATGTAAACGATTCCGAGAAACTAACACATAAAATAACTGAGTCAGTATCATTAAACTTGTTGTTCTCACTATGTAGCATCGTAAAACGTGAAAGCGTCAAATATTTTAATTCTATTAGTGCTTATAAATAGATTAATCCTGTATGTTTCCCACCTATAGTAAGTACGTGGTGCAGGGATGGTTGTTTGATCGCTTAGTCACAATCCTTACTTTGTATAGAAAGATTTAGGTACATCGTAGATGTGCCCACAGCTTCCACCGTACTTAGGTAGCGTGAAAAAGTGTTAACACCGAGAATAGTGACCTCGCAAGTCCCACATTGAACGATAGTTCTGATTTTCAGAATGAGTAATTGAGATATTTTTTGACGCGATATTGCGAATTCAACATTTTAAATCTTTGTTTGCAGCTTTAATGTTTCTTTGAATGAGGTTTCTCGTATCATCATATTATCGCAATTGTAGAGAGGGCAATCGATTATAACACTTTATTGTGATATCGTTTTAACAAGAGTTTTTACGAGCCTTTATTGTCAACCAGCAGTTATCGGTAACCGGTACCTGCCGCCACAATTGATAGAGTTTTTCACAGAAGTGTACTCTTAATTGCACTCATGTTTATTTCTGATTGCTGTAACAAAATACAATGGAACTTGTACCCTAGGTAACCTCTTACCTAAACTTTCTTTAAAACAACGCATTATGAGGAAGGTATTATAATATCAGTTAGTGACTACACTGAGGAATAGCGGTGGATGGGTAAAAGATTCGCTACAATATTTTAGCAGAATAACTGACTCACTCCATCTAACCTACACTGAATGATGACGTTAAGCTCGCCAGCTAATGGGTATAAACGACGTCGCCGTCTAGCAGTAGACAATTGATCTGTGTGCGTCCGTTCAGCCAGACAGGGCGACACCTGAGAGAGGCACTGACTGATCCCCTCACATTACTCGACCGCACCTCCTACTTCCGTTGAGTCGCTTACTCAGCGGAGGTACTACGTGCGACTATTGAGTCTGATGTCCCCAAATCGTGAGACACCAGAATAAAGTCCGCCTTCCTCTAAACATTCTTATGAAACATAAATCAGCCTCGCGCCACCTCCCGTCTGAGTGCAAGTAAAATTATTCAGGGCACCGTCCGCTGTACGGTAAGTGCACGTAAAATTTTCGAAGAGTTCCCGCGAAAAAAGGCCGCTCGTGATTATGAACGCGAGTACATGCACCGCAGTGTAAAGTGGACAGCTTTTTAGTACCTCGTATATAGAAGTTATAATGTGTGTGGAAACTTCTATGCAGTTTTTATTTCGGCATGAATAATTTAGTAGGGCAAGTTTGAATACATTGTTTTATACGAACTTATTTTGCAGCTCGTATAAGCTCAAAATGTGGGTATATTTTGTCAGAAAGTTAATGTGTGAGTAAAGCAGTAATGACCCCCTCAAAGTTAATCGTTCCCGCGCTCCAGTGCTCATTTACTAAGGACCTCGTAACATCCTTGAGCGTATCTTTGCAGTAAAATGTAGCGAGGTCGACCACAAACATCAGAGTGGCATCCTAAAAGCTATTTGCTTTCGATGGAGCTCCAAAAACTCCGGCTCCTTAAATATTTAAAGAGAGCAAGATGGCCGGTGCTGTTGCGAAAACGCTGCAGCAATTAGTGTTTTTGTTGAGATATTTAGACGACACGACTCCACCGAGATTTCAAACTGAACACCGATTTATATTTCAACTGACGACGACCGAAGTGAATCGAGTACTCTCCGAGGACTAAATTATGAAATTGAATTTTATCGATTAGGGGAACGACCTTTTCAGTTCTTTCAGAGGTGAGTCGGTGACAAATATAAACATTAAGAATACTTTTAGGTGGATAAAAATAATGTAAGAAAGTTATATTGGAAAAGCGTCTGTGGCACTGAAAGTTTTATTTTAGTATCCTTCTCTCAGATGAACAGACTTCTACGTTTTGTGTTTGAGCAACTTCAGTCTCACGTACAGTGTTCAAGTTACCTAAGCCTTTATCAGAGTTCTGCTTTGATCTGAACTTTCTTTTATGTGAAACCCACCTATGAAAACCCTACAGCACATTTCCAAGGTCGCTCTATTCACCTTTGTCCGGTACTAGAGTGATGCTCTTTTGTTTCCTAGACGATTCACAAAACATAATATGTGTGAACTAGATTTGCAACTCGCAAAACATATTTGTGTACAAAAAACGTCCAAGTATTGAGCCTATAAAACATTGCAAACTGCAGCGGCAACAACAAATAAGACGATAGTCCATCACCTTAATGTGATTTATTTGCTACTCTTACAACTTGGCCGATATAAATCATACGTGATAAAGTGCCGACAGTGGGTTGTTATTCTCCGCTGGGCCACATACCACATTACCGTCACGCAATCATCCCTGGAGGGGTATGCAGGCGTGTTATCGGACGATGGCCATTCGCATGGGGCCATTATGACAGGGGGGGCTTATCAGGTCAGTCCCATAAAATGCTAATGTTTTTATAAATTATTAGCTAACTTTACAATATTGGTTCATAGATATCAGTGCACTCTGATTGTTGAACATCTGACTGAGATCTTCAGTTGACTTAAATTAAATCGATTTAGACTAATACTAACGCACTAGATTACGGGCACTACAAATAACAGGGGACTGGGGCTTAGACAAGTAGTTATCGCTTTCAAAGCGTTTTGTACTTTTACACGGTAATCCAACCAACTTATCTGTGCAGGCGGGAAAAAAGGGAACTAAAATAAATGTACCAAGTTTGACATATCGATGTAAATTTTCTTGATAAGCAACGCCACGTTGCACTGCACACTTAAATTGGTCATAGTATAATACGACATTCAGCAAGACTGACATAAGCTTAATACATTTTTGACTTTTTAATCATCTTTGTTATCGGTTTAGAATGTCTCTTGTCTCTTTATCTAGGTCCAACCTTCAGAAAACTAAATATAAATACAAAGAATTGACATTTTGCTTTTCAACCCTTAGACGACCTTTTAAGAAAATCCTATAAGTAGCTAGGACCTTTAAAGGTATAGGTCCTATAGTTAGGCAATATTGGTACTCACTGGTGCGTGGTGACATTGAAGAACAGATGCGAGTACTGCGGAGCGGAGTCCTCGGGCCCGTGAGGAGCGGGGAAGGACATCACTAGCAGAACTGGCTTGCGGGAGAAACGGCGCTTGGAAGCTCGCAGGAACGCGATAGAGTCATTGGCTATCAGGTCTGGGTAGTAGTCCTGGAATTATAGGAAGTTGTGTAGTATTAGGTACATATTTTCACAGCGAAATGGTGCTCTACTAGAAGTTGCACTATGTCGAAATATTTTGCACTATTAATCATTGGTTCCGTTTGAGACCCAATTGTTGGAATTTTTCTTATTAGGGTGCCAAATGACCCCAATTAAACTTGTTCTAAACTTTTTATGATACGTGGGAATCAAGAATATCAAATCCGAGAATGTCTAGCAAATAAAACATCGACTAAGTATGAAAGGTTGAAAAGCAGAAGATGCCTACGTACCTTATTATAATCGTCGCCATGTTTGATCTTCTTCCCGTTCATGTTGATGCTGTAGTTGTAGTACTTTGAGTTCATGATGAGTCCCCCCCACTCCCTCCAGCCGGGGGGGATGTACGAGCCGTTGTACTTGTTCAAGTACTTGCCGAAGTACCCTGCACAAAAGAGATCAACAACTTTACTACACCACTAAGAAAAGTTTACAAAACGGACTCTCACTTCTCTCTCTTACAGGAGGTTAATTTGTAAGGAATCTTCAAGTTTAAGCAAACCAATACATATAAACTTGAAGATTCCTTCCAGGTAAGTTGACTTGAGATATTATCTTAAATTGAACAGATTGTATAATCCTATAAGAATAGAAAGATATACTCGTAAAACATTTACAATAAGAAATTAAAGACCCATCTTCAGAAAGGAACGAATTTGCCCGAGCGTCACCTTTTATGATTTTCAACAATTTCCTCGTTACAGCACCTTCAAGCATTTTAATTGGTTTCCACGAGTTCCAAAAAGAATAATAAATCTTAATTTAAACGGCAAACATTTCAAATAATGAATGAGGACAGCGCGCGAACGAAACGCAGAATGAAAAGTGCTGTAACAAGGGATCATTGTTCGCTGGAGACAATAGTTCTCAAATTTTAATTTCGGCGACATTAAGGGAAACGGAGACGGGTTTTAATTCAGTGGCGGTGTCGTGGCAGCCGGCAGCCGGCAGCCGGCAGCCGGGGAGGCGCCGTCGTCTCCAATGGAGTGGGATATAGACGATGATTACTCGCGCTCCGCGATGTGCACGCGATTGGCACAAGGGAGGAGCCAGCTTGAGCTTTATTTGTTCTTTTTTACATTTCACATGTTCAAAAATTGGTGATAAAACCAGAATCAGGCTGCGCAATACGGCAATGCCACCCAAAGTATGTATGAAGTTCTAAGTTGCACTACTATCTTTGTAAGTTTCTCATAAGTGAGAGCGAATCGAGTGTTTGAACGTTGATGAAATTGTATGATTTGGCAAATAAGCAACAGAAGTAGGTACCCTTACCCAAAACAATTTTTTGCGGTGAGGCAGCAGTACAAACTAGAAACTCGCGGTAAAGAGGACGAAGTTATTGCACCGCTTGTTATAGCACAAGACCTTATCATAGTCACCTGGCAGTGAGCCAGGAAAACATTACACACTTCGTCATCATCTTATTCTCAACATTATGAATTGCACTTAGTCATCATTTTAATTTCACGCATGTAGAGACCTGACACAGCGAAAACGATAAGTCGTGGCAGAGCAAAAGATGGCGGGTCGAACTGGCACAACCAACAAGCAAATGCCCAACTTAACTCAGGCGAAGAAACTGGAAATCATAGAAAAGGTCTTTGCCCAGCTGTGGGATGATGCCGATGTAACATAAGAAATTCGCACGCAAAATACGCGCTTTGACGTGGAGTTGTGGACACCAGCCCGTTATACAATACAAAACAATACAATACAATACAACATAAGGAATTGGTGAAGTCTGGGATTCTAGGGCTATTATAACCCATGGATCCTGACTCTCAGTCTTCTTCAGTTTAAAAAAACTAAGAGACTATGAAAAGGTTTTTTCTTTTGATATCCAGTCAATATTAAAAAAAATATTATTTGCACCACAACTTCCCATAAATTCAAGGAAATCCCAATACCATTATCAAACCTTTTAGCTCCGTTTACAAAGCAATATTTCCTCATTGTGCCCAAAAATTGGATTGGCCATAGAGAAAGTCGCTGGGAGGCCATAAATTGTGGTTCTTTGTTGGCTGAAAGACAACAGGGTACTGTAAACGTAAACTCGAAAGCTTCACGAAATACTTTGAGATTTTTTTGCGGATTTTGGCTTCAACACGAATTAGGAGGCAGGACTTCCTAGTGGAGCTATAGTATAGCTTCACTAACTCCTTAGATAGATGTGGTCGATAAAATGAATGTGGTCATCAAGTGTTAATGAGGTTTTTAAAAGATAATTAAATACCTAATTAAAAGTAAAAGGACAGTGGTGTGGTAGTCGCATAAGTTGCTCTAACAATATATGTAGGTTTACATAATTATGTAGTAACCGCTGCAAACAGTTTTCAGTAAATATTTTTTGCTTGAAATATGTAGTGTCGTTGAAACTTTGTCGATTGCGAGTGAAAAATTATATTATACATTTTCATATTTTCATCATCTGCCTAGCCTTTTCCCAACTATGTTGGGGTCGGCTTCCAGTCTAACCGGATGCAGCTGAATACCAGTATTTTACATGGAGCGACTGCCTATCTGACCTCCACAACCCAGTTAGTACTGGGTAATACGATACCCCTTGGTAAGACTGGTTGTCAGACTTTTTGGGCCACTGACTACCTATAACGACTGTCAAAGATCTACAAATGACACCCGGGACCAACGGCTTAACGTGCTTTCCGAGGCACGGAGGAAACTCGGTATGTAATGGGTGGTCACCCATCGACAGACCAACCTAGGCAAGCGCGGCTTAACCTAAATATCGATCCGAGCGGCTGTTATTACTTAGCCACGAGCTCCTCTATACATTTTCATATTTTATAGCTTCTTATTCCACTACCACACTGTCCGCTTATTTTTTTTCTATATCTTTTAAATTATAAAGCGCTTTTACAAAAAGCTTTTTTAACTTGAAGAATAGTCAAATAGTATATATGCATTAACGTATACCACTGTATTGATTGACTATAGCTATCAATCATTGAAGAATGGATGATAATGTAACATTGATTGCAAAGAAGTGTTGTCATGCGTCGAGTTTTGCACGCACAAGTTCTATTGCATTTCTCAAATGGATACAATTTAGCTTTAGCAAAAAGCATTTAGATAATATCTATTATTATAGAACCCAAAGTGCAAGTACGACTATCCCAAAATAACAAATCAATTCGTAAACAAACGGTTCATCGTGCTCCAGAAATGACAAACACATGCTAATTTAGATCTTACTATCTTCCAGTTAATTAATTGATATTAGTTTCACTTAAGTTCTAATATGTCGGAGATAACGTTGGAATAATGGACGTGGAGTTAGGAGGCGCGATATGTCGCGAGATGTTGCCAAATGAGAGCAAATTCTGAGAAGCGATGTGCCGTCGAGGGCGCAGCTGTTACGTTACTATCGAAATTAAATTCCGAATACAGGCTATATGTCTTTCTGGTGTGATACTATCTCAACTTGCCGCGTAGATGTTTGTTCCATAATTTTTGCTATGTTGGAGTTTTTGTTTTGCAGTTTTTTGGTTTTGGTGTTCCATTTTTGATTCCATGGTGTTTATTTTAATAAAATGGTAATTATGCCAGTTTATTTCATGCTTTGATTTATTTGTTGATGGAATTTGAATCGGTCTTTAAGGAATTTCTGCATATAGTAGATGATAATATTTAGTACATTTAAATGATCAGGCAGTCATCATCTCTCTAGCCTTTTCCCAACTATGTTAGGGTCGGCTTCCAGTCTAACCGGATGCAGCTGAATACCAGTATTTTACATGGAGCGACTGCCTGTCTGACCTCCACAACCCAGTTAGTACTAGGTAATACGATACCCCTTGGTAAGACTGGTTGTCAGACTTTTAGGGCCACTGATCAGGCAATCGCTCCATGTAAAATACTGCTATTCAGCTGCATCCGAACCCGACCCTAACATAGTCGGGAAAAGGCTAGGAGGATGATGATCAAATGAACAGGTAGACAGGTACTCTATTAAATCAGATAACTCATTACTGAAATGGAATGTCACCGAAAATTTCGAGGGAAAATTACAATTCCCTTGATCCCAAGGGTTGAAGATTCGTTGACATTTACGTTTCTCATGGAAAAAATTGTTTTACAAATATTTTTAGTTAAATTCGGTTCATTGTGTGTTACTTTTTGTACAAGATTGGAACAAGTTCCGAATAAATTGGTTTCGCTCTCGTAAGCTAGAGATTTTGGTTAACACTTAACTGAAAGTTACTGTCAACTGTTAAAAGCTTTGTGAATAATCTTCTTGTCAGGTAATTTTTACATATTTTTTTATTTTGAATTGTAATATGATTTATTTAAAAAAAATAATGTTCTTAAATGTCAATGGGTTCAAAAGTTTTATGAGAACTGCAGTACTCGGCTCCATAACAACTTCGCCTGCGGCTTGGGTGTGACTTCTTCTTCTTCTTCTTCCTCGAATGCAATAACAAAGTTTCCCCACTTATATCAAAATGTACTATTTAAATATCAAGGTAACATTTAGATAGATGGAGTTTACTTTATTGTACACCAAAATTATTTAAGTGCGATAAGCTAAAGGCTAAATATAAAAGCCGCTAGGGTCGATCTTTAGATTAAGCCGTGCTTGCATAGGTTGGTCTGTGGATGAGTGACCGCCCATTACATACCGTGTTTCCTCCGTGCCTCGGAAAGCACGAAGTTGTTGGTCCCGGCTGTCATTTGTAGATCTTTAACAGTCGTTTCAGGTAGTCAGTGGCCCAAAAACTCTGACAACCAGTCTTACCAAGGGGTATCGTATTACCCAGTACTAACTGGGTTGTGGAGGTCAGATAGGCAGTCGCTCCATGTAAAATACTGGTATTCAGCTGCATCCGGTTAGACTGGAAGCCGACACCAGTATATATAGTTGGGAAAAGGTTAGGCAGATGATGATGAAGCTTCATTGTAATTCAAGTTTGAATTGACGTGACTTTCGACACTCCCAAAAGAATCAAGTTATTTTCAAAGGATCATAATGAGTGCCTAAATATTATTGCAGCGGGCACTAATACGAGTACTTTAAGGTGGTCTAGTATTAGCTAAAACAGGTATTATTTACGTCAACACTTAGGAATTTAATAAGTTTACAGCAGACAATGTTAGCGTCATGAAAATTAGAATTTATTAACGCAATGTAGGAATTCTATTGTTATACTAACTCCCTAAATATTAGCGTAAGTTGTAGTTTACATAAGTTAAACCATTGTCTCATGCATGTCGTAAATTTTGAGGTGATTTGACCTGAATACCTGTAATACCTCTGAACCGACCTTCTCGTAACTCATGTAAACGTCAAAGTGACGACACTTAAAGCTTACAATATCCGTACTAATATTCCAAAAGCGACAGTTACTCTGTCTGCTTGTCTATGTGTTACTCTCCCACGCCTTGACAGACGGCTGTACTGATTTCTATGAAATTTGACACATAGGCAGACCATAACCTGGGTTAGGACAAAGGGTACTATTTATCCCGATGGGATTATTTTCGACCTCTAGATATGCGAAGCCTCAGACAAAAGCTAATAAACTTATAATTTATGTGGTTCATTAATTTTAAGTTGAAATTGTGCATGTTATCAGGGCACCCATAAAGACCGTAAAGTGTGCAAGCACTTAAGGC
This sequence comes from Noctua janthe, assembly GCA_910589295.1. Taxonomy (NCBI): domain Eukaryota; kingdom Metazoa; phylum Arthropoda; class Insecta; order Lepidoptera; family Noctuidae; genus Noctua; species Noctua janthe. The sequence goes on along the minus strand of OU342556.1, from coordinate 8,526,949 downwards.
TTTTTACAACAATACTCTGCTTTTATCGTTGTACTTAAGTACACACCTTTATGTAAGTACACTTAGGTACCTACGTAAGTTGGTGGTGGTGAGACGGTTGTGCTTTATGCAAAGAAGTCCATACTAATATTGTAAATGCGAAAGTAAATCTGTCTGTCAGTTAACAGCTGAACCGATTTGAATGAAATGCGTTAGAAAATAGGATACTTTTAATCTCGGTAGTACATTTTTTTATTTATTTAACACTTCAAGCACAAAGTACAGCGGCGGACTTTATGCACACCACCGTTATCTAACGTTTTCCTACACAAACTACAGATTTCATAATAAACGGACCTCAAACTAAGCTGAAATCGATTCAAAAGCTACCTACGTAGCTAGATAGTTACAAGGCAGGGCCGTGTCAACCGCGGGTCACGCGCGAAGCAGGAATTTCATTTAGTTGTCAGCCACCTTAATCTGGTTGCCGACCAGCCAGCTCGTAGTAATTACGTTAGCTAGTGAGACAAACGAGGTATTTCACCGCCCAGTTTGTATGATTTGACAGCTGATTGATAAGTACTTATGTACTTTCGTAATGCGGTTTGTACAGTCCATTCACATTTATTTTACTTTTGACAGCTACAGTCCAACAGCAACCTTATAGTCTTAACAATAAAAATCGCTATAATTTTGACAGACTTGTCTGAAATCCTTATGTCAGTCTTGTTGAATGTCGTATTAATGAGTATAACGATACACTTAACGAAGCTGAAAGGCACGTGTTCTCCCCGTCATGGCGACCATTTTTTTTGTTCTGGACCATACCAGGGGCTGCAGTCTCGACATAGATAGCGACAAAAATCGGTCGTTAAGTCATAACGATGTCAAATTTCTTTAATAGATTTTCAACCTTAAGGTTTCGTAATAAAGTTGAAAATCTATTAAAGAAATTTGACATCGTTATGACTTAACGACCGATTTTTGTCGCTATCTATGTCGAGACTGCAGCCCCTGGGAACCTTCTAGTTACGGAAATCTTGGGGTTCAAAGTACCTAGTTTTTTTTTTTAAATACAAGTTTTTAGTGTTATAACTTTACTTTAAATACCTCCACGAACTCCATCAGCATAATATTTTGAGTGCGTTACATTGAGTCTGTGAGTGACATTTTTTTTTGAAAGTCCTTTGCCAGCCATAATTTTTGCGTAAAGTTACTTAGATACACACAATGCTTGGTAGACGGCTTAGTGAAGGGTTCGTTTACAAGGTGTAAACGAACCCTTCACTAAGCAGTCTTTAATTTTCAGTCGTTTAATTTTGCAGTTCAAGGTGGCGTTTCTTGTCAAGAAAATATGCATCGATATGTCAAACTTGGTACAATTATTTTAGTTACATGTTTTCCCACCCGCACAGATAAGTTGGTTGAAGTGTATTTTGATTTTGACAGCGATGGAGGTAAAATAAGTGTGACACGACTTTACGTAATGCGGTCCGTTTGTGGTTTGGAGTTCTTTAGCGGATTGTTTAGCTCACTGAACAAGTGAACAACGGGAAGCTTTTAGTAGAATAGTCTGTGTAAATACTGGCATTAACTTATTAAGTCGGTACCGACGATCCGATATAAAGCTAGAAACTTGAACCAAATTCGTAAGTTCTGTAGTTTTAATAACTCTAAATGTAAGCTTACAACTTGATCCTTGGAATTAGGTTCAAGTTTCTTGTCAAAACTGCTGTTTTTGTCTATATTTAAAATAAATAAAACTTTTTAAGCGAAGTAATGCTACCTACATTCCGTCGAAGTAGTCAACTTGATTGATTAGAAACTAAACAAATGGAAATAGGTAAATGCATCCATTCGATATATTTCGAATTTGATTTTTTTATAGAAACGCTTTGAATAATTATACCTGAAAACTGAAATCAGGAACCTGAATCAATAATTCATGGAAACTCGCTGGGCTCACAGATTTAAAAAACTTACACGATTTACATCATCACTTACATCAATCGAAGATCGAGTAACTTAAGTACAGTCAACATCGATGACTAGTACCTACTACAACTAGAAGTATTGGCTACTAGCAAGGTAGTACAAGAGCCCATCGCACAGGCTCATGTCGTGTCATGTCTCGGTAAACTCCGTGTTATCTATCTAAGTTAGAGGGCTATTCACGACCAAAGCTCGGCGAAGACCCGATACTGGTGGTCGGCACGCGAATGTACATAGCTTTGGTTAGTTATCGTGTATAGAGGAGCTTAAAACAAAGGTATTTAAAAGCACAAAGTTAAATAAAGAATTTGTTAATGAAAACATTCGAAATAAGGTTAGTATTTGCTTTCACTGTATAGTTAAACTTTTGACCTAACAAATAAAAAGAAAGATAGTAGGGAACCGTTGGTATCGTACCAAGATAATTGTTTTTATTTTTCGATACTCAAATTGCAGTGATAGAAAAAGCTAAGTAGTTAATTTATTATTTTAATTTCATCACTATTTTTGTGGCTGTCTGTACTAAGGTCTTTACTTTTTTATAGCACGAAGTGATATCATCTAAAAGTTTGTTTATTATTTACTAGCTTTTGTCCGCGGCTCCGGACACGTGGAGTTCGATAATTTCCGATAGTTTTTGCGTGAAAGAGTAACGAACATCCATCCAACCATTCATCCTGATAAACTTTCGCATTTATAATATTAGTAGGATTATTAGGTTATTGACTTACTTACACGTGGGACCTTATTTATTGTTTGCTATCTGTGTAGGCTTCAAGTTTACAAAAAGATTACAAAAATAGAACAACTTGGAAAGCTGTTTTCTATAAATACATACCCACATCTTGTAAGAGGAAATTGGATGTCAGAAGTTTAATTTCGATAATGGATCTCATATCACCTTTGGGTGGGTCTAAAATAAGACTGAGCTATTTCAGGCGACGTAGGTACTCGTAGGTCGGCGGTTATCTATCTATATTATTTTTGTCACCTTTACGTCAGTATTCGTTATTAAAAAAAAAACTATGGTAGGAATTACTTATAAAAGATTTTCGCAGTTGCGCGTTCGCTTTGTTGAAAAGTTTTAGGGTTAATTTAAGAAAGTTTTTTAGTTGGCACTAGCGCTACTACTAACCACGAGGTCTTGGGTTTGAAGCCGAGGTTGAGCAAAGTGTACTTAGATTTTTCCATCAGGAATTTCTGAATGCCAACAGCCTGGAGCCTTAATTTGTGTAAGGTTGGTTGCAATAGGGGGTCCTATTAGATACATTTGACTTCAACATTACTTTCTTATTATTCGGGAGTCCAGGAAACCATTGCCTAACCCTTCGGTAAAACTGGCGTGATATCATGTTATGTAAAAATATCTAAGTCACTAAAAGTCCCGAGAAATGGAAAAGTTGAGTCCGGGCGGGGGAGGGCGGGGTCTTGGGGGCTAAAAAACCAGGTATATGCGGGCAAATCTGGTCAGAGAAACGACATGTGTTTAAAAACATTCACAAACATAGTTCCAACAACACAAACCACCATGGCAGTCCGTGGGCGGACTATTTGACACAGTACCGCTTACATAATTGCCATCGCCTGATTCATTTCATATAGATCGCCATTAATCATATCAACACCAGGCTGGCAGTAATTTATGGAGCCCCAGACACTGATAATAGATTTTAAGTGTTATTTATTATGCAGGCCCTTCCAGTTGTTATACATTATCAATATTGTGAGTATTTGCAATGTTAGGAACACAGTCTGCATGAAATACTTGTTTATATTTTAGTTCTAACGCCCGTACTCACCGAAAACTTGAACAGAGATGTTAAGAAGGTACCCATCTACTCCCACATTAGAGTGCCTAGAATTTCCTTTAAAGGTTCCTATATATTACATAACATCACGCCTGTAATATCCAAGAAGAGGCAGAGGAGTAAGTATCTAATAGTATACCCACATTTCGCCAGTTATGTTTTCTTCCTATTAGAGAACGTACATATTGCCTTATACCAGGCACATATTTAGATATAGGGCTGCTACTCTAACAAACATACACAGATAACATCGCGCCTGTAATTCCCGAGGACTTACACAGAGGGCTTCCTACTACACTGGATATAGACCTCTCTGGCAAAATCTAGGAGTGCCCCTTGCACTCCCAGATTTTGCCAGTGATTAAAAAGGACCCTCCACTCGCAGTCAACGAAGCACTCAATTTGGAACAATCATAACTTAAATAGTTTCTGACCATGCATGCATTTCTTGCATTAGAATTTCAATTCCCACGCATTGTGTAACTATAGATCCCAGAAAACCAACTTTCAAACAAATCTGTTAGTACTTACGGAAAGCATTTTCCAATGTGTCATGACTTCTAGCCAAGATAACAATCGTGAGAAAGGTCTAAAGGTAGTAAATACCTGTGAAACACGGGAGAGTTCATTAGGGTTCAAGTGTTCGCTGTGTGTCCTCGGGGTAAGAAGTCTAGACCTCTTCTTGTCCAAGCTAGCTACTAGCATAGTGTAAGCGAGGCTTAGTTTACAACCAGACAATATTATATGATCCTACCCTAGACAGGTGTGATCAGTGGGGTAATTGTGTAACTTAATCACTATCCCAATACTAATCAGTATTTTGATAAATTAAACAATATCCATTGCAATAGTGAACCTGTCGAGTAGAAGATCTTTTGAAACGAAAGCAATGGTTATCAATTTTGTAACTTGGGGTCGGCGCAACACGTTTTTTCCTTCCATCGAGTGAAATGAAAAAACAATTAAGAGTATTTCGGAATGTTCTCCAGTCTCCACCGATTAAAAGGGGTTCTATAATCATTAATGCTTTATGTACTGCAGGCCAATAAAACGATTTGCTACGCTAATGGATAATTCAATTGACAAGTTTTTTACTTACATGCGGGATCTCGCTAAAATAATTGAATTATTCTCGCCCTGATAAACGCTTATTTGTGAGGGCGTGACGAATTCTAAAATGATTGTATCAGTCTAAAGTTTTCTTCGTTATTAATTTAGAATCTGGCATTGAAAAAAGATCACCTTTAACCCCATCCCTATTTAATTCCTTTAGGGAATGAATTTAGAAAAATTCCTTCCTTAATACGTCTTCACTTTCGTTACAGAAACTCTTGAATGCAAAATGTTAAGCTACAAAGACGCAGCGGTGTGTTGTCTGACAGTGAATGAACGAAATTTAAGTTCGCTTGGGCATAATATTTCTACCCTGTCTACAAAACGTAGATTTTACATAAAACAAACAAGATAAACTATTGGTTTAATTACGTCCCATGCGACAGTCAAGACGGACAAATAGTGGTCAGACTCAGTCTGCGTTTACAAACTTCAAAGTGACTTTCTAAAGTATTTCTGTTCTCTTTGATTCTATTTTGACTAATGACTTTCCTGTTAGACTACTTGTTACTCTTCCTATTGTTTGTAAAAAAACCGGTAAGTATCAAATTCTTCGTCTACATGATAGTTTGTATTAAGTATTTAACCAAACCAATAAAATTATAAATCTATGTTTTGATACCTAAATAACGATACATTTTATGGTTTCCTTTACCTCTTTGCTGTTAAAATAATGTATAATGCATGAAAACTGGCCGAATCACAGCAAAAAATTAAGAAAAGCCGGAAAAACTAAAAAAAACTCAACATTTATTTTTCAATTTAATGGCGGAATTCTGTCAAACTTTTGAGCCTTCTTGCCAGGATTTACTGGTTTTCTGAAAAAGGTTTCACTGTGGGTGAAAATGCAGTTCAGGCACCTACTTACGAATAGTTATAGGTATAAATAAAGTTGTGCCTTAAGTACTTTCTTGTTTATCACATGTTTATTTATTTGTGTTTAAATTAAAAAATATTCGAATTTTCTGTTTTTCATATTTCAGCTCAGTTTTGTATTAGTGTTTTCTGTTTTTCATACTGGGCTGTTTACTTACGCTAACTCCGCCTCGAATGCAGTAACAGGGTTTCCCCACTTATATCAAAATGTACTATGATATGATTAAACCATAACTGTAGAATTTATAAGAAGTAGCTATTTAAGTAAGGTGGTTCAATGTTATGTAAAAGAGCGCCTCTCGCCATCAAACGTAAAAGCTTGGCGAGTTTAGAATTAAGCAAAACCTCTGTACTATAGTCTCATTAAATAAAAAAATAAAAAATTAGAGATCAGGCTATTATTTTTCAATTTAACGTGGTACCTATCTTTAAACAATTAAATAACATGCAAATCAAGTCTCTGTGTGATCCCATCAGACATGCAACGTATTAGAATCGCAACGAAACGTAACAATGCATCCGGAAATCATTTTTATTATTTTTCAGCTGTTAATTTAAAATAAAATCAATAGAAAAATAACTTCATGAAACCGTGTCCCCAAATCTTTATTAACTTAAATTGGCTTTCTCTGTTGTATTAAAAAGGTACAGAAACGCGTTTTATTAATAGAAATAGTCGATGTCGTAGGAATCACATTACAATAATACGTTTATAGATGAACCGATGTTTCTTCATTGACAAACTGTTTATGAATGGCTTCAAGGCGCGGCGGCTAGGCGGCTAGGTGGCTAACTGGCTGGGTGACCAGCCACGTGCCTCGCCCACGCATGGCTCGGCGTCTAGTGAGAGGCGGACCGGAAGTGGCGTCCGATTTGTCCGTCCGTTGCCCTACTGTAGGCGGGTAACGAGGTGCTGCGTGTCATAAGCGATAAGCGGTTTCTGGTTCTTGTTCTATTTTATTTAATTATAGATAATTATCTGTGGTGGATAGTGCACTTGCGGAACGTTGAATATCGTGACTTGTGTCGTTTTACAGCTAATAAAAAGTTTCGTAGGAATCGGGGATAACTGCTTATGATTTCCAGAAAATATTTATACGAGCACATCATTTCAGATTGATTCCATTGGTCGTTATTTTACTTTTTATCCCAAATCGACGACTTTACAATGGCTCTTGGGTAAAACTCAAACCTGGTTCTAGCTTTATCTCATTAGCCCTAACATAAATAAAAAAAACCCAAAGTTAAACTTTGCTCCATTCTCTTCAGCCTATGCTACAGACCGTACGCCGCCCAAAGGTGTAAGTTGCATGTGATTGCGTGCCGTGACCTGCGTGGGCGCAGCCGCTATAAATCGTTGAATTATTTACACGCCTTTGACAACACCGAACATTTGAATAATGTTTCGTTAACCAATATAAATTTTATCGTGACAACATGTACTTTGTAGTCGTTTTGAAATATTATCACTATAATAGGGATAATTGTTATTGTATTAATCAATAAACACGTCACGCTATGTTGTAATGTAATTAAGCAAAATGAATAATAGTCATAATCATAATTAATTTCTCGTTAAAGTCATTGCGTGATTTGTAATTTTCTCATGTAATGTAGCGTGAAATGTGTTTCCGTTCTCTTTGGTTCCATTTATAACGAGTTCTCTGCGTCAGTTGTTAAGAGATTCCAAATATAAAAATTATAATTGTCTATTGGGTATCGTCGTGACGAGCTACCGGGAAGGATTCATGGAGAGGCGTCAAGGACGGTCGTCTATTGACAACTCAATTAGGAATACAATAGTGAGTCGGTGGATGAGAGCCGACCTGATATAAAAACTGGATCTTGCCTCAGGTGCCGCAAGCAGTCGCCGCGGCTGCCGCGCGAGTATCAATCACAGATGTTAATTCGTATAAAACGATTAACGAGCTTGCCATTAACATTTTTTGTAAGTCATTAAGTCGTTTTTAATTTGATTAATAATGATCAAATCACCTCTAGGCCACGTGTTACAGCCTAATGTACGAGGACATTCAATGGATTTACTGATAATTTTAAAACCTTTGCAAACGTTCCAATATGTAGGTAGGTACTATTAAAAAAAGCAAAGAGCTTGAACGACGACAGATCCCTACGTTTTGGTAAAAGACCAACCGTCTCTAAAGCTCTGGGCTTCAGCGCCGCAGAATAATGAACACTACTTACTTCGAAAGCATCAGATATTTCTAAAAGACTAACACAATACAGCTCGGTAATGTCACCTGAAAATATTTTCTATTTCCCTTCAGTGGACACGTTTCTATTAAGTTCGCAATCTGTAATATTTCGGCTCCGTTGGACAGAGCTGCCAATAATAACATTGGGTGTTTTCGGTCCAATAAATTCACTTATAAATGAAATACTGTCTGGTATTCAATTCAATTCGATCAAACTACTTTGCATATTGACTGGCTAGACGTGTATTTAATGTATCTGTCCCAATAGGTACTTCATTTAAATAACACAGCATTCGTTATGCTTCATTTAAATAACTAATTTGCCCTTAATTCGAGCAATATCGTTCTGTTTATAATATTTGCTGGTGTAAGACGTCGTTTTCTTTAAAGACACTTACGAAATGTGCCGCTAAACGGTTGCCTCATGTAAAGTTACGTACTTATGTGACATAAAATACCGCATACACTTAACTTTTACAACTGGTGAGTGGTGTGGGCGGGCCGGTGCGTTTCATTCATACTTTATCACGATCAATGAATGAACTACCAAATAAAATGTTTATCGCTCGTCATTTACATTTATTTCCATAATATTATGTCTTCTAATGCATTATGCCAGTCGAGACTTTAAAGGGCACAAACTGTAATTTTCTACGTTAGATAAATATGGATTAAAGTGATACACTAGCGATTGAATAAATATCTTTGATTGTGTAATTGCGTCTAAGTCATCTAAGTGATCAACTGAACACGTGCAATGTAATTGATAGACTGCGGCATAGACTTCAATAATGTTACACGGTATTTTGAAGTGCAAATATATTTTAAATAATTGCAAGTGATGACGTCATGCAGCATCACTACAAGAAGAGTTCAACGAACATTCTTCACAAACAAGATGGCGATTATATCCACGTCGAATGGTAAAATAACTTCAAACTAATAGCTTTAATTTGACGATGGTGTGAACAATGAATTAGTCTCTATCCGGTCGTTAAGCAGGACATCCAGAGAGCTATATTTTTAACAGAACAATTGCTACAATTGGCGTGTCGTAAAATTACGACGAGAAATCTTCAACAGACAGGCGCAATTATGAAAAAGTAGAATTATATTCAATTAGTGACCGCTATGTGGGATGAAGCTTCCTTGATTTTCTTGCTCATTTCTAATGGGGGACTCAATTGCTACGAATTATTATCTTTAATGACAGTGGTTGTCTATGGAAAAGGCTAGCATTTAAATTTGGAAAGGCTTGAGATTGGTTTTTAAAGCTCCTTCCGCCATTTTATTACTGATTTAACTTTTAAAAATGGAATTGGTATTTGAACTTCGATAGGTTATACTCCTAAAAAGTGCAGAATGGTCCTTTAGCGCGTGGTCATCGTCGGAGCTTACGCCATCTTGTTTTTACAATAGATTATTTCCACAGACAATTTCACAACTGTTCTGCGTTCTTGTTCAATGGCATTCATGCACTAAAAGAACCAGGCTGCACTGTACATGTACTTCAACCAACTTATCTGTGCAGGCGGGAAAACACAGAACTAAAATACGAAGTTTGACATATCGATGCACATTTTCTTAACAAGGAACGCCACCTTGAACTGCACACTTAAAGTGGTCGTACTATAGGTATGTTTGTATTATTATCGCGTGACGATTGCCTAATTAAGTTCATGATATAAACCCACATGCATTTCCTAATAAGATAGATAATGCGATTAGCTTTTGAATCCAGTTAATAATTTAAATTTTGAATTGCGTGATGAGATTTTAATTACTGGAATGTGTCATGCAATGTTGTGATTACAAAACTATAACGATGTTCTTCAATCAAAATTATATTACGGTATCTCGTTATTTAAGTTAAATATTATTTATATGAGTTTGTTAGTGAAATTTAGCAAACTGGTAAACCATGACCTTGGTTAGGTTGAACGTAGGATTTTTTATCCCAGCCATACGTTTACCACGGCATAATGTTTATCTTTAAGATAAGTTTTTTTTCTCCACGCGGGGGAAACCACGTACAAAAGCTATTTATTAGCCGTTACTGTCACATTTTCATAATTCTTTCCATTTACCAAAGCTTAAACATAATCTGCTGTTGTAATCCAATCTTTATTCGTTGCCTTAGTCTTCATAGTCTTAATTGACGTCCAATATCGATAATGAATCAATTACCGGCCCTTTTTGATGACATCTTCACATCCTAATGAATTCTGTGCGTCAAATGGTACCTGACAATCTTCGACGCGTCACTTCCGCCTCACTAATTGCGTTTGTAATGAAAATCTACTCAAGTTCACCGGCGACGAGCCGAGTGTTCGGACATTCCAATCGAAATGAAATGTTTCTTGGAGTTGTAAGAGACGAATTTGTGGCATCAATTAATTTGAAGCCGTAATGTGACTTATTTATGGTTTTAATAAGATTGGTAGGCACTTAGTTAAATATACCGAACTGGGTTGTGTTGACTTGTTAGTATCTATTTCCTAAGCAAATCTTCAAAACCTTTGGCTAACCCAAAAAAAAAAACATCGCAAACCTGCACTGACAGACATTTTTGCAAAGAAAATCTGAATTTTCACTGTAAAGCCGGATTTACTACCATCAAAAACGAAACCCACGCATTTCTTTTAACTTGTCAACCAAAATCACGAGTGATGTTTGATGATCGCGTCGTATTTGACCCGTGAGTGTGCTCTGTGCACCCACGACCTCAGGGAAGGGCCGCTAGAGCCTCGCCCCACGCAAAGCGCGAGTGTCTTGCGAAACCATTCGTGGTAACTAAACGTTTCTCATGCATACAGCCAAAAGGTATTCGGAATTTGTTGGCCATGTTGATACGAACGTTGATATCGTAAATAATTGAAGCTTTATTCGTGACAGGCCTGTTTGTTTATAAATAGGTGGGGCTTGTTTTAATTTAGTTTGGACTTAAAGTAATTTAATGTAATGAGATATTAATTTGTTTCCGATGAAAGTTCGGCCATAACTCACTCCAACACTGGATGTGGCAACGCTGTAAATCAGAATATTGATATTGTTGGGTATCTAAACTGTAATGATCTTATTTTTTACAAAAAACTTTGTGCCTGTTATTTGTTAAACAGAATACATTTAACACTCTCACTTCAATGCAGAAATACGAGAAATTGGTCACAGGTTATCAACATCTAGAATGTTTAAATGTCAAAGCGTGAAGCTCGAAAGAGAAAGAATGCGAACATTTGTACCGTTAGCATGAATACGGATGCAATATATAAGATTAACAGACACACCAATACCCCATACATGATAATATTCAAAGAAAATTATGATCTCTCACGTTCTCTCACTCTTAACAATCTCAACGCGTTAAAATAAGCTGATTCACGTTCTGTAAAGATAATTGAAGGAGAATAAAGCCCCACAAATGAATGCTTTCCAACTTAAAATCAATACAGAGAAATAACAATTTTGTGTACCTAAGTATTGATTATATCAAAGCTCACCTAGCATTCTACATTGTATTGTATAACGGGCTGGTGTCCGCAACTCCACGTCAAAGCGCGTATTTTGCGTGCGGGAATCAGCATTCTACATCCTGGCTGATTTATAATTTTTCACACCAGCTGCTCGTAAATGTTAAATTGCAAACCTAACGTAAAGTAACGACTAATAGCCGGGCAGTTCTTTGTACTGATTTTAATTACTGCCCGCTGGTCAATAATGTGATTTTGAATTTAGAACCTCAAATAAAAAAATGTACTAAAAAAACTATTAAGTACCAAAGAGTTTTCATTTCTTAGGTTTAAGTTACCGTCGACGACCAAAATAATTATAGTACGCAACTTAATCGAAATATAGAATAGCCCTAGAATCCCTCGCTGCCTTCGGGATTCAAAATAGCACACGTGACGTAAGACATACGTACTCGTATACTTTATCCGCTAATGCATAATCTACTATAATAGTTATGATAAACGTTTACGAACTTGACCTTTCATAAACATAGCATTATTTGCACTTAAGCAGCCGTATTGTGGATGTAAAGTTATACAATCCTACATTGTTAGCAAACACTTGAGTAGGTACTTGCAAGGGAAAGAGGGAAAGGTCACGCCTTCCCACACCGCGGTGTCGAGAGATGATAATCACTCTTGGCTCGGAGGGCCTGCCCTAAGCTAAGTAATTAGCGGGTGCTCGCACACCTGGTCGCTTTCCCTCCGTGCTGCAATACCGCGAGAAAGTTCCTCAGTTAAATGCAAACAACCTTTAGTTACAGGTTATGCACGCGCGAGCGAGCGACCTTTTAACATCTCAATAAGTGCAGTTAATACGTATTCAGAGGGATTCGCAGCAGTACTCATTTGAATGTCCGATGTTTCCAGTTACTTACTTTGTAGATCATAGTTATTCTGTGTCTTGTTGACACCTGGAAATACCATGTGTATTTATAACAACTACGACAAGTTGTTTTCAAAACGTGTTATTCAACAAAAATATTTTTCAGGGTCGTCCATTTGTCACACTTCACCCGATATTCGCCACTTCATTCTACAGGTCCGGATCAGTAAAAGTTAAAAGTAAAAAGCGAATTCTCAGAAATTCTGAGTCATGTGATTAAGATAATTGAAACCTATCAAAGAAAATTAAGAATTTCACGCATTGTATGGCAAATCCACTGAATGACAGTAACCACAATTCCACAAGATACTCTTCCATTCATAAACGCTTTCTCATGGAAAACGATACCATTGTTTGTAACGGGTAATAAAAACGCGTTGTTATCAAATATCTTATATCTTGTCCCGACTACGACTCGAGGCGGTAGAGAGGTGAGCTAGAGGTGTACCATGTATAGACAACACTTGGTAACGTACACCGGCTGAACGAGACCACAACGAGGTCACAGACTCACAAGTAGAGATGCACCTTTCTGCACCGTTAGGGTTGCCATATTCTGCTGAAATAACGGCTGGCAACACAATGTAGTGTTATGAACTTATGAGATGGATGCGGAAAGAGAACCTACTTGAAAGATTAGATGTTGAGTGCGATTGTTTTGTGTCGGTGAGCATTTATAGTCAAGTTAAAATACAAAGACGCAGCCGCTTCTGATTTATCGATCGATGTCAAGGTGTAATTTATTGATCAGGAAACGACAAACGACCACAAGTAGGCAAAGAGGCTTAGCCCAGGCATAGACTTACAGTTTAATTATTATTACCAGTTGTATAACCAAACTCTTTTAAAACCTCTCGGTATTTATAGCACCGTCACAGCAAAGATTTAATAATTTTAAATTAACTTTATACGCCGCGTAAATTACAACACAACGGAATTGGTAATTATCAACACTAGCTGGAAAATTTATCTAGACACAGGACGTGAAGTATGACTGACATATTTCATTGTAGCTGTAATTAAATACAACATTCTAAGTTTATGCCATAATGTTTAACATTTATTTGTTTTAGGAATTACGAATACCTTTGTGATGAAATAGGTACTTACATAGATACGTTTTTTTAAGTTTTTTGAGGAGATTTTAAGGAGTAGAAATGTTGGTCAAGAAAATTTTACTAGGTGTAAGGGGGACATCGACACGTCCTTAACATGTGGATGCCATGAATTCAGTTCGAATAATCTGCTGTTCCATACATTTTAACCGTTACGTATACGAAAGTGTACTATCGACTTGTATGTAAGTATGGAATAGGTGATTTCTTGTTTTTAAACTGACGAATAATTTATGCATAAATAGACACAGTATCACATAAAGTTCATAGGTAATCACAGCCCTGACTAGGATGCGAGTGTACTTGCCGGCCCGGGCAGACAGAGCGGCGCGCCACAAACTAGCCATTTTATCGCACACGAGCCCGCGCCGCTCGCCAACCAAGGCAAGCGCAGCGACGACGCTCGACATTCATTTACCTCACCTCATTGTTTGCTAATACACGTGCTAACGTATTCGGAACCCAAGATGCTGAACTAAGATTTCTAAACTAGATATTTGTAAAGGATAAAATGGTTTTGAATCCTATTTAGCACATATTGCATATTTTGATCAGAAACTGAAAAAGCATCTCTCTTTGCGTTAATTTCTGTTTTCCACCACAAATCAGAAAATACGTTTTGTACGCTATATGTACATATATTTAATTTGTTATTCTGTCTCTGTTATATAATATTCAAAAGATTGGCAGAAATAGTATTCAGTGATGTGTGGAGCAAGTCGGCCTTATATGCTTAATCATTGTCAACTTAGAGTTAAGTAAAACTCACGGTAACCATAGTTACTTTCAAACTTTTCAGTTCCTTCTATTTTCAGTTTGGAAAGGAACCTTATTGAAGTTAGTCTAGCTCTTGCCCGTGGTTTCACCCGCGTAAAGAACTGAAAGTATCCCAAGGAAACTGCTGGTATAAAAATTCTTCCAAATCCAAGTCATGGTCTACCTGTTTGCCAAATCTCATAGAAAACCGTTCAGCAGTTGAGGCGTGAAAGCATAACAAACAAATAAACAAACTTACTTTCACATTATAAATATTAGTGCATGCCTTTGAATTCATTATTTATACTATTATTATAAAGCTGAAGAGTTTGTTTGTTTGGTTGAACGCGCTAATCTCAGAAACTTCTGGTTCGAAATAAAAATATTTTAGTGTTGGAAAGACCATTTATCGAGGAAGGCTATATAATATCACGCTACGACCAATAGGAGCAGAGCAACAATGAAAATTGTCTTTCTCTTATGTGACGCAGACGAAGTTGCGCGGGTCAGCTTGTTATAAATAAGACTGCCTCGTTAAGTGGTCGTAACCACGACTGCTGAACATGAGGTACTGGGTTTAATTCCCGAGTCGGGAAAATTATTGTTGAGTTTTTTTTTTTAGGAATTTCTCAGTAGCAGCCACGGAGTCTGGATTTGTGTCCGGTTGATGGCAATAGACTCGCCGCCTATTACATGGGACTAAAAATAACTGGCGAATTGTGGGTTTACTATTAGGTACACCTCTGCCTAACCCTTTGGAGATTACAGAAGTGATGTTATGTTACGTATTATAAATAAAAAATGTTATTCCCACTGTTAGGATGTAAGTACCAATTCACGCTATAACAGATAATATGATTAAATACCACACAGTGCACGATATCTACTTACGTATCAAATATTCCATGAAATACATTAGAGCGATGATAATTCAATCAGCGATACCTAATAGGCCGGGCAAACAGCTGCGGCTTCAGTCAACATCATAATATAACGGCATTCAAGTGGTTTGATGGGAACATGGATTTATTCAAACATGCCCGCGGTTTTACGACACATTCCTTAAATCTCTCTCGGACCGAAATTGACGGATTTTACAATCATATAATTAGGTAAGTACTCAACACGGAAAATATTTGGAAGCAAGCCCAATCTCACTGAACAAACGTTCAATAAGATTTCCAATCAGCAAATATTAAAATGAATTTCCAAAAATATGTGCTCCCTTTTTCTTTTTTGTTCGGATGGGAAATCATCAAATGACCCCTTCCCCCCCCCCCCCCCGCTCCGGGCGGAGCGGAAGGGAGTGACAGACTGCTACTGACTGAAAACCCATCCATGTTCCTTCTTTGCCCTTTGTGTTCCAGGGCCGCGGTATCTCTTTCGAACAGTCCCGCAGCCCTGATACGTACTCCCTTAATGTTCAGTTTTGCTGTACCTGTACGGGAAATGTCAAGCTTCTAGACCCAGTGGTTTAGATGTCGTTTGACGGTGAATGACATTCAAATATTTTATTAAAAGACAAAACACAAAAGGTACCGTTATTAACGTCAATAAAATTATCGGTATGTCTTTCGATTTCCATTCTGTGTTGGCGGGTTGTTCGACAAGCCATGTTGTTCCGCAGGTTGCCTAGACAGTCCGGCGCGACGCTGCGCCCACGCATTCACGCACACTCGCTAATACACTATTTATAACGATTATTTATTGGCTCCATTCCATCAACATGTCTGTGTGAAAAGAATTAATGATGGCGGTGATAGATATAAAACAAATTCAAACTTTGATAACGATGGAGTCTGTTTTGGAAATGAACTTGACGGACAAACACATTCAGAAGAGGAAACAATAATAAACCTTAATATACTGGGTGAAGAGGACAAGGCTGCTGGTACATAAATCTCTCGTCACCCGAAATTGGCAGCAAGTAACACTTAAATCTGTAACAAATACGTCGATAACGATCGCAATTTATATTTATTAGGCTGGCAACACTGATTTATTATTGAGATGCTCTTAAAAGCCTCCATTATCCTAGCTTACAGCCTACCGTAGTATCTATAGCCATAAAACTGTAATATATTATTCCGTGCTGCATTATATTCAAGGAGGTACAAAGTCCTATAGGGAGCCTTGAATTAAAACTACTCACGGCCGCTAATGTAACCATGGTGTACTTTGTTCAAGTGTTATTAGATACTTGTAATACTGTAAGGTACTTATCTGCGTCATCGATACGAGATACTTCATGGAATTATTATTGGTTACCCATGTAATAGTTTACAAATGGTTTACCCAAAGTTTTTAGATATCTAAACACTTTTTGGGAAAACTAGAGTGAGCTGCAAATTGTTTTCAACGAAGATTCTTTTATATCACGAATGATGGTGATGATGCACTGCAAACATACTGTTTGCAAATTTACTCGCCAGAGTATGTACTCGTACAATGTATGTACATCGGGTAAAAAATCTGCGGGAAAAACTAAAAGAAATATAAGTGTATATGAACGAATGTATTTGGAATTCAAATGCAGTCAAGCTAGTACCTACTGAAACAAAATATTAGAATCCATAACCAAAAGCGATTAAGGGCTTTTAGCAGACGCTGGCACAATTTCAAAAGGCGTAAATATGAAATGTTACAATTTAGTTAAGCTGAGGACTGAGGTTGAAGCCTGAATAACGATAGCGTGAATTTAAACCTCACCCGCTGTCTAGTCTATTGTGGTGGATTCATCCTAGCATGTTTATTTGCTCAGAAGCCAAACACAACAGGAATCCTAACACAAAACTATTCGCCGAAATGCTTAGAAAATTTACGACGAGATAATTCGAAAGTACAATCGTGTTTCCTTCTTGAATAAACTAATTTGGCTGAATAAACAGCTAAACAAGGCCGGTGTTAGCAAGTTCTACATCCAAGTAACACAATGGGGTGTAACGTGGCTGAGGCAGGCAGGCTGCACGTTGCCCGCAGGCTCTGATAATAAAACCTCTTCATTGTGTTAAACTTTGTACACTCCGTTACTTTGTTGCAGCTCTGGCGATTTAAAAGCGACTCGTGCACTTGGAGACTTGTGTAATTAAATGAGCAGTTACGTAGAGAAGGCGCTAACTGTTACACAAAGGGATCTCTTCAACAGATAATGCACACGGTAAATGTTTGCACAGCATTACACATGGACCGACAATGTGTTCAAGCTCCATTCTGTACAATAAAGCGTCATTCTTGTCCGTCTGCGCTGTGTATGGGTGGGATCATTCAGTAACCACATCTTGTTAACGAGTTAGATGCTGAGATTGGACTTAGTTTATAAAGTCGCCATAGTGGGCTACTTTTAGGTCTGTCTTAATAATTCACTCCAATTTGGAAGTTGGAATTTTACTAGGAATAGACAGTTTCTCAAGGAATTCCAATCTCCAACTTGGTAATTAGAGATTGGTTATAAACTGAAAACAGTAAGACCACGGGACTAAATTAAGACACAAAGTTTATAGCCCCTCAAAGACAACCCAGCGTAAATTGCTTGTTTAGACAGATTGCTAAACATAGGTATCCTAACTGAGTGCCTATTAGTTTGAATTACCAAGTTACAGCCAAGTTCAATCAAGGCTTTGCGCCCAAGTTGTGAAGTTCGAACAACGGGCCGTTACTTGCAGCTGCTAATCTCTATATTCATTACAGTATTGTTGGCAGCGAGCTCGACGCATTCCATTTTACGTAAGTGTCCTTTGAAGTGTCATTTCACAGTAAAATTCGTGGCGTTATTTGCAGCAACACTTTTTTTCAAGATTGTATTGGTTTTGTTGTGAATATCTGCCAAATTGTGGTCAAAGAGCACGTATCGTAGTCGGGACTAATGTAGTGTGAATAAATTGGGTTATTGGTTCGCCGAATCGTAACGGGGTTACAAGTTACAGGGATAACGCGTAGTACATTCGTCCAGAGAGGTCAGAGTTCAAACTTTGACAAAATTGAGAAGACGGAAGCCATAGTTGAGTAACGGGAAGAAATAGTAGTAGAAAGAGTGTCCGAGCGAGCAATCAGCGACAATTTGCACTCCCACACTTCTCAACTTTCATATCTGGACGGAAGAGGCAATATAAGTGATTAGGCTCTATCACCGGCCACACGTTGTGCCAGCCGGGCTGCCGCTGCCGGACCGTGGGTGTACCCAGCGACCCGCACCTACTAGCCCGGAAGGGAAAGTAAAGGGACAAATTTATGATACCTCGTTTGAAGCATAAATTTACAAGCCAAATGGATTCTTAAGAGAACAGTGATAAAGTGTCGACACGTGCTTTGTGTCCTAAAACGCACTTCTGTGAACATTTTGCTAGGAATGTACAAAGTGCACATTCTTGAGCACATGTTAAACACTTGGAGTTCGCACCTGCAGTAATTTCATTTAAATATCATTGTAGATGTTTGACATACAATCCGTTTATTCGATGTCACATGCAATTAATAAATCTTCCCTCAACTGAGATAAATGTTAGTAACAATTTAGCGTGTGATAAATGATATGCGCCATATTCGCTTAATTTGTAAATGATGCAATCGCTAAACCCGCTGGAAAGCTGGAACATATTGTAATAAACACTGCTGGTTTCATACACTTAGTCAACGTTACAAAAATAAGACATTTTGGGCAAAAAGAGAGCACCGCGTGAACTCGTCAGACGTAGGTCAAGACGCACCGGACAAATCTGAGCTGAGGTACGTTAGCCGGATGGAGATAGATCGCCCGATCGGTCTCCCCAAATACCGGCAAGGACACTTCCATCTACATTTATTCCTACGAGTGATGCGATCAAATGGCCGACGTCCGGCGGCCCACGTGCACCCACGCTAACATATGATATTTAGAACAAATCTTAATATTAGAAGATGCATAGTGCATTGTACAAATTGTGGCTGTCCTCGGCTGTGCGCTATTGATTTATGGTCGATGTTAAGTAGGAGATAAAGACGGTACGATTCTATTTAAATGTTTTGCACTGCATCGTAACAAGATGCTTCCGCGATTTTGAAATGCTGAAGTAGCTAGCGGCTGTTTGCCTTCTATTTGAATATAGGAAGTGCTTTGAGAATAAACTGGTTAACTGTCTATCAAAACTGATTAAGCTTTCATCTT
The DNA here is from genome assembly GCA_910589295.1 of Noctua janthe. NCBI lineage: Eukaryota > Metazoa > Arthropoda > Insecta > Lepidoptera > Noctuidae > Noctua > Noctua janthe. Next base: position 8,507,559 of record OU342556.1, on the reverse strand, counting down.
TGTCCCAAAGATTCGCAAGTTAGAAGAAAACAATATCAATTTAGGCGCAACCTGAAATCTACAACAGAACTGAATTTCCTAGAAAAGTCCTTAATTTTGATCAGTTACAGCCATGACAGAGAAATAAGACCATTTTGACGACAAACTAGATAATTTAGCAAAATTTGTGATACGTCGTACGTCCAAAACAGTTCATTGTACAGATGAAGTCATCTTGTCTACGGCCTAGTTTCGTTTGTGCGATATTTTTAATTGAACTTCATATTAAAATTGTGACTTCATACTAAATTGTCTCTTATACTTATATAAGAGACAATTTGATAGTTACTTAAATTGAGAATTTGTCCTCATATAGTATAAGTTCGTTTCAGAAAGTTTTAAAGTTTTAGGACGATGCATGAATGCAAGAATTTGAAGGCTATTTATAGGACCATGGATATACTGCATTTTCTTTAAAAAATCCTCTTTACACAAACATTACAAACTTACTCATGTTATTAATAGCCATATAATAACAAACACATTACCGTGGTCGCAGTACAGGAATAGCCGTTTGTGCGACCACCCCGCGTCATTAATCTAACACAAATAGAAAGCGGCACATATCTCAAATGGCTGGCTCTAGCCGTGATTATGCCACTAATCCTTCCTGGCTATAGATCAATTAAATTGCACTTTGTGTATGACTCGGGTATGTATGACAATTGACAAGTGACCAAAACAACATTTGAGATTTCGGACTCTCGTCTGAAGCAGTTATCTTTCACATGCTTCCACTAGGTAAAACCTTTTGCTTGTTTCTACTAATAATAATCTTTATTTCACTTACATCAGGCAACGCACAGCCTCAATCTGTGTCCCTAAGGTCGAAAGTTCCTTATATGTATAATGAAGGATTTTTGAAAATTCGTCCCATATATGGGTCGGTATATCTGGAAGATCATCATTTTTGGCGTTCGGCTTGTGTCAAACTCATGACAAACTATTATGTATCCCATAGTTTGATCTGGCTTTGTGAGTTCCAGTTTTGATACACGCGACTCTTAAACTGCGGATGCCGGAGGAATGCACCAATTGAACACGGTCACTATTGCATGTCCAATTACCATATCAAACTAGGCGGGCGATTTGGGAGAAAATATTTCTACCATTTACAAAGTTATTTCTTTATTCTCTATGTTTTCCTTATATGGACGTTGTCATTAACAATTTCAACATCTTTGTTTGACAATATAAGTTAGTATCATAAAGAATACCTATTACAATAGATACATGTCGTAGATCTTTATCATAAATCATTGGTTCATTGCAGTGCACTTGTCATGAACACGTCAGTTGGAAATAAAAGTGTCATAGGTTCGTCTCTAGTATATTTCATCAAATGTTAATTTAGAGTTTTTATCTTGATTTGGTTCTCCAAAAATTTATTTGGCGCTTACAAAAACGAACTTTCTACATCGGACAATGTTATTAGATTTTTCCATCAGGAATTTCTTAGTTTTATTTTATTTTTATTTTTATATTACAATCTAGCCTAATAAGCACGGCATAATCTGGAATTTCTTAGTGGGAATTAACATCGTGGTGTTATATAATGTTCAAAAAAAGGAGGAGCGTCTCAATTATGTGTATTTTTTCCGGTAAACATTTCTCTCACACCGAACCCCTACCATAAGAATTCATTTACCATTTAACAAATTGAGCAAGTAACAAGTTCTGTGCTGCGGCCTGTAAGGCTGTGAGTCAGTCGGCATTCCTGACCTTATTGCATCATGGCGCTATCTGGCGGATAAGCGTTCATCGCTCCGCGGTCTCAGGTATTACCGGGAGGGGTATTACGTCTTCATATAGATGAACACCGCCTCGACGCGGTACGGTCGGGGTGAAAATGTTCTGCGCATACGGTCGTCTTTTTAATATTTTGCACTTCGGGGTGAGTATATTTGAAGGGAAGTTTCCAGGCTCATGTATATTTAGCAGACGTTTGCTGCTAAAACAGTTCATCAATAAAATGTTTACTCCGACATTTATAATCTTTTACTTTCCATTTTAGTGTCGTCATCTTTTGAATTCATTGAGAAGTTTCATAAACAGTTTCCTAAGATAAAAATCAGTGTCAAATGAATAATTAAGATTTAACAACATATAACGATAATCTGAAAATTTATTTTAAAAATGTGTGATCAGGCTGATCATATCTACCATCGTAAATCTTAGTTCACACGTGAAACCATGTTCTTCGAAATAAATGCTACTAATAGATCCTCTACAAAGTGCTTAAACATAACATTTTACAACTGTAATAAAATAAAGCCTTCTTTAACGGCACCTCACTGAATTCATTAATACATTAGAGAGCATACACATAAAACTTTGTTCTTCGAAAGTACTTATAAGTATCTAGACGAAGTGCATTCCCAGGTGGTCGGGTGTCGAGTTACGATGGCTTGTACTCTACATAATAAAACAACTGCTCAGCCAGACGTACCGTCGATCATCGTACATGTCGGCGAAATGCTATGGACTAAAATACCAACACTGTAGTGCATAGAAAGAGTTCTGCGAACTTAAATGTACGAACAGGAACAAGAATAAGGGAACTTTTAAGATGAACTCGGAGAAACTGGCTAAGATTTGTAAGATTGCCAACTGATGAGGATAGTCTTTCCAAGTAACAAAACATATATACCTACCAGTGGCGAAGGTACCAGATAACTCGATTCCTACCGCATTCCCTTTGAAAAATGGCACAGTCAGCATTCTATAGACAAATAACATTAAAGGTATGTACTCCGGATTACCTCTTACAAAAATTGACCCTTTGCTACTGATACCTACATCCTACCAGCATTATATCTCCGGATATCGCCAGGAAACTAAAATCCCAAAGAAATGTCAAATCAGTTAAAAAAAACTGAACGTTGATGAAGGAATAATAAACGTACGAGGTACTGTAAATATAAGCTGAATGCGCCTGAAAAAGCACTCGTAATTGCGATAGTTCTCATTCTATTGGCCGCTCAGCTCGCAGCTTCCAATCTGTCTCGATTTCAAAAGCGCCAGCAAATTGCTGCGTGTCTGTGCCAACGCAAACGATATTTCAGACTGCGACTGTAATTTAGATCGTATTTTTTTCTGCTATCTGTCTTATTTTGTCAATGGCGAAATATACAAAGTATAAATACAGATATGAACTTTGAAGTTATAAATAAGGACACAAGTTCTTTCATTAGTCTTATCAGAATCGTAACTTTTTATAGCATAAACTTTACATCTCTAAGAAGTAAATAATTTGGCACGATTCCCAAAAATAAGTCAAATTGAAACTGTTATCAAAAAATATATCTCCAAGAAGTTTTAATTTAATTTTCTAAACCATAAGTAACATTTGTATATTCAATGAAAACGTCAAATAAACAGTAATAATAATTATAAGTAACTGACCGCGCACCGGTAGCTCGGACCCTGTTCCCTTTCTATTTATTTTTAAATGTTTTTTATATAATGTTTGTTAAAAAAAAAATTTAAAAATGTAAATAATATGGAAGAAAAATGAATAAAGAAATTATAACTAAGAAAATTTAATCAAAAACTGAAAAAATATTCTACATAATTTAAATAATTCACTAGTTCCCACCGACCGTCTGAATATTATTGGTCCATGAAACGTTTAGTGATTCCAGGCAATGATGGTAATGAATGACACTCATTACCATCATTTATGCCTACTGAACAGTTGTAGGCAATGAGGTGCTTACCAACTGATAAATTACTATGTAAATCATAGCTAGCCTAACGTGACATTTTACTTTTACGTAAGTTTTGCCGTCATTACCGCAAATTGGAAGCGCGTGGTCGCGTAGTGCGTGGTCATCCAATCTATTTTTTTTTCGTTGTTGTGAAAATCTTGGAACTGGAAATTGCAAGTGTTGCCTTCGATTATTTGTACTTGTAGTTAGATTTATCTATCGTGTGGTTAGTGCCTAACCTGATGTCAGAGTTTTTATCCGCCCATGGGCCTCTGACTTGGCTTTACATGCCGTCGAGTATCTCTCAGGCATGCTGGTTTCCTCACGATGTTTCCTTCCCCAAAGCAAGTGATAATTGTACAATACGCACATGAATCCCAAAAATCAGAGGTGTGTGTCATGGGTTCGACTCGACTTGGCAGTCCGACGGACACGACACTAGACTATCACTTCTGGTGTCTGTAGTTAAAAGATGATAAAGGATTTATTACCGATGACAGTGTAAAAGGAGCAGCGACCCAGACTGAATAAGAAAGACGGAAAACGTCTGTTGGAAAGCTACACCTTTTTTTGCTTTTCAAGTACGTCGAGTATAATTGTGATGAATATTAATGACAATAAGTACTCACACAATAAAGTTGGATGAAACACTGCTCTACGGTATTGCCGAATTTTATAAAAGATAAAGAAAGATACCTTAGGTCCTGGTCCACAGGCAAGTGCTTTCAATGCATTTCCTATTTCTATAACGACGTTCAACGAGATTGACATAAGCCTTTAGGTAGCTTAAGTAAACATCATAAATGTATGGGACGGCTCATACATTTATGACGTTTCCATGACGTAATCGCTGATAGAAAGTAACTTTGTCTATGGCCTCTGGTCATAAAATCAGTAGGTACCGCTACCGATACTGTTAAATGTTGTTGGTGTTGTTAAAATGAATCCTTTAGAAACATAATATCACTTACCAGTCCTGTAGCCAGCATTAGAGAGATACGTAGCGAAGGTGTTGGTCTCATGCGTGGCCTGCCACATCGGAGACGAGCAGTTGTCATTGTTGGTGTACACATTGTGATTGTGCACGTACACGCCAGTCAGCAAAGAACTCCTGGGAAAGAGATGGCGATACATTAGCAGAAAGAGATGGCAGTACATGAGTAGAAAGTGACAAAGGATAGGCCAAAGGAGAAGTAAGACCGGGTAGACATTGAGGCGGCAAGACTAGCGTGGGCGCAACTCAGACTGCAAAGATTGTGGGATTATTGCTTCTGAGTACCGGAATAATAGAATTGAAACCAAAACTAACGTCCTGTTTTGTCTTAGAAAGGAGTGAGTAAAGGTGTAGTAGACTATAATAGTTATGGCCTTTGAATTTCTATTACATCATGTGAATTTATTATAGCTATTAAGGAAGTCACTATTAATCGACATAAACAACAACATAACAGGCTTTTCGCAACGGCCTTTAGTATAAACACTGACGGTGGCCAGCGTGAAAGCAGTCACATTAGCCTCCAATTAGTAATATAGTCGTTGCAACCAGTTGCAATTGTAAACTGTCAGTCAGTCTAGCATTGCAGCAAGTAATTTCAGTGCAATCGATAATAGTGCGGGATCTATGTCATTTATATTCTAATGGCACTTAACTGAGCCGTTATTTGCTGAAAGGCGTCAATACTGATCGGAATTGCTTGTAGATTTTATCGCAATTGCCAATAAGAACTAGAGCTGATGAGAAATATAGAGCTGGATATGAATTGTGAGCTATTATAGCTTTAAATGTTGAAAGATTTTATCTTAGAGGTGTCAAACTGATATAAACTATCGTAAAAGGATTAAGAGAATTGCAATAAATCACTGTACCTCGATGGACAACACATAGGCGTTGTTGTGTAAGCATGACGGAATTCGGCTCCGGCGCTCCGCACGGCCTTCATAGTCCTCGGCATAAAGTTCAAGCTGCCCAGCTCCACGTCCTGGTCATCAGTCAGGATCAGAATGATATTTGGCTTCCTTTCTCTTTGCTGCGGGTAGGGGATGTAGCCGCCAGTCTGCCATTTATTCGCCGACTTCAACTTCGATCTAGTCGAATTCTCCCTCACAGGCACGTGTGGCCTCTCAGGTGCTTTGCTCTGAGGAATCAGCCTCCTTGCAGTGTTCCATGGTTTCTCCATGCTACTTCTGTTCCAGTGTTTCTCTGTCTTCCTTGTTTTCTCATCCTTTCTCAAACTGTACGGTTCTATCGTCCTGTTAGCACTGTCTTCCAGTGAATGGGCGTCAGTTCCTTTCCGCCGGTCTCTTCTTATTTCATGTTCTCTGTCCCATCTGCGCCTGTCTCCGCGATACCTCGAACTGTTTTTGTGCCTTAGATTTCTCCTCTCGGGTACATCGGTTAGGGTGCCATTGAATGTTGTCCTGTTTCGATTGTTCTCTCTATTCCTCAATTCTCTGGATCTGGAAGTTTCTTCGTCTTCATACGAGTCTCGTCTTGCAGATATCAGTAAGAAATTCCATGTCAAGACTAGTGAAATAAACTTCAAATTCATATTGGTTTATTGTTTCAAGTTAAGAATATAACTTTTTAGATATGAAGTATTTTATAGGTTTGATTGTAAATCGGTTAGGTCGCCACATGAATTATCGACTTGAAGGTGGGCCTCGGACACCGAATCACCATTATCGTACACCAACTGCAACAAAGGAGACAAAGAATTAGTTTTGGAATATTCAATTAATCGAACAATCAAATGTGCAAGTCAAAATAATAAACCGCAATTAGCAAGTCATTGATTCAAAGTCGATCCAATAACTTGGGACGTTTATATTATCTTGGCGAGGACGCCTATTCCGTGTTTGCTCTGGATATTGAAATATGTTTCGCTTGCTCCGCAATCAATATCGAAGCATTTAATGGCATTCGACCAGGGCATCAATCGTGAATTGCTTTTAACAGAATTGGACTGGTAGCGGTCGGGGCGAGTGGATGAATGTTCAACTCCATGCACGAGGTTTTTTAAAATAGATGTTGGTGAATCTGCGAACATTTGCGATACATAGGATTTCTAGAACGAGTTCTCATTAAAAATAGTTGAAATCCTGCAGACACAGCTCATCAAATAAACGAGAATATTACTCATGTATGTCGAGTCAAGGCATTCATATTTGAACAAATATGTAAAGTGCAATGCCGCTATAAACTAGTAATAAAATACGCGCTGAGTATTTATGAATAACATTAACATTCGATAGAGAAGTTTAGTGTTCATAGACGAAATTATGTTTGCAATATAAATGTTTATTTATGTTGCTGTCTGTGCGAAGCGAGATCAAAAGCTGGGGGCCCTGAACAAAAAGTGTACATATAATGAGGTATTATATACAGCCACATGGTGTTTGCGAAATTAGGGATAAAACATAGTTTGAATGTAGGCAGTATTGGCTGAATTCGTAGCAGGGGAATTCCTGAACAAAGTATATTTCATAAGCATAACATGTTTATTTATTTCAGAGAAAACTGATTTGTTTACAAAACAGAAAGGTGTAAAAACCGTTATCTTCGGTTTTTCCGCGCTCAATGTTCATTAATTCGTGGGGCGTCAGAGCGCGTGCGACTGACCGGCCGGGCGCGCGGGCACGCGGCACGCGGGCGGCCGCCGCGCACGCCGCCCGTTCATCTTGATTTATATCCCAAGCCTAATTGATAGGGGACGAGATGCGATCGATGACGTCACTCCACCCCGCTATATTGCCCCTCTACACTATTTATTATTCGATAGTTGGTCGCCCAGCTCGTAAAACAATTCAGTGGAAATGAGAATGGCTGTATTCACGTCCACGCGTGCGTTATATGTAAGTAGTCGAACGAGACGAGTTAAGGTGAAATACATACATAATGCTGAAGTACTGCGTTTTAAGATGCCAACCATGTGAATACTTAGTGCAGTGTGAATGGTCTTGTGCTACGCGCTCCACTGCAATGTAATTTTCCACATACAAAATTGTCATAAAGTAGATTTTCTAGGAAATGTAAATGAAGATCTTACGTGGCATATATTTGTCGGCTTTGAAACTGTTCTGTAATACTGATGACTATTTGGAAGAAACGGCATAATTTGGTGTTTGTAAGCAAAAAAAACTATCCGCTGTACCGTGTGACCGCACTTTGAAAATTTCGGTCACGCTAGACTACTGTAAATGCACAAAAGCTGCTTCAATTTAATTAGACATCTAATTTTAAATGACCCAGTGCTGTCCAACAAAAAGGTCGCATGCGATAGCAAAATTATAAATGTTGGCGAGTGAAGCACTGAGTGTCCGCTGTCCGCGCGCCTCTCAGGATTAACCTCCATTTCCATTAATAATGAGTGTTCATACAAGTTAGAACAAAGCCAACCCGACTGAGCATCGTATTCAGCATTTTTATTCAGTTGACCTTTTCACCTGCGTACAACGAATTAATTTATCCACAGATGACGTGTTTCATGTTCACCGAAGCTTTAATTAGCTTTATCCTGAACGTTTCACTACTGTAAACTTTGGTGCCGACAGTTTCGTTCAGCGTTTTCGATGTTTATGAGAAGAAAGCACGCAGAATTCAGCGCTACAACATTAATAGAATATTTCCTACGTTTTGTTTTAGCAAACTGTGCAATAACCTATAATATAATGTGAAAATAATATGCAAACGGTGAATGTTATGGCTCTGTTGATTTGATGTTTCGCCCACGTTGTACGAGTAGAAACACAAACACTCGGTGTGTCGCTATTTGCGTGTTATGCGAAGCATGTGCCGAATAATAATATGTATTAAGAGTGGGAACGTAGCGCCTCGTTGGTTCCGCCCGGGTGCCCGAGCCCGCGAGACTAAGCTGCCAGTTTCAATTTTGGGATCAAGCGCGTTCAGAGGATTTGGTTCGCGTAGCTCGCGTCTGAAATACCTCGACGTCATGATAGGATTATTCGATACCTTTGTCTACTTTCCTCTTAGCGCAGGTTTATCTCGTATAACTAGCGGATCTTATATCTATAATAACAGCCCGTGAGGCCGTATTCTTTTCATCCTAGATAAGTGTCTATTACCTACGATCTACGAACCGGTTAAGCCTTCTCTTCTTCAACGTAATGTAGATAAGTTATTATGAAGACCTCCTTTAATGATTTCATCGAGGTCCTGTGGTTGCTTATTAGCAGTTAATGCTATATGTTATCTTATATCGCAACTTACTATAGTACTACTGCAATTACAAAGAGCATCATCGTTTATTGTAAAACCACTTTCTCATCTCATCTCATCAAGTTTTCTTTGAGTTTATCTGTTTAATTAAAACATGGGATAAACTTCATAATTACATCCTGTTTGCCCTAAAATCAGGAAGTCGGATGTTGCACAAACATTGTTAATGAGCGCTTATAAATTAGAAGGTAATCAGCCGATCGGCAAAGTTCGCGCCAGTCTCCAGTCCTCAATCTCCGTAATGGCGTCGCGACAAACTTTATTCTTTACTTACTCTCTTGATAACATTAATTCCCTCGTAAAGTTGAAATGAGCGGGTTTTTTGCTGCTTATTTAATTACTGAGATAAAATTATCCTTTGAAGATGATTAAGGTGTTAATCTTTATTTAGGTTTGTTTGGCGGGATTTCCGCCGTCATCATTGCAATTAAACTGAAATTGATTAAAGATTTCCCGCCAGATTCCCCACTGTCACAATCACAATCGCACTGAATGAAAAATCAGCGAGAGGAACATGTGAACGAATTGGTGTAATGCCCAGGTATATTATTAGGTACCTACGAATCCTACGAGTGGTGACCACGATGGCCTTTAACAAGTTGACCGGGCTGCAGAAGTAGGGTTGCCATCATCTCAACTTAAAAATTGGACATTTAGGTGAAATTGAGGATTTTTTCCGGACACCGGAAACATCACTAAACGAACAAACAGAACGTGAGTGGATCCGCACCAAACAAGAAGCGAGGGCGCGACGGTAGGCGTTTGGTCACCGGTTATTCTATTTTGCAGTAGGTACTCGATCTTGCTTATACGGTCGGTTGAATTTTTAAATAAGATATGTTTGAATTTTTACTAACTTTCCTAGTTTACATCAGATCTCGGATAACTTACTTTATTTTAATCTTCATTTAGAAATATGCATTCATTGATCGAAAATTAATTAAGAATGATGAAAGTTAGTTAAGAATGATGTAAGACACGATGCACGAGTGAGCGAAGCGAGCTCCAAATTTTTTCATGAATGAAAGTACGAGTATGACAAAGTGCGGCATGAAATCGCTTACTTTTGCAGCCCCTGTTCGGGGCGTCCAAATATGCCACAAGCCTTGCACACACGGTTTTGGCACGCCAGGCCTGGATTCCCCTGACACAAAAGGTGACCGGGTTTTAACCGGACACTCTTTAAAATCCTGCCCGGACGGTTCCCGGAACACCTTCAAACTAGGACAAATCTGGGGAAACCCAGACGGATACCAGCCCTATGCCGAAGGATCTACAATTTTTCAATCAACAAAAATCTGATTTTCATCCTACAATTATAAGGAAAAAACAAATAGCAGAAACCTCCGTCCCGTAAATTCTGCAGCCAGATGGCAATGAAACTCAAGAACTCCTCAAAAGCCCATTATTCGTGAAGACTGAAGAACGAATGCATCCTTAATCCAAATTCATTTTACCGTCGTCAGTTTAAGTGCACTCGTTTAACTGTTCGTTAACGAGTCGCCGACAATACGTACCGACGCGGCGGTTACCACTGTTTCTCGATGGGAGGTGCAGAAAAAACTGAACGAACAAGTGGTCTGGAAACTTTAAAATTCGCTTTTTAACTCTCGACTTGATAGAACAGGTTGTCTAAAGTGTTGGTTAAACTAAGATTACGGAGATTTTAATCGGCATTCTCTACCTGTCTATTTGGCAAGTGCTAGATTCTTTAACCTTTGACCGCATGGTAGTAAAAGACCACGTCTGTCCAAAAACGCGTTGAGTTAACGATAACGCCAAAGTCGCGGGAAACGCTTGGATTACAGACTCGTGGAAGTGGGAAATGAGGCAGTAGAAAAGGAACGCCTGTACCTAAAATTGGATGATTCCGGGCTAAAGCTGATGAAGATAATATAGCGACTGCCTCGTTGGTTTAGTGGTCGCAAGCGGGACTGCTGAGCACGAGGTCCTGGGCTCGATTCCCAGGTCGGGCAAAGTGTTATAGGGTTTTTCCATCTGGAATTTCTCAGTAGAAGCAACGGAATCTGGATTTGTGCCCGGTTGATGGCAATAGGCTCGTCGTGGCGTAATGTGGGTTGACTATTAGGTACGCCTCTACCTAACCCTTCGGGGATTACAGCCGTGATTATGTATGTTACATTGTGATAATGTTACTACAAACAAAGTAACATAGCGGAATTTTGCACCTCTGAATCCTAATTCAATGATGTTCTTCAATAAGGTTAACGGCATTTAATCCATGTAGACACCGCCACGGAGATTCGAAACAAAATGCGGTTGCTGAATGTGGCACATCACGTTCTGTACTGTGCCTCATATCTCTATGGATATGTCATCGTAAATACCCTAAGAGTCGAAAGATTGTGAACCGTAGCATACTACTTACAATTTAACGCATTATTTTTCGATAGATTAGAATCTATCGGATCTGACGGATCGCACCTCGCGCGCTGATTGGTTGAACGTCATGTGTCCCGCGCCGCCATAAAAATAAGCAGTATGTTACGGTTCACAATCTTTCGACAGATTACAATCTCGCGAGATAGATTATAATCTAACGTTTTTTACAATTTTACAGTGACAGATACAAGGCATGGAAACAAGTAGGTACTGATGCTATCAAGATAATCCCCAATACCGAAGAGATAGGGACCTAATATTAGTTTGTATCCACGCAAACGGCAAATAGGTACCACGATACAATATATAAGTAATGATATTACGAAATACATGCTGCAAACCGTTATTTCTGCCTGATATTGGAAACAGCTGAATGCAAATCGCCCCCAGCAGACACATTTATGGAATATGCCTAGAAGTGTCTCACGTTCTAGCATTCCAACGAGAGCGTGACACACAATTCTAGGCCAAAAGCGTACTAAGCCCTTAAGTGCAAATATGTAACATGCTAATTACGTGACACCACTAGTTTGTAACTTGTGTCACGAAAATTCCCTGGGGATTGGGATTTCTAAAGGTTGCAGAACACTTTGCCGAGTAACTCCGAGACAGGGAGAGTGCGAGAGTGTTAAGTAAAGAACACCGAGGCTTGTCTGTACACTCTCACCCTCGCGTTGCGTCAAAGCGTCTCGAGTGTTCAGCAACCTTTAGGACCTGGGTTGCAATGTGACGATTATCAAAACAAGCGTAAAGCGCAGTAGTAGTGGTGGTGGTATAGTATTAGTAGCGCGTAGCGCGATTTGTGTAAACAAGTGAGGTCCACTAACATAGTTTTAATTCTTATTTATTTTAAAGGCAAGTTTTATATTTACTTTATATATTTTAATTTATAAGGTTTATATCTATGGGCCATTGTAGCCTGAAATAAATGATGTTTATGTTTAAAACCCTGCATGAACCAAACCCTGCTTAACACGTTTATCGATTCTAGTTTAACGTAAGTGAGCTTTTAACCGCAATAGCTACACCACTACAAAGTAAATACTAAAGAAGGAGTCAAGATCTTCAAAAAGGTTTATAGCAAAATACTATAAAGTATAGTAACTTCGCACGAGGAGCTCGTGGCTAAGGAGGAGCTCGTGGCTAAGTACTAACAGCCGCCCGGATCGATCTTTAGGTTAAGCCGCGCTTGCCTAGGTTGGTCTGTGGATGGGTGACCACCCATTACATACCGAGTTTCCTCCGTGCCTCGGAAATCACGTTAAGCCGTTGGTCCCGGGTGTCATTTGTAGATCTTTGACAGTCGTTATAGGTAGTCAGTTGCCCAAAAAGTCTGACAACCAGTCTTACCAAGGGGTATCGTATTACCCAGTACTAACTGGGTTGTGGAGGTCAGATAGGCAGTCGCTCCATGTAAAATACTGGTATTCAGCTGCATCCGGTTAGACTGGAAGCCGACCCCAACATAGTTGGGAAAAGGCTAGGCAGATGATGATATAGTAACTTCGCACGAATAAACTATTTACTTACGTATAATATAGTAAACTGACGTCTATTTTAGTCCCCGTCCCATAATATTGGATTGCCAACGCCCACAGTACTAGATACTACAGTATTGAAATCACTTCGAGAATTCTTGAGCTGTTAACCAGTCACCGATTATGTTCTAGTTCAGAATGTTAGCACATTAAAATGTAAACGTAGTTTGTTCTCATTAGTACATGACATAAAATGTTTACGATTGGTATTAAAAGTGATACTACTGGACTATATAATGTGGTTTATAAAGAATAGCTGAGCGCCGCGCCCGCGCCGCCGGTCCGTGTGAACCTCGCAGTACTTTGAATAATCGAAATAGAATAAAACGGACATTACTTTGAAGATTTTAGTAATGATAGTATGTGAAAAAGGCCGCATTCAATCGAGTTTTAATTTCAGAAATCGTATATATTTATGTTTTAAGTTTTTGAGTTATGACTTTTATGAGCTGTACGTAACGTCGCTATGTAGTATGTACAGGTTGATTCCTTTTCTTAGAAAGTTACAAAGATGCGGCATAATGAGAAAAATCTTTAGAATTTGCTCTCAGGGAACACTCAAGTAGATCTAGCTTAGTTGCAAAGAAATCTAATTCTCATAATAAAATGCAATTACCCTATAAAAAGCTGCATGTTCCTCGTTGGTAACTTCATTTTGACAGCATTCTCACCTAGTTTATTTTGTTTAACAAAACACCAAGCAAACATATCGAACCTTTTGGAATTATAAAATAATGATTCTACTGCTTTTCGGTCTCACTTCTAGTTTTCTTTTTTCTGTAAAGGATTTTCATATTTTCATTCGACAACATCGAGTAGGGGATACAATTGGCTTCATATGGTTTCAGACACGGTTTTCTTACCTCCGCCCTAATAACATCTTCATCTGGTATCTGAACAAGACATCGTTATAATATTTTAATCGTGATCCCGCATTTTTTTCTTTTAAAATGGTTAAAAGGTGAGAGAATAATAATGTATAGAAATGTCATAATAATATGAGATGTTTTGAGTTGTAGGAGGATTATTAAGAGCTTTCGTTTTATGCTATCATGTGCAACAAATAAGTAGGTAATAAGGTTTTAACAAAATAGTTTCATTGCAATTTGTCTGTGTCAATGAAACCTTATGAGTTTTTCATGATTCGGATACGAGTATTTTCTGTTGGACCATTGTGTTCTTTGTTTTTCTTTCGTAGTTTCTGCGGAGTTGTTTTATAACTCTAGTAATGTTATAATTTTAATATGATATAAGACAACTTCCGTAGCAGAATTATTGCTACTGATTAAGACACCGTTACTACCACAAAATTGATTAAATTCTTAACCTCTTAGTCATCAAAGTAACATTTAAATCTGTACTATTTTAATCAATATCCATTATCAGACTTAGTTACCATATTTCTCAATATCCTTCGTGCAAGTAAATCTTAATCCAATCTTTGGAGCTATTTATCCCTAACATATAATTCAGTTGCCCACATTTATATTAAGATTATAATCAAGTAGACGTTTGTACGGGGCAATGGTGGGCAATCGTGGGCAATACTTTCAAATGTGCGAGCAATAAATAAGATTAGAGGCGTGGTCGTCAAAGGAGATAACTTTGCATAATTTGTTGATTTAGCCAGCGTTATATTGTTAGTTATAAAATATTGATAGTGTAATCATGTACATAATGTATTCGCGATTTGATTTGATTTACGGAGCAATAAGATCAACAAAAGACGTTGATTATTATAAATTCATGAAGATATGTATAAAACATGACATGATTAGCATTATTATTTGATAGGAAAAGGCTTTGAATTCCTAGTGTTTTATTTAATCTACATGCTCGTTTGGTTTTCCTGTTACCGCAAGAAAATTAAATGTGAGAAAATAAAAGAATATGGAAATTCTATCTAATGTCAGTCAACACACACACAGGACATACACTGAACTTATTTGTCAGGTTCTTCAGTAAGGTCAGGTGCGTAGTACTCGCAACCGGCGTGCGTGTATGACCAAATGTATGAACGTGGACGAGGCCAAAGGAGTATGTTAGGATCGTAGCAGGTGGCATTCTATGGTTTTTGCCTCCCCCATGGGAAAACTGCATGAGTTTGTGTATGACATGCATATCAGTCAAAAGGAGCTATGACTTTTGATACACAAGTTACTTTCTATTGATAACAATTGCTTAGGGGTAATCCCTTATTTAAATAAAATAGCGGCTGCACCGTATTGGGTTCTAGTATTTGTGTAGGCCACTAGGGAAGACATTCAACGATTTCTTTTTATTTTGGCCCTCTAGGTAAGTTCAGCATTTTGGCTTGGTAATGAACGTGTTAAGACGTATTTTTTTCTTCTTGGGCTATGTTGATGACGTGATGACTTTCTGCGAAAACAATCGACTCCAAAAATACACAAAAAAAGTTTAAAATAACTTTACTTTCGGTAGTCGGTGACTTTCTTTGTTTCATTGACTTTTTTTCCACCGACTTCCGTACCGTAACGTAAGGAAAAATAACAAATAACTGAACCGACTTTGATGAAATTTCTATGGGACTAATCGGGAAGTTCCTTTCATTTAAAAGAATATTTTTCAAACTGGTTTAGTAATGATGGAGTTATGAAAATTAAAAAATACGACTGAATTGAGAACCACCTCCTTTTTCAAGAAAGTCGGTTAAAAAAAAAAACATAATTTTCAGAATGATATAGTAGGTACGGAAATCATAAAAAATAACTTCTGTCAACAATAAGCTCGGCCTCATAGTTACTTCCCCAGATTTCAAGATGGAAACCCCCAATACGATGATGGGAACTCATTTGTTACAATAATCTAAGACACATGTGTTTCAATATATTCCACGTTTAATTAAAACCACATTGTTGTTTATTATCCTTTAATTATCTGTCATGGCGACCTTGTATGGTCTGACTCGTAAATATTATGGTGCTAAAATAATATTGTGTGTTATTTTTATTGCTAAAGTGCAGGCATCATGGTATCATCGTTATTATGTGCAATTGCTGTAGTGTGATTGTGTCATCGTCATAATTAGTATTTTTATGGAGGTGTTTTTATAAACAACATCCTGTAGATGCACAACTGCGCAGGCGGTGCAATTGTTTTTCCCGAATTGATCGCTTGGCCACGAACTACACGCGCAAGCGACATGCGTGTTGCGACTGCGACAGTGACTGCAAATAAAACAAGCTCGCTCGCTCGCTCGCTAGCTGGCGATGGCCTGAATGAGAAAACAATTGAAAGAAGTTGACTAGAACATTTACACCCGTATCTATAAACAAGTCAGTGATTACTTGAGTAAAATTCGTGATTTTTATTCTGCAGTTTAGTAATGACTTTAATTTAGAACTGTCAAAAGCTAGAAATCTTAGCTTAGCTCTCTTTAACGGTTCTTACTTCGTTTAAATTCTTGTCTATTTCATAAAAACGTTTGCATAAGTAATTACTTAAACTCAAGTAGTTACTAGGTATAGATACGGGTGTGTGTCACTCACGAGCGTGTCTTTTGACGCAAGTCGCGTCCCAAGTAGCATCGCCCGAGGTCGTGCTCGGGTCGTAAATGCTTTATTCAGCCTTGCTAGAGTAGGCGCTTATGTCTAGATGTCTGCAGTGTGGGGATTTCTAGTTCGATAGTTAGCTCTGGCTAGTTCTAATTGGGTTATTCTATAATGGAATTCCTGCAAGACATGTTTTAGTTACAATTTGCTTTTAAGCCATTGAGAAATACAAAAGACACGAATGTAATATTTTTTTTAATTTCTTAGTTATTACAATAGCTAGATATTTTTTACGTGAACAAAGTAGGTAAACGCATAACGTGAAAAATTAAATCTTCTGTTGAGAAAAAACAGATGTTAAGTGCGGCAAATTGCGTAGATTCAAGAAGAAAACTTTGGAGAAGCTTACCTAGTTGTAGTAAGTAAGATTTTTTTACGCCCAATATAAGGCGATGACCTCTCTGTTTGTATTCCTCATTAGGTGCGGCGCTTGAACTAATCAGGACTATCAGTCTAGTGCTAAACACTTCATGTATCTTATTGAATTCACAGCTGCCTTTTAATGTCAATGAAATCATATCAATAAGGCGATGATATGTTACCACTAATTTAATTGACACCATAACGTTTAAAGCCATAAACAGAGTTCATTTATGATCTTGAGAACAATTTCAGTATCACATGACTTTGAAAATATATTTAAATAAAATACAGGGTGTAAAAAGGACCTAGAATAGAATATCATTTATTTCTGAGTACACGGTAGGTACATAAAGATCTTACAATTTATATTAGTTCACATTTTCTACCGTTGCCGGTGTAGAAATATTAGAACCTACCACATCACAATGCCCAGACTCACTTGTTCTTCCTGAACAAGTGATTCCCGGCTTTGTCTGTTTGTCATAGGTGCGGTTAAACAGTACTGCGGACACCGGACTTTCATTATAGATAATGTACTGTAATATCAGTCGAAGTCCGGAGTGTCCACAGCCAGTCCTTAGTCTGTCCCGGCCAAATTGAACGCAGTTTAAAAGATTGCAAACTTTTTTCTTCTTAACACAGGTTTTTTTGCCAAACTTGAATAAGAAAAATCATGAATTTAACGCTTTAGGGCAGGAAGCTATTTGTTTTATATTCCGAAGTTTTTCCAATTGAATTTAATTACGAAATAGACGCCTATTCTTACCCGACTGCTCCAAAAAAGAGCGCAGTGTTTGAACTAGGCAGTTTACAATAATTGGTTCGTCTATCAAGAACCCATAACTCATAAAGACGTCTGACGTTTAATGACAGGTGCTCTGACTATTACTTAAGAACAGTCCTTTCACAGATATTGTACATCAGACGTTTGCAATCCAACATAAACCTTATTTTTAAACCAATAAAGATCACTGTGATTCTGAGCCTGCAGAAAAGCTTCCAGCGGGTCACCAGCTGGAAGACTAAACCGACTTCGAAACCAGGTGGGCTGCTGCAGGTACAACTTGGTCCGGGTCTTCCGCTAAAGCTGAGTGCGACAATGGAGTCTCATCCCAAACCATGGCCACCTCCTGACCTGCTCTTTGTGCAACTTCACCTATACTTTAAGGGACCTGTCCGAAGCCACTACCAACGCCGTCGATGTGGCTGAGTTCTGGTCGAAACAAATTTAATTTAATAACTATGGGAATCATCGACACGAAGAAGAAGACAGTAATTTTGTCATAACTGTCAGTACTGCAACCGAACAGCAACCTTATTCCTGAGAAAATAAAGATCACATGTTCTATGAAAGGACTGTACAGGCTTGTCAAAAGGTTGTGCCATTAATCTGTCAATCTTTTCTGATTCTCGATTAACTTGTTATGATAAACCCTGTATGTTTTATGTAGTGCAATTTGTTATAAGGGGCAATCTAAACAAGGTTGTATTAAAATAATAATTACCTATGTAATTTGCCTGGTTGGTCTTGGGTTCGATTCCCAGGTTGGGCAAAGTGTTATTGAGATTTTCCATCAGTAATTTCTAAGTAGCACCAACGGCTTTTAAACATGTGGGTGTACGGTATAAGGTACACTTCTGCCAAACCCTTCGGGGATTACAGGCGTCGAGTTATGTTTATTAATTAAGTTTTGTATGGTATCGGCCGTTTCTTATGAAATTTAAACTTGTAAGACATGGTATATTTTGAGTACAAACCTAGTAAGAAAGAATGAAAAAATATATATTTGTCGCAGGGACATGACAAAAAAATAAACAATAAACTATAAATTCAACAGGACGGAACAAAAACAGAAAAAAAGTTAACAGCTTGCACGTCATGATTGCGACAAGCAGGTTACCACTCAGCATGATGCTGTGCTATGGGGGACCCACAGCACAGCGTTGGTTTTCAGTGGTCACCCGTGAAAAAACGTACGGAAGCCAAGACAGCCTAAATATTTTTACATCAATATGAAAATAAAATAAACAGTAGTAGTGTAGGCTTTCTGAAAAAAGACTTTAACTCTTAACTACCACCTGACGCCTCTAATTGAAGTCTTATTAAAATAAAATTTAATATTAAGATAAAAATGTAAACGAAATTCCTAACAAAGGCAAATAAATAAAGATGCATCAATTTTAATTTTCAATAAAATAATACTGAAATTTATTTATTTTTTAATGTTACAAGAAGTGTTATTGTGAGGTAACAAGTAGGTATATTAATTTATGTATTTTATTATGCTACAATTCTTAGAATCAACAGTAGCTAATATTCATATTAAACATTCACTTACTAACATCAAACTAAAGCTCAAAGTCAAGTTTAAAATATGCTCAAATGGGTTCGCAGCATCATCAGACACTTGAAACATGACACAGACGTGTTACAAGCTTCTCATTACACATATCTGTAACCATAATAAAAATTTCTTGATATACAGATCGTAAAAATAATGTCTCTTGACTCTCTTGAATAGGGTTACCATCGCTGCGGATTTTTCCAGTATAAAATCTTAATTTTTCGGATTTTTTGAAAAGGAGATTTTTATACACAAAAATGTTAAATGATTACTGAAAAAAAAACAGAAAGATTAAACAGTACACTGTCTTGTAATAGTCCCGCTTGTGTCTTTTAAAATTTCAAGCTGCACGAAAGAATCGACAAAATGATAGATCAACAAAAGATATCTGTCATTTTGTCGATTCTTCCGTCGATAAAACCCATTTCTACGGAGGTCATGCTACGCGTGCTGGTAACCCTAACTCCAGTATCAATGTCAAGTGGCCGAACGCACCACAATCTTAAACTGATTGGTAGTGACGTGCACACTCATTTAAGGTATATTTACGAGCCTCGTGTGCACTCGCCTTGTCGCTAACATTGTATATTATTGGTCTTATTGGTTTTGTCGTTTACCATTGCTTCGGTAATTGAGCAATCATGGCTATATGAGTTTTATTATGCATGGCAGTCTGTGGACCTTATTCGCTTACAAATGAGCTTTGACCACCTATTGGACCTAACCAGGGTTGATGTCTCAGAAAATCTTTCTTTTACCTTTTGAACGCCATTGTCACATATACGTGACAAGCAAGCTCGTGACCTGTACGCTAAACGACACAAATATGTGACAAAATGGTAGGTGAAATTGTAGCTTGGCGTTGAGAGCACGCGCGTGCGTTTATGCTCTAGCGTTCAAAATTTTAATCATTATCGTCCATCTATAATATGTAGTTTAGAATCAGTCATGGAATTGATATAAAGTCATCCTAACCTCCGTCATCTAGGCAAATAGGTAAGTACCTTACCTAACGTTTCGCATTGCGAAATAGCTAACTCTAACAGATAAAAAAAACCGTAACTGAATAAAACCTTTTACGTTTTATTCTTTTAGTGTACAATATCTAGTACAGTATCGCTGCACAAAAAATATGAGCGAGCTTTTGTGAAAAAGCTTTTCAGAGTAGAAAACACTGCACAATATTCCAACGTAAATTGAATAATAAAAGGCATTTTGTGTAGAAGGTTTTTTAACTGTATATGAGATGTGGGCCTTAAATTCTGGCGTGAGGCGAGAGTTTCATTAGACGTAACGTACCGGCCCCTGAGCCATTGTACGCGATAACTGCGCTGTAAATGAGCTAATCCTAGTCCGGCAACAAATAGAGCTGCAGCCGGTAAACCGCGGTAAACACACAACGGTCGGTTAGCGCACTAATAACTCACCACGGTGCAATCTGCCTTATTACACGACCGGGTAAATGGGAGTATATTTACCTTAATATATTTGATGAAAAGATTTTGTTGTTGTTTACGTGTTACGCTCTGGAAAATTCTATTTTTTACCGAATGCACGATAGCAAAGACAGAGTTCTGTTTTTTTTTTCTATATAATATTCCCACATGGTCTCTATAACTCCTCCTTCCCCTTCAAAGGCCACAAACTAAAAAAATGTACTTCATTAAACCTTTAACAAACATTTTAAGTTGAAATTCAATCCATTTTTTCAACTTTACCTTGAGAAGGCTCTTACGTTACAAGCTTATGAAGGGGCACTTGACCTAAACAAACATGTTTACATAACTTTACAATAGATAAAGACTCATTCCATTAAAAACAGAGATATAATCTAGAATGTTATGAAAAACATTACTAAGAATCTGCTGATGCACAGAGATATTCTGTTAATGTTACAATGGTCGGTGTTAATGAAAACAAACTGGTTGCACACCTGACAGGCCGCCGGCAGCCGGGGTGGCGGGCGCGGGTGTCGCCTTACAAGAACAACACGGACAAGTTAGTACATGGAGTAATCATGCGCATACTTTCAATATATTATGTCTCAGTTTAACGAACGAGAGAAATTACTTCTCTTAGGAATCTACGTTGCGTAATAGATTTTCAATCACAATCCGAAGGATTTTGATGGAAATTGGGCTCGACCACAAATGCAATTAGTCCTATTGAATTTTACCGTCAAAATTGTAGGCATTGCGATTCAAGTGCGTTACGAAATTACCACCTAGTTCTAGAGATTGGGTACTGTCGGACTGACGCAGTTGGAAGCGTGGGTATGTGCATTTAAAGAGGGTGTGACATTACCATTTACCTTGTTAGTCTTGCGATGCGATGACTAAAGTAACTGAAATTATTTACCCGAAAATTCAACAAAAAAGTCGAAGAAAATTGTGTGAACTTAAACTTTAATGCAAAAGCTCCAGACAGAGGCTACGACTACCGACACAACGACATCTTGGCGAATGCTGACTGAACACAAACGAGTTAAATATGCAAACTACTTTGCCTGCTCTAAAAGCAGCTCCACAATTCTCGCTTTTCCCCTTTGTGACATACAGGATCGCAACAGAATCATTAACATTATCTCTCCATTTGCTGCCCACTCAGTGAGTGACACCGTCAACTGCGCAGACGCAACGTCTATGAGTTTCATTTTCATTGAGTCATCTTTAATTAACGACGCGTATTGAGCACAATCATGCCTGATGGACATAACTTGCTGGAATGAATGGAGTATTCAACTTTTATGGTATTTTTATGGAAGATTGCGTTTGAGATTGTTATTTTACCTCATGGGGTGAGTAGGCAGGCATAAAAGATAAAATTTTCACTAGTTTTAGTTTTATTTCTTTTTTGCAGGGAAGCAAGTTTCTCTATGTGATATTTCAGTGCAAACCTTACCTACCCACTTCATATAGGATACTAAGATATCTTCTATCTATAGGATCGATACCACTTTTGCCAGATGGTCCACAAGACCGCGATGCTCCTGTATTGCGCATTTCATCTTTGATACGACGTAGAAATCGAAAGCCAGTTTGCCGATTTTTTATTAATTTGGTTATTAATAAACATGCTACAAAAACAGGTGGCAGACAGGACATGAAATATGTCTATGAAAGGTGTATGAATATGTCTTTTATCTTATTGACAACTTTTATGGTTGTATTGTGAAATGAAAAAATACTCCTCCATTTTGAAGTCGATTGGAAGTCATCAAGTTTTGGAATCTACGGCTGACGGTTTTCGGATGTTCAAAACGGCCATATTAAAAAATTCTAAGTACCTACATAAATACTGGATAAACATGTAATATTTCACACAAGTACATACAACGCTACGCTGTGTGACTTGTGAAGTTGTGACTATAGTTAGGTATTATCTGCAAGCCGGGTAGTTATTAGCACCGCAGCTTGTACTAAAGATAGAGATCATGAACAAGCTCACAACTTAATCCAAGCTAAATTATGTGTAAGTGCTTGTTTGTTTCCTTTCTGCCATTTAACCTTATTTAACTGTTAAAATTATAGTTATTTAAGTCTCTAGTGTTAAATGTTTACACCTACTTCACCTACTTGACATATTCATTATAATAATAGGCCTATTATTGACAAATAACTTGCACAAAAAACACAATTATTTTGCAAGGCAATTGTGCCATAACACCTTCTGTTTGATGATTACAAACTCGACTCAGACTCAAAGCATTTATTTTAAATAGTCCAGTGACAGGCAATTTTGAATAAGTACCCTTTTTAATTTTTTTTAACAGTCCAGCCACGGGCAAAATAACTGTGAATGGACAGTCTAGTGGCCCATTCCAAAGAGTAGATCTCATGGATACTCTTTTCAACGTGAATCGTGAAAGATACTTTGTGCATTTAAGTATTTCTGACTTTGTCAAACAAACTTTTCGTGACGAAAGTTCATCGAAGTAGCTTTGATGGGATAAAATCTTGAATGTTAAAAGTATGGAAGGAAATGGGAACAAATCGTGACTGTCTATTTACGGAAACTGTAACATGGCAAACGAGAACTGCAATGTGACATACATTGATGGGCAGAACACTAGTTTGATGCACTTCTAGTCTAGAAACGAAGTAATGTATGCTGAATAATAAATATTGTGTAAAGAAGCCATTAGGCACATGCACGTCTGACAAATACAGTTTCATGGAAACAACTCTCTTCATGTAGGTTAAATATGCATTGTTTATTGTGCCAAGTTGTGATATGAGCTTTAGACAAAATGGTAATGACTGTGATGTTTTGAAATGAAGTCAACGTGCATGATGCGTGATGTGCGAGATGTCAGCAAATAAGTAGGGGTCCGCAAGGGCCGATGCCTGCCAGGGCTGCGGGACTGTTCGAAAGAGATACCGTGGCCCTGGAACACAAAGGCAAAGAAGGAACATGGATGGGTTTTAGTCAGTACAAGTCTGACACTCCCTTCCGCTCCGCCCAGAGCGGGGGGGGTCATTTGATGATTTCCCATCCGGAAAAAAAAAAAAAAAGTCAACGTGCATAAAGACGGAATATCATGTTGTGAGCTAAGGAATATCGCGTTTTTTAACCCTAACTTATCATTACGCTTATATTCCGCAAAGGGAAAGCAGATACCGCTCTCTGCCTTCTTACCCTTCGAGAATATATGTATAAGCCTAGACCTGTGCCTACACCTCTGTAGAGGTACAGCATGTACAACAGACACATTTCGGTTGCGATCACTATATCTATTAGTTTTAGTATATGCGAAACCTGAAACACGTGTAAAATACTAGATTTTTGTGTCAAGAATCTACGTACAAAATTCCAAAATTGTATCATGCAAAATCACAAAGTTATAAGCTGGTTCTGTTACTTGGTTGTCCACACAAAAACGTGGTCATCACTCAGCGCGCCCGAGCGCGCGCCTCCAGCGTAGTCTTGAGATCATTGATAATAATAATTTGGCAGTAGGTATCTAAATGATTGAGATAGGTACTTAGTGTCGCTCGGTGTTCAACTTGTAACCTTTTTAAATATTTTTGGGACAAAATATAACATGGTTTAAAAATTATTCGAATCTCGTCAGTAACTTTTCTGAAGAAACTGTATTCAGGTTTCGCATATACTCAAAATAATGTTGTATATTCCAATTATGTTTCTACCTTCTTCCATACATCCGGCTACACCGTGATATGTCCCAGTTCAAAGCATTGTATGATTGCATCTTAGTTTTTCGTTCAACAATTTATTTGTCCCGTTTCGAAAGATGTGACGTGTTTATTTGACAACTACTAACATCCATTGTTTGCCCTATTCCAAATGCCCCGTCGGCAGTCGTTTAGGATTACGACAGCCCTAACTAACTATGTCTAGTTTAATTCCCACGAAATACAGTTCACTTAGGTTTGTTTAAAAGCGAATTCCAGTTGTAATCTAAAACTAATTCGTCAGTGCGATTGTTCCAAAGCGAGTGTTGCCAGCGATATATTCAAGTTTGCACAGACTGCTACAAAAGGAGCTGTGACATTTATATTAGCTTAGGCCGGGCTCTGCGCCAACATTATGTGAGATAGTGAGATATTTGTATCTAGGTACTAATAAACACCCTTTTCAATAAGCAACACCATAATTCCAGGGTCGGAATTTCAACTCTCGGCGCTCAGCACAGTGTAGAAAATTCAATAGCACGTTTTTATTTAGGCACTGCCTAATGATAGAGAAAACAGGCATAGCACTGCTCAGTTTTAGTACAAAGAGATTAAGGACGAGGCTGACGTGTCTTGGAAAGTTTTGGTGCGTATAAAGAGGTATTCTAATATCTATAGTACCGTGTAGTAATAACAGCCGCTCGTACCAATCTTCAGGTTAAGCTGAGCTTGTCTAGATTTGTGGATGGGGGACCACCGATTACATATCGAGGTTCCTCCGTGCCTCGCCGTTGGTCCCGGTTGTAATTTGTAGATCTTTGACTGTCGTTACAGGTAGTCAGTGGCCCGAAAATCTGACAACCAGTCTTACCAAGGGGTATCGTATTACCCAGTACTAACTGGGTTGTGGAGGTCAGATAGGCAGTCGCTCCGTGTAAAATACTGGTATTCAGCTGCATCCGGTTAGACTAGAAGCTGACCCCAACATAGTTGGGAAAAGGCTAGGCAGATGATAAAATCTGTAGTATGCGAATTTCGAACGGGGTCGAGCGGCGTGCTGATAAATTTAAACGTTTGACTCTGTTTTTATTGATTTGCGAAAAACTAGACGCAGCCGTCGGAATCTAGGATACCTAAATAAAAAATCTAGCTAGCTTTTTTCAAGAAATATTAGTCTTCCATATGTAGAATTGTAAGCTTAAAATCGCTGTAAACTAATGCAAAATAACCTAAGTGGACTTGTTTATTAATAATATAAGTAGGTAATATCATATCACATAATAGACTGAATACCGTCGAGAATTACAAATTAATCATATAATTACAGTTTCCAGCTGACTAAACAAATTATGAAATGTCAATCTTAATTATACAGGAATTCAGAATGTTTGTTGGTTGAATTTTGTAGTTTAGCTATAGGTAGGTACTATCGGCAATAAACTTAAATATTCATTGAGCTTTAACTCGTTAATGAATGAGCCGGTCTAGCTGTGTAAGCAGATAACTGAGGGAATGGGAACACCACTAGGTGTTATACTAATAAAACCTAATACATATACAACATTATTTTTAGTATAAGCGAAACCTGAATATAGTTTGTTCAGAATAAGTAACTGAATCGATTTCAATAATTTTTAAACCATGTTATATATATATTTTTTTTTATACTGGTATTCAGCTACATCCGGTTAGACTGGAAGCCGACCCCAATATAGTTGGGAAAAGGCTAGGTAGATGATGTTATATTTTTTCCCAAAAATATTTAAAAAACTTAAAAGTTGAACACCGAGCTAATTATTATTATCTATGAGCTCAAGACGACGCTGGAGGCGCGCGCTGCGTGGTGACCACATTTTTGTGCGGACAACTAGGTAACAGAACAAGCTTATAACTTTGTGATTTTTCATGATACAGTTTTGAAATTTTGTACATAGATTCTTTACATAAAAATACTAGACACGTGTTTCAGGTTTCGCATATACTAAAACTAATGTTGTATATGTATAGTTACGAAATAATTTCATATAACTTTTCATTAGGGATTGGGACAAGCCCGCCACACTGCTCAAACACTGCAACTAATGAAAGCATGGATCAACAGTGGCGAACAAATGGAATCAAAACTAGGACTTCTTAAAACAAAACATCACCACGCCTGTAATCCCCGAAGGGTTAGGCAGAGGTGTACCAAAAGGTACACCCACTTTTCGCCAGTTATGTTTTTAAGACGAGCCTAATGCCATTAACCGGCCACAAATCCAGACTCAGTGGCTGCTACTGAGAAATTTCTTATGGACAAAACCCAATAACACTTTGCCCGACCCGGCAATCGAACCCAGGAACTCATGCAAAATTAAAATTAAAAAAGACTGTCCTCCAAAAAGACCGTCTTTCGCCACTTTCAGGTAAGTAGAAGAAGTGGCGGAACCTTAGCCGCCAGTAACACATCTGTATCTTAGGTTATCAGAAAACCAGTTAGAAAATCACCGAGTCAATTAAACTCCGTGAGTTCCGTTAAAAAATAGATGGGCAGATAGACAGTCGCTTCATATAAAAAACTGGTACATATTCAGCTGCAAGACTAAGCCGACCCCAACATAGCTGGGAAATGGCTAGGCATTTTTAACCTCATCATATGATAATTATGAAACAGGTTAAAAAAGTCATTATTAAACTTATACTGTCACTTACGGGATATCTTCCGTGATTGTTCATTATTTTGAGCTCTCCAAATTTCGGCACTGTTGCAAGCGCCATGATCGCGGGTTGACAATCACGGAAGATATCCCGTAAATGAAGCTTAAAATAATGTCATTATTATATCTGCTGAAAGACAATTTACACTTATCTGTAAATAGTTTCCCAAATTAATCTAACGGATAATCTTCCCAGACTTCAGTAGTAATTAAAATCATTTCAAAGCTTGGAATGCCTCGATAATGAGACAAGCGCGACAAGTGACTGTAATAACGTACGATTTATGTTGAACTCAATGAAAGTTCCCTGTAATTCATTACAACAGCTGCTCATTACGATTCTCGACGAAATTATCAAACTTTAGAGGAAATGTAATGGCCGAAGGGAAATGGCGCTTCATTATGCACCGTTCACAGGATATTACTTAAATTCATTTTGAAAATGGGGAAAATTTGTTAACTGCTTATATTTCAAATGAAAGTTTAAATAATAAGGTATTTTATACTAATTAATATTATGAAAATTCAAAGCACATTTTATAGTGATGACGATAATTAAATAGTGCTTTATGTTCCTCCTTCGAAAATATAACACAGCTAATACAAAAAAAAATAAAAAGTGCTTTATGTTCCTCCTTCGAAAATATAACGCAGCTAATACGAAAAAAATAAAAATTGCTTTATGTTCCTCCTTCGAAAATATAACGCAGCTAATACAAAAAAAAATAAAAAGTGATTTATGTTCCTCCTTCGAAAATATAACGCAGCTAATACAAAAAAAAATAAAAAGTGATTTATGTTCCTCCTTCGAAAATATAACGCAGCTAATACAAAAAAAAATAAAAAGTGATTTATGTTCCTCCTTCGAAAATATAACGCAGCTAATACAAAAAAAATAAAAAGTGATTTATGTTCCTCCTTCGAAAATATAACGCAGCTAATACAAAAAAAAATAAAAAGTGATTTATGTTCCTCCTTCGAAAATATAACGCAGCTAATACAAAAAAAAATAAAAAGTGATTTATGTTCCTCCTTCGAAAATATAACGCAGCTAATACAAAAAAAAATAAAAAGTGATTTATGTTCCTCCTTCGAAAATATAACGCAGCTAATACAAAAAAAAATAAAAAGTGATTTATGTTCCTCCTTCGAAAATATAACGCAGCTAATACAAAAAAAAATAAAAAGTGATTTATGTTCCTCCTTCGAAAATATAACGCAGCTAATACAAAAAAAAATAAAAAGTGATTTATGTTCCTCCTTCGAAAATATAACGCAGCTAATACAAAAAAAATAAAAAGTGATTTATGTTCCTCCTTCGAAAATATAACGCAGCTAATACAAAAAAAAATAAAAAGTGCTTTATGTTCCTCCTTCGAAAATATAACGCAGCTAATACAAAAACGTTTTCAGGTATCAACTAAAGTGTCTCAATTTGGTTCCAACATATAATACGGGGCATTTAAACACTATGTTCACTAGCTCACCTAAATAGTAAAGCAATAAAAATATCTCATCTATTTTACGGCCAGCCATTTTAGTATGTCTGGAATGACTACAACATACTACGCCGTACTTGAATCTTTAATCATCAAAATAAAACAAAAAACAATGTGAACAAATCTGCAACTTGTAAACACAGTTTGTTTGTTCATTCCCACGGTTGCGCGCGCGCAGGCCATATGGCGTCTAGCGCCACAGCTAGATCTAGAATACTCTCAAATTTAATCACACTATTATAATCTTTATGTGAGCTGCGAGCTGTTTTAAATCGTTTGATAATAAATCATAGAGATTTAATCTTGCCAACGTAAATAAATACGTCCATTATATTGACACAGTTGGGTGGCAACTCTGGCAACACTGGAGCCGCAAACGTCATTCGCGCCACAGACTAAACAATAATGCGACTTCTAGGCACGCTGATTTGTTTGTTTTTACTGGCTTTGTTTTATCATGGACGACCTATTCCTGAAATACTGGCTAATGGTTCCGGCTAGCCTAACTAAATATACCTACCTACATAAATGTCTATGAGGTTGTTGCTGCCACACACAGTACCCAAAGCTAAAGAAAAATAAAAAGATATCACTGATATTATGTAATTTGCTACGTGGCGTCTACGACGTAGCGGCCGCGGCCGTATTAACCGCGATTGCAAATAAAACCGAGTATAATGATTCCGAAGCCATCAATTAATAGATTAATGCCAAATAAATAAGGATTGAAATGGAAAATACGGTGAGGTATAAGGTAAGTTTCCATCTTCTAAAACCAAGTTTTTAACGACAGTAAAGTTTTTATTTGGTCTGGTGTAGGAAACCTCATCGGTAGTGCATAAAACTTTAAAGAAAAGTTAAGACATTTTTAAAAATCGAACTTTATTAGTTGTTCTTCTCCTTAAAAGTTTGCAGTTAGCAGGAAGTTTAACATTTGTTTTTAAATACACGAAGGAGGTCATCCAATATTTGTCTAGTGTCTATGCTTGTAAAATTTATTGAACAAACACTCAGTCTAGCTTAAATACAGACTGTGCAAATAGCCGTAATCGATGACGTATTGATAGTCTCAATCATATCCTAATAGATCTCTTAGCTGCGGTAAACAGCATTGAATTGAAATATACTTTACAAATAATCATCTATATGTTAAACCATTAAGAATTTCATATAAGTAGGTAATTCGTGGAATTTGATTAAAAATAATGTTACTTACACACTTATGAATATAAATTAATAGGTACCTAATATTGATTTCAATGATATTCAGTAGCTGTTTTAATATTCATAATTCTGTTAAAATATTACATTAATTAATTAATACAAGATTCCTACTGTTTACAGCAAACCATGTCACGCGACACCGGTTCCTACTCCCAGACTACAATTGCGAGCCCTCAATCCTACGAACACAATATAATCGTGGTAGATTCAAATAAATACACCGGCTCAGAGGACCAAATCTTCGACTCAAGCTATCGAGACCTAGTAAATCAAAAACCGGTGATCCTTGACGTTGAGAAAACCAAAACACGATCACATTCATCTTAAACGACGCGGCCGCGAGAACCACAAAGTTCCGCATAGCAACCTAAATCCCCACAAACATCATGTCTTCACAGAACATTACCGGGATCCTAATTTTCTCACCAGTCTAGGCGAATCCGGGAAAACTAAACAAACAAAGTGAACCAATGATACCAGGAAATCAGTCTAGATGGGAACGGTTTCGTCCTGAAATCCTAGAGATTACCGACGTTATTTTATTCGTGTTTCGCTTCCCGTCGCTCTCGCGTCGCAAAACTCTAAAATACACATTTGAGCGCTCATAGAGCTAATATTAGATGTTCACAAATGTGCATACGACGAATGATGTCAGTGACGAATTCACTTGCTTTCCTCTTATACAGTGACACACACTGTTGTATGTAATTGTTGTGTACGTATGTCTGCTTGTGTGGGAATGGATCCACGAGATTGCTGTAACGCGTTGAATGAACTACTAACACTAACATTGCCTAGCATTCACGTCTGCCTAGTGTTCACACAACAGTTCTATTCCCAAACAAACATCAACATCAGCGTGGCATGTTGTGTTAAAAACAGTTTGGATGTGTTTTCATGTTTCGAACTGGTTGCCGTATATTGGCCACCCAAGCAGAAAAGGCTGGAATAAGACCTTCCAACTTTGCACCCAAAAACCTTTGTGTGTCTCCACTTTTCGGCAATCGACAACGTTTTACTTATTCAAATAAACAGCGTAATTTTTGGATCTTTTATGGTGACGGTGGAGAGCGAGTGCGAGAGTAGGATTCGACTAGCCTCGCTGTTCCTCTCTTGGCTGTACTCTCTCATACTCGCCCTGCCTCGGAATGTCTCGGCGAGGGTGTACAGCCACCTTTATAATTTTCAAGCATATTTTCACTCGCAGCTTTTTCTCACAACTTCAAGATGATTCGACTTGCGTCAAGTGACACGCGCGTTTCACTTGTTACCTTCGCGTGGGCACCGTCTCGTGGCATCGCTTGCTCTGAGCAGTTCCTATCATTTGCTTTTCCGCGGTCGGTATCACAACACGGGTGTCCCTTAAACGTAAAGCTCGTGGCCAATTATGCATGGTTTGACGCTCCGACGCCGGGCAAGTGTATATAGTAGCGCTCATCAGCCTCGGTGTTCCTGGTTAGCTCTCCGTCCCGTGTCGGTCTTTTGTGAGCCTTATGTTACATAGAGAGTGCTCTAGGTCGAGAATATACAACCACCTTTATAATTCGCAAGCAGGTACTCCTCCACAGCCGTACTGTCTCGGCGTGTTGCCAGGATCGGCTCCGGTTAGAGGAAGCGGTCGTGCGCTCATTAGTTTGCGCACACGCTTCCTTCACTCGATCCCTAATGTGACGAGTGATTTCACGCGGAATCTGAATCTCGTGACATTTACAAGATTAATTTATTTTGGGAGTATCTTCACATCTTACTTGTAGATCGGTACTTCGATAGTCTTAGTTAGACTAACATTAACGCTCTACAAAACTCTGATCTGCTTACTTACAGAGCTGTGTTGTGTGCTGTTTTCAGATAACAAATATAATTCTTTGAGAAACTGTTGGACTTAGATACCACATAAGTTCAATTAATATAGCATGATTTAATTTTTGCATGAGAAGCGGCTTTTGCCTTGAAGTCGCCAGACATAAACCAAAGCTTTGGCTAAGTTCATTTCATCATCAGTCATTATTTTCTAGCCAGAAGTAATCAAGAAACTTCTAAGGTAAAACGCGTTGTGCGGCCATTGCATTGTTTTAATCGGACATTTTGCGTGTGCGCTGGTCCACTGTAGTGAGGACCCGTCTGTCGGCATTCCATAGTAAAGCTCTTATCCTCTCGGTTTTACTCAGCCATAATAAAATTCGCTATTTCGCTCATATAGACTGCAGGCTGCATCAATGAAAAATTTTAACACGAACTTCTATTTCAGGCGCGTAAATATGTAGAACTTTAATTTCAAATTGAATTTTACCAGTTTTTAAGAAGTTGGAAAGACTGCACGGGTCGAGAAACTGGAATCTGCGTAGGAGCATAGCGTTAAATTCAATTATTGCCATATTTTTAATTTAATAATGACAACTTCAGTCGTAATCGTTAATTATGTCACATGATAGCGTCAGAGATATAAATAATATAGAAACTTATTTGAATTAACAAGTTTATTATATTTCTTTATGTAGATACTACCTACATTGTAATAATACATTGTAGACATTGACGTAAATCATTTTAACTGATTTCAAAGCAAATATAGGTAAGTCGCAGCACCCACAACTTGTCATGTTTGATCATCATTGACATGTTTCTGTTTGATGGACCATTCACATGACAAGCATCTACCTGCTGCGCATAATAAACTTCAAACAAGCTCTTCACAAAATTATATTTTTAATAAATAAATTAATATGTTGATGAAGTAAACCAGTTACAGACCGAGCAGGTGACGAATTTGTATATTTATTGAACCTCCGTGTTATTATTGCTTACCTTGACTGTCGGGTCAGGCCTCTGGCGACCTTGCTGTAAGTCAATAAACCCATCCTAGACAGGGGTCAATTTATATAAAAGCATTTCCTAATTTAGGTAGACGGCGCGCGTCTATCACAAATCCGTGTAAAGACAGGATACGAACAGCGCCACCCGCCGCCGGCCCCGGACGGAGAAGCTTTCAAGTAAACTTTTGAGCGATGCCTTTACCCAGACACATAACTAACGTCATTTTGTTGAAAACGTGGATTTTTTCAAACAATTTTATAAACCTTACGTTGCTCTGCTTCGAGCATTATGTTTACTCTTTCAGCAATCTTAAAATAGATTTACATGCATAAAAATAGACTCATTCTCGAAAACGATAACAATAATTCATAAAACTTAACATTTCAACGACACACTGTAAAAGGCTCTCGTAAGTCATCTGGTGATAAATGTCGGTTACACTTAACCTTAATCAGAGTCAGTAAACTTAAGCGCTACTTAACAAGAGACAATAGACAATTGCAAGTCCACAATGCGTTTATGACACATTGTGCATGTCCCTCGACGTAATTATGTTGAACATCGACCACCAGTGACGATTGGGCAACGCATTGAACATGAAAATATACCAGCGTGTGTATGGCTTAATAGACCAGATAGGTAGTAAAGTCTTCAAAGGATCTTGACAACATATGACGCGATTTATACTATCGCCCGCATGCGAGCTTGCATGCGGTTCATGAAGTAAATATAAAACAACTCTACCCCACACACACTTACGTCTTTTTTATTCATACCCTACGTCTATGAGTAGACCAACTTGCAATAAGCTCAACATGGTGAAAAACTCAAAAAGCTTTGAGACCAAGTCTGTTAAACTTCAGGGCACCTATTTCTACATCGAGTCGTGTAATTTACGAAGGAGCTCACTGCATGCATCTTTCACTATGGCAATATTCCCTAGTAACAAAACACCACATCGACACTATCGTACACGGCATCACCGCTTTTTGTACAACGAACTTGGAGAATGCGTTTCAATGTTTATGGTTGATGCCTCTCCTTGGGGATAAGGCGAGGGTAGGAACTATTTATTTGCCCCTTATAAGGAAGGCAGGCAATATCAGTCAGTCGTCAAACACGTTGAGACGGGACCGCGAAGCTGTTACGCCAAACATGGCCGCGCTTTCATACTTCAGACGCAAATTATACTTCTTGTCGGCCCTTCTAATACGGTGTGTTATTGCTACTGTTATATGGGCAGTTTCTTTTAAAGCTTTTTTCTGTTAATAAGACATAATTCAGACCACTTTAGTTATTGCAATTACGAATGAGATGTGCGATAACAATCTTTTTTTTAATTTATAGACCGCGGCATACGAAGATATTTTTAAATTAGTACGCGCAATGTCGTCTAGTTTCATATAATTTATCTTTTTTCTTGACAGTTATGTGTGTGTAATTGCTACTGACATGTCTACTAGTCCATTTAAACAGAAAATAATTAATATAGAAGATAAATCAACAGCGTTGTGCCTATAATTTTAGAACTAGTCGATGAAGCAATTCATAGAAAAGCTTAATTTACTTAGTTAATCTCTAGTTAAGAACAGATAATCATGTTCGGACGTTAACGGCGTTTTAATCGCACATTATTTATAACCGACCGATTAACTTGGTAACTTTGCGGTGAAACTTAATCTGCGTTTACCGAACTTAGCAGTAAATAAGAAAGTGACGTTTATGTTATTATTAAGGTAGGCTTATTATGCATATCCGGCAGTGAAACTGAATCCGTGAATTTAGGTATATTTAGTTTTCTTTAGTTGCAACATTTAGGGCGAATTTCACCGATGAACGCCGTTCAAGAGTGTAAATATCCTGACAGCTCTTGAACGCATCGCGTTTAGTTTCAATAGTGAAATCAGCCCTTAATCTTATCACGTCCATCAGTTAATAAAGAACAAAATGCAAACGAAAACCATCATCAATTAATTTGTTCAAATAAACATAATGGAAGGACTGTGTGAAAGATGGCATGCCTAGAAATGTGTCTAGACAAGATGGCATGCCTAGAAATGTGTCTAGACAAGATGGCATGCCTAGAAATGTGTCTAGACAAGATGGCATGCCTAGAAATGTGTCTAGACAAGATGGCATGCCTAGAAATGTGTCTAGACAAGATGGCATGCCTAGAAATGTGTCTAGACAAGATGGCGACTAATAGAGAAGTATTGAAAATAACATGTCTGTTGTGTTGAAATTTGGTTAAGGGCAGGAGATTAGTGCTGATGACTGTACGCGACCGTTGCTCATTTTAAGATCTGCAGAAGTGACAAGTGAGGATAGTTTAGTGCGGGACTGTTCGAAAGAGATACCGTGGCCCTGGAACACAAAGGGCAAAGAAGGAACATGGATGGGTTTTAGTCAGTACAAGTCTGACACTCCCTTCCGCTCCGCCCAGAGTGGGGGGGGTCATTTGATGATTTCCCATCCGGAAAAAAAAAAAAAAAAAAAAAGGATAGTTTAGTCCTTACGAAAACATAAGACAATACGACACGTATGATAACAGTAATGGTGATAACATCACCATCTGCCGGATGTGATTACGCATTCCTCCCATGACCACGACGTTGTTACGGAAGTAGGATCCCTTACTCAACAATGCATATTTGCTAAATTAATTGTTGAGAGCTTTTGAATGTAGGCACTCAGGCACCTATGGCCACCCATTTTTTATTAACGTAGATCTTACTACTATTATAAATGCAGCATTTTGTGAGGATACATGAACGTATGGATTTTTGTTACTCTTTCGCCCAAAAACTCTGACCGGATTTGGATGAAATTTGGCGCACAGGTAATTAATACATAGGATACTTTTTATCCCGGTAGTACGATCCCTGATGGAGAAAATCGCCGCTGAGGTAGACCGCGGCGGAGGTGGTGTGACGATCTGATCGCACAAGATAGAGAGGTTTGTAAGGAGAAAGGGGACGCCTTGGCCTGCAGTGGGACACTTAACAGGCTAGCAAAAAAAAAGAACGATCCCTTAGGGCAATTAACGAAATCCACGCGGACGAATCCGCGGGCACAAGCTAGTATTTCATAATATAAAAAGCGACGTCTATTTTAAAAGAACCGACTTGAAAAAGAGTGATGTTCTAAAACTTCGAGCTAAGTGCCCATTAATTGGACAAATAACTTCATAAAAGACCTATAAAAGTGACTTGAAGTCCATTTATGAGTTAAGGATTTTATAAAGTGCTCTAACTTTTTGAGTGTAGAAGTAGTCAAATATTGACGACACGAAGACAAGGGGTGGGCTTATAGAAAATGTTCTGCATTTACATGAAAGTACTGAAACTACATACTTTAGTTTTTATGAATTATAATCACAAAGAAAACTTGATTAAGAGGCTGATCTAATCTGATGTTTTGATCACACGTCAACCGAACACTAGCTATCTTCTACTTCTTTACCGTGTGGTTAGTGCCTAACCTGGTGTTAGAGTTTTTATGCCGCCCATGGGCCTCTTGACTTGGCTTTACATCAAGAAATAGTCAAGAAATATCTCTCAGGCATGCTGGTTTCCTCGCGATGTTTTTCTTCACCGAAGTAACTGATAAATATACAATTCGCACATGAATTTAAATTATCTGAGTAGGTAGGACCTACTAAGATAAATTTATTTACTTAAAAAAATTAACTGGGGTTTACATTTGCACAATTCCGGACGTCGTCGGTCGTTTTTGGATTAAACCCTGTTTCATATTCGTTCGTATCTAAGTCGATGAAAACATTTCAGATTCAAAGCATTTATAACTTCATTCACATGTTCAACCACATACTGCCAAATTCAGGATATTTGATCCTTTAAAAGCTGTATTGTGTATTTCCAAGGATGTTATATTTTGTCAAAGAGAAACCCCTCAAAGGTCCGTGTGATTTGAGAGCGCGAGAGGGTCCGGACCCTCACGGACTTTGGTCATTTAATATCTGCATTGTCGACTTCTCCAAATATTTGCGTTGGGATTGGGATGTCTGCTAGCGACACATACGAAGTTATTGTTAGTTATATACGAGAACCTAGCCTTTTCCTAACTATGTTGGAGTCGGCTTCCAGCATAACCAGTATTTTATTGCCTATTTGGACCTCCACACCCAACCACGATACCACCATACGCTGGTAAGGCATATTCAGACTTTCGCGCTTCTGATTACCTGTAACGACTTTTAAAGATCTACAAATGACAGCTGGGATCGACAGCGGTGTCTCGATATGTAATGGATGATCACATTGGTCACCCATCGTCGGGCCGACCGCGGCATTAGCTGTACGGCTGTTATTATTTAGCCACGAGTTCCTCTGTATACGTGAGTTTATCTCGGATTTACATCGAGATTAGGCGCTAATGAATGCCGTGGTTCTAAGCTCGATAATTATATCAAGGTATTCGAAACATGCCAAGCGTTCTAAGAGAGAAACTGTGGAGCACGTTGCGCTATTCGCTGAAATATTTGCCGAGCTAGAGAGTAGAGTTAAGATTATATAGAGAAAGTATATAAACGATGTATACTTTGAAAAAAGTGGTAGTAATAGATAAGTACTTTATTTTCCACAAGATGACGGCACAAAAGTTTTCTTATAATGTTGAGCTACGCAGATATACTCGTAAGTCAATCAAAATTCACTTCATCAGAAAATACCTTTCAGCAAGGTTTTTTTTTTAATTTGATGTCTGTCTTCTGTACAAAACTGGGTTCAGTTTTGTTTTTGATATACCAAAAAAACGACCCGTCATTTCGACGACATACCAAATCTAATATCTATGATATGTTGACATTTTTGCATGTTCTCTCAGTAAGTTCAAGGGTCTTATACTCAAGTAGCTCTCTTGATTTATGTGTTAAAGTTTGGATAAGCATGATAGGTAAGTAAGTTTAGTTTTTAATATTATTAAGTATTCTTACCCTAGCGTTTAATTAATTGTATATTATATTCCACAGTTAATCTGTGAACAGCGTTGTGGGCCTACAATATTGTTCAAATGTTATTTGTATCTCTTTTTTTTATACTATGTATGTATATTGTACAGCCACAACAGCAAACAGCTGTTCATCTTGTATAAAAAAATAATAATAATAATATACAGTATAAAGTTACCGGATCCAAGTTGATTACAACAATGATAGACTACTCAGTATACCTTGACAAATCACAGCGGCTAACCAAAGGCTAATTGTGTCAAAA
The DNA here is from genome assembly GCA_910589295.1 of Noctua janthe. Lineage (NCBI taxonomy): Eukaryota > Metazoa > Arthropoda > Insecta > Lepidoptera > Noctuidae > Noctua > Noctua janthe. Next base: position 8,469,751 of record OU342556.1, on the reverse strand, counting down.
TTAGTTCATAATAACTTTAGTTCCTTAAGTCGCCACCCGCCAAGATATACTGGACGCACTGTAAGGTAGTCATTTCGCCGACCACCTGCTGTTCTCATTAAAGTCTGGTTCGTCTGGCTATAAATTCGCAAGACATTGCTTCTCCTCTTACGGAGGTAGGTAGGTATATGGCCGAAGGAATATTACACCGGCCACAGTTTACGGTTACAGCCCGGATTATATTTAGAGGGCTTTTTGTAAGCTTAGCCTACAATTATATGAGTTTGCACGTCGCAGGAGCTGACAAATTGGTGTCGTATGTTTTGTTACGCTGCCTTTGTTTTGCAAAAAAGTTACAGGGGTTTTTTTAAAGAAATACTTATTCACAGGTGTGAGGAAATTGTTGTGAGGATAGTTTTGAGTATGAATGTGGATATGTAAGAGAAGAGGAAGACCAAAGAAACGATGAATGGACTGTGTAAAGGATGATATGGCAAGAAAGGAGGTGTCTGATGAGATGACGAGTAATAGAAGAAGAAGACATGCTATGCCGACACCAAATGAATTGGGAGAATGATGTAATATTTATTCACAGGTTTTTTGTATATAGGTCCTGATATAAAGACCATTTTTGTAAAGTTTTCATTGTATTTTTCAGTCAGTACTTATGTATGTATGTAATTTCTCATTAAATTCCATGACTACAATAAGTTTGGTTGCGGATGATTATGTAGACGATGAATATATCGCGAGTTGACGACATATTGAATGAATAAGTCGGGAACATATTATTCCGCAGTCAAACTTATTATTTTGTTTGAAACCATACCTTAATTTGAATGCAACAAAATCGTCTAGAACTTAACACTACTGTCACTTGACTATTCAAGGCCAACGAGTGCAACAAAAAATATTAATTTAGTGTCCATAATTTATAATGAAGTAAAATAAATTCATGTCATGACAGCTAAATCCGCATTCAATGCTGTGCAAAAGGATGAATATATTTTATTTTGGCTTTAGATATCGTCTGAAATCTAAATATACCTACCTATGTACCTCCTTCCTTTCCTACGTTTTGACTGATGTGCATACCAATTATGCGGAAGTTATTAGTTTTTTGGCCAATAATCTAACAGGAATAATAAGATATGCTGGGTTACAGTTAGATTAATAACGTTAATATCCTCTATTATTGGTTAAACCATAAATTGAAGAACCTAAATAGATAGGTACCTACTTAAAGGCAAATATAAACTTGGCAAAAAGAAAACCTGCAACAAGAAGGCTAGCTACAAAATATTCAGTCCTTCTAAGTAATACTTAATAATAAACATAAACATTCAAACTCGTAGCAAAGACAAAAAGACAAAAAGTTGAAATAGCAACCACCTACCATACTCCGCAACGCTTGCCTATCGAAGACGTGCCTGTACTTTACAAGATTTTCCACGGTTTATTTTATGTGAGCACCGTACGGAAATGGTTACAAATTTTATGTTTCTCGAGTAAAAGCTCGGCTTGGCATAAATCCACGTTGTCGTCTTGTCTGACATTTTTCACTCCTTTGTGCAATACAAGACTGTTTTTAAAGACTAAAACACACGTAGGTTTTATTATCGAAGAACTAAGCTCGCTCGTGACTGCTCGTTTAATCGTGTTAGGTTGATGTCTGTATACAGATAGGAATAATAAAGTGCTAAAAGTTTATTGGCAAGCCTGCCTCTGTTTATAGCCCACAGTAGTCGATACGTACAATTTGAAATGTGTACGGAATAAACCCGATGGTCACGGTTCGTATAGACAACGCGGTAAGCGCCGCGATCCAATTAAACACTGGTTTGAATAAGTTACCGCCTTCAAATAGCCGCTGGATTAAGATAAGACCCACTGCGAAGCGTGGTAATCGAGTAATTGGTTTGTTAGGTTTGATGATTATCTATAATAATAATATTCGTACGTGTTAACGCGCAAAATGGAATGTAATTTTCTCCGAGGCCTGCTCGGCGGCGTGGGATTATTCAGAATGGGAATTTAAATTTTCGTCAGCGCCTATTCCAAGTTGGAACGAATCAGAAATGTTTAACATATTTCGTTTATATTGCGGCTTAGTATGTCTCAAGAATGTTGTTAATCTTTCAGCTCAGTTTGTGATGTGGAGGAGCGACTTCATTTGATGGATGCCAGGATGTGAAAGGCGGCCAACTGTACGGAGTATTCTTATTAACAGACATCAAAACTGGATTATGAGAATAAATTACTTATTTAAAATTTTATGGACTGCATAAACGAATATTCTTACTTATGCTTTTATTTGGGGACGATACCTTCAAAAGGTAGACTTGGGTCACTTTTAAAAATTTAATTATGCATATTACATTTTTAAACAGAACCCTCCATTCGTCCTCAATGGAAGAGAACACCATGCTAATAAAATTATAATTATTTCTAACATTCCTGAACCTTCATTAATTCCCTTTACTATTATAGGTACTGAAATTAATAGCCATTTTCGCGGTATACATAAAAGACTATGATCGCGGTTCTCAGCGAGACGGACGGCTGTGGGGGCTACAACGATTTTCCATTACGCTGGCCGGCGATCCATCGCCCGCGATAAGTGCCGACCGCTCGAGGGATAAGCCCTAGGTCGTATGGATTACTAGCTAGCTACTATGCTTCTCTACATAAGCACCTAAATATTGCTGGAGGTGACACTCGATTATGCTACTTAAAATCTTTCCAATCTTTTTTATTATCGTGGGTTTTTAGTAAGCAGACATGATGCGCCGAACCCTAACAAATTGGGACAAGTGCAGGGAAATGATGATGGTGGTGGTTTGCGACTCCAACAGATTTTAAGTGGTCACCAAAAGCCACTAATGGACATGTACAATACCCGAGGATAACAGGTGTGGAGCAATCCCAGAGACAATGCTGAAATGCCTTATATGCAATTAGTATATTATTATCACTGAGTAGCTCTTGCCCGGGCCGCGACTTTCGTCCGCGTGAAATTATTATAAAAATATTACATCCCCATTTTTTTCACGGAACCCTAACCTATATTCTAAAATTAAAATAAAGGTAAGTTAAGTAAGCCTAAGTTACTCCTTATATAAACAGATATCTGCCTATTAAAAGTCTTGTCAAAATCAGTCCAGCCGTTTCGGAGATTAGCTGAGACAGACAAACAAACAAAAAAAAACTGTTATAAGTACCGTATATACTTTCATATGCATTCATTGAAAAGCTGTTATTTTGAAATTAAAAACAGACACTTCAATTTTATTAATTTTGTATAGATTAGCATATTATTACTGATTGATTAGAGTTACCTACGGAAAATATCACTAATGAAACTGAAAATTTCGTTGACACATCTTAACGCCTTTTAAGCAATTAGAAAAATCAGGAATGAGTTGACCAATTATTTGCCCAGAATTTTGGGACGTCCGAAATCTAGAGATATTATGGAATAGTTTGATAGGTAACGAATGTAATTAGTCGTAGATTCAGGAACTTGATCAAAACATGACTGACTTGTATCAAAATAGATTTAGTGAATTTATTAGCAACAGCTTTTGCAAACGTTTAATCTACATAATCACCACATTTTAATTAAAACAACTCTCTCGTATCAGAAATGTTATCACTAGGCAATTTGTAATTAGATGTAAGCATGTAAACGCATTATCACTGAATTGAATTTGTTTTACGGATCATGTGAGTCTGAAACAGCTTCAGAACATCACGGAACGAACTCTAGTCAAACACAGACCACCCATTTCAATCCCAATAGAAAATCCTCCGGGAGCATCCGCTACCAGTCTAAATAAATAAAATCGTAGCTAGTCGGAATTAATTAATTATTCAAGCTCATCGATGTGCCATATTTGGTGCACCGTTCCCTGAACCGGGCCATATTTGTCCCCCTCTCCTATGACGCGGCAAAAAACTATCCGCCAGTTTAACCACATAAGGCTGTACCATTCCTGGGAGAGACGTAAAAGTTCACACAAAAACTAGAATAAAAAAGTTGATTAAATCGTTGTCAACTCGACTAATAAATCGATGGAGCGGACTCGTTAAACTTCCAATAGCAGTCATTAAATATAACTGAAACTAAATCAAACCGCTTTCTATGCTGTGGTCTTTAGTATACTAAACTGCATTCCACATTTGATATCCGTCATAATATTTGGCGCCGGCAATTTGCATAGTAATTAACAGAGAGGTTTATTATGATGCAAATTTTGGCAAGGAACATTCTTGTAACCATTAATAACACGTACGATAGCACCAACCTCAATAAAACCTGTCACAGGCTGCGTAGAAAAAAGTAGGTATATCCAGTTATTGCACATTCCTAGCTAATACTTTAAGCTTAGAAAAGATGAAGTAGGTACCTAACTGTCTGTCAAATAAATGCATAGATGTTTTTTTTCTACCTACATTCTCAAGATAATTGATGACCATACATATTCATGTAAAGACCACGTTCGCTAAATATTCACATTATTTTATCCAATGAATATGTCATGTTATTAATCAGAACGCTCGCTATGCAAAAAACTTCGTTAAACACGCGTATTTTAAATTCTATTATAATTGGTCAATCAATTTAAAAAAAAAAAAACAAAAAGTATATTATTTGAATATTAGGTACCTAGGTACTTTAACAATCCTGTAATGGCACACTGAAGGGCCAGCCTTTATATTCATCGAAATTCAATACTTAGTTACATTTAGATACGTCATTCATAGTACTACTTAGGTTTCTATTACACTGTCTACAAAGATACCGGGACCACCCTGTAAAATAAAACTAGCTTTATCCTGTCACTTCGTCCGCGCAGACTGGAAAAATAAACCCAGGTTAGGTTGGGTTACCAACCTACCAGTTGATTTCCCAATATTGTGTGTTTTAGTTTCTACTTGAGGGTTAAATTTTGAATAATCCGTAAGTAGTCATTATTATAAGCAGGTTCTTGAGTTGTTTGAAGGCCAATCACGGAACTGATTTATGACTGTTTGATTAGTATCTGATAAATATTACACACCCATTTCACCAGTTAAACTCATGAAATAGGAATCATATTGCCTTAAACTGGGCTACTGTAATCTGTACTCGAAATGACTTATTCGTCAACTGGCGCGTGTGATACTCGCGAGTGCGCGCGAGTAGGCACCTTCCGTTTTTCCTTTTTTTTTGTCGTCAACTCGCTCGACCTTGAAAATCTGACGTTAAATACGTCAGATATACAGTCAGCTACAAAAACTTCTTATAAAATGTTTAATATAGGCGTGTAATAATTATAACACATTTTATACGACTTGACTTTAAAATAAAACATGGAGGTAACGAGAAGGTCAGAAGCAACGTAAAATTTTACAAAAGTAATATTCTGGCAATGCTGGATCGCGGCGCTGGAAGGCTGGCTGCTAGGGTATTGGGTCCCCCTCGCCTCATTTAGTCATAGTCGCCATAACACAACATAGGCTTTAACGTATCCCGAAATCTAAGTAGATAGTCAGTACTTAACCGAATACTAGTTATTGGTTTCAATCCGTTTTTATTTGACTGTACTTTATAATGTGCGAGCGAGTTGACGACAATAAAAATACGTAAAATAGGAAGGTATCAAATCGCGCGCACGCGCGAGTTTCACACTCGCTAATTGACGAATAAGTCCTCGAAATATCCAGACCCCGAGACAGTTACCGAAAAAAAAAAACAATTCCATCTGAAAAAAAAACCCTGTAACCATAGATAACCACCAGCTAAGCTCCACAATAGGTCATCTTCCACCTAGCCGTATAGTATCAGGTCCTTGGGTCACAGACACAGTAACATTGAACGGGCAGGGTTATCGGCTCGTAGCGTGGCGCCAACACTTCTAGTCTAAACAGAATGCGACCCGACTGACCAGGGAGCTATTGTTCGCAAATATAGACACAACTGAATTTACAGGTTGTAAACAGACCCTTCACGAAGCCGTCAACCAAGCATTCTGTACATGAAACTAAGTAACTTTACGTAAAAATTATTGCTAGGAAACGACTTGTTTTTTGGGGTGAAAAATCACGTTTTACGGTAAGACTCGATGGAACGCACTCAAAGCATTGTCCTGATGGATGGATTGAATAGTACGGGGGTCGTGGAGGTGTTTAAAGTAAAAAAAAAATCATTAAAAACATGTATTACATTATGTACAAAAAACTGTGAAAAAGTTGGAACTTTGACCCCAATATCTCCGTAACCAGAAGGTTCCCAGGTATGGTCTGGAACAAAAAAATTATCGTTAAGCCCGGGGAGAACAAATGCCTTTCGGCTTCGTTAAGGGTCTATTTACACCCTTTATCTACCTGTGAAGCGAAGATACTGTTATGAACTAGCGAACCGCCCTTGCTTCGCACAGTTTTTATGACTAATAGTTTTATCAAGTCATTTTTCATTTTTTGTGGCAAATAAAACTTCAAGAATTAATTCTATAATTAATGCTCGAATTAAAAACCGCATCAAAATTCGTTGCGCAGTTTAGAAAAACAACGCGGTCTCACAAACAGACAAGAATAACAATTTTATTTTTTAAATTGTATTAATGTTCTGTTTTAATTAAATCAGATTACCTAATTAGATTGAAATCTATTGCATAAAGTAAAAATGTGCTGCCTATAATAATTTGATACCCGTGAGTGCTGGTAGACATTGCGATTGGCTCAGTGGAAGTAATGTCAAGGTTCAAGGAACCAAACCAAAAATATTAGTAGTTTTAGGTTAGCCAAAAAAGAAATCTATCCCAATTCAAATTTTGACATTAGGAATTTTGGCATACAAAAAATTTGATCCGGAACATTTTCGAACTTAGGTAGACTGACCACAATTATATGTATACGCACGTTATGTCACATTTTTTATTTAATTCTCGAAAAACAATGGTTGTCACAAGCAGTGAAATGTGCACTTTTTCTGCGGACGTTTTTGAGACGCTGAGTGTGTATCTTGGGTTTTTTATACATTCCTATTTCAATGGGTGGTGGTATAAATATTCCGCTCACAATGAAATGAAAGGACATTGACGACAAGGTGTAAAGTAAGGTGCATATTATTCTTACATAAAGTTTGAGTACAAAACATTGCCAGTAATAATAGTAGCCCTGCGAGATAGACAACACGACCAGTTCAGCGTGAATGAGAGAATGCCAGTCATTCATAACTGGAAACATGCTTTTGTTATCCGCCGCTCCGCGGGACGCGGTAAAAAAGGGTTGGCGCCCTTACCGACACGGTACACGAAGATAACCATTATAACTAGCTAACTATACGTACATAACACGAAACATTACTCATAAAAGATTTCTCAGAAAGTTCCTTCGTTTAAAAATACCGTCCGATATTATTTCTTTCTTAAATACATAGTTGCTCAGACAAGTTTCGGTATTATTAATTTAATCAACAGTTACCGATCAATCAATCGGTAATCGATTAAAATTCCAAGGCATACGAACAAAAAGGACTGTGTGCTTTGAAAATATTGTGCTAACCCACATTTTGCAGTATTTTCATGTGTAAATAAGCCACAAATATTCGCTCCATGCACTTTAATATCCGTTGCAAAAATGTAACTCACACTCATAGTCATAACACTCATAACATCTCTAAAATATTGCGCCACATCAGAAGACATGAAAAAATCTAATATCCCCCCAACAAGTCGTTGAAATACGCCTTTGTCTCAGGAATTCATGAACACAATCTTCATAAATAAGTCATAAAATGTCGGAAAATATTCTCCACCGTTATGGCAGTGTTCAGGCTGTGTTAATATTTGTGCCAATGCGAACGAAAGCGTTCGATTGTAAAAAGTATGCATTTTCATTCCACTACAAAATATAAATTTTCTTTCACTGTTTTCTTTATTAAGGAAGTAAACCACTAAAGAAACTACATTTATTGGAAAACTATTACACCGAGACTCAAGTTAATGAAAGAAATATATCACGTTCCGTTGCATTGTTTAAGAAAAGATTGTATTCTCTTATAGATTTTAACTTTCTATAAAATCAAGCTAGTTTGTACCTACGTTTAGCTCGCTTCCAACTTCCAAGTCAATCATTAATTACTATGAATCTTTTAAAGATAGGAAAGTAAAACAGAGATATAAATTCATTCCCTCTGACGTCATTAAGGTTTGTTTCATTCCTTCATTTATCTGATCTCAAGGTAGTGGGGCAAGGTAGTGGGGCCAAAGTAACGACGGTTTAGATTTTTCCAATAATACACCAGTTATTTGGTTAGAAGATAATTGAAAACATCACTGCTTAGAGCTAGAACAGACAACAAGAATCATACCCAAATAAAACGAAAGACAATCGAAACAAGTGTAAACTAATATAAAAACTAATGCAAGCGAAACAAAACACAGCACAAATAAAACTACATCAAGATAAAACACAGACATTCGTAAAGTTGACATGAATATTCACAGATATCAACATGAATGGGTGCCCTGAGAAATTCAACAAGATCAGAGTACCAGATAAGCCGGAGAAATCCCATAAACGGACACAAGTCGTGCTACTGTTGCCATCCATAGACAAGATAAGGCGTGTGTACATAGATAAGAGACCCTTGCAATAGACAAACATACGCTTGCCACAACTATGGACTGACTTAAAACAGGATCATCAATCGTCGTTTCAAAATTTATTTCAGTTAAAAAATAAATAAATATATTGAAAGAGACAATGAAATTAGAATAGCTTAATATATTTATGAAACACAATAATTCCATTTATATTTTCTTTAACAGCTTTTTTTTTGTAGGTTTGTACCTACATCACATAATATAGTTACCAAGTAGGGTCGGTACAAAATGTTAATGAAAATGCCATAAAAACCTATCAAGATTTACCAAGAAAACAAGCAACTTCCTCATACCAGAGCGATCCATATTAAATTAATTAGTTCTTCTTTATTATCTACGTTGAACGCAGGTAGCTACTCAGCATGCTTCAGCTAAAAAAACGACAGACAAAAAACTAATAGGCGTATTAACAACTTGGCCGACAGAAGTGTTTGCTTTGTAAAAACTTAACTAATGAAGGTATAAGATATTTACGGAATCACAGTGATTTACGCTAACCGTACTTTGATTACCTAATAATGAATTTACGCTTATCATGTACCTAGATGCTAGGGGCGAAGGTTCCATACAACTCGATTCCTACCGGATTCCTTTTGAAAACGGCAAAATTTGTATCCCATAGACAAATAATAAAATCAAATTAAAGAAAATTTGACCCTTCGCTACTGCTAGATACGTACAGGATACCTATGATGGAGAGGGACAGAAAGACCAAGGAAACGATTAATGGATTGTGTGAGGAATTATATTAATGAAAGAGGTGTCAATGATTGCGTGACGACTGACAGAGAAGAAAGGAAGACAAAAACGTGTTGTGCCGCTATTAGTTTGGAACTCCGTAGGAAAATCAACGTATTTTCAAAATAATAATATTTTTGGATGTGAAAATGACGCTACGTTAACTAACGATAAGTTAACAATCGGCTATTCTATTGCTCAATGCACAGAGAATATTATACGATGCAGCCCCGTGGACCGTGGTTAGCTAAACAAAGTAGCATTCTGAAAAGGTAGATTGTTTTGCGAACTATTACAAAGTCATCGGCATTTGTGTCAAGACTCAGCCTTCGAGAAGTTAATGTTTGAGCAGCGTCCTTCTGTCTAATAGTAACAATAATTGAATTCTGTTGTGTCGCCTCCGATCCCACGACAGGTTGTGTCGTGGCAAAATGTTATACTTAAGTATTTATAATTATTGACCATTGATTATCAACCATCACCAGGATATTCAATCAATACTCAATATTCAAACATTTATTGCTTTCCACAATGTTTAATTTCACTTCTTAGTGTCGCTGACACGACAGTTTTCTCCATATTATTTTTTTGGCCCAAAGCTTCGCCAGTTCTGTACACAACAGCGCAGAGGTCACTTTGGCTATACGTTTTTTGGCTCAGACGGCAGGATAGGAGGTGGGACATAGTCTGTCTTTAGGGTAGTAACTTAAATAAATAAATTAAGTTAATGATATCAAAAAGGATCGTGTCGAACACAGCAAAATAGTAGAAGAGAGGAAGCCTCAAAACTGAATAAAACACAGCACGCAGCATTGAACTTTTTTGCAATAACGGCTTATTCTGTCATAAATTTACCTATGTTGGTGTCGCATAAGGACAAAATACTGTCTTCTTTTAACCATTCACGATTATATTCAGCAGAATAATCGAGTTTTAATAAAGCACCCGCTGAGTGTCAGTTAATCTTAAGATAAAACGGCTACAATTTATAACTAATTATTTATGGTTTAGACTGCGTACGGCGCCAAACGACCCGACCTGGCCGGTGGCCATTGACTTGGAGCATTGCAAAGAAAATAATCTAGTCGGCATAAAAAGTGTAATCATTCTACTCTGGACCTAGGCGTTTAATTAAATTCTCATTTTGGAAGGTGAAGTAATGTTTCAGCCATAGGATCATTGCATACGTTTTTTTTCATCTACTAAGTGCTTTTATTTTGAGGATCAACGTTACAAGATCCACTAGAGCGTAACAACCGTCACTCGTATAAGAAAAGTCTTCTTCACGGTAATTCTAGATAGTAGTAATTGAAGTCATCGCACTGGAGTCGGGGACTACAACGACTCGTCTTGTCCTATCAATGACAAGTAATGCCGATATGATAACGAAACAATTAGCGAGTGACAGACACATATTTCTTCGAAATCCTTTTCATGCACCGAGCGAGGCATGTTAACATTATCTCTGGTCTTATCGCTGAACACATAAATTACAAAATTATTTCGAAACTGTCGTCGATTTGCCGTTATTCCTTATATTCTGGTTAATCAGATTACTGGCCACCCTAAATCAATGTCATTTTATTTGGACTCCGATCGATGGTTGCATGTTTTACAAGATTCTGTACAAAAAATTATCTGTAGGTTAGTTACTTACCAAATGGAACGATGTTAATAGAGCCCAGTGGAATTAAGACGTAGGAGTTACTTAGCAGGTGGCCTAGCTGATTTTTATCTTAATTTAAACCAAATTATAAACAGTGCTAGCTCGCTAACTACATGATCTACTTTTGAAACCACCTAAAATCGATAACTGGACATGGTAATTCCCCTAATGCTCACGTAAATACAAATAATATATACGATCTGCGACACTTCGTTACGAGCTCTCAAAGTCTCAAGTGCCATTTGCATGTGCTAATCGTGCGTGAGTTACAACGCATGCTCAAGCGATAACGTGCACTAATCCGGTTCACCTCTCGATTATCTGATCACGGAATATAGGTCTACAGCTTCTCGCCTCACTTTCGTCTTATAAATGTACACAATAATTATTCTTATCTCGTCTGTTCAGTGTATCAGGCAGATTTCCAGGTAAAAACGTTTGGGATAAACAGTGCGCCATGTTGAAATATGTATAGAAAAGTAATTTAAATATTGAATTTAGAACGTTCTTTTTTCCTTGGCAACTGGCTCAAAGGTGATTTCCAGTGTCAAGGCACATCCTAAAATAGAATTGCACGGCAGTTGTTATAAGGAATAAGGATTATTTAATTGGCCAATGGTATTTCATAATGTTGATTTTATACGAGCTGTACAGTATACATTTATAACCTATCTGTATCAACAAGGTCTTGTGAATCGCTGCTCATTAAACAAGGTATGAACAAAGTGGGCCGTTCTGATCTCTTATGACAAACGCATCCCGAATTGACCTACGACCGTGACAATCTAAAATTATTTCAACGTAAAACTGGGTCAAAATGAGCATAAATTTATACAGTTTGATATTATCTAATGGGTCGATGTACCAGGGTCGCAGCGGAGCGCGGCGGTGGACCGTGGACGGCTATTGTCATTCAATCGGGCCATTGTGGGCTCTTTGTCGGCCGCGGCCGGAGCCCTGCCTCGGTCATTCGACATGGGGGATGCGGGACTTGAAATATGTTAAAATTTTTGGAATGTAGCCGAACGGTCAATGAATTCGAGAGCGAGATGCAATTTAAATACATCGGGATTAAAAGCAGGGGATAGAACTATTCAACACAGTTTATCTTGGTGATAGCGGTGCAGGACTTTAAATTAATTAAAATCGTTTGTCCAATTCGAAATTATAAACTCACAAATATTGCTGTGAAATCCTTTCAGTTAGATATAAGTCTTACTCGCATTTGAAACTACTTTAAACAAAGGAAGATGACTGCTTGCCAGAATCTACAGCGGTTCAGAATAAGCCGCCTACTCTCAAACAGCCCAGATCTAAAGCCACATCTTTATCTATTCCTCGATACCACATAACATGATTCCGGCAGTCGCGTGACTTCCTACATAACATCATCCACGTAGATATTAAGATGCATGTAACATAACACATTAAACGCACATTATCCGCAATTAGCGGCCGCCGCTTTTAAACTCGTCCATGCACCGTGAGAACGACGAAAAAACTTGCGTTTGCGCATCTTGACTGACACGCCACTATGTACATGAGATATGTTTATATCTTTATTAGATCAGCGGCAAGTTTGCCGATAAACGCTTCTAATCAAATTAATATACAAGAAGTTGAATTATATTCTATCATGTTTCTGTCTTGCAATAATTGCTCTAAATAAAATTAAAAGAATTTCATTTAAATCCAAAAATAATATGTCTTTGCCCCCGACGGCAGGCGGCGCCATAATATTCGTCAAATTTAATGAATCATGTCCATTCATAAATATTGCTCCTGCAGATTATCCTTTTTTGAACAATGTTAATGTTGCCAGGGTAAAAATAAATGAAAACGGTACTTCCTTCCAGCCCGATTTCGGAGAAAACGTCGAAGCTGTTCGATGACTCAGTTTATACTGAATTTTGTTGCAATCCGTTAATGACTTTTTGATACTAGCAATTTTGAGTCTATTGATGACTCAAATTTAAAAAGCGTTCGTCGTATACCCGAAGTTGACGATTACAATGATTAAATAGGTGACCTGGGAGTATTAATCTTAAAATAAGGTCTTAAGCCTGATTCTCAAAATTCATTGTTCTTCATTCACAAAACTTGAAGGAGCTCTTTGCTTACTTCTCCAGGTGACCATTGCGGCTAACAGTTACCTCGCAAGTACCTGCTTTACTATACACCATAAAAAAACTTTTTTAGAATGTCGGATTTGTTGTGCTCTTCTAATGATTCAAACGTTGTTAGACACTCAGGCGGTACGTTTGTTTTCTTTGTTATCTTTTTACTGCCCAGTATTCTTCGAATCAACTTTCGGAAGAAATAGTTTATCTTGTCTTGTCAAGACTTCTCCAATTTCTTGATTAAATACCTATAACAATATGCTTAGCTAGCGTAGGCTTGGAAACATCTGATATTGCAAGCATCGATCTACATACCTTGAAGTTTTTTTTTTTTTGGGGAAAATAACTATTTAACCTTATAGGTATGCTCTGAATCTTTGAGGATATGTGTACTTATACGATTCTCGAAAAATGCACAAGTCCATAGTTACAGCAGAGAAAAAAATTGCTTTATAGTTTAAACTAGTTGATGATAAATTTTAAACAGTAGGAGAGGCACCAGGAAAAGAAGAAAGAAAACATTAAGTAGATAGAACTTTCTTCATAATACCCTAAACTAAAACAATGGACATGTGAAAGATTTAAGTCGTTCAAGTACCGAGTAACGTAATACCAAACAAAGACAAACTATTTTCTGATAAGATAGATAATAATTCAATGAGTCAATGGGACAATACTGAAGACAGCAAACAATGTAAGTAAGTAATGTATTCTTTGACCAGAGAGAAGTCGTGTTAAACTGTCGTAAAGTTAAAACAGTCAGATGTGAAGGGATGAAGAGCATGTGACCGAAAGAGGAAAAGGAGAGAGGAAGAGAAAGAACAAAGAAAATTATGAATGAATTTTGTGACTGTGAGGATTGAGATTATAAAGTACGGGAAATGTGTGTCTGTTAATAGAGGAGAATGTAAAAAAAAATCGTGTTGCGCCGATCTCGAGTAACATGGGATCATGGCAGAAAGATGATGATGAAACCCAAGACGTTCTAAGAAGCATCTTTGAAAGAAGTAAGGAACGGTATCTTCGAAATTTCAAAGGCATAAATCATCAGAGGATATAGTAAAAAATCTATCTAAACTTAGGTACATGTGGAGCGTATATCCACGATCGTTTTAAATATGACACACATCTGAAACTTGAGACCTTATCTATCGTATAGGATACGGTTCACGCTGCCACGCCGCACACCGGCAGATACGATCAACGCTCAGAGCAATCTGCAGTTTGTCCCTATCTAGTCCGATCAGTTTCTCAAATACGTACTATCTTTCAAAATTGTTTCCTAGGTTCCTGGTTTTGGAATTTCTTTATAATACGGATCGGATTATTGTGAAATTTCCTTACTTATCTAATATAACATAATATTCACACATGTATTCCCCGAAGGAGGTCAGCAGGTGTACCTACAGCACCTAAATTTCGTTAGATAAGTAAAGGGCAGAGAGCCTTTTGCTATTCAACGGGCACCAAATCATCATCATCATCATCAGCATTTCAGCCGAAAGACGTCCACTGCTGGACATAGGCCTCCCCCAAGTGTCGCCACATTGACCGGTAATTCTTTTTTTTTTTTTTTTTTTCAAGTTTAGCCGCATGCGACCACTAGACCAACGGCTACGAGGCAGTTCCTTCTTATGTACGATTCCCAAAATCTTTTGTCTGGAGGAAGCCTTGCTTTCAAAGATGAAATGGTGATTATTCCAGTACATAAAGAGTAATGGATAACATGGGATAAGGGTTAAATGATGCAATAAGGTAGACGGCTGAGGACCTTAATAACGTGAACATTCTACCAGCAAAACCGATGATGGAGAAGTCTAAAATGTATAGGATTGTGAAATATACTTACCGTAAAGCTTAATGTCTACAGCTTAATTTATTGTCGTTGAAGAAAACGAAACGGTTTGACCTTGTCTAGACCCTCAGTACGTGAAGAAAGTCTTAAATCTCAAAGACAATTAACGAAACATCTATACAGATTAATAAAATTGCAGTTTCTGCTTGTAATTTCAAAATCTTCTTATTTATTTTTTATTTATTTAACAATTTATGTACACACTAAATACCGGAAAGAAGAAAAAAGTACAGAAAATAGTACAAAGGCGATGCTTATTTTTAAAGAAATCTCTTCCAGCATACCTGCGAAAGGAGATACTAAAAAAGAGAAGTAGACATAGTGTGTAAAAGAAGAAGAGAAAATTGAATACATAAAACGTAAAGCGGAACTATTTAAACATAATAATATAAGAATATACTAACATACTTATAAATACAAAGACAAAACATAACAATACTGTAAATACAATAAAATAAATACTTTTGCAACTATGACCAAATGGAAAGTTAATGTTCTTTCACTCTTCTTTTGAAAACTGCAACAGTTTGGCAGTCCCTAATATCAGGAGGAAGTGAATTCCACAGCCGCACGGCGTGTACAGTGAAGGAATAGGAGTAGAAGTCGGTAGAGTGTGGAGGGGATTTAAGGAGTTTCCTAAGATGCGACCTGCAAGGTGCATCAGAAGGACGGGAGTAGGAAAAGCGTTCCCGCTTCTTTTTTCTTATCGTATCGATGTTCCTTCCATATTACACGGTTTGGGCCCAGTAGGTGGCCACGTTTATTGCAGCGGCAGATGCGCTATTCAGGTCGTCAAGAGTGCAGGTAAACGGACACCTGGAACACTCCAGCAGGACCCTGCATAGTTTGATCCGGAGTGCCGCAATCGCACTCGGTGTTGGAGGAACCAATAATACTCCATTTTGCCAGATTATGTTTGCAGCGGCCAATTTCAAAATAATAGCTTTTTACTGAATGCACATGAAACGGTACTTATAACAAAAAACATTTGTTTCAATATGTCTGTCTGTCTGTTTGTTCCCGCTAATCTCCGAAACGGCATGACCGATTTTCACTGGACTTTTACTGGCAGATAGCTGATGTTATAAGAAGTAACTTAGGCTTACTTAACTTACCTTTATTTTAGAAAAAAGATTAGGGTTCCGTGAAAAAAAAGAAAACCATGAAATTGTTAACAAAATCCGATCCGAAATCTGCCTAATCAAATAGGGCAGAATTAATTTCACGCGGATGAAAGTCGTGGGCACCAGCTTGTTCCCAATATACACATAAATATAGGTATGGCAATACCAAGTAGACACAATTCCAGCTTTAGTAAACAAACATGACCAATCAACAGCAACAACAACAAAGGTAAGTGTACCTAACAATATTACAGAAAAGATACTGTTCATGATAATCACACAGACAGTCATAGTCTGTCTTTTCTTCATAGGAATGCCTTGGTTCCCTGTGTTGCTACATTCCAAAAAAAATAAGCTCTATTTTCTAAGTCTACCGTCAGACTATACATTTACAACAACAATTTTATATGGTTTATTTTTCTTGCAATTAGGAAAATAATACATGGCTGCAAGAGATTTTTTTGTTAAACGATCAGATTTGTGTACCTATCTATAATCGCTATACCAACAAATGAAACGTAGGTATACCAACTACCTATCTTTACCTATAATAATGTACCAGTAATAAATTAATAACAATTAATTTGGCCGAAATACTTATATGCTACTGAAGAAAAAGCAACGCAAAGTAAATCCAACATCCTCTCGAAAATAAGTGAAGATTTTTAAAGTTTAAAAATACTCACCGTTATTAAAGGTGCAACAGGATCTTCCTGGCATGCACTCGATACCGATGCTTCCCACAAAACTGAAGACACGATCTTATTCCTATCAAAACTGGTCAGAACTAAATATATCGTAAGCGAACAGTTCGCTACAAAGTCGCTAAATACACTGATAAAATATTTACAGTTTTAGCTAAAAACCACAGGTGGTTTAAATATTTACGTAAAGTTTTTGACGTTTCAAGTTGTACAGCCGCGACGTAACGCGACGCGATCGGCCCCCGCTCGAGCCGACGCAAGACTATCTCGGATACGCTCCATCCTCGAGCTTTCGTCCCGCGGCGCCTGTCCCGCTCGCGCAGCCGGTCACCTGCCGGTTAAAAAAATATGAGAAGCCTCACATTTCGCCGAAATGTGAACCAAACAAAACATACATTCAGACAGACAGGTACGGGACTACTTTATGTGGGGAGTCCTCTTCGTGGACATGTACTTTCACGCGGATCTTGATTAACGTATGAGACCAGTATGCAGATGGGTGCGTGTTCACACGCTCAGACGGCAATTTTGCTAGATTATCTATTATTGCAGCTCCGTAAATTACTGCATCGCCGCGAGAGATTTGTGGCTGGTCAGTCTACAAGGGGGAAACTTCGTGTCGTCGATAATGACCCGAGCAAACAAAGAGAACATTTTAGCGCTCTGCCAGTAATCACTGATACAAACTAACCCATCGTTTCCCAGTAGTAAATTCAATTACTCGTTGTTTTCCCGCTTTATCTCCGCTAAGAACATCCTACGTCAATATTTGGAGGCACAATATAAAGCAACCAGCACGGTGTTGTGTTGACTCGAGCACGGCAGATAAACAAACTTGATTCTACTGATATACCACCCTGAGAGACTACATCCCGCTGTAATGGTAACTGCGCGAATTAATTCCTAGAACTATTTGGGTTTAATTCCAACAATTAAACAATTTAGGTCGACCATTATTCAGCAAATACGCAAACTGGCGTCCATTAAATTTTACGATATCCTAATTTGAGATCTGAGCTTACCTACAACTTCAGCAAAGTTACAGACGTGCAAATAAAACTGTAATGAAAAACTTTTGAACATTGAACCAGCAACGTTCGCAGTTCTGTGCGCTGTGGCTTGATAGCATCAGCGAGGAGCCTCCAAGGCACGCCGCCGCCGCCGCGGCACTTCACTGCTTATTTACTTTAGTCTTCGTCGAAATACTTAGTTATGTATAGCCGCATCATTGTTAATGCAAATCTTCGTTCCTTTTTGGGCTCAAAGTAAGACGGAACAGAGTTAGCATGAGGCGACGTCGTCGCGGCATGACACGGCAAAGCACTCAGAAAGTCAGCACCCCGAGGCTTAAAATAGAGTCCGAGCACCCGCAAACCGCTCGCAACGCTTAAATCCTATTAAAGGAGCTCGGGAGAACCTTTATTCATAGGCTTTACCAATCATTTAATAGCGCTCCTTAACGGCGGGTTCGCACTGACGGCAAAGAACAAAGACTCAAGTTTTTCCTCTAATATTGACTGCAGCATTTATATCGAATGATGCAACAGTTCGTCGGAAAACTGTAACGGCATGGGTGCTTACGTGATAAGATTACAACATAATATATGCTCATGACGTTTGACCAAGGACTACGTGATATGCTGCAGGCGTCAAGTGTCTTTCATTGAATGAATTTTATTATATTATTGTTCTAGTGGCATGATGAGTCGCACACTTCGAATATTAAAAAAAAATCAGTACAGAAAACAAGTTAAGGATTTCTGGCTGTATTAAACTAGCCTTTTTTTTTCCGATGGGAAATCATCAAATGACCCCCCCCCCCCCCCACTCTGGGCGGAGCGGAAGGGAGTGTCAGACTTGTACTGACTAAAACCCATCCATCCACCCATCTTTGCCCTTTGTGTTCCAGGGCCACGGTGTCACTTTCGAACAGTCCCGCAGCTCTGGCAGGCATCGGCCCATGCGGACCCCTACTTGGTTGCTGACATCTCTTTGAGGCACGCGTGGAACACGAACGCGCCGTCGACACGGCCTGTCGTCATAAGACGGCTGGACGGCGAGCTAGCACATAACTCGCCGTCCACAGGCCCGCGCCTACGGTGGCCGGGAGCTACCACGTGACCCTCGACGCCCAGGGCGTCTCCCGCGGCGGCTAGGACGTGAGGTTTTTTCCCTTTCTTTCCCTTTCTCTCACTCCGGACCATGGCTTGAACCAGGGCCGGACGCTAGAGATCGCCGCCGCCAGTCGCCGCTACAAGGACACGGCGGTGCTCCGCCCAAGCGGGGCAGACCTCTACGGTGTGCTCCAACGTGTCCTCCGGACGATCCTCGCAGTGGAAACACCCGGGCGTTTCCTCCCGCCCGATTCGGTGCAGGAACCTCCCAAAACAACCGTGTCCGGTGAGGACCTGCGTCAGGCGGTAGGTGAGGGCGCCGTGGCGCCTCTCTAGCCACTCTTCAAAGACCCCGGGACTTATCGCCACTATGGTAGCAAGCCCTGCACGGGGTTGCAACAGTCGCTCTCTCCATGTCGCCATGAGATCACGCCGGAGGTCTGTCCGCTGAGCGGCAATTTGCCGCGGCAGCGGAGTTTCCCCCCGACGTAGTGCCTCCGCGCGCCATTCCTGCAGGCGCGCGAGGACTATCGCCTCCAGATCCCATGGCGGCAATCCGGCAAGGAGGCTAGCCGCCTCGCCGGAGATCGTGCGGTACCCCCGGATTAGCCTTATGGCTATCACCTTTTGGGGCGCGTTCAAGTAGTGGGCGGCTTGCCGCCTCAAAGAACGCGCCCACACCGGGGCCCCGTAAAGGGCCATGGACCGCACGACCCCCGCGTAGAGCCTCCGACAGGAGGCGTTTGGACCCCTCAGGTTGGGCAAGAGCCGCTTGAAGGCAGCCCCTGTCCGTTCCAGTTTGTGAGCCAAACGTCGGAAGTGCTCCACGAAGTTCCACCGGCTGTCGAGGACGAGTCCTAGGTACTTCAACGTCGACCCGACGCCGATGGAAACCCCTCCTGCCGTCAGTAGGGATCCCGACGGTGGCGCATTCCGAGGCCAATGAAAACACATGGCCTCGGACTTGTGCAATGCCACCTCGAGACCCAGTTGCCGGATCCTCTCCACGACTATCGCAACCCCGCGTGTCATGTTTTCGGCCGCCGCCTCGTGCGACCTCCCTTGTGCCAGTACCAGCGTGTCGTCAGCGTAGCAAACTACGCTGACGCCGGTAGGGAGGTCGGCGCGCAGCACCCAGTCGTAACCGATGGTCCACAGGGCCGGTCCCAGAACCGATCCCTGTGGAACACCGCACGACATCTCTCGCCGGTTCCATTCTCCGCTCCGACCGGGGTAGATAACGGCCCTATCCGTCAAGTAGTCCCCGACCACACGACGAAGGTAGGTTGGCACCCGGTGATACCGGAGTGCCTCCCCAATGCAGCTCCAGGGCATGGAGTTGAAGGCGTTGGCGATGTCAAGAGACACCGCCAAGACGACCCCACCCCGGGACACCGCGTCCCCCGTCGTGAGGGCTCTCACGCGCATGATGGCGTCCACCGTGGAGCGCCCCTTGCGGAAACCAAACTGGTGTTCCGCAAGATCCGGCCCCATCCCCGCAAGGTGCCCGGCGAGGCGGTTGGCAATGACTCTTTCGAAGAGCTTGCCCACCTCGTCGAGCAACACGATGGGCCGGTATGCGGACGGAGAGTCTGCAGGGCGCCCTGGTTTCCGGATGAGGACCAGCTTCCCCGTCTTCCAACGAAGCGGAAACTGGCCTCTCTCCAACCATGCGCTTAGGGGCTCCTAAGCGCATGGTTGGAGAGAGGCCAGTTTCCGCCAGTTTCCAGTCGGGGCCCGAGAGCCTCAGAGGCCAGGACCCAGGCTTTGCCAGGCAAGCCATCGGGTCCCGGGGCGGTGTTTCTGGTTTTCAGCCTGCGTACCGCCACTCTCAGGTCTACCCCAGTCATTAAACTAGCCTTCAGCAAAGTCATAGAGAGTATTACTAACATCTATTAATTTGATCACTGTAATCCACACACAAATCATTTATGGCTGCGAAAATTTATATTAAAACTGGGCTATAAATACTGGTCGCAGTTTCCTCGCTGTGTGTAAAAGCAAAAAGACTTGCCCTCCACAAACTTCGCAAGCCTGCGCACTAGTCCTTGTACCAATATTTTATTTTTGAAATGAAGCAGTCTGGGATATCCTGTTCAAACTAGAATTTAGTTCTAAGTAACTGAGAGTCGAATAAACGTGAGGAATTGATGGTGTATCTCGCTTACAAGTAACTGATGCTTAAGTTACTTTGATTTCTAGGTCATATTTGTCAGTTACTGCTTTAACTTGTTAACAGTTGTTGACGTACTTTAACTGGCACTCCAATTTCATAACATAGTGCTTTTTCGTTTAACGTTATCACAATCCCAAGGAGTTTAAAGGAAATTGCTAATCCATAAACTCGTCTACCAACAAAATGAATGAATATTAATTAAATAAAAGAAAAAGTAAAGTAACTTTTTTTTTTGTTTTGGAACATGACAAAAAAAATAAAAATATAAACACAATTTGTTTATATTTTTACATTTGTAACAGCTCGCGTAATGACTTATTCTAGTAAAATCTGTTTAAATACAAGAATTAAAAATTTGGTTTGAACAATAATCCAGCTCATCTAGAGTTCATTGAGCAGCGACGAGGTGAATAAGACTATGCTCCTACAAGTAAACCTCGTCTAGTGTGCCGGGCGCATAGTCGATGTTGCCGCGCGCTCTTTCTCGCTCTAGCAAATGATGGTTCTGAGCGTCACAAAAGGATAGGACTTAGGGGCAAGGACACATGCGATTCCGTGCTCCTAGATGAGGCGCAACCCTCATTGGTATTTATTCACCCGCTCCATTTTCTACACATTTCGCGACTCTGTGCCAGCTGAACCGAGCTTTATCGTTTTAAAAGTAAATAAGTTATAAACGAAAGTCCCAATATAACCTGAAACAACCTTATTGGCTTTATTGGTAAATACAAAAAAAAACAATACTTACGTCAAACGTCAAACTGTTTTCTTCCAATTGTATATAGGTTAACAAAAATTTTGAAACGCTTTTATTTATATTAGTTTGTATAGTAATAAAAAAGGTCTTTTATTTGTTTTCGAAGTATACTTTAAATATAACATTTAAAACATGGCTGCTGTTGGTAAATATATTTTGGATGAGTAGATCAGTGTTTAGAAACATTGTGTTTTGGAACGAAACTATAATCGTAATCTGCCTTTAAAATAAAGTTCCTAGTTAAACTTAAACTTTCAAAAGATTAATACTTACCTGTGTAAAACGATCATCTGCCTAGCCTTTCCCAACTATTTTGGAGTCGAATATTTAGCCAATATTTACAACTAATCACCCGGGGTTCATGTCTCCATGGGGCTATGATTTTCTTCCTATGTTGACGTTATGTAACAACTTCCCATGTGCTTCTTGCAGAGGAGCCACTTCTTACAAATATATCGGAAATGATCGACATGTCTATCGGTTCGCCTGAGGTAAAACTTAATTTTTTTTATTAATTAATTAATTAATTATACAGGGTTTAAAAGAAAGGGTATAGTCTTATGAAAGGATATGCTGCAGACCATCAAACTAAACAACTTTCTCCTTGGCTCCAATATCGTAAATTTTACGCATTCGCGTTTAATGCGAAAAAAATCAGCAAATCAGCTTTCATATACAAAATTTCAGTACCTATGGGACAGCTGATAATTTTTTTGCATTTACGGTATACCTTTTTTGTTACACTCTGTATAATAGATATTTATGCCTCGTTGGTCTAGTAGTCGCAAGCGCTGCTTTTGAGCATGAGGTCCTCGTTTCGATTCCCTTTTCCATTAGAAATTTCTCAGTAGCGGCCACAGAACCCGGGTTATCCAAGGCTGATCGCAATAAGCTCACCTTCTATTATACCGGACGAAAGACATTCAAATTTTTACCCGCAAGAGCGGGGACAAGACGAAGAAACTCGTAATTAAATACTTGTTACTACTTTGTAACAAGTCGGTCTGTCTGGTGTCATACGCCCGCTTGTCACGTCACGTCGAACACACCGATAATGTCGTTCGATATTTGTATGAATATATTTCTAACTTATTGAATGCCGCGGTGGTCTAGTGGTCTAGTGTGGCAAGCGCGACTGCTGACCATGAGGGATTCTGGGTCCTGGGTTCGATTCCCGGATCGGCAAATTGTTATTAGGTTTTTCCGTCAGGTTTGTCTCAGCAGCAGCCACTGAGTCTGAATGTATGCCCGGTTGATGTCAATAGGCTCGCCCCCTATTACATGGGACTTAAAAACCTAACTGGCGAAATATGGGTGTACTATTATGTACACCTCTGCCTAACCTTTCGGGGATTACAGGTGATGTCATGTATGTTTATTCGCAATGGCCGCTCTGTTATATTAGGAGAGCAGCGGTGGCCCAGTGGTGGCGGTCCCGACTTACGAACAGCAAGTCGTGGGTTCGAACCCAGGCAGGCGCATTACTTTGTGTAATTTATTTCATCACCACTGTTCTCAAAACGGTGAAGGAAAACATCGTGAGGAAACCGGCATGTTCTAGAAAATAAAATTCGAAGTCATGTGATATCTACCAACCCGCACTGGGCCCGCGTGGTGGATTATAGCCTATTCCCTCTCATTGAGAGGAGGCCTGCGTGTCAGCACTGGGAACATTATAGGCTAATTATGCTATGCATTATGCTTATGCTATTACCGGCGTGATGTTATGTTATTTAGATACCTATTCTTATGATGTGAGGACAGCTATCATATCATTGGGATATTTATGTATTGCCATTTCACAATTTGACGGTTTCACTTCGATAGATTATAATCTACCGAAAAATAATGCGTTAAATTTAGTGTCCGACCGAAATTGGTTTTGACGACCGAAACCGAAACCGAAACCGAATTTCGGCAACCGAAACTTCGTTACAAGGATCATGTTTTGAGAGAAAAATAAAGAAAACGTTAACTAAAATGAACTTTGAAATTCTGAATCCATAATATTATTATCACCGCTAATGCATTTTAGTAAGTACGAAGTAACTAACTAATGTTTGTTTAGGTATAGCATTAGCGAAAGAGTTAAGTTAACCTTAAAATATTTAGATAGTTAGGTTAAACTTGATTCTTTTATAATCTATGTATAATGTTTGTAATATTGAATTATTTTTTGA
The DNA here is from genome assembly GCA_910589295.1 of Noctua janthe. Taxonomy (NCBI): domain Eukaryota; kingdom Metazoa; phylum Arthropoda; class Insecta; order Lepidoptera; family Noctuidae; genus Noctua; species Noctua janthe. Next base: position 8,445,687 of record OU342556.1, on the reverse strand, counting down.
TGATTACTACCTACTCTTATGCTATATCACGTGCTACCAAGCCTTACCAAGTTCAAAATAAATCACACGACAACTCACAACAAACAAAACGAACTGCAAACACAAGCCAGCCAGACACGACATGATTAGGCACGTGGACGCGGCAAAATGTCTTTGTCGCTTGGATGGAATTCAACGCGCCGGCCGCCGAACATGACCCATCACAGCGCGAGTACTCGCGAATGCAGTTTCGGTTTCGGTCGTAGTTCCGGCAAGTTTGCCGCCGAAACCGAAACTAAACCAAAACCCGTTTTTTTGCCGAAACTCGACCGAAACCGAAATTGAACTTTCGGTCGGACACTAGTTAAATTGTAAGCAGTATGTTACGGTTCACAATCTTTCGACAGTTTACAATCTCGCGAGATAGAATATAATCTAACGGTATTTACAATTTTACGGTGACATTTACAAGTTATACAATGTCTACCTGTAAGTTTTGAAGACGTGAGGTCTTTCGGCTGATATTAAGCCATGTCCAGTCGCGGGACTGGAAAGGGTCCAGAAGAGCAGAATCGCCGCAAAGACTGGGGACAAAATAATTTGAGACAGTTCCCTGAACATGATACTTCAGATTACGGACATTGGGAATATTTTCATACAAAATTTTTCATCCCGAACATTTACAATTTTGACACACGAAATTCTACCTGACAATCGGGGCGTATGGCACTAGACAGACCGACTGTATACAAAGTATTAGTAACAAGTATTTGATTACAATTTTCATGGTCTAGTCCCTTCTAGCGCTCGTAGTTATATTTGAATGTCCTACGATGGACTGCCGTAAAACTGTCCAATTTGTTATTACGTTTTCTTACTTGAACGCATGGGCACTGGCCCATGCCCAGTGAATAGTTTTAGAGGCGCTTCGCCTATCGCATCCGTATACCACTTATTTATACGTGAAAAAATTCAGCTGTATTTCTCATTAATTCCACAACGACATACAACAATCACGAATGGTGAAAGTGGGAAAAGTTCCTTTTATTGTCATTGAGTTCACTTCCACTGTAAGTAGACTACGCCAAAAAAAACAATGGAAATATTTTGCACATAACAGGGTTATTCAAAGAAACAGACCTATTCTTTAATCATTTCTTGGATTAGCGTGGAAAGCGTGACAGCATTCTTGTTTTAAGACTAAAGAGCCGCGCGGATGTTGTTGTTTACATAGGTGGTTTTTGAAAGGGATTTTACTGATTCTGAATCGTCAGAATGAACACATAATGTTTGTACAGTGCTCATCTGTTTTTTTTAGTTGCATGTACTGTCCCACTGTTGGACAAAGGCCTCCCCCAATTCCTTCCATGTACTCTTTTCCCGTGCCTCCTCGAACCAGCCTTCGCGGTACGCGTCCAGATCGTCTCGCCACCTCTTTCTGGGCCGGCCTCGGCGGCGCCATCTGTCTTCCGGCAACCATCGTGTGAAGACTTTTGCCCAGCGGTCATCGTGCATACGGCTGACGTGACCCGCCCATTCCTATTTTAGCCTAGCAGCCTTCTTGCCAACGTCCATTATGCCCGTTTTGGAACACAGCGTCCTGTTACGAACCCTGTCTTGTCTTTTGACACCCAGAATGTTCCATTGCCCTTTGGCAAACTCCAAGGCTCATCTGTTATATAATGAATAATCATAAGCAAAGTTAAAACAGTCAAATGGGGTATTTGCATGTTTTAACACGGTTTGGGTTTCCAACCGCAGCGATAAACTTGATTAGAGAAAGAGGTTAGAGTAACTTTGTATGGACTAGTGATGTATTTTTTTTTCAGCGGCCACGAATAATTTTCATGTTAGTTTGTTGTGCTATGTTAAGTACACATATATGTTCAATTATTTTTGTCCTAAGTGGTATCGAAGCTGAGATATTTGCATTTGAATATTTTAAAAAATACTGTCCTGTAAAGAAATCTTAGTTATGTTTTAGAAGGTTGATATTAAAGATTGGCTTTACTGTTTTACGACCGTCTATCAATGTGACGTTATAGTAGGAGAGCCGACTGCAAAATTTCCAACCTACTTTATACCGCGATAAAAAGCACAATGGTTTCTCATAAAAATGATGCTAAGTCCGAATTTGATAGTCTGCCACGGCGGAACTTGCCGAAAGTAAAAAAAAAACATTTCCGGTGCGAAAAAGTAGGCGTTTACCCATCTGATACTGAAAATATAGTTATGGCATCAGTTAGAAATTTACTGGTAGATACAGAAAAGCGAAATCTTTCAGTATTTTTTTTGCCGGAAGTGCTTGGCAGATGCTCTCAAAGGTGACCATCGGGACCCCTAAATATACCCATCTGATACCAGCATGAAACCAATTCCAGTCGGTAGGTATGAACCCTCATTTCAGGAATATATAAGTCTGCCAACTTTTTTTTCTACCGAAACACCTTGACAGACGAGATTATGTAAGCAACATCCGTAGAACTCGTGTTTTGGAATTGTACAGATTACGGACATTTTAATTACTGAAGGCTTATTGTTGTTGCATGTATAATCATTATGAAGGTCTGTGTTAGGTAGTAAGTTAGTAGTAAGTTTAGAGAATATTAGCAATTCTGGTTTAGCAGCTAGTTTAGTAAATATCTTTAACGCGTTCCCGCAAAGTTTTGATTGTAATTATATCGACATGATACCTGGCTTAATCTTTAGGTATAGCCATAAAAAAACAGACGGTTAACGCCACCGCCCGCCATTTGCATTACCGCTTGACTTGGTACTGGGAACTGTTTTGTTACAATGACAGAATGTTTGGTTGTTTGGAATGTCTGGGTGCTGCGTGCCGATTTCCCTAGTGGCGTCAGCGTGATTTGCTACGCTGACGACACGCTAGTGCTGGCACAAGGGAGGTCGCACGAGACGGCGGCCGAATACACGACGCGGGGTTGCGATAATCGTGGAGAGGATCCGGCCATTGTGTCTCGAGGTAGCATTGCACAAGTCCGAGTCCAAGTGCTTTCATGGGCCTCGGAATGCGCCACCGTCGGGATCCATCGGCGTCGGGTCGACGTTGAAGTACCTAGGACTGGTACTCGACAGCCGGTGGAACTTCGTAGAGTATTTTCTGCCTTCAAGCGACTCTTGGCCAACCTGAGGTGTCCAGTGGCTAGAGAGGCGCCACGGCGCCCTCACCTTCCGCCTGATGCCGGTCCTCACCGGACACGGTTGTTTCGGGCCGGACACGGTGGAGCATACCGTGGAGGTCTGCCCCGCTTGGGCGGAGCACCGCCGTGTCCTCGTAGTGACGATTGGCGGCGATCTCTCGCGTCCGGCCCTGGTTTAAGTCATGGTCCGGACCGAGAGAGAATGGGAAGTTGTCACCTCCTTCTGCGAAGCAGTCATGCTAGTGAAGGAAGTGGCGGGACGTGAAAGGGAAAGCGCCTCACGACCCAGCCGCCGCGGGAGACGTCCCGGGCGTCGGAGGTCACGTGGTGGCTCCCGGCCACCGTAGGCGCGGGCCTGTAGACGGCGAGTAATGGACTAGCTCGCCGTCCGGCCGTCCTATGACGACAGGCCGTGTCGACAGCGCGCTCGTGTTCCACGCGCGCCTCAAAGAGATGTCAGCAACAATGTAGGGGTCCGCAACGGCCGATGCCTGCCATGGCTGTGGGACTGTTCGAAAGAGATACCGCGGCCCTGGAACACAAAGGGCAAAGAATGGATGGGTTTTAGTCAGCAGAAGTCTGACACTCCCTTCCGCTCCGCCCAGAGAAGGGGGTCATTCGATGACTTCCCATCCGAAAAAAATAAAATAAAAAAAGTGTCATGTCGACATAATTACTATCTAAACTTTTGGGAACGCGATAAAGAGGATAAACCAAACTAGTTGCTAAACCAGAATTGTTAATATTAAAAACAGCTAGTGAAAAAAAACTCACCTGTAGATATTTTTATCACTTACTACCTAACATAGACCTTCCAAAGTACCTAGGTGTCATGTTGGACAGGGCCTTAACGTATAAGTCACATTGTCATAGTACAAAACAGAAAGTCGCGACCCCAAAACAACTTGTTACGTCGCCTAGTTTCCACGAGCTGGGGAGCAGCACCCGAAGGTCTTCAAACAACCGGCATGTCCCTATGTTTTTCTGCTGGTGAATTTGCTTGCCCAGTGTGGCATCGATCCGCTCACGCAAAGCAAGTAGATACTGCTCTAAACGAGACGTGTCGGATAATATCGGGCTGCCTAAAACCGACTCCTCTCAAGTACCCGCTAGTAGGTATCGCACCACCTGCTGTACGAAAGAATGTCACATGCGCGCTGGATAAAAAGAACCAATAATCCGATTCCCGACATCCCCTTTACGACCACACACCTAACCCGGGAAGACTAAAAAGCCACAAAAGCTTCTTACGCTCCACTCAGGTAATCCAAGACAGGCCACCCAAAGTACGCGGCAAGTTATGGCAAGAGAAGTGTCCACCACCCCACGACTTCTTAAAGCCCCAAGAACACCTGGCTCCCGGCAGTGAACTGCAGTGGCCTATTTGGAAAGCTCTGAATCGACTGCGTACCCAATTAGGCCGCTGCAAACATAATCTGGCAAAATGGGGTATTATTAGTCCCTCCAACACCGAGTGCGAGTGCGGTGCTCCGGACCAAACTAAGTCCCACCTGCTGGAGTGTCCCAGGTGTCCGTTTACCTGCACTCTTGACGACCTGAATAGCGCCTCTGCCGCTGCAATAAACGTGGCCACCTACTGGGCCCAAACCGTCTAATATGGAAGGAACATCGATACGATAAGAAGAAGAAGAAGACAGACCTTCATAATGATTATACATGCAATACTATTGTATTGCATGTATAATCATTATGAAGGCCTTCAGATATTAAAATGTCCGTAATCTGTACAATTCCAAAATACGAGTTCTACGGATGTTGCTTATATAATCTCGTCTGTCAAGGTGTTTCGGCAGGAAAAAAAGTTGGCAGACTTATATATTCCTGAAATGAGGGTTCATACCTACCGACTGGAATTGGTTTCATGCTGGTATCAGATGGGTATATTTAGGGGTCCCGATGGTCACCTTTGAGAGCATCTGCCAAGCACTTCCGGCAAAAAAAATACTGAAAGATTTCGCTTTTCTGTATCTACCAGTAAATTTCTAACTGATGCCATAACTATATTTTCAGTATCAGATGGGTAAACGCCTACTTTTTCGCACCGGAAATGTTTTTTTTTTACTTTCGGCAAGTTCCGCCGTGGCAGACTATCAAATTCGGACTTAGCATCATTTTTATGAGAAACCATTGTGCTTTTTATCGCGGTATCAAGTAGGTTGGAAATTTTGCAGTCGGCTCTCCTACTATAACGTCACATTGATAGACGGTCGTAAAACAGTAAAGCCAATCTTTAATATCAACCTTCTAAAACATAACTAAGATTTCTTTACAGGACAGTATTTTTTAAAATATTTAAATGCAAATATCTCAGCTTCGATACCACTTAGGACAAAAATAATTGAACATATATGTGTACTTAACATAGCACAACAAACTAACATGAAAATTATTCGTATACTAAACTAGCTGCTAAACCAGAATTGCTAATATTCTCTAAACTTACTACTAGTAAAAAAACTCACCTGTAGATATTTTTATAACTTACTACCTAACACAGACCTTCATAATGATTATACATGCAACAACAATAAGCCTTCAGTAATTAAAATGTCCGTAATCTGTACAATTCCAAAACACGAGTTCTACGGATGTTGCTTACATAATCTCGTCTGTCAAGGTGTTTCGGCAGAAAAAGCGTTGGCAGACTTATATATTCCTGAAATGAGGGTTCATACCTACCGACTGGAATTGGTTTCATGCTGGTATCAGATGGGTATATTTAGGGGTCCCGATGGTCACCTTTGAGAGCGTCTGCCAAGCGCTTCCGGCAAAAAGAATACTGACAGATTTCGCTTTTCTGTATCTACCAGTAAATTTCTAACTGATGCCATATCTATTATTTCAGAATCAGATGGGTAAAGTAACGTCCACTTTTTCGCACCGAAAATGATTTTTTTTTTACTTTCAGCAAGTTCCACCGTGGCAGACTATTAAATTTGGACTTAGCATCACTTTTATGAGATACTATTGTGCCTTTTATCGCGGTATCTAGTAGGTTGGAAATTTTGCAGTCGGCTCTCCTACTATTAGTATTGGGTCTTGGGAAATAATTAAAGCACATTATTATACTTTATTGCATTTCATTACATGATAAGTAAACACACGTTTTTTTAACTCTCTTCGTCCATTTTGTTCTGAATGTCATGTCGAATAATCCTAACTAAAAATTGTGCCGGCGGAATCAGATTGTTTGGATATCTGTCCCATCCCATGTACCATATAATGAACATTTTATGCGTACAGCAGCCTAAGGTCCGTTTCCCAATAATACATGCGCAATAGTGACCCAATATTGCATCTAGCCCTTGTGTAGCTCTTTCTACGAGAATATACACGTAATATGTCCGTCTAGATGAATGTCTGGATTGGATCCTGCCTTTTCTGGGTTAGCCTATGATCAGTCAGTGGTACCCCAAACCCATTGAATAATGCTGCAGCTATTCTTATTTATTCAAATAGATAACTTACAACTACATTAAAATTCTGAGACCGAAGCTGACGGAACTGATTTTTTAATCTGCCTCTGAGAGAATCGTTGCATCGGATTTAGTTGCTTCATATAAACCATATATTATATCTATGATGTGGCCATCAGGTGCCCATAGATAACAGTCCGGTCCATTCATCTACGTCATTGTATTTGGTTAATTTTATTTAGAATTCTTAAAAAAAATAAGGACACCTAAAAGAGTGCAATAGAATATAACAATTTCTTCGATTTTAATGAGCAATACAAAACCATATATCTCCGTTCCGATATGGCTTAGAGAAATGTATCCATAATAGCTTTTCGCTTTATTCTGTTCTTTCTTAATATCCAAGTTTCATTACCGGCCGCTCAACTTCAAAACGACGCCAACTTGACCCAAACCCCTTTTGGCATGAACTCTTTTTAACTCCTAACCAAAAAAGTGGGGTGTAAAAAGTTAGAAGTGTGTATCGGTGTGTCTGCCTGTGGCGTCATAGCTCCTGAACGGATGAACCGACTTTGATTAAGTTTTTTTCGTTTGAAAGGTGTTTGAATTGAGAGCTATGTTTTTTTAACGCTAAATGGGCTTATTCTTGACCTCAATCTAGTCCTGAGGACAGAGATGAGGTCGACGATGGAACGAGCTAACCCAAAAGAAACCTATTAACTCGCGACTTAAATAGATTGGGGTCATATGAACTTGGAAACACCGACGCAGGCAGGGAATTCCACTCCTTGGCTGTGCGCATAATAAATGATGTAGCAAAGCGCTTCGTGCGAATGTGTGGAACATCGACAAGGTATGGGTGATAACCTGCAGTACGTCTGGACTCCCGATGGAAGAAGGGAGATGGTGGAATGAGCTCGAGGAGCTCTTGGAAGACACATTCACCGAAGTACAATCTGTAAAAGACCGACAAACATGCAACTTTGCGCCGGCGGGCCAGGCTATGAAGCCTGGTACCAACCAGCTTATCGTCACCAATGAGCCTCTTGGCTCTGCGCTCGACAGAGTTGAGTATGGCTAATTGGTATTTGGCTGAGCCATCCCAAAGGTGATAGCAATACTCCATGCCGGACTGAACTTGAGCTTTATATAAGACTAAAAGCTGTCCTGGCTTGAAGTAACGCTTAACCTTATTAAGGATACCCAGCTTTTTTGCCGTAGTTTGAGCTTTCGCCTTAAGGTAGGCACCGAAGTTCAGATTCGCACTTAACTCCGTGCCAAGAAGCTCGAGGCTGTCGGTAACTGGTACAGATGTACCCCGAAAAGTAGTAGCCAGATTGAACGGACTCCTTTTTGCGGTGAACAGGCACACTTGTGTTTTGGTGGCATTAAAAACAACCAGATGTTCATCACCCTACTTGGAGACAAGACTTAAGGTTGAATTCGTTCGCTCTACCATGGCCTCTCTCTATGAATGCACTTCATCACCGCTGGCTTTTGCGCTGGATGCATAACTCTCCATGACAGTGCTGTCGTCTGCGTACCCAACAATACCAGGGACTAGAAGGATATCTATGTGCAGCAGGAAAAGTGTCGCGGAGAGAACAGACCCCTGAGGAACTCCGTCATCAATAGCGGTAAGGTCAGAGGAGCAGTTATCAATGACTACTCAGATCGACCGTTCACTCAGGAAGTCAGATATCCAGCAGCAAAAGTCAACGGGGATGCCGTAAGTAGGAAGTTTGCTCATCAGATTTGCGTGCCATACCCTGTCGAAAGCCTTCGAGATGTGGAGCGAAACGGCAAGGGCTTCGCCGTGTTTGGTTTAGCAGTGCGTAGCAAACACTAGAAGGTCCCCAGTTGATCGTCCCCGGCGAAAGCCATACTGACGGTCACTGAGTAGGTCGTTTGCTACTAGGTACGCCAGTAGCTTCCCATTGAGAACCTTTTCCATAACTTTACAAAGTATGGAGGTGATGGCGATTGGTCGATAGTTACTGGGGTCAGCACGACTACCCTTCTTGGGTACTGGTTGTACGAGGTTTTAAAAGAGAGGCTGTACAAGCGTGTCAACACAGGAGACAACTCAGGCGCACAGTTCCACAAGACTCTTACTGGTATGCCGTCAGGACCGCTAGCCTTGTTCACGTCTAGGCTATAGAGTACTCTACGAACCTCTTTCATGTGTATTGTGATCTCCGGCATCGAAAAATCACAGTGAGGAATCGTTGGTGGCAGTTTTGAGTCAGTATCAGCAGGGGAGGTGATGTGGGCCGGCAGAAGTTGGTTTCGACCGATTTGGATAGGGACCAAACTGTTTACCACCAGAGGGGTAGGACGCAAGTTTAGGCCCTATACAGCTTTTTTTTCCGAATGGGAAACCATCGAATGACCCCCCCCCCCCCGCTTTGAGTGGAGCGGAAGGGAGTGTCAGACTTCTACTGACTAAAACCCATCCATGTTCCTTCTTTGTTCTTTGTGTTCCAGAGCTACGGTATCTCGGTAGCCCTGGCAGGCATCCGCCGATCTCTTTGAGGCGCGCGTGGAACGAACGCGCCGTCGACACGGCCTGTCGTCATAGGACGGCCGGACGGCGAGCTAGTCCATAACTCGCGCCGTCCACAGGCCCGCACCTACGGTGGCCGGGAGCCACCACGTGACGTCTCCCGCGGTGGCTGGGACGTGAGGCTCTTTCCCTCTCACGTCCCGCCACCTCCTTCACTAGCATGACTGCTTCGCAGAAGGTGACAGCTTCTCATTCCCACTCGCCCCGGACCATGGCTTGAACCAGGGCCGGACGCGAGAGATCGCCGCCGCCAATCGCCGCTACGAGGACACGGCGGTGCTCCGCCCAAGCGGGGCAGACCTCCACGGTGTGCTCCACCGTATCCTCAGGACGATCCTCGCAATGGAAACACCCGGGCGTTTCCTCCCGCCCGATTCGGTTCAGGAACCTCCCGAAACAACCATGTTCGGGTGAGGACCTGCGTTAGGCGGAAGGTGAGGGAGCCGTGGCGCCTCTCTAGCTACTCCTCAAAGAGGGGACTTATCGCCACTATGGTGGCGTGCCCTGCACGGGGGTGCGGCAGTCGCACTCTCCATGTCGCCATGAGATCGCGCCGGAGGTCTGTTCGCTGAGCGGCGATTTGCCGCGGCAGCAGAGTTTCCCCCCGACGCAGTGCCTCCACGCGCCATTCGTGCAGGCGCACAAGGACTCGTGATCGCGCCCACACCGGGGCCACGTAAAGGGCCATGGACCGCACGACCGACCTCCGCGTAGAGCCTTCGCCAGGAGGCGTTTGGACCCGCAGCCCCGGTCCGTTCCAGTTTGGGAGCCAAACGTCGGAAATGCTCATCGAAGTTCCATCGGCTGTCGAGGACGAGTCCTAGGTACTTCAACGTCGACCCGACGCCGATGGAAACCCCTCCAGCCGTCAGTAGGGATCCCGACGGTGGCACATTCCGAGGCCCATGAAAACACATGGCCTCAGACTTGTGCAATGCCACCTCGAGACCCAATTGCCGGACCCTTTCCACGGCTATGGCAACCCCGCGTGTCATGTTTTCGGCCGCCGCCTTGTGCGACCACCCTTGTGCCAGTACCAGCGTGTACGCCGCTAGGGAGGTCGGCGCGCAGCACCCAGTCGTAACCGATGTTCCACAAGGACAGCCCGAGAACCGATCCCTGTAGAACACCGCACGACATTTCTCGCCGGTTCCATTCTCCGCTCCGACCGGGGTAGATGACGGCCCTATCCGTCAGGTAGTCCCCGACCACACGACGAAGGTAGATCGGCACCCGGTGATACCGGAGTGCCTCCCTAATGCAGCTCCAGGGCATGGAGTTAAAGGCATTAGCGATGACAAGACGACCCCGCCCCGGGACATCGCATCCCCCGTCGTGAGAGCTCTCACGCGCATGATGGCGTCCACCGTCGAACGCTCCTTGCGGAAACCAAACTGGTGTTCGGCAAGATCCGGCCCCATCCCCGCAAGGTGCCCGGCGAAGCGGTTGGCAATGACTCTTTCCACCTCAGCTTGCCCAATTCGTCGAGCAACACGATGGGCCGGTATGCGGACGGAGAGTCCGCAGAGCGCCCTGGCTTCCGGATGAGGACCAGCTCCCCCGTCTTCCAACGAAGCGGGAACGGGCCTCTCTCCAAGCATGCGCTTAGGAGCTCTTCCAGTCCGGGCCCGATAGCCTCAGACGCCAGGACCCAGGCTTTGCTATACGGCTGACGTGGTCGAAACGCGCCATTCGACCCTCAGCACGAGAGCAGTCCACGTTGAACCAAAGACGGGCTTTGTGACCGAGCGGTATGTCGGAGAATGGAATATAGTATTCCATTCCCAGCTAAAACACGTCCGCAACCGCTTTAGTTGAACAAGTGGGGTCGCCCGAAGAAAAGCTCACTGGATGCCAAGGTGTTTCAAGAAAATCTGCGCAGCCGTTTGAAGATCATCACCTCTTTTCTAGTTATCTTCCAAACGGCTAAATGGATTCCGACAGTTAAGGTATCGTTATATACTTCTTAAATACCCTAGTGTCCTTAGATGAGTGTTTGAAAAAAAAAACAAAATGGCGGATTTTTGGCGTGAAATAATAATACGTAAATAACAAAAAAAAGTAAACCTATCGAGTAGCATATCAAAACAAAGGAAATTAAGAGGTGATTACAAATACATATATGTCGGGTATGTCAGGATTTACTCAGTTAGGCTCATACATCATGTGGGCGGACCATGGGTTTCGTGCTATGAAAACACACTAGGTGCGATACACTGTTTCTAGCAATACTAACGAATTACTTGAGATTACAACTTGACACAATAACACGGGGTATAATGAAACGGGTACAGTTTTAAGACGTCTCAACTCCGCCGCGATCCGACACTGAATGTCGTCCTCCCTCGAGTTGGAAATCAGGGCTCTGTACAAGCACACCGTGTGGTGAGTAGACTGGTTAGTAAATCGCGTGATGTCACCACTGCACACTGGCGCGCTTTCCAATTAATTTTATGTCCGTACTAATGACCGGTTTCGACATATACAATGCTGTAATGTTTTGTTTTATTGCTAAATATGCACTTCTTTTATATAGAACGGCGTAGTAGACTTCAACATGCTGCATGCGGTGCTGCACTGCCTTGCCCAGCAACTGAGGATAACCGACAAGAACGTGGAGTTGCGGGGCAGCGTGGCCACGTTTCCTGTCGGAAAACCCGCCGAAACCGCCCCGACAATTGCCATCACTGAGTTCATCATTGATGTAGAGGTAACTTATTCATTTAGTCATCAGACATCATCAGCATTAAGGACCTCCTTAAAGTTTAGGCAAATAAACGCTTTAACCGCTATCTTGTTAGTATAGTGGTCGCAAGCGCGACTGCTAAGCATGTACTCCTAGTCCTAGTCTTACTGGATTATGGGTCGGGCAAAGTGTTATTGGGTTTTTCCATGAGGAATTTCTCAGTAGCAGCCACGGAATCTGGATGTATGCACGATTGATGGCAATAGGCTCGCCCCCTATTATATGGGACTTAAACATAACTGGTGAAATATGGGGATACTATTAGGTACACCACTGCCTAACCCTTCGAGAATTACTGGCGTGATTTTGTTCCCCCAAAATATGTGTATGTTATGAATCTACCTTGGTAATAAAATGAACCTTCCTTCCATAATTAATAAAAGTCAACAATAATTACTAACTAAAATCTAAAGATTCATGTGAAATAACTTGGGTAGGTCCATATTTCCTTTCAGAGTTTCGCACTCCCACACTGTCAGTGAACCCCACAATACACTTCATGACTAAAGTTTTACTAATTTAATTCTTTTTCGTATTTTCAGGCCCCTGGAAAGTATGAATTAGGTAAATTGATTTTAAATTTAAAGATAAAGTAAGTTGGTATACTGTATCTTAGATCATGTAATTGACGAACCCTGTAAACAGCCTGAGAAATACCTCCCAACACCTTCTCATAAAATATCATGTCTGTTTGTTGGTTCAAATTTTAGGAAATTATCATAAATAAAAATAAATCTTTATTCAGAATCCCAGTTGGTAAAATACAATATGAATCTAAAACTAACAATGTAGGTATAATAATGTATGATGTCTGTACTAGGATAATCCTGTATATCTGTATGAAAACAGACAAAAAAAATTCAACTCTCCATACATATGTCCGAACAGCTGATCGAGTTTTGTATGAAGTCGTTTTTTTTTTGTCTGTTTTCGGAAAAGCCATAGAACAAATGTTGTTGTTTATGATGTTAGTAATTTACTCCTGCGAGGTTGTTGGTGTTTTACAAATAACCCTGTATAAATCAGACGCAGGGTGCGTCTGAAGAAAATATAATTATGAAAAATAAGAAAACTTCTAATAAAGTAATTCGTGTTTTTTACAACGCTAACTAAATATTTTAAAGAAAGCGTCAAGTAAAGCACAACAATTGTTTTTACTCGTATTATTGATTTATACATCTCAATGTTATTTCTAAACCAGCAGCGGATTTTTCAACTCACCAACATTTTAAGTTTTACAGCTTCAACATTTTGATCCTTTAAAAAAATACGGGGTGGAAGGGACACCGACGCGAAAACGGTTACGACTTATTCAGTACATCATTCTGAGCCCCCAAAAATTGATGTATGACTCAAACTTTTCATCCTTTTAAAAAAAAACAGCTGTTTCCTACCAAGTGCATTACCCGAAATAAAAGACCCTGAAAGGGAAACTCGCCACAATTAAGGCACTGCTACGCTGGGTTCGCACGACCTTCAAACTCAACTCGCAGATTGGAAGGAAGAACAAGACACTTCAATTGCAAAGCTACTTGCGACTCAACGCTGTGATGGCTAAACTGGCGTCTGATATTGGAGAAATAACATCCCAGAACATCCAGATTTATGTCACGGAACAGCTTCCGGGTAACACCAAAAAACTATTCTACTAATCAAGAGGGTTTGCGAATAACCACAAGTTCAAATTCTGCTGGGTTTCCAACGGTAGCATAATTTACGTAAAAAGGAAGGCGACAAACAACTGCTAATCAAATCCGAAAAATGTCTTCAGGATATAGATCACACAGGCATGTGACTAGTAATCCGTATAGTTAAGAGCTATATATATTAGCATACATCTGTCAACTATTGTTATTTTTCGATATTGTAGTTGTTTCTAATTCTAAAAAGATACACAAATTATTTAATATTCACATAACCACACAAATGAAAACTCACCATGGCACACGCCCTCTACACAAAAATGCACTCACAACGCACTCCCACAAAGACACTTGCTATAACAACCACTCTTACATAAAAAAAAAAAAACAATAATAAACGAAACATTATTTACTAAAGAAATCCTAACTATAGAAGTCTTATTATTGAGTCACCTCACGGTATTTTTACAATCTCCCAATGGCTAGCATAAATAGTATATGCAGCGAGCAGTCGCTAACAGTGGGTAACTCATTTAAATGTGCCCCAGAAAAATGTATTGAATATGTTAACACCACCTATTCCAACATAAAAATACTACACTTAAACATCCGTAGCTTAAATAAAAACTTTGACCAACTCCAGGTACTAATGCACTCAACTAAACTTGTCTGTTAAAGTCGTGTTACAAAATCGTGACCGGTTGCACAACAGATCAAGAAAAGATCCTAATAATTTTATCCTGAAAACTACCTATACGAGGTACCTAAATTTCTGTAACGACCTCCGCTCCGAAAACTAAAAATAGCCCATGAAAAAAGCGCACTTGAAAAATCTCGTAACAACCCCAAAGCCCTTTGGAAAACGATAAAACAAATCACCAATACCACCAAAAAGAAAACTAGCCCGGTTGAACTGTTAGATATCTGTGATAACGCTATAACATCCGTAAACGAAGTGTGTAGATTTTTCAGTAATATAGGCACTAACTTAGCAGAAAAAATCTTGTCCCAATCTCACCAACCTACAAACCCACCTAAGAGATTATGTCAAAATATTTCATCCAGCCCCGCCAACTCTCTTGTGATACTTGAGGTTGATGAATCAGAAGTGGAGTCTCTTATTTTGCAACTGCGAATAATTGCGCAATAGTTTGGGATGGCATATCCCCCTCATGCTAAAGACCTTTGACGTATATTCTTAACTGTTGCCTTCAAAAATGCATCTTTCCTGATGCTCTAAAAAAAGCTATCATCCATCCGATTCATAAGGGGGGAACAGAAACTGTGTCAACAATTAGAGACCCATATCTGTCCTATCGGCACTCTCTAAGATACTAGAAAGGATCCTGAAAAATGGTTTAAAAAAATCCTCAGCAAACATCAGCTCATAGTTGATAATCGGTTTTCGCACAGGAGTCTCAACTGAAGATGCAGTTCTTGAGCTGACGCAATTAGTTGCTAGGAATCTTGACAGTAGAGTTAAAAGTCTAGGGATCTTCCTAGACCTTTCTAAAGCATTGGACACAGTCTCTGTTCCCAAACTTATCATTAAATGGAAACTCCTAGGGGTACGAGGAAACACCCTCAAAATTTTCAAAGACTATCTTATCAACCGGACCCAACGAGTAAAAATTGGAGAGCATATAATAATAATAATAATAAGCCCCCTAAAATCCAACCTTACGTCCGAGCTGAACACCTAGCACACGTGGGGGGCGGACACGCGTACTGTACAATTGTACAAAAAACTTACGCGGCTAACAAGGCAGGGTAACCCTTTATGGAGATGAGTAAAAGAGTATATAATTTACGGTCGCTTCCCGGGGAGCGCCGGGGCGCATCTGGGGCCGATGCTGGATGCCACAGCATGCGAACCATCGGCGGTGAGGAGTTGAGCAAGCGGGCTCCCACCGAAAAGATAGTTACAGCTGGTCGTAGTGAGCTGAACAGGCGGGCTCACAACGTAGGAGCTACAGCCGATTCCACGGGCGATGATACCACTTCTTTATTCTCATCCATCCCTTCAACTCGCCCATCGTACATGACAAGAAGAAGAACTAGCTTGTCGACCACTACAACGCTTGACAGTGTTGTGCAAGAAGTCAACCTTGACTCTGAGCTTGCACCCACTACAAGCGCTCCTAAAACGCGCAGACGATGGACGCCAGAAATGAACAAGTTCATACTGCGTACTTATCTTCAACTTACCTCATTAGATACAGATAGAAAAACTTACCTTGAACCGCTCCACCTCAAATTCATAGAGAAATACCCTAATATGCAAGTCAGCAGACAAAGAGTAGGAGACCAACGCCGAGCTATAATTAATAACAAACTACTTACACAAACAACAATAGATGAAATAAAAGCCGAAGTTAGAGAAAAATTAAATCAATTACAATTAAGTGCTCAAACTCAATTCTCCACTAATCATACTCATTCAACAGCCACAACTACACAAACACAATCTACAACACCGGAAACACCTAGAACACAAAACAAAACACAAACTCGAATGAGATGGACCAATGCACAAAATGAAGCGATCATGCGGTCATATTATAGAGTTACAACTTTGGAGACAAACCAAACCGTATATCGAAAACTCATGCATGAAGATTTTATTAGAAAATTTCCCTCACTTGCTCATTTAAGTGAGCAACGAATAGCTGACCAAAGGAGAGCAATAGTAAATAACAAATACATTAGCACTGAAAGGTTAAATTCATTAAAATTAGAAATATCAAACGAATTACAACTAGACAACAACAACTATAATAACTTAGCAATTACAGTTAATGACAACGCAACTGAAACCCTGTCTAACGCTAATAACATAAATTTATATTCTACAGAAGATCCATTAGTACAAATATCAAATAACGATCAAGTAGACATGGCAACAGATGGACTACATAATTCTCAAACAAGTCTAGAAGAGAGAGACCTATTGATAGACGCAACTTTCCAACAAACGCTCCAATTTTATATAGCAACTAGTCCTACAAACAGAATGTACATCCCCAAACAAAAACCGTCAAAGAATTTGGCCAGAATAGTAGACTACATCAACAAAATAACACTCCCTGAAAACGTAAATAAAGACACTGACTTTCATAAGTTACAGACGGCCATATACAGTGCGGCATGGACCGCAGCGAAAGTTAACGGAGCAAAGTTAACACTTCTGCCAAGGGAAATGAACACAAACACAAATACTAAAACAATATACACGCCCCATTGGCAAAGACGTTTAGAGCGAAAACTTAAAGACTTACGATCAAAAATAGGCAGGATGACACAATTTATTAACGGCAATAGAAGCAGAAAAATATTAAAACATGTAAAACGTATTAATAAACAATATAAAATCCACACAATACACGAAGAACCAAACACACAACCCGAACACACATTAGACACACTAAAACAAAAACTCGCAGTTGTAACAGGCCGGCTACAAAGGTATAAAGCGTGCACCCAAAGAAAACGGCAAAACACCCAATTCATCTTTAACGAAAAACTTTTTTATCGTAATATCAGACAGGTTTCCACCAATATCCAGAATAACAACCCTAGTGATGACGTTGTTCATAATCTGGACCTAGAGACTCTACAAAATTTTTGGGCAGGAATATGGGAATACCCTATCGAACATAACACTCAAGCAGATTGGATACAAACTGAAGTGGCTAATGCCAACACAAACATTCAGCCAATGGCATTCGAACACATATCGCCACAAATATTTCATGAAGTGCTAGCTCGGTTACATAACTGGAAGGCACCCGGATCAGATAAAATTCATAGTTACTGGTACAAAAAGTTCACAGCTGTTCATAGCTTTCTTTATAATCATATAAATAATTTCATCCAGGATCCCAAAACAATTCCGCCCTACTTAACATCAGGTTCAACATACATGATACCAAAAGACCGCAATGACCTCTCTAACCCAGCAAAATATAGACCTATCACATGCCTTCAGACCTTGTACAAAATTATCACATCCTGTGTATCCTCATTAATATATCAACATACTGACACTAATAACATCTTAGCCGAACAGCAGAAAGGATGTCGAAAGTTTAGTCAAGGCTGCAAGGAACAACTAATCATAGATTCTATTATTCTTAAAAAAGCTCAAAAATCTAAAAGTGACTTTTACAGTATGTATATTGATTATAAAAAAGCATATGACTCTGTTCCCCATTCGTGGCTAGTACAAATTTTAGAAATTTACAAAATACACCCAACAATTATCACATTCCTGAAAACTACGATGACAACTTGGTCTACCGTCCTTAGATTCAATACTTCAACCGAAGCAGCGGATAGCCGCCCAATCAAAATACTACGAGGTATCTTTCAGGGAGATGCACTGAGCCCATTGTGGTTTTGCCTCGCCCTAAACCCTCTATCAAACATTTTAAATTCAACTTTCGCAGGATTTCCCTTAGAAGATACAACCCTTGACGGACAGCGTGAGGTACAAAATAACACTTTAAATCATCTACTCTACATGGATGATATTAAACTATATTCAAAAACTGAGAGTCAATTAAATGAACTAGCAAACCTCACAGAACAATTCACAAACGATGTTAAAATGGAATTTGGTATAGATAAGTGTAAAATAAATTCAGTTAGAGCAGGACAATACTATCAACACCAGTACACATTAGAAACAGGAGAACACATAGATCCATTGGAAGAACACGATACATATAAATACTTAGGGTACACCCAATCACGACAGATAAACCATAAAGAAACAAAACAAAAATTAAAACAGCAATTTCAACATCGATTAAATACTATTTTAAAAACACAACTTTATTCAAGAAACACAATAAAAGCACTCAACACTTTTGCAATACCCGTACTTACCTATTCTTTCGGAATTATCAACTGGACCAAAACAGACCTAAAAAACCTACAACGCAAAATAAATACCACCATGACTAAATTCCGAAAGCATCACCCAAGATCGTGTGTGCAAAGACTTACACTGCCAAGAAAACAAGGAGGCAGGGGGCTCATCGACATTCAAAATTTACACAATAAACAAATAACAACCCTTAGACAATATTTCTTTACCAAGGCAGAATCTTCTACACTTCATAAACAGATAGCAAACAACGACAACCACTTTACCCCTCTAAATTTAAAAGACAAATCCGAACAGAATAACGAGAAAATTACCGATAACAAAACCAAACTACTTGAATGGAGCCAGAAGTCTTTACACGGAAGACATTACCAAGATTTAAGCCAAATTAATGTCGATAAGGAAGCGTCGAACGCATGGCTTAAACGAGGCGAACTCTTCCCGGAGACTGAAGGCTTCATGCTCGCAATACAGGACCAAGTAATTGAGACTAAAAATTATAGGAAGTACATTATAAAAAACCTAAGCACTGATACATGCCGAAAATGCAATAGTTCACCAGAAACCATTCAGCATATTACAGGCGCGTGTAAATCAATAGCCCAGACAGACTACAAACATAGACACGACCAAGTTGCTAACGTCATACATCAGAAACTAGCACACCAATACAAACTAGTAGACTCCATAGTACCCTACTACAAATACACCCCCGAAACTGTGTTGGAAAACCCTTCGACAAAATTATATTTTGACCGAGGGATTTTTACTGACCGAACCATCCACTTCAATAGACCAGACATCACATTAATAAATAAAACAAACAAAACTGGATATCTTATCGACATAGCTGTACCAAATACACACAATTTACAAACTACTATTGCAGAAAAATTATCTAAGTATACTGAATTAAAAGAAGAAATAACCCGCCTCTGGCATCTGCAAAAAGTAACAGTAGTCCCCATAGTGTTGTCCACAACAGGAGTAATACCAAAACAACTCCACCAGTCCCTTACTTCTCTGAACCTGTCCTCTAACACCTACCACCTGCTGCAGAAGGCAGCGATACTAAACACGTGCAGACTAGTGAGGAAATTCCTACAATGTGAATCAGACAACCCGCACCAACATATCCACTTAAACATACCCTCACCTCTCTTTCAAGCTACAACTCAAAACCGTAATGTACCAATTACTACCTCTGTAACTCTTCACCCAGCTGATAAACACTTGGCTTAGGCCCGTGCTATCAGCAAATTCCGGCTACCCGGCTAGCTGAGTAAAATAAACGCATAGATAAATAATAATAATAATAATATATCATTTATTTCAGGTAACAAAGACCCATAACATATATACCTTATAGACTAACATACATATTTTATAAAAATAAACAAAAAAATAAATTTATAAGTGAAGAAGTACCAACCAGTTACGGTGTACCCCAGGGAAGCATTTTAGGCCCCACCCTCTTTCTAATATACGTCAATGAGCTGTGCAGAATGACCATCCCCAACTCCAAGATCATTGCGTATACAGACGACACCGCAATCATAGTTTATGGACCAACTTGGGTTAGCGTTAAACACTACGCAGAAGCGGTAATAATAAGAATAATGAAATGGCTCAACATAAACTTACTTTAAACTGCTATAAAACATCGTACATTCCATTCGCTATCCGGTAACAACTTACCCGACAAATCTTTCTCTATAACAGCGCACACAAATATATACTTAAATTAGCTTTTTTATTTTCAATCGCTCAGGTAGTTAACAGGTAGTTAACGTAGTTAAAACACTCTGTTGCGAGCGATGATCTACTGGACTCGATTACTGGCTACGTATTGTTCTCCCGTTTGACACGTAAACATCATTAACAGGCTGTTTCATAATTGTATTTTAATTTTTTGTTATTATTTTTCTTTGTACCTTTTTTTTATTTTTATTGGCCTGGTATGTCCCACTGCTGGGCAAAGGCCTCCCCCATATCCTTCCAGGTACTCTTCTCCTGCGCCACCTCGAACCAGCCCTTGTGATGCGCGTCCAAATCATCTCGCCACCGTTTTCTGGGCCGGCCTCGGCGGCGCTGTCCATCTTCAGGCACCCAACGTGCCTTTGTACCTATTATGGAAGATAAAAAAATCGCGCCTAGAGCTATTTTATGTCAGGTACATTGAGTAGACGACTTTTGTAAGACGACTAAAAAGTCACGGTGTATTATATATTAAATTACATTTTGAATCATAATATTTCAATAACACATTTGTAAATATTGACATTTCTAGGTATTCGGGATATATTAATTTTAGTTCGATTTTCGGAATATTTTGTCACATTATTAAAGTATATTATTGGGGTACCCATTGCTGGGTGTAGGCCTCCTCCAACTCTTTCCAGTGCTGTCGTAGATCCGGCTACTTGATAGATATCGCCACTCTAGCGTCGCCTAGGTCGGCCGCGTGGGTGTATGGCTTCGTAAGGATACCAATGTAATATCCTTTCACTCCATCTATTATCTGTGACTCTAGCTGTATGTCCAGCCCACCGCCATTTCAGACTGCTTGCTAGCTCGACGGCGTCCGATACCTTTGTTATGAATCTAATGTATGTGTTTTTCTTCCTTTCCTTCAGCTGTATACCCAACATACTTGGTTCTGCGGCTCTTTGGAAGACGTTGATATTTTGTACGATGTCTTTTGAATATTTCTTTCAGTGACCAGTATATTTATTTCAAGCTGATATTTTGTACGATGTCTTTTGAATATTTCTTTCAGTGACCAGTATATTTATTTCAAGCTTTCACTATACGGCGTTCTACTTCACGAGATGTTTGTTTTGGGAATGATATCCTTTCGTCCTAGGTATACATACTCATCCACATAGCTTATTATAGAATGAGATTCAGTTTGAATTGGTGTTTTTTCGCTATTCGAAATACAATTACCATTCAATAATGGTAATTGTCTTTTGTGTGTTCATTCGTAGTCCACACTTACTACTTTCTATGTCTAGGGTATTTAACATAATATATTCTACGTCCTTGTGATTTTCAGATATTAAAACAATATCATCAGCAAAGCGTAAGTTACTTAGGTATTCGCCGTTTACGTTGATGCCTTTATTTTCCCAGTCTAATTGTCTGAAAATATATTCCAAAAGAGCAGTAAATAAATTAGGTGAGATCGGATCACCTTGTTTCACGCCTCTTCGGATATCAAACAGCTCTCCTTTACCTTCCATCTTAACCACCGCCTTGCTGCTTTTATAAATCTCTTTCAGTATCTCTATGTATCGATTTTCGACTCCTTGTGTCTTCAGTGTTAACCACAAAGGTGCATGTTGTATGGAATCAAACGCTTTGCGTCCATAAACGCTATATAGAGTTTATTAGTTATATATTCAGAGTATTTCTCGATAAGTTGGATCAAGGTGAAAATGTGGTCTATGGTTGAGTATGTTCTTCTGAAGCCGGCTTGTTCTCGGGGTTGGTTGCTGTTTAATATCTTTGAGATTCGATTTAATAGTACTTAGGAAATTATAGGCCAATAAGTTTACAACAAGCGGTATACAAAGTGTTTGCCAAAGTAATCTGACTTAGTTTGTAAAATTACATCATCTTCATTCTTTTGAGATGAAAATAGCAACTGCAACGATCTGTTAAGCAAGAGCAAAACGAGCGTCACTATGAGCGCTTTCACCTATTGTAGATCTTTTATTAAATTAATATAAATACTAAAACTCCTCAACATAGTAAAAATGCATTGTGGCAAGTAGAAAATAGGAACCAAGAGCGAGCTCGCTTGTCGGACAGGTTAGGTTCGCAAACTTCGCGCGCTCACTAAACCCTGCTATCCTTTTAGTTTTAGGTTACTTTAACCCTGCAGATCTTCGATCAACAAGCTGCAGATAGAAAAAGAGCCCCGCCCCCGAAGCGGGGCAACGTCGACTACGCCTTATCACAAAATATTGATGTTTACCATGACCTTTAGGCGAATTTAATCACTGAAAAACTCCTATTCAATACAATTGGTTTTAATTACTACCCTCAAATTTTCAGCTACGGGATCTATCACATCGGAACAAGAAAGTATGCTAGTCGGTAAGCTTTCAGTATTTAAACTATGAAGCCTTATTATAATATTTATGGTAGAAGAGCCCAGAAGGTTTTTTAGCAAGAATATTCAGCGGTAAATCTTGCCAGCTGAGTAGGCAAGGCGTACAATAACACGTTAAAATTATACTCGGAAAAGTTTCGTACAGGAGCCCTTCGGGCAACTTTAATAACGGGCTGTTCAGTAATGTTGATTTTCATCTCATCGTACGGGGTCTGGACCAACACAACTTACACTAAATCCAACGATTCAGAAAAAAATAATTTGGACATTTTTTAAAGAGCAGCGGTGGCCCAGTGGTGGAGACCCCGACTTACGAGCAGTAAGTCGTGGGTTCGAACCCAGCCAGGCGCATTACTTTGTGCAAGTTATTTCATCACCACTGCTCTCAAAACGGTAAAGAAAAAACATCGTGAGGAACTAAAAATGTTCTAGAACCAAAAATTCGAAGACATGTGACATCTACCAACCCGCACCGGGCCCGCGTGGAGGATTATAGCGCATTCCCTTTCATAGAGAGGAGGCCTGCGTGTCAGCAGTGGACGGCATTAATAGGCTGATTATGCTTATGCTTATTTTTTTAAAGATATTCTATACAGCTAATATCGCACCTGGGGACAAGGAACACTTTCAAAAAGAATAAACTTTATTTGCGCTGAATATTCTTTAAAAAATCCGATTTTTCAAATTCAATATTAATTTTAGCTTTCTTTCATCACGCCCTGCGTACTCGGCTATCAAGTTTTCAAGCTGAATATGCTGGCTCGGGGTTCAGGCGCGTGTTATGCTAGATGATGGGCATTCTAAACCTCTGGATTATCTTTTCAGTTGAACGCAAAAAGAGGAGTTCCATAACACCACCTGTTCGGCACGGTAAGATCTTGACGGACTTAAAACAACTTTTACATCGACTGTTCCCTCGAAGTTGTAAGCTAAAAAATGGGACATGTATGCGCAGCTGAACGGGTCGCACACACCTTCATTTGTTAGCTGGAATGATAACTCACGGATAGCCTAAGATGATGGTTTATTGACTGTATTTAACTACCAAGTAACTAATGCTATATGAATAATGCGTCAATGAGTACAGCTGACTATAAACGCTGATTGTGTACTGTCGCTTTACACTATATTTTGTGTAAGGTGACGGAAAACTGCTGAGCTATGCAACGCGCGCGTGCCATGTACGATGCAAGACTCGTACACAAATTCATGTAAAGTTCTGTTTTTTTTTCATCTGACAGCTTGAACAATTAAAATAAACGAAGATATCTATAACTAACATTACATTTTCTGTTATTTCACATTCGCTTTTTTATCTTGTTGAGTTACGGTCTTTTCAGTTACACTTTCTTTATGAATTTCACATAATAGTTCTTGTTTGGCAATACCTACAGAACCAAGGCACAGAAAAAAAGGCATGAAAAGTACCGCAGATCAGTCAACCGCCGTGGTGAGCACTGCACCACCGCAACCGGGGCAACCGACGCAACCAGGGCAACCGGGGCAACTGGAGCAACCGGGGCAACCGGAGCAACCGGAGCAACCGGGACAACCGGGGCAACCGGTGCAACCGGGACAACTGGGGCAACCCACGCAACCAGGGCAACCGGGACAACCGTGGCCGAGCTTTTCCAAAGAGAAGCTGTCGCTAGTCACACTCAGCAAGTTCAACGTATTAGAGACCGCTGTTAGAGACCTAAAGGAGCGCGTGTATGGAACCTCACCCAAGAACGAGACAATATTGCAGGAAGTCAGGTAAGTTTGACATAATATACTGTTATAGGAATAATCTAATGAAAACATTGAACTGACTCCCGTATTATGAAACTTAAATACAGGCTGTAAGGGTAAACACCACTATCCTTGAAACCAGTGGTTTGGTTTCATTATTAGAACGTAAAAACAATGAAAAAAGCAACCTTTTTTTTTAAAGAAAATCTACTATTTCCCACAAGATCATTTCACCCTAATGCGCGCTAACAGCTGACGGCCGGGCGGCGGTCACACGCGGTCATACGCCACGCGCGTGCAACGAACGATGACTCATGACCTCAGTCAGTCAGCTGTCGCACTAGCGAGCGCACGTAACTTGTCATAGGGTCGCTTGCCGCTCCGCTTGTTTCTCGCGCGTAAATTGTGTGTATTAGATCTGTCTGACACAATTGAATAGTGGACTAAAGTGGTACGGCTTAATGCCATCGCGGGTGATAACCTGAACGACGCTCGTAGAATGTATGCAGAAGTTGGATTCTCGAGTGCGAATCAACCTACGAAAACGAGCGGAGGCATGTGTGGCCGTAACCACGGATCCCATTTTGAACAGTTGTTGAGATTATTTTAGGTAAGTAGAGATATTCAATCAGTGTAAATTTAATCGGTGATTTTTAACTGTACATGAAATTCTCATAAACTTTTTAAATGCGCCAAAAATACCTACCCAATGGTTTGGATTCGACGGTGGATCGGGGAGCTCGGGATCGCCGGGGGCCTCCGGCTTAGAGTCATTGCAATAGGGGCTCGAGTGCTGGAGATTCCCGGCGAAACCCGTGGGTCGTCCGCTGACGCTCTGGCTGAAAAGCTTAGAGCGTCCCTAAATGCGGACGAGGCCCGAGTGTCCAGGCCAAATGCGCAGACCTACGCATCCTGGGTCTGGACGACTCGGTGCCGAGGAGGAGGTGCTGGCCGCCGTCACCAGGACCGGTGGGTGCCCTGCCGAGCAGGTCAAGGCAGGCACCTTACGTCCAGACCTGTCGGGCATGCGAACCGTAACGGTAAGCTGCCCTGTGACGGCGGCGAAGGCCATTGTTTGTGGAGGGCCGAAGCCTCTTGGTGGGCTGGGTGTCGGCGCAGGTGAAGCTGCTGGACCCAGACCTCTGAGGTATTTCCGCTGCCATGCGGGGCACCACGTGTCGGTCCGGTGCACCTCGGAGGTGGACCGCAGCGGCCTGTGCTTCCGCTGTGGCCAGCCTGGTCACATGGCCGCGGCTTGCTCCGCCGCGCCGCACTGCGCCGCATGTGCGGCAGCTAGCAAGCCTGCCAATCACCGGGCAGGGAGCAAGGCCTGCGGTACTCCCGCCAAGGCCAGGGGCAAGGGAAGGCCCTCCGCCACCACCGCCAAAACCCCCACCGTCACCACCAACGCAGCCGACGCCAGTGTCATCGCCGCTGCCGCTACTGCTGCAACTTCCGTATCGAGGCCCTCGCAGGGGGCCCGGGAGGGGGCTGAAATGGAGTGCCAGTAACGGCCCCATTACGCCTTCTCCAGGTGAACATCAACCACTGCGCCTGCGCTCAGGATCTATTACTCTGGTCATGGCGCAGTGGTCGATTAACATCGCCGTGGTCGCTGAGCCGTACTTTGTCGCTCCCAGGGATGACTGGGTGGAGGACCTTAGCGGCACAGTGACCATAATTGCGTCGGCCGCCGCCATGTGTTTTCATGGGCCTCGGAATGCGCCACCGTCGGGATCCCTACTGACGGCAGGAGGGGTTTCCATCAGCGTCGGGTCGACGTTGAAGTACCTAGGACTCGTCCTCGACAGCCTGTGGAACTTCGTGGAGCACTTCCGACGGTTAGCTCCCAAACTGGAACGGACAGGGGCTGCCTTCAAGCGCCTCTTGCCCAACCTGAGGGGTCCAAACGCCTCCTGCCGGAGGCTCTACGCGGGGGTCGTGCGGTCCATGGCCCTTTACGGAGCCCCGGTGTGGGCGCATTCTTTGAGGCGGCAAGCCGCCCACTACCTGAACGCGCCCAAATAGGTGATAGCCATAAGGCTAATCCGGGGGTACCGCACGATCTCCGGCGAGGCGGCTAGCCTCCTTGCCGGTTTGCCGCCATGGGATCTGGAGGCGATAGTCCTCGCGCGCCAGCACGAATGGCGCGTGGAGGCACTACGTCGGGGGGAAACTCCGCTGCCGCGGCAAATTGCCGCTCAGCGGAGACAGACCTCCGGCGTGATCTCATGGCGATATGGAGAGAGCGACTGTCTCAACCCCGTGCAGGGCACGCCACCATAGTGGCGATAAGTCCCCTCTTTGAGGAGTGGCTAGAGAGGCGCCACGGCGCCCTTATCTACCGCTTGACGCAGGTCCTCACCGGACACGGTTGTTTCGGGAGGTTCCTGCACCGAATCGGGCGGGAGGAAAACCCCGGGTGTTTCCACTGCGAGGATCGTCCGGAGGACACGGTGGAGCACCCCGTAGAGGTCTGCCCCGCTTGGGCGGAGCACCGCCGTGTCCTCGTAACGGCGATTGGCGGCGGCAATCTCTAACGTCCGGCCCTTGTTCAAGCCATGGTCCGGAGCGAGAGGGAATGGGAAGCCGTCACCACCTTCTGCGAAGCAGTCATGCTAGTGAAGGAAGTGGCGGGACGTGAGAGGGAAAGATCCTCACGTCCCAGTCGCCGCGGGAGACGCTCAGGGCGTCGGAGGTCACGTGGTGGCTCCCGGCCACCGTAGGCGCGGGCCTGTGGACGGCGAGTTATGGGCGAGCTCGCCGTCCGGCCGTCTTATGACGACAGGCCGTATCGACGGTGCGTTCGTGTTCCACGCGCGCCTCAAAGAGATGTCAGCAAACGAGTAGGGGTCCGCATGGGCCTATACCTGCCAGGGCTGCGGGACTGTTCGAAATAGATACCGTGGCCCTGGAACACAAAGGGCAAAGAAGGAACATGGATGGGTTTTAGTCAGTACAAGTCTGACACTCCCTACCGCTCCGCCCAGAGTGGGGGGGGGGGGGGTCATTTGATGATTTCCCATTCAAAAAATAAATAAAATGGTTTGGATTACTTTTTCATTTTCTTTGTTGTCAAATCAAATTTACATTTAGACTCGTCTCGCAACACTGTTTTCTGTCCTAAGCCAGGAAAAGTATGAAGGAAAAGTTGCATCACATGTTATGTTACGAGTATTGTGTAGCTGTAGGTAGTTAAGACGGGTGGCGATTACGTCACTCGGGCGCCTACCATGAATAAAAAAAAACCGCAGACGGTGTGGGATAATTTATTGTTATTTATTTTTTAAGTAAATTACTTATTCTGTTTTTTTTTAACTCAGTCCTATATTTTTTCATTTATTCAACTACCCGTGGTTTGAGTGACAACGGTGTTTACCCTTACATCCTGTATAGTGGAGTGCAATTCGCCAATAAGGTAGAACGAAGTTTATAGTGCTTGATTTTCATGGGCATTTTTTTCGAGTTTCTAGAGGAGTGGCGAAGAAAGTTAAAAAAAAAATTCGCCTTTCACGATTTTTTTTTTTTAAATTTCCTTTGGAAAATTTTTTTTTCGTGACCTGCGTGCGTCCATTAAACGCCAATTTGGTCTGTTTCTTTGTTCATTGTTGTCGATGTAATGTATATTTCAAGTACTTATTGAAAATTTTTTTTCAATTATTTCTGAATTATCGAATTTTATCATATAACTGGACGTAAAAATATTCATGAAAACCACTTTCATGAGTGCAGTGACTTAAAATTCATTTGCAAATGTCAGAAAATCGCCTATGTAAATGAAGGCAATTGCCTTCATTTACATAGGCGATTTTAGCTATAGATTTCAGCTAAATGTTTTATGGTTATTCTTCTGTCTGTCTTCCAAAACCAGATTTTCAATCTTTTTGATATTTTCTTTCATAACGGAGGTTGAAGAGCGGCCAGAACTACGTAACCATAGAATAATGTATAGCATCATCCTCTAATGTCTTCTGATTGTCCAAAATAATTTACTTCGTGGATATTTCTTTCAGACAGAGATACTTTATCACCGCACGTAACTCACTTTTCTCCATAACTTCCTGTTTTTAGAAACTCGTTGTACAAAACAATTTTTTGCGTGCGAACGAACTGATCAAATCAATTGATACTTGGTATAAATATTGTGTGATAGACACTCTTTAAATCAAACATCGAATTATCCCATTTTTTTTTTTAATAAACATGCGTATCCAAGAACTTTTTGATTCACCCTGGTATAGCCTGGTGTTATTGTTATTATGATGTACCTATAAGCTATCACTGTTTAATTAAGTTTTGTTCATTGATCCTCACAAACTTTAGCCTTTAAAGTAGTAAAAAATAAAAGTAAGATAACAATTATGTTACAATTGTAACAATTATTTTGTAATTGTTTTCGCCGTATTTGTCTCGCAAAAGTCGCAAATCAAACTATGATTATAACTTATAATAGTTACCTAATTGCCAGTTCTTCACAGATCTCAAAGTAATCTGAAGGCTATCACGGACATGTGGAGCAACATGAATGTAGCATCTCGTTTGGATGCTGCTGAAGAAGCCATCGGCAAGCTCAGCTCGCTCATTCAGGATTTAATCGGAGAGACAACTGCGCTTCAAAATCAAATTAGTATCACGCCGTAAGTTCTTACAATTTAGTGGTAGGTAAGGTTAAGGTGAATTAGAAGTTATCTGCCTAGCCTTCTGCCTTACCTATTCTCAACTATGTTGGGGTTAAGTTCCAATCAGCAATGACTGCAGCTGAATACCAGTATTTTACATGGACTGACTGCTTATTTATAACCTCCACAACACTGTTATTGGGTGGGTTATAAGATACCCCTTTGTAAGACTGCTTTTCAGAATTTCGCACTACTTAGAGGTGCGCATAATAAAAATATAGCAAAGCGCTTCGTGCGAATGTGTGGAACATTGACAAGATATGGTAGTACGTCCGGACTCCCGATGAAAAAAGGGAGATGGTGGAATGAGCTCGTGGAGCTCTTGGGCACACTCACCGAAGTACAGTCTGTAAAAGACCGACTGCGGTGGGCCAAACTGTGAAGCTTGGTACCCACCAGCTTATCGTCACCAATGAGCTTCTAAGCTCTGCGCTCAATACAGTCGAATGTGTCTAATTGGTATTGGGCTGAGCCATCCCGAAGGTGGCAGCAATAATCCATACCGGGCCGGACTTCTTTTTATAAGACTAAAAGCTGACCAGGCTTGAAGTAACGCTTAACCTTATTTAGGATACCCAACTTTTTTGCCGCAGTCGACCCATACGGCTGTTATTTTTTAGTGACGAGCCCTTCAAATAACGCTCTGAGTCTGAAGCAGGTGTACCAATCTTAACTCAACAGTTTACTCAAAGCTATGTGATTGATTCTGTTTCATTACCAGAACTGGATCACGACCTGGGGCACCGAGTTTGACTGGTGTGCCTGTGCCTGCACCGGTTGGGGCTGCGCCGTCTGCACCGGTTGGGGCTGCGCCGCCTGCACCGAGCGTGGCTGCGCCGACTGCACTGGGTGTGGCTGCGCCGGCTGCACCGGGTGTGGCTGCGCCGCCTACACCGGGCGTGGCTGCGCCACCTGGATCCGCGCCGCCTGGATCTGCGCCACCTGGATACGCGCCCAGTGAGGCTGCATCAAAAATGATAGACCTAGACCACTTAGCAACTAAAGACGAGCTCGAGTACATGGTTAGCCTCTTGGCAACTAAGGACGAGGTCGGGCAGGTGGTGAGCCTCTTGGCAACTAAGGACGAGGTCGGGCAGGTGCTGGACCACTTGCAGAGTACAACACGCTACCTTGACAAGCTCGCTAAAGACTTGTCTGTAGCTTTGAAGGATTCTGAGTTTGGTTAGTTTAGTTGAAACATTTTTTTTATTTTTATTTTAGCAGCTAAATCTAGGTTAAGGATAGGAGTTAAAAACTTATATTCGTAGAAGATCGTAGAATAGAGTCTCCCATTCAGTCAGTGGTAACAAAACCATTATAAAGTGCTCTAAAATGCTCTAAAAAGAAAATAAACTTTAAATCAAACATCAATTTATTACCTACATTATACGATGTATTATGAAATAAAAGCTTGTCGCGAGATTTACATGTATATGTATTTCTGTGTGTTTGTTAGATTAAAGTTTATTTTCTTTTTTTAAGAATATTTAAAATAAAGATTCGTTTTTAATGAAAAGTCTTTTTTTAACATTAATTTATTTTTTAGTTTTCGCTGGTTTCGTTATCTTTTCAGTAAACCCTTTTAATTGATACCTTTTTCATAGGGGTGCAAACAAAATTCTAGTCAGCCATATTGGATTTAGTATAACGTCACTTAACTTACCATGCATTGTCATCCAAACTAAACGTGTATGGAAAATTTCAGTTGCGGATAACTGTTTAAAAATTGCAATATTTCACCTAAACAAACACACAAAAAACATTACCAAGTAAATAAAAGCTTGTAAAAATGCTTTAAACTATTTAAACTCATGCAATGCGTAGGTAGATATGGTCGACCTCGTAATTGCTTTACCACTTTTTTATTTTTATTTTATTTATTCGGTAAAACAAACAATTACACATTAAGAATTACAAAAAGATAGGATACAGAAATGATACAAATGTCAAAACGAACCACATTCTCCACAGATACACTTTGACAACAATGTCCAGAAAATGTGAACTTCACTAAGGTTGTTTTAAGTTGGTATTAGTCAAATAGACCTTATCGTATCGTTGTATGACGTGCAACCGTGCAAGTGACATTCAACCTTAGGGTGATAAATTAATTACAATTACGATAATACATACAAACCTAACTGCCAAAACACAGCACATGTTGCTATTGCAATAGGTAATTAATTAATAATACTTTCCCAGTGCCACCTGAACCGCTAAAGTCAGAGATCGTACTAGCACCGCCGCAAGTTGCAGTAACGCTATTTGCACAACAACAAGTTGCACCACAACCAAGTAAGTAAACTTACCTATGCATGTTTATGCAGTGTGTTTGGCTTTATACTTTAAGGGCATATTATATACTACTTATTATCGACAAATACACTTTTATAAATACTTCTAACCCCACACCCCGCGAATGGCAGCCATTTTGTTTTTATAATCAGCTGATCTAGGGTATGTTCCATAAAATCTTTGAATTTAAGAAACCTGGAGACGTGCAAAATCAGGGACGGGTAATCGACGAAGCTATCAAATTATTAAATAAATTTTCCTGAAAAATAAGCGAAAAGAGCCTCGAAAAATAAGAAATTACGAAATTTTACATAAAAATACTTATTCTTTTTATATTTTCTACTCTAGTGCAAAATTAGCCCCTGAATGTATGTTGCGTATGTTTAGTAGTATTTGAGGCAAGCTACAAAATGATATCAAAATATTGACTCAAAACCAATTATTACTAAATTTTCTTTTCGGCATTCTGAAAATTTTATTGTGGTTTCGGGTTAACCTTGATCATAGAAACTATTTCGGTTCTGATAAGCATGGCCTTACGACGCACCGTTTCCGGATTAGCCGAGCGCAATTATTAGACAATAAATACTCATTTTACTTATTCATTTATTTGCGTTCACAAGGTAAACATGGTGTTAACAAAAGGCTTAGAGCTAAGAGCCGTTGTAGACCCCGTCGGGGCACAGCAAAATTTAAATAGTTAAAAATTATACCGGAAGATTTGAACGATACCACCATTTTATAATAACAATTTTATTACAAAAATCAAAGAAGACACACCAAAATGCAAATGAAAATAAATAGAATACAAAAGAAAAAACCACATCATTGATTTGTCACAATGTGTCATTGTGTCTGTCAGAAAATTTTGGTAGATACATAAAAAACAATGAAGATATGTTCACGAGATCAGCTGCACGACGCGAACGCCTATCGCCTCCGGACCCGGCGGACAGAAATACTCGTCGCTCGAGCTCGACGCAACTACCACGGCCGGTGTCACAGCACTCACAATGGGTCTGGGTTCCGGAGGCGGCGAGACGGAGCTGAGCGACGGGTTTTGCACGTCTCCAGGTTTCTTAAATTCAAAGATTTTATGGAACATACCCTAGATCAGCTGATTATAAAAACAAAATGGCTGCCATTCGCGGGGTGTGGGGTTAGAAGTATTTATAAAAGTGTATTTGTTGCTAAAAAGTAGTCAGTACTTTTAGGCTCAAAATGAAATAAATTTCAAACTCGTGGATTTTCTTCCTTAATTTCTACTATTATTTTATTTCCACAGATAAGAATAAATAAATTGTTTAATTCCTATATTCGGCGGTGACTGTTTTTTTTATGTCAGCAAAGAGGCGGTTTTAAAGGCCTTAATATTTAGTGAAAATTTAAATTGTGGTTACGAACAGAATATAATAAATTAACATTATTATTTACTTACTAGTTGTGCCCGGTGACCTTCGTCCGCGTGAAATTATTATAAAAATATTACAAACTAGCTTACGCCCGCAGCTTCGCCTGCGTGGAGTTTAATAATTGTCCCATGGGCTTATACTACCGGGATAAAAAGTATCCCATGTGTTAATCCAGGTTACAAACCATCTGTGTGCTAAATTTCATCCAAATTCATTCAGTAGTTTTTGCGTGAAAGAGTAACAAACATCCATCCAACCTCACAAACTTTCGCATGTTTAATATTATTACGACTATTTGAGTCGGATTTTGCTAACAATTTCAAGGGTTTTTATTTTTTTTGCAAGGAATTTTTTACCTTTTTTCTAAAATAAATGTAGCCTAAGTGTTACTAGTGTTGTTATAAGGTGTATAACGTCAGCTATCTGCCAGTAAAAGT
The DNA here is from genome assembly GCA_910589295.1 of Noctua janthe. NCBI lineage: Eukaryota > Metazoa > Arthropoda > Insecta > Lepidoptera > Noctuidae > Noctua > Noctua janthe. Next base: position 8,412,590 of record OU342556.1, on the reverse strand, counting down.
CCCGTCAAAATCAATCCAGCTGTTTCGGAGATTAGCCGGAACAAACAAAGTGAAAGATAAACCGATAGACAGACGGACTAAAGTAAAGTTTTTTTTTTATAATTATCGTATATACTTTTATATTACGCATTAATTAAGTAAAAAGCTGATATTTTTAAATTACAAACAGACACTTCAATTTTATTTATTTGTATAGATTAAATTCAATAATACTTAATTGATTTTTTAATATTAGGCTGTATTGCGGCTACCTTTGCTTCTCCTTCAACCTGCGAAAGCAAAGCGTGGGGAAAAAAGCAAATTAAATCATAGTTTCATAGTGATTTGATTTTAATGACAAAAATACTTTTCGTTCTGTTATTTTATTTCGTCCTAAATCCTAAGTGAAACGTCGTTTGATTCACGTGGTAGTTTTGAAGCCGCAGTGACAAAGTTTGCCCACTTTTATCAAAATGTAACTTCTATTGACCATTTTTATGTTCTAAAATAGATCTTAGAACATAAAAATAAATAAAAATATTATTTTTTATTTATTTACATCACATCACATCACAGGTCTATAACCTAATGCAATAGTCAAGTCACACACACACACGCAAAATTAAAGCACCACACATCTCAAGATCATTGTTTGTGACACAATGTAAACAAAAGTACTAACAATAGTACTTTTGCGCATACTTGTGCTTTTGTTGTTCATATGTAAGTATATTTAAACAAGATCGATAAATATCATACTCTTTACAGCCCCGCAATTCGCGCCAGGCCAGCAAGTCCAGTCAGCGCAAGTAACCCATTTGCAGGAGAGGGTGGCCAAGCTGGAGACTGAGCTGAGGAAGTGCTGTGACGGTTTCAGGAGAACAGAAGGACGCATTAAGGACCAGGTACTCACATCGGAACTTTTATAAACCTGACACTAACCCCTTTTTTTCCAGTAGTAAGGGGCCGGGTTTTCGTCATTCAAATGTTACTCTGATATGGACTGTACTTACCGATATTTGGGCTAACATGCACGGTACTTAAAAATATAATTTTTCTGTCCGATCCTTAGCAGCAGCACCAGCATGCATATTGAGCTAAATGGAACTCTATTGTCCCAGTTCGTCTAGCGGTCGCAAAGCGCGGTTACTGAGCGTGGGTTCCTGTGTCAATTCTGAGGTCGGTCAAAGTGTTATTAGGTTTTTTCCGGTTCTATTGGCTTGGTGTCCCCAATCGATTTAAGAGAGTGAATAAAAGAGAACGTAATCTCTTGTGCTCTATAATATTATCTGCGCTGCTGACTAGTCTCCGCTGGGAGTGGCCGCCATGACGGAAAACGATCAAGTGGTCATTTCCTTTAAAATTTCTGTTTCAGTTAACGTCATTCCAAGATCAACTAGAGTATATGTCAAAACAAATCGCAGATGTTACAACCTCGGGAACCTTGGGAACCTCGGGACTCGCGGCACTCTTGGGACCCTCGGTACCTTCGGGACCCTCGGGACCCTCGGGACCCTCGGCACCCTCAAGACCCTCGGGACCTTCGGGACCCTCGGCACCCTCGGAACCTTCGGGTGAAAGCGTGAAGCTACCGCCAGATCTAATTAACGATCTGCAAGGTAAACTGTATTTAGTGCTTCTGTCACATTAGTTGGTAATAAATAATAACGTGCACACAGCTCCATTAATTGGTTACCCCCCCAAAAAACATTTTAATATTGTTTTTTTTTTTTTTTCAATAAAAGTTAGGTACTTTTATTATTGTGTTTAACGACAAGCAATAATAAGGTTAAAATTTACTAGAGTTATTTATCGTCTAAATAGACTGGAGGTTTAAGACCGCTCGACGTGTTTAAGATTGGAGGTTCAATTCCTAGTGCCTTTTGTCATGCATTATATTTTTTTAATATAAAGTATTTTTCTATTTTGTTTAGTCATATTTATAAAGAATTTAAAAATCAAGAAAAATAAAATACTTTAATAATCATTTAATAAGCTATTATTTAACAAAACTTTGATCTTAATTTACTACAAAGATTTATATTTTACAATTTTGTTCTCATGAAATTAGAAATCATTTAAAAATATAACATGTATCGATTAGACAGAGACTAAGATAAAGTGACTCGGACGATAGTAGATAACAATTTATTATGATGATGTGATGGTTCGAATCCAAGTCGAAACAATTGTTACGTCGCACACTGTGTTGCTTCAATTGCGGTCACCTTTATTTTATCCCTTCATCCTATAGATCCAGCGAGGAACTAAAACTTCTGGGAAGGAACCACGATTTTATTATGTTTAGTTTTAAAGTTATTTAAAGTTATGCTGACATCAGCACAAAACTGGTTTTATCTGTAGGTACATATCAAAATAATAATACGATTTACATAAATCATTGTTTTATTACAGTAACAATATAATATCTAACTTCATACATAGTTTAGGTATTACTTCTACGATGTACCTACAAAGAGAAATCGTTTTTTTTTTCTATTTTCACTAAATTGCGGTTTTCTCCGTATTACTATCGATTCCGTAGCTGCTTTTAATTTTGAGCATGCATAATATAGTTATTAACAACACAAATTAAAAAGCAAATAAGTTAATAGTGGGATCACGGAAATATTACATTTCTAAAGTTTCCATAGAATTTCTATGGGAATAGGGTTGCCAAATTGCATATACCTGTTTTTTTTATTCAAATTGAAAGATTTATTATTAAATAAATTGTTATAATAAAGAATATAGAATAATAAAGTACAGTTATAGTAAAGTAGGTGACAAGCCCTACTCCAAAACAATAAAAATTCAATAACTCAGAAGTCCCGCATTATCCACACCTGATTTTTTTTAAAAGACAGTATATTATAATATTCATGTTAAAATGCGGATACAATGAGAGTAACCAAATAAAAAATATATTGTTTTATTTTTTGAGACTTAGGCATCGTGAGACACTGAAAGACGCCTTAGCCCATGCCTTAGAAGTAGAGGCAGTGAAGCAAGACCACCGCAAGGGTGCAACCCTAGGTGCTACACTTGTGGAGAAAGGGGTCTTCTTCGGTCAAGCAGTCCTAATCACAGCACACCGAGAGAAGATCAGCAGGGAAGGGTGTCTGAAGTGACAGCCCAGCCACAGCAGGGAAATGCGTAAATGCCAGGAGTGGGGGGCGGGTGCTGGCTTGTAGTGAGCCCCGAGGATCTTGATCTTACCAGCACATGACGGGAACAGCCTGATCATCAAAGGCGAAGTCAACGAAACACCATGTAAACGGACGTTGGATACTGGAGCTACTCCCACGGTCGTCAATTCTCACCTAGCAGTCGGTTTCTTGGGGACTACTTCAATAGACAATTAAATGCAATGAAAAAGTAAAAAAAAGTAGTAATCATTTAAAATAACAAAATTAGTAATTTATTAAAATTCATATTTTTTTAAAATTAATAATGAAAATAACATAATAAATAAAATAAAATAATCAATGATAATACTGACAACACGAACACATGTAGAACCATGCAATCAATGCCGCATGAATGGCCAGTCTAACCTGTCGGCGACGACGGCGAGAAGACTGTTTCCGCTGCTCCTCACTCTGCTCGCTATTGCGGCTGCCCTCCTGCGCATAGTGGCATAAAAACAGTCTACGAGCAAATTGGCGAACATCCCCGACAAGCAAGGCAGCCGCAGCAATGCCTTTAGCGCGTTGTTATAATGAACTCGGAGGACACCGTAGGCTATCTACGAGTAGGACACCCACAAGCTGCTCGTATAAAACACAGTACAGTAGGCTCGAAACAAGGCGACTTTGACTTCCTTGGAGCTACGAGCAAACCTGCGTGCTATCATGTTCGCTCTCACCGACAGTACCCTCCGTTCCCATTCAATATCGGCGTCATCCTTCAAGTCCGGCGTCACAATATGGCCTTAGTATTTAAAACATTGCACGCTCTCCAAGGGCACGCCGCACAACTTGATTATAGGAATCGCCGTCAGATCTTTTGTCCCAGCTTGGAAGATCATAAGCACACTCTTATTTGAGGCCATGTGAGTGAGCTTACGTCTCGCATATGCTCATGAGCTCCCTGAAACCACCCACACACTCACTCAGCAACACCATGTCGTCAGCATAGCTGATGTTATTAAAACAAACATCATCGACATGGTATCCAACATGGTGGCCGTTGAGCGCGACAATAAGCTCATTCATGTACAGATTGAAGAGCGTAGGTGAGCTCGTTTGTCAATTAAGTTTCAACAATTTTCTGGCTGAACATTCTGAATACATTTTTACAGATGCTTCCAAGCGTTCTCCGACGAGTGGTGTAGGGGTTGGAACTTACCACTCGCAATACAACATCGTGCAAAAAATTAACTTCCTCCGGAGACTTCTATTTTTACAGGAGAATGTTTTGGCATTTTAAAAGCCATTGAATATAGCCGGTTATTTAAGCTCAAAAATGTTATAATTTTTTCCGACTCTCAAAGTGCTCTTCTAGCCATCAACAAATCTCCACTGGCATATAAATCCCAGTTTCCCATAATTTACTTAATAAAATAATTTGCGTACAGAACCATATCTGAGGACAATGCCCTGCAATTCGCGTGGGTTCCAGCCCATGCTGGAATCGGGGGCAATGAAGTGGCGATTTCTCTCTCTCTGCGTAGTTCTTTCTTTATTATGTACAAATAGTTAACCTGTATATAAATGTATAGCTTCATTGTATCTCATCATTCATTATTACTATAGTTATAATCCTACTTGTCCTATATCCTAAATTCCGTTGTAAATAATATTAATAAATTCCAGTTTCCCTACCTTTGTCTCCTACACTAAAATCTAAATAATAACATGACATTGACTAAATGCACAAAACGTGCGAAGCCAGAAAAAAAAATGAGAAAACGAATACCTATATCCTTCTTGTACTGGGTTCAGCGGTTCAAACCATATTATACAGGGTGCAAGGGAAAGTCCTCCGCAAACTGACAGAGTGCATTTAGCTCCTTATTTTGAATCACATTCCACCGGAATTTTTCTCAGTAATTTTTTCATTTTTTTATCGTTTTTCAGTTACTATTCCTTTATTTCAATGTATGTAAAATAACATACTCTGGACGCATCACTCCATTTGTGTAAATAATACGGCTATAATAATAAAAAAAACAACAATGGATGTGGAAATATTCTAACGAACGACGCGTGAAATCAGTTCATGGAACTCGTCGTCGCGCTTTTCGTTCGCTACTGCGTTTTGCCACGGTAACGATAATTACGTATGAAAAAATAAAACAAATCAATTGGATTCCCATAATTTCTTCTACCGGTCATCTTAGTATGGTATACTGAATTCACTCCATCAAACTGCGGAGGTCTGCCCTTACACCCTGTATATTATTTAAGTACCTAACCTACGTAAGATGATTACACTAAAATCTAAATTTTGAATGATTTTATCGCTTCGATAAGTTCGTATAAACGCGACTACTTCTTGATTCAGGAGTATACTATTTCTTCCTGACTACAATCTTCACCTAATACTTCGTCAAATTCATGATAGGTATAAATAATGCCTTGTTACTTTTGAATTCTGCAGGTTTGATGAAGCTGTTCTCAACGGTGCAAGCCATGCAGTCTCAGTTGAAACAAGTTCATAACACCGCGCTCAATCTCGCCGCTGAAAAGGACGCCAGGCAAAACCATATTGACGTAAGAATATTCCAGAAGGCTCTTTTTATTCAGCTTCTTACTTTGCTTTCTTTGATTGCGTGTAAGGATCGTAGCCGGGGGCTTTTTTGCGGCTCTTTCTACCCTCAAAGGAAAAACGCGTGAGCATGAAGAAGAAGTGTATGGTGATTGCAAAACCATACATACAAATATTATAAAACCCGAAAAATAACTCTGTCGTCTTTTCACGTAACATAAGGTACTTAAAATAAAGCCAACATTATGTTTTCAGGCTCTTTTGGAACAAATCGAAATACTAAAGGTGATCAAACTGGATCGCGAAGATATGGTGGAAGCTCTAGCAGACAAGGCTGATCTCCGCATGCTGGCGCGAAAGGTGTCTCACGACCAATTCGAGAACGCTTGTGATGACCTCTCCAAGGGATTGGAACATGCCCTTGGAAAACTGAACGTGCAGGTTCGTGACTATTGGTGTGTTGCAGTTTGGTTGTTTTGGCGCTTGGATGACATTGTCACTCACGAAGGCGCTATTGATTTGCACATTTATTTTGTGAGAAATAATGTTGAAAAAATAAGATGTCTGCGTTCGTTCTAACTCCAGCCGCCAACATAACCATCCAGCTCTCTAAGTCTTTTCAGGGTGAAAATACACAACATCGATGACTGCTCAAGTCTCGACAGTGATGAATCGCAGTAGCCTACATCAAACCTTTGATAAATAATTTCATGATAAGGTATGAAAATGCTGGTCCATCAAAAAGCTACTTAGAATTTTTAGAAGTACACTATTAGGTACTCATTACTGCAATTCGGAAACATAATGCTACAATTCGCAGTGGATACTCGTAACATGGCTCGTTAGTAGTGGTTAAAAAGCAGTGATAACCTAGTGGTGTCAAAATCAAAGCATCTATTTCAAGTAAACCAAGTTACAGGCACTTTTGAATTGTCGAAACAAAGACTGCAATGAAATGTAGCTACAGTCCCAGTTCAAGGCATAAAAACTGTGGAAGTACTGTAGTTGACCATTCCCTAGCATAGATCTCTATGGAAAAGAACGGGCAAGAAACTCTATGGACACTCTTTTAAATCAGAATATTTTTACAAAACCTTGGTTACATCATTCATGTTGAGATGGTACATTATGTGAGAACGATGTAGCAAGATGTGTACGTTAAATGTGTCCATAGTAAAAACAAAAAAAAATAAAAAAAAATAATAATAATTAATTCAAATAAGCCGTGGCAACCAAGAGATGACCAGTCACAAACTCACAACTGACAGCGCCCGTTCACGAACATGACGCATGTATCAGCACCATTCAACTCAACCATTTTGAAGGGAACTAAATGATCCGCCACACGCGCCACCATCAGCGAGACATTTGAATGAGCATGACATACTCCTAACCGCCATCGTATTGATAGGAAGGAAGGTACTTACAGAGCTGGACTATTTACACTTTACACTTAGGTTATTAATTTGCACTATTTCTGCGAGCCACTTTCATTAAAGTTTTAAAATGACCACCGCCTTGTTCTATGCACTTATTTGCACGCTTTCTTAAATTGTATTTCAATTTTGTAAGCACTTCAGTATCACTTTTCACCGTCACAAATGCTTGTTCAATTTTTGTTTTAAGTACCTCGACACTTGTAGATTGATTGACGTACACGAGCGATTTTATGCGACCCCACAAATAAAAGTCTAATGGTGTTAAGTCAGGCGATCTGGGAGGCGACGGCACAGGTCCTCCGCGACCTATCCAACGATTGCCATACTCCGCATCCAGATGCCGTTGAACGGTCCACGTGAAATGCGCGGGAGCACCGTCTTGCTGGCCGCACATTCGTCCCTCTGTCCAAAGCCGTATTAGGAAGGAACGTCCCAGAGTCCCTCAGTCGCTAAATTGCAGCCAGCATCGTCCTGGCGCTCACACTGCAGCCAAAACGGTCATTGAACTCCCGATAAGCTAACGCGACATTATCAAGACAGCGAGCCAGTGTCCTCACCATCTCCGTGTATTGTATGTTGGTATACCGGAAAGCCATCGCGCAAAAAATATTACGGAAGTAAATTTAAGAACATCCACACTACATCGCTATCGGCGGACGACTAGCAATGCAATGTTAGGTATTGTACTACCACAAGTACAATACCTAACATTCAGCGGTGGCGGCGGCGGCGTGTGTATCGCATAACCGTCAAAGAGGTTGCCGACAAATGCTTTATCTCTTTGCAATAAGTTCTAAATTTCTTCAAATTAAATAATTTTATTTTTGTAGGGGATACTCTGATGACCAACTAAGTTAGGTCGCGTATTCAAATAAGCCTTACTCATTGGAGAAAAAGTTGGAATTCCTTTAAATTACCTCTTTATTTGATTATTTACGTGTGTGTATTATGAGCTATGAACGAACTGCAAATAATGTCGTGCGTTTTAGTAGCCTTTTTATTTGCTCTGAGTTAAGGTTTCAATTTCCTTGAATTAAGGATTGTATTAATTTGTCATGATACTGTGTTGTAATTTAAGTTATTTAAAAGATTTTTCCGTCAAAATTTAACACCTATTTTTTATGACGGAAATCGATTCAGAAGCCGAGTCTGAACCAACTACTTTCAGGAATTGCGTTTATTCTGTTACGCGTTGTATACTAGAAAAAGGAAAGGACCCAATATTGAGCCTTATGGAACCCGCATTTTTACTTTTAAACCCTGTGAATTATTACCATTTATTTGAACATGTTGTTATCTCTTACTCAAATAAGTATGACCGTCGGACTGCCAAGTCATAGGTCTCGAGTTCGAAACCAAGAACTCTGATTTTTCGGATTCATGTGCGTATTGTATATTATCACTTGCTTCGGTGAAGGAAAACATCGTGACGAAACCAGCATGCCTGAGAAATATTTCATGACGGCATGTAAAGCCAAGTCAAGAGGTCCATGGGCGGCATAAAAACTCTGACAACAGGTTAGGCACTAACCAAGCGATAAAGAAAGAAGAGTAGTTGTTCGCTATACACACAAAATATAATGTTCCGGTTAACAAGGTTCAATGTTACCTTCGACTCGTTCCGGTATTTGGATGAGACACGCGTCTGAATGCTACATTGTGCAAGGTCAATGCATGACGCTCTTTACACGAACTCATTGAGCCATGGCAGATTATTGTTCGTGATCATAAATTGTAGGTAGGTACCTCCCACATAGACGTCCAAGCATCGCTAGAAATAAAATCTGGTAAAACTATTATAACAGCTGATCTGGAGTCATTTTTTATTTTGACCATCATAAACACAAGCCATCATCATCAGCCCAGCTTTTTCCCTCCACAACCGAAAGGTCGGATAACATAATACCCCTTGGTAAGACTGGTTGTCAGACTGTCAGACTTCTGAATACCTAACTGTAACTACTGCAGTGCTGTTATGCGTTGAATAATATTTAGGAATCTCTATGGCAACAAGCGCTGGATGACATCCAGCGCGAGATCGAACAGAAACTGGACAAGATAGAGCTGTCTCCGGTGAAGGAGTTCTTCAACAACAAGCTGAAGCAGCTGCAGGAGAACCTGCGGCAAATGGCCGCGCTGCGCCGCGAGGCAGAGGCTGCGGGCACCAAGAAGAGACTACTGAGGTGCGTTGTGTTTTGTAGCATACATCTATACTGCTACAGAATTGAATTTTTCTTTATTCGAATATCCATGTCTCAAAACTGTTAATAAAACTTACGACTATGTCAGTAAACACTGATAAAAGAAACCACACAACAAATAACGGCTACACGACTTCTACGTCGTACAAGAATCTTATGGCGCGTAGCCCAAATCAGAAACTAATCACGCCAACTTGTTTTTTCAACATTCAACATACAATCATTTCAACTAGTTACGAATGTTCACACTTCACCCCCTAATGTCAATGACGTTCAAGCGACAAAGAACGACAGTTCGTTGACAGCCCGTGAACTACAAGTTGCAGTTATCAAACTAGAGTTAAGGCACATACTGTTGTAGTTGCGCAGTCAGTAAGTATCAATGATACTTTTTTTTTTTCAGATTGGAAATCATCAAATGACCCCCCCCCCCCCCCCCACTCTGGGCGAAGCGGAAGGGAGTGTCAGACTTGTGCTGACTAAAACCCATACATGTTCTTTCTTTGCCCTTTGTGTTCCAGGGCCACGGTATCTCTTTCGAACAGTCCCGCAGCCAGTATGAATGATACTTGGGTGGACATCATACATACAATAGCTGCTGGGCAATTGAGCCGACCAGAGAACAACCGTCTAGTCGGTGGTTCCGTCCTTTCCTATTAGGAACATTGACACCTTGTTCCTACTCTGCCAAATACCTTAATTTACCTGTGATTGGCAGAATGCGTTGTACAAATAAGAGTTCAGGTCTTCGCAAGGTATCCCAGAATTCAAAAATACTAACAAGATACACAGGCAGCTTTTCGCGCCACTTATGCTTGCACTTATGTCTTGTGCTTGGTTTCTCCAGGGATGTGAACTGTATATCGTGCGATGCGAACGCTGTGATGCAGATGACGGCGCTGCCACCGCAACCCTCTAAGCCACTGCCAGCCCACTTGTCTATGAAACCCTATCTCAGTTATGAATTAGGTATGTACTACTGCGACTATTTCAGTATTTCGCAAAGTTGGAAGTTAATGGGATATCAGTTTAAAAAAAAATCGTTTCCATACTAGGTTTTTCTCCTGTATCGTGGGGGCGTTTACAAACATTTAAACTCACATACACAAACAGCCAGACCCGCAACAACTACCTGTAAGCCATACAAATATTTGTTCCATGCGGGGATTGAATTCGCGACACGCAGCGCAACAACCAATCGCTCAGTCACTGCGCCAACCGTATTTGATAGAGGATCCTAGGGTACCAGACAAATGGTTCGCTAATCGATAAATTGCTAAGATCTCACCAGAAACCAAACCGTGTCCACTATTTGCTATGGTTTAATTGTCCGCAGGTATTTATGCAAAATGGAACCACAGCAACAGTCATATCTACCCTTAAAAATTTTCTCTTTTAAAAAATATAAATACGAATTTTCTCTCAAAGTACGGCATTTAGAGAACCGGATCATATGTTAAATTTTAGTTGAAAAATAGTTAAAAACATATTCTATTTTGCGTTAAGCCATGAGGTTGAGCCTAGTCAATAAAGCCGAAAGTATTAGGCTCTCAGTTCAGACGTTTTAGTAAAATTCTGCTTTCATTTACTTTTTAACAATCAACTTTGTGTCATTATTTGTTTTTAACTTATTCACAGAGTTATCTGAGTAAAATATATTAAAGTCGTATTTATGTATTTCTTCAGATAAGTGCATGTTTTGCAGATTCCTCAGTACAGACATTAATGAATTGAGGGCCCTAGATATACCGCCATAAATTTGGGAATTTCTTAAAATGTTTAAAAAAATCTTAACTAAGTTCTTAAATAAAATTATTAACTCACTCAGAGATAGTACTTTTTGAGATTTAGGCTATGCTATTTTACGCACGCGTCTGGATTGAGAGCCCAAGTTATTTTATCTTAACAGTTTTAATTCATGGCCTTTTGCTTTAAGTTTTTACTATTTTTAACTAATTGCCCAGGGGCTGTAGTCTCGACATAGATAGCGCCAAAAATCGGTCGTTAAGTCATAACGATGTCAAATTTCTTTAATAGATTTTCAACTTTATTTCGAAACCTTAAGGTTGAAAATCTATTAAAGAAATTTGACATCGTTACGACTTAACGACCGATTTTTGTCGCTATCTATATCGAGACTGCAGCCCCTGTAAGTCTTATTTCGTTTGTCAAGGATTTAAAAAATGTACCCTCAATCCAGATGCACATGGTTCTTGTCTATTAAAATACTTAGGCGAGCATATTTCTAACTAATTTTATGGAGCGATTCATGAGGAGGACAGAATCGTAACATAAAGATAGTTTTGATGTTAAAAGCATTTTTGCATTCTCATCCCATCTAGAAAAAAATAACACAAATATTTTTGATACCCGGACATAGTTACCTTCCCAATGACAAAGATTTTTCCCACATTGAAACAGCAATGGAGAAATATCTGAGACCATACACTCGCGATGATTATGTGCAGGTTATGAAATATTGCAAGAAAAAGAACCCGCTTACAGTTACAGTTACAGCAAAATCTGATTTTCTGGGAACTTCTGTGGTTGAAAAATGATTATTAACAGAAAACGTGGTACCTATAAATAAAGAATGTATTAATTGGCTACTATCTCGGGAAATATAACTGGAAAGAGAGTCACCAAACTCAATTTATTTTAAAACAGATTTCCTTAGCAGTTCTGTGGAAGTAAATATAGGGACCAGACCAGCTGTAATCTTGACGGAACATTTCGGTCCCCTGTAGCCGTCAGGGAAGCCAGTATCACCAGCGAAACTAGCCGATAGAACATCTCATTCCACAAGATGCACAGAGTTTTTATAATGGTGTCATTTGTGATGATGCGATAGAAGACGACAAAGATGGACTAGACACGGTGGATTTCCACATTCAATTTGATGATTACGTCGAATAAAAGCTCACTATATGTATTATTTTGATGATAATATAAATTCATAGTTTCATTTATATCAGTAACTCCCTGGGTTGTGGTTCTTTTTTATATTTAATTAGTAAATGTAAAAAGGAACCACATGCACATTTTTTTAATTATCTAAAAGTTTAAGAGTATTCAGAGCAAATTTATATACACAAACATAGCTATAAGTAATTTATCTATAAAATAAATAGTAATTTTACTTCATCTAACAGCTGCACATGTTTTTGTAAATTCTTTGATATCTCAGAAGTGAGTGTTTGCTGGGTGGTTCCTTTTTGCATAAATACGGATATTCTATAACTTGGGATTGCCCGTGTAGCTCTAGGTACCTACTTGCTTTCTACAAATTGAAGTTAACAATGTGGTGCTGGGGAATTTGTTCCGCCACTTTTTCACCTCAGTTAAAAGTACGAAAAAAAAGTTTTGATGGACTATCTCATGTAATTTAGAAATTTAAAAAGTGCTGATTTCAGCCTCATTTTAATTAATGAGTTTTAATTTTGATGTATTGTGGTGCTTTCTCTTAGACGCAATCCGCAAGAATCAAGCGAACGCGTTACCGCAGCGCAACATGCACGACTGGGAACACGTGCAACAACAGATGCAGCCCAGCAAACCACAAAAAGTCAGGTAAATACTCTTTCATTATAATATAAGGTGTAAACAGGAGCCGGAAGCCATCAACCAAGCATTCTGTTCAACAAAATAATACCTACCTAACTCTACGCAAAAATTACGACGACTTCTTTTTTGGGGTGAAAAATCACGTTTTACGGTAGGGCGTAACGCACACCGCACTCAAATCATTGTGCTATTGAATGTGTTACGGGAAATGCTAGAAGAAGAAGTTTACCAGGGTAAACTTAGTTTAAACGCCACTCATTTATTCCCCAAGGGTAAGGCCGAGGTGCAAGTACCTATAGTAGGGTAGGTACACTCACATCTCGCCAGTTATGTTAATTTAAAAGTCCCCTTGTATTCGCCGCCTATGCGAACCCATTGCCATATACCTACGGGGCACAAGTATCTACAGACTGAGATTGTGACATACAAAAATTAATCATATTTATTAGAGTGTTACTGTCGTTTCTTTCGGGATAACTCATTGTTTCAAACTGGTTTATAGCCTTTAGTGGTGATTGCGTAATTGGTGTGCGTTACGATTGCTCCGCCATGTTATCAAAACAGAAAAAAACTTCGCCAAAAAATTTGTCGAAATTTGTCAAAATCGAAGGGTTTCGTCTGTTTAACTAAACTTTAGTAGTATTTAATGCTTTCGTTAGTTTTGACAAATTAAGACCTTTCTTCTTGTAACAGTTTTAATTTATGAAGTCTTAGGTTTAAAGAAATAATCAACAATAAAGAAACAACGAGTGGAGGATTGCGCGGCCATAACTTCCAAGGTGAATATTTCGTAAAATATTGATCCAGAGCTTATAATTCTTTTTTCGACAATTTTTGACAATTTCAGTCTTCAATTGACAAAAAGAATTAGATCTCTAACCCAAGTAGTTGCTGAGATATCCATGGCCGCGCAATCCTCCACGTTACGTTCGCGCGGCCTACTTAAAACCCTTATAACTTCTTTATTTCTACTTTGACAAATTTTTGGTTTTTACCCTTCGATTTTGTCAAATTTCGACAATTTTTTTGGGATTTTTTTTCTGTTTGATAACTTGGCGGAGCAATCGTAACGCACACCGTAATTGAGGATGTAGAAATTCTTATACAAGAATTTCAGCGTAGCTTAGTACCTATACGTAATCAAACTCGACTTGAACGTTCCCACTACTTCTACTAGGACACCGGTCTCTCAGAGCCGATCATGGATATAAACAGATAGACAAAAATTAAATACCTTTTACCCGACTGAGGAGGGTAACGTGATTATCAGCTTATACACATATATCAAGTCCTTGGCGTTCTAGGGACATTAAAAATTTTCGGAGTTTTTGTTTTTGCCGATTTTAAGACAAATAAGGGCTACTTTTGTATGGAAAAGTAAAAAACAGGGTATTAGACAGTGCTATATTAGTCTGCGTCAAGATGGCTGGTTGCCTGTATCGGTTCGCGTCAGGCTGGTGACCAAAAATTGCTACCTATTTGCTACCTTTTACTACCTATAGTCAATTAATTGCTACCTAACTTGGAAACAAAATAATGGGACTTCAAAATGACCAGCCATTCTGATATCAGGATGGCTGGTCAACCCTCCGTTTGTGTGAACTATTCAAATTCGTGTTATTATTTTTACTTGAATAATTGCTACCTAATTGCCACCCTCACGTATTTCAATGTCCACCTTGTAACTTTAACGAGTAAAAAGTTGTGACCATTAAATTTTTTACAGGGAATGGATTATAGTAGGAGAGCCGACTGCAAAATTTCCAACCTACTTGATACCGCGATAAACTGCACAATGGGTTCTCATAAACGTGATGCTAAGTCCGAATTTGATAGTCTGCCACGGCGGAACTTGCCGAAAGCAAAAAAAAAAAACATTTTCGGTGCGAAAAAGGGGGCGTTACTTTACCCATCTGATACTGAAATAATAGTTCTGGCATCAGTTAGAAATTTACTGGTAGATACAGAAAAGCGAAATCTGTCAGTATTTTTTTTGCCAGAAGTGCTTGGCAGACGCTCTCAATGGTGACCCCATCGGGACGCCTAAATATACCCATCTGATACCAGCATGAAACCAATTCCAGTCGGTAGGTATGAATCCTCATTTCTGGAATATATAAGTCTGCCAACGCTTTTTCTGCCGAAACACCTTGACAGACGAGATTATGTAAGCAACATCCGTAGAACCCGTATTTTGGAATTGTACAGATTACGGACATTTTAATTACTGAAGGCTTATTGTATTGCATGTATAATCATTATGAAGGTCTGTGTTAGGTAGTAACTTATAAAATTATCTACAGGTGAGTTTTTTTCACTAGTACTAGGTTTGGAGAATATTAGCAATTCTGGTTTAGCAGCTAGTTTAGTATATCCTCGTTAACGCGTTCCCACAAAGTTTTTATTGTAATTATATCGCCATGATACCTGGCTTAATCTTTAGGTATAGCCATAAAAAAAAAAACAGACGGTTAACGCTACCGCCCGCCATTTGCATTGCCACTTGACTTGGTACTGGGAACTGTTTTGTTACAATGACAGAATGTTTGGTTGTTTGGAATGTCTGGGTGCTGCGTACCGACCTCCCTAGTGCCGTCAGCATGGTTTGCTACGCTGACGACACGCTGGTGCTGGCACAACGGAGGTCGCACGAGGCGGCGGCCGAATACATGACACGCGGGGTTGCGATAATCGTGGAGAGGATTCGGCAATTGGGTCTCGAGGTGGCATGGCATTGCACAAGTCCGAGACCATGTGCTTTCATGGGCCTCGGAATGCGCCACCGCCGGGATCCGAGTATTTTCTGCCTTCACGCGGCTCTTGGCCAACCTGAGGTGTCCAAAGGCCTCCTGCCGGAGGCTCTACACGGGGGTCGTTCAGTTCATGGCCCTTTACGGAGCCCCGGTGTGTTCTTTGAGGCGGCGAGCCGCCCATTACCTGAACGCGCCCCAAAAGGTGGTAGCCGTAAGGCTAGTCCGGGGGTACCGCACGATCTCCGGCGAGGCGGCGAGCCTCCTTGCCGGATTGTCGCCATGGGCTCTGGAGGCGATAGTCCTCGCGCGCCTGCACGAATGGCGCGCGGAGGCACTAAGTCGGGGGGAAACTCCGCTGCCGCGGCAAATCGTCGCTCTGCGGACAGACCTTCGGCGCGATTTCATGGCGACATGGAGAGAGCAACTGTCGCAACCCAATGCAGGGCATGGCACTATAGTGGCTATAAGTCCCCTCTTTCAGGAGTGGCTAGAGAGGCGCCACGACGCCCTCACCTTCCGCCAGATGCAGGTCTTCACCGGACACGGTTGTTTCGGGCCGGACACGGTGGAGCATACCGTGGAGGTCTGCCCCGCTTGGGCGGAGCACCGCCGTGTCCTCGTAGCGGCGATTGGCGGCGGCGATCTCTCGCGTCCGGCCTTGGTTTAAGCCATGGTCCGGCCGAGAGAGAATGGGAAGCTGTCACCTCCTTCTGCGAAGCAGTCATGCTAGTGAAGGAGGTGGCGGGACGTGAGAGGGAAACAGCCTCACGACCCAGCCGCCGCGGGAGACGCCCCGGGCGTCGGGGGTCACGTGGTGGCTCCCGGCCACCGTAGGCGCGGGCCTGTGGACGGCGAGTAATGGACTAGCTCGCCGTCCGGCCGTCTTATGACGTCAGGCCGTGTCGACAGCGCGTTCGTGTTCCACGCGCGCCTCAAAGAGATGTCAGTAACAATGTAGGGGTCCGCAAGGGCCGATGCCTGCCAGGGCTGCGGGACTGTTCGAAAGAGATACCGCGGCCCTGAAACACAAAGGGCAAAGAAGGAACATGGATGGGTTTTATTCAGCAGAAGTCTGACACTCCCTTCCGCTCCGCCGCAGAGAAGGGGGTCATTCGATGACTTCCCATCCGAAAAAAATAAAACGAAAAAGTGTCATTTCGATATAATTACTATCAAAACTTACGGGAACGCGATAAAAAGGATATACCAAACTAGTTGCTAAACCAGAATTGCTAATATTAAAAACAGCTAGTGAAAAAAAAACTCACCTGTAGATAATTTTATCACTTACTACCTAACATATACCTTCCAAAGTACCTAGGTGTCACGTTGGACAGAGCCTTAACGTATAAGTCACATTGTCATAGTACAAAACAGAAAGTCGCGACCCGAAACAACTTGTTACGTCGCTTAGTTTCCACGAGCTAGGGAGCAGCACCCGAAGTTCTTAGAATAACCGGCATGTCCCTATGTTTTTCTGCTAGCGAATTTGCGTGCCCAGTGTGGTATCGATCCGTTCACGCAAAACAAGTAGATACTGCTCTAAACGAGACGTGTCGGATAATATCGGGCTGCCTAAAACCGACTCCTCTCAATAAGCTGTACTCGCAAGTAGGTGTCGCACCACCTGCTGTACGAAGGGATGTCGCATGCGTGCTGGAAAAAAAGAACCAAGAATATTATTCCCGACATCCCCTCTACGACCACACACCTAACCCGAGAAGACTAAAAAGCTGTAAAATCTTATTACGCTCCACTCAGGCAATCCAAAACAGGCCACCCAAAGTACGCGGTAAGTTATGGCAAGAGAAGTGTCCACCACCCCACGACTTCTTAAAGCTCCAAGAACACCTGGCTCCCGGCAGTGAACTACAGTGGCCTATTTGGAAAGCTCTGAATCGACTGCACCTAATTAGGCCGCTGCAAACATAATCTGGCAAAATTGGGGTATTACTGGTCCCTCCAACACCTAGTGCGAGTGCGACGCTCCGGATCAAACTATGCCCCACCTGCTGGAGTGTCCCAGGTGTCTCTTGACGACCTGAATAGCGCCTCTGCCGCTGCAATAAACGTGGCCACCTACTGGGCCCAAACCGTCTAATATGGAAGGAACATTTATACGATAAGAAGAAGAAGAAGACAGACCTTCATAATGATTATATATGCAATACAATAAGCCTTCAGTAATTAAAATGTCCGTAATCTGTACAATTCCAAAATACGGGTTCTACGGATGTTGCTTACATAATCTCGTCTGTCAAGGTGTTTCGGCAGAAAAAGCGTTGGCAGACTTATATATTCCAGAAATGAGGATACATACCTACCGACTGGAATTGGTTTCATGCTGGTATCAGATGGGTATATTTAGGGGTCCCGATGGGGTCACCATTGAGAGCGTCTGCCAAGTACTTCCGGCAAAAAAAATACTGACAGATTTCGCTTTTCTGTATCTACCAGTAAATTTCTAACTGATGCCATAACTATTATTTCAGTATCAGATGGGTAAAGTAA
Source organism: Noctua janthe (assembly GCA_910589295.1). Classification (NCBI taxonomy): domain Eukaryota; kingdom Metazoa; phylum Arthropoda; class Insecta; order Lepidoptera; family Noctuidae; genus Noctua; species Noctua janthe. The sequence goes on along the minus strand of OU342556.1, from coordinate 8,394,431 downwards.
CGCCCCCTTTTTCGCACCGAAAATGTTTTTTTTTTTACTTTCGGCAAGTTCCGCCGTGGCAGACTATCAAATTCGGACTTAGCATCACTTTTATGAGAACCCATTGTGCATTTTATCGCGGTATCAAGTAGGTTGGAAATTTTGCAGTCGGCTCTCCTACTATAATCCATTCCCTGTAAAAAAATCAAATGGTCACAACTTTTTACTCGTTAAAGTTACAAGGTGGACATTGAAATACGTGAGGGTAGCAATTAGGTAGCAATTATTCAAGTAAAAATAATAACACGAATTTGAATAGTTCACACAAACGGAGGGTTGACCAGCCATCCTGATATCAGAATGGCTGGTCATTTTGAAGTCCCATTATTTTGTTTCCAAGTTAGGTAGCAATTAATTGACTATAGGTAGTAAAAGGTAGCAAATAGGTAGCAATTTTTGGTCACCAGCCTGATGCGAACCGATACAGGCAACCAGCCATCCTGACGCAGACCTATATTAAATAACAAAATGAAACGAGTACATTTATTTTTAATGGGTAGTTAAAAATTAAGAGTACATTTATTTTTAATGGGTAGTTAAAAATTAAGAGCTTCTAATGAAGTCGTGGCGCTGGTGGCACGGAAATCTGAAACTTCTATAGAAGTCCGTGGCGGTGAAAATGTTAACATCTATTTAGACAAATAGATAAACACCATACCATAGCACCCATGACATCAAAACGACTTTTATTTAGCATCTTCTTTATCGTCTGCATACAGATCAGACACGGACAAGCATTTGTGCAACCGCTATTGTGGCGGGTCGCACACCACGACGACGCCCGCGCAACGCGTCGCACGTCTCGGCCACTTTATAAAGCAGTGGGGGCCGGAGGTGCTCCCGCTATCTTCTGGATTCGCAGCTGGTGATGATGGCAGGGTAAGATTTTTTTTAAGCCAAGTACTTTGGGCTTGCTTTGCTTGGGCATTCTCTACAAACGACAGGACTGGTAAGTATGTGCACACTTATTAACGCGGAATATTGTCTCGGTGTGAATGTAAGGATTTTTTTTTAAATTGATAATATTACAATAGGTCTCCTTAGGTCAAATGACGTCGTTTTTGCTTTTACTCAACATGAGGCTGTCTGACCAGCTCATACCGTATTTCTCGTCTATAGGTGTGGTCAATCCTAATTCTTCATTTTTATGTCATATTTTCAGGCCCGGTAAATAATAATTGTGTTACGAATACCCATACAAACAGTGGCAAACGCATACGGTCGATATTTTTCTAAAAAAAGTGTAGGTATTATATCAATTTTTTGCCTGAACTGTCCCAATCCTGGGCAAAGGCCTCCCCCATTCCTTCCACTTTTCTCGATGTTGCGCCTCTTCTCGCCAATTAACGAGGAAGCCATCCAAGGCGTCCCGCCTTCTTCTTCTCGGTGTGCCGAGGAGAAGATGGTAATGGTAATCAATTATATCAATTGCAATGCATTATTTTGATTCATGATTTCAGCTCTATAAAATCAGCACGTCGGAAGGCGCCAACGTTGGTCCAGGTACGCACTATCCTAGTTTAGATTTTTTTACTAATATTAGGTGACGTCCAAATGTATGCCTAAAAATGGCCTCTGTTGGATTTTCAACACATGGCTTGGCGCCAAGAGTTGAAATTCGGCATTATCAGGGAAGAGGGCCTGCGAGGAATTTGAAAAATAGGTATTTGAAAAAACTATTGCCGTCGCGCTGCGTCAAGCCTGCTAGAGTGAGAGATATAGGGACAGCTGCAGCTCAAACCGATTGTATCACAAAAATTGACGTGATCGACTTTTTATGTTCTCCTTTTTTTTCCTCGAAAACTGAGCAGATTTAAATTATTTTTGACATTAAACTTTTAAGAAAGGTCAAGGTTTCTAGGTCAAATTTCTTTTATGTTAAAATACTTTTCGAATTTGTCTGGTAGTTCTCTAATCACGGCCGTAAAAATGGGATATTTATTGTCATTTTTTGAGTGTTATTTTCTTTACTTATTAGTTGCTGAAAAAAAGTAAATGATAGAGACCTTGATTTTATGAAAAACATGATTGCTCTAGAGGTATTTTTTAGGAAGAAAAAAGGGGAATACATTTGTATGGAGAATCGCAGCCCGTTCCCTCTTAACATTCGACAAAACATTTATAAAAAAACTTGTTGTTATAGGCGGCGCCGTAGAGGGCGCTGCGGTAAATGCGCCGAAGTCTCCAGTCAAGAAGCCAGACACTTCGAAAAGCCAATCCAAGCCTTTAGAAATAGTCGCTGTAAGTTTTATTAGTAACTAGCTATTGCCCACGGCCTCCCCTCGAATTCCAAGAATTTCCAGTCGTATCAGCGTGAAGGAGACAAATATACAGACACGCAATATTTCGCATTTATGATAACAGGGTGATGACTATCACATCCACAATAGCGATATTTTTTATAATAATATTAATATTTTGGCATTTACCCTTCCAGGAATGTCGCTGTTTGGACCCGACAGCAGGTACGAAAGCTTTGGTTTCTCTAGACCCGACGTAATTTTGTACCCCTCTCATTTCTGTTATCACGCGTATCAGTTATGTTAAAGAAGTAAACATCGATTTACCTTTTTGAGTGATTAACTTGATGCCCGTTGCTTGTTACCTGCATTCCGTTTGCTCCTCGATTTTTACGACTATGGGCGGTTTTAGATTAGCGAATTTTCGGCGCGTATATCTAACTCGTATACCACACCCGCAACTCGTACGATCGTTGCAACGCATATAACAGAGTTGAACCTCATCTAGCACGGAATTGCACTTTTCCATGCTTCTGTCCTTTTCTGCCGCTCAGAGCCGTCATTTGCTAGAAAGAAACGGACCGAGAATGCAAAAAGCACGCGCTCTGTTCCTGGATGAGACTCGCATTCGATTTTTTAAAGCGCAAGCGTGGCGCGCGTGTACGCGCGTAAGCCAATACGAGCTCATGCGCAGAAAACAACGCGTCTGAAACCGCTCTATATTTATTGTCGTTTCGAGTGCTTTTTTTCTTATTGATTTATTCAGAAATACATATTATTATTGTCAGTTAAGGGCAAAGCATCTGTTAGTGTTATTATATTAATTAATCTTTTTAGATTTCCGTAGCCGAATGGCAAAAAAATGGAACCCTTATACATTCCATGTGAACCGCTTTACGATTTTTATACAAAAATAAAAGATTAAGGGGGGGGCTCCCCATATATGGAATTAAAAAAAACAATGCGGGGTATCTATATAGGTCTTTAAAAATGACATTGAGGTTCCTAAAACCATTTTTTCTCAAAGTCAACCGTTTGAAAGATAGACATTTCTAAAGTGGTAAAATGTGTCGTCTTCGTCCCCCCGCCGCCTTCTAATTTCTAAAGCAAGAGTAGGCAAATTCTGAAAAAATATAGGTTATAAATTCAACGAAAATTGGTTTGTATAAGATTTGATGTTTAATTATAAATTCAACGAAAATTGGTTTGTATAAGATTTGATGTTTAATTTTTGAGATATGGGACTTTATCATCAAACTTTGTTTTTTATTAACATACTATGAAATCAAATTTAGTTTTGCTGTTGAATAAAATACAATACAACAAAATGAGCCTTCAAAATATTTTTATTATATTGTTTGGTGCTACGGAACCCTGTGTGCGTGTGAGTACGACTCGCATTTGGCCGGTTTTTTAGTATTGGTAAAGTATAAACCTTGCTCGTGAGAACTATTGTCCATAGGAACTTTTCGAATTATAAAAGTTCTTTATACCAAGCATTCCTAAATGTGGTTTCTGTTTCAGGGCGTCCTCCACCATAGATTTGAACGGATATTGGCATTTCATCATATTCGGTAATCCTTTTTGTACTTATAAATTGTTAATCATTCTAATTTACTTCTAACGAAGACTTATTGTTTATAAATTTAAATTAATTGTAAATTTTAGTTTTGTTATAGTCTTTTTTAAAATTAAACAACTTTTATTATATGATTTTATTAATGGTAAATCTTTTACCACACAATATTAGCTTAAGTGTAGTTCGTATCACTAGGTACTCTAAAAAAAACAAAATTGTCTTTTCACCAGCTTAGAAACATTTTGAAAGAAAATTATATCATTGAGAGCAGCGCACCTCTGGACAAAAAATATCAAGACAATTAACCAATTTTCCTGTGATATCTATTTTTATCTGACACATTTTAGTAGCTAACAAGCGATTCATTATATTTACAAAATTAACACAATATCACACGTCAAAGGATAGCGTAAGGATAGGCTGACACTGAAGCACCGTCCCTCTTCATCCATAACCCAAGTATATGTGCACAAATCCCATTACGCGTCGGCCAACTCATTTACACGGCTCTTAACGCTCTACCGATCAGTCTTTCTCATCATTATTACTCAATATAAAAATACTTAATATCTTACGTCCAGTTACAGCTATACAGAGCTTTCCTTTTTACAAGCATACACATGAATATTATTTACCCTGCCCCGAATCAGTTTATCATTATTAGGAGCGGCCTGTGTCGAACATTAACTGCGAAATACTTACAATGTATACCTATTAAATTAATTACGATGAAACAGACTATTTTAACGTAATTCACCTTGTTTAAAATGAGTCGAGAAGTTTTTGTTTGGCTAGTGTTTCAAACGACAATTAAAAATCATGAATTTAAGGTTATTTCGACAACTCGCTTTTGAAACATGTAAATTACGCTGGGTTGGCAGAGACAGACTAGCTGAATCCTCGTCTGAACAGGATCCAAATCACTGCACTTTTCGTTGTATGTGTACAGGCAAGCAAATCATTAAGAGAGTCCTGCGACTTGTGCCCTAGTTTAGACAGAACTCAAAAGAACGCATGACTAACATCTGAAGCAGCAAGACATCCCAATATTATTGTCTATTAGATTAATGTTTTTTTGATAAATATTATCAAACATGGACACCAAAATGTATTCAATGTTTGGTTTTGTCCAGGTCCCATCGAGTCAATATAAAAATGCCAAACTCTAAATATACCTAACTCCATTTATATTTTTTTTTCCAGAGTTAATTATCGTTTCCGAGAGTTCTCTTAGAATTTGGACATTTCAATAATTGAAAATTCTGAACTTATATGTGTGTTATATCTTATGAATTATAAATAATTAACCACTTTCCATAACCATGATAGATATGAAATCACGAACTTTTTAAAGCAACCAAAGTTCCTACTTTGTAGAGAACATAATCAGAATGTTCCATTGCACAAACACATCTTGAGATCTGTTTCTACCAAGCGCGCTACACATGACGTTATTCATTGAATTTCTAAAGTATCACAAACAATAAATACATAAAGTGTTTTGCATATACCAATTTAGTCAATTGGACTTGCAATTAACAAAAATGTACTACGTCTTAAATTTTAAATGTGTGGATTTCACCACATTCTCAGGCTATATACAATAGTTTTTATCAATGGACCTACAAATAAGGAAACGCATGAAATCCGTCACTAACACATTCGACAAGATTCAGTAGCATTACTTTCGTAGAAAGAAAGCACAGTTTAAAAAGTTTATTTATACACGGCACTGTTTAGTCAACTATAAAAACTTATTTAACGACATACAATCTGTTTCAGAAGAGCTGCATACACATGAGTTACGACTATTTTGTAAAAATACGTGTGCGGCAATCGTTTGGAACGCACGAGCTATCCGCTAGCTCACTTAGCATAAGGCAAGGGATGGGTGGTCACTGATAGTTGCACTAGTGTCTGCGGCGGTACCGTCCACGCGGCGGCTAGCGGTGGCGGCCGCGCGAGTTGAAGTGCGTCCCGCCCTCGCGGCTATAGCGCCGCTCCTTACGGTTGCCGCGCGACCGGTCGCGCCGCTCGCGCTCTCGCGAATACTCCTTGTCGCGCGATGACTCGTGGCTCCTGGTGATCACGATGTTAGCATTAACATAACATCACGCCTGTATTGCTCAAAGGTGGATCAGAGATGTACGGTATAACCTCGTTTCGCCAGGAACGAAATAATTCCCATTTTGACGTCATTAATATGTTCGCTTTATCACTGAATGTTACAACTAAATGCTGAAAATATCGTATCTTCGCAGATCGGACATCGCTTGCACATACTTTCTCTACCGAACTCGGTTGGTAATCGCGAGCGTTTTCGCAAAGCAATTGTGCAGAGCTTGTGTTCATTGAAAGGAGCATCGTCCGCAGTTACGTAACATAACGCGCGTGATTCTTTTGAGTTGATATAACGAGTCAGAGTGCAAGAAATTGCTACGATAAACGCAGAATATTTGCTCAATACATTGTGTATTTCCTCTATTTTCTACCAACTTTAAAAGGTGATATGAACCTGGCCTCTCCTGCAGAGCGGCTGTCTCGTGACTTGCGGCGTGTGGGAGGAGCTCTTGAACGCGGCGACCGCGACCGTGACCGCGACTTGCGACCCTTCGGCGAGGTCTCGCGTTCACTGTTCAAGTCGAAATCGTCGAATCTGTTACATACAACATTGCATCATAAATGCCGGTATTTTTACGACTAATGTTTCTCTATAATGTGATGATCATGTTAGCTGTTAATTTATCAATTATGATAATTAACTTCTTGAAAATTGTATGTTTTCAGAAATCAATACATGTTATTTATGAATATGCAACAAAATGTGGAATGAACTTACCATCATTCCATGTAGCAGCGTTTGCAACATTTTTATAATAATATAGATGTGAGCAAATTATTGTTTGATTGATTTTAACACAAATTGAATGAAAAACTCACTTATTTTGTGGAGCTGTAGCTGTAGAACTGTGACTAGAACTGGAACTCGATGACGAGCTTGATGATGAGGAGGAGCTCCTAGATCTGGGAGTTAAACAACTATTGTTAGCTTGAACACTCAGTGAGATATACATGTTTGGAAGTTACTGCACACTGCACTATAATTTAAGATGGACACAAAACATGGGCACAAAATGTATATTACTAACATACATACAATAATATCACAGCGTAAAATGTAACAAAATAATGGAAATGCAATCTTGAAAAACCTTCTGAGTGATTAAATTATAATGTTAAATAATTACCCACATCTAGGACCAACCTTCTCTTACTCTTGTTGTTTGGAGACACCTTATTATTCTTATCGGCCTGACTGTCGGACCCCCCCTCTTTGGTACCCTCGCCATCTTTTGTTTTTTCAGCATTTTCTGGAAATTAAGAAAACAATATTTAGATAGAGGCAATCGCATCTCTCTCAAAACACTGAAACATTTTGTATATTGCCACACAAAAAGTCCAAAATAAAGAATAGAATAAAAGCTCACTGAAAACCTGGTCTTGAGAAAAGTAAACTTACGAGCTTTAGACGAGTTGCCTTGCTCAGCATCGCTGCCCCATAAGTCATACTTTGAGAGGTCGGCCTCGTCACCCGACTCCTCGTCGTCTTCCTCCTCGGCTTCCGGCTGGCCCGGCGCCGGCGCGGCCGACGGCTTGCTCTGCAACAAGCATGCATCAACGTCAGCCACGTGACCGCCCAGCCCCGCACACAACACTGATGCTTTGTGCCAACTTTCGATAAATAACTAACCTTACAACGTGCGGAATTAATATATTAAAAAAGAAATAACGTATTAAACCAATTAGTTCGCAATTTTTATTTTATAAATCATTTATACAAACCTTATTCTTTCGCTTCACCCTTTTGCCAGAGCTTTTCGCAGGCTTTTCGGCAGTTTTCATAGTTACTTTTAACCTATTCAATAGTATAGGTTTTGGGAGAGCAAAACTTTTAAAATTCCCTATAACAGCTGTATTTTCGCTTAAATTTGAATTAGTGTCAGTACCATCTCCTTCAGGGTTTGGCATATTCAAGTTTAATTTTCTCACTATATTCGGGGGTATAATAACTGGGCCTGGGTCAAAAATATCACTTAAAAAAGGAGTGTCGTCAGTGGTTCCGTCCATTTCCTCCAACTGTCTTTCTATGCTCCCATCTCTATTAGATTCTTTCTCCCACTCCTCGTCATTTGTCAAATTAATTGTTTCGGCAACTTGAGCCTGTCCTTCTGTACTTTGCTGCTCAGTTGTGATTTGTTCATTATTCCTGGCTGAAGAACTATGTGATATTTGCTGAAGACTTTGCAATGCTAATAGTAAAGTGTTGGTGTTTATCCCAGACAATAAATTTAATAAATCTACTTGGGACACTGGTTGTTCTTGATTTATTGGTTTCTCAGGTGTGTCTTGTTTTTCATCAAGTTTTGGGCTTGATGAATGACTTGATGAATCGAATTTTGCATTATTTGTTTGGACGTCGAGTTTTGGGCTTGATGAAACTAATTTTGTACTATTTGTTTGGGCATCAAGTATTGGGCTTGATGAAACTAAATTAGTATTATTTGTTTGGGATGTCTTCGGACTTGAATGTTGAATTGTATTTTGCTGGTAAGATGGAGCAATGTTCTGATGAGGTTTTCCTGGCTGAATAGTGATATTTTCAAGGATACGCACGCGCTTTGATGGACTTATAGTTTTTGAAGCATTTTGTGTATCCTCACAATCAACATTTCCTTCTGATAGACGTAAAACTTCATTAGATAATTCTATGGGAATTGGATCAGGTATGTTCATAAGGTTTGGGCTCAAGTCAGATCTAGTCATGGCATGATGAGCAACTAGCTCAGCATTGATCATAGGGATATTTGAAACAGTTTCAGTTATATTAGGGGTAAGATTTTGGGTCAACTCTGTGTGAGAAATCATATGATTTAGACCCTGATTACGTCTGGAAAAGTTTGGAATTGAGTCAGCTCTGGTCAAGAGGTTTGGTGTCAAATCAGATCTGTTCATGGTGCGATTAGAAACGCGTTCCGGACTGGTCTTGATTTGCACTGTAATAGGGGAAATTCCAGGCATGAGAAGATTAGGCATCGGATCTGGTCTATTCTTATGATTTGCAATCAAGTCAGAACTGTACATGGTTTTTGTAGGAATTTTAGCATGTATGTCCATAGGATATTTTGGCATTTTATCAGTTTTTTTTATGGTTTGATTTGGTCTAGAGTCAAATTTTTCCATGGTATGTTTTGTAACTCTATCAGCTCGTACAACAGAAGGGTTTTGACGAGAGAGGTCTAGTCTTGGGTCAGGTCTAGTCATAAGAAGATTTGGCATTGGATCAGGTCTATTTGCATGTTGATCAGGGACTGGTTCAAATCCAGTTATACCAATATTTGGGATTGTTTCTGTTATGGACTTCTGATACACATTGTTGTCTTCTGCAGATTGCGACTGCGTCCCATGCTTCAGTGGTGACACCATTTGACTAATTTCTTTATTTTGAAAATCTTTTAGCATATCTAAAAGTAAATCATGTTTGTTTTTGATGAACTCAGGTATAGATTTGTTCTTACAAGTGCCCTGTGGCTGGGAATTTTTCTCTGTTGTGTAGAGCATGTCTGAAGTGGGGCTTTGAGTTCTATTTGAGATAGTTGGCGAGGGTGCCCGTCGCGCCGCTGGTGGCTGTTCGTCGCAATCTGTATTTTTGTAGAGTGCCTCGTCATCTTCATCCCACTCATTCTCATACTTTCTTCTTATGTTTTCACAGTGGTCCAAATCTTTGTACTTTTCTGGACTCTTTTGTCCAGAGTCACTAATATTGAAAATATCCAAAATGCTTCTATTTTTTGAAGCACTGTTTGATTGCACTACAGCAAAAATGCGATCTGTGTTTTCAGAAGCATTTTCAAAAGGCAGGTATTGTTTAGTGCCGGTTAAATTCTTGATATCAAGTGTAGTAAAGTCATCAGCTTGACTTTTCATAGGTTTAGCCTGCACCGTAGCATATTGGGGGGTTTCCACAGATTCTACTGGTTCTTCAACAGATTGGTTTGGTATCCCTTTAGTTTGATGAATAACATTCATTGACATATTATGTTTATTGATTGTTAAAGAAGATCCATTACCCTTTGCCCAATAGCCTTTCTTACGAACATTGTCCTTAAACTCTTGATAGTTCTTTTTAGCTGTAGAACCTATTTTGGTAGGAACATACTCACTGGAACAGCCATCAATGTCCACATTTTCACGAGTTCTTGTATTCATGTTACGCAAATTGTTGGTGTATATATTGCCAGTCACCAAAGGAGACTGTTCTGACTTTCTAAAAGTACTATATCCTTCAAAGGTGTTGACATTATTTGAAGCATATTCATTAAGCTTTGGCCCAGCAGCAAGAATGGTAGGTTTCTTTACTTTCCGTTTTATCCTGCCCTCCCCAAATACTCTTGATAAGAAATTATCTTCTCCACTGTTGTACGACACTGACTCTGAATCAGACCCTTGGAGTGACTGCCTTGCTGATACATTAGTTGATTTCAATTCATTTTTTGAGTTGCCAGATTTTGAGCCTTTTTCTGAATCAGAATCTGGATAAGATGAATCTTGACTGTCACGAGAATTAGAACGAGTTCTATGGTGTGTGGACTGTGAGCCACTTCTTGCTTGTGAGCCCCTCCCATCCACAGTACTTGCTGCACTGCCAGCTGTTTGTAATTCTGTGTTGACTCCAATAAACAAAGTTTCAGCACTGTAACTTCGTCCCGATTTCTCTAAACTTTTACTCAATTCTTCTTCACTGTCTGAAGGAATGATTATTTCATCAGGATTTGGCATTTTGCAAAGTCTTTTTGACTCTTGAATTTTTGTACTGTCAGTATTTGTTGCAGGTTTTCCTTGGAAAGATTTCTCTGTTTCTATATGTAAGTCATCTAAGCAGCCTGTGGCCATAAGCCTTTGTCTCCATGCGAAGATTGTTTGGAAATCTGGGGCTTTTTTCATAAACATTGATTCAAATTTATCAGCTGCAATTTTGCAATTATTGTAAGCAATGGAATAAGCTGCACACCTAACTCTTTCTTCAACATTGTAGGTAAGTTGGCAATCTTCAACTGGTTTGGTTCTACTTAATTCATAAATCATCTCAGTTTTCGTGGAAGAAACACTATTTTCCATTACAGGATCACACAATTTCTGTATGGGAGAAATCATACTATCCCGTTTACACTTCTTTGAGTTAACATCATAGATTGGTGAACCTGATTGGTCCCTGTCACTACTACTTAGGATCCGTTTCCTGCATTGTGTACCATTTGCCTTGTTAGTAGGCAACATATAGTCTTGTCTGGGATTGTTAATCTTCTGATGTCTACTGACTGCTGCTTTTGTGAGTGAAGGAAGTTCGCACATGGAGCTGTCACTAAGACTGCCGTTTCTTTTCACATTAGCATTTCTTGTGTTCATTAACAAGTTTGGCCGAAAGCCTGGCATGTTATGTTCTTTATTTGATTCCTTCTGCAGCACTGTTGGTGGCAAGATTTTGAATACTGCTCCTTCAGTGATGCCAACCTGAAGGCAGGAAAAATAATCTCCACTTTAATAATGATGTGCTTCAAAAGTTATTGCACTTATAATATAACATCAAGTCTTCTTAGCTTCAAAATCCATTACTCCCTGAATATTTGTTAAAAAAGAAAAATTTACACAAAAAAGCTGTCATTATTGAACTTAAATGAAAAGACAGATATTTTATAACAAGATGGTGTTAATGATTTTTCGAAAATATTGTTTTATTTTGTGATTATATTTGAATTGGAAGAGATGTTATTTTAACTAATGCAAGCATTGTAATGGCAATATCTACGAAATAAGTACAGGTAATAATTGAGAGTAGTACAAACCTTTTCTGGCCGATCTCTCTCTAGGGAGTCCGCTTTAGGTTTTCGTTTTTTTCGACCAAATTCGTCATATTCATCATCGGAAGATGGTTCGCGCCTGCGATATTCCACCACTCCACGCTCATTGTACCCTCCACCGTAACCGGTGCGGGCTTCAACCTAAAATCATGCACAACAAACGAGTTAGATATCTGATTGTCACGTTAGTACGGATGTGAAAACAAGAAGATACTTACTTCTCCGTATTTTGGTGCATTGCAAACATTGCAGGTTTGACGCCGGGCCCAGTTCACGTTAGCACATTTGTTGCACTGCCAATCATCGGCATTGAATAAACCGCGAGACTTTTCAGCTGCAGTTTTTCCTATTTCTGTACCTAGTTTCTTTTTGGATGCTTTGGAAGTGTCAGGTCTTTCTTTATTACATCGATAACATGAAACCCTGCGTGCAAAATTGATATTTCCGCAATTCGCATCACTGCAGATCCAATCCCCGTCGTTCATTTTGTTGTAGTTTTACACCTTTCTCTAGAGCAAACGATACATATCCTCAAACGACCACTTCGTTTTATTACAAATAGCCAAACATGTTGTGTAGTGAATTAAAACTGGTCAAAACGTAAATAAAAGTCAAAACATTGGCAGAAACCTCCACTTTCAAAGAAAACCAAGCTCACTTTTGCAAGAAAAGTAATCAAGCTTCATGCCAGCCATGACGTGACGCATGTAAAAAAAAAAATCCTTCCATAACCTATCGCATCGAGACTTCCGTTTCTTGTATAACTATTTAGCTATAATATTAGGAATGTTTATTTGTTATTTTCAACATTGTTGTAGTAAATTACCAGAAAGTATTTAACAATTTGAATAATACTGAGATCTGCGTTTTTTTGCCATGGACTAATACACATAATAATCACATTTCCATAAAAAATCATTATTAATAAGGTTAAGGTTGTTAATCCAAAAAGCTCATCTTAACCAATATAGATACATTTCTAATTAAAATTTTATTATTTTTATTTGTTATTAATTATATTTACATTATATACAGACTACAAATAGAACTAAACTAATGATAAAAAAAATCAAGTATCTTGATTTAGCACACGAGGTTGTCGACATGTGGGACGTGGACTCTGCAATTATTGTACCGATAGTCGTTACGGTTAAGGACTAATAGCAGAGAGCCTCGACCAACACCTTAGGAGGCTCTCATTGCGCGGCTGGGTCAAGGGCTTGATTCAGAAAGCAGTACTCCTGGACACAGCACGCATAGTGAGGCGGTTCCTCTCTCTGGAGCCCTGACCACCGGCAAACTGGACCTTGTTCCTAATGCCGATGGGCCGTCTATTTTTTATATTTTTAAATGTTTTGTTTACTTTTCTTTGTAAAAATATTTAAAAATGTATTAGAGAAGAGAAAGAATGAATAAAGAAAATAAGACTAAAAGTAAAAAAATATAAACATCTAAACAACGACGACAATAGGACACTTAGGCGTCAAAGTACTCCTCCGCATCGCTAATTAAATAAAATGTAATTTTTATAAAAATATATGTTTCAATGTATAGCTACTTACAACAACGAAACGTAAAAAAGCGACTTTTCCAGTTTCATAGAAGTTCGAGCCTCGCGCGCAATTTACTACTGTCAAAATTGTTTACCGTGAGGTTACTTTTATAGATTTTCATAAATTAATGATTTACCATCATTTCTCACTCTAAATGAAACATAAACTATGTTTTTTTTTATTGCTCCGTTTTGAAAATAATAATATTGAAGTTTTAATACAAAATAAGCCAACTGGATTTGTGTTTGACTGTCAAAAAGTACGCGAATATTTTGTTAAATAGGATTTTTACATAATGTTATCGCACGATGTATGAAGATGACAACATAACTTGTACTCCAAAGCGCTGCGTGCTTACTGAAGTCACAAACTCAGCTAACTATGTGTCGCCGACTGCTAACCTCAAGTTACTGACTAATGTCGCGTTACAATATCCCACACCGCCACCGAGTGCTGTACACCGAAAAGAAAAATCCCTTCAGATATTATGTGACAGGTAAACAAACAGACATGGAATACGCTTTCAACTGCAGATCCCTGTATTTCAACAATTTATTTCTTATTAACTTATTGGAAATGATTACAGATTCCTCAATCTGTACCCCCTTTATGGCGATGGTCCAGTGGAAATACAACTGGATAGCACTGCAGCCCGGCTAGGTGTCGAGAAGCGCCGAATGTATGACATAATAAACATACTTGAAGCTATGCAGTGTGCAGTTCATAAAAGAAAGAACACATATCTTTGGCATGGAGGATCTCGGTTGAATTCATTTTTGAAGATGCTGAAGAAGCAAGGGGAGCATCTCAAGTTGTCAGAGGCGCTGCGTGGGAAGGCCCCCAAGCCTCCAACACCCAAACATAAAACTTTGGGAGTGTTAGCACAGAGATTTCTCATGCTGTTTTTAGTAGAACCTCCAGTGAGTATTTTAGAACAGAATATAACAAATATTAATTTATAAAAAAAATAATAATGAATAATCATGGAAGATATCCTGTAAGTGACAGTATAAGTTTAAATATTAATCTGTTTCCATTTTCATAAATATGGTGAAAAGTATTTAAATACTTGTTTCAAAAACAACAATTTTATTCATGTTAAAATTCCTCTTCAGAATACTCTAATAAACCTGGAGATGGCTGTGAGAGTGTTGATAGACACATCCAGTAAGAATAAGACGGTGCTCACTCCGGAGCAGCAGGACCGCCAACACAAGTCCAAAGTGAGGAGACTCTACGACATTGCCAATGTTTTTATCTCTATTGGTCTCATTGAAAAAGTATCAGGTAATTTAATATTAAAGAAGCCAGTTTTTAAATATGTGGGGCCACACAAGATGAAGAAGTGTGACAAGACAGTAAAGACAACTCCGTCCCCTATCACACCTCTGTTGGTGCTGGATAGTGAGCAGAGGAGCACGGCTTGCCATGTGTTTGCTGGACGATCCAAACGGAAACTGGAGTTCACCACTCCAACTTCCACCAAAGAACTGAAGCTCGGTATCACAACCCCACCTCACACACCGTCTCACAAGTGGGATGAGATCCTGCTTGTGGCTGACATGGAACTGACTAGAATTAACAAAGGAGTAGTCTTGTGATTAATTTTAAATTCAATTGTATTGTAATAATTCAGATTTTTATATAGTTCTTTTTTAATTTTTTGTCTTCCAGGAATTAATATAGAATGTCATAGTGACTATTATTATATAGACAAAATTATAATGTACTTTGTTCCTATATTTAAATTTTATTCAGTTGTTGCTTAAAGCAGATTAATTTAATTTGATGCATTATCTAGTTGCCTCTGGTTATGCTAATAAATACATAGAGGGAGTGTTGAATAAGTTGTACAGGTCAGAAAGTATATTCATGTGTGAGAGATTAGACTGGACTCCTTTTTATTATTATTTTATTTATAATTTAATCCTGGTGTCTATGTTTGGGATTCATGTTTCTACAAAATCGATTTTGACAAAAAAATTATGATATGAATTTTTACCTGGAGAATATAATAGCCTGCCCGCTAGCTGTGGACATGGATTTATATAGATTATGCTTTTATTTTCTATTTGTTTATCCTGTAATCATAATAAATGAAATGGCCTTTATTTTTTATTCTTTTGTTTGTTGATTGACTTGTGTTGTGTTGTTCTATAACAACATACCCATTGTTGCTAGCATCACTGAGACAAGGTGTGCCAATTTTATACTCTAAGGAATGCAGCACGCAACCAATGTGTGGCCAAACAATGACCAAAATTGTTCAAGTTTAGTCTGGAAACTGTTTAGCTGTTGGTGTTGCAAAACACATCCCTTTCTACTGTGGGGTCTTTTTTATAGAATTCAAGAATTTGTTTGAAATTATTTATACATATAAGGAAGTAAATTGAGAAAAACAACGTAATGGAAATTAGGGTTTATTTACAATAGAGAATATTTACAGATACACACAAAATACATTAGCATTTCAAAACAGGAATTAATCATTGAAATACACACAAGTACTAATTTTGTATATTAAAAGAAAAGTAAAGCTAATTAAATACGAATCTCTTTCAATCAAATAGTAATGAAATTATTACAAGCTAAAACCCGCTAAGGGGTCTTCCTTCAACCACGTGAGGGTCAACCGGGGGGAGGAAGTCAGAAAAAAATGATGATGGGGGTATGGGAATATAATAGTTTGCTTTATTTCTCTCATCATCATTAAGTGTGACCACGTAAAACCCGAGCAAGCGAATGTGTCATTTATCAAAAGTGGCCTAAAAAACTTCATGTGATGAAAGGATGGCCCCTACTGTAAAATACTAATCTTAACAAATTGAGAAGCCCTTCTTAAATTGTAAGAATGATCTATAAAATAACACATTTCTTAAATTAGAGTAAGGTACAAAACTGGCCTAATGCAGATAATTGTATGTATTCCAGCCTCATTTTTGACATAATTTGATTTGTCACTGATAGCCCCCACACAATTCTTTATAAAATATTCCTTAGGTAATAATATATGTATGTGAATATTTGCCAAAAATGACATAAGGTAATATGAATATTAGCCAAAATTACATATTTTTTTATATGGGGTGGAAGGGACACCGGCGCGAAAACGGTTACCACGCATTCAGTACATCATTCTGAGCCCCCTAAATAGAAATTTTTCATTGGTTATTGAAAAAAAAACAGCCATTCCATACATTGTGTGGTCGGTCCATTGCACTTTTGTAGGAAACAGCCGATTTTTACCGTATTCGCGTCGGTGTCTCTTCAACTCCGTATATTCAGAGCAAACGCTGGTGAGTAGCTTTAAGAGCGTTAACGTCTTACGGCATTTTATACAAACTTTCTTTCTTCTAATGCCGTAAGACGTTAACGCTCTTAATATGAAAAGTTTTCCTAAGTGGCAGGTAGGCCCAATTGACATTGCTAAATGTATACATATTAAAAATCGTAAATATACCATTAGAAAAATCATAGACTGTGTCAGAGTCAGTTGGGTTCGTGTAAGCGTTGTGTGATGCGTCCGGGGGGAGGCAGGAATAGCGGTAAGTGTCCGTGTCACACCTGCTCTATCATCGGGAACTGCTCCGGGTCCTCGGACTGAGGAAGCGCTTCCGCGTCGAAGAAGCTAGCGTGAAGAGCTACTACTGTCACCGTGGCGCCTGAAATATCGCAAAAATATAGTAAGTTTATTTTCATATTTTTTTTGTTATTATTAATTGTCTTGCGTTTGACCAATTTCTTACGCAATTGTACACAATGATTTGTTATTATTGTTGATTACCTGTTGCCCGCGACCTTGGTCTGCATGAAATTATTATAAAAATATTACTTCTCTATTGAAATTGGATTTTGTTAACAATTAGATGGGTTTTAATTTTTTTGCATGAAACCGTAATCCTTTTTCTAAAACTAAAGTCCTTCCTTATAACATCAGCTAACTGCCTCTTAAAATCCCGTCAAAATTAGCCCAGTCGTTTCGGAGATTAGCCAGAACAAACATACAGACAAAATTTTAAAAACATATTCTTTGTTTTATGTACCGTATACTTTCATATGCATTCAGTAAAAAGCTGTTATTTTGAAATTACAAACGAACACTTCAATTTTAGTATTTTTTATAGATTTGATAAAGTAAATAAATTGATAAGAAGTGAACTAGAAGAGTGACCACACTTATCGATATTCCATTGAATAAAACGAATAATACTTCGAGTTTTGGGTTCGATGACGTCACGATTCGAGAACGTGCCGAACTAAATGCAACAATTGCAATGATACGTGATCGGTTCAAGCCAATTCCGCATCAGAAACTGTGGTCTCTTCCGAAACTTTTCTTTTTGTATATACATATATGTATTTATCCCGAAGACGTTGCATTGGAAGGCCTCCCACTACGTGGGCCGATAACCTGGTGAAGGTTGCAGGGATCCGCTGGATGCGAGTCGCACGGGACCGGTCAATGTGGCGACACTTGGGGCAGGCCTATGGCCACCAGTGGACGTCTTTCGGCTGAAAAGATGATGATGTATATATTTACCTAAAACCCAAAAGAGAACAGCTCCAGCCCCGGCTAACCAACACAACGCCATTGAACATGCCGCTGCTACTGCATACTGCTGTGTTTTGCTCAACTCCCAGCCACCAATCTAGCAAAGTAATAGTAGAAGAGTTAAAATTATGGAGAAGGAACTATAGTTTGGTAAATAGATAAACAATAGTCATAGTTTAGTAAACATCACATTTTACAAGTATGTACTTGTGTTAATTCTGTTATTGCGAGCTGATTGCAGAGCATAATGAAAAAACATGGTGACAGAATAGAATAAAAAATACTATAAATGTTCCTTTTCCTCAGTTTGTATACCCAAACCACTCATGAAATGGAAATAAAGGTGATAGACTAAGCAACTTACTTTCGGCTGAAACAACAATTGACAGGTATCATTACAGCTTGTACATTTGTTCTATTCTACATAATTAATGAGTACATTCTTGTAATAGGGAATCAGAAACCTCACCTTCCAAGTGTTTGGACCAGATGTAAGTTTTCTATATCCAAAGAAACTGGCCACCATAGCAATCAGCAGAAGAGGTGAAGTTATTCTAAAATTAATAAAAAAAAAATCATTTATTCAAATTAGGCTGATAATTAGCAGCTTTTGATTCGACTAAAGTTACAAGAGACTCCCCCAAAACGCCCGCCCTTCAATTTTGTTACAAGGCATAAAATACTACTTACAGGCAATATGCAAACAATCCCAGGAATACCATCAAGTAGTTAGCTTGAAAGTACTCCACATTTCTATAAAAACGTCGTGATAATCGAGGTATTGATGGAGGAGCCTGCAAAAAAGATTAACACTGTTATTATTAAATAGATTTTTTTTGTAAAGAAATTACTTAGTATTGAAGGTAACATTAAAATATTCTCCCAAACATGTTTCAGTCACAGTGACTGGGACCTCAAGAAACCCTCAATGGGGGTTAGCCAAGAATGCTGAAAATATTAAATTTACATACCAAATGCAGTAATAAGCTACAATAATTACCAGTAAATTGTTACATTTTCATAAATGGTATGTCATAAAACAAAATTGCAATCATCATCTGCCTAGCCTTTCCCAAACTATGTTGGGGTCGGCTTCCAGTCTAATACCAGTATTTTACAAGGAGCGACTTTCTATCTGACCTCCACAACCCAGTTAGTACTGGGTGATATGATACTCCTTGGTAAGACTGGTTGTCATAAATAAAATTGGGATATTGGGTCATATAAGTCAAAAGAAATAAAATATTCAACAAAGCATAATACTGAATAATGGTACTAGTAAAAACTTGTCTGGGAGGAAAAAAAGCATAAAATTGGAAATAATTGATTTGAGTGCTATTGGTGTGTAACTGTAAGTAATAAGCTATTGTATCTACCTTAAAGTTATCAGTGGCAACAAACAGCGTCCATGGCCGACGTGTTGCAAGGACTCCCATGACCAGGGCTGGCCCGGCTCCACTGCGGACATGCTGAAGCAACCTTCACAAACAGTTTAATTTTTTTTTTTAATTATTTTAAGAGACCAAGCAAATACAAAAAGACAATGTAGTGATCACAAGACAATACAGAAAGGAAGGTTTGTTAGTATGAAAGACTGTACTAGGTGGTGTCTAAAAAAACTTGTTTCAGAGTTGAACTTCATAATACCTGTAGTTTTCATGAGAGAAATCGTAAATATTTCCGTTGAATAAAACATCAAAATAAAGTAATCAAGAAAATTTCGTCTATCGCTTTTGAATACTACAACTAAATCATGCTACCATTATTTAAAACGAAAGTTTGAGTGGGCGGATGTATATTTGTTAATTCTTTCAGGCAAACCCCACTGAAAGGATTTAGATGTAATTTTATAGTAAGAAATGAATTTATGCGGCCGAAAGCTAGTTTTAGATAATATTGAAATAGCACCACTTAAGGAGTATCAGACTCAATCAAAAGTACTCATAGCGAGTATTAATAACGAATGATGTAGCATATACAAATCTCAAAGCAACGAATACACCACGTAGCAATGTTATTGTTAGGACTTACAATTCCATATCATTGACATACTTTTGGAACCCTTTCTTTTCTACGGTGGCATTAATTTCTCCTGAGAGATCGATATTCACATTTTCTGACATTTTCGAAACTATTTGTATTAGTATTTACATTTACTGTAAATTTCGGTGATAAAATTTCAACGCAACGTCGACGTCTTTCTGCTATCAAAATGTCAATATTGTCAATGTCAAGTTTCAGTCAAGTGTCAAAAATATTCAACATCCAAATCAACCATAGAGGAATAAACTGTAGTCAAGAAACTTATATACTAACCGGAATGAGTACTAACAAAATTTTGATATCAAAAAACCGTTTGAAAATGAACTTTATCTCAAACGAATAGAGTACTTATTACTTTAATTAATTCAAAGGGGGAAGAAGACTTCAGAGCGAGAACGCGAACGAGAGTGGATTGTGTCCTTGTCTAATAATTGCCAGTACAAAAAAATTTTTTTTTTTTTTTAGTAAGTTATTCGGAAATCACGTTGATAGCTAAACTAGCACATAAATCGTATCGGGATTAATTTAATTTTCAAATAATAATTTCTTGTGAAATACAGCAAGCTTAAATAAATTAAATTATTTATAAATTATGTTATTTCTGAATGGCAACATAGATGACACTCATATAAACAAACAATATGGCTGATACAATTTCGCGCTGAAGTCATATTTTTGCGTTATCAAGTTCTTTTTACATTACTTAACTAATTGGTCATTTATATTATAAGTTATAGTCTTTTATAAAAGTTTTAGTAGTTTATTAAACAAATTTTGTATAAAACAGCGTTTTTATTTCAAAAATATCATTTTGGGAACTTTGTGGAGAATCAATAAAAAAGAAGCGGGGAATTGACAAAACTGACGCGGATCGAGATTTTTTTATTGGCAGCACTGTTGCCATGTCATATCGATGTCATTGTCAGATGATGACAGTGTACTCAGTACGTAGTATTATATTATCTGTGGTGTCAGTCAGACAAAGTCAGTTCTAAGATTTTAGTATTACTGTGACTTGTTTTTAAAAACTCATATTAAATTATGCACATATTGTAAATCTATGTAAAGTTCTATTGCGCAAAATTAAGGTATGATGGCCTTCAAAATTAATTTTAATGTTTCGTATCTACTTTTTGTTATAGCTTCTGTGATAGCATTTGAAGACGTTCACCTGACGGCCCTGATGCAGCAGAATAAGGGTAGATAAACAAATAGATAACTGGTTAACAGTTTGTTGGATTGCACTGATTTTACTGGACTGCAGGATATTTTGTTGTTATTTCAGGATTTTCAGGGAATATTCTGTGCCGCAACTGTGGCAGCAACGTTACAACAAGAGGCACTCTCATTTCGAAGTCGAGTCCAAAATCTCGATTTTCCTTCAATGATAATGTCTTCTATAAAGACGACGTCCTAGTGCAAGTGTTTGCCACAGATGTGTTTTTCCATTATCCCTTGATATCATTTACATATTCGACTTGTGTTCCCACTGGGGAGGTAATATTTATGTATTCACAAATGTTAGTCATTATGATAATAAGACGGTTATAATAAAATAAAATCATTTCAGTGGGAGGAAAGTACATCTTGGTTTCCTGGTTACCTTTGGAAACCATGCATATGTCCGGAATGTGGAGCATATATTGGATTTGTCTTCGAACCTATCAACCCTAGTTTGGTAGAGCCATCTCAAACATTTTATGGTCTCATCTTAACAAGTCTAATTAGTGAACATTGTAAATATGATTGGTATTCTAGTGTTTTTGGGATTGATTTGTAGGTTTACTTGTGTCTCGTCCCTTCATGTCCGTGACTACTGCCGGACTACCAACGCCAATAACTTCCATATTTGGTAAATATTTAGTTCTCAATTTGTGCTAATTAGTGCTTAAACAACAAAATTGATGCTTTAGTAGTTTGCGATAAAATCCATTTTGAAATCCCATCCAAAAAAAAAAAAGAAAAAGGTGGTCCAGCAGTAGTCACGCTCCTTTCAGCAGGACCACCATGAGCGCCGAAAAAAAGGGCATGCTACAACTATACAAATAAATTAGTTCCCTCATATGTGATTCATTTCCGAAAAAAAAACAACTGAAATATTTGTGTGAAATCAATGATGATAAGTTTCGTTCAGCAGGACCACGTTCCAAGTTTGAGAAGCTAGTCGCTTTCCTCAAATCTGCATAGAAAATTATTGCCCTGCAAGATAAAATTAGTGCCCAAAATTCAAAAGGATTACTCCAGTAGTTTATGAGATATACCATGCCATTTATGGTGTGGCGGTAGTCACAAAATGTTAAATTTTCATTTCAAGATTTCCCTATTAAAAACTGTGGTTTCATCCCAAGCTATAAAAAATTACTTCTCCTAAAGAAGTTATAGTGACCAAAAATTCAGATTCCTAAGTGTTGTCAATCAGATAAACTAATTTTAAGAGAAGTTAGCGTTAATTCCTTTTCCATACTAAATTTCTGTGTACCTGACCAAATTAAGTTGTCAATGGGCTGTTAAGGAGAAGTACACTCGTGCACATGGATGTGTGGATGTCGAAATAGTAATAACAACAGTTCAAGATCTATAATTTTTATACAAGCTGTGTACCTAGGTACATGGTAAGAAAAAAAGAACCTATTGTTACCCATGGTCTGTGATGCTTTTGTTAATGACGTTGGTAGGTACTCGAATGATTATTTTTCTGTATTATAACCTACCTTCTGTTTTATTTTATAAATATGGTTAAAGAGCGATAGATATTATTTTCTTATTTATGTCTTTCCTACCAAGTAATTTACCGTTGCTGCAAGCAGTACCTAAGTATTAAACCTATTTCACTGTAGTAACAATATGTTGCTAATAACTTAAGTATAAAAGGATTACATAAGTAATAGGTATCTATTTTTTCAGTACCTGAAGTCGATTTTATCAAATTTGCACTGATATAGAAGCACTGAAATGAATCACATATAAGGGCATTAAGTATCTGTATACTTAGAATGCTGTAGCATGCCCTCTTATTCGGCGCTCATGGTGGTCCTGTTGAAAGGAGCGTAAATACCGCTGGAACACCTTCTAAGTCGGTTTTTCCGAAAACTACTAAGGCACCAATTTTGTTGTTTTAGCACCAATTGAGAATTAATTATTTACCAAATATGGAAGCGGTTGGCGTTGGTGGTCTGGCGGTAGTCACGGACATCGTCCTTTCGCATATTGTCGCTTATCTATAACACAACCTTGCTGTATTGTGTTGTCCGTTGCAACAAGGGGTTTTTCTGTTCATAAATTGAAATGGTGTGAACTCATCTTCAATTCACAAAATATTTCAGTATTAATCTAAATTAGTGTGCATATTGTAATGACAACTCCATAACTGAACTGTTTTTCTGAATGTTTCTGGCATCAGTGCCAAGAATCTGACAAAATCATTTCAGAAGACGACACCCAGTTTGTTAATATTTTAATAGAATGAAAAAACTTTTAATGTTTTTGCTTAATTTGTTGTTTGTAATAACTATCAAACTTTATAGTGTAGATATAGCAAATGTCCTATACAATACTACATACTATACTCCTGGATAGCTTATTGTGGTCACTGGATTATTTTTTGTAATAGAACATTATTGTTTTGTCTAATTCCTCAAATAGTGGTCCTGTTGAGAATGGTGTCTGTATCTTTGTGATTGTCTGAATATTTCTACTACCGACTGTCCCAAGTGAATGAATTGGGTTTATTACAGCTTCTTCTCACTCAAGCCAAAATGAATAGATCATACAATTGTGTTGTTTTTATTTTCAGTTCTTAATTCCCTGACTGAGTACCCAGCAAATATATCAGATTAAAGATGGCTGCTGAAACATTATCAGCTGAAGATAAAGAATTTTTAGCCACATGTGAGGAAGAACTGAAAGATAGATATACTGAGAAAGATGAAGATTTTATGAAAGTATTTAATGAGTTGCTCTCTACTCCGCCGGTGTTAGACTCCTGGTGGGTTCCTAACTTGGCGCGACGCAACGAGCGCCGCGGTGGTAACAGACGTAGCCATCCGTACCAGCGAGACCAGCGGGACCAGCGGGACCAGCGGGATGGCAACAGAGACAGGAACTACGACCGGCGCGACAACAGAGGATACAACGACTACAACAGGGGCTATGACGACAGCGGCTCAGGATACCGACCACGACACAGATACCAGTACTGATGGCTCTTTAGTTAAAAATGTATTTTTCTTATTATAAAAATAAAACATTCACTTTCTCAAAAGAATATATTCTCAATTATTATGGCTTGATTTACATTTTAACAACTTAGAATTACATAATAAATCATCACCGATAAAGTAATGTAGCTACAGCAACCGTAAGATGGAAACCATAACTGATTAAATAAATATTTTATTTCTCACTGCTACTCAACAAGTCTAATGATTATAAATTTATAACAATAATTATGCCGATATAATTTTAAAACCTAAGTTCATCTATTACATTCCTGATGTACACAAACAATAACAACGTCAAAATATTCTGCTTGAATAGACGCACGCGCTAATATTCTATACTTCTTCAACAGCTGGGACACATCTTGGTACTTGTACTTTCTACCATCAATATACACAAGTTATTACGCGTGGCCTTTCACAAAAATATATATTATATCTCTTCTAATCTCACATAGGTATATGTTGTATATACAGTAGATATATGAAACAAAACACGACGCCATTATACAGCGGTAGATAGATGCGCGGCGCGGCGGCTCTAGGACAAATAAATAATGTTATACGACCAGATAGATCTGAGTAACATCATGCTAACGATTACTAAGCACAATGACGATTACATTCATCAAGCATTCTAAGATAACTATTTAAGTTTTTTTTTACTATTTAATTTATAATATTCATATATTGGCTACTCATCTCTGTACTGAAGCGTCATATCACAAAAATAATCTATGGTTTATTGAAAACTATGTTGATTGCGTGTTCGTGTTTTGTGGACTATCGTAAACATTCTTATAAATGTGTGACATGAATGAAGATATGTTAGATATTCACTAAACTCCCGATCAGCAGGTCAGGTTAATGTAATTAATCAGTGACAACGCTCCAATAAGTGAAAAAATGCAACCATAATAATCAAATCACAGTACAAGTGTAACATAATTATGCTCACTAACTTAATAATATTATGACTCAATACAATCAGACGACAACATAACATACAAAATCTACACAAATTATTAATAAATAAAATATTTATACTGACAGTGTCACCGACCCTTGCGCGGGCTACACATGAGTGGCTCGAGGCTCGCGTTACTTTGGCAAGAATGCAGCTTGCAGCTAGCAGCCGTCTGCCAATACGAGCGAGCTACCTCCAATAAGTCATGAATGAACCAGAATCACCTTCATAAAATTAATGTGTGTTACATTGCTCGGTACTGGACACGCCAATAAGTCGGCCTCTAACTAAACACATAGGTAATGATTGATTCGTTAATATATAAAGTTCTACATAACATACAGATTTTATAGTTACAAATATGCTTTTAATTTCCTTAACAACAATGCACAATATTAATTGTATGAATTGACACGTAATAATTATCGGACTGAGCGGGCGCGCGGCGCGAGCGTGCAACCGCGGCGCCGTACGCCGTAGACGCCGTCCTCCTAGAGCCCACAGCGAGCGTGCGTGAGCTCCGTCCGGCTCCGGAACTTCCAACTTACATACAAATGACAATTGACTAGGATTAATGCACTTGCTCAGCGGAGGTCGCGGGCGGGCGGCCCGCACCCGAGCGGCGGCACTCGTATCCGAACACGCCTCTAAATTCGGAGAGGATGAAAACATTGGTCAGGTTTCAGTACATTTGACTAGAAATGCGCGTAGACGTTATTAATATTGTCTTCATGTCGGCCGATCGATGTTGACCGCGCCGCTACGTTTCGAGTCACAATGCGAGTACAAAATCGTTTTCAGACTCATCGGTACTAAAGTCGAAAAGACTGACTTGTAAAAGTGTCAAATCTTCGTAGCAAATTTCATAAGATAATCTAAAGCTTATTTTTTGATTTGAAAGTATAGTAGTGGCCGGCGCGTGCGGCGAGTCCGGGAGTCCGGCGGGCGAGAGGGTGTGGGTGTGAAGGGGGGGCGGGGGCGCTCAGATGAAGGTCCAGCACTCCATGATCTTGACGATGAAGTCCTCGCGCGTGGTGAGCGGCTCGTTGCTGTATGTCTTGCAGCGCTGCGTGCGACCCAGGTACAGGTCGCCGTCCAGCCACAGGCCGAACTTGCCGCTGGAAATGTTACACCCACATTAGTACATCAATACTATATTTTAAACAATTCGATTTTTTTTGGCGAAAACGAACCCTTTTCAGATAGATGAGCTAAGTGAAGTGTGTAGGTATTTATGTTTTTTTTCTAATATCGGGATGTTCGGTTGACGTGACCTTCTGAAACCTTCAAGATCTAACTTGTATTATGTGGGCTATACTCACTCGCCGGCGCCGATGGATATGTTGTCGTTGCTGCCGCGAATAAAGTACATGTTGTCTCCACTCCAGCCCCAATACTTGAATTTGGTTTTCGCTGGCGGTGGTTGTTGATCTGTAACTAAATTAAAATTAAATTAAATAAATTGAAAAGGCAAGTAAGTATGGCCCTCGATTTTTGCGCATTAAAAATATTTAAAAACGCCTTTGGGATTCACCCGTTCTCTTCCGTTTATAGGCACACGTAATTTGTTGCATGAAAATACTGTTGGATATTCACGGAAAATAAACTTTGTCAATTTTATCTTACGTTAAAACTAATGTAAGCGGAGTTAAGAGTTATTTTTTCTTAACTCCGCTTAAACGTCTTTCTACAGAGACGTACTGCTTGTCACAATTTCTGAAGATGGCGGCATCTTCAAACAATATTGGAAGAAGAACTTACGTTTTAAATAGCGTTACCTGTCTTTAGTGATTAACGATTCACTAAGGAACAAGTGCAAGCGGAGTTTAGGCCCAATGACCTGATTACTCTGCCCGCCGTTCTATTTACTAACTGACCTTCTTTTTTATCTTTGTTGCCCTCATCCTTATCCTTGGGGCTCTCGATAGCGGCGTGCGACTGTCGGCGCGCCTCGTCGCCGCTGCACTGGAAGGAGTACAGCAGCGACTCGCCCGTGCCGTAGAAGTGCTCGGACGGGTGCAGCGCGGTCGATGTCAGGGCTCCGAACACCTGGGGGAAATATGAAGGATTTTAAACACACCCTTAGAAAAAGTTACAAGTGCAGTGTATAGGAAACTAATGAGGTGATTTGGGAAAGGGAAAATCGTGGCAACGCCTTAGATGGTTTGTTAGGTTTGCGCCTCATCTGGCAGCACAGAATCGCATTTTTTCCAAGCTCCTGTCCTTTTCTGTAGCTCAGAACCGTCATTTGCTAGAGCGAGAAACAGAGTGGGAATGCTATCGCACGCGGCAGCAGTCAGTAGCGATTCTGTACTGTATAGTGGTAGATGAGGTTAAAACCTAACAAGCCCTTGTAGGCTTGAACGATTTTTTTAGCACGCACTGCTTAGCGCGAAGAGTTGAAAATACAACGGTTCTAAGATGCACTCTGTCGGATTCTCAATGCTCAGCTTAATACCGAGAGTTGAAAATCCAGTGCGCGGTATAAATGATCCGTGCTAACGGGGGCTAATTGCTGTGTCTATAGGAAAAGAATGAGTTATTTTGGAAAAGAGAAAACCGTTACATGTATCCTAAGGTGGCCCACTTAGGATGTTTTAATAATGGCCATGATTTTCGGTTGCGGATGTTGCAGCTATAATTATGAAGAAATAGTAGGAATGTTAGAGTACCAAGAGCACATCTATTTGAAAAACTTCGAAAAAGAAACTATAACATCTTTTAATGATATTGAATTGTTAACCGCAGCCTCTAATAAAGGTGATATCGACTGGTTATTCTTAGTAAACACACATTTTGATTAAAAGATTATAAATATGTAAGTACTTAAAATGTGTATTTCGATTCAGTAGTTAAACCGTTAACCCCGAGCTTATCGAATAAATGCTTGTTTATGCGTTACAACTACGACTTGAAGTAAATCGTTCTAGTTTAATCGTGACACATTTTCCTATGAGGATAAAATAATATTTTCATAAAGTTTTTGGATGAGTACATGCTAGCTAAGCCCATTAAATCCTCTGTTAAGATAACATTGTGCATTGGGGAATAGCTGTCTCCCGTGTTATCGAAGTTCAAGTGCTCTGCAATTTATCAAAAACAGTTTACTTTTTCCGTGTTGTTTTCAATTTTGTTAAACGAAACAGTAGGTAGTTTGTTTTCGTTGAAAAACTGTAATAAATCTTGTCTTAGTCATGCCTTGTTAGTCATGACCAGATGTTTTCTAGATCGGCTCACCTACCTGGCAGGTAGAATGTGGTTTATTTATTTATTTATCGATACTTTATGCAGTCTGCCTGTACATACAGGCGGCAGAATTAACGACATTCCTCTTAGAAAACATATATTCGCAAAAAGAGTTCGACTGAAACCGAAACTAATGTTAACATATAAAATTTAAAAAAATGCCATGTTCAAATCTAGCGTATTTTTACACGTACACAGACAGTTCACACTTGAAGACTTGTTATACGTGATCGTGATTTGTTGAGAAAAGGCAGATGATGATTCGTAATCGTGATTTGAAAAAGGTAGTGACACAGTGCTACCTACGTAACTGTAAGAGACAGTGGGGGCAAAGGAGCCTTGGCTTCGGCTAGGACCTTGTAATGCCTAACATTCTCCTACAGCAGGTTGAGGGCATAATATAGGTACGTCATAAATGTGCTAGTTGGTCCTGCGCCTGAAAGTCTCTCTCTAGAAAGTGTCCAGTATTGTCGGATTGCCGTCTCAGAACAAGACACAAGACAAGACTAGAGTGCCTACTACTAAGAAAGCACTCTCTCTTCCCTCACTCTCATAGTCTGGGATCGCAGTAAATATAGCAATGAATAAAAATAATTTATTGTTTAGAAAAGAACATTCAATGCATTGAATTGCCTGAAACTCACTAGGATTCCCTGTGTCGTGAGTACCAGGCTCCTTCGTTCCGTTTACATTTATATTGTTACACAAATAATATATCCGTACCATACAATTCTTAATCTAATCCAATCTACTTGTAATCTAAAAAAAAATGGAATACACAAAGAAAACAGTAGGTTACCCATGAAAATGGCTAGTCTCCGTTGAGATTGGCCCTGACCGAACAGTGAGAAGGACTAGATGTTAATAAATGTTTACAGAAATTGTGTTGCGAGTGGGCCTCAAGTAGTGGACGCTATGCTACCCTAGCATCTACTTCTTGAGGACCACTCGCATCATCACCATTTTACAACCCCTACGGGTGGGTTAGTGTTGTGATTAGGTTGGTACTAACGTTGTTGTCCGTATCCTGTATGACCAGCAGCACGGGAGTGTCCACGCGCTGCATCTTGCGGTACATGGAGGCCAGCGAGAAGCCGTGCTGGCTCGTGCTGAACGCCAGCGACCACATGTAGCCCTGCGCGCGAGCCGGCAGCACCGCACATAGCTTCTCTCTGAAATATACAGATCATACCGGTGAACATTGGCAGATATGGATTCTGGGTTTGTGCCCAGTTGATGGCAATAGACTGGCCTCCTATTACATGGGACTGTATATGGGACTTAAAACTTATTGGCAAATATGTGTCTTCACAGGTTGCTGCACCTTTGCCTTACCCGACGGGTTTACAAATGTGATGTACTTATATGGTCAACAACATGAACAACAAAAACAACTAGAATTTGTCTATTTCAGTCTCCCTTTGTTTTGTTTTTTTTTTATTGGGCACAAAACATTAAATAAACAACTCAATTATCGCCATTTGAAGCAAGATAAACTTGTAATAAGTACTAAAAGAGTTAAATTATGATCTTTATAAGTGATTTTTACTTCTTTTATAACAACTGTTGTTGTTACAAAAACAAAACATTAAATCTAGCCCGTAATTCCCAAAGGGTCAGACAGTTCCACAGTCTACATATCGCCAGTAATGTTTAACTCCCATGTAATAGGTAAGTGAGCTTATTACATAATTTGAAAAGAATAGTCACTTTTATTTGAAAACGAAAATACAACTTATTTGATATTATACAACGATTGTTCTAGGCACACAATTTCCCAGTTATTACACCAGAACGCTTACATTTCGTACCATATCGTGCCGGTACCGAGAATGGCAAAACAAAAGTTGGTAGTACGAAAAGTCGTAAGGCTGGAGTTTCCTATTAACACCATCGGTCACATTTGGCGTTAACATAAACTTCCCACAGTATTTTTGAAGCTACAGTGTGTTTCAAAGACACCAGACAGAGCTTTTTACCGTGCAGGTTGCGTTTCATACCCCGTGACACCAGCAAATAGTATCGCCGTGGACTGTCTTGTCCATTTGGTGGTGTCACGAGGAATGTTTGTGTAAGTTGCAAGCATCTAGACTAGGCTTAGACGCTGTTTGCAGCCGGTGATGTTTATAGCAGACTTCTGCATTTTTTAAAGAGATTAACGGATATGTCCGGTAGCATTCACTTTTCACTATCGTTATTGCAAATAGAATGCCACTGTCTAAGCTCTCTGTTCGCTTTTAGCATGAATAATAAGTGACTTACCTGTGTTCCATGGTAAAGATCTCGGAGGTGCCGATGAGGTCGGGCGGCGAGAACTCCATGTCGATGGAGGCGCCCGACGAGTACAGAGCGCGGCGAAGCTCATCGCTCATGGACAACACCTACACAACACATACAGGTAAGTTTTAAATAGTACTACACGCTCATGAGATCATGCTATAGTGGTGCCTGGTTCTTTTAGTGCGGCTTTAGTCGGAACTAAAGTCGCCACCTTTTTTTTTCGATACAAGAGAATTTCACTACTCTTTACCAACAGCGTCATTCAAGACTGACTGTGTCATTCAAGAGCCAAAAAAACCATGTTCCACTATAACCGGATCAGAAATGAAATGGGAATATGACAGCTCTCTCAGATTGGACAAGTATGTTTAACAAAATGTGCTAAATCAACTACTATTTAATGATGAGATAAGGTAAATGCAAGTGTAGTTCTAAAAAGAAATTGCAAGTATTATGCTATAAGTGAGTAGGAAATTCGATTATCTGATTGCGAATTTCGAACTACTCTAAAGGCTCATAATTCTGATTCTGTTGTCATGGTACCATGTGACAAAATCAGACATGATTTTTTTGTAGTGAATTTTTACATGGAAAATGTTGTAAAGTCATGCCAAAATTTAATGCATAAAGATGTGATACAAATATCGCAATGATTAGTGAAGTGAAAAGAGGTTTACAGTGTTGCCACTTTTGGATCCATAGTTTGATACCAAATGGTATTAAAAGCAATCTTCAAAGTGGCAACACTAAACATTTCCATGGAACAGTCGACAAGATGCACTAGCAGGTGATGCATTCCCGATCTACAGTTCACATTCAACATTCACAGTGAACAGTGCGAGTTCGTGCGCACTACTTCAGCTAATTACAATAATTATAATACACAAGTACACAACACAGTGTTCAGCGACCCTTAACAATGTTAATACACTAGTGTTTTGCTGATATTTCTTGCTGCAATACTATCTACTAATATTGGAATAAAAAACCTATGAAAGAAACCTATGGAAGCTTCTGTAGTTTGTGGAAGAAAGAAATCCTAGGCATACAATTATCTACAATACAGAAGATAGACAATGGACAAATCGGGGTATAATACTAACTCCAGCACCCCAATTGCGTTCGCACTCGGAATGACAATCCCTTACATTTTGCCAATACAACAAAATCCACTGCCTCAATGAAATATTTAAAAACTTCGTCTATTCGACAACAACAGTAACGCAATGGATATTAAGTATTATGTTGAATAATGTCAAAGAGATTTACATTCGGAATCTGTTTATGTTACGCAATTAGGTTGCAAGTTTCTGAAAGCCTGTTTAGATTTTATTATTTGTTATGTGTTGCCAGCCAATCACAACAGCTTAGGTGACATTTGGTTGCATATTTACTAATCAGGCTTTAAGAAATTGAGGTTATTCTTATTACAATTTATATCAATAAACACTTAGCTGCTAAATAAAACACATAGATTTTCTTCAGACAAAGTGAATTGTTAAACATTAATTAACTAGCGTGAATGCTTAGCACCTACCGGTCACTGGTTACCAGTGTTTAGTAAACTCAAGATAATTACTTCACACAAGTTTCATTGCACTGTTAATTGGCCAACACAAGTCAAATCACTAAGCTAAAAACATTTATGTCATAATGAGACTGTTCTCGACTGTGCTACACTTAATTTATTTTATTTAATATGAAAATAAGACAACCGTAGAAACTTATAAGAACAAAAAAAAACTTGCCAGTGAACTTGGAATTATGTAAATTAGTTTTTTTTAGGAGTACAGTAAGATTATTTTATAATGTTGGTTGCTTCTCACCTCTCGGATGGAGTGTATGGTCGCGCGCCTGCGGGCGGCGGCGTGCCCTAGTGTCTCCCGGTCGCATAATGAGTGTATAGTCCCCCTTCTTTTCAAGTTTGCATTAAACACAATAAATTCAATCTTCCGCACTTTCGCGGAAATTATGCGCGCGAGTCGACGTAAGAGGCGAAACATTTTCGTTTTTTTTTTTTATCGATTAGTATTTAAAACCTTGACCACCTGTTGGTAAATGTTAACTGGGCACTGAGCTACTTTGTTTCTGAGATCACTAGTTTATATGAAGTGCAGGCTAAGGCTGAATACCTACGGGGGGCATGGTGGCGTTTTATCTATTACTGTATTAACTTGTCCAAAACTATTACATGATCCGGGTCATGAAGTTACAGCGAGCGATTGCATTCGCGGCGTTGAATGAACTGTTTCCTGTCGGCACCTTGTCCAAAAAGAAATGTCGTCATAATCTCAATTTATCACCTTTATCTTAATGTATTAAACATCAATGTGGTACATAACTATCTCTGGATTAGAGCTGGGATTACGACTTATTTACTATAGCAGCTAATCGCCAATAAATACGTACTGATAACATTTTTGAGGATAGGCCAGACACAGTAAGAGCTGAGTATTGTCAACAACACCGCATAGGCGCTTAAACTACATATTATGTACCTACTAAGATTAACCATGTCTTCTTCAGTGAATTAAAGATTATAACGTTGTGCAATAATCCACACGTCTCATTCCAACCACTCGTCACCTAAGTATTGCAATAATAAGTTAGGTAAAAAAAATATGGGAAATGGAAGTTAACCCAGCGGTTGTGCGTCCGCGCATATGATCCATTTTCTTGAGACGGAAGGTAACCCAGTACCGTAGAAAGAACAGTGGCATACTTGAGTGATTTTGTGCCGGTTTCAAATATAGCCAATAAACTAGAATAGGGAAACGAAATCAGACGACTACGCGACTGTCGGAACGCAGACGAAAGTAAAATTTACTGACTTTTGTTAAAGAAAAATATGACGAAACTGACTGATTAAATGCAATAAGAAAATAATGGACGGTAAAATGATCAAATGTAACACATTCAAATCACAAATTTACACGATTGTATAGTTTTCATTTCATAACTAATAATTATCGAAAAGGAACACTTCACATATTTCTTGTATTCTTGAGGAAGAAATTGGAATTGTAATGACATTACTTACTACATATTCAGGAGGACAATTAGTCAAATGGCAAATGGGCAATTCTCACACGTCATTTATTGAGAAATGTTGTCCTGTTTCATTAGTTACGTTCATACATACATACATACATACAGGCGTGGTAATTGCTTCTATATGAATAATATATTATTACGCACAGTACACAACAACATCCAAGTTGACAGGTATTTTTTCCTGTTAAAAATAACATAAAATATGTAATTAATAGCTGCTCTACAATGTATTTTTGAAATATTGTTTAGTCACTTAGGTAATCCTTTGAAAAACATCTATCTATATTTAGCTTTTTAATCAATTTAAACACTTAGATAAAAATACCCGATCTTTTTTATGTAAGTAAAGCGTTGCAATTTAAATAAGTAGTACATTATAGAATAACACTAAAAAGATATTTACCATGTTTACTATGAGTTCCCGATATTCCGAAGCTGTTGCAAGCACTATGATCACGGACGATCTAGTGTTAATGTTAACGTTATTGACCATGACAGTTTAAAAACTAAATAATAATTAGTTAACGATCATTTGCTAAATGCACATTTACTAATTATTATAATTTATTCTATAACATAAGTCATCATTAACTAATTAACTATTATCTTATTGTTTGATGTTTACTTTATCCAAAGTCGCAGATTAGTGTTTTTGTACTGAGAAAGTAGATCTATACATGATACTTAGGAATTTTCTGAGACAAAAAAAAACATTTACTATCATTCTTCTAAGAATGAATTTGGAATTATTTTCACTCTTTACCAGATGCTATCGAAACGGTCGATATTGATTAAAAAAATTAGGAATTGAGGATAAGTACGGAATTGTTTTTGCCTAAATATTTGGCACGTTTTTTTTTTTTTAAAATATAAGATATTTTAAAGCATAATATTCTGAGTAAAGTTAGATATGACCTTAGTGATTCATTGTCTCAGCAATTAATTAATTGATTGTATTATCTTCAATCATCAGCAAATACCTAGGTAATATAAATACGGATAATGAGAAGGCACGTCTCATGAATCAAACTCAAACTCAGTTATTTAATGTATCGAACGTAAATGCAATACAATGCGGCTAATAAAAGACGATTAGATAATTTTATTGTTATTGCTGTTTTCGGTATAATTTATTACGTTGTAACATTGACTTTCAAAAGTAAACAAGCTTCTATATTTTCGATGGAATTATTTTATTATGGAAGTTATAAATAATGCATAGGTACGTTTCGTAAGTTTCCATAATTGAAATTCCAAATAGGTTGAGAGCCCTTTTGATGTATGTTAATCTAGTTTACTTGTGTCGCAATTTAACGGAAAATTTTATCTCAATGTTGAATCTACTTTACGCTGCGCTTGCGCCGTAGATTTTGAAACGCACGAATGATTTTGGACGAGGCGTCGACGTCGAGATCGTCATGACTTCACCAAGTTACAATAAATAAACATGCCTCATGAATAAACAATATAATATTTTGAAAAACAATGCGCCATCGCCATCGGTTTCTATACATGGTGTTTCATGTTCCGTCTGACCCTTAAAGGCATATCTGGAGTAATAGATTACAGTGAGAATAAATAAATAGTTCCTAGACCTTGCGATTGGACACAGCACGGAGGCTGGTCGCCTCTCTCTCTATTTATAGAAGAAGTGGTCACTAATTGCTACCAGCTAACTAACGAGACAGCAGATAAAGGATCTGCTGGAGAACCGGCTGTGATTGGTCAAAAAGAAGGCAAACTATGACAAAACACAAGTAGGTTTTCTAAAAATAAGTCTGTCATTATGAGGTGTAATAGTACCTCACGGTAATCAGCAATAGCGTGGATTAACGTTTGTAATCTATCAACTAGTGGAAACAGAGTATTGGGAAGTAATCGAAACTTTTCCTAAACAATCTTATCGGAACATAAACAACGATTCGTTGGCGGCTAGGACACGTGGCTGAATGGCTGATACTGCCTACGTTCAATACTTTAAGTTAAGCTCACACGCTATGCGTCATTGTCTCTACCGGATTCACGATCGGAACCAAATGAAGAAAAAACGAGAATACTAATCAAAATCGTTTGAAATAAATCGAAATGAGTCTATTTTTAATCAATTCTGTAGGCTCGTGTGTAGTAAGACACTTGACTAGTTCGTAGCTAAATTTTTTACTTGTGCATAAAAACGGATTAACAGGCCATGTTATTATAATATTCTTGCCATTATAAGACCTTGTTAAAAAATTGGAATACGGTCTAAGAGAGGCTACCGCAAGGCGGTATCTTGGGACCGCTGTGCTCTAGCAAAAGTTTTAATAATGTTTTTTTTGTGTTGTATTAAACCTGCTTTAGTTGCTGTTTAAGTTTATAATTTAGCCGAATTTATGTAGATATGCTTTCTTGTTGGAATAATTAACATCAAACGAGTTGGGAACGACATATTTGTCGCCTACTTCTTGTTGAATGAGACGTTTACGTATAATAGTCAACCAGTTTTTCCTCACATAGAAAGGCCACTACGGCATGCTTCGTGAGTGGAATGTTAAGAACGCGAGATGAACTTCGTAACCAATTAGATAATCAATCCACTTATCTTCGTGTAGTTTATATTCCAGTTGAACTTTAAAAGATAAGAGCGTGCAATGCCATAGTTATTGATTAATAACGTGCTTCTAATCAGCAGATAGCACAAAGAATGAAGTTGACACTGCCAGAAACTCAAATATTTAATTTATTGCAGTGCATGCGCGATGTTAAGTAATTAAATGTTTTAAAACTTGTTTCTTCGTAAATGAGATATTGTTGACGTAATCCCCACCTCCGCGTTAAGACAATGACATTGAATCGCTGTTTTTAAATAAATATATTTAACCAACAAGTGATGTTCGAGCGTGCGCAAGAAAAGCTAACGGTACACTGCTCACCTTTTCATCGTCGAAAGTGTCAGACTTTTCGGTGGTAGTGGTCGGCCCGAGTCGCACCATCTCTATCCATTTAACAGTCTGCATCGAGTTCACACTTATTTACGAATAATACAAATTAAAAACAAAGGAGCATCAACGCTCAGATTTTTACGCACAAGCGATGCAGCACAAAAAACACGTCGTCCACATCACAATCGCTAGCGCTTAATTTAGAAATCACCCACGCGATTACAAGGTTTCATAACTAAACACTGAACACTAGCGTCGCGGGCTTCTGCTTATAAACAAAAGTGGTTTGTATTCGTTTGTACGTGCCAGCCGGTTACAATGAGTGTGTATTAATCGAAGAAACAGTCCGAATGTGCAGTTGACGACCGGTCGAGTCCACGCCGTAATTAATGCTTGAATACTCGGATTAAAGTATTTGAACGAGTGCGGTGCGCGAAGCGAGCACGACGAAGCGACGTCGCGTGGAAACTAAAGTCTAAAAGAAAGGAGCGCAACACTCGGCGCCGACGACCCCGCCGCTCGGGCCGCGGCGTGCCGCGCCGATACCGAACACCAGCAGTCAGCTCCGTCTCCGTACGCGCGGAAACGATTATAACCAACCAATTAGTTCAAACCGAAGACAGAACTGAACACACCAGACTGATACTTGTTTACGATGTTAACATAAACTCGGGAGTCTGGCCAGAGCTTGAGATCATTAAGACTCTACTGCTAAAAAATAATGTAGTGTTTATGGTAATTTTTGTCAGTTCATTATCAGGTATCTAAATTGGGATACAGTTAACGCTACGGCTGTTATGAACAGTAATAACAATAGTTACAATGAACCAACTGTTTCAGGAGTAGAGATGTTAACCTTGGCAGTAGGTAATGTCAATGCTTTGACTCGACCCGCGCTCGAAGGCAACGCTACTTTGCCTCGTGTATAAGAATTACCAACAGACTGGTAAAATAATTAATTATTTAAAAAACGAAGA
This sequence comes from Noctua janthe, assembly GCA_910589295.1. NCBI lineage: Eukaryota > Metazoa > Arthropoda > Insecta > Lepidoptera > Noctuidae > Noctua > Noctua janthe. The sequence goes on along the minus strand of OU342556.1, from coordinate 8,356,847 downwards.
TAATGAACATGTTCGAAGTCATAATCGTAAACATAATATGGCGGAAGTGCACGAAAACGAAGGGCTTTATTTTTAAAGAAAGGGTGGAACAGCCTTCTGAATGGCCAACAGAAGTCCTTGATTGACTAACATATCCTACATTACGGATTTCATTTCAAATGACGAGCTTTTAAGTATTTGCCACATAATATGTCGCATTAGGTCGGTGTTGTGACCTATGGCACGTTATTACATAAACATTACGCAAAGAATGAGACAATTATAAATGCACACAAACAAAATGTGATAATAATGATTTTAAAACAAATATGGAGCTATGAGATATTAAGAGTCCATTACCTGTTACTTTGGAAGGTCTTGTGTACAAAAGTAGTCAGCGATCTTGGATCAGGATATATTTGTTAAAACAAAATCACTGTACAAAATTGTCAGCTCTACAAACATTCACTATTTCTTTAATTTTAAACCTGTTAATGAATACAAGACTCGTTCACATTGTGGTCCGGCCGGCTCAGCGTGTCTTGAGTATGCAGATGTATTCGCCTAGCCTTGCGATGCTCGAGTTATTATTGTCTTATAGTGCGGATCGCAAAAGAAGTGCTTCAGAGTGCGTGCGTGCACTTCAGCATGTGGCTCACTGAGGTCTATTCACTATGTACCATGTATAAGCCTGACAGGCTGTAGTGCATAAATCTCCAGATATTTATGCGTGTCGAGCCAACAACGAGCTTACAATTAGTCGCGATTAACATCGCAGCTAAACGCGGCGATTACGACGACGTCAACTGGGACGCGTTTAATTGAAATGTCTCACACAGAGCTACATGCAAATTAATGAACGCACCATAAAATATATTGTATGATATAACTGGGGGTGACACATCTATTAACTTTATGACATTTCTTATGTTTTGAAATCGACACCAGCTATATTGAGAGTAATCTCCTGGCATGTGCTGGTGTTTAATTTATGTGGTGCATTTGTTGCATTATTAATAAGACCTCTCAGTTTAACATTTTTGTCAGTAACTGTTTGTATTGTAGCAGGCTCCGTTGAATATTAAAACTTGTCTTATGCATCTATAATTACGTAGAAACTAGACTATACTAGATCTAGGAATATGATTCCGGTTCCAATTGAGTCAAAATGTAACTAAATACTTCAATTAGTTAACCTTGGCATTTGCGCTAAAATAATGCCCAGAATGTTTGATTGAACATAAAAAATAACAGCTAAGATTTTAAACGCAAATATCTAGTACGCAGTACGCAATAACCAAGAGTTGAGAAAAATATTGACACAATACAAACATCTGTTCTTTATGTCTCGTTCGAAATGTCGATGCCGTTAACTGCACTTCTGGAAAGGCCGTCATTTAAACCACTGCTACGCGGTTTCCTTTGTGGTATAATGTCAACAGAACAGCTGTTAAAATAACTCTCACAAAGCCTATGCAACATTGATTCTACAGAAAGTTATCCTTCAGAAAACTTTGTCTGGCGTGGCGACAATAGTAGCATATGATTGGATAATTTTACCATTATAATTATTACAGGTGATTTCTAATAGCCTGGCGTAGCTACCATGGCACTCAATTCTACTGGAATGAGAGTTCTAGGAAGATCTTCATATTAGAGTTCATCTGCTTGAGTATGGCAGGATTTGTGCGTTGGAATGGCTATTCAAATAAATGTTTCTATTATAATTATTACAGGTGATTTTTAATAGCCTGGCTTAGCGATCATGACACCCAATTCTTATGAGAGTTCTAAGAAGATCTTTATTTAGGAGTTCATCTGCTTTAGTATGGCAGGATTTGTGCGTTGGAATGGATGCTCAAATAAATTTGGAGTGTTCAAGGCAAGCAGGTATAATGCTTTTGTCATCGAGCAGTTTTGCTATTTTTGTTGCGGAAACGTCTGCCAGAACAGAATGTGTTACAATTTCAGTACGCTACGGATCAACGTCAAATTAAATTGTCTGTTTATGGCTATTACACACGCGTACAAAATAAGAGCATGCTGTAGCCATGATCATTATAATTTAGTACAATGTGATTAATCGTTCCGACCTACGAATTGTCGTGTATTCGTATTAAAATGGGTTAATATCGTTCCGGTTGCCCAGCATTAAGTAATTGGTTAGTTACAATTGAGTCTTTATGTGCGATTGTAGCATATCCCTGCAGTTACCCATCACGAGGACAGTGCGCAGTGGTGGATACAATTGGATAATCTCGTGCATACAGTGTGTTATGTACTAGCTATCAGACACAAAAGGTTCACCTTTAATTCGATTTAAGTACTTGTTATACGTACAACAATTATCCACGCGTATTTGTAAATTATGTACACTATAGTGTTGAATTATTATCTGGGTTCCCGTATATCATTGCACCTGTTATCTAAAGTATTTGCTTACTTTGTTGTTCTCGTAAAATTGACTGACTACTACATGAGATTAGAAGTCATTATTAGCTCATTAAGTTACGATTACGCAACGGCAAAGTTGACGCCGAAAAATTCCGTTATGGCACATTTGCAATTCGAATAATATTATTATGAGGTAACTATTAATAATTCTGTTTTAATTGAGTAAATTTTATTCAGAAACATAATTATATTAGTCATAGTAACAAAATTTTTATAATACGATGAATGATACTGATTTTTACAATCAGGGTGAAGGTTTGGAAAGTTTATCAGACATTAACAAGGCTCTTATCTTGTTTTTGGTAAATTATACGATAGCAATGTGTAGTCGACCAAAACCAACCAACTATCGCACAACTATTTATTGCTCATTGATTTAAAGATAAAAGGCATACGATTCTTATAATTTCGGAGGCTATTTTGATGTACAGTACATACCCCATGCATTAAAATAGCGTCTACGAAAAGCGATACTTATATAGCCTGGCACCCGTTGGCCAGTCAGCCCCTCTACCTCTTATAACTATTTGACTGACAAATATCGTGCCTAGCATGAACATAATTCGTTGCGAAATGAAGGAAAGACTATAACAAGATGTCTGAAGCTTACATCTAACTCCATTCCGGGGTTCTTTGAATCTTCTATCACCTTCACATGCACTGACATTTTGAATTTTATGACAAATGTTTTGATTGCCAAGTGACAGGCACCATGGAGGATTTTGTAATAAAGTTTTTAAAGCTTGTCCTTTAACTGAAACTTCTTAATGATTTTCAATGGGACTAATGCGCTCAAGACCTAAAGATAGGGTTCAACGTTTTCAATTCATTTTATTTCATGAGAAATTGATTTCTTATTTACTTTTTACGTTTACCAATGGTGCTGTGAAAAAAATCGTGTCCTGTTTCATATTCAATAAGAATAATGTCAATATAACCTAGACACAATATCTAATTAGATAATATGTATGAAGCTGTATGCTGGTGATGAATAATGGAACATCAATCAGGCGAGCAGTGTTCTTCATGTCGGTGTTAGTGGTAGGAAACACACAGTTTGCAATGCAGTGGACAAACGCCGCGTCAACAATATTAAAAATAACATTACGACTTTAATCCCTGACGGGTTTTTAGAGTTTGTAAGGCATAAAAAGATGAAAAACGAGTCGTGTTTAGTCTAAGAACAAAGTGTTTATTTAATTAGGCAAAGGTGTACCCTAGACCACGCCAATTTTATTGAAATTCCATGTCATAAAGGGTAAGCTTTTTGCCATCAACCGGGCACAAATCCAGACTTCGAACCTGAGAAATTAGTAACAGAATAACACTTTGAACGACTTGGGAAAAAAAACTCAGGACCTCATTTTTGGCAGTAGCGCTTACGACCATAAGGCCGATACGGCAATAATATTTTACCACATCGACAGTATTGGAACGCGCCGTGACGTACTAACAATGCAAAGGTGCCTTTCTAAACGCTTTTCTATAACACGATACAAGAAACTTGTGCAGTAAACACCTTTGTTTGATTCCTGTTTAACATTTTTGCAATATTTCTATGCAGCATTTTTTACGCTTGACAAACAATAGTCGATTGACGCATAACACCATCCGGTATTACTTACTGAAGAATTTAGTATTAACATTTTTTTTACAGAATCATTTGGTAGGTAGAGCCCAGAAGGTTTTTCTTGAGAGAACACAAAAATTTAATTTGAAAATTTTGAGACAGTAGCCTAGCGAGCAGGGGGCACTTTCCGATTTCAAAAAAGGACAAAACTAACAACTCATTTTCATCTCATCGTACGGGGCTCCCCTGCCGTACCGAATGAAAACTAGACGAATACAGGTGTAATTTCATAGGTAGGTCTTGCATATTTACTGAACTATATTTATTCAGAAAACTACATGAACTAACGAGAGAAGATTATATAGCATCCAGTCGTACGACCATTGTTCGCGACCCATTGTACTGTAATGATAACTATAGGTGTGTTCTAAAAACATATTCCAAATGTGTTATGTAATATCTAACCTATGTTTTGTCCCTAATAATGTGAAAAATGGAAACCCTTTCTTTGGTTTTAAAAACATCACATTTACATGCCAGTAGTCATGCGTTTTAATTCAATATGGTATGAATTAAATAACTAACATACAATTTAATAATTTCGATTTACCGCCAGCGGTGTGGCTAATCAGGAATTTCTCTCGAGAAATGTAAAAACAAAACAATATCTATTCCTAGATGCCAGCTTATGTACACACAATTGTTTTATCTTAAACAAATAGTGCATTTACCTAATGAACATTCTATAAACAAAAACGTACACAGCTAATGTGCATACTAAAACCCAGCATTTATGGTAAACAGTGGTAGCAGACATAAACATCATTATGTGTTGCTGGCAACATGTTTCACATTCAAATTGTACGAAACTTCGCCAGCAACACATAATGGGCTTCACATTAATATTTCTAGCCTAAAACAGTTTCCTATGATGAAAACATTCTGAACATCGCAGGATGCTACATAGTTCCGGATGCAATCTAAGGGCAGTGCTTTTTACATTTCACTAATGTGTGCTTCACAATCGCACTACGAGGTATTTACATAGGCTGAATATGACTTTGTGTTTTTATCTCGACTTCCATTATAGAAAAACGTCACCTGCCTAAAATAGTTAGCGGTTTATATGCTTATTATATTATTCTCGAACAAGGTAATCATGGTCGGTCAAGGTCAGGCATAGTTGCATGCACAATAGAGATAAATTAGGAAATTCTAGCAGTTTCCTGTCATTAAAAATTAGCGAAATATGGAATTGACGCGCGGCGTTGGTAGGTAGTCTGTCCAAAGACTGACTAACTATGAATGACTAATTTTTTATTGCCATAGATAGACTTGTTTAACAATTATTTTATCAAAGATTATATTAATTTGTAGACGATCTTTAATACTTTTGATGACTTCTATATTTTTATTTGATTGTCATCTACTCGTGTTATTTGATAAGAGTTGAGCAGATATTCAAGTACTAGGGCAACATAAGTAACAAGGTCATATTCAGCCTGTGTGGTGACGGTGGTACCTCCGGGCGCGGCTCTTCGCCGAGCGAGTCGCCCAGCGCCTCTGCCTGGCTCTTCATTATCGAATATATTTTCACGTAGGGCGCCTTCAGGAGCTACGCGTAACCGTGCATTAGTTCTTATATGTATGTTTGTAGCTTTGTATTGTATGCCGTTGTGTTTAGACAGTCTTTAAGTGTTTATGAAGTTCGTGAATTTTCGAATCTACTTCTCCAGTCACCAAGAAAACTAGACAACTTTCTCACGAGAGAGTTCATGATTGTTGACTAAGTATTGATGCCAGTTGTCATGTTTTCTATAGACAAGAAGGCAAGTATTATTACTGGAAGAAATTAAAGTCAGTATTACCTATCTATAACATATTTACATGTCTTAGGGTTTTATTAACAACATTTAAAAATACATTATCGAATTCGGAATTGCAGACAAGATAAGTTAATGCAGCTATTATCTCTTTTATATTGTAGGTAGGTTAAGACTTGATTAAACCATGCTAATACTCCAAAGTTGCCCCCTCTTTTACCCAATCTCATTCGCCATTTTGAAAACCGGCCATGTGCGAATTGGACTCGTGCATGAAGGGTTCCGTACCATAGTAGTAGGGGCACCCCCTTTAATTTTTATTATTTGTTGTTATAGCGGCAACAGAAATAAACTTTCTGTGAAAATTTCAACAGTCTACCTATTACGGATCATGAGATTAAGCCCTCTGAAAGACAGACGGACGGACAACGGAGGCTTAGTAATAGGGTTCCGTTGGTTACCCTTCGGGTACGGAACCCCAAATAAGATAAAACAAAAATATTTCTTTACGCGTAAGTAGAAAAACTCAATTCGCCATATTTACGGCCGGATACTGTGTGTAAAGAAACTGGTCCACACTGCGGGATGGGTATACCCTTATCTTGACAGCGACGGGTAAACATGTCACTAGGATATCATACTACAGAACGAGCCTTGAGTCGCGATTGTTTACAACTGTGGCACTAATGAGTTTCAGTAATAAAATACAGGGGGCAATTTGGTAATCGCACGATACCTTTATAGGCACAAAAACATTAGTCTGCCTACGTCATAAGCTACATATGTTATGATTAGTAACAGTTAACGCTCTTGCAGCGTCATGAGCGCCTGGTACCGTCTACGTATAGCACGTCTACCTAAAAGGAGTACCATAAACATTCTGTTTGTCTCGCCCTAATGCGGCTTCTAGACGAAGTCTGCATGATAATTAAATTCATAAACATTAACAATAATTCACGGTGCCAAAAAAGGATTTGAATAATTGTAATATAAAAACATCCATGTTCAATGTGTACTGTAATGTGGGATGTGAGATGCATTGTCGTTGATATAACAGTGTGTTAAAAAAGCGTTTGTTAGTTTTAAAAAGGTGTTTAATGTTATGTAAATAAGGACTGTTTTTGTATAAAATTGTGAGGACTTACCTCCCAAGATTCGCGAGTTAGGTCTGACACGTCGCCGGTGCTGCCAGTCCGCTCGTCCTACGAGTAATTCGTCATAAATTAATATAGTTAAGAAATCAACATAAAATATAATCATGAATTATACTCGGAATATTCTTATCTTAATGAGTGATGACAGGAGGCGAGATAAATCTTTGTTTAGAAGTGACACTAGAATGTCTATAAATTCAGAGGCGTTTTGGTACCGACCGCGTTATGTATTTTCTAGTGTAATGGCGCAATGACACTTGGTCGTTCACCCGAATTATAATAACTGTTTCATCATCATTCCCCTGCCCTTACCCCCCCCCCCCCCTCCGCAAATATCTCTTATTTGGGATCGGTGCAGCATGTCTTCTTCTTCCATACCTCTTTAGTAGTCATCATCTCAGAAGCCCTTTTTAGCCAAATCATCTTTTACAGTGTAATCATCGTTTCTTTGGTCTTCCCCTACTAATGGCTGTCAGGTTTCCAAATCTGAGCATATTATTTCGAATTTACCCGAAGTCGGACAAACGAGAGTATAATTGCACCTTTAAACGGTTTCAAGTAATCATAAATTTAATTTTAGGATGTTCATGTACCTTTACTCCGGGTTTAGCCTCATCGTCGTCCCACTCGGTGTCGCTGTCGATAAGCTCGTAGCCGTTGACGCTGACGTCGATCAGAGGGCCGTACCGGTCGGGCACCCAGTGCGTTAGGAACTTGAATAGGTCATCAACCCTGCAACAAATATATTACAGTTACATAATGATAAGTCTAAACATTAACATAGTGAAGTGCTTTATAAAGCGAATAGCTTTTGCCCGAGGCTTCACTCGCGAGTTTGTTGTAAATATTAAACGAAACTTACTACCAGCAGATAAAATGTCCAATATTTTAACACAAAGTCATTGTCGTCCAAAATTTTTAACACCCCTACCTTGGACAGAGTTAGGATTGTTTTAACCCTTCATACAGGAGTTACTTGGTCGAGTTATAGAACAAGTCAAGATTCAAAAGGAAGTAGGCTGCAAGAGCGAGCGAAGCGAGCTCGAAATTTTATTTACACCTGTCTTGGACATCAGTGGAGCTGCTTTAATGCGTGAAAAGGTAATAGATAGACAGTGTTATTGCCGTTTTTAGAATATTCATGGATGACCGGATGGGGTGTTAGATCAAATTACTTTTTGTTGTTCAATTTAGTGGTCATTTTAATTTGTACGTCGACCACATTTAAAGTTAATAAAAGTAATAGCTTATACCAGCTAACGAGGGTTCAGGCGAAACCGAATAGGTATGTAGATGAATGTAACATTCGGGTCATTGTTATTGTAGAGAGAATTGCATTAATACCTATTTTTAGGACCAATAAAGATAGAAAATAAAACTTTTATGTCATATTCGTTCTTTCGTACAGTATTAGTTTACTGTACGAAAGAACGAATATGACATAAAAGTTTCATTTTCTATCCAGTACCTACTAAGTACCCAGAAGTTCAAACGTTTATCGATCACTTGATTCCATTAGAACTTACAAAGAAATAGCACCCAGTTTTCACGTTTATAAAGATCGTCGCACACTAGCACTGCACGGCATCCTCTCGGCTCATATCTGATTCCGATCCGAGAAGATTTATAGAAAGCAAACCGAACAGGTGCTGATCCCGTGCAATGCTTAAAACTGTGCGCCAATCTTAAGTGTACTTGCCTGTTCCTGGGCACTCCGAACCAGTACTCGGGCTTCATCCGCTTGCGTCCGTAGGACATGAGCGGCGTGGCGCGCGGCAGCGGGCGCCCGATGGGCTTGCCCATGCGCAGGCGCAGGTACAGCGGCGGGTCGTCGCTCGGTCGCGCCGGTCGCGGGATCAATTCTGGCAGAGGTGAGGAATTTGTGGCGAGTTTAGAGATTTAATTTAAAATATGAAAATTTCTTGTTAAAATCCATCTATGACTGTCAGATCAATAGTATCTATTATTTCTTTGCGTTATCATCAATATTCGGGACACAAGGTTAATCAGGCTTTACATTGTTGGTGTAACGATTAGCTGTTTAATTGTCACTTGGATTAAGAGCTAAGGATAAAGAAACAATGAGTTGTTTCATAACGTTATTCTTGTTATGAAGCTCCGGTCAATACTCCAGACTAGGTAAGGTCATCGACCCACTTTTAGTTTTATGTTCCATTCAAATATTAAGAATAGTACAAAGTCTATATGAGGCCGACATAATTACAGGTCCATGGGATATTAGCCCTTGGTTTTTTTTGGACAGTACAGTTATACAAGGATATCATTTGGTACTCAAATAACACTGGCAGACAGGCGCTATTAGTGACCCACTTAAATAAACCCGGATGGTGGTGTTAGGTGTTCAGCCACGAGCTCCTTGTACAGCTATACCGCACCAGCAATGGTACAGGTCTGCGTGGCTACACTGGGGATTGCAGATATCTATGTGCAGGCAGCGGTGACAAGTTACCCACCACAAGTTGGATCACTTGCCGAATAAAACAAAGTAAAGTAATATACTCACTATCAAAAGACGCGAACAGATCCGGCATGTCGTCGACAGAGACCATGCTGCGGTAGTCGAGGCGCGGGAGAGGGGCGCTGCCGCTGCTCGACGTCGACTTGGTGTGCGAGCGGCCGAATCCGCCCAGGGAGCTGCGTCTATACCATACAGTTTTGTTTAGGATAGGTCGTGTTACGGATGTATAGCTCAGGCCATAGCGCGAGTTAAGTGAAGCTTTATTCGTTTCCAGTAATCAAACGTAACATAATCAGCACATACAATTCTCACTTCTGGGAGTGCTCTCGGTGAGAGGTGGCTGTGGTCCACCAAGCGGCCCCAGTGACCGGAGGGCACTCAACAATGACATCCACCAACCGGAGTGAATGCCACATTAAATCAAAATTTCATTCTAGGTCACTTTTCAGACAATGTTTTCTTTCACCGTTTATGTAGCAGTAGTGATGTAAAATAACACGTGCCTGACTAGGTTCGGACCCAAACCCACAATTGGAAAGTCTGGGTCGGTACCACTTGTTGAAGACACTACCATTTCTTCGAAGCCAGTGTTAAATAAGACAACTTAGCCTACCTAGCTTTTAGCTTACCCGGGCGTTGGAATTTACGCTTTATACAAACGCGTCACGCTTCATTTTTGTAAATTGATAAAGCTAAACTAAGTTCGCGGTTTGGTCTGAGTTTATAGCAAGAGTACATAAGAGGCTGGTAACTAGATTTATGGTCGATTGCTATAGCAGTCTTAAAGATCTTATGCACGCCGCTTATGTACTTAAGCAATATGTAGACAAGTTGATATAGGTATAATAAACAACTAACTAGACATCAAACGTTCTCCGATGAAAAACTTTTATAAATAACATACAAATAAGATAAATTACTTTTCATAGACTAGACAGATTTAAATTCACAAAACTCATTACTCTTAATTCGCGATTAATTTAAAGATTAAAAAAAATATATAGAAACGTTTATATGTTCTGCACCTGCAAAAAGTAAAAACTCAAGATCATTAATCCAAAGAGTTTATATTCGACAGCAAATTGGAAGAGACACGTAAGGCAGGTCTTATAATAAAAGACGTCGTAAGCTAAACATGCCAAAACAGTACATAATATATATCAAAGGGTGCCGTAAGAAAATAATGGGCGTGTCAGTGATCCTAGAACATCATATTCCTATGTTAATGGTGGTGACATGAAACAGAGTATAGGACTATAGGTTCTATCTTGGAAATGATGACTAAGTTCTTCCTAACACATATACATCATGCTCCTTAGCTTTAATAGAGAACATGTGGATCTTGAAGTCATACAGTCAAACAGCCAATCGATTTTAATTGATTTATTTAGGGATACATCTTTTTGTTTACAAGATTGAACTTCATGTCATTGTTGACTGTTTTACTCTAAAAAAACTTCAAAGATCCGCCTGACAAGACGTAAATAAAAAAACAAACACATTTATGCCGGTGGATATGCCTAGAAGAGTGATAACGAATAAAAGGCCAGACAGTGAGACCACGGCGTCATAACAAACTTCTTAATACTTTGACTCACGTCTAGTAGCGGTAGGAAGTCAATACATTCATCATACGTTATCAATATAAGACGATGCATCGACATTTATACTCCTTAAGCGGTATAAAAGGCATTGAAAATAACAATGATGTTTATCACACGATAACTTATCGTAACATAAACATATTTACTGTGTTACGGTTGCGACACATTCGCCGCGCTTCATAGATGTTTTTCTTAATCACCAATCATAAGTAAATAACATTGAAAAAATGCGAGAATATTCCATTATCGAATAGAAAGCAGATTATGTATTCGTAGTGCAAGAGAAAGTCAAAATATTAACGTTAGCATTAACATATACGGCGCTGTGGTCTATAGTTGGTCAAAGGCAACACATTACAATTGGGCACATCGACACTTGCAGCGGAACGTGGCATCACGTACCCCGAAGTAGAAAACACGTCCTGGGGCGCCTCTTCAGACGGGGTCTTACTCAGGAACAAACCAGTACCGAACTCCACTAGGTTCATCGGTGAACTATCAATGAACATAGCGGAGTGTAATGTCGGTACGTCCCGGTAAGCATCCACGGTAGCAAAGAAAAAATTGACGATTGCAATATTAATTGTTTCAGTTCCAGCATGTGTATATGTGTGTCGTGAGTGGCGTTTTATTGTAGTCAGTAGCGATTAGAGTCTGTGCAAACATCGTTAAGACAGAACAACACACAGATGATGAGCGCAAGGCTCGTAAAATAGTGCAAACGTATAAAAGGGCTGTTTGCCAAGATTAGAATATACTGTTCATGACTAACGTTTAATAAATCTTAGTTTATGTGTGTTCACGCCAATTAAATTGACTTCGTTTGGAGTATTTCGATGGGTAAATCAGTAAACTGTTTTGTAAACTACGTAATATATTTACAATCAATAGATTGTATAGCATAGTGAATGTGACTTATAAACTGCAGATGTAGAAAGGTAAACATAATAAATGCTGTCATACCAAATATTTGCGTCGGTATGATGTGAGCGCCATCTCGATATAAGTTTTCTAAATACTGTGTTGATGTGACATTTTTTATAATTATTCTATAATTTGTGCTTTTTCTTTAACTCAACGAATACATTTAATGGATGGAGCCTCTTATTAAACTGCTAAAGCTACGCCTCTTATTAAACTACGTCTTTGAGAATCATTATCTCACATTTTTGTGCCTAACTTTCTATACGAAGCACTTAGCAAGTGACGTAAATAACTCGAAGAGCAGCAAGATTTCTTCTCCGGCTCCCCGACTCGATACTATTGAACGAATGTAGTAGGCAGTAATTGTATTTGGTTGAAACTTCAAGTCTTTATTAAGTCTTGGGTTACTTGTTTTTTGTTTTAAATTATTCATGTAAAATAAACATTAAGTAATTTTAATAGAAGTAAAGGCTCCATCCTTTGCTTGGTTCGAAAGATGGAACCAATATTTCTACATAGAAGCACACTTCGCATCTAGCGTCGGTGCTGCACTGAAACGATCGTCAACCAGTGCCAGATGCGAAGCTAACTCTAAGGCCTACGCCACACTTGAAGGAAATTCCGACACCGAACTACCGTTGCGGTAAATCCGGAACAGACGCCGAGGGCGAGCGGTCCGCGATGGAACAACCGATCATCCGCGTAGTTTGCCCGTTATTAGTCATTTATTTGCAATTAACATGTATTGGCGTTCCGACGCGGAAGATGCGCGACGGAATTCCCGTCAAGTGTGGCGTAGGCCTAAGTGTGCGTTCTGGGTGACGGGGCATCACGAATGCGGAATCCGAGGCGCACGAATCAAATGGTTCCGCGGTCTCCGCACAGGCGATGCGCCGTCACCCTGAGTGGCGCAAACTTTGAGCAGTTATACATTTTCTTTAGCGTCACATATACGTTTAGTATGAGTATGTACCTGTTGAAGACCTTGGAGAACATGCTGGTGTTGTGGCTATCAGCGGAGGTGGGCAGCGAGTCGCTCTGGGAGCCCTGCGCCGCGGCCTCGCCTGTCAGCCCTTCCACCCAGGAGAGCGGGTACGAGAGGCGCTTCAGCACCTGTTGACGTTTTATAATTATTATGATATTTTATAAGACATCATTGTCAAGGTAGATGACGTTAGGTAGAGGTCCCCCCTATCAAGATACGATGGCTGTCTGTTTACTGGATATAATCTATTGTATAAGTTACTAAAGTATGATTTGTAACCAGTTGATAATCACCCTATAATGTTTCAGTGGTTTGCGAGAGGGACTAGCCGTCATCCAACACGCAGGACTGGTGGATTTGTAAACTGGGCTTCATCATTTTTCTGCCCTTGTTCCATCCTATTTAAGGTTAGCGCAACGCTTTCAGCTTCCATTCTTCCCTGTCAGACGTCACCGTACCATTTTACTCCTTTCTCTTTCATATCATTCCTCACACAATTCATCCATATTTTCTTTGGCCTTCCTCCCCCTCCCCATCCATCAACATTATAAGCTGGGGTTGCTCGTTGGTAAATGAGTAGTGTTACCTTGTTCTTCTTGTCGGGCTTGGCGTCATCCTTGCCCGCGCTGTTGTCGAGCGAGAAGGACACGGCGTGCGGCTTGCGCGCGCGCTCGGCGTCTGCGTGCGGCGGCGCCGACAGCGGCGGGTCTGCGCGCGCGTGGCACACGGGCGGCACCCACTCCGCCGACAGCACGATGTCCGCGTCGCTGTACACCTGCCGGCGCACGCACTGACACTTAAATCCGATGTTACACACAATACTACGCCGACGAGTACACGACGGTACACTTTTAAGTACTGCACCTGATCAGCGCCACCTCACTTCATATTTACTAGCTGATCCCGATTCGAGACGATGCCCTTATGGTGCTCAAAAGTGTGCGTTGCAGTATGATCACAAACTTGTCGATTGATTTTAATAACGTGGTATTTTTGTTAGTTTGTTATTTAAATGGCGTTTGAAAGTGAACTTTAACGACAAGGAAGTCATACCATTTTTTTATATAATAAATTAAGAAACATAATCCAAAAACAAATAGTAACGAGAAACATCCTCAAAATATAATAAAAGTTATAAAACAGAAGAAGTAGAAAACAAGCCAAGTTGCTAAAAGAAAGAAGTGCAGAAGCAGAGATAGAACAAAAGGAAAAAGATTACCTTAGAAGACTCCCAAGTTTGAACAGTGAACCAACGACAAAGAAAGCAAGAGAATACTCCAAGAGTCTTAATACTCCGAGAATCTGAACGAAGAATCCAAGAGAAATGACGTCACGAACTTGAAGAAACATGGACCATCACGTCATACGTCACCACCTTCTCACCTCATCACACGACGAATAAACCGAATCAGACCGTGCGTCCGCGTTCCTATGCATGACTACGAAACACTGCAGCGCCTGCGCCGCGTCCCGGTGCCAAATGTTACCGGTATCCAGCTCCGTGGACTCGTATATCGTATCTATTTCGTGGTAATAATCGCAATCGCAATCTATAAAGGAGCCCTAAAAAATTGTGCTGGTTAGTAGTGGCTAGACGAAATGTTTGTTAGTGGGAAGGATAAACCCCAAATTAATGATACTTGTGAATGATATAATTTAAATTTTAGACTGGAAATATATCCCTTGTTTGCGACATGGATGACAAAACTAAAAAGAATAGATATGTTGTTTGTGGTTGAATATCAAATTAACGAAAGTAAGTATTAAATTAAGTAACGAATAAACCTTTCATTTTTTCTGTAAGGTTGCAATGCAAAAAATAAATTTAGCCAATATAATGAAAATATTTTTAGCCCAATTTAAAAAAAAACGCTGTCCTGTATTTCTTAGTTTTCGAGTTATGTCATTTTTGTCGCAAAAAAACGATATATTTTTTAGTCTCGGACCTATTTCTTAGTTGTAATATTATTCTATTCATCCCATATGAATGTAATCTCAACTTCTCTTTAAAAAAGTAGAATATATGCATGGCACATTACGAGCAAATTGCGCTTTAGAAAAGGTACAACTGAGAGAGACTACGCTCTAACAAGACAAAGTATTATTCCACTTTTTCCCATCAAATTTTCCAAAGTGTGTCACTGGTGAGATAATAAAGGCATTATTATGAATTCTGTTAAATCTAACACTACCAGCCCCAGCGCAATAAATCGATTAGGAGGGCAAAGTAAACATAAAAATTTGAAGTATCCCACATTGTCCCACTGTTGGGGCTGAGTGAATACGAACTATTTCTAAAACACGACGTCTCATATTTACACCAGGCACAGTAAATTCATGTAACACTCACTTTCTTAGAGTTAGCAGGGGTAACATGCAGCAGCGGGTCGCGGATGTCGATGCCGGAGTCGTGGTAGGACAGCTTCACGAGGTGCTGCGCGTCGTCGTCCGGCGCTTCGCCCTCCGAGCCGTCCACCGCCGCGCCCGCGCCCGGCTCCACGTCGCCAGCAGCTGGCTCGTCCTTACTCGCGTCGGCGCTGGATGATACCTGGGAACGTTACATAAAATTAATTCTTGTTATGCTTGAATTTAGTTCGGGAAACTGCCACTTACAGGAAAACCTAGAAATACCGTTATGTAAGCTCTGTCTGTATCTGATGAATTAACTGCGGGAACGGGACTTCGACTTCACGGCTGCAGTAATACGGCGCTTGAGCATCTATGCGGCGTCAACTAGATGTCAACAAAACGCCAACGCAGCACTCGATAGTTTAACCCAACATAATTATTGGCAGAATATGTTCAAAAGTTTGTCTTCTGGTTTCAACAAAATTGTTACTACTTGTACTTAGTAATTTGTAATCTCTTTATAAAAATAAAATGATTACCTCGCTTCCTTGATCGATGGACATCCTGTCCTTGCTCGGTATAGCCCAATGTTGATCCAATAGCGATTTTCGCCTGTCTTCAGTCGATTGTTGCTATATCGTACAGAAAACAAGGATTTAAAAGTACTTTTAGTAGCTTTCTATAAACAACTTATTCGCAAAAAGATCACTCGGCAGATGAGAAAATAGACATATTTTCAGGTGGCCTCAGTATCAAGTCTTTAGGCCAGTTTTTGGATGACCAAACTACAACAACTAAGATCGGTCAAAACTTAGCCTATTTCCACGACAGTGGCCACCGCTTTCCCTTGTTTTGGGAAAAAGAGGCGGTGCAGACCTACCATGATGTAAGCTCAGGAGTATAGTGCTGTGTTCTTTTTTATAGTTACCTGTAGATTAGTAGGCGTGACGAGCTCCCTGTCGAAGGCCTTGGGGAAGGCGGCGCCGCCGCGGTCCTCGGCCTCGTCGCCGCCGCGCCCCGCCTCGCCCTCCGCGCCCTCGCCCGTGGCCGCCTGCAGCTCGGGGAATGTCTCATCCTGTAAAGTTAACTCGTTGTTGAAACGGAATTTGGCCCTTAGCTATACCTGCCTGTTCCTAAACGGAGTCGAAAGTGTGATTAAAGATTATGGCCCTTACTTAAGGATAATCCTCCATTATCGAGTTTTCTGGCTAGTGACTTGGACTCTTAATTTATCATGTAGTGTTGGAAAGATATGAGGAGGTCTTTGCCCAACAGTGAGACATCAACGGCTAGTAATAAAAAAAGGTATCGTGTGTTTGTCAGAAATAACAACAACCAATAAAATGTTGATTGTATTGTGACGTGTATTCATTGTCAGATTCAAAAAAGTTATGTCTTACTTTGACTAGAAGTGAATCCTTTCCGGGAGAGAGTTCCGACTTATTCATGTAGTAGATCTCAGCCTGCTCAGCTCTGAAAACAAAAAGAAAAAAAAAACAATTAATTTCCTCAACACAGCAGTTCAAGAAAGTATAAAACAATTAAACTGTCACGTAACCATGAAAATTACTTTAGCTTCAGTTACAATGATTGGTGTAAGCATCAAGCGAACTATTCTGATTTCTGATACAAATATAATAGTATCAGAAAATACATATTTCAAGTTTAGACGCAATCCGATAGAGATTGAAGAGGAAAGTTTTGCAAAAAATCCTGTTTTATAATTAACACTCGGTACATTTATTATCAGCTGTTTGTTTCATTAAAATACCGAAGGTTGGAAAAAATGCGATACCCTGAAGTTATTCATACACCTACGGAAAAATATTTTGCTAAATTCTATAAACAGTTAATTTAATAGTCACGTCAAATTTTCGTTCTAATTTTTTATTCTAGAAAGCTCTACATGAAATAATACGCCTAGCACTGCACTGACGGTAGCATCAGCAGAATATCGTTTTTGATAACATTACTAATTCCCTTCCATAAAGTTCAGTTTGTACTAGACCTAAAAACGTTTTATTACTTTTTCAATAGTAGGTGTATTTGTCATTCTGAAATCAACTTCAATTACACTGCAATAAAGTTCAACTGTGGAAAAATAACGTAAGAGACATCGAGTGCGCTTTTGGTATTTGTTACCTTCAACTTAGTTCCGAGAGTTGAAAATCGAAAATCACGTCACGTCGATATACATCATATTACCACTGCTGTACCAACAGAATTAGCAGTACTTATTACAAAAAAGTTGTGTAACCATTTTGTGGTACTATGCAGTATATTCTAATAAATACATACTTGTGCGTATTATGGTCAGGTCCGTGAGTGCGCATGTGCGCGATGTCGTAGAAGATGGCGGCGTTGACGACGTACTCCATGGGCGCGATGACGCCGTACGACTCGGGCCCGTGCTCCATCACTAGCGTGTCCGACACGTTCGGGTCGAACATCACAGCATTCGGCGTCACCAGCAGAACGCCCGATACTACGCCCTGCAAGAATAAAGACAAAGAAATTAAAATATGGAAACAGAAGAGCACATAACATCACGCTTGTAATCCCCGAATGATTAGGCAGAGGTGTACCTAATAGTACGCCCACATTTCGCCAGTTATGTTTAAGTCTCATGCAATAGGGGGCAAGCGCTTTAAGGAATAAGTGCGGAAACCAAAACCCTTAACATAGAACATAGGGGGCAAGCCTATTGGAATCAATTGGGCATTAATCAAGACTGCTTTTGAAAAATTCCCGAACAGCAGTAACGCTTGCGACTACAAAACTAACGAGGCAGTCAACATAAGCCTGAAATCTTCAAACGGCCATGAGCAAGCGCGGTGATCAATGCTAATACCTTCGCTTTATGAGAAGAAGCTTTTGCCCTGCAGGGAGACAGCAACACGCTGGTATTATTAACAGCAGACGGGCTGTGGTATACATACAAATACAAATAACTGTAATGTTTCAGAAGTACATTACATCAAAGACACTAGAGTACTGTTCGCATCTTAGGACAGGCTGTCCGCTAAAGGGACTGCGAAAATTTAAGTTGGTTGAATAGTGAAAAAACAGTCCAAAAGTCGATGAATACCCCATCCAGTGCCGATACTTTCATACAAGCCTAAAAGCTTGGCTTGCCATATAACTCTTCATGATGCTTCCGAACAGTCTGCTTGCCCTAGGGACTTGTCGTATTGTTGGCCCCTAAGCACGCCACTAAGCACAAAGACTTACTTCTATAGTAAGATTAGATATTTTGTATCACTACATAGTAAAAAAAACAAAGTCGCTTCCCGTTGTCTGTCTGTTCCAATGTATGTTTAGATCTTTAAACTACGCAACGGATTTTGATGCGGTTTTCAGTAATATATAGGTAGAGTGATTCAAGAGGAAGGTTTATATAATATATTGCCCCCGTGCGAAGCCGGGGCGGGACGCTAGTGGTATAATGAGACAGCTTCTATTTACTCTATTTTAAGATTGGACTGTATACAAGAAAAATACGCTTAAGTTGTTGTAAAACAAAAATATTACTGGTCTTTCTAAAAGTCCCAGCCAGTGTTGAAGGACAGTCTTTATTAGCACAGCTGGGCTTATTACGCAGTCCATTGTTGACGAGTATACTTGCAGTTGAGACTGCATAAATATACTTGACCGACATACTTGCATACGGCAAATAAAGAAAGACATTGTTTATTAAGCTTGTATATGTAAAAAGAATACATAAATTTTAAATGATAGCCTTTGCAAAAGGTTTCGCCCGCGCGATGTTCAGAAATAATTCCACGGGAAAGTAAGTACGAGTACTACCGGCATAAAATGTATCCTTAGTTCTACGCAGTTACCCAGGTCATAATCTGAGTGCTAAATTTTATCGAATACTGTTCAGTTTGTTTGCATTAATAATTTTAGTATGCATAAATATAGACTTCAACAAACAATAACTAATAACTTTTATTACCGAATACACAAACATATTCTTCTACTAATGCGAAAGTTTGTGAGTATGGATGTTTGTATCTCTTTCACGCAAAAAGCAAAAATTACTGAACGGAGTTGGATGTAATTTGGCACACAAATGGTTTATGACTGATTTACACATAGGATACTTTTTATCCCGGTATTACGATTCCGTAGGACATACCAAACTCCATGCGGGTGAAGCCGCAGGAATAACGCTAGTATTTCAATAGTGGAATGTTTTGCGCAGTAAAATCGTTTGCCTCATAACAACTGACTGTAAACAAATATTCAGCATTCATATCATAGCTCCACGTTAAAGCCATAAATTAGCTTTTACATAACAGAAATGTGTCGATTTTAATAGCCTTATCAACGCAACGCTACAGAAATGATAACGAAAAAAGTGTGTTATAAAATAATCTGTGAACAATACGAGCACAAACAATTGGAATGTTCAAATATTATGTGCTGGTAAAATGATTTGCTGGTGGTAGAAATTAAATTATTTATAACGCCTGAAATTATTATCGGCAAACACCGTTCGTCGAAATTGATATGGACAGGCCATTGCCATGTCACAGGGTGGTCACATAATAATTTATTGATTATCGAAATGGCAAAAGTAGGGTATTTTCAAAATCGCAACGTGCTATTATTACAAGTCTCCTGTTCTGAGACGGATTCGTCGTCTGCCTAGCCTTTTCCCAACTATATTGGGGTCGGCTTCCAGTCTAACCGGATGCAGCTGAATACCAGTATTTTACATGGAGCGACTGCCTATCTGACCTCCACAACCCAGTTAGTACTGGGTAATATGATACCCCTTGGTAAGACTGGTTGTCAGACTTTTTGGGCCACTGACTACCTAACGACTGTCAAAGATCTACAAATGACACCCGGGACCAACGGCTTAACGTGCTTTCCGAGGCACGGAGGAAACTCGGTATGTAATGGGTGGTCACCCATCCACAGACCAACCTAGGCAAGCACGGCTTAACCTAAAGATCGATCCGAGCGGCTGTTATTATTTAGCCACGAGCTCCTCTATGGATTATGGCAGTGTATATTTTTGCACTCAAAATGGCGTTTACGCTACGAGCGATATAAGTACCGCGTCAATACAGATGCGTGCATTCTTGCCTTAAAAGGTTGACGAAGTCCCTCAACCACGCGAATATTCTGTTTAGACTTTGGTTTTACTACATAGTCCACAAGTCCCAGTAGGTAGGTAATATGACAGTGATCTATGGTGATACAGACCTGTCCATCGGTGATGTGCCTCACGTTGATCTTGAGGAAGCGCTGCGGCGCATTGCTGCTCGTGGTGCTGCTTGCCTCAGGTGACCCTGGCCGTAAGCTGTCCAAGAGCTCTGCAATACCAGAAAGAGAAAAATGTTTAATCTACCACAAGTTGTAAGAAGCATTAAAGAAAAACGCAGATTAATTTTGTTCTAATTCTAAAATATTGTCTTTGAAATACCCAAGTCGTACGTGATCTTTTTACTAAATATGTACACCAGTACACCCGAACCTTTCATAGAAATAGACATGACAGTCAACAGTAGATTGAATTGAATTGCAATTTAGGTAATTGGCTCTCTCAGTAAACTAGGGTTATCTCAAACAAGTTGTTATTATTCAATCGTCTTTATTCGCGTGACCGTCCATCTATCTACACTAATCAAGTATCTACAGCCGTTGTTACAATCGAAAGATCCAGTAAAATGACGTCATAAAGCATGTCTACAGATTTTCCGCATTGTTCGAAATACATTATGTTATCTAGATGAGGATTAAAACCTCTTTTTCCTTTGTTTCTATTAAGGACACACAACATACAAATAGTTCAGTTATTAGTTCTTTGAACTCAGATAATTCGCGAGTCACGTTTCGCATTTTATTACATTTAGCCATGAGAAGGCTAACTATAAACAGCTGACGTCTACTTATTAGTCTAATTTGCTGTATTATTTGATGAGAAACGTAATTAGGACGCGACTGTAGTTCGCGAGCCCGAGGTAAATCGTATGTCATGGCCGAGCCTCCGGCGCATTTATCTTTTCATCATCGCTCATTGAGATTGGCAGTGACAGCCCGCCTATATTGAATACATAAACTATATAGATTAGCCATGTTGTGTGTTTATTGTCTGCGAGGATTTCAAGACAGATTTGTGTCATAGTGAGTTTGTTCAATATTAGCATGAACAATGTTCTAAGTTCGTCTCGTGGGAAATTAACCATACCACAAAAGATTCCAGATATGGAATATTTTTAATGATATTCTTATTAATAATACATCATTGAAGACTGAACTCATTCAGAGTGCTTTCTGGGTGGGTAATTATTTAATGTGCTATCTGTTCTACTAAGAACTTAACTGCTTTAAATGTTTATTGCGCAAGTTTGCATATAATTAGTGTGATATTGTAATTTTTGTTACGAACATCCTTATTACTGGATAAATCTAGTTTTTTTAGTGTACCAAACTTAAGCCGCGTTGACACGACCAGAGTATGCCCGGCCCAACCCATAATCCGAGCGCACTCGGATGGGTTGGCATGGGTTGCCACAATACGAGTTGCGTCCAAGTAGGTATCCGAGTCCACTCGGTCCGAGCATACTCTGATCGTGTCAATGCGACTTTAAATAGAAGAATAGATACCTAAATGTTTTAGTCATAAAAGCCAAAAGACTTTTTGTAGGAGTATACCATACCACAATAAAAGTTGAAATGATTTATGGCATAGTGTTGTGCGTCGTTAAAATTATTGCAAACACTTGTTAGCGTCGATAACGAGTCGAGTTTAACGTGATCTGATAACAGATCGGTACATGCTGGCAGTTTCATAATTCATCCACTGTTCTACCTATTGTACAAGCAGTCAATATTTACCTAAAGCAGAACAATCTAGGTATTGATTTTCTATAATGATATTGTTTTCATACCTTTTTCATTTGCAGGCTCGCTCGGCGGGCCCTGTGTTGACTCAGATGTGTTATCGCCGCTCTCCGATGGGCCATCAGAGTCTTTATCGCCATCTGGAAACCGACACACCACTTGTTATGTACACCTGTTTGTTTACTTACACGTCACGCGAGCCGCTCGTGGTGAGCCGGTGACGTCCAACAATATTATAATGCAAGAAACAGCACGAAAACACACCGTGATACCACCGCTTCAGGAATTCAAAACTGAACATTGTCGAGCTGAACCGACACTAGGTCCATATCGGCACATTTATCGGTTGTGATAAACCGAATCCATTATTATCTTGGCGCCTGTAGTCGGAGTCGAGAAGCCGAGTGGCCGCGTGGCCGCAGAATTGATTCCAAAGTGGCGTAATTAGAATTGTAGGACGAAACGTAATTTAGTGACAAATTAAAATAGAATGAGTGAGCGCAATGCGTTCGCTCGGTGTGGCGGTCGCGCCAATACTCCGGCGCGGCCAATGTTGTAACTTTTGTTTGCCGTTTGCCGTGCAAATAGGAGAAAAATTTGTTCCATGTCTACGTCACGCATGAATGAATAACACCAAGGTTGAATCTTATTGTTTTGTTTCACGCCTTGACAATGCAGCATCTTGTACACACAATGTGCAGGCTTTGGACGCTATCAATGCTATTTTACCTGCTTCTACCATTATTACCAACTATGTGACTAAATATAAACTGTGAATCGTAGGATCCACATGCTTCAATTTAAATGTAATTGATAAACGTAGGAAATGGCCATGTGTCGTTCAGTAACAATAGTAACTGAATGTGACGAGCATGGAACAATCTGCATTATAGTGAACGTCAAGAGGTTATTGAAAATAAATAGGTACCCGCATTTTGAATTCAGATTAGCGTCTGTAAAATCTACTAGTTATTTCCTTAACACGAGTCACGAACGTCAGAATATACATGAGCTAGTGTTTATTACATGTCTAAAACACATAAAGCGATTATAACGATTTTGGCATAAACTACATCGATGCCATTACGACGTACCTTCAAAGATATACGTTCTGATTGCTGGAACCGCCATAAATATTATATTTTACATGAAAGAAGTTTTGATTTAATACATAAGCTCCTTCAATCACAGATAAAACCTCAAGATAAACATTCGAGTGAAAACTATTCGGTAGTAGATTATATGAAACGAGATTTGTATCGCACAAATTGATTAAACCGTGTCCTTATGTTATTTAGATAAATGGAAGATAAAAGTCAATTACTTTGAATTTGATAACATAATTTTGTTTAAAGTCACTTATGTAGAAAATGGTGTAAAATTGTTTTAAAGTTAACATAACCACAAGTCAAATAACAGTTTAAAACTAACTAAATAAGGAACAAGAAACAATACTTTCCGTTCCGTACTTGCCAAACTGTACAATATCGAAGGTCGCGTTTGGTAATTTTCTCATTAAAATTATCCGTCACTATTGCATAGACAAGATAGAAATTCATCGTTGACCTAGCGGCGGTGCGGGCGTCTATTTGTCAAGCGCAACGAGTGCAACCTCATTTTTGTCGATTATAAGTGCAAGTATCCTTTGTCGTGCTATTGTAGTACAGACGTCGAGCACATCAAGCTACTCGAAACTGTCAAATTTCCCCATTCAACCTTGAACCTAATACATCAGCGATAAAGTTGAAAATCTATTATAGAAATTTGACAGATTGTAGTAGCTTGATGTGCTGGCGTCTGTACCCTAACTATGTAGGCAGCTGGCATTTTCAAACTCAAACCATTTATTTCAAATAGACCCGTTGCACTGTGCCCGTGGCACTTTTGCATAGTCAAAAATAAGCTACCTACAGTCCAGCTACAGGCATAATAACTGTGAATGGACTGTAGTTGCCCATTCGAAAATCGTAGATCTCACGGAGAAGAATGGCCAAGAAACTCCATGGACACTCTTTTCAAATCAAGTAAGGTATTACATAGTCCTGGGTACAATATTGTTGCTTCTATATGTGAGCACAATGTAGAAATAGAAAAGAGATAATTCCTATCTTTAAGATTACTAACAAAGTCTACATGGAATTCATATGTACAAAAAATTATGACGATCATTATAAGTGCATTTGCAAAACATACACTAGACCTTATGGTATCTACCTCTCTACGTTAATTTCGAATCATAACTTGAGAAAATATAGTTAAATTGAAAGTTGATAGTATTAAAACATGACGAGTTCGAGAGCCGTTTGTGTTTGCGAGTGCGATATCTACTACCACGCGAGTCCTACGCGAGTGCAGCACGACGCCTACGTGGCTCCTACGCGACGCCTACGCGTTTGATAAGGAACGCATGCACACGGCCTCCAGGTCGCCTACGAGAGTTCTATGGCACACCTACGCGAGCGTAACGCGACTTCTACGCAACTGTTATGCAGCTTAAACAAAGAAGAACGACTTGTCGCTAACATTTTTGCTAAAAGGGATTACATGCAACAAGACATGTATGACACATACGTCAGCTGGTTATTGGTTTAAGCTTACAACACGCTATTAAAATTTGTAAACACGATACCGGTTAGTATAACAATGTGTTCCTTAGCTTTGTGATATAAATTCAATTCAACATGAGTGAAAAACGCCGCAAAAAAAATGGCTGCTGAAATGTTAAAGTCAAAAGTTTAACATTTAAAATTGTTATATCGAATAGAAAGGTTACAAGACAAATAATTTTCCCAACTTCTTCTCCATTGATAAAGCTGTTATTCTGATTTATCTAGAAATTTATTTATTTAATAAAATATCACCCACTTTATTTTCTGCCTTATAAATAAGTCAGTAATAAATTCAATATCCTAAATAGTGATTTTAAATTCTTAAATATTAGTGCTAGAAACTTATTAGCCTTTTACAAGCATTGAAAAACAGCAATTTAAACACCAATGCTGAAATACTGTTACTTTATTGAGTGTTTACTTGTACGTAATTAATTCTAATTCAAGAAAAACTTTTTTTAAATTGTTTGTTGGTTTAACATTAAATACTGTTATTCTGGAATTTATCTAGATATTTACTTCTCATATAAAATATCACCGCACTTATTTTTCTCTCTATTAAATAAGTAAGTAATAAACTCAACAAAATAAACATTTATTTTACATTCCTAAATATTATTGCTTGAAACTGAAAATTAACCTTTTTCAGGCAATAAAAAACATACAAAGTTAAAATAAAATCAATGCTGAGAAACTGTAACTTTATTAAGTGTGTATACGTTATTAATTATTTAATTCAACTAAAAGTATTTCCACATTTAGTGTTGGCTAAACATCAAATATTTGAGCTTCAGACTACCAACGATTAACGATACAATCGTGCGCTCTGCGCTGCGTCGCCGCTGCATTTTTAATCCAAAATGTTTCTTTACCGACATCATTATTTTGTGGTAATGTAGTTGCTGGATAATTATGTGTTTTGAGTAAATAAACTGTAACCTTCGCACGACCTTTCGTTGCCCGTAGCTGATAAATTTAAATTTAACGGTGCTTTCATTATATTACATTAGGCGTGCCATACATATGTTCGGGTTATAAATAACATCACGCCTGTAGTTCCTCAAAGGGTGAACACAGATGTACTTCACAGTACAACCACATTTCGCCAATATGTCCCATGTAATAGGGGCGAGCTTATTGCCATCAACCGGGCACGAACAAATACTACGGGCAGATACTGAGAAATTCTTGACAGAAAAGCTCTATAACACTTACCCGATCCGGGCATCAAACCCAGAACCTGTTGCGCAGTCCATACATAATATAAACCCCTAACACACAAAATCTACATGTAAATTATTATAATGGTATTAATTAATGCGTGTGTGCACAGTAGCGAATAAATCATTGTTTTGCTTCTGCATCGTATGCTAATTGATAATTATTCAGTGTTTATATAGAAGACTGTTTGTTGTCATACATAATAGAACATCACATCGCCGTGGAACAGTTGGTGGCACTTCAGGTTTAAGAAAATATTCGGCTTTAGAACCCTGTACTATAATTTGAATTGTTAATTTGTAACATGCAAAATATATTTAAAAAAAAAATACTTTAAAACATTATAAGTTCAGCCCGATTCCAAACTTATATTTGTATTGGTTAATAGGGAAGGAACTTCTTTATGAAACCGTCCACATAATAAATTCCAACATAAATAATATAATCATACATGAGTCAATCGCATTTTTATGCAAATCAGCGTGAAGTGGAATTTTTAATTAGTTGAGGAAGGTACATTTTGTTGTTATTAGGTCAGGAACTGCGAGGTTCCTCTTATTATGGATTCGAACCATATTTTTTGGTAAATAATAAACACTACCGATGCAGACTCCAATGAAAAAATAGATAACACGTGTCTTGGTTTCTATTTATGTACTTGTTTATAAAAGGTTTTCCAAATTCTGCCCGAATAAACTTAGGCTTATAACCATAAGCTACATACCCATACTGATATCTTCAGAAAGCTTATACTGTCACGGGATATATTCCGTGATTGTTCATTATTTTGAGCTCCCGATATTTCGATACTGTTGCAAGCGCAAACGCAAGCAGGAGCGCGCTTTCGCAGTCGCAGCGCATGAAAGAGGGTAGATAGATTTGTCTGCTCTTAACAATTTATTTTCCATCCACCCGCATTCTCCAGTCAACCCGCGATCATGGCGCTTGCAACAGCGTCGAATTATGAGGAGCTAAAAATAATGAACAATCACGGAAGATATCCCATAAGTGACAGAATAAGTTTTGTTGTAAACCGTGAAAGCTTAAAACAGTGTTTAATCTTCAGAAAGGTTTAATATTAGAACTACCAAACTCTATGAAATGGAAAACTTTGAAATAGACATGGTGTTATTTACGTTAACTTTATAAATAAACAACACACCTTTCTATTTTGGTTTGATGGCGTGCATGTGATATTTATATTCACAAAACCAACAAAAATGGGAGATTTGGAAAATACCTACACTCAGCAATCGGTGGCCAAAGGTTGAAGAAGATCATCATCTGCCTAGCCTTTTCCCAACTATGTTCGGGTCGGCTTCCAGTCTAACCGGATGCAGCTGAATACCAGTATTTTACACGGAGCGACTGCCTATCTGACCTCCACAACCCAGTTAGTACTGGGTGATACGATACCCCTTGGTAAGACTGGTTGTCATACTTTTGCGGCCACTGACTACCCGTAACGATTGTCAAAGATCTACAAACGACAGCCGGGAGAAACGGCTTAACGTGCTTTCCGAGGCACGGAGGAAGCTCGGTATGTAATGGGTGGTCACCCGTCCACGGACCAACCTTGGCAAGCGCTGCTTAACCTGAAGATCGATCCGAGCGGCTGTTATTAATATTTAGCCACGAGCTCCTCTTCTCTCCGTTGAAGAAGATGTGATATTTTATTTTAAACTCGTCAAAATAATTCGTCACGAAAATAATTGATTTTAGTGGAAACTTGCTTAGTGTTCAGGGTAACGTACCTAGCTTTTTGTGAAATTAGAAAGCTGGCATAACAAAACGCTGAATGCGATGTCATCCAGAGACAACTAAAACTTTCGCATTTCAAAATATGCAGAAGTTTGTGAATAATACAGATGTCTATCAAATTTTCTAAACAGTGGCTGACTGGCTTGTTTTTGACTTTTAAAAATTTGGCAAACTGATCTGTAACTGTCAGTTAGCTAAATGACGCAAGTCACGTAGTCATATAGTCTACGTTCAGCAGCTGCGCAATTGATTTTTTTATTTAAAGAGTCTAGTTTACATGTTCAACTATGTTAGGACAATTTTAGACTAAAGAGCTCTTAGACTTATCTAGCATAGGTTTTAATATTCTTTAGTATAGTTTCAGCAAAAGTCATCTTGACGCCTAGGAACGAGACATAGATGGGCTGCTCTAAAAATCTACCTATGAAGCTTTCTCCGAGGCTGGCTTTTTTAGACTAGTTTTATAACCGGATCTCTTGTCAAAATCTAAGCGATCATTCGCGTTTTGTGGATACTAGGCCGAATTCTCTCATAACCGAAGTACTCAAGTTCCTTGTCAATTTTGTCTCTCTAGTAAGCGCGAAGTCCTGAAGGTACAGTTTTAAATCTCACCTCTCCGTTTATCGGGCACTAGAAGCGTCTGCCCCGGGAAGATGAACTGCGTGGCGAGCCTGTTCAGCTTGGTGAGCTCCGAGGGGGTGGTGTCGAATCGGGCCGCAAGCGATGTCAGGGTGTCACGGTCGCGTACCTGCCCAATAAGAAATAGCTTTGTAATTATACGATCACAAAACAATGGAATATAAGAAGTACATACATATAACAAGACGAGATGGACACTTACATTCTTGGGTTTTCTATTTGTAATTTTTGGATTTGGGCCTGGCTATAAACGGCTCATAAATATAACATAGGACTTCAACACAAAAAGGAGTCAAGGAGAGAGTTTGAGCCTCTCTGGTTTGCGCCTAGGACTTTAACCTGGCAATATGTGTACAGTATACCCCACGGTGGTAACAC
The DNA here is from genome assembly GCA_910589295.1 of Noctua janthe. Lineage (NCBI taxonomy): Eukaryota > Metazoa > Arthropoda > Insecta > Lepidoptera > Noctuidae > Noctua > Noctua janthe. The sequence continues at coordinate 8,328,057 of OU342556.1, read as the reverse complement.
TTTCAACAATAGGTGGCGTAGTATGGAGTTTCAATACAATAAGAAACCAAATGATATACTGTGTCTTACTACTAGCGGTACTCTGTTTACACCTTTGGGGAATACAGGTGTGATGTTACGTTAAAACAACACAAAAAATATTCTTAAACAAAATAACTGGACGCCACTTTCAAATCAAGAAAGGTCGCTACAATTCTCCTGGGGCAGATGTAATAGTATTCTGGAATACATGACAGTCTATTACCCCACATTTTCCCAGGAGAGGTCAGGAAATAATACTTTGGGTATTTGAAAAGGTACGCCATTTTTATGTAAACAAAACATTCAAGTACCCTGGTTTCATTTTTTAAAGTATGTTAATAATAATATGTATGTATGTTAAGTGTCTTGATTCGCAGACTATTTTCTCTGGCTAGATATATTACATCACGCCTGTAATGCCTGAAGGGGGTAGCAGAGGACTCCGTATAGTACACCTAGATTATGCCCAGTTATGTTTAAGTCCTATATAATAGGAGCCGAGCCTATTGCCATCAACAAGGAATAAATTCAGATTCCGGGTACGAAAGCAGGTACTGAAAAAATCCTGATGGAAAACTCCAAGAACTCAGGCCAGATATTAAACCTTATCCTAACGAGATCTTACTATTTATATATCAGGTTAATGCACGGCGGTGACCTACAGTCCACGCAGCCGTGGGAACTGGATTACAATATTAGCGGCTAAAAGTGAAGGTATAGTGAACCTGTCATTACTATACAGATACACACTATTGTGTATTCTAGTAAGGCGCTTGTCCCAACACTGCCACTGGCGAGGAAACGACTAATTTTGGATTATCTCCTCGCTCAAGAAACGTAAAAAAACCGGCCAAATGCGAGTCGGACTCGTGCATGAAGGATTCCGTACCATCTTAGTAGGGGAGCACCCTTTAATAATAAATGTCTATCTATTACGGATCATGAGATACAGCCCGCTAACAGACAGACGGACAGCGGAGGCTTAGTAATAGGGTCCCGTTGGTTACCCTTCGGGTACGGAACCCTAAATAGATGTAGGTGCCATGTCAGTAAAAGAGGTCATCATTCTTCTGCCCATATACCAATTTATTTGGGGTCGGCGCAGCATGTCTTCTTCTTCCATACTTCTCATTTACTCGTCATAGCAGCTGTCCTAGTCCTTTCTAGCCATATCATCCTTCACACAGAGCATCCATCGTTTCTTTGGTCTTCCTCTACTCTTATAGCCATTCACATTCATATTCAAAACTTTCCTCGTGACATTTGCTCATACCATGACAACCGATTACCGCACAAGTTTTTCAGTAAAAGAGGTACTTATATTAATAGTTGATCGCTAACAGTTCACACCGCCGATGTCAGCGATAAACACCTAGTTTCTAGTTGTTCTACACGTTTATCGCTAACCTTCTTCGGAGGGACAGGAGCCTAAGTAGCAGTAGCTAAAGGTAAATTTTTGTAAGAGGCATGCTAGAGTACATATCTTTAATGTGATTATATTATTTGTCTATAGAATACTGACTGTGCTATTCAAACAGAAGCCGGTAGGAATCGAGTACTATGGAACCTTCGCCACTGCTAAATAGTACTTGCCTATCTTAAATATTGTTACGAGCTCTAATAAAATATTGAATAGAAATTACCGTAAAAGGCATTGTTTTAATCGGTGGAGGTGGCGGTAGTCTCTTGACATGCTCGTCTTCATCTGAAACAAAATGATATAAAGATAAATATACATTGTAACATGTGGTACATATAGCGTGTATACATAATCAACCTATAGCTTCCCGCAGCAGGGCTGGGACACAGGCCTCCTCTCTATGAGAGGGAATGTCCCATTATCCACTACGTAAACCCCATGCTTGTCGATGGATGTCACATGTCTTCGAATTTTAAGTTCTAGGACATGCCGGATTCTTCAAGATGTTTTCCTTCACCGTTTTGAGAGAAGTGGTGATGAAATAAATTACACAAGTACCTGTATGGGTTCAAACCCACTACTTACGATCAGTAAGTCGGAGCCGATACCACTGTGCCATCACAGCTTTCATGTCAGAAAAACATGTTGTGAAAACGCCTTGGAAAATGTAAGATGCGAATTCACAATACGAAAATTGCCCAGCGCGCTATGTTCGGCGTTGCGTTGGTCAAGAATAATGTATGCAAAATGATTTATGGTAATTGTAAAGGTTTCGATAACAACACGATTTTTATTGTTGCGAAACTGATTGCAGTGATCGATTCTCAGTAGTTTGATTACAGGGTGGAACTCTAGACCGCTGCAGTATTTTACTGAAATTCAAGTCCGGAAAACCCTTTACAACTTTTAAGCATTTATCGATTCGGTAATCATGGTAGTATAGTTTCATAAAGGACCTATACATAACTAGTCTACAATTAAGATTAAAAACGATTAAACTCATAAATTACCGAACGGTTTTGAACAACGAAGACAGCAAGAAAATAAACGATTTGCAGTCAAAAACGATCACAAAGATCATGGTTGCATGCAAATAACAGCCCTTTAATCAATCATCAGATTGAACTTGAACGAATATTTATTAAACAAATAAAGTACACCATAATCATTAAACCATTGGGATTTGATTACCATAAATCAACTGTCAAAATTCGATATACTCCGCTAAAATTCTCATCCGTTCATCAGAATTTTAATAAGCTTATTTAGTTCGAACCAAATATTACAGTCATCGTCGTATTAAAAGATTGCACATAAAGATTTATCTCTGGTTACGAAGTCATAAATCAACATGATGATAGAATAAAAACGTACCAATAGAAACATAAACAGACAGTTCAGTGTATCACTGAATTTACTGAATTAATTATATGTTTTAAAAGCCGGATGTTAGTTTTTTAATGAGGCTGTTTATTTTCAAAATATATCTCGAAGCCAAGGAATGGTTCGCGACAAACGGGGGTGACGTGCCTCCTAAAGATCTTTCTTAGTCACGGATTACGTGTCTCACTATACGTACGCGGTGCTGCAGCCCGTCATACCACTTTTATTATTACAAGTAAACATTACGGCATCTAACATCTAAGTTGACACACGTCATAGCAATCAGATCCAATTCATTTAAAGTCACGGTATATCAAATAGTTGTTAAACTTTATTATTGCATAAAATAAATGTCTGCTGCAGATTATTTATTTAAACTGGAAATGAAGGCTATTGGCTAGGCGTTGGTACATCCGTATCAGCCTAACCTACATTAGTTTTAAATAACTGTTATAATTTTAAAATAAGACTACTTCTTAATCCTGGCTCCACGTTAATCGTCTTACTGTCTCCAGCTGTCTGGACTATAAACCGTGAATGAAACACGCGGAGGTCACAGCCTCCGAGACCCAGCTTAGTGCAAGTTTTGTCCGTAGGTCGATTGACCAGTACGATAACCGAGGCGAGTTACTTGCTGCACGAATATTTCGAATTCCTTGCTGCCTTTAACGTTGTCAATACTTTAATAGTTAGTATTATAAATATATCAGTCAGTTAAAGCATTGCAATAAAGCTGGCAAGTTTTGAAATTCCACAATTCTATTTACGTAACTGAAGATGATGACGACAATATTTCATAAGTGCGTTTGCTCCTGGGTCGCACTAAACATAATCGCCAGCTTAGTAACGTGTGTTAATGAAAGGGTTTTAACATGGTTTTAATTTCGTCACAACACGACAATTTAATGTTGGTTTCAGTAGGGGTTGCGCAACGAATGGGCAATAAAACCGCTCCGTGTTGCCGGTCGCCCTACAAATGGACAAAGCTTTAATGTTATTCTCTATTTGCTTGTTGTTGTAGCTCGTGGGAATATGTGGAGTTGAATTGAAAACGGTTATTTAATTAATAGATAATGAGATTTTCCTAGAGTCGCTAAAAGCATGACTGTTCCTACTTAGTATTCTAGTTATTGTGGTGGTGGTGGTAAAACCGTTTTAAAAACAGGCAAAAAGTATTTCATAGCGTTTTCAACAAGAGTGCAGAATTTTATTTTACTACATCAAAACAGAGAATCAGCAGTAGCAGTTGTTGTTGTTGTATTAAACAGCAATAAGTAAGCGCATATTGATAACTCAGTATAATTTAATTGATCATATGACGTGCGCATTAATAAAATATTTCCGGAATGCGCATGTTCGAAAATTCGAACCAGTCACAACTTATTTCGGTACAGAAGGACTTATTCAGGCTATTTTAGACTTGTTCCAGATAAAGAAAATAATTAAAGTTTTGTTTACCTCTGTGTACAGCGTCAAATCTGCCTTCGACCTTCGAGCGCAGCGCTTCCAAGTCGAAGGGCGGCGAGAACCCATGGTCTACGGAACGACTTTTCGACCTGTAACATAAGAAATATGTATTAGAAAAGACTTTTTGATTTCAGCGCGATATTTATTTCGTTTTCCAGCTTGCCTGAAAATACTCATTCGCATGAGTCATTGGAACTCAAAATACAGTCATACACAGTTACTGGATATTTCTAAAAGGAGTCCCAAGCATTCTGTTTATCATCGAGGCATGCGCAGAGTTCGTAAACACACGGGTCAACGTACGTGTAATTGTCCACACTCCCAAAAGCTGTCGTCCCAAATAACTGTCGTAAGATTGATACAAATAGAATGAGCCGAGGCCTGCCCGACTCACCTACATACGACACCGGTGAGGGGTTGGCCAAATGCACCATATATGCGCAATACCAATGTACACAAGTATCTCTCTATATATATACCCAGGTGTTCACTATGTAAATGGACTGAACTGGGCGGAAACGATGAATATTAACTCAAAATTACATACGCTTGAGTAAATCTTTTATAACAAAATACACAATCTAGAAGTTTCCTTTTCTCCAGTTTGCTTGAGCACAACTTGAGCATACCTTGACGAAACATAATGTCACAAGTATGATAGGAAGTGTGATTATGTTTCATAGCCTGAGGTGGTCACGACAAAATAAATTTCTTTGGCACTGGCTTATGCCAGTTTGCATTTCTGCATTAATTATTTGAATAACATTACTTAAGGTCAATCTCGTGTCTCTATTGAAGGTCGATCACTTACGTATGGTATGAGTCATAAATTGTAGCGAGATAGTGTTTCTTGTGCACTGCTCCAATGAATATCGATGGGATTATATAATTAGGTCAATGTTTTATCTAAGGAATCGGAACGGTTCACTGATGAAATGGACACTATTTTGTGGAGACAGCCGATGGTATACAGGGTGGGAAATTGCAGCGGACACTGAAGGGGAAGGACCGTAAATATGTATGAGTTGCTATTAATTTTTTTTTCTGAAATGAAACATTTGAATCTTTCTCAAAAGTAAGTAGTACTGCATTCACTAATTTCCGAAAAGTCGCTTACCTGAGTCGGGAATTGAACCGACAACATAACATAACATCACGCCTGTACTCCCCGAAGGGTTAGGCAGACGTGTACCTAATTAACAGTACACCCACAGTTCGCCAATCATGTAATAGTAGACGAGAAAATAGGATATTCTGTACATTTATGATATTAAGATACCCCAATTTAGTTTCTAACTAAATCATGATCATGTTGTTTGACAGACCATGAGTGTAGTATTTATTGTACCTCCTGCTGTTTCATAGCAAAGCCATTTAATTTAATTAAACCTATCTGTTTACAACGATATTTACAACCTTATGTAAATATGCGCTAACGATTTCACTAATTAAGCAAAACACACAAAATAAACAATGTAGTCCTAAGAGTGAATAAAAAAAATCTCGAACAAGTTAATGGTGGATTTACTTTATGCCAAGAATAATGTTTGTGCCTAATCTGCCGGGTAAGTCCACAAGATAACACTGTTGTCGTCTTTGTTTTTATCAAATTATTGATATCGTTTAAAAGATGGTAGTGATAACACTGTAAGTACTTTCAGACGTGATTTATTTTATGGGCTTGCCAATAGATTAAACGTGAGATAATGTTATGTGCAAAACGTGATTACCTTTTGAACGACTGGTCGATGCTTTCTGCGCTCCTGGACAGCTGCTGGGACGCTCGCCTAGACCTGCATGCAACAGAGACCACGCTAGACACAGGCATACGCATGCAACATTAAAATAATCCAGACAACTCTAAATCAGCAATGTTTCTTCTTCAAATGAGAGCAACTAAGTTGTCGTTAACTAATGATTTGAATTATTTATTAGAATTGCCTGGACATCTAATAAATAAGTTTCCAGTCAGATTGATCAAAAGAAAACATCAAAAACTAGTAGGTACGATGTAAATTTCATCGTTCTAAAAATAAAAGTATATCTGAGTGGAAACTTACCTAAAATTAACGGTGCGGTTGGCAAACAAAAATATTTACGTAAAAATTTTATACACCAGCAAATAAAAAGTCAACCATAAAATGCCACATCGATCCATGCGATGGGTCGTTTTGCGAATCATGCAATGTGTAAATAATGACACGTAGTGAATAATGTATGTGACACTGACATTACAAATATTTGTGCGAACAGTTTTTCTTTAAATAATTGTGACTTTAATTGCGACTGGAAAACACTTGACCTCATAACTTTGAAGATATATCGTCGGATGACAACAGCTCTCAACGCTGCCGATATTTAACATACATCCTCGAGAACTCACAATTACTCTCGCGACGAAAATTGTCTTAATATTTAATTTAATCACCTATCAATATCACCCCAGAAGCTATTAAAACCATACAAAATATCGTGGTTCTATACTAGAAGCTGTGGTACCTTGCGAAATTAAATTTGTTCCTACGTAATTACTGTCAAAGGCTTTGATAAATTAATTGAAGTCCTCAGCGGCAGGAATAGGGTTAGTGTAGCCGCGCCGATCAAATTAACGTCAGGGTTAATGTGATCGATACCCATCGACTATGGGTTATCGATAAATACGTTAGCGTTACGTGATCATAAATATTTATTAGTGAACGAATTCGAACTACTTACATACGTATAGACTCGACAATTAATGGATGAGGGTTGTAGACGATGATACGAGTATTACGTTAAGCAGAGGAACACCCACTCGTTTTTAAAAATAACAAGCACCATATTTTTTTTTCAGATTTGTTGAGCTTTACAAGATTATGTTTTTCCTTTATTTTGTGTAATTTTTACTTAAAACTGTTATTTTGTGTTTTTATTAAAAGAAATAAACAAATGTTTCTATTGTTTATGTTTACACTATCCTTGAATGCTCACTTGAAACCTGGATATTCATAAATACTGAATATTTAGGTTCAATTTTAAGTCGCAGCAAAAAAAAACATGATAGGCCCTATTTAGTTTTGAGTAGTTTATATCTGTAGATATACATAATACTCGTATCATCTTCTACTTCTACTTATTTGCAAAAATTAAGCTTTTAGAGTAATATGAACTTATGCTTTTGATTCTCTAGTTTACTATTTTTAGTTTACTATTTACTTGTATTATTTTCCTTTTTGTAAAGAGAAATGAAAATTTAATTTCTCAAAATAAAAAAAGGTAATTAAAAAGCATTCACAAAGCTTGGAGAGCAAAATGAGAATCGAATTACACCATGTCTCTTAATTACAAGGCTCACGGTAATCCGCTGCTAGGAGCCAATTACGTAAATAATTAGTGTTAATTTAAAGAAGACGTCTAAGTTTAAGCTTATATAAACGTGTTGCAAGCAGAGCGCGCCACCGCGGCCCCGCCCGGGGTTTGCCGGGGAAGTATACTCTGCCCACTTGTGAACGAGCTCCTACGTTTCGTTTTTGCTTGGTCGTCTTTGCGGCTTTCGAACAATGTAGTGGCTCTTCTTACATTGGCTGTTCCTCGGGCCGTGACAGCGAAACGAATGCGGGGAGCGCCGCCCTTGACACTGGGTGGGCGCCAAGCCACTCGCATATTTACTAACATCCATGTCTGCCTGTCACATTTTTCGTAGCACTATTTACATAAATTATAATTCTGACACACTAACGTACCATTACTCAATGTATTAAATTCGTTTCTAATACAAGGGATCATTAATTAATGATACGAAACTTCGATCAATCTTGGGCGACCCCGTTCGTGACGTGATAATTACGAATCTAATCCGCTCTATTCTCTATTACGTTAAAAATGATTTTGGTTTTAAATTCCGACCGTAATAATTGTGCGAAAGATTTACAAGTCTAAAATTACACGATGTGAGCCAAATGTTTGTCAAAAACAACACAACACTTGTAAATAGTGCGTCGTAGCGTCGTAGTATGTTTTCGTTGCTCCAACAGTATCATGCTCACACCTGGCACTAGGTAGTTAGCAGTCTGTAACAAGATCTACATCATCGGATACCGTGACAACCTTTTGTAGAAGCCTTCTATGTGTGTAGCAATGTGTTGATTATATTACAGAAATCCTTGTTATTTACGATGCAAATTGAGCATATTTTTCTCTATTTAATGATTATGGCTTTTCCGTATAAGCAGACATAAATGCGAAGTTTATGGAAAGAAGGGTTGACGCTTGTGATGACGTTGAAGGATAGTTTCGGACTGCCATTCTTAGAGTTAGCTCGCCATCTTTCAGTAAATATTCCCAATTTCTTATACGCAACGTACTAAACCTAAACTAGGCCCCATTTAATTTATGTCAAAGCCCTAGAAAATTTCGATACATAAATAAATATTATATTTATGATTTGTTTGATCCCCGCCTAAGAATATACCGCCCACTCATCTCAGGGCTCTACCGATTTTCTCGCATGATTAAACAATAACACCTCAATTATGCCGATGACATCATTGCCCAATTCGCCCACCGACGGATTTAATCGAAACATTATTTTTCCAAGAGAGTTATCCTGACGACCTATGGTGCCAACGCAACGTCGTAAATATTTTCAGCCAGAATTCAGCTTGACAAGGTCGTGAAATGCGTAAGAAATAATTAGTTTTCGAGCAGTTATTATTTAACGTTATACGTCAGCATGGAACACCAATATTTAATCAACTGGCTTTTCCGGAACACTAACACCATTTCAACCATGCTTTCTTCTTTTTCATTAAATTATTTAAAGGATAAATGTTTTCAAAGTTTCCTCAGAAAACTCCTTGAACTTATCTCGTTCTTCCATTACTCGAATTACTCTGTGTAATACATAGGTACTGTGTATGTAAATACTTTGATTATAATTAAAGTCAAGGCGGAACGAAACTCGGGTCGGAAATAATTTTGGTACAAATAGCCGCGCAATTACAAGCTACGAACTACATAAAACATAGCTCATAACCATGTAATCTCATTGCCTTCAAATTAGCATTTTTAATAACAAGTAGCTAATTATGTACGGTATCTATTAGACCGAAATGCAATTAATATGCAATAACAACGAGTTGCTAATATGCATTACAAATAGCAGTCAACAACATGTCAGTACTGAGAAAGATCCAAGATTCTATTTTAGTCATCGCTCTTGTGTTCTGTCAATAAGTGAAAAAAAAACAATGGCAAGTTTTTCTGACTTAAAGTCACGCTTACAAATCTATAATGATATTTTCCGGTGGTTACACGTTCGAATAGTACGTCACTCCACTCCAACTATTCCTTTATGCGTCAACGACTTTTCTTAAAGACGTAAAGGCACTTAGGACTATCGAACGATTAAAAGCATAGTTGCTAATGTTGCTATTATTTGTTGTCATAAAAGTTTACTAGCGAAGAACAAGGAGTAGGCGTAATCTACTAACTTATTCTGTGGCGAGGTGATTGTACTGTTACTGCGGTTTTGAAATGTGAGCTTACGCGCGCATACGCACGTACGGAGTACCAGTCAACGAACGCATCACTTATTGCAGCACGTAAATCGAAACACATTACAATTGCAACATTATCACCTTATCAGAATCGGAAATACATATGTATATATAAGATTTCGAATTAGTCAGTCAGTGTATAACAGTGAAAAGTGAGTCATTCTTTACTGAAAGGTTTATCGGCGTGAGAATTTAAAGGTATGGATTTATTATTGTTGTTGAATCAACACGTAAAGTGCTCGATTCAACGTCAAAAGATTAATCTTGCAGATTTAACGATTGTTTGACTGTATGTATGAAATAAAGTGCACTGATACATTTATGATGCTGAAATTTTCCCAGGTGCTGAATTTCAGTGGCATGGAAATGACCCGCACCTAAACGTGCAATAGAGAGCTCTTCACGAACTTTTTGAGTTTGCTCTAAAATCCCCTCAGTTACATAGACACTTATAGTATTTTGGGGCACATTAGTATTCCTGCACATAGATCGATATTCTTTGAGACAGTGCGGCGACAACGACACCTTCTTGTGAGCACTACGTCAGCAGTGGGTGTGGCCTGCGCATGAGTTGCGCATGCTTGCCCGTGGCCCGTGATATCAATATGATACTGCACGTGTATGCTACAATGCGCACAATCTAACTTTTTAATCTCATAATTAAATACCTGTATCGTTAAGTTCACACGCGTATTTAGTTTACTAATTTAATATAACAATTAAATATTAACTTTGACGTCACTACTAAGAAATCTGAACTTTGTGATTAGGTTTTATAATAAACTATCTTTTGCCCTCGGCTGTGCTTGCGTTAATTTAGAATTTGACAATTAGCCCTGTGTCCCAGCAGTGGGAAAATTATAATTTTGATGATTATGCTTATTTTTGGCTGAATGCGATGCTTTTAAAATAACACTTTTTAGCCTTAAATCTATCTAATAGAAAATATGATATGGTATCTTCAGCTGATTTCTCAATAATTTATGGTAAACAATAAATATTGAAGTGAAGAGATTTACTATCTGCAACAGTGGGCCTCCCGAAGAATCGTTAGATAAATTATCTTGAGCAGCCTAAACGTGTATGACACAATTTGTTCTGAAATCACTGAAGCAAGCTTCGCATACAAAGTGGACTAGGCTTGTTTAACCAACAGAGTATAACGAATTATACCCACACAATTAAAAAACACTTAAAATGTGTTCGCGTTGCAGATTCGCAATATTAAATTACATTCATTATGAAACAGCATTATCCGACTGTAATACACACATCTAGATATAGTAAGACGAAATAATGAATCAGGTTTAAGGTTAATTCTGCAATAACTACAGCTGTGCACCGAGCTCAATTTGTGCTAGGGTCGACCAGGTCAGGCATTTGTATTGTTTTTTGTTCCTTTACTGCCATATAAAAGTAAAGTATAATCACAGTAAAACTAAGATCATGTCATACTAATATTATAGTTGTATGTTCGGATCTACATCCGAACTCACAAACATACAAACTTTACTTCTTGAGTGATCTTCGGAACTATTGATCCAATTCTGAATTCTTTACCGAATGGGAAGCTGCATTAACACCGAGTGTCATTAATATCGTTACGGGATAATTTCCGACCACAAGGACACAAAGCCGCGGCCAAAAGCTAGTTTATTAGTAAATAAAATAGATGAAATTATAAACCAACCAATTTCAGTCATGATGCTAATCATGTGTTAATTTAATAGCGTTAAATTATTGGAAATATAATAATAGACATTGGAGCAAAACCAATTAATTTCAGTTTCAATTCACTGAAGCCAGAAATTCGTGGAAGCTTCATAATTTTGAAGATTCAAAAACGTTTTTTTCTGTAATGAGAAACGTTTGACGTATTTACTTTTAGTTTCCCACGTAGAAGGTAACGCCATATCGTTGGCGGTCGGTGTTAAATGTTAGATGCTAGTTGACCCTAATGACTGCAGTGGCCTTCTGACGCTACACATAATATAAGTACGAGCATTGCGACAACACCTTATTGAAAGATCGCTACTCATGCGCGAGCACTACATTTAATATTGTCATTTCATATAAGGCACCGGCAAACAATGCATTCAATGCATGATTTAAATTAATATCCTTCTGTCTTCTCATTACATTCAGACAAACTGACATTAATTACAGTATAGACTACAGACGATCATGAATACATGTAACAATCCGTGGCTAATTAATTCTGCCTGCTATTCGTTAATGTCGCTTTAGAAATCAACGGGATGACTTCATCAGATAACATGAGATTTCTGAACAATGAATAATACCAGATAGTAATGAATTTTAAACGCCATTCATGCAAGTGTCTACGACGCTAATGGGCCTTGCCCACTCGATAAGGAAAAGCCGGAGATGTCAACTACGACTTCAGCTGATTCATGTCATGGTATTTATATGAACTTGTTAATATTGTAGAAATGCGTTCTATTTATAACGTCATTAGTTTCATCAGTAACCGTTTGTTAGGTCGAGAAAACGTCAGACCGTCATCAAAGAGCGACGCGGCCCACCTGGGCAAGTGGCAGACAGAGTCCGTCACACTGGACCTGTCAACGCCCAGGCTCTAAAGGCCGTGTTTATTTTCATTGTGTTTATGCCAGGGATCATTAGTCGCGTTTTGTCTGCCGCTAAGACGCAAAATACTAAATAGCTTAACGAATGAAATGTTTTCTACTTTCACTTGCAAGTATTATTAGTCATGTTCATTCATGAATGTTCTTTTGCCAATAATTTCGTGGCTGGAGCAAGGTAACAATTTTATGAAACAGGTCCAGTTTCGCTTGAATTATGTTCATATGCGACGTGCGTTGGTCGTGAGGTGCGCAGTCGCCCATCAGACTCGTCCGTTAATTACGGAGCTTACAATTAGTTGAGTGCCATCCGCAAACGAGCACAATTGGCGCAATGGGGAGGAAATGGACATCCATCCTCGAACACCTATATTATACGCACATAAACACTCATGTGATGAAGTGGCAGAAGCACAAACAACTTCAGTTTGGAGTACTAAGTTTTATTTATGTTAGACTAGCTTCCTCTTCCCTAGGTATTCCTATTTAAAATAATCAATGAATTACTTTGTACAGATTAAAAGAATCCATCGACAACCATGTTTTGCCACAGGAAATCACAATCGTGCATATTATGTTAGCAACGTCTTGTTGCAAACCATTTTGTTGTTATCGTTTATTCAAATAAGATCTATTTGAATAAATACTTAATTTTATATTTCACCAAGGTCTTTATCGAAATCAAATCGTGTATTTAGTTATTTCTTGATAGGAAATAGCAGCTACGGAAGAAATTATCGAACACATCGTTGAGAATGCATTCATAGATTTCATAGTAATTTTATTTATTCTTAACGCTGCAGAAAGCTCGTATAAAATATCGATTAACAGATAAGCTATCATGTGTGGATTGAAATAAAATGATTATCAGTCGTGACTCATTAAAATTAATTGCATCACTTGTCGCCTCAGCCGGTCTAAAAATGGTATGTTGTAGTCCGTGCACTCGGCCGGAGATATAATGAAAACGTGACCGGCGACGATGATGGCCACAGGCCTCTGGGATCGTTGAGAATTGATCGCCGCACTGATATTTAATAGTTAAATATTTCTATGTACAGACGCCAGCACATCAAGCTACTACAATATTTCAAATTTCTTTAATGGATTTTCAACTTTATCGCTAAAGCATTAAGTTCAAGGTTGATTGGGAAATTTTAACAGTTTCGGGTAGCTTGATGTGCTGGCATCTGTACACTGGTACAGAGCTCAGATCAAACAAAACTAGTTATCTATTCGTTCGATGAAAAATGTGTATTCTAGGCGCGTAAAGACGTAACGCTAGCCAGTGGAGCAAGTGAAAGTGTAAAGAAAGGAAGCCAATATTCGGTAACACAAGTGTAAATGAATCGTGACGAGTACGATAGTGGAGCTGTGAACAAGTGTTAATCTATACAAACAAATAAAATTAAAGTGTCTGTTTGTAATCCTCCTTTAATTTATAAAAAATATTAGGGATCCGCGCAAAAAAAAAAAAAATTTGAACAAAATCCGTTTCAAACGGCTAATCTCCGAAACGGCTGGAGCGATTTTGGGACTTTTACTGGCAGATAGCTGATGTCATAAGGAGTAACTAAAGCTACTTTTATTTTAGAATAAGATCATTCTTATGATTCTTACAAATGTAAACCCTTGAAAATGGTAACAAAATTCGATTCAAAAAGGGAAGTAATATTTTTTTATAATAATTTCACGTGAACTAAGGTCGCGGGCAACAGCTAGTGTGCAATAAAATAAACACGAGTGCCACACATCTCTGCAAGCAGTGCATGAATGTGACCGTCCTTGTACAAGACAACATTGTCACGGCACCGACCGGGCGGCGGCCGCACCGCGCATACATCTGGGTCAGGTCTCTTTCCGCACCTCATTCGGAAGTGAGCATTTATAGAAATCTAGAAACATTGAAATTGACACTCATCTGATAGTATCTGCGAACAGGTATGTAGAAAACGAGGTAAACGTGCAGCCGGTATTAACGACTGCGTGTGTTCTTACTCCGGTTTGTTCTAGCTTGGTAAATAACCAAGATGATAAATTGCTAAGGAAATAAGACTAATTCTTCTTGCAAACAAATTGTTTTTATGTACTTATCCTATTTCTCAACTGGCGGACAGCGCCAGTAACCACGGACAAATGACTGGAGGAATGTTCAGTGGTCTTCATTGTATCGTAACCACAAACCGTTACATTGAGCTTTATGTGGACCGTCTAATCCAACCGCTATTTATGTGTATTAAAACAACTTTGTCTGATGACCCTGTTAAACAGTAGATACAGGGAACGGATTCACAGTGCAGTTGATACAACGGAAGGATTGATGTGAATGGAACTAAGGCATCGTTCACACCAAACGTGTTTTCTGCCGCCGACTGTGAGTATGCTCACTGTCGATAACGCACTACGTAATAGCGTATAGTCGGTTCGGTGTGAACGAGAAGTTAAATATATAGGCATCGTTCACACCAAACATATTGTCCGCCGCCGACTGTGAGTATGCTCACTGTCGACAACGCATTACGTAATAGCGTATAGTCGGTTCGGTGTGAACGAGAAGTTAAATATATATGGAAAAGCGATAAACTGCGTAACGCGCGCTTACAGTCAGCGGCCGACAATATGTTTAGTCTGAACAATGCCTTACACCAGATTTATTCTTACGATTTTTGCATACTTAATCGTTACTAAGCTCCCGATGCAGTTTTATTGAAATAGACCAAAAACGGGGAACGTTTTAAACCTACAATCTGTATATTTGGATTCGACTTTCGACGAAATGTAAAAGCAATGTAAGTTTTACTAGGACTAGACACGACACATCAAAGACACGGCAATAATGGGATATCGAACCGTGTCGTGATGCCAAGACATATATATTATGTAGTTCACGATACGCAAATTGTAAGGATATTTATTTGAAACAATTTCGTGGAACAGAACATTTGAAGCGTAGATCAATGCCAAAGAGAATTGCACGTGGACACTAAAAGCTCTTCAACATATTCAAGGAGATAAACACGTATAATTTTAATGCTGACACATGGCATGCTGGATTTATCCGAGGCACGCGATTTACTACGTCTTACATTTGGGTAATGGATGGATGAATGGAGAACAAAGCAATGCTTCGATGCTTTTAAGGAGTTGCTGCTATTTTATTAACCTCCGACGCAAAAAGAGGGGTGTTATAAGTTTGACCGCAATGTGTGGGTGTCTGTCTCTGGCACCGTAGCTCTTAATCGACTGTACCGATTTGGATGTAGTTTTTTTTTATTTGAAATCTAGTTTCTTGACTATGGTTCTTTGGTCCTTTTTATCAAAATCGGTGCAGCCATTTACTAGTTCTGGGGGATGAAAGTGGGTATGAAAAATCGAATATTATACAATTAGACATGTCTTATCAAAATCGGTGTAGCCATTTACTAGATTTGGGGAATGAAAAATCGAATATTTTCAAATATACCCAAGTGGGGTATCAAATGAAAGGGCATGATGTGTATATTACAATTAGATATATTTTATCAAAACCGGCTGAGCCATTTTATTGACTTTTCAAATGTTTGTTTGCTTTTTTTTTGCGATGGGGGTTTTTTAAATTTAATTTTTTCATTAGTTAGTTCTGAATATTACTTCTATCAAAGTCAAGGAATTAAATGCTGCAATAGTTATAGTCAGATTTTCATACGAACCTGATATTGTTCTCAGTTTTCCCTACTAAACTTTGCGGATACAACTTCAGGAAACCTAGTTATCTTCTATGAAGACATAGTACTTACTACTATCAAATGGCATGTCTTATAAAACTTGATCAGCAGTATTGTACAATAGGTGACTCGTACTAAAAAATAAAATTCATATGGCAAGAATAAAATGACATTGGCGTGAATACGCGTAGAAATAAGGAAACGGCGACGAGCGAAAAATCTCTGAAATCAATAAGACGAAGACAATTTTGTATGTGGGAAAAGCTAAGGATATTTAATAGCTGTTGTTCCTGAGGGCCGTACTCGCATATTTTCGAACCCTCTCTTAACGTCTACGAATATGGCTAGAAAGGAATTATTCAAAAAATCTTATTAGAATTTCAAAATTGTTGAAGCTAGCAGTGGCGAAGGTTCCATACAACTCGATTGCTACCGGCTTCCCTAGGAAAAATGGCACAGTCAGTATTCTACAGACAAATAATATAATAACATTAAAAATATGTACTCCGGCTTACAAAATCTTACAAAAATTGACCCTTCGCTACTGGAAGCTAGACTGTTATCTCAAAGGTTGGCCGCAAACAGCACTTTATAAGGATAAATGGAAGGAACGAAACAAAAAAAATAAGCGAACTAACTATTCGGATATCAATATAAATATAACAGCATCCAATGATAAATGAAGCTGATTTGAATTAGCTAAACATGTTTTTGTGTGAGCAAGTCTGCTGGCAAAGTCTCAGTGGGCGTGGTCATTACGTCGGTCACCCAGTCCGCAGATTATCGCTTTTGATACGCCTTAAAACAAATATTACTTATGTTATTATGTATTACCATATAAAAATCGTTAAGCGCGATTAAAAAAATACTTCAATTTTCTTGTCACAACTTTCTTGTGTTATAACTTCATATATTTTATAATTTATCATATTGCCACTCTATTTACAACAATGTAAGGTGTACTAGAAGTTGTTTATAATTTACTTTAATAAATCCTTGCATTAATTAGTACATTTCTACGTGACTTTAGCATAAGAAGAGCTCGGTATGCCGTCATCACTGGTTTTCCTACACGTAAAATTAAAAAACAAGAACGCTCTACGTGTTTACTGGCTAGTCGTAAAATTGAACGAAACTCATTACAATTTTCTTTATTTTTACTATCGCCTGTGCCGTTTGCACAGGCTATAATGTGCACATAAGATTTTTGTTTCCAACCACAGTTGCCATTTGCATAAATATAACAAAACCGTCTATGAGCTAAGAATTTTTGTCATATTATTCTACTAAAATTATTTGGATACTAAAGTTCCAGCTCACATTGAAATGTAAATAAACAAGCTATGAGAATGAATTTATTGTAAGCAAATAAGAGATTATAGGTAATGTATCGTTTATGTAATACATTACTGCGGTTGTTTACGTTGTAGCATTATCTTTAGAGAATTAGATAAGTGGTTAATAAATCTAAAAATACATTGGCTATTGCATATTCTTTTTTTTTAGCATGACTTACGTATTGGACCATTTCAAATAGGCTTTTTTCAGGATTGAGTTGATTATGACGTATTTTTACAAACACCGTTTGCAACTGATAATAAAAAGAAGATATGCGCACATCATCTGCCTAGCCTTTTCCCAATTATGCTAGAGTCGGCTTCCTGTCTAACCGGATGCAGTTGAATACCAGTATTTTACATGGAGCGACTTGCCTATCTGACCTCCAGAATCCAGTTAGTACTAGAAAATACGATACCCCTTGGTAAGACTGGTTGTCAGTCTTTTTGGGCCACTGACTACCTGTAACGACTGTAAAAGATCTACAAATGACAGTCAGAACCAACGGCTTAAAGTGCTTTCCGAGGCACCGACGAAACTTGCTATGTAATGGGTGGTCACCCATCCACAGACCAATCTAGGCAAGCACGGCTTAACCTAAAGATCGATCCGAGCGGCTGTTAGATATGCCCACATCTATTTTAAAATAAGTAAAATCATACGCAGTGATATGACAACAAAATTGTGCAACAATGAGCGTCGCGGCGAGTGGTGTGCGAATCTGCTGGTCGAGACAGTTGCGAGACGCTCGTGTTTTTGTCTCGGAATAGTTTTTAATAACAACACATTGTGGAGGCGACGCGACCGCGTGTACTTCTGGCCGCAAGCCAGCCTTGAGAAGTAAATCAAAATGATTTTCAAGGTTTTGCTACTCAGAAAAAAAAATGTGGTCTTAGTCCAGCGCACTGCGCAAATCATGTCATGTTAACAAATGCGTTTTTATTTGTGGTTTAGCAAATTTTCAGAATTAAAACAAACTAAATAAATAGGCTGCACATCAATACTGTAATTCCTTGTAAGAATTAAGGAAAATTAACAAAAGCACCAACCAATGTTGTTTATGTTTATAGATAGTCCTTATAGAAATATACGGCGTTTTATCCTGTTAATTCCATAACTAAATAGTTAACGCACAGAACGATGCGCCTACGACCCGTCCTGTGGTTTAACGCAGAAACGCAGATGGCATGCAAAATGGCGCCCCATCAAAATGAAAATTCAGATGATAATTCTGCTTTTCCTATCCTAAGTTGCTTAGTTGCAGCAGTACCGGTACTTACCTGTGTTCTTCATCCCTACTTCTTTCTTCTCTCAGAACAGAAGCCATCTATTGATATCTTTCTACTCTTGAAGCCATCCAGAGCATTCTCAACACTATCCTCACGACAGGTCTCTCATTTCTCTACATCTCTTGATGATTAGGTAAGAATACAGTTAATTATTTCTTCGTTATTGCAAAAATGTATATTGGCTGAAAGCTATTTTACACAGTCATGGCTATTTCATAATTCGGAGGTACTTAAATAATTGACTGATGACACTAGAAGAAGAATTTGTCTGTGGTCTTGAAGAACAAATGGAAAAACCCCTGGGTTTTGATGGATGAAGAGGAAATTTGGAAAATCCGACAATTCTATGCTCGACCGGTTACTAAAGTAAAATTGCCAAGAGGGACTTTACCACGGTAATAATTATACTGTGACTTTACATTATAAATATTATAATCAGTTCTTAATCATAAACACCGCAATTTCTTGAACTTGTATAAAATTACATTAGCATATTCATCATAAACTTCCTCAAATAATGTACCTATTTTATTCTTGATTGAGAGTGAGCAAAAATAAATTTTATTCAATATTTTTGTCACTGAATCTTATAAATAGCTTAAAAGCCAAAATAAATTGGTTGGTTCAGTTATTGACTCATTGTTTCGTATTGTCTTCGGTGCTACTTCATCGTCATCATCATCATGTTAATTTGTTTACAGTTGCCACAATTGGCTTTGTTCCAAAATTCCTCAATAATACTGCACCGAGATACGGACACACGGATATTTATATTGTGGTGCTAAGAAAATGTTTATTATATTTTTTAAGTGTTCAATTCGTAAGTAAGTAGGTATTATACCTCCAATAATATAAATTGTACGGTGTTTTAGAGTATATTTTTGTGTACTGCCCAAAAATATCCTAACATAAAGTTCTTAATAAAATCTTCATGAAATATTAAAACGATAATCTTGACAGAGACATTAATCATTGGCTTTATGCTCCATAAACACTTGCGAGAATTATAATCTAATTATAATTTTGCATTCGCAAATACATAAAATGTTAATAAGCCATGTGTTGAGCATATCAAGTGGGGACACAAGACATTTACTGCTGGCCGTTTCCGGTAATACGTGAAACGTCGGTTGTGTTATACTAAGGTCGTGTGCATAACTGTAAATCAAATTTAGCACCATTGACCATTTGGATGAGAACTCAATTTGCTTGAACGACTTTTTTCCATAAACTATGGAAGGTTGAAGTGACACATAAGAAAACAAAGGGTTTGACTTTTGACAAACAAAGGTGAACGTACGATCGCGGAAGCTGCGCGGAGGCTGCACGACAAGCATGATGAAACCACCTTGCTTCATGACGTAGCGCGGATCTTGCCTACGACGACCGCGACGCGTATAAAACGTTATTATTCTTATAATTTAATACAGATTTCCGCATGACTAAGACCAAACGAGTAGGTAATGCAACGCCCACCACACAACCTTTTACTTTTGTTTATCATCAAACTGTCCACAATCGTTCGGTAAATGGGTGTTTGCGGAACATATTTTGCGAGTAGGTAGATATTAGAGGTCGCTACAAAGTAGCAATTATGAATTTGATCGGATCTTTTGTATAATTTTTTAATTTGTTACGTTATTGAAAATATTCGGAAGTATAGATTCCCAATTTCCTTCTGCTTATATTCATAATTATTATAAGTTTCTTTTTTTTTAATATAGTTTTAAGCAAACGTATACTTAAAATATTTATAATAAGGACATGCATGTATGCACCAGTCCCAATCTCCATGAAAGTTTTTGTTTCATTACTAGAGAAAAGAACAAGAATTTGTGTGACATACTAAAAGTAAAAAACCCGACTACTGAAAAATCTCGCTATAATTAAATTCGGGGTTTATAAAGTAAAATCGACTCCTCCTATTGTTGCAATGTAGCCTATGTTACCCGGGCCATAAAAACAAATCGATTGACACCTTATTCATCAAAATCGGATAAAGAGTGTAGGCGCTACGGAAGAACAGACGTATATACAAACATACATAATTATGTACATAGACGGCTAAACTCATAACCCTTCGTTTTGGCTTCGCTGTAGTCGGGTAAAATACTTTAAAATAGTGGAAAAGCTAAATCGGGTTCAGGTATTTTTAAACCATTCGAGAAAAATGTTCAGAATGTTGGAGAAAAACACATCAATCCATACATTCATAATGCATTAGTAATTTGTAAGTTTCAATCAAATATGACACACATGATCTGGGGTTCTAGAGATATATCTGGGCAATTCTCCACTAAATGTAAAATCGATGTAAAACATCTTAATATTTCTCAGTTTTTTGTATCAATACCGACATAGTATTAGGTATTCTTGGCACGCCACAGCTTATTTAGTGATTTAATAATGGAATATTTGAATAAATGAACCTCAAACACCTCAAAACACAGTCCCCTGGTACGTCCCTTTTCCAGAATTACAAATCTTATTACCCATATTTATTTTTTGCTATTCATAACTGAATAAAAAAAAACCAAATACACAATTTAAAAACGATAAAGAAAACTAAAGACTTTGGTTACTTTAGTAAATAAAAATACTTGTTTATGTCCATAAAACATTCCCCTGGAAGGTTACAACAGTCCCCTGTCACGGTATTGCATAAAATCGTCCATAACTCGAAAACCAAGAGGAAAAAGTGTGGGGTTTTTTTTTAAGATATATATTTAATTTACTATTGCCCTCCATTTTATTAACATAAATTCTCAACATTTAATAAAATTTGCTTAGGAGACAGTCTTGTATGGACGAGTTTCCAAATAGCAGAGAATTGCCCATCTACTGACACGTAAAAAAAGGAGTACCGGAAGATCAAGAAGTCAAGGTACTTACTAAAATATTTTGCAAAAAATCATAGTAGATATGTCCGGGTAAGTTCAACACATATCTGGCGATCGGAAAAGATCGTGACTCAATATAAGCGCTAATGGAATGATTAAACTGATCTTGACGTAGAAGGTCCGATCCACTAAATTTCAGATTGGAAAAAATAGTCCGTTTCGTAGAATGCGATTCGCAAATGGTCCGATATCGACAAACAGTAAGGCAACACAGTTAAAATTAACAGGAAAGTATTCGCACAACTTTTTAAAATTCGTTTAACTTAGCCTTCAACATCTCTTTTAGTGGAGCATGCTGTTTTAAATTAAAACAAGATTAATTAACTTTGAAGTAATATTAACCTCGGTTGCTAAAAGCGTCAGTTAATCTGCTGTCAAATGTCATGTAACCTCTTGTGATTTGTTGACCAATAAGAACAGTCAATTAACATACGATAACCGACGACGGACTGTTTGAAAAACTAAATCAGGAGGTCATAAATGGAAATAATAAGTATTAAAATTGTAAGATATTTGAAAGTTAAACAATGCTAAAATCTGAAACCCTAAAATAACATTTAGTACATAGATAATGTAAATTAATTCCAAAGAGATATTTTGTGTAATAAATAACACGGTATGAAATGGTATTAAAATTCAACAAATAAAAGCTCACAGCTGATAAATCCGGCAAATACTAGACTAGACTATTTGCAAACTATATCTTTTAATGAGATTATAAAAAATATATTTATAAAATATCTTTATTTTGATATTCGTCAACGACAACATAAACGAAATGTGAGAAGTATCTAATTTGTTTTTTTGTTCTGCAATTTCAGATTCTCAATACATTTAAATATTTCAGGGAATCTCGATGTTACCGATATTAGTTGTATTCCCTACAAATCGTAAATGCTTTAATCGATTCTCTCATAACAGCCTGCTCGTAATAGTCGTAAGTAACATGACAGATCTACTGATTTTTTCAGGATAAAATTACACGTAGGTATATTATCATTTAATTACGACGTTTGCTCACCATGTTTTCCTAAACTATTCGAACCTTTAATAAATTGTGCATATATTGTGATTGAATACGTAACAATACATTCAAACTTGATTCCCATAACGTTCCTCACGTACTATTTAAGGTCGACATCTGGTCCATCCCATCAAGTTGTGAACTTTACAATAGCGTTCGTGTAATTTTTATTATTGCAGATTATGCACAACAATATTTGACTAAACCTGAGACTTAAAATCAGCACAGAAAGCGATAAAACCTTAATTACTTTTTCGATATCGTGAGTTTACTTTAAAACGATAACGTGTAAGCTACTACTATTGCTTGTGAATGCAGAGGTTAAGAATTTGATTGATGAAATGTTACGTATACCTGAACGTGCGTCGAATTGACGTCGTAGTTACGTTATTTACTAACCGTAGTTTCACGTGAACGTACATGGGTATCTATGGTAGAATAAGCGCCGAGATATCAAGTGATGCAAAACAAACTGAACGGGCTTCAACGGTTTTAACGTTAATGATACGAAGAGCTGTAAATTCAACAAATATTTGGGTAATATTGTAGGTAAAAATGTTGTTTCTGATAAAAACTAATATACGCGTAAATCTAGATAGTGTTTGTTACTGATTTATCAAAGCAAAATACTTGTAAATTTGTCACCTGCCTGTGTACATAATATTACGTAGATAATGGAATTTTTCGGTGTTAAATAACCTATTGTTTACGGCTTTAGAAACTGATTCGTATAGTACGCACACGCACGAAGAGTTTACCTAGCACCTTGAGAAGTAACTTTACAATATTTCGTTGAAAAACTACATAACGCGGAGAATTTAGAAAGCATTACTAAAATACGATCACGCACTTGAAAATATGATGATTTGATGATGGAGATCTAATGCACATAAACAAAATAGTTTCGTAGTTCCACCCGCAATGTCGAGTAACCATGAGAGTTGCACACTTAGTTCACAAACAAACAATCGGACTCCGAGCATTAGGTCAAGGAAATCATGTGCCCTAGCCCCACACAACTATACACATTCTAATCCCGTAAAAGGAATACGAACATTATATCACATTGCATAGATTAGCTCCGGTTCTTTCACATCAATGAGTTTTCTAAGGGTTGATGTTGAACCAAAGAAGTTAGTACATTATGAATGGTTCACAACAAAAAGGCTAAGTTTAGTAGATAACGATACCTGTTCTTCAACATGTTATCTGGCACGAACACGTTCCACCAAGAGGGTCGTTTTTGCCGCACGTATATCGGAGTGTCGCTTTCTTCGTCGGTGTCGTTTCCTCCCGACGTCCTTCTTTTTTTGCGTTCTAACTGCAGTCTCGCGGCCCACGACCGTCGGCGACCTTTATCGTTAGGGGCAAAACCCTCCGCACCCACTGGCACAGCCAGGGAGGCACGCCTTGGTGCTTCCGGCGGAGGACCATCAAAGTCGGTCAATTGTCTGTATCGTTCGGCGAAAGTAGCTTCGGACGACCTGCGTCCGTTGGCGGTGGATAGAGAAGGTTCCTCTGAGACTACGTCATCAGTGAAGGCCTCATCGTCGTCGGTGTCGACGGCGGGGAGTAGTTCCCCGCTGTATCGCCTGGGGGTCTCGTCAGCGGACTCCTGCAGGCTGGCGAGCGTGAGGCTGGGGCGGTGCGTGCGCAGACCGCGAGCCTGCCGCGTCTGCAGCCGCGATAACGCCAGCGGCACCGGCGACTCGGTCAATGTCGACTCAACACTCATTTTGCAAAGCACTTAGAACTCGGTAACTGTCACACTTTGTTTTTATTTTACGAAAGCCAACATGACAATCACGGCTGCTTCATTTTCGGACCCATTTTATCGAAGACTTGTAAAATCAGATCACTATTCAATCAGTCGTTTTATTACGAATGGCTCACCAACACTGTAGTTTCATAAAGGAAAATTGTTTTAAAATTGATCCCAATTCACGTGACACCTATGTATGACAATCGGCTTTGCGAATCAATGTAAAATCAAATTGACTGGCCACCGAAAAATCTAAAACGGGACGACTTAGGAAACTTGTGGCACGAATTAACTGTCTTCGATTCGGCAAGAAAGAAAATTAATACGAACTTAAACAAACAAGAGTAGAATGCAAATGCAGGGTCCAATAGAGATGTTTCCGAAAAGGATAGAGACGTATTTTGAGAAGAAAAAAAACTTTTGCGTCAATAGTGTCTTGGTCGGCCGAAGTTATACGAAATCAACCATAAACCAGATGGGCAATCTATAATCTAATATCGACAATCTAACACGTTTAGACTTCCACTATACGACGGCATACAGAAGACCGACATGCAATGCAACCAATAACAAATAACTTATTGAATCAAATTATACTGGTCAATAAGACGGATCCGTATGACTACGTGACATCACACTAAGCATTAACAATAAATGTAGCCGTACCAATCTAGTTATAAAATTTTCCTTATTTTGAAAATAATATGCCATTTATAGAATGTTTAGCGAACACAACAAGCTGTGGTATAAATAGGTAGTGGTTGTTTAGTAGTATGCAACCTTAGCGACAAGTGTCGGCGCTATGCCATATAAGCAGGTGATTGCAGCTTTCGTAACAGCGCGCTGTCCGTCATCAACTCACGCGCACAGTCGCACGCCGGCTACGCGGACCGCGGGGAAAGTTGCCACCGTCTTGTATAAATACGTATTGACTATCTCATATTATCACCATCGATTTCATTATCATTCTGAATTTGATCTTAAAAGTTTATACGCATAAAAACTTGGAACTCGGCCAAAAATCAGAATCCGTTTTGGATTTTACGATTAACCAGTGCCATCGCAGTCATTACTCATAAACTTTATAAATTATATATTCGTAGACAGATTTGTATCTACTCTGTATACTACTATAGCTGCTTTTACCTTGAATAGACAATAAATGTTTACTCCAGATGCTGATTTTACCACCGAATGCTACAATGTCCTGACATGATGAAAGAAATATAAATCATATCATGGGACTTCCGGCATGCACTATCAAGGTTGCATTGCAACGAACAACAAACAACATTAAATTTAATAAACCATAATGTTTAAATTACCTAGAGCGAACGTAGTTTATACGACATAGTATAATAAGTAAACAGAGCACAGGAAATCAAATCTAGCATTTCGCAACATGGTATCTAGGTCAAGTAAGTGCGTATTAATGAGACTCGGAATATTAGTCTAGGACGCGAGCAGCGTGTATGATGAAGCAAAAATATTTGATTTGAATAAATATGGTGTTACCAATTAGTATAAACATGGCCTTATGTATATCAAAGTCAGCCCACTAACGTCAATCAAGCGTCGAAATGTTAGCTCAATGTCGACGAAGAGATTAACCTCTCGCGAGGGCTCGACATCCGACCCTTACATATCACAATTTCTAATCAAAACTATTCGACCCGTACCGCTTCAAAACAAGGATACTCGGTAATTACGAACTTGATCGAACAATTACAAATTGACTAATTGAGACATGAGTGTCCATCTCGAGACAAACGGTCATCCCATAAAACACATTGCTACTTGTTGACGTATACAAATCATCGTTGTTTATAAAAGAGCTACGACGGAAAAACAAGTTATAAAACCATGTCATTTCCACTTGTCGTAATTCATCTAAAGCTTTGATGTTTGATCGTCCACACTTCCTTTGAAGTGCCCATTTCTGATGAAATTACTTGGTTATTTATTAGGATTCCCAAACGAATCGCTGAAACTTGGTGGTGAAACCGGTGTCCATAGATTTGTGTCTAACAAATCACGCATGACTATCGTTAATGCAGAATTATTTGCAAACATTTATAAATAACCTTTTATAATAAGCAGACGAGGTGAAAGATAGGAGAAATCACATTGAATACGAGATATGACATTATCATTCACAATTAAAACAATAAACACGTGACTTCACATTACAGATACTAAACATTAAATATATATTACAGATAGCACCCTATCTGTAATATATATTACTAATAGTAAAGCCTTGAAAACTCACATAGTCTCACTCGCAGTGGAAAATGTCTGGCTAAATCATTACGCGGTTTATGTTAATAACGTAAAGGGTGATAAAGCACGCACAAACGCTCATAAATGTGTTGGCACCATTACTGTTCTAGCTACTTCGTAGTTATCTCACGCCGTGTTCTAGAGACCTTCTTCTGTATCAGTGTTGAGAAAATAACATTCATAACAGGTTCTAACCTTAAGACTTGTCAATGTACCTACCACTGCTATGGGTTCCAATAATGATGATAACAGTGTTTGAGACAAACTAAATATCTCCTTGGATACTGACAGACTCCGCGTCTATAGTACCTACATCGATAGTAACGATACCTTGCAAGTGTGTTCGTATTGCTTGGTAAATCATTGTAAACAACAAAGGAATCGATGCAGATACGATCGAACACGTCGAAGGATCACGACGACGCGAAAGCATACAGCATGCACGATCTCAAAGTCAAAACGGCGGGTAAACAAAGGGGTCAGCGCACGCGACGCCAGATTTTATATCAGACACATTCCAACTAATGCAATATACTTCAATGAAAAGCTCTCAAAGATATACGTTAAGCAAACTTAGTAAAAAAATATTTTAGTAAATTCTGAACTTCGAGCAAGATTTTAGTGTCTGGTTCCATACTTTCTAGATATTTCATTTCATTTTATATACCAAATATACGATTTATACAAAATACAGGATATAAATAGCCATTTTAGTAGTAGACGCTCGTGTAAATTTCTACAGCACGATTACCGTGACAAACAATTCGTTTAGATATGCTTACGATTTCTTCTCAGAAATAATCATGATGTCTAGAGAGACATCATGATTATTTAAACTTAGAATAAATGTGAATTTAAGTGGCGAGAGCGCAGAGTCAACAGGACATTTAGGAAGATAAAACCATAGTTATTTAGTAATAGCATTTTAACTTGGTTGTTCTTCTAAGCTTTGTATAATCCACATGTGATTAATTAAATTGGAAGAAAACAATGTACACAAGTGTAGAAGATAAAATCTAAGTTGAGGTGGCAAAACTAAAAGTGCTAGTAAATTCTACCGAATAATATAACAAAAGAACGTTCTCTTGAAATGTATGCAGATTTATCTTTACAGAAACATGCAAGGAGAATAGATAAGTCCGTGTCATGGGTCATTAGTTTCAATGTAACAAGAATGCATTTACGAGGGCTAGAGACAACAACATGTACACAAACAATGATAATTGAAACGTAGAACAAACGTCGCATGTATAATAAGATGGTAGCAAGGAGCAAACGCACTGAATACAGATTAATTGGTAACAATAAATAAACCTACAGACAAAGAAAATACAGAGTTCATTAAAACAGACGTGAACAAAGATTCCGGTTTAACGCTGTCTGGTGGTGTTTTTGATAACTAATTGGCTTTTGAATAGTTCGTAGACCTCATGGTTAAGTTTATGGGTATTTTAAGATCACATGAATAATTATGCATAGCATTATACATATAAGAATTATAAGAAGTAATATTTTTCTTTAGAGAAAATATTAGAAACGAACATCTAACGCGTCGCTAAAAAAATATGCCAAATCCAAAACGTTTTACCACCGACACGGCGAAGTTCGGCACTGCGGCAGCATCGATACGGCGTACGTGACGAGAAACATTCATTTACAAAATTATCGGATATTGTAGACTGATATGATTCCAAACTATTCCATGAATTACTAATGAACCAGTACCAACAAATACATTTGAGAATAAATGACGTGAGCGTTTATTTGATGGACATAAACAAAAAGCAAATGGAAACGTTCAGGACAGCCACATGTGCAACTGATAGCAGGAAACTCATATTTTCTAACACCATCGGAATGACATAAATCAAAACCAATTACATACAATTAAGAAAATTTGCTTTTTATTTCGACTATGTATAATTTTTTGATCAAAAATTGCATCGAGTAAAAATTTTGAAATATACGAAAACTATAGTAGGAAAGGCTAGTCATGAAAATTTTCCTGAAGCCACGCAAAGCTGCGGTAAAATACATTTAGACATAATTACTAAAAACTATAATAAAATAAAATATAATTGGCCAACATGTCGCTAATTGATGCTAATAACACACAGTTGTTGTTTTTAGTTTTAATATAATTTTATGAGTCGTGTGTTGATATAACTAACAAGGTATTATTGAAATGGTTCCGCAACATTAACGGAGATACACGGCACACTAGAATTTAATCACCCATTTATGCAACACATTGTTTAAATCATTTAATTTGAATTTCATAACAAGTATGCGGAATTCGTTCTGGCAACGAATATGTAAAGCAGAGGACAGGTGAATCGACTGCAACGCCCCGGTCTCGTCAGCTGATCTAACTAATGCCACACCCTTTAAACCAATTGATGTTGAACACAAAAACGTAGAATGCATTGCAAATTAAAATAACAGTGATCCTTTACTTCTCGTTTAGTTAAACTAAGAAGTGATTAATGATCTTCGGTATGCTAATTCGTTTAGAAAATAATGAACTGACACCGAGATGGATTCTCTCGACACGAAAAGAAACAATTACAAATGATAAATTTTATAGCTGTTATACGCTTCACGTTATAGCTAATTTTGGATAATTTATAACAGGATAGGTATTCGTGTAAAATCTTACGATTACTCGGCCACACTTTGTGAAGTGTTATTGTCTTATATTATGTACTTGAGCACGAACTCCAAGTGATACTTATTTTAGAAGATGAACTCCTTCCTTGAATTCTGTTCCTCTACTACATAAGGGTTATCGATTTTGTGTTCAATACATCAAGCTTCGGGTAACTGCTTAAGGTGATTTAAAGAATATATATTCGTCTTTCATTGCTGTCGCGTTTGCATCCGCAGTGACCCAATTCTGAATTAAGAATGGAATATTATAGGATTAATCGTGCCGGAATTCGTCCCAATGATACGTGGAAGAAATATATTTTCAGTCAATGGAATTCAAAAATAATTGGGGAAAAGTTGCTTTAGCCTATATTTTTAGCGTACGTCTTGTCTGTTTTTTATTCATGCATTAGTTACAACAAGTTAGTCACAGAGTGACAATTTATCAAGAACAGAATTCTAATCACAGTGAATCTAACAGAACACCTAGTTGTGCAGCACAAGTGTTAGGTACTTGACCAATAAATCAGTGTTCTCAATAGCATATCATATCGATCTTTAGATACACACAAGCGTGCTTGATTAGATACTTAAAGAAAACATGCGGATTACTTCCTCAAATCAACTACACACTAAACTTGGTGTTAAAATTACCAAACATGTTTTGGAACTTAAGGAAAACGAGACTTGAATGTAAGCACGAGGAGACCACATTCTTAAACTTGATACTATGCTTAGAAAAAAATATGCTACGTGCGCGAAATAACAACATAGACTAAATTGTGAGGAATTTATCGAGCGCACCATTGGCACCTGCAAGTTGCAAGCAAGAGCGGTGCTGCGCATAACACAATACTCAAGTTACGTCTATTGCTGAGAAAAATGTAGGTCGTGTCCGATTTCAAAGCGCAGAGGGAATTGCACAACTTAGTTCTAACTGGCAAAGGCAAATCAACAACAAACTTTCGATATTTCTATATATTTCTTGCTTCGCCGATTTATTGTACATCGCCGTCTCGGTGATTAGATAAAACAACGAATCTGACTTCGATTGAATCACTGCATGAGTTATCGGCTTTAAATCGACATCCGATTTCATGGTCAAGAAAGGAATTAATTAAAATCTCACGAACATCCGGATTATGGGCGTCTAACTGGTAATCATTATGCACGGAAGTTCAAATTTAAGCTAAAAATAATTTTGTTACGGTCATTCCTTGTTTTTAGTTTGTTTGTTGGCCCTACGAAAGCCAGATGTATTTTTCACGCTTGCAACTTTTGTTTTTATTGTTACCTGCCTGCTACTAAAAGCCCATTAATAAAAGGTGTTTTAAAGGGGATCTACCGCATAGTAGGTAAATCAGAAAGATTTGGTTTTACCGGGGAGGCATCAACTGACCATGGTCATGCAAATTAATGTTATTTTTATCTTATAAAACATTAATTAATATACAAAAACATAAATGTATATTTTTGTCATTCTCTCAAGTTTTAAACAACGATGATTTTAACAAAACAACAATAATGAGAATTCAAAGACCAAAAAGAATATTAATTTACGCTAGTAAGAATTTATTCATTGGTCAATATCTGTTTTGAAAGAATAAAACTTAATGAAAAGGTGCGTAATGTGGGAAAGGCGTAAGGGGTCACGGACGTACACTCGGTTCTTGTTTTCACTAGCAGTGGTCTGTGCAACTTGGAGGCAGCACAGCACCGTCTAACAGACGCAGCCTACCGACAACTGCTAACTTCTGGCCGCTAGTTGTTTCCCCACAACATCGCCGTCCAAGACACTCTATCAAGTTTCCACAAGTACAAGCCACAAACTTGTACAACTATCTTCGTACTACGAGATGTCTGTCGTGTACAGACGAGTATTTCTCGTAGTATTTACGTTTTCATAAACTTCTCATTAATTATTTATCTTTGCTGTTACCGTTCATTGCTCTCTTCAAGCGCTTACTTGAGAAAGTTTAGAAGGTAATTTGAAAATACTTTTGCTAAATAAAGGTAACAATTTCAAAACAGATTTGAAAATATTTCTTAAATAAGTTCTGGGCAAAAAGTATTCAAGATATACGTAAATAAAACTTAGAAATAGGTTTACAAAGGGCAAATAAGAGTAAATAAGTTTAAAGTGTCACACGAACATGGGATCAATTTAAAACTTCGGTATCACAAATCACGGTAGTGTTACGGGCTTCGGACAAGCACCGACCTCCTTTCCCCGTTGCACTAGCGCAACGAACAAACAGAATAACTAGACGAAGATGTTGGCGTACGAAATCGTAGCGGAACCTGCGCGCGCGACTTTCACTACTGTACGTATACGCGTGCTCGAGCGCAGCGTGCGAATCGCGTGCCGCTGTGAGTGCTACTGATGACAAACGCCGACCGCCGCAAGCACCGATGGTGGGGCAGCTGGATGACTATCGTCAACATCTGATAATAAACACTGAAACCTACCCCCTCGCTACTGACAGCGTTATCTGTTTTCAAAGCCTAGATTCGCTTCGCTCATCTGCGCTAATTTTTTTTATCGTTAATGTCACTCGTGTCCTACATTTTGACTCATCAGTGAGAAAAAGTGTCGCAAGTAAACATACGAATGTAAATATTTTTTTAGAGCCACATTTTTATGAAATGTCTAAACAAAGTAATGAATTTGTTCATAGTAAGCGTAATACCAGTAATTCGGTGTATCTTAAATTATATCACGTTAAACCTAAAAGCATGCAAGCAGCAAGCAGGTTTGATGAATATGACAACCCACACAAGTGAATTGTGGTTATTGTATTCAAATTACATCTGCTCCTATTTCTGTAGATTGCTCGAGTGGGCCGGTGGGCCACGTAGGGTGCCCTGCCCTACCTTTGCATTATTAAATAATGGCGCAAATCGATCTGTTCGACGGCCTGCACTGCAATCATATAGAAGGAGGTATTGATTTTCTTACTAAATTATAAATGTGCTGGTTACTAGGTCAGTCACTAGTACGATAAAAACGTTGTTTACGGTGGAAACGCCAGGGTAGACCGCGAAATTCAAATTTTCTTACGTTTTTTTGCAATTTGCCGGTCAGTGTCAGACTGCGTGTTGATTAAAATATGATTCGCGGCCGTTCCTATTGAATGACTATTTCTTGAAAAAGCGATTCAATAGGATTAAATTAACTTAGAGGGTTGTATTGATGATCTTAATTATTATAATTCTGTACATGCGTGTTACGGCCGCAAATCATATTTTGTACCTTAAAAGACGACGGTCTTCGTGATGCTACTTTTTTTAACACGGAACTAGCTCTTCTTCGTCTTCTTCTGCATAGCAATTCATAACAAACCAAGTGAAATATATGCTCATAATAATGAAGCTTTAGAAACAGTAGCATTCGTTAGTTCGACATTGAATTTAAGACAGCCGCAGACAACTAACTATTATCATTTAACATGAATATATTTTCCTGCTCAACATTTCTCATTACTGTCAGTTTTATTTTTACTGATTCAGTATGATAAATAAAATTTAAATATAGTACAAAAACACTAAAGTAGATACAATAGATAAAGGAAACGCGGCCATTTATGATTATGTGGTTAAGTTTTTACGCATCTACGAAATAATTCCAGTGAAGTTATTCGAACTGGAGCAGATGAAACAGGAAAATATAAAAGGGAGAAATGTTTCGAGCTGATTTTTGCTTTTCCCTGGATACACTAGTGTGTAGTGCACCAAGGCTAATACGGTCGATGGCATATAATATGCTCAAGATTTTATCAGGAGATGACTCCTCTAGCTAAAGTAATAATAATGCGCATTTAGTTCGACATGTCATGTAGGAAATACTGAATGTACGATAATATATGAGTGCATTTATAGTTTTGAAATTATGTGCAATTTGTTTTAATTTTATCATGAGAATTATTTCAAAACGTATTCTGATAAGACAATGTTCTCTAGATGTTGAAGTATTCTTAAAATAATTTAAACCAATTGAGTCTTTTATGGCGAAAATTTTAGAATTCTTGGTTAAAAAGACTATAATAATAAGGTCGAATCAATAGTGTTGCTTTAATCAGAAATATTCATTCATATTTTATGACCGCATTTAATAAATATCTCTCATAAATTAATCATTCAGTGCGGTTAATCTGATCTGAATAATTTTCGCATATCACACGGCACATATAAAGGATTCCATGTTAATTTCCATTGCGTTTTTACTGATAAATGCAGGATAAACATGAACGAAAAATGCGGTAAAGCGCAATGGATATTTAACTCGCACTTCGCGCATCATAATTTTAAGTAGACCCTGGTTAAACTGGCATATTGCGCAGTCCTTGCCCTTTCATCTGACTTTGACATATTACTGTGATGCAAGAGCCTTCCATATGTTTCTTGTATGGTCCAGCTGCACCGTAAATTACAATACTTGACTTTAATTTCATAATTTCTAAACATCGTGATACGATACGCATAGTCCGCGGAAACTAGCATATAAAGACTAGGCACAATGTGGTTCTCCGCTGAACAAAAGCATTACGTAAATAATGGTACAAAGACTAATTTGCCTAATCGAGACTAGTGCCACGTCACGGATGAATAACGGTGTATTTGTGGTCTGAGCTGCTTCCAATTGAAAGTGTTCGCAACGGTACTTCCGAGTGTAACAAAACTTTGAACTAATGGGGCCGTCACGGGCCATAGAACTGTAATATTGGTAACGTTCATCTATTATATAGATGAATTGATAGCACCAATA
Organism: Noctua janthe; assembly: GCA_910589295.1. Lineage (NCBI taxonomy): Eukaryota > Metazoa > Arthropoda > Insecta > Lepidoptera > Noctuidae > Noctua > Noctua janthe. The sequence continues at coordinate 8,293,909 of OU342556.1, read as the reverse complement.
AATAACCTACCATCTCATGAAAAAGCACATTAAATGATTCCTTTTAATTTTCAATTAAGTGGCTAAGGCTGTGATGACTGGCTACAAAAGTACCGCAAACCAACCATGACACAATATTACGGTACCTTCTATGTGCATCATACGTGAAATACCTAAAACCCAATTCCTGCCTCTATTGATGACAAAGATAAATTCCGACATTAGTATTGATCAGCAGCGAAACGCGGAAACAAAGTGAAATGAAATAGACAAATCACAGTCCATCAATATTCATTACTGAACATTATAATAATGCACAAAAGCATAAGGCAAGTCATGTTTCAGAGAAACTTTGTGACTACGCGGCAAACGTGTGTTCAGTCAGGTCAAACACTGTACAATCATGTGTAGCAGTGGCGAAGGTTCCATAGAACTCGATTCCTACCGGCTTCTCTTTGAAAAATGGCACAGTCAGTATTCTATAGCCAATAATATAATCACATTAAAGATATGTACTCCGGCTTACCTCTTACAAAAATTGACGTTTCGCTACTGTAGTATGGTTTTAGTACTCGTAAGTAACCTTTCAAATTACGAATAACAGGATAAAGTTTTATGCTAGAGATGCAATTAAGGAAAAAGCAGTTTTAACGCTATACAAGGTGTAAACGGACCCTTCACGATGCCATCAACCAAACATTCTGTACATCAAAATAACGCAAAAGTTATTGCTGGGAAAAGTTCACGTTTTACGGGAGGACTCAATGTAAAGCACTCAAAACAGAGTGCTGATGGATGCATTGAACAGTACAGGGATCAAGGAGGTATTTAAAATAAAGTTATAACATTAAAACATTGTATTAAAAAAAAAATAGTGAAAAAGTTGGAACTTTGACCCCCAATATCTCCGTAACTAGAAGGTTCCCAGGTATGTTCCAGAACAAAAAAAAATGCCATGACGGGGATGTACCTTTCGGCCTCGTTGAGGGTATTTTTACACCCATTATTTTCTGCTTCAGCCGTGTCTACTTCACTTAACTTTAAACATACTGTCAGAAAAAAAATAGGTGAAAAACAAAACAATATTTTAGGTACTTTCCTTCCGTGTGGCATAGCCGTGGGACGCCCTATATAAGATTTTCTACCTTTTTTATACGATTTGTTACTTCGAATTACTTTTAAACTTATAAGTCGAGTATATCTTTGTGATCACCCTTCATTTTGATACCCCCTCGATGGTATTGCAAGAAAAATAAAAATCTAACGCTACAATATGCCACCCGAAATCCGCCATTTTTCTTTGTTTTTGTTTTCAATGTATCCAGTGACACTCACGCCACCAAGACGAATCTAACGGCGTATAATTTATCCAAATCCGTGCATCTGTTTAGGAGTTACGAGGGAACATAGAAACAGACATACATACACACATACAGGTCAAACACATAAAAGGAGGGCCTTTGGGGCTTCGCCGCAGTCGGGTAAAAATAAGCATGATCTATGCATAATGGCGTACAAACTGTAAGATTAAACATGTTTAGCAGGAAACAGTATTTTTATGAGCAGTTTCTAAGTGCACTGAAGAACATAATTAGAAAACGCACTCTTACGTTGCTTCTATACTTGTACGTCATTACGTTGTGTGCATATATCGTAAAGGCACAGTTCTAACCTTCCACTTAAGTACGGCTTCTACAAGGGCTTCTGGTATTGAATCAAAGATAAATCTATTTCACACGCGGTGTAATGTTTCATTGCATTATCGCGGTTTCGCGTGACGCCATTATCAGAAACAGGAAATTTTATATGAAAATGGAATTGGTGAGTCATTTCTATTTTCACTGCATAGAAATATGCTTCACTAGGTTTTAATGCGACTCCTGCCTTTATCCTATTTATTTGAAGTCGGTGAGACATGTCTTCCACACCTCTATCAACTAGCTGTCATTTCAGTTTACACGTTCCCGAAAAATAACGAACATAATTTATTTATCTACTAACAACATCGAACTACGAAAATTCGTCTTCAGATAAAATTTTAAGTCCACTAATTGCGAGTCGCAATCCGTCGCCGGTACTCATCAAAACTTGCGATGTTTTGGCTAAGCCCCAAAAAGTTCAATCATGGACCGTTGCTTTTATTATGACACTAGCTTTGCCCGCTTCTTCGTTCGCGTGGAAATTTTGACGTGTATGTGTGTCAAAAAAACTATCTGCTATTCCAGACTATAATTTACCTCTGTGCCAAATTTCATCCAGATCCGTTCAGTCAGTTCTGGCGTGATTGAGTAAAACGCAACAACACAAAACATCCATTCATCCATCCAAACTTTCGCATTTATAATATTAGTATAGATAATATATTAGTATAGATAGGTACTAGGTAGGTACTTTATGTAGTGTAAGAACAAGTGACACTGATAATAGTTAATTGGTAATCTGTGTTAACTGTTGTTAACACTGATTTCTAGATAAGTTTGACAGTCGAGTTAACTGAATCCCTCAAATCAAAGGTAAAAGAAACATCCGAAATACAAACTGTACTTAATACATTTACTTGTTATGGTTCGAATTAATACAGCAGCTTTTGTCTTGCAATCGACAATATTAATCTAGGCGCGAGTATTAAATAATGGATTATAATAGTAGGTCATTATTTAACTTTTGTTTGTTTTCCCCAATAAATAAAATACAATCATTTAATTATAGTTAATAGGGTCAAGTCTGGACGAATTAGTTGTGACGATACTCCCGGGAGTCACATAATAATTATTTTTAAGAACCATATCATCCTAATGATGGAACAATTATGCCGAAGTCCTCGTTAAAGTTTATTTGCTTCGCAAGTTACAGCATAGAATTTGCGTTGCTGTCTCTTAGAGGTCTCGTAAATATATCAGAGAAGCTTCGTAAGTATCTCGAAAACGTGTCGTAGCCACGTAGGTCTCGTAAGCGTGTCGTAGAGTACTCGTAGAGGTCTTGTAGGCCCAAAGTGCGTCGTAAACATTTCGAAGACGTTTCGTAGGCCTGTCGTAGACACAGCGTAGAAGTCTCGTAGGCGCCTCATCTAAATGCCTCGTAGGCCCGTCGTAGACGCCTCGTAGGTCAGTCGTAGACACCTCGTAGGCCTGTCGCAAACACTCCGTACGCTCGTCGTAGACGTCTCCTAGCCGTTTTGTATGGCCTATGAGCCCTCGCTTATAAACCTATCATAGTCGTTTCACAGAACTATCGTGAGGGCCTCATCTAGGCGTCTCATAGCCATCTCATAGTGGTCTCGTAGGACCATTGTAGGCATAATGTAGATGTAGAGGACTCGTATCTGTATCGATAAACTTGTGGCGCCTCATCTACACGTTTCATGAGCCTGTCGTAGTCATCTCGAAGGCCAAGTCTTAGAGTTCTTTCCGGCAGTCGCAAAATCATTACGAGACGAAGGGAGACTTGTAAAAGTGTATATTTTTCCCCTAATTCCAATGTTGATAAAACGTGGCGTAGCCGCGTTCTGAGTTTAGTCGCGGAACCAACGCCTAATGCGAAGACGCCCTTATACTTTCTATATGGATGTTTTCCTTATTGTGCTACTGCGCATTACTTCTGGATAATACGACGTGTTGACATTGTTAATCATTCATATCACTGCTCTCATCACATACACGTTGCATAGGGTGCGTAAATAACCAAACGCAATTGTTACTGATCAGGAAGAACGAATTAGATGTTTATTAAACAGACTCCAACTGCGAGTCATCTGTGCGACTGCAACACATTTGTTTACTTTCGCCTACTGTAAACCAACCTTAAACAACGACTCGGGAGTTACTGCTGTTGCGACGCATTCAACTGACGACTCAAATACATGTACACGAAGGTACATAATCACATCTTGCAGAAATTCAGGTGAAAAATTCTCACAACTGAAAATATTGCGACCGTATAAGATTGTACTTATATCGAAGAGGAAAATATAGAAACCTCGACGGTACATACAATGTATCTAAATCTAATATCGGTGAAAATTCACTCACATCTAGAGATTTATGAGCGTCTTGTGAAGTTTATGTTTTATTCACTCGTCTTCGTGAATAATATTTGTCGCTTACCTATTTGCTCGGCAAGCTCGAGATGATGATATGAATATTCATGACAATGAGGCAGTAAAGCAAACGTACGCTATGCTAGAGGAGCGACGCAGCCATGCTGGTGATGGTTGGGGCGTCGTCGGCGGCGACAGAGAAACATAGCTGAAATTTTAACAAACTTGGATTTCATTGCGATCCGAAGAAAACTAGAAGACCACTCGCTCGCTCCCAAATTAAATGAGATTGATGACATGTAATGTATTTGAATACCACGAAGTGAACGCAAAACATATACTAAGAAGAGAAGAGATATCTCGGTTGATGGAAAAGTGGCTTGTAAACACGTTCACATGACATGTGAGCGATGAGCTCGGCAAGAGTTCGTTGATTTTGATAAGGATTCCGGTCAGAGGCCCGACGAAGGGCTCCGCTGGTTTACCTCGCACAAAGAACAGCTAACAAAAAACAATTCAGTACGCGTATAATAATTATATTCGAACAAAATTTATATTAGCATATAACTTCAGGTGTGTAACAATAAAAAAATATGTTAATCATATTTTCCTTAAAGATCTTCATGACCAAAATAAAGATGCGGTACCCAGCGAGGAACAATGGCAGAGCGGCACGGTATGTACAAACATACAGCTTTATCTTGACAGGTTTACCTACTTCAATGTGATAAATAAGTTTCTAAGAAGCATACGTTACACTATTATCAAAATTAAACTGATATAATGTTAATTATAATTATCTGATGATCGGAAGAAGGTCGCACGTTATTATTGACAATGAATGCAATTGAAAGTCAGGTTGGGGATGCCAGCGAGTGGTTTCAGTGTAATGATATTGCGATCGAGTACTCACTCGATCTCGGCACTCCACAGTTCGTCCTCGTCGTCTTCGTTATTTTGCATTTTATTTATTAACAAAGTATTTTATATGCTTCTATCTTCGCGCCTGGAATATACGATACACTTGAAAATAGGTATGGCGATACTATCTTATTAATTAAATGTAAATCATTGTATATTAAATGTATTTCTCGTCTACAAAGATGTTTGCCGTTACTTTGGAAAAAGTTCTTTGAAGTAACGTTTCAGTAGGTGTCATGCTTAGTAGACTGCTTCAGCAAGTAAGACTACTTCTCAGTGACCTGATATAGGCGTGAGTGAACTTCTTTAAAAAACGAAAAGCCTGACGACAAGAGCTGCTTGAACGTACAACTGCAGGCAGCCTATAACTAGCATCTTTATTAAGTTGCATTAAATGCTAGCTTAGATTAATCAAAGTAAGGAAAAGCGATTCCCATCAAGCGTTCTCCTTGGAGTTTAACATTGTAACGTTCGAGTTTCAGCTCTGGATACATGATGCCATCAATTAATATTCATTCGGGTTTAAGCACGCGCTCATACTTATAATATGAATATCCAGTTCTGCCAAAAGAATGACTCCTGCGACTGACTGAACATAATGCATAATTAATTTTCCATCCAAAATTGGTGTTCTTAAAATACATAAGTGTTATAGCGCATATTTAACAATGGGACATTTAATTGGCTCAATATCTCATGCTTTCAATGGCCGCGACGTAAAAATGTTCATCCAACTCCAACAGCGGACAGCGCAATTTGTTTTAAATCTTTTGAAACTTTACACGAATAAATCACAATTGAATTCTCATTACACGTGAACGTGACATATTATAGCTTGACAATGGTTACTCTTTAACATTGATATATTTAATACCTAATGTTATCAGATAAAACTCCGGAATATAATACAATCTTAGATATTTTCAACGTTGCCTGCACCACTAAATTAAAATACAATGCCTGAACATATGACGTGTAAAGTGCTGTACATACCTGCTTGTCTTAAAGAAACCAAAAAAACTCATTTAGAACGATTGCACTCGTCAATATTAACTAGCACAACAATTAGGGCCACTAAAAAGTGGAATTCACCACAAAACTCGAAACTAAAACAATAGTGTATCAGCGAAGCATTGCAATCAACTGCCGCAGTAATATCGAAGGAACCAACACTTATCTTGGAAACATTACCTATACGAAATTAGTAATGATAACAAAATTGATTAATTGTACCGATATTTGGTTTTTCGTTAAATATCAATATCATATCCTGAAATGTCTACGACTGACATGTAAAGCAACTAAAGTTAACGGTAATGGCAAATAGCATTTCATAATTTGTCTTGTAATTGATTATCAATAAAACTGAAATCCAAGGTAGAACATAATTTTTCATAGAACAAAGGTCTTGTCTTTATTGTGCGATCTAAAAAAACATCAAGCTTAAGTGGAAAATGCTGAAAAATTCCAGACATTTCTGAGTCGGACATCCTCCATACAAAGTACAAGGTAAAACGGGATGTACTCGAGCCGCGGCTAACAATGTGATGCATTACTGTCGGATGCAGCTCTGTGCAGCATCATACATCGTCAAGTGTCCAGCTGGCGCCGCCGCCAATCATTCAATTACATGCAGAGCATAAACGATTCAATTGCGGAATTTGCTTCAACAATGTTAAAACTGTACTAATAAACGCCCGTGCGTTTTGAGCGATCATTTGAACGGTTACGTCAGTTCATTAAGTGCATCCGTTAAGGTGCGTAGAGGCTAATTCAGTCAACGAAGCCAAATTATTCAGCCAAAGCCAGTATACAGATCCTGGCAAACACAACGAAACTGTAAAAGCTTGCTGGAAAACAAACTTTGAAAACAGGAAACAGTTTCCATCAATTGACTCAAGACAAATGGCAAGACATTAGTTCCACTCTTTGTTAACTTCTTAGAACCGTGTTCTAGAATTTTCAACGATGTTCAAGTATGAATCTCGATTTAAAACAGACAGATTTCATCCTAATCTATTCTCAAATCCAGATTTAAATCGAAATTCGTTCTTGAGCACCGTTTTAGAATACGAGTAATAGACATTAAAATCCAATAAAACGTTTTTGCGCACATTTGGCATCATAAAAAGACTATTAAATAGTATTGTGGCAATACTTTTGTCTCAGATCAGTATATACTCGGACTAGTACATAAATTGAAAATAGCACGTAAAAGTAAACGCAACAAGAATTACTTCCTTACAAATATGTAACGGAGTTATTTTTAATTATGAAAATATTACAAGTAATTTACTTCTCGTAAATATTTGTATAATAGTCATAAAAGCGACAGATGACAGTACAGAATTTAGGAAGACAGTTGTTAACAAAACAAAATTATCTCTTCCTTTTCACTTGAAATAGCCAAACAGAAACTTGATGATGGGACAAACAAAAAGCGGGGGCTCGACTATTATCTAACTATACGACAATCTGTCTGTTATCTGTCTCTCTGTACTGCGCAGTTCCTCAAATTATCAATAAACAATTCAATTGAATCACCAAAAACACTATAAGGAGAAAACAGGAAAAACAAACTGGGAAATTCGTCGTTTCGAATGATCTAGTTTTCTTATCGAGTTTTAAATCGAAACAAATTTGTTGTGTAACATTTTATCACTTTCCTGTCATCTTCCGAGAACATTTACACATCTCAAGAGAGTGACTCTTGACGAAATGAGTGTCGGATTAGATGTAATGATAAATGCTATCAGTCTAAGCTCCTACAGTAGTGGATATCTGTATAGTTGACACAAAGACACCAATAACCGATAAGTATCGGACACCAAACTCCAATATAACTCATGAGGTAACCAGTAGCATGAATCATCTGCTAGCCCAAATATATTTTATCGGGGTCGGCTTCCAGTCTAACCGGATGCGCCTGAATATGAGAATTTTACATGGAGCGACTGCCTATCTGACCTCCACAACCCAGTTAGTACGATACAGCTTGTATCGACCTCATGATGAAACATGAAAAAACCGTGAGAAGAGTAATAAATAAAGACTAATAAATGTGACGGCTGTACTATATCAAGTATAAGTATGCAGGCTGAAAGCTGCCAGATCCGCCAGCTGCGAGAACAAGGAGTACTTAATCAACGTGATGAGACAATAGTTGCCATCCTATAAACCCACATTGAGATGCTAATAAGAAAAGGGAAAATAGATACGTTTGTAGCCAGCAAACGTGGGGCTGTGAAATTGATTTGTACGTGGTAATGCGACGACAAAGCGATGCGTTGTGTGAGTCGCGGGCGACGCGTGACAACACGGTTACACGTACAATGTCACATGGCCTCGTGCACCCATCGCCGTCACGATCCCAGCCTGCAAAACACTATAGTACTGCCTGTCCAACTGTCCACACATACAATACTCTAATGAAACCAAGCACAGTGACTACAGTGACAATACATCTCACATTGCATTAATGTCGTTTCAATCATTGATGAACGAAGAAAACGGAACCCAAAGAGTAACCTTCGTATAACTGAAAAACAATCATTGTTGTCAAAAATCTGAAGAGTAAATGCAAATCGCTGGGAGGTGTCGTGTCAGTCAGTCTCTTTAAAAGTAAATAATTTAATAAAGAGGAAAAAGAGGCCAAACAATAATATAAACAGATTTACATTTTATTTATTCTTACTTTGTGTGGAACAAAGAAAGCATAAAAAGATTCCTGAAGGAGGAACTGTATCAGCTTATATAGCTTTCTCAAATATGAATGCGTTCATATTCTCACGTTACATAAGATCAGTAACCTCTGTGAAAAGCATTTTAGACTGACTGCAAATGTAATCAAGCAATCAGCGGTATTTGTATCGCATTAAAAGTTTCTAAAAACCCGAGAGTCGAACGGGAGGGATTAGGAATATTCTTATTCCTAATCCTGTCATTCGGGTTTTTAATAGAGGATCCGAACTGAAATCAATACCGTTGTGCAATCAAAAACTCAAGACACAAGTGGAAGGGCCTATCGCAACTGTGAGTAACAAGAGCCAGACATCGTATACTAAGAGGCTATAGCCAACCGCAAACATGCTCCGCCGGCGGTTTAGAATAGATAGCACAAAAGGAAACAATGACGGGGTGATCCGGCCTGCACCCCCGGGCCTCCCTCACCCACACCGCGATGGTGTTGTCGCCTAAACGTTTTATATCGGCCAAGGACGGCCTGCGACATGCACAGCGGAACTGAGCACTGCAACGATTCCACCAGCTCACCAAATATGCGCGACTGACGAGAATGAATTAGCTCGCCGAAACTGGGTCGCCCGAAGTCTGGCCACTCAGATTGTGATAGACGATGAAATAATTTTGTTAGTATACTGTGCTATTGTTCCAATGCTTTACACTCATCTAGTGTCTTGGTTTGACTAATTGTACTTTTCTTTTTTTTCAAATGTAAAATAAGATGAAAATCTTTAAATAACGTAAGGGAGACAGGCTAGGAACTTTATCAAATAATTGATTACATAAGCATTAAATGTGCGTGTATTCTGACTGATATCTTTACTTACGTAGCAAATTACGTCAAACAAGGAAAGCTAAAAGTGTACAAAGTCATATGGTATGATATTAAAGTGCACTTAGGAGATAGGGTGCGAGACGTTGACGACGCGGTGTAATTTCACAGTTTACGGCGCGGCGTGGCGCAAGCTTTTTAATTAAATGACGTTATAAAGGGGCGCGGTAAACAAGCGAGATTTAGTTAGGAAGGCCAGCGCTACCGTCTGAGGCTGCTCGAGAAGAGATAAGGAGCCAGTAGGTGGAGGTAATGTACACACCCGAGATACTGAATGTTGCACAAGGCAAATATTTGCGCCCCGACCGACGGCTGCCACTCAACGTGCGGACTGACATGTTATTAATTAAAGAAATGATAGTTTTTGGCTTACTGACACCACACTACGAGGCAACTATTCTTCCCAAAACACAAAAATGTTCTCACGTAACAAGTAAAATGGCGACTACCAAATATAAATCTAATGTTATCACATCATATTAGGGGTAACATGAGATTATAGACGAAGGATAATAACAACCCGCTGAAAATATTACCGTGTTTACCATTGCTATTATATGATTAATTAACGAGACGGCCATGTATCACATTTCTTTATCGTAGTTAGATATTAATTAGGTAAATAAATGGCGAGTGAAAAGTGCCGGCGCCGCGACCTTTTGATAAAGATGCCGAGTGGAATAATTCCACGGAGGGAAATAAGAAAAATAAGGTTAACGTGAGGCACAATCGCGGCTAATCCGTGATGCATTCGCACAAATTGCGCATCCCAGCTGGGAACAAATTGGATTCCCGGTGGCGAGACGTTAGAGCCTCTCTAGTGCGGAGCGAACGCAGCGGCGCGGGTGGTCCGCTCTTACATCTAGAAATTGAATACTGTACGCCCACGAATACCACTTTTTTAGGTTTCCTCTTCAGCAACCGTTTTGTAGCAGTGCAGCAAAAACTTCTTCAAACAATTCACTGAATAAAATTCCACATAATCCAGTTCCCCATAAACATCTTCCATAATATTGCTCTTAAATTCGCTCGAGCCGCGAACTCGGTGGTTGTGTGTTGGACTGTTGGTGGACCCACAAATCGACCTGTCTCGCACATCGCAATGGAACTCCGTTTAGGCTCGAGGCCGCATAATTCTTCGCCCATTGAATCAGACGTAATGGTTTTGTACTGTCGTAGACCTCACATCACCCTCCTGTCCTAATCCCAATTTATTAATTTTTTCTTCGATACACCTAGTGCATGTTCATTAAAAAATACCCGAGTCCCACCAACTCCGTGCCTACAGCGTTTTAAAGGGTGACAGTGATGTCGTGGGCCCACGACAGTGAGAGTGTTCAACATGTACTTTGTTTCAAGTTTTCCTGTTTCGCTCCGTCAGATAAAAGCACATGTCTTCCGGTTGCAACTTCCATTGTTCGCGGAGACGAAAAGTCAATAGTTTTCTTCGATACTACTACATTTCATACAACAACATAGTTGTTTATTTTATACTGTTTTGTATCAAATGGTTAAATAATATTAACTGATAGTTCATGTACTCGGGCGACCTCGATGATGCTGCGAGCAATGTCCACGTCCTGTCATGACTTTGCAGTAATTACAATTTGCCCTCCATTCATCATAATAATTAAAATTGTACATGTTTTTGTACCTATGTCTTAAACAGAGCATTTTAGTGTTTTTTTTTCTTTCGAAACGTATGATGATGCATCAGTCTCATTTCACATGTAAATAATTATGTACTGTGCTGCTGAAAATTGCAAACCGTTACTTTTTTTACAATGTTCTACAACAATTTTTAAACCCGGCATAAAAATTCCAGATTCACAACTACTCTTCAGGTATTTTACGTCAATTCAGCACACGGATATTGGTATCCTATTATTTGTACTTAATATACCAATCTAGTGTATAATAGTGACTGATAAGTGTCCGTGCACGCCTTCTACAACTCTCTTGATGAAAATTGATCGCACTACTGAATCTCACGTCATACCACTTTATACCAGATCGTGGCTTCATGACAAATGTATAATGCTAGACTAACTAAACGGATGTGTTAACAAATGGCAACGCAGAGAAAATGTAAAGGAAACGATCACTGTGTCTGTTTAAACGAGGTTCTGCATAAAGCCACCTGATAGATATCCTTTCAGGAAATTGAAAACTCACGGCGAGACAGTGCGGTGGCGCATTTGTCATTAAACGACCTATCAAGATATAGATACAGACTTCGTGGTCGCATCTGTATCAATTTTGTGTAATTTAAGGTCAGAAACGACAAACATCACCATAAATTACAATGATACCATCTAAGAGGCAATTCTAATTTTTTTAAAGGTTTACGTTTGACATTGACCTTTAATGGCTAATTTTCTTATCTTTGGCGCTGAACGACTGCTTTGCCTACAATCACAAGGAGTTTATAAATCTGCCACTCCGATAAAACCTACTATTAGGTAAGTTTAAAATGACGAACTTTATAAATATAATTCTGTGGGAACTTACGAATAGTCAAGGTTTCATAAAATTATCTTCAGTTTTAGAGATCAAGCGTTTTGGCAAGGCGCACGCATATTGTTACGGCTTGTTGATAACTTACATCAATTACGTCACGCACAATACATTTCAGTGAAATCCAATCACGATATAATAAAGCTAATTACATGTTGCAACTAGCGTGCTCGCAAGCTGCAGCCTGCTGCTAACAAGTAGCTGGCACGATTCTATTCTATTTTTTAAATTAAGTTACTACTTACTAGTTTTTTAACCTAACATTTTTTTTTTTTTGTACGCCGTTCCTATATGGCAAAACATGTAGAAACTTTATTTTTATTTATAAGACCTGTATAGTGCATACCATACCACTCATGTTTTACAAAATAAATATATCTTTATCTTTATCTTTATCTTTACGATGGACACGTTGACTTGCCAGCAGCAGCAAGTTCATAAATTGCATTCGGTGCCTTCACAGCTGTGTTAAACTTGCAAGAACGCTACTTGCGCAGTCGAAACTATTCTTTAAATATCATAAATACTGTGTTGTTACCCAAAAATAATAAAAAGCATGCAATATTTTTATTATAGGCAAAAATTAAATTACGTATTTGAGTAAACAAACAGCTGGCCGAAGACACGTAGACCTGGAAATTCTTTGCATGAAAGATAGAAGATAAAAGAAGCACTCACTGCCAGTGGAAGGGTCCTGTTATGCCTTCTCTAAGTCGGTCCTTTAAGGAGCGTTGCCTTGCAGGGCCAGGCCCGGGGGGCAGCACGCCCGCGCCGGCCGGGACCGGAATCGGCGGCGGAGGCGCGCGCGCCGGCGAAGACATCACTACGGAACGCGGCGCACGCGCACTAACACCGCGCCAACAACATTACCCCACTGCACTACTAACGCGAGCTGCAACAAAGCAAAAACAACCAAAGCCACGTAAATAAAGCAAAGCGATACAATGAACGCAAAATATTATTTGCAAAATTAAATATTCACATAAATAAAATTGTAGTACATCGCGCATAGGAACAAAATAAGGGAAGATAGTGCTTAGCGTTTCAAGAAAAAAAACATCATTTGTATGAAAGTGGTACATAGGCTTTCAGTTTCTTTCTGTCCCTTTATAAGGCTCAGTATCTGTTACCATTTCCAAACCAGTTTTCAAAATTACTTTTTTTATTATTTGGTCATTTTGAAATCTGTAAATATTACATGTAATTCAATAAAATTGAAACTAAAAGCATTGTAATTTAACGATGAAATAGCTTAATAGAATAGTAAAATATAAGCGAGTGCTTTTTTTCTGCGCCTATTAGTTTTACAAAAGCAACGTATAGATGGAAGTTTGAAATAATAATATTATCATCAGGCGTCCCTATAACGAATCCGCTCAAAACAAACGCAAACATATCGTGTTGCGTTCATATCAGTAGTAGTCATTATTATTGTATTCCACGGTAGCTTTATATCGTGTTTCATATAAACCAAAGAGATGTGCAAATACGTAGCAACGCCCTTGGCACAGTACTTACATAGTAAGTCCTGTGTACCTAACGTCACTATAATAATACCTTCTGCCCCTGGTAGACTTCAGCAATAAGATTACCTATATCTGAATATACCTAGAGAAAAAAGTCCCAGTAAATATACGTGCATCTACAGACAGATGTTCGCCTATACTATATTGCTATTTAAAATTCATAAGTTGAATGATAGCAAAGTAACATCTAGGTCTCACGTCACAACCCCCCCGAGTCATCGAGCATACGATACCGCATGCGCCCAACACAGCGACTGCTCAACCATGTCCTTCTCACTCCAAGAGACGGTTATATGAGTCCTGGACTGTTTTGCTTTGCAGAGCATTTAAGACTAGCTTTCAGGAGAGTTTAATATGAATCAATTATGATATCCTAAATCGATATTAATTTTTGAGCATCGTTCTAGAACTTGTCCAACAAAAGAACTGAAGACCAACAATAGGCCTAGTGACTGGTTGACTAAGTGGCTCGCAGCAGAAAAAAGTCTGCCTAAGCAATTTATTCAGTCATTTCAGAGCAGTAATTCCCACTGACTAAAATATGCCCAAGTAATCAGTTAGATTTTCAGTAGCCAGCCTTTAGTTCGGTTTCGGTTGGCCATCATGGTAAGACTTGACGTAGAGCTCTGGGGAAGTTCCCAGAATACTTTTAAAGTGATTTTGAGCTGTGTTACAGAATATGATCCCCCAGGGCAGCATACCCTACAATAACATCTGGTAAAGCATTAATAGCAAGTTAAAAATCAGAAACAGTTTACATTCAGTCACTGCCGACTAATTAAATGCTCTTAATCGGGATTGATGTGCCTGTTACAATCCCATTTGGTTGGAGTTATCCATTTACATATCTCTCGTCAGCAATCAAAGCACTTCACGGTAATCTTTCCAGCATACAGCTACGTTATGTTTCCTTTAGTTTTGTGACAGTGACAACATCAGAAAACAAGAATATGAATGCGTAATGGAACCTTGACCTGATTTGATTCTGTAGAAACTGATTCAATCTAAAGATGATCAATAGAACACTTTCTAGCGAAATTCTGCGTTAGCAGGAAGCCGATAACAGGAAACTCGGAAATTACTTTAGGACGTAAAAAAGTAGCTATCGCATTTTTATTTACCAATCTCAATTGAATAGAAAACGTTTATTTGTTGGGTTGGAGAACTTTTGGGTAACTAGTTAAGATCCCTCTGAACAGTAAAAGTTTTGTTGAGAATACACTGAAACGGACAGGGCGATAGCAAGGGGCGAAAGCGGCTATCGATCGGCCCTAACCTCTCCCCGCGCAAACCCCGCGCCTCCCCGCCGTCCCAGCTCACCTTACGTAAGTCCAGCTGATCGCACCCACCCTGTAACCTTGGCAACGAGCCTTATGCACGCATTTCTGTTCTGTTTGTTATACATTAACAATGCATTATTTGATTACCTACGTGACGTACATTACTGTCACGACATTGAAGTTTGTGAAACGCCTACTGAACTAAGTTTTAAATCCTAAATCACTTCTGGCAAACATGTTATACTTGGGTCATCTAAAAGTTTATTGACAATGGGACAATTCTCCGACAGCCGTGTCCCATATTCTTGGTCGGCACGTAGACATGTTAATTTCCTCCAACTAAGTGACCCTTCATCCATCTGCCAATATGCTACATATGTGACTACTCTATAGGCTATTAGAAAATGTGGAATGTAAATTTTCTTTAGTCCACCAGGACTGAAACTCGATTCACTGAGGTAGTCTGTGGCTGGGAAACATCATACTATTCAATAATTTACATAGGGGGGCGTTAAATAAAATCGTTTGAGCGCTTGTTAGTAGCAGCAGAAATAAAAGTGACGTGGAAACGCAGAGTTTTTTTTAATAAACAATACAAACAAAAAAAGGAATACCTATAAAAACAAAACTTCTTAATCAAAGTTATGGTCATAATATCGTATCTCGAACTTGGTGCTGGTACGTATTCCAAAAGTTTATAATATGTTTCTAACAGACTGAAACAAATGACTGCAGACGCAGGAAAATTAACATTGCGGTCATAAACATGACAGCAATAAAAGTTCCTAATGGCTACATGGAAACCAGATGGACTATGGATTCATATTTTTATTCTTGATTGCACAAGTATTTCTAATCTCGACAAGATTCACCCAAGGCGCGTATAATTACAGGATAAAGCTTTTTGTCTCGAATTTCTTTTGGGCGAGAAAAGCAGTAGCCATGATTTATTCCAGGAACTCAGACCACGGAAAGTACACATCGGTCATATTCAAAAACAACGAAAGACTACAATGTTCGGTATCATGGAGATTCGTCCTACCAACACACCGAACATGGTAGAAAAAAATATCCCGCAAGGGGGCGAGATCAGGGAGGCTATACAAATAAGGACATTTTTAAGGGTTCTGTAAATTTGACTGAAGTGATGGGTCGGACGCGTATGGTTCGTTAAATATTTGACCGGTGCCGCTCAATACCAACGACCTTGCGACCGCGAGGCGTCGCGCTTGCTCGCTACCGAATAGTGCCAACGTGCCAACGTGGCCCTAGCGATCAGCTGTTACTACTTTTTGTCAACAATTACCAACTCACTAAATATCATTATTTATATGATCCTATTTTATACAGAGACGTTATACTATGAGATTCTGGTTTTAAAACTGTCTCAAAAACACAACAGGATGATGTTCCGAACATCACCAATGGACAGTTAATAAATAACACACTCATTTTCTAAACGTTAGTTCTTCAAACTAAATGACACTCAATTTTTTAAACAGACATCTATCTATAAAATCTAGCTTTTACATGTGAGACTAATTACACCTACACGGCAATAGCATAACAGTGTTCCAATTATTAATCTATCGAAACAAATGATTTACACACAATGAACAATCCTATCACTTCCGTGATAGAAAATTATGGATCTAGAAACCCTAAATAAGAGTGAAATGAAAATATGATGATAAAACAGTGAAGTTGGATGATAATTTCATTGCGACTAATGAATGAATGAATAGTGCACGTAAGCATCTAAGAGTGGTCCATGCATATATGCAACGAACCGAGAAAGAAGTACGAAATTCATGTGAAGAAGCGCTGACGGAAGGTTGGTTGACATAACGCGCACGCGGTTAACTCCGAAGGCTGAAAGCGTGCAACTGAACCAGCGTTAGGTGAGGTGAGGTGAGGCGGGGGCGGGAGCGGAGCGGGGCGTACTGAGTTGGCGCCCAACACGGGCCCGGCTTACCCCAACGACACCTCCTTCATATAATCACAGGACAATTTCTGTACACCTCCGTAGCGATATATCGGAAGGTTTTGTTTTAGCGTATATTCGTTTTGTCGAACCCAGTTTCAGAAATACTAGCGCATAATGATTGAGTACTTGAGAAAATGGGGGCTCCATTTTCATTATGCGAAACAAAAATGTAGTATATTCAAATACAATCCTTTGTGCCTCGCATTAAATGTGAAATACGTTCTACGTAGACGCGAGGCCCAATCAGTGTTCTGTTGTGATCAATAAATCCCAAATACAGGGTATCCAAAATCCGGCACAGTTAATGGGTTCTAAGAATTGTGCGTTATTAACGGGAACTGGAAAATTCTGACATAGCGTGTCGACACTATGTTGGCTGGAATTAATTCACTAACGGAAATAAAAATGTATAAGGTCGGGTCTTTATCCCTTGTATGATTAAAAACCTACACTGAAAACGAAATATTTAAATACGCACGACTCGAAATACGCATAACAAATATAAGTCACATACAAGAAAACATTCTTCAATGGTTATCGATTAGAAAACAGCAGTAAATTGCACTGAGTGATTCACCACGGTATGGCGATTTGGTTTTTATTTCTTTCGTGGTATCTAGGTTAGTAAGAAAAGCTATGGAAAGGAGTGCGATTGAGGGCTCCATCATTATTATGATTGGTATAGGTCATGTCATAATTACCTACACGGAGTATGTGCACTTGGCACATTTCATTTTTAAGATTTGGAGTTGGGCGAGGGTTAAATAATACCCTAGTGTTTATACATAGCTGGAATTCACCACTTATGTCTGATGTGAAGTAATGAGTTACTAATCTAATTAACACGTAGTTGGTAATACGATTAGCAGCCAGTTCCTTTCAGCAGAGAGTTGCATATACTATCAAGAAACTGGAGCTTTTAACTTATTCTTTATTAAAATGTAAAACAAAATGTTCAAGAAATCGTACTTAATTGTTTTCCATGCTTCTATGAGCGAAAAGGTTATACATAAGAGCTAACTGGTTTTGTAAGTAGAACATCGTATTATTCCGTGAGTTGGCCTTGACCCGCGTTCTCTTTAGGCGGCCTTCGAAATACTTGCCAGAAGCACAACATCCCCAGGGAATTACTCTCATGAAGTTTCAAGTACATCATTCCAAAAACGATTACTTTATACATTGTTTTACTTGCCTGGTGATTTTCATTTTAAAAGCTTTCGAATAACGCAATCATCATTCTCCTGTCCTTATCCCAATTTATTTGGAGTCGATGCAGTATGTCTTCTTTTTCGGTACTTCTATATTACTCGTCATCTCATCGGTTTAGGCGCAGAAGGCCTAATTCTCAAAATGGTAACAGAGTCGCAAATGGACTAGTTCTCAAAATGGCAAATTCTCTAAAAGCCTAATACTCTGAATAGTGTATTCTCTAAAAGCCTAATTCTCTGAATGGCCAATTCTCTATTGAGATAACTAAATGCATCAGGATTTTTTTCCATGTATATTAAATCATTATTTATTAACCATATTCATAATTAATACGCATCACACAGCCTTTCTTGTTTATCCAGACTTTATTCCGAGTTCTTGGGGTCCGACTAAAGAAGACACTCATGTTTTTTTTATTATCTTGTGTTTATTATACCTTTTTCTTATGTTTACTTAAAAAAAGATTATATTTTTACTAATACTCACTAATAAATTGTGGTTTTCAGTAAATTTATGAAAGTGATGAGCCTTTACTATCCTTGTTTCTCATCTACTACTTGTCCTTGCCAATTTCGATATCTTCTACGCCTAAATCATCTCATCGTCTCTTCTTGCCATATCATCCTTCAAACAGTCCATCCATCGTTTCTTTGGTCTTCCCCTACTCTTATAGCTTTCGAATAATTAAATAAGTACATAATTTTTGTGAGTAAAAAACTAGAGTAACAGCATTGCAAAACATGCAATGGCAGTTGGCAGTAAGAAAGGTAAAATGGAGTAAATAAATTATAAATTCTCACAAAACGGAACTATAAAACACTTGCCCGGAATTTCATAATAAAAATATTTATTTATCACAAGATTTAAGTTAAACGTCATTGAGTACTTGCAAGGGTTCAATGGCCAGTGAAGGTTGCTTTTATTTTCAAAACAGGATCCTGCACTGCGCATGAGTCAACGTCCAGACCAAGCTGCACGATACCGACAACCGTTTCTCGTTTCATATTCCCACTTAAGTATTGTTTTAAAGGAAACTAGATTTATGCTACATCATTATAAACTACAATACGTCAATAAAAATATATATTATGAATATTTACGTCTTAGTTTTATTTTTAGATAGTAACAAGATTTTTTATCTAAAGTTCTTAGCCACGTCATGAGCAAAAGAGAAATATTGATAGCGGCTATCACCCAAACGTTTACTCGACTGCGCCGAATTTTAGACGGAAGTTCCTATGCTTTTGGCAGCGAAAACCTACAAAGAGTACACGAGCGTATTTCGTAGCGTTAATTAAGCGGATTATGGCAATTGAGGTGTCGCTTGATTCCAATTGAGTTAAATACGAGTCACACATGTTAAACATGTTACGGACTCGACATAGTACGAACAAAATGTTAATTTATTCAAGTTTTAAAATATTAGGTGTGCATGGAGCGCAGCACAATCACATGACATTATTCCGGTTGTGTCTGTTAATTGTTGATGGTGTTTTGAAGACGGTCTGTAGCGGATTTGATTTCATCGTTGTTTTCGAGTTAATATTTTCTACATTATCATTTGATCTAGTTTAGATATTAAATAGACCAAATAATAATGATAAAAATAAAGGCCTTATTTTCAGAAATCTAGGACAGGTCCTGCGGAATTTGTACGGACAAACGGTGGAAACAGGTAGGGTGCTCATTAATTCTCGATATTAAAAGAGTACCTAACGTAGAAGAGGGGGACACAATGGACTAACGAGATAACGAGACAAGATGGCATGTAACACCTAGAACAAGAACGAATAAAGCAGTGGAGATACACTCGAAGAAATGACAAGAGAACCGACAGTGGATAAATCCATTTCGATTATGATTTATGTTTTACCGCTAACATGGATGAAACGATATAAAAGTATATCGTATTACAATATTTTTTTCAATGTAATGAATTATTTAAATGTGTCACAATCAATAACATGTTTATCAACGCATATGTTGGCCGAGCGGTGTCTGCAGTTTGGCCCTCGCTTATGTTATTACTATTACTTACTTTATATTTATTTATGCGCACCGTGTGTCTGGCAAAAAGTCTGTCTAGGTTTTCACACTTTGAATACAAAGCCAATACATCCGAGACTAATTGACACAGCAAACACCTTTAAGCATTTTCTCTAAATTCGTGTTAAATTCTCATTTAAGATCAGAATAGCTAAGACCTGTCCTTTTAGATGAAACGATGTCGAGATTACCATATTTAGTATACCTATGTTTGGTTATTGGCTGATATGCCGTGCCTTTTAGTATTACATCGACAATCGTCATACACAGGTACTAAGCAAATAAATCAAAAGATTACTTACTCGTTATTATCAGCTTACTGTCAAGGCAATGGACAAAATGATTTGAACAGAGATGACTCCAATAAATCAATAAAATCAACAAGTATTTATTTTCACGCTTGGGGAACTTGATCAGTTGAAGTCCGCACAGGTGTATCTTTGAAATATCACTACAAAATGTATTACAATAAACTGTCTGTCTGACAGTATCGAAGAGAAAACAAGTACTGATAAGTTATTGTAGTAGATAACCCTTTATTTATGCCGAGATAAGGCCAAAATCTGTTCATGATGTCAATAAGTTTGTTTTGAATAAGACTAACTGTAATAAAAGTACGAATGTTGAATTTAAAAATAACTCCGTTCACTGTAATCTTTGCACTGACCTTTTCAATACATGACAAAGACCACTATACAAAATATACTTTTTAATACAGGATCCTTTTGTCCGTTTGCAAAGAACCAAGAAAAGAAACCTGAATAAAAATTAAGAGGGCAAGACCCAATAAAAACAAAGGATATGCACGGCTTTTTGTTTAAAATATCTACAAAGTAAAGGACATCAATAAAAAATTACTTGTAACCTTTCCAGAAAGGTTGCGTTTGTAAAATCTGTAGTGTCTGACCGAAGCTTCGGCTTCGGCCACCTTCGGCCATACTTCCAACTTCGGCCAGAATGGGTCGAAGTTTTGGCCGAAGCCGAAGTTTGCAACAAGCGCCGAAATTGAACAAACTATTACGAATGTGCGAGACCGCGGTGGAACAGAACACGCGCGGGGAGCTGGCGGGGGTCACACATTTCGAAGTGTTATTATGTTTGTCAAGTTGCAAGGTCGTTTTAATCATATGTCAACTAAGTTGTCCGTAAACATTTACTTCGAAAGTTTACAAATATCGTTATATTAATCACTTCTCACGCCAATCTTAAACTGAATTTCTTAGGCTTTGGCTTTGGCTTCGGCCATAAAACGACCTTTAGTCAGCCACTAAAGAATCTATTTCGTCCGTGATGAAATTGACCATTTACTTGCTTTAGTCTAGCACCTACCTATGTCAAGATTAGTATAATAAATGATACACAAATTTATGAATGCTTAAATGGATAACGTAACTACATTCAAAGCTTTTGCACATTGTTCTTTGTGGCACCATGTGTAGTAAGCGGTTGGGTTAGGCCCAAAACACCAAAACGTTCGAAACCGAATTTGTTAGAATATGGTACATTATATGGTCTTAAGTTTAATCAGTGGTTAAGGAAGGTACCCAAAGGAAAGACCCACAGATAGAGCCTGATAATTATATTGCGTTTAGTGGTTTTTCTGAGTTAGCCACGACACAACGCGCTGTATGTTGTTACAAGTACCACAACAGCGATGTCGAGTTGTGCACGTTTTTGTTGCTCGATGAGTTTCGATCTTTGACCCGTTTTTAATAGTTTTTTATACATATAAATACAGTATGTGGTATATATGTTGTGGTATAGTAGATAGTAAACACCCATCCTTACAATTTAGGTATATGACAACACCACACATGCATTTATTAGGATTAGCTGTTCTGTATCCTCGAATCTACATTGGACCACTGCTGTATTGAATAAGTAAGTTTTCTTGGACCAAAGAACGGTAAGTTTACTGTCAGTGTGTAAGTTGCTTTCTTATTTAGTAGAGAAAATACAGGATGACTAGATATGTTGTAGCAGTACCGTCATAAGAACCCTTTCGGGTTTGGGTATCGCGATCCCCCTATAAAATACATACATGTACGCATAGTATACTGTGCAAGAACACGCATTGTCTTATGAACGGCCAAGAAGTCATAAAAATTATGGTAGATACTATGTTAAGGCAGGTAGACGTATAAGGTCTTAGATTGTCAAGAGAATGTAAGGTCCTCTACTATTGTGCATGGGAATCCTAAATGACGAATCGACAGGACCCGAAGAATCGCAGATTCGCAGCAGACTGCTAGCAGAAAAGACGGCCGATGAGGCCGCAAATTAATTGAGTGTTAACCGCGTACGGGAAGGGGCACCATGGCAGACCCGCACAAGATGAATTGACGACCTGGAGAAATTCGTGCGAGGTTCAATATGGGGAGCGCAAGACTGGTCACGTGGCGGGCGATGTTTGGGGGAGACTAGTACAGAAGACGATGATGATAAAAATCATCTACTAAACCCTCGGCGAGAATCCAACTGTATCCACAATTTTATAAAAAGTATTACAAACACTAAACATAATGTATTGATTCAACAAAACAAATATTCACAGAAATACTTATAGATGATATGATGTGATTATGTCACAACAGTGTAGGATAATGCTTTAATGAAATGTTTAAAATTCTTAACATCACACTTGGTTACATACACTTGTTGTTGAAGTTTTGAATAAGAGGTACTGCTTTGAATAATAATAATAATGACGTTTTATTTTTATAGGATACTAGTTTGGCATGTGGTTTTACCTGAGGGGAGGTCGAAACTTATCCCAAACGAACATACAACAAAATGTATATGATGTCGTAATTGGTGCTTTCAATCTGTTGAGGTGTTATATAATAAATAAAGAAGGTATGTAGGTATGTTATGTTATGTCTTGTTGAGTATTTTGTGTGTACATAAATAAATAAATAAGGTGTGAAAAGATAACTGACAGGCCTCTAATTTCCTACTTATTGTATTAGTATCAATGTTCTCCAACTAAACATGTCACTGATTTTATCCCAATACCAATATTGCTTCAAAAAACACATTGGAAATTCATGTGAACACATTCCCCCAGAAATGGGAGTATACCTTATAAATAATGAAATGCTAATGGAATATATAATATTAGGAGAAATATGATAAACCTTTACTGGAGCTGTAATATTGCCATCAATACCCCCTTGTTTACGGGGAGCAAGAGGCGTTTAAGGGGTTGAGTCTGTTGAGAGGTTAACAAGAACAGAAAAAAGAAGTCTTCTGCAAGTACAACCCATGTTTTGCTGCTAGATTTCTTAAAATAATTTATAATAAAGCCACATGTTTTTATTAACTTTTTATGATACAACAACAGCACGAGAACTAAGACATGTATTGTGATTCGGATATAGTAAGATTTAAGAAATAAAATCTTTTAATAGTTAGTTTATGGGTTGTTAACAATATGTCCTAGAATGATGTCCAATAAATGTTTGATGTACAATAGCTAAGGTTTAAAAACAGCTATTGTTAGTCCTCGAAGGAAACTCATAAACATAATGTGCATGACAGTATCTAATAAGTTTAGAAATAGCATCACCATTTCATGGTAATGATTGTATGGTCATGCCTCTAAGCTTTTGCGCACGTAATAAAAGACTTATATAATTATTGTTATTTAAACACAGATAGAGAGGAGGCCTGCGTCCCAGCAGTGGGAACATTAATAGGCTGATTATGCTATGCTTATGCTTAAACACAGATCTATCATTCTTGGGATGCAGATAGATGCTATCTGTTGCCAATATACTTTTGATTTTAATAAAAGGAACTTATTGTCCTTGATGTTTTTTTCTTGGCACAGCTTTAACAATATCTTTACAAATGTTACTTCCCAACTTCACTCAAAATGGAATGAAATATGAAATGGTTATAGTATTAAAATATGAACCAAGTTTATTAAGGTGTGTAAGTACTAGCCACAGAGGACTATTCAAGATATTATCTAGCTTCTAGACTGTATATTAAACAAGTTTTTCATGTGAACATACGTGGTGGAATATTTTGCTACAGAACCATCTGTACTACAACTCACAAAGCAAGAGTAAAACTCAAGTACTGTTGCTCTTTTTAGTTATTTATAGATATCATTCAGGTGGGTACAATAAATACTTATATTTTTTACAATTCTTTCGCTATTTTTTTTTGGTTTAAGAAATTTGTGTTATCCTTAGTTTAATAATTCTAATAACATAATTACTTCGTAGAAACTTTATACAAAAATTAAAGGTACTATAAACATTAATACTTACCTGGTTTATGCTGGATACAGTTAGCTATGCAGATGGGCACGCCATTCTATGAAATGCGACTCGCTTACTTATGATACATAGGTCAAAATAATACTCACATTATGAAGAATTTTCCTCGCTAAGCAGGTCCAATAAGCCGGAAACTTTTGGTGTAGAGTCAATTCATTTATTTATTATGACGCCGCAAGTCACAATAACAACTTCAGACAACGCATTAATAAATATTTGGTAAAGCCTAAAATGATTTTACAGATTTCAAGAAATCGGTGGCAATAAAAACGAAACAGAATTTTAAATCAATACTAGTCTTATCTTTAAAACTATACCGATACAATCGAACAAAGTCAGGCCCGGGTTGCAGCGTTGTATAGAACCAATCTAACAATAGGCGCACTTCAATTATTAGGAAAGAAATAGAACATATATTTTATAAATAAGTCAATGAACATTATGAATTACTACTATTTTTTATAGAAAAGTGGATAAATTTTTTAACAATACGAGGCGTTTCACTGGTGCGCGCATCTGTCAACTTTTTTCTGCGCTTCAAATCAAACTCGATCAAAATCAAAACAATGCTATGAGAGCCATCTAGTGAGACATATTTGAAAAATTCAAAGAACCCGGCGACACCCGACGAGGTGTTGTTCCTAGGAATAATATGTGACTACCACTTATTTATCATAGAGATCGGTATATTTTGGCAAGTGGCATAATATGAAACTAAATCAGTTGTCCGAGTTCACCATCTGCCGCATGAATTCATTCATTCTGTATTCACTTTTCGTTTATGTAAAAACATGAAAATAATTTGTTACATTGTTATTAATTTCGTTAGTTTGCAAATTCATAGATTCGCAATGTCGTGCATACATTTTAATCCTCTATGTGCGCAATGATTACCTAAGAATCCTGCAAGTATGATAAATGAACGAGGTGGAAGGGACACCGACGCGAAAACGGTTACCACATATTCAGAAAGAAAATCAGATGTTCCAAACAGTACTGCACTTTTGTAGGAAACAGCTGTTTTTTTTTGGAAGCACCAGGATAACCCGCGAAATTCAAATTTTCTTAGGTTTTTTGCCTAGTTTTTTGCAATTTGCAGGTCAGTGTTAGGTTGTATGTTGAAGAAAAATGAGTCGCGCAAGTAACATGTTTGTAGTTACAGATTTCTAATCATTAATACAAAACTCTAAGTTCATTTAATACTATTCTGTAACTATTTAATGAAAAAGTTCAATGGGGTTAAACGAACATAAGAAGGTTGTATTGATTATTTTAATGATTATAATTCTGTAACTTAGTTACATTCAGTCAAAAAAGTATCAGGAATAAATGTTTTGTTTATGGTTCCAAATTCAATTTTTTGTTTTTTTTTTGTTGTTAGATTGGCATAACTGTTTTCCATTTTGGCGCGGAGTTTGAGGTGCACCTACTATTTAGAAGAAAAACAGTGCTTTTTTTTAGTTACATCCTATCTAGTGTGTATTGCAAAGTTCATAATGGACAAAATTTTGGCTACCCTGACGCTTTCACCTTAATAACCGATGTAAAAATTTCCATGTGGGAGGGCTCAGAATGATGTAGGTACTGAATACGTGGTAACCGTTTTCGCGTCGGTGTCCCTTTCACCCCGAATTGTATGCTTTGGAATGTTTTCTTTTTAACTCAAACTTGTCGTAATTTTACAATAAACTTTCGTAATTGTAGTTAGGTTACGATCGAACGTGCTTTTAAAGTAGTCCAAGTGATAACGCTTTTTTGAAATACATACTTACAACTGTCCCAATAATGTCTCATTGATGGCGCAATGAGTCAATAATGCAGGTATAAAAGCGAAACAATGCATTTTATGTATTACATATTTATTCATTCGTCCAACTATTTGCATAGTTCCTAAACTATCACGCGGTGCTGCCGTAATAGACAAAATGTTAGCGAAACTACTAATTCTGCTCTCAATTTTATTGACTCTTTATGTAAGTAGCTCAAACTCATTTGATAACTTATCTTAAGCTTATCATCATCATCTGCCAAACCATTTCCATCTTTAAGTCTATAATGGTGTAGCTCGATAGTCAATACCAGTTATCATTGTAACATAATATAACCTCGGTTTCTGTTTCTCTAATCTCTACCCAAACCTTCGGAGAATCCAACAACAACAACATAATATTCTTCTTTTCGAATCGATGAGAAAGAAAACGATATATCGCTGCTTAGTACTTTTGATGCTTGAATTATATTGGCAGGAGGGCGCTGTTGGTAAATATTTTTGTGAAACTGTCTATGAAAAAGGTATTAAAAAAACCTGCCAAGTGCGAGTCGTACTCACACGCACACAGGGTTCCGTAGCACCAAACAATATCTAAAAAATATTTTAGGCTATGTCATATTGTATTACATTCAACAGCAAAATTAAATTTGTTTTTCATAGTACGGTAATGAAAAAACAAAGTTACTGCTGCAGTTTGATGAAAAAGTCCCATATCAAAAAAAACTAAACTAAAATTTTCATTGAAAGTTTTTTTATGTTCTACAATCCTGCATTTTTTCAGAATTTTCCTCCTCTTACTTTAGAAATTTATCCACTTTGGAAGTAGCTATCTTTCAAACGATTGACTTCGAGAAAAATGGTTATAGGAACCTCAGTGTCATTTTTAAAGACCTATCTATAGACACCCCGCGAATAGGTATGAAGGAAAAAAAATTGTTTCAGATCCATGTATGGCGATTATATTATTCTTTTTTTATACATCTACCTACCAAGTTTCAACTGTGTAGTCCTAATAGTTTCGGAATAAAGTGGTTGTGACATATAGACATACAGACAGACATAACGAATCTGTAAGTGTTCCGTTTTTTTCCATTCGGCTACGGAACCCTAACAAGTTGGCAGCATTAGATCCAACTATGGTCACGAGCCAAAGATCCATCCAGCACTTTACCTACCCACTTTTGGACAAGTGATACTAGTTTCATTAATTTTATATAGATGTTCTCAACTTGAAGACTATTCCATTGGTTTTGTTGTGCTAAGCATCCAACTATTCGTCTGAGACACTTGAGACAGAGATCAGTTTATTAATGTAGGTACTTATTTTTTTCAATAACTCTAAAAGGGTCTTGATCATAGAGTAAAGTAATATAACGGGAAGTCTTGATCAAAATGAGCCTAAGTCCAACGGAATCGAAATATATCTCAAATCATAGCTCATAATAAGTTCACCAATTCATATATTGCTACAAGTACCAAAAACGCCGGAGACCAGAGCTACGGCCTGTTGAAATTTCCTGTATTTTTAGTCAGTATAATAGGTCACAGCATTGTCAAAACACAGGAAAAGATAACATATTTTAAGTGTCTCTATTTCTGTTCTCTGATGACTTAGGTTTTAATTTAAGTCCTAATTTTCTACTATTTGAGATTTATTTCAAATATGTTGGTTTTACTCCCAGAGATCAAAGAAAAATACCTATACAAAAAGTTACTCGATCATCAACACCCAGCCTTTGTTGGAACCAGAAAAAGACATTATATTATATAATTTTAATCTCTTTGGACCCAGATAGCTGAATTTATGCACAGCAGGTGCTTAATTTGTGATGTAGACAAGGGAATATCGACTTTCAAAATTCCCACTGGATAAGGGAATATGGGGTGGGTGAAATCATCTTCTGCTTTATAAAAAATTAATACAAACTGGATGCAAGAAGATAAAATTCTTTTCTCATATTTTTCAGATCACCTCGATCACTGGCTACCCATGCTACAATAATGGAGTAGCCCCACAGTGCTATCCCGGTCCTCCTCTAATAATTAAGGAACGTGACAATGATCGTAATATATTGTATCCTTTTCTTCTATTAATGATTCTAGGAGGAGACGGTGGTCTTTTTTAACTGCACAAAAGTTATAAAACCTATTTACCTAGGGCTGGAAAAAATATTTTTCAATGGGACCCGTTGATCGGTTAGATCATTAATTTTTCCATGAATATCCGCATAACAGTCAGCGGAATATTATCAGAATTAAATATAATTACGGAAGGTCGTCGATACTTTGCCTCAACTCAATTATTTTAGGCAATCGATTGCGCAATTATCCTATTTAGTTGATTCATCATCATCACCATCAAATCAGTCTGGAATCATCCACTGCTGGGAATAGGACTCCCCTTTTTCTGCTTTTAGTCGATTATTTTACAATAAATCAATGTTGTTACATTGGCAACAAAAAACAAGAAAGGGGTGAATGTTCCATTATCAGTTTCAACAATCTTTAGCATGTAAATTTCTGACGGCACAACAACATGACATAGTTATGTGCTAGAGTAAAAGTGATAACAGCAAACAGATGTCAAAAATTTAGAATTTTGTCTCGATTATTGGAACAGAACCTATAAACGATGATGGACACATTACTTTTCGTAAAAAAAAGAAAATAATAATTTTGTTTAGTGTATATTTGAGTAAATAATATGGTTTCAAAAATAAGTTGGATACAGAACTAATAAAGAAATTATTCAAAACAGCTAAGAACAGTCAAAATATGAAGCCGCTTTCCTATCTCCTTGATTAGATTATAATCAAAATTGTTTCCACTTGAAGTTCCTATTTAATTAGTTATCAATGAGAGTAATGAATTGAAAATGAGCAACTGCTTGTGTGAGGACCCTAATCCTGCCTGCGTCGAAGAAGACGAAGTGTTTCCACTCCACGAGTGTGTATTTATTGGTGATGTTCGCAAGCTCTCGGCGCTACTAAGAAATAATGATGTGGCTCGAAAAGACAAACACGGCAATACGGCGCTGCACCTGGCCGTCATGCTGGGCCGCAAAGACTGCGTGCAGCTGCTGCTCGCACATGGCGCTCCCGTCAAAGTTAAGAACCACGCAGGCTGGTCACCGCTGGCTGAAGCCATCAGTTATGGAGATCGTCAAACCATATCATCGCTAGTGCGCAAATTGAAGCAGCAAGCACGAGAACAGATGGAACGTCGCAGACCTGACCTGATTCGAGCTCTTGCCCAAATACAAGATTTCTATATGGAACTCAAGTGGGATTTCCACTCATGGGTACCTCTAGTCTCCAGAGTATTACCATCGGATGTTTGCAAGATTTACAAATCTGGTTCTGGAATCAGATTGGACACCACACTAGTAGATTTCACTGACATGAAATGGGAAAGAGGAGACATATCTTTCATTTTTCAGGGAGAGAAACCTCCTAGTGAGTCACTAACTGTTTTAGATAATAAAGCTAAAGTGTACCAAAGAGTCCGTTATGAAGAAACAGAAAATGAAATAGAAGACGAAGTAGATATCCTCATGTCAAGTGATATACTCGCTGCCCAGATGTCAACCAAAGGAATTTCATTTACAAGGGCTCAGTCTGGCTGGATATTTCGAGAAGATCGTAGAGAAACTGTTGCGGGAATATATAGGAGTGATATTTATACCATCACTGGTCTTGTATTAGAGTCACGCAAAAGGCGAGAACATTTGTCAACTGATGACCTCCAAAAAAATAAGGCTATTATTGAAAGCCTCACAAAGGGAAATACACAAAATTTTGAAACAAATGGTGAGCCTACTCGCCGTGCATCACTAAATCCTCCTCCCGAGAAGAATATTGATTGGTGTTCATACATATCATCTCCCCCAGGATGTTACCCAAGCCTGGGCAGAGAGCTTGTTTACAAAGAATCATCAAGGAATTTCCGAGCTACTATTGCCATGAGTGATGACTTCCCACTGAGTGTTGGCATGCTATTGAATGTACTGGAAGTGATTGCACCATTCAAGCATTTTGCTAAGCTACGACAGTTTGTGGCTATGAAATTGCCTGGAGGGTTTCCAGTAAAAATTGAGATACCAATTTTGCCAACAGTGACAGCTAAAATTACATTTCAAAAATTTGAATTTCGTCAAGATATTCCACCACCTCTATTTGAGATACCAGACGACTTTATAGAAGACCCATTACGGTTTCCGGACTTATGACGCATTGATATTCTAACACTCTTTGCCGTTGATGATAGGCCTAATTATTGGCGACGTGAGAAAAGGCGACGGAGAGCTAGGCGGAAGCCACGAAGCAGACCCCCGAGGAATAGCCTACTTTCAATTGAATTCCCGTTACTACCAGAAGGTCTGGGCAGCTACTATGCCAGCCATTGTGTCCTTGTTGTCGAATAGCTAAATTTCAAAGTAGGAATGTTAAATTTGTGGTGAATTATTGTTCTGTGTATGTAGTGTTTTTGGTGAACAGTGTTAGAATGAGAATGTGTAATATTATTCTTTTGTTATTTTTAGTTACTGAAAGAAATGGCTCATGTTTTGATTATTAAATTATAGATTGTTTTAATTTATTTTTTACTTTTTTAAATACTTATATAAAACAACTTTGTGATTTCATTTCAGACAGGAAATACGTTACCTTTGAGTAATTTCTGTGTGTTGTATTATTTTTTTATTATGTATTGTGATATGTTGAGGTTCTTTGTTATCTGAAAATCATCTATTATTTATTGAGAATTTTATCATATCTTAAATGATGTAAAAATAATAAAATACTTTCTGGGCCTCGGTATTAGCACCTATTATGTAGTCCATGGCCTACACCCAATGTAAGGTACACTTAAGATCACCTAGGGATTAACTTAGCTGTATTAAAGTTGCAGACTGGAGCTTTTCAAGTAGGTACCTACCAAATGTTTTTGAAACATGACAATGCTCATTTTATAGATTGGAGCTTGTGTGGTAGTTTTATAAATTAGTAATGCTAAATAATATTACATAAGGTAGATCATCATAAACTAATTTCACATTGACGATATTTCATGTAGAATACCATCCCTATCTGTGTCTATTCAGTAGTTTAATAATAAGAGGAGTTTAAAGAAACCTCATGCCTTCAGCGTTTGGTCACTGTTTAAATAGTAATGGTAAAATATTGTTTATTCCATTGTTTCTTCTCGTTTACCCACATATGTGTAAGAAAAATAGTTTCTTGTAATGTTTAAAATAACTTAGTCAATTGCCACATATATTACCATAATATTTATGTGTATTACCACAGGTGTTCCTTTGTAAATATCAAAATTAATTAATGTATTTAAACTCTCTAGACATATTGAAGTTTGAAAGCACAGAATGTACTTACTTTTACTGAATTTGGCACATAGTATAAAGTAGAAGCCAGATGCTTTTGTAGAGACTTGCGCAATAGTTTCCTGAACGTATTATGTATTTCGACAATAACTATGAAATGAAAATCCCACCAAAAAATAAAGATTTTGTTTAATGTATGAAAGAATGATTTCTTGCCAATAGTATTTGTTAAGTCAAAATATAAAGAGTATGTATGACGACTACCTGTAAAACTGAAAAAATGAAATGTAATAAATTGGAAGTAATATTTGCAGTTTTTCATTCACATACATAACATGTCCAATATTCGTTGATGGGTTAGAAACGGTGCGTCTAAACCCACAAATTCATAGAAGATCTGTATATCTCGCTATTTTCTCCCTTCATTTAGCTGGTATGTCTTCCACTGTCATTTATCTTGACAATAGTGCGGTGTCGCTGCCAAACATTATCTCGGCCTTGTAAATTCTACTAGATATAGGCCCGGTTTCTACCAAACTGGTGACGAGCGGAGCGGAGAGAAGCGCTGGAATCGACCAATCACATTAGTTGAAATCCACATAGCGTCTCTGGTCTCGGTCGCATGCTGTGATTGGTGGAATCCTGCACACGAATAGGGTATTCGCGCCGCTTGGTGGAAATCGGACTTTGCTTTACTGCTAGCCTGCGTCATCCCACTGCTGGGCAAAGGCTTCTCTTCATGACTTACAGTTTTTTCGATCCAGGGCTAATGCGAGCCACTGGACATTGGTTTTGTCCTGCTCGTCCCGACATCTCCTACCTGGTTATTTATTTTCAACTTTATCATAACGAAGATAATGTTGATAGTTGTTTGACAAGCCAACAGTGCCGCCCTGTCCTTTAGAAGATTTACCTGCTTCGAGTGTCGATGACAGTAAAACTTTTTGCAAGATTGTTGATTTGTACCTACCGATATTAATCAAATCATTGACCAGTCGATGTGTGTTCTATGGCCCTTCACTCGATAAGCTGCTGCTGGTAAGTGGACACTGATGTACGGTCATCAGCTATCGGGACGAACACCGTTCAAAATTATATAAACAACCGACGAAATAAGAAACTAAATTATCGGTACCTAGTTAAAAAAAAAATGATGCTACGAGAGTGTCGAACTATGTTCATTCAAAGATATGATATAGTCAAGTGGTGTTCAAGTGGAGGTGGGTGGCCAAATCCGAAACTATGAGGAATAGCGAAAAATACTCAAAGGAGTCTCGAGCTCGATTTTGATGAAAACTAAAACTGCATCATTACATTTTTGAAAAATCAATATTCCTAGATTCCTGGAATCGAACCCATTGATTTTGAAAAAAAAAACACTATTCTTACACCATTCGATAGTGTCGCTATTAGGGATCAAATTCTGGGAAGTAATGAATGACATACGGCAAACATAGAAAAACGATAAATTTTACGTTATTTCATATTTTAAATTAATGTCCTTGATTGATGGCACCCGCAGCGCAGTTGATCTTCACAACAGTATGTTCTAATTTCAATTTTATTGACTCTTCGCGGTTAAGTTACAAATGAGTTGGCGCCAATAGGGATTTTGTTATGACCTCGAAACCTTTTAAGTATCCTACCACGGCTCTCTACACCGATTGCCAAGTTCTCACTGTGAGACAGCTTTGTCCTTGGTACTATTTTGCGCAAGCATCCCTTAGTGGTATACGATCCGAATGTTACCAAAAAGCGTAGACACTTCGAAGTATGCTCAACTCACGGATGTAGAACGGCCCTTGCTCAGCGTCATTTTGGTATACTGTCAAACCATTTATATAATAAAATTAATGCAAAACCAAGGTCACGAAGTGGCTTTTGACTTTGAGACTTCAAAACTGAAGATTTACTACCGATATCGATTGCTTAACCTAATGTAGTTAATAGAGTAATATGTTAATAATTATATTTATACAGACTTACATAAACACACCCTCACATATACATAGCCACAAAGAGGTATGTAAATAGCCACATCTTAGTTGCATTAGCTAGTTAATATACTTAATATTGTAATTGAATGATGATATACTGTGCTCGTCTTACAACTAATGTTACATGCTCAAACCCTAGGCGAGGACGCTGGCACCCTAAACACAAATCTTACTTTGGGCGCCAGAGCCCATCGAAAACACCTAGTTGTAACGTTGCATAGTGCTTAGATAAGTGTTTCTTGTACAACTATTTAAGGTAATAAAATATATATATTTTCTTTTTTTGTTCGCATTTCGTTGATTACTACCGTTTGCATACTGTTGTTTTATTAAAATGAACTCTTTCCTTTATTTTGCCGTATGGCTTTATTTCCCAGAATTAATTATTGACCCAAGGGCTGGCTTTTACTTTGGCCAGAGGCTAAGTGTTGCCATACAACGTGGCAACGCCGCCAGTCTCTTGGGCACATTACCAGCTGACAGCGTTGAGGAGGAGTTTTTTGATGCCCTTTTGTAGTTTGTTGTTAGTTTATTTATTTTAGGTTATTTAATAGTTTTTAATTAATAAGGTATTTAGTTTGTTTATTCAAATTAGAAAATTTTCATTTTCCCAGAATTTGATCCTTATTAGCGAGACTATCGAATGCAGCGTGTTTTTTTGCCTAAATCAATTGGTTCGATTCCTGGATAGGAATATTGATTTTTCTAAAATCTAACAATGCAGTTTTAGTTTTATTCAAAATCGAGCTCGAGACGAGTATTTTTTGCTATTCCTCATAGTTTCAGATTTGGCCATCCACACCCACTTCAAAAATTCACTCGGTATAATTTTTATTATGTTGTTCTCTGATTAATTGAAACGGTATCTTCATCCAGATACTTATAGCTGATCAGCAGACTCTACCTGCCAGAGCTTGGCATGGAGCGCAAAGCATTAAGAATAGGGAATTAAAATAGGTCGAGCCTTATCAATGAAACGAGTATAGTATTTAAATTGTATTTATTGCATTCATTCCTCAGGTATAATAATCTGCATATAATTTGCAAGGTAGATTTTACACCCAACAAAACTTGTTTTATTTTAAATTAAATAAGTAGGTAGTAATATTTGTCAAAACTATATTAATAAAACAATCTAGAAGATATCATGCTGTGATAGTCATTGCATTTCATAAGCAAGCATTAATCATTGTAATTTAAACCTTATGACAATGTTTATAATGTTCCATAAAGCGTGCTCATGAATTACACCAAACTATTACGTTACATATATTATTTTAAGTTAGAAAAGCAACGAAAATAATGTAACAATCATCATAAAAATGCAAGTGCAAATTAAAATATAAATATTATTTATGTACAGTCCATCCGCTAAAATACTGGCGCTCTTTGAAAAGTTCCGCGAGCGCGAGCAACCCAACATGGTCCCATAGAGTGCACCTACCTGCTTCCTCAAGAATATTTTCATGTCATCTGCGCATTGCAGTGAATGGCATATTACAGTACATCATTCCAAGCCCACCCCCCACATAGAATTTTTTTATCGGTTATAAAAAATAACTCGTTTCCTACAAACGTAGAATACCTACACGGTTAAAATGTACAGAACAGCTGTTTTTTTTTAAAATTACTGATGAAAATTTCTATGTCCCGAGTACCGGCCAGGGTCAGAAAAATGTATACGTACTAAATACGTGGTAACCGTTTTCGCGTCGTCGGTGGGATTCTATATAACTGGATACCTGTGGGGAAATCCGAATCTGTAAGAGATACCGGGGAAACTTTCTAGTGAACCAGTATATCTTTTTTCATAAAACAACATATTCCATACTTATTTTTTTTTTGTAAAGTGCGAGTTGTCCATAAAAATGGGTGGGTAAACTTGAACGAGTTATTTTTTTGAAGCGGGACGTTTCTACTTCATATAAGAATCACTTCAGTGTATGGAAAGAGAATAATCTGTACCTACAGCAGAAGTGGGTTCAAATTAGGAAAACACTTTTTCATACAATTTGTAGCAATCGGAGTAAAATTGACGGATTTCTTCATACTGTCCCAGTTGTAAGACTATATGACACTAGAAATTTAATTACGAAAAATTCGTGCGAGCCGTATGAGTGAGCCGTCCCTATTAAAGCGGATAGACTACACAAACATCCCCATTCCACAATCAGTTACATTCAAAATCTAAAATACAAACCATAACTTTTCATTAGTAGATGCAGGCGGTTAGTAAACGCTTGTCAACATCCGTGTTTATCTGGTCACTTCATTACGGAATACTTGCGCGGCTCGGGGACAGGTTTGCCAGGTATCACTGCAGTGCTGCTCTCCAGTCCCAGAGAAATGATGCGCAGCGATACAGTAGAGCGACGTGCTAGAAGGACAGTAAATCCAGTCAACCATGATAGTGATGATGATACTTTATCAGGAGTGCAGGGGACCAAGATCAATCAGGGCAGAAGGCGTGCAGGGTTCAAGGTGACAATTAAAGTCAGAAATACACACAAGCCTATAACTTGCAAGAGTTACTCATGCTTCTGTACACTCACTTTTCGTCTAAATGTCATCCCGGTATATGAGCGTACCTGAGCGTACCATTACTTTGTATAAGCTATCTTACTGTCAAGTTTCGTCCAAATCCACCCAGCGTTAAAGAGTTACAAACATGCACACATACACACAAACTTTTGGTTAGGTGGTAAATCAAGACTACGTATTTTATGATAGGATAGTGATAAATAAATACCTTCTTGAGGAATATCGTCGACGAACTGGAATAAAAAGAAAAATATAAAGTAACAACCATGAAAAATACAAACGAAAAAAAAAAACAAAGTAAAATCGTACAAATTGATGAACACCTAGTTCTTGATAATTTAAGTGACATATTATCTTCATCATAATCATCTATGACAGCAAGACTGCGCCCACAGCTGCGCATATGCCTCACTAGTTGATATTTTGTTCAAAATCATCAACTTAACAGTTCATCAGGCTCAAAAAAAGACTATCCGAACGCCTCCAGTCTTACTGGATAATACCGGTCTCCACGCTCCTCCTGAGCTAGTGTCGTCAAAGTTCGATCCAGGATGGCAGCAAAGTGGACGACTTTGCATCCATCTCAACGTCGATCGACTAACACATCGCAAGACCGCCGAAACGTGCATATTGACAGGTGAAGCCTGTGACCAAGTGACGGCTATGAATCGTAAATTGAGTACCGTCTTACGAATTTTGTAGGGCTGCTTTCCACCCGGCTGAATAATAATTACATTAGATGAAATATCCGCCCAATAACGGTAGCGTATCGTATAAACACGAGAATTAAAACGGGAAATAGGGTGTGGCTACTACCCGTTTTACTCCTCGCGTCTATCTATACCAGCTCGATTTATGATGATCAAACAGTAGGGAGTCTAGACCGATAAACAATGAGTTGAACCCGATCTGCCTTTTTATTCAAGGTAGACACCCCCGAAACAAAATTCTAGACTCAACGGCGTCGCTGTTGAATTGTCGATAGGAAAAATCAGGCAAGCTTTTATTATAACAAAACCGTTGTCTACCTCTTTATCAATATGATTGTTGAAAATCATTAAGATACAATGTTATGAAATGGGGACAGTGTATTTACGTCGCAGACGATGACGACCTGCAGTCCACTGAGACGTAATTACTGATTTACTACGGTAATACATATTACATACCACTTCCTCCTGTACTTTGGGCGCGAGAGTTCTGCGAAAGCCGACGAGACGCCTGGTGTATCCACTGGCGATACTCGCGCCGCTTCTTTGGGACGTCGACTCGGTCGAGAAGACCGACTCTGTACACAAAATATGCAGGAGACATAAATATAACAACACAGTGAAAGTGTACACTCATGAGTATGAGTAGGTAGTAGCGGTACTATCATACAAGCCTAAAAGTTTGCCCTTATAACGTACTAATCATCATGCTGGTTTCTGAACGGTCTGCTTGCCTTATTGTTGGCCCCTAGGCACGCCACTGCTCATGAACATAATGTATACCGGGTAAAACGGGTTGAATAGGAACTCAGGGGTGAACCGAGACAAAACTTTGGAAGGGATTTTAACGTTGAATTAATATGTTATGTTGCCAACAAGGTCTCTAAATAATTAAGTATATAGCCGAGTGCAATTAGACAAAAAATACCCAAGAGGTGGAACGAAGTTTATAGTGGTCGTATTTCCATGGGAGTTTTTTTATTGAGTTCCAGGAGGAGTGGAGAAGAAAGTTAAAAAAAAAAAATTACGTCGCTCGCAACTTTTTTTTTTAATATCCTTTGGTATATATTTTTTTTCGATAATGAATAACTTCAAATTCGATGGATTCGTATTATGGCGTAATAGTGTGACCTGCGTGCATCCATTAAACGCCTATTTTGTGTTTCTTTGTTCATTATTGTCGATGTAATGCATATTTCAAGTATTTTTTGAAAATTTCCTATTTTATGCAATTATTTTCATAATTAGCGAATTTTAAGACTAAGATTTGTTTTGAAATTGGTAACTGATACTTATTCACAGATAACTGGACGTAAAAATATTCAAGAAAACCACTTATGAGTGAAGTGACTAAAAATTTATTCACAATTATCAAGAAATCGTCTTTAAAGGTAAGTAATAAGTTAAAAAAAAGTTAAGTTACCTTATTGGTACTCCTGGACACGGCTCGTATTGTTAGGAGGTTCCTCTCTATGGAGCCATGACCGCCGGTAGCTTGGACCCTGTTCCCCATACCGGTGGGCTACATTTTTTTTTATATTTTTTAATGTTTTTTTTATATTGTTTTTTGTAAAGAATATTTATAAATATAATTGATTTGTATTGCAATAAATAAAATAAGTTAATAAAATATAGTACTTTTTGGTAACATATCATTTCAATTCAACATTAAAATCCCTGTCAAAGTTTTGCCTCGATTCAGCCCTGCTTTCCTTTTCACCCCGTTTGATGTACATTTTTCTCATAAAATAATAATTGTAACTTGGAGATAAGACCTACTTCATAATAGAATGGGTTCCAAAACACTATGTTAGTTACAACATACATAACATAGAAGAATATCTGATTTCAAAGTTGCTAAGTGTTACATGTGCTTGTGACAGCAAAGTGTACATCCACATCGAAATCTACGTGGCCAGTCCCATCACTGGCGATACGTTCAGGAGATGCATATTGAGAGCGAGCATATTGACATTGTCATCAACCAAATTAACAGACTCGGGACTCACGTGATCCTCATCCTCAGGCCTCACTTTGTTTTTGGCAATCCCTGCTGCTGACAAATTCTTGGGGTTGCTACTGTTACTAATAAATTGAATGAGTCTGAGGATCGAACTCACTAACCCAGCATCCAATGCTCAGAAGAAGCAGTACTTAGGCCCCGTTCACGCAGCGTTGTCCTGTACGATCTTGTATAATTTTGGAATCACATGGCAGTTCCATACTGCATTTGTTTTTAACCGTAGGGAGATTAGTTTATTGACGTATGATCCCAACTTTAAAGGGCTTATTTCACAATGTCCGAATAGCTACTACTTACTTAATGCATTAAAACATGGAACAGAACTTGTATGAAATTATCTGCCAAGTAAGTTAACCGGAACTTAATCGTAGGTGGTGAAACAGGCCCTAAACGTTACATAATCCTGCATGACAGCGCCGTGTGGGCCGCCGTCTAGCGTGATCTGTTCCATAATACAAAGTTCCGTGATCTTAGTGTTCGGAGTAATGAGTGTGACATTACAACATTCTACACTTACCATCAACGTCTAAGCCAGAAACCTGTCTGATGTCAATGTCGACATCTGTCAATGATACGATCCTGTAAAAGAAGGCTAGATAAGTAAACCTCCAATCAAATGACATGTTATTTTTAAAGTTTTGTAAGTAGCTTAATTAGCCAACACGGATCAGCTGGGAGCTGAGACACAGGCTCTGTATGCGAAAGTAGCTTTCTGGTTCATCATCATCATCATTACCAGCCTTCTTCCACCCGCTGCTGACTATAGGCCTCCTTCCCTTTCTGCTTTTCTTCTCTGGTCAGCGAGTTGGTTGTTCTAAAATACTACCCTAGTTAGTTAAATAAACTGATATCTGATTTGACAGCAGATTAAAGAATCGGCTACGTGAAAAGATGATTGAATGTCGCCATATTGTTGTAATCGACACGTTAGCGGATATGTTACCCGAACCGCTGATACCGAACACCAGGATCCGCCCCCCGGATACAAAAAATAATCTTAGATTAGCTTGGCTAAATTGGTTACTGATGTAAATATTTGTTTTTTTTTTTTAATGTAAGGATCGCAGCTAATTCTGTTGGTTCTGCTTAACCTTATGGGAAAAAGGCGTGAATGTAACGTGTAACAATGTACTGACTTCTGTATTAGAGCATGCAGTCTGCGCATGTTCTTGGGCACGTGTTTTTGGAGGTCAGACGCCGCCACGAGCGCGGCCAGGCGCACGGCCAGCTCGGGCGCCTGCGAAGCAACCTCATGCAGCGCAGACATCGCCTTCTGCGCGGCCTCTGCAAAGTCGCGGGACCATAGCGCTACCTGTGACATAACACAGTCCTATAACGTGCTTGTATGAAAGTACAGGTTCCTGGAGAAGTCGGGACGGATTCATACCGATCGGTTCAGGTAAAATTGTAACATACCTTCTGCATTTTTTTTTTCTTTTATATTAAACGAAAGAAGAAACAGTCGGCTCCCTCCACAAGTTTCTGCGCGCGCGTGTTGCAGTGCACTGCTACCGCTCCGTGCGCTCGCGACACGTTGCCAGCTCTAGACACTAGCTATTAGATATACTTCACCTGGAACAGACGCCACTCGTCGACTCCCTCCACCAGTTTCTGCGCGCGCTTCACGTTGGCAGTGACTATCTCGCGCGCGTGACGCAGGTGCACCTGTTGACGCTCCATGCGCTCGCGACTTGTCTCCAGCTCTGCCTCCGATTCATTCCTGAAAACACAACATTTTTAGGGTTCCGTAGTCAACAAGGAAAGGAACCCTTATAGTTTCGCCATGTCCGTCTGTCTGTCTGCAGCTTAGCTCAAAGACTCTTAGTACTAGAAAGCTGTAATTTGGCATGAATATACAGATTAGTTACGCCGACAAAGTGGTTAAATTAAATCTCGAAAAGTATTTTTTTAGGGTATCTCCTGTCCTCTACACGTAAAGTGGGGATTTTTTTTTTCTCGCGTACCCCTTATTGTAGTATGTCATTAGATAGGTCTTTAAAAAATACTGCGAGTTTGTTCAAATAGTTTTTCGATTAAGGGATTCGTTTGTGAAATATTAAGCTTTAAAGTGCTATTTTTTCTTAGACTCAAGTGTCCGCCCCCCCCCCCCTCTACCAGCTAAACGGTTGTTTTTAGGTGTGTGAAAAATGATGTAGTCTTTACAGGTTTACGAATAATAGTCGACCAACTTATAAAATGTACTCGGATAACATATTTTCCTTAACATAATGTGTGGTATCACAGGTTTTTCAACTGCAAATGTAAGTTTGTTTTTATTATTACAATAAAAATCATCGTTCAGAGGCAAACCCGCATATTTTGATGGGCAGCTACGGAGCCCTAAAATGTGCGTGGCCCGACACGCACTTGGCCGGTTTTTATTTAGGTCATGTAGACTACAGTATACAGCCGGAATCATGGCACAAATGAAAACTAGGTACAGTAAAACCAGAACAGGTATGCGCTTCGGTAATCATCGTGTTACCGAATTAGAAACTACGAACAAGTGCATCGGATAACCCCTCAAAGAGGCAAAGCTTCTAAGTTTTGTACTGCTGCGCTTTGCAGAAATGCACCAAGCATTGTGCATTTGTATGAAACATTATCTCTATTGTATTACCTACTTTGGTCGCACCTCGTCAACTGTTTACTAGAAAGTTTCAAAAGTTTTTTAGCGTTGCATAGAGTTGTAATTTTTAACCATGGTACAAAATATATCCGTAACTAAAAGGTTCCCAGGTACCGTTCTACGTCGGGAAGAACAAGTGCCTCTCGGCTTCGTTATGGGTGACACCCTTTAGATAAGTACTTCCATGGCAGTAAATTAACAGCTCTTTCTTATAATTCTATTTCTTCATTGCGCGTTCGGTTTCAAAGATTAGACGACGATAGCGGAAACGCATAAATTTTTTGGAATTTTTGTACTTCACAAAATAAGGTAGTCTAAAATGCCATACTTCCTAGCATCGAGTTGTTTATTCTTATCAGCGATGATGATGAAGCGCGCGTCGGCGTCGCGGTTGTAGTCCTCGAGGCGCACAATGTTTGCCCGCAGCTGCTGTAGCTCCGCGCGCAGCTGGTAGTACTGGTTCCTCAAGCCGTTCAGCTCTTCTATTTCAGGAGCTGGGATTTTAGAAAAAACAACTTTATTATTGAGAATTTAAATGCTCAAGACTCAAAATCTAAAGTAATTTATTTAAATAAGAATCGGCACTTTTTGAATGTAAAAATGACATGAGACAAACTCCTAAAATGCCTGGGAGATGGGAACAACTACCTATTTTCATTCGTCACAGTACCGGGCAAAATATATTATTAGGCTCCCAAACACAATCGAATGTTCATTGATTCAACAGTTGATTCATGATCAAAAACATTGAAATGTATAAAATTCGAAGTCCTGACTGACCGGTCGGTCAGTCACTGACTCACTGACTGATATAACAACGCACAGATCAATCCGCTGGTCCTAGAGACATGAAATTTGGAGTTTATTCTTTGTGAAGTATATGTATCCAGGATTTTTCGAAATTCCACCCCTAAGAGGGTGAAATGGAGGGTTCAATTTTCTGTCTGGGGACGATTGACTTGTAAAATTGTGTACATACTCTTCAGTTAAAATTATGAGAAACGTGTATTACAGTTTTTCCAAAATCATCCCCCAATAACATGAAATTCAAAGTCCTGACTGACTGGCTGATATATCAACGCACAGCCTAAACCGCTGGTCTTAAAGACATAAAATTTGAAGGGTGTATTCTTTGTGATGAGCAGGTATCCACTAAGAAAGGGTTTTTTGAAATTCCACCCTTAAGAGGGTGAAATGGGGGTTTGAATTTTCTGTGAAACTTAATATTCTCGGGGTCGATTGACTCGAAAAATGGTGTATACACTATTCAATTAAAATTATGAGACACGTGTATCACAGTGTTTCTGTAAATACAGACACACTGCGTTTTTGAAATAAAATTTCTCAAATAAAATTATATTCTTACACTAACTATTTATTACCTATTCAACTTTAAAAGTAAAAACTAATTTTACATATACATATCATACATAAACTATAATAAATGCAAAAGTTTGTATGGATGAATGTTTGTACCTCAATCACGCCAGAACGGCTGAACAGATCTGGATGAAACTTGGCACAGAGATAGATTATGGTCTGGTATAGCACATAAATTACTTATTATCTCAGAAGTAAGATCCCGTGAGCAATTCCCGAACTCCACACGAGCGAAGCCGCGGGCATAAGCTAGTATTACAAATATTATTTCCAGCTGACTAAGATAAAACATGTTTCAAGCCCTATTTACGACATTTATGTACATTGTATGTCAAGGAGAAAAAAGTACACGAATTTGCAATTGCTAGATGTTTCGAGTTGGCGCCCAAGTAACTCAAGAGTATCGTAGAATATTCTAAGATGTCCTAAGAGAATTTTAACGCTTATCTTGCTTAGACGCTGTTGTTGACGACAAAGGAATTCTTGGGGGACGGCGCGAACGCAGTCCCCACTACCAAAAATTACACGTCCGAGTTATCCGCATTAGGGATAATCGCAAGGGTCAACCTATCCGCAGTGCAATGGAAAGGCCTCGCCCTGGGGGAACCGCCTACATGATCACGGTTTCCCCTACGCCAGGTAAGTATGAATTCTCTACTGTACCGCGCGAGGGTCGTTCAACGGCGGAGAATCTTAACACCGCGATTGAGAAACGTGACGTCACGGCATAGTGACCTCTGTTGGTGGGTTAGTGAAACTGCTGACAAAGCATTTTTATTTTTACAAAAAGTGACAGTTTTGTGTTTTTAATAAATTGCTAGTGTATTGTTTTTTATTTGAATATTAACATTATAACCTATGATAAGGAAAGGAATATTATGATTCCTGTGTTGTGTTATGTTCATAAAAAGATAACTTGACTTCTATCGACACCATTCTATTGTGTCATCTTAACTTGTGAAATGTCAAGCTTGAAGGGTGAATCACCGGAGCTTGTTGGGCGCGGCGAAGGGTGGAGCTTTCCCGCCAATCTTTAAATTACGGATTCGGCAAAGCGGTTGGAAGATTTTGTATGAAGCGCCTAACTTCCGCCATTTTATTTTATTTTCAAAATAGCGGCCACGTATCACTAAATATTTTAATGGCTTACATCTTGGAAACGTGACGCTTACGAAGATTTGGTCTCATACAGAACTTGTTTGTGATGCCAGATATTGATTAACACCAGTTTAATAATCAGAAGTCGAAATTAGGTAGAGTTATTTGTGTACTTACACTGATTTCATACAGCGAAAGAATAAAGTGGATATGCCTCAAATCCCGAGAATAATTTAAAAAAAAAACAGAAAAATCCCGTGATTTATTCTATAAAAAGTTATTTACTTTTACACAATTTAAACCATCCAACATCATGCACACGCAGCGCAGCAGTTAATGAAACAATGTCGCGAGTTCGATTCCCGCACGGAACGAATTGTTGTATGATCTACAACTAGTTGTTCCGGGTCTGGGTATTTGTGTATGTGTGAGTTTAAATTTTTGTAAAAGCATCCACGTTACAGGAAAAAATCCTAGTGTGGGGACAACGTAAATAAAAAATTGTATTGTGAATTA
Organism: Noctua janthe; assembly: GCA_910589295.1. Taxonomy (NCBI): domain Eukaryota; kingdom Metazoa; phylum Arthropoda; class Insecta; order Lepidoptera; family Noctuidae; genus Noctua; species Noctua janthe. The sequence continues at coordinate 8,249,543 of OU342556.1, read as the reverse complement.
ATGTAAATACTAATAAAAATTGTATGTTAATTATCTTTGTTTTATTTGTCTTATCTATCTCTGAGGTTTTTATTATTATTTATATGTAATATTGTTGGCCACACGGGATTTTATTATAAATCCCGGAAAATCCAGGGAAGATCCATATTAATATCAACATTTCGATGCATCAAAATAACTCTACCTAAATCCGACCTCTGTTAATAATGCATGTCCGCTGTTTTGAAAATAAAATGAAATGGCGGAATTTAGGCAGGCCAAATAATTCAAAGCCCTTTCTGATATTAGATTTTTTTTTATTTTTGCATTTTGGGCGCATGTCCTAATAGGTATTAGAAACTCAAACTGACTGAGTAAACTAGTGAACAACTCCAGGCAATTGGTAACTGTTCCTAATTTTGTAATAGATCTATCACACTGGAGACGACCGCGACTTACTTAGTGTAAAATATTTATTTATTTGTGTACGCACAAAATACTTAACAGGACATTACATTAAGATAGAAGAGCACAAAGGTACTGCTTATTTCATAAGTTTTTTTTCCAGTAGTCTGTGCGTCAGGAAACTTGGATATGAAATGTGAACAGTGTAAAATATCAATGTAAAATAAAAATACGCATTTAAAGTATAAATACTGGTATTGTATTAATATTTATCTAAAATATACATAATTTTACACAAGGTCTTTCATCTTGCTTTTTGAAGAGAAATAATGTTTTCGAATGTTAGGCGGAAGTGAGTTCCACAAAAATACTGCGTGAATAGAGAAGCTCATCATAATTCCTCTCAAATCATACGACATCAACCCGCATAGGGGCCGGCGTCATGGATTTATAGCCCACCTCTTACAGAAAAGGGTCTGTTCCGTATGCCCGAATTTGTCCGACCAATACGTAGTGATTAGATAGCACTGTCGTTTCCCTTATTTAAGTCCTGAAGGGTGCAAATTTGCTGTACTAATGTTACGTTACGCACAATTTTCGGCGAGCGGCGAGATGTTGTGAATGAAGTGCTGGTGCGCGGCGTGCACGACGCGCAGCGTGGCCTCCAGCGCCGACACGTCGCGCTCGCGCCGCCCGATGTCGGCGTCCAGCGCCGCGCCGCGCTCGCGCAGCTCCGCTCTCTCTGCCGCGAACTGGGACAGTAGCTTTATATTAGTGCAAGCACTACACTCGCACTATCCTAGCGTTCTTCACACGGCACTTGGTTTCACGGCTCGCGCCTGTTACGTTAAGCCAACTCCCAAAAAGCTGTTAGAAACGGAGCACGGTAGGGACGTGCGGGGATCCCCCCGCGTCGTAAACCACATCGCGTCTGTCGTCTCTCCTGCCATGAGTCGTATCTTGCAAGTCTCCGCAGGCTCCGCTAGTCTCCACTTTGGTGAAAGCCTGACCAGCTAGTAAAACCGACGCCCCGTGGGAAGAACGCACTAGCGGCGGACGTACGGTTCAAAGTAGCACAGATTTACACGTTGTGCGTGCTCTCTGTGAAATCGATACGACTACAATACGAATATCACGCGTGGTGGAAGCTTTACGTTTTTCCATTATGTGGGCTACACCTGTTCACTAGAGTACCTATTTAATGTTTTATATGGAGAACATATTTACGGAATATTAAAATTATTTAACTTGGCGAACGCAATATAGAGTACCAATCCAAGAAAGTTTTATAGTTTCTAATTAATAGAAATACCTTGATTTTGAAGAAAGTCACTGTGAGCTGCTGCCCAGAATCGTCTTTACCCAGCGAGTTAATGAATATTTCGTATCTGAAACAGATTTTATTAAATAAAATATCTGTAATGTCCCGTAGTAGTTGGCACCTTACACTTGCAGTTTAAATTAAAAGTAGTAAGTAAGTACTTTGAGTTAGCCGAGTTGATGTAAACACACACAGATTTGATAACACTAAAAGTTTTTTATTTATAACAATGTTTAAAATATAAAAACGAGTTTGTAGCCTGACGGTGTCAACCGTACAATATTAAACTTGTTTAATCTTAAAATTAACCAATTACAACTACCGTTTAATAAGCTGCTCGATACGTTGCTCGCGTTCCCGTATCTCGGAGCGCAGCTTGCCGCAATCTTCGAACAAAGCGCGCTTCTGTACGTTGAACATGTCGCGACGCATGCCGATCTCCACTATGCGCTCGTTCATGGCCTGGTGGTGATAACACATGGGGATAGTCGTAGGAAATTATGGAAAAAGATTTTACTTTACGGAAATCAATGACCATAAATAGTAATGCAGGAATATTTCGTTTTAATTCTGCAAACTCGCTATGGATTGCATGTTGGAAGCTAATACAAATTTTCTTTTTCGAGTTGGTTTATTTTTCTACAAGAAAAAAAGTGAACCGCGCGATCAGCGCACCTAAACGGCGCGGCGTTCAAAAACTGCCATATTCCTTAGCACTATTGCACTGATAGGGCGGTTTCGTTGTGCCGATCCCGCTAAGATTCATTGGTGAAATTTGCCCTCAGTCTTTTTGGAAGTCACGAGTTTTCTGGAAATAGTTCATTATTAGTTCAAGATCTTATTAAAGTGGCCGGAGGAAACTGGAAAGCCATAACACAAAACCGGCAGGAATGGAGGGATTTGGAAGAGACTTACAGTCAGGTGAAAGGTGGAAGACGAAGAAGCTCAAGACACCTACCGCCTCAATCTGCAGACGTTGCTCATCCAGCCCGAAGGCGGCGTCGTCCAGCCGCCCGACGGCGCGCGCCGCTTGCGCCGCCCGCAGGCGCGTGAGCGACTCCTCCACGCGCAGGCGCCGCCACGCCGTGCGCAAGCTCGCCAGCTCCGACTCGCCGCCATCCACGCTCAGCATGGCACTCTTTAAGCGACTTTGCTGTCAAATGATAATGATGTTCAGTATACTTGGCTGTTATACGATGCTGAGCTGGATGATTCGTGAAAGGATTGGTAAATTTTTTGGCAAGCTCATGCAAATTTCTCTGCAAATCACACCGTAATGCATATTTATTCACAAGATCTTACATAGATATTAGTCTTTATAATGCATGCTCGAATACGAAGGACACGTACACGAACGAATGAACGAATCGCATGATACTTGTTGAGATCGTTGAAGATCCAATGGGAAAAAACGAAGCAAACAGCAAAATCAGAATGATCTTTACTCTCGTTACAGTTTGCTGTTAGGTTACTGCTTTCAGAGGTAAACAAGTGTGAGAGGAGTGTATGTAGTCACCAGCCGCGTGTGGTCCGCGCTGCGCTGCTCCAGCTCGCGCATCAGGCGCCGCATGTCGTCCTGCAGCTTGGCCGAGTGCCTCTCCAGCAGCGACACGCGCGCCGCGTGCAGTGCGCATACCTCCTTCATTCTGTAACCACATAAAGAAAATGTGTTTATTTGGCACATGTCACAAGTGCAAGAAACATTAAAAAAAAACATAAAACTTAACAAAAAATATGATAATATTGTCTCAAGGCTGCGCTAAATAGGCCCAGTTCAGCAAAATCGGCGTCGGCCATCTAGCGCCCGACGCTGGTTTACACTGCACGCCATGGTATCGGCCGGCTTGCCGCAGCCCGACCACCAGCTAACGGCGTTCTGTCGTCCCACTTACTTGGGCTCGTCGGCAGCTCCACCCGGCCGTATGCTGGTGGTCGGTCCCATCTTGCTGACCCGGTTACATAATTACATTTGGTGCACGCCTGGTTCACGATGAGCTGACGACCCGATGCGTGACCCCATTCAATGCTTATAACTTTACGTTGACTTTAAGGTGACACATGGACACACAGACACACGTGAACTTTTAGTGTCTGGCAGCCTGTGCCCGACAATAAAACTCTAACTGAGATATCAAGACGCTAAAATTTTATGTATTTATTGTACACAAGCTGTTTATAAAAGTACTAAAGCAAATACTGCTGAGAGTCCTTATACAGAATACCCAAGATGGTGGCTATTAAAATACAAAGGAAAGGTCACGGATAAATGTTTGTCATTGTTTTACGAAGGCGATCGACTACTGGGCCTGGCTGGCTAGCTAGTCGTTGTTGGGATGTGCTAGTTGTTGCCAACAACTTAAACCATTTCAAACTGCACAGTGCTACAGGGAGAAGACTTGCTTTCACAGCACACTCGTCTGGTTACGGAAGAAATCGTTAAATAAGGCTTAATAAAAACAAAGAGCGACCTCCATCTAAAATAAAATTAAAGAGATGAAAGATATGAAGCATCGAAGTGCAAATAATGTTGGATTGAGATGGCTACCCAGCCATCTCATCACCACAACGCTACTCAACATCGCGTCGGACTTTTTTCTTTTTCGAATAGCTCTTACTGACCAGCTCAAGCCGATTCCGACGTAACTCTGGTGGTGGTAACTCTTCACCTAGTAAAGGTTTATTTTATCGAATACATTACCTGGCCTCTTTCACAGCGAGCTCGGCGGAGCACTCGCGCTCGGACTGCGCGCCTTCCATGTGCGACACGCGAGAGCCGATCGTCTCCACTTGGTAACACTACAACATCACATACACAGATAGAATGGGCTTATTTATATTCTATTCTATATTATAAAGAAGTAAAGTTTGCAAGTTTGGCTGTAGGTGGTAATCTTCGGAACTATTGATCCGATTTCAAAAATTCTATCACTAATGGGGACATAAAACGCTCCCGTGTGATAACTTCCAAACATAACGCGAGCGATGTCGCGGGCAAAAGCCTAACAATGATACTGATACTCATACTGTTAGCCTGCGTCATCCCACTGCTGGGCAAAGGCCTCTCCCAATTATTCTAACAATGGTGAAAGAAAAAATCTGAAATATTATAATTTGACAAGCGAAACTCAATAAACGACATCACGTCTGTAAAGTTCCACTAGTTAATTTAATTCGAGATAGCATTGGGAATTACCGACGCTAAAATGGTTACCACGTATTCAGTACATCATTCTGAACATAGAAATGTATCGTTGTATACCGGGTGTAAACAGACCCTTCACATATACCCGGCTATATATTCACTATAACGGCTTAACGTGCTTTCCGAGGCACGGAGGAAACTCAGTATGTAATGGGTGGTCACCCATCCACAGTCCTATCAACAGGTCTATTTACACCCTTTATTAAAAAAAATAGCATCATCAGCTATTTTCTACGAAATGCAATACCTACACGGTCAAAATATATTGAAAAGCTGATTTAAAAAAAAAATGCCGATAAATAATTTCCATGTGGGGGTTCAGAATGATGTACTGAATATGTGGTAACCATTACAGTGTCGGTGTCCCTTCTACCCTGTAACCTGTTTCAGTTTCCCACTATCTACCAGATAAATGAAAAAATAATGAGATACGGTGAAAATGTCGATGTGCCGGATAAGACTACCGAGAAAGAAACCGCAAGTTTTGGTCTCAACTACAATAAGAAACGCCTTTTTTAAACACAATTCCGTGTATGTATGAAAGATAATATGACTAGAAAGGGTGTGACTACTAAAATAACTAATAGAGAAATATGGAAGAAGAAGACATCATGTTGCGCCGGCCTCATATAAATGGTGTAAGAAGACACTTAACGAAGCCGAAAGGCACTTGTTTTCCCTGCCATTGCAATCATTTTTTTTTGGTCTGGACCATACCTGGGAAAGGGAACCTTCTAGTTACGGAGATATTGGGTCAAAGTTCCAACTTTTTCACGTTTTTCTAAATAGGTACTAGTTTTTAAGGTTATTCCATGATCCGTTTACTATTCAATGCATCTATCAGCACAATGTTTGAGTGCGTTTCATTGAGTTTTACCGTAAAACGTGATTTATCACCCCAAAAAAAAAGTCGTTTGACAGCAACAATTTAATTTAATTTTTGCGTAGGGTTACTTAGTTTCATGTACAGAATGCTTGGTTGACGGCATCGTGAAGGGTCCATTTACGCTCCGTATGTTGAGATGAGGGTAGGGAAATGGTGATGATGAAATGTTACTTACAATAAGATAGAGGGATTCCTTCAGCCCCTGCGCCATCTTTAGTAAGCCCTTTTTTTTGTAGTCCAGCTTAGCACACATTGCCTTGGTGGCTGTAGAACAAAAGTTTTAGCATAAGCAAATAGTCAGAGTATAATGTTCTCACTGCTAAGATGCATCCCTCCTACTGTGACACACTTGCATGTCTTGTCTTTACACTTCTACGTATGCACTGGCATGTGCATTGCTTAGCGCCTGGAGCCCAGTGACAACTTCTGGTTATTTGCTGGGATACTCGGCGGCCACGCTGGGAGGCGACTATACCATGTCATATTTAGGTCGCGTGAAAACGTGTCTATACTGAGATGAGTGGGCTCACACCTCCTGCGTCGAACGATCGATGCGATTTTCAGCATGAGTGAGCGAGACAATTTTATTACAATGTGGCCATCATTTGACATTACTTTAGGTCTCGTTGAAGTCCTAAGATGAACTGGTTCAATATTTTCATTTGATAAAAACATACAAAAACAAAAGCAACTACGCCTTGAAAAATAGTGAACAAAAACGCTCGTTTTCTACCAGCGATATGATGTGATTTCAGAAGTTAATTTATTGTTTTTGCATCCAAATGCCATAAAACTAAAACCACAGAAAGAAAGACTTTTATTTAAATTTTAATATGAAATAAATGACTGCTTCGTTGGTCTAGTGGTGGCAAGCGCAACTGCTGACCATGAGGTCCTGGGTTAGATTTCCAAGACGGGCAAAGTGTTATTAGGTTTTTCCATCAGGAATTACTCGGTAGCAGCCGCGGAGTCTGGATCCGTGCCCGGTTGATGGCAACAGGTTCGCCCCCTAATTACATGGGACATAAACATAACTGGCGTACTGTGAGTGTACAATATTGAATACACCTCTGCCTAACCGTGAAATAAATAAATAAATAAAATAAAAAATGTATTGTTTCATAAAAGTGTTACAATAAGATGTGACACTGGATCCTGCACTACGATCCAGTTTCTTTCGACAAATATGGTTGACTGTTAAAAGATACCAAATGCAACGCAAAAAAGAACCCAGAATTTGATCCTTATTAGCGACACTATCGAATGGTGTAATAATACAGTGCGTAATTTTCTTTCCGAAATCAGTGGGTCCGATTCCTGGATAGGGATATTGATTTTTCAAAAATGTAATGATGCAGTTTCAGTTTTCGTCAAAATCGGGCTCGAGACTCCTTTGAGTATTTTTCGCTATTTCTCATAGTTTCGGATTTGGCCATCCACGCTCACTTGAAAAATTCACCCTGTATTTCTATGGGCCAAACTTGCCCAAAAATAAATGAATGTTTTATTATGATATGTTATGTTACGATTACGAGTCTATTTCGAAGCATACCTTTGAGTTGCATGTGAAACAGTTTCTCCTCGTTCTGAAGCTGCAACAGCTTCTGTTGTTCGTTGAAGGAGCATTGCATTGCGCGCTGTTGGTTCGTCGTGATCTGATTGGCGTAGCGCTCTTCTTCCTAATAAAATTACAAGTTTTTCTTATTATCATAGCTTAATCAGGTAAACACGGTCATACACAAACCAATAATACTTTGTATTGGATATGTCGCAAGATCGTGTTTATAAAAAAATAAAAAAGTATGTTATCAAGCGCTGAATTTTTCAAGTGGGCGTGGATGACCAAATCCGAAACTATGAGGAATAGCGAAAAATTATCAAAGGAGTCTCCAGTCCGATTTTGATGAAAACAAAAGCAGCATCATTGGATTTTGGAAAGATCAATATTCCCAGCCAGGAATCGAACCTGCTGGTTTTGAAAAAAAAAAACACACACGCACTGTATTATTCGAACCATTCGATAGCGTTGCCATTTAAAATCAAATTTTGGGAAGTAATGACATACGACAATCCAAACGAAAGAGTTATTTTTTGATAAAATACGTAACAAACAAGCAAACAAACAAACAAACAGCAAACAGTTAGTAGTAATCAAGGAAACCTCGTACAAAATCACTATTGGCGCTAACTTGTAAGTTCTAATTTCGATTATTTAGAATGTTATATTCTTTTATTGTGGCATTCAACACGAAGAGATAAAGATATTAGAACATAATGCTATGAAGATGACTGCGGTGCGGGTGTTATTAATCAAGACATTAATTAATATGAAAAAAAAAAAATATTTTACATTTTTCTTAAATTTGCCGCATACTTCCCGGATTTTGATCCTTATTAGCGACACTATCGAATGGTTTAATAATAGTGTATTTTTTTTTTCAAAACCAACCGGTTCGATTCCTGGCTAGGAATATTGATTATTCAAAAATCCAATGATGTAGTTTTAATTTTCATCAAAATCGGGCTTGAGACTCCTTTGAGTATTTTTCGCTATTCCTCATAGTTTCGGATATGGCCCTTGAAAAATTCACCCTGTATACCTACGTCTAGAGTGTGCAGCAAAAGCATGTGTTCGCGATCGAAAGAATCTTCAGCTTTAAACAGTGAGGTATAGGGCATAACTCACTTTTCCTAAATTTACAAATACGATAGTAATATGCGTTGGCAAACCACGATTTTGGACATCTTTTACATGTATGGAATGGCAGCCCACCTGATGGTAAATGGTCATCGACGCCAATGAAAATTTGCATCAAGGGTTAGCAGATGGGTTGACAACCTACACATATGTATGTAAACTTGAAAATGTCTCAGGTGTATTGTAACTAAACATACACTTTTGACCAAAACACGACAATGCCGCTAGGTGACTACAATAGGTACCGTGGTTGTACTCTCCCAGCCCAGATTCCCCTTTACTACTAAAGCTCTACAACTAAACCATTTACTGTCAAAATAAATAAATAAGCAATGTCTTACATTCAGCATATCTTCAAGCTCCTTAGCCCTCTTTTCTGATGACTTCGATTTGTCCAAGGAGTCCTTAAATTTTTCTTTAAGTTCGGTGATCTGAAAAATTTAAGAATTACAGTATTACTGAGCAATAATGCACACGTACAGTCGCAGAATAAAAGGTTAGGAACTTCTAAGGGCGTGTTCGAAATGTGTTTTTATCCCATATATTGAACATAAACGCACGGATGTAATAAATTACTTTGGAATGCAATCGATTTTTAAGGATATTATCAAAATGACTATGGACATACAATCATCAAACACTAACTTTCACCAACCTGACAACCAAATGAAGACAGTAACTGAATCAGAAGACACGGGACAGTTTTTTCTTTAGTCGTATTAATGTAATGCATCAAAACATTGCTGGATTGTAAAACAAATCAGACTTGTTAACTGTACAATTACAAAACTTGGAAAATCAAGGGACCACTGTAGGTGTACTCTGTTTAACAGAACATTTCATAACATCTCGACATGAGAGTTTATTGCACATTCCGAATTTCCACCTAGCCGCTCTTTTACGAAGCACAAGTCGGGGAGGAACTTGTATTCTTGTAAGACAGGGAACTACCAGATGTTGCTAAACAGCCTGTATCGTGTTTGAAATTTGTGCTATAGAATTGACATCCTATTCAATTATTGTTATATGTGTGTATAGTACCAAAATTGACTTGACATTTCATGAAAAACTTGACATTGTATTAAAAAAAGTTTGTGTATTATATTAATGACATAATTGGAGCATTAAATAATATGTAATTGTTCAATTTATTTTCTAATTTAAGGCCCCAGAGTTGAGTCACACAGACATCCCGTCGAAATATTCGCGCAGGTTTACAATGTTTTTTTGACTAAAGTTATTAATGAATTGCAATTATTTTTAGTGCATCATGCTTGTCTTCAAAGTTGGCTTGTTACTTTTTGTAAAAAATCTTTTATTTTCTTAATCCGATTACGATAATATTGTCAAATTTTTCGGTTTTTGCTCTAAAAAAATACGTAGATTCAACGACATAAAAAAAAAAACTTTAAAATTACCGTAAAGAGAAAATTATTAGTATACCAAAACACCCATAAAATTACAGTTTATATAGAGAAACGGTAGAAGGACGTCGGGATATCGTCAATTGTTTTCTGAACTTCTCACTAGCCGCTCTTTTACGAAGCACAAATCGGGGAGGAACTTGTATTCTTGTAAGACAGGGAACTACCAGATGTTGCTAAACAGCCTGTATCGTGTTTGAAATTTGTGCTATAGAATTGACATCCTATTCAATTATTGTTATATGTGTGTATAGTACCAAAATTGACTTGACATTTCATGAAAAACTTGACATTGTATTAAAAAAAGTTTGTGTATTATATTAATGACATAATTGGAGCATTAAATAATATGTAATTGTTCAATTTATTTTCTAATTTAAGGCCCCAGAGTTGAGTCACACAGACATCCCGTCGAAATATTCGCGCAGGTTTACAATGTTTTTTTGACTAAAGTTATTAATGAATTGCAATTATTTTTAGTGCATCATGCTTGTCTTCAAAGTTGGCTTGTTACTTTTTGTAAAAAATCTTTTATTTTCTTAATCCGATTACGATAATATTGTCAAATTTTTCGGTTTTTGCTCTAAAAAAATACGTAGATTCAACGACATAAAAAAAAAAACTTTAAAATTACCGTAAAGAGAAAATTATTAGTATACCAAAACACCCATAAAATTACAGTTTATATAGAGAAACGGTAGAAGGACGTCGGGATATCGTCAATTGTTTTCTGGACTTCTCACTCGCACAATCATGCTTTTACGCTCATGTTATGGCATGCAGGCTGCTCTACTTATTAGGGTTACGTTTTAATCTATGATTTTTAAACATTTTGCAAATGCGCGAAAGACACTAGCGTGAACGGATATTTGCGGGAAATAACATTCCTTTCGAAGAATCAAAATCAAAGAAGCAAATGCAATCAAGCGAATTTTTCGTTATGGGTGTCACATCCATGGTAATCGAGGGCGCTCTATATAAATATGGGGTTAAAATCAAAGATGCGGCTGATACGATGATATATATGATACAAGTTTCATTATGCTGAAGCTTTTGACTTCACCAGTGCCAATTAGTGATCAAGAATGTCACTATTTTATAGCGTTAATTTCAATATATTTTTAATTTTTATATATTTATTTATATTTTATATTTCTTACCAAAACACCCATGACAAAAGAAACTGAAAATTTTCGTCGGTGCCATCTTGGATTTTCAATTTGACCTAATTTTCATTATCAGCGACCCCGAAATCACGAAAATAATACCCATGACGAAACAACCGGAAATTTTCGTCGGCACCAGCATTCATTTCCATTTTGACGTCACTTTCGTTATCACCAACCCCGTAATTAGCTAAAATGACACCGAATATGATAGAAAATTCGGAAATTTTCACACAAGTGTCCAGTCCCGCAAGTGTTTGTCGCGCAAGTATCAGTCGCACAAATGACTATTCGCGGATAGATCCGTTCGCAAAAATGTCCTAGATCTTGAAAAACAGTAACTGCTTATTAGTTATTGTAACAATTTTGCAGTGGCAAGGCGTCATGTTCCATTATGCGAAAGACAAAAAAAATATTCGAATAAACTTTTTTTTATTACATCTTTGTATGATAGTTCCTAAAAACAATAATAAATATAAGCGTCGAATTAATAACCTCCTTTTTTTAAGTCGGTTAATATGTAGGTAGAGCAGCTTTGGCATCATCTCAAATAATTTAATTACGTCTAGGTGTCAAAGGGGGAAGTCCCCGCACACACGAAGTATTTTTGCTGTGAATTTTCGAGTTTTGCACAACAAGTCTATCGCCTTAATACCATAATTATGCATGATTTTCAAATATTTTAATAAATCATTTGTAATCCTCAGCTAGATTTGCACTTCATATTTGTACGCCTTCTGGCATAACTTAGCGCTCTGTTCATCAAACATAAGATCTATACTTTTTTACCTATGTTAACAAATAAATTATGGTTGGCCCAGACACGATATGCCTGCCGCACCTTCTCTACTGCCCGTCGTGCACAACCGCTTACCTTCCGGTCTTAAAGGAGGAATATGATATAACTGTCCAGGTCGCTACCATTTAAGTCATCGATTCGAGAAGATTAAGAATGTGTTATCGTGTAAACTACCCTGTTTTCAGTGGCCAGCAGCGCCCTGTCCTTGCGGGACTGCTCGTTTATGATGGAGCGGTTCTCGGCGTGCAGCCTCTCCAGGGTACTGTGCATGTTAGACAGCTCGCGCTGTAGACTTTTAGCCTAGAATACACAAATATCAAGTTATATTAAGTAGTCTACTCAATAAAAATTTTGATGGATGGAGATGGAAAGGAAGACCAAAGAAAAGATGGATGGATTGTGTGAGGAATGATATGAAGGAAAAAGGAATAAATGATAGTGTGACGATTGACAGAGGATAATCGAGGAAAAAAACGTGTTGCGCCGACCCCAAATAACATGGGACTATGGCAGGAAGACGATGATCATTAAGTAGTCTACTTGACAGCTAAAACTGTTTTGGGGCTGAGTCCTTAATACTAGACTAGTAAGGTCCAATGTTCCTTGTAAGCTTATATGGAAAAACTTGCGTGGCGTGCGTTTACACTAGTCAGGGATGTGCGCGAATGTACATTTTTCTCCCGGGCCCAGACTCATGGTGGTAGGACCAGTGGCGTTTGAGTCGGTAAGAGTCCGAAACTCCGAATAAATCTTCCGTTCTCCCGAGGCGTATTTAAGACCCATAAATTCAAAAAAAACAATGCTGAAATGATTTGGTCTATGACTTAGATGTGCATTATACGCAGATTACTGCTTGGTGATGGATCGTTTCACAACTTCCTTACAAACGGTGGTTCGAATACTGAATAGGTCGATCGCAACATCAAAATTGAAATGCCAATCTCCGTCCACAGACAAAAAAGCGACTGTTAAAGCTAATATCTATGTGGACTAATAAGACAAGGGGGGGTTACCTCGCTGTCAAGCGAAGCATTATTTTCCAGCAAACGTTGGTGCCACATGCGGATCTGGCTGAGCCGGTTGGCCATCGTCATGTTCTCTTGCCTAGACTCGTTGTTGTTGTCGCGGTGTTGGTTGCAGAACGTTTGTTGCTCGCGGCACAGCTCTGCTAGCTTGTTCGCTTCGTTCTCCAATATTGCATAATCCTGAAACATAAGATTCGTTACTGAGTGGGAGATAAGTATGTGTCCTGGTAGTGAAATGAATACCGATGCGACCGAAGAAAGGCCTGTATTTACACTGGCATGAGCAGTAGAGATGAAATAAATTATACAAACTTTTCTTTATATTACGGAAACATCCTTTGTCGAGGCCGGTAGCATTGGGCCATCATCAGTCTCAAATCTTGAACATTCTAATGAGCTGTTTACCTCTCGAATGTGCCTGATATCTTTGTCGCGCAGCCTCAAGTTCTCTACGGCGGATGTCCACATGGTCATGATTTGTTTCCTCTCCTCCATGCCCTGGATCACCTGTTGACATTCATCAGCAACACTATAGTTTAGCGAACATAATAAGTTGACAAAAAAACACAAGCAACATCTAAGTCGCAAATTAAGAACTAGAATCCGCTGCATTGCGCTATCAGAGTTATCCGCGAAATAAGTCTATTACTACAGGTTGGTAAAAATGTTTTTATTATTATCATATCGGCCCATAGAGTCTACTGCTGGGCAAAGCCCCCCCCCCTCCCTACTTCTCACAAGTGATGGCTGTTGTGGACCAAACTCTTATGAAGGCGTCTAATTCTTCTGCAAGAATAATAAAGATGCAGTTTTATTTTTAATCAAACTAAACGACAGTCTAGTTCTTAAACCAGCTTGTTTTGGATTTCTTTAATGTACCCGATTACACCCTGAAGTGCTAAGTCAAAAGTTTACCCTATTTAGGAGTTATAGTGGTACTAGATTCTGCCCGCTTTCGGTCTCAGGTTGGAAATTATACCACGGAGGAGTACTGCGGAGATAGAAAGTCCTTTCTCGGTTACTACCGTTAACTATGTCACAGGTCATGGTATACCTGTGTGCCAAAGGGTCTTGGTCAGATGGGCGTAAGTCCAACAGAATTGAAATCTGTTTCAAATCGTAGCATAGCATAGCATAGCAGCAGCCTATAATGTTCCCACTGCTGGGACACTGGCCTCCTCTCTATAAGAGGTAATGGGCTATAATCCACCACGCGGGCCCAGTGCGGGTTGGTAGATGTCACATGTCTACGAATTTTTAGGTTCTAGGACATGCCGGTTTCCTCACGATGTTTTCCTTCACCGTTTTGAGAGCAGTGGTGATGAAATAAATTACACAAAGTAATGCGCCTGCCTGGGTTCGAACCCACGACTTACTGCTCGTAAGTCGGGACCGCCTCCACTGGGCCACCGCTGCTCTCAAAACGGTTCCTAATCGTAGGTCATAATAAGTACCCGAATTCATCCTATTGCGAGGAGTACCGGCGCTGGAGACTAGAGTTAGGGCCGACTAAGAATGTTGGAATTTCCTGTATTTTTTCAAAGATTACGACTACAACAATCATTTGTTTTTAAAAAAGATCATGTTGAAAACTTTGTGCTAAAGCTAAGTACACAGTAATTGATCCAAACTAAGCCGGCGAAGTCCTAGAATTAATGGACTGTTAAGGGTGTCTAAATGAACCCCATTGTTAAACTAGGTTTTTTTTTACTTTGAATATTAGGTCAAATCTTTGGCTAAATAAATAAAAGGCAACACATTTTAGTTGCCCCCATTTCTGTTCTCCGGCGACTTAGGCGTGAATTATACAGAAACGGCGTAAGGTAAAGGCGCGGGGCAGGCGTTGCGCAGGCATGATGCCGCTTCAAAACGTTTTCATACGAAATGTACGAAGGCGACGTGTCGTGAATTTTGCTCAGGCGGGGAAGAGCAAGCACGTTGTTCTTTTGTTTCGATATTCGTTACACGCCTGCGCTGCACCTGCTCCGCGCCTTCACCTTACGCCGTTTCTGTATAATTCACGCCTTAGGTAGGTACTACATGTTTTAGTATAAATTGAAGTCCAAATTATAAGCTTCTATTTAATTTAAGATATATATTTGGTCTTACCCCCAGATTTCATAGAAAATTGCCCATGGTTCTTTCATGGCAATCTATTCAGCTGCCAAGGCGCGAAGGTTCGACAAACAAACTCACTTTCATTCATAGTATAAGTTACATTATGAATTATTTATTTATGATCTCCAACAAAGGATGGACACAAACACACGAAATATATAATGGACGACAACAGTATCACGTAGGTGTACACAAAGCGGCACATGAAGCTGTACATTTCCAGTATAACTTGGCCACGCTTTGTATAGATTTTCTATACAATGAGAGATCCGCATTAACTGGTTTTGTACAGCTTGATTGGCCGTTGTGAGTACTCCTTCACTTACAGGAGACCACAGCACGCATAATAAAATGTATAACTAAGCTCACAAAGTTAGAGTACTAATTAAAAAAATAACATGAATAACAAAACACATTTGGTATTTTTGGAAATTAATATGACAAGGATTAAAGTGCTAGTTACCTGAATAGAAATCCTGTCGCAAGCGCGTTCCTCGGCGCTGAGGTTGGACACCAGCTGCACCAGCCGTTCGTGCATGCGATCATGTTCCAGTTTCAGCTTCTGTCGCTTCGTCTCTAATGCCTGTTACAAATAACTTAGTAGTAGGTATATTACTGAGTACTCAATATTGTACTGTGGAGCTGTAGCGGCATGTCGTGTAGCTCACGTCAAATTTTCCAACAACGACAGAGCTACACGACCAAAATTTGCTGTTCCAGCTTGGCAATGCAGGATTGAGCGGCGTATCGGTGAGGCTAGAGCACTCATCGGCAAGCTGCTTCAGGGAGGCCAATACTCGACCTAGAGTGATGCGCTTTGTGAAGCGGGCGTTCTCGGGAACTGATGTTAGTTTTCGAGACTACTTAGCCCGCGTCACAGAGCGTATCGACTTCCTGAAGCAGAAGATCTGTGCATGGGCAAGCCGTATTCGTCGGTACAAGCGGCGAGTGGAGCGTTACACTCAGAATCGCACATTCCGAAGTGATGAAAGGTGGGTATATAGGGCTTGGGAACGACCGGACCAAGGTGTGACTGATACGCGTCTACCAGATGATGACGCCATGTGTTCGTTCTGGCGCAACATCTGGTCGGTGCCTGTCAGTCACACTGAGGGTGATTGGACCCGGGAGGTTGAACGAGCGTGTGATCCGATACCTGAAATGGGGGCAATTATCATCAGCCCCCAAGATGTAGCTCGTGCAGTCCGTCCGTTGCCTAACTGGAAATCTCCAGGGCCGCATGGACTGCACAACTTCTGGATTAAATGGTTCCAGAGATCACATGTTCGCTTGGCATCCCAGTTTCAGTCAGCCTTAGAGTCAGGGTCGCTGCCCCAGTTCTTGACGACAGGAATTACCCACCTGCTCCATAAATCAGGTAGTACTGCGAAACCCAAAAATTATAGACCAATCACTTGTTTACCAACGGTCTATAAAGTTCTTACATCCATTTTGAGAGCTAAAATCAATCATCATATTGATAGTAATTCTATCATGTCTGCCTCTCAGAATGGATGTAGGAATGGGTCCCGCGGTACTAAGGAGCTGCTCCTTATTGATATGGCCATTAGCCAACAGGTTCGCCGCTCCCGAAGGGATCTGTCTACATGTTGGATAGATTACAAGAAGGCCTATGATTCTGTGCCTCATACATGGCTCATGAAGGTGCTGGAGTTGTATAAAGTTGATGCAACTCTGCGTACCTTCCTGATGTCATGTATGGTGCACTGGAGAACGGCCCTTCGCTATCCAGGATGTCGACAGATCCAGGGGAACAGCGAACCGATAAAGATTGAGCGCGGTATATTCCAGGGTGATAGTCTGAGTCCATTTTGGTTTTGTTTAGCCTTGAACCCTCTCAGCACACTGTTGGAGGGTTCAGGTCTAGCCTATCGGTTGAGGAGAGGTGGTCAGGTCATATCTCACCTTCTTTACATGGATGATCTGAAACTCTTTGCCCCCAACAACTTGCAACTGATGAAGCTACTGAAGGTAACGGAAACTTTCAGTAGCGCCATCAGGATGGAATTTGGAGTGGACAAATGTGCAGTCATGCATGTGAAGCGAGGGGAGATTATGGAATCCGTGGGAACTCAACTCTCGGATTCCATACACCTTAGATCCCTTTCCTCAACAGACACCTACAAGTATTTGGGTATGTCGGAAGCATTAGGTATCAATACTGCCGACATGAAACAATCATTGAGGGACCGCTTCTTTGGCCGCCTGAATAAAGTACTATGCAGTCTTTTGTCAGGTGGAAACAAGGTGCGCGCCTTCAATGGTTGGGTCATGCCGGTTTTGATGTATTCTTTCGGCATACTCAAATGGACTCAGACGGAACTTGATGCCCTGGATAGGAGGGTCCGCGCACTGCTGACCGCAAATCGAATGCATCACCCGCGGTCGTCGGTGATGAGACTGTATATCCCGCGGAAGTGCGGGGGTCGTGGCTTCTTAAATGCTAAGACCCTGCACAACCGTGAGATATGCAGCCTCAGGGAATACTTCCTAGAAGTCGACGAGGGGATGCACCGAGATGTGGTCTCAGTGGACAAAGGCCTCACCCCGCTCTCTCTGGCTAACGAGAACTGGCGCAAACCTAGAGTATTAGACACTAATGATCGCAAGGAGGTATGGCAGGGCAAGGAGCTTCACGGACGCTTTTACCGGGCCCTACATGGACCCGATGTAGACTTCTTAGCGTCCGTATCTTGGCTGCGTTTCGGTGACCTATTCGGGGAAACCGAAGGTTTTGTCTGTGCAACAATGGACGAAGTTATGATGACGAATAACTACCGGAAATACATTGTGAAGGATGGCACGGTTGACATATGTCGGGCATGCCACCGTCCGGGAGAATCGATCCGACACATTATTTCTGGGTGTTCTCGTCTGGCTAACGGAGAGTACTTGCATAGACACAACCTCGTTGCCAGGATTATCCACCAGCCACTTGCTTTGAAGTACAACCTTGTGGAATCAGAAGTACCATACTATAAGTATGCGCCCGACCCAGTTCTCGATAATGGTAATATCACGTTGTATTGGGATCGATCTATCATCACTGACAGGACTATTGTTGCCAATAAACCTGACATTGTGGTGATAGATCGATTGGAGCGTCGCGCAATGATTGTTGATATAACGGTTCCGCATGACGAGAACCTCGTAAAAGCAGAGAAAGATAAACAATTCAAATATCTAGATCTGGCTCGCGAGGTTGTCGACATGTGGGACGTGAGTACAGCAGTCATTGTGCCGATAGTCGTGTCGGCCAATGGCTTAATAGCCAATAGCCTCGACAAACATCTGAGGAGGCTCTCGCTTGGCAGCTGGATCAAGGGCTTGATTCAGAAAGCAGTACTTCTGGACACGGCGCGTATCGTTAGGAGGTTCCTCTCTCAAGAGCCTTGACCACCGGTATTTCGGACCCTGTTCCCGATACCAGTGGGCTACTATTTTTTATATTTTTAAATGTTTTTTTATATTACTTTGTATAGAAATATTTAAAAATGTAAATTAGGTATAATTATGTATAAAAATGAATAAAGGAATATAATTTCTACTTTGAAATATGAATCCTGTTCTATTCTACAATCAGACTTTTTAGGGTTTCGTAGCCGAATGGCAAAACACGAAACCCACATCTCTATTCGTCATGACTGTCTGTCTGTCCGTATGTCGCAGCCACTTTATTCCGACAAATGTATGGGACAAAATATGATAATTTTTTCGCATTTACGATATTGAAACCAAGAAGAAAGTTGTTCAGTTTGATATTCTGCAGCATATCCTTACGTATGACTATACCCTTACTGTTACACCCTGTATATGAATATTAGTATGTAATGAATTTTCTAGAACATTTTCTCATTTTTTTTGTACCCTTTAACCTTTTAACCGCCCGACTTCAGAACAGTTGGCGTGTCCCTAGCGCCCGGCACAGTGAATCGAAAATTAAATA
The DNA here is from genome assembly GCA_910589295.1 of Noctua janthe. Classification (NCBI taxonomy): domain Eukaryota; kingdom Metazoa; phylum Arthropoda; class Insecta; order Lepidoptera; family Noctuidae; genus Noctua; species Noctua janthe. The sequence goes on along the minus strand of OU342556.1, from coordinate 8,230,553 downwards.
CCTAAAAGATAGAGAGATGTGCAATACTTAACTTTGCGATGTCGATATTTCGTTTTAATAACGACATTTGCATTTGCGAGCGTGGTTAACTAACAACTACATCTCACCAAGCTAAGTTTGCACCTCGCGTCGTTTACGTCACACTGAGGCTTAGGTACGGGCTGTAAAAAAGGATTCGTTATGACTTTAAAAAAGTAAACAAATGTTTGTTAGATTTTACTTTGTATTTGTTGTTTTTAACATTATATTATACGTAGGTACACGGGTACACGCCGCATTCCAGCGAGGTGTAAACTTAGCTTGGTGGAGATATAGGTACCTACCTACTTGAATACTACTTAGGTACCTTACGAAATTATACGACATTTTTCGCAAGCCAGTAAAACAAAAAGTGTTTAAAAATTTGAACGATTTATTAATTATTACTTAAACTATTCACAATAAAATCAGTCCAGAGAAGAGTTTGGCGAGTTATACGAACATAAATGTAGGGAACAGCTGATTTTTTTTTTCACGATTTTAGGTTTGGTCCCATAGTTTACTATTTAGAGGTTGTTAATGATTTACCAATAACCCTGTAGATAGTTCAACTCATCTGTGCGCGCGGCGCTATGTGTGGGTAAAGTGATAAGGACACGTTTTGCTCGGACGACGACTGCCGCTTACGCTGCCACACAAATGAAAGCTGTATAAATAAGCGCACGCACACATGGCGCTTCGTGCACAGATGAATTGAACTATCTGTAACGATATTTATCACAATCACAATAATTTGTATCACACTAATTAACAACAAACATAAAAATAAAAATTTTACTTGACAATGTCATTATCAGTTTACCTATTGACTTAGATGTAACGATATATCACAATCACAATAAAATTTGTATAACACTAATTTCAATAAAATCAGTCAAATAATCACAGATATAATTTCTTATTACTAAAATCAGTCTAACAATCAGAGGTAATATTTTTCATTAATAGTATGATCCGTCGAAAAATTATTTATGCTCGCTATCGACGAGGCGAATTATTGACGAGACCACATTTGTGTAACATTCGATAAACTTATTTTTACGAGTTTCATCGCCAACAAAATAACTGTCCGCTAAAATTTTGGCACTTTCTTTGATTGGATTATCAATTTGCTCGTATTGTGTACTTGCATTTGTTGTTTTGACTAAAGTTTGTGTCGCCGTAGATCTATATAAATCTGGCGTACTATCAGAACTTCTTAAATGCGACTGACCCTCATTTAAATAAACCATATACTCGTCGTTGGTCAGCGTTGATGGAAAGTTAACATCTTGGCTACAGTCTATGTCTACTTCATCTTGGCTATAGTCAAAGGGAGCCAAAATTGACTGGCTCTCTTCAAATTTCCCTATAAAACAAATCAAACATGAGTTTTTGTAATGATATCCCCATTTACATGCAATACGTTTCGAAGACCACTTACTTTTGGACCCCATCTTGATATTAAAAAATTGTGAAATGTTCACTTGATTTTACAAACGTCGTGCCACTAACAGTCGTCACTGTCGAATACGGAATAATGGATATTGTCGAGTATCGACAACGTCTAGCTGACCATAGACATAATAGACTAAACGCAAAAATAGTGATGTGGGATTACGATACCGATTGTTTTGTAGAATTGTGGTACTCAACAGCACATGGATCTATGCACAGATAAACTTTGCATTTTTGGCACATAAAACGAGTCTCAGACCGTTTTCTTTTTGCTGCGCACATTTTGCATCGCTGACTTTTGCCGGTTAGTATTCTAACAGGAAAGTGCTCTAAGGCACTATTATGTAAAAAACGGTTAGGGTCAAGGACGCCGCGCGAAGTTGACTGTTGAGTTAAAGAACATTGTTTGTATTTTTCTATTATTTGTCTGATAACGTTTAATTGGAAATCAGCTAAACTATAATTTTGTTTATTTTTAATCACTTTAATCAAATAGAATGCATTAAGTAAAAACATGTCAAATATGTGAAACCCAAGCTTTTTATGCCATTTTTTTGATTTTCTTATACAGCCCAATGTGCTAGTCATCATATCAGAAGTGTCAACCGACCCCATATTTTTTGTGTAGTCTACCACACACTGTGGTTTCATTTTGGGTAGCCCAGTTGAGTAGTCTACATTGTCTGATGGTATTATTTTGTCATCGTGCATTGTAGACAACATTACGACCGGTTTCTTATCTTGCCATTTTAGGGCTAAGAGGGGAGGAGACGAGTAAGCGGCTATTTGTCCACGTTTCAGTTTTTGGAATTTCGGCATCCCTTTCCTATTTGATCTTACGGTACCACATGCATAAGTCGCCCTTTCTTTTAAATATATAAAAAGCTGAGGACTGGAATACCAGTTATCTACATACAACTCTCGGTTGCAAAAATAGTAGTCTTTCAAAAGTTCAGTCACAACTGATCCAGTTAAGCCTAAATTTGGTACGGTCTCTATTTCTGTTTCCGATCCACAGTACACTATAAAATCCACGATATAACCGGTTTCGACATCACATAAAACAAATAACTTAATGCCAAATCTATTACGTTTTTTAGGTAAATATTGTTTTATAATTAGACGACCTTTAAAAGGCACAATACTTTCATCAATGCACATTTTTTTACCCGGGATAAATGTTGTTTTGAAAGTTTCACGAGCGTGGTCAATCATCATTTTTATTTTGTGCAATCTCGGTACACTACTTGTCCCTGCAGGTGCTTCACAAAAAGATAACATTGCAAGAATTGAGCAATATCTATTTCGAAACATAGTATTACTGAACACCGTACTATGTAATAACGGGTCTGTAGACCAGTGTTCTTCAATTGTTATTCTTTTGTTTCTAGTGAAAAGCATTGTTACTGCTAGGAAAATGTACAGGTCGTCAATAGTCACGTCGCGCCATTGTTGCAGTCTTGAATATATTCTGAGATCAGTATGTCTTACGAAGTGTTGATGATATTTATTCGTACAATTGGCTATTTTCTGTAACAAGTCTTTGCTACAAAAATGTTCGAAAAATTCGAATTCAGTGGAGGTATCATCTAATTTGACAGCAGGCGACAGTCCACAAACAAAGTCGTCGAATTCTTCTAACATTGGGGTAGCAATTTGCGTTGTCCAATTAGTGGTTGTGACATTGTTTCCTTGAATCTGAAATAATACAAAAAAATAATTGTAGAGTAATAAAAATACATCGGTCTCCAAGGTAGGAAATTTGAATAGCCTACAAAAGCAAAATTAGCAGTGCGATTCAGTGCGGTGTGTGGCAGCGCGGCGGCACGCACAAAATAAACTCTACCTATGTAGGTATCTACGAGCGAGTCAGCGCGCCCACACGTGACTCGCGCTCCAACCAATCAGAATCACCGTTCCAGAGTGGCCGCGCGCGCATTCTCATCGCACGGCGCGCTCTCGCCATCTCACTCACTCTAAGTTTAAAATTTCCTTTCAAACATCACCACCATACTACACAATAAATTAAAATACATTTATCTAGATATGTAATAAAAAAAATAATTACCTCTACATCAATGTCAAACTCTTCGTCTGCTAAAAATTCTTCATTTTCATCGCCTTCTAGAATTCGTATTAACTCTTCAGTAGTCGTCATGATACATTTCTATCATGTACATTTATCGACATACGAACGTAAAACTTCATGCACAAGCACAACACTGATGGAAAATTCCAGAAGTCGGCACTCGTTTATGACGTAAGAAGCGGTCGTCTTTATCCGACCGTAGCGCAGGACGTACTAACAAAGTAAGTTTCGGAACATGTAGGCTAGGGATGGGAACCATCAATTCAATCGCTGACATTTCATATGTAAATTTACTTAATTTTAAAGGAATTAAATGAAATACTCACAAACATTTGTAAAAAAATGTTTTATTAACAATTGCTGTATTTGTTTTAAAGTTAATTAGTCAGTATAACGAGAAATATTTTGATTTATGTTTATTTTTGTATCGGTAAATCTTGGCATATGTCCCGTCCCTCATGTCGGATTTTGTCGTCATGGGCGTTGCACATCAATACAATTTTCTAAAAATTATGTTAGTAATTCATCTAACTTTGGACATTATTTTTAGGACTTCTAATTAAGAGACTAAAGTGTATTAAACTGTAAATGATTACTTAGTTAACTATTTACCTAATATAAACATATTTTTGATAGAATACAGCGTAATTAAATAAAAAAGCTGATTAAACGAGCAGTGATATTTTGGTCGTAAATATACGACTCTGGCGAAATGGGCCCGAAAATATTTGTCGGATTAATCCGACGTAGGCGGTTAAAAGGTTAAGTAGTATTATATGATTGTGATAAAGCAATAAACTTATAAACTAACGCCTTTTTACCATGAGGGTAAGCAGTTACCAATTTACTAATACCTACTAATTACCTTTGCTTTGGAAATATCTAGCTTAGTAAACTGTTCAATAGCCGTAATGTCACAAGCGAATCTCTCGAGGGCCGCTCGCCATTCTTCCAGGGCTCCACGTTCACCACACACCTCAGACTTCATAGAATCAGCCTTTTTCAAGAGGTCAGAGATCAGTTCTGAAACAAAATTACAAATTTATTACTATGTTAGCATGTAAACTTCTGCTATTGTTATGAAATTATTTCCTAAATTCATAATACCCGTTCATGCATGTGATATACAATCTGGGACTCTAATATAGGTGTTTTTCATAACAATATTATACAAGATGTAAAAGGATCCTTCATGAAGCCGTCAACCAAGAATTCTGTACATCAAACTAAGTAACTCTATGCTAAAATTATTGCTGGGAAGCAACTGTATTTTTTGGGTTGAAAAATCACATTTTATGGTAGGACTTAATAAATCGTAAATCATATTTATTTCAGTAAATTGGTATTACAAAACACTTTTACAAGTCACATCATGTTTTGTTTTAAAACTAAAAGGGGCCGGTGTTTCGTACCTGACTACTCAGAGAAGAAACAGCTGAAACAAACTCAAAATGGCAATGTTATGTCACACACTCAAAACATTGTGCAGATTGATTAATTGAATAGTACAGGGGTCATAGAAAAGTATTTAAAGTAAAGTTATAACATTAAAATCTAGTACTAAAAAAAAACTTTTGAAAAAGTTAGAACTAGTACTAAACTAAAGTTAGAAGTTTAGAACTTTGACCTCCAATATATCCATAACTTGAAGGTATGGTTCAGAACAAAAAAAGTATTACGATGACGGCAAGAACAAGTACAATTCGGGTTCTTAAGGGTGTATTTACACCCTTCATACATTTTTTTTTTGTTAGTCTGAACTGTGCTACTCTTGGGCAAAAGGCCTCCCACCCATTTCTTCCACTTTTCTCGATATGGCGCCTCATCCTGCAAATTAATGAGAAAGCCATCCAAGGACTCCCACCATCTTCTCCTTAGTCTGCTGCGACCCCATCAAGCTGTCTCAGGTTTCCAGTTTTGTGATATGTGGACCCACAGCTTTACTGGCATCCAACAGGCATGGCCTGCCCAGTCCCATTTTAGTTTGACAGCTTTCTGAGCTACATAAGCAATTTGAGTTCTGGAGCACACATATGAATGTATTTCAAACTAAAAAGAGAGATAACATAGACTAAGCAGTCAGGCATTACTTTGAAACCTGTCAATTCTAGTTTCAATGTCCCTGGTCTGCTTGTTGGTGTCAATCACAGTTCGTTCAAGTGTGTCTGCCTCATTCACACTTAACTGCTTCAGTTTGACTTCCTGCTCCATCTGCTGCTTGTGCGCAAATAGTAGACGCTGAAAACAAACATACAAATGGGTTTCAAAACAAAACATTATTCTATGCATTTGCGTCATAATAAATATCAAGAATTTAAATAAGTTTGGAATTGTAGTATGCACTTACAGTCATCATCTGCCTAGCCTTTTCTCTACTATGTTGGGGTCGGCTTTCAGTCTAAGCGGTTGCAGCTGAATACCAGTATTGTACATGGGGCAACTGCCTATCTGACCTCCACAACCCGGCTAGTACTGAGTAATATGATACCCCTTGGTAAGACTGGTTTTCAGACTTTCGGGCCACTGACTATCTGTAAAGACTATCAAGGATCTATGTATACAGAGTATGCACTTACAGTATTCTCCTGATATTCTGTGAGGACATGGTCCTTGTAATTGTTGAGATCATCGCATTTTTGTGTTTGTAAAAGTATGGCCTCTTTCAGGCGCTGTAACTCAGTTTGCCTGAAAAATTTATGTGCAAATATTATAAAATTTGATTACCTACTGCACTTATTGGGATACTCTCATATTTAGGGCATAGCATACCTGTCAATTAATACAGTTTCCAGTTCCTGGTTCTTTGTATCTGCTAATGGAATTCTGGTGCCTTGATTCCATCCCAAAGCATCTAAAAGTTGAGCCATATAGCCAGGAGGCTTTGCTCCTTCAGCCATTTTTGTAAAAAATATAAATTAAAGAATTGTACTAAATAAATTAACAGCTAGCCAAAAGGGTATTAACCAAGTAACCAGATATTGTTAAATCGATATCATAAAATGTATTTTTTAATCACTAGGCATCATCACCAATAACAATAACAAACAAATTCACCGCCATTTTTCAAACAATAACAAATGACGTGCAGACGACGTTTTTCGAAGTTTTGTTTTTGATGATGCTTTTTTTTTAATTCTATGAAATGCGATTAACCGTAAAATTCCGATAATTATTTTTAGAAAGATAAAATTATATCAATAAGACCACGAATACATTTTTTTAGCTTATTCTCAGTTCTGTGCCACAATTGGGCTTAGCTTAGCACTCCCATTGCTTTGCCCCTTCATAGATTGAAATGAAGTACATCCCTTAAACATCAAGCCTGTAATCTCGTCAGTTTACTTGAAGGTAGGATATTACTATAGCATGTCGCCTGGTACGTTCGATTCCCATTTATTAGACGGGTGAGCCTATTCCCAGACAATGAGTCCAAAACCAGACATCAAGATCTCATTTAGTATTTGATTCTGATAGAAAAACCCAATGACACTTTTCTCGACCTGAGAACCGAACCCAGGATTTCATTGCTAATGTTATACAGATCATGATTTTTGAAAAACTATTATTTTCTTTATAATACTGGTTTAAACTAACCATCAGTAACAAAACACATTTTATTTTTCAAAACGAGACGAGTATCTAAACAGCTTCACAAAATTAACAAATTTGTTTTATAAAATATCTTGAAAACCCGCCAAAAGATTAGGTACGTAGCATCAATGGTAACATCCAAAAATAACTCATCAGAGCTTTAGTTTTGCGCTATCGTGCTCGCATGTGGCTTGCTAACGCTGCCTGTTTAGTTTTCATTAACCTCATAATTGAGGAAGTTATTTTTTTCTTATTAGAATGAGTGCTGATGCGGCTTCTTTACCCTGTCCAATTTGTGCACATGTTGGTGTTTTTGAATCAGTGCAGTCATTAAGAGATAGATTAATACATGTGTCAACAAATAAAATGCTGTGCCCAGTATGTCAGGAAGAAGTATATGGATTGGACAAACTTACGATACACTTGTTCAGCCATGTGAAACTGTTGACAACAAAAGGAGGCAAAGAGAAAGAAAAACAAAAGGGTTTAAATGAAAAATGTAACACGGAAAATCCATCCACGGCGCAGCAGAAGAAACCTAAAACGTCGGTGGTTAAAAATAAAACTACGTCATCTGCAAATGCTCCTGTTAAATTCGTGAAAATTTATCCAAAATTACCAGTGGTATCAGTAAACACAGTACCTGTTTTAGATATATCAAGAAATAAAGAATGTGTTCAAGGTGGTGAAGCAATGTTTGTAAAAACGGAAGCGACAATAGTACAAACAAACACGACTTGTAACATCTGTGGCTTACAGTTTATCGATGCCAACATTTTGAGAATGCACAGGTGTTTAATTCACAATATTGACGAAAATTCCAATCAAACTTTTACACGCTATCACTGTCATTTGTGCCCCAAAAACTTTAAAATGAGAGGTTCTTTAATGGTTCATTTGAGGGTAGCACACTTTGGTTTTTTATCAGGAAATTCACATTCTAATGGTAATACAGATAAAACTACTGGAGGAAACCCAGAGCAACAGGATGAAAAATTGTCACACTTGGAAAGAAATGATAATAAACAATGGCAATGTGAAGTGTGCCGTAAATGTTTCACGACCAAATATTTTCTGAAGAAACATAAACGTCTCCATACAGGTTAAAATAATAATTGGTGTTAGTTGTTGAGGTAATTCGTACTAACAGAATAATTTAAATTTTATTTAGGAAGCAGAAGAAATTGATTATGGCATCTAAACTATTGTCGCTGCATGTTATAGTCGACCTCGTATTGATTTATTTGTCGAAATGATAGTTAGATAGCATCCACCAAGGAACATACATCCATCTTAGTGAAGTATTAATTTAAGAGGAATTCTTGTTAAATAAAAGCACAGAATACATAATAGTAAGGCAATAACGAGGTTGACTTTACATTTTCGGTAAAATAACTATTCACATTGGCCTAACTCTAACGATAACGCCTCAAATCATTCCTAAAATTATGATTGTTTTGCTTATTTTTAGCTTACAAAACCATCGTAGAGTCCAGTATTGAAAAAAAAAAATTTAGGTTAAGAAAAACTATCGAATTTTTTACATAAAACTTTTTTTCTTACAGGTGAAACTCCATACGCGTGCGCACAATGCAACAAAACGTTTACATTTCAACAGTCGTATCACAAGCATCTTCTCTATCACAACGATGAGAAACCTCATACATGTACTTACTGCGGACGCGCTTTTAAAGAGCTGTCAACGCTTCACAATCATCAGCGTATCCATACGGGAGAAAAGCCCTTCTCTTGCGAAACTTGTGGTAAAAACATCAAAAATTTATAATGGGGAAGGTGTGCTCAAAGATCTAATATGTCGATGGCGTTTCCAGCTAGGTCCCAATTTCGGAATCTGACCAACGAGGTCAAGTTATTTTGAAAAATATGAAAGATTCTCAGATGATCAGAGAAGATTCTCTAAGAGAATGGAGGACCTCCTCCTTTTTTGAAATCGGTTATAAAATGACATAATCAGATTTTCAACCAAGCGCGATGTTTGAAACTAACTATGCCAGCGCCATTAGTTTCTCAGTGACCTTCCTCATTTACTAAGAAGATTGAGTACTTAAAAATCAGCTGTCCAAAGAGAATCTTGTGTTTATTTACAGGTAAATGTTTTCGTCAACGAGTTTCGTATCTCGTCCACAGGCGCATACATACAGGTGTCATGCCATACAAATGTACAGCTTGCCAAAAAAGTTTTCGATACAAAGTAAGTATTATAACTTTTAGTTACTGCTAGCCTTCATCATCCCACTGATAGTCAACGGCATCTCCTCATGACTTTCGATTCAGGGCTAATGTGAAATTTTGGTCTTCGGTTTGGTCCAGCTCGCCCCGCCACATCTTATTTATTATTCGAAAAATACCTAACTTACTTTAACATACTCACGTATGTATTTTACACAACTATATATTTATTATTTCAGGTATCACAGAGAACTCACAAATGCCAAGCACAACCACCTGGGACAGTAGTGAGACAAACAGGGGAACTTGTGGAAAAACTGAAACAAAAACATAATGAACCAAATACAAAGTCATCCGATAATAAAGAGATTAAAGTGACTGAAAACTTAAATTACAACGATGTTTCTGAAGCAAATGCCGAGTTAGTACGCACTGGAGCAAAGTTATCACTGGAAGACATGGAATCCGAACATTTTTCGTTAATTGCTGAATCTTTTAATGAAAATGAAGTGTTTAGTAAGTCTCCCAATTCAGAAAATATACCTACTGCTACGTCGGACAAGAGTGATGATGGCATGTTCAACCAAAATATAGACGATTTGATAGACTCCATACCTATACAAGATAAGAGCATGCCTTCACCTTCGGAAATCCTTAAAAACTTGTGCCTATCTAAAGAAGACGACTACATAGGAATTCTTCAACAAAATGATGAAGATAAAAACTACGAAATGTGCAAAGACTTCAATGTATTTCTTTGACTATTGTGAATTTAAATAAATAGATACATAAATGATGATAAGTAACTTCATATTTTGTTTCCCCATAAAACCCACGATATGTAGTCTTGGTCTTTGGTCTTGGTGTAGCATTCTTATTCACTGAGAATCCCCACCAGGTTTAAGGCTTACAGCTCAAAGCTCACAACTATCATGGGTGTTCTTCTTTTCGTGTCGTTTTTTACTTATACTCATCAATTCACTATGAATGTTTATGATCCTGTCTTACTTTCTGTTGTTTGTTGGGTAAATCAAAAGGATACAAGGTATTCTTCCTAGAAATTTCTCCCTTTTTCGTTGAAAATCAGAATGTAACGTTTTCATTAATTGACTTCAATAAAGGAGGAGCTCAAGCATTAGATGAGATTGTGTTTCCAAATATAACACCAATTTCGTCGAATACTACAAAAATAGAATACATCTTTTTCATGAACGTTGTCAAAGCCAACCTTAGAAGCAAACTGTGAGGAGATAAGCATTCACCAACTTTCGATTTCACGTAGCCCCAGGAATATTTGCCTCCGGGATATGATCTGCAGTGGCCTGTTTGGAAAGCACTTATCATTCGATTGCGATTGGATTACTTGGGTGCAGGTAGGCCGCTGTAAACACAATTTGGCCAAATGTGGAATTGAAGATTCTTCCGACAGACAGTGTGAATGCGGTGCTCCTGACCAGACGATGTCCCACTTGCTGGAGTATCCGAAGTGTCCCAACACCTGCACTTTAGAGGACCTAATAGACGCCACTGACGCCGTGATAAACGTGGCCACATACTAGGCCCAAGATATTTAAACAAGTGGTACCATCGACACGAAAGAAGAAGACATTTTAAGTAAACAGCCGATGTTTCTTTTAGATCATTTAATACCAAATAATAGATAGGTAATAATAACATTTACAATGAAAAACCATTCTATATTTTACCGTAAAATTTCCGGTTTTAGTCGGTTTTTGAACATAAAAAGGTATCCAATGCTTATTGCTTGCTTTGCTGTATGTGGCAGAAAAAAAAACATAAATGAGGAACCAGCTGTTTTTGTTCTCCAAGCGCTTAAAAATTGGTGAAAATCAGAATGAATCAAACAAAATTAAATAGTGTCATTTCATCCTAAGTCAAGTCAGTGACATTTTGTGATCTGAATGTGAAATTATTAACATTCTTGAAAATTCATGTAGTATAGAAAAATTAATCGATTTGAAGTTTTGTCAAACATCACTCTCGATAAATGGACTGCGTTAGTGATTTTATTCTGCGTCTTACTTGAGGTACATTACAATGTGTTGATTTAGGCCACCAGGCTAAGTTTTTGTGCCCATTTCATTGCTGCAACGGGACTTCATGAAAACGTAAGTATTTTGATTATTGTAAAAGTGATTGAAAACTTAGTTATTGATTTCGTTTCCTTATAATTGTACGGATACCTACGTTTGTGTCGTGGAGAATACATTATTATTGGTGATAAATTTCCTGGCTTCTAAAACCTTCCTCATTAATCTGTACAGAATTATTGTGAGACCTTACTCAATTTTATTATATGTACCTACCAACATGTACACATTGCATCTATCTTCTTGCAACATGGAGAATATTGTACTTGAACAAAATGGAAATCGTTTTAGACAAAAGATTTGGCTTTTTGTTCAGTATGTTACTGAAGATTTCAACATAATTTGGTTGCTTAGACAATGGGAAGACCAAAATATGTAAATTAGTTGTTTGCCATGAGTAATCCTTTGTTTTGTTTTTATTGAATTAATTAACTTACTGAATCAATCAATGTAGATGTATGTAATAACAATCAATTTTCTGATAACTCTTAAATTTTTGAAAAGCTTTTGTTGTTACTGATAATAATATTTATAAAATAAAAAGATTAAATGAGTTGAGGTGACTTTATATTTTAATTAATATAAGGTTTGACCTCACTAAAATTATAAGGGTCATATCATACTGACAGTTGTGACACGCTAGTTAGGATAATGTTATTTTATGGTATCACTACTCATAAAAGTTTAGTCAATATGGGTCCTGTGCCGGCCAGCCCTATTCTTATTTATTGTTTTTTTCTGTTAGCATAAGCCGCACAATAGTAATTTGTGCTATGGTAACAAGATGGACCATACCTTGTGTTGGTTGATGGGCTGACTGCTGAGGGTGTTTTGATTCAGTACTGGCTTTGTCTGCAAGTGTTTTAGAATTCATCTTTAATAATACCTAGTGTATTTTGTTGTAACTTTATGCCCAGGATAAAAAGTGCCCCGCCCATGGCCTTCCCTAGGTCCCAGGCTTCCTCTCTGTTAAATTAACAATGGGTTCAGTATGTTAGATGTGCATAGGTAATAAAAAACATTCAAACAGAGTTTCACATGCAAATTTGGAAATGCGGATGACCACTTGTGGATGTACTTTTATTGTATGTAGTTCTTATTATGACTGATGAATTATAACTGTCATCATGTAGATTTACTTAGTGCACCATTCAGCCATTTTGAGAAAATCCATTCTGTTGTCTTGTACTCACGGCTGTTGGTTCACACATTCCCTTAAATCTCGGACGACTAGAGAAACCAACCTATTCAAAGGGGGCTTTTGAAATTTTTCGCTTGCTTCACTCACCCTTGCATCCTCTTAATTCTGGAAAGTTTTCTGCATAAGTCTACAAAGACAAACATAACTCCTATTTATATTCGGAAGGTCAAAAAAAAAAATCTAACCTACCTGAGGTGAGTGCTAAAATTTTAGAGCTCAGTTCTCTTGCTTTACTAAATCTTTTTACAAATTGGTACAATTTCTCTATTAATAGACAAAAGAAAAGCAATCAAATTGGTAATGGCTGCTAAATTCTTTGAGCATGCTATGCATAACATGAATATCAGAACTATATTGGCTTGTATTGCCTGTGTAAAAATAAATTGCTTATTCGCAACATGTTTCTCATCTAGTGTCCTGCCGTCATGCTATCATTTACTTCTTTTTTATGATTATTTGACAGTGACGATATAGGGTGTAAACGGACCCTTCACGAAGCCATCAAACAAGCATTCTGGACATCAAACTTAGTAAGGCTTATTGCTGGGAAGTTTTTTTTTGTAGTGAAAAATCAATGTTTTATGGTAGGACTGACTCAATGTAACACACTAAAACATAGTGCATGGATTCATTGAATAGTATGGGGGTCGTGAAGGTATTTAAAGTAAAGTTATAAACATTAAAAACAAGTATTAAAAAAAACTTGTGTAAAAGTTTTAAGTTTGACCCCCAATACATCCGTAACTAGTAGGTATGGGGGTACGATCTAGAACAAAAAAAAAAAATATTGCAATGACAGGAAGAACAAGTGCCTTACAGTTTCGTTAAGGGTACTTTTACACCCATTATATACTGACAATGTAATTTTATTACGTTTGGATTTATACAAACCTAATTACGGACAAACACCTTGTATTCAGCTTGATATTGATTGTAAACAATGCAGCAATGGTTGCACAGTAACATGTTTTTATTGTTGTTGAAACAATGTTGATGGTGCCACTCCAAGCAGTATGTGTGTCACACCAGTCACAAATGTCATGATTCCAGTAACATAAAACCATGTAGGTATGTGCAATAAAATTCTGCAATTTTTCTTGTTTAATTATTACATCCATCTATACAATCAATGAATAAATAAAATTGAAGCAAGAATTTCAAAATAAATAGCTTTTTACTACATGCATATGAAAGTATATTTTAGTAAGTTACATATAACAAAAACATATTTTTTAAAGTTATATCTGTCTGTTAGTTCCGGCTAATCTCCGAAACAGCTGGACTGATTTTGACAGGACTATTACTGGCAGATAGCTGGTTATAAGGAGTAACTTAAGCTACTTTTATTTTAGAAAAGAATTAGTGTTCCGTGCGACAAAATTAAAACCCTTGAGTTGTTAACAAAATCCGATTCAAGTAGGGAAGTAATATTTTTATAATAATAATTCCATGCGGACGAAGGTCGCGGGCTACAGCCTCGTTAATAATAAGTTTTTGCCATTAGAACAAAAATTAAAAATTACCACCACAGGATAAAAGAAATAATTTTTTCTAAACTCATAATTTCAGGTAGGTAGTAGTTACTGTAGGTAGTAGTACGTCAGCAGTACCTTGTTACTTTGAATTTACAAGTTTTGAAAATCTGGATACAATTTAATCATAGATTTCTATCACGTCAGTGATGTTTCACCAGCTAATTTAATTTGTACACACGGCGACATCAAGCTATACAAATCCAGTATAACCTGACCTCGCTTTGTAAGAGCTTCCCGTAAAATGAGAGATCAGCTTAATTTGGTTTTGCAGAGCTTGATTTATCGTCGTGCGTACACTTATTTCCACAAAAAAATATTATACAAATTATAAAAATATTATTTATTTATTATAGTCCCCTGAAAAAATACGTAGTAACAATCACGGTTTTTCTAAAATCGCTATTAAGGGGTATGAATATTTTAGTATGGAGCCTAGCCTGCTTACCGTCCTCCATTATATTTTATTTTCATAGTGCCAGCCATGTATATCTCGGAAACGTGACACTTTAGAAAATTTTGACCCATAAAATACTAACTTGTTTCTGTTGATGCCATGCGAGCTATTTAATTTATAAAAATAGGTAATAAGCAAACCCCTTTAAATGTAAAACACTGGCCAATGTTCTAAAGACAAGTTGGAGAGAATGGCTATTTTCGAACCTTCTTCTCCCAAATAGCAATACAGCTCAGTTTATTGCAGCTACCAAGCAGCCCATCAACTTAAATTAGGAAGCAGATCTTAAATCCAATGGCCTGCAATGTCTATTTTGATAACAAAAAATATTCCTCAAGGAAAAGTCCCTTAGGTGGTGGTGGTATCTGTCAATTTATTAAGTAGTCGACTAAGTGATGATGACGGTTTTAGCTACATGGCTCTTTCCGTCATTTTTTCAGTACATAGCGAACTTTCAGCATCGTTGAGGGTTGGGTCATTGGAGTTACCAGTTTTTAAGTACTCCTTCAAGCCATTTTTCGTTTTATAAGTCTCCCGAAGCTAGAAACAATGGTCCAAAACATTATTTTTCATATTTGACAGATTTCCTCGAAAATTAGGAGTCAGTGGAAACAGTATCGCCTTTAAAAAAAATAAACCTCTTGTATCACTAGCAGTAAACAGACTAACGGCACATACGTATATCGGCTTATTCTGACCTATCCTATGATGTTGTTATTTGGTCTTTACCAAGTCTCAGATGCAGCGTATGATATTAAAAATAAAGCAGACCGGATTTGTAAAGGTACACTTCGAGACCGGTATCGCCGATCGATGTAGGCAACAAGTCTACCAGGCTAAAATGGGAACGGGCGAGACACGGTTGCAGAATATATCCAGAATAGTATAAGGGATCGGTGAATAGTGGATGCCGGGATCGCTAAAAGAACACTGTCAAGACGATTAGGAAATCTCTTGCAGAATATGGGTAGAAAAAGCAAATGCTAAATAAAGTGTTGCCTAAGTGTTTTCTTTTTACGTATTCTCATCTCAGTATAACGCACGTCGCTCTTCTTGTTAATATAGAAACAGTAAGATGTCTTTCTACTAAGTTTGGTAAACATTGGTCATTCTCACAAGGGCAATTTCTTGACCTGGATTCCGGATCGGCTGTGCTATAGCTTTTATCTGTTAACATATTACCTCCTGTTTTGGTGCGCTCGACGGATTTGATTAAAATTGTTTTGGTTGTTATTGATTTTTACAGCAACCGTTTAATATTATCAAACTCAAGCACTCGGTTGTTGTCATCGAATGATAGGCAAGACGCATTTCGGCAGTATGCGCCCACTTCCCATTCTACGTTACGCTCGCTGACGTATCTTGACACATTAAACGAGCCGATAACTTATCGTCAGCGGTGCAGCCATTTTGTTTACCTCTGGTGAGTGCGGACCGAATTACAGCGGTATACCTAAAATAGCCAGAGCGCCACGTTAACTGACTGTGTCAACGTAAACCACGGTTTCATTACATTTAAGTATCTTATGTCAGCATTCATTATGCTAAGTGAGTATTCTTGCGTATCTCGGTCTCTGTTTACAGACAGGCCCCTCGAGATAATAATGATTAATATTGAAAACAAGTTATAAGTCCAGCATTATAATTGCTTTGTCGGGTAGTTCTGAATGAAATAAGTCTTCCTAAATTCCTGTTTGTCGAGATTTTTATGTATGTGTATCCAACGTAATTCGTCCGTTATTCCCCTTTAGTTATATACAGTTTGGTTCCTCTGTCTGGAGCTGAGCGGGGTCTGGTGAATTGGCAGGGGTACAAGGTGGCAGGGCAGTGGCGGTGGCAGCCGCGTCGTATCGATCCGGTGGCGGCGGGGCGGCCCGGACTCGGCTCCCCGACACCTCTCATTACCGTCTGTTACAATGCAGCAGTGCCACTTACATGCATTATCAACAATTCTTTCATTTAAATATTTATTCCTGTTATTGTGAACGTCTAACCCACTGACATTGATATAAAATGTAGGTAAAGATTGGAGCTCTTATCGTTCATACACATATCACTGTAGGCGGCATACGTATTTATTTTGATGAAAACATTTTTGGAAAGATTAGACTCCAAAGGGACATAACAAACAGTTTCTGAAAGTATAAATAATAATTAGCGCCGTTCTTTTGTCATACGATATGTCAACCCTGCAGGGTTACGCAGGGACTCAGCGCAGTTGCAACTGCGTAGTCTGCGTAGACCTTTTTCCTTTGTTACAAAATGGAATGTGCGTTATCATGTGGAGCTTAATCTTTGTTGTCGGGTGTATTGTAATAATTCTTACTCTCCAATTGTATGTGTTTGCAGTGTAGTGCACAAGACTTTTACTTTTGTCTGTACTGCTCAAAGCAAGCGGTTGTTAGTGGTTTTAAAACCATTAAACAACTGCTTATCAATCGATACGTGTAAATGAGGACAAGGTTATAACTCATACATAACACTTGTTTGATTTAGCGGTTAAAACATAATGGGCTATTGATGATCGCGGTACAGAACCTCCTCAATCAACAACATTAGTGTCCAGTCCGACCGCAAGTACCATGTCATATCTTGAACAGTTTGTTGCAACATTTCAAACTATTTCTGTACGTGAGTTTGCTTTGTTAATCGTGCCGCTGGACATTTCTCCACTACCTTGTTCATAAAGGTTTAGTAACTTAATATTTCGATAGAATACTTCTTAGTCCCAACGGTTAAGACGGTCGAAACGAACTAACTGGGGTCGTTTTTGTGAAAACTAAATGCATTTTCAGTTTTTTCCAGCCAAACTCACAGTTCCTTCGAAGGGTTTGCTAAAAATCTAAATCATCGTAGCTCAGCTTAGCATTTTGCATGGATACTGGATAGCTAGTTTTCTAATTTCCATGCATTGTGAATTTTCATTGCTGTTGTTTAAAGAAACATCTTGCAATTCTTGACCTTCTTAAAATTTAAAACAACTCGGTGACACAGTCCCACTGGCGCTGTTAGTCTGTTACGCAATTTAAATAAATTCGTAATATTACATAACATAAAATTAAATTCATAATATTATGGAAATAAAATAAACAAAATATCTGTGAATCTGTGTTATTTACACACGGTCCATTGGTTTGTTGTGTGTAGGCAGCACGTGGATACTTACGTAACTTCACACCGCTACAGAAATAGGCGCACAACACCTGTCCGCTACTGACATGACATCCGACATGCAGGAATACGTCCGCGTTCTACGTCTGAGAAAAACACCCTCTGTCTTCATAATGACGTACTTATCTGTGGGAGGAATCTTACCCTCAGGAGTGAGCGGTGATAACAAATTACATATTCACCTGTTGCTGGGAGCTTCAGCTTCAGCGGTCAGATTTCAATGTTCGGTTGTTGTTCTATATCGAGTAGGGCATTGCACTATTTTGCAAAATATCATTGAACTATCGGCAGTACCTGAAAGATAATTAAATAAAAAGGTCAGTATGTGAAAAAAAAAATACAAAAAAATAATCGATTTCTACTTCACTTGGGAAAGGTGAGATCTAGTTAGAAGATAGACATCCCATTTTAAATTGTGCAATTACAGAATTTGTAGCTAATAATATCTTGTCGCCCATGCTTGATAATATTGTAACGTGTGGCAAGTACCTCTCTGGGTATAAAGCCCGCTGAATCAGATACAATATTGGCCTACTTGCGCGAGTTGCGTAAACGGCCGTACACTTGAACTCATTCTTTCCGCTGACACACTTTTGTTCTTCGTCCTCATTTTTTTTTCATCAAAATAGTTTATGTGCTCAAAAAAAATTACATATTTTAAACAGGTATTTGAATATTAAACATCCTGGAAATGTTAACTCTGCAGCTGTGTACCCTGAGGGCTCATTTACGGAGACGCAGCGCGTTTCGAGGCTTTTTTCCTTTACGGAAAGGCAGCACGTGCAGCGGCCCGCGTTATCACACGCGAAAATACACAAATATGACGATGTTGTTTACGGAGACGTGGGGCGTGAAGCGGCGCATGTGAAGCCGCGTGCGACGCCTCGTGCTCCGTCGCAGGTATCGGTACGTTTCACACGCCGCCGCGCCGTTTCGCCGTCAAAGTATTAAAGTATGGCTGTCGCTGGGGATATAAACAGAGGCTTAATAGCAATTATGTCTTACATAAGGTTGCAAAAAATTGAGGATGTAGACATTTTGATCACAAATTACATTATCTGTATTAATTCAAAGCATGATGTTAAGGCGAGGTTACCCCGAGCGCCGTATGCATCAATCGCTTACCCCAGCCCCCGCACGGAGAGGCGATACGTAACAAATTACGCGGCGCGAAAACCCGGGCGCTTAGCGCACTGGTCATGAGTTCACGAACTCGGATAGGTACTAAGTTGCGTTACAGGGTAGAGCGATGCAGTAAAACAACTTGAATTGATATGTATAAGTTCACTCTGTTTTATTTTTCTAGAAAGTATTGGTTATAGATAGATTAGGAACCTACGTATTCTATGAACGTGAACCTATTTACTAACAATTAAAATAAGTAGATATAATTAAAAATAAGAAGGTGTACTTATTTATTTTTGTGAATAAGGTGAATTTAAAATCTGACTGACACTAAGATGATGAATACGGGTATGATTCAAAACAACAGGCCACGCGCCATTCGGTTTTTAAAAAAATTATGCTTTACTTTTTTTTCGGTTTTGTTGTCATGGGTTTCGTTTTCGTGATTTTTGGGGTCGCCGATAACTAAAATTATCCCAAAATGAAAATCCAAGATGGCGGCGACGAAAATTTTCGATTTTTTCTTCATGAGTGTCATTTTCGTGGTTTTTGGGGTCGCTGATAACGAAACTGAGGTCAAAATGAAAATCCAAGCTGGCGCCTACGAAAATTTTCGGTATTTTCGTCATGGGTGTCATTTTCATGGTTTTCGTGGTCGCTGACAACGAAAATTTGGTCAAAATTAAAATTCAAGATGGCGCCAATGATAATTTTAGCTTTGTCGTCATGGGTGTCATTTTCGTGGTTTTCGGGGTCGCTGATAACGAAAATGAGTACAAAATCAAAATCCATGATGCTGCCGACGAAAATTTTCTGTTTTTTCGTCAAGGGTGTCATTTTCATGGTTTTCGGGGTCGCTAATAACGAAAATTAGGTCAAAATTAAAATTCAAGATGGCGCCATTTAAAATTTTCAGCTTTGTCGTCATGGGTGTCATTTTCATGCTTTACGGGGTCGCTGATAACGAAAATGAGGTCAAAATGAAAATTCGATAACACCAAAAATTATTTTTTTGTTTTTACGTCATGGGTGTCATTTTCATGGTTTTCGAGGTCACTGATAACGCAAAATAAGTTCAAAATAAACAGACACAAAAATAATTTTTTTTTTCATCGACTCCGAATACCATGAAAATGACACCCATGACGAAAAAACCCGAAAATTTTCGTCGGCGCCATCTTGGATTTTCATTTTGTCCTCATTTTCGTTATCAGCGACCCTAAAAACAACGAAACCGACACCCATGACGAAAAAACCGAATATTTTCGTCGGCGCCACCTTGGATTGTCATTTTGTCCTCATTTCCGTTATCAGCGGCCCCGAAAACCATGAAAATGACACTCATGACGACAAAACCAAAAATTTTCGTCGGCACAATCTTGGATTTTCATTTTGACCTAATTTTCGTTATCAGCGACCCCAAAAACCATGACATGACACCCTTGACGACAAAACCGAAAATTTTCGTCGGCGCCCATCTTGGATTTTCATTTTGTCCTCATTTTCGTTATCAGCGGCCCCGAAAACCATGAAAATGACACCCATGACGAAAAAACCGAAAATTTTTATTGGCGCCGTCTTGAATTTTAATTTTGACCTCATTTTCGTTATCAGCGGCCCCGAAAACCATGAAACTGACACCCATGACGACAAAACCAAACATTTTTGTCGGCGCCATCTTGGATTTTCATTTTGTCCTCATTTTCGTTATCAGCGGCCCCGAAAACCATGAAAATGACACCCATGACGACTAAACCGAAAATGTTCATTGGCGCCATCTTTGATTTTCATTTTGTCCTCATTTTCGTTATCAGCGACCCCGAAAACCATGAAAATGACACCCATGACGTCAAAGCTGAAAATTTTCATTGGCGCCATCTTGAATTTTAATTTTGACCTCATTTTCGTTATCAGCGACCCCGAAAACCATGAAAATGACACCCATGACGAAAAAACCGAAAAAAAGTAAAGCATAAAATGCAGAGGAAGTAAAATAAAAAAATTTAAGTGATTTTATCTTTAATATGTAAATAAGTCAACAAAATAAAAAAACTAGTAGGTACACACGGCGGCACATGAAGCTGTCATTTCCAGTATAAATTGGCCTCGCTGTGTATAGATTTCCTATACAATGAGAAATCGGCATAAACTGGTTTTTTACAGCTTGATCGGTCGTCGTGCGTACAAAATACGATATCGACCATTACTCATTCTATCTCGTTCTCCCCTACATTCTTTCTTTTTCTGCCCATGTCGAACTCGATAATCTTCGGCTTACCGGGCTCCGTACAAAACTTTTTAGAACTCCTTACAAAAAAAAATTATTGGAATAAATGTTTTGATTTTAGTAGGCCAGTTACAGGCAGTTTTGAATTGTCGAAAAAAAGATAATAAAATGAAGCTACAGTCCCATTCAAAAGGCATAATAACTGTGAAAGTACTGTAGTTGCCCATTCCGAAGTTACTGAAATTTATAAATAATATTGCGAAATCATAAATAGCGACTTTTGCAACGACACAATAAAGTTCAATTCGGGCCGCACAGCGCTAATTATCTACAGTTATATTCTCCTAGAAGCTGCCTCTCTTTCTAATGCGTTTCTTATACCTTCTGACTACGTTCCCTATTAGGTGCCTACTGTACTTTTGTGAACAAATGACATTTCAAATAAACCTAGGCTCGGTGTTTACTAAGTATTATTTTTTACAAACTATTTTTGGCTCAGTTCGTAACAGAACTTAGCGAGGGTGGGGTGGCGGGTTCGAAAAATTGGCACACGTCCGACCTCCAACGCGTTCCGCTCGGGACTGAAGCACGCGAAGCGAGTATGAAATGATGAAAACAGCAAATTTTGAAAATGGTGGTACAGGTTTTTTTAATATTTCAAATTATGATCGCCGTGTACTGTCACATTTTTTACGACCTTTATAATGGTATAAGTTTTATTGTTAAAAACCTAATATAACTCAAATGAAGTAATATTAAAAACCATCATTTAGACTTGTCTTTGCGATTTAATTGGATGCAACAAAGTGCAAGTAATCGTGTATCGCTGTGCCGAAATACCTAGATCGAAGTGTGAAATATGTAATATATTTTTTTCAGAATTTAAATCCGTGCCATATAGGAATAAAGCACAATACAAAACGACGTTTATCTGGATAACCTCGCCTTAAAATTTTCGTGCTCGCTTCGCTCGCTCTTGCAGCCTACTTTGTCTTAAATCTTATCTTTCTATAAGTCGCCCATGTGTCCTATTCATCATCATCTTCCTGCCCATGTCCACGTTTTTTTCTTCCATTCTGCTCTGTTAACCGTCACGATATCATTTATTCCTTTATCTTTCATATCATTGCTCATACAATCCATCCATCGTTTCTTTGATCTTCCACTCCCTCTCCATCCATCAACATTTATATGCATCACTCTTTTAGTCACATGCGATTCGTTCCTACTCATCACATGTCCATACCAAGACAGTCGATTCCCTTTCAACTTTTCTGTAATTGACGCAACTTTTAAACTTCCTCTAATATACTCGTTCCTTACCTTATCCATTCTTGTCACACCACACATCCACCTCAACATTCTCATCTCCGCTACATGCAATCTTTTTCATCCATCTTCTTCACAGCCCAGCATCCATACAGTACGACAGGAAAGATCACGGGCTTGTATATTTACGTCTCGGTCTATTCCGCCATCCCCTTGCACAAGCGACCCGACTACCTGAGTTACCGGCCTTAGATCTTTTGTCCTTGAAATTGTCTCCCTAAATCAATTAAGTAACATCAATTTCTGAATAAAAGGACTTATGAAAGGCTAACTTTTGTAGAGTGGAGAGTTAACATTTTCTTTTTGTTGCTAGACTTGTTCAAATAACTCGATAAAATGACTAACTTCTAAATCTTTATGTATACATATAGTAAATCTGCCGAATTCGAGGTGCTAATGTTTTTTACGGTGGCTATTGCATTTAAGATTCTTAGCAGAACTTCAGCTGCATCCATAAATAGTAAATTTAACCCTTAAAAACCTTTATTTTTCTCATCTTTCTCCCCCCCCCCCTCTCCAGCTCAAAGCTGGTGACGCCCTTGTATTAAAGGAACTGTCTGTCTGCAACATTGCGTGCGCCCATGTCATCTGCGGGTTCCGCCGCAAGCAACGCTTAATTTCAAGCAAACGCACGTAAAATCTCTTTTCTGTAAGCGCTCTTCGTAATATTTATGTTTAAATTAAAAGTGGGCCGCGCCGCGTCTCCATAAAACAGCCCTGAGGCTAAAATCGACGCTGCAATGCTTTTATGAAAAATAAGTTCGGTCAGAGCAGTTAATCTTTACTTTTCCCAACTAGAGAAATCGTTTATATTCGAAGTTAAGCCGCGCAGAGGTTGATCGTGATCGTGGTGAACGCGGAAGATTATGCAAGAGGCACAGATTGTCGTCACGAAACCTTTTGGCTACACGTCGGCCGACGCGGTTGCAACACCATAGCTTTCTCCGCTCGTATCGAGCCGAAAGCGATATTTATAGTTTTTCAGATATACACACTACAGCCGTCATTCGCTTAATTTTCTCTGCACAAGAGTTAACGCTACGTTATCTTGTTTTGTTTTAGATTTCTAGTTCCCAAGCCCCAAGATCAAAGATGATCGTATTTGTTATATTGATGATATGCTATTAGGTGCACGGCTACCAGCTGAACGTTTTCGCAATGTTGTACATTAAGAAAACAATGTTCTTTTCTCAGGTAAATTCCGCACTGCAAGCTTAGTGCAAAGTTTGCATTTCATAAGTGAGAGTTAAATGGGTCAAATGTGCAGTCAGTCTACGTATTTTTTTTCGATTCACCGTCTTCCATTTCTAACCGTACACGGTCAAATCAGAAAGTCGAATACAATGAAATATTAATATGTCCGTTGCAAATGTCCGAATGATTTGCTTGTAACAGAACTTTATTATGCACAAATCGATTTCATTGAGCGCAGTTTATTTCAGTCGCGCGTGGTATGGCAGTCGATGCTTACCGAGTTTCGTACTTCTCGCCTCGGCTAGCTAGGTTGCCTGTGGCTCGTGCTCCTTCACTAATACCTCCACGCTTCATGTGCATTACATCGTCGCTTTATAACATGCCTGCAACTTGGTAAGACTCATGTTTGCTGACATGTATGGTCGCAGTACTCGCGACACACATTCACACAAACTTGTTGGGATCGCTCGACGACATGGCGAACGGCGCCGTTTATTTGTCGTACAGTCGGCAACTGGCTGTACAGAAATAGTCACAACTTTTTACATGCAACCGTCCCACTGAATCTCGGTTGGTTCTTCTTACTTTTAACATCTTGCGTTGTGCATTGTAAACTATCGGGAGTCACCAAGGCCTCAAACAAGCATTCGCACAGTGCTTACTTTCATCTTAAACAACGTCCGTTCCCCATAACTGTTCCGTCTCCATGAAAACAAAGATCGCGTGACTCCCCTGTGACTGTCACGCTGCTGCGCTGGCTATAGCTATCCCACATGTCTAGTCAGTGCGTTTCATATTAGATAGGTACACAGCTACATACCTGTCTGTGCCGCCTATCGATTGTTTATGAACGGGAGTTGATCTGTCTGGCTCGCTATAGGTTTTTACAGGGGGTTCGTTGAGGGTTCGTTGAACCGTTAGGACGCCGGAGAAGTCGCGTATGTTTGGTTGCGGGGGCACTGGCGCCACACTGTGCCGGTCGTTGACTCCCCAAGGGTGCATCGTGCACCCTAATTCAACTACACATTGATTTAGTTGCACTGTTGCTGGCTATTCAATGCATTCGTCCATTATCATTTTTTGTAATTTTGATAAGAATTTCTTTAGTCAAATGCGCTCGATGTGTGAATTAGAACTTCGCAGCGGGTTTCTTTTCCTTACATTAATCTGTTGTCTAATTAAATGAGACTCTCATTAGAATTGATAAGAACATTAATAATTTGCTGTTCTTGTTATTAATACATAGACCACGCTCCTCTGTCTGCCGCTGCCAACAATAAAATATTTACGCGTACCTGCATACTTGACTGTTATTAGGAACTTCCATTGTGAAGTTTTTGCAAAACCCACATCTGTCTGAATCATAGAAAGCAAAGGCGCACTTGTCCTTTAAAAAAAAGCAACCGGATGTTTTACCTGGGGTTACGGGCCACCGGGCTACCTCAATTCATTTTGAAACAGCTGATCGTAGTATGCATTTTGTTCACTTTATTATTACTAAATGATGACATTTGGAACAAAAAAACATGTGTTGTCATGTTTTTTTTGTAAAAAAAAGCGTTTTTCATGTTGTGTTCTTTTATTCTACCTTAGACTTAGCCGAGTTGACACGATCAGAGTATGCTCGGACTGAGTGGACTCGTATTGTGGCAACACAAACCCACCCATCCGAGTACGCTCGGATTATGGGTTGCCACAATACGAGTTGCGTCCGAGTAGGTATCCGAGTCCACTCGGTCCAAGCATACTCTGATCGTGTCAACGCGGCTTTAGACTTGATCCGAGTTGACACACACACAGCATACTAGAATAAGTCATGAAAAACATGGTTAGGGTTTGGCAGACAAAGTAAAAACAACACTGTAAGTACCTACTTAAGTATTTTGATGAGATTAAAAAAGTGAAACTTCAAATAGAAAATGAAATCTTGTCTAGATCTATACTTACCAAAATGTATCTATCATGGGTGTTGTGTTGCTCAGTTTCAGTCTGTGGTCCGCTGTCCGCGGGCTCGACAACGTTGTTGTCGAGGTGAGCTGGTTTCGCACGTGGCTGCAGCCGGCGGTTGTCGACCCGCGGCCTTGTAGCATAGCCCCTCGATACGCATACGAAATCACACCAAAATAAGCCTTACCAAACCACAACCAAAGCACATATTCGCATAAACGATCAACAATCAATCAAAATATATTCGGAATAAAAATTCGCAAAACTATATCCAAGCGGTGTCGAGTACTCAGAATTAGTTTCATCTTAATAGCATTACTGATTATTTCATACCAACCGCACAGCACCTAGTAACAAATAAAATACATAATATTATACATAAGTACCTACGCATCCAAACAATAAAAATGTAACAATCCATCCGTGACATTTACAGTAGGTATAAGAGCCAATGTTACGTTTTAAGACAATGAGCCGGTAACGTTTTTGTTAGCCGAGGAGAGGATAAACGTTCAGAGTCAAGGAAGGTCATGTTGGAATAACAAATTAGTTACTGCGCCGAGTGGCGACGACGGCGATTTGCGTTGTTTTTTTTTATTTGGTCAACTCACGCGCAGTTCAATAACAAGGCGTCACGTGACAGATCTCCGAGGTGCATCCCGGGAGTTCGTGTACCTGAGAGATGAAAAAGCTCACAAGTTCAAAAGAAGGTAAACTTGAATCAATTTTTGTTTAGCTACCTGGCAACTGCACCTGGTGATTTTGTCTCGCCACACAGCAAGTTCCTTGAGATGCGATTGAATTATAACTACCTACACAGACAGGTTTATTTCGAACAAGTGCTGTTGTTGCTTGGTTGGTTAGAATTACTTTTACCGTTCTAATTGTGATTTATTTATTAGTTTGGATAAGGATGTTTTAGTACCAATATTACTTGGATACCTAATGTAAGCTTAGCTTTTTCACCTACTGACCAAAATAGATTTGTGAGCTAAAACATATTTACCGTCGACGGTGAGACATTTTATTATTTCTTATGTTTTATGGGCACGCGACGTTTGTTTTGTTTATTTCCTGACTAGTTTAGATCAATATCTAGCATATTGCCATATTAATGAACTCTCTCGGTTAGCCACCTTCATTATTTCCTTGTCAAGTGCTGACTAAACGACCAACTTTAGTCATATTTGCAAGAATTTAATTTTAGACTCGACCCATCCCTTTTCTTGTGCATTTATGACAAGCCTGGAGATTAAAGAACTACAAGACAAGATACTTTTTTCACGGCATCTTCCGCACATTTTAAACACAGTTGTTTATGATTTAAGACTGACAACCAGACGGTCAGTAAGTTTGATTGCCTTGAGGTCCAAATGAGTCCTATTCCTACCTCAACCGGAGGTGGAGATTTAGAATTTAGAACTTGTTGTTAGGATTTAAGTTAAAGATTTTGTTCTATCGGACTTCATGCGAACTGGTTCTGGGTCCAGTGATACATTCAGCAAGTAACGGGCTTTCACATTACAGTTCTGTGCGCAGATGATCACCAAACTCCAACCGTCAGTCCGCTGCTAATCACCTACCGTTATAACAAAGACCGCCTGTTTACTATGTATTACACGTCCACGTAGTTGCATCGGGTTTCCACATACATAATGATTTTCAAGCATATTCCATATTAGCGAGGAGCGGCCGCGCCCGTCCAACCGGACGGCGGACACCGAGCGCGGTCGTTCACCACTGCCCTGGCCCTTTGCCCCGCCTACGGAACCAAGATAGCTCATATACTTGCATCTTTACCCACTCACCTATAAAGCAAACTTTTAATGGTGAAAGTGACCATAAAACCATTCGAATTGTTCGTGTTGCAGCATTAATTATTGTCTATGAGTAATTATGTAGATTTGGGGACTAAAAGGTCATGCACCAGACAATGACGTCCTTGATCGTTTTAAAACTGGTGTTGCCACTTGCGATGCACGATTTGTAATGAGCATACAACTGATTTGGTCGTAAACCAAACCAAATACTATATTTTAATGTATGCCTTGAAATTAATAATAAAGGAAACATCAATACATTATGGTAATCGGCAACCACCTTGGGCACGTTGCCATTTTTCCGTGTCATTAAATCCTTATGCATAGAGGCGAGGGTTTAAATTCCCTAGATATTCTTATCAGATCGGACGAACAGATCCAAGTTCCATCTGATCTGTATTTGATAATGATCAACTATTCAACTCTAAATCACTCGTTACCTCTGGCCTTGCTCGTTGTTGAGGATTTTCTACGATCTTAACAACATAATAGCAACAAATTGTTATTGAGTGCAATAAACCTTGCATGTGGAAGTACTTACCTGATTAGGTGACCTTTGTTAGCAATAAGTAGGTGGAAACTAGCAGAAAAATCTATGTCAGTGGCACGTACTCTGCATGTCCACAACCAGCCCCTCTATGTGTCTGCGACACCCACCTTATTGAAGTTCTTCCGCTTGACAAAATTTTACTATAAGTAGGTAGGAAAAACAGCGCTTTGACCTAAAAATAAACCAGTAGAAAGTAAAAGATTTTCTACTTTAGTCCCCCATCCCAATGGTCCCAAAGGATAGTGCGCACTTTACGTTACAATAGAATATTTCTTTGGTTAAAAAATGGCCGAATACGTCCCGCACGTAGAGGTACCTTGGTACCTAGATAGATATTTCACGCGCGCAGGGTGACATTGCCCTGCGAGGCTATTGAATCGATATTGTACAACCTAGAGGTCTGGTGATTTAATTTCCTGTCTCTGCATAAAGGTGGCGAGATTAGGTAGGTAGGTATTCTGGGAAACTTAGGTAGCGTTAACGCTTCTTTAAGTTTAATAACATTCTGCTTTCCTGCTAACCATTAGCCTAGGGTGTGTGGTCTGGTATGCCAATACCTAGGTAGGTACCAAATTAAAATTAAATTTCTAGGTACCTATCTATGTTGCCTTTTCAAAAACTCTTTCTTTGGACGTATCCACTACGGATATCATACGGAAAAGACTACAAGACTTTTCATTTGCATTATTGCATAGCAAGTCGACGAGTTAAAGTGGGTGTCACTCTGTGAGAACGTTCGGGACGTTCTCAGAGTGACACCCACTTTGTATCATCGAGCTATTCACGTGGAGTAGGTATTGTCGGAACATCTGTTCCTTATAATAGACGTCCCTATTTGGGTCATACTCATACGCTAATCTACGCAAAGGTGGTGGTCCTCCTACCTATTTTAAAATCTTCCAAAACACAAATTATTTACTAGACGCTCACGCTAAACTTGTTTTATGACCACGTTATATTAGCCATTTCATTAGGTAAACAAATATAATGTAAAAACAGTACCAATGTTCTGATTTTATGATTAATAATGCTATACTACTCACACATTCAGCGGAAGTTTTCTGCCCTCAATTCTATGGGCATTTTTAACAAACTCAAAATATAAATGAATATGAAAATCTGTCTCCTTCGTTCGCTTTGTTGTTGTTATCTCTCCTACTCACTCGCACTCTACACAATTCCGATAACTACTAAAAATGTTGCCTTGTTCTAAATTTCTACTTTGGTATTTTTTCAAGTTTCAATGGATCAATATAATTGAACAAATTAGTAAGGAAATGTGAAGCTAGGACACGTTATAAATGTCAAACTTTTTAAAGATTCAGAACACAAAATAAAAAAAAATATTGCTCACTAAACTTGTGAATTTAGCTTAAAACACTTGTTAAAAATTAAATTGTTCTACGTTTTTAACACACGTATTAACCTTACCTAAGTAATTTGATAAGACGAGAAGAAAGATGTATCTTTTGGACGGATATTTCATTACATAAATAAAAAACGCGTCAAGACTACTCAAGATACTTGAGAAGCCTCAAGTCTCAAGCTGTAGTTGTAGCAAAATGTAACGTTGGATTTTTATTGAATTCATAATTGAAATGTGTTGACGCTGTAATTTACTTTATTTTATAATACTATACCTTTTTTTTCTACCCACGACTGAAAAGCTACCATTCATTCTACCCGAGAGAAAATAAATGGTAGTAGTTCAGTTTTTTTCATGGCAATACTGTACATGACAGCCAGCCAGCTGTGTGGAGTGGATTGAAAAATAACTCGAAAATCGTAGCTCTGTCCTTGATGTGTCATCCATTACAATAATTTCTACAAAACGTGTTGCTTGAAAGTCTGGAAATTCTTAGTAATCATCGCGTTTATTTGTCAGTATATTAGTGCCCGATTATTAGTTTGTTCAATTTGCCTGCTTCGGTGACAGGTAGTGCTAATTGTTAAAATGTTTATGTAACGCAGCATTGTTCGATCGCTGACTGTGTATTTCATCTTTTGTTCCAGATAGCTTCACGGTGTGTCATTTGTCGTGTAGTGATACGTGTTGAATACGGACAGCAAGTGCGAAGCGGACGGTGAGACTTGTGTGGACTGGTGATGTGGTAGTGAGTCAGTGTAGCGCAGTGGATGCAGAGACAGCGTCGTAGCGCTCGCCCTGGCATGGTGCCGGGCAGGTAGCGCGCGCGGGCGGCCTGCGCAGGCCCCACACAAGCAGCCGCGTGTGTCCCTCAGCGTTGTCTATGGCCGAGCAACACATCACACCGTCGTCGCACTCTGCACTCACGAGAGAGTCCAGCGGGTAACTACTATAATACTACTATTAATCCCAATTGTAGCACTGTTTCATCATAGTCAGCACAGTCGGTAGATAGTCACCATATCACATACTGCGGTAGAGGTACATAAAAAGTGGTCAATTGCGAGAATGCTACGGAACAGGAAACAATTTACAAAATAAACAATAACCATTTGTACACAGTGTTAGGCTTGATCAGCTGATTGTTTTTGGGCACACAACCTTGTATTGCCTAATTCTGTGATATCAATACTCAACGTTATCTTATCAATGACATGATATACACAAGCATCACCGCTGTCCTAATTTTTATATTTGTGGTTTCCTGCGTTCAGTAAATGACTTCACACTTAATCAGCGTGGTCTTATCTAGGGTGGACCATTACCAAATTGGGTTTATTCGAACAGTTATGTTTATGTACTGATTTGAAGGTTCTTGAGATTGGGATATGGTATTTTAAAGTGTTAATAGAAAATTCTAGTCTCTATTGTTTAAAAACAAAGTTATTACTATAGAAATAACAGGTTTTCAAGACTACAATGAAACATTAGGAATGTTGATTGTTACCATTCAGATTGACTAATATTTGTTAATAGTTAAAAATTGTATACCTATGGCTATAACAAGACAAATTATGTTACAATAATACCTAAATATCAAATACAATAAACTGAAAGTTAGGTCTGCACTCAAATACAGCAAAATTACAAGCAAAAATTCATCTATTATTATCATGGAGTGAAGACAAATTTTATTATCATTATTGTATTAATCCTTCCTGGAACCGCCACTGCTAGGTATAAAATAAAAATAAAAATTATTTATTGTCTCTTTATGTTTACAATCGTAGATGAAGCCCTGAACCCCACACTAGGATTCCCTGTGTTGTGGGGTCCAGTCTCTTTCAATCCATATTCAGATGGTACAGTTACAAAGACAACAGTGTCAGAGCAAACAAAAAAAATAGTTCTCTGTAAATGCATATCATGCCGAAGATTTTATTTCAACCAGTGAAAGATAACTAATATATGTTTTATATTTCATCATATTGTTGTTGTGTTATTATCATTTTTAAAATTAGGGGAATTTTTATTAAATTTTCTTCTGTGATTGCAATCAACTCAGTCTGAAAACATTGAAAAAAAAAATGTGAGCCATCACGAGACGCCTGGCAGATGTGAAACATCGACATTATTTTGTAAAAGTAATATGCAGAAAAGAACAGATTTTGATAGGAACTAAATATGTCATAATGATAAAATAAAAAATATTACGATTTTTTTTCCAGATAACGATGACTATTTATTGAATAAACATTTATTTTTATTAAATACAAAAATTTACGAATTTATTTCAAATCGTGACTACTTAATTCGTTTAATTAGATTTTACATTTACTGGCGCTCATAACACACCAAATATACGCGTGCTTAATGCACAGATAAATGCATACTTTAATTATAAAAATATAATTAACTTACTCATGACTTGATAGTGTGTCATAGTGTGATTTTGCTTTCTTTGCAGGAGGCTGATCACTTTCACTCTCTAAATTATCACGGTCAGACATTTTATTATCAGAAAAATAATTTGTTTTCAAGTAAAACACAGGTTATGTGTACTGTAGTAAACAACACTGTATCAACACTGTATACTGTAATGCCTCTAGATACATCCAGCAGGTGACGCACCGTACACACTACTGCATATAGACTGTATATATATACCATCATATAGCGTGGCGACGCGTCGCCACGCCAGATATCGGTTTTACGTGCGGCTATAGATGTTTCACATCAATATCACAAAAGTATTGGGTTGTAATGCCGGTCTAAAATAAATTGCTTACTTAAAGAATATAACTCAATCCCACCATCAATTACATTCAGGTCAAAATTGATATATTTACATGTCACTAGGGTGAATTCGCAAAAGTACTATTGTTTACTGTGTTACAATCAATCAATAAATCATTTTATTGTCAGGCAACTGAGGCCCATAAATAAAATACACAAGATAATCGTAAACAATAATAAACTAATACATATTTAAAAAACCTTATTAAAGCAATACAAACAATGATGATTAAAGTTCGCGAGTACATTCAGAAAAAGCTGGTAGTTTCGTCACAACGTTAATGTTTTCTTCATTGTTTGTCTTTTTATTTTAGTATATCCATTTAAATTTCTATTTACATATATATATATATATATTGATATATATTTATAGTATTTCGATATATTGTTATAGTATTTTATATATCCTCGTAGTTTATCTTTGCAATTAATCAATTAATTTGCAGATAGATACACCTGCCACTGTTTGTCTCTGCATCACTCAAAGGTTGACTGGTAGAAAATGCCTATGGCATTAAGTCCGCCTCTGTAGTGTTAAATAAATGATCTTGAGATTGAGATGTGTTATGCTTTAATTTTAATTTTGTGTGTATGACTTGGCTATTGCATTAGGTTATAGTATAGACCTGTAATGATAGTTTAAGGCATTTTAATAAATATTAAAAAAAACTTCTTTTAGCAGAGTAGTTAAAGGACATGTTTCCAGAATAACAGTACCACCAATCCAAGCTAATCCCAAGTTATGTAGTTGTAAGACTGGCATTGCTGGCTTCATTATCTTTTATAAATGGTTTTACCAAAATTAATGAAGCCACTTAAACTTTCTTTGTGTGTTTATATATGAAGGTTGGAAAGGACACTGGATGGGTGACCAATTCCATACCGAGTTTCCTCTGTGCCTCGGAAAGCACGTTAAGCCGTTGGTCCTGGGTGTCATTTGTAGATCTTTAACAGTCGTTAGGTAGTCAGTGGCCTAACAAGTCTGACAACCAGTCTTACCAAGAGGTATTGTATTACCCAGTACTAACTGGGTTGTAGAGGTCAGATGGGCAGTCGCTCCATGTGAAATAATGGTATTCAGCTGCATCCAGTCAGACTGGAAGCCGACCCCAACATAGTTGGGAAAAGGCTAGGTAGATGATGGGTGGAAAGGACACCCGATGCACCACCACGCGGTTACCACGTATTTAGTACATCATTCTGAACGGCACCCCATCTTTTTTTTTTCTTCTTTTCTTCTTCTTTTTTTTTCTTTTTTTTTTTTTATTCATCCTTTTGTCCCTTCCACCCTGTATTGTGAACTTTATTATCAAATACAAACTCAACACCCAGTTTTGTGGAATTTTACTGTGTAATAGAAATGCTTGACAGGGGAGAATGGAAGATAAAAAATGTGTTGCATCAACCCCAAGTAATATCAGGCAAGGGCAGGAAGACAATGTTGAGTATGGAATATGTATAACAGAGCTACTCCTCACTCTTAAGAGGAAATATGGCCTGCGAGGAATTCGAAAAATAGGTATTTGAAGAAACTATTGCTATCACGCGGCGTCAAGCCTGCCCCGTTATAATGCGATAGGGACAGCTGCAGCTCAGACCGATCATATCATACAATTTTTGACGAGATCGACTTTTGGTTTTCCCCCTTTTTCTCCACGAAAACTGACCCGATTCAATTATTTTTGACATTAAAATTTTAAGAAAAAAACTTTTCGAATTTATCGTCGATTTCGTCAAAATGTGTATGGAGAAATTGCAGCTCATATCCTCTCTTAAGAAGTTTGCTATTCGTCTCAAAACTCTACCAAACTAATAAAAACTACTTTTCAACCTTATAACTCGGATGGTCTTGCAACATGATGTCCTAAAAAAAATAAATGTCATACTTACACATAATGCTAACTGGGACTGTTCCAGGCAAAAAATAACCATTAGCACTAGATGAAGTAGGCCAAAAAGGAGAGCAGCGATCGCGACCTTCATTCGCGTTTTACTATTATAAAAATATTACTTCCCTGTTTTGAATCGGACCTTCATTCTTTTCTAAAATAAAAATAACCTAAGTAACTCCTTATAACATCAGCTATCTGTCAGTAAAAGCCCCGTCAAAATCGATCCAGCCGTTTCGGAGATGGGCCAGAACAAACAAACAAACACACAGACAAAAATAAATGGTTTTTTGTTATAAGTACCGTAAAATACTTTCATATGCATTCAGTAAAAAAATCTGTTATTTTGAGATTATAACAGGCACTTCAATTTTATTTATTAGTACAGATTTACTCTCTTTGATTTATAGTAACTGTTACAATAGCATAAGCGTAGCATAATCGGCCTATAATGTTCCCACTGCTGGGTCACAGGCCTCCTCTCTTTGAGCATGTACTCCATAAATTGTATGCTTTGACTGATGGGCCTACACAAAAACATAATTTATCTAGTGACCATGTACTATGTTACGGTTTTGGTTTCCGTGCTTAGTCCTCAAAGTGAACCATTGTACTTGAGCCATGGCGGCCTTATTCCAACCAGCCTACCTCCCTCCAAAAGCAGATCAATCTTCCCAGACTTCTCAGGACATCTGCAAGGGTTCTTGGTATTCCAAGAGTTTCCTTGCGGATCTGGGTGACGAGGAGTACATGTGCTACCGTTTCCTCCGCCTCCTTGCACGCTCTGCACAGGGGACTGTCAGAGTGATACTTAGAGTGTGAAAATGTTTGTTCAGTGAACAGGTTCCAGTGGTGGTCCCCGCCACCAGTCGCATGCCATCTCTGTCCGGGCGCAGACAGTGCTTGGCTAGTGGCCTTTCTTTATATTAGGCAATGAGATGAGAGGTCCATGACTGTAGCAACAATCGGCCAGTGTTGCATTTTGCAGCCTTTTTCAATCCTTCAAATCCAATTCAATTGTCAGTCTTTTACATTTCACATAAGGAATGGGTTTTCAATAAACAAATCAGTGGGTGTTGCTTACCTAGGTTCCTAGGCGAAAGCTCATAAAGCTTCAGGCTTTTTTTCTGCCACAGCTTCTGCGAGATGACTTATAGACAAATAGACCTACAAAACTAATGCAGGCGGCCAAAGGGCAATGGGCACATTGGTACACACCTCCTATAGCAATGACATATACGTCGTTGGATAGGTCTTTTTAACTGGAATAACATTTATATGACAGCTTTGTTGAAATGTTTGTCCATTCTGAGTTATAAGTAAAATGAGTACCTATGAATATTGTAATATCTTAGTGTCTGAGGAAAAAATAACACCAATGACGTTGTTTGTTTATGTATTTAATCAATATCTGTATAAATCATCATCATCAATCCACTCACGTCACACTACAGGGCACGGGTCTCCTCTGTAGAAATGTAGATCGTTGCCTAAAATAACGTTATTTGGCCATATCATACTGCGGGGAATATCAGTGGCGGATTTACAAGTTTTCAAGGTATAGGCTGTACAGTTTTTGCCGCCCTTGCCTCTACAATTGTCATGTCCTACATTATTGTTACAATCCAACAATTTCGTTGACATTGCACTTAAATAATTTTTGGGTATATTACCGATTACTGGTTGGGGGGTGGCGAACTAGCTGCTTTACTCTAGAATATGGAACATTGCTACTCGGAATGTGCAATGACAAGTGAGAGGGGAACGTCATCGGCAAAATTTGTTGTAGACTTCTATCTGTACAACATTAGAAAACCGTCATGCCAAAATCTTTTTGATTTCTATAAAAAAAAAATTCGTTGCCCAAATTTGCCGCCCTAGCCTCAAGCCTACTCAGCCTGCTGGTAAATCCGCCACTGGGGAATATCTCCAAAACGGTTTGTATCTTATTGAGACCTACAAAGAAAATCAACTGGATGACTTGCCAGATTACGGAATCCATGAAGTGTGGCTGTTACGTGGGCGCATACAGTCCCAACACATCAGAACACGACTATATTATTGCTACATTTTGATAAATAATAACTACATTGAAGGCAGCAAAAACATAGTACAACACTACTGCAAGTGTTTGTCAGGACGGCACACCGTGGGTACATGTGCGCATATTATATCTATTATACGGAATTTAGCATATGCGGTTCACGATGGATTTACTGCACCGGCAATGTTCCTAAATAACGTTATTTTAGACAACGATCAACATTAATAAACGATCTACATTTCTACAGAGGAGACCCGTATAGTGTGACGTATATGGCTTGATGATTTATACAGATAATGATTAAATACATTAATAAACAACGTCATTGGTGTTATGTTTTCTCAGACACTAAGATATTACAATATAAATTATAAAAATTAATACCTATTAGTATTACCTTTGTTTTTAACCTATAACTCAGAATGGACAAATATTTCAACAAAGCTGTCATAGTAAATGTTGTTCCAGTTAAAAAAACCTATCCAAAGACGTATATGTCATTGCTATTGGAGGGGAGTACCAGCTTCCATACATTTTTGTCCATTGTCCTTTTATTGTACTATAAGGTATAGTTAGGAATGATAATCTCAATCTCAAATTTTAGTAATACTTTAAATGTACAATTAGACCCATAGAAGTATTCCTTGTAATTGACAGTGTAGGGAATGTTGATGGTTAAATTAGTATAATGGCGAAGTGTGTGTTGTGTGACAGGTCTTCTCCTAGCAGGGTGGTGGGCGGTCGGTGGTTGCGTCAGGTGCGTCGAGCGAGCCACAGCCGTCGGAGTAGACGCAACGTGACGTCGCCGCTGCCGCGTTCCACCAGCCGACACTCCAGCAGCCGCGTGTCCGACGAGCCCTACGCGAACGTCGAGCTGCGCCGGAGCTCGCGCCTTATCAACACTCTGCCCAGGTCCGACTATTCCATCACAGAGCGCTGGTCCTACGGCACAGACGTATACGAGACACGCTGTGAGACCACCGAATTCAAGGGCGGAGACGCCCACAAATCCAGTGTTCATCCGAAACGCGGACGGACTTCCTCGCATGACAGGAAAAAACGCAAGACTATATCGAACACAAGCGCAGAGGAGTGCGTCGCATTTTGCACACGCTCACGGACTGCTCTTAGATCCAGCGAGAGTGCTTGTGAGCAAATACCGAATAATTTTAAACCACAATCATTAACACAGCTGCCCCTGAATCAGAACGCTACAGCCACTTCCGCTCAAGCACCGCAGCCGGAGGGAGGATTACTACCACTTGACGAGAGAGATTTTGCTTATTCGCCGTACAGCTCGTCCACTGTCACAGAGTTACTGGACTCTGATTACTCTGTATACAGTCCGACAGCTAGTCGCCGAAAAGGGAAGAAGAGAAAGCGATCAACACATCGCTCTCTATCAAGCAGAAAGAGCAGTTGTCTGCTTAACGTAGACGAGTGCCGAAAGAAATTTAAAATAGATTCTCACAGTAAAGACGAGACAGATACTAGCAGTACCGGAAGGTCATCCAAACACGAACTCGACAAAGTCGATCTTCCTTCGTCCACACTCACTTCGTGCACCTACCTGTTGCGAAACAGGCACAGCCATCTTGGACCACCAACCTCTACGGTCATTAGTGATTCAGGTAATTTAAACTAACCTTTTATTAATGTCAGCCTTAGATAATGAAAAATATTTTAAATGAGAGAGATGAATTAATGAAGTACTTGTCTATTTAAACGTATTACAACATAATGTAGGTCTCGAGGCGTAGCTTATCAGGTGGTGTTATCACGTGTATCAAGCGCAGTCATTCATCGCAGATAATGCATATTGATATTGCAGCCAACCCGCCCGGCGACGCGGTGCACAGTCAAACAGTAGCAGGCCGCATCAGCAGTGCCTCCGAGAGCCTCGGCAGTTTCCCAAGTACCCCCAGCACTCCCCCTCTACCAGACAAAGATATCCAAGGTGATTGTCGTTATCGAGCATTACTAATCACGATTGTTATTCATTCGTAGTAAGGATTGCATGTAATGCGTGTACGTTTTTGTTTACAGAGGCAAGTTCGTCCAAAGCACACAGCTCGTCGAGCAAATTATTAATAGTTCCACGAGATCTTCCTTATTTGCGTCAAACTAACGCGCGAAGGGTAAACTTCTTCATTCTTACTTTATAATTTAGCTAATGCAGCGATTCTTAAAACTACTTAACAATGTAGTGCTAATGTTCCTAATTATGTCGTGCTTAATGATAGTATGTGTAATGTTATTAATTACCAAAAATACCACGATTGTTTTTAACCGGAAACATAGCAATGTCGTTCAACCAATCTCAATAGTACATTGTATCGAATAACATTATCAGTGTTAGTCGTGCGATAGCTCGGTCTCGGCGACGACGTCAGAGCTGATATCTTCGCGAAAATAAAATATACCTATTCATGATAGATTACATTATGAATAATTCATATGTGCATTGCTTGGTGGTAAATATGTGCGACGTGTTGTGATCGTGTAAGTGAGAGTTGTGTTGTGCGCAGAGTATCGCAGCTGCGACGGGGGCGACCCTGGGTGCTTGCTTGACGAGGGGAGCCAGCACTTCGCAGCGTCAGCGACAAGACACTGCGTCTAAAAGACAGGTATCTACAACATATCCATATCGATCATGTTTCGTACTGCTACTTAAAAGGGTAACCTTGCTGATCTTTAGGCCCACGCACACGATAGTACATATTAATGTAAATAAATTAAATACAGTTTATATTACTTGTATAATTTTGTTGATATTATAATACTTGTGTCATAATGTATTTTATTTTTGCTTTCATGTTTACAAGGTTTCCTCAAAGTTGAGTTTATAATAGGGATATTTATTTTCCTGAAACAATACTTGACCTATTTTCTGTGTGATACATTTGTCCGAATTATTGTAAATTAACTAACATTAGTTATCGGATACTGTTCAATATAGTGATAAGTTCAACACATAAATGCTAAGGTTACACTTCTTAGATAAGAAAGTACTTCCAACTCGCTGGCTTTGCAGTTGTTTATGAAGACAAATAATATTCTATTTGCTAGTAACATTAGCCTCATAAAATTGCTGCTTTTGTCTTGTAGTGATCAGTATAACTGTAATAATACACTTTCGAGTCCTTGCCAGTTGAGCCAGAATGACCGAAAAACGATGTATGAAAGAAATAGAAAGGGATTGAGTTGACTGCTAATCAAAATCAAAGCATTTATTTTAAGTAGGCCAGAATTACAGGCACTTTTGATTGTCGAAACATACACAACAATGAAATGCTAGCTACAGTCCCAGTCACAAGGTGAATAGACTCGGTTGGGACTTTATAATAGAAACTAGTGGACTGTATTTATAGGTGTAATACCACAATTAACATAATATTTGAAGACCGTACAATGAAATGCCCGGAGTGGCCGGCGTCTGTGAGCTCAGTGTCGTGGTAGGGCGCGCAGCGGCGCTCGCGCAGCCGGGTTCGGTACCCCGAGCCCCGCGCCCTCTCCGCGGTTATCCACGCATATGTGAGGCGCCGACACAAGGCATAAAAACTGTGAAAGTACTGTAGTTGCCCATAATAGAGGTGCTTTAACCTGAGATGCATTAGCATAAGAGCCGAAGATAGTGGTAGAACACCCTGAGGCTAACTAGCCTCAGGGTGTTCTACCACTATCTTCGGCCACTATCTTCGGCTAGCTTCACTGCGAAAATCGTCTCTTCAACTGAAGACGATGACGATTTTCGCAGTGAAGCTGGTAGTTAGATCAATTTAGCCCAGGAACTAGTCAAATGATGTGCTATTGTAGAGTTATATGTCCAGTAGTGAACTGTTTTAGGCTGATTGATGGTGATGAGTTTAACGACAAATCCAACGTCCCTCAGCTATAGGTCTTTCCTGCCTTGCAGCATACGGAGGTACAGGCTGGTAGTTGAGTGGCTGCGAGTTTAGGGCTAGTATTCACAGCATTTGTTTTGTCGTCAGGTATCGGGAAGCGAGGGCGCAGGCAGCAGCGCGGCAGGCGGGCGGCGGGCGAGAGCTCGCGACATGCCGCAGCCGCAGCCAGCGTCTACGCGCCGAGACAAACGAGGTAACTACCAAATGCGCTGGACTCTTCTATGACACTACACGTGACGGGGAAGCTACTAGCTATCGAATATTTTCCCACTCAAGAAACGTACAAAACAGTTTTAGTTGCTAGCTCTACTCACTTCTTCTTGCTATTTATTTTAACAGTAGGCATTAAAGTTGCGAAATTCAAGTTTTCTTACTTTTTTTTTTGGCAATTTGTAGGTCAGTGTCGACGCTGACGTCGAGTCTGACGCTGCAATCGATAAAACGCTGAATGCAGCTGATTACTTATGAAAACTATTGCAAATGAAAACATTTACCCCTTCTGGACTTTGTCACATTAAACTCGTTACTTGTCAGTAGATTAGTTGTCTCGTTTCTTTATCATTTGTTTATTACGTCGCCGTCGTTATCGCGTCATTTTTGACGTAGCCATTAGCATCGTATGATAATATTACAAAGTTTGCATAAGCCGACAGCACCCAAACAAAACATCCTATTCATATTTACCTTTGCACAAGTGAAAGTGAAAAAATAAATGCCTTTATAAAAGTATGCTCATCTATGGTTGAATTACGTATGTTCGTATTCCGTTGGTTAAATAGCATTTTATGACTAACTCTAAGAGTCATTTTTTAGATCCTTTCTGTTACATATTCAGTGTCCAATAGACCATGTAACTACGAGTTACGATAAATTAAAATCTTCTTCGTATTGCACGCCTCTCGTTCGATCGATCTTTCCATCCAGTTTTGTCAGTCGACAGCAGAGTGCATTCATTAACTGGGCTCCCATTGCAGATTTATTTTGATTGGTCCATTTTATTGGTGGCCTAGTTCCTGGCATACGTTATCTATCTGTAAAAAGATATGTTAGTGAATAAAATTGTGTTGTTATCGCAGGTAAAAGCAGTCTGGGTTCGTGCGCCAGTACTGGAGGTGCGTCCAGCCGGTCTCACCCCCAGCCTCTAACAACGGTAAATATAACAAACTTGTTAAACTTATTTTTTTTTAGAGAACACGTAAATAATAAGTAATGTAGTATACCCACATTTCCACACATTTTCCCCATTCCAGTTGGGATTATGCCGTATAATAGGGGAGCGAGCCTATTGCCATCAATCAATCTGACACAAATCGCTTGTTGCTACTGAGAAATTCCTGATGAAAAACCCTATCCATCTGTGTTTATTTATCACTTTTATCTAAAATGTGTTCGCTTTGCATGTCTCATTTGGTAAACAATAATGACATACAAGAAAAGTAATGGTTTTTTCGACGATTGATGTAATTTATACTGGCTTTAATACAAAAATCATAATGGCTCATATATCCTTCTAAAAATGATTGTTTTTTTATTTAAATGAAAACTTACTTTTGTACAATGTTTGTTTATTAAAAAGACATGTAAAGAACTACAAACACTATAAAGACTAGGTTATTAATCATATATGTTTTTTCGCAGGGTGCCGTGGCATCCACTTCCTCCACACCGCCGGCCTCAGCGTCCGCTTCAATGCCTGACAACGCAGCCAACGATGCTAAGCCCAAGGGCAAAGGTAAGTGTCCCTTTGATTGCTAAAAGACGTCTTAAGTAACCAAATACTCGTATGATGTGGTCTTGTCTGTAGACTACAGTCTTCCTTGCTGAGTTAAAATTGTGCTCTCTTTTAATTTTTCAACCATCTCAACAAATTCATGTTCCGTTACCTAGTAAAAAAGTTAAGCAAGTATCATTGTTCTAGCACGAAAAAGAGATGGCGCTATACATCATATGAAATATGAGTTTTGCAATTACATATTAGTCGCCCCCTATCCCTAAGAATATGAAATAAACAAAATATAGCGTTCAAGCGGTCCTTGATATAATTATGTAATTCTAAACAAAACAACAGTAGCATACAACATATGTTATTTACAGCGTCGTCATCGTCAGAAGAATGCGCAGGCGGAGGTAGCGGCGTGGGCGGCAGCGGGTCCACCGGCGCCGGCGCAGAGGAGTCCTCCTCCGAGGAGGGCGAGGTGGGGCGCCTGCAGGCGCTGCTGGAGGCCAGGGGCCTGCCGCCGCACCTGCTCGGCGCGCTCGGCCCGCGCATGCAGCACCTGCTGCATAGGACCGTCACTGCCAACTCGGGTGAGTTACACACATTCTGCAGGTTTATGCATTGGTATCTAAAGTCATAAACAGTCTCTTGACCGTCATTCACTTGGTTGTGGTGTGTGCCAAAGTAAAGTGACAGTGTTTGGAGACGTGTGGGGGACGAATTTTCGACGCGTCGTTATGCACTAGAAATGATACACAACAATAAAATGAATATTGACATAATAAATGAAACAACAAAATTATGTTACATTTCTAGTATGTCACACGATTATGATATTTAGAGCAGTATGGCCGCCAAGAACATTGCAGCACTATAGTGGGAAGTCGTTAAGGTTTTAATCCTTAAACTAGTCGAGAATCTCCTGATGATCAAACACAGGCAATAACAATAACCTCTTCCACAGCCGCATCAAAAGCCGCCCAATTGTTGGCCGGTCTGCAAGCGACCGGCGACGAAGGGCAGCAGCTCCAGGCCGTCATCGAGATGTGCCAGCTGCTGGTGATGGGCAACGAGGACACGCTAGCCGGCTTCCCCGTGCGCCAGGTCGTGCCCGCGCTCGTCAACCTGCTCGCCGCTGAGCATAACTTTGACATGGTGAGTACAACTATACTGCGTTCA
Source organism: Noctua janthe (assembly GCA_910589295.1). Classification (NCBI taxonomy): domain Eukaryota; kingdom Metazoa; phylum Arthropoda; class Insecta; order Lepidoptera; family Noctuidae; genus Noctua; species Noctua janthe. Next base: position 8,187,647 of record OU342556.1, on the reverse strand, counting down.
CGTTTTCCTTTCCATACATGCAAACAAATATGTTTTTGTGTTAAAAACAAGATGTATTTAACACAAAAACATATTTGTTTGCAACCAACACAATATGTACAAAAGTGAAAACTCATCAATACAAGCGAGCATAAAACGACAAAAAGCCAACTAGAATATGCTTACCATATCTTCAAGAAGTATGGAAGAAGAAGACAAACTACGCCGACCCCAAATAAATTGGGATAACGGCAGGAGGAGATGATGAATAGCGATCTTCCTAGCCTCTATGTGTTTCCTATTCGACTACTCAACCTGTTCTGCTTACAGCATACTTATTATTTTTGTGAAAACATTTTGCTTAATTTAGCCAATACAAAATATACCATATCTCTATTCTACAAAAGTTCATATAGCGAGACTTAACGGAACTTATAACTGTTTCTCCTCTCTCAGATGAACCACGCCTGCCGTGCCCTGACGTACATGCTGGAAGCCCTGCCGCGCAGCAGCGGCGCTGTAGCGCTGGCCGTGCCCGCCTTCCTGGACAAGCTGCAGGCCATCACGTGCATGGACGTGGCCGAGCAGAGCCTCACCGCGCTTGACATGCTCTCGCGCCGACACTCCAAGGCTATACTGCAAGCGGTAAGCGTGCCCATGCCCATTAGCAGCACAATATAACGCAACATCTAACAAGCAATAGTGATAAAATAACTGAAGTTCAATTTTTGTATTTCAAATCATTCAAAATCTAGTTGCTAACTCATCTCAGCGGCTATCAAACTACAAAAAAAAATGAGATATTTTGACTTAGCACTAGGTATTTGAAATGTCTTTCTTTCGACTGTTCTTCACTGAAGAATGGTGTGTAATATTGGAAACCATCTAGCACGGCAATCACATGATGTACAGACTTGTCAAGCTGTCTACCTCCAGCCTCGAAAGGAAGGACTACAACTTACAGAGGTTAACTAAACTGATATCACAAAAATGCAACACGCTTGCCGATTCTACTGAGATGCTGGTCGCTGGTTTGAGTCACTTCTCTTTCCAACGAAGGAGCATCCTACCTTGTGTCTTGCTTCTCTGACGTCACGTATCATTACAGCGCGGCGTCTCAGCGTGTCTGACATACCTGGACTTCTTCTCCATCAACGCGCAACGCGCCGCTCTGTCCATTACAGCGAACTGCTGCCAAAATCTCACACCTGACGAGTTCCATCTAGTGAGGGACTCGCTACAACTACTGGCTAATAGGTAAGAACTAACTTTACATTGTTCTTTATTAGCAACCGGCCCCTCCTTACTGTTTCAGGGCTTAACAAAAGATCAAGACGTTTTTATTGTTATAATATTGATCGTTATTTTTTCTAGTCCGAATTGTGCCACTGCTTGGCGCAAGCCTCCCTCCGTTCTTTCCAACATCTCTCAATGTTAATGTATTTTACAAATAAACTCTTTGAATGTCGGTAAAAAATGCATCAAAATCCATTACATAGTTTAAAATAGCAATGTGATCATTGCTATTTTCACAGACACAAAAACTGATTGTTTAATTAATATGAACAGAGAACAGCAGATTTTTGCTTTCCAGTGAATAACAGAGGCTTGATTATTGAATTATTGAATGATTACGGACTGCCTCGAGTCGTTGGTCTAGTGGTCCCAAGCGCAACTGCTGAGCTTGACGTCCTGGATTCAATTTCCAGGTCGGGCAAAGTGTTATTGGGTTTTTCCATCAGGAATTTCTCAGTCACAGAGTCTGAATTTGTGCCCAATTGATAGCAATAGGCTCGCACCTTATTACATGGAACTTTAAAAATAACTGGCGAAATGTGTGTGAACTATTAGGTACATCTCTGCCTAACCCTTCGAGGATTACAGGCGTGATGTTATGTTATGAGTAATTTCGGTAACTTCGGGTTTACCCAACTAGTTTCGAAAACGAAACAAGATCTTTGTCATGAGCTTATCACACGTCTTGAGTAATATTGACTCAGTATGAACAATGTTTCATATCAGGTCATATTTTACTCATCAAATGTCAATTACCGCAAAGACAAACAATGCTAGCCATATTTGATAACTGTTACATCCGCCAGATGTTTCAAAGTTTTCCAAATAATTGTGACAGTAGCATCAAAACAGGTTTTTAGGGTTCCGAAGTCAATATGGTCTTCTCTTCGATAACCCGTTTACTTTGTTCCAGACTTACCCAACAAGACAAGAAATCTGTGGAATGCGTGTGTTTGGCGTTCTCTCGCCTCGTGGACAGTTTCCAACACGACCCAGCGCGTCTTCAAGAGATTGCTACCCCGGAATTACTTACAAATCTGCAACAGTTGGTGAGTAATTCATTTTTCAGACCACATACTCACAAATGTCAAATTATATGTCATGCAAACCTAACATAAAGCAAGTCGTTATTGCTCTAGCTAGGCTCTAGTGGTAATAGTACTCCGGGGGTACAAAGGTTTTGTACGGTTTACGTACACATCGTCACGCTGCAAACGCAGGCACTCTTGTTCTCTTTCGAAAACAATGTTTAATATAATTTTACTAGCGACCCGCCCCGCCTTCGCACGGGTGCAATATTTGTATATATATATATATATATATATAAACATTCCTCTTGAATCACTCTATCTATTACTGAAAACCGCATCAAAATCCGTTGCGTAGTTTTAAAGATCTAAGCATACATAGGGACAGACAGACAGCGGGAAGCGACTTTGTTTTATACTATGTAGTGAAGTTAGTTGACAAATTACTTACTGACGCGAACACCGCGGATTAGCATCCAAACTGCATGTAACTTAGTTGTGATTGGTACATCTAATAAACTTTTAGTGTTGCCAAATCTGTGTGTGTTTACGTCAACTCACCTTATTCCTAGTACTTAGTTACTTGCCACTTCTTACTTAAACTGCAAGTGTAAGGTGCCAACTACGACGGGACCTTAGAGGTGTCTTTGTCTTGGACGAGCTTTAAATCCCGCACTGCTCTCAGGATCCCCACAATCTTTTCCTTCACCGTTTACAAACCAGTTGAGATTAAATAAATTGCAAGAAGGCTATGAAGTGTTACTGATAAATGATTTGTTCCACAGCTGGTAGTGCAGCCTCCCCTGATCTCGGGCGCCACGTTCATCACGGTGCTGCGCCTGCTGTGGGTGATGTGCGCGGCGTGCCCGCAGCTGGCGCTGGCGCTGCACCAGCGCTCCATTGCCGACACGCTGCTGTGTCTGCTCACCGGTTCCAGCCTGCACCAGGAGGTACGACACGACATAACTAGTCCCGTGACTCATCCAAAAATTACCTCAGGGGTACTACGCATGTTCGATTCGCACAGCCAAATATGTACAGCAAGATTTGGTTTCGAGTCAAAGCCGACTCGAAACACATTCAACAAAAATTCGCCAACTGACGGGCGCCAACAAAGCGACCCACAGCTATCTGCCTCTTACGAACTGTCTCTATAAAATGTTTGGACTGTTGTTCACTTCACTATTATCATAATCAGGCGCCCACTGAGCACTTGACCTCAGAGTGAGAAGAATTCTAAATTTTTTTTTCCCACGTCCATTTCGCACCTCCTAACTTCATAATGTTTTACAGCAAGTGGAGTTAATCCCTCGTCTCCCGCAAGAGTTATACGAGATCACTTGCCTGATCGGTGAGCTGATGCCGCGTCTGCCGACCGACGGCATCTTCGCGGTGGACTCGCATCTCGACAGACCCTGGTCAGCCTCCTCTGAGCGTACCGCGCACTGGCAGTGGCGGGATGATCGAGGTAAGTTTTATGTTACTCACATTGTTGTAGAATCATCATCATCAGCCTACAACAGTCCATTGCTGGACATAGGCCTCTTGAATCGCACGCCATTTAACTCGATTCTCGGCAACTGTCATCCAGTTGCTACCTGCGAAGGTCGTCGCTCTACAGAGCCTGAGGGCGTCCTGTCGTAACTTAAACTTGTAGAATATATGCCGAAAATTAAATTTTCTGTACATATCTTTCGATCAATTATTATTTACTGTTTACTTCAAATTCAATTACTTTGTTAACATTTATTTTATTTAGTAGTTCCACGTAAAGTTCTGATTATTCAGCTATTCTGATTAGGCTGGCCGGAGAGCTCAATGGCAAAAAGCTAGGCAGATAATGATGTTTAGTGTACTAAAACAAATTTATCTTGATTACACAGGTGTATGGCGGTCATACTCGTGGGCCGAGAGCCGAGCCCTTGAAGCCGGTGCATCAGCCGGCGAGGAAGAAGTGTGCCTGACGACGTTAGGCCGCTCGTACACCGTGGACCTGACGGCCATGCAGCAGCTCAACGACCACACGGGGACCGCGCGGCCCGTACAGCGCGTCGCGCCCGCGCCCGCGCCCTCCGACCAGCCTGCCTCGTCGCACGCGCCCGCTCCTGGTCAGTATAATACAGATTATTATGTTTTTCTTCCTGATTTCATGTTAAGTCATCTAATTCCTAATGATGAGTAAAATGTTCTCTTTTCGCGTTATTTCGGCATGTAAGGCCTAACTCGATTCTAACAGCCAAGTTTGAAAAAAAAAAATGTAAAGAACTTTACAATAAATTGGTTGCAAGGCGAGTCCACATAGACATTGATTCGCGAAGCATTTCGGTTTATGTGGATAGCCTTCGTTCTTGGTTAAAGAATACAGGGTGCCGGTGTAGACCCTGTAATGACCGTTTAGTCAATCACTTGATCAGAACTGATGCCTAAAGGCGCCGTCGGGTGACAAACATGGGAAAAACTCAAACTCTAAAGTATTTATGTCAAAATAGACCATTTAAAGGCACGTTTATATAATAGCCACTACAGTACTTTCACATAACTGTAAAAGTACTATAGTGGCTTATTCGAAAGCATAAATCACTATGCAGAAGATTAGTCAAGTATTCCATACAAACTGAAGTTAAAACTAACGCGATCAAGAAGCTTTTTAGTAGGATAGTATGTCGTGCACCATGTACTAATGAGCAGTTCCTTCCGTCAGACCCCCGCATCGCCATGGTCCGCTCGCACCCCGGACTGGCGCGCGCGCTGCTGGCCGTGCTGCACGAGGTGTACTGGAGCTCGGCCGGGCCCGCCGTGCGCTCGCAGGCGCTCAAGGCCATACTGCGCGCCGTCTACTACGCCGACGCGCCGCTGCTCCGACAAGTGCTCAAGATGCAGGTATGTCACAACCACTTGATAAACTCCAATATATTCTCTGATGAATTCTGTACTGAAAAATAATATATTTAAAGCAATTTGGAGAGTAAATATAGGTATACCGTACATCAATGGTGGGCAAATTTTCCGAATGTAGGAAGATAGCCTACCTCAAATGAAAACTAAATCAGCATGTTGCCTTGGTAATGTACCTTGGTAGTGTATCTTTCCCTCGATGCCTATTACTTGTATTATCTACTGTAGATAACCAATCAAGATCAAGAATCTAAAGTAGGTTTTGACACTACCGCCAAAACAACAGAATTCACAGGCTTGTTTCCTCCAGGTGATATCCTCACACATCGCCGGTATGATGGCGTCAAGCGACCTGCGCATCGTGGTGGGATCTCTGCAGTTAGCCGAGATCCTGATGCAGAGGCTGCCGGACGAGATGGGCGTGCAGTTCCGCCGCGAGGGCGTGCTGCATCAGGTGGCGCAGCTGGCTGAGCGGGTGCCGCCCGCACAGCCTCCACGGCACCATCCGATCAAGGTAAGCAAACCTTAATTGTTGACAACTATTTTGGTTATTCATTCAGCCGAATGATATCAATTGCTAGACATAGACCTTACTTAACTCTTTGAAAGTTCGAAAAATACTCTTCTAGAGACCCCTAGCATCACCCCCAATTTTTGGGTATCATTAAGTCGTTACTTGTCTTGTATTGTTACTTACTAATGTGACAACAGTCTTTATAATTTTTGTTTATGTCGTTTTTTGACGTCAAGTACTAGAAGGATACAATATGACATGGTTCTCATCCATTATAAGATAATATCATCACACCTGAAGTTTTCTTGACGGCAGAGCTGTGTGTGCTGTCAAATGATACAAGTTTTACGAATGTGTCTGTCCTTCCACAGTCACCAGGTGGCGGTAGCGTCCGCTCGGGCGGGTCGTCTCCGCCCGCCTCCACATCGGCTACATCACTGGAACATCAGAACAATCTCTCTCTTGCGTTCTCCGCCTCGGGATCATTCGTTGCCAGTACTATGCGTAAGTAGTTATTTTTATAAAAGTATAGAAAACTAATATCATATCATATAGTTCAAAGGAATTCCTAGCAGTGGTAGTAACCAAGTGAGGACTGACTTTCATGATAGCAATATGTTCACTTTGAAATGTCATGTATTGTAGTTTCTATTTTTTATCTTACCAGCTACTGGTAGCGATGGAAGCGGCTCTGAGCCTGGACAAGCGTCGGCGTCAACACACGCACAGATGTCTGCTACTTCAGTGCACAGGTAAATCTAATAATCAATAATAATAATAATTAACTATCTACTTCTTCTGAATTAAAGGAAGCTTAAAAGCGGTATGCTGATTTAAAAGCTGTGTACTTTAATACTGCCTTTGATTAAGGCTAAACAAGATGGCCTTCTTTTTTCAATAATCAAAGGTTCTATTGTGTTTTAGAAGATAGCATCAGACATAATAAACAAATTGCCTTGTGTGTCAGATCGGGCAGTCCCCTACAACTGGCAGAGATGTTGAAGCGCAAGCGCGCAGTAAAGCGCTCGGGCGGAGCCGGCACGCGCCACGCGCGGCGCCGCGACGAGCCCGCACCCGCGCACGCGCCCGCACACGCGCCTGCACACGCGCCGCCGCACGCGCACCTGGCGCACCCGGCGCACGCTGCGCACGCCGCGCATGCACAGTCGCATACGCAGCCACATGGTATGTAAAATACCTCGCTCAGCCTTGTTGTGCTGATTCGAGATTCTTTCTACGAAAATCCATACTGCAACGCACAGGTAGAAACATCATATAGGCATCGCCTCCATTCGGGACCAGCTAGTAAAACTGGATCGAGGCGATGCCCCCGTGCAGTGCTTATAAATGTGCGTTGACATCAATGGCTCACTTTATCATTCTGTCTATTCTCCCCACAAAAGGCAATGCAAAAAAAAAAAAAAACAAAATAAATATGGATGATTTCCATCCCTCAGGCTCAGGCGTGTCCGTGGGCGCGCGCTCGGCGACGCGCGTGGGCGGCGCGTCTAAGACGTCGTCGTTCCTGTCGTCACTGAACCCGTCGCGCTGGGGCCGCTCCCCGCACGCGCACAAGGACTCCGGCCTGCTGGCCTCGCCGCACACCGCAGCCAACCTCACTGTGCAGAACAAGTTAGTATTATCCTGTGACTTCTCACTTTCAATTTACAGATATATTTTGATGAGAAGTGGTGCATGCGTACTACCGCGTGGTCTGGCGAGTGAAAACCGCGTAGATGCGTCGGTTCTGAATGGTACTTAATTGATTTGTAATGTCCTTAGGGAGAAGGTGCGCGAGTGGATACAATGGACGGCAGCCCGCGTGGTGCGCTCGTGGGGCGCGCTGGGCGGCTGCGGCGGCGCGCTGGAGCAGCTGGCGGCGCTGGCGGCCGCACTGCCGCACCCGCACCACCGCCGCGCCGCGCTGCACACGCTGCGCGACACGCTGCTACATCACGATGTGTCGCCCTTCGAGGTATACTGCACCTAGAAAGAAAGAAAAAACATTTGACGGAACAAAAAAAAGAAATAGCGTAAAAATATTAGGCGAAAGAAGTGGCGAAGGCCAGCATTTTCTACTTAAAAGCAATTTCAAAAAACTTCTATCGCATTATCGTATGACTAATTTAAAGCGAACTTTCAAATGGATCGACAGATATCGATAACTTCATCTTCTTCATTCCCACCATTAACTCCGCAGGTGAACCACTCTGGCGTTCTAGGCGCTCTGCTACAGTTCCTGACGGGCGTGGAGCCTGAGGGCGAAGGTGCCGAAGCGCGAGAGGGTGATGGCGAAGGCCGCGACGATTACGTGGCTGCCGCTGAGGACCGACTTAGGCTCTTCTTGCATGTCTTCGCTGATATGCCGCTCACTGTCGAGTGAGTATACCAGATCGATAAGAATTCTCTCTCTCTCTCGTTTCACCCCTTAAATACAATGCTGAATGTAGTTCTCCTCCATTGCACGTCACGTAACACAGTCCTGGGTGCTCGCATCCTACTAAAAATACATCCATAACTAAATTAATTAGTGACACTTCGTAGGCGTGTAACAATTGAACAAGCAAAACTGTTTTATAGGTGTCGATATTCAAAACACGATTAACCAAAAAAGAAAAATGGACGTACTTGAAGAAAATCACACTACTTGCGGTAATAAACCAAAAAATCAACAGTTTTTCGGTTTGTTATATCGTGTTCTGACATAAATTTCCAAAAACGTCTGTCGAGTTTCGGTAGCTAATATAGTCTGACCCTGTATTGAATAGTAAGTAATGAAGTGTTGTGTCCTCAGTGCGGAGTGGAGCTCGGCAGTGGGCGCGCTGGGCGTGCTGGGCGCGGGCAGCAGCTCGGGCGGCGCGGGCGGCGCGGCGCTGGGCGCGCTGGTGAGCAAGGTGAACGCGTGCGTGTCGCACCTGGAGCAGTTCCCCGTGCGCGTGCACGACCTGCCCGCGCGCCCCGCCACCTCTGCGCTCAAGTTCTTCAACACTCATCAGCTTATGGTCAGTATACTCATTAATGTAGAAATAATGCCGTATTGCTTACGGAATAAAGATTTAAATTACTACTTTTCACCGTATTGCTAACTACGTAGACTGTAGAAATCAAAATCGCAGGTCCCGCTCAAACTCTTCAACACGCATTTACTTATAGTCAGGATATACTCTAAACGTGGACCAGTGAACTTATAATATCTATTTTTGTTTACAGTGTGATCTCAAACGTCACCCAAGTTGCTCGAATTTGAAGCAATGGAAGGGCGGCGTCGTGCGGATTGATCCGCTAGCTTTAGTTCAAGCCATTGAGAGGTATGTAACAAAACACAAACACAACATCCTTACATATTACTAATTGAAGCTTCTTTTCGTGTCTGACTGTTTGACCACGTTGTTTTTGTAAACTACGTAATGGAGTTTGATGCGTTGTTAGTTTTTAAATTAAGTTTGAGTAACTTTATGACTTCTGTGTACCAACACGCACAAAAATAATTTAAATAAAATTTTACTGACAAACTACGTATAGCCTAACCGACTGAGTATAAAAAAATACTTACATAACACTAATGAAGAATTTTTTTAAATTTTTTCCTATATGGGTTAAAGAAGGGGATAAAATTTGTAAGTTCGTCAGTTTTGCCCTTGGAAAATACCATGTCAATACTAGTTACTGTATAAAAATACTTTTCGAAGTCAACGTAAACGCCAGATGTCAACCACAGCATTGAATAGTAGAGTCCAGCCTAAAGCATGAGGATTCCTCGGCAGGTACCTAGCCCAGCGCGGCTACGCGAGCGGGCGCGCGCGCTCGGAGTCGGGCGGCGGGCCTCACTCGGACGACGACGCCGCTTCCGACGATGACGTCGACGACTCGCTGGCCACGCCGCCGCACCATCCCACTGAGTAAGTTACATTTTAATACCACCTTTTAGATAAGATAGACTAACTTATTAACTAGCCTGTATTGTCCCACTGCTGGGCAAAGGCCTCTCTCTCTTCCTCTCTCTCTCTCTCTCTTCATCTCTCTCTCTCTCTCTCTTCATCTCTCTCTCTCTCTTCATCTCTCTCTCTCTCTCTTCATCTCTCTCTCTCTCTCTTCATATCTCTCTCTCTTCATATCTCTCTCTTCATCTCTCTCTCTCTTCATCTCTCTCTCTCTCTCTCTCTCTCTCTCTCTTCATCTCTCTTCATCTCTCTCTCTCTCTTCATCTCTCTTCATCTCTCTCTCTCTCTCTCTCTTCATCTCTCTCTCTCTCTCTTCCTTTTCCACATTAGATAGATATACAGACATTAGAAAGGCACACCCTTCTTTTATTTTTCATTTATCATTTCACACAGAAAAAATACCATGAAAGGGACAGAACTTCTAAGTGTATTCAACAATTGGATGAAAACTAGGAATGTTAGTATAAAGGGTAGCTAGCTCCGCCTTTTAATAATAAAAGTTCTTCTCAACATGTTGCCTAAGCAATCATTCCCAACTGTTCATATTCCACTATCATAGTTTCTTCTCCAGAAAAAGGCTTCTCCAAAATTATAGTCAAAGGCTACAAGCATTGTCTAGCTGAAATGTGCAACTGATATCCGTCTTTGTATCCGATCCATTTGGTCCTAAATTTAGGTCGGATTCTCTGAACCTGACCAAATCATCACCCGTTGCTTATGCCAATGCTTAACAACACGGTATTAATTTATTTCAGTTCTGACCACAAACTGGAGTTCCTTATCGGTGACACAGTTTTGCCATACAACATGACCGTTTACCAAGCCGTGCGCCAGTTCGGCGAGCAGACAGACGCCGACACAGATACAGAGACACCGCTAGGTAAGTTGTCACAATATACTTCTATATCTACTCTAGCCATTATATTTTTGTGTTAAGTTCATACAGGTCATAGGTTATAACTAGGGATCGGATAATCGGATGTATATTTACCTAAAGAAGTACATTTTGTTCCTGGCAAAGGGTACAAAAGTATGGAAGTGGCTTCTTATATTATTTTTTTTTCAATATCGCGGGATTTTTAAAAAAAATATACATCATAGTTTATCCCATGAGTTAGTAAAGTGAAAATTTGTTTATTCCAGCAAACGCGGGCATCTGGGTGCAGACGCACACGATCTACTACCGCGCGGTGGAGGCCGGCGAGCAGCCCCGCGCCGACAGCACGGCCTCGCGCAAGGGCAAGGGGCAGCCCACCAAGCTGTCCTCGCGCCGCAAACCTGATCTCTTGTGGAATGGTGTGTTACTCGCAACATTATTATGAAATCGTTCTTATGTACTGTTTTCAATTACAATTTGAGGAGCTCGTGGCTAAATAATAACAGCTGCTCAGGTCGATCTTTAGATTAAGCCGTGCTTGCCTAGGTTGGTCCGTGGATGGGTGACCACCCATTACATACCGAGTTTCCTCCGTGCCTCGGAAAGCACGTTAAGCCGTTTGTCCCGGCTGTCATTTCTAGATCTTTGACAGTCGTTAGGTATTCAGTGGCCCAAAAAAAAAAGTCAAACAACCAGGGGTATCGTATTACTCAGTACTAACTGGGTTGTGGAGGTTAGATAGGCAGTCGCTCCATGTAAAATACTGATATCCAGCTGCATCAGGTTAGACTGGAAGCCGACCCCAATATAGTATGTAATATAGTTGGGAAAAGGCTAGCCAGATGATGATGATGATGATGTACTGTTTTCAATTTAATCTTAGTACTCAAAAATAACTAACCTAACCTAACCCAACATCTAAGTACACAACAAGTGTTAAAATGGAAAACGAAACTTAATTTTGGTGTGAAAACTCATTGGGTCATCCTAATGGTATTTTTAGTTTAATAACAAAGCTTGTATTAGCCAAACAAGTTAAAAACTCGAAAATACTTGACAATTTCAAAAATTGTCGACGTTAAAAATGATCGCAAAGACGGGAAGAATAAGTTACTCTCGGCTTCATTAAAAGCATTTTTACATCCGGTACATTGCATCTCGTGTCATCTTAGTCTTGCGTTCTATGACCGCGACCACCGTGAACTTTACCACGTGTTTATGTCCATGTTGACGTTCGTTAATGTTCCTGGTGCATGTTACAGAGGGCATGGTCCCACTCCGCTCATCACCTCTGGTGAGCATGGTGCGCGCGGCCGGGCTCGGCACAGCGGGCGAGGTACGCGACGCCTCCCTGCCCGCGCTGAGCCTGCTGCGCGCCCTGCACGCGCTGTGCCGTCACTGGCACTCGCTGTACCGCGCTGCCTGCCTGCCCGACCTGCGCCCGCTCGTGCCCAACCAGGAATTCATCAATGCTAAGGTTATTATATTATTATTATTATTACAGCTAGACCATATTGTTCCACAGCTGGGCAAAGGACTCCCTCTATTCCTTCCAACGGTCACGATTCTGTGCTATTTCTTCCCTAAGGTATGCAGCAAAAATCTAGATGTAAAGTTTTTGACTTCTGATTGAGCTGTACATCAAATTATTTATGTCATTGCGCATACATGCTAAATGTCCGACGCAGACGATTTTCTGTGCTCTCTTTACTAATCGTTGTTATTTGTCGTAGCTCGCTGCCAAAGCCAATCGCCAGCTTCAAGATCCGCTCGTCATAATGACCGGAAATCTCCCACCGTGGCTGAAAAAGATAGCTTACGCTTGGTAAGTTATAATTTTTTACATGACTGCCCAAAAAAGAGAGTTATGTTTTTTGGCTCGATACTGAAAGTGAAGTATGTAAAGGTATTAAGATGTGACAATTGGTGATGTATGTGCAGTCCGTTCGTGCTGCCGTTCGAGTGCCGGCACCTGCTGTTCTACGTGGTGTCGTTCGACCGCGACCGCGCGCTGCAGCGCCTGCTGGAGGCGGGCGGGGAGCGCGGCGCGGGCGGCGCGGCGGGCGGCGCCGACGAGCGCGTGGCGCCGCGCCTGGACCGGCGCAAGCGCACCGTGCAGCGCCACAACGTGCTGCGCCAGGCCGAGCACGTCATGCACGAGTTCGCGCACTCCAAGGCGCTGCTCGAGATACAGTACGAGAACGAGGTCGGCACCGGCCTCGGGCCTACGCTCGAGTTCTACGCGCTCGTCTCGCAAGAACTACAGCGTGCCGATCTCGACCTGTGGCATGGCTCTGAGAACTTCAAGCAGAAACCGACATCTTTCGGTGGGGAGATCGTGAAGAGTCAGCCGCCAGTAGTGACTGACCGGTCATCGGACGCGGCCGCACGCCTGGCATCCTCGGTCCGTGATGCTCTCAATCTAGACGAGGAGCGCTCCCCCGAGCCGTCAGAACTGGAGAAGGAAACATCGATCCCGTCGCCGGCGCCCGACGCCACGTACGTGTCGTGGCCGTGCGGCTTGTTCCCCCAGGCCGTGGGCCGCAACGCACGCGCCTCTCACGTCTCACGGGTTAAGGCCAAGTTCCGTTTCCTGGGGAAGTTTATGGCTAAAGCTGTCATGGATTCTAGAATGGTAAGTTTGGTACTTTACTTTATCTTAGTGCCAGAAAGATCTCATTTTCAATGTAATAAATGTATGAAAAATGTAAATGTATTACAGTTAATAGATTAAGATTTTCTTGTACTTCTCTTGTATGACAAACTCTGTCCATTTTCAAAGTTGTCCTGCCGTCAGTCAGTAATTTCACCCTGGTTTTGTCTACTACACTAGTGTGACAACCACTGTATATTCAATCTTGTCAACTCATGGTTGTCTTTCAGGTGGACATCCCACTGTCAGTGTCGATGTACCGCTGGCTGGTGTGCGAGGAGAAGATGCTGTCACTGAGCGACGTGCGGCACGTGGCGCCCGAGCTGTGGCGCTCGCTGTGCCGCCTGCGCCGCGTCGCCGAGCGCGCACGCCTGCTGGCCGCCGACACACGACACTCGCCCGACCAGAAAACACAGCTGGTACATTATTTACTTTACGCACAGAAATAGAAAAGACGATCGAAACTGAAGTACCGAAATTTTAATTTATAAAAGAAAAAAAAAATACCGACCAAGAGTCAGTTGGTCTGAACCAAACTACACTAAGCAGTGAAACGGTCGCTGGCTTGTTGTAATAATTATAGTGCGCGTGATTAATAAACTTGCGCTAGCTTTTTTACTATAGGTACAAATTATAGTTATATTTCACCGAAACCTTACATTATTGACGGCACGGTTAGCGCAGGGGCTGAGCCGGATCTTGCTGTTTGTGAATTTAAATGTTTGTAAACGCACCCACGATACAGGAGAAATTCCTAGTGTGGGGCAACATTTAAAAAAAATTAAAATATGCCAAAAACCAAATTAGCTGCAACTTCAAAAAAGAGAGAACGTAATTTCGCACTATTTGATCCTTATCAGAAACATACACTCACTAAACTATTATTTGTTGTTGCAATACAGTGTGGATATCGAATTCAAACTCCTGTGCTTTGACCATTCTATCATCTATTTATCATAGTTTTGGTTTTCGCGAAGTTCTGCACACGTATTTTATGCAAGCATTACAAGTATACCACTTGTAATGCTGATACCTCTCGATAGAGAGACATAGCAGGTTTGTGTTCCCATTTTAATGTTCATTAAAGCATATTGTGTGTATTATGAAACAGATAAGCGCCCTAGAGCTGGATGGTTGCCCCATCGAGGAGTTGGGGCTGGACTTCATCCTGCCGGGCGACGGCTGCACGGAGCTGCGGCGCGGCGGCCGCGATCTGCCTGTCACCGCGCACAACCTGCACAACTACATTGATCTCGTTACCCACTGGATGCTTTATGAAGGTAATATTCAACCCACGTACATAAAAAAAAAAACTCAATTTTTGAATGTCTAAATTTCATAAGTCGTTCTGTCAAAACTTCCGCCCTTCGCCGCTTCAGCTTGGCAGAAGTAGCGTAACAATCAGTCCACCGCCAATAAATCTGTTCTTTTTGCAAGACTACCGCTACCATTCATAAGAGAGCAATCAATTGAACTCATGAACCTGCGCTACATCACTCAGTCCTGTCAGTGTAGTACATATATTTGAAGTAGTCATCTTGAGATTGTAACAGCTAAATGTGGTATTGATTTTGTTCAGATCAAGTGGATCTGATAGTACAACTGGAAGCCATACTAATATTATAAAGGGGTAAAATTTGTTTGCAAAAGTTTGTATATAGGGGGTAATCTTCGGAACTACTGATGCGATATCGAAAATTCTTTCACTACCGGGAAGCTGCATTATCCTCGAGTGTTATAGGCTACACTTAAAATGTTCCCGTGGGTTAATTTCCGTGCATAACGGTAGCGAAGCCGCGAGCAAAATATAGTAGTTAATAAATTGACCTTATGGTAGACTATTGGCCAGTTCATGAATTCTAAAAAGGAACTGTCATAAATTGCTTGATAGATAGACAGATAGGTGAACAAATATTTGGTTATATGCCAAACTAAAATACATAATATTGGATTTCAGGACATAATTTTCCATTGCATAATACCAATAATACCTAACAATTATAACATAACACATAAACAAAAAAATAATAATAACGACATTATTTCTAAAACATTTACTTTTGGGAACAACCTGTATCAATTAAGAAACTTCCTTCGCCACTGCTGTTTTCGAATGGTCGGTCGGATTGGTCACCGAGGTTCGCTCGTTAGTACGAGTATTAGATATTATTTCGCCTAATACCCGCGGTAATTTTTAGTTGTAGTTTCTTTTTTAACTAAGTACCTACTCTCTAAATTATGTAGTCGATGATTTTGGTGCACGGTAAAACTCTAATGAGTTTATGTTGGCACCAACCTATAATGTATAAAATGTACGTGTACTATTGAATAAATAAATAAATATGTATTTTCGCTAGATAAAGATTCACAAGACGCGTCTCAGCAAGTAAGTACATAAATAAACACTCATGCTCATGATGAATTTTCTTTTCCAACAGGTGTTACCAAACAAATGGAAGCATTCCGAGAAGGCTTTGAGTCAGTATTCCCACTAGCCAACCTCAAAATATTTTATCCTGAAGAATTGGAACAAGTATTCTGTGGCAGTCCGTCCGGTAAGATTTTTTTACTATAATAATACAAGATTCCAAATAAATGTCTTTATCATAGACATTTGTTGTTCTTCACGAGCACGCGTCAATCATCAACATTTAAACTTGTATGTCTACGACATTAAAGATACACGCTCGCGATTCACAATCAGAACGCCTCTAACAAACAATATTATAAAACTATTGTCTTCCAGGAGGTCGTGATCAGCGCTGGGAGCCCCGCATGCTGACGGAGTGCATCCGTCCCGACCACGGCTACAACGCGGAGTCGCGCGCCATTCGCATGCTAATTGACATACTCGCCTCATATAACCGCGAGGAGCAGCGTCTGTTCTTGCAGTTCGTGACTGGAAGCCCAAGGCTACCCACTGGAGGTATGACTGAGAAAGAATGGCTTGCTGGAACCTATCCAGTTGTCTGATAATGCAGTTGTGCTTGGTAAAGTTGGCAGTTTGATGATGATGGCATTTCCCGCAGGTTTCAAGGCGCTGAACCCGCCGCTGACGGTGGTGCGCAAGTCGCTGGAGTCGTCGCTGGACCCGGACGAGTACTTACCGTCCGTGATGACGTGCGTCAACTACCTGAAGCTGCCCGACTACACCAGCGCTGACGTCATGCGCGGCAAGCTGCGCCTCGCCGCCTCCGAGGGCCAGCACTCGTTCCACTTGTCGTGAGCGCCCTCGCGTCCACTCCCCACTGCTGTGATTACGTATCGACCCCGACCGAGTTGTTTGTATACACGTGTGAATGCGGTTAGTGAAACCTATAATATGTGTTATATTGACGGTGCGCACGCTCCGGACGACTGCTGTTTATGTGCAATCAAAGTGATTTTATTAACCTAATGTGACAGACACTTAAAAGTGCTGTGCGTTCTATAGTTTTGTTTTTCTTTGGATTCTTTTTAGATTACAGAAATATGTTTATATTATATTTTGTGTTAATTTAATGTGATAACTTTATACTATATTACTTTCTCTGTATATCAGAGATCTGCTGACTCT
This sequence comes from Noctua janthe, assembly GCA_910589295.1. Lineage (NCBI taxonomy): Eukaryota > Metazoa > Arthropoda > Insecta > Lepidoptera > Noctuidae > Noctua > Noctua janthe. The sequence goes on along the minus strand of OU342556.1, from coordinate 8,170,908 downwards.
CAATATAAAGCTTATGGTAAATATGTAACATGGATGGATTTTGTTGGCTTCACTGTATGGAGACGAGACTGTACGAGTCGGTGTTGCGCCGCTAGCCACGGGACTGACCATCCATGCTGCCAACTCTGCTGACCCTACATAATAATAATAAAGTGCCCATTCACTTTCACATCGCGAGTTATTCCTCGAATACCACCTGCAGTTGATTATTTCTGATTAGATCGGCACATTTATATTTAAGCTATTTGAAGGACCACTAAAACTTGTTTGAGAGTCCTAAGAATTATAATAGCATTTATTACCAAACGGTGTATGTTTTAAGTATCATAAATGAGTAAAGAAAAAGTGCAAAATTTAATATGTAACAATTTCAATAAAACCATGTAAACAATATTGATCAACACTGGGTTTCATTTTTCACCTTTTTACTCCTATATCCAAGAGCTTAAATCTTATAGAGACGATAATGATAAGGATGCTAGAATTAAATCCAGCCAACCTTCACACTCCACCTGTTGAAGATATTTAAACTCATACAAAAAGGAAGTAAATTGCATCACTTAACTGATTTTTTGGCATTTTTATATTTCATGATCTCCAGCAATGCATTGCAATACAAATAAAACACAAGACAAATTGTGAACAATAATTAATCTTTATATTACTTTACACTGCCACCAAACTATTCATAAGAATACGACAAATCCATAAACATTGTTCTAGAAGTTGATTATGTTACTTTTCATTGAACCCACATATTTCATTAATAAAATAATATCATAAATCTAATTTTTTATGCATACTCGAGACATGAAAAAATATGACTGTCTTTATGGTTGGGACCAATAATAATGATAACTATAAAAATAACAGCATATTTGGGATACATTGTGCATACAGGGATTAAAGTCAACACTGGAATTAGACATAATAAAATTCTAAATTGTAGTTTTAAATACTAATTAATAGTAAAAGTAACTGCAATAGTCTAAAATATAACCCTAAAAAACTAGAATGTACACTTGACCATCTAACAACAAAAGAACATCTAGGAATACAAGGGTTTACAGCACCATTGCAACCCAACCGAGGATGAGACAGGAACCACCAACGGGAGTGAGCCTGCGGAAGCAGCGGTCACCGGTGAAGGCGTGGTAGTAGCACGTGCCACAGAATAGTGTCATCCCAGCAATGAAGAATGCTCCAGCCTGGAAATATAGTTAACTCATGAAGTTGTTTACTGTTCAGAACAAATTAAAGATTTAAATGTGAAACAAAAATAAAATATTGTGCAATATTTAAAAGTTAACAATGTGTGGCAGTTTTACTTCCTATCCATCTTATTTACCTAATATGAACTAAGAATAAGAATTACAATGAACAAGAAATGAATTGTGATAACAATATTAGTGTAATCTTACTAATTGATAGACTTTTAAAATTCTGACATGTCATTCACTCTGTAATTACAAAGTTCAATGTCATAATTTGCAAATTGCTTAGAGTGTAAAGAGGAATCAACTTACTATAAACGGTCTCCGGCAAAGAGGAACTGTGACTAGTGCTAGGGTATGTAAGAAATGAAATCTGTTGGCCGTGTCAAAGATTTTCCTCAAGTCTTCTTTGGTTTCGGGCTCAGGGAAGTTGCGGTGAGCACCCATTGCGCCGAGCACTACAGCAGCAGCGCCGCTGAGCCCGGCGAGCCGCACAAACGGCCCCGCCTCTTGCGCTAGTTGCCAAAGCGGCATCCTTACTATTACTTGAGGTGGTGGTTGAAGAGTTTGTGTAGACTTGAAAATACCCTGTGGTATGAAACAAAATTAGGCAGTCATTAATTTTGACAGCAAACAATGAGCCCTTGCATCACATACGAAGAACCATCTAAATTTCAGAGCTGAAGTCGGAACTTACAATTTGACGCAACAAATTCATAGCTCCGTCCGCCACCGTATTTATCATAAACGCGTCGGCCAAATTTACCATACCTTTACGGTTATTTTCTACCGTTTATAAAATATTCCTTGTAGAAATCCGCAAAACGATGAATTCAACCAATATTGATAAAAATCTGTCAAACGAAACTAAGTTACAAATGAAACGTCAATAATAGAGATGTGAAATATCGTGAATCGTAGTCGATTTTTTAAAATGGAGTTTGTGTGTGACTTTTCTAAGGCGCTGTTCAGACAGAACTGGCATACAGTGACGTGCACTAGTGAGATTCAAAATGGCGGGTGTACCATTGCCAATTAAATTATATCAATTAATTAAATACACCCGTAATATTGATATCAAGAAGGCAGGGGTGTTCTATAATATTTTATTATTTAACCATTACTCATAAAATATAATTACTCCAAAAAAATGTACTTAAAAAGTACCTCAAGTAAAAAGAAACCCACACTTGATCAGTTGGGTAGTTCCTGAAAAATAAAACAACCGTGTCTGGTTTACTTAATTTTATGAATGATTGATCTAGGTACATATATATATATATTTTAGGGATAATTATTAAAATGATAAATCATGAATGTTAATAGGTACCTCTTTATTTACGTCCATACGTAATTCAATTAGCGAATTCGGAGTTTTGGTTATAAAATTATTAAGATCATCAAAACATTTGCATTCAGCATTACGACGACAATGAGCCCTATTTGAGGTACTTTTTAAGTACAATTTTATAATAAAATATCATAGAACACCCGCCATCTTGATGTCAATATGGCAGGTGTACCTTAATTTCGAAATCATTTTGTTCAGAAGATGGTACAGATTTTTTAGAGCTAGTTACAAAATAGTAGGTTTTAAGTACATTTGTTTGGTAATTCGTATAATTTAATTCGCTATGGTACACCCATCATTTTGACTCCCACCGTACACTAGTATGTATGAACAGACGCCAGCACATCAAGCTACCAAGAACCTAATGCTTTAACGATAAAGTGGAAAATCGACTAAAGAATGTTGACAAATTGTAGTAGCTTGTGTGCTGGCTGCTGTACATACTATCTTAATCTATCTATAAAATAAAAAATGAATCCCTAAATTTGTTGCTAAGCGCAAATCTCGAGAGCAGCTGAACCGATTTCGCTAATTCTTTTTTTGTTCTGTTTGTTACTGTCAGGAGAAGGTTCTTAGATAGGTAGTAGGTAGGTGGTAGGTAGCAGGTAGGTAGTACGTAGGTAGTAGGTAGGTAGTAGGAAAAGGTGCATTGCAACGCATGCCGGGAACAGCTAGTATTAAATATTTGTCATAGGGGAAGCACAAACTGTCGCGCCCGCCCCGTCATCACCGTCGCATCTTTTTAAACCACCCATGTTGTTACCTTATTTACACTAGCGAGTACATACAATCAACAAACAAAAATGATTAACGTTCAGGCCGATTTATAAATAGTAACGATCATAAACACAACACGCACTTTCAACTTATATCTAAAGTATTATTTTCCCTTACGCTTTTCGCCGTCACTGAGCGATATGGACAATAGGACTATATTTCGAAACACTTTAATTTTTAACAACCTCTCATATCTAATCGAAGTCGTATATTATTAAGTCATGATGACTCGGGCATATTATGAGTCTATCGTATGGCTACAATACGTAGGTCAGGTTTAGTGGCAGGCTAGATCTCAGGTCAGGAATTTATATAAAGAAGATACATTAACTGACGCCTTTTTTCCATGGGGGTGGTAGGCAGAAGGAAACTACAGACAGAAAGCCTAACACGATTCTTACTTTACTCCTTTTGCTTCGTCCCGTTCACAGATTATTTATTTATTTTATTTGGCTCTTCAACAATGAGTACACTATTACATATAATAAAGTAAAACATTGCAAACTTAAGTCCAAGTGCCCCATTACTTAAAGAAGAGCACTACATGCACTATATTATGCGCCTAAATATCTAATTAAACAATGAAAAAAAAAAGAAGAACTGATTAAAAATACAAATAAAAAAAAAAGAAAAGAAAACAACGTCAGTATCGATACTATTACGTAAGTTAAGGAAGGTAAGGTAAGCCAAACAGAATTAAACTTAAACTTAATTATTTTTCTAATTACATTACCACAGATTATCCAAAACAAAAACGACAACTTAGTATTCGTTTATTATATCCCTAGTTGGTTTTCGTCTAAGCGGTAGACCGCTTAGACGAAAACCAACTAGGGATATTAGCCATTATTATTAGTATAGCCACGCAAGGAAGTCCGAAATAAAGTAGCCAGCTAGACTGCCTCATCGTTGGTCTAGTCCAAGCGCGACTGCTGAGCATGGTCCTGGGTTCGATTCCCAAGTCGGGCAACGTCGTATTGGGTTATTCCATCAGGGTTTTCTCGGTAGCAGCCACGGAGTCTGGATTTGTGCCCGGTTGATGGTTATAGGCTCGCCCTCTAACATGGGACTTAAATATAACTGGTGAAATGTGGGTGTACTATGGATTTGGTACACCTCTCCCCTACCCTTCAAAGAAAACAGGCGTGATGTTATGTTCTAAATAAGTACATACACAGGGTTACTGGTAAATCGACGTATTCCAAATGTTCTACCGAAATTCAGTAGTTTTTGGTTTTATAGTTTTTTTTATGAAAAATCCCAGATTAAATCATTTGAAGATAATTTAAAAATAATTTACGGCGCAACTGTACTGAAATTTAAGTTATTATCATAAATGCAGTTTGTTAATAATTAAAAGTTCACAAATGCCTAAAACTTTGGCAAAGATCACTAAGCCATGCATAACATGCACTTTCGGCACTAATATTATCCTTGTTTCACTGACCCGCTACCGCTACAGGATATGGAAATGGAAACCCAACATGGGTTTTGGTCCTATAATAGTGGTGGAATAGGCTAATGGGATGTAGAGAATGGTTTGTAAAATAATAAAACATTCCATTGAAAAATAATCTTATCTTTATTTAAGATTCAATTGTATAAAAACGAAAACTAGGTACATCTCACAACAGTAGGTCATGTTTATTCTAATAATGGCACTATTGAAATAATCTAGCACCTTAAGTTTTCGGCAATTACTTTTTTTGCTCAAAACTAATTTTAAACAACATTATTTAACTACATAGTACCTAACTACTCCTAGTTAAAAATTTCATACGTTTGTCTCTGAAATATCTACAAGAAAGCATATTTTTCTTTTTATAACATACTCTTTATGCTTCTTAACCACAGATATAGATAGACTTATATCTGTGTTCTTAACAGTCTGTTGTTACTGGCAATTAATTACTTGCTCTTACTAGGTACATTTCTGATTGATATATACAAAATACAAAAACAATACATTTAACTTTATGCTTGCCTTGTCTCTCAAACAACACTTATTGTCATGATTTCATTCTATCTATCTTATATACTTAACATCGTAGGTACCTATGTATTAATGTGTTAAGTCGACTTTCTTCTGTGGACAGCACACTCCCGCATATCTGAAAGTAGAAAATAAATTGGTTATATAACAGCTTTATGACAACCCTAAATATCAGTCTATCAGCCGCCACCGGCTTGTGGTATCATCATCATTATTATAAAGATGGTTAATAATCATATTGTGGGTATTGTAAAACATGATACATCATACCATTCGGCGTACATTATTGAACATAGGGTGATAGGCCTCCAGCAGACATCACTACGAATTACGATCGACCGATCGTAGTGATGTCACTACAAGCCTATCGCCCTATCACCGCTGAATGCGAGGGCCGAGGCGAAGGACCCTTCACCCCGCATTTAGTGAAAATTCGCGCGACTAGCGACCATACACCTGATTTTCGTTTGACCTTTAGAGGTCTAACCAGAAGATGTTTGACGCTCCAATGGCTATTCCTTCCCTAAGAATTCATCGGCTATGACGGTTACCTTGGTTACATTATTCTTAATTCGGAACACGTACAATGAGTGATAGCAATTAGCTGACCCATCTTCGCAAAAATGGTTGAGATATTTTAGAAAACGAATCGATAGAATTTTATTATTCTTTTGTATTTTATTTATTTTAGCAAAGTAAATAAATTATAAAAAATAATAAAATTCTATCGCGTCGTTTTCTGAAAAATTTCAATCATTTATACAAAGGTCGGTCAGATAATTTTATCACTCACTGTACATTTGTGTATAAACCATCACTGATGAGATAAGGTGGATGACTTCGAACCCAAGTCAAACAATCTCGACAGATTCTTGGACGGCTCAGATCTCAAGTGCGAATGAGGCGACTCTCCGCAGACAATGGTCCAAAAACAAGAGTATAAACTATGGCTGAATTTTGGGCCAAGCATATTTGAATTTTTTGCCATACTCTAAGAAGAAGAATCTGTATACAATACAACGTATGAACGTACCCTTCACTGACGGTGCAGTAGGTTGTTCTGTACAAGTCCACGGTGATGTCCTTTGCGGCGTCGCACCGCGAGAGGTACACGCACACTCCCGCGCCGCCCTCGACTGCGCTCGCGCACTCCGCGTCACCGCTGACCTCTTTCGGCGCCTGAAAACGTAAAAGATATCTTTTGTTAGCGATTTCTCGGTAATAATATGACTAAGTGTAATATTATCTGGTATGCGGGTATATGTAGTCAATATCCAAAAGCTGAAATAAATAATGTGGGGGAGGACTATAATTTAAATAGATTGATTTACTTTAATTACCATTACTAATTAGTGTGTAGGTAAAACGCAAATGTTAGAAAATGTCTACAGCTCTTCCGGTTGTGGGTTGACTCTACGAAACAGTCTTGTTCATAGTCTATATGTACTTACAACTGAGTCTTTGGAAAGTTTCAAGGTGACGGATGTGTCATTGGTGGGCAGCACGATGTTCTCCGCGCTTTCATCCAGCAGGGGTTCGACCCACGTGAAGCCGTCCAGGTGCAGCTCAGACAGACTGGGCCGAGACGAGGTCGAAATAGGGGGTGTCGATGTTGTTGGCACATATGTGGGCGCGCGGGGAGGCACCGGTGTTGACAAGAATGAATCTATGGAACGTACATAATAATATGTTAATATGTATGTCTAAAATTAAATGCACCTTTAGTTTCTATTTACTCTCAACCTTTTAAGGCATCATTATGAATAAATTACACGAACGGACAAATCCCAAATACGCGAAAAAAGTGTCTCCTAGATTTTGATGATTAATGCAGGGCAACTCATTTTATTTTTCGACTCCAGGGTTGGTCCCTTGGTAAAAATTGCTTATAATGACGAGCACAATGACCCTTTAAAAGGTTCAGGGTTAACAAAAACTAATCTTTTATACTTACATATAAACATGTGACTAAGATAATGAGTAAAATGAAAAGGAAAGTCATTTGTAATAGAGCCTAGCCTATTCCCAACCGGGCACAAATTCAAATCCCGGGCCGATACTGAGAAATTCCTGATGGAAAAACCCAATAATATTTTGCCTAAAGCCCGGCAGGATACAACCAATCACAGGAGAGACGACAGACGCGATGTGGATTTCAACGAATGTGATTGGTTGATTCCCGCACGTCTCCTGTCGTCTCCGTTTTGGTGGAGTACGGGCCTTACCCGGTAATCGAACCCAGGACCGGTCACATGTTGCGTTTGCGATCAAGTACTCAAGTAGGCGGTTTTATTACGAAAGACTTTGTTTAGCCTTTCGAGGTATACAAGCATGTTGTAATGTTTATGCTTTAAATTGTGCACTGTAATAGACGTCTCAAGATATTTAATAAAAAATATTTAAAAACCGTGCTATCTATAAATAAAATATTTAATCTATAAATCTTCTCAAATTTCATAAATATATTTTAAGGTTCTATAAAACGGTCTGACAAAATACCGGATACGGATATCAATTCTGTGGACTAATATTACATTTGTTTCGTTGTACGTTTTTAGAGTTCCGTAGCAAAAGTAAAGGAATACTTAAACTATTCGGACATGTCTTACCCGCTGACACTTCAAGAGTAAAGATAAGGTAGGTAGATAAATATTCATATAGTTAAACTGAATATGTCACAAATTTTGTATAGTAAGGATATGAATATTATGACTATTGCATCGGTCAAAGTCAACAATAAAAGTCCGGTTCACACTCAACTGACATGTCGAGTGTAGACCAACAGTTGAACCGATCAAACTATGTGCTCAGGAGATGATGAGGACGATAGTTCGATGGGCGAACACTGCATCTAAAGGCGTCAGTAATGTAAAGCATAATTGTGTAGACCATTTTATTGATTTAGGAATGGCAACGATGAAATGAGTTGTTACTACACCCACTACGAAAGCCGCCATTACAGCTGTAGCTATAAGGCTGTTAAAATCATACAGCTACTACTTCTTCTTCTTTGCGTGTCAATGGCAATCCAAATTGTGTCGCCCCAGAACTGAGCCACTAGTTTGGCGGCTTCAGTAGCCTCCATCAGTTCCCATTGGTTCCAGTAGCTGAAAATCTGCCACCTGGAGATGAGTTGCCATGGCTGACCTAACTGCTACTACTGTTATTGTGGTTATTAAAACTTACCAAAAGAAACAGAGTCTGCGCCGGCAAACTTCGAACCAGAAAAACTCACTGGACGTTTTGCCGAAAAGGCGTAGGCAGGCCTTAATAGAGCGGAATAACTGATGGCGGCCCTAGTGTTCGATGGACCGTATCCTGCAGCACTTCCGGGACCTAGCACACATTGATAAAAGTTGTTCAGGTGAATTTATGTGGAATAAAACGAAATAAAAGCTGCAACCACAGTAAAGTTATGGACACGACCGTTCTTCTGAACGTAAAGACGCCGCGCCGCCGCCGCCGCCATGCCGTAGGATAAAGTATGATGCTTGCAATGACTCGGTAACCCGAAACCAACGACAACAAGTACAGGCATAAAAGCGCGTGATGTTGATACAACGCATCTCTTATCTAGATGAGGGTATGAGAGAGGGCCTCAGTCGCGTCCGAACAACTAATGGAATAATGTTTTGGATGGTCACCAATTCACCAACGTTATAAGACATTAAGGATATTTTCGCAGACTTACGCAAGGAATTGCCTTTGGGTAATTTATTCAACTCCTTGATAGCGACTGCGGATTTGATTCATATCATGCTGCAGAAAATGAAAGTTAATGCATCGGATATAGGTACCTACCTACGTCATCATTCTCCTACTCTTATCTCGATATATTTGGGGTACCTATCTACCTAACACTATAAAAGTAATAAAGTTACACTTATTTGTTGTAGGTTTAGGGAAAGGTTATATTTCGTTTTTGAATTTATCCGGAAATGGCAACAAGCTTTTAAGGAATTCGTAGTAAAGGTAAAGAAGCCCTAATATTTAGTTCCGCCATTTCTTACAGTCTTACCCGCTAAGACTTCAAAATAGTATCGGCCATAGTAATAGAAGCTACGGAACCCGTCATTAGACGCGGAGATAGACATGATTACTGTACTCGTGGTAGAAACAAATTAGCTGGCTACCCACACACCCTATCTAAGTATGGAAAGTTAATTCATGTTATGGGTCCATCGGTATACATATACAACCGGCTACCGGATAATATTTTGAGCGCGACGTCTGACACTGTTTTTAAAACTAAACTGAAAGGTTGGCTAACCGACCAGGCATTATATGACCTAAAAGAATGGTTTTAAGAAAATTTATGTGATTAGTATACTGTAAGGTTCTATTATCCTGTTTATTGTGTATTATTATTATTTTTTTAATTTATGATAATTTGTGTTTAATGCTCTTTTTAATGTATAATGACTTGTTTTTTTTTTTTTTTTTTAATGTGTTATGATTTGTGTTTTTACTTTTTTCAAAATATGACCTGTAATTTTTGATAATTATAAATAAATAAACTAAACTAAACTAATCTAATTAAACGCCTGATTCACGCTAAGCTGACGTACTGACATTTTGGAAAGTAGTTGTTCATGCGATGATCGTAACATGAGTTTTGATTGGTTAACATTGCTTCAAACGGAGGCACAAATTCAAGACAGTTATGTGAAGTAACGCTCAACATAAGCACTTCACCACTTTATGGGTCAGGAATGGAGACCATGAAACGAGATAGAACTTGACGCGTTTGCCGCACGCCAGTAGAAACAATTAAACTACGAAAAGTGCACATAGCTCTGATGTAAAGGCTAGAAGGTTAAAAGGATAGCCGTTTAGACCTAACAGCCATATGTTTGGATAACCATTACACGGGTTAACCTTTATAATAAAGCGTGTACCAGATGTGCTACAGACATGGTCTGTGGTCATGGCCTATGACCACACCCTTCTGGTACACGTTGTATATGGGTTAACAATTTAAATATTGCTTCTTCTTCGTTGTGTCGATGATTTCCTTTTACTTATTAAAAACTTACCAAAATAATCGGTAACGTCGTAATCTGACCGCTTACCCGAAAAGGAGTAACTCGGAGCAGAGAAAAACAGGGAACCCTGAGCGTTGACATCAGCAGACGAAGGGTAGGCAGGGTAACTAGGATAACTATTGTAGTGGCTTCCCCCACTGGACATTGGAATGTATCCTCCAGCACTTCCGGAATCTAGCACACATTGATAATAGTCATTAATTGAATGTCGTCCAGGTGAATCAGAACTTCAGGTCGATTATAATAAATCAGTTTTATGTATTTTATTGTTTTTCACTGGACAACCCTTCACACGATAAGAAATTTTACAATAAGGCCTTTTATTGTATGAATGTACAGCAATTTTGACTACGGTCCTTATGCATGCTAGCCAAGGTCATCATGAAGCAAAACCAACCTTTAGCGGACCGAATAAAACCCTCAAGCCGAAATACAATGGTACACCCGACGGTAAGAAGAGGTACCTATCAACGCGCCGTCGTCGCGTCGCCGCGGTTCCATACTACAAAGTTCAGTTTACTATGGCATGAAATGCGCTGGATTGGATACTTGCAATGACTCTGTAACCCAATGCTAATGCCTACAAGAGCAGGCGAAAAAGCAGTTCTTCGCTCGAAAAAGATGCAAAACCAAAAGCTACCGCATCTGCACACCGTATCGGCAAAGACGGTAAACCACAATGACAGATCGAACGATCGGTTACTATGAAATGGAGAGACAGGGTCACAACCATCGTGATATTGATACTACATGTACGGCATCCTTCATATCTGGGTAAGAGAAGGCCACAACTACGTAACGTCAGCCAATGGAATTTTGGATGATCACCAATGTTGAAAGCACGAATATTTGCGAAATGCGACTTACGCAAGGGCTTGCTCTGGATTTGACCTCTCATGCTGTGACTTATGAGACCATCATAGCGACTGCTGATTCGATTTATATCATGCTGATGAGAATAATATGCATCGGATTTGCCTACCTACCTACTTACATGTAATAAAATTGTTAAGATAATATCCTAGACGTACCTGTACCGTATTTACTGACCACAAACCTTGCTGGGGACTTTGTTCCACCACTTCTTCCCACAACACTAGGAGGTGGTGAATGACTTTTGCTTTTAAAGGTTTGACAGTTGATTAGTGACGAATATTTTGAGTGCACAATTTAATCACATAAAACTTTCTATTGCGCTTTTCTATGTTATGAACACGTATGATGGATGTCTCACCTTCTTGAGCTATATCATATTCCTCTACTTCCGCTTCCTGCAAGAAGTCTACAGGCAGCGACAAGCTATCCGGGCCTGGTTCATGACAATACTTCATTAAAATACTAGTTTCGTATTTACAGTGTCGACAGCAGTAATTTGATATGTCGTAACGGACAATAAGCTTGTCGAGTTATTTTGAAGTTTCAGTCATGAGCAGAACGTTGCGAATCCAACGAGGCGGTAAATGTCCCTTATGGCATTTCAAATTTCCAATATTGTTTTACGAGTAGCAACTCTACTCCTTCACCTTTTGCCCTTACAAATGAAGATAGATTGTCACGAACTCACAGAAATAATAGAAAATAATAATTTTGGAAAAGAAAGAAACCAAGTTAAATAAACTAATAGATTTTTTTTCAAAGATACTAGTAACTACTAATTCAAGTAACTAAGAAGACGTTCAATTGATAGAAGGATACGTGAGTAGAGAGAGTAAGAGAGAGAGAGAGAGAGAGAGAAATAAATGATTAATGAGTTCTCATGGTTCAATGAGTGCAGATAGATTCTATGATCTATGGTACGGTCAGCAACAGGAACAGACTTTCACATAACATTTAAATTACAAAAACTTCATTTGATCCACTTCTTTTCAGGTTTGTGTTATCACAATGTTATGTGTTAAACGACTTTCGTTGCTGACAGTACCAAATGAAAACACCTCAATGGAACCCAATGAAGAGTGTTTATAACTGTTACATCGACGGTGAGAATTTGAAATGCATCGAGAGTGCTGTTGAATTTGAAACCTTTCGCCAAACATTCAAAATCCACCAGCATTTTTTTGAGACATTTCAAATTTCCATCGTCTTCAGTATGGGACCGTAAGCTCATGCATGTTAATTGAAGCACTTACTGGCAAAGCCGCCGCCTCCAAAACCAGCACTGGGGTAGGCATACGCAGGGGGACCCGGGGGACCGTACGCGCCGCCAGAGATGCTGAGCGCTTGGCTAGCGTGGCTCGCCATTGGACGGCCTGCTAGGCTCACTGACAAAGCTACATAAAATGATAGTAATACACCGTTAGGCTGCGTTTCCACCCGGGATGTGCAGCGAGAGGTGTGCGTAAAACTAACCAGTTACAATTCTAGTTTAGGTCAAGCTGTGAAAGAAAACCCGATATCACAAGTCGACAAAAAGAACACTAGCGACATCTATGACGCAAATGAAGAACTAAAATTTAAATCCTGCATTACGATCATTGATGGTTTTTTAATATATCAATGATTAAGATGTTAGAGTTCTATGCGAATTAAAAACAGAAAACCCCGACAAGCCGTCCAGACACATCACCGATCTGGTGGCCTACCATGACGCCTTAAAGCAGGAATAATTTCAGTGTGGGAAAGAGATGGCGCTAGACGATCTGTATAGCTCTCTCTTTCCCACACTGGAATTACTCCTGCTTTATGACATCATAGTAACCCGCCTGGTCGGGGAATCCTGCCTTTTCTATTGGGGATGAGGAAGTTTAGCCCTAAAATATTATTGGTTAGTTTTACACATATCCCCCTCAACGCATTAGTGGAAATGCAGCCTTAATGTATTTTGCATAGCCGAAAAGGTCAGTACCCTTTCTCGTGTACAGAGCGTTGATCAGTAGGACACGTCAACATCTCACCATATTCATACAGTTAAAAACAAATGCTGTACGAAATCGCTATGTGATCCCAAAATTATACAGTGAAATATCATATTGATCAACGCCATGTCTATTAGCCACTGTTTATGTAAGGAATAACACTTTACTTGAATACACAATCTTAGATTATTTACATTTTTACATTTTGCAATCTTAATTAAATTTTTTATTGACCGCGTTTTTATTTAAAGAAAGAAACCGTTGCAATGGAATTTGAACTTTGGCATGTGTCATTGAGTTCAAGTTTTCATAGTTGATAATTTTCTAAGATTCGTTGTATTCAAATCTATGCTTGTACTTTTCTTTTATAAGATTGGATGGGTTTCTGCGACATCGGTGGCCATTTTCACTAACACACCTAGTTAGAAAAGGTCAAATAAAATCTTGTAAGTATTAACCGACTCATTTTCGAATTACGCACGGATCGAACCGAATATGACCTTTTACTAACTTGTCGTTGATGCACTTAGTACCATTCGTGAAAACAGACACGAACTTCGGAGTATGCGGCGGCGGTGGGGCGGTGTTGTCTTCCGGATATTACAATCAAAAGTTCATTGACTCATGGAAATTTATAAACAATAAACAAATGTTTAATTTTAACATTTCAATACACTTACGGAAACTGCTGGGGTATCCGCCGGGACCAGCTGTGAAGAAAAAATAAAAATTTAAAGATTTTATGATTAGGTAAAATTACAAATATCGTAGCGAGGTGTAGATAAATAAATTTTACTTTCTCAATTCCTGTGCGTTCCTACTGAAACTTTCACATGTTGAAATCACTACATCTCTCTTCTCTTAGTCAAAATCTTTTATCTTACCAAACATGTTTTGTATAATTATGAACGTTTTGCCAGTGGGAAGTTGGGAACGGACAGTTGGGTAAGCAGAAATAACATTAAACAACGTAATCACCTGGTTTGTCGACAGACTCGGCGTTGACTGCGTTCGTGGCGTTGGGTTTCACCACCACCAGCGATGTCAGGGGCGTTACGAACTCGTACTGGAAATGTTAACACACAATGAATACATTACATTCATTCATTCGTTTACATTCATTCATTTACATTCTGAAAAGCTTTCAATATTCTCCTTGTAAGATGTCACGGTCAAAACTTTAAGGTCAACGCACCCGTGTATAGACACCGCACTGGATCGGCACCACCTCACCATATCGGCTCGTCGTCAACCCAATATGAACGGAACTGGACCGACCCGGGTTTCGTTTTTAAAAGCGCGTGTCAGCGTTTACGCGCACGCGTTTTGTCACGACGAACTTTGAGGCGCTTATAAGCTCGTATAAACGCGAGCTGCGAGAGATACTGATATATTGCTAGTGACTGAACCCACCGGTTCAAGCGAACACGCTCGAATAAGCGTACGCGCATCCGGTTTTGTGAAGTGCAAAACGTGGCGCGCGTGTAAGACGATACGAGCAGAAATTAGCGTTCTATTATGGAGTTTCATAGAAAGGATCTCTCAACGGCTCGAGTTGAGGCGATGCTGATCGCGTGCAGTCCTTGTATGTATGCATTGTATACCTTTAAACAGTTCAGTGGGGCTTATGCAATGTTACATGGATTTACTAGAAGCATTTAATTCCTATCTATATCTATACCTTCAGTGCGAGAGCGAGAGCCTTCTTCTCCGGTGTGTTCTCTTTGTCATCAGCGTCGCTGCTGTCGGCGGCGTCGCGTTCGTCCAGCAGCTGTTTGATCGTCAGGTAGGACCAGAGACGCTCCAGAGGTAGGTAGCCCTTCTTCTTCTTCTCGATGGGGACCATTGGTACGATCTCGTAGCGTTTCTGGAATTAGTTTGTTTGGATGTTAGTTTATGATCTTGTAACCTGTTGATCTGTCTTGTAACCAGATAATGGAAGAAACTTTCTTGTTGAATTTCTTTTATATCAACTGAATAACGGCAAATTCACAATAGATACGCATACGACTGCGAAAATCTATTTAAAATATATATATCACGTCTTAACTACCATACCTTGCGGGAAAGTACTTTTAAATATTTAGAATGATAAAATTCACTCGTAAAAGTATCATAAATATGCTGCTATGAATAAATAATAGGCTCTAACTTATATCTGACTACAGAAATTTAAGAAGACATGCTGTGCCGACGATAATAAATTGGATTAAGGGTCGAATTATGATAGTTTTATTCAAGAAAATGAACTATAAATTTACTCACCCTGCCATATCCGTCTCCCACTCCGCAGAAGGCGCCGATGGTGGGCCGCAGCTCGGGAACATCGTCCAGCACCTGTCCCGCCACCACCAGCTCGGAGCCCGCGTAGTACGTGCGGAACGAGTGCTTCGTCAGCGAGTCTGATCGGACCTGGGATATTAGACAATGTTGAGTACATCTGAATTATGGAAAGCTAAATTTCGTTCACATTTTACAATTTAGGTGATTGCGGAAAAACTACTTAAATGCCTCAGTATAAAGATATTAGTTTCCATTGTATAAAGAACTATATTTCGATCACAATTAAGTTCTTATTACAAAAACTACATCAATGGCTTAAACCGTAATGTCTAGATAAGAAAACCTTTCATCCGTCTCGAGCAAACTTGGTGGTAAAAGTTCGTGCCTTCTCGGTCTGAGGTGAGGTCTTCACCCTGCAGTGGCGCAGTAGTAGGCTGGTAATATAACTAAAAAAAACCTTGTTTTGCAATAAGACAGTGAAGGTTATCAACTTGTTGTTACCTGTCCCTCCGGGTACGTGAACTTGAGGTCAGCGAGCAGCGGCGACGAGATCTGTCGGTAGAAGTCGCGCAGTTGCAGAGCCGCGTCCGCCGCCTCGTAGATGTGGCGCATGAAACCGCCGTTGCGCAGGGACAGCTTGCGCAGGAACTTCCGGTCTGCGTCCTCGCCTGTAAGCGTGCAACGTTAATATTACATTCCGTAACCGTTGAAGAACTTTAGGCTACTGTTTGAGAATTTCAAAATGTTGATACGTTTTGAATGTTTTGTAAATTAAATGTATGTGCAAGTTTATGATTAGAAATAAAAGTAACCATAACATTTACATGTACTGAATCAATGATGGCTAATCGAATCTAAAGCATAATGCTAAAAATGACAAAAAAGGTGCATCTTGTGCTTATGTAAAAACTTATCATCGGTGAACTCCTTTCCACTAGAGCTAAGTTAAGCTTTTAACTGCTAGAGACTCAAACGATCCTATTAGCAATCAAATATCTTTAATGGGAAGGCTTCCTAAGGGTCTGTTGTAAGCAACTTACCAAAAGCCAGTGAGAAGATGGTCGCCTTCTTGGGTCCGGAGTTGGTTTCCTGCACGCGGGTGATGATGCGCTTGGGGTCGGTCTCGCCGACGGTCGGGTCGCCGTCAGTCAGGAAGATGATGATCGGCTCCAGGTTTTTGGGTTCTGCAAGCAAAAGTAAGTTAGTCAAAAGATTTGTCTAAATATGTACTTTTGAATAAGTGATCTTGACGAAAAATGGTAACTTATAAACGAATATCTATTTTTCCTATTCACAATTTAATCTGGTTTACTTTCAATGCCATTAAATCATTTATAGTATGCCTGTATTTAGTCATTGATTGTATTTTTACTAAGGTTAGTTGACAAATAATTTAGGCACTGAAACAAAAAAAGAACTATTCATGAGGACGATAATTATTAGAGCATCATTTATTAGTAGGTATCACCTTCAGGATTTAAAAGAATGAAAGACAAAGAATTCGACGAAAATTTTGTTTAACTATTGACGTCAAAATAAAATGATAGCTTACCTTTAGTTTCAGCAACCTCAGCTTTAACAGCTTCAGTGGTAGCAGCTTGAGTGGTAGCTTGAGTGGTGACAGACGCCTCAGTGCCGTTACCGGTATCAGCAGGAGGGGTCACCACCCAGTCAACTCCCTTGTTGATCAGCTCCACAGCCACGTCCAAGGCTTTGCCGATGTTCGTCCCTGTGAGGTTGAAACAGTGTGTTAGCAACGGTTATGTTCGCTCGAACTAAGACATGCGAGGATAGATCGTGTCGTGGAGAATACGTTGGTAGCGGTAAACGTTATGTAGGCTCTTGTACCCTTTGATGTAAAGTCAAATACCACTTGGAGTCGGAAGACGCAGCGCAGAGCGGTAGCTGCGAAGTGGATTTCAACCAAAGTGCACTCACTTTAGTTGAAATTCCCCATTCCCGCACGTTTGTTCTCCGCTCTGGGCCTAACGCTAACTGTCATCTGTCTTTCTGAAAGGCGCTTCTTAAATACAACCAAGAGTTTGTAACAATGCTTTGTTTTAAAATAGTGTCCATGGAGTTTCTTGCCCATTCTTCTCCATAGAGATCTACGCTTTGGAATGGGCAACTACGGTACTTTCAGTTATCATACCTTGTGACTCTTAGCTTCGCGATTTTTTTGTTTTTTTTTATAACATTGAAAATTACCTGTAATGGTCTAATGGAAATAAATGCTTTGAGTTTGAACTTGTGGTGATTCATACTGGTCATTAGAAATGTACAGTTTCCACGGTGCAGCAACCAAGAACTTTAGAGTTTGCTCGTTTATTGCCTTCTTGCCAATTCCTAGTACATGATTATGGAAGTCCCAAACAGCGTTACATAATTATGTAAATTATGAAAACTATATCGTTATCCAGTGCATCGGAGCAGGTCTTACGAAGATAATGCCATGTACTATTATTTAATACAAACTCTTGAATGTTGACTTTATTTAATCTCACTTTCTTCAGATAATAAGGTCAAAGATTATAAAGTATTATATACAAGTTACATAAATAGTTTGAACGTGATATTTTGTATACACAAAACCTGTTAGGTACATAAAAATACAAGTACGTGACATAATGTACTATCACGCTTATATTCCATGAATGGATAGATAAGGGCTTTAGTAAGTTAGCACACTCACTTTCCCGCTCGTATTAGATCCCACATATATTTAAAAAAATCTGTCCCTCGCATCTACAAAGACGGGGTAACGTGAATACCGTGGCATAATTAGCTGCTACTGTTGCTAAGTAACATATCGTTCAAATATAAAAACGTTTTATACCATTACCACTCGAAAAAGGGCATTTGGTTCTTGGATAACAGTAAATAAAACTCTTTTTTAGTCACTAACTGAATTAAAACATTTTGAATTTGGAACAAGCACCAATTATACGAATTATGTACACAAAAACAAATAAAACGTACTGACAAGAATATAACACCAGTGTGCTAATTTCGAAAACTGTTCTAATTTCACTATACATTTTTAATGTTTATATTTAATTCTTAGTTCTCTTATTACCGATAATAATTATAATAAAATGTGATAAATATAAATACTATACTACTTTTTATTTTCTCGCAGTTTTTGGCAAAAAGTAGAGTACACAACTCGTAAAAAAAAATCCCTCGCTCCGCTCAGGATTCTAATCTAGAATCCCTTGCTACGCTTGGTAGAATCCCTTGCTACGCTTGGGATTCTAGATACCAAGCTCTAGAATCCGTCGCTGCTCTCGGGATCCAACTTAGTCCCTCCAATTAAATTCCCTTTTTTTACACTTGTTGCAGAATCTATTGTTGTGAATAAGAAAAGCACTAAGACACTCTAAATTATTTAGGACTGCTGATATCCACATTACATTTTATATTATTTTCAAGATTACTCGGGTTTTTTTTCTATATTCTTCTTTTATTTTGTCTGATGCCGTCGTCATCGTGTCATCGAACTAAAGGATATAAGTCTTGAACTTACCTCCATTAGCTTGAAGCCAGCTGACAATAAGTTTGGCCTTAGAGATGTTCTCCTTGGTAGCCTTGGACGGTGGGACCAGGGTCGCTTTCTTGTCGTGGTAGTCGAAGTACGAGTAAGAGTTCGTCTTGGGAGGCTCGCCGTCCGCTTCTTTGAGGTCATGCACCTACAACATAGAAAGTTTTTATTGTATGGACAAGACATGAAAATAGGTCGGTGGGTGTGGGTCAAAGTAGTTAGAAGCACAAAGCATTTTCAATTTTTTTTCAGTATATCTTTGCGCAATTTGAAATAAAGTGTAAATTGAATTAACTTTGAATCGCGTGCCTCGATCAATTTTAATTCTCTCGTCATGGATTAGTGATTTATTAGTATGCTTTCACGTTTTTTTTTCTTGTTACAAATTATAACTTCAAAGCAAATCTATTGCACTTCTATCTTTTAGTGTGAGTACTTCACCAAAAACTTTTATGTTGACATATAGACATGACTTTGACTGTACTTCAGCTAAGTACAATAATAGTATTTCATACGAAAATAATCAGTGTACATTCGAATCACAGTCGCTTGTAGGCATAATTATGGTCCATTTTCGTTTGAAACACTATGTTATAGGTATACTCGTAGATGTCAGCCTTAGCTTACATTGTAAAACGAGAACAACGGCCGACAAACTGTTTTGCAGACTTTATGCATAATATTACGCCTGTAATCCCCGAAGGGTTAGGCAGAGGTGTACCTAATAGAGCACCTACATTTCGCCAGTTATGTTTAAGTCCCATCTAATAGGGGGCCTTATTGCCATCATCCGGGCAGTAATCCAGACTCCGTGACTGCTACTGAGAAATTCCTGATGGAAAAACGCAATAACACTTTTTCCGACCCGGAAATCGAACCCAGGCAGCTTAGCAGTCGTCTTTAAGCATCTTACTGTGAGTTGTTTTTTTAAGATACGTACCGTGACAGTGGACGCAAACTCGACGATACTGAAATAGTCTCCCTCATTGAGCTCTGAGAGGATGGTCTGCATAGCCTCCCGCAGCTGCACAATCTTGCGGTCCATCATGGAGCCGGACGTGTCCAGTACGAACACCACGATCTTGTTCAGAGGAGGCAACTCCGTCGGCGCGAAGAAGTGGACGAAGTAGCCGTCGTTTACCTATGAATTAAGTAAAGTATTATCGATATTTTTCAACCGCACACGATCTACAATATCAAGCATCTATAGCATTCACTACTCAGCGTTATTTATTCCGATAAATAACGCTGAGTAGTGAATGCTATAGAGGTTCAATCCAAGTGGTACGAACTAATTGCGGACTGGCTTCGGACAGACATTTCAGTACATTATCTATCATGGCTCAGTGGAACCGTGTCAGCAATTTGCCCGTTTCAGTTACATCTAACTAAATCTGTACAGATTTCATAGTAATACTACCTAGTGTTACTAGCTCTTCAGATATAATTATTTATAAGGAGAAAATCGATTCGGTCTTTCGGATTCTGAAATCGGTTCTACCCGGCCGGAAATGACAGCCAAGCGATAATTCTGGCCTTCTCTGTATTCGAAGGATCATCGGCAATTACATATTATGATTGGTAAAATGTAATCATGAATGAAGAAGGACTCACCAGTATCTCGCCGTCCTTAGGGCGCGCTACATCGTACTGTACCACGAACTGTCCCAGCACACCCTCGGTCACCACCTCTTCGGGCTGAGAGTACGACCACGAGTAGTGGCTCGAAGCGCTGGCTGCGGCAGCAGAATCTTTAGCCTTTTGCTGTGAATATGTCACTTAGTTTAACATTAATTGATAAATAAATAATTAGTTACATCACGCCCGAGGGGTAATGTAGGCGTATATAGGAAGCGAGAGAAATCCACGCGAAAAATTTTAGCGCATCATTATAGCTGTATATAATGATGCGCTAAAATTTTTCGTTTTTTATTTAACCGGCTATTCGGTACTTTTATATTTTTATACTCTGCGAATTGAACTATTTGCTGAATTCAAGGTAAAAGTGTGTGTCACAACGTCCCTCACACCATGTACCTACCTAAAGTATACTCACATTTCCTCACATCTAAAATCTTAAGGCTTACTCCCAACATGCAATGAGTTCAGAATTTAATTGCAATCGACACCGATTCGATTCAGAGATTGAAAATGAGCATCGAGTGATTTGAGAATAAGCCTGCATATCTTGGAAATCAAATGATTTTATGCTAAGATTTGGAACTATTCGACATTGAATTCCCCGAGCTATTGAGAATAAGACAAAACCACAAAAAATACAATTGTAGACTGTAACTCCTGTACTTACCGTGTATATTTGAATGAGTCTCTCTTGTTCCTGCAGATCCGGTGTGAACGTGATGGTCGCCTCGCGGTCATCGTGAGTTTTCACGATTGTTGCCTTCACGTTTTCTGAAAATTAAACTTTACTCATGAATAACGGCTTTTATTACCAACAGACAAAAAAGTAAAATAGTACAAACTAGATTTCGATAGATCATGTTCAAGGGTCAAATTAAATTAGATAATGAAACTCCACGTTCTTTCGATAAAACAAAAAAAACTGATTTGACGATTTTTTTCGAGTCTACGATACCCATCATTATCTTCGAAGTTATAAAAATGAAAAATAATTTCAGTTGACCCTGTGTAGTGGTACCACTAAGCTGCTACATACTATAAAGCCCATCCTATACTTACGAGGATCGTCTACAGAAGCATCAATTTCGTTTCCAGTCCTGATCTCCGGAACCCTCAGCTCCACCAGTTTCTCTGTCTCCTTGATGTTAACGGTGACGGTCAGCTTGGGTACGAGCGCACCCGGGTGGAGGTTGATGGCGTGGTTGTAAACGCCGTTGCGACGTACCAACAGCTCTTCGTATGTCAGGTTGAATACAGCGTTGGAGGAAGCTTCAACGTTTACGGATACTGTGAAGTGGTTGGAGTCGCGCGCTCTGAAATTAAAATGATATTTAAAATAGCTGGTCATAAAATGACACAACGAGTCGTAAAGTCGGCGAGTTGGGAAAGTTTTTGTGGTTCAAGGAGAAAAAGGATTTGTTCAGTACTTTCACAGTTCCTTATTGTATCTCTGACAACAGCAATCGAAAAAAAGATCAAGCAGTCATTGGTAAAATAAGGCCTCACACACGACCACGACTTTTGACCGCAGAAGCTCCGACCAGGAAGAAAGTTTGATTGCATGACCCGGCCAGTTTTGTTCGAGACAGCGGCCGGTCCGGCCAAAAGTCGTGGTAAAAAATAACGGTAGCGCGTCGTCTCTCACCTATCTTCTCTTCTTTATCGTGTGGTTAGTTCCTAACCTGGTGTCAGAGTTTTTATGCCGGCCGTGGGCCTCTGACTTGGCTTTACATGCCGTCAAGAAATATCTCTCAGGCATGCTGGTTTCCTCACGATGTTTTCCTTCACCGAAAAGCAAGTGATAATTATACTAAACGCACATGAATCCGAAAAATCAGGGAATCACACCTGTGATTTTTGTTTTTATTGTTTTATGAATCTGACATGTAATTTTGATAATTATTAATAAATAAACTAAACTATGTGACGGTTACCTTCTGAAGCTTCGTATTCATTAGAAATAGTTAGGTTAGGCGCTAAACACACGATAATGAAAGAAGATTAAAAACAGTTGCACATCATTTATGTTGCTGAAATACTTTTTACCCTAAATACATTTTTGCAACACAAAAACATGTAGCTGGAAAAAAATGGGTCAACTGTATTTCGCGATGAAGACGGGGCTATACTTGTATTGAGGCAAACAAGGGTTTTTCTTTAATTGAACTTCGAGTCACGTCCATTTAGAAGTTCAGTTGGACTAAAGAAAGTTTGTTTTAAAAGATTTCCTCAAATACATACATCAACTCTTCCACATAAACTGTTGACAACGGAGATTGTTTCCAAACAATAGCTGCTTAAACATTGGCAAATAACGGCTCAGCTGTATACATATTATGTAGATACTACATTTACATATAATAGGCGGTAGGTACAACACTGTCAATTTTGTGACATGTATGGCCGTGAATGTCTCGTGCCATATTCGGTGAACTTGCGTTTGTCATTTGTCGCTACTTTAGGTGCAATAAGCAATGCACAGTATAACCACTTTAAGTTTGCAGTTCAACGTGGCTCTGCTTGACAAAAAAAAATGCATCGATATATCAAACTTGGTACATTTATTTTAGTTCTGTGTTTTCCCGCTTGCACCCATAAGTTGGTTGAAGACTTGAAGTGTAGTGTTATCTATTGTTTTTAATAGATGTCTTGTCTGAAGAGCAAATAAGATGGTGCACTGAGATTTCGATTTTGAGAACAATGAGGTGTTATAATAACTCAAGATTTTATGCTATTTAAACAAGTCACAGATCAGACTCGACCAAAGATCAATCTTTTATGCCTAAGTAAAAGAAATACGTGTGTAATGTTATGATTAACGCTAAAAACGGGATATTTTCCATGGTTACTGTTTGTTCTGAGTTCCCTGTTGCAAGCACCATGATCACAGATATACTGAAGTCTGAAGTTATTGTGGGTGAGTATTTATGAGCAGAAAAATCGGTCTGCCCTCTTTCTTGTTCGTTTTTTGCACTCAGTACCGCTACCAATGCCACTCGCAACTCGATGCTGTTCCCGAAACACGAAACTCACTGTGTCCGCCCGCGAGCTTTTTTCGGCATTTTTTCGGTTTTTACACAGTTAATATCGGGTACTCAGAACAAACAGTAAACATGGTAAATATCCCGTTTTTAATGTTATCGATAATGTTAGTGACCATGACAGTTTAAAAACTTATATGTGTGTAATGCTTTGAACATAATATAAACATGTAGTTAAAGTGCGTGAATAATGCGAAAACACGTGACTTTCGTACAGTGGTTTACCTTCACTTAAATATGACAGATAAGGAAAATAAGCTACATCGACTTACTTGGCAGAAATATGAGCAGCGCCGATTCCCTGGTTGACGGCATTCTGATAAATTTGTTTGGCCTCTTCCTTTTCCTTCACGTAGGCCTTGTAAGATTTGCCGTCGAGAGTCCTGTTAAAATGGTGATGAAATAAGTTTTTATCAGGCGTAGAGAACTCAATCATATTACGGTCATCAAAATTTTCCCAATTGGTCTAGTGGTTGCAAGCGATTTGGGTTTGATTACGGTGGAGCTAGGGAAAATTGTCCGGATTCTGGATAAGTGTTCCGTTGTTGGCAATAGGCTCGCCTAATCAACGGACTTTAACAAAACTGGCGAAAACAGACGGTATAATGGTTTACTAATAAACGCTGGTTAAAGTTAAGAGACGTTTAAACGTCAAAAATGTATCATATTACAGTCGCTAATCATTACTTTACTTTTCACAGTTTTATTAATAAATCCCGTTAAGTTTATGATTTTATTATTAAGGGGTTGGCAGTTAGTCTTGTATTTATTAGGATTGACTAGCGTTCTTCTTTTTTCTTCAGTCGTTAAGTAGTCAGTGGCGCGAAAGTCTGACAATCAGTCTTACCACGGGTTATCGTATTACCTATGGTAGGTATTACCCAGTACTAACTGTGTTGTGGAGGTCAGATAGGCAGTAGCTCCATGTAAAATACTGGTATTTAGCTGCATCCGGTTAGACTGGAAACCGACCCCCAACATAGTTGGCAAAAGGTTAGGCAGATGATGTTGAGTAGGGTTCTTCTTTTTGGACCTACGTGGGTCTGGGTATGTACACCGATGATGGGGGCTTTTATGTTATGTTAAAATTTCAAAGAATTTTGGAAGCTTACATGACGAATCCGCTGATAAAGGCAGTTTCAGGCAGCAGCACCCTGAAGTTGGCTTCCTGCGCCTTCTTGGCGGGGTTGCGCACTTTGGCGACCACGGTTGTGTGCGCATACCGTAGCGACACATCGGACACCACGTCCATTTCCGTCAGCTTGATTGGTGGACTCGGCTCTTCAGTTGTATTGTCTTCTACGGATGGTGTAGGTGTAGATGTCGTGATCTGGGTGATACAACATTTTTGTAAAGGGATGCATGGAAAGACAATCAAGTCAGTAGTTTCGTACGTTTTGACTGTGAGGCACTTTTATAATTATGGAACAGTTTTTTTTTAAACTGACCGATAAATATCGTAGCTAAAAGTTTTTGTAACGTTGTCCCTAATACCGTATATTGTGTTGTCGCCATGCGACAAAAATGATGTCACAAAAGCGCATTAGGAGGAAATGTACCAGCCTGGTCATGAGCCCTGGTTAAAACTCAGCCCGTAGATTATTGATAGTAGGTTACAAGGGGAAACGCTAGTTGGCCTACTCAGTTATTCAAATCAAAATTTTCAGGACCACGCATGTCAGAATTAAAGTGGCCGGAGAAAGAAGAGCCTAAGTAAATAAAGTTTACAAAAACTCACGGTATCATCCAACTTAGCGACGACCATGGTGTCCTGCGTGGGAACCGCGGCCGAGTGCGCCAGCGCAGCCATTGCGCACAGGCAGCCCAACACCGCTAATAAGCGGCTCATGATGCTTCTCTGTAGAGGAAGGAACAATATTTTAACATTATTCTAAAGACAATAGATGGTTGCAGCAGGGTAACAAAAATCGTTGTAGGCAGGTAGGTAATACAGGTAGATTCGACCAATAATAAAAGAGACCAGTGACGCGATATGGATTTCAACCAAGTGGTTGTCAACTTGTCAATGAACGTCTACTCTATCTCTGCTCGTCTCTCTCTGCTTGGGAGTAATCCGAGCCTTAAAACCTTTACAGTTGTGTCTTTTTTTAATGCCCTAAGTATTACTATTTAAATCTCAAAAGCACCTTCATTAATTAAATAATTAATTAAAAGTGTACTGTTTTACTGAATGAAGGGCCGATTAGTAAGTCTATTCGATAAACTGAAGTAGTTATTATTTAAAGATTAATTACCTATTATTGTTGTGTTAATCTAATTAGCTGACTTCCAGTGAACCCTTACACAAACAATAACAATTTATTTCTAAGTAAATGAGCTGCTTACCTATAATGTATAAGTAGGTAAATAAGATAAATCGAATTGGTAAGTTTGTTATCGACTTTTGCAACATTTAATCGGCGCAGTGGGGAAACAAAGCTGGGTTATTTCCTTTAAGTTCTTGGTAAGTAATACAAGTAGGTATCATTATGATCGTATTCGTTATTAAAACACAACACTTCTTCGAAAGACAAACAGATTTATTAGTGTATGTACTATAGATAAAACTGTGTTATGTCCAGCCAGTGTCACATACCTACGAGGCACGAGCTCCCTACCTATTGATAAAAGCCAGTCGTGTGTGAAGGTCAAGTAAATATGGAATTCTATACAAAATTTGACACAGAGATAGGTACATATAGAAACAGACACTGTTCCTTATTAAAGCATTTTAACAGCTGATGTCAATGAGAGCAGGGCCGTAGCTTGGAGGGGGGAGGGTTCGAATAGCCCCGAAAACTTCGAACAACTCACTCGATTGACTTTGATAAGTCATCGTGTTGTTGAGGTCAATCGAACTGTTGTCCAGTGCTTTATCTTCCTAAATAAGTTCTGTCGTTAGGGAATAAAAGTGTTTCAAAAGATGTTCCTAATTTATTTTAATTTGCTTTCCTCCATGCCTCGGAAAGCACGTTAAGCCGTTGTTTGGTCCCAGCTGTCAATTGTAGATTTTTGACAGTCGTTACAGGTAGTCAGTGGACCGAAAGTCCGACAACCAGTCTTTACCATGTAAAGTACTGGTATTCAGCTGCATCCGGTAAAACTGGAAGCAGACCCCAACATAGTTGAGAAAAGGCTAGGCCGATGATGATGATGATGGTCTGACTTTTAGGATTGGATCTCCCCGAACAGAATTTCCCCCGAGTATAAGACAGAACAAATAAAACTAGGAACGGCGAATGAGCTAACTGATTACAAGATGACGTGATCTCATCATAATAAATCAAGTTTAAGCACATCCTCTTTCTGGTTTTTCCAAACCTCGGTAGGATAAAAAAAATAGCAAATCGTGCACATCAATATTTACATCTTCTGAGCTTAACGAAGTGTGAACAGGTTCCAAGAAACGAAATATATTGTTTTCCTGCTAACATAAAAACAATTTCAAAATAAGTTACTAAATGACTCAAGAAGTCTGAAGCGATAGCAACAAAGTAGATATTCCTACAATTACACAGATTACATTTTAGCTGACAAACAATGTTGTACAGCACGAAAATCGTCTTGTCGGCCACGGAAGGATCAAGCCTACCGGTTGTGGGAATATTTTTGGGCATTATGGCCACAGCTATGCGAAAAAATGGCGCTGAGCGAGAAAAGAAATGCTCATCATACATGAAATGTAGCATTTCCTGCGAACAACAGCACAAGCTGTGACTGGACCATGGCGAGTGCAGGCAGGCCAAGGAAGCACTTCCCACTATCGATGGCCGCCTCACCAAACGAGCGCTTAGGCTGACCAAACTACTGCTGCGCACACTTACAGCCGCCATCACTGGACACGGCTCTTTTAATAAACACCTCTTTGTCATAGGTGTCACAGACAGCCCCCTGTGCCGAGCAAGCATGGAGGAAGACGAAACAGCAGCCCACGTGCTTCTACATTGCCCAGTGGTTGCAACATACAGGGCAAAGTACTTCGGTACCGTAGGTACTCTCCGCGAGATTGTCAGCAACATCAAGGCGCTGCTGGCCTTTCTCGGGGAGTTAGGGTGGATCGAATAAATTTCCCACCCGTACGCAAAATACGCGCTTTGACGTGGAGTTGCGGACACCAGCCCGTTATACAATAAAATAGCATTTCCTGCTCGGATTCTCAAAAGTTCCACTCACCAAAAGGACCTACCTTTGGTGCGGTCCCTATGAGTTATGTAATGAATTAATGACGTAGGTATCTAAAGCATTTTTGGTTTGCTATTAAATGTGGGAAGTACATCTGCATTGTGGTACATTGGGTACTTGCGTACCTCTTAGACTGTAACTGGCGTTGGCTGAGTCTATCTGCTAGACTCCTTGCTAGTTGCTATCGTAATATTATAAATAGTCAAGTAACATCAGACGCAGTCGTTAACCGTAACGGTAACTACCGGTTTTGAACAGAAATCAAATAATATTACAAATTTATACTAATAAAAATAATACCCGATAGACAGCTATAAAAATCAATGTTTCATCTAGCGATGAAGCAAGCAATAATAAAATATTATGAAAAAAATCCGTAGAATCGCAGACTGGTTTTAGATGAAGCGACTACGGCGCATAGTAACTAACAACACATGTAAAAATAAAAACAAGTATCGCTATAATCATCATTTGACCATAAATAACTTGAGTTGCGAGGTGGAAAGCAAGGAGGTCAAACATGGAACAGGTTCGAGAAGATCTACAGGTGGGAATCATGCGGGAATAGTGTGAAGACGAGCTATTCAACTTTAGATCATCCTTTTGGCTAGTCTATGAACAAAAAACTTTTTGAAAAAAAAAACACCAAACAAGTGGAAAATTACTTTACTTTACAAGACGGTGACTTTTAAAGTAAAGTTATTTTTCCACTTAGAAATCGGTGTACAAACATGAAATAAAAAAGACCTCTTCCTTTTTTAGAAGTCGGAAAAATATTAAATACAGACGTACAGAAATTAGAGAGGAGGGATTTAGGTTTTATGATGTTTATTTTGTAAATTGATTTTTACTGATGGTATGGTATTTCCGACGGCAAAAAGATTACTCGAGGCAGAACCAGTCAAAAGGTCGGGGCGAACGGCGATGGATTAGGGAAAATAGATAATCCAGTCAATCGAGAATGTCGAGACGTACGTAAGTACGTACTTAAAGATTAATGAACAGACGCTAATGTAGGCTCCGATTACGCAGAGGCATAACCAGGGTATCTTTCATATCAATGCGAGTTACCTAATGCAAAAAGCATAGTGGTACATGATTACATCATATGACAAAGCGACATCTAGAGGCCTCGACGGCCTCGACCTTGCATCTCCAGTTGTTATTTTATGACTTTTTATCTTGAAACCGCAAATAAATAACTTAAATTGGGTAAATATAATCTCTATTCGCGAAATGATAGTACCTATGGACGATTGCAAAGGCGATTTTTTAGCTGCGGGCAGTCGGTTAACACGATGATACGGTTGCGAATTTTTTTGAATGTTGTTGCATTACTGTTATTATCTTTGTAACAACGCATCGTGTCATGTTTTATAGTCCATCAACGTCCGCTGCTAAAGCACAACAACTTCCACTGTGATACAATGGGTTGGAAGAGAATTTTACAATAATAACATTCCTTGGCAAAGATCTGCTTACACATGTAGGTGCTGGTCGTTATAATAACAACTTAGGTAATGATGCCTGGTTCTGCCTCGGGGTTCAATCACAGCGAGACGAACACCGCACGGAAATCGCATCGGCAAATAGATTTCTCGAGGCAGACCCAGTCAAAAACCGGCATCGATAACGCCTGGCAGAAGATTTATTAGTTGCCAATCGTTCAATCTATCATTCGATCTATTGTTAAAATACATTCGTGACAGTAGCAATTCTAAGGATAGTATCTTACAAAACTGCCACCAATTCCAAGTTATAAAATCAATTAGTTAGGTACCTACAACACCTAACGATAATTATTTACAATGCGAAACTAATATGTTTCGTGCACACAACGTGACCAATAAACCAAAAGCGGATTAAAATTTCATTGATATTTGACATCCACTGGCTGATGGTGCCATCAGAAACGAGTTAAGAACTTACTATAACACCTATAGGTTATACATTTAATACAAACATAGATACGCATCTAACACCTCTCAAACGTGTAAATAGGTGGAACTAACATCTACGTAAAATGGATGTTTATTATTATTCAATACAACTTAAGAAAGGAAATCCTCGGTGTCAGAAAACAATCAAGTAAGTATAGGAAGTTTCCTAAAAAAATGTTTAGACGCCCAACAACATAAATTTAAAAAGTTGCGCATCGAAGGTGATTTTTAGATAGATGACCCCATAATACTGCAAGTAATATTGTATTGAAGACATCTGATTAATGAATTGATAAAAACACAAATCATAGAACTACATATAAATCGTGCTAGCAATGCACATAAATCCAAAATTATTCAAGTCGAGGACCGGTCCCCGTACGGACAGTTGTAAAACAGTTAATCGCGGAATCAATCGCTTACCTACTAACAAACACCACCAAAACATTGATATGTTTAAACACCGGTAACTACTCAGCCGATACGTTGTTACATAAAGGCAGCACATACTTACTCGTTTGTTTACGCTCAACGAGATGATTGCACCAATTGTCCCTCAAGCTCTGGCACGTTCCACGTTCACCCTCAGCAATGGGTCTATGGTCACTGGAGCGCGAGTAAGGAGCGTGCGTGTTCGTCGTCGTCCGCCGCGAAACTCGATAGGACGCTACTGCGAACGGCTTAAGTAGTACACACATATTGTGCACATATCTGTGTTGACCGCCGAGCCGCGGGCTTCCCGCGACGTAGGTATTCGTGGATCTTCGGGTCAATCGGACAACTGTTCTCAAAGTGTTTGCTTCAATTTCGATCCCGGATATCAGATTTTTGTCCCCAAGTGAACAGCTGGAATAAACGGACACTTACTTTAATGGTTTTCTTGTGATACTCTACTTCATACAATAAAAGTAAGGAAAAACAACTGCAATGGAAAATAAAGTTGAATCATTTATTATTCCTGCCTGGCCTTGACTGAGAATAGTCAACCGCATCACTTCCTGCGAACTGTGGATGTCATTTTAGAAGCTATTAAGGCAATCTCACGTAACGGATTAGCAGTAACAGTGCCGACTGAGGACACATTAGAATGCGAAAGAGAACAGCGCATTATTTATAAACACTTACACACCATAGCGAATAGCGATACTAAGTTAATACAGAGCGTGGAATTGTGGAAAGCATCTGTCTTCGTCACTTCTTCTTCTTGGCGTGTCCATGACAATTTAAATTAAGTCAGCCCAAAATTTGGCGACGAGTTTGGTACTTTCAGTAGCGTACATCAGCTCCTGTGATATGCAAGCAACAGGACAGGCAGGACACGATATCAAGTGTCCCATCATTTGTCACTATACTATGGTGAGAACCAAGGTTCCATCAGCAAAAACTCAATATTAATAACACAACATTCAATGTTTAGTCTTTTAAGCTTTGAAGAACTCATTATCTCACAGAAAAAACGTTAAGTGTGAAGTTAAACACAGCGGGGAGTGGGTGCTCCCAGAGAGACATCACAACATCTAGAAATTTCTTAATCACAGTCTTTTTTCTGATATTGACACCTCCATCTGTGAGCAATACTATGCTTATCATAGGTACGTTGCCCTTGCCATCTCAAAGACTAAGTTGAAATATCTCTTGTAGCTGTACTTCCACATGCACCCAAATTTTACCCTTGAAAGAGAAACTCAGCAACACTACTTGACGGAGAAAAACTTAGAAATACCATCGAGCCTTTTCCCTGGGGGTAGGCAGAACCCAGAGGTGTGTAGATATACCTACCTACACTTAGTACTCATGCGTGGGCGCATCATTTGTCGTTAAACGTTCTCGAATCCAGAGTCCAGACTGCTACTCAGAAATTTCTAATTGTGGTAAATCCCAATAATACACTGGTCATCAAAAAAAACGCCCACCTGCGTTTTTACCGCAAATCATGTTTTTCTTAAGCAAAAGCAAACAAAATGTTTTAGTACTAAAATGTTTTATTTACACCAATTTAATCACAATTAAAACATCAAAATCATTTTGTTTAAAAAAACAAAATCCTTAATTTTACACCACTTTTATTAATTTTAAATGCGCTCTAGTTTTTTAGTCTTAAATCTTATGTACATACACAATTGTTGCAATTTAATATTGCGTATTCCCTCCTCTTGCTTGAATGATGGCCTGCATTCGCAGTTTTAATAACCTTATCAAGATTTTGATAGTCTCTCGAGGAATTCAGTTCCATTTTTCTCTAATGGCGGTTTCCCAAGTCTCCTTATGTTGTGGGGACTGAATTACGGGCTCTTACCTTTTGTTATAGGGTGTCCCACATATGCTCTATAGGGTTGAGATCAGGGCCTCTTGCTGGCCACGACGTATCCCGAATGCCGACCTCTTCAAGGTAATCGGTGGCGATGCGCGCTACGTGTGGTCGTGCAATATCAAGCATTAATTCAAAGTTCTCTCCAATAAAGCACCATATGCACCATATCTTCTAAGATCTTTGTGATGTAGCATGCTGCAGTTAAAGCACCTCTTCGTATGAAAACCAGCTCTGTGCGTCCAGTCAAAGATATCCCAACCCAAAAAATTACAGAGCCCCCACCATAACTGACATTTTCTCTTATGCAACACTGGCTGTAACGTGCACCTGGCCGTCGCATGACATTATGGCGTCCATCAGAACCGTATACAGTCATTCAACTCTCATCACTAAACAGAACTGACTCCCATTGGCCTATACCGAGCAAATTGAAGTCTGGCTTGTCGATGAGCTGCTGTCAATTGTAGTCCTGTTGCTGGCTCGTGTGGTCTTAAATTCTATAAACTTCTCTCGAAGTTTCCATCTTACAGTACAGTCACTTATAGCCCCACCCTGGTCTTCCCGTAAGCGTCGCTGGGGATCAACACCAGGTGGGTGTCGATTTCGTATAGCTGATTCCACTATAAAACGGTCATAGCTTTGAGTTGTCACCCAATATCTTACAGATTCTGATCTTCTTCGATACTGCCCAGTCTCTATAAACCTTTGGTAAACTCGCCGCACTGCAGAACGGCCACGACAAGTTGATTTAAGCCTTGTTTGAGCAAAGCCACCACTTGAGCCACCTCAGCTTCAGTAGTGTCCATCATCATCTGCCTAGCCTTTTCCCAACTATATTGGGGTCGGCTTCCAGTCTAACCGGATGCAGCTGAATACCAGTATTTTACATGGAGCGACTGCCTATCTGACCTCCACAACCCAGTCAGTACTGGGTAATACGATACCCCTTGGTAAGACTGGTTGTCAGACTTTTTGGGCCACTGACTGCCTAACGACTGTCAAAGATCTACAAATGACAGCCGGGACCAACAGCTTAACGTGCTTTCCGAGGCACGGAGGAAACTCGGTATGTAATGGGCGGTCACCCATACAGACCAACCTAGGCAAGCACGGCTTAACCTAAAGATCGACCCGAGCGGCTGTTATTATTCAGCCACGAGCTCCTCCTAGCTTGAGCTTCAGTAGTGTCCATTATTTTTAAACAAAGTAATCAAAACTACAGGCTAGTTAAATAATCGTAACGTTATTAACAACAAATCCTTACAAAGGGCTGTTTCGGACTGAAAGAACGGTTGCAATTTATTCCGCCGTAAAACCATCAAAACAGCACTGAACAGTATTTACGTACCTATAAAAAAACTGTTAAGTCCCTTCAAGTGCAATAAGATTTACGACAGACAAGATGACAAACATCATACCGACCCTCAATATAAAAAACAAACGTGTGAAACGGCTTATCTGTCAAACAATCGATAAATATTCAACAAAAACAAGGTGGTCGATATTTTTGAAGGGTGAGAATTGAAACCAGGACCTAAAGCACAGCAGTCGCGCTTGGTACTACATGGTACAGATGGTATGTACTTACGAAATTATTCATAGCATAACTACCTACTCAAGAAAAAAATATTATTTCTTACTTCTCCGTATCCAAAGTGTTTTGAACATAATTCTCAGCATGAGGAAAAGTAAGTAGATAAAGCGAACCGAAATTTAGTTACGTGCGTATGATAAGAAATCCCAGAGCAAAAACAAAACCTGTTGCTGTTTACGTAAAATAAAAAAGCCGTCCGACCCGCGGCTGGTACACGTACCTACCGATTTTCACTAATCGATTTTTAATAATTGTATTTTAGTTTTGGCTACATCGCTTAATCGTGGTTTATTATTGGTAAAGCACATTGTGAAGGAGCTCATCAAGAAAAAATACCATTAGGTACAAGATTAAAAACCAGCCCTTTTCCAGTTGGACTCGCGCACCGAGGCGAGCTCCGTATAAACTTGTACGTATTTCCTTTATTTCTTTTCTATACATATAATTTACATTTTTAACATTTCTATACAAAGTAATATAAAAAAAAATATATATAAAAATAGTAGCCCACCGGCATCGGGAACAGGGTTCGAGCCACCGGTGGTCAGGGCTCTTGAGAGAGGAACCTCCTAACGATACTCGCCGTGTCCAGAAGTACTGCTTTCTGAATCAAGCCCTTGATCCAGCTGCCAAGCGAGAGCCTCCTCAGATGTTGGTCGAGGCTATTGGCTATTAAGCCATTGGCCGACACGAATATCGGCACAATGACTGCTGTACTCACGACCCACATGTCGACAACCTCGCGAGCCAGATCTAGACATTTGAATTGTTTATCTTTCCCTCTTTTCACGAGGTTCTCGTCATGCGGAACCGTTAAATCAACAATCATTGCGCGACGCTCCAATCGATCTATCACCACAATGTCAGGTTTATTGGCAACAATGGTCATGTCAGTGACGATAGATCGATCCCAATACAATGTGATATTACCATCATCGAGAACTGGGTCGGGCGCATACTTATAGTATGGAACTTCTGATTCCACAAGGTTGTACTTCAAAGCAAGTTGCTGGTGGATAATCTTGGCAACGAGATTGTGTCTATGCAAGTATTCTCCGTTAGCCAGACGAGAACACCCAGAAATAATGTGTCGGATCGATTCTCCCGGACGGTGGCATGCCCTACATATGTCAACCGTGCCATCCTTTACAATGTATCTCCAGTAGTTATTCGTCATCATAACTTCGTCCATTATTGCACAGACAAAACCTTCGGTTTCCCCGAATAGAAAGAAAGAAAGAAAACATATTTATTTGGCCCATGCCACAAGTGCACACAACAAGCACAAAAAAAATATTATATAAAAATATAATAGGTCACCGAAGCGCAGCCAAGATACGGTGTGCGTTACGATTGCTCCGCCAAGTTATCAAAACAGAAAAAAACTTCGCCAAAAAATTAAAACAAACTGTCAGCTGGTAATGTGCCCAAGAGACTGGCGGCGTTGCCCTGTTGTATGGCAACACTTAGCCTCAGGCCAAGGTAAAAGCCAGCCCTTGGGTTACGGAAGGCGTCAACTCGGCGTTTCGAAATTTCCTTATACAGGCTATGAGCACTCGGACCCCACGGTTCCACAGTTTCAACCCCAAACGGCTCAAAAATATAGTTTCCTCAAAGGTTTATATATTTATGCCGCTTGAGGTTCTCTGCAGCCGCAGTGGCAGCGCCTGCACTGCACGATGAGCTTGAAAGAAGTGATGGTGCAAGTGTATCGGCGCACGCAAAAAAAAGAAAATAAGTTTTAAAGCTGATGACGTCATCAAGATTCCTTTGCTCATTCAACGATTTAAATCGTACGTCAGTGACACTCTATTGAGAGTTGGTTTTATTAATGGCATTCTCATTCACATAAAGCTAAGGGCTCGTTCAGACACGAAATTATTTATTTATTTTAATATTATTTATTCATCACAGATAGCAAAATTAACAAAAATATAAAAATTAATTAAGTAATAATATATTCGCCAGTTAGAGGTATTCCCAAATCAAGTCGAAATTATGGTTACCCTGCTCTAACGTTATATGAGAAAACATATTTTTAAAGATTACACGCGTTGTAAACTGTTCTGAGGGTAAAACGATATGTCATTCTAATGAGGTTAAAATGCTGAATAAATGGATGTTCACACCGAAATCCTAGCAATTATAGATAATGAGATATCGGCGTCCAAAGTAACGTTTCGATCGCGCGGCCACGTACTTTTTGTTTTGGACTTATTTTGTCTGTTTAACTAAACTTTAGTAGTATTTAATGCTTTCGTTAGTTTTGAAAAATTAAGACCTTTCTTCTTGTAACAGTTTTAATGTATGAAGTCTTAGATTTAAAGAAATAATCAACAATAAAGAAACAACAGGTGGAGGATTGCGCGGCCATAACTTCCAAGGTGAATATTTCGCAAAAGATTGATCCAGAGCTTATCATTCTTTTTTCGACAAATTTTGACAAATTCAGTCTTCAATTGACAAAAAGAATTAGATCTCTATCCCAAGTAGTTGCTGAGATATCCATGGCCGCGCAATCCTCCACGTTACGTTCGCGCGGTCAACTTAAAACCCTTATAACTTCTTTATTTCTACTTTGACAAATTTTTGGTTTGTACCCTTCGATTTTGACAAATTTCGACAAATTTTTTGGCGAAGTTTTTTTCTGTTTTGATAACTTGGCGGAGCAATCGTAACGCACACAAGATACGGACGCTAAGAAGTCTACATCGGGTCCATGTAGGGCCCGGTAAAAGCATCCGTGAAGCTCCTTGCCCTGCCATACCTCCTTGCAATCATTAGTGTCTAATACTCTAGGTTTGCGCCAGTTCTCGCTAGCCAGGGAGAGCGGGGTGAGGCCCTTGTCCACTGAGACCACATCTCGGTGCATCCCCACGTCGACTTCTAGGAAGTATTCCCTGAGACTACATCCCTCACTGTTGTGCAGGGTCATAGTATTTAAAAAGCCACGACCCCCGCACTTCCGCGGGATATACAGTCTCAGGGAATTAGGGTTTGTAATTTTTTTAGTTTCTTAAGGTGAAAGCGCCAGGGTGGCCCGCGAAATTCAAATTCAATAACTATTTCATGAAAGAGTCATTCAATGGGGTTAAATGAACTTAGAGGGTTGTATTGATGATTTTAATTATTGTAATTCTGTAACTACATACGTGTTACTTGCGCGACTCATTTTTCATCAACATGCAACATGACAATGACCTGCAAATTGAAAAAAAACGCAAGAAAATTTGAATTTCGCGGGACACCTTGACGCTACCACCTTATGGGTCCTATCACAAAATCGTACTGAGTTCAAGCAGCCGACGCATCGCAGCATGTAGCAATTGGGAAGTTGTAATTACGTTTATTTTAAACTAGCTTCTGCCCGCGGCTTCACCCGCGTGCCCTACATGAAAAAAAATGTTTTTTTTCTTAGTCAGAAACAAACATTATAAGCGTTCTCACTCCCTCTTTGACTCTGTTTGGGGGATGATTTTGGAAAAACTGTGATACACGTGTCTCATAATTTCAATTGAAGAGTGTGTACACCAATTTTCGAGTCAATCGACCCAGAGAATATAAAGTTACACAGAAAATTCAACCCGCCATTTCACCCTCTTAAGGGTGGAATTTCTTAGTGGATACCTACTCTTCACAAAGAATTACACGGTTTGCAAATTCACGGTTACCACGTATTCAGTACATCTTTCTGAGCCTTAGCGCTTAGCGCCAACGGATATTGTGTCTGCAAACCTCTGTTAGCGGGTTTTTCTTGCGACTTGTTCGTCTGAGCGGAGCTCTCAAAACGGTGAAAGAAAACGTCGAGAAGAAACCGTATGTCCTAAAACCAAGAAATCGAAAAGCTGCCTATTCGCCAAACCGCACTGAGCTTGCGTGGTGAATTTCGGCCCAATGAAAACGTTTTAAGCTGATTTATTGATTGGAGCTGAAGTGAAATAAAGCTCGCGATATTCGGGCGAGTAGGTATTCACTGTAAAGCCTGAAGCGCAGGCCACACCGCCAGCTGGCGGGCGGGCGAGCGACGCGAAAGACGCATCGTTTCACCTCTTTTCATACTTTGGTTCACACCGCGAACTATCGAAAGATACGAACGTAGTATGAAAAGAGCGTCGTTCGCGTCGCTCGCCCGCCCGCCAGCTGGCGGTGTGGCCTGCGCTTGAGGCTGACATCCATCCCTCTATTTTTGTTAACTTAGTTATAGCAACAAAACATCTTCGATATGTTATAAAACCAGGGACCGAAAAATCAGGATTAAATATTGACCGCCGCGCGCTGGTTAGACCAATAATATATATTAACCATTTATATATTGTTGATTACGGTGGAAGCGCCAGGGTAGCCCGCGAAATTCAGATTGTCTTACGTTTTTGGCAATTTGCAGATCAGTGTCAGGTTATGTTGATAGAAATATGAATCGCGAAAGGTTACGTCGATTTATTATATTATATTATTAATCTTTTAATGATTTTACAGGTAATCTGATCGATTCCCACTACACAATTATCCCTCAGGCCTTTAATGAGGTTGCAAATTTCTTGTTTATCGGTAGATAAAGATAAAGATATATTTATTGCATAACTGTGTACATTAAGTTCTTATTAGTAAACATTACATTTTTAGTTTCAACAGTTTACCCAAGTCGGATATGCAATGGTATTTTAAGGATTAAGGTGCATACAAATATTATTTTATCTCAAAGAACTCATGCAGATTATAAAATACATTAGCAATTAACATTTTTTTCAATTTATTTTTAAACATATTCCCATTTAATTGTTTAATTGCTGGCGGTAAGTGATTGTACACACGAATAGCAGTAACATAGGTACTTTTATAATACATCACATTGTTAATAACCGGTAAATTAATGTCATATTTAAATTGTTTTCGAATGTTTCTTTTAAAATTTGATTTGAAATTAAAATATTGCATATTGTTTTTAACAAATAAACATAATTCGAGTATATAAATACCAGTCAGTGTCCGGAAACCCTCCGTTTTGAAAACATCTCTTAATGATTCGGTACTATGCATGTTGTATATTGTCTTAAGACATTTCTTCTGGAGAATGAATGTTGTAGGAAGGACAAGGGAGTCTGTTGTGTGATCACTGGTCTGGCAAGGTGTTATAGATTTCGAAAATGATATTTTATTAGCTAACTTTGCTCCAACGTTCACAAAAAAGTTGTTTGATTCCGCCTCGGATGACGAGAAGTCTACCCTCTTGTCAGACCCGCAATTTTTTTTTATGACATCCCATAACTGTTTTTTCATACCCTTTGCATTTCGATAGTGGCCCGAAAGTCGACAAACAAGCCTTACTGATGGATATCGTATTTTATCAAGTAACTGGGTTGTGGACGTCAGATATGCAGTCGCCGCATGTAAAATACTGATATCCAGCTGCATCCGGAACTAGACCATTGCCTGATAAAATCAATTGACCAGACCTGTTGCAACAGGCATCAGGTACTTTGCTATTTCATATCACTACACGACGATCCAAAAATATGAAGCACTACTTTACAAGACTATACTTTCCTAAATACTACTGCTATCAACAAACGAATAGAACAAACCCATTGCTCAAAAGATGCTAGTTGCTTGCTCTTTAGGCTATTCATACTTTTTTCGCTCTTGCGTTGGCACTCCACGTCATAAATAAGAAACCTGTAAAATGCCTGGCCATATAACGATGGTTAGGATTTTCTATAAGATTTTAGTTTTTAGGGTTCTGTACCTCAAATGGAAAAAACGGAACTCTAATAGGATCACTCGTCTGCCCGTCTGTCACAGCCAATTTACTCCGAAACTACTGGACCGATTGAGTTGAAATTTGGTACACAATACACATATGTAAGTAGGTGACCCAAACACGGCCGTGTAATGTAAATTAATGAATTTTAAACATAGGGGCCACTTTTGGGGTCTAAAACAGAAAATAAAATGAATTTTTTTTTGCAAATTAAATCGTTACATATCAAATGAAAAAGCTCATTGTGAGCATCTGAAACATATTTTGTTTATAAGTTAAAGATAAATAGTTTTGAAGTTATTTAAGAAAATAGGCGAAAATAGACCATTCCCCCCTTAACTCCGTAACTAACAGGGCCGAAAATTTTGAAAAAATATACAAAAATAGTTCTTTGCCTATAGATTACAGGAAAACCTTTAAGAAAGCTATAGCAACAAATAATAAAAATAAATTAAAAATTAAAGGGGGCTCGCCTACTACGATGCTACGGAACCCTTCATATGCGAGTCCGACTCGCCCTTGGCCGGTTTTTTCAGGATGGACTTCTTGAGAACTGGAAGAACGAAGCGTAGGATCGCAAGAAATGGTAAAAACGGAGGACGACCATTACCCAATAGAGGACTAGCAATCAAAAAAATAGATAACAGTAAAACAGTTTTCTCAGGGTATATGAAATCAAAATCAATTTCATGTCTAAAGATTTTTATTTTATTTGAAAACTATTATTTAAAAAATTGTGTGCCTGTTTTATAACTCAAGAGTTGTCTCCTTTTCAGACTTAATCCATCATTAAAATAAACAAGATATTTAACACATAAATTAACCAAAAAATCTCTATAGGACCACTCTAACACTATTTTTACATTTTGCAACGGCCCCTACAGAACCATAGGTCTGTGGTATAATAGCATAGCATACCAACAGACGAGAGAGTTAAGTAAAGACACACACAAGATCTATTTAAGTCAATAAATATTTATAAATTTTAATGTTCTGTAAAACGGATTGAATAGAAACAATAGTTACACAAGTACCTACTCTATTTTATTTAATTAATTATTTAGAGACCTTGTTGGCATCATACCCATATTAATTAACATTGAGATCCCTTTCAAAATTTTTTTTTTTGGTTCAACCCTGCATCTCTATTCACCCCATTTTACCTGATACATTTTTGTGTCTGTCTGTGTGACTGCTTAGATTTTTTTAAACTTCACAGTTGTTTAATTACAGCATTTATTTATTTTTTCAAGTGATATTTGACAGAAATCAAAATATCTCAAAATGTTGTTGTAGATATTATACATCAAAATTGCTTTTCATATCTGTCTATATAACCGCTTAGTTTTGGGCTAAGAGGGCAGGATGGGAGGTGGAGCTTAGTTTGTGACACAGCTTCACAACCACACCCACCTCCTACTCTGCTCTCTTAGCCCAAAAACATGCAGCTGAAGTGGCAAAGTTCTGGGCTAAGAAAATATAAAAATTGTCGTGCCGGGAGAAGAAGAAGACTGCTTTGTTGTAAACTAGGTTATGGTTTGTGATGCAGTTTTCTTAATTATTTGTTGCAAAAGGTTTATGTGTATACCACATTAATACTAAACTTTATACATAAAATAAAGAAATCCCTGTTTTGTGGCTATTAACTGATACATTAATGTTAGTACTTTTGAAAAGGCATGAATTCACTACAAGTCTTAGCCTTACACAAACATCTAGTGAGATCAGTCTCAGATACAGGATTACTATTATCATTTGAACCATAGTGAAAAGTAACCTCCTCATCAGGTAAAATATCTCTACAAGTAAATATTGCCAACTTTGGAATAGGACTTCCACATCTAACTGGAAAAATTTGGCAATTAGGCTCACAACTATGATTTATATATCTCCCAATATTACCAAACATACTTGGATCAATTATGGTAACTGTAGGGTGGCCACCAGACAGTTCTCTTAGATAGAATATATAATTACTTTTTCCCTGCATCTTATTATTATGATGTCTTACAGAAGCCTGGTTTGGAGTTATTATTTCTCCTGCATATTCACATAAGAATGTC
Source organism: Noctua janthe (assembly GCA_910589295.1). Lineage (NCBI taxonomy): Eukaryota > Metazoa > Arthropoda > Insecta > Lepidoptera > Noctuidae > Noctua > Noctua janthe. The sequence continues at coordinate 8,129,319 of OU342556.1, read as the reverse complement.
CCGGAAGGTATGGAACATATTGCAAACAGACCAAAACCTTTGTCACAAAGCCTAATCTCTAGGCCTTCCATAGGTCCTTTCTGTACAACTCTATTTCCACACTCAATTGAACAAGTACAACTATCATTGCACTCCAAAATTGGATATGATTTTGACTTAGGTTTAAGTTTGTACTTCAACTGATCATCTTTCTGGTAGGCAAAATAGTTATCGCCACAAGATTTCTGAAGGCACTTACATGTTGCTTGGGAACAAATTTCTTTGCAACTGCAACTTTCGTCATAGATAGAATTAAAATCATTCAACAATTGCACATATTCAGCACTCTGATCGCAAGGACCCATGATATTTTCAGTAACGTAAAATACATTGCTGTCTACATGTGCGTAATTATCATTCATTTTTATCGAAAGTTTGTGTTTGTAGTTTTAATTGATAAATTAATGGAATCTACAATAAAACATTTTCAAAACACATTGTCCTAATTAATAACCCGTAAATAAACAGCGTTGACGTTGACATGACATTGTTGACACTGGCAGATTTGACAACCACACTGACAAATGTGAGGTGCAAAATATATCCTGGTAGTAGTAATTAACATTTAGTAGAACTAACGATTTCAACTCTATTTCTGAAATTGTTTCCTCAAATTAACGCAAGACGTCACTGCAGCAAAGAAAAACCACAGTCAGTCAATAGTTATTTCCCAATGGAAATGCGGGTTGGTGCCATAAGAAACTCATCTGACCAAGGGAGTCAGTCTGTTATTTTCAATTATTGGTTATCTTGAAAATTATTCGCCGACTGGCGGACAAAAGCCTCTTGGCCTTTGCCCTGCAATGGGACAGTGAGAGGGTGGTAAAGTCGACAAAACGACTGCAAAGTCCGCCGTCATTCAGGGGCCAGGTGCACTTTGTGGGCTGTACAGTAATACTACATTGACTTTAAACAAAAAAACGACACCACTTTTTGAAATATTAACTACCTTTTTCATATATATTTTAATAAATTATGCCTTGCATTTAAAAACGCCTATTATTTTACTCGTTAAAGTTGCCATTTTATAAATTCCGATGAAATATATAATCTATGCAACCCGTACAGACGAGATGTATCTATATTTCTATCTCTCTCTCGAAATTAGGGACGAGAGCAGCGAACGAGGCGATGGTGTTCGAAGTTGGAACGAATTCACCCGTGGCCGCGCAGGCGCAACGTTGAACGTCTTGACGTGACGTAATTGCCCATTCATAGTTTTTATTCATTGAGAAATGAAGTTTTCAAAATATTTTCATGATCATGTTGTGTTGCATAGAGTCAATGATTCCAAATGTGAGATAAGTGTTTAGTAACAAAATTCCATTGAAAACAAGAAAAGGACTATGAAGTTGGACTAAGTGCGTTCATTCATTGATAGAAGAGTACTCAGTGCATGTATGTATTGAGCACATGCGCAATGCAAGCGTGAATTCATTCGGTTTACTGTGTGTAATAAATGTATATTCAAAACATCGTAGAAAATGTGGATTCTTAGAGTGAACTTTGTGTATGGATTTCAATTACCCAGCTAATTCGAAAACAGGCTCAAGTAGACCATTACGACACTCCGGAAGTGGCGGGACAAGCCGGCCGAACGGGCTCGTTCCGAAAGAGATAACAGCGGATGAAAGAGATAAACAGTTATGGATTTAACATGGCGGACGATATGCGTAAAGTGCGAGTTGAAGAAAGATTGAAAATAAAGATCGGTACGTATTGTTTTACCAGCTTTCTTTACTGTTTATATCTAGTAAGTGTTTGAAAATCATTTTACAAATAAATATTCTTTATTTGACGCCTGCCGTTTTGTAAGAAAAATATTGTTGTCATTGTGGTGAACAGGTGGTACCAAAGAACTCTTTAATTTTCTGTGCCAGATGTGAATGAATATCACCATAGGAGTAAATTAAAGTGATAGTTTCAAGTGCACACCATGCGACGGATATGATCTCTTTCACATTTATTCAGCAGTGTTGTTCTTTGTTATCGTCCTGTGCTGTTTTGACAGTTCACACAAACTTTATGAATGAATTTGATGAATTGCCGTGAATACAATGAATATCGTGCCTAGATCATATTAGATTAGATATTGCTGTGTGCTCTCACCATTTAATTCATTATTAGATGAACTTGATACTTGAGCTCACCACCTGTTTGCTTTCTTTGGCGAAAGATACTTGCACTTTTCAAAATGTATTGTAAGTCAAGATTTTAGTATGGAGATTGGTTTACTCTGTATAATGAGAGTGTTTACACATGCTTATTCACATTATGTATATCATGTTTTTGTTTTGTTTTTGTTTATTTTTTCAATATTTGATTATATTATCAGTGACAAATACTTAAAAGCTTGATTATGTATTTAAATTGACATACTTTAAGTCTCATTTTACTGATTAAGATTAGGTTGTATCAGCTATGGTCACTTGCACTCACTTTATTTATTAATCTGTTTGTAAGTCTAACACATCAAGTTTTAAGATAGTATCATATTCCTTTATTATGACTATAATTTTAGTATATAAAAAATAGTACTGTCTGTAATTGGTTGTTCAACGGGTTAAATATTATGTTGTTTTTTTAAATACTGGGAAAAATAACAAACAAGTCCAATTAATTAATTATGCTAAAGTTCACTATACTGCTTCAATTTCAATTAATATTTTATTTGTTGAAAGTCTAGTACTTTCAACTTTCAACAAATAAAATATTAATTAAAATATTAATACTTAATGTAGACGTTTCTTACGTGCCCCACTTGCATATACTAATACAATTACATAATTATGAAGTAGCCAGTGAAAAAACAATGGATTAATAAAATGAAATAAGCTGTTCTTGAGTACTAAAGTCTTTGATCAGTCAGAAAGACTAAGATCCAACTGAGACCTCATTTTGATTAGATAGAATCGAATAAGATACTTTATTGTACACAAAAATTGAAACAAAACTGTTTTACAACACTGCTGATTCTATTTTTACAATGGTGGTCTTATCACTGATAGAAAACAAAGAGACCCCTCATCTTCTTAGCGTGTTGATGACAATCTATATTAACTCAGAGCAGAACTCTGGGATAAGGTTGGCATTATCACCAGCGTCCATCCATTCCGGTGTGTGCACACCGCATCAGAGCATCCTTGACAATAAATCATTTGTTGTACAGCACTAAATTGGCATTCCAAGCTGAAATTGCCTTTCGAGGATGTAAAAACCCTTGTAAAAAATATGAATAGCCATGAGCGTAAGAATTGTGTTTTTGACATAATGTGTACTTAGATGCCTTATGTACACTGCACAATCGGATGACGTGAGCTAAGTAACGCATTTCCATAAGTAGCTAGAAATATATGACATGATTGATTTGTGCCGGCGGCGCGGGCGCATAAATCTACGATAACACGAAGTGTGTCTGCCACGATAAGGTTGCAGTATGCCTTCCGGGGCGCGACCCGTCGATGCTTTCGCCTCCATCTATGTTGCTTTTGTTATATTCTTAGTTTCATATGTCTTTGTTTACTTATTTAAGGTCTAGAAATAATTAGCTGGGTATGGTAGACATAGTACCTAATTACCAAAGTTTCCTCTATTTTATTTGTATTTATGAAGCACACTTTAACCCTCATTTATTATATTTTACTTTATGAGAGCTTGAAACCATTCATTTTTGTGCACAGTATTGCAAAAATTTAAGAATAACTTGATTATTAAAAAAGTTCTTTTATATTAGTTATGTCCACTGATCCAATATTCCATTGTTATGCACCAGAAAATCGAATGTACACTAAATGTAATATATATATATTCACAAAATTAGGATTAAGAAAGTGCAAGATACTGTAATTTGATGTTGGTTGAAACATTTGCGAAGCTTACCACATTTTTTTTTGACTTGACAAAACCTGAATTAACGAACCAATTAATCTAATTTACACAAACTCAAACTGAATTATCGAAATGATTGTGAAAACTACATGTAAATAAGTTTAGAAGAAAAACTCAATCAAATCCAACAAATCAACTTTAAAACATGATATAAATATATCAATGTTACATGTTGACCCAAAAAGTAGACGCACCTATCCCATCCCGGTTAATAAAAAAGAAGTTCGTCGATTCTTGGGCGCAGCCTCCTGGTGTTGCAGGTTTCTACCAAATTTTAGTTCTTTGGCTTCACCATTGAACAAACTAACCGCACAAAGCAAAAATGCACCTTCGTTTGTGTGGTCGAAAGAGACCGATACAGCTTTTAATAAATTAAAAGAATACTTAGTTTCTGCATCAGTACCCTCGTGTCCCGATTATTCTAAACTGTTTGAAATCGACACGAGTGAATACACCACCAATACCGTATTGACATAAAATATTAATGGTTAGGAAAAGTCATAACCTACATGAGCAAGTCATTGTCCAACCAAGAACGCAACTATAATGCTACCGAACGTGAAGCTCTTGCTGTTCTAGTAGCGGTTGAGCCCTAACAGTTACAGTGGTATGTAACTCAACCAGTGGTAAAATTTCAATATGTTGTAGGGTAGGCACTTTTACTTTGTGTATGTATTTCATCACCACTGTCCTCAAAACAGTGAAAAAGGAAGCACGTCCTGACTAGAATCTAATTCAAAGAAGTGACTCCACCAACCCGCACTGGTGGGTTGAGAGGGACCTGTGTCTCAGCAGTGGGTGGGAACGTTAGCATTGAGCATCATTTAAGGATATGAGATGTAACTAAAAGTATTCCTTATTTTTCTATGAATGTCTTAATTAGTTTTGTACTTAGTAGATTGCCTCGTTTATGGCCGTGGGCGATGGCGTCTCGTCTCGGTCCTTACAATCGCTCTTGTGTCTGTAGTCCAGAACAAGCTATAATGTCACAACCTTATAGTACATTAGTTATGGCAACTTCCGTTGCGCCTGCGCCTTATCTACCCATACGCCATCGAACACCTTTGTTCCTACCAACACTTAGCCGAACCCGAAAGGGCAACTGCTAATTGAATCCTATTATTTATTTTATGCGTGGCATGACTCAGGAATCGGTTACCTGCGCCTTTTGAGGCTCGTCGACATAAAGCATCATTTTCACTCTTCGAAGTTCGTCTCAAGACTCGGCGCGGGCGTCTCAACTGTGTGTAATATAAACGTTGTTTTTGTACAACACTATATTAACATGTGAATATGAGTCATGCACGTACTTAAGAACGTATAGTGTCTTATTTCTTGGGTAAACAGAAGTTTCTGATTAGCAGTGTGTATTTCACTGTGCTGCCTGTCGCCTGCTCGCCCGATGAGTAGCAATTCTTCGGAGCTATGTTTATTTACAAGTGGCGATATCGTGTTACTATCTACTTGTGTAATATAAGGCGTTAAATAATACAATTTGTTTGTAACAGACATGATAAGCACTGGCTGGTTGATGATACATACACCTAAATGTATTCGACTGATAGTGGACAATAGATTATGTATGTTATTATTAGGTACCCTCTGCAGCTAGCTCAGAAATAGGAGTGATTGATTGAGTCCGGTAATTTTATAAAGAGAGATTTTACCAACTCTCCATCTTTACCAATCGAGACTAAAGTGAGGGGAGAGTTTCCCATACTTTTTTATTTCAAAAAACTACCTATTGAACTTTTTTATAGAAGCCATGAATTACCCACTGCTGGCCTGCTGGCCTGCTGGCTAAAGCCCTCTGTCTATTGAATTGAACTAATAACGGAAAATTACTCTGCTTTATAGAAAAGTTAAGAAAACAAAAAATAAAACGCTTTTACAAATCGTGATTCCATTGTTGATAATTAAACGATAACCATCTCGAGAAACCTACTTAAGTTTTAATCACTACTATGATCATAAAACGCAAATCTAGGTTGAATAGTCTCGCCGATCATACTGTTTAGTGTGTAAACTTTAACCTAATTCTGCTTCCATGTACAGGAAGCTAATCAGTTTTTTATATTTTTTAAATAGTTCAAGCTGTGTTATAATATCTGTGGAACGGAGTTTCAGCGTCATAACGTAGCAATGTTGTTTAGGCGAACAATGATTAGCAGGATTCTTATTAGAAACAAATGGGAGCGGCGCGACGCGATGGCGGCGTCGGGCGTCGAGTGTCGCCTTGTACATCGAACATAGTTATCTCGGTTCAACAACGCGCTAGTGAGGGGCGGGCGGCGGCGGTAGCGACGCCGCGCTGTGAATGGGGCAAACCAAGCGTTTTCCATTCAACGCACCCATTCATGGAAACTCGTCGATCCGTTAATGAAAAACGCGCTCGTTTATCGTCACCGTTATCGCCGTCTGTGTGGAGTAGGTACCACATGTGAGCCACGCCACTTGCCAATATCATATTTTCATTCAATCAAACATTCGTGCATCATAAATACGAATTACCATTGATAAGATTGCTTATTTAATACGATAGTGAATGGTAATTGCTTTACTGCCTTGTAGATACAGATACCTGTAATATTATCATGATTAAATATTGTGATATCCATTCATTAATCAAGTAAAGATTTCCATAGAGATGATTTATTATATTTTTGTGCGAAGGACATTGGGGATTTATCATTTAACTAGGTACTATCAGATAGCAACTTACTTGCCAAGCGATATATTTATTCGAAAACATTTCTGGAAACAAAGTAGGTACCTACTAATACAACTATCAGGCTTATCTAAGTTCATTGCTCTTTTAAAATATTCATGAATGATCTGTGTCGCCATCACTTGATGGAATATGGAGTGATATATCTTGCACTGTTGTACAGTCTGATACTTGGCGCCGTGTTCACTACCTAGGTACATAGAAGTAATCGTATAATGTTCATGCACCTATGCCATTAGGTTTTTTTTATGCGCTGACGACGCGCCTTTTTGATTAGCGCGTCCTCAGCGCGTAATCAACACGTTTTAGCAGATTTTACACGTTTGAATCGATACAAACGCAAATTTAACATGCGTTTGTATCGATTCAAACGCGCGCTTACAGCACGTTTCAATCGAAAGCAGAGTTGTCTCGAGCGACGTCATCGTAATACTGTGTTTCCAAATGGCGGCGGATTTCTGCGCGATGCATCGCTACGAACACGCACGTTTGTAGCGATGTACCAGCGCGTTTATAGCGATACAAATGCAAGGATCGAGTGCCAAGGTAACAACGTGACTTCAGTCTTGCGTTTGCTGAGCGTCCTGATTGCGTTCTACGCGCGTCGTCAGCGCTTTAAAAAACGTGGTGTGCAAAGGCCCTTATTAACAATAGGTAAACCGGTAGAAACACAGCACGCACTCCAAAGGTTGTGTGCGATTTCACACACACGGAGATGAGAAAGTATACCCACCGTTGTAATTACAGTACCTACACATGCACACTCCAGTCGAGCACAATGTAGATATCGTCTTTCACTTTTAACTTTCAAGATAAAAGAAAATCGTATTTTCTCAAAGCCAAACTACTTACTGTTATGTTGAGTATGTAAAGTAAATTCACTGTTGCGAAATTAGTGGCTTGGATCGGATTACGTTTTTGCGAAAAAGTGCGTCCTACTTCGCAGCCCACCTGCGATACGATTGTATCCTACCTATGCGGCGTGGGTGAACGTCTTGAGCCGCTGGATATTATACTACGAACGTAGGATTCCTCCCACGTCCCTAGTAGGTATTTGAGTTGATTAAATAAAAATTACGAACTAACTTAATAATATTCAAGTCTAATGTCTTTAATTAACCCATAGTTATAGGAATTGAATCTATTACTGCCTCCACGTAGTAGAATTGAACAATCATTCAACAAAATTAATCTTCTCAGAAAACACATCATCTCTAAAAAACTCATACATTAAGAACAACGGGCCGACGACCTGTGAACGCATACGCAGAATTAAATAATTGTACATGAGCTGTTTGTTCCCGGGAAACTTGGAAAATTAAGCGTAATTTAGACTTTGTCCCTTCCTCTACCAGAAATGTAACTAAGTACTAAAGTTCAGGGCATTTCTTGTTGTTTATTTTTTTCTAAAAACCCTGGTATTTTTTTTTCATAAACTAGTTCCTTTTTTTTTTCGAGGCCCAGAATATCGTTAGCGTTCCATTGCAAAAATCTAGCCTAGTTATAATTCGTAGTCTACTTTTCGATATTTTGAGAATAGGAGAGAACTCCAAAACTATCAAGCAGTATAAATGAGCGATATTATGGACATCTGTCTCTAGAGAACGTCGATTGCTAACATGCGAAGCCTGTTCCGGACATTGTTAAAGCCAAGGCATTTACTATCTGTAGAAAACCGAGGCCTATCTACACTGTGACCTTGTTATTTTCCGGTACCTAATGCTTAAAATGATATCGAAATCGATCACTTTGTTACTGAAACGGTTCCCAGCGCTCTGACAACGAGCTGAGGTAAAATACTCTCGATTTCGAAACAATTGCACTACGCATACGAGCGTGTGGAAACATCTTAATGATCGCCATTGTGGCTGTGGCTAAATAGCTGGTGCGTATTCGTTTCCTCAGTCGCCGATGGCGCTATTCAAAGGATCCCGTTTGTCTCCCACGATCCAGTTTAGTGGCGTGTGTTACTGTCATGCTGATGATGATGACGGTTGTTTTTGCATCAGCAATTATGTACAGTTTGTTGTGAGTTTCTCTAGCACTACAATTACGAATTTGTGAGAGTCGCAGGAAGGTCTTTCCTTTGTTTAACGGTCCTAACTATCGCAGCGTGCCTCAATTTATAACAATTACGTGCAACGCTTTAATTGACCAATTTGTTTAAGAAAAAATACATGAAAGTACTATGAAACTTGAGTGACGTATCTTTGTGTACCTAAAAACAATGATTATCAGTATTGTTATCGTAAACGAGTGTTAAATAATAAGTGCAGTGCCTATCACTGCTGTTCAATATCAGTATCGGTCACGGCCATTACACCTATTGGTGATGTCCTCAAACCAGGAAATTGTTTTCAAAACATATTTCCCTATTATTATCATGGTAAGCATTACGTCATCTTGGTAAGAAGAACAACAGAATGTAAGTGACACGTCACATGGACATTGTTTACGTATTATGTATTTATTAGTAAATTAAACTTGCACAATAAATAAAATTATAATAAGCTTAGATGAGTGGGCGCGCCGAGAAATAAGTTCCATTTAATTCGTCACGACTATTACGCCACTAGATCATTAATCATCAGAATCCCTTTAACCGTGTCATCTCCGTGGAAATTGCTTCAATTCTGACGTAATGTTTTGCTTGACATGAGAAAAATAACAACAACTGTGGGTCCTCAGGGAAGGTTAATGGACTCAGTGACTAATTGACCACCCGCTTTGAAGTTAATCGTCTGTCCTATTCGGTCATTGAGCCGGTCTATTGTCGGTCACATTGTCTTTGTTCTTGATTGGTAGAATAACTTAAAAACCACCGTAACCTACCCCAAAAACACATCCCTTATTAAGGTTTTTTTTCCCCTTTATTACCTGCTAGAGCCAAAAAATTGCAAACTGTCTAAAATACAATCTGTCTAAACACAGAAGCGTAATTTAGCCAAACCAGTACACAGTTCAGAAGCATTTTCAATATAACTGTGTCGTTTAGAACAATGTCTATGGAGCAGAGAGACAATTTGGTTCTAGACATCTACCAAGAAAGGACTGCATAATAAATAACATCAAACCGCCTATCGCCACTTTCCACTTCGCAATTTCGCAAATCGACATCCATTAATTCGCCTCGCCATTTTGGGCAAATAGTACAGCTTATCATAATTATTCTAGCACAGTTTCTAGTCTATTTATTACATCTGTGCTTATATTAGCAGCTACTTAACATTTCAACATGTTATTATTACAAACGGGCCATTCATGGCACTCTAATTGTATTGTCTACGCGGCCAAAGAAAACAGTGAGAATATCTTTCTTGTCATCTTGTATGCAATCGTGCAGCGCATGTATGAACGCAATTTTATGAACTACCTGGCATCGACGTGTATGTACCTTCCTAGAATCAATAGTTACTATTGTCTTACTTGATTCATCTGTCTCAACAGAATAAAATGAAAAAAAAAACGGACAGGTTGGCCAAACCCAGGAAAACCTGTTCAGGTGGAGATTCATAGACGACTCTTCCCTGGAGTGTAAATGTGGTGTTGCCCACAAACAGTGGGATACTTGATATCGTGTCCTGTCTATCCTATTACTTGCACATCACAGGAGCTGATGGATGCTACTGAAAGTGCCAAACTCAAATTTTAGGCTGACTCAATTTAAATTGTCACCGACACGATAAGAAGAAGAACAGAAGAAAATGATCTATCAAATAAGTAATCGATTAGGACATATCAGTATCACAAGAATCTAAAGTCAAACAGAACATAAAAATGTCAAACAGGTTTGGTTTGCAGGCAAGTGTCAGGGCAGCAGTTACTTATGGGCCGATGGTCGCCTCACCTTGTGTCTCCGTATTTAGCGATAACTGACGAGGTCGCAACACGTTGCGCAACCAATGGGCTCGCCATCTTTAGTGTATCATTATTTCAGGCTCCAAAAAAAGTAATGACTGACGAGTGTTTTACTTTTATGATCAAGCAGAAATTGAATGAATGTCTTGAAGTTCAGTAAATTGGCTGAACACGAAAAAATATCTTTGGTTTATCATTTTCAATGGTTCTCTTTATTTAACTCTCTCCTTCTATATATGACTCTTCCTTTATACTTATAACTTTTCTTTCTGTTACGTTATTGGTGAAACCAGTAATAAGTGAGAATGTGAAATTAACCCTAAGAAAACCTCGTGTTGTTTAATTAATACCAGCTACCAATTATACGGCTATTACGCAGACTTGTTGAAACATTACCCATTAAAATATTAAACGTTTCGACATCGACGGTACTAACTATTACGTTAGTTGGTACGATTCAAGATCAGGAACTCAGGATACAGCACAATGAAGATATACAGAACATCGACATCGAAAAATACTTGGTGGTCGGGAAAATATTTGTTTCGAGCACGTTATGCAAGACGCCATCTCATTGCAGAACATCTTAAAAAACTAGAAAGCCGAATTAATGTCCATTGAAATTACAACCACTCAAGGTCTTGCTTCGCAAGCTCTATAAAACGAGCAATAAGATGCAAACTATGGGAAACTCACAGTAATTAGTAAACTTTAATGTCAACATTGATCATGTTAAACAAAGCGAGATAAGAGTGTTTTCGTGATGATGGTTGTGGTAATTGTAGGTGGTTAGGCTAAATACTGGTGAAGACATTTAGCCGAAATTTAGAAAGCCTCACTTGGTTATAAATAAACCCAGACATTTAGCTTTGCTTTCTGATATTTTTTTGAAAAGCGAGACAACACCATTTTTTTTAGTTGTGTTTTGTAACTGCCTCGGGAGAATGGAGGAAGCTTGTATAATTATAATATTTCATAAACCCCTAGTATTATTGGACATGCATGAACAGGATGAAGAATACTAGAACTCCCTTTTTCCCAAGACTAAAAGAAAACATCTACTAAATTATGAATCCAATATCTGAATTATAGTTAGTCAAAAGAAAGTATGTATTCCAACACTGGCTGAACGAATAGCACAGGTAATTTTTTTCCTGTCAATATTGGGTGTAAAAGACCCATAAGGAAGCCGAAAGGCACTTGTTCTCCCCGTCATTACGTTTTTTTTTTGTTTTGGACCATACCTGGAAAACTCTTTGTCGGAGATATTGGAGGTCAACGTTCCACGTACGTTAAAAGAAAAAGCTTTTTATGTTTCATTTTTACTTTAAATACCTCTTGGACCCTTGTTCATTCACTGGATCCATCAGCACAATGTTTTGATTGCGTTACATTGAGTCCTACCCTACCGTAAACCGTGATTCTTCACCACAAAAAAATAACCGTTCCCCAGCAATATTTTTTGCGTAGAGTAATTTGTTTGATGTAATTGTATACTGTACAGAATGCATGGTTGATGGCTTCGTGAAGGGTCCGTTTACACCTTGTATAATTTATCATCAGATTTTCATGTATAATTGTTATTGTTCCAGGTGAAGCAAAAAACTTGCCAGGTCGCAGCCATGGGGCGGCATGCCACCGCGATATATACTGCGTGCTGTCGCTCGACCAAGAGGAGATATTTCGCACATCCACCATGGAGAGAACTCTCAAGTGAGTTTTAAACTATCGCAGCTCGTGGAGGGCGGATTTTACAAATGAAATTGGCCGAGATCAACACATCTAAACCCCTTTGCAAGATCTGTGTCATAAGGCTGAGTTTCCACCAAATTGTACGAGGCTGCATAGCAAACGATGTGCGTGAAACTATTAAATAATATAGCTTCTTTTTCACAGCCTGCGCTAAGTAAGCGTTGTGATTGGTGAGTTTTGCGCCCATCCCACGCTGCACATGCTCGCACATCTCTAGTGGAAATGCAGCTTATTTGCTATGGAATATGACACTGTGACACAGACAGTTCTTCAACGCCGTTTAGATGTATTCGCGTATGTATGTGATCGCGTTCAGTTTCATTAGTAAAGTCCGCTCTCAGTCAAATCCTTTACGAAATGCCCCGGTCTGTCTCCTCATAGCCACGATCTTACATTTTCCCCAACTTGTATGCGATATGGAAGGAACCCTATTCAGATGTGATCGTAGTTCTAAAATTATGATACTATCTAATGACGTATACTGTGCTAATGTCCAGTATTTGTTGAAGAGTATTGAAGTTGAATCGATACAAGCTAGTCTCGTATGTCGACGCTATAAATTTTATTGCTCCACATACGGAGGCAGCTAGAACACTATAGATATATACTTCATGCCAAAAACTCGGCTCACCTAGAGTGGATTCTTTAAGGGGCGTATCAACTGTATTCTTGTGTAATATTCTAGTTTCACAATATTTGTTCCACATGCCCTTGATTTAGCCGTTACTATTTCAAAGTTTCCTGTTGGCCCTCCACGAATTCTACAAAACGGGAACGTTATATTCGCTCCAGAATTGACATAATAATAACGGATCCATTGTCCGGTGTCCGGTGTCGCTTCCGCCCGTTATCGTGTGGGAACCGTTCACCAACATTTAGGGAGAGCATACATTTAATAGGTCAAGGCTTTTCTACTTCATGAATGAAGTATTTTAAGTGGTAGATACGTTTAATTGAACTAATTAATGCATGTTGTACGTTGTAGTACGAGCGTACAAATATTTGTTTCCATGTTGGTACCTGGGATACACGGCTAACTGTGAATCTTTTTTGTTTTTAGAATGGGTAGGTTTTTGTGACTGTCTTTACTAAATTTTGTGGTAGAACTATAATTTAATTGTTAATTAAAGAAATACCAAGTAAAGCTTCCAATAATCACTCGTTCTAAAATAGTTTAGAAACACCATAGCCTGATGCACTAGGTACGAACGTACGAGAACTTTCTTCGAAACATTAATGTGTCGTCACGAAAGTGCGCTGGCGCACACTCCTAATCTCTTGCATATGATATGTATTACTTCCGGCGCTTTCACGAGCATGTGTCACTCAGGAATAAAATAATCCAAGTATCGACCCGTTTTAATGTGGGTACTACTTTGCTCTGCGAACATTTTTCTGTTTCATTAACTAAATATAATAAGAATATCGCGATCTTTAAGTACTATAAATTATGCTAAATTATTATTTCTTTGAAAAAATAACTATTCATAACATTATAATTATTAGCAACGTTAATATATAAACAAATAGTATTATAGAGTTATCTATAAGCATGTACAATTATTATATCACATTCTACGTATAACCTGTATAAAAACATCGTATTGAAAGCCACCTGCTCTGCCGTCGCCTCGCGTGTTGAATGATTTGTCATCAATTAAACATTAGTCACAATTAATTCATGGTTGCGTTGCGGTGCGGCTTTTGATAGCTCGTACAATTTGGGGGAGGCGCTATTGTGCCCTAAGGGAGGGCAGCACTGCGGCGCGCCACGTCCCGGACGCGCTTCCGGTGCGCGTGCGCCGACGCGGAACGTCCCTTCCGCTTCACCCCCTTTGCCATTCAGTTTTTAGATTGAATAAAAGACAGACACAATATGAGCCGCAGCACAGCAATGATTTTAATTACTGCCGCCGTTTACGCTCCCGCTTGGTTAGTTGTGGGGACGGCCCACGCCACCAGATTCTTTCATAACTGGAGACTCACGTACCTATACTACCTATACCTAATAATCTAATTAATGGAAAACAATGCATCTCTGAAACCGGTGCCATGAATGTATTTATCCTGTTGATAATTTTGAACGGTTCTTCATTGACGGATGCCTAACATATTTCGTTTTAAATATAACTGGTAATTCCTAAAAGTAATAAAGCAGTTTAAAATGTGTAGTTTCCGTTATGATTACACCTCTGTTGAAGTAGAAAATGTCCATACGTTCATTGTTTATCTGTAATGATAGTCTGTTTTGCTTGTTAATGAACGGAAGCGATAATGATTTTGTGACCCACGAGGTGAGGTCACAGTGGACTGGCGGATATCGAAGGAAATGTCACGTCACTCGTCGAGTTAATTTAATGGGTTCTTTGTCTCGCGATACCTTATCACTGCACTTACTATGTGCCTCTGTCCAAACTATCTGCCTCGCTAACTATGTACTGTGATAATGTACCTACATATTAGTCGCTTGTGTATGCTTTGTGACTGTGTTCTCCTTGGAATAACGATGCTCTGGTGTAAACTAAATGTATTTAAGATAAAATTCTTGTAGGTGTGGCTAATTATTTAAATTCCAAAGGTAATAATGTGTCATTTTTATTAAAGGTAATTAGTTTGTTCAGAGTAATTTCCCATTATTATCAATTTTCAAAAACAACTAGTACTGACAAAAAACACCTTATCATCAGTATATTACAATACAAATCGTAAATAAATAAAACTAAAATAAACGTAAATCCCGAAACAAAGATCGACAACCAAAAAATATGACACAACAGAGTTTGACGAGAGACTCATAAAAATCGCGTCAGTAGCTCTACAACATTAAACGGAAGCTTTTAAGTGATAAATTGGTCCCGGAACTTCGTGGCACGTAAAATGATCATCGCCTGCGCCTGAGCAGTCCCCGGCCGGAGTGGCGGCAGTCTTAAGTGCATTGCTCTGGTTTCTAACATGTGCTATTTTGTGCTCCCGACCTAACAACGTGTATACGAATAAAGGTGTTCCGGAGTTCATTCAAAAATGCGTCATCGTGAGCCGACCTACTAACGCTCCGTGCGAATTTCATGATTGATTTTGTTATATGTTTTTAATTTATTTATTTTACTAATATAATAATGCATAATACCAGGATGTATAGATAACAAAGCACTGTCAGTCGTGTTAAAATAGACCCTTAACATAAACGAAAGGCACTTGTTCTCCCCGCCACTGCGATCATTTTTTTGTTCTAGACCATACCTGGGAACCTTCTAGTTACGGAGATATTGGCTGTCAAAGTTTCAACTTTTTCACAAGTTTTTTTTTAAATACATGTTTTTAATGTAAGATTTTTACTTTACACACCTCCACGACCCTTGTACTATTCAATCCAATCATCAGCACAATGCTATGAGTGCTTTCCATCGAGTCCTACCGTAAAACGTGATTTTTCACCCCCAAAAAAATAGTCGATTTCCAGCAATAATTTTTGCGTAAAGTTACTTAGTTTGATGTACAGAATGCTTGGTTGACGGATATGTGAAGGGTCTGTTTACACCCGGTATTTACGAGGATTAAGGCACATCACAAGGGGTAATAAATATGGCCAAGGCAATAGTACTATTGGCTACGTATCCTGGTTACTGAATGAGTGGCAACACTAATCAATTCAACGTATTAAAATTAGAGGCGTGAAGTATGAGCAATAGCAAGTGAGCTTGGGCCGCCCCAGCTCAGCTGGTGCGGTTCCGCCTCCGGTTTATAAATACTGCGCCGGCGCCGGATGCGCCTGCGAGCCTGCCGCCGATACACTGCGAGCTTCTTATACCTACGTACACTCCAAACGAGTCAATAAACCCCTTTATTGAGTTATTATCGTGTTTTACAAATAGCTACACGTAATGCTCGCTCGGAAAGTAGGTAGGTATAGATATTGGTTATTCATTAGGGATGCCAGAACAATTCAAATATTTTAATGCGGCAGCAGTTATAATTAGATATTTAATAAATTATTTTTATTTTATAGGAACCCTAAATCTGACACAGAAGCATGGAGATTGGCACAAGCAGATAGGTGGCATAAGTGAAATTAGAAAAGATTTTTTTAATTAAAAAGTATGTTCCCAAAAAGTTTACATTTGACCGCAAAAATTTCCCATGCAATGGTATAAATATTTTCTTTTTTCAATTATTAAGAAAAGAAAAAGTTTCACCGAATTCCATCCTGTATTTTTCTGTTCTCATTTTTCATAAAATAATGATTGCATTACAATAATCATTCCATGCTCATTTCTCATAAAGCGTACACTTTCAAGTGTAGGCACGTGGTTTATTATTAGGCTCTGAGATGAGATTTCATCGGGAATGTCAAACTTTCTCCTTCGAACAAGGCAATCCCACGCATACGTCACTGTGCAACTTGGTCTTACATCATGAAACCGGCGTTGTTTACATACTAGAAAATTGAATAACTTTTGCCTACTTCTACATCTTGAATACCCTACTTTTCCGGGATTGCATAGTATGTACTCGCTATCAAGGAAATGCAACGCTGTTCCAAATTTAATTTCATTCAGTTGTTACGACCGACATTCGGTTATTGGTAGCTCATGTTTAGTCGTGGAAGATTATGGACTGGTGAAGACAGACGCATCCGAGTATATGTCGTACCAATTATAACATTATTAGGATAAAGGTTTTCGAATAGGAATTCTATTTAATTGAGCTGTTTTTGTTGCGTTTAATCTAAGGGCCAAGAGCAGTCATGTCCAACATTTGAATGTTTTCCATTTAAATTAAATTCAACTAACGTTTTATAACCATGTTCTTGGAGGCGTCAGGCGCCGCACTTCATAAGTCGTTTTATTGTTTCGTCTGAACATTTTGTATTACTCGATTCTGCAAATGGCAAATTAAACGTTACCTATTTCCTTCAAGATGAATTAGCACCTCACCTATTTCTGCATTTATGTATTTGTTTCAAATGCAAATAAAAAATATTTTCAACATTATAATTTTACGGCACCGCCACCACCATTACAAAATCTGATAAGGTTTAATAAAACATAAGTTCGTAAAATTATTCACTTAGCTGTGGGTGGCAATCACGACACTCGTGTAAGACAGGCACCCCACGCGTCCACAACTAGGCTGCAACCCGGCCATAAATTATCGCGCAGTCGAAAACTTGATAACGATTGTCGGATGTAATATTCAGCAAATAATGGCTCGGATAAATTCTCTTAACACAAATCATACCTGAACATAAACCAATTTTATTACTTTATTTCAGTCCATTCTTCGGCGAAGAGTTCCAATTCGAGGTGCCGCGACGATTTCGATACCTTTCCATATACGTGTTCGATCGTGACAAGCATCTCAAACAGGACAAAGTGCTCGGTAAAGTGGCCATCAAACGAGAAGATCTGCACCGGTATAACAATAAAGACCACTGGTTTGCGCTGCGACCGGTCGACGCAGACTCAGAGGTCCAGGGGAAGGCATACATCGAACTCACTCTCGAAGACTCCAGAAAGAGGTTACGAATGGAACCAAAACCTCCTGACCCGGACCCCACTGCAGTAGACAACTGCTCGACAAAAACAAAAGGAAATAACCTCATAAGATTATCTGAATATTGTAAGGAGAGTATGAGGTTTAGTTCTTGCTCGAGTTCCACTAGCAAGAAGCTACTTAGTGCGGTGGCGACGGAGCCGGCTCTGTCGTTGTCGCGATCGGAGAGTTTGAAGGATCGGGCGCAGTGGGCGGCGCGGACGAAGCCGCCCATGCACGCGATGCCCGAGTCAGACGCCTCGCCCACCCCCACCGCCGCTGACTACTGGTCAGACCCCGAGAGACACTGCGCAGCGCGAGTAGGACACGACACGCTTCGGCTCCGAGTGCTGGAATGTTCCGAGTTAACCACTAAGAATGGACAGTGTGACCCGTTTGCTCTCGTCACGTTATTGTATTCGAACGGGCGAAGAGTTGAGAAACGGACGAAACCTAAAAAGAAGACTGTTAATCCACAATTTGATGAAATTTTTAGTTTTGATCTCGTTATGGACGCAGACCCGAAGGATAAAGATGGCTCACAAACGGTAAGTTAGCTAATCTTAGCTTTCCGATTCTGTATGACACAAATGTTTATTAGTGATATCGATCACTTAAATTGCATTTTGTTTATTGTTTCCAGGCGGGGGTGGCTTGCGAAGCCAGAGTGTCGGTGTGGCATGACGCTGCGACGCCGATCTTTCTCGGTGAGGTGCGGTTACAGCTGCGGCAACCTTCGCCGACGCCTTCGCGTGCCTGGTAAGAACAATACCTACAATTTAAATTCCGCTAATCCGATATTGATAATGTAAGGTAAGAACTCTCCAGTCACTTTGATGTTCACTTTGACGTTCAATAATTTTTAATCAACCACAATACCAAATATTTTTATTCTGAAGACGAATTATTAATACATCCGAATGTTGATGGTTTAGCATTTGACCGATAACTGTATCTAGGTGGCTCGATGCTGCCCTTAAAGGCATCCTAAAAATTACACTTTAAGTGTTTATGGTAATAAATAATGTTCAAAAATCATCAGGTTCTTCCTTACATCGCGTGCGGGTGGAGCGCTATCCCGGGGCGCGACCCCGCCCGGCACTCGGCTGTCAGCCGCGGGCAGCGCCACGCTGGGCTCGCTGCGACTACTGCTGCAGTACACAGTGGACCACGTCTTTCCACTTCAACACTATCGAAGACTCGAGGAGTTGTTTCTAAGGAGTGTTCATCTGAAGGTATGTTCGTTACTTGACACTTTAGAATATTTTAAAGAAATATCTGCCGACAATCTTCGAAAAGATAGATGGAGAAAGAGTCCATAGAAAATATGGATAGATTGTGTGAAGGTTGATATGAATGAAAATCGAGTGATTTTAACAAAACAGCTGTTACATGAGAATTGATGAAAAATGTACCCCAAGTAACTGTGGTACATTCAAAAGTTAAACTTAATAGTCGAGTGCAATTAGGCAATAAGGCGGAACGAAGTTTATAGTGCTCGGATTTTCATGGGGCTTTTTATTGAGTTTCTAGAGGAGTGGAGAAGATAGATAAAATAAAAAAAAATTCGCCGCTCGAGACTTTTTTTTTAAATTTCGTTTGGAATATTTTTTTTCGTTTATGAATAACTTCAAATTCGACGAATTCATATTGTGGCGTAATAGTGTGACCTACGTGCATCTATTAAACGACAATTTGGTCTGTTTCTTTGGTCATTGTTGTCGATGTAATGCATATTTCAAGATTTTTTGAAAATTTCCTGTTTTCTTCAATTATTTCTAAAATATTTAATTTGAAGACTATTTTTTTTTTAAATTGGAAACTGATGCTTTTTCAAAGGAAATAAAAAAAAAGTCACGAGTGGCGAAATTTTTTTTATTTTAACGATCTTCTCCACTTCTCTAGGAACTCAATAAAAAAAATTCCCATGGACATCCGACCACTATAAACTTCGTTCCACCTTTTGTCTAATTGCACTCGGCTTTATAGCATTATATCAAATAGACTATTTACATGCACTATTGAATTGTCAAGGAGTCCGTCTGCTAGGCAAAAAGTTGAAAAGGATAAGTGTATAAGCTAATAATTCTTTTATATTGTTTCCAGCCCATAGCTGCATCGGCAGTGTACATACTGGGGGAGATAGTGTCGAGTAAGACGGACGCGGCGCAACCCCTCGTAAGGCTATTCACTCATCATGATCTCATCGTACCTATCGTCAAGGAGCTTGCAGATGCTGAGATTTCTGCACTTACGTGAGTACTTTTATTTAAAAAAAAAAGTTCTAGTTTTTAGGGTTCCGTAGTCAACAAGGACTGTCTGCAGCTTAGCTCAAAGACTCTTAGTACTAGAAAGCTGTAATTTGGCAGATTAGTTACACCGACAAAGTGGTAAAATAAAATCTCGAAAAGTATTTTTTTAGGTTGAATGTTGTTACACAACCCATTCCTCAGGCATCATCTTAATTTCCCATCCCATAAAACTGAATTCTATTCTAACTCCTCTGTTCACGCAGTACGTTAGTGGAACTCACTTCCGCCTAACATTCGTGACTCTAAAACTTTATTTCTGTTCAAAAAGCAAGTCAAAGAACCTCTCCTCTATACTGTAATATTCTGGATATATATTATAGGTATATATTTACAGTACAAGTATTTATTTTATATGTGTATATTTGTGTGTATGTTTATTTTATATAGGTATAACTTTGTTTTAAGTTCCAATTTCAATTTTCCCGTTTTGTCTTTTCTACACACTGTGTCTACATTTCTTATCCTACTTTCCTCTCGCAGGTCTGCTGGAAGAGATTTCGCATGAAATAAGCAGTACCTGTTATGTCTTGTTGAGTATTTTGTGTGTACATAAATAAATAAATAAATTATTGGTTACGTAACACGAAAAAATGTAAGTAACAGCAGATTTTAAAATAATATTTCATAGTTAGCCCCCATAGAAAGAGTTGCTCATATTTATGAGTACTTCACTCCCCTAAAGTATTGCCCACGTTTAACCAAACACCCTGCATAGTGCTATGAATCCTGATATTTTAGGGAATTAGCTGTTCTTTTTTGAGTGTATAATCAAAAACAATGAAGATATATTATTACCAAATGCTGCTGTGAGTCGTCAAATTTAGTATTGTTTATAAGGTTGTGCAAATGAATAATAGCGTCCAGAATAACTATGATATAAATTAATTGGGTCCAAATACATAATTACTATTGAGGGCACACGTGAATTATGTTAAACTACTATCAGTTCGCGCCGTCCTAACCATAATAATTGATTGTAAACAGCGTCCGGTGCATGAGTAAGCGTCTACGTCATCTTTGCTCTTATCTCTTATCATCTCAGCTGATTTACGTCCTACTACCGGTCAATAACGTTTATTCTGTAATTTATTTGCCATTTTATTTTCTATGTTCGATAAAACCATTTATTTTTTTAATTTCCTCTTACAGGGGAGGTCTGTGTCCCAGTACGTGTTGTTTTTACTTTGGTCCCACCTTCGTTAGGCCTTTCCTGTCTGTTTATTATGTTCTGTGTTTACCCAGTTTTTGTCTTCATTATATTTATATAAGATATCCGGTAATTGCATGAAAATTGCATTCTAGTTGACCTCGATTGAGTAATACTAATTGTGATAATACTAATTCTGCAATAGTATAAAGAAGTCATCATCTGCCTAGCCTTTTCCCAACTATATTGGGGTCGACTTCCAGTCTTAACTGGATGCAGCTATGTATGCCAGCATTTTCATGGAGTTCGGCATTTTATATTGGGTAGATAAAAAAAAATCGAATTTTCTTTTATTTTCTTCCAGTGACGCAACAACAATATTCAGAGGCAACACCCTCGTCTCAAAGATGATGGACGAAGCAATGCGATTGAGCGGCGCGTCGTACCTGCGGTCAGTGTTGCGGCCAACGTTGGCGGCAGTGTTGGCCGAGCGACGGCCGTGCGAGATTGACCCCGCGAGGGTCAAGCCCACAGCTGCCGTGACTGCCAACCTGGCCAACTTGAAAGACTACGTAGAAAGGGTAAGTAGGTCCTAATACAGGATCAATTGGTACTGACTGAAAGTACGGCTAGAATCTAGTTGATCGTCGTCAACCAGTCGACATTGACCATTCAATTCCAATGGAAAAATATTTGCATGCCCATGTCGCGGCAGAATATTGTATTGTAAATGATTTGATTTGACATTGATCGCCTCAAAAAATGATCCATGGTCGACAGATCGTTCCTATGCACGCTGCTACGATCTCATTGGTGATGACTTCAGTCCTACCCAAAGAAGTATTTCTTCAAGGGACCTTAGTTAGTCGCACTACCAATCTACTGACTGGATAAAATCTTGTAACCACGATACGAAAGACGAATTTTACTTACTTTTCTCCGTTCACCAGGTATTCGCTGCAATAACGTCATCGTACGCGACATGTCCCGCCGCCATGTGCCGCCTGTTCGACGCGCTGCGGCAGTGCGCCGCGCGGCACTTCCCGCGCAACGCGGAGGTGCGGTACTCTGTCGTGTCGGGCTTCATCTTCCTGAGGTTCTTCGCGCCTGCCATACTCGGGCCCAGGCTGTTCGATCTCACTACTGAGCAAATTGTAAGTATAAGAAAGAAAGAAGAAAAAAATATTTATTTGTCGCAGGGACATGACATGCATCATACAAAATTACAAAAAATAAACAATAAACTATAAACTATAAATTCAACAGGACGGAATAAAAAAAAAGAAGAAATAATAAATAATAATAATGATGATATATTATAATGATATTTATTTCTATAACTTGGTTAAAGAAAAAACACTTCCACATCTAACTTAGATTATGTTTCAAAACTAGATGAGTCGGTGTTTCCTATCAGACCTCTCTGAAAGAAACGCCGAAATAAACTCAAATGTCTCTTTTAAACTGAAGGCATAATCCTAGTCAGGTCATATGTATGAGGACCATGCACATTAGTGTCTGAGATGATCCTTTAAAAACCCACAGGTTTTTTAAGAACCACAGGCAACTGACCAGACAGTGCGCGCGTATTTATTTTCATCGACTGACATTCTTTTTGATAGCAAAAATCACCCTTTATTATTGTATCGATAAATAATGTTGCTGATGCCCTAAAGGTCGTCGCAGACATAATCAGCTCAGCACCAGCTATCACCATCGCCTCGTCGTTCATAATCCATACTGCAACGCATACTTATCAACAATGTAAGAGCATCCGCAACCATATGCTGTTCTTCTCCATCTCGCAGTACCTTGATCCTAGTACTGATTTGAATGTTTCTTACAGGACCCCCAAACAAACCGGACGTTGACACTGATCTCTAAGACCATCCAGTCGCTCGGCAACCTGGTCAGCAGCCGGTCGGCGCAACAGGTGTGCAAAGAGGAGTACATGGCCGAACTGTACCGCAGCTTCTGCACGCCAAGACATGTAAGTACAGTTACACCAAAATACGGATGCGCTTCGAATCTTCTTGTTCGTATTTCCGAAGATAGATGCGCTCATCGGGAATATTCATACTATTCTTTGGAGATCTGTATAAACACTTCCTTTTTTTACGTACACACTATGACGTTTTAAAGCTATTTCTGATGGAGCTTTACAAGACTCGAGACACTATCCCTTTTTCACAGTTGAACAATGATGGCACGTAAATAATACAACCTAGTGGCATGGAGTACTTAATTATCAACTCGAATCAAACCTAGTGTGTGTGACTATACAAGGTGTAACATAATAAACCCAAGACCTCGCGTGTGGTCTCCCGGACCATGAAACTGAGCAACTTTCTATGAGTTCTTAAAATTCTCAAACAATGAACTTTATGTAGGTCCTG
The DNA here is from genome assembly GCA_910589295.1 of Noctua janthe. Taxonomy (NCBI): domain Eukaryota; kingdom Metazoa; phylum Arthropoda; class Insecta; order Lepidoptera; family Noctuidae; genus Noctua; species Noctua janthe. The sequence goes on along the minus strand of OU342556.1, from coordinate 8,105,667 downwards.
ACGCGGTCAGCTGATCAACTAAAAAAAAAGTTATAAATTTTCAAAAGTCATAGAACAAAAGTAGTTCAGTTTCATGGTCTGAGACACCACACGACAGGTCTTGCGTTTATATGTTACAACTTGTATTATCTTGTTTGCAACATGGCACTTCTGCTGTCTATAGTTTCCATAACTGCATATTATGGGGTGGTACCAACTACCATTAGTTGACCAGTCTGCTTTCTCGCCACCCATTATTTTGCTCTCACAACGAAGCAACGTTGCGCCAACTTGAATTACTGTTACATTACAGGTGCAAGCAATAAAGCAGTTCCTCGAAATAATCTCCACAAGTACGGACACACAAAACAACAACATACAGGAATCGCCCGTGCTGCTGAAAGAAGGGTAAGTTTTTATACTCATATACAGCATGTATCAGAAAGGTGTGGTCATACAGGGTGTAAACGGACCCTCCATGAAGCCGTCAACCAAGCATTCAGTAGATCAAACTAAGTAACTACTGCCATAATTTTCGCGTCGAGTGTACAGTTTTTGGGGTGAAAAATCACGTTTTACTGTAAAACTCAATGGAACGCACTCAAAACATTGTGCTGATGGATGCATCGAATAGTACAGGGGTTATGGAGGTATTTAAAGTAAGTAAATAAGTATAAAAAATCCAATATCTCCGTAACTAGAAGGCTCCCAGGTATGGTCCCGAACAAAAAAATGATCGCAATGAGAACAAGAACAAGAAGTGTCTTTCGGCTTCGTTAAAGGGTCTTTTATACCCATTGTGATTCAGACATTAAACTGAACAACTTTCACCAGGAAACCAATATTCTAATTGCGAAAAAAAAAATCAGCCGTCTCATATTATATTTGAATCAATTAGGTATTGAAGTTTTGTATGGAACACCTGGCGTTTTTTCGCGATTATGATGTGTTGATCCCATGGAGAAAGTTTTTCAGTTCGATGGTTTGTATAACACCCTTTTGATACACGCTGTATAATAGGCAATTTTGTATTTTTTTACTTATATACTATTGACAATGGTGCTGATTATGTTGGACCAAGAGAATCAGCATCAATGTCATCTAAAAGAAAGATTTAATATTGTTTGAACTGTTTGTGCATCCTTGGAATTAGATTGGGGTATGTATGTATAGTTTAATATTAATATGTGTTCTTGTCAGCCAGTGTACGCCTTTGTATTCGAGTGACGCCAGTTTGAAGAGGTTTCGACAGTTTTGACTAGGTTTAATGTACTAACGAGTTCACTGACCGTCGACCACTTTTCAACCTTATTACTTAGGGCGTAAGGGTGATAAGTGGCAATCCGACAGTCCGGTAGTACGCAATGAACAGACAAACCATTTCCTAGGTCTGTAATCAATATGGCCGCTTGTTGTATAGTAAGCTTTTTTGTGCACATCCTAAGCCTAAAACTTAAGTAATGAGGTTAACGGATACTTATAGAAATCATTACATTACAGAACCATGATCAAGCGTTCAGAGGGAGTCCGTGCGGGCGCAGGGTCGCCTCGCCGCCGCTGGACGCGCGCCGCACAAGCTCACGCCAAGCGAAGACATTTTAGACTTACCAGGTAAACACCTCCTGCCTTCAAAGTTATCATCATTTGCTTTGAATTTTTCCCAACGAAGATAAGACTGGTTGCCAGACTTCTGATTACCCTTAAGACTCGAAGGTCTAATAATGCGACCTATCTACGGACCGATCTGGAAATACGTTGTTTACAACCTTGAAGTCACCCGTACGGCTGTTATTATTTAGCCGTCCCCTCGCGATAACGACTTAATTGCAATACAGACTGTGTTCTTCCAGCGGCGAACTGTCGTGGTCCCGCACAGGCGCGCGCGCGACGGCCCAGCGCCTGGCGCTGTCGGGCGTGCTGGCCGTGGCCGCGGTGGACGGGCCGCCCGCCGGCGCCATGCTGGGCGCCAACAACATCTTCCAGATAGGTACGTGCACACACAACCTCACACTACACAAGTTGCCGTGCTCCCGCACAGCGCCTGGCGCTGTCGGGCGTGCTGGCCGTGGCCGCGGTGGACGGGCCGCCCGCCGGCGCCATGCTGGGCGCCAACAACATCTTCCAGATAGGTACGTGCACACACAACCTCACACTACACAAGTTGCCGTGCTCCCGCACAGCGCCTGGCGCTGTCGGGCGTGCTGGCCGTGGCCGCGGTGGACGGGCCGCCCGCCGGCGCCATGCTGGGCGCCAACAACATCTTCCAGATAGGTACGTGCACACACAACCTCACACTACACAAGTTGCCGTGCTCCCGCACAGCGCCTGGCGCTGTCGGGCGTGCTGGCCGTGGCCGCGGTGGACGGGCCGCCCGCCGGCGCCATGCTGGGCGCCAACAACATCTTCCAGATAGGTACGTGCACACACAACCTCACACTACACAAGTTGCCGTGCTCCCGCACAGCGCCTGGCGCTGTCGGGCGTGCTGGCCGTGGCCGCGGTGGACGGGCCGCCCGCCGGCGCCATGCTGGGCGCCAACAACATCTTCCAGATAGGTACGTGCACACACAACCTCACACTACACAAGTTGCCGTGCTCCCGCACAGCGCCTGGCGCTGTCGGGCGTGCTGGCCGTGGCCGCGGTGGACGGGCCGCCCGCCGGCGCCATGCTGGGCGCCAACAACATCTTCCAGATAGGTACGTGCACACACAACCTCACACTACACAAGTTGCCGTGCTCCCGCACAGCGCCTGGCGCTGTCGGGCGTGCTGGCCGTGGCCGCGGTGGACGGGCCGCCCGCCGGCGCCATGCTGGGCGCCAACAACATCTTCCAGATAGGTACGTGCACACACAACCTCACACTACACAAGTTGCCGTGCTCCCGCACAGCGCCTGGCGCTGTCGGGCGTGCTGGCCGTGGCCGCGGTGGACGGGCCGCCCGCCGGCGCCATGCTGGGCGCCAACAACATCTTCCAGATAGGTACGTGCACACACAACCTCACACTACACAAGTTGCCGTGCTCCCGCACAGCGCCTGGCGCTGTCGGGCGTGCTGGCCGTGGCCGCGGTGGACGGGCCGCCCGCCGGCGCCATGCTGGGCGCCAACAACATCTTCCAGATAGGTACGTGCACACACAACCTCACACTACACAAGTTGCCGTGCTCCCGCACAGCGCCTGGCGCTGTCGGGCGTGCTGGCCGTGGCCGCGGTGGACGGGCCGCCCGCCGGCGCCATGCTGGGCGCCAACAACATCTTCCAGATAGGTACGTGCACACACAACATCACACTACACAAGTTGCCGTGCTCCCGCACAGCGCCTGGCGCTGTCGGGCGTGCTGGCCGTGGCCGCGGTGGACGGGCCGCCCGCCGGCGCCATGCTGGGCGCCAACAACATCTTCCAGATAGGTACGTGCACACACAACCTCACACTACACAAGTTGCCGTGCTCCCGCACAGCGCCTGGCGCTGTCGGGCGTGCTGGCCGTGGCCGCGGTGGACGGGCCGCCCGCCGGCGCCATGCTGGGCGCCAACAACATCTTCCAGATAGGTACGTGCACACACAACCTCACACTACACAAGTTGCCGTGCTCCCGCAAAGGCGCGCGCGCGACTGCTCACTTGAATTGCGTGAAACAAGTAACAAACTTTCGCATTTATATTATTCTACTATTGCATTGATAAAAACAAGTCCAAGTGTATAATTAGAATATTGTATATTCCAGTGCACCGGGACCGCGTGCTGTTCGTGCAGGCGTCGAACTGCGTGGAGCGCGCGGAGTGGATGCGTCTGCTGAGCGCACTGTGCCGGCACTCGCCCGCCACGCCGCCGCACCGCGGGTACTACGCTGACTCCGAGTGGACCTGGTGAGACACTAGCATAGTCCGAGCAGTTCACTAGAGTGGAGCGTATGAGTTTGCCGAGCTCGCATATATTTTTTGGGAAAAATAAATACAGAAACGTTTTACACAATCTGCCATCGGATGCCACCTTTGTTAGTAAGATAATGCAGGTCGATTAGATGGCCGTTTATCGTGCATAATTTGAACCCTCGTGTTTGTATCTACAGTTGCGGTCGCACGGAAGCAGCAGCTGAGGGCTGCGGCGGGCCCGACGGCGCCTACGAGCTCACCGAGTCCGGCGCGCGAGAGGTGCGGCGCGGCGGGGCGGCGCTGGCGCTGCGTCTGGACCCTGCGCGCGACCTGCAGCGCCTGCACGCGCTGCTCGTGTGCCACGCGCACCGGCTGGATGATCGGTTGCACCGCCCGCAAGGTAACCACGCGTGCCTGTACTAACTTAACTCGGCTAGACATCAGTTTCAAAATACTTTTTATTACACAAAATATTATACTAATATATTCACATTATTGTTGGGTTCACAGAGGGTACAAGCGTAGAAGAGCGCGAGGCGGAAGCTGCGACGTTACGTGAACTACAGGAAGCCATGTTCGACCTCGAGCACCGACACCGCTTATACCGGCGGTCGCTCGCCCGAGAGACTAAGTACGGCAGCAAGCAGGCGCCCATCGGTGACGACAACTACCTGCACCTCGCCGGCGCCGCGGGCGTGGACGGCGGGCCCTTCCTGTGGCGCCCGTGGCGCAGCGACACCTCGCCCACTGTCGACCTGGATGGCAAGACGCTGCCGCTGCACAATTCTCTCGACATCGGTTCCAGTACAGAGTCGCTTAAGTTGGCGCGCCACGCGGACGAGCGCTCCTCCGGCAAGTCCACCAAGTCCACCGGCAGCGGGTACCTTAACATGTCCTGCATCAAGCACGAGCCCTCCGAGGACAGCGACGCGTCCGCCGAGCGGCCGGCGCGCCCGCCCAAGCCCGCTCGCCTGTCGCCCGCGCGAGCGCACCCCGCGCCGCCCGCGCCCGCCTGCGAGTACGTGCACGTGGAGCCGCGCCCGCCCGAGCGCCGCCCGCGCCCGGACACCTCGCCGCCCGAGCCACCCGAACACGACGTCGCCTACCGCTGCAAGGAATACGAGCTGATGGCAGACTTCATGAGCCACGCGCGCGACGAGAGCCCGCCCGCCGTGCCGCCGCGCGGCCACGCAGCCCGCGTGCGCCCGCCGCCGCGCCCGGAGCCCGACGCGCCCCCGCCGCGCAGTGCGTCCGCTCTCAGCCTGCCGCCGCACGACGACTGCTGCCGCACCGACACCATCTCCACCGACGACAGCTTGCTGGATGAGCTGCAGCGCGACGCCTACTGCGTGCTCAAGGTGTGCGAGGACGAGCCGCCCACGCCCGCCGCGAGTGTCGCGCCAGCGGCGGGGTGCGCCGGGCCCTTCTCTCGGGTCTGCGCCCAGCGGAAATCTAATCCGATCAAAAGCCAAGCGACCTCAACACGACCGCTGAAGACATCCAGCTCGACGTCGAACGTCCACGACGCGGGCTCGACGTCGTCGCGGCCCTTCACCGAACGCCTGACGCCTTTCTTTTTGAAGAAAAAGTCGAAACCGCCAGAGGAGGCGCAGACGGCGCCGCGACCCACACGGAAGGAGGAAAATCTCATAGGACGGCTGACGCCCCGCTTCGGTCAGTCCAGACTCATCGGGCGGGGACAATCGCTCGAACTGGCGCCGCCGGAGGGCCGGACGAAACGGATCGAGCGCTCAGCGACGACCGTGAACATCCCGACGCGGCCGATCAACTCGTCGATCGTGGCCAACCTTAAGTTCCTGAGCCTGCACCGGTACGGCGCGCAGGAGGGCGCGGCCGGGACCGAGGGCGCGCAGGACGACGCCACGTGGCGCTGCACGCCGCTGCTGGCGGCCGCGTCCAGCGACATGAGACTGTAGCGCCATAGAGCTGCTGTTCCGAGTTCCACGGGGACGCGCGGCGGGACTGTATATTTTTAGAATAAGGTTGTATTTATTTCTATATTTTTCGAGATCCTTTTCGTCGACCTGAAGTGTGTGCCTCCTCTAGATAGTAGTCTATTTCTGGAAGAAAGCCGGTACGTTTAAGTATATAATGATATGGTAGCGTTAATGCGTAAATACTCAAAAGGTGCCAAGTGTTGTGCGACTCTCACGTCGACGTCGAACTTACTCTCATTCCTGTAGCACGATAATATTGTAAAACTCTAAACATTGACATGATTTTTTACTTGTTTTGTATGATCGGTGTCCTATCTAAACTTGAACCTAGTGATACGTTGTAGCGTATTTTTACATATTTTTTAAATCGTTTAGTATGGTACTAGTTGAAAAGTGCATGTATTTTCGCACAACTACATTTAAATATTTAAATTTTACTTTAAAATTAATATATAATGTGTTCCGTTTGACATTCGATCCATCGTGACTCCTTGCATCTTTCGTTTCCGTCTGCATCCAATTGAGTCTGCAATAAAGCATATCTCGCTAAATATGAAAATTAAACTTTTTGGCTGGGATAACTTTCTGCAGTGGATCAACGCCATGGTCTATCATATTTTCAAATGAAAATCCGCGTTTCAATATACACAGAATACTTTTTGAATGTAGTAAGTGTTTGAAAAAGTAATGGGTGCAAAGATGCCCAAAACCCGGTGACAATGAGTTCCTCTCTTAACCTTTTAACAAATAAATAACTATCATACAAAGCTTCTAAACCACGTTATTGGTGCCTAAGTTTTGTGGCATTTTCTTTCGATGTTTTATTGTAAAAATGCTTCACATTTTGTGGCAGTGGCCTTTCCCATTCAATAATTTGGTCATTTAACCAATTAACTATGTAGATTTGTGAGCTTAGCGAAGATCATTAGCGCGGTTTGCTAGGTAGGTCATGGCGTGTGGCGGAAACATAGCAAATACCTTAAAAAACAATGCACTCTCTAATAGTATAGTCCGGTTAAGCAGTAACAAACTCCTAGAGTCGTTGTACTAAGAGTATACATTAAAAAAAAAAAACCTCTAATAGCAGAGTGTCCGGTGTATAATGGAACACATCATAACAATGTCAGGTCCTACGAGCAATGTTAATACTGTTACAAAGTAACTGTAAATATTTTCTCAAAAAATCTGCACTGTTGCTTAAAAATTGTTACCTTTCCAATTTTAGCACTGTAAACGTGTACTTAAGTTTGATATTACCGATATCAAAAACTTGTCAAATAATTACTCATAAACCTGTTATTGTATTAACGATTCTAAATATTTACCTATTATGTCAAATTATGGCCTTAGTGTTATTACGCCTACAGTAACGGCCTTCAGGTTAAACACCATTTACTTAAACTGTGATTCACTTTACAAACTCAGCTCATATGTTAAAATATCGTAATAATATTTTTAGTCTGTACATATTATATAATTAGTCAATTATAAACATAAATCAAAAACTGTATCGAATATTCGCACAGGAGGAAGTTACAATTAGTTTTATGATTATGTATGAATAAATTTTGTCAAACAATTTTATTTGTCGTTGTACTGCCAAACGAGTTACTATTGTGATAATTCTCGACGGCAAATATTGCGTGGGTCGCGTTAGTGGGCCGCAGTCCCTGAAGGCCACAGCATGCCTTAGAAAGTTACAGCTTAGGCTACGGTATATTTTGCGACTGCAATTCTATTCTTTAATTTATATATTCATGGATTTGGGGACAGTACCTTTCCTTAGATAAACAATTCCAATGGTTTCATCTTGTGATTATTTTGAACTTATCTAAATTTCATTATTTAACTCCAATAATAGTACCTAACTAAATTATGAATAGTAACTTATAAATAAACTATGCTCTCCTGTTGGTGCTAAATACTTGTTGTAATTTAAATAAAACTAATTTACTTGTACTAAAATAATAAGTATATTTAAAACTAGAATATGTCAAGAGAAACAGTATTTCTTGGCAGTATAACGGCATTGCTACTCGTTTATAACTCAATTGGTATTTTACGTGCGTTATTGCCTTTTTTAGAAGAATAATTTATATTTAAGAAGAAATACATAATGTACAAATTAATATGACGTGAAAATATATAATGTTATTTATTTCCACCTATTTTCATTTTGTTAATAAACCACATAAGTTCAAATTATTTTTGATTTTTTATCTTAAAAACAAAAGTGACAGTCTTACTCGACTAAGTAAAACAATAATAACTTGGCTAACATATATGTGGACACTGACTGGGCAGTTTGTAGTGATGGGTAGCTATTCCAATAACTAGCCAAATAGCGGCGACTAAATAGCCACGGCTATGATATCCATCAACACGATAACTAGCTATTGGCTACTGGCTGGCTAAAATACGGCACAGCGGATAGTCACCACATAGTATAATATAACTACTACGTTTTGCAGCCGTCCCGGTATTCGGTAGCCGATTCGCCAGAATAGCCGCTATCTGTGTGCGCGCTCACTGCGCTGAGTAGTGTGAGACGCGAGTTCATTCGCATCGTACATCTCTTTCTTACAATAGTGACAAAATAGATTAGAGAAAGAGAGGGCATTATACTTAGTAATTTCGTTCGTTTAGTAAACGAAATACGATATTTAGAAAGGTAGTAGTTAGTTACCGTCAGATGTAAGGAAAACAAAAGAAATGAACATTTATTAACATCTTGTTGCCGCGGCGAGGATCGAACTCGAATCGCAGTGCAGTTGTTTGTTATTCATTTAAGTCCTACCTACCTAGCTACGCCGCTAGCGAGCGCTAGTCGTTATTGCTCAATACTAGTCGTTATTGCTCAATAACCAAGTAGCCGAAATAGCTGGCTAGCTAGTTGGCTATTCCACCATAAATAGCCGGCTAGCTAAGCTATTGAAATTTCGGCTAGTTACCCATCTCTAGCAGTTTGCGACTACCCGCTCACCCCCACTGTCTAAGTGTTTATCCTGTCTTCGATCAACCATCACCCGGGCAGAAACACTGTTACAGAGAAATTTTCACTGGAAAACCGCATGTACCGCAGTTTTTCTATTGGAATGAAAGCTGAGTGGCAACCGGACGCAAGAGCTGCATTTATAACCGGCGCGTAAGTAAAGTGACTTTAGACGACCAATCAAACGGTTAATAAAAATAATCTTATGATTTGGCATATTATTGTGTCTCGTCCTGTACCCATAGAATTTTTTTTTCTCTCTTAACAGAATTTTGGACTTCTTTGCCAAGCCATTTGTTTGCATTTGATAATAATTGGTGGCCGCAGTTTTGTAGTGGTGCTAAACCTAGATGGATTTGCTTGTTTTGCTCTCTATCTGCCCAACTATGTTGGGGTCGGCTTCTATTCTTGACTACCAGTATTTTACATGGAGCGACTGCCTATTTGACCTCCACAACCCAGTACTAACTGGGATGTCTTACACTTAAAATGAGTCACAACAAAAAATCAAAATATTACTATAAAAGACTTGAATTTAATGCGCATACTCGTGCAAATAATAATAGATTTTGTTTCATCAAAATTGGCCCAGTATTTCCAAAGTTACAGCCTTGTAAAGTATCACCGCTTTTATTTTGCGTTCCTTCGCGAGCTACTGCGATGACGTGACGCCGCGAGAGTCATGTCCGATTGCGAGCGATACGGAGTGTTTCCGTTCATAAAATTTGATTTGTAAAGAGGTTTGCACTTATTATTTTAAGTGTTAGCGGTTACTTTAAATAATATTGTTACTAAATTAACATTGCGATGGAAGAGGGTTTTGATAAAAGAAAGGATAGAAAAAAATATTTTTTGGAGTGTTTTTTCATTAGAGTTGGTACACATAGGCACATTACAAAATTTCTTAAGCATTTTAGTGATCCAGTATAAGAAAAACAATGAATACACCGAAACCTCGAGAGCGCAACGAGTGAAAGTATATAGGTGTACTCGCAGCTCGCGGCGTGACGTCACACGTCAGTGCGGTTGCTTAGTCGGATTTTGCCGCGGAGGGCCGTACATACTTTAACGTTTAATATCTCAGTCATTTTAAAGATAGGAAAAAAACAGATTCCTTTTTTCTCGAATTATCAATTTTTTCGACATGCTGTTAACAAAAAACATTGGTGTGACTCATTATTTAGAGTAGGACCACTAAAAGTTTGCAGTTCAAGGTAGCGCGGGTAAGGTTTAGAATCGAGTCCCCTGAATTGGGGGGTGGGGGGGAGGGGAAAGGGGATGTTTAGTCGCCCCCCCCCCCACCGCTGCCGGAGATGCATGTTTTAATTAAATAAATAATTAAATATAATCTCAAATTTACATATTTGAGATTATATGTTTTTGAAATTATAAACCTGATTTATGGGGGAAGAGAACCCCCCTACGCTACTCAACGTGGCGCAGTCAGGGGAGGGAGTGCTCCTACTTCTAAATGGTTTATAAAAAATAACAGGGGTGCCCCAAGTCCCGAGCTCGCTTCGCTCTCTCTTGCACTCAATAAAACACTCACATATTTACTTTAAACACTTACTATTAATTTTATACACACACAAATATTAACTAAAGAAAAGTTAACTTGATAAAAACGTTACGGGGTGTCCTGCGTGAGCGACGAATACGACGCGACGCGACGCTGTGAACGCGACGAACGCGATCAACTCAACGGCATACCTTTTTTTTATTTTTTTTTCGTGTGGGCAATCATCAACTGACCTCCGCCAAGAGTGGGCCCCCCACTCTGGGCGGAGCGGAAGGGAGTGTCAGACTTGTACTGACTAAAACCCATCCATGTTCCTTCTTTGCCCTTTGTGTTCCAGGGCCACGGTATCTCTTTCGAACAGTCCCGCAGCCCTGGCAGGCATCGGCCTTTGCGGACCCCTACTCGGTTGCTGACATCTCTTTGAGGCGCGCGTGCAACACGAACGCGCCGTCGACACGGTCTGTCGTCATAAGACGGCCGGACAATCGCATACCCTGCCTGCGGCCTATATGGCAGTTTGCGGCGAGACCAGGCTGTACAATCTTAGAACATTTTACCATGCAACTAGGAGAAAATAATGTTACCAAATTGAAAGACTACCGTAATCTAGTAACAGGTCCTTCTCCTAATGCATTTTTAATTTTGTCGTATTATAAAATCATGTATCGCTGGTTTGTGAATACAGATGGCGTTTGCTGACGCCAACCGAATTGAAAATAGATTGCAATATACTACAGCTTCACTGACGAAGTGACTATTTTATTCTTGTTTCATTATACTCCATCAAATGAACGCCAAATGTTACCATTAATAAAATAAATATTCTGTTTAGTAGTTTATTTTATTATAATTGAACTAAATAAACTACCAAACTTTTTAAGTAAATTCGAAATACGTGTAATATATCAAATAAAATCATAAAATATGTTTTTAACAAATAAAACATTACTACTGGCATACATTTTAATGTAAGTGATACTCTAAATAAAACCTGCTAAATTGGTGTCGTAGTAGTTATTTTGTAATTTTTACTTGCATCAATGAAGCAAGCTGTCAAATAATCAATCTGCCGGTCGTTTTTGTTATTTTTCAAGAAATTGGAATTGGAATTTGAATTTTGAATGGAAGACAATATTTGTTACGACAAAATTAAAAATGCATTAGGAGAAGGACCTGTTACTAGATTACGGTCTTTCAATTTGGTAACATTATTTTTTCCTAGTTGCATGGTAAAATGTTCTAAGATTGTACAGCCTGGATTCTATTATGTATGACCTACCACGACGACTGTTGCACCAATGCTTAGGCCAAAATAAATGACTATGATTATAATAATATGGGTTTAATTTTCTGCAGCCAAGTAATTCCTTAATTTATTCATATACGTTAGTCTATGAGTAAATTACGGGGTTACTAAACATAAATTACCTAATTTTAAAATAAAAACCTGCCTGGAAGCAAGAATGATGGTAGACGTATACATCTACACAATTATATACATATATCAGGAAAGTTGTATGTTTGTGGTTACAGATGGCGCCACCAATGACTTTCCTTCTGAACCCGTTGAGTAAAGCCTCTATACCTATATATAAAAGTACTCTGTGCTCGGAAGCAATGGAATGACGTAAAGTATATCTGTCACTGTCAACAAAATGGCCGGTCTAGCGATTCATTTTACGCATTTTGAGAAGATTTTGACAGATACAACGTCAAAAACTTTAGAATTTAGTTACATGTACGTTCCGTTTCGCGTTTAGTTAGTGATTTACCAATATTTTTAGAAAATAATTTTAAATACTTCGACACTGTTCCGGCAGCTAAAATTGCATGGGGGCGCTTCAGATAAACCCCCTTGACCCCCCCCCACAGTGACAGAATCGTCAAATTCAGGGGACTCGTTTCTAAATCTAACCTGGAAGAAAATTGAATCAAATAAATGATATATACAGATGTCATACTTCGTACATTTATTTCAGTTCTTTGTTTTCCCACCTGCTCATATAAGTTGGTTGAAGTGTAATCTGTAAGATGAATTTGACACTTTCTTACAAAAACCGCTTTTAACAACAGATGGTTTTACATTTTACCGTTACACACAGGGAGCAGGCGTGGGACGGGTGGGAGTGAGGTGGGTGTAGCGTCGTTGCCTTGTGTCGTATTACATGTATTCCCCGATAGGCATCTATTTAAATACATGGAATTAAACCCGCAGTCCTCCCGACCGCGAGCTGACCCGCGCCCGCTCCCTATTTGTGTTTTGAGACTTTTGCTTAAAGATGCGATTTATGTATACTCTAGCTAGGGCTACGGCAATTTTTGATAGTGCAGACTCCCTGGTGCACTTGGACTAACCGTGGTCTTGGGACGCCGGACGCCACGCCAGCTCTTCACTAGGACCATAGACAAAACACCACACCAAACGAATATTATTATCTGTGTTTATATGTTATCTGTGATTTTCATTGCATTTTTTGAAGTTTTGTCTTCATTTTAATTTTTCATGCTAAATGCTAACCTACATAGTTGTAAAATTTCTGTATTTATCGTAAAACGAATACAGAAAACAACTATCTATAATATAAAAAACTAAACCATGGCGGATTCAGTAAATATGTCGTTAGGTAAGTAATTATCTACATAATATTCGAACATACTGAATTACGGGTCTATTTTTGGATATTAGTAAGATTTCTGATGATTTGGATGATATTATTTATTTGTATGTCATTCCTAGCAACTTACTTTGTTTTAGTGTAACCAACTATTCATTTTCTAATCAAAATGTAGGTAAATGAAAGAAAAAACTTGTGCACCCGCCAACTCCATTTGTCAACATAAATATTTTTGTAAAATTTTATTCATTTGATCACATTTCAGATGAAATAATAAAACAAAACCGGTCAAGTAGATCTCGTGGAAGAGGTGGCGGTAATGTCCGCGGCCGTGGCGGTGGCAGGGGCCGTGGTGGCAGAGGTCGTGGGCGTGGAGGAGTAGCTCGTACTCGCTCTCAGACCAGGCCGAACACGCCATCGGGAGCCCGACGTGGCCGTTCCCGTTCGCGAGGGCCCGGCGCAGGGCAAGGCGGCAGGTCTCAGTCACGGCCCCGCTCCCAGTCACGCAACCGCTCTCGCTCCTGGCAGCGCCGCTCGAACTCCCGCGCCAGGTCGGCCTCAAGATCTCGCTCTCAACTGAGAGGCTTGACACCAAAAGGGAGAGCAGGATTGGAAGAACAGTTGGTTATGCCCCATCTAGTGAGGCGAGGCCGAATGAATCGAGGTAACTAGTTGTTTATTAACCTTATCATATAACTAGTGATTAATTTTAAGAATTACAACCCTGACAACAAAACTCTATTAATGTAAACATACAAAGTTGTTGTTTTATGCATCACCAAATAAATTTTACGCCATTATATTGCACACCATCATCATCAGTTGGAGCAAAAAATGCATTAAGCATTATGTAGAAATTTTGCTTTCTTTTTTCGCAACTTACCAATGTTATGGCAGTATTGGGTTAACTTTGTTTATAGAAAGCATTTATATTTAGCTTCCAAGAACCATTGTCATATGAAGCACCGTTTGCGACAAATGCTTTCAAATCGGGAGTTTTTTTTACATCATCTCATGGTTTTCGACCAGAGCAACAATATCTTACCAGAAAAGATTTTCATCCGAGTTACCATTTTAGAAACATAGATCAGAAGACCTATAACTCGGAAACGGTGTATCGCGCGTTGTAGGGCCATGCTTCTCAGACCCTAAATGGATCCTCTGGACAAGGTAAACCTGATAGTGCAATAAAATTGGCAATTTCTGAAAATTAAAACCAAAAAATTGATGAAGCGTCAAAAGTTTTTTTTAAGCATTTTGATTTTGTTTTCTTTGCTTGTCATAGTGCCCCTTAGCATATGTCTCTACAAAGCCGCCCCTAAGACGACGTAAATTGCGTATGAGGTGTCTAAATTCCTAATTCATGAAGTCTGTAGTGGGGTAATTAGTCTAAAACAATAACTTACTTTCAGGAGGCATCCGTGGCAGACTACAGCGTGCCAATTCCTACTCAAATCTTCAAGGCAGTGTTCACAGTAGACTTGGTGTTACGACACGAAGAGGAATGAACAACCTCCGCCGACCTCTAGCTGTAGCTAAGAGGGGAATATCAAAACGGGGACGAGGTTTGAGTACTGGCAATAGATACAGTGCAGTAGGTTTGAGATCTGACCAAATCTTAAAAGAGCGACGCCAAGGCCAGATCCTTAGGAATAATATCATAAGATCTCAAACATTCACACGGTCCAGGAATAACTCATTCAGTAATTCACCTTCTCAATTGACTGTCAGTGTTGCCAATGATTTTGCAAAGAGGCGTCGTAACAGCGTCGGGAGCGCAGGCTATTTGAACAAACAGAGTCTACAACAGCTAAATAATCAGTTTGGTTATAACACAAGGAGAGGGCCTGGTAGTGTTAAATCCATGGGCTCCAACCGATCCAATCGGTCCAACAGATCCAACCGGTCTAATGGTAGCAGAGGATCTAACCGCTTGAGGGGCCGTGGCCGTGGTGGCAATCGTGGGGTTGGCAGGAAGTTTGTGAATAAACAAATCCTAAATGCAAAACTGCAACAGGAGATAGCTGTAATTCAAGGTAAAACATATGGTGAGAGTACAAACGGTGAGGCTCCACCTGGTATTAATTTTACACCAACCCCTGCAGCTACCGCACAGTCATTACATCAAAGGTTTGCTACTCCCTAAATTAGGGGAATTGTGCAATAAATTGTGATTTGTTATTATTAAGAACAGATTGTACTAATAACTACGTAGGCTGCACTGAAACATGAGTGAAATCCATTGAGTGATCTGGAGCTGCCAAATAATTCTTTCAGAACAGGTTTCAATAGTTAGTTTTAAGATAATGTTGCTAATTACTGGAATGTAATTAGGATGTCAGTAGTCCTATATCATTTAGTTAGTATGTATTATTCCTGTTTTATATTGATTGCAATAAAAAAATATTTCGATATAAGCATAAGGCTTAACATATAAGCATAAGGTCTTGGTAGTGTTAGCAAGTTCTATTTCTGAGCATGAGGTGTAGCAGCCAGCAGCCTGGAGCCAGGTTTTGTGCCCAGTTGCTAGTAAAGCTAAGGTACTGGCTAGTACCTCTACCTTGACCTTCAGGGATTACAGTGCGTGACTCATAACATCACATGTACAAAACTATAGAGGTAGCTTGCATTCCATAGTGATAAACACCAATAAGAGGTTGTTATTGTACAATGGCATTCAAGCTACTTGCAAACTTCATGCAAGTTGCAGATATATATTTGCGATTTATTTGATTAACAAACATAATCTGTAAGATTGAATTTTGTCTTTAATTAAAAATAATTTGACTTGAGTTAACCTACTGATTTGTATTTTTTTTTTAACAATCTTTGAAATGAATTGCAAGTATAATGCTATTGTAGCTAGGTTTACTCTGTTACATCATATGTCAGCTTCCAGGTGTGTTTTCAGTTATTGTATTGGTTTCTAAAGTCTGAGTCTGTCATTATTACTAAGTTAACATACTTGTATTGTACACAAATCTAACAGAAATAGTGCAAATATAAAAGAACTTCCCATTTTTGGTTGTGGTCTCCTCAAATATTGGATTAAATAAAATATCAGCCACTAAAAAAAACGTTTCTGTACCTTGTCGCTTTTTGTGGCTTTTCCTTAAGCCTCGAAAGTATTTTATGCTATTCTTGTTAGACCTACATTTGCTGTTAAACGGGTACAATAAAATTACTTAAACCAACCACATCATTTCTTGATGAGACGGACCTAGCCTTGGGCATGTATGGATTTATTTTTTTAAATCTATTTTATGGCGTCTTAGACTGCTTTATCCTACTACCTATAGGTTCAAATTTAGCCTAATGTACCATCATTTTTTTTTTTTTTGTTGCATTTGATATGTTCCGAAAATAGTGTTTTTTTTACAACTTTTGTCATGCTGTAACTTTAACTGGATGCAGCAGACGACGCTTAGATCTCTGTTGTGCTATGGTTAAAGTATGATTAAATATGATTTTCAGCCTATTTAATTATTCAGACTAACACCTGTAATATAAAGCTTGTATTGCTGTCCACATACAGAATTCAGTTTACATTACATGACAAGTCTGAACATGGCAAAAAAAATGTTTCTTTTAACATGCTCAGGCTGCTCACATATAAAAGAAACTAGGAAATGCCAGTATGTAAGCTTTCACACATACTGGCAGACTTCCCGCCTGAATGTAAGGAGGTGGTTTAAAAGATCTTTGTCATTATGATTATTAGCTATAAGTTTTTTTTCTATGTTATTAGTTACATTTTCAGATTCTTTCATGACATGTAAGAAAACTAATTTCAGTTTTTCATTTATATTTCTTCTTAATTGTTAATTTTACTTCGGTATTTTTGTTACATGGACATAGGTATAAGAGATTAAAATAAAATAAGTAATTCATATATATGTCTTTTATAATTATATCGCCTTACAATGTTTTTCAACTTCTAGTGAATGTATAAAGATAACAGTCATTTACAATACTTACAGGGTGGCACACATTTACCCTTCAATACAAATGTGCCTTACTTAATTTTAATTACATTTTATACATGTTCGGCATCATTATAAGAGAGTCAGTAACTGAAAAAGAAAATAATGATTATAAGTACATATTTCAATAAAAAAGGACTAACATACTGAACTCTCATCATAATATTACTTACAATTTTCACCAAGTATGTTTTTCAAGATCAGTCCGTGAAAAGTTTTGATATTCTCTGAAGTTTGCTTTAGGGCATTACCATCCGTCTTTTCGAAAGTCCAACCTAGATGTTGACCACAGTGATGACAAGCACAAATCCGCCAGCTATACCCAGGAAACCACGAGTCTGCACCCTGGTTCTAAAATTATTGCTATGTTAACTTCCATAAATCATATTTTTTACTGTACAAGCATTCCGCCTTATTACTTACGGGTCCTATGTTATCACATCTTGCCTTCTCTGCAGTGACCACTTCGAAATTGATGCCAAATGGGTTTACTAAAGTTTGAACAGTTACATTCTGTTGTCCAAATATATTTTGTTTTTCAGTTTTTCGAGCTCCTGGGCTTGGTTTACTGAACAAGTAATAGGAGTCGGCCACGTCAGCGCCGCATTTACGACAGAGAAGTAATTCTAGAAAACAAATCAATTACTAGTAACCTTCCAGGCTCCCTATTGTTATGTAAACAAGAGATAAGATAAACTTAGAATTATTCTATAGTCTGTACATACCTTGCCCATTTTTTTCTGATCTTGGATATTTTTCAGCGAGAGTATAAATATTACGTGTAAAATATGAAAGTAATATAATATGTAAGAGATAAAACATGCCTTTTTTAGTACTTTTTTTAAGGTATGAAATCAATTTCTTAAATCAGTTTTTGAAAATAAAGTACTTAATAGTTTATTCGAGTTCTCAAACTAAAAAGTAAAAAAAAACAAAAGGAATGAAAATATTCTAATCCAATATAAACATAAATTCATCTCTCCACGGATTAAACTACCTTAGTAAAAAATTAGAAGCAGACGATTGACAATAAAAATGACAATCATACGACCGGCTACGGAGGAGCGGACTGACACTGACAGAACTTATTTGCTCTAGCTCATAGATAATACACCAAAAAGTAAAATAATAATAAGGGAGATAATACACTTTATAGTAGTATTGAGTCTGCTCACGACTACGTGGACTTATAATACAAAATATAAATAAACTTGTGGACTTAGTATAAAAACAGGACTGAGTTCTGCGATATTCGTAACACACAAAAATGAACCATAACTGTCACGTCGTAGGTTTATCTTTTTTAAGCTATCATAACCGAGGTGAGAGAGACAGCCATAAAGCAGCGTCCCCACTACGAGCCGGGCGGCTTTTTCGGCCACGCGGCTCGGCCTCGCGAGACTTTTCTGTTTTTTTGCAACGAGTCCACATTAAAGAGCCGCGAGGCCCACCTTGCGCAGATGCCACAGTCTATATAGAGATATTACCGGCAGTTTCTTTTGAGATGTACAGACGCAAGCACATCAAGCTACCCGAAACTGTTAAATTTACTCAATCAACCTTGAACCTAAATCTTTAGCGATAAAGTTGAAAACCTATTAAAGAAATTTGACAGATTGAAGAGGACGTACTTTTAGCTTCAGCTGTATTCATAATAGTAAGCACCGCTGCGCAAATAAGAAATAAACCGCGGTGATGACGTTTTTGGGTCTGTCTCGAAAAATGACTAAAAAGATTGGGAAACTTCAAGTATCTAATTGCTCTTTGCTCACTTCAAGAATGGTGGCCATCTCCACCAGGGCATCATTACTTTTGTTTTTATTTTTATAAAAACTACTCCGACAGTCCCATAATACTGGGCGCTCCCGGTACAATTCAATTAAAAAAAGTGTTTGCTCGTCCGTCCATTCCTTCTTGGCGCGAATAAAAACAACTCGATGTAGTGGCGGTCACTAGCGCACCGACAGGCCGCGCAGCTCGTCCCCACTAGTGTTGGGATTTTATCCGGATAAATACTCAAAATGGATAAATACTCAATAAATGTCCGTTTTTACTCGAGTATTTATCCAAAAAGCAGATAAATACTAAATACAGTTTGAGTTACGTTATTTAACGTAAATTTTGTTATTTTACAAGCTAAAGGATTGAAATAAATGAAAATTTCAAAATATAGATTTGTACCGTGCTTTATTAATCACTTTAATAATAACAAAAAGCCTGTAATACTCAATCATGAATATTTTCGTCAGGCACTGTCAAAGTTAGAAAAAGTTATTAATTTGTGATAAAGTTATTAATCACAAAATTATTCACTTAAATCAATGTAATATTAAGAAAATGACATAATAAGTTGAGTAAAATACTAAAATAACAATAGACTCATACAATCATAATCTTTTTCGACAAACGATGACAATATAATATGAAAATATAGATTAGTGCGTTAGTTTAATCACTTTAACAATAAGACAATATTATAATAACAATGGCTTCACTACACTTATAAATATTTTGCCAATTACTGATATTTTCTTAAATTAACTACTATCACTATTAGACGCTTGTTCATCATTATCAGAAAAGCAATTTACAAACTGGAACTCACTTCCCGATTCTCTCAAATCCACTGATTCTTCATCAGTATCTGTCTGTACTGGACATGGTGATGGAAAGTCTTCGTCGTCACCGTCGCTGTCTGCACTCTCTTGGATTTTGTTAAATATATTCCAATTATATTTGATGAATGTAATTTTTGCCGCATTTTCTGTGGTCAGGCGATTTCTTTTTTTATTATGAATATTTGCGTGTGTACTAAAAGACCGTTCTGTTGCGGCAGAAGTACACGGTGCTGAAAGAATACGCACTGCGATTTTATTTAATTTTGTCGAAGAACATGTTCCTTTCCACCAGGTTAAGGGGCTTATTTCGTTAATGTTCTGCCAAATAAAAGGTTTTGGCCAAAAACCTTCCTTGGCCTTATATGCTGCTAATTCTGGCATTATTTCCACATTCAACAAACCTGCCATTTCGTAAATAAAATTCATTGCTTCCAGTTCTTCGTCTTGATTTAACTCGTTACCTTGAGTCTTTGGGTCAAGCAGATAAGCGGATAAATGTAACGGCTTTACGCAGTCTTTCATCCTTTTTGCCACCGCTGAGAGAATTTGATTCTTGGCTTCATTTTCAAGGATCGTAATACTAGGTAAAATGAAGCTCATTTTAGATTTCATATCCTTGAAGATCATAAACACTGTATGGGCATTGCATTTGTTGGACTCTAGTTGAAAGATAGGTTCTGTTATTGGTTCAAGTACAGATATGTATTGATCTACGTAATTCCAAAAATTATCATCAAGCAAAGCTGCTTTTGTGTCATTTGACATGACGGTATTTTGTTCTATAGCTAACGCTAAAAGAGCGGCTTTTGTATTTTTCAAACTCCTTATTGATGTAAGGTAACCATCTTGTGCAGCACGGCAGCTTTAATTTTTCTCCTGATTTCTTTAGTTTCACGATTTGCTGTAGCTTTGATCCCAGTACTTGCGATTTTTTTATAGATTTTATTACATCTATGCAGAGTTGAATGAAATTGTTGAAACCTTCACATTTCAGTGCGTCATGAGCTAGCAAATTAATAGTGTGTGCTGCGCAGTTTAGAGGCACAACATGTGGTTGTACTTCTTTGACTAATTGAAAAGCTTTTTGTATATTTCTAGCATTGTCACCAATAACAACAACAAACTTTTCTTCGCCGTATGTTCTCATGACTTTTAAAATTTCTTCCCGGAGATATTCACTTGTGTGGCGATTCTGTTCAGTGTTTAAACTCTCAACAAAGAATGGTTCTGGTTTTGAAATAATAAAATTAATAACACCTTCGTTGTTTATATTACTCCATCCGTCCAACTGGAGATGCATATAGTTAACGGTAGCAAGTTCTTCCTTCACTTCTTTCTTTATTTCGTTGTAGATTTTATTCAAATATTTGGTCGATAGGGCTTTTCTGGAAGGCAACTTAAACGATGCCTGAAGATAACCAAATAATTATATCCAAAGAGGATGTTCCATCAGTGACAGCGGGGCTCCTGACACAATTATAGCTCTGGCAAGCTTTTCAGCGAGGGTAGATTGATGAACACCTGAAGAAAAACTCGTGGAAGGCATATTCTGGCTCTCGATGCACATATTTGAGTTATTACTATTTTTACTTGGAGTTTCGTTAGTAAGATCACAAGACGGATTGTCCACTGGTGGCACATTTTCTGATCTTGTTTGCAACGGCATTTGTTTTGACCTCAAGTTATTTTTCTTCATTTCTGCTCGAATAATTTCTGGGCACTTAAAACATTTTATTAAATGCGTACACATCCTGTTTACGTTTCCGATTTTATATTTTTTGTCGCAATAATTGCATTGTACAGATTTTGAATCAACAATGCGATAATGTTTCCAAACACGTTCATTTTTTGGTCTTCCCATGATACCTAAAACAACGAAACATTAAGTTAAAAAGCTGAAAAATAAACATGCAACAATCTACAGTGATTGACACAACTGTAAATTGTATTGTCATCTAGTTCTAAGCAATGTTCGAAGTTACAAGTTTCTAGCTCATCGGGAAGAAGGCAAGTTACAAATTGGTAAGAGTTTGTAAAAGCATTTTAAATTATATAATAAAAATAGGTTATCAATCACTATAACAATACCCAAGTAACCATTTGGATTAGCACAATTAAAATTAGTAAACTTACCTTGAAACGTTATAAAGCAACTTCAAAAATAATAAACAAGCTCGTAGATATTATTTATTGTAAATCTTACACGCGCGTGCGCTCTTTATGACGCAAACCTGGGCACTGCACGGACACTATGCGGCGCGGGGGTGGAGGGCAAGATAAGCAAAACAAAAGAAACGGGACAAAAGGTGGCCGGGATAGGGTATAGTAAGAACCACGTTGCTTCGTTTTGACATCAAAAGTAATAATGTAATAGTGTAGTATTTTGGAAAGCCCAAATAACAATACTAGTCATTAATTTTTTTTTAAATATCCATCCGATTCGCAAAAAATATAAATATCCATCATTTTGAGTAAATATCCGATAAAAATGGTTGAAAACGAGTATTTATCCATTTCGGATAAATACTCGAGTAATTATCTTCCGAGAATTTATCCTCCGCCCATCACTAGAGTCCCCACTATCCAGAGCCGCGAGGCTTTCTTTGAAGTAGACCGACAACCGTCGGGTTGCACGAGGCCCTAGTGGGGACAATGATTAGTGTGACTATGCCGTTTTGCAGACGAAAGACTCTTATGCTTTCGTGTATTTTTCATTAAAACTGTTAATATTATGCGCATGACAAATATAATTTGTACCTATGTATCGCATTATTGAAATAGCATTATTTTTGTTGGTTACAGCTTTCCATCGAAAGAGGAAATAAGGCAAAAATGGTTGAATGCGGTTCCCGAATTTCCAACCATAACCAAAAGTTCTGTAGTGTGCAGCCTTCATTTTAAGCCAAAGGATTTTGCTTTCTACAAAAATACAACAAGCGTTAAATGCTTATGCGGTGCCATCATTTTTTCCAGTGGTAAGGATATTGGTTTTATCATTTTTATCTTCAGTACAACGATGGACGCGGAAAGAAGGCAGGTGGAGTGTGCCTAATAGATGTTCTCGTGCGCGAAGCTCTCTTCGGTTCAACGGCACTAGCGGGCGCCTTGTAACTACAGGCTCCGGCCGTTCCAGGTATCTTACAAGGAACGACGTGAAGGAAGAAGGTTTCGTTTTAAAAGTTAACTCTTCAAAAGGTTTCAGGAAGCGACTCGTAACTCTTCAGGACTATTTACTAAACTATTTTTCCATTTAAAAGTTCTGGATTGATGACTACGGTTTGTACACATTTTGTGCGTACTTACGTTCATAATTATGTACTTCGGAGGTTTGTGGTATCGAGAACTTTTTTCAAAATTTTGATGCGACATAAACAAATATTTTATACAAGACTCAATCATATAATTAGTTCACCAAATTCTATCCAATGTATAACGGATGAAGAACCACACGAATTACAGCTACATGGTAAAATCATTGGCTAATTCGTATTTTTTAAGAAACTTAGGCAGTAAGATTGGCTTAATGCAGAAACTCTACAAAACAATTAAGTTTAGCCATGTTTAATTTTAATAAATGTTCGTCGCCCACTTTTACTTTTATTCCCTTCATTTGAATACCTAAACACCAATTCTGCAGAGCAAACGGAAAACGAGCATGGAAAGGCCATGGTCCTCAACGAAATTGTTATTTTTTTTTATAAATTATTATTTCACTATTTTAAGTGACTGTTGATATGCTAACCGGGCACAAATTATCTGTTTCCAAACAAAGTTTTATTTTTTGTTATAAAAATGCTTGGTCACTCTACTAGAAAGAGACAAAGGCTCTGTAAAAAATATCTCTCTCGTACAGATTTTCTGGTCGAGTGCTCAGTCCAGTTTATTTTACTACTAAGTCCATGCACGACTGTGACACAACTAGAATCACAGCTTCATAGGCTAGAATTTAGTAATTAGTTAGGCCACAGACTAATTAGCTTAGTCACGCGAGTAGTAATGCGCCTAAGGCACTCACAGGAGCATTATTATGGCACAGGTGGCACTCACTCATGGATTAGACTTTATCGAAACGCAACTCTTCGGCGATCCTCACTATAGAATTATAGAAAAGGACATTCCAGTTAGTATATAAGTTCCTTGAGCTTTGCAGATTAAAGTCTAGCTACTTAACTAACTTGATGAAATCCAATTCTTTTGTAGATGACACGGCTTATCAAATTAATTGTGCCCGGTAAGTAGTAACTCGATAACAATTATAACGATTTCTAAAAAAGCTCTCCTTTTAATTTATTCCACTAAAGTACAGATAAAATCGACTAAACGGGTTTTTTCAAGTCAGGTTTGTGACTGCAATATTTTTAAACTGTCAAACAAAGCAAAATGAGATGGAAAAGTTTTTTCCGAACGTGATTTCGTAGCAAAATATCAAGGCAGACGCAAGTTGATTGTGATGGTTTTTGCGCGATAAGATTACAAGGAAATAGTGTTTGTTTATGTGCTTAATTTAATCGCTGAAAAAAAAAATGTTTACATTCACAGTGTTAGATGTGACAACTAGTGAGTGACGTTTACAATTAACATTTTTGTTGAGGAATTGGTAAACATGTAAATTGCAGTAATTAAAACAAGAACAAGATAATGCAGTTTTGTTTTAATATCAAGACCATCTTACATTGAAGATACAGCGTAATATTATAACCATGTCTTTCTTCAAGAACGTCGCCTCAGGATTTACAGTCCGAAGTCGGGATTCTATGTTAAAAGAAGCACTAATAAATAATTTGTCTGAAAGCGTTAAAGACATCCAATACAGCAATCAGTTTGAAGAAAACTTCCACAGCGTGTTAGGTTCTACAGACTCAACAAACACTTTGTGTATGGCCCTTGAATCAGTATTTCTTCATGGCTTGAAAGACACATTCTTAAAAAAGGCCAAAAATGCACTAACAGGAGAGTCTGACCAGCAGCCACAGCCAAACTTTTGGCCCCTCATTCTTGTGTTATCACATAGACAAAACATTGACCAAATATCATCCCTGCCACAGATCAATACTGAAATAGGTCAGTGCCGGGCATGGCTCCGTATTGCCTTGAATGAGTGCTTGTTGTCCTCCTACATGTCTACCCTCCTCAAGAACATATCTGCTGTGAAGCCTTTCTACAATAGGTCAGCATTTGTATGTGATTCTGAAATATTAGAGGTGGCTCAAAAACTTGTTGAAGGCATAGAAACATGCATTCAGTTTAATTTACCCACTAATTCAAGCTTGCTAAACTACTGGCCAGAGCAGGTTCTGATGCTAGCTGGTATTTGGGTGCCTAAGATGAGACAAGCTCCAATCAGTGCTGCTTTGGATGTGGCTAGCACTATTACTGATGAGGAAGTGAAACCAAAGTTAGCATCAACACCCACCCATACCTCAAACATCACTGGACTGGGCCGGATGCTTGCTTTAAATGAAGATGAAGCTTTGGACTTCATTCTCTCAAAAGATATAAAAGATATCACCAGTAGAAACTTAGAACCAGAGGAAAAGGAAGAGCAGAGATCACCAAAACACAAGACAGAAACGAAAATTGAAAGCTTTGCCTCCAAAAGAATATTGAGTCCTCTACAAATAGACAAACCATCTACCAGTCAGGAACAGAAAGATGAAGCTTCTATGTCACCTTCCTCTGTTAATTCAGAGGATTTTGTTGCTCCCTCTGATATCATTGTCACAGGAAACTCCTTGTGTGGAAAGGGATGGTCCACTGACAACAATGATGATATGAATGCCTCTATCAATTCCAATTCATCTCATGGTAGCAGCATGATAAAAACACCTGAGTTGAAGAGTTTGTCATCCTTAGTTGACAATTCAAATAACTTTGGGGAAACATATAATACAACTCCTAATCTAAGAGATATTATGAAGGATATTCATAAAGAGCTTAAACTGAGTTCAGAAGATACAGACATTTGTGATTTGAAAGCGGAAACGGTAACCCCAGAGGACCCAATGTTACAAGGCTTAGATTTTGAAGTAGTTCCCACTACTATGTCGACATCTTTTACAGTTCAAGAATTACAAAAGATGATATCACAGTTGGGTATGTTGTCAAGGGAACAGGGGTTAGATCATCAGAACTATCAATGTAAGGGGTGCCAGGATCTACTGGGCAGCACCATCTCTAAAGCAAAAGTATGTGCTTATACTGGAGAGTACTACTGTTGTAACTGCATGGACCCCAATGTATTTATCATTCCAGCACGAGTAATACATAACTGGGACTTTAAAAGATACCCAGTCTCCAAAAAGTCTGCACTATTTTTGTTGGAATTTCAACATCACCCCTGGATAGACATGAAGAAACTTAACCCAAAGATTTACAGTGGTGTTTCAGATATGGCTCATTTACAGGAACTTAGAATACAACTTAATTTCCTGAGAGCTTACATATTTACATGTAGAGAACCAGTTATTGAGGAGTTACAGAAACGTGTATGGCCAAGAGAGTATCTTTACGAACATCTTCACTTGTATACAATATCAGACTTGGCTCTCATACCTAATGGCTCCTTGGCTTTGCAGCTAGAGAAAGTAGTGAACTTTGCTAAGACTCATGTTCTTGAATGTTGGTTATGCAGTCAAAAGGGCTTTATTTGCGAAGTATGTCGTGATCCCAAGATACTGTACCCTTTTGAGACAAGCACAACCTATCGCTGTGATGAGTGCTCAAGTGTGTTTCATGCTAAATGTCTCAATGCCAATATTCCTTGCCCTAAATGCAAAAGAAGGCAAAATCGTACAACTGAGGCATCTCTGATCCAAGCTGTTCACTCTCACCTCATCAAATAGACGAGAACTGTGGGCATTCTGTATTCAGTTCTGTACAAAACTTGCATTTGATTATTTTGTCATTATAAATACATTAACAGACATGATATTTAACAGAGTTGTACAGAAACATTGATTATATCAATAAATTACTATTTGTTTAACAGTGTACAAATAAAATGTTGGAAATAGCAACTTCTCATTACAAATGATTTTTTATGTACTACACAAGTACACGCCTATATTATAACCAAATATAATTTTAAGATATAATTTAGGTAACATATTTAGGAATGTTGTATAAATAAAATATCAATATATTTATACCTACAGAAAATTTTAGAATACTCTTAGATACCGTGTATAAATAAATGAAAGTTTTGGCTTCTATCTTAAACAAATATTTAACAAAATGTGATATGATGTACTAACTAGATGGACCTATTTTGTAATTTATAAGTTGCATCATTGTAGATTATATTTTTATAACTTACATAACATGTAACAACTATTCGGGCGGCAGTGTTCAGAGAAATTTATGGCCATTATAATGACGGTTTGATCATGTAGATGTTCTGTATATCTTGCAAAAAATTTCTTGAAACCACTCCGTTGGAAAGGATGCACTATTTCAAACTAAAGTTTAATTTGGTAATTATCCTTAACTTAAGGTGCAGGCATCAGGGATATGCGCAAATTGCACAACTTTGGAACCTTAGTGCGCTAATCCGACTCTTGGCCAATATAATAAACCTATACTTCCTTTCTTTTAAAGTATATTGTGATTTTTATGTATAGTTCGCGCCAGAGCATGGGCAACTAGTCCTGCTGCTAAAATTGTACTTGTAATTTAGGATATTTTCTTTTGAATTATGACTAGCGCACACCGTGGGCGGTAGGGTAGAGCATATCTTTACCCACTGGAAATTCATGCATAAGATAAAACAAAATTATAAAATGCTCTGCTCTGTCGTCCCCGGTCTGCTCAGGCCCTTACATAGACAAAATGTATACTTTTAATAAATTAATTATATCTAACTAAAAAGTAACAAAGTTGGTCTTAGTGGAATAAAGCTACAATTAAGAATATGTTGAAATTATGATATTATATTATTAATACGAAACATCATGAATAGAAATATTTTTTATGATAGTCTTTTTGCAATAAGCAATTACTGTTATATCTTACTTCGGTAGCTGATGCTGCGATAGTTTCTTATGAATTTAACTATGTTATGCTGCTAATATATGGAATAATTAAAAGGGTCTTATTGGTAATAGAGTTGCTATCGACTGTGCAGACTTTGAAAAATTTAAAATGTAATTTATTACGATTAAAAAAATATAATTCAAATTATACGTAAAGTAGTTCTTTGGTAACCATGGTTCGTCTATTTTATAACGTAAAATATTGGTGTTATTAATATTATGTTCTAAGGGCCGGCGCACATTTTGCGAGGCGCAGCGTAACACGGTTATCACTGCCAAACAACTATCGACCTTATGGAAGTTGAAATAAATTCACTTTCATTGACCCGAGAGCGATTTTCGAATTTAATTTTAGGAGTGCTATGTTGATATTTGTTTGATAATGGACACTGCGTTTCGCTAGAAGTGCGTCGGCCCTAAGACGGCTATCTAATCGTCGTTGCCGTCCTATAACAAAGATCTATGTTTGTATTCCTTTATAACTCATAATGATAATTGTTATCATATCATTACTGGTGATACGATAGACAGTAGCGCACAGCTCATCATTAAAATAAAAACGTAAAATTTACATGTTTGTATTATTTGAAAACTTGCCTTTATTCGTATTCTCCTTTACTCCACAGTAAAGAAGCATGGACAATAGGACCGGAGGACTTTATCGAGCCGTACACAACGACGACTAGTCAAGCTATACTAAACCAGTTTATGCGAATCTCTCATTGTACGGAAAATCTAAACAAACCGAGGCCATGTTATACTGGAAATGTATAGCTTGATATGTCACCGTGTGTACCTTTCAAGTTCAGTAACCTTCATGTACCCTGCAATCTTAGTAGATTGCTCGGTAACTAGCAACGCAATTGCCATCTGGCGCGGCTACGCAGTTGTCCCTGTTAAATATAGTAATTTTAAATTCAGTACCCATAAATATATAGTAAATAAAATATATGCATTATTTCTTAAATTAATATTTTTAGCTGCTTTGAGCTTTTATTAACAGGTTTTTATTTTTAAGGAACGCTTAGTAACTATTATTACAATCTAATTTTAAGTTACTTATCAGACCGACACTGACTCTGTTGCGCTCATCTTTCCACTTTATGTTTATCACAGAAAATATGCGCTCTGTAAATTCTGATGTGGCTGGAACGGATAAAAGGAAAAATAAAACTTTAAGAATATTAGAAAAGTTTGATTCACAGGTCACTATCGTACTCACTACAGTTACTGCTGCAGAGAAACACTTGTTGTCATTTATAAGTTGTAGATTTAGTATTATATTTTTGATCAGTAAGTACCTGGTCCAGGATGGTGTTTAACTGAATTATTTCGGAGTACAAATGATTAAAATTATTATTCAGTTTTTTACCGTGTTCCGTTTTAGATAATAGAGACTAATTTTAGCGACTTTGCTGATAAAATATAATAGTTTCGTCTACTATAACAGATATATTTTTAAAATAAATTATTTATTTATTTACGCAAATCTTACCTACAATTACTATTACAGATCTGCGATCCAATGCGATAGAGTGGCCTATAGTAGTTAGACACCTAAAATAGTAGGATACCTACTATATTATATATAGTAGGGTTGGCAACCCTGGTTGAAGCATAGTTTAAAATGAATAAACTTCGAATAGTCCGAGCAGCCATCAAAGCGGTTAGAGATGTGCATTTTAAGATAGAGCTGGGTTATTTAAAAAACAATGGTAGTTAAAGGTACTTTGCTGCCTTAGGCTGACTGCCTCTGTGTTATTAGGTTTTCCGATCAGGAGGTTTTTACTACAAAACTGAAACACCTCTACCTAACCCTTCGGCGGGTCCAGACGTGATAGTATGTTTGTAGAGGACACTAATTAATAAATAAAAGATTCTTATCCAATTCATTAGCGTAAATCAATAATTTATTTACATTATGTAAAGGAATGAGTGTTGCGCTTACAGACTATCTATTCAAATTCAAAACATCACTTAAATAACTACTAGGCTGGTCTTTGTGACGATTATTTTGTGATTTTCTTGAGAAATCTCCGCGTGGTTTTTTATTTTCGAAATCGTCAATGTAATTTGGGTCGTCGACTGAATATTCTTTGAAGCACTGGTTCAAGAGTTTGTCGGGCTCGTCTGTTTTGTTTTTTGTTTTCTTCTTGGCTTGGTAGCTGAGCGCATCTTTGTCGAAGTCCAGAGGAACAATGCCTAGTTCGCCGCTGTAACGATTCTTGGCAACTTGTAAGTACTTCTTGCCCCGCACTGCTGTTAGGCGTTTGTCCTGTTATCAAAAATTGCCGTAATCAATACTCACGAAATAATATTCTTTTAAAATTGCTAGTATATTATTATTTGATTTCCTTTGTGTAGGAATG
Organism: Noctua janthe; assembly: GCA_910589295.1. Classification (NCBI taxonomy): domain Eukaryota; kingdom Metazoa; phylum Arthropoda; class Insecta; order Lepidoptera; family Noctuidae; genus Noctua; species Noctua janthe. The sequence goes on along the minus strand of OU342556.1, from coordinate 8,075,732 downwards.
ACTGTCTATTCTATGGCACTAAGGTTGGTTCATATTGCTAATTTACATGAATTTTACCTGTATTATGAGAACGTTATCAGCTTCTTGTGAAGCTTTCGCGCTCCCAAATATAGAGCTTGTTGACAAGTCCTCAGATTCACGTTCCTGTGAAAAACACGACATAGCTGATTAATATAATCGCGACCGTAAATGTTCAACACCAGTATTTAAGCTGACAATTAAAAATTGACTTTATTATCAGTGATATAAAGTGCAAACGGAGCAACTCGAGTGCGGATGACCAACGAGCCGCTGATGTCTGCGTTCATTTTCGTACAACTTTCCACTTTATGACCCTCACAAAAAAGCTTATTATTGAATGTCATCGGGAAATATTTTGTTTTAAAGTTCCTAAAATTTAACTTGATTAAAATGACCATGGTTCCACTAACCTTTCTGGGATGCATGACGAGCGTGACATGGCAGTGTCTTGCGGTCGCGAACGTCCGAAACGCAGCGATGACCGCATCTTGTCGGTGGTAGCGGTCACCGTCGCGGTCTTCGCCCACGCCCAGCATAAACTGCACGTTGTCCACTACGACGTGTGAGATGTCGTGCATGTACCGTGCGTGCTCCACTGCCTGCTCAGTTCGGAAAAAAACGAGTTGTTTTATAGTTGCTCGCATTATGTCATGTGCCTTTTATAAATATGGACATAAGGTTTAAATTAAAATGAAAGACGCGCGCTCGTGAACTGTAAAACTATACAGTATACTTGAATGTGTTGTTGAGGAGTTTGATATTCCTGTGTTTCGTCTTGAGACACTGCGGTAAGTTGGACGAGAAGATACCACGCAACTTAAGGAACGCTGCCCAGCCGAGTCGGATTCGACGATTAACCTCTTTCTCGAAGTTAGACCTACCTAACTGGATCGTTTGTCCCAGATAGACATAATCGTCTACAACTTCGAGTGTAGAGTCTCCGATCTTGATAGGAGTGGGAGTTACATGGGCATTCAACATGACTTTGGTTTTGTCCATGTTCATTTTAAGACCCACTCTTCCGGAAGCTCTACTGAGGTCATCGAGCATAGTACTGAGGTTCTCCATGGTCTCAGCCATGACCACTATATCGTCGGCAAACCGAAGGTGAGAGATGTACTCGCCATTGACGTTGATGCCTAGCCCTCTCCAGTCCAGAACCTTGAAGGCATCCTCCAGTGCAGCGGTGAACAGTTTCGGAGATATGACGTCTCCCTGTCTCACACCTCGCTGCAGAAGGATAGGTTCCGAGGTCTGGTCCTGAAGTCGGACTGACATGGTGGCGTTTTTGTACAAACACTTCAACACATCGATGTACCGATAGTCAATTTGGCACCGTTGGAGAGACTGCAGTACAGCCCAAGTCTCAATCGAATCGAAGGCTTTCTCGTAGTCCACAAACGCCAAACAGAGAGGCAGGTTATACTCTTCGGTCTTCTGTATAACCTGCCGCAGCGCATGAATGTGGTCTACGGTGCTAAAGCCTTTTCGGAATCCGGCTTGTTCGGGAGGCTGAAAATCGTCAAACCTGCGCGCGAGACGATTCGTGATGACTCTTGAAAACAACTTGTAGACATGGCTTAGAAGTGAGATGGGCCTATAGTTCTTCAGCCGGGCATTGTCGCTATTTTTGAAGAAGAGTACCACCACACCCCTGCACCATGCCTGCGGCGTTTTCCCCTCGAGTATGACGGAATCAAACAGCTTCTGAAGGGCCTTAAGTACCGGGTTTCCACCTGCCTTCAGGAGTTCGGCCGTAATTCCGTCATCACCCGGTGCCTTGTTGTTTTGTAGCTGTTTTAGAGCCATCCTAATCTCGTACAGGCTGAAATCCGGAATGTGTTCGGTATAGTGTCGGGTCAGTCTAGCTCTTGGGTCGTTAGCTAGATTTGCAACGGGTTTACTGGTTGAAGTGTACAACTGCCCATAAAAACTCTCGATCTCCCTCAGCAGCTCCGGTTTGGCGGATACGATCCTGCCATCGTCGGTCTTCAGTTTCGTGAGCTGGCTCTGCCCAATAGCCAGATCTCTTGAAAATACCTTGGAGCCTTTATTCCGCTCAATAGCGTCTTTAATACGCTCGGTATTAAAGCGGCGGAGGTCGCTCTTCAATGATTTAGAGATCCGTCTATTGAGCTGCCGGTATTTCCACGCCTCGTCTGAAGACTGCAGGATCATCTCACGCCGCTCCTTCATGAGCTCGAGAGTATGATCAGAGAGTTTTTTGTTCTTGTGTGCACGACGTGTCTTGAAGAACTTAGACCCATTCGTATGGACGGTTTCCACGAAGCCATCGTTGTAATCGTCCACTGAGCTTCCTAGGCACTCGAAACGATTCTGGAGTTCAAGCTGAAAGCTCTCGGGGTTTTGGATCTGGATCTGTGCTGGACGGAGCATAGACTTCATCAGTCGAGACCTTTCAAGCTTGATATGATGTTCAATGTGCCTCTTACCATGCGGTGATCGCTCCCGGTTTTCACCGAATTGATATCATTGAACATTTGCTTCTTGGTTGACATGATGAAGTCAATCTCATTTTTAGTTGCACCATCGGGACTCTGCCAGGTCCACTTCCTGTGCTCACGCTTTTTGAAGAAGGAGTTCATCATATAGAGGCCCTCCTTCTCCATAAAACTAGCCAGTTCCCCGGTGGTTCCGACGTCCAACCCCAAATTGCCCCACCTGCAGCTCATCCCCGTCTCGTATGCCTAGTTTCGCATTGAAGTCCCCCATGACAACGGTGAAGTGAGTATTGAAACCATGCAGGGCTTTGGAAATATCCTCATACATAGTCTCCACTTCATCGTCGGGGTGTGCCGAGGTCGGGGCGTAGACGTGTATGACCTTCAGCGAATATCTTGAGGATATTCTGAGTATAAGGTACGCCACCCTGGTCGACACACTCTCGATCTTCACCACGTTATTCACGAGGGACTTGTGGACGATAACCTTAACACCACCCTGGGACTGCCAGTCACCCTCTCGGAAATAGAGCAGGTTACCGGATTTCAGGATTATCGTGTCCTCCCCCTCTCTTCGGACTTCAGATTATCCCACAATACTCCATCGCAGCCTGCTCAATTCCTCTTCGAGTTCCGTTATCTTCTCGTCGGTCCGGAGTGTACGCGTGTTATATGTTGCCAGGTCAAGTCATCGGTATAGGCAGCCTGATCCCATCCGGAGATTCTTAGCACCCCTTGCCACGCCGCGACCTCGACCGCTACCATAGTCGAGGGTAGACGGGCTGCCGGGTACTAGGGGCCATTTTTGTGTTGCGCTCATCATTGGGGGGGTTTTGCCATAATCGCCACGCTTGGCAGGCGGGTTGGCGATCGCAGTACGGTTGTTAAAAACACAGAGAACGCTGCTGCCCATTCTCTGGTAAGTCCCTTAGTCGCCTCTTACGACACCCACGGGAAGATATGGGATGGTGCTATTCTTTTACGTCCGACACCATACGGAACAAGGTTTAGTTACCTAGGTGTTGCCATAATAACACGTATTTCAGACCAGGTTCAAATATTTAAAAAGAAAATCATAATCAAAAGCCGTTTAGGAGGAGAAGAATTACGAATGCACACAGACCGGAATTTTGAAGATATAATTATGAATATCACACCTTACCTCCATAACAACTTTGATGGGTTGCTGGCCATGAAAGGCCAAGTAATAGATGGGTAGTTTCTGGAAGTCGTCGGCAAACTTGTTGAAGTCCTGCAGGTTCTGCTCTAGAGGGACCCCGGCGAATTGCTGCAGCATCGTCCGCGCTAAGCGAGAGTTGCGGATCTCAAAGCTGCCCCATAAGGTGTTCACCTGGTTTTAGAAATATAATTTACCTACTTTTTCGCAACAGAACAAAAGTTGGGTTCACAGAAACAGATGATATTTGCATTCATCTTCATCACCACACAAAAATCGTTATCTGCCAAAAGGTCTCTATCGGGCACTGTTACCCGAACGGACCAGCAGTGGACCGTACACTCTTCATGTTCCCACTCTTGGGATCATTGTAAATGACCACCGTCGATATGGTTCGTGCTTCGTGCGTTGCGTTTGTTTATTTGTCGAGTCAAGCTATTAAAGATTTTTTTTTATGGTTTTGAAATGGAGGTTGCATATTTGCGTAAGTAAAATACGTAAACTTTTCTCACCCCTTGCTGCGCCAAATCCAATGATACTTCGGCACATAGCGTGGTCTTTCCGCAGCCAGTGGGTCCAGTGAGCACGGTAAGCTCCCCTCGCCGGTGCCCACCCAGCAGACGGGTTAGTGCGGGAAAACGACGCCATTTTACACCACGTACCTGATGGAAAGAATATTATGATAGGCGTGTTGGAAGTTGTAGGTATAGGTCCTCTGTCTACTTACCCTTTGGGGATTACATGCGTGATGTTATTCAAGTTTTATGACCAATCAGTAGGGTTTTTAGAATCTGGTATCGTGTTTAGTGTATTGCAACAGCCATGTGGTTCTATTAGTCTAGCTTAGGTATTTTGTCCTACTCTAAAAGCGCACTTTTTCAATCAATTGCAAAAGCTTTCGGTACGAGTTATTTCAAATTCGTCTCTCGTTTTCTAGTCTTGGTCCGCCGTAGTGTCACTTTGTGTTCTATAGGGCCCTTGGTGATAAGTTACTTATTTAAAACAATTCTACATCAAGGTTAGACACAGTATTAGGTAGGTAATAATTTTTGACGTACCCTATCAACATTGGTGACTTCGAAGTAGACGTCGTCTCGTAAGGCTGCGAAGGTGGTGATGGAGCGGTGTGCGGCGGGCTTCGCCTCGGACACCAACGTCTTCAGCGATAGGTTCGCGTCTGCCGCCTCGGACGCGGTCACTAGGCCGTCTGTAGGTCTAGGCGGAGACAGTATGTTTAGTTTCATGGCTTAGGAGACGTTTTTATGAAAGACAACCAAAATTGGAAATCTTTTCCCTTTTCCATGCATCGCTGCAACTACCGATTCTGAAATTCGCAATCGACGAATTACCGCGAGCATATCCACTTTATGAGGACCCTTTCTACGCTGCCTCTTCATAATTCATTCATTCATTTTTACTTAAATAATATTTGTCTTTTTAATAAAAAACAACACACATACCACCGGAAAAATGTAGTTGTACAATACATCATAATGCACACAGACATAATAATTATATCTTCAAAATTCCGGTCTGTGTGCATTCATAATGTTCGACATCTGCGACTAAACCTTCGGGAATTACAAGCGTTGGTGGTATGTTATTTTTAACCGACAAAAAACAAGGAGTTTCTCTACTCGACATGTATATTTTTTAATTTTGATACAATGATAAGAAAATAGTGACTATTGACCAGTTTTCTAGTTCTCTCACCTATACCTGATGTATCGATTAGGGACCATCAGTCCTTATTAAAAACATACCTAACAAATCGACATCTATCCTCGCCTAGTTTCTCGGCCACGGCGCGCATGTTGTCCCAATCGCCCCACAAACATAGCTTTTGATACGCTTCGAGAGTCGGTAATACTATGGGCGGTAGGCTGCAGTTGCTCAGCCAGATCAGTGTTCCTAAAATAATTTTATAGTTAATACTACCTGCTGGCTCATTGGTCGAGAGGTAACAAAGGCTACTGCTGCAAATTAGATCCTGGGTTCAATCACATGTTCAAGGAGGACAGGGATGTGTGAATAGGTATAACCCTAAGGAATTTGCAGTAGCATCCTGTGAGGCTTTTTAGGCACTCCTTATAATATCAAATAATATGAATTTCGTCTGACCTTTGTTTATTTCTTTAGGAAATACAGGTGCAAAATTATTTGTCATAAAAGTTAAGACCACAGCGAAGGTAGTGTGACGATCTGATCTTGTTTGTTTGCGGGGCGAAGATGGCCACATATTGCACAAGATAGAGAGGTTTGGAAGGAGACAGGGGAAGGCCTTTGCCCAGCAGTGGGACACAAAAGGCTAACAGAAAAAAAAAATATCCCTAAAATTTTGATATATTTCCAAATATATTTACCAGGAATTTTTTGAGCAGCTAAATGTAAAACATCTTGTATGGTTGGTACAAGAACGGCTTGATCACTACGGCTAACCTTCGGCACTCGACAAGAGAACAGCCCTGCGGTATGCAAACCATGAGTTTCAGCCTCTTCCTCTCTCCCTGCTTGTACTTTGCGGTAGCCTACCACTTTGTCTAGTGAGTTTTTTAAAGGGAAGTATAACACTGTGTGGTCGTGTGATACTCGTACGTCTGATAATAGTTTGTTCGCTTCTGAATGAAACTGTAATAAAGATTTATTAATTTGCAAGTTGTCAGGCAAGGGATATTAATTTTTTATCTGATACTTATTACCCATTTTTTATTTAAATTCTTTAAGATTAGATAGAGTAAATGTAGGTGAATAGATAGTAGTGTGTATAAATAATCTTTTGTTAAAATCTACAAGTAAAGATTAAAAGATAGTTTAGTAGCACACTAGATAATAATTTATATTTCATGGCTAAAAGATAAAATACTTACTGGAAATTCAAATAACCTAAATAGATCTAACAGTTGTGTCTCATTCAATTGTGATAAAGATATTGTGTCATTCCCTATTGTTTGCCAATCTTTCTGAAATTCTTCCGATTGCTTTTGGCATTTTTCTATGAAGTCTTTAATGGTGGCTTCAACTTTAGCTTTTTTGACTAGTCTCTCTAATATATTCCAATCCCCATGCACATTACATTTGGGACAGAGAAAGTATCCTGAAATAAGAAAGTGGGGTTGATTATATTTTTTGGTTGCATTTAAAAATGTGTGATTTTTTTTATTTTTATGTAAGTATAGTGATTAATTTACAGCACAGCACAAAGCTCTATATCTTATTAACAAAAACAAAAGCATTTGATATCAGCTGATAATAAAGATAGACTGCAGCTAATAACAACAATTTGCTACAATTAAAATGCTGTTTTCCGAATATGGAATGAAAATGCTATTTTCGGGAATATATATATTCTCTGATAGCCCACAAATTAGGTTTATTCGAGTATAAGCTTTCAGGTCCCCTTACTTTGCTCTGTACTCGGCGATGATAAATCATTATGCAGTCGGTTCATCATATTTCAAGGTTATGTTTACATTTACAATATTTTAATGTTACTTACCTGTCGTTTTGTTCACATACACTTTACTCTCGGCACATTTTTGGTCTCCGGAGCATATAGAACACTTGGTCGTAAGTGCAGTAAATCCGTCTTGTACAGCTAAGCCTTTTTGTCGTAAGAGTTTTCGTATATCGGTGGTTGTTACTTTTGGTATATCATTTAGTCCTACATTGTGTATTTTTCTATGATTACATGCACAAGTGTGCCCATTTATAAAAGATTTTATGACACTTTGTCTAGAAATTTTAATATAATTAAGCATTTTATCAAAATGTTTGTAAAACTTACGGAGCCATAATCATAACATAACCTTAAAAAAACAAATGAGTTTTGTGATTGTGACAGCTGACAGATAAACAAAACAACGATACGCTCTACGCAAAGAGCGTCAGCAGATCTATACAAATATTATAAAGAGGAAATATTTTTGTGTTTGATTGTACCGAATAGGTTCCGAAACTCCGGCACCGATTTGAACCATTTTTTCACCAATAGAAAGCTAAATTATCAGGAAGTAACATAGGCTATAATTTATTTAAAAAAAAAATTGAGATCCTTAAGAAAAATGCAATAATGTAACCCAAAGTAGCAAAATTTTGCCTATATTCATTATTTTGCGTGCGCTGAGAAAACTATTGATGATACTTAAAAATTATGTACTACATGATTAAAGTACTCATTATTAACTACAAAAAAGTCCGCGAGGTATAATATCTAACTATCATAGTTTAGTCACAATAGCAGGTTTTGTGTTCTAAAATTTAATTAGTTCGCCGCGCCGGTAGAAACAAAAGGAACTTATTATTCGACGCGTATATATATATTTTTATGTATTATGTATGACCATGCATAACTTTGAAGAGAAGTACGATATGCATGCTTCTTTTTTTTTTTGTAAAAAGCGTATATCTCAAAGTAGGACCCGTTTAAAATTGAAAAATCGTGTTTGAGCTCATTTCATGCATCTTGATGAGAACTTTAGACCTAGCGAGTATGACTGTCATCGAAGGTTTGACGATGGAGACGGAAGGCAATTGCAAAAGGTCCTCAAGAGTTTACAGCATCTATATCGTGTTTGGGCTCATTTCATGCACCTTGATGAGAACTTTAGACCTAGCTAGAATATTTTAGCGATTAATGCAAATATTTCCGAGAAATTTAAATATTACCTACTTGAATCTGTACTAATATTATAAAGCTGAATAGTTCGTTAGGTTGAACGCGTTAATTTCAGGAACTACTGGTTCTTATTGAAAAATTCTTTCAGTGTTGGTTATAAAACAGAGCATTTATTCCTTTTGAGAGCTTCCATTGCGTGCGCTGCGTAAACGGTTAAGGTTACGCAACAATCATGTATGACGGAATCGTTCCTATTAAAAAAATCTAAAAAAAGTCCCTCGATGGCATTATCTTTTAAGGTTCTCTCTCTCTCTTATGTGGCGCAGACGAAATTCCGCGGGTCAGCTAGTGTATATATATAGAGCGTCAGCAGGATTCATCACTTGCAGCTCTAAGCGTCTCGTCTGTGTTACGACTCGTTTCAATTGGAAGCAATTTTGAGCAAGAATCATGCAAAATACGGGATGTTCTAGCAACACTGCATGTTGCGAGCAACATGTTTCATGCAAAACAAGCATCTTGATTCCCGATAGGTGGGATTTATTTTCCAGGTGTGGAGCATGTTTCATCTGTTCGCAGGTATTAAGTATTAAGCAATAGTTTCAGGCACTTCAGGGGTTTTAATTTTTTAACTATGTAATATATTCAATCATTTAATTGTCTTTTTTTCATGATATTAAATCATCATAAAATCGAATTAGATCCTCGATGAGAACCTACTCGTTGTATACTATACTACGAAGTAAGCATTTTTACAATAAATAAAACAAGAACAATCTTCTAAATTCTCCTTATAATAAACATAAATGACAAACTATTTACAATTAACTTAGAACTAGTGGTTGTGAGTTCTAATTGTACTAGAATATAATAAAATAGATACATCCAACTTGTTTTGTTGTTATAATTAATCATTCATTAGTACAGATCAAAATTACAAAAGCCGATCCACGATAAAAGCCGATTCATGGTAAACAAGTTCTGCTACACGTTACACGACACACTGTACGCAGTGTTGCGAGCCACTTATTCTAGCAACACTGCTGCGACAATGTCGCGCAACTTTTCAACATAAGGCTCAAGTCTAGAACTTCTAAATTAATATCGACGATAACAGGCACAAAACAAATTAAAGAACTCACAAAATAAGATCTGTCTATCAATAAAAAATAAATACAATAGTAATTTCCCTACACTTACGTACCTTCCCGTACTTTCCCTTCTTATTATAATGCGTGGGTGAAAATACGCATTTATTAAAAGTATAACTGCGTTGATAAAATATCTTGAATTTGTCATCACACTGATGTGTTCGTCTGTATGAAAATAGTTTCATTTAATATGCTAGGACTACATCATAGATGTCTCGAAACAATTCATTTTCACAATAAATAAATGCAAAAATATTTAGTTTTGACGACCTCACCGCATTATTTTTTACTTTGGTTTCAGTATAACCTTATTTCAAACGTTCACATGTTTCCGAGAAAACTATAATGTAGTTCTAGTACTACCCCCGATGCTGAAAGTTCAATAGAATCTGGTGTCGAATTCAGATCAAGAAAAAAAGGAAAACGGCGCGCCGCTAACATCAAAACTGAAGCCACTTTTTATCTGTGTGGTTCGAAGAGTTGCCATTTGAAGTTTTTCCCTATAATTTGGGGAATAATATTGTATGGGGTAAGATAAATGGAAAAGATTAATAAGAAGAAAGTTAAGAAGAAAGGGTAAAATTAATGGGTATTGGAAATCTAAAATATTAAATACATAAAAAAAGAAAACAGGAATATACTCGAAGTGAGATATCATATTTAAATTTGTTTAATTGAATGAGGAAATTAAAAATCATTTTAGGGCACCCCTCGCACTTTGTCTCTGCTTTCGTTCGTAGAGGTTTTGTGTTCCAAGTTTTTAAATTTATTGTTAATTAATTAAAAAACGATGTTATTTCAAGAATTTTTAAGTAAAAAGTGATTCAATTCAATACAAGTTTACACTTCCCAGGAAGGCATAATTCTATTTTTTTTTTCAATGTTATCTAGACGATGACTCGAGACGTACTAGAAGCGATGAGCATGGTTTTAGTGTAGCCTGTGTGTGCGTGAGCGTGTATATTTACTTGCAGGAGCACGGTTTTGTGGCTTCACTTTTGATGTTCGCGGCGCGCCGTCTTCCTTTTTTTGTTGGTCTGAGGTGTCGAAGTGATATTATTGGTCTTTGTTATTTCCGCCAACCAATTAAAACGAGAGATTAGGTTTAGGATAGTGTGAAAGGCATCATTGTTCCAGTGCAGAAAAGAGATGGCACTATCCATCCTGCATAACTCCAGTCTCTTTTTAGCAGAGGAATTATGATAACTGACACTTCTAATCTAACTTTGTTCACAAACTTGAGCCCTTCAGAAACCGGGTGTTAGCTTAACAATATTCTTACTTAAGTAGCCGTCTATGTGTTATCGTGTACGGACGGCATATCACATTTTAAATGATGTTATAACGGATCTAATAGACGGTTTTTCATTGCCTGAAGCTTTTGCACTAAATAAACTTTAAAGTCATGAATATCAAAATGGAAAAGAGATATTATTGAAGTCTAGGAAGATATCTGATTTCTGTATGTGCACCTCAATCAATGAAAACACGTCATTAAAAGTAATTCTTTGTTTTTGGTCCATAAGCACGCTTCGCAACAAGCGTTGGCGTTTCTTGACGTGGCGATAATCAGTACGATATTTTTGCTGTAACCCACTATTCATACATTTCAATAATACAAAAAATGATCGATCCCAATATTACGATATTTTACTATATTATATTGTGCTGATCATCGCCGTGTGAACGGGCTTAACGCCTTCGTTTAGTGCGAAGACTCCCTTATTAGTAATGTGACGACAGTGTCAGGAGTAAAGGCCAAACAAACACAAGACACGACGACGCATCGTTTAATGTTAACATCTAATATGGCGGCTGATACTGTTGCCTCTGTAGGTGTTGCACGAGGGGCCCCTGTTGCTGCTGTTGTTGCATGGCCAGCATCTGTTGTCGCATGCGCTGCTGGTTCATCTGCTGTTGGTATTGCGAGCTCTGCTGGTTCTGCATGCCGCGAGGGTACGGTGGTGCGGGCCCGCCCATGCCTCCCATTGTCACGTTTGGTGCTTGCTGTGATACGGAAAGGTTCTGTGAGAAATTTAAAACCTAACTGGTCAAAAATTAAAGCAGTTTTTCCATTGGCATATGTCAGTCAATGGGAAGATACTAGCCATATTTCATTTTCAGTACTAACCTGCATGTAAGGTGGGCGAGCGTTTTGTCTTTGCTGCGCCAGATATGCTTCCTGGCTTGCACGACTACCCATCATGTTCTAAAAAATACAAAATAGGTTTAATAATATCTCGGAATAAAAATGTAAATGAATGCATCACATAATATGGTTTTAATTAAAATTTTAGGGTTGATTCCAGAGGTTCAAAGAACTTGAAAGTATTCTGCTATACCACTCAATAAGACACGCAATTTCAGAGGTCTTTATTTTTTTCTTTTTAAAAAAGTTGCCCAACACTAGGAATTTCTCCTGTATCGTGGGTGCGTTTACAAACATTTTAACTCACATGCACAAACCAGCCAGACCCGAAACAACTACCTGTAGATCATACAAATATTTGTCCCGTGCGGGGATCGAACCCGCGAAACGCAGCGCAGCAGCCGATCACTCAGCCACTGCGCCAACCGTGCCGACAAAGAAAGTTGATTCTACAGTAAAAGTACACAAGTTCAAGAGTTATCTAAGAACTAACTCCCTGGAACAAAGCCAATCAATTCAAAGTCAGCCGGTAAATGATTAAATACCTGTTGGAATGTCTGTTGCCCAGGGAATCCCCCCATGGAGTTCCCGCCCTGTGGTCCCATAGATGCAGCTTGGCTGTTCATGGCGGACATAGCACCGGCTTGCCCCATCTGGCCCATTTGCCCCATAGGTTGACCCATCTGCCCCATGCTCTGGCTCATCTGCCCCATTGACTGTGGCATTTGGGACGGTTGACCGACACCTTGGTTCATTTGTCCCACGCTCTGACCGATGGAGTTGACTCCTTGGCTCATTGGGTTCACTTGCTGGCCCATTTGGTTGACAGACTGGCCCATTCCCTGAAAGATGGAGGTATCGCGTTAGGTTACAGGCGTGATGATATAGCAGTGACTAAAGACTTAGAATAAACTAGAGATAGATGAAGTGAACTCTTTTTTTGTCTGTATGTAAAACTATCGTAAAGTGTTTTCGAGGTCAACATCATTACATGACATTGATGGCTTTCACGCCATCATGCGCAGGGTCAGCCCCAACAGCATCCTGAAAACTATAGCTGACAGGTGGGACAGTCCTATACTGGGACATTGGATGCGCCTACATGCTACTGTGGCCGTGTGGCGCATAATTAATAATTGTATTGTTTTAGTTCTTCGGGTAGATATAAGTACTAATATTAGTTTCTAAGTTGTGTGTTGCGCTAACCAAATGGACTTAGTCTGAATAAAAAGCATTTTATTTATTTATTTTATTACCCAAAAATAAATTGATTAAAATATAAGTTTACAAAAAAGTGTACAGGTATTCCAGTAGTAGATATTAATCTTAGCCATATAGTTAGTATTTAGTTTTTACAATTAACTGGATAAAAACTAGGGTGTGACTCATATAATTAAAGTTTAATAGATATAGTGCGTTGCGATAAATATGGCAATGTTTTGATCTGGTGTATCAAAACATTGCCATTGTCGGTCAATGACACGACGAATCCGAAGAAGAACGTGTGGAATGTTTGATCTAAATTCTTATTGCTTTCCGATATACAACCTTAGTTTTAGTATATGCGAAACCTGAAACACGTGTCTAGTATTTTTATGTAAAGAATCTATGTACAAAATTTCAAAAGTGTATCATGAAAGTTATAAGTTTGTTCTATTACCTGGTTGTCCGCGCAAAAACGTGGTTACCACGCAGCGAGTCTACGCACGCGCCTCCAGCGTCGTCTTGAGCTCATTGATAATAATAATTTGGCAGTAGGTACCTAAATTATTGCGATAGGTACTTAATATCGCTCGGTGTCCAACTTGTAACTTTTTTTAAATATTTTTGGACAAAATATAACATGGTTTTAAAATGATTGGAATGGATTCAGTTACTTATTCTGAACAAACTATATTCAGGTTTCGCATATACTAAAAATAATGTTGTAGATAGTGCAACTGAAAAGGGCGCGTCGTGACACTCCTATGTCATTTTAATAAGGTATAAATTGGAATGACTAGCTGTGTTTTTGAAATGTAAATCTGTACTTGTATCTCTTTGTAACAATATAGAAACACATAACCATACCTGGTTCATCATCTGCTGCTGGCCGCCCTGCATCATCTGCTGGCCATAGGTTCCATACCCCTGCTGCATGCCGCCGTACTGCCCTCCGAACATCTGCCCGCCCATGCCGCCCATCTGCCCACCAGCCATCTGTCCTGCTCCCATCTGCCCTGCCCCCATCTGCCCGGCGGCCATTTGCCCGCCACCCATCTGACCGGGCATTTGTACTCCGCCCATTTGGCCCATTGGGCCCATGCCGCCCATAGCGCCCATGGGGTTCATTTGGCTAGGTGAGAGGAATCAATTTGTAAGTAGCTGTTCAAGTGTAATTTAAGATAGTAAAAGTATTGTTTGAGAATTCAGGTATTTCTAAATAATCTGAAGTTCAAAATTATGTCATAGTGTAACAAAAAAATATTTTCCAAGATGTGCTCTTCATTTTAAATAACCAGCAGCTCTGCACGAAACAGCTGCCACTGCCATTATTTACTTCGGTAGCACAGGTACAGTCATGAGCAATGATAACATGTAGCAACATTTAAAACTGGGCTTTTTTATAGTATTGAGTGCTATTTTATGTTTCATAGTCGTACACGCAAACGTACACACCTCCCACATACACACACACACAGCGCGTTATATGTATTAACTTAGAATAAATTATATTTTTGGTGTTTTTTCATATTTTATCATACTCTTCATATCTGTTTTTGTATTTTACTTTATTTTAATTTGTCTCTTCTTTTAAAATTGTGTTTTTGTAGCACATGTTTGTCTATCCCTATGTTGACATTAGTATCTAAGGCAAATAAAATGGGATAGGGTGCTGACTCCTCGAGAGCTCGTGGCTAAATAATAACAGCCGCTCGGATCGATCTTTAGGTTAAGCCGTGCTTGCCTAGGTTGGTCTGTGGATGGGTGACCACCCATTACATACCGAGTTTCCTCTGTGCCTCGGAAAGCACGTTAAGCCGTTGGTCCCGGGTGTCATTTGTAGATCTTTGACAGTCGTTAGGTGGCCCAAAAAGTCTGACAACCAGTCTTACCAAGGGGTATCGTATTACCCAGTACTAACTGGGTTGTGGAGGTCAGATAGGCAGTCGCTCCATGTAAAATACTGGTATTCAGCTGCATCCGGTTAGACTGGAAGCCGACCCCAACATAGTTGGGAAAAGGCTAGGCAGATGGTGAGGGCGCTGACTCCTGACATACAGGTACACCTAGTTCAGGAGTTAGAGGCTTCAAACAAGTTTCTGTAACCTATTATGTCAATAAAGAATTTGAATTTGAATAGTACTAGTGCATAGTAGTAGTATTTTGGACCCTATACTATTATAAAATAAGTCTTATCACAAAATTGCATTCGATATTCTACGAGGAAGTCGCTTTTAAATTTTACTGGGTGTATACATTTTTGCTCGTTACTGTTCTTGCTACCTTTCTTTGGGAGTGATCGAATGATCAATTTCCCCAAAACACACACCAAATAAGAGCTTTGAACGTAGAGTTGTGGAAAGTAGTCCGATAAATATGCATTTTTGCGAGGGTTAAAATTACGGGACACATTTTTTTAAATTACTGATTATGAGTATTTTCTGATCTAGAGTCACTCTCGTAAGACAAAAGGTTTACAAGTAACTTACGCGGACTGCATAGCGCCCATCTGGTTGGGCTGCATCTGGCGCATGGTCTGCCGCGGGAAGGGCGCGCGGGTGTGCGGCGCGCCCGGGTAGCCGCCCGTCTGCTGCACACGCAAACACAACACATTAGCCTGGCGTAGTGAGCCATAGTTGGCTGCTATAGCCGACAAATGAGAAAGTGCCCTGGACGGTAGACACCGCAGTAGCAGACGTATAAATAGTTCACAAACATACAAAATAAAGATTTAAGCCGGTTAGAGTGCTTCATCGGCTGTTAGTGCTTAGCGTCAGACCTCGTCAGTTTAGTACAGGTTCAGTGCTTTCCTCACCGACAAACAGTGTAATACAGCCGTTAACACAGTATGATGGTCGGTTCACCGGTCTGCACTAAACGCATTCATTATTTTCATAGCGCATCGGACAATCGATGTATGGCATACTAACGCAGTGCGTAGCATCGTGCGAGTACGGTCAATTTAGCAGTGTACTTGTACAAGAATGACATCTCCTGTTACTAATAAAAGTACAAGTTACAGGTTACCCATTTATGGTCAGGATTCTGCACAAAAGTAAATAGTACAACAATACATACATTGACCTGCATCTGCGTCATCTGGTTGAAGGGCACCCGCTGTCGCAGCATGTTGCTGAGCGCCTGCTTCGACTGGTTGTTCGACGGCGGCGCTGCGGCCACGCTGCGCGGACTCACACCGGCTATAACACATCACACAAGTATAGCGTGTTTGTTTAATCTATACTTAATATTATAAAGCTGAAGAGTTTGTTTGTTTGGTTGAACGCGCTAATCTCAGGAACTCCTGGTTCCAATTGAAAAATTCTTTTAGTAATGGATGGCTATAGGCTATATAAAATCACGCTACGTACAAAGAAAACAAGTCAGAAGCGGCGGGTGAAACCGCGGGGCACAGCTAGTATAAAATATTACCTATTTCTATTAGAAAGTTTAGTTTGCATTTGCAGATGGATAATTAAACAAAATTGTGTGTGGCATATTGGCAATAACGGCATTTAGAATACAGGGTGGAAAGGACATCGACGTACGATGACGTTTACGTCGGTGTCCCTTTCATACTGTATACAGCTGTGTACATATACTTCTCATATTAAGCGTAAAAAATTACAAGGAAACGTACACTATCGCTCCAAATAAAACGCCGCGTGACGTCGGATTTTTCATTTGTCAGACTAACACTCGCCCAAACAATGAAGTATTGAAAAATGGACTCTAAATTGCGTTCCACAAGGTATACCTGGAGGGTTGTAATAGTTCTGTCCGGGCGGCGGGAACCACTGCTGCTGCTGCTGCATGAACTGCGGCTGCTGCGCCGGCGCCGGCGCCATGCCGCCCGCGCCCACCGCGCCCACTGGCGCCGCGCCGTTCGTCTGCACAAGCGGAGGGGAGATTAGGCTTAGTTTCCATATACAATGTATTCATAGTTATTTTACCTCTGCGTGCATCAGCTGAATAGTAACCTTATTGCAACGAGAATAATGGTATTTGTGAAGTTTACAGACTTATCAGTGGCAGTGAACCAACAGAAACCTTATCGTGATATACACTGTAAACTGTAATTTGACAGACAGGCTAAGGGGACGAATTATGTATGAAGAATGTAATTAATCCGATTGATATATTTAGGCAGCCTTCGTTTTCAATGATAACGTAGTGCTATAGCTCGGCCATGCCAAATCGACAGTCAGGGTCTGAAAACCTTGAGCATTAAGTTCTTGTTGACACAAAAGCTAACGTCGAAAATGAATTGCTTCAAGCACTTCATTTTCGACGTTAGCTTTTGTGACGTTACCTTTGGAAGTTCAAAATTGATTCGTTTCCATGAAATGCTTGTCCATTGTTGATCTATGTTTATACAGGGTGTAAACGGACCCTTCACGAGGCTGTCAACCATACATTCTGATTCATCACACATCACATTCTGAACATCAAACTGAGTCTCACTGCACAAAAAATATTGCTGGGAAAAGATTTTTTTTTTGGTGTGAAAAGTCACGGTTTACTGTACGCTCAAAACATTGTGCTGGTGGATGCATTGAACAGGGGTTATGAAGTTTTTTAAAGTATAGTTCAAAACTTGTATTTAAAAGTTGGAACTTTGACCAACAATATCTCCGTAACTATCAGCAATGACGGGACAAACAATTGCCTTTCGTCTTCTTTAGGGGTGTTTTTACACCCTTTATTTTAGACAGTTTTGTATAGTTACCGGTGTGGTTGGTTTCGATTTCTTGATATTCTTGCAAGGAGCGTTTCGTGATCTAGTTTTCCCGGCGCCGGTCGGGCTAGAATCCAGACTACCAGGTTCCTGAACAAAATAAACATATTGAAAGTTCTATCTTATGATTATTTGCAGTAATAAGACCTTCTATCCTGCCTGCATAACTCATTGAACCATTCCAGAACTAGGCAAACGACAGAGCTGTCCAGGTCGCTACGTACTGGTCGGAAACATCTGAGTCATCGATTCGAGAAGAAGTAATAGGAGTAAAAATATGTTTCTAAATGACAAAATTAAAAAGAGGTTTTTTTTTATAGTGTTGGCATTAATCAGCTGTTAAATGGAATATATGATTATCAAGTAATGACTGCAGGTCGGCATTGTTGTATAACAAATACTGGCGAAGGGTCGACCGTAAAACTCCGTCTACCATATTGACTTACCTGTTTAATGTCATTGGTTTCAAGATCCTCGGGCGGCAGCGGTAACGGCTCTAGATAGTAACTCAGCGGTTTCACCAGGCTGTGTGTGTGGTATTTCAGTAGTCTGTAACAAAACAAATCAGTTACTGATTGTGAGATTTGTGTTTTTAAACGTAAGTAATTTTTTCGATTATTTAAAGAATACATTTCATCGACCAGCCCCATATTCGCAAACGCTCGGTTCGACATTTCGGTTTGCAAAGTCTATATCTGTCTCACTAGCTTTTCTTATGACAAAAAAGATAAGTATAACCATAGCGAATCAAGATTTCGGACGAGCCTTTGTAAATACGGGGGCAGTTAAGGATAACACAATGATCGGTTTAATCACAGAAATAACTAATGTCACTCGAAGAACAGGCTCCCACCGAAATGGATGGACGCATCTGCCGCTTTTAATTTTTTTTTATTTTTTTTTTTCATGTCAAACCAAAAATGGTCCGAACTTATGACCCAATGGGTCTCTCTAAATGGTAAGCGACGTCGCAGCAGGCCCAGACATATGGCGGGATAAGTTGGACTTCTTCGATGACGATTGGTTCTTAGAAGCCAGAGAGAAGTGGATAGGTAATATCCCTATTCTACTTCTCGGCTTTTGCCTCGCCCACTCTAAATACTGCCATTAAAGGCTTGTAATAAAATAGATTCAACACCTACCTGGTACCTTAAAGCTAGACCAACTACAGCTATACCCTACAATGTCATCAATGCTTTTCTGACATGTCCGCTTTGTGTCTGGAGTTTTTCGGCCAAAGTTGGATATGCTAGCCACTTGAGAGCACATGAAAGTGCAGCACACCAAAGCTCTCGACAACCACTCTAGAAAGCCATCGAATGCAGTCGCTGTGGCTGGAATCGGCTAGATGGCATCATCATCATCATAGTTGTACCTGTGAGCATTCTCATATGTGAGCGGTTTCCTCTCGATCTTGGTGGCGGCGAACCATGCCCAGGACAGCGGCGCGGGGTTGCGCCCGCCCTCCACCAGCTCCCAGCTCGACACGCGCTGCTTGTCTGTTAGACGTAAACCCTGCGGACAAGGACAACTGAGTAAGCTCACCATAAACAAATAGAAGTCTTGAAAATTGTATTCAAGAAAGGATGTCATACATTGTAAATGTCAGCACCCCAATTGCCTGAGTCACTTTTCTATGGGAATCCCGATATTTTAAAGGAAATTCGTAATAAATTGCTTCATAAATTTGACAATTTGCCTGCTCGATAGATAACGAAACAACCGTTGAATCATGAAATTAATGTCAAATTGCATTGGGAAAGCGGCTGTGTTAGAGCCAAACCACACGGCGCGGTGCGTCGCCGCACCGCAAGCCATTTCGCCGCACTGACAACCACACGGGAAGTGCGGCATCACGGCGGCGCACAGTGTGGGAATTTCACAATCTAGGGGGATTTAATTCCAAATTGATTTAAATAAAAGATACAAGTTTAAAAATAATATTGATTGGTATACAAATATAAAAAAAGTTGTATTAAAAAAAAATAGGATTTGAATAAATTTTGTTATTTTAGTCACTATTTCCCATACCCCATGCTCAAGCAAAATGTCCACTAGTTAAGTTCATCTGCGTAAATAATTGGCATCCACAACATACGTGAATTTCAGGGACACTCATAGTAGCACGACAAAGTGTAATGAATGAATTACCTGTTTTTTATCACTATCGAATCCAGTGATCTTGTTCCCTTTTTGGTCGACGAGACACCCGATGGGTTCGCAGGCGATGACCTGCAGAACATTGATATTTACAGCACACAAATAAAACAAACAGGTATGGACATGTTCAATGTAAGGTATTAGTTAGTCGAGAGTAAGCTTCGACATGGATGTGTAAAATGGATATTCTCAGTTTCAATTAATCTGTTGTCAATCTAATGATAAGCTGTTTTATTTTGGTCAACCAATTACAAACATGTGCATGCTTCTTTTGGCGCCTGAAAGACGTGGATAAGGAGGCGTGTTTGGTAAACATAATGGTCGAGATAGTTCCGATTATGGTCACGCGTCAAAAGATTTACATGACAAATCCCATGTAAATCTTTGGCGCGTGATTATTTTGACGTTCAACGACCGTTCAGAAATGCTAGGCACACACTTAACCTACTGTTAAAAAGGACACAAATGAATGATTTCTTGTTTAATATAGTGACTACAGCTGCTGAAAAAATGCCACAAACATAATGTAGGTTCTGCCTGACTTTGGTATTTAGAAGAGTCTTTTTGCAGGTATTTTACCTCGAATTTTTCGTCACCACCAAATAAAAGTGTACTTTATTCCCTATACGATAAGGTTGCTGTGGTCTAAAGTAAAATTTCTGTGAAAGGACTGATCGTGATACAACACGAGCATTCTTTTGTTTTTATGCAGATGTTCACAAATTTGACACAGGTAACTTACCTCAATAATAGTATTCTTAGACAACGGCAACAGTTGCCTCACACACTGCACCGACGGGCCGTGTCTCTCTCCGATCTCCTTCTTCAACTTCTTCATGAGATTCTGGTAATGTTTCCTGTTGTTATCATCACCGCCATCCGCGAGGGTCGAGTGGATCAGGGTGGCGAGCATGTCGATGAGAGTGGAGAAGAGGTTGCTGCGACACAAACTATATTAATTTATTGTAGGTACACTGTCTGCCAGGCCAATTTTGTTGCTCGGGATCCTGTTGGGTGCTGTGCCTCGTTCAGGATACAGAAATAAGGTAGAGAAGTTAAGGCTACATTCTAGAATAGTATTAGACAAGAGTTATCTCGAATTCCACAGAAAAGATAGGATCTGTTACCCAGCACTTTGGTGGTGGAGATCAATTGGGTAGTCGCTGCATTTATAAAATTTTGGTATTCAGCTGCCGAACACGACATAGTTGGGAAAAGGCTGGACAGATGATAATTTAATTCGTTGAATATATATAATAATTTAGTTGGTGTATAAACAACGGTGGCTTTTGCCTCGAAAAGAATGAGCGTGATATTGTAACTTCTTATTAATTGATGATCCCACAAGTGAGGTATCCGCAGGCCTATGAAATAATAAGAGTTTTCGTGATGAATACGGGAATGTGTTCGTGAAACCTGTGTTACCAGACAGACCTGGAACTTTATGCCAAACTTTAGCTCTCCTATTAATATTTTTGGAATTGCGTGACTTATTGAATGAATTAGAACATACAACAAAATACAATCACACCAGCACCAATTCACCTCAGTACCCAGTGTACGCATAGATGGGCTGATGCGCCACTAGCTACGTCAGTACCACCGCCCAGACCGAGACGGGTTTCTGAACAGTCTGCTGACCTTATGGGCTTGCCGTATTGTTGGCCCCTAAGCATACCACTGGCGGTTAGCTGGTAGGAGCGCCTGATGGCGAACATGCCTTAATTCACAAACCAGCACCAGTTCCCTCCAGTTACCTGTTATTGTACGCATCGATGAGCTGGTGCGCCACCAGCTGCGTCAGTAGGACCGCCCAGTCCGCGGTGAGCTGGTAGGAGCGGCGGATGGCGTCGAACATGCCGCCTGCCAGCGAGAAGCGCAGCAGCAGCGCGTCGGGCGCCGCGTCGTCCTGCCAGCTGTCGGCGCACGCGGCGCGGTCGTGCTCGCGTGCGTGCGTCAGGTAGTGTTGCAGTTGGGCGTGGATTGAACTTAGGAGGCTCTCCTGTTGGACAGATATAGTGCAGATTGATGATGATGGCTAAGTGATACAAGCCGCACGGGAAGATCTTCAATGTTTGGCATCGACTTTGTTACGTGGATGGCTGACCGTTTATTAAATACCGAGACCAAGAACCCAGTCTTGGAGAGCTCGTTATACCGGTGATAGTAGTTCTTCAACAGTCGTTACGAGAAGTCAGACAACCAGTCTTACCAAAAAGCATCGTGTGGACCAGTAACCAGATTGTGGAGGTCAGACAGGCAGTCGCTCCATGTTGCATACTGTATTCAGCTGCATCCGTTTAGAATAGAACCCGAACCCAACATAATTTGGAAGAGGCCTGACAGATGATAACGGGATTTGAAACCTTAATTTTTTCACATTACGTTCTAGTTTCGATTGACACTCATTCAACGTCAAAATACCTTCTGATCGTCCTGATGCCTCAGACACGTGAGTACTAGCGACAACAGCGGCTCGTTGGCGAGCCGCACGGAGTTGCCGCCGCCGCACGCGCATCCTCCACCGCAACCTCCACTACTGACGCCGCGCTTACCGCCACTGCCTCCACCAGACGATCTGTCAAGACATGGATAAAACTGTAAATAAGAAACCTTCTGGGGCGAAATAATTAAAAAACCTGTTACAATATCAAAATACATTTATGTATCACGGTATCTGAGAATGTATTGTCTGTAGGAAATGCTACACAAATCTTCGGAATAGCGAGTTCCAGCACAGCCGGGCGGCAAAATGGATAGAAGTTATAAGTTTTGCTATGTGTGAAAACTTGTAATTGGCCATATTGTTGTTATTTACGAAACTATCGTGTCTGCCTAGCTGTAAATTTTTCGAAAATAATATAATAAAATAATTGACCGCACTGTTGGCGCAGTGGCTGAGCGATTGGCTGCGGCGCCGCGTTTTTGGGCTTAAATTCCCGCACGGAACAAATATTTGTATGGCCTACAGGTAGTTGTTCCGGCTCTGGCTGTTTATGAGTTTGAATGAGGAGGTCTACTATTTTCTTGTTGAACTCACCCTTTATAGCTAGGGCTCTGATGACTCTTGCAGTCCCTGTGTGAGCTCCCGCCTCCACCACCACCGCTTGAGCAGTTACCACTACAGCCTGCACCCCAACCGCTTTCTAGTATCTGATAATGATATAAAATACAGTCAAATAATCATCAAAAACGAGCCTTAA
Source organism: Noctua janthe (assembly GCA_910589295.1). Classification (NCBI taxonomy): domain Eukaryota; kingdom Metazoa; phylum Arthropoda; class Insecta; order Lepidoptera; family Noctuidae; genus Noctua; species Noctua janthe. Next base: position 8,052,853 of record OU342556.1, on the reverse strand, counting down.
CGTAAACACTGGAAAATTCTTCTCTGATGAACTAAAAGTGTATTCTGATTTTTTGAATGTGCATACTGCAAAGCTATCTTTATAACAAACTCTTTTTTTGACGAAATCTATTACAGCAAAATATAAAACTATGTGAAGAATACATATTTTCCGGCCTTAAATAAATCGGATCAAAATCCGACGATGATGATGTACTGACCTGTCCCGCCTGTTTGAGCACTCGTCCCTGCACAGCGGCCGGTAGCTTGGCGACGAGTGGCGCAACGAGCCATACAGACTCCGACCACTTGCTCGTACTGACCACACCACGGTCTGTTCCCGTCCTGGTTGAAAACCAACCTTACGATTATCTTAAGGAAAGTCTTTGATCATTTTTTTGTTGTAAAGCAACCACCTAAGTTCACATTGTGGTGTAAGATTTATGCTGCATTATGCATTAATAAACATATAAGTAGACCTTTCATTTTAAAACAAAATACATTGATATGACGGCCAGTCGTTGTGACAAACTTAGGGGAGGTCTATATTATGTATTTTGACTGAAATGATGATGGCATCATCAATCGATATTAATAGGTTAGTAATTTAGGCTATTTTTCGTCTACATATGCGCGAAATTTTGCTCCATTGTAGCATATTCTAAAACTGCAATATCTTGACTGGTAAAAGCACATCTGTGACGTTGCTACGAATAGCAGAATTAATTTTAAAACAGCTAGCGTACCTGTCCTTATCAGGCGGCGGTGGCGCGGGCTGCTGGAAGACGTTGATGACAGCTCTTGCAACGGTATCAAGCCACGCATTCAACTCAGAGGAACCACTTGGAAACTGTTTGAACATCAGCTGCAAGTCCAGCCAGGACATGCGCAGTGACCATTGTTCTAGATTCTGTTGACAAATCTATGTTTTATGACAGTTCTATTTACTTTATAGAAATACAGACAGATGTGTTGTTGGGGAGTTTATTGCTCCACTTTTTCTTCCCAGCTAAAAACTAGCTAATGGTGACAGGTGGGCGTTTTGGCGGACCGTATCGTGTAATTTTGACGTTCAAAAGTACTTATTAAAAATTTGAATAAATGATATGTTTGTTGGATCCGGTTGCCAGTATGGACATAAAATGAATCGCAAGTACGCCAGTGTGCAGTGGTGACATCATTCGATCTACTTACCAGTCTAGCCACAAAACAGCGTGCTTATACAGTTTCGGGCGAGCTCGCAGCGAGGACGAGAGGAAGTGTCTGATCGCGGCGGAGTTAAGACGTCCCGAAACTGTATCCAATTCATTGTGCCCCGTGTTATGTTGTAATTTCAAGTAATTTGTTAATTTGCTAATAACGGACCCAGTGTGTTTTCATAGCACGAAACCACATGATGTACAAGCCTAACGGAGTAAATCCTGTCCTGATATATCCGACAAGTTTTTAAACTGACAGGGAAATATCGGGAACTTAATATAACTAGTAAACATGGTAAAAATCACGTTTTTAGTGTTAATGATAGTGTTGAATAAATGACTTTCGATTTTGATGGACTTAAGGTATATTTAAGTGAAATTAAAGTATAATAATGTGATATACTAATAAACACCTTTTTTTTTTCGGATGGGAAATCATCAAATGACCCCCCCCCCCCCCACTCTGGGCGGAGCGGAAAGGAGTGTCAGACTTGTACTGACTAAAACCCATCCATATTCCTTCTTTGCCCTTTGTGGTCCAGGGCCACGGTATCTCTTTCGAACAGTCCCGCAGCACGTGGCGACAGCTTAACGTTCGCGTCTTGAGCATTCCCTAAATATCTCGGGACGCCATCTTTAAATTGTTCTTCGACTAACTGGTAATTAGATGGTGTTTCTGGTGAACACCTCAAATAACTTACCTCTAAAAGCCGTGTGATCATGGTCTTCTGGTCGAGGTCCGGGTGAGTGTGACTCGCTGATTCAGGATAGCAGATCATATGGAGTAATCTGTACAAAAATATGACATTCTAATGTAAACGCATCATAGAATATATCTTAGTAAGAAGTACAAAGTCAACCAAGATGGATACCACATTATTGTGGACATAACATTACGCCTATAACCCCCGAAGGGTTAGGCAGAGGTGTACCTAATAGTACACCCACATTTCGCCAGTTATGTTTAAGTCCCATGTAATAGTGAGCGAGCCTATTGCCAACAACTGAGTACAACTCCAGGTTCCGTTGCTGCTACTGAGAAATTCCTGATGGAAAAACCCAATACCACTTTGCCTGACCCGAGAATTAATTAAACCCAGGACTTCATGCTCAGCAGTTGTGGACACTGGCAAACTTAAACTTAAAATGTACTAAACAAACGTAATATAACTAATAAAAGAAGCTTATTAAAAACTACATCTAACAATGTTACTAAAACTTAAAATCAGAGAGTCGTTAGCGGGTACTTTTCTGAGATTACATGATACTTAGTTAACATACCTTTGGGCCTGTCTCGGCGTCAACATAGGATCTAGCAGCATATCCGGTTGATATAACTCATCAGGGTTTTGAAGACATTTCTGCAGCACCCATTCCTCAGAGCAGATATCAGCTAGAACTCTTCTAGCTAGCGATGAGAGCGACTGTGAAGAATCCAGTAGAGTGGAACCCACGCCGCCGCTACCCCTGCAACCATTGGCAGCTTTCCATTGACGAAGGTATTGTGGTCCGTGTACCAAAGGCTAGCGCATATTTGGGTAAACCATGCCGCAACGCATTGCAAAAGTCTTCAAATTAAATTAGGTAGCGAAACTCCGCAGACGTGCAAGGTATAATTTGAATTGATAGAAGGCTTTATAATTAGGGATCGGATATTCGGATGAATATTTACCTAAAGTACATTTTTTCCCGGAAAAACGGTACAAAGTTGTGGAAGCGGCTTTTTATAGTATATTTTTTCCTGATTTCGCAGAATTTCATAAAAATAAGGTGTGTGAAAAATTTAGTATAAGAAGAATACATGTTTCTATACTGTTTAGAGCACTGTAGAGACTATTACTATTACTGTAGAGAGCAGCGGTGGCCCAGTGGTGGCGGCCCCGGCTTACGCATATTAAGTCGTGGGTTCGAACCCAGGCAGGCGTATTACTTTGTGTATTTAATTTCATCACCATTGCTCTCAAAACGGTGAAGGAAAACATCGTGAAGAAACCGGCATGTCCTAGAACCAAAAATTCGAAGACACGTGACATCTACCAACCCGCACTGGGCCCGCGTGGTGGATTATTCCCATTCCCTCTAGAGAGGAGGCCGTGTATCCCAGCAGTGGGAACATTATAGGCTGATTATGTTATACTGTTTAAAACTAGTCAAGTTTGTGAAAACACGTAAAAAATTACTTAAACTTTAAAATTTCGCTGATAAATAACTGAATTTAAATTTTGCTGCTGAATATTCAAATAGAACAAAAGAGAAAATATGACTGGGCTTATAACAATGATTATTTTGATACTCGAGTTCACACTCCATACTAGTCAACACTCAAACTTTAGGAAATATGTATCCGAATATCTGATCTCTATTTATCATAATAGTGAACTACATGTCCATGGTAACAATTTGATATTGATACCGCTATTGTGTAGTAGCATTAAGAACGATTTTCGTGCGGTGTTCTCTGGGCTTTGTATAAACCATCCCACACACACTACAGGCGAGGCGGGTCGCTACCGGCGTTTTTTATTTTGCAATGCGACACGTTGCGGCCCTGTTGGGCTGTAATATGCACTAGCCTTAACAGACATGTAACCCATATATGCCAAAGTTAACCCATTAGTTATTTATATGTTGTGCGTTTAGTTTATTGACATGAAGAAGCTTGACACCCAATTTTAAGGCTGTTTTAAAGGTACGTTTTTAAATAAAGGTTGTGTCATGAGCAAACTGTATGTCTGTCAGTAATAACTTCATGATTTTCTATACATTTACCCAACAATGTATGGAAAATAATACATGCTTCAATTCATAATGACAGCTCATATTACTGGCTTGGTGTAGACACACCTTAATTGAGAAGCTAAGTTTGAACGCATTGGTAGTCTTCTAGAGCGTGAATTTGAACAACTTTGCCTTGGTTCGACCCTGTTCAACAGAATTGGAACAAAAGAACAAGTTGTTTAGATTTTTAACAACAGTCAGTGCCTTGCAACATCTTTTTTTTAAATTTTTATTTTATTTATTTAGGTAACCAACAGCGATCCATAAAATTATTTTACAAAATATACGTGTTACAGTTAATATGGCCAATTATAGGTTTCCCTGTATAACTGGGATATTTGCCCCCGTATTCACAAACGCTTTGATTCGATTTCGATTCGACAAGTCGTATTTCTATCTTTTTTTGGTATTACAAAAGCGAGCGAGATAGACATACGACTTTCCGAATCGAAATCGAATTGAAGCGTTTGTGAATAGGGGGCCTAACCCTTCTTATTCTTTAAAAAATAGGGTCAAGAAATGCAGAGCACTGCCTTTAATTTCACCCCTCGAAAGATAGTCAACAAGTTCAAAATCAACCTGTAAAGGGAGGCTTTTAGCTAAGATTGTTTACTACAAACTAAATACTAAGATAACAGATGAGGAATTAGTCAAAGAGTCGCTGTGAAGACCTGTAGTGTAGACATTAAGGGGTGAAACACAGAGTCGATAGTTAACACAAAACGTGAACCTGTGGACGACACAACCGTGGAGTGGGACATTAACTCTTTACTTACAAATATTGCAAGTTTTATTTTCATTATAAAAGATTTTTTTGTTGTTGTTTAGCAAGTTCTGGTATCTATACAAAATTAACAAAACTAAGAGCGGCAAAAATTACTTTTAACGTCATCATTTGTTCAGTGCAACTTTAACGTAAGGCTAATAGCTAAATTTATTATTATAAAAAAATAAATGTGAAAAAACATCGAAATACATATTTATTTTTCAGGGAGAAAAAGAGGTCGATGGGGTTGTATGGCCTAAGCGTCGCTAACCAACCCACTTAAGCTAATTCTAAATTATTTTTAATTTCTAGCAAAAAGTCCTTACAATTAATTAATATCTTGGTAAATATTTGTGAGTAAAGAGTTGAATTAGTAAGGGCAAACGTTACAACCATAGGGTGTCCTCTATTCACAGACAGGGAAGCAACTACACATCGAGACGTCCCTGGCACAGACAGCATGATGGCGGGAGCAAACAATATGAAGAGAAGCGAAGCGAGTGAGCATTGGCGTAGCTACGTTTTATTGAGTGACAGAAAAATAACAAACAGATTTTTTTTATTAATAGAGTCGTCGTTTGCAGACTCTGACGCGAATTGAGGTTTTGAGGCACCATGTCTTTGTCAAGTGTATGAATTGTAAAAGGCTAAGACATTATTGTATTTATATTTCAACATTTCTTGTAACATTCTAACTAGAAAGAAAACAGTTTCTGTTGCTACGATGTATAAAGGGTGTAAATAGACCCTTAACATAAACGAAAGGCACTTGTTCTCTCCGTCACTGCGATCATTTTTTTGTTCTAGACCATACCTGGGAACCTTCTAGTTACGGAGATATTGGCGGTCAAAGTTCCAACTTTTTCACAAGTTTTTTTGTTAAATACATGTTTTGAATGTAAGATTTTTACTTTACACACCTCCACGACCCTTGTACTATTCAATCCAATCATCAGCACAATGCTATGAGTGCTTTCCATCGAGTCCTACCGTAAAACGTGATTTTTCACCCCAAAAAAAAAGTCGATTCCCAGCAATAATTTTTGCGTAAAGTTACATAGTTTGATGTACAGAATGCTTGGTTGACGGATATGTGAAGGGTCTGTTTACACCCGGTATGTGTAATTGTGTATGTTTGACTGCATTCGATGGCTTTCTAGGGGAGTTGTCGAGAGCTTTAGTGACTAGCATATTCAACTTTGGCCGAAAAACTCCAAACACAAAGCGGACATGTCAGAACAGCATTGACGACATTGTAGGGTATAGTTTTAGGTAGGTGTTCTATCTGTAAGGTATGTTTAGTATGGCGTGGGAACAAAAAAAATAGGATGAAAGGATTGTGCGGGGAGTCATATGGATCACTTAACCCAGCGTAACTTGGGACTAGGGAAGGCTGATGCAGTGTTGGTATGTCCTGTCACTACATCTCTTTTTACCGATCATTTGAAATTCTTTGAATGTTACTTTTATGGTGTACATAATAAAGACTATTCTATTCTATTCTTTCCTAGCTACGCCAATGATAAACATCATGTCAGAATGATACGAGTATTATGTACAAAAGTACACAGTGAAGCAAAGTCCGTGGTCGTAGGATGTGCAACCGTGTAACTCAATATCAAAAAAACAAACCTAGGAGTTCTATGGCCCCCACTCATCTCTGAATCTACCATCCTAAGGATAAAAAAAAAACATCTCGAGTCAATAATAAATAATATTATGATTTTTAGTTGGCATGTTCCTTGATTGTTTTTTAAAATTAATTATGGTGTTAAATCTTCGATACCTCGCCTTAAGACTTATAGAAATATGACATGAAATTATTGCAATTTTTACTTTGGAATTTATACCACAAAATTGACAGTATTCCTGTGTGTTCAAAAAAATAATAAAAAAATATATTTTTCAAGGATCATGTCGAGAAATCGAGATGTCAATGGTAACTACTATGCCAGTAAGTATCCTACATAGTAAACAAACAGTTAACATTGTCTCAAATCTCAGTTTCACGGAAAACCAGCACAATCTACAGGTGCCAAGCAATTACACAACCTAAATCAAGAAACATAAGTCGCATACTTGCTTGGCAGCGATAAATAAGTTGGTTTACTATACAGAACGCACAAGGCAAGGATTATACTTGTATCGAAACTTATATACTTATGTTCAAAAGACATGTACTTACGACATAAGATCCAGCTGCGCATCAGTAGGTACCGTGTCGCTGGTGCCCAGTATATGTGACAGTTCACAGGACTTCTTGCCGCCCGCCTTGCCACCGTCTCGGGCCGTTGAATCACCCACCACTAGGGAGAAATGTATTAGATTCTTCTCTGACTGTTAATATAATAAAACTAGTCTGTTTGTTTTGTTTATGTGAAACATCTATATGCGCGCCTAGGCAGTAAAACCTACTCGTATGGCGTGACGGAAGATGGCATGACGCTGTCAAGGCGTGATGACTCCTCTATGGCACGTATAGTTCAGTTCAAACTTTATGGCGGCTCGGAAGTTAGCTGCGAGTGACGGTCAGCGTAGGTATAACGGTTAAAATTTTATGGCGGCTCGGAATACCTAAGGTAACGCTGCGCAGAACACAATTTTAGGTACCAGCGGGGCGCAGACGACGCATCGTCTTGCCTGTATAATGCGCAGACCGTCACTCGCAGTTAACTTCCGAGCCTCCACAAAGTTTGAACAGAACTATAAAATCAACCTATTCCCATTAGAATAAAGTTTGTTTTGGAACGATTGTTGATCTACATATTCCGTTTTCAAAAGTTCCACGCTACTCAATTAGCGATGTAGTTAGGTCGATAAAAGAAAACACTTATTTATTCTTTATTTTACTTCATATGTCGTTGTATTTTTTTAAATTAATTATGAATTCTAATATTAACAGATGTTTCACATCTGCCAAGCGTCCCGTGACGGCCAACTTTTTTTTTTAATTTGTCAGTTCTTAAGAAAAATCCTGTTATTGCTAAATAGTTTATATCGCGAAAGAAACAGATATATAGACAACACACAAACACACACACAAAAACACAAATTGTAGATAATTGCTCACCAGGAAAGTAGTTTAATACTGTGAGCCGGTAACTACAGTATCTACGATTGAGATAAGCATAGATTGAGTTCATGTTGCTCTTAGTTAAGCCGTTGGTCCCGGGTGTCATTTGTAGATCTTTGACAGTCGTTAGGTAGTCAGTGGCCCAAAAAGTCTGACAACCAGTCTTACCAAGGGGTATCGTATTACCCAGTACTAACTGGGTTGTGGAGGTTAGATAGGCAGTCGCTCCATGTAAAATACTGGTATTCAGCTGCATCCGGTTACACTGGAAGCCGATCCCAATATAGTTGGGCAAAGGCTAGGCAGATGATGTTGCTCTTAGCTTATTGTCACTACCCGAAACTACAAGTTCAGATACTCAAATCAGTCATTGACCTTTATGTTACTACTCAGCTAGTCTTACAAAAAAAAACGCGATATACTGACACAATGATGAGTATCACAAGCACCAAAATTATTCTTTATATTTATACACATACTGAGTATAGCCTTCAGCGTGGCTAGTACGGGTCCGACGCCGATGTTCTTGTGCGCGGCCGCTAACAAGTGACGGTCGCACGACAGCCGCACGCCCGCAGCTGCCCCGCCAGGGCCCGGAGATGTTGATACTGAGTATAGACCTGCGGAAGGAAAGGTTATGGCAGACTTATGAGTATATCTATTTTATCGCTAGGTGTACTGCATCGAACAAAAGACTAGGTTAGATTTACACTTCAGTCTTCGATTTTGCAATTTGACTAGATATTTGATAAGACATTCGTGACTTCAGTACAAACAGGTCATGCGATAATACCGCAGTTGTTGCTGTATGTAAACGTTACGTCAAAGCTTACGCTGGATTAACGCTCACTCCTGAGACAGTCTTGACTAAGGTGTTTCTGGGTCTAAAATGACTTCGAAATTATAACAGATTTAAATAGAAAAAATTGGATCACAAAAACACATTTCACTTACCCGGCTGCGGCGTATCCACAGTTTTAAACAGCCTCAGTAACAGGTGACACGTCAGCCTAGCCCCGGTATCAGGCGAAGGTGCGTTAGGTGCATTGCCTGAACTGCCGCCTCCACCGCAGGCCTTCAGCAGCGATGGTAACGCTGCGTGGCGAACGAAGTCTTCGAGAGAAAAGCAGTGCCGAGCTAGAACAAGATGGTTTGAATTGATATTGGCTGAGTGATTTTACTCACTAGCAGGCCTATTATAAAGCCGAAGTAACATCGTATTGCTAATCAACAGAGCTTTAAAAGGGCGTGGCACATTGCTCGCAGAATGGAACCAAAGGTTCTGAGGCGGAAAAGCTACCGCGTATCAGAAAGTGAAGAACGTACACTTTCCAGGTTCTCCATAAGAGCGGAAAAACACTTCTACAGGCGGCCACGACCGTAAGCCGCAAAGGCACCGTCACCCAACCACGACTCGATTGGGTGACGTCCGAGGTGGGTTGAAAACCGTGAAGATCGGGGGTACTCGCTGGGTGTGGGCAGCGCAGAATCGCTCGATAGCAATGATCGTACGTTATTCAACTTATATGTTGAGTCAGACTCACCAACAAGTATGCAGGTGAAGACGGCGAGCGCGTCGTGCGCGGCGGCGTCGTGCAGGTCGCGGTGCAGCAGCAGGTCGGGGTACAGCGGCGGCGGGGCCGCGTGCGGCGCGGCGCTGGGGTAGTGCTGCGCGCCGCACAGCGCCACCAGCGCGCCCAGCCACTCCGCCGCCAGCCCGCTGCACCACGCCGTCATCTCCGCGCACACCACGCCCAGCTCGTTCACGCTGCACGTGCAAAAGTTCCGATAGGACATCTGCACTTCACTAGTACAATTCGCAACTAGAAAAGTTTCCCTTATAGCTACGGACTCATGGCACTGTCAAGATCGAATTGTAGGTAACCACTGACGTGCAGCTGATTACAAATTTCGAATGACTTATCACATAAAATATAGCAACAATTTTACAAGAGTGGCCATTTGACACAGACATTTCAATCCAAATACAGGCACAAAACTTGGCAAATTTTTGTTAGAAACTAGAAAATATATATCTAAAATGTGTCTGTTTTTCTTACCGATCGTTATCGACTTCCCGACATACGGCGAGCATCGCCGAGCAGACGAAGCTGTATCTATTCGCCGGCGACTCGGCCACTTGACGCGCCCACGCTATTTCTATTTTACCTACAATAATAGTAATTATTCAATCATTTATTTCATTCCCCAATGCGTACTTATATGTTGTGTACATTATAAATGGTGCAATAAAGAGTGTTAAAATGAAAGATAAAGGTGTTAACTGTGTACCTTTACGTGGATTAGTGAAGAATTCGCTCAAAAACTGAGGATTATACGGATAGTTTGATGGTGTCGGCTGAAGTGGTGAATACAGAGCTTGTCTGAAAAAGAAAAATTAATATCTAGTAAAATTAAAATTACATTTACTTTTTGGACATACGAGTTGTTCTCACATTCTACGTTTATCATAAAGGGTAGTATTTAAACCAGCCAAAATAAATTCAAATTAAAGGTGTCAAAAAATACTGAATACGAGTCAATGAAATACTAAGTGGGCGACAAACAATGGGCGAATACAAATGTTTAAAACTGACAAAAAATACAAATATGAGTTATTACTAGTTGTTCAATACGATCAGTGTGATAATTCAAGGACTCAGAAAAAAATTAAAACAAGCTTATTAACCACTAGATGCAGCGGGGCTCCCTATTTTTGTTTGCAGAGTTTAAAGTAACCTAACACGAAGGGGATGCCGGGGTCTTAGTTCGCCGGTTCACTAGACCCCGCCACCCCCTTCGAACCTAACCTGTCCGAGTCGGGGTGCCACAAGTCCCGATCTCGCTTCGCTCTCTCTTGTTTCCTATGTTCTCCTTGCCGCAATGACCGGATTAATAGTAACTTACTTGGTATACTAGTCGACCATTCAGTGTATTAGTCTCCAATTAAATTTTTATTCACCCGATTAATAATTTCCCTATTATAAATAAACATGTTTTATCTGTCCAGATCTTTTTATTGTTATTAGTATACTAACTTGATCTTAGGGTACGCATTAGCGAAGGTGTCGGCGTGCGGCGCGTGGCACAGATGCGCGGCCGCCTTGTACAGGTCATGTAGCTGTGCCAACACACAGCGCTCTGCAGACCCACAGTCCCCAGGATTCACCACGCATTTGACCAGGCGGCAGAGTTGCTCGAATACTGCTGATGTTTGTTCCACGCATACTGGGGGATAAATGAAGGTAAAGTTAGGGAATTTGTGGGTAGTGGAGGCTGTTCTTAGCTGCGTATGCGTTGATTTTAGGTTATCTGTGTTTTCATCACCTAAGCTGGACAAAAGTCCAGTATGAAACTTCTTTAAAGGGGTTCCATAAAACTGGTTTTTGCTTATTTTGTTATAAAAAGCTATATAGCAAATATGTATATCTTAGCAAATTTTAAAATCACCATCATTTACAATAGCATAAAGTTGATTGGTTGGTTGGTTCAATTGAAAATAACTATAATCGAAAAAAAGGACTTGAATAGACTCTAGATCTACAATAAAGTAAAATAAGGTCAAAGCGCATGTACTCACATAATAACGAGGAGTGGTACTTCCTCAGCGCGCCGACGGTATACAGCGCTAACGCCGAGGTGTAGGCGCGCGGCGCGGCCAGCCCACTGCTCGGAGCTCCGCGGGAGATCAGCGCGCTTTCCACCTCTGATAACTCTTTGAGAATCTGGAAATAATTGCTCTATTATTTGCTGTTTTGATTAAGCGATTTTCTGATGGTTATGTTCAGAGAAACAGCCGGCAAACAAGTTAAAGCCATTGAGAAACATGACATAACATCCGAGCGTTGCTGAGTCATCATCTGCCTAGCCTTTTCCCAACTATGTTGGGGTCGGCTTCCAGTCTAACCGGATGCAGCTGAATACCAGTTTTTTACATGGAGCGACTGCCTATCTGACCTCCACAACCCAGTTAGTACTGAGTAATACGATACCCCTTGGTAAGACTGGTTGTCAGTTTGTCAGACTTTGGGCCACTGACTACCTGTAACGACTGTCAAAGATCTACGGATGTCAGCCGGGACCAACGGCTTAACGTGCTTTCCGAGGCACGGAGGAAACACGGTATGTAATGGGCGGTCACCCATCCACAGACCAACCTAGGTAAGCACGGCTTAACCTAAAGATCGTCCCGAGCGGCTGTTATTATTTAGCCACGAGCTACTGAACCAAAAAATAAATTGCACTTCTTTTCAAACAATATTCGTCACCAACACGCTATGAAGACACACAAAGAAGTGAAAATAATGAAAAATCTGTAATAAGAAGCTTGGCGTCAAATGTATAATTTTGTGATTTACCATAACGATCAAAATGAGCACCATTCTCTCTCTCGGGTTCTCAACCTGAACCAAAACTTCAAAAACACGTGGCGTACGACAACTTGCACTAAAAATGTCTTATTCATCATAGTACCTGTATACAAGTCTCAATAAGTCCGTGCACGTTGAGCGCGATCTCCATCAGGTCTAGCGCGAAGGCGACATGCTCGGCCTGCGGCAGGTACGTGGTGGCTCCGGCCGCGTATGCCGCTAGGGCTTCGCACACCGCGCTGCCCACTGCCCAGGAGACTGCGCCTTGTTCGTACATGGACATTGCCTGAAAGAGACAAACATAGGAATTAAAAGGAAAATATCTTTTGAGTTTCTTATTTTATGTGACGCATTGTTAGCATGCATACGCAAAATACGCGCTAAAGACGCCAGTTGCAGACAGCAACCCGATGTACAACACATGCGCAGCATCGTCTAGGGCGCTTAAATTATAGAGTGATGGGAGAGTGGTGGTAACACGATGTGCCATTCAGATATTGGATGACTGGCTGTTTTCAAAAAAGAAAGGAAAAAATTTTAGAGAGGTTTTAGAGCTTAGATATGAAGAAAAACTGAACCCAAATTGTGATCCAAAGAATTCAGAGTCATTTCTTTTGATCTATAATCAAAAGAAATGGTTCTTAATTGGCATCTATAATTAAAAGAAATTGTAATATTGTAATTACCTGGAATTTCTGAGTAACTGCTTCAAAGTTGAATTCGCTCCGAGAGTGCTTCTTTATTTTGCCACCTTCGGCTACGTCGATTGAAAACTTTTTGGAGAATAATTTACATATTTCTGTAAAAAGGAAAAACGAGTTACTGTAAAATTGAAATATTAGCGGACTGTAAAACTGAAATATTAGCGGACTACCAGCCTTACTAGATGTAGCTGAACACCAGTATTTTACATGAAGCCTATGAGATCTCCCCAACCAAGTTAAAGGGTAATACGATACCCCTAGGTAAAACTGGCTGACTGACTCCCTTTAACGACTGTCAAAGATCTAAAAATGAAAGCCGGGACCAACGGCTTAATGTCCTTTCCGAGGCACGGCCTTGTTTTTCATCAATCTAGTTATTCGCAGTCCACAGCTCAGTTCACTTGTTACCTTTGGTCATCTTCTTGACAGCATGCTTAGCCTCGTCCCTGGCGCGGCCCACGCCGTACAGCAGGATGTGGCGCTGGTTGGCGTCGTGCGGCGTGTGCTCGGGCTCCGTGGGCGGCAGCGGGAAGTGCAGCGTGTAGTGGTAGTGGCGCGACACCGTGTGCGGCACGCCGCAGCCGCTGGACGGGCCCGAGCTTGTTGTGCGGATGCCTGAGGAACAAGTTAAAATATCAAGGAATTGTGTGGAATAAAAAACTATTCAAAGAATCGATTCCGTTTATTCGAGTGTCGTTGCACTGAACTCATATCCAGCGTAGGTGTGACGTCGCGGTATCGCTGCGTACGTTGAGCTATCGTCGCGTGGATGATAGTTTGTGTACCAACTATGCTGTTATGACACAGCGCGTACTCTGCGTTTGCGTATTCGTTTGGCAAAGGTTTACTCTCGATTAGACTGAAGTTACGTTAGATACGAAGTACTGTTAACGTATTTACATACTAGCTGTTGCCCGCAAGCTTCGTTGGCGTGAAATAATTATAAAAAAATATGACTTCCCTCTTTGAAACGGTTTTTGTTACGAATTACCAAGGGTTTTATGTTTTTGCACGTAACCCGAATTCTAAAAAGTAGCCTAAGTTAGACCTTATAACATCGGCTATCTGCCAGTAAAAGTGCCGTTAAAATCGGTCCAGCCGTTTCGGAGATTAGCCGGAACAAACAGAGAGACAGACGAGACAGATGGACCGACAAAAATTGAAAAATATGTGTTTTTGTTCATGTTTTATAAGTGCCGTATACATTTTCATATGCATTCAGTAAAAAGCTGTTATTTTGATATTACAAACAGATACTTCAATTTTATTATTTGTATGCTTAAATTATGTTTTTATATGTGATAGGTAACATACCTGGTACAGACATTGGTCCCATGCTCATAGACGGCATGCCCGGGATAGTCATGCCACCCGGACCCATCATAGGCGAGTTGACACTGTAATAATACACGTTTTTTTAAACAAAATCATTTGCATACGACCTAACTACATCACTAATTGAGTAGCGTGGAACTTTTGAAAACGGAATAAATAGATCAACAATCGTTCCAAAACAAACTTTATTCTAATGGGAATAGGTTGATTTTATAGTTCCGTTCAAACTTTATGGCGGCTCTGAAGTTCGCTGCGAGTGACGGTCTGCGCATTATAAAGTCAAAAAGGTGCGTCCTCTGCGCCCCGCTGATACCTAAAATTGTGTGCGCATCTTTACGTGACATGTTACTTACAGCTTTAAAACTTCGATTTCTCAAAACAACTAAGTTTGGACCCCCAGTTATCGGGGTCAATTTTTTTGCAAATTAGGTCAATTCAAGGAATGCCAATGACAAAGCCAATTACGAATCAACATATAGATCAACCTGATCAACATTGACTGGTGAAAAATTTTATACGCGTTGCGTTCCCGCACAATGAGGTGACTGTCCGAACCTGTTATACTCGTCGATCTTATTGTACGCACTCACCTGTGCGAAGGCTCTCCAGGGTCTTTCGGGCTATCAGGAGCGTCCATAGAGTTTTGTTGGTCTTCTTTGATATGCTGCAGCAACTTATCCAGGTCATCGTCAATTTTTGAGTCGTCTAAGTCCATTCGAACGTTCTCCTATAAAAATATTACAATTAAAAATAGCCAAAGAGTTGCAAACTTAATTTCAACAGTAAATCAAAGGCTTAGCTAGTAGACCTGGTGAATTTGTTTTAATGCCACAAAGCATAATGTTTTTCTTTGTCTGTCTACAGCCGTGCAGCCTCGTTAGATGTTTCAAATCACGACTGGGCGTCATAAGACTTTATTGTCAGTGAAATAAGGTAAATTTTTATACTGCGCGGGCTCCTAAAATACAACTACTATAACCACATACAGTCAAATGTCCGCTTCGTCTCGACTTTGAAAAGTACTGGGAGAAGTATTCTGTGAAGTGTTATGTGTGTCTGCAAATAAGACTGTTATTTGAGTGTAATTTCGTACTGACCTCCATTTTAGGCTTCAGATCAATGCCAGCAAAGATGTCGTCATCCATGTTGTGGTTAGTACCGGTGCTATTGGCAGGTGGCGCCACCGTGTGTCCGCTGCTACCACCCGTCGACGTCGGCTCCGTTGGGGATATTAGATCACCTGGATTTAAGTACACCGTTATACATATTTTATAACATAACATCACATCTGTAATCCCCGAAGGGTTAGGTAGAGATGTACCTAATAGTTCACCTTTTCGCCAGTTATGTTCGTTTCGTCAGTTGTGTCCCATGTAATAGGGGCTAGCCTATAGCCATCAACCGCGCACAAATCCAGACACCGTGGCTGCTACTGAGAAATTCCCGATAGAAAATCCCAGTAACACTTTGCCCGAACTGGGAATCGAACGTAAGACCTAATGCTCAGTAGTCGCACTTGCGGCCACTAGCTTGGTCAATAGTTGATAACCAGAAAACATTTTCCCAAAATGTTTAATCTTCGAAAATCTTGATCCTAAATAGAATTATCTTCGTGAGCTTATATTTGCTGGGGCTCAGTCTACGTTCCTATCCGCGGAAGCCTTTGACTATCTCGTTCTGCCTTAACATGCCGGATTCCTCAAATTTGCTTATACTGTATAACAGAAGTAACAAAACAAATAGCACTACAAATTGTTGCAACCACACCATACCGCAAGGGCAAACAATTATCGACCTTAGTGTAGTGGATCCCGTTTGCTTTTTAATCCAAGATTCTACGTACCTCTAGAAATAAGCGTGCACATGTAAGCGTCGTGCGAGAACACGTCGCGTCGGATCAGTTCGCCGAACAAGTGCACCAGGTTGGCGAACTGTTGTCTGTTGCCCGGCGGGGAGTTGGGGCTCTCGTCTGCAAGGGAAAAGAATGATTATATATTTTTCTCATCTACAATATTATTTTTAGTATATGCGAAACCTGAATATAGTTTGTTCAGAATAAGTAACTTAATCGATTCCAATAATATTTAAACCATGTTATACTTTGTCCCAAAAATATAAAAAAAAAGTTACAAGTTGGACACCGAGCGATATTAAGTAGCTATCGCAATTATTTAGGTACCTACTCTCAAATTATTATTATCAATGAGCTCAAGACGACGCTGGAAGCGCGCGCGCGGGTTCGCTGCGTGGTACCCACGTTTTTGCGCGGACAACCAGATAACAGGACAAGCAACTTTGTGATTTTTCATGATACACTTTTGAAATTTTGTACATAGATTCTTTACATAAAAATACTAGACACGTGTTTCAGGTTTGGCATATACTAAAACTAAGGTTGTATATATACGCCATACATACATATTTATAACAACAAAATAATGATGAAACTTCCATTGTATTGTTGCCTGTGTGATACGCCTAAAAGTCTTGCATCAATGAATCTTTTTATTTTTATTCAAAGTGTAAAAGGACCCTTCACGAAGCCGTCAACCAAGCATTCTGTACATCAAACTAAGTAATCCTACGCAAAGTTATGGGCTAGGAAACGACTTTTTTTTGGGGTGTAAAATCACGATTTTATGGTAGGACTCAATGTAACACACTCAAAACATTGTGCTGATGGGTGCATTGAACAGTACGGGGGTCGTGGAGGTGTTTAAAATAAAGTAGTAGCATCAAAAACTTATATTTAAAAAAAACTTGGTAAAAAGTTAGAATTTTGACCGCCAATATCTCCGTAACCAGAAGCTTCCCAAGTATGGTCTAGCTAGAACCAAAACAATGATCGCATTGGCAGGAAGAACAAGTGTCTTTCGGCTTTGTAAAGGGTATTTTTACACCTATTATTTATCATTATTATTTTGGTTTTTCAGTACCAAGTTTCGAAGTTCAATTAGAAACTATTAAATACAGTAATTTATTTACCTAAAACCGGAGCGTCATTATCAAGGAAGCGTAGTAGAAGATTCTGGAATATGGGCGGTCCGTTGTAAAGACCAGCGCCTGAGCTTATGGATTCTTTGTCATCGGATCCTGTAACAAAATCAAATATTAATTCATAGAAAATCATTCTACTTGGTGGTTCTAAAACATGCGCGCGAGTCAGGAAATGGAAATCGGTTTAGAAACAAACGATATCAAAATTGTCTACTTCCGAAAGATTAATATTGTGTTGAAAATACAAGTTTGCAAATTGCTACAAAATATTGGTCACTTTCGACTTCAACTCGCAAAGCAGTTGTAATTATTCAACGTTAGCGTGTGTGGCCAGTATAAGCATTTGCGCTGAAATGTTAGTAGATTATACAAGTGAAAAAAGGGAACTTAATTCGAGGGAATAATTGGAACCCGAGAGCAGCGAAGGATTCCCAAGCGTAGCAAGGGACTGACTCTGCCCACCAACTGTTGCACTGTACAATAGTAATGAGACAGAACGGCGTCACGCAGCTAACAGCTGATAGGTCATAGGCGCGCGCGCGCGAATTTCATACGGCTGTTGTGTTAATGTGATAAATGTGAACGACTATAAAAAAAAATGTTTCTTTGGAAAAGTTGTTTGTTATCATGAGTACAATCACGTGTTTTAGTATCGGTCACTAATTACCAGTCACCCTATATAGAGCATGCGTTTACCTGTGGCGTGGTGATCGTGATGGTGATGCGTGGTGTGGTGCTGGCGCCGGTCCAGTAGCGCCGCCGCCGCCTGCGCGCGGTGCTCGCCCCAGCGCGCGCCGCACACGGCCCACGAGCACACCACGCGCACCACGGAGTACGGGCACGCCCACTCCTGGGGACCGAACACTGCTGGTTACACTGGGGCACTACGAAGGTCAGATGTTTCTGCCCCATTACGCAAATATCAACATTAAAGCCCAGTTGTCAAAGATCAAAATAGATAAGCCAAAAATATTGAAAGTCATCCTCATTTTGCCATTGTGGAAAGCTCAGAAGTTGATGGCAGCATAAACTGTTACCCTCTGATAGCAGTACACGGTACAAATGGAAGAAGGTAATACAGGATCTTGTCTTGCAGGGGGACTCTCGACTATATCAATATAAAAAAATAAAAAATAAATAAAAAAACTAAATTCAATCAAATCTGAACTATATGGGCTCGGAATTAGGTTTAGCTTCACTTACAAGTTACAACCTTTACAATTAGGTCTGAACTATGCATTAAAAATAAGCTTTACTCACCGGATCTTTGGTATCACTATTGTCCTTCGAAGGCGGCGGGCAGTTCGCGAACACTTCTTTGTATAGCGTGTCCAGATTATTGTTAGGATCCACCCGGTCGAAGCAGTGCCTGTCTAGTGCCTCTAGCACTGCTAGTACACGCGCTGGAAAAAAACTTTAGTTTATACAGACTGCCATGAACCCTTTGGTGACCTTTCACGGATAAGGCTGCCTGACCTTTGAAGCGGAGCGCGGCTGCAGAGCGGAGAAACTGCGAAATATTAACGAATAGGATTGCATACTGGAGCGGAGCGGAGATTTTATGCAATTTAATTGTTGATATTTCTCCGTTTCTCAGCTCCTCAGCCTCGCTCCGCTTCAATGGACAGGCAGCCTAAATTACTATTTTTTTTTTCTAACCAATAGCTATTTCTGTGGGGACAACTTTGTTGTCGAGAAAGTACACAGAAAAAAGGTACAGTAGTATGGAAGAGACATGCTGTGTCGATCTTAATTAAATTGAGATAAGGGCAAGAGACTGATTACGTAGAAATAAGGTATGATAATAATTTATCATCACTCACCAGCCCTTATCTCAATTTATTTGGGGTCTGCGCACCACGTCTTCTTCTTTCATACCTCTCTATTACTCGTAATTATATTATTATAATTTTTATCACACCATAATTCATGTCATCATCGCCTTATGGTTATTTAATTCAATAGAAGATTTACAAAGCATAGTATACCTTGTGAACTGGTCTGCCACTTGTCCGTGCACCATTTACTTTCAGCCTTTTTACTTCTTGCCGAGATTTCTTGTTCAGCCTCATATACCTATCATAAAAAGATACAAATACGTTGAAATTCGATTACTTGCTATGAAATGCAGAGTTTATATAGCAGGATACTTGGAAAATCGTTTTATTCTTCGTATCGATGTTGCTTTAATATTATACAGATTGTGCCCAGTAAGTGGCCACGTTTTAACAAAACCGCGAACGACGTTGAGCCCTTATTGCCTGATATGTACAATATGCACTGATAGATAAGGGAATGAATGGCTAGGCAGATGATGAGATACACTAAATATTAAGATTGAAGCAAAAAAAAAAAAAAACTGCAACTCATAATTATAATAAAACACAACAGTCAAACTTAAGAACTAAACAAGGAATTAGGTCTATCATACATACCAATTTCCTATGCTCCTCTGTAATAGCGGTGTCCATGTGAGGCATAGGCAGAGCTGATGGCGGTATCGGCAGCAGATCTAGTGGCGACCCTTGCAGAGAGGAGCCGCAACCAGACCACACCATGGCTGTTGGACACTCGATGCAGATGATCTGTTGAGAAAATGGTATTAATTGATTTAAAAACACTGCCTTTTAAAGAATGGTAAAAAAAAAATGTCATGGATGGCTGTATTACTGCGACAGCTATACATAGAGTTTTGACTTAAATGCATGAACTCTATGGTTCAAATAGAAAATAAACCTTGACAAAGCCACACAACTTATCAAGGTGTGTTGTTTATAAGGAGACAAGATAATGATGATATTCAGACCAGTGTACTACAAGTCGGGGGTAAGATCTTGTTGCATAAACTTCACCCAACTTATCTGTGCCCGCGGGAAAACACAGAACTAAAATAAATGTACCAAGTTTGACATATTGATGCAAATTTTCTTGAACTGGTCATACTATACAAACGATGACATGCAACCAAATCTTGTCACATCAGCAACCTTCCTGTGGCGCAGGTGATAGAAAACGCCGATACCAACTTTTCAGTCATGCTAAATCTAGTTTATTGATATGTTGGAAGGTCCCGTAGTAGTTGGCACCTTACACTTGCAGTTTAAGTAAGAAGTGGCAAGTCAGTAAGTACCAGGAATAAGGTGAGTTGACGTAAACACACACAGATTTGGTAACACTGAAAGTTTATTAGATGTACCGATCACAACTAAGTTAGAGTAGGTTGGTAAGTAAGTAATTTGTAAACTAACTTAGAATTATCTTAAACATTGTTATAAATAAGAAAGAGAAAAGTGTGGCGCTGGTGTAGTAGCGGGCCGGTCTGTACGCAAACCGTACACATGTTTATAAACACCATAATCAATTTGTTCCTTACCTGCAATACCGTACCCAGCTGTATAATAACATCTCTATGGTAGTTACAGTTGAGTATCTCTCCAAATCCAACTTGTACCGGATTCATGGCCGCAGCGACCACGGTGGCCAGCGTAGGCTTCGTCTCCCTAGCAGGAGAGGCCCTTTCCTCCTTTACTTGCACGTCCATCGGCTGTTGGGGGTTCGGGGTCCCTAGCGAATGATTGGGGTTCGGCGTCCCCAGAGAATGGGTGGGGTTTGGCGTGCCTAAGGAATGGTTGGGGTTGGGTGTCCCCTGGCTTTCCACAGGAGTCGGTTCCCGTTTGATTTGAGATATGTTTGGCTTGACGTCTACGTTGGATTCTGGTGCTGGCGACATTGGGGCGACATTTGGTTCTGCAAGAAATGGTTCATGTTAAAAGTAGTGTAGTTGTCTCAACCAAGTATATTAAAAAACGTATTTCTACAATTCTCACCTGCATTCCGGTCAACAATCTTAGTGAACACTGCAGGCTGGTTGAGAGTCCTCAGCGTAGTATCTGACAAGACGGAGCAGATGGCTGCTGCCTTCTTAGCACAGGAGGTTGCCAGTCTTCGGGATAGGCTCTCGCAGCAGATGAACTCACACATGTGCTGTAATGCTAGCGGGAGGAATAACCTGTGGGTAAAGAAGAGGTATTTATATAGTTGTAAGTGTTATTGTTGTAAGTCATGAGCATTTCATGTGGTTCTTATGGCATTGGAGTAAGGTTGAAGGCCTGTAGACAAGGGACTATTGTCAGTCATAAAGTGTGCGGGATGAGAGTGTGACTCAAACTCAAAGCATTTATTTCAATTAGACCATTACAGGCACTTTTGAATGTCAGAAAAACTTGTACTAGACTTGTAGCGTTTTGCAGATGTACATTTCTTAAGTGACATAACATCACGCGGACAATCCGGAAGGGTTACACAGAGTCGTACTTATAGTACACACACATTGCGCCAGTTATAACTTTCGGGGATTTTTGTACTCTGCAACAAAAATCCCCGAACGAGAAAATCTGCGAATGCCTTTAAATAGCAATGATTGTCGCTTGTTTCTGAAATATAACTTGAACATTTTACAGCATCCACCCATCATTCAGATCAAACATATCTCCGGCACACAGCATCCGCCAACACCCCGCATCATCCCTCTAAACATCCAAAACAAATGTGTCATAGAAGGCGAAAATTATGGGTAAAACCCACAGAAGGATGTCGTGTTTGTGAATGCGTACTAACGACAGCATTGTAATGTTGAAACAAAAGGTAATACAAGGAATAACTGATGATTTGTTTTACAAGAGTATGCACTATGGCTCTCACTTGAGGGGAGCTTTATCACTTTGAAAGTCGCTCAATACGACTTCCTAATAATTCTCAACTTTGATGAAAGTAGTTACACTTTAATTAAAACCCATTAAATTATTCACAAATTACCTTAACAGTCCATCATCAGGAGCTCTCTTATCCAGCAGTTCAATGATCCAGTTCAGAAAGTCGTGCCTGTCGAGCAGACCTTCGTCTAGCAGGTACTTGGCGAGGCGGCAGCAGTAGTTCCAGAGCTTGAGCGCTTGTCGCCAGTCTGTGCTGTCGCTTCCTCCCGGAGTCATGGAACCGAGAGCTGTGCAAAAACCACAACACCAGGTTATTCTGGTATTTTTCAAAAAGAGGTGTTAGAGCATCTACATATTTGTAGGCTTTCACGGCCTTCTGGGGTCAGTGACCTTGGGATTCAGTACTCAGAACATTTACAAGACTCGAAGCAGGGCCAGCTCAGAGCCTAGATGGCTCTATCCTGTGGCATCATCTATACCGCCACATAAGAACTATGCAACACCTGACGTGACCCAAAATCCTTCATCACGCAAGCAGAGTTATCGGTGTAGTTAGGATATACATATTATTATACAATAGCTACTGACGGGCAGAATTTGACACAATTTGTCTGGTCAGAGTATCCTTTATTTTCAAAAGAGGATGAGGAATTTTACACCATTCCTCATAGATACCGCTAAACTATCCTACATGTAGACAAACCTGATCTACCAGTCTTTTTTTGGGGTCATAAATCATAATACTTACTGCTAGAGTTCCCTGGAGAGTGCATAGAGGTGGCCACAGTAGAGTTAGGTGTGGAGCTCCCTGGTGGGTTGCCAGATGAATTGTGGCTAGGAGTACCCTGGCCAGATTGTGATGGAGGAGTCTTATCAGAAACATTGCCAGGAACGGCACTCTGATAGTGTTCAGCCAGTTTAGGTATCTGATCCTTGAGGAACTTGATCAATGTTGTTGTCCATTCTGCAAGAAAGAAGACAATATTGGTGATATTCTCGGCAGTCCCAGCTTTGTCAAAATAGAATATAAAGCACCAGCCAAGTGCGAGTCTTACTCACACGCACACAGGGTTCCGTATCACCAAACAATATAATGGCCTTTCTATGAGACAATATTTGCAATGTTGTTACCATTGATTGTTGGAAAGGAATCAACAATTATCCAGCTTTGTTAAAGGTTGTGAATACCATAAATAATAAGAAAAATTACCAATTAAACTGTACTATCTCGGTAGTCAAAAGTATTTCATTAGCATTTAAATATTTTTGAACAATTAAACTATTTCTTGTCAAAACATACAGGGTCATTTGCTTCTCAGTATAACTAAAATTTCATTGTAATATCTCTAACTCAAACTTACCAGTAGTAGGATCCGGCAACTGTCTCTTCTTGATTTTAGCCTCAGACACAGCGACAGTGTAAGCAGAGCTCAGTTTAATGAACCAGGCGGCTCTGGGCATAGACACTTGGTACTCAGTCAGTGTTATAAATATCTCTTCTTTTTTGTTGAAGTTTGGCGCTTTCTTTGATAGCTGGGACAGAGGTTTGTTTCCTGTGAATGTTATTTGCTAATAAATTTTTGATAAGTTATGTTTCAACATTGTCTTGCCGTTATCCCAATTAATTTGGGGTAGGTGCAGCATGTGTTCTTCTTCCATACTTCTCTATTACTCGTCATCTCATTAGACCCCCTTTCTCGTGAAATATCATCATTCACACAGTCCATCTATGAGTTCTTTGGTCTTCCTCTAATCTTATACCCATTTACATTCATACTCAAAACTTTCCTCATTCCTTCCTCCACATCACATGCCCACAACTGATTACCACAACACTTTTGAGTTACCGTTTCTTATCATATCATATACATGTAAATTGTACAATGGCATGCAACAATATGTGATTGTTTCCTATTTGAGAAATAAGATAAGTCCTCATTTCAAGATTGTGAAGCAGAGTTCACAATATCAAGCAGTGCAATTATTCAATAAATTACCATTACAATTAAAAACCTTAATTTATACATCTTCATTTAAAACTATTCTTCAAGCATTTCTACTGGATAAGTGTCTCTACTCGGTTAACGACATGTAATATTGTGACCATGCGTTTTTCCCCAGTCAACTTATGTAAGGTCCTATGTTACTGAGCCGACTAATATTATTGTCCTTTTGTATGTTATGTTATTATTAAAATGACAAGCAGACATTGAACTTTTATTATATAATTAAGTTGACATTGAATAATTTTAGTACATTTTTTTTCTTTTTTAATTTATTAAGTTGACTTTGAATAATTTTATTATATTTTTGAACTTATTTATTGTAATATATTTTTATTGTTTTTTGATCGTGATATTGATATTGGTTTGATTTTGATGTGAGATAATAATTATGTTGCTAATTTTTGATTTTTTTAATTTAATTTTGAATGTTTTTTTTTTACTTTTATACTATGATTTTTGTTATTTCAAACACAATGTAAATTGTTTGTGAATAAATTGAATTGAATTGACTTATACCTTCCGGCTTCCTTTTGTCAGAAAGTCTTATTAGAAAGCATCTTCCTACCAAACGAGTACTGGTTGGTAAGGTAAGCAGGATTCCTTCAGCTATAATAACTATTTCTTACAGCTAAGTGAGTTAGTTACCTGCCAAATCCTTGAACCAAGCTTCTATCTGTGCTTTAGTGCGTGCAGTAGCCGGCCAGAAGTTGTCCTTAGGATTCACTTGCTGCCTCTTCCTTCCACAATCAGGAAGAGTGTTCAACTCTTCTTTCTTAGAAAGTATACTAGAAAAGAACTGACCTATCTGCAAAGAAAATAAATATGTTGTCAAATATTTTCTAGTGTTGATGTCTTTCAATAGCTTTAAAATAGGGATTAAGTTTTGTTGATTCTAATCATACAGGAATTGGAACAGAGGAAGTGTAAACTGTAACATCATTGTTATTGTGAAAGAGAATTCCTTCTCAGGTTGTTTTTATAAAGTGTTAAACATACAAGGACAGTTGACCTATTTACAAAGGTAGCATATTGCATACTAATGTAGGATCAAGGAGATATATACATGACTGTATATAAAGCACTGTATTCTCTTACCTTGGATGCTGAATAATTAAAATTTCTTGCGGTACCAAACTCATCGCTGGATTGTGGTGTTGTTGAAAAGCCATGTTTCACGTTCGTGGATGTTAGCTCATCCTCTTTCTGCCGTGGCTCTTGAGGGTACACATCCGGAGGACCCAGCCGCGGCCTCTTCAGAGGACGCTTCTCGTACATAATCCCCATGGTTATAGGGTGTATTGTATCTATTTCGCAACACCACTAATAAATATACAAGGGTATTGTACACGACGGCAATCTCATATTTTTCGTATAAAACCGATTACATTGATTATGTATCTAAAAACTACACAAAATACACATGATTATAGGCTCTGAAGGAACCAAATAGATAAAAGTAACGTATTTATAAATTCATGTAGAAAAGAAAACAAAATTATTACTTTGAGCTAAACAAAAACCATTTCTTGAATGAAAAATTTTTGGAACAGTTCAGTGAATGATTTGAATGAATGAAATATTTATGTTTATACAGATAACAATAAAAAAGATATTAAATGTAATTAGTCGATTGTATAACATTCATCCGAAACGAAAGTTTACGGTTTTACTCTACTGTACTCTACTCAAACCCATAATCCGAGCGCACTCGGATGGTTTATTTATTATTATTACTTCATGTATAAGAGTTGTACATAGGCGGACTAATGCCACAAGGTTTAGTATGGGTGGCCACAATACGAGTTGCGTCCGAGTAGGTAGGTATCCGAGTCCACTCGGTCCGAGCATACTCTGATCGTGTCAACGCGGCTTTATTATTGTTTCTTGCTTGATTTTTTCAAGTTTATCTAAAAATTTAAACCATTAAACAAGCACGTTTGTCTTTATATTGCCTAAGTACTGACAACAGTAGAGTAAAACCGTAAACTTTCGTTTCAGCTGACTGTTATACAAACGACTAATAATTGCATTTGATATATTTTTTTAGTATTTTCTAAATTCTAAACAAACAAAATAAAACGTCATTCAATTATTTCTTTAGTCTGGTAACATTTAAAATTAACCTCACTTTTCATGAACAGCTGATACTATTTTGCGTTGTTTACGTTTTTGTAGGAAAAAAGTAATAGATAATACTAAGTTACTGAAGAAAAAAGATGCCACCTAAAAAGCAACCCGAAAAGGGTAAAGGCGGTGGTGGAGCTAAAGCCGGTGCCGGGAAATCTGGCGGCGACGCGAAAGGTTTGTTTACATTTTGTGTTGTATGAGTTTTTCGCACTGAATAACTAGAAATATTGACAAATACATACATCCTCTTTTGTTTTAAATTTAGAATCTGCATCAAAAGAGAAAAAAGGCGGGTCTGCTGTCAAAGTACGTCATATTTTATGCGAGAAACAGTCAAAATGTTTGGAGGCGTTGGAGAAATTAAAAGCCGGTCAAAAATTTCCGGATGTAGCGGCCGCGTATAGCGAGGACAAAGCACGAAACGGCGGGGACCTTGGCTGGCAGATACGTGGTTCAATGGTGGGCCCTTTCCAGGATGCGGCATTCGCGTTACCCATATCTACAGTCGCTAGTCCCGTGTACACCGACCCACCTATAAAAACGAAGTTTGGTTATCATATCATAATGGTAGAAGGCAAAAAATGACAGACATGGTTTTTGAATTTGAATATTTCTGGGCGATACTTCTGCTATTTATTATGGAAAGGATTTGCTGCCTTCAGGATCAATTTGACAAGGATTACTGCATACTACCCGACTATCAGAGATCCAATGAGTCTATAGACATGAATTTAGAGGACATTGCTCATAGAGAGTAAGTAACACAAATGTAGACTTTATAGCCGATACCAAATGTGCATTAACATTATATGCTAGGGCAAATGAGCTGTTTTATAAAACAATCAGGTGCTTATGCACATTTCCTATTGGATTCTTGTGGTAATGAAATACTTTACACTGTCATCATTTATACCTCTAAACAAATTTACGAACCATATTCCATCTCATTTGCAATGATTTTATAATGTAACAGTAATCCTTTTGCGTTATTTCCAGTTTTGGTTTAAAAATAAGCTTCCTCCGGCTGTGTCGTTTAATGCATGTCACAATGCTCCTGACTCTTGTCTATTTCTGCAATGTCTGCCTTTGGTTCATAATGACCAAGAAGCTATCACCTAAGTCTGCTCTCCGATACAGGTTTAAAGTAGCATTGCCTACCTTATGACAATGTAAGGTACTACTATTTTTTTTAAATAAAATTTTACGTCTAAACTAAGATCTAATAATGAACGTAATTTATCAAAATTTGTAATGTTTAAAAATATAGCATTAAAATGTCATAAGGTAAAGTTTTATATTTAGTAAGTGCAGTGCTGAAATAAATGCATTTATGTTGTCTCGGTTTGTGTTTTTAATTTGGGTGAATAATTTTCACAAATCGCACGTTCCCAAAAACAACTGGCGTAACACAGAAATAGCTGTTTAGAGATTTGCAAATATCTCTAAACAGCTATTTTAAAATTATTTGTGTGCTCACTGATGCTTTCCGTAAAAACTGTCTCTTGTGCCATTCGGTAAATTATTTTCGCAGTACATTTACGGCGGCTTTATTCAATTTGAGAGCAACGATAATTGAATTTGAGAGAGGTATTTTCTAAAAACCTAATATTTTTGTGTTATGGCAGTTTTTTGGAGGTCCGTGTGAAATGTATACCATAATAAAATAATTCATAGAATTGATTTGCCTTTTCTTTCACTTAAAAACTCTGTAAAGAGCCAAAGAAATGGGTTTGTCTAGGGCAATAAGGTGTTTATCCGTTTATTTGGCGAATGAAACACTGACCACGTCTTTTCACGTAGAATTTTTATTTTGAACTGACTTATAGTAGCTAAATGAGTGGACTGTATAAACGTGTGTTTGAAAGTGTGAGTGTATTATGTCTGTGTGCATGAAAGGTTTTATGTACTTATTTATATAATTAGACAGGTTTCAATTAATTAACACAACTTCCGCCTTTTTAATTTTATTTAAAGTTCCTGCCACGCATTTGACCTGTATTAATCGATAGCGTGTCAATACAAACAAGTATTGTTAAAGACAAAATCTTCTAAAGCGTCACGTTTCCGAGATAAAAGCTATTAAAGTTAAAATTTATTCACTGATGGCATCTTCTTCTTTATTTTATTAGCCACTTAAAAAACTTTATTAATCAATAGCTGGCATCAATACAAACAAGTATTGTATGAGAGGAAATCTTCTAAAGCGTCACGTTTCCGAGATAAAAGCTATTAAAGTTAAAATTTATTCACTGATGGCATCTTCTTCTTTATTTTATTAGCCACTTTAAAAAACTTTATTAATCAATAGCTGCTGGCATCAATACAAACAAGTATTGTATGAGAGAAAATCTTCTAAAGCGTCACGTTTACGACAAAATATTATAAGCCATCAAAGTTACAGTCTTCGCCATCAGTACAGCATCGATTTTATTAGCCACTTATAAAACTTGTATTAATCAATAGCTGGCATCAATACAAACAAGTATTGTATGAGAGGAAATCTTCTAAAGCGTCACGTTTACGAGATATAAACCATCAAAGTTACAATTTTCGCCGACTTAATCCAGTGGTTCAATTGTGTAAAAACCGAAAATATGCCGCAAAAAGTTCGCGAGCGGAAACAGTGAGTTTCGTGTGTGAGTGACAGTCCGTGGTAGCGGTATCGAGCCCAAAAAACAGCAAGAGGGTAGATCGTTTTATCTGCTTAATCTTTAATCCATCCAAGGTAGTGTTGAAAAGATCGCTTATAGCGTACAAGTCCGCCCATTGTGTCACCTTACGTATATAATGTCTATAACACCGCTATTGGGTTCGGTAGAAACATCACTCAGTATCTTACGCTTGCAGAAATTTTCCATTGCATTTGATGAGACCGCAATCCTTGTTTAGGAATCTACTATTCTGGGTTAACGGCGTTTAGGAGAAAGTAGGTAATGAAACAACACATCAAAAATTAAAACAGTCTTTATTGACGGATCTTAAATATTTATTAATAAAGTCGACTGCTTCGTTACATGACTAAAGTAATGTACAATACTGTAATAAATATTTATGTAATGAGGTATTTAAAGCTAGAACCGGATCGTTTTGGATATCGAAAGTTATAAATCGTGTTTTCATCAGTTTTTGCAGCTTTTACGATAATATTTGGTTGTATGGTTATTACCTCATGATTTAAAATGTAAGCATGAACATTAAGTTGGAGAAGTGATTCTTAATAAAATATAAATAATTCGTTGAGTCGAAGTCCATGCTTACTGCTTACAAAATACTTTTTTAACTTCTAATTTTAGTGTTGTGACAGCGTGAAGGAATCGGATCAAACTCGGAGGTTGGGGTTTGTGTATCGCACGTATTTCAGAAGGGCATCGTTCTCCTCGCAGACGAAGGGTTTGCGGTGGTGGCAGGCCACGTCGTGCCAGTGGACGCCATCATTGTAGAAGTTGTTCAGGATAGCCACACAGTGCTCAGCAGCGCCGCCTTGGATCAGTTCCTGTTAGTAGACAGATGCACGGTAAGTTATTGTAATTTAGTAAATCTAACAGCTTTACGTATTGAAGGAGCGTCCTTGAAGGGTAATTCATAGCTGGGTCATTAGCTAATATCGGTCTTGGTGTTCCGTAGCTGCGGAAGGCCTTGATTGAGTTTGCAGTTTGCAAAAAACACTTTATATCTTTATACAATAGTCTGACCCTGACTATTTGCAAGCGTACTTAAGTTAGGTAACAAAGTAAACTCCTGAAGGTCCCGCTAACTATCTGGGAAGAACATCATTAAGAATGAATCCTAAATCACGAGGTTTTGTTTAAAATTAAAGCCATTACATCAAGCGGTCGGTTGCGTACAATAACCGCATAATGCGCGAGGCCTTGAACGCCAAACAACAACGGATGCGGAGGATGCGCGTGCGACCGCAGAGGGTTACGTATTGTTTGTTCCGCAGCGAAGGCGCGAGCGCAGCCGCGGGTACGCGCGACTCGCGGGGAAAGTGACGCGCAAACAACGCGACGATGTGCGCCGAATAACGATGAGCTTTTGTCGTACAGCTTGCGGTCGCTGTTTGGAGAAAGTGGCCGCGACATGCGGGTACGCCCTTCGGCGAATATTTCGCAGGCCCATAAATATTCACGTGTCGCTTTCGTTTTCATTGCGTTATATCCGCTGTACAGATGCATTAACGGGTTCGGCAGGCGCGTATGACAAACGTTACTCAACTGTTCGCGGAATTGGCTCCTTACATTGCGT
Organism: Noctua janthe; assembly: GCA_910589295.1. Taxonomy (NCBI): domain Eukaryota; kingdom Metazoa; phylum Arthropoda; class Insecta; order Lepidoptera; family Noctuidae; genus Noctua; species Noctua janthe. Next base: position 8,022,563 of record OU342556.1, on the reverse strand, counting down.
CATGAGTATGACCGATTTCGTAATGTCATGCTTTCTTACGCACCCATTGTATACACCGCGGAACGATTCCTTAACTTGGTAACCATTTTGTCGACGAGGAAATTCGTGCATAACTTACCCTGTTGTCGGGTTGAGGTTTGCCAATTCCGCCGCCCTCGGACCAGTCGTTCTGCTGACGGTTCGTGGTGGGAGCCAGCTTTTGCAGTTCAGCGGTCCAGAACCAGCCGTTAATCTCGTTGGGAATCAGGTCAGGACGGTTGCATCCTTTGAAGTCGCAGACGCGACCCGATGTCCAAATGTATTTTTGCTGCAGGAAACACATTAGCATTAGAATAGTCATTTTGTACAACTACGTGTGATGAGTTTGTCGTTTCATTATGGATGTAGGTACCTTGACACAAAATCTCTGAGTATTTGTATGAACACGTAAGATGAACAATTACCTGTTCGTCTGCCTTGCTACTTGATTCTATCTTTAAGGTACGAATAAAAAATAACAATGGCAAAACGAACATTATAAAAAGAAGTCTATTAGATAAGCGAATAAGGCGAAACAATTTGATGATTCTTAACAATACCGTGGAGATTCAACAATGAATACGTCAATTTGTCACAATTATCGTAGTGCACTCGGTGTCAGATTGTAAGAACATGATAAACGCGCTACTTCATTACCATGACAATACGGTGTCAACAGGGCAATGGCCAGTTTGGCAACGGGACAATCGTATTATTTATTGGCGTTAATATCTGTGCTGAACAAATTGTCGTTCTACAACGTCGTGAACAATGGCAACCGAAAGTTGCGAGTCTGGTTGTATGTCTACCTAGGCTAAGTTCCACCATTACGAGTTTCACTGGTTGGCCATAGTTCAAGCCCAACGAGATCTCATCTTCCGTCTATAGAAGTTTTACTAGCAGATTTCTACGTGTAAAAAAACAAGTGCTAATTATTCCCGAGTCGATATTCTCGGGAGCAACAGACAATACAACAAAACATTGTATTTCTCACGAAGTGCGAAACACATTCCGTAGCAATAGTGAAACTCGTTTAGGAAAAATCGACGACGCCATTGTTGCGTTCCTGTAACGATTATTTTTCCTAAGAAGACAAGTTAAGGTAAAGTAACGCAGCCTATTAGTTAAATAACTCTTTTACGCAAAGATTTGGGTCTTGAAGACTAAAACCATTACGAAGAGAGGTAACAATATGAATTCTTTTAAAGTTTCCGTGTTGAATACAAATACCTCACTTTCTATTTAGCTTTGAAAAAGTGATATGTTTTCGCGTCACGGTCACGATTGTTTTCCTCCTGTTTTGAACTCGAAACACGCGTAGACATTTGCTACAGTCTTTGGCAACCATCGTGAAGTCATTTCCTTTACATAAGGAATAAGGACGTCGCAAAGCAAGGACTGATCTAGTATCATCTTTAATTTAGGCGCATTTGCCTTTGCATTTGAAATGCTTCTCAGTCGAAGGTTAATTTATAACTTGAAACGTCCGTCCGTTACATCAGAGTCGTTAATGAACTTCGAATAAAGGAAATGGGAACTTGATTATGTTTTACTGCCGTCTTACATCACTGTTTAAGACTTCATCTAATCACAGAGAGATAAACATTTATTGTGCAACGATTTAACGATTTTGTTGCGAGTTTAGTGAGAGCTCACTAAATTAATGTTTCTCTAAAACTTGGTGTTCGGAGATTCAGAAAACGATCGCACTATCGAGACCCAAAAACGCGTTCATCTTTTTTACTGAAGACTACTTGATTAATTGACAAAAAACCTGGCTGGCTGGTTACGCTACACCGCTACAACTTTTTAGTTCTGAACTAAAAATTGATCCATGTTATTTTATTACCTTGTCCTGCACTATGCGTGCCTTGACCCACTCATTCTCGTCACTGGTCTCCAGAGACACGAGGTCCATACAGCGCTGGCGGCAGTAGTTCCTGGCACTCAGCCAGTCCTCCTCAACACCGCGGAGCGCAGGGTCTCTCCATGAGAAGAAGTAGCCTTTGTCTGGAAAGAGGAAATATGTTAGCATGTGGGGATAAAGAAGAAACCTATATGGATATAGGATAAAGAAGAGGCCATGCTAAGAGCTATTGTGGAGCCCAAAACCTCTAGAAAGTAAACAACACTAATTTGTATCCGGATTATGATTATAAGTTCCCAGCCTGCCTATATCTAAGTACTTCTTGATGATGTACCTACATCGATGGTTATACAACCTAACCCTTGAACTCAGTTTCGAAGTAACAGGTTGCCTTACAGATATAATAGTGGTTACCTTATGTAATGATGTTCATTAGACTGCTGCCCGTTTCTAATAGTACCTAATAATTTATAGTCTACTGATTGTTATGTTACTGTTACTGTTAGCCTGTGTCATCCCACTGCTGGGCAAAGGCCTCTCCCCGTGACTTCCAAATCCTTCGATCCAGGGCCAATGTGGGCCAGTGGTCGTTGCTTCTGTCCAGCTCGTCCCGCCATCTCTTGCGTGGTCTACCACGTCGCCTTCGTTATGAGTTTACATTAATAACCCCTGTCTAGAAATGTTCAAGCGATGCGTGGTGATGTCAGGACGCGTTCGATTTTGTAAGATAAATGTTTGGAAAGTGAATGAGTAAGTCATAGAAAAGGAGGGCGAAACAATAGTATTGCTCAAGAAAAACAAAGTTTCACCGGGTATTGGCCATCGCGACTCAAAGATAGATGAGTTTTCTGTAAATCACTACATAGTATAAAACAAAGTCGCTTCCCGCTGTCTGTCTGTCCCTATGTATGCTTAGATCTTTAAAACTACGCAACGGATTTTGATTCAGTTTTTTTTTAATAGATAGAGTGATTCAAGAGGAAGGTTTATATGTATATATTGCACCTGTGCGAAGCCAAGTGGGTCGCTAGTTCTAAATAAAACGAATGTTGTTCTTGAAAAGAACAACAACTCTTTTGGTATTTTGTTTATGCAGCCTGTGTTGTCATATGTTGAAAAGTTCACTCTCTCTGTATGTTGCCTTTCCTGGCCAATCGCCCGTAAATGCTTCTTAGTCATCACGTCATCTTTTCCATGACCCCAACGGTGACGGTGCCCGTCTCCTGGCACCAACTGCGTGGCGACTTTGGCCAATCTCGATGAATTAAATCCTTCAAAATTATGGCCATGTAATCCCACTACAGGCTACTAAGAACCAGGCGTATAACCAACATCAGCAATTCCGGTTTTAGAGTCCTACCCAGGTAGAGAATGTCGTAAAAAATATGCTCTCCGCCAGAACCAAGTCTAAATGACATATTTATCCCCAACCCATTATTACCACATCACCTATTCACGTAATTTGGTAGACCTAATATAATAAATAATTTAACCTAAGTGAGACAAAATAGGCCTATTTGCAGCAGTGGAGGTCTTTCGGCTGAAATGATGATGAGACAAAATACGTCATAACCCTAACACCTCATACGATTGGATTCTAAATCTCTTCCGCACGTAATAATAACAATGTAGAAATACTTCGTGATTTTACTGAACAGTCTCGTGAGAACTGCCGATAGAAAATCTTCGCTTTCCATATTCCGATGGAAGGAACGCAGGGAGATATCGTTTCTATAGTCTTTCGATTGGAAGATACTATTACATGTGCATCGAGGCTAGTCGTGATATATGAAACTATGTAGGTAACTAGGGTAAAGACTAGGGGTATAACGTCGGTGCGCTTGCCAAACGTGATGTGTGTACACAACAAAAAAAAATATTTTAGCATTCATACACGAATGTAATAAGTTTTTTTTATTCTTTAGGCTAAAATAGATATTTTTTGCCATATTTGTTATTTTTTCAGGAGATTACGAAATAAATAGTTTTAATAGAACATTACGAAAAAAACAGTTTTTTTGTTGTCTTGAAAAGTTCTTAAAATGCACATATTCGGTTTGGCAAGCACACCGACGATAATATACAATATCTACTTAGTAAGTAGTATAAAGTAACGATTATCATTATTGGGGAATAAACAATGAATGGCCAGTCTTTCTACCTAATCAATTCACAAATTCCACTGTTCTTTGTAGCGGCTGTTACTACGATTGTGCTAAATACTAAGTTTTAGATTAATTTAGATGAACTATAAATGTAGTAATGGAGTACAAACCAACTTCTGTCACAGCCAACGCTCCTCTAGTAGTAACTTATTAGTCCTTTAGTAGAACGTTGAATATGACATAAGTAAACCTACACCTACCACTGCTTGTCTTTGCATCACCCAAAGGTTGACTGGTAGAAAATGCCTATGGCATTAAGTCCGCCTCTGTACTTCTGTGCTTGAAGTGTTAAATAAATAAATAAACCTGTGCTATAATAAAGGGACTCAGTTATGTAAGTGTTAGGAAACTATGTGGGTACTGGAACTAGATCAACTACTATCATCTTCTTTATCGTGTGATTAGTGTCTAACTTGGTGTCAGAGTTTTTATGCCATCCATGGGCCTCTGACTTGGCTTTACATGCCGCCAAGAAATAGCTCTCAAGCATGCTGGTTTCCTCACGATGAAAACCAGCATAACTAACACGGATCCTAATTTTCATTGTTAAGAATGAGGAATAGTGATGATATTAACACCAAAAGGTCAATCAAAAATCAGACCTGTAGATTGTGTGAGGACAGACGAATTTATCGTCACCAGACCTGTATTCAGAACAGGATAATCTATTATATACGGAAATGCGCACCAAAATTTCAAAAATAAATGCAAATTGATTCTAAGAATCTGCATAAACCACAAACCGCATTGCATTCTAAAAATGTAACAAAACTAGTTGAAAACTTGTGATATATAGATACATCTGCTTATTTGCACGCGGAAGTCCCAGTGTTTACTGATATCATAAGAATTTCATGTATTTCTGGTTGCGCGGGCTCATGCTGGCATGGCGGACCGGTTTTCCCTTATCTAACTGAGATAAGAGAACAACTTGTACCTTTTTGATGAGGTCCTATGATAATAGTCATAGCTTTCTAATGATTATCTTGGGTTGATCGTTACAGACGGATTTATCTCTAAGTTTTGCCAAGTTCTTTTCTACTAAATCTATAATTATCATTAACACTAACGAGATAAGTATTTATCATGTTTATTATATTTCTATGGAGTTCCCGATATTTCGGCAATGTTGCAAGCGCAATGATCCGATTCCAAAATCATTTTTTTTTGAATTTAGAACACAAATAAATTTTAATTTGTACATAAAAATTAATATTTATTGTATGTAAGCTATATTATTGCAATTTGTATGTATATTTGATATTCTGTGTGCAATAAAGAATAAGATTTTTTTTTTTTAAATATCATGTTCATTTATGATATTCTATTTATTAAACACAATTTAAATATTCAAAAAATATTTATGCCGTAAAGACGCATATCATTTTGCCGAGTTTAAAAAAAAAAACAATCATAGCCGACCTACACGAATTACCTATCTATGGAAATTTTTATTTCCGTACACGTTGTGATAAATGAAAAAACCATTGTAAAATACATTGCATGTTAAACTTAATCGTAGGGCCAAAGGCAAAAGAGTCAGTTTTCGAGGAAGTGTATTGAAGAAAAAAACAAACCTATCATCATCATTAAATGTTCTGTGCCCTATTCAAATTTCTTTTGAGTTGACGCAGTAGGTCATGTCTTCTTCCTCCATAGATCTTAATTTACTTAGTTCAAGTATAATCTAGGTCAAAGCGCCAAAGTATGTAGGTATACAAGAAAGTTCAATGATCAACAAGTCTTCGATTCATAAATGTTAATCAGATGTCTAAGTAAAAAAATGTAAACGTCCTTGGTTCTATCTCAGTTAGCAGCTGTTTAAAACCAGAATCGTATATAAGAAGTATGACTACGTACTACTTACCTACATCTATTGCACAGAAGAAGATATAATTTAAAAACCATCAAATTCAACATGGAGTCCATTTTATTGGAAAATACAAGTACTTACTTGATAAAAAACTAGTCATTGCATTGACTAGTTTTTTTTAACCCATAAACCCGATGACCCTCAATGAAGTGACAGCGGTTTTAAAGGGTTAAAAACCCGTCTACGAAAAAACTGTACGAATTCATGAAGACGAGTTATTTAAATCACATTAAAAACATTAAATATAAACAATAAATAATGACGAAAAAAATGTCTTTCATTAAAATAATAATAACGTACGTGAAGTTTCCTGAATCGTCTTGTTCGTTAATTACATACTTACCCCATTACTCATTACCTACCTGGTATAAAATATGCCAATAATTTAGTTCGTAAATTCCTCTTGCCGAATTCGGAGACAATAATCGTTAAGAATTCTTTAATTAATGAGTTAACTTGCCCATCCTCATATTTTAAGCTCGATCTTAAAAGATGCTTAAAAAGCGTACCCTAGTGTCTTTGGCTACTATGCCTGATGATGCTAGACTATTTTAGTGCCTTACAATATTATTTATCGTGTAAACTATATCAGGAAACATGTTCAAAGTTTCAAACTAAAAGACTGATCACATCAAATCATTACCTACATTGTTTTAATATTACTTGCAAAACAGCATCATCTGCCTAGCCTTTTCCCAACTATGTTGGGGTCGGCTACCAGTCTAACCGGGTAAAGCTGAATACCAGTGAAGCGACTGCCTATCTGACCTGCACATTGCACAACCCAATTAGTACTGCGTGATAAGTACCCCTCTTGGTAAGATTGGTTCTACTTGGAAAGATCTACAAATGACAGCCGAGACCAACGGCTTAACGTGCTTTCCGAGGCACGGAGAACACTCGGTATGTAATGGGTTAGCCATCCACGGACCAATCCAGGCAATCGCGCCTTAGCCCGACCCGAGCGGCTGTTATTACTTATTACGATCCAAAAGAGCACCTGAAACTTAATTTAATCCCGATTCTTCACACCATCTTCTACAGTCACTTAAATTCTAATTTTATCCATCTTCAATCAAAGAGGAGTACCCATAAGGACTATTAATTTTATCTTTCTGACGATGTAGCTAACCTAAGGCTTAATTTCATCCAGATTTTTTTTACTTTCCCTTAAATTCTACGCCTGACTATTCTCAAGATGCACAGCCTTTATTATGTAATATGTAACTTCAAAACACTTACTGTCTGCGTATCTCTCGTGAATGTTTCTCTGCACACATAGCGAGGGTACAGGGGGCTCCAGGATGCGGCCGTTCTGGAATTGCGCGTTCGCTACCGCCGCGAAAAGGGCTAAGAACACCACCTGTTTCATTTTCTGCAACAAAGACACACATCATTGTTTTTTTTCTTCAGAAAGTAGCATCACAATGGTAGGTACATAATATTTAAATAGGCTGTTCTGGCTTTTCGAACTACCAAACTCTGCGAACCCTTGTGGGAAGATTCAAGAGCAAACCTAGGATATTTGGTACGATAAATCGGGACGCCAAGCTTTCTTGCAAATATATTCATAGGCATATTACGTTATGTTTAAATAAATAAACCTTGGTGTTTGCCAGTTATTTATGATAAGTAATATGTTAACACAGAATCATCACAGTTTACACAGCCGTTAAAAATATAATTGCTTAAGTATGACCAAATTAAGAAAGTGTAAACGTAACTTTGCATAAGTTAAAGTAAGCTAAGAAGACGGTAAGTTTGTATTAGTTGTCGGTGCGAGTTCGTCCATTCCCTAAACAATATTGGACCCCCACGTTTGACCCCCCTTTGGGGAAAAAGGTTGTATTCTCAATTCTAAGGCCCGGACTCCACCAAAGTGGAGACGACCGGAACTGAGGAGACGTGCGGAAACTGTTCAATCACATTAGTTGAAATCTACATCGCGTTTTTTGTCTCTCCTGTGATTGGTCGAATCTTGTACATCTCCTCTCCTCTCCGCTCGTCTCCGCTTTGGTGGAGTCCGCGCCTAAGGAGCTTTACATCTCACATATTTGAAGGGTACAGGCAAAGAACAGGGAATGTCCTAATGAATCGATTATGAGAAAAAAGCAAATTAAAGTTTAGAAGTTCCCAGTTCTTTTCTCTTTGGGCATAGATAAAAACGTATTTGTAGCGACATATGTTGAGTATTTGTAAAAACTAGTGATTTGGAATGCAATTACCATAGATATAGATTGGTTACCACTACAAAACAAAAATGTGATATTCCCTGTTATTTGCCTGTAGGGGCAAGTGCGGAACATGTGGACACTTTCCAGAATTTGGAATAAAATATTTTTTATATCTGAATTAGTTAAGTTTTTTTTATTTTTAACAATTAACATTTCTTAAGGGATAATCAGCCTTTCTTAAACTAATATTCTAGTCTCAATATCACTTACACTTACGAAAATAATCAACTTTTTTTAAAAACACCATATTTGTCCACAGGTACAACAGACGGTTGTACCTATGTACAGTACCTGGAATGGTGTTGTACCTAGGGACGGTTCACATTAGTTAGACCATAAAAAAGAGAAAAAACAATTATAAAATATTACAGACTTCTAAAAACAACTTCAAACAAACGTAAACATAGTCTATTAAACTTATTTGTATTCATTACGACACTCTTCATACAAGTTTTGAGTAGATTCATCGCTATCGTCATCATTGTCTAATACGAAGCATGCCACGCAAATGAAACCTTCACCCTCATCATCAGACTCAAAGTTTTCTCTGTGTGACAGCGGAACACAACAAATATGATAACTATGATTGCAAAAACTACATTTGAGCATTTGGTTTTTGTCTTTGGAATAAGTTTTACACTTCACACATCTAACAAACGATAACTTCTTTTCTTGAATTATTTTTATATTTTTTTCGCCAGATTTCTCATTCGAAATCGCGTTAGAAGGACCAGGTTCCGAAAGATTATTAGCCAGCAGAGGTGTTGGATGACTTTTGGAGCAACTAGCAGCAATTTTGAAGGAATTGGATTTTGAAATAGCTTTGGTAGCATATATTTTTTGAACAGCTTTTGCGTTTTTTTTCTTGTCCGTTCTCTGGCTTGCTATTTTCTTCTTCTCAGCTTTTTTTAATGCCTCACCTAGAATTTCATCTTTTTCTGGTGTGTCTGTCAGAATTCTTGTTCTTCCGGGCTTTTTTCCACGTAGAGCACCCTTTCGAGGACCAGCTTTTTCAAATGGGCGGACGGTTTCGGGCGTTATTTGTGGATCTATAATCTTCAGCGGAGTTCGGAAAACGGGTTGTTCTACTATTAGCCGACCATCCTTCTGGATTGGCGAAACTGGTTCTGGGATGGCCTGAATAACAGAATCTTCAAATAGTTCGTATTGATCCAAGTCATCTGGGTAGGTTTGGCTGGAAACCTGGTCAACGGGTTGTTGTGAATCCAAACTAACCATCGGGGTTTCTTGATCTGTTCCGGTGACTTCAATATTAGGCTGCTCTTGATTTTTGGACAGGTTTCCAGTTAAGTTTTGGCTTGGGTCTGGACGATCAGTCACATATGAGCATAAGAAATCTTCGTCGGAAAATATGTTTCTATTGTACGGATAAATCCCTGAAACCTCGAAGCCTTTCACGATGTTTTTTGGTGTAAACGAGACTCCATACGCTTCTCCAGCTATTTCTGCTACGTCGTAAATGGTAATAGGTTTACCAGGATGATTGAGCATCCATCTGTCAGCTGCTTGGCTGTATTGGCTTTTAAATGGTCCAAAAACTGTACGATCTAGTGGTTGCAAATGATTTGATGTATGTGGAGGCAATGTCAATAAGATTATTCCATTATCTCTGGCTTTGTCAATTATCTCAATGGAGATATGAGTCTCGTGATTGTCCATTGTTAAGAGAACTGGATTTTCTTTTATTGGTTTAGCGAATTTAATAAAGTGATCCAAGAACTTATTAAAAATCGGTTCTGTAGACCACCCGGATTGATTAGCCACACCCAAAGAACCAGGTGGAGCTCCTTTCAACATGTTATCTTTGTAGAAAACCCTTGGGAATATGAACACAGGAGGCACAGCGTTTCCAACAGCATTTATGCAGCCTATCATTGTGGTATTCACTCCTCGTTCTCCTGAAGTCATTTTCCCTAGCTGGCGTATCTCTTTAGGAGCCAACACTTTCCCTGGCTTGTGAACAGTGGAGATCCCAGTCTCATCCACATTATAAATCGATCCTGGTAGAAAGTTGTATCGTGTCATGACCGATTCTAAGTTGTCGAAGAAATCATTCACGTTTGTCCTGTTAAAGCTAGTTGCTCGCGCTATGCTCGTTGGTTCGGGTTTGCGAAGAGATAATTCTGGGAAACGAAGTCGAAAATTACGGAGCCACCCGTTTCCTGCCATTTTGTGCTTTTCCCAGTTAGCAGGCAGATTTGTTTTCTGTTTAGAAACAGCGTATTGGTAAGCCAACTCTCTGCATTGTTTTGTATTTAAACCCATGTGTAGAAATGCAGCTTTTCTTAAATATTTGCTCAGCAAAATTTCTTCTTCCGGATCAAATACTTTTCTGACATCATTCTTCAATAGTTGTATGTTATTCTTCAAATCATTGCTCTTATGTAACTTTAAGTATTTAAAAATGGTTGACTTCGGTATTTTATACTTTTCAGCTACTTTTCTTATTGAATTTCCATTTTTTGCTTCTTTTACGGCTGCTGTAAGTGTATCAGAGCATATTCCCTTTCTTTTTAAACCAATTTTACTACGAGGCACTGAAAAAAATAAACAGAACGGCTGATCAGATTTTGTAAGTAAACAATATTATGATATTTTTGTACCTGTGGACAGTCCACAGGTACACTCATATTTTTGTCCACAGGTACAAATTCAGACATTAAAAATAAAACTGATCTAACATTGACGATAAAACAAACTTACAGACAGGGAAAAAACACTAACTAACTAAATAAACAACACAGATCATACTGCAAACACGATCAAACCGATATCGTAAGGATTTTCACAGTAAATGTAATTTAAATTAAGTAAAATAACTTACTTTTTGGCGCAAAAAATTTTCATACCCGGCATAATAACAACAACACAGAATAAAAAGATGGCGACACGTCAAAAACGTAAACCATAGATAAAACTTTACGGTCGCGTTCAAATTAGAATTTTAAGGTTTCTAGATTCGTAGGAATCGATTGTGTCCACAGGTACAAGCGTCCATAGGAACAGCACTTGCCCCTACCCTTCATTTTGACTTTTGTGATGTATGAGTCACGGTTCGCTAGATAATAAAAACAAAAGACGTCCTGTCACGTTTAGGTACAAAAATGCTGTCCTAACTGTGTAGGTATTAGTCACTTTTTGTCGAGAAACCAGTTTTTTTTTATTGTTAAATCTACAGTAAGCTACAATATTAAAATAAATGACAAAATTCTGAATATAGCTAGAAAAGGTCACGAACCTACAGATTTATGTAACAAAAATACGTGACCAGAAGAAAAACCCGGAACTTTCTTAAAATAAATCTACGATTATGACGGTCAAGGTTCAATCATATATTCATACCTAATACTTTTGAAGTTTGTGGTAACACCACATACCTAATAAGAAGTTTATTAGTACGTTGATAGTAACACGACATAATGAGAAGTTTAATAGTCCGCAGTACGGACGATTTCTTTACACTAGGTAAAGGAATGGACGGTTGTTACATAGACGTCCTGGACACCCATCCACCAGTCCCACTACCGTGATCCTTGATGTCTTGGCTCATATTTTTACAATGGTATGAGCTATTCAAATATTTTCGACTCGATGCGAGAGAAGACGACTGGCCACAAGGAGTCTTCGATTTATTAATTGCAGATTATCTAGGTGTCGTATTCTATGGTGTGTGTTATTTTTCGTGGACAAGAAACATTTTTTGGGACTTGTCTTATAGCACGATGTTGTATTTGTTGTACTTTATCAAATTTTCAAGCAATTTTCTGTCATTTAAGCTTTACTTCACTCAAACGCATCGCAATTTATATTTTATTAGAGGCTTTCAGACATCCTAGTCCTAGTTCGTCTACAGACGCTAATCTCGTTGCCTTAATTGAAATTGTTGCCACATTACCATTGTAAACTAGTACTATTTTTTTGGAAATAAACTATTATTTCCTTTATTTATTTTTATACAAATCTTATACATTTTTAAATATTTCTTTAATAAACTATTATTATTATTATAAAAAAATCCTAGCTTTTGGTCCTAACTCGCTATTTTCTCGTTTATTTTCCATTGTTAATAAACCGTTAATACAGCTTACAGCTTGCTTTACAGCTTTGTAAAAGACTACAAAAATCGACTCCTCAAAGGGACATCGAGAATTTAAAAGCACACCAAAAATCTTTTATTATGCTAATAATTAGCATTTGAGAAAATAATCTGTTTCACTAAGCAATTATTTGTACCTTGGTCACGTTCAAGTCGTTGAAAATTTTCTTTTAACTTTTACTTAGGAATAGACGTACATTAACTTAAGTGTGTACTTAAGCACGTCAATAAAACTAATTATAAAGGCAAAAGCGCTTGCCTAATAATGTATTCAACGTGGACATTATCCTCGAACTACATATATAAGCAAAGGGACACAAATATTGTCTTCTCAGCTCAGATGAGGAATTGTTTACAAACACAACCCGGGATGATTACGCAAGATTCCGGGATTACAGACCGGTCCTATGTTAGAAAGCGACCTTGCCCGGAACAAAAAGAAGTTCATTCCACTCGACACTTCCCGAGGCCGTTTAGGCCTATCATTACAAAATTCCAACAAATTAATCGATTCCTACTCGATATGGCTCTATTGCGTTGATTTGTGTGAAGCTTGCCGCAACTTGCGACACATTGTGATATGATGGTTTACTTAACCTCTATTAAATCACATCGTTTATTTTTAAACTAGATATTTAAAATTTTAATTTTTAAAATTGTGCGTCACTAATTCACATATATATTTTTTCTTTAAATTTTTAAGGATATTTTATCACACGTAAATTTATCACTGTTTTTTTTTTTAATAGAAAATCGTTAGCTTTATTTCTCGACAAAGCACTGACTAATTGGGGGGAAAAGCGAAGAACAGAAAAAAGAAAATTCGACTCACCGTGTGTAGTGTGCGTCTGAGGGGTCGTCACAAACTGATGCGGTTACCGCGAGCGGTCTTTTTATATGGAGGAAGTCGACGCAGGCGCGCGGATGATCTGACGCACGCGCACCCTTGCCACGGGGTGGTGTCATAATGTCACCTCGGTCACATCACTGAATTCTTCTGTTCTGCTACCAGCCAGTTCTTCCGTGAAAAAGGAAGCGTTACTAAATCTAAGAATTATCATCACTTTTGAAGTTAGTTTCGTAATTTTTAGGCCATAAGTCATCTTCCTTCTGCCTAACCTTTTCTTAACGATGATGGGATTGACTTCCAGTCTAACCGGATGTAGCTGAATGCCAAGATTTTTTTGTGAAGCAACTGGACCTCATCAGCCTCAGAATTCTTAGGACCTAAATATTTTTGAACATGTAGATACAAGGCAACTTATTGACTTAGTCAATGACTACTAAACTGAACGGGTCAATAGGGAATTAGTGGAATAACATTACTAACGTATGAGACATAGTTGACTGCATTCTTTTACACTGATTTGTAGGAGATCCTTAGAGATTCGGTCAGATGCTAACCACGTATCTTAAAATTATTCTAAAATGTTATACCTCAGTGTGGCTATTTACAATTTATCTTTCTGACTGTTTGACGCGGAATTTCTTGTTTATTTACAAATAACTGGTGCTTCTACAATACAATAGCCAGTATCGACGATGACTACAGCTTTACGAGTGCACATGTATAGATTTTTTAGTATCGTAACATCTAGCTACTTTTCCAAACCACCAGCTGAATTTCTTCCAGTTAAATTCAATGGCACCTTACCTCACTTGGTGTTTATGAACACCGACAGTCAACAGCCCATCAGTGGTAACAATTTGACATTAACAGTTCCTTTTGTGTCTTAGCAGTATGGGCGATTTTCGTAGAACAAGTGTTAGGGAATCACTGATGTACGGTTGACTGAACCTCACGAAGTTCTCCACGACACCAAAGGTAGAAGTAACTGGTGGAAAACCTTCAGGGAAAAAATAAAATCACTACCCTCGCTCCCTAGTAAAGACAGGAATACGACGCAAGAAGGAGGTCAAGCTACACGTTTGGTTTTCTTTTATCTTAGCGTGTCGATGGCAATCTAAATTGAGTCAGCCTTGAGTTTGGCCGCTTTCAGTAGCGTTCATCTGTCCCTGTAACGTGCAGACAACAGGACTCGCAGGACATAAATTTAAGTGTCCTATCGTTTGTGGAGCAAAACCACACGTACACTCCAGGGCAGAGTCATCTGTGTAACTTCATCTGAGCACGTTTTCCTTGCATTGTTAAAGGGATAAATAAGAAATGAAACATCGCATCCAGGATTATTAATTAAATCGGGCTTAGGGTTGTGTAGGTAAAAGGCAAAGTGACTTTCCCAGATAATTCGCCTAAATTCAGACACGCTTGTTTGTTTGAAATGCTCTATCAAAGAAGGAATTTATGAAAGAAGCAGGTAGTCTGTTTTTAGCCACTCGGAAAATGTAAGCTGTCGTTGAAAATAGATAAATTTTTGCAGCAAACATTCTTAGTTTATAGTTTCGCGAAATAACAGGACGGTAACATGACCACACATAGCGTACTATAGGTATGTACAGTAGAGACCATAAGTGCAGTAGCAGTTTCACAAAACGATCGCATCAAACAAGTCGCATTTACGACCTTTTTCCATAACAAACATTTTGCACACATACACGATCTCGTATATCGCACTCTTTCATAATTATCTAGTCAGAAAGAGTGCGATATAATGATCATTTGCCTTAGTGACAAGCCTGTCATGTCGCGACGGAGTATTAAGTTAGTGATATTTAATTTCAAACTAACAATTATGTGTCTATCTGGCTTAGCGGTTAACGCTATAGATAAAATGTCTCGCACGGTGTAGACTGCCTTCGAACCCAAGTGACATTACACTTTTTGTGTTTTAATTATAAATGATACGTTAGACCCGATGAGATATGTTTTTCTAAATATTAGTTGGAACTTATTATTAACAAAAAAGATGAGGGTGAATGTGAAACAAAATAAACTTCTGGATTGAACAAAGCAGTTAGTTATGACGTTGTTAGTTGGTGAACTTTGTTACGAGCGTTTGTGTTATTATTACGATTAGCGTATTGTTTGATTGTCTTTATTCAAGATGCAAGCTAATATTAGTATTGATGACAGGGCAATTAATATTGTCACTTTGCGTAAAAATGGGCTTAATATTTCTCACATTTCAACTGAAACTGGCTTAAAATGTGTAAGTTATTTTTTAAAATTATAATTATTATGATGATAGTTCTGGTGTGTGATTTTCTTATTATTAAATAAATTGCTAGTTGCAAGTGTGTAATCATATTTTGTTTTTTTTTTAGAAATTCTGTTAGCCGTTGGGTAAAGAGGTTTGAGGAAGAAGGTAGTCTGAAGAGTCGTCTAAGAAGTGAAAGGCCGCCGCTTATTAACCCGACTCAGCGACGTTTTATGGTGGAAGAATATGAAACAAATGGTTTCATTCCAACTATAATGTTTGCAGAGTAATTGGATACTACATTACAGACTGTTCGCCATGCAGTCCATGCTGAAAGTTTACATCATCGGAAGCCAGCTAAAAACCATTTTTGACACAAAAACACAGGGAGGAAAGACTACGTTTTGCTCGAGATTATTTAGATTTTAACTGGGAGGTGACTGTATTTTCTGACGAGAAGACTTTCAAGTCTTGACAAAAGGAAGACTTAATTTATGGCGAAAAAATAATAATACTTAATTTAATAAGTAGACCGGGTAACTAAATATTTAGTAATATTAACATAAACGTAAATAAAAAAAAAAAAATTAAGAAAAAATTTTTAAATTTAATGATCTTAAATTGGGGTTTAGTTTCAATATTCTTTTCGTCAAGAAAATGAACACTTAAGCTATAACCTCAATACATTCAATGTGACGTTACATAAAAAAAACACGTTCATAAAGTCTAACTCATATATTAGTATTCAATGAACTCTGCTGAATACTGATACCGGGTATCAACGGGTATCAACAATTATATTTGTGTTATTAGAAAATATCCTTTCCGTGTTATGTTATTCTTATTATGAATTGACTAAGTGGGTATACAACAAAAAATCTTATGAACGGTGATAAGAGAACTTTTTTTTGCCTAGATAGGAATGTGACGTCACAATTCTCATAAAAGTTTGTTAATTTTATAAATAAATAAAACGAATAAACATTTTTGTTATCATTCAGCATGATTTTTTTATTTCTACCTTCCAACACCGAAAACATAAAATAAAAATCAATTAATGAGGTTAAATAATAATACAATAACTATCTAATATTTAACATCTTATAAAAAATAAATAATAAGCATGACTACATTATAAATAAACATAAATACCTAACGACTTTCTGCTTTAAATACAAATATTATTAATGTTTCAAAGAAACAAAAAACAGCCACACATTGTAATAACATGGATTCGAACTTGGACTTCATTGATCGTGAACCCATGCTCAGCCCAAACAGCTACCAACCCATGTTAATACTACGCGAATTATAACAATGCAATGGTAAGAACAGGTCATCACTATGATGTGTATTCTAAATGCAACAGAAATATAATGCTATTTCGCGTAGTGTGACGACAGTTCATTAGTGTGTGTTATGTGTGGAATGTTGAGACATCACTCATACACGCACACGCACTGCTGTATCGCGCTCACACAGTTCATAGCAATGTAATCTTTAGCATGGTAGTGCACTTTTGAGCGTCTACTGTACATACACACATTATACACTGGCACTATACATTAACATAATGTATAACTTGACATTTACGTGGTGGTCGGCACGGTGTCAAAAAGAAAGTATATGGCCGTGTGTAGGCATGAAACAACTTGATGATTGAACTTTGATTAATTGGCTGATAACAACTGTCAATATGAGTGAAATACGAGCAATTTTTAAACGAATTTTGGAATTATTTAGTAAACAATGTTTTTTAATTAATCTGAGTAACGTTTTCACTTAGGCTTTAACTGTGGTTAGCTATATTGGACCAAAAGTAATTGAGCAC
This sequence comes from Noctua janthe, assembly GCA_910589295.1. NCBI lineage: Eukaryota > Metazoa > Arthropoda > Insecta > Lepidoptera > Noctuidae > Noctua > Noctua janthe. Next base: position 8,005,360 of record OU342556.1, on the reverse strand, counting down.
CGGTAAATCTAGAGGTTTGTTGATTGGTAGCCTAGCTAGGTAATTGATTAACTCATAAAAAGGGAAGAACTGAGGATAAAGTGAAGAAACACAGTTGTAGAGAGTTGGAAGATTGACCTAATCACTAAAAAGGGGAATTTCTACTCGAAAAGAAGAGCATAGGCCGGTCCAGGAAATGATCCATGGGGACACTTTTGGCATCACCAAAGTTTGACAGGTGGATAGCATAGCATAAGCATAATCAGCCTATAATGTTCCCACTGCTGGGACACACATTGGTTGATAGCAGATAAACTTTTTTATTTTTAATAATAAAAACGTTGCCCCACATTAGGAATGTCTCCTGTATCGCGGGTGCGTTTACAAACATTTAAACTCACATACACAAACAGCTATTTATCAGACAAAAGAATAAGTAGAGTACTGGAATCACTGTCCAAAATATTCTCGACGGCTTGGAATGGGAAATTACTTTTCCGTTCTTCGTTTAAGTAAAGGAAGCATTGAAGAATGCTCTCATCCAAACCAGAAATTATGTAAAACATTACATAATTTCTGGTTTGGATGAGAGCATGTCATCTTTGGTAAACAAGGATTTAGTCAGTCGGATAGGTAACCGGCAATTCCGGAGTCGGTGGTTTGAATCTTTAAATTTCAAGATTGTTCGTGCTGCTTTTGACATAAAATGAGTCTTAAGACCTGAGAATGTGTATGGTGGAAAATAGTAAAAGGAGAATTGAAAAACGAGTAAAAAGCTCCAAGCACATACAAGTTCTTTTCTTTATTAGAATTTTATGACTAGGTAGCTGTGGTCATACATTACTCTTATGTAGTAATCTTAAATGGTGCCTCGCTCACGTGAGATTTGGTATTAACCTGCGAAGTAAGCTGTCTTAAAAATATTCTCGCAGGGGCGTAGGCAGGTAGGAACTGTAGCTCTCGAGTACTCTCGACAGTTACTTACCCATCTTAAACTCATCGCTCATAACTTCAACAGGATCCATTTTCACATAACCGGTCCCGATTTGGATATAGGTATTAAACAAATATTCATTGTATTAAAATTATAATCAGAACTTGTTCTTTTTGATAGTCGGTATGTGCCCTGTAGAATGTGATGTGGAATTTCCGCATAATGACACAACTTATCACACTCGAGACGGGTTTTATATTGTCTTTGACGTCGGAACTAGGTTTTAGTTTTATGTTATTGATTGTTTAAAAGATGCTAAGTATGAAATAAAATACAGTTAGGTTTGATGACCGCTGTGGGATTACTAAAAATTAATAAATACCTTACTAAGATTAGAATGTAAAACTAGTGTGATTATTTTGAGAGCAATATAGTTTCAGATTTTGCGACTTGCTTTTCGCAGTTTGGAAAATGCCCTTGTCCAGCAGTGGATTGCGATTAAGCTGTGCTGATTGAGGCATACCTCATTGAGCAGTATTCAATTCGATCACCGCTAACCTTTATTGTGAAGAACTGACTAGGAGGCCCTGACTGAACTATTCTTTTTTTGAAAAAGCCCGCCAGGCCGCCACTCTTCTGCTCCAGAAAGCCAGAATCAATAGTGGCAGATGGCAGACGACCGCTACAAGTACGCTGAGGTAGCTCGATGCGTCCTGGAGAAAAAAATCAGCTGTTTAGGATCCTGCATCAGAAAAGAATAGCTGACAAGTATTATCAAACATAATTTCTCTCCATAATATTATCAAATGGATAATTTGTAAAACTGCTGATATATAGAACGAATTAAAACGGAAAAATACCAAGATTTTGTTTGTTATCTTTCAACAAAAAGTTCCCGAGTCTCTTAGGAATTTTGTTATCTTCTAGTTTGTTCAAAAGTAAAGGAAGCATTGAAGAATTCTCCTTAACCGTATCTCCATGGTAATCTCTTGGAATGTAAAATCTATGAGGCTAAACAAATCGTCCTAACAAACTCATGGAAAAGTGGGCAAATATTACACAACTTTCAAATACCCAAAACATGTCACCGTTAGGTACTGGAAAGCGTAACTATGTACTTACAAACATAAGCAGTTTAAATTAGTTATCTATTTTAAGCGACTTCAAAAAAGGAAGAGGACTTCTGATCTTGTGTAAGTGAATGATGGCTTCCAATATTTTCAATCACTAGTTAACTGTAGTATTCCGTGTGTCGGGAGAAATAAAATGAGCCTAAAAACTATGTTTGAGAGAGATATGATGTCCAGTACGATGGGCGGGCCACGTAGCACATTCGGCAGACACAGACTGGACCAAAAGGACAACTATGTTATATCTGCCCATCTTTCTTTTAATGAAATTGTTAAATCGAGCCAACAATGGCTCAAAGTAGCGCGAGACCATTACCTGTGGAAGTAAATTGAGGAGACCTTTACCCAAAGGGGGGTCCTTAACTTCTCCAACTTTTATATTTTCATTAACTACACTCACCGGCGCAATTAACCTATTTTACTTAACTTTTGCAGATTTGTAATAACAGGTGCGATCTAATCCGTTACTTTTCACAACATCACAACAATACCCACCAACAACAACATCCAACAACATCCTAAGGCCATAAAAACGGTATAATGGCGGTCTTTGATCCCTAGAAACGTTTTGCTGAGGACAAAAAGCAACATTTTCATTTCTCTTAAATTTATCATTATTTGACAAATACCTATCAAATTTTAGTAATCAGTGTTAATTTTTCAGGGTCTAATGACTTCATGAAACCTGTTTGGAATCCATCCATAATGTCTTTTGTATCCGATTAAGGGATGTTATGTCATTCCTCTAAAATAGTTGCCCTCTGAAGCTCTCCTATGGTTATCAATATTGAAATCATACCCTAAACTCGTCGTTTGTGGTTGTTCCATGCATTTTCTGAGAGTTCAAGGTCCAGAAACTACACTGGCCATGTTTCTAAATCACGAAAATAGGCCCACAAAATTTATGAAAAAACTTGGGCTATAATCGTTTCATTTTTGTAAAAATAAACACTTGACTCATAACAAGCATCGCGATAAGAATTAGTTCACTTAAACAAACATGAACCCTAAACGTAGGTTGGAGGTTAGTTGTGCCTGTGAGTGGACCCATTGTAAAGAAGAAAGAGGCTTTTTCATTTTATTTATTTGTATTGTGACGCCTTCAAGGAAGGTATTGATCATGAATAGGCAAACAAGCTGTATGTATAGGCACATTGTCATTTGACTGGGGTCCATTTAGCGGAAAAATGTCCAGCATTACGTAATATATGAAATCATTTCTAACACCTCCCTGGCCTACTGCCAAGGTACGCTTTGGCTCTGACCGTGCGCTCAATTCCAATATTCGTGCATGTTCATCGTGTAGGGTTGTGGTAAAGAAAAACAAACAGTATCAAAATCCCTCTTCAATGAATTACAACTAAAATTATGATAAATAAGTCGGTAGACAGTGTAAACAGGGTCGTGAGCACGGTCATGGGTGCCGGCAGCAGGCTGCAAGGGGGTGTACTTGCATCCCCCTGACGCAAAAGAACATACATAGACAAGGTAAAGATTTTTTTATATAGTTACCGTGTGAATAAAAACTTTGGCGTCTAGGTTGCTGGCCAAATTTGAACATCACCTTGCCAATAAAGTTAATCTCCTCTACTCTTTTCCTGTAAACACTGAGCATAAACTTGCTGTTTCAATAGACAGCCCACTTCGAAATCCGAATTGTGATGTTTAACTTAATATTTCTACATTATATACAGACTACAAATAGAACTAAACTAAATATAAAAATAAGACTAAAGTAAGAAAATATAAACATCTAAACAACGACGACAATAGGACACTTAGGCGTCAAAGTACTCCTCCGCATCGCTGTCATCTGGAAACGTGGCCAGAAGACTGGCAGCATTGCCACGCTGAATGGCAATGCTAATTCTTTAGCCAAAGAAAGAGCCAGTCCTCTGGTCACGCGAAGTGTCGACCAGTCGGCGAGAGATTTCCTTAAAAAGGAGACGCGCACTCGGGCCCCATGACCCGAGCGTTTCGACCCCAAACGGATCAAAACTGTAGTTACCAATAAGGTTACAGTATTTGCACCGCTTGAGGATCTCAGCAGCCGCAGCAGCAGCGCCTGCACAGCCCGCCGTGCTTGCAAGGTGAGATGGCGCAATGGTGTGACACAGGTTGCGTCCCACACCAAAGGCCTACCCACCTTCCAAGGCACCAACGTCATGCCGTCTGTCTCTTGCCATCGTCACGTACCAATCCGTTTGGTTCTAAAACCGCTGGTACGCCGGCGCTGGCAAGTGCTCGACGAATAATGTTTATCACACTATCCTTAGCAATCACAGTTGTGAGCGATATAGGCCTGAAATTACTCAAGCTAGGCGCGTCTTGTTCTTAATAATAGGGACAACTACGGTTCTCATCAATGCATCAGGCAGGTATGAGTGTCCTACGCAGAAGGTGAAAAGCATGGCCAGGACCCTTGGCAAGTGACCGCCTGCAGATTGCAAGTGTTCAATACTCAATGAGTCAAGGCCTGGCCATGACTGCTGACATGCTTTTTACCGCCTGCGCGACATCCTTACTTGTAATCCGTACGATCGTGTCCCCGGTGCGTATCTCATGTGACTCAGTTCCTTTATTCCCGGTAGCCAAAGGCGAGCAGACCTTAAAGTGCTCCTTAAACAGGTTGACAATCTTGTCGGGCTCACTTCTACCATCGACTCTCACTGGAACGCCTGAGAACGCCCTGGACTCAGTTTACCGGTTTCCTTCCAAAATTGACCGCTGTGAATTCTTAGCTGTGTGTTGTGTTGATAAAATATCCATTTTTATTTGTGTCTGGTTGTTCTGGCAGCATTTAAGCTTTGATTTAAAAGTAGCACGTGATTTACGCTTATTTTCAAAATGAGGACCGATGTGGGCTTTCCATTAGCAACCCACTGCTGAAACCAAAGTCGAGCGTCGCCATGAACCGTTTTCACAAATTTGTTCCAGGCAGTAACATAGGGCGTTTTCTTTTTATAACTATTTAATTTTCTCTCACAGCAATTTGTTGCTACATTTTGTAAAATATTAATTATATTATTATACATCTTATCTATAATACCTCTATGTTCTAAATTGCTACAAAATACATCTGCACATTTTCTAAACTCCGGGGGAAAATCTGCGTCACGTAGTCTGAGTGTACAATCTTGATTGTATTTTTACAATTGCGACAAATCCCTAACACCCCAAACCCCACTGTTCTGTACCAGTCCTGGCATGTTTAACTATTGGTTTTAGAGTACCTATTAGCCTCGCGTCTCCTATCGTCAGGGCCGTAGGGCAGGGAGAGGGTAGGGTAGAGAAACCAAATAAACGAATGTGTCCGAGGCGGAAAGCAAAATTATTCGAGGTCGTACTCCTATTCTGGTACCTACATGTATAAACAAAAATAACCTAATTTATCCGAGGATATCCTTATATTCGAGCGTGCTCTGACATCTTATGTCCTTTACGTTCATAAGCGTTTCTTTATAAATAGGCAGAATTAGCCGTATTTTTATAAAGGATAAAAGAAAACCTATCAAGCTTGCTACGCTCGCTGTAGAATCCTGTTTTTTTCGATTGATGGGTTTTTCTATATAGACAGACAAAGTTACTCTTTGAATCTAACATATCCGAGGAGGAGCGTAAAAAATTTGGAGCTGTTTTCCTAGAACTGAAGGTGCATCTCCCTGGTAAAAATCCTGCCAGCGCCCATGAGCAAGGTGGCCCAGCGGTAACGGCCTCGACTTACTTGCCGCTAGTCGCGGGTTCGAACACAGAACTACTTGTTTTTTTTGTAGGTTTCTTGAATCAAAACGGTAAAGAAAAATATTGTGAGGAAACCGGCATGTCTTAGGACCAACATTTCTCCAACACGAGGCCCGCTAGATGGATTATGACCCGCTTCCTCTCACAGATAGAGGCCTGTGTCCAAGATGTGGGGATTTTATTGTCTGATATTATGTTATTATGTTAAGTAAGACTCCACACTACGTGGAATGCAGGCCTCAAAAGAGGCAGGTCATAATTATGTCATATCCCTATGTCTAGGATACAATCTTGATTTGCCAAAGGGTGCCTTTAAAACTTTAGGAGCGACATCCGTGTAGGTACCTAAAGGCTGTAAGTGCCAGACAAGTGCCAGATAAGGCGAAGAGGGCACCGATTTGTGTTTGCTCCGTCATGGTATGACATCATCCCGTAATTTCCAGCTTTCTTGAGACAGGCTCAGGTGCAAAACACGTCACCTATAATGTACCCTGAGGACAAACTTTCACAAATTCTTCCAAAAGAAGAAATTCTTTAGTTTTCGGTAAGCAGAGTAAAGTTAAAGGAGAGAGCTATTGTTATAAAGAGCGATAGTTAAATAATTAAACCTCTCTATTATTTCCATATCGGGAGTGTGCCATTAAAAATCGCATTTTCTTTCGATTAAAACCCTAAATAAATTAGTAAATCTAAATAAGTACTGCGAGCATTATTTTATTTAAACCGATCCCAATTTCAAGGTAAATTGATCTTGCATATCATAATTATATCGCTCAATATTTGCCGAAACAATACAAATATTACTTGTTTGAACTATTAGCGCGAATCAATATTTGCATCTAATTGGGAGAAAAATAAATCATCTCTGATTGTCTTTTGGCCTAGATTGAGCGAGAACGCGTGACCGATTGACTCATGCCCATTTTTTTGTAATTTATTTGAACTAGGTACGGGTCTGTCGAAGGTAATACACGAGTAAGATTATTGATATGGGGTTTGAGGAAACACACATTAAAATACACGGTCGTGTAATTTTAAAAGTAAGTTGTTGCGGGACTGTTGGATCCATTATAGCCTGTTATAGGCCATTTACAGCGTAAATGATCTAAGCTTAAGTGTACATTGTACGCTGTTTATACAGAGCAAAATTAAAGAAAAAGTACTAGTAACGCGTTTTGCAGTAGAGCTGAAGAGGAGCATAGAGGTGAGAAAATCGTAATTCTGGAAAACCGAAAAAGTATCAAATATGTTTCGTGGAAAGGGGTCTTAAAAATGACAGCTACATGATATAATGTCATGGATGGCAACTGGGCAACTGTCAGATAAGTGTCAAAAGAAAATGACGTAAATCGTAGTACAACAAAAATAATTTTAATCTAATAAAATCGTGTATTGATTATTATAAAAGGTTTTAGTGAATAAGTTAAACATGTTTTGCTGTCTGAAAAGTTGTATGAATGGCTTCACGCTCACGCCCAGTGTACCGATACGAATTAAGGAAAACCCAGTTCAGTTGGATACATTACACATGGGTTTGTATACTTGATTTTTAATTACATCCTGTTGAACAGAAGAATACAAACAATGTTAACTAAATAAACAGTTGTTAAGAAGTATCTGTACTTGTCTGAATTTGCTAGAAACTTAGTGGTTGCGAACATTGGTGCGCGCATCGATTTTGCGTGGGTTGTTCGTTGCTCCTTGATTAATGATAGAGTAGAGAGCTTGTTTGCTGAACAATCTCTATAGTTGATTGCTCAAACACTTACGGTTTCATTACCTATCGTAATAGATTGAAGAGCAATTTCAGACCTCAACCTATAGTTTTGAACAAGGCATCAATGCTCAAGTAAACCTCTTTTTTCATAATTTATTGAAAATGAGACCTTGTTGCGTTTTCTAAATCCTTGAAGCAAATTATAACTCCTAGTTATCTAAAAACTAAGTATTCATCTAAAAAAAAAAATAAGTAAGCAATAATAAGTTTATGCCTTAGCTACAATAAATGAGTTTTAAAAACTAAGATAAAAATGCTATAAAACACAAACTGGGTTTATTACTGTTTATCAGATTGTAATGAATTTTATGTTGAGTTGGGGACAGTCAGTTCGTTTTCAATAAATAATTAGCCTAAGGAATTTATTAAATAAACAGTCCTGAAAATTAATTATAGGAAATTCATTTGCCCATTTCCTCTCATACAGAGAAGGCCTGTATCCCAGCAGTGGGAGCATTATAGGCTGATTATGCTTATGCTTATGCTTATTAATAAGGGTTGTTATTTGCATTAAAGTCAGGAAGTAGAAAAGTCTGGATCAATGACAAGGCCCAACAAAGTCTTGACCCCAACAGTTTGGACAGATGATAACCCTGCTTTAAGTACCACTACTGTGGGAAACTTTTTTCTGACAACCAGTCTTACAGTAACTGGGTTGTGTTGTGGCAGTCAGAGAGCCAGTTGTTCTATAATACTAGTATTCAGCTGCATCTGATTGACTGGAAACCAACCTCAACATAGTTGGGAAAAGGCTAGATGGAGACTACATAATAATATTGTGATGATGACAATTTATAGAAACATTGTATGAAACATAATATTTAAATAATAACCTAAGGCTTAGGCTAAGGCTTTCTTGTTATATTGCAGGACATGAAATGGTGATAATAAAAGGTGGCCAGCGAGTGTGTGGATCAGGCTGTGCATTGGGGAATGCTCCTCTAGTGCAGAATAAATCTTACTTTGAAGTGAAGCTGCAGCAGGGAGGCGTTTGGGCTGTCGGAGTGGCTACCAGGGAGACAGATCTTAATAGAGTTCATGGTAAGTAACATTTGCAAAATCTGTGACTTTTGATCAACATCGATTTATTCAAATTAGGCCGTTAATCAGCACGTTGAACATCAATGTTTATACTAGTCAGTCCCCCAAAATGCCTGCCTTTCGCCAAATTCTTACTGTTTTAAAAGTAGGTGAATACACCCTAAGCTATCTATATCTGTGGCCTTAACTTTAATGGTCATAGAACCCCCTTCATCACCAACACTGCTGGACATAGGCCTCCTGCAAATGTGAAAAGCCTTAAAGTCCTGTGACTTATTTTTAATAAAAAACACAAGTTGTAACAAAGTGGATGGTTATGAGTAGTTTTAATGAGAAACAAAGATAGAGGTGTAAAGTCAGCCACACATCAGTGATTGTACTATGCAAATGACTGTACAAATTATCAAGTGCAAATAGGTGAACTTCTTCATAAAAATTTGCACAAGTTGTGCACTATTATAGACCAACTGCTTTAATGAGTCCTCCGCCTTGCCCTATCAAAGCCACATTAAACATCCACAAAATCCTAAGAATATCCCACAGGTTATTTGCTTTAAAATAACCATAATCCACATAGGTATTACGATACTAATTGAACCAATACATGATCAACCTTCAGAATATTCCATTTAAATTAATACCTTCGCGAGGACTCATTAAAGCAGTTGGACTATGGTAACAACACTTAAAGCAATATTATCAAGAAACTTACTTTGCATATTGTTGCATAATGTTGGCACTGGCTAATTTCACACCTTAAGAATAATAAAGAAAGTGAGAAACACGTTTTAAACAATTCTATAGACTGTTTACATTCAACAAAAATATAGGTTACACAGAAAGTAACATGAAATTCTGCTTTGTTAAGTAATTGACAGCATTTTGTCAAGAAAATATGGTAATTTATTTGCAGAAAACTATTCATTGGACAAAGTGAAGGTTGAAATAATCTTAGGATGTTTAAAATGTTTCGTGACAGTCATCATTCTCATTCATGCACTGACTTGGTATTCACCGCAGAGTTTCCAAGTCCAAGTTTGGTCATCTGTTGCTGTAATGTGTCCTTCAGTATATTGCTATGCAGCCTTTGTATTTCTGTTGCCAAAATTAATATTTAGGTCATTGTAACTTGTTACTTAAGGTGCTCTTTAATTAGCAATATTTTTGGGTACAGTTCTTTGCCTGCTTGACCTACTTTTGAGAGATTCTCTGAAATGCATGCAAGAAACTTAAATAACCCCACTTTGAGCTTAAATGTTATTATACCCAGAACTCCTCTCATCAAATGATTTGAAAATTGATTACCTGTTACGCTATGCCATTTTTTTCAATGCCCAACCAAAAACTTTGTGGTTTTGAAACATTGGGATTTGCCATTATCTAACCCCAAAAAAAAACAGACAGATGAAATTCATAATATGAATGTTACTATCATTATTCCTGATTTAATTCCAGGTGGTATGGACAAAGAGTCATGGTGTCTCAACAGCGACGGAACAGTGCGCCATTCAAACATTGAGCTATATCATCTCGCGCCTGCGCCTAGAGAGTCACCCACGGCCGATCTACTCGTATCAACCTCAGACTCACCAACCCATGAAAATGAAAAGCCTGAAAGCGATAAAGGCCTTAACACGGCGGCTATAATGCCAGTAGAGGGCGACACCATCGGAGTGGCCTATGATCATGTAGACCTGAACTTCTTCTTGAATGGAAAGACTTTGGAGATACCTGTTAGTAATATTAGGGGGACGGTGTATCCTGCGCTTTATGGTGAGTTTTGAATTTGAATTATTATTTATTTAACAGATTATGTACACACTAAATACAGAAAAGAAGCAAGGAACAGTAAAATAGGTGCTAAGGTGTTGTTTATTATTTATTTAATCAGCCAATAAGTTTTATTCGTTTTTCTTTGTGATCTGCTTGACTTATTATAAATTAAAAGTAAATCTTGATAATGATAAATAATAGGTCTTTAAGTATGAAATTGCCGTTTTTTTCTCACATTTTGTTCAGTTTGTAACTTTGACGAATAGTTATATTTTTTCTTAATTCCATTTTTATTTGGATTAATTGTTAAAATACATACCTTTTAGAGTTTAAAAACCGTACTAGTAGTTGCATATTACCTCATAGGGCAGTGAGTCAAAACACCTGTTTCTATGTGCCGTCGGTTTCACTACTTCAAGTAGGTATGGGGTCGTCCATTAATCACGTGAGGCTGGAAAGGGGGGGAGGGGGGTTCGGAAAAAATCACGAAATATCACTAGGGGGAGGGGCAGGTGTAGTGAGATATCACGTGTATTTATTTTTTCTTTGAACGCACGATTTCTAAACCGAAAGGCGGTGCGTGACCTTGACATTTTTATCACGGTGCTTATTTTTCCAGAATTAAATTAGATTATACCTGTTAACCTGTATTTAAAGATAATATTCTGATTTTTTTTAAGATACTTTGTACCAAAAAAAATACACGTGATTTTGGGTGGGAGGAGGGAGGGGTAGTCTAAAACTTTACCACGAATCACCATGGGGGAGGTGGGGGTTAAAAATTTGCTAAAAAACATCACGTGATTAATGGACGACCCCTATATTTGTGTAATAGACTCTGTCAAAAATTTAAGATAAGTAGCTCAGCTGTTTTCACTCTAACTATAGTTTGCAATTGCATCATAATCGGAGATGACGTTTCCAAGAAAAAAAAGTGCATGAATTGAAATATCACTTATCACGAAATCGTACATACATATCGGTAACCCCTAATAGAACATCATAAAATTGCGACTTCATAAATCTGCGGCGTATTTGTGAGTTGTATTGAACCTATACACATACACGAGTTGTGGCCAAACCTTTATAAACCAATAAATAAATAATCACAATTCAAGGCCGCAAACAAATCGAACACTAGTCATGCAATCCTGAAACATGCACAACAAATAGATTTTATGTGTTTCCTTTGTATCGTAAAATTACGAAAATGTATGTAATATTATTGCATATGTTCTGAGATCCCACCTAAGATCGACCTTCACCCATCTGCTTACCGAATGAAAAATGCTTTTTAGAAATCTTAATACAAGAATAAACGTTGCAAATGGGTTGCCTGATGAAATTAAGTCCAGTCTAGCTTTTATGCAAAAAAACTTCAACTTATTTAAAAAAAAATAACTGTAAAAAGTTAAAAAAACATATTTTTTTCTAATCGAAATCAATATTTATTGAAAGTACAAAGCATAAAAAACAAGAAACTGTTGTGTTATCTATCTTTTTGTCCCTACAGAGTTGTCAGGTATTTCTTTTTGAGATATATTCTGAAATACAGATAATTTTATTACCAACACGATGGTTCTAAGTTGTTAAGTTAAATCGGTCCAGACTCACAGTTCCAGTCGCACTTTAAATTAATAGTCTTGACTTAATTTCATCAGGCAACGTATTAGTAATGTATTAAAATTGCAAATTTTTTTTTCTCATTCGGTAAACAGATGAGTGAAGGTCGGCCATAGGCGGGAGCTTAGACTACTATTAAACTTGAACGATTACGGTTACTGCTGAGCAGGAGCAGGTCCTGGGTTCAATTCCCAGGTCGGGTAGTTTTATTTAAATATCTTACAATCACCCGCAGAGTCTGGATTTGTGCCTAGTTGATTTCAATAGGCTCACCCCCTATTACATGGGAGTTAAACATAATTGGCGAAATGTGGGTATACCGGTGTAGTATTAGGTACACCTCTGCCTAACCATTTGGGGATTATGGGCGTGATAATATTATGTAATTGCCTAATAAAGTTGCACGATTATAACCCAACATAAAATTGTACTTGCAGTTGACGATGGCGCCATCTTGGATGTTATCTTCGAAAATTTCCTCTACCCTCCTCCGCAAGGGTTCGAAAAGATAATGGTGGAACAGTCCCTCCTGTAACAATAGACTCGGATCAACCGGCTGTATATAGGACCTTGATGTATGGCAGAATGGATGGTGTGCTACAATGAATATTGCTTAAGACTTATATCTGAGACTGTCTAGCGTGGATGAGAACTATATTTTTAAATACTGAATCTTATATCTTGATGGCTGTTAAGACTCGCAGGTAACCGTTATTTTTACGTGTAAAGTCACTTTTATAGTAATACAAGAATCTTTTGACGCGTGGCCAAAATCGGAACTAAATCCGCCATCTTGTTTTTTCAACACATTTCACAAATGTTTGCCAACAACGTCAGTCAAGCGTCATAAGATCATTTAGCACTGTATGGCTTGCGCAACTGTAAATAATGTCGACGGAGATTAAAAATTATAGATTTTTGACAGCTAAGAAATTAAACTTAAGACTCTGGGGTCTCAAATACATTGTAAGCTAAACTAAAACCTAGATTTTTTAAACTGTGATCTGAAGCTAAATTAAGTTCATGGCCAAATATAGATATATTTTTTTGTTCTGCATTGGGTTAATACTAACTGCGTTCTATTAACCGTCAATAGAACTCGGTTAGTATTATTTAATACGTTTGTTTGTGCATAGCTTCTCTTTGCTATTTCCACATATTTGAGAAACACCGAGTTTATATGATGATTTTCGGTTGAAATTAGGCTGTATTTCCAGTGAAGTAGAGTAGAAATTAGCAGGACCTATATCTATTTCAATAAAATTACGAGATCCATATCTAAGTTTCAGTGGAAATATAGCCTTAGTTTTTCCTTAAATTACACCCAGTTTGTTTCTGATTTGACTACCAAATTGATTAGTGAACTAGCACTCGAAATTAAACATTTAGAACTAAAATAGAGTTGGACAGCTCCTGAACCTCGATTACTAAGTTCAGAAATCGCCAATATGTCTGCGAGTTTTAACAGTGGATTTACGAATATCTGTCTATATCATAACTTTATCACTGTATAGTATTACATTGTGATCGAGGAAAACTCCATATATTATGTAGTTATAAGTAGATTTGCTTTTGTGGTCTATGTGAAGCGCATAGATGTTTGTAAGTACCATTTTAACTGTTTTGAGAGTCATCTGCAAACAATGTATTGTGCACTATTGTAATTTCGAATATTATGTTACAAAACGAAATGTAAATTCGAAGTTTAAATGCAGTAAGTAGAAAATTCTGGACGCTCTGATGAATTTTAAAAGTCACACTGGTTCCATAGCCTAGTAATATTCACTTCAAATTCATCAAAAATATTCATATTAGATAGATCTTCACCTGTTTTAGTAAACAATGTAAACAGTCTTTTATAACTTTCAGATTTCCTGAAGACCAATCTGTAAATTTCTATTTGTATTTGTCTAAAAATCTTAAAGTCTCAAAGACAATTTTTTGCTTTGGTAACACTTACAAGTTTTTGGTGGTGTTGCCATATACATGAATAACACATTCCCTTTCAAATAAGTGTACCATGTGTCCGAGATGAAATTATGATCTCCTTAAAAACGTGTTCTTTTGTGTTATTTTGTAATGGTACTAATTATATTATATTGGATAGTGATAACAAATGTCGCTTATTGTCTCGTTATCAAATATTGGAATGAATTTTAAAGTACTAAGCCAGTATATGAAGCTTCGAATTAATATTTCAATGTGGTATGGTATAATCCCTATCATAGATCTTTGGTATGATGTAACACTGCGTCCTAACCGAAGCGATCGCCTTTGCATACGCAATCGTCGCCTTCATGTCGTCGGGTCAGAAGTCAATTAGCCAATCTGAAAATCTTAAATTGTTTAGGAAAATTACAGTCTTCAGTTTACCTCTGTGGAAATTGTATTTTTTGCAGTTATGCAGAAAACGACATGTCTGTAACTTTTGTATTTGAAATACCACTTGTGCAATATTTTGCCACAGTATGACATGTGTGGTCAGAAAATAATGCTGTCCAAAACTAGTTACAATGTTTATGTCGCTCAATTGTTCATAAAATAGAAAGACGGCCTTTCTCGGCGTGACCACGTGTTGCTGTTCGCCGAACAAAGTGAACGTGACGACGGCGTGTTCGCCCCTCGATCACTTTGGCTAGGACGCATTCTAAGGTTGCGTTTTTTTTTTTGCAATTAGCCTACGCGAAGCAGGTGCGCACAGAATACGCCTTTGCAAAATGTAAAGTTTACTAAGTGTACTATACAAATAGCTTTTAACGAACTTTTTTCCAGGGGACAATAATACCGCTAATCGTAGATATTCGCTCTAAAATCAACTAAATACACAGTTTCGTTAAATATTTGGAAGAAAAAATTCAGTGATACGAATTAATATGTATAATAATGTTATTGATAAAAACTTCACTTTTAAGTTATCTTGGCGACACATTGATATTACGTTAATTTTCAAAATAAGCGTTATTATGTAAAAAATGTAAGTAAAGATTGATTGAATGAATGAACTGCGACCTATTTATTCATATCATGTCTATGCTGATTGGTATTTATTGTGCGAAAATTAGCTTTATGTCATGATGTATAAAGGCTATTTTTCGATGCGGTGTCGTGCAAGTGACTAAAATTAACTTCAAAATTAATGGGTTATAAGTTACAGAGCAGAGGAGATTATAGTGTTTTTCAAGCGTATATTCGACCTTGTAATTTTTTACCACTCGTAAGTTTGAATTTCCCTTGCTCGCCATAAAACGAAAAGGGTTTATTTTTACATGTCACAGATAGATAACGTTGCTGAAGTTCTAACACCACGTTAATAAATTTTTGGCCGTTTTGACATTTTGATTTTTGATGCCGTTTACTATAGAATCGGAAGACGCGTTGTTTCAGCCAATCACAGAAACAAGCAACGTCTCCATCAAATTTGAAGTGAACACAAATTATAAAATGGTATTGTACCATTACCTAGGTATACTTAAGCAGTTTTTCACTCTCCTGTAGAGCTGCTATTTTTACCCGACTGCGGCGAAGCCCAAAAGGAGGGTTATGATTTTTGACTTACGTGGTGGGTGTTAGAACCTATTAAGTTCAACCTTAGTACGGTTTCAGTTTAGGGGTCGTCCATTAATCACGTGAAGCTGGAAAGGGGGGAGGGGGGTTCGGAAAAAATCACGAAATATCACTAGGGGGAGGGGCAGGTGTAGTGAGATATCACGTGTATTTAATTTTTCTTTGAACGCGCGATTTCTAAACCGAAAAGCGGTGCGTGACCTTGACATTTTTATCACGGTGCTTATTTTTCCAGAATTAAATTAGATTATACCTGTTAACCTGTATTTAAAGATAATATTCTGATTTTTTTAAGATACTTTGTACCAAAAAAAATACACCTGATTTTGGGTGGGAGGAGGGAGGGGTAGTCTAAAACTTCATCACGAATCACCACGGGGGAGGTGGGGGTTAAAAATTTGCTAAAAAACATCACGTGATTAATGGACGACCCCTTACTGGGAATTTTCTTTAAAGTGATCAAGCAATTACGAGGTTGACCCTACACGGTTTTTTTCTGCACCTTAATTACCACCTTACTAACGTATATATTCAGTCGTAGCAATATTTACAGTTCTCCAGGTTGCAAACACTGTTTTAAGCTTTCACGGTTTACAACTAAACTAAACTACACAACGTCTCCAGGTTTGTTTATGAAAATAAATGTAAAGCCCTACCGTGTAAGAATCGTTATATACTAGCCGAATTTATATACAACGTTAGCTTTAGTATTATGCGAAACCTGAAACACGTGTCTAGTATTTTTATGTAAAGAATATATGCAAAAAATTTCAAAACTGTATCATGAAAAATCACAAAGTTAAAAGCTTGTTCTGTAATCTTGTTGTCCGCACTAAAACGTAGTCACCACGCAGCACGCCCGCGCGCGCGCCTCCAGCGTCGTCTTGAGCTCATTGATAATAATAATTTGGCAGTAGGTACCTAAATTATTGCGATAGGTACTTAATGTCGCTCGGTGTCCGACTTGTAACTTTTCTTAAATATTTTTGGGAAAAAATATAACATGGTTTAAAAATGATTGAAATCGATTCAATTACTTATTCTGAACAAACTATATTTAGGTTTCGCATATACTAAAAATAATATTGTATAGTGCCGAGTCTGGGGAGCACCCAAAACCATAAATTAAAATATTGATGTCATTTACTTACAGACAAAAAACGAAAGTGCTTCAATCATTCCAATTTATACTTTACTACGATGAAATATGAGTCACATGACGTGGTCTCTGAATTAAAGTACAATCATATTTTGGCCTGTGGCAGAAATTAGTAGGTGCTCTGAAAAATAGCTTTTAAAGTCTCATGTGGTTCTCGAATCTGTTACGTTAATATAGTAGTATTAACGTACCTAACAGATTCGAGAACCACATGAGACTTTAAAAGTAAACATTTTTACATTGGTGATTGTTTTCAAATGAATTTCACAAATTTTTCATTCCAGTTAGGTATACCGGTCGATATCTATACACTCCACATATAAGGTTAGCCTATTGTCCAAAGAACTTCAGTGGAAAGACACATAACCTAAACAGTAAGGGTTTGGCCCAACACGAATACCGACCTTATTGCTGCATACTAAAGTAGGTAATTAATCATAATCTCACGGTGTCAAGTAGGGTATATTCGCAGGAGGTAAAACTGAAAACCTTGAAGATTAAGTGCTGTATTGGACATATTCGTTGATGAGTTGGCAACACACAACGAGTGCAACACAACGCACAGTCGGAACGAAAGTGACCAAACTCAAAATTACGACGAATTGAGATAAATACCTAAAACTACTCTTAATAACATGGGCTATCGTCTAGTGAATCAACAAGTGACGATATCGTGCTAGAAAAGGACAAACAAAAACATTTTGTCTCTTCCTTAAAGACGAACACAATAATTTTGTTATTTTCCACAAAACAAATTTCTTGTTAGGTCACTTTTGTTCTCTGGGTGCGAAAATATGTCAGGTTCGGGTCGGCATGACTCGGCACAACCGGGCGGCAAAACCGAATTTACGTAAGTTCGAGAAAGAGTCTCTTGGCTGAGTTCGAATCGTGCCGAGATAACATGATTCAACGGCAGTCGGCAAACTTCGGTATCTACCAGAGATTCCGAAGTTTGCCGATCAACACGAGCCGAATATGTGTAGGAATTACTTCAGTTCGGCTTTTCCAAAAACAACCGAATCGAATGTGCCCACTCGAACAAAGTGAACAAAACACTTAAAAAGATTATGGTTCATTAACAGATAAGTGTGTGGGCCCTTAATACTATAACATTTTATAATCTGTAATAATTGTATTAATTATAATGTATGTATAATATACAAATTATAAGAACAAGTGTGTATGTTTATTTATTTTAACATTGTGATAAGAAAGCAAGAATAAATATGAAAGCAAATTTTTTATGTTTTATTTACTTACTAGCTGATCAAGTTGTTAACACATTTGGCAGTCCTGGCATCACCTGCAAATAAGCGCATATTTTTTTTATAGACGAAACTTCCGCAGCTATTTTGTTTTTAAAGGGTTCCGTAGTCAACAAGGAACCCTTGATAGTTTCGCCATGTCCGTCTCCTCGTCTCTGTCCGTGACAGTTCAGAGAATTAGTACAGAAAAGCTCCAATTTGTTAATAATTAAAGTAAAAACTCTGAAATATTTTTTAAGGTACCTCTCCTACACTTAAAGTATGTTCTTAAAGTATGGGGGAAACATCCCCAATGTTTCCCCCATACGGAATGTATGGGGCAACATGTACTTAGGTACTTCAAATGTAAGATTGGTCTTTGGAAAACCAAAATTTTCTCAGACAATTATGTGTAATTTCCAAACAAAGCTGTAGTACTTGAAATGTAGCAGACGGATTTTGTAAAGAGTGTGCCACCTGACAACTTTTTCAAAGTCATAAAAAGTACCTCAATTTTAGGGTTCCGTACCCGAAGAGTAACCAACGGGACTCTATTACTAATATAACACGCATGATTCTCTATAACAACACACGCATGACAAATATTTTAAAATGATCGAAGAATTACAAAAAAAAAAAACATTATAATAATATTTCAACTACTTAGAAAGAAAATATGTTACACTTGCTTAGTTTCTGAAAAGGTTTAAAAGCACTCAACGCAACACGGAAACATCATGAAAGTCGCCTTCGACGAGCTGAAATTATGCAAACTCGTAACTATACCGCATCTAGAGACACTCCACTCGTTGACTTTTACGAGTGCTGGATACGGGCTATTAACATTATATATTACGAGCCAAGACAAAGAATTTTTAACCTCTCAAAGAGCTTTTATTACGTCGAACATATTACGCCAACGGTCCTAATACAACAATACTGTTCATATTTCATGCAGAAAACCCACTTCCATGACCAACATTGCTCAGCTATTGTTGGAAAGTCGATTTAAAGTTAACAATGATACGGGATATCGCGATAATGCCGGGAAATTTCACTAGCGAGAGGGTCACCATTGTTACTCAGGATAATGAACGGAACATGTTGAATAGGTGAACGTACTGCGATATGCATGGAACGATATCATTTTGGTGTAGTTACTAGCTACGTGAAAAGCCTGAAGCTTTTCCGTTTTAACGTAAGTATGCTCTACTGCTTAACTTAAATCTAAGGTGCACACGGCACAAATGTTTTTGGGAGGCATACGCAAGTAAGCATCAGGGGGTCTGCTTGATGGCATTTGGTAACCGACTCCTAAAGATCTGCAAAGACCTATTTGCAATGCAATAACAGAGACATAGCAGATGCTTTTCCATTTCAGAGAAGAAAGTTCTGCCGTATCTGTTATCAGACCAGCACTTATTGAGGTGGTCACCCACCCACGGATCAATCTTAATCTGAAGATGGACCCAAGCGGCTGTTATTATTTAGCCAAGAGCTCCACCTAACTCTGCTAACTTGTCTGATCTTTGTTACTTTTGCTCGACAGTAAAACGTTAATGGGGTAGATGACCAAAAAATTCTAATTAGTCCGTCAGATATCATCATCTGCCTAGCCTTTTCCCAACTATGTTGGGGTCGGCTTCCAGTCTAACCAGCAGCAGCAGCAGCAGAATACCAGTATTTACATGGAGCGACTGCCTATCTGACCTCCACAAAAACGGGGTATCTTATTACCCAGTACTGGGTGTACTGGGTAATACTAAGTAAGACTGGTTGTCAGACTTTTTGGGCCACTGACTACCTGTAACGACTATCAAAGATAGATTTCCAAAAAATATTGGACATGTATTTTTATTTTTTCACGACGATACAGTGCGTCGAAAACTCGTGTGACGTCACATTTTGGTACACTTTTACCGGAAAGTGATGCGTTTTTATCTTCGTCAATTATTATTGATTTGATAAAACAAAAAATACGTATCCAATATTTTTCAATAATCGGACTGACGGACTAAATAGAATCATTTTTTACGCAGGAATCATCAGTATTGCGTGATTAAGTTAGGTGGGTGATCTAATATACTTACATACATATACATAGGTAAAGTTTAAGTGTTATTAAGCCATCCATCTATGTCAAAACCTATATAATCGGAATGTGTACTCGTTATTCTGCAGATAAAGCGATAAAAAAACCGTCCGCCGAAAATCGAAATTGCAATATCGGACAGATGGTGGTATCAGAGAATTCGTGCGCTTTTTACGTTAAGCTCGCCGGACCCGAAACCATTCACACCGAATATGCTTAGCTTTTGTTCCAACGTACAGACGCGTACAGCTGACACAAGCAAATAAATGGAAAATGGGAAACTAAAATGGAACGAATAACGCCATTTTTTTATCGCAAGAACGCGTGCATTCGTGGTCTCCGTTAGCATTTATGTTAATAACTGTACCTACCATTGTTTCAAGTAGCCGCTGAAGCAATATTTTAGTGACAGGAACTGCTTATAGTAACATTTAGAAAATGTTTGTAAAAGTAATTAGTGACAATTTGCATTTTTTTTCTCCATCATCCAGTCAACGGCATAAATGGTCCGCCCACTTCTAATTTCTTTTCGTATGTCCGTAAATCTGCGTATTTTCGTCCGTCTCCGAATTTCGGTGTTTTTTTTCCGGTCGTAGGGGGACATGCCCGACATGGCACGTTTCATAGATTTCTCAATGTCTTGCATGCTGTGTTTGGTGATTGTCCAAGTTTGGCCCCGTTCGTCAAGACTGCGAGGATACATTGCTCTAACAAGCGACGCTTCAGGTTTAGCTTCACTTGAGAACGTCGGATAGCTTTGACAATGTTGCTAAAATTTTGTTAGACTGGTCACCCATCTTGTTCTAACCTTGGGGAGTGTTAAGTTTTATCCCAATAACACAACAGCCGTATGAAATTCACGCGCGCGCGCCTGTCTATCAGCTGGGATAGGTATAAAAAATTATAACAAACTTCCAAATTATGTAACCTTACATTGTTTTAAAAAATACTAAAGGAATTCTTGATAAGTAAAGCCTACTATTCAACCAATGAGTTTTTTAATGATAAAAATACTGGTGACTACTCCTTTAGATAAGATGTGCTAATTTGTATGACATCAATAAATAATTTAATTTGAATGAAACCATTGATTAATTTGATTTGTATGAAATCAATGAATAATTTAATTTATATGAAATCAATGTATTATAGGTATATTTTGTTTAAATCTGACCATGTAATGAACAGCTAGAGTTGTGGACGAATAGTGCTTTTAATGTTAAATAAATATTAAACCACTACACTTTATAGGTATGTTACAGCGAGCCTTTATGTAATCATAAAAACTGATACTTCACCTGTGAGAAATTATAAATGAACTTGAATTTGAATTTTTATGAGTTATTTTTAAAATGTTATCTTTGTAGATATTTGTCGATTAACGATGATTTGGAATATCTAGCTTGAGGGCACGCACACATTGGCTTCTGGATTTATTATTTATCATGTGATTAAGTGAAGGTACAACTTATTAATTTATCGCATTCATTAGTTTATATAGATTGCTATACATTTAATGATTATTTTAGTAGGTATAACTTATTGGTCAAGTGGTCGCAATCGAGACTGCTGAGCATGGAGTCTTTTGTTTGACTCTCAGGTCGGGTTAAGACTCAAATTGCTCAGCAGCAGGCCGAAGTCAGGAAGTTGGTGGTGTGATACCGATTTGCCTCGGAAATCATGTAGTTCTGCGAATGATCTCTCCCCCCGATTGTGGGGAATTGCCGTCTAACCGAATATCGAATTATGACAGTAAAGGAAAATAGATTGCACCTGTGTCTGCGCACACACTCGTGCACTTTAATATCTCTTGCGTGGCTGCCGTGACCAAAACTTGATCGGGAGGCTATTGTTATATAGGGCTGCGGGACTGTTCGAAAGAGATACCGTGGCCCTGGAACACAAAGGGCAAAGAAGGAACATGGATGGGTTTTAGTCAGTACAAGTCTGACACTCCCTTCCGCTCCGCCCAGAGTGGGGGGGGGTCAATGGATGATTTCCCATCCAAAAAAAAAAAAAAGGCTATTGTTATATTGAAGTACTTACAATCAAACACATTGTTTTAATTCAGCGAAATACCTTTGTACCTATAACATAAAGGGTGTCACAAGACCCTTAACGAAGCTGTAATGCACTTGTTCTCCACGTCATTGCGATATTTTTTTTGTTCTGGACCATACCTGGAAACCTTCTAGTTACGGAGATATTGGGGGTCAAAGTTCCAACATTATCACAAGTTTTATTTTAAATATATGTTTTTCATGTAAGATTTTAAATGTAAACTACTCCACGACCTTCGTACTATTAAATCCATCCATCAGCACAATGTTTTAAGTGCGTTACATTGAGTCCTATCGTAATTCGTGATTTTTTACCCCAAAAAAAGTCGTCCTAGCTATAATTTTTACGTAACGTTGCTTAGTTTGATGTACGTAATGCTTGGTTGACAGCTTCGTGAAGGGTTCGTTTACACCCTGTATATACCAAATCTTTTAATTTTTCATCATCATCATCTGCCTAGCCTTTTCCCAAGTATGTTAGGGTCAGCTTCCAGTCTAATCGGATGCAGCTGAATACCAGTATTTTACATGGAGCGACTGCCTATCTGACCTCCACAACCCAGTTAGTACTAGGTAATAGGTACCCCCTTGGTAAGACTGGTTGTCATACTTTTTGGGTCACTGACTACCTGTAACGACTGTCAAAGTTCTACAAATGACAGCCGGGACCAACAGCTTAACGTGCTTTTCGAGGCACGGAGGAAACTCGGTATGTAATGGGCGGTCACCCGTCCACAGACCAACCTAGTCAAGCACGGCTTAACCTAAAGATCGATCCGAGCGGCTGTTATTATTTAGCCACGAGCTCCTCTAATCAAATCTTTTCATTTTTACGTCCTTTAAATACAAATAATTAAATACTTAAAGTCATTACTGATATTTATCTACGAAAAAACAAAACAATATTTTATTCAAAACCTGCTTATCTATTAAATGAGTTGTTGGAATTCAATTGTTGATATTTTTCACCTAATTAGGTTATTAATTGATTGTTATGTTGCTGATATTGGAAAGTCAGTTATATCAGTAGACTATCATCATTTTTGTCTAATTAACATTATATTATTTTGATTGCATGCAATCTTTTATAAATCAAAAATAGTTGAAGACGGTTCTGGAATATCTGTCTTTTCAAATTAAAAAGTCAAAATTAAATTAGCGATGGGTAACTATACCAAATGATAAAACTGTTACTGTTAGCTTGCGTCATCCCTCAGCTGGGCAAAGGTCACCCCATCAAAAAACAAGGAGGTAGGTATCCAAAATTCAAACAATGCAAAAAAAAAAAAACTGACACCAAAATGGTAGATCGGTTTTATAAACACAGGAAAGCGCGCAAACCGAAATAAAAGACCACTATTGCGAAAACTAAACGAATGGCGACAGGAAAAGCACTTTTATGTGTTGAATATAACGGGCATTGTTTCATAGCTCGTTTATAACGCCACTCCCTTATTGGTCCAGCGTTGAAACGCGTGATGAATGCACCGGACACGCGGAAAATTGGAAAAACCGAACCACTGGCGGAGGGCGCTGCGGGCGGCGGCTGCCAGTGGCCAGTGTAAAGAGAACTTGGCGAGTAAGTACCTACGCGTTTTGAACCACAATATATCACTATGATGTTATTAGTATGTAAGCCTTTTAAAATGTTAAAAATAAATAAACAAAATAATAATGTAAAGATAGGTTGTGTGGAAATGATTTTTATTCATGGGGATTTGAAGTGGCCTGTCTATTCCCACGGGAAAATGGCGTGATTATACAGGGTGGAACGGACACCGACGCAAAAACGGTTAGCACGTATTAAGTAAATCAGTCTTAAATAAATATTCTGCTGTTTTCTACAAAACTGCAATACCTACACGGTGAAAATGTTTGGGACAACTGTTTTTTTTTTAAATTATGATAAATTTCGATGTGGGGTTCAGAATGATGCACTGAATACCGGAAAAAAATAGTTTTCTAATTCGAGTGCTAGATCTAGCTAGATATAGGGCTCAATGTGTCTGTGGAAATTCCTAATCTACATATAGGTATATACTTACCTGTGATATTTGATACTCGTAAAGATATTTACTAGTTTTAAGTTGCTGCGCCGATACGATAAAAATCTCAAATTAACAAAGTTGAACTGGCTAAATAAAAGCAAGTACCTTTCTGGGTATGTTACACAGTTTGGAAACGGCATTTCAACAAACGTAGTAGGTTCGTAGTAGGTACTCCAGCCGCTTCCGTCGATACTAGTTGGCCCATACATCACAGGATCTGATCTAAGTTTCTCTGTTCGGGTAATCCTCGGATCCAAACACTAAGTTCTACGCTCGAAGAGGTTTACGGTAAACGAAGTCGTCTCGTTCCGTAGGAACTAGAAGTATTGACGTTCCTACCCTACCATTTAGCTCTGAACTTGCGGTAGCGTTCACAAAACTTTGTCATAACTCTCCAAGTTTCATTCAGCATTTTGCTAGTCTTGCTTTTGTTTCTGTGATAGCATAGTTTAATTCAAGTATTTTATAAGATTGATATTTATTTTGTGATGTGTACTCTCATCTGATCAATTTTGTTCGCCAGTGGTGTAATTCTGTGAAGCTCATTTCGTTTTATTTTTTGTTTTTGACGCAAACGAACGAACTTACTTTTTAATTTTCACTTTTTTAGTTAGCTACAATATTACAAAAAAATAACAATAAATTATTTTTTAATTTCTTCTTAGTCATCCTTCTATTCAATTTGAATATCACAGATTCACAACTCAAAATTAGAAGCGATGCGCGATAGTTAATTTATCATTACTAAGGTACCTACTTAGATATCCTATTAAAACCAGCCAAGCAAACATATTTTCTTGTTAATCTCTGAAAATCGGAATCGGAAAAGCATGGTAACATTTAACCCCTTGATTCGGCAATAAAACGTGGCACCCTAACACGGGGTAACTCTGTGTACACAATTAACTTTGAGCTTCAAGTTGAAAGGGGTAGCTATCAAATACTCGCAGCTACGCATGCAATGAGCCATTCGGTTCACGATCCATTAGGTAAGGCGGTCCAAATCTATGGAGTTGATTTAAAGTTTTAGTTGTTGCTGGTTGCAATCCAATGGTCTATCGTATTATTCAGTTACTGGGTTGTGGAGGTCAAATAGGTAGTCAGTCCAAATTAAAAACGTGCTAAATATGTATTAAATATGAATTCAGCCTCATCCAATTAGAATGGGAGCCGACCCCTTTTTTTTTTTTTTTTTTTTTTTGGATGGGAAATCATCAAATGACCCCCCCCACTCTGGGCGGAGCGGAAGGGAGTGTCAGACTTGTACTGACTAAAACCCATCCATGTTCCTTCTTTGCCCTTTGTGTTCCAGGGCCACGGTGTCTCTTTCGAACAGTCCCGCAGCTCTGGCAGGCATCGGCCCATGCGGACCCCTACTCGGTTGCTGACATCTCTTTGAGGCGCGCGTGGAACACGAACGCGCCGTTGACACGGCCTGTCGTCATAAGATGGCCGGACGGCGAGCTAGCCCATAACTCGCCGTCCACAGGCCCGCGCCTACGTTGGCCGGGAGCCACCACGTGACCCCCGACGCCCAGGGCGCCTCCCGCGGCGGCTGGGACGTGAGGTTCTTTCCCTCTCACGTCCCGCCACCTCCTTCATTAGCATGACTGCTTCACAGAAGGTGGTGACGGCTTCCCATTCCCTCTCGCTCCGGACCATGGCTTGAACCAGGGCCGGACGCGAGAGATCGCCGCCGCCAATCGCCGCTACAAGGACACGGCGGTGCTCCGCCCAAGCGGGGCAGACCTCTACGGTGTGCTCCACCGTGTCCTCCGGACGATCCTCGCAGTGGAAACACCCGGGCGTTTCCTCCCGCCCGATTCGGTGCAAGAACCTCCCGAAATAACCGTGTCCGGTGAGGATCTGCGTCAGGCGGTAGGTGAGGGCGCCTCTCTAGCCACTCCTCAAAGAGGGGACTTATCGCCACTATGGTAGCGTGCCCTGCACGGGGTTGCAACAGTCGCTCTCTCCATGTCGCCATGATATCACGCCGGAGGTCTGTCCGCTGAGCGGCAATTTGCCGCGGCAGCGGAGTTTCCCCCCGACGTAGTGCCTCCGCGCGCCATTCATGCAGGCGCGCGAGGACTATCGCCTCCAGATCCCATGGCGGCAATCCGGCAAGGAGGCTAGCCGCCTCGCCGGAGATCGTGCGGTACCCCCGGATTAGCCTTATGGCTATCACCTTTTGGGGCGCGTTCAGGTAGTGGGCGGCTTGCCGCCTTAAAGAACGCGCCCACACCGGGGCCCCGTAAAGGGCCATGGACCGCACGACCCCCGCGTATAGCCTCCAGCAGGAGGCGTTTGGACCCCTCAGGTTGGGCACGCTTGAAGGCAGCCCCTGTCCGTTCCAGTTTGGGAGCCAAACGTCGGAAGTGCTCCACGAAGTTCCACCGGACGAGTCCTAGGTACTTCAACGTCGACCCGACGCCGATGGAAACCCCTCCTGCCGTCAGTAGGGATCCCGACGGTGGCGCATTCCGAGGCCCATGAAAACACATGGCCTCGGACTTGTGCAATGCCACCTCGAGACCCAATTGCCGGATCCTATCCACGACTATCGCAACCCCGCGTGTCATGTTTTCGGCCGCCGCCTCGTGCGACCTCCCTTGTGCCAGTACCAGCGTGTCGTCAGCGTAGCAAACTACGCTGACGCCGGTAGGGAGGTCGGCGCGCAGCACCCAGTCGTAACCGATGTTCCACAGGGCCGGTCCTAGAACCGATCCCTGTGGAACACCGCACGACATCTCTCGCCGGTTCCATTCTCCGCTCTGACCGGGGTAGATGACGGCCCTATCCGTCAAGTAGTCCCCGACCACACGACGAAGGTAGGTTGGCACCCGGTGATACCGGAGTGCCTCCCTAATGCAGCTCCAGGGCATGGAGTTGAAGGCGTTGGCGATGTCAAGAGACACCGCCAAGACGACCCCGCCCCGGGACACCGCGTCCCCCGTCGTGAGGGCTCTCACGCGCATGATGGCGTCCACCGTGGAGCGCCCCTTGCGGAAACCAAACTGGTGTTCCGCAAGATCTGGCCCCATCCCCGCAAGGTGCCCGGCAAGGCGGTTGGTAATGACTCTTTCGAAGAGCTTGCCCACCTCGTCGAGCAACACGATGGGCCGGTATGCGGACGGAGAGTCCGCAGGGCGCCCTGGTTTCCGGATGAGGACCAGCTTCCCCGTCTTCCAACGAAGCGGAAACTGGCCTCTCTCCAAGCATGCGCTTAGGAGCCCTTCCAGTCGGGGCCCGAGAGCCTCGGAGGCCAGGACCCAGGCTTTGCCAGGCAAGCCATCGGGTCCCGGGGCGGTGTTTCTGGCTTTCAGCCTACCCCAGTCACCTCCGGAACGTCGTCATCGTCATCGGTGTGGTCCGCTTCCGGCACCGCACGCGGCGGCGGAGCCATAGGCGGGGGAGGATGCTCCCCTCGCGAAGGGAACAGAGCGCTCACCACGTCCTCCACGAGCTCAGGCCGGAGACTCTGCGTTAGCGGGGGGGCCCGGGTGCGGAGTTTGTCCCGCACCATCTTGTAAGGGCGCCCCCACGGATCTCCGTTCAGAGACTCCAGCATCTCCTCGCGGGCCAAATTCTTGGCCCGCCGGACAGCCTCTTGGAGGGCGGTCTTCGCCGCTCTGTACCCCTCGTACAGCTCCGCCTCAATGGCTGCCGCATCCGGAGGGCGGATGCGGAGCCTGCGATGCCTGGCGTACAGGCGCCGCGCGGCAACGCACGCCTTGCGCAGAGACGTCAGCTCTCGCGACCACCAGTACACCTGACGCTGGGCGCTTCCTGGCCGAACTCGGGGCATTGCCACGTCGCAAATCTCGGACATGGCCTCCTGGAACCAACCCACCTCGTTGTTGATGTCGGCAGGCCTGACTGGTGATGACACCCAGGCCTGCACGATCGAGGCTTCCAGGAGGAGCTCCCGGTCCAGCTGCTTCAGCGCCCATCGCGGACCACTCGGGGCCTGTAGGACCGGCACGCTTGAGGACTGGGTGGAGACGTCGAACCAGATGTACCGGTGGTCGGAATAGGTCTCCACCCCCTCCATGACGCGCCAGTCAACGACACGCGGCGACAGAGCGGGGCTGGCGAACGAGATGTCCACCACCGACTCGCCCCGCATCCGCACGCACGTGGGGACAGAACCCCGATTTAGGACGACCAGGCCTGTCTCCAGAGCCCAGTCCTCCACCATTCTACCCCGCACGTCCGTGTAACGAGAACCCCAAGCCAAGTTCTTGGCATTGAAGTCCCCGAGCACAAGCACGGGGAGGGAATGGCTTCCGATGACGACACTCAACTCCGTGAGGGAGTTGTGGAACTCGGCGAGAGTTCGGCTCGGGGAGAAGTAGACTCCCACTACAACGATCTCCCCGAACCGTGCTGCTACGCACCCCTGGCCCTTCCTGACACTCTCAAGGGTCGGGGTACCGGCGGCGACCGACGTAATTACGGTCACTGAGCCGCTAAGGTCCTCAATCCAGTCATCCCTGGGCGGGACAAAGTACGGCTCAGCGACCACGGCGATGTTAATCGACCACTGCGCCATGCTCTGGAGCAACAGATCCTGAGCGCAGGCGCAGTGGTTGATGTTCGCCTGGAGAAGGCGTAATGGGGCCGTTACTGGCACTCCATTTCAGCCCCCTCCCGGGCCCCCTGCGAGGGCCCCGCTGCGGAAGTTGCAGCAGTAGCGGCAGCGGCGGCGACAGTGGCGGCGGCTGCGGTGGTGGCGACGGTGGGGGTTTTGGCGGTGGTGGCGGAGGGCCTTCCCTTGCCCCTGGCCTTGGCGGGAGTACCGCAGGACTTGCTCCCTGCCCGGTGATCGGCCGGCTTGCCAGATGCCGCACATGCGGCGCAGTGCGGCGCGGCGGAGCAAGCCGCGGCCATGTGACCAGGCTGGCCGCAGCGGAAGCACAGGCCGCTGCGGTCCACCTCCGAGGTGCACCGGACCGACACGTGGTGCCCCACATGGCAGCGGAAGCACCTCAGAGGTCTGGGTTCCAGCAGCTTCACCTGCGCCGAAACCCAGCCCACCAAGAGCCTTCGGCCCTCCACAATGACTTTCGCCGCTGTCACAGTGCAGCTTACCGTTATGGTTCGCATGCCCGACAGGTCCGGACGTAAAGTGCCTGCCTTGACTTGCTCGGCAGGGCACCCACCGGTCCTGGTGACGGCGGCCACCACCTCCTTCTCGGTCACCGAGTCGTCCAGACCCAGTATGCGCAGGTCTGCGCATTTGACGGGCCTGGACACTCGGGCCTCGTCCGCATTTAGGGACGCTCTAAGCTTTTCAGCCAGAGCGTCAGCGGACGAGCCACGGGTTTCGCCAGGGATCTCCAGCACTCGAGCCCCTGTTGCGGTGACTCTAAGCCGGAGGCCCCCGGTGATCCCGAGCTCTCCGAGATCCACCGTCGCTTTCGCCTTAGCGAGCACGTCGCGGTAGGTCACGCCCCTCTTTTCCGCGTCCGGCTGTAGTGTAATCACTACAGCTGCGGTCTTTGGGGTACTGAGCCTAACCGCGACGCCCCGCTCCTTTTGCCGGCGTTTCTGCTCCTGCCTCCTGGCCTTTTTGGCCGCCGATCGCTCCCTCGCTTTTTCTCCGGCCACCTGCCACCCGGTCTCGGCCGCGGAAGGCTTAGGGGGCGGGGGGGGGCGGCGATAGCGGCTGTCTCGCGGCTGGCGCTGGCATATTCGCCGCCTTGCCCTTCTTTTGGGCCGCCGCCTTGCCCTGTTTCAGAGCCGCCGCCTTCCTAACCGGAGCCGGTTTCGTCGGGGCCGACATAACCCTGCCGGGGGGCTGGCTGGACGGCCCCGGTGCGGAGGCCGCAGCAGATGCATATGAGGCCGCCGTCGGGCCCGGGGGCGCCTTGTTTGCCGCTAGGGGGGGGGCGCAGGACAATGCCCTCCAGGACGGAGAACCGCGCCTGGAAGGCAGCCAGCTCCTGCCGAACCAGATTCAGAACCTGGTTCTCCACCGGCACGGACTGGCTTGGATGCTTCTGGCCCCCATTTTGGGGCGCCTCGCGAGAGCCGGACTCGCGCAGACTGGCCAGGTCTGCTCGGAGCTTCATATTCTCCTCTTTGAGAAGCTCCGTGGCGGCCGTCAGTCGAGCGACCTCCGCCCTCAGCTTGGCCTCCGCTGCCGCCGGAGCCGACCCCTCAGATAATAAATGAGCTGTTGCTGGTTTCAGTTAATAGTAGACGAATTACTTTTGAAAATTAATTGTCTTGTTGTAATATCTTTGGTTGTCCTCACCCATAATTTAAATAGTTTTTTTTATCCACCAGTATTGATGTCCGGCAATGACATCGCCTATCTTAAATTGAACATCTGTATCTTAGAATTCACGCTACCCTAATAAATAATGGGTAGATAAGTAAATTTAATTTTATGGGTTGATGGGCCGGACTACGATAGTCTACACTAATATTATAAAGAGGAAAGATTTGTGTTTTTGTATGTTTGCAACGAATAAACACAAAAACTACTGGACCGATTTCAAAAATTCTTTTATCATTGGAATGCTACATTATCCTTGAGTAACATAGGCTATATTTATTTTAAAAAAAAGTCCACCTTTGCAGAGCTGGGACTGGACTAGTAATAAAATATTAGTGCAAGACATAGTAAAACAAACTTATCTTATTCTTACCTATAGAACATTGTTCAGTGAATCCTCTCTAAAAGTAGTTCAAAACAAGTCAAGGAGCTTACGGCAGCCGAATTTAAGATCGCAAAGTATTTGAAAGTAATTTTTCAGACCATTGCACAATTCATGTAGTTACAGCCTTTCAAGATTTTATCTCTGAATAAACTTTGGAGGAATTTCCACGGTAGGTTTATTGCAGAATTTCTCACCGTGCGAGGTGCCATCACGAGTTCTTTAGTGTTCGCTTTCCATGCCATTTCTCGCCATAAATCTGAATTTTGTGCTAAAAACTGCAGTGTCGAGACTTCCCTACACCAAGGAAGATGGTGGGGCTTTTAGAATTTATGAATACTATTTTACATTGGCTGCGATACCTTGTCGGCGCGACATTTATAAGTATATAAAATGATTTATGTAGGTAGAAAAGACAGAAATATTACCTAGTGTCAGCTGCTGAATTTTACTTCTGTGCATGTGTGCCTTCAGCCGATGCGTACCACTCAGAATTTTTTTCTTCTTACCAAACAAT
Source organism: Noctua janthe (assembly GCA_910589295.1). NCBI lineage: Eukaryota > Metazoa > Arthropoda > Insecta > Lepidoptera > Noctuidae > Noctua > Noctua janthe. Next base: position 7,974,013 of record OU342556.1, on the reverse strand, counting down.
AAAGGCAGATTAGTAATTGGGTGCATTCCTTGAAATGGGTGATGCTGGAGCTAGTTTGCAACAACTATGACCTCGATAACTTAGGGTCCAAACTGGGTAGTTTTGGAGCAATCGAACTTTTCAAGGTTTGTTTGGAAATTTAAACTGTTAATTGTGAGAAATCTACACCGTTCAAGATGTTAAACTGATATTTGTCTGATATCTCATAAACTAACTAACTACGATCACTCGCAAATCCAATTTGTTATAAAAAGACACATACCTTTGGAAATTAAGCGCCGTGAAGTTCATGTTATGAACTTTTTGTGAAACTGGTTTTCGAGGCAGTTTTCTCAAAATAAATATATGGCACTTGACGTACAAATTATTCCAAAACAGTAATGTTTGGACCCCAAGTTATCGGGGTCATAATTGTTGCAAATTAACTCTAGTATCGGTATAAAATTTGGACCCCAAGTTACCGGGATCATATATAAAACAATTTGTTTTACTACCGTTTTATTTTACTGAAAATCCTTTGAATTTATCTTTAAACAGAGCAGCGGTGGCCCAGTGGTGGAAACCCCGACTTACGAGCAGTAAGCCGTGGGTTCGAACCCAGCCAGGCGCATTACTTTGTGTAAGTTATTTCATCACCACTGCTCTCAAAACGGTGAAGGAAAACGTCGTGAGGAAACCGGCATGTCCTAGAACCAAAAATTCGAAGACATGTGACATCTACCAACCTGCACTGGGCCCGCGTGGTGGATTATTGCCCATTCCCTCTCATAGAGAGGAGGCCTGCGTCCCAGCAGTGGGAACATTAATAGGCTGATTATGCTTAAGCTCCGGACACAATCTGGCCGAAGCAAGAAAAATTTGTTCAAGTGGAGATTGATAGATGACTCTGCCCTGAAGTGTAAATGTGGTGTTGCCCCACAAACGATGGGACACTTTATATCCTGTTGTCTGCACATGACGTGCATGCCAAACTAGTGGCCAAATTTTGAGCTGATTCAATTTAGATTGCCATCTATACGCTAAGAAGAAAATAGCCCACTCCGAAGTGATACTAAACCGAGCTTTTTTGCAAAAAAAGCTATCATCCCTACCGCTCTCTCTCTTTGATGTGTGCATTCGGCGTCATGCTGTCTTTGTCGGCCGAAAAATCGAAAACAACTTTAATGGCTGATTGATTGTAGACTTAAAAGTAGTAACAGATAACGATATCTTTACTGCAATGTACAAATAAAGTCATATATGTAGTTGTCTTTTTAATTGGTGACAATAAATATTCGGTCGTGCGTATTAGACAGCTGTAATAACGCTTGTAAATTATTAAATACCCCCAGGAGTTATTCCGATCGTGATAATGGTTTTTGTGTTCTGTATGTTAATTATAGGACGCACGGTTATATCGAAGGGTAAGCAGCGCGTACCAACGTCAATCCGATGGGTGACTATCCATCACCTATTGAGAGCCCTTCGTGCCTCGGAATGTACGTTAAGTCGTTGGTCACGGCTGTTATTGGTAGATTTTTGACAGTCGTTACTAGTTGGAACCCGAAAGTCTGACAACCAGTCTTACCAAGTCTATCCATTTTGTGTTACCCCGTAAATGGTTTGTGGAGGAAGTTGCTTCATGAAAAATACTGGTCCGCTGTCCGCTAGCTACATCCGATGAGACCAAATTATTGCAGCACGGTCTGAAAACGGATACTCGATCCATATTACTTGGGATTAAAACATAAATATGTGAAATGAGGGTGTACTATAGGTACACTTCTGAATAACCTTTTGGTGATAACAGGCGTGATGTTATTTTATGTAATAGTCCCTAAACAATTCGGTTTTATATACTGCTCGTAGTGAGAAAAAAATTAAGTTTGAATGTGGACGACTACATGAAAAGACGATAATGAAAGCAACGGTGTTTGAATTATGTGAAAGATGGATCCTGATAGAAATGGAGCGAATCTTAATGACACCTGATCGAGATGTGAATTACAAGACAAACTGCGTGAATCATTAAAAGATGCCATGATTGCTGATGATGATGTGAATTTATTATTAATTTAACACTTCAAGCACAACGTAGAGAGGCGGACTTAATGCCATAGGCATTTACTACCAGTCAACCTTTGGGTGATGGAGAGACAAGCAGTGGTAGGTGTATATCTGAAAATAATTTTAATTAATAATAAGGTAAACTACATGGATATATAAAATACTATGAATAAATATCAAATAATATAAATATATATCAAAATATACCTTGTAAATAGACATTATTTATACGGATATACTAAAATAAAAAGACAAACAATGGGTAAAATATTACCGTAGTAACGAAACTGCCAGCTTTTTTCGAACTTTAATTTTAAAAGATAAACGATTGGTTGCCATTCTGATTTCCTGGGGTAGCGTATTCTACAGAGAAATAGACTGGACGAAGAATGATCGGTGAATGCAGTCAGTGCGGTGAGAGGGACATTGAAGTTTACGGTTTTGAGATGATCGCAGACTCCTAATTATGGTTGGCGCAAATCTACTGAAAGTGGTGAGCAAGGTAACTAGGGGAAGTGGGAGAAACAAGACAAAAAAACAAGGTGGAACAATGTGTATCTATCCTCTATTGGACTCAATTGTGGAGATCGTAGTTTGATCCAAGATCTCACACAAAAGCTCTTAATCAGGAACAAATAGAAGCTTTTTGGACAGAGATCTCTAAAATGAAAGAAATTCTTGTATTATATCTTTACAACTTACATGAACATGTAATATCTTTCACGGATTAATGAATGAGTTGGTATTAAATGCAATATATAAAAAGCAACGAATCGGTTTATTTGTATTTATAGCAACTTAGGTCAGGATGTGGAAGTGTGTAGCTTTGATAATTTGTATTCTCGTGATACTGGTGCAGGGCCAAGAAGACTGGCGGCTCGTGAACATAGCTTCGGGTCCTGTGCGCGGGCGCTTGGACCCTGAAGGCGGACTTCATGTGTTCTATAATATTCCATATGCCACTGCTCCTACTGGACCTGACAGATTTAAGGTAAACTAAATAAAAATAGGTTTAAGCTAAACCTCTTATTTTCCCATTAATTTTCTCTAATAGTATTTGCTTTTTAATGAAGAAACGCAAACTTAACCGAACAACCCATCCACAATTCACCATGTCGCTTTGCTCGCTCTTCCGTCAAGGTTCATAGATGATCTCCTTTTGTAGTTGTTGATAATACTAATCACTTTGTTACTTTTTTACAGGCTCCCCTTCCGCCACCAGTATGGATGTCACCGTTTGATGCTGTCAATAGAGATATCCGATGCCCCCAAGGCCCTATAGAATCAAACATGCGAGAAGACTGTCTGGTAGCTAACATCTTCGCCCCTGATACAACAGAGACCAATCTACCTGTTCTAGTATTCGTCCACGGCGGAGCGTACCAGTATGGTCACGGATTATCTGGACAATATAGAGATCTAGTACGGACGAAGAAATTAATAGCTGTGTCCTTTAACTACAGACTAGGCGCGCATGGCTTTCTTTGTCTTGGGACTGAAGGTGCTCCCGGGAATGCTGGAATAAAAGATCAGGTAGCCTTACTTCGTTGGGTAAACAAAAATATTGCCAGTTTCGGAGGTAATCCTGAAGATGTGACACTCATAGCGTGCAGCGCTGGGTCTGGTTCAGTAGACGTCTTAACTTTATCTAGGGCTACACAGGGTCTGTTCAATAAGGCTATAATGGAGAGTGGTATCAGTCTTGGCGCTACCGGTGTACAAATCGACCCAATTGAAAACGCCAAAAATTTTGCAAAGATACTTAATTTTAATGATGTCGATGAAATGGACAAATTAGAAGAATTTTACAAAACCGCTTCGTATCAACAATTAACTTCACGTCTTGACGCAATCGTAGATAAGGAGGATGTAATGGTTCGGTTTGCTCCATGTGTTGAAAAAGATATTGGACAAGAAAGAGTGATAATGGATACGCCCATGAATGTTATGAAGCAAGGCAATTACACAAAGGTACCTTTGATGTACGGATTCACGAATATGGAAGGTGCGATGAGACTGCCCTACTTCGATACCTGGAAAGTCAAGATGAACGAGAAATTTTCAGACTTTTTACCGGCTGAATTGCATTTTGATAGCGAAGTTATTAAAGAGGATGTAGCACAGAAGATCAAACGGTTTTACTTTGGTAATGGCCCTGTTAGTGAAGACAGTATTGTTTCATTCTTACTGTACTTTACCGATGTTTTATTTGCATATCCAATGCTAAGATCTTTATCAACTCGTGTGGAAGCTCTTGGAGACACGATCTATTTATTTGACTACTCATTTGTAGATAAAGATTCACAAAGTTTCCCGCATACTGATGTGCGTGGAGCCCAACACTGCTTTCAATCAAGAGCAGTACGGGATCAAGATCTTTCTGGTAGAACTGAAGAGTACAAACGAATGGTCGAAATCTTGAGGGAGTATACCCTCAATTTTATTTTCACTGGGTAATTTAGTTTTCAGTTATTAATTGTTTTTTGTGAACCCAGCTGCTGTTATATATTATTCTCATCTTTCTTTTGTTTTAGCTCTCCAACGCCAAGCGGTTCGAATTCGCCGCAATGGCCACCTACAAATGCACAAAGGTCTCCTCACATGTCCTTGGGTCCGGTCATAGAGCTGAAGGACGACATACTTGAAAACAGGGCGATTTTCTGGGACACTATATATGAGGAATACTACGGGGGTCCTGTGGTGCCTTCCGTTACTACTACGACTGTCTTTGCTTCGACTATTGATGATACGACTACTTCTGCTCCGACTACTTCTGTGCCGACTACCGTCACTCCTGAACCTGGTGGCGCTGTCTCATTCACAATCTCAAATGTTTTGTTCATGACCGTTCTATCATTGTTTTATTTATCTCTGTAATAAGTAGTCATCTGCGATATCTGTGTTATATTGTTATGGATGAACAAGTTTTGCATATCAATATCGTAAGTTTATAATATGCATTTTAGTCGAGCCATAAATATATCTTTTTAATAAATATCGTCTTATCGTGTACATTATTGTACTAATCTAAGTCTCAAATTTTTTGTGAATTAGGTATACTAGGTTTTACAATTACTGTGATAAAAATACAAATAATTTAAGATGTTGTTAACTATTATTTTTAATATTAATGCCCAACTTGACTTGACCTTAGAAGAAAGATCGTAGGTACATCATGCATTTCACAATAATTAGTTCGTTAAACCTGCGAATTCAATAAGTGCAGCATAAGATAGCATACAGTAAGAATGTGGGCTGATCACCACATATCATTTTCACACAACTCTGAGAATCCCTCGTCAACCAGCCTTGTTTGATGTCACGCAGGCGCTGCAGGTTTATCTATTTTCGACGAACACATATTTTTGCGAGAATGCCCAAAACAATAACGATCGATACTTTTCGACATTATCTTTCATGATTAGCGATAGGCGTAATGGATACATAGTATAAATATAGATAATCATTGCATTCATTATAGTTAGCTGATCAGTCGAGAAAATGTGGAAGTGTGTGGTGTTGATTTTGTGTGCTTTTGTAATACTGGTGCGAAGCGAAGAAGATCAATGGCTGGCTGTGCAAATACCTCAAGGTGTTTGGCGCGGGCGCACAGATCCAGCTGGCGGGCTCTTCGTGTTCTATAACATTCCGTATGCCACTGCACCTACAGGGCCTCACAGGTTTAAGGTAAATAACTCTTCTCGTAATAAACAAACACAGAATTTAATCTGTTAATAAAGTTTTATCAATGCTATTTTTATTGCTTAATGATACATACACACTGCAGTATCTGTTAATAATTGCTTCACTGCATTTACTGTTATTACGATGGTGGGCTTAGGAATTCATTATTTTGAAACAGTTTGTTAATTACTTTTTCTTATTTTGGTCCAGGCTCCCCTACCTCCACCGGTTAATCTGACACCGATGTACGCTGTAGATAGAGGTATCATTTGTCCGCAACCTGGTGATAATTTGAACATGCAAGAAGACTGTCTGGTAGCCAACGTGTTCGTCCCTGAGACAGGAAAAGGAAATCCCAAAATGCCTGTCCTAGTTATTATCCACGGTGGAGCCTACCAGTATGGGTACGGAGAACAAGAGAAATTTAGAGAATTAGCAAAGACAAAGGAAATCATTGTAGTAACATTTAACTACAGACTAGGCGTGCATGGTTTCCTATGTCTTGGCACTGAAGGAGCTCCTGGGAATGCAGGACTCAAAGATCAGGTAGCACTACTTCGTTGGGTAAACACCAACATCCGATACTTCGGGGGCAACCCTGATGATGTAACATTAGCAGCCTGTAGTGCCGGGTCTGGTTCTGTAGATTTTCTAACACTTTCTACTATTACGAAAGGACTGTTTAAAAAAGCTATAATGGAGAGCGGAGTAAGTACTGGTGCTGTCGGTGTACAAATTGATCCAATAAAAAATGCTGAAACTTATGCAAATCTACTAGGTTTCGATGGAGATGATTTGAGCAGTTTGGAAGACTTTTACAAATCTGCTACATTTCAACAACTATTATTACGTCATGATGCAATTATAAATAATCAGGACGTTGCTATTCTATTCGGTCCTTGTGTGGAGAGTGATATCGGCCAGGAAAGAGTTGTTTTTAATGCTCCCTTTAGTATTTTAAAACAAGGTAACTATACCAAGATACCTTTAATGTATGGATTTACCAACATGGATGGTGCCATGAGACTCCCTTCTATTAACGACTGGATCTATGAAATGAATGCGCAATTCTCAAACTTTTTACCAGCTGAATTGCATTTTGATAGCGAAGCTGTTAAAGAGGAGGTTGCACAGAGGGTCAAACATTTATATTTTGGCGACCAGCTCATGAGTGAAGATTATATCCATAACTATATAACATACTTTACCGATGTTTTATTTAGATACCCAATGTTGAGGTCTTTATCAACTCGGGTGGAAGCTCTAGGTGATACAATATACCTATTTGAATACTCTTTTGTGGATGAACAAACAAAAGCTTTTCAAGACACCAATATAAAAGGGGCGGACCACTGTGATCAGTTTATAGCAGTCATGGATGAAGATGTTACTGACAAGACGGATGCATACAAGAATATGAAACAAACCCTGAGAGAATACTGGCACAGTTTTATTTTGAATGGGTAAGAGGTTATTTTTTCGACCCCTGTTGCAGATGTCTTTGACTAGTTCTAATAACACTGCTCGGTTAGATTATTTACTGTTGTTTGTTTGTATTGGTGTTTTTATAACTGATAAAATATAAGTGATAGCAGTATGTTGCTTCTCTTTGATATTGATACTCAAAAATTCACTTTATAAAAATTAAGTTATTATTTATTTATTTATTTAAAAAGGCCTGATTCTATTTCGTTGTTGGTTGCGATATATTTATTACTAGGTGTAGAAATAGATGTATTAAGTTATTTGGATTTAATACACATTGTCAAATGCAATAAATATATTAAGTTAATTTTTGTATTTCAGAGCACCGGTGTCTAGTAACTTGAGTCTACCACATTGGCAACATGCTGGCGTAACAAGATCTCCTCATATGTCGTTGGGTCCAGACATAACGTTAAAAGTTGACAGTATTATGAATGGCAGAGCAGCTTTCTGGGACGCCATATATGAGGAGCACTACCGAGGTCCTGTGAGTCCTGATTTGGGATCTGGCGCCGTTTCACTAATTATCTCAAATTTCATGTTTGTGGTTGTTTCTCTGTCATTTTATTATACTTTATATTAAACGGTACCAACATTTTTGAGTACTTTTTTGACTGTACTTCACCATCGCTTTAAATTACGTATTTGTCTCCAATCATAACGCGTGCAGGCGATTAATTGATTGCTAATCAACATATTTTCATGCTTGTTTATGAGTTTTTTTTTTTATATTGTTTGTATTGTTTTGTACAAAATCAAGAAATTGGTGATAAACATTATATCTGTTTCTAGTATTTATTCTTTTGTAAAAATATTATAAAAATATACCATTGTTTTTACCTCGATAGGATTTTTAACTAAAATATTCAGTGAGTTAGCAGTGCAGATACAGTGTATAACGACTCTTAACGAAGCCGTCAACCGAGTATACTGTACATCAAACTAAGTAACTTTATGCCAAAATTATTGCTGGGAAACGACTTTTTTTGGGGTGAAACATCTTTTTACGGTAGGACTGAATATAGCGCACTCAAAGCATTGTGATGATGGATCAAATGAATAGTACGGGGGTTGTGGAGGTGTTTAAAGTCTTACATGTGTTTAAAAAAAAAACTTGTGAAAAAGTCGGAATTTTGAACCCCAATATCTCCGTAACTAGAATGTTCCCAGGTATGGTCTAGAACAATAAATGATCGCAATGACGGGGAAAATAAGTGCCTGTCGGCTTCGTTTCGGTTTTGTTACACTTTCTATATGAGATAAAAACGATTACAAAAAAATATTGTTGTTGAGGTCAGATAGGCAATCGCTCCATGTTAAATACTGGATATTTTTGCAACATCCGATCGACTGGAAGCCAACCTCAACATAGTTCGAAAAAGGCTAGGTTGATGATTGAAACAAAAAACTACAAAAACTTATAAAAACTATATTCTTATATCGCTGACTTTTATTGGGTACTACTATGTATTTTGCACGCACTGATTAATTTTGATAGAGTTTTACAGAAAAACTAAAATTATTTGTTGACTATTAACTAAATGGTTATTTTATAAAACACGGAGGTGTATGTGACCATTGTGTTTTAATGCAATAATAAATAATGAGGATGACAGTACACGAGTTGGTCCAAGTGAAGAACGAGAAATGCAAGCTGTTAACTTTCTTCTTTTTTTTTATTCCGTCCTGTTGAATTTATAGTTTATTGTTTATTTTTTGTAATTTTGTATGATGCATGTCATGTCCCTGTGACAAATAAATATTTATTCTTTCTTCTTTCTTTCTTTATATGGGTCAACAAAGCGTAGTAATGGATAATCAAATTCAAAATTCAAATTCAAATTTATTTATTGGTGTGATTTTTGGTATATTTTACATGAGATCTTAATAATAAATAATTAGTTCCTCAAAAATCTACCTTAAAGATTGATCCCACGAATATGGTGAACTAAGACAATAATATAAGTGCTTTTGCTGTGTGGATTCACTAATATGGAAGACGCAATGATCGCTCTTGCTTTTATACCAGGACACATCAGATAAATCAGAAAATTCATACACTTTTACCCATAAACTTACACTTCGATAGCGAGAATGTTAAAGAGCTTGCTAAACAAGTCAAACGTGTTAATCTATACAACGTGTAACAGATTAAGCGCAATACCTCAGACACCCCAATTAGAATATTACATTATAAGTCTAAAACAACATCCGTAATTAAATAAATTTAAACCAAACCTAGTCTTTTTTTTTATAAAATAGTTATCCTTACTAAACGCAAAACGTATGTGCAACAACATCCCTGCACACACACTCATGCAATATTAGCGGCCGACGCAACGCGCACACTCGAGCGCCCGCCACCTGACCATAGCTGTAGGCATTAGATGTGCGTTAGTTCTATGAACGCATTTTACGTACCTAAAATGTCACAGACTGATATTATGAATAAGTTTTGATACTTCGTTGAGTTTACCGTGTAATGATTGATAATTTTCTAGTAAGTGAAATATTAACACGAATCTAAGACTTAAAACAACGACTAACGAAGGGCGAAGCGCCCGGAAAGATTTGAATCATAATATTTACAGTGATAAGAATACAATCGTATTGATAGGAAGAAGTAGGTACTTACAGAACTGGACTATTTACACTTTACACTTAGGTTATTAATTTGCACTATTTCTGCGATCCACTTTCATTAAAGTTTCAAAATGACCACCGCCTTGTTCTATGCACTTATTTGCACGCTTTCTTAAATTATATTTCAATTTTGTAAGCACTTCAGTATCACTTTTCACCGTCACAAATGCTTGTTCAATTTTTGTTTTTAGTTCCTCGACAGTTGTAGATTGACTGACGTACACGAGCGATTTGGTTGTGCTGGTTGTACATGCCAACACGCGTGAAGGTACTCTCGTCCGTCCAAAGAATGTTCTGTTGCCAGTTCTCCAACAACCACCTACTGACAGTCGTGGCAAGTTGTCGGCAGGCGTTAGGCCTTGACACCGTCGAAGTTGGAATGGATGTTCACCATCAGCACGCAACGTTCGCCACACGTACATGTGGCTGCAGTCGAACTGGGGTGCTCCTTTTCTCGAGCTGTCCTCTGGATGTTCGTCGAAATGGTCGAGAATACGCTCTTGCAGACGAGTAGTCCGCACATTCGTCCCTCTGTACAAAGCCGTTTTAGGAAGGAACGTCCCAGAGTCCCTCAGTCGCTGCGTTGCAGCCAGCATCGTCCTATCGCTCACACTGCAGCCAAAACAGTCATTGAACTCCCGACAAGCTAACGCAACATTATCAAGACAGCAAGCCAGGGTCCTCACCATCTCCGTGTATTGTATGTTGGTATACCGGCAAGCCATCGCGCGCGGAAACAAAAATGTCACGAAAGTAAATAAACGAACGACTACACTAGATAGATTATTTGGTAGGTCTGGAATATTATTACAAAGATGAATATAAATTTAATGTTAAAAACAAGTACAACACACGTAGGGTTAGAGAGAACAGACTGGTTCAACCTCAGATAACAAATTATTATGGTAAGAGAACATCTAAGTATTTGGTACCTAAAGTGTTTAACAAAATAGATTTATTAAGAGAAAAAGAAAAAGTAAGTAAAGGATCACTAAAGACAAAGTTAAAAAACATTTTCCTGGAAAGCAAACTCGAGGAGCACGTGGCTAAATAATGAAAAAAAAACTTTTATGTACAAATTAACATGTTTATTTATTTGTGTTTAAATTAAAAAATATTTGAATTTTCTGTTTTTCATATTTCAGCTCAGTTTTGTATTAGTGTTTTCTGTTTTTCATACTGGGCTGTTTACTTACGCTAACTCCGCCTCGAATGCAGTAACAGGGTTTCCCCACTTATATCAAAATGTACTATGATATGATTAAACCATAACAGTAGAATTTATAAGAAATAGCTATTTAAGTAAGGTGGTTCATTGTTATGTAAAAGAGCGCCTCTCGCCATCAAACGTAAAAGTTTGGCGAGTTTAGACTTAAGCAACACCTCTGTACTATAGTCTCATTAAATAAATAGAAAAAAAAAAAAAAAAAAACTAGGTCACTACCGGCGGATGACTAGTTTTTAATGTTAGGTACTAGTGGTATTCGGCGGTAGCGGCGGCGTGTGTGTCGGCATTTCGCATAACCGTCAAAGAGGTTGCCGACAAATGCTTTATCTCTTTGCAATAAGTTCTAAATTTCTTCAAATTAAATAATTTTATTTTGTAAAAATGCTTAAAAATTGTTTTTAGTGGGCTACTCTGATGACCAACTAAGTTTGGTCGTGTATTCAAATAAGACTTTTTTGAATACACGACCAAACTTATTTCCTTGAATTAAGGATTGTATTAATTTGTCATGGTTCTGTGTTTCTAATTTAAGTTATTTAAAAGATTTTTCCGTCAAAATTTAACACCTATTTTTTATGACGGAAATCGATTCAGAAGCCGATTCTGAACCAACTACATTCAGGAATTGCGTTTATTCTGTTACACGTTGTATATATAAAATGGTAAACTGACTGACTGACTAACATAATTATCCACACACAGCCCAAACCGCTGGTCCTAGAAACATGAAACTTGGAGGGTGTGTTTTTTGTGAAGAGTAAGTATCCACAAAGAAATATTTTTGGCAATTTCACCCCTAAAGGGGTAAAATAGACGATGGAAGTTTATATGAAAGTCCATCAGTTTTGAAGTTAGGATCTTCAAATTTTGTGTTTAGGCTGACGATTGAAAATTAATTTATACGTGTCTCAGCGTTTTTGATAATTCTATCCCTGAAGGGTTAAAAAAGGGGATGAAGGTAAGTAATCGGATATTTTTCGATATCCACACCGGAGAAGCCGCGGGAAAACGCTAGTTTGACCCCTCAAAAAGCTAGTTTCGGTAATAAGTGAAGATATTTTACTAACCGACTTCTAAAGAAGGAGGTGGTTATGTATTCCACAAGCATCGTTTTTTTCATGTATGTCCACCGATTTCTCCGTGATTACTAGCCCGATTTAAAAGATTCTTTTTTCATTTGGTAGTAGAAGCTCGCCTCCGATGTTGATTTATTCTCTATAATGGATGATTGTATTGTATTGTATAACGGGCTGATGTCCGCAACTCCATGTCAAAGTGCGTATATTGCGTGCAGGTGGGAAATTTATTCGATCCTCCTAACTACGAGTATGTAAATGATGTGCTGATAACTTCTAGTTACCATGTAAAATTGATATTTGACAAGGATTTTTAAGAGATAAAAAAGATAATGTTAGGGCGATCCCAGTACAACGTGACATGGTCCTTTTTGAAAACTGGGTTAGGCACATACCTGTAGTATGCGTCTGACCCAGTTTTCGTGGGTCAGGCACATACCTGTAATACGGTACTTCACAATCCACAAATTTATATTTCAAAGCAAGTTTCTTGTGGATAATCCTGGCCACTTGGTTGTGCCTGTGACTGTGGAAGTACTCGCCGTAGGCCCGATGAGAACAGCCAGAGATAATTATGTATGTCTGATGGGTATCAGGACCCTTGCGCGAAAGACATTTGCGCGAATGGACATTTGGGCGCATGGAAACTTGCGCGAATGGACTGTCCTGTCTGATGGATATTATTATTATTGCTTAAGCATTTTTATGATTATTTTAACCTAAATATTTCGTGCAAAGGGAGTAACTTACTGTAGAAAGGGTATACTCTTTTACTCACTATTTTCTATCAGAGATAAGTCGCTGTTTCGTACTATTTTCATTTTCTTTAGTTTAAGTTCTTCAACGTCTAGCGGTTTAAAGCCGCAATGGAAATCTGCAAAAAGCAAAGGACTCCTCACATCTCTTTGGATCCAATCATAGAGCTAACTTACAATATTCTGCAGAACAGAGCGTCTTTCTGTGAAACTATCTGTGTAGAATACTACGGGGGTCCTGTGATGCCTTCTTTCATAACCACTACGACTGGTTCAAGTGGGTATGCACGGCGACCAATCAGGCTATTCAAACCAGTTTATGCAGATATCACGTTGTATTGGAAATCTATACATTGCGAGGCCATGTTATATTGGAAATGTATAGCTTGATATGTCGCCGTGTGTACTACTAGATCCGAATACTCTTGCTCCGACTACTCTCATTCCTGAAGCAGATAACTGAACGCACTGTCTCATTAACGATCTCTTAAAGTTTTATGTATGTTTTTTAACTACGGCCACTAAGGCCTAATTCAGAAAGGCGACATGGAGAGAGTGACTGTCGCAACCCCGTGCAGGGCACGCCACCATAGTGGCGATAAGTCCCCTCTTTGAGGAGTGGCTAGAGAGGCGCCACGGCGCCCTCACCTACCGCCTGACGCAGGTCCTCACCGGACACGGTTGTTTCGGGAGGTTCCTGCACCGAATCGGGCGGGAGGAAACGCCCGGTTGTTTCCACTGCGAGGATCGTCCGGAGGACACGGTGCAGCACACCGTGGAGGTCTGCCCCGCTTGGGCGGAGCACCACCGTGTCCTCGTAGCGGCGATTGGCGGCGGCGATCTCTCGCGTCCGGCCTTGGTTCAAGCCATGGTCCGGAGCGAGAGGGAATGGGAAGCCGTCACCTCCTTCTGCAGCAGAAGCAGTCATGTTAGTGAAGGAGGTGGCGGGACGTGAGAGGGAAAGAATGTCACGTCCCAGTCACCGCGGGAGACGCCCTGGGCGTCGGGGGTCACGTGGTGGCCCCCGGCCACCGTAGGCGCGGGCCTGTGGACGGCGAGTTATGGGCTAGCTCGCCGTCCGGCCGTCTTATGACTACAGGCCGTGTCGACGGCGCGTTCGTGTTCCACGTGTGCCTCAAAGAGATGTCAGCAAATAAGTAGGGGTCCGCAAGGGCCGATGCCTGCCAGGGCTGCGGGACTGTTCGAAAGAGATACCGTGGCCCTGGAACACAAAGGGCAAAGAAGGAACATGGATGGGTGTTAGTCAGTACAAGTCTGACACTCCTTCCGCTCCGCCCAGAGTGGGGGGGGGGGGGTTCATTTGATGATTTGCCATCCGAAAAAAAAAAGGCCTAATTCAGAGGGAGACTTTTCAAATAGACCGGCGGAAAATTCAAGCGACGACACCCGTACTTGTCGCTTACACCGGTTTACGCGGTGGTCATTAAAAGGCTTCGGAAGCGATCAGAGCGAGATGTGTGCCGGTCGCGCGTGCACTTAGGCCGAGATCTAAAGATCTTGCTTTGACTTAATGGCCGAAATTAATAACCAATCTAATCCAATATCTCTGGATTTAAGATCGAAAATTCAATCCAGATTTGTAGTAAAGCGTAGCTAAAAACGATCCGCGGATTGCAATAGCAATCTTTTCAACCAATCGATCTTTGAGAGTATGGATCATAGGCTACAGATTGCCCTCTGTTCGAAAATGACAGTTTGAGTGTGTCAATAACATATCCGTTGAATTTGACGTTTGTTTTGATCGGTGTAAACAATCCAAATATTAATCTTAGAATTTCCTAAGATATCAGATTCACTTCACGGATTTTATTTGAAAAATGGCACTGTCAATATTCTCCAGTGATAGTGATATGGAAGTTCTGGCTCAATAATCAGATTGGGATAGTACTGATAGTGACGATGGTGAAGATATAAGACGTCAACGCGCTTCTTCGCGAAGTAACTACATGCAAAGTCTGGATGATGCGGAGTTTACCAGTATAATATTTTTTTTAGAATGGGCACTATGCTGATTTAGTTATGAAAATTATGATTATTTATTTATTTCTGAGTTATGAAAATCTTAGCAATAATAGCACATAAAAAGGTTCACAGGAGTTGATACACCTCAAAAATTATAAAATCACTTAACCGCTTCAGACTCCACATAGCTATTGTATCACAAATAAAAGATCAATATTATTGCTAAATACAAAATCAAATGTTTTTTTGGCGGCGGCGGCGACTTTTTACTTGTTTGACAACAAAAAATACCACGCCACAGATAATAAAACGCGTCCTAGATTTAGCCGTGTCGTGACATTCCTTTTTGCCTAACACGTTTTGAATTTTATCACAAATTTGTTCGTATTAATAGAATTGTTACGTCTTCGGTAAATACATATATGTATGTAATAAAAGTCCATAAAACAAATTTGTAAAGCCTATTTATGCTTAGTTTTTTATTATTACAAACAAACGAACCATGTCTACAACAATTTTGTAAACAACGGAATGACGAAGAGGGAAAGGATTTCAAGATATCTGCGGATTGAGCGACAGCAGGATCGTCTTTTTTCGTTATTAGGACGCGGTTTGGAGATCGATCCATAGATTGGTATATATCGACGATCGATTTATATCATGGATCATGGATTCAATATTAATTTCGGCCGTTCGACATGTTCCTGTCTCTATCTTGATCTTGCAATTTGACAGCTGGGTGACAGTGACTAGGATATCGTTTAGCATTAGTAAGTGCTTAGTTGCGTTTGTGAATCTCGGCCTCCTTTCCATGACTTTAAACAACGCACACGGAACGCTGTGAAATCAAGTTACGGCCTATCTCAGCGCACGCAACCGGCGTCGGTCTCTCTCTGAAATAAGCCTAAGCATTCTTCTGCGATAACTATGATATGTTATCGAGAGGCAACTTTCGCATATCATTGATTGTTGGCCCAACATGTATTTTGGTGTGTCATAATTACATAAATGACTAATCTAGGATGTTATTGGCCAAGTTTCGCCACTTTTATTAATCATACTAGGATGTACATACAATTATCTAAATTGATAAAAATGCAAATATTTAAATTTTTAGGTAATTATTGAAGATGTTGCTGACTGTTATTATTCTCCTGCCCTTATCCCATTTATTTGAGGCGGTGCACCATTATTTCTTCTTCCATATTTCACTATTAGTCTTCATCTCATCATAGGCATCCTAATAGTAATTGTATGTATTATCATATAAAGGGTGTACAAACACCCTTAACGAAGCGGAAAGGTACGCGTTCTCTCCGTCATTGCATTCATTTTATTTGAATTGGACCATACTTGGGAACCTTCTGGTAACTCATTGAAGGCCAAAGTTCCAATTTTTTAACAAGCTTAAAAATAGATTTTAATATTATTTTAACTTTACTTCAAATACCTCTAATGACCCCTGTATTTATACAGTGCATCCATCCATCAGCACAATGTGTTGAGAGCTACCGCAAACCGTGATTTTTCTCACCAAAAAAGGCTTTTCCCAGCCATCTTTTTTTTGCGCAGTGTTACTTAGTTGATGGCTTGTGAAGGGTCCTTTAACACCTTGTATAATTTTTTTATTTCTCTAACGACGCCTGCGCAAAGAGTAAGGATCGTAGAAGGTAGCATTCTGTGGTTTCTGCCTATCCCCACGGGAAGAAAGGAGTGAGTATAAACACACTACATACATAATTATGCCTTCGCCACTGGTCGCGTTCGATGTGACGTAGAGGATGCGTAACGTCGATAAACGACGACGAGGGGTACCCAAAACGATAGTTTTCGAGTTATCTTTCATGATTAGCGATAGGCGTAATGGATATTTAGTATATAATATAGATATTTGTGACAATCAGAGTCTATACTTAGCTGTTCAATCGAAATGCAGAAGTGTTTGTTGATAATATTGTGTACTTTTGTGATAGTGGTGCAAAGTGGAGTTGATTGGCTGAATGTGAAAATAGCTCAGGGTACTGTGCGAGGGCACTTGGACCATGATGGCGGTCTCTACGTGTTCTATAATATCCCGTACGCTACTGCACCTACAGGGCCTAACAAGTTTAAGGTAAATACCTACTTCTCTCAGTTCTTTTGATTTTGTTCAATATTTAATCCTACTTGCCTATCACTGGTGGTGCCGACTTGCAGGGTCCATCGTAGTGCACAAATTGTTAGATAGCAGGTTATCCAACGACGTGATGTCATAGCTTTAAGTCTAATAAATAAAAACAGTTTTGTTGTTATCTAGCCATGTTTGTCCTAATGCTGGGCAAAGGGCTCCCCCACATCCTTCCAGGTACTTCCCCCCTGCGACACCTCGAACCAGAATACATTAAAAAAAATAATTAAATGCTTATTTGATACTGCTTTATTACACTTATTATGATGTGGGGGTTTAGGAATTGATTACATTGTTTTTTTTTTTTTGAATAAAACGTTGCCCCACTCTAGGAATTTCTACTGTATCGTGGGTGCGTTTACAAACATTTAAACTCACATACACAAACACCCAGACCCGGAACAACTACCTGTAGGCCATACAAATATTTGTTCCGTGCAGGAATCGAACCCGCGACACGCAGCGCAGCAGTCAATCGCTCAGCCACTGCACCAACCGTGCCATCAACTTTCTCCTATTATTAATTACCTTTTTCTTATTTATCCAGGCTCCGCTCCCTCCACCGGTATTTGAGTCTCCGTTTGATGCTATAGATAGGAGTATCATATGTCCACAGCCCGGTGGAATGATGAATATGCGAGAAGACTGTCTGGTAGCCAATGTGTTCGTTCCTGATACAATAACAGGAGATTCCAGAATACCTGTCCTAGTTATTATCCACGGAGGAGCTTTCCAGCGTGGATACGGAGAACAAGAAAAATTCAGAGAACTAGCAAAGACAAAGAAAATCATTGTAGTAACATTTAACTACAGACTAGGCGTGCATGGTTTCCTATGTCTTGGCACTGAAGGAGCTCCTGGGAATGCAGGACTTAAAGATCAGGTAGCACTACTTCGTTGGGTAAACACCAATATCTGGCACTTCGGGGGCGACCCGGAAGATGTAACATTAGCAGCCTGTAGTGCCGGGTCTGGTTCTTTAGATTTTCTAACACTTTCTACTATTACGAAAGGATTGTTTAAAAAAGCTATAATGGAGAGCGGAGTAAGTACTGGTGCTGTCGGTGTACAAATTAATCCAATCGAAAATGCTAAGACTTATGCTAAGCTACTAGGTTTCAATGGAGATGATTGGAGTAGTTTGGAAGACTTCTACACAACTGCTACATTTCAACAATTGTTGTCACGCCATGATGCAATTACAAATAATCAGGACGTTGCAATTCTATTCAGTCCATGTGTGGAGAGTGATATCGGCCAGGAAAGAGTTGTTTTTAATGCTCCCTTTAGTATTTTAAGACAAGGTAACTATACCAAGATACCTTTATTGTATGGATTTACTAACATGGATGGTGCCATGAGACTCCCCTCTTTGGACGTCTTTAAAGATCGGATGAATGAGAAATTCTCAGACTTTTTACCAGCTGAATTGTATTTTGAGAGCGAAGATGTTAAACAGGAGGTTGCACAAAGGGTCAAACATTTATATTTTGGAGATGAACCCGTGAGTCAAGATAACATTCAAAAATATACAACATACTTTACTGATGTTTTATTTAGATACCCAATGTTGAGGTCTCTATCAACTCGAGTGGAAGTTCTCGGTGATACAATATACCTATTTGAATACTCGTTTGTGGATGAACAAACAGAAGTTTTTTCAAACACCAACGTTCAAGGAGCGTGTTATTGTCAACAATTTAGAGCAGTCATGGATGAGGATGTAACCAACAGAACTGAAGAATACAAGAAAATGAAACAAACCCTGAGAGAATACTGGCATCGTTTTATTTTGAATGGGTAAGAGGATGCTGTTTTTACTAATGTTTAGAGAAAACTTTAATTCGGGCCCCGTAGGATGAGACGAAAACCACTGTCGAGGAATATCCAACATCATGACATTTTAAAGTTGGCCCTTAATTGAATCTTTTGATTATATTTGCGTTCTCTCATCCACCCTACCTACTCAGATATTAAGTTTTAGTGCTGAATATGCTTGATGACAAAACCCCTGAACGCCTTTTATTGTATCACAAAGGAGAATCTTGATGACGTTTGCATTATTATGTTATATTTCGTCGCCAGTTGCGATATTTTCATCATCTTTATCCCCTATATTATTTGTGGTAAATACGTATGATAATTTTGTATACTTTTTTGTTTCAGTGTGCCGTCGTCTAGTGACTCAGATCTACCGGCGTGGAAACCTGCTACCGCTAGAGCATCTCCTTGCATGTTGTTGGGTCCAGTCATAGAGTTGAAAGATGACAATGTTTTGGATGGCAGAGCTGCCTTTTGGGATGAAATCTATGAGAAGCACTTCTCCTGTCCTGTGGCGTACTCTACTAAGAGGCGTACCACTAGGCGCCCTACAAACATTCAGACTACTAGGGCTACTTCTGCACCAAATACTGTCACGTCTAATCCAGGAACTAGCGCGACAATTGATACGGGTGGATTCAATCCGATTACTTCCAAACCAACTACTACATATCGGACTACTGCTTCTTCCAATTCTCATTCGACTTTTACTCCCCCGACTACTACTAATACGACTACTTCTACTACTACAGAATGGACACCTTATTACCCGTCTATTATTGCTCCGAATCCTCCACCTGGATCTGGGGTGGCCGATTCAATAGTGATCTCTAATTTTATGTTTTTGGTTGTTTTTCTGTCACTTTATTTCAATTGTCATTAATGAATCTATCTAATCGAATGTACCTACACCACCATTGATTAATTACGTATTCGTCTCTTATCAATGATGGGCCCGAGGCTTAATAATAACAGCCGCACGGGTCGATCGAAGGTTAAGCTACGCTTGCCGAGGTTAGTCTGTGGATGGGTGACCATTCAATTCATATCGAGCCTTCCGTGCTTTGGAAACTTGCACGTTATCATTTGTAGATTTTTGACTGTCGTTACAGGTGGTCAGAAGCCTATAAGTCTGACAACCAGTGAGGGCTATCCTAGGTTTTGGAGATCGTCTAGGCAGTCGCTCTATGTAAAATAGTGGTATTAAGACAAACCCAACATAGTTGGGAAAAGGCTAGGCAGATGATGATGTCCAAATTTCCAATCATATCGAACTATAAAAACGTGAAGGCGATTATTTTATATTCTTTGTCTTGATTTGTTTACAATTATAAAATTGGTGATAAAATTGTATCTGATGTAGTTTTATTTAATAATTTAATAAAAAGGTAAAAAATTTGGTTTATTTTTTTCTACCTAGCATGATAAATGTTCAATAAGGATTATCACAAAAAAACCACAAAAGCCACGGCCTTATCGAATTTTATTGTATGTATTTCCATTCCTATGGACTCTGCAGTGACAAGCACTGATTATTAAAAGATATTTTACAAAAAAAACAATGTTTGATAGCAGGGTACCCTGTTATCAAAGATTGTTTTTTTTTTAAATTCTTTTATCCTTATCATCGTTCAAATCGAAACTAATTTACAAGATAAAAAAGAAACAAATAAAAGAAATGAATGCCAACATGGTTTGGGAATTTGTAAGATTACAAATTAATTTTTCCTGGCAAAACTATCGATCAAAGTACACTCATAGGGCGCTTATCGAAAATGGGACATTTCGCGTCCCGATCAAGGGTGAATCCGGCATGTATCACTGGACACTGGGCAACGCCACAAACAACATAATTGCAATAGCCAATATTTTGATTAAAATTATGACGACAAGGAAAACAAGTAACATTAAAATATAATTTAGCGCCAAAAATCCGCCATTTTTTTTTCAAGACACCTGTCGAAGGACACTTCGGTTTTTGAGACGAATCTAATGATACCTTAATCGTCGAAATCCATCCAGCCATTTGGAACATACGAGGTAATAAAGGAATTTACAAAAAATGTAAAAATAAACACAAGATACGCGCGAAAAACATAATCCTTCCTTGGCAGTTGGGTAATAAAAAAAAAACGCAGAATAATGATAGACTAGCTGTTGCCGGCGACATTCGTCCGTGTGCAATTATTATAAAAATTATTACTTCCCTATTTGAATTGAATTTTGTTAACAATTTCATGGGTTATAGTTGTTTTGCACGGAAACCTAATCCTTTTAAAAAAATAAAAGTAGCCTAAGTTACTTCTTATAAAATCAGCTATCTGCCAGTAAATGTCCCGTCAAAATCGGTCCAGCTGTTTCGTAAATTAACCGGAACAAATAAACAGATAGGCAGACAAATAAAAAACAAAATGATTTTATGTTTTACGTACCGTAAATACTTTCATGTGCATTCAGTAAAAAGCTGTTATTTTGAAATTACAAAAAGACACTTCAATTTTATTTATTTGTGTAGATGACGTAATAAAGCCCTTGTCAGGTAGAGCCTGATTAGTATCGTCACGACGTAACGCATCGTGGTAGCCAATGACTGTCTTGTTATAGGACGAGTCAGGGACGTAAGCGGAGAAGAGGGAGGAGCGGTCATCGCTGTATAAAGATATCAGGGTTAGTAAGCAGACGACGTCAGACAGTAGTGGATCGCGTTAAGTTTACAAGTAAAAATACCGGCTTAATTGATTTCTAGTTTAGCTTAGATAATAATATTAGCAATGTTGTGGATACTAACAGTTTTATCGGTGGTAGCACTGAGTAACTGTGATGACAGTGAGTGGCGACAAGTGCGCACCTCGCAGGGGGATGTACGCGGGCGCAGGGATCTTGACGGTGGACTTTACGCCTTCTACAATATACCGTACGCCAGCGTCCCTTTTGGAACTGACAGGTTTAAGGTACGTTTTTTTTGTGTTGTGTAGTAAAATCTAATTGGAATATGATATCTCCAAGGTGATGCACTCGACATTTTGATAAGATTATTTAAAATGACGCTAATGCTACTTCACTATTAATTCCAGGCGCCTTTGCCTCCACCGGCATGGTTACAACCACTAGAAGCAGTTGACGAAGGCATCATATGTTTACAGAGCTCTACACCATTTATGGATCTTTCATCTAAAACAATGAAGGAAAATTGTCTAATTACAAACATTTATGTCCCCAACACTAAGGATAAAGACCTTCCAGTAATAGTAAACGTTCATGGTGGAGGTTTTGAAATTGGGTATGGAGACATGATGCAACCTAGACATTTAGTAAAGAGCAAGAAAGTAATTGTAGTGAACTTCAATTACCGACTCGGAGTGCACGGGTTCCTGTGTCTGGGTTCAGAGGATGCTCCAGGCAACGCCGGACTAAAGGACCAAGTAGCACTACTCCGCTGGGTGAAGAAGAACATCGCCAACTTTGGAGGTAACCCTGATGACGTAACCATTACGGGAGGCAGTGCTGGCTCCATTTCTGTACATTTGTTGATGCTGTCGAAGGCCGCTGAGGGACTTTTTACTAAGGTTATTCCAGAGAGTGGAGCTAATGTGGGTTCGGTTTCAGTTCAGAATAATCCACTTGAAAACGCTAAAGTATTCGCTAGAATGTTAAACTTCACTGATGTTGATGACTTTTACGCATTGGAAGACTTTTTTAAAAATCTTCCACTGAAGTCACTAATTAAGAGCACATTTATAGACGGAAAAGATTCTTCTTTACTGTTTTCGCCGTGTGTAGAACGCAAAACAGGTGAAGAAAGGATACTTGATGACTCGCCACTAAACATAATAAAGAACAGAAAATACAAAAAAGTTCCTACTTTGATCGGCACTAGTAACATGGAAGGATTAATCCAAATACCGAATTTGGAAATATGGAAAGACGATATGAACAAGAAGTTTTCCGACTTTCTACCAGGCGATTTGCAATTTGAAAATGAAGAAGAAAGGGAAGAAATGGCTAAAACAGTAAAAGAATTCTATTTCGGTGATCAGCCAGTAGGAGAAAAAACAGCACTAGAGTATGTTGAGTACAACGGTGATGTTCTGTTTGGATATCCAACTTTCAGATCTGTTAAGCTGCACGTAGAAGCTGGACACGATCAAATATTTTTGTACGAATATTCTTTCGTGGACGACGATACTCCTGTTGTCCCTCACACGAACGTGCGCGGTGCAACACATTGTGCTCAGACAGCCGCCATACTCGACGGAATTCCTTTCGTGACTAACGATGAGAGTGGCCTATCCGATGAATACAAACAAATGAAATCTACCCTCAGAGAAATGTGGTATAACTTCGTAGTACACGGGTGAGTTACATACAAACACTGTGTTATGGTATATTTCAACAACATTATTATCACAAACCTCCTAAAGATTATCGTTGCAGATATTACCGATAAGACTGGTGATGACAAACAGCTAGTTTTAGTAAATCTGTAAACACACTGAGATCAATTCCTCATTAGACATTCAGGTAGCGTCCTCAAAGATTTTGTATGACGAAAAACAAAGTACTTTCAGTCAAACAAATACCAGAGTGTGTTATGGCCATTAAGATGGAGACTAGTATTATCATCATATTAAAATACTTAAAATAAATGTTTCAGTAAGCCTGTACCGGAAGGATCGTCTCTTCCCGCTTGGCCCGCAGCAGGCGCAGACGGGAGTCCGTATATGTCTCTGGGACAAGCAGTGAAGTTGGGCGGAGCGTATCTGGAAACAAGAGCACGGTTCTGGGATGACATCTACGAGAGATACTACAGAGCGCCGGTGCCGCCGCCACAGCCCCCTCAGAGACATGTAGAGTTGTAAGTGAGCAGTCTGAAATACACCAAATGGGTGTAAAATACCCTTTACGAAGCACTTGTTATCTACTTATTGCGATAATTTTTTGGTAAGGACCATACTTGGGAACCTTCTAGTTATGCAGATATTGGAGGTCAAAATGCCAACTTTTTCACATGTTTAAAAAAATATATAAGTTTTAGATGTTTTAACTCTTCTTTAAATACCACCATGACCCCTATTCTATTCAATAAATCTATCAGCACAATGTTCGAGCACAACCGTAAACTTCATATTTCACGCCAAAAATGGTCGTTTCTCAGTAATAATTTCAGTGCCGTATATATACTATATATATACTTAGCTTGATAATGTACAGAGTGCTTGGTTGACGGCTATTTGATGAGTCGTTTTACACCCTGAATAGTACCTATAACCATATTATCTTTCACACAGTTCCTCCATCAGGTCTTTGATGAATTAGTAATAACGGTGTACTAACGTGATAAAGACACAAGCGCTAATGAGTCGTCAATTTTTACACTAAATACTTAAAATTAAAACGGGACGCATCGTCGCTCGCTGCTTCGACGAATCCATCGGGCACTCCAACATGTCTCTGGAAAGATTCTCTTTCAAGAAGCATCAACAGAGACGGGTAATGGGCAAATTCTTTTGAAGGTCCGTCTTCTTACTCCAGCAGTAGGCCGGATGTCAGCCACACGAATGATGGCGTCTGATCCTGGATGGTCGGCGCCAATTCTACCTGGCTTCCACTTAAGGGGGGGCACCCCTTAAGTGGAAGCCAGGTAGAATTGTATCATCTTTTCTTGGTTATCATCTTTGGTCACTACCAAGGAATCCAGCTTCAATACATCTTTGGAGGAACGCCGTTTTGTTCTCTGCAGCAACTCTGAAACAAACTCCTTACTCCACCAAACCCAGCAATGCTGACGAAGTTGCTCGATCCTTCGAAAACTAGTTAAATGATGAGTGCGATATTCCTCAATATGTCGCTGTGGCAGTGAAGTAAGTGGTCGACCGACAAGGAAGTTTCCTAGAGTCAGAGGTGTAAGGTCAGCAAGCTCAGCGTACAGCGGCGTCAATGGCTCGTCCAGTTCAAAATCGCCTATATTTGGATCAGTGTAGTGTTTAGTTCTTCGAACGTGTGTTCTGGTTCCAATTTCCCACCACTCACTTTAAATGTTATTTTGTCGACTTAACACCCGCTTTCCTTAGTCCGCCAAAGTGAGGAATATATGCGGGAATAAACGTTAGCCAAACTTGCACTTGTATGGAATCTCAATTCCCACTATTAAAACCATCCACATTCTCGCGGAAGGTCATACCATGACAACCGATTTTCTTTTTATTGTTCAATTTTAATGCACAGTATACATCGTACTATCCTGGCTGTCTTTGTATTGTATAGACTCAATTTCTTATAGTATTTTATAATTGTATTTCTTAGTATTAGCACATGTGTGAGTACTATGTAGTATAATTGACTTGAATTTGCCCAGAGAATGTCATACCCACTCAAATGTTTGCTGATGGTGCCGCGAGTGTTGGATCATTTAACTTGTAGTTCCCGTCAATACTTTACAGTTTGACCTGAATTGTGCGTATCTATGGGTCATGTTCGTGAACGGGTGCTTTTAGTTAGTTTGATTGGACTTAAGGTTCTTTAAATTCAGTAGTAAATATTATGGACGGAGTACCTAAGTATTTAGTAAGTAGGTATAAGGTGTGTAGATCTACTTTGAGGTGCTAGCGTCCGCAGACCGACTCTTATGTAGTTACAAATCCTATTATTCAATTGTATTTGAGGTGCCAGGCCACTGGACCTAGTCCTCAACTTTGCTATAAATTAATCACAAAGGCTCTAATCTCATCAGAAGGCTTAAAGTCACACAAAGGGCAATGAAGAACTATGCTCGGAGTTTCCTTGCGTGATCAAATTAGAAATGAGGAAATCCGTAAGAGAACCAAGGTTACTGACGTAGCCCGAAGAATAGCCAAACTTAAGTGGCAGTGGGCAGGGCACATTCCTCGCAGAACGGATGGCCGATGGGGCCGGATAGTTCTGGAGTGGCGATAGCGAACTGGAAGACGTTGTGTTGGAAGGCCTCCCACTAGGTGCACCGATGACCTGGTGAAGGTTGCAGGGATCCGCTGGATGCGAGACGCACGGGACCGGTCAATGTGGCGACACTTGGGGGAGGCCTATGTCCAGCAGTGGACGTCTTTCGGCTGAAATGATGATGATGATGATGAATCACAAAGTGTTTTTCACAATTTGGGGTTGTTCTGGCCCTTATATCTCAATTGTAAACGTCCCTTTGCGCCTATTGGCGTATCTCAGTTCAGTCTCCTGCTTGATATGAAGGGAAGAGGGCTGTACTATGTTATTTCTTACTTCGCCGCTGATGTTTTCTATTTAAATACGTTACGGGATCCAGGATATTTGTATTGTTTCTCCAGGGCTCGTCTTCACTGCCACGGCGCTTTTTGTTTGTTGCCACTGTTGATTTTGGCTTTCAGGAGTTGCAGTGATTGGAAAAAATTTGGCCGGCTTGGCCCTTGAAAATATTGTCATGCATAGTAAGAGTGTAGTGAAACGCTAGTGAGGGCACTAATGTTGATATTGTCTCTATTATCTTTTTTTAATTATTTTGAATAATAACTTGGATGTATTTTACCTCTCACACTAATCAGAGTATAATGGAATTGTGCCCATATCATCCTAGTTAGTAGATTTGAATTTGTACCCAACTTGGAACTTAATAAGTTGAGTACCTGAAAGTCTGCCAATGAAGTCAAAGTCAGCCAGTTTACTTCATAATCATCACCAGCAGCCTGAATTCACCCACTGCTGGGATATAGGCCCTTTGTTTTTTGTGCCAATCGCCACGTTACTATGACGGCCTCATCCCGGTTTTTCACAACAATGTCGTCTGCCTACCTCGCCTCTAGACTGGGTAAAGAAATGTTAGTCATCCTGTTTACTTAAGTACAGTTAAAATAAAACTCAGTAACTTTCTAAGTTTTTTTGGGTCATTCCTAACATAGTTGAAGGAAAAATCGTTCGAGTGAATCGGTTTCTTCATACAAGTGTGCTCCACTCCACCCTAGGCCGCATCATCGCTTCAAATCAGGCGAGTTGCGGCCAAACACATGGCTATTTAGCAGTAGCGAAGGGTAAATTTTTGTAAGAGGTAAGCTGGAGTACAAATCTTTAATATGATTATATTATTTGTCTATAGAATACTGACTGTGCCATTTTTCAAAAGGAATCTGGTAGGAATCGAGTTGAATGAATCCTTCGTCACTACTATTTAGTATTAAAAAAAAAACAAAAAAAAATCGTGAGTAAATCTGGACTTGTTATAAATATAAGTCCTGCTATCGCCAACCCGCCTTGAGGAAGCGGGGTGAGCCATGCTCATGTGTTCTCTGTATTTTATGGTTCACACGAATGCAGGTAGGTTCTGAGTCACGACTTTTTCGGTAAAAGTCAGTCTTATTATTGTAATCACACGGATGTTTTAATTATGTTTACACAGTGGTTCATTGTATTGTACTGAATGTGATTTCGTTCAGTAACATTGTTGTGTAAACAAGAATTGGAATTTACAGTAAAATTTAGTATCCATTAGTCTATCATAGGTCATTACATAAATTGAACTATGTACTCGTAGGTAAATAGTATGCAAACCGATTTGGAAGACAAACTTGTTGCGAAAAAAGTGACTAGTTATAACATTAAGAAAGTGAAGAAAACATCGTGAAGAAACCAGCATGCCAGAGAGATATTTCTTGACGGCATGTTAAGCCAAGTCAGAGGCCCTTGGGCGGCATAAAAACTCTGACACCAGGTTAGAAACTAACTACACGATAAAGAAACATTAAGAAAGTATGGTCATCATAATTATACCTACTACTAGCTCTTGTAAGGAGCTCGACCTTGTAAGGGTGATACTACTTCGCCTGGTATTCTCTTCCCGTGACAGCTGGGTCACGTGATTGCGATGCTGTCGATGTGTTGCCACGGTGTGTGATATTTTTTAACTTAACACAGAAATTATGAACTAAAAATTCAATATTTAAATAAATTTAAAACTAAATAGATGAATCAAACGAGTTAATAAATAGTTAAGCTAGTTAGTAATTTATTTTATTTTCATTTACTAAATGAGAGTCCCTAAATTTACTGAAAAGGACAATCAATGGTAACACTTATCGTGACGTAGTCTTGGGCCATCGTGGGAAGAGAATACCAGGCGAAGTATATTATTATACCATGGGTGATACTTTACCTAATTTGTAACAATATTGAGGCCAAAACCTTGGGGTTTTTTTTGGACAAATCAAACTTTTAAAGTTTTTTTGAACATTTTCCACCTCTCCTCCATAAACTGTTTGTGAGAAATTTACGCCGTTCACAGAAACTTTTCTGATAGCTTATGAACGAATGAATCCTTCGAAAACCACTACCCGACTAGGTACTGAAAAATCACGCTCTCATTAAATTCGGGGTTTACAAGGTAAAAGCGACTCCTCCTAATACTGAAGTCGGTTAAAATGTAGCCTATGTTACCCGCACCCTAATTACGAATCGATTGACACCTTATTCATCAAAATCGGATGAGTAGTTTAGGTGCTACGGAGGAACATACGTAAATACAAACATACATAGACTGCTAAAATTATAACCTTTCTTTTTAGCTTTGCCGTAGTCGTGTAAAAAGTACATTCGAGTCATGTTCTGAAATTTTCTTGAAATTACGGCGTAGTCCAGTATGTGCCCGAGACACATACATATTTTAACTAGGTAAGGCTATTCGTCGATAAAAATAAAAAATAATCTCTAATCATAAAAATTCACGTAATCTCTATTGATAAGTAATTCGTCTTACAATTGACCTAAAACTTTTTGCGAAGGTAGACTGACGGTGCATATCTAAATAGCGTAGAAACAGGGACGTAACCATCCATTATATTTCATTAGTCTTCATTGACACGCTAGATTAGGGGGTTAGCACGTCTCGAGGTCTTATGATGAGCCACAATGTCATAGAACGACCTATACATACATATATGAACTCTATTACCTACTTATAGTAATTACAGGAAACCGCAGCATTGATGATTGAATAGGATAGCTAGTGTATTGTTGTGTGAGGAGCTCGTGGCTAAATAATAACAGCTTGGGGGTCGATCTTAAGGTTAAGCCGCGCTTGCCTAGGTTGGTTCGTGGATGGGTGACCGCCCATTACATACCGAGTTTCCTCCGTGCCTCAGCAAAGCACGTTAAGCTGTGGGTCCCGGCTGTCATATGTAGATCTTCGACAGTCGTTACAGGTAGTCAGTGGCCCGAAAGTCTGATAACTAGTCTTACCAAAGGGTATCGCATTACCCAGTACGAACTGGGTTGTGGAGTAAGTCAGATAGGGAGTCACTCCAATAAAATCAACTCTCATATGTTTTCCATTTTTATGCTAGTTACTCGTAGTAAAAAATTTATTAGTAACCGGTACTGTTATGTAGGTACTATGTATCATAATGTACCTAATAAGAGCATTCTTTTAGTGATTTCGGTGTCATTAATAACAGTACATCTATCGACCTAAACACACGTAGGTACAATTGTACAAGGTATGGTCAAAATAAAAAAAATAATGCAAAATATTTTATTGAGATATCACATTTTTTCGGACGAAGTGCTAGTGTGAACTAGCACATCGTTCGAAAAAATGTGATATCTCAGCTAATATGCATGATATAAATATAATTTATAGCCTATAGCAACCACGAATCATGTACCTTTCTATCAGAGAAAAAAAAATTGAATGGATCATTAGTTCCGGAGACCTTTTTATAATATTAGGAAAGTTGTTTGTTATCATGAGTACAATCACGTGTTTAAGTATCGGTCACTAATTACCAGTCATCATATACAAATATTTCTCATTTAATAGTATAAAATATATAATATAGGATAAAAAAACGACTTATGGTCATAATAAACTAAAAACAACTACTAAAATTATTACACGCCTATGTTTTGTATTGTGTGTCCATAATTGCGACAAGCTCTCGGACTCACGGTCATCCGTAGGTCAGCTTATCTAATAGTAATCAACTTATTAAGAAAACAATATAAATTTCCTGTCAGTGTTGTAGTCTATGCCTGTGATGAGGGTCCATCTACATATGTACGAGGTATTGTATTATGTGATGCTGTATAAAACGTATTTGTACCCTTTGTAGATATGTTACGGCTAATAGTGCGGCTACACGTGCAGCCTGTTAAACTTAGACGTATCCTACTTATCTTCGGTTAGAACATGCAACCAATTTGGATTTAGCGCTCGCCGGCCGCGGTACCGCTCGCTGCACTCGCTCGGCTCGCGCGCGTTTAGTCACAGTTCTAACCTAAACTAACCTAATTCATTTGGTCGGCGTGTCATAGCAATAAAGAGGGTACACAACTGTTACCAGCCGCACTAGGGTTTAGCCGGCTAGAACTAGGTGTAGCCGCACTTCGGCTTTTAGCCGTAACAGATATGCTGTTAGTAAAAATAACATAAGTAAGTATTTAACTACAGACGTACACGAAGAGCAAGCCTTGAAACTAGTTGATGGTCATGTAGGTCAAATGTAATACGATTATACTCTTTTGTATCCACCAGGCTATCTAATTACCGCAAATAACTAGCTACGTCAAACAGGACTTGCAGCTATTGTATATTGTTTACATCTTGTTAAAATTATCATTATAAATCATAGTTTTTCTGCCTCTAACCATAATCTACCCAATCAACACACCACAATTGACTTATTTCGAATCAGTAAGGCAAAAAAGAACCTTTGCTACCGACTCGTCACTTTCGGACAGCTTTTATATCATGTTATAACTAGACTAACCAATTACAGCAAATCCAAAATACAGACGTCATTAGAGTGTACGCACGGCGGCCAATCAAGCTATGAAAAATCAAATTAAGCTGATCTCTCATCGTACGGGAAGCTCATTCAAAGCGAAGTCAGGTTATACTGGTTATGTATAGCTTGATGTGCCGCCGTGTGTACCTCTTGTTTAAACCGATGATCCGGAAAATATTACATTTCCTACAGCAGATACTACGGCGATGTACGGGGCGATATACGTCTACTCAATTTTTTTTATCCTAACTTCCTATCCTAATCCTAACTATTCTAACTAATATTATAAATGCGAAAGTAAGTTTGTTTGTTATCTTTTCACGACTAAACCACTATCCTAAAATGTTGTCAAGTGTACAGAAACGGATATAAACCCTTCATCCCGAAAAAAAGTGCTGTTCCCGAGGAAAACAACAATAACGTTCTTATGGTAACAGATGGCGCCTTTCGAATTATGATGAATGATATTATTACAAGTACACAGTATAGTACAGAGTGCAACCCGAATTTATTGTCAAATTTTAAATTAACCGAGCTAAGCCGCGGGCAAAAGCTAGTTAACAAATAAATAGTTTTCATCTCATTGTGAAACCCTAAAATTGTACAAACGTTTTATAAAAATGCATTATGGAGTTGTGTCAGTCCTAAAATCGAATAGCAAGATTGCCAATTTGAAACCGTAAAATATAAAAAGAAATCCTTGTAGTGCTAATGTAATTGTTTCTGGTGAACAAAGAAGAAAATACCATTATGGAGAGATGTGATATGCTAATTAATAAGGTTAGGTCATCAACAACAAAAATGACTCATCAAAAATGTTTATTCACCTTGATTCTTTGGTATCCATTAAAAACAGTACAACTCATTTCTCTATTACCACAAAAACATCGAAAATAAATTATTTAAATATTATGTTTATGAACATGCTTATAATTCAACGCGTGTTCTGGGTGGCGGTATTGGTGGTGGTACGGCATCCCGGTAGTATTTCTGATAGATGTCATCCCAGAAGCGAGTGCGTTCTTCCAAGAGCACCCCACGTAGTTCCAGATTCTCATCCAGCACCATGTGTGGTGACCTATCCGCGCCTGCTGCCGGCCACGTAGGCAGCGACGACCCTTCAGGCACGGGTTTCCTGAAAGCAACCACGTTTTAAGAAAACATTCGAATCACAATTAATACCGCTTCAACTGCGGTGATCTGGATCGACTTACGAGTCGAATATACGCAGACAACCAATGGATGTGGTTCTGAATGAAATTGCTGAGCGTCAATTAAATAAATATCATTTTTTTTACATCAAATACTCACCCAGTCTTTAGAAAATTATGCCAAATTTCACGGAGAACATTTTTCATTTTCAAAAGCTTAGGCGATGCAAAAGTGTCATCTGGTATATTACTACCAATATTACCATCCATCATAGCCATCGATTGGGCGCAGTGGGTAGCACCACGTACGTTGGTGTGTGGAATCACAGGGTCGGAATCGTCCACAAAGGAGTATTCATACAAATAAATTTCATTGTTGCCAGCCTCCACGTGCAATTTTGTAGCCCAAAGCATGGGATAAGTAAATATAACATCCGAAAAGTAGTCCACGTATGCTAAAATGTTGTCGTCACCAATCGGTTTGTCGCCAAAATAAAACGTCTTTATTTTATTGGCTACTTCTTCCTTTTCTTCGTCAAAATCAAAATCAAAATCAAAGCATTTATTTCAAGTAGGCCAGTTACAGGCACTTTTGAATTGTCGAAACAAAGGCAACAGTAAAATAAAGCTACAGTCCCAGTCACAAGGCACAAAAACTGTGAAAGTACTGTAGTTGCCCATTCCCTAACGTAGATCTCTATGGAGAAGAACGGGCAAGAAACTCCATGGACACTCTTTTAAATCAGAATACTTTAACAAAACCTTGGTTACATCATTTATTTTGAGATGGTACATTATGTGAGAACGATGCAGCAAGATGTGTACGTTAAAAGTGTCCATAGTAAAAACAATTCAAAAATAAAATAATTAATTCAAATAAGCCGTGGCAAATAAGAGATGACCAGTCACAACTGACAGCGCCCGTTCACGAACATGACGCATGTATCAGCACCATTAAACTCAACCATTTTGAAGGGAACTAAATGATCCGACACACGTGCCACCATCAGCGAGACATTTGAGTGAGCATGACATACTCCTAACCGCCAGGGCACATTCAAGTCAAGAAAAGACGCAGGTTTCCAGCGAATGACAGCTTTCTAGTACATAGTACTCACACAATAATTATGGGCTAGGCGGCTATATAATACAAAAGAGATTGAATCTATACAATGCAAAGATAGTTATACAATCTTCAGCAGCTCCAACAATACTATTTAATGCTATCAATTTAGGCGCCCCTGTTCTTGTGGAGCAGGACCGGCATTGAGCCAAGCATTTTTATCAGTGATATAATCGTCCAACTTGTAGTATGCTTTCTTACATAGTGTGCGTTTAATGCATGTTTAAATTTCGTTTCATTCAGTTCAAGAATACTTTGTGGAATTTTATTATAGCATCTCAAACAGTACCCCATGAAAGATGAGTCTACTTTAGCGAGTCTGAAGCCCGGCTGAACTAATTGGTCTCTATTTCTAGTACTGTAACTGTGTCTGTCACCTCTTTTATTAAAAAGATGTAGATTTTTTCTTACATACATTATGTTTTCGTAGATGTATTGACAATGTAGCGTCATGATGTTAATTTCCTTAAACAGTTCCCTTAGAGAATCGCGCCTACGAAGATTATATATGGCTCTGATGGCTCTTTTTTGCAGAATAAATATAGACTCAATGTCTGCAGCCCGTCCCCACATTAAAATGCCATAAGACATAATACTATGAAAGTAACTAAAATAGACCAGTCTAGCGGTATCTATATCAGTATATTGACGGATTTTTCTTATAGCATACGCTGCTGAACTTAGCCGCCCCGCAAGAGATGTTAAATGAGAACCCCATTGTAGCCTTGAATCAAGCGTAATCCCCAGGAAAACCGTTTTATCTACAAATTCAAGTTTCTCTTTATTCAATACTATATCACAATCGCTACTTTTAACATTCGGTAAAACAAATCTTACGCATTTCGTTTTTTTTTCATTTAACACTAAATTGTTTGCTGTGAACCAATTATGGACCTGAAGTAGGGCATTATTCACGTCATCTAGATTTTGGGCCCGTCTATTTATCTTAAAAATTAGGGAAGTGTCATCAGCGAATAACACCATATTTTGAGGTTGGTTTTTCAATAAATAGGGGAGATCATTTATATATACTAGAAAGAGGAAAGGACCCAATATTGAGCCTTGCGGTACCCCCCATTTTTACTTTTAAACCCTGTGAATTAACACCATTTATTTGCACATGTTGTTGTCTATCACTCAAATAAGATTTTACCAAACTAAGTGCAAGTTTCCCTAGTCCGTAATGCTCAAGTTTCAAAAGTAATGTGTCGTGATTTACGCAATCAAATGCTTTGGAGAGGTCACAAAATATTCCAATGGCGTCTTGGGACTCTTCCCACGCAGTAAATATGTGCTTTAATAAGGTTACACCGGCGTCAGTTGTACAACGTCCCTTGGTGAAACCATACTGTTGATCGTGTAAGATTCTGTTGGTGTTAAAATGATTGAGCATTTGATTTAGCATTACCTTTTCAAACACTTTGCTAAAAACTGGCAACACGGATACAGGTCTATAATTATTTGTATCTTTACTATCTCCGGATTTAAACAGAGGTATGACTTTTTTGTATTTCATTAAGTCCGGGAAAACTCCTTGATCTACACACAAATTAAAAATTAAAGCTAAGTATGGTGCTATAGTCTCAATTATGGATGTACAAACTTTGATAGACATTCCCCAAAGATCTTCGGTCAGTTTGACTTTTATTTGCCGGAAAGCTTTAATAACTATCATAGGGTTTATGTGTTTAAATTTAAATTCAGCCGGGCACTCAGACACATTCGCCTTTAATAAACCAATTGAGACTTCAGCAGAGGAATTAAGAGCCTCCGTAGTTTTTAACGGTATATCGGTAAAGAAATTTACAAACTCATGAGCTACTTCCTGATTAGAGCTTTTAGGACCACATGCTGTATCTAATGTGTAGCTAGTGTTACGTATTTTCTTCCTGTTAGTCTCGTTATTTATGACTTTCCAAACTGTCTTAATTTTGTTTTCTGCTGTTTTGATCTTGTTGCTAATGTGCAAGGCTTTGGCAACCTTGCATGTATTTCTAAAATTTTTTGAATACTTAGCAACATACTTGTTGTTGTCGTCTGATTTAAACGTTAAGTCAGCTGGTAAGAAATCAGAAAACATTTCATTCATCTTTGGCTTTCAATTATCGTAGAGTAATACACGCAATAATCCTTCCATGTTAGCGAAACCATACAACACAGGTAACTTTTTGTAGTTGCCTTTCTTAAATATACTCAGAGGAGATTCTGTCAGGAATGCTCCGTCTCCTGTATCACGCTCCACACATGGCGAAAACATGAAAGTAGGTCTGGCAAAAAAATTATCTGACATCAACAGTTTCAACGGAGCTGTCTTATAGAACTCCTCCAGTGCGTAAGTATCGTCTACGTTAGTAAAGTTTAGTTCCCTGGCATACTTTTTGGCAATCTCTAGAGGATCTCTTTGAATTGCAAAGGCTGCAAGATTTCCACCGCTTTCTGGTACGACTCGATGGAACAATCCTTCGGCTGACTTAGAGAGCATTAGTAGATCCACAGCTGCAGAACCTGCACTACCACCCGCAAGAGTGACATCATCTGTATTACCGCCGAAACTGGCGATGTTCTTTTGTACCCAACGTAGCAGCGCCACCTGGTCCTTCATGCCAGCATTGCCTGGTACGTCCTCGGTGCCGAGACAAAGGAATCCGTGAACGCCAAGTCGATAGTTAAACGTGACCATGATAAAATCTTTCGTCTTCGTAATATACTGTGTTGCCTTGAGCATATCGCTGTAGCCTATTATAAAACCTCCTCCATGAATATACTCTAGGACTGACAGGTTTTTCTTGTCTGTGTTTGGCACAAACACATTAGCAATCAGACAATTTTCATTTACCTTTATGGTTTTTGGCATGAAGTCTAGGAATGGTACCTCAGGTTGTGGACACGTTACTTCTTCGTTGATAGCTTCGTATGGTTGCAACCATACCGGCGGAGGAAGAGGTGCCTGAAAACAAAGTTCAATATCAAACCAGCGTCATTGTCTATATCGAAAATTCTTGAGAGAAGTTTTTTTTTATTTTTTTTTATTTTTAAAAAGCGTTGCCCCACACTAGGAATTTCTCCTGTATCGTGGGTGCGTTTACAAACATTTAAACTCACATACACAAACAGCCAGACCCGGAACAACCCAGTTAGTGGTGCAAGAAAGCAATGTGAGAGAATGAGCATCCTCTCTTCATTAAGCATTCAAATATTCACATGTTCATAATGATAGAAACACACTAGTGTTCCAAAACAGTTATATCTATGTAGAAAGGGTCAGTCTTGGGTACATAATAACAGCCGCTCTTGTCGATCTTTAGGTTAAGCCGTGTTTGCCTAGGTTGGTCTGTGGATGGGTGACCGCCCATTATTTACTGAATTTCTTCCGTGCCTCGGAAAGCACGTTAAGCCGCTGGTCCCGGGTGTCATTTGTAGATCTTTGACAATTGTTAGGTAGTCAGTGGCCCACAAAATCTGACAACCAGTCTTACCAAGGGGTATCGTTGTCAAGGGGTAACAGTACTAACTGGTTGTGGCGGTCAGATAAGCAGTCGCTCCATGTAAAATACTGGTATTCAGCTGCATCCGGTTAAACTGGAAGCCGACTCCAACATAGTTGGGAAAAGGCTAGGCAGCTGATGAGTCATGTGTTCATAATTTTGGACTATTATGATTGACTAATTGAGTTTTCCCTACAATACTCGATTTCTATAAATAAAAAATCTATTCTTAACAAGTATTTAGTGTACATGACATGACATTTTATTACTGTTATCATAAGTTACATGACTTATACTCGTAAATCAAGATCACGCATAAATTAAAACGTAAATATTACAAATCATCATCATCATCATTTCAGCCGAAAGACGTCCACTGCTGGACATAGGCCTCCCCCAAGTGTCGCCAATATTACAAATAGTACGGCCAATTTATATAAACATAGTGAATGACCTGTTGTTTATGTACTGACTGTACATTCCTTAGAGTTGAGTAATGAAGCTGCCATTTTTTTAATGTAAAAGAAAAATTGTTTTGCGCTTATAAAGCGTTCGATTGTCGACCATACAGTCGTTATGGAGTCTCTTCTACTACCTAGAAATATAGAAAGTCTAGAAGGCCTAGACTTTTATTTTCGGGGGGAAACCTTTACAAGGCGACCGGTCTTTGGGGATAAGACCGGGGAGTGTGGAATTTTTACCGCACTAAAACCACCCCGGTGGTCACCATCCGCACATGAGAGGAGGCACCGTTTCCTCTTCAAAGACCTGTCCGGAGAAGGTCTAGACCTAGTGACATTTAATCTGCGATGAAGACGATTGTGATATTGTCATTTTCAACAATGTATGAGACTGACATGCATTGAAAACGATAGAACTTGTGTAGCCCGCCTTTATTAATACCTAATATAGTTTAAAAAAATCAAAACTGTTTGAATTCTTATGAAACTAGATTCATATATTCTTGTAATTACAGACGTGTCATGAGGCTCGATATCCTATGATAATACAGGGTGTAAACGGACCCTTCACGAAGCCGTCAACCAAATATTATGTACATCAAACTAAATGTAACCCTACGCAAAAATTATTGCTGGGTAAGGACTTATTTTGTGTGGATTGAAAAATCACCTTTTACTGTAAAACTCAATGTAACGCACTCAAAACTTGGTGCTGATTGATGCTTTGGATAGTAAACGGGTCATGGGCGTAATTAAAGTTAAGTTAAAACCTTAAAAAGAAATAATAAAAAAAAAAATGTGAAAAAATTGGAAATTTGACCTCCAATATCTCCGTAACTAGAAGGTTCCCAAGTAAGGTACAGAAAAAAAAATCGCAATGACGTGGAGAACAAGTGCCTTTCGGCTTTGTTAAAGGTCTTTTTACAACCATCAAGCCAATAAGGGCCCAATTGCGAGAGCAATTGGTCTCATTTATCGTTACCTTGACCACTGTCCCAATGTCAACATATTTGGTGGATAATATTAAGGAAAGATGTATTGTCGTTTTAAACAATTGATTTGTAACTTTCTCTTCTTTTATGTTTATTAATACTGTAATATTATTTAATTCCTCTTACATGTTTGTGTAACACTAGTGTACTGATTTTGACATCATCATCGGGACGGCTTCCAGTCTGACCGGATGCAGCTGAATATCAGTATTTAAATAGAGCGACATGGCATTGCATGAAGTATTGATTTGGAAATATGAAAAAAAAAAAAAAAAAAAAAATGAAAGCGTTTATTCGTGGTAGGTAAGCTCCAATTACAAAAAAAAAAAAAATGTTACTTCTGCCAAACTGTAAAGCAGTTTGTTGGCAGATGTAGCTCCCATAATATTATCACAAAGGCTGACTAGTAGTGAATTAGGACTTATTTCCATATTTTTATTTATATTTTTATGTATAACACCACTAGACGCTTAATTTTTATTTTCTGAATTATTGGGATGACAAAATGCTATTTGACGTTGTAATTTCAATTTATAATTTATATATTTTTTTTATATATAATTAAACGAAGGACGTACTTTGTTGTGAGCTTGTTTTGTAAATGAACATATTTTCCTATGGAAACTACGCTATGTGGCAGTTCCCTACAGTCAAACTACAAGAGTTTTTTTTTGGAAAAACATATCTATGCTGAGGTTATGAAGAGTCGTTTTTATGAAGCGTCACTATTATTATAATTTAGGGAGTAAACTATTTATTTTTAAATAGGTTTTTAAATAGGGTTACCTTAAATTTATCTACGCCCACAGGCGCTGTGGCGTAGGGTATGTTGTAGAATGTGTATAGATCCTCGCTGGGGTCCTTGCGCCCACGCACCGGTCCTTGCGCTGTTTTCACTTCCCGCCATTCGTCGGCAGCCAGAACAGCCGTCACGCACAATAGTACCAAACACGTCCGCCACTCCATCGCTACGTTTGCAAACTAATTCAGTAATTCATATTTATGTTGCACCGAGGTAGCCAGTATTATCTCTGTCAGCAACGGTAGCAGTAGCGAAGGGTCAATTTTGTAAGAGGTAAGTCGGTGTACATAATTATCTTTAATGTGATTATATTATTTGTCTATGGAATACTGTCTGTCTATGCCATTATTCAAAGAGAATCCGGTAGGAATCGAGTTGTGTGGAACCTTCGCCACTACACGGTAGGTAAGATTTATAATTGATAATTATAATAAACAAGATAGATGCCTATCAGACGATGTCAAATTTACCATGACTTGTTTTTAAATAATATAAAAAACATTATTGAGTTAAAAACTTCTAAAGTTAAGATGCGTGGCTGGTTTCGTTGCTGG
The DNA here is from genome assembly GCA_910589295.1 of Noctua janthe. NCBI lineage: Eukaryota > Metazoa > Arthropoda > Insecta > Lepidoptera > Noctuidae > Noctua > Noctua janthe. The sequence goes on along the minus strand of OU342556.1, from coordinate 7,934,777 downwards.
AAATATAAGATATTAGCTTATGCCCACGGTTTCGACGGCGTGGACTTCGATTATTGTCCCACGGGATCACAGTACTGGGATAAAAAGTATCCTATATGTTAATCCAGGCTATAAACTATTTGTGTGCCAAAGAACATCGGCATTATGGGGCTCTCTCAATTTCAGAAGTGTTCAACAATGAAAGTATGTACATTATATGAAGCAATTAATGAGCATTTTTTTTTTTTTTCCGGGTGGGAAATCATCAAATGACCCCCACTCTGGGCGAAGCGGAGGGGAGTGTCAGACTTGTACTGACTAAAACCCATCCATGTTCCTTCTTTGCCCTTTATTTTCCAGGGCCACGGTATCTCTTTCGAACAGTCCCGCAGCCCTGGCAGGCATCGGCCCATGCGGACCCCTACGTGGTTGCTGACATCTCTTTGAGGCGCGCGTGGAACACGAACGCGCCGTCGACACGGCCTGTCGTCATAAGACGGCCGGACGGCGAGCTAGCCCATAACTCGCCGTCCACAGGCCAAACAATTAATGAGCTTTAAGTAACATTCATCAGCTTTTTTATTATATTGCACAAGGATAAAAAAGAAGAATGAAATATTTTGTTAAATCTGAATATCTAAACGCAATTATTCGCTGTATCAAAACGCAGAACTCGGGACAGTTTTGGAAAAATAGAATAAATGTAGTATTATCGTCGCATTTAAAGACTTCAATTAAATGTTTCGGTAAGCCGGATCGAATCAGTGTACCGGAAGGATCGTCTCTGCCCGCTTGGCCCGCAGCAGGCGCAGACGGGAGTCCGTATATGTCTCTGGGACAAGCAGTGAAGTTGGGAGGAGAGTATCTGGAAACACGAGCGCGGTTCTGGGATGACATCTACGAGAGATACTACAAGGCGCCGGGTGCCGCCGCCACAGTCCCCTCAAGGACTCGTAGAAGTGTAGTGAGCACAGTCTGATACACCTATGTACGAGTCATGAGCACTATGTTTACACGTAGCAACTTTTAAAAGTGATTTTCTGCAATGCTACGGTATTTCCTCATAATCATCATCATTCTCAGCATGCCTTCTTCTTCCATACTTCTCAGTATTTATTGATTGTAATTTCATTCTGTTACATAAAAAAGGAAAATATTTCACGAGAAATTTGCTTTCGAATTTTTTTGTGTATAAATATTGCTACTCGTGATTGTACTCTTTTCTTGGCTGGAAACGTTTCTCTGACGTCTGTCAAGGACAGTGGTTCCGTAGCAACATGCTAAAAAAACTGTTGTTGTTAATAATTTTGGTTTTAAAGTATTTTTTCAGACAACTGTCCTATAATAGGCCATTTGCGTCAGATATTAGAATAAAGAAATTGTTATGATATTTTCTTGCATTTTAATCAGTAAATCAGGCTTTAACTTAAAGTTAAGGTGCGCTTTGAAATGGAAAACACCGCGACATCGGCGATGAGATTAAACTTGCAGAGGAAGACTGAAAGAAAGAATTGAATGCTGAGCCACAACTTGGGAAAGGCTTTAGCTTAGAGTTAAGTAAGGAAGGCAAAGTTGTTAGCTCAACGGTGTAAAATTATGTAAATTAAAACTTAAACACGGTTACTTTTTAGTCGTCTTACAAAGAAACAGAGAAAGAAAAAGTATTTATTAGACTCACAGGACAAAACAAAAAAAAAATGGTTGAATTCACAATAATACAAAAATTATAAAAAAAGGTGGTCCACTAATGTTCCCGACATAAAATACCTCCAGACGCGATTTTTTGTACCTACCATAATAGGTACAAAGAAAAATAAATAATACATTAGACTAAAATTATGAAACGTCCTGTTAATGATGTTTACCTGTCAAACGGGAGAACATACCTACCTGTTGTGATGTCAGCCTGTAATCCCGTACAGAAAAGTGTAGAACGGTACCAAGTAAGTGGCCGCTTAAAATCAGGATCTTAAACTATGAATGAACAGATTGACAAAAGTTTTCATTTTATTCAAAAATGCCACAATGGGTCTTAAACATGATTATAAACCCGAAAAAAAGAATGCGCCGAAATATCGGGAACTCAAAACAAACAGTAAACATGGTAATTATCCCGTTTCTAGTGTAAATGATAAAATAATAATTGTTATAACTATGTGGAGTTCTCACGAGAAGAGGGCGGATAGTAGGCAATCACTTGACAGGTACTTTGATTACAGTTCACTGCGTTTTGCTGGTGGCGGAGGTGGCGCCACTGGCTCTCGGTAGTATTTCCCATAAATATCTTCCCAGAATCGACCTCGTTCCCCTAGGAATACTCCCCCCAGTTTCACTTGATTTCCCAAAGACAGGAATGGGCTTCCATCTGCACCTACCGCTGGCCAGGCGAGCAGGGACGATCCCTCTGGCACTGGTTTTCTGAAAAATTGAATTTTCCAGGTTGAGTTTAGGTTTAAAATTTTAGGGAACTGGACTGTCTGATCAAATTGTTTCGAAATGACATTATTGATAATAAACTCTTTTGTAGAATAAAGCGGTGAGCAAAAGCTAGTTAGATTATAAAGAATGTAACTCACCCGAGAATAGCGAAGTTTAACCACATTTCTCTAATAGTTGCTTTCATTTGTTTATATTCTTCTGACAAGGTGTCTTCATTTCCGTCGGATACTGCCATCGTCTGAGCACAATGTCCAGCTCGACGAACATCAGCGAAAGGGACAACAGGAGTGCTGTCATCGACGAAAGAATATTCATACAAATATACTTGGTTGTGTCCAGCTTCGACGTGTAGCTTAACAGATCTCAGCGTAGGATAGCCAAAAGTAATGTCACCAAAGTAATCAAGGTATCTCAGGATTGTATTTTCTCCCACTAGCTGGTCACCAAAATAAAATTGTTTCACTTGTTCCCCAATTTTTTCCTTCTCTTCTTCACTTTCGAATTGTAAGTCAGCAGGTAAGAAATCGGCAAACTTCTCATTCATACCATCCTTAAATTTTTCAATATTACCAGTCATTAATGATCCTTCCATTTCGGCGGTGCCGATTAAAAGCGGAACTTTTTTATATTTACCATTCTTTATTATGTTAACCGGTGAATCATCGAGAAAAGCTCCGACACCATCTTTGCGTTCAACACATGGCGAAAAAAGCACGGTCGCGTCTGTTCTGTCCAAAAATGTGCTCTTTTGTAGTGTTTTTAGTGGAGTATTAATGTAAAACTCTTGCAAAGCGTAAAAATCATCCACATCAGTGAAGTTTAACATTCTAGCGAATGTTTTAGCGTTTTCAAGGGGATCTACCTGAACTGCAATTGACGCTACAGAGGCTCCGCTTTCTGGAATAACTTTATTAAATAGTCCTTCCGCAGACTTTGAGAGCATCAACAAATCCACAGACACTGAGCCAGCACTGTAACCAGCAATTGTGACGTCATCAGGGTTGCCTCCGAAGTTAGCAATGTTCTTCTTCACCCAGTGGAGTAGTGCCACCTGGTCCTTCAGTGCGGCGTTGCCTGGAGCGTCCTCCGTGCCCATACACAGGAACCCGTGCACCCCGAGTCGGTAATTGAAGTTGACCACAATTACTTTCTTGGTCTTGACTAAGTGGTTAGCAGTTAAAAGGTTTCCAAATCCAATTTCGAATGCGCCACCATGAACATATACTATAACAGGTAAATTTTTATCTTCTGTGTCGGGAACGTAAACATTTGCAATGAGACAATCTTCTTGCATTGTTTTAGAAGTCAAATCCATGAATGGTGAAGTATCCTGTATACATATAATGCCTTTGTCAACTGCTTCTAGTGGTTCTAACCACACTGGTGCTGGGGAAGGCGCCTGGAAACAGAAATGAAGTAGCATGAGTGAAAATTGAGATTTTCTTATCTAGTTAAAGGAATCATGAGCAATTATAAGTTTTTCACGTAAAATTGTAATCAAGAACCCAAAACAAATACCTTAAACCTGTCGGTTCCTGTGGGTACTGTGGCGTAAGGTATATTGTAGAAGGCGTACAGTCCCCCGGCAGGGTCTTTGCGCCCGCGCACCTCTCCTTGTTGAATGCGTACTTGTCGCCACTCACTGTCATCGCACTTACTCAACACTACTACACATAACATTATAATAAATCGCCACATTGTCAATAATAACTTGGTTTAGGACAAAAATTTCATTAAAATACTATTTTAGTTTAAATATATGCTCAAAGTGCGACTTCGAAGTGCTAAGTTCACAATAGCCACTAAAGATAAGTTTCTTCAATTCACGATATGTTATGATTATGATTATCTACCGTATGTTTTCGGTAAGACAAGGAATTGATAATACAACAGTGAGTTGATAATAGCCGTTGATTTGTCACTAATAACGCTCGTCCATACGAATACTTTTATTTTTTTTATGTAAACCGACTAGGAACGAGTACCAGAAATAATAGCCATCGGTCCTTCCAGAAACATGGCCATGAACAAACTGATAGCTCTGCTAACAACTAGGTAGCTCGTACCGTTTGTGACCTTGCATAAATAGTAGGTAAACTATTTATATAAACTTGTCGCACACAAAAAAGGTACAAAGTTTGCAATGTATGAAATAGTACTACCTACTTAGATTTATTTATTTATTTAATATTTTAAGCACATAATTATGTACAGAGGCGGACTTAATGCCAATGGCATTCTCTACCAGTCAACCTTTGAGAGATGCAGAGACAGACTGTGGTAGGTGCATTTGAGAAAATTATGGATTAGTGTGCAGGCCTGAAGTGACCTAAGAAGCCGATTCCTGCCGGCTTCCCTTCGGAGACAAGACTCTCCACTCACAAAGACAGTCCTGTCCTGTCCTGTAATGACAATCAAAGATTTAAAAATGACAGCCGGGACCAACGGCTGAACGTGTTTTCCGCGGCACGGAGGAAACGGTGTAATGGGTGGTCATCCATCGACGGACCAACCTAGGCAAGCGCGGGTTAGCCGCTGTTATTATTTAGCCACGAGCGCCTCCACTACATAATTAAGCCACCAATTCACCACCCTGAGTCTCAGGTAGGCGCTACGCTTTGCTAAGACTGATTGTCAGACTTTCGGATTTCTGACTACTCGTAACGACTGTCCAAGATCTACAAATGCAGCCGGGACCAACGAAAGAATGCCTTGTGTGTAATTAAGTAATGTAATAGATGGTCACCCATTTACGGACCAACCTTGGCTTGCTATTGCTTACTTACCTAACCTTGAAAATCGGCCCATGTGGCTGTCATTATTTAGCCACAACCATTGACGGTGGATTAAGTTTGGATGTAAGTGGTTATCTCGGAAACTATTAATCCGATTTAAAAAATTCTTTCACTGGTGGAATGCTGCATAACCGCGTTGTAGAAGCATATGCTATAGCACAATTCGCGGGCAGATGCAAGTACTTATTATATTAGATAAATGTGCTGGTATGGATTGACGAAGAAGACATGCTGCATAGTGTCGGTACTTTAATAGAAGCCTAGAAGCTTGGGTTGCCTTTATAACTTACTACTCTTCATGGGGTTACTGAAGGCTGCTTACCATAGGGGCTTGCCGTATTGTTGGCTCATATAGTAAATTAGCATGGAAACAACTGTATGGTGATTATATTATCTACGTAATCAGAATGTACCTAAATTACAACATAATATTATATGTTACACCATTATATTGTAGTCTAAATCCTGGTTATGAGATTATTTGTGTGTTTAGTTCAGACGTGATCATATCTCTTTTGATAATTAAATAAACAAATATAAACTGATACATATTTAATACTATACTGAAGGATCATTTTATTTTGGGTAAAGATAAAGGCAATTGCATAAGATTATGTAAGTATTTATAAAATTTGCGAGTCATCGTGACTATTAGTGTACTATGTGTAGCATATCACGGTTTTGATTGTGAATATCACACCGTGTGTTGATAAAAACAACAGCAGATCAGATTTTTTTGTTCATATTTACTTAACACAAACTACCAATATTAACACAAACAAAGACTCTGTATTATGGGTCGTTGTGTCTGATGCAAATAAATAAATTAAATTAAATTAAATTAAATACTATCTATCATCAAAATTTATGTGGACTTAACAACAAGAAAGACGACCTAGAAATTTATTTGAATGACTTAAAATCAAAAGTAAATTGTATTTGTATAAGTGAACACTTATTAAATGAAATCCAAATATCACAATTACAGATGACTAGTTATAAACTTGCTTCCTACAACACAAGAGTAAACAAAAAAAGAGGTGGTACACTTGTGCTAATAAGCGATGACAGACAAATAGAGGACATAGAAATTTGTAAAAAGCTCTATAAACAAGATCATTTTGAAGTATGTGGACTAAAAGATTTAGAATCTAATACTAATATTGTCTGTTGCTATAGAACTCCTGTGAATAATAATTTTGATAGTTTTCTTGAAAGGCTGAAACAACTATTGAAGCACTTCTTCAAAAAACAATGTTTGATTTGTGGCGACTTCAATATTAATCTGATGAAAGATGACAAATACCGAAAATCATTTTTATTATTGCTCACATGCTACAATTTTAGATGCTTGTTTGACACTACAACATTCTTGCGTAATGGCACAGAGTCATGTATTGACAATATATTGACAAATTTAATAGATACTAATATTACCGATATCCATATTGACCACAACGGATTATCAGATGGACATCTTCTTTGCACAATAAATGTAAAAAAAGTAACAGGAGAAATAAAAAGCAGTAATTTTAAGTATATTAAAAAAAGAATATATAATAAAAAATAAGGCGGAATTTAGGAAAAAGTTGGCAGAGATAGATTGGAATTTCGGCATAAATACATTTATAAGAAAATTTAATGAAATACATGATAATTCTTTTAAAAAAAAGCACATTATAATTGATCTTAATAAGCCTGGAAAAAGTTATTGGTTTAGCAAAGGAGTTAAAGTATCCAGCAAAGTCAAACGCATTTTGTGCCTTATTGATAAAAAAAGATGTGATAAATCAATTTTAAAATATCGCGAAAACTACTTAAGGATATTTAGAAAGGTAGTAAGATGTGCAAAAAAGCTCGACACTAGGAAAAAGATCGATCAGGCACCTCAATCTAGTAAAGCCATGTGGAAAATAGTGAATAGTAGACGTAATTCTAATAAAAAAACAAAGCACTGATATTGTAATTCTTAAACAAGATAATAAAATATATGACAGCCCCATAGACGTAGCCAACATTTTATCTGCCCAATTTAACAACATAATTACATTAAAGTCTTCTGATCATAGCTTAGCTAAAAAATACTTAACCGACAATATGGCTAGAGTAGACGATAACATGTTGTTTGATCAAGTAACCCCGGTAGAAATCTTCAAAATGGTTATTAATAAGTGCAATAAAAGTTCTAACGGTCATGACGAAATACCCATAATTATCATCAAGGATAACATTGACATATTAGCTGAGCCAATAGCTGACTTTTTAAACAAATGTATTGAGCAATGTGTTTTTCCTGAGCAATTTAAAATTGCTCGTGTTTTGCCTATATTAAAAAAAGGCTCTAAATTATATGCGAAAAACTATAGACCCATTTCACTATTACCGGTATTCTCTAAAATATTTGAAAAAGTGATGAAAGATAGGCTTGTCAAACATTTGATTAAACACAATATCATTAGCTATCAACAGTTCGGGTATCAAAGAAGCATAGGAACCATTGATGCAATAGACTCACTAGTGGATGATGTGGTTAGCAAATTGAATAATAAAGAAAAAATGGCAGGACTATTCCTAGATCTTAGCTCTGCCTTCGATACTGTTGAACATAAAATCCTTTTAGACAAACTAGAACACTATGGGATAAGAGATAATGTCTTAAAACTTTTCAGTTCTTATTTACAGAACAGATCGCAGTACGTCGAAATTAAGTCAGTTGAAAGCGGACATGAAAAAATTAACAAATCTAAGCTTGTTAGAGTACAAAAGGGAGTTCCACAGGGCTCAGTCTTGAGTCCAATATTTTTTATAATATTTCTTAACGACTTAGCAAACTATATGTATAAGATAGTACCAGACATCAAAATGGTTATTTTTGCTGATGACACAAGTGCCGTTATGAACGATATCTCTGTAAGGGACTTAGAAAATAAAGTGAATCATGCACTGTCTTCTTTTGAACATTGGTTTTCCACTAACAATTTAAAACTCAATGTGGACAAAACAAAATGTATGCTATTCAAATCAACCGTGAGGAATAATGATAGTATTAAAATAGCTTCATTGGGAAATAAAGTGGAAATTGTTCAAAATTTAACTGTGCAGCTTTACAAAAGTGCAATACCTACACGGTCAAAACGTATGGATTAGATGATTTTTTTTTTAATAACCCATGAAAAATTTGTATGTGGGGGAGGGCTCAGAATGATGTACTGAATACGTGGTAACCGTCTTCACGTCGGTTTCCCTTCCACTCCGTATGTGTGTGTATCTACTGTTAAGTACACCTCTGCTTAATCCTTCGTGGATGATAGGCGTGATTTTATTATCTTACACAATAAACAATAATATTACACCTTTTTTTGGTCTACCTACCTCACACATAACTCGAACCTGTCAAACATAGAAAAAAACGTAGCTATAGTTAGTTCAGTGACCTACATAAACAAAAAAATAACTTGCAAAGTGGTTTTGAATATATTAACACTATATCTGCCAAGGATCATTTTATACTAATATACTATATAGGGTTGGATAAATTCGACCCTTGGCGACTTTGTGCGATATTTTAGTTAATAAGTACTAAGCCATAGACGGTTTTTGAAGTGGCTTCAATTTCTTCTATACTACACCTGAAAAAATAAAATAAAATGCTGGTGACATAATCTCCTCCTTTTTTGGAAGTCGCTTAAAAAGAGGTTAAGTTTGGAAGTAGAAAGTTCTGCGAAACTAATTCGATCCGATAATATGGCCAAGTGTCATAGTGTGGTGGTGCCATATTATGTTTTATGTTAAAACAAGAAAACAGGCAAAAGCTTTTACATAAATGTGCGGGTCGATAAAATATGTAAGGCTGCGCAGCGGCAGTGTTAAAAAAGACCAGTTGTAATAATGATTATGCTCATATAGTTTATAAATAGCAAAATGGTTCATATAAAACCTTCGATGCCAGATTTTACCATGTTGTCTTTAAATAGTAGCCTAGTGTTGAAGTATTATTCGTAAATGTTGTGGTACGCACTTCTGGTGTTATGTGGTGTGACCGTCAGCAGCCAAAATGACGAAAAATGGAAACTTGTGCAGACTGGGCAAGGCCCAGTGCGTGGACGCCAGGCCCCTGAGGGGATGTTCGTTTTCTATAACATACCCTACGCTACAGCACCCACGGGAGAAAATAAATTCAAGGTACACATTGCATAGCTTATTGTCAATATTTTATTTGAAAAGGACAAGGACTTCTTGTATATTTCTAAACTCACGCTTATTCTTATTTCAGGCTCCTCTTCCGCCACCAAATTGGACGGAGCCATTTGAAGCTATAGACAAAAGAGTAATATGTCCACAAGCATCGATACCACCGCTGCAAGTGAACACCAACATACAGGAGGAGTGTCTCATCGCAAACATATACGTACCAGACACCGAAGCGAAAGACCTATCGGTCATGGTTCACATTCACGGAGGAGCTTTTCAAGTTGGCTTCGGTGAATTTAATACAGCAAAAAATTTGATGAAGAACAAAAAAACTGATTGTTGTGAATTTCAACTATCGCCTTGGTATCCACGGATTCCTTTGTTTAGGAACAAAAGACGCCCCAGGCAACGCAGGCATGAAGGATATAGTGGCTTTGCTTCGTTGGGTTAACAAGAATATCGCAAGTTTCGGAGGAAACCCTCAAGATGTCACACTATCAGGGTACAGTGCAGGAGCCGCTGCAGCGGATCTCTTAATCCTCTCCAAGTCATCCAAAGGCCTTTTTCACAAAGTTATCATTGAAAGTGCCTCTAGCCTAGCAGAATTTACAGTTCAATTGGACCCGCTAGCAAATGCACAAATGCATGCTAAAACTTTAAATTTCCCTAATGTAGAAGATATTAAGGCTTTAGAAAAGTTTTATAAGACTGCCTCATACGAAACGTTAACACGAGATGCGTTTTTTACAAGAAAAGATTCGACTTTTGTGTTCTCACCGTGTGTCGAGCGTGATACCGGGACCGGAGAAGAGATATTTTTGGAAGATTCTCCAATAAATATCTTAAAGAAGGGCAACTACGAAAAGGTACCGATGTTGTATGGCTTTTCTAACATGGAAGGACTTTTTCGGAAAATATTTTTTTATTTTTGGAGCATCCAAATGAATGATAAATTTTCAGATTTCTTGCCTGCTGATTTGATTTTTGATAGCCACGATGAAAAAGAAAAAGTCGCTGCACAGGTCAAGGAATTTTATTTCCATGGAAAGCCTATAGGCCCTGATACGGTGCTGGGATACGTTGACTATTTCACTGATATTATGTTTGCTTTTCCGGCTTTGCGATCGGTAAACCTTAACTTGGATGGCGGAAACAATCAAATATATTTGTATGAGTATTCCTTTGTGGATGATGATACGCCGTTTGTACCACATACAAAAATAAGAGGCGCCACACATTGTGCACAATCGCTGGCTGTCCTAGACGGAGTTAAACTGTTTAATCCGGATGAACAGGACGCTTCTCGTGAACTCAAAAAGATGAAGAGTGTCATGCGAGAACTGTGGAACAACTTTATAATAACCGGGTAAGCCATGCCATAAATTCATTTTTGTGTTTTCACATCACAGACCCGGAACAACTACCTGTAGGCCAATACAAATATTTGTTCCGTGCGGGAATCGAACCCGTGACACGAAGCGCAGCAGTCAATCGCTCAGCCACTGCGCCAACCGTGCCGTCAACGCACGCGTAATAAGCGTAGCTTGCGGTTAACCCACCAAGACAGATTCTTTATGAGGTCGAACGAGGAAAATCCTTTTATAAGTGTCATCGAATGGCATATATAAACTACTTAGTTAAATATAAATCTAATATTCAATAAGCATTGCTTACCGGACGATTGAATAATATTTTCTTTCATAATTTCAGAAAGCCTGTACCAGAAGGCTCGTCTCTTTCCTCGTGGCCAGCGCTGGGTACCAACAATTCTTCGTACATGTCTTTGGGGCAAACGGTAGAGCTACGTGACGCTCTATTGTCGGACCGAGCTAGCTTCTGGAGCAACATCTACGAGAAATACTACAGGGTACCAGTACCACCGCCTCCGTCACCGAAATCTTAGAATGTGTTGCAACAGTTCTTCTTTGTTTTACATTATATTGAGCGCAATGCTTAAACACTGTCCTTTTATTGTCATTTTGCCTGTGATTTTGCAGTACCTACAGTGACCTTTATGCTCGTTATCTGAATGTTTATTGTAGAGGTAAAATAAAAGTAAAAGAACTGTAGTGTTCCTCCATAATTTAACCGCAAAACATCTAAAGCCATTTTTATTGAAGGCAAAATGGGATCTAAACAAAAAGTGTTTGCTCCGACTACATGTATTGTAATTGTTAATGGCATGTATTTTACGCGGCGACAAACTAATCTGATTTAGGGTTTTAAAAATAATTAAAATGGGTAGCAAAAATAATAGGTGGGCAGCTCCAATAGATTGTAGATAAGACGTAGTCGACGTAGCTCCGTTGCGCGGGGCTTATATTTTTGTTTGCAGGGTTTAAAGTAACCTAAAACGAAGGGGATTCCGGGGTCTTAGTTCGCTCACTTCGGTCACTCATTAGACCCCGCCATCCCCTTCGAACCTAACCTGTCCGAGTCGGGGTGCCACAAGTCTCTCTCAGCCTTCGCTTGCTCTTGCTCCCATTCAGTATATTGGTTGCCAATTAAATTTTTATTCGCCCGATTAATAATTTCCCATTGTTGATTGTGGTAAAAAATTAAAACAAGTAAAGCTAAATAAAACGTGCTGCGGTGGCCCCAAGTAACATACCACAAAGGCAGGAAGGTAATGAGGTGAACTAAATAAATACTCATGAAATGGTAATTAAATGGCTCTCAACGCTTACCAAACATAATTTGATTATTTTTTATTTTTATGCAGACGAAGTAGTTCGATAAATTGCATGGTTTGATTCTATGCTCAAGTGTGATTTCTAATACTTATCATGTGAATAACAGAATTCATGTACCTGCCGATCTGCTTGCGACCAAAATTAGGCGCATCAGACAGCCTCGGGACGTGTAGACAACAACAAACTATCAAGCTAGGTAGGAGATACATCTATACTTCTATACTAATATTATAAAGAGAAAAGATTTGAATGTTTGTAACAAATAAACTTATAAACTACTGGACCGATTTCAAAAATTCTTTCACCATCAGTATACTATATCACTGAGTAACATAGGCATCCATGTGAAGCCGGGTCGGGGCGCTAGTTTAGTACACAGTAAGTATATGGTGACTTCGCATGGTAGGTATAAGCTATCGCTAAAGGAAGATTCAAATTATAGAGAAAACCTTCATTAATCATCATTTGCCTTGCCTTTACTTTATTGGGGTCGGCTTCCAGTCTAACCGTATGCAGCTGAGTACCTGTATTTTTCATCGAGTTACTGCCTGTCTGACCTCCACAACCCAGTTAGTACTCGGTAATACGATAGCCCTTGGTGAGACTAGTTGTCAGACTTTCGGGCCACTGACTAATTGTAACGACACTGTCAAAGATCTGCAAATGACAACCGGGACCAATGAATGCTCACCCATCCACGGACCGATCTAGACAAGCTTGATTCCTCGATACTAAAGACTGGCTACCTACCTATTTACAACAGTCTGTCTTTTAAGAGTTTGATGCCCTAAAAGAGGGCTTCATATTATTGCACCGTAGGAATTTCTGGTTATGGTGATTAGTTGAACGTAAAAGATACAACAGAGCGCTGTTATTAAGGCATTTATAAAGGTAGCGCTTGGTGTTAGTGAAAACGGAGAAAATACCGTTCTTAAGTCAGATCTTTCATAAACATTGGTCAAAGTTGTTGTTTCCGTCTATCGACGACCAACATGCATCGTCACTGTTCAACGGCAGAAAATGATATCGTCAGCCTGAACTCAATGACTTGGACAAAATAAAAATCAATACATTAGCATAATTGCTTATCAGAAAGAAATAATAAGTTTTAATACCTATTGCTTTTTTAACGAATCTGTTTTAGAATAGAAAATAATAGAAAATTAGGACTGTGTAAAGAGTGATATGGCAAGAAAGGAGGTGTCTGATAAGATGACGAGTAGTAATAGAGAAGTATAGTAGAAGAAGACATGGTGCGCCGACCCCAAATGAATTGGGATAAGGGCAAGAGAATGATGATGATAGAATAGAAAATTCTTTATTATGTACACCATACGAATAACATTCGTAAAAGAAAACATTTCACATAAGGTGACACAATGGGCGGTCTTATCACTAAAAGTGATCTTTTTAAGACAACCTTTGGCTGGATTACAGGAAGAGATAGAGAGACAATACAGGTAGTCTGTTGTGTACCAATTACATATCAATACACACTCTTACTCAAAGAGATCTCATCAAACCGGAAGAGTCACTGAGAAATGGGATCTCATTTCTTCTGGTAGCCTCTTTAAAATATCTTTAATCTCTTACTAAAATACCCTTTGAATTACGTACCAAAGGTTAGGTAAACTCAATTGGTCTCTCTCATTCTTAACATTAGTATTCATAAAGGTATGTACTACCTGTGCTTCAACCTGTATCGTATATGTAATGTAAGATGACTATTACTAATAAATAGCCTATTACCAATAATTAATACATAATTGATAATAATCTCTATACCTATCGTTGCTGGGAGAGATAATACGTAGGGACAAAGCTCATACATCCGTCCTACGAGTATCTACTAGTACATAATAGAACCCAATTTCAACAATCTATGTCAGTTTGCAAACGTAGCGATGGAGTGGCGGACGTGTGTGGTACTTTTGTGCGCGACGGCTGTTTTGGCTGACGACGAATGGCGGGTTGTGAAAACTGCACAAGGGCCGGTGCGCGGGCGCAAGCACCCCAGCAAGGATCTATACACTTTCTTTAATATACCCTACGCCACAGCACCTGTGGGTGTAGACAAGTTTAAGGTAATCATAGGTACAAAAATGACTTAGCTTGTAAAGGGAACTTTGTTGATTCTATTCAGATTTGTGCGTTTCATACTCAGTCATACAAATATATTTATATGGTGATTATTTTAACTGGGGCAGTGTGGGAATATGCGTATAAGAGATACACGGGTATTTCTTATGGGTTTTTTACCTAAACCATTTTAAGCTAATGCCTAAGAAAGATTCGGATTTCCCTATATTGTCACAGTTAAAACAAACACTTCGTATAACAAAATATTGCAGCTACAAAAATGGTTGGCTACTCCAATAAAATCTCATACATTTACTTATTTGACATACAATATAATCATCACAATATAAACTATTATACCTACCTATATACCTTTACGATAGTAACATTGTTACTTAACACACAATTATTGATACCGTATATCTTAGTAGATAAAACCTGACAAAAATACCTTTATTTAAATTACGATATTGTTTTGTTTATTCTTGACCTTAAGTAAAATAATCTTACTATTTTACTTAATCTTATTTAATAGTTTTTAATTAATAATGTATTTAGTTAGTTTATTCAAATTAGAAAATAAAAGTTTATGCAGATGATGATATTAAAAAAAAACAAAAAAAAAAAAAACTTACTACTGTCAGTATATTTAATACGTCATCTTGCAATACGAAAAAAAAAAACGAAGTACCTATTGTGAGAGAGCCCGAACTAACAATGAAATGTAAAATTCAACTATATATAGCTCTTTATAGCGTAGTCACGGTAGGTAGTGAACGATTTCAGGTAAAGATCCACATAAATGTCCGCGGCGTTTAAAAAAAAAGTGCAAAGTTCGGAAAAACTTTTACCATGGAATTAACTTGAAAATGTGACAAAAATAACAGCATGGTTCACATTTATTCGAGTTATATGACCATAAATCCATGGAGCAGCTGATATTTCGTTTCCATGGTTAATCTCTTAGTAAGATTTATTCATTTTCATGAGTGCTGCACTCTTAAAGTTTTGCCCTCGTAGGCTGCGGAACTGTTGGGCTGAGGGACTTATTATATTACTGTAATTCGTGTCTTAAATCAGTTTGAATTAAAGATCCTGTGATAACAAAGACAGTCATGGCATAGGGTTTGCTTGTAGCTAAGAAAACTATACGCCATAAGCTACCATGAGAATCTTATTTTTAATTTTTCTTTCCAGGCACCTCTTCCACCACCTGTATGGTTGGAACCATACGATGCTATCGACAAGCAAGTAATATGTCCACAACCTTCGATTTTTATTGCGGTCTTGCCAGAAACTAAGATAAGACAAGAAAATTGTCTGATTGCCAATGTGTATGTCCCAAACACGGACAAAAAAGACCTTTCAGTCGTAGTGTACGTTCACGGAGGAGCTTTTGTAATGGGTTTTGGTGATATACTTCAAGGAACACACCTAATGAAGAGGAAAGATCTGATCGTCGTTACATTCAA
This sequence comes from Noctua janthe, assembly GCA_910589295.1. Lineage (NCBI taxonomy): Eukaryota > Metazoa > Arthropoda > Insecta > Lepidoptera > Noctuidae > Noctua > Noctua janthe. Next base: position 7,919,129 of record OU342556.1, on the reverse strand, counting down.
TTATCGTGTTAGTATTCACGGGTTCCTCTGTCTCGGTACCGAGGACGCACCAGGCAATGCTGGCATGAAGGACCAGGTGGCGCTGCTGCGTTGGGTACAAAAGAACATCGCTAGCTTTGGCGGTAACCCTAATGATGTCACCATTGCAGGTTATAGTGCAGGGTCGGCATCAGTAGATCTGTTAATGCTATCAAAGTCAGCCGAAGGATTGTTTCACAGAGTCATACCTGAAAGTGGTGGAAACCTTGCCGCATTTGCTATTCAGCGGGATCCTGTAGAAAATGCCAAAACTTTTGCCAGATCAGTCAACTTCACGAATGTAGACGATATTTATGCGTTAGAAGAGTTTTACAAGACAGCTACATTGGAACTGTTGACTTCAGATTCGTTTTTCGACAGCACTGATTCAACTTTCATGTTTTCCCCGTGTGTGGAGCGTGATACAGGAGACGGAGCATTCCTGACTGAATCTCCTCTGAGTATATTTAAGAAAGGCAACTACAATAAGTTACCTATGTTGTACGGTTTCGCTAATATGGAAGGACTGGTGCGGGTTGATTTCTTTGAAATTTGGAAGCACAGGATGAACGAAAAGTTTTCTGATTTCTTGCCGCCTGACTTGAAGTTTGAATCTGAAGAAAAAAAACAAGAAGTGGCTAATCAGATCAAAGAGTTCTATTTTGGAGACAAGCCAGTCAATGAAGATAACATTTTAGGATATGTTGATTACTTCTCGGATGTTATATTTGCTTATCCCATGCTTTGGGCCACAAAATTGCACGTAGAGGCTGGCAACAATCAAATATATTTGTATGAATATTCTTTTGTGGACGAGAATGTACCCTTCGTGCCTCACACTAAGATAAGAGGTGCTAATCACTGCGCTCAAACCGTCGCCGTACTGGATGGCCATGGTAACTTTACGCATCCAGATGAGTCCCTTGCGAGTCCAGAGTTGCAGAAAATGAAGAAGGTTGTCCGTGACATTTGGCACAACTTCATTAAAACTGGGTAAGTTAAATAATTAGGTACTGTAGTTAAATGTTTATAATCCGTACCAAAATTATTTTTGAGAAAGTGTTATCAAACCCTGTTTAGGTTAACATTCTTACGCACTGTCAGAAATAAATGGGTAGTATTTAAACGAGAGAAATGAAATGAAATTAAAGGTGTTCAAAATATAGAACGTTGGCTACTGAAATACTACGTGGGCGACAAACAGTGGGCGAATACAATTTTTTTTTAACGCTGACTTGAAATTACGAGTAACTAGTTGTTCAATACGATCAGTGTGATAATTCAAGGAATCTGAATAAAAACTAAAACAAGCTTATTACCCACTAGATTGTAAATAAGGCGTAGTCCACGTAGCTGCGCGGGGCTCCTATTTCTGTTTGAAAGTAACCTAACATAAAGACGATGCCAGGGTCTTAGTTTGCGCCCTTCGCCCGCTCACAAGACCCCGCTATCCCCTTCCAACCTAACCTGCGAGAGTCGGGGTGCCACAAGTCCTGAGCTCACTTTGTTTGCTCTTGCTTCTTATGTTCTCCTTGCTACAATGACTGGATAAATAGTTACTCACTTGGTATAATAGCCGTCCATTCGATATATTAGTCGCCAATTAAATTTTTATTCGCCTTGATTAATAATTTCATAAAAAAAATTAGTAGCAGACTCATTTGAACTTGGAAGGTTTCAACTTTATATGTCATTGTGTTTTCCGAACTGTTTGTTTGGAAATAATCATCACAATCTGCCTAGCCTTTTTCCCAACTATGTTTTGGTCGACTTCCAGTCTAATTGATTGCAGTTGAATATCAGTATTTTACTTGGAATCTGTCTGATCGTCACTACCTAGTTATGTACTGGGTAATACGATAGGTAGGACTGATTGTCAGACTTTCGGACCACGAAATTGGCCATTGTTAACGAAAAAAATGCAAAATGAAAAAGACATTCTGCTTAAAAAATTAACCTATGAAAAACATACTCAAGGTGATTTTATAATGTCATTTAGGCAACCTGGAGACATCACATATGTCGTTTTTATTTATTTCTAGACATTTTACGGTCTTGGATAAGTTTATGACTTAATCAAATAGATCGGATTTTTTTTTCATTGTAGACTTTGGATACATTTCTTATTTCCGTAAGTATTATGTTTTTAAACTACCAATTTCGAGAGAATCGAGATTTTTTTCCAGTACCGATATATGCGAATGAATTTGTTTACTTTCGTGTTCCATTTGGCATATTTTATCTTCGACTAGTTTAACATTCATTGATAAGTGCGTGATTGAGGATTTCGTTCATTATGGATATTATTTCGTCTTTAAAACTTGAAAAATTATTATTTGTGTATTCATCAGGTAATCGTGGGCTTTTACGTTGTGGACGGATCTGGTGCAGAGGTGGACATGTTTGATAATGTTAGATCATTAGACTTAGGTGGCGTCCTTTGTGTAGCCATTTCAATTTCAATAGTAGTCTTTAATTAAGACCTTGATGTTTGTAATTCGACACTTGGCTCCTACCAAAATACAACTTCCAGTGGCCTATAGTGGCAACAGGTGTACGTACACACTGGCCAAGTTGCGTTGTAGTGCTAGGTTGTGGTGATGTGAAGCATGTGTCGGACGTCAACGGGGTGGTTGCGGGGAGCGGGTGACTGTCATAAGAAGACTCATGGTCGTTTGATAAACATTTTGAAAGTTTTTTCACCATAACTTATTTATCACTGTTCGTAGAGTAGTATACTTTACTCTGCTTGGTAACAAATTAAATTGGCTAATTAATACAATCAATAACACACACTAGTGTTAACTTTTTATGACTTTTAAGATGTTATAACCGAGAGCACAGAAAAAAATGATAACACTACTGTCAGAAGCGTTCCAGGGAACCCAATGTTCATACTATTTGTATGACGTTATGAAGACCTAATGACCTGTGTAAGGGTCCACAGTATACAGTTTCATTAGGTTCATCAAAGGCTACACCTTGGGTGATACTTCACGCACTGGTCACTGACATTGTCGCATAATATTTCTTATCTTGCAGGAAGCCTGTGCCTGAAGGTTCGTCGCTGCCTACGTGGCCGGCAGCAGGCGCGGACAGGTCACCATACATGGTGCTGGATGAGAAGCTGGAACTACGTGGGGTGCTTTTGGAAGAACGCACTCGCTTCTGGGATGACATCTATCAGAGATACTACCGGGATGCCGTGCCACCACCAACACCACCACCTAAACCACGTGTTGAATTGTAAAAAAGAGTACCTGCCTAATTGGTGTCCTATGTATGTAGAAGTGAATAAATGACATAAGAATGTCTAAGAAATAATAAAGTATTTTCGTAATTTATAAGGCCATAAACAATTTATTGAGGAGGCTTGCTTTCTTCCTTTTAAATCGTACCTCCCCTGATAAATCTGACAAAGTGACTGACTTGTCTTACAAAATGTCAGCTGGCACTTGGTTTGAGTAAAACCAAAAGTGGTTGCAGTACCTGCAGCTCTTTTGTTGACTTCGTTTAAATCCTCGAAGGTGCATGTGGCTGTGCAGTGCTTAAAGAACCGCCGCTTTAAGTTCATCTCGACAGTAGTATAGCAACAGTAGGTGGCGCTGCCGGAAAAAACGGGCTCGCCCAAGGTAGCGTGCTAGCCCCGGCCCTTTTAACATTTACACAAATGAACAGCCTTGCTCTTCACCATCGATACGCTTTTCATAAGAACTCGTACTAGCTTTAGATGGGGCTGAAGAAAAACTGACCGACCACCGAATCCGTCTAAGACCCAGTCCTTAGCTTTTCATATCCGCAAGTGTCAGGCAAATATAGGTCTCGGCGTCTCGTGGCGAGGCGTTGATGCGGAGCATTACTCTCAAATACGCTTTCTGGAAGTCCCCCTGGATCCCTGACTTATAATTTCCTCTGCCTTAGAACTACACAAAAAGTCGGGACTAGAAATGACGTCCTTCGCCACCCTACATCCACCAGCTGAGGAGTATCACTACATATTCCGCACTACCAGCCTATGTCTTTCTTTTTCTGCTGGGGAGTTCGCATGCCCAGTGTGTCACCTTTCGGCTTACGCTAGACGTACGCAAGAGTAGTTGAAATAGCGCTGTGCGATACCTGTCGCATTGTAACGAGGTGCTTAAAACCTACTCTTCTTGCGATGTTGTAACCGTTGGCTGCTATAGATACCACCAACGTTCGGCGTGGAATATACAACATTATTTTTAGTATATGCGAAACCTGGATATATTTTGTTCAGAATAAGTAACTGAATCGATTTTAATATATTTTAAATCATGTTATATTTTGTCCCGAAAATATATAACAAAGTCTACAAGTTGTACACCGAGCGACTCTATGTACCTATCGCAATCATTTAGGTACCTACTGCCAAATTATTATTATCAATGAGCTCAACACGACGCGCGCGCGCGCTCGCCGCGTGGTGACCACGTTTTTGTACGGACAACCAGGTGACAGAACAAGCTTATAACTTTATGATTTTTCATGATACAGTTTTGAAATTTTGTACATAGTTTCTTTACATAAAAATACTAGACACATGTTTCAGGTTTCACATATACTAAAACTAATGTTGTATAGCTAGTCGAACCGAGATGGGAAAACAGGAACGAGGTAACCGCCACCCCCCGTTCGGGCATCAACTACATACCACCAGATGAAAGATGTGAATTGTGAAGGAATAGACACACCTCATCACTTCATCAATCCACCAGAATATTTTCCTCCTAGACAGGAATCGTAGTGGCCAATCTGGAATCTCTTAACCATTTGCGGGCCCAGGATGGCCGCTGTAGAACTAATCTGGCCAAATTGGGTATCATCAACCCGTCCCAAATGCCAGTGTGGAGGCCCTCTGCAGGATATGCCACACCTCCTTTCATGCCCATCCTGCACAGCCACATGCACCTTCGAGGATTTAAACGAAGTCAACGAAAGAGGTGCAACCACTAATGGTTTTACTCGAACCAAGCGCCAGCTGACTTTTGTAAGACAAATCAGTCAGTTTGTCAGACTTATCAGGGAAAGTGCAATTTAAAAGAAAATATCAAATTCTAAAAAAAATAAAAATAAAAAGCATGTCTCCGCAATAAAGTGTTTATCTTAAAAAATACGAGAATAGTTTATTATTTCTTAGACATTCTTATCTCATTTATTCACTTCTACAGAATCCCCACCTCATAAATATAAGACACCAATAGGCAGGTACCAGTAGCGAAGGGTCAATTTTTGTTAGAGGTAAGCCGGACTAAATATCTTAAATGTGATATTCACATTCGTCTCGCTCGCGCGCGCTTACTGGTACGACGCGTCATGTTTGTTCTTTGTTTCACCGTTTACGCTTATGTTACGAGTGAATATGGCAGTTACTTTAAAATGTAGTAGTTGTATTATAGTTATCGACGAATTATTGGCTTATGTTCAAAATAAGATATCGATCATCGACGAAGAAAGCCTGGTCAGAATTTGTGTGTCGGCGTTTCGTGGAGAGGAAATTGAAAAGTCGAAATCACTATTATTTGAATCGTTACCGGCTGATAAACGAAAACCTGTTCGTAAAGGACAAGGAAAAGAAAATCGTGCTCTCAGTGACATTATCAGTGCCTTCAAAGCTTCGGATCCTGACCTGATGCCTGTGTTCGTGGCTCGTAGCCTGGAGAAGCTCCCGCCGATTACATTCGATCACTTGGATGTGTCTGACCTTCTTAAAAAGATTACTCTGCTGCGAGAGGAAGTTAACCAGATTAAAACCACATATGTATCACTTGACCAGTTAGAAATACTAAAGAAGGAGGAGCAGTTTACGAAGAACATTAATGTTAACACGAGAAGAGGTGCGAATAGACGGGATAGAAATGTGGATATGACGCTGTTAGTAGATTCGGATAGATCCATTTCTTCCGATATAGACTGCTGTTCTTTACCTAAGGCTGATGAAGAAGAAAATTTGCAAAGTCATGACAACAACCTGCAAAGTGAGGGTATTTTTGTACAGTCTCAACTACCGAGTGCGATCGGAGTTGCGCCACAGTCAAATAGTACCGTTACTCAAGCGCTCACGTCATTACGAGCGGAGAACGGAACTGCGTCAATGAGTGCGGCGAGCGCGCAGCCGATCTGTGCGACGGATGAATGTAAACAAACCGCTGCATCGGTATTGAAGAACGGTTTAGCCAAAGAGCGGGCTGAACATGGGCAGTGGACTACAGTTACCTATCGTAAATCAAGTACGAAAAATCATAGGAGAGGTAAAATAGGTTTAGCAATTGATTCTGCAGGCAATTTCAAAGCAGCAGAGAGAAAAGTACCTATTTTTATTTCGAACGTACACATCAATACGAGTGTGAAAGACATAGCAGATTATATTGTCTCTAAAACACAGATGTCTGTAAAGTTAGATAGAATATTATCGAATAAACAGAATTTGTATAAATCTTACAAGTTTTATGTGCCTGAGTCTAAAATACAAGTATTTTTGGATGACAACTTGTGGCCGAAGGGCATAATATTTAGACGTTTCTTGTATTATAAGAATACGTATGCGACTGGAAATAATAATATAAGTTCTAGTGTCGGCCCTACACCTAAGAAAAACGGATAAACAGATATATAAGCTGGTGACTTATAACTGTAAAAGTGTTAAACGGTCTATTGATGGCATACGGGAGCTGTGTTCCAATAACGATATCATCGCACTTCAAGAAACATGGTTGTTACCAGAGGAACTTTCGTACCTACATTGTATCAGCGATGAGTTCGGCTGCACCGGTACGTCGGCGGTGGATACGACGGCGGGCATTCTTCGGGGGCGACCGTACGGTGGCCTAGCCCTCCTTTGGAGAAAAAGTGCGTTCAACAATGTGTCGGTAGTTGAGTGCAGTAACCCGCGAGTGTGCGCTATTAAAATAGTGATAAACAAAAGGTCAATATTAGTGTTTAATGTGTACATGCCCACGGACGTGGCTAGTAACTTAGTGGAATTCACGGATTGCCTCAGTTTGGTGAGTGCCATTATTGATAGTTCAAGTATTGAAAACTGTTATATTCTTGGTGATTTCAATGCACACCCAACAGAACGATTTTTTACGGAACTGATAGGCTTCTGTCAGGAATTTGAGTGGAACTGTGTTGATACGGAGATATTGGGGTTAGACTCAGATATCTACACTTTTGTGAGTGACGCACACGGTTCGCGGAGGTGGCTTGATCACTGTGTGGTTACCAAAGCGGCCCGTGAGTCTGTAGTTAATGCGAGTGTTGTATACGATACATTATGGTCGGACCATTACCCGCTTGTTCTAGAATGTCTATTCGATAATGTTTGTGAAAAGCAATGGAATTCTATTTATATGGAAAATGTTATTGTTTGGGGAGACAGAAGTCTTGAACAGTCTCAGTCTTACACAAAGGCATGTCATGAAAGACTTAGACTTATTGATTTTCCTGAAGACTTCAGAATCTGTAGTGACAAAAGTTGCAATCAAGTATGTCATCGCGCTGTTATAGACAATATGTATAAAGATATAGTTAGTGCTTTATCCGAGTCAGCTGCGGTGGGTCGGGGTCGCAATAAGCGTAGAAAAAAGAAAGTAGTGGTAGGGTGGAATGCGCATGTAGGTGAGGCTTACAGGGAGGCCAGGCAGAAGTTTCGAATTTGGGAAGACCTTGGGAAGCCTTCTGCTGGTCCCACATTTTGTGATATGCGTGAAGCAAAGAGAATGTTTAAGTCTCGCTTGAAATGGTGCCAAAATAATGAAGACCAAATAAAAATGGATATTTTGGCTTCAAAACATTCAAGCAATGATTTTCGATCGTTTTGGAAACACACAAATAAGCTGAGCAGTAAGCCAGGCCTCCCTGTGTCTCTCTATGGGGAGAGCGATCCCGTAGGCATTGCTGATCTCTTTAAGGAACATTTTAGAATAAAGTCTCCACTGGGTCCCTGCGTTTCCGAGCCTGATGTTGTTGACCTTGGTGACCTTGGAACGAGATTCACTGCTAGGGACGTTAAACGTGTTATTAACAGTATGTCAAGAGGCAAGTCTCCAGGTCATGATGGTCTCAGCATTGAGCACCTCAAGTTCGCGGGCCCTCATTTACCAAGAGTGTTAGCAATGTTTTATAACTTTTGTGTGAGTCATGCGTATTTACCTTGCCATATGACTAAAACTATCGTAGTGCCCATTATTAAAAATAAAACGGGTGATATTGCTGACATAAAGAACTATAGGCCCATTTCTCTGGCAACGGTGATCGCGAAAGTGCTTGACAGCCTGCTTAACAGACAACTTAATAACTTTGTTCAGCTGCACGACAATCAGTTCGGATTTCGATCCGGACTATCTACTGAAAGTGCTATCTTGTGTCTAAAGTGGGCTGTGAGGTACTACTCGGATAGGAAAACTCCTACGTATGCTTGCTTCCTCGACCTCTCCAAAGCTTTTGATCTGGTCTCCTACAATATCCTCTGGAGGAAGTTAGAAGAATCTGGTGTTCCTCCAGAGTTGATTAACACTTTTAAATGCTGGTATAGAGGCCAGATCAATCAGGTACGCTGGGCCGGGGCTTTTTCGGAACCGTATAGGTTGGAGTGTGGAGTAAGGCAGGGGGGGTTGACTTCCCCCACGCTCTTCAACCTCTATGTCAATGGGCTGATCGAGGTGCTCAGCAGAGAGCGTGCCGGCTGTTACATTGATGGAGTATGTGTAAACAACATTAGTTACGCCGATGATATGGCGCTGCTGAGCGCCTCGGTTTGTGGTCTTAGGAGATTGGTGACCATCTGTGAAGAATATGCTTTACTTCATGGATTGGTCTACAACGTCACTAAAAGTGAAGTCATGGTCTTTGGTGCCGGTGGTCGATGTCCTGATGCTATCCCTCCGGTCAAGTTGAACGGAATATCGCTTGTGAGGGTATATAAAATGAAATACTTGGGACATCTCTTGACCGCTGACCTCAGAGACGATGATGATATTGAGAGAGAAAGAAGGGCGCTGTCGGTAAGAGCTAATATGATCGCTCGCAGGTTTGCACGTTGTACTGTCGTTGTAAAAAGAACCTTATTTCGTGCATATTGCACTTCATTTTACACGTGCAGCCTGTGGGTACATTACACTCAAAAATCGTACAGCGCCCTTCGCGTTCAATATAATAACGCGTTCCGGGTATTGATGGGGCTGTTCCGCTTCTGTAGCGCATCAGGGATGTTTGCTGATGCGCGTGTCGATTGTTTCTACACCACGATGCGTAAAAGATGCGCTTCCCTGGTGCGCCGGGTGCGGGCCAGCCCCAACATTATACTGCAGTGTGTGGCGAGCAGACTGGACTGTTTGTGTGTGAATCGTTGCTGCAAGCTTTCTACTTCGGTGTTAAGCTTGTAGCAGGGATTCGCATAAATCTATAATGTGAGACAGTGTTAGGTTAAGTGTGTAGGTTAAGTTTACTAACATAGTTGTAAGGAAATATTGTTACTAACTTTGTGAGTCCTGTTACTTGAATTAAATATAATAATAATTTGTCTATAGACTACTGACTGTGCCATTTTTCAAAGGGAAGTCGGTAGGAATGGAGTTCTATGGAACCTTCGCCACTGGCAGGTACTCTTTTTACTATTAAACACAATGTAATTGTTTCTGGTGAACAAAGAAGAAAATGCTATTATGGAGAGATGTGATATACAAATTAATAAGGTAACCTAGATTCAAACTGAAAAATAACACAAGCACAGACTCATCAAAACTGTTTATTTACCATCCTAGATTCTCTTTGATCCTTTTGTATCCATTAAAAACCAGTACAACTCATTTCTCTATTACCACAAAAACATCGAAAATAAATTATTTACATAATATGTTTATGAACATGGTTATAATTCAACGCGTGGTTTAGGTGGTGGTGTTGGTGGTGGCACGGCATCCCGGTAGTATCTCTGATAGATGTCATCCCAGAAGCGAGTGCGTGTTTCCAAAAGCACCCCACGTAGTTCCAGCTTCTCACCCAGGTCCATGTATGGTGACCTGTCCGCGCCTACTGCCGGCCACGTAGGCAGCGACGAACCTTCAGGCACAGGCTTCCTGCAAGATACCAAATATTATGCGACAATGTCAGTGACCAGTGCGTGAAGTATCAGCACCCAAGGTGAAGACTTTGATGAACCTAATGAAACTGTGTAAGGGTCCAAACGCCACCAAAGGCGTTTGGACCCTTACACAGGTCATTAGGTCTTGATTAAGTCATACAATTATTATGAACATTGAATACCCTAGAACGTTTCTGACAGTAGTGTTATCGCTTTTACTGTGCTCTCGGTTATAAAATCTTAAAAGTCACAAAAAGTTAACGCTAGTGTGTGTTGTAACGTAAAAGCCCACGATTACATGATGATTGTACAAATATTAATTATTCAAGTTCAAAAACGAACATTATCTATGTTCGTTTTTTTTTCGTCATTATCAATTAATGTTAAAGCAGTCGAAGATAAAGTACATCAACTGGAACACGAACGTAAACAAAGTCATTCGCATATTATCGGCACTGGAATAAGATATCGATTCTCTCGAAACTGGTAGTTTAAAAACATACGTAAGTAAAAAAAAGTGAGTTCCTTTCTTCTTCATTTTTTTCGTTAACAATGGCCAATTTCGTGGTCCGAAAGTCTGACAACCAGTCCTACCTATCGTATTACCCAGTACATAACTAGGTAGTGGCGGTCAGATAGCTTCCACGTAAAATACTGATATTCAGCTGCATGCGATTAGGCTGGAAGCCGACCTCAATATAGTTGGGGAAAGGCTAGACAGACTATGATGCATACTTCCAAACAAACAGTTTGGAAAACACAATGAGATATAAATTTGAAACCTTCTAAGTTCAAATGAGACTGCTACTAATTTATTTTGGAAAATTATTAATCAGGCGAATGAAAATGTAATTGGCGACTAATATATCGAATGGACGACATTATACCAAGTGAGTAACTATTTATCCAGTCATTGCAGCAAGGAAAATATAAGAAGCAAGAGCGAACAAAGTGAGCTCAGGACTTGTGGCACCACGACTCTCGCAGGTTAGGTTGGAAGGGGATAGCGGGGTCTTGTGAGCGGGCGAAGGGCGCGAACCCCGGCATCGTCTTTATGTTAGCTTACTTTAAAACGTGCAAACAGAAATAGGAGCCCCGCGCAGCTACGTCTACTACGCCTGATCTACAATGTTTTAGATTTTATTATATTATAGAACAACTAGTAACTCGTATTTTCAAGTCAGTCTTTGAAACATTTGTATTCGCCCACTTAGTATTTCCGTAGCCCATATTCAGTATTATTTCTGTGAGTGATAAGAATTTTAACCTAAACAGGGTTTGATAACACTTTCACAAAAATAATTTTGGTACGGATTATAAACATTTAACTTCAGTACCTAATTATTTAACTTACCCAGTTTTAATGAAGTTGTGCCAAATGTCACGGACTACCTTCTTCATTTTCTGAAATTCTGGACTTGCAAGAGACTCATCTGGATGCATAATGTTACCGTGACCATCCAGTACGGCCATGCTTTGAGCGCAGTGATTGGCACCTCTTATCTTAGTGTGAGGCACGAAGGGTACATTCTCGTCCACAAAAGAATATTCATACAAATAGATTTGATTGTTGCCAGCCTCTACGTGCAATTTTGTGGCCCAAAGCATGGGATATGCAAATAAAACATCCGAGAAGTAATCAACATATCTTAAAATGTTGTTTTCACCGACTGGCTTGTCACCAAAATAGAACTCTTTGACCTTATTAGCCACTTCTTCTCTTTCTTCTTCAGATTCAAACTTCAAGTCAGCTGGCAAGAAATCAGAAAACTTTTTATTCATCCTGTGCTTCCAAAGATCAAAGTAATAAACCCGCAGCAGCCCTTCCATGTTAGCGAAACCATACAACACAGGTAACTTTTTGTAGTTGCCTTTCTTAAATATACTCAGAGGAGATTCTGTCAGGAATGCTCCATCTCCTGTATCACGCTCCACACACGGGGAAAACATGAAAGTTGAATCAGTTCTATCGAAAAACGAATCTGAAGTTAATAGTTCCAATGGAGCCGTCTTGTAAAACTCTTCTAACGCATAAATATCGTCTACATTCGTAAAGTTGACAGATCTGGCAAATGTTTTGGCAACTTCTACAGGATCCCGCTGAATAGTAAATGCGGCAAGGTTTCCACCACTTTCAGGTATGACTCTGTGGAACAATCCTTCGGCTGACTTTGATAGCATTAACAGATCTACTGATGCCGACCCTGCACTGTAACCTGCAATGGTGACATCATTAGGGTTACCGCCAAAGCTAGCGATGTTCTTTTGTACCCAACGCAGCAGCGCCACCTGGTCCTTCATGCCAGCATTGCCTGGTGCGTCCTCGGTGCCCAGACAAAGGAACCCGTGAATACTAACACGATAATTGAACGTAACTATGATCATATCTTTATTCTTCATAAGTTGTGTTACTTTTGCGATTTCACCAAAGCCCATTACAAAAGCTCCTCCGTGGACGTACACTACGACCGAAAGATTCTTCTTATTCGTGTTTGGGACATACAGATTGGCAATTAGACAATTTTCTTGTCTAAGCATAGTTTCTGGCAACTCCGCAATAGGAATCGAAGGTTGTGGACATATTACTTGCTTGTCGATAGCATCGTATGGTTCCAACCATACAGGCGGTGGAAGAGGTGCCTGTAAAAGAAAATTTAAAAATAAAACCCTGCTCATGGTAGCTTATATCTTCCTTAGCTACAAGCGAATATTTTGAAATCCATTTATGTCATGTGACTGTCTTGTCACAGGAACTTTAATTCAAACTATTTTAAGACACGAATTACAGCAATATACTGGGTGATTGGTTAAACGAGGGCAACACTTTAAGAGCGTGTAGCACTCATGAAAATGAACAATTCTCAAATATGGAAGCGCGAAAAACATCAGCTGCTCCATTGATTTATGGTCGAATAACACGAATAAAATATAAAGAACAATGCTATTATTTTTTCACACTTCCGAGTTAACCCCATTGTTATTTTTTTTCTGAAGTTTTAATAGAATTATTTGTGTTTGTATTAAAACATGGTAAATTAAGGTCTTGTTAATATAGTTATGATCTTACATGTTTCGACATAGACTGGCATACAAATATTAGAACAAGTTAAACGAAACATGAATTTTTTAAAATAAATTATTATCAAAATAAATTGCCTAAATAATATTATATGGTGGGCTACAATTTTTAAATGTTTTTTTTAAAGTTTTTTCTAAGGAATATTCAAATATGTAAATGATTTGTAAAAATATAAATAAAGGAAATATGGCCATAACCATGTAAGTATTAGGAATAAGTATTAGGAATATGAGGAATTACTGAGACCGTATGTGTTAAATATGACAGTAGTAAGATTGTTTTTTTGGTCAGGAATAAACAAAACAAAATCGTATAATCGCGAAATATTTTTGTCAGGTTTTATCTACTGAGATCATACGGTATCAATAATTACATGTTGTGTAGCTAATAAACTTATTATCTCAACGAGGCATTGTAGCTATCACCGGCTCGAGGTTGGTATATTAATAATTTTTGTGTCAATTTGGCCAATTAAATTGTATTATCAAATAAGTAAATGCAAGAGATTTTATTGGAGAAACTTACCATATTTGTAGCTACAATATTTTATTAAACGAAGTGTTTGTTTTAACTGGGAACTATCCCAGTTAAAACAAACACTTCACGAATCGATAGAATTTTATAATTCTTTTATATTTTATTGATTTGAGCAAAGTAAATAAAATATGAAAGAATTATAAAATTCTCGAGCGATTTGATTTTTAGATTGATCGATTCGTATTCTATAAAATCTCAACCATTTATGCACAGTTAGGTCAACTAATTGCTGTAACTCACTGCCTATGATTACCTTAAACTTGTCTACACCTACAGGTGCTGTGGCGTAGGGTATATTAAGGAAAGTGTATAGATCCTCGCTGGGGTGCTTGTGCCCGCGCACCGGCCCTTGCGCAGTTTTCACTTCCCGCCATTCGTCGTCAGCCAAAACAGCCGTCGCGCACAAAAGTACCACAAACGTCTGCCACTGCATCGCTACGTTTTCAAACTGATGCAGATCGGAACAATTAGGTGATAGTACTACGTACTTATAATCTCTCCCAGCAGCGATAGGTATAAAGATTATTATCTTAACTTAGTGTCAAACAAAGTCACTCCCGCTGTTCGTACGCTTAGATCTTTTAAAGTACGCAATTGATTTTAATGCAGTTTTCAGCAATAGATAGAGTGATTCAAGAGGAAAGTTTATAGGTATATTGCACCTGTGCGAAGCCGGGGCGGGTCGCTAGTTAATTATATATTAATTGTTGGTAATATAATATTTATTAATTATTAGTAATAGCCACCTTACATTATGCAATAAACCGGTACATACCCATAAATAAATAAAAAATAAAAATGTTTATTGCTTCAACAGCTTCAGTTAATCTAGTGTTATGTGTGTAGGAGATGGTGTGGAGGTGAATGTGTGTGAGTAGTGAGTAAGAGTAAGTGAGGGCTGTACCTACACCTTAATTATCTTCTGTAATTTGAGGTAAAATGCAGATAAATTTTTACAAACTTACCCTACAACTAGTCCTGGGATCGGAAATAATGTAGGATATTATATTCCATTAGCAGCAGAAATATCATAGCGTAATATATTATGTGTATATTATAGTCTCATCGATTGCACCATATTTTCCAGTTCGTCATAGGTCTTTAACTTAATCCATTTAGATAAAGCGTTTTTGCATTCGCGGTAGGGTAGTAGGTATATGTCAAGTTCTTTATTAAGAAGATTGTGTAAATGGGATGATTGCCGATTGCCTAGGATCTGTCGTTTTGCGAATGTAGACTTTACTGAGACAGTGAGAGCAACCGTGTTTTTCCTTCTGCCTTTTGTCTTCTGTAGGTTGAACGATAGAATTTTGTGCTTAGTTAGAATTATTTCACATGTTTCATTATGTGACGTTATCTTCTGGCAGCCTCTTTAAAATATCTTAAATAAATTAATACGTTAACAAAGCAATAGGCATTCAAACGTATTATTTGTTTTCTGATAAACAATTATGCTATTGCTATTATCCTTATTTTGTCCAAGTCATTGAGTTCCGGCTGACGCAATCTTTTTCTGCCGTCGCAGAGTGACGATGCATATTGGTCATAGACGTAAACATCAACATTGACCAATGTTTGTGAAAGATCTGACTTACGAGCGGTCTTTTCTCCGTTTTCACCAACACCAAGCGACACATTTATGAAAGCCTGATGAAAGCGCTCTGTTGTATCTTTAACGTTTAACTAATCACCTTGACTAGAAATTCCTATGGTCCAATAATATTAAGGCCTACATTCAGAAGGAGGGCATCAAACCCGACTGCTATAATAGTTAGGTATCCAGCTTTTAGTATGGATGAATCAAGCTTTCCACTAAGCTGTCTCGTCATTTAACGAAAGCATATACCTACCTACAATGTGAAGTTGACATATACTTACTTTACACTAAATGTACTATATAGCCTGATAGTTTGTTGTTTTCTACACGTTCCAAGGCTGTCTGCTCAATACGTGATCGCAACCGACGGGCAGGTACCTACGTAAACTTTGTTATTTATACATAGTAAGTACCGAAATCACATTTGAGCATACAACAAACCATTTATAATTATTGTAGAAACGAAAATGTACTTGTTTAAAAAAAAAAAAAAACCTTTGATATTTTGTATGCCTTTTGGCGGGGCACAGCTCGGTCCTAATTTATTTATAACATCTTTTGACACCCTGTGTTCACGAAAAATAAATAAAAATGAATTTGAATTTGGGATTTATTTCGCTATCATTATTATATTTTTCTGCATGGAACAACATACTTCGTTTGTATAAAAATAAACAATTTTTTTTTTTTTTTAAAAACGTTGCCCCACATTAGGAATTTCTCCTGTATCGTGGGTGCGTTTACAAACATTTAAGCTCACATACACAAACAGCCAGACCCGGAACAACTACCTGTAGGCCATACAAATATTTGTTCCGTGCGGGAATCGAACCCGCGATACGAAGCGCAGCAGTCAATCGCTCAGCCACTGCGCCAACCGTGGCGTCAATTATTTGTGGTTAGCGTTGAGCACCATATTTTACCTATTTTATCTTTTCACGAATGTTTATTTAACCTCGCTTGTTATTTTTTTAACACATAGAGCAATCACAGTCGTAGTCGGTGCAAATATTTTAAAATATAACCAATTTTGCTTTTGACAAAATGGAATTGTTTTGGAGGTGAATGCTGAGCTGACAAGTAATAGAAAAGTATGGAAGAACGAGACGTGCTCCCCAAACGTTCACAGTAAAGATGCACTGAAATGAGGTTAAAACTGACCTAACGATAGCTATGTTTACGTAGAGTTAGAGTAGGAAATATTATTGTTTATTCCAGTTGACCGCAAGCGAGCGAAATCATAAAATAGGTACTACGGGAACCGGTTTGAATAACAAAGTTGGTATTTCTGTTACTACATGTGTGTTATGGACTATGGTCGCCAATCATATTTTGTTTAACATAACAGCCTGACACTTTTTTTTTTATTCCGTCCACAGGCCCGCGCCTACGGTGGCCGGGAGCCACCACGTGACCCCCGACGCCCAGGGCGTCTCCCGCGGCGGCTGGGACGTGAGGTTCTTTCCCTCTCACGTCCCGCCACCTCCTGCACTAGCATGACTGCTTCGCAGAAGGTGGTGACGGCTTCCCATTCCCTCTCGCTCCGGACCATGGCTTGAACCAGGGCCGCTACGAGGACACGGCGGTGCTCCGCCCAAGCGGGGCAAACCTCTACGGTGTGCTCCACCGTGTCCTCCGGACGATCCTCGCAGTGGAAACATCCTGGCGTTTCCTCCCGCCCGATTCGGTGCAGGAACCTCCCGAAACAACCGTGTCCGGTGAGGACCTGCGTCAGGCGGTAGGTGAGGGCGCCGTGGCGCCTCTCTAGCCACTCCTCAAAGAGGGGACTTATCGCCACTATGGTGGCGTGCCCTGCACGGGGTTGCGACAGTCGCTCTTTCCATGTCGCCATGAGATCACGCCGGAGGTCTGTCCGCTGAGCGGCAATTTGCCTCGGCAGCGGAGTTTCCCCCCGACGTAGTGCCTCCGCGCTCCATTCGGGCAGGCGCGCGAGGACTATCGCCTCCAGATCCCATGGCGGCAATCCGGCAAGGACGCTAGCCGCCTCTCCGGAGATCGTGCGGTACCCCCTGATTAGCCTGACACTGACCTGCAAATTGCAATAAACTAAGAAAAATTTAATTTTGCGGGCTACCCTGGCGTATTCACCTTATTACCAACAAGAAGAGATAAGCTCTTAAAAGAGTAATCACACATCTACACGAATCGGGTTGACCTGGACCTCTTTTCTTAAAGGTGGTTAAAAAAGTAATTTTGTTTCCATGCAATAAAAGCCGCCCCGTGATACGAGCTGACGACTCATCACATATCTCTTAGTTGCAACTGTGCATGCATTGTTGTGAATACAACAAATCCGTTTTGTCTAGTGGTCCCAAGCGCGACTGCTGAGTATGAGGTCCTGGGTTCGATTCTCAGCTGGGGCAACATTTAATTAGGATTTTTCATCAGGTATTTATCAGTACCAGCCACGCGGTTGGTTCCGGCAATAGGCTCACCCCCTATTTATTGCATGGGACTTAAACATAATCAGTGTACTATGAATAAGGTACACCGCGTGTACTATGAATTAGGTACACCACATGTACCGTCTGTCTCCGTTGACAAGAAGGGTTTTGCGTCAATTGGTAGACGGATTACTGATCAATAGAAATTAAGTAAATTTTTGACGATTAAAGTGTTTTTTTTTTAAATCGGTGAATAGTCTTAACAACAACAATTTTAAAAAATATTAAATGATACCAGTAATATCAACATATTCCTGTCCTACTGCTGGGCAAGGGCAGCTTCTGGTACAGGGAAGACGTGAGCATGGCTCACCATGCATCCTCAAGGCGGGTGTTGTGAAAAACCGGTATGAAGAACGTGGCGATGTGCACAAAAAAGAGAGGTCTATATCACAGCCGTGGGTGAATTCAGGCAGCTGGTGATGATTATGAAGTAAACAAGCTGACTTTGAAATAACGAATTAAAAAAATAGGGTGCCTAGACAAAAGTAAATAAATATTGTTATTGTGCAATCGTTTCTATTTGTTACTACAAGAAAAATATTACAAAAACCGGCCAAGTGCGAATTGGACTCGCGCACCGAGGGTTCCGTGTAAACTTGTAGGTATTTTATTATTAAACAACATGTTTACGGTTTTCAGATTTTTTACATGTGCTGTAAGACATTGCTACTTGCCAAATTTAATGATTCTAAGTCAACGGGAAGGATCCCACAGGTTTTGTTACCCTTTCGAAATCGCAAAATATGCGACATAAACTGTCATATCTTTTGATCGCGTTGACTTACAAGTTTGATTTTTTCACTGCTCCAAGGAGTACCAGACAAGAGTTTTTGATAATTTCAGTTTGATTCCTCCTCGCGTTCCTGAGAAAAAGGGTCTTGACTGACGGACAAGTGATCCTATAGGGTTCCGTTTTTGCCGACTGAGGTATGGAACCCTAAAAATGAGTTAATCCAGGTTATTTCCCTAAGATTTACTTATTTATTCTGGTCAGCAGATTTCAGACTTAGGCCAAATTGCATTATACTCTGATTAGTATGATAGTAACACTTCGTACAACTTTTTGGTCATAAATAAAAATAAAACTATTTGCAAAAAAAAATCAACCAGCTTAAAAAAACTTACAAAAAAGTGAAATATAACTTTACTTTCGGAAGTCGGAGTCCGGAGGCATAAGAAACCAATGAAAGCAAGTCGGTTGATTCTTTTTGCAAATTTTTTTTTTTACCCTTTTTAGTTGAAGCATTCCACAATAATTCTTATCATTTGTGCATTTTACATTGTAAAATTTCTATTTTACATTGTAAAATTTCTATTTTACAATGTAAAATGCACAAATGATTGTATTGTGTAACGGGCTGGTGTTCCCAACTCCGCGTCCATAGTGCGTATTTTACGTAAGGATAACTAAAAGATGTTAGGAGATCATCAACATACACTAAGAAGTAAGAAGAATAATACGAAGCAAAGTTAATAAAGCTTAACATTTTAACCACCGCGAGGGTTACCTCCAGCAAATGAAAAACAAATCACGAAAATAGTTAAAATAGTTCTGTATTTAGTGTGTACATTAAACTGTTAAATAAATAAATAGACGACTTTCAAGGAGTAATCGTTGTATAAAATACAAAAAAAATGCTGGTCGAAAACATAACCTCCTCCTTCTTAAGAAGTCGGTTAAAATATAAATTATTTCAATTAATATTTTTACAATTCAGCACGTGTTTTAGGTGGTGGTTTTGGTGGTGGTACGGCATCCCGGTTGTATCTCTGATAGATGTCATCCCAGAAGCGAGTGCGTTCTTCCAAGAGCGGGACCCTCCGTAGTTCCACCTTCTCACCCAAGTCCATGTATGGTGACCTGTCCGCGCCTACTGCCGGCCACGCAGGCAGCGAAGATTCTTCAGGTACTGGCTTCCTGAAAGGTTCCAAAGCACTTATGTAAGTTAAACAAAAAATATTGATAATTAAGTAATCATTGGTAAGTATCATCGAATCGATTCTCTAGGTCATCAAAGTTCACAACGTATAACCTTTGGAGTGATTAAACCATGGCATTACAAACCGGAACATATTTAACTTACCCAGTTTTAATGAAGTTGTGCCAAATTTCACGGATTATCTTCTTCATTTTATGCAATTCTGGGCTCGCATGATATTCATCTGGATTCGTTAAATTACCACTACCGTCCATTAGGTCTATTGTTTGAGCGCCGTGATTTGCACCTCGTAATTTAGTGTGAGGCACGAAGGGAACATTCTCGTCTACAAAGGAATATTCATACAAATAGATTTGTTTGTTGCCATCCTCCACCTGCAATTTTGTAGCCCAAAGCACGGGATACGTAAATATGACATCCGAGAAGAAATCAACATATCCTAAAATGTTGTCTTCACCGACTGGCTTGTTTCCAAAATAGAACTCTTTGACCTGATTAGCCACTTCTTCTCTTTCTTCTTCAGATTCAAACTTCAAGTCAGCTGGCAAGAAATCAGAAAACTTTTCATTCATCCTGTGCTTCCAGAAATCAAAGAAATCTATCCGCAACAGCCCTTCCATGTTAGCAAAACCATACAACACAGGTAACTTTTTGTAGTTGCCTTTCTTAAATATACTCAGAGGAGATTCTGTCAGGAATGCTCCATCTCCTGTATCACGCTCCACATGGGGAAAACATGAAAGTTGAATCAGTTCTATCGAAAAATGAACCTGACGTCAACAGTTCCAATGGCGTTGTCTTGTAAAACTCTTCTAATGCATAAATATCGTCTACATTCGTGAAGTTGAGTTTTCTGGCATGCATTTTGGCAACTTCTACAGGATCCCTCTGAATTGTAAATGCAGCTAGATTTCCACCACTTTCAGATATGACTCTGTGGAACAATCCTTCGGCTGACTTTGATAGCATTAACAGATCTACAGATGCCGACCCTGCACAGTAACCTGCAATGGTGACATCATCAGGGTTACCCCCAAAACTAGCGATGTTTTTTTGTACCCAGCGCAGCAGTGCCACCTGGTCCTTCATGCCAGCATTGCCTGGTGCGTTCTTGGTGCCGAGACGAAGAAAACCGTGAACACCAACACGATAATTGAACGTAACGATGATCAGATCTTTCTTGTTCATAAGCTGTGATCCTTGAAACATTGTACCAAAGCCTATTACAAAAGCTCCTCCGTGGACGTACACTACGACCGAAAGGTTTTTCTTGCCCGTGTTTGGGACATACAGATTGGCAATCAGGCAATTTTCTTGTACCACCATGTTTTTTTTGGAAAGATCGGATGAAGCATGATGTATTGAAGCTGCTGGAACCCAGACCTCTGAGGTGCTTCCGCTGCCATGTGGGGCACCACGTGTCGGTCCGGTGCACTTCGGAGGTGGACCGCAGCGGCCTGTGCTTCCGCTGCGGCCAGCCCGGTCACATGGCCGCGGCTTGCTCCGCCGCGCCGCGCTGCGCCGCATGTGCGGCAGCTGGCAAGCCGGCCGATCACCGGGCAGGGAGCAAGTCCTGCGGTACTCCCGCCAAGGCCAGGGGCAAGGGAAGGCCCTCCGCCACCACCGCCAAAACCCCCACCGTCGCCACCACCGCAGCCGCCGCCACTGTCGCCGCCGCTGCCGCTACTGCTGCAACTTCCGCAGCGGGGCCCTCGCAGGGGGCCCGGGAGGGGGCTGAAATGGAGTGCCAGTAACGGCCCCATTACGCCTTCTCCAGGCGAACATCAACCACTGCGCCTGCGCTCAGGATCTGTTGCTCCAGAGCGTGGCGCAGTGGTCGATTAACATCGCCGTGGTCGCTGAACCGTACTTTGTCCCGCCCAGGGATGACTGGGTGGAGGACCTTAGCGGCTCAGTGACCATAATTGCGTCGGTCGCCGCCGGTACCCCGACCCTTGAGAGTGTCAGGAAGGGTCAGGGGTGCGTAGCAGCACGGTTCGGGGAGATCGTTGTAGTGGGAGTCTACTTCTCCCCGAGCCGAACTCTCGCCGAGTTTCACAACTCCCTCACGGAGTTGAGTGTCGTCATCGGAAGCCATTCCCTCCCCGTGCTTGTGCTCGGGGACTTCAATGCCAAGAACTTGGCTTGGGGTTCTCGTTACACGGACGTGCGGGGTAGAATGGTGGAGGACTGGGCTCTGGAGACAGGCCTGGTCGTCCTAAATCGGGGTTCTGTCCCCACGTGCGTGCGGATGCGGGGCGAGTCGGTGGTGGATATCTCGTTCGCCAGCCCCGCTCTGTCGCCGCGTGTCGTTGACTGGCGCGTCATGGAGGGGGTGGAGACCTATTCCGACCACCGGTACATCCGGTTCGACGTCTCCACCCAGTCCTCAAGCGTGCCGGTCCTACAGGCCCCGAGTGGTCCGCGATGGGCGCTGAAGCAGCTGGACCGGGAGCTCCTCCTGGAAGCCTCGATCGTGCAGGCCTGGGTGTCATCACCAGTCAGGCCTGCCGACATCAACAACGAGGCGGGTTGGTTCCAGGAGGCCTTGTCCGACATTTGCGACGTGGCAATGCCCCGAGTTCGGCCAGGAAGCGCCCGGCGTCAGGTGTACTGGTGGTCGCGAGAGCTGACGTCTCTGCGCAAGGCGTGCGTTGCCACGCGGCGCCTGTACGCCAGGCATCGCAGGCTCCGCATCCGCCCTCCGGATGCGGCAGCCATTGAGGCGGAGCTGTACGAGGGGTACAGAGCGGCGAAGACCACCCTCCAAGAGGCTGTCCGGCGGGCCAAGAACTTGGCCCGCGAGGAGATGCTGGAGTCTCTGAACGGAGATCCGTGGGGGCGCCCTTACAAGATGGTGCGGGACAAACTCCGCACCCGGGCCCCCCCGTTGACGCAGAGTCTCCGGCCTGAGCTCGTGGAGGACGTGGTGAGCGCTTTGTTCCCTTCGCGAGGGGAGCATCCTCGCCCGCCTATGGCTCCGCCGCCGCGTGCGGTGCCGGAAGCGGACCACACCGATGACGATGACGACGTTCCGGAGGTGACTGGGGTAGACCTGAGAGTGGCGGTACGCAGGCTGAAAACCAGAAATACCGCCCCGGGACCCGATGGCTTGCCTGGCAAAGCCTGGGTCCTGGCCTCTGAGGCTCTCGGGCCCCGACTGGAAGGGCTCCTAAGCGCATGCTTGGAGAGAGGCCAGTTTCCGCTTCGTTGGAAGACGGGGAAGCTGGTCCTCATCCGGAAACCAGGGCGCCCTGCGGACTCTCCGTCCGCATACCGGCCCATCGTGCTGCTCGACGAGGTGGGCAAGCTCTTTGAAAGAGTCATTGCCAACCGCCTCGCCGGGCACCTTGCGGGGATGGGGCCGGATCTTGCGGAACACCAGTTTGGTTTCCGCAAGGGGCGCTCGACGGTGGACGCCATCATGCGCGTGAGAGCCCTCACGACGGGGGACGCGGTGTCCCGGGGCGGGGTCGTCTTGGCGGTGTCTCTTGACATCGCCAACGCCTTCAACTCCATGCCCTGGAGCTGCATTAGGGAGGCACTCCGGTATCACCGGGTGCCGACCTACCTTCGTCGTGTGGTCGGGGACTACCTGACGGATAGAGCCGTCATCTACCCTGGTCGAAGCGGAGAATGGAACCGGCGAGAGATGTCGTGCGGTGTTCCACAGGGATCGGTTCTGGGACCGGCCCTGTGGAACATCGGTTACGACTGGGTGCTGCGCGCCGACCTCCCTACCGGCGTCAGCGTAGTTTGCTACGCTGACGACACGCTGGTACTGGCACAAGGGAGGTCGCACGAGGCGGCGGCCGAAAACATGACACGCGGGGTTGCGATAGTCGTGGAGAGGATCCGGCAATTGGGTCTCGAGGTGGCACTGCACAAGTCCGAGGCCATGTGTTTTCATGGGCCTCGGAATGCGCCACCGTCGGGATCCCTACTGACGGCAGGAGGGGTTTCCATCGGCGTCGGGTCGACGTTGAAGTACCTAGGACTCGTCCTCGACAGCCGGTGGAACTTCGTGGAGCACTTCCGACGTTTGGCTCCCAAACTGGAACGGACAGGGGCTGCCTTCAAGCGGCTCTTGCCCAACCTGAGGGGTCCAAACGCCTCCTGCCGGAGGCTATACGCGGGGGTCGTGCGGTCCATGGCCCTTTACGGGGCCCCGGTGTGGGCGCGTTCTTTGAGGCGGCAAGCCGCCCACTACCTGAACGCGCCCCAAAAAGTAATAGCCATAAGGCTAATCCGGGGGTACCGCACGATCTCCGGCGAAGCGGCTAGCCTCCTTGCCGGATTGCCGCCATGGGATCTGGAGGCGATAGTCCTCGCACGCCTGCACGAATGGCGCGCGGAGGCACTACGTCGGGAGGAAACTCCGCTGCCGCGGCAAATTGCTGCTCAGCGGACAGACCTCCGGCGTGATCTCATGGCGACATGGAGAGAGCGACTGTCGCAACCCCGTGCAGGGCACGCCACCATAGTGGCGATAAGTCCCCTCTTTGAGGAGTGGCTAGAGAGGCGCCACGGCGCCCTCACCTACCGCCTGACGCAGGTCCTCACCGGACACGGTTGTTTCGGGAGGTTCCTGCACCGAATCGGGCGGGAGGAAACGCCCGGGTGTTTCCACTGCGAGGATCGTCCGGAGGACACGGTGGAGCACACCGTGGAGGTCTGCCCCGCTTGGGCGGAGCACCGCCGTGTCCTCGTAGCGGCGATTGGCGGCGGCGATCTCTCGCGTCAGGCCTTGGTTCAAGCCATGGTCCGGAGCGAGAGGGAATGGGAAGCCGTCACCTCCTTCTGCGAAGCAGTCATGCTAGTGAAGGAGGTGGCGGGACGTGAGAGAGAAAGAACCTCACGTCCCAGTCGCCGCGGGAGACGCCCTGGGCGTTGGGGGTCACGTGGTGGCTCCCGGCCACCGTAGGCGCGGGCCTGTGGACGGCGAGTTATGGGCCAGCTCGCCGTCCGGCCGTCTTATGACGACAGGCCGTGTCGACGGCGCGGTCGTGTTCCACGCGCGCCTCAAAAAGATGTCAGCAAATAAGTAGGGGTCCGCAAGGGCCGATGCCTGCCAGGGCTGCGGGACTGTTCGAAAGAGATACCGTGGCCCTGGAACACAAAGGGCAAAGAAGGAACATGGATGGGTTTTAGTCAGTACAAGTCTGACACTCCCTTCCGCTCCGCCCAGAGTGGGGGGGGTCATTTGATGATTTCCCATCCGGAAAAAAAAAAAAAAAAAAAAGCATGATGTATTGTGGGCACATTACTTGCTTGTCGATAGCATCGTATGGTTTCGACCAAACAGGCGGCGGCAAAGGTGCCTGGAAAAGAAATCAGAATTAAAAACCAGTGCCATGCAAATGTTTCGTAATTCGCAAATCTATCGCGGGTTTAACCATTTATTAACTGCCTAGCCTTTGCAATTATATTCCAGTCTAAACGGCCGTAGCCTATGTGAGTTCCACAACTTAGTACTGGGTAACACGATACCCCTTGGTAAGACAGTTGCTCTGAGTTTAATGCCAGTAACTGTCTGTAATGACTGTCAAAGATTTACTATTGACAGCCGGGACTTAGCATGTTTTCCGTGGCACGCAGGAAACTCGGTCACACACGGGCCAACCCAGGCAAGCTCGGTTAAACCTGAAGATTGGTCCGAGCGGCTGATATTATTTAGCCTCTAGCTCCTGATTTAACCATTTATGTTAACGTTATAATGTTATGTATAATGATAATTCGTAAAATACCGACACAGTCCATACGACATAATGACACTGACTTCAGTAACGTGGAGGAACTAGAACTAAAGTTGGTCAATCCAAAGAATGATCATACAAGGGTTAAAAACCCTTCCGAAATATATGTTACGATAATTCTCGGTCAGCTAAACTCTGCAGCCGATATTTTTAAACAATTTTTCGTTTGTCAATATTATTTATATGTCTATGTGAAAAATACAAACATATTTAGAGTCACAAAAAATTCGTAGGATTACCTTATATTTATCTTCACCTACGGGTGCTGAGGCGTAGGGTATGTTAAAGAAAGTATATAGATCCTCGCTAGGGTGCTTGCGCCCGCGCACCGGCCCTTGCGCAGTTTTCACTTCCCGCCATTCGTCGTCAGCCAAAACGACCGACACGCACAAAAGTACCGCAAATTGATTCAGAATTACACATTATGACATTTTCATAAGCGAAATATTATATCTCCCAGCAGCGATAAGCGTGCAGGTTCCTGATATTAAAGCTGTCATTTACTTTATACTCAAGTCTTTATTGCATTCCATAATATGTATTACATAGATGGTAACAAAGTAAAAGATCAAATGGACCCTGTCGAACACAGCAACATTAGGAGAGAGGAAGTGGGCTAAGTAGCAATTCAATAATATTTTTATAAATTATTAGATGTGTTTAAAGGGTGTATAATAATGGATATATATGTATAATTATACAACATTAGTTTTAGTATATATGCGAAACCTGAAACATGAGTCTAGTATTTTTATGTAAAGAATCTATGTACAAAATTTCAAAACTGTATCATGAAAAATCACAAAGTTATAAGCTTATTCTGTTACCTGGTTGTCCGCACAAAAACGTGGGCACCACGCGGCCCCGCCGCGCCCACCCCTCGTAATATTTTCCCTGTAGTAACAAATAGAAACGATTGCACATTATTAATAGGTATTTATTTACTTTTGGCTAGGTTATCTATTTTTTTTAAATCTTTATTTCAAAGTCAGCCTGTTTACTTCATCATCATCACCAATAGCCTGAATTCACCCACTGCTGTGTATGTTGGCCTCTCTTTTTCAGTCTATCGCCACGTCACTATGCCGTTCTTCATCCCAGTTTTTCACAGCAATGTCGTCTGCCTATCTCGCCGCCTGGACTGGGAAAAGAAATATTGTTCAAAAATTAAACTCAGTAACGTTAACTTTCTAAGTTTATCTTGGACATAACATCGGTGAAGGAAAAATCATGAGGAATTAATATAAGTCCTGAAATCGTCAACCCGCCTTAAGGTGAGCCATGCACATGTCTTCTCTATATGAGAAGCGGCCCTTGCCCAACATTGGGACAGGAAAATGCTGGTCTAATTTATTTATTTTTATGGCACACACTGTGGAGGTAGGTTTTTAATCATGAACCTACCTCCCATGACTTAAAAATAATAATTAATCTTCAATAGTCAAAAATTCAAGTAATCTCTATTGGTCAGTAATCCGTCTAATAATTGACGCAAAACCCTTCTTGCCAACGTAGACTGACGGTGCAAGAGGTGTACTTAATACTACACCCTCATTTCACCACATGTTTAAGTCCCATGTAATAGGGGGGCGATCCTATTGTCGTCAACTGGGCACAACCCAGATTCCGTGGCTGTTACTCAGAAATTCCTGATGGAAACACCCAATAATTTTGACCCACCTCGGAATCCAACCTAGGACCTCATACTTAGCAGTCGCGCTTGCGACCACTAGACAAAACAAATTTCTAGTATTCAAAACAATGCATGCACAGTTGCAACTAAGTGAGGTCTGATGAGTCGTCAGCTCACATCAAGGGTCGGCTTTTTTTGCTTGGACACAAAACTTTTATAACCGCCTTTAAAAAAGTAGGTCTGGTTCAACCTGATTCGCGTCGATGTGTGGTTACTCTTTTAATTCTTAACTCTTCTTTTTGGTAATGGCCGCTCTTAAGGTAAAAGCGCCATGGTAATACGCCAGGATAATTTATTATAGTCACCATGTCAGTTAAAAATTTATGCTCATTCGATTTCAAAAGTTCTTTTACTTTTGGAAAGTTACAACTACACCGAGTGCATATCCTGTATGGTATAGGGTGTATGATCAAAAAGTTCTTGGAATCAATATAAAAAAATGCAAAAAATGAATCAAAAATATTTTATTTTTCTACATAATCTCCTTACGTAATGCATTTAGAATAACGCGTTTCTAACTTTCTTATTCCGTGCGAAAAAATCTCGGAAAAATTTTATTCTTTATTCTCAAAAAACTCCTCTACGGCAGCCATGACCGCGTCGTCGTCGTGAAATATAGTTCCACGAATATGCTCTTTTAATTTTGGGAATAAGTGAAAATCACTAGGGACTAAGTCCGGAGAATATGGTGAGTGATCAAGGATATTGAAATCAGCACAGCGAATTGCAACTTCCGATCGATGAGGAGCGTTTTCGTGAATAAACAACACGCCTAACGATAGTTTTCCACGACGTTTTTCTTTAATTGCTTCACGTACTTTCGGAATTAAATTAGCATGATAGGGTCCAGTAATCATATGGCCTTTAGGCATGTAATCAATAAAAAGAATTCCTTCACTATCCCAGAACACTGAGGCCATAACTTTACCGGCGGTAGGAGCAACCCGAAATTTCTTTATAGATGGAGACGATGGTCGTTTCCAAGACATGCTTTGTCTCTTAGTTTTAGGATCGAAATGGTGGAATCACGTTTCATCCATCGTGACAAGTGTACAAGACGATGGCAAAATTTTTCCGGATCCTGCAGGAAAATTTCGACATTACGCTTAGAAATTCAAACGTCGCTTTTTGTTTTCGTCGGTTAACATTCGTGGCACCCATCTTGCCGAAACTTCTTTAAACCCCAATGAATCAATTAAAATAGATTGAATGCTACCAAATTAATCTTTAGGATTTCAACTAAATGTTTTATGGTTATTCTTCTGTCTTCCAGAACCAGATTCTCAACCTTTTTGATATTTTCTTCGGAACCTCCGAAGGGCGGCCAGAACGCGGGTCATATTTAAAGCTTAATCTACCTCTTTTAAATTCAGCTACCCAGTATGCAACCGTAGAATAGGGTAAAGCATCATCCCCTTTTTTTTTTTTTTTTTTTTTTCGGATGGGAAATCATCGAATGACCCCCCCCCACTCTGGGCGGAGCGGAAGGGAGTGTCAGACTTGTACTGACTAAAACCCATCCATGTTCCTTCTTTGCCCTTTGTGTTCCAGGGTCACGGTATCTCTTTCGAACAGTCCCGCAGCCCTGGCAGGCATCGGCCCTTGCGGACCCCTACTTATTTGCTGACATCTCTTTGAGGCGCACGTGGAACACGAACGCGCCGTCGACACGGCCTGTCGTCATAAGACGGCCGGACGGCGAGCTGGCCCATAACTCGCCGTCCACAGGCCCGCGCCTACGGTGGCCGGGAGCCACCACGTGACCCCCAACGCCCAGGGCATCTCCCGCGGCGACTGGGACGTGAGGTTCTTTCCCTCTCACGTCCCGCCACCTCCTTCACTAGCATGACTGCTTCGCAGAAGGAGGTGACGGCTTCCCATTCCCTCTCGCTCCGGACCATGGCTTGAACCAAAGCCGGACGCGAGAGATCGCCGCCGCCAATCGCCGCTACGAGGACACGGCGGTGCTCCGCCCAAGCGGGGATCATCCCCTAATGTCATATGAATGTCCAAAAAAAATTACTTCGTGGACATTTTTTTCAGACAGAGATACTTTATCACCGCACGTAACTCTCTTCTCCATAATTTCGCGTTTTTAGAAACTTGGTATACAATATAATTTATTGCGTGCGAACGAACTGATAAAATCATGTGACACTTGGCATAAATAAACAACGGGTTGATGATTATACAAGGTGTAAACGGATGAAGCCGGCAACCAAGCATTCTGTACATGAAACTTAGTAACTCTACGCAAAAATATTGCTAGGAATCGACTTTTTTTTGCGGGTGAAATGTCACGTTTTACGGTAGGACTCAATATAAAGCACTCAAAACCTGTGCTGATGGATGCATTGAATAGTACGGGAGGCATGGAGGTATTTAAAGTAATGTTATAACATTAAAAACTTGAATAAAAAAAATTGTGAAAAAGTTGGAAATTAGCTATGGTCTAGAACAAAAAATGATCGCAATGACGGGGAGTACAAGTACTTTTCAGCCTTGTTAAGGGTATTTTACACCCATTATTATCTACGTAATTAGAATGCACCTAAATTACAACATAATATTATATGTTACACCGTTATTTATTGTAATCTGTATCCTATTCATGAGATTATCGATTAGTTCAGACGTAGGTAATATAAATAAACAATAATAAGATCATATAAGTAAGTATCGATATAAGCAATCAAACAAGCTTATCCCGTAATGATATAGTATTTATAAACTAAGCGGGTCATCGTGACTATGTGTAGCGTATCACAGTTGTGATTATAAATATCATATCATCGTGTGTAGACAAAGAAGAACAGCAAATCAGATTAATTTGGTCTTATTTACTTCGTATTTTGAGTGTGCGTGCATCCGGATTGGGATAAATTATTGATAATTTTCAGTACGTTTAGGAAAGTACATCGTTATAATACTGAAATATTAAAGCAATATTATTCCGGTTGGTCTGGTGTTACGAGAACTTGGGTTCGATTCTCAGGTCGGGCAAAGTGTTATTGGGTGTTTACATAAGGAATTCGTTAGTAGCAGCCACGGAGTCTGTATTTGTGCCCGTTTGATGGTAATAGGCCCGCCCCTGTTACACGGGACTTGAACATAATTGTCTTAATGTACATGGGTGTTTCTATTATTAGGTAAACTTCTGCGTAATGGTTATACATATAATCTAGGTACTTTGTAAAATTATAAACCACAATAAACAATCATATTTCCTACTCTAACAACTCAAACCTGCCAAACATAGAAATGAACGTAGCTATCGTTGGGTCAATTTTAACCTGCTTTTTTTTTCGGATGGGAAATCATCAAATGACCCCCCCCCCCCCCACTCTGGGCGGAGCGGAAGGGAGTGTCAGACTTGTACTGACTAAAACCCATCCATGTTCCTTCTTTGCCCTTTGTGTTCCAGGGCCACGGTATCTCTTTCGAACAGACCCGCAGCCCTAATTTTAACCTCCTTTCAGTGCATCTTTACTGTAAGCGCATTTTTTTAATATCGGATGCTAAAGTTGCGGAAATTTCTGCCAGACGCTTTAAAGGGTACACATAAGGGTCTATTTTTTTTATATTTGATACTCAGAGAGTTATTTTAATACTCACTCTAAGCAGCCAGATCGATTGTAAGGTCTCAATTAATAATTTTTGTATGGATTCATTAAACTAATGCGCTCATACAAGATTTTAATTGTGTCTGGGGGATATTTGCCGAGGCAAATATCTCCGCCCAGAGTGGGGGGGGGGGGTCATTTGATGATTTCCCATCCGAAAAAAAAAGCAGGTTAAAATTGACCCAACGATAGCTACGTTCATTTCTATGTTTGGCAGGTTTGAGTTGTTAGAGTAGGAAATATGATTGTTTATTGTGGTTTATAATTTTACAAAGTACCTAGATTATATGTATAACCATTACGCAGAAGTTTACCTAATAATAGAAACACCCATGTACATTAAGACAATTATGTTCAAGTCCCGTGTAACAGGGGCGGGCCTATTACCATCAAACGGGCACAAATACAGACTCCGTGGCTGCTACTAACGAATTCCTTATTTATCTTAACTTAGTATCAAACAAAGTCACTCCCGTTGTTTGTACGCTTAGATCTTTTAAAGTACGCAACGGATTTTAATGCAGTTTTCAGCAATAGATAGAGTGATTCAAGAGGAAGGTTTATAGGTATATTGCACCCGTGCGAAGCCGGGGCGGGTCGCTAGTTAATTATATATTTATTGTTGGTAATAGAATATTTATTAATTATTAGTAATAGCCACCTTACATTATGCAATAAACCGGTACATACACCTATAAATAAATAAAAAATAAAAATGTTTATTGCTTCAACAGCTTCAGTTATTGTAGTGTTATGTGTGTAGGAGACGGTGTGGAGGTGCATGTGTGTGACTAGTGGGTGAGAGTAAGTGAGGGC
This sequence comes from Noctua janthe, assembly GCA_910589295.1. Classification (NCBI taxonomy): domain Eukaryota; kingdom Metazoa; phylum Arthropoda; class Insecta; order Lepidoptera; family Noctuidae; genus Noctua; species Noctua janthe. Next base: position 7,887,500 of record OU342556.1, on the reverse strand, counting down.
TGTACCTACACATTATACAGGTGGATATTAATTATCAACTGTAATTTGAGGTAAAATGCACATACATTTTTACACGCTTACCCTACAACTAGTCTTGGGATCGGAAATAATGTAGGGCATTATCTTCAATTAGCAGCAGAAATATCATAGCGTAATATATTATGTGTATATTATAGTCTCATCGATTGCACCATATTTTCCAGTTTGTTATAGGTATTTAACTTAATCCATTTAGATAAAGCGTTTTTGCATTCGCGGTAGGTTAGTGGGTATATGTCAAGATTGTGTAAATGGGATGATTGCCGATTGCCTAGGATATTGTCGTTTTGCGTATGTAGACTTTTCTGAGACAGCGGGAGCAACCGTGTTTTTCCTTCTGCCTTTTGTCTTCTGTGGGTTGACCGATAGTTTTGTGCTTAGTTAGAATTATACTAAGTTAAGTACGTAAAGCTTTCTAACGGTCAAAAGATTTGAAACCCGGTAAAAGTACTCAGTTGAAAATCTGGGGTTTAAAATACATAACCTTCAGTAGGGACCTCTGAGCCCTCTCGAAGTTTTTGAATTTAATTTTAGTGGCACCTCCCCAGACGGGTATGCCATATTAGCGGACGGACTGAGCAAGTGAGATGTAAAAATGTAGCAGGAGTTTTTTTCGAAGAACGAAGCCGGCAACCAAGCATTATGTACAGACGCCAACACATCAAGCTACTCGAAACTGTAAAATTTTCACAATCAATCGTGAAGTTAATGCCTTAGTAATAAAGTTGAAAAACTATTAAAGAGATTTGAGCGATTGTAGTAGTTTGATGTATTGGCGTCTGTACATCAAACTAAGTAACAATACGCAAAAATATTGCTGAGAAACGACATTATTTTTTTTGAGGTGAAAAATCACGTTTTACGGTAGAACTCAATGCTCAATGCTCTCTCGTGCATTATATTATAGTTAGAGATTTAAGATACTTTAAAGAGGCTGAGAAATGTAACAGGAAAAATGATTTGAAAGTTACCGTTATTCTGAATTCGAGAACATTTTGCCACACGGGAATTTTACCTCACATTTAAAACAGCTTTCATGAAATAATGAAATAAAAAGGTGGTGACCGCTTTTTGGGGCAAAAACATACTGAAAAAAAACGAGATCCCATTTTCATCTGGTTTTTCCTGTGACATTTCCTTCTGACAGCCACGTTAAAATATCTTAAATAAATTGGTACGTTATAATAGCAATAGGTATTCAAACGTATTATTTGTTTTCTGATAAACAATTATGCTATTGCTGTTATCCTTATTTTGTCCAAGTAATTAAGTTCCGGCTGACGCAATCTTTTTCTGCCGTCGCAGAGTGACGATGCATTTTGGTCATAGACGTAAACATCAACATTGACCAATGTTTGTGAAAGATCTGACTTACGAGCGGTCTTTTCTCCGTTTTTACCAACACCAAGCGACACATTTATGAATGCCTAAATAAAGCGCTCTGTTGTATCTTTAACATTCAACTAATCACTCTGACTAGAAATTCCAACGGTGCAATAATATTAAGCCCTACATTAAGAAGGAGGGCATCAAACTCGACTGCTATAATAGGTAGGTAACCAGTTTTTAGTATGGATGAATCAAGCTTTCCACTATAAGCTGTCTCGTCATATAACGAAAGCCTACAATGTGAAGTTGACATATACTTACTTTATACTAATTGTACTATATAGCTTGACAGTTTGTTGTTGTCTACACGTCCCAAGGCTGTCTGCTGCGTCATAATACGTGATCGCAAGCCGACGGCCAGGTACCTACATAAACTTTGTTATTTATGCATAGTAAGTACCGAAATCACATTTGAGCATACATCAAACCATGGGATTTATTTCGCTATCATTATTGTATTTACCTGCATGGAACTACATACTTCGTTTGTATAAAAATAAACATATTCTTTGTGGTTAGCGTTGAGCACCATATCTTACCTATTTTATCTTTTCACGAGTGTTTATTTAACCTCGCTTGTTAATTTTTTTAACACAGAGTAATCACAGTTGCAGTCGGTGCAAATATTTTAAAATATAACCAATTTTGCTTTTGATACAATGGAATTGTTTTGGAGGTGAATGCTGAGATGACAAGTAATAGAAAAGTATGGAAGAACGAGACGTGCTCCCCAAATATATCAGGGTAACGGCTGGAGAACGATACTGATGATGGTGTGTTTGGTTTTTTGAGGCTTAAATTATCTAGGATCACTATTTAGACGTTGGGGTCAAAGTAACATGACAATCAAAGACAAAACGTATTTTTTTCAATAAAATGTGAAAAGGAGAAGACGTTTTAGAATATATTCTAAGATTTCGATGATGGAGGCAGCGGAACAGGTACCCTGCTGAATTTCTCGTAGATGTTACACCAGAAGCTAACTCGTTCTGACAATAGGGCGTCACGAAATTGCAGCGTCTGCTCCAAAGACACCGACGTATTGCCATTACCGAAATGATTGTACCCTATGTTTGGTCTGGCTCACAATAAGTACCGAAATGATTCTCTGAGTATCAAATATAAAAAATTAAGACTCAGGTTATAGGTAAAATTACATTATTTTTTCCTTACTTTAAAGTGTCTGGCATAAATTTCCGTCAACAGGAAGCATCTGGCAGTGTTAATAATTAATTTTTAACAATTTTCTATACAGCTTAAAAAAAATCAGCAATAAGGCTTTAAGAAAAGTCTTTAGCGACAGATATTATAACATTTGCCGTCGGCACAAGTTAACAGGTAGGCATACGTTCACGTTCATAGTACATAGTTTACACTACTCGATGCCACACATTTTATTATGAGAAAATAAGTAATGTCTGGGGTCCTGGGATATTGCTCTATATCATTTTAATTCTTTTGTTTTATAGTTTCTAAAACGATATCTTGATGTAGGCCTCCGTTCTAGTCAATACATTGGGAAAGTCGAAATCGGATGTTTCAGTCTATTTTGTTCAGCATGTTTGCCAGAATGTTGGCAATACGTCGGTGTCTTTGGAGCAGACGCTGCAATTTCGTGACGCCCTATTGTCAGAACGAGTTAGCTTCTGGTGTAACATCTACGAGAAATTCAGCAGGGTACCTGTTCCGCTGCCTCCATCATCGAAATCTTAGAATATATTCTAAAACGTCTTCTCCTTTTCACATTTTATTGAAAAAAATACGTTTTGTCTTTGATTGTCATGTTACTTTGACCCCAACGTCTAAATAGTGATCCTAGATAATTTAAGCCTCAAAAAACCAAACACACCATCATCAGTATCGTTCTCCAGCCGTTACCCTAATATATTTGGGGAGCACGTCTCGTTCTTCCATACTTTTCTATTACTTGTCATCTCAGCATTCACCTCCAAAACAATTCCATTGTATCAAAAGCAAAATTGGTTATATTTTAAAATATTTGCACCGACTACAACTGTGATTACTCTGTGTTAAAAAAATTAACAAGCGAGGTTAAATAAACACTCGTGAAAAGATAAAATAGGTAAGATATGGTGCTCAACGCTAACCACAAAGAATTTAGTTCCATGCAGGTAAATACAATAATGATAGCGAAATAAATCCCATGGTTTGTTGTATGCTCAAATGTGATTTCGGTACTGACTATGTATAAATAACAAAGTTTATGTAGGTACCTACCCGTCGGCTTGCGATCACGTATTGTGGCGCAGCAGACAGCCTTGGGACGTGTAGACAACAACAAACTATTAAGCTATATAGTACAAAGTAAGTTTAAGGAGGAATATAGCGAGGGATCGACAAATGTGGAGGGAACTTGAGGAGGCCTATGTCGCAAGACAGCCTGACCTGGTAGTTGATAAGATGAATAAATAAATGAAATATGTATAATCTAAGGTTAGTTAAGTTATAATTTAACTTTAGATGTAGAAAACAAATAAGTATAGTTTATATTTTTTATTTTTCAAAATTACTATATTGTGTATTCGAAGGTCAGAGTAAATAAAGGCTATTTTTATTTATTTATTTAAGTTTATGTCAACTTCACATTGTAGGTGAATGTGGTATAATATATTATAATATTATATGGTATAATGGATATGGTGGTATGCTTTCGTTATATGACGAGACAGCTTATAGTGGAAAGCTTGATTCATCCATACTAAAAACTGGTTACCTACCTATTATAGCAGTCGAGTTTGATGCCCTCCTTCTTAATGTAGGGCTTAATATTATTGCACCGTTGGAATTTCTAGTCAGAGTGATTAGTTGAATGTTAAAGATACAACAGAGCGCTTTAATTAGGCATTCATAAATGTGTCGCTTGGTGTTGGTGAAAACGGAGAAAAGACCGCTCGTAAGTCAGATCTTTCACAAACATTGGTCAATGTTGATGTTTACGTCTATGACCAAAATGCATCGTCACTCTGCGACGGCAGAAAAAGATTGCGTCAGCCGGAACTTAATTACTTGGACAAAATAAGGATAACAGCAATAGCATAATTGTTTATCAGAAAACAAATAATAAGTTTGAATACCTATTGCTATTATAACGTACCAATTTATTTAAGATATTTTAACGTGGCTGTCAGAAGGAAATGTCACAGGAAAAACCAGATGAAAATAGGAACTCGTTTTTTTTCAGTATGTTTTTGCCCCAAAAAGCGGTCACCACCTTTTTATTTCATTATTTCATGAAAGCTGTTTTAAATATGAGAAAAAATAAATAAAAATAATAAATAAATAAATAAATGAAGCTGTTTTAAATGTGAGGTAAAATTCCCGTGTGGCAAAATGTTCTCGGATTCAGAATAACGGTAACTTTCAAATCATTTTTCCTGTTACATTTCTCAGCCTCTTTAAAGTATCTTAAATCTCTAACTATAATATAATGCACGAGAGAGCATTGAGCATTGAGTCCTACCGTAAAACGTGATTTTTCACCTCAAAAAAAATTATGTCGTTTCTCAGCAATATTTTTGCGTATTGTTACTTAGTTTGATGTACAGACGCCAATACATCAAGCTACTACAATCTGTCAAATCTCTTTAATAGTTTTTCAACTTTATTACTAAGGCATTAACTTCAAGGTCGATTGTGAAAATTTTACAGTTTCGAGTAGCTTGATGTGTTGGCGTCTGTACATAATGCTTGGTTGCCGGCTTCGTGAAGAGTTCTTCGAAAAAAACTCCTGCTACATTTTTACATTTCACTTGCTCAGTCCGTCCGCTAATATGGCATACCCGTCTGGGAATGTGCCACTAAAATTAAATTCCAAAACTTCGAGTGGGCTCAGAGGTCCCTACTGAAGGTTATGTATTTTAAACCCCAGATTTTCAACTGAGTACTTTTACCGGGCTTCAAATTTTTTGACCGTTAGAAAGCTTTACGTACTTAACTTAGTATAATTCTAACTAAACTCTATCCGTCAACCCACAGAAGACAAAAGGCAGAAGGAAAAACACGGTTGCTCTCACTGTCTCAGTAAAGTCTACATTCGCAAAACAACATTATCCTAGGCAATCGGCAATCATCCCATTTACACAATCTTCTTAATAAAGAACTTGACATATACCCACTACCTACTGAATTCATAGAGTTATTTAAATATTGGTATAAGCATCAGAATAATTATGTTAGGTGGGCGGATGCTCAATCTGAGTCATATGGATTAGATTGTGGGGTAAGGCAGGGGGGATTGACTTCACCGAGTCTTTTTAATGTGTATATGGATCGGCTGATTGGTGAGCTGAGTGGCACCAAGATCGGATGCTCTGTTGATGGAACTATGATCAACAACATAAGTTACGCTGATGATATGGTGCTGCTCAGTCCATCAATCTGTGGGCTGAGGAAATTGTTGGCCATCTGTGAGAGGTACGCGGAGGCTCATGGCTTGAGGTATAATGCCTCCAAGAGCAAGGTAATTGTTTTTAGAGTGCGTAACAATACACCTGTTAATATTCCATCTATTAACTTGCGAGGAACTCCGTTGGAGTTCGTTACGCAGTTTAAATACCTAGGTCATGTTGTCACGGACTTTCTCATGGATGACCAAGATTTAGATAGGGAGCGCAGAGCGTTGGCAGCCAGATGCAATATGCTGGCTCGCAGGTTTGCACGTTGTACTAAGGAGGTGAAACTGACTCTTTTTCGAGCGTTTTGTCAATCGTTTTACACGTGCAGCCTGTGGGTAAGGTATACGCAGAAGGCTTACAACGCTCTGCGCGTTCAGTATAACAATGCGTTGAGGATATTGTTGGGGCTACCTCGGTTTTGTAGCGCGTCTGGCATGTTCGCTGAAGCGAGATTAGATGATTTTTATGCCGTTATGCGCAAGCGATGTGCGAGTATGCTGAAGCGATTCAGGGGTAGCCCCAACAACATACTGGCTACACTGGCGGACAAAATTGATGGGCCTTTCATTAGGCACTGGGCAGCTAGACATTGTGCGTACTGGCGTACATGTCGCCAATTAATTTAAGCTTTTTATGTACTAACAATAGGTTAAGATTTTACTAACACTATATGGATCAATGGTCTGAATTAAATAAATTATTATTATTATTATTATATACCCACTAACCTACCGCGAATGCAAAAACGCTTTATCTAAATGGATTAAGTTAAAGACCTATGACGAACTGGAAAATATGGTGCAATCGATGAGACTATAATATACACATAATATATTACGCTATGATATTTCTGTTGCTAATGGAAGATAATGTCCTACATTATTTCCGATCCCAAGACTAGTTGTAGGGTAAGCGTGTAAAAATGTATGTGCATTTTACCTCAAATTACAGTAGATAATTAATATCCACCTGTACAATGCGTAGGTACAGCCCTCACTTACTCTCACCCACTACTCACACACATTCACCTCCACACCATCTCCTACACACATAACACTAGAATAACTGAAGCTGTTGAAGCAATGAACATTTTTATTTTTTATTTATTTATGGGTATGTACCGGTTTATTACATAATGTAAGGTGGCTATTACTAATAATTAATAAATATTATATTAAAACAATTAATATATAATTAACTAGCGACCCGCCCCGGCTTCGCACGGGTGCAATATACCTATAAACCTTCCTCTTGAATCACTCTATCTATTGCTGAAAACTGCATTAAAATCCGTTGCGTACTTTAAAAGATCTAAGCGTACAAACAACGGGAGTGACTTTGTTTTATACTAAGTTAAGATAATAATCTTTATACCTATCGTTGCTGGAAGATATTATAAGTAGGGACAAAGATGACTGATCCGTACTATCTACGTAGTACTATCACCTAATTGTTACGATCTGCATCAGTTTGCAAACGTAGATGGACGATGGAGTGGAGGACGTGTGGTACATTTGTGCGCGACGGCTGTTTTGGCTGAGGACGAATGGCGGGAAGTGACGATGGCGATGAGACTATAATATACACATAACATATTACGCTATGATATTTCTGCTGCTAATGGAAGATAATGTCTTCTTACTTTACTCTATGATAATGTCCTACATTATTTCCGATCCCAAGACTAGTTGTAGGGTAAGCGTGTAAAAATGTATGTGTATTTTACCTCAAATTACAGTTGATAATTAATATCCACCTGTATAATGTGTAGGTACAGCCCTCACTCACTCTCACCCACTAGTCACACACATGCACCTCCACACCATCTCCTACACACATAACACTACAATAACTGAAGCTGTTGAAGCAATAAACATTTTTATTTTTTATTTATTTATAGGTGTATGTACCGGTTTATTGCATAATGTAAGGTGGCTATTACTAATAATTAATAAATATTCTATTACCAACAATAAATATATAATTAACTAGCGACCCGCCCCGGCTTCGCACGGGTGCAATATACCTATAAACCTTCCTCTTGAATCACTCTATCTATTGCTGAAAACTGCATTAAAATCCGTTGCGTAGTTTAAAAGATCTAAGCGTACAAACAACGGGAGTGACTTTGTTTTATACTAAGTTAAGATAATAATCTTTATACCTATCGTTGCTGGAAGATATTATAAGTAGGGACAAAGATGACTGATCCGTACTATCTACGTAGTACTATCACCTAATTGTTACGATCTGCATCAGTTTGCAAACGTAGATGGACGATGGAGTGGAGGACGTGTGGTACTTTTGTGCGCGACGGCTGTTTTGGCTGAGGACGAATGGCGGGAAGTGAAAACTGCGCAAGGGCCGGTGCGCGGGCACAAGCACCCCAGCGAGGATCTATACACTTTCCTTAATATACCCTACGCCACAGCACCTGTGGGTGTAGACAAGTTTAAGGTAATCATAGCTACAAAAATGACTTAGCTTGTAAAGAGCACTTTGTTGATTCTATTCAGATTTGTGCGTTTCATACTCAGTCATACAAATATATTTACATAGTGATTATTTTAACTGGGTAAATATTCGAATCTATAAGAGATACAAGGATAATTCATAGGGAACATTAGCCTGTTTTTTTTGTTTTTGCTAAAGCCTAAGAAAAATTCCGTGTATCTCTTAAAGATTCGGATTTCCCATACTGTCCCAGTTAAAACAAACACTTTGTTTAACGAAATATTGAAGCTACAAATATGGTAAGCTACTCCAATGAAATGTCCTGCATTTACTTATTTGATCTACAATTATAATTAGCTAAATTATTCCAATAATGACTAATATACCAACCTCCAGCCGGCTATGCCTCGTTGAGATAATAAGATTATTACATAACATGTAATTATTGATAGCGTATATCTTAGTAGATAAAAATTTTCAAAAAATATCTTAATTTCGATTACGATTTTGTTTTGTTTCTTCTTGACCTTGAGTTTAAACCAATCTTAGTACTGTCATATTTAACACATACTGTCTCCTCGCACATACGGAAAAAAACGTAGGTATAGGGAGGAAGTCCGAATTAATAATAAAATCTAGAATTTGCTGAGGGAGAGTCAGCTATATCATAGCTGACTCTCCCTCAGCAAATTCTATGATCGTGTCTATAGTGTAGACACGATCAGGTAACTGAACGATTTCAGTTTAAGTTCCTAATACTCCTAACACTTATAATATAATATGGTTATGACCATATTATTATTATAATATTACTTAGACGTTTTATTTTGATATTTAATTAATTTTGATGTTACATTTCACCTAGTTTATTGATGTAATTCGTGATTTCGTGCCTTAAATTAGTTTGAATTAAAGTTCCTGTGACAAGACAGTCACATGACATTAGATGACAGATAGATTTCAAAATATTCGCTTGTAGCAAAGGAAGCTATAAATCTATGCCATAAGCTACCATGAGCAGGGTTTTATTTATAAATTTTCTTTTACAGGCACCTCTTCCACTGCCTGTATGGTTGGAACCATACGATGCTATCGACAAGCAAGTACACAACCTTCGATTCCTATTGCGGTCATGCCAAAAAATATGGTGACACAAGAAAATTGTCTAATTGCCAATGTGTATGTCCCAAACACGGACGAAAAAAACCTTTCGGTCGTAGTGTACGTCCACGGAGGAGCTTTTGTAATGGGTTTTGGTGAAATCGCAAAAGGAACACAACTTATGAAGAATAAAGATATGATCATTGTTACGTTCAATTATCGTGTTAGTATTCACGGGTTCCTCTGTCTTGGCACCGAGGACGCACCAGGCAATGCTGGCATGAAGGACCAGGTGGCGCTGTTGCGCTGGGTACAAAAGAATATCGCTAGTTTTGGGGGTAATCCTGATGATGTCACCATTGCCGGATACAGTGCAGGGTCGGCAGCAGTCGATCTCTTAATGCTTTCAAAGTCAGCTGAAGGATTGTTCCACAGAGTCATACCTGAAAGTGGTGGAAACCTTGCCGCATTTACAATTCAGAGGGATCCTGTAGAAGTTGCCAAAACATATCAGATCCAGATCAGTCAACTTTACGAATGTAGACGATATTTATGCGTTAGAAGAGTTTTACAAGACAGCTCCATTGGAACTGTTGACTTCAGATTCGTTTTTCGATAGAACTGATTCAACTTTCATGTTTTCCCCGTGTGTGGAGCGTGATACAGGAGATGGAGCATTCCTGACAGAATCTCCTCTGAGTATATTTAAGAAAGGCAACTACAAAAAGTTACCTGTGTTGTATGGTTTCGCTAACATGGAAGGCCTGTTCCGGGTTAATTACTTTGATCTTTGGAAGCACAGGATGAACGAAAATTTTTCTGATTTCTTGCTAGCTGACTTGAAGTTTGAATCTGAAAAAGAAAGAGAAGAAGTGGCTAATAAGGTCAAGGAATTCTATTTTGCTGACAAACCAGTCGGTGAAGACATTTTAGGATATGTCGATTTCTTCCTGGATGTTATATTTACGCATCCCATGCTTTGGGCCACAAAATTGCACGTAGAGGCTGGCAACAATCAAATCTATTTGTATGAATATTCTTTTGTGGACGAGAATGTACCCTTAGTGCCTCACACTAAGATAAGAGGTGCTTATCACTGCGCTCAAACCGTCGCCGTACTGGATGGTATTGGTAACTTTGCGAATCCAGATGAGTCTCTTGCGACTCCAGAGTTTCAGAAAATGAAGAAGGTAGTCCGTGACATTTGGCACAACTTCATTAAAACTGGGTAAGTTGAATTAGTATGTAGGTACCGACGTGAAACGTCAATAATCCGTACCAAATTTATTTAGTAGTAGTAGGACTGGTGTTCCATAAGTAATCGGATGGACCTTTAAGTGAAAGTGCTTTATCATATCCCATTGAATTTATAAGTTTAGATTTCATGGTTTTCCATTCATTTAATTTATCATGTTTGAGATTTGATAGATTTGATCCATATGATTGACCAGATCAATTGATGTCATAAAAGTACCAGCTGTTATTTTTTAGAATTTCAGTCGGTTCGATTCCCGAGTGGCAAGCGAATTTTCGAAAATCTTTGAATGCAGATATGTTTGTTTTTTAAAAATAAAGGGTTTTTTCCTTTGAGTAAAATTTGCTATCTCCAGTATTTAGAATACTTTCCCTCCAGGTGAGGTTGAAAAATTCCACCCAGTATCAGTTTATCGTTAGTAGTTACGGTCGGTTTTTTTAATCTTTCGTTTGTTAATGTATACTGTTTGTTTGTGAGTACGATTTTCAATGTCCATACTGATTAAATGACCTATGAAACTGTGCAAAGATTCAAACGCCTCCCAAGTCCATCAAAGTTTACACCTTGAGTGTTACTTCTTATCACACGTTGGTCACTGCCATTGTTGCATATTTGGTATCTTGCAGGAAACCTGTGCCTGAAGGATCGTCGTTCCTGCGTGGCCGGCAGCAGGCGCGGACGGGTCATCGTACATGGACCTTAGTGAGAAGCTGGAACTACGTGGGGTGCTCTTGGGAGAACGCACTCGCTTCTGGGAAGACATCTATCAGAAATACTACCGGGATGCCGTGCCACCACCAACACCACCACCTAAATAACGCGTTGAATTGTAAAACCATTGGTTTCCTATATAAGGTGGTGATTCTGTGACTGTAGAAGTAAATAAATAACATAAGAATTTCTAAGAAATAGTAAAGTATTGTCGTTATTTTTAAGATTATAAATAAACAATATATTGAGGAGTTTTGCCTTTTATATTTTCGATTTTGTCATTAGCTACTTCCTTTTAAATCGCACTTCTTTTTCTAAAGAAGCTGGAACTGATTGGTATTAGGGGCTCACAGATTATCAAAATAGATAACCATACGTTAGTAAGGAAACGTTTCTTAACTATGGAGTCCCGCAGGGTGGAGTCCTTGGACCTACTCTGATCCTTATATACATTGATTTGTCACGCTGATGACACAGTGATATTGGTGCGTGGTTCTGATTAGACTGGAACACACTTACTGGGTTTGTCACATTTCGCTCAAGAATTACTTCACAGCCAACATCTAGTTTTACCCTGACAGCTCACGAAAACAATTCAGGTACGAACTTTGACTTTGGTTGTTCCAAAATCATGCGTAGATAATCAAGGTGAGCAAATTAAGTCACTGGTATCTAGGATAAGAAAGAAAAAAGGCTAAGAAGTTCGGTCGATTTTTCTGCCCTAAGAACTGTTTACGTAACTTGCACACTCCATCATCACGTACTGTATATCAGCTTGGGGTAGTGCTGGAAAATGCCTGTTACTGTGTTTGGAGAGCGCACAGGGAGCTGTGCCCATGTCGTCATGTCACACAAACCCATTCGCTTTCCTACCAGTGAACTGTACACGCTATGTAAAGTACCCACGGCTAGGTACTCTTAAGTATTAAATTTAATATTACGTAATCATGTTGACCAGTTTTTGACCTTGATTTAAGTAAACGTAGGTCCGATAGAGTCTGCCTTTACTCGTCTAAACTTAAAGTGGTACGACTCTAATTCAAGTTCTGTGTTCCCGTGTTATACAACAGATTTAATATGGTACTTTATATTAATCCACTTTCTTCCCGAGATTGTAAAAGGCTCATTGGTCAATGGTTGTCCGCTCTTACGTACGAAGAACTGGAGAACATAGTAAAATCGTAAATGTTTCCAGCCGATTTTCCTTCCGCACAAACTTCCCAACTCATGCATATACCACAGTTATACCCACCGACACCCACTCACACACACACTTCCCAACACACACACAAGATTTTAAGATTATTAACAAAAAACAAAAAATCTTACCTTTCCTGTACCTACCTTCATCTTAGTTAGCTTAGTTATCATAAAATTCGTAATCCGGAAAGTTGAGGTCGTCTTTGTCTTGGAGCCTTGGAGATGGGCGTTAACATCTACGACACAGTTTCTAACTAATGAGGCCTATTATCGAACACAGTTAAATTATTAAACATTTGTTTTTGTTCTAATAAATATTATTATTTACTACTTCCTCTGATTAGTCTGAGAAAGGGAATGACTTGCCTTACAAAACAGTCAGCTAGCGCTTGCTTTGAGTAGCTTGTAAAACCAAATTTAATGCGCAAAATAATGAAAAAAAGAACCGGCCAAGTGCGTGTCGGGCCGCGCACAATGTAGGATTCCGTAGTCTTACAACGTTAATTTAATCCACTTCCTACGGTCCGATTTGCCTCCGAACGATGATTTTTGTTGTAATAATAAAAAAACAAACTTACATTTGCAGTTGAAAAACCTGTGCTCCCGTTTAGGAAAATATGTTATCCAAGTACATTTTGTAGGTTGGTCGACTATTACTCGTAAACTTGTAAAGCCTACTTAGCTGTGAAAGTTTTCATTTTAACTTCGTTATATATGTTACCGGCCAAACCCGATTTCAGGCCAAACTAGTTTGTCCTAGGCCAAACCAGTTCACGTGTTTATCGTATCAGGATACACTGACACAAACAAAGCAATTACAATGAGCCCAAATTTGCTGTGGGGCTCATCGGCCCTGCTACGCACCCTCGGCTCGCGCGTCACAGTTCTAAACTAACTTAACCCAGTCAGAGTGCCTAGTTTGGCCTAGGACAAACTAGTTTGACCTAAAATCGGGTTTGGCCGGTAACATATATAACGAAGTTAAAATGAAAACTATCACAGCTAAGTAGGCTTTACAAGTTTACGAGTAATAGTCGACCAACCTACAAAATGTACTTGGATAATATATTTTCCTAAACATAATGTATGGGAGCACAGGTTTTTCAACTGCAAATGTAAGTTTGTTTTTTAACTGTGACAGTGTGGATGTGAAAAACATTAAAAACAAACCACTCAAACATCTTGACAAACTTTCATAACAAAAACTACTATTTCTCAGATAAAAAGTGCAAAACACAGTATACTTAGGACTATTAACTGTGAATGAAAAAGTGCAGTGTTGTTCTACAACTCATATTTCTACGTAAAATTTGTGAAAATCTTAATATAAACAAATGAACTTTATAACTGTTTGTTTTGAAAATTTGAATTTTGGCGTCCTTAAACATAAACCTATGTTCCACGAAAAAAATCTGCCATAATATTTTGAACAGAGCCATCTAGTATCGAGTAGCGATACTACACTTGACAAGTATTTTTGACAAGTAACAAACCACTGTTCCATGAGAAATAATGTGATTGCCATATCAAAAAAATAAAATAAAAACGGGGTAATGACTATTCCTACTCGAAACAGATCGAGCAAATGTATGTGTGTGTAAACCACTAAACAACATTAAAACTTATTTTAACACATAAAAGTAACATCAAGCAACAATATTACGAAGCTTAAATAGCCAGGCGATTATAATGTATGGAAGAACTAGAAATGCACTTTGAGTTATGCGTACTAATACATTGCATTTAAAAAACTGTCTGAAGTTTGTTTGACAATTACAACTGCAAGAATTACACATTAGAGAAAAATTAACAACAAAAATGGGGTCCGAAGAAAAAAATATAACTTTACGTTGCAAACATAATGTTGTGAGAACTTTGTCATACGAATCACTGTGTATCAGACACAACTCGCTAGATTCTATTAACTCTGAGATAAATACGACGGCATTAAGTATGTTCGATCTATCCACAACCGCTCCATCAGATGACATCTCTAAGTTGAGACAGGAATTAGAAGAAAAGCAAATATTATTGGATAATGCTAAAACGGAAATTGAAAAATTGTCCTTAGAAAATATTCAACTACGCAAGCAAATTCAAGAACTATCTACGTCTAAGTTACTACATGAAAATATATCGACTGAGACCTTAAATACACTAAAACAGAAAAGAATACAAAACACTTATAACGACAATGTTCAAAATAAAACAAAAGAGTCAGAAATTCTACATCCTATAGAAACCAACAGCTGTACCACTGAATATTATTCGAAGGTACTTCCAACCACAATTATGAGCTTTACACCTCCAGATAAAGCAAAGGCAAACGAGGATAGTAATTTCACACAAAATAATACATCAAACCGGAAATGCGAAGAAGAAAAAGAGGGGATGGATAATAAACAGAAATTCATCTACATATTTGGTGCTCAACAATGTGTAGGATTAGCATCTAAGTTAACCTGTTCCAGAACTAATACCAGGTATGATAAATATAAAATTGAATCTATTACTAAACCGCAAACGTCAGCAAATGACGTGGTTAGCAGTTGCGAAAGCATGAAAATAACATGCGGAGATAAAATAATTATAAGCGTTGGTGAAAACGACAACAATCCCATAAAACTGTTATACAATTTATCGTATGTACTCAAAAAGTTTGAAAAAACCAATGTCATCGTCTTGGTGTAAATAAAACTTATCATCTGAAGGAAAAGACACTGAATGAAACTTTAAAAAACTTTTGCAATAATATTGTTAACTGTACCTTTATAAATTGTTATAAGTTATCTGTATGTATATATTCCCTATGTAAGAAAATTAATTCTAGAATAGATACTATAGATTATAATGCAAAATATTTAAATTTCATGTCAAAAAAAAATAATGTTAATACTAAGATTTTATCCCAAGAATATGCTTTTACACTTAAAAAGACAATCTCTGATCATAAATAGTAAACCAAAAAGATTAAAAAGTTGGTATGTATTCAAAAGAGACTATAGTAAAGATAACCTAGACAAATTTATAAACTGTTTATCAGCTCTAAGTTGGTCAGAAGTGTATGACCAAGAAAACTTAAATTCAGCTTTTAATATATTTCACGAAACTTTTTGTTTATTTTACAACCTCTGCTTTCCAGCCAACAAAGTAAGAATAAACTCAAACTGTAAGTCACCGAGGTGGATCACAACAGGAATCAGAAAATCAAGTGGACAAAAAAGAAAATTAAGATACCGGCAATACATATCAAAATCTGAAAATGAGTCATCCAATTTAAAAAAATATTGTTCTGTCTTCAAAGGATGCATTAGTCGATCAAAACACCTCATTAATTCTAAAATTATGTCAGCGGCAAAAAACAAAGGCAAAGCTACATGGTAGATTATCAAAAACAAAACGGAATACGTTAATACTAAAACAAATATAGAAACTATTAAAATCAACAATAGCCTTATAAACAAACCTTTAGAAATTGCCAAAACTTTCAATGACTTCTTCATTAATGTTGCCAAAGAATTCCATAACAACAAACACAAGCCTTCACTAGATTAGAAAACCTCTATAAAAAGTTACCCCGAATCTCAAGCGGCGGCGCACCGCGAGGAGATGTATGGCTGACGGGTTCCTTTGGAAAATCAGTCTCTAGTGCGAACCACTGCCGGGCCTGGCTATGGCTTATCTGGGTACAGGGGGCACTGCCCAGATGGACTTTTTATTTCCCCCATACTCGTGGGAACAGTATGGAAAGATCGAAAACCCAAAAAACGGCCGATAACGGTGAAGGAAGGGAGGAGAGGGATGCGTGGTCGGAGTCCGGCGCCGCATCCAGCGAGGTGAGCGCGGGAGGCTCAGTGAGCTCCCAGCGCGGGAGGCGTGGGCCTGCTGCGGGGAACAGGGAGTTCCTACGCAAGCGGTCCAGGCCGGTAGGCGACCGAGAGTCGTCGTCAGATGGGGAGCTGGCTTCGGCTCGTAAGATCCCCACCAGCAAGCGCGGCGGGATCCGTGGCAAGGGGAGAGGCCTTTCTGCCACCGAGAGGTCGGCGCGGCTTGCCGAGGAGAGGCGCCATCCGGGGGTGGTCGCCGGTCACGGGGTGGCCCGTTCGGGCTCCTCTGGCGACGAAGCGGGCGCAGATGGCGACTCCGATGCGGAGCGTAAGGCCAGACTTGCAAAGGAGGTAGAGGCGGCGCTGAGGGCTGTCTCGTTGAAACAAAAGCCCTCTACCAGGCAAAGGGCTATACCTGCAGCGGTCGCCTCCATTATGGCATCAGCGGAGGCCAGATTTGCGGAGCCCCCGCCAGACGGCGTGGCCACACTGAGGGCGGAGGTCGCTCGACTGACGGCCGCCACGGAGCTTCTAAAATAGGAGAACATGAAGCTCCGAGCAGACCTGGCCAGTCTGCGCGAGTCCGGCTCTCGCGAGGCGCCCCAAAATGGGGGCCAGAAGCATCCAAGCCAGCCCGTGCCGGTGGAGAACCAGGTTCTGAATCTGGTTCGGCAGGAGCTGGCTGCCTTCCAGGCGCGGTTCTCCGTCCTGGAGGGCATTGTCCTGCGCCCCCCCCTAGCGGCAAACAAGGCGCCCCCGGGCCCGAGGGCGGCCTCATATGCGTCTGCTACGGCCTCCGCACCGGGGCCGTCCAGCCAGCCCCCCGGCAGGGTTATGTCGGCCCCGACGAAACCGGATCCAGTTAAGAAGGCGGCGGCCCTGAAACAGGGCAAGGCGGCGGCCCAAAAGAAGAGCAAGGTGGCGAATATGCCAGCGCCAGCCGCGAGACAGCCGCTACCGCCACCCGCCCCGCCCCCTAAGCCTTCCGCGGCCGAGAGCGGGTGGCAGGTGGCCGGAGAAAACGCGAGGGAGCGAAGGGCGGCCAAAAAGGCCAGGAGGCAGGAGCAGAAACGCCGGCAAAAGGAGCGGGGCGTCGCGGTTAGGCTCAGCGCCCCGAAGACCGCAGCTGTAGTGATTACACTACAGCCGGACGCGGAAAAGAGGGGCGTGACCTACCGCGACGTGCTCGCTAAGGCGAAAGCGACGGTGGATCTCGGAGAGCTCGGGATCGCCGGGGCCTCCGGCTTAGAGTCACCGCAACAGGGGCTCGAGTGCTGGAGATCCCTGGCGAAACCCGTGGCTCGTCCGCTGACGCTCTGGCTGAAAAGCTTAGAGCGTCCCTAAATGCGGACGAGGCCCGAGTGTCCAGGCCCGTCAAATGCGCAGACCTGCGCATACTGGGTCTGGACGACTCGGTGACCGAGAAGGAGGTGGTGGCCGCCGTCACCAGGACCGGTGGGTGCCCTGCCGAGCAAGTCAAGGCAGGCACCATACGTCCGGACCTGTCGGGCATGCGAGGAGTTGAGTGTCGTCATCGGAAGCCATTCCCTCCCCGTGCTTGTGCTCGGGGACTTCAATGCCAAGAACTTGGCTTGGGGTTCTCGTTACACGGACGTGCGGGGTAGAATGGTGGAGGACTGGGCTCTGGAGACAGGCCTGGTCGTCCTAAATCGGGGTTCTGTCCCCACGTGCGTGCGGATGCGGGGCGAGTCGGTGGTGGACATCTCGTTCGCCAGCCCCGCTCTGTCGCCGCGTGTCGTTGACTGGCGCGTCATGGAGGGGGTGGAGACCTATTCCGACCACCGGTACATCCGGTTCGACGTCTCCACCCAGTCCTCAAGCGTGCCGGTCCTACAGGCCCCGAGTGGTCCGCGATGGGCGCTGAAGCAGCTGGACCGGGAGCTACTCCTGGAAGCCTCGATCGTGCAGGCCTGGGTGTCATCACCAGTCAGGCCTGCTGACATCAACAACGAGGCGGGTTGGTTCCAGGAGGCCATGTCCGAGATTTGCGACGTGGCAATGCCCCGAGTTCGGCCAGGAAGCGCCCGGCGTCAGGTGTACTGGTGGTCGCGAGAGCTGACGTCTCTGCGCAAGGTGTGTGTTGCCGCGCGGCGCCTGTACGCCAGGCATCGCAGGCTCCGCATCCGCCCTCCGGATGCGGCAGCCATTGAGACGGAGCTATACGAGGGGTACAGAGCGGCGAAGACCGCCCTCCAAGAGGCTGTCCGGCGGGCCAAGAATTTGGCCCGCGAGGAGATACTGGAGTCTCTGAACGGAGATCCGTGGGGGCGCCCTTACAAGATGGTGCGGGACAAACTCCGCACCCGGGCCCCCCCGCTAACGCAGAGTCTCCGGCCTGAGCTCGTGGAGGACGTGGTGAGCGCTCTGTTCCCTTCGCGAGGGGAGCATCCTCCCCCGCCTATGGCTCCGCCGCCGCGTGCGGTGCCGGAAGCGGACCACACCGATGACGATGACGACGTTCCGGAGGTGACTGGGGTAGACCTGAGAGTGGCGGTACGCAGGCTGAAAGCCAGAAACACCGCCCCGGAACCCGATGGCTTGCCTGGCAAAGCCTGGGTCCTGGCCTCTGAGGCTCTCCGGCCCCGACTGGAAGGGCTCCTAAGCGCATGCTTGGAGAGAGGCCAGTTTCCGCTTCGTTGGAAGACGGGGAAGCTGGTCCTCATCCGGAAACCAGGGCGCCCTGCGGACTCTCCGTCCGCATACCGGCCCATCGTGTTGCTCGACGAGGTGGGCAAGCTCTTCGAAAGAGTCATTGCCAACCGCCTTGCCGGGCACCTTGCGGGGATGGGGCCGGATCTTGCGGAACACCAGTTTGGTTTCCGCAAGGGGCGCGCCACGGTGGACGCCATCGTGCGCGTGAGAGCCCTCACGACGGGGGACGCGGTGTCCCGGGGCGGGGTCGTCTTGGCGGTGTCTCTTGACATCGCCAACGCCTTCAACTCCATGCCCTGGAGCTGCATTGGGGAGGCACTCCGGTATCACCGGGTGCCAACCTACCTTCGTCGTGTGGTCGGGGACTACTTGACGGATAGGGCCGTCATCTACCCCGGTCAGAGCGGAGAATGGAACCGGCGAGAGATGTCGTGCGGTGTTCCACAGGGATCGGTTCTAGGACCAGCCCTGTGGAACATCGGTTACGACTGGGTGCTGCGCGCCGACCTCCCTACCGGCGTCAGCGTAGTTTGCTACGCTGACGACACGCTGGTACTGGCACAAGGGAGGTCGCACGAGGCGGCGGCCGAAAACATGACACGCGGGGTTGCGATAGTCGTGGATAGGATCCGGCAATTGGGTCTCGAGGTGGCATTGCACAAGTCCGAGGCCATGTGTTTTCATGGGCCTCGGAATGCGCCACCGTCGGGATCCCTACTGACGGCGGGAGGGGTTTCCATCGGCGTCGGGTCGACGTTGAAGTACCTAGGAGTCGTCCTCGACAGCCGGTGGAACTTCGTGGAGCACTTCCGACGTTTGGCTCCCAAACTGGAACGGACAGGGGCTGCCTTCAAGCGGCTCTTGCCCAACCTGAGGGGTCCAAACGCCTCCTGCCGGAGGCTATACGCGGGGGTCGTGCGGTCCATGGCCCTTTACGGGGCCCCGGTGTGGGCGCGTTCTTTAAGGCGGCAAGCCGCCCACTACCTGAACGCGCCCCAAAAGGTGATAGCCATAAGGCTAATCCGGGGGTACCGCACGATCTCCGGCGAGGCGGCTAGCCTCCTTGCCGGATTGCCGCTATGGGATCTGGAGGCGATAGTACTCGCGCGCCTGCATGAATGGCGCGCGGAGGCACTACGTCGGGGGGAAACTCCGCTGCCGCGGCAAGTTGCCGCTCAGCGGACAGACCTCCGGCGTGATATCATGGCGACATGGAGAGAGCGACTGTTGCAACCCCGTGCGGGGTACGCTACCATAGTGGCGATAAGTCCCCTCTTTGAGGAGTGGCTAGAGAGGCGCCACGGCGCCCTCACCTACCGCCTGACGCAGATCCTCACCGGACACGGTTGTTTCGGGAGGTTCTTGCACCGAATCGGGCGGGAGGAAACGCCCGGGTGTTTCCACTGCGAGGATCGTCCGGAGGACACGGTGGAGCACACCGTAGAGGTCTGCCCCGCTTGGGCGGAGCACCGCCGTGTCCTTGTAGCGGCGATTGGCGGCGGCGATCTCTCGCGTCCGGCCCTGGTTCAAGCCATGGTCCGGAGCGATAGGGAATGGGAAGCCGTCACCACCTTCTGTGAAGCAGTCATGCTAGTGAAGGAGGTGGCGGGACGTGAGAGGGAAAGAACCTCACGTCCCAGCCGCCGCGGGAGATGCCCTGGGCGTCGGGGGTCACGTGGTGGCTCCCGGCCACCGTAGGCGCGGGCCTGTGGACGGCGAGTTATGGGCTAGCTCGCCGTCCGGCCGTCTTATGACGACAGGCCGTGTCGACGGCGCGTTCGTGTTCCACGCGCGCCTCAAAGAGATGTCAGCAACCGAGTAGGGGTCCGCATGGGCCGATACCTGCCAGAGCTGCGGGACTGTTCGAAAGAGACACCGTGGCCCTGGAACACAAAGGGCAAAGAAGGAACATGGATGGGTTTTAGTCAGTACAAGTCTGACACTCCCTTCCGCTCCGCCCAGAGTGGGGGGGGTCATTTGATGATTTCCCATCCAAAAAAAAAAAAAAAAAAGCCTTCACTAGATAAGAAACCTACAATAGATGTACCGAATATGGCTCAAACCATGTTTTTACATCCATGTTATGAGAACGAAGTAATAAATATCATAATGTCCCTCAACAACACTAAATCGGTTGGATTTGACGGCATATCAACTCAAATTATTAAATCCTGTGTCACTATTATATCGCCAATTATTGAACACTTGATCAATCTCTCATTCTGGCAAGGGATTTTTCCAGAAAAACTGAAGCAATCAATTGTGGAACCCTTATTTAAAAAAGGTGACATAAAAGATTTGTCTAATTACCGGCCTATTACACTTATATCAAATTTATCAAAAATCTTTGAGAAAGTCGTGCATCGTAGACTAACAAATTATTTAGAAAAGTTCCAAATTATAAAAGAAGAACAAAACGGCTTTCAAAGAGGTAAATCGACAACGTTAGCAGCATTTACTCTAATAAAAAATGTAATCGAAAAACTAGATAAACGAATTCCAGTATCTGTCATCTTCTTTGACATGAGCAAAGCTTTCGACTTTGTCAACCACGATCTGCTTCTAAAAAAATGCAATAACTACGGAATCAGAGGGATAGTTATTGACTGGATTACTAGCTACTTATCTAACCGACAACAAAGAGTAGAAATAAGCTCAATGAACCAAAATAACGAGTCCACATCATTCAGTTCTGAATATAGTCAAACTAAATCAGGTGTACCACAGGGAAGCATACTGGGCCCATTACTTTTCCTTATTTATATCAATGATTTGCCCACTGCTTTACAACAACAATGCATACTTTTTGCTGACGATATTTCTGTAATCGTTACTAATGATAATAAATCAGACTTAAATCACGAAAAAAACCTTAATACAACAGTAAATCAAGTTTTAAAATGGCTAGAAAATAATTATCTCTGTGCAAACCTTAGTAAAACCAAGTACATAAATTTTCAAAATTACAACTCAAAACCAAAAACATTCAAAGTTATTTGTCAAGGACAACAAATTAGTGAAGTTAGTGAATACAAATTTCTTGGACTCATTCTTGATCAGTATTGTAACTGGAAATTACATATAGAACAAGTGTGCAAGAAACTGAATCAAAAAGAGTTTGCTCTTAAACGTTTAAGACGTACCGCTAGTGAAGCAGTCGCCCTTACTGCTTACCACGGGTATGTATCCTCTGTACTTAGGTATGGACTCCTACTCTGGGAGAACTCCACAAATGTAAGTGAAGCATTTATTGTTCAAAAAAAATGCCTAAGAGCAATTTGTGGTATCAGCCCATTAACATCATGTAGACCACTGTTTAAAAAATTAAAACTATTAACCTTAACAGGTCTTTTCATAATGCAGGCTGGTATATTTGTGAAGGAACACTCTAAATTTTTTATAGCATGTGACCTGCATTCGAAATACACTCGTCGAGACCCCACAAGATTGCGAATACCTTCACATCAAAGCACATTATGTCAAAAAAATAGTTTAATCACTGCAATAAAAATTTTTAACAACATACCAAAAGAGTTAAGAGAACTCCCTTTAAAATATTTTAAATCGAAATTGCATAAATGGCTTGTTGACAATTGTTTTTATAGTTTGAAAGAATTTCTTGATAAAAAAGTATCCGATAGATATGGCTTCTGAGTTCTTTAAGTTGATTTAATTTTTCTTTTATTAAATGAGTCTATTATTGTTGTTATTATTAACTAGACATATAAAAATATAAATATATACACTAATAATTGTTGTTGTAATAAAATTCTATGTTTAAGATGTTCAAAAATTTGTATGCCATTTTATGGCGAAACATGTAAGTTCACAAACCTATTTATAAGACCTTAATGTACCATGTTTTTACACAAATAAATTATTCTATTCTATTCTATTCTATAACAATCTGTCTTTGTAGTGGCTTGATATCAAATTAAAAGATTTTCAACTTTACAACTTTGTCATAAATAATTTTATCCTTCATATACAGGGTGTAAACAGACCATTCACGAAGCTGTCAACCAAGCATTCTGTACATGAAACTAAGTAACTTTACGCAAAAATAATTGCTGGTAAACGACTTTTTTTTTGGAGTGAACAATCACGTTTTACGGTAGGAATCGATGGAAATCGCTCAAATGAATAGTACGGGTGTCATGGAGGTGTTTAAAGTAAAAATCTTACATTAAAAACATGTATTTACAAAAAAACTTGTGAAAACGTTGAAACTTTGACCCCCAATGTCTCCGTAAGAAGAAGGTTCCCAGGTATGGTCTAGAAAAAAAAATTATCGCAAAGACGGGGAAAACAACTGCCTTTCGGCTTCGTTAAGGATACTTTACACACATTAGTTGCTCCAAAACTGTCACATGAATTTTATTCATAGCTTTTTTTTTTAAACTTTGCCCCACACTAGGAATTTCTCCTGTATCGTGGGTGCGTTTAC
This sequence comes from Noctua janthe, assembly GCA_910589295.1. NCBI lineage: Eukaryota > Metazoa > Arthropoda > Insecta > Lepidoptera > Noctuidae > Noctua > Noctua janthe. Next base: position 7,863,989 of record OU342556.1, on the reverse strand, counting down.
AAACATTCAAACTCACATACACAAACAGGCAGGCCCGGAAAAACTACCTGTAGATCATACAAATATTTGTTCCGTGCGGGGATCGAACCTGCGACACGCAGCGCAGCAGCCAATCGCTCAGCCACTGCGCCAACCGTGCCGTCGAATTATTTGTCGCTTTAATTCAGTGTTTCCTCTATTTCACAGTATATTGTACAATATATTGAAAAACATTCTAAAAGAGTAACCATGCTGTGCCATGGAGTTTCTTGCCATTTCTTCTCCATGCTAAGCTACCTTTGCGAATGCCCAATATATTCAATTCTATTTCTGTATTTGACATTCAAAAGTGCCTTTTAAATTTTAATGGCCTAATTGAAATAAATAGTTTGACTTTAACTTTGAACATGAATTCAGCACATGAAAAAAGTTGATTGTAACAGGATGAGCGATCCGATAGATAGAGCATTCTGTATCTAAAAGTCTATACTCTATGTACAGGAAGTTATACTTGACTGAAAAATCGGACTAATAAATTGAGACAATGTTGTCGTTATTTGGTCGACCTCATATTAATCGTAAATTATTTACAGTTCATTTAGGTCGAGATCTATGATATGGCTTGGTTCTGGTTCTCGTCTTGATCTTGCACTTGTAGTTTGACAGTTTAGCCAAAATGACAAATCTCAGGGAACTCTTTGCTATTAAAATATATGTTGTAACGTTTATAGATCTCGGCCTTAGTCTCAATGTACTTGTGATTGATACAAAGGCACAAAAAAAAAACTTTGTGTAATAAGTATTCATTATTTTATTTTTTGACATTAAAAAAACAGTTTCCATATTGGTTTTTGTTACATACTAATACTAACGAGGCAAAAAACAGTAGGAACTTATTTTATAATTCAACGCGTGATTTAGGGGGAGGTATTGGTGGTGGTACGGCATCCCGGTAGTGTTTCTGGTAGATCTCTTCCCAGAAGCGAGTGCGCTCCTCTAAGAGCACCCCTCGCAGTTCCACCTTCTCACCCAGGTTCATGTATGGTGACCTGTCCGCGCCTGCTGCCGGCCACTCAGGCAGCGACGATCCTTCTGGCACGGGTTTCCTGAAAGGTGAAACATTAAAGTGAGCTTTCAATAGGTCATTTAATAACTTCTACAGAGTCTAATCTACCGAACGAGTCAACTTTAATTAACCTGGGAATGGATTTAACCCAAACAGAACACTACAGAATTGATTGTCTTGAATTTACATTCTAACTTTCAAAGAGACAGTTAAGAGCGTTCATCCAAAAAGTTGTCAACGACGCAAATAGCTGTCAAATATTTTCCAGTTTTATTAATTTAGCAATATTACTGTATGGAAATAAGACATATGGCTAACTAAAACTAGTGAACAAGAATATTAATAATGAATTCCAATTAAAACACTGAATTTGATGTTTTAACCGTTTTAGGTCTAAAAAAGGCATTTGGAAACTTTCCAAATACTTTTTTTACATCTAAAACTAAATATTCGGTGTTACGATATTAATTATTATATTTCATAATCAATATTTTAGTTCACTAATTAGCTATATTTTTTATTTCTATTCAGTATTATTGCCAAATTAATCAAAACAGCGAAATATTTGACAGCTATTTGCGACGTTGCCCACTTTCTGTATAAACGCTCTTAGTTTTATGTTTTATGTCGTGGATAATATTGTCGACTGTTGTGGCCTAGATTTACAAGCAGGTCATAACTTCGAACTAAGGTACCTGCCATAATTATTTTAACTGTTACTTTGTACTCTGATTTTTGTTTTATTGTTAATTCAACCATTTTTTTTCTTGTTTTGTACTGTTAAGTCTAATAAATACTTTTTCTTTCTTTCTTTCAAAACGATGAAGTTATACAATATACATCATTTTTAAAAAAACTAATCGCACTTTTCCGAAAAAAAAACGTTCTAAATTCTTATAGGGCTTGCTTTGTGAATTACGGCCCGGTCTCTCCCATAGTCAGGAGGTTTTAGACCCAACAGTGGGATGTAGGCTGCTTCTGTTTCCTAACCACCTGTATCTACCGGGACTTGAAAGGAGCAAATGACAGAGCTGTCCAGGTCTCAACTCATTGATCGAGTTTTTGGGTTATTGTCAATCGACACGAAAAGAAGCTGTTACATTGTTACTCACCCTGTCTTGACGAAGTTGTGCCAAATTTTACGAACTATCTTCTTCATTTTCTTGAAATCTGAAGAAGCAAGGGTCTCATCGTGATGCGTCATGTTTTTACCATCCATCATGGCTGCCGTTTGAGCGCAGTGATTAGCACCTCTTATGTTTGTGTGAGGCACGATGGGAACATCCTCATCAACAAACGAATATTCATACAAATAGATTTGTTTGTTACCAGCCTCTACGTGCAATTTAGTAGCCCAAAGCATGGGATACGTAAATATGATATCCGAAAAGAAATCAACATATTCTAAGATGTTGTCTTCACTGACTGGCTTGTCCCCAAAATAGAACACCTTGATCTTATTAGCCACTTCTTCTCTTTCTTCTTCAGATTCAAACTTCAAGTCAGCTGGCAAGAAATCAGAAAACTTTTCATTCATCTTGTGTTTCCAAAATTCAAAAAAGTCAATTCGCATCAATCCTTCCATGTTACCGAAACCATACAGCACAGGTAACTTTTTGTAGTTGCCTTTCTTAAATATACTCAGAGGAGATTCTGTCAGGAATGCTCCGTCTCCTGTATCACGCTCCACACACGGCGAAAACAAGAAAGTTGAATCAGTTCTATCAATAAATGTATCTGCTGTCAACAGATCTATGGGGGTTGTCTTGTAGAACTCTTCTAAAGCGTAAATATCGTCTACATTTGTAAAATTGAGTTTTCTGGCATAAGTTTTGGCAATCTCTACAGGATCCCTCTGAATTGTAAATGCGGCAATATTTCCACCGCTTTCAGGTATTACTCTATGGAACAATCCTTCAGCAGACTTTGAAAGCATTAAGAGATCGACTGCTGCCGACCCTGCACTGTATCCGGCAATGGTGACATCATCAGGATTACCCCCGAAGCTGGCGATGTTCTTTTGTACCCAGCGCAGCAGCGCCACCTGGTCTTTCATGCCAGCATTGCCTGGTACGTCCTCGGTGCCGAGACAAAGGAACCCATGAACGTTAAGGCGATAATTGAAAGTAACGATGATGATATCTTTTGTTTTCATGAACTGTGTATATTTAAACATTTCACCGTAGCCAAGTACAAAAGCTCCTCCGTGAACATACACTACGACTGACAGGTCTTTCTCTTTTGTGTTCGGTACATACACGTTTGCAATTAGACAATTTTCTAATTTCTTCAGTTTTTGCGGCCAGGTAGGTAAGCCTGGAAACGAAGGTTGTGGACATATCACTTCCTTGTCGATAGCGTCATATGGCTCCAACCAAACAGGTGGTGGAAGGGGTGCCTGAAAAAAATTATAATTTTTATACAATATTTTTGATTTTCCGGAAGGTATTTGAATACGTTTTATGGGATACTGGTTGTTGGAAAACGCAAGAAGATATCGAGTATATATTTCACTGTTGTTAGAAATGTTTATTTAACATCTACGAAGTGTCACTGAAAACCTGAACCATAATTAGTTCTTAAGGCTTAGGCTACATACTGACTGTAATAAGACTTAGCAAAACGGAATTTAATTATTGAAATCCACGTGTTGTCTTTAGTTATAGCCCATTTGCCGCCGAGAGGACGGGAGTAGTGAGTAGATTCGACGTCTAAGATCATTTTTGAGCGAAGCAATAATTTTTTAGTCATCGTGTCGACCTCCAGGCCTAATCAAACATGTAACACCCGCCGCCACCCCACACGTATTAGTCAATTGATGGTCCGTGGCTTAAAGAGATGAAATGTGATCAACGAGCACGCATCACTGACGTCGCGTGGCAAGGCGGGTTATAACTATGTATTTTCCTGATCTTAGCTACTAACGTCGCTAATGGTTTCTATTTAGGATGACTCTTTTAACTGGGACAATATGAGGAAATCCAAACCTATAAGAAATAGGCACTAAAAATATATATAAGTTTTCTTAAAAAACATTAGGTCTTTTTCAAGAAAACAATTTTGGGGTGTTACTTAATTTTTTGGTCAAGTGTGAGTAGTCCATATACATGAGTAAAGTTGACCAAATATTGTTTATTTCAGTCCAACTCTATTTCCTATAAAAATGATTTCATTGTATGGGAAGGAAAAATTAAACAAGAGAAGTGAGTCAGTTTTTTTTTTAATTATTTTATCGTTTTTCGAACAATTTTTTTTTACATACATTGAAAATAATTATTCTTACCTGGAACTGAGTTGTTCAGCATTCAAAATATGATCATTTTTACTTTACTGCAATTTGAAAAATAATCAACTTCACTAATGTTTGTAGACATCTCAAACTTGACCAAAAATTAAATATTTCCAAATTATATTCATAAAAAAGAGCTAAGGTTTCTTAAGAAGGCATGGGCTGTGATTCTCCATACAAATTTTGACGAAATCGACGTTTTTACGGCCGCGATTAGAGGACTACCAGACAAATTTGAAAAGTTTTAACATAAAAAAATTGATAGGAGGAACCTAGACTCTTTCTTAAAATTTTAATGTCAAAAATGTTTGAATCTGCTCAGTTTTCGAGGAGAAAAAAGGGGAATACGAAACGTCGATCTCGTCAAATTTTTTGTGATATAATCTTTCTGAGCTGCAGCTGTCCCTATCGCACATAATATGTAGTGTTAAACAACACGTAATAGCGCTTCTATTTAGACCTAAGAGTTAGCTGTGTTAAGTAGTCAGTGCCCTAAAGGTATTGCCGGAGCCCTCCTCGTATAAGGAAGAAGAAGGGGGAATAGAGATCAGATAAAACCCAAAGATGATGATTGTTTTTTTTTTTGATGATGATGATTTCCATCTGGTAGAAAATGCCTACGGCATTAAGTCCGACTCTGTACTTTTGTGCTTGAAGTGTTAAATAAATAAATAAATAAAACAGGGCATTGACGGACTCCTACATTTCACAATTTATGTTTAGGTGCTGGGTATAGAGGCGAACTTATTGCCCACCGGAATCAAATCTAGACTCCGCGATATGTTGACGAGATAAAAATAATTTAAAACCTAAAATACTGTTTCATAACGTTCTTGCAACTATTATACCAACATGATATTACAATCATACTCATTTTGTTACCAATCTACGAGTATATCTACAATCCACTAATCACAAAGTGTAATATGATAACGCGGACGTAACTCAGGCGACGTTAGCCATGATTAGCAGAAAACCTTACTTTCAACACGTTTACCTAAATTGTTCAGCTAATCATAAAGCGTATGATTAGCTGATACAAAACTGGAAGACGTTGTGCTTAAAGGCAAAGTGGATCTAAGTTTTCTTTACTGTGCCACGCTATTATATCATATCTGACGTAAACATAATTGAGAGCAGGCAAGATAGGCCCAAAATAATTCTTAGTTTACACGAATGTTCAGGTATTTTATCATTATCAATAAAATAATATCAATGTTGTTGTTTCATGTTAATTTTGTAGGTGATTGAATTTAACGAGAAATGTCTAGTTCTCTATTGCAACTTACCTACTTAAAATAAAAGAGAGATACGAAATATTTTATACAATAACACCTATATATTTTGCAATTAAAACATATATTAAAAATACCAAAGTTGCAACTAAATCATTCGATCAGAATTAAGTAAAATACGTGACATCACTTCGTAAAAAAGGGACAGTAAGTTTTTCGATGCCTACCTTATATTTATCTAGGCCGACTGGTGCGGTGGCGTAGGGAATGTTGTAGAAGGTATATAGATCCTCACTGGGGTGCTTGCGCCCGCGCACCGGCCCTTGGGCAGTTTTCACTTCCCGCCATTCGTCGTCGGCCAAAACAGCTGTCACGCACAAAAGTATCACACACGTCCGCCACTTCATCGCTACGCTTGCAAACTGACATACAATTGTATGATATGCACTACAAAAAGCGGCATTATCTTCCTAGCGACAGATAGTAAAATTGTCTTAATAGCATGACAGTGCATATTTGGATCACCTATATATAGTTTTTAAAACAATCTAAATCTTTGATAAAAAGGTATTTAAGTATTTATTAAAAGTTAATTTGAAAAATCCAATGGAGAATAGGTTCTCTACTAGATTTTCAAAATTATATTTTTCAATTTTATTTATCCAGCTTAGGACCTGGATTGGTAAGCGGCCAGTCACACGACGGTGTCCTGCAATTTTATATTAAAAATGTTGGGATCACTACACACTTATAAATTCAATTTCAGACTCTTAAAATGACCCCTAGTTGTGATTCAAAATCATAGGTACTGCAAAAGATCTTCCCTGCCTACAAACCATAGTTGTGTGTATGAAGCTTTAAGTCAAAATGTGTTGTTTTATAACCATGATTCAGCACAAAATATTATTTTCTGACCAATAAGTTCTTGAGATACTTATAGTATCCGCACCTAGGTGCAGGTTGGTAAACATCGACTGTTGAGATAAGTACCTAATAAACTTATACCATTCAGGGTGTAACTCTCAAACTGTAAGGTGCCACGAATTCATCACATGATCATAGTGTCAGTTTGCATGTTGAAGCCCCTCAGGGTGTTACCACAGCAATCGATCGATCGTCGATCGAGGCCATCGATCGATGGTAGATGGATAAGTCAACGTCCATCGACAGTTTCTACTGCATCAATTTATTGGCTTGTCTATAGCACCCTTTATTTTTACAAAATTACTAGTTATATATTTTAAATGATTTATTGTGTATGATGTATGATTTTGGAGAGCAGCGATGGGCCAGTGCGCAGCGGTGGCCCGACTTACGAGCAGTAAGTCGTAGGTTCGAACCTAGCCAGGCGCATTACTTTGTGTAAGTTATTTCATCACCACTGATCTCAAAACGGTGAAGGAAAACATCGGGAGGAAAGCGGCATGTCCTAGAACCAAAAATTCGAAGACATGTGACATCTACCAACCCGCACTGAGCCTGCGTGGTGGATTATAGCCCATTCCCTCTCATAGAGAGGAGGCCTACGTCCCAGCAGTGGGATCATTAATAGGCTGATTATTGTGTATGAATAAATCTTTTAATAGTTAATGCCCTACATTTTTTTTTTACTTTGGTTTGACCATGAATTCAGCACTTGATTATAAAGACAGTTTGCGCGTCGAGGTCCTTTATATCAACTTTTTTTAAGACTGAATAAAGTTTATCGTAACATAGGGATGTAACATAGGGGTGAATCTTAAACTTTCCCACTCGCTCCCCTCGTTCATATTAAAGACACTGCTTCCGAATGTGTTCGGCGAAATGTCGCAACAACTTTTACCGCAATTGAAACGCTGTTCTACTACCCAACGAGCCCCAGGCTGAGACTGTTCATCGGTCTTACTCTGAGACACAAATCTTGTACACGCCCCAGCTAAGTATTTGCGCCAAAAAACTGACCAATGGAAAACCTGACCTCTGCGAAAAAATATTTTCATGTGTATAATAAAGTAGTTTTGGAAATGTGTCTTGCCGAAATCGTCTTGTCATTACAAATATCCCGGTCAGCGTTTCAGCATTTATGGCAGCTCTATCGTAACTGAATGACCGACAGGTCAATATTGTATCTAATAGTTAACTGTACAGGAAATCATACTTGAGCATATTTTACCGAAGACTGGGACTAATTTCGACATGATTCTTGTAATTTTATCTCTGTCATAATCACAAGTTATTTACGGTTCGTTTAGGCCGAGATCTATGAACGTTGCTTAGCACTGCTTAGCTTAGAAAGCTTCTTGTTCTCGTCTCGATCTTGCATTTGTAGTTTGACAGTTGGGCTACAGTGATAGGAACAACTCTTTGCTATAAAAGTTAATCCAAGTCACGAAAAATAAAATAGACACCTTGTTCAATAAATATTTACATTATTATAAATTGTAGCGAAATAAAATGCATGCATTCGTCATTTTCATACGTATAATTTTGTAGAATGCTTTGACACTAATAAACAATATTGTGATGTACTGTAAAATAATTAAATAAATATGTGCTCCTGCGACCCGCCCGCTCGGCATGCCGGTGACAGAACTCGAGGCGAGCGGACGTGTCACACACACTCTAATAGAAATATATCTGTGTTTCATTAAACCACCCAAGAGTTAAAGTGAGACATAACATTGGCGACGAGGATAAAGAACGTGAATAAAAGAAACACATAAAAAAAAAAAAAGGCGAATGACCGGGGTTATCTATTTCGTCACAATTCAATATTGTTTTCTATTTTCTCTTGATCAATTTATAAAGGCATATGGAGATAAATAAATATATCGTTTAGTAAAATAAGGAATATTTAGAGTGTAAGCAAATTACTGACGATTGATATCTTCGGTCAAAGTAGCCTTAAAATCATTGCCTGCTAATACTTACCAATAAAATATTGTTGTGTAGTTGGTGTGCACATTCCATTATAACTACGAGTTATAATGGAATGTGCACACACACATTATACTCGTATATACCCACATTGTTTAAATACCGCAGAACTATCACTACCAAAAACATAATGATAAATTTTTCGTGTCATTCTCGACTTACCCACATTACATTTAATTATAACTATTTACATTCTGAGTAATACCGTACGACCAAGTACTTATCTAAAAAGTAATTAGCGGTCATAGAATCTTAATTTTTATTTGTATGCAAATAATAGGTAATAAATTAATATAGTTAAGAAAGGGAAATATGATTAGTGCACGGATTATTTTAAAACAATCTATTGCGATTAGACCTTACTCTTGTTTTTATTTTTTCAATAAGCTACCGACTACACAACAACAACCAATCGTGCCTGTAAGTATTAGCCAAGTCAAAAGAGAATGACAAAATAAATACTGTACACTATTCCAATGGGTAAATACCCATCTAGTTCCACATATACTGGTATAAAACTGTAGATACTAGTATATGCAATTCCACAAAATGAAAATGATTCATGTTCCAATCCAAAAGTTCAGTCTTGAGTAATAAAAACGCAATACTATCTATGAATTCCATATATATTATATCGTTGCTTATCATATCGCTACCCAGTAGTTTTAGTGGTTAATTTCCGTAGTAGGTACTTGAAGCAATTTTTCATACTTACTTGCAGATTGTCCCAACATGTCTCAATTACCGTCCATAGAATCTCCCGACTGCGATGGTGATCCGACCTCATTAGGCCATCGGTGGCAAAGATGGAAACGAGCTCTCGAAATTTATCTTCTAGCCTTAGGCATAGACCAGCCCTTAAAAAAACGAGCAACACTTTTACATACCGGTGGTTTAGGGTTGCAAGATATCTATTATAACCTTCCCGGTGCACACGTTGAAGAGGGCGACTCCTCCGATGTTTTAGAGTCCGCTATTAAAAAACTAGACGAGTACTTTTCTCCGAAGCAGAGTTTTGTTTATGAACGACACGTATTCCGACTCATGAAACAGGAAGCGGATGAAAAGTTGTAAAAATTCTTAGTGAGATTACGTAATCAATGTTCCAAATGTGATTTTAGTAACAAAGACAACGCTCTCATAGACCAAATTGCTGAAAAATGTACCTCATCAGACCTCAGGAAAAAAATACTACAGCTAGGAGATTCCGTTACAATAGAAAAGGTTATTTTAGAAGCCAATTCAATCGAAACCGTAGAGAGACAATTAAAGGAATTCCAAGTAATAAAAACTGAACAGGTTAATAGGATTGGAACAAGAACAAACAAAACCCGAACTCAGGGTATTCACACGGATAATACACGGTGTACAAGATGTGGAAGTGAAAATCACAAGTGTGATGGTACACGTTGTCCCGCGAGGGACAAAGTGTGTGACAAATGTGGCTATAAAGGTCACTTAGCGGACAGACCTCCGGCGTGATCTCATGGCGACATGGAGAGAGCGACTGTCGCAACCCCGTGCAGGGCACGCCACCATAGTGGCGATAAGTCCCCTCTTTGAGGAGTGGCTAGAGAGGCGCCACGGCGCCCTCACCTACCGCCTGACGCAGGTCCTCACCGGACACGGTTGTTTCGGGAGGTTCCTGCACCGAATCGGGCGGGAGGAAACGCCCGGGTGTTTCCACTGCGAGGATCGCCCTGAGGACACGGTGGAACACACCGTGGAGGTCTGCCCCGCTTGGGCGGAGCACCGCCGTGTCCTCATAGTGGCGATTGGCGGCGACGATCTCTCGCGTCCGGCCTTGGTTCAAGCCATGGTCCGGAGCGAGAGGGAATGGGAAGCCGTCACCTCCTTCTGCGAAGCAGTCATGCTAGTGAAGGAGGTGGCAGGACGAGGAAGAACCTCACGTCCCAGCCGCCGCGGGAGACGCCCTGGGCGTCGGGGGTCACGTGGTGGCTTCCGACCACCGTAGGCGCTGGCCTGTGGACGGCGAGTTATGGGCTAGCTCGCCGTCCGGCCGTCTTATGACTACAGGCCGTGTCGACGGCGCGTTCGTGTTCCACGCGCGCCTCAAAGAGATGTCAGCAATCAAGTAGGGGTCCGCATGGACCGATGCCTGCCAGGGCTGCGGGACTGTTCGAAAGAGATACCGTGGCCCTGGAACATAAAGGGCAAAGAAGGAACATGGATGGGTTTTAGTCAGTACAAGTCTGACACTCCCCTCCGCTCCGCCCAGAGTGGGGGGGGTCATTTGATGATTTCCCATCCGGAAAAAAAAAAAAAAAAAAAAAAAAAAAGGTCACTTCATAAGTCAATGTCGAACAAGGAAACTCAAGCGTAAAGCACCCATTACTTGGAACAAACAAAAAAATGACAGTAAAAAAACCAAAATAAACGAACCACAGACCAAACCACCAGTCAGTAATGTAAACTATATATTTCATATTGACGATGACGCTGAAATAACTTGCCAAGTAGGAGGTGTTAACGTAAATATGCTCATCGACTCTGGGAGTAAAAAACAATATAATAAATGATAAAACCTGGGACTATTTAAAATCAAAAGCTGTCGTTGTGTCTAACCAGCAACCAGGTTCCGATCAAGTGTTTATGGCATACGGTTCAAAAGATCCTCTGGATGTGCTCGGCACATTTGAAGCATCAATTGTAGTTGGACCAGAAACAAATACTGCAAAATTTTATGTGATTAAAAATGGCACCCGTAATTTATTGGGCAAGCATACAGCTACACGTCTCAATGTGCTTAAACTAGGGGTGAGTATAAATCTAGTACATACAGAAAATTTTCCCAAATTCAAAAATGTCCAATTGGCTATTGCTATAGATCCATCTGTGACACCCATATGTCAGCCATATCGGCGAGTACCAATTCCGCTCGAAAATAAAATCAATGATAAACTTGATGAATTAGTCAAAAAAGACATCATTGAACCTGTAGATCAAGCCACAACCTGGGTTTCTCCGGTAGTACCCATTCTTAAGAGTGATGACACCTTAAGACTATGTGTAGATTTGAGATGTGCAAACAAAGCCATTATAAGAGAGAATCATCCTTTACCTACAATGACCCAACTTCTCCCAAAGCTTAGGAAGTCATGTATCTTTTCTAAACTCGATATTAAAGATGCATTCCACCAAGTCGAAGTAAAACACGATTGTCGCGATATAACAACATTTATAACCAGTAAAGGCTTGTTTAGATATAAGCGTCTGATGTTTGGTATATCGTGTGCACCAGAACATTTTCAGAAAATCATGGAAAGGATGCTTCTGCCTTGTAAGGGCGTCGTTAACTTCATTGACGATGTTAGTGTGTTCGGCAGTAACGTAAATGAACATAACGATAGACTAAAACATGTGTTACAAGTTCTGAAAGATAATAATGTGGTCCTTAATGATAAAAAATGTGTTTTTAACGCGTCAAAAATAGATTTTCTGGGTCATGAATTGTCTCCAAGAGGCATTAGGCCCCTTGATAAGTACGTCAAAACTATAAAATCATTCAGAGAACCTAAAACAGTCGAAGAAGTTCAAAGTTTTTTAGGACTTGTCAATTATATTGGAAAATGGATCCCAAGGTTGGCCACCATGACCGACCCAATTCGAGAAATTTTAAGGCACAAACTCTCTAAACACGCCGACATAGCTGAATATTGGAAAGATAAACAATCTGCTGCGTTTGTGGAGTTAAAAGAAAGTTTAAGTGCCCTTCGCACCTTAGGCTTTTATGATCCACACGATAGGACACAAGTCATGGCAGATGCTAGTCCTGTAGGGTTAGGAGCAGTCCTCGTTCAGATTGATATACAAGGACCTCGGATTATTGCTTTTGGTCATAAAAGTTTATCTGACGTTGAAAAACGATATTGCCAGACCGAAAAAGAGGCACTTGCCTTGGTCTGGGCCGTCGAACATTTTAATATGTATTTATATGGGTTAAAAGAATTTGAGCTGATCACTGATCATAAACCTCTCGAGGTAATATTTGGGCCGCGATCAAAACCTTGCGCACGAATTGAACGATGGGTGTTACGGTTACAGACTTACAATTACAAGTTTGTTTACTGTCCTGGAAAAAACAATATAGCTGATTCCCTATCCCGATTATGCCCAAATCATAATTCATATCCACATGTTAACGAGCATCACATTAATAAAATCGTGGAGTTTGCTAGACCAATGGCTGTACCTATGGAGGATATCACTGAAAAATCTAAAAGTGATGAAGACATTCAATTAGTAAAATTAGCTCTCTCTGGAAATAATTGGGACCCCAAAGTCAATAACTATAAACTCTTCGAGCATGAACTTTGGATGCACAACGATATTTTACTACGTGGGAACAAAATAATCATTCCCACGGAGTTACGTAAGCAAGTGCTCGCATCGGCACACGAAGGACATCCAGGTATCGTTGCTATGAAAAGTAGATTGCGTACCAAAGTTTGGTGGCCTAAAATAGATAAAGACGCGGAAAACATGGTTAAAAGTTGTAAAAGTTGCACTCTAGTATCAGGACCAAGCCTCCCTGTGCCAATGCAGAGACGCGAATCACCAATGCAACCATGGACTGATATAGCTATAGACTTTTTAGGCCCACTGCCAAGTGGACACAACTTATTAGTAGTCATTGATTATTATAGCCGCTACAAGGAGATTAAGGTTATGAAAACTATAACATCTAATGAAACCATAAATGTTTTAAAAGAAATATTTTCCAGGCTAGGTATCCCAGTCAGTATAACATCGGATAATGGACGTCAATTTATTAGCGAGGAGTTCAAATCCTTTTGTTCAGAATTTGGCATCAGGCTTTACAATTCTATACCATATTGGCCACAACAAAACGGAGAGGTCGAAAGACAAAACCGCGACATCCTAAAGCGATTGAAAATTAGCCAATGCCAAAAGTCTGATTGGAGGGATGATCTCCTTCGCTATCTCATGATGTACAATAGCACTCCCCATAGTACAACTGGAAAGACACCCTCAGAATTATTTTTTAATAGACAATTCAGAGACAAAATCCCTTCCGCTGTAGATGTCGAAAACCGACGTATGGACCTAGAAGTATATGATAGAGATAAAATCATAAAAGAAAAGGGAAAGTTGATTGAAGATAGGAAAAGGAAAGCTGTAGACAATGAAATTAATATAGAAGAAAAGGTTTATGTTAAAAAGATTTAAAATTAAAAGGTTCATGACAAAAGAAAATAAACTGTCTCCTGATTTCAACCCTACTCCACACACGGTAATGAGTGCTAAAGGAGGTGATATTAAAATAAAAAATGATGAAACAGGTCAAAACATAAGAAGAAACATAGTTCACCTCAAGAAAATAGAGGGACAATGGAGAATTCACAATGAAAACGGAAAAAAAGACGATGGTGATGTAGGAATAGACACGGATGATTAAATTGGTATTGTAATAAATTATTGATAGTATTAAGATATTGATGTATCAGAAGAGATTATTTATTAAGATTATTATAATATTATAAGATTATTTATTATAATTAAGATGATTATTAAAACCAGGATATCAGACTTAAATTATTTAAATACTAGAATTATATAAAATCACGTGTAGCTTAAATAGTGACTATTAACCAAGATCAAATTAAGAGTAGTTAATGTGTTTAGTTTAAAAATTTATTGAAAGGGAGAAATGTGATGTACTGTAAAATAATTAAATAAATATGTGCTCCTGCGACCCGCCCGCTCGGCATGCCGGTGACAGAACTCGAGGCGAGCGGACGTGTCACACACACTCTAATAGAAATATATCTGTGTTTCATTAAACCACCTAAGAGTTAAAGTGAGACATAACAAATATTATAAGTTTAAAAGTTCGGTTGTAGAGGAACACTACAATAATGTTTTTAAAAATTTGGTTGTAGAGCCTCCCACAATCAACCTTCTTCCTATCGACCACTATCTTCATGAATCGGGGTGGGCTGCAATGAACTCACTGGACAAACTAGAAATTCTGGTCGCTGGTGGTGAGAGAACAAACCGGCCATCGGTCGACCGATTGCTCTCAGACAGTAGAAGTTGCAAAGTCTGCAGTTTCTGCGGACTATTAGTGGCACAAAAAACCCGTTAAAAACACACAAGTCAACAAGATTTTTTTTTATTCCTTGGGTAATTTATAATTCCGCTCGTAATTTGGGCGGTGGTTTTGATGGCGGTATGGCATCTAGGTAATATTTCTGATATATCTCTTCCCAGAAGCGAGTGCGTTCCTCCAAGATCTCTCCACGTAGTTCCAGCTTCTCATCCAGCACCATGTGTGGTGACCTATCCGCGCCTGCTGCCGGCCACGCAGGCAGCGAGGACCCTTCAGGGATCGGCTTCCTGAAAGGTAACAGATGAATAAATATAGTTAGTACAATTTAGCTACAACTACAGTGATTAATGAAAATCAAAACTTTCATCAACCTGACCGTCGATGTAAAACAGACAGGACATGCTAGAAATTAAGCACCTTTAGTTTAGATGCTTGCGATGCTAATCCCAAAGTATTCGAAACTGTGACTTGTAATGCTTACCCAGTTTTTACAAAGTTGTGCCAGATTTCACGGACTACCTTCTTCATGTTCTTGAGCCGTGGGGTCGCAAGAGCCTCTTCAGGATGTGTGGTATTTTTACCATCCATCACAGCTAAAGTTTGAGCGCAGTGGGTAGCCCCACGTATGTTAGTATGTGGCACTACGGGAGCGTCCTCTTCCACAAAGGAAAATTTGTACAAATAAACTTGATCATTGCCAGCCTCCACGTACAACTTCGCTGCTCTGAGCATTGGATAAATAATGAAGACGTCAGAAATGAAATCAACATAGCCTAATACGTTGTTTTCGTCGACCGGCTTGTCACCAAAATAAAACTTCTTGATTTTATTGGCTACTTCTTCTTTTTCTTCTTCAGATTCAAATTTTAAGTCAGCTGGTAAGAAATCTGAAAATTTGTCATTCATTTTATTTTTCCAAAAATCGAATATATACGTATGTGGCAGTCCTTCCATGCTAGCGAAACCGTACAACAGAGGTAACTTTTTGAAATGGCCTTTCTTTAGTATACTCAGAGGAGATTCAGTCAGGAATGCTCCCTCGATATCGCGCTCCACACACGGGGAAAACATGAAAGTTAAATCGGTTCTAAACATAAACGAATCTGAAGTCAACAGTTCCAATGGAGCTGTTTTGTAAAAATCTTCTAAAGCATAAATATCGTCCACATTCGTGAAGTTTAGTTTTCTAGCATAAGTTTTGGCAATCTCTAGAGGATCCCTCTGAATGGTAAATGCTGCAAGGTTTCCACCACTCTCAGGTATAACTCTATGGAACAATCCTTCAGCAGACTTTGATAGCATTAAGAGATCCACTGATGCAGAGCCCGCGCTGAAACCTGCAATGGTGACATCGTCAGGGTTACCACCGAAGCTGGCGATGTTCTTTTGTACCCAGCGCAGCAACGTTACTTGGTCCTTCATGCCAGCATTGCCAGGTGCGTCCTCGGTGCCTAGACAGAGGAACCCATGAACGCCGAGGCGGTAGTTAAACGTAACGATGATCATATCTTTTGTTTTCATGAACTGTGTAGCTTTTAACCATTCGCCATAGCCCATTACAAAACCTCCCCAATGGACATACACCACAACGGATAGGTTTTTCTCTTTCGTGTTTGGCACATACACGTTTGCAATTAAACAATTTTCTAATGTCTTTTGTGTTGACCTGGTGTTTAAACCTGGAATCGGATGTTGTGGACAAATAACTTCTTCGTCGATTGCATTATATGGCTCTAACCAAACTGGTGGTGGAAGAGGTGCCTGAAAAAAGAAGTTATAATTTATTAAGAAAAATAAAGAATTCAGAAGTAGGGCGTTTTGGGGGACTGTCTTTTTTGACATTCATAATTATTGATTGTCAGCCTAATTTAAAAATGTAATTACTTACTAATTTGTTTTTATTTTATTGTCGACTCCGCAATTTGATCAACAGAAATTCAAAACCCAATATCACTTTACACGGGATCGAAGGACAGTAATGTGCTTACGACCACTAGACCGAACGAGGAAGCCATATGTATTACAATAATACTTATTTTGTTACCAACCTGTCTCCGCAATCCACTGATCACGAATATGATAACTCGGTCATAAAGCGCAGGCTACACCGCCAGCTAGCAAGCGAGCGAGGCGGGGAGGCTCTTTGCTTTTCTCGTCTTTTGTGGTGTGAGCCAAAGCATGAAAAGAGGTGAAACGATGCCTCGTTCGGCTCGCTGGCTTGCTTGCTAGCTGGCGGTGTGGCCTGCGCTTAACTCAGACCCCGTAAACCATGATTAGCAAAAATTTAAATTCTAATTCTTACTTCCAACTCGTTTACCTACAGTGTTTAAATCATCATAAATGATTATGTCAGTTATGTTAATTGCCTAATACGAAACTCGAGGAGGTTGAGCTTAAAAACATAGTGAATTTAAAAGGTTTTTTCTTCGCAACTTACGTAAATCGATCTAAAACCGGCCAAGTACGTGTCGTGCCACGCACAATATGCGGACACTTCCTACGGTACGATTTGCCTCCGAACGATGATTTTTATTGTAATAATAACTTACATTTGCAGTTGAAAAACCTGTGCTCCCATACATTATGTGTTATCCAAGTATTCAACCAGTATTATATCAAACTAATAACAACACTTCGTGCCTAGGTTCCTCCCAAAAAAGTAAGGGGATTTCGATTCATACCTTATATTTGTTTACACCCACAGGCGCTGTGGCGTAGGGTATGTTGTAGAAGGTGTATAAATTCTCGCTGGGGTGCTTGCGTCCGCGCACCGGCCCTTGAGCAGTTTTCACATCCCGCCATTCCTCGTCAGCTAAAACAGCCGTCACGCACAAAAGCACCACACACGTCCGCCACTCCATCGCCACGTTTGATAACTAACTTACAATTGGATTATAGGCATATTATCTTTCTAGTAGCGACAGGAATTAAAATTGTCTTACTAAGCATGATAATGCATATTTTGGATCAAACTATACTAATGTTTCCAAATATATACTTTATTACTGTGCCATAGATACCTATTTAGTTATAAATCTGTTCAGTTTCTAGAGATTTTTTTTTCAATCAAGTAGATGTCCATAGTTCACCTGATCAGCTACGATACCACAACAAATGCTTTTTATGAACAAAATATTTATATTTGTACCCTGCACTCTAATACAAATTCAGTAAATGATGTAAATATTTTAACCGTTACTGAGAAATGTAATAAAAAGAAAGTAAGGTAATTCTGGCATACTCAAAATATGAAATTTGGGTTAGTTGATCAAAGGTGGAGAAGAAAGAAAAATCATAATATCAAAAAACAAATCAGTTATTTAATACAAAAAAAAATACCACACTAAAATTGTCAGCGTACAAAATAAACTAATTTTTAATAGTTCATAATTATAAGTAATTGAAACGGGTCTAACTCGCGAACGCTTGCTCTAAGCTCGTGGCTAAATAATAACAGCCGCTCGGATCGATCTTTACGTTAAGCCGTGTTTGCCTAGGTTGGCCTGTGGATGGGTGACCACCCATTACATTACATACCGAGTTTCCTCCGAGCCTCGGAAAGCACGTTAAACCGTTGGTCCCAGGTGTCACTTGTAGATCTTTGACAGTCGTTACAGGTAGTCAGTGGCCCAAAAAGTCTGACAACCAGTCTTACCACGGGGTATCGTATTACCTAGTACTAACAGGGTTGTGGAGCTTAGATAGGCAGTCGTTCCATGTAAAATACTGGTACATGGAGTTTGGTAAAGGAAAATACTGGTATTCAGCTGCATTCGGTTAGACTGGAAGCCGATCCCCTAACATAGTTGGAATAAGGCTAGGTAGATGATAAAATTCCTTGCACTATTCGACGTTCGTCCGTCAGTTAGGCCGTCTGATTGTCCGCCCATACTAGCGCTCCGTAGAGCGCCAAGGAGTCCCAGGTACTTCATCGCCGACTCGACACTAATGTGGACACCTCCTGACACGATGTTCGCTCACGGAGGTGGCACTTTTTGAGGTCCATGGAAACAGAGGGCCTCAGATTTATACAATGCCGGGTGGCAACCGCCGAATCCCATCTACGACCCCAGCTGTCGCTAAGATTGTCACAGCCGAAACGTATAACGTACGTAATCAGCATAACAGATAACACAGACACCACGAAAAAGCGCACCGCGAAGCGCCCATTCATACTCGATGTTCCCTAGGAGCGGTCCCAGAACGGATCCCTGTGTAACACCATGCAATATCTCTCGCCGACCCCCTCTTAGTTGACCCGGGTAGATGATATCTCTAACCCTCAGGCCCTGATTATCCAGCAGAGGTTGGTACGGCCTAGGTTTGGCATGGCATAGGAGTGCCTCCCATCTTTTTTTTCTCGAGGTGGATATCCTCAGCCCTGGGGAGAGTCGAGGAGTCTGACAAACTGCACAGTTGTTGCTAAAAATGTCACTTAGTGATTTCTCGCTCTACAACGACGATATTTAATTTTTTTGTTGAAAAGTTTTTACTTTTCGTTCTCGTGGATATTTTTTCGTTGCTGAAATCCACTTTGTGCTTAATTTTTGATAGGTATTGGAAATTCGAAATGCTATGACAGGTATAAAGTTCTCATTAAGGTGCATGAAATGAGCCCAAACACGATATAGCTGCTGTAAACTGTTGAGGTTCTCTTGCAACTGCCTCCCGTCTCCATCGTCAAACTTTCGATGACAGCCACACTCCAGCTAGCTCTAAAGTTCTCATCAAGGAGCATGAAAAGAGCCCAAATACGATATAGCATCTGTAAACTCATCAGAAACAACGTGTGGCCAAAAACACTGCGTTGCGGCACATCGTAATCAACATAATATGTTTCCATATTTATGGAAATCACTGTCGTGCTCGCCAATACGAACTCGTTGTTTGCGCCCTCCTATAATAAAACCTAAACCAGCCTAAAGCTAAACCCCTTAAATCGAGAACCTTCCGTTTTTTTTAAGCAATAAGAGCCGGGAAAATGTATCAAAAGCTTTGGCCAGAGCCAGGAATACCCTGATACACTTTCGTTACTGAGAAATTCGTAATGGATATTTATTAAGCGTTTTCAGATCGATTTTCGATCCAATTATTTTAACAAAAAAATAGTTTTCCGACTGGTACAAGGTTACCGTTTTTAAGGCTTTTGGCTTTTCTAGAAACGTGATAAACAGCCATTCTCGTCATTTTATGAACGTTCAATATCTAATCTAAATCTGTCAAAAAGACATCTGATTTATAACTAACTTTTTGACAAGTTTATGCCATTGATTGTCGCTGAGAAGAGATTGCGACTTGAAGTTCGACGTTTTGGAGAACAAGTAAATTGGCCTTTTTTTGTTCGACTCAAACAATATTTATGTTCATTTGTCATTCTAGAATTATATTAACATAACTTCTTGCACAGATTTTATTTTACAATTCAACCCGTGATTTGGGCGGTGGTTTTGTTGGTGGCACGGCGTCCCGGTAGTATCTCTGATATATTTCATCCCAGAAGCGAGTGCGTTCTTCCAATAGCACCCCACGTAATTCCAGCTTCTCACCCAGGTCCATGTATGGTGACCTGTCTGCGCCTACTGCCGGCCATGCAGGCAGCGACGAACCTTCAGGCACTGGCTTTCTGAAAGGTAATAAATAACTTATTAAGTTGAAATATCTTCCAAATCATTGTTTTGATTTTCTCCGCACATGCGAAAGTAATATTTATAGACTAAACTACAATAATAATCATAATACTAGCGACCTGTCTCGGACGGCGACTCTTATCGGGTCTACAACTATCCAATATTTCAAGCTGGAACCAACCACACACATTCACAAAATTTCATTCAAACCGTTGGGATGGTTTACATAATTGTTAAGATAAAGATTATAAAGAGGTAAAGTTTGGATTTATTGATGATTGGTCATGAGATAACTAAAATTATCCGAGGCGGAATATTGTTGCTACTTGAGGCCCATTATCCTATAGCGCCCAGTGACTAAGACGTCACTGCCTCACTGGTTCCGGTCATGAATGCGGAGTGGTGGGAACAGGGAAACATGACTCCATAGATAATTATAAAAATTATGAGCTCTTCATCTATTTCAACTAAGAGTTACAATTACTAGAGTTGTACCTATTTTAAAAATACCGAAAATGTTTATGTACTTGCAATGTCTCTGAAAAGAATAGACAAACCTAGCTGTGGTGGTTCGCTTCTTTGTCCCAAACAATAACAGTAACTGCTGCTGCGGAAAGTACAGCAGAAATAACAGTTTTTATTTTACACTAATAACTTACCCGGTTTTAATAAAGTTGCGCCAGATTTCACGAACTATCTTTTTCATGTTCTTTAACTTTGGGGTCGCAAGAGCTTCATCATGGTGTGTCATGTTTTTACAATCCATCACAACAAATGTTTGAGCGCAGTGAGTAGCACCTCGTATATTAGTGTATGGCACTACCGGAGTGTCTTCATCCACAAAGGAGAATTCGTACAAATAAATTTGATCGTTGCCAGCCTCCACGTACAACTTCACTGCTCTAAGCATTCCATAAGTAAAAAAAACATCTGAAAAGAAATCAACATAACCTAATACGTTTTTTTCGTCAACCGGCTTGTCACCAAAATAAAACTTCTTGATTTTGTTGGCTACTTCTTCTTTTTCTTCTTCAGATTCAAATTTTAAATCAGCTGGCATGAAATCAGAAAACTTTTCATTAATCCTATGCTTCCAAGAATCAAAGAAACCTATCTGCATCAGTCCTTCCATGTTAGCGAAACCATACAACACTGGTAACTTTTGGAAGTTGCCGTTCTTTAGTATACTCAGAGGAGATTCTGTCAGGAATGCTCCATCTGTATCACGCTCCACGCACGGTGAAAACACGAAAGTAGCATCAGTACTATCCATAAATGAGACTGAAGTCAGCAGTTCCAACGGAGCTGTCTTGTAAAACTCTTCTAACGCATAAATATCTTCTACATTCGTGAAATTGAGTGTTCTGGCATACGTTTTAGCAATCTCTAGAGGATCCCTTTGAATTGTAAATGCAGCAAGATTTCCACCACTTTCAGGTATGACTCTGTGGAACAATCCTACAGCAGACTTGTATAACATTAAGAGATCTACTGCTGCCGACCCTGCACTGAATCCTACAAGAGTGACATCATCTGGGTTACCGCCGAAGCTGGCGATGTTCTGTTGTACCCAGTGCAGCAGCGCCACCTGATCCTTCATTCCAGCATTGCCTGGTACGTCTTCGGTGCCGAGACAAAGGAATCCCTGAACGGCAACACGATAGTTGAACGTAACGATGATCAGATCCTTATTCTTCATTAGCTGTGTCGCTTTAAAAATTTCACCAAAGCCTCCTATAAAAGCTCCTCCGTGAACGTACACTACGACCGAAAGGTTTTTCTTTTTCGTGTTTGGGACATACAGATTGGCAATCAGACAATTTTCTTCAAAGGTATTTGGAAAGGCGGGATGGACAATGATTAGCTGTGGGCACATTACTTGCTTGTAGATAGCATCGTATATTTCTGACCATACAGGCGGCGGAAGAGGTGCCTGGAAAAGAAATTCAAAATAGTAAACTTTACCAATGAATCAAAATAAATGTAATGTTTGTTATTTTTTATCTTCTTACTAATTATTTAAGTTAAGACATGCGGTATCGATAAGCACAATATAAATTGTGTAATCTTGTATTATCTGCTACCTTATTAACACTTAAATATCGAAGATTATAAATACATATTACCTAAGAACTCATTCGTAATATGTTAAATAAATTGTATCATGTGCAGATACGTGTGACTCCGGTTATACGAAAACCGAAAAAAAATCATGAATGTCTTGTTTATACCTTCGGTTTATGCACTTTAAGTTTCCGTTTATTTTAAATATTTAGGATGTTTTTTTAAGTTATGTTACAAACATAAATAGAGAGTTAAAATCTCAAACTCTTCCTTTTGGCTTTGCCATAGTCGAGTAAAAGTCCCAAAGTCTACTAGTCTATTGTATAACACTATGTATAATATGTAAAAACTACTATAGCGTTTATAATATAACTATAATATTGACTTTAAAAACTGCTAAAATGTAAGCGATTTCTTGAATTTTTCCCCAATTTAAATGAGTTTTTTTTGTAGTTTTCCCGAACTTTACACCGAACTTGTGACGATATTGTTGTACTGGGTACTGCAATAATATCTCCAAGTCCACTCATTAAAAAACAAAAATATATGGATTTTATAGTGGTTTCATGAGTTGGAGCTTCTAAATAGGCTCAACAAAACGTAATTTGTAACCAAAATAATTTGTATAATTCTACCTTATATTTATCTTCACCCATGGGTGTTGTGGCGTAGGGTATATTAAAGAAGGTGTATAAATCCTCGCTAGGGTGCTTGCGCCCGCGCACCGGCCCTTGCGCAGTCTTCACTTCCCGCCATTCGTCGTCAGCCAAAACAGCTGTCGCGCACAAAAGTACCACACACGTCTGCCACTCCATAGCTGTGATTGCAAATTGATTTAGAAAAATGCATGAATGCAATTTATAAGCGACTTTTTATCTCTCCAGAGATAAGTTCTAAGCAAATTCCGGATAATATTATTATCAAATGATCATGATTAGGCATATTAAAAGTCGACCAAAACAAAACATTATAATCTAGCGGCCCGCTCCAGCTTCGTTTGGGTTAACAAAGACGACAGAGAATTTATGTAATGTTCATATATGTATGTGTCGGATCCGGTCATTAGTACGGACATAAAATGAATTGGAAAGCGCGCCACCTACTTACCAGTTACAATACGGCGTGCTTCTACAGAGCCCTGATGTCCAGCTCGAGGGGAGGGCGACAGTCAATTTCTGATCGCGGCGGAGTTGAGACGTCTTGGAACTGTACCCGATTCATTGTGGGTCGTGTTATTGTGTTAAGTGGTAATCTCAAGTAATTCGTTAGTTTTGCTAGAAACAGTGTATCGCACCTAGTGTGTTTTCATAGCACGAAACCCATGGCCTGCCCACATGATGTACTAGCCTAACTGAATAAATCCTGGCATATCCGACATGTATATTTACAGCTTTTTTGTTATGCTATTTTACTTTTTATTTTACAAACCAGACGGTGACTCGAAATAACTTTCTATGAATAATATTTATACCAACTGGGGAGTAGCACCCAATGTTCATGCACAATTTTTCTCAGCTGATGAATTTGCGAGCCCAGTGTGCAAAAAGCTACGCCATTTATTTATTTAATAATAATTTATGTATGTACACACTAAATATAGAAACGAAGAAAGGAACAGAATAATAGTACAAAGTAGTATAACAAGTACTTAATGAGCTCTACCCGCTGGCAGGTACGGCACCACAAGAAAATTCGCTTGTGCTTTTGAAAAAACATTTTAATTACTACCAATCTGATTCGATATCTACGACGACTAAAAAGTCACTTTGTATAGCCCCGGCCAGAGGTCCGTAGAGTTTTTTTTTTGCTGCACACAGGTCATACAAGATTAAACTAAGATGAGAAAACAGGTGCGTACAGAACACCAGACTCTCAATCACCTTCGTTCTACCAGTTACCGTTACCGAGTGCCCATAGTGAGTCCACATTGGAACGGACTGTACAAACATATGTAAGCAAAAAACATTACCTTCCTTCTGCGTCAGTCGGGTAAAAAAGGGCCTCAGCAAAATACTTTGACATTATTCCATCAAATCATCCAACGTATTTCTTCCAAATTATAAGAATAAAATTGCTTTTTAGAAAAAAAACGATTTTTTATTGTTTGATTTACTGAACATAATCCTATAGCCATATAGGATTATCAACCCGGTTGAACACTGCGATGAACTATCATGTGTTGAGCTACATAAGCATGTCGTGTAATTGTGTGACCCCCAAACTATTAAAACTTTTCCTTATTTGAATCACTATAATGAATGATATTGTCCTGGCAAAATTTGCAGCTAGTAATACCTAAATCTACAATTATTAGTGGTGATTATAATATCAATATTTTGGAAGAAAATTCAAATAGCGGTAGTAGCCTACCGCTATTTGAATTTTCTAAATCTTTTAATGTATTTTTTATTTTATTTCATTCTGAATTAACTTAATCTGGCTTTACATTATTTACTAACTACAATTAATAGATCTATAATGGTTTCAGGGAGGTCACAGGGTTTAAAAGCAAAAATAGTGATTCCGCAAAGCTCAATTGGAGCCCTTCTAATATAATAGAGTGGAAGAAGGGACACCGACGTGAAAACGGTTACTACATATTCTGTACATCATTCTGAGCCTCACAAAGAAAGTTTTCATCGGATATTATGTGAATAATAGCATACTTCTGACCTATAATTGGTTTACAATTATTTAGTATTACACAGGGTGTAAGGGACAGCCCTCCACAAACTGAACGTGCGAATTCAGTATATCATACTAAGATGACCAGTGCAAGAAATTATTTCAGGAATGTTATGGGAATCCAATAAATTTGATTTGTTTTATTTCCTCATAGGCAATGTATCGTTACCGTGGCAAAGCATACGTATCGAACAGCAAGCGCGACGACGAGTTCGATGAACTCCGTAGCTAGACAGGAAGTGAACAGATGATTTAACGCGTCGTTCTTTAGAGTATTTCAACATCCATTATTGGATTTTTTATTTTAGCCGTATTATTTACAAAAACTAAGTACTGCGTACAGGGAATATAATTTACCATTGAAATAATTTTGCGGACAAGAATTCCAGTGGAATATGATTCAAAATAAGGAGCTGAATGCACCCTGTCAGTCTGTATGACTAAAAGACTCATGCATAAGATTTGCTCAGTTGTGCCCACCGCAGGCGAGGAAGCGACTAACTATAGGCTATTTTTTCGCTCAAGAAACATACAATAAATCATAACCCGTCCTTTTGACTTCGCCGTAGTTGGTTAAAAGTGCCTGTAGAAATATTTTGTTTTCAACCTAGAAATGATTAAAAAATGTTAATTACTTTTTGTACAAATTTTATTTTACAATTCAACGTGTGGTTTTGGAGGTGGTTTTGGTGGTGGCACTGCATCCCGGTAATATTTTTGATAGATGTCATCCCAGAAGCGAGTGCGTTCTTCCAAGAGCACTCCGCGTAGTTCCAGCTTGTCATCCAGCAACATGTGTGGTGACCTGTCTGCGCCTGCTGCCGGCCACGCAGGCAGCGACGAACCTTCAGGCACCGGCTTCCTGAAAGGTTCCAAAGTGCTTAATTGATAGATCGAGTAATGTCTATAGTACATTAAAGTTCAGAACATTTATGACCTTTGGAGTTGATTAAACGAAGGCATTACAAAATGGAACTTATTTAACTTACCCAGTTTTAATGAAGTTGTGCCAAATGTCACGGATTATCTTCTTCATTTTATGAAACTCTGAGCTTGCAAGAGACTCATCTGGGTTTAAAGAATAACTACCGTCCGCCACGGCCATTGATTGAGCGCAGTGATTTGCACCTCGTATCTTAGTGTGAGGCACGAAGGGAACATTCTCGTCTACAAAAGAATATTCATACAAATAGATTTGATTGTTGCCAGACTCCAGCTGCAATTTAGTAGCCCAAAGCATAGGATACGCAAATATGATATCCGAAAAGAAATCAACATATCTTAAAATGTTGTCTTCACCGACTGGCTTGTCCCCAAAATCTCTTTGACCTTATTAGCCACTTCTTCTCTTTCTTCTTCAGATTCAAACTTCAAGTCAACTGGCAAGAAATCAGAAAACTTTTCATTCATCCTGTGCTTCCAAACATCAAAGTAATCGATTCGCATCAGTCCTTCCATGTTAGCGAAACCATACAACACCGGTAACTTTTTGTAGTTGCCTTTCTTAAATATGCTTAAAGGAGATTCTGTCAGGAATGCTCCGTCTCCTGTATCACGCTCCACACATGGCGAAAACAAAAAGGTAGAATCGATTCTATCAATAAATGTAACTGAATTTAACAGATCGAACGGAGCTTTCTTATAAAACTCTTCTAACGCATAAATATTGTCCACGTTTGTGAAGTTGAGTGTTCTGGCATACATTTTAGCAATCTCTAGAGGATCCCTCTGAACAGTAAACGCGGCAAGGTTTCCACCACTTTCAGGTATTACTCTGTGGAACAAACCTTCAGCTGACTTTGATAGCATTAAGAGATCTACTGCTGCGGAACCTGCACTACCACCAGCAATAGTGACGTCATCTGGGTTGCCTCCGAAGCTGGCAATATTCTTTTGTACCCAGCGCAGCAGTGCCACCTGGTCCTCCATGCCAGCATTGCCTGGTACGTTCTCGGTGCCGAGACAAAGGAACCCGTGAACGCTCAGACGGTAGTTAAACGTCACAATGATTATGTCTTTCATTTTCATGATCTGTGTATATTTAATCATATCACCAAAGCCTAAAATAAAACCTCCTCCGTGAACGTACACTACGACCGAAAGGTTTTTCTTATCCGTATTTGGGACATACACATTGGCAATCAGACAGTTTTCTTCTACCACCAAGGTTTTTGGAAACATCGGAAGGCTAACGATTTGCTGTGGGCATATTACTTGCTTATCGATAGCATCGTATGGTGCCAACCATACAGGCGGCGGAAGAGGTGCCTGGAAAGAAAATTCAGAATAAAAACCAGCACCATGCAAACGTTTTGTAATTCACACATCTATCGCGGATTTAAACATTTTATAAATATCAACGTTTAATACAGGCATAGTCCGTACATATGTTTACATTAAATTAGAATCGATTTATGACCGTCATTAGAGATTTTTTTATTCTGATTTAAAAGATCCATGTAGTTTCTTGCCCGTTCTTCTCCATAGAGATTTACGCTAGGGAATGGGCAACTACAGTACTTTCACGGTTTATATGCCCTGTGACTGGGACTGTAGCTACATTTCATTGTTGTCTTAGTTTCGATAGTTCAAAAGTGCCTGTAACTGGCCTACTTGAAATAAATGCTTTGATTTTGATTATAGACATTTGACTCCTACTGATTTCTATTAAGACACTGACTTCGGTAACGTGGATGAACTAGTACTAAAATTGGTCAATCTAAGTAGGTATCTAAAGTCTACACTATAAACAGCTACAAGGCTGTTTTTCTCACAGAGCAATGTCGTTTTGTCACACAGAACAAGATGTTGTAACCTTGCATTATGGCGATTTATAACTAGGACGTTTCAAATATTAAATTAGCGGTTCTGATATCTTAACAATACTTCACTCTTTTTCGCATTTCAGAGTAGTATTAAACTAACCCTTTTGAAATTCATGTTATGAAAATTCTTTATTTTTAATTTAATTCTTTTTTTTAGCTAAAATTCAGCAGATCTTTTTGTTATTTGTATAACCATTATATCTATTTTTGTGTATGAAAAGCACAAATCTATTCAGAACCACAAAAAAGTGAATCAAAGAACAATTTCGTATGATTACCTTATATTTATCTTCACCTACGGGTGCTGTGGCGTAGGGTATGTTCAAAAAAGTGTAAAGATCCTCGCTAGGGTGCTTGCGCCCGCGCACCGGCCCTTGCACAGTTTTCACTTCCCGCCATTCGTCCTCAGCCAAAACAGCCGTCACGCACAAAAGTACCACACACGTCCGCCACTGCATCGCTACGTTCGCAAATTGACTCAGAATAACGCATTAAGGCATTTTTATATGCAAAATATTATCTCTCCCAGCAGCGTTATGCATTTTCCTGATAATAAAGCAGTCATATAATCATGATTTCGCATTTTACAACCAGACCAAAACAAATAAACCGTCCACTACGCAGCAGTGATGTAATATTTTTCATTGTTACCAGCCTCCACATACATCTTTGTTGCCCAAAGCACAGCATAAAAAAATATTACATCCGTGAAAAAATTCTTCAGTTGCCTTCCCCGATGCCTTATTTGAGGGAAACCACATTTTACAGGTTTTTTTTGTAGTTGCTTTTATTTAGTATCACAAGCAACATTTCTACTGTTTTTTAGGGTTCCAAAGGTAGTCAACAAGGAACCCTTAGTTTCCCTATGTCCGTCCGTCTGTCCGCAGCTTAGCTCAAACACTCCTAGTACTAGAAAGCTGTAATTTGGCATGATTATACAGATTAGTTACGCCGACAAAGTGGTAAAATAAAATCTCGAAAAATATTTTTTCTAAGGTATCTCCTGTACACGTAAAGTGGGATTTTTTTTCTCGCGTACCGCTTAGTGTAGATTGTCGTTGGATAGGTCTCTAAATAATATTGCGAGTTTGTAAAATATTTTTTCGATTAAGAGATTCGCTTGTGAATATTAAGCTTTAAAGTGCTAATTTTTGTTAGACTCGAGTGCCCCGCCACCCCTCTACCAGCTAAACGGTTCTGTTTGGGTGTAAGAAAAAAATAGTGGTAGTAGTATATATGTTATAGAATAGAATAGAATATAATAATTTATTTGTGTAAAAACACGGTACATTAAGGTCTTATAAATAGGTTTGTGAACTTACATGTTTCGCCATAAAATGGCATACAAATTTTTGAACATCTTAAACATAGAATTTTATTACAACAACAATTATTAGTGTATATATTTATATTTTTATATGTCTAGTTAATAAAAATAACAATAATAGACTCATTTAATAAAAGAAAAATTAAATCAACTTAAAGAACTCAGAAGCCATATCTATCGGATACTTTTTTATCAAGAAATTCTTTCAAACTATAAAAACAATTGTCAACAAGCCATTTATGCAATTTGGATTTAAAATATTTTAAAGGGAGTTCTCTTAACTCTTTTGGTATGTTGTTAAAAATTTTTATTGCAGTGATTAAACTATTTTTTTGACATAATGTGCTTTGATGTGAAGGTATTCGCAATCTTGTGGGGTCTCGACGAGTGTATTTCGAATGCAGGTCACATGCTATAAAAAATTTAGAGTGTTCCTTCACAAATATACCAGCCTGCATTATGAAAAGACCTGTTAAGGTTAATAGTTTTAATTTTTTAAACAGTGGTCTACAGGATGTTAATGGGCTGATACCACAAATTGCTCTTAGGCATTTTTTTTGAACAATAAATGCTTCACTTACATTTGTGGAGTTCCCCCAGAGTAGGAGTCCATACCTAAATACAGAGGATACATACCCGTGGTAAGCAGTAAGGGCGACTGCTTCACTAGCGGTACGTCTTAAACGTTTAAGAGCAAACTCTTTTTGATTCAGTTTCTTGCACACTTGTTCTATATGTAATTTCCAGTTACAATACTGATCAAGAATGAGTCCAAGAAATTTGTATTCACTAACTTCACTAATTTGTTGTCCTTGACAAATAACTTTGAATGTTTTTGGTTTTGAGTTGTAATTTTGAAAATTTATGTACTTGGTTTTACTAAGGTTTGCACAGAGATAATTATTTTCTAGCCATTTTAAAACTTGATTTACTGTTGTATTAAGGTTTTTTTCGTGATTTAAGTCTGATTTATTATCATTAGTAACGATTACAGAAATATCGTCAGCAAAAAGTATGCATTGTTGTTGTAAAGCAGTGGGCAAATCATTGATATAAATAAGGAAAAGTAATGGGCCCAGTATGCTTCCCTGTGGTACACCTGATTTAGTTTGACTATATTCAGAACTGAATGATGTGGACTCGTTATTTTGGTTCATTGAGCTTATTTCTACTCTTTGTTGTCGGTTAGATAAGTAGCTAGTAATCCAGTCAATAACTATCCCTCTGATTCCGTAGTTATTGCATTTTTTTAGAAGCAGATCGTGGTTGACAAAGTCGAAAGCTTTGCTCATGTCAAAGAAGATGACAGATACTGGAATTCGTTTATCTAGTTTTTCGATTACATTTTTTATTAGAGTAAATGCTGCTAACGTTGTCGATTTACCTCTTTGAAAGCCGTTTTGTTCTTCTTTTATAATTTGGAACTTTTCTAAATAATTTGTTAGTCTACGATGCATGACTTTCTCAAAGATTTTTGATAAATTTGATATAAGTGTAATAGGCCGGTAATTAGACAAATCTTTTATGTCACCTTTTTTAAATAAGGGTTTCACAATTGATTGCTTAAGTTTTTCTGGAAAAATCCCTTGTGAGAATGAGAGATTGATCAAGTGTTCAATAATTGGCGATATAATAGTGACACAGGATTTAATAATTTGAGTTGATATGCCGTCAAATCCAACCGATTTAGTGTTGTTGAGGGACATTATGATATGTTCTCATAACATGGATGTAAAAACATGGTTTGAGCCATATTCGGTACATCTATTGTAGGTTTCTTATCTAGTGAAGGCTTTTTTTTTTTTTTTTTGGATGGGAAATCATCAAATGACCCCCCCCCCACTCTGGGCGGAGCGGAAGGGAGTGTCAGACTTGTACTGACTAAAACCCATCCATGTTCCTTCTTTGCCCTTTGTGTTCCAGGGCCACGGTGTCTCTTTCGAACAGTCCCGCAGCTCTGGCAGGTATCGGCCCATGCGGACCCCTACTCGGTTGCTGACATCTCTTTGAGGCGCGCGTGGAACACGAACGCGCCGTCGACACGGCCTGTCGTCATAAGACGGCCGGACGGCGAGCTAGCCCATAACTCGCCGTCCACAGGCCCGCGCCTACGGTGGCCGGGAGCCACCACGTGACCCCCGACGCCCAGGGCATCTCCCGCGGCGGCTGGGACGTAAGGTTCTTTCCCTCTCACGTCCCGCCACCTCCTTCACTAGCATGACTGCTTCACAGAAGGTGGTGACGGCTTCCCATTCCCTCTCGCTCCGGACCATGGCTTGAACCAGGGCCGGACGCGAGAGATCGCCGCCGCCAATCGCCGCTACAAGGACACGGCGGTGCTCCGCCCAAGCGGGGCAGACCTCTACGGTGTGCTCCACCGTGTCCTCCGGACGATCCTCGCAGTGGAAACACCCGGGCGTTTCCTCCCGCCCGATTCGGTGCAAGAACCTCCCGAAACAACCGTGTCCGGTGAGGATCTGCGTCAGGCGGTAGGTGAGGGCGCCGTGGCGCCTCTCTAGCCACTCCTCAAAGAGGGGACTTATCGCCACTATGGTAGCGTGCCCCGCACGGGGTTGCAACAGTCGCTCTCTCCATGTCGCCATGATATCACGCCGGAGGTCTGTCCGCTGAGCGGCAATTTGCCGCGGTTGCGGAGTTTCCCCCCGACGTAGTGCCTCCGCGCGCCATTCATGCAGGCGCGCGAGTACTATCGCCTCCAGATCCCATGGCGGCAATCTGGCAAGGAGGCTAGCCGCCTCGCCGGAGATCGTGCGGTACCCCCGGATTAGCCTTATGGCTATCACCTTTCAAAACGGCTTTCAAAGAGGTAAATCGACAACGTTAGCAACGTTGTCGATTTACCTCTTTGAAAGCCGTTTTGTTCTTCTTTTATAATTTGGAACTTTTCTAAATAATTTGTTAGTCTACGATGCATGACTTTCTCAAAGATTTTTGATAAATTTGATATAAGTGTAATAGGCCGGTAATTAGACAAATCTTTTATGTCACCTTTTTTAAATAAGGGTTTCACAATTGATTGCTTAAGTTTTTCTGGAAAAATCCCTTGCCAGAATGAGAGATTGATCAAGTGTTCAATAATTGGCGATATAATAGTGACACAGGATTTAATAATTTGAGTTGATATGCCGTCAAATCCAACCGATTTAGTGTTGTTGAGGGACATTATGATATTTATTACTTCGTTCTCATAACATGGATGTAAAAACATGGTTTGAGCCATATTCGGTACATCTATTGTAGGTTTCTGATCTAGTGAAGGCTTGTGTTTGTTGTTATGGAATTCTTTGGCAACATTAATGAAGAAGTCATTGAAAGTTTTGGCAATTTCTAAAGGTTTGTTTATAAGGCTATTGTTGATTTTAATAGTTTCTATATTTGTTTTAGTATTAACGTATTCCGTTTTGTTTTTGATAATCTGCCATGTAGCTTTGCCTTTGTTTTTTGCCGCTGACATTATTTTAGAATTAATGAGGTGTTTTGATCGACTAATGCATCCTTTGAAGACAGAACAATATTTTTTTAAATTGGATGACTCATTTTCAGATTTTGATATGTATTGCCGGTATCTTAACTTTCTTTTTTGTCTACTTGATTTCCTGATTCCTGTTGTGATCCACCTCGGTGACTTACAGTTTGAGTTTATTCTTACTTTGTTGTACCCGGAATAAAAACTCGGTATACTACAATAGTTACCCACAAAGTGTTTAAAAGTCAGGTTAGACTATTTTTCCTAATATTTAACTCATCCTCATTCTCCTCCCTTTAGATCCCAAAGAATTTGGGGTCGGCGCAGCATATCTTCTTCTTCCATACCTTACTTGTCTATTACTCGTCACTTCATCAGAAACATATTTTCTTGTCATATCTTCCTTCACACAGTCCATCCAAACATTTTAACTATCACTACATAGTATAAAACAAAGTCGCTTCCCACTGCCTGTCTGTCCCTATGTAGGCTTAGATCTTTAAAACTGCGCAACGGATTTTGATGCGGTTTTTTTTAATAGATAGAGTGATTCAAGAGGATGATTTATATGTATATATTGCATCTGTGCGAAGTTTGGGGGGGGGTCGCTAGTTAATAATAAATTATAATCGTTACCCTTGCAACCAGTTTAATTTTGTTTAATAACTAGATTGGGCATGTAGGAAGATTGAAGGATGGGTATGAGAGAGTGCATGGTGGCTGTGGGTATGGAGACCGTAACAATGACGGCGAGGCACTACTTCAAGCTGCGTCTGCCTTCGACCTGGCAATAACAAATACGTAGTTTAAAAAGAGACGAACATCTCATTACTTATAAAAGTGGCCACCACGCGACGTAAATAGACTTTTTCCTGGTCAAGCGGGAGAGTCTTAAATACGTCAAAAACTGTAAAGTGCTGCCAGGCGAAGACTTAATCTCCCAACACAGATTGGTCATAATAGAGGTCAACGTCAGTGTCTCGCCCAGTAGAAACAAAGAACGGCCCCCACCCAAAACCAGATGGCGTATGATTGAAAATGAAGAATGTACAAGTATGGTGGTGGAATGAAGAGGTGCAAAAGAGTCTGAAAGAGAAAAAGGTTGCGTTTAAAGAATGGCAGGGTGTAGCAAACGAGAACGACAGTTTGAAAGAAGAAAAGAAGAGGATCTATAAAGAATGGAAGAGAAAGGCAAAAAAGGCGGTAGCAGTTTCCAGGGCTAAGGCACAGGAGAAGTTATATGACTCACTGGACAGTCCTAGAGGCCAGAAGGAGCTCTACCGGATTACAAAAGCAAGAGAAAGGTGAACGAGAGATATGAATCATATAAAGTGTATGAAAGACGGCTCTGGTAAGGTTTTATCTAAAGATGATGAAATAAAAAGGAGATGGAAGGGTTATTTTGAAAAGCTAATGAATGAAGAGAATAAGTGGAGCGGTGTGCTTAACGAGGTACAAGTAAATATGGGTTTGGTGAGGGAAATTAGCATGGATGAAGTGAGGAAGGCAGTTCAAAGTATGAAAAATGGAAAGGCCATGGGCTCTGATGAAATACCAGTAGAAATATGGAAGTGCTTAAAAAAAGACGGATGTATGTGGCTGACTTTATTCTTCAAAAAGTTGTTGTATGACGGAGCGATCCCACGAGAATGGTGCAATAGTTCGCTAGTGCCCATCTTCAAGAATAAAGGTGATGTGCAAGACTGCAACAACTATCGGGGGATAACGCTTATGTCACGTAGTATGAAAGTATGGAAGAAAGTGATAGAGAAAAGATTGCGAGAGGAGAGTGAGATTACCCAAAATCAGTTTGGGTTTATGCCAGGTCGAGGAACAATGGACGCCACTTTTGCACTCCGCCAATTGTGCGAGAAGTACAGACGTGCACACAAAAACTTGCACATGGTGTTCATTGATCTGGAGAAAGCGTATGATAGGGTACCTCGGGATGTGTTGTGATGGGCCTTGAAAGAGAAAGGTATACCTGGGATGTATGTAGAGTTAATTCGTGCTATGTATAGTCAATCTTGTACCTACGTCCGGTCAGCTGCTGGCAACACCGATGAGTTCAATGTGGCTGTAGGCTTGCATCAAGGGTCGTCTTTAAATCCTTACCTCTTCCTGTTGATTATGGACGCTTTGACGTCGGACATACAGGAAGAGGCACCCTGGTGCATGCTGTTTGCCGACGACATTGTTCTTGTCGGTGAAGATGGATCTGAGATCCAGAGCAGATTGGAGAAATGGCAACAGAAGTTGGAGAATGTTGGCTTGAAAATCAGCAGAACTAAAACGGAATACATGTTCTGCGATTTCGGCGGTCTCTCCATTTCTGGAGCCATAGCGTTAGATGGCGCGTTTCTTCCTGTCTGCTCCGACTTTCGGTATCTCGGTTCACTCGTGCAAAGCGATGGCGAAATAGATCGTAGTGTAAAGCACAGAATTAACACGGGGTGGATGAAATGGCGGCAGGTCACGGGAACAATCTGCGACTCCCGCATTCCCCTTAAACTTAAGGGGAAGATTTATAAAACAATGGTTAGACCTGCTGTCTTGTATGGATCAGAATGTTAGGCCACAAAAGGGATGAACGAAAAGCATTTGCATGTGGCGGAGATAAGAATGCTAAGGGGGATGTGTGGTGTTACGCGAATGGATAAAATAAGAAATGAGTATATAAGAGGAAGTTTGAAAGTGGCACCGGTGACTGAAAAGTTGTGTGGTAATCGGTTGTCATGGTATGGGCATGTGATGCGGAGGAATAAGGAAAATGTTGTGGGGAAAGTTTTGAGTATGAATGTGGATGGGTATAGGAAGACAAAAGAAACGATGGATGGACTATTTAAATAATGATACGTCACAGGGGTTAAGACCCCCTCTAAATCATACACACAAAATTGTTAAACCTTCTTAAAAAAGCTTTTTTCGGATCTAAATTATTACCTAATTTCCTGCTTAATAGTTCAACAAGAGAAACTAACCTTTTTCGAGGCAGAATTCAAAAATTTTCGAGCTCGCTACGTTAGCTAATGCAATTGAGTTACTTTTATTCTCATCTCTGTATGAATATACAAATAAAACCTAATACACGGGGCGGAGGCGGCTGCTTCAATTTTGAGGTCTCTTCTCTCGCTCTTGCATTCTATTAGTATCAAGAGCGGATCCGGGAGGACGGGCGTCATGATCATCCCGCTGGGTTGGGCCTAGGTCGACCGTGACATGTTTCTAAACTCATTAATTTAAATAAAATAAAAAGAAGTCCGGCTCGCTTCGCTCGCTCTTGCGTTCTCTTCATCTTAAAACTTGAAAAATCTAACTATCTGAGATAGTTAGATTTTTCAAGTTTTAATCTATCTACCTATCTCAGGGGCAAGGCCGTAGAAGGGGGGGGGGGGGGGTGATGGTTCAACCTTCCGAAATCTCCGACAACTATTAAGAAATCAACCTATCCGAGGCAGAATACAAAAATTTTCTCGCTCGCTTCGCTCGTCAATACATCCAATACTTTTGAATTCTCCACAAGTTGACAGAGTTCCTCCTATAGTCATTCCTGTATGAATGAACAAAAAGAACTTAATTTATCCGAGGAAGGGTGCAAAAATTTTCGAGCTCGCTTCGCTCGCTCTTACGTCTGAGTACCTACACAACTCCTGTATGAATGGTCAATAGAAAATCTAACGTACCCGATGTAGTGCTTAAATTTTCGAGCTCGGTTTGCTTGCTCTCACATTCTGCGTTATTTTCAGTATATCTTTATAAACTGACACAATTTCTGAAAGCTAAAGATGCTCCCCCGGAAATAAACTTGGCGCCCTTGATTGTTTTGTTTATTTAAATCCAGAGATGGTTGATATAATTTCGTTTTTCAAAAGTTGTTGAAAATAGTTTAAAAGAGGGGGGGGGGCAATCTGTCCTCAACTGGCCCCTTGTCACCCCCCCCCACCCCAAAGACTAAGGCTGGGACCGCGCCTGTATGTGGCCGACTAGCTTATCATTAAAATTAAAACATTTTGATGATAAGCTTGTAGACCTAGACAATATTTTAAAGTAGGTGAATTTCTTTGGGCTACAACGTTGCTTGTGTAGGCTGGCAACAATTAAAACTATCATCACTGCTGCGACGCTGGCAGCAGGCGTATGCAGTTTGTTTGTTTTGGTCTTAATACGTTTAATGTGCGTAATCATGGTTATACAACAACTTTATTATCCGGAATCTGCATGTTTATCATTTCTGAGAAAGATAAGGTAACTTATAAAAACGCATAAATGCATAGTTCTGAATCAAATCGCAAACGTAGCTATGGAGTGGCGGACGTGTGTGATGCTTTTGTGTGCGACGGCTGTTTTGGCTGATGATGAATGGCGGGAAGTGAAAACTGCGCAAGGGCCGGTGCGCGGGCGCAAGCACCCCAGCGAGGATCTATACACTTTCTTTAACATACCCTACGCCACAGCACCTTTAGGTGAAGATAAATATAAGGTAATCATACAAATTTGTTTTTTGGACGACTATTTTGTGGCTCTAATTAGATTTGTGTTTTCTCATTCACAGGCATAGAAATAATCGTTATCGTTAGCAGAAAAGGTCATAAAAATCCAGTTGCATTTTAGCTGACCATAAAAAAATTTCATAATATGCATTTCAGAAGGGTTTTTTTAATACAACTCATGTGGACGCTCAATCCAGAAAAGAGTTAAGTATCGTGAGGATATCTGAATAGCTAGTTTCAGTTTTATTACGTTTTACTTAAGTAGACATTATGCGAAGTTTACGACATCTTGTTCTTTGTGACAAGAGAACTCTGTGAGTGAAACAGCCATGAAGCTGTTCATAGCATAGAATTTAAATACTTAGATTGACCAATTTAGTCCTAGTTTCTTCACGTTACTGAAGTCAGTGTCTTAAATAAATCAGAAGGACTTAAATGACTATGAGACGATCATTGAATTCTAATTCTAATTTGATGAAATGCAATGTGTGGACTATGTCTGAAATAAACTAATTATTTCTTTATTTATTTTCTAATACACACATTCACATAATTTAAATATTTAATAATTCATATACAAAGTAATATAAAAAACATTCAAAAATATAAAAAATAGTAGCCCACCGGCATCGGGAACAGGGTCCGAGCTACCGGTGGTCAGAGCTCTTGAGAGAGGAACTTCCTAACGATACGCGCCGTGTCCAGAAGTACTGCTTTCTGAATCAAGCTCTTGATCCAGCTGCCAAGCGAGAGCCTCCTTAGATGTTGATCGAGGCTATTGGTTATTAAGCCATTGGCCGACGCGACTATCGGCACAATGACTTCTGTAAACACGTCCCACATGGCGACAACCTCGCCAGACAGATCGAGATATTTGAATTCAAGTAGAGGCTGGCAACAAACTAAATGTAAAATAAACTAATTATTTTTAATATTTTTATACGCAAACCCTGCGTAGGGAACTATAGCTGTTTTGACATGGAAAGAAAAATTCGGAAGGAAGGAAGGTCGCAGGTTCAAACCCTGCTCGCACTAGAATTTTTCTTTCCATGTCAAAACTAATTATTATTAATAGGTAATGTAAATGGTTAAATTCACGATAAATTTGAAATGACAAAACATTTGTTTGGTGCTTAGAAAGCCGATTCATAATTCGAAAATTACAGCTTACATGACGATGGTTTTTATTTTGAATTTCTTTTTCAGGCACCTCTGCCGCCGCCTGTATGGTTGGAACCATATGATGCAATCGACAAGAAAGTAATGTGCCCACAATATATCATGTCTCATCCGGTTTTTCCGACAACCATGGTCGTACAAGAAAATTGTCTGATTGCCAATCTGCATGTCCCAAATACGGATAAGAAAAACCTATCGGTCGTAGTGTACGTTCACGGAGGAGCATTTGTTGCAGGATTTGGAGAAATGTTTAAAGGAACTCAGCTAATGAAGAAGAAAGATCTGATTATCGTCACGTTCAACTATCGTGTTTCTGTTCACGGATTCCTTTGTCTCGGCACCGAGGACGCACCAGGTAATGCTGGCATGAAGGACCAGGTGGCGCTGCTGCGCTGGGTACAAAAGAACATCGCTAGTTTCGGAGGAAACCCAGATGACGTCACTATTGCAGGCTACAGTGCAGGGTCGGCAGCAGTCGATCTCTTAATGCTATCCAAATCAGCTGAAGGATTGTTCCACAGAGTTATACCTGAAAGTGGTGGAAATCTTGCTGCGTTTACTGTTCAGAGGGATCCTCTAGAAATTGCAAAAACGTACGCAAAATTATTCAACTTCACAAACATAGACAATATTTATGCATTAGAAGATTTTTATAAGACAGCTCCACTGGATCTGTTGAATTCAGTTTCATTTGATGATAGAACCGATTCTACTTTCATGTTTTCGCCGTGTGTGGAGCGTGATACAGGAGACGGAGCATTCCTGACAGAATCTCCTCTGAGTATTTTTAAGAAGGGCAACTATAAAAAGTTACCTATGTTGTATGGTTTCGCTAACATGGAAGGACTGATGCGGGTTGATTTCTTTGATATTTGGAAGCACAGGATGAATGAAAAGTTTTCTGATTTCTTGCCGCCTGACTTGAAGTTTGAATCTGAAGAAGAAAGAGAAGAAGTGGCTAATAAGGTCAAGGAGTTCTATTTTGGTGACAAGCTAGTCGGTGAAGACAATATTTTAGGATATGTTGATTTCTTTTCGGATGTTATATTTACGTATCCCATGCTTTGGGCCACAAAATTGCAAGTAGAGGCTGGCAACAAACAAGTATATTTGTATGAATATTCCTTTGTGGATGAGGATGATCCCATCGTGCCACACACTGTCATAAGAGGTGCTAATCACTGCGCTCAAACGATAGCCATTACGGATGGTAAAAACATGACGCACCACGATGAGAGTCTTGCTACTCCAGAATTCAAGAACATGAAGAAAATAGTCCGTGAAATTTGGCATAACTTCATCAAAACAGGGTGGGTATCTTTTAATTAACATTCGGAGTTCGTGTTGCAGAATTTTTGGCCAAACACATTTGAACTGTTTGCTATCGATATCGCTAAGAACAGAAGTAACATTTCTTCTTTTCGTGTCGATTGACCACGACTCAAATACTCGACCAGTATAGGATCATGCCTGGCATCTCTGACAATTTACTCCATCCAAGTCCTGTTATGTAGGAGGAGGTTAAGTTCCAGAAGAACCCTATAAATATCCCACTGCTGGGTCTAAATCCTCCCAGAGGGGACGATTTAGACCCAGCAGTAGGATATTTCCCACAGAGGTGGGAGAGATTAGGCTGTCATCTACCAAGCAGGTCCTATACGAATTGATGCATGTCACATTTCTTCGTTTTTGGAACATTTCGTTTAGTTATCTTATGATACCTATATACACCGTGATGAGAGTGAAGTACATCGTAATTATCTGCCTTAGTTTGAACTCAAGGCCGCCTCGTAAATTGAGGCTGTTTTATTAAACATAGGTTTGATTATCCAAATGAAGCTCAGCTGCTGAACTTAGTAGAATCAGTTCCGGTGTGGTTTTTGGGGGTTGACGGCTCATTCCATTTCCCGGTTAGTAGTAACTGTTCTGTTAAACTGTTAAATTGGACTCTGAAAAAGTTATAGTTTGAAAGTTCATTTTTTATATGTATTGCACCTTTCAGGAAGCCTGTTCAAGAAGGGTCAACTTTTTGTGACTTTTAAGATTTTATAACCGAGAGCACAGTAAAAACGATAACACTACTGTCAGAAACGTTCCAGGGTATTCAATGTTTATAATAATATCTTGCAGGAAGCCTGTGCCTGAAGGTTCGTCGCTGCCTGAGTGGCCGGCAGCAGGCCCGGACAGGTCACCATACATGGACCTGGGTAAGAAGGTGGAACTACGTGGGGTGCTCCTAGAAGAGCGCACTCGCTTCTGGGAAGAGATCTACCAGAAACACTACCGGGATGCTGTTCCACCACCAAAACCGCCTCCTAAAACACGTGTTGAATTATAAAATTTGTTCCTCCTCTTTTTTACCATGTATTAGTCTGTAACAATAACAACGATACAAACATGTTATTTTTTTGTTAATAGTAATAAATAAATACTATAAACAAACATAATTATACTGTGAACGTAGTAATATAATTATCTGTGACTGTGAGCAGCGTCTTTTTTATTTTAACTGCCTATTTGTAATATCTTGAAACTAAGGCCGCTATAAGCGTCACTAAAAACGTACTTTATTTACCTTTATTTCAGACATACGTCCATACATTTTTACAAAGAAAGCGTTAGTAGGCTTGTTAGTAGTACACATAAAAATACACACACACACACACACTTTTCTACACTTTACTATCGCGTAACGTTTTTCTTAATTTTATGTTTATAATCTGTGCTTTATAAGATTTTAAAATATCACGGTCACTAACATTATTATTAACACTAGAAACGGGATATTTACCAAGTTTACTGATTTATTTTTTTTAATCTGTGCTTGTTGTGAACAAGGGCACCAGGGGATTGACCTCGTATAAAGATATGAGTTTCACCGTGTCTTCACGGGACCATACTTTTTTCTGGCTCCAGTTGAAGTTACTAGTTCAGATTTGACACATACAATCAATGTATCAAGTGTATCCAGCAATTAATTGAATAATTTCCTGCTTAAAAAATTTGAACTTGCACTAAAAACTTCCTACTTTTTTGTGTGAAGCTGTGAACAAAATAAAGACGCAAGTGCTTGCTGCAAGGTCAAAACAACCATTTACACTTGGGACTTGCAAGAAGTTCGGCAAGTCACTAAAACTTGCAGAAGTCTACTAGCGAGCGTTTACACATTGAAAGTCGCATTCGCAAGTCAACTTCTGCAATTTTTTTGGGTAGTGGACATTTCACATTTTATAACAAGAACTTATAGGTCCAAGGTGTATTATGGAGAAGAATATTTTGGGCCAATATTTGTTCTTCGGTATTTAACTATAGGCAAAGCAAGAATATATCTTGCTTTGCCTATAGTAAAATACCGTCTTTACTGCAATCATCTGTCTGGAGCTTGGTCCAGGTCGTGTGACGCTCTGCATGACGACTTTTATTATTGGTTTTATTTTTACCAACTTTAAATTTAAAATATTCCCTTGAGCTCCTTCTTGAAGGGCCGATGCCTGCCAGGGCTGTGGGACTGTTCGAAAGACAAACCGCGGCCCTGGAACACAAAGGGCAAAGAAGGAACGTGGATGGGTTTTAGTTAGTAGAAGTCTGACACTCCCTTCCGCTCCGCTCAGAGCGGGGGGTCATGTCATTTGTCTGTACTTTTACTTAAATCCATTTTGGTGGATTATGACGCGGTGGAGCTAGAAATGATACAGAAGATTACATTTTCAACAACTACGCCAGCCACGCTTCTTTACTTCTGAAGTTTTTAACTCAAAAATATTTTTATCACTAATATTTGTATTGTCATAGTCTGATAGTCCTAGGTATTTATCACGCGCATTATATTAATTTAAAATACCTACCGCTGCTGAGGTAGATAATACTGGCTACTTCAGTGCTGTCATTAAATATAATGAATCAGTTTGCGAACGTAGCGATGGACTGGCGGACGTGTGTGGTACTTTTGTGCGTGACGGCTGTTCTGGCTGATGACGAATGGCGGGAAGTGAAAACTGCGCAAGGGCCGGTGCGCGGGCGCAAACACCCCAGCGCGGATCTGTACTCCTTCCACAATATACCCTATGCCACTGCGCCATCGGGTGTGGATAAATTTAAGGTATCTATCAATTAAAAACATAGTTTGAATGATAATTGATTATAATAGTGACAATTCACAAAAAATGACTCTTTATTAACTATGCATAAATTTATCGCGAAAAAAAAATGGCTGTTCCATGCTTTTA
Organism: Noctua janthe; assembly: GCA_910589295.1. NCBI lineage: Eukaryota > Metazoa > Arthropoda > Insecta > Lepidoptera > Noctuidae > Noctua > Noctua janthe. The sequence goes on along the minus strand of OU342556.1, from coordinate 7,821,500 downwards.
TGTTTGTCAACTCGACCGAATGTAGGGAACAGCTTGGTAGCGTAGGTCCCATAGGAAAATATATTCATATGCAAGAGTACACTCCTATAAAGTATGTACCTTCTTTAACCGTGAAAAATAAATATGCGTAAGCAGACTAAGGGTGCTTACATAAAGAAGCAGGTTTCCGGTACGGGCGGGTCGGTACCGATCGGTGCAGGTATTAATTTCAATGTTATCTTATGCGCTCACTTATAAAGAAACAGGTTTAAACTCGTAGGTGCAGACTACCTACAACGAGTCATACGGGTTCAAGTCATATGGTCACTACGGACAAATTTACCTGTTTCTGTTAACCCTGCACCGATCGGTACCGACCCGCACAGATTTGTCTATACCGGAAACCTGCTTCTTTATGTAAGCACCCAAGGCGCGAATTATACAGAAACGGTGTAAACTGAAGGTGCGGCGCAGGCGCAGCGCAGGCGCAGCGCAGGCGCAGCGCAGGCGTGGAACGGATAACGAAAAAAAGAACCACGTGCCTGCACCGCGCCGCTTGAGTATAATTCACGACAGGTTGCCATCGTACATTTTGTATGAAAACGTTTTGAAGCGGCATCATGTCTGCGCAGCGCCTGCGCCGCGCCTTCACCTTACGCCCTTTTTGTATAATTCGCGTGCGCGGAAGCATAAAAAATACGACAGGTGTAGGTACCTACAACGCCCATATAACAACATAATCAATGTTAACTTATCACAAGATAACGAGCCTCATCAAACAATTACGTGACAACGTGAATCTAATTTTATAAAATCAAACTGTTGTATTTTTTTTAAATGACATTATTATTGAATCGTGGCTAAATAATAACAGCCGCTCGGATCGATCTAAAGATCGATCGGTTAACCCGTGCTTGCCTAGGTTGATCTGTGGATGGGTGACCACCCATTACATACCGAGTTTCCTCCGTGCCACGAAAAGTTATAGCCGTTGGTCCCGGCTGTCATTTGTAGATCTTGGACAGTGGTTACATGTAGTCAGTGGCCCAAAAAGTCTGACAACCAGTCTTACCAAGGAGTACAATATTACTAGTACCAACTGAGTTGTGGAGGTCAGATAGGCAGTCGAAAAATACGGTTTGGCTGCATTTGGTTCGACTGGAAGCCAACCCTAACATAGTTGGGAAAAGGCTAGGCAGATGATGAAGTGTCTACACAAGTGACTATCAATTTCAAAGTATGTCAGAGTCATTCATTGTGGAAAATGACATGATTACCATCGCCATTAGCGCACACTTCGTGTAGGCACCCTAGAGTTAGGTTTAAAGATATTTATTTATAACAGTTCACTTACAATGAGATACATTCTAAATAATAATATAATATTTGCCTCTGGGGCCTTGGCGACGTTACAGGGTGTATATGTTTTTTTTTTGAGTTTAGTCTTAAATATTATTTTAATATTATCGCATTTCTTTATATCTTCCGGTAAATCATTGAACAGTTGCGCTCCCTCCACTAATACTGTTTTATTGTTGTGACTAGCTTATGCCCGCGGTTTCGCCTGCGTAGAGTTCGATAATTGTCCCACGGGAGCATACTACCGGGATAAAAAGTATCCTATGTGTCAATCCAGGTTATAAACTACCAGCCTGTGTGCTAAATTTCGTCCAAATCCGTTCAGTAGTTTTTGCATGAAAGAGTAACAAACATCCATTTATTCATCCATCCTCACAAACTTTCAATATTAATAGGATAGAATAGTAGGATTAATCAGTGCACGTGTAGTCATTAGTAGGAATTTGTTTTTACTTCTTGTGTCGTATGTTATTGTTTTTGTAGTTGTATGTTTGATTTATTATTTCATAGTTGCTATGTACTACCGCACTCGGTAAGTTGCGTGGTATCTTCTCGTCCAACTTACCGCAGTGTCTCAAGACGAAAGTCTATGACCAGTGTGTGTTGCCAGTGATTACATACGGGACCGAAACGTGGTCGCTCACAATGGGTCTCATCAGAAGGCTTAAAGCCACCCAAAGGGCAATGGAGAGGGCTATGCTCGGAGTTTCCCTGCGTGATCAAATCAGAAATGAGGAAATTCGTAAGAGAACCAAGGTTACCGACGTAGCCCGAAGAATAGCCAAACTTAAGTGGCAGTGGGCAGGGCACATTGCTCGCAGAACGGATGGCCGATGGGGCCGGAAAGTTCTGTAGTGGCGACCGCGAACTGGAAGACGTTGCGTTGGAAGGCCTCCCACCAGGTGGACCGATGACCTAGTAAAGGTTGCAGGGATCCGCTGGATGCTAGATGCACGTGACCGGTCAATGTAGCGACGCTTGGGGGAGGCCTATGTCCAGCAGTGGACGTCTTTCGGCTGAAATGATGACCGCACTCACTGACGGTCGATCAGTTTGACCCTTAAGCCATGGTCTGACTAATAAGGTTGAAAATGGTCCACCGTCAGAGAACGCAGTGAACGCAGTAGAAGACACGGTCATTAGGGGTGGAGCTGACACTTCTTCCAAGCTAAAACACTAGAAAGTGGCGAAGGGTGGTTGTTTGGGGGATTGTCTCTTGTCAATCGTGACGTTCAAAAAGTGGTGTCAGTCTAATCTTTATAAATGACTTTGATTTTTATTTTGCTTACATTTTTTTTCATAAGGTGTAAAATCAATAAATAAGACTCATATTTTGTAAAAAAAAACAATGTTTCAAATTCTGAATAATAAGATCTTCTTAAGGATGATTTCCACCAAACGCCTCGCATTCCATCGGATCGGAAAGGATATGAACGGATGCGGCGCGTCCGGCAGGATGTCGACGCATACGATCGGCTCCGTACCATCGCATGCGAATGTAAGCAGTTTAATTCCTACCGTGTTGACGTGTTCTAATTTCGATCGGATAAGACGACAGGCGAATGGAGCCGATCGCGCGTCGCAGCACCTCTTTCAGCTACGATTACGTGTCGCGAAAGTCACCCGCGGTCAAGCTGCTGTGCACTACTGTGTACACGATTTAATATCGTTTAAAAATTGTAAAATCTGTTCCGATTGGGAATATTTCATACAAAAATTTAGATCCTGAACATTTTTGATTTTGACTCACGGATGCTAACCAAAGACATTCAATTATTTATGAGCTATAGACGAGACAAGACGACGAGAATTGTAATCCAAAACTTATTACTACTTAGTAACAAATCGTTCTGTCTAGTGTCATACGCCCGCTTGTCAGGTAGCATTCGTGTGTCAAAATCGAAAATGTTCGGGATCAAAAATTTTGTGTGAAAATATTCCTAATGTCCGCTCTATAAGTATTTTAAATCTCTTTGATGCTAACTAAGTATTGGATTACGATTTTCTTTGTCTTGTCCCACCTATCGCTCGTAAATATTTGAATGTCTTTGTTCAAACATTAAAACAAAATGACAGCTTCATTACTCACCTCTTTAAGGAATGTTCATTCAGTGAATATGCTTTATCTGAACCTTTAAAAAAAAAGAGGGGGCCACGTAAAGACCCTACTGTATGAGCTGGTACACTACTTTATTTAAATAAAAGGTTTGCAGAAACACATCCTTATCTTTAGACAGAACTGACATCACCATGAAAAATAAGCATTTATTCTTTTTGATGTGAAACATCTATAGCCGCACGTAAAACCGATTTCTGGCGTGGCGACGCATGCCGTGGCGACACGTCGCCACGCTATATGATGGTATATATATACAGTCTATATGCAGTAGTGTGTACGGTGCGTCACCTGCTGGATGTATCTAGAGGCATTACAGTATACAGTGTTGTTTGAAAAAAAAAATAAAAAAAAACATTAATTTTTGTATTTAATGAAAATAAATGTTTATTCAATAAATAGTCATCGTTATCCGGAAAAAAAATCGTAATATTTTATTTTATCATTATGACATATTTAGTTCCTATCACAATCTGTTCTTTTCTGCATATTACTTTTACAAAATAATGTCGATGTTTCACCTCTGCCAGGCGTCCCGTGACGGCTCACATTTTTTTTGAATTGTTAAAATTCAAAACATTTTTGCAGCCAGGCCTTTAAAATAACCAGCCTGCATAATTTAAGGTTGGTTTATTAAATATTATGTACTGTATATAAGGTTGGCTGAACCTTACAGTACCATAATTATTTGTAGCTATATACATATCTACGTACCTATGTCAGTTTTATCATTGACGAAATAAATCCGAAACGGTCAATACCCTTTCGCAGAATAATAACAGGCCATTCACTATGTTTATGTTTATTTAAATTGACCGACTGACCGTTCCATTTGTAATATTTACGATTTAATTTATGCGTGACCTTGACTAACGCATAGTCAAGTACGTAATGATAACAGTAATAAAGTCATGACATGTAACACTTGAGAAGTTAAGAAGAGAGCGATTATCGTAAGGAACCCTGAATTAATGAATCATAATATTATAGCCCAGAATTATGGCCGCAATAGGTTTTTTAGGTATAACTTTTTGGAACGCTGTGTAGAAACACAACCATAATTGCCATTATCCATAATTGGACATAGAGATTGGATGTATAATGGTATAATTAATACTTATATGTAAACTATAACTAAAATATATTCTACAGTCGCAAGTATTCAATAGTTCAATTTAGATGTCAGCGACCTGCCCGATCTAGGTTTATTTAAACCTGTGTTTCCATGCAATTAAATTGCCATCACTTTAATTTTATAATTTTATTGTCCTTATTAAATTGTGTTAGACAATTTAATAAGGATAATAAAATTATAAAATTAAATATATGCATCAAATTGGTATAAAAAAAAACACTAAAACTAGCTTAAGTAAATGATACTGAATTTTATTTTCAGGCACCCCTTCCTCCACCGGTATGGTTGCAACCATATGACGCTATCAACGAGGAAGTAATGTGTCCACAACCTAAGTTCCCATACCTGGACCTCATGCCAAAAACCGTAAAGGAAAAGGAAAATTGTTTGATTGCTAATGTGTTTGTGCCAAACACAGACAAGAAAAACTTGTCAGTCCTAGTGTATGTTCACGGAGGAGCTTTCATAATGGGCTACAGCGATATGGTTAGAGCTACACGGTTTATTACGAAGACAAAAGATTTCATCATGGTCACGTTTAACTATCGACTTGGCGTTCACGGATTCCTTTGTCTCGGCACCGAGGACGTACCGGGCAATGCTGGCATGAAGGACCAGGTGGCGCTGCTGCGCTGGGTACAAAAGAACATCGCCAGCTTCGGCGGTAATCCAGATGATGTCACTCTTGAGGGTGGCAGTGCAGGTTCTGCAGCAGCGGATCTACTAATGCTCTCTAAGTCAGCCGAAGGATTGTTCCATCGAGTCGTACCAGAAAGCGGTGGAAACCTTGCGGCCTTTACAGTCCAAAGAGATCCTCTAGAGATTGCCAAAAAGTATGCCAGAGAATTAAACTTTACTGACGTAGACGATTTTTGGGCATTAGAAAAGTTCTACAGGACAGCTCCGTTAAAACTGTTGACTTCAGATCATTTTTTCGATAGAACTGATTCTACTTTCGTGTTTTCGCCATGTGTGGAGCGTGATACAGGAGACGGAGCATTCCTGACTGAATCTCCTCTGAGTATATTTAAGAAAGGCAACTACAAAAAGTTACCTGTGTTGTATGGTTTCGCTAACATGGAAGGATTATTACGTGTATTACTCTACGATAATTGGAAGCCAAAGATGAATGAAAAGTTTTCTGATTTCTTACCAGCTGACTTAACGTTTAAATCAGAAGAAGAAAAGGAAGAAGTAGCCAATAAAATAAAGACGTTTTATTTTGGCGACAAACCGATTGGTGACGACAACATTTTAGCATACGTTGACTTCTTTTCGGATACTTTATTTACTTATCCCATACTTCGGGCTACAAAATTGCACGTGGAGGCTGGCAACAATAACATTTATTTGTATGAATACTCCTTTGTGGAAGATACCGATCCTATGGTACCTCACACTAACGTACGAGGTGCTACCCACTGCGCTCAATCTGCGGCTTTGGCAGATGGTAACGTAATGATGAACACAGATGAAACTTTTGCGTCCACTAAGCTTCTAAAAATGAAAAATGTTGTCCGTGAAATTTGGCATAACTTTTTAAAGACCGGGTGAGTATCTTAAGTATAAGCATAAGCATAATCAGCCTATTAATGTTCCCACTGCTGGGACGCAGGCCTCCTCTCTATGAGACGGAATGGGCTATAATCTACCACGCGGGCCCAGTGCGGGTTAGTAGATGTCACATGTCATCGAATTTTTGGTTCTAGGACATGCCGATTTCCTCACGATGTTTTCCTTCACCGTTTATTTTTCCTTCACCGTTAGTGAAGGTGAGTATCTTAAGTAACAAAAAATAGGATATCTATCTAATTGACGCTCAGCTATTTCATACAGAACTATTTCAGTTGGCGGTGTCTACAATTATTCGATTTCCAAGTCGATTGAAATTTATTTTCCTGTTGGAGTCACCGCAGTTGAGGTGGTATTAATTGCGATTGGAATGTTTTCTTTAATGTAGTTTCTTGCAGGAAACCCGTGCCCGAAGGGTCGTCGCTGCCTGCGTGGCCGGCAGCAGGCGCGGACAGGTCACCACACATGGTGCTAGATGAGAATCTGGAACTACGTGGGGTGCTCTTGGAAGAACGCAGTCGTTTCTGGGATGACATCTATCAGAGATACTACCGGGATGCCGTACCACCACCAAAACCGCCACCTAAAACACGTGCTGAATTGTAAACATATATTCATGTACCTACATTAATCGTTTTCGATGTTTTCGTCAGGTGTACTGTCTTTTTAATACGCAACAAAAGGTTCAAGGCGATAATATAGGATGGTAAATAAATATTTTGAATGAATCGGTATTTGTTTTATTTTTTAATTGAATCTAACTTACCTACTTATTTATCTATATCTATCAGTGAAAACGTCTCTCCTGATTAGTCTTTTCTTATTCACTCGCCAGAAACAATAAATTAGCACTAGTTGGTTCTACGTACGTGATTTCTTATTTTTATGTTTGTGGTCTTACGCCGAAAACAAATCCTAGGTCGATGGGCAAAGCTTAAATCGCGAATGCACCGGTGGCGTCGGGCACGAACTTCATTTTACAAATTGTTTGGTAGGCACTAAGCATGCATGTCATACTCAGTCATACCGAATCTCCTTCAGTGTTCCCCGTACGCAAACTACATTTATTACTCCTGTCGCAATATTATAATATGTCGATAATTTGATTCACAACCTTGATAAATACAAAATAATGAATATTCGAAGCAGACAAATATTTATTTCTGATAATGATAAATATTTATTTTTTCGACAGTCGCAAATATGTAAATCCAGACTCCGTGCAGCTGAAAAATTCCTGACTGCCTCGTAGGTCTAGCGGTCAGAAGCGCGACTGAGCATGAGGTCCTGGGTGGGATTCCCGGGTCGGGCAAAGTGCTATTAGGATTTTCCAAACTTACTAAAACACATGTCAATGTGGCGACACTTGGGGTACGCCTATGTCCAGCAGTGGACGTCTTTCGGCTGAAATGATGATGATGATGATGATGATGATGATGACTAAAACACGTCATAGGTATAACCTACAACACTGACAGGAAATAAAGATTGATTACGATTAGGTAAGCTGAGCTATGGCTGACCGTGACCTCAAAAGCTGGCTGTAGCTTGGCTGTTATTATGGACATACAATTTAAGTGTGTAGTAATTTAAGTAGTGTTTATTTGTTATTGTTTTGTAAAGATGTTATAAAAAGAGATAAATGCTGGTTTCTTCGGCTTTAAAATTAGAAACAGATTAAGATGGTAATCGTGCTAGTTCTATTTTCAAATCTGAAAAAAAACATGGTTTAACTTACGGCCTTTTTATTTTTTCGACCATGTGAGTTACGTGATACGTATTCCTACCAATACTATCAGTCCTTATTACCCTGATCAACTTATTTTTTGGTAATTTTCCGCTTGTATCGTAGCTATTGAGTGTCGTAGCTAGCTTAAATGAACGACAACATCAAGCTACTACAATCTGTCAAATTTGTTTAATAGATTTTCAGCTTTATCACTAAAGCATTAGGTTTAAGGTTGATTGGAAAAATTTGACAGATTCGGGTAACCTTGATCTGCTGGCTTTTGTACCTACACTAGAATATAATTCTCGCCTTGGGATTTAGGCATAGTAGAGTAAAGTTCAACCGAAGCCTGTTTGGCATTGATCGTATTAAAATAAGTCAAAACTGTTTTAAACGAAGGCTGCGTATACGAATTATTAATGCGAAACTGTTATGTCGAATATAAAACATGCTTCAGTGTCAAAGTTTTTATAAATGCTGTGGTACGCGTTTCTGGTGTTGTGTGTTGTGACGATAAGCAGCCAAAATGAAGATGAATGGAAGCTGGTGCAGACTGGGCAAGGGCCAGTGCGAGGACGCAAGGAACCTGACGGGATTTTCGTCTTCTATAACATACCGTACGGCACAGCACCCACTGGCAAAAATAAATTCAAGGTAGGTAAATAAATTTTCCAGATATCCATAAGTTTGTGAAGAGTAGACTGATTTTTTAATCATAATATTAGGTCTTTACCTATGAAATTGGAGATTTGTATGAAAATTTTAAAAACAGAAATTATGGAATTTTTTTTATTTTAACTTATCTAGCTTTTTTATCTTTCCGATTTGACGCAAGTGCTTCAATGTCGTTTTGACACTAACTCGCAGACTTTTTTGACATTAAATCTGAGAATGCTGGTTATTAAATCTCCAATTACATAGGTAAAGACCTATTATAACAGGCTTGATTACAAGGGATGGTTTGACTAACATCAAACTGTTCTATCCTGGCAATTTAGCTTTTAAGTACAACAATTTAATTCAATTCCTGGCAATTTAGCTTGTTGCTAGGGCACATGGTAAGTCTTCGGAGGCTGGTGACCCATGACAAAGATATTCTATTTATGTCTATTTCGAGAATCAGTCTCTCACACATGTTTAGCTACTAAGATTAAGCACTTCCTGTCTCTAGGAATTTATTATTATTTAGTTATTGTGTAAACGGACTCTTCATTGAGCCATAAACCAAGCATTCTGTACATGGGGTGCGTTGTCAGAATTCCTCCTCGTGTGCTTGATGGCTGCCGGTCCCTCTCGATACGTCTGGAGGGAATAGCAGCTGCTGGGCCGGTGCACCCTGGGCGTGGGCAGTATCCTTCCCCGAGGACTGGGAAAAGATTCTTATTCCTCGGGGAATGTTACTGTCCATGGCTAATATTCTGACATGGGAGGGGTCCATCTTGGACTTAGGGGGCGTTGCTCCGTGTGACCCTCTGAAAAGCAGAGGGCACAGCGGAGGAGCTAGGGCGGGCTCGGTGTGCACTTACCCTGCCTCCGAGCAGACAGTGAAGGATGCAGTCCTTCACTGTCCCCGTCGATATCGTAATCCCACCGTCGAAGTGTCGTGGAACACGTCTCGCGGCTTCGATTGGGACCGAGGGTCTTGGCTTAACCGCCCGGACCACGAGGTAGAAAACCTCTATAAAAAGTTACCCCGAATCTCAAGCGGCGGCGCACCGCGAGGAGATGTATGGCTGACGGGTTCCTTTGGAAAATCAGTCGCTAGTGCGAACCACTGCCGGGCCTGGCTATGGCTTATCTGGGTACAGGGGGCACTGCCCAGATGGACTTTTTATTTCCCCCATACTCGTGGGAACAAAATGGAACATATTTTAACCCAGAAAACGGCCGATAACGGCGAAGGAAGGGAGGAGAGGGATGCGGGGTCGGAGTCCGGCGCCGCATCCAACGATGTGAGCGCGGGAGGCTCAGAGAGCTCCCGGCGCGGAAGGCCCGGGGCAGCTGCGGGGAACAGGGAGTTCCTTCGCAAGCGGTCCAGGCCGGTAGGCGACCGAGAGTCGTCGTCAGAGGGGGAGCTGGCTTCGGCTCGCAAGATCCCCACCAGCAAGCGTGGCGGGATCCGCGGCAAGGGGAGAGGCCTCTCTGCCACCGAGAGGTCGGCACGGCTTGCCGCGGAGGCGCGCCACCCGGGGGTGGCTGCTGGTCACGGGGTGGCTGCTGGTCACGGAGTGGCCCGTTCGGGCTCTTCTGGTAACGAGGCGGGTGCAGACGGCGGCTCCGAAGCGGAGCGTAAGGCCGGGCTTGCGAAGGAGGTGGAGGCGGCGCTGAGGGCTGTCTCCTACAAGCAAAAGCCCTCCACCAGGCAAAGGGCTATACCCTCAGCGGTCGCCTCTATCATGGCGGCAGCGGAAGCCAGGTATGCGGCGCCCCCGCCAGAAGGCATGGTCAAACTGCGGGCGGAGGTCGCTCGACTGACGGCCGCCACGGAGCTTCTCCAAGAGGAGAACAGGAGGCTCCGAGCAGACTTGGCCAGTCTGCGTGAGTCCGGCTCTCGCGAGGCGCCCCAAAATGGCCAGCAGCGACCACGCCAGGCCGTGCCGGTGGAGAACCAGGTCCTGAACCTGGTTCGGCAGGAGCTGGCTGCCTTTCAGGCTCGGTTCTCCGTCCTGGAGGGCATTGTTCTGCGCCCCCCCTTGGCGGCAAACAAGGCGCAGTCGGGCCCGAGGGCGGCCACATATGCGGCTGCTGCAGCTTCCGCACCGGGGCCGTCCAGCCAGCCCTCCGGCAGGGTTACGTCGGCTCCTGGAAAGCTGGCTCCGGCTAAATCGGCCCCGGTTGGGGGGGCGGCGGCCTTGAGGCAGGGCAAGGCGGCGGCCCACAAGAAGGGCAAGGCGGCGAATGTGCCAGCGCTAGCCGCGAGACAGCCGCCACTGCCGCCCCCCCCCGCCCTCTAAGCCATCCGTGGCCGAGACCGGGTGGCAGGTGGCCGGAGAGAGAGCGAGGGAACGAAGGGCGGCCAAAAAGGCCAGGAAGCGGGAGCGGAAGCGCCAAGAAAAGAAGCGGAATGGCGCTGCTAGGCTCAGCGCCCCGAAGACCGCAGCTGTAGTGATAACACTACAGCCGGAGGCGGAAAAGAGGGGCGTGACCTATCGCGACGTGCTCGCTAAGGCGAAGACGATGATGGATCTCGGGGAGCTCGGGATCGCCGGGGGCCTCCGGCTTAGAGTCACCGCAACAGGGGCTCGAGTGCTGGAAATCCCCGGCGAAACCCGTGGCTCGTCCGCTGACGCTCTGGCTGAAAAGCTTAGAGCGTCCCTAAATGCGGACGAGGCCCGAGTGTCCAGGCCCGTCAAATGCGCAGACCTGCGCATCCTGGGTCTGGACGACTCGGTGACCGAGGAGGAGGTGGTGGCCGCCGTCACCAGGACCGGTGGGTGCCCTGCCGAGCAGGTCAAGGCAGGCACCTTACGTCCGGACCTGTCGGGCATGCGAACCGTAACGGTAAGCTGCCCTGTGTCGGCGGCGAAAGTCATTGTGGAGGGCCGAAGGCTCTTGGTGGGCTGGGTTTCGGCGCAGGTAAAGCTGCTGGAACCCAGACCTCTGAGGTGCTTCCGCTGCCATGTGGGGCACCACGTGTCGGTCCGGTGCACCTTGGAGGTGGACCGCAGCGGCCTGTGCTTCCGCTGCGGCCAGCCTGGTCACATGGCCGCGGCTTGCTCCGCCGCGCCGCGCTGCGCCGCATGTGCGGCAGCTGGCAAGCCGGCTGATCACCGGGCAGGGAGCAAGTCCTGCGGTACTCCCGCCAAGGCCAGGGGCAAGGTAAGGCCCTCCGCCACCACCGCCAAAACCCCCACCGTCGCCACCACCGCAGCCGCCGCCACTGTCGCCGCCGCTGCCGCTACTGCTGCAACTTCCGCAGCGGAGCCCTCGCAGGGGGCCCGGGAGGGGGCTGAAATGGAGTGCCAGTAACGGCCTCATTACGCCTTCTCCAAGCGAACATCAACCACTGCGCCTGCGCTCAGGATCTGTTGCTCCAGAGCATGGCGCAGTGGTCGATTAACATCGCCGTGGTCGCTGAGCCGTACTTTGTCCCGCCCAGGGATGACTGGGTGGAGGACCTTAGCGGCTCAGTGACCTTAATTGCGTCGGTCGCCGCCGGTACCCCGACCCTTGAGAGTGTCAGGAAGGGTCAGGGGTGCGTAGCAGCACGGTTCGGGGAGATCGTTGTAGTGGGAGTCTACTTCTCCCCGAGCCGAACTCTCGCCGAGTTCCACAACTCCCTCACGGAGTTGAGTGTCGTCATCGGAAGTCATTCCCTCCCCGTGCTTGTGCTCGGGGACTTCAATGCCAAGAACTTGGCTTGGGGTTCTCGTTACACGGACGTGCGGGGTAGAATGGTGGAGGACTGGGCTCTGGAGACAGGCCTGGTCGTCCTAAATCGGGGTTCTGTCCCCACGTGCGTGCGGATGCGGGGCGAGTCGGTGGTGGACATCTCGTTCGCCAGCCCCGCTCTGTCGCCGCGTGTCGTTGACTGGCGCGTCATGGAGGGGGTGGAGACCTATTCCGACCACCGGTATATCCGGTTCGACGTCTCCACCCAGTCCTCAAGCGTGCCGGTCCTACAGGCCCCGAGTGGTCCGCGATGGGCGCTGAAGCAGCTGGACCGGGAGCTCCTCCTGGAAGCCTCGATCGTGCAGGCCTGGGTGTCATCACCAGTCAGGCCTGCTGACATCAACAACGAGGCGGGTTGGTTCCAGGAGGCCATGTCCGAGATTTGCGACGTGGCAATGCCCCGAGTTCAGCCAGGAAGCGCCCGGCGTCAGGTGTACTGGTGGTCGCGAGAGCTGACGTCTCTGCGCAAGGCGTGCGTTGCCGCGCGGCGCCTGTACGCCAGGCATCGCAGGCTCCGCATCCGCCCTCCGGATGCGGCAGCCATTGAGGCGGAGCTGTACGAGGGGTACAGAGCGGCGAAGACCGCCCTCCAAGGGGCTGTCCGGCGGGCCAAGAATTTGGCCCGCGAGGAGATGTTGGAGTCTCTGAACGGAGATCCGTGGGGGCGCCCTTACAAGATGGTGCGGGACAAACTCCGCACCCGGGCCCCCCCGCTAACGCAGAGTCTCCGGCCTGAGCTCGTGGAGGACGTGGTGAGCGCTCTGTTCCCTTCGCGAGGGAGCATCCTCCCCCGCCTATGGCTCCGCCGCCGCGTGCGGTGCCGGAAGCGGACCACACCGATGACGATGACGACGTTCCGGAGGTGACTGGGGTAGACCTGAGAGTGGCGGTACGCAGGCTGAAAGCCAGAAACACCGCCCCGGGACCCGATGGCTTGCCTGGCAAAGCCTGGGTCCTGGCCTCTGAGGCTCTCGGGCCCCGACTGGAAGGGCTCCTAAGCGCATGCTTGGAGAGAGGCCAGTTTCCGCTTCGTTGGAAGACGGGGAAGCTGGTCCTCATCCGGAAACCAGGGCGCCCTGCGGACTCTCCGTCCGCATACCGGCCCATCGTGTTGCTCGACGAGGTGGGCAAGCTCTTCGAAAGAGTCATTGCCAACCGCCTCGCCGGGCACCTTGCGGGGATGGGGCCGGATCTTGCGGAACACCAGTTTGGTTTCCGCAAGGGGCGCTCCACGGTGGACGCCATCATGCGCGTGAGAGCCCTCACGACGGGGGACGCGGTGTCCCGGGGCGGGGTCGTCTTGGCGGTGTCTCTTGACATCGCCAACGCCTTCAACTCCATGCCCTGGAGCTGCATTGGGGAGGCACTCCGGTATCACCGGGTGCCAACCTACCTTCGTCGTGTGGTCGGGGACTACTTGACGGATAGGGCCGTGATCTACCCTGGTCAGAGCGGAGAATGGAACCGGCGAGAGATGTCGTGCGGTGTTCCACAGGGATCGGTTCTAGGACCGGCCCTGTGGAACATCGGTTACGACTGGGTGCTGCGCGCCGACCTCCCTACCGGCGTCAGCGTAGTTTGCTACGCTGACGACACGCTGGTACTGGCACAAGGGAGGTCGCACGAGGCGGCGGCCGAAAACATGACACGCGGGGTTGCGATAGTCGTGGAGAGGATCCGGCAATTGGGTCTCGAGGTGGCATTGCACAAGTCCGAGGCCATGTGTTTTCATGGGCCTCGGAATGCGCCACCGTCGGGATCCCTACTGACGGCGGGAGGGGTTTCCATCGGCGTCAGGTAGACGTTGAAGTACCTAGGACTCGTCCTCGACAGCCGGTGGAACTTCGTGGAGCACTTCCGACGTTTGGCTCCCAAACTGGAACGAACAGGGGCTGCCTTCAAGCGGCTCTTGCCCAACCTGAGGGGTCCAAACGCCTCCTGCCGGAGGCTATACGCGGGGGTCGTGCGGTCCATGGCTCTTTACGGGGCCCCGGTGTGGGCGCGTTCTTTAAGGCGGCAAGCCGCCCACTACCTGAACGCGCCCCAAAAGGTGATAGCCATAAGGCTAATCCGGGGGTACCGCACGATCTCCGGCGAGGCGGCTAGCCTCCTTGCCGGATTGCCGCCATGGGATCTGGAGGCGATAGTCCTCGCGCGCCTGCATGAATGGCGCGCGGAGGCACTACGTCGAGGGGAAACTCCGCTGCCGCGGCAAATTGCCGCTCAGCGGACAGACCTCCGGCGTGATATCATGGCGACATGGAGAGAGCGACTGTTGCAACCCCGTGCAGGGCACGCTACCATAGTGGCGATAAGTCCCCTCTTTGAGGAGTGGCTAGAGAGGCGCCACGGCGCCCTCACCTACCGCCTGACGCAGATCCTCACCGGACACGGTTGTTTCGGGAGGTTCTTGCACCGAATCGGGCGGGAGGAAACGCCCGGGTGTTTCCACTGCGAGGATCGCCCGGAGGACACGGTGGAGCACACCGTAGAGGTCTGCCCCGCTTGGGCGGAGCACCGCCGTGTCCTTGTAGCGGCGATTGGCGGCGGCGATCTCTCGCGTCCGGCCCTGGTTCAAGCCATGGTCCGGAGCGAGAGGGAATGGGAAGCCGTCACCTCCTTCTGTGAAGCAGTCATGCTAGTGAAGGAGGTGGCGGGACGTGAGAGGGAAAGAACCTCACGTCCCAGCCGCCGCGGGAGACGCCCTGGGCGTCGGGGGTCACGTGGTGGCTCCCGGCCACCGTAGGCGCGGGCCTGTGGACGGCGAGTTATGGGCTAGCTCGCCGTCCGGCCGTCTTATGACGACAGGCCGTGTCGACGGCGCGTTCGTGTTCCACGCGCGCCTCAAAGAGATGTCAGCAACCGAGTAGGGGTCCGCATGGGCCGATGCCTGCCAGAGCTGCGGGATTGTTCGAAAGAGACACCGTGGCCCTGGAACACAAAGGGCAAAGAAGGAACATGGATGGGTTTTAGTCAGTACAAGTCTGACACTCCCTTCCGCTCCGCCCAGAGTGGGGGGGGTCATTTGATGATTTCCCATCCAAAAAAAAAAAAAAAAAAAAAGCATTCTGTACATCAAAATCTTACTCAAAAATTATTGCTGGGTAACATTTTTTTTTTGGGGTGAAAAATCACCTTTTACTGAAAAATTCAATTTATCGCACTCACAACATTGTGTTGATGGATGCATTGAATATATAAACGGGCCATACAGGTATTTAAAGTAAATTAATAACCTTAAAAACTATTATTTAACAAAAAACTTGTAAATTATTAAAACTTTGACCCCCAATATCTCCGTAGCCAGAAGGTCCCAGGTATGGTCTAGCACAAAAAAAATGAAAGCAAAGACTGGGAAAACAAGTGCATTTCGTGTTTGTTAAGGGTACTTTACACCCACACTTTAGTTGCTCCGAAACTCTCCATAAATTTTATTCATAGCTTTAAGTGTTTCTTCTATTTCAGGCTCCTCTACCAGCTCCGAACTGGAAAGGGGTACTAGAGGCGACGGATAAAGGTGTGGTTTGTCCTCAATTATTGGTCGGAGTAAACAATAAAACCATACAAGAAGACTGCCTTATTGCAAATATATACGTGCCTGACACTGTAGAGAAGGATCTATCAGTCATGGTCCATATTCACGGAGGAGCTTTACGCTACGGATTCGGAGACTCAATCAAAGCTAAAAACCTTATGAAGAGTAAAAAAATGATGGTTGTGAATTTCAATTATCGCCTTGGTATTCATGGATTTCTTTGTTTAGGAACAAAAGACGTCCCAGGAAACGCAGCCATGAAGGACATGGTGGCATTGCTGCGTTGGGTTAACAAAAATATAGATAGCTTTGGAGGAAACCCCCACGATGTCACAATCTCAGGGTACAGTGTAGGAGCAACTGTCGCAGATCTTTTAATTCTGTCCAATTCTACTAAAGGACTTTTTCACAAAATTATCATAGAGAGTGGTACCAATCTAGCAGAATTTACAGTTCAGTTGGATCCGCTGGCAAATGCTAAAACATACGCTAGGACGTTAAATTTCACTGACGTAGATGATATTGATGCTTTGGAAAAGTTTTATAAGACTGCTTCATACGAAACATTAACACAGAATGCGTTTATACCTAGAAAGGATTCCACATATGAGTTAACGGCGTGTGTCGAACGTGATACTGGAGCTGGAGACGAAATGTTTCTTGATGACTCTCCAATAAATATCTTTAAAAAAGGTGATTATGAAAAGGTGCCAATGTTATATGGATTTACTAACATGGAAGGATTGTTACGGATCCCAAACTTTGATATTTGGAGTGTCGAAATGAATGAGAAGTTTTCAGACTTCTTGCCTGGTGACTTAAAGTTCGATAGCGATGGAGAAAAGGAAAAAGTTGCTAAGCGGATCAGAGAATTTTATTTTCATCAAAAGCCTGTCGGTCGTGATACTATATTAGAATACGTTGACTATTTCACAGATATCATATTTGCCTTTCCCGCGTTAAGATCCGTACAGCTAAACTTGAATGGTGGAAACAATGAAATATATTTGTATGAGTACTCCTTCGTTGATAATGATACACCATTTGTGCCACATACTAAAACAAGAGGTGCTTCTCACTGTGCGCAAACGCTGGCAGTTCTAGATGGTGTCACGTCGACAAATTCAGACGAACGGACACCTTCCCTCGAACTAAAAAATATGAAGATAACTATAAGAGAAATGTGGCATAATTTCATAACAACGGGGTAAGACGTACCATATTTTTTGTTTTTAATATTTTCGAGTGCAAGTCACTATGATAGGACAAGAGAGATTCTGTCTTGGATTACTTTTAAAGTATTTGAATTATTTCATAATAATATTGTATTTCATCAGCTGTAATTAAATTTATTTATTGATATAATCATCATGACTAATACAAATATTGACATGTTTTTAATCAAAAGTCTTACCTTAAAATTCTATATCTACCATAGTGTATGTAGATTAACATTTATGATATTAGTTCAACTTTACAATATATAATTTCAGGATGCCTGTACCACAAGGCTCATCTCTTCCCTCGTGGCCAGCTTTGGGTGCCAACAGGTCCTCTTACATGTCCTTGGGGCAGACGGTGGAACTACGTGACGCCCTATTGTCGGACCGAGCTAACTTTTGGAACAGCATCTATGAAAAACACTACCGGAAGCCAGTATTACCTCTTCCACTAACCAAATCTTAGACTTACTTAGTTCTAGAATTACTTCCTCGATATTAAGACATCTGATGTTTTGCGAAGTTCCTGTCTATTTGATGGTCGAATTATTTGGTAGTGGCAGACGGCTACTCGTTTTTCGAGTCTGCAACCACTGGTGCAGGATCCTACCAATTCAAGTGGCATCTGCCACCAGTGGTGACAGAGCAAATGCGACTGAATCAGACGCAACCACCACCAGTGGTGGTAGGTGAGAAAATTGTTGCAACTGCCACCACTGGTGACAGACCGGAATAAGCCTCATGATTTTGGTCCTATAGAGAATGTTGTTCAGCTTGTTGGTATGTACCACACCCTTTAATATTACTTCACCTTTCTGATACATTCTGTATATTTACCTGATTCAATTGCTTTCTATGGGTGCGTTTTAAGACCCCAGTTTTGCTTGATTAATTAAAGGATTTACGATCGCCGACAAAAATTAAAGTTAACAGCTGTCATTCATTTATGGAGTGACACAAGGATCATTTGCTTGGCGCTCGAATGATGTGGACTGGGATGGCGATGTTAGTTTATATGGATATGGATAATATTGTTATGATATGTTGGGAAATGTGTTAATTGTATATAAAATTAAAACGGCGGCGGCGTCATTCATGAAACCGATGTCCATAAAAAATAATGTTCTCATTAGGTTCATAATGATACAGGTATGTACATACAAGTTTCGGTAACTAATAAGTAGAAGTAATAATAAATTGTTTAAAAATATAACTGGAAAACATCTGCCTAGCCTTTTATTTTTCCAACTATGTTGGGGTCGGCTTCAAGTCTAACCGGATGCAGCTGAACACCAGTATTTTAAATGAAGCGACTGAATATCTGACCTCCAAAACCCAGTACTGGGTAATACGATACCCCTTGGTAAGACTGGTTGTCAGAGTTTTTGGGCCACTGGCTACCAGTAACGACTGTCAAAGATCTACAAATGCCAGCCGGGACCAACGGATTAACGTGCTTTCCGAGGCACGGAGGAAACTCGTTATGTAATTTTATTCAAGCCTAATAATGTCGCTAATTGCCTAATTTGATTTATCAAAAGTTTTATGAGAAGGACAATCACTAAACATTAATTTGGTGATGTCCTTTTCACAATACTATTTGTTGTCCGAAAATAAAGAATTTTATTATTATTATTATCATACAGGCTGTATGATGTCATACAGGCTGTTCTAGTTCAGGAGTTGAGACCACATAGATGTAATGTTTATTGAAATTATAGAAAAAAAAAATACTTCAGGAGTTGATTATAATAGCAACCGCGACCGAAATTATCCTAGTTAGAACAATAAACTACCAATTCAATCATCAATTCTGCGGTTTCCCGTGATTACCGTAAGTAGGTAATAGAGTTCATGTACAGTGTACAGGTCGTTCTGTGACATTGTGGCTCATTATACGACCTTGAGACGTGCTAACCTCCTAAACTAGCGTGTCAATGAAGACTAATGAAATGTAATGAATGTTTACGTTCCTGTTTCCATGCTACTTTGAAATGCACCGTTAGTCTACGTTGACAAGAAGGATTTTGCGTTAATTTATGTAAGACGGATAACTGATTGATAGAGATTTCTCATATACAATAAATATTTGTTAGATAATGTCACGAATGACTAAATACGATTAGATAAATGAACGAGTTTAAACTTCTTTTTTTAAATCAACAATTGTCCATTCGATTTACCATTTGTTTTTTGAAGAGTAACGTTTTTTTTCAAGTGTAATCAAAGTATTCACGCCCTTTATATACAAATATTGCTTGTTTAATAGTATAGGAATAGTATTACTTATCGATGGCCCCTCTGTATGTCAGAAAGCACGTTAAGCCGGCGGCGGTGGTCAATCTATGACAGTTGTAATGACTGTCAAAAATCTATAAATGGCCGCCACCCGGTTGGGTAGTCAAAAGCCCGTAAAACTGACTACCAGTCTTACCAAGGCGTATCCTGTTAGGTACGCCAGTAATTGGGTAGTGGAGTCACTTCATAAAAAATACTGTTATTCCTATGCATCCGGTTAAACTAGAAGCCGACCCTAACGAAAATGGGAAAAGACTAGTTAAATAGATGATGACTATTATGTGAAAACTCGTGATTTTCGTAACTGTTACTTTTCCAAATTAAACTACATTTCACATAGTCGTGGGTTGTAAGTCTTTTATATTTTAAATTGCAATTCTTGTTTACACAACAATGTTACTGAACCAAATCACAATGTGTACAATACAATGAACCACTGTGTAAACATAATTAAAACATCCGTGTGATTACAATAATAAGACTGACCTTACCTAAACAATATGAGTCAGAACCTACCCGCGTTCGTGTAAACCTAAACAATAAATAAATAATACCAGCATATATGTACGGGTGTAAACAGACCCTTCACATATCCGTCAACCAAGCATTCTGTACATCAATCTTAGTAACATTACGCAAAAATTATTAGGTTCAAGGTTGATTGGGAAAATTTGACAGTTTCGGATAGCTTGATGTGCAGGCGTCTGTACCTACTTACTCAACGTAACGTAACCAGTGCATTTTTTTTTTTTTTTTTCGGATGGGAAATCTTCAAATGACCCCCCCACTCTGGGCGGAACGGAAGGGAGTGTCAGACTTGTACTGACTAAAACCCAACCATGTTCCTTCTTTGCTCTTTGTGTTCCAGGGCCACGGTATCTCTTTCGAACAGTCCCGCAGCCCTTGCAGGCATCGGCCCTTGCGGACCCCTACTTATTTGCTCACATCTCTTTGAGGCGCACGTGGAACACGAACGCGCCGTCGACACGGCCCGTCGTCATAAGACGGCTGGACGGCGAGCTGGCCCATAACTCGCCGTACGTAACCAGTGCTTTAAGTACCTACAACTCCGAAACAGCGAGATAAAAAAAATTACAATAAAAAAAAACAATTAACCTAATATACCTAATATTATTATTGCGCAATTATTTATGTTGAATACAAAGAAAATATAATAAAAAATTAGTTCATCAGTATTTATTTTTCCTAAGATACTATTAATCCCTAGTTTTCTGCTGACCAGGATGACACAGACAAAATTGCATCATACTCTGATTAGTATGATAGAATGTAACATACGTATTATTGTTAAATAGATAAGATACACAAACAACTCGATAATATCAACATTAGTGCACTCAGTAGCCTTACGTATTATATTTTTGTTTTAAAAAAGTAGTGATAAGTTGAAAGCAGATGTTCAATTTTTGGGTCATACAACTGTTTGATATCACCCTATATCTATTAAAAGACAAAGAGAAGAAGAACAAGTGCCTTTCGATTATGTTAAGGGTCTATTTACACCCTTTATACACGGATTTACAAATTTTTTTTTTTTGTTCGAAAGGGTTTCATTCTGAAATGGTCCCATTTAAATTTCATATAATTCTGATGATGAGTATCGGAGATTGACAACGGAACCCTTCGAAAAATGACAGCAAATCAACCGCGATTGCTGCTATCGCATAATTATGCATCGTTTACACAATCACACAACATAACATCACGCCTGTACTCTCGAAAGAGTTACGCAGATGTATTCAGTGCACCCACATTTTTAATCAAAGTTAGTAGTAGTTGCATATTTTTGCGCCACTGGAAGCTAGTTGTAGAACATAGTATTCAAGCCTGATTTATATAAACATTTATTTATTAATCGACTTCAAACAAAAAAGGAGGTTAGATACTCATTTCGTCGGAATGCTTTTTTTTATTTATGTTCACCGATTACTTGAAACCACCAGAACCAATTTGGAAAATTACTTTTTTGTTTGAAATAGTATACTCTCAAGTTGGTCCCATAGAAATATTGCCATGATCTGATCATGGACTTTGGAGATATGGAACGTAACTTTTCAATAATAGACAGTAAATCTGTCGTGATTGCTGCATTAACTTGGGTGTTTATTGTTTACACAA
Organism: Noctua janthe; assembly: GCA_910589295.1. Lineage (NCBI taxonomy): Eukaryota > Metazoa > Arthropoda > Insecta > Lepidoptera > Noctuidae > Noctua > Noctua janthe. The sequence goes on along the minus strand of OU342556.1, from coordinate 7,800,026 downwards.
CATCATAACATAACATCACGCGTGTATGCTCAGCGTACCCCCAAATGTATACAGTACACCCAGATTTCGACAGTTAGGCATCCCCAATAAAATGGTAGTTAACAGTTCCATTTTATTGGGGATAAGGCCTATTACCATGAAATGTATTGTTAACAATGTAAAATAAAAGCATAACACCTGCAGCTTAATAACTTTGTGCCGTAGTTCACTTCATTATTGTTTCATTATTTGTCCATTATTATTATTTGTATTCATTATTTGTATAGCAAATATTTGTATAGGATATTACAACTAAAAATGCAAAAACTTTTTAAAAAAAAATGAAACTGGCTTCAAAAACGTAACAGTAACTAACCCGTGGATTAGACTATTGTCTGAAAAAATAAATTATATTATATTATTAAAAACACAAAAAAGTGAAAAATAACTATAGCTTCAGAAGTGTTTTTTAAGTCGGTTTTTTTTGCAAAAAAAATTTTTTTTTACCATATTATATTGGTACATTCATACATTCTAGCTACCGGATAAGTAAAACATGAGTTTACAATATTCAAGGTATAATTTTGATCCAAGAAAGCGGAGTTTTGTTTCTTTCAGGGTTGATGATCAATTTATTTATTTACTTTATTTAAAACGGTTAAGAAACAATTAAATTAATTAAGGACACAGTCATAAACCACAAAAAAGGTTTTGAAAAAATGAATGCTTCTCTCATTTCTGATATGCCATTTCAAATCAATAATTATGAACACAGGGGGTTACTTCGAGCCTACTCTCTAATCATGAAATGTGTTACTAAAAGTTTCACATTCAACCATCATTTTTAGAATGTAATTCTCTTCTACTATACCCGTATAATAATATGTATATGTTACTGCTAAAAGCCGAAGTAAGGTTACGCCTAGTTCTAGCCGGCTAAACCTAGGTGCGGCCGGTAACAGTTGTGTATCCTTTTTATTGCTAGGACACACCGACCAAATGGATTAGGTTAGGTTAGAACTGTGACCAAACGCGCGCGAGCCGAGCGAGCGCAGCGAGCGGTGCCGCGACGGCTGCAAGCACTACACCCAAATTGGTTGCATGTTCTAACCGAAGATAAGTAGGATACATCATATCAATCTCTTAACCGGCTGCACCTAGATGTACCCGGCTAAAACTAGGTGTAGCCGCACTTTGGCTATTAGCCATAACATATACATATATGTTATGTATTGGAGAGGTAAGGAAAAAAAAACACAATGCTCCAACATAATTAATAATGTTTATTAATGTTTGCACAGCCACCAGGCCTGTTGATGTGTCCAAATCACAGTATCAAAGGCCAATGTGTACTATTGGCATGATCTTTTCTTTTTTTTTTTCTTATAATAAATGGGCTTACTCTTGACCTCAATCTAGTCCAGAGGACAGAGATGAGGTCGACGATGGAACGATCTAACCCAAAAGAAGCCTATTAACTCGCGACTTAAATAGATTGGGGTCATATGAACTTGGGACCACCGACGCAGGCAGGGAATTCCACTCCTTGATCTACTTTTTTCCTTTCGCCAGAAATGAAACCTAGGTTATATGTTAGAGGAAAATACGAGAAATTAATAGCAAAAAGAACCAGGTCGATAAACCATAACCAAACAAGGATAACCAGGGAAGTAATGCTAGTATCTTTTTGTCAGGCGTTACCTATTTTTCAATTATATTTAAATGAAAACACAATCAAACGTGATATTTTGAGGTTTATATTGATAAAATAGATTAAGTTGGTTGTTACTGTTAAACTATTATTTTTACTACTACTTTTCTCTCTTTTACTACTATTTTTCTCACTGGAAGTTTTTGATCACTAAAATTAGTAAAAAAAACTGATAAACTAATCGCGTTATTGGGTACACGTTAGTGTTGCCATAGCTTTCACTAATTCAACTGCTACTGCGAACCGAAACATACATGGTAACAATGGCAACGATCGGTAACCTTTGAAAAAGAAATGATACAACCACAAAAACCAAAGCTATATTATTAAATAATGAGTACCTCATCATTTTTGTTTAAATTATCCTAGAAAAATTATAAGTATGCTACTGAATTTCTATAGCTGAACTTAATTATTAATCACTACTCGTCTCTTTTCCCACATCATGTCTTATTAAAAAATCCAGAAATTGAGCTGAAGGACATAAGTGTTGTTGATGTCTACCCCACGCCATGAACCACAATACAGACATGACGTGGCTACAACAACCAAGTGTTCTCTTCCCAGAAATACAGAAACAGTAATGCCCTTTAAAAGATACACGAACTATGTGCGCTGTCGTCTATGTCGCGAGTGGATTCGACTACGCAGCAGCCACGGATTGATGACATCGATATTAAATATTTCCAGAACCGAAATATCTAACCTGTCCTCACTGTACAGTTCAATATAGTACGAACCATCACCCCTTACATGTTCGCCATAATAACTGCTGGCCTGACTTATTTGGTACGTTCCCAAAACATATATTATTAGGTTGTTTATGTCGAGTATGGGAAAGTTACCCAAGCCGAATGAAAGTATTATCAGTAGGAAAAATATAACATTAACAGCCTACTTAATCTAAAACCCGCCTACCGCCTACTGCGCCCGGCGACGTATGCGAAAGCGGGAATTTATTATGAATCTTTCAATTTAAAACATAAAATATAAATATATATTTCTTACACATAATCTTAATTTATTTATTTATGACGCGGAATGACTCATTACAGTAGCCGAATAGTATAAATTATCAATGGGAAACGTAAAATATCACACGGAGTATTTTTATTTAAGAACAATAACGCCTGATAAAAAACTAACAGCAATCTGCTAAACTCTCTCTAACTTGGTTTGGTTACTGTTAGTAAAGCTAGTTCTTTTTGCTATTGATTTCTTATGCAGTCCTCTAACATATGGTCTAGGTTTCATCTTTGGCGAAAAGAAAAAAAAAAACATGCCAGCTATGTATGGCAAAAGTGGCATTGTCCTTTATTCTTATCTTCTTTCTTATTAACCTTTGCTTAAAACTAACTGCAATTATAATAAAATATACTAAACATCAGGTAGCCCAAGTGGTCACAGGTCATGCTCATGCAAGCATGACCTGTGATGGAAATACACAGGACGTTAACCTCTATCTCTCTTCCACACTGTGGTCTAGTCATGAAAGGCCACCTGCTAACAGAAAACTTTATTTCTAAGTGCTCACACCCGGGAGCAGTCGCTTGTATTGTAACATAATGATACAACTTGTAACATGATTGCAACAAACAACTGAATCAAATGTTCAAAATCGAATTTTACGTTACAGCCGAACGTTCGTCGGTTGTAACGTAATGCTCGAAACCGAATCTTGAATTTGTAACATTACAGGTGAATGCTCCCGGTGAGGGTGCTCTTTAAAATATCTAATAGTATAAATGCCGTATATGTTCATCCGTGGCTCGATTTAGTACACCTGGACTGGAGGTACGGCATCACGGTAATGAAGCTTGTAGACTGAATCCCAAAAGCTAGTGCTTTTATTCAATAACTTTCCACGGAGTTTCACACGTGATGCAAGCGACATGTGTGGTGACAGGTCTCGGCCCACAGGCGGCCACTCGGGCAGCGACGACCCATTAACCACGGGTTTCCTGTATGACAAGGCCAGATTGAGAAATCGCAAAAATATATCAGCTGTCTTATACATTTTTTCAATGTAGTAGTCGAGTATTGTTTTTTATAATCTTACTTTAGTATTCAAGATAGACGTCTCTAGCCCCATTACTGAAATGACATTAAAGTAATACAACTGTAATAGGTTTTTTTGTTGTGATTTCAGAGGTGGTGATATTACACTTATCATTATGAATAACTTTTAACTACGGGATTAGTTAAAAGCAGCAGCAGCAGCGGAGCAGCAGTAGAAACAGCAGCAGAGCAGAGCAGGGATGAAGGCGAGGCGAGGGCGGGGAGGGGGGGATCGCAGCTGCGGGGAGCAGTTGCGATTCTTTATGTACTCTCCCAATATGCTGATATCCCTCCTATGTTTGGTAAATACTTTAAAGGTGTCAAAGAATACAAAAGACTGCATAGTGCAGCAACCAAAACAAAGGTGAACGCATAAGAGCGGGCATGATTCGTAAACAAACAGGATTTCATATTGCATGCGATATTTCAACGTGGAATTCAAATCCAGAGCATTAAGCATTGAAGCAACATAAATATTGCATTTAAACACAATATAGGTTGAAAGAGACAGCCATCCACAAACTGATGGGGTGAATTCAGTATATCATACTAAGATGACCGGTGCAAGAAATTATTATAATGGGAATCGAAATGACTAGCGAGGCTGGAAGTGAACAGCTGATTTCACGTGTCGTTCGTTAGAGTATTTCAACATCCATTGTTGGATTTTTGATTTTAGCCGTATTATTTACATAAATGGAGTGGTGAGTACAGGGAATGTTATTTTACATTGAAATCAAGGAATAGCAAAACAAAAAAAAAATCCGGAGATAAATTCCGATGGAATATGTTTCAAAACAAGGAGCTGAATACACCCTGTCAGTTTGTGGAGGGCTGTCCCTTACACCCTGTTTAAATAATATAGAAGAAACCCGGCCGTTGCCAGGGATGTGCCCTAGCAGACAGAACGGGTTCCGGACAGGTCCTTAAAGAGGAAACGGTGTCTCCATCCATGTACGGGTTCTGATCACCGGATGGGTGATTTTAGAGAGGTAAAAATCTAACACACCCGGTCTTATCCCAAAGACCAATCGCCTTTTGAAGGTTTCCCCCTGAAAAAAGGTGGCCGGCCGTCAATGTGGACATTAAAAAAAAATCCGGGTTTGAAAAAGTGAGGTCTCGGAAGCTTTTACCTGTATCACAAACCCGATGTATCACATTAACTCCGGTGACCCTGAATACTACACAGTTTACGCTAATGTCTTAATGCTTACCCCATCGTTATAAAGTTGAGCCATATTTCTCGCACTATCTGTCTCATATCCTGATAGTTCATCTCCTCAGAACTTTCACTTCTACCATCCGTGTTATCCAACCAAGCTTTCGACTGAGCGCAGTGATCCGAGGTTCGAATCTTACGGTTTGGTATCATGTCTCCGTTCTTAAAGGAATATTCGTACAAATAAACTTGTTTGTGGCCAGCCTTCACGTGCAGCTGTACAGCTCGCAGCATAGGATAAGTAACCATGATGTCCGAATGGTAGTAGATGAATTTCGTAACGGAATCATCACCAATTGGCCTTTTACCAAAATAAAATAATTTAATTGTCTCAGCTATTTCAAGTCTTTCTGTTTCTGATTGAAACTTTAGATCAGCTGGCAAGAAATCAGAAAACTTCTCATACATTCTATGCTTCCAAATGTTAAAGTAATCAATTCGCAACATTCCTTCCATGTGGGTAAAACCATACAAAATAGGTACCTTTTCGTAATTGCCTGAAAGTAGTATACTTAAAGGCGATTGTGTGAGGAATGCCCCGGCTAAATTAGTAGCCTCCACACACGGTGCAAATAAGAAAGTAGCATCCGTCCTATCAAATTGTAATTGTGAAGTCAACAATTTGAATGAAGCTGTCTTGTAAAAAATTTCCAATTCAAAAAAATCATGGGCCTTGCTAAAATTCAGTTTTATGGCTTGGTATATGGCAATATCCAAAGGATCCCTCTGAACTGCAAATGCAGCAAGGTTTCCCCCGCTTTCTGGTATGACACGGTTAAATAATCCTATGGCTGACCTTGAGAGCATTATTAGATCCACTGACGCAGCACCTGAACTGCTACCGGCTAGAGTTACCGCCTTAGGGTTACCGCCAAAGCGGGCAATATTCTGTTGTACCCATCGCAGTAGCGCCACCTGGTCCTTCATGCCAGCATTGCCTGGTATGTCTTTTGTGCCAAGACAGAGGAACCCAAACACTCCGAGACGGTAGTTGAACGTGACCATTATGAAATTTTTGCTCTTCATTATCTGTGTTCCTTTATGCCTGTTACCGTAACCCATTAAAAAGGCTCCTCCGTGAACATACACGAGGACTGGTAGGTTTGTATCAGGAGTATTGGGTACAAATACATTAGCGACTAGACAATCTTCGTCCATCACTAGGTTTTCTGTCACAAACTCTTTGATTAATTTAAAGTTTTGTGGACATACGAGATTCATCTCTACGGCGTCAAACGGTTCCTTCCATTTTGGCGGCGGGAGAGGTGCCTGAAGAGCAAAATTCATATTAGAACTTATTTGTGATTCACGCACGCACATCGATTTTTAAATAGTGATTATACAGGGTGTCCGATGGCCGAATTAGGATTTAAAAAATTAAATTTAAAAAAATACTCTAAAATATATTAGGTTAATTTAACCTGCACTTCATAGAACATCAACTCAAAAAAACGGCAGTTTCAGAATAATATTCACTTTATCAAAATAAATAATCGGAATCAAATCAGTTTATCATCACAAATTCGTATACAGTAAATTATAATATTTCTCGGTATTCAACAATATTTTAAACTTTCAACGACCAACGGTCAATCAAGCCGAGGTTTCGCTAAGAACTTCTCGAGTCGGCTGCCAGCGATCGAATGGTCGAGTCTTAGCTGTCTCGTATGCACTACGGTTGGTGGGAGAGATATGGTGTTGCCAACTCTTAACAGTGTTGCTAGTTAAGTGTACGGAATACTACTATATTTTGTAAAAATTTAAATGATAATGGGCTTCATCACTCCAAAAAATTGTTCTTACCGTAAGAAATCGCTGTAATGGTTACAATTTGCTTAAAAACTTCTGCGAGCGCTTCTATAAGCGCTTGCACAATTTGAATTTAAGAAAGGGCAAAAATTAAGATCCCTTTTCAATCGTTTTCGAGAGTCCTAGAGCAGCCGCCCTCTTGCGCACCGACTGGCGTGGATTACTGTGCAAATTATTGTGCCGTCTGTCTGTTCCGGCTAATCTCCGAAATTGGATCAATTTGCGGACGCGACTTTTACGGACAGATAACTGACGTTATAAGTAATTGAGGCACCTTTTATTTTACACAATTGGCAACAGCTGGTTATAAATATAATAAATCTACAAAATAGTGTTATAAGAAAATGAATAGGCACCTTGAACTTGTCAGCACCTTTAGGAGCTGTCGCGTAGGGTATATTGTAGAAGGCGTATAGATCCTCGCTGGGGTGCTTACGCCCAAGCACCAACCCTTGCAAAGTTTCTATTTCCAGAAATCCTTCTTCGGCTAAAATAACCGTCAGGTACAAGATTATTACACACGACCGTAGCTTCATTGTTTCTGTAACAGACTTGGTCCGAATTTACAATGGCGGATGTTGTACGAGATATTAAAACACATTCAATTGTGATCTGGTCTTTATTGTGTATAATAATATTATTATGCAAAGAGGCTTTCATACCGGAGGATTTTTTTGTGGAGCAACGTTTGCAAGTTTGTGGGCAAAAACGGATAAAAAAAGTTTTAGCAATAGCCACAAAAATTAAAGAAAGTTACTTAATGTTACATCTATATATATGTATGTTTCATATCTCCGGTGTAGGTACAAAATGTTACGGTAATCTGTATCTCTAACTATACAAATACAAACTGATGCATTCTTTTGTAACTCCGACTTGACACACACACACGCACACCACACGCCACACCACACCACACACCAAACATCACAACACACACCACACACCACACCACTTTCTTTGTTTTTCATATACCTACACCTTAGTACTTGGTTATATTCTTAATCAATTCGTTCGATCGAAACATTTCTCGATTGGACCTTGCCTGTATTTCCTAAGGAAATACAGACAAGATCCATTATTGGTATGATGGATCTGCGAAATCATTGCTATGAAGGTGCGAAAAAAATAAGCCTATTAACATGAAATGTATTGTTAACAATGTAAAATAAATGTATAGCAAATATTTGTATAGGATATTACAACTACAAAAAGAAAAATAAAAAATCTTTTTTGAAAAAAAAAAACCGACTTCAAAAAAACAGAAAAGTGAAAAATAACTTTAGCTTCTGAAGTCGGTGACTTATGTTTGTTTGATTCAGTTTTTTTGTCACCGACTCATGTTAATAGGCTTATCCCCAATAAAATAGAAGTTAATATAGGGTACCTAACTGCCGCAATCTGGGTAAACGTTACGCATCTGCGTAGACCCAGTAGTAAACAATGAACATCTAAAAGATTGCAGCCATCGTTACAGATTTGCTGTCTATTATTGAAGAGTTTCACTGTAAATCTCCGAAGATCAGCATCAGATCTTCACCAAATTTAAATGGGAATACTATTCTTAGAATTGGCGAAGATATCGTGGAACATACACACAAAAAATATTCAGACGAATTAGTAACCTCCTTTTTTTTTAAGCCGTTTAAAAAAAGTACAGTAAGCCGCATGTAACATAACCAATTTAAGCTTCTTCTATTGAAACACAAGGGCAAATACCATCGACTTGCAGCTAACCATACTTCTTTTTCATCAACTGTCTTACTTCCACAGTAACATTAAGAAACCCTCACTTGATGAACGCTTCGTCATTCAAAGTCATCATAACTCATATTTGTCATAGTGATCCTTACCTGCCTTGCAATAAGGTTGCTGGTATAAAAAGTAAAAAATTGTGAAAGGACTGGGTATATGTGGTGAGGTGCTGAAAAGATAATCATCCCCATCTGCCTAGCCATTTTCCAACTACGTTGAGGTGACTTCCAGTACCGACAACCGGGCGTCGGCGTCGTCGATTAATATTGAATTTGACGTGGAGTGTCTGCGGTTTTGACTTTCACATCTCAGTTATGAGCTACCTCTTATTTAGAATGTTTGTGAGACATTCGGGCGAAGAAAAAAGGTAACGAAAACAATTTTGTATTTTACAGTACTTATTGTATTTGTTGTTCTTTACTTTTTTGTTAATCTGTAGGAGACATCTGTTTTCCAAATACAGATATTTTCCTACGCACCAAATCACTCAATCGGCACAGTAGCTATCATTCTTTGATAATATGCTGGTGGTGGTATGGCATCCCGGTAGAATTTCTGGTAGATGCCATCCCAGAAGCGAGTACGTTCTCTCATGGGCACCCCTCGTAGTTCCAGCCGTTTTCCGAGATTCATGTGTGGTGACCTGTCCACACCCGCTGGCGGCCATGTTGGTAGTAACGAATGATCAGACGGCACGGGCTTCCTGTACAACATAAAACAAAATACGGATGTCAAGAGGGAGAGAGTTATACATGGGTGTAATGCCGTACGGCGTACACCTTTGTGTAATTCTTATCGACATTGTAACGGTAAGGATATCGATGCGCTGATCTGACTGTTACAATTATTTCTAACCCTCTAGATAGCGTTAAAATGTTTCGTTGGGCGTCGGGTGTTTCGGTGTGGCTGTTCCATACATTGACTGCGTCGATGTCCCTTGTACCAAGTATTCTTTGGTCGGTGTCTTATACTTACCCAGTCTTTATAAAATTGTGCCACATATCTCGCACTATCTTTCTCATCTTCTGATAGCTTACAGATGCGGAACTCTCAGTTTGATTGTCCAAGTTGTCCAGCCAAGCCGTCGACTGACCGCAGTGGTCTGCACCTCGTATGGTAGGCCCAATGCCTCCGGATTCATTGTTCAAAAAAGAATATTCATACAAATAAACTTCTTTGTTGCCAGCCTCCACATACAGCTGCACAGCGCGCAGCATAGGATAAGTAATCATGACATCCGAAAAGTAATAAACGAATCCTAAAACATTATCATCGCCAATTGACTCGTTACCAAAATAAAATAATTTTGCCATCTCTCCCACTTCTTTTCTTTCTTCATAGGTTTTAAACTTTAAATCGGCTGGCAAAAAATCAGAAAACTTTTCATTCATCCTATGCTTCCATTTGTCAAAGAAATCAATACGTAACAATCCTTCCATACAGGTAAAACCATACAATACAGGTAACTTTTTAAAGTTACCATTCTTTAGTATAGTCAGGGGAGCTTCTGTTATGAATGGTCGTTCTCCTGTATCACGCTCCACACACGGGGCAAACAAGAAAGTAGAATCAGTTCTATCGAAAAATGTATATGAAGATAACAATTCCAATGAAGCCATCTTATAGAACTCTTCTAATGCACGAATATCGTTGACGTTGGTAAAATTCAGTTTCCTCCCAATATATTTGGCAATCTGCAAAGGATCTCTCTGAACTGCAAAAGCGGCAAGGCTTCCACCGCTTTCCGGTATGACTCGGTGGAATAATCCTTCGGCTGACTTCGAGAGCATTAAGAGGTCTACTGAGGCAGAACCCGAACTGCTTCCCGCAATGGTGACTTCTTCAGGGTTTCCGCCAAAGCTAGCAATGTTGTTTTGCACCCAGCGCAGTAGCGCCACCTGGTCCTTCATGCCAGCATTGCCTGGTATGTCCTCAGTGCCGAGACAAAGGAACCCCTGAACACCGAGACGGTAGTTAAATGTAACCATGATGAAATCTTTTCGCTTCATCAGCTTAGTTCCTTTGTTTATATTACCATAACCTATTGTAAAGGCTCCACCGTGAACATACACGAGGACTGATAGGTTTTGTATAGATGCCCTGGGTACAAATACATTGGCAAGTAGACAATTGTTTTCGTCAATCACTAGCGTTTTGTTGAGGACCTGATAGAGTAATTGTGGACAAACGAAATTCCTCTCTTCGGCGTTATACGGATATGACCATTTTGGCGGCGCGAGCGGTGCCTGGCGAACAAAAGCAATATTTGAGTTTCCACGTCAAAAGTTTGAAAAGCAAGCTAGAGTAGACTGCAAATAGACTAAATCACTTTTTATCATGATAAAGTATCTATGTGAGGATCGTAAAACTATGAAATGATCTGTTGAAATATAATTACTGAATATTTGGGAGCGCACTAGCACCTTTTAAGACGTAAATAAAACTTTTGTATGTTTTACATTCTGCTTCGTGATCACCTTAAATTTATGAACGCCTGTAGGTGGTGTGGCGTAGGGTATGTTGTAGAAAGCGTATAGATCTTCGTGTGGATTCAGTCGCCCACGCACCGTGCCTTGGTCAATAACCACTTCCATCCATTTTTCGACAGCTAAAGCAGCCACTACGCACAACAGAACTGCACACGTCCGGACCTTCATTGTTAATTGATTGGACTAGGCCACAATTGTATATGTTAGAAGATTATTCAAAACATTCAATTGTTATCTAGTCTGTTATATTCACATATATTATTGAACTAGCTGTGCCCGCGGCTTCGCTCTCGAGAGCGCGTATTATTTTGGCATTATCAGGGAACATTACATGGGAAAGTGGAGTTATAGTATATTCCTAACATTCTCTACAAAATAATATACTAATAAACTGACTTACTTTTAATTAAAACTAAAACCTATTACTGTGTCTTTGTTTTAAGTATTAAAGGAATTCTTAGTCAATTTCTGGGGAGAATCAATTTTGTTTGCAATAGACACGCTAAGGAGAAGTTTATGAGCAAAGCATACGGGGTGGAAGGGACACCGACGCGAAAACGGTTACCACGTATTCAGTACATCATTCTGAGGCCCCCTACATAGAAAATTTTCGTCGGTTATTAAAATAACCTCCTCTTTTTGGTAGTCGGTTAAAAAAATCAGCTGTTCCATACATTTTGATGGTATAGGTATTGCACTTTTGTAGAAAACTTCAGATTTTTTTTAAATAACCGAGCAAAACTTAAAGTAATAATTATTATATGTGTTTATTGTGTGTGTGTTATTATTATTGTGTGTGTGTGTGTGTGTGTGTTATATTATTGTGTGTGTGTTGCTGTTATTTTTATAATTATTTATTATTTGTTAATAATTTGATAAAACGATAAAACGTAGCATCGATACGAAGGAAGAAGCCGAAACTGTAATAAGACTAAACAAATAGTTCTAATAATACTTAAACAAAATAATAACATTGAAATAAAAAGTAACAAATTGTAACAGAACAGTCTTTTTGGTGAATACCTAACAAGAAGTACTAGGCTTGCATCAATTCAAGGTGGTATTTATTCTTACTGTAGTGTTGAAGACGGCGAGACCGTCTTCACGATTCTGTTCTCCTAGTACTTTCTGTTCAAATTCCAAATTGAGTTCTTTCGTAACAAATCTTGGTGTGCTTTACTTACTCCTAGTACTTTTTTTCTTTGCTTACTCCTAGTACTTTTTGTTGGGTATTCACTAAAAAGACGATTTCAGCGGCACCAACATCTCCTTCTTGATTCTGTTCTCCTAGTACTTTCTGTTCAAATTCTAAATTGAGTTATCTCTGTTGAAATATATGGTTGACGAAACGGGAATCAATGGTTACGAAAGGGAACTTTTCTTCACTTGTTTTGCACGTCTTTTGTTTAGTTGGCGAAACGGGAAAGTTACCAAACGGGATGTACCCTGTATATTTTATTAAGTACAAGTAAATTATATGTTTTAATAAGAAAGTAGATGAGTATATATATGTCGGATCCGGTCGTTAGTATCGACATAAAAAAAATCGCAAGTGCGCTGGCGGTGACGTTACGCGACCTACTTACCCATCCCATCGTCTGCCCGCATAATGTACGAGCCTTTTTTTTTTTTTTTTTTTTTTCCGGATGGGAAATCATCAAATGACCCCCCCCACTCTGGGCGGAGCGGAAGGGAGTGTCAGACTTGTACTGACTAAAACCCATCCATGTTCCTTCTTTGCCCTTTGTGTTCCAGGGCCACGGTATCTCTTTCGAACAGTCCCGCAGCCCTGGCAGGCATCGGCCCTTGCGGACCCCTACTTATTTGCTGACATCTCTTTGAGGCGCACGTGGAACACGAACGCGCCGTCGACACGGCCTGTCGTCATAAGACGGCCGGACGGCGAGCTGGCCCATAACTCGCCGTCCACAGGCACGCGCCTACGGTGGCCGGGAGCCACCACGTGACCCCCGACGCCCAGGGCGTCTCCCGCGGCGACTGGGACGTGAGGTTCTTTCCCTCTCACGTCCCGCCACCTCCTTCACTAGCATGACTGCTTCGGAGAAGGAGGTGACGGCTTCCCATTCCCTCTCGCTCCGGACCATGGCTTGAACCAAGGCCGGACGCGAGAGATCGCCGCCGCCAATCGCCGCTACGAGGACACGGCGGTGCTCCGCCCAAGCGGGGCAGACCTCCACGGTGTGCTCCACCGTGTCCTCCGGACGATCCTCGCAATGGAAACACCCGGGCGTTTCCTCCCGCCCGATTTGGTGCAGGAACCTCCCGAAACAACCGTGTCCGGTGAGGACCTGCGTCAGGCGGTAGGTGAGGGCGCCGTGGCGCCTGTCTAGCCACTCCTCAAAGAGGGGACTTATCGCCACTATGGTGGCGTGCCCTTAATGTACGAGCCTAACGGAGTAAATCCTGACATATATCCGACATATGGTATCAACTCATTTACTTTACAACCCTGTAGTAGGGACAAAAAGATAGACTTAACCCAACAGATTCTTGGCCCTTATGATTTTTGGGGTGGTCCTCAGGGACTCATGGTCCTTCGGGAGACCCCACTTGTTCAGCAGAAACGGTTGCGGACGTGATACAGCAGGGAATGGAATACTATATTCCATTCTCCGACATACCGCTCGGTCACAAAGCCCGTCCTTGGTTCGACGTGGACTGTGCTCGTGCTGAGGCTCGAATGCAGTCTGCATACCAAGCCTGGGTGCAAGCCCGTGACCGCAAAGTTCGAGCGAAGTAAAGAGCTTTTAATTCTGCCGCAAAGTCATGTAAGCGGGTGATCCGAAAGGCGCGATTCGACCACGTCAGCCGTATAGGGGCTAAAGTTGCGTCCTACCCCTCTGGTGGTAAACAGTTTTGGTCCCTATCCAAATCGGTCGAAACCAACTGCTTGCGGCCCACATTACCTCTCCTACAAAAACCGGATGGGTCGCTAGCTCACTCCGCTACCCAGAAGGCAAACCTGTTTGCATATCTATTTACGAGCAATTCACGTCTAGATACTGACTCAAAACAGCCACCAACAATTCCTCACTCGATGCCGGAGATCACAATTCACATGAAAGAGGTTCGTAGAGTACTTAGCCTAGACGTGAACAAGGCTAGCGGTCCTGACGGCATACCAGCAAGAGTCTTGAGGAACTGTGCGCCTGAGTTGTCTCCTGTCTTGACAAGCTTGTACCGCCTCTCTCTTAAAACCAGAACGGTTCCGAAGTCATGGAAGGTTGCCAATGTACAACCAGTACCCAAGAAGGGTAGTCGTGCCGACCCCAGTAACTATCAACCAATCGCCATCACCTCCATACTTTGTAAAGTTATGGAAAAGGTACTCAGTGACCGTCAGTATGGCCACAACGTCACCTATCTACTTCTCCAAAACGTTCTCATAACATTAAGTCTGTTTTTAATTTTAACAAAAACAACCTGATTCATAAATTCTGAAAGGAAGTGCAACCATTCTGGTATACCAAGTGGTACCATTCTAAAAAAAACAGGACGTTTATTTTCGTCTCCTACCCTGTAGATTATAGAAACCGATAAACGCTACTGAAAGAGTCATATCCTAGACGAATTGTGGGCACACTCAACTTTAATTTGACGCTGAGAAAAACACAAAAATCTATTGCAGAAAACAAATTCTAATTCACCCGGAAGTTTATTTTTTAGAGTTCCCTAGTTAACAAGAAAAGGAACTCTTATAGTTTCGCCATGTCCGTCTGTCTATCAAAGATTCTTAGTACTAGAAAGCTGTCATTTGGCATGAATATACAGATTAATTACACCGACAAAGTGGTAAACTAAAATCTCGAAAAGTATTTTTTTTTAGGATATCTCCTGTACCTACACTTAAAGTGGGGAGTTTTATTCTCGCGTACCCCATGGTGTGGTATGTCGATGGATAGGTCTTTAAAAATATTGCGAGTTTTGTTTATATCATTTTTCGATTAAGCTTTAAAGTGCTAATTTTGTTAGACTCAAGTGCCCCCCCACCCCCTCTACCAGCTAAACGGTTGTGTTTGGGTGTGTGAAAAAATTCACGGCGGTAGTATAAAGGGTGTAAATAGACCCTTAACATAGCCGAAGGGCACTTGTTCTCCCCGTCTTTGCGATAATTTTTTTGTTCTAGACCATACCTGGGAACCTTCTAGTTACGGAGATATTGGGGGTCAAAGTTCCAACTTTTTCACAAGTTTTTTTTAAAATACATGTTTTTAATGTAAGATTTTTACTTTACACACCTCCACGACCCCCGTACTATTTAATCCATCCATCAGCATAATGCTTTGAGCGCTTTCCATCGAGTCCTACCTTAAAACGTGATTTTTCACCCCAAAAAAAAGTAGATTCCCAGCAATAATTTTTGCGTAAAGTTACTTAGTTCGATGTACAGAATGCTTGGTTGACGGCTATGTGAAGAGTCTGTTTACACCCTGAATATAACGAAATTAAAAGGAAAATTATTACAGCTAAGCAGGCTTTACAAGTTTACTAGTAAAGTCGACCAACTGATGAAATGTTTTGGATAACATATTTTCTTAAACTTAATGTATGGGAGCACAGGTTTTTCAACTGCAAATGTAAGTTTTTTTTTTTGGTACAATAAAAATCATATGGCATGAGCAACTACGAAACCCTACATTGGGCGTGGCCCGACACGCACTTGGCCGGTTTTTTATTATTCGGAAACGTTGTATTTACAATCTAGAAAGATCCTTAAGAGGGGAACAGGGTCCTGTCAGGAATTTGAAAAATAGGTGTTTGAAGAAACCATTGCCGTCACGCTGAGTCCAGCCTGACCCGTAGAGTGGGATAGGGACAGCTCAGACCGATTGTGACACAAAAATTTAGACGCGATCGACGTTACGTAATCCCGACTGCGCGACGCAAAGGAGGGTAATGTGTTTATTTCTCCTCGAAAACTGAGCTGATTCAATTATTTTTCTTGCAACAATTGCCTGTTCGATGCGATTGTTCAAAATTCCCATGTATTAAAACGTTACGCGACGACGTGTTCAGCTATAATTTGTAATGTAACACTCAAAGGGATACGTGCGAAAACCAACAGTCGGGTGAAGCACGCGGCGGTCGCATTGGCTCGGTGCACTGACTGTTAAAATGCTCGAGTTGTACCGCGTTACATTACATGTTACACTAAATGTTACGAGTCAATCTCCGTCGTTACAGTCAATTGTTACAATTAAATATTCAGGCTGCAGCGCAGTCCGAGGAAACAGCAACGATTCATAACATTGATTCAATAAGGATCTAATCTAGTAAGAGACAACACCACTGACAATAATGCTAATTTATCTGATAATATAATATACTGATAATATCATAATTATAATTAATTGCCAAGTAGTTCCATTCTGGCCACTGCCACAAGATCCATACACCACAAATATACAATTACTACTTTAGCCCTTCGGGCAGAATTCACAGACGGGACTGATATACGGTACCTATCTACTTTAAGTAAAATAGGCGTTTCATACCAATACCAACATTGTAAGCATAAGAATAAGGCATGAAACTCTTAATTACATTGGCTCATAGGAATTTATTATAACAATATTAATCTAATGGGAATATGGTTTGTATTCGTATAAACTGTTAGTCTTACACAAGGACACACGAACTAAAACTATCAATCATGAGGTAGACCGTACCGTACCTTGCAGCCATCGTGGATCTGTATGTAGATCGAGCTGCATGGAAATCCTAGGAGGAGGCCTTTGTCGAGAGACAAGCTGCTATAGAAAATTAAACCGATTACCGATAAACTATAAGGACCATAATTAGGTGTAGGGGCACACGGGGGAATCGGAGCCACGGGGTAATGAGGCCTACCCTAGTTTACGTGTATCTAATCAAGTTAGGTCCAGACTTGTTTTGCCATAGTACAGAAGGACGTGGGAGAACTACGTGTGACTAGTCGCACCGCTATTTATTTTACTTTTGGTGCATAAAAAGACCGCACGTCGGTTTTTCGGGCGATCGATCTAATTTTTTACGATATTCAAGACAAATTGTAAGTATTAAAATGATTTTATTATAAGTGTTGCCTCTTTTAATCAGTAGCTTTATTATTAGAAAATTGGATACAAAGGTTTATATAAGTAAATAATATACGGTATTTTGAAAATTATATGAAAACTTAAAAAAGGGCCCCAAAGGGTAAAAGGAGCCAAATTGGTTCTCATTACCCCACTTTATAATTGCTACTAGTAAGTTCCAGGTGCCTCGAAAACGATTTAGAATTTCTGAGAAGAAGAAAAACGATTCATGAAGGAAAATAAAGCATCAAAAGGGAAGGGTTAAAACATTAGAGAAGAAAAAAAAAGCTATGAACAAAGTAAATGAAAAAGATAAAAATACCCTATTTCAGACCATCATCAGATGAGTCAGTCAATTCATAATATCTGCGATGATGATAGTAGTGACTACGTCCATGAAAATTTCAACATGTTTCTGATTTGTTCTGAATCTGTAAAATCAGACGAGTCAGACAAAAAAATCAGACAGGCCCTGCATCTGTACCATAACAAGGCTAAAACAGCTGGAACGCCGACGGTGATAAGAGCTCGTCGGATGATGTCCTTTATGTTCGCGTGCCGTGCAAAACGGCCCGCACTTCGGCTGCATGACAGGCCGTGGTGACCGAGGTTGTTGACAGCTTCTCCACAGTGACAGCGATGAGGAGAACAGCAGGCACCACCAAGGCGTAAAGCAGCAGCGAGGCGGAAGGTCGTGTCGTCGAACAATGTGCCTATGCTCGACGACGGCAGTGCATGAAGCCAAAGACCCGACTCCCACTCACCCACAGCCAGTAGCCGCCCACGCTCAGCAGTAGCAGACGTGTTCAGTAGATTGTTCTGAACTACTCTGCAGTGCGGTTCGTCCCCTTCCCCTCGTTCCCCTTCTCTAGGAAAATGGAAGGTCGGGTTCTTCAGTATTCGGGCAAGCGAGTTTCCAAGCATCGATAGCCTCGGAGAAGCACGGCATTTCAAAATCAACCAGTGTGGAAGCCAGGATATTCCCGATTAATTTCTTAGTGTTGTGGACCGAGGATATGAAGGCCGGTAAACTAATACTGGAAATTTTGCGGACGCCGAGTCCTCCCATGCGAATGCGAAGAGTAGCTTGTCCCAAGTTCGGTCACGGAAGATATTCCGTAAGTGACAGTATAAGTTTAGAGTTATTTTTTTCAAAGACACTTGCTTGATGATCTCCCAATCGATGAGGTAGAGCCCAAATAGACCCGTGCACACTAAGAAATATTTTATTAACTACTACTGTACATCCATCAAGTCCATATGCTGAAGATTTCTGAAAACTTCAAAATTATCAGATTACGTAGGTACCTACATACATAATAAAATAAAAAAATATTAAGCCTTGATGACTGTTACAGTTACTCTTTCCAACCTTATTCTTCCATGTTATACTAATCACTATTTACATTAATACTTATTAGGGGAACACGGGGGAATTGGCACCACTTAAGCTAAAACTCCAATAACTTTTTCAAAAGTCACTTTTTAATTTAGTTTTTGGTTTTTATTATGGTATAAGTAATCAGGTTTATCCTAACAACATATAAATATTAAAAGCTACACAAAGATAGTTATAATAATTTAAAAAAAAGTACCATTTCCCTTTCTACCTACGCGCGTTCTCTAACTGGGCGGAAGTGCCACACACCCAGTACAGTATTTATTACATAGTAAGTTCATTAAAACTTACAAACAATACTAGAATACTTCACAATTAATTACTCTAATAATGAAACAATGCCAATATTCATAAATGCAAAGGCGTTATTGAGTTAAAACTAATTAGTGGCTTCATTACTTTTTACAACAATGGAATCTTGCTTAAAACCATTTCCGGCAGATCAAAGGTCAGTGTCAGGTTGTGTGTTGATTAAAATATGATTTGCAACCGTAACAAATAAGGCTTTACTAATCATTAATCATTAAAATCAGCAATACTACCCACCGAGTTTATTTAATTTCATTGAATGACTTTTTCATGGAATTGTCATTCAATGGGATTCAATGAACTTACAGGGGTTGTATTGATGATTTTAATTACTACAATTTTGTAAATACTAACGTTTACGGCCGTGAATAATATTTTGTTCAACATAAAACCTGACACTGACCGGCAATAGTCCTATTAAGGTAAAGTAGTTCAGTACCTTGACACTAGATGGTGTCAGGTGCCATCATTAATTAGCAGTCATTGATCAGAACATTGTGATTCGATAAAAGGGTGTTGTAGTTCTACTAATTACCAATAGGTGGAGGTACTAATTCTATAACTATCATAATGGAATGTATGAATTTAGTAGCTTGCCAGGCAGTACTCACTGTTGGTAAAACAGACAAAATCTAGGACCTTCGACATACTTGTTGGTTAATATTTAAAACAGTTTTTGGCTTCTCCTGTAAATAAAAGGGTATTGTGCATTTACAAGGTCCTGCACTGAAACCGACGATTTGCAACTTAACCTTGGCCTGCGTTGCTCTCGGTCCAAGGACCATTATCCTCGAGTAAGGAAATCTGGCTCATGAAAAGGAATGCATTTGTTGTTTTTCGAAGAACACGTATGATAAGGTGATCAAACAAAAAGTCAAATAATAAAATCAATTACTCTATCATCAGAAATATCTAAGATTCCAAGAGATCTACCGTATCCGTTTAAAGAATCTTACGAACAATTTTTGATTATTCAGAGTGAATTTCACAAAAAAAAAGCAGATAAAGATGCCTATTTATAAACATTGAATTGTAAGGTAGTCCTTAGTTGAAACGATGGAATGGTGGACGTGTGTGGTTTTGTTGTGCGTGCCAGCTGTTCTGGCTGACCATGAATGGCGGGAAGTGAGATTAGCGCAAGGACCGGTGCGTGGGCGCAAACACAACAACGGGGAACTATACACCTTTTACAACATACCCTACGCCGTAGCACCCGCGGGCGAAAACAAATTCAAGGTGGTTATATGATTTGCTATAATTATTACTAAATTATGTCTGCTGTGTCTAGGCCGAGAGTCTGACTCAATCATGTCAAGAGCTATCGTGACATCCAAACGATCTGAAGTCCATAACCAAGTTAATTGGGTCACTTAGGCAGTCGTTTCATATAAAACACTGGTATCAGCTGCATCCAGCTAGCCAAAGCCAACTTGATTAAGAAAGGGTTTGGCTGATGATGATGTGTGTGACAACAAACAATTCTAATATTTAATTTACTTTTACATTCCAGGAACCGCTCCCACCGCCAACATGGACGGCGCCGTTTGATGCAACCGATGACCATATAGTCATTTGCCCACAGAACGATGCCATGTTTCAATTTCTGCCATTCACTGTTGAGATGAAAGAAGATTGTCTAACTGCTAACGTATTTGTTCCCGACACTACTGAGGAAAATCTTTCCGTTCTCGTGTATACTCACGGAGGAGGTTATTCCATTGGCTTTGGTAATTTATATCAAGGAACACAGTTTATGAAGGAAAAGAAAGATTTCATCATGGTCACGTTTAACTACCGTCTTGGCATTCACGGGTTCCTTTGTCTCGGCACCGAGGACGTACCAGGGAATGCTGGCACGAAGGACCAGGTGGCGCTGCTGCGCTGGGTGCAACAGAATATCGCCAGCTTCGGTGGTAACCCTAATGATGTCACTCTTGTTGGAAGCAGTGCAGGTTCCGCATCAGTGGATTTACTAATGCTGTCCAAGTCAGCCGATGGATTATTTCACCGAGTCGTAGCCGAAAGCGGTGCGAACCTTGCCGCATTTGCAGTACAGAGGGACCCACTTGAGGTTGCCAAAACGTTCGCTAAAGATCAGAACTTTGCTAACGTAGACGATATAGACGCTTTAGAACAGTTCTATAAGACAGCCTCAATGGACTTGTTGACCTCTGATATGTTTGACAGTAGAACTGATTCTACTTTCTTGTTTTCACCGTGTGTGGAGCGTGATACAGACGGAGCGTTCCTGACAGAATCTCCTCTGACTATTCTTAAGAATGGCGACTACCAAAAACTACCTTTGCTGTATGGATTCGCTAACATGGAAGGACTGCTGCGTATTACCTTATTTGACACTTGGAAGAACAAAATGAATGAAAAATTTTCTGATTTCTTACCAGCTGACCTTAAGTTTGATTCTGATGAAGATCGAGAAGAAGTAGCCAGTAAGGTCAAGAAATATTATTTCGGCGACAATCCTGTTGGCAACGATACCGTTCTCAATTACGTCGACTTCTTTTCGGATGTCATGTTTACTTATCCTATGCTTAGGGCTGTGAAGCTGCATGCAGAGGCAGGCAACAATCAAGTATATTTGTATGAATATTCCTTTGTGGACGAGGACGTTCCCCTAGTGCCTCATACTGACGTGCGAGGAGCTGATCACTGCGCTCAAACATTGGCGTGGTTGGATAACATGGATGGTTCAGATGGAAGTTTCGCAACTCCTGAATTTCAAAAGATGAGGAAGATAGTACGTGACATTTGGCACAACTTTATTAAAACTGGGTAAGCATTTAGTTTTCCACCTTGAAGTTATAACACGTCATTGCCTTTCATTATTTACGATAATCATTAGTCATACTTTATAATTTATGTTATACCTACAGTAAGTTTTTTTTCGTGTGGTTTCTGCATAACCTAGTGTCAAAGCTTTTATGCTGCCAATCAAATCAAATCAAATCAAATAATTTATTGGCATAATATGGGTGTGCATAGATGGTAAATGGTTTCAGGACACTAGCGCTAAAGACATTTGCGCGAAGGACACTTGCGCGAATCCACATGCGCGAAAAGACATATGCGCGCATGGACTTTTGGGCGATTAGACTTTAGCGCGAATGGACCTTTGGGGGCATAGACAGTTGCGCGCATAGACACTTGAGCGAATGGACTTATGCGCGAACGTACATTTACGCACAAAGACACATGCGCGAAAGGACTTATGCGCGAATGGTTAGGTTAGGTGTAGAGTAAACATAACACTGAGGTTCTTCTAAATGGGAATCGATTGATAAACCTTTTTTGTAATAATAATAATAATAAATTTATTTGCCAGAATATTGTTGTTACATAGGTGTTACATATAATATGATGTCCATAATATTCTGCTGTTTCCAGCGTACAAATATTTCAAAGAATTAAAATTAATATTAAACCATACAATGTCGAGAATAAGGAAAACGTTAACTACTATGAAATACAATGTCAGGGGTTATTAATTACAATGTCAAAAATGGTTAAATACAATGTCAAGGGTTATTAATTATAAAGTCAAGAACTATGCAATACAAAGAAGAAAAAAAAAACAATACAATATCATAGAAATTCAATTATTAGGAGGTAAGTCGTCATCTAATTTAAATTTTGAATTAAATTTTTCATTTAAAAATTCATTCGTTGAGTAGTAACACTTTTGCAACAGAAAGTTAAATAGTTTCTTTTTGAATGTCATGAGGTTAAGACTTTTAAAAACATTAGGCAATTTATTATAAATTTGAATTGCCATACAGTAAACATTATTCGAAAATAGTTTAATTCTCTGTTGGGGTGCACATAATTTGTGGATATTTCGACTTTTCCGTATTACAACATCATTGTGTACTTGAAATAGTGCTAAGTTTTTACGTACAAAGATGCAGAGTTCGAATATATATAAAGATGGGAGTGGTAATATTTTTAATTTTTTGAAGATTGGGACACAGCTTTGTAATGGATGGGCTTTAGTCATGGATCGAATACATTTTTTTTGGGCTCGGAATGCTTTAGTAGTGTCAACAGAATTCCCCCAAATAATGATGCCGTAGCGGAGAATTGATGCTACGTAACCATGATAAGCATAAAGTGCTGCAGTGATACCAGCTACGCGAGTTATTCGGTTTAAAACAAATACAAATCTTTGCAGCTTAGAGCATAATTTGTCAATGTGTACTTTGCAGTTGCAATATTTATCTAATGTTATCCCCAAAAAAGTAGCACTTTCAACCTCTTCTACAGGGTTATTTACATATCTGATTTCTAATTGGTGACGTTTGCTATTGTAAGTTTGGAACTGTATAAGTTTGGTTTTACTAATATTGACATGTAGATTGTTGTCTTTAAGCCATTCTATTATTTTATTTAACGTGTTATTAATCTCTTTTTCGTATTTGGTGATATTGTTATCGGTGAGTTCAATACTAAGAGTTGTATCGTCGGCGTACAGAACGCAAGAATATGGGGTTACGTTGGGCAAATCATTGATATATAGCAAGAACAAAAAGGGTCCTAATATACTGCCCTGGGGAACACCACATGAGTTTTGACGATAGGCGGATCTATATATTTTATTTTCTGATAAGGTATGCCTCGATATTTCTACGCATTGCTGGCGATTATTTAGATAAGATTCTATCCACTGTAATGCGTTTCCCCTAACACCATAACGATTCAGTTTGAAGAGAAGCAGTTTGTGATCTACGAAGTCAAACGCTTTTGACATATCGAGAAAAATCGATGCTATTGACTTTTTCTCATTCAGACTAGAGGTAATCATTTTCACAAGAGAGAAACATGCAAGAGTTGTTGATTTATTTTTTCTGAAACCGAACTGTTCCTCTTTTAAAATTGAGTGTTTTATTATAAAGGAATGCAGTTTATCGTACATAATTCTTTCAAAAATCTTAGAAATTACGGGTATTAGAGTAATCGGTCGATAGTTATTCATGTCATTCTTATCTCCTTTTTTGTATAAAGGTTTTACTATCGAAAATTTTAGTCTGGCGGGGAATAAACCTTGAAATAACGATAGATTAACAATGTGGGCGAGTGGATGTGATATATATTTAGAGCAACGTTTAAGAATTTTCGTATTGATGTCGTCATACCCGGTTGAGTTCGTTGAGTTTAAAGAATTAATAATTTTTAACACAGTATCTTCACTAGTTGGAGTCAAAAAAATGGTATCCGATATGTCAGTGAGGGTATGTTTGTAGTCAATATGTGTTTCAGAATTAGGGATGTTTGTCATGTTTATAAAAAAGTCATTAAATTTATTGGCAATTATATCGGCATTAGTGTATGTGCACTGATCATCTAGGATAGAGGTAATTTCAACGTACAAAGTAACAAGAATGTTCTATACATCAATATACATTTGTCATAATAGACATTAAAACAACTGAATGACCTTAAAAATCGACATTAATGAAACCCAAAAGCTTGAACAGAGAGTAAAATTATTTTGAAACATACGTTCAAAATCGATATTGTAAATCGATTAAACAATAATTATATCTGGCAACACTATTCATGGTAGATACGAAAAAATAATTTGACATGTCACTCGGGCAGTGTTGCCACTTCTCTCGCTCTATCTAATTGAAAATAAGAAATAATATGATGTTATGTTTACTCTACAGATTAACCGTAGCCAGTCGCGAGTAAATCTAGTCGCGGAAGTGTCCTTTTGCGCAAAAGTTCATTCGCGCAAGTGTCCATTCGCGCAAGTGTCTCTGCGCGCATGTTTCTATGCGCGTAAGTTTCTATGTGCGCAAAAGTCCATTCGCGCAAAAGTCTAATCACCCAAAAGTCCATGCGCGCATATGTCTTTTCGCGCAAGAGGGTTCGCGGAAGTGTCCTTCGCGCATATGTCTTTCGCGCAAAAGTCCCAGATCCATGGTAAATTAATGTTACATTAAACGGAATGGGTGACATAACTATACATATAGGTACTCTTTTTAATTTTCGTTGTATTATAACTTAACTAGGTATTTTTGCACTAGAATAGGAACATAGTGAGGTTTTATAATAATTTTCTATGCTTATAACTAAGGTATTCCTGGGTCGTGTTAAAACGTTTATTGACTATATCCAGGCGTACAATTTTTTTCAAAATATAGTAATGGGTAGGTCTTTCAGTTCACTAGGTAATTTGTTAAATAACTTAATTGACATGGGGTAACAGTTTCTTCTATAAAGATCAGTTTTTATGTTTGGCAAGGGAAAGCTATTAGGATACCGGGTATGAAAATTACAATAGTCACCAAAGGATTTGTATAGGTACTGATGTGTTTTGATGAAAATACAAGACTCAAATATATATATATATATATATATATGGACGGTGCTGTTAGTAGATTTAGCTTTTGGAACAATGATTTGCATGAGGAGCTCGTGGCTAAATAGTAACAGCCGCTCGGATCGATCTTTAGGTTAAGCCGTGCTTGCCTAGGTTGGTCTGTGGATGGGTGACCACCCATTACATACCGAGTTTCCTCCGTGCCTCGGAAAGCACGTTAAGCCGTTGGTCCCGGGTGTCATTTGTAGATCTTTGACAGTCGTTAGGTAGTCAGTGACCCAAAAAGTCTGACAACCAGTCTTACCAAGGGGTATCGTATTACCCAGTACTAACTGGGTTGTGGAGGTCAGATAGGCAGTCGCTCCATGTAAAATACTGGTATTCAGCTGCATCCGGTTAGACTGGAAGCCGACCCCAACATAGTTGGGAAAAGGCTAGGCAGATGATGATGATGATGATGGTTTGCATGAAGTTAAAGAATCAACGTTACGGCCTCTGACTTGGCTTTCAATGTCGTCGGATATATCTGTCAGGCATGCTGGTTTCCCAGTTCTGGTGATGGAAAACACCGAATTTTCCTTCACCGAAGTAAGTAGTAATTGTACAATACGCACATGAATCCGAAAAATCAGACGTATTAACAGATGCCATCTAAGTTTTTTTTTTTTAATTTTACAGTGAACCGATACCTGAAGCGTCGTCGCTGCCTGCGTGGCCGGTAGCAGGCGCAAACAGGTCACCACACATGGTGCTGGATGAGAACGTGGAGCTACGTGGCGTGCTCTTAGAAGAACGGTTTAACTTCTGGGATGAAATCTACCAGAGGTACTACCGGGATGCCGTACCACCACGCAGAGATCTAAGGCGCTGGAGATTATAATTATTTTACGCTTTTATTTGAACAAATAAATATTTAACGTAGTTACAAGTTTTTCGGTTCTTTTAAGTGATTTTTGCCCTTTATATGATAACTCTGCTATAAATATTTTATTTTATTCTGCAAGCTTTATTTTTTCTGATTGCGGCTATTGTCCTATTATGCAGTCAGTGAAATCATCGGATAAATTATAAACGATCTACAGATAATGATGATGCCTTGACGTCTGACAGGGGAGAATGGAAGAAGAAAACGTGTTGCGGCGAACCCAATTAGAATTGGACAAGGGCACAAAGATACTTGTACACACGCCAGCACATTAAGCTCGACACCCAACATACCCATAACTACGCTACATTCAATACAGAGAATCGTCGGAGAATCAGCCGATGCCACGATGCTTAGTCCCTCGGCCAATCACAGTGCAGTATTTTTGTCGTTGTATACTTATATGTAGGTTTTTACTTTTAGTCTTAATTTTTAGGGTTCAGTAGTCAACAAGGAAAGGAATCCTTATAGTTTCACGATGTCCGTCTATCTGTCCTCAGCTTAGCTCAAAGACTCTTATTATTAGAAAGCTGTAATTTGGTATGAACATACAGATTAGTTATAGTGGAAAAATGAAATCTCGAAAAGTATTTTTCTTAGGGTATCTCCTGTACCTACACGTAAAGTGGGGATTTTTTTTCTCGCGTACCCCATAATGTAGTATGTAATTAGATAGGTCCTTAAAAAATATTGCGAGTTGGCTCAGATCATTTTTCGATTAAGGGATTCGTTTGTGAAATATTAAGCTTTAAAGTGCTATTAATTGTTAGATTCAAGTGTGGCCCTCCCTTCACCAGCTAAACGGTTGTGTTTGGGTGTGTAAAAACATTCACGGTGGTACTATATACATATTACGAAATTAAAAGGAAAACTATTACAGCTAAGTAGCCTTTACAAGTTTACGAGTAATAGTCGACCAACTTATGAAATATACTTGGATAACATATTTTCTTAAATATAATGTATGGGAGCACAGGTTTTTCAACTGCAAATGTAAGTTTGTTTTTTATTATTACAGTTAAAATCATGATGCGGAGGCAAATCTGCATATTTTGATGGTCAATTACGGAACCCTACATTGTGCGTGGCCCGACACGCACTTGGCCGGTTTTTAGATCTATTTGTAGTTTGTTTATAATTAATGTACATGGTAATTAAGGGATTATTAATTACCTTAAACCGTTATTAAAGTCTGGTCGGTGAGCCAGCCTTTTAGTTCAGCCTAATACGTATTCCTCTCGCATCCATAAGAGTCCACAACTTTCTTTGAAGATGTTTCATCATCTTTTATTTAGTCTCCTCTTCTTCCTTTCCCCCAGACTCTTGGTATCCATTCCGTTAAACGTTTTGTCCATTTGTCTTTGTCTGTGAATGTCTGCTGTGTCCCTTAAGGATGCGAGAGGGGCGGGAAAGAGATATATGGAAAGGCTTGGGAGAGGCCTATGTCGCAGACTACTACTAATACAAGTTAACTTTATCTATACATATGAGTAACCCTATGTACCTAGAATATTATAAACTTTTTTATTTTTTATGTTAAGTTCGAAAAGTCGTAAGAAATAAAGGCAATATTTATTTTATTTTATTTTATTATGTACTAGCTGTTCGCCGCGACTTCGTTCGCGTGGAAATTTTGTTGTGTATGCGTGTTCGATTTCCGCGTTGGGTAAAGTGTTGTTTAGTTATTCCATCAGGGGTTTCTCAGTAGCAGCTACGGAGTCTGGATTTGTGCTGGATTGATGGCAATAGACTCGCCCCCTATTACATGGGACTTCAACATAACTGGTTACATGTGAGTGTACGATTAGGTACACACCTGTGCCTAACCCTTCGGGGATTACAGGCAGGATGTTATGTGTGAGAACTGAAGGCCTGATCAAAATGTGATAATGTGGGTGATGACTACAAAAGGCGTCTTTCTGGGCGCTGTAATTCTGGCGGCAGAGGTCTGAAACAAAATTAAAAGGCGTTGAGGCGACGATATGGCTTAAAAACCGGAACATTATGGTGCCATACGACATTTTCTTCGAAGTGAACCATCAAACGCCTTTTTGGGAGCTATTTATTTATTTATTCGAATACCGTTTTGTATACAACATTAAATGATTTGTGTAATGACTGTGTGAGAAGCACGAAGTGCCCAAATGAATGCCTGCCACTTTTAAGGTTTTTCCTTGGAATTTGGTGACCGTCATTGTAAAAGCCAATTTTAAGGGAAATTGGAACTTCTTAAATAGAAATGGCAAGTTATTTGGAATAACGGGTATGTGGGGAATTAAACCGCTGTCTCCTTTAGCGACTCCTGTAATAATGATGGCTATTATAATATTACTGGCCAGCTCTGTGATACGAAGCCTGGTTCCATTGCACAGTCTGGGAGTTAACCCCAGGGACTTGAGAAATTCAACTGGGTAGGCAGTACTATCATCATTAGCCACCACAGGGTCTATGGATGTTGACCCCAACGACTATAATATATTTCTTTTTATTTGATTGACCCACTCGTTCTTTGACGACACAACCACCCTTCTTTTTTTATATTAACCTCCAAATTGGGAAAAATGTGCCTGATGTGATGATGTGGATATGCGCGCATCGTCTGTAGCCAGTGGATGGGAAAATTCTTCGGAAAATGGAATTTTCCCATCTGCGCCCGATTTCAGACGACCCACTCCCATTTGCAGCAGCATATTCGCAAAGACACCTGCTTCGTGGTCGTTGTACAGTTGGACGCGTTTGTTGTAGGTAAGATGGATCTTTTCGATCCTAGACAACAGTGGCGACGCCTAGAGACATGCGTTTATTTCATCCGCCGGTGTGCCCCTCTCAATAACTTGCAGTATCTGTCTAAAGTCGTCTGCGAGCAAAACGACAACACCACCCATCAGCGCCTGGTTGCCGCGGATGTCCTGCAAGCTGCGGTTCAACGCCCCTTATGCACTTTGAGCTTGCACTGCTGCAAAAGGAATCCCCAGCCGCTTTTTTTGGTGATGTTGCAAATTGAAGTATCTTCACTTGCAAGATTTAGCGGCATTTGAAAACGGAATGTGCAGTCCGGCCACCGTTAAGCAAAGTTGCAGCAATATGCGAGGGAGCCACAGCCACAGCTATGTGACGGCACGGTTAGCGCAGTGGCTGAGCGAATGGCTGCTGCGCTGCGAGTATCAGGTTCGATTCCCGCACGGAACCCATTTTTGTATGGCCTACAGGTCGTTTTTCCGGGTCTGGTTGTTTGTGAGTTTAACTGTCTGCAAATACACCCACGATACAGAAGAAATTCCAAGTGTGGGCCTGGACTGGGGCAAGGTTAAAAAATAAAAAACTTTAAAGCTGTATTTAGCGGTCCTTGCGGAGTTGGGCCAGCAGAAGATTCAGCACAAATGCAATGTGACGGCACAGTTGGCGCAGTGACTGAGCGATTAACTGCGGCGCTATGTGTCGGGGGTTCGATTTCCAAACGGAAAAAATTTACAACGTCGTTGGTTATATCTAATTTTAATTTTTGTTTTTATATTAAATTTTTTTTAGACATTTTTTTTCGGCCAGTGAAATTGGTCAATTAATATTTGTTAATTTATGATTACCTGTCTTTTCAATGATTAAAAAAAAACCAAAAGCATATTAATCTACTTTATAATGATTTGAAAATCATAAAGCATTACAATAAAACAAAATATCTGGTTACAAAAAGTGAAAACCGGCTGGGGATTGAACTCGCCAACCATGTTTATTATTTTTGTAAAAAAATAATCACAAAAAGTGAATACTGGCTGCGACTCGAAATTGCGAACCCTGGTTTACAGGGAGGTCTGTGAACCGTCAGCCTACCTCACTTTGCTTCGATGACAAATCAGCTAAAATAGCCGTTTTATTCTAATGCTTGTTACGACAGTTGTCTGTTGTCAAACAGTTGGATGGATATAATGCAATATTGCTCATCCTCCTAAGTTATTAGCACGATAATCTATATCTGTGCAAAATTTCATCTACATCCGTTAAGCCGTTCTGGCGTGATTGAGTAACAAACATCCATCCATCCATCCAAACTTTCGCATTTATAATAGTAGTAAGATACAAAAGACAGATATGATAAAGATACCTAAATATTTTTCAAGTAACGAATTATGTGCTTTTTTTAACAATCAAGACGCATCAGAAATCATACATTACAATCATGCACCCTACGACGAAGACAACAAAGACGAATTTATTTTTGGGACCTAACAATGCAGAGTAACAACCTGAACGTATTATAGTAGTGCAAAACTAAGAACAACTACACAACAAAATAGTTTCAAATTAATTTCAATACTTGCTATTATTTTTATTGGGAGCGACAGGTGAAATTCAAAACATCGAGTCTTACAGCACCTTTGTCAGTTCAGAACACCATCGAGCTGCCAGATTCAAACATGAGAAAAGAAATTTTACCAATGATTTAACTTTATTCATAATAATTATACATAAAAAAGAGAAAATAATAAAAATCTCTATAAAAAAAAATACAACCAATTACAAAAAATATAATTTTACTGGGGATTGAACTTGTAACTTGTAAAGCGGACATGAAACCGTTTCTCTATTTGTTTCGCTGACATATACTTTGAAATAGATGTTGATACGCATATCATGACTGAAACGGTAAACAATTGAATAATACTAACATAATGCAATGTTGCAAGTAGCGTGACAAATATTTTTGCAAAATTTGAACAGGATCGATGCAGTAGTTTTTGCGCCAATTCGGAGCATCGATTTGAATTTTTACGATTTTATTATATGTATAGATAGATATAGATAGATTCAGTGGTTTAGCTTTGAAAGCATTGTCAGATGTAGCGCTTAAAATATTATTCAGTAGCCATTATATATCGACTGAGCCATGATATGAATTAACCTTCCAGACTTAGATACGGTATGTGGATAACCAGTTCATTTGTTTCTACCACGAGTACAGTAATTATTATGCCTATATCTGCGATTAGTGTATTCGTTTAAAAGTTGCTTAACAAATATCGCTGCCTGTAATATTACCATAGCGGGAACAATCAATATTTTAATGCTTTAAAAAGTGGTCCCACGGTTGCATACCATTGTAATCGTGTAATGGCTCTCATGGCACGCTCTGGTCTCGCTCCCACTCGGCAGCGGAACCTAGAATTCAACGCCAAACTGAAGAACCGAGGGTACCACCACGAAATAACAACCCTTTCATCGTTTTACGTGGGAGCGTTTGTCTGGAATTGTTAGTCATGCTAGTAGTTACACAATAACTTATAATACACTTATAGCGCAGTTAAAATACAGTACAAGTTAGTTAGGAATTTAGGATAAAATTTTAATAAGACTGGATAAATAAAAAAAACACAATCAAAGATTTGAGTCATTAGATTCACCGGACCGTCTCAAAAGATGGTGACTGTTCTGGTTTAGTGACTGTGATATCTGAATATTATTGTTT
Organism: Noctua janthe; assembly: GCA_910589295.1. Classification (NCBI taxonomy): domain Eukaryota; kingdom Metazoa; phylum Arthropoda; class Insecta; order Lepidoptera; family Noctuidae; genus Noctua; species Noctua janthe. The sequence continues at coordinate 7,768,495 of OU342556.1, read as the reverse complement.
CGCTCTCTCATACTCAAAATCGTATCTATCGTTCCATGTGGTATGCGTGAGCTCACACATCTCTGTATATTGAGGGCTCCGTCGAAATCCAACGATTTAAATCTTTGTTAACGAGTAAAATCATAACCCTCGTTCCGGGACAGTCAGAAAAACAAGGTCTTGTTAGTATGAAGTGCAAACTTCGTAATTTATTGTACCACTTTTGGTAACAATTCCCCGTAAAATGAAACTTTACCAATAAGGTTAAATTATGTAACTGTCCCGTAAGTGACAGTATAAGTTTAAATGTCACTTGACCGTCGTATAGTGGTTAAGCCATTACAAGTTTGACTATACAAGTGACAAGCACCCCATTTGCGGAACACACTTGCAATCCCAATGCCAAAGATTTTGAAGAAAATTCTTAATCAATTGCTTCATTTTATGTTTGTCTTCCTGAACGAACGGCTTTGCCATTGAAAGTGTGCTACGCAAATACATTTAACAAGACAAAAGATTAACTCTCTTATACTAAAATCCATTTAGTAAGACAGAAAAGGACATATAAAGCAAATAAAGAAAATATATTCTTCGGCGCCATGTCACCAGCCCCACTGCGTGGTGGTATGGCATCCCGGTAATGTTTCTCATAGATATCCTCCCAGAAGCGAATGCGATCCTCCAAGAGCACTCCTCCTAGTGTCAGTTCCTCATCCAGCACCATGTGTGGTGACCTGTTCGCTTGTGCTGCAGGCCACTCGGGCAGTGAAGTTCCTTCAGGCACGGGCTTTCTGAGGAATTAAATTGAATTTAGGACTTGGGCATATTAGCTAGGCGCCTAGGCGGTGTGCTCACCACTACCTTTTCTTTAACTTTGGAAAAGAACCCATGGATAGCAGTGAGCGATCTTCTATACATTTAATTTACAAGCCTTTGCCCATGGCTTCGCTGGCGTTATCGGAACGTTTCAGATATACACACCGTAAGACACTCGGGGATAATGTAGCGTCATATTAGTGAAAGAATTTTCGAAATCAGATCAGTAGTTCCGAAGATTACCCCATACTTCCAAACTTTACCCTTTACCAGGGTGTAATTGTTTTAACGGGGACAGTAAGGGAAAAGCTGAATGTATCTGGGATAGCCGCATGGTAGGTATCTCTAATAGATTTGGATTTCTCCATAATGACCCAGTTAAAAAGAACATCCTGTTTATAATGTTACCAGTAGTTAAGATTTATAATTGAGAAAAGATTGAGATGCTGAAAGATTGAACGCTTACCCAGTTTTAATAAAGTTGTGCCAAATTTCACGGACTACCTTCCTCATCTTCTTATATTCGGGAGTATCGAGACTTTCATCTCTGTTGGTCTCACCTAAGTTGTCCGTCCAAGCCATTGTCTGAGCGCAGTGATCAGCTCCAGTCATGTCAGTGTAAGGTATTTTGGTAGAATTATCGTCCGCAAAGGAATATTCGTACAAATATACTTGATCGTTGCCAGCCTCTATTTGCAGCTTCGCAGCCCAAAGCTTAGGGTTGGCAAATATGACATCCGTAAAGAAGTCGATGTATTTTAAAACTTGGTCGTCACCAACTTGGTTGTAACCGAAATAAAATTCTTTAACCTTATTGGCTACATCTTCTTTTTCTACATCAGATTCAAACTCTAAGTCAGCTGGTAAGAAATCTGAAAACTTTTCGTTCATCTTATTCTTCCAAATGTCAAAGTAATTAATCCGAAACAAACCCTCCATCTGAGCAAATCCATACAACATAGGTAACTTTTTGTAGTTGCCTTTCTTTAGTATACTCAGAGGAGATTCGGTCAGGAATGCTCCGTCTGTATCAAGCTCCACACATGGGGAAAACACGAAAGTAGAATCAGTTCTGTCTTCAAACAAATCAGCTGTCAATGAGTCCATTGAAGCTGTCTTATAGAATTGTTCTAAAGCGTTTATGTCGTCTACCATAGCGAGAGCGTTCAGCGCTCTGGCATGTTTTTTGGCATTCTCAAGAGGATCCCTCTGTATTGTAAATGCAGCAAGATTCCCACCGCTTTCCGGTATAACCCGGTGAAATAATCCTTCGGCTGACTTAGATAGCATAAGTAGATCCACTGATGCAGAACCTGCACTGCTACCAACAAGAGTGACATCAACAGGGCTACCGCCGAAGCTGGCGATGTTCTCTTGTACCCAGCGCAGCAGCGCCACCTGGTCCTTCATGCCAGCATTGCCCGGTACGTCCTCGGTGCCGAGACAAAGAAACCCGTGAATGCCGAGACGGTAGTTAAATGTGACCATAATAAAATCTTTTTCCTGCTCTATTAACTGTGTCGCTTTATTCAATTTTCCATAACCAAACATGTAAGCTCCTCCATGAACTAACACGACGACTGAAAGATTTTCTTCGGTTGTGACGGGTACAAAAACATTGGCAACTAGACAATCTTCTTGCATCACCACTTGGTCTGGAAAAAAGCTAATAATATTTGCATTCTGTGGACATATTATGATATTCTCTTCACCGAATGCGTCAAACCGATCCGTCCGTTCTGGTGGTGGTTGAGGTGCCTGTAAGGTACATTATTATGTTTAGATTTATGTGACTGGACACGACTTAGGTTTAAGATAAGTGAAAAAATAAACAAACCCAACAAGGCCGAAAACGCTAACTAAAAAGGTGTAAACAATCCATCGATGTCGATTTTTATTATAATATAGAGATATGCAGTGTCAGGGAATGTTTGGTAGAAACCGACGTGGGGATGTATCGAGATGTAGTCGCAGAGGACAAGGGCTTCACCTCGCTCTCCTTGGCTAAAGAAAACTGGCGCAAACCGTAGTGCTTGACACTAACGACCACAGGGAGGTATGGCAGAGTAATGAGCTTCACGGATGCTTTTTCCGGGCTCAGCATGGGATACGGTAATATGGTAGGACTCAAAACATTTTGATGAAGGATGGATTATATAGTACAAGGGTCGTGGAGATATTTAAAGTAAAGTTACTATATGAAAAACTTGTATTTTTAAAAAAATGTGAATAAGTTGGAACTTCGACCCCCATTATCTCGTAACTAAAAGGTTCCCAGGTATGGTGTAGAACAAAAAAATAATCGCAATGACGGGGAGAACAAGTGCCTTTCGGCTGCCTTCGTTAAGGGTACTTTTATTATGGACATCGTCATCATCATCATCTGCCTAGCCTTTTCCTTTCCTTTCCAACTATATTGGGATCGGCTTCCAGTCTAACCGGATGCAGCTGAATACCAGTATTTTACATGGATCGACTGCCTATCCTTTATTATAGACGTTATATATAAATGTGTCGTGTAATTAATTAAGGAATAAATCGTACAGATGAACAAGTGTGTCACACGTAATCATTTATGAATAATTAAGCACCTTGAATTTATCGACGCCTGTAGGCGCTGTGGCATACGGTATGTTGTAGAACTCGTACAGCTGTCCGCTAGAATGCTTGCGGCCGCGCACCGGCCCTTGCGCAGTGTTCACATCCAGCCAGTCGTCATCAGCCAGAACAGCCGTCGCACAGAAAAGAACCACACACGTCCACCACTTCATTGTTACAGTTCGACTACTGCTAACAAAAATCTAAACACCAAGGCTAATATTTATCAGAGTATTTTTTTATCTTCCGTATTTATGTGATATGGTTGATAAAATGGTGGTAATTACTTGATACATTGATGATTCATAAATTCCTCATCCACTAAATATTTCAATGATAAAGTTGAATGATTAGTTTCTTCTTTAATTACTTTCAAAAATCCGTGACGTCTTTTCCAATACGCCTAGTCGGCTGAAAGGATTTCGATGGGCATAAAGGTAGACCATGACTTAAGTTGGAACATGGGATAGTCTTGACGCTGGTAGTAGAGTAGACCGTACTCCAGCCTAGTCTGTCGCTGAGTTTTATTGGTTTGGTTACCACTGCTTTCTTGTGTAATAAAGATTATTGATTGATTACTGACTTATGGCTAGCCTAGCCTATGTTGCCGTGGGATAATTTCTTACCTCCGCGTGGGTGAAGGCGCTGGCGAAAGCTAGTTAAAAATAAAACACAGTCGAACTCAGAGCCGTACATTAAGTATTAATTTATATAACAGCTTGTGTACACAGATATAAACAGACAATAAGAAGGGAACAGACTGAAATGATGACATGCAACTCAAAAGCGTTCCGAGCGAGAGACCTTCAAGAGTGGATGTCATCTCTTACTAATAGGGTATCCAATATTTGTACTTACATTTGGGACAGTTATTATTGTGTTATGTATTAACTTGCTAGCAACCCGCCCCGGTTTCGTGGCTTCGCACGGGTAGCAGTTTATTCAGAACTACGGCGTGGCAATTTAAAAAGAAAAAATGAATCCACCTACTTTATTTTTATGTAGAATAATATGAAAAAAAACTACTTCCATTAACTGCTGCCGGCAATGTAACGGCGGTAACGTATATCTCTATAATCCATTGTGTTTTTCAAGTGAGCCACCATTAAAAAAAAAATCTTTCAAATACTACGTAGTCTTTGAATGTAACTCGGACAGTAACCTGAGGCTTTTCGTGCCCCCGGGACCCGATGGCTTGCCTGGCAAAGCCTGGGTCCTGGCCTCTGAGGCTCTCGGGCCCCGACTGGAAGGGCTCCTAAGCGCATGCTTGGAGAGAGGCCAGTTTCCGCTTCGTTGGAAGACGGGGAAGCTGGTCCTCATCCGGAAACCAAGGCGCCCTGCGGACTCTCCGTCCGCATACCGGCCCATCGTGTTGCTCGACGAGGTGGGCAAGCTCTTTGAAAGAGTCATTGCCAACCGCCTTGCCGGGCACCTTGCGGGGATTGGGCCGGATCTTGCGGAACACCAGTTTGGTTTCCGCAAGGGACGCTCCACGGTGGACGCCATCATGCGCGTGAGAGCCCTCACGACGGGGGACGCGGTGTCCCGGGGCGGGGTCGTCTTGGCGGTGTCTCTTGACATCGCCAACGCCTTCAACTCCATGCCCTGGAGCTGCATTAGGGAGGCACTCCGGTATCACCGGGTGCCAACCTACCTTCGTCGTGTGTTCGGGGACTACTTGACGGATAGGGCCGTCATCTACCCCGGTCAGAGCGGAGAATGGAACCGGCGAGAGATGTCGTGCGGTGTTCCACAGGGATCGGTTCTAGGACCGGCCCTGTGGAACATCGGTTACGACTGGGTGCTGCGCGCCGACCTCCCTACCGGCGTCAGCGTAGTTTGCTACGCTGACGACACGCTGGTACTGGCACAAGGGAGGTCGCACGAGGCGGCGGCCGAAAACATGACACGCGGGGTTGCGATAGTCGTGGATAGGATCCGGCAATTGGGTCTCGAGGTGGCATTGCACAAGTCCGAGGCCATGTGTTTTCATGGGCCTCGAAATGCGCCACCGTCGGGATCCCTACTGACGGCAGGAGGGGTTTCCATCGGCGTTGGGTCGACGTTGAAGTACCTAGGACTCGTCCTCGACAGCCGGTGGAACTTCGTGGAGCACTTCCGACGTTTGGCTCCCAAACTGGAACGGACAGGGGCTGCCTTCAAGCGGCTCTTGCCCAACCTGAGGGGTCCAAACGCCTCCTGCCGGAAGCTTTACGCGGGGGTCGTGCGGTCCATGGCCCTTTACGGGGCCCCGGTGTGGGCGCGTTCTTTAAGGCGGCAAGCCGCCCACTACCTGAACGCGCCCCAAAAGGTGATAGCCATAAAGCTAATCCGGGGGTACCGCACGATCTCCGGCGAGGCGGCTAGCCTCCTTGCCGGATTGCCGCCATGGGAACTGGAGGCGATAGTCCTCGCGCGCCTGCATGAATGGCGCGCGGAGGCACTACGTCGGGGGGAAACTCCGCTGCCGCGGCAAATTGCCGCTCAGCGGACAGACCTCCGGCGTGATATCATGGCGACATGGAGAGAGCGACTGTTGCAACCCCGTGCAGGGCACGCTACCATAGTGGCGATAAGTCCCCTCTTTGAGGAGTGGCTAGAGAGGCGCCACGGCGCCCTCACCTACCGCCTGACGCAGATCCTCACCGGACACGGTTGTTTCGGGAGGTTCTTGCACCGAATCGGGCGGGAGGAAACGCCCGGGTGTTTCCACTGCGAGGATCGTCCGGAGGACACGGTGGAGCACACCGTAGAGGTCTGCCCCGCTTGGGCGGAGCACCGCCGTGTCCTTGTAGCGGCGATTGGCGGCAGCGATCTCTCGCGTCCGGCCCTGGTTCAAGCCATGGTCCGGAGCGAGAGGGAATGGGAAGCCGTCACCACCTTCTGTGAAGCAGTCATGCTAGTGAAGGAGGTGGCGGGACGTGAGAGGGAAAGAACCTCACGTCCCAGCCGCCGCGGGAGACGCCCTGGGCGTCGGGGGTCACGTGGTGGCTCCCGGCCACCGTAGGCGCGGGCCTGTGGACGGCGAGTTATGGGCTAGCTCGCCGTCCGGCCGTCTTATGACGACAGGCCGTGTTGACGGCGCGTTAGTGTTCCACGCGCGCCTCAAAGAGATGTCAGCAACCGAGTAGGGGTCCGCATGGGCCGATGCCTGCCAGAGCTGCGGGACTGTTCGAAAGAGACACCGTGGCCCTGGAACACAAAGGGCAAAGAAGGAACATGGATGGGTTTTAGTCAGTACAAGTCTGACACTCCCTTCCGCTCCGCCCAGAGTGGGGGGGGGTCATTTGATGATTTCCCATCCAAAAAAAAAAAAAAAAAAGGCTTTTCGTGCCAAAATATATTACTATACATATATACTAAATTCACATAAGTGTGAGTTTTGCACAGTGTGAATGAGTACATACTACCCCAAAACGTAGTTCTAGTGAGAACAAGAACCCCATTTTCATTAGCGTCCTGCGTAGCGCCTTCTCTTCCCCACACAGAAGTTAGAATACAGTCATACTTACTGCTGTGTGAGGTAGTGGCACAATCCTAGAGATTTAACGCCCTAGCGGGACATGGACCAATTTAACCGTGTATAGGTATCTTCTGCCCATATACTTATACATAATTATACCCGTTTCAAGTGTGCCGAATATGCCATAAAAAGGTTAGATTTTCTACTTATCCTTCCTTTATCTATTGTTATCATTGTTAATTAATGTTTATACTGTATCATCATAAAAAATCGACATCGACGGATTGTTTATACCTTTTCAGTCAGCTTTTTTGTTCCGGATGGCATTTAGTTTTTATATTTCACTTATCTTAAACCTAAGTCGAGTCCAGTCACATAAATAATGTACTTTACAGGCACCTCAACCACCACCAGAACGGACGGATCGGTTTGATGTATTCGGTGAAGAGAATATCATAATATGTCCACAGAACGCAAGGATTATTAGCTTTTTTCCAGACCAAGTGGTGATGCAAGAAGATTGTCTAGTTGCCAATGTTTTTGTACCCGTCACAGCCGAAGAAAATCTTTCAGTCGTCGTGTTTGTACATGATTGGTTATGGAAAATGGAATAAAGCGACACAGTTAATAGAGCAGGAAAAAGATTTTATTATGGTCACATTTAACTACCGTCTCGGCATTCACGGGTTTCTTTGTCTCGGCACCGAGGACGTACCGGGCAATGCTGGCATGAAGGACCAGATGGCGCTGCCGCGCTGGGTACAAGAGAACATCGCCAGCTTCGGTGGTAACCCTGAAAGTTTGTAATTTTTAATGTAGGAGATAATCTCTGGAATCACAGAGCCGATTCCGAAATTATTTCACTTATGGGAAGCCACATTATCCCGGAGTGTCATATTCTATATTTAAAACGTTTCCGTGGGATAATTTCAGATCATAACGCGAGCAAAACCGCGAGCAAAAGCTAGTTATGTATAAAAGAACAAGTGTAGGTGACTAAATAATAAATTTTCAAAATACAATTCAATAAATTAATGTAATCAATTCATTTTATCAATCTTGAACACTATATGTAGACTAATTAATTTAATAAAACATTGAATTGTAAAGTGTCTCATACTCATAACGATGAAGTGGCGGATGAGTGTGATTCTGTTGTGCGTGACGGCTGTTCTGGCTGATGACGAATCGCGGACAGTGACAACAGCGCAAGGACTGGTGCGCGGGCGCAAGCACCACAACGGGGGACTATACTCCTTCTACAACATACCCTACGCCACAGTACCTGTGGGCGAAAACAAATTCAAGGTGATGAAAATGAATTCAAATTGTTTAATTATATGTCATCGTCGTCTATACCGAAGCTGAGGGCCAGTCTTGCTCAGTCTTTGACTTGACTTCCATGTTTATCATCAGCCTATAACAGTCCACTGCTGGACATAGACCTCTTCAATCGTACGTCACTTACCTCGATTCTCGGCAACTCTCATCCAGTTGCTACCAGCCACCTTGAATTTATGAACGACTGACAAACGTAACTTAGTGAAATTACTTTTGTAACTCGTTCATTCACATCATCATTCTGCTTCCCTTATCCCAATTTATTTGGGGTCTGCGCAGCATGTCTTCCTCTCCATACTTCTAAGTCGTTCGTTCACAAAACATTGAATAATACTTTTTCATTCCAGGCACCTTTCCCACCGCCAAATTGGACGGAACCATTTGATGCCAGCGATGACAAGAATATCGTATGTCCACAGCCCGTTTTCTCGAGTACCTTGATGCCAGACACTGTACACATTAAAGAAGACTGTCTGAATGCTAATGTATTTGTGCCCATCACCACTGAGAAAAACCTATCAGTTCTTGTGTATGTGCACGGGGGTGGTTTTGTAGCGGGCTTCGGCAACTTTTTTTAAAGAAACACAGTTACTAAATATAAAGAAAGATTTCATCATGATCACGTTCAACTATCGCTTGGGTGCTCACGGGTTCCTTTGTCTCGGCACCGAGTACGCACCAGGCAATGCGGGCATGAAAGACCAAGCTTCGGCGGTAACCCTGATGATGTCACAATAGGAGGCTGCAGTGCAGGTTCTGCATCAGTGGATTTACTAATGCTCTCTAAGTCAGTCAAAAGATTATTTCATCGAGTCATACCTGAAAGTGCTGGGAACCTTGGTACATACACAATCCAGAGGGATCCTATAGAGGTTGCCAAAACGTATGCCAGAGAGCTCAACAAACTCGCTATTGTAGACAATATAGATGCTTTAGAACAGTTTTATAAGACAACTACATTAGAAGTGTTGAATGGTGGCGAGTTGTTAAATAGAACTGATTCCACTTTCGTATTTTCGCCTTGTGTGGAGCGTGATACAGACGGAGCATTTCTGACAGAATCTCCTCTGAGTATATTACAGAAAGGCAACTACAAAAAGTTACCTGTCTTGTATGGTTTTGCTAACATGAAAAGACTCCTGCGCATACAATTCTCTGAAATTTGGAAGAACTTGATGAATGATAAATTTTTTGATTTTTTACCAGGAGACCTTCAGTTTGAATCTGATGCAGAACGAGAAGAAGTAGCCAAAACGGTCAAACAATTTTATTTTGGCGACAATCCTGTTGGCAACAACAATGCTCCAGAATACGTTAATTTCTTTTCGGAGGTCTTTATAACTTATCCTATGCTTCGGGCTGCGAAGCTATACGCCGAGGCTGGTCACAGTCAAGTGTATTTATATGAATATTCGTTTGTGGATGAGAACCTCATCATTCACCCTGACGTACACGGAGCTGCTCACTGCGGTCAGTCGTTTACTTGGTTGGATAACGTGGATGGTACAGATGAGAGTCTCTCAACTCCTGAATATCAGAAGATGAGGAAGATAATACGTGAACTTTGGCACAACTTTATAAAAACTGGGTAAGCTAAGCTATACTCTCAATAACAAAGATTATCACAAAATAAATAAGCGTTTTGTTTGTAACAAACTGTTAACAAGCGCTCGCGCTGTTATCTTTACGTTTTTTTTAACTTTTTAGGAAACCTGTACCTGAAGGGTCGTCGCTGCTTCCATGGCCTGCAGTAGGCGCGAACAGGTCACCACACATGGTGCTGGATGAGGAGCTCAAAGAGTGCTCTTAGAAGGACGCAGTCGCTTCTGGGATGACATCTATCACAGATACTACCGGGAGGCCGTGCCACCAACACCACAGCCCAAATCACGCGTTGAATTATCAAATAAAATTCTGTGCCTCCAAGAATATAGAATTTATTAACGTTATGTTGTGTTTTATCTTACTATATTGATGATGGTATATACTCGTAGAACAGAGTTTGTTAGGAAATGGTAAATTATGGTAAGTCATAAGGTTGTCTGTGTTTAGAAGAGGAACAAATTTGTAGAAATTACGAAAATTTGATCATTGAATCTAATTACATAATTTCGAAACTGTACTGCATACATGTTTTTGAAATTTCCTTGGGTACATAATTATGTAACTAAAAGTTAATATTAGTTTTTGGTAATCTATTGTTAACGAAAATTTGATAAAAATCTGTAGTTAATTTTGACAGAATTTAACGTTTACATAATTATTGGACACAGTTAGCATACTTATTTTTGCGATTTAATATTGCTACGTAAATTCGAATTTTAAGACGTTTCTATGTTATTACTCGTGACTGTTCAGAAGATAGTCGTGTCGGTCAATGGCTTAATAGCCAATAGCCTCCAACAACATCTGAGGAGGCTCTCGCTTGGCAGATGGATCAAGGACTTGATACAGAAAGCAGTACTTTTCGACAGTGCGCGTATTGTTAGGAGGTTTCTCTCAAAAGCTCTGACCACCGGTAGCTCGGACCCTGTTTCCAATGCTGGTGGGCTACTATTTTTCATATTTTTAAACGTAATTTTTTTGTTTTTAAGATTTTAATATTTTAAAATGTAATTAATAGTGTTGATGAATTAATAAAGGAAACATGTACAAGTATCTTTGTGCCCTTGTCCAGTTCTAATTGGGTTCGCCGCAACACGTTTTCTTCTTCCATTCTCCCCTGTCAGACGTCAAGGCATCATCATTATCCGTAGATCATTTATTATTTATCTATAGATCGTTTATAATTTATCCGATGATTTCACTGACTGCATAATAGGACAACAGCCGCAATCAGAAAAAATAAAGCTTGCAGAATAAAATAAAATATTTATAGCAGAGTTATCATATAAAGGGCAAAAATCACTTAAAAGAACCGAAAAAATTGTAACTACGTTAAATATTTATTTGTTCAAATAAAAGCGTAAAATAATTATAATCTCCAGCGCCTTAGATCTCTGCGTGGTGGTACGGCATCCCGGTAGTACCTCTGGTAGATTTCATCCCAGAAGTTAAACCGTTCTTCTAAGAGCACGCCACGTAGCTCCACGTTCTCATCCAGCACCATGTGTGGTGACCTGTTTGCGCCTGCTGCCGGCCACGCAGGCAGCGACGACGCTTCAGGTATCGGTTCACTGTAAAATTAAAAAAAAAAAAACTTAGATGGCATCTGTTAATACGTCTGATTTTTCGGATTCATATGCGTATTGTACAATTACTACTTACTTCGGTGAAGGAAAATTCGGTGTTTTCCATCACCAGAACTGGGAAACCAGCATGCCTGACAGATATATCCGACGACATTGAAAGCCAAGTCAGAGGCCGTAACGTTGATTCTTTAACTTCATGCAAACCATCATCATCATCATCATCTGCCTAGCCTTTTCCCAACTATGTTGGGGTCGGCTTCCAGTCTAACCGGATGCAGCTGAATACCAGTATTTTACATGGAGCGACTGCCTATCTGACCTCCACAACCCAGTTAGTACTGGGTAATACGATACCCCTTGGTAAGACTGGTTGTCAGACTTTTTGGGTCACTGACTACCTAACGACTGTCAAAGATCTACAAATGACACCCGGGACCAACGGCTTAACGTGCTTTCCGAGGCACGGAGGAAACTCGGTATGTAATGGGTGGTCACCCATCCACAGACCAACCTAGGCAAGCACGGCTTAACCTAAAGATCGATCCGAGCGGCTGTTACTATTTAGCCACGAGCTCCTCATGCAAATCATTGTTCCAAAAGCTAAATCTACTAACAGCACCGTCCATATATATATATATATATATATATTTGAGTCTTGTATTTTCATCAAAACACATCAGTACCTATACAAATCCTTTGGTGACTATTGTAATTTTCATACCCGGTATCCTAATAGCTTTCCCTTGCCAAACATAAAAACTGATCTTTATAGAAGAAACTGTTACCCCATGTCAATTAAGTTATTTAACAAATTACCTAGTGAACTGAAAGACCTACCCATTACTATATTTTGAAAAAAATTGTACGCCTGGATATAGTCAATAAACGTTTTAACACGACCCAGGAATACCTTAGTTATAAGCATAGAAAATTATTATAAAACCTCACTATGTTCCTATTCTAGTGCAAAAATACCTAGTTAAGTTATAATACAACGAAAATTAAAAAGAGTACCTATATGTATAGTTATGTCACCCATTCCGTTTAATGTAACATTAATTTACCATGGATCTGGGACTTTTGCGCGAAAGACATATGCGCGAAGGACACTTCCGCGAACCCTCTTGCGCGAAAAGACATATGCGCGCATGGACTTTTGGGTGATTAGACTTTTGCGCGAATGGACTTTTGCGCACATAGACACTTACGCGCATAGAAACATGCGCGCAGAGACACTTGCGCGAATGGACACTTGCGCGAATGAACTTTTGCGCAAAAGGACACTTCCGCGACTAGATTTACTCGCGACTGGCTACGGTTAATCTGTAGAGTAAACATAACATCATATTATTTCTTGTTTTCAATTAGATAGAGCGAGAGAAGTGGCAACACTGCCCGAGTGACATGTCAAATTATTTTTTTGTATCTACCATGAATAGTGTTGCCAGATATAATTATTGTTTAATCGATTTACAATATCGATTTTGAACGTATGTTTCAAAATAATTTTACTCTCTGTTCAAGCTTTTGGGTTTCATTAATGTCGATTTTTAAGGTCATTCAGTTTCTTTAATGTCTATTATGACAAATGTATATTGATGTATAGAACATTCTTGTTACTTTGTACGTTGAAATTACCTCTATCATAGATGATCAGTGCACATACACTAATGCCGATATAATTGCCAATAAATTTAATGACTTTTTTATAAACATGACAAACATCCCTAATTCTGAAACACATATTGACTACAAACATACCCTCACTGACATATCGGATACCATTTTTTTGACTCCAACTAGTGAAGATACTGTGTTAAAAATTATTAATTCTTTAAACTCAACGAACTCAACCGGGTAAGACGACATCAATACGAAAATTCTTAAACGTTGCTCTAAATATATATCACATCCACTCGCCCACATTGTTAATCTATCGTTATTTCAAGGTTTATTCCCCGCCAGACTAAAATTTTCGATAGTAAAACCTTTATACAAAAAAGGAGATAAGAATGACATGAATAACTATCGACCGATTACTCTAATACCCGTAATTTCTAAGATTTTTGAAAGAATTATGTACGATAAACTGCATTCCTTTATAATAAAACACTCAATTTTAAAAGAGGAACAGTTCGGTTTCAGAAAAAATAAATCAACAACTCTTGCATGTTTCTCTCTTGTGAAAATGATTACCTCTAGTCTGAATGAGAAAAAGTCAATAGCATCGATTTTTCTCGATATGTCAAAAGCGTTTGACTTCGTAGATCACAAACTGCTTCTCTTCAAACTGAATCGTTATGGTGTTAGGGGAAACGCATTACAGTGGATAGAATCTTATCTAAATAATCGCCAGCAATGCGTAGAAATATCGAGGCATACCTTATCAGAAAATAAAATATATAGATCCGCCTATCGTCAAAACTCATGTGGTGTTCCCCAGGGCAGTATATTAGGACCCTTTTTGTTCTTGCTATATATCAATGATTTGCCCAACGTAACCCCATATTCTTGCGTTCTGTACGCCGACGATACAACTCTTAGTATTGAACTCACCGATAACAATATCACCAAATACGAAAAAGAGATTAATAACACGTTAAATAAAATAATAGAATGGCTTAAAGACAACAATCTACATGTCAATATTAGTAAAACCAAACTTATACAGTTCCAAACTTACAATAGCAAACGTCACCAATTAGAAATCAGATATGTAAATAACCCTGTAGAAGAGGTTGAAAGTGCTACTTTTTTGGGGATAACATTAGATAAATATTGCAACTGGAAAGTACACATTGACAAATTATGCTCTAAGCTGCAAAGATTTGTATTTGTTTTAAACCGAATAACTCGCGTAGCTGGTATCACTGCAGCACTTTATGCTTATCATGGTTACGTAGCATCAATTCTCCGCTACGGCATCATTATTTGGGGAAATTCTGTTGACACTACTAAAGCATTCCGAGCCCAAAAAAAATGTATTCGATCCATGACTAAAGCCCATCCATTACAAAGCTGTGTCCCAATCTTCAAAAAATTAAAAATATTACCACTCCCATCTTTATATATATTCGAACTCTGCATCTTTGTACGTAAAAACTTAGCACTATTTCAAGTACACAATGATGTTGTAATACGTAAAAGTCGAAATATCCACAAATTATGTGCACCCCAACAGAGAATTAAACTATTTTCGAATAATGTTTACTGTATGGCAATTCAAATTTATAATAAATTGCCTAATGTTTTTAAAAGTCTTAACCTCATGACATTCAAAAAGAAACTATTTAACTTTCTGTTGCAAAAGTGTTACTACTCAACGAATGAATTTTTAAATGAAAAATTTAATTCAAAATTTAAATTAGATGACGACTTACCTCCTAATAATTGAATTTCTATGATATTGTATTGTTTTTTTTTTCTTCTTTGTATTGCATAGTTCTTGACTTTATAATTAATAACCCTTGACATTGTATTTAACCATTTTTGACATTGTAATTAATAACCCCTGACATTGTATTTCATAGTAGTTAACGTTTTCCTTATTCTCGACATTGTATGGTTTAATATTAATTTTAATTCTTTGAAATATTTGTACGCTGGAAACAGCAGAATATTATGGACATCATATTATATGTAACACCTATGTAACAACAATATTCTGGCAAATAAATTTATTATTATTATTATTTCCTTTATTCATTTCTATACATATAATTTACATTTTTAAATATTTCTATACAAAGTAATATAAAAAAAACATTTAAAAATATAAAAAATAGTAGCCCACTGGTATCGGGAACAGGGTCTGAAATACCGGTGGTCAGGGCTCTTGAGAGAGGAACCTCCTAACAATACGCGCCGTGTCCAGAAGTACTGCTTTCTGAATCAAGCCCTTGATCCAGCTGCCAAGCGAGAGCCTCCTCAGATGTTTGTCGAGGCTATTGGCTATTAAGCCATTGGCCGACACGACTATCGGCACAATGACTGCTGTACTCACGTCCCACATGTCGACAACCTCGCGAGCCAGATCTAGATATTTGAATTGTTTATCTTTCTCTGCTTTCACGAGGTTCTCGTCATGCGGAACCGTTATATCAACAATCATTGCGCGACGCTCCAATCGATCTATCACCACAATGTCAGGTTTATTGGCAACAATAGTCCTGTCAGTGATGATAGATCGATCCCAATACAACGTGATATTACCATTATCGAGAACTGGGTCGGGCGCATACTTATAGTATGGTACTTCTGATTCCACAAGGTTGTACTTCAAAGCAAGTTGCTGGTGGATAATCCTGGCAACGAGGTTGTGTCTATGCAAGTATTCTCCGTTAGCCAGACGAGAACACCCAGAAATAATGTGTCGGATCGATTCTCCCGGACGGTGGCATGCCCGACATATGTCAACCGTGCCATCCTTCACAATGTATTTCCGGTAGTTATTCGTCATCATAACTTCGTCCATTATTGCACAGACAAAACCTTCGGTTTCCCCGAATAGGTCACCGAAACGCAGCCAAGATACGGACGCTAAGAAGTCTACATCGGGTCCATGTAGGGCCCGGTAAAAGCGTCCGTGAAGCTCCTTGCCCTGCCATACCTCCTTGCGATCATTAGTATCTAATACTCTAGGTTTGCGCCAGTTCTCGTTAGCCAGAGAGAGCGGGGTGAGGCCCTTGTCCACTGAGACCACATCTCGGTGCATCCCCTCGTCGACTTCTAGGAAGTATTCCCTGAGGCTGCATATCTCACGGTTGTGCAGGGTCTTAGCATTTAAGAAGCCACGACCCCCGCACTTCCGCGGGATATACAGTCTCATCACCGACGACCGCGGGTGATGCATTCGATTTGCGGTCAGCAGTGCGCGGACCCTCCTATCCAGGGCATCAAGTTCCGTCTGAGTCCATTTGAGTATGCCGAAAGAATACATCAAAACCGGCATGACCCAACCATTGAAGGCGCGCACCTTGTTTCCACCTGACAAAATACTGCTTAGTACTTTGTTCAGGCGGCCAAAGAAGCGGTCCCTCAATGATTGTTTCATGTCGGCAGTATTGATACCTAATGCTTCCGACATACCCAAATACTTGTAGGTTTCTGTTGAGGAGAGGGATCTAAGGTGTATGGAATCAGAGAGTTGAGTTCCCACTGATTCCATAATCTCCCCTCGCTTCACATGCATGACTGCACATTTGTCCACACCAAATTCCATCCTGATGGCGCTACTGAAAGTTTCCGTTACCTTCAGTAGCTTCATCAGTTGCAAGTTGTTGGGGGCAAAGAGTTTCAGATCATCCATGTAAAGAAGGTGAGATATGACCTGACCACCTCTCCTCAACCGATAGCCTAGACCTGAACCCTCCAACAGTGTGCTGAGAGGGTTCAAGGCTAAACAAAACCACAATGGACTCAGACTGGAATATACCACGCTCAATCTTTATCGGTTCGCTGTTCCCCTGGATCTGTCGACATCCTGGATAGCGAAGGACCGTTCTCCAGTGCCCCATACATGACATCAGGAAGGTACGCAGAGTTGCATCAACTTTATACAACTCCAGCACCTTCATGAGTCATGTATGAGGCACAGAATCATAGGCCTTCTTGTAATCTATCCAACATGTAGACAGATCCCTTCGCGAGCGGCGAACCTGTTGGCTAATGGCCATATCAATAAGGAACAGCTCCCTAGTACCGCGGGACCCATTCCTACATCCATTCTGAGAGGCAGACATGATAGAATTACTATCAATATGATGATTGATTTTAGCTCTCAAAATGGATGTAAGAACTTTATAGACCGTTGGTAAACAAGTGATTGGTCTATAATTTTTGGGTTCCGCAGTACTACCTGATTTATGGAGCAGGTGGGTAATTCCTGTCGTCAAGAACTGGGGCAGCGACCCTGACTCTAAGGCTGACTGAAACTGGGATGCTAAGCGAACATGTGATCTCTGGAACCATTTAATCCAGAAGTTGTGCAGTCCATCCGGCCCTGGAGATTTCCAGTTAGGCAACGGACGGACTGCACGAGCTACATCTTGGGGGCTGATGATAATTGCCCCCATTTCAGGTATCGAATCACACGCTCGTTCAACCTCCCGGGTCCAATCACCCTCAGTGTGACTGACAGGCACCGACCAGATGTTGCGCCAGAACGAACACATGGCGTCATCATCTGGTAGACGCGTATCAGTCACACCTTGGTCCGGTCGTTCCCAAGCCCTATATACCCACCTTTCATCACTTCGGAATGTGCGATTCTGAGTGTAACGCTCCACTCGCCGCTTGTACCGACGAATACGGCTTGCCCATGCACAGATCTTCTGCTTCAGGAAGTCGATACGCTCTGTGACGCGGGCTAAGTAGTCTCGAAAACTAACATCAGTTCCCGAGAACGCCCGCTTCACAAAGCGCAACACTCTAGGTCGAGTATTGCCCTCCCTGAAGCAGATTAACTTGCCGATGAGTGCTCTAGCCTTACCGATACGCCGCTCAATCCTGCATTGCCAAGCTGGAACAGCAAATTTTGGTCGTGTAGCTCTGTCGTTGTTGGGAAATTTGACGTGAGCTACACGACATGCCGCTACAGCTCCACAGTACAATATTGAGTGGGTATCGGCGAGGTCTTTGCTGCTGTCAAAGCAGTTTGACAGCTGCGAATCTAAAGCACACACCAGCGCCTTGTTTTTCTTGTGCATAGGTAAACGAGGTAGACGTGGTCTAAGTTCAGGCGGTGTGGATCGGTACTCCCGGAATGCACCCTCCAAAGCGCTCCTCAATTGTGCGTTGCACTGGGTACTCACGGATATAACTTCGTCATCATCTTCTTCACCATCGTGTTCGGATCGCGGTGGAGCACTGGATACATTTTGTAGCTGTACCGCAATCATTGGCGAAGCAGGTATAACTAGGTTACTCCGTGAATCGAAGCGTAGTCGCTCAAGTACGGTGTCATCCAACATGTGGTTACGCTGTATGACCCGCACTTGATCCGACAGCCGTTGCGCCGACACGCTGACACCTGGCTCAAGCACCTGAAACAGAGAGAGCATCCGACCACGGTACGCAGTCAAGTTGCTTCCCCCCTCAGTAGCCCCATAATATGCGCGCATGACGTTCTCATTAATGGACTGAGTCCATCGCATGCGCGACACATTTCCACCGGCAGCGGGGACCCTGTTCGGGGCCTGTTGGCCTCGAGGTCCCAAGCCCGCTGGTGGCCGTCCTCTTCCTCGTCGTCGTGGTGGTGATGGGGTCGACGGCGGGGAGAAAAACTCGTCACTCGAGCTCGACGCAACTGCAGCGATCGGAGACACAGCACTCACGATTGAGGCGCGTCCCGGCGGCTGCGAGGCGGAGCTGAGCGACGAGTCCGGAGATGGTGGGTGTGCCTGATGTTTTGCCCGGCTTCTTGTCAGCATTCATGTATATTTTCAAGTATATTCCAAAAATTTAGGGTCCGGTTTTGTAAAATAGGTTTTCTGTTTTTTTTTTATCATTGTTATTGATGTAATTAATATATTATTGTTTAAATATGGGTTAAATCGATAAAAACATTAAATTAAAATTTAGTATCGTAAAATTCGTGCTGTCAATTTGACACTCGGGCCACAGATTTTTTTTATTATTATATTTCCTTTATTTATCTTTACACAAATCTTATACATTTTTAAATATTTCTTAAACTAAAAACAATATAAAAAACATTTAAAAATATAAAAAATTGTAGCCCACCGGTATCGGGAACAGGGTCCAAGCTACCGGCGGTCAGGGCTCCAGAGAGAGGAACCTCCTGACAATACGAGCCGTGTCCAGGAGTACCGCTTTCTGAATCAAACCCTTGATCCAGCTGCCTAACGAGAGCCTCCTCAGGTATTGGTCGAGGCTCTTGGCAATTAAGCCATGGGCTGATACAACTATCGGCACAATGATCGCTGAGTCCACATCCCACATGTCGACAACCTCGTGAGCCAAGTCAAGATACTTGATTTGCTTATCTTTCTCGGCTTTCACGAGGTTCCCATCATGCGGGACCGTTATGTCAACAATCATTGCACGCCGCTCTGATCGATCCACCACCACTATATCAGGCTTATTGGCTACAATAGTCCTGTCAGTTACGATGGATCGATCCCAGTACAATGTGATACTGCCATTTTCGAGAACTGGGTCGGGCACATACTTATAGTACGGTACTTCCGATTCCACAAGGTTGTATTTTAGAGCAAGTTGCTGATGGATAATCCTGGCTACAAGGTTGTGTCTATGCAAGTACTCTCCGTTAGCCAGACGAGAACACCCGGAGATAATGTGACGGATTGATTCGCCTGGACGGTGGCATGCCCGACATATGTCAACCGTACCGTCCTTCACAATAAATCTCCGGTAGTTATTCGTCATCATAACTTCATCCATAATTGCACAGACAAAACCTTCGGTTTCTCCAAAGAGGTCCCCGGAACGTAGCCAGGCTACGGACGCTGGTAGGTCTACATCGGGCCCATGCAGGGCCCGGAAAAAGCGTCCGTGAAGCTCCTTACTCTGCCATACTTCCATGCGGTCGTTAGTGTCAAGCACTACAGGTTTGCTCCAGTTCTCTTTAGCCAAGGAGAGCGGGGTGAGCCCCTTGTCCACTGCGACCACATCTCGATGCATCCCCACGTCGGTTTCAAGGAAATATTATTATTATTATTACAAAAAAGGTTTATCAATCGATTCCCATTTAGAAGAACCTCAGTGTTATGTTTACTCTACACCTAACCTAACCATTCGCGCATAAGTCCTTTCGCGCATGTGTCTTTGTGCGTAAATGTACGTTCGCGCATAAGTCCATTCGCTCAAGTGTCTATGCGCGCAACTGTCTATGCGCCCAAAGGTCCATTCGCGCTAAAGTCTAATCGCCCAAAAGTCCATGCGCGCATATGTCTTTTCGCGCATGTGGATTCGCGCAAGTGTCCTTCGCGCAAATGTCTTTAGCGCTAGTGTCCTGATACCATTTACCATCTATGCACACCCATATTATGCCAATAAATTATTTGATTTGATTTGATTTGATTGGCAGCATAAAAGCTTTGACACTAGGTTATGCAGAAACCACACGAAAAAAAACTTACTGTAGGTATAACATAAATTATAAAGTATGACTAATGATTATCGTAAATAATGAAAGGCAATGACGTGTTAAAACTTCAAGGTGGAAAACTAAATGCTTACCCAGTTTTAATAAAGTTGTGCCAAATGTCACGTACTATCTTCCTCATCTTTTGAAATTCAGGAGTTGCGAAACTTCCATCTGAACCATCCATGTTATCCAACCACGCCAATGTTTGAGCGCAGTGATCAGCTCCTCGCACGTCAGTATGAGGCACTAGGGGAACGTCCTCGTCCACAAAGGAATATTCATACAAATATACTTGATTGTTGCCTGCCTCTGCATGCAGCTTCACAGCCCTAAGCATAGGATAAGTAAACATGACATCCGAAAAGAAGTCGACGTAATTGAGAACGGTATCGTTGCCAACAGGATTGTCGACGAAATAATATTTCTTGACCTTACTGGCTACTTCTTCTCGATCTTTATCAGAATCAAACTTAAGGTCAGCTGGTAAGAAATCAGAAAATTTTTCATTCATTTTGTTCTTCCAAGTGTCAAATAAGGTAATACGCAGCAGTCCTTCCATGTTAGCGAATCCATACAGCAAAGGTAGTTTTTGGTAGTCGCCATTCTTAAGAATAGTCAGAGGAGATTCTGTCAGGAACGCTCCGTCTGTATCACGCTCCACACACGGTGAAAACAAGAAAGTAGAATCAGTTCTACTGTCAAACATATCAGAGGTCAACAAGTCCATTGAGGCTGTCTTATAGAACTGTTCTAAAGCGTCTATATCGTCTACGTTAGCAAAGTTCTGATCTTTAGCGAACGTTTTGGCAACCTCAAGTGGGTCCCTCTGTACTGCAAATGCGGCAAGGTTCGCACCGCTTTCGGCTACGACTCGGTGAAATAATCCATCGGCTGACTTGGACAGCATTAGTAAATCCACTGATGCGGAACCTGCACTGGCACCTCCAAGAGTGACATCGTCAGGGTTACCGCCGAAGCTTGCGATATTCTCTTGTACCCATCGCAGCAGCGCCACCTGGTCCTTCGTTCCAGCATTCCCTGGTACGTCCTCGGTGCCGAGACAAAGGAACCCGTGAATGCCGAGACGGTAGTTAAACGTGACCATGATGAAATCTTTCTTTTCCTTCATAAACTGTGTTCCTTGATATAAATTACCAAAGCCAATGGAATAACCTCCTCCGTGAGTATACACGAGAACGGAAAGATTTTCCTCAGTAGTGTCGGGAACAAATACGTTAGCAGTTAGACAATCTTCTTTCATCTCAACAGTGAATGGCAGAAATTGAAACATGGCATCGTTCTGTGGGCAAATGACTATATGGTCATCGGTTGCATCAAACGGCGCCGTCCATGTTGGCGGTGGGAGCGGTTCCTGGAATGTAAAAGTAAATTAAATATTAGAATTGTTTGTTGTCACACACATCATCATCAGCCAAACCCTTTCTTAATCAAGTTGGCTTTGGCTAGCTGGATGCAGCTGATACCAGTGTTTTATATGAAACGACTGCCTAAGTGACCCAATTAACTTGGTTATGGACTTCAGATCGTTTGGATGTCACGATAGCTCTTGACATGATTGAGTCAGACTCTCGGCCTAGACACAGCAGACATAATTTAGTAATAATTATAGCAAATCATATAACCACCTTGAATTTGTTTTCGCCCGCGGGTGCTACGGCGTAGGGTATGTTGTAAAAGGTGTATAGTTCCCCGTTGTTGTGTTTGCGCCCACGCACCGGTCCTTGCGCTAATCTCACTTCCCGCCATTCATGGTCAGCCAGAACAGCTGGCACGCACAACAAAACCACACACGTCCACCATTCCATCGTTTCAACTAAGGACTACCTTACAATTCAATGTTTATAAATAGGCATCTTTATCTGCTTTTTTTTTGTGAAATTCACTCTGAATAATCAAAAATTGTTCGTAAGATTCTTTAAATGGATACGGTAGATCTCTTGGAATCTTAGATATTTCTGATGATAGAGTAATTGATTTAAATGATTTTATTATTTGACTTTTTGTTTGATCACCTTATCATACGTGTTCTTCGAAAAACAACAAATGCATTCCTTTTCATGAGCCAGATTTCCTTACTCGAGGATAGGTTAAGTATCGGAGGGTTAAGTTGCAAGTCGTCGGTGTCAGTGCAGGACCTTGTTAATGCACAATACCCTTTTATTTACAGGAGAAGCCAAAAACTGTTTTAAATATTAACCAACAAGTATGTCGAAGGTCCTAGATTTTGTCTGTTTTACCAACAGTGAGTACTGCCTGGCAAGCTACTAAATTCATACATTCCATTATGATAGTTATAGAATTAGTACCTCCACCTATTGGTAATTAGTAGAACTACAACACCCTTTTATCGAATCACAATGTTCTGATCAATGACTGCTAATTAATGATGGCACCTTAATAGGACTATTGCCGGTCAGTGTCAGGTTTTATGTTGAACAAAATATTATTTACGGCCGTAAACGTTAGTATTTACAAAATTGTAGTAATTAAAATCATCAATACAACCCCTGTAAGTTCATTGAATCCCATTGAATGACAATTCCATGAAAAAGTCATTCAATGAAATTAAATAAACTCGGTGGGTAGTATTGCTGATTTTAATGATTATTGATTAGTAAAGCCTTATTTGTTACGGTTGCAAATCATATTTTAATCAACACACAACCTGACACTGACCTTTGATCTGCCGGAAATGGTTTTAAGCAAGATTCCATTGTTGTAAAAAGTAATGAAGCCACTAATTAGTTTTAACTCAATAACGCCTTTGCATTTATGAATATTGGCATTGTTTCATTATTAGAGTAATTAATTGTGAAGTATTCTAGTATTGTTTGTAAGTTTTAATGAACTTACTATGTAATAAATACTGTACTGGGTGTGTGGCACTTCCGCCCAGACAGAGAACGCGCGTAGGTAGAAAGGGAAATGGTACTTTTTTTTAAATTATTATAACTATCTTTGTGTAGCTTTTAATATTTATTTATATGTTGTTAGGATAAACCTGATTACTTATACCATAATAAAAACCAAAAACTAAATTAAAAAGTGACTTTTGAAAAAGTTATTGGAGTTTTAGCTGAAGTGGTGCCAATTCCCCCGTGTTCCCCTAATAAGTATTAATGTAAGTAGTGATTATTATAACATGGAAGAATAAGGTTGGAAAGAGTAACTGTAACAGTCATCAAGGCTTAATATTTTTTTATTTTATTATGTATGTAGGTACCTACGTAATCTGATAATTTTGAAGTTTTCAGAAATCTTCAAGATATGGACTTGATGGATGTACAGTAGTAGTTAATAAAATATTTCTTAGTGTGCACGGGTCTATTTGGGCTCTACCTCATCGATTGGGAGATCATCAAGCAAGTGTCTTTGAAAAAAATAACTCTAAACTTATACTGTCACTTACGGAATATCTTCCGTGACCGAACTTGGGACAAGCTACTCTTCGCATTCGCATGGGAGGACTCGGCGTCCGCAAAATTTCCAGTATTAGTTTACCGGCCTTCATATCCTCGGTCCCCAGCACTAAGAAATTAATCGGGAATATCCTGGCTTCCACACTGGTTGATTTTGAAGTGCCGTGCTTCTCCGAGGCTATCGATGCTTGGAAACTCGCTTGCCCGAATACTGAAGAACCCGACCTTCCATTTTCCTAGAGAAGGTGGGACGAACCGCACTGCAGAGTAGTTCAGAACAATCTACTGAACACGTCTGCTACTGCTGAGCGTGGGCGGCTACTGGCTGTGGGTGAGTGGGAGTCGGGTCTTTGGCTTCATGCACTGCCGTCGTCGAGCATAGGCACATTGTTCGACGACACGACCTTCCGCCTCGCTGCTGCTTTACGCCTTGGTGGTGCCTGCTGTTCTCCTCATCGCTGTCACTGTGGAGAAGCTGTCAACAACCTCGGTCACCACGGCCTGTCATGCAGCCGAAGTGCGGGCCGTTTTGCACGGCACGCGAACATAAAGGACATCATCCGACGAGCTCTTATCACCGTCGGCGTTCCAGCTGTTTTAGCCTTGTTATGGTACAGATGCAGGGCCTGTCTGATTTTTTTGTCTGACTCGTCTGATTTTACAGATTCAGAACAAATCAGAAACATGTTGAAATTTTCATGGACGTAGTCACTACTATCATCATCGCAGATATTATGAATTGACTGACTCATCTGATGATGGTCTGAAATAGGGTATTTTTATCTTTTTCATTTACTTTGTTCATAGCTTTTTTTTTTCTTCTCTAATTTTTTAACCCTTCCCTTTTGGTGCTTTATTTTCCTTCATAAATCGTTTTTTCTTCTTCTCAGAAATTCTAAATCGTTTTCGAGGCACCTGGAACTTACTAGTAGCAATTATAAAGTGGGGTAATGAGAACCAATTTGGCTCCTTTTACCCTTTGGGGCCCTTTTT
This sequence comes from Noctua janthe, assembly GCA_910589295.1. Lineage (NCBI taxonomy): Eukaryota > Metazoa > Arthropoda > Insecta > Lepidoptera > Noctuidae > Noctua > Noctua janthe. The sequence goes on along the minus strand of OU342556.1, from coordinate 7,743,544 downwards.
TAAGTTTTCATATAATTTTCAAAATACCGTTTATCATTTACTTATATAAACTTTTGTATCCAATTTTCTAATGATAAAGCTACTGATTAAAAGAGGCAACACTTATAATAAAATCATTTTAATACTTACAATTTGTCTTGAATATCGTAAAAAATTAGATTAGATCGATCGCCCGAAAAACCGACGTGCGGTCTTTTTATGCACCAAAAGTAAAATAAATAGCGGTGCGACTAGTCACACGTAGTTCTCCCACGTCCTTCTGTACTATGGCAAAACAAATCTGGACCTAACTTGATTAGATACACGTAAACTAGGGTAGTCCTCATTACCCCGTGGCTCCGATTCCCCCGTGTTCCCCTACACCTAATTATGGTCCTTATAGTTTATCGGTAATCGGTTTAATTTTCTATAGCAGCTTGTCTCTCGACAAAGGCCTCCTCCTAGGACTTCCATGCAGCTCGATCTACATACAGATCCACGATGGCTGCAAGGTACGGTACGGTCTACCTCATGATTGATAGTTTTAGTTCGTGTGTCCTTGTGTAAGACTAACAGTTTATACGAATACAAACCATATTCGCATAAGATTAATATTGTTATAATAAATTCCTATGAGCCAATGTAATTAAGAGTTTCATGCCTTATTCTTATGCTTACAATGTTGGTATTGGTATGAAACGCCTATTTTACTTAAAGTAGATAGGTACCGTATATCAGTCCCGTCTGTGAATTCTGCCCGAAGGGCTAAAGTAGTAATTGTATATTTGTGGTGTATGGATCTTGTGGCAGTGGCCAGAATGGAACTGCTTGGCAATTCATTATAATTATGATATTATCAGTATATTATATTATCAGATAAATTAGCATTATTGTCAGTGGTGTTGTCTCTTACTAGATTAGATCCTTATTGAATCAATGTTATGAATCGTTGCTGTTTCCTCGGACTGCGCTGCAGCCTGAATATTTAATTGTAACAATTGCCTGTAAAGACGGAGATTGAAAAATCAATAATTGAGGTTAAATAATAATACAATAACTATCTAATATTTAACTTCTTATAAAAAATAAATAATAAGCATGACTATATTATAAATAAACATAAATACCTAACGACTTTCTGCTTAAAATACAAATATAATTAAGGTTTCAAAGAAACAAAAAACAGCCACACATTGTAATAACATGGATTCGAACTTGGACTTCATTGATCGTGAACCCATGCTCAGCCCAAACAGCTACCAACCCATGTTAATACTACGCGAATTTTAACAATGCAATGGTAAGAACAGGTCATCACTATGATGTGTATTCTAAATGCAACAGAAATATAATGCTATTTCGCGTAGTGTAGACAGTTCATTAGTGTGTGTGTTATGTGTAGAATGTTGAGACATCACTCATACACGCACACGCACACACACTGCTGTATCGCGCTCGCACAGTTCATAGCAATGTAATCTTTAGCATGGTACTGCACTTTTGAGGTCTACTGTACAGTGTCTGGCATCAAGGTACTCGAAAAAACGGGCTGTGGACATACGATATTCTTGTCATCGCTGGCATCAAATGGTTCCGTCCAATTTGGCGGTGGGAAAGGTGCCTGGAATGAAAAAGTATTATTCAATGTTTTGTGAACGAACGACTTAGAAGTATGGAGAGGAAGACATGCTGCGCAGACCCCAAATAAATTGGGATAAGGGAAGCAGAATGATGATGTGAATGAACGAGTTACAAAAGTAATTTCACTAAGTTACGTTTGTCAGTCGTTCATAAATTCAAGGTGGCTGGTAGCAACTGGATGAGAGTTGCCGAGAATCGAGGTAAGTGACGTACGATTGAAGAGGTCTATGTCCAGCAGTGGACTGTTATAGGCTGATGATAAACATGGAAGTCAAGTCAAAGACTGAGCAAGACTGGCCCTCAGCTTCGGTATAGACGACGATGACATATAATTAAACAATTTGAATTCATTTTCATCACCTTGAATTTGTTTTCGCCCACAGGTACTGTGGCGTAGGGTATGTTGTAGAAGGAGTATAGTCCCCCGTTGTGGTGCTTGCGCCCGCGCACCAGTCCTTGCGCTGTTGTCACTGTCCGCGATTCGTCATCAGCCAGAACAGCCGTCACGCACAACAGAATCACACTCATCCGCCACTTCATCGTTATGAGTATGAGACACTTTACAATTCAATGTTTTATTAAATTAATTAGTCTACATATAGTGTTCAAGATTGATAAAATGAATTGATTACATTAATTTATTGAATTGTATTTTGAAAATTTATTATTTAGTCACCTACACTTGTTCTTTTATACATAACTAGCTTTTGCTCGCGGTTTTGCTCGCGTTATGATCTGAAATTATCCCACGGAAACGTTTTAAATATAGAATATGACACTCCGGGATAATGTGGCTTCCCATAAGTGAAATAATTTCGGAATCGGCTCTGTGATTCCAGAGATTATCTCCTACATTAAAAATTACAAACTTTCAGGGTTACCACCGAAGCTGGCGATGTTCTCTTGTACCCAGCGCGGCAGCGCCATCAGGTCCTTCATGCCAGCATTGCCCGGTACGTCCTCGGTGCCGAGACAAAGAAACCCGTGAATGCCGAGACGGTAGTTAAATGTGACCATAATAAAATCTTTTTCCTGCTCTATTAACTGTGTCGCTTTATTCCATTTTCCATAACCAATCATGTACAAACACGACGACTGAAAGATTTTCTTCGGCTGTGACGGGTACAAAAACATTGGCAACTAGACAATCTTCTTGCATCACCACTTGGTCTGGAAAAAAGCTAATAATCCTTGCGTTCTGTGGACATATTATGATATTCTCTTCACCGAATACATCAAACCGATCCGTCCGTTCTGGTGGTGGTTGAGGTGCCTGTAAAGTACATTATTTATGTGACTGGACTCGACTTAGGTTTAAGATAAGTGAAATATAAAAACTAAATGCCATCCGGAACAAAAAAGCTGACTGAAAAGGTATAAACAATCCGTCGATGTCGATTTTTTATGATGATACAGTATAAACATTAATTAACAATGATAACAATAGATAAAGGAAGGATAAGGAGAAAATCTAACCTTTTTATGGCATATTCGGCACACTTGAAACGGGTATAATTATGTATAAGTATATGGGCAGAAGATACCTATACACGGTTAAATTGGTCCATGTCCCGCTAGGGCGTTATATCTCTAGGATTGTGCCACTACCTCACACAGCAGTAAGTATGACTGTATTCTAACTTCTGTGTGGGGAAGAGAAGGCGCTACGCAGGACGCTAATGAAACTGGGGTTCTTGTTCTCACTAGAACTACGTTTTGGGGTAGTTTATTCACACTGTGCAAAACTCACACTTATGTGAATTTAGTATATATGTATAGTAATATATTTTGGCACGAAAAGCCTTTTTTTTTTTTTTTTTTTGGATGGGAAATCATCAAATGACCCCCCCCCACTCTGGGCGGAGCGGAAGGGAGTGTCAGACTTGTACTGACTAAAACCCATCCATGTTCCTTCTTTGCCCTTTGTGTTCCAGGGCCACGGTGTCTCTTTCGAACAGTCCCGCAGCTCTGGCAGGCATCGGCCCATGCGGACCCCTACTCGGTTGCTGACATCTCTTTGAGGCGCGCGTGGAACACTAACGCGCCGTCGACACGGCCTGTCGTCATAAGACGGCCGGACGGCGAGCTAGCCCATAACTCGCCGTCCACAGGCCCGCGCCTACGGTGGCCGGGAGCCACCACGTGACCCCCGACGCCCAGGGCGTCTCCCGCGGCGGCTGGGACGTGAGGTTCTTTCCCTCTCACGTCCCGCCACCTCCTTCACTAGCATGACTGCTTCACAGAAGGTGGTGACGGCTTCCCATTCCCTCTCGCTCCGGACCATGGCTTGAACCAGGGCCGGACGCGAGAGATCGCCGCCGCCAATCGCCGCTACAAGGACACGGCGGTGCTCCGCCCAAGCGGGGCAGACCTCTACGGTGTGCTCCACCGTGTCCTCCGGACGATCCTCGCAGTGGAAACACCCGGGCGTTTCCTCCCGCCCGATTCGGTGCAAGAACCTCCCGAAACAACCGTGTCCGGTGAGGATCTGCGTCAGGCGGTAGGTGAGGGCGCCGTGGCGCCTCTCTAGCCACTCCTCAAAGAGGGGACTTATCGCCACTATGGTAGCGTGCCCTGCACGGGGTTGCAACAGTCGCTCTCTCCATGTCGCCATGATATCACGCCGGAGGTCTGTCCGCTGAGCGGCAATTTGCCGCGGCAGCGGAGTTTCCCCCCGACGTAGTGCCTCCGCGCGCCATTCATGCAGGCGCGCGAGGACTATCGCCTCCAGATCCCATGGCGGCAATCCGGCAAGGAGGCTAGCCGCCTCGCCGGAGATCGTGCGGTACCCCCGGATTAGCCTTATGGCTATCACCTTTTGGGGCGCGTTCAGGTAGTGGGCGGCTTGCCGCCTTAAAGAACGCGCCCACACCGGGGCCCCGTAAAGGGCCATGGACCGCACGACCCCCGCGTATAGCCTCCGGCAGGAGGCGTTTGGACCCCTCAGGTTGGGCAAGAGCCGCTTGAAGGCAGCCCCTGTCCGTTCCAGTTTGGGAGCCAAACGTCGGAAGTGCTCCACGAAGTTCCACCGGCTGTCGAGGACGAGTCCTAGGTACTTCAACGTCGACCCAACGCCGATGGAAACCCCTCCTGCCGTCAGTAGGGATCCCGACGGTGGCGCATTTCGAGGCCCATGAAAACACATGGCCTCGGACTTGTGCAATGCCACCTCGAGACCCAATTGCCGGATCCTATCCACGACTATCGCAACCCCGCGTGTCATGTTTTCGGCCGCCGCCTCGTGCGACCTCCCTTGTGCCAGTACCAGCGTGTCGTCAGCGTAGCAAACTACGCTGACGCCGGTAGGGAGGTCGGCGCGCAGCACCCAGTCGTAACCGATGTTCCACAGGGCCGGTCCTAGAACCGATCCCTGTGGAACACCGCACGACATCTCTCGCCGGTTCCATTCTCCGCTCTGACCGGGGTAGATGACGGCCTTATCCGTCAAGTAGTCCCCGAACACACGACGAAGGTAGGTTGGCACCCGGTGATACCGGAGTGCCTCCCTAATGCAGCTCCAGGGCATGGAGTTGAAGGCGTTGGCGATGTCAAGAGACACCGCCAAGACGACCCCGCCCCGGGACACCGCGTCCCCCGTCGTGAGGGCTCTCACGCGCATGATGGCGTCCACCGTGGAGCGCCCCTTGCGGAAACCAAACTGGTGTTCCGCAAGATCCGGCCCAATCCCCGCAAGGTGCCCGGCAAGGCGGTTGGCAATGACTCTTTCAAAGAGCTTGCCCACCTCGTCGAGCAACACGATGGGCCGGTATGCGGACGGAGAGTCCGCAGGGCGCCTTGGTTTCCGGATGAGGACCAGCTTCCCCGTCTTCCAACGAAGCGGAAACTGGCCTCTCTCCAAGCATGCGCTTAGGAGCCCTTCTAGTCGGGGCCCGAGAGCCTCAGAGGCCAGGACCCAGGCTTTGCCAGGCAAGCCATCGGGTCCCGGGGGCACGAAAAGCCTCAGGTTACTGTCCGAGTTACATTCAAAGACTACGTAGTATTTGAAAGATTTTTTTTTTAATGGTGGCTCACTTGAAAAACACAATGGATTATAGAGATATACGTTACCGCCGTTACATTGCCGGCAGCAGTTAATGGAAGTAGTTTTTTTTCATATTATTCTACATAAAAATAAAGTAGGTGGATTCATTTTTTCTTTTTAAATTGCCACGCCGTAGTTCTGAATAAACTGCTACCCGTGCGAAGCCACGAAACCGGGGCGGGTTGCTAGCAAGTTAATACATAACACAATAATAACTGTCCCAAATGTAAGTACAAATATTGGATACCCTATTAGTAAGAGATGACATCCACTCTTGAAGGTCTCTCGCTCGGAACGCTTTTGAGTTGCATGTCATCATTTCAGTCTGTTCCCTTCTTATTGTCTGTTTATATCTGTGTACACAAGCTGTTATATAAATTAATACTTAATGTACGGCTCTGAGTTCGACTGTGTTTTATTTTTAACTAGCTTTCGCCAGCGCCTTCACCCACGCGGAGGTAAGAAATTATCCCACGGCAACATAGGCTAGGCTAGCCATAAGTCAGTAATCAATCAATAATCTTTATTACACAAGAAAGCAGTGGTAACCAAACCAATAAAACTCAGCGACAGACTAGGCTGGAGTACGGTCTACTCTACTACCAGCGTCAAGACTATCCCATGTTCCAACTTAAGTCATGGTTTACCTTTATGCCCATCGAAATCCTTTCAGCCGTCTAGGCGTTTTGGAAAAGACGTCACGGATTTTTGAAAGTAATTAAAGAAGAAACTAATCATTCAACTTTATCATTCAAATATTTAGTGGATGAGGAATTTATGAATCATCAATGTATCAAGTAATTACCACCATTTTATCAACCATATCACATAAATACGGAAGATAAAAAAATACTCTGATAAATATTAGCCTTGGTGTTTAGATTTTTGTTAGCAGTAGTCGAACTGTAACAATGAAGTGGTGGACGTGTGTGGTTCTTTTCTGTGCGACGGCTGTTCTGGCTGATGACGACTGGCTGGATGTGAACACTGCGCAAGGGCCGGTGCGCGGCCGCAAGCATTCTAGCGGACAGCTGTACGAGTTCTACAACATACCGTATGCCACAGCGCCTACAGGCGTCGATAAATTCAAGGTGCTTAATTATTCATAAATGATTACGTGTAACACACGTGTTCATCTGTACGATTTATTCCTTAATTAATTACACGACACATTTATATATAACGTCTATAATAAAGGGTATCGGGGGTGGGTAGGGTGGGGTATCGTATTACCCAGTACTAACTGGGTTGTGGAGGTCAGATAGGCAGTCGCTCCATGTAAAATACTGGTATTCAGCTGCATCCGTTTAGACTGGAAGCCGACCCCAACATAGTTGGGAAAAGGCTAGGCAGATGATGATGACGATGATGTCTATAATAAAGGATAGGCAGTCGCTCCATGTAAAATACTGGTATTCAGCTGCATCCGGTTAGACTGGAAGCCGATCCCAATATAGTTGGAAAGGAAAGGAAAAGGCTAGGCAGATGATGATGATGATGATGTCCATAATAAAAGTACCCTTAACGAAGGCAGCCGAAAGGCACTTGTTCTCCCCGTCATTGCGATTATTTTTTTGTTCTACACCATACCTGGGAACCTTTTAGTTACGAGATAATGGAGGTCGAAGTTCCAACTTATTCACATTTTTTTTAAAATACAAGTTTTTCATATAGTAACTTTACTTTAAATATCTCCACGATCCTTGTACTATATAATCCATCCTTCATCAAAATGTTTTGAGTGCTTTAAATTGAGTCCTACCATTTTACCGCATCCCATGCTGGGCCCGGAAAAAGCATCCGTGAAGCTCATTACTCTGCCATACCTCCCTGTGGTCGTTAGTGTCAAGCACTACGGTTTGCGCCAGTTTTCTTTAGCCAAGGAGAGCGAGGTGAAGCCCTTGTCCTCTGCGACTACATCTCGATACATCCCCACGTCGGTTTCTATCAAACATTCCCTGACACTGCATATCTCTATATTATAATAAAAATCGACATCGGTGGATTGTTTACACCTTTTCAGTTAGCGTTTTCGGCCTTGTTGGGTTTGTTTATTTTTTCACTTATCTTAAACCTAAGTCGTGTCCAGTCACATAAATCTAAACATAACAATGTACCTTACAGGCACCTCAACCACCACCAGAACGGACGGATCGGTTTGACGCATTCGGTGAAGAGAATATCATAATATGTCCACAGAACGCAAATATTATTAGCTTTTTTCCAGACCAAGTGGTGATGCAAGAAGATTGTCTAGTTGCCAATGTTTTTGTACCCGTCACAGCCGAAGAAAATCTTTCAGTCGTCGTGTTAGTTCATGGAGGAGCTTACATGTTTGGTTATGGAAAATTGAATAAAGCGACACAGTTAATAGAGCAGGAAAAAGATTTTATTATGGTCACATTTAACTACCGTCTCGGCATTCACGGGTTTCTTTGTCTCGGCACCGAGGACGTACCGGGCAATGCTGGCATGAAGGACCAGGTGGCGCTGCTGCGCTGGGTACAAGAGAACATCGCCAGCTTCGGCGGTAGCCCTGTTGATGTCACTCTTGTTGGTAGCAGTGCAGGTTCTGCATCAGTGGATCTACTTATGCTATCTAAGTCAGCCGAAGGATTATTTCACCGGGTTATACCGGAAAGCGGTGGGAATCTTGCTGCATTTACAATACAGAGGGATCCTCTTGAGAATGCCAAAAAACATGCCAGAGCGCTGAACGCTCTCGCTATGGTAGACGACATAAACGCTTTAGAACAATTCTATAAGACAGCTTCAATGGACTCATTGACAGCTGATATGTTTGAAGACAGAACTGATTCTACTTTCGTGTTTTCCCCATGTGTGGAGCTTGATACAGACGGAGCATTCCTGACCGAATCTCCTCTGAGTATACTAAAGAAAGGCAACTACAAAAAGTTACCTATGTTGTATGGATTTGCTCAGATGGAGGGTTTGTTTCGGATTAATTACTTTGACATTTGGAAGAATAAGATGAACGAAAAGTTTTCAGATTTCTTACCAGCTGACTTAGAGTTTGAATCTGATGTAGAAAGAGAAGATGTAGCCAATAAGGTTAAAGAATTTTATTTCGGTTACAACCCAGTTGGTGACGACCAAGTTTTAAAATACATCGACTTCTTTACGGATGTCATATTTGCCAACCCTAAGCTTTGGGCTGCGAAGCTGCAAATAGAGGCTGGCAACGATCAAGTATATTTGTACGAATATTCCTTTGCGGACGATAATTCTACCAAAATACCTTACACTGACATGACTGGAGCTGATCACTGCGCTCAGACAATGGCTTGGACGGACAACTTAGGTGAGACCAACAGAGATGAAAGTCTCGATACTCCCGAATATAAGAAGATGAGGAAGGTAGTCCGTGAAATTTGGCACAACTTTATTAAAACTGGGTAAGCGTTCAATCTTTCAGCATCTCAATCTTTTCTCAATTATAAATCTTAACTACTGGTAACATTATAAACAGGATGTTCCTTTTAACTGGGTCATTATGGAGAAATCCAAATCTATTAGAGATACCTACCATGCGGCTATCCCAGATACATTCAGCTTTTCCCTTACTGTCCCCGTTAAAACAATTACACCCTGGTAGAGGGAAAAGTTTGGAAGTATGGGGTAATCTTCGGAACTACTGATCTGATTTCGAAAATTCTTTCACTAATATGACGCTACATTATCCCCGAGTGTCTTACGCTGTGTATATCTGAAACGTTCCGATAACGCCAGCGAAGCCATGGGCAAAGGCTTGTTAATTAAATGTATAGAAGATCGCTCACTGCTATCCATGGGTTCTATTCCAAAGTTAAAGAGGAAGTGGTGAGCACAACGCCTAGGCGCCTAGCTAATATGCCCAAGTCCTAAATTCAATTTAATTCCTCAGAAAGCCCGTGCCTGAAGGAACGTCACTGCCCGAGTGGCCTGCAGCACAAGCGAACAGGTCACCACACATGGTGCTGGATAAGGAACTGACACTAGGAGGAGTGCTCTTGGAGGATCGCATTCGCTTCTGGGAGGATATCTATGAGAAACATTACCGGGATGCCATACCACCACGCAGTGGGGCTGGTAACATGGCGCCGAAGAATATATTTTCTTTATTTGCTTTATATGTACTTTTCTGTCTTACTAAACGGATTTTAGTATACTAGAGTTAATCTTTAGTCTTGTTTAATGTATTTGCGTAGCACACTTTCAATGGCAGAGCCGTTCGTTCATGAAGACAAACATAAAATGAAGCAATTGATTAAGAATTTTCTTCAAAATCTTTGGCATTGGGATTGCAAGTGTTTTCCGCAATTGGGGTGCTTGTCACTTGTATAGTCAAACTTGTAATGGCTTAACCACTATTAGGTTAAATGTTACCTTATCATGAAACGACGGTCAAGTGACATTTAAACTTATACTGTCACTTACGGGACAGTAACATAATTTAACCTTATTGGTAAAGTTTCATTTTACGGGGAATTGTTACTAAAAGTGGTACAATAAATTACGAAGTTTGCACTTCATACTAACAAGACCTTGTTTTTCTGACTGTCCCGGAACGAGGGTTATGATTTTACTCGTTAACAAAGATTTAAATCGTTGGATTTCGACGGAGCCCTCAATATACAGAGATGTGTGAGCTCACGCATACCACATGGAACGATAGATACGATTTTGAGTATGAGAGAGCGAAATAATAATATTCATATATCACAGTCATTGAAACAGAACAGTCACCATCTTTTGCACGGTCCGGTGAATCTAATGACTCAAATCTTTGATTGTATTTTTTTTATTTATCCAGTCTTATTAAAATTTTATTCTAAATTCGTAACTAACTGTATTTTAACTGCGCTATAAGTGTATTATAAGTTATTGTGTAACTACTTGCATGACTGACAATTCAAGACAAACGCTCCCACGTAAAACGATGAAAGGGTTGTTATTTCGTGGTGGTACCCTGGGTTCTTCAGTATGGCGTTGAGTTCTAGGTTCCGCTGCCGATTGGGAGCGAGACCAGAGCGTGCCATGAGAGCCATTACACGATTACAATGGTATGCAACCGTGGGACCACTTTTTAAAGCATTAAAATATTGATTGTTCCCGCTATGGTAATATTACAGGCAGCGATATTTGTTAAGCAACTTTTAAACGAATACATTAAACGCAGATATAGGCATAATAATTACTGTACTCGTGGTAGAAACAAATGAGCTGGTTATCCACATACCGTATCTAAGTCTGGAAGGTTAATTCATTCATTCAGGTTTATCATGGCTCAGTCGATATATAATGGCTACCGAATAATATTTTAAGCGCTACATCTGACAATGCTTTCAAAGCTAAACCACTGAATCTATCTATATCTATCTATACATATAATAAAATCGTAAAAATTCAAATCGATGTTCCGAATTGGCGCAAAAACTACTGCATCGATCCTGTTCAAATTTTGCAAAAATATTTGTCACGCTACTTGCAACATTGCATTATGTTAGTATTATTCAATTGTTTACCGTTTCAGTCATGATATGCGTATCAACATCTATTTCAAAGTATATGTCAGCGAAACAAATAGAGAAACGGTTTCATGTCCGCTTTACAAGTTACAAGTTCAATCCCCAGTAAAATTATATTTTTTGTAATTGATTGTATTTTTTTTTAAAGAGTTTTTTATTATTTTCTCTTTTTTATGTATAATATAATAAATTCTTATGAATAAAGTTAAATCATTGGTAAAATTTCTTTTCTCATGTTTGAATCTGGCAGCTCGATGGTGTTCTGAACTGACAAAGGTGCTGTAAGACTCGATGTTTTGAATTTCACCTGTCGCTCCCAATAAAAATAATAGCAAGTATTGAAATTAATTTGAAACTATTTTGTTGTGTCGTTGTTCTTAGTTTTGCACTACTATAATACGTTCAGGTTGTTACTCTGCATTGTTAGGTCCCAAAAATAAATTCGTCTTTGTTGTCTTCGTCGTAGGGTGCATGATTGTAATGTATGATTTCTGATGCGTCTTGATTGTTAAAGAAAGCACATAATTCGTTACTTGAAAAATATTTAGGTATCTTTATCATATCTGTCTTTTGTATCTTACTACTATTATAAATGCGAAAGTTTGGATGGATGGATGGATGTTTGTTACTCAATCACGCCAGAACTGCTGAACGGATGTAGATGAAATTTGGCACAGATATAGATTATCGTGCTAATAACTTAGGAGGATGAGCAATATTGCATTAGAATAAAACGGCTATTTTAGCTGATTTGTTATCGAAGCAAAGTGAGGTAGGCTGACGGTTCACAGACCTCCCTGTAAACCAGGGTTCGCAATTTCGAGTCGCAGCCAGTATCCACTTTTTGTGATTATTTTTTACAAAAGTAATAAACATGGTTGGCGAGTTCGATCCCCAGCCGGTTTTCACTTTTTGTAACCAGATATTTTGTTTTATTGTAATGCTTTATGATTTTCAAATCATTATAAAGTAGATTAATATGCTTTTGTTTTTTTTTTAATCATTGAAAAGACAGGTAATCATAAATTAACAAATATTAATTGACCAATTTCACTGGCCGAAAAAAAATGTCTAAAAAAAATTTAATATAAAAACAAAAATTAAAATTATATAAAACCAACGACGTTGTAAATTTTTTCAGTGCGGGAATCGAACCCGCGGCACATAGCGCCGCAGTTAATCGCTCAGTCACTGCGCCAACTGTTCCGTCACATTGCATTTGTGCTGAATCTTCTGCTGGCCCAACTCCGCAAGGACCGCTAAATACAGCTTTAAAGTTTTTTATTTTTTAACCTTGCCCCAGTCCAGGCCCACACTTGGAATTTCTTCTGTATCGTGGGTGTATTTGCAGACAGTTAAACTCACAAACAACCAGACCCGGAAAAACTACCTGTAGGCCATACAAAAATGGGTTCCGTGCGGGAATTGAACCCGATACTCGCAGCGCAGCAGCCATTCGCCCAGCCACTGCGCCAACCGTGCCGTCACATAGCTGTGGCTGTGGCTCCCTCGCACATTGCTGCAACTTTTCTTAACGGTGGCCGGACTGCACATTCCGTTTTCATAATGCCGCTAAATCTTGCAAGTGAAGGTACTTCAATTTGCAGCATCACCAAAAACAGCGGCTGGGGATTCCTTTTGCAGCAGTGCAAGCTTAAAGTGCATAAGAGGCGTTGAACCGCAGCTTGCAGGACATCCGCGGCAACCAGGCGCTGATGGGTGGTGTTGTCGTTTTGCTCGCAGACGACTTTAGACAGATACTGCAAGTTATTGAGAGGGGCACACCGGCGGATGAAATAAACGCATGTCTCAAGGCGTCGCCACTGTTGTCTAGGATCGAAAAGATCCATCTTACCTACAACAAACGCGTCCAACTGTACAACGACCACGAAGCAGGTGTCTTTGCGAATATGCTGCTGCAAATGGGAGTGGGTCGTCTGAAATCGGGCGCAGATGGGAAAATTCCATTTTCCGAAGAATTTTCCCATCCACTGGCTACAGAGGATGCACGCATATCCACATCATCACATCATGTACATTTTTCCCAATTCGGAGGTTAATATAAAAAAAGAAGGGTGGTTGTGTCGTCAAAGAACGAGTGGGTCAATCAAATAAAAATAAATATATTATAGTCGTTGGCGTCAACATCCATAGACCCTGTGGTGGCTAATGATGATAGTACTGCCTCCCCCGTTGAATTTCTCAAGTCCCTGGGGTTAACTCCCAGACTGTGCAATGGAACCAGGCTTCGTATCACAGAGCTGGCCAGTAATATTATAATAGCCATCATTATTACAGGAGTCGCTAAAGGAGACAGCGGTTTAATTCCCCACATACCCGTTATTCCAAATAACTTGCCATTTCTATTTAAGAAGTTCCAATTTCCCTTAAAATTGGCTTTTACAATGACGGTCACCAAATTCCAAGGAAAAACCTTAAAAGTGGCAGGCATTCATTTGGGCACTTCATGCTTCTCACACAGTCATTACACAAATCATTTAATGTTGTATACAAAACGGTATTCGAATAAATAAATAAATAGCTCCCAAAAAGGCGTTTGATGGTTCACTTCGAAGAAAATGTCGTATGGCACCATAATGTTCCGGTTTTTAAGCCATATTGTCGCCTCAACGCCTTTTAATTTTGTTTCATACCTATGCCCACCAGAATTACAGCGCCCAGAAAGACGCCTTTTGTAGTCATCACCCACATTATCACATTTTGATCAGGCCTTCAGTTCTCACACATAACATCCTGCCTGTAATCCCCGAAGGGTTAGGCACAGGTGTGTACCTAATCGTACACTCACATGTAACCAGTTATGTTGAAGTCCCATGTAATAGGGGGCGAGTCTATTGCCATCAATCCAGCACAAATCCAGACTCCGTAGCTGCTACTGAGAAATCCCTGATGGAATAACTAAACAACACTTTACCCAACGCGGAAATCGAACACGCATACACAACAAAATTTCCACGCGAACGAAGTCGCGGCGAACAGCTAGTACATAATAAAATAAATAAAATAAATATTGCCTTTATTTCTTACGACTTTTCGAACTTAACATAAAAAATAATAAAGTTTATAATATTCTAGTTACATAGGGTTACTCATATGTATAGATAAAGTTAACTTGTATTAGTAGTAGTCTGCGACATAGGCCTCTCCCAAGCCTTTCCATACATCTCTTTCCCGCCCCTCTCGCATCCTTAAGGGACACAGCAGACATTCACAGACAAATGGACAAGACGTTTAACGGAATGGATACCAAGAGTCTGGGGGAAAGGAAGAAGAGGAGACTAAATAAAAGGTGATGAAACATCTTCAACGAAAGTTGTGGACTCTTATGGATGCGAGAGGAATACGTATTAGGCTGAACTAAAAGGCTGGCTCACCGACCAGACTTTCATAACGGTTTAAGGTAATTAATAATCCCTTAATTACCATGTACATTAATTATAAACAAACTACAAATAGATCTAAAAACCGGCCAAGTGCGTGTCGGGTTCCGTAATTGACCATCAAAATATGCAGATTTGCCTCCGCATCATGATTTTTACTGTAATAATAAAAACAAACTTACATTTGCAGTTGAAAAACCTGTGCTCCCATACATTACATTTAAGAAAATATGTTATCCAAGTATATTTCATAAGTTGGTCGACTATTACTCGTAAACTTGTAAAGGCTACTTAGCTGTAATAGTTTTCCTTTTAATTTCGTAATATGTACCACCGTGAATGTTTTTACACACCCAAACACAACCGTTTAGCTGGTAAAGGGAGGGCCACACTTGAATCTAACAATTAATAGCACTTTAAAGCTTAATATTTCACAAACGAATCCCTTAATCGAAAAATGTTTTTTTTTTTTTTTTTAATTTTTTATTCAAGCCAACTCGCAAAAAGTCTGACAACCAGTCTTACCAAGGGGTATCGTATTACCCAGTACTAACTGGGTTGTGGAGGTCAGATAGGCAGTCGCTCCATGTAAAATACTGGTATTCAGCTGCATCCGGTTAGACTGGAAGCCGACCCCAACATAGTTGGGAAAAGGCTAGGCAGATGATGATGATGATTCAAGCCAACTCGCAATATTTTTTAAGGACCTATCTAATTACATACCACATTATGGGGGACGCGAGAAAAAAAATCCCCACTTTACGTGTAGGTACAGGAGATACCCTAAGAAAAATACTTTTCGAGATTTCATTTTTCCACTATAACTAATCTGTATGTTCATACCAAATTACAGCTTTCTAATAATAAGAGTCTTTGAGCTAAGCTGAGGACAGACAGACGGACATCGTGAAACTATAAGGATTCCTTTCCTTGTTGACTACTGAACCCTAAAAATTAAGAATAAAAGTAAAAACCTACATATAAGTATACAACGACAAAAATACTGCACTGTGATTGGCCGATGCCACGATGCTTAGTCCCTTTCCGACGATTCTCTGTATTGAATGTAGCGTAGTTATAGGTATGTTGGGTGTCGAGCTTAATGTGCTGGCGTGTGTACAAGTATCTTTGTGCCCTTGTCCAATTCTAGTTGGGTTCGCCGCAACACGTTTTCTTCTTCCATTCTCCCCTGTCAGACGTCAAGGCATCATCATTATCCGTAGATCATTTATAATTTAAATCTGTAGATCGTTTATAATTTATCCGATGATTTCACTGACTGCATAATAGGACAATAGCCGCATTTCAGAAAAATAAAGCTTGCAGAATTAAATAAAATATTTATTGCAGAGTTATCATATAAAGTGCAAAAATCACTAAAAATAACCGAACAAATTGTAACTACGTTAAATATTTATTTGTTCAAATAAAAGCGTAAAATAATTATAATCTCCAGCGCCTTAGACCTCTGCGTGGTGGTACGGCATCCCGGTAGTACCTCTGGTAGATTTCATCCCAGAAGTTAAACCGTTCTTCTAAGAGCACGCCACGTAGTTCCACGTTCTCATCCAGCACCATGTGTGGTGACCTGTTTGCACCTGCTACCGGCCACGCAGGCAGCGACGACGCTTCAGGTATCGGTTCACTGTAAAATTAAAAATAAACTTAAATGGCATCTGTTAATACGTCTGATTTTTCGGATTCATGTGCGTATTGTACAATTACTACTTACTTCGGTGAAGGAAAATTCGGTGGAAAACCAGCATGCCTGACAGATATATCCGACGGCATTGAAAGCTAAGTCAGAGGCCGTAACGTTGATTCTTTAACTTCATGCAAACCATCATCATCATCATCTGCCTAGCCTTTTCCCAACTATGTTGGGGTCGGCTTCCAGTCTAACCGGATGCAGCTGAATACCAGTATTTTACATGGAGCGACTGCCTATCTGACCTCCACAACCCAGTTAGTACTGGGTAATACGATACCCCTTGGTAAGACTGGTTGTCAGACTTTTTGGGTCACTGACTACCTAACGACTGTCAAAGATCTACAAATGACACCCGGGACCAACGGCTTAACGTGCTTTCCGAGGCACGGAGGAAACTCGGTATGTAATGGGTGGTCACCCATCCACAGACCAACCTAAGCAAGCACGGCTTAACCTAAAGATCGATCCGAGCGGCTGTTACTATTTAGCCACGAGCTCCTCATGCAAACCATTGTTCCAAAAGCTAAATCTACTAACAGCACCGTCCATATATATATATATATATTTGAGTCTTGTATTTTCATCAAAACACATCAGTACCTATACAAATCCTTTGGCGACTATTGTAATTTTCATACCCGGTATCCTAATAGCTTTCCCTTGCCAAACATAAAAACTGATCTTTATAGAAGAAACTGTTACCCCATGTCAGTTAAGTTATTTAACAAATTACCTAGTGAACTGAAAGACCTACCCATTACTATATTTTGAAAAAAATTGTACGCCTGGTTAGTCAATAATAATGTTTTCACACGACCCAGGAATACCTTAGTTATAAGCATAGAAAATTATTATAAAACCTCACTATGTTCCTATTCTAGTGCAAAAATACCTAGTTAAGTTATAATACAACGAAAATTAAAAAGAGTACCTATATGTATAGTTATGTCACCCATTCCGTTTAATGTAACATTAATTTACCATGGATCTGGGACTGTTGCGTGAAAGACATATGCGCGAAGGACACTTCCGCGAACCCTCTTGCGCGAAAAGACATATGCGCGCATGGACTTTTGGGTGATTAGACTTTTGCGCGAATGGACTTCTGCGCACATAGACACTTACGCGCATAGAAACATGCGCGCAGAGACACTTGCGCGAATGGACACTTGCGCGAATAAACTTTTGCGCAAAAGGACACTTCCGCGACTAGATTTACTCGCGACTGGCTACGGTTAATCTGTAGAGTAAACATAACATCATATTATTTCTTATTTTCAATGAGATAGAGCGAGAGAAGTGGCAACACTGCCCGAGTGACATGTCAAATTATTTTTTCGTATCTACCATGAATAGTGTTGCCAGATATAATTATTGTTTAATCGATTTACAATATCGATTTTGAACGTATGTTTCAAAATAATTTTACTCTCTGTTCAAGCTTTTGGGTTTCATTAATGTCGATTTTTAAGGTCATTCAGTTGTTTTAATGTCTATTATGACAAATGTATATTGATGTATAGAACATTCTTGTTACTTTGTACAAAAAAGGTTTATCAATCGATTCCGATTTAGAAGAACACTGAGGGTGTTATGTTTACTCTACACCTAACCTAACCATTCGCGCATAAGTCCTTTCGCGCATGTGTCTTTGTGCGTAAATGTACGTTCGCGCATAAGTCCATTCGCTCAAGTGTCTATGCGCGCAACTGTCTATGCGCCCAAAGGTCCATTCGCGCAAAAGTCTAATCGCCCAAAAGTCCATGCGCGCATATGTCTTTTCACGCATGTGGATTCGCGAAAGTGTCCTTCGCGCAAATGTCTTTCGCGCTAGTGTCCTGATACCATTTACCATCTATGCACACCCATATTATGCCAATAAATTATTTGATTTGATTTGATTTGATTGGCAGCATAAAAGCTTTGACACTAGGTTAGGCAGAAACCACACGAAAAAAAACTTACTGTAGGTAAACATAAATTACAAAGTATGACGTATGACGTATTGAAAGGAAGGTGGCGCCACTGTCACGATACATATCAGCTCTGACTATATTTACGTCGTTAAAATAGTAATTACAGTCATTTAAACCTAAAATCACCACTATTCAAACAATTAAGTGTATAATAACCTGTGATATTGTTATCTTCAAGAACTTATTACAAATAGTGACGAAATTGTGATTGTAAACCCAGTGCTCCAACTGTGACAACAAACTGAATTTTGTGAGTGTTAAACATATTAGTCGTCGAAATAATCAAAAGCTATGAACAGGAAAAGTGATAAAATATCAAAAAAACTCTGAGACCCTTTCCAAAAGTGCCTAAAAAACAACTATTACCAAACAGTGAACGGTTACTCACCAAAATTTGAACATTAGCTGTGTAATCAACATGTACAGCGACATCTAGTTAAAAGTGTCGACACTAACATCGGTCGATAAAACAGTACCTTTTCTGTTCAAGGAGTCCAGCGTTACGCCTACATGATTTAAGGTTTGAATAGCCGAATATAAAGTGAACTTGACTGACATAGTGGAAGTCGTGAGTTCGATCCCGACACAGTCCTACGATCACTTTTTGTGAGAGTTTCAAATTATTATCATCTCATAATGGATGGTTTCGATAACATTACCCAAAGAAGACTAAATATTCAAAATAAAAATATGTCATCTAGCGACAGCGAATTTGATATAGATGTTTCCTACCAAAGTTTACCTAACGTTGTAGGAAATAGTAATGACATTGTAAGTATGAAGGCGGAGATCGAAAAACTAAAACTGGAGTTGCAAACTGCTAACTTAGAAATTGACAATTTAAACCTTGAAAATAACACTCTTAAAAGTAATTTATTAGACTGCGGAAATAAGATAAAACTACTAAAATCAATAGGAATACAAGAAAGTTCAAGCAAAGAAAACCTACCTAGGCAGTTCTACTCGCCCCAATATCAACGGAGGGAACGGACACTATTAATGAAAACTGGTATACCTAGGACTTCTTCAAGAGAGTACACAATACAGGCATTAAACTTGATAAGCCCTAAAGCTGATGTATTAAACAATTCAGTGGTTGACAAAAATAACTTTCTTGGTGACGATAAGCGTCGAGCTTTCATATCTGCCTCACGTATAGCTGAAAACCTACAGGATAGCGTCTTAAATAAAAGCTTCCTAAATCTCTCCAATGGCAACAGTTATGAAAACGATGAAAGTGTTAATATATTGCACACACCTGTTTATGAACTGACTGACTACGCTCCAGGTACTAGAAACACTTTCTCACGCGATAACAAAGATAATAAAACAAAAAAACGTGTAATGATATTATGTAATGAACAAGGAAATGGACTACGTCAATCACTCACCGAGCTATTGGGATCAGATTATACAGTATTTTCGTTTATAAAATCTGGTGCTACACTGAGAAACCTCACAAATTCATCAAAAACTGAAATAGCTAAATTCAATATGAATGACTATGTTATTGTTGTTGGAGGTCGCTATGAACGTAACCCATATGATACGGAAATGTACTTACACACATGGCTGTCATCCATTAAAAACACAAATATAATTATAAGCGAAGTCCCATCAAATAGGTATCTTAATGAAGCTAAACTAAATTACATGCTAAGGTTTATCTGTGGAAAGTATGACAATGTTATTTTTATGGACATGGACTACTCTAGATATCGGCCCCGGAAAACACACTTTATAACTAAATTATCTAGATCTTTTTTAAGGGAAATCTTGCAATTGGACTATAAATTCAAATCAAAGGAATATCAAAACTTATTAACTGCACAAAATAAAAAAGAATATGTAGATAAATCCATACAAACTGATATTACTTATCATAAATTTAAAATAGAGACCGAAAGTTTCCAAGAACATATTTCATGTAATAATAAGTCATCTAGTAATAATAAAATTACACTAGAGGATAATGTTGTTCGTAGTGATCTTTTTCGTGAATAAACACTTATATGTTTTACACCAAAATATAGCGGGTTTACTTAACAAAGCAGACACCCTCTCTGTATGTCTTAATGAACTATCAGAAAAAGGCCAGTCTGTTGATGTACTATGCATAACGGAGCATTTTATGATGTCAGGTCATGAAGACCGCCTTGTCATGCCGAATTATAGAATGGCTGCATGTTTCAGTAGACAAAATAGTAAAAGAGGTGGATCTTGTATTCTGGTCCGGTCTGGACATTTATGGAAGGAGTTAATACAGGCCTCAGAGCTTTCAATATCTAATGTAATAGAATGCTGTGCAATTGAACTGACAAGTTATAAAGTAGTAATAGTATGTATTTATAGAGTACCAAAGACAGGGAATTTAAATATATTTTTTAGCAAATTAGAGCAACTGTTAATATTACTAACAAGACGAAGTTGTGGGAGTATTATTATAGCAGGTGATTTAAATATTGACGTATTAAAAAATAATAACATGACATCCGAACTAAGATGTCTTTTAACAAGTTTTAACTTGACATTAGCAATAGAAAAACCAACGAGGATGCAAAGCCAGACCTGCATTGATAATTTTGCCCATAATTTTGAGAAAAAATGCAGGACGGAAGTGATAGAATTTGCCCTATCGGATCACACTGCGCAACTGCTTAAGTGTCCCGTACATCTGAACTGTGTTTTGAAATATTGGTATAAAACGCAACGAGACTTTAGTCCAGAGAATATTATTAAATTTAGAACCTGCCTTGAAAATCTATCGTTCTCTGAGACATATGACAATGACGATCCAAATGATTCATTCAACTCGTTTACTGAACAATTTAAATTATTTTATGATCTTTGCTTCCCCCGTAGACGTATTAAAATACCAACAAGCCAAAAACCAAAATGGATATCGCGAGGACTTAAAATATGCAGCCTTAAAAAAAGACAATTACTATGGGCGTCCAGACTTAAACCTAGTCAAATAAATAAAATAAAATATTCAAATTACACAAAGACTTTTAAAAAAATAATTAATCTGACTAAACGATCACAAAATAACCACAACATTAAAACTTCTGACAATAAAAGCAAAATGACATGGAAAATAATAAAGAACTCTAAATTAATATTGTAATATGTGTTTGTTTATGGACTTATGGTCTGAAATAAATTTTATTATTATTATTATTATTATAAATTAAATCTACCTAATGACTCAGTAAATACTATTCAAATTGACCATAAAACGATCAACAAACCTCAATTAATTGCTGATCAGTTCAACGACTACTTCATAGAAAAAATAAGGCCAATACCCGGAGCAGGTGTAAGATCGAGTGCGTATATTACAAATGCACAAAAATCAATGTTCATGGATCCATGTCAACCGATACAAATATTCAACATTATAAAATGTATAAAAAACACTAATAGCGTGGGGCATGATGAAATTTCAACTAAAATCATAAAACAAGTTGCCGACTTAATTTCTAAACATTTGAGCCACATTCTTAACCTGTGTATCAGCCAAGGTGTTTTTCCGGACCGTCTTAAGGTCTCCATAGTGAAACCTATATTTAAAAAGGGTGATAAACAACTAATGCAAAATTATAGGCCTATTGCGCTTTTGCCAATTTTTTCCAAAATATTTGAGAAATATATCTATAATGAGCTATACGCATACTTAGAAAAACAAAAGATTCTCTGTAACGAACAAAAAGGTTTCCGGAAGAATATGACAATAAACATGCTTATTTATGACTTTTTAAACAAAATAATGACTAATATTGATAATAAGACACCTGTCTGTGCTGTGTATTGTGATATGACGCAAGCTTTTGATTGCGTTGACCATAATATCTTAAGGAATAAACTTGAGTCCTATGGCATAAGAGGTAACATTTTGGAATTACTAAGCACTTACCTCTCAAAAAGAAAACAATTTACCGCTATAACAAACCTTAATTTCAAGACTAAAGAAGAAGTAACGTACCTATCTAAAGAACGCACAGTTTATTTTGGTGTACCACAGGGCAGTGTTTTGGGCCCTCCGCTATTCCTAATATATATCAATGACCTGCCCAAAGCTATTGACTTTCCAATAACACTCTTTGCTGACGATAGTACAATAACTATAGCATGTGATAAACCGGATTCATATGAAGCAGATGTCAATAGCGCGGTACATTCAATAATCTCTTGGCTTAATAACAATAATCTTAGAATTAATCTTGAAAAAACACAAATAATGCACTTTGGCCATAAAAAACCAAGTTCGAAAATGGAGGTCCAATACCAAAATAACAAAATTAGCGATGTAGATAGTGCAAAATTTCTAGGCCTGATAATTGACAGGCAGCTCAATTGGAAGGATCACATTGAAGCTCTGTGTAAGAAAATTAGTAGTTCATCATATGCCTTATATAAACTTGCCCCAACAGTTAACACAGATGCACTACTTACAGCTTATCATGGTCTTGTAGCATCTGTACTTAGATATGGAATTATATTCTGGGGTAACTCCACAAATAGAGAAGCCGCGTTTAAAGCGCAAAAGCGATCCATCAGAGCCATGTTTAGACTACAGGTGACGGACAGTTGTGAACCATTTTTCAAAAAGTATAAAATTTTAACACTACCGTCGTTATACATCTATGAAACTGCCTTGTTTGTTAAGTCGAATTCACACCTGTTTCCTAACTTGTCAGATACTGTTAAACGTAACAGGCGGTATGATATGTTACGCGGGCGAAGGGCCAAAACAGCTTTAATGTGGAAAAGCATATTCTGCATAGCCCCGCAAGTCTTTAACAAAATCCCAAGACAAATCAAAACGTTAAATTTAAATGCGTTTAAAAAGGAATTCAAAGATTTGTTATGTAAAAAATGTTATTATAATTTAAACGATTATTTGAATGACACTGACATGCTAATTGAATTGTAATTTTATTAACTTTGACATATCGTATCTTTTTAATAGTTTGACATTAAATAATATTTTGAATGTAATCCAGATAATATTTTTAACTGACTTGCCACAAATTGTTATTGTTTTATTTTTATTTATTTTTTGTCTTGTAATTTATGTACCAAATATTTGCACGCCACATGTGGCAGATTGTGATGAGACCACTGATTAGAAAGACCATTTATTGTACCACATTCTAACAAATAAATGAATTTGAATTTGAATTTGAATTTGAATGACTAATGATTATCGTAAATAATGAATGGCAATGACGTGTTATAACTTCAAGGTGGAAAACTAAATGCTTACCCAGTTTTAATAAAGTGGTGCCAAATGTCACGTACTATCTTCCTCATCTTTTGAAATTCAGGAGTTGCGAAACTTCCATCTGAACCATCCATGTTATCCAACCACGCCAATGTTTGAGCGCAGTGATCAGCTCCTCGCACGTCAGTATAAGGCACTAGGGGAACGTCCTCGTCCACAAAGGAATATTCATACAAATATACTTGATTGTTGCCTGCCTCTGCATGCAGCTTCACAGCCCTAAGCATAGGATAAGTAAACATGACATCCGAAAAGAAGTCGACGTAATTGAGAATGGTATCGTTGCCAACAGGATTGTCGCCGAAATAATATTTCTTGACCTTACTGGCTACTTCTTCTCGATCTTCATCAGAATCAAACTTAAGGTCAGCTGGTAAGAAATCAGAAAATTTTTCGTTCATTTTGTTCTTCCAAGTGTCAAATAAAGTAATACGCAGCAGTCCTTCCATGTTAGCGAATCCATACAGCAAAGGTAATTTTTGGTAGTTGCCATTCTTAAGAATAGTCAGAGGAGATTTTGTCAGGAACGCTCCGTCTGTATCACGCTCCACACACGGTGAAAACAAGAAAGTAGAATCAGTTCTACTGTCAAACATATCAGAGGTCAACAAGTCCATTGAGGCTGTCTTATAGAACTGTTCTAAAGCGACTATATCGTCTACGTTAGCAAAGTTCTGATCTTTAGCGAACGTTTTGGCAACCTCAAGTGGGTCCCTCTGTACTGCAAATGCGGCAAGGTTCGCACCGCTTTCGGCTACGACTCGGTGAAATAATCCATCGGCTGACTTGGACAGCATTAGTAAATCCACTGATGCGGAACCTGCACTGCTTCCAACAAGAGTGACATCATTAGGGTTACCACCGAAGCTGGCGATATTCTGTTGCACCCAGCGCAACAGCGCCACCTGGTCCTTCGTGCCAGCATTCCCTGGTACGTCCTCGGTGCCTAGACAAAGGAACCCGTGAATGCCAAGACGGTAGTTAAACGTGACCATGATGAAATCTTTCTTTTCCTTCATAAACTGTGTTCCTTGATATAAATTACCAAAGCCAATGGAAAAACCTCCTCCGTGAGTATACACGAGAACGGAAAGATTTTCCTCAGTAGTGTCGGGAACAAATACGTTAGCAGTTAGACAATCTTCTTTCATCTCAACAGTGAATGGCAGAAATTGAAACATGGCATCGTTCTGTGGGCAAATGACTATATGGTCATCGGTTGCATCAAACGGCGCCGTCCATGTTGGCGGTGGGAGCGGTTCCTGGAATGTAAAAGTAAATTAAATATTACAATTGTGTATTGTCACACACATCTTTAACAGCCAAACCTTTTCTTAATCAAGTGGGCTTTGGCTAGCCGGATGTAGCTGATACCAGTGTTTTATATGAAACGACTGCCTAACTGACCCAATTAACCTGGTTGTGGAGATCAGATCGTTTGGATGTCACGATAGCTCTTGGCATGATTGAGTCAGACTCTCGGTCTTGACATAGCAGACATAATTTAGTAATAATTATAGCAAATTATATAACCACCTTGAATTTGTTTTCGCCCGCGGGTGCTACGGCGTAGGGTATGTTGTAAAAGGTGTACAGTTCCCCGTTGTTGTGTTTGCGCCCACGCACCGGTCCTTGCGCTAATCTCAGTTCCCGCCATTCATGGTCAGCCAGAACAGCTGGCACGCACAACAAAACCACACACGTCCACCATTCCATCGTTTCAACTAAGGACTACCTTACAATTCAATGTTTATAAATAGGCATCTTTATCTGCTTTTTTTATGAAATTCACTCTGAATAATCAAAAATTGTTCGTAAGATTCTTTAAACAGATACGGTAGATCTCTTGGAATCTTAGATATTCCTGATGATAGAGTAATTGATTTAAATGATTTTATTATTTGACTTTTTGTTTGATCACCTTATCATACGTGTTCTTCGAAAAACAACAAATGCATTCCTTTTCATGAGCCAGATTTCCTTACTATAGGATAATGGTCCTTGGACCGAGAGCAACGCAGGCCAAGGTTAAGTTGCAAGTCGTCGGTGTCAGTGCAGGACCTTGTAAATGCACAATACCCTTTTATTTACAGGAGAAGCCAAAAACTGTTTTAAATATTAACCAACAAGTATGTCGAAGGTCCTAGATTTTGTCTGTTTTACCAACAGTGAGTACTGCCTGGCAAGCTACTAAATTCATACATTCCATTATGATAATTATGGAACTAGTGCCTCTACCTATTGGTAATTAGTAGAACTACAACACCCTTTTATCGAATAAGAATCCTATCTGCGGGAACGCTTTTCCTACTCCCGTCCTTTCCAATTTAGACCCAGTGAAATAACAATTATGACAATAGTACTATATAGGAACTATAATCAGTGATAAACAACGAATTGGTCTTTCATCTTTCCAAAAATCATAGACCTTATTTATTCACAATAAATAAATGCGTTGAGTGTCACTTTTATTAACGCCAGTGAATAAAATAAAAAACTTAATCACCGTTACGAAAAATATTTTTAAAACTGAACTTTGACCCCATGCTCAATGTATGACAACTAGCGCCAAGGCAGCCACAAGCGGCGAATAGGCAAACTAAAAAGTACCGCCACTCGCCACCAGAGGGCGATTAATGATACCACAGTAAAAAATATTTCGTTTTTGGTGGAAAAGTTACAAGTATGGCGGACGAAAATATTACACTTAGAAAAATACCCGTCCTGTCTACGTCGTTCTCAGAGACGTCATTATTCAATGCTACAGTAATGAGTATGCCTGATACTTCACTGCAGGACAATGAATCCATTACTAAACTAAAGGAAGAAGTCAATGGGTTACGAGTTGAGTTACAAAGCGCGCATCAAGAAATTGACAATTTGCTTAGCGAAAATGAAAAATTAAAGTCAGATCTAGAGAAATCTAATCGCGTTATAGAGTTATACAAGAAAGTTGGTACAGGAGAGGCCAAGTGCTCCACGCCATGTTCAAAACGAAAGGTCTCAAATACAAAACCTCAAATGCGAAGACTAACATCGACTCCAATAAAAAATAACCTGGTAGATAAATCTAGCCAAACAGTAACTCCAACAAAGTCACAAAAGAAGACAATGAAATCACAACTGTATTCGAAAAAACAAGGAATAATTAATACTTCAATGGAAGACCTAAATAATGCAACAACACAGAAGGAAGAAAGTGACCCCCACCCATCTATTCCCATAAAAAGAAAACTGTGCTTAGTAAGTGCAAATAAAAACAACCAAGTTTTGTCCACAGCTCAAGAGGTATTTAAAAACTTTCAAGTATGTCATTAACTCGCGCCCAATTGTGGTTTACTTCAACTTATTAAAGACTTGCACAAAAAAGTTACTGACTATTCTATGGAAGACTATTGTGTTGTTTTAATTGGGGAAGAAGACTTTTTGCATACTGAAAATTATGTTAATATCATTATACAACTAAGGGAAACATTGATGACAGTACAGAATACAAATATTATCTTATGTGTTCCTACTTTCAAATTAAGTAATTACTCATTAATGTTTAATTGGCGTATAGAGACGTTTAATAATTTGTTGCATCTAGACCTACAAACATATGCCTACGCAACTGCATTTGATTCTAATTTAAATCTTTTTTATGACTTCACTATGTTCTCTAAATTCAATAAAAAAATTAATGACTGTGCTCTGCGTAAAATTTTTCAAAATTTATTGTTAACCTTAACAGAGATATCATCAACCCAATGTGAATCTTCTGCAGATGAAAGAAATTATGATTATGAAAACTTTTTTCGTGTATAAAAATGTTAATATTCTACATCAAAATATTAATGGTCTTCTAAACAAATCTCATATATTTACTGTCGCACTTAGTGAATTACTCAATACAGGAAAAATAATCGATGTAATATGTTTTTCGGAGCATAATATGATTTTATCTGATGTTGAATTGTTACATATTCCTAATTTTACACTTGCTGCGCATTACACTCGGAAATCCAGACACGGTGGCACATGTATAATGATACGAAACGGAATTAAGTATAGACCATTGGAGTCCGTGGAAAGGTACTGTGTTTCTAATATAATTGAATGTTGTGCAGTAGAACTCACTGACCACAACGTCACTGTGATGTGTGTCTATCGGAGCCCACATAGCAGGGACGTAAATAGTAAACTTGAGGTATTTTTCAATAACCTTAGTATTCTTTTGAATTCTTTTTCATTACACACAAACAAAAAACTTATTCTGTGTGGTGATTTCAACATTGATCTTTTAAAAAAGACTACATATTCAGATCAATTCAAGTATCTTCTGGCGGGTTACAATCTCAAATTAGAAATAAAAGTTCCAACCAGACTAGGCAGTGGGACTTGCATAGATAACATTATTCACAATGTACGAGGATCAAATGGAGAAGTCTTAGAGCTAGCAGTATCCGATCATACGGCACAATTTTTACGATGTCCAGTTAGACGGACATGCATATTAAATTACTGGTTCTCAACTAAACGAGATTACTCGAAAGAAAATGTTCAAAAATTCATAGACAACATCAAAGCTATCACTTTTTCTGACGTATACGAGGAAACGGATCCCGCTAAGGCATTCAAATTATTTTATGATCTGTTTAAGTTGCTCTATGATTTATGCTTTCCAAATATAAAAATACGGATATCGACTAAAGAAAGATCAAAATGGATTAGTCGTGGCATTAGGATTTGCAGTAAGAGAAAAAGAGAATTGCTGTGGAAATACCGGTCTTTACCAAATAAGCAAAATAAAATAAACTTTAAAAACCTTTCCAATCGGCTGAAAAAAGTTATAAATCTCACACAGAGAGCCCATAACAATCGTCTAATACAATCAGCTCAAAATCTATGTAAAGCAACATGGAGAGTAATAAATAAAAACAAGAATAAACATAATTTACCAGACGAAACCATCAAAAAAATTAAATCAAACGACAAAATCTTAAGTAATCCTGTTGAAATAGCACAAGCTTTTAATAATTATTTTGTGGATCAAGTGAAACCAGTTACTAATTCAGACATTCAACACAATTAGATTAGAACAATAGAATTAGTTCTATATTTATGTCACCTACGATACCGCTAGAAATTCACAAAATTATTATGTCGCTAAAAAATACATCTAGCACTGGGTACGATGATATAAGTACAAGCATTATTAAACAGGTATCCACAATAATTGCTCCTGTGTTGAGTCATCTTATCAATATGTGCATATGTCATGGTCACTTTCCAGAAGAGTTAAAAATAACAATTATAAAACCACTCTTCAAGAAAGACAACAAAGAAGATATGTCCTGCTACAGACCCATTGCGTTAGTACCGATTTTCTCAAAAATATTTGAGAAAGCAATATATTTTCAACTCACCTCATACTTTGAGAAAAACTCCCTTTTTGTTGATAACCAGAAAGGTTTTAGGAAAAATAGATCTATTGACATGGCCATCTACGATTTCTTACATATGGTTACCGGCAGAGTGGATAAGAGACTACCAATTCTGGCGCTTTATATGGACATGTCAAAAGCTTTTGATCGCGTAGACCATAAAACACTAATAAGTAAACTTAATGCGTATGGCATAAGGGGAAATATATCAAACTTAATAGAATCTTATCTCTGTAATAGACAGCAAATAACGACAATCAGTAGAATTTCTAAAAAAACCGTAGTAACATACAAATCTAACCTGAGAACGGTAAATTATGGAGTACCACAAGGTAGTGTACTGGGACCACCCCTATTTATTGTTTATATTAATGACTTTCCGACAGCATCATCATATCCCATGACAATGTTTGCAGATGACAGCACTTTACTTTTCAATTGTGACGACGTGAGTAAAATAGAGCCTGAGATTAATTCTACACTACTATCTGTTGTGAATTGGCTACAAAATAATAATTTGGTTATAAATCTTGACAAAACAGTATTAATGAAGTTTCAACAAAGAGTAAATTACAATCTAGACTTAAATATTAAATACAAGGACAAAATTATTAATGAAACAAATGTGACTAAATTTCTTGGACTAAACATAGAAAACACTTTAAAATGGAATTCACATATTGACAAAGTATGCAGTAAGCTAAACCAACATTCCTATGCTTTGCATATGTTAAGTAAAACGGCCAATCGAGCAACAGTTTTAACGGCTTATCATGGTTTAGTAGCCTCAACATTGAGATACGGAATTATATTTTGGGGGAATGCCACGGGTAAAGAAATGGTATTTAAGTGCCAAAAGAGGTGCATTAGAGCTATTTACAATTTAAAGACAACAGATAGCTGCAAGCCGTTTTTTAAAAATACTAAAATATTAACGATGCCCTCGCTGTACATTTATGAAACGTCTATGTTCGTCAAAAATAATTTACGTAAATTTGTTCGAGTAACTAGTCAGCGCCGTTGTGATCGGTTACAAACAGTTGGGTCTAGAACTGCGCTATATGGAAATAGTATCTTTGTAATGGCACCAAGGGTCTATAATAAATTACCAAAATGTATAAGGAGTGAAGATAATGTCCGCAAATTCAAAAGTAAATTGTATTTATTTTTATTAGATAAGACGTACTACTCCATAGAAGAATTTTTAAATGATAAAATATGACATTACTAACCTTTTTAATACAATTTACCTATGACATGCATGTAACAATAAATTATAATTGATTAATTGCCTAATAACAGTATTATTAATTGACATTATTTATTCGAACTTGACTTTCTATTATATAAATTCAGACTTATTCCTAAAAAATTAATAGATTTGTACACCAATTTCATTGGTAGGACATAGAGCTCGACTAAATTGTATACCTAAGACCTTTATTGTAATACCTATGTTCACAAATAAAGTTTGATTGATTGATTGATTGATTGATCCTTCTGATGCAACTTGCAGGTTGCATCTTAGGAACCTCCTTAAAATCTTTCCACACTCTACCGACTTCTGCTCCTATTCCTTCACTGTATACGCCGTGCGGCTGTGGAATCCACTTCCGCCTGACATTCGGACTGCCAAACTGTTGCAGTTTTCAAAAGAAGAGTGAAAGAAAATTATCTTTCCATTTCGTCATAGGTGCTTAAGTATTTATTATTAGTTATTTTATTGTATTTACAGTATTGTTATGTTTTGTCTTTGTATTTTTTTTATATTCTTATATAT
The DNA here is from genome assembly GCA_910589295.1 of Noctua janthe. NCBI lineage: Eukaryota > Metazoa > Arthropoda > Insecta > Lepidoptera > Noctuidae > Noctua > Noctua janthe. The sequence goes on along the minus strand of OU342556.1, from coordinate 7,712,773 downwards.
TATGTTTAAATAATTCTGCTTTACGTTTTATGTATTCAATTTTTTTTTCTTCTTTTACACACTATGTCTACATCTCTTTCTTAGTATCTCCTTTCGCAGGTATGCTGGAAGAGATTTCTTTAGAAATAAGCATCACCTTTGTACTATTTTCAGTTCCTTTCTTCTTTTCTGTATATAGTGTGTACATAAATTGTTAAATTGTTAAATAAGAATGTTCTGATCAATGACTGGTAATTAATGATGGCACTATAATAGGTAAAGTAGTTCAGTACCTTGACACTAGATGGTGTTGAATGATTTAGCTACAACATCACTAGATGACGCCTAAATCTAACTAATGAAGATTTGGTTTTGTTTGTTAATTTTTTTTTCTCATTTACATTTGCGCATGGTTTTTTCCACTTCTAAACACCCAAACTCACCAGTGTTCATTTAAAAATATTATTAGTTATCAACTGTTTACATCGAGGTGGAAGCCCCAGGGTAGCCCGCGAAATTCAAATGTTCTTACGTTTTTTGTAATTTGCCGGTCAGTATCAGGTTTTACGTTGAACAAAATCTGATTCGCGGCAGTAAAACGTATGTATTTACAGAGTTGTAGTCATTAAAATCATCAATACAACGCCTTTAAAGTTTTTTGAATTTCATTTAATGACTATTCCAAGAAAAAGTCATTCAATGGTTTTAAATAAACTAGCAAGTAGTAACTTATCATCATCATCATCATTTCAGCCGAAAGACGTCCACTGCTGGACGTAGGCATCCCCCAAGTATCGGCACATTGGCCGCTCCCGTGCGGTAGTTACTTAGTAACGCCATTTTTGTTAAGGTCTCAAATCATATTTTAATCAACACACAACCTGACACTGGCCTGCAAATTGCAAAAAACGTAAGAAAAATTGGATTTTGCGGGCTTCCCTGGCACTTGCACGTTAATGTCAAATGTCCAGAATTGTTTTACCAAACTATAATATCGTCTGTATTTTTATAGGGAAATAAAAAAAACTACCGAAAAATAAAACTTTCAACGATCTGTGGTTTATTGTAATACTATGCTTGGTTAAAATGAATTACTGAAAAATTTTACTTTTCCTACTGTCAATCAATCCCTGAGGAACGCCACATATTACAATCCTTTAAGACGTACTTAATTTCTGTTTTAGGGTTACGTTTCCAAATGGCAAATATGGAACCCTTATAGTTTCATCCTGACCGTCTGTCTGTCTATCCGTCCGTATGTCACAGCCATTTACTCTGAGACTATTGGCACCACACAGTTAAAATTTGGAGAACAGGTGTCTTCTATGAACCGCTACACAAAAGTGATGTTAAATTAGGAATTAATAAAAATACAAGTGGCCCGTCATACATGTAACAGAATTTTATAGTGTGACAAATCTGTTAAACAGAACACTACATTTCACTGACTGCATAAGCATCATTTGGAGTTATTGAAAAAAAAAAATTAAACAAATGTAGTTTCCAGAAAAAAACAAAATATTTATTGCAAATATTTTTTTGTTTTAGTTCAAAAATCATTACAAAAAACAGAAAAAATTGTAAGTACGTTCAATATTTATTTGGTCAAATAAAAGCGTATAATTATTATAATCTATATCTCCAGCGCCTTAGTCCACTGCGTGGTGGTACGGCATCCCGGTAGTACCTCTGGTAGATGTCATCCCAGAAGTTGAAGCGTTCTTTTAGGAGCACCCCACCTAGTTCCACGTTCTCACCCAGCACCATGTGTGGTGACCTATTCGCACCTGCTGCCGGCCACGCAGGCAGCGAGGAACCTTCAGGTATCGGCTTACTGTAAAATAGTAGGTAAAAATATGACTATTGAGTATTGTAAATAATAAATGGCAATGACGTGTTATAACTTCAAGTTTGAAAACTAAATGCTTACCCAGTTTTAATAAAGTTGTGCCAAATGTCACGTACTATCTTCCTCATCTTTTGAAATTCAGGAGTTTCCAGACTTTCATCTGAACCATCCAACCAAGCGCCTGACTGAGCGCAGTGATTGGCTCCTCGTACGTCAGTATAAGGCACTGGGGGAACATCCTCGTCCACAAAGGAATATTCATACAAATATACTTGATTGTTGCCTGCCTCTGCATGCAGCTTCACAGCCCTAAGCATAGGATAAGTAAACATGACATCCGAAAAGAAGTCGACGTAATTGAGAACGGTATCGTTGCCAACAGGATTGTCACCGAAATAATATTTTTTGACCGTGTTAGCTACTTCTTCTCGTTCTTCCTCAGATTCAAACTTAAGGTCTCCTGGTAAGAAATCGGAAAAATTTTCGTTCATCAAATGCTTCCAAGTTTCAAAGAACCCAATACGTAACAGTCCTTCCATGTTCGCGAAACCAAACAACATAGGTAACTTCTTGTAGTTGCCTGTTTTTAGGATAGTCAGAGGAGATTCTGTCAGGATTGCTCCATCTGTATCACGCTCCACACACGGGGTAAACATGAAAGTAGAATCAGTCCCGTCATCAAACGTCGAAGCAGTCAACAAGTCCATTGGGGCTGTCTTATAGAACTGTTCTAAAGCGTTTATATCGTCTACGTTAGCAAAGTTATGATCTCTAGCAAACGTTCTGGCAATTTCTAGAGGATCTCTTTGGACTGTTAATACGGCAAGGTTCCCAGCACTTTCTGGTATGACTTGATGGAATAATCCTTCGGCTGTCTTAGACAGCATTAGTACATCCACTAATGCAGAGCCTGCACTGAAACCTGCAAGAGTGACATCGTCAGGGTTACCGCCAAAGCTGGCAATGTTATCTTGAACCCAGCGCAGCAGCGCCACTTGGTCCTTTATGCCAACATTGCCTGGTGCATCCTCGGTGCCGAGACAAAGGAACCCGTGAACACCCAGGCGATAGTTGAACGTGACCATGATCACATCTTTCTTTTCCTTTATAAACTGTGTTGCTGATACCGAGTTACCAAAGCCCGTCGAAAAACCTCCTCCGTGAGTATACACGAGAACGGAAAGATTTTCTTCAGTAGTGTCGGGAACAAATACGTTAGCAGTTAGACAATCTTCTTTCATCTCAACACTGAATGGCAGTGATTGAAACGTGGCATCGTTCTGTGGACATACGACTATGTGGTCATCGATTGCATCAAACGGCGCCGTCCATGTTGGAGGTGGAAGCGGTTCCTGGAATGTAAAAGTAAATTAAATATTAGAATGTTTGTTGTCATTAACATATCATCTGCCAAGCCTTTTCCTAAACATATTGACTTTGGCTAATCGGATGCAGCTGAATACCAATATTTTATATTTAACAACTCCAAATACGATAGGCAGTCGGTTTGGGTAACACGATAGCTCTTGGCAGGACTGAGTCGACTCTCGGATTTTGATTAACCGTATCAAAGATCTTTGAATGGCAGCCGGCACCAACTTCTTATCACGCTTTCCGAGGCATGAATGAACTTCGCTATGAAATGATCGGTCACGTCTCTACTGGCTGACCTAAATTGTCAAAATGTAAGAACTTTCTTGGGAATTAGCTTCAGGCGGCACGAGATGGTGGAGCCAGTCAAATCAAAGAGTGATCAAGGCTAGCCCACGGCCTTGGTATAACAGACATAATTTACCTAATAATAATTGTAGCAATTCACATAACCACCTTGAATTTATTTTCGCCCACAGGTGCTGCGGCGTAGGGTATGTTGTAGAACGTGTACAGTCCCCCGTTGTTGTGTTTGCGCCCACGCACCGGTCCTTGCGCTAATCTCACTTCACGCCATTCTTCGTCAGCTAGAACAGCCGTCACGCACAACAAAACCACCCACGTCCACCATTCCATCGTTTCGACTATGGACTATTTTCCAACTCGAGGTATATAAATAGGCATCTTTATCTTCAGGCACATGATTTTTTTTGTTGTGAAATTCACTCATAATCATAAATTATTCGTTTAATCAGGAATATCTAAGATTCATTAAACGGATACGGTAGATCCGTATTCGACGTAGATCTCTTGGAATCTTAGATATTCCTGATGATAAAGTAATTGATTTAAATGATTTTATTGTTTGGTCACGTTATTATACGTGATCTTCGAGAAATAAACAATGCATTCCTAGTTCGTGTGCAAGACGTCCTTACTTGAAGATAATGGCCCTTGGACCGAGAGCAAGGCAGGCCAAGATTACGTTGCAACGTGGGGCTGAACATGGTATAAAAAGAACCCATGATTGACTACTGTGATGTGTGCTACTATGTCCTGAACGCAGATCTCCTCAATAAACTTGACCGACTTCTTAATAACTGCATTCGATTTGTCTTTAATCTCCGCAAGTATGATCATGTATCTGAACATGAATCGCTGATAAGGTGGTTACCTATCCGGCAGCGCAGAGCATTGAGGGCTTTGACAACCCTGTTTTCTCTTCATCACAAACTATTATCACTAGAAACAGGATATTTACCATGTTTACTGTATTCTTTGAGTTTTCGATATTTCGGCACTGTTGCAAGCACCATGATCACAGATAAAACAAAAAAAAACCGAAATATTTATCTTCCTTTGGAATGCGCTCCCTCAGAGTATCAGGACGGTGACTAGTGGGTTCACTTTTAAAGTGAAAGCTCGAGAGCATAATTATACACAAGAAGTTGGCCAATTCGTCTCAGAATTAAGTTGTTGTAGTTTTTCTTGTTTATCTCTCTTAACTTCATATATTTTGTTAAATGTATGTATATATGTATTATCTCTACTTTATTTATATTTTTGCAAATCATTTACTTTTTTAAATATTCCTTAGAAAAAAACAATCTAAAAAACATTTAAAAATATAAAAAGTTGTAGCCCAGTACAATGTGATACTGCTATTTTCGAGAACTGAGTCGGGCACATACTTATAGTACGGCACTTTCAATTCCACAAGGTTGTATTTTAGAGCAAGTTGCTGATGGATAATCCTGGCTACAAGGTTGTGTCTATGCAAGTATTCTCCGTTAGCCAGACAAGAACACCCGGAGATAATGTGACGGATTGATTCGCCTGGACGGTGGCATCCACGACATATGTCAACCGTACCGTACTTCACAATAAATCTCCGGTAGTTATTCGTCATCGTAACTTCATCCATAATTGCACAGACAAAACCTTCGGTTTCTCCGAAGAGGTCCCCGGAACTTAGCCAGGCTACGGACGCTGATAGGTCTACATCGGGCCCACGCAGGGCCCGGAAAAAGCGTCCGTGAAGCTCCTTACTCTGCCATACCTCCATGCGGTCGTTAGTGTCAAGCACAACAGGTTTGCGCCAGTTCTCTTTAGCCAAGGAGAGCGGGCTGAGACCCTTGTCCACCGCGACCACATCTCGATGCATCCCCACGTCAGTTTCAAGGAAATATTCCCTGAGACTGCATCACTCAGACTCAAGACTGCCCAGCCTTTTCCCAACTATGTTGGCATCGGTTCCAGTTTACCGAATGCAGCTGAATACCAATATGTTACATGAAGCGACTGGCTACCTGACCTCCACAACCCAGTTAGTACTGGGTAATGCGATTCCCCTTGGTAAGACTGGTTGTCAGACTTTCGGGTCACTGACTACTAGTGTACGACCTGATGATGGCTTCGGAATACTTCGGATGGAACCAGGGAGACTCTTGAATAAAACACAGCAACCCTGTTCCAACGGTATATTCGCAGAAAGATATTTTTTTCTAAGTCCATCGGGATCTTATATACTAATCGGCGGAGAATCTTAACACCGCGATCTAAAAAGTAGGAACACCACCATCTATCGAGGCATCGAGAACTAATTAACAAAACAGTGTGCCTGGGGTATTTTAAACTTACTCAATACAGTGCGACAAGGTTATACAATATACAACTAGTTACCATTCATGAAATTAATAAAATCAATGAAAACTCGAAAACGCCTTATAATAAAAGTGCATATTAATTTTTAAAATAAATAACTAAGTAACAGTGTACACTATTCTACCACTATCCTTTTCGTTAGATAGAACAGATTATATAAAACAAATAAATTAAATATATTCTTCGGCGCCGTACTAGATGCACCACTACGTGGTGGCATGGCATCTCGGTAGTATCTCCGGTAGATGTCATCCCAGAAGCGAAAGCGTTCTTCCAAGAGCGGGACCCTCCGTAGTTCCATCTTCTCATCCAGCACCATGTGTGGTGACCTGTTTGCGCCTGCTGCCGGCCACGCTGGCAGCGTCGACCCTTCGGGCACGGGATTTCTGAAAAATTGTAACGAAATTAGGCGACATAATAAAAGATAGGTAGAGCGCATAACAGAAGACAGCAAATCGACACATCCAAGGATTTTTTACCTAATTTTAGGCAATTTTAAGTTAGTTATATTCTTGCGAACAAAAAATGCAGAATTTAAATTCCTTCGCGTAAGGGTTTCCTTGTGTAAAACATTGTTATTGAGAGTCAACTGCAGTTAATTTGTTCTGTGTTACACGAGATACAATCTTGTTCTTCATTTCATACTCGTACGATTGTATATCTGAGTTACTATGTAAATTTGATAATTTATAAAGTAAATGTTGTGTAATATCATTGTAACTGTCAACAAACATAATAATTATATAACTATAATAAAACAATCATCTTAAAGTATAAGCACTTGTTGACTCAAATTTTCAAGGTTGGTAATAATATTTAACCAAAATCTGACAATTTTTTTAAATGTTTCACTCGCTCTTCTGTAAAGTTAAGAAATATATGTGACAATGTTATTCCTTGCTGGTGTCGAAATTATAAACGACAGAAACTTATTAAAATTATACTTGGAAGCCGGAGTACTTACCCAGTTTTCATGAAGTTGTGCCAAATTTCACGCATTGTTGATCTCATTTTCTGATATTCAGGAGTCCCGAGACTCTCATCTGTACCATCCTTATTATCCAACCAAGCAAACGACTGGCCGCAGTGACCAGCTCCATGGATGTCAGGGTGAACGATAAGGTTCTTATCCACAAATGAATATTCATACAAATATACTTGATTGTTACCAGCTTCTACGTACAGCTTTGCAGCCCGAAGCATAGGACAAGTAAACATGACATCAGAAATAAAGTCAACGTATTCCTCAACGGTCTCTTTGTCGACAGGATTGTTACCAAAATAAAATCTCTTGACGGTACTGGCTACTTCTTTTCGTTCTGCATCGGATTCAAACTTAAGGTCAGCAGGTAAGAAATCAGAAAAGTTTTCATTCATCATATGCTTCCAAGTTTCAAAGAACCCAATTTGCAACAGCCCTTCCATGTTAGAAAATCCATACAACAAAGGTAACTTTTTGTAGTCACCTTTCTGTAATATACTCAGAGGAGATTCTGTGAGGAATGCTCCGTCTGCATCACGCTCCACACATGGGGAAAATAAGAGTGTAGAATCAGTCCTGTTGCCGAATGAATCTCTAGTCAGCAATTCCATTGAAACTGACTTATAAAACTGTTCTAAAGACTCCAAATTGTCTACTATAGCGTCGACCTTCAGCTGTCTGGCATACGTTTGGGCAATCTCAAAAGGATCCCTCTGTATTGTAAATGGGGCAAGGTTCCCACTGCTTTCCGGAAAGACTCGATGGAATAATCCTTTGGCTGACTTAGAGAGCATTAGCAGATCCACTGATGCGGAACCTGCACTGAAACCACCAAGAGTGACATCGTCAGGGTTGCCGCCGAAGTTGGCGATGTTCTCTTGTACCCAGCGCAGCAGCGCCACCTGGTCCTTCATGCCAGCATTCCCTGGTACGTCCTCGGTGCCGAGACAAAGGAACCCGTGAATGCCGAGACGGTAGTTAAACGTGACCATGATGATATCTTTATTTTCCTTCAGGAACTGTGTTCCTCGAAATACATCACCAAAGCCCCCTATAAAACCTCCCCCGTGAACATACACAAGAACTGATAGGTTTTCCTCAGTGGTGATTGGGACATACACATTAGCAATCAGACAGTCTTCTCTGATATCATTATTGTCTGGTATTGAGTTAATCATATAATCACTCTGTGGACAAATTACCCGCGTTTCACCGGTTGCATCAAACGGTTCCGTCCAGGGCGGCATTGGGAGAGGTGGCTGGAACACAAAATTTATGATTAGTTAGTGTTTGAAGTGATCAGATTAGTTTGTTTTATGTCCTTTTATTTATTTCTATACAAATTAATAATATTTTTAAAGGCCGACTCGTCACTGTTCCAACTCGTCATCGAAAAACAAAAGATTCCAACTGTTTCAAAAAATTTTATTTTCTTAGTACTGATTCGTCATCGATGCTAAAGTATCGTCAAGTGAACAAACTATATAATTAATTTTTAATATAAGGTAGGTAGGTAAGGAACGAGATAGCTGACAGAATACGTGAGATTAGCTCTTTCTTATTTATAACAACCTGGTATTCATAGACTTGAGTTTTGAGTTTGAATTAAAGTAAAATTAATGTTAGATATCAGATGAGGAAAACTCTTACTTATTTATGTCAGCCTGGTACTTTACAGGCTCGAGACGTATTCTATACTGACGCTTACTGGACCAACGAAAAGCTTTTGATTTACATTGAAGATATTATGTTCGTAAGATTTTTTTTTAGTTTATGATTGTTGTAAATAAATTGATTTAAAAGTCATACTATATTTTTCTTACCAACGGAATTTTTTGACACGTCATTTTAAACAGATGACGAATCGGGGACATCAAAATTAAATAAAAATTCATTTGTTTTCTTATGGTGACGAATCGGGACTTCTTGTATGGAAAAAAATTTGGTAACCAATCGGAACAGTGACGAGTCGGGTACATGTCTTTTTAAATATTCCGTACAAAAAACATTTAAAAATATAAAAAATTGTAGCCCACCGGTATCGGGATCAGGGTCCAAGCTACCGGCGGTTAGGGCTCCAGAGAGAGGAACCTCCTTTGAGTACCGCTTTCTGAATCAAGCCCTTGATCCAGCTGCCTAACCAGAGCTTCCTCAGGTTTTTTTTTTATGTTATCGTCAACAAGATAATCAAAAATAGTTTCACTTATAATACCTTTACAGGGTGTTTAGTGCATCGTTTGCCTAATTGAAAGGGCCAAAAGTAGGGGTCATATGCTGTCTCGTCAGCCCCAATAACTCGTCTTTGGCCCCACGGTTTTTTATATAGAAATTTTGAAAAAATCAATAGTAAAACTTAAATGAAAAGAAAAGATATTAGTGTAGTCGCCTTTAATTTTAATGTTGATGTCTACTGTTTTCTGGTTCTGTCGAATTCAAACTTGGTCGCAGATTACACCAAGTATTTTTCTTAACTGACTCAGTTTTTGAAAATAGCAAAAATAAACTTAAAGCTCAACTTGAACGTTAAATTTTGCAATTTTTTAAAATTAAAAAATTAAAACTTTTGAAATTAGGGCTGAAGTCTTAGCAAATAACCCCTCATTTCAAATTGCCAAACGGTGCCCCAAACACCCTGTTTAATATAATATTTATTTCTCAAAAAAAGAACTTATTTTAATTTATATAGTCTAGCATCTAGTTTACAACTAAAATAAGTTCTTTTTAGATAGATATATCTAGACAAATCAGTATTATGTACACGAAAGTTTTAGCAACTGGAGTCGAACTAGGAGAAACCTGTGTTTAGCTTACGGTGCCTTTCCTCGTGAGTTACAGCTGAGCCAGTGTAGGGGTTTGTGCGACCATTGGAGGCGGCACGAGATGTTGGTTATTAGCATGACTTACCCACAGCCCCGATAGCAGACACAATAATTATGATAATTATTCTATTTATAAAATAATCCTAGTTGTTAATCCAGGATTATTTTAAGTACCTTGAATTTGTCAGGGCCTGTTGGTCCTTTGGCGTAGGGTATGTTGTAAAATTCATATAGGAACCCACTAGGATCCTTGCGCCCTCGCACCGGTCCTTGCACTGTTGGCACAGTCCAGAATTCGTCGCCAGCTAAAACAGCCGTCACGCACAACAGAACCACACACGTCGACCACTCCATCGTTACGAGTATGGCCTTTCTGACAGTTAAATATTTTACTAATTATGTATGTACATAGGCGTCTTTATCTTCGTAAATGAGCAAACTCAGTTTAAGTGTTTTATGAACGAAATCCGTTTTATAGATCTGAAGTTAGATGATTCTGATTACACCATGAAGTGAAGCAATAATTATCAACAATTCGCTCGATTGATTCATTTACAATAACAGAACATCAGAAACACCAACTAAACAGTTTTGAATGTTCGAAAATAAAGAGACCAAGAAATAAGACCACAATTGTGAGATCGCGCTGAATGGAAATGCACATAAATGATCAGTAAATATAATATGTTTATTGTTTTAAAATGCATACCGATAGGCATTTCTTAAACAAACATAGAAACAATAAAAGTAAACAAATTGGCGTGGCGGATATTTGTGTGAGTGTAGTTCCTTCTTTGCCCTTTGTGTTCCAGGGCCACGGTATCTCTTTCGAACAGTCCCGCAGCGCTGGCAGAGTAGCACCACCTTGACAACCTCATTCGTCTGTCTCCCGTTGGGATCTAGCGCTAAAGAACACTTGCTCGAAAATCATCAAAATAAGAGACATGGCAAAAAATCTGAAAATGTTTGTTGACCACAGTTTGCATTTAAATAAACAAATTCACACAATTTATAAAACGTCACGCTTGCATTCCCTGAAGGGTTAAGCAGAGATGCAGGTACCTATAGCTCCCACATTTCACCAGTTATGTTAGTCACATGTTATTGTCGACATCAATCGAGCACAAAGCAGGACTCCGGGCTACTACTGAGAAAATCCTGATAGACACCATTTATGTAATTAATTTAGGGTTCAACACACTAAAAATGGAGACTTTAAAACTAGCCGTCTAACAGACTTTTTATTTCTAGGGCTAGGACTTGAACACTTGGACACTTTGGTCTGAGGACTAGGGGATGTGCTGGAAATGCTAGCCACTTACCCTTGTTTTTGACTGTTTTATGGTTGACAGTTGGTTGACTGTTTTCAGCTTTCACGGTTTATAACTAAACGTACACTGTCACTCACGGGATAACTTCAGCGATGTTCAATTAATGTGAGCCACTGCAGGCGTCATTATCGCGGGTTTACTCATCCCTGACGTCATCGACATCCCTCATCATGACGCCTGCAGTGTAAGTTTTGTTTTATGATAGTAAGGAATTAAATAAATGGCTTCCCCAGGAAATCAGGATGGCAACCAATCGCTTATCTTTTAAAATTAAAGTTCGTGAGTACATTCGGAAGAAGCTGGCAGTTTCGTCACAACGGTAATGTTTTCCCCATGGTTTGTGTTTTTATTTTGGTATATTCGTGGAAATGTTTATTTACATTAATTTAAATTTTGATATATATTTATAGTATTTGATATATATTTATAGTATTTTATATATCCTTGTAGTTAATCTTATTATTATTTAAAATTATTTTCAGATTTACACCTACCACTGCTTGTCTCTGCATCACCCAAAGGTTGACTGGTAGAAAATGCCTATGGCATTAAGTCCGCCTCTGTACTTATGTGCTTGAAGTGTTAAATAAATAAATAAATAAATAAGTTTAATTTTGAGACCAGTACGCATAGTGTGTTGTTGTAGTCCGAGCTCAAGGTGAGGCCGTTATGGAACCGAGAGTTTAATGACATCAAAGGAAGCATGCCAAATAAAAAATGTATATTGCAGACTCATTTGCCACTCACTCAAATTCCTTCCAAAATTCAATTATAAAATAAAATAAAAAACTAAAACAATAAAAGGTTTATTCTAATACGATCCTTTTTACGATATAAAACAGATTACACGATGCAAATAAAATTAAATATTTTCTTCACTCCGTGGTGGGACGGCGTCCAAGTAGTATCTCTCATAGATGTCATCCCAGAAGCGACTGCGATCTTCCAAAAGCACCCCACGTAGTTTCAACTTCTTGTCCAGCACCATGTGTGGTGACCTGTCCACGCCTGATGCCGGCCACGCTGGCAGCGTCGACCCTTCGGGCACGGGGTTTCTTAAAAGTTAAAACGAAATTAAGCAACTTAATGAAAGACAGGTAGAGTGCATTTCAAAAGTCAGCAATTAATTATAAATGGCAGAGAAATACTAAAATTATACTTGGTAGCCTGAGTACTTACCCAGTTTTCATGAAGTTGTGCCAAATTTCACGCATTGTTGATCTCATTTTCTGATATTCGGGAGTACCAAGATTCTCATCTGAACCATCCTGGTTATCCAACCAAGCAAACGACTGATCACAGTGATCAGCTCCATGGACGTCAGGGTGAACGATAAGGTTCTCATCCACAAATGAATATTCATACAAATATATTTGACTGTTACCAGCTTGGACGTACAGCTTTGCAGTTCGAAGCACAGGAACAGTAAACATGACATCCGAAAAATAGTTGACGTATTCCACAACGGTGTCATTGTTAACAGGATTATCGCCAAAATAAAATCTCTTGATGGTATTGGCTACTTCTTCTCGTTCTGTATCAGAATCAAATTTTAGGTCAGGCGGTAAGAAATCAGAAAATTGTTTGTTCATCATATCTTTCCAAATCCCAAAGAATCCAATGCGAAATAGTCCTTCCATGTTAGAGAATCCATACAATATAGGTACCTTTTTATAATCACCTTTCTTTAATGTACTCAGAGGAGATTCTGTCAGGAATGCTCCGTCTGTATCACGCTCCACGCACGGGGAAAACAAGGAAGTAGAATCTGTTCTATCGTCCAAGTTATCTCTAGTCAGCAACTCTATTGAAACTGTCTTATAGAACTCTTCTAAAGACTCTAAATTGTCTACAATAGCGAGGTCGTTCAACTCTCTAGCATATGTTTGGGCAATCTCAAAAGGATCCCTCTGTATTGTCAATGCGGCAAGGCTCCCAGCGCTTTCAGGAATGGCTCGATGGAATAATCCTTCGGCTGACTTAGAGAGCATTAGCAGATCCACTGATGCGGAACCTGCACTGGCACCTCCAAGAGTGACGTCATCAGGGTTACCGCCGAAGCTGGCGATATTCTCTTGTACCCAGCGCAACAGCGCCACCTGGTCCTTCATGCCAGCATTGCCTGGTACGTCCTCGGTTCCAAGGCAGAGGAACCCGTGGATGCCAAGACGGTAATTAAAAGTGACCATGATGATATCTTTCTTTTCCTTCAGAAACTGTGTTCCTCGAAATACGTCACCAAAGCCCCCTACAAAACCTCCCCCGTGAATATACACAAGGACTGATAGGTTTTCCTCAGTGGTGATGGGGACAAAAACATTGGCAATCAGACAGTCTTCTCTGATATCTTCGTTGTCTGGTATCGTGTTAATCATATAATCGTTCTGTGGACATATTACACGTGTTTCTCCGGTTGCATCAAGCGGTTCCGTCCAGGTCGGTGGTGGGAGAGGTGGCTGGAACACAATATTCATGATTAGATTACTCGTAGTTTGTTGTCGTATATAACGAAATATAAAAATATCTTATATTTCGATATGATATGCCGATATGTTGAGGGCTTTTGACTGTGTGGATCACGATATCCTCCTAACCAAACTTCACGCCTACGGTATTCGTGGCAATGCCCTTAATTTAATAAAAACGTACCTAAAAGGTCGTAAACAATGTACGGAGATATCGAGCCTGTGTTTAAGATCTAGAAAGGAATTAAAATTTATATCGTCTTTTAGAGAAATAAAATATGGTGTCCCGCAGGGCAGTGTCCTCGGACCTTTATTATTTTTATTATATATAAATGACTTACCACTTCATATACTTCATCCTATGATATTATTTGCACGTCAATTGTTTCATGTATCGATAAAGAATCATATGTTAATGACATTAACAATACAATTAATAGTTTAATAAAATGGCTTGACAATAATAATCTAGTTCTTAATCTCCAAAAAACTAAAATCATGCACTTCTACCAACGATTATCTGCTGGAGATATGGATATTAACTACAATGGTCAAACTATAGAAAAAGTAAACAGTACAAAATTTTTGGGAATCATAATTGACAGCCAGTTAACTTGGAAGCCGCAAGCAGAAGATATATGTAAACGTTTAAGCACCGCCGCGTTTATGTTGCATAATCTTTCGAAAAAAATAAAACCGACAGTATTAGTGGCTTACCATCGTCTAGTAATTTCCATCTTAAGATTTGGTATAATATTTTGGGGTCACTGTAGTGAACGAGAAAGCATTTTTAAAGCGCAAAAGCGTTGCCTGAGAGCTATATTTAGTCTTAAAATAACAGACAGTTGCGTACCTATATTTAAGTCTCATAAATTATTAACCTTCCCATGCCTATATATCCTTGAATTAGCAATATTTGTTATAACAAATCGATGTCTATTTGCAACTTTAGTAGAAACTAGAAAACGAAGAAGGCTATGAGATCTCAATACCAGAATCTATTATACACGGGCGCATTTAAAACTAGTTTATTAAAAAGAAATGTTATATGTATGGCTCCTGTAATATTTAATAAAATACCTGACCAAATGAAAAACCTACCGTTGCATAAATTTAAAAAACGTTTCACAGAGTTTCTTGTGGATAAATGCTATTATCCTGTGCAGGATTTCTTAAATGATAATTTTTTGTAATATCTTTAGTTTGTATCACATTTGCATGCTATTTTTAGGCAGACTGTACTCGGATCCTATTATATAATTTAACAACTTATTTTTATGTACCTACATTCTAAGCAAATAAAGACCTATTCTATTCTATTCTTAATTTGCGTTATTGTCGTGTCATTCTGTTTTTCTGGAGTCCCATAGACTATTTTGTTTTTATCAGCTCAAACATATTCTACAAGGATCTTATGATGATTAGAACTGCAGACGGTGGATTCAAGGTTGTGATTAACCCGGCTGACCCAATATATTTTTATTTTTACTGCTGAGAGTGTGTGAGATGTTGGTGCCAGCATTATAATTAACCACTACAATAATCAATAACATAAGTAAACACTTAGTATCATATTAAAAACCTTGAATTTGTTAGGGCCTGTAGGTCCTGTGGCGTAGGGTATGTTGTAGAATTCGTAAAGAAGCCCACTGGGGTCCTTGCGCCCGCGCACGGGTCCTTGCGCTGTTGGCACAGTCCAAAATTCGTCTTCAGCTAGAACAGCCGTCACGCACAACAGAACCACACACGTCGACCACTCCATCGTTACGACTATGCCCTTGTTAACAATTTGATGTTTTACTATTTATATAGGCGTCTTTATCTTCATAAATGAGCAAACTCATTTTGAGTGTTTTATCAATGAATTCCGTTCTATCAATCTTCAATCTATAGATAGATGATCCTGACTAGTATTTTTGCTGTTTCACGATAACTGCTCTCATCGTGAAGCAATTATTAATTATCAGCATGTAATTATTATTTATGCTTTCCGTAAAGATAATTGAAAATGAAGACAACAAAACATCACAGTGGGAACCTAGTGAGAAAAAGAAAATTGCAAAAAGAAAAAACACACGTATTGGATCTACAGGTTAAAACCTGACGACAGAAATAGAAGCTTACAAAGAAACCTTTAACAAATTATCTAACTTCCACTAAGTTTCCAAAATAACTATAACAACACCTGTCTAGGATTTTTTTCTCAAGAACATGTGATGGTATCTGGTTTAAATTAATATCAATTACTTAGCTTTAACAAAATCAAGCTGTTTGGTCAACGCAATAAAGAAATATTACGGCCATTTATGTCTTTCGGTGGTTCACAACCAAGGAACTTATATACTAACTGGAATGAGGACGTGCAGCGGAAAGCCGTTCCGAGCGAGAAAACTTCGAGAGTGGATGTCATCCCTTTCTAATAGGGTATCTAATATTTGTATGTACTTACTTTTGGGACAGTTATTCTTTTATAATCAAAAACAGGGCGAAGCCGAAGCCTACGCATACTATAAATCTCTGTAATGGGGTAGGAATATGAAGTGAAGAATACGTGACACTTAGGTTACATCCTTCATTTGTAAAGAGATTTTGAAGCGTACAGGGCTGCAACATTCACATAGATGAAGCATGAGCATGTAGCATTTTCAAACAACATAATATGTAGTATTTGATAAATTTATTAATCACACTATACATTGTAAAACTTGTGGTGTTATGTTATTGTTGGTTTTAGTATGAATCAGTTATTTTAAATTTAAGTGCGAAGATGCTGATGATGGAAGACAGTTGCAAACTAGGCAATAGGTTAAATACTTCTTCTTTAAATGGACAACTTCAAGCCCGTTGCTGAAGATTCTCATTGTTAGGGAGTCTGCAAGGAAACAAAACAGTATTATTAATACACAAACATTAAACAGTATTTAAATAAGTAAAGATAGAATTCGTTTATTTTCAAGAAGTTATTTTTGTTATTTAAAATGGAATAATTGATTAAGTTTTGCTACTGCATTATAAATGATGTATTTTGTACGCATTTTCACAAGAGTATAAAAACCGATATGGATAATAGAAAAGGCGTATTCTGTAGAATATTTTCTTGATCCCCGTTTACATATCTAGAACATTGTCACCCTAGTCTTAATTTATAAACAAAGTCATACAAACTTACCTGAAAAAAGAAATTCCAGATCCAGCAAACCCTTCACTATTATACCCCTTCACAAAACTCGATTTCACCATATTTAAAGGAAGATTTCACTTAAGTAATGTAAAAAGAACTTGATAACGCAAAAATATGACTTCAGCGCGAAATTAAATCGGCCGTATTGTTTGTTCATATGAGTGTCATCTATGTTGCCATTCAGAAATAACATAATTCATAAATAATTTAATTTATATTAAGCTCACTTTATTTCTCAAGAAATTATTATTTTAATATTTAGTATTTGAATATTAAATTAATCTCGTTACGATTTATGTGCTAGTTTAGCCATCAACGTGATTTCCGATTGATATATTTAAAAAAATAAAAAAATAAAAATTAATTTTGTTTACTGGCAATTTTTAGACAAGGACACAATCCACTCTTGATCGCTTTCTCACTCTGAAGTTTTCTTCCCCCTTTGAATTAGTTAAAGTAATACGAACTCTATCCCTTTGAGATAAAGTTCATTTTCAAACGGTTTTTTATATCTAAATTTTGTTCGTAATCATTCCAGTTAGTTTATAAGTTCCTTGTTCACAACACATATCTCCTCTCCTCTCGTCTCCTCTCCGCTTTGGTGAAGTCCGGCCCTTAAATCTGACATACAAATCTCCAACCTCTGGGCGTAGGAAGTAGCTAGTGTGTTTATATAAATGACACTGTCCAAAGTTCGTCGTCAGCTAGAACAGCCGTCACGCACAACAGAACCACACTCGTACGCCACTCCAGCTTCCAGTACGGCTTACCGTGCTTTCAGACCTTCTAAAATATTCCATCCTTTATATCATTTGCAGATGACAACACTGTGGTCATATATTCCAAAAATACTTACGAAAAAGATACAAACCTTCAAATCGTTAATCGTTAAATAATCTATACATTTAAAATTCAAAGTCCTGACTAACCGACTAGTATTTCAACGCACAGCCTAAGCCGCTCTGGTCATAGAGACATGAAATTTGGAGGGTGTGTTCTTTTGTAACCCTAAAAGAGAGAGGGATCTAATTTCACCATTTTAGGGGCTGAATTTCGAAAAACCCTTTCTTAGTGGATATAGCGCTCTCACTCTATGTTTCTAAAAAAAAAAGTCTTTTGTGGGCCGCACGGGTGTAACCGCAGGCAGAAGCTAGTATAATATATTTGATCCTAAAATTAAAAACAAAATCAGATATATTGTAATTTGCCCATCATTTAGGAACTCAGAATACTGATAACAAAAACGGGAATAAAATCTATCATAGATATATACACAAGGCTCATATCCGGGTTCAATATTGTTTAACTATTTTATTAATGTCATTCCCAGCTGATTACGGCGCTCCGTAATTTTTTTATGTATGCGAAGGACTGAAAACGGCTCGAAATGACAGCTCAAATTCGAGAAAGATAAATGTGAATATTTTGCAAGATTAAGCTAATCTACGAAGGTTTCCACAGATATCAATGGAAAAGTAGAATTCGTTTTGGTGATTGCTATCTTCGGATTTAGGAACGTGCGATGGCAAGATATGATAGATGTGATAATGTGTGATGTGTGTGTGATATTTAGATATTATGTTGTTGTTGTGGTGTTTATCCGTAATCATGGTGCTTGCAACAGCGCCGAAATATCGTGAACTCAAAACAAACATGGTAAATATTCCGCTTCTAGTGTTAATGATTATGTTATAGAGCTTCGTAAGCTATGGAAGTTCTTGCCAATTTTATATTATCATGGTTATAAAATGCTGATCACCAACGAGGCCCTGACGATATAATTTACCGACTAGAGAGCTCAAGAACATCATCATCTGCATAGCCTTTTACTAAGTTGACCCCAACATAGTTCGGCTTCCAGTCTAACCGAATGCAACTGAATACTAGTATTTTACATGGAGCGGCTGCCCATCTGACCTCCACAACCCAGTATGTACAGGGTAAAAAGTATTGCCTCTTGGTAAGATAAGACTTTCTGACCACTGACCACTTGCAGCGACTGTCAAAGATCTACAAATGACAGTCGGGACCAATGGCTTACCGTGTTTTCCGAAGCACGGAGGAAACTCTGGATATAATGGATGACAACCCATCCATAGACCAACCTTGGAGAGCGCTGCTTAACCTTGAAGATTGATCTATGCGGCTGTTATTATTTATCTACGTGCTCCGGAAGGCTCAAGAATGATTATCACAGTTGATAGTTGAATTAGGTGTACAGATAAAAATTTAAGATAAAAATCTTAATTGGAAGGCACCTGTGGCACACGCTGAGTGATTCAACAAAAAGATGAGTTCTTCGGCGTATGCTCTGTATAAGCTCACTTCATTAATCTATTACGAAGCATATTTTGGGGAAACTCTACTGATAAAGAAATAATATATAAACAGCAAACGAGATGCAATAGTGCTCTATGGCTTCTCAAGTCAAATTATTGCTGTTTGGGCTTGAAACCATCGCCACTTTAGACAATATTTCATTAAATACTAGCTGTTGCCCCCGATCTTCGTCTGCTTGAAATTATTATTGCAAAAGCACGGAACCCTAACCCTTTTTCTTCTAAAATAAAAGCCTAAGTTACTCCTTATAACATCAGCTATCTGCCAATTAAAGTCTCGTAAAAATCGGTCCAGCCGTTTCGGAGATTAGCCGGAACTAACAGACAGATAGGCAACATTTTTTTGTTATAAGTACCATGTTATACTTTCTTAAGCATTCAATAAAAAGCTGTATTTTGAAATTACAAACAGACACTTCAATTGTATTTATTTTTGTAGACATAAGATTTTATCCCTTCATTCCTTAATTATTCATCATCAACATTATTATCATTTCAGCCGAAAGACGTCCACTGCTCGATATAGACCTACCGCAAGTGCCGCCACATTGACCGGTCCCGTGCGACTCGCAGCCAGCGCAACTTGTCCTTATTTATTCATGAGTGAGATAATTGTTTTTTGAAAACAAATTCTGAATTATTTGGTCGTCTGTTGGATGAAGTTACACGTAACCGCAGATATAATAAGAAACTGTGTATAGTAAAACCAACATGGCATACATTTCTGGTGGTCTGTGGCCGTAAGTGCTAATGCATTATCATGAGGACCTAGGTTCGAGTCCAAGTTAGAGGCAAAGTGATATACATTAGGAATCTCTTAGTAACTGGTCTGTGTTTATGCCCGGTTGATAGCATTAGGCGCGCCTCTATGACATAGGACTTAAACATAAATGGCGAAATATGAGTGTAGACCTGAAATCCCTGAAGAGAAAGGAACCTTACCTAAGTATTTGGAAAGGCACCAGAAGAAGAATATATTATGATGAAAGAAAAAGGAGTAAATGATAGTATGACGGTTGACAGAGGACAGAAGAAGGAAGGAAGCGCTGACCCCTAGAAACATAGTACAAGGTCAGGAAGATGACGTTTGGGACTGATTGTTTGACAAAAAAATAATGTACCTTTGAAAAAATATTTAATTCGTATTTATTTACTATGTGTTTGTACATTATATACAAACTACACTCGCTAGCAACCAAATGGGCTACAGCTATAAGCTCGCATTCATACGCGTATTGAAGAAAATATACAGTACTTATTTAAAAATATCACATACAGTTTAAAACCTTAAGATAATTTATTATGTCAATACTTGGATTTGCAGTCGTCGTTTTTTGGTGTTCTCTTGAGGAATACCATTACACTCGTTCTAACAACGCAACCTTCAATTTCCCATCCTAGTACCCTTCTTTTCAGCTCGTCCCAAACATGTCTAAACTTTTTGCAGGACAGTCCAGCTGAGCGATACGCGACGTATGATGACATCATCATCAAAGAAAGTATGCCAAATAAAAATAAAGGGTGTAAATAGTCCCTTAACGAAGCCTAAAGGCACTTGTTCTCCCCGTCTTTGCTATATTTTTTTTGTATTAGACCATACCTGGGAACCTTCTAGTTACGGAGATATTGGGGTTCAAAGTTCCAACACTTTCACAAGTTTTTTTTTTTAATATATGTTTTCAATGTAAGATTTTTACTTTAAACACCTCCACGACCCCGTACTGTTCAATCCATCCATCAGCACAATGCTTTGAGTGCGTTTCATCGAGTCCTAACGTAAAACGTGATTTTTTACCCAAAAAAAAAAGAGTAGTTTCCCAGCAATAATTTTTGCGTAAAGCTACTTAGTTTGATGTACAGAATGCTTGGTTGACGGATATGTAAAGGGTCTGTTTACACCCTGTATATTGTTCATAGCAGACTCATTTGACACTCACTGATATTCCTTGTAAAGGAACAATACATAAAACAATAGAATAACAAACTACATCAATAACACTCTATTCTGCTACGATCATTTTCGTTATGTACAGTAGAATACATAAAACAAATAAATTAAACATGTTCTTCGGCGCAATACTAGCTGCACCACCGTGCAGTGGTGGTGGTACAGCATCCAGGTAGTATCTCTCATAAATGTCATCCCAGAAGCGACAGCGATCTTCCAAGAGCGGGACCCTATGTAGCTCCAACTCCTCATCCAGCACCATGTAGGGTGACCTGTCTGCGCCTGCTGCCGGCCACTCGGGCAACGACGACCCTTCGGGAACTGGGTTTCTGCAACATAAAACTAAATTAGGCTTCATAAAAAAGACGGGAAGAGCCCATACCAAAAGCCTATTGTGTGCCCTTCGTATCTAAATTAATAACTTGTAAAATGCAAATCAGGAAATATAATTGTCAGAAACGTTTTAAAATTATACTTGGAAACCTGAGTGCTTACCCATTTTTCATAAAGTTGTGCCAAATTTCACGCATTGTTGTTTTCACTTTCTGATATTCAGGAGTTAGAAGACTCTCATCTGAACCATCCAGGTTATCCAACCAAGCCATCGACTGACCACAGTGATCAGCCCCGTGTACGTCAGGGTGAACAATAAGGTTCTCATCCACAAACGAATATTCATACAAATAAACTTGACTGTTACCACCTTCGACGTACACCTTTGCAGCCCGAAGCATAGGGCAAGTGAACGTAACATCCGAAAAAAAGTTAACGTATTGCACAACGGACTCACTGCCAACAGGATTTTCTCCAAAATAAAATCTCTTGGCATTATTGGCTATTTCTTCTCGTTCTGTATCAGATTCAAATTTAAGATCAGCAGGTAAGAAATCAGAAAAGTTTTCGTTCATCAATTGTTTCCATGTTTCAAAGAACCCAATACGCAACAGTCCTTCCTTGTTAGCGAATCCATACAGCATTGGCATTTTTTTGTAGTTGCCTTTCTGTAATATACTCAGAGGAGATTCTGTGAGAAATGCTCCGTCTGTCTCACGCTCCACACATGGCGAAAATAAGAGGGTAGAATCAGACCTGTTGTCAAACGTATCTCTAGTCAGCAACTCCATTGAAACTGTCTTATAGAACTGTTCTAAAGAGTCTAAATTGTCTATTATGTCGCCGTCGTTCAGTTCTTTAGCGTAGGTTTGGGCAATATCAAAAGGATCCCTCTGTATTGTAAATGCGGCAAGGTTCCCACCGCTTTCAGGAATGACTCGATGGAATAATCCTTCGGCTGACTTCGAGAGCATTAGTAGATCCACTGACGCGGAACCTGCACTGCCGCCTGCAAGAGTGACATCTTCAGGGTTACCGCCGAAACTGGCGATGTTCTCTTGTACCCAGCGCAGCAGCGCCACCTGGTCCTTCATGCCAGCATTCCCTGGTACGTCCTCGGTGCCGAGACAAAGGAACCCGTGAATGCCGAGACGGTAGTTAAACGTGACCATGATGATATCTTTCTTTTCCTTCAGAAACTGTGTTCCTCGAAATACATCACCAAAGCCCCCTACAAAACCTCCCCCGTGAATATACACAAGGACTGATAGGTTTTCCTCAGTGGTGATGGGGACAAAAACATTGGCAATCAGACAGTCTTCTCTGATATCTGCATTGTCTGGTATAAAATCAATCATAAAATCATTCTGTGGACATATTACAGGCGTTTCACCGGTTGCATCAAACGGTTCCGTCCAGGTCGGCGGTGGGAGAGGTGGCTGGAACATAATATTAATGATTAGATTAGTTTTAGGATTCCGTATGTCAAAGAGAAAAAACGGAACCCTTATAGGATCACTTTGTTATCTGTTTGTCTGTCAATCCCTTTTATCTCAGGAAAGGGTGGAGGTATCGAGTTGAAATTAAAACCATATACTCAGGTCTACAGTCCCTTGAAACTGTGAAAAAATCAAACTTCTAAGTTAACGCAAAAAAAATGTATATAATTTCGACACTTTCAAGGGAATCAAAATGTATAGGGTACTTCCTGTTGACCTAGAATCATGAAATTTGGCAAGAAGCAATGTCTTACAGCACATGTAAAGGAAAAAATCTGAAAACCATAAATATGTAGTTCAAAAACAAAATGCCTACAAGTTTATACGGAACCCTCGGTGCGCGAGTCCAACTCACACTTGACCGGTTTTATTATGATTAGATTCGTTTTTTTATGATTAGATTAGCTTATTATGATTAGATTAGGTTATTATAATTAGATTAGTGTTAACGAGATATAAAATAGTGTCATTTGCGTCATTGCCGTGTTAAATTCTGTTTTCCTGCAATCCTAATGACTTTTTGTCCTTAACAGCCATGACATATAATCTTATCATGTTTAGAACTATAGACGGTGAATTCAGGACAGTTATTAACTATTAAAGTCAGCAAGCCGCACAAGATGTCAAAGCCAGTATCAACTTATGTAATAATCAATAACATAGTGAACAATTAGGATTATTTTAAAAACCTTGAATTTGTTTGGTCCAGTAGGTCCTTCGGCGTAGGGTATGTTATAGAATTCGTAAAGAAGCCCACTGGGGTCCTTGCGCCCACGCACCGGTCCTTGCGCCGTTGACACTGTCCAGAAGTCTTCGTCGGCTAAAACAGCCGTCACGCACAACAGAACCACACACGTCCACCACTTCATCGTTACGATTTTATGAATGAATTACTTTGCTATTCAATGTTTTACTAATTAAATATACGTCTTTATCTTCACAAATGAGTTTGATTTTGGGTGATTATCAACCAAATCCGATTCATCAATCGTCAATCATCGATCTGCAGATGATCCTGATAAGTATGCTATTTCACAATAACTGCAGAAATGGTGAAACTTAGATGTGTGACAGCTAGGGATTGTAATCCGGAAAACCGGATCCGGTACTCCGTCGAATCCGGCGTCTCAAAACGTTTCCCGGATCCGGTACTAATACACCGGATCCGGTGATAGTAATTTTTGGCAAAATAATTGCGCAGTTGCCTGTTTTGATAGTTTAAAAGCTTGTTGCGTGTGCGTGCAAGTCGTTCGACGCTGAGCTGTGGCTGTAGAGGCTCTATGCAGAAGAGTTGACCCTGTTAATTGCTGAACAACACTAAAATCAAAAAAGTCATACTACTAGAAATAAAAAAAATCTTAGAAAGACTTATAGATGATACTCGTAACTATAAGAGATGATGTCAATTCATGGACTGATGCAGACCGATTGCCCTGTTTTAAAAAAAAAAACAGGTAAAATTTACAAGTTTTTTTGAAAAACAAAACATTTGATATAACGAGAAGTAAGGAAAGAACTTCTTTCCTTAAATGTCAGATAAAAACTTGCGTAGTCCTACAAAATCTTTCCATTTAACAGCCTCTGTAACACTGCCGAGTGCAGACAAAACTTTGCTCATACATTTACGGTAGGCTTTTTAATACATTCGACGGAATGATTACGATTTTAAAGTATCAATCACGATTTTTTACAGCACGTTTTACAACACTTCACAATGATGTTTTGTTCCTCTTTTTTTTTTAATTCGTAAATAGACTGAACCTTCGTGTGTATTGTGTATGTCCTCTAAGCGTTTAATGAATTTGACAAATTAACGAGATGAGAATTTGACTTTTATAGACGTGCAAAGAAAGCTCTTTTGTGTTGTGGTGTATGGCCAAAATCGGAACAAACACCGCCATCTAGTTTTTAACGTTTAAGAACAGCGGCCCCTGTCAACGTCATTTACCAAAACCAAGGTCTTTGTAGCACTCCATTTCCCATTTAGTTAGATCTGGCATACTTGTGCGATAGCCACTTGCTCAAATACCATGAAAAAAATAGCTCAAAGAACATTTTGAGTCCACCATCTTGAATTTTGATTCCGACTCTCTTTTCGTCATTAACCATAAAAAATCATGAGAGCCATGACGAAAATAAATTAAAACAAACAATTATTTATAAGTCACACGTGTATTCCCCGAAGGGTGATATGTAGCTACAGCACACCATCATTTTTCATCAGTTATGTTAAGTCACTTGTAATGGACGGCAAGCCTATTGCCATCAACCAAGTACTAACCCATACTCCGATCTGCTACTGAGAGATTCCTAATGGAAAAAAAATGTTTTTATTAAAATTAATTACAACACCCACGGCAAAGCACCCTAAAAATTGAGTCCTTAAAAACTAAGGCCATGACTATAACCGTCGAACGGACTTCTTACTTCCAAGGCTAGGATCACCATTATTTTTGGCTGTTTTATGGGGTAATGCCATTTGTAGAAGGTTAATTTTAATACAAGTGAACAAAGTGTATTGTTGCTCGCTTGAAGTGGGATTGCAGTTCGAGCTGCAGCCGAGTTTAATGACTTCATGATCAAAGAAAACATGTTAAATAAAAAATGTTTATTGCTAATTCAACTTAAACAATAAAACTCTATCCAACCACGATCCTTTTCGTCAGATAGAACAGAATATATAAAACGAATAAATTAAATAGATTCTTGGGCGCCGTACTAGCAGCACCACTCCGTGGTGGTATGGCATGCCGGTAGTATCTATCATAAATGCCATCCCAGAAGCGAGTGCGATCTTCCAAGAGGGTGCTCTCACGTAGTTCTAGTTTCTCATCCAGTACCATGTATGGTGACCTGTCCGCGCTGGCTGCCGGCCATTCGGGCAGCAACGCCCCTTCAGGCACGGGTTTTCTGAAAAGTTTTTGAAGATGAGGAAGGAAATTAGATGACATTTATTGGAGATGTAAAGTGCCTACCAAAAGTCTACAGTATACCCTTCGTGACTCGTTACAAGTAAATGTAAAAATTATTAATGGTGGCTAACTGAATGCTTACCCAGTTTTCATGAAATTGTGCCAAATTTCACGAACTGTGGCTCTCATTTTTTGATATTCAGGAGTCTCATTAGAAACATCGCCACCATTCATCCAAGCCGCCGACTGAGCGCAGTGATCAGCTCCTCGCACGTCAGTATGAGGTACTGGGCGAACATTCTCATCCACAAAGGAATATTCATATAAATACACTTGACTGTTACCAGCCTCGGCGTATAGCTTCGCAGCCCGAAGCATAGGATAAGTGATTAGGACATCCGAAAAGAAATCGACGTATTTTAGAATGTTGTCGTTGCCAATAGGCTGGTGGCCAAAATAAAATCTCTTGACCGTATTGGCTACTTCAACTCGTTGTGCATCAGAATCAAAAATAAGGTCAGCCGGTAAGAAATCAGAAAATCTTTCGTTCATCATATCTTTCCAAATCTCAAAGAATCCAATGCGCATTAATCCTTCCATGTTAGCGAATCCATACAATATAGGTACCTTTTTGTAGTTACCCTTCTTTAATATACTTAGAGGAGATTCTGTCAGGAATGCTCCGTCTGTGGCACGCTCCACGCACGGGGAAAATAAGAAAGTAGAATCTGTTCTATTATCAAAACTATCTCTAGTCAACAAGTCTATTGAACTTGCTTTATAGAACTGTTCCAAAGAATCTAAATTATCTACAATAGCGAGGTTGTTCAGCTGTCTGGCATATGTTCTAGCAATTTCATAAGGATCTCTCTGTACTGTAAATGCGGCAAGGTTCCCAGCACTTTCAGGTATAACACGGTGAAATAATCCTTCAGCTGACTTAGATATCAATAGTAGATCTACGGATGCGGAACCTGCACTGCAGCCTGCAAGAGTGACATCATTAGGGTTACCACCGAAACTGGCGATGTTCTTTTGTACCCAGCGTAGCAGCGCCACCTGGTCCTTCATGCCAGCATTGCCTGGTACGTCCTCGGTTCCGAGACAAAGAAACCCGTGAATGCCGAGACGGTAGTTAAATGTGACTATGATGAAATCTTTCTTTTCGTTCATAAACTGTGT
Source organism: Noctua janthe (assembly GCA_910589295.1). Classification (NCBI taxonomy): domain Eukaryota; kingdom Metazoa; phylum Arthropoda; class Insecta; order Lepidoptera; family Noctuidae; genus Noctua; species Noctua janthe. The sequence continues at coordinate 7,685,919 of OU342556.1, read as the reverse complement.
TCCTCGGGTTAGGTCACCATAGCCCGCTACAAAACCTCCCCCGTGCACATACACGAAGACTGATAGGTTTCCCTCCATGGTGATGGGCACAAACACATTAGCAATCAGACAGTCTTCTTTCACCTCGTTATTGATTGGCAGCATGCCACTCATCAGTTTTTCATTCTGCGGACATAATATACGCGTTTCTCCGGTTGCATCAAATGGCTCCGTCCATGTTGGCGGTGGGAGAGGTGCCTGAAACACAAAAGTAATGATTAGTTGTTGGAAAGAACTTGTGTGGTATACTAAAACTAAAAAACCCGACTACTAAAAAATCATGCTCTATTTAATTCGACTCCTCCTATTTTTGAAGTCGGTTAAAATGTAGCCTATGCTACCCGGGTTATAATAACGAATCGATTGACACCTTATTCATCAAAATCGGATGAATAGTTTAGGAGGAACATACGTAAATATGTACAGACATGCTAAAATCTGAACCCTTTTTTGGCTTAGCCGTAGTCGGGTAAAAATCGTTTCAGTTATGCCGTTCGTGTCGTTCTTTTGTTTTGCAACCTACGGCTAATTTTGATTGTGACAGCCTCAATAGTACATTTTCATATAAGTGAGGGAACTTTGTTATTGCATTCGAGGCGGAATTAACACCCCAGCTGTAGCCGTTAGGCGAGGTTGTATGTTCAACACAGTTCTCCAAACGCGCACTGGAACTGCGTGGTAAGAATAGAAAGGTTATAGGTGGATGACGCGGAGATGGCTGATGGAGAAAGGTTTTGACCGAATTGTAGCCAAGGTTGGACATAAGAAGCCAATGGAGCCGAGCACTGCAGTAACAAATCTCCACACGTATCAAACGACGTTTTCCAATACACTTTCGGAGAAATAAAACATTAGAACGGAAAGTATTTTTGTCAGGAATTATTAGGAAACTATGATTTAATTTGCTTTTTTCCGCGCTTTGTTTTCGCCAGGTTGAAGAAGAAACAAAGGTATGATGCCACTAAACAGCCTAATAAGAAAAATAGAAAATTCAAATATTTTTGAATTTAGAACAAATGTTAATTTGTTCATGAAATTAAATATTTGTTTTAAATAATCATGTTTATCTATGATATTCTAGTTATAAACACAATTTAAATACTCAAAATATTTTTACGCCGTAAAGATGCATAAGTATCCCAGTCGGAGCGGAGAATGGAACCGGCGAGAGATGTCGTGCGGTGTTCCACAGGGTTCGGTTCTGGGGCCGGCCTTGTGGAACATCGGTTACGACTGGGTGCTGCGCGCCGACCTCCCTACCGGCGTCAGTGTAGTTTGCTACGCTGACGACACGCTGGTACTGGCACAAGGGAGGTCGCACGAGGCGGCGGCCGAAAACATGACACGCGGGGTTGCGATAGTTGTGGAGAGGATCCGGCAATTGGGTCTCGAGGTGGCTTTGCACAAGTCCGAGGCCATGTGTTTTCATGGGCCTCGGAATGCGCCACCGTCGGGATCCCTACTGATGGCAGGAGGGGTTTCCATCGGCGTCGGGTCGACGTTGAAGTACCTAGGACTTGTCCTCGACAGCTGGTGGAACTTCGTGGAGCACTTCCGACGTTTGGCTCCCAAACTGGAACGGACAGGGGCTGCCTTCAAGCGGCTCTTGCCCAACCTGAGGGGTCCAAACGCCTCCTGCCGGAAGCTTTACGCGGGGGTCGTGCGGTCCATGGCCCTTTACGGGGCCCCGGTGTGGGCGCGTTCTTTGAGGCGGCAAGCCGCCCACTACCTGAACGCACCCCAAAAGGTGATAGCCATAAGGCTAATCCGGGGGTACCGCACGATCTCCGGCGAGGCGGCTAGCCTCCTTGCCGGATTGCCGCCATGGGATCTGGAGGCGATAGTCCTCGCGCGCCTGCATGAATGGCGCGCGGAAGCACTATGTCGGGGTGAAACTCCGCTGCCGCGACAAATTGCCGCTCAGCGGACTGACCTCCGGCGTGATCTCATGGCGACATGGAGAGAGTGACTGTCGCAACCCCGTGCAGGGCACGCCACCATAGTGGCGATAAGTCCCCTCTTTGAGGAGTGGCTAGAGAGGCGCCACGGCGCCCTCACCTACCGCCTGACGCAGGTCCTCACCGGACACGGTTGTTTCGGGAGGTTCCTGCACCGAATCGGGCGGGAGGAAACGCCCGGGTGTTTCCACTGCGAGGATCGTCCGGAGGACACGGTGGAACAAACCGTGGAGGTCTGCCCCACTTGGGCGGAGCACCGCCGTGTCCTCACAGCGGCGATTGGCGGCGGCGATCTCTCGCGTCCGGCCTTGGTTCAAGCCATGGTCTGGAGCGAGAGGGAATGGGAAGCCGTCACCTCCTTCTGCGAAGTAGTCATGCTAGTGAAGGAGGTGGCAGGACGTGAGAGGGAAAGAACCTCACGTCCCAGCCGCCGCGGGAGACGCCCTGGGCGTCGGGGGTTACGTGGTGGCTTCCGACCACCGTAGGCGCTGGCCTGTGGACGGCGAGTTATGGGCTAGCTCGCCGTCCGGCCGTCTTATGACGACGGGCCGTGTCGACGGCGCGTTCGTGTTCCACGCGCGTCTCAAAGAGATGTCAGCAATCAAGTAGGGGTCCGCATGGGCCGATGCCTGCCGGGGCTGCGGGACTGTTCGAAAGAGATACCGTGGCCCTGGAACATAACGGGCAAAGAGGGAACATGGATGGGTTTTAGTCAGTACAAGTCTGACACTCCCCTCCGCTCCGCCCAGAGTGGGGGGGGTCATTTGATGATTACCCATGCGGAAAAAAAAAAAAAAAAAAAAAAAAGATGCATAAGTATCTCTCTGCCGAGATTTAAAAAAAAACATCGCCGACTACAGTCACTGAACCCATTTCATTAGTCATTGATAGCATTTGAACTTAATATAAGTTATCTGTGGAAATTTTTATTTAAAATATTAAAAATACACGAATGTAAAATACATTGCATGTTGAACCTAACCGTAGTGCGATAAGAACCAGTTTTCCAGAACTCTCTCTTGAATTGTATTGAAAAATATTTAACAACGATCTTCGCCAACAGACAAAAAGTCATGAGGACTGCCAGCAGACACGGATTCTTTTACACGTCAGGGACAGTTTTAGGGATTGTGCGGCTGATGGAGGCGGCACGATATGTTAGTGCTAGCTAAATCAAAAGGTGAGCGAGATTAACCCACAGCCCTGGTTTAGCAGACATAAGAAACATGATGATCACAAAAAATAGGATTAATTGAACCACCTTGAATTTGTCTAGGCCTGTAGGTCCTTGAGCGTATGGTATATTGTAGAATTCCCATAGTTCCCCGCTGGAGTGCTTGCGTCCGCGCACAGGTCCTTGCGCCGTTAACACTATCCACGGTTCGTCGTCAGCCAGAACTGACGTGACGCACAAAAGAACCACATACGTCCACCACACCATCGTTATGACTAAGCACTACTTCGCAATTCGATGGCTCATTAAATAAAGAGGCAGCTTTATCTCCAGAAATGAGTTTTTTTTTGAGTGTTTTATCTACCAAATCCGCGACATGTTTGTTATCGCTCTGCAGGTGTGTTCTGATAAGTACGTGATGTATAAATTGCTTTTACTAAGCAATCACATACAGGTGGACGGGATACCGATGCTAAAACGGTTACCACGTATTCAGTAAGCTCGTAAGCTGTTTCCTACGAAACTGTAATATCTACACGTCCAAAATGTATGGAACAGCAGATTTTTTTTTAATAGCCAACGAAATATTTCTATGCGAGTTGAGAATGTTGTACTGAATACGTGGTAACCGTTTTAGCGTCTGTGACCCTTCCACCCAGTTTATTATTTTAAACAATTCAAATAGAGACTGCACCACGACCTCATATACCTCTATTTACCTTTTATAGCTCTTTCCCACACTGAAATCCTACTAATAATATAATTGCAAAAGTTTGTGAGGATGTATGTCACTCTTTCACACAAAAACTACTGAACGGATTTGGATAAAATTTGGCATACAGATAGCTTATAATCTGGATTAACACATAGTATATTATTTATCCTGGTAGTATGATCCATTATTGAACTTCACGCAGGCGAAGCGGTGGGCAAAAGCTAGTAAGATTATAATATTACTGCATTGTGAAGTGACGATAGGCCGTGTGTGTGCCGTAATGATGTAAAAGTACAATAAGGGAAACCGACCTAAATACTAATTTTAATTTGATTTAGGAAAAAATTATAAGTCGTGGGTTCGAAGCCAGCCAGGCGCATTACTTTGTGTAAGTTATTTCATCACCACTGCTCTCAAAACGGTGAAGGAAAACATCCTGAGGAAACCGGCTTGTCCTAGAACCAAAAATTCGAAGACATGTGACATCTACCTACCCGCACTGGGCCCGCGTGGTGGATTATAGTCCTCTCATAGAGAGGAGGCCTGCGTCCTAGCAGTGGGAACATTAATAGGCTGATTATGCTTATTATGCTTAGGAAAAATTAATTAGCATTAAATTTTTATCAGCCTAGGGTAATTTAGGAACAGTCACATGTTGTATGATGTGTCCAAAAGATAATTCTCCCGCGATGATGTTAATTAAGCAAAGCAAAGCAATTATTATTCCTCTGGGGCAATTTTAAAGCGGGTTCAGACAAACAGAATACTTACGAGACACTTTGACAACGAATTTGGGAACGAAATCATGCTACTGACTTCTGAAAGTTTATTCGTACTGATAAACTTGAACGGTTATCTTTTCAGCACCTCGCTACAAAACTCAAAAAAACCCCTCTCTCTCTCTCTCTCTCTCTCTGGCAAATCTCTTATTAATCCCATCATAATGTCCAGAAAGAATTCAGTCGTCAGACCGTGTACTAAGCATACACTATGTGAAGGCGACGTTACATAACAAGCCCTCTAAGCGCTAAGTACAGTCTAACTATAGTCTAACGAGATGAGATGGCAGTTCAACATATTCCTAGTCTTCCCTTTCAGGTGAAAAATACAATGTGGCTAGCGGCGCCGCACCGCCACAATTAAATTTAAATCCCCAGGAAATGGTGACGCCGGCGCCTGAGGACTCGAGGATGAGAGGCTTCGGAAGTACAGATCCGATCCTGAAAATTCTTTCACTAATGGGAAGTTACATTATCCTTGAGTGGCGTAGGCTATATTTACGATGTTCACTAGGATAATTTCGCGAGTGAAGTTAAACGCTAGTCTAGTTTACTTTTACTGCTCCACAGTTGTTCTATATTAGACGTTCCCAACATAAATCAATTACAAACGAGACAAACAACTTTGGCAGCATCTCGCCAGCACCAATATGAGATTGGAAGCGGAGTCGAAACAATGGGCCAAGAGCCAAGATAAGTCTGTAACTTAATTAACTCTCGAAGGCTTCGGCATAATTAACTTCGAAGCTTTTCGGTGAGGGGGTAAACAGCAGTGTGCGTGTATCAGCGGAGGGGTGAAGGGTAGGGGTGATTTATAACTCGTGTAAATGAAAGTGTGAAGCGGCCGCTAACGTCCCCGGGTGGGGTTTTTGTGAATTTTGCGATGTTATCTTAGGATTCACAACAATTTGCTGAGCGGGTTGCGTGGCATCGTGAGTCCACGCGCTACGTGACCTGAGGGGTGTTATATACCCTATTTAGCCGCGTATCCGAGTATCCGTGTAGTTTTGGTCCCCGACACGTTTATTGTGTCGTAAATTTCCTCTTATTGCTTCAAACGATTCAAAAGTTAGAACTGCTGCGCTGCAGTTTGTCTTTGCTAGTGTGTTATTTATGGCATTCCTTGTTTTGCTACGTGCTGGATGGTATTGGTCATAGTGACATGGGAATGCAATAAAGATCCATCAGATTCAGAACTTACAGTATACAGTAATCAATTCCACAAGAATAAGACACGCACGGATAATTCTATGTTACGCAGTGGCCAAAAATATTTCGAACAGGAATTTAACCACTCCACGGAGTACCTACATTCAATTACACCGTAAAAAATAGTTGTTCGTATCGCCTGAAATTAATTGTGAATCAGCTTATCCGTGTCATTAAAATAATCCTCTTTAGATGAGAAAAAAGTATGTCTTCAGTCTTACCAAGAGGTATCGTATTACACAGTACTAACTGGGTTGTGGAGGTTAGATAGGCAGTCTCTCCATGTAAAATCCAAATTAAATTCTAGTAGTATTCAGCTGCATACAGTTAGATTGGAAGCCGACCGTAACATAGTTGGGAAAAGGCTAGGCAGATGATGAGATGAGAAAAAAATTGGTGCTACTTAACAGTAGCGAAGGGTAAATTTTTGTAAGAGGTAAGCCGTACACATTTTTAATGTGATTATTGTTCATTATTTGTCTATTGAATACTGACTGTGCCATTTTTCAAAGGGAATCTGGTAGGAATCGAGTTGTATGGATCCTTCGCCACTGCTACATAATATCAATTAATCAACTCAACCTATTCACCTAACCAGAACCTAAATTATTGCTGTCCACTGCAGACTGCTGGCCATAGGCCTCTCCAAGGATACCGCAATACCCTGTACTATGGCCGCGTTATGCAAAGTCCTGTATCACAAACATATCCCAAAAATTCATTACAGTTTCTACCTGCTGACAAACGGCTACAAACCGCCATAAAATTTAGCAAATTATGACCCCCACCTTATTATTTATCGATTAAACATGTTAAACAAACAAAGGTATCATAAAGGTAGCATTTTGGCAGTAAATTCACACAGGTAATATAACTTACGACCTTTGGTAGGTAAGTGTTCAGGAGTACAGTCGCGGAATGAAAATGTTCATCAGTTTTGTATGATTGGAAATATTCCCGTTCAGAAAGTATTATAAGCTTATTTAGTACATGGCGTAAGTGCACATAAGAATAATAATTGTAATATAATCGATCTGGTCTTTAAAATGTAAGTATATGTTTCATAAATAATGTAAATTTATGCATGCCGAATGGTAAAATATGACTGAGCTTTGATATTTCATAACAACTATTGTTTATTACCCATATTTGCAAAAGAAAATTCTATTATATTCTATTCTATTCAAGGTAAAGAAAAGGACATAACTTAATATCACACCTGAAATCCCCGAAGAGTTTAACAGAGGTGTAACATCATGATAGTACACCTACCTACGTTGCGACAGGTATTTTTAAATCCCATTTAATAGGGGATCACCTTTTATACCGGCACTGTTATTCATAACTAGCCTGCGATCTTCGTCCGCGTAAAATTATTATAAAAATACTATTTTCCCTGTTTTTGCAACATTTATCATTGATGCTCCGCTCCTATTGGTCGTGTTACATAGCCTATAGCCTTCCTTGATAAATGGACTATCCAACACTAAAATCATTTTTGAATTCGAACTAGTAGTTCCTGAGATTGGCGTGTTCAACCAAACAAACTCTTCGCTTAACAATACTAGTTGACTACGTACATATATAGATGTAGTGATGTATGACATAGTTAGCAAAATAATATAGTCCCGTCGCATGCATGATGTTACAAGAACTTATCCTAAACATGCTAAACCTTTTCCTCCCTCGACTGTTCATACACCACACACCTTTAGATAAAGACCGTACATTTTATGGCCTTCGAGATACTTTTGGCAGAATATCGGGTGTCAAATAAATAACAACACACTGGAGTTACTTCCCAAAATATATTTTCATTTTAAAATTGTGAACGTAAAAAATTACGGGCGGCTGGGGAACGTGATAAAACAATGTTTTATGGAAATTGTACAAATCTGTCAGGGGTCGAGTTGCTTTTGTCAGTCAGTGTCAAAGTTCAAGTGGGGGGACTGGGGGACTGAATGGGGTCAGACAACTTCTCAATGGGCAAAGTTGTCGCATTTTTGACAGATTGATCGATTATTATTATTAACTTCGGACTTTGAAGTTTAATGGATTGGGTGTCGCGATTAATGAGCATTTTCTATATTTCTTACCAGCCTGTAAACGGTGACCCTAAATGTAGGTATCTCTATACATATAATAAAATTGTAACAGGCCAATGTATGTACATTGAAGATAATAAAAAAAAAATATGGGGGGTCTTTATTAGAGCAACAGAAGCCAAAACAACAGTTTTTAGGATTTTTGTGTGTCTGAATGTTTGCACGCGCATCACGCAAAAACTACTGCATGGATTTGAACGCAATTTTCACCGTTCTACTGCTAGATGCTTAACTTAAAATATAGGCTACATTATATGTAGTATATTATATATTATATCTATTGTATTATATTATATATAGTGTTGGACCCGATAGGTGGCGCTGTGCGAAGCAAGGACGAGTTGCTAGTATATAGGCTACATTTAAAGCGTTCGCTTGAGTACATTCCATACATAACAGAAGCAAAGCTGCGAGCAGTAGCTAGAAACTAATATTTTACAAACAAAGATCTTTTAGCGCACACCACTAGAGGGCGTTGTTGGTTAATATTTTGTGATTTTGTTTTGCAAAATTGTACTTATTAATCAAATAGGTATCTTTGTAAAAACATGAAACAAAGAGCCTTGTAAGGCCTGATGTTTTATTAAAAAATATCCATGTAGGGACATTACTGATTGACAATGTTTGGTAGATTGGCTGAATGGGCTAAATTATGATTTAGCCATTTTGCCAATTCAGCCAATCGAGCAATCAAATCGATCGATTTATTGTTATTAAACCATTATAAATAACTACCTACATTAAGCAGTGATAGTCTAGTGGTGTGACCGTCGCACTGCGAGGTCATAGGTCTCGAATTCGAACCCAAGACACGCACATCTGATTTTTCGGATTCATGTATAATTGTATAATTATCACTTGCCTCGGTGAAAAAAAACATCGTGAGGAAACCAGCATGCCAGAGAGATATTTCTCGACGGTTTAAAAAGCTAAGTCAGAGGCCCATGGCGGCATAAAAACTATGACACCAGGTCGAACACCTTACACAATGGATGAAGAAGAATACATTCAAGTACATTTTCAATAATGACGTCAAAAACACATAACTATCATGTCACTATTCAATTCGAAACATAAATGAAAGAAAGAAAGGAAAAGTATTTATTAGACTCATAAAGGACAAAACAAAAAACAAGGTTGAATTAACAATAAAACAAAAAAAAAAACGTAAGAAAAACACGTTGCTGCAACATTTAAAAAAAAAAAGTCACAGCGCAACGCCGCAGCGCGTGGGTTTGTGGCAAATAACACAGGAAATATAGATATCAATCCAATCACCCAATAAAGATTAATAGTAGCTGATCTAACCGTCAATCAACATTGCTATGGATCGCTCTGCAGCCGGTCCTGGCCTAGTCATGTCACTATCTAATATGGTTCTAAATAACGACTCTTTTACTTTAAAGGGAGAAGAATTCAATAATTATTTATAGCTGTTGCCCGCGACCTTCGTCCGCGTGAAATTTTATAGCCTATAACCTTCCTCGATAAATGGGCTATCCAACACTAAAATAAATTTTCAAATCAAACCACTAGTTCCTGAGATTAGCTCGTTCAACCAAGCAAACAAACTCTTCAGCTTTATAATATTAGTATAGATTCGAGCATTTATTTCGGGCAAATATAAGTGTTAGTAGACATACATGTTTTATATAGTGTGGAGTTTCATCCAATGTCGCAGCATTGGAGACTCCCATCTATATGCGAATAAACTCAAGATACTGTTGTTACTGGCACGAAAACGAGCAAGCAGGAAGCGCTTTTCTTCCGTATGATGGCAGCAAAACCATCATCATTGTAGGGAAGCTCAATTGTAATTGTCATCGACGCGCTAAGATGAAGATAGGGAAGCTGTCCGTGATTTCAATTCCAAGGAAGTAGAAGGTTTGTAGTGTGTGCGGGATAATCTTTGGAACTACTTAACCGAATCTGAGAATAAATTTTCTAAATGGTACGTTATCCCAGAGTGTCAGCTATAATTTAAAACGTTCACATGAGTTATTTTCTGAAATAGTAGTGTTTTCAAAAATTCTAGCATCTGTCTGCAAGTTCACCCCTTTATATTTCTAGTGGTAACGTGAATGAGACCTAATCTTATGGCACTCGGCAGTAGTGTAGGTTCGTTGTGTGAAAACATTTTTTTGAAATTGGATTAGTAATTTCGGAGTTATCTCCTACATCCAAACTTAACAAACTTTACCCAGGCAGGTTTACTGCTAGACATAGGCCTCCTCAAGCATCATACGGTGACTGGTCCTGCAGAGCCCGCATCAAACGACCCACCGCGACCTTCACCGTATCATCGGTCCAACATGTGGCCAGCTGCGGCTACAACGACTCTTAAAATAAAATGGCGTTTGTCAGGAAGTATTGATCATTTATCACGCGTAGTAGGCATAATTTAATATCATTAATGTTAATAAAAACATAACATGACCGTTCTCATGGGAGAGCCGCCATAGCTGATCCATAGATAATTTAATATTTCATGATGTGGATGAGTGGTATGGCAATATTCACCCTGACACTGGTCCTGTACAGACGCCAGCACATCAAGCTTACTACAATCTGTCAAATATCTTTAATAGATTTTCAACTTTATCGCTAAAGCATTAGGTTCTAGATTGATTGGAAAATTTGACAGTTTCGGGTAGCTTGATGTGTGTCGTACACATACGTAACGTTGAAATGGGAGTCATATTTTTATTCGTATGTTATATTATATTCTTTTATTTTATTCTGTAGGTATGTCACGTTGTTTGTCTCTGTGGGATTTTACTTCACGAAAAGACGAGACGAGTAACGGTAAGTGCTGGCAACATTTACGTGTCGTATTACTTTAGACTTTTATTGAATCAATTGTTATTAATTAGTTAATTACATTTTCTTACTTATTTATCATATTTTGAATGTGTATTGAGACTATCTTAATGGAATCAATTATTGATATATGCTCACCTAAATTATGTATCGATGAATAATAAATTCTAATGAAAAAGTAGATAATTAGGTAGATATTGAAACATTTAATGTCAAGATGCTACGTAAAATAATTCAATTGAATAACTCTATTATGTTAATTTTTAGTTAAATTTAGTGCTTATCTTTATATTGCATGTGATTTTAATACTGCATGACATAGTTATTAAAAAACTTTTATGAAAGTGTAATATGTTAAACTTTGGGAAATAAATGGCTTTGTTGTTTGTTGTTATTGTAAATCGAGCATTAGTGACACTGAGCTACTATGGAGAATTTTCTTCTTATTGGAAACTCCAATAACACTTTAGCTGACCCTAGGGACCCAAAGACCCCATGAGCCTAGAGCCTTGACCCTAGACCCAATGATCAAAAGCCGGGACAGTGGCTAAGTAGATGTACTGGTATGTTTGTGAAGCAGTTTCATTGAGACTAGGTGGCGTCCAAGCTATTTTATTACTAAGTAACGACGAGTAGCGCGCGCGCCTGCCCGTCCGCCGCGCGCTATCCATACGTGCATGTGCAACCATACAACACATGTACACATATTGACAAGCCGTGTCTGACTCATGAAAGATTAAAAATGAACAATTTCAAAATATTGCTTGTTTGCAACTAGGATGACATAACTCAAAAATTTCTGTTTCGATGTTTTTTGTAGTTGAATATAAAAATTAACGAAAGTAATTATTATATTAAACTAAATATGTAAAATAAAAACCTTTCATCTTTTGATATAAGGCCTTTTTTTTGCATAGAACCCTTTTATTAAATGGAAATATTTTTAGTCTAATTTAAAAAAACTGTCCTGTATTTCTTATTTTTCAAGTTATGTCATTATTGTCGCAAACAAGCGAATATGCGTATTGATAACACCATTAACAATACTAATTCAAAGATAAAGATCTAACGTCCTTCAAAAAGTTTTACTGTTAAGAACACGAACTCTGGAAAAACTTCGAAGAAAAAAATATAAAGTTCTAAGTTATAATGGTTATATTCCCAGTTTAGTTTACATAAAAAGAAACTTTGAATATAACCAATCACAATGAGATTCTAATGGTCTCTCAAATTATCTGGAGTACATTCAAGAATCCATCTAAACTCTTCTGATGTCTAGACAAAATACATAAATGGTATTCTTTTGCAAAGTTCAATAGAAGTCAAGTAATAGTACATTTTGATATAAGTGGGTAAGCTTTGTTATTGCATTTGAGGTGGAATTCACACCCGAGCCGCAGCTGAGGTTGTTAGGACCCGAGAACTGCAGTAACAAATGCCCACATGTTTCAAATTGAAAACTTATGCTAAATAATAATAATTAGGAAATATTGAAAACAAATTATGTTCAACGACTTCTGTTGCTGACTGTATCAATGTTAAGTTTGAATAAAAAAATATTTATTATTTTATTTTATTATTCATGGATATACAACATTACTTTTAGTATATGCGAAACCTGAAACACGTGTCTAGTATTTTTATGTAAAGAATCTATGTACAAAATTTCAAAACTGTATCATGAAAAATCACAAAGTTATAAGCTTGTTCTGTTAAAAACGTGGTAACAACGCGGGGCGCCCGCGTGCACTCCTCCAGCGTCGTCTTGAGCTGATTGATAATAATAATTTGGCAGTAGGTACCTAAATGATTGCGATAGGTATTAATATCGCTCGGTGTCCAACTCGTAAATTAAAAAAAAAAAATGGGACAAAATATAACACGGTTTAAAATTATTGGAATCGATTCGGTTACTTATTCTGAACAAACAATATTCAGGTTTCGCATATACTAAAAATAATGTTGTATAAACCATAATATATTAAACAAAGCACAAACACGAGTAATTAAACGCAGACCAAGAAAACAACGACCAACTCCAGTTTACGAGTTAGCGTTAAATATACAGGTTGTATCGGAAAGGTGAGGTCATATTTAAAGGTCTGGTAGGTTATCAAACTGAACCACTTTCTGTATGGGACCAAAAACATAATCGCGAAAATAAAATAAAATAATTCACTGTCCCATACAAAATTTGAATATCTACTCAGAGCAATTGTACGGGACAGCAGGTTAACTTGTCTCGATTAAGTTTTGAAACAAATTCAGAAAGTTGTTCAGCTTCAAAATCAAAATTAAAATATTTTATTTTCCAAAAGCCTACATGGGTATTTATAAAATAATACTAAAGTAAGGGAAGACAGAGTTAGCCCGACAATAAGTCGTTGCTTACTTCACAAAAACGAAATCAAGATACAAATTTAGCAAGCGTCTAGGAATCTACAAGGCGTGATGGTCTGTACCACAGCGTTTTAATATGATCACACCTTTCTAACACACGCTGTATAATAATCTAACGATTTGACACGGAATGACCCGCATTTGCATGGATCAGTCGTAAATGACCATTACTGAATATAGGACGCCAAGCAGATGAGCATGAGGATAATGACAGAGTCGCTAAATTGATCGCAATGTCGCTTCCAGGAATTACTTCATTGTCCAAGCAGAATGCCTAGGCAATGTGAGAAACTACACAAAGCGATAACTACGATGGATTGATGAAAAGCTTGTCGTTAATCCTGTAGAAACTCGATTTGAAAATACGAAACGTTTTTAAAGCCATTGCCTCTTGTATAAGCCCGAAGCAATAGCGTTTTAATATCGTACCGCAAAAATTGTGATACTCGTAGCTCGGCTAATATGCATGATATAAGTTTTATATAATTTATAGCACCTACGAATAATGTAGCTTTCTGCCAGTGAAAGAATTTTTAAAATTGTATAATTAGTTCCGGAGATTACCCCCTACATAAAATCCTACAAAAAATATTTACCACTTATAATATTAGGATAGATAATGGAGAAGTTAGGTAACAAATGCCTGATACCAAATGGAAAAACAAACCCTTAGTGGTAGGTACTTTTATATTAAAAATAAGGTTTAAGGCTGTCTTAATATTTAATTAAGACGGCCTTTCTCTAAGGAATAGGCAAATTATTTTACTTTTATTGTTATTTAACATACCTGCCCTTACATTTTACCCTTTAATTTTCTATAGTAAACAATATATACATTTGCACATATTATTAAACATTTCAGCATACATAGTAGTTGTCGTAGTCGTTGATGTGCCTGCTCTCTTAAAATAATTCTTTAGTCGCGTTTTCAGTCCCAAAGGGTGATAAACGAGGGGAGCACTCATCAGCATCATCATTTCCCTGCGCCCCTATCCCAATTAAGCAACCAAGAGAGCAGCGGTGGCCTAGTGGTGGAGACCCCGACTTACGAGCAGTAAGTCGCCGGCCAGGCGCATTACTTTGTGTAAGTTATTTCATCACCACTGCTCTCAAAACGGTGAAGGAAAACATCGTGAGGAAACCGGCTTGTTCTAGAACCAAAAATTCGAAGACATGTGACATCTACCAAACCACACTGGGCCGGCGTGGTGGATTATAGCCCGTTCCCTCTCATAGAGAGGAGGCCTGCGTCCCAGCAGTGGGAACATTAATAGGCTGATTATGCTATGCTATGCTATGCTATCCCAATTTATTTGGGATCCACGCAACATGTCTTCTTCCATATTTCCCTAGTAGTCCTCATCTCAAGAGTCTCTTCCTTTCTAGCCATATCATCTTTCACACAGTCCATTCATCGAGTACTAAACCAATCAAAAATCTATCTCAATGAACCAACCAACCATTCCAACCATTTCTCTAGTTATTTCTTCCAATAACCCTAAAGGGAATAAATCCTCATATCTGTTTATTTTGGTACAGTCTTACGGTCTACATTCAGATGTATCAGTGAAGCGTGGCGTTACAGCTCGTTTGTTGTCGAGTCGAACGAGCACACTACGGGCGGAACACGCGGAACTACCAGAATTATAAGCTTACTACACAGGTTAAGACAGAAGATCTATTTTCTTACAAAAGACAAAGAGCTTTAAGATTACAGACATTATTTGGAAGAGCGAAATAACAACCAATTAGCAGAGCATTGATATCTGCTAGTCGGTTGTTATTTCACACTTTCGATTACTGCTGAGTAACTTTTTTTTTAGTTTTTCTGTGAATTTTTCTTCTAGTACAACATTTTTGAAAGAGCGCTTTAACAAAGGGTGAAGTTGGAAAATACTGGGCACGCCACCATAGTGGCGATAAGTCCCCTCTTTGAGGAGTGGCTAGAGAGGCGCCACGGCGCCCTCACCTACCGCCTGCTGCAGGTCCTCACCGGACACGGTTGTTTCGGGAGGTTCCTGCACCGAATCGGGCGGGAGGAAACGCCTGGGTGTTTCCACTGCGAGGATCGTCCGGAGGACACGGTGGAGCACACCGTGGAGTTCTGCCCCGCTTGGGCGGAGCACCGCCGTGTCCTCGTAGCGGCGATTGGCGGCGGCGATCTCTCGCGTCCGGCCTTGGTTCAAGCCATGGTCCGGAGCGAGAGGGAATGGGAAGCCGTCACCTCCTTCTGCGAAGCAGTCATGCTAGTGAAGGAGGTGGCGGGACGTGAGAGGGAAAGAACCTCAAGTCCCAGTAGCCGCGGGAGACGCCCTGGGCGTCGGGGGTCACGTGGTGGCTCCCGGCCACCGTAGGCGCGGGCCTTTGGACGGCGAGTTACCGTGGCCCTGGAACACAAAGGGCAAAGAAGGAACATGGATGGGTTTTAGTCAGTACAAGTCTGACACTCCCTTCCGCTCCGCCCAGAGTGGGGGGGGTCATTTGAGAATTTCCCAACCGGAAAAAAAAAAAAAAAAGTTGGAAAATACTACTAAAGTGATGACAACAAAATAAACCAAAATAAATAAAAAATAATAATAAAATAAAAAAAATAACAAAATAAAAAAAATATATAAACTAACTAACTAACTACCCCCCAACCCTCCCCCCCTCCCTCTAACTACTTTTTATCTTTAATATTAATATTTAGTAGTAGGCTTCGCCCGTGTGTAACTCGGTAATTGTCCCCCGAAATCGTATATATCGGGATGAAAAGTATCCTAGATGTGTTAATATAGGTTATAAACTATCTGTGTGCCAAAGTTCATCCAAGTCCGGTCACCAGTTTTTGCGAGAAAGAATAACAAACGTCCATCCTCTCAAATTGTCGTAGTTATCATAATAGTACGACTAAGATAAGATCCTACAAGCAAGCAGACTCACTCAAACTTCTGTAACTTTCCTATCAACTCGTGCGCACACGTATCACTTGAAGTTTACGAGACAGTAGCACTCGCCAGCAGCTGTAAACTAGCGTTTAATTACGTGCTATGACGCTAAGAGCGGCCATGCGCCAGCGCCGGTCGCCAGCCGCTACGATACGCGTAGCTGTGACTGCGATCGACGGCTGCGCCCCTAGCAGCAACTAATAGCAGTACCTACTAATTACAATTAGTAGTAGTTAATAAAAAGTAACTAAAGTAAACTTTACTTTTACTTACTACAGTAAGTAAAAGTAAAGTTTAATTTAGTTACTTTTTATTAGTTGTGATCCAAGAGTGCACGCCCAGCAGGAAATTATACTTAAGTAAAATATCAATATTACAAAGCTCAAACATGTCTTCTAGGACTTCCTAGTAGACTAGAAATCGTATCCAATTTTTTTCGTATTTCTATAACTAGTTTCAATAGAATTGACGTAAGCTTTCCAACAGCATGTTGTCAATTCAATATATTTTTTTTACATTTTATAATGTGACTTATATAATATAATGTGACTTCATCTAGGCCCTCAGATCTACAAATTCGACTAAATAATTATGCTTTAGCTAGGCAAAACAATTGAATGTGAACTTGTACCAAAAACTCGCAATGGTAATCGATAGGTATCGCTGCTTAACTGTTGCTATAGATCATATCGCATGCGTATCATAATACACAGGTCCTGTATTATACGCGTGAATATAAGGTCTATCTTTTCATACACGAAATATTTTAAGAATAACTTCTATAAGTCGTAAAGTAGCCAGAGCAACGAAAAAAAAAATTATTTGAGTGTTTTTATTACAAAATTATTGTAATTCTAAAATTTTTTTAGACTTTTTGCATATTACTCCCATATTCTAACAATGACCGTAGGTAAATACGACGTAGTAAACTAGCGTAATGGATGCTTAAAAATAAGGAGCCAGTATTTATTTTGTGGGTCAAGTAATTTTAAACTATTTATTTATTTTACAAAAAATATACTAGATAAAAAAAAATCCCTTGAAATGGCTTTGTTATAGCCGTTAGATGATTCCCTGAAAATATTTCGTATATGAATAGTTAGAACCTATGTAATATAATGTGACTTCATCTAGGCCCTCAGGTCTACAAATTCGACTAAATAATTATGCTTTAGCTAGGCAAAACAATTGAATGTGAACTTGTACCAAAAACTCGCAATGGTAATCGATAGGTATCGTTGCTTAACTGTTGCTATAGATCATATCGCATGCGTATCATAATACACAGGTCCTGTATTATACGCGTGAATATATCGTTTACAATGAGTCACACCAACACACCAAAATCTTCTTTTTCTTCTTATATATGTTACCGGCCAAACCCGATTTCAGGCCAAACTAGTTTGTCTTAGGCCAAACCAGTTCACGTGTTTATCGTGTCAGGATACACTAACACAAACAAAGCAATTTCAATGCGCCTAACTTTGCTGTGGCAATCATCGGCCCTGCTACGCACCCTCGGCTCGCGTGGTTGGTCACAGTTCTAACGTAACCTAACCCATTTAGTCAGAGTGCCTAGTTTGGCCTAGGACAAAATAGTTTGGCCTAAAATCGGGTTTGGCCGGTAACATATACAAAAATCTCTTGTCACGGTGTTTGTGGTCGCACTCCTCCGAAACGACTCAACCAATTTTTTATGATTTTTTTTATGTATGTTTAGTAGGTATAAGAATAGGTCATAAAGTTTATTTCACACCGCTAATTTCACGCGGGGCACAGCAAGTATTACTATAAAAGTTTTATTAAAAATACCTAATAAACCAAACTTTTACACATAAACCTATCGAACTGACAAGTAAACTAACTAAAAGTATCTGTTCCGTAAGTAAAGTAGTAAAGACTATTCATGTAAATCCCGTCACAGCTCGAATTAGCAACTTTCTGTCCTCATTGAGTTTCTAATTAGTTTTATAACACTCGTTGGCTAATCATTGGACCGTTGAATGGAATAGTGTGTATTTTGTTTCCGTATTCCGAACTATGAGACACACATACAACACACACACATCACACACACACACACACACACACACACAGACATACACACACACACAGATGGATATCGAGATTCTCTGGTTCTCTGGAGACAGAGTTATACAGGTCGCCTAGTGCCATCTCTTTCCCACACTGGAATTAGTCCTGTGGTAGGCCACCAAGAGCAGACTAAAAAAAACCATAAAATCAGTCAATACTGATTTTATTTTTACTGATTTTTTTTTACTGATTTTTAAAAAAACCATAAAATCAGTCAATACTGATTTTATGCCGCCTCCGTTTTGTACAATTTTTTTTATTTTTTTTATTTCAACACACCTGGTGTGTTAATTTATTTTAGATTAGTTTGCAATAATCAATACTTGATATGATTTATTTTGTAACTTCCGGTTGATACGTCAACCGGAAGTTACAATATTTAAAAGATCAATATCCGGTAAAAACGCCATATTTATTTCATTTTGCCTAGAGGAGACTAGTCTTGTTCTCGCTGTGCTAGAAGTCAGACGTATAACCTTTCTAGTAAGTCAAATACAAAAATAAACTTTAATACTTGTGTTTGTTTGTTTTAATTATTCCCCATAACATAAATTCCTATAGGGTGGAGTGAAAGATGATGGTAAAGTCGTTTTTATTTTAAACTAACTGTTGCCCGCGACCTTCGTCCGCGAGAGAGTTTATAGCCTATAACCTTCCTCGATAAATGGGCTATCCAACACTAAAAGAATTTTTCAAATCGAACCAGTGGTTCCTGAGATTAGCGCGTTCAACCAAACAAACAAACTCTTCAGCTTTATAATATTAGTATAGATTCCTACCAAATCATCAGATCAAACGAAACTTTTACACAGAAAGGTTTACACATAAAGTCTTGTATTTTTATAAAGAAAGTCATCTCCTAATCACATTATGTATTACTCACATTATGCACCTATCTACCTTCATAAACATATTGTGGTCTTTGTCTTCAGTAATTTGGAATGTTCATATCACAGCACATTACGGATTTAAAACCATGACTGTATTGCAATCTCTGCTAATCAACAATCTACGACACAGTGTATGGTGTTATTCATCATGAATTAATTAATATGACCGTAATCAGGAGCATATAATATGCTAATCAGAGCTCAAGCTATTTTAGAAAATATAAGAAAGATAAAACAATTTATGATTCACTCACAATCTCAAATCAAGTACTTCAAGATAAATATATCTTACTGATAGTTTAAAACTACAAAAATAATGAATCGAAGAAAACAGTTTATAGTCGTAGCTATGAAGTGGTGGACGTGTGTGGTTCTTTTGTGCGTTACGGCTGTTTTAGCCGACGAAGATTGGCTGGATGTGACAATTGCGCAAGGGCCGGTGCGAGGGCGCAAGCACGCCACTCGGGATCTATACACCTTCTACAACATACCATACGCCACAGCGCCAGTAGGCGAGTCTAAGTTCAAGGTACTTTAATTATTTCGTAACCATTATACTCGTAGCTTATATAGGATAAAAAGTATCCTATATGTTAATCCAGGTTATAAAGTAAACCCAAATCCTTTCATCTGTTTTTGCATAAAAGAGGAACAAACATCCATACACACTCACAAACTTTCGCATTTATAATAGTAGTAAGATAAGATACGTAAATGAACAAAGGTTAAAAGGGAGAGAATGATAGCGTGGCGATAGACATGGGAGAACAGAAGAAGAAAACGAGCTGTGCCGACCCCAAATTTTTACTTGGGGTCGAAGGAGGCAACCAAGGGAGGATGGTAGGATGGTAGTGGAGGACGATAATGGTGAAACAAAGGCTCCGATTACTAATAAATCACTAAATATAATCACTTCTTTTGCTTTCCAGGCACCTGAGCCAGCACCAACATGGTCGGAACCGTTTGAGGCAACTGGTACCAAGAGCGTCGTATGTCCACAGAACAGATATATGACTGACTTAATGGCAGACTTTTTAGAAGTGAAAGACGATTGTCTAATTGCCAATGTGTTGGTACCCAACACCACTGAGAGAAACCTTTCAGTCCTCGTTTATGTTCACGGGGGAGCTTTTGTAACCGGCTTTGGTAATTTGTATCAAGGAACACAGTTTATGAATGAAAAGAAAGATTTCATCATGGTCACGTTTAACTACCGTCTCGGCATTCACGGGTTCCTTTGTCTCGGCACCGAGGACGTACCAGGCAATGCTGGCATGAAGGACCAGGTGGCGCTGCTGCGTTGGGTGCAACAGAACATCGCTAGCTTCGGCGGTAACCCTAATGATGTCACTCTTGTTGGAAGCAGTGCAGGTTCCGCATCAGTGGATTTACTAATGCTGTCCAAGTCAGCCGATGGATTATTTCGCCGAGTCGTACCCGAAAGCGGTGCGAACCTTGCCGCATTTTCAATACAGAGGGATCCTCTAGAGATTGCCAGAACGTTCGCTAAATATCAGAACTTTGCTAACGTAGAAGATATAGACGCTTTAGAACAGTTCTACAAAACAGCCTCAATGGACTTGTTGACCTCTGATATGTTTGAGAGTAGAACTGATTCTACTTTCTTGTTTTCACCGTGCGTGGAACGTGATACAGACGGAGCGTTCCTGACAGAATCTCCTCTGACTATTCTTAAGAATGGCAACTACCAAAAACTACCTTTGCTGTATGGATTCGCTAACATGGAAGGACTGCTGCGTATTGAGTTTTTTGATACTTGGAAGAATAAAATGAATGAAAAGTTTTCAGATTTCTTACCGGCTGACCTTAAGTTTGATTCTGATGAAGAACGAGAAGAAATAGCGAATAAGGTCAAGAAATTTTATTTTGGCGAGATTCCTGTTAGCTATGACAACATTTTGAAATATGTCGACTTCTTTTCGGACATTATATTTACTTTTCCTATGCTGTGGGCTGTGAAGCTGCACGCGGAAGCTGGTCATAACCAAGTATACTTGTACAAATATTCATTTGTGGACGAGAATGATCCGGTGGTACCTCAAACTGATGTACGAGGTGCTAATCACTGCGCTCAGTCGTTTGCTTGGTTGGACGACTTGCTTGGTAGAAATGTGACCGTGACTCCTGAATTTATGAAAATGAGAGCGACAGTGCGTGAACTTTGGCACAATTTTATGAAAACTGGGTAAGTATTAAGCTTTTGGCGTTTAGCTACTTATAATCGCTGTGCAAAGACACGACGGTACTAGTATTTATAACTCACTGACAGGTTCGATTCCAAAGTAAAAAACCGGCCAAGTGCGAGTTGGACTCGCGCACACACAAGGTTCCTTAGCACCAAACAATATAATTACTATATACAACCTTAGTTTTAGTATTTGCGAAACCTGAAACGTGTCTAGTATTTTTATGTAAAGAATCTATGTACGAAATTTCAAAACCGTATCATGAAAAAATCACAAAGTTATAAGCTTGTTCTGTTACCTGGTTATCCGTGCAAAAACGTGGCTACCACGCAGCGAGCCCGCGCGCGCCGCCAGCGGCGTCTTGAGCTCATTGATAAAAATAATTTGGCGATAGACACCCCATACAGGTATTTACGCAGATATTTTATTTCAACATTCGATACATGGTTGCCCTCCGGCAACCCTTTTTTTTATTCGTAATTTCACTTCACTTTTGTGTACCGGTTCGTAGAAGACACCTGCTCTCTAAATTTCAACTGTGTTGCCTACAGTCTTCGACTAGAATGGCTGTGACAAACGGACGGACAGACAGGCAGACGGACAGGACGAATCTATAAAAGTTCCGCGTCCAGTCCTTCTACGGATAAAAAATGTTACTGCATCACATTGTTGGTGTGCCCTCTTCCATGTAGTAGATATGATAACGCCTCAATTCAACGTTTTATTTAAATTTTTCAGAAAACCCGTGCCTGAAGGATCGTCACTGCTGCCCTGGCCGGTAGCAGGCGCGAACAGGTCACCACACATGGTGCTGAATGAGGAGCTGACACAAGGTGGAGTGCTCTTGGAAGATCGTACTCGCTTCTGGGAGGAGATCTATGAGAAATACTACCGGGACGCCATACCACCACGTAGTGGGGCTGGTAGCATGGTGCCGAAGAATATATTTAATTTGTTTATGGTATATGTCCTATTCTATTTTGCTAAAAAGGTAATGGTAGAATAGAGACACACATTTAGTGTTCATAACGTAACATCACGCCTGTTATCCCAGAAGGGTTAGGCACACGTGTACCTAATAGTACACTCACATTTCGCAACTTATCATTATATTGTTGTTGTATTGTTGTTTATGTAATTGCAGGCGAGCCTTATGAATATAAAAAGTGATATGAATAAAAATACAAATAAATGTTTTAATGTTATTTATTATTCAAGTTCACCATCAATTACGGCATTACGTAATACTGTAACAGATTTATTTTCAATGAATATGTAAAGTAAACATAAATAAATTGGGATTAGGGCAGGCCAACGATGATGATGATGATGTGATGTAAACAATCATCCATAAGTGATACCAGACCCTTTGAGGACTTGTGGAGGTTGGGGTGCACCTAGGTAGTATGTGGACACTACCTAGGTACGTCCCCAACTTCCAACAGTAATAGGATACATCATCATTTCAGCTGAAAGACGCCCAGTGCTGGACATAGGCCTCCCCCAAGTGTCGCCACATTGACCGGTCCCGTGCGTCTCGCATCCAACGGATCCCTGCAACCTTTACCAGGTCATCGGTCCACCTAGTGGTCGGCCTTCCAACGCAACGTCTTCCAGTTATGATACCAGATATGATAGGATACATGTCAATACATATACTTTAAAGAATCCAGAAAAAGACTTACTTTCTTTCGCAATTGCATGATTGATAGTTTTTTTTTTTATAATTGTTATGAAATGTTAAATTTAATCTTTGGCTGGGTATTCTATAAAATACCAAACGTTCAGTCGGCAAATTGTGTTGAATACGCGAATGGCGGGATGGCGGGACTGACTTCGGTAAGCCATTTGATACAATCAACTTGGGTGTATCACGTTTGCTCACAGTGCTTATATAACGTAACCCATTCATTTCGTTTGTGTTGTGGCTAGCTATGTTAATGCGACTTTTTTAGTCGCTCACGGTCATTTTTCAATTATTCATTAGTTCCTTCATTTTATAATTTACCTAATCTCCTTAAGGCATTTATATATGTCGCCGCAAGAGTGTCTATCTGCTAAGAATATTAGTTAATCTATTTAATAACCAACTTATATGTCTCGTCCATCATAATATTGATCCTGCCATCTGTGGGTTGCAAGTACAAATTACAATGATCTGTATCGATTGACAGAAGAGATAAGCGCCATCTAATGGTGTCTGTATTAACTAGTACTGAGATAGTGACTAGATCTTCGGAAGATTAATTTATTTAACGAAGGCTTTAGCTAGAACTATAGTTAAAATTAAGATAAGCAAGTATTTGACAATTGGGATTTTAACAATTGCTTATTTAACACTAAGATTTGTTTTGAGGCAACATTCCACAATATTGTGGAAGATAGCGCCGAATACGACTTTAATGATTAATAACCCAATTTATAATTTGAAACTAAACCTAAATCAGTTTCTATAACTTATTACAAACTAAAAAGTAACAAGATTATTTTACAGAGCAATGTATTAGTGAAAGACCTGTTTGTATTAAATCCTTTGATCTGCCGGAAATGGTTTTAAGCAAGATCCCATTGTTGTAAAAAGTAATGAAGGCACTAATTAGTTTTAACTCAATAACGCCTTTGCATTTATGAATATTGGCATTATTTATTAGAATAATTAATTGTCAAGTATTCTAGTATTTATTGTAAGTTTTAATGAAGTTACTATGTAATAAATACTGTACTGGGTGTGTGGCACTTCCGCCCAGGCAGAGAATACCCGGAGGTACAACGAGAAGTCGAGTTAGTTAGCTCGCGATTAGAAAACAATTGAAGTATGTAATTGAAAGTGGTTCTTGAAGTGAACAATATTAAGTTGTATAAATGAGAACTGTAACACGAATTAAAAGAGTATGTAAGGAGTTTTTAGCCCGTTCTTCTCCTTATAAACAATCATATTTGCGAACGGGTGGCTCAACTTGTAAATAGTTTAATAGAAATAAACGTTTGAAGTTTGAGTCAAGTATTGTGTGTGATTTAAACTACCCAACTACCTATCTACCAACAAAAGCATCATGTCACGCGAAGACAATATGGCGGAATGGCGGATGGCGTCGATATTTGGTATTAGTGTTCCTCCTAATCCGTTCCCTGTCTTAACATATATATTAACTAGGCAGGGAATAATATTTTTTACATTGCCTAGACTAGCTCGACATTGAATGACAAAATACAAATCTACAACTACACACACACATTACATCATTCCCACACACACACACACACACACTACCATTCACATCATTATATAGAATATCTAGGAATTGTATAGAATGACCGCTGCCGGTAACTTAAATATTTGACACTGCTGCGCACACGCACTAGTCCGTACAAGTCAGAACGAGTAAAAAACATGACTGCTTAGAAATCTCTGCTAATCAACAATCGATGATAATTATGGTAAATCAAAAAGGGATGAATATAACCATAATCTGGAGCACTTGATATGCCAATCATAGGCTTTTTAGGGTTCCGTACCTCAGTCGCAAAAACGGAACCCTTATAGAATCACTTTATTGTCCGTCTGTCTGTCAGTCCGTCTGTCAAGACCCTTTTTCTCAGGAACGCGTAGAGGTAAGCTGAAATTAATATCAAATACTGTCTGCTACCCCTTGGATTAGTGACAAAAACCAAACTTGTAATTCAACGCGATCAAAAGATATGACATGATGATTTCACAAGGGAATCAAAACCAACTAACTACTAACTTAAATCATGAAATTTTGCAAAAAGCACTGGGTTACGGCATATATATATGGAAAAAATCTGAAAACCGTTACTATGTAGTTTAATAACAAAATACCCACAAGTTTATACGGATACCTCGATGCGGAGTCCAACTCGCACTTGGCCTGTTTTTTTTTGGAAACAATACAAACGATAAAACATTTATCTATTTATTAATCATTTCACTAACCATCTAAAATCAAATATTTCAAGATAAAGATCTATAAAGATATCAACTGCTGATTTAAAACGAAAAATAATTAATTGAAGACAACGGTTTATAGTCTATAAAGTGGTGGACGTGTGTTGTGCTTTTTTGCTTTACGGCTGTTTTAGCCGACGAAGATTGGCTGGATGTGACAATTGCGCAAGGGCCGGTGCGAGGGCGCAAGCACGCCACTCGGGATCTATACGCTTTCTACAACATACCATACGCCACAGCGCCAGTAGGCGAGTCTAAATTCAAGGTAGGTGGTACTTCAATTATTTCTTATTAATAAATGAAATTTTACACAATTGGAAAAAAAAGGAGTGAATGATAGAGTGACGATTGATATGGAAGAAGAGAATAGAAGAAGAAAACGAGTTGAAGTAAAATGAGCCAAGGATAAGAAGATGAAATTAGTGACAGAAGAGCTCTGATTACAATTCAATCTAATCACTTCTTTTGCTTTCTAGGCACCTCTGCCAGCACCAACATGGTCGGAACCGTTTGAGGCAACTGGTAACAAGAACGTCATATGTCCACAGCACAGAACTTTGATTGACTTAATGCCAGACGTTTTAGAAGTGAAAGAAGATTGTCTAATTGCCAATGTGTTTGTACCCAACACTACTGAAAGAAACATTTCAGTCCTGGTTTATGTTCACGGGGGAGCATTTGTAGCGGGCTTTGGTAACTATTATCAAGGAACTGAGTTTATAAAGGAAAAGAAAGATTTCATCATGGTCACGTTTAACTATCGTCTCAGTATTCACGGGTTCCTTTGTCTCGGCACCGAGGATGCACCAGGCTATGCTAGCATGAAGGATCAGGTGGCGCTGCTACGCTGGGTGCAACAGAACATCGCTAGCTTCGGTGGTAACCCTAATGATGTCACTCTTGTTGGAAGCAGTGCAGGTTCCGCATCAGTGGATTTACTAATGCTGTCCAAGTCAACCGATGGATTATTTCACCGAATTGTACCTGAAAGCGGTGCGAACCTTGCCGCATTTACAATACAGAGGGATCCTCTTGAGGTTGCCAAAACGTTCGCTAAAGATCAGAACTTTGCTAACGTAGACGATATAGACGCTTTAGAACAGTTCTACAAGACAGCTTCATTAGACCTATTGACCTCTGATTTGTTTTTCGATAGAACTGATTCAACGTTCATGTTTTCACCGTGCGTGGAGCGTGATACAGACGGAGCGTTCCTGACAGAATCTCCTCTGACTATTCTTAAAAACGGCAACTACAAAAAAATACCGTTGCTGTATGGATTCGCTAACATGGAAGGACTGCTGCGTATTGAGTTTTTTGACATTTGGAAGAATAAAATGAACGAAAAGTTTTCTGATTTCTTACCGGCTGACCTTAAGTTTGATTCTAATGAAGAACGAGAAGAAGTGGCCAATAAGGTCAAGAAATTTTATTTTGGCGATAGTCCTGTTAGCTATGACAACATTTTGAAATACGTCGACTTCTTTTCGGACGTTATATTTACTTTTCCTATGCTGTGGGCTGTGAAGTTGCACGTGGAAGCTGGTCATAACCAAGTATACTTGTACGAATATTCATTTGTGGACGAGAATGATCCGGTGGTACCTCAAACTGATGTACGAGGTGCTAATCACTGCGCTCAGTCGTTTGCTTGGTTGGACGACTTGCTTGGTAGAAATGTGACCGTGACTCCTGAATTTCTGAAAATGAGAGCGACAGTGCGTGAACTTTGGCACAATTTTATGAAAACTGGGTAAGCATTAAGTTTTTGGCATTTAGCTAGTTATATCGGTGTGTTAAAGTTAAAATGGTATTAATTGAGAAAAAAAATACCTGCATCGCATTGTTGGTGAGCTCTCTTTCATGTAGATGACACGATATGATTTAATTCAACGTTTATTCAAATCTTTCAGGAAACCCGTGCCTGAAGGATCGTCACTACTGCCCTGGCGCGAACAGGTCACCGTACATGGTGCTGGATGAGGAGCTGATACTAGGAGGAGCGCTCTTAGAGGATCGCACTCGCTTCTGGGAAGAGATCTATCAAAAACATTACCGGGATGCCGTACCACCACGCAGTGGGTTTGGTAGCATGGCGCCAAAGAATATTTAATTTATTTATGCTGTAAGTCCTGTTTTATTGTCCTAAAAATATAATGGTTGAATAGAACCGCACATTGAGTGATGCCTAAAAATACAAATAAATGATAAAATCCAATGTGATAAGTTTATTTTCGAGTGATTTCATTTTCATTTCTGTCAATCTTCAAGTTTACGGTGCTGAAATAAAAGTACTATTTCTCCTACGTCTTATGCCACTTTTCCTGGACACAGAACTTAAATAAACATGGGAAAAGTACACTGGATTTTCTTTAACCTGGTAAGATGTAGCAGTTCCTCTAAGGATGGTTATATTGCAGCTTATGCTTGGGATTGTGCCCCATCAATGGGAACGGTTATAAGCTTCTATAACCGATCCCATTTATAGAGAATTCATAAAGAGTGCGGTTTGGTTAAAATAGGTGTGTGTCAGGGTACTAGCCGGATCCCCCCGTGGGACCAGGAGACGAAGACCCTCGCGACACTGTTACCAGTGGCGTGGAAGTCGCATTAGATCCCGCTGCCCTGACTCAAGTGTGCGAGGGAACACCGGTGTGGTTTTAATCAGTACGAGTCTGTCCTGTCTCCCCAGGGCGGAGGAGATCCATTGAGGATTTCCACTTCGAAAAAAAAATCAAAGGTGTTTGCCAGGTTCTCTTGCCATTGGTCAAATATCTTAGCAAAAAAACATTGTTCTAGGAACTGAAAACACAGACACTTAAATAACTATTTATTGAAGTTACTGTGTTCTAAGCATTTTTTAAGTTACGAGCTCAGAACAGCGGGCAACAGCTAGTTCCTAATATAATCAATTCTCCATCAAGTTTGAAATTGATAGTAACACTGGTTACTCCAGAAGTAGTTAGTATAACGTAGAGAAACGTCAACTTAAGGTTAATTGAAGTTCGCGTCAGACGGAGCTAAGTCAACCGATCCAAGCTCTGGATCAAGTTGCACAAACTTTGACATTGTTAAGTGTTTAATATACGTGTCTCCTTTTGCCGGACCGGAGAGAGGTCAGGCTGGTCGGGAGTGGACTTGTGTTGGCCGCACACTTGTGCTTGTGCACTTTATTACTTTGTTAGCACTTTATGTTGGCCAATCTCAGCGAAGGCTAGAAAACCTTAAACAACAAGCCTTAAGGGCTTTCTAGCCTCCGCTGAGATTCGCCAAAATGACCGAAATACAATCAGGAGTACTGCAAGGTACTATTCTTCTTCTTCAAACTTGCTCCCTCTGTCTGTACCTACGCTTAGATCTTTTAAACTCCGCAACAGATTTTAATGTAATTTTCAGCAATAGAAAGAGTGATTCACGAAGAAGGTTTATATGAATATGTGTATCTATATTGCACCCGTGCAAAACCGAGCGGGTCGCTAGTGAAGAATATAAAAATTAATCAATGTACATTATGAAATAATTTTAAGGAAACCTAACAGCCTGTACAAAGTGTCTTCCTATCAGAATAACGATTATGAGGAAGTCAAAACTGTGACAAAAAAGAAAGCCTATGTCCTTCCCCAGGATATAATCTATCTACTTGCCAAATTTCATTACAATCCGATCAGCCGTTTAGTTGTGAAAAGATAACAAACAGATTTATTTTCGCATTTATTATATTAGTATGGAAGTATGGATTCATGAATATTTGAGACCTGATTTCCGTGATAAAGAAACCATTAACATTCAAGTTTGTACGGAACCCTCGGTGCGCGAGTCAGACCCGCACTTGCCCGGTTTTTTTATATACAAAACTGCACTTGCCCGGTTTTTTTATAACTATAACCCTAAACGTATGGGACGTTTGATTAACCATTATACGAGTAACCCTTATAATATATGGATTAACCATTAAAATATTGCTGAAAACCCAGAAAGAGGCAAAGCACCGAGCGCGGGTTAACTCCGTCACTTTCTCAGTCATATTTTGTGGGTAAGAAACAAAGAAGAAAGAAAAAATATTTATTTGTCGCAGGGACATGACATAAATCATACAAAATTACAAAAAATAAACAATAAACTATAAATTCAACAGAACGGAACAAAAAAAGAAGAAAGTTAACAGCTTGCACGTCGTGACTGCGACAAGCAGGTTACCACTCAGCATGATGCTGTGCTATGGGGGGCCCACAACACAGCGCTGATTTTCAGTGTTCACCCGTGAAAAAAAAACGTACGGAAGCCAAGACAGCATAAATATGTTTTACATCAATATGAGAAGAAAATAAACAGTACTTGGGTTACAATATAAAACAAACTACCTCCAGGAAATATAATAAACACTACAAAAAATATACAAGTGCAGGCTAACCAAAATAAACACAAATACAATATAATAAAGACATGGCGTACTAAAATGAACTCTGTGCGTGCATTAGTTATTATAGGCTGGTTTACCCTAAAAGCCTATTCAAAACTAAGCGGCAGTGAATACCGCTTAGATTTGAATAGAATTTATACAGGGACCGATATGAGAAAATGAGAAGCTCGTGGTTAAATAATAACAGCCGCTCGGATCGATCTTTAGGTTAAGCCGTGCTTGCCTAGGTTGGTCTGTGGATGGGTGACCATCCATTGCTTACCGAGTTTCTCCGTGCCTCGGAAAGCACGTTAAACCGTTGGTCCCGGCTGTCGTTTGTAGATCTTTGACAGTCGTTACAGGTAGTCAGTGGCCCAAAAAGTCTGACAACCAGTCTTACTAAGGGGTATCGTATTATCCAGTACTGGATTGTGGAGGTCAGATAGGCAGTCGCTCCATGTAAAATACTGGTATTCAGCTGCATCCAGTTAGACTGGAAGCCGACCCCAACATAGTTGGGAAAAGGCTAGGCATATGATGATGACAGGGACCGAAATAGTTATTATTTAAGGTTACGTGAAAACCCCTAGAGAAAGGGTTAACCCGAAATATAGGGTAAACCAGCCTATCGCGTCCGTCTTTCTGTATTATCGCGTTATTCTCCTAGATTATTGCCTAATTTCTATTTTCATAATTAAGAAAACGTTTCCTGCATAGTAAATATTCTACATAAATACTTACAAATACTAAAGAAATACCTATCGATGTTTTGTCCAGTCGTCAAAACTGCGAAGCAGAGTGTTACTACTCGTACTAATAAATAATTCAAAAACTAATAATTTAAAAGTATCAGAATGCTTCCTTATTAATTTGTGCTACATATTTAATATTACCAGAGTATCCAATATTTATAAGCGGCGTGGGAATATTGTTACTTTTAACATGACGGTCCATAACACAACCCTCACATAATAATAGTAACCGATGCCAGCCAACACGATTAAAATTAACTGTGTCGTGAATTCGTGATAGTTTCCCATTCAAGTATCGGATTTAATTATATCAACACAATAATTATAATTGCATAGCATAACATTACGAGTCTTTTCGCCGTGGGGCTATGCAGAGGTGTAGTGTAGATAACATTTAAGTCCCCAGTAATAGGGAGCTAGCCTATTTCCGTCAACCTGGCACATTTGTGGACTCCGACCAGAAACAAAGAACTTCTAATTGAAAAACACAATAACACCTTTCTCGATTTATGAATCGAACCCACAACCACATGCTCATCAGGGACGGAAATTGTCATTGAGACGATTCATTTTGAATGCAACGTCATTTTAGTTCGTTTCTGGCATTATCGATGGCGCCGCAGACAATAAACTAGAGGCATAATCGTAACTGCATAGCATTACAAATCAATACTCCCTAGTGTTCTAAGCAGAGTGCATTAATAACCACTGTTTTAAGCTTTCACGGTTTAGGGCACGCCACCATAGTGGCGATAAGTCCCCTCTTTGAGGAGTGGCTAGAGAGGCGCCACGGCGCCCTCACCTACCGCCTGACGCAGGTCCTCACCGGACACGGTTGTTTCGGGAGGTTCCTGCACCGAATCGGGCGGGAGGAAACGCCCGGGTGTTTCCACTGCGAGGATCGTCCGGAGGACACGGTGGAGCACACCGTGGAAGTCTGCCCCGCTTGGGCGGAGCACCGCCGTGTCCTCGTAGCGGCGATTGGCGGCGGCGATTGGCGGCGGCGATCTCTCGCGTCAGGCCTTGGTTCAAGCCATGGTCCGGAGCGAGAGGGAATGGGAAGCCGTCACCTCCTTCTGCGAAGCAGTCATGCTAGTGAAGGAGGTGGCGGGACGTGAGAGGGAAAGAACCTCACGTCCCAGTCGCCGCGGGAGACGCCCTGGGCGTCGGGGGTCACGTGGTGGCTCCCGGCCACCGTAGGCGCGGGCCTGTGGATGGCGAGTTATGGGCCAGCTCGCCGTCCGGCCGTCTTATGACGACAGGCCGTGTCGACGGCGCGTTCGTGTTCCACGTGCGCCTCAAAGAGATGTCAGCAAATAAGTAGGGGTCCGCAAGGACCGATGCCTGCCAGGGCTGCGGGACTGTTCGAAAGAGATACCGTGGCCCTGGAACACAAAGGGCAAAGAAGGAACATGGATGGGTTTTAGTCAGTACAAGTCTGACACTCCCTTCCGCTCCGCCCAGAGTGGGGGGGGTCATTTGATGATTTCCCATCCGAAAAAAAAAAAAAAAAAAAAGCTTTCACGGTTTACAACTAAACTTACACTGTCACTTACGGGATAGCTTCCGTGATTGTGTTGTATTGGGAGCTCAAAATAATGAACAATCACGGAAGCTATCACGTAAGTGACAGTATAAGTTTAGTTGTAAACCGTGAAAGCTTAAAACAGTATTTCAATTTTGGAGTACTGTTTTAACAAAGTTTACTCTATCTTATAGGTCGTGAATACCCTGAAACCGGCTAAACGCGATGCTCCAGCGCCTAAACCATTACGTCATCACTATAACAACGTAGCGGCGATTGGCGGCGGCGATCTCTCGCGTCAGGCCTTGGTTCAAGCCATGGTCCGGAGCGAGAGGGAATGGGAAGCCGTCACCTCCTTCTGCGAAGCAGTCATGCTAGTGAAGGAGGTGGCGGGACGTGAGAGAGAAAGAACCTCACGTTCCAGTCGCCGCGGGAGACGCCCTGGGCGTTGGGGGTCACGTGGTGGCTCCCGGCCACCGTAGGCGCGGGCCTGTGGACGGCGAGTTATGGGCCAGCTCGCCGTCCGGCCATCTTATGACGACAGGCCGTGTCGACGGCGCATTCGTGTTCCACGCGCGCCTCAAAGAGATGTCAGCAAATAAGTAGGGGTCCGCAAGGGCCGATGCCTGCCAGGGCTGCGGGACTGTTCGAAAGAGATACCGTGGCCCTGGAACACAAAAGGCAAAGAAGGAACATGGATGGGTTTTAGTCAGTACAAGTCTGACACTCCCTTCCGCTCCGCCCAGAGTGGGGGGGGGTCATTTGATGATTTCCGATCCGGAAAAAAAAAAAAAAAAACACTATAATAAACACCGCGTAGTACTACCACTTACGGGATCGTAAGTGACAGTATAAGTTTTGTTTGAATTAATACCCCCCTCATTTCGTCATTTCGAGGAGCGTGGCTAAATAATAACAGCCGCTCGGGTCGATCATTAGGTTAAGCCGTGCTTGCCTAGGTTGGTCTGTGGATGGGTGACCACCCATTACATACCGAGTTTCCTCGAAAGCACGTTAAGCCGTTGGTCCCGGCTGTCATTTGTAGATCTTTGACAGTCGTTAGGCAGTCAGTGGCCCAAAAAACCTGACAACCAGTCTTACCAAGGGGAATCGTATTACCCAGTACTAACTGGGTTGTGGAGGTCAGATAGGCAGTCGCTCCATGTAAAATACTGGTATTCAGCTGCATCCGGTTAGACTGGAAGCCGACCCCAATATAGTTGGGAAAAGGGTAGACAGATGATCATTTCGCCAATTATTACGTGTAAGCCCCATGCACATTTCACAAGGGGATGTGTTCTATACCGCTGGGAGAACCTCTTTTAAAAAAAATGTATAATTATTTTCATAATTAAAACTTTACGCGCCGCCGCGCTGTTCGGACGTCATCGTCGACGACACGCAACTACGTCCAAGTAATTAAATCAGCGATTATTGTTAACTACCCTCGCAGTAAAAAACCAAAGGCGGTAGTTAAACATATAATTAATTTTCATGTCGGGATTTCCCATGACTGGGGCTTGCATGCGGGTGACATGGGAAATCCTGAGAACGCACCATGCATATTATTTAAGGAGCTAAGGACCCTTAACGTAAACGCACACTTGTCCGCGCCGAACGAAACGTTCTGTCGTACATATAACGGTATCTAATCGTCGGCGTGGATAAGTGTGCAAGGTTACATAGGATTTCATACAAGTAATTCTAAAATTCGTTTGTTTCGGCTTCTTCGCTTCCTTCGGCTCTGATAAGTGTGCGTTTACCTTTATCGTCGATGTTAGTTATTGCTAATCATTGTTTTTTTGTGCTACTTAATATGTACAGTCATGACCACATTTATGCATATCTACGCTTAACAAGATTCAAAAGCGAAAAAAAAAAAAAAAAAAAACCTTTTAAAGAACAATTGCAAGTTAGAAATAAGACTACTCACACACACACAGGGTCGGACTGGCCATATAGTCAGGGTGGCGTTTGCCAGCCGGGCCCCAGCCTGCGCGGGCCCCCCGGGCGGTATATATACAAAAGTGCAATACGTACACGGTCAAAATGTATGCAACCGCAGATTTTATTTTAAATGACCGATGAAAAATTTCAGTGATCAATTTAAATGTTCAAAAATCGAACGCCGTCATGGGCCAATACGTACACGCCACGGACATTACACATCCACGGAATACGAAACGACGTTCATTCATGAGCACAGGATGAGCCAACTGTTTGTAGATAATGAGATGCATAAACTCGTATCAAATTAAATAGCCCTGCTCGCGGTTCCTTCGCTTTGCATAATTCTCTTATTAAATCACGGGAGCCGTTACTTCCTTCAGGTTTAAGGAAAAGAGACTAATTTTATAATTAAAACCATTAATAAAACGGTCGATTACGTATGGTGAAAGTATTCAGCTTTTCAGGGAAAGTTCGTCGGACATTTTGCTCTAAAATGGTTAATTACAATTAGCTTACCACCGCAGGTTATCGGGTTTGGATATCTATTACTACTTTTTGTTATTTTATTATATTGCATAATTGTGAACTTCAAGTTACCTTGATCTGCCCTACACATCACCTGCCAAGGCTGCCAACCCGGCCGTGCAAATAATGATAAATAATGGATTATCAAGATGATCAAATTTAGTGGAGAGGGTATTGATCACAATACGGATTTAGAATTATCCTTTGCAAAGCGTAATAGTCCTTACAAGTAGTTTCTGTGCGTTAAATCGTACTTTCCCAAAGTTAAATCCAAACGTAAATTACTTCATCCATCAATAGATAAAAACCAGAATATAGTGTGTGCACTAAAATTACGTCTTGCATCTCTTCCTTCCCTGTCTACAAACTATCTATATCGGTCACTTCCTAGTTGCGAACAACTCCACAGTTTACCCATCATCCGATTTGTCGTGAAGTTTGCAGCGAGCTTTAGACGAAGCCTCAAGACCACCACTAAAAGGTTTTCAGTGTTGTCTACTGCCTGCCTGATTGAATTTGAATAAGGAACTTGGGAAACGTAACGACCGGTAACCGGAACAAAATTGGTAGAACTAGTAACTTCATAAACTATAGTGCTGCTGTACTATTTACTTATCACAGTTATACATACGAACAAAACGTTCTAGGAACATTTATTCCCCACATGGACAACATTATTAAAAAGCTTCAAAGACACTCGGTTTTGTGTTACGAGTACGTAACGCTAAATGTTTTCGCAAGCCTAAAACTAAGATTTATCTTTTTAACTGTCTCGTTCGTACCATATTGGAATACTGCGCGGTTGTATGGAGACCCCACTATGCAACACATAGTCTTAGGTTAGAAAGGATCCAGAAAAGATTTTTATACCATCTTGCCTATTCTGCGGGATTAGACAAAAGAATTCGGAGTTACGCAAAACGTCTTCAAAAATTTAGCATGACTTCTCTCGAAAAACGAAGAAATAATATAGATTTAATTTTTCTTTTTAAAATACTTCAAAGTAAAATAGATTGCCCTCAGTTGTTAAGTAAGTTTAATTTTAATCTACCCCATAATTATCCGCGGCACCCTATAAAACTATTACGTCCCCCATTCCGCAAAACTGTATCAGGATCCAACTCTCCCATCCCCAGAATTTGCAGGCTTCTTAATAACTGCGACGATTCAATAGATATTTTTTCCACAACACTTAAAAAATTCAAGCGCCAAGTCCATCAAATCTAACCAACATATTGACTTTTTTCTTTACTTTTTTTGTCATCTTTGTGTTTCTAAAACTACCCACTGTTGTTGAAAGTGTTATTTCTGCACTATTATTGTAATTTTTTTTTATGTAATAATTTAGTTTATTTTTTTTTTGCATGCTGTGTCTATCGCATTATATTGTACACTATGCTTGTATCAAATTGCTTGTAGCATTAGGATAAAAAGTGCAACAATTGTAGATAGGCCAATAAATAAATAAATAAAATTTATTTTCGAAGCGTAAACAGTATCTCCATAATCGGTGTAAAACGGCACGGTTGGCGCAGTAGCTGAGCGATTGACTGCTGCGCTTCGTGTCGCGGGTTCGATTCCCGCACGGAACAAATATTTGTATGGCCTACAGGTAGTTGTTCCGGGTCTGGCTGTTTGTGTATATGAATTTAAATGTTTGTAAACGCACCCACGATACAGGAAAAAATTCTAGTGTGGGGCAACGTTTTTTAAAAAAAAAAAAAAAAGATTCAACGCAATCATTTTTGCGTCAAGTTACTTAGTTTCATGTACATAATGCTTGGTTGACGGCTTCGCGAAGGGTCCGTTTACATCTTGTAGGCTGTCAACAGTATTGACATCAACTTTCCGGTACCTTATGTAAATCTATTACATTTGTGTCTTTTCGAATGTCACTTGATCTACTAGACCGTCTGCAGGAATCAGTGTCTACTACTTACAGCTATAACCCAAGTCGATTGTGAAAAATTGAAATTATGTTACTTCTTGGCAGGCGAGCTACATCATCGACCATAATTATTATCAGGTGAGAAAATAGTCAAACGCGAGCCGAACGACAACAATGAAAAATACAGGTAAACAGGCAGCTGTGAACACTGAAAAATATTGCACTTTGCTGTAACCGAAAGTGTAGTTATCTACGGGGTAGGATTTAAATGCTTTTCAACTAATTAAAATTCATCCGGAGACTCTTAGTCTGCAGTCAAATGCCTACAGATAAACGACCCCTTCCCAAATGCGAGACCATCATCATCATCTGCCTAGCCTTTTCCCAACTATGTTGGGGTTGGCTTCCAGTCTAACCGGATGCAGCTGAATACCAGTATTTTACATGGAGCGACTGCCTATCTGACCTCCACAACCCAGTTAGTACTGGGTAATACGATACCCCTTGGTAAGACTGGTTGTCAGACTTTTTGGGCCACTGACTACCTATAACGACTGTCAAAGATCTACAAATGACACCCGGGACCAACGGCTTAACGTGCTTTCCGAGGCACGGAGGAAATTCGGTATGTAATGGGTGGTCACCCATCCACAGACTAACCTAGGTAAGCGCGGCTTAACCTAAAGATCGATCCGAGCGGTTGTTATTACTTAGCCACGAGCTCCTCTTCCCAAATGCGAGACCAAAATCTAGAAAAACATTATTTCAAAACAATATCTGAACCCTTCAACTTTGCTTTAGCGATGCAATCGCATCTCGCTAAAAGCAAAGCCGATGAGATGCGCGTCACCCAGATACATAAAACATGGCTTACACATAAATTGCTCTCGCATACATAAATGCATGTGATCAATCATTCTCATGATAATGAAGTTAGTAATATCTACGTAGTACAACTTTATCTTGGCAAGCTGTTCGATAACACAACTTTCTTCTTTCACTTTTAATTTGGTTGGTATGACTGAAGAAATTAACCTAAATTATGTTACAGTTCCTTAAAGAGATTTAAGATTTAACCGGACTTTTGCTTTTTCACTTCATTTGACCACGGGTTTGATCATACTACTTATTTATATCTCGTAGGAAGAAACGGCTGAACAGGTTTGAATGTGGCTCACGAATAAACTATGACCTGGGTTAGAAATTTTTACTTATATTCGAAAATAAGGGAAGTTCGTTCCTGTGACACAATTTGTGAAGTACAGTAGGGTAAAGCCACGAGCAAAAACGTCAAAAACTACAGGCTGTTTGGTTAAACGTGGGCAATACTTTAGGGGAACGAAGTACTAATAAATAGAAGCAACTCTTGCTATAAGGCTAACTATGAAATATGATTTAAAAAATCTTCTGTTGCCTACATTTTTTCGAGTTACGCGACCAACAATGTGTGTGGAGCAGCAGATATTTTTTTTGCGATTTCATGGTCGTTCCCATAGTAAAAGTTGCTTATTTTCTTGAGTACTACACGCACCTAAATTATTGCCCACGTTTAAAAAAACATCCTGTATATGTGTATAAGTAGTGTGTATAAGCTTTCTGTTTGAAAAGGCCTTAAAATGAACAAAATATCAACAACTTTCTTTACAAGCAAAACAACACACTACTCTCTCCTATTCCTTGTTATCTAATTAGCGAAGAGACTTCACTTTCCACATTGTTTCTACGTCTAGCTAATGGCTTACTATGTTTATGTGATAGCTAAGTCTTAAGGAAGAAGCCTTGTTACTTTGTTGTAAGGCTGGTGCATATAATCGTGTTACTGCGACTCTGTGAGCACCTTGTGTAGTGCAAGCCTAAGAGGCTTTGAGAGGCGAGGTACCCATCACAAACAACTAACTGATAATTTGCTACACTAATGAGACGAAGTTCTTGTTTTTTTATCTGACTGCGTGACAGCAAAGACAGAGTTATGTTTTGGCAGACAAATCTCCAGAGCTTGTGGTCTCCGGTGAAATGTGGAACGGACGTTTTGTAGAAAAATCTTCCCAAGAAATGAGGCGTGAATGCCCTCGGGGCGGGGTAGCAGCACGTGACCACGGTCTACGTGTTGTAGTTATTTTCAGATGAAGGTACAGGTCGTGGACCATGGAAGTAGTTGTGTAACGGAATTTTACGCCTTTGGACAACTTTCTTGATACTTCGTTGTTCCTGGATTAATCGTTAATTCTATTTATTTAGAATAACAAATGATATTTTTTTTGTCAGGCAATATAAGTACGTAAAATATTTTTGGACATAAACAAAATTAAAAATAATTATGTACCTGCGCGTCTACTTGAGAACCTCCCACTTTAATGAAAGCTGTCTTGCACTTTGGCTACTCTTAAAATATTCAATAAACTATGAACCTATTACACCCCTAAATAAATCAGTACCAGAGAAAGGTGTGAGACTGTGGCGCTTGTGGGTGATGCGGGTTTCCGCCTGTGGGTTGGCCACAGGACCCTTGAGGGCACGTAAGCACACCTTGGGTTATACAGAAACGCCTCGCCAAAATCCTGCGTGCCCACTTTTAATTTAGGATTTGAATTCTTGATCATTTCCACTGAAAACATTTTTACGAGGTGAAATACAGTGTACAAAAAAACTTGAATTCCAAAACTCCGGTTTTTTAAAACGTTTTCTATCGTAAAGTCGGAGTTTTTGCGGTTCAAGATTTCCACGGGATTATAACTAAATATTGTATGGCCTTTACTTAAATTACAATGATTTGTTCAGTAATTATTATTGATTATGATTGTTTTTATGATTCACAGTGATGTTAACAATGCATTTGCAAAAACGAACGTCTGTATCTAGCTGTACAAGGTTCCTTCGGCGCGTGGCCAAAATCGGAACCAATACTGCTATCTTGTATTTTTAATACATTGTCACAAATGCCCTCTGTCAACGTCATCAACAACACATCCTTGTATCTCTGTACGAATATCCCGTCCATGTCACTTACACTGGTCATTCTATATTTATGGCACGTACTTTTCACATTTCCATCTTTTTCACCGTGCACCGATCAATTAATGATTTTTATTATTTTTGGTGTCGACTTGTCGAGACAGATTTAGCTTGATCACTGGGTATCGATAAGAATAAATCAATTCGAACTAAGTTATCTTGAAAACAATTCACGTTCTTAATTTTCTTGAAATGATCGGTTAGGTTGCAAGATTACAATAACAAGTAGCTAAGTAAACCAATCGAAGTAAGAAATATAAGTCATCATCATCATCTGCCTTGCCTTTTTCCCAACTATGTTAGGGTCATCTTCCAGACTAACCGGATGCAGCTGAATACCAGTATTTTACATGGAGCGACTGCCTATCTGAGTAAGAAATATAAGTATCTAACCGAATAATCTCAAAAAAAAAAACCGAAAAACGTTTTATATGGAAAAACAATGAACGAAAAAAGCAATTCCTTTTTTCTAATTTCCTGTAACAGTATTGCAATGAATTTTAATCAACCCTAAAAGCTTTCCATGTCTCTGAAAGAAAATGGTGTCATTATTTAATACAGTTACAACGTTATTGCTCTTACATCAACAAGAAGCACCTTTTTCCCTCCATCTAAAAACAATATAATTTTTTAACGCCATCGTAAATCGCCGGCCATTCGACATTTTGGGGACACATATCGGGAACAACACATTAGTAGCTAACGCTTGACATTTCGTAAAAGCATCGTCAATTCAATTAATTCGTCGATAATAAAACAAAACTTTATCGTAGCCAACAAATTGCTTTTGTTCCCTATAATAATGTACGTTCCGGTAAAAGTGAAATGGCTTTTTATTTATCTATCGAACACTAAATAAACACACGCAATAACAGAAACTATAAAGATTATGAAGACGTCGAAATGTCTCATAGAAAGCACGAACATCAATTACAGCTTTATACAGTCTAATGGGTACTTTAATGGCTCCCAGCAAACCCTAAACAGCAATTATAAGTTCGTTATCAGCGATTTAACTATTATTCTTCGTCACAACTGATAATAAGACCTCAATCGTTAACTCAAACAGTTAAGGGCATTTAATGAGTCTTATCTTGCCGGAGTATTAAAAACTTAGATGTTCGTGTCTTCTTTGTAGGATATTGTAATGAACAATCAGGATTCTTTACCATATCGGAAACAGTCGAGAATGTTCTGTAGATAGGAGGTATCGTTAGCTGACAATTTGTAATTTAAAATAAAAGTTTCCGTCTTTGACAACGAGTTTCTGTACTCAAAATGGGCTGCAACAGGAAATATATACGGCTATCGCTGAAGAAGAACGCAGCACTGCCTACACTGAAATGGCCAGTCTTTTTCTTCTATAGGAGTGGTCTAAAAAGTTCAGTAGAAACACAAAATGCTTGTGTAGACAGCCAGTAATTTCACATTCCGTGTCACAGGCTACACGGTGTTTGTATTCCCTGCCAAATATGCGCATGCTTCGCTCCTCGCTCGCTCCCACGATGCAAAAATGCAAATGTGATGGAGTGCAAATGAGTGTCCCGTGCGCGGCGTGCCAACGAACGGGGATCTGCCCGGAGCCCCGGACGCATCACTTTGTGCTGTCCATTGTCAACACTTGCTTTATGAGGGGTTGTCAGAGTATTGTTAACTCATTTTAGTGAGGTTTATGCTCCATCCGTCCTCGATCTGTTCATTCATTCACGCGGTGTCCAACCGTCGAAATAACTCAGTGCGTATCTGTGACATGTTTTGAGATGACGATTAATTATAATGTTTGTTAAGTGGCGTCCGCGTCAGTGTTGCTAAGTCGCAATATTGTGGTCGTTATGCCTCGCTTCCTGTTCACTATTAACACATGGGTTTGTAATAGGTCCATATTTCATTCTGATCGTGTACTTTGTTTTGTTATTGTGGGAATTTTTATTATTAAGCTTGATTCTACAAGGTCAGTCTGAACTGATTTCTTTTTGGAATTTTGAACGTGTACCTTAGTACAATCTCTTTGGCATCGCATGTTTTTTAGCGATTCTGATTATGGTCATGGCATGTATCGTCATGGCTATTTCATTTGGAGCTTGATCAGAATTTTAAGTGACACAAGATGCGTTGAACCCTCGATGTACGTTTTCGTCCATACGCCAATTAGGAGCTGCAGGCTTTTTTCAAAGGTCTGAAAAAAATAAGAATGAATAAGTACTTAGTTGATATTTTCAAATGTAGGTAACTTATAAAGTTTAGGTTTCGATTATCATTATAGCCATGCCACTCTTTAAACACCGCAAATGTTTTTTTTTTAGTAGTCGATCAACTAGGTACTAACTACTTCGTTTTCAAAGCTGTCATAGTCATGAGGGCGCCATTTGTAAAATTGTCTGTGGACCAAAAAATAGAAACAAACTTCATTAGTTAGACATAAAGTTTACTTTTCAGTACCGATAGAACAACATTCTTGAA
The DNA here is from genome assembly GCA_910589295.1 of Noctua janthe. Classification (NCBI taxonomy): domain Eukaryota; kingdom Metazoa; phylum Arthropoda; class Insecta; order Lepidoptera; family Noctuidae; genus Noctua; species Noctua janthe. Next base: position 7,644,124 of record OU342556.1, on the reverse strand, counting down.
AGAGAGAATATCGTTTAGAAAATTTCCCTTTCGCACAATGTTTATATATTAATTCTAAATTAGTAGTAAGTACCTATTCGCAGTCATCGTCACAATTATACGAATTTCAAGAACATTTCAACAATTTCAACATCTACCTTTAAGACCAAAAAAATCGAAAATCTATTTCAGTAAGAAAAAACGCTTAATTTATTTCTTAATACAATTATAAGCTCAATAACAACCCTCATTCTTCCCCTAAGGGCCAATTCACCCGCGTTTCCCCATAACGCAATGGCGGAGGTCAGATGGCAATCACTCCGCATAAAACAGTAACACGCCATACCAATCAGATATGGTCACGAACATCAGAATATAAACAGTACACGGGCTTAATAACTTTATTCGCAATACTGGAAGTCCCTAGAATCTATTTACTGTTACTGTTAGCCTGCGTCATTCCCATGACTCCATTCTCTCTTTCTCCATGACTTCCAAATTTTTCGATCCAGGGCCAATGTGGACCACTGGGCGTTAGTTTTGTCCAGCTCGTCCCGCCATCTCCTGCGAAGTCTACCGCGTCGCCTTCTGGCTGCGTCAGGGCTCCACATCGTAGTTACTTTGCCCACAGCTCGTTAGGGATCTATTTAGTATAGTAATATTATAACGGGGTATTTTATTATGTTTGTAAGTTTGGACGTAAATGGTAATCCAAGGAACTACTGGTGCAATTCCGAAAATTCTTTCTCTTCTTTCTTTATCGTGTGGTTAGTGCCTAACCTGGTGTCAGAGTTTTTATGCCGCCAATGGTCCTCTGACTTGGCTTTACATGTCGTCACTAAATATATCTCAGGCATGCTGGTTTCCTCACGATGTTTTCCTTCACCGAAGCAAATGATAAATAATTATACATGAATCCGAAAAATCAGAAGTGCTACTTGTTCGAAACCTATGAATCCATTCTTTCACTAATGGGAACCTATATTATCTCCGATTGTCATCGGCTAAATTTAAAACATTCCCACGGGATAATTTCCGAGCATAACGCAAGCAAACCGCGTGCAAAAGCTAGCGATATACAGTATCTTTATCGGTACTTTTTTATATGTTTCACTATACACATTAAACGTAACCACATGGCTTCTTCTTTATCGTGTGGTTAGTTCCTAACCTGGTGTCAGAGTTCTTATGCCGCCCATGGGCTTCTGACTTGGCTTAACATGCCGTCAAGAAATATCTCTCAGGCATGCTGGTTTCCTCACGATGTTTTCCCTCACCGAAGCAAGTGATGATTATACAATACGCACATGAATCCGAAAAATCAGAGGTGCGTGCTTTGGGTTCGAACTAGAGACCTAAGAATTCATTCTTTCACTGATGGGAACCTACATTATCTCCGATTGTCATGAAAACGTTCCTATGGGATAATTTCTGACCATAACGCGAGCAAAACCACGTGCAAAAGCTAGAGATATACAATAGCATAGTATCTTTATGGGTACTTTGTGATATGTTTCACTATAGTCATTAAACGTAACCACATGACTGTCTCGATGCGACAGCCCACAGACTTACGCCTAACCTGATACCTGAAGCATGCATAGAATATTCGTGTGCGCGCTTTGCATGTATGTGATAGCCGATTCCGACCATTTGTTCCTGGTTGAAATACTGTATGTTAATACTAATGTCTACGGCGCTAATACCTAGAAAAAATAAGCAGGTACTACTCGTACATCTTGGTCTAAATCACATCCTTCACAAGATCCCATTGTTTAGTTCTAAGTGGAATTTCAACCAATGTCTATCTTCAATCCTTATGAAGTCATGTTTGTCTGTTTGTTACGTTATCTCACCAAAACCGTTGAACCGATTATGATTAAATAAAGCCTAAAATTATAGCTTGATATCAAAGGAACGTTATAGGAATACTGTTTTTTTAAGAACCGTCTTTTTCTTTTCGTGTCAACTAGTATTTTGGTAAGACTATGTTGTTTGAACCCGATAGACGTTAATTGCGGCATCAGTAGCTTTCTTTGTGCAAACAAATGTAAATGGGCACTTAGGACACTCCAGCAAATGGGACATGATCTGATCAAAAGCATTACAGTCACTCTGGATGTTCGATTAGTAATAGACCCCCCCTTAGTCAACTTGGGTCTTTGGGAGTTGTAGTTTGTATTAATGTGCATTATCATTATTTCAGCTCGGAATCACCCATTGCTGCGTTTAGGCCTCCCCTTTCTTCTCCTCTGCCACACTTCCCAGTTCCATGCGTCCTTCAGTCAGGTGTTTCCCGCGACTTTGACGAAATTATCGTCAATCCAAGGAGATTTTGGACGGCCCTGATCTCTTTGGCCTAACCTTGGCCACCGTTCGCTGGTTTTGATCGAGTTTGTATGTGAGATTCCGAAATTCACACGGGCGAAATCGTGATGAAAAGCTAGTCGTTCGAACAGTTCAGACGAATTCTTATTGTATTAGATACTTAGGTACGTGCCCGACGGTGGGACATCCGCCAATCTTGTCATTTCAGCTCATTCCTTGAAGCGGTATTGATTTGCGTGAGAAATATTATAGACTCAGGTAGCTAGGCGTGTAAGTGACAAGACGTTATGGCGCATCATGTCTCTGATTTGTGACACATGTCGTGGATTAATCGGATAGTTCGTGAAATCGATAAATAAAGCTATTGTTGTGGCGCAACTTGGGAGAGGTCTATGTCTAGCAGTAGACTGCGGTATACTGAATTCATTGAAAGTGGTAGAGTCATTTTGAGCAGATAGACTGAAACGTGAGGCGTTTCAGTCTTATCTGTTCGAGACAAGCACTTAATCGTTGGGTCTGTTTTATCAGTGATCGTGCACATAATCAAAATGTCCATGTTTCTGGATGAATGGATGGACAATATTGACTGTGATTTCACATCAAGTCAACATGGCCAAACCCGCCACACTATTCCCAAAACACTGCAACTCATGAAAGCCAGAATCAACAGTAGCGACCGAAGAAAGCGCCGAGACAATAAAGCTCGACGAAGTCCCAGAGAAACAATTCCACATCAAGTCAATCAAATGGCATGACGAGTTCCGTACTTTCCGCTGCCGACATCGATCTGATTTCACTTCCTACTCCTTACTATTAAGGCCATAAATCCAAATAATTATCGCGATACTAAAGCGAGCACTAAAACAATGCTTTATGGCAACGCGGTTAACGTTCATTGCATGTGAGAATTACGTAACAATATTGATTTTTAACGTCCCCAGAAAGCGATTCGCTAAGTCTTAATTAAAATAGATTCAGGCGCTAATCTCCTTGTAGATACCATGTAATCTACTTACAGAGGTTTGTGTAAAGGGTTTTAAGGAACACGGGTTATTTAATTACCTGGGAACAAAGCCTTAATTCTGATAAAACGTAAACGTAACCTTTTGATCGTTGAAAACAAGTTTTACAAACATTAAAGTAGAATCAACCAAAACAAAACATTTCCACGGTCGATTTACATACATTTATTTAACTTTAATTGAATGTAATCGATAAAATATACAAATCACTTCGACATTCGATAGATAAAATATTTATTCATTACCATCACTAAAACATGGAACGGTAAAGACGGGCACTGCACTTTAGTCCCCGATATCTACAACTCGACTATTAACTATTAATATAAAGTGCTGCACTTTCCACTTTTATTTCCGTTTAAACCGTACTATCTTCACTCATAAACACCTGCTTAAAATTTATTGTCCATATCGTGTGGAGACTGTAATAAAAATAAATAAATATGGGCGCTATGGTGCTACCTTAACATTATCTATATACTTCGTTATGTAACCCATCCTATCTTTTACAAACATATTAGAGTTTAGTCTAGTGGTCGTAAGCGCTACTGCTGACCACGAGGTCTTGGGTTCGATTCCCAAGTCAGGCAAAGTGTTATTAGGTTTTTGAAGCAGGAAGTTCTCAGTAGCAACCACGGAGTCTGGATTTGTGTTCGGTTGAAGGCAATACGTCTTCCGTTTTGGAAGTTCATTATTTATTTATTCCGTTGCGTTCGAAGGCCTCCCACTAGGTGGAACGATGACCTGGTGAAGGTTGCAGGAATCCGCTGGATGCGAATCGCACGGGACCGGTCAATGTGGTGACACTTGGAGGAGGCCTATGTCCAGCAGTGGACGTATTTCGGCTGAAATGATGATGATGATGCTAATAGGCTCGCCCTCTTATATGGGACTCAAACAAAACTAGTATTTTTTTTGGATATGCCATCAAGTTCACCTTTGCCTTACCCTTCGGTTATTACAGGCGTGATGTTATGTTGTGAGAATGGTGTCATTGATCGGTAATCGGTAATAAATACCTACCGTTGCTTTCTTTGGATGTTAAAGGCAATAATGTTTGTAGATTCTGTGATAACGACTGCTCATAAAAGGTTGAGCATTTTAATGCATCGTTAGTTGCATTTTATAGCTGGCTAGTTCTGTTAAAGTTTTATTATACGAGGAATGTGGACTTAAAATACTTAAAACATTGTAGTTACGTTTGCAATGTGTATGAAAGCTTGTTTATCTAGTCGCACATCCTCTAAAAAACTGTCATAACACAAAATATGTAGATTTTTAGATAATACCCTACTCGACTTCAATTGTCCTTGCTCTATAATTGAAAAAAAAGCCGCCATAAGTATACCAAAATAAGTCGCCGAATGGCACAAGCGAAAGTTTTTGACGCAAAGCATGGTTAAGAATACAAAAAAACTTTAAATGCGTCTATCTCTAACTGCTATTTTTGTGTTATGACAGTTTTTTAGAGGATGTGCGTAGTGATAGATAATGAGTTTGCTAATTAGGTTAATAATATTAACAATATTAGTGAAAATACTAAGCATTATAATTTTACAATTAATATGATTTCGTGTACGCCCGGCGGCCAATCAAGCTATGCAAAACCAAATTAGGCTGATCTCTCATAGTCGGGAAGCTCATCCAAAGCGAATTCAGGCTACACCGGTTTTGTAGAGCTTGATGTGCCGCCGTTTGTACGTGCTCACGCCTATGCAGACATTGACATTAATTCCTTCACGAAGTTTAGTCATTTTAACGTCAGCTTATTAATAACCGACTACTTCGTTGGTCTGGGGCTTCGTTACTTTAGGTACCTACACCTTTACTTAACCCTTCGGGGATTACAGGCGTCAGGTTAACATCATGGACCTAGCCTTTTCCCAACTATGTCAGGGTCGCTTTCCAGTCTAACCGGATGCAGCTGAATACCAGTATGTTACATGGAGCGACTGCATATCTGACCTCCTCAACCCAGTTAGTACTAGGTAATACGATACCCCTTGATAAGACTGGTTGTCACACTCTATGAGCCACTGTCTACCTGTAACGACTGGCAGCGACGCACAGTGTGGGAATCTCGCAATCTAGGGGGATTGAAATCAAAATATAAATTTTAATAATTGATAATATAGTTATTACCTATACCTAAGACCCTATCTGTCACAGCTACATATTAGAAATTCTTGTAGGTAGGTTAAAAAAATAAATAAAAAATGTTGAAGTGGATAGATAATAATCGTTGTACCCATTTCTACTTTAAAAAAAAAAAAAATACAAAAAAAAGGGACAACTATCTACTACAATACGAACAACAACATTCATGGGTCATCTTCACTTGAGATTACAAATCAAATTAACGTATAGTCTTGTTTATTGGTTTATTATTGTATTGTGTATATCTCTCAAGGTAAGTTAGAGTGTATTTTATTTAAGTAATCGTTAAACATTGATCTAATAACATCATTTGAAAGCACAGTTAAGTTAAGGATTTTTTAGAGATGATTTGTAACACAAAAGGTGTAGATAAAAAAAATTACCTGAATATCCCGGTGTTTTTATTGTTTTAATTTATAGTTTAGAGTCATAACTTTTGAGAACATTTGATAAAACTTGCGATTTTGTGCGACCGTCATACATTTTCGACTTTCAGAGTGACCGCCGAAATTACAAAACACACTAGAAAAACGTCACGAGTAGACAAAAATACCGACCTATTTAACAGGCTACTTATATCATCAGACCCCTTTTTTTTTTCTTTTTTTTTTTGGGAAATCATCAAATGACCCCCTCTCACTCTGGGCGGAGCGGAAGGGAGTGTCAGACTTGTACTGACTAAAACCCATCCATGTTCCTTCTTTGCCCTTTGTGTTCTAGGACCACGGTGACTCTTTCGAATAGTCCCGCAGCTCATCATCAGACCCCTTCATATCCAGCTTAAGGCTTATAATGAAGAAAAAACGGATTCCTCTAGATCCTGATGTCCTAAAATTGCTTTCTGTACCCACCGTAAATGAGCCCGAAAGTGGAATTAGTAACTGAAATAACAAAATTTATTCAAATCGCATTTTTTTTAATACAATTTTATTTTATGTTTGAATACCAATCAATATTATTTTTTAACTTGTATCTTTTATTTAAGTCAATATGGAATTAAATGCCCCTAGATTGTGAAATTCCCACACTGTGCAACGGCTGGACTGTACAGGCGTGAGGTTAATTATGTTTAATTGTTAATTATAAATAATCTGCTAACAACAAGGAGAGTTCGGAATAGGAACGTTAAAGGAAATAAGTGACATATGTGAATGATAGCTCACTATATAATCACGAAATAACTTAAGTAAATAAAATATGAAGATAATTCAAGAATAATTTGATCATATTATGTAGTCTCCCTATATTTAATTGTTTATAGGTAAACGCCTCCTCAATGCAACCAATAATGATACACAGTATAGACAGACACGATTAGGTAGCTTTACCGGTTTATGCGCTTACCCGGATATCGTGAAACAATGGATGGGGAGGAAACAGAATTAGATTGAACGCTATGAGCTGCTGTAACAATGTACCGGAAATTAGCAAATTGGTGTCCTGCGTCAATTTGCCGTCAAAATCGAATAGTGAATAATATTATAATTTAAAAATAGGAGGTGCTTGTGACTAAGTAATAACAGCCGCTCGGGTCGGTCTTTAGGTTAAGCTGTGCTTGCCTAGGTTGGTTTGTGGATGGGTGACCACCCTTTACATACCGAGTATCCACCATGCCTCGGAAAGCACGTTAAGCCGTTGGTCCCGGCTGTCATTTGTAGATCTTTGGCAGTCGTTAGGCAGTCAGTGGCCCAAAAAAACCTGACATCCAGTCTTACCCAGGGGTATCGTATTACCCAGTACTAAATGGGTTGTGGAGGTCAGATAGGCAGTCGCTCCATGTAAAATACTGGTATTCAGCTGCATCCGGTTAGACTGGAAGCCGACCCCAAAATAGTTGGGAAAAGGCTAGGCAGATGATGAAGATTATAATTTAAAAAAAAAACCTCTTTAGAGTGACGTAATTTTATTTCTCGTATTCTTCTCAGCAAACCCTTTCATTTGATACCCATATCTTATTGATGCATAAAAAAATAACTAGTCCACCATATTTGGGAGTCCGCCATATTGAATGAAGGGTTCTTAAATTGTCAAGATTTGAAAGGAAAAAATTGCAGACTATAAATCTTAGAAACGTTTAATTAATTAGTAAATGATTATTTTTGATTAAAATAATTTATTTTCATTTTCATCACCTAAATGGTAAACCGGTATAAAACTATTTTCTCTAAGTTAATATGTAGGGCCTAATTAACTAATTAAATGTATACTCTGGTAATAAAAATGTGTTATTAAAATTCTTATTACTAGTAATTAACTCAATTAGATATTAATAGGTACCCAACCATTACGTTTGAGCAACTATGTTCAAAGCAGATTACGAATCCGTAATTAAAGATCTTAATTCTATATATTATTATTAAGTTTTAATTAGAATCCAACATAATTATTATAATTAAATATTTTAGATACGTGAGATACTTATCAAAAACTTACTCAGATTTATAAATTGTAATCAGAACTTCTTTCGGAGCACGATAACGATCAAATACTTCGATACTCATCAGAAGACCGTCAACCAATTCAAATATGTACTGTTCTTAAAAGGAACATTTAATAGGCAAGCATTATTCTTACTGAACTTCAAAAATATGTTTTTTTCACGTCTGTATATAGTTGGGGAATGTCCAATTGATGAATTCTTTTTAGGGTTCCGTACCTACAGGGTGCGGGGAACCCTTTCCTAAGGCTTCGCTGCCTGTTCGTCCGTCTGTCACAAGGTTTTATCTATTGAACAGATACGTAGACACTTGCAGTTTTCACAAAGTGTGAGTGTCTATTGCTGCTATATTTACACCAAATATAAAAATAAAATAAACTTAAACATTTCAAGGGGTTCAAATACAAAAAACTTGTTTTTTTTTCGTTTTTTTTTTGCTCAATTATATTGTGCTGAACCCTTCATGTTTGTTTTTTATAACGTCTTTATAAAGGAGAATGTCTAATTGACGAATACTTTACTTAAAACCTTCGACGCTACATTCTGTGTACCTCGGTGGGTGGGCAGCCATAATGTACCTTCTATCGTCAAAGAATGTACCTAATTATGAATCACAGATCGTATCACGGACTATAACCCAATGCAGGGAACAGTTCTAATCATTCCCCCGGGCAATGCTTACTGTTTCATTTCACATCATAATTGAAACGGCTCGATTTCTTCGTCTGTTTATCCCCGTGGGTTGTATGATAGTTCTTGGAATGAAAGAGCAATACTGCATCCGTTGTGATTACTGGAATATGGATAATGAAGAGCTGAATTGATCCCGCTTCGTTGGAAGACGGGGAAGCTGGTCCTCATCCGGAAGCCAGGGCGCCCTGCGGACTCTCCGTCCGCATACCGGCCCATTGTGTTGCTCGACGAGGTGGGCAAGCTCTTTGAAAGAGTCATTGCCAACCGCCTCGCCGGGCACCTTGTAGGGATGGGGCCGGATCTTGCGGAACACCAATTTGGTTTCCGCAAGGGGCGCTCGACGGTGGACGCCATCATGCGCGTGAGAGCCCTCACGACGGGGGACGCGGTGTCCCGGGGCGGGGTTGTCTTGGCGGTGTCTCTTGACATCGCCAACGCCTTCAACTCCATGCCCTGGAGCTGCATTGGGGAGGCACTCCGGTATCACGGGGTGCCGACCTACCTTCGTCGTGTGGTCGGGGACTACCTGACGGATAGGGCCGTCATCTACCCCAGTCGGAGCGGAGAATGGAACCGGCGAGAGATGTCGTGCGGTGTTCCACAGGGTTCGGTTCTGGGGCCGGCCTTGTGGAACATCGGTTACGACTGGGTGCTGCGCGCCGACCTCCCTACCGGCGTCAGTGTAGTTTGCTACGCTGACGATACGCTGGTACTGGCACAAGGGAGGTCGCACGAGGCGGCGGCCGAAAACATGACACGCGGGGTTGCGATAGTTGTGGAGAGGATCCGGCAATTGGGTCTCGAGGTGGCATTGCACAAGTCCGAGGCCATGTGTTTTCATGGGCCTCGGAATGCGCCACCGTCGGGATCCCTACTGATGGCAGGAGGGGTTTCCATCGGCGTCGGGTCGACGTTGAAGTACCTAGGACTCGTCCTCGACAGCCGGTGGAACTTCGTGGAGCACTTCCGACGTTTGGCTCCCAAACTGGAACGGACAGGGGCTGCCTTCAAGCGGCTCTTGCCCAACCTGAGGGGTCCAAACGCCTCCTGCCGGAAGCTTTACGCGGGGGTCGTGCGGTCCATGGCCCTTTACGGGGCCCCGGTGTGGGCGCGTTCTTTGAGGCGGCAAGCCGCCCACTACCTGAACGCGCCCCAAAAGGTGATAGCCATAAGGCTAATCCGGGGGTACCGCACGATCTCCGGCGAGGCGGCTAGCCTCCTTGCCGGATTGCCGCCATGGGATCTGGAGGCGATAGTCCTCGCGCGCCTGCATGAATGGCGCGCGGAAGCACTATGTCGGGGAGAAACTCCGCTGCCGCGACAAATTGCCGCTCAGCGGACAGACCTCCGGCGTGATCTCATGGCGACATGGAGAGAGCGACTGTCGCAACCCCGTGCAGGGCACGCCACCATAGTGGCGATAAGTCCCCTCTTTGAGGAGTGGCTAGAGAGGCGCCACGGCGCCCTCACCTACCGCCTGACGCAGGTCCTCACCGGACACGGTTGTTTCGGGAGGTTCCTGCATCGAATCGGGCGGGAGGAAACGCCCGGGTGTTTCCACTGCGAGGATCGTCCGGAGGACACGGTGGAACACACCGTGGAGGTCTGCCCCACTTGGGCGGAGCACCGCCGTGTCCTCACAGCGGCGATTGGCGGCGGCGATCTCTCGCGTCCGGCCTTGGTTCAAGCCATGGTCCGGAGCGAGAGGGAATGGGAAGCCGTCACCTCCTTCTGCGAAGCAGTCATGCTAGTGAAGGAGGTGGCAGGACGTGAGAGGGAAAGGACCTCACGTCCCAGCCGCCGCGGGAGACGCCCTGGGCGTCGGGGGTCACGTGGTGGTTTCCGACCACCGTAGGCGCTGGCCCGTGGACGGCGAGTTATGGGCTAGCTCGCCGTCCGGCCGTCTTATGACGACGGGCCGTGTCGACGGCGCGTTCGTGTTCCACGCGCGCCTCAAAGAGATGTCAGCAATCAAGTAGGGGTCCGCATGGGCCAACGCCTGCCGGGGCTGCGGGACTGTTCGAAAGAGATACCGTGGCCCTGGAACATAACGGGCAAAGAAGGAACATGGATGGGTTTTAGTCAGTACAAGTCTGACACTCCCCTCCGCTCCGCCCAGAGTGGGGGGGGTCATTTGATGATTTCCCATCCGGAAAAAAAAAAAAAAAAAAAAAGAGCTGAATTGATTGGCTTCGATTTTATCTTGTTCAGGCTTTGTTAAACGGAGAGTTATTATTCTTGTGCACTTGGGTGTCGCTTAGCGTTAGAGGAAACGAGTTTTTCAGGAACATAGGTACCTACTGAGGTATTTTAGTGCTAACAGATTTTTCTAAACCCTTAACGTATTTGAGTAGTGTGTCATACCATTTTTAAGAGACGAAACAAGGCAAGTTAAATACAATTTTGTAAAAAAGAGGAGCTTCTCAATATAGTAATTACAATGCTGAAAATAATCTGTTTTACACTTTACACAAAATGAATATTTAAGCAAGACCAGCAGTCAAGATTAATTTGTAATAACTTACTTTTGTTGCTATTTTATCTAGTGTGATTAGCAGGTGAACCTTTTTTATCGATCCAATAATGAAAAGCTAGTACTTAACTCATACTTAGAAACCTACACTGTAAGAAGTTACACCTTTTTACAAGGTTTTGACTCTGATTATCCGTTTTACCTCTACTGTTAGGTAACGTTTATTACGAACAAAACATACAACTTTCTTAATTCATAACCTACCTAGGTACCTACCAACATTACCATCTATACAAAAAAAAAATCAACCCTTGCAGTGCGTCTGCATTTCCGTTTCTCTTCAACCGCTCGGTATGGCGGCTGCACTCACAGCCGCTAACTTTTCCCCTAATCTCCACGTGAGGGCACTCCGGCTGACGTCACGTCTCTCAGACACTTCACCGTCTCAGAGGCTAATGACTCTACTTACCTCTGTTTAAAATTCACTGTTGTAGCGTTGGAGTTACGGACACAATGAGACTTTATGATTTTGGGTGAAGGTGCGTTTTGTCATGATTTGGCGGCGTCGGATTTAAAAGAAGATTTTGTAAACTGAAAGATATTCGGCTCAGGATCGGAACGCAGAGTATTTTAAACTTTAAATTATTTAAATCTGCCCTGGATATCCATAACTGATCGACCATGAGTTCTTTAATTTTTGCCAGGTTTAGCTTATTACCTTATTGAGAATCTTCACCTACTTTAGGCACATTTTCAGGAGAAACTCAGGTCTCAACAAAGACTGTGACATTTGTTAAACCTAGCATTCACCGATCACAACTTTACCTCACCCCTGCAACCAAAAACCTTAAGATCACTTCAGTTGGACGGTGTGTGTAATACCTACAACTATAAAACTAGGTATTGTCACCCCTTTGGGGACTAGGCGAGACTAAGTTTGCCTGGCGTGCAGCAAGCAAAGGGTTGGTTACTGGGAACATTATCAGCTGCTCGCGAATGACGCGCGACGCACCGTCGAACGCCAGACGGTACCTATTGAGAAGTTATTCTTTGCCGTAGGTTTAATTTACAATTCATTATTGTTTACCATTCAACTTTTCCATACTTTTATTTTAAAAAGCCATAGTTTTTTGTCTGTTGTTCCAAAGACATTTAAATACTTTTTCGATAGGTCTCGTCTTAATAAGCGAACTGGTTGGTGTCGTGTAAAAGTGTAACGTGCCGCTCTTAGCAATTACTTACATAGGTCGGTATATTGACATTTATGTTCTCACACAGTTCTTCTATGACAACTTAAATATCTTTGGTTTTTCCTTTTATGCGCTGGTAACTTGAAAACCACTTCGTATTTTGTTTAAACTTAGGTTTATTTTCAGCCGAAAGCACACCCAGTCCGTTTATAAAAAAAAAAAAACACATTTCCGATATCATTTTGGATAAGAAGTATAAAATATGACTGGCAAAGAAAAGCACGTCGACGAAATTAAGTATAATGTTAGTCCATATTTCAGCGTCAAGTTCAATCGCGTGGAGTTTAGCGTACTTACCATTACCATTAGTTTGTACCATAATTTGTTTTAAAACTACAAATTGTTACTTTGCCTGGTACATAGCAATTCTTTATAAAATGCAGCGAGTATTCCATAAAATTACACAAAGGTTGTCGGGAGGAAAATTGCTAATAGCGATAAAATCGTCTGCTGAGCAATTTCTTTCTTCGCTTTTACTTTCAGAGTTTTCTTGTAAGTAGCTACATTTTCATGGTAAGTTCATAAAGATGTAGGCATGATTTATGGCGTTTTTATGAGTATTTGCTGTTACGTTAATATTTTGACATTACTTTTCCATTATCAGCATTTTTGGGAGGACTTTGTGGGAGTGTAAATGCGGTGTTGCCCCACTAACGATGAGACACTTGATATCGTATCCTGCCTGTCCTGTTGTTTGCACATCACAGAAGCTGACCAACGCTACTGAAAGTGCCATACTCGTCGCCAAGTTTTGGGCTGACTCAATTTGAATTGTCATCGACACACTAAGAAGAAGAAGAAGCATTGTTAGGGATGGAATCCAGAAGCCATTAAAGTAGGTAATTTGAAAAAAAATTAAACTTACATTCGTAAAGAGAAAATATGCCAATAGATAATTTAAAGAGATGCACTAGTCGGCAAGAAACGCCCACTAATCGGCTCGAATTGAAATTGTAAACTTTATTGTTAATGATTTTTTTATATCACTAAAACAACCTAAAAGGCTGTTATAATCAAGGAATCGGAACTCATCTCTTTCTATGGAAGTCGTCGTCATCATCTGCATGGCTTTTTCCTATCGTATGATGTATGTACTCAATGCGAGCGACTTAGCTGTACAAGAAACGCCGCGGACATATCCGATGTCCCCTGAACTCCACCGGAAGCAATGGTCGGCTTGGCCTCTCTAATAATAATTTTCATTTCGAAAGGAGAAGGATGGTGTTACATATCATATTCCGATCACCAAACGTGTAGGCTGTCAGCTCATAAAGGATATAGAAAGGCATCCTGATCTCCAGAAGAACCATAATCTAAAATAGAAAACCGTTTCCGCTAACACTCTCTCGAGAATATCAGGTAATTTAGTAAATTAATCCATAATATTTCGTTCTACAAGGCACAAAAATACAATAACAATGTACGAGTATAATAACACTTAGTCGTAACGGCCGGGAGTAGTGATCTGTTTCCAGCTGTCAGCTTCCCATGAAAATGCGGAGCTCCGTAGAATTGAGCCTCGAATCACTACCGGCTCACGATTACATTTGGGATCAGGGGACACGGGGACAATCATTTACAGACCAATAGACGTGTGTCATTTTAGACTAGCTGTGCGAGGCATGTAATTTTCCATCGGCAAAACGATAAACTTCTATACATGTAAACATTCATCAGCAATATATAACCTTAGTTTTAGTATTTGCGAAACCTGAAACACGTGTCTAGTATTTTTATGTAAAGAATCTATGTACAAAATTTCAAAACTGTATCATGAAAAATCACAAAGTTATAAGCTTGTTCTGTTACCTGGTTTTCCGCGCAAAAACGTGGTTACCACGCAGCTAGCCTGCGCGCGCGCCTCCAGCGTCGTCTTGAGCTCATTGATAATAATAATTTGGCAGTAGGTACCTAAATTATTGCGATAGATACTGAATATCGCTCGGTGTTTAACTTGTAACTTTTTAAAATTATTTTTGGGACAAAATATAAAATGGTTTAAAAATTATTGCAATCGATTCAGTTACTTATTCTGAACAAACTATATTCAGGTTTCGCATTTACTAAAAATAATGTTGTATAAAGGATACGATTTTTTCAAAAATCCAATTTATTTGTACATCTGCGCTATGCTGACAACTTCCATACAAGGTGTCACCTCTATTCAATCCCTACGGAGGATACATTTTCAAAAAATCTTCTTAAGGATTACCTTAGTTATTAATAAGGAACTCTATTGCAAAATTTCGTGCATCTGTGACCAAGACCCCGCGGCCGTCAGTGACTGAATAAATTAAGATTTTTAGATGTCTAATCTCACAAACTATATTTTATTTAATGAGGTAGGCCTTCTCTACTAATCTAGATACTTTAATTAAAACTGTTGACTCTTTCGATTGAACTGGCAATCAATCAGGAAAAAAATTAAAAGTAGATACCTACTCGTGAACAAAAATAACTTTGTATAGGGGAACAATTCAGAAAATGCGAAAAAAAAAACATCGGTTTCATTATTTTTGATCGGCAAAGCGCAAACATTTTTGAATGAAACAGCAGTTCTTTTTTCAAGATTTCACAAGTACTTTCATAAACTGGAATGATGCCAATGATTTCAATTTCAACCGGTATAAGAGGAGAAATGAGTGTCTCATTATTTGTACTTTAAAGAGAAAACTGTCAGTAGTTAGGTCGGTAAAGTCTACGGTTTTAAGCGATCGATAACAAGGCATGACTGACTTTAATGGTGTCTAGTATTTAAGTGTAGGTACTATAAGCTTGATTATTTAATAATAATCAAGCTTAGAGTTAATGGCGAAAGAAAGTTATAAGTAGGCGGATTATGCAACGCATCAGTAATAAATCTTTCAATACACTTACTCGAAAACTGGTTCTTATCGCACGACGATTAGGTTCAACATGCAATGTATTTCACACGCGTGCATTTTTAATATTTTTCCGCACACATGCGGATATAAACAAATCCACAGGTAGAAATACATACTAAGTCTAAATGGGTTCAAAGACTATAATAGTTGGCGGTGTTTGTTTTTTTTTCTAATCTTGGCAAACGCCTAGGCGTCTTTACGGCGTAAATATTTTTTGAGTATTTAAATTGTGTTTATAAATAGAATATCATAGTTAAACATGTTTTTTTTTTTTTATTTACAACTTAACATTATTTGAGTTCTAAATTCAAAAATATTTGAATTTTCTATTTTTCTTCTTCTTCGACCTGGGGAAAGCAAAGCGCCGAAAAAAAGCAAATTAAATCATAGTTTCCTAATAATTCCTGACAAAAATACTTTCCGTTCTAATATTTTATTTCTTCGAAAGTGTATTGAGAAACGTCGTTTGATACTTGTTGGGATTTGTTACTGCAGTTCTCGGCTCCATAACAGCCGCGCCTGTAGCTCGGGTCTTAATTCCGCCTCGAATGGAATAACAAAGTTTTGCCACTTATATCAAAATGTACTATACTGCATGATGCATTGCATCATCATCATCATTTCAGGCCGGTATCACCCACTGTTGGGTATAGACCTCCCCTTTCTTCTGCCACTCTTCTCTGTCCTGTGCGACCCTCAGTCATCCGTTTCCCGGGTTTTCGACGATATCGTCAACCCAACGCGCTTTTATAGACGACCCTGGTTTCTTATGCCCAACCTTGGCTACCATTCGGCCAAAACCTTACTCCTTCGGCCATTCCTGCGTCATGTGTTGCATAATCCGCCTATAACCTTCCTACTCTTAGGACACAGGGTTTTAAACCACGCGGTTCCAGTTCTCATTTTGAGAGCAGTGGTGATCAAATAAAACACACTATGGGCTTCCACTCTACGACAGGAAAGTCTGCAGGGCCAATCCTACTTCACTGCGATTTATAGATTGAACGCTCATTTAATTCTTCAAGTAGCATTTTTTGACACTACCACTTCTTTCAGTCTATCAGGGCAATGGCTACTATTCAAGAAGCATTTGAAATAAATAGAAAACGTTGTGTTGGTAACCGACATAAAAGATATTACTTAGTACGTAGGAACAAATTAAGGTAGACTAGGACTTTGGAATTCTCGGGATAAGCCCATAAATAATTCAGGACATGAAAAGGTAGGTAACCTTACTTAGTACATGTATACCTACCTGCTATAAGTATGAATTATGTATATGATGAGAAAAATATTTCTAAGGAATGTTCCACTTCCCTTATCCTCAAATATTTTTATGTAATAACATTTACATATAAAAGATGTTATCGCTTTTCATTCATCATTTTATTACGTTATACATACTAACGAGTTTGAAGCAGATAGGTAATTGCCATTTTGAAACATTACGCCGATACTTTATGGGCAACTTTGCCTATTGTATTCACCTTTTAAATTGCCTCTCGAAGTTACTGGGTAAAGAAACAAAGGAATAATTTATTTTAGTAATACCGGACAAGAATAATGGGATAAACTTCAAACACTAAAAATACTTACCTACTTTGCTAAAGAGCCAAACATGGTCTCTCAGCACAAGCTGCATAAGTAAAAAAAATAAAAAATACGCGAGAAAAACGACGCGCTTACAATTTCTACTTATTTTTTCAGAAGTGGGTCTCACTAATATTTGCCAAATATTTCTGTTAGAAATCCATTTCTCCGTACCACATACAAATCCTTCAGATAACTCTTAAACCCAAACCAATATATCACTACTAAACAACGAATGATTGTTATAACTAACAAAGGTGAGCCAGCACTTTCACGCGCCATCGCATACCCATAAGCCCCACTAAGTACTAACACTGTTTTATGACCCACCGATGGCTCTTCTTCAAACAATATCCCTTTGTTCGCTTCACCTCTTGTCGGTTTAATGAGACTCTGACCGTCCCGTCACCACTCATAAATTATTGAAAGGCTAATTTTATTTACGGTACACGGTAGCCGGTAGCGCCCCCGCCGCGCCGTTCCAAGAGCCTTTGAATGCGTTTACGATAAGGACACCTCTGCGAAAGCTTGTTGCCCTAGTACTTACGACCGTTGATACTTGATAGCGTGGGTGGGGCAAAGGTGTAGTGAAATAAATGTGCTGTCCTGTCTATGAGATATAAACTTATCTCGATCTCATAGATTCGTTCACTATCCAGTATGGGCGTAGTTGAATTCCGGCTAGTTCTCGAATTTTGTTACGAATTATGAGATTTTGCTGGTTTTGTTCTCATTTCGAATTGGCGAGGTCCAATAAAAGCGTATGCTGTGATTAAAAGATTCACCTGTTTTCAAGATATTTTTTGACATATCCACAGTATGTATGGTGGTCAGTGTGGTAACTGTCCTGCTCTTTTTAAAGACCCTGTATTTTTTATTTTAGAAAATCAATTTCCTAGACACCTAGGTACCTGTGCGTTGTTGTAGCCCAACATTCAACACTTTACTATGTTTACGACCGATGAGAAACTAAAATAAATTAAACGTTTGGTAACAGAGGAAAACCATGTGCGTTTCTTCTCGCAGTGTCGACAAAGGTCAAATGGAGAAAACGCTATTCTTGTCACAATTCTCTCTGGAAATAACATTAATGTTCTTGTAGCGTGAGAAAACACTTACTGAGTCATCAATTTTAAATCGATATCGATATAAAATTACCTTTCGGGGTTTTGATACCATGTCATTCTATAGAAAATACATTTAGGCAGTTTCGTATTCGTATTATATGCCTATTTCTTCTGAATTCTCCTATCTCTTTCTTCTATTTGTTCCAAAGGACTTTTAACTTTGTAAGGACAAGCGTTACAACAACAAAGATATTTATTACGATATCAAAACAAACAAGTTTGAACCTAATTTATAGTTCCGCACCCACAAATAAGATAAAACGCCGTACCTACTCTATTAATGTCAATACGTTCGATTCGTGAGTCGACCTGCTTACGGCCTCATACCTTTAGCAGCCCTTTATCAGGCCAAACAATGGCGGACCGTAATAACCGGTGCCCTTAGACCCGCCCGTATAATAACTATAAATTGGTGCCTAAACCCAGCAGATAACTGGTGACACGATAAGGACACAATGGCCGATCACAAGAAACACAAAGTGAAGACAAAGAGTGTGAACGCGGACTCCCAGTTCCGAAAGCTTTTTAGACGTTTCCCTCCTTTGTAGAACTTCGCTAACAGTAAAGTGTCTCTGTGGAAACAACATCGTTCATTCGCTCAGAAATAAAACCCTCTTTATCTTAATGCATTTCGTTCAATTTACTCAAAACAATGGTTTCAACAAAACCGTGTTGTGTTGCGTCTAAACTTTCAGCTTTGTTAGACTCTGCTTCTACTGCACGTTTGGATACACGACGGTTTATGCCAAAGGGGTTTCTCTATTTTGCTCTGAAAATATACACCTTCAAATTCAAATATTTTGTAAACTTTATGGCAAGGGTAAGACATTTATAACGCTAGTGTAAATGGAAGCTGTTATATCTACAAACGACGATTTCTGGGCGATAGGTAGAAACAAATTACTTCATTTCAAAGCAAAATCTACTTCATATAATAAATATGTACATCAACATCAAAGCAAACAAAATCATAAAACACATTCAAAGCGACAAAGATTTTCATCAAACTCGTAAAAAAAAACTGGAATTATAAATTCAGATGCTATTTCTAGTTTTCTAAGAAACGCTCCAAATTGTTTCCTTCGAAGCCCGTCGATGTAACCGGAGACCGTCGGGAAGTGTCCCCGGTTGCATCTTAATGCACTATAAGAGCCACCAAACACCACTTACTGGAAACACGATCGTATTATTATGCGTCTCGTGATCTTATCTGACGTATGGAGACGCATCGAATTTGATATTACAAGCCATTGATATCACAAGTGCCCATTTGTCTGTTGATTCTTTTACTTACAAAGAAATGGTTTATGCTTCGAGTTGTGCATTCTTGTCTTTATCTTTTAACGGTGAATTTGGAATGTGGGCTGCAATATTGGATGTTCAAAAAGTATGACCTTTTCTCCTTCGCCTACTTAGTAATAATAGTCGTGATTCCTTCCGAGTACCTACTTTTTGGATAGGGGTTCTCCATTTGCTACGGTCTGTGTTTTGATGGAGTACAACTACAGGCACGCATGGCTGGATAATGTTTGCCATGGGCGCAAGGCCTCACCCATTCCTTTCAAAGTCTCTCGGTGTTTTGCCTTTAAAAAGCACACGCATATTGAATAATAATATTCTGATAGTCTTACTTATGTTTTGCGTGTTTTAAACCATCATGTGCCGGTGGAAATAATTATGAATGAGGTCTCCAGGCTTCACATAATATGATTTATTATTTTTTGTTAGCCTACATGGTGTCCCACTGCTGGCCTCCCCTTTCTCCTTCCATGCCTCTCTGTCTTGTGCGATCTCCGGCCATGTTGGCACCGCAAACATGATCAGATCGTCACGCCACCTTCGCTGCGGTCGACCTCGACAACGTTTTCTTATATTTTATCTATCAAATGTTTATTATACGTACAGTTAGACTTCTTGTAATCTAAGACACAATGCATCTCCAGGCCGAGGTTACTTAAAGTTCCAACAGCCTTCTAAACCGCCATAAAAAACATCACTCAACACCTTACCTCACGGACCCCGACAAGGTTCTTACCTACCCTCCTGTCTACCCTTCGGGACTACAGGTGTGACGAGGGCTCTGGAACTCGCGAATATTTTAATAAAAAGTAACTCAAACACTCCACACATTCCTGCATTATTTAAATTGATCGCAGGCTCCACACTACTGGCGGAACCCGCCTGACCTACATTCGCCAATAATTCTTTATTCAGTGATCAGTTTATGATGCGGGTTCTCCAATATCATTTTATTGATGGCAGCTATATTTTTAATATTAGATATTGTGAGGGAAGAATGAATTAGGATTATAAAGCTATCACTGTCATAGTCACTGGCGGAGTAAATATGGTCTGTATTAGCCGCAGAGATGAGAGATTTCTAGAAGTTATCAAGGATTAAACGATCGTTTGTCTTTTAGAATAGTGGAGTGATTGTGTAGACATAACAAACAACATTATTACCCAGTAGGGTGTATCGGTCGCTGCGGGGCTCCCGGCCGCTCCCGGTCGCCGACGCCGGCCGACGGATGCAGCCTAATGACTTAAATGCAAATTCGACCATTCGAGCTTCCTGCACGTCGCACACCCGACTACGACTACATACATACCACTCTCTCCTTATACGGACATATTTAGAAAAATAAAGCTCACTCCAGATACAAGTTTTTGTACGCAACCAAGCCTTAATTGGACTTTAGCGGTTCCAACTATTTCATCAACATTTTTTCCGCACGTTATTTAGTTAATTAAGAGCTTTTCTGATATGACTGATGTAGTTTTCGTACATTCCTCTCGTGTAGTTGCATTAGACCTGCTTATAAATCTTTTGCGGCAACCGTCGTTAAGATGACTTATGTGTCAGAAATAAAACCAAAGAGTAGTTCGCTTGTTTTTATTACTCGGTGATCGTTAACACAATATAAAGTACTATATTTTGGTTCAGTCGGGAACTTAAAAAAAACAACTAAACGCTAAATTTTGGTACTAGACAACTGTACCGGTGGTGTGCTATAGGTACATATGATACATAACTATGGTTACTAGTTTATTATCATGTCACCACAATGTTTACGTGCTCTATATGGCTAACTTATTTTATGGCTTATGCACCCATCGTTTATAAGTTATCCACGTCACTTGGACCAGTTACACTTACTATGAATTTACTATATACACTCTTAAAGCATAAACAATATCAAGGCAACTTCCAAAATAAAATGCTTTTCATGAATTTCAAAAAAGGATTTTACTGCAAAACACTGGGTGCAATCTTTTTTTTATATCACAGGGCTTAGCGTTATTTTACACACAGAAAAATATACATACATTTATCGATACTTACTACTAATTCGATAAACTAATTTATGAGAGTAACATCGATTCTGAGATAGCTCTCAAATGAATGAGATAAATAAAAATGTACAATCGATGACAGCGGTGTCTGTCAAAATATTATTCGCTATATTTTTTCACATCAATTTAATATTTCATCAGACCCGATGTCAGTGACAGCTAAGTAAATAAAGTAATTCGTAAAATGTCTTTTTATCTACGTATAAAGAAACAGCTCCATACACACGTCTTGCATACAATTCAGCATAAAGGACTAAATTGGAGTGACCTATTAACGTTATTGTCAAGAGACGATCAATCGCTCGTGTCGGAGCGTATACACACTCCTGCACTCAATTGGAACTCGACTTCTGAACATATACATTATGTATTACAAATTATATACACGACTACATACAATCCGCACCATTTTGTTACAAAGGGATGATTTAAACTGGATACAATGTTTTTTTATACAATTTTATTCCGTTTATACAATAGCTGCAAATGCTTACATTATGTTAACTTCAAATAGCTTTTGTTCAAATACAATAAAAACACGAAAAAAGTTTATAAAACAAACACAGAATAAAATGCATTGATGGTAAAAAAAAGCTTTGTTTTAACAAAAGTTACTAAATGCAGCAAATATGGAATTTAAAAAAAAAAGAAAATGGCTCTGTAAAATACTTTTGTGAAAATAACAGACAAGTTACAACAAAATATTCGGTGAAAAAAAAAATGTTTTAAAAGTCTGTCGTGACTTCGTACCGACCGTTTCAAATAGTTTAAAAACAAAATTCGCTTTGATACACAATTCCCTTATACCCTTATACTTTGCAGAATTGAAAGTGCTATCTTAACTTTAAACTTTGTTACTGTGGTAAACAGTTCAAAATAGCGTGCAGTGGATGGAATACGAAATGCACTCGGACTAAGAATAAATGCAAACAGTCGGCATAGACTTGTTTGTTACAGTTTACTTTCGCTATTACTGTTCGAATGGTATATTTCAATTTCAATACATTTGGTACATTGCCTTCGTATAAAATAATAGAAAAGCTTTTTCCGTTCTTTTTCTGTTGCCAACTGAGAATTGAACGTGGCATTGTTTGTGCTAACATTCTTTTCAGTTTTTTTTTTGACACGAGTATTCTCAGATACCGTATACATAATGGAGTATGTTCACAAAGTTTTACTTAAATTAAAAATAGAAACCTACATCAAAACCATAGAGCAGGAGGTATCGGGTATAGGTGACGTCTATACCTTTTTTTTTTTAAATATAAATGTAACCACGCGGAACGTGACCAAGATACAAAATAAATAGCTGACGAACTCGACAATCAGACTTTTTCTATATATCTAGATATAAAACAAAAAAAAAACTAGAATAAATATAAAAATCCAATAAAAAAGATTGCAGACACTTCTAAAAAAAGATTTTGTTCTACAAAAAAGTATGCATAAAAACTACCTAACAGTAAACAACACAGAGAACACAATTGTTTTATTTACAGCTACATAGCTACAGACTTACAGAGTACCTACTTTTGACGCACTTAATGAGTAAATAGTCTTCTAGTGGTGGTTATAATTTAATTAAAACATGAAATTATTCCAATTTTAATACAGGCCGTGTTCGCGAAAAGGCGATAACTCAACAAATGTTTTGAAAACAGGAAATATGTGAAAATATATCTCTCTTTTTCAGTACAAAAGTGTACATTTTTCTCGCCGGTTTTTTTATGTTCCAATAAAGAAATAGTTATTTTTATTAGTCATGTATCAATCTGTCGGATGTAAAAAAGCGTTTTTTTTTTTTGCTTGAGTTACCGCTTTCTGGCTTACTAGGGCAGAATATGGCGTCTGATTAATTACGTATATTTTTTTATTTTGTTGTTTTTAATTAAACTATTACCAAATTACAGACTTCCTTAAAATAAAACTTAACTCAAACTTAACTCATATGAGAACAAACATACATAGCACTCATTTTTGTTCTTTGGTCAAATTTTTAATGAGAATTTTATTGTTTTACCAATCCATTTAAAAAAAACGAGTAGAAAAAAAGACCCGACTTAATAGAAATCCACTAAGGGCAAAATTCACCAATGAAACAGGAATTGATCAGCTCATCTAAATCGCATTTATGAGATGTCAGTGTCGATATTCCAAAACAACACGAAGTTTTGTCTCTTGTAAATTTTGACATACAAAAAGTGCATCAGCCTAATTTGAATAAATGACATTTGATTTTGATAATGATGACACTGACAGCTCTTGAAAGTAGTTCAAATATGTTGTTCGCAATCACTTTCTATAGTAAAATTGCACTTAGAAACAAAACGCTTTACATTTGATTAGGTTCAGTAGCTCCACTAAATATAGACGCACTACAAAATTGAGTGCACTTGAGATACCACCAACCCTCAAGAATGGCAAATGTATTAATATTTGCGGTGCATACAATTCCGTACCTTTGTCTTTTGAACTCGACTGTACATTACGTATTAATACTGGTATTCCCTTTGTTCGCGCGTCGGTACCGCTGGGGTTACACTAACGATATCGAATAGCGAACAGAAAGGGAAATTAAATATTACCAGGTGTTGTTATCGAGAATTCCCGAAGTACCGAATCATTCATATCGACGGAAAATGGGAATACCTATTACAATATTGTTCGATCAGCGGCACAAATGTAGCAGAAAATAACTATTCGTATAAATTATTCCACGTTTTTGAGGTATCCTGAGCAATTTGATTATTATTACTTTGATACTAAGGTTTCGACTCCGAGGTGTGCAGATAGTTCAGACTGTCTGATGGGTTTAGAACCCTCTCTTAAGATTTTACCACGTCACGTCTTATCATGGATAGAAAGTAGGGAATCATGAGAGAAGTATGGAAGAAGCATACCTGCTGCACCGACCTCCGATAAATTGGGATAAAGGCTGAAGAATGATGAAGATGACATTAATTTGATTATGACTGTTCTGACCCTTTAAAAAGCTGCTAGAAATTATTGCAAGTCAACTTAGATTCTTTAAAAGAACGGATTAAAATTATGAGCTGTAAACACCAGCACTGTTAAACAAAAACAAGTCGTTCCTCTAAAGGAACTGGATCAAAATTCAATTGATAAGTAATCACAAGAACCTGAACGGGTATGTACGCCAGAAGGATCGGGGTCAGTCCCATTCTCTCCCACAACGTCCACACGATCAATCACTCGTTCCGATTCAATCACAAACAATTGCAATTGACCGCATCCGCATCTCTTTATGACATGAGCTGGCTGAGAAATAAATTCGTACGTCAGCGGACATACGAATTTATGCCAATAACCACTATGTGGCGTCCTGACGGCGACGGGGTCGACCTTGTAGAAGATGGTGGAACGAAACCAAGAACCAGTGGCCCACATTAGGCCTGGAACTATCTGGAAGTCATGGGGAGAGGCTCTTGCCCAGCTGTGGGATAATGTGAGCTAACTCATCATCTGCCTAGCCTTTTCCCAAGTATGTTGGGGTCGGCTTCCAGTCTAACCGGAAGCAGCTGAATACCAGTATTTTACATGGAGCGACTGCCTATCTGAACTACACAACACAGTTAGTACTGGGTAATATGATACCCCTTGGTAAGACTGGTTGTCAGACTTTTTCGGCCACTGACTACCAGTAACGACTGTCAAAGATCTATAGGTGACAGCCGGGACCAACGGCTTAACGAGGCACGGAGGAAACTCGGTATTTAATGGGCGGTCACCCATCCACAGACCAAACTAGGTAAGCACGGTTTAACCTAAAGATCGACCCGAGCGGCTGTTATTATTTAGAAACGAGCTCCTCATATCTCAATGTAGGCTAACTGCAACCAATAATATCATCGGACTCGTCCGATTATATCTGCGCACCTCGGAGTCCCTTCACAACGTTTTACTGCGAAGGTTTAATATCCAAGATTGCGAATCTCTGAACCAGTTTCATTCGCTTATGGGTCTTTGAATCTTGGCATAAAAACCTTCGCAGAGGAACGTCTGAAGTTTTTTTATGGAAAATACTAGTAACAATTCAACTAAAGCTACACTTCGTTGGGTTCAACCTAGATGCATTACCTACCCTGTATCTATCAAACGTCAACATTCATTCAACAATATAGAACAACATTACATACCCACTACAGATATATTTATAATATATTGTATGTAATTATGTATAGTTAACTATAAGGGATGGATTTAGAGCGCATTTTACAAAATCAAAAATAAAATGTATAAAACTGCCAAAGTAAATTAAAAAAAAATAGAATAAAGTTCTAAGATTTTTAGAATATCTTTATAAATGCACGACGATTAATAAAATTAAATAAACTTATTTGTACAGTGCGATCGTAATCGATTCCGTTCCGCACTATCGCTCTGAGAAATGTACTTATCGCGTTCTAATACTATTTACATGGTCTGAATGAGACCGATGAATAAAAAATAAATTCTTTATTCAATTTGTGTGGTTATCTATGACTAGTGTATGCACTAGGGTGGTGACGTCACAGGTGGCCTGCACTCGAGGACTCGAGCCAGGTTACTTGCCTTTCGCCTTCTCAGTGGTGGCGTCCTCCAGGTTGCTGTCCCAATCGAACTCGGTGACGCCACTGCGAGCCACCTCCCCCAGGTGACGCCACCGATACTCGAAATCCGTATCTCGTTTCTTCAATGCTTCGAATCTGTAACAAGTAATTAGGTCAGTCCGCCGTACGACACAGGTGTTGATACTAGGGAACACGTACAACGTTCCAAGCGCCCGATACATATTCTATGAGCAAATATAATTGCTCCGGCAATCACAAAGCATTATACAGCTCAATTAACAACACAAACATACCCCGAATTCCTTAAATTGTACAAACATAAGCAAACCGAGCGCAGCTAAAATTCTCCCCGAGACAAAATTACTTTGACACAGTTATCCAAGTTTTGCTCCGTCCGAAGTATCGAGCCATAGTGGAGAAATAAAAGAAATTCTATCGAATCAAGCGTGGGTACCACAAGCGTGCGGTATAAAGGGCACAGTTGATATCCCTTTAGATTAGAAACCCAATCTAAAGCAACGTTTCTCAACTTATATCCTCGGGGTCACGGCGACATGTCGAGGTCGGCACATAAATATGTATCGTATGCGGACTAAATCTGGCCAAGCGTGAATTTTACGCCCAAATTGGACTTGCAGAGTAATCTTTAGTATTTAAATTTTAAACGCCATTTGACTGCTCGTGAACAAATACATAAACATGGCGTGGAGTTAAAACTAATTGTACTTTACTACGTGCGAACAGATGTACGCGTAGGCATCCCCAACAAAAGGGTTTTGTTATCACCCCCGATATGGAACCCTAAAACCTTTCACGTCGTTAAACCACATTATTAGTGAGCCGTGCGAGACGTAAAACAGCCGATCTTTACTTGATAACATTTGGTTTGTGTAAATGTAAAAAATTCGGTCACGCATTCGGCGAGACGCGGAGTGAGTCGGGTTTATAAGGAATTTCGTTTTATTCCAACTCCGGGCGTCGAACTACTAAAAACGTTAACAAATAACGGTTTTTCTGCTATCAATGCGATACAAATATAGTAGGAGGGCGAGCTTAGTGTTATAGCGATATCCTCTTTGAAATTGGATTGCGATTGCTGAGCCGAGATTGGCGCCATGAAAATTTGGATTTTATGTAAAACTGGATCCGCAATTGGAACTCGCAAAGAAATTGCGGGTAGCACTCAGGGCGGGAGAGAAATAGAATACTGAGAGAGAGACTGGGCTATTTACTTTAACATGACCATAGAATCACGAAGTCGTAGAGTTGACAAAAGTGAATTGAGACACATTGTTTGTTTTGTCCTTTACAAACGTTGGTTTCATATCAACCTTTGCTAATGAATACACAGTAAACATACCTTTTGAACATGAGGTTCTTGGCGAACTCGTAGAGCTCGAGGTCGAGCGAGTTGAGTCGCTTGATGTGTGCGATCTGCGCGGGCGACAGTGCTGCCAGCGTGGCGCCGGAGACCGTGGCGTTGTGCTGCGTGAACGGCACCGCGAACAGCAGGTTGAACGTCTCTTCGAAGACGTATTGAGATATCTGTGCGGAAGAAAATCAAATTAATTATTTTGTTGAAAGAAAACAAGTACGTGAGGATCGTTGCATTTGGTGTTCTGTAGTTACTGGCTACCTTAATGGGTAAAAGGAATAATTTTATAAGTTAATATTATCCACAGCTTAGCTCGCGTTATGTTCGGAAGTTATCCCACGGCATCATTTTAATTATAGCCTATGACAGTCAGGGATAATGAAGCTTTCCATTAGTGAAAGAATTTTCGGAATCGGATCAGGTTCGGAAGGTTTCCATCATCTGCCTAGCCTTTTCCCAACTATATTAGGGTCGGCTTCCAGTCTAACCGGATGCAGCTGAATACCAGTATTTTACATGTTGCGACTGCCTATCTGACCTCCACAACCCAGTTAGTACTGGGTAATACGATACCCCTTGGTAAGCCTGGTTGTCAGACTTTTTGGGCCACTGACTACCTAACGACTGTCAAAGATCTACAAATGACACCCGGGACCAACGGCTTAACGTGCTTTAAGAGGCACGGAGGAAACTCGGTATGTAATGGGTGGTCACCCATCCACAGACCAACCTAGGCAAGCACGGCTTAACCTAAAGATCGATCCGACCGGCTGTTATTATTTAGCCACGAGCTCCTCTGCGGAAGGTTCCCCCTACATCCAAACATACAAATTTTAAACTCTCTATAAGAGATTAGATTGAATAAAACTTACTACAATTTCACATTCTGAATTGTACCTTAAAATTACATACACACCTTGTAACCAACATTGTTTTGATTTTGATAACTAGCTGTTTGATCAATGCTGTTAAATTCTAACAGACGAATTAATTCCGATAAAGTAATTCATTTGCTGTGCTTTCAAAAGTAAAGCTATTGTGATGAAGACTGCGTTACGGATTAAGGGCGTAGGATGCTTGACGCACCCCTTTTGTCGAATAAACAAAAATTCCTACCAGCCCCTTCGTGTCTGTCGGAAGATACGATTATTCTCGTCAAGGGGTATTGGGGTGTTCAAATTCAAACATGCAAGTCTAACAAACTTCCTCGAATTTGCCAGGAGACATTAAATGATTATGCTGTTAAATTTTCAATCTACGTAAATATGATCATGTCTCAGAGCACCGGTCTCTTCTTAAGTGGTTGCCTATACGTCAGCGTAGGGAGCAAAGGGCACTAACTACCTTGTTTTCTTTCCTTGTTTCTCCCTCTTCCCCTAGTTACCTTGCTCCCCACTTGCAATACATCTGTGCCAATCATAATAGGAGTCTGCGCTCATCGCATAACCGAATTTTTCAATGTCCCTCTCACCGCACTGACTTCATTCACCGATCATTCTTCGTTCAGTCTATTTCTCTGTGGAATGCGCTTCCCCAGGAAATCAGGACGGCAACCAATCTTTTATCGTTTAAAATTAAAGTTCGCGAGTACATTCAGAAAAAGCTGGCATTTTCGTCACAACGTTAATGTTTTCTTCATTGCTTGTCTTTTTATTTTAGTATATCCGTGTAAATTTCTATTTACATATATATATATTGATATATATTTATAGTATTTTGATATATTGTTATAGTATTTTACATATCCTTATAGTTTATCTTTGTAATAAATCATTTTTTTTGCAGATTGATACATCTACCACTGTTTGTCTCTGCATCACCCAAAGGTTGACTGGTAGAAAATGCCTATGGCATTAAGTCCGCCTCTGTACTTTGTGCTTGAAGTGTTAAATAATTAAATATGCTGTTCAGATAGCTTCAGCGGATATTCAATAAAGTTAATAAAAATCTTAAATTCAGTCATTCACTGATTCTATGAGAGAAAGTCTAAACCAGGTCTAGTAGTACCGTCTTATATTTTTGCCCACGAATTTTATAAACAACGAAATTGAGCACTAGGGAGGAAATTTGGAAAATTAATACCCCTTGTGCGTTGAATTTCATATTTTTTTGTTTAATTAATTCTTACTATCTAATGTACGAATGGATTAATGATTAAGTAATTTATTGCCGATGAAAATGCCACCGGGATACGGTTTCTTATAAAAAAAAACCAAGCATTGCAAAACTTGCAAGAAACTAACTGTACAGTATACCCGAAGTTTTTCCTTACACAAGAAAATCTTTTACGTCTCTGTCTCCTGTTACGAAATGAGCCTGTTGGGAAATGTAAATGTAGGTTTTGTTAAGTAAACAGGGCCATGTGCCGTGCTTGTTTAGTCATAATTAACGTTTTTATTAAGTTTGGAAATTCCACAGAGACCTTTGATATGTAAGCTAAGTCACAACCAATATTTTGACTGTGGCAATTTCAAATTTCCCAAGGGACATTGAGTTTTAATGACATTTGAAATTTACTAATATACAATATAACGTAACATAAAAAACATAACATCGTGCCTGTAATCCCCGATGGGTTTGGTGTGGTACACCCACATTTCGCCAATTATGTTTAAGTCCCATATAATAGGAGGGAGCCTATTGCCATCAACCAGGTACAAATCCAGCCTCCGTGGTTGCTACTAAGAAATTCCTGATGGAAAAACCCAAAAACATTTTGCCCGATCCGGGAATCGAACCCAGGACCTCATTCTCAGCAGTCGTGCTTGCGACCACTAGACCAACGAAGCAGTCGATATAACATCACGCTTGTTATCCTTGAAAGTTTAGGCAAAGGTGTACTAGTAGCACAAGTATATGTACCATGACATAGAGCGCGAGCCTATTGCCATCAACGGGGTAATTCCAGACTTCTTGGCTGCTACTGCGAAATTCCTACAACAAAACCCAATTACACTTTGAAAGACCTGAGAATTAAAATCAGAGCAGAATGGTGAGCAGCAGCGCTTGCACCCACTATACCAACGTTTTTTTTTTTCTTTCTACCGTCGATTCAATTACCCTTTGTGCCAGCTTCATTTATTTCCAATAGATAAGGATAACATTTGAATCTCTTTACAAAACGAAATATAAACGAAGAATAATACTGGCAACACGCTTGGATCATTCGAACAAATATTTGTTTGTCAAAGCGTCTATCTATGTATGCATAACTCTATGGTCCTTTAACTGAATGTTATCGTTTCAAATAGGTATGTTATTGTAACAACGCCTGTCGACATTATAATTGGTACCTAGTATACCATATGTTTCCATAAGTTATGCTTAAGATGATAACCAGAAACATTATTGTTTGTCCTTAGACAAATAATTACATGATAGCTCGTGGCTTAATAATAACAGCCGCACGGGTCCATCTTCAAGGTTAAGCAGTACTTGGCGAGGTCGGGCCGTGGATGGGTGACCATTAATTATATATCGAGTTTCCTTTGTGCCTCGGAATGCACGTTAAGCCATTGGTCCCGGCTGTCATTTGTAGATCTTTAAGAGACGTTACGGGTGGTCAGAAGCTCGAAATTCTGACCACTAATCTTACCAAGGGATATCGTATTATCTAGTAACTGATTTGCGGAGGTCAGATATGCAGTTGCTTCATATAAAATACTGGTATACAGGCCAGTAGCGAAGGGTCAATTTTTGTAAGAGGTAAACCGGAGTACATATCTTTAATGTAATTAAAGTATTTGTCTATAGAATACTAACTGTGCCATTTTTAAAAGGGAATCCGGTAGGAATCGAGTCGTATGGAACCTTCGCCACTGACACAGGCTGCATTCGATTCGAACATAGTTGGGCAAAGGCTAGGCTTCCTACATAAATAGGTTTACTAAAATAGGTTTTGTTCATACCTTCTGTGTCCATAAGTTAAACTAGCTTCATAATATGATAACTTGCAACATATTTATTTGTCCTTAGACAAATAATTGCAATGATAGCAACATTCTTGTGCATATAAAGTGTTGATAAATTAGTGCTTAATTACTCATGCATGTCCTTATGCATAACTATTTTATTGCATTAGAATTCAACCTTCTTAGTTTAGTGTTAGTCATAGACGAGGTGGACGTTTAAAATTCAAGCTAGAGTCTTCTCAAGATCTTTCGCGACTTCATCATATTCCGGCCATTGTCCCATGTCACTTAGGGTCGGCGCACGTTTTTTTTCTTCCATTCTCCTCTGTCAACCGTCACGCTATCATTTACTCCTTTATCTTTCATATCATTCCTCACACAATCCATCCATCGTTTCTTTGGTCTTCCTCTCCCTCTGCATCCATCAACGTTTATATTCATCACTCTTGTAGTGACATGCGATTCGTCCCTCCTCATCACATGTCCATACCAAGACATTCGATTCCCTTTCAACTTTTCTGTAACTGGCGCAACTTTAAAACTTCCTCTAATATTTTTGAATTGTTTTTACTATGGACACTTTTAACGTACACATCTTGCTGCATAGTTCTCACATAATGTACCGTCTCAACATGAATGATGTAACCAAGATTTGGTTAAAGTATTCTGATTTAAAAGAGTGTCCATGGAGTTTCTTGCCCGTTCTTCTCCATAGAGATTTACGTTAGGGAATGGGCAACTACAGTACTTTTACAGTTTTTGTGCCTTGTGACTGGGACTGTAGCTATATTTCACTGTTGTCTTTGTTTCGACAATTCAAAAGTGCCTGTAACTGGCCTACTTGAAATACATGCTTTTATTTTGATTTAGATTTTTGATTTTGATACTCGTTCCTTACCTTATCCATTCTTGTTACACCACCTCAACATTCTCATCTCCGCTACATGCAATCAAGATCCTTCGCGACTTACTGCGAAATATTCATGAACAAGAAACCGCAGCAAAGTATGCATTTTTACGTTAATTCATAACAGCGTTGGTTCTATAGCCGGCCGTGGCGAAAGTATACTGTGTTCGGGATATACTTTCCAAATTATATGTGGTGAGAAACAACTGTATTATTCACCACATAAAGCTCAGTTTGTACTACAACTTCAGCCATATGTATGGGGTATTAATGAAAGCCCAACTATTTTTAAGCGCAACTAAATTATTCCTCGAAGCGCAACCATTAGTTGCGCTCACAAATTCAAATTAAAAATATTAAATGTTTATTCCTCAAAGCGCAACTATGATTGAAAAAAAAAATAATGAATCCATTCTTCCCCTCTCTATTTTACATCATGTAGCCATAATATCGTGTTTAATTGTTCCACGGGGAACGCATTTCCTTACGGCGCCTGACGGGCTTCAGTTAAACTTGACAGTTAAGATTGATTAACTGTCAGCCATTAACTTCTAATGCTGCCCAGAACAATACGTAATGACGTAACTAATTAAATACAGCATTAAAATAATGTCCTATGTATTTTTCATTCAGTGGTGTTAAACAACACACAGATACATTTTTACTCTTTATTTCTCATCTCCGAAATTCATCGTCTGCTTTTGATATGAAAATAAATCAACTAAACAGTTTTCCATAAAAATAAAGAATCATGAAGAAAAAGCACGGTTACACAAGCAAAACACAGTCGAATAAAAACTTTTTAAAACTCCGCTTAAAATGATAAACCGTTTACCATAAAAATTATCTCAGCTGCAATAATTTAAAGGACGTGTGTAAACGCTGCATGCACGTAAAGGTGCTTAGTAGCGGCGTCACTTGCTAGTTACATCATGTACGGTTCACTACCGGTGCAACCTAGTTTTCCTGAAACGGCTGAAACCGCGTTTAACATAACTCCTTGCTAACATAAACCATAGTCACGCCTCGGGGCTCGGTACATAAGCCCGGTCTCACCTTCCGTGGAAGCCTCTGGAAGCCTTTGGAGGTTTCATGCAACAAAATGTCAGCTAGCTACCTATTTGAGTTTCGTGAATATCGACGAAAATATTTATAGACTTGTAACCTTTATGAGTTTATGAGGGAGGGCGGAGTTTAAATTGAGTTTTAGTTGTTGGCCTATATATACGAGGGCGGGTCAATAAGTCCGTGACTTTTGGAATAAAACACAGATTTTTTGATAAAAAAATAATTTTATTTTTCAACGTAGTCTCCCTTGAGCTCTATACACTTTGTCCAACGCTTCTCCAATTTTTTTATCCCTTCCAAAAAAAATGATTTGTCGAGGTCCTCAAAATAGGCCTTTGTTTGCGAGATGACTTCATCATTGGAGTCAAATCTTTTTCCACCAAGCCATTTCTTCAGGTTTGGGAACAAGAAGTAGTCGCTCGGAGCCAAATCTGGAGAATAGGGCGGATGAGGGAGCAATTCATAGCCCAATTCATGGATTTTTGCCATGGCAACTGCACATGTGTGCACCCTTGCATTGTCTTGGTGGAAAAGAACTTTTTTCTTGGCCAAATGAGGTCGGTTTTTTTTCAAATCGTCATTGAATCGGTCCAATAAGTTGGCATAATATTCCCCATTGATTGTTCTTCCCTTTTGAAGGTAGTCAATGTGGATTATCCCGCGTGCATCCCAAAAAACAGTCGCCATAACTTTATTGGCTGACAAACCCACCTTGGCCTTCTTTGGCGCCGATTCACCCTTAGAAACCCACTGTTTTGACTGTTGTTTGGTTTCTGGTGTGTTGTGATGGATCCATGTTTCGTCCACGGTTACAAAACGGCGCAAAAACTCCTCCATATTGCGATTAAACAACGCCAAAGCTTCCTGTGAAGTTGTTACACGATTGCGTTTGTGGTCGACTGTGAGCAAACGCGGCACCCATCTTGCGGAAAGCTTTCTCATGCCCAAGTGATCATTCAAAATTGAAACCACTGAGCCATGCGAGATCCCTACGGCTTCCACAATCTCTCGCACTTTCAATCTTCGGTCGGTCAACACCATATCGTGAATTTTTTCGATTGTTTCGGGTGTAGAGACCTCAACTGGGCGTCCAGGACGTTCGGCATCTTCAGTGCTTGTACGGCCACAACTAAATTCAGTAAACCACTTTTTTACCATTGAAATCGATGGTGCAGAGTCCCCATAGTATTTATCAAGCTTAGCCTTGGTCTCGGTAATGGTTTTTTTTCGCAAGAAATAATGCTTAATAAGCACACGAAATTCACTTTTTTCCATTTTCTCCTCAAATTAGTGAGTAGTCTGATAAAAATAGCTGTCAAACACAAACTAACTGACGCAGCAAGTTTAAATTTTGACAGGAGTCAACTGACAGATGCCTGTTGACAGGAGCAGTGTTGCTGTTTCAGTAAAGAGGTCAGAAATTCAAAAAGTCACGGACTTATTGACCCGCCCTCGTAATGTATATTGTGCAGTAATGTTACTTACGGTTTCCATTTTTTTTTTTTGCTATAAAAGCTCAGCAATTTATGTTCCTACCAAAAGTCTAGAAAAAATAACACTGAATGATTATGGAATTAACTAGCTGTTTACAACATAACATCACGCCTGTAATCCACGAAGCGTTAGGCAGAGATGAAAATAATAGTACAACCACATCGCCAGTTATGTTTAAGTCATGTAATAAGGGGCGAGCCTATTGCCAAATAGCATGTGCCAAAAGTTACAATTATAATTGTATAGTTTCATAACAATCAGTTCAATAGTTTTAGCGCGAAAGAGTAACAAACATCCATCCTTTCGCGTTTTTAATAATGGTAAGATACCCACATTGGTTAACAAATCGCATAGGTCTCATTTAGACGGTGCTGTTTTAAATCACGAGTAAACAGCATGGTGAAAAAAGAACAATAAATCATAGGGTACTTTAGACATCAATGACATTGCACAAACGCACGCTGTTTGAAGTCTACAGTATGCTTTTTGTCCCGCTATTTACAGCACGCAACAGTACTGTCTAAATGAGGCTAATGTTGTGAATAAACGCGTAGAAGAATGCATCTCATTGAGGACCTTAGCCGATACGATAGGTTTACCATCGACAGTCAGCGTTTTGCGACTTTATTT
Organism: Noctua janthe; assembly: GCA_910589295.1. Lineage (NCBI taxonomy): Eukaryota > Metazoa > Arthropoda > Insecta > Lepidoptera > Noctuidae > Noctua > Noctua janthe. The sequence goes on along the minus strand of OU342556.1, from coordinate 7,608,873 downwards.
ATGGATTTATCTAATCACATCTACCATTACGGGATACCCCAATTATCAATGCCGTATACTCGTAGACATTTGTAGCACACATAAATGAATGACGGAGAATGTGTGGTGCTACGCGAAAGGATAAAATAAGGAATGAGTTCATAAGAGGACGTCTGAAAGTGGCGCCGGTGACTGAAAAGTTGTGTGATAATCGGTTGTCGTGGTATGAGCGTGATGCGGAGGAATGAGCAAATGTCGTGAGGAAAGTTTTGAGTATGAATGTGGATGGGTATAAGAGTAGAGAAAGACCAAAGATGCGATGGATGGACTGTATGAAAGATGATATGGCAAGAAAGAAGGTGTCTGATGAGATGCAGGTAATAGAGAAGTATTGAAGAAGAAGGCATGCTGCGCCGACCCCAAATAAATTGGGATAAGGACAGGAGAATGGTGATGATTTGCGGCATACACACTGGGCCTACATGGTGGACACCCCCATTCAGAATGGAGGGGCCAGTATCCCACTAGTGGGAAACTTAAAGGCTATGCTAATGCAATGCTGCGCCATGTTTCAGAAACTGCGTTCCATAGCCGATCGCAGACGCAAAAAATCGCAGTACCTAAAAGTATCGTTTCTACGATCGCCCATAAGAAGCCACGATGCCTTTTACGACCCATGGTTAAAAGAAAAAGGTTAGTAACTTCACGAAAAAAAGTCCAGTTAAACCATACTGTTTATAGATGAGCAATGAATATTCATTGAGACAAAGAACAGTGCGGGCTGGCCGGGGGCGGTGCGGCGACAAATGGCGTTGCAGATACAACAATGATTCAAGTGCAAATAATGGGCGAGCTTATCTCTGTGGGGTCACTGGACATAGAATAAGTAATACCAGTATACCAGTGGCATAACACTTGGGATTTGTGTTGTAATTTCGCTTTTGTTGATGGTTACGGTGATATACTGTGGTTTTGGTAGACTGTGGGAAAATCTGACAAAGAAAAAAGTAACTGCCAAAAAGTTCTAAATGCAGTTTTGGTTTGATTGTAAGCTTGCTCAGAAAAATGTTTAGGGTTGGTTTACTAGATCGAGACCACAGACATTCAAATGTTTACGAGCAATAGACGGGACAAAATGAAGAAAATCGTAATTCAATACTTGTTACTATAGTAACAAGTCGGTCTGTCTAGTGTCATCCGCTGGCTTGTCAGTTAGTATTCGTGTGTCAAAATCGAAAATGGTCGGGACCAAAATGTTTTCTATGAAAATATTCTCAATGTCTGCTCTATAAGTCTTTTAAATCTCTTTGATCGAGACCCACCAGATGCTTAGTAAGCAAAAATGACAACAATATTTACAGAAAAGTATCAAATACAGTAACGGTATATCTGTGAATAGACGCGTTAACGCAACACATTACGGAAAGCTTAGTTTCCAGTTTCCAACAATCTCAACTATACCTTTCAGGCAAAACTCACATAGTGCACTCCCGATAGGTACATTAGTGTGAAAGTTTAGCATTTTACATACACATAGTTCAGTGAAGCGAGGAACATTACGTCGTACACGGATATCACCCAGCCATAAGGAAGATGGCGACAATTCGCCAGTAGCAAGATTAAAGACAAAATTACCATTTTCAGAGTAGAATAACCGTAAAAAAGGATTAACACCCATTTATATTCAGTAAAGAATTATAGATTTTATATCTTAGATAGTATTTTTTGTCGAAGGAAGATGAGTGTTCGGAATAAATTCGTGTGGATTACTTTTAGCGATTGGCTTGGGAAAGGGATGTTTCGACTTATTGGCTGGCCTTGGGTGACGAAATTTGTAGATCCGATAATCGTACAACGATATTGGGGACTTCCATTTTGTTTGTCTAAAGAGTTTCTATTGAATCTTTTGTTCTTAAGTCAATAAATCGGTCTTCTTATCTTCAACCGTGTTTTACAATACTACAAGGATCTTAGAGCGATAAAACTGACTTTGACAGAGCGGTGCTGTTGGTGAGCATATCTGAATTGTATTTTGATATGTTACTGTTAGCCTGTGCCATCCCACTGCTGGGCAAAGGCCTCTACCCATGACTTCCAAATCCTTCAATCCAGGGTTTCGATCCAATGTGGACCACTGGTCGTTGGTTCTGTCCAGCTCGTTCCGACATCTCCTCCGAGGTCTACCGCGTGGCCTTCTGGCTGGTTATTTTGGTCCACAGCTCGTCAGGCATACGGCAGCCATTGTGGCATGATTTGAAAAAAAATCAATATGGCGTCACACCGCGTTTAGCTATGCTGATATTATACAGAACGACAAAGGTACCAGTTATAGACAAAAATCGGCAACCGATTGTCGTTAGTCTACCTTATCTTCAAATAACTAAATTATTGATCTAATCATGAGTAGACTGAGTCGGCGATATGAAGATAGAACGCTTAGAACTAGCGAGAGGCCTGTGTAAAGGTAAGTTTAATAATCAATGAGTTAAGTGCGATCTCTCGTAACACGAGATGGTGGGCTCAAGGAATACCAAATTGCAATTTTAAGCCCACATCAACTAAGTGGAGGGTGAACTAAATGGGGTATTCCTCAAAGCGCAACTATTTTTAAGCGCAACTACATTATTCATCGAAGCGCAACCATTAGTTGCGTTCACAAAATAAAATTAAAAATATTATATTATGTTTATTCCTCAAAGCGCAACCATGATGAAAAATAGAGGGGTATGATGGATTCATAGATTTTTTCAATATACCCCTCTATTTTTCATCATGGTTGCGCTTTGAGGAATAATGTAGTTGCGCTTAGTTGGTTGCGCTAAAAAATAGTTGCGCTTTGAGGAATACCCCAACTAAGTTTAAAGGTAATATAGGGAAGGCGCAGATGGTATAGTTGGCTGAGCTTTAAAAGTGTGTGATGTACATTTTCATCATCATTCTCCTGTTCTTATTCCAATTTATTTGGGGTCAGCGCAGCGTGTCTTTTTCTTCCATACTTCTCTATTCTCGTCATCTCAACAACCACCTCCTATCTGGCTATATCATCCTTCACACAGTCCATACATCGTTTCATTTTATCGTGTGATGTACATAGATTACAGAATAGTATTAAAAAATCTAGCAAATTCAGTTACTAGCTGTCTGTTTGATTAGATTTCCTGCCGACAGAAATTATGAACTTTCATAAATGAACACTGTTACTCACTTTCGGTATATAACGACCTCCTGGGCAAGATTTCAAACTTCTAGACCTACATCATCATAACATCACGCCTGTAATCCCAGCAGGGTTACGCAGAGGTGTACTTAATAGTACACCCACATTTCGCCAGTTAAGTCCTATTTAATAAGGGGCGAGCCTATTGCCTTCAACCGGGTACAAATCCAAACTCCGTGGCTGCTACTGAGAAATTCCTGGTAAAAACCCAATAACAGTTTGCCTGACCTGAGAATCGAACCCAGAAACTGATGCTCAGCAATCGCCCTTACGACAACTTGAACAACGAGGCAGTCCTAGAGCTATTGTCTGCAACCATTCATAATAACTACTAACTGTAGATTATGGACTCTCTTATTTAAATGGTCCCAAAGATAAACAATTCACTTCAAATTCCAAACATTACATTAAATTTCCTGCTAAACGTAAATTAAATTACATTCAGGATTTTAAACAAATGTTTCCAAATCAAATCCTTGGGACGTTTCATTACAGAGCAACTAAAGCTTTGAACGCGTTCAGAAGTGTAAAGCAAACATTGAGCAAATCCTATTGGATTTACAGATTGTGATTATCGATACGCCGATATCTCGCTATGGAACGGAGCACCACAAAATTTAGCAATTAGGTATCATTTGAACAGTCGTAAATACAATGTGATTGTATTTACTGATAAGTTCAACTTCGTGCAGTGTTACAATTAGTTAAATACGATTTGGTTGGTTGTACCTGTTTTACTGAGCTTTATTAGGTACCTGTAGGTTTTGGAGATATGGATTTTATACGTCATGTAAAAAAAAACCTCACTGGGTTCATTAAAATGTAGTACGATTAGGGTTCCCTGGGCTGTTATCCGTACCACTTTCCTGACTGACATTATCTTGACATAACGTAACATCACGGCTTTAATCCCCGAAGGGTTAGGCAGAGGTGTACCTGATAGTACACCCACATTTTGCCAGTTATGTTTAAGTCGGTGGCGAGCCTATTGCCGGGCGCAAATCCAGACTCCGTGGCTGCTACTGAGCAATTCCTGATGGAAAAACCCAATAACACTTTGCCCGACCTGGGACTCATTATATCTTTTACCGTGACAATTCTCGAAATCAGCAATTCTCATCATGCTGATACAAGGACTAAAGGAATAAAGGGTCGATGCCGAAGGTGACCACTCGCAGACAGCAGCAACATGCCTAATCTCTATTATATTCCATGAAATTGCTTTAGAAGATGGCTACATTTTCGCCTATTTTCGGGCTCTAAGAACGTCAACAGAGTATCAGAGGGCAGCCATTAAACGTTCAAGCATTTATCAATCAGTCCTCCATTCCCTTGCCACCCTGTTTATCTCCAAAATATTAAGCTAAGTGAGAAACTACTGACCTTCTGAAACTCCGTAAGTCCGAAGTACGCCATAGCAGCAAGGTTCCTTTTAGCAGACGCGAGGAGTACCCTGTCGGTCTCAGCAGTCCGATGCTTCAGGGTTCCGTTGTAGCACCCCACCAGGGCGAGGTCAGCTAGCATGCGAGTTTGCCGGTTGTTCGCCAGGTTCCAGGGGCAGGTCATGAACTCTTCGAGGGTGACCCCGCGCCAGGAGTCGCCGGTGTAACATGCTGGTACTTCCGCACCTGTTGACAGAGAAAATTGTAAAGTTTTCTCTAAATACCCCAAACATTTACTTTATTGTTAAAATATCCTCGATCTAGAATGTAACCAACTGTTGTAAAAATCGCACTCCTGGTCCGTAAGATCCGAGCTGTGCTTAGTTTGTGGCTCACCAAAAATCACATTTGTTATGGTACTTTTTTATTAATACACTTTACTTTATTTATTTGGCTTACAAGCCAATGTGGATCTTAGCTTGTCAGGTCACGGATAGTGCAGTCGAGGGGACAAGTGGATTCCTATCCTAACCATGGGGCTTTAGTCGGTAGTAATCCAACGCAACCTAAATCCACATGTAGTCTGTGAAGCATGCCCATGGATAGGAATATCAATTCTTCACCGAAGAAAAAAAGTCCAGCTGTTGGACACTGGCTGACTATAACCAGTACCTAAGGACTTATGGAAGAAACAAACGTCTCTCATTAGTCAAAACATTATAAGAAACGTATTCCTGATTGGCTACCGTCTTGGCGCCTGTCGGTCATTACCACTTCATTCCTTATTACATAGTGGTTACTAATTAGTCATTAGTGTCTCCTGGTCATAATTAAAACGCGCTTTGTAAAGGTGAGGTGATCTATTCTTAGACGAGCATCACATTATGAATATTATGACATCCGACTGTCTGGTTTATTATAAACTAGCGACCCGCCCCGACTTCATACGGGTGCAATATACATATAAACTTTCCTCTTAAATAAATCTATCTATTGCTGTAAACTGCATTAAAATCCGTTACGGAGTTTAAAAGATCTAAGCTTACAAACAGCGGGAGCGACTTTGTTTTATACTATGAAAAGATGAAGACTTATAAAATGTATGTTTGAAGTGGATTTTATGCAGTTTTATAAATAACAGATTTCATATATGTGAAGATAAGTAAGTTTGGGCATACAATTCTGGTATTCAGCTGCAGCTGGTAAGACTGGAAGCAGACCCCAACTTAATTAGGAAATGGCTAGGCAGCTGATGAAGCGAGTGAGTAATTAAAGTGATACCGGGCATTTATATACTGTGGTTCTTCTATGTTGTACTTAATAAATTTTATTTAAGTATCCATATATTCCTAGCCTGTCATCATTATAAAAATTTTAATATATTTCGAAGATACTAAATAAAAAAACTTTCAAAGATAAAGGCTTGAAAAACAACAGGCATGAAAAATATAGTATCTTATAAAAACTTCAGACATAAAAACTTAGTTAAAAAGTTAGCAAACATCAACAACTGTTCGAAAACCTGAGTTAATGGAAACATTTTTATGAAAGGTGCCACGAACTAAATATCAATAAAATCAAAGACTAGCTTTAACCGGCAGTTTTGCTCGCATTTTGGTCGAAAATTATCAAACGGGAACGTTTTAAATAGATCTATGGAACCCAGGGATAATTTAACTTCCTATTAGTGAAAGAATTTTCGGAATCGGAGCAGGAGTTCCGAAGATAACACCCTACATTCAAACTTACAAACAAAAAAACGTACTGAACATAATTCTTGTCAGTCGGGTAAAAACGTGCAAAAATATAAAAAATAACAAATATACCAACTTACAAACATAACCTCTTTATAATATTAGTATAGATGGCGTTTAACATATTGTTGTACAAAATGGCGAAACAAAATGGCGAACCGACGCCCTGTCAGTGGATTCCCGCACGCAACAACATATTTTTATTGTTTATCACTTTTAATTAATGTTAATGCTCAGAGCTGATGATTTAATTCTAACGAGAAACGATCGTGGTCACGCATGTTTGCTTTCTCCGCGTCCATTCACAGTAGATATTATTACTACATAACAGTGGCGAAGGTTCCATACAACTCGATTCCTACCGGCTTCCTTTTGAAAACTGGCACAGTCAGTATTTTTTAGACAAATAATAAAATCACAGTAAAGATATCTACTCCGGCTTACCTCTTACAAAAATTTACCATTCGCTACTGCTACATAGATATAAACAAGATTTTCAATCATAATTTTTAATATTTTTGTACGCAAACCCTGCGTAGGGAACTACAGCTGTTTTTTCAATCATAATTCTTCACCTGCTTGCTAGTAAACTTAACCCACAGGCTTAGATGATTTAGTTACGATTCTAGATCATAGATATTTGTTTAGACTTGCTAGATTGATATTGCGATGGTCAAGTGTGGTCAAGTACTAGATCGTAACGCATCAATCTTTATTACTTTAGTTAGTTCAATAAAACACTTCTGTCCGATTACATTGACCGAATTTAGTCGATTGTCGAAATTGAGAAAGATTGCTGGCAACCAAAATTGAAATGAAAAACAAAATATTTAGAGTTATTTTCAGTATGATTATCAAGTTGTTGAATAAATCCTGTATCTCCTTATATTAACTCGTGTAATTATGAATAGGAATAAAATTAAATGCTTCCGTTCATGTTATAAAACATGATCAGATTATGGTAGTGCTATAAATAAAAGAAGATAAGAAAACCTCTTTATCATCTTCCCAGTAAACCTAGCTATAACGAGTTCGCTCTGAAATCTCATGAAATCGAAGACAAATCGCTGACACGTTCATATTCGCACACATTTTTGTATCAGCATAAATATAACGTTATATCTTAGATTACTATGTGGGTGTAAATAAACGTATTTAATGCTACGCTTCAGATACGTTTCCTACGTAAACAAATGGGTTTTTCAAATTGCTTATTTCCTTTTTCATTTATTTAATCCGTACTCTGCAGTCCACTGAAAGAGTTATCGGGGTTCAACTCTGAAACATTTTAAAACATGAGCCACTCTGTAACTGTACCCCGTCTCCTTGACCACTAATCCCACACGAGGAGGGAGGCAACCTTTCTGATCTTTGCTTCCAATTTGCCCCGAACTTACGCCCTCCTAAACTTAATACATTATCTGCTACGGAATACTGGCAATCCCAAAACGTATCAGTGTTGACACAGCTTTAAATTCCGTTTCCGAGTCGCCAGAGTGTAAAGATACGGAAAGGGTAATTAAAAATGTTGCCCTGTGTACGCTAGCCAAAAAGCAAAGGTAAGAAAATGTTTACTTGGAGATCTTTCAATAAACGTTCAGACGGGCCTTGGAGATCAAAAGGATAGCACGTATGGGGCCATATGGATCCCACTAATATAGGCAATATTTATAGAAAAAAGCGTGTTTATTTATAAATATGAACCATTTTATACAAACGCGGAAACTAGAATCAACCGTGGAGAAAAATACACACTCGCTCGTATTGAGAACTTCCTCCTTTTTGAGATTGGTTATTAAAGTGTTTTCGAGTTGGACCAACCTTTTCGGAACCGGAATACAAATTGAGAACCGAATTGGAGTGGTATAGATAGCGTAAATATTGATGATGTGTGTTTCTGCTTTACGAGAACATTTCATCAGTTTCAAAACTAATCAAAAGTCACTATTTTGTCAACTTGAACGCGGCTTCACCCGCGTGGAGTTTGAAATTTATTCCATGAGAACGTACTACACGGGACAAAAGTGTTCTATAACCTAACCCAGCCTCTACTAAAACGGAGACGAATAGAGATGTTCGAGTGGAGACGAGAGGAGATGTGTAAGAGCTAGGGTGTGACCACCGAAGCTGTGCGGAAATGTGCAAAGCGAAGAGGAGAGGAGATGTGCACCGCTCACAACACACCGCTCACCGCACGCCGTACACAGCACACCGCTTAACGATCGTGGCATGCCGCCCACACCTCACCAGTCACAGCACACCGCTCGCAGCACGCCGCTTACCTCTCTTCTTGTCTCCGCTGTGCACCGAGTGCGGAGGCTGGCCTTAACAATTACGAGACATCTCCTCTCCTCTCTGTTTCCACTAAAGCTAAGCGGAGACGCGTGTAAATAACGAAATTCTATTGGTGGTTTACAACACATCTCATCTCCCGTCTCGTCTCCACTTCGGTGGAGTCCGGCTCTAAGGGGTAAAAAGGTAACAGACATAGCTACTTTCACATGTATACTATTAGTACGGATTTCATCAGTCTCAAGACTAATCAAGTTTACATTATAAACTAGCCGTTGCCCGCGACCTTCGTTCGCGTGACATTATTATAAAAAATATTACTTTCCTTTTTGATTCGCATTTTGTTACCAATTTCAAAGGTTTTAATTTTTTTGCACGGAACCCTAATCCTTTTTCTAAAATAAAAGTCTTAGTAACTCCTTATAACATCAGCTATCTGACAGTAAAAGTCCCGTCAAAATCGGTCAAGCCATTTCGGAGATTAGCCGGAACAAACAGACAGACACATCGACAGACAGACGTAGAAGTAAAAAAAAAAAATTGTTGTAAGTACCGCTACCGTATATACTTTCATATGCATTCATTAAAAAGCTGTTATTTTGAAATTACACAGAGACATTTCAAATTTATTTATTTGTATAGTTGTATAGATTTCATCAGTCTCAAGACTAATCAAGTCTACATTGTAAATGAAGGCCTTAATGGTAATTCCGATATTAAGTTCAATTTAATCATAATGCCTCTGGACCGTAATTGCCAGTACTTTGACAGATCGCAGGTAACGATAAAATAGATTATATACGGTTAAAGACTAACGATACGAACATGATCTATGTAATAATACATTTAATTTAATACAGGACATGGCTATAAACTGCTGTAATTTATAGAGAACTTCAATATTACACATGGCGCGGGAAACTTGCAATAAGCGGTCAGACGGACACAGTCATGACTTGACGAATGATTAAGTATAAAATGTTAATTAATACTAGAAGTAGTTCGGAATTAATAAGTAATTAATTTAAATTAATGCAAGTGCCCCGAAGTTATGGTGATTTAATCATTTTAAAAGGCTATCAATTATTTTAAGCGGCTTGCTTGTGGTTCGATAAAACCGATCATGAATGATGAACGGTTTTTGCTGAATTAAAAAATGCATTCGGCTATTTGGGCAACAGGTACAAATTGGAAATATTATTATACCTTATATCATCACTATTTTTATGGATACCATTTATTTAATTTAGGGCGAATTTCACTAATGAAACTTAACGCCATCATAACATCTAAACAGCGTTTAAGAGCTGTCAGTGTCATAATTACTATGTAATATTTACACTGACAGCTCTCGCACATCGTTTATATGTGCTGATCGCGTTCGTTATCTAAACTAATAGTATAAAGAAGTAAAGTTTGTATGTTTTCTAAGTTTCGATGTACGGGGTAATGTTCGGACCTATTGATCCGATCCGAAAATTCTTTCACTAATGGGAAGCTACATTATCCCCGAGTGTCAAAGGCTATATTTAAAAACGTTCCCGTGGGATAATATCCAAACATAACGTGAGTGGAACCGCGAGCTAAAGCTATTTATTAATAGATAATTTCATGACGTCTAAATCTTGTCACAAACTGCAAACATTTCAACAAGATCTATGGTACACACGTATTTCTTTCATCAGCCATCAAGTGCAATCCAACCAGGGATGGAATTCAAAAGGGCGTTAAGTTATTAGTAGTTACTAATGATTTAATAAGGTAACGCCTTAGACGTGTTACTCATCCTAACTTACTCATCTTCATAGCGTGGGTGCCGTAACAGAAGTCAAGTAAGCGATTAAACTTCGAACAATCTTCGTCCAATTCTTCGCACATCAGAAGTGGGCTATGAAAATCATCCTTACAGCTACGACATAAAGGCGCTGTCAATGCTATCATTGCAGTTGACCGTATATTCATCCTGATCTCTTATTGAAATGACCTTTCTTTGTTGTTGTATGAAGCGATAAAATAATAAAGGATATGTGTATGATTTGTGTGGAAACCAATAATTTTTCAATTCTAAGCGCATTAATTTATTACGGCTTTTGTCCCTCAATCAGCTCAGTATTTCATTCACAGATGCTCGATGGTCTTTTGTTATCGTGTGATTATCCTCTACCAGAGGAAGGATTATGTGAGACTTCAGCTAGCTAAATTCACGCAATGGCCGCCTATTCCAGTTTAGGTGATCCGACCTCCTTTATAATCAACGAAAAAAGGAGGAGGTCCTCATTGATACTATTTCTGTAAAGACCTTATCCTAATAAAGATTTACTCATAAACATAACATCACACCTGTAACCGGGGTTAGGCAGAGGTGTACCTAATAGTACAACCGTATTTCACCAGTTAGGTTTAAGCCCCGAGTTTTTTGCCATCAACCGGGCACAAATCCAAAATCCGTGGCTGCTACTGAGAAATTCCTGATGGAAAAACCCAATAACAATTTGCCTGACCAGGGAATCTAGGAAAATATGTTATTACACCTAAGGCCGTGAATCGGGGTCGCGGGATATGCTTATCTCCGTACAGTACTCCCTCTCGTATCTAGAGTAGACTTTCCACAAAATCTAGCATGCAATTCTTTTCCGAATAAGAATAGGTCTTATTTACCTGTAGCAGTTCTTCCTTGACACCAATGCCGGGATCCCTTCCACGTGGCGCCGCGCTTCACATGTCTGTATTCCGACAAGTACCTGGACAAAATATCATCGAATTAAAACATAGCCAAATACAGCACACCAATTGGAAAATGAGAGACACCAGAGGCTCCTAAGATCTTAGACAAACTGATATTCTATCAGGGGGGTTACTATGACATCTTAAAGAAGTATTGTTTTAATGTGTGGAAAAGAGACGGAGCTATCAAGGACGTCTAGCGCCATCTCTTTCCCACTCTGGAACTGGTCGGCCACCAGGACAGCAGCAAAATATTTCGATGAACGAAAAGTCAAAAATGTGTATAGGATTGTCAAAGTTAAAGTCAAAACATTTATTGCGAACTAAGTGTACAATGGGGGGTTCTGACTGAGCTGCTTCAAAGCTTTTGTTCATCCTGTTGAGAGTCGTTGAAGAAATTTGAAACGATTTCATAGCGATTGCTATTTATCACTTTGCGAGCTTCCCTCTGTAATTCCTCAAAGTGATTAGGAAACCGTTGAATAAAGGGACTGAACTTAATAATTTACCAGCTACCGATATTGCTGTCCACTAAGAATTTTTAAACAAGGAACCTCATTGATACAAACACAGCCTACCCATTAGACAAAGGAACCGAATTAAAGGTAGACGTTTAAGTGCTTCACCAATCTATACTAATATTATTAAGCTGAAGAGTTTGTTGGTTTGGTTGAACGCGGTAATCTCAGGAACTACTGGTTCGAATTGAAAAATTATTTTAGTGTTGGATAGCCCATTTTTCGAGGAAGGCTATAGGCTATATAACATCACGCTACGCTAAAGAAAACAAGTCAGAAGTGGCGGTTGAAACCGCAGGGCACAGCTAGTTACTTTATATGTAGATTCAATACAAAATAGACCTATTACCTTTATTACTCCATTTATTAAATTAGTTATTCAAAAACGTCGAAAACGATCTAACATAAGCTATTAAGATCGAAACTATGAAATTAAAACCCGCCTACAGATATTTGACCTACGTCAATTATTATGGTTCAATTTTAGAAGCTTGGAAACCTTTGTTTGTACCACAGTCTAATTTCTAGCAGTTAACCAACGCGAGTTGATATTCATATAATTTACTATTGAAACTGAATCGTCTGTCTTGGCATGAATAAGTGATGAAGAAGGATGAAACGCATGTGACTAAAAGAGTATGGATACGTATAAGGATGATATGTGGACAAGGAGAGGAAGACCAAAGAAAAACTTAATGGATTGTGGGAGGAATGAAATGGAAGAAAAAGGAGAAAATGATACCGTGACGGTTAACAGGGGAGAAAGCAAGAAAAGAAGTATTGCACTGACCCCAAGTTATATGGAGACTTGAGGCCCTAGCACGAGCGCGCGGTGGAATCGTAAAATAAAAACGTCGATATTAGAATCGAAAATACAATTAATTTATTGTTTTTGTTAAATTGTTTGCAACAAGCACAATCAGTATTATCCATAGATAATGAATCAATTCTTAAAATTATGAAAATATTATATGTGAAACATATGAAGCGCTTGTGCTAGGAACTTAGGGCAGAAAGACAATAATGATTTAGTTACACTGTGATAGAACATACGTCACCAAAAAGGCACAAAATCAATTTACTAACCCTACTCTATTACCCCAACTAGCTCAGTCAACTAAAAATATCATTTATTTTTTTACGTGAAACGAATAAAAATATTGACCAACGGTGTAAGCGGTTTCCGAACGAAAATATTGACGAGGGTCCGTGACAGCCTTCGAACACAGCTTATTATCAAGCTTGCTAAATTACGACCCACGGGGAACTAGCATTTAATGGGCTATGTCACTTCCTTTTAACTCGCCTATACATCTTTATTATGTAGGGGCTTTTAATCAATCATTATTATCAAATTGGTCCCTTTTATTTTGGAAAAAAAATTGGGTGTTCCCGAAACCATTCCGTTTTTGAGGTCGAAAAGATGTGAATATTAAGGAGGAAGTGCCAGGTTACGAAATTCAAATTTTCTTATGTTTATTGCAATTTGCCGGTCAGTATCAGTCTTTACGGCGGTAACTTCCTTTAATCCCTTTATAAGTAATTCTTATATTTAGTTTTAAGATTACCTTGTATTTCTCATATTAAGTGAATTGTATTCTTTTTGAGAAATAAATGTCTTAAATTGTTTAATCCCTCTGATTGACTTTTTCATGAAATAGTCATTCAATGGGATTAAATGAAAGAGGATTTTATAATGATTTCAATTATCATAATTCTGTAAATACATCTGAATAACGACCGCGAATCATATTTTAATCACCATACAACCTGTCACTGACCTGAAAATTGCAAAAAAAAAAACAACAAAATTTAAATTTTGCGGGCTACCCTGGCGCTTTCACCTAAGTCCATTTTGGCAAAGGAACTCACTGGCTTTTTCAAATTCTATATGTCTATGTAAACAATGTAGCACTTCGGAAGCCCTATCTATTGCTTACAAGCCAGCAAATTTTTCGCCGACTCTCAACACGACGAGGTAAAGAGGGTCAACATCCGCAAACAAAATGTGGCACCCGAATTGAATCATTTTCCTGTCGCCCACAAGAGCAAAGAACATCACGAATTCATACACTTAACATAAATATTCCGCTGTCTCCTTCCATTTAGGGCCTAATCTCACAACTTCGCAACCACCAACTGTGCGAATGTTCTAAAAATCAAGAACAAAATCTCAGGAGACATTAAGAGCGTTAACGTCTTATGGGATTTCATACAAACTTTCAAGTTATTTTGTTTCGAAATGACTGAACCGATTTTAATGAAACTTCGTACACATAAGCAGGATACATAAGTCTAAAGATTTGACAAAGAACTTTTCGAAAAATAGTGTTACAGCTAAATTAGACCGATTTTAGATTTTCCATAGAAACAGAAATTTCCAATTTTTTTTTTAAAAAGACATTTCGTAAAGTTCTCTGTCAAATCTTTAGACCTATGTATCCTGCTTATGCATATCAAGTTTCAAAAAAATCACTTGAAATTTTGTATGAAATGCCGTAAGATGTTAACGCTCTTAACACAAAATTTACGGCTACTGCATTAAAAGCAATTACACGTACAGCAGGTTTAAGTAAAATATATACTATTAAAGGCTGCACATAAGCAAGTAAAGTGTAATTAAGTAAGCTGAACCGGGTATATGGAACATTATTCGCAGGTTTAAGCTAGCACCGTGAACCGATCCAATTTAAGGCTACGCGTTCAACGGTAATGTAATTATGAGTATAGGATCAAGCGCACTGCGCAAGTGCGCACTATTTACTGGTTCAGCAACAAGTATAAGGTATGTAATTAGGTATTAAACTCGTTCATATCTTTATAAGCACTAACCACTACCTTTACCAAAATTGTTACCCTGAAGTAATCAACAATTTTGGTTCTTTTTAATTTTTTTGTATCAAATCCAAATAGTTTGGCCAACCTGATCACTGCATCCTTACTCTTTTCCAGTTAAAGACCTTTGTTGAGTTTTTCTCTGGTACCCATCGATATGACAAAGAAGAATTAAATTTTGAAATTAATTTTTGATGTGTCTTCAATCATATGGAAACTGACAGGACATTTTCGTAAACCTCACCTGGACACAGGTTCTCGCAACAGCGTGATGTAGAAGTACCGTCGATGCACCGCTGAACCCTCATGCCTGTCCAGCTCACCACCAACACACGCAGTCAGCTCCGTGAAGTCAGCGTGTAGACCACATCTGAGGAACAAAAAACAGGGTTAGTATGGATATTAAAAACAATCTTATCAGACTAAAGGAGACCAGCCCCGTCTTAGACACCGCCAATAAGCGAGAAGCGAGTAGATCTATCAACTAAAAATTTGTTGTTTATTTGATAGAATTGAACAGTCAGCGATCCAATATTAATTATAATAATGTATCTCTTTTACTAACACGTAACCTACGAACTTCTCTAGAATATCGAAAGGTAGACGCTTGCTCGGTGGGATGCCTTAGAAGAAAGAACGCCTGTGGACAGCATAAACTGCTGTGTACAGAGGAGATTGGAGAAAAATACCGTCAAAGTCATTAATAACCCTTGGCAATGTTCCAACCTGAATGTAATGATTATCTTAAAGGTACGATGTTGGTGACTATCTTCTTTGTTCATCTCTTAATATTCATTTTAGTAGAACTACTAACTACCCCTGAGATAACTTATTATTATCGAGGAACTAGGTACACGGTTCTTGAAAATCCTGAGCATACAAAATTATAAAAAGTACTTTGTTAAAAGTTCAACGCGATCCTCGGTAGTCTGAGAACGCTCAAGTTTTTTTATTGAAGATGCAACATAGTTCAGTAACAACTTCATCGTCTCAAAGTTACCTTAAAAGGTCGAGATTCCAGTCACAGCATCTAAGCAAAGTGGAGATCAAAAGGTCGTTTTTAAAGGGACGATGGAAAGTGGAATGAAGGTAGATATTTCACGTTGGTTGAATATAAATTGTGAGGGAGACAGAACACAATGTTCGCTGAAGAGCTGCGTGAAGCGAAGCATGAAGTCACAGATAGGTCGCGACGACCACGCTCCGCTCACTGCTCCCGATAGCCGATAGCCGTCGCAATTGAATCCCTGGCTTTCCAATCATTTCTCACGCTCCGATCTTGTTAACCTTGTTCATAATCCCATTGGGTTCACATTCTATTGAACAGATTTACCTGTTATGCATCGGAGCATAAATTACTTTGATTAACAACAATACCGCAGCGATGTTGGCACGCCGAACTCGGGCGTTTCGCTTGATAATATTGGATAATCGGTATTAGGCCCGTCGCGTTCACGTGTAATTGACATCAAACGATCTCCGCATGCATGTTGATCATGATACCGATAACGCGGATACATTGTTATGTAACACCACGTTAAGCTGAACCAGTTTAATGAAACAACAAGGATAAAAATTCGATTTGCATGTGTTTACCGTAGTTATCCATGGAACGAAGAGGTTTACCTTCAGACAGCTTGGCGGCGAAGCGAGGGTTTATAGCAAACGTGCGTTTAATCAAGATACAGAGTCGTGGCTGGCAAGCGGCCACACTACACCTTGTCGATACAACTCTGTTTATTCCTCGCGGTTTATTATCCTGACATTCTAATTTCACGGTTGTTTATCGATAATTCGTTGTAAATAACCTAGGAATTAATTGCCAATAACAACTTCCATATAAGCTGCACTAATGGGACCAAGATCTCTATTCATGATTAAAGGTGCAAATTGGTTTTTCATGAATATGTACAGCAACGTGACGATTTATGCAAACACGTAGGAAACGATTATGATGGTGTCAAGCCACTAATGTTTACCTTCACATATCTGCCTCACAAATGCTTTTCTTCTTTCTGGCATAAAGCCACATTTCCACGCTCAACATTAGGACTATTTCTGCGGTCATTATCGTGGAGATTTTTTAAATAAAAATAAATAACCATTATGTATTTAATCTTCATCAATATACGTAGTAAAGTGTGCGTTTTTATTTGTATTGCGGTGTAGACAAAGTGATCGTTTATCGTAATAAATGAGTCACACGTTCATTGCGAAACACAAACTCTTTATTTTTATTCAAAGAGAAAATATAGACAATCATTTTCGTTCATTCGTATTACGGGAAATTGCTTAGCGTAGCAGACGCTCGGTGCTCTGACGTACAAATATGACTTGCTATCAGCGTTCTCCGAGCGCATCACAGCGACACGCTGACAAATGTTATTGTCCATTAGCTAGTAGTACGGGCAAAGTGTGACGATAACGGCTCCCGTAGGATATTCGAGCGCGGATTGGCAATACGCCACTTCCCTGTGAACATGTACGCGAGCGAACGAGCTCACACAGCGGTTCATTCACCGACTGAATGCCAACAACACACCACTCGCCCCACTCGCCACTCGGCACTCCGCACTCGCCCCCGACGCCACACGCTGAATTAGCTAACGCTAAACAACAATACTGCCAACATTCCCAATATATTACAGCCGTTACACATTATCTCGTTGCCGATCTAAATTCCGGACACAAAAATGTTACGTTAGAACGTATCTTGTTTCTAATACCAATATCGTGTGTGCTGCGGGCAGACTAAACAATGCTTTTTTTTTAACAACCCAATCATCGTAAAATAGCTTAAATGTGCCCCGCATTACCGTAAATCAAAGAAGAACGGTCATTATTTATTGAACAAAAAACATGACGGTAGTACTGATCGATCGATACGACCAACGGCAACGTCAGTCCGACCACCTAAAGATAGCTTGCAGTAAATCATTAGTTTTTAAAGACATTTAGCAAGCGCATCGCGGTCGCAGTGTCTTCTTTTAAATATTCACACCGAAGACTGGCATTCTCTATGACGTCAACAAGCTATTTGAGTTAGTGTCAGACATGCATAATTTAAACAGTAGGTAGACAGTCATTTTTCATTAAATATTTTGAGACAGTATCGTTGAAAGTGTTAAGATATACAAACATAATAATCATTCACGCTGTGCGACAGGACGTATTCATTCGAAAAAGCGGATTCGGATGATTAGCGGTAAACCACACAAAACTAATGTACAAATTTCAAATGCATATTTTTGCGAGTAGTTCCTGAATTATTAATACCTGTCTTTGTAGAGACTGGTTTATTTCATCAGAATTTCTTTGATTGAAACTGCAACGACACATAAGAAAGACGGAAGCAAGCACTAACTTAGACGGAGCCAAACATTTCACATGCATCATGTTTTCGTTGAAATCCATAAATAATTAGTGTCGCGGTCATTTCATAATTACAGTTGAAAACGTAAGTATCAAAGCGCAAGTCGGGTCTTTCAGTCGCGACAAAGACTAATGAGATTTGCTTCCTACGAGAGACAAAGCTAGTAAAAACGAGACGGTCTCACTGTGCAAGCCAACAAAAGCTAGTTATACCATTTTTCCACGCGTGTGTTGGATTGCGAAACCAACAAACTTTGTTTTCAATTTTCTTCTTTACGTATACACAACGGAGCCAGTTAAACCGCTCCTATCTGAGCACAGTTGCTGGGGAAATAAAATGTTTTTGCTTTCTGTACGTTTCTGAAAAGGATACCAACTATTATTATCAAAATGGGGGACTTGTTTAGACATATGGAAATATATATTCAAGTGGATTAAGTAGTTTGTCAACGTTTAGGAAACAAAGAGAGTTTCCTTGTCGAAGAAAACTCACTGGTGATGTCGACAGCTGCGCTAGGCAAACATTCGGAAAAAGAATAATGGAGGATGTTATATTAAAAGTGTGTTATATACATACGGAAGTGTCGCCCGTCGTCTGTAACGATCTATTGTGTCAGGACAGGCGACGACGGCTAAATGGATATGTTTTAGGCGTTATAATTTGCTAGTATTCATATTCTTATTATAATAACTTATATCTGGCCCATTGTCCCTTGAAGAACGAAGACGTGTTAGACAAATTGCTACAGGATCAGACTCCAAACAATAATATATGTATGTTTCTGTTAAAAGCCTTTGATATTCTCTCCAAATCCACACCTGAAAAGTGTCCTTTATTTAGACGAGGCGGCTCAGCTTATATAAAGTCAAAATCAACAAAGACACGTCTGACACAAGCTTACCTCTAACGCAAAGGCGAACATAATCTGCTAATTCCTACAAGCGGATCTGACAGTAGGCAAACGAACCACTACCAAAAATACTCGTAAACTTCCACAGATACAAATAAACTCATTTCGTTCCACGCTGCGATGATTGATTTATTTACCCTCATTTGTTTACTCACGAATACTTTCCCGCCATTCATGTTTGTAAATGACCTTTTGAATACTACGTACACTCAGATACATCATGTTACTAATGACATACCTAATCGAGAATCCGTAGTAGGAGCTAAAGACTAATTTGATGGCCAGAAAGGATTTCGTCGACGACCCTCAGTCGTATTAACGCGGTTTCGACATGAGAAGGAAATTACATCTCTTTTTATTTCAGCCGTCGCTCCCTCTAATGAAAACCTTCATTGCGGTAATCCTCACATCTAGGGGATTACTCAGTGTAAGTCGCTAATTGCGTCTTTTGATATATAAGAAAAGAGGGAAGTTTATATTACGAGTGGGTTTTTCTAGACTAAATTGTGAATCAAAAAGAAAAGCTAAACCTAATCTAAGAAACGAGTCGTCGAGAATTTATTATTTTATAACATCGATGCTCAGCGTTTTCTTAGAACTGGAATTTCTCATTTCACATTATGGAAAGACGTTATTTTGCACGTGACTGTACTAAATTAAGTAGTTGTATAAAGGGGTGCTCACACGAGTGGTCCATAACTTATTTCTATGCTCATCTAAGCATTAAATATATTAGGTGTTGTAATATTGCGGTTCGGGCAATTTGTACGAGTCATCTGAGTTATGGGTTAGTAAGCGATGAAGGGGCAATCTGTCGGTACTTATGCGCTATTTGCAACTTTAAACCTAAGTCGCTAAACAAGGAGCTAAGTTACATGCGCCACAAGTAAATAAATGCACACCAATGTTAATTATCATAGAACTACTAAACTTAACACTGAACAATGAACTATTAAAATGAATGTTAATAAAAACAAGCAAACAGGAAAACGTCCGTAACTGTTGCAACACCAAGGTCGATAGTACAATGATACTGAAGAGATATTATTTACACTGAAGCGCGGCTTTCTTCGAGCGCCGATAAGAGGCATCAGTCGGAAACGCCGCGGCATTATCCGGATTATCCTCACAAGTCGGCCGAAGGACCACGCTTACTCCTTTGTCGAATACAGCCCAACAAACAGCCATCAAATAGGATTGCGACGTGACGGAAATAAAATAATAGGCACAAGCTACCACGGACTACGAATCCACAGCTCGACTGAAACAATTAAACTTTATAGTACCATTTAATGCGGTAATTTGACCACAATGTCGTAAAAATTACAGGAAAAGTGTGCGTACATAAAATTTACATCGGCTAAACAGTTACTAGAGAGCCGATAACCGCTATAAAATTTACGACGCACAAAAATAGCTAACTGTGGAGTGCGTGGCGAATTAGTGTTTAGTGTTGTGCGTTCAAACATGTCTGCAGCTGCAGGGTTCTGTTAACGAGGTAGGTAAACATGTCTGGCGCTTCAAACTAGTCAAAAATCTATTGCGCGAAGAGTTACGCACGTTACGCGTAACGCATACCTGTCGATGGAGGACGACAGAAATAAACAGCCGAGCGAACACAGAGTATTTCTGGACCACGCCT
The DNA here is from genome assembly GCA_910589295.1 of Noctua janthe. Classification (NCBI taxonomy): domain Eukaryota; kingdom Metazoa; phylum Arthropoda; class Insecta; order Lepidoptera; family Noctuidae; genus Noctua; species Noctua janthe. The sequence goes on along the minus strand of OU342556.1, from coordinate 7,588,247 downwards.
CCTCTCGTCTCGTCACCACAGTTCCGCCGAATGATGGATTTCATTTTAAGCCACCCCGGCCGAAATTCGGCCTTCACTTTAGCCGACGGCATTGGTATAATTACGTTTCGAGCACGCCGACGCGTCGTCAGCTTTAATATGGCGCTACGACGTAAGTTTAGAAATATTATTCAACAGTTACAATAACCAAATGTTCACCGAGGGATTCATAATTATAAACTTTACTTTCAAAGCAATAACTGTTAGTTGTTAAACCGAATATCCTGTTTGCGGTAATAAATTGCTGGTTTAGCCATAGTCTAGTCACACTCACTCGGTTACGTATAGTGCGACTAACGAAAGGCATATTTCATCGCGAGCTATATAAAGCTGACACCATTCTAACAGCACGCTATTAACCGATCATTAGGTGCGGTGATTAAATCTTTCATAAACAATACGACGAGTATCATTGGAAGCGATGTTTCAGCTGTGGTCGGCTTGTTACGTTAATTTTCACGACTCAATTACAATCGTGTGATCAAGAGCTCGCTTTGATGCTCGTACGTTCAGGCTTTAGCGTCCCCGCCAGACTGTTAATTAATACCTTCTAATCAGCACTGTTGAATGGAAGGCGCCAGAGAGGCCATTGATTCAAAATTGAACAGGGATGCTGCAGAATTATATTCAAATTCCATAACCCAATAATTTCTCGTTCAGTACTATAATTTGAGCGGATTACATGGCACTGTAACTACTAATATAAAATCAGCGTGTGCATGTAGTCACTAACTCTATAGCTTCGCGTGACAGCTGTTGTCTTCAACACAATGGTCATTTTAGTTATTTAACAACAAAGGTCGCACTTCAATGTAATGATTTCATTTACACGTTAATGCATGCCATATAAAGCCACAAATGTGACCTATAGTAAAATTAAATGTATTTATTATGATGACGGGCGCTCACGCAACGTTCCTACTAAAACATTAATATGCCGCTTAATTTTTATTACTCGTCATAAACAATGTAATCATTGCCTACTAATTGCGTACAACGTACAGAACGATATGTGTCAAGCATGTCAAAGATGTAACATGGAGACGATAATTTGTGAAATGTGCTAAGTAAGCGTTTATATGCAGTCGAAGCGCGTAGTCGCCGCTAGCCGCTACCGAGAACATCGTATAAGTTTTTTCGACATCCTCCAACCAACGTGTTAACTTGGCGAATGAAGGAGATGGGAAAAAAATGTAGTCGTGTTGCATATGCGGGTTGAATTTTGATCGCATGAAACCGGGCGTGCGACAGCGGGCGGTGCCCAACATAAAGGGAACAGCACTGCGCACTGCATTCGCAATGCTTTCCCAGAAACCACACGCCTAGACATCACTGCCGCGCATAATAGATAAACCGGCGAAATTATACTAATAGTCTCACCTAAGCCACCTCATGCCATTAATTAACTTAATAGCTCCATTGATTAAAGCTATTTGTTCCATAAGTCTACATTAATTTATTCATAGTGTTTACTCCTAGCCATTAACTTTGTTTAACTCCCGAAGTTAATCTTGAAGGAACAGAAAATTATTTCTCGAAACAGAATCCCTTGGGGTTGTTTGTAAATTTTTAATTTTCTGCTTGTTGGGCAAGCATCGGGAACATCAGGAACACTGATTACAGTAAAAAAAATCTTATTAAAGAGCAAAATAAGGTTGTCACGATCAAGAACCCTTTTGTATTCGTCAGCAGAAAAAAAAATTGGGTCGAAAATGTCGAAATGTGTTGAACATTTTTGTTTTTGAGTGGTTATAAATAGGTTCGATTGAGAGGTTAACATCAAAGAGGGGAGATGTAACCCTGCGTGTGCCGACAATGGGGTGGGCTCGCCGCGGGCGTGGTTCATTATTGCGACTCGAACGATCGTCTCCGGAATCTCTTTGTCTGTCCGTCACGCGCCGACCAATCTATAGTTGTCCTAATAACATCAACAACTCCTCTACTGACACAAATTCACAAATCTTCTATTGGGGATTATTTTTGTCTTTGATTAACCGTGTATTTTGATCAACATATCCTAAGCTCAGGATTTTTCAGAATTTTTCATAACTAGCAAGCTTCTAGCTTACCTACTGATGAGAGGGCTAGCAAACACAGGTGTATTGCTAGAAACAAAGCGTCATCTAATATAACGAATACTTACCATTTCAGCTTCATAACCCTGAGTTCAAAAGCCTCATGAAACTATTAGTAGTGGCAACTATAAACGTAACTTTCCGAATACTTCCGAATCCCGATCGATGGAAGGCTCCCATAGTCTTGGTAGACGAGTGACTGTAATTGCACAGTCTAGCGTGCTTGCGGTTACTAACTATTTAATATGAACACGTCAGACATGCATGACAGACTACGAGAGTGAGTAGAGTACAATGCCAATACGGCCAACAAGGCGGGTTAAATATTCGAGTATCGCCAGAATTCTCTTGTCTTTATCTCAATTTATTCGCTGTTTGTTTGTTTTTTTTATTTTTTTATTTATTTTTATTTATTTTTTCTTCATCTTCCATAGTTTTCTATTAGTCGCCATCTCATAAGACACCCTCTTTCTAGCCATTTCATCTGATGAGATTCGAGTAATGGACAAGAAATGCGATGGTCTTTGGTAGATTCCCAACATTTTGGTGGGAACATTAGTGAAAATACACAATGCAAAAGGGCCTCATAACTATGTTTGAAGAGATCACAGAAAGATCTTGCATTTTATTGCATTGTATTATATTATTATATTGGTTTTTCTATTCCCTGATCGTTACAATCTGGATACATTCAAAGTTCCAGTGACTCTGTTTCTTCTGGACAAGCGTGCCTCACCCTAGGCTGCATCATCGTTTCACATCAGGCAAATTGCGGTCATACGCCAGCAAGCCTATTTACTATTAAAAAAAAATACAAAATGTTTACAAAAGATAGACATCCAGAAGGAAGCTTTTAAATCACAGTTCGGCAGTAAAATGTTCGACAGATGGCAGAAGTTAAGGCTCCACTCCACGTACATTGCGTAACATCTCGCGGTGAGCCGTCAGATTAATTTAGGTTATACCCACATGTATATGAGGCAGGCAAATCTATTAAATTTGCATGGATCGATGTGGGCTTAGCATTCGCTCCGGCCGCTCCGCTCGCTCCGCCCCCGGCCGTGCTGGCAGCACATGTGTCATTACGGACTCCGGTTCGCCGGAAGCGGCACGCGTGACGTCTGGATGTACCTTAAGACGTGACCCGTGCCTCTAATGTGGAATCGAAAGCTTTCTGGTGTCCCACACAATACACGCAGTCTGTCACCAATGGCTCGGCCATCCGTAGGTGGCCAGCCATTTCAATATATTCAAACAACTTGTACATCCATATATGCAAATATAGTGTTATGATATGATATTTATGACCGCATTGTACAATCATACATTCAAGTCGGAACTTTAATGACCAAATATTAATTCTGTGGTTAAAAAAGAACTTTTCCCACCACACAATGCAATCAATTACAAAAGGTGTTGCCACATGATAGAGTGCATTATGACTTTAAGAGCCCCGAGAACTTAACGTAATTAAGATATTAATATAAAATGTCGTTAAGTTCAGCGGAAGGCGTAAATCTTACCGATGCATATGATTTTACGACAGCCAACAAGCTCCGATAATCACTGCACCCGAGTAACTAGCTAGGGACATAAATTTCAATATCATGAATGTATTATCGATACAAGACTCATATTTAATACGCAACAGTCTTATTGTGTATTATGAATCCATTTCTTATGCAAGTCTATTGATATTTCGATTAGCATCTACATTCTTTCCCACCGAAACTGTGGTTGACATACATCTCACCAGAGCATTTAATCCAATTAGTAAACCATCTAATTGAAACTCGATACAATCTCATATAAATCTGTCCTTAAACATCCGATTGTGTAATCGGATGTCATCGGCTGCCAGCGAAGCGGCCCGACGACTGCACCAATTAGTTACTGTTTACCAAAGCGTAGTTTATTCGAGCCACATCATTCAGTGGGCGTACAATCATCGATACTTCCTCGCTCACTGATTATAATAGTTAATAGTAAAGCACGACCATATCTTTGGTATATCTGGTTTTTCAATACGCCGCCGTGGGAAAGCAATGTTGCTCGCGCGCTAGTCCCAGATGCGTGCTGCGATCCCATCTGGTACACAGAAGAACTTAATTTTTAACTAGAGACCGGTCTGACCTGTCATTATTTCACGTTTATCAATGCTAATGGGAAACGTAACGAAACCATGAGTTGGTCTGTGATTGCTTTTATTGCATGTAAACACGACATGTTTATGGAAAACACTGAGGTTCCCTTGAACTTGTGTTGGCTGCACTCGTTAATTGAATTTTATGTGTTTCGTTTATTTAACTGTTAATTTTATACTTTTAAAGTGTTGATTAACAGGTTCCAGCTGTACATGGCTGATTTAAGTGCACGTTAATAATAATATCTTTTCATTCATTAACTTTAGTACCCAGTGCAATTAAACCGGTTGCAAGAACATTGTGGGTATTGATTGAATCATGGAACTGCTCAGTGCACAGCATATAAACCTTTTGCGTATGCGTTGCTCGCACTGAGAACAAAATATTTAAATGAACAGTGTAAAATAACTGTTATCAATATACTTTCCCATAAGGTACACCACTACAAATACAAGCATTGTCTTTCCATATAAAGGCATCCAGATACCTGATAACTTTATATGTAATAGGAGTCCATAAAGGAAGAAATGGTTGTGTATAAAGTAATAAAGTGAATTGCCTTGCATCCTGTTTCCGAAATGTTTCCGAGCATACGGCCGGAGTAAATTTGTATGCTACGAATGATTGATCACTGGCACAGTGCAGGCCTACAACAGTAACTTAACACACACCATATAACACGCACAACGATCCCCAAAGCGATAACTTGGTAGCAGACCAACATGCTATTTCCATACGCACCTAATCGCACATTTCAAATGCATTTATTCATCGTTGAACTTACATTGACACCCGATTGAATCGACAATTCATTTCAATCACGATTCACGAAATACCAATACATTTTCAACTTCGACTACTGTAAACTGTATCTATTGGTTTTGGTTCAACATTATCATCGGAATGAAATGGAACACAATGAACATGCCAATAATTTCATTCAGTATAAGCTTGCATATTCAGTAATCACTTATTGATAAGAAACTAATTAATCAAGTGTTGATTGATTACCTCTTATCGCTTGTATATTGGCGAGAATGACGCGTGTTTTGGCTATACTTATTTGCATTTTTATCGTGTTGCTAGACTTGTTAGAAGGGCGAGCCTGTCATATGTCGGTCATGCGCCTAGAATGAATAATGTCTCGATCAATATTGTGAGCTAGTTTTAATTGGTTATGCATACCTATTCCTTTTAATAGAAAGTGTGTCATGTGTGCACTCAGGCTTATACGCTATGCTAGCAATTTAGGTTATCTGGGTGTACCTACTCGCGTTCGAGTGATACAGAACTGCCAAATTAATGTAGTTTAGAACATCAAGCCAGGCTGATGAATACTTGTGTTGGCAGTTGGCACAAATTCGATTTATATCCTTCCTGTTCGAGCCAACAGATTGATTGAAATCCAAATTATCTGTCTTCTAACACATTCAATCTTAGATGAACGTATTCAGGATTCAGAGAAGGCAACTAGACTGAAATCTCGTACTAATTCGGCACACGCCATCTCTTTCCGCGTTCAGTCTAAATTAAACAAGTGGAATGTATCAATGTATAGAGTGTATCTCGAGTGAAGAGGCCCCGAAGGCCCCCCGAGTGCCGCCTGACCCCGGGCTATATTTGTTGATGCCAGGCGATACGACAAAGAGACACCCTCCCCCAATACATGCACAAGATTCACGCCCGATATCTCGATACGAGACATTTTAAAATTCGCTGAAATTCTCGGATTTTACCTTGTCCCCCACGCTTTGACATCAAACACGGCGTTTTACACGTCGTATTCACTTTGTTTTATGTTGCATGGCTCGCGCTGAGTAAATAAACATGTATGGTGAGCCGTACACTCAGACCAAGTATATTTTCCTAAGAATCCCAGCGGGCCGCCGAATTAGGCGGACCATTAAATAAACGCGTGTTGGCGATGTTGATACATAACTGTAATAAAACAAAACGCGCTTTATATATTACAGCGGCAGTACTGGTGACCTGTACAATAGCTGGCCCACTTAAGTACGGTCCAGCGCTTTCATGGCGGAACGAATTCTCCGGACCTGTCGTAATAAGCATCCGCGAACAAACAAAGACATTTTCCGTTTGGAGCAGCCGGAAACATTACGCCCAAATTATGTATTTTAAGTCCACGAAATTGTTAAAAATACTTAGGTGCAGAGAAAAAATGAAATTCTAAGCAGAAGTTTCGAGATCTCTTGTTTAGTTCAAAAGTTACGCAACGAATCCATTTAGGATTTCATTCGTTAACTAACTTTTATTAAAAGCTAAATTAATAAAACATTAAACGGATTCTGCTCGTTAGTTACAAAGTTGCTCGTAGAAGCTTTTAAAATGGATGAATCATTTTGCGGGCGATTTCCCTTCTGAGAAGAAACGCTGACGCGTTAAAAGATGCAATATGTGCACCCCAAGATACGGGTGGTCAGGGCGGTAACATTAATGATACGTGCTAAGTGGGGACATTAGTCTGTGTGGCTGCCGGGTTGCTGGGATGCCAGGGTAGTCACTGGGTAGCTCGTTACCGGCCACCTCTCCGGGGACCCTGCGGGCGTCCCCTATTTGTCAGACGACCGCTCCACGGTGAATTTTTTATGGACATAACTTATGTCTTGTGGGATTTTCTGGACGTTTGCGGTGTCAGCATAAACGAGGTGACATTTTAATCATCGTCGACTGTACGGCTATAGTAACGTAGGTATATGTTACTAAGCACTACTTAGGTAGTTCTAAATAATTGTAAACTAAACCATAATGTAGAACGGAAGCTCAAGTGCTACATTAATGACGCGCTGTGGTAGGAAAATGCACAGCTGTCACTCCACGCTGGGCATGCGCGTGCGCTCTCAAATTAAACACAATCCGACAAACTATTGCCCTAGAAAACAAACATGTCTGCGTCGATAGGAAAGCGTTACAGGGCCGTACTCTAAGCAAAAGCTTAGACAAAGCATTATTTAGATTAAGGACATAAAAAAGTATGAGTCCGTAGCCGGTTACGTTATTACGATCGCAATTTATTACGTCACTTGCAAAAACGTACAAAAAACCGACAGTAAACTAAGATAGATACCGAATTACAATGCTACGAATTTCGTACACCGAATCTCTGGTTACACAAATTCGGACCACCCGCCAACGCCATTTCGCGAAGCATTTAACTAACGACTTCATATTCACTATCCGCCGACAGCCCTATTTGTTAGGGCCGTGTCGGCAGCATGTGCCGCCGGGCGACTCCCGAACCAAAACAATTAGATCACTACCACCCGGTGTCTCTTAACACATCCCTCGTATAAAACGTTCATAGATAGAACAACCATTCGCACGAAACAAAGATTCCATTGACGTATACGATTCTTCGGCCCCAATGGACACATAAAGATAGACAATACCAATGAAATCAGATCGTAAACGACGCCATTAATGTTTCCAGAATGATTTGGTTTAAAAAAGGTTTTCGATTATAGTTCAATCACGACATGAGAAATAGCTTTATTGGAAACCAAGAGCGTAACCGATTGATTAGGCACTGGCTTGACTCACCCGAGCGTTATATTGAAATGGACAGATGGCAGATCCGGTACAGACGTCGGTGTAGGGAAGTGAGCAAATTAATTAACCGCAAACACGTCCCCAGCTAACATGCACGGAGCCAAGAATAACAACAACTCTAATACTATCTCAGGAGACGAACAGACTGACCGAGGAATGGAAGCGGCTAACAATACTGTTGTCTCGACAGGGGTTGTGCCGAGAAATCTAATTTTGCGGTATAATTTGACCATAAATTTCAGTCATGTTAACATAAATCACTCATGGTACAAAAACAGACCACCAACTAAATTAAAGTGATACACATTGTGACTTGTGAGTGACCAGAAAGAATGACTCCTTACGATGGAATTCACATATTTCTGTGCCCTGTAATTGTAACTGAATAGCGACAAATAATAGGTACACAAGTGAGAGAGCTAGTAAATTAAGAGTTTACAAGTTTGGAGGTGGCGGCTAACTTGATAGCAAACTTGCTCCTCCTCTCGGAGAAACGACTTTGCTCTCGGCTATCCTTTACAGCAGAAAGTGCACTAACAACCGAAATTGTGAATTCAGTGCTTCAATATTAACGACGTCCCGTGCGCTTTGGGACGATACTGTGGGACAGCGTCCACTTGTAGTTCCTATGCAAACTTGTGCAGAGTACGGTACGGTTTATCATTTCAAAGAAGATGATTATTCAGAGCACTATTTGTATGAAAGATAAAGATCGTCCAAATGTTTTACACAACAACAGGGCGGTTTTACAAAACTTTCTTCGCATTCAGTTCCGGTTTTCTCCAGCAGAATAGTTTCGAGTAGAGCCAATTCAGTTTCTTTACAAGTCAACAAGAATGCTGTCTCGATGGACACGCTTTGTTCAAGTGTGTGAATACATTAAGAGAAATTAAAACAATAAAGATCATAATTGGACGTTTCAATGATCTCCAGGCGGAATGTTTACGAGCTGTTAAAGCGTTATATTAAAACAGGACGTAACATTAAACACGGTATTTGACAATAAATGAAATCATCATTTAAAATTTTCCTAGCATGGTGAAGGCGACGTCTTACCGTATTTTATTATTTCATCAAGCCTCTTATAAAAAATTCCATGGAAAAGTTTTAGGGTCGAGAAATAGTCTTTCATTTAATCACAATGTAACTGTCATCTTTTATAATTTACCTTTCAACTTTTAACTGTCATATTCCAGCAATAATAGGCCTTACTTTTGCATATAATGTCGTCTCCATTGTGCAGTAAAGTGAAAGAAGACTTTAATGTCACCATAAAAGTAAAATTGCCTATTTTCATGAATCACATTATCGTCCAGTCTGCCCACACGTTCGAAATTACATTTCACAAAGTTCAAGTTACATTGTACTCGAACGCTATCTTAATGTGCTTTCATATATTCGTACACAGTAAAAAGTTCAGTAAAAACATTCAATTATCGAGTAACGTTATTTATGCGAAAATGTACACTCAAAGTTTTTGTTTACTGCCTTTAATTACAAAAGCAATCTACTTAATTTTCAATTTCCAAGTTATTGTGAACCGACAGAAACGTTCGTGCAACATAAGAGATAAATATACAACGAAACGTTTCGCAATTTATCGGGAAACAAATTAACTGATACGGAATTGCCGGAGGAGATGAATGTAAAACAAAAACGGTGAGGTTGACATGACAAATCGTCGAAATCGCGTGGCTAGTCTCCCGATAGACGGCCGCACTAGCGGGAGGGCAAATTGCACGGATCCTTATAGTTTGCAATTTATTCCAAACTCGGCAGGCTTGTAGATTTATATCGGCCGCAGATTGGGGGCGCGCCTCACGCGAGCTCTATACTGAAAGCAATTTCTGTGTCGGCCACATGCGCTTTGCGACTCCCGATCCCAACAAATATAAACATCAGTTATTTCCACCCGGAAGGGGTGTGTGTATGACTTCAATATAACATTGATTTGATTTGTACGGTACGTTTCGTATCGGTTCCAAAGAGAAACTTCCGTAGCTACACGTACAAGAAATCCTATCACGTAACCCAATAAAGAAAATATTGGGGATATATTAGTCGGTTGATATCGAACAAGGGACAGTTAAAGCCTGGAAGGAACGTAAATGCCATTCCCACGCGTCAAATATTTCCGGATAGCGTGGTAATTAATGTTCGGATAGTAAAGCTAGACAATGCGTTAGTGAGCACAGCCATTAGCTGCACAATTAGTGCAATTGTCGTTAATTTATAGTTGTTCACGTCAACGGAGTGGCGTGGCAGCGAGCGGTGCGGTGCGGCGCGGCGTGAAGCTACGCGTGCCGAATTCAATCACTGAGCTAACAAGTGAACTGTTATTGACATTTGATAAAGTGCACGCTATCGATAAGATAACTTTTTATGTAATATTTCGGAAATATGCGATAAAAAGAGATAGAAACATTACACCATTTCCTATTGACCTAAATGTAGTTCCGAATTCTGAAACAGAATACATCACAAAACTACGTGAAATTCAAGTCGTATCTCAATTTATACAAAGCGCTACGATATTATGAATAATTTATTTGTTTAAACGCCATTTCCCACGCGATATCAAACATGTATCGTGGCGCCTCGCGATATCATATTACATACATTTATTTTTTTATTTTCAGTTGATGTTTTGTGCCTACTAATTGGAAAGGCGATATACAGTCGAAGCAGTAACTAAAAACCTACTAATTAAATTCGTTTACGGCAAGATTGAGTCTTGCTTGATTACATTAACTGTCGTTCAAAATAAGATTAGTCTAGACAGTATTTGGTCTCGTCAAGCGTGAGACAAGAATGATTCGCAGAATTTACGTTAAAATTTACAGTTGGGCTTTTAGGAACGCCAAAATCGCGCAGAACAATATATTAGACACAACAATTTACTGCAATGATTATGAATCAATCAAACACTAACTACTGCCAGAACTAGGAAAACAAGCATAAATTTTAGATCTAGGCTTAAGAAGATAAGGTCGTGTTAATAGATTAGACGGTAAATTAAGTTTGCGACTGTCACACCCTCGTTAGAGCTCGGAGGGACCGAATCACAAGCCACATGGCACCCACCACGTTTTAAAGTAATAATTTATTATTACGACAGACTAAAACCACATGGACTATGAGAAAATTAATAGCAGATAATCCCTAAAGTAATTGCACTTTGAGATAAGTTTAGAATCCTCCGCTCTGGTTTAGTTTAAGCATATAGTTATTATTGCCGTAATTAACTGCTTTTCTATAGTTACCGATTAAAACTTTATGGGTATTTTATGAATCAAGGGACTATTTGTTTTTTACGTCTCTCTGGATGCGAATTTTTGTAATCGATCAAGATTCTGTAATCGATCAAGATTCACCACAGACTGGCTGCAGTATTATCTTTAGCTCTTGCTGTAACCCATCCAAAGGCTGTCTTCAAAATATCGCTTTTAGCGATAAGAACTCCTTATCTACACTAATATTATAAAGACTCAAATATTTTGTATTTTTGTAACGAATAAACTCAAAAACTACTGGATTGATTTTCGCCAATAGAAAGCTAAATTATCAGGAAATAACATAGGCTATAAATTATATTTATATCATGCAAATTAGCCGAGCTATCACAATTTTTGCGGATGAAGTCGCGGGCGAAGTGCTAGTGTGAAATGTTTATCTTTTATGAATGTTACTTGTACCACACAAGTACATAATAAAGAATATATAATATATTCTATTTTATTTCATTATCATCATCAACATCCGTATGTAGAATCGGTCTTCTTCTTTTTCATATCCATGGTATATATTGTCAAATTACTTGGGCCAGTATGAATCGAGACTTCTTTCACCATAATCTCTATTCGCTTTCCTCTATCTCTCTTGTCTTCTCTGTTGTCTTTATCCGAGATCACCGTTAAAATACCTGAGGTGTTCCCAGCTACTTAGTAGTTTGCAGTGGCTGCTAGGTTTCCAGTTTACTACGAATAGATCACATCACATCCCAAGGGGGTCGTAACCGGGGACGCGTGGTAATATAACAATATCCTTCCAGGATTGTTCCTTGTAGCGGTCTGTAGGGGAAACCCATGTTAAAAGTGGATATTTACGGGCTGTTATAATACGTTGGGGACGGACGAAATGACTACAGGACCGAGAAGATGACTTGATTATTTTAACTAGGAAACGGCACCCGAAAAAGGTAATTGCGCCGAAACTGTCTGTATCACAGAGTAGGACTGTACTTTTAAGGCCAGGTATTCCAGTAAATGATTCCATAATATACACTGAACATAACAGCCAATTTACTAAATGTAGCGCGATTTCTCAAGAGCTCGAAACGGAATAACATGTTTTTATTAAAACTCTACGGAAACATTGTGAGCTATTGAACAATAAATTCAAAGTAGCAAACAGCTATATACAGTGACAAAAGTTTTTAAATTGTGTTCAGAATTGTCAAGCAATAAAGGAAATGCCTATAACCAAGTTAGTATTGGTAGTTAGTTGGCAGGAAGTGATTCAGTAAATTTGTTCCGCTACGGCCGTTGGGCAGGCAGGCGGCGCAAACGCATTAATTAATTCACAATTACTATCAGACTTGTTGATTCACAATTACGATACGACGCCATGATTTTGTCGCTTCTTGATTGACGTGCGCGCACATGTGGGTAAATATTTAATTTGTAATTAGTTTATAAATAGAGGTACGATAGGATAAGATAGTGGTGTCAATTGGTTGAGGGCAACATCGATTTATAGGTTCGCTGCCACATGAGGTATCAATGTTATGTTTGTAAGGTATTTTCAAATGCATATGTGGGATTTACGTGCAATGCGTGTTGCACATCCACACTTTTACACAACGCCCTCGTAGCGTCGTCGCGCCTTTTAAATCTTTCCATTTCAGCGACTACTCGCGTGTCGGCGACAAGTCGGCTTCATATGACGGTGCATCCATGCGTTAAAAGTAATCCCGATAACGGTATATTTTTGTAGAAATCTGCGTGATTTCGCTGTACTTTCCATTTCGCACTCCTCTTCGTTTTGTCGAGTAATCAGACTTGTAATCAGAGCCGACATCATTACTGTCGCCATGGGTCCTTTCCGCAATTCGACTCGAATGTAATCAACGATTTAACGGCATCACTTTATGTAATGTAATGTAGGTACAACGTGGGTCTAATGCGGCACTACGTAGAGGTCTGACAATGAACAGCAGTATGTAACAAAGGTGAATGACCGATTAATTCATGCGATACTTCTAGTTCTGTTTATCAAAGTAAGTAATAAAGATATCTTGATGTGTCTTCTACTGCGCGTGCGTGATATATGTGGCGTTTTATTGTGCTGTCTGATATTTCCAAGTTATGGAACGAGCTGGCTGTGTTGGGCTTCGCCCGTGATAAAAATAAAAGTATGTATCAATTTGATTCGCGGCGCGTTCTCTGATTATGTCGTTGTAGTGGTTATATTTGCGTGATCTTTTTGATGTTTTGTGTTTTTCCTTATGTGTATTATGGACTGTTATTGGTTTTACTACACACTACAGTTTTTATCTCCGAGGTTACGATGCTTTCGCTGGGGTTTTCTCATAGTTTATAGAACTTTACACCTGCTTGGACATTCCGTATAGGTTATTATAACCAGAAGACGGGATATTTACCATGTTTATTGTTTTCTTTGAGTTCCCGATATTTCGGCGCTGTTGCAAGCACCATGATCACGGACACCATCCGGCCCGTACCGGTTCGCGATATAAGATTTTAAACTTTCATGGTCACTAAAATTATTATAACTAGAAGACGGGATATTTACCATGTTTATTGTTTTCTTTGAGTTCCGTGATCATGGTGCTTGCAACAGCGCCGAAATATCGGGAACTCAAAGAAAACAATAAACATGGTAAATATCCCGTCTTCTAGTTATAATAAGTTTAGTGACCATGAAAGTTTAAAATCTTATATTCCGTATAGGTGCTTCAATATTAACCAAAACCTTACTTACGTTAACCCACAATTACAACGTAAGAATATTCCATTTTATATAATAGAAACGAAGCTTAAAGAAGAGTTATGTTTAAGAACTTAATTTTTGACAAAAGTACTCTTTTGATGTTATACAATGTTTCTAAGAAACAGCCCTACCTTTATTTTAATTCCAATCCGACTTCTGAAATTCAGTGGTTCATTTCTCACTAATCTCAAAAGCCAAATAAAAGTTTTTATGTCTTTCTTTCTAAATGTAAATTCACAAAATTATATTTTAAATATTTCTAGAAAAACTTTTGTCAGTTGGTAAAAAGAAGCTAATAATTTAACGGCGGCCATGTTTAAATATATTTATAAATGCCACGTAGGACAATGGTACAGCGTCAGCATAAAAATGCCTAGCGTTCAAAAGGTTAATACCAACATTGTAAATTAAACTTGGCAGCAGGAAATTGATGGTTTTCATGTACATTATATCATTTGTACGTCGTATTAAGGCTTGTGCAGACGAGGGACATTTGTCTGCGGATGACAAAAATCTCCCAGACATGATTGGTGTAATGTGAGTGTACTAAAGGTACACTTCTGTTTAGGCTTTCGGGGAATACAGATGTCATGTTATTAAATAATAATAATCTGCAAAACGCATGTGTAACGCAACTAATCAGCCCACGCGCATCCTGCACACTTTAGGCTGAGTGTTCACAAGAGATGGGCGACCATGCGTGGCGAGGGATGTCTGAAACTAACCAATAATATCACTTTTTTTCACAGCTTGGAACTAAGCCAGCTATGTGATTGTTTAGATCCTCGCAGATGTCTCGAGCAAACGCAGCCTATAGTGAGCGGGAATGCGGAATGCGTGTGGGCTTATTTGTTGCGTTTTGTATGCGTTGCAATGACAAAAGTATCTCGTCTGCGCAGGCCTTTAAGAGCCGGCGTGTAGGAGAAGCGGCTGCAGTACACAGACGTGACGCAATTACCATATCGCGTTACAAGAAACTATATACGAGATCTGAATCTATTGTTGCAATGCAAAAACTTTGAGAAGTTGCTACAAAATTACTATTGTTACAATTCTAAGAAGACAGCCCGCGTGTGTAGAGTGTGCATTTGAAATAGACGCTTCGACGGTTCGATGTGTCGAAATAGAGGGCATGCCCCGATTGTGAGACGAGTTGAAAGAATAATGGGCGAGAGAACGATTTAGTAGGTGAAAATGTTAAGAATTGATTATAGAGATTTACCAAAAAATTACTATTAACTGAACCGTATTAAAAGCGATGTCAAAACATCCAAATCCTATATCGGAATGAGAGAGCCCGTTCTCAAGACAAAAACATCTGGTACTTCACCATCATTTCAGCCAGAAATCAGCCACTGCTAGGCATAGGCCTACCCTTTCTTCAGCCACACTTCCAGCACGCATAGCATGACCACCGTAGAAAGGAGTTTTGTCGACGGAAGAATCGACAAAATGACAGGTTTGTTTTGTTGATCTGTCATTTTGCCAATTCTTCCGTCGACAAAACCGGTTTCTACGGTGGTCATACTACGCGTGCTGGTTCTGCCCGATACCTACTTGGCCCTAAAAGTTACACGCCCCTATTTAAATACAACATATATTTCGTAGTACTGCAGACACACTCGCCCTTTGACGAATATTCCCGAAAGAGACACCTATGCGAGTTTCCCCGAATATGTAAGCCACTCTCCGAGATTGCACGAAAATCGAAGTCCGCGTCGGTGTGACCCAGGGGTAAAACGAATCACTCATTAAGAACCAGCCTTACCGTTACGCGTTCGATATAAAAACGAACAACCGTGCTTCTGACAGGTTCCCAGTTTGTCATGGTAATCCATTTCCCAGTTCCCACACAGTTAATTCTCGAAACGTGCGCAACCTGGCAAGTGGCTGTTTTTCTATAATTCCCACTGAAGCAAGTAAACAAGTAACTTTGTCTCCGTGAATATTGATAAACTTAAACAGCAACTTTGAGGGAAATAAAATATTCACCTTCGGACCGTAAAAGTTCAAGCCTAAAACAGTATCTAAATCCTAAACACTAGTTTTCAACTATGTCACATGGACCAATAAGTCTTGCAAGAAGGTTAATGGAATGACATCTGGCCCAAATATGTAAACATTACCACTTTAATTATGAAAACATAACCTAGTTGTGGTTTATTACATCGATAAAACGTTGCTCTTATATGAATGCACATCTCTTCACATACTACGAGTGTTTGTTCAGAAGGTCTATATAACAGAAAGGATCCTTCATAACATAACCCCTTCAATGTTTTATGTTTATTCAGGAAGCAATGTCAAATATTTGCTGTTCGCTTCACTGTAAACATTCTATGATACACAAGGTTCCCAAAGCTGTAAAAACTTCTCCCGATAAACCCCATCGAACAATATCCATCGTCTGAACAAACAAAATATTGTTATTTTCCCTACGAACCGTTTCTAATAGCACCCGGAAATTATTTTTCATTCGTCTTCAATGAACCTGCACAACCTCTCCACAGATTTAATACAGTCTAGAATTGAGTTTAATAAACTCAAGGCGAAATCAATATCGAATTTAAATGACAGAAATTCTTGTAATCTCATCTAGGCACTTATGTCACAAGCGAGATGTCTAGACAAATTAATATATGGCGCTGAAATTGTCGGCAGTTACGTTGATTCCAGCTCTTTCAGACGTGCGGGCTTGTTATAGCTTCATAATTTTGTGTCATTATGAAAGCTTTTCAGAATGACATTTCATTTTATATTTTGAATGGGAGCCATTCATGACGAATGCGCTTGTTAACGTGGATTTTATTTTAACGTTCATATTCTAAAAGATCTGACCTTTGGCATGAATAGCTCTCCAATTACGGTTGTATTTAAACTGCAGCGATTTTTTCTGTCGGATGTAAAAAAGGATTTCATAATAGGAGTACCTCAACCAGTCATCATTTTAATTATCACAGCTTCCATTATAAAACAATTAACTCCGTATTTAATTCACTGAGTAGTGGTAGAACTAGAATTTACAACAACTGACATTTCCGAGAGTAAACATGCAAAGTGATTATTCTAGAAACACAAGTATTATACAAAGCGGCAGCTTCCGACACACAGCAGGAGTCGACAATGTTTGCGAGTGGAGACAGATAATTTGAGTTAATTTACGATGGAGCGATAACCGAGCACCGGCTATCGCCAGACGTGACTGATTGAGGCCTAGATATAACACCAAAGAGAAGTAAGCAAATGGAGCGGTAAAACATACCACAGCGACAGACGCCACGCTGCTCAGAAATGTGCCTTATGACCCGAAGCCGGCGGTCCTAACACATCAACAATTCTTCTTCGCGCGCCTCAAGCATTTAGGAAGTGAATTCAATCAAAGGCGAAATGTGCGAGGGCCCACTCCATTTACTGACTACTCCATAATAAACTAAGTACAGACAACTAAAACGGTCAGCTATTTGAAACAGCAATTGTGATACCACTTTAATATTGACGTTACTATTAGTGGAATGTGTTCCGCGTAACTGCAGGCTACTGTTGTTTGATTAGATGACAGCTACGATAGCACCTACTGAGCTATGTTTCGAAACCACATACACGAATAACCGGCTAATGAAAGTTCTCTGAAATGAATTCACTCTAAATAGTCCACATTGTCGGTTGAGTTACGTGACACTTTTATCTGTCGACGATACTATAATACCGCGGTATCGCCGATCTCCTTTGTGTGAGCACAATACTTCTGAACCTGTTTAAATGACACTGTCACACAGAATCGAACCATCTAGAGCAGCTACTGGCGCATAAATAACAACCCACAACGGATTATGATAAATATTATAAAGTACACCATGTCTAACAATCAGGTCGCTGGTACAAGATGGCCTTCAATCATATTAGACCCAGATCTTATCTGACGTTAATCCCATATAGAGTAAAAATATATCTTGCTTGAACCAGTGGCCCGCCATTTAAGGGAGCGTGTTTACCCAAGCCGTAATGTGCAGCGCATTAGTGGGGAGTTGGGGAAACAGTGGAGCACAATGAGCCTAATCTCTGAACGGTAACAACTTGTCAAATAAGGGAAGAGTGCGACCTCCCGCTGCCGCCGAACGACACTACTTGGGAGGTCCGCCGGTGCTGTTGACGACAACCAAATTAATAGCTTACTAGTCATCAGAGATAGCAGAGCCACCTATCACCCCGTGAGAAGATTCTTAACGACTTAGAAACGCATTATGTTTAAGATACCTTGTCTTATAATTTAAAGTCACCTTGGACGCTACGCGCTGGACGTTCTTCGTCGGCTTATTGAATGCATAAAATCAATTACCAAGCGATGACTTCTTGACGTTGAATGCGACATATTTCTTTCAATGTCAGAAAGCGTGGAGTGCCGCGTCTAATGAATAAAATATTCAATGTTGTCGAGTATTTGAATAGATCGTTACGAGGCCTCTAACCTAATCCAAGACCAGCACATTATCCATCTTGTGTGTAAATTTAAATGAACCTTTGTGACTTCTGTCAAAACACTTCGTAGGAGAACATGACGCACCCTGTACGTTATCAAATTTAGAAAACATGTAAACATTTAACATACGTTTATATTTTCAAATACGTCTGAAGTTTGGAATTGAAATTGTTTGTTCGTAAATGATTTGAAATTTAATACTGTTGAATGTACATTTATTTCAATTTAAATCTCGCATGAGAAAACTAGACACGTTGCTCAGGTAGATAATAAATAATACTTTTTGAAAGTGTCAACTACAGCAGTAGCGAAGGGTCATTTTTTGTAAGAAGTAAGCCGGAGCACAAATGTTTAGTGTGATTATATTATTTGTCTATAGAATACTGATTGTTCCATTTTTCAAAGGGAATCCGGTAGGAATCGAGTTGTAAGGAACCTTCGCCACTGAACTACAGTGTGTTTCACTACCCTTCAGTAAATTAAGTACGCTGTATAGATAATATTTTTGGGTCCAATAAAAATTCTGTTCGGGCGATAACACCCGCCCAAGTGCGGTCGATATGGGGAGGGTATGAGAAATAAGATTATTTTCGTTGCAAATTGATCAAACGAAATTTATTTTGCGCTCCCCTTCAGATAAGACAAACATTCTCAGCGAAAATAAAGATACTTTTATGACGAAAGCGGGGAAAACAAAAATATTACCGAAGTTAACAGCCTACATATAATTACTTAAACCGAGACACTGGGGACAAAGACCAGACAAATGGCTCGTTTGACAAGATCCAGATGCTTATAAAATATTGTAGAGAATTGCTTCAATAAATTATGATGAAAAACGTCGCGGAGCGAATCAGTAGCTCAGTGGGTGTGAGTCGAACGTTTATTACAATTAATTCGTACCTTGGATTTTTCCAGTTACGCAACAATAAAACGGCTGACTATATATAGAATTTATGATTGTATACGCGTGTCTAGTGTTGAGTAGACCACCGTGGGTAATGATGGCTACCACCGGTAAGTCTATTTAGTGAGCTCACCGCGTGATGGACAGTTAATTTACGGCCTGCTAAGCGGCATAGCAATGAGATGTCAACGTATTGGGACGCGACAAAATTGATATAATCAACGTCTCACAATATAACAATTGTTTCACTGGCGCGTTTCGTGGTCAGGTGTCGGCAACATTTTGATGACAATTTAACATGATATACATCATCACGCCAGTAATCCCCCAAGGGTTAGTTAATATTACACGCAAATTTAGCTGGTTATGTTTAAGTTCCATGTAATGGGGGCGAGCGCATTGCCATCAACCGGACACAAATCCTGTTTCTGTGGCTGCTTCTGAGAAATTCTTGATGAAGATTTATCCAGACTTTAAAATAGCAGTATGCTGGTATTTCTTTCGGAGGGGAGACTTAATCGTATTATTCGCGTATCAGTCAGGGCGCTGTATGCTCGGCACGCGAGTGTTACACGTTGCGCTCGTAGTTCACTCGCAACATGACACGTAACGCCGTTCTCCAAGCATTATACGTCTTAGAAACGTCGCCCATTCAACTTGCAACACCTGATCAACTTCGCCGTACTTCTGGCGCTTTCTTACCGAGAGTTTCGCAATAAATATCGCTTATCGACAACGTATCGTTAAAGGTTTAGAGCAAATACATCGAGCTTATGAGGCTATTAAAAATCAAATAAGATCTCACAGTAAATATTCACTGATGCCAGCAAATAATTATGTTCTTACCAAGATTTTGAATAAACGATAACGATCCCTAACATGGCGATATTCTGAAAAAGAATTTCGCAACAAACCATTTTATTTACTTATCTCGCTCGGTATAGTAAGGAAGGCACTTTTGCCTCTATGTGTCTTGGTAGATTTCACAAATAAAGTCGTTTCCATGATAATGCTCCGTCGAGGCGGACCCGACAAATAGATTGTATCCATTATCCCATACCATTTATTTCTATGACTATCTCGAAGCACCTAGTACCGCCGCCACAAACATTGTCTGCGTTAGATATTTACCTACTTACATACAAGTTGGGTCCACATATAAACGTTTACGACCCCTGTATACTGCGAGCGGTAATCAAATCGAAATTCGTTATCAATCAGCGATGCTAACCACGTGCGGCCAGTCGTATAATCCCCAAGGGCGGTGGACAATAGTCGGGAGAGGTGATTTGCATGGTCCACTGTATCAAGTGCCTATTATTAATGTACATTCGGCACATTTGCATGCCCAAAACAGCAAAGGCCGACGATGGGCCCAAGGACACGTCGTCGTCGCGGCGCCGCTGATGTAATCGAATGTCCCTGTTCGCGCCCGCCACAATAATAATTCATATTCAAATTTCGAGCCCGAAATAATTATCACGACATCAATTTATCGCGCTACAATATGACTTCAACTCTTTGTCACCATTGGGAGCAACACGGAATTCTAATGAGACACGTGTTGCAGTTTACACAGCTTGGAGCCGTTCAGTTATGCTACCAACAAAAAATGTTCGTGAGCCAACAAAAACTGAATGGAGTGCTTTAAATATTTAGAATTTTACCATGGCAACGATGAAACAGTTTTTTCTATGAGGTATGAGTACTTACTTCCAACCGGTGGAGTATCTCGAAAACAGCCATATTTCGTTGCTGTGCGGCCGAAAACAATGGCATCGTTTTCGCGCTCGTTGACAGTTGCATGGCCTCTGCGAAAAAAATGGACGAATTAGTTTTTGTCCGTGTAATTTAAAACTAATAAAATTACGAGCCGTAGGTAGTCGAAGATGACACAATGGCCTGATCATCAATTACTCAGAATCTTTCGTTATGCGCATTTATCTTAATATTAGCTGAATTTAACAATGAACTAATGAAGCCCAAAAGAGTAAATCATACGTCATAGGTACAAATTCCCATACTGAAGATATCCCAATAAATTATAACTTAAGTACATTTAAACACAAAAGTTAAATCGTTCCCTCGCGTACAATTTAAACGAGAGGGATTTTCATTTCCTCCATTGGGCGTGAGTTCTTTGAAGGGGGATCGGTTGTGTGCGGAAATTACCAGTGAAATCGGTATCGCTGCCGTGCCAGCGCGTGCCGAGCGGACGCACGAAGCGGACAATCGAGTCCCGACACCCGAGACGAGACTTCACGAAAATCTCGGAAAATCCGATGAAAAGCACACCCCTACGCTTCGTAACATAATCTCAACATTCTCATCGGATTCACATATTTTTCGATTTTACTTAGATATCGGCTTCGTAGGATTGTTATAAGAAAGTTTTTCAAGGTAAACACAAGCTGTTGTCGCAGATCCCTGGAATTAAAGAAAAACAGGATATCCCACTTCTGATACCGAGTAAACTGATAACGGGAAAACTTGTTACGATGAGGGCATGAGATGGTAAACATCGAATTATCGGTGTGTGTGTGATATTGAGAAACTAATTCCAAAGATATTGAAAACAAGATTTAAATACAAAACAAATTGGTGATAAGACCGGAATTTCCTTGCACCGTACCAGAAAAACATACGTTTATCGGATATATTTAAGAGGGTCACTTATTTTAACCTCATTACTTGTTACCACGTTTAATAGATTACAATAATCTTGGGAAAACCCAAACTAATCATGACATAACAAATTAACAATACTCTATTAAAATCGGCAGTGGGTGGACAAGACCGAGATAACAATCATCCTACATGATCCTTTTACATAACAAATCCGCAGGACGACAAACTACAGAATCCGTACATTTCAGACACTGCACGAGTAATGAAACTGAATAGTGAATTCGTGGAGTAAATTAGAAGGACGGAAGCGAGCGGGCCGGATGTCCGTAGAGCAAGTAGCGCGAGATACACTCAAATACCAAATTACACGACGACTGTGCACGAGTAAATACACGACGTAACACACAAGCCAGTAGGGAATACTGACCAGTATTTACTAACATATATGTTAGAAGGTTGGAACTCTAGTAACGCTAGCTAATAATACAATGACGGTACTAAAACAAGGTAACATTTGCTTCAGAGAAAGCTAGATGGCGATTAGTTTCAAGAACCGACGCACCTTGTAACTGAATACTTTGAACAAGCTTTACAGTTAAGCTAAATTAAAACCACACTTTGTACAGAGCTGCTCGCATTAGATAAAAACAAAAATGAACGTTTTACACTAAGTAAACAGATTTGAGAATGAAGAGTAAAAAATAAGCTCTAAAATATCCAAACTCGGTAAAATGGACACTCAAAACTTAATTTGTTTCTCAATCATGGGCCTCGACGATATAAAAGATGGTAATGAAATTTCGCACGAGAGAATATTAGGTCAAGGAGACGGGCTGATTTTACTATTGATTAGATATTAAGAAAGGTTGTAAAAGCTTACCCGAAGAAAGCGAAAACGAAGGACTAAAACGAACAAGTGATGCTATTAGATAACCAGAACTATAGTCGGGAGAATTCCACTTCAAAAATAAGAACAAAGGCAATTGATTGGCTGTCTCGTTCCAAAAGAGCACAGAAATATCTGAAACGGTATCAATGGTGGATACTGTCAGTATCTACTATCTACGAGTAGTATACGACTGTTAGGCGAGTAGCTCGAACAATCGCTCCTCGATCCAACGGCCGGATTAATCATTTTTATTTGTTTTCATGCGCTGAACACCGAACGTAACTTTGGATAGATATTGCTGAATTCGTTCAGATTTAATCAATGTTGATATTGTCTTTGTGTTTCTAATAGAAACTTTCTGTCGTTCCAAACTCTTGTGTACCGAATTCCAAGACATCAGGACTTAATTCTCTTTGGTAACTCAGAAATTAATTTCGTTTTAGTAGGTCCTTTGTTCTTTTCTATGTTGTTTCGTTTATGATCATGTTAACTTATTTAAGCCATAATAAAAGTACTCTTTGTTTAACATTCAAATGTATGCGATTTTGAATTCACATATTTTATAGTCTACTCAATCAAACTAAAACAATAGGCCATGCTGATAACACGCAATTTTTATAAAGCTCCGGTACCTCTGTGTTCAAAATTATTCAAAGCGGAACAAATGCTATAGAATTAACAATGGGCCGAGAGCGTGTAGTGGTACATTGTAATGCGTAGAAACAAAGCAGTTAGGAGGTAGCTAGGAACACATAATACGTATGCTACGCACATAGAATTAAAGTTGGGCCCGTAAGCACCGGAATATTCATCCTTTGTTGGGACCCTGTCACGAAACTATAAAAGCAGCAATGAGGAACCAATCATTGAAACGAATTTTTGTGTATTGTTCAGTGCTTCTTAATGTGAGACTATAAAAATAGAAACATAAGGCAGTTGAAAAACGAACGTATGTCTGGATATGTTGCATGAATAGACATTCCAATTTAGATGTCCTTTAATATTTCTGTCAACAAATTTAGAAGAGCGAATTTGTAAAACGTATCCGATGTGTTGTAAAAATTTTGATGCATTTATTTTTAAAATTCATACAACAGCTGGACATTCTGCGAAAAAAGCTCAAATGAAAAGTTAGAGTGCCGTATCCAATAAAACGTTTTACGTTTGAGCTTTGTTCGAAACCACATCCCAATACAGTAGGCAGAGGAGGGCCGAAACAGCCGGAGTGTTAAAATATTTACAGTGCGGTTGAAAACACGCGCCCCCGTCTGAGCCGCCTCGCTCTCAACGAACATATGAACGAACTACATATCTACACGTTCACAACCACACAATGACTTTGAAAAATGTAGAAAACGAACATTTACAAACACCCTTTCAACATATGGACGAGCTAAAAGGATTTACCTACGCCAAATGAAATAAGCCCGAGTTATGCACACATAATAAGTCAATGTTGCTTGAAGACGACATTACACAACAGAATTTCTAGATATTTTTCAAATATATTTTCTAGACTGAACAGATAAAAATAGTGTCTACGTCTGTCATATAAATACATTGGCTATCCGAAGATAAAGATACGATATTCGTCGGCACATGCAGACGGAATTTAATATTCCTCTACACAATGGGTTAGCCCCTATAGAATTAATAAAACTTATTCATTAATAACGCTGAATATCATTCATTGGCGGTTCAGCAGACCTCTTCAATTGTTCGCTCGAGGAGAGCGAATGAAAGGCGTCCCATTGAAAGTGTTCAAAGTTTGCGTACGTGCCCACTTGGCCCAGCCAGTCAGTATAGAGTATCTTTTTCATTTTATCTTTGACCCCTGCCCCGATCCGTTATAATATCGCCTGTTTTTATTCAATTAACCAAAGAATGATTCGATTCAATTTCGGTGGTTGATTCCCGGAAATGGCTATCTTGGCATAGTGACAGAACACGTAAATTAAGATAACTATTATGTAAATAAAATTGTTCATATAAAGTAATTACAGCTTGAAGCGGTCCGATTGCATTATTATATAACAAGGCAGAGAACGGAAACCCCTTTAAAATACTGGCAACGCGTAGAGATAATCTAATCTACCACTATAAATAAATCCTGTTTTTGATTCTTAACACACGCCAACGCGAATTGCTTGGCTTCCGTCATGAATAGAAATCTATCTCACATGAGCAGAAATGATACATTTTATTGACGAAGGCTATCGTGGAAGTAGCTACTTGCGTCAATTTACATTCAAATCGGCTTTATTAAGGGGGAATATCAATGAGATACGATGCGGAGGATCTCGATATTGCTTTTTAATATGGGTAACTCGGGATGCTGATAAAAATACAACATCCACATAAATTCCATCAGATTATTGATGATTAAACCCAATCCAGCGTGTAGAACCTAATCTGCAAAGAGGAAACAAATAAAAAGATCCGAGTACTAGGCTATAAAAGTACCGGTTGTAGAGCGTTCAGATTTCATCGAGAAAAGCTTAATTTTTATCACGACAGGCGATCAATTTTCGTAACTAACATTAACCGCCTGCGGAAAATATAAAAATCCAATTACTCTTTTCAGATTATAGAGTGCGCACTCTGGCCAGCATCGATACTGAAAATTCATTTTTAATTAAGTCTGAAAGCTCATCCACAAAGAGCGTTAAATGTTTGAAGAGTCAGCCGCAACGCTTCTAATTACACTGCCATTATCATTTACGTCTATGTGCCGACGTTTGACATAACCGCTTTTATGAACTCGAGGATTTTAGCTGCCATGGTACAGCCAAACGTGTAATTTAATTTGTAACATTTGTAAGAAGTAGACGGTGGTACAAAGTGTCGGGAAGTCAGGTCGTGAGAGTGACAGTGCATTTTCTTTTAACGTGTTCGCCATTTCCTTCAATTCTGCCGTGTCAGCGTACCTCGCGCGCTTTAATAGCCCACTCCAGCTGTAACACCGTCGTTTCATATGTCTGTCACGTGCTTCAGAGATTTTTCATTCAAATTTTCTGATTTCGAATTGCTAGGGGGTGATTACGGCCTATTATTCACTACATATTTTACAGAGACTCACCCAATCTTGCACGTTTCTGACTTTACTAACATGTAGACTTATCTACAGGACATTACTATTTCTCAAAACCTGTTTCTTTTCGCTTTGTGCGAACTGACTGTCACTCAACGATCGAGATCTCAAACTTTGTTGAGTAGGCGACCAAGTTGAATGCTTTCAATTGCAATTAAGTACATCTAGCTGAATCAAACCTTAGATCGCCCACGGGCATTCCAGTTCACCCACAAAGCTGCATGTCTAGACACCAACGAATGGAACGGGAGAAACAGGTGTATTGACGAGATGTGGGTAGCTTGTTTATTGGTGACATTATAGATTTTGTAGCATTTCTTTGTGAAGCAGTTCGCCAGAGGACTACCACGGTACCTATTTTTGCCATGAAGTATGCGTTGCGGTTTCAAATTCAGGGGTAATGAAGACGATGTAATTACAAAGTCATTACATATTTCAGCTTTTGCGACTGGGACTACTACTACGACTAGTAACGTAGCATTCACACGCATTTGGTTTTACAGAAATCCATTAGCAGCGGTGACAGTTGCCCATCAGATGAGCTGTCGTCTTATTTGCCAACAAATAACATAAAAATACGAACCTTTAAATCCAAATCCATAACCAGATGCTTCCCAAAAGAGGTACCGCCAGTTTTTTGTATGTGCAAGAAGACCATGACGTCATGGGCGTTCAGGTCGAATCGGAAGTCGTCGTGGAGGACTTCGTCGTAGGAGAGACCCGGCTGAGCGATGACGTCAGGGAGAGGCCGCCCGGGAGCTTCGGCGTACGAGAGAGCCAAGGATTCGGACACCCGCTCCCGTGCTGACAGAGCGCACACCTGAGGATGAGAAAAAAAAGTTGAGTAAATGTTTAGGTCTTTCAAAAACCTAGATACATATATTTGAAGACATGTGGCATCCGCCAACCCGCATATGGTTCGTGTGGTAAATTATGACCCGCTTCTGATGGAGGGGGCCTGTACCCCAACAGTGGGAACGTGTTTAATACAGATACAGACGTGTTTCATATCGGGCATGTATTCTTCGAAGAGGTCTATATAATTGAAACATTATAATTAGTTAAGATGTTCTCACTGGTAGCACAACGAGACCATAAATCAACAACAATTACATTATAAACAAGATAAATATTTTGCTGAAATCCTTAAAGCTTTGTCAGAATCAGAAACGCTCATTGCTTATAGCTTAATCCGATTAGTCGGCGCGTACAACGCTTGTCAACACTTACACAATGCCGCGGAACGAAAATGTTGTTTGAGGCTCGCGATATTTGACTGGAACGTATTTTGGCATACACACTGCTTTATTGATTGACTGTTTTGTAATGTGCAATAGTAGTAATGTAGTATAAAAAATCAAACCCTATACCGCTGAGTCTGGAAGCATGAGGTATTGCACAAGTTTATTTTTAATATAAAGAAAGTCAGCACAATAAAGGATTTATGAAAAATATCCCCTTCTTTTTTGCGTGTCGATGGACTCAAATAATACCCGACCTGTGGGGTTAAATACGGGATAAAAGTACAAACTTTTATCCCGTATTTAACCCCACTGGTCGACCAGCCAAAATTACGAACTACCATACAAATGGAAGTTCGTAATTTTGGCTTGTGTAATTAATAAAACTTAGCTTATAGTAAACAAATAAATACGCAACAGAACAGCGAATAAATTGTCATTTTATTGTGTATGCTGACTGTACCATTTTTTACTAGGCTCTCAAACTGTTTTGCAGAACATTCGTGTCAGTTATTTTATTTTAATACGTATTTGCTGTGTTTTTAAGTTAGAGATACTAAACTGAACGTTGTAGTCGCGGAATTTAAAAAATCCGGATACAAGTTTAATTTTAAATAAATTGTAACCTTTAACAAAAATATCTGCTTTTATTGTTCAGCTTCTAATGTATTTCTGTCATTATTATAGATCACTAATACCAAATCGGTTTGTATTATTATAATTTACGAGACTATTTTGCATCAAAAAACGGATCGTAAACTCTTAAAAAGAGTAAATTAACATAACATAATGAAAATGCCTAAAACTTGTTTTGTTTGTGGAATATCGCTTTGTGATTCATATTTGTCACAAAGGTTGATGAGAGACCCTCGAAAGTTCATTTATTCTGACCCCTACGGTATCAAAATCAAGTAGATATTGAGGTCGGATGGGTTCATGTAACGCGGCTGAAACCTAAACACACATTGCGGGATATATAAGAGAAATATTACTCAAGTATTATGTGGGTATTTCTCATAAATAACGGGTCAATAAGCTTCTCTTTTAGGTCTGTATTTTATCTTATGGATTTTTCCGTATCTTCATCCGATATGTCTACAGAGGTAAAGGTTCGGCTACACTACACGTGGTAAGGATTAGAATCCTTCTTATATTTTTCCTTGTAAACAATAACTTTAGCTTGTGGTTTAGAATATATTTGAATAAAAAAACAATCCTTTTCCTTTGTAGTTATAATAGATTATTGCTTATTTAAAATAAACTCAATTGACAATCGTGTCGTGTGAATCATTATTCTAATTCTATTTGCGGTTAGTGCAGCATATCTTCTTCCAAGTTCCAAACATCATGTATTCACACATTTTCTAGCCATATTATCCTCAAGAACCCACCCTTCTTGATATACCTCTATTCTTACACAGGTCTCACTCATTTCTTCGTGTATAAAGCATGAAATACTACATTTTAAATTTCTCCGTAACGAATGCAGTGATAGTAGGCTACGCAAGCGCCCTTTAAAAAAGAAAGGTAATGAGTTGGCTTACTCCAAATTAACCTCAGCTCTGAGGCGAGAGAAATCTGAATATCAAAAGAGGTCATCCATTTAACGCGAAGAAAAAGCAGTGTAAATTACCTTCTTAGGTGTCATTATGGAAAAGGCGAAGAAGGTCTAAATTAGGTTTCATATGATAAATAATAGTAGTTATTATGAGACTCTTTCTATAGAAATAAATGCCGTTTATAGTCTGAAGAGCTTGAGCACATCTGGACAAAGTATGGACCCCAAAAACTGCACGATCAAACACAAAAATTGCTTTTAAGAGGAAATACCGGCGGAGAAACTTTAGAAAATTAGGTATTTGAAGAAACTATCGCTGTCGCTCTGCGAGCTCGGTTTCGACATTGGTGCAGCCTAAGTAAAAAGTCAAAATTCGAGGTTTGGCTCTCGACTATTTCCTCCTCCAATATTCGACTAATTTAAAAGATATTTCATAAACTGAAAAATAAGGATTTATACTGTGTCTCTATGTTTTTCTTTTTTCTTTAATAGTTGTAAATTTTGTACACTAGGCCTCTGTTGACAGCGGTCTAAATAAGTGATTTTTAGCATTTTGTAAAGGTTCTAGTGCTTATAAAGATTATTGTATCATCAAAAAGGAAAACATAGGGACATAGAAGAGGTTGATATTTATTTTACTGTAAAAAATCATTGCTTTAAAGTCATAAACCAGAAAGAAAACAGGCGAGAGCGTTGGAGAAAAGACCACCCGCATTTCTTCTTAAATATCACCACATACACCATTTGGCTATAGAATTGGTTTTCCAACGTTTTATTTTCTTAAAACTCTCTCTTGCTATGGATAAC
The DNA here is from genome assembly GCA_910589295.1 of Noctua janthe. Taxonomy (NCBI): domain Eukaryota; kingdom Metazoa; phylum Arthropoda; class Insecta; order Lepidoptera; family Noctuidae; genus Noctua; species Noctua janthe. The sequence continues at coordinate 7,558,812 of OU342556.1, read as the reverse complement.
GCTTATGACCGTGGTGGTCATAAACGTTATCCATAGCAAGAGAGGGTTGTCCTATAATTTCCAGAAGTTTAGAAATTTTCCCGCAATTCTTCGTACAATAACTGCTTTCATCGAAACTTCCACACGATACACCTTAACTTGGCAACAACAGCTATTTGTATTCAATATTCTATTCCATATAGCATTGTTCTCTCAAAAACGGGTTTATTAAGACAGATAATTTATTAGTTCAATACAAATGGCCACCTCAGCTTTGTGTGAACGAAATACTGGTTCTAGGAAATCATAAGAGGCGTTAAGTGTTCCAGCTTTTCAATGGAGATGGTAATTTTGGGTCAATTACATACTCCGTATTCAATGTTGTTGTAAGCCTATTTATTTAATCGCTAAATACAGTTACGTAATAATGAGAGTCAACCCGCCCGATCTTGTTTCCCGAAAATGTTCTTAACAAACTTAACTTGAAGAAACAGACTTGAAACGGCCTCGTCGCCTCATGTACGATCATGAAAGGAGCTCTTTAGCCCCTCTTAAGAAACCCAATTTCTCGAGTTTATTTCTCATTTCTCTGCATATTTTCATGGTTTCCGTTACAATAAAATCTAATCTAAAAAGAAAAATTGTTTTAATATCTTTTAGAGACGCGTTTAAAGGTCGGTGGGGTTAGGAGGGTGACGGGATGAAGGGCGTCAATCCTCTCTCTCCTCTCCCCGCTTGTTTGTTCGCCTAATGAAGTGGGTAGAGCGCCCTGGCCCATTAATATACAGTTACAATCAGCGCCGCCACCACCCCAACGATTCTACTCCACTTATTACGATTACTGAGATGACGTCGAGACGGCAAACAGTAAATATAAAGTAGGTAGGTACGTTACAGCGAATCGAAAACAAATGTAGGTACATTACTTAAGTAGTATTAGTCAGGCAAATGGGAAAAGCAATTGCATTTATCGAGGCGTGTATCGATTATTACGATTCTCAGTAAGTCTCGCATCAATGACATCAATCAAAGGATTTCGCGGCGATTACTCATCATTGATCTATCGGCAGTGCGGTTTATAATAAAGTATTCCTCTACGAAATACGATCCGGCGCTTGACTTGGAGGCGCTCCTGACGACTTATTACAATACAGGAATTCAGTTATTAAATGTTATGAAGATTATCGCCAACTGCAGCCCCTCGGGCTTCACAATTGTTTACCTTCATTGTTTTATCTTTCCTACTTGACACACAGTGCCGCCTCCGTCGCCGAAACTTTACACGACCAACTTGCGCAATAAAGTAATAAAATTCCCATGAGACTTTATCTAACCGGTACATGTACTTAGGAGGCTGTAACTATGCTTATTATAAGTAGATACGTGCCTAATCAAGTCTCGAATTACATAAGTAAGTATGTGTTGACGTTACCAAATTAACAAAAACCACAACGTGCCCTGAATGTTCACCTCGAACCGCTTTAACTTCGCTACACTTGCACGTATGACGTATTTATCTTACTTACAAGTTATTTCTTGCTGCGAGTAAAATTTCTCTGAAAGCAAGACCTACTTTCGATATGGGTCAAGTACATAACGGGTTATCAACTTGTAACAAGGCTTCAGTTCTAATAACCAACAAAATTAATGCGACGATCGCGTGTGAAAGCACTTTAGTGCATAAAAAAATGTTTCAGTTCCAAATTATCGCATTATGTAATGCCTAGGCTTCCAAATACTAATTGCTCGAAAAGAGACACAGATGTATTGATTAGTAGCGTTTTCCTGAGATAACATTGTCCTCATTAGATTAACCTAGATTGCAGTTCTAGAGGTAATTCAGAGTTAATCCTAAACAACTGCTCGTTCTGGCGCCATCTAATTGAGTTAATTGGCGCTAATGTGCAGCCAAGCACTTACAACATAACTACAAATCCTGAGTATCAAGTACTTAACAGTAATTAACATCGCTTATTCGATGACTAGGTAATGTGATTGGACAGACTTAGAATGGCCTCCTCTTGAAGGTTGTAATCTAAACATCAGTCCTCTGAATTTAGCCTCTTGGGCCTTAGTGTTACTTTTGGCGTCCGCGACCGGCGATTTGATAGCTTCACCATCGCGTTTTGCCGATTCTGCGTTCGGTCGCGAACTCGCGATGCCAAATCGCGTACTCATAGACTATCAGCGTTTGAACGCAGTATCGGAACATGAATTAATAATCAAATCATGTTTCGCTAATGCTCCTCCTAATAGCTACTTTTGACATCCGAAATTCTAAATGTGTTTAGCGTTCAGAGCTTCCGAAAAACGACAAAAACTTCAGTCGCTGCTGCTACAAGTATCGTGTTTTCTAAAGCCCATGTTACCACATTCTGAATGAAAAATGCTTTGAAGCCCGCTAAGGTCTCTTCTTTTAAAATATGCACCGTGACTTTGGACGCACGGCTAAAATTAGCATAAATAAAGTCCTTATATCTGAATACGTGGTCGTCAGTGATGTAGGTGTATCTGTCCAGGTGTTATCCTGTCCATTATCAATTCATGGCGGACAACTCGTTGCGCCATATGAGGCCGCGGGGACACAGTAACGAAACGCAGCCCGCGTGCAAAGAGATGCAATTTTATCCTTTGTCTCGACTTTTGCAATTCGAATGTTAAAACGTATGACCATAATCGGAACTGGAAAGTGGTATTTCAAGGACCGAAGGCTACTGTCTCATGCTTGATGGCCGGGAAGAGTGACTTGGTTACTGCAAGTTTGTCGTTATCACGGCAGCATTTGTGGTAATTTTGAAGCAGTAACTCCAAGAAGATAATATGGAAGATTATTATACATAAAAGGCTGTGATATTTAAACAGTCGGGAATGTACTTTTGTACAGAGAGCTTATGTTTGCACAGTTGTCGCTTGAAGCACAAAAATGTTCTCAAAAAAGAGATCACATTCCATTTTAAGCTTTTAATTAATTCAAACAAAGCGTAAACGTTTACAAGTGTCTCGAAAACGTTTAGAGACGAGGTCAGGCACCCGACAGTCCGTGACACCTACATTTACAGCATTATTGCAATCTGTTTGTAGTTATTTAAATTACAAACTGTTTTCCGACTACTAACACCCATCCACCCACGTGTCCACGACACGTCTATTAAGCCGCGTCCACGACGCCAAGAGATTGTTCACATCGGGGACCAGATCTACGAAACAAAAGTCTTCATTAGCTGTTCCAATTGATTTTTACTGAGATTTGAAATTATTATTACTTAGGTACATCAAAAGTTTTTATAACCGGTCAAATGGAGTCGTGGTACCTACTGGCACGTTTGGGCCAATTTTTATTATTAAAAAATGATTGATCGCTACATGTTACGGCCTCATACCGACATGTAGTCTTGAGTGGAGGATGCAAGTCCTGCTGGGTATTTTTTGCGGGCGGCATGTCGGACCGGCCTGCTCGATTCCTGACTACCTACTTATAAAAAACCAAGCAGCATGGCCGCCACTCTCTTAATTAGTAGATTTAAGAATCACTAATGTACAGACGCCACCAGCACATCAAGCTACTACAAGCTGTCAAATTTGGTTCAAGGTTGATTGGGTACCTAGTACTCTTACAGACTTTATTTTAGCCTAACGTGCATAAAAAGCACGAGTTTTCGCATCAATTACTAACATTTAATATCAAGTCTTAGTCACTATATTAAACACCTAATTAACATGATAAGGATCAAAAATCTAATTAAGCAGGTACTAAGGAAAACATTAAAAATTATGATTTTTGCGAATTCGTAATCGCAGAAAGAAGGCTAAATTTTTGTTTACCAATACTTAAAACAAAAAATTAAAATATATTTCAAGGCTGAGTACTCATCATTACAAAAACAAGACATACATTATTGAGATAGTGAATGTTTTTTTTTTTATTGTACTAATAAGCTACCTAAAAGTAATCACTAATAAATATTATTATTCTTTCTTGGTAATTAGCATAGCTGATTAGATAAGAAAGATAAATACTTCTAGATCTACATTTAATTATTGATAAAGAAGTTTTTTAAACAGGTTGAGGTGACAGCCAGATAAGTGATAGCTAGACAGACAGACCATTTAAAAATACCTATTTGTAAAAATTCTTGGTGCAATACTGTTTAGATTTTTTTTTGCATAAAATCGTATTCAATGATAAAACTGTGCTGAAAACATACCTACAAAGGTTTTGTTTTGCTAGCAAACATTTTTTGTTACTTTTTTCCTTGGAATTTTATGAGAGTTTTGATTAACTAAATGTTATAATATTTTATGAGTGATTTAATTAGCGAAATATTGAATTTTATCCTGAAACAAGTTTTATAGCTATTTAGAGATTTTACTTAGAGAGTAGGTATGACCCGTAGTACATGCGGTGCGTGTAGTTTGGTTTGTTTAAGGAAGATTAACAGAAACAATACCAATATTTGTGTCGGTGTAAGCTTGGTTGTGGTTTCATATCTACTACATAATAATTTAAGTTATGTATTATGTAATATGGAACTTGTAATAACAACAATAACATGGCAGGAGTAGCTACGCTTTCTGTATTAAAGTTACAGTAAACATCTTCATTGTCATTGAGGTTTTTGATTGATTTGAATTTATGGCAATTTTGTTATTGTGTTTAAATATAGTTTTCTGCCTAGCCTTTTTCCCAGTATGTAGGGGTTGGTTTCCAGTCTAACTGGATGCGGCTGCATACATAATTGCCTGTCTGAAGATGTTACAAGATACATTAAAAAAACGTTTACGGGCTGTATATTTTATCCCTAAAATTGACAACTTAAATTACTTATTGATCTTACAGTTTAACTAACGAAAATCACACAAAATCATTTTCATTTCTCACATTAAAATATGTAGTGATGAAAAAATTAGGCCTAAATCTTTAAAATCAAATTATCTTATTATTTCAACAACATAATTCATTAATAAAATTTATCAGTGACTGATGCATTGATTCCATAAATATTTAAATTTTATTTCCATACATAATAATTATGTTATAACCGCATTATAATATCTGCTGTTGAGTCATATGTATACCTATCAATGTAAAACAAACTCATTATTATTTTTAATAGTATAGTTTCCTCATGATTTGATACTTAATTGTTGTGGTTTTTTTTTTAAATAATAATGTCTGAATGTACTTTATTGTGTTATCAAATTGTATTAACAGTGAATATGGAATATAATATTCACTCTAGATTAAAACATTGTTTTAGTATTGCTGTGTATTTTATTTTATAATACTTTTTGAAAATTGTTGATAAAAAGTTTTATAGTTGAAATATTGTAAGATAAGTATTGAGGAATTTCGGTATGAATTGTATTATACTTGTAAGCATTGTTAATAGGTCTGCATAAATAAAAGATTCTTAGAAATCAGTCTTTTCAGAATATCATCGAACACATATTATGTGTTAAAGAAACAAAATAACATGGTCTATGAACAAGACAATTTATATTAGGTGCTGATATTAATATTAAAACTTAATATTGTTCCAGTATTTATCTAGCTACTGATAAAATGCAAGATTAGAATTATTTTATAATAAAAGCAGAGTTTTTAGAGTGATAAATCACTTTTCATTATTACTGATTACTTAATTAAGTCACTATCATCTTATCCACAATATTTGGATATATTTTTACATGTTTACTGTGATTTTACAATATTTATACTGTAGAAATTGTGATAAACAAACCATAACTGTCAACCTAAAAACATAAACACTACAAAATTTTATTGTATGTGAAAATGTATGTGTAGGACAAAAGTGTGTGGGCTCACCTGATCGGGGCAGAAGTATCCAAATGCAACCATACCAAACAACGACAGTAGTAAACAGAAGAGTATCACTTTTCGCAACTTCGATCTTGGCTCCATTTTTTTTATTTCGTAGACACCGCTCGGCAGCAACAAAGCGAAATCACTATCTACTTGCACTGATACACTTTTTTGCATTTCGACTGAATGCATGTCTCATTTTTACAAAAATATCCCCAACCCAACACTCACTGACTCTGTCTACTGTCTTTCTTCCACTACGAAAGTACATAAATTCATCGTAACATTGATTTCACATTGTTCTTATCGTTAGGTGATTATCTGACCAAGATAAGGTTCGATAACATTGTTTTGTTGATAACACTCGTAATATGTTATGCCATTAACAATGCCGAAAATAAAATGCGAGACGAGAACGATACTCAAGGGGAGCCCGAGCGGACCAACTGCGGCTGACACTACGCGAAGACGACTGACGGACCCGAGACGCGATTGAAGGCTCTGAACACAAACAAACAATCCCAGAGAAGAACACGTTTATACAGCACTCTGACTCACGCACCATGTTATAGTACCGATGGATCACTACTTACTGCTTACATTAATGAATTTACTACAGTAACATTTGCTTGTTACAAAAATAACCGATATTTTTTCACAGTAAATTCAATTTGCTCTACACAAATGTTCCATATCTGGCATGTTCCATTTCTATGAAAATGACGTGAACATTACTGAGCATGAATGTGAAAGTAGGACAACAATACTGAAGTATAGAGAGAAAGTAAGAGATGCTATGATAGAATTTGTCAAAACTAAGAAAATAGAAAAATTGTGGAATAAACTTTTCGTTTAGAAACAATCCGCTGTCACTTTATTTTTGACATAAATAACGTTAACGTTCAAAAAGTATATTGATACAATAAAAGAAAGTTTATAAAATTAAAAGAAATTCAGTCAGCTCGTGAGAATAGTTTAAAGAACTCGCGATCATAATTTGATTCGTTGATAAAATGTATAACTTTGTAAGATTTTTACTGCTTAAAAATAAAGTAAAGTATACACAATGTTTAAGAACTAGCTGAGAGAATTGAGAGTGGAAAAGCGAGATCTAAAATTATTGCATCCCGTCTCGGATAGGTTAGGCTCTTATTATATTATTAGGCTTTTTTGAGTACCTATTTTGTATTTCTAAATGTTAAAGGGGCAATCAGGGGATACAATTAAACCTCTTTTACACAATCCTCACGGTGCTCGGCGCCAGTGGCGGTGCTTCTCTACACTAGAAGAGGGCAAATAACACCCCTCCTCGGAAAAATTAGGCTTTCTTTTGAAAAGATTAAACTCAGGTTATTAGAGCAAGCGAAGCGAGCACAAAGACAGATTACAAAGAGAGATTTAAGCACAAACTCCTGAATATCACTCCCCTGAAATGTTAGGTTTTCTTATTAAACGATAAGACTCAGGATACAAGAGCTTGAGAATGTATGCAGCCAGCCTTGAATCAGAAAGATTTGAATTGAGTTATAACCGCCCTAGGCTATGGAGTCACCCTACACCGTCCTCCACCCGGTATTGGGGGTGCTCATTCACTGGGGTTGAATTGCAATTACCTAGCATTTCCAATTACCAAATCATAACTCCCAGACTCCTAAATTGAGCCCAATTTATGAGTCCGAGAATGTACTGACGCAAGCACATCAAGCTCTACTACAATCTGTCAAATTTCTTTAATAGATTTTGAACTTTATTTCTATGATGTTAGGTTCAAGGTTGATTGGGAAAATTTGACAGTTTCGGGTAGCTTGATGTGCTGGCGTCTGTACGATTGTGACAAGACAAACCGTGGTTCTCTAGTACTTTCATAGTATTTTTTTTTTCAATGTTATATAAACTGTACAAACACTTTACTTGGTATATTAGTAGCAGCAGCAGTGATAGTCTAGTGGTGTGACCGTCGGACTGCCAAGTCATAGGTCTCGAGTTCGAACTCAAGATACGTACCTCTGATTTTTCGGATTCTTCATGTGCGTATTGTATAATTATCCCTTACTTCGATGAAGGAAAACATCGTGAGGAAACCAGTACGCCTGAGACATTTCTCGAATGTATGTAAAGCCAAGTCAGACGCCCGTGGGCGGCATAAAAACTGTGACACCAGGTTAGGCACTAAACACACGATAAAGAAGAAGAAGACTTGGTATATTGACTTCGTTGGTGGTATTTTTGAAGGTAGGGCATTGCCATACCGGCGCGGTTGTTGTGCTGCGCTTTATAAATGGGTAATGAATAAGTAATGGTAAAGTCAGCAACAGCCACTAGAGCTATGAGTAATATACCTAAGGACGGTTTCCATTGCAAATGACTATCTTCATACGAGTTCTTCGAATCCTGGTTTGGAAAGACCCTAATATAAGATAAGATAAAGATTTATTTCTCATCACAATACATAGGTACATTATTAGGTTTCGTGAACAATACATACGTTTTTATACCGTTTTGTTTTGTTCAGACATGCCAACCTAGAACCATGACCACCGTATCGGGAATACTGTAGTCAGCAAGGCTGTTCTAGATATTCCCCACCAGGGTTGGCGTAGAATATCTTTTTCTACCATACTTTTCTATTAGGTACTCTTCGTCTACTTTCTTTCCACATCATCATCCACACAGTCCATCCATCGTTTCTGTGGCTTTCCTCTACTCTTGTACCCATCCACATTCATACTCAAAACTTTCCTGCCATTTTCCTCATGCTTTCGCACCACTTGCCCATACCACGACAACCGATTACTACACAACTTTTCAACCACCGGCGCTAGTTTGAGTTTCAGACTTCCCCTTATGTAGGTACTAATTTCTTATTATATCCATTCGCGGAACACTACACATCCCCATTAGCATTCTCATCTCAGCCACTAGAAAATGCCTTTCATTCTTTCCTACGACGACGCGACGCCCATGATGATTGCAATCACCCATCCATGCATGAGTCGAGCGCAGACCACGCCGCCAGCTAACGAGCGAGGCGGGCCTCACGCTTGTTAGGACCTCGCAAGAGAGAAGAAAATTCCCACTTGCAAAATATGCTTTTTTTGCTACCTTTAGGTATGAAAATCGAAAACAGTACAGGCTACATTCATTTTAGAAAATAACTTGGAAGTATTTAATAAACATTGTTTGTATTTTTAGGGTTCCGTAGCCGAATGGCAAAAACCGGAACCCTTATAGGTTCGTCTTCTCTGTCTGTCCGTCCGTATGCCACAGTCACTTTATTCCGAACGAAACTATTAATATTACAGAAAACTATCAAAACTACGGTTTCAGTCCCATACATGGAATTGAAACTAAAAAAAAATCACCAAACCTGCGTGCGGATGAATGAGCCTTCAAAATATTTTTATTATATTTTTTGATGACTCGCACTTGGCAATTATATTCATATAGGTACTCATAATAAGTGTTTTATTCAGCCCATTTAATTAAGATGTAAGCACCAGGGTAGCCTGCGAAATATTTTCTTAAGTTTTTTGCAATTTGCAGGACAGTGTCAGGTTGTATGTTGATGAAAAATCCCATTCAATAACTATTTTATAAAAAATGAAATGGAGTGTTGTATTGATGATTTTAATTCTGTAATACTCGCGCGATTCATATTTTCATCAAAAAAAACGTTACTGGCTACCCTGGAGCAGCCTCGCAAAGCGGCTGTCGCCGCCGCCCACAATCAGTTTAGCACCGCCACTGTACAGCAGCACCATTCGCCAGCTACTCATTTAACCTTTTGACCGCCAGAGCATAAACGCACGCGCGTGCTCCACGCCAAGCCACAATTCACCTACCATTTTGTCACGTATTTGTGTCGTTTCGCGTACAGGGCACGCGCTTGCTTGTCACGTATTTGTGACAGTGGGGTTCAAAAGGTTAACTGCAGATACCCGCTAGTAGCAGTGGCAAATTTCTTACTTTTGAAGCAAATCTAGGATAAATGTTGTGGACTGCTACCAGCATGAAGGCACATAACGCTGATGCTGCGTGGTGAGACTCTTATGCCAGTGTAAAATTAGCGGCGTTCTCCAATTCCTGCGATTTTAAAACAAAGCCCCTCCTCAAAAGTTATTGATAGATCATAGAATGTATGAGCATCATGTTTCTTTTGGCGCCTAACCGAAAGGCGCAAGTTCAAAATTCGCGCGAGTTCACGGGGCGAGTCTCCGCTCCGGACGTCCTGTTAAATGTCATCTAAGAGGCCTCGCCCACGGCTACTTTTTGTAGCGATGCTGCCACTGGCTGTGTACCTTTGCCCAATTCTGAACGCGCGATAGTAGCGATGCAGAAGCCCGTTTACAAAATGCTCGACAGAAACGCTACAAAAACTCGCCGTGGGCGAGGGGCCTTAGGGGCCTTAGGCATTTACGGAGATGCGGTGCGTTGTGCAGCGCGGTCCTCAATAAATTCAAACATGTGGCGATGTATGAGACCGTTTACGGGGAAGCGATTTTACGCACGTTTGTTTGAAACGCAGCGTTACTCGCGCAGAGCCCGCAGATAATATAGAGCGAACCACGCGGCGCGGCGCACACAGCGTTGCGGCCAGCCAGTTCCTTTAAGAGCGGCCAACCCGTCATACTTTTCATACGAGCGCTCGTACTTGATTATGCCGTTATAAGTTATAACACATCTATCTTTGAGTTTTTTTAACTAATAGGTTAAAAAAACTCAAAGATGTACTCATAAATTGTAAAAGTAAATGAAAAATGTTGATGGGAACCTTGCACATGTAATGGAGATTTTAAATAACAAATATTAAAAAACACGTATTTCCTGGAACAAGTTTATGAAATTTTCGAACACTATTTTTCGTTCAATGTTATCGCGTTAGGCGGTCTGAGGCGCGCGGGAGATGAGTCGTGCGGGGTCGGGCCAGTGTGAGACGGACGAGTTCAAAGAAAAGCACCGTTCTGGCTCTGGATGAAACAACAAGCTTTTCGAACATGCTCGCGTTGACGATAGACGGACCGGGAACGGCCCTCTTAATACTTTGTTCACGGAGTCGCGTAACTTCACGCCCCACGTCGTAAACAACATAGTACATTGTCATGTTTGTGTTTGCGCGTGATAACGCGGCCCGCTGCACGTGCCGCTTATCCGTAAATCAGCCCTAAAAAACCTGTCGCACGCGCATGTACTATCTTCCAATACAGACACGAGAGCGTGCACCCGCACCCGCAGAGTTTAAGCGTACGTGAAATTGTCTGAGGAAATTGTATTGAAAATTCAAGATGGCGGAGTTAGTTCAGATTACGGCTATGACCCAAAAGAATCATGCTGGTAGCTGTATAGGAGCTTCGATGGTGGAAGGCAGAAGGGACAGGAGCTCTAATATACAAGGTGTAACATAATAAACCCCAAGACCCATCGTGTGGTCTAAATTCGCAAAAAAAGACTTTCTATAGTATTCCCATAGGTACTATTCACATTCATAACGGGTGCCTTTTAACATTTAGAACAATTTTCATGACCGATCAACTGATCGACATGCACGTTTAACTCAAAAAAAATTCATGTTGTTCAATCCAAAATCCATTCTTTCATGGTCTGATTAACCACACGAGAGTTCTTGCGTTTATTGTTACACCCTGTCTGTTTGGAACTGCGTTGTTTTAACGTGCACTTAGCGTGTGTTAACTAATCTATTCAGTGCGGTACAATGGCGGATAAGTCAAATACTTTGCCTTTTAAAGAAATAATCTCGGCATCGGCAAATATTGCCATAAAAAATAGAATAGAAGAAATCATCAGGGTACCGGGTAAAACGAGGTAAAAAGACACGCAAGGTTGAATCGAAAACAAAACTTTGAAGGGGATTTTAACGTTGAATTAATAATGATAATTATTGTTTTCAAAACAATACTCTGTTATTTAGGTACTTCATTATTTAGAAGAGACTGTTCAACCCGTTTTACGGTACGCCTGCAGATATAGTTCGATGGCACTACGGTTTGTGTATCAGTATACAATGTGTTTTTCTGGCTATTTCAATTCAAGCCTCGCTATTTTTGCATGCGCCGCTAAATCCAGAAGCACTGGAAGCTTTCAGTGTTTACTTACATAAATAAAGTGGAATTCAAATATCGTATGTTCGTCTCTAGATTTAAATTAAATAAAAATTACATATACAAATAATTTCTTTGCTATGTAACATAATTTATCATCTACAAAAATAATTAATAGACACACAAACGATAATTTTAGGTATGGCCGGATTAAAATAATAATTAATCATTTCAATGACAGGCTTTAATCCAGTATCACTTCTAAGAGAATTTCATATAGATGTTACATAATTTTAAAATCAATTCATCGTGTTATGAAGGAAATCAGTTTCCTTACTAAAACAGAATACAAACTAAAAAAATATGTAAAACAAATGATATAATATCTAGAATGCATTAGCAAAATAACTAGAAATTAGTATTGGGTATTAATAAAAATACCTCTGTGGCACAACTGCAAACCATCTACACAAAATAAGAACAGATTCCGAACATTTTATTTATTGTAAACGAAAAGGCACTTTAAAATCAAGGTGGGGAGTAATGATGATACATAAATTAAAATATACATAATTAAGGTCAGAACAAGTTATAATGGAATACTCCTCTTGTTTGTCATCAATTTCTCTCGTCACACTGTAGTTTCACTTAAAAGTAGAAAATATTTTAAGAGTTCTTTTATAATATATGTACACATGTTAAAAAAATCAACAAGGAACAATCCATACTTACCTACAACTTAGAAATAATTATGTGATCAGAATCTTCTCAAACTAATACACCAAGTACCTCAAATAGATAATATAGATGTCATTTTACTCCATGATATTGCAATATCAAATACATTTGTAAGCAAATATGTAATATTGCCATATCGAAAATAAGTAAAACAGCCAGTGTGTGGAGTAAGACCAAACTCAATGCCACGAGAGAACTCATACATAACTATCCATTATATTGATATAAAAAAATGTATACAAAAGGTCCACACCTTATTTGATTACAATTTCTGCAATATAAAAGTTATAAGTCACCACTGATAATATCAGCTCTCCATATATTTAATGAATATTATAGACACTTGATGCCGAGGTATCGTAACACTCAGTCAGCGCACAATGTGTAGATACTTGTATCAACGTTTCTGTAACTTCACCAGTCCCTAAACCGTAGGATCAACTCCTCTCACCACAGAATTTTCTAGTTATAAAAATTACTATATTTTATCGATTCAGTCCACAAATTTGAAATAAAGTCCACGATTCCACTCGCCGTCACATAGTGCGTTATTAGTACATGACGACTGTTGGTATTTACTTAATGTTCTGTTCACTAGGCGTTTGTTTAATTAAACGTTCTTCCAGTACGAATATTATTTAGCACATTTTAATTTGTTGAAAGTTTTTTAGCGATGCACTGTTTAAAACAATCAATAATATCTATGTTACATTAAAATTGTTCAAGTAGGAACGCAACAACCGCCGGTCACGTCGTTGTAGGACATAATTCCTCATTCCTGTCTATGTATGTCCACTATACATACGTCTATGTAATGCGGTACCAATTAGTCGACTACTAGTTGTCTATGGGGAGAAGCCAGTCCTCAAATTGTTTTCACAGAACAAGCACATCAATCAGTTGCGAGGACGTCCGCGGCCGCGCGACCCCTCCCGGTCCTGAAACAAAACACTCTCGTTAGCATCAGATACATAAATATTGCAACATAACTAAATGACAAGTTTTCAATAGAAGCTGTACTTTTGGCATGGAACCAACCTTACGGGGCCTGTTGTAATCACGGTCGCGATACATATTAGACAGGGGACCGTCGCGGTACATGCCCGAATCATTACGCTCATTATGATCATTATAGTCCCGAGGTCCGTCATCGTCTATGTCGTGAGCGTCGCGGGGGTCACGAGGGTCACGAGGGTCACGGGGGTCGCGAGGGTCACGGGGGTCGCGGTAGTTGCGCGAGTCCCGATGGTCGCGGGGGTCCCGGGCGTCTCGCGTGTCGCGGTGGTCCCGGTGGTCCCGCGGGTCACGACCGTCCCGCCCGTCTCGACCGTCCCGGCCGTCGCGAGCGTCCCGCCCGTCTCGGTTATCGCGCCCGTCACGACCCTCCCGTCCATCGCGGCCGTCGCGCTTATCACGGTAATCACGATAGTTGTTGCTGCGGTACCCGCGACCGTTGTCCTGCTCCTCACGATTGTTCTCCTGAGGGTGATGAACAGGAACCTTGCGCGAATCTTCTTCCTCCTGACGTCTCTCGTAGTGAATGAAGTCATCAAAAATAGATGTCGAGTGGCAATAACAGTGCATGATACGTAACACTTGCAGCCCCTTAGCGTGCGGCACTTCCTGCGTGTCGCGAGAATTTGTCACCGGCTTGTTCTCGTTATTCTCTAATTTGATATGACGTAGTTGCACGTTCGGAACGTCCTTAACATAGATCCACCTTACACGAAACTGTCCCTTCCACTTGTCCTGAGACCACACATTAGAGTTGGAGTTGTAATCTACCGCACTAGTCATGCGAGCCATTCCACAGAAATGGCCGCTACCGTTCACTGAAAAGAATAGGAAGACGGCGCCTCCCTCCCTCTCACGCTCGCGGAACGCCGCGTCCAGGCGCTTGTTGCCGTGCTCGGTACTGCACCATATCTCATACTTGATACTGCGATGGATGTCATCCTCTGAATAAGACTTGATCACAAAGAACCGAGCTAGAGGCGCACTCAGATCGAACTCCTTAGGGTTATAGTCATTCTTGACGCGCAGCTCGTCGAGTACGGGATGAGGCACGGCAGGCGCGGCCGGCGGTGGCGGTACGGCCACCGCGGGCGCAGCCAGCTGCGGCCGCGGCACGTGCGGCGCCGGCGCCGGGTGCGCCTGGTGCGGCGGCGGGGCGCGCGGCGCGTGTGCCCACGCGGGCGGCGGCTGGTGCGTCGGCGGCGGCCCGCGCTGCTGCTGCATGGCGGCGGGCGCGGGCGCCGGGGCCGGGGCCTGCGCCGGCATGGGCAGCGGCGCGGGCACGGGTGGCGCCTGCAGCGGCGGCGGTGGCGGCGCGGTCACTACAGGAGCGCTCTTGCCGGCGTCCCAGGTGCTGATATCCATGTTGTGTTTTCCGGGAATTATCGGTGGTGGAGGCATGCCGGGGCCCTTCTTCTTCACGGCACCTCCCTGCGAGGACGGCGCGGGCTTGGCCGGCTGGCTCGCGATCGACGCCCATGTCATCTTTTTGGGTTGAGAGCCACCAGACACGTCCTTGAGCTCTGGAGGGCGATCCTTCTCCGATTTGTGTTCGCCGAGCGAGAGCGACTGCACTCCCGTCTCCACGGCCTTGATGCCGTCGGGCACGTACAGCCCGTCGGCCCTGTAATAGTCATCGTACTGCTTCGCGCGACCGAGTTGTCCCCACGTCGAATAGTCGCCATTACCGTGAAAATAATTAAAAGTCGACGCTGGTTGTCCGAATGCAGCTGTCGAAAATGGTGTCGTTGAGGGTCCAAACACACCTGAAATTATAACGATAGAGAATTAAAAGCGTGGTTTAGTGTTACTGACGTTGGGAAGATCAAAAATATATTGTACTTGATAAGCATTTTGTGAAAATGTAAGGTAAATGGTAATTAGGTGATATATTAACAATGTCTGGACAAAAAAGATGGATGCGGTTTAACAGAAGCAAGATATTGATTCGAGGTATTGTCGTTTTTCTAGCATGAATATTTGATACGAAAAGTGATGAAAAAAGTGACATCTTTTCTCTTGTTACTGTATGAATACTAGCTACCATCCATTCCATAAGAATCGTGAGGATTGTATCCTCCGAAAGTCATCGGGTCTGTTCCATTGGTGGACCATGTCCCATCCCCGACTCCAAAAGCTTGATAAGGAAGTGCTGTTGTACCGTAATAACCTGAAATAAGGAAAAATATTTGCCTCTAAACAAATTTCCCACTTTCTAGTTATAATTAACTTAAAAAGCAACAAGATACAAAAGATGTTTAATTAATTTAAAAGATTGAATTTAGCCCTTATTACACACGACAATAAGCTTCAGTATCTCTTATTAGCACAATTTGATAAGTGGAGTCCCGCATTTTAGTTTTATCATCACAACTGCTTATAATCAACATTCAAACTGATAATAGTCTGAGATTCATCAGTGAGCACTGTAAAATCTTTGAGCTTGATGCAATTTACTAAAGGTCAAAGTTCGACTAAATATGGACTTGACCTGTACATGTAATTGACCAAGGGACTCGACTATAGATACAACAAGGCTTTATTTAGGATTCTAGGGACTGTACAAATACTAAACAAAGGGGAACCATGACCATAGATAAAACCAATCTAGAATACTCTAGGGACTTTACAGGTTCGTGACTAATATTCAATGAGACACATTACACATTTCTTGGAACTGATAACTAAGGGCGAATTAGACCATTGTAACTGATCACGGTCAACACTTTCTATGTTCAAGAGCTGTCAACGTCATAATTGCTATGGAATATGGACGCTGCCAGCTCATGAACGTGGTTAAGGCCGCAAATTCGGAGAGGTGTTTCTTACAGCGTGCAGCGGATTACAACGAGTTTTGACCACAGAAGATTCCACCACCAAGCGTAGCATGATCACCATACAAACGGGTTTTGTCGACGGAAGAATCGACAAAATAACAGATTTCTTTTGTTGATCTGTCATTTTGTCGATTCTTTCGTCGGTAAAACCCGTTTCTACGGTGGTCATGCTACGCGTGCTGGAAGACAGTTTGATTCCACCCACGTCTGATCAGTTTTGTTCGGGATGGCGGCCGACCATGTGACAAGTCGTGACCGCATAGCGCACGAGATCCCTAATGGAGCTGCACACTGCAAGAAACGCTCCTCCGAATTTGCGCCCTTAGATGTGCTGATTGCATTCAGTTTCAGCGGTGAAACTCTTATCCAGTTTGTGAACTCTCTTATGTGGTTGGGGGAGGTTGGTACTGTATCGAAACTTATGTACCTACCTGCCACGCTGTAGGGGTCGGCCGCGGACGAGATGGGTGGCGCATAGGAGGGCTGTTGCTGATGACGCCATGATACCTCGGCCAGCTCGTCGCCGCCGCTCTCTAAATGTTGCTCTTTCGGTGCATTTGTCACTAGAATCATAATAATTGAGCTATGAGTATTTTTGTAAGAAGGTGGGAAGATGGGCGTGTCATATTAAAGGTGTAGCTGTACAATGATCGTTTGGTGCGTGACCAAAATCGAAAACTCAGAACTAAAGCTGTTATCCTGTATTTTTTTTTTCAACATTTTTCAGATACCCGCACGACTTCTATAAACGTCAATCGAGCGCCAAAAGATCCTTGTAGCACACAACACTTCAATCTTTATTTAAAGATTTATGTATGTGAAACCGTTATATTGCCATAATATTAATTTCAGTTTGAGTGACGTAACTGGAGATTCACAGATAAAACATCACGGTTTAGAACCCTCCACTATTTTGTACACTAATGCACATTTTCACCAACAGTACACAACTGTTGTAAATACCAACGTTGAAATAAAATCTAGGTTCTTTTAGGCGTTACTTAGTGTGAGTGAAAATAGGCATTGGTGAGTATCCATTATTTACTGGAAGTGCATAACAAGGCACTTTATACTGCAGTATACAATGCGGTACGGCTACTCTCATTATTTAAATGTTCTAAGACCATTACAAATTGTATGTAGAAGCACAACACTGATTTGTTTTGAATGAGTCATCTAAACTGCTGATAAATGAAAGCAAGCAGCTATTGTCTTTATTTGATGAAACAAAAGATTGAAAATTGCAGTTGACTAAAAATATTAAGAATTTAAGCAACACAAATACTAATGGTTTCGTTTTACAGTACATTGCATACAAGTTTGTGTTATGTTGGAATCTAAACAGTGCAATTTCAAGAAAGAATGTATCAAAAAACAAAGTTGTTATTTATTAGTAATTAATTCTGATTTCTATCTCTAGTAATAATAAAGTCCTGTCTACCCTATTAACATTCAGGACTTCAAGAATGTTTATGCCCATGAGTAGCAATGACAGTTCATACAAAGGCCATTAATTACAATTGAAGTAATCAATTGACTGCAATTATTATTCAGAACAGCATAACACACAGGTCAATTCTTTGCAGTTATTGAGAAAATGCTCATTGGGCTTTATGAAAAAAGTAATAAAACAAATTCTATACAAAACTGCAATAGCTATAAGGTTCAAAATGAAAGAAACAGCTGATTTTTTTAAGGTTCCGTACCGAAGGGAGTTACTGGTTTTTTTTATTACTGATGAAAAATTTTAATGTGGGGTGTAGAATGATGCACTGATTTTGTGGTAACCGCATCTAGCGTTGGTGTCTCTAGCACCCTGTATATTCCAATATTATTAAAACCCATCATTACTAGAAAAGCTTGCATCTTACATTGTTGTTATAGTATAGTATGTGGATATAAAAAGGCAACAAAAACTAGTAATAACAAAAAGAATGTGCAAGTGCAAATATTTACAAATTGCATTTCAGTTATAGCACTACTAACCGACATGTTATGTAGGTAGATACATTGAATGAGTAACATTTACCTCGAATCAAAATCTAAATCAAGTTATGACGGAAATATATGGGAAAAGTAGGAAAAAAGATGCTATTCATGTAATGCCTGTTTTCAAGTTATGGAATCGGTTTGGGTGCATGGTATGCTAATTATAATTATAATATTTTGCAGGCAGGAAGGCAGTGTGTGTTTGTGCAGTATTCAACGGAATTAACACTAAATATTTTGCATAACATTTCATGCCTGTTTTCCATAAAAATAAAGAGTTACTTAAATGAATAAAGTGCACTGATTGATTTTCATTTTCAGCACTGGGGGAAGTCTTTTGTTCTAGTTTAAACTTGGGACATTGCAAGATTCAGGTTTAATGTTATTAAAGACAGTAATATATTCTAGTAATTTGACCTACACCAGATGACATAATTATAGAACACAGATGTTTCATTTTACAACTGATAGTGGTTTAATTATAAAAGTAGCACATAGTAATGAATGAAACCAACACATTATAAAATCACATTGTATTAGATTATTTAGTATTACTTTTTCACAACTGCCCAAGGAACAAACAAGGAATGGCTTTACTATAACTTTTCAAATACTGGTATTCAGATGGAACTGTTGCTGTTGGAAGCCAGCCCCAATAGGTATTATTAGAAAAAGGCTGGGCAGACAAGATGCTGATTTCAAATACTAATAAGTTTCACAGTCAAGGTCATAAGTTAACTGGTGATAAAAGAATGCATCTGCTGATTGTGTGACTATCTCAAAACTGTATTCATCTACCTATTTAACCCACACAATGGAGAATTACTTAAACACAAATACAAAGTAAGCACATCATTAAGGGATCATTAGCATGTAAGCATTTTTATCATTATTGCCTGACTAATCAAACAATTATAAAAGCATTTGTAAAGTTGTTAAATGGAAGCATTATAATATTGTTTAATTTTAATTGTTTGTCTAACAAATGCATTAATATTAAACCAGTAGTGGACCTTAGATCATTTAAAATCAACTATGGTATAATGAATTTTGAAAAAAACTTACTGTGTTCTACAAAATAATACATGTCTGCTCTGTAGTCACCCACCTTATAAACAAGAGTGGTACAGACACAGCCATTGATTATGTGTGGGTGGTAAAGATTTTCAAGTTATTTTAGATAGATGTCTGTGGGTTGATTGGGTGGGCCACCCACCTACATCCTCTCAGGTGTACAACAAAATCAGTACATTCATTTCACATAATATCACCATACATGTGACAACATTCAGATATTTTAGTTACAATCCCACATTTCACACAACTAACATGGTTAACTAAATTATACAAGATCTAAAATCACGAAAGAAATAATAAAAGTGAAAGCTAAAAAGATTACAACGCTAATCGCAGCATCGCAATAACGAGAAGCGAACGCGAAGCCGACCGGTACGCTGTTCCATCTACGGAGAAAACACTTTGCAACGTCACAACGATACCATCTTTACCTTGGTTCCCTTGCCCTTTCATCCGCTACGATCGCCACAATCATGAAACAAGAAACAAAACACCAATATTAGCTATACAACAATACGTTTTAACACGTAATTATTGAACAGAGATAGTGTAAATGCGAAATACCTGATCTGACACGCCTGCTGACATTGGCCGCGATTTTGAGAGTATGGAGCACTTATAGAAGTCTTTAGACACGACAATACCAAAATAAATCACATCAGTTTCACTACACAAGGTCCAAAGTGTCCGAGATTCACTTAATTATTTCTAAATGTCCGTGTTGTATAAAATCCACTGAAGTCCGGAACGGATGGACGTTTGTTAATGGCGACCAAAACAGTGTTGCCAATATTTTTTTGGAAAAATCCGGTTAGGTTATTTTACCGTAAATTAATAAACGTAACGTGGCCTCATAGTCTACTGAAGTTATTTCGCGTTCATTTCATTCCCATTTCGCTAAAGTATACTTAATTTATCATTGTGACACATTTCAAATTAAAAGATAAATGATTCCGGTCTTCCTAGAAAAATAAATTTTATTCCTTACTTTTCTAATGATTCATTCATCAGCTGACATACAAATAAACATATAAGACCCATTGTACACTGTTGGCTTATATTACATTTTTTACAATGGGTGATTTTCTGCTTTGTTCTAAATATTGTTGTTGTTCTTGAGTTCTTATATAAGGTAAGGTCTAACTATTCATACACGAAATATTTTCAGAGAATCATTTAACGGCTATAACGAAGCCATTTCAAGAGCAAAAAAGAATTTATGTAAGTATATTTTTATAAAAAATAAATTAATTAAAATTACTTGACCCACAAAATAAATACTGGTTCCTTATTTTACAACATCCATTACGCTAGTTTACTACATCGTATTTACCTACCTATTGATGAGGGTGGCGCGCGTCGCGACTATGTCAAAGGGGCGCGCGCGGCGCGGTTAGATCAAAGACGCGCGCGCGGCTTACCGCGCTCCTCCCCCCCGTGCCTCTTCGGTCCCGCTCGGTATGCGTGATGCGCCGCACGCGCCATATGCTAGCGAACGATCGGTCGCGAAACAATTGTAACAATGCCGAACTAAAGGTATACGAACCAGGAGTACCAGAATATGGTAATGTGCTACAGGGAATGTGGAAATGTTTTTCTCAGAGCACAAGCCCTCTTCCTGGAGCGTTATAGGAGAAAACCATCTCTGCAGACTATCCTAGGTGCTGTTATGCTGTACAGCGGTACCAGGAGTCAGGACTATGGGGTCTACATGCCACCAGCTGCAAACGGAGGTAGGCAACGAGGGTCAGCAAGAATTGAGAATGACATCGTCGATTCTACATCATTCAACTACGGATCTATTAACAGTGTTATGTGTTATCGGGAGGTCAAAATAGTGAACAATCACGGAAGATATCCCGTTAGTGACAGTATAAGTTTAGTGTTATTTACCTACAAAAAGACTAGTTTTCTGTAGGTAAGCAAATTCTCAGAATCAGCGTGTATCTGTATATGTGTGTAGTATTCTACAAACATTTTCAAATTCGAGTTGCACACATCAGCTGTTTATTAGACCGCTTTCACATTTAGGCGACTTTAGCAGCGCGACAGTCGCGCGTCTATCGTCCAGACGGTAAAAATCTTTTTCTCTTTTAGTTTTTGTCTTCGACTGTGCTTCTGCCGCGCTACTGTCGCGCTGCTAACGCCTTAATGTGAAAGCAGCCTTAGTTTACAGATGTGTAGGTAGGTAGGTAGACTATCATTCTTGCGCGGTTGCACGGTGTCATGACGTGCGAACACAACCTCTCACGCTGCCCAGCATAGAATAAACAAGATGCATGCTCGCATGCCGCCCGTCGCCGCGTCGGTGCGGCGCGGGTGAGTGGCGTGTCTCATTCATAGAATAGGTTTCGTGCAAAATGGCTCAAGAAATTTTAGAATTATAATAATTTCGAAAAACAAAAACACTTGATAAAATTTTTTTTTTCGTTGGGATGGCCTCTTTACTACTTATAGAAGTTACTCTTAAAATATTTCGTGTATGAAAAGATAGACCTTTTATAAATTTTTAGTCAGCTTTGAGTTAAATAGTTTATTGGAAATAAGTAGTTATCCTATTGACTTACATAATAAGATATATGTATATTTTTGCTTACTACCCCCAGTTTAATTAATATTTCGAATATTGTAAGATAAACTGTTTAATTTTCAAATACGCTTTTCTAAAGGTCAGTTCGCATTAAAGCATCTTGGAGCGATTATTTTCAGATTATCATCATTTTTTCTGAATATTCATTTATGAGACGTTTTGAGACTTCAATTACTTAACTATTGTCGTCTTGCAGTCGTAAAGATGATGATCAGATAGGTATGCGCTTTTCAATTCGTCACAGCTTGCCAGCATAATCGTGTGCTTTTGGAATCAGTCAGCAGTTTTATGAGTTTTATAGACAGTCAATAGATAACAATACTCATTAAAAATTATTAATTCTCATTATTTATTTAACTTCATAAGCATTATAATACAATTTTCATTTAATAATTTATTTTTTGGTGAAAAATGATGAAATAGTTTTTGTTCCACTTGCTGCCTTTTGTCTCGCCTTTTCTTTTGCTGTTAAAGGTTTTTCCTTTTTTACTACATTGTTGTCTTTTTCAGGGAATGTAAGTATGTTATTTTTAGATTCATCATCTGAAGTTTCACATTTTATTTTTTTCTTAGATTCATTATTCTCAACTTCAGACTTTCTTTTGTTTCCAATAGTTTCAATGGACTCTGGCTCAAAATTGAACCTTTTTTCTAATGATTGTCTTATTTCGTCTTGAAGATACTCAGACAACATGCCACAAGCATATTTCAAGTAGCGTTCTGGAAAAAGGAAAAAAATAAAAATTTGTCATAGTTGGCCAAAAGGCCATAACAAAAAAAAATGATGTCAGTAAATAAAATCTGTTTATGGGCCAAATCATAAGCAGCTGCTGGTTGGCTGATAATATGTTTGTACAAGCATGCATACCACATACAAAGTATTTGTACCGTCTTAGGCTTATTGATTAATAAAACACTAGAGCTAAGACAGTGTGGTCTACCCTTAACAGATTTTCCAGTAATAATGCTGCTACCATAAATAAAAAGTGTACACCAAAAAGGCAAAGGCAATTAGCCTCACTAGATGCAAACATAAGCAGGAATAAAAGTTTTAAGACTTTAAAATGTTTTTTACCTTCTTGCATATCTTTCAATGAGCTTGATACAAAAGTGGCAGAAACTGCTCCAGAAGTGACATGAATATTTTTATCTCTCAACACTTTAGCAAGCCTGCGGACTCGCTCTTCGAGCCAAACCATAGTCTTCTCTTCATTATATTTATATGCTTTCATATCAGCTGGACCCTACAAAGTAAAAGGCAATACTTTTTAATAATTATACACAGTAATGGAACTGTAAACCCAACTTTTACCAAGGATTCATGTACATGACTCTATAGAAAAGTATAACACCTACAGTGTAGGTGTTATACTTTAGTAGGTCCTACACGGTTAAAATGGGCTGGGGTCTAAAGTCACATACTGCATCTACAGTATAAGTTTTTTTTTAGGGGCTTAATGATTTCAAACCAACTATGGTATGGTTATTGTTTTCATGTCAAATACCTTTAAATCAGCAACATTTTCTAAACTCGGCACAAAGTTGAGAATCTTATCATATCCCTTTTCAGAGAGCAAGTCTTGTAATGGTATTGCTCTATCGCTGCACTGTTCCTTTAATTTTGGTAACACTGAAAATAGGTTACAACAGAATATTAGTTTTTCTTATATTTTGCAGCATGCGTTGCACTTGTTTATTGGTAAAACCTTAATTTGATATTTATAATCAGCATAACCACTCACTCACAGAATTTCTAGTCCTTCTAAACAGGTTCTGAAAATCAAATCTTACCTAGAAATATGGGGTTCACTGGAGTAAGTATTTGGAAACTTCCATCGGATTTAACAGTTTCTCCAACAAACCACGAACGACACGGTTCGTCGAATGTTCGGATTTCATAGATTTTGTTGTTTTTGTCATCTAGGCAATATTTTGAAGACTGACCAAGTGCCGGGTGTTGTAAAGTTATTATGGTGAAATTGATGTTGTCCAGTAACGAATCTGTAAATTTATTAATGTTTAAGTGATGATAGATGTAGAAAATTAAAAACGTAATGCATAATATAACGTAGAAAGAATATTGAAAGTTTCTAACCTTTTACAAGTAGTAACCATGACTTTTCTACACGTTTTGGAGGTACAGGAGCAGCAACAGTGTTTGATTTTGTCTTGGATCTTGTCATTTTTTATTCTGATCTAAATAAACTTGTTTAATTGGGTCAAAATCAATAAATCAATGAAATAATATTTTCGCGCTATTCATATCAACAAAACAAACGTCAAACATCAGCAATGTCGTGTCAAATTGGCAACTGGTTTGAGTGTTACCATTTAGAGAACTTGTAAAACAGATAGTCCCAGATGTTGTAGGTTCTACAAACATATTTCGTAATCAACTAACAAAAACCGTAGCTGGAGTCTAATGGTGTCAACACTATATAATGCGTTCCAGTCCTGAAAGGTTTACTATGTATTTCTAGCATTCTTTTTTCTTTATCGATCTTATGTCTTTCGTATTTTTCTTTCTTTCTAATCATGCTAAAGTAATAGACGACAGTTTTATATTTTTGAAATCTGTACGTTTGTCTTGTCTGTGCTGTGTTATCGTGTTTGACATTTTATAGATAAACCGCGCTTTTGCAGAAACTTCGTATTGAAAAGGTTTAAAACTAAAGAAAATATGCAAGCTTTTCTCAAAAGTGGCAAATTATCCACATCGGACAAACCCTCATCTTCGGGTGTAAAGTCTTCTGGCAAGAAAAAGCCTCCAGCGCCATGGGTTGAGAAATAGTAAGTGCTAACTTGAAATATCCATTTGTAAGTGTAACCCTCATTATTCGTATTAACATCAATGTTATCGTTCTTTCCAGCCGGCCGAAGACAATAGACGACATTGTAGATCAAGGAGAAGTGGTACAAGTGCTGAGGGAGTGTTTATCAGGTGGTGATCTGCCACATTTGTTGTTTTACGGCCCGCCCGGTACCGGCAAGACTAGCGCTATCCTTGCAGCGGCCAGGCAGCTGTTTGGTGATATATCCAGGGATCGTGTGTTGGAGCTGAACGCTTCGGACGAGCGTGGTATTCAAGTTATCAGAGATAAAGTGAAGTCTTTTGCACAACTCACTGTTAGTAGTACAAGACCAGAGTAAGTTAATGGTGTTGATATTTTACCTTTAAAGTTGTTCTTAGTAATTATTGTAGCTGCTGCATAAACATATGTATGACTTCAACCATCTATAGAAATTCTAAACTTGGTAACACATTTTACAACACTAAATCTGTTTTGTAGCGATATTACTAGACTAAACATGAAAACTGATATAGTCAATTGAACATAGATTGTATAGAAAATAGAAAGGATCCACACAGAGCTCTGTGTGAATTGGACCCTTTCTGTTCAAAATCCTATTGATATAAATAACTCTAAACACATAAGTGACCTGTAAGATCATTACAAGACACGAGATTACACAATATGCAATTCTTATCAATAAAAACGTCATAGTCTTTATTATTGTTCTCATTTCAGTGGTCGACCATGTCCCCCATACAAGCTGGTGATTCTGGATGAAGCAGACTCCATGACAAATGCAGCACAAGCAGCATTGAGGAGGACCATGGAGCGAGAGACCAGAACTACGCGCTTCTGCCTGATCTGTAACTATGTATCGAGGATCATACCGCCCATCACTAGCAGATGCTCTAAGTTTCGCTTCAAGCCTTTGGCGAGAGAGAATGTTATTAAGAGGTACGAATATTTTTATTAAAGGAAGAGAAATCAGGTTAATGAGAAGTATGGAAGAAGAAGACATTAATTTTTAATAAAACAAACATAACATCGTGCCTGTCCCCCAAACAGCCTGCCCTTCACCACTTCCTAGCGTTTACAAACTCCCACCAACCACTTGAGTATGCTGTGATCTACCACAGGAGCCCAGCACGAGTGGGTAGATGTCACATGTTTGAATGTTTGGTTCAAGTACATGCCAGTTTTCTCACAATGTTTTCCTCTGCCGCTTTGAGAGCACTGGTGATGAAAGCAATAAAACACAGTAGTGTGCCTGACATTGATGCCTTCGCAGGTATATCGTAGATGAGGCTGGCACAAGAATGGGGAGTTTTGCATAAGCAAAGAGAGGCCTAATCCCAGCAGTGAATGAAAGCAATGCCTGACTGGGTTAGAAGCCACAACCTATCTTCTTTTGAATTTATGGTATTATCTTATAATATAATAATATTCTAATACTATATAATAATATTTTACTATATTCTTATATATAAAATTCTCATGTCACAATGTTCGTTCCCGTACTCCTCCGAAACGGCTTGACCGATTCTCATGAAATTTTGTGAGCATATTGAGTAGGTCTGAGAATCGGCCAACATCTATTTTTCATACCCCTTAGTGATAAGGGTTGTCCACCCTTAACATTTTTCTTTAATTTTTAGACATTTTTTTAATTTCTATATGGAAAAACAACGTTTGCCGGGTCAGCTAGAATACTATATATATATATATATATATATATGATACTATATAATAATATTCTAATACTGAGGTTCTGCGCCGTTCTAATATGTATGGCATAGAGGCTCTACTTATGCAGCGCCAACTCAGATGGAGTGGGCACGTCCTTCGCATGAAGCATTACCGTTTGCCCAAAGTGGTCTTCTACTCTGAGATGGCAGAGGGCAAACGGAAGCATGGCGGTCAACATCTCCGCTATAAGGACGTGCTCAAGAGGCATCTTAACGCTTGCGCTATTGATCCGACCGGTTGGGAGAGGCTCGCTTTGCATAGGTACAAAAATGTAAAAACCTTCGAAAACCAGCGACTCGATACATTGAACGAAAAGCGCCAAATACGTAAAGAGAGACCTAAGCCCTCCTACACCTACACCTATAACTCCACCGGTCAACTCTACTGCTTTAGTTGCGACCGGGTATTTATAAGCAAATTCGGTCTGGCCAGCCATATAAGGGCACACGCAAGGAAATAGCATTAAAGGGTCGCCGTTACCGAAATCGGTAAGGAGGACTATATATATATTATCTTATAAAGTCGCCTGAGCCCAGTAGGTAGGCCTACTGGGCTCAGGCGACTAGGGTGGCCTACTGATGTTACTAATCATGTCTATATTGTTTTTAAGTCCTCTTAAGTTGAAGGTAGAGACACTGAACATTCCAGTAACTGGGTTGGCTGGCTGGGCTGGCTAACCAGTGGCGGATTTACTAGCAGGCTGAGTTGGCTTGAGCCTAGGGCGGCAAATTTGGGGAGCAAATAATTTTTTGCTGCCTCATAAAAATCAAAAAGATTTTGGCATGACGGTTTTCTGATGTTATACAGATAGAAGTCTGCAACAAATTTTGCCGATTACGTTCCCCTCTCACTTGTCATTGCACATTCCGAGTAGCAATCCTCCATATTCTAGAGTAAAACAGCTAGTTCGCCGCCCCTCAACCAGTAATCGGTAATATACCCAAAAATTATTTTATGTGCAATTTCAACGAAATTGTTGGATTGTAAAAATAATGTAGGACATGACAATTGTAGAGGCAAGAGTGGCAAAAACTGTACAGCCTATACCTTGAAAACTTGTAAATCCGACACTGTGGCTAACCAGTCTTTAATAACTAAACCAAATTATTATCAATGCAGACTGCGCGAGATATGTGAAGCAGAAGGCGTAGACGTCGGCGAGGGCGAAGTTTTGCACCAGGCAGTCGACACGTGTGAGGGAGACCTGCGCCGCGCGCTCACTGCCATGCAGTGCTGCCTGCGCCTGCTGGGCAAGATCACTGCTGAAGGACTAGTGGAGGTACATCTATACATAATAATATTGCCCTCCTGACCAATTTTATAGCGGCATTGGTCAGCAGAAATTAGCTATCAATGCGGGAGATATAGCATATAAACACAGGTGCACTCTCTCTTCTCTCACACTCATAGTCCAATGGGATGGCAACAGGACCCATGGCTTAATGAAATAAATAATGGGTGTAACAGGACTTAACGAAGCCGATTGGGGGTCATAGATCCGAATTTTTCACATTTTTTTTTTAATACCTATGTTTTAACTTTACTTTAAATACCTGCATGACCCCTGTATCTTACTAATATTATAAATGCGAAAGTTTGTGAGAGGATGTATGGATGTTAATCTTTCACGCAAAAACTACTGAACGGATTTGGATGAAATTTAGCACACAAATAGTTTATAACCTGAATTAACACATAGGACACTTTTTATCCCGGTAGTATGATCCCGTAGGAAAATCGAATTCCACGCGGGTGAAGCCGCGGGCATAAGCTAGTTATTCAATAAATCCATCAGCATAATTAAATATTTTCAGTGCATTACACTGAGTCCTACCGTAAAATGTGATATATCATCCCAAAAAAAAAAAATTGGTTTTCCACCAATATTTTTGCGTACAGTTACTTAGTTTAACGGCTTCGTTAAGGGTCTGTTTACACCTTGTATGTCGTCATCGTTCAATGGGACCTAAAGACAATATAATAATAAAACCTCTGTTGTAATATCTATAACTTGTGAACAGGTAACTGGACTTGTTCCTGAGGAGCTAGTCAACAAATACCTGAGCGTCCAGAACTACAGTGAATTGGAGATATTTGTGGAAAAGTAAGTTGATACAAACATGCTATTTAGCCAACTTCACCAATGATGAAAATGAATGTGATCAGCAGTTGAGCACATCTAAACAACCTTGAAAAGCTATCAGTATCATCATAATTGTGGAATATTGACACTTTGAATGCGTTTTAGATGTGCTAATCGCGTTCAATTTCGCCTTTCACAGTTAAATATTTATTTGAATATGATTAAAA
The DNA here is from genome assembly GCA_910589295.1 of Noctua janthe. NCBI lineage: Eukaryota > Metazoa > Arthropoda > Insecta > Lepidoptera > Noctuidae > Noctua > Noctua janthe. The sequence goes on along the minus strand of OU342556.1, from coordinate 7,529,857 downwards.
TAAAATTGGGAAGTTAGACATGACACCATTAACCAATCATTCCAAAGCACAACTTTAAAAAAAAACACTTAATTTTAGGCCCTAAAATTCGATTAATTTTCAATGAACTGTAAATTTTGAGATTTAGTTGTTGTGAAATCAATAAATAGTTGAGTCATTGAGTTGGCAAACTCGTGACGTCACAGGTTAAGGGGAATTGCGTTTTGGCAGATCATAAATAGCATGTCAAGTTGATTGGTGGTGTCAAGTTGTCAACAACCTTATTGCAGCCAATGCATAGTTCAATCTGGAACGGTTTGATCTCACGACTCATGATCGCCATTTAAAGCTTTAACATTTACGCTAACAACAACTATCCGTCGACATGTCTTGAGGCTATTGATATTTTATGTAACTCCAAATATGGCTAAAAGTTTCTGAACCAAGTATCTCATTTGCCCTTTCTGGGAAAAGTATACAAAAGTGCTCTAGGCGCGGGGCTTACGGTTTTTAAGATAATTTTGTTTTTGGACACCCACAATATTGACATGATGATTGTCCTCCAAGTCAGGCAACAGGCAACAAATTCCAGAGTAAACTTTGCTCGTATTCCCGCTTTCTTAGACTTGAATTCAAATACGACTTTACAAATGCACCATTTGCTTGTTTTCTAGACCTCTGCTTAAATCCAAGAAGAACTAAAGATGTCGGTCGACCTATTTCATTATTAAAGACATCAGGAGTAGCTTAAATATCATATGGGCCAACTCTGGGAAGTTAGAACCTCGACCTCCTTGCTAACTAGCTAAAAAACTGATAAACTTGTCACAGTTTCTTATAATAGTAAATGCTACAGGAGAAGATTGTTCTCATAACACAATCACTCTCCACCAGTTTCCTCATGGAGGCGTACTCAGCCTCACAACTCCTGGAGCAGCTCTCAGCAACCGTGGTTACTGCTGGCCATCTCACCAACAAACAGAAGTGTGACATCAGCGAGAAGGTGGCTGTCTGCTCACACCGGCTTCTGGACGGCGGGGCTGAGCTCATGCAGCTGACGGATCTTGGCTGTACCATCATCATGGCGAATAGCAACCCTTAGGGAGTGTGCAAGGTCTGTCGTTTATATCACAAGTTTTATAGAAGTCTCATCGAAAATTAAGTAGTATTTTGTACGAAGCGTTTATGCTATGAGTGTAACTTAGCGTTGTTAATCTCAAGTTACAGTTATAAGCATTGGAGGGGGCATCGCCTCACCTCGAGCCAAGACTGTGTCAAGATTGTGTCTTTGAAACTCCATACCGCATCACACACTTTTAAGCACCGACCGTAAAGCCATCGCTTTATCATATCAGCTAGTAAAAATGAGGTCAGGTGAGGCCGATGCGGTGAAGTGCTTATAAATAAACGATGTTTTATTTGTTTTTTGTGGTTGTTGGAGTCATAGTGTCCTCCAGTCCTCCGACTTCGTAGCTTTCCAAAACTCACATTCGGAACCCTTTCAAAATCGCGTTAGTGGATATCTTAGTGACGGCACGTATAGCGCAGTGGCTAAGCGATTGGCTGCTGCGGTGCATGTCGCAGGTTCGATCCTCGCACGGAATAAATATTTGTATAAACTACAAGCACCGCACGCAAAATACGCGCCTTTACGTGGAGTTGCGGACACCAGTTATACAATACAATACAACCTACAGGCAGCTGATCGGGGTCTTGCTGTTTGTGAATGTGAGTTTAAATGTTTGTAAACGCACCCACGATTCAGGAGAAATTTCTAGCGTAGGGCAATGCTTTTGTTATATTAAAAAAAAAACTTCTTCTAGCATCGGGCGTATAATACGCCCAGTTTCGCTTCTATAAAAAGTACAATTTCTTTCCCAATGGTAGTTTGTAGCTGCTGGCGTATGTGCCGCCATCTCTTGGGATGTAACTATAACTAGATCGAAATACAGATGGATGCGATTGTATTGTGAAAATAATGACACATGGCCATTCGTACATATCAAGTTACGTCGTCAGGCGATATCCCCATTCCACAAATTCATTTTATCAAAGCTGTGCGATGTTATAATGAACGTTTATAAATACAAGTGGAATAATTTGTGATTGATATTGCTACATCATAATCATAAGGGTGAAAATATTAAGATAAGTTTTTAATTTGTTATTCTATGTATTATGGTTGATTGTTATGCCATTGATTTGCGTTTGTAAATGCACAATAATGAAGAATTTGTATGATTGGAGGCAAAAAACGGTAAAATAGATATTTAAAAATATTTTTAGGTCTTTCTTCTTCACCCGTATCCATCCAATGCTGAGTGTAGGTCTTCTCCATTGCACGCAACTTTACCTGGTACTAGATTCCAGCATCCTACTTTTATCTGACACTCTGACCATCGGAAGGAACCGTACTCATTTAGAGTTCGGCCGAAGCGGTTCAGATCTGGCACAAGACAGTAGGCCGAGTAGGCTTCAGTACTCGTTACCTTTGACAGTGGAATATAGTATGTTTATTTAAGTACCTCCATCAAAGTCAGCTGTCGATCTTCACTGTGACTGGTGTCCAGTCCGAATTCCACCAATCCAGGACACTGTGCGACCCATCATATGCTGATCGTCGGTCTACCTGGCTCGTGGGTAACCTAAGGCTCCTTGGCTAAAAAAGTGTAAATTCAAACAAAAATATTTGTAAAATACATTACACACTTAATTGTGAGGATTGTGAGACACAAACTAACCCTATAGGGGTGCCTTTCATATCGATTGCGCCCTTATACTTTTCGTTACATGTTTTCGACAAACTAATTTTGAAACCAATTTTGCCGCGATTATAACCACTATCATTTAATAACACGGAGTTAATTGAACAATGGCATTTATTGACATTCAGAGTTAGTAAGGGCGGGGCATACCTTTTACTAGTGAAATAAAGCGATAAAAATTAATATCAGAAAACTGCTGAATTTTACACATGTTTGACCGCCAGAGCATAAACGCATGCGCGTACCCTACACGCCAAGCCACAACCTTTTCACCTACCATTTTGTCATATATTTGTGTCGTTGTACAGGGCACGCGTTTGCTTGTCACGTATATGTGACTTTGGCGGTCAAAAGGTTAAAAACGATTAGTTTATGCAATACCGCTGAAATGTTGCTAAGGTTGAAAAAATCGAAATTATATCTTTGGACCCATATTGTGACACCAAAAATACTCGATGGAAAGAACATCGGGACATGAACGTTTACCATGGATTCATTACATCCTACATGGACAAAATGTATGGAACAGCAGATTTTATCTGAATCCATTACATCGGTTTGTGTCACGAAACAATTATGTTAGGCCAATAAGTCAATAACGGTGGAATGGACCACCGTGTATAATTCCATCGAATCTTGCATCATCATCTGCCTAGCCTTTTCCCCAACTATATTGGGGTCGGCTTCCAGTCTAACCGGATGCAGCCGAAGACCCGTATTTTACATGGAGCGACTGCCTAGCTGACCTCCACTACCCAGTTAGTACTGGGTAATACGATACCCCTTGGTAAGCCTGGTTGTTAGACTTTCGGGCCACTGACTACTTGTAACGACTGTCAAATATTTACAAATTGTCATTTGTAAATATTTGACTGCCGGGACCAACGGCTCAACATGCTTTCCGAGGCACAGAGGGAACTCGGTATGTAATGAGTGGTCACCCATCCACGGACCAACCTAGGCAAGCGTGGCTTAAGGAGGTCTGAAGGTGAACCCCGAGCGGCTGTTATTATTTAGCCACGAACCCCTCCTGCATCGAATCTCGCATAACGAGGACTTTTTGCGTGGTGTTATTAATTTGGTCATTTGAACCGAAATCACATCTAAAAATGTACTATTCTAAAAGACAAATCGTGCATACCTATGTATAAATGATGTTCGCAAAATACATATAATGTTGTCGTATTGTCGGTCGTTGCAAAACGCCTCATCCTGTCTTAGCTCGCTAATATCGTGTGCAGTGACCTCCTTGAACTTTGTTAGATAATCTTATTTGCATCTTGTGTTACTGCAAGCCGTTAGATATTGAGTATCGAATGTTTCTCGATCTGATCATTGTGCTTTTACAATTTACAGGGTAGGTTTTGAGGGGAAAACAGATAGATACAAAGTGCAGTGGGTAAAGGAACCATGAGCTCGATTCGAAAGAAATTAAAAAATAGTTCACCTAATGACTACCTAATGCACTAAATATATTAACATACGCCCTAAATGCTGCCTAGTCCAGTTGTTGGATCTAAAATTTTAAATCGACTCCTAGTACAGTATGAATTAAAAGCATTAAATTCCATTATCTAAACCAGTGTGAAGTTTAGGGCGGTATAATGTCTGCATAATGTCCGTAGTATCTAAATATGTGATAGTTATACATCTGTAATTGTAGGTACGCGTGGTTTTAATATTTACGGTTTCAATGTAAACTTAATAATACATTTTGAATTCAATTCCACTCAGTTTGTAAATGATACCTTTGTGTTTTATGCATGAGATATTCAAGAAATAGTTCATTGATTATAATGTGCGCATTCTAACCGAGTGATTATTGTCAACGCGGAATTGCACGGTTTGTGAGCGTCACAGCACCTTGCAATTACAGCTGCAGCCACAAACATGCTACTAATACTGTTTGCTATCTCAATGCCATTTAGATTGGATTGCAAGTCTATCGATACCGAGCAAATAAATCAGCTTGTTGTATAACTGACTTTTAATGTACCAAACGACGACATGATTGACTGCCTCGTCCATAAAGTATCTTTTTACTTTCATTCATAACGTCGGCCGTTTAAAATCTGTTGTCAGGTGGCTATAGCGCGACTGCGAGCACTACCACCGAGTGTGCAGTTTACGCGCGCGTTCATTTCACTTCCGCTGTCGGTTGAACGGACTGGCGAGTAGGAAAGAAGAAAATAACGTTCTTATAGAAAGATAATATCGGGCGGCGCGGTGGAGCGCCCCTCCACGCCAGTGCGCGCGCGCGCAGCGCCGCGATTGGTCGCCGCCACTCCCGCCTCCCCCCTCCACCGCACGCGCAGCGTCTAGCTTTCCAGATTTCAAATCTCGACCGTTTATTTCGTAGTGAGCGGGCAGAGCGCGCGGGCCGCGCTCCGTCGCAGAGCGCGCGCCGCAAACAATCATGATTGTTTAAAAAAAACACAGCAACGTGCTTGTGAACGGTTCGGTGCTACAACGTGACATCGCTAACGATCAGTGCGTGCAGTGCGTCGTGGTCGACGGTTTCACGAATCAGCGGCGGCGGAAAGGTCAATTTCTTTCGATGAGTGGAGGTTTAGTGCATGTTTCTGTACATCATGACTAGATCCACACTCATCCATGGAAGTTGCGAGGTTCTACGGGAGGCAGCGGCTGGTCGGCGGCGGCAAACAGCGTCAGAGCGGTGATTACGGCGGGTATGATTACCGTGCACGTAATGATACGTTGAGCGGCAGGTACGCGCTCTAACGCCGAGGTTACCTCCGCGCCTCTACCTGCGCGCGACCGCCCAAATAATGTCATTTAGATACACTCCGCGCCGGTTAGCTATTGGTTGTTCAATGTAAGTTTTTGTAGTTGTTTTTCATCAATTTCAAAGGTAAAGAATTGAAGTTTTTTTGGCGGTTAAGTCACGGTATGTTCTTGAGCGTCTGTTGAAGAATGTGAGGTATATTTCTTAGATTGGACCTGTAAGTTTATCAGCGTCCATTTGTAAACCTCACGTGCGGCCGGGGTGAGCGTGTAGGGCGCGGGGAGCGGGGGTGGGCGGCAGATAGCGGCGCAGGCGCATCTGCTCCTTCTGAGAAAGGCCATTGTGGCGGTCCCGGAGTGGTCAGTGCGGTGACGTCACGGGCCGGGGCCGACAACCTTCCCCCCGCGACCCGCACGCCGACGCTGTACCTACACAACATTGAGGTACATCCGACAGCGTTCGCAAATGATTCTCAAAGAGATTAGTTTCCATGTTATTTGTTATGTAAAATGTTTTTGTTGATTGTTAGTTCGTTATAGTGTTATTTACATTTCGCATCCTGTGAGGCGGCTTCAACCGCTCTTAGGAGCCAATGAATGAATATTACCTAACAGGATAATGTTATGTATAAGATATCAGCGCGCTGGTTTTTCCGATTTACTTCCGTTAGAATACGCGGCAATTAAGATCCTCATAGTGACGCTTATCTGATTACAATGATCCATATCCTCCTTCAAAAGTTGCTTTACAAGGACCGATACATATTTACCTCGTGCATTACTATGGCGGGAATCCGTTTGCCCAAATTGTTTTTATAATTACCAATTTCCTTAAAACATGTGTCCGGGATACATTTCAAAAACCTGATTCTGGTTTATATCAGTCCCAAAAGTAGATCCTGTCACAGAAGAAATCTACTCCAGAATTCGTATGAATTAATGTTGCCCTTAATACCTGAAATACCTGTTTCACAAACCAGTTTTCAGTTCCAAATATCACAAGCAAGATTACAAGATAACATCCCATTTTTACAAAGGAACCTCGGCAACAATACCCATGTAGTGGTAATAACAATAATTTTCCCGCCAGTTCTAGAAACCACAGTTGAAAACGAGCTATCATTGGAACCCCTGACGATTACCCCTAATGAACAAATTGTTCGGCTTTCTCAGGAAACATTCGCCTTCTCGAGAACCCCAGCGCGCCTAACAAAGCAATTTTACAAATTCTTTTCAGACTAAATTATACTGTGTCCATCAAGAGTGTCGGCTCTCTGTTATTTCTACATGTTTTTATGCCTCGTAGAGTTGCTTAATAGTGTTCCGGGTAGTGGGTTTAGTGGAGCAGGTACCAAGCCCCAGGTAGAAGGTATAAAAGCGCGGGCCCGACAAAAAATAATTATGTAAGGCCCCGCTTGTAAACGTTTTGTTAAAAGTGAGAATTAGACGTACGGACCATTCGCCTCGTGGGTAGAACGCTCGCCTCTCCACGCTTTAACATTTCTCATAACAAATTATCGCATTAAGTTTATTACTTGTAATTTTTCCGCTACTCGGTTTTTCAACAAACGTGTTTTATTATCTTCCAAATTAATTAGACGGCGTTTAATTTCGAGATTAACTATGTTTTGAAATGAAGTATGGACGCTTACGTTATTTTTTATGTTTAACCGCGTCTTTCGTGAGCTAGTCTTGTGTAGAACATGTCAATCAATCATGTTTCTAAAGCTAAAGCCATCAAATAGATAAAATTCAGGAGACCCACCTCATTTCCCAACATTCCAGAACTCGTGACATCATATCTAATGTAAACATGTCTGGGATCCGGTCGACCTTTTGATTTAGACTTTCAATATTGAGATTATCCTCAAAATGCTATTTAGATTTATTGCGTACCCACTACACGAACAATCTTCATGAATACTCAAACGATATGTATCTAGCGCAAATATTACAACTTGAGTTTATTCCAGAACATTTTATAGGAAATGGAATACGAAGAATAACTATTCAGGCGTAGAGGACAACTTGAATAGATCGTTTATTTCGTTCGGTTATAACTCAAAACTGGAAGCAACTAGCGCGGACAGGGCCGCATAAAGATGCTAAAATATAAGCGTCGATAAACAAGAGTGTAGCTGTGTAGGCCGTTGCGTTATTCCCATGAAGTCGGAGTTATGTGTATTGTATGCGCGTGCTCACGACGAACGCTATTTTTTTGTCGTGTAAACATCGCGCTTCCGCGTTAGCTGGGCCGTGCGAACCGCGAGGGTCGAGGGAACCGCCCGACCTAACGTAAGATTCCTTTGTTTAACACTTTAACGCATTAGTATAATGTTCGCACAGTTATTGCCGCGCGGGTGCTGCACCGGTGCCGACGCTTCGCTACTTACTTAGATATCAAATGAAGACTTTTTTCCTATATCTCTGAAATGGCAGTCGATGAGTCAAGCTTTAGTCTCATTTGACGAGACTCGACTAAAAATAAAGGAATTACGCTGTATGCTAATTGGAATTGTTATGTATGCACACATTGCACACGGTGCTCGAAATAGACAGCGAGGGGGAAAGTGCACCCTTCGTAGTTCCCATGGACGTTAAAACATTCAAGTACCTCGTAGCATAGGTATTCAGTAACAGTAACGAGGGCGACAAAATAACAGGAATTTAAATTAGCTTTTGATTGTTTACGAAGATACCCCAACCAGATATGACGCATGTCTATACAGCGGAATACGCGTTAGAGATATTGATGAACCCCTTTTGTAAATACAATACAAGCCGAACTTGAAAACACTCGAGATTCTCAGGATATATGAATAAAGCAATACCATTTGAGGAACCGCGCTGAATAATAGACAAGCCGAACAAAACGACACATAAATAAAGTTAGAATTTGAATTGTCTGAAAAACGAAGTGATGCGACGAGAAAATTGTGCGGCACAAAAGCAGTAGCCAGCTTGATTGTCGCCAATTAGTTGTAATAACGGCCCTCGGCCGGCCGCGCTCGGATAACGCGCTGTAATTTGTTAGCGAACACCGAACACGGCTCACGGGGACTGTGAACAAGATTTATGTGTGAAATGTTCGAGGTCGATGCCTCTACTGGCTACTGGATTTTGTTTCAACGCGCCGCACCGGTCGCTCTCGCTCATCTGGTTTATGAAGTGTTGGACACATTTTATAGACTCCGCGACCGACGATGCATAACGTTATTGATTCAATAATCAACTCTGATTGCTATTTATTGAGAGCTTTGTTGTAAGGTGACATTCTATCCTTGCGACTCGCTCTATAACTACTGGTATTCTTATGTGAGTTCTCATCGTACACGTATTGTACCTCGGCTATATTTTACGCAACCGAAGCATGAATCATACAGTCGTTAAGTTACAACATTTCGGTTGAATGGTACTACCTACTACGTGGAGCTAGTTTCCCATCTTGTTTTAAATTAGCTAAGTCAGAAGGTATCAAGTATCAAAACATAAAATTGTGTTTAGTATCGTGTTACTGACAACTCGGCATAGATTTGTCACTTGCTTTTGATTAAATGCAATCAGCCAAATGTGTCGTTGTTTCATTTCTACAAATTCATAATTCAATAATGAAATGGTGCCTAGTAAGTAACTAGAAATCATTATTTTATTTAAAAATATTAACATTTATCTGTAATAGTTACGAAATCACAAATGTCAAATAGAATCATACAATTACAGCAAGCGATTACCTAGATGTACTTCTCGGAGGATAATGTAGAGCACAGTAAGCTCCCGGCGGAGAGGCGAGTGCAACGTCCACGGCTGCTCAAGGGCAGCGATGTGAACCGTCTAACCCTGGATCCTGTTTACGCGTATTCGAATCCAATTTTCTTTGAAGGCGGTCTGCAATCTACAATCATTATTTTTGCAAAGACAAATCCATTTCTGCCTGCGGTACGTGACTGTGGGGTAATGAGAGCTAATGGCGGCAGAGCTGTCATTACGCGGGCTCGGCTGCGCGCGCCGATTGCGGTGTCAGCTCGCCGGTGCGCCGGCGCAGCCCGCGATGTGCCCGCCACGCCGCCTGCCGCCTCACCTCCGTGGTCACGATTGCTGTCAGCTTGTGACACCACAATCATTATTGCAGTTTTATGTTCAATTCGCCGGTTACAACAGGCAAGCCTTGTTTTCTCATTTTTTTTGCAATAATCAAAGTCTCGGTGCATGATGATCGAATTTGGCAAAAACTTGATAGTAGATACTCTGTTGCATAACTTATCCTGCGGCAGTTAAGTCAAAGGTCACGATTGCAATAACGTTGCATTTAATACTGTACCGTTCTAAATGGCGAGGTTTGTTCAGGGTCTGTTAATGAATTCGTCAAACAAACTCCGAGACTACAAAGGAACGCTTTGCTTTGTTTTAATGACACATGTTTTTCTTAAATCTTATTTGTATTTTAATTATAGTTTTGTCATTTACTGGATAAATTGTTATTACTGGAGTGTGCTGTGTTAGCTGTAAGAAATGTAAGTCTCCCTAATTAATGTATTATGTAAGTATTCGACAATTATTTTGATAATAAAAGTGAATTTCCATTAGAAAACTTGTTTGATTTACTATTTTTCATTGAATCCATCGATGAGCTGAAAAAAAGAGCTTAAAATAAGTATGGCGCAGCCAACCAGTTGCGTTGCCAGTACACGGTTGAAGCAGCCCCTAAAATCCAAAATAGGTTATTAATAAATCAGCAAATTTCAATAGCAGGAATGTTGATGGAGGGAGACGAAGACCAAAAAAAGATGGTCAGATTGTGTGAGGAATTAATGAAAAGGGATTGAATGGTAGCGAAACGGTTTAGGAGAATGGAAGACAAAAACGTTTTATACAGAACTGTCGACCCCAAATAACATGGAGCATGTTCAGTAAAAAGAAGCAATAGCAGAAGTCGAATCTAAAATGTCGGGTTCTGTAAATAAACAAAAGAAGTCTTAGTCAGTATATCCTGATTATCTAAATGAGCTTCCAACAGTACAAAATTGCTAATTGTAAAATAACTTGTGGAAATATTGCCCACCATCGAATGCTGCTCCGCTTAAATCATAAATTAACGTTAACGAGATCCTTGCATTTAACAGTAACCAGTAATACACATGAAGCTGTAATGGCCAATGAAATATATCTCCTTTAAACAGCCCATTCGACTGCGCGCACGCATTATGGGTCTAAAGCATTTACATTCACCTTAAAGCTCATAACAATAATAAATGTAACGTTTTAAAGGAAATGTAATGTGATATTACCAACACCTGTCATAATCAGATTGAATATTCATATTTGAATATTCATGAAAGTTGTCAATTATGCCGTGACTGTCAACGGATATAAAATCGTTATTTAATTTTGTGACCATGCATTCACGCACCGTGCGTGAGAAAATTGTTACCATACACGGTTTACTACATTTTGACGCCAAAAGATAAAATAAAAAAGGTCCTTATTGCTTTAAATGATATAGTTGGTTATATTTTACACCTTTGTACCATTGACTAAGACATAAAACGTGAGCAGCATCGTGTAACAAAACACCTTTACGAGCCGTGCCGTGAGGTGCGTACGCGTAGACCTTATTGGATAATACGAATTGACCATTTTAGCAAGTCATAAATATTTTCGAATATTAGCATGCTCTCTTCATACATTCATTTAAAGTCCGCGAGCGCACGACCACGATATTTTTATGCTTACTATGATTTTTATTGATGGCCATAATTTATGTCGACACAAAACATTCAACGTGAGACTGCAAGGAATTTTATTAGGTACGTTTCGTTGTAGGTACTCACTATTAGCTAGTCGATCGTAAGATTATCTACGTGGCCTTAGAGCCAATATCCACGATTAAGAAGGACACTATGTAGTTGGAATTAAATGTATCGTTAACTGGGGCACAATGTCCGTTCTATTGGTCGTTTGTTTATGATCGGGACCGCCTGCTCCGATACGGAGCCAGTACTAGTCACTACTGCCGTGTTCATTCACGCAGCGACCATTCACTGACACCTTGAAGTTATTGTGTTGTACAACACCTGTCCACCGAGCACTGCAATGCTATGTGGAATGTTTTATCCGTGATTTCATTAATAATTCAAAGGAAACACTACCTGTGCAATCATAGTCACAACGTACGTTATGGGAATGTTATCAAAGTTTGGCGATCTATTGGATGCATGGTGCCATGAAGGTTTTGCAATGCAAATTGGTTTATCATTCGCTACATACAAAATAACATCAGTGCAAAAATGTTTTCATTGGGCACAATGGTCCATATCGTCCGCTACGGTGATTTAACGACAAAACCAATAATTGTAAATCAAACAAGCGTTTATTGGCGGATCGACAGGCAGTTGACTAGGTAATATACTACTAAGACATAGGTATTGCGCTAGATATTCAATTGAACGGATTAATTGGTGAACGGAGGGCCCGTGGACGGTCGTTAGCTACGACAATCACTCAGTGTTATGCAATACGTTACTAGAGCTAATACGTAGGTAAATATGCGGAAAAACACATGTAAATACAGTAAGAAACATGATTTTCAGGCAATTTGAAAAGCCTTTCTGATTGGTAATGGTAACGTTTGACATGCATGAGCCGTGACATGGCACAGAACTGTTCTTCATTTTGAGATGAACACTAAGAATCTCACAACTCTTTTCTTGACGAGGAATTGTAGCCAACTCAGAAGTCAGCCAGGACCTTTGATGAACCTCTAAAAAGCCAGATGCGAACTATTTATAAGAAAAAAGAAATCATTGATGCAAATACTGAATTTTGTGCAAAGTTAGGCGCAGATAAAGGTTATCCTGCTTATAAAGCCGTCAGACTGTAATTTGTTGCATGCATTTGATTTACGTTTAAACACCTTTTCACCCTTTGCCTGTAGCGCAAGTGTGGTAAGATAATGACGTAGGTAGGTACAGACGACATAATTTATGTTCCCTATTATTCATAACATGTTCTGAATCATAATTTTCGTCTCTTTCAAAAAGCTATTGTCGCATTCACAATAATGCAACGTCGGAATTCTTTCACAATGCGACAGACAAGTCCCAGGAAACGGTGGCAGTTGGAGTGGTTATTTTATTCGCCACGTTGCACAGTGGCGGCATGCAAGCGACAATTTTATCGTTGCGTAACCGTAGGTAGGCAACAATTTGCGCACAGTGCGTGTCGCCGATGTTGGCTATCAAAGCGGTGTTTCATTGACTTCCCAGCGGCCCCTGCGTCACGCGGGGTGCCCACCGGCTGTGCCACCGGGCTGCGTCATGTTTTGTGAAACTAGTGTTAATGATGGGGTACTATTGAAAGCGCGCCTACAGTTCCTGTGTGAACATTCCGAATCAAACTATTTTAATTGATTGCATGCTATGTGCTCCGTGGAGGCAAGAGAGCTTTTACGATGTACCGTTTAAAGTAATGATGGCCGATAAAAAACTAAGTTGCATTGCTGAGTTTTATTTTGTATCCCACACTGTACTGTTAGGGTCTGAAGTTGGAGAAATCACACGTGAGGTGAATGCTATACCTAGTATTAAGTACCTAGACTAGTATCCAAATGTACCTTAGTAATAAGCAAACATGCATTTATGCCGAGCTCGAGGGCCATTACGAACTGTTTAATTGTTTGCAAGTAAGAATTCTGTTAGTTTCCTTATGGAAGGAAAACAAATATACCTAAACCTAAGATATTATGTTGTAGAGTGATTAAGTAATAGGTATACTAAGTGTTTGTTACAGCAAGACACTCTTGAAAGTCGTAAAAGTCGTTTCAAGAAAACCATTTTTGTTTTAGTAGCTAGGCAATGTGTTGGCAAATTGTTTCTTATTGAATTGGCTGTAAAAATTAATTAATTTTCGTTTGGTTATGCTTTACTTATTTTGTATTGTTTAGTTAGGTCTACTACCTAAGTTGTTGAACATACTTTTAAAATAAAATGGTTTTGTCTGACCTGACACAATACGGCCTATACCTACATTTGAGAAAAAAAATGTGTATGAGCGTTGATTTTTTTGGCTTCTGTGTAAAATTTTGATTTTGTTTGGTTTATATTATCAGTATAAACTAGGCTGAAGATCACCATTCACCAATTTTTGAACTTCAATTACAAAAGACAGTCCCCCAAAATACCCGCCCGCCCTAAAGAACGCATCTATAATTCTCTGTCGGCGTAGTAGGATCTACATTTTAAATTATATCAGTAGACCGTAATCGACTAAATGACGCATTACAAGCAAAAAATCGACTAAACGATTATACGACACATAATTTCATTTCAATGTTGTTTCAGTTGGCCGTTGAACACTGAAACATAAAATGATTGTATTACCTACCTAGGTATCTCCTAGGTCGGACGTAGGTGTTGCACGCGCCTTAGTCTGCAATTCAGAACGAAAATCTCTAGGTCCCAGACAATCGGTTCCGTGTTTAGTCGTAAAAAAGGTATAGTTAAGGATTTAGCATAATATACAGACGACACAGCCGTGCATCAGAAATGTGTGGTCATATTTAAGAATGTGGTACAGTTTGATGGTCTGTACTGTACCTCACCTTTAAATATAACCACACCTGATGTCATAATTTCACTAGGTCTCTCTTACAGTATAATGAAAAATGTCATGAGGGAAGTTTGAGTATGAATGTGGGTGTTCCTGTAAGAGAAGGAGTAAACCAAAGAAACGATGATATACAGGGAACCTCTCTCTATGTGCCCCTCCCCCCCACATAGAGGGGGTCCCTGAATTCCCGTATTGGTGTTCCTTCCACCCTGTAGATAGAAAGGCGGATCATGAGATGACGATTAATCCCGGAGTATGGAAGAAGAAGACAAGCTGAACGGACCCTAAATAAATTGGGATTAGGGTAGGAGCATGATGATATCTCTTACTAGTGTAAGAATTTACCTTTTAATCGATTCAATCATTGATAAAGTTGATATATTCTCGTTGCGACCATAAATTCATGTTCAACGGTGCCAGTGACGCTACCTGTCGTCCTCAGGGTATTAGGTACACGCGTGAAGTAGAATTATTTATGTTTTGATTTACTCACCGATCACCATGCTTGCTTTGACCATATAGGCACAACAACCTTGGAAATAGATCTGAAATGTTGATACAGAAAGTGATTAGATATCGATTTTGAGATTTTCAGGCAGTTGGCAGACTGGCTGTACTAGTGAATCTCAGCATTCTGGAGAGATAAGTACTTACAACACACCTAGTAGCTATAAGGTGGCCTCTTTATTCTATTGAGGTTAAGTTGGTGTTGTGGGGCAACGGAAGGTCAAAGTGTTAGCAGTAGCACCGACGAGCGATCGATTGTTCTGTATCCAATACGCTCCATCTTGTCCAATCAGAGATTGAAGGATCACAACAAATTACGGCAAGCAGAAAATCAGTCATAGAATTTCTTGACGCTTGTTGTCATTTTCAGTTCACAACTCAGCAGGCTGTCCGTAATACGGCTGCGACACATAAAATTATGCAATCCAAAAAACACTTTACAAACTCCAATTTATTAAAACCAACATACGACACGCCGTCGTGTGAACCCCCATCACTCATTGTGGAGCACTAAACAACATTACTCATCATATTTAGTGTATTCAGCCCGTGGGAGCCCGATCTTCAAAAGAGTCGGTTAGAAAGGTTCTCCATGGAATGATTCTAGTTGCGTGACGGTAATTACTGCGGCGATGCTGATCGGTGTCTTGGACAGTTAATTGTAATGGCGTGTCCGACTCACAGGCACTCACAGCCCGTTTCCTGTGCATTTATTCCTAGTACAATGTTATGGATGTCAACGCTTCGTATATTCTGTGCGTGCGTTGTGTTCTCTGTCTTATGTAATAGTTTTTCCTAGATAATGTGGCACTAAACTAAAATTTCAAGCTGTAAAGTCGTTCCCAGGGCCCTGAAAGTCGTGATAGCGACTGAAAATCTAAAGGCTGAAGTTTAGCAGTGTGAAACCTGCAGTTGAATTAAAATGCGAAACAGTTATCTTGCTTTACATGTTCTGGACACTGGGTAGGTAACAAGTTTTATCTAAAGTGGATGGTCAAGAATCGAGGTGCTGTCAAACACATTTACGACATTTACTTTCCCAACTATGTATATTGGTACTTTCGCAGCCAGCGATTACTTAAAGCTCGGCAAAAAACTGCAATAATTGCAATTAATATTTTATTAAAGTTATATACGGAACTAAACGGATTAAGTGTGATTGTTGAATAGATGTTTGATTACACTTATGTTTAATTATTTTCCTAATTAGCATAGGAATGTGATGAACAGTTTTGCAATTACCTCCTCACACGAGGCCTTCAAATATATCTTTATATTGCTTCGATTGTGCTGTATTTTGTACATGTTATAAGTGTGTCTGGTGATGTGCGAACATGAGCCGTGGTGCGCAGGCGGTGTGGATGCCAGTGACTCCTAAACACAGGGCTGCGGTCAGCAGGAATGCGCGCGCGCAAGCGAGTGCGGCGGCCCGGCGCCGACGCACCACCCTCCTCTCATTTCACGCTTCTTGGAAGGGAATTTTCAATCATTTCTCTAGCATGCGAACTGTCATTGGATGCAATATCTAGAAAACATTAAGTGGAGTTAGTCGCCTCTGTAATCTTGTAACAAGAAGCGGTCGAGCGAGCTCCGACTGGTTGGTGAGTGGTGTTTACGCCAGCCTGTTTTATACACATTTCGATCGTGACTGTCCGAGGGGATGCTGGGAGCTTTATAGTTAGTGTGTCTGAGAGACGCTGTACCTTTAAATCGGTGCAAACAACGAGTGCATCAAGTATGTTATTATCTCAATTGGCAAATAACAAATAAAAGCTCAGTTTCTTATAGCAATTGAGGTTCTTGTGAAGCGTTCTTAAGATAAATGTTCGCATATAAACACGAAATTAAGTCGTTTAGCGTTATTCCATCCATCTATTTTAAAGTTCTGAAAGAGAACTTATTGGGATATAAGTTAGGTGCTCCAAGGACTTAACAACCTGCAAATCAAAGCTTAAAATTTTACGATCACTCGTTGAAAAGCTAAACGTAGTAATAACTGTAATCCTGCCTGCCCACCTACTCATAATTAAATAAATCACCTAAACATAATATTGCGTTTGTCGGGCATATCCAAGTTCTCACGTAAACCCATAAACCCGTTGATATATGGTGGCTTCAAAACCCGCAGTTCGTAGAAGGAAGCCTGTAGCTCATGTCAGGACACGGAACGGTCGCCGTATGAAAATGAGATCAGATTAGACTATATTATAATATCCATGCTAGCGGAGGACTTGCTTTTCGACGAGATCTCGGATAAGGTTTTAAAAGAAACTGTTTTCGTTATGTTCAAGGATTTGTTTGTGAACTTACATGTTACACCGTAACGACTGCTTTTGGTGAACACCCATTTTAATATTCTTTAGTGTATGAACCTAAATAGTTACCTTACCTAACAAAATCTGAGACTAGCAATTCTGCAGAATATTTTTGGAGTAATGAGAATGGCGACTACGCACTAAGTCGCCATACACACATTCTCACTCAAAAAAAAAAAGAAATGTGGCCATTTTGGTAAATTTTCAATACCAAAATGGCCGCATTTCTTTTTTTTTTTCTAATTTTCGGGCAGCACAAAATGTCGGCGTTTTTAAGTGCGCATTTAACGTTTATAAAATAAATCTAACTTTAAGTCGTGCTACAGCGTTCGGCTTCGCAGTAAAAATATGTTTTCATCTTCTTGCTCGAGATTTAGGTCTGAATATCTCTTATTTCTTTTTCGCCATTTTTGTTTTCTGCCTGCTACGTTCAATAGCTACTGTGTTTCTATCTGAATCTGTATTGCTGTTAAACAATTTTTTAGATTGGGGTAGGCAGCAATTACAGAACGCCACCTGCTACGATCCGCACAGAATCCTTTCGCTTTGTCCTCGTTCATCCATAAAAATGTATGAGGTAACTACTAGAGACTTCGGAGACAAAATAAACTTTTACTGATCTAAGCTTAGATGACTACGATGCTAAGTTAACTGATGATTGATGTTATGGATATAGATATGGTGCATAGTGTACATAATTGGGTCTTCACTTATTTTTTTAATAACTTTACCCCACACTAGGAGTTTCTCCTGTATCTTGGGTGCGTTTACAAACATTTGATCGAGACCCGGAAGTACCTCTAGGTCATACAACTATTTGTTTCGTGCGGGGATCGAATCCGAGACACGCAGCGCAGCAGCCGATCGCTCTACCACTGCGCCAACCGAGCCGTCAAATTCAAGTTCATTGATTGGAAATGTTAACATAAGTGTGTAACTATGTGTGCACACTAGACATGGGTAATGTCGTGATTTGCACGTTTAAACTGATTTTCAGTATTTACAGGTTCAAGGTTTTCAGTTTATCGGCACTCCACTTAGCACTATTTTAGAAGGCTGAATGAAGCCCCGCTTTAGGTGCGTGTTACTTTAACTTAGTTCACAAAGGCTTCAACCATACAGGTTGATTACGCACAAACGAATACCACGAATACATCATTCAAAAAAATGAAGCGGAAGCTGTTCCATACATTTTGACCGTGTAGGTATTGCGATTTTTTAGGAAAAAGCTGTTTTTTTGTAAAACCGACGAAAAATGTCTATGTGGGGTGGTTCAGAATGACCAACAGAATACATATCGATATCCCACCCATCCTGTATTTACTACTTAGGTACCTATATGAGTGTTTTATTAAATTGTTTTCGTAATAAACAATTTCAATGGAAATTTCAATAGTTCATGCTCATAGTTTCAACATAATTATCCTCTTGTATGTAATACCTTGTAATTTTCATGTAAAAAATAAAGTAAGTAAATAAAAAATCTAAGAAACAACCAACACAATAGATAGTTGTCTATTACAAACTGCTTCACGGGGAAACGACTGGGTACAGCCCGCCCAGTATATTCTGAGACCCCAAAGCGGCGCTGCTTATACCGACCAATGGAAAAATCAGTACACTTACATCTAGTTCCTTGACTCGCCGCTTGCCAAGTACGCTGGGCACACTGTACTACCATCGTATCTGTTAGTGATGGACGCGGATCATGGAGGTACTCCGTCAAGGGCAAGGCCGTCGGGTCAACGACCCACACGTTATGGCTATTTAGGGATTATGCCGCGTTACGAGCCTCTAATTCGTTATCGTACATAAGTGAGCTTATAGTACAAATATGAATAAATTGTTAAAAAGATATTATGGTCTTGTCGATTTGTCTCTGTTAGATTAGCATAATACAGAGTCTGAAGTTCTGAACTAAGGTCGCATGTACAACTAAACAGGTTTCCGAAATAGGTAGGCCTACTTTGAATATGAGAAATTTTGAGGATGAGTCCATTAGCACATCGAAAAGCCAAGTACCTATGTAGCCATTGGCTTTTTGGAAATTCTGCTGGTCATCGTCCAGGTGTGTAGTGTTAAAGCAGTTGTATATGGGTGACTGGGTTCGGCCTTTTTCTTGCAAGCGACAGATTTATCGTCCTCCATATTTTTTTTAAAGTAACCAATCAAGCTGTCTAAAATGAATTAAAAAATAATATCAAATGAAGAGAATTAAAATTGATAGTTTTTTATTTACCCTACGAACCACACGGGTTAAAAGGGATCAATCGACTGGTTAAACACTAACGACTAAATAAACTGACGTTAGTTAACGTTTGATTAAATAAATAAGAATATTTTATCGTAAGCACAGAAACACACGAGGTTGAGTCATGACTGGGGAAATGTAAGTAACATGGTAATATTTTAAAACATACTGCCTACGTAGTTGCGGGGCTTAACACATGTGGTGTCAGACAGAGTTATAGTTTTGGAAAACTAGTAAATGAATACCGCTACCTCTCTACACATTTGTGTTGGGCATTCTTTAAAGGAAATGTAACTCTTTGTAGCACATCAAAAGACTTATTTTTGCTACCACGTTAAGTTATTTACTAATCTCGGTGCTATACCATTAGTTAGGTATCTTAGCAGAACTTTCCACAATGGTGCACTTTATTGAAATCAAAGGCTCTGAAAAAAGAAATCTTCAGAAGTGTGTGACCTTATTGCATTGAGATAAAAAGATAAAGTTCTGAAAATTGATCTGATTTTTAGTAAGTACACACATATATACAAAAGTTGGTCCTAAGAGTGCAAAAGGAGAGGAGCTCGTGGCTAAATAATAACAGCTGCTCGGGGTCAATCTTTAGGTTAAGCCGCGCTTGACTAGGTTCTTCCATGGATGGGTGACCACCCATTTCATACCAAGCTTCCTCTGTGCCTCGGAAAGCACGTTAAGCCGTTGGTCCCAACTGTCATTTGTAGATCTTTGACAGTCGTAAACAAAGAACAAGTCTTACTAAGGGGTATCGTATTACCCAGTACTAACTAGGTTGGGTAGGTCAGATAGGCTGTCGCTCCATGTAAAATACTGATATTCAGCTGCATCCGGTTAGACAGGAAGCTGACCTAACATATTTGGGAAAAAGGTAGGCTGATTATGGTCCTAAGAGTACATAAACTGCGCAAACTACAAGACCAAAGTAAAATAGCAGCCCAAAGCATAAATTCTAATACATCAGTCATCTTGCTTGTAACTAGAATAAATCACGTGTCGCTCTAATCATAATGAGATCAACATTAACTTAACAATATTGGATACTTTGCCTATCTCGAAGTTAAAAAGCGTGAGAAATGCATATTATTAGTATGAACACGGTAACATTTTATGTTAATTAAGTAGAGTTACTTGATTTTCTAGTATAAGTAGTCTTGTATAGCTGTATAAGGATCTTTTGACGCGTGGTCAAAATCTCAACTAGCGTCGCCATCTTTTTCCTTTTAACCCCATACTTTTGACGGTCGCCGCCATAATACAGAAGAATCAGCAAGCCACATTTAATTAAGATAATTATGTCTCAAGCCTATTGATTAAGATTCAATTTTGGAGACGCATGTCCCATCATCTTTTCACAAAATTTTTACTAAGAGCACCCTCCCGTCAATGTCATTCGAGCGCCAAAAGATCCATGTAGCACTCACTATAATATTTCTGCATTGTGTCAGGTTTTTTTCAATATCTTTCATCACAATTTCTCATTGGGATACGGACAAGATGCTCATATAGACAATACATCAGATTGCTGACATTGGAAGCCAATGAATCATAAACATTTTCCAAGAAAAACGATTCGTCAAAAACATGCGCAAGGGAATTTTATTGTGAGCCAAATTTTGGTGGCCCTTGCGAAATTTTATACCGAATTCTTAGTAAGAATAATATCTAATGTTAATTTTGTTTACGATGACTTGACAACTGACCTCTTTTTAGTTTATTTTTTCCTTGTCATAGATTATCAAAACACCACAGTGTATGTATAATGTGATCAACGGAGCGAGCCTGTTTATTTAAGTTGCGTTTAAAGCAACTACCGGAGAAACTAATGATGTTTGGGTGTCATTTGATACTTACTGGAGTTTTATTAGCTTGGCTAGACATATTAATGGTATTGTAGACCCTTTTCTGGGATAGCTTTTTAAATAATCGGTAATAATCATCACGTTTTTTGAATTGAGTGAAGTTGGAAATTTCTACTTGAATGGCTCTTTGAATTTTATTTAACTTCATTAAAATGAAATGAATACTTAATAAACCGTCTCCCTATAAATTTTCTATCAAATGATGGTAACGTTTTTACAAAAATATGAAAAGATTTGCAATTTGATGGTTATCAATTAAATCTTTTCAAAGGTAGAATTCACGATATCTTAAGAGTCGTATACTTTGAAAGCTAGATAACCTTAGCTAAAGTCATATATCTAGGGTTCATATAAGTGAATACACTGTTTATCTCGGTGCTTTATGCACGACAAACAGTGCCCTATGACTGGCACACGTAGATCGAGGATTGCGAGATTTCACCTGCATAATTATCTACAGAAGATTGGTATTGTATACTGACATAGTTTATACTTAAATCATATTTGGAGGAGTTCATAAGGGTTATGCACTGACTCCCCAAATGTATGTAGCTCTACTCCGCTTTCTCGAGCATAAAGCAAACCTTGCAATGCTGGTTCATTCTAGTTTCTACCCTAAGTTATAAAATAGGAGTCTACCGGTATCCCGACTAATTTCACTGTTAAATTCCTCAAGTGATTCAATTTCAGTTAGTCAGAAAGTCAAAATCCCAAGGCGTCATAAATTCATCAATAGGTTTGTTTTTCCTTTTATTTCGTTGCCATTTAGTCATTTTCCCGCGCCTGATTCAGAATTCCAGTTTTTGTCAGAAAAACGTGAACATTATTTACGAATAAGTACATTTTCCTCCCTGTCCTGTCCATGTCAGTCAAGTTAGAAGTACAGTTGATTAAGTATCTTACAAAAAAATGGAAAGTCAATATTATTTCTAACATATTCGCTGAACCTTTCTTGTGAACTGGCACGATCTGCGTGTGCGTTGAAATAAGGATCGACCGCAAGCGTGCAGTTGTTATGACTTTTACTGCCGTTGTTATAGGGGCTTTTTTTAACTATCGGGTTGGTGATGTATGTTGGTGGTAGACGCGGAAGTGTTGTTCGGTGTTCCCACACGTGTGATCATTAGCTGTTCCAGGGAACCAGTGAGCGCGGCCTGACGATGGGAACAGCACCATTATTGACACTACACACTTACTGTCGCACTTTATTGTTACTCTATACAATGATAGTTTTGTTTATTGTTGTGCTGTGATCTAGAGGATGATTGATAGTCTGAAATTCGTAGAAGAATAATTGCGAAATGATTAATTGTTATCGAAGTAGCTGCTATTACCTTCTTTACTGTACCTTAGTTTGCTAAACAGCAGTCCACCGAAATCCTTCGAAATGCATATTAAACTTCGCTAAACTATAAAATAAGAACTTTAAAAAGTTGAATCTCCATATTTTCGATCATAAACTCCGACGGCCACGTACTGCCATACTACTTAGCATCATTCTATAGCAGAAGTCAGTACAAATAAATCATTTCCGAGCATGTCATTACACGGGCCGACACTTTCCTAAGAATTCGTGGTCCGGATTACAAGCCTCAGATCTAAGCTATGATTACACTGAACCCCTCCCCCCACACCGCGCGACACGTCATCAACATCGTGGTAGAAAAAAAGAAGAAAAAAAAGATTATTATTGCGCAATTTGAAGCGTCGTTGGTGTTCATTCTTTGCCGTAATTGCTGCGGCTAATAGCACCAGCTGCCGAGATATCACTGTGTTTTAAGTTTTATATTATTTTATAGCTATTATTCTGAGTATTTTTGGTTCGTTATAAGCGTTTTAAACCGTTTAGTTCCTATGTTACTTGAGCTAGAATTCAAATGGTTCAAAATATTATTTTCAACGGTCTTCACGAATGGACAGGAGGAAATCTTTTAAATATTTAATCAAGACGTGAGTAGCGGGTCATTTATATTTTTAATCAAACAAGGCCTACAATACTGTTAATTAAAATGTAGTCAATTTGCATACTTTATAGTTCATGATACAACAGATAAGTAGGCTACTACTTATGTCAGCAAAGCACAGACAGTATGGCAGTCGAATCGTGCGCAGATAATGATTAATACAAACAGCAAATACAGTTGCAATTGACCATAAACATGGGAATTATCCGAGAAACTGTTAGTTGTGTATCTGTAATTATAAAATCTAGTGGCTCAAGGCTAAAATAATGAATATGAGACTATAATTCAGCGCTGTGGTGCAGTTAGCCCGTTTTACGTCAACCGTTTGTTAGTTCTGCCGTAATCTTGCGATCAATGATTTATGAGACATGAACGCAACTAAAACGACTTCATTTTCAATAAACACGTTGTTTCAGTCTTTTAATTAAATTTTTATAGGCCGTAGCACCACCGTAGGCAAAGTCTACGGAGATTTTTTTCGTCACTTAGTAACGAGTTTTTCGTTTACGTCGTGATTTATAATATAAAATCCATTGAATCGAGTTTTTTTTTTGTTGGTGTGACCAAGACAGTCTTTATTCATCGAACCCTGCGAATTTCTATGCTCAATTGTCTATAGGTGTCGGAGCACTCATACAAAGGTCGCTTGGACACCTTTCAAAAATCTAGAATGCACACGAAAGCGAAGGGTTATGATTAATCGGTTTAATTCTTTGTTGCCAACATAAAAAAAAAAAAAAACTTTTAGGGTCTGTCATCGCAGTTTCAATAAGACTAACTTTTTGCAACAACGCACGTGCATTCCTGGAGAAAACCTGAAACAGTTTTATCGTTTGTGCTGATTTTTTAACGCCAGACCAGAACCCCAGACGTTTCTTCAATTGACGTTTGTAAAGCAAGTTTGTCAACATTTCAATTCTGCATTTATTCATCATCAATTTCTGAAGAAATAATATCCGTTTCTCTATACAGGGTGGAAGGGACACCTTTTTTATCGGTTATTAAAAAAAAAACTGCCGTTCCATAGAGACATTTTGACCATTTAGGTATTGCTTACAACCGTACTGCGATCGCCAACCCGCCTGCCAAGCGTGGCGATTATGGCAAAACCCCCCCTTTTGGGGGAGGCCTATGTCCAGCAGTGGACCTCTTTCGGCTGAAATGATGATGATGATGAGGTATTGCTCTTTTGTAGGAAACAGCTGTTTTTTTTTCTGAGTTCAGAATGATGTACTGAATATGTGGTAACCGTTTTCGCGGCGGTGTCGCTACCACCCTGTATAAAATTCTTGTAGGCTATTCGTTTAGTTACTTCACTGCCAATTAATTCCGCTCATCCAGAGAAAAAAAACAATTTACTAATTTCTGTTTGTATTCAGCAAGAAGTTAGTAACACAATTACACAATGTTATTAATACTTAACAGTAAACGTTTTTATTGGTAAAGGTACGTTGGACAGGTGTGTCGTGGCACATGACATGTTACACGACATTTAATTGCCAATACTCCATGCAAGTACTTTGCAAGGCTGTTGGTAACACGGAGAAGTGACTAAATGAAGTGCTCAAGTATGCATAATGCTGCACTTATTTAAGTGGGAATTAAATATCCTATTGGCAGTTTTGGCTGTCGACAATTTTACTTCTGCGTATTTTCGTCGTTTCGTACATTCGTCTTGTTAATTAGATTAATTTGGCCACATTAATAGGGGTTTCAGTAGGTGTCTTTATATCCTGACATGTGCAGGAATTTCATTGAATTTTAAAGTATGGGCCCTAATTTTGACTTTACTGGCTACGATCAAGCGATATAATATGCGATATGTGTTAAACAAATGACAATACAACGATATCTTCAACGTCTGTACGAGTTTGTATGTTGTTCTTTCACGGCGTCCGTTATGCCTCCATTTATTTATTACTCCATGCCACATGTAAGCTATGTTTAACAAGCTGATACATACATCACTATTAGTTATATACACGTTAGGCAGTTTATTCTTACCCGGATATAATACGTTAAACACTAGCCTTTCTCTTAGGTACAATAGATAGGCCCTAATGTTCCGAACGGCCAATTATATCGAATAGCCGCTATTTATCTGTAAAGCAGTGAAATATGCACTAAATAACTGTAATTTAAAATAGGTACATTGTTAAAATGTCTGGCGTATAATTACTTACTAGGAATACCTAAAGGAAAATTGATTTATCTTCACTACGCGACCGAACTGATTATAGACTTAATTTGAAGTTAACTGCTAAGTGCTAGTTATCAGTAAACGGGGATTACTTATTAAGTTATTTATGAGAAATAAAATTATGGAGGCATTATTCTACTAACACAGTTTTAAGCTTTCACGGTTTACAACCAAACTTATACTGTCAATTACGGGATATTTGCCGTGATTGTTCATTATTTTGACACAAAGTTTTTTTTTTTATAAAGTATCTGTAAATCTTTTATTTTCTTTTCTACACACTGTGTCTACATTTCTAATCCTACTTTCCTCTCGCAGGTCTGCTGGAAGAGATTTCGCATGAAATAAGCAGTACCTTTGTGCTCTTCTATGTTAATGTAATATTGTCTTGTTAAGTATTTTGTGTGTACATAAATAAATAAATAAATTGCCTGAAACTTTTACAATGCATACTTTGTGATTAACCCGGGAAAAACACAAGAGGTTAAGGTTGTCTTGCTATATGTAAATAAAGTACCTGACAGACGCCAGCACATCAAGCTACCTAAAAATGTCAAAATTTCTCAGTCAACCTTAAACCTAACGCTTCAGCGATAAAGTTGAAAATCTATTGATCGATACCAGTTGTAGTAGCTTGATGTGCTGACGTCTGTACATAAATGGATAAAAAATATGAAACAATAAGTAATTTATAAGACAGTCCATAGCAACGGTGCACAATCCAATATCCATTCAGAAATCACAAAATGCATTACAATGTTTCCTTATAACAGCAAAATTTACAATTGTTGTTTTATAGAGGCGGACTGACGCAATTCAGCTCAGCCCTTCAGATGTCGGATTGTTCACTTGTTCTGTTTTACAATCATTGCAGCGCTTTACAGCGCTATAAAAGTATTGTATTGTATAACTGCAAAATGGCCGATGTACAATTATACAGGCAGAATTGTAATAGTTGTCACTGTATACAGGGTGTAAGGGACAGCCCTCCACAAACTGACAGGGTGCATTCAACTCCTTATCTTGAATCATATTCCAACGGAATTTTTCTCCGGATTCTTTTATTTTGTTCAGTTACTATTCCTTTAATTTAATGTAAAATTACATTCCCTGTACGCGGCACTCCATTTATGTATATAATACGGCTAAAATCAAAAATCCAAAATGGATGTTGAAATACTTTAACGACCGACGCACTACAGAGTTCATAGAGCTCGTCGTCGAGCTTGACGTTCGCTACGTGCATTTTGCCACGTAACGATACATTGCGTATGACGAAATAATACAAATCAAATTTATTGGATTCCCATAACATTCCCGAAATAATTTCTTGAACCGGTCATCTTAGTATGATACATTGAATTCACCCCATCAGTTTGTGGAGGGCTGTCCCATACACCCTGTATTTTGTACCTCTGGTTGTTATCATGGCAAAAAGACTTGACTATTTCAGATTTTTTAAGGCAATATTCATGAAAAGCAAAAGTAGAGCGTAAGGATCGCAGCGTTCTGTTGTCTCGGTTAACATCATGGGAAAAAACGACGAAAGACGTGAGTTTATGTCTTCTTGATCTATGTTAACCCCGAAACATTTTCACATCAAATTCTGAGAACAGCCTATTTATCTATTTATAGACCAAATGACTTCCTTTGATTTTACTCGGGTACCAACCAAACCAGCACGGAGTTATTACATCCGGAAGCATTTAGACTATCAATCGATTTACAACTTTATTTCTCTATTCGATGGAGAATTTATTTCTATATTTTATTGTATGAAAACCACAGAAAGTTATAGTTAACACATTTAGTGTTCACCACCCGAAAACCATGAATATTGACTCTGGAGGTTCTTGCGGTTTCTGAAAGCGAAGAAAGTTGGAATTGAAACGTAAATTATACTTTCTTTTATATTAAGACTAGCTGTTGCCCGCGACTTCGTTCGCGTGGTAATTTTGATGTGTACGTAAAAAAGACCGACTATAACCTATCTCTGTGCCAAATTTGATCCAGATCCGTTCAGACGTTCTGTCGTGATTGCGTAACAAACATCCATCCAGTCAAACTTTCGCATTTATAATAGTAGTAAGATTTCATTTAGTTAAATTCCCTTCCTGTCCTTCAATGAATATAGAAATGTCCTCCAATTAACAACTAAAATATTAATTAATATTTTGTATAAAACATAGACAAAGTACAATAATCTTTCGCAAAGAAAAAGGTAATAAAGAGTTTATATTTCACTTTCAAGTTCCATCCTCAAAAATACAAAAAGATTTGTGGCCCATGAGGGGATCGAACCCGCGACCTTCGCGTTATTAGCACGACGCTCTAACCAACTGAGCTAATGGGCCAATGTGTATCTTGTCGAAATACAGTACTACGTCACTAGAACTTCCAAATCTTCCAATATCGTATTAATAAATCTGAAGGGATAAGCAGTTATCAAACATTTATTTATTATAATACTCTCCTTTGTTCAAAGACAATAATAAAATTATTTATTACTAGCTGACCCGGCAAACGTTGTTTTGCCATATAAATAGTATGAAAAATAGATGTTGGCCGATTCTCAGACCTACTCAATATGCTCACAAAATTTCATGAGAATCGGTCAAGCCGTTTCGGAGGAGTACGGGAACGAACATTGTGACACGAGAATTTTATATATAAGATATGAGTAAAAGACTAATGGAACAAGGAAGGAGTAAAGTAAGGTAAAAACATTTATTTGGCTAAAACGACCGCATACTAAGTACACATTAAAAAAATAAAACTTAGAGAATTAAGTGTGCGTCACGGCTGCGCCAAAAGGTCAATTTCAGCGATTATGCCAGATAGATAAGAAATTCTTTATAGTTCCAAATTAATTAATACTTTCAGTATTAATTACATCAAAGAGCCGTCAAGATGGTCACTATATAACAGAAATTAAAAGGCTCTTTCCATCGCCAGCTAGTATTGGAAATTATCGCTTTTATTTCTTCGGTAATATGTACATAGTTTAACGTTAAACGTAGATACTCTATCGTCGTTCTTAACAGGGGTGAATACAAGAAGGCTCGAGAGGGCTGCGCGGGCGCAGATTCAAGATGGCGGGCGCAAGAGTTCAATGATCTTAATGAATCACCATGACGGTTAGCTACAATGAACTTTTATTTAGATTTAAGCTGCCATTTATCGTCAGTTGCATTTTTGTTTAAAAAAAATATCAATGTTGATTTGCATGCATATTAAAGTCTAAAATTATAAAAATATTTTTAGTCTGCTAATTATATTTTTATTACGGTTTTTATATTCACGTGAATGACATTCCTTTTAGTTTCTTGAACTGCAGTCAGGTTAAACATTGGGTTTTTACCATTGGCAAGCATCGTTCACTACATTTAAATTCTAAAGTCTGCCTCGCCTCCCACGATCCTTCAGAATAAAACTGGTGTTCAATATAATTTGGCTTGTAACGACGATAAGATTGATTTTCCGATGTTTTTAATATAAAAAAAGCAATAACGACAGGTTCGTCATAGCGAGGCGGCACTCGGACACAGGCTACGGCCGATTTACTATGACGGTACTCTCGATATTACGTCCAACAGCACGTAATAGAGCCGCGATCACTCAACCCCCTCCCTCACCCGCGCAGCCCTCTCCCCCCCCCCCCCGTCCCGGCGAAGAGGCCCAGTACTTCAGTTTTTAGAAGCAGGCGATGCGAAGAGCTTGACGAATCAGCCCCGTGCCGTGACCGTTTGGACATACCAATCTACGAATCGAACCAAATTTCGAGGAAGGCATTACGCTCCATTAAATAACTAATCCCGCGATTGTTTCAGTTTACCTGTTGCTGGATCATTGAAATTGGTTACGAAATTGTCCGAAAATACATAGGCATGCGGCGGTCCAATAACAGAACTAGAAATATCAATATCCAGCGAAAACCGACTGCAACTGGTTGTGGCTGTGATAAATCTTTACGACTTCGACTTCCTAATTAGTTGCATTTTCTCGGGTTTTCCATGTTTTATGAGGTGCTTGTGTAATCCATCCTTTCCCAATCATTTAGTATGAAATATGTACATATATCAGTGGCGAAGGTTCCATACTACTCGATTCCTACCGGCTTCCCTTTAAAAAATGGCACAGTCAGTATTCTATAGACAAATAATATAGTCACATTAAAGACATGTACTCCGGCTTATCTCTTACAAAAATTGTCCCTTCGCTACTGACATATATGCAACATATTTCCATCCGCACCTTAGGACCAAATCACCAAACATAGGACAACTGACCAGACGCTTTGGACTAATGCTACCATCACTCTTCGCATGACCGTCTGAAAAGGTTTCACGATTTGGAACCAAAATTGACATCTCCTAATAAACCACTCAGCCTTTACAGGATTGAACAGTAAAATGAGCTTTTCACCATCGACATCGACAAAGCCAACAGCAAAAGCTACCTCCCCAACACGGATAAGTGGCCTAGCGTCATACTGCGGCACATCATAGTGAGCTAACCGCATGCACGACTCATAATTTCACAGCTAACGTCTCTCTCTCTCACACATCAGCTTATGAGCATGCATTGTTGAGCGACCGCTGTGCCTAGTGTGGGATCGATTATCACGTCACTACATTATTGTAACCTTTCGTATTTGTGATTGGCTCTATTAAAGATATGGGCAGAAGGACCACGAGAGAAGCGGCGCGCATACGTAAACGACATATAATTTCGAATAGTTTGGTTGCCTTAATTGGATTTCGAATGAGATGCATTTGCTGAATTTCGAATGATCTGGAACAGCTATCATCCTAAAAAAACCGCTAAGCTACATTATCCCCGAGTGTCCCGTTGGTGAAATAATTTTCAGAATCGGATCAGTAGTTCCGAAGATTACCCCATCCATGCAAACTTACAAACAAAGGACATTGGGACCTTTCTGACCCGCTAGCCGAATTTTTGCAAACATTAATAAAACGTATGGTAGTTTTTAGATATTATTACGTACATCCTAAATGTGTTATTTTTTTTTTAATATCTAATGGGAACATTGAGAAATGAGCATCGCGCAAACAAGAAATAGTTTGCACTTTTTGCTAAATAGCTATCACATTTTTTAAAGATGAATCGATTTCATCAAAACGAAAAATGTTATCTGTGGTCCGGTCGTTGGCGCGTTGTCATAGATTATGTTAATTAATAAATAATGATTAACCTTTATAAATAATTGTATTTTTTTTTCTTTTATTAAACTATCTAGGTTAAAGGTCAAATAATTCTTATAAAAATAAATAAAGTCAACGTAATGTACTTATGGACTATTAAATAGTAATGAAAACTATAAGTAATAAGCATAGTAACATCCTAAAAGTTAAAAAAATATATTCTATTATGATATAAAATATTTTCCACGATATCTCAATAATCCCATTACTCACAATAATGCGCCTCACGCTGTTATGTCTATATATCTCAGGTTTTAAAATAAGGTAAAATTCGTTAATGTTTGCCGTGGGTAATTTTTCCATACTTTTTCCTTACTTACAATGTCATTTTACCTCTTTATATATTATAATAGATTTCACCATCCCCAACCGAAGCGTGTGTTACCTGGCTTGACAACAGTATATTCATTTTTATCAAGCATCGGGATTTCTGTTCTTTCCTATTAAGTGTTAATAACAGACACGTATCGAAGGGGCTACTTAATTGAGACGTCATAACCATCGACGCTACTCAAATCTTACATTGACATTAGTACTTTATAAATTAACGCGCTATTATCTTTAGTTTCAACTTCTCACGTTACTTTATCTTCGGCTGTCAGAAGTTGTAATATGAAGGGACGAGATGTTTGTTTATCTTTAATTTTATTACATACCTTTACTTATATTCCACTAGCTTTTGCCCGCGCCTTCGCTCGTGTTAATTTACAATTTGACAATCAATTCGGGTTGTACTCTGCTTGTAATAATATAATTCAATCATGATTCGAATGACACGTGGTGCCATCTATTATTACAAAAACGTTATTGTTGTTTTACTCGGGAACAGTACCTTTTTTCGGGATCAAAGGTACCCTATGTCCGTTTCTGTTCACCTGACAAAGTATATGCGCAATTTCAGAATTATCGGTTCAGTAGTTTAGGCGTAAAAAGGTAACAAACAAACTTACTTTCGTATTTATAATATTAAGTAAGGATAAGGATTGCAAGATGTTAGATCCTCTTTAATTGTTGAATACAATATACTACAAGGAGTCTTGGGTTGGGGATTATCTGACTACGCACCATTTTTATCCACATAGACACTTTAAGTTACCGAGTGAATTCGAAGATGCTTATTAAAATCTTACTTTCGAGATATTTAAATTTTAACATAAATAGACACTATCAACTACAATTTTTATACCACAGCATGGTAACATTAACATATACACAGAATTTCCTCATGTAATATGCGGCAAGATACGAAATTATATTCTATAACATAATGTGAAATGATGACAGGAAATTGTTGCCAGCAATGGTGGCAAAAACCTGCCTCAGTGTGTACGTAGACTAGACTCCTTTGCATCCGGGCGCGAGCTGATTGATACCGAGCTCGAAGAAACGCAAGGAAATGTTAAGCAAGCTTCTTTTAAATTATTTCTTATGGTAATTAATCGACTTCTGAGAATATTTCTAATGCCAATCGTGATCGAGCGATCTCGTCCAGTTTGTCGGGAACTGCTGGATAGTTTGTGCATTCTGTAACGGTTTTAGCAATTTTGTTAGAGCAATTAGCTCCTTCAATTTTTTTTTAAACGGAATTTAAGTACTTTTTTGGTGTCTTACGCAACATATTAAGTCAAAATTCCGTAATTTCCGCGACCAAACCTCGACACTAGAATTAAATTTGTGTAGAGGCAACTCAAGTATTTATGTGCACAGCGATTTATAGCTTTGACAAATGGTGTAGTGCTAAGTCGTATAATAATACGGCTTGAGCGTGTTATAAATTGCGTTTATTAAAACTAAACACGAATAACTTCCCAAAACACGTGAGTCATGCATATTAAAGCTGAACTGAGCTGAGGTTTTCAACCGATGATATTTTATAAAAACAGAAATGTTTAAATGTGAGGTGAAGTAGAATTAGTAAGTGCGTCCAATAAAGCATGCCTGGATGACAGCATATATGATAATTATGATCAATATTAGTTTAATGGAACAATATTTTTTCCCATCGTAAATAAATAATAAAGAGTAATAAAAACGTGGAGGGGTGCGGACTGCGGGCTGCGGGCGCGGTCGATACCTGAGCCACAGCCCCACAGACCCGCGGCTCGCAGGAATAACATTCACACGCATCTAAAACGAGTTAGACATCTACTACACTAGTCTATCTAATCGACTTGTTCACGCTATAAACTCCATCGACTACAATATTTCAAATGATCTGACCGCTCGCCTCGTGCGCCTTCAATGTCGGTTACAATTTAGATTACAATTTGACTTACGAATAAATATATGGTCCAAATTGAGCGCAAGACATATCCAGTACAAATCACGGCAATCTGCAACTTAATTACGTGTTTTGGCAGATTGGACTGGTATGAGCACGTGAAAAAAATGCGGGAAAGATCCGGGTGGCGTGGGCTGCGTACGAGTGGCCAGTGGCGTGCGAGAGCACTGTAACGGTTTTCGAACGTAATTCTAATGTATTTATGGATATCAATCGTGTCCGTTTCGACACCTGTCCTAATGGTTCCATTGTTCCAGTCGTTATGGTGTTTGAGCCCCATGTCTCAGCGATTCAAGATTTTCCTCGAGTCGTTTCGGTTGCTCGCCCCAAGCAAGGAATTCGATGCTATCCGCATTTTTTTATAATTAGAAAATGATTAGTTCCGGGTGTTTTCGATTAGTTTTCGGTTGTTATGCTGGTCGAGCAGCGCAGAGCGGGGTTCGTCGGCGTGACTTGACGGATTCCTGCCTAGCTGTTCCTTTGTTTGAGGACGAGCAACCCGTAGTGATGTGCACTAGTCATGTCGATAGACGCGTCAACTTCAGTTTTTATGCGACAACCTTGTCGTGTCGTTAAACTGTTTATGACACTTAAACAACATTCAGCGGTGAGACAAGCATTTAAAACTAGCGCTGAAATAATGTTTAAATTCATTTGTATAAGATAAGTAGCTATGAATTTATGTCTTTAAAGAACTGGTTTATAGGTCCAAATAAGGTTAAATTCGTCGAAATAAAATATTACCATTTTTGCACAAACCTACACCCACACACGCGGAAGCGGAAGCAGTAAATAACGCTTAACTGTGTATGTTTTTTAGACGAGAATAACAGAAATTTGCGAACACGAGGTATTCACTATAGAATCATAAACATTGACCTCATGAACACTGTTCGTGTGGCCGAAAAGATTTCTAAGAAAATCATGGGTTGAAAATTAATCAATTTTTGAAAGTGAAACATTCGCACGCGGAACTCAAGACTAAATCGGATCCCACGTTGCGATCAAGCATGGGAATAACCATAATATCGTTCGATAAAACCGCGGTTCACAGGCCTACGGTGAGCGTAGTGCGCGGCTAGTGCCCTACGCCGGTTACTACAGAACCGGTTCCGACGGCCCTCCGAGTACCACGCTCCACGTGCAGATACCATCGTTCGTCTTCGTCTATTTTACCTTGTACCCCTCGCCGCGACACGGCCAGCCTACTTCGACCCCAACCATCTCTTACAACTCCATTTGACGCAACTAAATCAGAGCAAGCGTTCACAAATTCAAGGCTCTTGGTAACATGGTTCGTTCTTCGTACTTTGTGTTCATACAAATCTTTACTTGTGCGTACAAAGGAGTACATAAATCATTTTTTACGAGCTTTACAATCGTGTCCTTTTATAGCGCGAGGGGTTTGTACTTCTCCAAGTTTAAGTCGTTATTGAATATCTGTGACCTCAGGAGGTCGAATAGAAAGTAAACCTGTAATGTTATGGTTTAATGTGCCCTTGTAATAAGCTAGCAACAAGATATCTCGGTTTGTCCTAGTATTAGTCAGTGCTGCGAGTGTTTCTACAGTTCATATAATGCCACTTGATTGCTTTGGTATAAAAGGTCAGGCACGTGTCTATTTTCCAAGTTGTTTTCAAGTCAGTGTTGTTATGTTCAGTTCCTTTATTATGAATCTTTTAAAGCAGCATCAAATTAATATCCACACTGTCTGTTTTGGGTGAACTCAATTTCAAGCTACATTAACATTAGATGCGTCAGCACCTGCACAGCGTTTCTCGTGACACAAGTTGTATTCAAAAACAAGAATATATACCGTAACCTACATTTTTTCTTGGGCGACATTATAGTGTCATTTCCGAGATCATTACGGAGACATGAAAGAATTTGATTATTCTATAATGTGGCTTATTAAACAGAAAAAAGATAAATTGAGCCATGAATATCAAAAAGCCAAGTCGTAACCGTCAATAACAATGTATTGACGACGTAAATGTTGATTTTAGAGCCTCGTTTTTAGAAGAGCGTTGAGGAAAATAGAAAAACGACCATACGGACTTCCCCGCTTGTGGATAATGCAATAAAACTAATATTGTGACATTACTAACAAATTCAATGGTCAATCAACTCCTAGGCTGCCGTGTGCATTATTCTACTTCTGCTATTGGAACAGAACTTGTGAAAAAATCAATGGAATCACTTACAACGTCTCACAGTCAAAAAGGACATAAAGACCAAAAACTACATCTGTATATTTATTAGAATTCAAATAAAATACATCATAAATCATAGCGTTACATCATTTAAAAATAAATTATAATCACGTCAGTGTTTAAAGAATTCCATCGTTTTGTCGAAAGTAGCAATTAAATAATTTAACATTTTGCTCGCGGACTGGTCTTTGGATACACTGACATTATCTAAATTTGCTTTGTGTTTAGACGTTAGGTGTTAATATCGTGTAGGTATTTGTCGGCTAGCTGTAAGACCGCCATCGATCAAGCAAACGAGTTAAACCGATTCTATATTTATTTTGTCTGTCTTTAGCTTATTAAAATGAGGTTTAAATTTAATTCGTCACAATCATGATTTTGCCCAAATGCTGAAACTGGCACTTGACTAGTGAGTGAGTTTTTAAAATGATTCAAAAACAAACTAGTGAGTGAGTATTTGAAATTAATTAATACATTATTTAATTCATTTCTAATACAAACTAGTGAGGGAGTATTTAAAATGAATTAATACGTTAATTCATTTCAAATACTCACTCACTAGTTTGGACACAAACGGAAAATTCTGTACAAATTTTTTTTTCTGCTTAAACGACGATAGCGTAATTTAGGTCGAAGAAAAATACATTCTCGCCAACTATTTCACCTTTAAGCAAAGTCAGTCCTATGTCGAAGTTATCGGTCGAAACATAGTGCCTCTCCCATGGAATTAGTCAACAGATAAGGCTGGAAAGTGCCAGCTTAAGTATCACGCTGGCCACGAGTGCCACGACTCATTCTTAATTACAAAAGGTTTTCTAAGGGATCGCGTCGATAGCATCACTGAACGGTTCTTTGGGCTGAAATAAAATAATCGTGGTACAGTTTAAATGGGTCCGTGTACTGTGTAGCTAGTTTATTGGTTGTTCAGCGTTTTAATTGAAGGACTAAAGAATAAAGCTTTCTGTTTATTAATTTGATTGCGGCCCGCATAGCTGGCACGTGTCGCTGGTGCGGGTTCTTTCTTCAACAGTAGTGTTGTTATCACCCCATACTTACTCATTACCCAAAGTGCCCCCATCGTTCTAGATTTTCACACGAAACGCGATTGATGTTTTCGTTTACAGTTAATTGTATTATCGGTCGTAATAAGCACACCTAATTTCATTCGCTAATGGTTTTGGTACCGACCGAGTGTTTTAGCAGTATGTTAAAGCATTAATTGCAGAATTTAATCGTTGTTTGATGAAAAGTAGAGATCGGATATTCGGATGCATATTTACCAAAGACATTCAATTATTTATGAGCGATAGACGGGACAAGACGAAGAAAATTGTAATCCAAAACTTATTACTACTTAGTAATACGAGTAAATCGTTCTGTCTAGTGTCATACGCCCGCTTGTCAGGTAGCATTCGTGTGTCAAAATCGAAAATGAACGGGATCAAAAATTTTGTGTGAAAATATTCCTAATGTCCGCTCTATAAGTATTTTAAATCTCTTTGATATTTACTTAAAGAACGTTTTTACCCGGCACAAAAATATAAAAGCGGCTTCTTAAAATAATGTGTGGATAAAATGTAGTAGGTACTCTAATGAATATTTAAAATCTATTTAAAACCAGGCAAGAAATTTGTTGAAAATAACACGTAAAAATAGAAAATTATGCGATTTTAAATTTTGCTGCTGAATATTCGAATATGACAAAATGGTAAATATGACAATTCATTTGAAGTAAAAAACAAAAATGAAAAAACAACTTTGTATTTAAATAAACTGGGACTTTTTCCGTACTGTATACTTGTCAACACTCAAACTTTAGGTAAATACGCATCTGAATATCCCTAATGATATGCGATCATTTATTATTTGATTTGCACAACTTATAATAACTCTGGCCAAAAATGTAGTCGGTTACTTCGCTGCAGTTTGAACTTTAACAAAAAACCACGGACAAGCAAGACTAAAGAGGAAAGAGGAGTAGACGAAATAGGTTTAATAATATTATTTAGTTAGATAAGTAATACAGTACCTAAGGACATACTTAAGCGGGCAATTCCTTTGATTTTGAAGCCAGTTGATTAATGGAGCGAGACACTTAGCTGCACAGCATCAATACAGTCCACTGACTCTCAAAAACCTTGGGAACTTGTACGTAGCCACTCAACTCAAATAATCAAGACTAAAAATACTTCTTTGTTACTTTAATGTGCAATAATTATAAAGATTATCATTATCTTAATAATTTCAAGAGCATAGGTCATTCGGCTTGTCTGACGATTCGGGACAAATCAATTGCGAATCAATCTATATTCTATACAAATAAATAAAATTGAAGTGTCTGTTTGTATTTCAAAATAACAGCTTTTTACTGAACGCATATGAAAGTATATACGGTATTTACAACAAAAAAAACTTATTTAAAAAATTTTGTCTTTCTATTCCGGTTAATCTCCTAAACGGCTGGACCGATTTTGACGCAACTTTTACAGGCAGGTAGATGTTATAAGGAGTTAGATTTCTTTTATTTTAGAAAATGGGTTAGGGTTGCGTGCACAAAAATTAAAATCCGATTCAAATAGGGAAGTAATATTTTTTATAAATATCATCAACATTAGCTTCCAGTCTAACATCATGCAGATAATACCAGTATTTTAAACGGAGCGACTGGTTATCTGACCTCCACTACATAGTTGCTGGATCACATGATCTCCTTATGGTACTGGATACTGGTTGTCAGACTCTCAGGCTTCTGTCTGACTACCTGTAACGACTGTCAAAGATCTACAAATGATAGCTGGAAGTGCTAGGCCAACGACTTTACGTTACTTCCGAGACACAGGGGTCTCCATAAGTAATGTATGGTCGCTCATTCTCGGCCAGCGTTGCTGAACCTTGAAGATAGACCCGTGAAGCGGTTATTATTTAGCTACATGCCCCTAGATAGGACATAAACATAGATGTTTATTCGTTACAGGTTGTCAATAACGTCATTTGTGGTGAATGACAAATGATTGTCGAGATGTATTATGTCGTAAAATTCGCACGAGCTCGATGTAAAATATGACCTGCGTTCTAGATGTAAGCAATCGTTAGACATGATTGGATCTTTCTTGAGATTTCTTGACATATTAAGCTTTAAATGTTGATAGTGCCTGTAGGATGAAAATATAGGTATGGGATTTAGCAGTCGATGCAAGCAACCAAGCATAAAAGGAATTGTAGGCTAGCACAAAAGCAAGTTGTAAGCAAGTAGTTAGAGCAAGCAGATAAAGCCAGTGGTAAGCAACTATTGTAACTAGTAATTAAGGTTACAGAACTTAAGCAAGTATGTAGTATTCCTTCAATAAAGCATGGCAAGCAGTTTTTTGATAAGGATGGAACACGGGAATGAAGTCAAATCAAACGAGTTTCTAGTTTTGATGAAGTACAAAAATGAATCATAAAGTACCTGAATAAGTAGTAGTACCTGAATAGACGTAAGATAATCTATGCTTATTATATAGAGGTATGGACAGGTTCTAGTTTCTCAGTGTTCTTAGAAACGGAAATAGATATTATCAACTTAGAATAACCGCGTACTTATGCTGTATGCATCATGCAATATTTTAATATACAAAGGACCAAAAGCAGACAGGACCCTCTTCAATTTCTCATACATATAACTGCTTAATATAATCATTTCGACGGGCCAGGAACCAGTTAATCACAAAGTGACTCCAGAAAAGGGGATGCCTTTCTCAATTTTGCGTTTGTGTTTGCCGGTTGTCCTTACCTACCTATAGTAACTACGGGGCGTGATTTTGATCAAACATCTGAATTTTATATTCTTAGATAATTCTAAGAATATAAAATTCTTAGATAATTCTACCCGGTCCGAGTGAAAGGGTATACAAATAAAAATGGCGCGTTGTACACGGCCTCTTTGGATGATGCTCTGTGCTCTTTGGTTCTCTTTGGTTTTTGGTAGTAGGCAACTGACAGGTGTCAGGGGAGGTAATAACTTTGGTTCGGGTCGTGTTATATAACATTCTTCTTAATTTTTGTCTTTCTTTGAATTACTGAGAGGAGTTTAAGACATGTATGGTACCTATACAACTTCAAGATGAGCCAAAAAGATTTTCTGAAAGAGTAATATTTAAGGAGATGAAGATATAAAGACAGTTAAAGGGCCGCAAAAAGAAGCAGAACATCTTGCTTCTTGATTTTTATTACCTACTTAGTGTGAATGTTGGTGTGGATTCGTTTGATAAGGGTCTTGGTCAAAATAGGCTTATGTCCGACAGAATTGAAATATAGTTCAAATCATAGCTCGTAATAAGTTCTCCAATTCATAGTATTGCAACAAGTACCAAAAACGCCGGAGACTAGAGCTACGGCAAATTGAAAATGTTGTTATTTCCTGTAATTA
This sequence comes from Noctua janthe, assembly GCA_910589295.1. Taxonomy (NCBI): domain Eukaryota; kingdom Metazoa; phylum Arthropoda; class Insecta; order Lepidoptera; family Noctuidae; genus Noctua; species Noctua janthe. Next base: position 7,490,526 of record OU342556.1, on the reverse strand, counting down.
TTTGTCGCATATTTGACTACGACAATCATTTGTTTTTAAAATAGATCATATCGAAAACATTTAGCGAAAGCTAAGCACACATAATTAATCCGACTTAGGTCACTGAGGTCCTGGAATCGACTAAGGACCGTAGAGGAAGTGTTACGGAACTCTCTTGTTTAGTTTGGTTTATTTTCAGTCTGAATAATTGGTCAAATCTTTGGCAAAATACATCATATTTCAAGTGTCTTTATTTCTGTTCTACGGCGACTTAGGTACTTGTTATTTATTTCACTTATGTTGGTCTTACGCCTACAGTTCGAATAAAAATGCCCATGGTCCTTTGATACTCTAAATACATACGGGGTGGAAACGACGCGAAAACGGTTACCACGTAAAAAAATTCTACGAACGCTCAGAATGATGTAAGTACTGAATACGTGGTAACCGTTTTCGCGTCGGTGTCCCTTCCACTCCGTATATTAGCATAAAACCTATCACTGTTTGGCAGAGAAGAAAGCGTTGAATCGAAAAACAAGTATATTTCTGCCGTCAATTCTTAACAATCAATTGATCCGTAAGTGTCGCTTAATTGTCGGCAGTAGCGGTCGGCGAACTCCGCTTTCCTCCGCGGTTCATTTCCTAATATTAACCGATTTGATATACCGGCCAACATTTGGTACTCCGGTGAACCGATTATTCCGATCAAACTAGTTTTTAACCATAAAACGTTTCAATAAAATAAGGTAGAGTTTTGGGGTTATTGGCAACAATCAGGCGCTCGTATGCAAGGACCACTAATTTTGTGAGTTAAGTTTTACTACCTCCGACTAAATTATATTTTATGGCTTGAATATTTTATTGTACCTGGACTGACATTTATGGCCTTTGGCCAAATGTTAAAATTGTATTAGTCCTTGATAACGAGTTTTGATCCGTTAACCTTCAAATGTTAGGGTAGGTCAGGCATCTTTTCTACATTTCTATTTAACATATTCTAAGTGACATTCTCCCGCGCTCCGTCGTGACTGCTGGCGGGAAACGTCAAATTATGGATGCGTTCAGAAACGACGCGGCCGACCAGAACATGACGAATTATGAGCGCTCTCGAAAGCCGGTCCCGTAATTATTGTGGACAAGGCACTTTTTGCCTCTGACAAATAGTAAGAGCGTGGAATGACTGTGGAGCTTTGTGCCGCTGCTAATGACACTGGAGGAGCGGACTCTAATATTAACTATTTCTTTTGTGCAAGGACCGGGCGTGGTTGTGATGCGTTCGCGTCTCGCCCGGGATGGGACAACGACCTCCCCTTTATTTGTTACATTACTTGAGCGTTAATATGAATCGAATGAACGCGACTGATGGGCTCAAATTTCCTTGGCCCGCCCGGCGGCTTTCTGCTGTCACGCGAACCACTTTTTGATGGATATAAAATTATTTATGGTCAGTTTAATGCTGTGACTGAAAAATGTAGAAATTACACAGATTTATTGGGGTTTGTTAGGATCATATCTTGTTTTTGATACTAAGCTTAGTGGTTTCAGAAATGATTATGTATTTAGCAACATAGTACCTACATATTTTGGTTTAAAAGATGACTACAAAACATCTAAATCAAAGTCTAACATGTTGAGAAAAAGGCTTTATGTTGGAGTCAAAGCTGAACCATTTTCGACTTCTCATTTTGAGTTACCTTGTGTAGAAACAACCACATACCCGTAGGTAGATAATAGAATAGATTAACTACGTGCGTACTTCAATGGTAAACAAATTACATGTTTTATACCATCATCTGTCTCGAGGAAAGAGTTTCTCAGAGTTTTGATTGATGCCATTCAAAGTGGTTCAGTTCGTGTGATTTGATGCGTAAAATGAGTAACAACAACCGGCCGGCTGTTCGCTTTTTACCGAAGAATAGAAAGAAAACCACTCCATTCCGAGCCGATACATTTTATCCGACCGGACTGTGAAAAAATAAAGATCTTTCGACACCCAACGTAATTCTATAATCAAGTTGGATGTTCCACGAATTTTGTCCACCGGGTGCAATATGAGAAGCTGTGTTGGTGGCCGCACTCAATGGGGCAACCGAACGAAGTGCATTTTGAAACAATTCTTTCGTAACATGATTAAAAAGACAATCGGTTTGCATCTGTTGACAAACTTTTTAATTGTTATTACATTCAAAGACAAACTCAAAAAGGATCTATGAAACAGTCGAGGAATTCGTCGTTAGTTGAAAATTTGGTCCTTTTCTCCTTTTTTGAAAAACACGAAATTATGACTCCTCCTGCGAGGGATAAAATTGTTCATTTGAGCGACCTACTACAACTATAACATACAAAAGAATCCGAGATTGAAACCGCCTTACAAAACTATCCCGTAACCAACCCACAAAATTCCATTGTTATTGCTGCTCAATGTTCATAATGAGATTTTGTATGATGTCCAATTGGACCTACCCACATCGACAGCGGCTTGTACCGCGAGTCCGCGAGATAAAGTTCCCTATCGATGGGCCATCACATGCGCCGTCAATTGATCTTACACTGTAAACACCGACAGTTAAGCTATAAAACAACTTGGATGAACGCTAGCGCCGTGGGTCGAGACCATAAATCAGGTTTGTTGCTACCCGCCTATTTTTAGACCTCATTCTTTTAACAGGCTACTACTGCCATAGCAACATGATGGTACAATTTACGAATGCAACCCTATCTGCCTAGTTCACGTTCCGTTCCTATGGTTCCAGGTATTTTATAGGTTAATTTATTAATGTATTTCGGTTTAGGCATTCAAATGGGCAGAATGTTTGATATGATAGAGTTTCATATGAATTATGCTGTTATAAAATTTGACTTTTATCTGTAACACTCCCATGGTCGTTTCAGATTGGATTGTATTCAAAGGACCAAAAACCTGTGATTGGAGTGTTCAATCCTGCAAAATAAAAAAGTGCAATTTATTGTCATTTTTACGAGTCCGTTAGCCTTACATTGATCATACTTACATTTGGAATCAAAATTCTCATACGAAAACAAATTTTATAATCGATTTAACAAAGATCATTGCTAAAACGAGTCTTAATTTGCTCATTGCCAAAGCTAACCCATCACATCACATGCCTATATAATGAATCAAATAATCACGATCCTCTGCAACCAGAAATCAATAAACGGCTTCTCAACATGGAATTTATGAAACCTGTTTTGAAGCACGAATACAATAACGTTTTTGACGTAACGTATCCTATCATCAATGGCTGGAGTCTAAAAAATATAACCGACGAATTAGAATAAGCGAATGCCTTTGCTTTGATAGACTTCTTTTAAAATATCGCAGAATAAAATTCTACCGGTATTGAAGATTCAAGGAAGATCTCTGTACAACTAAACGTAACGGATCCAGGAGAAGGAGTTTCATCGAAATTATCTTGTTCTTTTTTTCTCAAGTGCGGTGTTATTTTCAAACCTAGAAAACGGAGGACCTGATGGCGAATTTAGGTAAAAAAATATTTATATTTAGTCGAACAGGTCGTTTTAACATTAACGTAAAGTTCACTAGATTCAACATGCAATAATAGCATTCTAACATTTCCAACCAACCATTGATCTTTAGCTCAGACAGAGATTTAAAATTAAGTTTGTGTGAAAGGACCATTTTCAGAATTTCTTGGCATATGAAAACAATGTAGTTTTACAAACAGGGCCCTTACCATTACCTCTTTTAATGACAGCTTGGTATGGAAAGAGATGGAGCTATACAGGATGCCTTGCATCTTTATCCCACATCGAAGTAAGATCAAAGCAATATAAGCAATACTGCTTTACGAGGTCATAGTAGGCCACCTGATCTTCGAAAATTTTAGATCTATTTTTGTAAATTAAGAGCTCGTGGCTAAATAATAACAGCCGCTCGGGTCGATCTTTAGGTTAATGGGTGGGACACCCATTACATACCGAGTTTCCTCCGTGCCTCGGTAAGCACGATAAGAGGTTGGACCCGACTATAATTTGTAGATCTTTGACAGTCGTTACAGTAGTCAGTGGCCCGAAAGTTTGACAATCAGTCTTAGCATGGGGTATCGTATTGCCCAGTACTAACTGGGTTGTGGAGGTCGGATAGGCAGTCCTTCCATGTAAAATACTGGTATTTAGTTGAATCCGGTTAGACTGGAAGCCAATCCTGACATAGTTGGGAAAAGGCTGTAGGCAGTTATGAAGACGTTTTTTGACATTATACTGACACCTAACCAAACATCTAAATATAAGAAAACATCTTAATAGAAACCAGTTGACCTATTAAGGGCATTCTATTATGTCCTATACAGATTTTCTCAATACCCATTACCGGTGTAAATGTTAATGAATATCTTAATTTTCAATCTCAATGACGTGTCGTAGAATGAGGAGAAATATGTAAATGTATTCATATTATAGTTAAATGATCAATAGATTGCTTGGCAACTAACAGGCGCCACCAAGCGAGCTCGGATCGGATTTTCGTTATTGTAAATCTTATTAATTGTATTATTAATATTTATGATATGAGCATTAGTGAAATATGTTCATCAGTTGAGAATTATTGATCTACGGGAGGCCACGCGGCAGAGGTAACGAAACCAGTATATGCTGATATCTTATTCTATTCAAAATCTGTATCTACTTCACAGCGCTTCCTCATTGTGGAGAATGCAATTGTGTCCTCGCACCCCAGCCAGAAATGACAAGGAGAACACCGTGTGTTTGTAGTCAGTAGGAGTTTGACAGACCCTTCAGATTTCCGCGCGCAAAAGAGTCAGTGTCTCCACTGAAGAACAGCTGTACAGTAGTAGCCAAGAGTCAACATTTGTAAGAGGTAAGCCGGAGTACATATCTTTAATGTGATTATATTATTTGTCAATAGAATACTGGCTGTGCCATTTTTCAAAGGGAAGCTTGGAATCGAGCTGTATGGAACCTTCGCCACTGCTGTGCAGCCTGCTCTACCGGGATGGATAAGAAAACTGGGGTTTCCAAGTAAATGGAGAAATCGTAAATTGCCTAGATGTGAACTGCAAGTTGTCAGATGTGGATGATTGCTAATGAAGTGGCAGTTAACCCTACTACTGCGTACACTACACATGATATGTACAGCTCATGAGTACACATAAGTTTATCGCAACTGCATTAGAAGTACATTTAAGTTACTAGAACTGTAACCATGAATAAAGATCTGAATAAAATTACTAATACTTAAGATTTTACTCAGTAAAACCTCTCCAACAAACCGGCAGCCTAAGTGCATAATACTCAGTTGTAATGCTTTTCCAGTTTCACAATATTCATTTTCGTTGAGCAGGCGAATTTTTCAAACATGTGAAGAGTTAGGAATTTCATTTAAAATTGATACATTGTGATTGAAAGTGTGTAATGCAACTGAATGAAGTTGTTCGTTTGTGGCAAGTAGCAGCTAAGTTGCTGAAAATTGCTTCAGCACTCGTAGCATGATTACTGTAGAAACGGGTTTTGTCGACGGAAGAATCGACAAAATAACAGACCAAAAAGAAAAATCTGTCATTTTGTCGATTCTTCCTTCAACAAAATCCGATACTACCGTTATCATGCTACGCGTCATCATCATCTGCCTAGCCTTTTCCCAACTATGTTGGGGTCGGGTTCCAGTCTAACCGGATGCAGCTAAAAACCAGTATTTTACATGCAGCGACTGCCTATCTGACCCCCACAACCCAGTTAGTACCGGGTAATACGATACCCCTTGGTAAGACTGGTTGTCAGACTTTTTCGGACACCGACTACCTAACGACTGTCAAAGATCTATAAATTACAGCCGGGACCAACGGATTAACGTGCTTTCCGAGGCACGGAGGAAACTCTATGTAATGGGTGGTCACCCATCCACAGACCAAGCTAGGCAAGCACGGCTTAACCAAAGATTGACCCGAGCGGCTGTTATTATTTAGCCACGGGCTCCTTATGCTGTCATGCTACGCGTGCCGTTATTAAAATCCAGTCCTAATCCTCCAATAAATCATACAAAGAGTCTGCTTGATATGCTAACTAGGCTGTTTTCTAAATTCCCGCGAAATCTACGTGTCAGCATGAAAATAATTTCAAGTAATTTCCATTTGTATGTTAACATTTTCCACAAACAACTTGTTGGTGTAGTGACGTGGTTTTGAGGAAAGCCTTGGATAGTGGCGCCATCTGTTGTAGAGTTACAGATACAGACTGTTGAATTTACAAATAGTTGTGCGATGGGGTTGCCAACCCTGCTACATTATATTTTATTATTATTGCAGGTCAGGGTCAGGATGCATGTTGTTGAACTATGTCATGAAAGAGTCATTCAATGGAGTAAAATGAAGTTAGAGGGTTGTATTGATTATTTTAATGATTATAATTCTGTAACTACATTTTACTACATACGTCACTTGCGTGACTCATTTTTTATCAACATACAACCTGACACTGACCTGCAAAACAATTTAAAAAACTTAAGAAAATTCGAATTTCGAAGGCTACCTTTTGCATAAAAACCTAGTTTACTTTTCTAAAATAATAGCTATCTGCCAGTAAAGATCCCATCAAACCGGTCCAGCCGTTTTGGAGATTAGCCGGAACAGACATACAGACAAATATTGAAAAAAAAAGTGTTTTTGTTATAACTGTTAATTCGTATGCATTCGGTAAAACCTTTTTTTTTTATATTACAAACAGACACTTCAATTTTATTTATTTGTATACAGTGGCCAATAATAAGGCAAGCCCATAAGGCGAGCCGCCTATTTAGTAACCCTAATATCATGAATAGGAGTAGGTTATAAGGGCAAGCCAAGCTTTTAGGCTTGTATGAAAGAACCGCCGCTATTTGTATAGATAACATCTACCTACACTAGGCCTGTTTCTAGAAACGTTATTTCCGATATCTAGACCTAGGTAAACACTGCTACAGATTCAGTACCTAACCACATAACGGCCTGCCCACAACAGAATCATCAGTCATCACTTAACCCATCACAATGATCTTGCTGCGGGACTGTTCGAAAGAGACACCGTGGCCCTGGAACACATAGGGCAAAGAAGGAACATGGATGGGTTTTAGTCAGTACAAGTCTGACACTCCCTTCCGCTCCGCCCAGAGTGGGGGGGGTCATTTGATGATTTCCCATCCGCAAAAAAAAAAAAAAAAACCCATCACAATAGAAAAAAAAACAGAACTAATTTCCATAAACACTTGTACCTAGCTACATCCGCTGAAAGAATAAAATCTCCATGACTAACAGATTCAAGGTGGATTGTTTGCCATTACACGATGACGTCATCACCACCATAGGTAGGTACTTACCGCCATAAGTTGTACCTACGGCCTAATACACAAACAACTTTTTGCCCACCTACACTATTACCGAACTGTTTATATGCTATTGGAAATTATACTGTATCGCTTTGTGATAGAGGACATGAATAAAAATGTAACTTGTTCTTTTAAAGTACTATAGTGCTCGTCCGATACTTATTTACGCCATACATACAATATGGTGGCTTGATTAAACCTCTTTGGTAAACCACATAAGATAATATGGCAATACAATAATTGCTCAGGCTTACAGAAACCGGGAATATTTATATCTATCGATGACCCCTGATACAGGCCTTCTATTGAAAGTCTTGCTGTTCTCTAAGGCTAATCAGTAATTCCTTCTATAGACCGACCGCTTTAATCGCGAAGGTATCAATTTAAATGGAATATTCTGAAAGTTGATCACGTATTGGTCCAATTTGTATCGTAATATCTACGTGGATTATGGTTATTTTAAGGCAAATTACCTGTGGGATATTGTTAGGACTTTGTGGACGCTTAATGTGCCTTTGCTGGGGCAAGGCGGTGTATCAAACTATAGGTTTGGTGCACCGCTTACCATATCCTGTCTTTTCCATGTCCCAGCTACCTTTTCCAGATTTTTGGACATCTGGTTTCTAAAAACGTAAGAGAAAAAAAGGAAAAAATAATCTAATAGGGTTTGATTACATAAAGAATGACAGTCCCCAAAAAATTCCACCCTTCACCTCTTCCAACTGTACCCAATGTTTTAGCTGGTAAAAAGATGTAGCAGAACATCGCGGAACAAATCCCTAGCAAAACTTCTCTGGGAACATAAAAATTGTTTACTACGGAAAGACTTTAAATTAACCGTTACTTTATAAAGAAATATTCCGACGCTATTAAAACGGTATCCTGATAGTGATGTCAACAATTCGCACGTTAAGTAAATACCACTTAGATGGAGTCACGAGGACGCAAAAAACGCGAAGTTAACTTTTAACTTAACTACTTATCTTCTAAAAAATATATGATCGGGCAAAATCAATAAATTATTAACGACACGACGATTGGTTTTTATCGATAATAAATAAATTATGAACCTTCCTAATAGATTCAATCCATAAATCGTCACAGACTGATCACCTTAGCATGTAAAATTATTGATTTCTCTCATATTTAACACAAAGTTAGGTGCTACACGTTTTCGCACTTTACATTTATCATTAGAAGTAGAACGGTGTAATACATATTGTTTATTGGAAAACCGGGGCTTCGGCGCCGGAGACACACAAAAGCCGGAAGGCAGACCGCGTCACCGGTGGGCTGCGAGCAAGTCCGTCGTACTCCATCTTTGAAAAACTCGATTAAAGCATAATTGATAAAGAACGTGATTTAAAATGTAAGTCATGTATCTGAAGCAAGTTCAACGAGGTAAGTCCAATAGCTGCTCCAAAAAAAGTTGTGCAACTACTTTATATCGAATGCAATACTGACTCATTTTATACTTAGATTCACATTCTGCGTGAAATTGATTCCTATTTGAATGTAAAAGCGTCGAAATGCGCATCACACGGAGTAACTAAAAAGGTATTAAAAATGAATCAGTCAGTTGAAATTGTTGTTTTCTTTCTCAGATAAAATCTGGTTCACAATATGGAAAGAACATACACGAAGCATCGCATGAACACGGAGTGGTTAATTTTCACTCTTCCGCTCGGAACCCTAGCACTATAATAACAAAGAGTCTCACTTAAAACAAAACCGTAATGACTTCTTGAACATTAAGCGGGCACAAAGGCTTTTACACTCTGTTTAACAAAATAGTTCATTCGACGTTTGCATACGCTCGGGTAATTATCCGCCGTATTGTTATACACAATGGTAGAGTTATTTATTATTTCAATTTCACAATATATTGTTGCGAGGAAAACAATGTAAGCACCTAACGTACCGTTCTTGTTACAAATCTCGCTACACTTTCTATGGAGCTAACTTATTACTACGCTGTGACTTGTGATATCAAATCTATTGTCATCATCATCAACATGCGTGCTAGTTCACATTTATTAAGTTAAGGGCGTTTCGGAATGTGACTTTTTATAAACCAACGGCTAGTGGTAATTTCCAAACTTCTCTCTGGTCTAGTGTTCTGCAAGAACATGTTAATAACAGCTTCAAAACTGACCTGAAGTTGGTCAAGAAGGATCAATGGTGAGCGGCCATTGGAAGCTGAAAACTGTTGTATATTTATTGCTTTCAATAAGTGAGGTTTTGGCGTACCTTCAGCACCTTTAATTTTACCATTAAGGAAATAATCAAAGACCAACCAGGTCATCACCTAAATGCATAATTGAAGAAAGCATTTATAGACTCATGCGCCAATCCCCAAAATCTCAATCACGAAATTCACTATGTAGTAACGAATTATATTTAATTTAGTATCCAGATTTAATTACAGCAGGTATCTGCTTTTAGGATACGATCAACGAAAAATCTAACGGAGAGCCACAAAGCTTCCATTGTAAGAAAGTGTGTGGGAAACAGGGCGCATCCTTACGAGCTAACGAGGCGGCTAATCAGTCATGTCCCTCTCCCTTCTCACTAGCGCCAATCAAACCTTAGACAAAGAAAACACTTAACTAAGAGGCCAGGATGGTCTTCTTTTTAATGACTGGTGAACATTAACAAAATGATCAACTGTTTGGTAATTTCTTCCACGATCATCATACTTCAACAGTATCCTGCCTTTATCCCAATTTATCCTTCTCTATTACTTGTCATCTCAGCAGTCCTGTCCTGTCCTTTCTTTCCATACTACACGGAGTCCATCTGAAGTTTTTTGGTCTTCCTCTACACCTTCCATTCCACCATCTCCATGTCAGACTTGTTTGTACCCACGCGCACAATTACATCGACTATAGTATGTGCGTTAATAATGTTTACGAGCATATACCGCTACAGTTACGTTCATATTCCCATCAGTACGGACAACAATAATATTGGAGCATTGTGCGCATTCGGCGCGGGCGCAGAGAAAGCGTTGCCCGCAACAATGCGCGCTCGTGTAGATGCGCTAGATAGCGCCCGCGAACTTTGAACCGCGTTTTATAACTTCCATACAAGTCTCGAAGTCTCCCGCTAAGGAAAGTCAGGTACTAGTTTCAAATCGCTACAGATTTTATGGTGTTACTTTATCAGCGTTCGTTTGCTTTACTTTCCAATGTATTGGGTGCAATCGTCATGCGGGCATCGTTTCACTGTTGCGTAGCGCAAGAAACAATGGGATATTTTGAAACTGAAATGCGTTTGTGTAGCTAACTAGTTGTTTTATTTCAGATGCTGTCGTATCAAGATTCGGACGGCCGTTGCCGAATGAGATAAAGGTCAAACATGGTCCCCACAGAACTGGTCTGCACATATACCCACAAATTAGGATACCTGTAAGAAACAAGATTATCTACTTTCCGTATTTAGAAGAAGATAAAAATGTTGTCCAGTACCTACATAATGATTATTTTCCCAAAGGCAATTATTTTGAGAAATAAAATCGATGCATTGACTAGTTAATCGGTGGAAGTCACAATTATGAATAATAAACTTCTGATTTTCAATTCATACTTCTCATTCCGCTAAATGATCGCTTTATGATTTGTTATTGTAGGACGTTGGTTATTACCAACGCTCCAGTTTAGAGCAATATTGAAAAAAAATAGAAAATCATAAATATCTAGTACTGTAATAGGTCCATAGGAGGTCCACAAGTAAAAGAAGGATGTCCGTGTCTCGCACGTACATAAGTCAGTAGAGAGAAAATGCAAGTTAATTGTATTGTAATCGCAGGGACCGGATCTGTGGACCTGCATGCACTGTACTATGTTCATAATGTTCATGTGTGGTCCATCCATACCATAAATACACCAAATAACCATTATTTATTACAGAATGTAAGCAAGATTGTTTCCCTCCTGTACCTAATTAAACTAGGATTTGTTCTGAAACGAAAATTCTTATCACAATTGCTCCTGAAATCCGAAGCCCAGTTAAAGTAACACTGATAACACCAACTGCATACTGATATTAATGTCGTTGCCGGGAGCATTAAGACCACTAGAGCGTTATCAAGTTTCCCATTATTCGTAGGACCTTTTAGTAGAAACCTGTTAATATTCACAATATTCCAGATCTCCAAGATTGGCCTGTCAAAACAAAGACTAATTGCCGAAAAAAAAGATGGTTTTTCAAATAAATTGTTTTACACCGAAAATCTTTCTAAAGGCTTTCGCCCCAAACAGCCCAAGTTCGAACAAAAGCCATCGCAAGTACAAGAGACAGCGAGTCCATAGACTAAAGAGTGAGTACCGAGTAGTGAGGTGAACGACTGGCCCGCCATTACGGCAACCGCATCATTACGGCAGCGGCAGCCGGCAGCGAGGCCCCCAAGCCTTTCATAACGTTTTTTATCCCCCACTACCTCCACCACTGTTGACAAACCCGTTGAAAAACTCAGCCCCAGAACAAATTACATCGCGTTCCATTTATATAACGAAAACTGTTTGGTTTTTTGGTGTAAAAAGTGTTATTAAAACAAATAGAAGCTCAATGTCATATAAAAATAAATGAGTGCAGTTGGGATGACTCATTTAATCAGACCATCTACATTAAATTGATTTAAAATCAAAAGGAAACACTATTGGTTTTTCAGCTCTTTTTTCACGTAACACAATAACTGACTTCACTAGAAAAAAAAAAATTAAAAATTCTCAGTAGGTACTTCAATGCAAGCGAACACCGGCAGAACATCAAAGCTCTACTAAATGAGCGGCCGGCTATAGGGGCACACGTTCCTTTATCGGCCATCTCCCATTGTTGGCACGCCCGGCACATTTACAACAACTACCCGCCAACCACAGCTCGCACACATCAATATTTTAATACCTTAAAGAATATTAATGGAATTGCGCATTGATTTTATTATTCAAATTGTAAAATGTTGATAGAATCTCATGCCTTCAAGTAATACGTAAGTATTCGTCTCTGTGTGTGTGCGCGTGCTAGATAAAAACGTATCATTTGAATGTCCAGCAGTCATCCTTGCGCGCATAATTATGTCTTACTTGGAAATTGTTGCTACTCTTTGTACTGTGACATTGTGCTGTGTTATACTCAGGGCTGGGCAAAATGTTTGCTTCGATTAAAATTTAAAAAATACTTTTTCGGATCATCATCATTCTCTTGCCCTTATCCCAATTCATTTGGGGTCGGCGCAGCATGTCTTCTTCTTCCATACTTCTCTATTACTCGTCATCTCGCCAGACACCTCCCTTCTTGCCATATCATTCTTTACACAGCCTATCCATCGTTTCTTTGGTCTTCCTCTACTCATATACCCATCCATATTAATACTCAAAATTTTCCTCGCGACATTTTCCTCATTCCTACGCATCACATGCCCATACCACGACAACCGATGTACTTTAAATATGTCGGTGTATTTGAAATACAAATTACACTTAGAATGTTTTGATTGCAGTAAATATTCGTAAGTAGGTTAGGTACCTACCCTAATCTAAGACTTACCTTGCACACTTGAAAGTATACATAATATTCTGAAATACGGTACAGAGCCTTATAACAGGATTTTTTTAATAAAATTTGAAAAAAATGATAATTATTTCTACGGAATATATATTTGTGTGAAATGTATTTGGAAGTAATTTAAATTACTAGTTACAAAATACCTCAGCGACAGGTACTTGAAAAAACCAATTACAAAAAATACCAAATACGTACTTGTATTTCAAATACATAGTGCCCAGCCCTGATTTTATATAAGTATGGAATGGGACTTTACCACAAATAAGTGGTTTGTCATTGGTAACAGACGCTTTAGTTTTTGTTTTCATTGTTATATTAATTGTATAGATTTGGTTTCGATGGTTATTACAATCTCAGAAATTGATCAACCAAAAGAGAAAAAATAAAAATTCGTTAATTCGATTTTAAAATTCGTTTCTAATAAACATAAAATAAGATGTGGGTTACCAAAGCAGTAGAATCAAACGCCTTCAGTTGCAGTGTAATATTTAATTGACTAACAAATAAATTCATATCTTCTCAAATTGACATTAAACATTTATTTTCATAAAAGTACGTACATTATAATAATATAAATTTAATAAATCATATATTTATTGTTTCAACGCATAATGTGCTCATTTATAACCATGGAAGCATTTGTCATTATTTGTAAACAAGTTCCATTCTAGCGAGACTTTGAGCTACATTGTAAAATAAATGATTAGACTTGTCACTTTTATATGTATACTCTGTTTACTTTATTATGATTGATATGACACACAGCGTTCAAGCGAGATCGACAATATAATTTATTTATTACATAAGTTCTTTAAAATTGACAATTTTCATATAGCAAAGTTTTTATTTAAGTAAGTATGTAACTTTAAATACAAGTATTTAGCATTAAGCCATACCAAAGATCATAAAAATATCAGAGTGTTTAAAAATCAATTGTGTATACAATAACAAAAATATAAAAATAAAACCTAAGCACATTATGCGCTAAAATAATAGTTATTCTGGCAGTTTCATTAGATACACGGTAAAAGATATAATGTTCATCACTTGCAAATAACTCTCATTTACATTACTTATTTATTACATGTTTTATCACATTTTAACAATATCCAAAGCTAGCATTAATTTTGATAATTACATAAAATCCAAAAGAGGCAGACCCATGTATACGTGGTATAAAATTAACTGTGTATGTGATAAAATTACATTAAATAAAATAATAACAAATAAATTGGATACATATTATTAATATTATGATGTCTTGATAAAGACGGTTGGTACTTATTTGCAGCTTTAGTAGCCCAAACAGGCTTCTTGTCCCCTAATTTCAAAGTTTAATTGTTAACACTTAAACCCTGGTATAGAATAGATAGAAAATACTTAATTATACTGTCACTTACGGGATATCTTCCGTGATTTTCAATTATTTTGAGCTACTGATATTTTGACGCTTTTGCAAGTGCCATGATCGCGGGTTAGAATATACTTTATTGCACACCAGAATTTAAACACAACTGTTTTACAATATTGCTAGTTCTATGGTTACAATGGCCGTCTTATCGCTGATGAGACAACTTTTGGATGGACTGTACGAACATAAACTATAAACAGGGGTAGTCAGTGGTGTACTGCTAACACTACACAGACAATAAATATGATTCAAGCAAAGTTAATTACTTCATATATAATATAAGTACAATGCATAAAAAAAAAGTATAATATATATATTTTCTAAATAAAATTACTGCAGTAAATTATTGTTGTGGTGATCATATTAAACCTAAGGTAAGCAAGGGCCTGTAAATAGATTGCTATATGCTAAGACTAAACGAATATTATAGGCCGTTACGTTTACCTAATAAATAAAGAAACATGTACCTGCTACATAAGATTAACGATTCTATTACTTTAAATAATTCATAATTGTCTTGCCAAGTAAAAAAATTCTTATAAAATTATACAAATAATGCACATATCCGTTGGAATGTTAATTATGACACTTTTAGAATAGGAAAAGATGGCAACTTTGAGAGAGCCATATTATAGAAAATACATAGGTAGAAGAAATTTGTGGTTTACTACAGAATTAGATTTTATTTTACCTCATTGCGCAGATGTTAAAAAAATTGTAAAAAATGTTTATTTGTTATTTTCAGTATTTGTATTTGGCGACTTCATAAATTTGGTAACCGAAAAGGATACATTGCAGTCTTATTCAATCATTATATTTACACATATTACGTCATTGGTGTAAAAGCGGTGCCTTAACTTAAAACTATCATAAATATAAACATTTAGGCCTAAAACAGTATGTAGCTCAGACTGGTTTATAAAAATACATAAATTAAAATTAAGTAGATTTTTATTAATTAATTTAAGACAGTGATACTCAACCTTTTTTCATTTGAGGGTGACATCCACTCATTAATTTGATTTTCAAACTAATGTTGCTACAAAAAGTCGGCGGGAAAAAGGTTGAGTACGTCAGGATTACTTTAATGTCACTTCAGTGTGGGAAAGAGATATACAGGACGCAGGGCCATCTTTTCCACTGGGCACAATGGGCACGTGCCCAGGGGCCAGGGCCCTAGGATCCAAGAGGCCCCAAGTTTCTGTAACTGTCAAAGCTAGAGGCTGTCAAAAGAAACTTAACTTATCCCAGGCAGGATCCCAGTATATCAAAATTTCCGAGTTCGCTCCGATAGCTTTTGCATCTAGCTTTTCAGCATAATGTACATTTAAAGGAAAGTTAGTATGTTACATATAAGAGATGTTTTTGAGAGGCGGAGAACTTAATTGAAACAAAATACAGAAAAATATTTCTGATATCTATGAAATTGGTTTTATTTTACGGATAATTTTGATGAATTTATGAATATGGTTTCGGCCATTTTCACCCATTATTTCTGTATGAACTGTCACAAGAAAACCTATACCAGGCGGGGAGAAATTCGAGCTCGCTTCGCTCGGTCTTGCTTCCTACATGGGCGCCATTATTCTCAAGTGCACATGGCCTCTAACAGGATAAATACGGCCCTGATAGGACGTCTAGCTCCATCTCTTTCCCACAACGTACTAAGATTAAAGCAATACTGCTATAAGTGGCCATGGTAGGCCAACTGATACCTAGAAAAGGACAGGGATAGACAACGTGTTAAGTTAATGTCAAAAATCTTATTTAAAATTTTAAACTGTACAATTGACAGTCCGACACTGATTTCAGATCCAATTTTGATAGTAGAATTAATAAAAGCAGCATTTTTAGCTTAAAGCTCCTTTAAATTCGTATTACATTATTAAAGGGTCGCAATAGCTTTTTTATCATTATAAGTAGTATTTTTTTTTTAATTTATTTATTTATATGGTAACTTAATTATGAAATTCAGGCAACATGAGGTAAGCACGTTTGGTTCCATTTGAATATTTAATTAGTGCTCGAGTGATTTTTTTTTTTTATGTAAAGCGTAATGCTTGTAAGAAAACTTCGTCCTTTGTTTGGTGGTGAGTGTTTTACTGCAATAACTACAAAAATACGAGTTTATAGTGTCTATCTACTACGCCGCTTTTGCATCTGACGTTGATTGACGTCATCGTATCGAAACTTATTTCACGTTACCAGGGCGTATTATACGCCTACCTAGTACGTACACTATATGCTAAAGGTGCGTTCTTGCTAGCCGTAACTTAAGCTGTATAACAATTAATAGCATAATACTCTTATCATAATAATTATAAAGGTCAAATTAAATTGGCTTGCGAAACTCCACAGATGTGACGGATATCGATATCTAAACAATATAAAACAAAAGAACTGACATACTTCAAGTTAACTAAACTACATGTGGTCATTGACCTTAGAAAATCATATCTTTTTAATTTTTGTTTTATCGTATTCAGATACCGACGCGTCTGCGTCTCGCTAGCTAATTAAATTTGATCCTGTATACACATGTTCCCGTTATTTGGTGTTACATGTACTTATTAAAAATGGTGTTTCAAATTGGTCTCAATACTTTAGGCCATAGCGGTTTAAATTAGGAAATCCTTAAACAGCAAAGCTCGACTGGCTTTGGGAATAATTATATTACTACTAACAATTTTAAATAACGCATAGAGACGTAAACATTCGTTCTTTAAACCTTTTACTTACTTTTCAAATTATTATTGCAATTTCGGCGGGGTTTATTTACTAAACAGCAGTTCGTGTGCCACTTTCATTCTTCAAAAGCGGTCCACTGCTAGTATACGCATCGCTTTACTTTATTTAAGAGCGTTTACGGCTTACGGCATTTCATACAAACTTTCAAATCCTTTTTTTCTAACTGACTGAACCGATTTTAATGAAACTTCATTCGCAAAAAAGGATACATAAGTCTAAAAAGTTATCAGAGAACATTTCAAAAATGTATTTAAAAAAAAAACAAATGGAAGTTTTTGTTTCTATAAAAATCTATAATCGGTCTAATTTAGCTGTAACCCTATTTTTCGAAAATGTTCTTTGATAACTTTTTAGACCTATGTAACCTGCTTATGCGGATAAAGTCATTAAAATCTGTTCAGTCATTTCGAAAAAAAAGGACTTCAAAGTTTGTATGAAGTGCTGTAAGTCGTAAACGCTCCTTACAGGAATGAAACGTTTCCCTGAACCGTTTGTCAGAGGTGTGCATGAGTTCCATTTCCTATTAAAAAAGTGTGTATAAGAAGATCGAGCCCTCCTATATTAAGCTTAAAGTTTTACGTAAAAGCTCTTTCATTCCACCTTAGATGAGGTAATTATTTAAACCATCCGTATACTGAACATTTTCTCCTGAACAAGAACTTTAAGCTGTTCATAATAGCTGAACAGCTTAGCTTAAGCTATACCCAATATTTGGGACTCGAGGACAGTCCGTATTGACTTCCTTTGCCTAGCATGCTCTATCGTTATATGTGCCACAGTTCAAGATAAAACTGTCATGGCGCATGTAGACTTGATTCTCCCTGACTACCCGAATTCAATATTGACGATCTTGCGCCTATGGAATTCGGTTTCTTTGCGAAGCAGATATCGGAATTAGGGCGAATTTCATCAATAAAATTGAACGCGATCAGCTCATCTTTAAACCGAATTCAAGACCTGTCAAGCTTTTGAACGTGGTTTATAGTGTGTGTATTTGAAACACGTCATATTGAAGGCTATAGAACAGTCCATCAAATTGAACGATATTCTCCAAAAAAAATAAACTGAAACACGTATTATTCGGGTGCCCGAAACGTGCAGCTAAACGAATTTATCGAATTTTTAATACATCAATGTCGTTATAAGTAAAATTACGGTTGCTCGTTTAACCGAATTCCGCATGTTGAAATGCGCCATATTTAAAAAAAAATCTGTGACACATTTATTTTCCGATAGCCTGGCGCACCCCGGGGCTTGATCTCCCAGATCTGTGACAAAACTGATAATACACCTCTTAGGCCAACTACATCTAGCTACACTATCTACTGACTAGCAAGTCTACTTATCGTCCCGCTCCCGCTGTCCGTAGTACACGTGCGCGATGTCGTACAGCTCGCGCCGCAGCTGCTGCGCGTGCGCACGTAGCTGCTGTTCGCGCGAGCGGATTTGCCCGTACTGCTCCTCGCGTTGTTCCGTGTGCTGTTCGACTAGCCAGCGGAGGAAGAGCTCTAGAAGAGGGAGGTTGGTTGTGAATTATAGGAGAACTCGACAAGTCAAGTAGTGTTAATGATAAGTTAAATTACTTGTGAGAAATATCAGGAAGTCAAATCTTGCACCTATTTAAAAAAAAAAAAACTCTCAGTCTCATCTCAGCGGACACCAATGTGATTTTTTGTTAACTTTGGTCTGTTTTCAGTTATTAGCTTACAGCTACAATTCGCTGAAGTATTATCCGACAAAGGCCCACTTGTTGATAATTGAGATAGACAATGAGGCAGATTACTTTAGATTTGTGTCGATAAAGCGTTGCCACTTTGGATATTCTCGATTCCTTAAGCACGAAATTTTCAATTCTCGATTCCTTCAATTTACACGTTCGGGCTCATTAATAAACGAAACCGACCGACATTAAGTACACCTTCACCTTCTAAATATGGTCAGTATTCTTACCTTCCCATATGACAAAGCTCATGGGCGCGACGGAGGGCCATATAACGTTGGGCGTGGGGTCGTACAGCGGGTTGATGTACTTGGGCAGCTCGTCGGGCTGGTTGAGCCAGGACCAGAGGCTGGTGGTCTGCGAGTGGACGCCGCGGGTCTCGCGTTCTTGTTCGTTGTCGCACATGAATGTGCCTGGGGGAGGAAATAAGTAAGTAATAATTTATATTACTTAAATATTTTAATAAACAAAAACAAACTATTCAGATAAGTTCAAAGCCTAATCTTACACAGTCCAATTTTTTTAAGCAATGATTTAGGTGTCGCCTAGTGTAAGTGAAAACGGGTGTTACACTGTATAAAAAACGATTAAAGTGATACTGATATTTTTTTTTAATATATTTGTTTATTATAATACAATCTAGCCTAGTATGACTAATAAACAATTTTAATCTAACTTAATTTGCTAAAAGTAAAATTATATCTAAGAGCACGTCCATTGCCTTAACTTAGCGTCTGTTAAGGCGAAGTCACTTTGATACTGATATAAATAACTTTGTAGTGATAAGTTAGTCAGGTTTGGTTCTATCCTATTTTTGGTCGGCGTAGAAAACGACAGATGAGATAATACTATATTGCTGATAATGCTTTTTACTTGGCATGTTATGAAAATACCCTTTTTGTCAACTACAGGGTGGAAGGGACACCGACGCGAAAACGGTTACCACATATTCAGTACATCAATCTGAGCCACACATCAGTAATTAAAAAAAAATCTGTTTCATACATTTTGACCGTGTAGGTATTGCATTTTTGTAGGAAACAGCTGTTTTTTTTTTTAATCGACGAAAAATTTCTATGGGGGGAGGTGGGGGTCAGAATGATGTACTGAAAACGTGGTAACAGTTTTCGCGTCGATGTCTGTCTGTATAGACCTGTTTTTGTCGACTATTTAGTGCACGGTATGTAGTATTCAGTAAGGTTGTAACAATTTAAAAATCTATCATACCAAATACATAATCAGCACAACTCACCAAACTGACTAGCATAAGAATGCTCAAAGAGCGTGATAAGGAACGACTGCCTGAACTCGAAGCTGCAAGGGAACTGCTCCAGGAACTGCCTGATGCAGTCCAGTAGCAGCAGGAAAGCGGGGGCCGCGCGAGGCGTGGAAGGGCCGTACGGGCCCACGCGTTGGCGCGAGTACCAGGGGTGACCGGCTTGGACCCACTCGCGCTCGATTAGGGCTTGTAGACTGAGGGAAAGAAAAACAAGGTTATATTGAAGTAGTTGGTGTTTCACAGAACTTATGATGCCTGTCCCACCGCATTCACTTGTTCAAGCGAGAAGAGCTAGAACTTTGAAGTCAGTCATTTGTAGGCAGTGAGCTCACAGGGTGTGTGAACAGTCAGCGATAAACTATTCATATAACTTTTCCCTTTTACTTACATCCACTTTTATCGGATATATTTGAGTCCCATGCATGAATAGGGGGTAAGCACAACCACACAACTACAAATGCTATGCAGTTACTCAAAAATTACCCGGGAATTAGAATGAACAGGATCAACCACATAACACAACATAACACATAAACAAAAAAATAATAATAACGACGTTATTTCTAAAACATTTACTTTTGGGAACAACCTGTATCAATTAAGAAACTTCCTTCGCCACTGCTGTTTTCGAATGGACGGTCGGATTGGTCACCGTGGTTCGCTCGTTAGTATTAGATATTATTTCGCCTAATACCCGCGGTAATTTCTAGTTGTAGTTTCTTTTTTAACTAAGTACCTACTCTCTAAATTATGTAGTCGATGATTTTGGTGCACGGTAAAACTCTAATGAGTTTATGTTGGCACCAACTTAAAATGTATAAAATGTACGTGTACTATTGAATAAATAAATAAATAAATAACCAACCTGCAACAATTGCGCTGGTGACCCCTACACTAGTGATTTTTGTACTTACATTCGGGTAATAGCCAGAGTAAACGACATTACGAAAGAAGATATACCCCCTTACCCTCTAATAGTTCTGCAGTCAGGGTTGAGTATGATCTGGACTAGAGAGCACACAAGTAACGTTGCATCTTCGCCACGCGTGCCGTGAACTAACACTGGTTCCGCTTTCTGCAACCGCAAATAACACATTAATTTAGGTTTTTTTTTACATGATAAAGCGCAACATTACAAATCGTGACTCTGGTAGAAAAAGACTTTGAATAAGATCCTCTTTTTACAATTTTTTTATGAAACTTGTCATTTACTCCTTAAGGGTGTGACCAAATAAAGCGACGCGGAATCGGCTTGGGCCGGTCATAAAGAGTTTGTAACTGACATGTCTAGGCAATAAAAGCGTTCACAGGGCTCGATATCACGTCGGACTATTCTGTCGCAATAACAAATCGCGTCGTACGATTCGAAACGAAGCGAATAATGTATTATTCGCTTGTATTTCAGGGACAGGATATAAACCCTTAGTGACCGGTAAAAGCAAGCTTTTAGGCCTATTTCAGAGCGAGACCGGCGCCGGTTGTCGGTCGGGTTTTTCGATATCCATACGACAGCGTTAACTATTCCTGCGCCGACGCCGGTCGCCGGTCTCGCTCTGAAATAGGCCTTAGTTGTGATTACTGAATAAAGCGTCATTTACATAAAAAAGCAGCAATTTTTGAGCTATTTTAGAAATAACATAACACGGTTAGTGGCTTTTCTGGCATACAAAAATGACAATCAGTTACGATGTTTTATGGATAAGTAGAATAGGATCAATGTGTAACCTGGTGTATATGCTGCGCAACGATGCACGCAGTATGTAACGCGTTCCGTACACTCTCGGGCCAGCCGCACGACTCAAGCCGCGAGATCCACTTGTCACTTGATATCTCGCGGTCGTTGCACGCTGGAACAATTTTATAGTCATCAAAAAAGAAGGATAAAAAGACTGTTGCATGTCGTTAGGAGTAGAGAGATAAATTAGGCAGTTACTAGGTTGTAGAGGCCAGATAAGCTGTAGCTCCATTACAATTACTATAATCCCGTTAGTCTGGAAGTCGAATCTAAAGTAGATGCGAAAATGCTAAGCAGATGATGATAATTTTTGCAAGTTAGGGCATATAATTAACAGTATTTTATTTAGAAGTTTAACATTTTTGCTAGCTTTGATTCACCAGCATAGAATAACTATAGGTGCAACCCAAAACGGAGACATCATCACCATCATCGAAAGACGACAGTCGTCCATTGCTGGACATAGGCCTCCCCAAGTGTCGCCACACTGACCGGTCCCGTGCGACTCGCATCCAGCGCATCCCCGCAATCTTCACCAGATAATCGGTCCACCTAGTGGAAGGCCTTCCAACGCAACGTCTTTCGGTTCGAAACGATATACATAACCTATTGTGTTTACAAAAAAATCCTTGCATGTTACGGGTTGCAAGAAATAAATTACAGATATGTTACTTTATCGTTCTGTATAGCTCGGTTCAATTACGCGTATAAGTAAATACGTTACCATCGATTAGTTTAGAGTAGCTATCTAAGAGTGGTTGTTGGTTGTCCACTTCATCCATTGATCTGTTGTATATTTTCCACTGGGAGTAGTTCGAATTACTCTCTGTTCCACCACCTGTAAAGTAACCAAACGGGATTATTTATACATATAGAGTACAAAATATATTAGGCTTACAACTCAAGGTTAACATTTTGGCGAAATTGGTAACCAAAAATTAATTGAACTAATGATATTTTAGATTCTAGTAAGCTACCACAAAACAGCATTTTTCGTAATACAACACGATAATCCAAAGCCAGAAAATGAAACTTGGAGGTACAGATAGGTTTCTTCTTTCTTTATCGTGTGGTTAGTGCCTAACCTGGTGTCAGAGTTTTATACCGCTCATGGGCTTCTGACTTGGCCTTTCATGCCATCGAGAAATATCTCTCATGCATGCTGGTTTCCTCACGTTTTTCCTTCACCGAAGCAAGTGATAATTATACAATACACACATGAATCCGAAATAAGGTAGAGGAACTCGAAAACTATAACTTAACTGTGGCAGAACACAGTCAGGCTAACTACGACTGCGTTACTAATCTGACGAAAGGGAATTTGTCATGAAGATCTGATATTAACAAAAAGGAGCTCGTGGCTAAATAATAACAGCCGCTCGGATCGATATTTAGGTTAAGCCGTGCTTGCCTAGGTTGGTCTGTGGATGGGTGACCACCCATTACATACCGAGTTTCCTCCGTGCCTCGGAAAGCACGTTAAGCCGTTGGTCCCGGCTGTCATTTGTAGATCTTTGACAGTCGTTAGGTAGTCAGTGGCCAAAAAAGTCTGACAGCCAGTCTTACCAAGGGGTATCGTATTACCCAGTACTATCTGGGTTGTGGAGGTCAGATAGGCAGTCGCTCCATGTAAAATACTGGTATTCAGCTGCATCCGGTTAGACTGGAAGCCGACCCCAACATAGTTGGGAAAAGGCTAGGCAGATGATGATCTGATATTAACAAAAAATCCTACATGTTACCTTTATTCTGCTGCTGTGATATAGAGTTGGAGCTCCTTAGGTCGTAAATGATGCCTTTGGTCCCGACGGCGACCACCGCGTTCAGTATCGCCTCGTCGGGTCTACACCGCCGGTGCTTCGGGCCGTACAGGGGCTGTCCGGCGCGCATTAGGACAGCCTTTTTGAAGAATTACAAGATTATTAGTAATATAATTTAACTCGGTTAATATAACTCAGTTAATTATTATCTACAGTACTATAGTAGTAAGATGAGATAATAATTAACTGAGTTGAAATGTGAAAGTTTGTGAGTATGGATGTTTGTTACTCTTAAAAGTACTGGACGGATTTTGATGAAACTTTACAGTAATATAGTTTATAATGCGGGCGAAGCCACAGGCAGAAGCTAGAATGAAATAAAGCTCTGTGATTGACTGATTTTAACCTCGCCCACGTAAAAGCAATTTGTGGTATCACTCTCTTACGTATAGCTTACTTACGCAACGCGTTAACACGTCACAATATCGTGTTATTCACGTTGCAACTCAATGACGCGGAGGAAAAGAATTATGACGCCACAAATTGCTACTACATCTACTGCCTTAACATCTATCGATTGATTTTGATTTGACGTCACGTAGACATAATTGTATCAAAATGAACGTGACGTTGGTGCGCTGTTAGCTTTTGCGCAGGGTACAGTCACGAGCAATGAAATGTATACACTCGCCAAAATTTAAGTGGTTTTTCGTGAAATAACTGTTTCTACCTATTTAGTAATAATATGGCTTCCAAAATACAATGTTCGTCGCTTTTGAATTTTGCTTAGTGTACACATTTTATTGATCATCACTGTACACGATTATGAGCGACTTACTGACGATGTAATTATGGGCGACTTAACTGACGATGTAATTATGGGCGACTTAACTGACGATGTAATTATGGACGACTTAACTGACGATGTAATTATGGTCGACTTAACTGACGATCTAATGAAATATCGTAAGATCAAGTCTTGCCTGTTTAGGAGAACCTAAATAAAAAGTACTTACTCCATTATTATGTCTATAAGACAGTACCGGGAACCGTCCGCCCTGCCTGAATGTGGCTGCAGCGGCCAGGGTGTCATCATCAACACATTTGGGCACCACCACTGCCTTCCCGTAGCTGGAGCACACGGCATAGTTCTGATTGACGCGGGAAACACGCCACTCTTCGGTTGCCAATACTTTTGTGAATTCACCTTCTACACTGCAATCAAAAATGTATAGTTATGTACTTAATACACATTTTTTGGGTGTATTTTATATTCTATTAGTTTGAACCTGAAGAGTTTTTAAATTATTTACACATTGACCTTTCCACTGATTGCCTACAATGCGCCGCCTCCTTTTTAGAGCTAAGTAATTTCCATTCTATTTTTATATTAAACTATTATTGGTTCACACAATATTTGTTGGTTTAATGATATTCACATTGTAATTTTCACACAAGTAGGATGCTGATAAGTTCGACTAAATCTTATTTATAAAATTCTCGTGTCAGAATGTTCGTTCCCGTACTCCTCCGAAACGGCTTGACCGATTCTCATGAAATTTTGTGAGCATATTGAGTAGGTCTGAGAATCGGCCAACATCTATTTTTCATACCCCTTAGTGATAAGGGTTGTCCACCCTTAACATTTTTCTTTAATTTTTAGACATTTTTTTAATTTCTATATGGCAAAACAAAGTTTGCCGGGTCAGCTAGTAGAGGATATTATTGACACTAATCTCAGGATAATTCGCACATCCTCTAAAAAACTGTCATAACACAAAATATGTAGATTTTTAAATAATACCTTACTCGACTTCAATTGTCCTTGCTCTATAATTGAAAAAAAAAACCGCCATAAGTATACCAAAATAAGTCGCCAAATAGCACAAGCGAAAATTTTGGCGCAAAGCATTGTTAAGAACACAAAAACTTTAAATGCTCAATCACTCAATCTCAATAACTGCTATTTTTGTGTTATGACAGTTTTTTAGAGGATGTGCATATGATAGTGATTGTTGATGTAAATTCACAGGGATATAATAATTTTATGATACATTTAGTTTACAGTTGCAAACGAAGATTCATTGGGGTGAATCCCGATGATGTTTTGCTGTGATACCATAAAAATATTTAATAATTACCTGTATAAAGTATATCCATTCTCCACAATAGGGTGCATATGTCTATAGAAGAATGGATAGAACAGCCCGGGATCTTGTAAACCAGACAAGTTCTCAAGTGTCTGGGCCATTTGATTCAACTCCGTGGTGCCGGCAATATCCAGCTGGAATATCCTCAAGTCTTTGCATTTGAGGAACAGGGAGCCACCCTGGGTGACACCAGCTATAGGCTTGTTCTCTTTCTTTTCTATACTGTCTATGTTCTTGTGGAGAAGCTGAAATTACGACACAGCTTAAGGATAAGAGGATATGATGATTTAGTCCATAATATTATTATGACAAGAGCTATGGGTTATTTTAAAAGGTGGGTAGGCTATTACAATAGGTAGTGGTGAGTGGCTATGTGAACAAGAGTAAGCTACTTGACTAGTTAGATTGCTATGACCATGTTACTTGTACTTAATTGAGATATGCCTGTTCCTATCAGGGTATTAGTTATGTCTATTCGAAACTTCTTTTTAGGAACTTTGTTGAATAAGAATCTTAACTAAATCCAGATATATATTTAACCACCACACATGCAACAACCGGTCCAACAGTTGTCACTGTGGAAACAGATGTATTGACTATCAGCTGATGCTAACACATTTAGTAATTATAGCCTTTATGTTAAAACAATCGATTGCAGGGCCAGCATAGTACACAACAGGCAAGACAATATTATTATCAACAGCAAGGTATTTAAAATAAAGTAATTATTCATACCCATAGTTCGTGAACGCCTTCTTTTCGCGAGCTCAAAATAAGGTGATGCCCTGTGATACATACAGTCCCATCCACGTTTTCCTGGTGCGGGTACTTCAGGATAACACCGTCCAATTTATTTATATGTATGAGCTCTATAAACTCCATTCTTAGAAACACTTACACGCAGTAAATAAATAATTGTAAAATAATAAATAACCATCTGACTGACCCTTGACGTTTACGTTTCATTCATTACGTTTTTTAAGTTGGCAATCAGCTGTAAATTCTTTTACTAATAACACTCGCTTACACAGTTTAAAAATAAATTAACCACCTAACGCCCAAGAACGACTTTATAATTATTTAATAAATTTACGGACTATATTCAAAACATATTGGTTAATTTACAACAACAAAATCTATAATGAGATGGGTGACAAACTGGCAATCTAAAATAATAAACAAAGTGAAACTAACTTCATTCTTATTCTAAGAAGAGTGCATGCAACTTTGACAACAGCCGTTGCCGGTGTGACAGAGCGAGCTGCAATATATGCTTAACCATGCTTGCGAAAGAGAAGCAAATACTGTAAAAGAGGGATGCAACCAAAGAGTATCGTGCGTTGGCTAAAGTAGGAGCAGCTCCATCTGTCGGTTACCAAGCAAAAAACAAAACGTAGCTGTACGTGCGATGGCGATGTGTGGATTTTTTCGTTGGTTGGAGATATTTTTTGATCACAAAACAATTGCTTATTGAAACACAAATCGTATGACAACACATAACAGCTACTGTGTTCAGTTATTAGTGTGTGGTGTTTTCGTGAAGTGCACAAAAAATAACAAAACCGTGTGGTAAGCCTATGTATTTGTATGATTGTATTGAAAGTAGGTATGTAAGTGGCTGGCAGGGTGGCTGAGCTTGGGTAATGACCGGTTCCCTTAATATTTAGATGTCTATTGTTAGGGCATGACGCTGGACTACTGTTCAAGTTAGAAGGACCACGTTTTCTTACATCACAAAAGGTCAAGCTAAAAATACCAAGTGCTTCTTTTGTCACAGGTGATGGAGGACAGCACGGAGCCCCACATGGAGACCGACGTGTCGTCCACCACTAATGATGTTCCTGAGGCACAGGAAGTCACCGGCTCCGAGGGGAAAGTCGAGATGATTGTAATTGTAGAGAAAATGGATGATGAACCATCTGCTGATGAAGAAACTGTGGAGCAACTGTCTCCAAACTATGAACTTATAAATAATGCAATGACATCAGAGGATAAATCGCCTGAGATAGAAACACAAGCACCAAAGTCTCCAGCTAAGTCTCCAGTAAAGCCTTTAGTAAAGCTTCCAGTGAAGTCCCCAATTAAGTCTCCACCAAAGTCTCCAGCAAAGCTTATTATTAAGTCTCCAACAAAACCTTCAAATATAGAAACTGAAGTTCCAGATGCTCAAAGCGAGCCAGAGGTGGAGCATATGGTTGTGATAGTCCAGCAGCAGGATGAAGTGAATGAAGTTACACCTGCTGCTAAAACACAGCAAATAGAAGCTGCGGATTCCTCTATGGAACCTGTACCAATCCAATCTGAGGACAAACCAACCCAGATGCAAAAAACTCCAAAGAAAGAAGCACAGAAACCTGTTCAGAAGTCTCCTTTTAAAGATCTGCAATCCCTGGAGTCTTCAACTACAAAGGACTCTAAACAAGGACTAATTGACAAAATTGCAGTCAATGGCAAAGTCCATTGCAATGACACAAGCAAAATAGATGACATGAGCACTAAAACTATAATTGATACAATTTCCATAGATATCACTAAAGAAACTTCGAATGACTCTCACCCTGAAATATTGTCTGATGTGTCATCAGAAAAAGACCACAAGAGCATTAGCAGAGAATTAAAATCTTTAATAAACTCTGCAAAAGAGTCTAAGATCATCAGTGAATGTACTCAGCTCACAAGTAAAACAAGAAAGTCTAGAACAGCCCTAGACACTTCTAGTTCAAGCTTGAATTCTTCCCTTGTAGAGCCTAATAAGATACACAACACTAGAAGAATGAGTGATATGTCCCAAAAGAGCAACTGCAGTGAGAAATCTGATAAGGTTGTTCTCAAAAGGTCAATGAGGTCACAAAACCCTGAGTTTGTAAGTAAGGTTAAGCAGTTCCTGAACTCAGTCACTGGCAGAGTAAACAAAGACTCGGATGATGAGGAAGAGGAAGGAGATAAAACTGAGCTACTTGAACCTATTACTAGGCCAACTCCTCCAAAACGCAGAAAGTCTGTAGCTGCAGTAAGTAAAGCTTTTAACAGATTTTATTCCAAAATAGCAAGTGATAGATCCTCCATTATTGGTGTAATAAGAATCATTTAAGAGTTAATTTTTACTTGAGTATTTCATTATTTGGGTTGGCATAAGATCCATTTTAACAACTTATTGTAATAATTCAAGAGACAGTTTGATGATGTGGTGAAACACCAATGTTAACATCTCATATTATGACATTGCATTTGTTTTTTCTTTATATTAAAAATAAGAAAAAACAGTCTCACCTCCTTGACCAACATATTCCAGTTGCTAGTTAGAGTGTTTTCCATTAAGAGGGGGTATGTTGACAATTGTATGTACAACAAAATGGCTGCCTATGCTTTTACTTGTCACAATACTTGTGTGACATAAAACAACAGTTCTATATGTCACAATGGTTAGTCTGTTATTATTCATTATAAGAATTTTATGCAGACTGCTAAATAATTGTGAGAAATAAAAATGCCATCAAATAACTCATTTAATCCAGAAGACAAAAATTTAGTTTTTTTTTCAATTATAGACTACTGCTTTCCACTATATCTTTATTAATGAACATTAATGAAGGTTTTTCTACATTGTGTACAATGTAGAAAAACCTTGAATACAGTCTTCTAATTTGTCCTCAGGTTACAGAGAAGAGCAATAAACTTCGGTCTGATTCATACTGCTGGCGGTGTCACTGGGTTGTGGAGGAGAATGAGTTGCATCCTCCAATGCAATGTACAGTCTGCCCGCGGACCTTCCACTACAAATGTCTCACTGGTTCGGAGAGGAACAAGATCAGCGTGGAGAAGAACTGGGTCTGTCCTGAATGTATGGTCATTTTGCAAGCGGAGAGCTCAGAGAGCAGGTGAATGCACCCTGTAATTATAGTAATTAAGATTATAGTTGCATGATCTAAAACATGATTCTCTTATTCTAAACCATGAGTTCAGCTAATGAATTTTGAGTGATATGTAACCTTTTTGCCCTGAATAAGTAGTGTCTCTCTTTTACAAGCTGTTTATAACTTGCTTAGTTTATGTGTTTCTGGTTCCTTCTCTTGTTATCTATTTTTCAAGCACTAGAAGGTGCTCGAACAATAGATGACTTCCAATTGAGCTGAAACTTGTTTGTCAAAGTTTTCTTTGTTATGCCATCCCAACAGAGTACTTGGCAAAATACTTTTATTTGTTGTTTCCTATCTTATCATTTAAAATAATTAGCCTTCTTACAAAATCCAGTGCAAAAGCCTCTCCTACAGAGAAGAATTAATCTTTTCATTTGGTCTCATAAAAAATCATGGCAGTTTGTAATTTTAATACATAAACTAGGATGGAATTTGACAGGTTTAAGAAATTGTTATCAAAAGCTATTGGTGCGAAAATATTTTAAATAACTAAATGACATTATCATAATAATCTAATTTATTTTATAAGAAACTAGGTTATCACTTATTAACACAATTTTTAAGCATACCACATTTTCTTAGACCATTTCATAACTTATTTATGATATTGAGAATTTGATATACCTATTACAAAGACGTTATAAAAAATTATCTATGGTTCAAATAATTTTTATCACATCTTTGCAATGTATCAAATTCGATGTTTGATTAACTCCATTAAATAAACAATCATGCTTTCCATCACTTCTTTATATTTTAGCTGGAAAGATGTATTAGCATAAAAAAACTTGTAACATCTTATCTCATTTTTGCAGTAAACGAACATATTTTTATTTCGTATTAAAACTGTTCGCATGCGCGTGTAGGTACTAGGAAGGCATAATTGAAAGGATAGCTGCTTCATGTTCAATTAGCAAAAGAAAAAGACATTTCGCTGACCCCAAGGATGAAGGCATTAAAACGACGACTAATGTTGATTACACATTACCAAAGAAAGATGATTGCAACTGTTTGCACTTATTTCCAGGTCTCCAGCCATGAAGAAGATATCTCTAGGAATGCTCTGCGATCTGCTGAAGCATGCGCTGGAACGAATGATGGACCTCAATGGGGTAATTTGTAATTTAATCGTTTTATTACCTATGTTTTTACTTTTTGGGTAGTCATGTTACTTCTGTCCCTGTTCAAAGGTCATACGACATGAATTTGTTAGCTCTAGCTATTGTTTTTCGATGTTGGCATGGTTTCTATGTTACGTTTTCGATGAATATGCAGTTGAAAATGTCGGGACAAAATAATACAGTTTTCATAAAAAAGATTCCACCAAAAAGATAAACATCCTTTTCAGTCTTGACACTAGACAGAAAATCGATATACATTTACCCACGTCATTGTTTAAGCATAATTGTTCTAGAAAAAAGACTTATTCCTACGTACAGCTACAATATCAGCTATAAGGCATCATAAGCCCAGCGTTCGGTACTTTCACCGGATTAACGCACGAACCAACAGCCTAGCCGGACCGATATAAAAATGTATAGTAATATGTAGCGTTCCGACAACGGCTCGCCGCGCGCCGCTGCGACGACGGCTGGCGGGCGGGACTCGGCGAAATGACCTTGCCACTTATCTACGTAGATGCGGACCCCGCGTAACGACTCTCTCCATCTCCTTCTAACAGCAACAATCGATACTGCGGCGTCGCTATTGCCGTCTCGCTCCAACGCCGCTAATAATAAACGTGTGCGAGTGTTGTACATAATGTATTGTCGCTGTAATGTGTGCTGCATTTTTCTTGATTCGTCATTTTGACATGCAAGAATCTGTTTGAATGAGCAATGATTTCCAGAAAAAAAATGAATGCTGTATCATAACGCTTATAATAAGCTTTATGATAAAATTATATATTACATAGTTTTAGGCAGAAAAATCATAAACACACATTCTGGTGCTCCAATTTGAATTGCGTTCCTCACGTCGCATCGCGTACACTCCTATGTAACCAGTCATTTGCATGCAGATCGAAACAGTGAGCTATGGCCACCTACAACACCTACATCGTCTGGCACGCCTACCTAGATAATGTTCTGCATTGAATGAACGTAGGTGCAAACCGGAACAAGCTAACATGCGCCCGGAGTGTTACGTCAAATCTCGTAATAATGGAAAAATTTTCACGTCAAGTAACAGGCAAACCATCTTAGAAACTTTGCACAAATCAATTTTGGCTTTCTGTTTGTACTAAAAAAAAAAATTTCTCAAATTAATATAATCTAAGTTGTTCATGTTGAGATACGATTGGTATTCAGGGCAATGCCAATAAAAAGGAATTTAAATAAATACCGTTATAGTTACGGACTAGAATTGATGATAAGAAAATGCTAGGCTATTTCAAGCACAAAATAATAATGAAATGACCAGCAGCTCAGATTTGCAATAAAATGAATGCCCTTTGCGACTTCTCAATTCAGGCTTTAGAGTTTTCTCATCATAAACAGTGGTTTTCCGTTGTTTTAGTCGATTAAGCTACTTCATTAGCTTTCGTGCATCTTTCGCACAGCACACTCGAACGATGCAATCAATACCCCGTTCTAGCCTACTATACATCGCCACAGATTTTTATCTTCCACTAGAACTAGTAGAAGTACTCGAAACTTAAGCCATTGAAAACAAGCCCATATTCACCATAATATTATAGTGATTGTTGATGGCAGTAACTTTTAATAAGCAGACACGCACATACCCGCAAATCCATAACCCTATTGAGGCTAGTGCATATAATTGCCGCATCAGGTCGCAGCGCTTCGAATTCCAAAACAAAAACTAAACCCATTTGTAGTTAGCGAGGGTACAAATAGTACGAAAGTGACGTAGAGAGATTTTTGCGTTGCGGTGCGGTTGGTCCCCTTTTGCGCTGGCCCGTACGGCTAATAAAAAGTGACTGACTCAATAATAAGATGTATTAAAACTTGTCAACTCAAATGTCAGGCGTGTAGTACACACGGAGACACATCAAGCTATACATTTCCAGTATAACATAGCCTCGCTTCGGTCGCCGTGCGTACTTGCAACCGAAATCGCCTTTAAATGAACGAGGACGAAGGTAAAAGAGTGTGCAAATATCATAGCACATAGCGTTCTGTAATATCTTTCTACACCAATGAGAAGACGTGAGTTTATGTTTATGTATGTATTGAAATTTCTTTCTGATTTTTCCAGGTGGAACCATTCATGCAGCCCGTAGACCGCACAGCCTTCCCTGATTACGACAAGTACGTGGTACATCCCATGGACCTGTCGCTTATGAAGGACAACATCAACGAAGGACTTTACGGCAGTACCGAAGCATTCATTGCCGACGCGCAATGGATACTGCACAATAGTATTATCTTCAACACATGTTAGTATTGCTTGGTTTTCTTTTTTTGCACAACTGCTTATATTTTTTTTGAGAGATGTAGTAACACATGTGTCGAAATTACGAAACAGAACGATCTGCGTTAAAAAAAAAATCAACATCATCTGCCTAGACTTTTCCCAACTATATTGGGGTCGGCTTCCAGTCTAACCGGATGCAGCTGAATACCAGTATTTTACATGGAGCGACTGCCTATCTGCCTCACAACCCAGTTAGTACTGGGTAATACGATACCCCTTGGTAAGACTGGTTGTCAGACTTTTTGGGCCACTGACTGCCTAACGACTTAAAAAAAAATCCTATCATGCGGAATTTCCGTCGCGTAATTTTTACCAGGTGTGTCACTACGCTATGATAGACAGACGATCTGATGTGTCATAGAAAAAGCAATTTTTTGATGCAATGATTAATTATAGCCGTTTTACCATTTAAGTGCTGCCTCGTTGGTCTAGTGGTAGCACGACTGCTGAGCATGAGGTCCTAGGTTCGATTCCCGGGTCGGGCAAAGTGTTATTGGGTTTTACATAACTGGCGAAATGTGAGTACTATTAGATACACCTCTGCCTAACCCTTCGCGGATTACAAGCGTGATGTTATGTTATGTTACCATCTAAGTTTCGCATAAATAGAATAACTTATCATAAAAAATATGGAACACAACAGTGCTTCTTATGAGTAACCGCCATGAATTCTTCTTATCTTCTAAGTCAAAAGATTTCTGTGTAATCTATACAGTGCTATATCGCAGTGACCAACACAGATATCTCATTGATAAATGTTGTAAGAATTCTTAAGAGTCGACAGAATAAATCATTTTTGATCACTCAATGAAATCGTGTAATGTTTCCTTGATAAACTATTAAAATAAGAATGAAATTGGTTTTGTTATCCTGCTTTCATAACTCTTTCTGGCTATACTTTTTACTACTTTACTTAAGCTATTGATATTTTCTTTTTTCATATTATTTGCTAAGCAGAAAATCAGTACCAACCCCAAACTGGGCCTTCGTAGTGTGTATTTCGGACTCCTTAAAAGAGTCCAGTGTCCCGGGAACAAGCAGTGGGTAACAATATTAGTCCGTTCAAATTAGCTCAAAAAATAGGGGTAAGGTTACAATAATTCGCATAGAGCTCAAAATTAGTACAAATGTTGGGAACACCATTACAAATGAAATGTGAAACGTCCCCATCGATCCGACATTTGCAAAAATGTATTCGAGGTCAAAGGTCGCGTAAATGTTTTTTTTGCATTTTTCAGCTAAACGGTAAGTTTTATCACAACTTTTTCAACTTTTTGAATAGCTGTATCTCAGTAATGGTGATTTTTAGGAAAAATTGTAAAATTAATTATTACAGATCAGACAATTACACGATCTGCCATTTTAGTCTGACCTATTTTTACAATAAAATTTACGTTTGGCTGAAAACGCAAAAACCTATATTTGCGAACTTTGACCTTGAATATATTTTTTAGTAAATGTCGGATCGATGGGGACTTTTCACATTTCATTTGTAATGGTGTTCCCAACATTCGTACCAATTTTCAGCTCTATACGATTTTTTGTAACCTTACACGTCTAACTTGACCGGGCTATATACTGATTATGCCAACCCTGAATTTCACTCAAATTATGATCATATTTCAACAGCTTTCGTAGATAGTCTACTTAATTTACTTTAGTTTGTTACTATACACATCTGCCCAACCCTTCGGGGAATACGGGCATGATATTATTCGATATTACTTGGTTTATTAAAAACTTGTTTTAATCACTTAGTTACGCATGACATTGGTTCTGCAGTGCAGTCGAAGTTGACGGCGGGTGCGCGCGCGCTAGTGCGCTCGTGTCGCGCGGAGATGGGCGAGGTGGAGGCCTGTCCCGAGTGCTACGCGGCCGCGCATGCGCGCAGGCCCACCTGGTTTACTGACGTTTGCACTACGCCACATATATTGTTCTGGGCGAAGCTGAAAGGTATGATAATCGTAAGAGTACACTTGATTGTATTGCTTGAACTAGCGCTTGAGTGTGGTAAAATTACCATTGTGGCCGCTGATACATCTAGAATAGTCCATCCATAGCTTAGTTAACGAAAGCGAACGCGTTTTGTGATTTGTAATCCCTCTGATACTTATCCACTACTTAAAAAAAGGGCAATTTTTACCACCAATATAACTATCGCCCTATGTAGACGTACTGTTTCCAACATCTAATCGCATCCAATCTTACGAACCACAGATCTACAATTACCCTCTTCCATCTTGCAGGTTTTCCCTACTGGCCAGCGAAAGGCATGTCAGTGAACAGTGCTGGTCTGGTAGACGTACGCTTCTTCGGAGCCCACGACCGCGCCTGGGTGCCCGCCAAGGACTGCTTCCTGTACTCAGAGAAAGATCCCAACAACTTCCGCACTAAGCGGCAAGATATTATTGATAGTATGCAGGTAAAAATTTGAGTAGAATAAAATAACAGACCGAAATGTTTACATAGGCAAGAACGTGTCACTGTGATTTTGTAAGGTCTTTTAGCCAAACTATCGCCATATTTTTTTGGTAATTGACCAAGCATGATTCGTTTCTAATTAACACGAACTACATGTGGTCTAAAAACCGATACGGCCGGTTTCTACGTAACTATGGAAGCGCTTCCGTAGATAGCTACTGTGCTGCAATGCGGCCTGTTGCTGTTTTCACATTTACATAAGAAGCACTCGTGCGTACGAAATTGTACATTTTCAGAATTATACCAAATTGCTGTCATTATTGACGCAAACATATCTAGGTTATTCGTATAAACCTTTTGAACGCCAGAGCATAAACGCACGCGCGTGCTCTCTACGCCAAGCCACAATTTCACCTACCATTTTGTCACATATTTGTGTTCGTACAGGGCACGCGCTTGCTTGTGACGTATATAGGGTCTAACTATTCATACACGAAATATTTTCAGGGAATCATCTAACGGCTATAACAAAGCCTTTTAAAGGGATTTTTTTTTTATCTGAGTATATTTTTTATAAAAAATAAATACTGGCTCCTTATTTTTAAGCATCCATTACGGTAGTTTACTACGTCGTATTTACCTACTGTCATTTATACAAAAAGTATCAAAAAATTTTAGAATTATATTAATTTTGTAAAAAAAACACTCAAATATTTTTTTTTTTCGTTGCTATGGCGACATTACGACTTAAAGAAGTTACTCTTAAAATATTTCGTGTATGAAAAGATAGACCTTATTTATGACAATGGCGTTCAAAAGGTTAAATGACGCCAAGAACTAAAATCAAGGTCAAACTGTGTTTTAGGAAGCAGAACATCACATCCGGAACATATCAAGAAAGTACGGTAAATTCGTTTACCCGCCTTTTAAGACCCAATTCGACCCAAGCAAAATGTATGAGCAACTCAAAATGATGGTAAGTGGAACATTTTACAGACATACATCTATTTCTTAGGCATTATACTTTTCCAGCCGCCGCGGGAGACGCCCTGGGCGTCGGGGGTCACGTGGTGGCTCCCGGCCACCGTAGGCGCGGGCCTGTGGACGGCGAGTTATGGGCCAGCTCGCCGTCCGGCCGTCTTATGACGACAGGCCGTGTCGACGGCGCGTTCGTGTTCCACGCGCGCCTCAAAGAGATGTCAGCAAATAAGTACGGGTCCGCATGGGCCGATGCCTGCCAGGGCTGCGGGACTGTTCGAAAGAGATACCGTGGCCCTGGAACACAAAAGGCAAAGAAGGAACATGGATGGGTTTTAGTCAGTACAAGTCTGACACTCCCTTTCGCTCCGCCCAGAGTGGGGGGGGGGGGGTCATTTGATGATTACCATCCGAAAAAAGAAAAAAAAGGCAATATACTTTTAATGTGAGAATAAGCCCCTACGCCCCTAAACTTTCATTCCTATGTAATCCCGTTAGGGAATGATTGTTCGCTCACCTTGTTGAAAAACAGAAATTTGTGCAAAATATCCCGACTCTAATCAAACGTCTGGTAGTGACAAAGAGACCGTAGTCATATAGCAGCCCGGCTGCATAATGATAACTAAGGTAATTACTTTAGGGATCTATTTTAAAGACGTTTACGACTTACGGCATTTCATACAAACTTTTAAGTCCTTTTTTTTCGAAATGACTGAACCGATTTTAATGAAACTTCATACGCTTAACAGGATAAATACAGATAGAATAGAGAACATTTTCGAAAAGTCTTTTAAAAAAAAAAGATAATTGGAAATTTCTGTTTCACTATAGCTGTAACACTATTTTTCGAAAATGTTTTCTGAAAACTTTTTAGACTTATTTATCCTGTTTATGTGTGTTAAAATCGGTTCAGTTATTTTGAAAAAAAAGGACTTGAAAGTCTGTATGAAATGCCGTAAGTCATAAACGCTCTTAACAAACAGATAAAAATTACATACCAACATGGAACCTCCTCCTATTTTGAAGTCTTATAAAAGGGGTTAATGAATCATCGGCATCGGTTAGTTTAAGGATAAATCATTGCATTTGTTCATGGGACAAAGTTTATTATCGAGTGCTGTTATGTCCAGTTAGCCGGTCGGTCGACGTTCACGGCTTTATTAGTTTACAAAAGATCTATCAAAGTATTTATTCAACAAGTCGCCGCGTTGTGTAGAGGTGAACAATTTGAACATTTGTGTTGTCGTGTCAAAACTCATGAATTTCCTTTAAATTTTTCGAATTATAACTGAGAATTGTAAAAGAAGGAGCATACGGACCACAGATAATATAATACTACGTACAGATACCCAATCCCATACAAAGAAATGATACCTCCCTAAAACTGGCAATCGGACCGGCTATTTTTTGTCCTCCATTTTTTCAACAGATGGTAGCACCAACGTCTCACTGATTACCAGAGGCAGTAGTTTTACAACGCCATCTAGGAGTAGGCCTAGTTTCTATGTGGCATCGATACTAAGTGGCATCGATACTACTAGATGGCG
This sequence comes from Noctua janthe, assembly GCA_910589295.1. Classification (NCBI taxonomy): domain Eukaryota; kingdom Metazoa; phylum Arthropoda; class Insecta; order Lepidoptera; family Noctuidae; genus Noctua; species Noctua janthe. The sequence continues at coordinate 7,452,521 of OU342556.1, read as the reverse complement.
CATAGATTCTCTACATCGCACCGTGCGTTCAAGGACAAATAGATAATAACAATACAACAAAAAATATCTCTAGTTGGCGAAACGATTTCATTTGTGTGAGTGAGCTAACAAACATCTCTTTGCGGCGAATGCGTCTTCATTTGTTTTTGTTGAATATTTCAATACTTTTAGAGCGTTTACTACTTACGGCATTTCGTATAAACTTTCAAGTTCTTTTTTTTCGAAATGACTGAACCGATTTTAATGAACCTTTATACACTTAAGCAATATACATAGTTCTAAAAAATTATCAGAGAACATTTTCGAAAAATAGTATTACAGCTAAATTAGGACGATTTTAGATTCATAGAAACAGAAATTTCCAATTATCTCTTTTTTTAAAATGACATTTCGAAAATGTTCTCTGAGAACTTTTTCGACTTAAGTATCCTGCTTATGCGTATGAAGTTTCATTTATATCGGTTCAGAAATTTAAAAAAAAAAGGACTTGAAAGTTTGTATGAAATGCCGTAAGTCGTAAACGTTCTTAGAGCCAAACCACACGGCACGGTGCGGCGCCGTACCGCAAGCCATTTCGCCGCACTGACAAACACACGGGAAGAGCGACATCGAAGCGGCGATGAAAAAACTATTGGCTTGCCCTACGTACTACAGTCTGTAATAACAATGGATCGCAAACAACTGTGCGGTGCCACGCCGGCGCCGCTCTGTTTATCCATTCCCGCCTCGTCTCGATTCAGGCACGCGCGCGGTGCGGTGCCGCAGAGCACCGCACAGCGCCGTGTGGCTACAACACATTGTTGTATGTAGAAAACCGGAGCGGCAACGCTCGGGCGCCGCGCCGGAGCTGCACCGCGCCCTGTGGTTTGGCTGGAGAAAACGCCAGGGCAGCGCGAGATTTTTTTTTTTTACCATTTTGCAATGTGCAGGTCAGTGTCAGGCTGGATGTTGAACAAAATATGTTGCGCGACCGTAACACGTATGTATTTACAGTATTATAATAATTAAAATCGTCAATACAATCCCATTGAATAACTATTTCATGAAAAAGTCTTTCAATGGTATTAAATGAACTTAGAGGGTTGTATTGATGATTTTAATTATTACAATTCTGTAACTACATACATGTTACAGCCGCGAATCATATTTTAATCAACATACAACCTGACACAGACCTGCAAATTGCAAAAAACGTAAGAAAATTTACTTACGTTAGATACTCCGAACCGCCATAAAGTTTGCAGATCATCACTTGCAGCTCATTATAGGTACTCAAATCAATCAAATCTAGGTATACAATTGCTTTTAATTTAATGTAGTTACTGCGGCAAGGAAATGATATGAAAAGGTAGGTACTAGGAGTAGGAGGATGAAAGATGGAAGTAGGTACTAAGTACCAACTTACATAAATAACAAAAAACAAACGGAATAATTTTATAAAAATATTTTAATACTTCAATCAAATACCTAACTGCTTTTGTAGTTTAATTTTTGTCTTTTAGTTTGTTTTAATTGCATAACTGTTAGGTTTTAACAAAAGAAAAGCGAAGTCATTTGAAGTAAAAACTAAAATTATCCTTTTCAAGGCATTGGTACGTTGTCATCTAGTGTATGCCAGTGTAGCTGCAATACATGAAAACACACATCCGATCGCGGTCACAGTAACATTTTAGTATGTAGGGTACATCGACAATATTGTGCCCGAACTAAGTTTCTAAATGTACCCACTATGCATTGATTGTAGTGTAGCAAACTTTGTATAAAAGGGACCGCCTTTTTCTAAATAGATTCATTCCTCATTCCAATAAGCTTCAGCACTTGCAACCTAAATATACTACGTCGTCATCATCTGGAGTATTATTCCACACCACCTAAGCGCTACATTGGTGACCCCGACGTGATCATTAAGAAGATACCTCCAGATCAAGATTTCATCATGGCACAAGACGGTGAACAACAACTATCTGGTGTGTCAACGTCGCTGCGCATTCCACCCTTTTGGCGCGACAGAATTCGTCTGTGGTTCGCGCAGTTCGAAGCCATCATGTCTGTGCAGAAGAAAGGCGATCAAGTCATGTTCGAGATCGTCATCGGACAACTAGAGCGGCAAGATCTCGACGAAATCTCCGACATAATTCTCCGTCCACCTGAGAAAAACCGATACGAAGCATTGAAGAGTCGGTTGTTCCAAGTTTACGAAGAATCCGAGCAACGGCAAGTACAAAGGTTGCTATCTGAAATGGAACTCGGCGACATGAAGCCTTCACAGCTACTACGCCGCATGAAAAACCTCGCCGCCGACAATATCTCTGACTCAGCACTGCGGATTATGTGGACCAACCATCTACCACGGATCGCATCAAAATCGACGTAGATCGTTCGACAGACGACGCTCAAGATCGCGTTCATCGAGCAGAGCCAATCACCATCGCGCCCGAAACGACCAATCAGTGACCTGCTTTTATCATCGCAAGTTCGGCAAAGAGGCGCGAAAGTGTACGCGTCCGTGTAACTACGAAGACAGCAGCGCCCCCTCGGGAAACTAACGCCTGCGTTGGCTGAGGCGGGAACCAGCGCAAACCACACTTCCTACCGCCTATTTATAACAGACAAAAACTCACGTCTGTCATTTCTAATTGATACTGGCGCCAACGTCTCCGTAATACCAAGAAGAAAAGGCGGGAAAGCTACGCCAACAGACTTTTGCTTGTATGCAGCGAACAACACGGTAATCCCAACGTACGGAGAGAAAACACTACAACTGGATCTCAACCTACGAAGACCATACACCTGGAAGTTCATCATCGCTGCAGTCAGCAGACCCATCATCGGTGCCGACTTCTTGAAAAAACATCAACTTCTTGTCGACATGGCCGGCCGATGTCTAGTCGACAAAGTTACCAATCTCGTAGTCAAGGCACCAGTCACCTACTCCGCTGAGCCTACCGTAAGAAGTATCGACGTTGATCAACCATATCACCAGCTACTCAGCAAGTTTCCTGACATCCTACGACCATCATGCATGAAGGATGCTCCCAAACACCGTGTAGAACATCACATTGAAACCACCGGTCCACCAGTACACAGCAAGAGCAGACCACTACCACCACATCGGTACATGTCCGTGAAGAAGGAATTCGAGTCGATGATGCAGCAAGGAATCTGCCGTCCAAGCAAAAGTCCTTGGTCCAGCCCGCTACACGTCGTACCAAAGAAAAACGGCGACCTTCGTGTTTGTGGCGACTACCGCAGACTCAATGACGTCACGAAACCAGACCGCTATCCAGTGCCACGTCTCAAAGATTTCACCTACCTACTTCACGGCAAGAAGATCTTCACAACACTCGACCTAAATCGTGCTTACCAACAACTGCCTGTATACGAACCGGACATCGAGAAGACAGCCATCACAACACCCTTCGGCTTGTTCGAATTTCCTCGAATGTGTCCTGGTCTCAAAAATGCTGGACAGACATTCCAACGATTCATTCATCAAGTACTCATCGGGTTAGACTACGCATTTCCATTCATTGATGACGTCATCATCGCATCAGATAATGAAACCAGTCACTTAGAAGATCTACAGGAGGTGTTACGCAGATTAGACGAGTATGGCATCACTGTAAATCCATCAAAATGCGTCTTCGGTAAAGAAAATGTCAAGTTCCTGGGTTATCAAGTGTCGAGCAACGGACTCAAGCCACCACAAGATAAAGTCACTGCTATCACTGCTTACCCCAAACCCGAGACAATTGAAGACTTACGTCGATTTATTGGCATGGTAAATTTCTATCGTGACAGCATACCGAACGCAGCCCACATACAAGCACCTCTCAACGCGTTCCTGCACAATTCGAAGAAACGCGACAAGACAAAAATCGACTGGAACACAGAAGCGTCACAAGCATTCGAGTTGTGTAAAGTTAGCATCCAAAACGCAGCTTTACTCGCTCATCCATCTCCATCACCAACCGACGCCATCTCCCTTATGTGCGACGCATCAAATACCTGCGCAGGAGCTGTACTTCAACAACTTGTAAACAAGAAATGGATACCGCTTGGATACTTTTCAAAGAAATTCTCCGAAACACAACAGCGATATAGTACATTCGACAGAGAATTATTATCAATCTACATGGCAATCAAACACTTCAGAAAAATGTTCGAAGGAAGAGAACTTATTGTTTACACCGACCACAAACCGCTGACTTACGCTATACGCAAGCCTCCGTCCGATAACGATACGCAACGGCGCACGCGTCAGCTGTTATTTATCAGCGAGTTCACGACGGACATTCGACACGTCAGCGGAGTAAACAACGTTGTCGCCGACGCACTCTCTCGTATCGAAACCATCGAATTACCATCACCAATCAACTACGAAGAACTATCACAAGAGCAAGAAAAAGACAGGAATATACCAATCTTATCACAACAAACGAATATTCAACTCAAGAAAATCGTCATACCCGGCACTAACAAGCCAATATTCTGCGAAACGTCTACGTCACACATTCGTCCATACCTACCAGCTGACTTTCGCCGCATCGCATTCAACGCCGTGCACAATGTAAGTCACCCTGGAATACGAACTACGCGCAAACTTATGCAAGATCGTTACTTTTGGCCAGCAATGAATACAGACATTGGCGAGTGGACGAAAGCATGCACTTCGTGTCAGCAGTCCAAAGTTCAACGACACAACAACAGTGACGTCACAGCATTCCCACCGAGCGAACGATTTCAACACATCCACGTTGATATTGTTGGACCACTACCTACATCTTCGTGTGGACATCGATACCTACTCACGATGATCGACCGCTGTACACGTTGGCCCGAAGCAGTACCCCTTCATGAGATAACCGCCGAAATCGTCGCAAGAAAGCTGTACGAAACATGGATATCTCGTTTCGGTTGTCCTACAAAAATAACGACTGATCAAGGACGACAGTTTGAAAGTCGACTATTTCAAGACCTCGCACAACTACTTGGAGTAGAAAGAACCCGTACTACTGCCTACCACCCGCAGAGTAACGGCATCGTCGAACGCTGGCACCGAACACTGAAGGCCGCACTCATGACACGACTAGCAAACAGCAACAAATGGATCAACGAGTTACCTATTGTTTTGATGGGGCTACGAGCCGCCACGCGCACCGATACTAACACAAGTGCCGCGCAGCTCACCTACGGCCAAGCAATACGGCTACCCGGCGATTTTATATCACCATCACCAGCCGCAACGAAGATTGACCACACCTACGTCGATCAGTTACACGACGTGATTACGAAGCTGACACCTACATACAAGCCGCATTCAAACAAGCGATGTATGTTCGTGCACAACGACCTACCAACATGCAGCCACGTGTTTGTACGCGATGACACCGTCCGAAAACCACTGCAGCATCCATACAAAGGTCCATACAAGGTCATCGAACGCAACGAGAAGTATTTCACGATACAGCTACCAGGCAGATCGAGCAACATATCGATCGACCGTCTCAAGCCGGCATACACTATCAACAGCGAAGATAACCACGAATACACGAGTACTGAGACACGCCAACCAGCTACAGCTACCACTGAAGATCACTCCAGCCTGCTTCCAGCCTCGAACACCAGCGACCAACGTACAAGATCAGGCAGGATCGTCAAGATGCCCGTACGCTTCGCTAAGGGGGGAGTACTGTAGCTGCAATACATGAAAACACACATCCGATCGCGGTCACAGTAACATTTTAGTATGTAGGGTACATCGACAATATTGTGCCCGAACTAAGTTTCTAAATGTACCCACTATGCATTGATTGTAGTGTAGCAAACTTTGTATAAAAGGGACCGCCTTTTTCTAAATAGATTCATTCCTCATTCCAATAAGCTTCAGCACTTGCAACCTAAATATACTACGTCGTCATCATCTGGAGTATTATTCCACACCACCTAAGCGCTACACCAGTATATCATGGAATCCTATGTATGCTGTACATTCGCAGCGCCTCGAGAACATCCAGCGAGCGTTTACGAGACATAATTGCATACATGTCCACAGGAATATCCCACCGATGTCCATACGAAGAACGTTTGACTTTCTTTAAACTTGAGTCGCTTCAAAACCGTCGACAGTGCGACGGTTTCGAAGCGACTCAACTCATGACTTAAGTTTTTCTCCATAAGGTTGTCAATAGTCAAATTAAATGCGAACAGTTGCTAGAACGTGTAATGTTGCCAGTCCCAAACAATCGTCCTAGACAGCCAATTTCTAGACTTTTTCAAACGCAAACCAACTCACCAGTATCAAGAATGTGCATTCAATACTACGAACTCAACTGTAAATTACCTGACTTGGATGTGTTCTTTGGTTCCCTACCGAAGTTCAAAAGCCTGTTGCGCTCTCATATGAACCTACATTTAAATGGCTATAATTAGTTTCTTATCAGTTTTATTTGGATTTTTTTATTTTGTTTTGTGTTTATTAGTGTAAGTCAGTTTTTTGATCTCTTCTTTAGTTTAAGGCAAAGATGTTTTGTTTTCTATTTTATGTTACATTTTATTTCTTTAACTTTACAATAAAATAGCTATATTGTACTTAAGAGAATGTTGTGTACACCTGTAATTGGTACCTACATAAGAACCCTAACCTGTATATTTCTATTGTTAAATGTAAAATGTATGTACTGTAGGTGTATCTATTTTAAATAAATAAATAAATAAAAATTTTTGAAGCATTACTTTTGAAGTGATGTGTTCCTAAATTTATTATGTTACTAGCGACCCGCCCCGGCTTCGCACGGGTGCAGTATATATGTATATATAAACCTTCCACTTGAATCACTCTATCTATTAATGAAAACCACATCAAAATCCGTTGAGTAGTTTTAAAGATCTAAGCATACACAGGGACAGACAGACAGCGGGAAGTGACTTTGTTTTATACTATGTAGTAATTAGTTTTACTACAGGTTAGGTTTTTTTACAGTTTGTTATGTTTGATTTTTTCTTTTTTGATCAACCTGGAAGACATTTGAAGGGTCATTTTTAATTTCTTGCACTTTGGAGTGTTCGTTGATTTCCTTTTCTTTTATGTGTCAAAACATAAAAGTGCACTAGATGCAGTTGGTGCTTCAACATTTGGACTGTTACAAGTCAGTTGTGTCTTATACACTTTGGTTGCGAGTCAAAATTTTCAGTACAGGTGAAGTTTCTTGAGCTAAAAAAACAGATATAAAGGTAACGTTAGCTCTATGTTACAAACTATTGACGACCTGTAAGAACAGTTCTTGTCATTCTTAAAAACTTACACACAAAATTCCCATAAATGAGGGTACAATAAAATTGTGATTATTTAAAAAAATACCTTGTGATGTTGATGGACATGGTGAATGCAGTGTCATGACCGAGCATTGCACATCGTTGTGGTTTTGAGGCACTGCCATTTTTGATAATTTTTTCCTTTTGCCAGTTTTAGTCTGAATGAACTTATCACCGCAGTTCCTGATGATTAAGGTGAGCTACCGTCATGTTTCCTAAAATCACAAACAATATGTTATTGACTAACATATGGCCACATTTTAGATGTATATTGTTGAGCTATTAGTTTTCAGTTAGTTCTCAACATTTATGAAAACAATTTGGAGTAACCATTGGCTATAGACGTTAGTAGTAAGTACATATTTTATTTTATGGAGTCTTTATCACACAATACTTATCAATGTTACATTATAATTATTTGATCATACTATGTACTCCTAAATTAATTAGTTTCTGTAATGAGTAGTTAAAACTGAAAATCAGTGTATGTGCGAGTTCAGGAGACGTTTAACACCAGTTAAATTTGATGTATTTCGTCATTAATTTGATTTTTATTTTTAGTATCTCAAAAGTGACTACATAATATTTTAGCCGTAAATACACTTACCACAATTGCTCAACCAAACTGCTAAACGACTTGCATGTCCAGTTGGAATCCGACACATTGAGAAATCTTTCGATGACTGTTCGCTTAAATATGGGCACTTGATAGGAGCTATATTGAGCGTACTTTCTAAAATCAAAATCCAAAGTTTTTACTAGCATAAGTCGTCGTATGTGCAAGATTCGTTGTTGTACAGTATCCAGGGTCCAGGTCAAGACATAGGGAGGTGTCTTTTCTAAAATCCATAGTTCGAACCGAGGTCGGTTAGAAGAAAACAAAAACGCATTCAAAGCTGGGTACTGGGAGTCAGACATGACCAAAACAGAATTGACATTGACATTGACAGACAGAGTAACTACCTACTTTGAAAACGTTTCGTGCAATATTAGTTCCGGTTTTAGTTACATGAAAAAATATATAATTATTTACCATAAACATGTTAGAAATATTTCTTACATTTCTGTGAACAGTAATAGATTTTAAAAACATTACTGAATTTCCGATTGTGGTTACATTGTATGTGACGCTTTGAGTAAAACGCCATCTATTGTAAAGAGCTATAGACAAAATGGATAACAGATAGCTCCTTTAACTAACTTTATCATTCTATGGGTTCGAATGAATTAGAAAAGTCTTCAGTTATTTTTTTTGTCGAATTTACGTGATTTGTGAGTATAAATAGATAAATCAGCATTAAACAAGGAAGTTTTGATTTTTACTAATCTTACTTCAGCCAAAATCTGCCGTTTAACTCATTTTAGTGGTTGTTAATTTCATAACTGTTACCTATGCTGCCATCTATGATATTTTTTCAAGACTAATTATAATGTGTTCGAGATGGGACCCCATGATACGGACTGATCGATGATGATCAAATTTTCGTAATATATATTGATTTTTGGAAGAATTAAAAAACCGACAATTTAGTTAGATAGACGAATTGGTCATCCTTAAACTTTTGACCGCCAGAGCATAAACGCACGCGCGTGCCCTCCACGCTAAGCCAGTTTCACCTACCATTGGTGAAATGGTTAAAGCTCGCTTAGAATCGCAACAGCTGCCAAATCCCTGATAGCCTGTAGCTACCCGATTAGTAGTTACTATGTAACGCTTCCGCGACACTGCTGCACTTGTAACGTATTTATTTGATTGTTACAGATTCCAACGTTTGAGGGTGAAGTAAGATCTCTCGTAAAGAAGCCGCCCGCCGCCAAGCCGAAGAGCAGGTCCAACTCCTACAAATGTTCTAAGGAATCATTTAATGATGGGTTCGTACACATTCTAATATATTCAATGTAGCGACACATCGCAGTAGCTTTTGCCTAATATCCACAAATTAATAATTACATTAAAAAATATATTTAATTCAGTGTTCAGAATGAGTTCCGTTCGAGTGTGTGTGTATCACCATGCAGTAAGACGAAGCTCAAACGCGATTGAGTCGCAATATATCTTTAACAGACGCTAGTGTGATAAATCAGTATATGAGCCTCGCCGCAGTCGGGTATAAGACATTATGTTCGACCAATACCGATACCTTTTTATTAACAAAACTCACATCATTGACAAAAAAAAAAACGGTATTTAATCTAAAAGGCCTGTTCAAATATAAATTTTATTCACTTCAAACAAGATTTAATATGAAACCAGCACAGAACAATACAAGTTGATATTATAAACATCAGGTTGCTGATTCACTCGGATAGTTCGGATAGTGACGAAGAGGAACTACAGCGACTGTATGATCTTCTTGACAAAGACAGGTATGTAGCGCCGCCGAAGGTCAGTACTTACTTTAAGTCACACCACAAGTGCTTATAAGGACTAGTACACATCACTTTGACGTCACAAAATAATCACTTTGTTACTGGATTATTATTCATTTAAGCAGACGATAGTGAATATTGCTGGTATCTGAACAGGCCTTAGTGGTGACTTTTTATCATCTATCTGACACCACTAACCTTATACCAAACCCCCTACCCCCCCCCCTACCTTAATTAATATGTTATGTTGCTAACAAGGTCTCTAAATAATTAAGTATAACTAAGTAAATAAAACAGAGTACTTTTTGATAACATAATCAAATTAATTCAACATTAAAATCAGTTTCAAAATTTGTATCTATACACCCCTGCGGTCCTATTCACCCCGTTTTACCGGTAACGAAAGTTGTGTCACATTGTTGTAAGTGTGGCACCCTAGAGCTACACCATATTCATATGTTGAGTACAATCCACCTCGACAAAATACAAAAAAAACGCAATTATGTTCTGGCACCGAGTTGTCATCAGTGACATACCTCTGTTAAAGTCCTGATGGTTTGTGTTGATATGTTTTTAGTTAAACCAAAATTTTAAAAAAAAATAAAAAACAAACAGCATCGTTCAAGCGCGCTGCGACGCGCGCAGTTACAATAATATGAACCCAGCTTTACTTTTATCTAATGGGTGTAAAGTACCCTTAACGAAGCCGAAAGGTTTTCTATACTATACCTGGGAACCTTTTATTACGGAGATATTGGAGGTCAAAGTTTCAACTTTTTTACAAGATTTTTATAATGCATTTTTTTATGTTATAACTACTTTAAATACCACCACGATCCCCTTACTGTTCAATGCATCCAGCAGCACAATGTTTTGAGTGTGTTACATTGAATCCTACAGTAAAACGTGGTTTGATTGAAAAAAAAAGTCGTTTCCCAGTAATAATTTTTGCGTAGAGTTACTTGATTTGATGTACAGAAAGTTTGATTGACGGTTTCGTGAAAGGTCCGTTTACACCCTGTATACACTTATTTTTATTTTGCACCCACCAATCACTCTGTATAAAGTAAAAGAAAAGCTTTTTTGCAAAAAATTCAATCGGATTTCCAAAAAAGCACTAAAAAGTGAAAAATAGATTACTTTCGGAAGTCGGTGGCTTTGTTTGTTTCATTGATTTTTTTGCCACTTCCAAAAGTAAAGGTTACTTTTTCATTTTTTTTTTTTCAAAAATGTTTTTTTGGTTGTGATATCCCACACAAATTCTTGTTATACATAAGTTTTACTTTGTAACTAGAAGTTATTATGATATCATCATGTCATTAACATAGACAAATGTGATAAAGGAGCTAACTCATAAACTTGCAAAGTGAATAAAATTTATATTATATGGCACGGCGCGGGCTTCCTCTACCAAATGAAAAAAACCCACGTAAATCGGCCCAGTGTTGCACTAAAAAATCGGTGTACTTAAATTAAAAAAAAGATAAAAGCCGTATACACAACCTCCTCCTCTTTTTAGAACTCAGTTAATTTTCTTTTTTTGTCCTCCGATGCAAATTATCGTATTAGTATGAAGAGTCCAATTTTTTTTCGACCCATTTCTTAGGGAGCGTGTTCCAATTTGATGGTCTGAATCACCACCTAAGAGATATTGCGTTTATTCTGTGACACACAAATTGTAGCGACACCTATACGACTTCATGTTTACTACGCAGACCGCTAGCGAACTACATGTTGTAGATGGCGCCACCACTCACTCTCCCTTTCAATGGAAGATCATTTCACCTAGAAACACTGACCTGATGACCTAAATATAAAATCATAACCGTTTCAATATAGCACATTCGATACGATACTAAGCCTTGGCGTGAGTTAATATGTTTTGTTGCGGTTTTAGCGATGCGAGTGATAATGAAGACACGACAATAGCGCGAAAAATGGCGGATGGTGCGGAAATAGTCAAAATGGACGACGATGATTCTGTTCCTCTGGATAAGTGCATTGTTAATTCGGAAAAGTAAGAAAAATATTCGATAATAATCACAAAAATATGCATTCCTTTTTGTACGATTATTATTTTATTAATATTAAAAAAATATTATTAAAAAAAATATTTTTTATACTTACAGAGACAAGGAAACTGGGTCGCCTGTAATAATAAAAACTAAAGAAGATTCTCAGTCTTCTACGTTAGCAAGTTCTTCTAGAAAGCGTCGCCGATCGGCGGCCGTGCTCGAGGAAGCAATCATTACTATCATTGAATCTAGTGGCAGCAGCTGCAGTAGTAGTAGCACTTCCGACAAACGAATTAAACAACACGATTCTGATGAAGACAAGAAATCTGAAGAAAATGAACCAAGCAGTAGCAAGACTGATGAGAATCCCACAGCTGACATATCTAACGAAGAAGCAACTGAAGCCTCTTCATCCCAAACAAATGTAACGCCGCCCAGAGCAGAAAACACTGATCCAAGAAGCAGTGCCGAGAAAGACAAACTAAGAGTCACTCCTATAAGAATAGCGCTAGTAACAAAAGAAAAACGTAAAACCAGAAATAGTTCCTCCTCCAAAGATACCACCGCTAAAATCATTACCCCTAATAGAGATAAAGACAAAGAAAAAGAAAAGCCGATGCCGTTGAGACGGAAATCCATTAGATCTGAAAAAGAAGATAAGCCACCCGTTACGAAAATTGAAAAGGTCGAAAAACCTACGCCCAAAGGTGAAAAAACTCCGGCCTCAAAATCGGAAAAAGTTGAAAAACCATCAAGCTCAAAATCTGAAAAAAATGAGAAAACACCAAATTCGAAGATAGAAAACGTTGAGAAAACACCAAATTCGAAGGCGGAAAAAGTTGAGAAAACACCAAATTCGAAGGCAGCAAAAGTTGAAAAGGCACCAAATTCTAAGGTAGAAAAAGTTGAGAAAACACCAAATTCGAAGGTAGAAAAAGTTGAAAAGACACCAACCGATAAATCTTCTAAAGAGGATCGATCCAGGGTTGAGAAAAGAAGAATTTCTAGAAGTAGCAGGTCAACTAACAGTACCAGTTCAACTAGATCCACTGACAGAACCGAAAAGAAATCTGATAAGACTTCTGAAAGCTCTAAAACGAAGAGAAGAGGAAGCAGCTCTTCAGCTAAAGAGAAAGACAAAGATTCAGATACCGACAAATCGATAATAGAAAAGCAGATGTCTCCTAAATCAACCCCAGAGATACAAAGTTCAAAATCTGTGAAAGACCGGTTGCAATTCGATGACGACACTACGCTAGCTGACTTAGCGCGTGGAACTAGTAAATCAACACTATCAAGTAATAATACCGGCCTTCCCTGTACTATCACCTGTGTGCGAAGCTTATCGACCATCGCTCAGCTTACCGGCGTGACTATAACTAAAACTACAACCAACGCCAACACTATAGATATCACCGAGGACAATACTCCCGACTCCAGTAATGTCACTCCCACTAGTACGGAGAACGTGACGATTATGCAAGATGCGTTCTCTAACCTTCAGCCAGTACGCACCGACTCGGATCCGGTCGTAGGTAGCATCGGCGTCTGCCCGTTCGCGAGGATGACGTCACCGGAGAGACAAAACACTAACGACGAAGTACAAGTGGAAATTAAGGCTGAGCCTATGGAACTCGACGAAGCTGATAGGCATATGGAGAAGATGGATCTCATGAACTCGTTTAGATTGCGGCCGGTTAATCCGCAGATTATGACAAATCCGCCGAAGAATTTGCGAGATGTAAGGATAAATAAGGTAGTGGTTACGCCACTGAACGCCCGGAAGGCGGTGCCACCGACGGCGACGGCTACAAAGGTTCCTGAAATCCGTCCCAGGGCGAAGAAGACGTTCCCTCAACCGAAGAAGCCGGAGGAGGGTCGTTCGGAGCTGAACAGTAAGAACTCGATGGTGTACATCCCGATACAGCCGCCCATGACTCAGGCGCCCGTGCGACTGCCGCGCCCACAGGTCAACACTCTGCCTACTGTCACGTCTGTGCTCAGACCGCCAATCGCTTCTGTTGGTGAGTCTTTTTTATAACATAGATACTGAACAGCAGCAGGACATTTGCAACTGCTGCATGCAATCTTTGCATTGTTTCTCATTTAAATTTGGTTAATTCCTCGTGTCCGATTTTTTAATTGGTAAAACTTTACTGTACAACGATACCTTATAGGATATAGAATCCTTATGTTGAGCAGGTATTTGAAATAAATAACACATGTCTCAAAAACTCAACATTCCTCTGTTCCAGCAAACAACCTGGTGAACACAGTAACAACGCCTCTAATGCAGCCATCGTGCTCCCCTACGAGCACAACCGCGACTGTGACGACATGCACGAGCGTGGCGACCGTGCCGACCGTGCACACCGTGCCACTCATGACGTCCGTCAACGGCCAGTGGATGTTCAGCTTCCAGCCCGTCATGTCCGTTGGCGCCCTTGATGTGAGTACAACACATGTATGCGCTTCGCCAATCATCGTCTATCTTCGGAATTACGAACGTGGAAGTACAGTCCTTTCACTGTTCATTTACCGCTAGTTATTGAGTTGTCTGTCGAACATATTTGACATAAATATCAGGTTAGCCAACTAAATAGTAAGAGAAATGTGAAAAAGCTGTACTTGCCAATTCTGTATTACCTCTAGAAAATTACAGATTAACAATTCTATTCAATTCGAATTCCTTGTGCGACCGGAGAAGATATCCTGATCCTGATGATATTCTGAAAAGAGGAAACTTCTTTTGAGTGATGAACTATGTATTACATAGCACGACAGTACAAAACTTTGTAGTTTTGCCTCTGTGGTTGTATATTCTGTGGCGCGGCGTTCGTGATGTTTCGGAAATACGAAGTTACCCGAAGTATTATGCTCTTTGGTTATTTCCGTGTTTGTTACATGTTTAAAGCCAAATTTTAGTATCTGCGGCGCCACTGTACCGCTCGTAACGACAGTCAACGGAGAGTCATATCCTCCATCGATAATATATTGAAAAGCGCCAAAAAAAAAAAAAAAACTGAATGCAAAGGATTGTTGAATACGGGAGATATCATGGATAGAATTTAGAGTACTTGAGATATCATGTATCATATAACTGATCAATTGGGAAACAATAATGGTCTGCTCCTCTTTAATACTTATTACTTAATTGATCCTCAGGTAGGTATTACAGATTTTAATTCGAGATTTAAAACACTTTTGAACTCTTGAGATTACTGTTTTAGAAAACTCTTTTATCTGCTATTTATCTCCAACAGAACACCGTGCCCCCTCCGATGATGAACGGTATCGCCGAGCGCGGCAACCCGGCGGGCCCGCTGGCGCCGGGCCCCGCGCTGCCGGCCGGCCTGCTGGCGGGGCTGCCGGTCGTGTCCGCGCCTGTGCCCGGCTCCGCGCCGCCCATCGCTGTATTGAATAATAGAACTCCTACAGAAAATACGCTTGGAGAGGTATGCCATTTCTATGTGCTTATGTAAACTTCACATTATCAATTGCCATTGTGTCTAAAATATCAGGTCAGTCTTTTTGGCCAGTCATCTCTGACCTGCCGTAACGACAAGGTTGTTGATAATGTTGCAAGAAGAAGATTCTTCATGCCGTCGGTATTTTGGTAACAGATTTTACTTACCAACTATGGCTATTATCAACGGTAGGTTATACGGTGTGTTCAATTCGACGTCAGACCTAGCACCAAACCGTCTTTGATCAATCTATACAGTCATTGCACCTTTTAACTTAAAACTATGTCATCAACAGCCGCCGCGACTCAAGCAGCGTCCGCTGCTGAACCCGCTGGACGCCAACACGCCCATCGGCAACATGCCAGCGCCCTCCACGGCGGGCCCAATCACCGCCAAGCTCAACCAGAACGCTGTCAAGGTAACGTGACGTCACAACACATTACGCGCGACGTGTGAGCTTATACGCCGTAATTACGTCTCACTCACACACCTAACCTCTCTGTGCTAAGGATAGTGGCCATTCTTAACGCCCCAAGGACTGGAGGATCGTGTTGGTCTACCGTTTTGGTCGTCCAGCAACACATTTCCCTGGTGTCTTTTCAGTGACCAAGACTCTCCAAACAGTATTCGCCATTACTAAATGTATTGCTAAATATATGGAATAGGTTGTTGCCGAGTATTGCCATTTACAGTCTATTGTATACTGCTGTTGAAAGAATTTGTAAAATGTATTTTATGTTCTGCGCGAAGTTTAATGTGCTTGTTGTTTTTTTTTTTTTTTGTGGGAGATCTGACGCTAGTGAAATGAATACTAAGCAAATCCACGAAATACCTTCAACCTCCTATTTGTACTAAAACTATAAACTGTTTTTCTAGTTGACAGACTTCTTCCGCACGTTACTTGAGGACTCGCTGGAGAAGCTAGACGAGCCGTGGTCGCAGCTGACGACGCTACGACTGCAGCTGGAGCAAGAGAACTGGAGACACCAGCAGGAAGTCAAAGAGATCAAACATAACCACGGTATGTACTATGTAGGCACATGAAATAAGTAATACTTACTGATAAAAACTTATCAAGCGCGTCAAAGCAGTGTGTATTAGCGCAATTTTGAACTCAATTATAATCATCTTTACAGGGTATAAAAGCACGTCATAGTTCGTGTCTGTTTGTGTTACCGGTTTTGATGTGGTAGAATACATTAATACATACAAATAAACTCACACCTTTTTCCAATGAGGTTAGGCAGTAACCACAACGCCACCTGCTACGATCCATCCACATTAATATTTATCTTAATATACACAGAAATCTCGATATCTGGACATGTCGCCATTGTATCCCCCTGCAACGCAGGGTCGCTTATAATATAATAAGCAGAGGTCGGAATTAGGTAGAGTTATTTATGTACTTGCATCAAAATGTTGATATTAATATGGATCTTCCCGGGATTTATAATACAATCCCGTGTGGCCAACAATATTACAAATAAATAATAATAAAAACCTCAGAGATAGATAAGACAAATAAAACAAAGATAATTCACAATACAATTTTTAATTTACGTTGCCCCAAACTAGGATTTTTTTCCTGTGACGTAGATGCGTTTACAAAGATTTAAACTCACACATACACAAATACCCAGAGCCGGAACAACTACTTGTAGATCATATAAATATTTGTTTCGTGCGGGAATCGAACCCGCGACATTTTTTTTCATTAACTGCTGCGCTGCGTGCGCATGATGTCCGATGTCGGATGGTTTAAATTGTGTAAAAGTAAATAACTTTTTTATTTAATAAATCACGGGATTTTTCTGCTCTTTAAAATTAATCTCGGGATTTGAGGCATATCCACTTTATTCTTTCGCTGTATGTAATCAGTGTAAGTACACAAATAACTCTACCTAATTCCGACTTCTGATAATAAGACAAGGTTACCAGGTCGCTCCAAAACAAGTTAATTACCGTTGTTTGTAAATCGATCAAGTATCGTTGTGCTCTTCATCTCATTAATGCTACGGTCCCTCTGCGCATGTTAGCGCAGTTCGCAGTGACGCGACTAAAATAATCAATATAACGTTACAGAGCTGACGCTAGCGGAGATGCGCACACTGTTCGACAAGGAGAAGCTTCGCGCCGTCAGCGAGGCCAGGCGAGCCGCGCAGGGCGAACTCGACGCCGCCCTCAAACTTGCCAAGTCCAAACAATGGTAAGGAATGTCGAGTATATTTTCAGGGATCTTACATTAATATGAGATATGTTTGATCTTATCTCTTTCAGAGATATTTTAATACTTTAATAAAGGGTGTAAATAAACTCTTTACACATCCGAAAGGCACTTGTTCTCCCCGTCTTTGTGATTGTTTTTTGTTCTAGACTATACCTGGGAACCTTCTAGTTACGGAGATAGTTCCAACTTTTTCACAAGTTTTTTTGAAATACATGTTTTTAATGTAAGATGTTTACTCTACACACCTCCATGACCCCCGTACTATTCAATCCATCCATCAGCACAATGCTTTGAGTGCGTTCCATCGAGTCCTACCTTAAAACGTGATTTTTCACCCCCAAAAAAAAGTCGATTCCCAGCAATAATTTTTGCGTAAAGTTACTTAGTTTGATGCACAGAATGCTTTGTTGACGGATATGTGAAGGGTCTGTTTACACCCTGTATAATATTTTGTTACAAAAATGAGTTAATTCTTCTTTCAAACGATTTGGTATAGACAAAGAAGGGATGCAGAAAGGGAAGATGTTGATATTGTGGCGTAACTTTAGGCAGGTCTATGTCTAATAGTAGATTTACTTGATGATATTCTTTTTTTTAAACCTTTGAAAACAAAGATTTTGAACAAAACGCCCAGTCCACAGTTGCATTGTGACTGTTTCATATTTTACGGTACAAGCCCAAGCTGACAAGAAGCTCGTCACGGGTTTTTGTAAAATTAATAAAGTACCTTTGGACGGTCACGCTTGATTGAGCTCCAACCTTGGCATATGGGTAAAAAGAGATCAACCACCGTTGTGCAGGTTCACCATCTGCCTAGCCTTTTCCCAACTATGTTGGGGTCGGCGTCCAGTCTAACCGGATGCAGCTGAATACCAGATTTTACATGGAGCGACTGCCTATCTAACCTCCACAACCCAGTTAGTACTGGGTAATACGATACCCCTTGGTAAGACTGGTTGTCAGACTTTTTGGGCCACTGACTACCGTTAGGTAGTCAGTGGCCCATGTGTGACTGTCAAAGATCTACAAATTATAGTCGGGACCAACGGCTTAACGTGCTTTCCGAGGCACGGAGGAAACTCGGTATGTAATGGGTGGTCACCTATCCACAGACCGATCTAGGCAAGCACGGCTTAACCTCAAGATCGATTCGAGTGGCTGTTATTATTTAGCCACCATTGTGCAGGTAATACACTATTATTAAATTATGTGTGTTCCAGGTGTGCTAACTGCAGACAGGAGGCGCAGTTCTACTGCTGCTGGAACACGTCGTACTGCGACTTACCGTGCCAGCGCGCGCACTGGGCGCAGCACTATGGGTCCTGCCAGCAGCGCGATCAGGTAACACCTTGATCTAAAAGCAACCCAGCAGCACCATTCAGTCTTTGGCAGCTAAGTTCCACCCAAGGCCGAGTATAGACCTCCTCACATTCGTGCTTCCCTAGTCTGTACAGTCACGAGCACCAATATGTAAACACACAACAAGTTTCAAAAGTGTTATTCTCCTACTTTCCTGATTATGTCATGTTGTTACGAACATAGTATTCTGGAACTCATATTTTTATGAAAAAGATCCTATCTTCAAGTTACAATAGTTATTTCTCGCGAAAATTGCTTTTAAATTTAGGAAAGTGTATACATATTGGTGCTCGTGACTGTACGAGTGTCAACTAGACGAACAAACCTGCAGCAAGTCACCATTTATTTTGTTACTATGTTTCTAAATAAATATTTGTTAAAAACATCTGAAATCAATTAAATATCGTTCTCTGAGCCAAAATTTTCAATGTCATTCACATTCATCTGGCTATTGGTATCTCCACTTGTCTCCACAACTCCAAAACGCAAACAAAAACGCTACTCCCTACAAAATTGCAATACCTACCCGGTCAGAATGTATGGAACCGCTGATTTTTTTTTTAATAACCGTTGGAAAATTTCTATCCCCGGTTCAAAATGATATACTGAATACGTGGTAACCGTTATCGCGTCGGTGTCCCTCCCACCCTGTATATCACTAAAAGAATATGTCACGGTATACTTAGACGATCGGCCTGTATACACCAAATCTCACTAGATTAGTGAGGGAAGGAAAAAAAAAAAGTCACAAGCATTTATTTCATTTAGACCATCACAGGCACTTTTGAATGTCAAAAAACAAAAAGAAGCGAAGCTACAGTCACAGTCACAAGACATAATAACTTAAGAAAGTACTGTAGTTGCACATTCCAAAGCGTAGATCTCTATGGAGAAGAATGGGCAAGAAACTCCATGGACACTCTTTTAAATCAAAATATTATAACAAAATTTTGGTTACATCATTCATATTGAGATTATACATATATGTGAGAGCGATGTAGAAAGACTTGCACATTAAGAGTCAGTACAATACATGAAAAATAATAATTTGAAAACGGTAGACAAGTGCGACCTTGAAAATCATATGACTGCAGTTCAGGGCTGTCGTAAGGTGTCACGGTAACTTCAACTATTCAGAAGTTTATTTCCTTCTACCACATCAATTTTGACATGGAAAGCAATATGTGGCAAATGCACTCAAACAAATAATATCAACACTGCTTCTCGATACCTGGAGTCCATTGCCGCTCCCAGTACTATCTCCTCGGGGTAAACAAATTGTATCCATAATAAAATATATAAGTAGTTTAATGATGATACGAGTTTTGTTCATTTTTATTGTAATTTCATTGTGTTTATTCTGTCTACTAAAAATATTTTGTTTATTCCTTTTCTAAAGCCTACCATATTATTTACTTCTCAATCAATAACTTGTATATGTGGTGTAAACCGTAAGTATAACTTGGTTATAAATAAATAAATAAAATAAAAAATAATTTCAGAATGATGACAATGGAGAACCGCCAATGTCACCGGAAAACAGGCTGCAACCTCAACCGGATATAATGCCAGTGAGTTTATATTATAATTATATTTTACTCATAACTCATGTCCAGAGCTCGTGGGTAAATATTAACAGCCGCTCAGGTCGATCTTTAGGTTAAGCCGTGCTTGCCTAGATAGGTCTGTGGATGGGTGATCACCCATTACATACCGAGTTTCCTCCGTGCCTCGGAAATGTGATGGCGGAGATGTGTTTCTTCTAATACTTATATTTTTCATGAAATGTGTTCAAAAAAATGTATAAAAAATTTAATTATTGTATAAATTCTAGATAATAGCTCTTTAGCTATTTTTGTCCAGTATAAATCATTCTTACACACGAAGCACACATATTTATTACACAGCGGGGGTGTATTGGTGTTACAGAAAAACACGTCTTCGCCGACCCTGACGGTCGGCGGCAAGCTCGCCACGTCGCGCCCCTTCAACGCAGACCCACATAGCTCGCAGAAGACTTCTATTATTGGTACGTATACTGTCCATAGTGTTTAGTATATACGGCGAAGTAAGTTTACACCTATATCTCGCTGGCTATACCTAGGTGCGGCCGGTTATACTTAGGTGTATCCTTTTTATTGCTAGGACACATCGACCAAATGGATTAGGTTAGGTTAGAAATGTGATCAAACGCGCGCGAGCCGAGCGAGCGCTACATCCAAAGTGGATCCATTTGGAGGTTGGACGCGAGGTCCAACCTCCAAATGCCGCACCTAGGTACAGCCGGCTAGAACTAGGTATAACCTTACTTCGGCTTTTAGCCGTAACATATACACTGAATAAAGAAGAAGTGTACTCCTTTCCCTTTCATAGACATTCAAATAAATCCACTTACTACTGACGTATCCGATATCGCGATAGCAGATATAACTCTCGAGCGATTATGAATTGTTTATGTACAATTTTTGGACATGACATCCCTTTTTAACGAAGAATAAGGAACATTCCACCATGTTCCCAACTTCCGAAAAACTATTTCGTGAATTTTATTCATCATCTAGGTTAGGTGTCGAATGCGTTAGTGAGGCGATGCTACGAGGGCGGGTCAATAAGTCCGTGACTTTTGGAATAAAACACAGATTTTTTGATAAAAAAATAATTTTATTTTTCAACGTAGTCTCCCTTGAGCTCTATACACTTTGTCCAACGCTTCTCCAATTTTTTTATCCCTTCCAAAAAAAATGATTTGTCGAGGTCCTCAAAATAGGCCTTTGTTTGCGAGATGACTTCATCATTGGAGTCAAATCTTTTTCCACCAAGCCATTTCTTCAGGTTTGGGAACAAGAAGTAGTCGCTCGGAGCCAAATCTGGAGAATAGGGCGGATGAGGGAGCAATTCATAGCCCAATTCATGGATTTTTGCCATGGCAACTGCACATGTGTGCACCCTTGCATTGTCTTGGTGGAAAAGAACTTTTTTCTTGGCCAAATGAGGTCGGTTTTTTTTCAAATCGTCATTGAATCGGTCCAATAAGTTGGCATAATATTCCCCATTGATTGTTCTTCCCTTTTGAAGGTAGTTAATGTGGATTATCCCGCGTGCATCCCAAAAAACAGTCGCCATAACTTTATTGGCTGACAAACCCACCTTGGCCTTCTTTGGCGCCGATTCACCCTTAGAAACCCACTGTTTTGACTGTTGTTTGGTTTCTGGTGTGTTGTGATGGATCCATGTTTCGTCCACGGTTACAAAACGGCGCAAAAACTCCTCCATATTGCGATTAAACAACGCCAAAGCTTCCTGTGAAGTTGTTACACGATTGCGTTTGTGGTCGACTGTGAGCAAACGCGGCACCCATCTTGCGGAAAGCTTTCTCATGCCCAAGTGATCATTCAAAATTGAAACCACTGAGCCATGCGAGATCCCTACGGCTTCCACAATCTCTCGCACTTTCAATCTTCGGTCGGTCAACACCATATCGTGAATTTTTTCGATTGTTTCGGGTGTAGAGACCTCAACTGGGCGTCCAGGACGTTCGGCATCTTCAGTGCTTGTACGGCCACAACGAAATTCAGTAAACCACTTTTTTACCATTGAAATCGATGGTGCAGAGTCCCCATAGTATTTATCAAGCTTAGCCTTGGTCTCGGTAATGGTTTTTTTTCGCAAGAAATAATGCTTAATAAGCACACGAAATTCACTTTTTTCCATTTTCTCCTCAAATTAGTGGGTAGTCTGATAAAAATGGCTGTCAAACACAAACTAACTGACGCAGCAAGTTTAAATTTTGACAGGAGTCAACTGACAGATGCCTGTTGACAGGAGCAGTGTTGCTGTTTCAGTAAAGAGGTCAGAAATTCAAAAAGTCACGGACTTATTGACCCGCCCTCGTACCATTGTCTCAACGCGATTTTAGTTTCGAAACAGTCATGTCTACGAAACGCCAATCCTCACCAAATACACATTCAGCCTTTTAGCACTTACAAAAAGTTATAAAAAATGAATTTTCTGGCTTTAAAAACTACTGCAACGCGAACCCGTCCGTAATTTGTATCTAATTGGTGGATTTTACATATTATTGATGAACCTTATATCGCATGCGCGAATTACGCGCATGCGTAAAGGAAACCACGCGATTCGCGGGGTCTAATCGTACCGCTCTCCCGACTATGGTCTATCGTCTATGGTCGGGCTGATGAGCGCATGTGCCAGAATAGCGTTTATCTTACAAAACAAGAAAACCTACAGTCGTTTCACAGTTATTTTACCATTAGCTATTAAGTTGGCTAACCTGAGGTTTGATGATGCACGTTCAGAACTTTCTTTACACAAGCCTCATGTTAGCCAACTTAATAATAGCTAGTGGTAAATAATCTGTAAAGGACTGTACAGGGGAATCATTCAAACCTCAGGTTAGCCAACTTAATAGCTAGCGGTATAATTACTGTGAAAAGACTGTAAATTGCAGCATTTATAGTTATTTTGGCCCTTGAATGACATTGTCAACAGTAGTAATTTTTGTGTTAATTATTTGTGAAGATTGAATTGAAAAATCAAGATAGGCGTTAGTTCTGACAGAATGATGTACATTTGTACAGTAATATCTCTCCGTGACTATTTTATTTATAGTTTACGTCATATTATGTTATTTTTGTATGAATTTCAGTAAGCATGATAGAAGACCAAAGCGGCAACCAGAGTATGAAATGCGTCGGCACGTACAAGCCTTCCACGCCCACCCAGATGCAGCCCATTATCATCAACAAACAAGTACGTGTATTCATTTAGAAAGTTAATGAGTTACAGAACTCACGGTTATAGTTATATCTTATAGCTATCTTTACTGCTATCTATCTATCACCTCATTTATTTATCTTGCATTCCATATTGTACAAAAGATTACAAAGGGCTTAAAGCTAGGTACATAAATATGGACCCTGTAAGGGCACAGCAAGGTAGGAGAGAGGAAGAGGGCTTTTATTTTACTATTAATTAGTTGGCATACAAAGTAACAATTAGTGAATCATAATTATTAATTTAAAATTTGTCATTTAGATATTCATTAATAGTATAATAGCATTTATATAATAAAAATTGTTGTAATTTATTTATGAATATATTAAATTTTTGTACATTTTTAATTATTTCCGGTAATTTATTATAAACCTTCATTGACATGACTAGGGCACTTGTTGAGTGCATTTTTAGCTTAGAGCTTGGTATGTTCAGTCTATTTTTATGGCGTAATGTGTATCTTGACTGTATATTTTCTCGTGCAGTGTAAAAGTGTGGGTATTTTCGAACAAATTTGCAAATTTCTAGAATGTATAGGCAGGGGAGGGTTAATATTTTATGCTCTTGAAAATGAGGTTTACAGCTGTCGGTATCGTCTATATTTACTAATATTCTTATTAGTCTTTTCTGTAGTGTGAAAAGTGTCGGTGCGTCTGTGCTGTTTCTCCACAATATCACGCCGTAACTGAGCCACGCAAATGCTTAGGCATAATAGGTAACAAGTGCGGTTTTAAGATTGGTAGTCTTTTTGACTTCACGAAGGGCGTATGCAAATTTCGATAGTTTAGATCTCTAGACCTCCTGTATACATTACTTTAGTTATCCGTACGAATAGTCCGTCCTATATCTATCACTTTTATTATCTCAACGAATGCTTTTTGAGCATGCATGTTGAGAAAAATCCACCATAAAAAACCCCAATCCTATTACAATATACTACTCAAAGCTTTGTTTAATATTTTTGTATCTTCCAACAGTTAATGAACAACGAAGAGTCCGCGAACTCGAACAAGAAGGTGATGTCATCATCGGGCGGGTACCTCATAGTGGGCGCGCCGAACAACACGTCCGTGGTGACGCCGGCCAGGCGCACGCACACCATCCAGTACTACACCTGAGGGGGCTCTGCTGACCCCGTGCTACGCTCGCTGCTAGCACGACCACCACCCTACCAGCCTATTAACCTACCAATGAGTAAGAAGTGTTGAAGCAACAGGCGCACTAGACTTCATACAACCATACTCCTTTTATCATAACATTAGATAGAAGTGAAACATTCAGATGTGTATGTTTTTCGACCCATTTAGGACATTTACTGACGCAGAATCCGCGTGAGCCGGTCAGAAACGGCTGAAGAGAATGTCCATGCAATAAAAGCGAATGAACAAGACGTATGCCGTCTTTATCTCGGTCACTCCATTCAAGTAACATTTTGGAGTCATCTTGATTGACCTTTTAGGTTCAAAATCTTTAACTGACTGTTGAATCCTTGCTGGTAGCAAACTCGTAGTTTCCTGACTAAATGGAGACTTATTAGTCTATTGTTATAATTAATGGTGGTTAAATATTATACTCGGGGATCGCGCGCGGTCAACATTTTGATGTCACGTACAAATAGAAAAGACATTTGTTGGCAATCAGTCGTAATACAGAAATATGTTAAGTAAATTGCAGGTAATTTTAAACAGCAATAAATACTGTTTTCAGTAAAAGTTATAGTTCTTACGAATTTTTGCAAACTGTAAATGTATGTGTTAGTCAGTAAAGTTGTTAATTTGTCATTTTTCTTCCAAGTCATTGGGATGTAGTAACCTGTTTGACCGCTAGTAATAATTTGCTGTGATCTTCATTGGTCGCTTTGGATTCCATATGCGCTCCATTCTTGAGGTGCGACACAACTATGGATGGCCAAGAAGATTGTAATGTTAATATTTTTTCAATACACTTTCTCGAAAACTGATTCTTATTGCACTACGATTAGGTTCAACATGCAATGTATTTCACACACGTGGATTTTTTACATTTTCAAAAATTTCCACAGATAACTAAACTTATACTAAGTCCAAATGGGTTCAATGACAATAGTCGGAGGTGATTGTTTTTTTTTAAATCTCTGTAAAGATATATGCGTCTTTACAGCGTAAATATCTTTTGAGTATTTAAATTGTTTTTATAAATAGAATATCATAGATAAACATGATTATTTAAAACAAATATTTACTTTTACGAAGAAATTAACATATTTTTTTCTAAATTAAAAAATATTTGAATTTTTTTATTTTTCATATTAGGCTGTTTAGCAGCATCAAACCCTTCTTCTTCGACCAGGCGAAAGCAAAGCGCGGAAAAGAGCAAATTAAATCATACTTTCCTAATAATTCCTGACACAAAAATACTTTCCGTTCTAATATTTTATTTCTTCGAAAGTGTATTGAAAAACGTCGTTTGATACGCTTGGGGATTTGCTACTGCAGTGCTCGGCTCAATGACACCCACGCTTGCAGCTCGGGTGTGAATTCCGCCTCGAATGCAATAACAAAGTTTCCCCACTTATTTCAAAATGTACAATTGACAAACTTATAAGTAAACCATCAACTGCCTATTTAGTTTATACCTTGTAGTACTTATTAAATTTATACATGAATCAATGTCTGTGACTAAGTGTAGTTGTTGATCGTGACTTTGATACTGCGGTAACTTTTAACTGTTGTCTTCTGTACTTAGCAGTGTAGTGTACATAGTTACAGATTATTTCAGTGGTATAAGCTAAGCGCATACAACAAACAAGTAAGATTTTAATCTGTCATGGTCACTAACATTATAATTAACCCTAGAAACAGGATATTTACCATGTTTACTGATTGATTTGAGTTCCCGATATTTCGGCGCTGTTGCAAGCACCATGATCACGGATAAACATGAAAACAAACAATCAATCAATCAGTAAATATCCCGTTTCTAGCTTTAATGATAAAAAACAACTAGTTTCTCTTTTCATTGCATTTTGTGCTGTATGCTGTGAAATATCGAATATTTCTAAAGTTGATAAAAATTACGATTAGCTTGCGAGTAGGTACTAAAATAATGGTTAGTGTAGTCAGTGACACATTGTTATCTACAGCTAAAACGTGGAAAGGGATATATACCGGTTTTTTTAAAAGCAACAATGTATGCGCTCAGCTGCCGTTTTTACATTAGTCTTTGGCTAGATATTTAATTTCAGAAAATGATTAAACTTAAAATAAAATGTAAATAATTGTCTATGTGATTTTACGAAAATGTCGTATCCTTTTGTTTTTGCGTATGTTTTTAGTTATTTTTATTGAGCTAGTCTCCTTTGAGTCCTGCTTTAATAAAATATTAATTGTATAGTCGGGGAAAACAGTTTTTCAACGCAGAAGTCATTGAAAGCAATAACGAATTGTAAAGAAGGATGTGAAACGAGTTTTTTTAATTAAAAATTATGCAACAGATAACTGTTGCCTTGTGTTCTTTGAAACATTGCAAAGCGGACTAATGAGTGAAGCTGAAGAAGTAGTAAGCATGTTATACTAAACATAATTTTAGGTTTTATTCTTTATAAAAATGTAAGTTGAGCCTATTAATTAAGCTCTAAAAAGGATTTTAATAAATTTTATTTTAATCCTAATTTATGTAAATATTGTAAATTGATTGATTCATTATGGTTCGAATAATAAATTGTTATGATACTGTGCATTATTATAGCAATAGTACTATTGTTTAATGTGGTTTCATAGTTGTCACAATATGGCAGGTGAATTCGATGACTCAAGTTATTATACTTGTACAGAGAACGTAAATGTGTATTCAAGGTCCGTGAATGATAAAAACCACGAATAGAAATAGCGAGGAACTCGCCGCTTGTCTCATACTGAGAAAGAATAATGAAATGCTCAAGATAGTCATGTGAACGTTAGTAATTTGAGTATTTGTGATTGTGACACAAGTAGATACTCGGTGCGGCATTCTAGAGTGGGTCGCGATACTGTTTTTATTTATTTAAACATTTGTTCGGGATTTTTTTTTTATATAAAGAAAATAGCTCTGTTCCTTAGGTAATATCATTTTTATATAATATTGTCTGTTTCTGTACTGTTCTCGCCAGTATCCTTGGGAATTACTCAAGTTATTAAGTTAAACATAACCCATTTATACGACTACAACGTATTGTTTACAATAATTTTAAGACTGCTAATGTTAAGTTCACTTGTAATGTGCATTTTAGTTGTTATTACTACAAACAAGTCTGTCAGAGGCGGAAGCTTCATTTATTTAATTGTGTTTTGATATATTATGTTTCTGACTAAAAAATGAGGCAATCTAAGCACGCGAGGTTTAATACTAAGGTTAATTAATCGTTGGAGTAAAGTCAGTTGAGAAGATTTGATATTGATATCTAGATACGCGGCAGCGTATCAAGCCAAGTTATAGCTAACAGAATTGGCGAGCAGCACCGTGTGTAATATTACACGAACCGTTTGGAGTTCATTTATCATGCTTCGCAACTTGGATAGTGTCTGCCTCTGTAACTCTATACAATTTTAAAGATCATATTTCATTAGTTAGCTTAAACCTCTTTTCTTAGAACGGAAGTGGACGAGTGTCAAATGTTGTCAGTGTTTGTAAATAGTAAGGTTACGTTACTATTAAGAGCTTTTAGTACGTATGGTACCTACGAAACTGTTTCATTCAATAAATAAACGATGAAACCGATTTCATTCTTTTATTTGTCTGAATATCATTTCCTTTAGTAGTATGTAGTATCTACCTAGAAATGGACGAAATACCTAATTACCTATTTCAGAATAACAAATGAAATTTGCACATCATTCAGCAAAATAAATATATGTAAACATAAAAACAGAGACGAACACAAGTGGCTAAACATATTAGTACAACTACGCCATACCTAAATTGCAAAACATGTACCTACCTAACTACTTTTTAAATTAATTACTTGACCTATATAAAGTAGGTATACGTTCACTCATGTTTTTTCAAAATAAATTTAATTTAAAATAACGCAGAAATTTGAGGCTTAACTTTGTGTATTGTCTTTCATTTCGACATCTTTCAGACGAAGTAAAACGTCTGAACACAAATATATTCGAAGCTGACTTATTTGAGCTGGCAAAATGTAAGTGTACTATAAACGAAATCCTACGCTTCACAAAATTCATAAAACCAGTTAAAAATACATTTAGGTTGTTACATTTGTGAAGATTTTTGATTATTGGTTACACATGTGCTCAAGGACCTTGTTGTAGTTAGGTACCCTATGCTGTTACTGTTATCATGAACCCGATATCGATATTATGTACTACTTACTGCTTTTTATTTAAATGGAAACAAAAGACAGTCCGTCGTTACCCTTACCATTTATTTTTTTTTTTTTCGGATGGGAAATCATCAAATGACCACTCTGGGCGGAGCGGGAGTGTCAGACTTGTACTGACTAAAACCCATCCATGTTCCTTCTTTACCCTTACCCTTAAGACCGTTTTTTGTAAGCAATAGGTTCCTTTCTTAAAATAGCCTTTACTTTTCTGGAAATACAATAATGTGTATACGCAACCTCATACATTATGCTAAATAGTGATATGCTTGCTTTTACACCGACAATAAAGCAGGAGGTCACGCTCAGGTCGCGCGTATTTTTTGCGACTTGATGAGCTGGCACTTGAAGAGGATCTCATTGTACGCAAACACGTTATCATGTTACGTAAGAATGCAGTTCTCACTCACATCGCTAACTCGTCAGAAATAAATATTATACACGACGTTTTTTAGTGCGAAAGTTCTCGACTGTGTTACTTTTTGTAATAGTTTAACAAAATAAAGTTTTTTAGGGTTCCGTACCTCAAAAGGAAAAACGGAATCCTTATAGGATCACTCGCGTCTGTATGTCTGTCCGTTTGTCATGTATGTAAGTCGGTGACCCAAAAACGGATTAAAATTCATTAATTTACGTGTCACGTAAATTAATGAATTTTAATCAAGGCGGTCACTTGAGGTCGCAAAAAAAAAGCTTTGCAAACTTATATCGAGTTTAATATCAAATGGTAGGGCTCATTGTGAGCATCTCAAATATATATATATATTTTACTTTTGACATAAATAGTTTTTAAGTTATTTAAGAAAATAGGGGAAATTGACCATTCCCTCCCCCCTTTTAACTCCGAAACTACAGGGCCGAAAATTTTGACGAAATACAAAAAATAGTTCTTTGCTTATTGATTACAGGAAAACATATGCAGCAAACCTATAACAACAAATAATAAAAATTAAAGGTGGCTCCTTTATGCACGACTCGCACTTGGCCGCTTTTGATATGACAGCCTTCTTTATAATAATATAAGCGAACTGATGGAGGAATAAATAAATATAGTTTTATTCCAGGTTGATCTACTTTGTTCAGTACTATTTGAAGTAGTCTATGGGTCCAGAGTTTACAAAAACAATCTTGTCAATTTGCCTTTTGGTAGGCGTTTCTAAATTTTCAAGTGTCTGTAGTAAGTGTTTAGGATGTGTGTTATAAGTTCATAACATAACTAACACTTAAGCTTAAGTTGGCACAAAGTGACACATTGAAGTTTTCAAGTGCTTTGCTTTATGTTTTTGTGTGAAACTATTAATACAAAAGAATTCATTTATGAAATCATGTTTAATTTCTTTGTTAAAAAACTCGATGTATCTTAATAAATCAAACTTAAAACTAATACTGGTACATAGCCAGATTCCTACTTAAGGAATGAATAAATCTTATATCTATTATGTAATAACAACTATTGATTAATCAATAGGAATGTAAAAGGGCACACAATATACCTATAAATAGGTATGTATTTGACAAACAAAATGAATGATGATCTCATCCTTAAACCTAATAATGATATTCAAAAGAAATATTAGTAACAACACAAATCAAAAGCAGAAAAAAAATTAAAATAAAATTTCTACATGCTAACACTTCTCTTAGCTTCTTTATCATGTATCGTTGTATAGCAGTGTCATATTTTTATGATTTTAACCAGAATACATCATGGCCCCTTCCCTGGCCAGTTTGTCTGCCATCTCGTTTCCATGGATTCCCTGATGTGCTGGCACATACTGCCACCTCACTTGAACGGACCGCAAGGCATAGTCGAGCTGTTTGAAGTCTCTCTCATTCTTCACCGGTTGTCCTGAGGCTAGCCTCCAGCCATTTTGCTTCCAACCTGAAATCCAAACAAAATGCACTTAAGATTATTAATTAAAAGATATGTTATTGGGGGAGAAGGTTATTGAATTATTTTCTTTTATGTAATCAATTTATGTATCTGCTTTGAGGATGTTTTCTTCAAAACATTTTTGTAGGGTACTTTTAGGTAGGTAGCCAAGTACCTACCCACCTAACATTTTATCAAAATTTAGATAGGAAAAATAACAAGAATAAATTACCTGGCATCCATTTGGTTACGGCGTCGATGAGGAACCGGGAATCGGTGTTGATCTCTAGTTTGCGGATGTCGTTCTCGTGTGCTAGCTGCAAAGCCCAAGTAGCAGCCTGGATCTCACCGCTGTTGTTTGTGGGTCGGCCTCCTTTGACCGGCGCACTCAAGTTCATGGGATGACCATCACCCCAGAACACGCCGCAACCAGCTTGGGCTCTACTCATGCCGTTTGAAGAACAGGCTCCATCGGTAAAAACTTTCACGTATCCACCGTGGCTCAACATGATTTATATTAAATTATTTCTAGATCACTTCTGTTTCTAGAGCAACAACTATCGTGGATTAGTTGCGACGGAACTTCTGAACTCAACGAAGTCGTAAACTACGATTAAGGTAACGTCCAGTTCAGACTCGGCAAAAAACAAATAACAATACGACACTCCGACAGTTTGTCGGAGCTCAACGCTCACAGGTTGGGACTCAGGTTTCAAGTATTCTATTCTATGCCTGTGTGCGTCATGTGCGTGACCGTTTGTATCCCACTGACGAAAGGTATATTAATCTATGACTGACTCTAGCCACCAATCAGGAGTAAGTTTATATTGCGTGACAAATAATAAAGCTTGTTATATGTCGATAAGTATTATTATAACCCCCCCTCCCCCCCCCCACTCTGGGCGGAGCGGAGGAGAGTGTCAGACTTGTACTGACTAAAACCCATCCATGTTCCTTCTTTGCCCTTTGTGTTCCAGGGCCACGGTATCTCTTTCGAACAGTCCCGCAGGCCTGGAAATGCTAAAACTTTCAGATTATAAGTTTCCAGCTGGTCCACCCTCGCTTCCCAGATACTTTTACACATGATGACAAGACGGAGTAAAGGGGTGTACACACTGCACTGTTCAGGACAGGGCAGTGTCCACACAATCCAAGGATTTAAACAAAGGAGACAAAGTTATTCTATTATTCTGAGGATAATAAATACAAACATTGGAATATTCATAATATATTTACATAAAATAACAGTTTGATCTAGGTTTAAAAGTTTCTTGAGTTTGTAAACAATTTTATTAATTAGAAAGGCACATCTCATTGGCATATTTGCCATTAAGAGTAGCAAGCATGATTTACATATTTCAGATGAGATAAACCAGTCATTTATGTTCTATAAATATGTATTACAAAGAAGATTAATCAACTGTAGAATGGAATTTTATAGTTGATTTAGCTCATTTATTATACATCGTAGCCCCAGCCTTTGCCAGCTCATCCGCCATCTCATTGCCATGTATTCCTCTGTGTGCCTCCACATAATTCCATTTGATTTGTAACTTATGCTGTACACTATCTAAGTCTTTGAAATCTTTTTCGTTTTTCACTGGCTCCCCCGATGCTAGCTTCCAACCTTTTCGTTTCCAACCTGAAAATTTATTGAAACAATTGTTTACTTTAACATCCCTGTACGATTATGATAAATTTCATAATCTAATCGGTATTTGAGATAAAAAAAAATGCATTGTTTTTAGATGAGCTATGCAATTTTCATAGCTTAATTGATATTTAAAGTATTACCAGGCATCCATTTGGTTACAGAATTGATGACAAACTTTGAGTCTGTGTTGATTGAGAGTTTGTCAACTCCATTCTGAAGCGCAACCTTTATAGCTCTGGTGGCAGCCTGGATCTCTCCACAATTGTTAGTAGCCCGTCCAGACACAGGTTCACTGATGTTGAGGGGGTGGCCATCTCCCCAGTACACTCCGAGTCCAGCTCGCGCTCCACTCCTGCCATTTGCTGAACAGGCTCCATCAGTATACACCTGCACATATCCATCATTATCCATTTCAAATTCTTTTCCACCACTTGTTTTCTGTCTCTTATTCTGGGGCGGGTCTATTAAAATGGTTTTCTTGGTACCCTTTTTGATTATTTTATCAACTCCTTTCTCAAATGTTTGCAGTCTTTTCTCTAAGTCATCCATTTGTTTTACTAGTATTGTGTTCAAGTCGTCGGAATCGTCAGATAAATCCTCATCAGAATCATTTTTTTCCTTCGCATAGCCGATACTAACTTCAGATTTCCTTTTGGATTTTACTGAAACACTATTAACTTGATTATTTTTAGAAGTGGAATGAGTCCTTTTGAGGTTACTACTTGAAGAGCTCGCGGTGAATTTGGGTTGGTTCTTTGATTTGGCACTAGCGCTTGGTCCACTTTCCGCACTGATGAAATCTTGAGCACTCGTAACAGAATCAAATTTCTTATATCTAGCACCAGGAAAACCTTTTACTTGAGCTTCACAATCAGGCCATGTCATAAATATTCCTGCAGTCCGCCCTTTGGCTACGGCGTAAAAGGGCATTTTTGAAATGAATAGAGGCGCGGTGTTTAATATTTTAATACTTTTTTTAAGAACGTTAGAAGAAAGTACCCTCAACAGTGACATTTATCTCTTGTTTACATTTTTGACATTGACACCGTTTGACAATTGACAGTTTCATTGTCAATTTCAGTGTTGGACCATGTATGACCCTACTTCGATTCTTTTTCTATTTACGTAATCGACTAACAATTTTAAGTCGTTTTTCATGACTATCTGTTTGTCCGCTTTGTTTTTTGCCATCATTTAGAGCTGTATTCGCAAGTTTTGTTTACCTATATTAATCTCAATGTTTTGACACATGGCCAGCACCACATTAGTAAAACCAAGCTTGATGTCTTTACATAACGCGCCATATAAATATGCCTTTGATCCTTGAATAGTGGGGTTCGTCCCATGTAATCGGGGGCGACCGTATTGCCATCTACCGGGCACAAATACAGATTCCACGATAATTATTAAATAAGTACACTTTGCCGGACCTGGGAATCGAACCCAGGACTTTATTCTCAATAGTCGTTCTTGACCTCTTTATTGCTTATTAGAACTAACGCACCAATCGCTTTTTTCTTAGGACACAGGAACGAGGTAATATACCTACAACGTTACAAGGAGGTAGGAGTAATTCTAAAATTGACTAAATCGATGCTAGCACTTATCAGTTTCGACATAACATAATATGTATATTACATAATTCATTTTTCATTTCTTTCTTTGTTTCATTAATTCAGTGAGCTGGTAACTAATCAGTAAATAATAATTTAAAAATGTCCGGGGCAGGGATCGAGCCCCACAACCTGTTGAAAAGCTGTTTCATTTTATCTATTAAGTGTTTTTGAACAAGGTAATGAAAAGAAAGTCGATATTAAATACAGTTATGTACTTTATTAGGAGACTTAACAATAGGTCTGTCATCGTTTATTAAATGTTAACACACCATTTTCTTTGTCACCACTAATGTCTGTAAAAAATCTTATACTTATTTAAACAATGATTCATTGTGATTAATCTCGCGGCACTAAGTTATTCAACTAATTTGTTAATGACAGTCTACAACTGTGCATTATATTGACAATAGTGAAATTTTTTACGATTAATATTTCGCCTAAAAAATTTAAATATATGCAAACTAAAATATTTTAGACCGGTACCGATACATATATAAAACGAAATATCGTACCTACCTATTTTAAATTAAGGAAATCTTAATTAATTTATAGTGTTACAATTTTGTAGCTACATAGTTCACTAAAAGATGAACCTAATTTTTAATTATTAGGCTTCTTAGGAACGTGTTTAATTCATTCCATTCGTACCAAATGCGTACATTACAAAGGTTGAAAGATAAATTTTTCAAATGCAGTAAATATTATTTGAATGGTGAATACGTGAGAGGTAAATTATTTCTTTAAAACATATTGCATGTGATATTAGTCTCCATGTAGGTACTAACATTGCAAGTTTTAAATTTGAAAGTATTTGTTGCAAACACATTGGAAACAAAATGGCACTATTACGAAACATGGCTGAGATGTTCAGATACAAAGTATTCAGATTCACGTTATTTTAATGAGATAAAACATTTAAAAAGTTTACCTGATTATTGATTAAAACACTTATAATAAGACTACTCAACTCATATAACAACTAGTTACAAAAGAACACTACGACAGTCAATCACTTACTGAAAAAAATTACCTTAAAAAACCGGTAACTTAGGTACAGGCCTAATCTAAATTAATTAACTAAATTATTCCAACTTTAAAACAGCTTAGCTCAAAACTGGTAGGTATTTAGAACATACCTCAATAAAATTATTCTAATTTAACAGTACACAACATATTAATAAAATTTGTTAAAAATGTGAACAATCGTTTTGGTTAATACTTGGTAAAATTAGTTCAATTGAGGATTGTAAATAGAAATGATTTACATTTTATGGAAATGACTAGTCTTAACATTAAATGAAGCTATAGGATAGGTAGGTACGGGTGAGTTCGGTGATCTCATGTTGCGGTAATGTTCGTGATAAAATGTCATTAATGAGGCACAATTTTTACATGTATGATAAGTCACACATCAAGTTTTCGAAACTACACACTTGAAAACAATTGGATTTAAAATCGTAACTAACATTAGAATAATACAATGAAATTCTCATGATTATAACTTATCAATTTATTCTATCGAGAATTCATTAAATAATAACTGAAATATAAAATCCATGAATAATAAAACTCAGTACTTTAGGCGATTATAAAATCTAACAACCGATTCTTTGGCTGTGACAAACTTGTTGGATTGAAGACTTGAACAAATTGCTTGGAAGTGGTAGACCGTCAGTTGGCTTGTTACAGCACCTGTAGACTAGAGCATAACGTAATCTACCTAGCATTACCTAGAAGCTTATTATTTATACAGCTGCCTTCGCTATTTTACCACGTCCTTTATTATGTCGATACAAACTCCTCCTTTTTACGAACATCCATACAATCGCTTCCGGCATTGCCAAATACTCAAATTAATATTTATTATACAATTTAAAAGACAAATTTAATTTATGTTTCGAATTTGATCGAATAAAACAATTCTTATACTCCACAACATGATTCCGACACACAGGTATGAGCGACGCATCTCAACTGATATCAACAGTTCAATTATTTTAATTACTGTAATACGTATTCACTAGCGTCAATGCTCTCCCACAAATTAGCTCACAACAATACAATCTTGTTACACACGTTCACTTACACAACACACCACGTTATATGAATATCTTCGAAAAAAGAAGGTAGATGCAGAATAGGAGTCAACTCCTTATCAAAAATATTTCTATCTACTATTCTAAATTAATCTGTGCGTGTTTATTATACTGACTTTTGTCATGATAAATAAATAAATAAAGCTTTATGGACGACTGATTTCCAATGACAGTGTGATTCTGTTATCAATTTGAATTTTATGATTATTACAAATAATTAATACGACCTGGATGGAGGAATGATATGATTTTGTAATTAATTGTAGGTGACGAATACATTATATGATCACATGACCAGAATTTAGTTGAATATATAAATAAAATTCAAAATAAAAACACATTAACTCCTGCGCAAACAAAAATACCATTTTTTGATATGGTTAATTTGAGACGTAAATTAAAATAATACATACATAAATACTACGCTATCAAAATGCTGAAACTAGTCTATGCGATACTAACACAAGGTTCCATACAAAGAACAGTTTCTTTTGTTCAAGGATAATGCACTTTTTGTTCTAATCCACTAATCGACTAACAACGTCCGAACGCGGAATCGTCTAAACTCGCTACACTGACACAAGGCACGTATCGACCACTAGGATACGCTGAAAAAATATTTCTCTGTTTCGGCTGAGACAATATTACACACTATTCTAATTTGATATCAGGTAAGGTAGGTAATCTAACGTTTTCACGAATTGCACGTTCATCGTGTAATCTTTGGTGTTCACTGAAATAAAACCGTTGCATAATTATGGCAACATCACTGGGTTCGCGTGTCCTAAATGGAACATTCGTCGCTGTCGCGCGCGTAGTCGTCGTCCTCCTCGTCCTGTCGCGCGGGTTTCTTCTTCACTTTGCTGGAGACGACGCCCGTGTTCACTTTACTGAACAGACTGGTGCGGTTCAGTCTGGAGATCTCCCTCTGCGGGCTCAGTCGCTCCGCCACGGCGCGCTCGTAGTTGTCGGAGATCTTGTTGACTCCGTTGACGGGGCTCGTGACGGGCGACTTAGGTTTGACAGGTGACGTGACAGTCTTGGTGGGCTCGCCTGACTTGTCGAAGAGTGCGCCGCTGGTGGCAGCAGTGTAGGAGGGCGGGTCCTTCGCGCGTGCGCCGCCCGAGCCCAGCAGCTGCGAGTACAGGAAGCTGTTGTTGCCGAAACCTGCGTATCGGTTGTCCATTTTGCCGTTGACCATCATGAGGCTGACGGGCTTCTCGGGCGGCACCGGCTTCTCCGGGAGCTTTTTGTCTGAGATGCCGTTCTTGGCGGGAGGGTTGGCGGTGTTGGCCCAGCGGTCGCCGCCGATGGAGTAGATGGAACTGAGGTTGACGTAGCCGGCGCCGTGCGGGCCGGGGCCGGCGGGGCCTGCAGGACCGGCTGGGCCCGAGGGGCCGGGGGGGCCGGGGGCCCCGGGCCGCACGCGCGCCGCCGCTCCGCACTCGCTGAGCGTGGACTCCTCGACGCTAGAGTCTTCGATAACGTCCGTGTTGGTGATGTCGTCTAGGTTTGGCGATAAACAGTCCTCGTCTGTCTCATCGTACGAGCTGGAACATCAAATCATATGTTAGTGATATGCGACGCCGCTCCATGCGACTGTCAGCCGAACTCGTATGTACTGAATGCAAGTGAAAAGTTCATCTTTGTTAGTTCGCTCCATGCGTTGCTGGGTGTCGGTATTATTGACAAACAAAAGCTCAAAATGTTCAGTTGTGTACGGAGTGGGGAGATGGGGGGGATTAAATATTTACAGGAATAATAATATGTATTTCATCAGTAAGGCAGACAAAGACTTTCAAGCAAAATCAACAGCAATGAATTCTGGGAGAGGAGATTTAGAAGTTTCTTCGATAGGTATATCTTTGGTTTAATGTGATTACATTTGAGTGCAATGTTCATTCTTATAAGCGACAAATCGTAAATGAGCAAAATGCAAAATGGAGGGCCGCACAACGCCAAGCTCAGTGTGCGCGCGCGCCGAGTGTGCGACGCGCTCGGCTCAGCGCAACATGGCCGGTGCACAAAGTATCACAAGACATACACGGCAAATCACCAACACAGTCTTACCCTAGCATAGCCAGATCTGTCTTCCTCCCTGATGAAAGAAATTACAATATATAATGATCGAAAGAAAAATATATAAGTACTAGAATATATACATACATATAACATAGATAAATATAATAAAAGAAATTAAAGTACTATATGAGTCTAATAATTATCTTGTGATGTGTTAAGATTATGTACAGGTAGGAATTGATCCCTTGAATTAATAACTGACTAGGTGATATTATCGTTTGCATTCAGAACATATCGCAGAAGATATCTAAGTATATTATTGTTACAAGGAGACCAGGGGGCCTAAAAAGGCCGCTTTAGCAGAATCATGATAGGATGATAATATGAATTACGTTACAATTCATAAAATGATCACAAAGTGATAATTCATACTGGTAACTGCGTCTGCGACCATTTTACGAACTGTAACGTGATTCATATACTATTATGATTCTGCTAAAGCGGCCTTTTGAGGCCCCCAGTAGATGTAAGTAACGAGGGATGTGCGGGGCCTACAATACACAGTCGTGATCAAGTGCCGCCCAATGCTTCAAAATGCTTGATGTTTCTAGTTTGTTCTAGTGCGAGATGGGCTCAAGACATGTCTAATCTATGGTCTACTTTACCACCGAGTGACAAATTATTTATTTGTATAAGCCGAATCCATTCAGCCCACTAGCTCTGCACAACTCTAAGAATCGATTCATACACTTCTTTTTCTCTGCCTCTTTCATTATCCTATACAACTGCCTGTTTATGGTAAGAAACAAACATTATTATTGCATGTGTTTTATTATTAAATATATAATAGTAAATAATAGAATAGTGATGATGGCTGCTGGTAAGACTGGCGGCTTACATTTGGTCTTGTGCGTCGCTGCCTCCCTCCTCGGCGACCAGCAGCTCATACTCTTCGGCTGCGAATCTGTCCCATTCAGACATCTGAAACATATGCAAAAATATTAACACAAGCGATGGGTATGCTAGAACAACTTTCACAACTTCAGTTAACAGTTTTCATTACGAGAAGTAAAAAAGAGGCCTTTGGAGACAAAAATGAATGGAAACAGCTATGCACACAGTCTGCTTCTGTTATGTTTAGATGTACGTAGATACGATCTCGACAATATGTTCCGGTGAATAATGATGTGGCGGAGTTTTGGTCGACACTTATTAGAAGAACAGGAGAAAAATAAATCGAAACTGATAAAACAAATCATGCCGTCAGCCGATTAAAAAGACCTTCAAAAACCGGAGCTGGTAGTAGAAGAAGTAGTTGAATGGACAATTTGGCTGCATTAGATTAGTCTCCTCGAGCCGAGAGACACCCCACAACACCTGCGAAAATTCGCGCGGTGCGAAAGGCGAAGCGTTTAGCGACTAAAACAAATATATAGAAATGTACTAATCGTGCCTCGTCCCACCATTTGTCGCTACGCGAGCCTCACTATCAGTATCCTCAGTATCCTCACCTCACAATCCGAATCCCGCTGCGTAGCGAAAGGATCCCTCTGCTCATGGTCCAGATACTTCTCAAGGTTGAAGAAGGTGTCGAAGAAGATGGGCGTGAGCTTGCAGCGCTTCAGGTCCGACAGCGTCACCTTGCCGTCTGTCGCCGGGTGTACCATGTCCAGCATCTGTGGGGGGGGAGGGGGGAAGCGGAAGTTGTATCCGGGGTTTTTGGTTAGCGGTGATGTGTGGTGAAGTTGGTATGGTCGTAGCGAAATTCTGTTGAACGTGTCTTTCAATTGTAGATTTTTTTGGACATAGAACTGGTGGAAAAGTAGACTTTTGTGAGGACATGTGCACTCACGAGAGGTCGATAGTCATCTTTAACAGCTGATATAGCAACTTCACCATGTAACACCATATCTTTTATAACCTTCAGTCGGGCAAGACCTTAAGCCTGTGATTCGTGTGAGGTAGTCTTTTGGGAAACACGCCAGCGTTTCTTAAGCAAGCGTGCTGATGACCGGGTGCAAGCATACACTGCGTGTTGGATCTAGAAATATCTTGACCTGTCTAGAATTATTTTTATGGATAGCTTATGTTTACTACAACTACGTCTCGGGTTTGATTACCCATGAAAATCTTGTATGAGATTTGGGTATTATACAACGCAAATCTCAGCATTGTGAGATCTATGGAGCGGATACGGTTTAATGTAATTTGAGAAATGTTAGAAAAAAAGGCTTATGGTGCTGAATTTTCCTGCATGAATCCTACAGAAAATTGTGTGAATTGTGAAGCATAGCAATTACAACTCACTTGACACAGGCAGTCGTTGAAGGGCAGCGTCTCGATGCCGATGGCCTCCATCCGCTGCATCTGCTCCTCGTAGAAGTACTCCAGCTCGTACATCGAAATGAAGCCGTCGCCGTCCACGTCCATGCATCTGGAGGATAAGACGAGGTATCTTTTATATGGCCTGATAGGAGTACAGAATAGGTTTTGGTCTATGAAACACGCTAAGAAGATTTTCTTCAATTGGCAGGAACGTACCCATTTAGACACAACAAAGGAGCACTTTAGGGTTTTGAACTATAAGAATCGCGTTGTGACTTGCGTGGATATAAGT
Source organism: Noctua janthe (assembly GCA_910589295.1). NCBI lineage: Eukaryota > Metazoa > Arthropoda > Insecta > Lepidoptera > Noctuidae > Noctua > Noctua janthe. Next base: position 7,411,738 of record OU342556.1, on the reverse strand, counting down.
TGCGGTGGATCCACATCTTCAACAGTGGTCTACCCACCTATTATACCTACCTGGCCCACACACCACTGCATAGTACATACCTGAACCAATACTCGATGGCCGTAGGATGCGTCTTGTCCTCCTCAGCCAACAGGAACCACACGAACTCCGTGTAGGACATGCGAGGCTCCCCGTCCGGCGTGACACGGTTCTGGTTGCCGCGGGTCACGCAGCCGGAGAGCACTCGCTCGATCATACGGCTTGATAGGGCTGCAGTAGAGGGATATTTCAAAATGAATTTAAAGGTGACATATCTGTTTATTTTGAAGAGGGTCTATTTTAGGTAAAAGGCTTTCGCGATTAACTTTAATAAGATCGTCCGCAAGTATGAAAAAGCTGGAGATGGGTTCGATACGTAGGAACTGTTGTCAAAAGATTGAAAACAATTGATGATAGTTATGAAAGTGGAATTTTAATCATATTTATTCACATGCTTAAAGAAATAAATACTTTTTGAAAAGGAAATCGATCGAGTTTTGAAACGTGTCGGGGAACCTTAATAATCCCACTGGTCTATCTAGATCTACGTATGAAATAACTTGAAAGCAAATAAAACAATATAACAAGTTCGACACACCGTTTAAATATTCTTCAAGGGCATACGCAGACAATTTTTTGTTTAGTCAAAACGAAACCATATTTCCCTCCCAAGAGTTTCTTCAACAAATAAAACTTTTTAATGTAACATGACAGGAAGTTTGGATGTCTTCCGCAAACCAAAAGTTGATAAGTTACTGCGTGAACGATGAGTCGGGGTTACCTAGAAGCCAGGTTTTATTGTGCTTGGAAAAAATGATGAAACAATTTTTACAGTAAGATACTATCTGTATCTACTACGAGTCATCCTACCATAATACGAGTACTATAGTTACTGTGTGTGTTAACGATGTTGGCGACAATCAGCGAACTGATGGCAAATATAAACAGAATCTTTTTCGCTCTGTACCGATAGTTACGGAAGCGACATTTTTTTTTATTGAACACAAATCAGAGCATGTTTCTCTATAGCTGCCAAGACCCTAGGACTCCTCATCATACATACTTCCCTAGAATTCGTTTTTGACTCCTAAGAATAAGCAAATGGTAAAAAACGGGACCCTCTTTTATAAATAGACGAATAAAATTCAATGAGCTTACCATGGTCATTGTGCCGCGCGAGGTCGTGCTTGTCTATGAAGAGGTCGTGGTCTCTGTCCAGCTCCCAGAATTTACAATAGATGACGTAGAAATGCTCATAACTGAAATGTAAACAAGAGAAACAAGTTAGAAACAAGGATATTTTAAAGAATACGAAGCAGATGAAGATCGAGAAACTTTTATTCGTCTTTTAGGAGTACTTAAAGCTTCACTTGGTATAAAAATGTCGCTAATGGTTTGAATATTTTCATCCAAAGTGCTAGAAAGGATATGTTACGACTAAAAGCCGAAGTAAGGTTACGCCTAGTTCTAGCCGGCTAAACCTAGGTGCGGCCGGTGTATCCTTTTTATTGCCAGGACACACCGACCAAATGGATTAGGTGAGGTTAGGTTAGAATTGTGACCAAAAGAGTCTACATCCAAATTGGTTGCATGTTCTAACCGAAGATAAGTAGGATACATCTAAGTTTAACCGCCTGCTCCTAGTTGTACCCGGCTAAAACTAGGTGTAGCCGCACTTCGGCTATTAGCCGTAACAATTACAAAGAAGTGTCTTGCACTTCGTGAAACTTCGTCTAGCTTAAAGCTATTAAAACAAAACTCTAAATGGACTTAAGTAAAGATACATTCTGAACTAAGTAATTACCTAAAATATTGTGTAACTTGATTAATGTCTTCTTCGTCTTCTAACAGCTGTATCACTTGCAGGAGGTTCGATCTTCTCAGCTCGGGGATCGATATTCTGCCGGTCCAAGTTCGGTTCACGCAATAAAATATCCTAGCGATCACCTGGAAAATCAAAGTTTTACAATGTTAGATTTATTCTTAAACTTACCTACCTAAATTATGTAGATACCTACCTATCTTATGTAGCTATCTAACACTGATTCTGCCGTAGTTTCAGAAAACAATAAATACCGAAGTAGGTACTACTTTGGACTATTCCTGAAATATTTATGCAATTGGACTGGTTTAAAATGGATTTTATCTCTCTGATTTGTTCTTTATCTCATGAGAACTTCGAACGAGTCTTTTATTGCACACGATAGAACTACATATTTGAACCTTTTCCTAATCTTCTGATAATTATTTCCTATCGTTATCTAAATCTAGAAAGTAAAGTCGCGTGCGACTAATTACCCCTTTACGTAAGCAAACAGCCAAAAACCAGCAAAAGTGATCGATTAGAACAACTACCCAAGCTGACCCAAGTGCCCAGTAATTGTTTAAGTGGAGGAAAAACTGGGCAAAACAAATATTTTCAGGTAAAGGTGGTCCGGTATAAAATAAATACGCGGTCCGCTTCCCGTAATGTGTGTGTATCCTTTAGTATACACCGCGAAATTTCCCAAAGGGCTGAGTTACCGATGTGGGCCACTCCAATATGTTAGTCGCTTCCGGGTATTCTCGACTTTGACTTTGAAATGCATGAGAATTGTTTTTGAGGCGACGAGATACCTTTCAGACAATCTTAATTACAACTGTCCATATTTTTATTTTAGTTTATTTACACGTACTGCCAAATTATGATCTAGACGACTGGGCATTGTTAAGCATTTTAAATTACGAGCAATATGTTAGAGAAGACATGATTATTACTTACAACTCAATAATTTAATTGTTTACTTACTTTGTATTGTTTATTTGTTTCTGTTTAACGTATATTTTATAAAAGATTTTATTAAAGATTTAATATTAGGTAATTAGCTGTAATGACAGTACCTAGTTTTAGTTTTTATTTAAGTTTCAGTTTTTATACATACCTATAAAAACGGGTAGTTTTTATAGGTATGTATAAAAACTGAAACTTAATGTGTAGACATTATTTGTACGCCTTTGCAAGGCAGCACATAGTGAAACATAACTCTTTTTGATAACACCGTGTATTTACTTTACCTATGTGTCTCAAATAAATATATTTGAATTTGAATTTCAATTTGAAGACCCTTAGAAAGCCGAGCGTCTGCCCTGGCCACTCATTCATTTTTATCCACAAACGGCGACAGTGTTTTATTCCAAAGAACAGTTTCTCCCCGCTGCACGCTGGTCCCAGTTATCCGTGCGATAGTCTAGCTAGATAAATCTATCGCCATTTGCTGACCGCACTCCAATCCTCAGATAAATTCGAGAATTTCCTCTCAGCGACAATAGGAGTTGTGAACCTCGTAGTCGGTAGTCGTATTTTTCAACTACAGGAATAAAAGGATCATGAGTTCACGACGTTTAGTTATATTTATCGTCTATTTCATGTGCTTTCAAGAATTTATTGATATTTGGCGTCTATTCCAACCGGATGCAGCTGAATACCAGTATTTTACTTGGAGCGACTGCCTGTCTGACCTCCATAAACCAGTTACTAGGTACCTAATACGATATTCCTTGGTAAGACTGGTTGTCAGAATTTCGGGCTTTTGTTTACCCGTCACGACTGTCAAAGATCTTCCAATTAAAGGTTTCCGATGAACGGTGGGTTATCTTTATGTAATGAATCGTGAATTCGTGACCTATCCATGGACCGCTATTAGCTTAAAAACCTACTTCTTTTTCTTCTTCAAGAATCGATGACTCAGGTTTTATTTGACCAGTGCGTAGCGATTTGGACAGTTCTGTCATTTCACGAAAATCTACTTTCAAGATTATTTGAATACGGTTCATTTTCGTCTACTCACAGTATGCACATATCGTGAGTGGAACTCGGTGGCCTCCTTGAGGAAGGACAGGCCCGGGTGTGTGTCGACGACGTCCTGTACAAGAGGCACGAAGTCCTCCGGTGCTAATGTGTTGCTCTTCCCTCGCGTCAAGATGTACACGAAGCGGGACGCCATGTCGTGGCACTGGGATGCCATTCTGGAAACAAGAATATGAAAATTAGTTTTGTGACATTAATTTATTTTATTTTTAAATTTGATTATTACTTTTTATATTGTATATTGTTATTTGACGAAAAATGATTGTAATTTTATTTTGTGTACTACTTAGTTATAAACATTATTGTGTGGTGTGTATTTGTCTTTGATTATGTAATATAAAACTAACATTATTTTTAAGTGTACTTACTAACTAAATTATGGATCGTTGTGTCTGATGCAAATAAATAAATAAATAAATAAGATGTCTTTGGAAGATAGTGTGCATTCCATACTCATGGAAGCAGGATAAATACCACACGCTTTTAGTGTGTCAGAATCCAGTTTATTCATAGGTACAGTTGGTCCTGTATGGTGTTACAGAGCCCTCACTTAGGAATGACCTCTAATCGACGTGGATTCGGTTTGAGCTGATCATGTATCACCTTTGTCTCTAGTTCGAGTCGAGTCGCGGCGCCCGGACTGAAAAGCCCTGAATGACGTCTTTTTAAGGTTCCGTACCCGAAGGGTAACCAACGGGACCCTGTCTGTCAGCGGGCTGTATCTCCATGATCCGTAATAGGTAGACAGTTGAAATTTTCACAGAATGTGTATTTCTGTAGCCGCTATAACAAATAGGTAATAAAAATAAATTAAAAATTAAAGGGGGCTCTTCTATTACGATGATACGGAACCCCTCATGAGCGAGTCCCACTCGCACTTGGCCGGTTTTTTATTTCGCTTTTATTTCTATTTATTTTTGCCGATAGCGTATCGATAAGTGTGTTCACTTCGTAATGCAAAGGCGAGTTGCATTTGTTTATTTTAGTAAAAGACAACTGCGTCTCATCTCAAATTGTAGCCGTTAATAGTAAATTAAACCCATCATTTGGACATTCATCTTCAACGGCACAACTCTTATCTGTTCCAGATGGGTGCATCCATCAACAATGCTCGCTTGGAGCTGTATGTCACTGAGCATTTAGGGCAGCTACACATGACAGTGCTTGTGCGGGCCTATATCACAAAACTATTTAATGTTGTCGGGTTCCCATTGCTGATTGTCAACTTACTGTCAGGTTTGTATGTTGATAGTTAAATTGCAAAATTAAAAGATGAAAACACAGTGTGAATGAAGATTGCTTCAAGACTTTCACTTCAGGCAGGAGGCTTAGTGACAATCGTTTTTAAACCTTTTTTTTACTTCTATCATGCCTTACCAGTGGCAAAGGTTCCACACAATTCGATTCCTACCGGCTTCCCTTTGAAAACTGGCACAGTCAGTATTTTATAGACAAATAATAAAATCACATAAAGATATGAACTCTACTACTCTACCTCTTACAAAAATTGACCCTTCGCTACTGTGACCTACCCTTGCATAAGAGTTTTATTGATTGCCATTAGCTTTAGCTTTTTTAACTCGGTAGCTTATGTAAATCGAGTACAATTTTGAATTTCTCCATCAACGTTATCACTAATGGAAGTCACTCTGTAAAGGCCTACCGTATGTAGTAAACTAGGTTGTTTTTTTCAGGACACTTGTTATTTTGTTTTTACACCTTGAGATGTCCGCGTTGGAGCGCATCTGTATACAAGAAAGCAAGTACTCGACGATAGTGCCGATAGTGCACGTTGCCTTGACGTAATCTAATTCACACGTGTCTTGAAAATTCTCAGAATTTAAGCTACCGGTACGGTCTATCGCAAGGATTTGCATTTCTTAGCGAAACGCACAGTGAATGCTAACTTGCTAACGATTATAGTTACAAAAAGTAGGTAAACTCTAAGAGGATTTACTAGTTTAATTTTCAAAGAAAATTGTCTAGCATCTGTATACTTAAGTAAGTTAAGCTATTACTTTCAGGGGAGAACTTATTTCTTTTTTTTCCTCACATAATTATTTTTCACAGCTTTATTTTCTTAAGATTTTCCAAGGGAACCGTAATTAATACTAGTAAAAGTAACAATGCCGGTCGGGCTCGTTAGATGCCCGTAAACTTTTCAGCATGAAGAATTTATAAGATTTATTAATTTTCTTTTATGATATTACTGAACTTATATTACGTATTTAACCTTGATGTTATCGCCCTTTCAGAATGTTTCAGATTACGGTGACGGCCGGAGTTTTCGTGTTGTTTTAATGATTCGTAAGTATGGGCAAAGTAGGCTGGGAAAGAACCTAAAATATGCTTCAATATTTTAAGTCTATGGATTTTATCCCGGAGTATCGGAAAGAGTGATGTGATGAAGTGATCAATAATCGACTATACAGGATGTTTTTTTAAATGTGGGCAATACTTTAGGGGCGTGTAGTACTCATGAAAATAAGCAACTTTTACTATGGGACCGACCATAAAATCGCGAAAAAAATATCAGCTGATTCATACATTATTGGTCGCGTAATTCGAAAAAATGTAGGCAACAGCAGGTTTTTTAAGTCATATTTCATAGTTAGCCCCAAGTTGCTCATATTTTTGAGTACTTTAGTCTCTTAAAGTATTGCACACGTTTAACCAAACACCCTGTATATGTATAACTGAAATTATGTTTGACGACAGATTCTACAGGCTTTTAGAGTGCAGAGATCCTGGGATGTCTCTGACGTCAAGTGATCTACTCTAGGGAACGAGGCAACGAGGCAACGAGGCAACGAGGCTCTTCATCATTTACGCCCCTTCACGGCCTCAGGGGATGCGATTTGCGTCAAATGACAAGCGCGATTTATTTTATTCGTCCTCCGTAGACACTGTCGTAAAACGCGTTTCGGTTGAGCGTGGTCAAGCGGTTAGAGTATTGGTTTACTTGATGCACTTAGGGTCAATTCACATCAAAGTGGCAAGCGTCACACGGCCCGAGTCTTTCAAACGATACTATCCATTTCCTAATGGAGATAAAGCATAAAAAGGCTTGACAGTGAAACTGCGCTGCCGACCGCTGCCACTTCGGTGTGAATTGACCCTTAGTCATTAAGTAATGTATTCCTACAGTAGCCTGTATTGCACTTACTCTCTCCAGAAGTCTATAAACTTGTGTCCGTCGACCGGCACGTGTAGGTTCTGTTGTGTGGCGAGGAACAGTGGCATCTTCCAGTACAGCGGACACTCGCACGCCTTCACTATGTGCTTGAAACTGTCGCGGGGGACCTGGAGACAAGGAAACACGGGGTTTAGTATTTTGAGCGGACATATTTATTACAACCACAGTGTCATTGAGGTTGCCTCGTTGTAGTGTACGGATTACGCTGAGGCAAAACGAGCGTAATTTTTTGAGCTGTGAGTCGCGTAAAATGAGTTGCGGAATTCATTGTGCGTCGCCGTGTGGTACAAACAGGACTTTAGTATGAAACCGAATGCAGCGTAAATTCTGCGACTCATTTTACGCGACTCACAGCACAAAAAATTACGCTCGTTTGGCCTCAGCCTTAAACAGCTAGACTCTGCGTTCCCGAGTGTTAGTTGTCCATTGTGAGCCTGGCGTTTGGAATCGCAGTTCGGTTCAGATTAACGTCGCTCGGGGAGGTTCCATTTATTCATCCCGCAAGTATGCATCCCTTTCGACACGAGAAGAACAAGAAAACCACCACTAATAGAATTTATTTATCTCTAATAATGTCGGCTACTTTTTCTGCTCTCAAAATGGTCCCAGTATTCTACAAAAAGTGGTCTAACTAATGGTCCATTGTTGTCCAAAAACGACCATCCGACAGTTATGTGTCCCAAACCTTTTGGAGTTATCTTTCGCGTTTCCGTTTCCTCCAACGAATGTCAATGGTCATGACAGGTGGCATGAAACAACCTGTATATTGTCCTGGGTGCTTCAGCACTTAAGGAATATGGGCCAAGAACCCTTAACACGTGCTCTCTCTCATGACTGTTTTACCTATACATATAGCCTATAATAAATTATAGTTAGTGCCGTAAAAGAAATGGCAATGCACGTGCTTGAATCAGCAGATTGTTTTACCATCTGACTAGACTTTACCCTACCTTGTTAAGGTCGGCTTTCAGTCTAATCAGATGCAGCTGAATAATCCAGTATTTTACGAACCCCTCTCGGAACAGCTGTTTGTTTATGAGCATTATTAGTCAAATATAAAGACATAGAATGGATTGAAAAAGGATCCAGTTTTTCTCTCACGTGTGTGTAATAATAAAGGCCTTATTCTATGACATCAAGTGTATTGAAATACCTCCTTTGAAGTATCTACTTTAAGTAAACACATCATAGAACGGTCTATTATGTATAACGCGAAAACAAAAAAAAAATACATAAAAGAACGTAGCTGTTTTTCAATCCTACTCATGAAAGGGTACAATAACAAGAGTGGAGGATCTCTCCAATATTCCGAGGGAATAAACAGAATGAATAGGAAGGATCAATACATCTATCTAAGTATGTTGGTATACTCGCATTCTGCCTCTATTCGACCTTATTCGATTCTTATACTTTCTCATGGAAATCGATTTTATTGAAAGCAAGTTGATTAAAATAATTGACAATTAATGTAAAATCAAAACTAAATATTAGATCTTTTATAACTCCTGAAACGTTGAAACACTTTTTTTTTATGAAAAAGAAGTAAGTAGTACGTGGTTGGTGTTCGCTGTGGTTCAATAAAATTTCTATCAAATTCCATGTGATGCTTACTCCAGTCCAGAGAACAGGTTAGACAGTCGGCCACTTCGGCCAGACAGTCAGACGCCTGACTTTATTAGCAGAATTTATCTCAATGTTTGTGCGTCTGTTTAACATAGTTGTGTCGAATTTCGCGTAGTTATAAACTTTTTAATTAGAAATGTTTACGATTTATTTTGAGAGATTTGAAAGTGAGGTAATAATATTTTGTTAATAACAGTGAATCAAATTGCTAGCTTTTGTACTTTATGCTGTAATAATTCTGTAGTTTTATTTAGAGGGGTCATAAGCTGTGTACTTAAACATTGATTTTGATATTTTAAGAAAACTTAAGATAGATCTAACCAAGGCAATCAAAGCTAACTCAAGTCCACAATGCCAACACTTCTATGTAACTCAAGTTGTCATTCTAAATTCACATAGGAAGGGCGTCTCACAGGCCGCCGCTCGCCGTCCGCGGGGTATCAAGCCGTGTTGTCAAACCTAGCCGTCCATCGACTATAAATAGTCACGTGAAGCCGGCGTGACCCACTTACGGCCGGTCGGTGACCCCGCACCGGGCACACTTGTCGTTCGAATTTGGAATATTGGACCATTAATGCCATAATGCCTTATCTGTCAACTGGATGTCAAAAAATGTGCCGGAAAAATGTTTGTGATTTGTGAAAATTTTATTAGTACCGTGTTGTAATAGGGACAGAGGGACACTCGTGTATAATAAATAATAAAGTAGATTTATTGGTAGAGGGATCCAAAGGCAGTTTTTTTATCAACGAATTGGGGACAGAAATATTATATTATTAACGCGTTATTCAAAATCTAACGTCGAAGTGTGACAGATTGCGTTTAATTCTCGGGCGCGGGGCGGAGGCGGAGGCTGAACTTCAGTGCAGCACTATTTCTGTTGCCAAACATTCGACAACACATGACAGGAGATCTCAATGGCTGATGAAGATACTCGTGTACTAGATACATAAAGCTCGCAAATTCTACAGCGTGTATGTACCAGAAAGGTGCGAAAAAATAAGCTGTCTCATACATTTATGTCGTGGAAGTAATGAAGTTTTGTACGAGACAGCTGATTTCTTTTTCGCGATTTCGATGGTGGTCCCGTGGAGAAAGTTGTTCAGTTTAATGGTCTGAATTACTCCCTGAAATATGACCACACCTTTCAGGTACACGCTGTATATATTTTTTATTTGACTCATTTGTATTTGGGTAAATAATTTCCCACGATCTGGGTATTATTTCCTTAAATACCTTTGCTCATTTTTTTATTCAATGTGAGACTGCTAGAATAATCCAATGCAGTAAAAAAACATTATGTGTAGAATGCGGATTCGTTTCATGAACTGACTTGGCTGTATGTCATTGTCGCCTCTGCATAATTTGAATGAAATTGATACGTAGCCATCGCAGTATTACTCTAAGGACCTTCACAGTTATGAATATGAATAATTTATATACTTAAATATGATAATTGGAATAATTATTAACATATTCACAGCTATAAAGTTGAAGCCCACTTAGTGCTATGCAGATTTGGCGAGTTTACGGCAAAAATTAATTTCAAGATCACAATAAAAATCGACATCAATTTTATGGCTAGGCACGTTAATCACGTAGAATTTATGAATGTAACAAATAAATCTTTACTAATCCTACCTTATGTATTTTATGCTAAAGTACTCTTGCATAATCAGCCTTTAATGTTCCCACTGCTGGGACACACGGTCTCCTCTTTATGAGAGGAAATGGGCTATAATCCACTACGCGGGCCCAGTGCGGGTTGGTAAATGTCACATGTCTTCGAATTTTTGGTTTTAGGACATGCCGGTTTCCTCACGATGTTTTCCTTCATCGTTTTGAGAGCAGTGGTGATGAAATAAATACCACAAAGTAATGCGTCTGCTTGGGTTCGAACCCACGACTTACTGTTGTAAATCGGAGCCGCCATCACTGGGCCACCGCTGCTCCTAAAGTACTGTTACCTTAGTTATATATAATAATATGAACTTTAAAATTAATTTAAATTTCCCCGAAATATAACTGAGTTTTTCCTCGCCCGGAAAATTCGCAAATGTTTTTCTTATTTTTCTTTTGTTTTGAAAACCGTAAGCCTGGTTGGTGTCTACGGTAACTGAGATGCGCAAATATCAGTGAATTGATTATTATAAATGGTCAATATAAAATTGTATGCGTTGATATAAAACCCTGCGAACCATTGCTATCTGTAAGCTCGTATTAAGATAAAACGTATCGTATACCTAAATAATAAAAACTTTAGGACATATCACACCGCCTATGGATAAACGATATCAAGAACATAAACAAAAATAGAACACACCATTTAAGTTTGGAACCAGTTAAAAAGAGGTCGTAACTTGAAAGTAGTTTATTTTCATTTTGAAACTTCTAAAGGATTTAAAAAAAGAAGAATGCTTTTTGTGCCAGGATCGAATGTCTTTTGAAACATTGAACTTTGAAGTTATTAGTAAAGGAGACGAGTTTGATCCAATGGCTTTACAGAAAATTTGTTTAGTTAAAAGTAATAATGAGCTTTCTTGAAAATTTGTGGCAATTTGTGTTTTTTTTTGTGTAGTTAAAAGTAATAATGAGCTTTCTTGAAAATTTGTGGCAATTTTCAAGAAAGCTCATTATTACTTTTAACTAAACAAATTTTCTGTAAAGCCATTGGATCAAACTCGTCTCCTAAATTGCACAGGACCGCAAAAGGAAATTGGAATAAGGCCTTTCAAAAGTAGAACAGCGCTGGCTGGAAAATTGTACCTAAATGCAGTTTCGTATTCGAATATTTTTGAATTCAAATCAGTATCAATAGATATGAGTTGCTCTATTCTCGTGAAAGCTGTTTGAATCGATTAGGGTTTACGGGTCAGTCCGATACTTACTCATTAGGGTTGGGCAAGCAACCCGACAATTTTAAACATGTTTTGCTGTGCCCCAGGTGCTATTTATTACTAAGTTTACTTTGCTTTAGTTTTACAGAACGAATATTTTGCGAAGTTGATTTATTATTGATATCAGCTCGTCAACACATGAACACTCACTGCTGTATAAACTAATGGGCTTCAAACAAAATGACCGCTGAAATTAACGATAAAAGGGGTTTTTGGGATTATCAAGTAAGTCGACGCAAAAAGAAGTGGAGAGAAGAAGGTCTGTAGATGGATAATTAGCCGTTCTTCATACAGTACCGGCCGGATATTTAGAAGCTTCAATGACTTTATTAGGAGGGCGCCGTTGGTAATCATGTGTGAAATTGTCTGTGGAATTGTAATAAATAAACGAGATGACGACGTTGATTCCGAAAATGGCCACGCGCCAAAAGATCCATGTACAACGATAGTTTTTTTTATTACAACCTCTCGTCAAACCCTTTGACTAACATTCCCAAGTTGTCATTCTCAGCACTTACAGTCTGTGAAGTGAAGCTATTTTCTTTGCTGGAAAATCTCATGCATGTCCACACATCAAGCATGAAAAACTATACTAGCCTGAGTAAGAACAATTACAGCACGTATTAAAAACTTGATATCTCTACACACTGACGTATAGCACAGCATTTAGTTACCGTCACGCTTCACCAAACCGCGATCATCACTCGCTATTAAACGCCTCTCAATCTCGATGACAATGTGTTCATATAGCTTGCCGCTTATATCAGAAACTGTAGTGTATTCTACAGCCGTCTCTAGCCGTCAGTGGAGGTCGAATAATGCGATGTATTGTGTCGCTTCGATGACAGGTCGGAACAGTATCGATGCTAAACTTTATAAGCTTAGCGATGCGTGATGACTTCTGTTATTACGGCTAGAAGCGTATGATTAATTTAATATGCGCGTACAAGATTAAGGTAATAAGCGAAACTTGTAAGAGTAAGTAATTATACAAGCAGTAAGAGGCAGCAACGCGAACTGTTACCATGAGGGAGACACACGGTCAAAAATGGAACAGCTGTTTTCTTTTAAATCGACGAAATCTTTCATCATTGCGTCTAGAATCATGTAGGTAGGTACTAAATGCTGGTCACTGTATCTTTTATTCGTATAATAGTTCGTATACTAGAATTTTGTTCTCCAAATACAGGATGATACAGAACAAGCTGGAAACTGGCAAGGTTTTCTAATGCAATACCTGAACGAATTATCTTTGTTTCTGCCAACTTCAGGTGGTTCTCGATAGACCACAGTAGACTGTACTCATAAACACAGGCGGTTGCTGTGATAAAGCATAGACAAAGGATTTACTCCCCGCCAAAACGATCGATTTTTTTTTTCAAATGAAGCCTTTCCAATTTGAAAAAAAAAGTGCAAAATCATTTTAATCCAACGTGTAACAAACAAATCGCTCTATAATCAACCGCAGTAAAATATCGCGCTCATTTTCACTTTCAACATCCTATTTTCCGCTCAGCTAAACAGCACGGATTAAGTTATTCTATTTATTGATACTCGGGCTCAAGCTTGTACTAAATTAGACTTGCTCCCATCCGTCCCTATACCTCTGTACCTTCATAGGGCCAGATGGGAAATGTTTATAGGGGAGGATGGCACACGTCTAGTGTCATCCACCCCTAAGAGGTTTACCAAAAAAGGAATATTTTAATTAAAGTAATTTAGCTTGAGCATAGGATCTTAGTTTTCTATTAATTTCTAGGTCAGGCAAAGTATTACTGCGTTTTACGATCAGGAATTCCTCAGTAACAACAGGCACTATTCGAAAAGAAGGAATAGTCCGGTGATTGTGCCCAATTGATGGCAAAAGGCTCACCACCTACTACATGGGTCTCAAACATAACTGGCGTAATGTGAGTCTAGTGTTGTTGCAAATACAACCTCTGCCTAACCTTCGGGGATAACAGGCGTGATGAAATTTAAGAGTGTAGTTTAAATTGTAAAGCACTTCCAGTAGAGAGATACTACGTGGACTGTAGGCTCTCGGTTGGGGTAGCGCAGTGCGGTAATACTCGATCCGATGACTGGTTCATGATATGGCTCGTTCACACGTTGTGACACGTTGTGTTTAGCTCGAGTGATGTATTTAGTGTTCAGTACAGCACATGTGGAGACGCAATTGAGGATAGATGCAAGTTGAGGATTACATAGATTGCCGTCTAATCTATGGAAATTGATCTAAGGCATGATGCATATAGGGGAGATAGTCTGGACTGGATGTAGACGTGTCAGGGACGAGATTTAATATAATTTTCTGCATCTACTCTTTCTGCCTCCTGCAATCTACAATATTGATATTTGAATGTTTAGTGTGTATAGTTCATGTTAATGTGCTGTTTGCAAACGTGTATCTGCACCTTTTCTTAGAAAAGGACTTTTGGCCACAGGGAGTGGTGGTCCGTCGCTTCCACGGGCAAGTACCACGTGAACACGCGGTGACATAGTGCACAAGTGAAGCGTTACTAACATAGTTTTATGGGTCTATTTAATAACACAAATTGTATTTTATTATATTTATGTTAGTCTGTAAGGTACATGTCTTTGTCTATGGGCTAGTTGCCTGACAATAAATGAATGTTGTTATTGTTAGTTCAAAGCTAAATCTAGAGGTCCTACGAGTTATTCTAAGTACCTCTCTATTCCCAGGAAGGCCTTGTGAAATTACCATTATCACATAGGAACTCAATCTTACGACTTCCTGTTACAAAATTGTCCAATGGACCAGGCCACGGATCGTCGTTTTGTGTCTTTGCCGTCAACCTGGATCATAGTTTGAGAGAAACACAAGATAAGATAGTACATCACGCCTGCCTGTCACACAATGCCAGAAGCTCGTAATCCTTTGTGCCTAGTAACAAGGATCATGAGTTTACGAAGTTTACGTTATGAGTTAGCTTTACTGTCATTACGCTGTGAAGTTGTTTTAAGTACCTACTGTAAATACCATTTTTTAGCGGTTTTACTCGACTTGTTTAAAGTGTGTAGTTGTGAACCTCTTATTTTTCAGCTTTTTCATCTTGAGTTAATTTTTAATAATTTTTTGTTCCCTAATTAACATTATAATAAGTGGTCGTTTTCCGTCATTTCAATGGGTAACCTCACAGGCAAAACTGCACTCAAATAAATGTCAATGAGAAAATGCCATCTTTTTTCTTAAATATAGGGACATACATATTATCCGTTGTAATCATCAAAATAAGATAAAATTGTATGTAAAGAAAGTAAGTAACCATTGTTACGTCCAAATGAACATCGAATCAAAATGACTGTGGCCACTAACAAATCCAATTCAATAAAGTTGTTAATTTGTTTGTGGTCGTTTTCAGACTAATTGTTTTAGTTAATTGGGCAATCACCAAACAATACTATTATCCAATTGTGCATAGGGCTTTAGATATATTTCAACAAGAACCATTTTCAAGAGAGACCATGATAGCCACTTACCTCCAAGCAGGAAGTGGCCCAGAATTTAAATAGATTAAAGTCGTGACGAGTGTTTTTAGAGTTACTTGCTGAATATATTGTTATGATTTCGTCGTCTTAGTAAAAGCTTTTTTCTTCTTCTATTGTATTGGTATGATGTATGAACTATTTGAGAATTTGAATACTTGAAAACTCCTGTGGAGTTTGTTGCGCGAGGGGAGAAAATCAACAGCAAATAATACGAAGTGTTAAAGGGCCGGTTTTGGGGACTATCTTGTGATATTCAAAAATGCCGATCCCAGCCGAATTTTATAAATGCGTTTATAAGGTTTTATCAGTTGTAGTGTGGGACTGGCCATTCACTATAGTGCGCCATTTAAGTGTCATGACTTGAGATCTACATGGCCCTCAATAAAAAAGGTCTTAAAATAGCAAAACTATCTAAAAAAATCTGAATGCTATTTAACCGAACTAGGTAGGATTAACTTCTTTTACGATGCTAACTTTGTGTGTGTGGGCCAATGATATATCAGATAATATCTTTTATCTTTTCGGTCTACACTTGACCGATTTAAACTTTATGAGGCCGCCCTCGTATTATGCATTTATTAAGCACAGAATAGGGTGGGTGTCCAATATCGGTCTGACATTAATCAATGTTTTTATAAGGCATCTGCCGTTATTTTTATTTTTAACGCTTGCTAAAACTTTATCCTAACTTAACCATTTTGTATTTTCTAAATATCTAGACGTCACTGATTCGATTATTCTGATTAACATTTGATTAAATTGCTTTACAATACGCTACAACGCTATGACGCAATTCCCACACCCTCAATTGATCATTGTTATAATAACAATGATCAATTGAGGGTGTGAGCAAAATTTAGGTACCTACTGTTCGTTTAATGGAAAAACGTTATAGCATCTAGTAAGTTTTTATCCGACGTTTATTCCGTTACACGCGAAAAATGCATATCTCAATTGAATTCTTCGACGACTTCCTCTAAAAAAATATTAGTCCAGAACAGCAACGTCGTTGCTCTATGAATTCTTAATCTAGCTCGCTGCAAGTTCTTCCGTACTCCTACAATACGTTCATTCATACTTTACGTCGCCATTTCACAAGTCACAAAAGGCCCCAAGCTGTATCGTTATAAATATCGCATTATACTTTAGCTGCACCGTGCTCCGATTGACCCAAATGTGTTGAATAGGGAAAGAGGTCGCGAAACGGCCGCCAGCCCGCGAAGTGGGCTCGGCTTGTCGAACAACCGACCCTTTGATGGACTCTCCCGTGATGGCGCTTCCGATACCGAATCGGGCCACAATGACATAATTCTTAGGAATGTGTTCTAGAAATAAATTGCAGAGCGATTTCATTCATTCTTTGTGTAATTTTGAACGCGTTGATTTATGATTCGGAAGTTGTAATTGGAACGCATTTATTAATTTAAAAAATCTGAAGGTATGGGTCGTTATGACTGTTTTAACGAGTTTGGAAAATTTACTCTATATTTCGCATCGAATTCGAATGTTGTAATTTATTAAAATTCTAAGTACTTTTTAAGACCTAAGCTGTTTGTTTTATGCAAAGATCATAATCTAACAAAGTTGACGATGTATTTCTGGCACCCTATAAAAAGTTAATAAGCATAGACAACACATACAAAAAATGGCGCTAAAAATAACTCGGTACCTAAAAATGATACCCCAAATTAAATAATAGATAACGAATGTTTGCGCACTTGGGCACAAAACATGTTAATTTGTATAGAAATCGCAATAAATACTTTGAATAAAAACCACAATTACTTGTAATTACTTCCCGTCTCCGTAAATACGGAACAATGGGTATGTGAGGACGTCATTTGCATTATGTGGCGTGTTGTAATATCCGTGAGAAGAGTCCCACGTCCTCCGGCAACGCCGACATGCTGACAAATTGCTCAAAGTTAAGATTTTGATTTGTGGTAGGTATCTAACAGTTTTTTGGACTGTTTTTGGGCACTGGTTGTTAGGGTAGCCATTTTTTGTGTGTGTGTAATTAATGATAGCTTGACATTTTTGCGACCGGTTTTTTTGTAAACTTGAACAAGGCTTGGAATCTAATTTAATAATGCAAGTTTTTTATGTAAATGGTAATCTTAGAACGTACCTATTAAAATTACAGAAGAATCGTGAAAAATATGAAGCACAATTTAGTAAACAATTAGGAATTATTACAATTCATAGGTATATTAAATCGTTTCAATTTGTAATCTTAAGTCGTAATATTAACTAAGCTGGTATACTGCCTACAAACAAATTAGGTACTTACATTTAGGTACCTACTGTGTTGTTCTTGAAAATGAAAACTTAAATACCTATACAGAGTTATTTTCACAAAAGAATAAACTTGTTTACAGGCGTAGAACTGTAGAAGCCACAGTAACAGCGGGGATAATAATCGTAAAATCTAAATTATCGTCGTCGCTCGTTGATCATCGGCTACTGTCGGCTTTTAGCGAAGTGCTGCCAACTTTTCTGCAGATTGGTCTAACTCAATAGGGACGGATAGGGTTCAGTGGTTCAGTGATTAACATAAAGCGCTGTGTTACGAGCTGTTGTGTTGTGTTGTTTACAATTAAGAATATGTAGCTACATTGATCAAAACCACAGAGTACATTTTTATATAGGGATCAAAACAATAATGTATCATTACAGGAAAACGCATGTCGCATTATTGCTTACAAAATATCAGCATATCTTTTACAGAGTTTGTGTTGTCAAATTGTAACGTTATTCAGATTATTATTCTATGGCTAGTATTTAACTGTACATAAAAAAATCATCCTTTTTTATATTAAAAAAATCCCAATGCTAATCAAAAATGCTGATAGCACAGCAAAATACATACCTAGTTACCCCAAATTATAATTATTCTAGCAACAATTTGAGTTCGTGATGCATCGCTATTAATTGAAAAGCAGAGCTTTTTTATGGACGCATATCTAATAATAACTAGCGCACAATAAACTTTGTAATTCATTTTTTAAAACAAAGTTTCTATTTTTTTAAAGCATAATGGCAATGAAACCGAGTCGACGTAGCCTCGCTACGCGGGGCTCCTATTTGTCTGCAGGGTTTAAAGTAACCTAACACGAAGTGGATGACGAGGTCTTAGTTAGCTCTCTTCTTCTTCGAGTTGCGGTACCACACGTCACGAGCTTGCTACGCTCACTCTTGCATCCTATGTTGTACTTGCCGCAATGCCATTTTTACGAAAATGCAAACATGTTGCAAAAATATTTTGTTATGTGTGAGTATTACGTGTGTACGCTCTGGCAAATTTGATGCGCAATCAGTAATGTAAAAAATATTTAATTGATGCAAATAAATTGACGAGTATATCATATAAAAATAAGTCTTATTCTATTATGGCTCTGCTGAACCGGCCATTTTAGGTCCCCTGCACTTCGGACGCTAGACATACTTATTGGATAAGTATATTGACTTAGTAGGTAATAGGACATCCAAAGACTAGAATACTAATGCAGCAACCATTGCAGAGAGCAGCAAACGATAGCATCTTTGTTTTCTCCGCTTTCCCCAGATGACAGCTGCGCTTGTTTGCTGCACCGCACGTAATTATACAACGAGGACTCGCAATTGCAGAATTTTAATGCATTCGTCCATCAACCGTATTAGGTCTGTAATAGGATGATCTATGGTAATTGGCAGGAATGGCAAACCTTTTTGAATTTGTGCGTTATGTTGAATTTACCGTGCCACTGCCGGTCAGAGGAGTAAGCTGACTAACAACAATAATTACACCTAACATCTACTCACATTCAAATTCCTTTGAATGGTTTAAATAACAATAATGCATAGCTAAATAGCAAAAAAATGTACATTCGATTTCATACAAAATTCAAAGTTGGCGCCAAAATTTTCCCACAAACAAAACTTTCGCGCACGCCATATGTTCGCCATCCCTGCCTTGTGTATGGTAATTACCGCTGGATCGAGTGCATGCGTGTGGGATGAACTTGCGACCATAGATAAGTAGACAGATACGCACAATGTCCTTGTTGTCCTTGCAAAGGTGTGAATGTGTTATTTGCATAAGAGAATACATTTAAATAACTAATTGGTTAGTAGCGACTCATTCATAAGTAGGTAATGCTATTAAAACAAGCCTAAGTAATCATTGTTATTAGCGGACTCAGATCACATGTACGTATGTATGCGGCGCGCGGCGTCTTTCCATAGATACTGGCAATCATGCCCTGCCAGCCAGTGGCGTGCCTATGTGCCAACAATACGCCAAGCCCATTAGGCAAGCAGACTGTTCAAAAACCGTAACATCATGAAGAATAGTAGCTTATAAAGGCAAGCCAAGCTTTTAGGCTTGTATGAAAGTTCCGCCACTGCCATCTTCCTGTGCTATGGAGGCAATCACTTATCGGACACAACCAGGGATGTATCAAACACCAAGTGCGGTGTTATCACTATCTACTTACAAACTGTGGGCTGCTAGTGACAAATTCCTAATGGGCAAACCAAAAAAAAACACTAAGCCCGGCTTGGAAATCAGATTTTTCAGTAAGGAATTTTTGTTTATCTGATAATATAACTGGTTTTCTCAAAAGTCAAAAGGTAACCTGCTGCTGCTGGTTTTATAGAAAAGAAAGCCAAAGTAACACTCACCGTTTCAAAGATTTTCTTTCGCACTAGCAACTACTGAGCTATGTAATCCTATGTACTTATAGGTAGGTACTGAATATAAACAGCGGTCTGTGGTTACTTACTGTGCGGTTAGCGGTTTACTTAGAACATAATGTGTAAATGAGTGGAACTACTTACTTTGTTTGTAATAAAGACGGTGGAAAGCTAAGGGCGGGTGCACCGAAACTGTTTTTACGACCGGGAGTGGTGAACCGAATTGTGTAGTTTTGTGAGGTGATTATAATGTGAGCTACCTTCACGATGTAGTTACTGCTGTAATTAAAGATCAGATAAGGTTTTGACTACAGGGTAGAGCTACAATAAGGGGGCTTTAATAAATATGGTTAACAACAAGAAGACTCAATTGTTTTGTTGTTTTATTGTTTGTTATTTTGTGTGTTTTAGTCAGTTTGTAGAGATCAATCAGTTCATTATAATATGCTATAATCTTGCATCTTGGTACGCGTTTGAAATTTGAAATACCTTTAGTTTGCAAACATTTATCTAGTTTTCGCGTTTAAACATAGAAGATCTGAAAAAATCGAATGCCAGAAGAGCGCAGACCTATTTAGATTCTTGATTTCTGAAATTAGCTAATGCTAGAACACTTATTATTACTTATGGATTGTATGTATTCTCTTAATCTTTACTAACAATACAGGATGGACATTAGTCACTCCCGATAAAGTCTCTCGCCTTTTTTACTAACTTTACTAAAAAGCTGCTGTAACGTCTCAATTTGTAATAGGCATTTAAGTAGTTTCTGGGTTCACCAACTGTCTCAACTTGGCCACTATAGTGACCATTCAACGCAGGGAGTTACCCTTGTGAGAGCGGAGCCAAATTTGCTCAGTCTAGTGAGTCTAGGGTAGATATGGATAGTCAAATACATATTATTTATGGTCGAGACAAGACAAGGGGTCTTACATATTCATGCATGCCTGCTCAGTCACAAATCATTTAGTAACTCTCCCAGTACATTTTAATATCTGCTTAGAAAAGCTGAACTTAATTCAGAAAAATAAAAGGTATCATGATTTATTGTATTATTATGAAATGAGATATGTGAGTAGGACCCAAAGTCATTAGGTATTTATTTGCTTCACAACATAACATCACGCGTATAATCCCCGAAGGTATAGTAGGTACACCCAGATTTCGCCAGTTTTGTTTAAGTCCCGTGTAACAGGGGGCGAGCCTATTGCCATGAACCGGGCGCAAATCCAGACTCCGTGGCTGCTACTGAGAAAATCCTGATGGAAAAATTCAATAACCCTTTTGCCTGACCTGGAAATCGGACAAAGGACCTCGTGCTCAGCAGGCGCGGTTGCGACCACTAGACCGACAAGGGGTTCATCATTATTAGAAATTGATAACCTCCACGTATCCGGAATCTCGCTAGCTAATTTAATTGACCTTTTATCGGAAAGAAACCTAGGAAAGCTGTCACGGCTGATCTCGATCTTTATTACTCTAGTGTAATTAGTTTTCATAAAGTGATTGTTCATTTAACAAGCAATAGATACTATCTCAATTAAAATAAAACCGTTTCTTTTCATACTGCAGAATGAAATCACTCAAGTTGATCTAGTGAAAGTGAATTGCTTTGAAGTGACTATAAAATACTACTGATAGGTATGAATCCATGTTCACGGATAAATATTTACGGCTTTTCTACACTGTTGACTGACACGACATGACATGACATGTACCTAATGTTTACCTGGGTGGGAACTTTGGACAGTTCCGCTATAGCTGTTTTGACATGGAAAGAAAAATTCTAGTGCGAGCAGGGTTTGAACCTGCGACCTTCCGATTCAGTACACCGGATGTCTTAACCAACAGGTTCAAACCCTGCTCGCACTAGAATTTTTCTTTCCATGTCAAAACAGCTATAGTTTCCTACGCAGGGTTTGCGTATAAAAATATTAAAAATTAGTTCCGCTAATTTGGAAACTTTTCTATGCAAGATATCAATAAGGAAGAAGCTTATATTTTTTGGAAACTAGCGTCTGTCAGCGGGTTCACCCGCATTACTAGAATAAGAAGTATCCGACGTCCTGGCTCAAGTGTCATAGACACCGCCGATGCAAGATTGGGACAGTTACCTTATATGACATCAAAGCTCACTTAGATCTTTAGAGGCCCTAAAACGTTAGCTGTGTTTTCGAGTTTCGTATTGAGAACACAACTCTTCCATAGCATTTTAGTCAGTTATTTAATAATATGTGTAAAACGAGTATTTGCATTTAAAATCCTTACGATATTACTTCTTCTTGTGTCAGAAATATATGGAGACTTAGTTTTTTAGAAGTATGTACCGGGTACACCGAGTAGTCATCCAAGGGATGCAGATTATGATTCGAGTTATGGAGTTCGATGCAAGAGTTTTGGCTCCCAACCAATAGTGTTGCTGTCTCGTAAATAATGACTGCAGATCCCTTGTCATATCTAGACTCCCTTTAGTGGTAAACTATAACAGATATTTAGGATGAAACATTTAAAGCTACGATATATTCCATGAGTAAGCTAGCCAGTTCTGATTTTGGTACAAAAGCGTCCATAATGAATAGCCGTTGAATATTGGAAAAGAACTGAACTAGTAGAGCAAATCGTCGGTTTCCCGAGCCAATATAGGCGCCAAGCAACGTTTTATGAACTGCGAACTACGCCGTGCAAAACAAAAGCCAACTGCATGTTCTCTTTTTAACTTGTTCGATTTTTTAACGGCTTTTTTGTAAATCTGCGCTCATGATTGGAAGCGCACGAAGACTGTGTAGAATTGATATAGTTCTTCCACAGTCGAGTCCTCCAAGGTCGTTGTACGGTTGCTATCACAAGTCTCTCAAAATTATGGATTTTTTTATTTTTATGATGATAATTAAGGTTGCTGTTGAACTCCAACTGTCAAAGGTAAAACAACTGTGAAAGGTCTGTAGAATGGAATACGCACAAAAAGATGAATGGTATGTCTATGGCATAGTTTGACGGGTAATCGATGGTTTCGACAAGTCATAGTTTTTTTTTGGGAAATTTTACTTTTAATCAAGGCATAGGATTTTCAAGTTACGAAAAGTTAAATAGGTTTCTTCAAAAACCTTGGTATTTCAAATACTGTTTAAAGTACAGAAAACTTAATTAACTAAGTGCAAAAACTTATTCGAATTAAATCTAATTCAATTTTTCGGTCCACGAAAAAATATTGCAACTAACATTTTCGACCAAAACTAATTTCAAGTTCTATACTGTCTCATTTGATGATAACTAGAGTACGGCGGCTGCAAGAATAACATAAGGTCAGATCTGGCGACTTGCCAAGTGCACTAGCATCGTTCGGCCGATAGCCCGACGTACCACGATGTACAGACGGGAGCACATCAAGCTACTACAATCTGTCAAATTTCTTTAATAGATTTTCAACTTTATCGCTAAACGATTATGTTTAAGGTTGATTGGGTAAATTTGTTAGTTTCGGGTAGCTTGATGTGATGGCGTCTGTACAATCATGGACAGTTGCGGTAGATCACCCTTTTTTTTATTTTTTAGGAAGGGAAATCATCAAATGACCCCCACTCTGGGCGGAGCGGAAGGGAGTGTCAGACTTGTACTGACTAAAACCCATCCATGTTCCTTCTTTGCCCTTTGTGTTCCAGGGCCACGGTATCTCTTTCGAACAGTCCCGCAGCCCTGTAGGTCACCCCTTAAGGGGAAAGTCGAAGGCAATTTCGTGTTCACTAGAAACACTAGTTAGGTTTGTCGGTTAAGAATAAAACTACCAAGTTATCGGTAAGGAGAGAACAACTGAAAGGGAATGGTCCAGTGCCTTCCGGGAATATAATTATCGAGACCAACTTGAGACGCCAGACATTGATTTGTAATCACAGACCGCAGAGCCGCTGGCAGACGGACGGCCCAGAAGCGTCAAAAACATTTTGTTTTGAAAATGTATAACCGCGCATGACCGCCACTGTACCTCGATGTACACCGAGTGACCGAATCTGTTGTTCAGTGCACGGCTGACTGAAATCGAGCGAAAACGCTGGGAGCGGCTTTATACGGGTAATGGTCCATCAAGCGCTGATGTATTGCTGTTTTGTGTGACTGGAATTCGAGGAATTGTGTGAAATTAATGACTTGGTTAACCAGCTGTTGGCTTAACGTGACAACTGGGTTTAGGGTGTAGAAGATCTATTTTTAGACCGAAATCTCTTTGTAAATGTAGTAAACCAACACGAGCATAACCACTTGAAACAGTATGCAACCTATCGTTAAATCAATGAAATAGTGCCTACTGCTATTACAGACGGTCATTCATGAGCACTACAAACGACCTAATTCCATATCCTATGCTGGGTAGTAAACCGTCTCTTCAAATTGGAATGGAATGTGCACTAAGAACCTGGAAGAAGCTTGCATGAAGTAGGAACTCTTTAGTTCTTTACGATAGTGTACAGTTAGTGCATCGATGTGAGAAAAACAAAATTTTCACTCTGGAATTGTTGCATTGACTGTCTGTTGTTACAAATCTGGAGCAAAACAGCGAGCTGGATAAAATAAGTTTTGTGGAAAGCATTTCGATATCTAAGTGCAAATTTTGTAGTCCGTAAGTTGTAACAACATATCTTACTGTAACATACAAGATGCTTGTCGTAGAGATCATACTACATATTGATGGGTTTTAAACTTTAATGGACCTCTCACATCTCGACATGACGGACGGCAGTATAACACTATAGTGTCGTCAGAATGGGCCATAACTTTGACATCCGATCTACATTCACAACGACTTTGGGAGATCCTCTATCCGTCTATTAAATTACTAAGTTCTAAATTCGAGATTTGCTGACAGCCTGTCCATTACTGAGAATTGTCATGACAGATTGGCAAAAGAAGTGATTTACGCTAGTAAATCTTGCTCATTTATAATCAATATTTTAGTACATCACAGAGCGATATAAGTTAATTTATTTTTAGTACTGATTAATTTACCAAAACAACGAAATATTTGACAGCACTTTGCGACGTTGCCAACTTTTAGAATTCGCAGCCTTAATTTCACAATCCCTCCGTCGGTCGCTCCACATTCACAGTCTATCGGACAGCTGTCTCTTTATATTCAAAATGGAGATAATATAGTGAACAATATAATAATTGTAAATAATATCAATATAGTAATATCAGTGTCAGGCTATCGTCGCGTCCCTAATTTGTAATTAACACCAACTTTATTTGGCCCAAGTCCAGCTGTTTCAGACACACGTCAACACTAACGCCATTTAAATTAAATTTCAACTTTGACGTTAACAACTAAACTAATAATGAACTTTGCTTTGTCAAATCCTACCGAGTTTCCATACGTCTCTGCACAGAATCAGAGCTACAAAAATCTTGTTTCTTTGATAAATTCAGTCAAAACTTTCCCAAGAAAAACAATCTCAGGAGATAATCTAAATGGGATCCTTTATTGATTTATTTTTCCCTTTTTTCTTTTTCCCGTTTCACGAAAACTGAGGAGGCTATTGGTTTAGGATTTCCAATATTCCGGGAATCAAAGGCAAACTTAGAAAAACTGTGGGCTAATTATATTTGGCTGGAGATACGAATCCAAAGTTATAATTAGGACTCAAGATGTGTTTCAATAACTCAGTCTAGATCACCAGCCTATATCATTTGCGTCAATGTATCACAGTAATATGTCGTAAATACAAGGAATGTTGTATTTCGACGAATTATTTTTTTATATTCACTGTAATTTTTCATGGTTGTCACATTTTATGTACTCGTCTCGTTATAATAAAGTATCGTAAGAAACTAAATGAATGGATCCTGTACTAGATGTTTGTTGCAGTATAACATTTGAGTATTACAGTAATTTTACAATATAAAATTAGAATAAGTGTCGTGGAAATAAATAAAAAAAAAGTAAGTCCTTGTTTCATTTTAAGAACGTTTATTTTGATCGTATGAGTTGTACAGGCTACTGTGTATTCAACCGCATAGAATAGACAACATGGCGCCCTCTCTCTTGTAAATGATTGTGGTTGGAAAAGCAAACAGAGTATTCAACAGGAAACCAATCAAGGACCTCCAGTGCTTTATTGTAAATTCTGGTTTTAAGCCAATCAAAATTGGGTTTTCGAAACGTTCTACGGTTCTATGAAAGATAAATATAAGGTCTATCTTTTCATACACGAAATATTTTAAGAGTAACTTCTACAAGTCTTAAAGTCGCCATAGCAACGAAAAAAAAAAATTATCTGAGTGTTTATTTTTTTTACAAAATTATTATATTTCTAAAATTTTTTGAGACTTTTTGCATTAAACCTTTACTCCCATATTCTAACAATGACAGTAGGTAAATACGACGTAGTAAACTAGCGTAATGGATGCTTAAAAATAAGGAGCCAGTATTTATTTTGTGGGTCAAGTAATTTTAAATTATTTATTTTTTTGTAAAAAAATATACTCAGATAATAAAAAAATCCCTTGAAATGGCTTTGTTATAGGCGTTAGATGATTCCCTGAAAATATTTCGTGTATGAATTGTTAGACCCTATAAAAGCACTTTTTTTTTCTCTTTCACTACATGGTATAAAACAAAGTCGCTTCCCGCTGTCTGTCCCTATGTATGATTAGATCTTTAAAACTACGCAACGGATTTTGATACGGTTTTTTTTTAATAGATAGAGTAATTCAAGAGGAAGGTTTATAAGTAGGTATTTGTTGGACCCGTGCGAAGCCGGGGCGGGTAGCTAGTTAATTTAAAGAGTATTTAATAAAACTAAGGCTTGAATCGTCCAATTTAAATGATATAAAATGTGGATAACGTAGTTAGTTGAACACTGATACAGTCTCGTACAATTCTTTGTTAACAATTTATAGAGTGTAATTGTTTGTTTTCCCTAATAAACAAAATAAAAAAAAAAAAAAAACAAACTCATGCCAAATACTTTCTTCCAATTACATTCTACACATCTGAACTCGACTTTTCCTGTTATATCTCAATGCTCTTTCAACAAGCCGACTCGTAGCATCGCCGATCTTTCTCTAGACCTCCACTTATTAGGTTATCTAAACATTTGACTATAGGCAGACATGCCTTTTGCGGCAGACAGTCGTGCCGATACCCTTGTAAGGAAACTTAGAGCTTCAGCAGATAAGCATTTCTCGTCGTATTTGCATTTCGCAGTATTGAAGCTGTTTTTAGATAGCTCATCATTTGGTATATGTGTGTTGGTGTGATATTTTATTTGCTGTACTTTGGAACTGTGGAAATTGAATTTTAAATAAGAAAGTGGATGCACCTGGTGGCGGTGGTATGTTTTCTTGGGTTTAAAGTATTTCAAATTTTCGCTATTTCAGCCTTTACTACGGTATTACTCTACATATTTTTCATGTATAATAATGGTTTAGCAATGTATAAATAATAATTTTATGATATCTTAGGGAAAACACTCAATATGTCTTTCCATGAGAAATCCTATTTTACCTTTCTATATCAGAAAACATCTCTAATGTATCCAATCTGGCAATATATCAGATATCTATGAACAGAATCAGTTGGAGGTAGGGCCATCCAATAAACTGGCTAACCAGGTTTCGGCCTTTTTCGTCCAATTACATAAACTATCCGCTAGTGCTATCCTCGACGGTAAAATGACCGTATTTGGAAGTGGCCCAACTCTGATTGGTTTTTTTTCGGCGAAGTTATTGAAATACGAAGGATCGTCGTCCGTCGATGATAAATGTCGCATATATTTGTCACGGCTCCGTGTCGAACGATATGTCCCTTTGTCTGTTGTCTCTGAGCGATGTGAAGGCAGTTTTTGCGGTCGTTTAGCAAGGGTTTATGTATTGCTGGTTATTTTTTATGGTTCAAATATCAAATTGTATTCAAACTCTCGCAATATTGCATCACTGTGCAAAAACTTTGACACATGGTGCAAGGCAGATAAAAAGATGACGTAAACTTTAGTGACTTTGAATCCATTAAAATAACAAAACACTGTCTTAGGTAAAGGTCTCCAATGACATGCCATGCCACCACAATAAAACATTGTAGCCAAACAAAAAGCTCAACAAAAAGATATAACATTTGACGAAGTAAACAGTTGTGTTTACGCATATTATTATTTCGACTTGTAATGTAATTTGTGTCAGATTTTGCGTTAACATCGTAAATTCAGCAAATGCAAATCCGAAGCTTAAATGGAATTTGTACTAGATTGGATTTATCGATTCGGTTTAGGGCTGTTTGGTGGGAAAATTGTTTTTTTACGAGCCCGTCGAGGTTTCGTCGATACTCTCGCTCAATCGAGCGTGCAGATAACATTTGTATACTTAATCCGACATTACGCTTAACGGCTTAATTTCGAATAATGATGCAATAAAACTTAGTCACCTTTATTTCTAAACCAATCAAAAGGTCAGCTTGTTCCGAAATCGAAATTGATTGACATGGCGTCTAAATTGAAGTCCCTACACAAATGTCGCGATCGTGCCAATGATATTAATGGATTGTTCTCCTGAATAGATGTATGATTTGTTTGACTGCATCGATTACGAACAGACACTAATAGAGATTAATTGCGTCTCGTCGGTCTCATTATCGTGATGAACTTTGTTTTAGAAGCATCCACATATATACAGCATGACTGGTCAGCTGCTCCAGCGGTAAAAATGGCAAAATCGATTAATAGGGTGGTCCGATACACTCACATGAGTTGACAAGGTGTGTATCCGGATCGGCGGCGGGCCGCTAGATGCAGACATTCTATTGAAAATTCGGATATACAAATTTATAAAACGCAGATTCACATATTGATTCTATTTTGTGACAAACCTATTACATTTCAGCAAACATTTACCCATGTTCTGTAAATACCAACGATTTTGGATTTCTTCTACAAACAAAGTTATAAATCTTGCGTACATGGACGATACATTTCTCACAACGGTCCACTCGCGTAACTTATTTACATGTACTGCTTTCAATGGAGAAATTTCTAGAATGTCTCCAACTTCGCACACAGCTGTTTATATTGACAGTAAAAGTATCAGGAATGACGAAAGCTACTTTGATTATTGCCTAATACAAGTGACTCCGGGAATTCCTCCAAATTTCGTAGGAAGCATAAAAGAAGGGCTGGAAGACTGGGCACTTTGTTTGACTTGTCTATTAATTTAATAGTTGATAGTTTTGTGAATGTTATAAAAAGGTTAAATGTATTTCTGGTTTATTCAGAACACATCATCATCATCATCATCATCATCATTTTAGCCGAAAGACGTCCACTGCTGCACATAGGCCTCCCCCAAGTGTCGCCACATTGACCGGTCCCGTGCGTCAGGCATCCAGCGGATCCCTGCAACCTTTACCAGGTCATCGGTGCGCCTAGTGGGAGGCTTTCCAACGCAACGTCTTCCAGTTCGCGGACGGGAGACAGAGAGACGTCATATCTCCGAAACTGTTCACCGCTGCACTGGAGGATGTCTTCAAGGTTCTTGTCAATGGCGAGTACATCTCTCACCTTCGGTTTGCCGACGATATAGTGGTCATGGCTGAGACCATGGAGGACCTCAGCACAGGGTACATTGCTCGCAGAACGGATGGCTGATGGGGCCGGAAAGTTCTGGAGTGGCGACCGCGAACTGGAAGACGTTGCGTTCAGAACACAAGAAGAACTAAATACTAACTCAAGTGTTAAGAAGACTTAAGAATATCTAGCAGGCTCAGACGGTACATCTAGACTAAACCAATAGCCAATTCAGAAAGCATATATAGGTCAAAATGTACGAAGGAATTGAATAAGATTTCTACATATGAAATGAAATGTTTACGTCGAAAGTTCACGGCTCTAGAAGTTTTTGGGAGAAAACTCGAGACCTTAAGCCGAGAAAGTAATTTAATGATATAGAATCTTCAATGTCTTGTCATGATACAACCAAATTGGTTTCTTAGAATTCTTTTAGGGATTTACGAAGATCTTTTATATTGAAAGGGCATAATTAAATATTGACGTGAATCCGTACGTCTGTCGCGAACACGCGAATAAATTAATCGTTGAACGGTGAATGGAAAAGTTGGACCTTTAGTTGAGCAGGAAGGGGCTTAACTTGACATTATTGACTATTTGACTTACTTGTAGGTGGTGGTAGACAGACTTAGCTTGTATTTAAGTTAGATGATGTATTTATGTAATTACTTTTGCCCCTATTCTAGTTATGATCTCCTTCATTTTCCAACAGAGGGATGTGATTAAAAACAGTGCGAACACTTTAATAATAATTTAAAACACAAACTAGAAATGTAGCTCGTGTGAGTTATCCGTGACCAGGTTCAAAGATGATGTTTGTTTTGACGTTAGGACGCAAAGACGCCAGGTCGCAAACGGACGAGCTTGCTATTGCGTACAAATACTTCCAAGTAGCTGTTTAGCACTAGAGTTGTCCTTTTCTAACGCATATGACGTTAAAGTCACTGCTTACATTGCATTAAAATCTTGAAATTTTACTAAAAACTATGGAAGACTCCATTTTTGACATGCATAAATCCCACCGTTGAAAGAGCTCTTAGTTTATCTAGACGACATTACACTATCAACTAACCTGGCTATTAGGAAAGGTGGCAAACGCAGACTGTACTTTATGAAGCGCATGGTCCTGCTGATGACCAGGCGGGGGTCTGCCTTTGGGGAAGTGGAAGCGAGGGATGACCCGCGCGGGTGCTCCACTGCTGGCTGCACCGCGCACACTGCGCTGTAGCGTTGTGTGTGGTGGTGCTGATTGTGGCTTTGGAGGTGCTGAGGCGGCATAGCTCTGTGGAGAGAAAGAGGAAATTAATATTGATTTTTCCCATGTGGATAGCAGAAAACTTCAAAACGGCCATTACATATGACTTTTGCTTTGTCCTCGTTGGTTAGTTAACACGGACGCCGCTTGCGAGTGGTACACACCGCACTTATTTGTATTATAATTAGACAAGATATTGGATGAACTACATGTGACTATAAGAGTGTTGAATATAATGTTGATGAAAGAGAAAGGAGTAAACGATGCCGTGACGTCAGATAGGGGAGAATAGAAGAAGAAAACGTGTGTCGACCCGAAGTAAATGGGACAAGGACAGGAAGATGGTCATGATTGGACAAAATATTAAGGAAGCGCCATCAGCGCGAATCATATCTTAATCAACATACAACCTGACATTGCCCAGCAAATTGCAAAAAAACCTAAGAAAATTTGAATTTCGCGGGCTACCCTGCCGATTCCACCTTAAAAGATTGTATGCATTGGAGTTATAAGTCGTGTAGGCCTGACCTGATAAAGGTGAATTTATATTTACCAAAATCAGTAAGCCCCTGAAAGCTTATTTAATTTACTGGTTAACATTGTATCTTCAATTTAAAAAGTGGACAAAAGCCGTCCTAAAACACTCATGTAGTAGGTGTACAACCAAAAACGAATCCCCCACATTTTTCATTTTTATGATTCTCTAACGTTATCTCCAAAACTGCTACCGCGCGCAAACGTGATAGAAATAGAAGGCGAGGTGAGTGAATCGTAATTCTTTTGATCTATTGCGTAGTGGATTGTTGATATTTTCGCAGTTCACGTGTCGAGCGAGCGATGAAATAGGAATGTACTGATAGATGTCTACCGTCGTTTCGTTTGCAGTCCATCCGCCGGGATGAGCGACAGTAAGGATTTTTCTATTTATTTATTTATTTATTTATGTACACACAAAATACTCAACAAGACATAACATTAAGATAGAAGAGCACAAAGGTACTGCTTATTTCATGCGAAATCTCTTCCAGCAGACCTGCGAGAGGAAAGTAGGATTAGAAATGTAGACACAGTGTGTAGAAAAGACAAAACAAGAAAATTGAAATTGAAATAATTCTATTTGTGATGCTACGAAAATAAATTGATTTAGATGAATCAACTGGTTTGGCTTTCGCGAGATTAGCTGCAGACTGCGGTTGTTTCAATATGGGTGAAACTCTGGGGCCGCGGGGTCCGAGTGTTCATAGTTTCGAAACGCCTAGTTGACGCTTCCCGTGACCCAAGGGCTGGCTTTTCCCTTGGCCAGAGGCTAAGTGATGCCATACAACGTGGCAACGCCGCCATTCTCTTGGGCACATTACCAGCTGACAGCGATTTTTCGATGCCCTTTTACAGTTTGTTGTTAGTTTATTTAATAGTTTTTAATTAATAATGTATATAGTGTATATCTTTATTTATTTACTGGGTTTTTCTAATGTACATAGTTAGTTTAATCTACTTAATAAATATATTTTTATTTAAAAAATAAAATAAAAAAAAAGCACTTTTTAAACTAATTAATGATGAGGAGTTTTTTAGATGCCCTTTTATAGTTTATTTACTTTACTTTTTTTAATAGTTTTTAAATTAATACTGTAGGTAAAGTTAGCTATATAACTATATTTTCCTCTATTGTTAAATATTACCATTATAACTTGTTTTGTAGGTTTGTCAACGTTTCTATTTATTAGTTTCTTTGTAGTATTTACTATTCAGAACACTAGCTAATAACCAAAATGTTTGTTTTCATTTCAGTCATTACCATATACTTGTAAAATATTCGCCTTATTTTCTATCATGAAGACAGTGTTCACGATAAAAACGTTTACCTTATATCAAAGCCTTTATATCTTCCAGTTTATACATAGGTATACCACGTATGTACATAAGTGTATAATAATATGCACATATGTTTTCATTTACTCGCGACTCGGTTGTAATATTTGCAAATGCTTGATATTACCAAGTATACGAGGCAAAATAACTTTGTATAAAGTACTTTGTCTACTGTTTAATAATGTTCTTTCATCTTTTTAGGTTTTATAGTAGACTTAAGTGGGTATAATATAAACTTTTTGGAATAAATTAGTTTTTATAAATAGACATGATTGTCACGTCTATCTTGTGATTTTTAGTCATATTTTTTTCTTTGTTGTAGAGTTAACTGAGATTAAACACTGTTTTAAGCTTAAACTTATACTGTCACTTACGGGATAACTTCCGTGATTGTTCATTTTTATTTTTTGTTTTTTTTTTTTACATTTTGATTTATAATGAACAATTACGGAAGATATCCCGTAAGTGACTGTATAAGTTTATATGAGATTGAACTGGTAGGACAGAACACTATAATTAGTTATCCGTCTTAGTCGGGAAGACTGAGAAAAAAATAGCAAAAATACTAGCCACAATAGTCTTACTGTGGTGGACAGCGGTTAATAATGAAAAGTCTTTGTTCATTGAATCCTAATTAAAATTGAATGGAAAATATTTTCAATTTAAATATGCGACTAGTGGGAGAAGAAGACATGTTGTGCTGAAACCAAATGAGTTCGGATTAGACATAACATCACGCCTGTAATCCCCGAAGGTTTAGGCAGAGGTTTACACCGACATTTCACCAGTTATGTTTTAAGTCCCAAGTAATAAGGAGCCTATTGCCATCAACCGGGCACAAATCCAGACTTCGTGGTTGCTAATGAGAAAGTTCTGATGGAAAAACTCAATAACACTTTGCCCAACCCGGGAATCAAACCCAGGACCTCATGATCGGCAGTCGACTTGCGACCACTAAACCAACGAGGTAGTCGGATTAGACCAGGAGAATAATAAGTTTTTTTAAAAAGAAGCAACTTAGTGTACACAATATAGTAAGTAACTTGCAGTTAGGTAAATCTATCTGAGCTTAGCGTAGTTTTGATTCATTCACCATTAAAATAGAAAAATAGTTACATTGACAACATTGGCTGGTAACTGTTCCCAATTCAAACTCTCCATTGGCTTGTAATGACATTCCGATGTGACTTGGATGTGACCGCGCGCCGATCCCACCACATTGGCACGGATACCGCCTAACTACAGAAACAGAACCCTTTGTATATACAACTATGTAACAGTAACCAGCCGTAAGTTAAACTTAATTATAAACCAACCCACTGTAACTATGCATGGGTTTCGCAATTGTTTCTCACGATCAACGTTTAGGGCTTATGCCAACGGCTTACGGCGCTTTTTATACGCGCGTGTACGTGTGTTCTAGTAGATTTGGAGAAAATTGTCTGTGACTGGCGGACAGACTTTAAAGGTTCCATTTTTTCATTCGTACGGAACCCTAAAAATCAATGTTAGTTTGCAGCTCGTATACATACGTCGACGGCGACAAAATACGTGTGTGAAGTCAATTGACGATTTTTGTCTTATCATAAGATAATGACTGACGTTTTGTTGATCTCTGTATGATTATGTGAGTAAACAAGTGAACATTGCTAGCCTTAAACAACAAAATTACTGCGAGAAACTATGGGGTCGTCTATTTGCAGCCGAGGCCGACAGCGGGCGATGTTAACACAATTATAACATAAATATACTCGTAAAATATATATTTACACAATTTTCCTGGACGACAAAATAAAACTGACGTTTAAGTGTTCATAGAAAAGGTAGGAAAAGGTGCGAAAAATGTGGCAGGCACAAAAGACCTGACGCCGGGGCTCCGTGATTGAGTCTTTGTCGCCCACATATTGCTTTCGAACACAAAAAATAAGTTTTAGGTCGCTTTTTGTCCGCTCAACATCGTAATTAACGTCCAAATTAATTCTCGGTGACCTACGCTCATTCTGCAAAGTTTTGCAAACGACACTGATGAATGTGTTCGCGCCAAATCCTAGAGAATAGCCCTACAGAGTAAATAACACAAAATGACGGTTGTAGTTCCAACATTTGCCAGGAGAAATTCTTGTTGGAATAATTCATGTTTTACAAAAGTAATTTAGACGACATTTTCTGTAATTGCTACATAATTTTCCGTTCTGTGGTCGCTTTAGTGGTTATGTTCTTGAAACAAAAACTCCCGCTTAGGTTTTCTTACACAAACAATGAAAACTGACGGTTACCAAGTGATTTCACTGTAAGTAATCAAACAGTTTTTGTACGTATTAAATATGTTAAAATGTTTCTTCATTTGTGTAAAATTACACTGTCGTACTGTCTTGAAGGGGCAGCTACAAAAGAAAAAAACAAGTACTTAAAAATCTACCAATCATATAGAATAAGTCAAAGGCCTTTAATAATAATACTGCTTGCTTACCAAAATACCAAGACAAACAGGAAACTACTATAGTAAAGAAATAAAAATAGAATCTCCACTTCTTCAATAGCTTCGCACTTGACCTGTTTTTTGTAAAGACGGATCTTAATAAAGAGATCCATTATTATAAGGCCGACCTTAGGAATATTTTTTTGCGAATATTTTATTTATTTTGTCTCATTCTTGGTAACTGGCATTATCCAGTGTGACCTTTGTCTAGCTATTGTTAAAATTTTCAACGACGAGGTTTCTGGCAAAGGCGCCATCTTGCTATGCCAAATTTCACACCTATTAGCTTTTTTTTGTTAATTTTGTTAAGTCAATGTACTGGTTAATGAAGAACACATGTTGATGTGTCAAATGGGTGATAACCATGTCATAAAGTACCAGCAAAAATCGATGTACCTCGTAAACGTAGAAAAAAAAACCCGTCTGTCATTTTGTGGCGATGGAAGCGAACATCCAGCGGACTGCAGGGGTAGTATAAGTAGACAACTAACGAAAACTACTTCAAATAAACCGTTGTGGTTCCTAGAGAGGAATAAATCGCTATCTGACCTTCCCAGCTCAATTACTTTCAAGCCGATATCCATATCATTTTCCTTGCTAAAGTAACAAAAACAGTTGGAATATTCCTGTTTCATAGAGATTATTTGGGTCAGACTATCAACCTTGAAGCTCCACAAATCCTCGTATATTTCCAGCTGTAGGTACAACCTGGCAAAACTACTTATAAATCTTTTTTTTACATTAGTAGTTTGTTTTGTGGATCTCCACAATATGATCTGCTAGTATGTCTTTTGTTGACTTATTTAAAAAAAAACAACTATCAACAATGATCTGCTTAATCAATATCAATATTGGAACTACATAATATCATTGATTAACAGCGTAGCTAAATGCGGTGTAAACTAAACTTTGAAACAATACCTAAAACAATCAATTTCTTTCATTAGTTACTCCGAAGCTAGACAATTTCGAAAATCAAAAACCAACCAAAAACAAAAAAGAATCATCTTTACGCCACCAACATCGTAAAGCTGCCCACAACATATTGTAACCGCAGCACATAATTCTGGCTAACGAACTCATTAATCTCCTAAGCTCCTGGTAACCACAAAAGGTAACTCGACAACCTCAGATATTGTTTTCCAATATAATGAACAGAATGCCGTAACATGTTATATGTCTTAACAATAAACCAAATGGCCAAGCCGCCTACGCTGACCGTGCCAAAACGAAAAAAGACCAATTCACACGACTCTGCTAGATTTAGCTACCGTAAAATCTCACGTAGCTATTAAAATTTGAAACAATGCGGATGTCTTTTATAAACGTACAACTAAAGTGTCGTTAAAGTCAGAGATTATTAAAGTGCCGTAAAACGAACGAGATATTTACTATTATTTTATTTGATTTGAGCTTCTAATATATCTGAACACTAATTTTAATAAGTGTTAGCGCTTGAATTCATACTTTGCATTCATTAATAAAAAAACGAAATTTTTGGTGGATTTTGTAGTTACAATAACTTATTTATATCTACGTATAAGAAACATAAATGTACATTCATTGTCAAAACTAATCACAATGACGATATACCACAATGCTCTCAAAACATAAATTGAACCGTGAGACGCAAGCTTAACAACCATCATCCCATAGATCATTAATCAATAACACCTGTTTCTCACCTAAGCAACAATTCAATTAAATCCAACATTCGATTGATTTGACAATATAAATGGGCTCATTTATAAAGGCATATATGTTAATGAAATCGTCGATCCATCATTGACGTCCATCTTTGATTGACTTCTATATTTGATGACACTGATGAACTCACATATCTTTTGTCATCTTTGGGTAAGAATATCTTCTAACAAGAAACTTGTTATGCAGTAGGTAGGTATGTTTGACCTCATTAAGGTTTTATTTATTGAATTCGTACGTTATAAGTGATTCTATAAGGTCAGACGTCAGGTTAGACGGTGAGGAGGAATATGTAGAAGAATACGACACGACCGTTGTGACGACACAGTTAGCGCGGTAGCTGAGCGATTGGCGGCTGTGCTGCGCGTCGTGGTTTCCATCTCAGCACGGAACAAATATTTGTATGGCCTACAGGTAGGTAGTTGTTCTGAGTCTGACTGTTTGTGTATCTGAGTTTAAATGCTTGTAAACGCACCCACAATACAGGAGAAATTCCTAGTGTGGGGCAACGTTTTTTAAAAGAAGAAAGAAAGACTTGTTATTGACTCAAAAATCTAGTCTCTAAAATGTAGAAGACCAAAAGAAAAGAATAAAAGATGAAACATAAAAGATAAAAGCTGGCCTGCCTATGATGAAGATATACGTAACTTAGAGGTTGACTGTAGAAATTCGGTTACTAAAAATCTAAATAATTTACACATAAATCTAATTGTTTGACTACCCTGATTTCAGTACTTACATGTATGATTTTAACCCATCCATCTTACAAACTACAATTTGTTAAGTATATTTCAATTTGTAATTCTATTCGCCAAAGATCCCTGGTTTAAACAAATATTCGTTTCTATTCAAGTGTGTTATGTTCTGAATATCATATACCCATTTTAACTAATATTAGGAGTTGCCCTTACTATTTATTGTACTGTTCGAATTTCAAAATCTAACAACGAGCTAGTATTAAGACATTCATTACGGTGTTAGTCGAACCAGACATTAAAGTTATTCCACTTTGTTACGTTTTCCTCTTTAGTTATTTGTGATTGGGCAAGATTGTTTTATTACTGGGTTTACATGTTTTAATTATAATTTACTTTTACGAGTTCAATTGACTGCAATAAAATCGGTGCCTTAGCTAATGTCTTTCGAAATAATATAGAACTTTCTCTTACAATAAAATAGTTAATATCTTAATGAATAAAGTACTTGTTATTTTTTAAAGACAAGAGAGTTTTACATCACTAACAGTTATTAATTAAGTATAATACATAATACATAATAAATAATAACAGCCGCTCAGATCGATCTTTAGGTTAAGCCGTGCTTGCCTAGGATGATCTGTGGATGGGTGACCACCCATTACATAGCGAGTTTCCTCCGTGCCTCGTATTACCTAGTACTAACTGGGTTGTGGAGGTCAGATAGGCAGTCACTCCATGTAAAATACGGTTATTCAGATGTATCCGGTTAGACTGGAAGCCGACCCTAACATAGTTGGGAAAAGGCTAGGCACTAGGCAGATGATGACCGTGTATGTATATTCTAGAGAAGCTTATTGTTTTATGGCTGCAAAAAGATAAGCATCTTTCGTGGTTCTTAATTTTTATATCTTGTAGGGCTAGCATCCTAACTGAGTAGATACGAGGCACTGTCTATTACATTTTTAAGGAAATCCGAATTTATCCGTTGCGTCATATGATTGAATAATCTGCTCCACAACGTAAACAACGTTAATGTTACACATCTATTAATTAGTACTTACTTAAAACTTCCCTATTTATTTACAGTGGATTTTCACGTAGGCACATTCAAATATAGGTACTCGTTTTATAGGAGGAATACATATTGTGTCGCGATTTTACAAATCTGTGCATGGTATATCCTGACGTGCTCTGTGAATAATTTATAACATAATGCTCCTTTTTCCACACGGGTGAAGCCGCAGGCACAAACTAGTTCACAATGCGACAGATTCAACCATGTGAGGGACGGTTATTAATTTAATAAGCAACACAAAGGGTGAATGTTTTATTGTATCAAATTATGCCGTGTGACTATATGGGTTCTTAATTTTGATTTTGACTGAAAAGTCAAAAATGTATCAGTTTAATATAGTAAACTACAGGAAAGATTATTCAGTCTTGTAGAAAGTCGTTATGGAAATAATGAACACGAATTTGGAAACGATTGACACTTATTTAGGCCTTCTTATATAGATTATAGACCAAGATGTTGACCAAGAGATTCATTCAACAGGTTATGGAGAAGTGTCTTCTCAACTTTTATACCGTAAACATATGTGTCAAAAATGATTCATCCTTACTGAAAAACGCGCTTCGCCACTGGCGGCCGAATAGCACGTCGAACTCTACACCCACGATTTTAAGGACCAAAATAACATAAATTCGTTTTAGAATAAAATAAATTCGCTGAAAGATGTCTGTACAATTTTCGTGGGATAGTGGTAAAAATAAATATAATTATTGTACGGAGAAATATTTATGTAGTCAGAGGAACGCCGAGGAAAAAGGTTTAATTAGCGTCCTCATTTTATTTCTACAAACAATGGCTGAAAAAAACTCGCTTCCACGAATTTTTGATATTTACCTCTTTTTTAAAGATTTGCTTTGTAAGGTTAGATGGCAACACGACCGACGATGTAATATTCATGATTCTGGGACCCGACATATTAGGGATACCTCATATGACATAGTATTTTAGGCCTCGTTTTTAGTACTTATACCCATTTTAAAACCACGGAGGAATTATCAACAAGGTTTAGTGTCACCATTTTCATCAGTTTATTTTTAGGTATTTTCTTTTTAGGTTACATTAAAGTAGGCAGTAAGTCCTGGCTATAAACAAGCGACAGAGTTGACAGGGTATAAATTAAATTTTATAGAAACGGTAGGTAACTCAGTTTAAGAGCGGCTTCCGAAACTTGTAACTGTAACTTTATAGCCTACCGCGGAGAAAAAAAACTAGGGCTTTTTGAAATTAGGGCATTGCGAACTGAGGAAGATTTTATTGGGAGTGGATTTTCGGGGTCTACTTGTAAATTAATTTATTGTTTGATTAAACTAATATACAGGATGGAATTTTTCAACCACACCTGGAGGGAAAGTACTCTAAATACTCGGGATAGCAAATTTTACTCAAATGAAACATTCCTTTATTTTTAAAAAGAAACAAATCTGCATTTAAAAAAAATCGAAAATTCGTTTGCCACACGAGAGCAGCGGTGGCCCAGTGGTGGAGACCCCGACTTACGACCCGTAAGTCGTGGGTTCGAAGCCAGCCAGGCGCATTACTTTGTGTAAGTTATTTCATCACCACTGCTCTCAAAACGGTGAAGGAAAACATCGTGAGGAAACCGGCATGTCCTAGAACCAAAAATTCGAAGACATGTGACATCTACCAACCCGCACTGGGCCCGCGTGGTGGATTATAGCCCAATCCCTCTCATAGAGAGGAGGCCTGCGTCCCAGCAGTGGGATCATTAATAGGCTGATTATGTTATGTTATGTTTGCCACACTCGGGAATTGAACCGATTAAAATTCCAAAAAAATAACATCCTGTAGTTTTATGACATCAATGGATAGGGTCAAACAAACAAAGATGATAAATTAAATGAAAGGAAAACCATGAAATCTAATCAAAAGATTGCAATTTGCACGTGTTTTGTTTGTGCAAATTGCAATCTGCTATACCGGGTGTAAACTGACCCTTCACATATCCGTCAACCAAGCATCTTCAAACTAACTTTACGCAAAAATTATTGCTGGGAATCGACTTTTTTTTGGGGTGAAAAATCACGTTTTGCGGTAGAACTCGATGGAAAGCACTCATAGCATTGTGCTGATGAATGGATTGAATAGTACGAGGGTCGTGGAGGTGTGTAAAGTAAAAATCTTACATTAAAAACATGTATTAAAAAAAAAACTTGTGAAAAAGTTGGAACTTTGACCCCCAATATCTCCGTAACTGGAAGGTTCCCAGGTATGGTCTAGAACAAAAAAATGATCGCAGTGACGGGGAGAACAAGTGCCTTTCGTTTATGTTAAGGGTCTATTTACACCCTTTATAGTTGTCTAGTAATAGTTCGTCATTTTTAAATAAATAAATGACGACAAAGATAATTATCATGGTTTGGTCAGAAGCATCGTAGTCGTACTGAGTTTTAAAGTGAAATAAGTACGTTCCTTAATTTGGTTTGTGAATATAATAATACACTATCATCTTCAAAACACAGCAACAAAATGAGGTAACGTAGCATAAACAATGGTACAGAGGAGAGCTCTTAGTCATAAACTTCACATTATTATCTAAAGTAAACTGAAATTATGAAACAAGGAGAAATGCGGTCAAAGATGTATTAAATTTCGTAAGGCAGTAAATCTTCGAATATCGCTCGGTTTCATTATTCTGATTTAGAACAAGATACCACTGGCTTCCTTTAGACATCCTCGGCTCGGGATTTGAATTGAATCGATTAAGATTCGAAATTCAAATTAAAGTCTATTTGACACGTATTAGTAGCGAGTTAATTTCAATTTGACGATTGTCTATGATTCTATTCAAATTCGATTCGATTTTGATTTCATGGAATTCTATTCAATTTACGAAGTTTTTTTATTAATATGGGGGTGCTAGTGTTGGTTTTTTTTTGTAAAATTTTGTTAACATCACAACGAGAAGATGTTTTATTCTCGTCAATAACTACAAGAAAGTTTAAAAGGCATAAAATGTCTAACGAATTTACGATGTATGTACACACGGCGGCACATCAAGCTGTATAATTCCAGTATAACCTGACTTCACTTTGTATGAGCTTACCGTACGATGAGAGATCAGCTTAATTTGGTTTTGCATAGCTTGATTAGCCGCCGTGCGTACGTATATTGAAAGTAGATCAAATAGATTTCATAGGACGAATTATGAGTTTTCTATGCTATGTATGTCATAATGTTATGCAGATAAAAGCGTTAAGAACAAATTATAAAAACAGATTTATTCATGGAAAATATTTTAATAGAGCATGACCGCTTTTATAAAATTCCGTGTTAAAATGATCAATGATATAAAAACAATGCCATCGGAAAACCATTTTCTTTTATCGAAAAATTCGAGCCAATACTTTAAAAATCATCCGGGAAATTGACTTCTGAATCGGGTAAACCGGATATCACTTTCGTAAAATCAACGTTTTTAATTGAATGCCAATGAGTACTTGTTTGCACAGACTTTAATATTGATAAAGGGTCTGTTATAAAAATAAAGGCTTTATTGGTACTTTCAGTAAATATTTTCTGAGTTCCTGTTTTGGTTGTCATGGAAACAACTGCAAGAGGGGATCTAGATTTTTACTAAGAATTACAACATGATGCTGAAAAAATGCTTAAAATTTCAACAGTTTTCGTGTAAGTTCAGTGTTAATTTACTAATTGACAGCTTGTTGACGTAAAAGGTCAATTTTCAAGATTTACGTTTTGCGACCAACAGTAGCAATATCTCCGCCACTTGCAGCCATTCTTTCTGTTAAACGTTAAACATCACATTATTAAACACGATACTTTCAAACCATAAATACAACTTACGTTTACATACGAGAGGTCGGATTCGCCTTCTATTTACAATTTTACTGTCTGACTCACTCGTTTGGGAGTATTCAGAGCATCGATAATGTCCAACAGCGTGCTGTACGTACAATTCGCAATGGATTCCCTCGGTCTATATTTATAAAGAGCGGGATAGACGAGGAGGGCGGTGTGGGAGAGGGAGGGGCGGAGGGGTTCGACGCGCCCGAGCACGTGGTATAAATAGTCGTACGCGCATGTCAGCGCGCACCCGCGCACTCGCGCCACACCAAATTGGGAAACGGGAATAGGCGAGCGATGTTTGGGTTCAATGATAGATAGAAAAAACGCTACATCTTCAAGGCTAAGCAACGCTTGTCGAGGTCTATCAGTGGATGGGTGAGCATTGTATTTCAAGAACCCTCCGTGCCTCGGAAAGCATTTTAAGCCGTTGGTCTCGGCTGTCATTTGTAGATCTATCACGTTCGTTACGGGTGGTCAAAAGACCTAAATTCTGACAACCGTTATTACCAAAGGGTATCGGTGTTACCCAATAACTGGGTTGTAGAGGTCAGATAGGTAGTCGCTCCATGTAAAATACTGGTATTCAACTGCATCTGGTTAGATTGAAATGCGTCCCCAACATAGTTGGGAAAAGGCTATGCAGGAGGTGACAGATAGAATATAAATCTACGCACTAGTTCAACCTGATGCATTTTATAGTATGTTTGTGAAGCGTGCTCGTCTCATTAGTAGCTGGAAACTTGGTAGACAGGCTGCAAATAGCGCTAGACGACGAGGTATGCTTAATTTATTGTTATTCGTCGTTTCTTGTCTGCGTTGGTTAATCCAGGCTGTCGTTACTTTTCACCTTTAGCTATGCTTTGACCAGTCTATAAGACCTTCGGTGTTGAGGATTCATATATTACAAACGACCCGGCTTCTCACGGGTGCAATGCAGATAATATACATATAAACCTTCCTCTGAATCACTCTATCTATTGCTGAAAACTGCATTAAAATCCGTGGCGTATTTTAAAAGATATAAGCGTAAAGACAGCGCGAGTGACTTTGTTTTATACTATGGAAAGTTACTTTTCAGTTTGGATATTATTTGCTTCATCAATTTGCTGCGGAAGTGTGAACTAAATGAAACTATATTTAGATGACCATGATTTCGCCATTTTTCAAGTAACACCTGTTCCACGCCTAATATTAATTTGTATTTAGCTGCATCGGGTTCGACTGGAAGCCGACCCCAATATAGTTGGGTTTTCCCCAACTACATACGTTGGGGTCGGCTTCCAGTCTAGGTTTGGCTAGGTACATAATGATTAATTTGTAAAAACTGTAGAACCTCTAGAAAACTCCAAAACAGACTCTTTCACATAACATTCCAATGAAGTCAAGATCCAATATTTGGGATAAGAGAAATCTATTAACATGGCTGAAGACATTTTGTTATTAGAAATAAATTGGAATCGTGGCTTACTGGGCTTATCTCAACGCCTATAAATCTGATGGTCTTTATAGGTTAAGTTTATAGGTAATGAAAAAGACGTCGACGGCTATGGACCTTCAGTAAATAGTAACACTATTTTCAAGTTGCCAGACTGTTGTCTCGTTTCTGATTTAAATTCAACCGCGGGTAATTTATTCAAATTAGATAATAATGGGACAAATTCCAATGGAAAAATCTAGTAAGAAGTGGATGATGAAAAAGAAGTAGATAATCGGGTGCCAAAAATTTAACCA
This sequence comes from Noctua janthe, assembly GCA_910589295.1. NCBI lineage: Eukaryota > Metazoa > Arthropoda > Insecta > Lepidoptera > Noctuidae > Noctua > Noctua janthe. The sequence goes on along the minus strand of OU342556.1, from coordinate 7,367,792 downwards.
CAATAAACAGTTATGAGAAAATGTCGTGAGGAAATTTTTGGGTATGAATGTGGATGGCTGAAAGAGTAAAGGAAGACCAACAAAACGATGGATGGATTATGTGAAGGATGATAAGGCTAGAAAGGAGGTGACTGCTAAGATGACGAGTAATAGAAAAGTATGGAAGAAGAAGAGATGCTGCGCCGACCCCAAATTGATTTTGATAAGAGCAGGAGAATGACAATAAGTAGGTATACAAGTCAACAAAAACAAAAGAGTGAGAACGTTTTGGAATGTTAATTAACATTCCATACAACTCTCCGCATTCCTGAAAGCATTACAATCCAAAAACGAATATCAAAGATTGTATTGGTTGTTAATCAACCAATCACAACAACCAACAATTGACACCAGATTTACAGTCAGGCTCTTAATTTGATGGTAAATTAACCGCAGCCAAAAACCAAGGCACAGATCATAGACACGTGCGTACCACGTGCAGGAAAGAATTTTTACATAAAACTCTTTATTGATATTCCGTAATGGGGTCACGCCATGGTTGAAATTAGGTCGTGATGTGACTACACGGGTTTAGTGTAGCCGTTTAGAGGTCACGGCCTTAATATACGGGAAATAGATATTCTATCAACATAACTTAACTTTTGTTTATCAAAGAGATAATTATATGAGTATGTACTTTATTGTACAGACGTCATCACATCAAGCTACAACAATCTGTCACATTTCTTTAATAGAACACATACACACACACACAACACACACACACATATTTCTTTGTCTTTCGTTTTTTTTTTTTTCGCATGAAATAAGCAGTACCTTTGTGCTCTTCTATCTTAATGTTACGTCTTGTTGAGTATTTTGTGTGTACATAAAAAAATAAATAGATTTTCAACTTTATCGCAAAAGCATTAGGTTGAAAGTTGATTGGGGAAATTTGGCAGTTTCGGGTAGCTTGATATGCTGGCGTCTGTACCTAAAGGACATAGTCATATGATTATCCCTTTGGTGTACCTACACTAAAATTGTTACATAGCTCTTTTATAATATTGTTAATTCAATACAGATAACCCACAAATATCACTTTGATTGCTACAAAGCTTAGTATTTTTTTGTTCTATGTCTACACTAATGTAATATTATAAAGGGGAAAGATTTGTATTTTTGTATGTTTGTAATGTATAAACTCAAAAACTATTGGGCCGATTTTAACCATTTTTTCACCAATAGAAAGTCAAATTATCAGGAAGTAAAAAAAAAAGAAGTAAAAAAGAAGAAGTATAAATTATATTTATATCATGCAAATTAGCCGAGCTAACACAATTTTTGAGGACTAAGTCGCGGGCGAAGTGCTAGTTCTTAAATAAGCTACAAGTTTTGAGGTTCTTGGATCTGGTAAACATAAGCCAGATACTGACTAAGTAGACAAGGAAGACTGTTGTAGCACAACCTGGCAAGGCCTGTCGATTAGCTGGAGAAAGTACACTGGACTGTAATTGATTGATATCTATATGTCTCATGTATCCTGTCTGCAGTCAAACAGTGTGCTTAGTAAGTTAAGTAGTATACCAATGGCCCATAGATACCTATATTTACTTATAATCACGCAAATTACACAAGCTTTGGTTTCAGGAAAGAAATGGTAATTTTGTCCATCAACTCAAGTGTTTTCACAGCAAACGGATATATTCTCAGAAAAGCAATTCCCATACATTTCAATTACCTCGTACAAAAACATTTGAAGACGAATTTCACTTAAAACCGCATCGCAACTCCGGTACACCGCCTTCAGGCGATTAAATAAAACATACGTAAAGAAAACATTCACGGGCTTCAGCAAGCATTAATATGTACGGGTAACTTGAAAATGTATTTGTAACGTGTGATTGTAAGGAGTGCCATCCCCTTTACACCTATGGGTTTAGTAAGAGACGGTAAATGAAACAAAGAGGTTGGCAGAGGCGGCGCTCTGTCTGCGATTAATAACTGGGATCGATCTGTCTACGTGGGGATTGTGATAACTCCTGTGTTGAAGGGTAAGCTGGTGTAATAACTGGCCAGTAGACTTTCCGGTTGCCCCTGTGGTAGTAGATATCCATAGCCAACGGTGAGGACTTACCAAGAAGACGCCTGGTTCATACAATAATGCTCGTTTTGACTGAGTAATATTAGGCTAGTGTCACTGTCAATTTTGCAACATCTAAATACATTCCTATATATTATTATTGCATTGATAGCATTTCAACGGCTAGTGCTAAACCAAACATGGAAATTCCTGTGAGGGTATTTTTTCAAGATTTAGTAAGGTGTCACTTAGTGTTAGCCAAAACGGACACTATGATGGAAAATATCCCTACATCCTACGACGTATATCGGTCATTATAGGGCCCATATTCTTCAGAGGATCTGACCACTTGTAAATAATTCTCCTCTCCGAGTGAACCGTAAGCCAGTGCAGTAATTCAGGATTTGTGACGTACACAAAGACCATTCGGGCTCTCGTAAAATCTTTAAGTGTTAGGTCTTTCTTCAGACGGCAATTACTGGATTTAATTTCGTCATTATTGGACTTTTGTGACGGGAATTTAATGCCTTCACCTTTAGCAATGTCAAGAGGATTGCGATCATTGCTCCACTAGCATAAAGGACGTTTATTAAAGCAGTAAGTAAGAGAGCAATGGACGTTACCCAGACTGTGAGGCGAAGGATTATTGCGTCAATTAAAAAGTCCGTGTTCTTATAAGTTTTACATGGTTATTACTTTTCATAAAGAGCGTAATGTTTAATGTTCGTCTGTATTTGGTGGTCGAATGTATATTTCGATGATATGTGACTTATCTGGCCTCGATTATGACAGGAGCATTCTCACAAGCTTGCCTTTTTTGGCCGTCGTTTTTTCAACGCTTCCTCGTCAATGTTAAACTTTCCTATATTGTTGTCGAGTTCGACGACACGTAGTTGCGTTCTTCATCTGTTTTGATAGGAACATTATACTTCGCTGCTTAGCTCTCTATATTCTCATGTTATTTTTGGTACATAAGCTCATTCATCAATAGAGGAAGTTAATACCCTGTAGATCAAGGAGTATATAATTTATTTACGTATCCGTATTTATTTCGCAATAAAAATATCACAAAGAACATCGTGGTTGGTAAACCCTCATTATACGAGTAAGTTGCTTTTCAATAAATAGGTACTCGACATTTCAATTCATACTTTTCTAATAATATAACACAATAAAGTCTCGAATCATTTATCGAATGAGATGCTCTTTTACGCTTTAGACTCAGGAATAAACAGTTTTATTACCATGGAAATAAACCTCTGAAAATGTAAATTGTTATGCCTCATTAGCATTTAGAAAAGCTTACGAACATAGAATATATTTGGCACGTTAACTCTCCTACTTGGGCATGTAAATTTATCAATAAAGAGTGTCGCAAAAGGATCGGGTTCAGCTTCTTTACATTTACATATTGGTCCTTGTTGGCCGGAATTTTCGTCCATCACTGCAATTTAAGGACACAGATTATATCGGTCTTTTTCAGATCGAATCCTTCTAAGCTAGGTTAGGTTAGTGATAGAGCAACCAGTATTGATTAGTAGGGTCCTCCTTTGTGCTAATATTTATGCAATGGGTATCAAGCCAAGCATAGTGTTTAAAGCACTCCTCACTTTTTCGTGGGTACTCCTTATAGATTCCTTCCATTAAGTGGAACTCAAAGGGCCATGGCTCGGACCCTTGCTGGCACTGAAACTATCACAAAACTAGTTTCCACGTACATACATATAAAACAGTTATTTAACTGTCGTCGAGAAAATCAGTGATACAATAATTTTATTGGCGGTATTATTGATGAAATACGTACGTCCTATGACCCAATTCACAATTATTTTATGAGATCCAAGTGAACCACGTTTAATAAAAACGTGATTTAGTGCGTATTGATCACGTTTCCCTCGGACACAATCCTGAATGATGTCAATTTAAAATAGATATTTCTATTGTCAACAAAGACAGATGCTGAATAAAACAGTTCGTCATCTAACAGCTGAGGGGTACGTTTGACACTCGCATTCCCAATGCTATTTGACAGTTCAAAAAACACAAACAAACAAAAACACCCGGGACCAACGGCTTAACGTGCTTTCCGAGGCACGAAGGAAACTCGGTATGTAATGGGTGGTCACCCATCTACAGACCAACCTAGGCAAGTACAGCTTAACTTAAAGATCGATCCGAGCGGCTGTTATTATTTAGCCACGAGCTCCTCATATGTAAACATTACACTCACATACAAACATTTACACACAACTAAAATGTATCAGTTAGAAAGTGATGCTATTAGCTTTGTCAGTGAACTATGAGACATTGAAACAGAAAGGTCAGGTTGCGTACTGGAGAATTCTGACTAAGTCTACTCTTCACTTTGAAAAAAAAATTCTTCTAATTCCACAACATTCTCGTCTTTATGGTTTTTTGAAAAAAAAAAAAAAGAATGTTATGAAAAATACCTGGCTCCAATTGAAAGGAACCCCAAAAAACGTGTCAATAAAGTGTATGAAAGAGAATATTAGGTATTATGATAGCGACCTACATGGCATATATCGAAGAATATTTCGATACTTTTGTCGCAAATCTCAGTCCCACCTGTTATTCGCTTTGATACTCAGAGAACGTGCCCCTCGTTATTATAAAATGGCCGGGTGTGTCCCCGGGGTAATGTAAACTGTTTTTGTCGCCACTCTGAAATACAGAGTTATTGCCTTAATTTCTGCGTGTGATAATATTTTTGTGTCATTTTCTTTTTATTATTTGTTAGTTATAGTTTTGGTTATGGCCGTTTGCCTGCATGGCGTCATAATATGTCCCCAGCCTGAAGATGCCTAAATACTCATTTTTATGAGTATTTAGGCATCTTCTGGCTACTTCTGGGACCCATTTCTAGTGTCCAGTTCTCCACCCTCCAAGTAACGGTAGGGCAATTCTGTAGACAGACACAAATGTGAGAAGAATAGACATTTAGACATACAATTGTGAACTTTTCGCAGCAGGTACGTAGTAGCGTAGCACTCAACTCGTAGTTTCTGAAGTCATTCTACTAGGAAACTAAAACATTCATAGCTTATGCACCTGCATTTTGTATAAATAATAAATAAACAATAATAAATTAATTAATTTTAATTATTCTATAAGTAGCTTTAACTCAATTACATGGAAAATAACAAAAAATAAATAGTTTTATAATACAATTAATTACACTGGTCACGTCAATTAAAAAAAACTTTTTGTGACATGAAAACTTTCGTCTAGTTATGTATACAAAAAGGATAGTGCATTAAGTCCGCCTCTGTACCTACTTTGTGCTTGGAGTGATCAATAAATAAATAGGGATAATAATATGTAGAAATGATATTATAATATAATAGTATTAAGCAATTGATTGAATAAAAGTAAATTCAGACGGATTACCTGCGGCTGTGAGTAATAAATTAGACATGTTGAAATAGTTCAATATTTTCTGTTGTTGAGTTAGTTTTAGAACTCGATCTGTGTTTGAAACAATACAGACAGTTTAATAAATAAAGGCTATGTAGGTACGACTTTGAGAATTGTTTCCAACTAAAACTCAGATATTTTATAAATTAACTAGGGTAATCGAGTTTTCCAAATTTATAACCAATGTTTAAATTAAGTTGTTGGATATCTATTTAGAAAATGAACTATTTAATCTTATTTTAATTCTAGAATATAAAGAGAGTGTTATGACTATGAATCTTTTAAATAGACGTTGTCCAAAAATAAATTTGAGTGAATATTGTTGCTAGGCAGCGACTATAACATTTGGCGTGAGTAATCGTTCTACGGTAGCGCACGCACTCAAAACTTTTACATTACCTATATTTTTTGAAATACCTAGCTATGTTAGCTAAGGTAATTCATTTATAATTTTCTAATTTGATCGAATTCAGGATCTCAAAGTCTTAGGCTGACATTTTAATCCCACCGCTGCCTAATTAAGGCAAAGCTTGTTACAATATTGAGCCTTTATATCTAAACTTCAGCTAAAAACCTACAAAGACTGTTCTTACATAAAATCCCAATATTTTCTAGAATTTTGTCTGTCAGCAAGAGTACTTTTGACTTTGTAAAAAAAAAAAAAATTACTGCAGAGGGAAAGCCAATTAGCAAAAAGGTGTTTATGTAAATAAGATTTGTATTATTTAAAAAAAAGCGTTTAGTTTTCTTTCGTGCCAGTTCATTTGGGTTCGCAAATAAATCGGAGGGAGGTCGATGTTTATTCGTTTTTATAATTGCTAAAAGCTAAATACGAGGTTTATTCAGCTTTAAGTTTCTTGGTTTCTTGGTTTCCTGATACCTACTTACTTAGAAAGCATTTAGTTGGTAAAATAATAAAATTGGTATGTAAGGAACGTTGCAGGTGGCGTTATGTAGTTTCAGTCTACCTCCATACCATCCCACTTATGTACAAAAACATATTATTTTTTAAAGAAATTGCTTGCAAAATCAGCATCAAAAACACACATTATTTGTTTCCTTATCGATCCTTCGTGTGAAGAACATTGGCCAATTTGACCCTAAACCATAGATGGACGGCAGTCAGCCCGATGTAGGTCAATGGACCAAAGAGTAATTAAAACTATAAAACTGAGGCAAACGAGGGGAGCGTAGCAGCCGTTAGTACTGTAAGTTAGTTTATTGAGACGGATACAAATAGATTAGTCTTAACGTACGTGATTGTCTTTTGTTGAGTGAAGAGACATGTTTTCACTTACTTTTTTATATTGTTCAGACAACAAAGTAATTTATTGTTTTGGGCGAGACGGCTATTTGATATAGGTACCTACAGTTTTCTATCTAACGTCGTCGACAGCTTCACGTCAGGTTTTGACCATTCGCTAGTGACAAATCAACGTTCAAGAATTGTATGTGGGTGTAAAATCACCAGCAAATCTTCGAGCGAATAAAGTCTCTTCTCGTGTTCTTTTAGGGCCCAACATAAGGGCTATTGTGTAACACAATAATAAGTTGTCATATTATTATTGTGTAACACAATAATAATATGACAACTTTACGACTAGATCATGGCCCACTTGCTCGAGTGTCCAAAGTGCCCCTACACTTACACTTTAGAGGACTTAAAAAACGCTTCTGATGCCGAAATTAATATGACCAATGTGGCCAAGTAGTGTTATAAGATGTACATACTTAACATAACATCTCGCCTGTAATCCCCGAAGGATAATGTAGATGTGTACGATATAGTAAACCCACGTTTCGCCAGTTATTGTAAGTCCCATGTAATACGGGGCGAGCCTATTGCCATCAACCGGGTACAAATTCAGACTCCGCTGCTACTGGGAAATTCCTGTACTCATCAATAGAAAAAGGAGACATACCAGGAAAATGTAGAAGTCGTTTCTGGATGAACGAACCCTGAGAACCTTCAGTGCGAAAATACTTACACCTCGAACTCAAACGTTATTCAATCCATTATATTGGTAACATTGATTTCTATCGCACCTGAGATAGTAGGTATCTATTACTTTTAGCTGTCTGTAGTACTACCAATAAATATTGATGATATTTTTATTGCGTGTTATTGTAATTGGGGTATTTCTGCGTGAAAGGGAATCGACAGTAAAAGAAACAATAGCTGTTACAGCGGGAATATGAACCACGAGCCACCCAGGTGATAACAACAGGCTTACAGGGATTATATTCAGTCGGGTGGCAACTGTAATATCTTTAGATAATAATGGTTAATGTTTGCCATTATGTTTATTGCGCACCTATTGCTTTTATTTAAAGTTCAAGCGTTTCGAAATCGATAATCGAGAAAATCGAATCGAGAATCTAAAATAATAGTGTCTATTCACATTCAGCACTATTGCTGACTTCTATTACAACTGCAATCGTGTTAGTATCTGCTATCTCGAATACAGAATACTAAATGCCTATGTTTGGCTTTTCATGGCTATCTCATTTGGCGAAAGTAAGTAGGTACTTCAGGACGGGTACATACATAGATTTACTAGAATAAAATCAACAATTATTATTGTAATTCTAATTTTTCTTTTCGTGTGGTTAGTGCCTCACCTAGTGTCAGAGTTTTTATGCCGCGCATGGGCCTCTGACTTGGCTTAAATGCCGTCGAGCAATATCTCAGGCATGCTGGTTTCCTCACGATGCTTTTCTTCACCGATGCAAGTGATAATTATACAATACGCACATGAATCGGAACAATTAGAGGTGCGTGTCCTGAATTCGAGACCTTTGACTTGTTGTTGACTTGTAATTCTAATTACACACACATACGAGGTATTTGTAAAAAAAATTAGACTAAAAATAGATTAAAATAGCAATCATCATTACGTCAACCGTCCGATAGGTACTTAAAGTACTTACGCCTTTCGGTTGACCTGTAAGTCTACTTTAATAGCCCGCAAACGACCATCACTAGACCGCAAGAAACATTCGTTGAAGTCATCAACGCTATCATAAAAACAGTCATCACATATGAATGAATGCAGCATACAAACATACATACGTGCAATATATGACACACAATGTGATGCACAGGATATTTTTGACGACCCGATATTTATAATCTGTGCAGATAAAAAGGTGGTAGAAGTGTCATTAATTTATTCGTGCAAGTTCTGTAGGGCTGTCGATTTTCCAATTTCTTTGAAAAGGAATGGTTGTTCGAATTAGGAAATGGTATGATTTCAATTCAAAAGTTACGCACTCTTAGTGATCTTATTTAACGCCATTGTCACATATACGTGACAAGCCACCGCGTGTCCTGTACGCCAACGACACAAATATGTGACAAAAAATCCGCGGTGCACTACAACACGAAATAAATAATTAAATAGTTTTGGAATCCTTTTTCTTTTTATTTGCGGTGAAATTGTAGCTTGGCTTGGCTCTGGCGTCCAAAAGGTGAATGATCTCCTCGCAAAGAAGACCGTCAATCGGAAAACATATTTAATAGAATGTAGAGAGTAGGCATAAGCAGCAGCAGTGGCTGAAGTATGTACATATAACTGTGGAAGTATATGACGTGAGGCAGACTGAATCGATGTACGCAGCTTATGTAGTTTGACTACAGTCAGCACCACGCAGGAGATTGTATCGCCGTATTATATTGGTCCAGTAGTAGGGGCATTTTAAATTGGTTCAGTAGGGGCCTAAGACAATTGACTGTTACCGTTTTATAATGAGCCAATGAAACCAGGACAAACATGTGCTCTTGTAGCCCTGTTGCGCTGACATGCGCGTGCGCTGAGTCCACTGCGCCCACGCACACGCGGCAACCTTGCGAGCGAGTATCGGGGACACTCGCAGTCGCTGCTTCCATCAATCAACCCATTATGTATTCACTATTCACCGCGAATTATATAAAACAATGTTAGTTGCTGTTGCGTTTTCGCCGATGAGATGTTTAGTTAAGTAGTCGCGTTTTTCAGAGAGATATTAAAAGAAATTGGCCAACCAAGGTCAGGTTAATTTCGTTATTGTTAGTCATCATACCCTAAATAAAACATACGTGTAGTTTACGAAGATTCAGTATGTCTGTTTTCACAAACAAATTGCAAGAAACTAAGTCTAAGTATTACATCTACACACACAAATTCTATGACCCATTATATCAGAAGTTGATTAATTTCATATCAGAAGTTGATTAATTAATGTTTGTGGTAAGGGTTATTTTAGGAATTCAATTTATTTTGTTCATAATTGGGAGTGACTGATTTAAGAACCAACGTAAGTTCTATAAATAAACTTTGTGAGTAAGTAAATACACGAGTTTTTTTTTATAATCCGGGTTTCGTGATAAAAACGCCCAAATTAAGTTTCTAATTTAGCTATAAAAAACTTCGCAAACAAGTTGTAAACAGTCCAACTCTCACCTATTACATAAAACATTGAATGAAAATGTCAAATAAGAAACATAAAACATGTTTTCTTAAATCATTCAGGTCCACACAGTTGTTTCAACAAGTTCTCATGGCACATAATTAACTTGTAATTCGTCACAGAGGCTGCATGACATTTAGCCTTTGCCTCGTTCGTGAACTGAATTACTGAAATAATCACCTACTATAACATTACTCGTTTATGGTCACAAGCCTTGTTACATCACAATTATGTGTAATCTTTGAATGTTAAAGGCAATTAAAGGTACTCATGGTAAGTAAATGAAAGATTATTGTGTCGTCAGAACTTTAAATAAACAAAAATGTAGGTATCCCGATCAACAACAAAGAAGTATGGTTAAAAAAAGTACCTAAAATCTTTCAAATGGCTCGAAGGATGGGTCTAGCATTTTTTCAGATCACATGTCTATTCTGTAGCAGATTTTTGAAAAAAAAAACAACCTATAAATGCTTTGTTTAAAACGATGAAATACTTTGAATGCTAAAAGTTTCTACTGAATTCATTTCCGTACAACTGGTTGATAAGGTTGAAAAAATAGGATAGCCTTTTATTTTTCTGAAGAAGAAAACATTATGAAAAACTTAAATGGCATCTCACAATTTTTTGGCCGCAAATGGCCAGTGACTGTTTCAATTCCACAATGAGCGTCATCAAAAAGGTTAACAACTACGATCAAACTACTTACATATTTTTAAAATTATTGTAGACATCTAGCCACAAAGTCGAAATGAAATTATCAAATGAAAGGTGGTTTTTATTGATAAAAAAATATATTCACTGACGTAAATGAATAAGTTTTACAATGCCGATAGCGTATGAAAATACTCCGAAGTCTAACTACAGACACAACACAACAGCATTAAACTATTACACAATTGAGTTCCCACAGGTATCTAGAACAAATAATGTCTAAAGAAATCTGTGTAATCAGTAAACAATACATAGTAGTCACACATACAATAGATATATCGGGCTTAGGTAAACTTTACCAATTACGAAGCGTAATTTGATTATACCACCACAAACAGACTGATTAGCGTCTTCATACGCAAGTTCGTGAACTGTGCGCCGAATTGTAACAAATATTCTGCTACCAAAGTCTGAGGGAATATTATGAAGTTATGAAGAACTTTGTATATTACTTTATGGACTTAATAAGTAAGGTAATTGAGTAGTACGCTGTTCGACGACGACTTTCTTTTAGATCTGGGTGAGCAATTTGGTTTTCGGCAAAGGAACCGTATAAAATCTTTCCAAAGTGTGAAGGGGTCTCAGAAAGTAGCATTTGCGATAATAAATTAATCTCCTCCTTTTTCATCCTGTGGTCAGTGCCTAACCTGGTGTCAGAGTTTATATGCTGCCCATGGGCCTATGACTTGGCTTTAAATGCCGTCGAGAAATATCTTTAAGGTATACTGGTTTCCTCACGATGTTTTCCTTCACCGAAGCAAGTGATAATTATACAATACATACGCACATGAACCCAAAAAATCAGAGCTGCATGTCTTGGGTTCAAATTTGAGACCTTTGACTTGACAGTCCGACGGTCACACCACTAGGCTGCAGTAGCGAAGGGTCAATTTTTGTAAGAGGTAAGCCGGAGTACATAATTATCTTTAATGTGGTTATATTATTTGTCTATAGAATACTGACTGTGCCATTTTTCAAAGGGAATCCGATAGGAACACAGTTTTACGGAACCTTCGCCACTACTAGGCTTTCACTGCTTAAATAAATAAATTAAAAACAGGACAGATATTATGTGGAATTAAGAAGACTAAAATAAGAGAAAAAGGTTGTATGTAAGTGGTTACAACTGCATTCTATTTTCGACATAATTATATTGGTTACTGTAATTAATAGAGAGTGTTATTCAGTTTTTCCGTAGAAGTAATTTCAGTCGCTATCCGGAGTCCGGAGTGGCGAGCCGTTGATGGCAATATATAATAATATTAGCCGACAGACTCGACTGTCGACTGTGTGACTGTGACGCTGCAGTGACTTGCACGTCACCTACAGTCGTCGGCTGTCAACATAAATTTACATTTTTTGTGTTGTTATGTTTTGTGTTGTATTGGTATGTTTAATGTATTATGTGTGTTTAATGTGTCATTTGTGTTTTAATTAATTTCGTGTGTATTAATGAGTCCTTGTTACTTGAATAAATAAAATAAATAAGGTTGCCCTGTATAGGACGTAAACATAACTGCTGAAATGTGGGTGAAGCCCAAACCCTTCGAACAATAAACAGGCGTGCATGATGTCTTGTCATTACCTGGATGGAAAGACATAGCTTAGTCAACAGACGAAAAGCAGTCCCCAAAATCGTCCCCAAGTTATACAGTTTAGCTATTAACGTGCAATTTCCAACAGATAGCTAAGCAGGGCACGATTTAATTGAGCCGGCAGTCGAACGAGAGCCTGCCGTGAGAATGGCTCATGAATAGGTATCTGGGTATCTAGGCACTGCGACTATTATAGTCGGCACGCTTCGCAAGTTCGCACGACAATCACAGTTCGATAGGGTTGTGAATTATGGGGACCACAGATAAAGATATAGGTACCTAGATAACGCAAGAGCACCTACTTCGCGTGCCGTGGCTACTGTCGCAGCAAGCTAATTTGTTTAAAACAACAATGTTACAACTTTAAAACTCAAGAACCTAATTCTAGACATTTTAAAGAACAAAAACGTAGTCTATTTGTATAGTAAGTACCTTGTTTATATAGTAACTAAATAGTGCTTATGACGTAGGTACCTACGTAGTAGGTAGTCAAAAAATGGCACGCTTGGTTTTCATACAGTTCGTGATACTTGCGTTATCTAGGTATATATCTGTGATGGGGACTGATGTTGATAATTTTAATAGTTGCTAGTTTGTTGGGAGAATTGATATAGCCGTAAGTTTTGCTGGGGATTTTTTGGCGCCATTTATTATTTTCAGCTCAAGCCTAGTGCCTGGTGGTTCTGGAGGCTGCCTCTTTTACATTTTGGTATTCAAAACGTATTAAACTATGCTTTTTTTGTAATAGTAATGTAATCTATGGATCTAGCGTTTAGCATAATCAGCATAATTATAACGTTCTCAATACTGGGACTGGTCTTCAGTCTATGAGATAAAATGGGTTGTAATCACGTGGTTGCTAGATGTTACATGGCTTCGAATTTTCGGTTCTGCACGATGTTTTCGTTCACCATTTATGGAGTAAGATCCCATGAACGCTAGGGGTACGTCATATTATAAAAGCTGAAACATATGCTGTGGCCTGTCTCTGTGTCATATCAAAAATTCACGCTTTATTATGACGTAACTTAGCAGCTATTTAGCACACCTTGGTTACCTGATATCTACCAAAGCCACCATGACCGACTTTTCGTAATATTCAATTGTTCTTACAATTTTACCTATAGTAAGTTACTTCCACAGAAAAAGTTCCAGCTATTATAAAATGACGTAGGTCTGGCGGTTACGGAATCTCCCTCTATTATGAGAGCAGTAGTGATTAAATAAATTACACAAAATAAATACGCCTACATCCAATGATATTATAAATAAAAAGAGGTAGATATCGCACTAGCGCGCGCAAATTGTTGCAGACAAATTCAGACAACTGTCGTAATTAAGTACTTCAAGTGCAATAGTTATATCTTTCTGTATCATACGTTCCGCATTATCTATCGCAGTCGTAACAACGCAACGATATTTGAACGCCACTCTGTATGAACGAAGCGTATCTTTCTTAATGATATCATTGCCTTCATCGGATAAACGATCCGCCATCAAATAATCTAGCCAATACGTCACCCGTATAGCACTTAAGAAATACATTAGTACTCTTATATTCTCATTTATTTCCTAATTAAGACACAGGGTTAGATTTCTGGCCTGAATACGCAATTAATTAGTCCAACTGTCAGAGCTAGTTAAATAATGGTATGACCTAGACCTATTGCCTGAAATAGGGTAATTCAGAAGGACAATAAGACCTAACATTGTGGTAAGAGCAGATGAGGCTCTAAAAGTAAAGTTAAAGTCAAGTAAAGTCACATCCAATTAACTTTAAACAGTCCTTGTTAGGTGTAAAGTAACTTGATATTTATTACCTGTTCAAATTTTTGCTGTTTCGTGGATCGCTGGATCTTTCCTCCGGGAATGTTGCTCCGTATCAAAGTGAACATCGAATTATGTTATGTTGTATATCGAAATGTAAGTTGGTTTGTAGTTACTGATAGTTTTAGGTCCTATTGCTGTTAAATGGATTGTTGAGTTTACTAATCTTTTGAGTATTTTGAGATTGAAATTAAGGCCTTATTCCGAGCTTCTTTATCCTGGTGTCAGAGTTGACCGCCCATGGGCCTCTGACTTGGGTTTACATGCCGTCGAGAAATATCTATCAGGCATGCTGGTTTCCTCACGATGTTTTCCTTCACCGAAGCAAGTGATAATTATACAATTCGCACATGAATCCGAAAAGACAGCGGTGCGTGTCTTGGGTTCGAACTTGAGACCACTAACAAGGCTATGACTGCTTATCCCGATGATTTACGGCTTTTGGTTTTTATTTTTTTTCTTCTCTGCATATAGTTTTCTATTTGGTTATCGTGCTAAAATGAAATCAAGATAATTGCAAGCAAAGCAATGCAAAAGCAAAAACTGGCTTTTTTATCGTCTGAAAATACATACACAACACACAAATAATTATTAACTATTATGAATCCTTTGAGGACCTAACGAGTTGTATATTTTTAAAATACAATTTAATACACCGATTGCTAATTGTCTCAAAACGTACATACAAGGGATCTAAGTGCTTGTTTCAATATTCAGTACCACACACACACATAACAACAAATATATACCTAACAAACATACATACATAATAGATCCACACGTGGCCGTTATATTACCGTCTGGTGCTCTCATTACCCGGGCTACGTTTAGACATAAAAATGTTGACATATTTAACATAGATTTGAAGGTTTTCTCGTCTTCGAGGCCTTGTTCTCTTATTTATCTAATTTTAGGCTGTTAGTTTGATAAAAGAGTTTTTATGTTAAAAGACTGCCTATCATCTATTAGATTAGTTAATATTTTTCATGTTTTCAACATAAAGTTTTACCGACCTAGTAAATCATTTTTCTCTAAACGAATTTTCACACCTCCAACCGTGCTGTTTATTAAGAAAATTCACAAACTTAATTATCCTTATGGTATCTTTTCACAAAGTTTCCCATAATTTTCCCTTCGATGCCCCCTCTCTTTCATACATAAGCCGTATAGTATAAGTGTATCTCTGTCATGTTTTGGTTTCAGCGTGTTTCAGCAGCCAGCTGAGCGGGCGCGACGCGTTGCCATGGTAACCATTGATCGGGCGCCATCTTGAATGCAGCCGTCTGCAAACCCGTACTCTAGACAATAATGGGATTTGGCGCTCGAGTTAAAAATAGGTGTGGTGTTGTACGAGAATGTGGGAGCGGGATCCGGTTATGGTGTTCTATATGAATTGGGAAAATATTTGAGGGTAACTGATTTATTTGGATGGAAAATTGTATCGTGTGCTTTGATGTAAACTGAAAATAAATACTCAATTTGTTGGAAAAAAAACTGTTTTATTTAGTTTAGCGGAAAAGTTACACTCCAAGTTTTTTAGTTCCTTTATTTTTTACAAATCATCTGAAAAACTATTACTCAAAAGCAAGATCTGGGTGATCATGTGTGACCAATATAATCCGTAGTGTAAACTACAGTTTACTAGTTTAACTTCTATGTAAACAGATAAAGAGTCGATCTAAAGCAGCCAAACCCCGAAAACGATCCCAGACACAATAGTGTAGTATAGTTAGCGGGTCGCTTTCCATGCCATTCTGCGGGCTGCCCGGGCAGGAGGCTGGAGACATGTCGCATCCTACTTATCGACCGGATCCGGCTGCTATCAATAATACGTGAACGGACCAATCGGATACGTGTAGGCCTTTACAATCTTGTAATGACACTGCTATTCAATAACTTTCATTGTGTAATTTACAATGTCGCCGATTTTTTTCATACTCGTGAAGCAATTGCTTAGGAATTTCCTTTTAAAGCCTTTCGAATGGGATTTAAAGAGTGTTACGGAGTCGGGGTGCAGGGCGCCTTTTTATTTGTAGGCATTAGTTTGAATCTAGACTACCTAAGTGTTAGTCTTAGTCTAGTGTTAAGTTATAAAAGTGAATAAAATGACTGTTTTTCAGGAAATTGAAAAACTAAAACTATGTAGGTAATCTATTCGTTTGCTTAGTGCGTTTGTACAGCTGAACTAGTTTCAATAAGGACGATTTTAGGTAGACAAGTACATTGGTACTTCTTAAGAAGGAATGCTTAGTTCATTCAACAGGACTGAATAGTTTACAAGAGGCTAGAAGTTACGAGGTCGGACAGAAGGTAAACAATTTGTAGAGTAAAAGAGATACCTAGGTACTAGCCTAGCTTGCAGCAGTTCTTGAATTAGTAAATCGTAGGTACTCTGTCTAGTGGCCAGCCAGTGTCCTTTTATACACACATCTTTGCTGGGTGTAGTGTAGTTCTAGTAGGTATAGAGTCGTCAAATAAATCGCAGACTAAGCAACGTGCTTACTCATCTATTTTGTCTATGAAGGCTATTCGTTTTTGTGCTCAAGTTTATATTAAGTGGTTTGTTTCTTTATAAGTGAACATAGTTGCTAGTTGCTTGCTGCAAAGAAAAAACAAAATGCCTAAACAACCTTCAGACATTTATCCCACACTCATCTCCAACAATTTTGGTCCGTTTAAGTAGTTTAGAAACTATTTTATAACTATCCCTTAGAGCTTCTCGCTCCCATGAGAAAGAACTCCGTAACATTGTGGGGAATCCATCGACCTGTCCGGTCTCCTGAACCAATCAATACGGCCCGTAACCGGGAGCCGGCGACCGGACGGCAGCCGGACGGCTACCGGATGGCACCCCGATGGCGGCCGATCCAAATTTTATTGCAGCACTACGCCCCACTGGCTTTTATCTCGCTCGACATTTTTTTGTTAGACCGGGAAGAAAACGGCCCTGATTGGAAACAGCTGTTTGAGAAAACTTGGATGTTGTAATGTTATTGGTAATGGAAGATGGCCTATTCACAGATAGACTAAGGATAGCTAAATGAAAGTCTTGTTTAGGAATGAAGAAATTAATGTTTAGTTTTGCAAATATGGGTCTTTTGTAACTACTTATGACAATCCTTACTTTAATATATTGCTTAAGTGCTGAAAATCAAGAAAAAATGTTACAAGTACGTACTTAACAGAAAAATAATAACACCTTTATGAAAGTTCATAATAATTTACATTAGTTCAACGTTTTCTGAGCATATTTTCTCATAAAAGTTCTTATCAAACAGCTACAAGAATTTATACACTAACATTATAAGAGAGATAAACTTAGCGCTTTCATTTCTGTCAGCTCGAACGTTTAATTTTGTTTTTGTTTCCAATTAAAAACAAGAGTTTCTCTACCGACTTCGCTCTGGACAGACGTTTCATTAGCCGTAATTAGTCACTATGATACCGTCTAGACTGTTTACCTCGTAGTAAACACAGCATAAAATCGACTGCATAGACAAGAAAGTTTTTTTTTAAAACAAAATGGCGATCGTAACGTCAAATAATTGCAGAATGACTTCTCGTGAAACTGCGACCCGTTGAGCGAGTTAATGATTCATGTTTTTTACCTAGTTTCTATAAAAGTGCCACTATTTTTTATTCAGGTAACACCTCCGAAATACCTGCCGTTCCGATACACATATCGGCTTTATAACGTAGCGTTTTTCGGGAAAAAAAAATCACCTGTGAAAGCCGCACGTCCACCTACAGGGTTTATAACCCAATTTGTCACCGAAAGTGGCCAGATTCGAGCTTGAACGGTTTAATTAAAGCTAGTCTCGTAAAACGTTCTGAGTACTCTAGGGAAGGAGATAAGTTGAGATAGATAACATAAACATTGGATACGTATAGACACAATAACCTATAACACCTATAAACACCTATGGAGCAAGCATCTGAAAACAATGCCTTTTTCAAAATTAGAATTTAAAGTCAATCAAAAGGCTTTTATAACACCTAATAAACGACCTATGGAAAACGCATTTGAAAATAGAATGGATTGGCTTTAGTTTCTAACATTGAAATAAGTTCGCTTTGTCAAAATATCTATGGTTCAATAATCTTTTGCAATATGGCAACATCGTAGGAGAAACAAAGCTAAATAGTTGTCATTTCAAAACAGTTACTTATTAAAACTAATTTGAAAGTAAACGTAAGTTTACACCTTTTTCATTACACAGTAATTCAGCACATTCACATTCTAGTGGTGTCGCGTAATAAATTTTAATATTTATTTTGAAGGCTTTAATAAACGCGCCCCGCTCTCCACACCGGTCAAGGGCATTGCACCAGTGCAGTATTCAAACCATCCCACGCAAAACCCAACCTTAACCTTCTCTATTCAAAAGTTACTTTTCGAATGGCTAACGGAAACCCTAGGAAAATTGCTTTGCATTTTCCTGCAAAAGCCACTCGTGAAACTTTTGACGGAAACTTTAGGAGTTAAAATTGCGGATGAAAACTTTTACGGACATAACTAGCTTTAAGGTAGCCCATCCATAAAAGATCACACGTTTTATGTTCTTGGTGCTTCATAAAATGATTTTCCTTTTCAATTTACGTTTTCTCTTTCATGGTACAATTTTATATCTCATGCCAGTGCGGTCGCTACGATGCGGTATGTTTAGTGTTTAGTGTTGTTAGTATAGTTTAGTGTTTTTTTTTACATAGTAGGTAATTACTAATTTATTAAGTACAATATTTATTGTCACGATGCAGTGTAGTTGTATTTTTGGCTCTCCATTGATACAAATATTTGGACTAGATTTAACCTACTACTATACTAGTTATGTCCTGAAAATTACAACGAGACCTCCTGCATCGTCAAACAAAAAGTGAAATGTTCCGAAACTCCGCAGAGGTATCTGACGAGATCAAAGGCGAGTTTCCTATTTTTTTTTTAATCTGGCAACTCTATGCAACAATGTTAATCATAACCCAACTGGACAAAGTTAGGCTAGGTTCATACAAGCGGAGGTAGCCAGGTTCTATAAAGGATGAACTTCTAGGATATGAGTAATTTGCCTTTTGTAACTCACGATTTAGTTTATAAAGTTCTGATACATGGAACATACATGTAAGTTTAATGCACTGAATTATAATTCAGTGAATGTTAGATACCTTCTGATAATATATTCTCAAACTTTTCATTTACAATCACTAACTGTTGAGTTTTTGTGTTTACTAAAGGTACTTACTAGGCTTGTGTTCTATTTTTTAAATACTTGAAATGCTCAAATATAAAGGCTTGTTTAATTCATTGTAGATCATGTGGATGTTATTTTCGTAACAAAATAAAATTAAACTGAACACATTTTTACGGGCCTAGTGATGCCCACACAAAAGTTTATTCACATAAAAATGTAAGCAATTTAAAAATACAACCTCTATCTGTGCGTAAAAAAAACAAAATAAAGTTGCCATATTGGAAACCTAAATTTTTTGTGAAAACCTAATCGAGATAATGGAATACGCTACTTAAAATAATAAAGCTACCTAAACTTTGCTAAGTTCAGAATTCCATTTTCATCATTATTATCTTACAGCTTATGTAAATTACTATTTGCTTTACATATTAACCTTGGAAAATTGTACTCCTAGTTCTTTATTAAGATGGCAACTGTCTTTCTGGGTATTTTGAATACCTTATTAAGTTCTTACTCGCACTATGGAAAGAAAACTGTTTTTTATTTATTTAGTAGCAAATGAATTAAATACTGACGCTAAATTCTGACTGCCCGGTTCGTCTAGTGGTGACAAGCGCGACTGTTGAAGTCGCATGAGGTTTTTCATCAGGAATTTCTCAGTAGCAGCCACGGAGTCTGGATTTGTGCCCGTTTGATGGCAATAGGCTCGCCCGGCTATTAAATGGGACTCAAACATAACTGATGAAATGTGGGTACACGTCTTCCTAACCCTTCTGAGACTACAGGCTCGATGTAATGTTATGTTATGAATTAACTAGTTACGTTGCACTTGCAGTGTCAGAAGCTAAGAATTTAGGTAAGTTTAGCAAATAAATTCAATGACGGCTTGTCATTAGACTCGTTTATCTCTTCACCAATAAAATGATGATCTGGCTAGAAAAAAAGTTGTCGACATAGCTCACTAGAAAAGCAATCTGAAATCCATGGGTCGGTCATTTTAACCATAGAGCCGATGACAGTTGGGGTAGAAGTAATCAGCAAACGTAAGTTAAGGTACCCTCAGACTAAGTCGAGCAACGATCTTCAAAGGGTGGCTGGTAGATCAGCCAGATGAGAGTTACCAATAGCGTCTGATTGGAAAGGCCTATGCCCAGCAATCATGAACGAACAAGGACGTGTTTTGTTTTTATTGAATGAAGGAGGGGGTCATGTTGCACTTACGGCGTCATTTCTTCGGTACCAAAGTATCTATAAAGCACATTTAAGGCACGGACCAGCGCCCGACCACACACCTGGGCAGGGGACAGTCAGCCGCTGCATACAAATGGCAGCGCTTTGTTCGAGACATTACGCACCGCGGTCACGTGACCCCTCTCTCCTCACGTACGGCTTAGTTTAATGGAATGCATAGGTAACACCATTGTTGGTCAATACTTAGTGTTGCTGTGGTTCATAATGGGGTGTTATTGCGATTGGTTTTTATATGGCAACATCTAAAACGCGTTCAAGAGCTGTCAGTGTCATCGTTTCTGTGAATGTTTATTCTGTCAGGTCATGAACCCGATTTAGACGTAATTCGGTACTGATGGGAATGAAATTCGCTCTTAGACCAAGGTCTCTCTAAGAATGCTTCATCTTAAAAACAAGGTTATCAGAAAGGTGGTTGCTGTGAATCTTAAATTTCGTTCTTTGATCTACAGCACTAGCGAGTAGTGCTGTTGATCTGTCCAAATAATGTCGTTCTCCTTGTCCAGCTTAGTAATTAAGACAACACGCCAACATTGTGTGTCGTTGAAGTCCCTGGGTACTTAGTCAAATTTCGATACTCGCGTGAGTACTCCAGTGCAATTTCTCAATCCAATACAGGGACATACAAAAGGGATGTTATTACAAACTACCAGAGTATATAATGCATTGCAAACGAGGTTAGATACTAATTACAAACAAATATCTAGTTTGAAACCTGTTGACCTTACAGTTCGAAACTACAATACTCCCGGGGCGGGAATGGTAGACGGTCCAATTTACGTCGTCAAGTATCAAATATTCGGAAATATTGAGTCTGTTGCTATAGCAACTAATACTTACAGCAGATCAGAGGATTCAGAGGGTATGGACAACGAGATAATGGTGATAGAAATGTCAAAAATAGATTGGATTGACTTTAGCTACCGAAATACTTGGTCGAACCTGGCGGAAGTCATTATACAAGGTGTAACATAATTAACGCAAGACTTTTGGAAATTTATAACTTTTTTTTTTAGTTTTTACGTGTTGATCAGCAGATCGTGTCAATTCCTATAGCAAGTCCATTTTTTTTTGCAATTTGAAGAACTCGTAGAACAGGAGATGTACAGTTTCATGGTCCGAGACCCCATACGAGAGGTCTTTCGTTTATTATATAATTATATTGTCACCTGTCTGAACCCTCTAGAAGCCTTTCCCGACAGTATCGAAATCTAGTAAATCAAAATCGATACAGGATTTTAGTGTAAGTCGCTAGAGTGGACTTCGTCAATTAGAGGACTTTGCAGACGGGCTCGGAATCGGTTAGCATCTACCGTTTACCTCGTGACGAATTTGCAATTGACTAAGTAGCTTAGCTGGGATTTAGAGCCAATGTCAATGTGGCCTGTTGTTGCCGATTGAACATTTTTAGACAACCTGATCCTGATGGTAAGTAATTGGAGGAGCTCGTGGCTAAATTATAACAACCGCTCGGGTCGATCTTTAGAATAAGTCGTGCTTACCTAGGTTGGTCCGCGGATGTGTACTACCTATTACATACCAAGTTTCCTCCGTACCTCGGTAAGCACGTTAAGGCGTTGGTCCCAGCTGTCATATGTAGATGTTTGAAAGTCGGTACAGGTAGTCAATGGCCCGAAAGTCTGACAACCAGTCTTACCAAGGGTTATCGTACTACCAAGTAACTAACTGGGTTGAGGAGGTCAGATAGGTATTCACTCCATGTAAAATACTGGTACTCAGTTGAATCCGGTTAGACTGGAAGCTGACCCCAACTTATTTGGGAACAGGCTAGGCAGTTGCTGATGGTAAGTAATTATGAGGTTAACTGCGGTGTACGATTAAAGTAGTAACATTTTATTCTGGACTTGAAGACAACCTGGTTATAATTATCGGGAAACAGATTATGATCGGGAGTTCCCCTACCAAACGAGAATTGATGACTATTATTGCGTTGTACTTCTACTGAAGCTATGTTACACTCTTAGGTTATGGTTAGTTAATAAACATTATGGATTTATTGTTAGATATAAGTCAAACAGTTTATCTTTATTTTTTCGCTCATTATTATTTTTTTACTTTTTATCGCTCTTATTAAGGTGAACGATGGTTCCAGGGTGTTACGTGTATTCAGTGATTTATTTAGAAAGGTTAGTAACACATTTTCCTGCCCCTATAATATCGTTATTTCGGTCTACCGGCTCACTCATCTGATTGCGAGGTCGAAATTTCATCAATTTGCGAACAGTTTTGATGAAATTTCACAGGCGATGCTTTTATAGTAACAAGGTCAGGGCAACAGCAAATTGGACGAGAACGTTATAAGGGGTGGCATCAAGGATGGTGGAGCATTTGTGGAGTTAGAAGGTTTAGCAATTCATAAATTGCTTCAAAACTTTAGCATAGGTTTGAAACATAATATCAGGCTTGTAATCTCCAAAAAGGTAGGCAGAGGTGTAGGTACCCTGTAGTAGACTGTTATGTTTAAGTCGAGTTTGCTCTCCCGCTTTTCCTTCCCAGCTAATTTTAATGGAAGTGTTGATAAGCGACCGTTTTGGGGTTAGCAATTTTTTAAGTACTGATATCAGCCTTATTTGAATGTTGAACTTCGGACCCCGTGCAATAGGGGACCACACTCCAGGGTGCTACAAAGAAATTCCTGATGGAAAAACCTTGTGTTGTTTTGAAACTGTTTCACAAACACACTACCGAAAACTAATTAGATACTCTAGTACCCTATCTAGCCGATAAAATAATAAAAGATAAATAAAATTATAATTAGATAAAAATGTGCTCGTGGCATTCCGTCTTGATTCAGGCTACCACCATGGATCAAGCGCATTTCTGCATAATATAAAAACGTCTAATAAAAGCAATACAAACCATATTTCATCACAACACCAAAATCACGTGTCAAAATTCTACATAACACAATAAAACGTCCTTGTTCATGAACGAGATAAGGCGCGTTCGTCCGATAGCGGCGCGCGCGCAGGTACGCCGGGTACGGCGTCGCGGCGGCACTCGTGCGCAGGGCAACGGACTATCGTACCGCTTATCAGTGGTTGGGCAACAAGATTATGTGCTGTATGGTAATCTTTCTTCCGTGTTGTCTTTTAATTAAATGAGGAGGCAGTTTATCTTAACCTGTGGGGGTTTTAATTTGTATGTTGTAGCTGTCCTTGTCTATAACAGTAAAAAAACACCCCATGTTATTCATATAAAGTGTACCTATTTAGTATTTATGCCAAAACAGTCGCCATTGGGTACTTACCTAGTATTAAATTATATAGGGTCGGACCAGTTGTAAACTTTTCCGACTTTTCTCTGATTTTCAATTTAATTCAATTGTCAAGGCTTATCATCACATTCAATTACAACCGAGAAAAAAAAACAAAATTAAACAAAACAGAAAACAATTACGTAGAGAGTTACACGTTGATTTATTCAACTTAGAAACTCCGACACAGTAAGTAGCTGTCCATCTACTTGCAGATTTTAAATTGATTACCTCATACCTTTACAATAAGTCAAATAGAATAGCTAGTAATCAATCAATGTACCTCGAAGTCCACACATTAGGTTGTAAATCTCAATCTGTCGAAGCAGTAAGCACTAACATTGCCAGACTGGAAAATAAATGGTTGGATTAAGGTGCTTGTGCGACAAGCACTAAGTTGAAAGTAGTTATTTTAAAACAGAAGGTTTTATATGACTATTCAAAAATGTAAAGTATAGATCATCGTCATCATTCTCCTGTCCTTATCCCAATTTATTCGGTGGCGCAGCATGTCTTCTTTTTCCATATTTCTCTTTACTCGTCATCTCATCAGACACCTCCTTTCTTCCCATATCATCCTTCACACAGTCCATCCATCGTTTCTTTGATCTTCCTCTTTTTTTATACCGGTCCACATTCATACTCAAAACTTTCCTCACGACACTTTCCTCATTCCTCCGCATCACATACGTTAAGTGGTATTTTTATATACATAATTTACAGCAAAAAGCCTTTGTGTTACTGGAGCCTTTATTTTTTTTTTCGGATGGGGAATCGGCGGCAGACTTCCTAGAAGATGGAGGGACGCTGAATAAAACCAACAACCACTGGTCCACAAGAGAGACATTTGCCCAGCTGTGGGATGACGCAGTCTAAGTAACTATATTAGTTATTTACAAAATCCGCATAGTTAAACCATTATATTATTTTATCAATTTACCAGGTTAACATGTAGCAATCCTACTTATTTGCATATAATAATAACATTGACTGCTGAGCATGGGGTTCTGGGTACGATTCCCGATTCGGGCAACGTGATATTGAGTTTTTCCATCAAGACTGATGGCACTAGGCTCGCCCTCTATTACATGGGACTTAAAAAACATAACTGGCGAAAAGTGGGTGTACTATTAGGTACACCTCAGCCTAACCCTTCGGGGATTACAGGCGTGATGTTCTGTTATGTTAAGGACATTATTCTATTCGTATTCTGTCCTTTAACATCCATACTTTGGGAAAAGGCCAATCCTCTTCAATTTAGCACTGAAGTGATAACTCTATTAGCTATTAATATCTTGAACATCTCACCTATAACCTTCAGCCAATATCTGATCTCGTAGCTATTTCTCAAGTTCGCGTTCGACGTTCAAATATACTTCACCAAGGAGGATTTAACTCAAGCCTGCTTTCATTCCAGATTCTACTTATCCATAGACAAGTTTCTAGCTCTATGGTACAACAGCACACTTGTAGTTTCTATACAACATTAATCAGTCACTATTCAACTAAGAAAAGTTGTTTCGACAGATAAATTGTAAGTATAGCTCGAGAAAGCCTGTAATTGCAATGAAAGCTAAACAATTAGAAAATACCATTTTATTATTCCATTAATTTCCAAGTTCATAGAAAAGTGTTGTTTTAATTACATAAGACAATGAACAAGGCTGTTTGTCAATTTAAATGAGACCGAAATTAAATTAGAAATTTAATTTACTTTGTAAAGAAAATTCCTATTCAAATGCTTTATGTAATGTAACGCCTTTCAGTCGCATCAAATAACTCCTGATCTTCGTAATGGAATGTTTTATTTTTGGATAATGCATAACTATGTAAGTACATAAATACATCTTTGGTCTAGTGGTTACCATGCGCGACTGCTTACCATGAGGTCCTGGGTTCGATTCCCGGGTCGGAAAAAGTGTTATTGGGTTTTTTCATCAGGAATTTCTCAGTAGCAGTCACGTAGTCTAGTTTTGTGCCCGGTTGATGACAATGGGCTCGCCCCTATTACATGGGACTCAAAAAACATAACTGGCGAAATGTAGCTGTACTTATTACATCTCTGTCATGTTTATGACATAATTTTGTTATGTTATCTTATGTTATGTACTTAGATAACTAAAAATTTAGTTATGATGTCATGCTGATGTAGGTACCTAAAGTAAAACGACGATTGCCTCGGCGCAGCGGAATTTCTAGTAATAAGCTTAAAAGCTCTCCAGAATTTTCTTCAATCTCATAGACATTTTTCTAGCAAATAAAAGTGGTAAACGCAAGCTGAGACCCCTTTGAAAGATCATGCTTCAAAACATACGCTGCTCTGGGTGGCTGCACCCTTGCTAAATGGCACCCAAGTTTTCATGTCAATTACCACTTACGGTAACCTCAAAAACGTCTATAAAAGACACCCCTTCATACAAAAATCATCAATCAGCACGCACTAATTACAGATTACTCGTGTCGCGAAAAAAAAACACGAATCTGCATGAAAGGCGGCGTTTACAAAGGCTACTCGTTCACGTGACATCAGTTTATGCGTTCACCGCATGTTGCGACACTCGACTTTTTTGCGGTACAGTACAGCTGTTCACAGACTCTGTTCTCTGATTAAATTATAATTAAGGGCTGCGTATGCGCAAATGCGACGAAAGGTTTTATTAGTATCGTATAAGTTGATTTTGTTGTTATTGGCTACGATTATAACCCATCAGGATGATTACTGAAAGATTATGTTATAGCTGTATGACAATATTACAAACTAAAGTTACCCAATAAAGGATAGGGAAACAATCATCATCATCTGCCTAGCCTTTTCCCAACTATGTTATCGGCTTCCAGTCTAACCGGATGCAGCTGAATACCAGTATTTTACATGGAGCGACTGCCTATCTCACATCCACAACCCAGTTAGTACTAGGTAATACGATACCTCTTGGTAAGACTGGTTGTCAGACTTTTTGGGCCACTGACTACCTGTTACGACTGTCAAAGATCTACAAATGACAGCCGGGACCAACGGCTTAACGTGCTAGGGAAACAATTTCACTGCATAAAATTAATTGAATTAACGCTTTGGACTGTAAAAAGTACGTCAAGGCGCAAACATACCAATACCGTGCAGTAAATACCCAAAGAAGTGTAAAACATTTAATGGATAGGTAAAATATAAACTGGCCAACTAATGAATATTCTCAGAAACTCCCGTATGAATTATTGAGCAAGCTAGAAATCATCGAGAACGGAGCGGTATCGAAATTATAGTGTCGGTTGACACCTAGTAACTTGTAGTCCGTAGACTGGGCTAGACTGGCAATTTGCCACACTGCTATATGTACTGCCTTCTAACTATACAACACGTGTCTAGTATTAATATGTAAAGAATCTATGTGCAAAATTTTAAAACTGTATTATGAAAAATCACAAAGTTATAAGCTTGTTCTGTTACCTGGTTGTCCGCATAAAAACGTGGTCAGCCTCCAGCGTCGTTTTGAGTTCTTTGATAACAATAATTTGGCAGTAGGTACCTAAATGCTTGCGATAGGTACTTAGTGTCGCTCGGTGTCCAACTTGTAACCTTTTTTAAATATTTTTGATAGAAAATATAACATGGTTTAAAAATTATTGGAATCGATTCAGTTACTTATTCTGAATAAACTATATTTAGGTTTCGCATATACTAAAAATAATGTTGTATAGGTATACTTATGTATAGAATCTGACAAGCTTTGACGATCGACTATCAGTTTTGTATCTCGCTTCCCGCACATTACAGCCTCGTTGCGCAGCAGCGCATCGTATTTTGAACTCAACTCACCAAATGCATTCCAGTCCATTTCAATAACAAAAGGTTCTATCTGGCCAGCGTCTAATTTACGATACTTTGTACATTTATGTTTGAAAGTGATGCAGAATACTTCGACGGATTGGTGAATCGTAATTCGTAACATGAAATGTAACCCACGTTGAAACAAAGCTTAGTTGCTGTGTTACATTGTGCATTGCATTAGTTTGGTCGATTCATTTGTATCCTCTCTAAAGTATCTTCAATTTATCTGTACTCAGCTTTATACATTTGACCTAATCAAACTTGGTCTGCTGCACTTTTCCCGAACACAGTGAACTGTGGTGGTGGTACCAATTAGCCGTCACGGATGCCCTCTGATCTTGCCGCCGACGGTGAAGCTCGCTTATTATAAGCTTTACAAGATTCTGTAGGAACACGCTGCTCTATTGTTTCAAATACTCCGCATTGTTTCAGTTTCAAGGTAGCTTGTTGAAGTAATTCGGGAGTCTAGAAATTATTTTGGTTTTGGTTGAAACTTTAATAAGATGTTGTTAGTCCTACTAATCCTACTAATATTGTAAATGCAAAAGTGTGCGAGGGTCCATGGATGTTTGTTACACCAATCACCTATGACAATATATAGCAAGCTAAAAGTTAAATAAAGTTTCCGATAGCATTTATTTAAAACTACCCCATTTATATTGCAGTTTCAAAAGTTGTCGGGTAGGTTTCGAAACAGTTTTCAGCTTCGAACGTTTGTCGCGACAGACATTGGAGTATTTAAGTGCGATCGGAGCTACGACATCAACCACTTACTGTTGGCATATTACCTAAGTATAGTGTATTTTACTTGCTTACCTTATTTGGTAAACAAACACGTTACGAAAGTCACGAGTTGTTGCATTTATTTATTTTTAATATATTATCTACACTTTGAGTTAAGTATAAACGTTTTGATTTTTGTGAGATACAAGAATACCACGTACGGTATGAAATACAACTGATTCAAATGAAGACAATGTGTACATTAAATCAGCTCGGCCCATCGCAGTTTATGGCTGGACGAAGGGTTTTCACAAGCTGCTCTTTTGCGCCCTGCCATCCGCTTTCCGCATTCAGTGCTGGATGTAGTCCTCTCACGAGCTGCGCACAGCACCTCGCGTTCCGCTTCTAGCATCCACTCTATGCCAGGTCGGAGCCCATCTAGTTGGGGAGGGTGACACGCTACGCTTTCGGACAGAGAAGGAGGGTCCCGTGCTTTTAGGGAGGAATCTGGTCATGTTCAGCAAGGTCTGCAGCCTATAGATGTGGCGGGGTTTGGAGTGGGCGAATACGACATAAGCGTACGTCATAATGGGACGGATTGCTGCGGTGTAGAGACGCAACTTGCGAGATACGCTGTCTCGATGGCAAATCATCAAATGACCCCATAATCACTCTGGGCGGAGCGGAAGGGAGTGTTAGACTTGTACTGACTAAAACCCATCCATGTTCCTTCTTTGCCCTTTGTGTTCCAGGGCCACGGTATCTCTTTCGAACTGTCCCGCAACCCGAGTTATTATGCCTTTTGACTGTGACTGATTCGTTTGCTCCATTTGCCATCGGTCCGTAGTAAGTACAGGTACATTTCATTGGTGGTATAGGTACATTTTCTCAAAATCACAATCTCAGGATGCCATATTATTTATTTACCCAATGAGAAAGTTATTATTTAATATTCATATTTTTATTTGCATTCCGTAATGTTTAAAGATTTTATAGTGTTATGTTATGACACGTAGAGTAGATTTCTATTTGTTACTGACAGAATTCCGTTATCCCTACTAACATAATAATCACCGTACATTACTGGAATGAAGCATCGTTTCCACACTAACTACTACCCACATATAGAACAAAAAGTGACATCAATCACGCCGCAGCCGATACCGACGGACGTCGTTAGTCTCGTATCTCTACGAATAACAAACTTCCTTACTTCGACTTCCTTTAACAAATGGTTATTTACGTACAGCTTAGTTAAGAAGTTTGAGCGACGATGACTTGACAAAATTATGGAGAACTTTTAGTGTAAAATGGAAAGGATTTATAAATTAATACGCGGTGTTGTCAATTTAGATTACTGAGCTTTATGCATCTTTCGACACTTGAATGACATTGACTAAGGAGTTTGCGGGGTTGTTGGTCAGAATTCGTGTAATTGTTTTCATTCGGACAACGCGCCAAAAGATCCTTGTGAAGTCTAGCCGAAGTTGTGCATTGCTCTAAATTTTCGTCACTAAATTGCAAAAGGTGACAGTGAGAAAAATTTGACTAGAATTGAGACACTATGAGCTGATATGATAACATAGGTAATTTCGAAAGTTATCAATTGCAAAAAGAAGAACCAAATCCCGAAAAATATCGGTTCAAATTAATAGTCATAATTCGAAAGCACCAGATACACAAACAGAGCTGACATCGGCAAAGTGCTACAAAGGAATAAGAAATAAAGTCGTCAAGTGCCTGACCCTACTGACGTGTAACAGAACTATCAAAACCAGAAGACACGAGTGCTTGCGACAAAGTCCATATTTCAAACGCGCTGTAAGCTCGCCTCGCCGTACAAGGCTCGCTGGGGACTATAAAAACTACAAATGCCGGATATACATTTCCGTTACAAATAGACGATGATATACAAAATACACCGGATTAAACCCCAATGATGATCAAAGAAGGATTGACACTTTGCTTATGTCTAGGAAAATTTACAATAAAGTTACGTGTTGGGGATTTCAGTTCAATTACAAAAAAACTGGGTACGCTTTTGAAAAAAGATCAAAGGAATAAGAAACCGATGAAAATAATTTGTACAAACTAGTCAGTTTGATAAATGGTGTTTGATAACATGTAATGCATATTATCGAATCCAGACTTTTTCTGGAAAACACACGCAACTGATAACAGTCTAGGTTGAAAAATACTCTATTACATAAGCCAAAGAGTAGTGCTTAGTCTGAGGTGGAACACAAGCCAGACGGTGAATAAATCTCTTCTCCTCATTCTGATTTCTTCAGCACACATTCTACTATAAACAATGACGTAGGTCGACCGCAAAAGATTTATTTATATTAAAAAAAACTCATTGTATGTAAAATTGGAACATTCGTCATTCGGTACATCTCGCGGCCGATTCCTTCGGACGAACGTAAATTACACGTAATGACCAATTTTAAGGGGAAATTGAATCGATATTTACGATTATTCGATATGTCCCTTTACAGATTTCGTTAACCACCCACGGAGAATGTTTTTTTGGCAATAAACAACTGTTTTTGGCAAAACCTCATTGTCAGGTCTACCGAAGGTTTCTGTTTTCGGTAAAATTGGGCGTAGCCAACCAATAAATCTCCCGGAATATACACGAACCACCTAAAATGTACAAAAATCAGTGATTTCTAAAAGATTTACGGTGTTATATTGTCTAGATGATTGCTTGAACACCTACGTTTGAAATAGTTTTATCCATTATGATAACAAGACAGTTATGAATGTCGGACATACCAGCTACGTGTCAAATCGCGCTGTGCCCTCGGCTCACCTGCAACAAGAAATAAAATCTTGATAAATACAAAATGTCGCGGAACACAGCACATAAGTGCAATAGTTATCTGACGAAAACATTGCAGGCTAGACATTGCAATTGTAGCAATTTTAAAATGGCCGCGAGGACTTAACAAGCGGGAGTTAAAAGATTAATTGACGTGATTAATGAACGACATTCACGAGCACAATATTTTCGTAGATAAAATTAAACACAGTAAATTTTCCATTTATAGAATACGACCTTTTCTATAACTTTAATCATAAGTGGACAGTTTTGCAGCAATTCATAGTTTCAAAATAATAATTTGTACGAAAAACATAATGTCTGCAATAATTTTGTGTAACAGACAGGTAAGGTATGTTATCGTGTGTAATATCGCGATGAAAACTCGGTATATTAAGTAAACTTATTCCCAATAAATATAATTATTCGAAATGGCTCCGCGCAGGCGGACACTCTGCTTCGTCCTTACATTTTTGTCGTTCAACGTAAGTTCATTAAGATTATTCAACTGTCTCACTTTTAAGATAATGTCGCCAAGATTATAAAATATATTTGTATTTTCGCAGGATGGCTTTGTTGCCAGTTTACCGGTGGGACCAGTCTCGACGGAGTACTATCCATGTCCGGGATCGCCTACTCAGCTAGCTAATTCCTTATTAACTGTTACTACAGGTAACAGAGCGTTACCAGAGTGCCCACAGAAGGGATTCCCACCCCAACGATTCAATGAGGTATCTTGTTTTGGATCCTATCCTCCAGGCTTATCAATCAATACTGTTACCACAACGAATTATGGTGTACCTAAACCTAATCCGTTTCCCACCTATTCTACGTATGCTCCAGTTGAAATTTCAACTCCATTGCCGTTAGTAGACCCGATAACTGAAACATTGACATACCCAGCAGACACTGAATCAGTAACCATAATAGAAAATTATCCCCCTGTAACACAAACTATTCAAGTCGAAGGTTTCGCCCCAACCGCAAATGTTGCAGAAGTCTATCAGACACCAATTTCTGTTCAAATTCCTTCGATGCCTCAGTTATCGCCGTCCGTCGTCGTAACCTCTCCCCTTCCCGAGATATTGCCATCACAGAATATAATAAATGAGGTTTATACTACAAACGTTGTGCCGGGAATCTATCCGCAGACAGTTGAAACTGAAATAGCAACTGTAACTTCAGTGCCAGTTGAGACCACAACTTTAAATATTCCATCTTGCGATATAGGATGTGGATTTGGTGGTCAGCAGTTGCCGGTTACTTTACACATTAATATGGCTTCGCCGTCATTCCCTGAACCTATGCTATCTGTCATTTCACAACCTATTCCTAGCCCTTACTCATCATTCAATCCATCATTGGAGATACCTCCAATAATTGTGATGGAGAAGTCTAAATCTAAGTTGAAGAGTATCCTCCCAATTCTTATGTTGTCTCTCTTTGATGGTGGCTCTGGGAACAGCGGCGGTGGCGGCTGCTCCTGCTCTCAATGCAGTGCTCCGACTCCTGTTCCTTTCCCCATAGTGATTCCTACTAAAAATCCTGTCATTCCTCGGGGCCGTGGTAAAGGGAAGGGTAAAGTGTCCACTGGCAAACAAAGTTAAGACGGATCACTAAAGTCGATGTTTATTTTGACGAAGAAAATAATTCCAAAATGTGATTCAAGTTTGTGGATATGAAAGAAGGTACAAATCGGCATTAATTCTGATTTTTTTTTATTGAGTATTGTCAAATTAGACATTCGACGTGAACAGAGATTTTCGATGCAGGGTAAGCATTCAAAGTTCTGTACTTTTAAGCCAAGCTGTTTTCATCATAGCCCAAAAATTTTAGCAACTTTTGTGTTTTGATAGTTTCCAGCAATATGTAACAGTACTGTGGAAATGAGATATTATTTATTTAAATAAAGACTCCTGTTCATCACAATGTTCTTTTATTTCCCTGTCCTACAAATACGACACGTGCTGGTTAAGTCCTTCCGACCCAGTTACACACGACACGTGGGGCCCTTTCGACTTGCAGAGTCATAGACAGACCAATCGATAAACAAGCACTCCCCTGTGCCTTATTTGAGACAGTGCAATCACTAATCCTTTAGCAAGCGTGGTGATTTATGAGAAGAGTCAGTATCTGGAATTTGTAAGGTAAGGAAAATTGTTTTAAGTGACGAAATTAGTAGCATAGAAGAGATCGTTGATAAAATTAGAATTTCCAAAATGAAAAAATTCTCGCCGAGTTTGTATAGTAAAAAGATCTATCAACCCTTTATACGTACGTTTTCGTACGTCACAAAAAAAAGAAAGTAAACGATGTAAAAGAGATACTATCTGCCAGACATAAACACAGTGCTTTGCATAAAACCAGCGACGACGTTTCGCATCGTAAGATATAAACAGTAAACAATAGACTTACTAGATAGATTATTTGATGCATTTGAAACTTTATAAGAAAGATTAGAGATATATTATAATGAATATACTTTACAAGATGTCGAAATTTTTACACAGCAGCTCTTTTACAATATTGCTGATTCTATGGGCACAATGGCGGTCTTATTACTGATAGCGATATCTTCTAGGCCACCTCAAACAAAATGATACAAGCAGAACCAAGATTTTATTCTTAATTATCAATAGAAAATAATCCCTTGCCAATATCACTTTCAGCATCTTCAAGAGAAGTTACCAAATTATTCATTTATATCTCTAAACCGTTGTGTTAATTGGTCTTCCTTTCAAATCTCTGCTCATCTAAAATTTATGGACGCCGTACCTTTAGTTAATCGGTTTATGTTCAGCGCTTTCAACGTGTCTGAACAGCCATTTTACATGGTGAGACTGCGAACCCAGTTACAGGCTGGTTTTCTGTTGCTGGTTTCAGGCATCTGTCAAAGATCTACAATTGGTAGCCGGGAACAACGTCTTACGCCGCCTGGCAGAATAGTCGACATCGGCTTCGAGTCAGATGCCAAGGAAAAAAAAAAATGCTTTACATCTTTCCGAGGCACGGGGAGCACTCAGTATGAGATGGTTCGCCACCCATCCACCAACCGAAATAAGTGAGCGGCAACCCTTTGGGCTATTATTATCTAGCCACAAGCCTGGTGTGTCTAAACGGCCTAAATTGAACATTTATTACTTCTACGCCTAACTGAATATCAGCGGGATGAATGACGCTATAAAACCGTGTCCGAAGTTCGGAGTCTCATATGCTCGTAATGTGTGCCTTACATAATACGACATAGTACGTCAGGGACCACTAGACTAAGATGAATAAAACTGTCTGTGACGTAATACTGGAGGATCTTAAGGGACGGACTAGACAAGGGTTTGTCGTTATTAAAGTTTATATTCTTGAAGAATTTATTGTAAGGACCTCTACTGTAATTGGTTATCCCCTTTTGCATGGGCTTTTATAGTCCATGGAGATACCCAAATTTAAAAGGCTTTTTTGGCAAGATTTGTGTGAACATTATGGTGAAAGAGGAGTAAAGGCAACTCATCTGGCAGGATTTAACTTTTCCAAAATTGACCAATTGGCTGAAGGGCATGGATTTTCAGAGAAAAATTGCTTCAAAAAGCCCCTTTTATTCGCCAATAGGTACTCTAGACCTATTCTTGGAACTCTTTAATATTAAAGACACGTAGGTATACTGTCTGTCTCTTTTACTTACGATGTAAAAGCTACGAAGAAGATCTTTATGTATATTTACTTTGACTGTAATTACACTGGATGGACGAGTCGAGGCATACCGTTAGCAGCAATTATTGTCAGATAACGACAATTTGCACGCAAGAACGTTACCCTCACGCAAAAACAAAGAAATGTTACTGTGTGTCTATATTTATTCGCCTATTCTACTGTTCATACGGTTTTATACCTAAGAACTCTTCTTTCTTCCCTGATACCGTTATTTTGCGCATACCATCGTCATTATCAGCACTGGCATATTTCTTTTGGAAAATCGTCATCTGCCTAGCCTTTTACCAACTATGTTGGGGTCGGCTTCCAGTCTAACCGGATTCAGCTAAATACCAGTGTTTTAACTTGAGCGACTGCTTATCTGACCTCCACAGCCCAGTTAATACTGGGTAATACGATACTCCTTGGTAAGACTGGTATCTTCTTCTTGTTAATTGACTGATTCGTTGATCTAGTGGTTATAGACGCGGCTGTTGACAGGATGTTTTAGGGCTTTTTTAATTAGGACTCTCCCAAAAGCAGTCAAGATCTGATATCCGGTTAATGTTAATAGGCTCGTCTCTATTAGATGGGACTTTAACTTTTATTTCTATTTCAGAGCGACAACGATCTTGTGGCGCTTAAATAACATTGACAGAGAGCGTTGTTGGTCATTATTTGTGAAATAGTATTAGAAAAAAAAGATGACGGTGTTATACTTCAAAAGACAGCTTGGACAGCTATATACAAGCTGTAAACAGACCTTTACGAAGCCGTTAACCAAGCATTCTATACATCAAACTAAGACACTACGCAAAAATTATTGCTGGGAAACGACTTTTTTTTTGGGGTAAAAAATCACGTTTTACGGTAGGACTCAACGTAGCGCAGTCAAAACATTGTGCTGATGGATGCATTGAATAATATGCGCGTCAAGGAGATATTTAAAGTAAAGTTATAACATTAAAAGCTTCTATTAAAAATAAACTTGCGATAAAGTTGGAACTTCGATCCCCAATACCTTCGTAACTAGAATATTCCCAGGAATGATCTAGAACAAAAAAAAGATCGCAATGACGGGGAGAACAAGTGCCTTTCGGGTATTTTTACACCCATATGATAAAATAACAAATTAAGTTGCACTTATCGTCTACAAAGCTATTTGACAGAATAACAGGCCTCCTTACAATAATAACACTGGCACATTTTGTCACACACGTTTGAATCTGTCCCAAAGGATGCTGTCCTCAGTAACATTCGATACCAAACTGCCCGGCATGAGGAATGGGCACCGCAATCTATTACGATAAAACCTTTCTTTTTCTTACCAAAGGATAAAAGAAAAAGATGGCGTGTCATGCTAGCTATGTCTTTCGGACATTTGATGTGACTTATAACGTTTGCCAGTTATTGAGGTTTTTATTTTTGATGATTAACTGATTCATTGAGTGGAAATTAGTTATCATGGTATAATTAAAATATCGTGGCTGATATTTAAAGAAGGAAGGACGGATAAGAAACGATGCAGCGCAGTGTGATGAAGACATTTTGTTTTAAATGTAGAATGGAAAAAAACTACGTGTTGTGTCAAACTCAATTGAATTGAGATAGTGTAAAGAGAATGATAAGTTAATTGATTGAGATAATCAGTTTACTAAGTTGCAATCATACTGATTCCGATACCAATTTAAAAAATCGTACGTACATCCATAACATAACATCACGCGTGTAATCCCCGAATTTTAGGCTGAGGTGTATCTAATAGTACACCCAAATTTCGCCAGTTATGTTTAAGAGCATATTGCCATCAACCGAGCACAATGTACGATCAAACGAAATACTGAAGTTCATAATTGATGACGAAGACCCGAGTTATCATGATTTAATAACACAATCTAAAGTATATTCGACAGTTACATATAAATTCAATTTAACAGTACCCAACTAAAGTTTTCAATTGGGTGAATTGTCAAAGCCATTTCAACTATTATACTGGCACTACACTTTGTAATGGAACTTAGTTAATTAAATCCCAGTTCGATTCTATTTCATTTCCTTGAATATTGGAACTGAGTGAAGAATTAATAGATTTTCCATTTCAATTTTCAATTCAAACTTTTTTATAATCGTCGAGAATTTAATTGATCACATTTAGAAAAAAAACCTCCATTTTGTGTGTGGTATGAAACATATCTACCAACCACGTGGTGGATTAAAAAAAAGCTTTTATTAAAATGTCAAGAAAATTAGGTTTATCTATCAACATTGAACGCGTTTACACAGCTTCATGTCTGTACTATTAACCGTTGAGAAGTTCTCTCGTGAGGAGGCGATCCTGGCTGCAGAATCAAATCATGTCTGTGATAAAAATGTATTGTCACCAGAACTCAAGGTGTGTGCAAAATTTCAGCTCGATCGGTTAGGGAGAACTGGTTTGAAATTCAGTTGCAAGATTTGACCAATACATACTAACTAACAAGGCAAGTTAATAAATAAAAATAATAATAAAAAAAAGCCCGCCAGTAGCTTGGCCCCAGTTCCCGATACCGGTGGGCTACATTTTTATATTTTTAAATGTTTTTATATTGTTTTCATTTTAGCGAATATTTAAAAATGTATTAGATTTGTATAGAAATAAATAAAGGAAAATAAAAAATACATTTAACAGTGGAAAATGTTGTATAACATTTTGAGGAACGCTGTTTCAAAAATGCAACAATAATGCCTAATGCCTTCGATAAAAATAAAATTGATTTCCAAACTCACATTGCCACTTTTCCTGTAATAATAGAAGATCGATTTCTAATAGTAAAATATTCAAAGAAGGAGCGATAAAATGCC
This sequence comes from Noctua janthe, assembly GCA_910589295.1. Classification (NCBI taxonomy): domain Eukaryota; kingdom Metazoa; phylum Arthropoda; class Insecta; order Lepidoptera; family Noctuidae; genus Noctua; species Noctua janthe. The sequence continues at coordinate 7,330,104 of OU342556.1, read as the reverse complement.
CCTATTATCTTTTATAGCACGTGAGATAATTTATATTTACGATCTTATAATCTAAAGATAAGATAAGAGCAGAAATTCATTGATCTAATCTTTATATAAATATAAAATATTTTCCCATTGAGAAAGTTTTGAAGTGTTATCGATAGGCAGTTGAGACGCATCAATGAGTCACTATTTATTATTAATATAATTAAATATGAAATTAATAATATATTTTAGTACCATTTTTTTTATTATTTTGTTTAGTTATAAGGTGAGCAAAATGGATTTTTTGATTAATAATATTATTTATTTATGTATCACTATTAGGTTGCAAAATTAAAGTAAATTTAGGGTTCTGATTATGTCGGGCTATAAGCAATGATCTACAAAGAAAAGCAGCATATTTCTAAAACTATGGAAAATACGTTGTGTGTTTTTCGAAGAAACAAATTCCCGCACACGGAATCTAAGTTGGCCAGCAAACACAAAGAGTTGTGCAACCTCTTTAACTTTGGTAATAGGAACACTGCATTTCCTTAAAGTTTATTGACACGGCTATCACTTGGAGATGTTACGACTTGTCTTCTTTAGGAGACAACAAAATATTTTGACCATTTTAGATTATTATCAACCACAACTTCTTATGTTGCTTTCGCACTACGGCAAATTACGTAATTTTCTTTTTTTTTTTTACAGGAATCCGAAGTATCAGCACAAGGACTCCAACAATTTTATGGCGGCAACCCCATAGCATATGCACAGAGCAATGATGATGATGACATCGGTCTCCTCCTCACCGTCCTCTTACTAGCAACCAGAAACAGAGGCAACGGCGGCGGTTGCTGCGGTTGCTGCAACTGCGGTGGCAATAACATACCGATACCATATCCAATACCGATACCAACCAACAATCCGGTCATCACAATGACTAGAAATAAGGTTGATGGAGGAAGTAATGGAGATGGATCAGAAGAAATTAATATAATAACAGAAAATACTTCAAACGTTGAAGCTGAAGCGGAAGCGACAGCGGATACTGAAAATAATAACAATAATGAAGCAAATTCGGAGTCGAATGCTGCTGCCGTTTCAGTAAGCGATAGATAGATTAAAGAAATATTTATTTTTAACTTACTGTATGACATGACATCACTATAAAACCATTAATAAAACATGATGAGAAAGCTGTACCATAAATTTTTACTGACAGGCAATTTCCCCTAATATGCCTGTTCTTGCACACACCCAGTTTTAAGTATCCTCACGGCCCAGACTAGATTGATGAAAAAACAATTTAGGACATTAGCGTTTATCATATTTTGGTGGAAGAGGTTACTGCAAAATTAGATTAAAGTAGCATTATAAAATTGCTTGGTAGATGGTCTATGTTACCATCTGATCACTTGACTAACGAATCTCAAACACATAAAGTATCATAGCATAAACATAATAATGACAATGCAACAACATTTTAATGTAATAAATGTACCCACTGCTAGGACACTTCAATGATCTCAGTCAGTTTTTAACCTCCGACCAAAAAGAGAGGTGTTATAAGTTTGAAGTGTGTATCTGTGTATTTTTATATCTGTGTGTTTATCTGGGGCATTATAGCGCATGAACGGATGAACTGATTTTGGTTAAAGTTTTTTTAATAAGTAAAATGTTAATTTGTTTAAAGTACAATTTGTGTCATGCTAAATTTTAGCAATGAATTTAATGCAAAGAAACGGTAGTTACCTTTCTGTAGCCATCTCGGTTAGCATTACTATTGAGCCATTAGAAGATGTGAAAATGTTTATTGCTATAGTAATAGTTTCAGTGAGTTTATTATCTCTATCCTGCATCGTAAACTTGCTCCTATGCATAACAACTGAGGAGACTAGAACGAGGTGGATCTAGAACGTTCACCCATCACAGTTGTACCTACAACCACGTTAGGACCCAGGCCACTCAGGAAACTGGAAACTATTTCAAATAACAATTTTCTAATTTATAGCCAGATGCTCATAAAAAACTAGTTTTGTACTGAGCTCCAAAATGCTTGACTAGTAACTGAGGATTGGGTTTAAATACAAGTTTTAGGTATTTTATTGCAATTACTATGCAATCATGACCATATTTTAAGCAAGGTTGAAACATTTTAATTCCTTGAATCAGAGATGTGTATGAAAAACGAAGAAGGATCAACAAGGATTAGCTCAATATCTGATATCGAATCGTCTTTCATTTAACTATCGACTTTTCCTTATCTTTCTTCACTTACAAAACAATCTGCATTTTGTCCTGCCGACATCGCTCTGCATAGCGAAACAGCTTGAATTGTTTTCTCTCGTTTTACTGCGATGTTTTTGTTTTATAGTTAGCCAGCAGCCACGGGCTGCAGTGGATTCTTAGTGCCATAAATATTTATGGTGACAGAGATCATCTAGCAAAATGGAACTAGTATTTGGAATACAACAGTGATGTATTTTTGTAAAAATTGCAGAATGTAGGTGCTGCAACAGCTGGGCCCAGAATGGCTATCCTTTTTTCTATTTGTTAGTTGAAATGCTTGGTGGTGTCGGACGGCTATTTGATCGTCGAGTCTGCCACCACTGGTGGAGGATTTCACTAATTTAAGTGTCATCTGCCACCAGTGGGGACAGAGATAGGAGCAAATGCGACTGACCAGACGCATCCACCAGCCAGTGGTGGTAGATGCGACGCAAAGTTGCAACTACCACCAGTAGGGATAGATTGGTGGGGGAAGATCGGAATAAACCAATCGGCGCAGCATGACAGCAGTCTTTTCATAATATTTACTTGGTCTTCCTCACTCTTATCTTCTCCACATTCCCACTCAAAACTTTCCTCACGACATTTCTCTCAAAAACATATCAAACCCATTATGGAATTGAATGTATTATTGACTTTAACGTTCAATTATGTATTTAAAGTAGGAAACAGTTAAAATCACCAAGTCTTGACAAAATTGTGGTACATTTTGATCAAGACTGGGAAAAAAATGTTCGTAATTTTTCACAATGCTTTCACATGATTGCGTGTGTAAAAGAAAAGGTTTTCTTCTGAGACACGAATCATTTGATCGTTGCGTCTTCAATCCTCCCCTGGAGAGCATATTATTAACATCGCATTGATTCCAAGTAATCTGCAGAGCTTAGGAAAATGGCTACGAAATTGCTTCGGCGAAAATGTTTTAACAGATAATTTACTGGATCGTAGGCTAGAATTTAGTTTGAATAATTTCTAGAAGTCTGGGACTACACAAATAGTACGTATATAGATATCCAATAAATGCAGCCTAGTCTCAATCTAAAAAGAACTCAAAGATACATAACACACAACACTTTTTCAAGGGTTTCACTCACGTGACTGTTACGAGACGTTTGTCTAGTTTCGTACTTGCAAAATTCAATAAGGTCTCCGGAAGGATGTAGGTACTGTTTGCCACTGAGGCGGAAACAAGCGGAGCGGATCTGAGACGCAAGAATGGACCGACCACAGACAAGAGACGCGATATGGATTTCAACCAATGATTCCTTCAGATGCATTTAATATTATGAATTGTCCCTTTGTAACCATTTTACGATATGTAACGTGATTCATATTATTATCCCATTATGATTCTGCTAAAGCGGCCATTTTAGACCACCCGTAGAACTACAGGTAGCCTAAAAAAGTTGCTTTAGGAAAGGCCATTTCCGCTCCGCTTCGCACCGCTTCTCCACGCTCCGCTCCACTCGTCTCTGAGTTCGAAATCTGACGCGTAAGAAAAACACGTGCGTCCAATCGTAAACAATAACACACATGACTCACGAAAGTCACTACATAAGTGTCATACTCAACAGTTTCTATTGACTGCTGATTGTGTCAGTTATCATGCAATATCACACAATACAGTCCTTTCACATTTATTTTACCGCTGACAGCAGCCCACAGTGGGGGGGGGGGGGGGGGGGGTAATACGATGACTTCCCATACGAAAAAAAAAAAGAGGTGATATTGATGATGGATGTTTGCCTGTTAGAGTTTCATATCGAAACTACTGGACAGACTCCGACTAAATTACATAGATTGCAAACAGACAAATGACATTAATAATTGATATAATTATATGTATTAATTCTATGCACTAGGATGAGAGAGAATCCTTGGGAAAGAGTTAAATAGATAAAGGTTAAAAGAATAAATACATTCTCACAACAATATTATACATTACCAAACACGGTCTCTCTCGGAAATTAATTTAATATTCTATTTAGTATTCTAGGAAGCTGAACGTGTGTTCAGCTTAGTAAATATCCGATATATGTGTTTTTAGAAATTACCCTTATTTATGAAGGTATCCTTTCGGTGTAATGCGTAATTGAACTGGTTATTAGAAAGATAGCACGAATGTTGCATACAATCCTATAAGTATTAGCTACGTACCGCACACATTTCATATAAAAAATACAACAAAAATACTTGCTGCTAACGTGAAGAAAAAGAAAAGCAGCCAGTAAAAACTAGTATTCTGTCTGCAGCAACGAAACAGAACAAAATAACAACTTAGCGATGGATCGAACACTAGCAATCTTGTATCAATTATGTATCGTTCAATTATCTGTTAATGCTCCACTGCCTTTCATTTCTGCGCGCCTGGTAGCTGCTCCTAACTTTGTGCTGACTGACACTACGTCTATTTATCTTGATTAGGGCTTTATTTGAAGTAAATTATTCTGTTGATTCAATTATTTAAAGAAAATAAATTTAAATGTAATCTTATACTTTATTCAATGATCGTTGAGGGTTAGGTCAAGGTGAAGAGCCATCTTTAAAACTTCCGAGAGCATGTATTAGACGATCAAATACTATCGTTTTAACCTCAAGCATAAGTGCTACGATCTTAGCTTGTAAACGTCTCAACATACTACTCAGGAGGCGTGAACAAAACACTCGCTTTCTTATTGTTGTGGGCTCAAAATCGATACCTACGGCCTTAGGACGACCGAATCATAATTGCAAGATGTTATACACAAAGGCATATGAGCTCATCCAAATTAAAGGCAGAGGCACATTATCTTAGCGTTATCTTTCATCGGACATTTCGTCTGATTTCCATTGAAGAGACGTGCCGAGATAATACAAACTCCCACATCTCACGCACAGATAAAAGATACAGAGATAATTGACTCGCGGTTACGTCACATCTACAAGAAAGATATAATTAATCGTATATAAGAAGAAATAAAAGAATATTGTACAGTTTTTCAATATGGCGGCAGCCATACTTAGTTGTACGATAGTCCTGCTTTTATATCTACAGGTAAGTGTTTATCTTTTTTGCTGAAGTTATTGCTTGTTTTTATGTTATTGATATTGTAACGGGGGATGTTATGTTACAGGGGAATTGCGCGCAACTAGGTTTACCCAACAATCAAAATGGAGGCATCAATAACGCTATCGGGTTCCAACAACAAGCGTTGCAGCGGACGACCGCACCAAATAACATAAACCAGACACCGAACGGAGGATTAAACATGAATTTGGCGCAACACTCTAATTACCAGCAGCAAGGCAACTTGCAACCTATGAGTGGGAATTTCCAGGGGAATTTGCAGCCGTCATTAAGTGTGCAAGCCAATTTGCAGCCCCAAGGTGGATCAGTGTCACTGGGTAATATACAGTTCAACAAACAGGGATTACAGTTGCCGCCTGGATTAGTTACCAGTCCATCGAAACCACAAAGTAGCTCAGCGCAGACTAATAACGGTTGCAGGCAAAACACTCAAACGAATCAGCAGCAAAACAATGTGGCTGCTACTTCAAATGTGTGCCCGTCACAAACACAGACAGCGCCCTACTCATCTAATTCACTCGCGGAGTTAGCAGCTCTAAAGGGTCATTCTTCGCTGTTATCTCTTTTTGCATCTCAAAATAATATCGCCCAACCCCAACAGAACCAACAGATGGCAAACTTTAATCCGTCGCAGAACCAATTAACGGACGTACAAAAACAGTTTTTGGTGAGAGCAATCCAATCCCAGCCTTCTGGACAAAACCAACCTGGCGTAAACTTTGCTCCGACTCAATTTTGCGTAGCTGGTCCGGACAATCGACCAGCTATTGCTGTCCAAGGTTCACCAGTGACATCGCAACAGCCCCAGGTAATAGTGACACCTATAGCCAGCCAACCTCCTTATATAACTGTGCAAGCTCAACCTTTAACCAACTTCATGCAGAATCAACAACCGCAACTAATAGAAGAACCGTCAATACTAAACTATTTTCTATCAGAACTTCAAGCTTCTGATCCTCAGTATAACATGTATCCTCCTTACCCAGTACAAAAGAAGGAGTCGAAATCAAGTCTCAAAACTTTAATTCCGTTGATAATCAACTTGTTGAAGGAGAAGAGTAGTTGTGGCTGCCAAAATTGTGGGTGTCCTAGTAATGGATGCGGCACCAACAATGGTCCCGGACCTACAATATTCGGCGGGTATTCCAGTCTGATGAATTATGGTCAAGGGGCAGTAGATGCTATTACGAAAACGAGTAATGTTGAAGACACAAAGAGTAAAGGTAATAAGAAAGAAAAGAAAAATGTTAAGAAAAATATAGTCAACGTTGACAGTGAAGAGGCATCAGATGAAAATTACTCTGACGAAGTGGAGGACAGTGAAGAAGAGTAAATGTTAGTAGATCCTGAAAAAACTAGGATAGTAATAAAAATGTTGACGGTGATAATAATTAGGATGTTTTTTATGTGATAATAATTACGAATAGACTAAAATAAGGTATTTTATTAAGATACTGAAAATTTGTAATTGATGTTTTATTTCTGAACAATTTGGTCATTTATAAAGATATTACTTTTAATCGGCTTCCATTAAATTTACCTTAGCTATTTAATATTCAATACATTACCTACTTAGTTTAAATTTTAGCTTCATTCATCAGATTTCTATTTCACAACACTATTGATATGAATAAACACCAGCATAAACCATTGTTTAATAGTCATATGAAGTGGCATGCACACATGTGGCCACTTACGGCCACAATGTTCGAATTATGAATCATTACACCGTTGTCATCCACAACCTGTTTGTTGGCCGTTAATCAGACCTTTGTGGCAGAATTTAGCATAAGCATTGAGGCAATAATACTCGTATAGAGTAAAATTAGGCTCTGAATATTTTATAAGGAACAGCAGTTGGGACAAGAGCTTTACCTATGTATATAAAAAGGAATGAAAGAAAAAATAGTTATTAGACTCACACACGACAAAAAAAAATGGTTGAATTCACAATAAAACAAAAATAGACAGTCTATAGACTGGAAATATTTGCTGATGATTTAAATATCAATAAATTAACTGTTGACAATCAGCTGAAGTACAGGTACAAAACTACTCAGAAACAAATTGAACCTAAACTAGGTTTCCAAGTTCTGTGACGGAGTATGTAAGCCGTACCACGAGATAAGAGCGAAGTATCTAACTAAAACGTTTAGTTAGCCACTTTAGCAGAAGATTAAGCATAAATGAATTACGCAGATGACTCATTTAAATTTATTTTCAGCATCGTCATACATCCACCTGTCCTCTATCTCTTCAAATACCAGAAGAACAAAGACTTTATAAAAGACAAAGAAATATCCATCTTCATCGTTTTGTATAAAATCTGTGTGCACTTGCACGATACTCGTAATCACCACAATGTCGTCTTCAAGTCTCATTATTCTTCTCACAGTCGTCGTGGCTCTTAATGTGAGTTTCTAACTTTATTATATCTACTAATTTTCTTGTGTTGTTTATGGGAGGTTCGTTGGTAATAATGTTGTTTTATGGATAGTGTTAATTAGCAAAAATGAGTTAAGTTTTAGTGGGGTAGCTGGCGGGGTTAATGATGTCAATAACAGTTACTTCTTACACAAAAGGCTTTAAACAATCGCCTTTTATTTTAAACCCTTACACACTCGTTTATAATATTTTAAAAGCTTTGCCTCCTAAACCAAGATAGATACAGATAGATTCTACCCAAATTATTTGGATACGCTCTTTCTTTGGGCTTTTTAAACTACAAATATTATTACCTTAATACAGAACATATAATATTTGAAATTAGCCGACGTCCTTGGTAGAACTCAGTTAAAATTCAGTCAGATCAGAGCTTATCCAATCATGGTAAACATGTCAGAAGACATAATGGCTCAGTAAACTTAAAATGTAATAACTAGGTTCTGGCCATCTTAGAGGACATCTATTGTGAGTTAGAGCATTTCAACACGTAGCTATCCGCAAGGTTTTGCATATAACCGTGACGGTGTCTAGTAGTAACAAGGCAAAAACAATCTGACTATGAAATATTGTTACTTCATGATGTCATTCCTATTCACACTTGTACTAAATTCTTAGTACGAGCTGTTAACTTATAAAGATACAGTACAAAATGTGTACATTTGAAACCGTGGATGCTAGTAAAGAACAACATAACGTCACGCCTAAAATCCTGGATGGGATAGGAAGAGGTGTACCAATAGTACATCTTTTTGCCAATCCCATGAAGTAGGAGCGAGCCTATTGCCAACAATCGGGCGCAAACCTGGACCCCGTACAGCTACCGTGAAATTTCTAGCCATTTTTATTATTGTAAAGTTCACCCTCGGTTTTTTCAATTATTTTCAACATCTTACTTTCATTTTTAGAAACGTAATTTTCGTAATCGAATTTCACTAGCTTCCAGGTTTAAATGGTTACTCTTTATAAGGCTTTATACTAAAGGTTGTCGAAATATTTTCATTTCAGGGAATTTAAGATTGTCTCGTTATAATTCTACACATGTATGAATAGAGGTTTGTTCTAGTGCTAATTTTTAAATATTTTGAACTCAGTCACGCTTTTTTAGAAAGCGCACTATTGAAGTTTTCTCCTCCATTCTGTAACAGCTTAATAATTGGAATAGCTTAATTTGCTTTATTCTGAGCTCAAGCATCAGTCAAGGAGTTGTTTTTGACATCCAGGATCCAATGTTTCAAAAGATTCAGCAGATCCCGCCTTCTACAATTTACCTTCGTCCGTCTGCAATTCTTTCAGGCATAAAATAAAAGTCATGCTTCTCAATAGGTCATTCATAAGCTCCTTAGCACTGTAAGGCTTTGAACAAGGCGTAACAAGCATCATCTAATGACATTAGTGGAAATCGGCTTAGATCGGCTTAGCGAGCGCAGTGACCGAGGTGTCCCCTGGGCCTCTGACCTCAGTCCTCATTGTATGAGAGGCAGACGAAGCGTTAAGGATACATATGAACATTATATTATATCGTCACGGTAGTCACACGTATGGGATCAGCTGAATTCTAAGCTTCTCTAGTTTTGGTAACTTGAGTGTCACAGGATTGAGTTTGTGGAGATATTTACTGTTAGGTTTGCGGTTGACGAACGTTGCTATCAAAAGCTTTTGGAAACAATGAAACATATTGGTCGGATTATGTTACATATACGCTCTTAATTGGGTGGACGTCATAGACTAAACAAAAGAGGTTAACACTAACACACCTTAGCTGTAAATCGCAATTTTCCTGCTTATCTACGCCTCGGTAGCACCTTATGTAGCTTTAATCTCCTTACAGATGGCTGACGCGAATCCCTACGGCTATCCAGGACCAGGCTACCCTGGAGGATGCAGAGGTGGCTACAACAGCCCAGTACCTTACGGTCAACAACCGTACCTGCCGCAGCCGCCCATCATCATAAGAGAAGAAAATAGCGCCTTAGAGAAGTTTCTTCCGTTCCTGCTCATTCTGCTAACACAGTAATGTTTTAGCAAGAGTAAAGGCCCGTTAGCACCATAAATCACTCAATGCGTTTAGCGCTAAACGTTCTGTTTCTGTCAACCGTTTAAAGATGGCAGGGACAGAACGAGGTTTTAAATAATTATGTGGTGCAACAGGGCCTAAGTAAATGATCCCAGAAAGGATCTAACAATGTATATATGAGTGCACGGTATAAAGAAAAATTGTTCAAATGTCTGTTTTGTAGATTGGTTGTCTTCTAATAAAAGTATAAAATAAACAGTGAGATAATAAACATTGTTTGATTCTATATTTTTTTCTTACTGGCCATTTACAATAAGCTACAGGCAACTGTCCACCATCACCGATTGACGAAGGTAAAATAACGTTGATAAAGTTCGATATACTCGTACGAAGCGACTATCGAGATAGAACTGTATGAAATCACTAGAAATCTACGAATAGAGTTAACATATCGATATTACATATTTTACATAACTTTACGTGACAAAATAATCGATGTTAAGTAATTTTGGTAGTCTTTGATAAGGGAATAGTATTGTTCGAAGAATATTACTTAAAATCAGTGATATTATGACAAGATGGTGGTATAAATGGTGTAGATTAGTGTCGCGAAATATTATAACCTTTACAATGGCTTCCCTAGCTTGGCTTGCTTGCTTTGTTGTTCTCTCCAACGCCGTAAGAAACTATTACTTTTTTATAGTTATTTATATTGTACCGCTGTTATAATTACTCCTATTAACAATATACTCCTTCAATAACGAGCTCCGAATGTGTTTGATCAAATCTTATTGTTCATTGAGAATCTTTATAAAAATCTCTTTTTTATTCAGCTAACTAAATCACCAGAACACATTTCTGTGCTAGCTCAAATCATTCTTGTGTTTCCCAGGTATTCCTGATCCAGGCCCAGTATGCACCACCGGGCTTTGGACCGCAAGGCTACGGAGCCCCACCACCATACCCCATCATTGTGAAGTCCAGCAATGACGACGACGGTATGAAGACCATCCTGCCGATCCTGCTCCTCTTGCTGTGTGATAATGGAGGCTTTGGAGGATTCGGCGGCGGCTGTGGTGGCGGCTGCGGCGGTGGATGTGGAGGCGGGTGTGGTGGCAACTGCGGCTGCGGGGGCCAGACCATTCCCATCCCCTACCCTATTCCCTTCCCTATCAACAGCCCTGTTGTCTGCAACTAAATAGTGCCTTTATTTTGAACTCGACTTTTTTGGTTAACAAATAAGGCTGAGATAAGTTTAAATTGTTTTCTGATATTCTTATTCTGTATTGGTGTAACAAAATTCAAGAAACCTCTGAATCTGATTTGCTGCCCACAACTTATGTGACATAACTGGCTGAATGGGAGCGTATACCTCTGCCTAATCTTTCGGGGATTGTAGGTGTGATATTCTGTTACATCTAAGAAATAATCCTTTGTTTAACTTAACTGCGACAATAGTTTAATCAATAGTTTAGTTCGCAATCGAGAGATGGCGTCTGCAAATCTTGTGGTTGATACTGTGGGTTATTCAATTTGAATAGTTCACATGGGTTGGTTTCTGTTATTGCCGCTGTTTCCTTTCATGATTACAGTAAATATTATTTCTGTTTGTTTTTGTTAAATAAATATATATTTACTTACATAATTTTATTGCTGTTTTTATTTTCTAAATTTTGGTCCTGTTTTTAAGAATTTTCAAGAAATTTTTCTTAGAATTCAGTAAGCCCAAAAAACTGCCCTCTTAGAGTTGTAATTTTTATATTTGTAGGTCTAAGAGAAATGAAGAAATTGCATTAAGAAATATTCCTATGCCACTGCGAAACAGTAATTACCAATATAATGACATGCTTTGAATGCCTACGTGTCAAAGGTTGCACAGGACTACATTACATCACTTACTTAGTAACCGAGTTAGGTTTAGAAACGCACAGTATATATAGAGTACACAATATGTGTTATTAATCACATGTGAACCTTCAAAATGGGTCTTAAGAACCTTTACGCGTTTACCGCTCTCTTGCTGGTCTGGAAGGTAAGTTTTACAAAACCAATGAATTGGGATTAATAAAGTAAATTCCATTTGAAACGAAAGAATTAAAGCAAACTCTCATCCTGCCAGGGCTGCGGGACTGTTCGAAAGAGATACCGTGGCCCTGGAACACAAAGGGCAAAGAAGGAACATGGATGGGTTTTAGTCAGTACAAGTCTGACACTCCCCTCCGCTCCGCCCAGAGTGGGGGGGGGGGGGTCATTTGATGATTTCCCATCCGAGAAAAAAAACAAAAAAAAGACTTTCTCTTGATCATCATCATCATTTGCCTAATCTTTTCACAAATAGGTTACCGTTAGCTACTAGTCTAATCAAATGATATATGGGCAGACTGTAGATCTAACCTCTACAATCTAGTTATGTGTTCTCTTGATATTTATATTTTTTATAATAATTATTCAGGTCTGCAAGGTCTACGGCCAAGCAGCCCGCGTGGAGTACATCACCCAGCCCTGCTCGTCATCAGTAGCGACCACCGTCCAGTCGACTCCTCAACTCGTAGTTCCGGCTATCATCAAGCCAGTCATATCGCCTTACGACTCTTATATCCAAGAGTCCTGCCCCTGCGTCCCCAGCTACAACGGCTTCAATGGCTACTCCAACTACGCGCCCAGCTACCCTCAGCCTATGCCCCCGATCATCATCGACGATGATGACGACGACAACTGGCACCATCTTCTCTACTTTCTCATCTTCGCTATGAGAAACAAGAGAAACTGTGGCTCCGGAAACTGTGGAGGGTACAACGGCGGTTATAATGGAGGATGTGGCTGCGGAGGAGGATGCAGCGGAGGTTGCGGAGGCTATAACGGAGGATACAACAGCAGATGCGGCTGCGGCAGCAACTGCGGCTGCGGCTGTGGATACGACAACATCAACTTCGGTGGATACTCCAACAACAACTACGGATCCGGTGTCAACTACATCCCCTACCCTATTCCTTATCCCATGAGCAGTCCCTACCCTTACAGCTTCCCTGGTTTCGGAGGCTACCCTGATAACTCCTGCGGTATTATCGAGGAGCCCTACCAACCAAACAACGAAATCAATCTTATAATAAGAACAGACGGTTCCTGTACTTGTTAATTCAATTTGCTTTCTGTTAAATAAAGTGAAATTTTCAGTATTCGCATTGTTTGATTGTATTGCGTCTAAGGGTTCAGTACTAACCCTGGAGGGACAGTTGCGCTACAACCCAGCTGACCAGGCATTATTTTACCAGACCATGAGCTAATATTCTTACCCATACCATGCCAACACAAGAGATGAAGAAGACCCCATGAACTCAATTCTTATTGATCTGCTGGCTGCTGGTAATAATTCATTGGTAATAAGAGAAAAAGCGGAGGCGCTTGTTAAGGTGGCCATTTGAAATACTGATGAATAAGAGCGTTTACGACTTACGGCATTTCATACAAACTTTCAAAACCTCCCTTTTCAAACTACTGTCAAACTTTCTTTTTTTTCGAACTGACTGAACCGATTTTAATGAAACTTCATACTCATAAGCAGGACACATAGATCTAAAAAGTTATCAGAGAACATTTTCGAAAAATAGTGGTACAGCTAAATTAGACGATTTTAGGTTTTGCACAGAAACAGAAATTTCCAATTATGTTTTTTTTAAGATATTTCGAAAATGTTCTCTGATAATTTTTACAGTTATTTATCCTGCTTATGCTATGCGTAAACGCTCTTAAAGGATGGATATTTCGGTTTAGAATAAAATAGTTTTGGGTGCACACTCAGAGGACTTGGCAAATTACTATCTGTAATGTTGTGAAATGTACGGAAGACTAAATTCTCCTCAGCAATTCAATTTTACATTTGGATTGAGCAACTCGGCCACGTCCTTGACAAAATTTCTTGTAATTATTATTTCTGTCCCAATTATTACGAAATATCGTTTGACCCATATATTGGTACTACGAATTGGAATATAAACAGGTATCCAATGAGTCCACCGGCATAAGGAATTGTGTGAACGACGAGATGACTCGACCAAAGAAAATCATTTTTAATATATTTCTGTTAATTATTCAGGTTAGTAAGCTCATATATTATATTAATAGTAATTACAATAGCAGAGCCTCGATCAATACCTGCGAAGGCTCTCGTTAGGCAGCTGGATCAAGGGCTTGATTCAGACAGCGGTACTCCTGGACACGGCTCATATTGTTAGGTTCCTCTCTCTGGAGCATTGACCGCCGGTAGCTTGGACCCTGATCCCGATACCGGTGGGCTACAATTTTTTTATATTTTTAAATGTTTTTTTTTTTTCATTTTTTTTTGTAAGGAATATTTAAAAATATAATTTGTTTATATGAAAAAAATAAAGGAAATAATTACAATAATAGTTACTGTTTAAATTGTAGTAATGAAAACTTAATCTCTTTTACATTTCAGGCAATAACGTTAAATCCGCCACATCAGTTCAGACTCTCCAGTCTGTCTGACTTTAGTTAAAGGAAAGCAGGTAGACGGCCAGTCCACGTCGCTACTCAAAAGTTACTCTTTACTAACTCAAGTTACCAATACTAGCCGGAATGTCACAGCTTTAATACTTCAGTAGCGAGTACATGAGTTACAAGACGCGAATAACTTACGCGTTATTAACTAGTTTGTGATTGGTTGCGTCGTGTAAGTACGGACTACCAGAGAAATACTGTGCTGAGACTGGCTACTCATTCTTGATTTTGGCGTGTAACAGTTTACTTTTGATAAGCCTCATCATAATCATCATCTGCTTAGCGTTTTCACAACTATGTTGAGGTCGGCTTCCAGTCTAACCGAATTCATCTGAATACCAGTATTTTACATGGAGCGACTGAGTATTACGATTTCCCTTGGCGAGACTGGTTGTCACTTTCGGGCCACTGAATATCTGGAACGACTGTCAAAGATCTACAAATGACAGCCGGGACCAACGGCTTAACGCGCTTTCCGAGGCATGGAAATTCACTTTTGACAAGCCTAACTATTCTTAGGTATTTGTAATAGCCATCATCTCAGATTTATAATGTTATTGTGACATAATGCAGTGAAGCAATTTGAATCTTGTCAAACAAGTTCTAGAAAATTCGAGCCATGTATCAATTTCTTGTTGAAAATATCACAAGTTTGTAGAAGTTTTTATTGCGAAAAGTGTCAGACGAAATAGGAGCCACCGCCCCACTGGTAACTGGAAAAGTCTTGTTTTCTTTGTAAATGAAACTGTCATGATAAAACACGAATGTTTACGATAGTTTCGTGAGTCCTAGGTACTTGTAACTATTGTTTAGTTCAACTTTCATTGAAAAGTTACTTACTGCGTTATTAACTTAATCACATAAATGAAGCATTGTATCAGGGGTCTATACTATGTCGAGAGGAATAGAATCATCATCATCTGCCCAGAATTTTCCCAACTATGTTGGAGTCGGTTTCCAGTCTCACCGGATGACCGCATCCGGTGAGACTGGAACTGACTGAAGTATTATAAGACCAGGATTTTACATGGAGCGACTCTATCATCATCATGAAGCAATCTATGTGGTTATTAATCTCGGCTATTTTTGTTTCAGCTTAACCTTGTGCTGTGTCAATGGCTGCCCCAAGATCCATACAGTCTATGCGGTAACTTATATGGCAATCTGTACGGCACTACATGCAACCCGACCTGCAACACGTGTAACAACCCGACCTGCGACCCATGTGGCAACCCGAATTGTAATCTATTAGGTGACACATGTGGAATTCCTAACTGTAACACTTACAGCAATGGACTATGTGGCAACTTAAACCTCAATCATTACGGCAACGACTGTGGCAATCCAAGCTGCAACACATGTGGGATCCCAAGTTGCAACACATGTGGGATCCCAAGTTGTAACACATGTGGGATCCCAAGTTGTAACACATGTAACAACGCATGTGATAACCCAACCTGCAACGCTTGTGGAATTCCGAATTACAACCTATTGAATAACGGCTGCGGCAACCCGGCCTGCAACCTTTACGACGAACCTTGTGGCAACCCGATCTGTAATGCGTACACCAACCCGTACGCCGCGTACAGCTACGACTCATTCGGTCAACCAACCATCGCTCCTTGCAACCAACCTTACTGGCAACCTGAAGCTGTCTACTCGCAACCACAGAGCAACCAACCGCCCGTCATTATAATAAAAGACGATGATGATGGATGTTCTAGAGATTTTCGCAACGATGAGCTTTATACTTTATTACTGTCATCAGTTTTTAATAATAATAATAATAATGGCCCTTCCCCAATTTCACCTTTTGGCTTCTATGGCAACTGTTATGGAAACGGTTGCAGCTGTTGCAATAATAATAACAATTGTAACTGTAACAATAATTGTAACTGTAACAATAATTGCAACTGTAACAATAATTGTAACTGTAACAACGGCTGCAACTGCGGTTGCTCTTGTGGCAATGGATACAATAATTGCAATGATAACAACTGCAACAATTGTAATAAATGCAATAGTAATTGCAACTCTAGCCCTACGTTGCATGTCACGATTGTTTTGCCGAAGGCCGATAAGATTACTGGAAAACCAAGTGTTACAATGGTTTGAAAAAAATTGTGTAAATTCTGTAACTTTATATCATCGGCTCTAAGATGCCCTCCATAGAACTGCAGTATCTTGTTTCGTGCTTTGCAAAAACGTGTTTTTTGTTATCTTGTCCAATAAAACATTTTATATTCAACACGTGTATTGATATTATTTCCCTTTCGTTGTTTCTAACTAAGCGTATTCAATTTCACACTGATTACTGTCTTTGTTATAATTATTTCTAAACGTAAAGAAAACTTACCGGTATTCCTAGATTAGGGACCGTACCGCCACCTCTTAAAGCATCACTCATCAATTTACTGTCACTTCAGTGTGGAAAAAGATAGAGCTATACAGGACGACTAGCTCCGTCTTTTGCCCACTGAAGTAAGATTAAATAATACTGCTGTATGATATAGGGTAGGTAGGCCCTCTGTTCGAATAAAGAAGAATGATAGGTATTGTTATCACTTGACCGGCATTGTGAACCAACAAGGCTCACCCCCTCTGAAAGAGAAGGCCTATTTCCCAAAAGTGAAAAAATTCAGGCTGAATATGTTAAGTAAAACACTCAACTATGTCACATTTAGCTTAGTCACAAGCAACAAACTCAAATATGTTTTTTATGTTCGAGATACACGAGGCTAGTTTTTCAAGCTAGGATAGTAAGCTAGTGTTAGTAAGCTACCAAGTTTCAAAAACTATCTTCGTGTATCTCGGGTATTATAGACTATTATATAAATAACGTTATCAGAAAAACAACACAGCCTTGCAAGATCATTGACACCAAATTCTATAATAGAATTTAAATGCCTTACGATAATCTCGCTCGGACTTGTTTCAATAAACCACATCTCAGCAAATGTGTAACGTTTCTGATATAATCGTTTTAACACTGTAGATATATATAGAACACGTTTATCCAACAGATAATCCACTAAGCCTAAAATCTCGCGATCATGCAGTTATATTTACATTGAAACCTACGCTTGGAACCATGACAAATAGTGTGCGTATGTATTTCAGTGTTCAACTATATAAAATATACTAGAATCTTCGTAAATACACTTACGACTGTTTGGAGGAATAATTTTCAAGCTTAACATCACACTGGGAAAATATCTAACATAATATTATAAACGTTTAATGAGTTTGTTTTATGAAATAAAACACTAGGGCCATGTGGTCGAGTGACCACCTAGTATTTTGGGATATCTTCAAGCGGTTGGTCAACTCTTCACGTGACCAGAGGACTGGCTTTTTTTGGCTCACGAATCAGTTATGCCATCTAACGTGGCAATGCCGTCAGCCTTCTGGACACTTTTCCTATTGAAAGGGATGTGGACGAATTTTGATTTTTGGTGCAAGCGGGCTTATAAAAGAGAATTTCCATAAAAATGAAATTATGATTAGGTATGATACTGACTCTTGTCAATATCTCGGCCAGCTGATAGTAGGCTGTTTAATTACCAATAAATGATAGATGCTACAGAACAAAATTACCTAGAATTTAAGGACCCTAAAGGCATAGCTAACGACGAACAACAGACTGAAACACAGCCCGATTAATATCATCGGTGATTAAAATCACAGACCGCAAAACGAATAAAAAGATCAGAGACCATTTTTTAAAAAAAGGTCGTCAAGGTGTAACGACCTTGACGACCTTTTTTTGTCCTAACATCGAAAAAAAAAGCACAATGGCCGAACGAATTCTTTTTAAAGCTATCTAAGGAATTGCTGAGCAGCCTTTTTAGTAATTAAAATAATTAATTTAAATTGAGAAATAGTTTTTTTATCAGCGGCCTACGTGCTTAGTATGGCACACATACCTATATTTACGAAATCCTAGACGGTAATTGCCCAATTTTTACCTTGACTATGAAAATGTATAAAAGTAGGTTTCATTTGTTTACGTGAAAACTGTCAACATGGCTTCCGTAAAGTTTGTCGCCTTTGCAGCTCTTCTGCTTGTGCTGAACGTAAGTTTAATTTATTTAATAAAAAAAAAATATTAACGTTAACCCAGTTTTAAGTGATTCACTTATGACTTGCTTGAACTTTTTAAATGGAACTTAAGGTTTTTTTAATTAAAAATATTTTAATTAACTTTATTACGAGTCCTTTTATCCTCCAAAACGCTTCTGATCAAAAGTTTCCATATCTATCGCTACAAAGAGGAATGCTAAAATTACTTCAACCACGTTTAGAAAATTAAATTGGGATTCGTTCAAACTTTTTCACTTCATTTGCTAACCATCGATGGCACCTACTGTCATATGCCAAAAATCGCTTGTCAAAATTCTCATAACCTTTAACTTCATGTAACCTTTAGATACTTTGTATGCCTCCGCCACCAGCTAAAATTACATTTCCTTAGAAACACCGAATTCCATGCCCAGCTGACGCAAATAGAACATCAAAGGCAACCTACTTATTACTGAACATGTGCTGCTGTGGGTGTCAGCGAGAGTAAATATTACGATAATATAGAAGAAAATTGTGAATCTACAATATTTGTTCAATTTTTTTTTTTCGGTTTTTCACGAAAAGAAAAAACAACTAAACAATTTGACATCTCGTAAGAATGTCAACAAGCTACGTGCGAGATAAAATAATAATAATCATCATAAATCCAATCTAAACTTTTAACTGTGTAGGAATCGATATCTTTTTAAGAACGCAGACGATTTTTTTTTCTGATTTCAAACAGTAGTTTAATTAAAAATAGCATTGATTTTCGAATGCTACCACAGTTAATAATATACTCCCCGATCGATACTGAGTATACTTCAATACACACAACGAGTACACACAATATCCTCGTTTACTCGTAGCTAAATATAACAAGCGTCAGTTAGATTCAATGCAGATCAAACAGAATATGATTAGTCTTAGCTTGTAGTCTTGTACCACTCAACTCCTGGCCTATTGTCAACATATTGTAATGATAAATCAGTCAGTTATGATTAACAGCAACCTGTCTTGTTCTGTTACAGATGCACTGGGCCCAGTGCCAGTTCTACCCAGGGTACGGCGGTTACTATCCACAGGTGTACGAAAAGAATAACAATAACGACCTGGACACTATTCTCCCGATCCTGATCCTGGCCATGTTAGGAAGGAATGGCAATGGTTTTGGCGGCTGTGGTGGTTATGGCGGCGGCTGTGGGTGCGGAAACTGTGGAGGGGGGTGCGGATGTGGACGGTGTTAACAACACTGATCAAAGACAAGTAGACGATGCTGAAAAGATTGATGTTCAAACGAAAATATTTAGAAAAAGAACAGTTTATTTTTAATTTTGGAATGTAAAAATGCCTTTAATTTTGTTTTGTTTTCGAAAAGAGAACGATGAAAAAATATAAAACCAATATGTTAATAAATATAATGACTGTCTTTCATTTCAGCCACAGGTTGAATTTGATATTATACAAATGACAAGAGCCAAAATAAAACAAATGGTACGCAATATACTCTGATAACTCGAGTAATCAACGAATTATGTAATAACTGTAATAATACAATTATCGCCATATAATGTTACAATGCAGTAGAGATAATATTGTTTTTATAGGATTTTTATATGATACAGCACGTCCCAAAAGTGTGTAACTTCGTGATTTTTTTTTTGCACAACACTTATTCGTGACTTGCAAACTCAATAAAACCAGAAATCTTTTTTAAAAATAACTACTTACTGACAATATTTTATTAGGAATGAAAGTATAATCAGTGCTTAAAGTGTATTTAAAAAAAAATTACTCCTCACTAAAACATATTTTCTACAACACATCACAATGAATTTGGGATATCTCATTTTATTTTTAACGCTAAAAGTAAGTAAATTTTGCTGTTCAGTACTGCTTTTTGCGATAAACGTAACGTAAAAAAATCATATAATATTCATTTTAACTATACATATAAATTATTTTTTTAGAACATCAACTGCTACAACCCTAAACGGCATACGCAAACATCAACGAATACCTTTAAAAACTTGAAATCTAAAGCCGTAGACCCAGTGATTCCAGCCAGATATAAAATTACAAGTACGAAGAACTACGAAGACCTAAGTACAACAAAAAGTTTCCCGGAATACTTCCCACAAGTAGAATACCCAGAAAGTGTAGTAGATTCGTCGAAACCTTTCTATATTACCTCAAGCCCTTTCCCTAATGACGTCAAATCAACATTTAACGCTCTTGTTGCCAAAGAAAAAAGTCAAGCAAAGACAACTACTGATTTTTCTTGGACCCAAAGCGAAAAAAGTAAAGAAAAGGTGTCCGGTACAACGCAAAAAGTTGGCGAAAATGAGATAACAGTTACAAAAGGAAATGAAATCAATTCCAATGATAAGGGCACAAACGAAACGCTTCATGAAGATATTACTTTAGTAGCTGTTGAGGATAAAACTGCGAATGACGAGATTTTAAATTCTGAGACGGACAAGCTGTTCACCAATTTGACGTCGACAGACCAATTTGCTGAACGTAAACACATGGATTACGTCGTAGAGCTGATTAACGACATGGATGAAGTTATGAAAAACTTGACCAGTGTAGAAATACCAAAATGTGACGAAGAGGGCCTTAAAACAGTGTATACAGTTGAAAGTGAATGCCCAGAAGAATTTAAATTAAGTTCAGATATGAGGCCTAATAACAATGATTCCATTATCGTATTGAATGGAAATTCAGACCTTACAAAGGAACATCCTGAACCAATAAGGAACCCATTATTTGAAGATTCGGATTCAAATGATGCATTAACGAGCTTCACTTCGTTATTAAATGAATATATCACGAATGCTACTTCTGTTGAGGAGGATATGCAAAGTGATTTTTGCAGCACTGGGACCATAGCCAAGGAAACTAATACTACTTATACTGAAAGTTAAACTGTATATTTTTGATCTAGTTTGAGATTTTGGCGGAAATGTTGTTGAATTCTTTTAGTTAATTATAAGAAGACTTGGCTTTAACGCGACATTATCATTTGTCGTTTAGTGTTATCTAACTCATGTAAAACATCTTAAGTTATGTATAGTTTAAAGGAAACAATCAAGCTTATTTATTTACTTTAAATGTTAAGTAACATCTAATAAATAGTAATTCATTTTTGGTAGAAAAAAAAAAAAGTAAACTGTTAAATAAGTGTGTTAAGAATATTTAAATGGAATAAGTAATTATTGTCGGTAATACTCGTAAATTATACGTAAGAAGTTAGCCAAAATGTGTTTTTTATATCTAAAACACCGGCCAAGTGCGTGTCGGGCCACGCGCAATGTAGTATTCCGTAGTTGCCTATCAATATACGCGGATTTGCCTCCGAACGATGATTTTTATTGTATCTAATAATAAAAAACAAATTTACTTTTGCAGTTGAAAAACCTGCGCTCCCATACATTATGTTTAGGAAAATATGATAATCAATTACATTTTATAAGTTAGTCGACTATTACTCGTAAACTTGTAAAGACTATTTAGCTGTGCTAGTTTTCCTTTTAATTTCGTATATATACTACCACCGTGAATTTAACACCCAAACATAACTGTTTAGCTGGTAGAGAGGGGGGGGGGGGGGGGGTCACTTGAGTCTAACGAAAATTAGCACTTTAAAACTTAATATTTCACAAACAAATCCCTTAATCAAAAATGATTTAAACAAACTCGCACTATTTTTTGAATATCTATCCAACGACGTACCACACTATGGGGTACTCCAGAAAAAAAAAAAACATTTTACGTGTAGGTACAGGAGTTAACCAAAAAAATACTTTTCGCGATTTTATTTTACTACTTTGTCGGCGTGCATGCATATACAGATTAGTTAATCTGTATATTCATGCCAAATTACAGCTTTCCAGTACTAAGAGTCTTTGAGCTAAGCTGCAGACAGACAGACGGACATGGCGAAACTACATTATATAAAGGTTCCTTTCCTTGTTGACTACAGAACCATAAAAATAAAAACTTACCAATAGTCCACACCACATCATTTATTATTTAGTCTAAACATCACGGATTTTACCTGGAAAATAGAAAAAAAAGTATAAGAAAAAGTATTAGGAAACCATAAAAATAAAAACTTACCAATAGTCCACACCACATCATTTATTATTTAGTCTAAACATCACGGATTTTACCTGGAAAATAGAAAAAAAAGTATAAGAAAAAGTATTAGGAAATCATCAAATCGTAGAATTACTATTATACTACATGTTAATATGTGGTAATCTATGATTATTTGATATGCAGCTTGTAATCATAATAGACAATTTGTCTATAAGAGCAATATGAATAGATCACGGTCCTATTATTAATAAAGATAAATAAACCGAAGCATTACAAATAAAGAAAGTGCGGAAGCTTTGGAACATTTCAATGAAATGGGATTTCGGAAGAAGGTGACTATAAGCTTAGTGGTAATCGCGCTAACACAGGTAAGAACAATTATTCTTAATTTATTTTATAACAATTACTGCGGCATATTTTTGAAAAATCCTGTATTTATTTATCGTTGCATTATTTATCGATAATTATATCCACAATCTTTGGAAACAAATAATAAGTATTTAGTGTTTTGTTGTTCTTTAAATCTCACTACGGTGGATACTTGACACTGCTCTAATTTTGAATTAATGTGGCCTTACAAAAATAATCAAATTATGTGTCTTGTATTTATGAGCGAAGATTGAAAATACTATCTTGCATTACCCGCTTGGGGCAGTCATCTGTTCAACTTTGTTGCTTACAAAAAGTACGTCTATTTCAGATAGCGTGCAGACATTGCATGTCAAGAACACCAAGAAAGGCTCCTTTGAAATGTTACCTAAACGACTTGAAACCCGTCAAAAACAACCCTGCCTCGACGCTATATTCGCCTACAAAAGCAAACAAGACACCAAAACAAACATTTGGAAAGGCAGCGCAAAATGGCAGAATTAGCCAGAATCCTCTACCAAAGAAATCTTTGTACAACACATATAATTTTCCAGAAAATGAATATCCACTGGACAATGCTCCGCGAGATCCTTTTCGTATTGGAATGAACTTTAATGAGAATAATAATGTCAACACTCTACTGAAAGTTCGTAATTTACAAAGCTCAGCAATAAACGATTTGAAAAAGGAAATGAAAATGAAACGTAAACTTTTAAGTAATAAACAAATGAACAACGAAAACATCCCGTTAAAAACTGACATGTCTTCGATAAAAATCGCATCAAACCCTGATTCGGTACGTTTAATCGATCCGGAAACATTTCCCGAAGTTCAGTATCCTCTAAACACAATGGAGACGTGGGGGCAAAACTATTGGAATTATTTACCATTTACACAGGAAAAACAATTAAATGGATTTGGGCAGCAGGCATTCAACTCTAAAGCCAGTGAAGGTATTATATATCAACCTTTCACAAGACTCACCAAAGCAAAAGCAAGTAAATTTCTTCAATCATATGATAAATTAAAAGAAGAGCATAGGAGGACTTCTACAGAAAATTCCAAACGTAGTAACGTAGGTCAAAAAGGATTAAACTTCACAAAAACTGCTACTTGTGAAAGAGTTTCTGACGATTTTATTACTGCTGGCTTATTATCGAATACTCTTGTAAAAGCGTCAGATACGAAAACATTGGAAGCAAACTTTGCAAAAAATACATGTTCACTTATAGAAAATCCATATTATCACGCAATGCCATTACCGTACAAAGTTATTGAGGAAAATATTGAAAACGTTTGCCCAGTATTTCAACTGAAAAATAATACACAAGAATTAGAAGATGCGGACAGTAGTGTAATTTCTAAAACGTTACAACTGATCGAAGAAATACTGTTAAATGGTGACACCAGTTCAAAAGTACCACCCAAAAACAAAAGTAAAGAAAAAGAAAACAATGTGAATACAACTGAGACCGACTATACTGGTGGCTCAGCAAATAAAGATATACCCATCAATCCGATCGATAATGCTGAAACCTCTACTATCGTTCTCATTGAAGAATTATCACAAGAAATCTTTGATGATGACCAAGCTGATATTTTGCCATACAACCTGCCATCGCTTCTAGAGGAGACAATACCTGAGAATACGACAACAGCTGCAGGTCCTTGTCAGAATGTCAGAATGCCACTACCATTCACTGAGCCTATAACTTACAGTGCACTAACAAATACCTCAAGCCCAGACCTGACTAACACGACTACTTTATCAAACGTTAACACAGTTCCAGGGTATACTTCGATAATTATTATCCCTATGAACAACGACGCTGTTGGTAAGTCACACATGTTTGATACTACATCAGATACACCAATTATTGTCTACTTACCGTCCACTCAATCCAGCAGCATACCCACTCAAACTCCGCCTCTTAATCATATAGTATCTTCGTCACTAGGTAATCCCGTGACAAATAATCAACCATACAATATTATTTCTAATATGGCGCCAGTTCAGAATGATAACCCTCCATCCACCGCTCTCGTTAGTGAATTACTAAACAGTATTTCAGACAGTGGGTCATCTTTGCCAATACACGAGACGTTGCCAACAAATTCAAAGTGTTACAATAATGAGAACAGTCCGTCATCGATGAGAGAGAAACCAGTCTCAGACATTCTGATACATAAATCATTGATAGATGATGCACCTTTTGTCACTCCAAGTTGCAATGAAAAGCTGATTCAACAACCTGTAGAAACTGATAACTTTGACAAAGATCCTGAGACTCTGCCACCAACACTAGATTTTGAACATCCAGTGTTTGACTTCGCTGACAGTAACATTACATCGTTGAGCCACAGACCATACAACAACGTCCTTAACAATGAATTGCCAATAATAGCGCGTGAAATCGATTCAGACCAGCAAAGCAACGATACCTCTTCTAAAGATTTGTTTATTGCAACACAAAACATAACGACAGAGCATTTACATAAAACGAATTCTTTGGGTAGTGTTTCAGACGACTCTTTGTCTGAAAGTCCGAATGGCGTTCCAACAGTAGCATTGGATAAAGATTTCTCATTTGAAACTCTTACTGATAGTCTAGAAATACTAAAGAACCTACACCCTTCTGATTCTCTTTCAAACTTGCCAGTATCCACGAATAAATCGATTTTTCCTTCTCCAATATCTAAGCAAATTAGTGAAAGTCTGCAATCAATTGATGAAATGCCGCCCACACTTCTTGCTGACACTCCTACTGTCGAACTACCACCATCAACACAGTCGTCACTTACACCGACCCCACTCTCAAAGACTTTTTTTGACAAATTACCAGAAATAAGAGATACGAATATCCCTAATACAATAGTTTCAGATATGACTTCGGATAGTGCACCACAACCGATAGATGATACCCCTGTGCCTTCTCCAATCTTGAATAGTACTCCAATGACGACAGATTTGACGGTAAAAACGGAACTTTATAAAATCAGACAAATACTTGACAGGATGCTTTCCTCTGAGACTCCTACTGTTAATCAACCACCGCCAAGGATTTTAACATTGTCACCCATTTCAGAGACTGACAATCTACCGCTGCTTGAGAATCAGTCATTGCCACCCATTCAGACGACTACTGATAGTCAACCATCACCAGTAGGTACTGTATTGTCACCCATTCAAACGCCTACTGATGGTCAACCGCCACTGTTGTACGAAGTATTGTCACCCATTCAGACGCCCATTGATAGTCCACCGCGACCATTGGTCAAAGCATCGTCTCCCGTTTCAGACACTGACAGTCTACCACTACTCGAGGAGCAGTCATTGTCACCCATTCAGACGCCAACTGATCGTCATCCACCACCATTAGACGATGTATTATCACCCAATTCAGACACTGACAGTTTGCCACTGCTAGAGAACCAGTCATTGTCACCGACTCAGTTGTCTACTGATAGTGTGCCTCTGCTTGAGGTGACAGACTGTCGTATTGATAGTTTACAGCTACAAGACCATGAGACACTTCTAAAAACACAAATCGATTACGGTTCTAAGGACACTCTTCCTTCACTGATGGATAAATCATATCTTTCAAATTCAGTTTTAGAGAACACTGAAAGTCAACCACAATTTTTAGATGAGATAGTCCCACCCATACCGCTATTTGAGGCTACTATAGACAATAAGCCGTATCTCATAGACAACTTAGTAACACCACTGTATGAAGCTGTCACTTCATGCAATAAGGACATTACTAAAAACGGTTTGCCTAAAATTGATTTAGAGTTTCCGGACATCTATGAAGTTTATAATGATGATCGTCCCCTTTCTGTTGATGATTTGCCCACAAAGGTGCATCAAGAGAATTCAGAGAGTCCACTATGGATGGTCGATTTGCCAAAGGAATTGGTTGAAACCCCAAATTTACTTTCTAAAACCCTGGTAAGTGATCTGGTAAAACGAACTGAAACATTGTCATTGCCAGAGTTAGAAATTGTCTCACCTGGTTTTCCTTCGCATAGTGACATGTCATTAATGAGCGATTTTATGGAAATTGATCACCAAGATTTTCTACCCTCTAAAGATATCTCTGATGACTTGCCAGCTCTGCCCATAGATGAATTTAAATCACCAATTCATGAAGTAATCCCAAACAGTCAATCACATAAAACATTCGAAATCCAACCGCAAAAATATGATTTGCCGCTACGAGTAGATACACTCATCCCAGATATATCCCTTTCGGATGCTCTCTCCAACGAACGTTTTGTAATAGATGATTCACCTTTACCGGTAACTGATAAAATCCCAGAAATTCCAAACTCCACTGCAAATACTAAAGACCCACCACTAATCGATAATCGTTTGCTCTCACCGGAAGATGATGCAAGCCCCGACACTTTAGTTACTGACATTCCTACCACAGTGTTACCGTATTTAAATGAAGCGCTACAATCTACCAATCTAGACAAAACTAGTGATGAGGTGCTCTCAGAGTCTACTCTTTCCGACTTACATCGTGAAGATTTACCATTGCCTAACGATAAGACGCTACCTCTCCCTGACAACACACTGACTAATTTATTACCATCTTATAAAACTCTTTCATCTTCGAAGTTACCAATAACTAAGGCACTCTTGGAAAATGTTCTTTCTGACATTACTAAAGGAGTTTTGTCTTCACAAGTAGCTAAAGCTCTACCTGTTACACCGCCTTCGGATGAGACAGTCTACTATGTTGATGATAAATCTCCACTTTATGAAACTAAAAAGATTCCTCTACTGCCGGTAGAAAACTCCTTTCCCAATGCAGAAGATAATGACAATATGATCGATAATTTACACGTTTCGCAAATAACCGAAGATAATCCAACCAAAGATCTTCCTGTCGAGTTCCAATTACCAATGGACAAAATGTACAACAATACTGAGATTTCGACCGATGATGCCGGAGGCGATAATGAGAATGACACTCAAACGTCAAACAAGCTTTCTGATGATCAACCGTTACCTAACGATAAGATTTCTCCTCTTACCGACATACTTAGAGATATCGCAAGAAACGAAAAATCATCCACTTCTAAATTACCAATAACAAAGGCTCTTTTAGAAAATGTCCTGTCAGAAATTAACACTAAGGGTTTATCTATACCGGTTTCTAAAGCTGTCTCAGCTACCTCATCTTCGGTGTTAGACAAGACACATTACTCCATAGATTCTCCAGAAGATAAAATCTTGCCCAACACAGGACATTCTGATAATAATTTACCGTTCTTTGGGCAATCCGAAGACACTTTGTCGTTAGAAGAAGATAAAATGCTTTCAGAAATTCAAAGCATAGATATCTCAACAAAAATATCATCGCCAATGGATAAGATAGTACCTAATGATGATCTACCTTCATCGGTGACTGAGATTGTTTCTTTCCCCAAAGATGCACCAAGTGACTCACAATTACCAAATCATAAAAATGATACACCTTCATCCTCAAGGTTACCAATAGCTAAGGCACTTCTAGAAAATGTGTTGTCAGATATTAACACTAAGGGTTTCTCGTTGCCAGTAGCTAAAGCTCTTTCAATAGCATCACGAACACAGTTAGATAAAACCCTATATTTTTTGGAGTCCCCACGACTTGACACGATTGTAACGAGTTCAGTTTCTGATGATCCAATTGAAAATGATCATTTCTCAGAAATAACTGAGGATGTTGTGCCCCCATCGGCAGTTAAAGTGGTTCCAGACAATCCAATCATTCCTCAAGACGACTTAATAAGTGGAAAAATGTACGAAGACAATTCAGACGATCTGACCGAGGAGTTAGAAGACTCGGACGAAACTCTGGTCTCAGAAGAACTGATAGACGATTTACTATCAGAGATGAAAAAGCCACTTTCCCCTGATGATTTGCCAGATGAACTGAGTGTACCACAAAACAAACAATTGTTTTCATCAAGACTACCAATAACTAAGGCACTCTTGGAAATAGTACTTTCTGATATTACTGATGGGGGATTGCAGCGAAAGATCTCTTAAATCATCCCAATATCTCAAAATTATTACCTAAAAAGGACATGTCTACATATCTAAATATTGGATAAACGAATCTTTGTGTTAAGTAATTATTTATTTAATTTATTGTATAATGTTAGAATAATAGTTTTAAGGAAAGTAGAATTTAATGTAATAAAATAATTTCTTTTTAAATGTGTTTTTGTTCATATCTGTACTAAGGTTTGGTAAAAGAATATCAAAACTAAGAATTCTTTAAAAGATCGTGTAAATTTTATTACTTACAAACACAGCACCACAGAGTATCTAACAGCAGTATGCCAGTCCAAACATAATATTAAAAGATAACATCTAGCATTCATGCACCTAATGCAAAATGTTTTTTGCATACTCAGCGCTTACAGCACTTACTCAAGCGAAAAAGTAAACGAGCTTATCCCTACTTTTTAGAGATTATACGTCGTATTTATGTTAGCTTAGAACCTATGAGGTTTCACTACTACTCATTCAGTTTAGCACACGCTAATGCATTTAAATAGCGTCATTAGCTCTACACTAGAACAAATAAGTCCACCGCTTACTTTCTATGTTCTAGACTTGGATTTTAAAATAAATAACTAGAAACACTCTGAACATAATAATAGAGAAAAGTGTGTCGAAAAAGAAAACGAGATGAATTTAGATCCTTTACCGAGTGAACGAAGACATGAAAAGGAATTGGTTATGGACGGAAATATGGTAAATATTTTACAGATTTCCATACATGTTCTTTTAATCGATACTAAAGCAGAATGACTTGAAACAAATACTGATATTGTAGAGGTTAGCTCTGGTTCGACTGGAAACCGACCATCATCGCAACGAAAAGGTAGAAGATGAATCAAAAATAGTCAAAATAAAATAGGAGGATCAAAATCTCATACCACAGAAATAAATTCCACCATAATCCATACGAAATATGGGAATTTATTGAAGACGAATCCGGATCCAAATAATATGATAGGAAACATTATTGAATGGTAAGTCGTAGAAAAAACTTGGTTGTATACAAATGAACCGGTTCCAGTGACAGTACGAGAGTGCAAGCCACTAAATGAGGAGCTACAGAAGACTCAATCCAAACGACAGATGAAATACAAATTATAAATCTTGGAAACGTCTTCGATGATGCCAGATAAGAAAAGAAAATTAATTTTTGCTGCATTTGAGTGGTTTACTGGAGTATTTTGAATGGCTGTTTTTCGTTCTTCTGAAAATATGGTTTGTGGGTGCCTGTACCTATACTAACGTTAAAGATTCTCTTGCATATTTTGTCCATATGCTTATCTTACTTTTGGTTTTACATACGCTCACATGACCGTTACTGATAGGGACACAAGAACACATGACTACATAATTAATTGGCTTTATGATCCCACACCCTACACAAATCCCATTTCTTTCCGACCGGAAGATGCATGCCCTTCATTTGTTCGGTCACGCGCACGCGCCTGTCTTCTTGCATTGTACGGCTCTTCTGTAGCGAAGCATATCGTTGTAGCAGGCGACCTTGTGTGATTACATCATATCGACAGGCGCGCTCGGCGGCGCCGGTCGCGCTCCGCCGGCTGCGCGGGCGCAGGCGCGCCTTACTGCGCAGCCTGCGCACGCGTGTGTGACACGCTCCACTGCGCCGTGATATGAGCCTCTATGAATCTGGATAGAGATACTGACTGTTGTATTTTTTTTTACCTTTTATTACTACCTCATTGGTGTAGTGGTTGTAATCAGCATGGCTTAGCAAGAGGTCTTGGGTTCGATTACCTGGTTAGGTAGTGTTATTGGGTTGTTCCATCAGGAATTTCTTAACAACAGCCCCGAGTGTGGATTTTTTTGTGATTCAGTTGATGACAATAAGCTCACCCCTTTTAATATAGGACTTTAACATAACTCCCGAAATATGAGTACACTATACATAGTTACACCTCTGCCTAGCCCTTCAGTGATTACAGGCGTGAACTTGTATTATTTTGATACCCGATACTGTTACTAGTTTTTATCATTTTTGGAACAAGCCTAGTTCAGTCTGTTATTATAATTTGCGGCCAGACTACTTTATCTAACCGGTTTCCATTCATTCAGTTAAGCATAATATGCCAATCTACGGCCTTCATCGCTTCCCTATTTGTTGATTGATTACCTACTAATAACAAGAAATGCGTCGTAGAACTCATAGATCACCTGGCTTTGACATTTGCGTCAGCACAATATTTGCTGCTAATAACACTACTTAATACGGGCTATAAGACCGCACCCAAAACAATTGAGCATAATCGCTATTTTTGAAAGGCAAATTAATGATTGAAGTTGACTTGCGAATAGACAGACATGGATACTCAATTACTAATGTTACTCATGGTACTCTGATTATTCTGACATTGGAGCAAATAATCTAAAAAAATTACATAGATAGTTTTTACGAACCGTCGTCGAAGTTCTCACCACGTAAGTCAAAAATAGGCACTATACTGGATATTGAAAAACCTGCATAATTGTTATATCATGTAATGGTCTGTACCATAACATGGTATAACAATTATGCAGTTTTTTACGCAAGCACATCAAGCTACTACAATCTGTCAAATTTCTTTAATAAATGTTCAACTTTATCTCCAAAGCATTAGGTTGTAGGTTAAATCGGAAAATTTGACAGTTTCGGGTGGCTTGAGGTGCTGGTGTCTGTACAATACCAATTTATAATTTGTGTTCAGTTCAACTTACATAGAGACGTTGCTTGTTTAAACTCCTGTGATTGGCTGAAACAACGCATCTTCCGATTCTAGAAAATAGCATCAGAAATCAAAATATCAAAACCGCAAAAATGACTTATTTTTTTTTTCCGTATGGGAAATCATCAAATGACCCTGGGGGGGATCTCTGGGCGGTACGTGGTGTTAGAACTTCAACGACGATACATAAAGTCATATAAATTAAACAGAAGTGCGAAAACAAAACAAAACACCGGCTAATTAAGACAATGCGGCAGATTTTAATGAACACTCGCCTGCAACGAGACACACAGGAAATGAAGCAGCACCGCTATTTATAATCAAAAACATACGTCAAACGTTGTTTACATACTCTCACTTTCGGCACACAAGAACACGCGAAAGTGAATCTTTATCTCCAATTCAGGATTAATAATACTCAGCGTACTTCAAAGTAGCTCTCGAATCATAAATCTCAATGCTTCTAAATATAGCTTTAAATTGATTGAGCCGTTTATCTCACGTGCTTCGTACTTGGGAGACGCAGCATCCCGGCTCGCTCCATTGAAGCTGTCTCCTTTGTTTCGCCGTGGATTGTCATCCGATTGTTCTTTGTGGCTATAAATGACTGGATTAGCGGGCGACGTTACATTAATTTTGTATTGTGAACAAAGGTAGTGAATTAGAATTAGTATTGTGTTTTTAATTTCGGTAACGTGCCTAAGTTTGGTCAATAGTTAAGATTGAACTTGTATTCAATTGAGAAATGAGAAAATAGGTTTTGAGACGGATGGGTCTATAATGTTCCCACTGGTGGGACACAGGCCTCTTTATGTGAGGGAATGGCTACCACGCTGGCCCAGTGCGGGGTTGGTAGATATCACATGTCTTAGAATGTTTGGTTCTAGGACATGCCAGTTTCCTCACAATGTTTTCCTTCACCGTTTTGAGAGCAGTGGACATGAAATAAAAACTACACAAAGTAATCCGCCTGCCTGGGTTCGAATCCATAACTTACTGTTCGTAAGTCGCGGGCGCCACTACTGGGCCACCGCTGCTCTCTTTCTTCGCTTTTCTGATATTCATTACAAATGAATATAAGAAACATGAACACTGAATTCGGTGTAGATAAATGCAAAGCGGGTGAATAGATGATAAGATGAATAAGCTTAGAAACGATATACCTGACCTTACTCATTACTCTACAATTAGCTTATTTTATAATGGTTTCATAGCGTTGTATCAGAACAATGTATTCTTTAGCTAAATAAATTCTAAGATCGAACATAGTCATCTATGTCAACGGTCGTCATTCATTCGCAATGTCGTTAGAAATAGCTACGTTTCTTACAAAGCAATTATTGCTATTATAATTACCACTGTGTCATTAATTAAACAATATTCATTGTTTGAAGAGAGGATAATCTTGTAATGCTTTTTTTTTTTCCGTATGGGAAATCATCAAATGACCCCCCCACTCTGGGCGGAGCGAAAGGGAGTGTCAGACTTGTACTGACTAAAACCCATCCATGTTCCTTCTTTGCACTTTGTGTTCCAGGGCCGCGGTATCTCTTTCGAACAGTCCCGCAGCCCTGCGGACCCCTAATCGGTTGCTGACATCTCTTTGAGGTGCGCGTGGAACACGAACGCGCCGTCGACACGGCCTGTCGTCATAAGACGGCCGGACGGCGAGCTAGCCCATAACTCGCCGTCCACAGGCCCGCGCCTACGGTGGCCAGGAGCCACCACGTGACCCCCGACGCCCAGGGCGTCTCCCGCGGCGGCTGGGACGTGAGGTTCTTTCCTCACGTCCCGCCACCTCCTTCACTAGCATGACTGATTCCTAGAAGGTGATCTTGTAATGCTTACGTTTATTATATTATTATCACTAGTGACCCGCCCGGCCTTGCACGGGTGCAATATTTACATAAAAACCAACTTCTTGAATCACTCTATCTATTAAAAAAAACCGCGTCAAAATCCGTTGCGTAGTTTTAAAGATCTAAGCATACATAGGGACAGACAGTGGGAAGCGATTTTGTTTTATACTATGTAGTGATTACTAGTGGTAAGTGATTATGGTACAACTATAGTGCAATAAAAGAGTCTCCTCAAATACTGTTAGGTACTACAGTCCTTTCAGTTATTGTTCAGGATGCCTTTGGGTTACTCCCACCGACACTTTTGTCAAAATTACATTGATCTTTATTTTCGAAACAATAAGGTTACTGTTGGCATGCTACAAACAGAGATAACATAATTCAGAAAAGTTAGCGAATTCTGAATTATTTTGAAAATAAAGTGATCGTCCGGACCCTGGACTGCAAGTTGCCGTACCAACCCGCTGAATGGTTGATTATTCTAATGGCTTTAGTGAGAGAAAAAAAGAAATTACATTCGTCAAATCTACAAATGTTTATCAAAATATGATATATTTTTACTAAGTAGATTATGCGGCTTGGCACAAAGCCCGAAGTTCTGATCTCCTTCTGTTTGTCCAATACTCTGTATGAGGCAGACATTCAAGCAAACAGGCTCAGATAAATTGTTTTCGTTAGTATGTAAAGAATACTTAATTATCGTAACCTCAAAACCTATACAAGGAGGATTTAGTAGTGGAGTTTCCTCATATGTTACGACTTTGTACGAGTAAGTGTCCAATTTATGATATTACCACAGTTATATGTCTTGCTTCGTATTGTTTGTTGTGAACAATCATTTATCATTAGTTTCTTGTACGTTTATAGTGTATTGAGTAAAGCTGGCAATTAAATCATTAGCTTGCGAGCGATCAACGAAAATACTGTCGATTTTCAATTGCTTAAAATAGGTCATCAGAGACGGTTGAAGCTCCAAATTGCCTGTAGAATGTAGGTCACGTTTTCAAGGTCGATCAAAGGGTTTCTAATCGAATTTCTGTAATGAAATGTCTGAGTTATGAAGGTCTAAACTGCTTCAGAAACTATCCCCTCAAAATGGCGATATAAGCCTTCCGTTCTATCGTTATTTCCCAAGAATAGGAGACATCATCTGGCTAGCCTTTTCCCAACTATGTTGGGGCTGGCTTCCAGTTTAACCGGATGAAGCTGAATACCAGTTGTTTACATGCAGCGACTGCTTATCTCAATCCAGTTAGAACTGAGTAACACGATACCCCTTGGTAAGACTAGTTGTCAGACTTTTGGACCAATGACTATCTGTAACGACTGTCAAAGATCTACAAATGACAGCCGGGACCAACGGCTTATCGTGCTTTCCGTAGCACGGAGGAAACTCGGTATGTAATGGGTGGTCACCCATCCACGGACCAACCTAAGCAAGCGCGGCTGTTATTATTTAGCCACGAGCTCCTCTGTATAATATCAGACGAGGGATATAAATCGATATAAAAGAGATCTATCTCTATTCTTTATCTACTGTCATCGGTATCTCAGAGTGTTAAAAGCTTTATTTCCCGAAGGATCCCTTTTGCAGGATTTTACGAGTCTGTACATAAATCTTTGAAAACACTTTACACAGCATAAAGAGCAAATGTGTAATGTAAATCTATTATTAGTTTAGTTATTTTGGTCGTAACCTTTTTACTCTGATCTCTGACGTCTTATATTTGCGGTAATGCCTATTCAATACTTAGAGTATAAAGCGCAGGCCACACCGTCAGCGTGCGAGCCGGGCCTCTTTTCATACTTCGTTTCGGCTCTTTCGGTAGTTCGCGGTGTGAACCAAAGTATGAAATGAGATGAAAAGATGCCTCACCCAGCTCGCTCGAACACTTGCTAGGTGGCGGGCGGGCGAGCGAGGTGAACGAGGCCCTGTTCATACTTCGTTCGACACTTTCGATAATTCGCGGTGTGAACCAAAGTATAAAAAGAGGACTGCCAGAGCTGCGGGACTGTTCGAAAGAGATACCGTGGCCCTGGAACACAAAGGGCAAAGAAGGAACATGGATGGGTTTTAGTCAGTACAATTCTGACACTCCCCTCCGCTTCGCTCAGAGTGGCTTTTATTTACAAGTTTACACAAGCCAATAACGTAAATGTCAAAAGAAGGCGAATTAGGTACTTATTTTGATAACACACTCGGGCGTAGAGGATGTTTAAAAAAATCTAAAAATACCGGGATATAAATATGATGTGGCCTCTGATATTAACAACTTAGATATTGGCAATGTTTATAAAAAAGTTTCCAACTGCCATCAAAGGTTTGGGATCGTAATTCTTAAACAAATGACGAAGAACCTTCCAATTTAAAGGCAGGAGAACAAATGTCGATAGCGTAGCTTTGATTTAGCTTTATAATAAAATATAAACATAGTTGTACGTGGAAATTTTGGAGCACGGCTAAAATCGGAGCCATCCTGTTTGTTAAATACAATTACACAAAGGTTTATTCCCGCGAGAGAGCAGCGGTGGTCCAGTGGTGGAGACCCCGACTTACGAGCAGTAAGTCGTGGGTTCGAACCCAGCCAGGCGCATTACTTTGTGCAAGTTATTTCATCATCACTGCTCTCAAAAAGGTGAAGGAAAACATCGTGAGGAAACCGGCATGTCCTAGAACCAAAAATTCGAAGACATGTGACATCTACCAACCCGCACTGGGCCCGCGTGGTGGATTATTGCCCATTCCCTCTCATAAAGAGGAGGCCTGCGTACCAGCAGTGGGAACATTAATAGGCTGATTATGCTTATGCGGGGGCCTGGTAAATTTCAATCAAGCGCCAAAATATCGGTGCAGCATTATATGCACTTATGTTCATAAATAAAGTTAAATCATAAATGTCAGTGTGCAGGAACAATAAAACAAATGAGATTTGTCCTTGAAAACGATGTGAGCTTAGGTACAGTGAAGGCGCCTACCATTTAGCAGACAGACAGTTAACAGCAGAAGTTTCAATAAACGCGAGAGATTATTTAAATCAAAGAATTCGGTACATTTATCTTAGAAGTTGAAAATTAAGATGGCCCTTGAAAAAGATTGTTATTCTGGAAAGCCTCTTAAAGCAACTACTTTTGCGGTAACTTGCCCATTTGTTACATTTTACCCTAAATCATTCATGAAGTGGCAAAAGCTACAGGAGTACAATAGACAGAATGGTACAGTTGAGAAGACATTTTTGAGTATCGAACGGTCTAAGCCTAACAGAAATAAGTTTGTTTGGCAAGGATTTTCATATGCTCGTACCTAACTTGTCTGCCACTTAGTACTTTATAATTCCATGCTACCACTAAAGTCATATTAGCCATTACCGCTCAAGTTTCAACTTTATGAGTAGTAAACTGAATATTAAGGAACGCAACATTGTAGAACTAAGTTATAACTTCGACAACTCCAATAAAAGTTTAAATACGTAGTTTACCAAGTAGGGGGGTAATTCTTGCGAATATGATAGGTTAAAAGTTTCAGTAATTGCCAACGAAATATATTAAATAAAATACAAGTTGCCCCTTATACAAAAGGATAACACTTGCTGCATTTCCAATCCAGCACTGTAAGTACAGAAGCCTTCTTATTGAAAAAAAAAAAACTGACATGGTGGATTGTCACTGTCTACATTCTGCCAGGCCGCTGAAGCAAGTTTTATTCTGAACAACGATGAAGCAAATTTAGTCGAAGGAGAAGTGCTTTGTTGCCTTAAACGGACTTTTAAGACGAAATGCTAATAAACTTAGGGTGGGTCAAAAGTCAGGACCTTCAAACCGCAATTGAGCATGTCAGATGTTTACCAACAAACCCTCACAGTTCCATTGTAAGTCCCAACCATCTCAATCGTTTGTGCAAATCGCCATTAAGGAGCGGGTGTCCTTACTGCACCCCTCGCCATTCTGCATTGTTAGTCCTACTGTGCATTGTCTGTATAATAGCTGACAGATAAGCGCCCAATTATACCCTCGCCCACATGACCCATACAATGGATTCGTTTACAATGGCACTGTGTAGTTATCCGCATAGTTCTTCTTAGACCTACCTTGTAGATACAAAGATAGTATTTTTATAGTAAATTACGGTTGATAGACGTTGTTTCATTGCTTGTTTCTCACGCTGCGCGCTGTGTAGTTAATTCTTTTGGCCCCGTTTATTATGAGTGTTATTTTTAATAAGATGCAAAAAAATACATTGAATACATAGGTCGTTGTTAGGTCATACAAGGACTAAACAATTTACAACATCCACATCTTTATTCATCATTTATAATTTTATCCTACTGATGTAAGTACCACTTCTATGTGTCTGATAACACAAAAAAAAACAATTGACGAGCATTTATTTTTCGTCTCGCTGCGGTCTACGTCTTTAGGCTGGAGTAACATTCAGCGGTATAAATCTTCATTAGTGCCCGTATCGGGCACGCCGCTGACCGGCCCTTTTACTCTCAACCAATTTATCGGCCGTTCCGTTCATTGGCTATAACTAGACCACTCGAGTATTACTATTATTCGGGATTAGGTATGCCATGCTCTACATAAAATGTGATACCGCGATCGTAAACTGGCGTCGTGTGTGAATGCCTGATGCCTGTGCACGACACGATCTGTGGCGTAACATTCAGTAAATTTAAAAAAAAGAAGTCCGTATGTTCAAAATTCGAATGTGTTCGATGTGTTTTGTTTTTTTTGTCACGAAATTTAATGGCTTTAGAATCAAAATAATATAGCAGAAACAATAAAACCTCTTTACAAGTTTGCATAACACATAATATAACTTGTATTACATTAACAGAATATAGCATTTTATTTTATTCTGATTTCATAACCAGCAATCTCAACGACAATCAAAGGTCGATTCACAGACTGTATAACTGTGAAGGAAATAAAATGTGAAACACAGATATCTACATTTTAAGATGCATTTGAAAAGGAATTATACAAATAAAAAAGGATCCCTCGTCCTAGAACTCATTTGACGAAAGAAAATGTAAGTACTTGAAAGCCGAACAATGACCATGGTATATATTACATATAATGATAACAGAGCCCAATCTATTTGGTTACTTTATAAACTAGATAGGTACAAAGAATTAATTAAGGTCTCTTATTATGTCTGCTCTAGACGTCTTAACAGTCTCTGAATGCAACAGCTATTTAGCTCAAACGTGAATCATCTGTGCAACTACTCATAAACACGACTATTTCAGGACTTACATGCATCTTTTTTATGTGGAAGTTAGAAACAGAACCCTTGAGATTTAGAACGTAGTCTATGCTTTTTTTTTAAATAACCAGGTTCATTTGAACTAAAACTAACCAGCTAGGGAAAATACGAAAAATTTTCGCGCCGTTTTCACTGGTCTTTTCGCCCAGTTAGGGTATTTTGTCATTTCATTGGCATCGCTATGTCCATTAAGTCTATCCCTGCTTAGATTGGAAACACATGGAGGTAAATATTTTCAACTTGGATCTCAACTCTCTCGCAGTTCAAAGTCAAAAGTTTCAATAACACTAACTCCCACAGAGCCTAATAAAAACAGACCAATTTCGTTGAATTATTCGGTAACTGGTACCTTGTTAACAACCCTTGGTAGTATTTTTATTTGCCGGTTAAATAAATAAATGTAATGGTCTATCTGTCTGTCTTGTCGAGTAAGCAATTTATACTTAAAGATAATTCGATTATGAAGTCGTAACCATTTCAAGTAACTTCATTTTTAGACGTTCAGTTTTTTTCGGCATCATGCCCACAGTATTCGCTTTTGGCAGTTTCATAAGACCCTTGACATTTGAAGTGATCTCCTCGGATCAGCTGACTGTCAAGTCGTGCGATGCTTGTCTGAGCTCGTAGGCATGCTTACTCAACCGAAAAGCGAGCCATAAAGATAATTTCACTTTTCAAATCTCGCCGGCCAGTGTTCTAAAACTCGTTTTAAAAGTTTAATTATCTGTCTCCAAAAAGTATGTCGTTTAAATCTTTTTGGACATCGCTTATCTGTGAATTTAGTGCTTACTTTGATGTAGGGCCATTTGTTGTAATTTTGTTTTGTTGAAGCAATAATAAATTGGATGAAATCTAGAGGCCTTTAGTGTTGGTAACTGAAACCGTAACAGTTGAGTAGTTTAACGAGACAGCCAGACGGTGGACTAATGAGCGACTAATAATCCGCATTGGTAGGTTTTCTCTTTCAGTGATTAGTCAATATTGATTCGACGGTTTTTGTTTGTCACCATTTATTTAATAGATTACTGTCAATAAATAACACTACAAGTGTTAGGTAGTGAAAACTTCATGTATAATTATTATTGATATAAATCTAGAGTCGACGTGAGAATCTGCCAGTTTTACCTATATCGAGAATGCAAACTGTCAGAGAATAAAAAAAGAAAATCAATTTGAATTTCGAAACACAACCGTCCCATCTGCCGCAGACTCCCACTGACCCCTATACTTAACTCTTTAAGCCTTGCACAACGAAACAGGCCAATTTTCCCACAGCTTCCTCATTCCTGTCCCCAATTGGGCAGAACACAGCTGACCTTTGCTCCGAGCGACTGGCTGGCTGCAGGTATCCAGCACGTGATGCAAGCGAGAGGAACGGGGGCGGCGTGGGTGCGAGGTCGCTTGCACAACTGCACTGCCGCTAAGTCCTTCGTACTTAGTAGTTCGGCTTTGGTAACTGGAATGTCGTTAAACTGTACTAATTTGTTCAGTAGGGCTATGAGAAAAGAGAAAGGTTTTGTCGCTTCTTGAAAATTTTATCACATTTTGCGTGAGAGGAGAGTCTGAAAATTTTAGTACCGTACCATTTTAGTATGCTTGAGTGTGACATATCTTGTGACCCAAGTCATGCGTGTCAGACAAGGTCAGAGCTAGATCTAACTAGATCTAGACCACAAATTACCAAGGCGGTATGATGTACCTAAGCTTTAATTTAGGTAAGGCAATATGGAAGTACGGAATATTTAGTGGAATCTGTTTCCTACGAAATTTCTACAAATTGGATGTTGCTTTCACATCAGAGAGATAACTGATTGAATATCAACTGATACACTCACAACTTTTACTTTCGTTTCCATATTTACGTAAAATATTTATTTACGAAACTAATAGCTATAGAACAAGAAGAAAGGCCAGAAACATTGATTTTAAAAGTATGAGAATAAAGAACACAACATATTCTTTAATTACGTTAAGGCTTGAAATGTTCAAATTGCTACGGCTAAAAAAAATTTAGGAAAGAAGAATTAGGTATAAAGCAACAGAAAAAAACGTTCGTTTAGGTATCTATTTACTTAAAAACACTTAACTGTCTTTTAATGTATCAGAAAACCATATTCTATCCCTCCTTTCATATTATTCATCGCACTACGATCGCTCTATTTGAATCCGTTCGAAATTCGAATCTAAACTTCTGCTTTACATTCTATGCGCGTAAGGCACAGGTACTGCATTCTATTCAGCCAACCTGACTGGCCCTGGGACTCATTTCGCAACTCTTTAGGTCAAAACAGGTGAACATTGTTGATCTAACAGGTTTCTGTGTTAGATGCAGATCCTTTGTCCCATATGAGGATATGCGACGTAGCTGAACGTGGGAGGTGTGTAGGCAGCTAGGTATTCTTTAGATAGGACATCGATCAATGCCTCCATTTATTGCAACACTTCCTAGATAGCTGTTATCTGACGTTTATTTGTGTTTGAACTGTGCATTTATGGCGGAAGGTTATTCTGGGGACTTGGGTTACAAGTTGATCAGAATTGAATTTTGTGAACAGGTTGGTCTTGGTGATCGGATTTTTTAACAAATAAAACGAAAAATTACAGTGTATTCAAACTGACTTGGAATAACCCATTCAAACACTTAAGTCACAAGATAATATTTTGATGACTCTCAAT
Organism: Noctua janthe; assembly: GCA_910589295.1. Lineage (NCBI taxonomy): Eukaryota > Metazoa > Arthropoda > Insecta > Lepidoptera > Noctuidae > Noctua > Noctua janthe. Next base: position 7,288,669 of record OU342556.1, on the reverse strand, counting down.
ATTAAAAACTAGCACTTCGTCCGCAAAAATTGTGATAGCTCGGCTTGTTGTATGCATGTTATAAATATAATTTATAGCCTATAACACTCACGAATAATGTAGCTTCCTGCGAGTAAAAGAATTTTTAGAATTGGATCATTTGTTCCGAAGATTACCCTTACATACAAACTTATAAAATAACATACTTACAAAACAAAATAAATTACCTATTTATAATATTAGTATATGTTTATGTTACGGCTAAAAGCCGAAGTATCATTTTTATTGCTAGGACACACCGACCAAATGGATTAGGTTAGGTTAGAACTGTGACGAAACTACATTCCAATTGGTTGCATGTTCTAACCGAAGATAAGTAGGATACATCTAAGTTTAACCGGCTGCACCTAGTTGTACCCGGCTAAAACTAGTTGTAGCCGGACTTTGGCTATTAGCCGTAACATATACAACATTAGTTTTAGTATATGCGAAACCTGAAACACGAGTCTAATATTTTTATGTAAAGAATCTATGTAAAAAATTTCAAAACTGTATCATGAAAAATCACAAAGTTATAAACTTGTTCTGTTACCTGGTTGTCCGCACAAAAACGTGAACACCACGCTGCGCGCCCGCGCGCGCGCCTTCAGCGTCGTCTTGAGCTCATTGATAATAATAATTTGGCAGTAGGTACCTAAATTATTGCGATAGGTACCTAATGTCGCTCGGTGTCCAACTTGTAACTTTTTTTAAATATTTTTCGAACAAAATATAACATGGTTTAAAAATTATTGAAATCGATTCAGTTACTTATTCTGAACAAACTATATTCAGGTTTCGCATATATTAAAAATAATGTTGTATAAATAAACAGCAATTTTATTGTTAGTTCTCATACGTGTTTCTTCAAGGCAAGTAGTTATTTTATAACCATATAAAGCCGTATGTACCTCAACCATAAGAACAAAGTAATTAACATTACATTAAGACATACTCAGTACATTATTATGGAAATCGACTTTATTTTTAAGCAAAGCAGCAGTCCAGCAATATTATTAAGTCATTAACAAGTGCTTAAAGGGCGTTGTGTTAATACTTCAAGAAATATGTAATTAACTACGAAGGACTTCATGGTTATAAATCCATTGGTTCACTTCTATGGTTTGAATTGGTTCGATTAACGTAACTTTGCGTTGATTAAAGACGATGTAATTATATTACCGTTCTTAGATCGTAATTAAATTAATTATATAAACCATCAATTTAGATACGATTTCATAATATCTCCTCTCAAAATCATGCCATAAAATGGGTACCTACATAGCTTACTAAAATAACAATCCAAATTTGGAAACGAATTTTTTTACGCATTTCAGGAAATTTTGCATTATCTTTTACAACCAAAACTTATAATAACATGACCTAACCATATGCACCTACATATCAGAAATTTGAAATACATACCTAGTACATACGTATATTTTAATAAACCCCATATTTCCCACCTACCAAAACATACTTACACTAGACAATCGTAGTCAATTGTCTTTCCTCGTGGCCTACCATACCATGACGTCTAGTGTGGGAAAGAGATGGCGCTAGACGACCTGTATAGCTCTGTCTCTTTCCTACACTAGAATTACTCCTGCTTTCGACGTCATAGTAACCCCCCTGAAAGTTACAAAGCGAAGCACCTGAAATCTGGGCGGAGCACCGCCGTGTCCTTGTAGCGGCGATTGGCGGCGGCGATCTCTCGCGTCCGGCCCTGGTTCAAGCCATGGTCCGGAGCGAGAGGGAATGGGAAGCCGTCACCTCCTTCTGTGAAGCAGTCATGCTAGTGAAGGAGGTGGCGGGACGTGAGAGGGAAAGAACCTCACGTCCCAGCCGCCGCGGGAGACGCCCTGGGCGTCGGGGGTCACGTGGTGGCTCCCGGCCACCGTAGGCGCGGGCCTGTGGACGGCGAGTTATGGGCTAGCTCGCCGTCCGGCCGTCTTATGACGACAGGCCGTGTCGACGGCGCGTTCGTGTTCCACGCGCGCCTCAAAGAGATGTCAGCAACCGAGTAGGGGTCCGCATGGGCCGATGCCTGCCAGAGCTGCGGGATTGTTCGAAAGAGACACCGTGGCCCTGGAACACAAAGGGCAAAGAAGGAACATGGATGGGTTTTAGTCAGTACAAGTCTGACACTCCCTTCCGCTCCGCCCAGAGTGGGGGGGGTCATTTGATGATTTCCCATCCAAAAAAAAAAAAAAAAAAGCACCTGAAATCACTAATAGTTCAGAACCTACTTACAGCGAAAGCTAACAGCTGCGTTCAAAACAATAACCAAGTCCTCACAGTGACTCCTTTGAATAATTTCTGAACGAGTCTGTCATCCTCAAACTTTGACAGTCAAGTTGTCTTCCCTTCAAATTAGGGGAACCATCCGTGTAGATTTCTCGGGACATTTCCGGGCGTGTAGCCAGGGTCATCGAGACTGACTATTCTTGGCATTTGTCCGGACTGTTCGGGTTACGGAGGATGCGCTAAGGTAGCCCGCGAATCCGGAGGACACGGTGGAGCACACCGTGGAGGTCTGCCCCGCTTGGGCGGAGCACCGCCGTGTCCTCGTAGCGGCGATTGGCGGCGGCGATCTCTCGCGTCCGGCCTTGGTTCAAGCCATGGCCCGGAGCGAGAGGGAATGGGAAGCCGTCACCTCCTTCTGCGAAGCAGTCATGCTAGTGAAGGAAGTGGCGGGACGTGAGAGGGAAAGAGCCTCGCGTCCCAGTCGCCGCGGGAGACGCCCTGGGCGTCGGGGGTCAGGTGGTGGCTCCCGGCCACCGTAGGCGCGGGCCTGTGGACGGCGAGTTATGGGCCAGCTCGCCGTCCGGCCGTCTTATGACGACAGGCCGTGTCGACGGCGCGTTCGCTTTCCACGTGCGCCTCAAAGAGATGTCAGCAAATAAGTAGGGGTCCGCAAGGGCCGATGCCTGCCAGGGCTGCGGGACTGTTCGAAAGAGATACCGTGGCCCTGGAACACAAAGGGCAAAGAAGGAACATGGATGGGTTTTAATCAGTACAAGACTGACACTCCCTTCCGCTCCGCCCAGAGTGGGGGGGTCATTTGACGATATCCCATCCGAAAAAAAAAAAAAAAAAAAAATGTAGCCCGCGAAACTCAAATTTCCAGGCTTTAAAGTGTTAGACGTCCGCATCGCTGTCAACGGGGAAACTGAACAGAAGGCTGGCATCATTACTACGTTGGATGACAATTTATTCTGATATTTTGGCCGAGAAATAGGCAATGTTTAGAAAATAAAAATAAATAAAACAAAGATTTCAAATGTCCCGTTGCATGTTTTTTGTCCGAGCTTTTCGAAGAGCCATCTGGTAACCCTACTTCCACTTTACCTTGGAAGATTTGTGCGTCTTCCATTTTGAGTATCACTTTAGTCACGTTCACTCATAGTTCACGGAATTGATAACAAGTTTGGTAATTAGAATTAGGTTTATTAATTCTCTTGTGTAGCGTGAGTTTCGACTGTGTAAGGTTAGATCGAAATTCGAAGCATTACATTGCTAGCTTTGAGTATTACAAGATAAACGATACGAGAACTTGTATCATATTGACGGCTTTAAAACGAAACTGTCTTCAGGTGGCCTACCATGAAGTCTTAAAGCAGGAGTTATTCCAGTGTGGGAAAGGGACAGAGCTATACAGGTCGTCTAGCGCCGTCTCTTTCCCACACTGGAATAACTCCTGCTATAAGACGTCATAGTAAACCCCCAGAATTTGTACTACTATCTACTAATTACAAAAATAAATCGATTATTCTATGCCTGTGCCTATGGCTCTTTGTCTGCTCATTTTGGCCGAAACTGATGTTGTTGCTTGTTCGCATTTTTCAGTATTTACAAATAAAAGAGTTCATGCAGCATAGGTGTTTTTGTGACGTTAGTTCTATGTATGGCTATGTTTGTTATACTTACCTTAAATACGGAATATTAATGAAAAACAAGCATTAATAAACCTTTCTCATGCAAATAAGTTCCCGAAATCAACTCATTTAATAATTTTTTATATAATTATATAAAACATTTTACCACTCAATTCAATAAAAGTTTAAAATAAACGGAGGTCGCTGTACTTACATACCCGTTTATACATATTCTAGTTACCACGTCAAATTTACTGAAATTAGGTATTTTTACTTGATTGATTTATGTGTTCAAAACCCCTCATACATTATGATTGCCTAAACTTTTACCTTTCGGAACCTATTACGCAAGTTACGTGATTAAATTTCAGCCTAGGCAAACAAAGGAAGGTCGACTGCAGAGAAATTTCGCAAAGGTATACATAGACTAGACAATGTCTTATGTATTCAGAATGTTTACATTTTACATAACGCGGTCTATACTGCTATTAATTATAACGCATCGCATGACGTCTTGTTGTATTTTAGCTAGTGACGCATCATTGGAATCAGGCCACTAAAATACGAATTGCGGTCTGATCTTATTTTACTGTGGAACGGCCTTTTGAACCTAAAAAAATCTTTTGTAAATAGTTTTACTTCTTCATAAATTTGCTGGCCGCTGTTTAAATACGTATTTTCACGGTACTTGAACACAATAGCAAATGTGGACACGCCTATTCAATTTATATTCAAGAGCAATTGCATTGAGTCATAATCTCATGTCGTTGTATGTCTCATAACGAATGAGACTATAAATTAAAAGAAACAGCCAGGATTATATTTATAAGAAACATCTACAGATCGACAGGCTTACTTATTTTAAATAATATTAAAAAAAAAGATGCCTAACGCCATAATTAAAAAAAAAAACACCATTGATTCATTTTAAACGTTCCATTGCTGATTAAAATACACAATTTCTGTCAGACTTCCTAAACGAAACAAAAATGGCGGCGTAATTTAAACGCCAGCTCCATGTATGGACGATTGTACGGTAAGAGGAAAATAATGTAGATCGCATGAATGAATGCTATGTCCTCTGCTAGTGTGGGCTAGCACGGTCTGAGTAACATTTGATTACGCGCGGGACAAAGGCGATGTTACACGATTTGTATTGTAGTGTGTTGCTAGCCAAAAATAACGTAGACACGAAATTACTTTGAACGCAAATTAGGAAACCTTTTGTCTTTTACTGGTCAATTTATTACAATATGGTAGTAGCGTGAGAAACAAAACCTAGACTTATTCTAATATCAGACAATTTCAGAACCAATAAAAAAAATCCGTTAACAACTTCTACCTTGAGGAGGTAGAAGGTGTTAACGGATTTTTTTTTACTTTTACTTTCAACACATTCACATAACCTTTAATTAACACTTCTTCGCTCAACTAACAATTTCACCTAAAGTCGGCATCAGAAGTGAAGTCCACGCATGGTTGGGCGCCATGCTATCGTGTCATCCACGTCACGTGACCGTCTCGCTCAATTTACGCTGCCCATAGAGCCCACTCTCACCCGCTTTAATATTCACTAAGGTTGACTAGTACTTACCTACGCCGTAGGTCCGTATTTGGCCATGTAAGAAATTCGAATGAGAAAATTGCGTAAAATAATTGATTAGGTGCCTATAGCAAAGTTTATGATGTGCGTAATTGCTATTTTAATAGCTTCAGTCAAGGAGGTTTCTAAATAGAAGCTACGGCGAGTTTTTTGTAAAATTAAATAGATACCTACTTTTTAAGCTAACAGCAAACATTTGGCAACTTACTGTCCTGACAAACAAATTCTACGAAAGTCCTACAAACTATAAAGCTTAAACAATCAAGAAAGCTTTATTAAAATATTCTTCTAAGAACATCTTTACATAATATTATGTCCATAAAAGTATCAAGTAAGGCTAGGGCTGCTTCATCGCCTTCATCGTATCCTTAATCGATTCTGAAACCACCCACAACCCTAAAAAGGTGGGTGGGTATCTAAATTGAAAGCAAAAACTACTTGCTACAAAAAAATAATCGTACTTATCAATATTTATTTCGTTTCTCATCCCAATAAATAACAGGCAACATCGCTTCCACTTTCAAAGGCCAAATTTTTCAAAGTTGGCAACTCCGCGCTGACATACCAAATGTTGGCGATCTATTTCTTAAGTAATAAGTTCGGATCACGGAGCTTTCGGCACCAAATCAATCTGAACTAGCGATATAAAAGAGCTTTCAAGATCGAAGATTAAATCCTGGAGTTTGGCAACATTGAGACATTTTCTTTTTTTATGTTTGGGCCACCTTGACTCCGTTGTTGCGTGGTTAGAGCCGTATTCGCAGTGCGTGGGTTCAAGATCGCTTGATAACATTGCAACAGCTTTCATTATTGGCCAAATAAATATATTAAGTTCTTTATTAAACGGGGTTTATTATACTTTTAAAGTTTTTTGCTCTTTCGTTTAAATAAAACGTGGTGTAATCTCTTTTAAACGGTTGTTGCGTACTTTACGGAGCGTATGCATGCAATTTCTTGGATTATTAAGATAAAAGAGTTCATATAATAAAAACTGAAGAAATGTTGTGCAGAATCAACTTTATCTGATAACCTTTCTGCATGGACTGTATGAACTGCTGAGAATATTTTACGTAAATGTGGAATAATAAATTAAGTAAATTATATTAAGAACTTTCGCTACGTAGTCCCATACTCCTTGTTATGTAACTTGCGCTAAATTAACATTGAGTAACTGACAATAAAAAAAAGAAAGACAAGTACAAGTGGTATTTCGACGCAGTACCGTACTTGCTTAAAATAACTGAAACTAGCAACGTAATCCGAAGTCCCCCGACCGTTCCCCGAAACATACCGACAAATCCCGAACCAACTTAACCTGCCATATTACAAAACAAATATTAATAAAAAATAATAAAAGTTTATTTGGAACAACTTAACTCAAATGACTATCCTAACCTTCACCATCTGTACAATATCTTGCACTTAATATATTGACTTTGACACACTTATCATATTTAAATAATATACGTACTACGTATTACCGCATCTGTACAAACATCACGAAAGAAAAGGTAAGTATCGCGAAAGCGTCCGTAATTACATAATTTCGCCTTCTCCTGTTTTTATCCCAATTTATTTGGAGTTGGCGCGGCCCGTCTTCTTCCACACTTTTTTATTACTCATCTCAGCAATCACCTCCTTTCCAGCCATATCATACTTCACACAGTCCATGCATCGTTTCCTTGGTCCTCCCCTTCTCTTATAGCCATCCACAATCATACTTGTACTAAAAATTTCCCTCACTTTCAACACGTCTGTTACATATTAATAGCAAATGTGTATTAATTGCTATATGCACTAACATACTGCTGTAATAGAGCGGAAAGTAGTAAGAGCTTGTAATTGCTGATTGTGGTGCGTTTAGTGACCACTGCTTTTATACTGGCTTTGGTATCGGTACTGTTTTTGCAATGGTGACTCCGGCTAGAGTGATTGCATGACTCAGTATCGTAAATATGATATTCATATCTGTTGAAATAGGAAAAGGTTACCAAGATCGTCCCTTTTGATTCTTATTGGGTAGTTTGGGTACCATCATCGTCATCATTCACCTACCCTCATACCAATTTATTTGGGATCGGCGCAGCATATCTTCTTCCATACTTCTCTATTACTCGTCATCTCAGCAGTCACCTCCTTTTAGCCCTATCATCATTCTCACAGTCCATCCATCGTTTCTTTCATCGTTCCTTTACTCTTATTGCTATCTACATTCATACTCAAAATTTTCCTCACTGAATCTTCCTCATAAATACAGTCTGCAGAATCGACAGAATCTTAAAACCTCTTCCATATAGTTAATTGTCTCTTCAATGGGTAGCTAAACAATAATTTTCAAAGACCAATTATCTAGAAAGGCAATGTGAAAACATCTCTGTAATTACCCTAACAAGCCGAAACAAGCTCTCTATGACCCCTCAATTAAGATTACATAAAACTTTATTTAGTGTACGCTCACGGGGCATTTCCCGCCGTCCTGCATTGTTCTCCAACGGCACAGTTTCACACGCTCTACATATCTACTTACATGGAAAGCGATGTACATACAATATACATAATGCGCCACTATATAGCCATTTTATACATGAGTATTCATAATTTTGTTGCATGAATGGACGCAGTAGAGAGGAATGTTCATTGTGGGCACGCGTTGTGTTTAGCTTTCAATACATTTATATTCAATCGGTTTTTACAAAACGATTTGATTGTAATGGAATCGTGATAAACATACAAGGGCAGCGGACTGAGCTTGGATTTCGTCGAAGCCAGTCATCCTCAAAATAATTTCACCTAACGGTAATCCAATAAAGTTAATCTAAAACGGAGTACTTACCCATTTCGGACAAGTCAATATTACTTTAAGATAATAAACTAGTCATTTTAAATGATTAACACTTAATCAAACGAATAAAAAAAGACATAAAACAAAATGAATACACACTGTTTCTGAATTTATTATATCATGGCGATAACCTCTCGACCTTATGAACGAGAATAGCTTTACTATCTTCAAAAATGAAATGTTCTACCATAGCGAGCTTTGAATTTATTACCACAAATAAAAATATTAAATTATGTACCTACATAAAGATCCTCTTTGCTTAATGGAAATGAAAATTAAATGGAAGGAGAAATACATACGGACTATTCTTCATCAAAACAGAGCAATTTCTCAAGGGATTAAAGAATAATATGCTATTGTGGGTCTAGACGAGAAAGTTATTAAAGGCACTATAAAAATATAGACTGCTGTAACAAACTTCGAAAGTTACATAAAGTGGAGGTTTCAACGCAAGTTAGTTCGGAACTGGTAAGATAATATCAGAACCTCAATATATAGTCATACGAAACAACAATTTATATAAAAGATCTGAAGGCCCTAATTTCGAGCAACGATACCATCGACAATTTCGAGCTTTTGGGGGATCTAAATAGCCGCTACTGTCATGTATTTGGTAACGGTATGACAACCAGGATCGAAGGTTCAATATAGGTTGTCTTTTCTCCGAAGCGTATTATCTACATTTCGACTATAAACACTTCGATATAAAAATTATTAAGAGAAACTCTGCATTTCGACTCTTCAATTTTATTATCGCATTTAAAATTTGCAATCTCTGGAAGATATTTAATAAAATCGTTCATTGCAAAAGCAATTTGGACCGCAATCGTCTCAATGCGACAGTTTTTTGCTGATAAAGAAGCACGAAGCGAATGTACGCGAGGCCTTCGTCTCTTCCATTGTTTAGACAGCTGTATTTATCAGATACCTACGTATTTACTACTTTATTTTAGTCTTGTTATAGATGTGATCAAACTGCTTTGTATTCAAATGTTTATGAATAAGTATGGGAAGGAGACATGGTTATGGTTATTGGCTTATAGCAGTCAACTGCTAGATATATTTTTATATCTTACTAGCTGTTGCTAGCGAAAGTAGCCTAAGTTATAACATCTCCTTATAACATCAGCTATCTGCCAGTAAAAGTCCCGTCAAAATCGGTCCTGGCCTTTCGGAGTTTAGCCGGAACAGACAGACAAAATATAAAAAAAAAACTATGAGTACCGTTTATTTACTTTCACATGCATTCAGTAAAAACCGATAGTCCGGTTAAGTAGAAGCCAGCCTCATAGTTAAACTGCGAGATGCGATGTCGCAAAAAAAACCTGTTATTTTTAAATTACAAACAGATACTTCAATTTTATTTTTTTGTGTGTACCTATATGGATAGATATAGCCTGAGGGCATACTACCCTATGTTTGTTGGTTTTCGATCTCCACTCATCAACATGTTTTCTCTAACTATATGTATATAGTTTCTTCTAAAGCTAATATGGACTTGCCATTGCCTTCTGCTTGCTTAGTGTATGGGCTAACATATGCTTACATGGTTCAAATGAGTAGTTATCCTTAATGAAGACGCTTACACTGCATAAGATGAAACTTTCTTTATCATGGATTCTACGTCAAAATCTGGAGTTTTTTTTATAATAATTGCGAAAAAAAAAACAAAATTGCGAAAAGTGAAAGTATGACATTATTTCTATGCACGAACAATGAAGTGTTCAATGTACTGATCAGAAACAGTCATGTTTTACTTGAAAACAAGTAAAACATGACTGTTTTCAGCAAATGAACAGAAGTATTCTTGTATTGTATGACTATGAGTGTACAAGTAACTAATTTTGTAATTTGTCACCCACTATATTTTGTATTTCAAGCACACAAAACGTTTGTTCATTGTTTGACGCTAAAACGAAGCAAATGTCAAAATGATTTTTAAAGCGTAGAATTTCTAAAAAACTTGCTGAATATGTTTATTTCCAATATATCTCAAATGTTTGCCGATTTCTCTGAAGCTCATCTGAATCAATTTCGCTCAGTCGCGATATTTAAATAACATTGCAAACACGTAATAAAAACATCTGCTATATATTTAAAATTATTCCCGATTTGATTCCAAGTTATTTTATATTTTAAATGAAGATCAAGATCAAAAAATACTGAGAAAACAAGTTATTAAAATGAGAATCCTCTCAGACATCTAAACTGTTAGCTCGTGAATTTACAATTTAAATACATTCCTCGGATCGTTTCTAGTAAACATATGCTTAATTATATTTAATTAAATCGTGTTTATCCATTTTATTTACAATATAGGTATTAATCTTTTACACAAGCCACAAAGTTTTCTAACCACAACATTACGAAGTCCTTTTGACCTACATGAATGTGTTGGCCGCAAACTAAAAGCGAAACTGTTGTAATACGACCACTATATCGTCCATCTCACACTAATATTAATGGTCTGTATTGTATGCCTTCCGCTTATCTCGGCCTTGCTTACATTTTCTAATATAGTTTGTGGGTTTATTATGATAAGTGGCTCCCGAATGGTGACATTCAAAGGTTCCATTAATGGATTAATGCTCCTGTACACAATGGGAGATGATGGCGCTCGATATAAATAATTTATGAATCGTTAAATTGTCCCTAAAATATTCACAGAATTTCAAACAAAAGCTTAAATTTTATGTATGTATTTTTACAAAATAGCAACACAAAAATGTTTCTCCTCACAGATTTATGTTTGAATAATATTTGCTATTTTCGACGCGGGTTGTAAGTCAATGACATAATGACAGCACATCACTTCGGCGCCATTTCGATGTTAATGAACCTTAAAACATTAAACATTCAGCTACAGCAGGATATATGATCAGATTAAGGGATAAAATCAGCGTAACAAGCAAACATAATTAGCAATAAATATTAAAACGGTTTTCAGTATAATAACACGTTACCAATTACTTTCCGCTAGTGTTTGCTGCATGAGTGCGCTTTCGACGCTGCCAGGCTTTATAAACGAGGTTGTACGCTACTGAAAATAAGGCTGTTGCTATAAATTAAGCGATTTAGTAACGAATTATCCAGCTACCGTAGCTATTAACCGTCACTAGTAGCCTCAAGAGGCCAGGCAGCTAGACGATCAGTGAAGAGATCATCGAATGTAGGTAACAATTCAATAAAACTGTTCCATTGCCTTGCAACTTACATTGAAGTGCTAATACTCTGCCAAAACACAACCCAAACGAGCTTTTCCTAGACTTGGAAGGTCATAATCAAAAGCAACGTCCAAATCACCAATGTGCATGTCTGTCACTAGGCAATTTGGGCTGGCCAGCTCATGGTTTCAGTCCTCGATCAGCCGTAAGTAAAGTAGTAGGTAAGTTAACGATGGGGTTTACAGATGGTATTGTTTTCTGGGGAATTACCCTCACATCTACATGAAGTCGTCAACAACCAACGACTGTTTAACCTATAAAATTATCAATTACATAATGTAGCCGCAAAGCCTAATGTCGTTTCAATTAATGAACCGCCAGCGAAACTGGTAGGTACTGAACTAAATGATGAAAGCAAACAGTCTCGGAACACTGTTACTAATAAAATTGTAATTTCAAAGGATTAGGTTATAGAAAGCGATTTAGAAAGGGTTTAGCATCCCAGCGGAAATTATAGGCGTGTGTAAACTCCGTGTTTATGGATATTAGTTCGTGCGATGTATGGCGGTAAGCTGCCAGTGTTGCAAGACTTTAATATTACTCCCAGTATGTTTTATGAGTTATGGCAATACCGGTAGTTGAATGATGAACTTATTTGATTGCAGCTGCTGATTTATTCTCTATTTATTTTCCCTGTTCTGTTGTTTATTACTCATCCGTTTGTGTTAATGTTTTTTGAATGAAGACGGAGGTTTTTCATAACAACTTTTTGCCGCTTTGCGTTCAAACGCCATTACACGAACTCTCGAGCCATTACAGAAAGGTTAAAAATATAATACTGCGAAAGTGCCGACCCTTATAAGCTCATCGAAAACATATTAAATCAAAGTTATATTGGCAAATAAATGAATGAAAACAGTACATACTTACAATAATATTATTTAGTTCTCAACATATTTGCCCACCACATTTTATTTTCACAAGATATTTCATGCTTCTTCTATAATATATTTTATGACGTCTTCATTGAAACTGATGTTTTGACTAAACAACTGACATTTGAGTGACACGACTCACAATAAAAGTGTTAATTTATTCGATATTTTGTGTTTCGAACACATTCCATGTTGATTTATTAGCAGCCTTGGAATCACATCGGGAAACTGAACTCTATCTACATAAAGGTAAGTAGGTGTATTATACTACGTCACGATTCAGCTTATTTCGACACACAATTAACACTGCCTAATGACATCAAATCACTTGTTCAAATAAAGAGGCTCCTTGCAGTAAGATAAAAACATGAGACTTCGTAACATTGTGTTTTACCGTCTCAGTCAAGTAATGAGACGGTAAAACATAATTTGCTGGTAATGGTTCGTCTGTAATTTCAGTTAGGGAATGATGATCTGCAATTTCTTATCGTAGAGTGAGCGTTTATTTCGGGAATCGAATGAGAGGACGGTTAATGAAGTTGTTTTGCCAATAAACAACGTAATTGCCAGTTTCGAAGGTAATGAGGCTTTAACAGGCTACAAGTTAGAACATTTTGATCTCGTAATTTATAATACTTGAACTCTGTACTTGACTTAAATTCTGTCCGACCAGCACGTAGCGACCTGGATAGCTCTGTCGTGCTTTTTTTTAATTGTAAGGTGTGGTTTGTGAATATTGACGTCATATCCCCAACATCAGCCATTGTGTACATGATTCACGTACCATCATATGCCTCTACCGGATCCGATGATATAGCAAAACCTTCCTAAAAGTCGTTTCAAAGTCATCGATGCAGGATCCAGCTAATAAGGTGATTACGGAAATGATAATTCAATTATTTTGGAAGCTAGACAGTAATTAACATTAATAAAAACACTATTTACGGTGTCTAGTATTTTTTTAGTTTCCTAATTTTAAATTCGCATCAAGGTTGTATGCTTGATGAATCAAGCAGTAATTAAAAGCAAATTATACGGAGATTCGCGGTAATTCTGATGCTCAATGGTGTTAATTAAATTCTGAATCCCTTAGAAGAAAAACAAGCACACACCTGTAGCGCTTAGGTGGTGTGGAATAATACTCCAGATGATGACGACGTAATATATTTAGGTTGCAAGTGCTGAAGCTTATTGGAATGTGGAATGAATCTATTTAGAAAAAGGCGGTCCCTTTTATACAAAGTTTGCTACACTACAATCAATGCATAGTGGGTACATTTAGAAACTTAGTTCGGGCACAATATTGTCGATGTACCCTACATACTAAAATGTTACTGTGACCGCGATCGGATGTGTGTTTTCATGTATTGCAGCTACAGTACTCCCCCCTTAGCGAAGCGTACGGGCATCTTGACGATCCTGCCTGATCTTGTACGTTGGTCGCTGGTGTTCGAGGCTGGAAGCAGGCTGGAGTGATCTTCAGTGGTAGCTGCAGCTGGTTGGCGTGTCTCAGTACTCGTGTATTCGTGGTTATCTTCGATGTTGATAGTGTATGCCGGCTTGAGACGGTCGATCGATATGTTGCTCGATCTGCCTGGTAGCTGTATCGTGAAATACTTCTCGTTGCGTTCGATGACCTTGTATGGACCTTTGTATGGATGCTGCAGTGGTTTTCGGACGGTGTCATCGCGTACAAACACGTGGCTGCATGTTGGTAGGTCGTTGTGCACGAACATACATCGCTTGTTTGAATGCGGCTTGTATGTAGGTGTCAGCTTCGTAATCACGTCGGGGTCACCAATGTAGCGCTTAGGTGGTGTGGAATAATACTCCAGATGATGACGACGTAATATATTTAGGTTGCAAGTGCTGAAGCTTATTGGAATGTGGAATGAATCTATTTAGAAAAAGGCGGTCCCTTTTATACAAAGTTTGCTACACTACAATCAATGCATAGTGGGTACATTTAGAAACTTAGTTCGGGCACAATATTGTCGATGTACCCTACATACTAAAATGTTACTGTGACCGCGATCGGATGTGTGTTTTCATGTATTGCAGCTACACACCTAACAAATGTCCAAATCACAGGATAGGTAGGTGAGTAGTGAGCATTACAGCGAAAATTAATTACCCCGTTCATGAAAAGGCCGAAGTTAAAAACATTTTGTTGGTAAATAATTGTGTAATCCCAGTAGCACTAGAGCAGTAAGAACACGAGTTTTTACATCGTATACTGTCCACAAGTATGCATATTCATGTCAAGTAGTACTCAAGAGACACATTAACATGTCCCACATGTTTACAAAGACGACAGAAAATGTAGCCACTAATAAAATATTGATCGATTGAGATTGAAGGAGGCACTCGCTTGCTTACCTGTGCCTTAGCAAATAATGTTTGGAACTCTTTGCTTACGAGGGATACGGCGGGAATTTTTAGGAGTCAGTAATAAATATTTGTTGCTGTCAACTTATGGAACGGCAGGATTTGATTTTGGAACGTGATAATGCCTCTTCATCCGCACCTCTGAATTTGAATGACAAATGTTAAAATTGCACTGATCTTTATGCTTATAACAATACGGTTGTGGTAGGATTGCACTTGTCAGGGGCCTGTGTTTTTATTATTGTTCATAATTCAAAACAGATGAAAATCAATTTGGCGACCGAAGTATGACTACTGCAGATTTCAAGTCCAACAGAGACGATTCAGTGATTAAGCGTCTAGCCCTGGGGAAGGAGAACGCCAAATTTTGATCACGTGCTGTTGTAAACACTACAAGCAGTCGGGGGCGCTGACTTGCGATGTTGAATTGCCCCCTCGAGACTCGCTAAGACACTGCACAGAGGCGAGACTACTACACTTGTTATAAAGGTACTGTGAGCTTGAACTGTAGTTTCGTCCTAAATATCTTCAGAAGTGTACACGAAGACATGGCAGTGGTAGTAAAAGTCTTGTTGATAAATACTAATAAAAAACACTAGTAGTAAATATTTACTACATGAATATTTTCAATGCTCATTCATCAATAATGTAATATAATGCAACCACACAGAATACAACCTTCACGTTAAGCCCACACAGTTAAATTAAATAACGCCCTTTAAATGTTACCAAAATCCCATAATCCAAGTATGACGAGTTGCTAATAAAGTAATAACTTATGCAACGGCCCACGGACGTGTGAAAGTGAAAGCACGATAAAACCGTAACTATTTTAATCTCCGTAGCGGCGCGAATTCGAAGTTACGGACTGGCTTCCTTCTAAGCACGAATTGAATGTTTGAAACTTGCATTAGCGTTAGCTGTTCAATGTCATTTTGTGGATGCATTGAAGGAGCCTTCAGTGACTACACATCAGTAGCTATATAGGGAACTCCTTGTGTCCATTGCTAACCTTGGATTTGGGTCGAATTAAATATTGGAAACTTTTGCATCGATTTGGACCTTTTCATTGTCATTTGAGATGTATTAAACGAGTGTTGAATGGCAATACGTTTAGTTGATCTAGAGTCTAGACTAATTTTGACGGACTACCAACTATGCTATGACTTGCATTTGTTCAAATTAAGATTAATCTTGTGTAATTATGATAACGAAGACGAATAACAGTATTATTTGCCAATAAAATATACGTCTGTCAATCTTCAGTTAAAGTTACAGTTCAAGCCTCTTACTAACCACTGAAAAACTATTTTATCCCAATTTAAAAAAATAATAATAAGGGAACCTGTGGAAAAAATATGCTCTTCACTATTTTGACCGATCCATGTGCTCCCGATTACCGTGTTGGGCAGTTCTCACAGTCGTCAGCTTCGAGCTTCAAAAAACCTACTACTTGAAATTCCATCACATCGTACTGGTTTTATGTCCAATTCTTACGCTGTCTCAACTATAAAGCTCTGCAACGCGCTACCCCTTGGCATTAAAAAAACTGAAAGCAAAATAGCTTTCAAAAGAACAGTTCGGCAGTACTATTTAAAATCAGATTAAAATGCTCACAAGCTAGATATCAGTAGTCATAAGGTTTCTCGTATTTTGGACTCTTTGTATGTATTATAATATATGTTAGTTTACTTCATTTTACTGTATATATGTGTATTAGTATGTACCTATTTATGTATATTAATCTATGTTAACAAAATGGTATTTTTCTTATTTATTTTTTTGTACTCTCTCTTTCGTGACGGTTGACAGAGGAGATTGGAAGAAAAAAACGTGTTGCGCCGACCCCAAGTAACATGGGACATGGGCAGGAAGATGATGATGATGATGACTCTATCAGAATGCTGTTCTATTTGACCCAAAGGTTGACTGGTAGAGAATGCCTTGTGGCATTAAGTCCGCCTATGTACCACTCTAGTTCATGAAATTTAAATAAATAAAATAAAAAAATCAATATAATTCAAATCGAATCATCAAAATCGTTGCCGCAAGAGAAGAGTCCTTTGTTTTACTTTGGAATACAGCCATAGCATAAACCTATCGTTGTACTTAGAGTAGACTAGACATAGACAACTAGACATGGGTGTAGCTAATCTCGTACACCCGATCAATCAACCGTCGCAAGCTGCGATGCATGAGTGATTGCCACTGCAGGACACGGGCTCTCCCAAAAAGGAATAAAGATTATTCATCACGTAGACTAGCAGCTGGTGACCACTATTTACTATAGCATTATGCACGGAACTATTGTTTTCAAAACGTAAATGACATACCAATTAAGGCCCTAAGAAAAAAAAACTAAACAAAAAACACACTACTAAAACTTAGGGCATAAATAGGGTTGCCAAACGTAATTTTAGCCTAGTGTCCGGAATGCAGGGGGAATTGTAAAATATCTGGAATACAAAACTTTGTTTTTTTTTTTAGATTTTCGATGCGAATTTACTTACATCGCTTCTAAACGAGTTTCAAGCTAAGCTAAGAAGGGTAAATTTCGATATCTTATGTTACCACTATTATAAATGTGAAATTTTATAAGGATAAGGATGGATGGATGGATGTTTGTTACTCTTTCACGCAAAAAGTTAACGGATTTGGACGAAATTTGACACACAGATAGTTTACAACCTGGAGTAACACATGTGTCAATTAGGGCCTGCGCAGACGAAGGACAATAATTTGTATGTCAACCAATAGATGGAAAAGCAACATAATAACCAACGAACAGGAACGGTCATTTTCTATCCGGCGCGCGGCGGACAAACGTCATAAGTCATTTATTTCTTAACAAAATACATTTTGTAGAAAATAACTTAAAATTAGATTAATAGACTGTCATAATAGAAAAATATTGAAAAAAAAAACAATAAAAACAATCAAAAATCCCTCGTCTGCGTAGGCTTACCGAACTCCACGACGGCAAAGCCGCAGGCATAAGCTAGTTGACGATAATACAAGAGCGTTAATAAAAAAAAAGCGCGAACTCTTGACCAATTACCGCCACCAAGTAATCAACTACCAAGCAGTAATCTCATACCACGCTACCGACCAAAACCAATAAGGAAGGAAGTGAAAGCCACTATACACCGCTTCAATTTATTTTGACAACCCATAAATCGACTCTAATCATTCATAATAAGATGGACAATCGTTCAGATTACTGTTATGTAATCAGACATGTGTTCGCTTATGATATTGATTAGGTAGAAGAAAGTTTTTACATTGGTTTGGATCTCTCTTAAATGCTAATCGGATATTGAGAATTGGTTACTTATACTGCTTGTTACGGCAAGCATCTCGTGGCAAAATAATAACATTCGCTCGGGTCAATCTGTAGGTTAAGCAACGCTCGCCTAGGTTGGTCCGTGGATGGGTGACCGGCCATTACATACCGAGTTTCCTCCGTGCCTCGGAAAGCACGTTAAGCTGTTGGTCCCGGCTGTCATTTGTAGATCTTTGACCGTCGTTACAAATAATCAGTGGCCTGAAAGTGACAACCAGTCTCACCAAGGGGAATCGTATTAGCCAGTACTGACTGGGTTGTGAAGTTCAGATAGGCAGTCGCTCCATGTAAAATACTGGTATTCAGCTGAATTCGGTTAGACTGAAGCC
The DNA here is from genome assembly GCA_910589295.1 of Noctua janthe. Taxonomy (NCBI): domain Eukaryota; kingdom Metazoa; phylum Arthropoda; class Insecta; order Lepidoptera; family Noctuidae; genus Noctua; species Noctua janthe. The sequence goes on along the minus strand of OU342556.1, from coordinate 7,270,169 downwards.
GACCCCAACATAATTGGGAAAGGGCTAGGCAGTCGATGAGGATTGCATGTTACGGCATGCAGAAGGTACCAAGATTGACTCCTCGATTGAATGAAAGGTTTTCGGTTTTTAAGTACGGTAAAAAATTATTATATTTCGTAAAAATAAGTCTTGTTCCAAACACGTAAAGAATCTCGCTATTATCTTACAGATCATCGCATTTGACTGCCTCATTGGCCGAGTGATCGCAAGCGTGGCTTCTGAGCTCATAGATCTTGAGTTTGATTCTCGGGTCGGGCAAAGTGTTATTGAGTTGTTCCATCAGGAATTTCTCAGTAAGAGCAACGGAGTCTAGATTTGAGCCCGGTTTATGGCAATGGGCTCGCCCTCTATTACATGGGACTTAGAACAAAACAGGTGAAATGTCGGTGTACTATTAGGTACACCTCTACCTAACCTTACGGGGATTACAGGTGTGCTGTTATGTTATAATCACAATTTTAAGGGGCGTATGTTTTTTCCATTGTTATAAAAAAATGTTTGTCTAATTAAAAAAAAAAAAACTTAAAATTAACTCTTCACAAACATCACTTATTAAGTATATAGAGCTTAAAATTACGGTCACTAGATAAGTTTGGTTTGGTTTGTCGAAGTATACATTGGCTTTAAGTACCTACATTACGCGTAGTTTATCTGTGTAAGCTAGAGACGACCTTGTCATTAAAATGGCGCAATCTTATGCAATTTTGACATACTATGCTTAATTTAGATAGTTAGTAACATACTTCGTGATTTTATACGAGTTAACTAGAATGCAATCAGTCTACCTCTTGTCCACATATACATATATAAATAGATAGTAAATATAGTACAGGAAAATGTTTTACAAACAATATCATATGACTGTTGTATGTGTATTTCCAATTTGCACAGCCTGACGTTTCGTTTGTTTTCAGATTTTTAAATAACAAAGTTTCAGGTATATGTGGGCAATTTCGGTCCTCAAATATAGGTATGTCGGATATGTCAGGATTTATTCCGTCAGGCTCGTACTTCATGTGGGTAGACGATGGGTTTCGTGCTATGTAAACACACTACACTGTTTCTAGCAAAACTGACGAATTACTTGAGATTACAACTTAACACAATAACACGGGGCTCAATGAATCGGGTACAGTTCCAAGACGTCTCAACTCCGCCGCGATCCGACAATGACCGTCGTCCTCGCCTCAAGCTGTAAACATCAGGACTCTGTGGAAGCACGCTGTGGTGTGGGTAGACTGGTAAACAGGTCGCATGATGTCACCACTGGCGCGCTTGCGATTCATTTTATGTCCGTACTAATCCGACAAGTAAATTATAAAAAATATGCATGTTGAGGTGTTACCCATGTTGATTGATTCTTACTTAGCAAGCCATAAGGAAAAATTCGAATAAAATAAAGATATTATATTGCTTTACAGTAACACATGCATCGATGACATAATTCCCATCACGTCATGCAAGCACAATAAAATTATTACAACACAACACAAGAAGGTTGCAATAAAATCAAAAACAAATAGTACTTAAGTTTGAAGTCCTTGCACTTAAGTAAGAAACATCAAGAGAAACCGCCGCCCATCATTTACGTTGTTGTCAGACTATATCGGTCATTGACGTATATTAGTAAAACATGTATCTTGTAATAGCTATCGAAATATAGGTTACTGATAACGCTATCTTATCTTTAATAGGCTGAATTATTATCATAGGAAATTCATGCTGGCAATGGCTTTATTACGTAGCATAAGCACTAGTGCTTATTCCCAGTGCTTACTGAAATATGTACAGTCGGCAACACAGCAAGCTATACAGGGTATAAACAGACCCTTCACGAAGCCGTCAACTAAGCATTATGTACATCAAACTAAGTAACTTTACGCAAAAATTATCGATGGGAAACGACTTTTTTTTGGGGTGAAAAATCACGTTTTTCACGTGTTTTACGGTAGGACTCTATGGAACGCACTCAAAGCATTGTGCTGATGGATGGATTGAATAGTACGGGGGTCGTTGAGGTGTTTAAATTAAAAATCTAACATTAAAAACATGTATTTAAAGAAAAAACTTGTGAAAAAGTTGGAAGTTTGGCCCCCAATATCTCCGTAACTAGAAGGTTCCCTCTAAGGTATGGTCCAGAACAATAAAATGATCGCAAAGATAGGGATAACAACTGCCTTTCGGCTTCGTTAAGGGTATATTTACACCCTTTATATATAGTATAACCTGACCTCGCTTCATATGAGCTTCCCGTACAATAAGAGATCAGCGTATACTAGTTTGGCATAGCTTGATTGGTTGTCGAGCGTACTATACAGACTCCCTCGTTGGTCTAGTGATCGCAAGTGTGACTGCTGAGCATGCGTTGGGTTCGATTTCCTAGCTGGTCAAAGTGTAATGGATATATTTGGCCAGGATTTTTTCTGTAGCAGCCATTGAGTCTAGATTTGTGCCCGGATGATATCAATTGGCTCGCCCCCGTTTTGATGGGATGTAAATAACTGGCAAAATGTGGATGTACTATTTGGTACAATCTTGCCTAACACTTCAGGGATTACAAGCATGATGTTACGTTAGGTTTAACATAGCTTTATTACATTCAGCACAATTAGCTATTCGAATCAGTTCTTTCTGTCATTTAAATGCCTAAATACAGTCAAAAATTATTATTCATATCAAATAATAAATTTGTTTGTTGTTCTCATTAATTATTATTCCACCTTCCAGCAGTGTAACGACCTACAAATTATAATAAAGCTTCAGTTATTAGAAGTCGGAATTGCGTGACTTAACTCTATCATAATTCTGCTAAAACAAAAAAAAAATACTTTTTCCTTATAATAATGACTAGTTGTATTAAATAAATAATAACTTTTGCCCTTGTGAACTTAATAAACGCAGGTACCTACTTCAAGAAAATTGCGGACAAGAAGAGCGTCTTGAACTCCTGACATTGCTGATGTTCCATGGAAATATTATTTAAATCAATAAAATTTTCCGAGAACCTCTAACCTCTATCCCTACTAGGCCTTAGGCCCGGGTTGCACTAAAAGAGAAGAGATCATACGTGTAATATTCGACCAATAACAGGGGAGCCGTACTTATGGGGCTTCTTAGGTCTCAACTAAAAAGTTCAAAATTAGAAAATAGTTTTTGAAAAAAGAATAAGCGACTTCGAAAAAAACACAAAAATGTGAAAAATTACTTCACTTTCGGAAGTCGGTGACTTTGTTTGTTCCATTGACTTTATTGCCACCGCGCGAGCTTCCTCTACCAAATGAAAAAATAATGACGAAAATCGGACCAGTAATCACAGAGAAATCGGTGAACAAACATGAAAAAAAAATATGCTGGTGGAATACCATAACATCCTCCTTTATTGAAAGAAAGAAAATACATTTATTTGGCACATGCCAGAACTGCACACAGTATAAAAAAATAATAATAAACGAAAACATGAAAAAAAAAACTTAAATCTAAATAAATAATAAAATAATGTGACACTGTGTGCCTCACAACTGCGCCAAATAGGCCCAGTTCAGCAGAAAGCCATGTTCAACAAATTTTTAAGAAGTCGAATTTTTAAGTTGATTCACGCACTTCTCCTCTACAGACTCCGCTTGTCTCCGCGTTGGTGGAACCCTGGCTTTAAACCTGTTTATTAGTACCAGAAGCAGAATATTTAATGTTATTAATAAAGCTACGGTCGTTAGTTACATCTCACCTTCACACTAAAGAACAGTTCATAAATCACTTTAGCACTTTAATATCACTTTTATAGGATTAAATTGCTGTACAAGCTGCAGTTATGAGACCAACTAGTGATTTGGCCACAGTAGTATTATATCCAATATTTGCATAATTTTCACCATAAGTACTACCTATTTGAGAGTATACACACATCTGATGTTTTATCAAAGGAAAGGGAAAACTGAAATTAAGAATCCCGAAGATATCCATATGGCTTTTAATTAAAAAAATATGTACCTACATATTAGATAAGAAGAAAAGCATAAAATTCGTCCATATCGTTGTCGACAGGAATAGTATTCAGAAGGCTGGTAGCATTACCACGTTGGATGACGATTTTAATTCGGTTATCTTGGCATTTGTATAACGTTTGTAAACATTCAGAAATTGTACCTACTGAATAAATAATGACGGTGTTAGATACGACTCTGGCCATCCGCAAAAATAACTATAACATATAGCTTTATACAACAAGGAGGACAGAAAAGAGAACAGCGAATCGTAAAAAAAATGCCAACCAGCCAGACCTAATCTAAGATTTGAAAGAAGATACACAAAACTTTCGTTTACATACAAGTCTCGGCGCGGAGACAAAGTTAACAAAACGTTACGTGACGCCCAGTTGTAAACCCGCCACACAATCGTGAATAGTGAAACTTGTGCACTTACATAGTTTAGCTTGATTTCATGGCACGCCAATGAAAGGTCCCTGAGAACTTTACAAGTGATAAAACAGCTATGTTAGTTTTAAAGGCCGTATCTACCCAGAATTAACTTGAGCTAATGAACAAGATAGTCACAAGTTTCTAAAGTAAAGGGTTTGCAAATAAGAGAAAGACGAAATGGACAACAATAATTTGGAAAAACAAAACGAAATGCTTGCATGCATTACTATAATATTTGTTTTGGCCAATCAAACCGTTACACAAATAACTTGATAAACAGGATAGGCATTGATAAATATTTATCAACATAAAAATTTCGAGCATGAAACTGTTATTAAAGCAACTGCAATCAAATGAATAATAGATGAAAGAGTAGCAACACCAACATAACGTTTTTGAGCCCACAAGACCATGAGATTCATAACATAACATAACAAAGCTATGTAGAACATTACCTTCAACGTTACCGTGCAAGATAACGATTAAAATACTTATGGTAATGTCGGTAACATTATACGTAATACTAATTAACATGATATTATCACTACATAATCGTAGCTATAAGATCATTATCGCTACACAAAACACTTTCTCTTTAAATTCGTTTGGTTACTTTTTAGCTATGTTCGTTTAGAAACATTGTCTAATAGCACTAATAGAACTCGTAGTGTATTTAACAGTGATAGAAATTCTAATGAAAGTAAATATGTATGTGAGGACAGTCTGAAACACAACTTTCTACAAGCAAGCATGGTGCTTAATGCTTAGTCCATGTCCATCCAATGACCTTCTCATTCTTCATTTCTTGCCGCAGGACGATTAGCTGGATATTAAACTAACAAAGAAAAATTACATTGTCAATCTGTCTTCATATCCACTATCTGATCCGTGGACTCAGCACGTGCGTCAGAATGCAATAAATAAAGAAAGTTAACGACACTAACCAGAGTTGTCCGAACATATCGCACTATTACTGTTTCCGCTGGCCCAGCATCGCGTGAGAACATGCGACCATCGGCCTTGGGTCCTTCGCGTTCGGTGCCTAGTCTAACTACTTCAAATCAACTTTTATTATTATACTATCGCTTCGGACCAGTTTCTGCTCCATACCCACCACATAGGGCCCTACTCGCTTTACGTTTATTTATAACCCGCTCGCTAGACAGTTGCCAACTGATGGAAAGACGAAATGTATGCGGAAGGAGCAACTCTTTTATTTAAAAGAGGCATTGACTTCTCAGAATGGATGTAACGTACGGAGTTGGCAAAGCCACAATTTTGCGGTAATTATTTACATGAATGGTAATGAGGAGAGATAGTATCGAATATGTCCGTATAGTACGACTGCTGATGGTATTTTTTTTAATTTTAAATTTAATTCAGAAATCGCTTCTAGTTTATCGACCAATATTTTCAGTGGTGTCTTCAATGAAAATGTCAGGGAGTAAATTTATCGACGTGCCTGACACGACACGTGCGAGATAAAACGCAATTGTTCTGGATTCATGACATTTGGGACTGTTCTCATTCTCGCAACATGTTGCACAACACGACGTCCCAATTACCGACGACTGCACGAACGGTCTCGCACGACACCTATGTCATACGCAACGGCTATGATTGTGAACAATCACTTCCGCCCAATTTGTCGGCCACTTCCGACCGATTATATGTAGGTGATACTGCAGTTTTGGTTTCCTGTGTTTTTATTCACGCAATTCTCATAACCTACATACAACGGACAAGCATTTACAAACCAAATCCGATGGAGCTGTAGAGATTTATACTGATGAATCTATATTCCTACTGGCCCGGAATCATTCGGATGCATTCGGATGTCGGTCGGCTCTAATCGGCTAACGCTGCTGGGCGTCAGCCAAGCCATTCCCGCCGTTTCGACGGATTTAAATTTGGAACACATTTTTTTTTCTGTGGCCGTAGTAGTTTGACGAGGTGAACAATCTCTTTCAGTTTAGTAATGTACAAACCACACGTGTTATGGGCATTTGCTGGAGATGGTTGTGAGATAAAATATGTCCCGAATTTCTGTACATAGTAACAATTGTAGTGGGTGCTGCACCTTACCGTGTGTGACACGAATACCTCGAACACGTATCCTGCTTGTCGTAGTTTATGATTCCAAGTGCGTAAATGTAACGGTTATACGAAAACGCGTGTTTAGGAAACACCTCACGAATTATAAACTTTCGGCGTACTGTTTGTTGCATTTCTTTATTAACCTGCTTCCATTGAGGATATAGCCATTATAGCCATGAGGATAATTGAACTATTCAATCAGTGCCTGGTTTTCCTATTACATCAATATTTGAAAATTATTTCTGATTAAGGAAAATATGATCATCATTGCCTACTGTTTTGTTTACCATTCGTAATTATATTGTTTGCATAAGCATATCCACAAAGGATTTTAATATAAATAGGTTTATTACCATTTATCAAAAAATGGTAGAGGACTGCGCTAGGTTCTATAAAAGCCGTATAATATAAAGTAGGTTACTTTTCAAAAATAGCATCAATTCAATTACCATTACAATTTATTCCCTAGAAAAGCCACGTTTAGCCTCGATGACACAAGCCAAAGGATAATAAACAACTGTGATGAATCTCAATTACACAGAAGATGACTGGACACTGTATTCATTTGACAAACACACAATATTGTTCTAAAAGCTCAGCTTATCTATGGAGCACGTTATACGGCGTCGCGTCGTGCATACGGACCCTGTTCAACGACGAACAAATTGGCAATTTGACAAAAATGCAACGAACCGACTCGTACAATGTACACACTTACATTTGTATGTACGGATAGTAAATCAGAGCGCACGCTGCGCTCGATGATTGAATAACATCGAACTGGACTGGTTCATTGGACTCATTCTATTCGACAAGCTCTCCGGATTTGTCATTACATCAATCGACATAGCGCTATCTATGCAACCGACACATGGCATTCAATGATCAACTCTCAATTTTGACATCTCTTAACATAAAGCAGAAGCTATAGAATCTGCGAAGGCGTATGAAGCAACCGTTTGAACTGTACAAATAAAACATAGAACGAATATTAGAAGTGGGCAGAATAAGCGGTATTTGCTTGTGACCTTCTGTTGTTGCTCATTATGGACGAAGTCGAACGTTTACAATCCTATACAAGTGCCTCGTAATACATTCTACTTCATTTACACTTAACAACAAACATGTTTTTGTGCACACCATGTCAAACATTTTGCTTAGATGTTTGCACCAAACAATACATCGTCAACATAACTTATTTTATAAGTCTTCATGGAGCTTAGCAGCTGATGTCACTGTGTACTTGAATCACAAAATAATCGCGATATCTACACAAATAACACCGGCTAACCTGCGCACGTACGCCTAGCTAACCTCGCGCTCACAGCCCGCGTCCGCTGCGTCTGTGACGCGACAACAAACGTCAAGCAGCGCACAAATAATAATTACTGTTTGCTTTGCTCATGCCCCTGGGTTTAGTTCTCGCTTGACTGGTCTTTACCCTCTCGTCGTTTTATTATGTTTACAAAGGAGAGTCGGCAACGTGCTAAATAAAAACATACAACCATAATCTAGAGAACATCAGCTTCATCTCACCTGTGCTCTGTTGATGACATCGTGTGGTCCCCGCCAAGTGGTGGCTGCTGGAGATTTCCTTTTGGCTAGCTCAAGTGTAGCTTCACTTGGACATCGTTCAAACATAAGCACACGTTCTGCGACTGAGCCACGTGTGAGAAACGGGCGCACAGGCGTCACTCCTCCCGCTCCCACTGCGGAGGCGGGCTCGCCGGCGCCGGCGCTGGACGCGCGCCGAGCCCGCGCCTCGAACTTGGAGCGTGCTTCTGTGACATGGGAGCCCAGAGACGCTCGGCGCTCGCCACTGGCGCCAGCAGCCGGCTTCCTACTTGCTCCTGTCTCCAGCCTGTCCTGATATCTACTCTTGGCGTAGTCCACCAGCGACAGCGGTGGCACCACGTCCGGCCTCTCCGCAGTGCGCTCGGCTACCACACCACCGGTGCGCAGCGCCCGCAGCAGGCGCTCCTCCTCGCGGGCGACCTCCAGCCGCATGGCAGCGGGGTCGGCCCGCCTGGCGCCTGCGCCTGCTCCTGCTGTACCATTCCGCTCCGGCACCAAGTCCGGAGGGAGCATCACCTCTATGGTCTCTCCTTCAGGCTCGAAACTTTCGCGGCGTGTGTCGGGTCTCTGTTCTCTTCGGACGTCTGGTCTTTGTTCCCTAGCTGCGTCCGGGCGATGAACCTGTCTAATATCGGGTCTCTGTTTTATTTCGGGTTTTGGTTCCGGCCTAGGTTTAGTCCTCAGACTCTCTGCCAATTTGAGGCCAGGCGTGGGCCTGCACGATAATATTTCCGTGGGCGCGAGGCCACGCGCCTTCCAAGTCTGATATATGGCTTCGGCATGGTCTGAAATCTGTTTAGCGATGGCGGCTATGTCCTCCTCACCCGTGTCTATCTCGCGGCGGGCCGTGGCCGCCATGACCGAGCCGCTCACAGCCTGCGAGCTAGGCAGAGGTGTTGGTACGCACCGCACCGGCCAGCTCTAGGGCCGCTCCGTTAGCCCCATCTACACTCACAGCTCACAGAAACACCACAGGACGTGCACTTATAAAACGAAATCACTAAAAAGAACAGCACTGCGGCAAGTCGCGGTGCAGCACTGGGAACAGCTGTAGAGCGCGCGTCCAACAATAAACAAAGGCGACGATCGCGAGCGTGGTGCGCAGCGCACACGAGCGGCCGGCGGAGACAGCGCGCGCGGACTGCGGCGCGGCACCGGCCCGCGCCCGCCGCCACCGCCTCCCCGCCTCCTGGTTCCCGTTCCCGTCCTACGGCCTCCTTGCTCATTCACTGACACTAATTATTAGGCATGCTGTTTTCAGCTTACAATAAACAGCTTTCCTGAAACCGGAAGTAGTTAGATGATCATCCAAGAACCTCTTAAATTTTAACTTTTTCGGTATACCTCTGGATTACCAAACCGTTGTACCGAGTTGTTCAAACGGTTGGTAGATTTAGTTTTTGTTACAAATTCCGGCCTTGGGGTCAGTTGTATTGGGCGGAATCAGGCGGAATGCATTTGCATTCGGAGCTGCAGGGCGATGAGAAGGACAAAACCACAAGTCCACAAAGATTATACAATTCCAGACAGGACGGTATCATCATGAAAATAATATATTTTTACAATTGAACCGGCTGACACGCTCTCATTTTGTTGTCAGAAAAGAGCTTTTACAGCATAAAGCTTTTTAGACAGCTATTATAAGAATTAACCAAATCTATTTCGGTCGCCTATAGGTCTTTCTATTTAATCATAGTTTTTTTTAGCACAACATCGCAACGTGCGACTGTACGAGTGTACAGTGCGTCACAATTCCAGTGATGTCTTATCTGTGACGGTCGAGTCTGTGGCGTCGCCGCGCGTCGGGCGATGCGTCGCGCACGCGCGTCGCGACACAAATAGCACGCGCCTTGTATTTATTTACACACTCCCTACTTTTTTTTATGATTCTACGAAGCAACGACACTGCACCCGGCCTGCTTAAGAACAGCCGAAGATATACAGGTCGGGTATTTAACACGATACTAATTTTATTACTTTTAAATTTATAAACAATGAAATCATTGTTTTCGAAAATGCGAACGGCTGGAACTATTTATTTACAAGTGGAAATAGAATCAGTTGATATCTTAATAGAGGCAGCCAATGCTTTCGCTCTCGATGCTTTCACGACCGTTTTGTGATAAGTATCAATAAATAGAATAATTTACATTTTATAGAAGACTAGCTATTGAATAATATTATCGCAGATAGGCAAGCGTTCTGCGGGCTGACCGGCGGCCCCCCAGATAGAAGGAACGACGAAATTAAAAACGTGGCTGGGGCAGACTGTATGCGGAAGAAGGAATGCATGACATTGTGGATTGCGATAGGTTGAATTGTTTGACTGATTGATATAGTTATAGGGTGTGGTAGGGATACCGACGCTAAAACGGTTATCACGAAATCAGTACCTTCATTATTCTATACAACATAAAAATTCGATCGGTTTTGAAAAAATATCTGTTTCCTACAAAACTGCAATACACGATGCAAACCTACACGGTCCAAATTAATGGAACAGGTAATTTTTTTTTTTAATTAGGTACCTATAAAAAATTTCTAAGTGGGAGAAGTGGGTTCAGAATGATGTGCTGAATACGTGGTAACAGTTTTAGGGTCGGTAACCCTTCCAACCTGTATACCAAGTCTACCTTCAAAATTAAAATGAGATCACACTCTGACTCTATTGTAGTATTGAATCCTATAGAATTAACAAGAATTAGTAAGTAACTTATATAATTCTTAAAACATGATTCAGACACTGTACAAAATCCAGGCAGACTAATGGATACGAATTTAGGCATAAAATGTCCATCTAAAAATAAAATGAAGATACAAGGAGTTCGTCTTCGTCAAGTTTTTCTGTTGGCGTCTGAAATCCTTTGATAAATCTTGATAATAAGTCACTGGACGTAGATATAAGAGACAACGTTTTGGCGTCGCCTTGCTTATTTGTATCATCTCGGTTTAAACACCCTCAAGTCGAATTTACTTGGACTGGTATAATGAGAAGTTTTGCATATTTGAGCTTAGCTTTTGCTTGTGTTTTGTAAAGTGTTTTGAATTTTATTAAAATATGGTTATAGATTATAGTGCTGATTAAGGCTGGCAGTAATATTAGGTCTTTACCTATGAAATTGGATATTTGTATGAAAATTTTAAAAACATTTATTTTTTTATTTTTGCTTTTTTATCTTTCCGATTTAACGCAAGTGCTTCAATGTCGTTTCGACACTAACTCCAAGGCCCGCAGCAAGCTCAGCCGTAGATTGAGTTGGATCCGTTTCCACTACCGCCTTCAATTCGTCGTTGTCGACAATGGTTACCGGCCGACCGCGAGGTTCAACTCAAAATTTCCAGATTTAAAACGATTGAACTAATAATGGACCGTGTTTATGCAAGCAGTGTTAGGCCCGTACACGTCGTTAATGTTTCTTGTTGTTTGCGCTGCGGTATGTCCACGTAGGAACTCATATTCGAAAAATGTACGAATTTTCAGTTTATCCATGGCGCCAAAAACTATCACAATTTCACAAAAACAAAAAACTATCTAAAAACAAATGACTGAATTTGAAATTAAAAGAACACGGCTTTCGAATAAAATTTATTTGAATTTCGAATTGCGCGCCAATCCACAGATAAATAAATCTGAAAATGCTGGTTATTAAATCTCCAATTACATAGGTAAAGACCTATTATTTCCGTTTTTGCGACCCCAAGGCCGAATTATACTTAACCGATAACAACATTGGAGGTACAGACCGACCGCTTTAATGAGTCCTCCGCCTTGCCCCATCAAAGGCACATTAAACGTCCACAAAGTCCTAACAATATCCCACAGGTTATTTGCTTTAAAATAACCATAATCCACGTAGGTATTACGATACTAATTGAACCAATACGTGATCAACCTTCAGAACATTCCATTTAAATTGATACCTTCGCGAGGACTCATTAAAACGGTCTTTCAATACCTATAGTTTTTTCAATTATTTACTAGAGATGTACCGACTAATCGGGGAAGTCCACTACGCGGCCATATTTGTAGCCGGCGACTAGTCGGCAAAAACCACCGATTAAGTATTCCGCTTGAATTAACCTTTATTTATTCCTACACAAATTTAAAAAATTGTAGCCCCTGGTATCGAGAATATGGTCCAAGCTACCCGGTCAGGGCTCCAGAGAGAGGAACCTAGCTCCTACCACTACGAGCCGTGTCCAGGATTGTCGCTTGTTAGCACGAGCTCGTACAACGGGTTTCACGTAATTGTTCGCAAGAAAGTTGCTTCGCTACTCTGGAGAGTGAGAGACAGTTGCAAAAAGAGTTGATCCTGAGAAGTATATCGGAGCGCATCTGGTCTCCAACTGCAGAACAGTTTGTGCGGAGGGAAATTGGTCTTTTTTCTGTTATTGCACCTACTGTATATTGTCTCTGCATTACCCTAGGGTAGACTGGTAGAAAATACCTATGGCATTAAGTCCGCCTTTGTACAGTTTTTACTTGTGCATAAAGCATGAATAAATAAATAAATAAATTGGTATAAATACTAGATAATAAGACATATTAATAAAAAAATAAAAAAGCCTTTTAATTCCATTATCTATTAAAATTACATAACAATAATAAATTTAATCAAAGTCTTATTTGAGCACAAAATAAAACACTCATTATTAGAAATAATTTGATTTTTGCTCGTATACCATAGACGATCTATACTGAGCTCAATTACAAATCGGTACACAAACACTTTAAATTAAAACGCGAATTTACCGAAACATCACGGTTCTGAGTACAGCGGCCATTCGATACGCTTCTTAATAAGATTAACTCAATGTAACTACAACTTGCACGTACTTGCATTATGTAAGTTTGTGTAACGAGCTTGTGCTATACTTGGCTGCTTTCGTCAGCTATTTATAGACAAAAAACACGCTAAAACGCTATTAGTAACGCAAATATTCACGCTCATGAGATGAACTAGATAATGAAATTAATTCCGAATTGCTTTACCTAGACTCCATATCCGGGAATATGAACGCAGGTTTTAGATAACAATAACTATAATTATTATGGTTCCTGTCTCTGGAGCCCTAACCACCGGTAGCTTGGTGCCTGCTGCTTCAGACACCGGTGGACCACTATTTTTATATTTTTAAATGTTTTTTTTAAAGAAATATTTAAAAATGTTAAAATTGTGTAAATAAATGATTAAAGACTATAATAAAACCTTCAAGGGCAGTTACTGTTGTAGCTTTGGGGGTATGGAGAACAGGGTGTAAAGTCCTTCATCCCCCATAGAAAAGGGAGGATCTTCCGACCAGACGGGTGTTATGTCTGGTGGGCTACTCGTTCATTTGAGGTGCGCGTTGGTCGGAGGTAGGACACGAAGTCATAGAACAGATGTTCTCACGATGGCAGTGCCAAATTTCATCCAAATCCGGTCAGTAGTTTTTGCGTGAAACATCCAGACATTTATAATATTAGTAAGATAAACTCCTACTTTTACTTTAAAACAGGACGACATTTTTTTAATGTTTTTATCAGAGGAAAACAACAATGTAGAGATGACACAATTTTCTATCTACATAACCACCGAATAAGGAAGCGTCAGGTAGAGCCGAGGAGGAATAAAATAACACTTGATTATACAAAGCAGAGCCAGAGTGGGAGCAATATGTGGGCCGAGGGCCATTTGGTGCCTTGATGGAGACTAAACATTACATACGCTCTCCTAAAGCGCTAGTGTGCGTCCACAGTGAATGCGCGGCGACTAGGGCCTTACGCGGGCGCGACGGCGGGCTTGACGGCGGGCTCGACGGCGGGCTCGACGGCGGGCGCGTGCGGTGGCCACAGTGACGAGCGAGCTGTTATACTGCTTAGACGTATTTCAGGTATTGCAAACCATGGACGAGAATTTAGTATTTTTACTAGACAGTCCGATTCTGAGATGGAATGTGTTGAACATAAGAGACGGTATGCACGAAATTAATAAAAACAGAGAAATTAATGGTGAATTTTAAATTTTGAATGAAGAATTTGGATTGTAACCTAGACAATTGGAGAAATAACACCAACACTTCAGTATTTATCGCCATTTTTTTACAAAAAAAATCAAAGATGCGCTTACGCCGAGCGACAAGACCGAAATGCTTTGATACCCCCGCTTTCGCACATTGGGTCGCTTGCTATCTAGGCCTGTAGTGTGGTCATAAAGCGCGGATAGGAACGTTTGAAAACTACGCGCGCTATCTCGCTCATGCCATGGTTTCATGTGTTTGATACTTCGCACCCGTTGTCGCAACCGCGCTAGGCTCGCACTGTGGATGCACACCTAACGTTCCAACCCACAGGCTTTCAACAACAATGACGCAACCATTTCTAGAGTATTTAAAGCCTGGTCCTTGCTCATTTTAGGAAAGTGTTGGTACTACTGGAAAATTTCTCAGTCGTTTTCACACTTTACCACATGAACTTGATTTCTATGTTCACTAAGACCAGGTCATAACCTGGGTTCGAACAGGACACTCGTTCCCGTGGCTTTATTCTCTTTTACTCGTCATCTCATTAGACACCTCCTTTCTAGCCATATCATCCTTCACACATTCCATCCATCGTTTCTTTGGTCTTCCTCATGCTCTACTCATATACCCATTCACATTCGTACTCAAAACTATCCTCACGGCTTTTTCATGGCCCTTATATTGTTGGAAAATAGCATTGCTGCCTTCTTTAGTGGTTTACATATTAGTCGCGGAATTTAATAGTTTATCATGGTATTATTTTTCTTTACAACATGTCGTTGTCGACGCGGTGAACGACCAGATTTCTAAACACAAAGTACGTACTCTAATATTGTTACGGATGACTCTGCCATAACTAATATGGCTAGAGGAAAGTGAAACCGAATGCAAATGAGCGCCGCGAGAGTGACACGTGGTCGCACCTAAATGCAGACTCAGCTATGTTTAATAGAATATTTTGGCCTCCAATAAAGACATTTCAAATATACTTAATATAGACGGAACAACACAAACTAAAACCAAAATCTACTAGGGAGAGTTCTTGTGGTTCTTGTCGGTACGGTACATTTTGAAAAATTTTGTTCGGGGTGAAAAATCACGGTTTTCAGTAGGACTCAAAGTAACTCACTGAGTCTGTGCTGTACCAAATCCCAGTGTGATACTAAGCCATTGTGGCATTATTCGACTTTTCAAGATCATTATTAGTTTTTGCCCACATTTCAACGACGAATATTTAGGCTCTCACCCTAGCTAGATCTTAAATACCGTTTGCCGTTACCGCCGCGCCACCCCGCCGCCGCGCCGCCGCGCTGATGCCGCCGACCTATTGTCACACGCACGATTTGCTCAATAATAAAGTTTAGGTCTCGCTATTAAAAGAGCAATGACAGTTATAACCCTCTTAACATTACAAAAGAGTAAACCAAGACATTGTTTTTACTATTTTTATTCAAAGTTACCACAGCTACAGTTACAAATCTCAACGCGTATAACGAATTCATTACGATATCCGGACATTCTATTAGAAAATTCCTCATTTCTTTATTGATGTTCTCACAAAATACTTAACAGGACAATACGTTAAGATAGAAGAGCACAACGGTAGTCCTTATAAAATAATCTTATTTTTCAGGGTTCCGTACCTACCGAAATAACGAAACTTTTTCGGATGGGAGATCATCAAATGACCCCCCCCCCCCCCTCCACTCTGGGCGGAGCGGAAGGGAGTGTCAGACTTGTACTGACTAAAACCCATCCATGTTCCTTCTTTGCCCTTTGTGTTCCAGGGCCACGGTATCTCTTTCTAACAGTCCCGCAGCCCTGGCAGGCATCGGCCCTTGCAGACCCCTACTTATTTGCTGACATCTCTTTGAGGCGCACGTGGAACACGAACGCGCCGTCGACACGGCCTGTCGTCATAAGACGGCCGGACGGCGAGCTAGCCCATAACTCGCCGTCCACAGGCCCATTCCCCCCCCCCCCCCCCACTTAACTACGAACCTACAGGGCCAAAAATTTAGAAAAAATACAAAATGTAGTTTTTTGCTTATAGATTACGGGACAACCTATAAGACCCTCTCCACGCGAGTCGAACTCGCACTTATCCGGTTTTTCCCTAAGGTTTAGCCATGGGTTTTAGCTACTTGTACTGTTATGTATTCTGTGCTTTAGCTAAGCGTTCCTGCGACCGTCGCACAACTGTCAAACCACTAGTTTACTGTATAAGAATAAACCATAACATAAAGGGTGTAAATATACCCTTAACATAAACGAAAGGCACTTGTTCTCCACGTATTTGCGATCATTTTTTTGTTCTAGACCATACCTCAAAGTTCCAACTTTTTCACAAGTTTTTTTTTTAAATACATGT
The DNA here is from genome assembly GCA_910589295.1 of Noctua janthe. Lineage (NCBI taxonomy): Eukaryota > Metazoa > Arthropoda > Insecta > Lepidoptera > Noctuidae > Noctua > Noctua janthe. The sequence goes on along the minus strand of OU342556.1, from coordinate 7,253,687 downwards.
TTTTAATGTAGGATTTTTAATTTTCACACCTCCACGACCCCCGTACTATTCAATCCATTCATCAGCACAATGCTTTGAGTGCTTTCCATGGAGTCCTACCGTAAAACGTGATTTTTCACCCCAAAAAAAAAAAATCGATTCCCAGCAATAATTTTTGCGTAAAGTTACTTAGTTTGATGTACAAAATGCTTGGTTGACGGCTATGTGAAGGGTCTGTTTACACCCTGTATAGTTATTGTCTAATGTCAGGTGCGTGGCCGTAGTCAGATCTAACGCTTAAATCTAGGGTAGCCCACGAAAATGAACTTCTTTCACTTTTTGGATTTTGCAGGTCAGTGTCAGGCTGAACAAAGTATAATTCGCGACCGTAAGTCCGTAACACGCATTTTGATTTACACAATTAAAATCATCAATACAACCCTCTAAGTTAATTTTTAATCCCACTGAATAAGATTGAATTGATTCAAATTGAATTGAAGTATCATAAAAAAGTCATTCAATCGCGAATCATATTTTAATCAACATACAACCTACACACACAGTTTACCCACAGGCCCCTCCTGACGATGTATTTGAAATGTCACAGCACGTCTTACGTAACATTTATAGATCTCGGCCTAAGACAACCCGCAAAGTTCCTCCCAATAATTAACTGTGTAAGACGAAGCAAGTTTTATGTACAGAAAACGGAGGGAAACGTAATATAATACTACTTGCAAGTAGCAGGCTACTACGTTAATGAAATGTCAAGTGGTACCACGACCAACCACCCTTGCGGGGTGCGGCGATCGTTGACCTCAGGTTGAGCGGAGTGGAGTAACGTTAACTAAATCAGGTGGGATAGGTCGGCGTAGTTTTATTTTAAAATTATATTACTTTTCACTATTTTATTTCTTTACTGTTTTTTTCAAGTTGTGCGAGAAGTCGGTATGCACTTGATTTCTTGCCAGAGTCTCGGTGTGTTTGGAAAACATACCAAGATTCACCCGCGGCCGCGTAGTGGTTGGTAATAATCTCACAGGAACGTTCTACCGGGATAAAAGTATCCTATACCCTAATTCAGTGTGCTACTATAAAAATGAAACAAAAAGACTACTATAAGTTAGTATGTGAAGAGCACCGAAACACCATAAAACCAGCTTTGTTGGACTAGCTTCAGAAGGACTGACTTTGGATGCGCTAAATGTTGACCTAACGGGGTCTTCTCTGTAAAAGTTTGATTTTTATTCTTAGCGGCCTTTAAAAGGATTTCTTCCAATAAAGTAGGTACCTTTCCTGACTTATATAGCCCTACCTGCAAATATCCTGCTAAACCAAAATTACAATCATTATGTTCGAAAACTGGCACAGGGGTGCCTACTTTGTTGATTTGTTTTGTGTCAGTCGCGATTGATTACTGGACACCAGCTAATCCACCACAACAGCTAATCACTTACCAGCTGAAGAACAACAGGGAATTGGGTTTCCCAGTCTCAGGAGACAGGGAAACCCAATTCCCTGTGGATTAGCGGGCGCCGGTATTCTGTTATGATGTGCTTAATGATTTTATTGGCACTGTTACTTCGATAAAATAAGTCTAAAGTTTTAGTGGATACAGTCTGAAAGCCGAAAATATGGACAACAATGTTCTGGACAACAACAAATTGTGCTGAAAGACAAGTATCCAAGTTCATTAAAACAACATTCGTGTATTGCCAGTTTTAGACATCATTGTAACTTAAATGGAATAATTTCGATATTTTGTTTTTTTTTTAAATTTAGGGAAGTTTGTTCAATAACTAGTTTCAGATTAATTTTCAACTAGGGAATAAATATTTCAGTTTGACAGTTTCGTGCAGAAAATATGAGAAAATGTTACATTTATTCTTCAGTTATCTTCTCCGACTACAGGAAATCACCCACTAATTACTATAATATTTAGCAATCAATTGAAGTCACAGTCTCCAAAAAACAAAAACAATCACAGAAATAATTCTATTACAAAATTATAAAAACCATTTATTTAAAAAGAATTATCTACTCAAGTTCCCGTTAAAAGAGTTTAAAATTTCATCAAATAATTTACTAATAACGAGAGAAAATCTTAAATTATATTATGGCAACACCCAGCGGCAGTGTCAAATCTGAAATACGAGAAATGTCGCGGTATTTTCAAAAATAATATGAATATAAATTAAAATTTTACCGGTCGAAAACTTAGGAAAACGTTTTATATTAAATACACACAACAACACAACATAGTCAATTTGCGATATTTTTGAAAACATTTAAAACAAAAGGATTTATTTACAAAATTGTCTACAAAATCATTAGTTTGTTTACAAAACCCAGTGCCCAGTACCAAAAATTACTGAAGTTCTATGGCTCCTGATATTTTATGAAGAATCGTAGGATGAAATTCCTTGTGTGTGTTCGAGAATGAACGTAGACGAAGCAAGAGTCCCCAATGTCGATCAAGACTGGTCCATCGAGATATTCCTGTTCTCAAACGGTCAGCAGTTCTCCCCTCCAAGAAAGTATTACCTACAAGCTGACGAGCTGAACTCGTGGGAAGCCACACTCAACCACTTGGCAACGTCACATTATGGACCTCAGTAAGCTAATACGTTGTTTTTTGACCTTACTATAAGTCCTTTAGCCGTAGGAAGGTGCAGGTGACATTAGATGAACCGTTCCTTTTCAATCTTGAACGTTACCCTGATTTACAATAATGACAAAATATTTTAGCTGCGCACTAAATACCACAGTCGTAAAATACGGAATCAATCATAACTGTAATAAATTAAATAAATTTAGCCAGCCAAAATGTTTTTCTCTAAAAAATAAATTTAAAAAAAAAATGAAGCAACAACAGCAGCGCAGCGTGTAACATAACGCTATAGACATGTTTAGTGATGGGATTTATTGCTACGATGTATGGTCGATATTTTTATAGAAAAATAAGTTATTTTTTTTTAGACATCTATTGAGGTAATGAACATACATTATAATCCAAATTTTATACATTTAAACTGATATCAGAGACAGAACCATCTGCATTGTTACTGGACTTACTGACCCTGTTTTGGATAAAATTAACGATGACTCCATGATGTTGTCGATGTGGATATCGCGGTCCCAGTTAGATATGATGAACCTTTTTGTTTTTACCACGACAATTTTTTTTCTTCTAATTATCCGTTTGAATATTTTTTGTTTAATAATAATAAAATTACAACGCACTCTTAATACGTCTCTTACCAAATACAGAAAACACCATCCAAAATCAAGCATACACCGACTTACTCTACCGCGCCAAGAAGGAGGAAGAGGCCTGATAGACATACACAACTTACACAACAAACAGATACATTCACTCAGAGCGTACTTTCATTACAAATCCGAAAGTTCAGCACTACACAAACATAACGGAAAACGATACGAAACTTACGCCCCTTAACCTACACAATAGAAACACTCAAATTAATGAACTGGTCATAAGCACACCAGAAAAAATTACCGCATGGTCAGCCAAAGCCCTCCACGGGCGACACCGAGCCTACCTGAGCCAGTCACACGTCGACAAAGTTAAGTCGAACGAATGGCTCAAACGAGGCGAACTGTTTCCCGAGACGGAAGGATTTATGCTGGCGATCCAAGATCAAATAATAGCTACTCGTAACTACAGGAAATACATAATTAAATACCCCCATCAGCCGACTGACTTGTGCAGACATTGCAACACTGCCTCCGAGACCATACAACATATTACAGGAGCCTGTAAATCACTTGCACAGACTGACTATAAGCATCGACATGACCAAGTTGCCGCTATTATACATCAACACTTAGCATTCAAATATCAACTCATAAGTGAGATGAAACCATATTATAAATATAAACCGGAACTAATACTAGACAATAACAATCACAAAATCTATTGGGATCGGACGATAATAACAGACAAAGCCATACATTTCAACAGACCAGATATAACCCTCCACGACAAAGCCAATAAAACAGTTTACCTAATAGATATAGCTATCCCAAACTCACACAACATTCAAACTACAATATCGGAAAAGCTAAGTAAATATCAAGACCTCGCCATAGAAATAAAAACCCAGTGGAAAGCACAACCGTCCACATTGTCCCTATAGTGCTCTCTTCCACCGGTATAGTACCAAAATCTCTTATGCAAAGCCTTAATACTTTACACATGCCTTCCCACACACTTCAGCTGCTCCAAAAAGCCACAATTCTTAACACCTGTCGCATCACCCGGAAATTCCTTACTTCTTCTACAATATCATCCACATTCTCCATTTAAACTCCCCCTACAAACTTGGCTCCGGCCCGTGGGTAGGGTTTTTGTACTCTCTTACGAGAGAAGAACATGAAAGAACTAGAAATAATAATAATAAAATTTATTTCAGACCATAAGTCCATAAACAAACACACATTACAATTTTATATATACAATATCAATATATACATGAAAACACATTCTACACAAAAAATACACTAAACAACTTGTTTTAAAAATTGGAATGACGCACGATGACTGGTCATCCATTGCCACATCATTGGACTATCCATCCTGTCGGCTACTATAGCCACCAAGCTATTGGAGCTGTCGCGCACTCGCCGCATCAAGGATGCTATCCGTGTCCGCATCAGTGCGTAAAAATCTGGCACGCCATTCTCCGCGAACATCCCCGATGCACTGCAAAAGCGCGGCAGCCCCAATATAACTCTGAAGGCGGTATTGTATTGGACTCGCAGAGCATTGTACGAGCTTTTTGTATAGCTGACCCATAGCGCACACGTGTACATAGATTGGCAATACGCTCTAAAGAGTGTAATTTTCACCTCCCTAGTACAACGTGCGAATCTACGAGCCAGCATGTTACATCGAACTGCCAATGCTATGCGTTCCCTCTCCACGTCCACATTGTCGGACAGACTATCGGTGACCCAATGCCCCAGGTACTTGAACTTCGTGACCCTGAAAAGCTGAGCGCCCCCCAAGGTGACTGGTGGGACAGTATCATAACATTTGTTACCTGCTTTGAAAACCAGTAGCTCGCTCTTGGTCACATTGTACCTAAGGCCGTGAGCCACCGCATAGTCCTCACAGATGCGAAGAAGCCTCCTAAGTGCACTGATCGATGGGCTCAGCAATACCATATCATCAGCGTAGCTGATGTTATTGACGCAGTGCCCGTCAATGGAGCACCCGATATTGGCATTGCTGAGCTCACAGATCAGCTCGTTTACATATAGGTTGAATAGCTTGGGTGAGCTGATTCCCCCCTGCCTCACACCGCACTCCAACCCGTATGCATCCGACAGGACACCCGCCCACTTAACATAGTTGTATTGGTTTTTATACCAATACTTTAGCATCCTAATGACATCGCTTGGGAGGTTCTTAACATTTTGTATAAAATTCATAGGTATTTTAAAATAAATTATAATTTTTATTAAATAAAGAGAACGAGAATTTTAGGTGTGTGAATCGTTATAAATAAAATTTAATTGCAAAATTTATTATTTTTCTATTAAAAATACCGACTATCCCTCATATACATCCCACCACTAAAATATTTGGCGTATAATGTCACCAAATGTCACCTGCACGATCCTACAGCGAAATTATAGTTGACCCGACATACGTTGTCTATCAAAATTGTCCCAAAAAACAGCATCTTCCCGAATTATTATTTCTTTAAAAGCACTTTCCGTGCAATTTGAATAATTTTTTTCTTCCAAGATAGCACAACAACTCTTAAGAAAATATAATTTAGCCCTGTCGTTCCCGAGTTATGTGCTTACCAACGAACAGCATTTAATGTTTATTTGTCCCTGTATGGTCCCTGTCGATTTCCATAAATATTTTAATTGCAGATGTCCCCCAATAAGTCTGTTCACTACTGATGGGCAACTGGTGGAAGGACCCCTGGGGCTCAATGGCGGCCAGGCATATGTGGCCGTTGTAGAACCAGACACATTTGTTGATACTGGCTATCAGAAGTATCTGATAAGAGCTTCCAGGTAAGCACTCTTCATCCTCTTGACTGTTAAACAATTATTTATTTGTGAAAACACCCACTTTGTACACATTCTGTACATCAAAGTAAGTATTGAGCAAAAAGGATTTCTGGGAAATGACTTTTATTTTTTTCGTGTGAATATACTAAACGTAAATGTGCGCAATGTAACGTACATGAAACATAGTGCTTATAGGTGTATGTGTTACGGCTAATTTACAGAAGGGCGGCGCGTCAAACATAATTATGGCGATGTATAAGAGCGTTTACTGAGAAGCGATTTTACGCGCGTTTGCAAATGCAAACTAAAATGCAGTTTTATAGTTTGCAAAATGCTGGTTCGCCGTAGCAACAGCGGCACTATCAAATAGGCCGCGACCGACCCGCTGCCGACACGCTTATGCGTTGTGTATTATGGCAATGAACAGCACGTCTCGCAATGGGCACGACTCGACCCGCACCCGACCCACGTTGTACCCGCGCCCGCTTTCTGTGTGTTTAAGATCGAATACGCTCATTGAGCGAAAAAAAATTGCGATCTAGAGTAAAAGAAATGGAACTTATCGGCGATGACGGATGTGGTCTAGGGAGATGATGCCTAAATAAAAATTCAAGATGCTGGAAATGTGAAAATTTTCACATTTTAGTCATGGGATCAGTGGTTTTCGGGGGCGCTGACAACAAAATTGTGGGCAAAATGAAAATCCAGGATGACGGACTTGAAAATTCACAAAATTTCGTTGTGGGTGTCGTTTTTGGAGTTTTGATGGGTACAAATGACGAAATGAAAATATTTAAAATGGTGGATGCCACAAACGGAACGCACAAATGCAACGATAAAGGAATTGTGGGTGTCTAGTGCAAATGATCGTCACACTTTTCTGGTGAAGGGCCACATAGGACAATGCGAGGTATCACTGTGGGCCGCACATTCTTGTATCATTTAATTGACACTACCAATCAATGGCCATATTTTTATCAGCTGTCAAAACGCTACTGCCCTATGGATTTTGTATGGCAATTGTTAAATGTGACCAATGTGAAATCTTTATTTGCTAATGAACTAACTAGCAAACATTTAACGGACACTACTAACACCCTGATGCACGGAACAAAACAAAGTGGATCACCCAAATATTTGTCTCGGATGGGAATCGAACCACTATAGCCGGTAGACCCGTACCGTCAATTAATGTTATATTTTTAATAACAAATTATTATAATAAAAATATATAATTATTATTTTCGCAACGTAGATAGCATAAGTTGTGCAAGAGGTTTTGTTGAAATAAATTGTTTACTTGTTTTGTAGCTTTACATTGCAGACACAATTATGGAATAATGGTTGTAGACAATGAAATGGGTTCCTAGTCCGTGTTTAAATCTTTTTGGGGCTGACTGTACCTGTACTGAAAAAAAAGATAGTAAATATATCGAGTGTTATGATATCGTACATCTTTAATTATTTCCTCTATGGTGGCATCATTACGGCTACATGCAATTCCCATTGTGTCTTCTAAATGAATGGAAAGACTAAAATTATTTGTTTTGTCGCGGGCTGCAGTTTAACGACCACTGGTCTAGTACCTAATTACAAAAAATAACCACAATATTTAACGGGAGGAACAAGCGAATCTTCGTTGCTTGTTACTTGTTACAGCCGAGCGTAATTGAGGTTAATTAAGCACCTAAATTACCATAATAATAACCATCTTCCTAGCACAGTGGGCTGCGCTGGGGCGGCTGCTGCAGGTGCTGAAAACCTCAAACGGCGCAATACAATATCTTAATTAGTAGTTATGTGCCCATCCAGTATTTCGGGAAATCGGCAAGCGGTTGGTTGACTCTTCACTTGACAAGAGGGCCTATTCATTGCCTAAAGAATTGCCATCCAACGTGGCAATGCTGCCAGCCTTCTGGGCACTTTTCATATTGACAGCGATGAGGACGCCCTGTAACCCTTTTGATACTTGTACATATTTTTATTTATTTTTATTATTATTATAGATCTATAGTTTGTAAATAATGTACAATTACATACTTGATTCAAATAAATTAACAAATAGCACGTCAAATTGAAAAAAAAAATTAACCTAAATAACTTTCATAATTAACGAAAAATTATGAATATTTTAAGGTCCTGGGAAAAGCGACATGCAAGAAAGATAGTTAGAGGTACAATTATTGTAAAGTTGTTATTTTAGAATAATACTAGTATAGTAGAACAGACACACAGTTTTATGCCTTTAGGCCTGCTTTCTAAAAATAATATCAACACAAGAAAAAGCTAGCAAATAAACTGTTGTGATTATTTGAATGAATTATCAACAGTAGGTAAATCGCATCACTTGACTTACATTTAATTTTGACGCGGCAGAACCCATTTGTGGTAATGTCGTAGTTCGCTTCATCGTTTATGAATCGTCCTGAATATGAACCAATAGAAAAGTATTTGTTTTAGACAGATAAGATAAGTGGCATAGTTCTCATCATCATCTTACTACCCTTGTCCCATTCTAATTAGCTTCGGCGCAACACGTTTTTTTCTTCTATCTTTCATCATCGTCATCATCTTTTCATTCGTATCATTCTATCGCCATTCTTCCATCTTTTCTTTGACCTTCCTCTCCCTCTTGATACATCAACATTAATTTCCATCACTCTTTTAGTCATATGGGTTTCCTCTCTCTTCATAACATGTCCATACCAAGACTGACTCCGCCACATTCAAACTTCCTCTCATATACTCATTCATTACTTTATCCGTGCTTGTCACTCCACTCATAGTGACGTAGATCTACAGAATAAAATAGTTACAATCTACACTAACATGTTTTACTTTTTAGAATGTATCCTCGGTGACCCATGTTGCCTATGCCCCGAAAAAGAATGTAAGTTTTTTTAACTAACTTTTCTTTAACTGCAAGAGTGGCAAGAGATGTCGAAAGATTTTGTTTGTTCCCAAGTTCGTCCAAGATTCCCCGTCCCGTAATTTTTCCCGAGCTTTAAGCGTCTGGCAGAAATTTCCGCCGGAATGTGTTTGGCAGTGTTGATTATTAATTTTTAACAATATTCTATACAACATGTACAAAAAACAGCACGCAGACTTTTAAAGAAGTGAGTTATATTTTTACGTAACTTTAGCACCTGATACCTGAAACTTGGCCGTCGGTCGCCGTGTCGGCCCAAGCTAACAGATAAATATGCTGACTTACAAAATGTGTGAGTTCGAGTAGTATGTAATTACTACTCGATCGCACACATTTTGTTAGTCAGAAAATCGGTAACGTTGGGAGGCCCTGGGATCGTGCTTCACCACGTTTATTTCCACTGAATTTTTAATATTTTATTACTGCTACTTTCAGGGTGTTGTGATCCCCAAACTTGTTGCGAATGCCTTGAAAGAGAAGGTAACTGAATCGAGAATAAAATAGTTAATTAATATATCTGTATACTAAAACACACTTAGTTTGTTTTTCAAACTACTCGGTTCAAAGTGAATTAATACTGTTTCAGATTCATATTCTCAGCACCTTTTCTTACCTGTACATGAACATACGGAGTTGAGGCCAGCAGACGGGCACTACATGAGCTCTGTACGTGTTATTTCAATACACCTTGTAATTATGTTTCTTTTCAAAAAGAAAAATTTTCGTAGCTACAATCTTTATCATTCTTTTGCCACTATCTCAATTTATTTGGGATCGGTGCAGCATATTTTCTTCTTTCATACTTCTCTATATAACTCGTCACTTTATCAGTTACCTATCGTAGTTACAATGTACAATGTTATAAAATTGCTAAAATATGTAGCGCATCATCATCATCTTTGAGCTGAAAGAGATGTACTACTATACACCGTGACTTTTTAGTCGTCTTACAAAGGTGGTCCACTCAATGTACCCGACATAAAATAGCTCTAACCGCGATTTGTTTTTTTTTTTACCTACCATAATAGGTACAAAGAAAAATAAATAATATATTAGAATAAAATTATGAAACATCCTGTTAATGATTTTTAAGTGACAAACGGGAGAACATACCTACCCAGCGTTCGAGTCCAGTATATCATCGCTCGCAACAGGGTATTTTAACTACCTACGTCATACGTCATAATACTAATTAATAATTTTATTTTAAAATTATTAAAATCTCATAAATACCTATTTTTTTTATGAATGTTTAGTAGTCATTGGATACATGAAGTGGGCTGCCGTTGTAAGACGACTAAAAAGTCACGGTGTATATATATAAGGTCTAACTATTCATACACGAAATATTTTCAGAGAATCATCTAACTAACATCGGCTATAACGAAGCCATTTCAAGGGATTTTTTTATCTAAGTATATTTTTATGAAAAAATTAATAATTTGAAATGACTTGATCCACAAAATAAATACTGGAAATTTCGACATCCATTACGCTATTTTACTACGTCGTATTTACCTTCTGTCATTGTTAGAATAGGGAGTAAAGGTTTTATGCAAAAAGTATCAATAAATTTTGGATTAAATCAGAAACACAATAAAAATAAAACAGAAACAGAAACACCGAATAACCACCACCGAATAATTTTGTAAAAACAGAAACACTCGGATATTTTTATTTTTTCGTTGCTATGGTTACTTTACGACTTATAGAAGTTATTCTTAAAATATTTCGTGTATGAAAAGATAGACCTTATATAGCCCCCCTTGATGCATCGTCACGGTCGTCTTACTTTCCGACCGGATTTGCCTTCTTTTTCTTCTTCTTTTCGTGTCGATTTGCCAATAAGACCGACTAGTACGTATGCACCTGGACAGATCTATCAAGGTTTGCTAATTTCTGAACTATGTACACTTTTATAGTCAGTTTACAACTGTGAGCTTCTGTTAGTTAAGTTAATGTAAGTTTTTGTAAGATTTTTCATTTTACAGACACCTAAAAAACCAGTCACAACGGGTGATTATGGATTCAGATCAGGAGGAATTGGACCTACCACTGGTGAACATGAAGTTAGGTCGGGTGAATATGAAACTAAACCGGTTGAATACGGATATTCGCCCGTACCAGCTCCAGCTAAACCGGATCAATATGCGGCAGGATTAAGTGTAAATGGAGCAAATCCAGGTGAACAAGCACCTAAATTGAGTGGTATCGGACCTAGACCGGGTAAATATAAAGCTAGATCAGATGAATCTGGAACTAAACTAGATGAAAATACAGGTAGACCCGGTGAATATGAAGTTAACCTGAGTGACCATGCAGCTAGATTTAATGAAAGTGGAGCTGAACCGGGTGAATATGGAGCCAAACTGAATGAACATGGATTTAGATTAAGTCGAAATGGAGAAAGACCAGTTGAGTATTTAACTACATTGAGTGAAAACGAACCTAGGTTGAGTAAAGATGTCGCGAAACCTGGTGCATATGGAGCTAGACCAAGTGAAAATGTGCCTAGACCAGCTGATTATGAAACTAGACAGAGTCGAAATGGAGCTAGGTCTGATGAATATAGAGCTAGACCTGGCGCATATAAACCTAAACCGATTGAAAATGAAGCTACACCAGATGAACATGGAGCAAAGCGAGGTGAATATGATACTACACCGAATAAAAAGGAAGCTAGGCCAGGTGAACATGAAGCTAAACCGGGTGAATATAAAAGTAGACCGAGTGTAAATAGAGCGAAGCCAAGAGAATATGTACCTAGAGCGAGTGAATACAAAACTAGATCGAATGCAAATGGAGATAAGCCAGAAGAATATACAGCTAGACCAAGTGAATATAAAACTAGACCGAGTGTAAATGGAGTTGGGCCAGGTGAACATGAAGCAAGGCCGGGTGAACATGAAACTAGACCGAGTATAAATAGAGCGAAGCCAGGTGATTCTGGAGCTAGACCGGGCAAAAATGAAGTTTGGTCTGGTGAAGATGTAGTCAGACCGACTGTTTACGGTTCGAGAGCAGAAATTGAACACACGCGCAGAATAAGTAGGCAGAGAGGCACAGAAAATCATCAGGGTGGCAGAACGGGTGAACCTACCACAGAATTTGAACATGGTGGTAGAGTTAGCGAGCAGAAAGGTCGAGAAACTAATCTCGCTGGCAGAGCCGGCGGACAAAGAGTCAGGGAGAACGGAGCTATACTGAGTGAACAAAGAAACAAACTAAGCGATCTTTTACCCAGATTGGATGGTCGTGACAGCAAATTGGGTGATCTCGAAGCCAGACCTGGTGATCATGGATTGAGAGCTATTGATCATGATACAAGTTTGGGGAACCCTGCTTCTAGAGTAACGGAACCTAGTTCTAGAACGGCTCCACCTGTGTCCAGACCCAGTCCCAGAGACAGAATAAGTTCCAGAGTACGAACTAGCGATTTGGGACAACCCAAATCAAGGATACCTACAAGAGTAGATGAAACTGCTACCAGGTTAGATGACTCAAGAATTAAAAACACAGTGGATCATCCTGGCGCTAGACCAGGTAGCGCTAGAGGACCCGCAGTAGCAGACGCTTTACCCGTATCTGACACACAGCAACATGCACGAAGTAGTAGTTTATTTGCGGGAAGACCATCCACTGAGAAAAAACGTTTGCCCATAGGACAAAGCTCGTCATTGCCAAAGAAACCAACTCAGATTTCCTCTGTTCTTGGTAAATTAGAAGATAAACAACCTATAAATACTAAACAAGAGATTCTAACTAAGAAAACTAATGAAAAAGCCAGAGTTGTTCCTGTCCCACCTTCCACCGACGTAGTTAAATCAAAAACTCTGTCCGAGGCTATTCCAATCGAGCGCAGTCCACCTGAGCTCCCATTACCGACCATTTCTGTCACAAACATAGAGAGTCTAACAACAAATAAAGCTCCTCTTGAAAACATTAGCGATGAAAGTGATGTACTTATCGTACCAAAACGTTCATTTTCACACCCGGAAAATAAGATATATACGCCTATGAGGTTAAATTCCGTAAAACACCTTGTCGATGCCATTAATATCTCCCCAAAAGAAACACAAACAGATATTATATATGTAGGAAAGAGCATGGCGTCTGTTTCTATTACTGAAGAAGTCCAAACTAGTACAGAAGCAGTGGACACAAAACAACACGCACAAGAAGAGCCCGCTAGTAATAAAGCGAATGTCAACGCAGACACATTCCAAACTAGTACAGAAGCAGAAGACACAAAACAACACGCACAAGAAGAGCCCGCAAGTAATAAAGTGAATGTCGACTCGGACACATTCCAAATTAGTACAAAAGCAGTCGACACAAAACAACACGGACAAGACCAGCCCGCAAGTAATAAAGCGAAAGTCGACGCAGACACATTCCAAACTAGAATAGAAGCAGAAAACACAAAACAACACGCACAAGAAGAGCCCGCAAGTAATAAAGCGAAAGTCGACGCAGACACATTCCAAACTAGTACAGAAGCAGAAGACACAAAACAACACGCACAAGAAAAGTCCGCAAGTAATAAAGCGAAAGTCGACTCAGATACATCCCTACATAATACAGGAGCAGTAGACACAAAACAACTCACGCAAGAAGACTCCGCAAGTAATAAAGTGAAAGTCGACCCAGACACACGCTGTCTCTGTAGTCAAAGAGATCACAAATTCGCTACCGAAAATCCTGATGAAAATACCATACCAATCGTATATCAAGGGGACGGGGGAACAATCAACATAAAACTTGATATTAAGATCCAGAACATAGTAAAATCATGTCAGAAAAATTGTCAGGGGGTGCGGTCAGTAACAAATATTATGACATCAGAAAAAGAATCTCAGATATCTATAGTAGATAACTTTTTATTACGTCGTGATTCGTTTAACTCCTTATTTCATACAAATTATTCTCGAGGTTATGGGTTCGATTTTTTTCCAAATGTGATGGTGGTCCAGTGTGCTGGTTGTGGAAGGCTAAACAACCCACCTGGGTGTGATCCGCCGCAGTGCTGTGACAATACTAAAAAGTATTTCGTGTTGCTGAAAAACTCTGTGAACGAAGATTTGGATGACAGGCGAGTTATTTTTCATCGATATTTTCTCGTGGGAGTTTAGTCTCATATTTATTTTATTAATGGATTGAGTGTCAGCTGCTTCAGATATAATGTTACGGCTTAGGAGTCAAAATAATGACACGATTGAATACTCCTGCCTATCGTCAAGTAGGTCTAGACTGGCTTAGTATCAATCAAGTATGGGCTACAGGCTGCGGCCAGGTTAAATTTTTTGTTTAGGTACGGATGTACTAATAACATTGACTGATCACATAACTGCGTTTACTGTACAAGATGTAGCTTAGAAGGTATGATTAGAAATCTAAAATTCTCATTCAGTCGGTAATCTTCGTATTTCATGTTAATATAATTATTTTCAGTTGCAATTGCAATCCACAATGTCGCCCCAGCGATCTAAGGCAGACACAATTAAAAAGACAAAGCAGTATCATTCCAGTAAAAAAGACTTGTTCAGATGTGACTTTAGACACTATTACTACTGTTACGGTATCGGGAGTTCCATTACAGAACTGGGAAATGAAGAAATGCAACGTAAAATACTCTTCATGTCAAACTGAAGAGACACACGACTGTATGATAAGCAAACACAGAGTAAGTATTACAGAGGAATTGGGTACAACGCCGACTAGCGAAACTCAAAAAAAGAGTAGCTCTTCTTCTGTTGTTCTTACGGCAAAGCGCAGCCGCTTAAAACTTGTTCAAGAAATATGCCCTGAGATGAATGAATATGAAGGTTCAGTATGCTCTCAGATTGACCCGGTATCGTCAGCATGCATAAAAGAAAGTTCACATATATGTCCAAAAGTACAGTCAATGGGATGCCAACAGACATGTCCACCAGTGCAGACACAAGGATGCTCGCCAGTATCCTCCACATGTCCAACATATCCTGTGCCTCGAGCGTGTATACAGATACAGACACACGTGTGTCCACATGGACCACAAGTTTCTAACACGGAGACGCAGACACAGTGGAAAAGTCTTGTAGTAAGTAAAAAGCGACTCATAGTCATACATTTTTTCTTTTCCCAGCTTGATTTACTTTACTTTTATTTTTTCAGTTGCAAGCACGGCGTCACTGCGACGGTCGATACTCTTTCCATTTGCCGCCGTTGAATGTGTTAAATAATCTTCCGTTTTGACAATATACAACATGATGTAAAGGATTTTTTTTACTTTGATTAATCCCTGATGTACTCACTGACGATCGACCACTTTCCAACCTTATTACTCCTGAAGTCCTGAGTAACAACATAAGGGTTAAAAGTGGTCGACCATCAGTGAGCGCGTGAGTACATAAAAGGTCTTTCTTAAAAAGTACCTCAAAGAAATGTCTTAGCAGAAAATGTACGTGGTCTTTGGTGTCCCAACTGTGGGGACATTATAGACTGGTTATCCTCATTCTTATGAGGTAAATCGTAACTGTTTGCCAACCTAACAATTTACACCCCTGGCCAAAAAAAAAAACATATGGCCATATTTTACAAAAAACATAATTTTATCTATATTGTTTCTAGTACAATTAGAATTACAAGCGAATTATAAATTAATAATATGAGTTGAGATATGAATGTCCTGGCTGCTGGATTGGAAGCTGCAAGCTGTTGCATCTGGTAGGTGATCAGCTTGCGTGCCAGGATGTTCAGCGGCTTCGGCTCCAGGTAGCGGAGCTGCATCTCTGTGATCGCCTTTATACTGTGAATCGGCATTTCTAACATCACCTGTAATAGTTGCCATGTTTGTCGTACGAAAGTCTTTTAACCTATCAACATCTAGGCTCTTCCCAACTATGTCGGGGTCAGCTTCCAGTCTAACCGGAAGCAGCAGAATACCAGTATTTTACATGGAGCGACTTTTAACCTAGTGTAAAGTAATTCAACCGTTTTGTCTTCGGTGATTTGACCGTGTGTTGGAGAGGGGCAGACATACTTACAGTCTGGTCAACTTCCATCAATGGATTAATCAAAGGCTCACTAGATATCATCATTCTCCTGCCCTTATCCCAATTTATTTGGGGTCGGCGCAGCATGTCTTCTTCCTCCATACTTCTCTATACTCGTCATCTCATCAGACACCTCGTCACAAGGCTCAAGGGCTCACTAGACATCAGAGTTAATTTGTCTTACGGTCCGGTTTGAAAGGAGTTCTAAATTATTTTCAACGTAAACCCAAAAATACGCGAAAAGTTTTTATAATATACGTAACAACGGCAATTTAATTTGCATAACAAATTTACAAATTGCAATGCCTTTCATTTTGAAAATTCATCAACCTTTTATTACGTTTTTATGTTTTCAATCACACTGTATGGAAATCTACTTGTCTTACGCATAAGTGCAGCATATTGCTGATACTGCTAAGGAAGTATAATAAAATCTTACTTCGGCCGTAATACCGGCCATAGCTTCAGGTTCGATGGCACTCAGGTCCTGGCTATTAACCTCGGCTAGCAGTAGACCTAGTCGGGATACCTCGCGTGCACTCCAACTGTATGACTTTCCTAACGCCTGGTGGAAATATCATGGCAAACAGTTTCAGTTAATGATGAATGTGAATCTACAGAATCTAAGATGAATAACAGTCAATGAGTCATGTAACATCAAATGAGTTCTTAATCCTACCTAACGGCATTAGGTAGGACTTAACCTCGTTAAATTACTGAAACTCCATCTTATATAACAGGAAATTTTGGGTTAACATTTGCACTCACCTGAGTTCTCATCATCATGGCTAAATAAAACCTACGCTGTAATGGATCACACGCTCGGATGTGGTAAAATATCTGAAAGTTTTAAATATTAGATAAATATCAAATAACTTAAAATAAAACATGTATTTCTATAAGTGACATGCAATATTCTTAATAGCGTTCGGGTCGATGAAAAAGTAGAAGCAATGTATCTTTAATGATCTTTTATCATAGCTTTGTTCAAGGCGCCCTTTCTCAGCAGTACTCATAACACCACAAACCTGGTGCGTCAGCTGCAAGTACGTGTTCTCCGGAATCCTTCTCATAAAGATCATGGGAACTCCGCACAGCAAGTTGTTCATGATGTTCAGGTATTTTGCCTCCGTCCAGCGAGAGTTCAGTGATATGTACTTGGTTGCCACGACGCCTACCTACAATACAATGTCTATAGGTAACCGGAACTAGAACAGTTTTCACTGTAGTGTTTTTTACTCATAAGTATAATAGATATTTCTTGAGTCGAGGAAAACGTCGAGATTGATGTGTGGAGTCACGAAAATGGATGAAATAAGAAGTATAAAGGAGAAAGTTTGGAAGTTGCACCAAAGGCAATCGTTTGCCGGGTTGAGTATGAGCATGATAGGGAGGGTACCGCGTGGGTTTCATCCCTCCTCATCACATGCTCATGTGTCTAAAAGAGTTATAAATATAAATGTAAGACGATGTTGACCACTTTAGCCAGAAAATAAAAGCACAGTGTTAGTTAGTGACAAAAATGGCCAAAACTAAGAGAGAATTCACACGTACCACAACCACACCACATCGCAGCGACAAAACGTGGTCAAGCAGTGGTTACGTGTGAAAAGTGTCACCGCAGCGGCAACTTCTTGCAGTGTGGCTAGTGTTAGCAGTTTTGCAGACAGACAGATCGGAGAGCGCAGGCGTGCGGGCGATCGGACTCGCGTCTGTGCGTTGACGCAACGTTTGTTGCGGTGTGGTCGATGTCGCCCACACGGGTAAATTTGGCGGCAAAATGTGGTCCGTGTGAATTAAACTATTCATTTTCATACAAATTAGTGCTCGCCCAAGTGTTGTTATTGTGGTACGTGTGAAACAAGCCTAAGAAAATATTGATTTTTGATATAGCATCTATGTAAAGTATGCCTTGGGGGTCATGAAAAAAAAAATCTAAATTCTTAAAATAGTCCAGTCGCAGTTAATTAGGGAATGCAAACCGGTTTCACCGAAAAACGAAAAACCGGTTTTTCGGCAAATTTGTATTTACAAAAAAACCCGGATTTTGTTATCATGTTTCCGGTTTTTCGTTTTTTTTTTTATTATTTTCAAATGGCGACACCACTTGCCAGTCAAAACAATGCATTTGATGTCAGCGATTTTGTTTTGCCAAACGATGCCGGTGTGAAGTGCCGGATTTGCTTTCCCTACAGTTAATATTATGAATTGTCACTTTGTGACCATTTTACGAATTGTAACGTTATTCATATTACTATCCTATTATGATTCTGCTAAAGCGGCCATTTTAGGCCCCCTGAAATTAAGTATGTAACATTTCCCGCTTACCTGATGCCTAGTCAGATCGGGATGCGTGCCGATAAACGACAGGATCCTATTATCTAACAGGTTGAGCCTGGCCATCTCCCTGGCGTTGACATACTTGAACAGCGGCCGGTACTTCTCCAGGGTCTTATATGTCACGTGCTCAGTGAGCGTGTTCCCCTTCACCACCTCCCACGTCGCTGCAAGCTTCTCACGTGCTATCCGCATCATCGATATAGTTCTTGCCTACAAAACGAGCTTATTTATCTTATCTTTATTGTTTCTTTCTTTTTCTTTACTTAATCTAAATTCCTGCTCCAATCCCAAGTATCAACGCATACTCTAGTCAATTTGCAGGATATCCTCCGAGGCATGAAAGTGTCCCACCGCCAACTTCCTAAATCCAAGAAGATAGCCTTGTCCCAGCGCAGACTCCACACTCCAGAGGGGTGGGGTCTGCGCATATTTTTTAGCCGCCTTTTGCATTTATTTAGCAAAATTTATTTATTAATTCGATAGGCTCAGTGTTTATTATATACCTTTGCAATAAGATAAATTGCAGGTCTCTTAAATATAAAGATATCAGCATTTCATTGAACATACACTAGATCAAGCGATTAAAATAACAAGATGGCTGCTATTCGCGGGGTGTGGGGTTAGAAACGTGTATTTGTCGATAGAAATGAGTATATTAAATGCCCTTAAAGTATCGGTAACCGGTAGCCAAACAAACTGTATATTGTGCTGATGGATGCATTGAATTGTATGTACAGTTATAAAGTTTTAAACTTGTATTTTTATAAACGTCTGAATTAGTTATATCTTTGACCCACAATATCTCCTTAACTGGGAGGTATGAACATTGAACAGACTACATATGAGTATGTGAAGAACAAAAATTGTCGCAATCATCATCTGCCTAGGCTTTTCCCAACTATATTGGGGTCGGTTTCCAGTCTAACCGGATGCAGCTGAATACCAGTATTTTACATGGAGCGACTGCCTATCTGACCTCCACAACCCAGTCAGTACTGGGTAATACGATACCCCTTGGTAAGACTGGTTGTCAGACTTTTTGGGCCACTGACTGCCTAACGACTGTCAAAGATCTACAAATGACAGCCGGGACCAACGGCTTAACGTGCTTTCCGAGGCACGGAGGAAACTCGGTATGTAATGGGCGGTCACCAATCCACAGACCAACCTAGGCAAGCACGGCTTAACCTAAAGATCGACCCGAGCGACTGTTATTATTTAGTCACGAGCTGAAAAATGGTCGCAATGACGGGAAGAAATTGTGGAGACCTATCCACATCGAGTTACACAAAGTCACTCACAGACTCCAGTATGTAAGGCCCTGGCAACCGCTCCACGTCGGAGAGATCTCCAGAAATGAATATGGCGAAGGCATCCACAGCTGTCTGCATGTAGTCCTTTGTGATCTTGAGCTTGCAGTGGCCTCGATGCATGTACTCCAGGAACGGCAGGTGGACACTGCCCTTGTTTTGAAACGTCTCGGCCCTGAGGATCAGGAACAATATTTATTAATTTTACAACATTAACTATAAACATGGCGTTGTTAAGTAAAATTTAAAATGAAATAAAAATACACAAAAATTTACTATTACGATAAAAATGCTAGTAAGAGAAGCATAAAGACTGTAATCTTCAATATGAACTTGTGGCGCCATCTATACCGCCGCATACAAACTGACTGATGTATTCTACATCGCGATTTAGAGTTAGTCGCGCGGTTTAAAATGTATACATACAGAATCCCGACAATACCCGTCGGGCAGTAGCCGACACCCATCTGGTCGGAAGGTCCTTATATGGAGAATGAGAAACTTGAAACTCTGTTCCTCATCCCTCTAAGAACTTTTCCTCTTGGGGTAGGCAGGTTTCTCAGTAGCAAGCTACTACAATCTGTCAAATTTCTTTAATTGATTTTAACTTTATCGCTGAACCTAATTCAAGGTTGATTGGGAAAATTTGACAGTTTCGGGTAGCTTGTTATGCTGGCGTCTTTACGTTGATACGCTGCTGACGATCTTTAATTCCTTTTACTAAATATCCACATTCACCGATTGTGACTCAACTACGTAACACAACACAACATCACGCCTGTAATATCCGAAGGGGTAAGAAGAGGTTCAGAGGTGTACCTAATGGTTCACTCATATTTCACCAGTTATGTTTAAGTCTTATGTAATAGGGGGCGCAGCTATTCCCTTCAACCGGACTCAAATCAAGACTCCGTGGCTGCTACTCCTACTAGAAATTCCTGATAGAAAAACTAAATAACAGTTTGCCTGGACCTCATGCTCGGCAGACGCACTTGCAACCGTTTGCCCAACGAGGCAGCCACGTACTCTACGTAATGTTATGTACATTATGGATATTTACCGCGCAGAAAACATCTAACGTAATAGTTTCGCCTCTGTACAGTATTTGTATTTATGCGTAAAGTAGTATAAATTCATATTATAAAGATATGCATGGCCCGACTTCATCTTACCAGATATAGTAGGTACAAAGATTTATTGGCGTGCGACTAAAATCGGAACTAACGTTGACAGCTAGTTAATTCAATACAATTTCACAATAATGTTGACCAACAACGCTATCAATATTATTTATCTGTTTTGATATGGAAAGAAAAATTTGAGCAGCTGTAGTTTCCTACGCAGGGTTTGCGTATAAAAACATTAAATATTATTCATGTCCAAAAGATAACTGTAGCTCTGTGAGTCGATTTGTTTTAATTATAAAGGCACAACTACAAGACGGAACTTACCGCAAATACTGACCCGTTGGCCAGTGCATCAAGTATTCGTCGCCGGGATTCACTTTTATACTGGGCCGTTTAACTTCTAGCTGGAATAAATCAAAACCGGTTGTAGCTCAAAAACGAGCAGTCAAACAGAAACATGTATTTTATGGGTAAAGGCAAGATTTAGACCTTTTATTTGCCATGATAATGGTAATAGCTATAGTATACAGGGTGTAAAGAGAGCCTTCACGAAGCCGTCAACCAAGCATTCAGTACATCAAACTAAGTAACTTTACGCAAAAATTATTGCTCGGAAACGACTTTTTTTTTGGGGTGATAAATCACGTTTTACGGTAGGACTCGATGGAACGCACTCAAAGTATTGTGCTGATGGATGGATTGAATAGTACGGGAGTCGTGGAGGTGTTTAATATTAAAAATCTTACATTAAAAAGAAGTATTTTTAAAAAAAATTGTGAAAAAGTTATAACTTAGACCCCAATGTCTCCGTAACTAGAAGGTTCCCAGGTATGGTCTAGAACAAAAAAAAATGATCATAAAGACGGGGAGAACAAGTGCTTTTCGTTAAGGGTCTATTTACACCCTTTATAAGGTTCCTTTAAAATAGATGGATTTTTTTTTAAATTTTAACACAGCGTTCAGTACGTCTAACCAAAGATCATCATCATCTGCCTAGCCTTTTCCCAACTATATTGGGGTCGGCTTCTAGTCTAACCGGATGCAGCTGAATACCAGTATTTTACATGGAGCGACTGCCTATCTGACCTCCACAACCCAGTTAGTACTGGATAATACGTCTAACCAAAGATATCCAAGTAAAAAAAACATACATAAAGTGATTTTATTTTGACCTAAAATCATTGAATAACCGACATTTTTAGTGTATAGCAGCTTTTTTTCTTGTAACTTTTTATTGCGTTTTTCTCACAAACGTTCCTTAAATTACGTAACTGTGCACTAAGAAGGGATTTCTGAAAATTCATCCCCTAAGGGGTTAAAACGAGGGTTGAAAGTTTGTATGAAACTTGGTCAATTTTGCGAAGGAAGTAGTGGGCAACAGCTAGTTACTAATAAGAGTCCGTTGGCATACTTTGGGAATGAGGAAAAGTTATGTTTCAAGTTCTGTAGAGATAAAGAAAAGAAAAATAAAACGAAAATATGTTTAATTGGCACATGCTACAAGTGCACACAAATAATTTAAAAAAAAACTGTAATTTAATTTGAAGTTTTTTTTTTGTTTTTTTTTTTGGAGCCAAACCTATTGTCATCAACCTGTCACCAACCCTGACACCGGACTGAGAAATTCCTCATGGATTAACACAATAACACTTTGCCGGGCCTCGGAATCGAACCGTGGTCCTACCACATGCTCAGCGGTAGCGTTTGCGACCATAGGCCAACGAGGAATGATGACCTCAGCCTCGCTATCAAGCGGGACCGGTCAGACTGCCCAGTGCCGTGAATATAAAGTTACATAGCCACCTTCACTGGGTCGCGAGAGCTTTCCCCGACAGGTTCCACAGCATTGCATAACGTTGTGTCATTCACATAATTACTGGCTATGACGAATTTTTAAAACTTTGGTCAACTTTTTCTTCCGAATTTTTACTACGTGCTTTACCTATGTGTTGCAATTTATGTTTGCTTACCAACTATCATACTATTAATGTATGAACTTTCGTGTATATATTTGAAATACCTAAATAATTATTTATTATTATTTATTTATTTATTTAAAATTATGAAATAACACCTTTACAGCTATAACGCCAATGCGATGTTACCACCACCAAGATACAATAACTTACATAAGCTAACAAAAATACAATTAAAACACAATCAGAATACATATCAAAAAAGAAAAATATTAAAATACAAATTCATATTTTTTATATTAGAAAAAGGTTGTGCTAATAATACTTAATACAAGGAAAACGTACCGGCTTTTGGTCCATATAAAACTTGATGAAAAATTCTTTCAAATCCGATCAAAGGATCTGAGGAAGAGATCAAAATAATAAAATCAATAGAATGAAAACCAAAACTAATGGATCGAATTTATCAATTTGTTTTATCAATCACCAAATGCTATTGGCAGAACTTTCATTCGTCCAAAATCATATTTTATTGTTTCGAATAAGTAGTATGGTAATCCGTATTTGGTACCTAATCTACGGACAAGTTTGATTTAAAAAAAAAATAGTACTCCTGACCGTTTTCCGTGATGGCGGATAACCTTAGCGGAGATTAGCCATCGGCGCGGGAAGTAGTATATATGTATAGTGCACAAGTGTGTACGCAATTATTGTGAGCTCCCGATATTTCGACGCTGTTGCAAGCGCCATGATCGCGGATTCACTGGAGAATGCGGGTGGAGTTTTTTTTTTCGAAATAGCATCACTCAGTTCAACTTAGGAGGTTGTCGACTGCCTAACCGGACTATCCTGTGGGGGGTGCCTTGAGTGTAAGGCCTCCAGCCAGGGCAAAAAACTTACAAACTAAGCGACAAAACGCTAAGGGCACCACCTGAGGGGTACGAGCCTCGGCTTAGGGTTTCGCTGGAGGAGGACAGCCAAGGGACAGGCTGGCTCTGAGTGGTGTCATTATTTGGGGTCTGTTTTTGGACTACAGCTACAGGCTCAGCCACGCGGGCTGGCTCGAGCAAGGGTCGGGGAGGGTATGGAAAGGGATGTCGCGACGGGCCTCGACGACGAGGACGGAATGACGGCTGTTTGCGTCAGTGCTTGTTGAGCGTGCTAGTTCCCCTACTGCTCTCCTGAAGGAGGGTGATAGCGTCATCGGGGGTGACTAGAGTGGCCCTTGGTCGACGAATCTTGCTAATTTTAGAGGGCTCGTATCGGGCGGATGGGTGGAGTGTGTTTTGCTGTGACTTTATATCGAGTTCCAGTAGTGAGCGCAATGCGCGTTGCAAAAGACTAAGAAAGCGGGTAGGTAGATTTGTCTTCACCTAAAAATTTATTTACACAACAATTTAAAATCGCGGATAATATCCCATAATTGACAGTGTAAGTTTAAACTTAACTATACACCGTGACTTTTTAGACTTCTTACAACGGCAGCCCACTTCATGTATCCAATGACTACCAAACTTTCATAAAAAAAATAGGTATTTATGAGTTTGTAATAATTTAAAAATAAAAATATTATTCAGTATTATAACGCATGACGTAGTTAAGTCACCCTGTTGCGAGCGATGATCTACTGGACTCGAGCGCTGGGTAGGTATGTTCTCCTGTTTGACACGTAAATATCATTAACAGGATGTTTCATAATTTTATTCTAATGTATTATTTATTTTTCTTTGCACCTAATAAGGTATGTAAAAAAAAAAATCGCGGCTGGAGCTATTTTATGTCGGGTACATTGAGTGGACCACCTTTGTAAGACGACTAAAAAGTCACGGTGTATATAAGAAACATTCATAAATAAATAAATAAAAAAATAAAATAAAAGTTTATTTGGAACAACTTAAGGTGTAGGTACAGGTTACACAGGAAAAATGAAGATAGCTACAAAAGTAAAATACTGTGGCGCAGCTATCAACGCCCAATTCAAGATACATAGTATAGACATTGTTCCAGATAAATCTAAAAGAAGTTAAATTATAAATTAACAAAACAAAGGGAATGCAAATATGAAAAATGAAAATGACGTTATATTAAGAAACGAGCAAACCTGTCGCCATCGTAGTGCTGATGTCAATGAAGCTGAACCCTGGAAACCCAGGAGCAATAGTCTCCCCACCTTTGCCGCTCTTGTCCTTCACGACTTTCACCTTGACCACGTCTTGGACTGGCTTGGCGGCGTCGGGGTTCACGCCGCATTGGGACTCTAAGAACATAAAGCCGAAACTTATTAAGTTACTAGACAACCCTCATTGGTCTAGTGGTTGAAACCGCGACTGCTGAGCATGAGATCCTGGATTCGAATCGGTCGAATCGGTCGGGCAGTTTTATTGGGTTTTTCCATTAGAAATTACAAACAGGGTCTGTGATTCCTGGCAATAGGCTCGTCCTTTATTTTTATTATTTGAGACGATTACCTAATTCGCGAAATATGCGTGTGCTAATGCTCTCGAAATATGGGAGTACCAAGGCACACCTCTGCCGCCTAACCACGTGGTATAACTTACCAATTAACTAGCCTAGGTTATACAACGGGTCGTTCTTCAAGGTAAAGCCACGCTTGCCGAGGCCGGTCCGTGGATGGGTGACACATTATACATATACCGAGACCTCCTTGCCTTTGCCTCGGAATGCATGTTAAACTGTTTGTCCGAAACTCCGAGCTGTTTATTTGTAGATCTTTGACAATTGTTACGTATAGGCAGATATTCGAAAGTCTGACATCCAGTATTGCCCAGGGGTATGGTTTTACCCAGCAGCTGGGTTGTGGAGGACAGATAGGCAGTAGCTCCAAATAAAATACTGGTATTCAGCTGCATCTAGTTAATCTGGAAGCCGACACCATCATAGTTAGAAAAAGGCTGAGCAGATGATGATGAAACTTACGACTAATGTTGTCATAGCTGGTCAATGTGAACAATCTAATATTGTAACTGAGTACTACATTTACGTATACTATGGAAAATACTGAAATATATTGAATTAACATGTTTCCTTCGTTCAGTACCATCTGACAATTAACTGATTAACATAATTCAGTGTGGCTCTGAAATTGAAAACATAAGTAGAACACAACAGGAAGACTTGGTGGCACACGGTTGGCGCAGTGGCTGAGCGATTGGCTGCTGCGCTGCGTGTCGTAGGTTCGATTCCCGCACGGAACAAAATTAATTGTATTTTATTTTTTACATTTTAGGTAAGCTTACAGACTAATAACATTATAATAACAAAATATATTTCTAAATTGCTAATAACAACCCTCCACAGATAAATACAGAAAACATTAGTTCCTTGTTGCAAAAGTTACTTTACAAACAAAAATCTAACACTATATAAGTAGGTACTCTAAAGAAGTTGGTTCGTTTTATTTAACTGTTGTTAATTTAACTGCCAACTTGATAAATAAACAAGTTCAAGTGCAGGCAGGTGCCTCCTGTCAAAAAATGGCTTCGCTAAGAGTCTCCTTACTGTGTTTGCATTGGTACAGAACAGGTCAATACTGGGTTCACAAGATCCTTCGTTAAAACTACGACTGGCTCTCGGATACTCTCATTACGCCTATAATTAGTGTTAGCATAAGGTACATGTAGAAGTGGTCGCTGTCGCAGCCCCATCTGATTAGTGCGTTTTGAAACAAGTTCAGGACAGTCGATTGAACCATTTGCGATACTAAACAAGTAGCATGTTAAGGGTGTAAAAAGACCCTTAATGTAGCCGAAAGGCACTTGTTCTCCCCGTCTTTGCGATATTTTTTTTGTTCTAGACCATACCTGGGAACCTTCTAGTTACGATATTGGGGGTCAAAGTTCCAACTTTTTCACAAGGTTTATTTTAAATACATGTTTTTAAGGTAAGGTTTTTACTTTAAACACCTCTACGACCCCCGTACTATTCAATCCACCCATCAGTACAATGCTTTGAGTGCGTTCCATTGAGTCCTACCGTAAATCGTGAAAGAAACCCCAAAAAAAAGTCGTTTCCCAGCAATAATTTTTGCGTAAAGTTACTTAGTTTGAAGTACAGAATGCTTGCTTGACGGCTTCGTGAAGGGTCTGTTTACACCCTGTATACATCATTAATACGACGTGCCAAGGTACTTAAAAAAAATTCTTTGGATGCCCTCAATACGAGACTTGCAGATCTCGTATTGAGGGTTCCAGACTCGTGATGCATAGTATGGCCTATATGGCCTAAAGGCTTTTGCAAATTTGTATGAAAGTCCTTCATTTTTTGTGCTACAAACTTGAAATTCGGCAGGGAGGTATAGTTATCGCGGACGTAGTCGTAGTCGTGGGCAACAGCTAGTAGATAAATAAATTAAATACTTTTTTAATAAGTATACCTCCTACATGCTAGAACCCGTAGAAAAAACCAGTGACAGCAAACTTGACAGGAACCAAGCAAACATGTTATTCTTTGGCATTACCACACACCATTCTACGTAAACATATTTTAAATCAAATGAGTTCTATAAACACTATCCTATGTCTTCGACCAACTCCAGTGACTGTGAGAGTTGCGACTGTTCGCAATGCACGTATTCGTTCGAAATTAATCACAATGATCATGGGCAATGCATGACGAACAGTCGCCATGTCCCTATCTACGCGACGATGGCTCACCCTCTCATATACTACGCTCAAGTTGTAAGTGCATGTATTTGGTTAATGACCCTTATCATTATAATCATCATTTATTTATTTAAACTTACTATACAGTAGTGGTTGGTACATAGGCAGACTTAGTGCCACAAGGCTCTCTCTACCAGTACTCATCTGCCTAGCCTTTTCATAACTATGTTGCAGTCGATTTCCAGTCTAACCGGGTGCAGCTGAATGACTGTACTTTACATGAACGACTGCCTATCTGACCTCCACAATACATTGCTTGGTAACACGATAGCGCTTGGCAAGACTGGTTGCCAGACTTTGTTTGTGTTAAGGGATCAGGAATGCTGAGTTCTCGACCGACTCAATATTAGATAGTCAAGAAGAGGATTGGCGGTCATTTTGTTAAAATTAAGTGTTCCACAAATACAGCCCAAAGGAACACTTGGTCAGTTATCCCAAGGATAATTTAAAGATGAACTAAGGAAGTGCGCTCACACAGCCAGAAGGCGATGCGGTCGATCTCGCATGAGATGGCGGAACGAGCTAGACAGAATCAACGACCAGTAGCCCACATTAGTCCTAGATCGAATGATTTCAAAGTCATGGAGAGAACCTTTGGCCAGCAGTGGGTTGACACAGCTCACAGTAACAGTAGCGTTACACAGCCGTGTCTACAACACTTTTAAGGTCTCAAGCTATCAACGTTGATATTTTCTTGTTGTGTTAGCTTCCGTCTGTTTTCTCGGCTGTGGTTTCGTTCCTTCTTCTGTCGACACCCATGCAAAAGTGATTGGAACTTTTCTTTTCTCCCATCAAGTATAAGTTCTGAAATTGTGTAGATACCTACTTCTCAAACATGTCAAGGTTGCAAGTTAGTTAAATTTTACTGAGAAATCTCATTGTTGGCAGCAACCTCCAAACAGGAGGCAGAATAGAGACCAGCCCAAGAAAGAAAATCCATTTATGAAAGCTTTCAAATGGTACACACAGGTAAACTTTTTGTTACCTACCTAAAGTAACAAAGTATATTTAAGAACGTTTACCGTTTATTAAAGTTTAACAACAAACTCGATAAATGCCTATCATACACCCCTTGTAAGACAAACTGACTACAAATTTTTAATAGAAAAGTAGGTAAGTACTTGGAAACAAAAGTAAGTACTGAAAAAATAATCTGAAAGGGATCTACAATTTTTCACATCGAATTTAATTGTGGTTTGTTGCATAAAAGGACTTGCAATTTGTCTGATGATGGAAAGGTTCTTAACCTTTGTAATACTGCGCTCCAAAACAAATATAGTTGGCGTGGCTCAAAAGGCTGCCCAACTCAAATGGGACTGGGCAGGACATGTCTGCCACATGCCGGACAAACTAAAACAAACCGTGGACCAAAATAGCAGAAAACTGGTGCCCTGACACCTTGAGGCGGGATCGCGGCAGGCCACAAAGGAGATGAGATGGCGGGACGAACTAGACAGTTTTCGTCCGAACTGGAAAGAGGACGTGCAGGGTTCGGAGTGATGGAAAGAGTGGAGAAAGGCCTTTGCGCAGGAGTGGGACAGAGTAGGCTAGAAAAAAAGAGCTTTTTAGGAACTTTGTTAATGCAACGTGTATTCCTTTTCCTCGATTCTACTACATTATTAACTTTTTTAATGATCTTTGATTTTCTTGCTCGTTCTTTTCGACATTTCTTGTAAATATTCCAAATAACACGAGTATTTTTATCTAGGAGCGTAAAGCGATTTGCACTGAAAATGAAGTTGCTCCAGAAAGAGGCGGATTCGCGAGTTGGCTAGACAACAAATACTGCGAGTACCTGCGCGATAATGGCCAGCAGCCGACTTCATACGAGCCCTGGGCTCCGAATACATGCGTCACAAATACGTGCCAATGGTATCTTAGAGATGGTATTATCCCTCTTAGACGGACCCTGGATGTGCAATTTTATTTCGCAACATGCCGTGCGCAGATTCCCATCGACGAACTTCCATAAAAACTTTCATCCCCTGTCAAATTCCTGGGAATTCTGTAATACCTGTCATTTCATAGAAAATCTATTCAAATTCAAAAATCCTGTCTTAGTGCTGTTCATAAATAACCCCCTATCTATGGTGCTCACCTTCATAACTTAAGGATCTCTAGAGTAAAACTTCAAGCTTCAAGACCCAGTGATTTAGACTGTGCTGTTTCTTTTGGGTGGTAGTAATTAATACTGCTCAGTATAAATAACTAAGGAATTTGGGGAGAGAGAGGTTGCAGTACCTACACTTCCCCGATCCTGGCCTCCCCGTGTGGTCCTCGAACCATAAAACTGATCAACTTTTGTTCTACGACTTCTTGAAATTCGCAAAAAAACAATATAGGAACTGACGCAAGCTGATCATGTATGGTAAAACTAAAGAGAAGTTATGAATTTCCAAAAGTCATCTAAAAAAAGTTGTTCACTTTGTTGTACACTGTTAATATATTTGCATTTCAGTCCGAAACTAACAAGAACATTTAGAAGATTTAAAAGGTGAGCAATAGTCAGATAAAGTTTTCTTTCTGTTAGAGACATTCCAAAAATTGTCTGTACTCAATAGTATACTGGGCTAGCAAACTGGCCATTGCATCTCATGATCTTCCTGCCCTTGTCCCAAGTTACCTACTTGGGGTCGTCGCAACACGTTTTTTCCTTCCATTCTCGTCTGCCAACCGTCACGCTTTCATTTACTCCTTTATCTTTCATAACATTCCTCACACAATCCATCAATCGTTTCTTTTTTCTTCCTCTCCCTCTCCCTCTATCAACATTTATATTCATCACTCTTTTAGTCACATGCGATTCTTCCCTCCTCAAACTGGCCAACGCGCCTTGTTTAGAACAGGACTCGTCACTTAAGCCTATTGAAGAGCCGTTGTAAGAAGTGACTTCAGTTTTCTCACATAAAAATCATTTTACCACACCACTAAGGTTTGCGTCGAATCGTTGATATACAATGGTCTGAAGCTTCACGAAGCCATCAACAAAGCATGAAACACATCACACTACATCAAACTGTGTAACTCTACACAAAAATTAATGCTGGGAAACTACTTTTTTTTTTGCGGTGAAAAATCACGGTTTATGGTACGACTCAATATAACGCAGTCAAAACATTGTGCTGATGGATGGATTGAATAGTGCAGGCACAGGTACAGGGATCATGGAGGTATTTAAGGTTATAACATTAAAAACTTGTGAAAAAGTTGGAACTTTGCCCCCCAATATCTCCGTAACTAGAAGGTTCCCAGGTATGGTCCAGAACAAAACAATGATCGCAATGACGGGGAGAACAAGTGCCTTTCGGCTTCGTTAAGGGTATTTTTACATCTATGATTATTTAAATTCATTAATTTTTCAGTCCATGGCGAAAACGACCATGCCCGGCCAAGGATTCGGGGGATGTACCTCAGAAGTTAGTATAACTCATACCCCATTCCATTCACACATGAATGTCCACTAGCTACTAATCATAAAAACGGATCTGTATAGAAGAAACTGTTACCCCATGTCAATTAAATTATTAAACAAATTACCTAGTGAACTGAAAGACCTACCCATAGTACCCATTACTTTATTCGGAATAAAAATGTATGCCTGGTTAGTCAATAAATGTTTCTACACGACCCAGGAATACCTTAGTTATAAGAATAGAAAATTATTATAACACCTCACTATGTTCCATTTGTAGTGCATTAATAGCTAGGTAAGTTAGTATAAAATGAAAAAGAGTACAGTATAGTTATGTACCCATTTCGTTTTATTTTTATTAGATATAAGCTTTAATTTTATGTTTCATTTACCAGAAATGGTTAGAATGAGGACCTTTATTAATATATTATGTAATGTAACATTTATGTACCATCTACCTACCCATATTATGCGAATAAATTATTTGATTTGATTTGATTACTATTTGTTAACAGGTATCCTGATGGAAGCTGGGAATATATTCTAAAACCAAAAGAGTTGTCGCGAGCTGCATCCGAAATTTGCTATCAGTAAGTTCCAACGGCACTATGTCTGACCACAGATTATTCTGCATTTAAATAGTACTTCAAGAAGTACCCATTAAATGCAGAATAATCTGTTGTGTCTATTGTGCTAACAAGTTAGCTAAATCTTTGTTTCAGTTCCCCTACATCTGCGGCTAAGTCCAATGCCACTATAATATCGTCACACATGCCATGCAAAGCTGAATGCTCCAGAAGATCCCAAAGTCTTAGCGATATCAGTCGCGAGAAATATGTGTATTATAAACATGTCGAAACAGTACCTCTCACCATGCAAAAAGGTACAAGTATCAGTTGTGAATGTCCCCAGCAACAAATAGTGTATCCACCAATAACAAAGTGGAAACAAGGATACCTGCAACAAAAGGTACCCGAAGCTGTGCAAGTCCCATCGAAACAACAAGATTCAAGGAATCAGCAGGAAGCACCTTGTACATGCCAAAAGGAAAAAGTACCGGAACCAGTAAAAGTAAAGTCCAAAGAACAAGAGTCAAGGAATCAACGGAGACCGTCTTGTACGTTCAATAAAGAAATAATACCGATAGAAGTAAAAGTATCATTGAAACAACTAGATTCAAGAAATCTGCCGGAACCGCCTTGTACGTGCGAAAAGGAAAAAGTACCGGAACCAGTAAAAGTAAAGTCTAAAGAACAAGAGTCAAGGAATCAACGGAGACCGTCTTGTACGTTCAATAAAGAAATAATACCGATAGAAATAAAAGTATCATTGAAACAACTAGATTCAAGAAATCTGCCGGAACCGCCTTGTACGTGCGAAAAGGAAAAAGTACCGGAACCAGTGAAAGTAAAGTCCAATCAACGGAGACCGTCTTGTATGTTCAATAAAGAAATAATACCGATAGAAGTAGTAGTATCAGCGAAACAACTAGACTCAAGAAATCAGCCGGAACCGCCTTGTACGTGCGATAAGGAAGAAGTGCCGGCAATAGTGAAAGAACCATCGAAGGAACAAGATTTAATAAATCAGCCGATAGCGCTTTGTATGTGCTCGCAGGAAAAAGCACCACAAGTAGTGGAGGTACAAAAGGAAACAATACCCGAAGTAGTGAAAGTACCATCAAATGCACAGGAATCAACGTGTAAGCTGTGTTGTAAATACGAAAAGAAAAACATTCCAAAAGAGGTCCAAGTATCATCAGAAGATCAAGGTCCAAGGAATCTTCCGGGACCCTGTTGTATTTGCCACGTGAAAAAAGTGCCTGAAGTAGTGCAAGTACCATCGCAATGTAGAGCGATAGAAGGGTCGTGCCAGTGTTCAGAAAAAAAAGCAATTGCAGTGTGTGAAGAGACTCAATATGAGACTGCACCTACACCATTGCGTAGTGCACAGAACCATGGACGTTGTTGTTGCAACACTTGCAAGCCGGCCCCTCCGCCCGCGCCCCAACCGGAGCAGCCGCAGATATATTGCATACCTGTTAAGGTAATTCAATAAACCTAGAAATAGAATTTTTGTACCCGATCATTAAAACAGAAGTTTATTTCATGATTTAAATGTAATTTAGGTTCAAGACAGGAAAATATCGAGCCCTGACATCTGTGTTGCTCCTTCTGTGCAATGTGTTTCACTACCCAAGAAACAAAAAAAAGTGAAACAATGTACAACTGTAGCAACTCAATGTGGTGAAGGAATTCAATCAAAAGTTTCCTCTCAGTGCCAGCATGAAATAATATATGTATGTGGTAAAGATAACCGCAGCTCGGTAAGACTTGTACTAATTGCTCCTATTAACAAGAGTGACAGCGTTGTAAGTATTAAATCTAAGTATCTTATAAAATATTTTTAAAATGAGAATTAATTTTTAGTATAACTGTTACGAAGAAAGGCAAGTATTTGATTCAATACCTATAAAACGCGAATCCTACTCTACCGTTGCTGTAAATAAAGAAACTGGTGAATACAGTACCACGAAGGAAGTATCAGTTGTGAACAAGTTAACTCGCTGTTTGACCTGCGCCTCGAATGGTGCCGCGCAAACATCCGATCATTCCATACGATTCGTAAGTTTTTTATCACATCTTACGTATCTTCGGCTTTGTTGTGAACTTGCCCATGTGTTACATAATCGTTACAAACTTATGACATTCATTATGTACTTTGTAGGAAAATGATGGGGCCTGCTCCAGCTTTCCATATCCGCTCCTTTTGAAAATTGTCTATGCTGATGTAGCGAAGATTTAAGAAATTAATTAATATTATGTCAGACTGAAATTTTTTTTGATAAAATTTTACTTTTACAATTGTAATCAGAAAATAAAACGAACAATAAATTATAATATAACGTTTACTTCGTATTTTATTTACAAAAGTCTAAAAAACTCGTTTATTTACAAAGCATTTTTTACAATAAAAATGTCTAGGAGTAACCTAAATCAGTTTGGTGTACCATAAGATATGGCTGGCTTGTTCTGTGGCAAGAAATTGAAACTGCTCTGCGCTGACTGGGAGCTGGATGCAGCTGGTCCAGACGGCAAACCGTAGTCCGTTGAAGGGATCAACGCTTGAGACGACGCTACGGATGATGATGCCTCGGAACTAGACACAGAGCCGGAGACTAAAGGAGACGTGTGCACAAAGGAGGTAATCTCCACACTGGGTTTGGCTTGCCCAAGGGACACTCCTGACACTAAAGACTGGTAGCCAGCATTACGCGCGACACTATGCTCATCGTCCTTGATGATATCCTGTACGCGGCCGACAACGAGCGTGTCCAGAGCATCTCTGTGCGTCTGGTCTGATTGATGGTACTGATTCGAGTCAGCCTGGTAGCTGGATAGCACGGGTGCGGAAGAATGGAACTGGGCCTGAGCTTGCACCTGGGGCTGCTGGTACTGCACCTGGGGCTGCTGATATTGCAACTGGGGCTGCTGATATTGCACCTGGGGCTGCTGATATTGCACTTGGGGTTGCTGGTATTGCACCTGGGGCTGCTGGTAGTTGTAACCTCCTTGCTGTGAGTATTGTTGTTGTTGTTGGTAAGCTATGGGTTGGTAGTTCACTTGAGGTGCAGGTAGAGGCTGCGCCTGGATCAGTTGTGGAATCGGTTGGGGAGCAAACACGGGGGCGGGAGCAGGCTGCGCGCGAACGAATGACTGAGGGATGCCGTACGACGTACTGGGTTGTTGATATTGTGGCTGTGGCTGGAATGATGGCAGTGGCTGGGGACGCGGGAGAGGCTGAGGAGCTGGTTGCGATGGGATGTACACTGGTGCGGGGTGGTGGTGGTGATGGTGGTGGTGCGCAGGAGGTGGGGAAGGATGCGAGTGGTGCTGGGGTGCAGGCTGGATGTACTGTGGGGCAGGCTGCGGAGCCGGGTAGTTGTAGCCGGAGTTGGAGCTAAACTGCTGCTGTGGCGCGAACTGCGGCGCAGGCGCTAGGGGCGCGGGCGCTGAAGGGTAGTTGAACACAGGCGCGTGCGCTCCCGGCCGCGGCAGGTGGTAGGGCGCCTCGCCCGCTATGGCCGCCACTACAGACAGTATTACTAGCTGGAAAAACAAATATTAATTTAAGTAGAAATCCACGGTGTCCGCATTAATGAATTGAGTTAAATATGCAAAGTGTAGGTACACAGTTTCACTGGGTGTGTTGTGTGTCTTGTGTCTCGTGTCGTGTGTGTGTTGTGTCAACTCACCGCTCTCCTCATGGCTGCAGATGCGTGCGGCTGTGTAATGTCTCGTCTGGGCCGCTTATGGTTTTATACTCGCCACCACTTCGCCCAAAATTGGGGAGCGTCGCTGATCTTACACATAAACAAAACAGTATCTATTGTCCGTTTATGATTTCGAAATGCATGCGTTTATTCGCTTTGCGGTTTTGTCGTTTACTTAGGATTGTTTCTTTATTTTGTTAATCGATTATAACATGTTAATAAAAAATTACACATTAAGAAACTAAACATAAAAATTACAATTGTTAATTATGTATCTCTTATGTTAATTGCTGCTAATAAAATAATCTAATAAAATTAATGAACGTAGATCGTTCTATTTCTGCAAATTGCTTAATCATCTCCGTCAATTTAATGTTTTCTTTTCAATGATTTATTTAGAAAATTACTGAAAGAAATCTATAACATGAGACAAGCAAAGTAAGGTAAAGTTACTAGTATCTTCAACGCACCATCTATTACACAAATGCGTATGTTTGCAGATATAATTTACAGGATTACAATTGACAAAGTTACCGTTAAGTTTTCGCAATCACTTAGACCTTACGGTAGTTACTATGATTAGAAATAAATTATGATTTTTACCTTTAAGTAAGGTAGATAAATCTAGAAATATGGCTTGTTGCCTAAGTAGCGTTCTTTTTTTTTTTAATACAGATTAGAATAGATCTTCAGAGCAGAGCCTTTTTGTTCCATTTTGTTAACATAACACTCATCAGAAACTAATGTGCTTATAAAGTCCTATGTAATAAGAGACGAGCCAAAACATATCTCATTAAAATATGAAAAAA
Source organism: Noctua janthe (assembly GCA_910589295.1). Taxonomy (NCBI): domain Eukaryota; kingdom Metazoa; phylum Arthropoda; class Insecta; order Lepidoptera; family Noctuidae; genus Noctua; species Noctua janthe. The sequence goes on along the minus strand of OU342556.1, from coordinate 7,217,822 downwards.
CATAACTCTTGTGACTTGTCGATTTGACCGCGTACATAACTGAAAACTTATTTATTTATTAAAACTTTATGCACAAGTAAAAACTGTACAAAGGCGGAACAAAACAAAATTAAAAAAATAAATATGATTTTCATTTCAAAGTACCTATGTTCTCCTAAATCCATTGACCTAACATCTCGTTTCCCTTCTGAAATTGAGTACCGCAGGCTATGCCCGTAGGTATTCTAGATATGAGTTGAATTTGATACCAAATACATCATTTGAAAATCGGTTTTCACGACAACATAATTCTGCACTTTACGCCAATATTTTCCCAAAACATTTCGTAAGCGGTATCAATTACATTGAGGTAATATTTATCCGTCTTCATTCTTCACCTCTGACTGATTATTTTCTTTGCATCATTGATCATTTAATTAATTTCAAAATGGTGTAATTGAATACTATGTCAATTAATCAGGTTGTTTTTAGCATGATATCTGTCGATTCGCCAACATTATAATAGTTCATCAGACGGCCATTCAACACTTGAATATAGTTCAAGGGACGTTTTGTAATCAAATGTGATGAATAAGCCTAACTGTAATAAGATTAGGTAATAGGCCAATAATGGGTTGCAAATCTTCGTCTAGGGAATTTAAACAAACATCAATGAGTGCGTAGATGCTCTTAGAGTTTTATCCAGGACGGTTTCAGTAGAAATTTGCCTTTTTTCTTGCTCTATAATACCGTCATGTTTCCGTCCATTGCAGGTCAAAAGCCATACACAGCAGCCATGAGCTTCCATCATCACGCTTGCTCATGGTGGATTTGCAATTTCAGACTTGATTCCGACTTAATTTCAGATTTCTTGCCTCAATTCCAGGCATTAAAAATTGTTTTGTAAGTAGATGAACTGGTTTGTCTGGTTGATGGTAATCTCGAAGATTTCAACTTGCAGTATGTATATATACCTAGTTTGAATGCCAGGCCTAAATAATTTAAATTTCTCTTTACGTCGTATTATGTATGACCGCGTCACTTTAGTCTTGAACTGGACCCTCGAAAAACGGATGGCTTACAATGAAGTCGTAATTCTCCGACTTGTACATACAATTTACAAAGATAATAAATTCCTATGTCAAAGGCCTTAGACTACTTTGCATAGAAAGGGAGGTAAAGGAAATATTTAACGTTTGAAACAGTGATGTGTATAGGACATGTTGAGACACAAATAGTTGCCTAATTACCGAATATACGTAATGTCCAATTGTACAACAGTTTGGCGTCGCAAATGGACGGCAGCAGCTCAATTAGTAACCAGCACAATAGCACTAATTAGTTACCTATGGCTATTGAATTATTCTGCACAATCGTTGCGTTAGCTAAGCCATATTACCTACCTACGCTGCTTTAATTTTAACCATTCTGCTTTTGTAAATCCTGACAGCAGCAATAATTGTTTAACTTGGCGTCAATTGGCCTGAAATAAGTTTAAACTTTGGCTTAAGTTTTGTTAATATTAGCCAACAAATCCAATGTTAACCACATACAAACACTATACCACTAACTACAACACAAGAACCATGAATCAGTTTGAGTCAAAAGTGTTTCAAGATCAAATTCGGGTTCAAAACACGCATTTTTTTTTGTTTTGGTAAATCGTTGGCCCACACTAGGAATTTTGCCTGTATCGTGGGTGCGTTTACAAACATTTAAAACTCACATACACATAACGGCCAGACCCGGAACAACTACCTTTTGATCATACAAATATTTGTTCCGTGCGGGGATCGAACCCGCGACACGCAGCGCAGTAGCCAATTGCTCAGCCACTGCGCCAACCGTGTCGTCAAAAAATTGACCTCTGAAATATTCTGGGAATGCGTCGATTGAATAAGTTTACCTCAAACTTTCGAAATGATAATAAGTATAGTACCAGTAGTAGTAAGTTTTATCGTATCTATCAATGGATGTAACCGCACCCAGATTAAATGTCGGAATAATTATCGTAGATCATACAATAACGCGGATAAACACGTATAGTAATGACCTTCATTTCAGAGACAGACCTCGGCTCTTTACTTAGCGTTTGTCAATGGACAGGAGTCGACGAAGTTAGGAAAGAAATCAAACATCGTATTTGCTCACACTTGTGGACAATAATGCAACTTTAAGTTAAACAGTAAAGATAATATCGAAGCTTAGAAGCTTTTTCAAACAGTAGTTGATTATGACCATAATAAGAAAAGTAAATAGGTTGTATGGGATGGGTATACCATGCATTGCATAATGTATTCATGTTTAAATCTATTTAGTTAGCAGATTTATACGCTTGATGTTGTCTCATAACAATACCCTCCAAGTAAGTGGTGGTAGTAACCAAGTAAGTATCTTGTACCATCAATGTTTGTGGCCTTTAGTTAGAGTGTACTTTTCAGAGGATTTCGTTGCTTCGTAAAATGGGGGTTAAAAACCTCCAACTTGTCTTCCTCTCAAAATAAATTTAATTTAATTCTATTCTAGAGTAGTGGTCCCATTTTAAGTTAACCGCTTGCTACGTAATACATTGTTACCTAGTAATATTTACTTAAATGGTTTACAGTTACGTACAATACATTAACTCAAAGCATCGAAAGTCGTGCATTCTTTTATTACATAAGTGTGTGCATGGTATTTTCTTCTGTTGATAAACAACCATGTTTGGCATTGGTAAATATTTAACCAACATCTTACTCATTTCTGTATTTTCCATAATTTTATTTAACTAACTAAACCTTATTTCATAATGGATTGGAAGTAAATAAAATTAAAGGTAATATGGCATCATATTTTGCTAACCGCCGTGCCGTCGTGCGGTGGGTAACCCATTTAGAGGTTCTGTGCACAAACAATGAGGTAAGAGAGAAAAGTGGTCAACTCCGTCACTTCGCACCTCTGTTTTATCTAACAATTTGGTACATCAGTACATCTCCACAATACATCTTATTCTTAGATAATATCATGCGTAAGATGACATTTACAATACGCGAAAGTATTTTTATTTTCTCAATGAAATAAACTTTTTTGTCTGCCCATTTGTCTCCGCCACCGCGTCATTAGCATTTTTATAAGGTTACAAATCGTTCATAAATTTCCGTTATCAATAGTTAAATGCGAATTTTCATAATGGAGGACCATCATGTAGGCGTGGAGTTATATTTCCTGGGCTGTCGGTTGCGCTGTCGGAAATCTTAATGATCTAAAAGCTAATATTTGCTTTGCGGTTAAACTGTTAGAAACGGAGATCTACTAAAAGCTGCAATATCTCTTTGACTAATAGATTTCCAATGAGTTAAGCCGTGTCAAGTCGACTTATCGTTAGAAATCGGCTCAGCAGTTTTTCTTCGAATTATGTATGACACTTTATCAATAACAAAGGTCAAATTAATTTGAATACAAACACCCATCGTTAATATCAATTTACGCAATCATACGCATATTTTAACGTCCTCTACATAAGAACGTTAAATTGCAGAAAAGCACGACATTCCTATAGCTTTGACCACTCTACGATGTCATCTTATGTGAGAAAAATGCCCGAGGCTTGAACAGAGCCGTTTAAAATCGGCATAATCCTTAAGACGGGTGGCATTTAATCAATTATTTATTAATAATATTTTATCATTATTACGTAAGTAATAGATTCATTACAGAAGCCTCCTAAAATAAGCCTCGTGCTATTTGAATTAATAACATTTCAACTTCTTGTAATGGGTGTCTTGAATAATGGATCGATCAGATACAAGTGACCCGACCTGACCTATAGAAAACGACACACAGCACACTTATCCGTCTTCTAGTTGAAACTCTTGTAACATTTGAATCATATTGTGTTCGGCCGTCACGTCACATAGGTGTTAGGCCTCTTTGCCTTCGGGCCATATTACCTTTGCTGTCATATGTTTTGTTCTGTCATCACCGAAACAGCTTGTAAGTTGCTTGCTAAACACGCTTGTACCTATAGACTGGTTGAGGACCGAACTCCAGACACTGGACAGAACATTTTTTGAAGTATCTGTCAAAATCTCGTGTTCGCAGGTAGTTCGCAGCGTTCTGCGAACTACCTGCGAACCGTTACCGTGTGGACCGTTGTCCAGTCGGTTTGAACCTTTGTTTGAACCCCTGTGAAGGTTCGGACCTTCACAGGGGTTCTTGAGTTTCTATTGTTTTGTGGTTTCGACTATCTTTGTGGTTTGGTCCTGCAGCATTTACACTTTACAAGCCAAAACCGCATAGAACTTATGCTTCACGAGAAAACATCGCCTGAATTCGGTCCTCAACACCGCTTTGCAAATCCTGTCATTTTCGTAATTTTTCACTAAATGATGTAATTTCACGACGTGGCTTGGGCAGTACATTTTTATGACAGATATGATTTGATCTGCAGCCAGGATCGCCTCCTCACGAGAGAACTCCTCACCGTTTAATAAGCACGGACACGAAACTTTGTATACGCGTTCAATGTTGATAAATAAAACACAATATTTTTCTGTTAGATAAAACATTATAATTCATTGCATTATTGAGCACAAAGCATCGAGGAGCTCGTGGCTAAATAATAACAGCCGCTCGGGTCGATCTTTAGGTTAAGCAGTGCTTGCCAAGGTTGGTCTGTGGATGGGTGACCGCCGATTACATACCGAGTTTCCTCCGTGCCTCGGAAAGCACGTTAAGCCGTAGCTGTCATTTGTAGATTTTTGACAGTCGTTAGGTAGTCAGTGGCCCAAAAAGTCTGACAACCAGTCTTACCAAAGGGTATCGTATGACCCAGTACTAACTGGGTTGTGGAGGTCAGATAGGCAGTCGCTCCATGTAAAATACTGGTATTCAGCTGCATCCGGCTAGACTGGAAGCCGACCCCAATATAGATGGGAAAAGGCTAGGCAGATGATATTGAGCACAATGCATTTTCTCGAAAATCCTTCGAATTTGGATTAATGTGGTACAGGTTAGTGAAGAAATTAATTAAATTACGGTTATTTCGTTTATTTCCAATATGTGCATATTCGTTAAGTCTATATTCAGAGGACTAGGCCGATCTCTATCTACTTCGTAATAGGGTAGTCCCTAGGAGGTGATGGCGGCAGGATGTGTCCCTTGCCGGCCGCCAGCTGCGCCTCCCGAAGATTGCGCTTCGCTACTATCTTCTCGTGAGTGCGCTTCATTTCCAAGATCTCCTTCATTTCTTCTTTGTCTTCATCCTTTGAAAAAAGAAAAATAAGTGGTAAGTGAATAAATAGTGCATACGTTTAGATTGTGTTTATCAGGCGAGGCTTGTAGAATCCCCACGGTTTAGAAATAAATTTCACAAAAACAAGAAGTTAACCGTATGACGTAGGTACTTGTCGTTATTTTAAACAATAGCTGGTGTCACTATCTAAAATAAAAGATAGGCGAGAGTATACAAAGGTGTGAAGTAGCACAATTTTTAGATTTTTGATACCTGTAGGTAGGCACGGCCAATCAAGCTATACAAAACCAGTTGATGCGGATCTCTCATTGTATAGGGAATCTATACAAAGCGAGGCCAAATTGTACTGGAAATGTACAACTTCATGTGCCGCCGTGTGTACAATAGAATGTGTTAAAACTTTTTGAATCGCAAGACAAAAAATATTGAAAAGAAAGTTAGAAATCCATATATTGTACAATTAACACCCAGTCATGTCGCTATGCCAGGAATCTTTTCCAGAATCGTAGATCGTCTACCACTGAACTGCTTTAACTGATTACACCAGGACACTTGTACTTCCATTTAATCTTCGATAGTCATACGCACTAACCATTTGTCTTCCACTGTTGACTGATAAACAATGCAAACAACGACCAGTTACCTTTTGATTTATCCTCAGCACCAGTGCTCTCTTCCCATTAGCCATCGGCTGACTGTAAGTCATTAGGTTCTTGAGCCGCTGCGCCGGTGGTACCCCTCGTTCCACCACCAGCACTATCCTAGCCCACTGGCGCTGCCACTCGTTCCTCGTCTCCGCTATCTTCTGATACGTGTTCCCCATCATGGCAATCAACATGTTCACCAGTAGAATGGCCACTATGATCATGTATACCACGAATAGGAGCTGCAATCGTGTTGCAATCATTACAAACATTATAACTGGTTTCTTAAAATTATTATATGTTTTAGGGAATTTGAAACCTCTTAATAGCAGTATGCGATTAGTTAATACAGAATTTATAAGTGGATAACCGAAACAGGTTCTATTAAAATTGTATCAGTAGCTACATACTGCAGTTATCGAGATTGCTCTGAATTTTCGATGAAAAGCACACAGCAGAGAACTTTTAATTTAAATTCATTTTATTTTTACAAATTCATCTTCTAATCTTATCTCAGTTCATCTTGTAAAGTTAACTAAGTAACAATTCATTTGATATCGTAATGTACTAATGACTTTACCGTCTATAGAATTTTTGTGTGATGAATAGATTACCTAACACCCAATGTGACAAATAGCCTAGTCTGTTTGACTCATTAATATTCTTTCAAATCTCTAATACTAACTAAATAGCGCTGACTCAAACCTATAGCCGATGTGGAAGCAGAAATTAGCACAGTGTCATAACTCGGCAGTGTCGGCGTTAACCAAACACGATGGGGCGTCGGGCGTCGCATATACGAGTATAACCTTTAGTTGACATAACGCTACGGGAGAAAAATCTGTTCGTGAATAGTGTAGCCTCGATAACTGTACCGGATGACGCAGATTAGCAGTTGACGAGAGTATGCTGCGGATGTATGGGTGTACCGTATACATAGATGTGTGTGGCGATCCTCAGAAAGGGAAAGCTAAAGTTTGAAATGAATAAAATACAATAGAATTCAGAAGTGATGAGTTTTAAGCATCTCATCCTGGGATTAGGTTGGAGGCTGACACAAAGGCTGCAAGGTTCAATTCTTGAGTCAAAACAAACGTCGTTTTTAAACACAAATCAGCTTTTTGTTTGTGTTTGCCCGCTAGAAGACCTACATGATGGCGGAAAATCTAATACCGATTAAGAAATACCGCCTTGAATGCTAATGAACATTTACAGAATATTGATTTTTATAATGGAAAATTACATGGTGTCTAATACAGTCTTAGGACGAAACTATGTCATAACGTCAAACCTACCGTTTCGTAGTAGTCAGACGTAATATGTTTACCATGTCTTAGGGTCCATGTCACCGTTTGCGAAATGTGCGAAAATCATATTGCGTAGAAATAAGTATTCTACCGAATATAAGGAAAGGGATCAAGGACCATCACAGTTTCTGTTTAGAACGTGTCACATTTCGACACTAAATTCAATGTTATGGAAACATGGTAAATGCCGCTAGGCTGTTTAGTTATTTATAGAACAAGATGCGTGACATACGTTTGTAGTTCAGAGAGATCCTTTTGTCTTGTAAAAGCTTGTTAATAATAAATCGTTTCCTTTTTTTGTCTTTAGTTGTGACTGTGCTGTATATTATATCTTTGATAGATGAAATAAATAAAAATTAAATATCATTTTATTTGAGACTCAAGTCCATATTAGTTTTGTCTGTATTTTAGTTTTAGTTCCAATAGTGCCTAGGTAAAAGTATTGTTAGTTTTAAGACTATTAACGCTGTTTTTAATCGAAAATAGGGAAAATTTGAATTTTAAAATATAAGCCAACCAAGCCAAGCTTATTAAGCCAACATTGAAAATTCGAGGCTTCTAAACTAGAAGAAACAGAAACGCCAGAGACATCCGTTTGCATTTCCTTAATCCATCTAGTCTAGAGTATACAGTAAATTATCATTTCCGTTTCGGAACAAAACCACAAATCAATTTAAGACCCCGTATGCTACCCTGCGCAAACCTATACACCCTTTGTACTGTACTTTCTTCTAAGACAGAGTACACTGGAAAAAATCGCAAGTTTTTTTAAGTAAATAGCGATCGGGACTAGAATTCCGGTCACCGTCTTTGTTGTTGTTGCCATATTTCGAATAGACTCATACGTACCTTAGCCTCAATCTCATGGTCAGTGCGGTCGAACGCTCCGTAGTAGTCGGAGAATGAGGTGAGAGACATGAGGAACATAGCCATGATGCTCTCCATAGGAGACGGCATGGGGTTCGACACAGAGTCGTCCACGCCTTCGGGAGTGTTCGGGTTATCGAATGATAGGAATATTATGTAGTAAGCTGCGGAAAAAAAGGTAGAATTATCGGTAGTACCTAAATACTAAACTCAGCATAAGGAACAGTTTTTAGTTTACATGTATTAAGGATTCGTGCCGTGCCATCAATATTATCATATCAACAAGAAAAAGCCCAATACTAAAAAAGGCCTCTCATTGATTTTCATAGCCATGTAGCCTAGGTAGAGGTGCTGCGGTCTACTCTCTACCTGATACATCTTAATACACTGCTGATTAGCTGATTCAGACCCTAACTAATAGCCTAATGCTACTTTCTTAATGTGATAGATTTTAACGTTTCAGACATAGTACAGTACCTTGTGAGAACCCCATGACAAACACCAGATAAATACAGACGAATCGCAGTAGATCACCCATCACCATTCTGTAGATCATCACTACGAATGGACCAACAGTTTTGAAGCCTCTGTGAAGAAGGTACTAATTAAAATTATAACCAAGATAAGTACGAAAAGTAAACCAGGTATCATAATGCTATCTTTGTGTAAGCTCACATTCGAACTTTGAATCTGAAAAGATATGTAATGTACGCAACATTTTTACAAGATTGTAAAATTTAATTTAATGAAATAATGCACGAGGTTAAAGACGGTAAAGTAAAACCTACACGACAGCACATAACAAGCGAAAGTGGAAGAGATAAGGGAATAAATAGATTTTATCTTCTGCCGTTTCCGCCTCGTGCTTTTGGGTGCTCTGTAAGACGGATATTATGCTTTTTAATTATAATTTTGTTTGAAACTTTTCGCGTTTTATTACTTTTAAGCAAATTGCCCTACGTCAGTGAAAACAGCCTTTTAAGCCTGACAGCATCGATTCGCATTTTATCTATTGAAAATGGCTATTTTTTATGAACATTGATGTGTACGACATCAATTCTCTTTTCCGCATGGCTTTCGCATTTTTGTGATTCAAATGCATATTAGTGTACTGTGTAGCACTCGATTTTATATTTTAGAGGGTGCTTTTAAATGTCAACGAATGGAAACTGATGCTTACGTATGCGAATGCATCTTAAGTCTTAACTCAGCTAATTGCATCTGATCAGTTTGTGGCTAGGGGACCGAGGGGAGGGAGGGGGGGCATCGGAAATTAAAAATATACCGTTTACCGACTTAAAGTAAATTATAACATACGATAGTGCACCATTGAAGCTGAAATCATGCGATAGCCATCTATTGCAGCCGATACGAATAACTGTGTGACCAATACCACCCAACTAAATGCGAATCGATGCTGAAACATTGAGATTTCACCCTAAAAGTGTAAATCAATGAACTAGAAGCAACCCAAGAATACGAATGATAGAAAATATAGCAAACCCTTGCCCAGGGGCAGGATATTACAGGTTAGCAAAAATTAAGACAACAAAAGCAAGTGGAACTTAAATAGGGAACAGCACCTGCAAAAGAACAAGAAGTAGGGTGCGGTGGTGAGCATGATGATGACGGCTAGATGATCTTCCTCCTCGTCGGCACACCACAGACGCAATGTTGGAAGCACTAGCATCAGGATGCAGGAAAACAGGAACATTACCCTGGGGACACAGTAATCAAGAAGACGAAATTGGAATTTTGACTAATTTTATTGATCCACTGAGGACTCATAGTCCAGTCAAGTTGGCTCAAAAAAATAGATTAATAGATAAATTAGATCTATGAGAATTATTGTAACCTTACCTAGGTTACAATAATTCTCATAGATTTAAAAATTGGTACGAATTGCGGGTGTGAGATCGATGGGGACTTTTCATATTTCATTAATATGGTGTTCCCAAAATTCGTACCAATTTTCAGCTCTATGCGAATTATTGTAACCTTGAATGTCTATTTTGACCGGACTATCATCCAAAGGCCAGGTTTGAAATTCATACAAAATACACTCAGCACGCTAGCAAACGTTTTTCCGACCCTGATGAAAAGGTCACTTTTGTTGTGTCGTAGATCGTAGTTACTTACCGTGATGGGACTGTACTTAGGTTCTCTATAAACATTTTAATTCCCAAGAACCGAGCTTCTCTTAGCGCGGCACCCACATACGCTAACGCACCCACCCATAGCAAAAGCTCGGCAGATATTCTAACCTGAAATGAAAAAGATGAGCAAGGAATTATTAAGTAGGTAGGTACTACTGAGCTTCCTGACGGTCGACAGCTTTTCAACCTTAATACAACACATTAAGTCAGAAGGGTGAAAAGTGGTCGACCGTCAGTAAACTCGGTAGTACGTAGTATATTAATGTCCTTGAAGTAAAACAAGTGCTTGAGAGCAAACAAAGTTGGATTACTTCTGTTGATTTAAACGATAATCAAAGTACTGACTTTGGCTTGCCAAGACTCAAAGTTCATCAGTCTACAGTCTTCAGTGAGGTCTTCCCACCAACCTTCCATATCTGATTCTCTGGGCCCTGGAAATACAAGAGACAGATGAATTTACAATGTTACAAATTTCAATCTCCATGATGAAACATGCTACATGTTTCCAAAGAACAGTGCTACCCTATGAAAATGCTTTAAGAAAACCAATTAGGAAACCTGCAGATAAATGTTATTTTCTGGGATAAATTAACACAAACTCATACATGCAGCACATTATGGTAGTTATCATCAATTTTGTCATTCTCCTACTCTTAACAGGCATCTTTTTTGTTCTTCCATACGTATGTACTTCTCTATTAACCACATCTCATGAGTCATCCCCTTTCTAGCCAAGAGAGAATAAAGTTTTACTTACTTTTGTCTTTATCCTTATCCTTTCCGTGACTCTTGAAGCGCGCACACTGCGGTCCATCAGGTTTGCTCCCATTGATAATCTCAACAGCACCCGGGTCAAACTCCGAGCCGTTCAGCGGTATTGTACAATTCTCTACAATAAAAGTAGCTTTCATGAACCAATGAAGTTTAATAAAAGAAGGAAAATGATACAGAATATTATTTTGAAGATTTTGCAACACTAAATTTTACAACCGATGACGAAACGGAAGCAGGTTCTCTTGATTACGAGAAACAAGATCGATTTCCGGTGATTCAACTTGACCCTTCGACATTCTGTTAAATTAATTCAGTGAACACGTTATATAAATATATAAGTACCAAGCTAAACTTAAAACCTTCCTCAAATAATAAAACATCGAAAGGTGAAAGTGACAACAAAATTATTGTGTTTTGTGGTTTTCGAAAATGAAAGGTTAAAGGTTCGACCATTTATTATAGCAATAAAACCTATACCTTCGTCAAATGATGTGGTCTTTTTGAAAACATAGTGTTATTATGTAATACATAGGATACAAATGATACAATACAATACGGAACAAATAACGTGAAAGGCCGCCGTAAATCTACCGTGTCTATAAATTGGACCATTTTTATAAACAACAGAACATCATGCTTGTTTCCCCCAAGGGTAAGAGAGCGGTATACACATGCACAGGTATAAAATACCTAGACCAACATTTACATAACAGCAGGCGAACCTATTGCCATCAATCGGGCACTACAGTCCATTTTTGTTAGTAGAGAAATATGGAAAACAACATCATTGTCAATCAAAAACGATAAGAAAAATAACAAAACTGTATATTCCAATCGATACGAAAAGAATCTATAATAACTGATAGAGACTTACCAACTTCTATTACCAGATCAGTATCATTGACAGGTCCAACAGTAGCGTTCAGTGCTGTAGAATTCAGGGCCCTGTCAGGAGGTCCCGGTCTCAGAGTGAAGCAGACCAGAGAGATCAGGAAGTAACAGGAGAACAGTATGAACTGCCGGTAGAAGCGGAACTTGACGAACGTGTCCCATTTAGTCTTTAGGAGGTCGATCAACATCCCTTCGAGGAGACCCAGATGTTCGTCCTTCTCCTGTAAAAGTTTGGATGTGGTTTGGTAAAAGAAAAACATCGTAAAGTGTTCTAAGAAATCGTCCTTATCAATATCAAAAATCAATAGTATCACAATCCTTAGGTATGTTCCAGTAATCATATGTGTATCTAATTGAATCCTCACTTCCTTACTAATATTATAAATGCTAAAGTAAGTTTAAATGTTCGTTTGTAACCTTTTCACGCCTAAACCACGGAACAGATCGTCCTGAAATTCTGCATGGACAGAAATGGCCATAGGGTCCTTTTATCCCGAAAAAAATTACTATTCCCGAGGAAAACAACAATAACGTTCTTATGATAATAGATGGCACCACGTCTCTTTCGAATCATGTTACCAGCAGAGTATAACCCGAATTGATTGTCAAATTCAAAATTTAATTATTTTTCCCATACTGCCGCGCTGCCCTAAAGTAGGACCATAATGTTGACTTGCCAACCTAGAATTTTAAGGAATAAAACCATTTGAAACTTACGCCAAACGTCACCAAATTCAACGCAGAATCCTTGCAAATGCACCCTGTCTCCGTGTCGATAGTATCGACCTGTCCCAACGGGTAGGCAGCACACGTGGTGGCGCCGATCTGCCAGTAGATCTCGCGCTCGATGTTCAAAATGTGGAAGAACATTTCGGTCCGGGCTAACTTCGCAGCTAGGGTCAAGGGTGTCAGATTCAACACGTTTTTGATGTTTAATGAGGCTCCTACTTCGAATGCCATGTCGAATGTTTCCTGTAATAAAGTATATGTATATTTTATATAATAGTCACTGTAGTAATACTATACTGACTTTAATAGTCATAGGGCATTCACATGTTGGTGTAGCTATGGCTGTACGTGTACATGTACAGACGCCAAGCACAACCCGAAACTGTCAAATTTTCCCTATCAACCTTAAACCTAATGCTTTAGCGATAAAGTTGAAAAACTATTAGAGAAATTTGACAGATTTTAGTAGCTTTATGTGCTGGCAGACCTGCACATCTTTTCTGAAACTACCAACATTTACAATCACGATAAGTAGTGCACTGATCAATAATTTGCTGGTCTCTTCTAGCTCTCTTACTTAAATCAAAACATTGTCTTCAAGTCACACCATTAAATCATTAATTGCACATTTTTCGGTATCAAATTCAAAGTTTTCTGAGAAGCATCTATATTAGGTTGGTTGAAGCCCTGCTGTGCACTCTGTCGAGTCGTATTGCTAAAGGTGCATCAAGTATTTCATCATTAAGTAAATTCATACAATTACCATCTTCTCATATATGACGAGCATGTGCAGCACGGTGTTGCCGTTAGTGTCTTGTTTGTCGGGGTTGGCGCCTCGAGCGAGGATCAGTCGGTAGCACTCCTCCTGACCCAGACACGCTGCGAAACTTAGGGGGTACTCGCCCCAGTATACGTAACTGTAACGATATTGATTTCGCTAATGACTCTTTTTTTTACCAGTTACCATTTTAATTAATTAATTTGGGATAGGCACAATTTTTAAAATTATCACTATCACCCGGAGGAATCGTGATCATCCGTTTTCTCAGTGCTCACTTCCATCTTAGCTATATCATCTATCATACAGTACATCCTCGGTCATCCTCCTTACTTTACGCTATAAGGTCCGATTTACACTGGTCAAGGACAGTGGCAAGTTACTGTTACTGTAAGCCTGTGTATGTCAAAGGCGACTTCCAAATCCTTCGATCCAGGGTCAATGTGAGCCACTGGTCGTTGGTTCTGTCCAGCTCGTCGCACCATCTCCTGCTAGAGTGCAAGGTCCACCTTGGTCTATTGGCAAGTAGCGACTACAAATACAGTGGCGATTGGCGAAAACCTGGAGAGTGTCCGTTGACCCATTACTGTCCAATCGGTTGACACCACTGTCGTTATCCACTATATTGATCTACTTCGCTAAACACTTGACCAATGTAAATCGGGATTAAGACAAATCATCCACCGTCGACTTACCCGTTATAATTAGTCTCCGGCTGTACATTGACCCACTCATGGTCAAAGGAGTCATTTCGTGAAGCCTTCTGATCTTCAGGACACATAAAGTTGCCATAACAACGCTCATGGTAGTTCGCGCCGGCGTCTAGGAGGAACTTCACCATTGTAGGGTCTTCGTTTACTATTGTTATGTGGAGTACACTCTCCCCTTTGGGAAAAGAAACACAGCATTTATATTATACAAGGTGTAAACGGACCCTTCACAAAGTATTATTGCTGGGAAACGACTTTTTTTTTAGGGTGTCAATCACTCAAAACACTGTGCTGATGGATGCATTTAGTAGTACGGTGGTCTTGGAGGTAATTAAAGTAAAGTTACAACATTAAATACTTATATTAAAAAAAAAGCTTGTGAAAAAGTTGGAACTTTGATCCCCAATATCTCCGATCTCCGTAACTAGGAGATTCCCAGGTATGGTCTAGCTCTAGACAAAAAAAAAATATCGCAATGACGGGAAGAACAAGTGCCTTTCGGCTTTTACTTTTTTTTTTGTTTTAAATGCATACGAGCGGAGAGCATCGCGCAAACGACATAATACATGGCATAAATATTATATCGAAGTACTTCTAAGAGGCACTCTCACGATGCACCACGGTCAAATGCCGTCGCTGTAGCATTATAGACAAGCCGTTTGCCTAACCGGCAAAAATGAAGAACTTCCATCTCCTTCCTTTTTGCGAGTGAATTTCAATAAAACTATTAGTAAAATTTAAAATGTTTAATATGTGTGTACTTGTGTAGATAGACCTTGACCATGTTACACTCTCGACCATGTTATCCAGTAACTGGGTTGAGAAGGTCAGATTAGCAGTCACTCCATGGAAAATACTGGTATAGCTACATCCAGTACGACTGGAAGCTGACCAAAGGCTAAGCAAATTATAAAACCTTGACCAATTTTGATAAAGTGTGAAGTGTTCTAAGTGCAAATGACTGACCTTAAAATCATCCATAACTTTCATCATTATATATGGAAAATGCCTGCATTGTTATACGTTTGTAGATAGGAATCTTCCTAAAGTAATTAATGGACGGGATAGAAGCACTAAATCGCTGTCAGATTAATTTTGGGCCTTGATAGACATTATCAGGCGCTCTATCTGATTGACTGCGCGAAATTATGATAAAACAAGCTTTTCGCGCTGATGTTAAGTACTTGTTAATGTTCCTAAAAGGGTACTTTTATCTAAAAATAACCAAAATTGCCAATACATTTCTGCCAAAAAATCTCTTATTGGGCTAGGCGACTCAGACCGATTACTATCAATATTACTGAACAAGTAATTTGGTAAAACGTTATTCCTAAAATTGACGGCACTGCTGGGCGCAGTGGCTGAGCATTTGACTGCTGTACTGCGTGTCGCGGGTTCGATCCCCGCACGGAATAAATATGGCCACACTTAGTTGTCCGGTTCTGGCTGTTTGTGTACGTGAGTTTAAAAGTTTATAAACGCACCCATGATACAGGAGAATTCAGGAGATATTCCTAGTGTGAGGCAACGTTTTTTTTTTTTAAAAATACCAAAAACTGACAACAGTCAAACTACAAGTCAAAGAAAGTGCTAAATGACAATTATAGATATCGACCTTAGATTATTACGATGAAAGAGAACAACTTGTGGATAAAGAAATCATTATTATAACTAGAAGACGGGATATTTACCATGTTTATTGTTTTAGTTATAATAATTTTAGTGACCTTGAAAGTTTAAAATCTTATAAAGAAATCATTTATTATGGGCTTCTTTAATCAGAGAAAACTTATGAAAGATCAATGTCCAGTCGTTATCACCAACAGAAGAGCACAAACGAGCACAATATATCTCATGTAAGCACTGTTTGAGTACAAATCGATTCCGTACGTGACTCCTTGCCTGATCCGAAAGTAATGAATCCTATATTGTTGGATTTGTACTGCCATTATGCGGTCCAAGCACAGACGCCTCGGCGCCAAATCTCGCCGATATTTTGGTAGGACATAATATTTTACGGATTATTAGGAACTAGCTATTGCCCGCGACCTTCGTTCGCGTGAAATTTTATGGCCCATAACCTTCGTCGATGAATGGGCTATCCAACACTAAAAGTATTTTTCAAATCGAACCAGTAGTTCCTGAGATTAGCGCGTTCAACCAAACAAACAAACACTTCAGCTTTATAATATTAGTATAGAAGTATAGATAAGATTCGATTTCTTAGAAATATCTTTATTTTGCAGTGATAATAACAAAACACCAATCTTTACATCAACAGAACCTATTTAAAACGGGAAGCTTTCAGCGATAACGGGAGGCTCAATAAGAATGAGATTGATGAAATTAGCATTTAGTACAATTGATGTGAACTCTCTCTACGAACAAAAATCACCGAAAACCTGTTTTTATTTATTGAAACAAGCCCGCCACACTATTCCCAAACGTCTGTAACTCCTGAAAGTCAGAATCAACAGTGGCGACCACCAGAAAAGCTCCGACATAATGAAGTTCCACGAAGTCCTAGTGGATCCCACAAAGAAATTTATCAGAAAAGAATACCGGGGGAGTAGGGAAAACATAATTTCCACCAATAACTTGTTATTAATTATAGTATCTTCATGTTTTTGTCATCCAACAACGGTCCCTATAATTTCTTTCATCCCTCATAGCGACAATAAATCCTTGTACAACTAAATTTATGTAAAGGGTGGTACAAAAATTACTTCCCCTTTTTTTTGAGTGGGAAAATCCTCATGGATACCCTCCGTCTGGGGCAAGTGGGCAGTTATCTCTGACTCTAACGAAACCCACTGTTCCTACTAATACCATAATTATGTCGGGTGCCCAGTAGATACAAGTATCTAGGTACATTGGGTTACTATCGTGCATTCTTGCTCTGCTTACCGCAATACTCGTCACCCATGTAGACGTCGTTGATGAGCATAGGATAGAACCGTAGAAGCCTTTTAGCCAGGTTAGCTAACAACGAGGAGGCGTTCAGCAGGCAGAGGTGGAGGATGGTCTCTCCCACAGCCCCTCGTTCCTGCAAAAAAGGTAAGACCAAATTATTTCATCAGCAAGATAATTCTTACTTTGTCTTTAAAAGTTTGACCTGAGCGTTTGATCGAAAACATTATCTGCCTGCCTAGGCTTTTTTCCAGATGATGATGTCGACACTGCTCAAAAAAGAAATAACGCTCCATGTTTTTTTTTTCTTCTCGAAAATAGACTGTTTATGAAAACCCTGACAAGACTGTTTACAGAAAATGCGGTTCTTATAAATAAAGTAATTTCCCAAAAAAAATAGTTTTCATAAAACACATAGCATTTTTTTTTTCGTCACCTTGAGATCCCAGCAGAGTTGCCTGTAACTAGATGGGTTGGCGTCATACTCCTCCTGTGTGACCAGGGGCCAGTCTTTCTCCACGTCAAAATCTTCATCTGGGTTCTCCATACTTCGCAAAGGAGGTAACTGTGAAAAGAGAAGTCATCTCTTATCGTGTTGCTGACATGGTCACTACATCAGCATGGTAATACTTAGTCACAGCAAACCAAGCAAGCTCAATAATCAGAAATTATCGGTACTGCGGTTATGAAAACACCTACTAAATGTGTTTATTACAGGATTAAACTCCAAGGTTCACTTATGTAGTCATGTATATGGATACATGGCACATAAATGCTCCTCAGTGGACAATTAAAGTTAAGTAAGCATTATTTTATCTGATTTTATATTTTTTCCCAAACAGAACTCTCCAAAAGACCAATCGAAGTGTTATAATAAATACCCCAGATCTTTGATGCCAATATTAATCAAAAGAGAGAAGCGGTGGCGCAGTGGTGGTGGTCCCGAATTACGAGCAGTAAGTCGTGGGTTCGAACCCAGGCAGGCGCATTATTTTGTGTAATTTATTTTCATTACCACTGCTCTCAAAACGGTGAAGGAAAACATCGTGAGGAAACCGGCATGTCCTAGAACCTAAAATTCGAAGACATGTGACATCTACCAACCCGCACTGGGCCCGCGTGGTGGATTATAGCCCATTCCCTCTCATAGAGAGGAGGCCTGTGTCCCAGGAGTGGGAACATTATAGGCTGCTGCTATGCTATGCTATTAATCAAAAACATAGAGTGCAGTCACTAATCATCAGCTTGATCCTATATCCTGTATGCAAGAAGACGGGGAAACTCGACCTATTCCTTGAAAGAGGTTATACTAGAGGTAGATTAAAAAAAAAAAAATTGCTACTAAAGACCGAGACTTATTTCTGAGATTATTTTGGGCTAGCATTTTTTTTTAATATCACTCATTTTTCAGCTTCCAGAAAAGTATCAAATAAGTGTTTAGATTGGCGCAGTTTTGTCATAATTAATTGTTTTTGGTAAAAAGTCGGAAAATTAAAAAAAAAACGTAGAACTGACACGGCTCGGTAAACATCCAGTTTGACCCCTAGTTAACTAACTGGACTTAATTTGTTACTAATGACCTTTCGTATAACCCTTTCCGGGGCATGGGTCGAGTTTCCCTGTCATCCTGTATACAAATCACTTCCAAGAATTTGATCCTTATAAATAGCGACGCTGTCGAATGGTGTAATAATGAAGTGTTTGTTTTTTTTTTCCAAAATCAACGGGTTCGATTCCCGGCTAGAAATATAAATTTTTGAAGAATCCAATGATGCAGTTAAAGTTTTCTTCAATATCGGGGCCGAGACTCCTTTGGGTATTTTACAGTAATGCTCATAATTTCAGATTTGGCTATCCACATCTATCACTGCACTATCCACGTTCACTTGAAAACATTCATTCTGAATATTTATTTATTTAGAATTCGAAAACATGTGACATCTACCAAGCCGCACTCAGCCCGCGTGGTGGATTATAGCCCATTCCCTCTCATAGAGAGGAGGCCTGTGTCCCAGCAGTGGGAACATTAAAGACTGATTATGCTATGCTATGTTATGAATATTTAGCAGTGGTTTTCATTTCTTGATAAACATATTATGCAAATTAATTTTACTAACAGATGAGTCTTTACCAACTTATGCCTGGAGCGCTCCTTGTTCCTCAGCAGTACTAAATGCGACACAGGGATGTACCGGCCCCGTCCCTTGTTATACAGAAAGGGCTCTACCTTCGTCTTGATCGCGTGATCTATCTCTGCGTACTGCTTGTTCTGGAGAGCTCGCTTCATCATGTCCACTAATAGACCTCCACCTGGTGACAGCGAATTTGAATTGACATCAAACTCACCGATACTTTGTAGTATTGGATATTGTCCTGTTTTTTGCACAAGTAGATCATGTAGTTATAGTTCGTTTTTTACCATGCGATATATGCCCGTTAACACTTACACTAGGAAGCACCTAAAAGTACGCCTAAATACCACGAACTTTTGAATGTTTAACTCTGAATACTGACCTGACCGTACAAAATCAACAGTGCGTATAGGCAGCACCCATTTAAGTATCATTTAGTGTTTATGAACATATCGGACATAAAATATTTTTCTTAAAAAGGCCATAATCATCGCATCTATCACTATTGATATCTTCACTACAGACCATTTACCACCTACTAACCATCCTTATCCTTACTAATATTATAAATGCGAAAGTAAGTCTGTTTGTTTGTTACCTTTTCACGCCTAAACCACTGAACCGATAATCCTGAAATTTCGCATGTACGTTGTCAGATGTACAGAAACAGACATGGGTCCCTTTCATCCCGAAAAAAAGTACTGTTCCCGAGGAAAACAACAATAACGTTCTAATGATAATGGATGGCGACACGCGTCTTTCGAATCATGATTGAATTCCATTATTACAAGCACAGTACAACCCGAATAGACTGTCAAATTCTAAATTAACGCGAGCGAAATCGCGGTCAAAAGCTAGTACGAAATGAATGCTGTCTTACCTTTAATATCGACAAGTTTGTATAACTTCTGCTGAGAAGTCCCTGCTTGTTTCTTTACACCGCTAGTAACATTACTCTCAGTATTACCCATGGCTACTAAAGGTAGATACTTTTACTTGATACTTTTTTATTTTTCTGCAAAATTTCTCACTTCAGTAAATTAATGGTGAGTTATCACCAACAAAGCTTTGCTTATCGACAAAACATTATCCGTTGCTATAACAATAGATTCTCGGTCGTTCTAGCAACCATTGGAACATGGTGAAGGGCATATGATCATGATAATTCGTGAGGAAAAATAAAATATAATGAGCACGATTGATCTGTTTAATTTTATAGATTGTTAGGTGGTCGAAGAATAAGATAGAAGACTTCCAGCAAACTCAAGATAGAAGCACTGAAGAACAGTCCCACGATTCCTCCGACAGTCACTGAAATAACAAGCAATGCGATAAAAATCTATACAAATAAATAAAATTGAAGTGTTTGTTTGTAATATCAAAAATCAACAGCTTTTTACCGAATGCGTATAAAATATTTACGGCACTTTTAACAAAAATACATTATTATTTAATTTTTTTCTGTTGTCTTTCGGCCTGTCTATCTGTTTGTTCCGACTTTTACTGGCAGATAACTGATGTTATAAGGTCTAACTTGGGCTACGTTTATTTTAGAAAAATGATTAGGGTATCGTGCTAAAAAATTAAAACCCTTGAAGTTGTTAACGAAATCCGATTCGAATAGGGAACTATATTTTTTTATAATAACTTCACTCGAACGAAGGTCGCGGTTAACAGCTAGTATTAAATAAAAAAAAGAATACGATAATTTGAAAGTCACCAATGGTTGTTTTGGGATAGGTTCTAAACTTTTACTTAAACATGCTTACTTAAGCAAAGAAAGAAGGTCAAACTCACCAACGAAATCCAAATTGTCTCTTATCAGGTTCCTCTGGTACCGTAGTGTAGGCAATGAGACCATTTTGACTTCCACAAGAGTACCTACACCTGGTTGATCCTTTACCCACCTCCTGAAACAAAACGCATTAAGACATATGTAAAAGGTTATGACGGTCGATCGATCGCTCATAACTTCATCATCTGCCTAGCCTTTTCCCAACTATGTTAGGGTCGGCTTCCAGTCAAGCTAGATGCAACTGAATACTATTACTTTAAATGGAGCGACTGCTTATCTGACCTCCACAACCCAGTTAGCACTGGGTTATACGATACCCCTTGGTAAGACTGGTTGTCAGACTTTCGGGCCACTGACAACGTGTAACTATTGTCAAAGATTTACAAATGACTCCCGAAATCAACAGTTTAACGTGCTTTCCGAGTCACGGACGAACCTCGGCATGTAATGGATGCTCATCCATCCATGGATCCACCTAGACAAACGTGGCTTAATAACTGAAGATTGAATATACCTGAAATGCATACATACACTTACTGTACCTATGTAAAATAGCTTACTTTGTGTAATGTATAGTTTTAAGTTCACTCTCGACGCATGAAGGTACGCAGTCGTCTTTAGCATTTTTATCCACGCCTGCTTTAGCTTTATGAGCTGAAGATTAAAAAGTTAGTTTAGTAAGTGACATTATTAATTTTATTTCAATTATCACATTAAATTATGTAAATCTTTGTGCTTATATATCATACCTTCATATACATTCCAACAGTTGATTCCAGTGTAATTGCAGAAAATCTTTTCATCTGAAATCAAGTAGATATATTATTATTTTAGAAATAATTTAATGAAACATTTTTTTTCATTTTTAAACTTATACTCTCACTTACTGGATATCTTTCGTGATTGTTCATTATTTTGAGCTCCCGATATTTCGATGCTGTGAGAGGGTGGATAGATTTGTCTGCTCTTAACAATTCATTTTCCATCCAACAATGGCCCTTGCAACAGCGTCGAAATATCGGGAGCTCAAAATAATGAACAATCACGGAAGATATCCTAAGTGACAGTATAAGTTTTGTGGTAAACCGTGAAAGCTTAAAACAGTATTTCAATTTTAGAGTACTGTTTTAAAAAAGTTTATGGTACTCTATCTATGGTTCGTAAATACCGTGATACCGGCTAAAAGCGATGCTCCAGCGCCAAAACCATTACGTTATCACTATAATAAACACCGCGTACTCCGCGTTCGCTACAACGAGTGAGTTAATGCTGATATATTCACAGGCGCTACCATACTTACAGGAAAGGCCTCGAGCAGGGTGTACGCATCCGCAATGTTGATAGAACTCCTCAGTGGTTTGAGCTAAACGACAGGCTCCATAAGAGTAGACCTGAGAAGTACACATGAACATAGATAGATTTAGATAGATTTACACATCATTGTTCTTTGGGATGATCTTTTACAAACACAAATGCGACAAGATAAAATGATGAATTGAATAAACTTCAATTCTATTGATAACACAAAGGTTCAGCAGGACATGAACATAATGATAATTATGGCAATGAATGCAATTAAAAAAGGGGGCAAAAAAGCGAGGGTTTCCTCTGAGCAACGATTTACATGAGACGGCAATGCTATGGACGACCATGAAGAGACCGGCAATATTGTAAACGGACTTTTATGTTCTGAATTAAAAAGGTACAGAAGTTCTAGTTACTCCTAAAACCGTCTCAATTTACCGGGTAAGTATGCATCAGCCCACCAGGCACTTCATGCAGGTACCGGCACCCCCTATCCTGAATGCTCTCTCGCTGCAGCTGGGCATCGTTCACGATCTCCACCACTGAGAACAGCAGCCCCAACCGGTTCTCGCTGTACGTGTGAACGGTGTGCTTCAGCTTCACATCCAAGTTGTTCGTCGATAGCTCTTCGGGACTGTGGATGGATATCTAGAATGGCAATTGATTGATCTATAATGTTACTTCTCAATTTTGATGCTGTACCTATAGGTCTTTGTCCTAAGATGCATTCAAACCGAAGTTACATTTTGTAAAGCAACATTTTGCAACATGACAACACAAAGTGTTTTTGCTATAACTTTTTATAATTCGCTGTTGCCCTAAAAAAATATCTTCGGTACATGTGCACCCTTAAATACACTTTAAGTTAACAAGGAAACGGTGTTAATAGTTTGGACTTTCAACCACCGTCATTTGAGAGTGCAATTAATCCATCAGCCGTAAGAAATGATCACGAAAATCAAGAGAAGCCACATCGAAATCTACTCCCATAATCTTTACTTCAGCATTAGACAGCAGCCGAAACATCAGCACCCCAGGTCCTGTAGTCATGTTCACAACGAACAAACTATTTTTTCCCCTGAAACAAGTCAACAAACAATATTCCGTAATTAGGCGCCCGTATCAGCTGAACGATGATCTTATCATTGTATATGTACAGATTAGATTGCTCACTAACTCACTTGTGCTGTAAAGTGTTGAACGAGAAGCAAGGCCCGTACTCAGAGTCCACTACACGAAAATATTCGCAACATGGAAATACGGCATCGTTGTAACTGCAGTCGGATACCATTTCTGAGCAGCTTTTGTGCACCTGGAGGAACAACCATGAATAATCTCTTTGAGAATTTGAAGGTACGTTATAGCTATATTAACTAGACGATAGTTTATGTAAGTGTTCAAATATTTTGACCAAAATTAAATTCGGTAAAATTGATCAAAGATCACTTTGAAGTTTGAATTTTGAAGCAAAAAGTAAACCGGAAGTGTCTTGATAGTATTTATGTACGTAAAACCTACCGCATGCCTAAGACTGAAAACGATCCCAACATTTAAAAAAAGGCTAGACACATGACAATCCGTGAGCAAACACACCTTGATTGTAAGCTCAAAGAGACATGATTTCCTGTTCCTACTGACTCACTAAGTTATTTTATGTGGGTTTAGGTCTATTATACTCAGACCATTATTTCGATCTCTTTCTGTGAACAGGTTGTTAGTTACCTATGTGTAATACGATATTAATCACAATCTCTACAGGTCATTAAAAGTTAGAACGTACTTACTTACTTACCCATAATGGTCTACATAATAACTAATTAAAGCTCTTGCATTATCTATTTAGTCAATACAGCATTTGCCTTACTTGGCGACACGCAATGACTAAAGCGAGTTGCAGCAAGTTTAGTCAGATACCAATTGAGAGTCACTAGTGTGACTGAGTGAACTATTTAAGTTCATTAAAACAATAAAATTAAACTTAACTGAGTACGATCAGTACATCTAAGGTTCCGCGCACTACGCGGCTTCGACCACAGAATAAATAGTACCCTCGACCACGGCTTGTCGCATGACCGGCCGCTATCTTGAGTTAAACCGGTCGGAGGACCGGTTGTGTGACCAAACTTTCTTCCAGCACGCGTAGTATGACCACCGTCGATACGGGTTTTGTCGACGGAAGAATCGACAAATGGCATATCAACAAAAGCCGTTTCTACGGAGGTCATGCTACGCGTGCTGGTCGAAGCTTCTGCGGCCAAAAGTGTCATGGCCGCGTAGGTGTGCGAGGTCCCAAAATCACGTAAGAGCTGTGGTACTGTTTTAGAATATTGACAGCTCTCGAACACGATTTGGAATTGGAGGTCCTAATCGCGGTCAGTTTCGCTAGGTAATTCATTGGTGAGATAAGTACTCTTACATGATCGATGATGGTCCTCCACGGTACATCGCATGCGACGGTCGTGCCACAGGGCGCACAATGCGTGCTGCTGCACTCTCCTCGTGCAAACAGTACGTCAGCCAAGTACCGTCGGTGATCGTAGTTTAGGGGTTTAAGTAGATCCGCTATTGTATGAAAATAATATCTTGTTACTAGCTACTGAATCAAATGCATTTATTTAGTGAAAATATTGGTGGTAAAATATATAAAATTCAGAAACTATCTATGTTTCGCCGTTGAGTATACAAAATGTTTCTCAAATTCAATTCAATTCGAATGTTTAACAAAACAATCAGTATTAACAAATAACAATACCATTTGTTTCAAAGTAGGTAAAAGCTGGTAAAGGTAGAGGTAGACAACAAAATAGCTGGATGACAAATGTCCTTATAGATGATGATGCTTACTGATGAAAAATTAAGAAAGAAAAATTAAGACCCCGCGTATCGAGAAGAGGCGAGGGCATAGAAGATCAAATAAAAATGTTAAATTACATTGCGTATTTAATAATTTTATACAGTATAATTATTTAAATATCAGCTACTTATGTCAGTATTATAATTACACACATAAAATGTAATAACATTACATGTAATTTAAGCATACAGGGTGATTTTTTAAGCGGGCGTTATTATACGCCTAACGAAAAATCCGCAAAGGAGTTTTGATCCTGATTTTTTTAGCTCTCTACTGCTCTATTGTAGGTACTACTACTACGAGATACTATTTTCCAGTTACTAGTCACTATTAATAGATATCCTATTAATTTGTAACATGAACAAAGTTTACTAAAAATATCTAATAATAGTCGTGGTACGTTTTCATGTAAAGTTTGTTTACATTTCAATTTCAGTCGAGTTCGAAATTCATTAATCAAGCGCGCCATTACGTAAAATGTCCACAGAAATATTGAAGTCATTGAACCCTAGTGCCATGTTGAAAAAGAATTAATATTTTTTCATTAAATTGTTTTTGACTGAGTCTTGTTTACGAGTTTCGCTAACATAAAAGAGTTGCAGTAGGTATAACTCAGTGCGAGTTTCGCCAATGTAATTGAACACGATCAGAAACCTAGCACGAGTTTTGACGTTTTTCTTAACGTAAATACGTCGATTTTTAAATCGAAAATACAATTATCCTACAGCATTTTAATTAAATTGTTTGCAACAAGCACCATCAGTGTCACCCATAGATACTCGTATGAATAAGTTCTTAAAATTAAGAAATATTATTTGTGAAACGAGTATTTTTTAATTTAAAATCTAGGTATCTCAGACCAACAAAAAAAGGAAGACTGCGCACCACAAACATTAAAAGTGAAGCCACAAAAACCGTGCTACTGCAAATAAATAAACACGCGTATATACTCGAAGCGATGAGCATGGTTTTGGTGTAGGTGTGTGCGTGTATGTATATTTACTTGCAGGAGCACGGTTTTTAGTTTACGTTACGAAAAACGTACTGGGTCTTAGATAAGCAAATTAGAAACGCAATCAAGATCTGGCTGTTTAAATGTGCTGATCCCGTTCTATTTTATCGGCGATATTTGCTCGAACATAGTCCTATGGATAGCAATGTAAAATTGCAGTGTTCAAATCAAAACACATAGGTACCTACGTGCAATTTGCTTAGTTAAATATGTCATTATGGTATCGTAATGAGCAACAATAACCTACTTATGAGTCAACAGTTTGACCTATTTGTATTGGGACCGCAGCAATGCGAACTGCGAAATAACACAGTAACCGCATTATCTAATTAATAACGTATTTATGTCAAGATTGCCCACAAGTACGAATGCGCAGGTCCCCCAAAGGGAAATTTAATTTAAAGGACATCCACTAACCGCAGTCAGTGATTAGTAGGAAAACAAAACTCGTAAATAAACCCAAGTTCCTACTTTTCGCCGATAAACTAAATTACTTGTAATTCATGATTTACGTCCTTATCGGCGACGAACTAAAAAGGGATTTAACATAACATAACATCACGCCTGTGATTCCCGAAGGGTCCACTCGTATACCGTAATTATATTGTGTCTCGCCCGATATCACGTGGTGGGACGAGAAGTAGTAATAGGGGCGAACCTATTGCCATCAACCAGGCATAAATCCAGACTCCGTGGCTGCTACTGAGAAATTCCTGATGAAAAAACCCAATAACATTTTTCTCGACCAGGGAATCGAACCCAGGACCTCATGCTAAGCTGTCGCGTTAAAAATGGATTTACACCTTCCAAACTTGGTCCTGGTTTTTTTTCCTTTTTCCCTGTCTTCCTAATTTTGCGTATCATCACATTTTAATTGCACTGCTACCGCTGGCACTTATTTTTTCTAATATACTACGAACTATATTAGGTAGGTATCTAAGTCTGAATATCTTATAAGATACCAGTTCTCCATGGTCAGCTAGAATGTGTTCTACATACATAGACTTACTTATCTATGTATTATTACTCTAAGGATAAAGAAATACTGATAAATAACGTCCTTTATAAGTATCGCTTGAAACTACTTCACTTACCATTTGTAAATACGTGGTGTACTTACGATACATAGCATCAAATCTCCGCAAGGCATACTTAGTGGCATGCTCTTCACACAACGTGACTCCTGGGAAAGTAGTGGTCCAGTTCAGATAGCGGGTGTCAGGAGTAAAGTTCACGTCTACTCCGAGTTCCCCTGTGTGCTGCATCAGCAGATAGAGGCAACCCAGAGACGCTATCAGTATCAACAGCCAGAATAGCCTGGAGCCAAGAAGGTTGATGTAGAACTTCAACTGTTAGGTTTACCTTCCTGCAAAACGGAGACGAGTGGAGCGGAGACCAGACTTGCAAGATTTGACCAATCACAGGAGAGACTAGAGACGCGATGTGAATTTCAACCAATGTGGTTAGTCGATGCCCGCACGTCCCTCTCCGCTCCGCTCGCCTGGCCACATTCGGTGGGAAAAACACCGATGTATGATTTATGATACAATATCCGATTTACTCTAGATAAAGACCCAACAAGCGATATTACACCATTGAGCTTGTTCTAATCTCATGTTATCATTATCAACATTTCAAAAATAGAACATGTATAAGAGATACTCAATCAATCGTAGCTATATTGCATTCCACAATGTGTACTTAGGTGATAACTTTATGGACCCTCTCGGGTACAGCAAAGATAGCAGGAGAAAGGAAGGTTAGAGAGAGAGAGAGAATTAGGAAAAAAAAGAAAACCGAAAATATATGAAATTATACCTGGACAGCAGACTTCTATTGCCCTCAAAAACATAATGCAGACCATGCACGCCGCTGTTTCTTCCAAAGAATATAAATCTCTTCCTGAGACGTTGTACAACTTCAGCGCCCCGCATTTTCGTGACAAGGCCCAAACAGTTTACTACACAAGTTTAGAAACACTAAACTTGCTAACTTAGTGATTTATTACTGTAACTTGTACTAAACTATTGCGTGCTCACTAAGGGTATGATTAAAAAACTCTGCAATAACTTTAAAAGCTTTAATAGCTAACCATTATCTACACGGTAGCTTGTTAATATATAATGCCACTGTAACTACTTGTAATTAAAAGTATTTAATTTGTTGAAGTACGTCAATCGGGTGATTTACGTAGGTACTTTTACAAATTATATACTTTGTAATACGTGCGAAATGCTTTATAGAGAGATAATATTCTAAAAATTTAAATGAATAAAAACAAATTCAGTAAATCTAAAAAATCCAAAGTAAACTTTTATTAAAACTGTCATAATATTTAAAAGACATTAATATTTCTATGAGTATCAATAAATATATTCTAAAAATTTAAATGAATAAAAACCAATTCAGTAAATCTAAAGTAAACTTTTATTAGAACCGGCATAATATTTAAAAAACATTACTATTTCTATGAGTACCAATAAATATACATATAAAATACAAATGCAATCGTATAAGTAAATATAATTACAAAACTATGTAGAATATCAGTTCATGATCAATAAACTACAGACAAGCGACGATATTTGTTCAATTCGTTAAAACAATCGAGATCCTTCACTAGTTAAAATGTACAAAACAACGCTGTATGTTGGCCACGGCCAGCCCCAAGAATCTAAGTACATAATAAAATGTAAACACCAACAAAAATTTATAAATTGTCTACAAATTGAGTAAAATGATTTTTGGCTACGAATTGTTACAATATTGTGGTACAAAGATTGTAACTAATGAAATGATTTTTTCTCAACGTAAGTATACATCTTTTTGAGGCGGACTGTACCATAAGCTATGTTACCTACGTATATAGTTATTTTTCTTCGGTCCCGCTGCTTGGCAGTCAACCTTTTTAATTTAAGCAGTTTACACAAAATATATTAATTTTTCAATTCTTAAAACATTTGGATTTCCTAAATCTTTATATTAGTAAATAAGCACCTACATAATAACTTAAAAATACGTAGTCATTATTATAATATTAGTTTTCAGTCAGTCCCAAAGTTGTATCAAGTCTTGTCTTTAAAAAGGTTTATATGTTTTTCCTGTTTACCCAAACCATCTTTGGAACCAGCTCCTTTGCGTGGTGGTGGTAACAGCAGCAAATACAAGACTCTTGCCCATGGGGTCCGCGTAGGAGGCACCGTTTGTGGTAGGAGCCGGAGAGGTTGTCTTATACAACCTGTCTAAACGGAACCCCCTTTCAAGGTCTGACAGTAAATCGCGTTGTGGGTGACGACGCTCCCATTCGGTTGCTTGAAAAAAAGAGTTATATGATTATTCTGTTTGGGACTATGGCCTCCTTGCACCATAAATCATTATAAGTATTAAAAAGTAAAGTACCACTGTTTCCTCATGATTTACATTTCGTGTGATTGGCAGAAACAGAATGAATGTTACTGGACTGATTTGTGGTAGAAGCGGGCCTAGTGCAGATATTGAGGTACTCCCTGTCAGTATCTGTGTTCTCAGTACGAATAGCCCGCCAACATTTATTTGTTCATTCAGAAATACATTGTCAGCTTTCAGTTTTTTCAATTACAAATAACATTCAAAACGGAACTGAAGAGGGATCTTATAAATACGCTCGTTCTATCGTAGACCTAATCTGAAGCTTTCTTCCAGGCGAGTTCGAGATCAAGAGCTTTCACTTACACCAAAAAAAAGGTGATAACTGGTGTTTCAAAGAGTTATAGTTTTATCAAGTATAGAACTCAGAAACTAGCTTGTGGAGATAAAATAGATAGACAACAATGTACAATATTATTTAGCTGCATCCGGTTAAACTAGAAACCACATCATAACTACATAATTGCGAAAAGGCTAGGTAAACATTTTATCATAACACCAGATGGGCGGATAGCAATATACTGTAAGGTCTATCTTTTCATACACGATTTAAGAGTAACTTCTATAAGTCGTAAAGTCGACATAGCAATGAAAAAAAAAATTATCTGAGTGTTTTCCTTACAAAATTATTATAATTCTAAAATTTTTTGAGACTATTTGCATAGAACCTTTACTCCCATATTCTAACAATGACAGTAGGTAAATACGAAGTAGTAAACTACCGTAATGGATGCTTAAAAATAAGGAGCCAGTATTTATTTTGTAGGTCAAGTAATTTTAAATGATTTATTTTTATAAAAAAAAATCCCTTGAAATGGCTTTGTTATAGCCGTTAGATGATTCCCTGAAAATATTTCGTGTATGAATAGTTAGACCTTATATACTAATCGAAAAAATCTCAAAAATATGCTCTTGCAAGAGCAATCGTTATTAATCGAGTACTTGGATGTTAATGTAACGGAAATCATTGGCTTTGTAACGGAATCATTCACATGCCCTTGATTATTATAACAGACGAGAGAGACGAGATAAAACGCGAGTACTTCATTGCGATTAAATAAAAATATCTCACATTTAATTACTGATGCTTTGAAAACTACTTTTTTTTATATCGGTAATTAAACATCGCTTTGTTGTTTTTTTAAACGAGAAGAAGAAATATGATTTTTGAAAGGGGTTTAAATTTTTTAGTCCTGCCTAACTTACGCCATTTTATATTAATTACAAAATAGTGGCCACGCATAAAACCTATAGGGTACCAATACAATCAAGTTTAATGTGGGACAAAATTTGCTTTTGATGATTAAGTCGTGTTAAATATAACATAAAACTTACGACAGTACGGCACTTTGTCCGTGGTGAGCACGAAGTAGGATCCTTTCGCGCGCGGCATTCTGTCCAGCCCGATAGCCCTGATGCCCATCTCCGAACATGAGTCTACTCTGTCACAAGCCGCTTTTAGACTCGTGTTTACTCTGGAAGACGAACATAATACAAGATCAATGAGAAGTAGCAAGAGACAAATTATATTGGGACAAGAGATTTGATAAGACAAAGTCTAAAAATGGCACCGGTGACTGAATAGTTGTGTGGTAATCGATTGCAATGGTAATAATGCGGAGGGATGAGGAAAATGACGTGAAGAAAGTTTTGAATAGCAACGGGACTAGGAGAAGACCAAAAAATGAAAAATGATATGGCTAGAAAGGCGGTGACTACTGAGATGTATGGGAACTAATGGAGAAGTATGGAGGAAGGAGAATGATAAGGATTTTGATGGACATCAAAAACCGTTCAAAGTCATCCAGAAAAACCTCACGGGTTTCAAACTTACCCTTCGTAAGTCAAGTCCCATTTGTGTCCTCTGAAAGTGCAGTTTTTGTTAATCAACGACTCAGTGAACAGCAGATAGGCGCGTCCATGACTGCATATAGCTTGCTGCAATCCTGAAATAAAACAAATTTGTTCAAGAACTGACTACCGAACAATTTTTGTAGTAAGCTCACTGCGAAAAATCAGCATCGCCTCTATGTATGTACAGACAATCTAAAGATCTTCTAGTGCGTCGTAGGAAATACAGCTCTTAGCAAAGCCGATGACGGAAACTTAGAGTTAAATCGAAATGCTATAAACTTACTTGTTGAAAATGGAATCATTGACCAAATGCTATCATTCTTGCAGCCCGGCTGCTTCATGCCACCATTTGGATAGAAATCTGCATGACCTGAAATATAAAAAAGAAAACTAATAATTTTGTAATTGTAAACATGGTGTAACCAGTCAAAAACCTCGATGTCTTCGACCAGGTCGCTTTAGACACCAACATTGGTTGATAAACCCAGCAGGAAGTAAGTTATAATAGAGTAACCTTTACCATTACGTTCAGGAAAGCCGAAACCGATCCTTGACAGTAATCGTCCGTTAGTATGGATGATGTCCACATAATCTGCGTCAGTCTCATCCAGCCGCTCAGTATGGTCGGTGGTCCTGAAGCAAGGCTGAGCGGGGTCCAGACCTGAGATAACAAAGGCATGGAAGAATACGAAATTAATATTAAGTTATTTTTGAGACCCTTATTGACGAAATTCAAGAGACCTGTGGGCAACTGTTGCAGAAAAATTGAAAGTATCTAACTTGGTAGTTGATATGGACATGCAACGAGGAGAGTCAAAACGCACTCGACTAAATGAGTGATAAATGTTGATGGATAGAAACACACAGAAAGATGGAAGAGGAGTAAATGATAACGTGACGGTTGACAGGGGAGAATGGAAGAAAGAAACATCAAACATGTTGCATAGGGCTCAAGAAACATGGGACAAATTCTGGAAAATGATAAACAGTTTTTGACAAAAAAAGAAAGAAAAGTGTAAGAAAAGAAGAAGAAAAACAAGAAAAGAAGAAAAAGTGACACTTTTCAAGAGGTTGACATGCACGAACATGCTTACCTGTAATTCGGGCAACTTTTCCCAGGTGATACGATACATATGATACGATGTGGGCTCCTAAACTGTGCCCGACGAAATGCATGTCTTTTGTCCTCGCTCCAGTTGCGGTCATCACCTGGCGCATGAAACTAAAAAATGTAAAAAAAAAAAACGTAAAAATATACAATACAAAATTAAAATTACAATTATTCCAGGAAACCGAACAGTAGGAAGCTGCGCACATATAATTTCAATTGTGTGGTACATGTATTCCACCGGCCGAACTGCTCAATAGTATTAAGAGTAAAATTGATGATAATTAATATAACACAACAACAGCATATCGTAACAACCTTTAATATTATTTTTTTATAACATGTTTGTATCGAATATGAAAAAATAAATAAACGATTTTTTTATTTTATTTGTAAGCCTCATGGATTTTGAAGTTAAAACTGGTATCTAGTATTTTTATAGATCCTTATGAAACTTATACTAACACATACTAAACATCTGTTGGATTGGAGGGGAGGACGGGTCTCATACTTTGGGTCATCGCCCTTTTATAAAAAAATATCTACCAGTAGTGTAATGGTACATATTTTTATCATTTAACAATCTAATGATTAGACTGTTTGGCTGTCAGTAAACATTGACGCAATGAGTATTAGACCTTTACAAGACAGCAATTCCAAATTCCAACACGCTGTTTGTAATCCGGCTCGAAGGACCACAAACAGCATGTTGGAATTTTGATCATGCTGTTGAAAGTGTCTCTCGTGTGGTAACACAGACCATGAAACAGAGAAACTTTTGAATTTTTTGTATTTTTTTATTACTACCATTCAAATTGATCAGATGATCCCGTCAATTCCTATAGAAAACCAATTTTTTTGCGAGTTTCAAGAACTCATAGAAATAAAGTGGTTCAGTCACAGTTCGAGACAGCACACGAGAGGTCGTGCGTTTATTATGTTACAACTTGTATACATGGTGTATTTATGGTGGATCGTTGTTAAGTACTCCTTACCCAACAACATCGGAGCCAACTCTTCGCGTATTCGCCACTGCCCTCCAATACTTCCAGGTGTTCCCACCTCCGCTCCAATCTACGGTAATGACATTAACATCCGCCTGAAATTAAAAAACAAAATGAAGAATGTTCGATGTCAGGATTAAGAATCTTCAGCGGGTATTTCTACAGCGACTTTCAAGAGACATAAACTTTACGGTAGCTTATGTCAATTTAACACATTTTTTGCTATTGTTATCGGTACCAGTCATTTCACCTATAGTTTCCCTCTGTCCGCAGCAATGAATAGCGCCCTCATAGAAATGAGAATAAGGAATACCGTGATTCCAACTAAAATGGTAAGAGCAGGTACCGATTAATCGGGTTAACCGGTTAGACCTCTAACCCATGTTTGATAAACCATGTTAAGGATTAAATATTTCTGATTAACTAGAATGAAAAAGACAAAGCACCGAGCGCGGGCTAACTCCGTCACTTTCTTGCATATTTTTATATACAAAAATGAACTATGTGCGTGAACCAGTTATTATTGGCTGATTAACCCTATACTACAGGTTAACCTTTACTCTAGGGGTGTTCAACCAACCTTAAAAATTAACTCGATTAAAACGTCTATACCTTTTCGGTCCCTGGGTAAGAGGTAAAATAATTGTGAACGGACTGTAAAAAGTCACTCGGTCTAGACTCTCAGGGCAGATGAAACTTTGATATGAATGATGAAACTCAACATACCCAAACCAGAAATGCTTGAGCCATATCATTGACCCAAGACGCGTTGCTGTGGCTCATAAACCCATGCATAATCATCACCGTCTTCCTGTTCGGCTTGAAGTCAACCCATTCGAGGCCGAACTGAGGTCCGGGCACAACCTGGAAACAATTAATCTTGTAGCGTGCGTCTTCTGCCCTTGGGTGGTAAATTAAAGTTGTCGGTATCGAAGTAAAGAAGCAAACGGGGTAATTGTGTAACACGCTTACAATGGCAATGCCCTTCATTTTGACAATTTATTGCGATATTTCGGTTGGCGTAATGGATTAGGAATTTCATTCAAAAACTACAGATTGTGATAGAAAGCGTGTTAAGAATCGGAGTTTTGTGTTAGGCTTCAAAATCAACAACGTAAATTCCAGCAGGATTTTGCCTTATTGTGGATTGTTCATGTCATATTCTTGTGGTAACTGAGTCAAACCGACCGGGCCAGTCTCCGTACCCCCAGCTTAGCAGATAATGTACCTCAACATCAAAATCATCAAAACAACAGTCAAAGTCCGCAGCTTATGAAGCAAAAAATAACAAATTATGAGGAAGAAGTCTTCCTTACCTGGACCCTCGATCTCATATTTCGTGACATGAAGTAGAACTGCGTGTTAACAGAGCTGACGGAATCTGGCTTCATGTTGAAGATACTCATCACCGACCGCGAGAGTGAGCCCAGCCCGAAACAGTCCACTATGTCGGGCACTGGAAGATTGGTCGTGGTATCCTGAGTAATTTCATGTCATGTTTAAGTAACGGATCATTTATAAGAGAACATTTGTAAACGAACTTGTCAGTTTTCAGTTCCACTAGGCGACACATTTAATAATTGAAAGAGGTCTCTTGGTTTTGCAACGCTCGGCTCAGCACTTGAGGATTGAAATTCCAATAGTGCAATAATACATAATTAATCCATTTATATGCTTAGTGTTAGGGGAAACGGGCATTGAATAGGGGGGAGGGGTAGTCTAAAACCTCACCACGTATCACCTTGGGGGAGGGGGGGGGTTAAAAGTAGCTAAAAACATCACTTGATTAATGGACGACCCCTTATAAGTCGCGTAGGTGTTTTCAGCAATAGATTGTTTTTTGAATACTCTATCTAAGGACCTACACTTCAAGTAACTTATCTGTGCAGGCGGGAAAACACAGAATTAAAATAAATCTAAGAATTTTGACATTTTCGATACATTTTTCTTGATGAGCAGCAGCGTCACCTTGAACTGCAAAATTTAAAGTGGTCATACTCTAGAATTATCTAGATAATGCTGGATAGCTGTCATATTTTCTATATGTTTTCAAAAAGAATTTATAGATTTTTTCGCTTTTATTCTTAAAACAAAACAAATGGTGGAACATACCACGGGGTCAGCATATCCTGAGAAACGATCGAAGAAGTCGTTAGCTTCTGTGGTGGTGCTGATGTTTGTCTTCATGTGCAAAAATTCCTGCAGGTCCTCCGGGTTTATATGATTCTCCACTGCATAAACAAGTTTTTTAAGATTAAAAAAATATCTTGTAAATAGGTGAATATTACAGAATTTACTAAGACTCATATGATATAGTAGGTATATTTTGGTTTTGATATGCTTTCCCCCATACCATAAACAAGGATTACACAATTCGTGCAGTGGGAATTTCGATTCTTTGTCAATAAATGCAGGTAAATACGTACAGGTAAATATTTTCCTCAAATTATTATGTTGTTGTATGTAAACATGTTGGTTCAGGTAGATAGCAGTTTTCCTTAATTTCAGTAAATAATATTTATGCCTCAATTTAATAGTTAGCGAGACCAGGGGCTGCAGTCTCGACATAGATAGCGACAAAAATCGGTCGTTAAGTCATAACGATGTCAAATTTCTTTAATAGATTTTCAACTTTATTTCGAAACCTTAAGGTTGAAAATCATCAAATCAACATCGTTATGACTTAACGACCGATTTTTGTCGCTATCTATGTCGAGACTGCAGCCCCTGGGGGAAAATGTCCAACACACTGCTAAATGACTTAGATGTTTACGAAATTGGTAGGGTATGATCTTAAAGAACTTAAACATAACATCAAGCCTGTAAACCCCGAAGGGTTAAGCAGAGGGTACCTTATAGTACACCCACATTTTGCCAGTTATGTTGTAAGTCCTTGTAATAGGGGGCGAGCCTATGACATCAACTGGACATAAATCCAGACACAGTGGCTGCTACTGAGAAATTCCTGATGGAAAAACCCAATAACACTTTACCCGAAGACTTAAAGAACTTAATAAGATAATTATTCAAACTTCACACGACAAAAGGGTCATTAAAGTCACCCAATAAATACAAAAATTGTTCATCTGTCAACGCTGTTTGTTCAAACGCGGTGGAAAATGTACCTAGCGGAAAACCGAGTCAGTATGTGAAAGCATTACGAAGCCATCGTACGTGAAGTTAAACCTGTATCGGCTGTATCAGGGCCGGTTCTTACCAAATCGAAGACAAACGGAGCGGAGAGGACACGTGCGGGAAATCTATCACATTGGTTGAAATCCCCATCGCGTCTCTCGTTACTGTTCGAATATTGCTTATCTCCGCAACGCTTCGCTCATCTCCGCTTTGGTGAAAACCGGGTCTCACCGTTGCGTGATCGTTTTATTACCATGTGTCCTTGCATGAAAACGAGCGCAGTTTCCACGACAACGGCTCGACATTTTCCTGACCTCGACCAAGTAATGCCGTGAAGACGTTTTGAATAAGGACAGTTTCCCGCGAAGTAGCTAGCTGCACGCCAGCCAGACGCACGCGATGCGCTCGTACGAGTTTGTCTTCGAATAGACAGTTTGCGTTGCCGCGACCCTCGCAAAATGGAACCAGTGTGCAGTAATGCAAATGTTACCAGTTTATTTTGAAACGGCAGGCGAACTTCATTGGTGAAAACTGAACCTGATCAACACAATGATCTAAACCGCATTCAATAACTGCCAGCCAGTGCCTTTATGTGAAATGTTGGATCTGACAGCTCTTGAACTTGGTTAAATGGTGTGATCGTGTTCACTTTCACTAGTGAAATTCGTGCTTAGTTGTAAGCAAAAGAGACTATGCTTCGTAAACCCGTGTTTTTGTGCAAATTCAAAATGTGAACACCCTGTGTAAATGTTTACAACTTCAGTATTTTACGGTGGTTGTGTGTAAGTAGATATTAATACGTATTTATGTGTTCTCACACAATCAACGACTATCATAAAGCATCATGAGACTGTGACATGCCATGAATAAAATTAGTGTCTCACAATACGCTAACCACCAATAGGTACTTACCTTTATAGGCTATACAATACGTACAGAACGCTATGGCATAAATACTAGACACTTCTTGTTAATAGTGTTTATTAGCACTGAAAAACGGTATCTATTGTGAGTCATTTTAGTGGCAGATAAAATTAGGACTGTCTGATTTAGCTCCCTTTGTAGCTACTCACATCTATCTATGATTTTTTTGTTAGTGACAGTAAAGTTTTTTAGGTAAAACTAGGTAACAAACAAACAGTTTCCGGGATTGTAATTAATAAATGGTTATTTAAATTAAGACCAAGGTTTAATTAGTTTCTTCTTTTACTTTTGACTGTTCCTAAGTCTCTAGTATCTACACAAAACGAGTAGAAATAACAACTGATAATGTACCTACTCGAGGTATTGTCTCGGAAAATCCCTTGGTTGCATACTATATTACATAAAAGTTGGATGACCCGCTAGAACTACTTCATCATCATCTGCCTAGCCTTTTCCCAACTATGTTGGGGTCGGCTTCCAGTCTAACCGGATGCAGCTGAATACCAGTATTTTACATGGAGCGACTGCCTATCTGACCTCCACAACCCAGTTAGTACTGGGTAATACGATACCCCTTGGTAAGACTGGTTGTCAGACTTTTTGGGCCACTGACTACCTATAACGACTGTCAAAGATCTACAAATGACACCCGGGACCAACGGCTTAACGTGCTTTCCGAGGCACGGAGGAAACTCGGTATGTAATGGGTGGTCACCCATCCACAGACCAACCTAGGCAAGCGCGGCTTAACCTAAATATCGATCCGAGCGGCTGTTATTACTTAGCCACGAGCTCCTCCCGCTAGAACTACTTACCTCTGTGAAAACAAAACACAGGACAGAGTAAAATGATTGCAGTCACATCTTTAACTATCATAATTTCACATAATTACGGATAATTAACACTAAGTTCCAATTCGGTGGCATTTCGCAAACCAAACAAGTTTAAAAACTATAACTACACAAGCACGACTATGTAAACACAAGATTAATCCTACACTGCCTTTAATTACGTGAAACCAAATTAATTCATTTGTTATGCAGTTTCTTCTCAGCTCGTAAGAAGTTAAGGATTATCTACACGAAACCCAATCATGATTCGGACGTTCCTTCCAAATTACGGTAGATTAACATTCTTATCATGTTCGATAGACGAAGGTACAACCAACAATAATCAGTCGCCCCACCGATGTTTATGTCAAGGACAACTAATGAGCTATTGTGGACAATAATATTAATTAATTAATTACTAATACTTACGTTCATCGGTAGTCATCCACAAACGTTGAAAACTTTCTTCAATATTTAACAAAAACAGAACACCAATCAACAAAAAGTAACGACCAGAACACTCCATTTTTGAAAATTTACTTTTCTTAGTGCTGGGGTAACAGTTCGTGCAAAATCGTATTTATTTTTTTAATTGAACAAGCTGTAGTTATTATTATTGCACAAACTCGGGCACGAGTACGGCGCTGCCTGCCTTTGACATTGACTACGACAAACAAACGCTTTTATACAGTGATTCGCATGAGACACCTAGGTACCTATTTAAAGCTCTTAATATCAGCGTCCTTCAGGACATCGAGGTATTTGCTCGATATAAATTACTCAGCAAATATTGTCTGGTTTATACCAACGTCAACCGAGACCTTAAGGGAAACCCCTAGGCCGTATAAAATGATTAAATTTCGAGCGATTTGCGAAAAATTCCATCGTAGTTCTGAGTTCTGACAGGATGTTGACCGCGAGATAAAACGGCTTATGAATCACTGTAATGTTAATGACTGAAATCGGCCTCTACTTCTTATTAAAAAATAAGGTAGTGAAAATTAGTCAGAATACTCTTACGTCTAAACTTAACTTGATGAAATGAAATTTCTATGGGACCAATCGAAAAATATATCCGTTCAGATAAAAAAAATACAAACGAATTGAGAACCTCCTACTCCTTTTTTTGAAGTCGGTTAAAAACTATTTGATTTGGATGCCAAGAAATTAGTGCAATAAAAGTAAGATTTTATCATACACTATGCCAAAATGATTGATGTGCACAAGGTAGAAGTATTTGTACGTCCGGGGTTACGGTTGTTTTTTCGCAATAAACTTATAAATCA
Source organism: Noctua janthe (assembly GCA_910589295.1). Lineage (NCBI taxonomy): Eukaryota > Metazoa > Arthropoda > Insecta > Lepidoptera > Noctuidae > Noctua > Noctua janthe. The sequence continues at coordinate 7,178,200 of OU342556.1, read as the reverse complement.
GACTTTAACAAGCAAAGCAAAATTTCTTTTTGTCTTGCTCTTAACTCGTAGGCTTTCACTTAACCTTTAGACTCCGACAAAAATACTAGTTAGAAGATTGGAAAAACCGATAAGCTAAGTTGAAGTAAGCATGCATCCCCGTAAAAGCCGACTTAGGGACTTTCCACATAAATTTGACGCGTGTCTTGAAATTGCGATCGCTAGAACATAAGTACCAACAGGAAAAGCCCTAAAAGCTAAATTCCCACTCAGCAAGTCACTGTGATTGAGAAATTTCCTCAAAAACTGACATCCAAGCACTTTGACATAACAATGGCCTTCGCGATTATTGTCTTATGTATTATCCGCATACATTTTTTTTTTCAAAAGCAAGATTTTGTTTTAGGAGCCCTTGGGTATTAACACTATTTGTCTTGCTAAGAACTGCTTATCCTGTTACCTAGTAATTAGGTTGGAGTTCAGATAGGCAGTAAAATACTGGTATTCAGCTGCACTCAGACTGGTCGATGCTGACATTGTCTAGGACTAGGACTAGTGTGTATGTAATGGTGATTCAAATTATCTGAATATCGTTATCTAGTCGAGTGCAATTTTAGCCAAAAAAAAGGTTGTCGGCTAATCTTCCAAGCGAAGCGTTTGTAAACGGAGGATGTAAATATGTTATTCAATGGAAGTTTTCAGACGGATACCGCCACAGAATAATAGATTAATTACATTAGCTACTTGGAGATTATTTAAATCCCTTTATTTCTTATAACAGGAAGTGAGCCCACACCCACAACGCATATAGCCAGATAAACTAATTATATGTATAGTAAGTTAACGCACCACATTCGCAAATACTCAAATATTAATGTGTAAACAATAATTGTGACACACTACAATTTTAAATCAATCTAAGTAAGTAATTACATTACTATAATAAAGAACCGCAGCAACTAGGCTAGATGATATGAACCGTGACCTATTTCATGAAGACAATTCAATGAGGTAGGTATCGAGAAATCTTAATTTTAAGTCCATTTTATATAAAAGAACCTATAGAGATAATATCGTGTCCGAAGAACTGAGAAAAAAATGTATTTTATAAACAACTCTGCAACTCGGCAACTGGACAGACCTGCTTCTAATTATGTCCTATAGAAACAGGAAATCTACCTATATCTGGTCAACCAGCCAGACTAGATGCTAGAGACCAGGAGTAACAATGTACATATCTACCAAAAGTAGAATGGTATTAATATCAGTCATGAATTCATAATACTTGGGCTCAGAGGACTTTATGACCGCCAGGCCATTGTCGGCCAAGAGTGGATCGGCGAACCCGTTCGAGTTTTCTAGGTAAAAGCCTGATAACATTTCAGTCGTAGATAATCACACATTTCTAAGTTATGTTTCGCTGTAAATTGTAATATTCCTGTTACAGAATTAAAGAACTGCAAATTAAAATCCTTTTACGTTACAAAAAGTAACGGAATTTTTAAATGTAGTGTCTTTGCCGCTAAATTAAAATGTTAAATATCTATCTCGTTCATTTTGCATGAGAAAAAATGAGACAGGTATATAAACAGTTGCGAAAAGTGTTGCAAGAAAAAATTGCAGCTCCTACTAATATTATATTTATTTTTCTTTTTTTTTTTCGGATGGGTAATCATCAAATGACCCCCTCTACATGGGACTTAACACAACATTACATCAAGCCTGTAATCCCTGAAGAGTTTGAGTAGAGGTGTACTTAATAGTACACCCACATTTAGCTAGATTATGTTTTAATCTAAATTAAATAACATAGACACAAAACGAAAATTGTATACTACTTTTTACAGTATTTATATCATACAGTCTCATGTTAAAAAAAAAATATGATCTAAGAACTAAAATGATACATAACTTACAAACTATTTAATAAACCACCTTAAGTAAATTTATAAACTAAATATTTACAAAAAAATAGACTTGTTCTTTCTTTTTCACTATCAGAAATATAAAAACAATATTTATAGCTTTCTTTTCTTTGTCAGACGAAATAAAAAGGAACATTTTTGGTAGAAATCACAAAATTGACAGTAGCAACTTGGTAGAAAATGCTATTCTACTATTGGCCGAAAAACTCAAACCGTTCAAACAGCCTTCAAAGCTGCTTCAAAGTTCAAACGTATGGCCGTTTGAAATCTCCTTTGTGAATTTGTCAACAATCATCAATAGTTTATTGTTATTCATAACTTTATTTGACTTGTAATTTTATATTTTAAGCTAGTTTAAAATGACGTCGATCAAAGAAGACGAAAAGAAGGAAATTCCGGAAATTATACACGATCCCCAAACGACCTGCACCTATCAGAGGTTACGATTTTTCGGCAAGGTAAGTTTCGATATATTCCTTTCAATAATTACATTGGCATTGGTTTTAAGAGTGTATATTAAGAATACAACAGTTTATGTGAGGAATTTGTGCGATCTGAATACTCAAAAGTCAAAACTTCCAACGACGCACCTGGCATGTTATAAAAATCGAAATGAATGTATGAAACCGTTATACGTTAAAATATCATTAATTAATAAACTCATTAGCCCTACGGTCAGCTGTGTGTATGCAAGGTGATCGTAATTATGTTCTTAGTTGCTGTTTGTGAGAAAAAATGTAATTTGTCGGTTACATTTCAAATGCAACACAAGTTGGGCAACAGGTGCACCTTGTTACTTTGCTAATCAATCAATTACTGTACAATAGTAACATGCTTTGGGGCTTTATCTCAAGCTTCCCTATTATATTATTATCTTGGGAGTGTCTCTGTAACTGTTTTGATAAATAATAAGCTTAGAAAAGATATGCTACAAACACTTCATAGAAAACTCAAACTTTTATGTTCCGTTATTGTAACTAAGGTTAACAGGAAATTGCTTTAAGATCGATAGTTGTTTAAGATCTTTTGCAATCAGCTGTAATATCTATCAAATGAAAACTACACATCAATAAAACTGTGATAAAAACTGGATAAGGGACGCACAGAACCGGGAAGTGTGACAGAAACAAGGGGAGGCCGGTGGGTGATTCCGAGCTGACATGATGATCATGATGATTCATTCATAAAATTCACTGCAACAACTAATACCAACCTTCATACTGCCTTATGTTATCCATTTCAGTGGCGAAGGTTCCATACAACTTGATTCCTACTGGATTCCCTTTGAAAACGGGCACAATCAGTATCCCATAGACAAATAATAAAATCAAATTAAAGAAGTGTACTCCGGCTTACCTCTTAAAAAAATAGACCCTTCTCTACTGATCCATAATCCAAATTTATAGGGTGGATTTGCAAAATGCTACGAGATCCAAGATATCCAGACAAACCAGGTATGGGCGGGGAAGATAGTTTCCAAGAAACTGATGGTGAAGTCAAGCCAGAAGGAAAAGATGGCTCAGGAGATCTCCATCCACCGCTCTCTGCAGCACAAGCATGTGGTTGGCTTCCACAGCTTCTTTGAAGACTCGCTCAATATCTACATCATACTTGAGTTGTGTAAGAGACGGGTGAGTTAACTAACTTGATTTTTCAACCATTTTGTATTCAATCTGCTGCTGTTAAAGAACTATCAAATGTTATTGATTTGCTACAAACTAACATTTTTTCTGTACAAAGTTCACTTCTAGTTTTAGACTAGTCTAACTTGGTAAAATTGAATGTAAATGGTCTTAGATCATTTTATGTAATTGAATTAAATGATAACACAAAGTTTACTAGCAACACAAAGTAAAAAAAACATTCTGAGATATTATTTATATTATCAGATCAGAAATTTATTAATTCATACACAGGTTTATGCTTTATAGGATGTTGCAAAAGATTTAATTTCATATATTTATGTTAATTTTACCTACAGTCAATGATGGAGTTGCACAAGAGAAGAAAAGCAATCACTGAACCAGAGACAAGGTTCTACATGCACCAGATACTCCTTGGTGTGCAGTACCTGCACAGCAAGCGCATCATCCACAGGGATCTGAAGCTTGGCAACCTGTTCCTGGATGATGACCTCCATGTTAAGATCGGAGACTTTGGACTTGCTGCCAGGATTGAATATGAAGGTTTGTATGAGTTGACTTCATTTACATATTGTTGACATTCAAGGCAACTTTGCCTTCATAGTTCATTGACCTGAACATAATAATTTGCTTGGTATGCTGTACTCAATCAGGTTCTGTTATTATATTGTGACCTTTTATGCTTATTAAACCACATCATACTTCACTTTTATGCTTTGTATCAGCAACATTCTAGGAAAGACACAAATGAGACATGACTGCATTTTGTGCAACAAACATCGTGCAATTTTTGAGGTAAATAAGTTTCTACACCTAATTATTCACACTTGCCAATTTTTTATTTGTCGTCATTACAGGAGAGAGAAAACAGACATTATGTGGCACACCCAACTACATAGCGCCGGAGATACTGACGAAGAAGGGGCATTCCTTTGAAGTGGACATCTGGAGCCTGGGATGCATCATGTACACGCTGCTCGTCGGCAAGCCGCCGTTTGAGACGTCCACACTCAAGGACACCTACAAGAGGATCAAGCAGTGTGAATACAGGTACATACACAATACATGACATCACGCTTGTAATCCCCGAAAGGTTAGAGAGAGGTGTGCAGTTATGAGCACTAACAAATATACACTTAGCAACTTTTAAAAGTTAATTTCTCTTACTGCATTGATTAACCTCTATTACACTTTATTATTCTTATTCTTCTTATTCTTTATTATTCATTTTTATTATTCTTTTTATGTGATTGCTATCAACCAGGCACATTTCCTGACTCCATGCAGTTACTGTCAAATTCTTATGGTATATCCAAATGGCCACTTGACGTGAACTTGCCTTAGTTGTGTATAAAATTCTGTGACTGGTCAACACTCATCATGTTGATCTATTAGATCATGTTGGTTAATCCAAGTATCAGACATAATGCAACTTCAAATAAATAATTCATCACCTCTCTTATGTATACAGGGTGTAAACAGACCCTTCACGAAGCCGTCAACCAAGCATTATGTACATCAAACTAGGTAACTTTACGCAAAAATTATTGCTGGGAAACTACTTTTGTTTGGGGTGAAATATCACGTTTTACGGTAAGACTCGATGGAACGCACTCAAAGCATTGTGCTGATGGATGGATTGAATAGGACGGGGGTCGTGGAGGTGTTTAAAGTAAAAATCTTACATTAAAAACATGTATTTAAAAAAAAAAGCCTTGTGAAAAAGTTGAAACTTTGACCCCCAATATCTTCGTAATTAGAAGGTAAAGTAAAGACGGGGAGAACAAGTGTCTTTCGGCTTCGTTAAGGGTCTATTTACAGCCTTTATGTTGAAAAACCCTTGCTACTACATTACCTTGTTTAGCGCCAATTCTAACAGGATTAACCACGATATAATAGCGAAGGCTCTGGCGGCGTTTACGCTCTTAATTATAATATTGTGGCTTGGCAAAACCAGTATGTGTTTACATAAAAACATATTATATTCTTTTAAATGTGAATTAAGTAACATTTGTCATAATTTGTACAATTGAGTAAAGCTCATTATCTTTTCTTTGAAAATAATTATTCTTTTCAAACTTCTACTAATGTTGTAGAACTGGAGATTGTTCTTTATAAGTCTTAAGACAATTTTGTTAATGACTTTCCCGTTAAGTTTTACAAAGAAATACAGCAACTAAGGACTTGCAAACAATTTAGTTTATGAGCCCCATTTAGCTATCGACAACCCCGACATTCAACTAACATGTAAAATAATGAAGGAATACTTTGTATTGTCAACTAGCGAGGGAGTGCACCTAGCGATGAGCGTGTGTTGCACGGGGCCCTGGCATTCGTTGGGTAGTCGGTACGCGAGCGCGTTAGTCAACGATAATACCGTCAACCAGCGATACAGGTGGTTACAGCACTTACGGTGATGGTATCGCTGCTCGTTTGTAACGTGTAACAACCATGAGATCATACTGTTGCTAATTGGCGAGAAAGGCAATTATACTTGTTGCTTTGTTGATGTTGTACATCTAAAACTTTGTAACTTCATTCATCAGTGTGATGTTAATAAGCTTATGTCAAACAAGTGTCTAATTTTTAATGTTTATCATTTTGTTGACTTTAAAACTCTCAATGTTCATTCTCTCTTTGACTAATACACAAATAAAAATGAATTTGCACATCCCAAAAAAACATACAACAAAAATTAACTCGGCACACAGGATCCCATCATCGCTCCGCAAGCCGACGGCATCAATGATAGTACTGCAACTGCAGTCGAACCCCGCGCGGCGACCGTCCGTAGACAAACTCCTACAGCATGAGTTTTTCGCGGCCGGCATCATGCCCGCCGCGCTGCCGCTCTCGTGCCTCACCACAGCGCCCAGGACCGACCAGCTCGAAGGCATCGCGTTGCACCGCAGGCCGCTCAACGAGGTTAACACTAATGGTAAGTATACAAATATTGATGAACATATTCTGTCTTATAACAAAACAAACTTCTTTAACATAGTTCAAAATACAAATCTGACTTGAAGGTTAAAGTTAGATCTAGTTATGTAATAAGACTGATACAGGTTCTTAATAGTTTTAGATCCATCTCATAATCCATCAATGGTCCACCCAAGAGTTGTCAGCTATTTAGCAATAAGACCGCCATATATTATAATCGTAATATTTCATTAAATTCATCAAAAATCCTACTGCACTTTATTTAGCATCTTCATTCATTAGTATAGAAGTTCATCAACTTTTATATTTCCCATTGAAGAAAACACATACAAAACATCCAAAGTTCTAGATCACGTGGCGATGGCGGTGGACTCGCCAGTGAAGCGCGACGTGATGGCCGCGGAGCCGCGCGCTGTGGAGCCCACGTCACACAGACAGAACCTCATCGCACTTCGCGATCAGCTCAACACGCTGCTTGTTAGCAAGGTAAGAACGTGACACCGACCATCGGGCCCAGACAAGTCAAATCGCTTTCTAAAAGTTTTGAATTTCAACAGTATTTATTTACATAAGATTTTTGATAACTTGAAACAGACCTATACATTTTTAGCTTTTCCATATTCGTTATGTTTGAACATACTGCCCCTAAACCTTTGGGGGACAGACAGACAGACACCTCTGCCTAGAGTCATGACAGAGTTGTCAAGTTTTGCCAATTATGCCATAAGTCATATAATAAATAAACCTTGACCTCATTAGTTTGAATCATGGTTGTTATCGTTATTTATTTAGAACAATCATCACTTACCGTATTATTGTTTTTTGACCCTAATTCAAATCAGTGACGATGGAATTATTTCTAAGAAGACAGTTCTAATTTGAATAACCTGAATAAAGGACACGAAAGGTGCTCTTCCCAAGGCTTCCATAGAAGACGATATTGCCGCCTAACACCATTTTATGGTTTAACATAAAACAGTGGTGTCATTACGGTCTTTCATTTTGATTTGGCGACGTTGCCGCTGCGGATTGTTATCATCCTTCGATACAGCACCTCTATGCACCATCTCCATCTAACAACTGCACCCGTATTTTGCCTATTAATGCAACTTATCTAAAAACTCTTTCCACAGCTGAAATGCCGTCCAGAAAGCCTGACAGACGAGCTAGGCGACCCTGCAGCACAGCCACTGGTCTGGGTGGGCAAGTGGGTGGACTACAGCGACAAATACGGCTTCGGCTACCAGCTGTGCGACGAGAGCGTCGGCGTCATGTTTAATGATACCACCAAGCTTATCATGCTGGCTAATGGACTGTGAGTATGCATGTAGAAAAGTAATAGTTACGTGAATCTTAATCTTCGGAAGTTATAAATTAAATTACGCAACGAACTTACGGCAACTCGTAGTGCTTTGTTTCGACTCTTCGGCTAGAATTTTAATTAAAAAAAAACGAATTCTCCCTCCATTTTAGAGTACAGACAAATGGTTCGATCTTATAGAAGTGTTCAAATAGTGTTTATGTATTAAAGTGTTGATATTATCAAGCAATCTATATAATGTCTCTATCGCGCAGGAACGTGCACTACATCAACCGGCAGGGCCAGGAGCAGTACATGACGATGCGCGAATACCCGCAAGAGCTCGACAAGAAGATGAAACTCCTCACTTACTTTAGAAGATATATGACTGAGCACCTCATGAAAGCTGGTAAACTATCACTACTTAGCATACATACAACTTAAAACACATCTTGCAACCGTAACATTTGGTCACGAGGTAAACGCTGAAGGGACACGCGACTGCGGAAAAACAAACTAAATAGAGTACACATGTAGGCATGAGTCACAGCCACGGACGAAAACGGCGCACGCGTGTTTCTTGCTTCGCAACTCTCATCTCCTGAACTTAGCTTTAGTATCTTTGGGCTCCTCTTTGATAGCCAATGCCCTGAATTCATTAGTATTGTTTTGTTGTTTATTTTAGGTGCATCGGTACCAGTGAGAGAGAGTGACGGACTGTCTCGACTGCCGCATCTGCACCAGTGGTTCAGAACTACACTGGCAGTCATCATGTACCTGACCAATGGAACACTACAGGTAATAAATATTTATTTTATAACTTCATGGTAAACAGGCAATGTTGTGGCGTGATGGTTCTGCAATTCTGTATAATGTTGTTGTTCTCTTAGTCTCTTTTACAATAAAAGTTTGCCCTGCATTATTCTAATAATCCCTTTTTACCCAACAGATAAACTTCCAAGACCACACAAAGATAATCCTGTGTCCGCTCATGCAAGCCGTCACATACATTGACGTGGAGAAGAATTTCCGAACGTTCCGCTTCAGCACCATCGAGGAGCACGGCTGTGATAAGAAGTTATACACGAACCTCACATACGCATTAGAGAAACTCAACAGTGTACTAGCCAACAAACTCTGCTAGTAGCCACTCGACACATTACAATTAATTAAATGAATTTATTGGCTACACTTAATTAGACAATCTCGCGCGAGATTCATGTTTTACGTATAGGGTTAGTACACTCAAGGTGATTCTACGCCCATTGTTTTAATTGTTAGTTTATTAGCCACATACATGATTTTGTTAAAGTTTATTTCGTCTCAAAAATCAATTTCAGTAGGTTTTTTTTTTCTAAAGAAATACTTTTATGTCCACCGATTGTATCTCTTAATTATTTATTTAGTAGCTTTCTAACATATCCTGTAAGCATTGTCAGTGACATGGCGCACTACGCGGCAACGGTCAAGACTGGTCTTGGTTCCGACCAAGATGCGGACTAGCAAACTAAAGTATTTACACAAAGTTTGACCGCAACAGGGCGGACGGCCAGACGTTCAAGTTGCTTGTTATGGCGTCCGATTGGTCCGTGCGGCCATTGGCCGTAGTCGTGGCCGCGTGGAGCGCAAGGTCTCTGATGCTAATTTAATTTACCTTCACTACTAGAGCACTGCTGCTCAAACTTAGGACACATTATTTATTCTGTCCACTATCTGCCATCTTAGATTTTGTATGTAATATCTAAGTAGATGTAAACATATATGAATTTAACTTCACTATTCGCGTCTGTCTTGTTACCTTAGGAGCTGCATAAACCAAGCGCGATGCAGTGCAGAGCACTTGTGTACTACTGATTTTTCGTAACTGTACCCAAACCTTTGATTTTATAGGAAACGCTAAAGTAAGCCGCTACGCGCCGCACCGCGCTTTGTGTGAGGAGCTCCTTGTTAGGGGCCTAATTCATATCATGACATTCTTATGATGGACACATTGTCGCGTTCGTGAATACGTTAGATAAGTTAAATTTTAGTAAAACCTCTTGACGTAAGTGGTTGATTGAGAGCACCATGACTGAGGGCTGCGGTGCGAGCGGGTTGCGTTTGGAGTTTTTTTTTTTATTTAGTTTTATAACTATATTTTTATAACTTGTTTCCGTGCTTCAGTAACATCGGATAAAAACGTGATTACGGACACGGGCAAATCAAAGCGTTCAACTTACGCATAGAGCATGCGTTGGTATGACCGTTGATTTACACACCATCGAGAAGACAATGACACACCATATATTTCCAAATTTCTCCAAAACCTCAATCTGGAGATGCAAAGCGACAGTATTATTTCAAATTCGATGGTGTTGAAGCACTTGTAATTTGTAACAAGTTTCTCAGGGGTCTGTTACCTCACTCATTGTATAATATAATTACAAACTATTTGACAATAAAGTTATTAGGAAAATAAAACTTTTTTTATTTCTTTCATATTTTTATTAATTCCAGCCTTATTGATGTTATTATAACATCATATTGCTAATTTATGAGACAGCAATGAGTTGATAAATTACAGTGTCTGCCATAGCATAGTCTTGCCAAAAAATTGGAATGCATTGATGTGGTGAGTTTAGGAACTTTGTTGCTGTCATGACTACTCAGAATTAAGGAAAACAATAGTAAGAGAACTACCACAAACAAATGACTGCAGAATGTCCTTGTGCTTCTCACAGCTACATTATCACTGAGGGTTTCTTTACTGTAAAACATTTGTAATAACAGTTTTAACCAGCAAAAATCTAACATTTTGAAATTGAAAACTGAATATAGTGAATCTTGAGATAAGTACAGGCATGTAGACAAAACTATGTCAGTTTGTCCCTAATTATGTACACTAGTGTTTAAACAAACCCTGATTATGCAACTTAATAAAATTAAAAAACATTACACAATAAATAATAAGTTACAATTATAATTCTGAATGTATCGCGTGCTGGTGCGGTAGTAGTTCACCGGGGTGGATGAAGAGTCCTTCTTTGGCTTGCCAGTCGGTGTATGCGCCATACTGAGAGTTGATGCCGACAATCTCGCCCTGTCCGCTGATTGGTCGCCCAAATGTACGCCCTGAGCCAGCGAGGAACCTGTAAGATAGTAGTTGTGTTGTTTAGTTGGTCCCCAGAATGATCTTTTAACTTATTGAGCGCCACGGACGCCTATGGACGTCAAATCAAAAAGTGCTCACGACGCCTCGAAATTAACACTTTTTAAAGTGCTTGGCGTAGAGAACAAAGACTATCGTTATTGATATGGCGGTCAAAAGGAGAAAGGTGACTGATTCTTCACTACATCTCACAATGAAAGGGTTTTTGGATAATTTTGCTCCATCCAGTTTGACTGGTGGCCAATTCCAACAAGGAAACATTTGCTTATTTTGATAGGTATTATACAGCTTTTTTAGCTCCACAAGTCTTGTGAGAGCCAAAAATAACTTGATTTGATCTAGTCACACTCAGAAGATGAGATACTTACGCTCCGGTATCAACATGCCTAAACTTCACAGGAGTGTCTCTCCTCCAGAAGTCATTATTGCACACCACAGTCCAGTGGTCACCGCTGTCTCCTTCACCATCTTCGTCACCATAGCATGACACCTCCTGGTTGCCCGACAGTGGGGACGAGAAGTAGTGGGAGTGCAGGTTTTTCTTGGTTGATGCATGCTGCAGGCGGATGTTGGTGTTGCATTTTATGGGAACTCTGCAATGTAGTTATTGAGACAGTTAGTGTACTATTCTAGTATTGTGAAATAATTTTAAGAAGCAGAAAGTATATAATTATGAAAGAATAACTTACGACAGAAATATGAAACGCACACAACAGCATGAATTAATGTAATGGAAAAAAAACAATATGAAAGAAATGATTAGCAGCCAAGTTATTTACCTACAACCAGGTGTAGGTATCATGTTAGTAGCACTTACCCACGTTTGCACGACTCGGCCATGGGCGCCCGCACCAACCAGTGGCTGTTGTAGTCGTCAGACACATCCACCGCCGTCACCGACTGCTGGCCGGAGCCCGAGCCATACTTCACGTCGTGTGAGTGAAGTCGTAATCTTAAGTCCGTGTTTATCATCTTCAGAATAGTGCCGCATGTTACAAATTCTGCTTTTGATCCTGAAAAACACAATTTAGCTAGTTAAAAATCAATGGTTAAAAATCTTAATTATTATGTTTTAATTCATAACACCTTGTTTTTTAATCTAAATCTCGTATCCTCCCATAACAAAAGGCCACGTAATTTTTTAACAATCACTGCAGTTCGTTAGAAATAGGTGATAAAATTAATTGTAACAAACTATACCTTGTGAGATTTGCACTGACAAAAGGGTGAACAATAAAATAGATAAAACACTGCTAAATACGTGGGAATTTGTTGAAAAAGCCATAATTTCGCCTAAAAAGTTCTCACATCTACACACCGCAGTTTGACTTGCAGACAGTGATGATCAGGCTGTACAATCTTAGAACATTTTACCATGCAACTAGGAGAAAATAATGTTACCAAATTGAAAGACTACCGTAATCTAGTAACAGGTCCTTCTCCTAATGCATTTTTAATTTTGTCGTATTATAAAATCATGTATCGCTGGTTTGTGAATACAGATGGCGTTTGCTGACGCTAACCGACTAAATTGAAAATAGATTGCAATATACTACAGCTTCACTGACGAAGTGACTATTTTATTCTTGCTTCATTATACTCCATCAAATGAACGCCAAATGTTACCATTAATAAAATAAATATTCTGTTTAGTAGTTTATTTTATTATAATTGAACTAAATAAACTACCAAATTTTTTAAGTAAATTCGAAATACGCGTAATATATCAAATAAAATCATAAAATATGTTTTTAACAAATAAAACATTACTACTGGCATACATTTTAATGTAAGTGATACTCTAAATAAAACCTGCTAAATTGGTGTCGTAGTAGTTATTTTGTACTTTTTACTTGCATCAATGAAGCAAGCTGTCAAACAATCAATCTGACGGTCGTTTTTGTTATTTTTCAAGAAATTGGAATTGGAATTTTGAATGGAAGACAATATTTGTTACCCTTAAGATTTGGAGATATCATCCAGTCTGTTCTTGAAGGCATTCAATTTGTTATTCAACAACAACAAATGTGTTAACGACAAACTCGGCATATTATTATTATTGTTTGACGAAATGTCGCTAAAAGCTAACATTACTAACAATAAAAGAAAAGATTTGATTCTATTATGTATGATCTACTACGACGACTGTTGCACCAATGCTTAGGCCAAAATAAATGACTATGATTATAATAATATGGGTTTAATTTTCTGCAGCCAAGTAATTCCCTAATTTATTCATATACGTTAGTCTATGAGTAAATTACGGGGTTAATAAACATAAATTACCTAATTTTAAAATAAAAACCTGCCTGGAAGCAAGAATGATGGTAGATGTATACATCTACACAATTATATACATATCAGGAAAGTTGTAGGTTTGTGGATACAGATGGCGCCACCAAACGCTTTCCTTCTGAACCCGTTGAGTAAAGCCTCTATACCTATATATAAAAGTACTCTGTGGTGATGATGATAATGTCAAATTGACAAGCAATTAGGCAATGTTGCCAGAACAAACTATGTTTGAATCAGAACTAATGAGCACTATTCACGAGGACAGTTTCGGCGATTCCTTTCAGTCAGTGGCCACTTTTCATCTGCCTAGCCTTTTCCAAAATAATACTGGAGTTTGCGTCCAGTGTAACCGGTCAGTGGGCGTTAGAGCTTGCATTGACCTCGCGTTTCAATACGGTCAGTCTAAAATCTTATAGTCCAAACTAACTGGCCTTTTTTTCATTGGGTACTTTGTGCCCGATGCACGGTCTATGGGAACCTCTTGTATCTACCAGCGTCACAGTGAACTTCTGAACTCTTCTGCGTCAGAAAATAAAGCAGCTTCGATTTTTGAATGCACGGCTAATCTATTCGAGGCAGGGTGAAAACAAATCGCTTCGCTTGTTAATATTTTCTATACAGCAATAATTATAGTGCCCAGAAGAAGTACCTGGACAACCGGCTTTACAATGATATTTTCACTATCTCTGCTTAGTGATTGTCAGCTGTCATTCTGTCAGTTTTTCAATCAATCAAAAACTTGCAGTTTACTGAAAATTGAAACTGTGTAACATTTTACAACATTGATATCTTAGTAGCATATTGTAAAGATAAAATTGGCCCAAATTAACGTGTCGTCGTACATTGTTTTTGTGATTTCATTGTCAAAATGAACAGCAGCGGTTATACTCCCAATACAGGTGTTACAGGTACGTAACCAAAACATTGTTAATTGTTATTGATAATAAAAAAAATCATTTTATTGAATAGCGATCATAGCCTCATAGGGTAATCTTACTAACAAACTGTAATTTCTTTTTCCAGCGCCAATTGACCCTGGTTGGAACGACCCCCCGAAATTTGCATACAATCCGCAGACCACACCGAATAAACCGCGAAATATTTTGAATAAACGAGTAGCATTTCCCTTATCGAGCGCCACGTCTAGTCCAGGTGCTATACCCCCTGCGAACCTGCCACCAATGCCTGCAGGATTCCCTCCTGCACCGCCTGCACAGATTCCAAGGATAGATCCACAAGAAGTGGATGTGGACAGTGAGAATACTCTGAGGGAAGTGAAGGGAATACTTCTAGAACTCTTAGACAACAGTACAGAGCTTGGTGCCAAATCAAATGATATCAGAAGAAGAATAGCGGTGATGGAAGAAATGTGGTCCGCTGGCAAATTGGATAGTAGGATATTTATGCAAATGAAGAACCTGGCATATGGTGAGCCCTTATTCATTGCAAATCTTTGGAACATCTTATGTTGTATTTTTTGTCATCTCCGTGGTTTTTTAGTTATCTTAGAGTAAATTTCATTAATTAAACTAAATGTTGTCAGTGTCTATATTCCAAAGCAACAATGACAAAAACAGGTCTTGAACACAGTTTAAATTATACTAATCATGTTCAGATTCATTGGTGAAATTCACCCAAAATTTGAGTTCACTGTTATTGTAGTGAGTAATCGGTACTGTTGAGTCATAGTGTTATTGTTACGGCTAAGACCTAAATTCATGCACACTGCACATCTAGAGCATTGAGCATAAAGCACTGAACATTCATGTAATGTTCCATTACTTTCCCTTTCAATAAAGTTATGTAACTAAATTCTTTTAACAGTCATTGTAAACAATACAATAGCTCATCAATATTTAAATAGAATACAAATTAGTTTACCTCTTTGCATTGTAATATACAAATAAGCCCTTTCCCAAAAAAGGAAACAACGAACTGATACTCTATTGATTGCTGCAAAAATCTTTATAATTGATGGCTTTTGTACTGCAGTAAAATCAGAAAAATGAATTGTTAACCTATTGACTGCCATGGACGTCTATGGATGTCAAATAAAAAAGTGCTCACCACACTACGGACGGCATGGCATGTCGAATATAACACTTTTTTTTCAAAGCGCTTGGTGTAGAGAACACCAATTTTCGTTATTGATGTGGCAATCAAAAGCTTAAGAATATTGGCTGCCAACATAACTAATCCATATATTCATATCTAAATTAAACCTGTATGACATACCTTTAACAATATAAAATTGAGGTACCAAGGGTTTCAATTTCTTTATTAATTAATTTCCTTGCCTTAAAATAAAGTTGATTATTATGATTATACAGATATTTAACTGTATTAATTATTTGGTTACAGCACTTCGGGATGACATTCCAAGGAAAGCAGATGACATACACAGAGCATTGATGATAGATCATGTGAGCTCCGTCGGCACATGGATGCCGGGCATCAAGCAGCTAATACACAACTGTATAGCTCGCTCCGACCTGCTCTCTATCGACAAGGAATAGAATAGACATAAGAATTAAGCCTGAGTATGCCAAAACACAGATTTTTGGGATTCGAACTTTTTTCTTTTTTAGAGGCATGGTTGGCACTGCCATTTTGATTGTTCTAGAAAGTGGTGGCCCACAATAAAACTAGCATTTATGAGTAGAGAACATTTAACCCAACAAAAAATGTCCAGAGATATGGTTGCCTAAAGTGTGCCGAATTATTACAATTGTAGCAAATTATAAAAATCATTTCATTTCAAAGATTGCTATGAGAATTGATAGAAATGAGAAAGAGAAAAACAAAATGGCGATGGAGTGACTGTACCACTTTGGGTCTGTAATTGTGTCTATAATTGCATTCAAGAGGTTAACATTCAGCAGTTGTTTTCCTGATTCGCATTTTAAATATTCAATTAACTCTAGTTGCTTTCATTTTCGCTTGAAGACTGCTGTATAAATATGTATAACTTAACCTAATTTCCTAAAAATAACGTACCTATTAAAAATATAACTTTAGAAGAAACAGGATCACTTTTTAGTAAGATATACTTAGTTTCTCCCTAAAAGCCAAAATCCAATATTTTTAGTAGAAAAACAGATTCATGGAATAAGTTAATATTTTAATTAACCCTGCAATCAAAATGTTTACTTATCATATTTTTAAGAAAAGTATTGTGATTTTTAAATTAAGTTAAAAGCTTCTAAGTTTGCCATGTGGAATATGAGGTACAATATAAGCTGTGTGTTGTAAAAGTTGTAAATAAAATAAAAATACTATAATTATATATCAATACTTTATTTGTTCTTATTTCTAGATGGTCCATAACATTCGTAAACCTGCACACTTTTACAGTCATTTAACAAAATAAAATATTTTTATGAGATGTACTTGATTCCTCACAGTATTTCTTTATTATATTACAGTTCTCGCGAAACGGAATTTTAGTTATTTACGAAGACTTATTTTACACAACTTTCCATTCCCATTAAGAACTCCTCCTTAAAATACTTCTGAAATGGGGAAAGGTGAGGTCCATAGCAAGGTGCCAATCTGACCATCGTGGTCAAGCTATTTTGATATAAAAAATGACTAACAGATTTCCAACCAATGACAATGTTTGGAGCTAGATAGGCCATCGCCAAAGTTACCTTCCCCTTTAAAGAATACTTCTCCCCTATTTCCTTTCATGTCTATGGTTTATATGCCTCGTTTGATGGGCTTGGGCGCGACAGTGACTCGCACAGCGCGGCACAGTTCGATGAACTGCGCTGGCTCACGGCCGCCACCCTCTTCGACCGCGAGGCATACTGAGATGTCCACGCCGCATGGCTCCGTCCATACGCCGTGCGATATTAGTACCTTGGTTAGAAGACGCACGTTCTGGGTGCCGTCGTCATCTGTGTGAAAAAAAATATGATTTAATTCAATCGTCGTCTTATTCTGGGCCGATTTAATTTAGCTAGCCATCGACACGCTAAGAAAATTTAATTTGGTACACAAGATTAGTTATGGTTTTTGCTAGCAAGAATGTCGAGTTTTTTTTTTATAAACCCAGCATAATTGAATTATTTCTAAAATTAAAAATATTGTTTATTTATTAAATTGAATATAAAAATGCATTGTCAGAATGCTTAATTCCAAAGGATAGTAAATACTAAATAAATAGTGATCTATTAAACAGGGAGGACACTGTTAATTATTGTTACTGTAAGCCATCATCCCACTACTGGGAAAGAACTTCTCCCCATATCCTCCAAACTTGACTTCTTCTGGTCTAGGGCTAATAAGTATAACTACTTAGGTTAGTTTTACTCGTTCAACCAGTCTAGTGTGGCTAGAGTAGCTATAGTTAATATCTCCCACTCACTAGTATTCTGATGGTCGAGCGGGCGCAGATGGTCCTTGTGCGGCACGAGCGCGTGCACGCGCGTGTCGGGGTAGGCGACGCGCACGCGCAGCTGCGCCGGGTTGCGCACGCGCAGCACCTCGGCCTCAAGCGCCACGCCGGCCACCAGCCCCGCGCTGAACCGCACCACCGTGTCGTTGTCGGCGGCTGGCTCCAGGATGCTGGCTGTGCACATGCGAATCTGGACATACGAAACATTATTTTATTTTAAAGCTAGTTTATTCGTTCCAGATGGAAATTTTCTCTGTCGTGTTCTATATGTTACCCTCCAACTTAAAGGAGAATTGAGCGACTAAAACCCAACGATAAGCACAATCGACGGTGCGAGATTCGTTCGCGAATTCAGCTTTGCAAAAACTAGCTGCGCCAGTTAGTTAACCGCACAGTTTCTTGCTGGTTCTTCTCCATAGTACGTAGTATTATATTAACTGTGTCCATAGGAAACTGTTAATTCGAACAGTGCTACCTAGCCTAGCTCCTGTCGTTTCATAATTGCACATGTAGGTTAATGTTAAAAGCTTATCAATTGAATTTGGAGTTTTAAGGCAGAAAAATTTAAAACTCCTTTCTTGTACACGGTCAACTTTGAAAGTCAAAATAACATACCTTGATATTAGGTTTAGGTATAACAGGTAACGGCGCAGACTGTAACAGCGGCAACACGGCGCGAGCGAGCGCGGCCGGCTTGTGGTCCGCGTTCATTGACAGTTGGCGGAACACGGCGATAGTGAACGGGTCGGGTTCCACTCCTGCGTGCGGAGAAAATATGGCATTATTGAAAGACTATCGTAATGGCTTTTGGTAGGTAATTGCATGCAGCTGAGATAAGAATGCTTAGACGGATCGGCTTCCAGTCTAACCGGATACATCTGAATACCAGTATTTGACATGGAGCGACTGCTTATCTGACCTCCACAACCAAGGTAGTACTGGGTAATACCTTACCCCTTGGTAAGACTGATTGTCAGACTTTCGGGCTAGTGACTACCTGTAACGACTGCCAGAGATCTACAATTGACAGCAAGGTCCAACGGCTTAACGTGATTTCTGAGGCACGGATGGTCGGAAACTCTGTATGAAATGGATGGTCATCCATTCACAGACCGATCTAGGACTATATATCAAGCGCAGCTTAACCTGAAGCTCAACCCGTGCGGCTGTTATTATTTAGGATTGAATGCTTAGAAGTCTGACTGGCAAAATACGGACCATCTTCACCAAATAGAGTCCATCTTCACAACTTTAGTTAAAAAAAAATAGACCAATGTTTAGATTAGACAGTGTTAAATCCATTCACATCCACATCATTTCGTTTAGCGTGTTCTTCATATCGACCACATGACGCTTGCGGTAGCCAACATGGCTCCATACCATCTCAGATCAAAATTGTAACAGACCAGTCGAAGCCAGCAGTCTATAGCAGACCGCTGGACTCTGCAACGCTTTTTTCAACTCTTGAAATGACTGCAGTCATGGCAGAAAGTAAACCAAAACCTCACCTGCAGAAGCCAGGAGTCTGTCCAGCAGCTCAGCGTGATGCGTGAGCGCTGCAGCGGCTGAGAGCGCAGCAGCCTGTCCGGCGGGCGCGTGCGCGGGCGGCGCGGGCGCGGGCGACGCCGCCGCGCACAGCCGCGCCGCGTGCGCGCGCAGCGCCAGCTGCCACACGCACGCGCTGTCCTGTTCCGACACGCCGCTGAATTGGTGCTGTAGTCTGGTGAGATAGGGATGAAGATGTCAGCAAGTTTTCCTCTAAATAGTATAAGTACGGGTTCGCCCGCGTGATGGTCGGAAATTATCCCACAGGAACATACAACCACGAAAAAAAGTATCTTATGTCCTAACCAAGATCATGGGCTAACAGTGTGTCATATTGTCTCGAAATTCGTTTTGCCCTTCAGGCATGAAATGGTGATGCATTTATGATATTGGTATGAGTGCTTGTAAATGCTAATATCTGGCATAATTGAACTGATTACAAAGATTCTTTTGCTGTTTGAAAGTTACATTGTTAGATGATTTGTATGCCAGAAATTAAAATATACTGTTTCTATTTATTCAAACGACAATCGCAGTATGTTAACTAACCTGAGACAGTCAGTGGTAAGATGTGCGAGCGCATGCGAGGGCAGTCCGTTGGTACTGTGTAGCGCTGTGTTCAGAGCAAGTACGCAGCGCGCGAACACTGACGTGAACTGCGCTGCGCCCGACACGGCGGGCTCCATCTCCGCGAGTCTAAGGAAAATGAAGTAGTATGTAGTAAAGTATGAATAAAAAAAAATAATTAAAATTGTTTTTATTTCACATCTGGGATCGGAAGATCTAGAAGTGGGATAAGTAGCCTAACAGTCAACTGTTACGTTTTTGAAGTTTCGCTAATTAATTTAAATTAACCATGTACCCAAAGAACCCCACATTTTTGGATGTAACATCCGTCATATTGATTTTGTTCACATAAAGTGTAGCCTATGTCACCCGGACCATAGTAACGAATCGATTGACACCTCATTAATCAAAATCGGCTCAGCAGTTCAAGTGGTACGGTGGAACATAAAAATTTAAACATAACAGACATATTTACATACAAAGACAGCTAAATTCATAACTCTTCCTTTTGGCTTGGTATTGTTGGGTTGTGGCCGTGGTCCCGTCGGGTAAAGAATCTTTTGATTTGTTAGGATGTACAGATATACTGACTTGTTAAGCTGTTCCTCAGCCGAGTGCAGCATGTTGAGCCGCACGCCGTTGGACAGGGTCACGTTGTCGATGTGCTGCAGCACGGAATCGAAGAAGCGCCGCACCGCGCTGTCGTCCATCGCCGACTCGATCTTCTCCGCGCTCGACTGTTGGGCATCACCTGACACAGACATTCGGAATTACTGAATAGGTCTATGTACTTCTATTAAAACGGTGACAGCCATTAATGTCGATATCTTCGGAAACGTTTTCGTAGTGTTACATACAGGTTGTAAACGGATACTGCACGAAGCCGTCAACCAAGCATTCTGTACATCAAACTAAGTAACTCTACGCAAAAGTTATTGCTGGGAAACGGCTTTTTTTTGGAGTGAAAAATCACGTTTAACGGTAGGACTCAATGTAACGCACTCAAAACATTTTGCCGATGAAAGGAAGAAAGAAAGAAAAAATATTTATTTGTCGCAGGGACATGACGAGGAGCCATGGGGTTTGTCGATGAATGCATTGAATTGTACGGGGGTCTTAAAGGTATTTAAAGTAAACATATAACATTAAAACTTGTTGAAACTTTGACCCCCAATATATCCGTAACTAAAAGGTACGGTCCAGATCAAAAAAAAATATCGCAACGTCGGGAAGAACATGTAACTTACACCCATTACAAATCAGTTGTGGCACTGCGGTTTGTGGTTTGGGTCGGTCGCTTTTGAAAGCACCTTCACCAAACATGTGTTCAAATCCATGAAATATTTTAATGGAGGAATCAAAACGAGTGACTATTCTGTAACTACAGTAGTCACGTGGACAACTTAAAAACACTTCCTTCCTTCTTTTTTTTCTTTCTTTCTTTCTTTTTTCTTCTTTCTTCGTTTGCTTTCTTCAAGGCAGAATGAAAACTTGCTTTAAAAAGAAATGCCTGTGGAATACATAACCTTCTCCTTTTTAGAAGTCAGTTAAAACGGGAACATTCCGACAAGAAGGAAGTGAGTCCTACTAGATTGTTTTCATATACTTTACACGTTTGCGTGTATCAATGTACTGCTCACCTATAGGTAGGTAGGGCACGAGGTGCGGCATGGTGTCTCGCAGATACGTGTAGTGTTTGATGGTGTGCTCCTCGAACAGCGGCAGCATCGTGGTGCAGTGCTGTGCTGCGTTCAGTACCAGGATCAGTACGCACATGTCTGATGTAGTTGGTCAAGGAATTATGATTATATAAAATACTTTGGATCCTAAATAAACTCTACTTCCCTGGACGCTTCCCGGGATTTTTATGCTGAACTGAAGCCTATGACGAAAGTCAAATATCCAATATAAAAGATAAAAATACAGAAATAAAAGTGTGATGTGTAATAAGATAGTACAGTAATTCTTCTACTTCTTAACATAACCATGGAACTTAGCCATGAGTTTGGCGCCTTCACTGGAGTCCATCAATTTTATAGTCACTATAAAAGGATACAGGCCGGGTCTTCCACGTCAGGCTCGGGCATGTCGAAGAAGGGATGCACGGCCAGCAGGCGCGAGGTCAGCGGCAGCACCAGCGCCGCGTGCGAGCTGCCCAGGCGCTGCACGCAGCGGAACGTCGAGCGCTTGTCCTGTGGTAACATTTTGATGCGATTAGTCAAGTTTTGTTCCAATTCTGGGTAAATTTAAAAAGGCGTTTTCCGGCCTCAGGAATAAATTGACCTATAGTTGCTTAATTTTCATTCCGCGAGTGCTGAAATATAGTTAAAAGCGGTTTATCGAACTGGTGTTAAGTTCTTTACAAGCAAAGTTTTTCGGAGATAGGTAACCTTTACAAGGACGAAATAGAATTGATGTAAACGTCAAAAAAAGGGGCGATAAAAATTCAACAAAAATTATATAGGTATAGACTTACTTGTGGATACCTCTTGAGATTCTCCAATATCTTGTCGACGCACATCTCAAGGCAGGTCTTGGACGCAACGGTGCAGGAGCCCAACATCCGATGGAGGCCTTCTCTCACGTCCATGGAATAGTCCTAAAAATTATATTACTAGTTCAGTTTTATTGTTCGCGGAACTTTGATGATAGTTAGTAGTTTGGTCATGCATGAGTGTCTATCCGTGATCATGTCTGCCAATGACAGACGTGAGTATGAATGTATGTTTGAGATCAAGTGATGAGTGTCCATCTGACTACGCGAGTGTCTGAAATCACGTGAGATGCGCGTGAGACTGTCGATGGTACACTCACACATGTACAACATTATCACCTGCTACTACCCACCTCTAAGGCTCCCAGTATAGTCTCAAGCTGGTCTTCTCTCAGCACGATGTGGTGTGCGATGCGCGTGAGACTGTCTATGGCGCGCAGACGCACGTCCTCTATCTCGTCGTTGAACATGTCAACCAAGAAGTCTAGCGAGGTGGTCGCGAACACTACGTTTTCCATTGACAATTGGCACACTGCGTCCACGGCTGCTGTACGGACCTCTGGATAGGGATAAGAAAGAGAAAGTTAACATTAGTTTAGTTTAATAATAATAGTCCTCCTGACCGTTGTCAGTCACGGCGGTCAATCTTATGGCTCATTTACATTAGGTCGTTTTGGCCGATTCGGTTGCAGCTCGTATTCGGTCACCGACTAGTGTAAACGGGGATGAATTAATTCGGTTAAAACCATTGCGGTCGCCGCATTCGGTGACTGACTTAATGTAAACGCGCCACTAGCTTAGATTAGCCATTGGAGCGGGAAATGTTATAGTGTACAACTTGTACAAGTGTGTGCGCAGACAGGTGCACTCTCTGCTCCTTTTATGCTCATAGTCCGATGGGACGTCAATCAAACACGACCGGAGAGAGGTCAGGCGCAGGACCAACGGCTTAACGTGCTTCCAAAGGCACAGGGTATCATACCGCCAACTTCAAAACTCCAGGCTACTTTTGAGAAATTTCTAATGGAATTGTATATCAGGCTGGTGTCCGCAACTCCACGTCAAAGCGCGTATTTTGCGTGCGGATTTCTAATGGAAAAAACCCAATTTTTTGCCCAACCCCACGCTCAACAGTCGCATTTGCGACTGTCATTAATATCATCTCATTCGTGACATTCCACATCAGTTACTTAGTTCATTCCAATGAAAAGATACAAAATAGAGACAGGAAGACATGTCTTGCTTGTGTTTTTGAAGATGGGAGATCGAAGGACAAAAAAGAGAAGAAAAGCAGAGAAAGAAAAGAAAAAGCAATCTATTTAAATAAAATAGTTTTTTTTTCTCTTCTTTGTTGTCTTTTGAATGGGTGTTACTATAGTTTAGTTCCGTGTAACAGACCATTGTTGGTGACAGGCGACAGAGTCGCCATCTACGGCAACATTTTTATAGAAACCAGTCGTGACGTGGCGGTCTGCCATTGCGGTTGCGGCTGCTTCGGAAGAACTAGTGGTTACAACAAAGTTGTTACCCATGAGCTCGTCCTCCAAGCCGTGCACGAAGGCCCCGGCGGCGCCGCCCGGCAGCAGCTGCACGGTGGCGCTGTGCAGCAGCTGTCCGGGCGCGTCGTCCGCCCAGCGCCGCCCGGACGCCCACGCGCCGCTGCGCACCAGCTCCGCGCCGCGCTCATGCGCTGTGCGTTTTTTCTGTAGGTATATGGAGCATATTGAAGTCATATGAAGACTATACTTAAAAAGATTCAAGAAGCATAGTATTTATTATTAAACAATGCAAGTAGAGCACCATACTGTTTCAGGTCAGCCAAGTTGGCAAATTCAATTCAATTCATTTATTTGCAAAAACATGTGTAGTTAATATACATGGTATGATGCCTATATGTCGGAGGTAATCGCCGTCGAAATAGACCGCGGCGAAGGTGGTATGACGATCTGATCTTGTTTGCGGGGCGAACATGGCCAGATATCGCACAGGACAGAGAGGTTTGGAAGGAGAAAGGAGAGGCCTTTGCCCAGCAGGAGGACATTCAAAAAAAAAAAAAAAATATGCCTATATAGGTCTTACAAGGTACTCTTTGGCTCAACATGTTTGACCATGGCTGGTGTACCAATTAGGTCGAAAGACAACAAAACATCCAGAAGTTGATTTGTTTCCTTGATGGTAACCAGAGAGTAATTTTTGCCATTTAGAATAGATCTAAACTACAAAACCAAGTTGCTGTCCTCTTCTTCAACTTTTGCACAGAAACGAGCTAAAGGAAAGATACCAACCTTCATGTTACTCATCAGCTGTTTATCCAAGGTCTGCAGTAAGAAGCGGTCGGACACACCGCGGGTGGTACCGAGCAGCGTGCAAGCGAGCGCGCGCACTTGCATGCACAAGTCGTTCACCGCCGAGCAAATGCGCACGAACGCGTCGTCCACCAGGCGCATTGTGGTCTCGCCGTCGCAGAGGGTTATTGTGCTGGGGAGATAATTTAGTCATGCTGATCAATATTTGCATAAACTTCAAGGAAGTAAGTGACCTGTGAATTATTAAGTTATAATTCTTTCTCTTCATCATTTATGTTATAACATGCATTGAAATTGTGTAAAGAATGAGAGTAATTATTGGAATGAAAAAAAGTGGAAATACTTGTTCACAATTTTTTTTTAAGCTACTGTTGAAACACTTACTTCTCAGGATATTTGTTGCCCAGCACCCATACAAGCTTGAGGGCCACCTCCCGCACAATCTCATAGTCATCAGACAGAGCTATACACACTAAGTCATACAGGTCTGCACTCAGTGTCTGCCCCCTCTCATGCATAGTGAGGAGAGACTGGAATGCTCCTGAACGCACTCTGGCGTCCTGAAAGGACGAAAAAAGTTTGTAACACGATAATAAGAGCTGACACAAACTCTTGCATAGCGACATTCGGTGGTTAACCAATATCTACCTTGTGGTACTGAAATAAAGTTGAAAATAATATCAATAAATGTATACCATCCTTACAATATTGATTTACCAGTTGTTATTCAACCTGCCATACATGTCATGTAATCAGTATCAGTAGTACTAACTACAATGATTATATATTTAATAGAACTTCAATTCAGTTCAGTGACTTTCTTTTTACCTGACTACAGCAAAGCCAGGAGGAAAGGTTATGATTTTATCAGTCTATGTAGTAACCTAAACTATTCATCCGATTTTGATAAATAAGCTGTCAATCACGTTGTTATTATGGCTCAAGTAACATAGGCTACATTTTAACCGACTTTCACAATGAGAGGAGTCGATTTTACCTTGTAAACCCCAAATTTAATTAGAGCGTGATTTTTTAGTAGTCCAGTTCTTTAGTTGTAGTATACTGTGCAAATTCTTGTTAAAACATAATATTAAAAGCAATATCATCATGTTATAAACAGTAAATTTCAAGGTTACAAACATTTACTCACCTCAGCATGTGAATAGTCACCAAGCAGTTTCACAATAGCATCAGCTTCCATTGCCATCTCCGTAGTCCTCTCCGACTCAGCATGAATAGGGTACAGCTCACTGATCAGCTGCAGGCACCGGCACTTCACCTGATGGCTGGTGTCCTTCAGATTATCCTTGGCTACGGCTACCAGGCGCATCATGAGGATCTTGTCATCACTGAGCTTATTGCCAAGTTTGAGTAGAGTGGCTATGCCTTGCGCTATAACCTGTTAGTGAAATTACATTATTATAGGAACAATGGTGCTCATTGCCATTCAACATATTTATACACCCATTTTCTTTAAGATTTGGGTGAAAATCTTACCTTATGGGAAGTTTCATTTTTAATTAAATGAGCTGTCTCATCAATCAGATTGCTCAGATTAGCTCCAGGGCACTCCAGCCCAATGTCACAGAACAACCACAGTATTTTCACACGCACCACAGCTTCCTCTTCAGACTGGAAGTGTTCGGACAGCTTCTTTATAGCCTCTTCTACATCAGACTCTTGGAACTGTAGACAATCTGAGATGCGCAGTAGTAACTGTAATGCCTCGTCACTAGACTTACATTTCTCTAATAGGCCAACAAAAGCAGCGGCCGAGCTGCCTATCAGCGGCTTCTTAACGAGGTGCAACTTCTTCGTGGGAGGACCATCCTGAAAACATGTCGTTAATTGAATAAACTCAAAAAATAACCAGACAGGGTAAGTACAGCCGCAAGCTAAGGTTAGATACTTACTTGGAAGGATTTGTTGTACTCCGCCAGTGCTCTCTTTTTAAGTACCGCTGCCATTTTATATTTTCAAATCCTTTTTATATTGTAAACTCGTAAATACAATAAGAAAACTAAATCAAAAACAGTTTAGGTCATGTTTATATTTTAGTAAAATTGACAGCACATAGCATTTAGCAATGAAACTCATTCATTTCATTCAGTCAGTAATCACAGATTATAAATAATGTGTGGCAAAAACGTTTGTAAAAATTACTAGTCTTTTACATTAATTTGTCTACAGGTGAAATGCGATTGAGATGACGAGTAGTTTGAAAGAAGAAGATAATAAAAGATATGCTGCGCGTTCCATCACCTCAGAGTACAAAAATGAAACTATAAAACCCTGCGGAATAAACAACGTCAAACATGTCGAATTGTCTCACTGTCATTGTGCTGTCACTTGTCAAGTTGCATATGGTTGGGATGTTCACTTTGACTCAATTCAAATTATTTTTTATTATTAAATTTAAAATAACCAATAATATAGCTTTCACTTATTACTCAATTAACACTAAAATAATAGTGTTTTCATAAAGAACAAGTGAAGATGCCGTGTATTAAAAAATAAAAATGAAGCCACTAGCCCTTCATCCCACACGTAACAATTTATATAATTTAGTTATTAATTGTAGTTCGTGAAAGGTCAACGTAACTAAATTACTTAAATTACTATCTATAATTTACTTTGAGGTAGGTGTACTGAATTTGTTAATGTTGCACTCACTCATTCAGTTTCGATCTTTATCACTAAATCTATCTATTATTAATGATATTTACTTTCTTGATAGACGTAGATGTATTTGAAGAAAAAGTACGAAAGTGAAATAACAGTGTTGTTATTTACAGATCATGGAAGACAAAAAATAATGTCATGTGAAATCAAAGAGCAGGAAATGTCAGAAGGGCATCTCCTGGAGGGCGCGTCTGTCGGGGAGGGCACCGTCGCCGTGCCCGCCGTGCGCGCGCGCATGTCGCAGCACTGGAAGGAGTTTGTGTGTGGAGGAGGCTCTGCATTCTGCAACATACTGATCAGCTATCCACTGAATAAACTCATATTTAGACAGGTAACTTTAAAGCTGACTCATCTAGTCCTATTTCTATATGTACTTACATAGACACAGAAACCAAACAAAACATTAATCGTAATAAGGAAAACTTATTGTTATAAATTGAAAAAATCCTTTGAAAACCTTTTACAATGATCAATGTCACAACAGTCCTATTTTTGTTTGCTGTTGTCAATAGTAGTCATTATTATTCTTAATGTTTAAATATTTTCCTAAACTGCAACTTCTCTTTAAAAAAATATTGCAGCATGCATAACAATGCAAAGTATAGTTTAAGGCAGACCAAAGGTATTTATCAAAACTTCTGGGGGCATGTCTTATCACTACAGCGATAAGGTTATCTTATCAAAATTTACATATGCATACTTGAAATTTTAGCAATTAAAGAAGACTAGTTATAATATGTTGTAATTTTAATGTATTTCATTCAGCAATCAAGTATATGGTGTTAGAAAAGAAGCTCATCCTTTTATGTGTAAGTCAAGGACACCAACATGTCTATAATGGTGTTCGTGATTCATGTTCCAGATGATGCATGGAGTTGAAACAACATTTGCGTTACACCAGTTGCAAAAGGAAGGCCTGGCTTTCCTCTACCGTGGCATGCTGCCTCCATTGATGCAGAGATCCCTGTCAATGTCCATAATGTTTGGAGTATATGATGAATGCCTACAACCATTGTTAGAGAGCCAAGTCAATCCTTACCTAGCAAAAACATGTGCGGGAATGGTCGCCGGGTCTGTTGAAGCAACACTAATGCCTTTTGAGAGGATACAAACCTTACTAATACATCCAAAGTACCACAAAGAGTTCAAGAACACTGCAGACGCAGCCAGTCATATTGCCAAGCACTATGGTGTCAAAGAATTCTACAGAGGATTAATACCAATATTATTTAGGAACGGCCCATCCAATGCAATGTTTTTCATAATACGTGACAAAGTGCGTGATAGGCTACCAGTGCAGGAGAAGGTATTCTATCAAAGTTTACAAAACTTCTTGGCAGGAGCTACAATTGGTGCAATTCTCAGCACACTATTTTATCCTTTGAACGTTATAAAAATTGCCATGCAGTGCGAACTTGGCGGTCCTCACAGGTCCATTGTATTTGAGTTTAAATATATTTTACGCAAGCGAGGCTTTAAGCTCGCCAACTTCTACCACGGCGCGTTACTGAACATCTCCCGTGCTTTTTTAAGTTGGGGTATCATAAATGCTTCTTATGAAGTTTTAAGAAAATTTTTAAATGCCTAGTCAAGTTGTTTAATCTTGTACAGATATTATTTAACTGAGTTTCAAATATTGTTGATTCAAAATGTTATTTATTTTGTTTCTAAATATTTATATTTCTTGGGAATACATGTGTAAATATTCAGTAAGCGATCCAAGCGAAAATGACAAACAGATGAATCTGTTTTCCGCTATATCATGTCAGAGTTCATTGTGTTTGTTTTAAATTAAAAAAAAACAATGAAAGTGAATACTGGAGTCAATGTTATGAACTTATGACTGTTGGCGTGCTACAGTTTACTAAATATTTCACTACTCATCCATGTTAAAGTTTCAATAACTTCAGTTCTTAATTAAACTGTGTACATTCAATTATATATAATAATTCTGAAACGAAATTCAATATTGGAGTTGTATAAATTCCACCTATATGTATAAGTTATTTATTTATGAGCGTATTTGGGAAAACCAAGGGTTAAATCTGTTAAGTGCCGTTATAGTTTATTAACTGTAATTAATGTTATTTTTAAGTAGACAATGTTTATTTATATATTTGGAAGCATTTACATTGAATGTTGATATTATAACATTATCTGATTAGCTTTCGATCATGGTTATTGTGATCGCTCGTGTATGATATTGTGTTAGTGTGGCTCTGCAACTAAATACCGGAAGTTTGATAATAGTACAGCCTACGCTTGTAGTGCATTTTAGCCTATTTATTACATTTTGCAGTATTTTACGTGTCTATAGCCAAACCCAAATACATAACAGTATATTGATCTGTGTTATATAATAGCTGAATTAATTAATGTAGATTCCCACCTATCTGCGCAAGTTATTTAAAAAAAAATAAATGCAATGAAACAATGTGTGTATTTGTTATTTCGAGCGCACTCCTACGTATTGTGATATAATTCTGGAAATTCTTGATGTTTATGAATTTGTCAAAAATGTACCTATACCTTTACGACTGTGTAAATAATAACAAAAACGAGACCATGAAGTCAATCTTTACACCGGTAGGTTTACATAGGTGTAGAGAAAATAACGAAAAAATCTATAAATAAATTGATAAACTATCAACACTCCTTTATGAATACCGCCCGATGCTTCAAAATTATCCCACGGGAACGTAGTTACTACTGGGATAAACTAGATAAAATTCCCTTATCCTAAGGACCTAACCCAAGTCAGCTGGTCCGAATTTCATCAAAACCTGTTGAGCCGTTATAAAGGCGTAAAAGGTAAAACACTGACAGATTTACTTACGTATTTTTATTATTTGTGACGAAATTAGTACGTATTTTCTTTACATAATAAATATATTCAAATTGAATACCAATCTATCGAGTTATTGGTAACATTTGTATTAGAATAGCGTGTGTAACATATTCAAACATATTATCAAATCATTTCCACCTTGACGATTTATGGCCTTGTTCTAAATTATTCAGCGAGAAGCTAACAAGTAGTTATAAACCTATAGTCCACGTTCATGCAATTAGATGAAATGAAATGAGTTTGTGAATGAATAAGTTGAATACATAACTTGGAATAACAACAAACTCCATCTCAAGTTTAAATTTAGAAGGTACTGAAACGGAATCTTTAAACGCCAGTATTGTAGTTTCTGTCTACCCTGATGGGAATAGCGTCCTTTTTTATAACATTTTTGTAACAGTGTGATTTTATACCCAATTAATCACGAATATTAAGCAAAACCTAAATGAATGCTGAAATATAAGCACCCATTTGGATTCCTCTCTGCCTCTGAAGTGTTAGGCAGAGGTGTACCTAATAGTAGTAGAGAATGGGCCATTCAGAGAATTAGGCTTTTAGAGAATCGGCCGTTCACAGAATTAGGCTTTTAGAGAATTGGCCATTCAGAGTATTAGGCTTTTAGAGAATTTGCCTTTTTGAGAACTAGACCTTTTGCGACTCTGTTGCCATTTTGAGAATTAGGCCTTCTGCGCCTAAACCCGATGCAGTAGGGGGCGAGCCTATTGCCATCAACCGGGCTCCAATCCAGACTCGCGCTGGCCTCGGCTGTAACTAAGAAATTCCTAATGAAAAAACCCAATGACACTTGCCCAATCTAGGAATCAGACCTCATGCTCAGTAGTCGCGCTTGCAATCATTAGACCAAAGAGCCAGTAAACTATAGCAGTGTAGTATCTAGTTAAAATGCTCTAATCTTAAATCCAATTGCGATAAGCCAGGTAACCAACGAGCTAATAAAGCTGAAGCCAGACAAGTGGAATCCAATCAAGATCAGTAGGTACTGATCTTGATTGGATTCCACTTGTCTTGTAGGTACATAATAGGTACAATCTTAAAGGTGCGTACAGACTATATCAAATCAAATCAAATATTTTATTCGCATAATATGGGTCTATTCCTATATCCTCATATTAACCATTTCTGGTATACGAAAAATAAAATAAAAGCTTATAATATATATCGGCGCGACCAACTAGAATAATTAAGTTTAATCATTTGATTGTCCTTAAATTAGTTCATAAACCATCAGTTGATTACTTTGAGTTTATTACGATGTAAAATTAATGTTATTATTGTAATTTCAATACTTAACCTAAAAACTTGTAAACACGCGCACGTGCGCCGAGCCCTATAAATACGGCCGCACTGTAGGCGATCAGTTTAGTCGCACTCAAACCGCCGTACAGTACGGACCTCTTAGACGTCGTTACGCTGCCCATTGAATAAACGAAGTTTATAAAGTTTTGGTGAAGTTTTCTTTAAAAATGAGTGGTCATCAAGACGACAACAATTGTGACGTCAGCAATGCTGACGTCACACTTTTTAAAAACAATAAGGAGGTTCCTCCTCCGTCATCAGAAGTGGGATTGCAAGAAGCTCTTACCCAACCCGCTTCCTCATCAGCTCTACCACCTGATCAACTGGAACAAACCAACATCCAGCAGCAAGAACCTGTGTTGGTTACCAATGCACCATTGGAAGCCGTACTGCAATCAAGACCACAAGCGTATCCTCAGCATGGAATGCAGTTAGGTGGGATACCACCACAATTCCTGATGCAAATGATGGAAACTATGCAGAAAATGTCGGAGCGCTTATGTGCTCCACCTACCGAAGCAAAAATAAGGATCAAGGACGTCTATTTACCATCATTCGATCCGGACACTCACATCGGTGTACGAGAATGGTGCCAGCATATAGATCAAGCGATTGAAGCGTACAAGCTTGATGATTTCGATGTACGCATGAAAGTCTGCAGCCTGTTGCGGGGTCGTGCAAAAATGTGGATTGATGATTGGATGGTGACTACTACAACGTGGGAAGAGTTGCGGAAAAATCTCATCACCACATTTGAACCCGAAAATAGATACTCCCGGGACATCATCATGTTTAGAGAACATGTTTACGACGCAACTAAAGACATTGCTGAGTTCTTATCACGTGCCTGGATCCTGTGGCGAAGGGTCACCAAAGACAAACTGGGCGACGAACACGCTGTGGAAGCTGTGATTGGATGCGTTTATGACGAGCGCTTGCGTATCGAACTGATGAATGCTAGGGCAACCACTGTCCCTGAGCTCATCTCAATTGCAACATCCATACGGAAGAAGCGGAGTCATCCAAGCTCCAGTTCCACAACATTTAACAAACGTTCACGTTTTTCGGACAATATGCCATCAACAACAAGCTGCCGTATATGTAAGAAGACGAACCACTCCACTAATGACTGCAGATTCAAACCTTCGGAGTCTAAACCCGAAGTTAGCAATAAGGATTCGAAAACAACAGCCGCAAACACGACAAACGAAAAACGAAACGAAACAACTGCTTGTACCTATTGCAAGAGACCAGGGCACACTTACGAAACTTGCTTCAAACGCGAACGTTCGTTGACTTCAAACGTTAACTGCGTAGCAAGCACTAAGCTGGCTCCTATCACCATCAAAATAGGTGAAAGGTCTTTGCAAGCCGTCTTTGACAGCGGGGCAGAGTGCTCAATCGTCAGAGAATCGGTTGCTACAGCCTTACCTGGTCAAAGGAGACCAGTAGTCAATTATTTGAAAGGAATTGGTCAATTCCCCGCACTATCGTTAACCAAACTTACGACTGTGTGCGTCGTAGATACCATCAGTGTTGAGCTTGAGTTTTATCTATTGCCCGACTATGAAATGTCAACAGACATTTTAGTGGGTATGAACCTGATCCATGACACTAATCTAAGTGTGATAATCACATCCAATGGGACGAAGCTAATCCATGAAACACTCGTCAATCATGTGAGTACAAGTTCTTGTCTCTTCCACAACTTGGACTGTGACCTAACCAATGAAGATGAAGTTATGCAACTACGACGACTTCTGAACAAATACGAACACCTGTTTATCCGTGGATATCCTAAGACTCGGGTCAACACCGGCGAGCTAGAAATCAGATTGAAAAACCCTGATAAATTCGTGGAAAGAAGACCATATCGCCTCAGCCCAGTGGAACGAGAGAAGGTTCGCACCATAATCCAAGAACTTTTGGAAAATAACATCATTCGTGAGAGCAAATCTCCCTACTCAAGTCCCATCATCTTGGTCAAGAAAAAGAATGGTGACGATCGGCTTTGTGTGGACTTTCGAGAACTTAATTCAAATACTTTACGTGACCATTATCCACTCCCGTTGATCTCCGATCAGATTGACCAGTTGGCAAATGGTAATTTCTATACAAGCCTTGATATGGCGGCTGGTT
This sequence comes from Noctua janthe, assembly GCA_910589295.1. Classification (NCBI taxonomy): domain Eukaryota; kingdom Metazoa; phylum Arthropoda; class Insecta; order Lepidoptera; family Noctuidae; genus Noctua; species Noctua janthe. The sequence continues at coordinate 7,144,673 of OU342556.1, read as the reverse complement.
TCCACCAGATTCCCATTGGTGAGACCTCCATAGAAAAGACCGCGTTCGTCACACCAGATGGATTATACGAATACCTCACCATGCCGTTTGGTTTGAGCAATGCTTGTTCGGTTTACCAACGATGCATCAACAGAGCTTTGACATCATTGCTGGGAACAGCTGCACAAGTCTACGTAGATGACGTGTTGAGCAAATGTACAGATTTCCTTGAGGGAATGTCACACCTGGAGCGAATCCTCATAGCACTGCAAGACTCGGGATTTTCTATCAATGCAGACAAGTGCGCTTTCTTCAAACGGTCCATCGAATATCTCGGGAACGTAGTTTCCAATGGACAAGTAAGACCGAGTCCACGCAAAGTAGAGGCCCTCGTAAAAGCCCCAGTACCCAAAACTGTCAAGCAAGTCGGACAGTTCAACGGTCTGGCTGGATACTTTAGGAAGTACATTCCCGACTTTTCTCGTGTAATGGTGCCTTTGTACGAATTAACGAAACAAGGAGCAAAATGGACATGGAGAGACAAACACGAAAAAGCCCGTAACACAATCATCGAATGCCTAACGTCTGCTCCAGCACTTACATTATTCCAAGAAGAGGCACCCATACTACTATACACGGATGCAAGCAGCCTCGGATTTGGAGCAGTATTGGTCCAGGTGACAGATGGACGCCAACATGCTGTTGCTTTTATGAGCATGAGAACCACGGAGGCTGAAAGTCGCTACCACTCCTACGAGTTGGAGACACTGGCAGTGGTACGCGCTATAAAACACTTTCGCCAGTATCTATATGGACGAAAATTCACCGTGATAACCGATTGCAACGCGTTAAAAGCGTCAAAACATAAAAAGGATCTCCTGCCAAGGATTCATCGCTGGTGGGCATTCTTACAAAACTACGACTTCGAGGTAGAGTACCGCAAAGGTGAACGTCTCCAACATGCTGACTTTTTCAGTAGAAACCCAGCTGAGTTTGCGGTCAATGTTATGATAAAAGACTTGAACTGGCTCAAAATTGAACAGCGACGGGACGATGAACTGCGACCAATAATGGACAGCCTCGGTGATAATAACCCAGTAGAAGACTATGTCTTGGAGGACAATGTCTTAAAGAAGAACGTCAATGATCCTGTCTTCGGTCAGCAACTCAGTACGGTCGTTCCCAAGTCGTTTCAATGGAGCATTATAAACTCTTTTCATACTGCGCTGAAACACCCCGGCTGGGAAAAGACTCTACAGAAGATCAGAGAAACTTATTGGTTTAACAAAATGAGTTCTACTGTTCGAAGATTTGTGGATAACTGCGTTATATGCCGAACATCCAAAGGAAGATCCGGGGCCGTTCAAGCCCAATTACACCCTATACAAAAACCGACGGCCGCCTTCCAAGTTATTCACATGGATATAACAGGGAAGCTGGGCACTCCAGATGATCAGCAGTACGTCATAGTCACCATTGACGCTTTCTCGAAGTATGTTTTACTGTACTTCAGTACCAATAAAAACCCACACAGTACATTGGCTGCTCTAAAACGTACTGTTCACCTGTTTGGCGCACCGGTCCAAATCATAGTCGATGGAGGAAGAGAATTCCTTGGTGAATTCAAGGAGTACTGTGACAACATCGGAATAAATATTCATGCTATCGCTCCAGGAGTCAGCCGAGCGAATGGCCAAGTTGAAAGGGTCGTTGCAACCCTCAAGAATGCATTGATAATGATTAAAAATTACGAAGCAGAGCAGTGGCACACTGTACTCGAGGAACTTCAGCTCGCAATGAACTGTACAACCCATCGTGTCACCGGTGTTGCTCCACTGACACTTATTACACAACGAAAACACAGCGTACCTCCTGAGCTTCTTAACTTGGTGAATATTGACAACGAAACCGTTGATATTGAAGCGCTTACTCAACAGGTCCAACAGAAAATGATTCGTTCAAGCGAACAAGACAGACAACGCTTCAACCTACATAAGGCCAAAATCCATCATTTCCAAAGAGGAGACTACGTATTGGTTAAGAATAACCCGCGCAACCAAACATCGCTTGACCTTAAATTCAGCGAACCGTATGAAGTATGTAGAATATTGGAAAATGACCGATATTTGGTAAAGACAGTTATCGGTAGAGGACGACCTCGCAAGGTTGCTCATGATCAGCTGCGCCGTGCTCCACAACCTGGTGATCAGTTGACCGTATCGGTGGAAAACGAATCACCTACTCACCGAGATCCCACTGCAGAACCAAACGAGCCCATCCCGTCGACCTCACGAGAAGAGCTGCAAGTACAGCCAAACCACGACCAACAGGGTGAAGACGACCCATCAGAATAAATGGTACGTAACTCAATTCAAATATTCCAAATTAACCTTCGAGAACTCTACGAGAACCTCCGAGAACCCCCGAGAACTCTACGAGAACCTCCGAGAACTCTACGAGAACCTCCGAGAACTCTACGAGAACCTCCGAGAACCCTTCAATAAAATCTCCGAGAACCTACTAACCTGAATAGCAATAATATTTCCAAAAGACAAAGCAACGCCAGTTGTTTACAGATGCTCTACTCAGAGGAAATTATTTCTATTCTTTCAGGTCTACGAGAACCCTCAACAATCTACGAGAAGCAACGAGGCTGGTGCAGAGCGCGCACCGCCTGTCAGTATGGCCGTATCGGCGCGACCAACTAGAATAATTAAGTTTAATCATTTGATTGTCCTTAAATTAGTTCATAAACCATCAGTTGATTACTTTGAGTTTATTACGATGTAAAATTAATGTTATTATTGTAATTTCAATACTTAACCTAAAAACTTGTAAACACGCGCACGTGCGCCGAGCCCTATAAATACGGCCGCACTGTAGGCGATCAGTTTAGTCGCACTCAAACCGCCGTACAGTACGGACCTCTTAGACGTCGTTACGCTGCCCATTGAATAAACGAAGTTTATAAAGTTTTGGTGAAGTTTTCTTTAAAAATGAGTGGTCATCAAGACGACAACAATTGTGACGTCAGCAATGCTGACGTCACACTTTTTAAAAACAATAAGGAGGTTCCTCCTCCGTCATATAATATAATAACAATAAAACGGAATGGGTGACATAACTATACATATAGGTACTCTTTTTAATTTTCGTTGTATAATAACTTAACTAGGTATTATTGCACTAGAATAGGAACATAGTGAGGTTTTATAATAATTTTCTATGCTTATAACTAAGGTATTCCTGGGTCGTGTAAAAACATTGACTAACCAGGCGTTTAATTTTTTTCGGAATATAGTAATGGGTAGATCTTTCAGTTCACTAGGTAATTATATATAACATAACATGTTACAGTTATATACAACAATGTTATATAACTTAAAAAATTGACAACACAAAATTTCTAGGGCTTTGGTTAGATCGGCAGATGACATGGAAAACACATATTGAGCATTTAATAAAAAAGCTAAATCAATATTGCTATGCCCTACACAATTTAAATAAAGTCGCAAATCGCAGCACCGTTCTTACCGCATACCACGCATACGTCTCCACAACACTGCGATATGGAGTAATATTCTGGGGTAATTCTACGGATAGGGAAGCGGTCTAAAAATGCGTTCGTGCAGTATGCATGATCCAAAACACTGACAGTTGCAAACCCTTTTTTATTAATCTAAAATTATTAACACTCCCGTCCCTTTACATTTATGAAGTTGCCATATTTATCAAAAATAACCCTAACCAATTCGAAACAGTATCCTCTAAACGCCACCAAGGTGCACTTAAGTCCAAATCCCATCAAACAGCCCTTTACTCAAAAAGTTTCCTAGGAATGGCGCCAAAAATATTCAATAAACTACCTAAGTCAGTAAAAACATCAAGAGATCCCATTCCCAATACGTTCAAAAAAACACTCTATAACTTCTTAATTCACAAAGCATACTATTCTATAAATGAATACCTTGAAGAAAAATGACTGTTTTTATTTTATATTTTTATTACTTTTATTAGCTTTAGTTCATAAGATTATGATTATTACTTACAAATCAATAATTTAATTGTTTACTTACTTTGTATTGATTGTTTCTGTTTAACGTATATTTTATAAAAGATTTTATTAAAGATTTAATATTAGGTAATTAGCTGTAATGACAGTACCTAGTTTTAGTTTTTATTTAAGTTTCAGTTTTTATACATACCTATAAAAACTACCTGCACGACTTAATGTGTAGACATTATTTGTACGCCTTTGCAAGGCAGCACATAGTGAAACATAACTCTTTTTGATAACACCGTGTATTTACTTTACCTATGTCTCAAATAAATATATTTGAATTTGAATTTTTTAATCACGCATTCTCTGGTCAATAAACTAGGACGAACCCAGCATCTACGTTTTTTTTGTTACCTATGTGAAAATACAGCAGTCGCTGCCACAGCCAGCAAAACGTCCTGTCGTATCGACATTGTGGATAGCACTGAAGAACGACAAACAACAATTGTTATATTGCATTGTTATTATTGTGTACGGTATTGTTTTATGTTGCAATGTTGAATAACAAGGTTACATAATGTGGACGTGTTATAAAACACAAGTTATATAATATGTTGCATAGTCTGTACCCACCTTGACAGTGTATATCTCCGTTAGATTCTGTGATATACTTTTTCCTTCACTTTGTTTACCTATCCATACACACTAAGTACGTTTATATTTTTTATCTTTGTCCCCAGCCATATTGTGACTCACGAAAGAATCGACGATTTTATTTACAAACTAACTTATGCCCGCGGCTTCGCCCATGTGAAGTTCGGTAACTGTCCCACGGGATAAAAAGCATCCTATAAGTTAATCCAAGTTCGAGAGAGGAGCTCGGGGCTAAATAATAACAGCCGCTCGGATCGATCTTTAGGTTAAGCCGTGCTTGCCTAGGTTGGTCTGTGAATGGGTGACCACCCATTACATACCGAGTTTCCTCCGTGCCTCGGAAAGCAGGTTAAGCCGTTGGTCCCGGCTGTCATATGTAGATCTTTGACAGTCGTTAAAGGTAGTCAGTGGCTCAAAAAGTCTGACAACCAGTCTTACCAAGGGGTATCGTATTACCTAGTACTAACTGGGTTGTGGAGGTCAGATAGGCAGTCGCTCCATATAAAATACGGATATTCAGCTGCATCTGGTTAGACTGGAAGCCGACCCCACCATAGTTGGGAAAAGGCTAGGCAGATGATGATGTTAATCCAAGTTTTATAACTTGGATTAACATCATCATACAAATCCGTTCAGTAGTTTTCGCGTGAAAGAGTAACAAACACTCATCCTCACAAATTTTCGCATCTATAATATTAGGAAGAAGATACGTGTGAAATTCAAACACGGACCTAAACATCTAAGAATACTAGGTAAAACGAATATTGATGGTTACTGAGCGGGAATCGAATCCGCTACACTTTGGAAAAAGTAACCTAATTCAAAATATTTGGGTTTTAAATGGGTTTACGTTGAAACTTATTGGGAACCTTGGACTTATGAAATAGTTAAAAGAAATCTTCAAATAAAGCATTTATTTTTAAAAGTAGTTAGGTACATACAATGTTATTGAATACTTAAAATACGTTATGCCGTCACATTCATGATATCAAATAAAACCTACTTGCTTAGTTTAGTTGTCAATTAAGCAAGTTTCTGTAGCAGCAAATTTCTTCTAAAACAACAGGTACATGTTAGAAGAAATTGTACTTGAGAATAAGTACTCAATGCTAAGTACTCAGCATAATCAGCTTATAATGTTCCCACTGCTGGGATACAGGCGTCCTCGCTATGAGAGCGAATGGGCTATAATCCACCACGTGGGCCCAGTACGGGTTGGTAGATGTCACATGTCTTCGAATTTTTGGTTTTAGGACGTGCCGGTTTCCTCACGATGTTTTCCTTCACCGTTTTGAGAGCAGATGGTGATGAAATAAATTACATAAAGTAATGCGCCTGCCTGGGTTCGAACCCACGACTTACTGCTCGTAAGTCGGGGTCGCCACCCGCCGTATCCCCCCTTTATCTAATTAGGGTACAATTTACCCCAAAGAAGTGGCGCGCTTTGTTCTCTGCGCCCCCTCATGGGAGAAAGTGCGGTCACTGGATTTGCCGTACTTGGCGATGGGGCCCGGGCATGGTGGACTGATACAAGTGCGCACAAATGTACTTAATTGTATCTCACGGGCCCCTGACTCATGGTAATAGTAGAAACAGTGGGGTTTTGGTCGGTCAGAGTCCGACATGACTCTCCGTACACCTCAGACGGAGGGTATACTTGACGATTTCCTCACTAAAAAAAGGATACAATTTCCAAAATTCACACCCTATAAAAATGCGCCCTCTGCAAGATTTTGGTCACCGAAAGGATTATATTTGTCTAGGTTTAGTTTCAACGCCTGAATTGTGAGGTCCCAGAGCCTGGCAGCTTGCGCACCATCTTGACATTGTTTAGATGGCCTAGTCACCGCACAATCACTGAAATAGAAGAGTTTTTTTTTTTAATTATAGCAATCACTTATTATGTCCTAAACCCGTTGTCGACTGTGACAGTCAATATAAGATTTGATTAAGTATACTATCAAATTTCAAATGGAAAAACTCAAGAATTTTTGCCTGACCTTTGAATCAAACCTAGGTCATCATACTCAACATTATCGTTTACGACCTCTGGACCCACGGAACAGTCAGTATTTAAATTTTCATGTACTATACAGAAGGCAGGTCGCAAATCGCAGGATGTAGTAAAACTAAGAGATGGATATTAAAAAAAAAAAATCTATTGAAATCTTCATTAAGTAGGTACCTATAATAAAGCCCGCTCTCCTCTGCACAGGCATCGTCCACCGCACAGTAGATGGAGGTCTGCGCGCCACACCGCGGCGATTTCAGGAACCCGAGCCAGCCCAACACGTTGTTGAACAAGAACGACGTGCCATAGACAAGCGCCTCGTCGAAATGACGACTGATCTCCGTGCGAATGACGCCCGGGTGCAGGCTATATATCGTTACGTTTGATATGTTGTGTTCCTGTAATAAAAAAGAGTAATAATATTGGTATAAAATGTCTGTATAGTCGTACATGAATATTTTGGCCATAATCGGAGCTAACGCCGCCATCTTGCTCTTTCATTACTTCTTTTTCACATACAATTTCACTAATATCTGGCTACTAATACTTCGCTTTCCTGATAATGTCAATCAAGTGCCAACTAGCACTCTCTTTATGCTAATCTAAGTATCTATATTGATATATTAGCTGTACCCCCCGCAACCTTCGTCCGCGTGAAATTATTAACAATTTCAGGGGTTTTAATTTTTTTGCACGAAACCCTAATCAGTTTTCTAAAATAAAAGTAGCCTAAGTTACTCCTTATAACATCCGCTATGCCAGTAGAAGCCCCGTCAAAATCGGTCCTGCCGTTTCGGAGATTAGCTGGAATAAACACAGAAGACAAACAAAAAAAAATCATAAGTACCGTAAATGTATACCTACTTTCATATTATGTATTCAGTAAAAATCTATTGTTTTAAAATGACAAACAGACACTTCAATTTTATTTATTTGTTTAGGTAGATATATATCTATCTAAACAAATAAATAAAATTGAAGTGTATGTAGTCTAATGTATACAGATAAGACTACATAGCCCGGTACTCAGATCCAGTCGGCTGTCTTTAACCCGTATTCGTAAAATCAAGCATCGATTGACTGTAGTGAATTTAGGATTTTCCTCAAATGTCTCGCAAAAACAAATTTCGTGTTCTACCAAAGAATAACTGTGTATAAAGAAAGAAAGACGAAAGAGATACCGTGGCCCTGGAACACAAAGGGCAAAGAAGGAACATGGATGGGTTTTAGTCAGTACAACTCTGACACTCCCTTCCGCTCCGCCCAGAGTTGGGGGGGGGGGGGGGGGGGGTCATTTGATGAATTACCAACAAAAACAAAAAGGATTATTTTGACTGGCGTTAAAATCTGATATATTCTTTCTAACTTTACCTTCAGTTTATCGGCAAGAGCTCTGGCGAAAAGAACATTGGCAGCCTTACTCCTGCAGTATGCTTCGAACGCCTTGTATGGTTTCCGCTCGAAATTCAGGTCATCTAAGTCTAGTTCATGTTCTGAAAGCAAAAAAAAAGGATGTAAGTTTAGAACTTTTTTTAAAAAGGGGTACCGCTATCACTAAGACATGAAACGGGGTGTAAAAGAACCCATCACAAAGCCGTCAGACAAGTATTCTATACATTACATCAAACTAAGTAGCACTACGCAAAAAATGTTGCTGGGAAACGACCATGAAACGACTTATTTTATTGGTGTGAAACATCGCGCTTACGTTAGTGCTCAATGTGACGCTCTCAAAAGTCGTTACGTTGACTATGCTGGGCCAGTATTGGTGGCCAATCGTAAAGGCCGAGGATGCAAACTTACAAAGTCCTATATGTGCATCTTTGTTTGCTCGGCAGTAAAAGCCATACATTTGGAGCTCGTCACCGACCTCACCACTGAGGCCTACATGGCCGCTCTAAATCGTTTCGTGGCGCGTCGCGGCAAGCTTCGAAGCATCACGTCCGATAACGGAACCAACTTCGTAGGCGCATCAAATGAGATGTGTAGGTTCTTACAATCATCAAATGTTGCATCTGAAATGGCGCAGGAAGGTATTGAATTCATTTTCACCCCTGCATACAGACCTCATTTTAATTCATTGGCTGAAGCTGCTGTAAAATCCTGTAAGCATCATTTAAAACGGTTACTGCATCTTACCCACTTCACTTTCGAGGAGATGGCTACCTGTCTCACTCACATAGAGGCGGTGTTGAACTCACGCCCTCTTACTCCTCTTTCTTCTGACCCTAACGATTTTTCGGCTCTCACTCCCTTTCACTTCCTAATTGGACGACCATTCTTATCGGTACCACATCCTCAGTTGACTGAAGCCAACATCACGCGGCTGGATCGTTGGAAGCGTATTCAGCTCATTAAGCAACACTTCTGGGGACGATTTCATAATGAGTACATTTCTCTGCTGCAGGCGAAATCAAAGTGGTTTGTTTCCAAAGGTGAAGTGAAGCCGGGGTCATTAGTCCTGATCAAGGACAAGGCAACGCCACCTCTGCTCTGGTCCCTGGGTCGGGTCACAAAGACCCATCCCGGCGTAGACGCGGTCACGAGAGTGGCTGAATTGAAGACGAAGCGGTGCACCATTCGCCGTGCTTTCGACAGCATCTGCCCCCTACCAGAAGAAGATTGAAGAGGAGTCTTCAACCCGGGGAATATGTCGGCGCCTTTTTTTTTTTTTTTTTTTTTTTTTTTTTCGGATGGGAAATCATCAAATGACCCCCCCCACTCTGGGCGGAGCGGAAGGGAGTGTCAGACTTGTACTGACTAAAACCCATCCATGTTCCTTCTTTGCCCTTTGTATTCCAGGGCCACGGTATCTCTTTCGAACAGTCCCGCAGCCCTGGCAGGCATCGGTCCTTGCGGACCCCTACTTATTTGCTGACATCTCTTTGAGGCGCACGTGGAACACGAACGCGCCGTCGACACGGCCTGTCGTCATAAGACGGCCGGACGGCGAGCTAGCCCATAACTCGCCGTCCACAGGCCCGCGCCTACGGTGGCCGGGAGCCACCACGTGACCCCCAACGCCCAGGGCGTCTCCCGCGGCGACTGGGACGTGAGGTTCTTTCCCTCTCACGTCCCGCCACCTCCTTCACTAGCATGACTGCTTCGCAGAAGGAGGTGACGGCTTCCCATTCCCTCTCGCTCCGGACCATGGCTTGAACCAAGGCCGGACGCGAGAGATCGCCGCCGCCAATCGCCGCTACGAGGACACGGCGGTGCTCCGCCCAAGCGGGGCAAACCTCCACGGTGTGCTCCACCGTGTCCTCCGGACGATCCTCGCAGTGGAAACACCCGGGCGTTTCCTCCCGCCCGATTCGGTGCAGGAACCTCCCGAAACAACCGTGTCCGGTGAGGACCTGCGTCAGGCGGTAGGTGAGGGCGCCGTGGCGCCTCTCTAGCCACTCCTCAAAGAGGGGACTTATCGCCACTATGGTGGCGTGCCCTGCACGGGGTTGCGACAGTCGCTCTCTCCATGTCGCCATGAGATCACGCCGGAGGTCTGTCGGTCTGTCCGCTGAGCGGCAATTTGCCGCGGCATATGTCGGCGCCTCACATATGCGTGAATAACCGCGGGGAGGGCGCGGGGCTCGGGGTACCGAACCCGGCTGCGCGAGCGCCGCTGCGCGCCCTACCACGACACTGAGCTCACAGACGCCGGCCACTCCGGGCATTTCATTGTACGGTCTTCAAATAATATGGTAATTGTGGCATTACACCTATTGATATACAGTCCACTAGTTTTCTTATAAAGTCCCAACCGAGTCTATTCATTGGTTTGTTAGTGCTCAATGTGACGCTCTCAAACGTAGCTGATGAAAAAATTACATAACATAACATCACGACTTTAATTCCTGCAGGGTTAGGGAGAGGAGAGGCGTACCTACTACACTATGTATGGTAATTGGTACCCCAAATTTCGCCAGTTATGTAAGTCCCATGTAATAAGGGGCGAGCCTATTGCCATCAATTAGGCACAAATCCAGACTCTGTAACTGCTACTGAGAAATTTCTGACTGAAAAACACTGCCCGACCTAGGGACGAAACCAGGACCTCATACTCAGCAGTCACACTTGAGACCACTAGAGCAGCGAGGCAGTAAAGGTATAACATTGAAACTTGTATTATGTAAATAAAATGTGTGAAAATCTTGAAATTTTGACCTTCAATAAATACTACTTACAAAAAAAATATAATGGCGGGAAGAACCCGTGCCTGTCGGCTTCATTAAGTGTGTTTTTACACCCTGTATTAGTCGATCATTTTGATAGCTTTAGGTTACACTGGAAGCCGATCCCAAAAAAGTTCGAAAAGCCTAGGCCTAGGCAGATAAATTTGGATATTCCGTTATTTTTTTAAAACTCACTCGCATGAACGTATGATGAAACGAACACAACCCTTGACGGGCCGTTCTGTATGAGAAGCGGTAGCAGCAATAGTGTGAGCAGCGCGTGTCCGAGGTGGTTGGAGGCGATGTGCGTCTCGAAGCCGTCGCTCGTGCTGCCCGCGGGACACATCATGACGCCGGCGTTGCACACTAGCCCGCGCACGCGTCCTCCGCGTGACGTCACGCGCGCACAGAACTCGCGAACACTATCGAAGCTGCACAGGTCAAGTTCCTCTATGACTAACTCTCCAGTGCCCTGGTCTGTCTTTGAAAGTTTTTCGATATCCTCTCTAGCTGCTTTAGCTTTTTCCACGTTTCGGCAAGCCATTATTACGTGCGCTCCTGAAAAGAGTTGCATTACACAATTACAACCTAAGTTACTTTGCCTCGTCGTTCCTACGGAAAACAGTAACCTACTTGCCTTCTTTGAAAGGCAACACAACACACCACACCACATTATGCGGGGCATAGATACCTAGGTATCAGTGGCGAAGGTTCTATAGAACTCGATTCCTTCCCTTTGAAAAATGACACGTCAGTATTCTGCAGACAAATAATGTAATCACATTAAAGATATGTACTCCAGCTTACCTCTTATAAGAATTAACCCTTCGCTACTGCTAGGTATTCCTAATTATGCTATTTCTACAATGCGGGTTCCGCATTGCGGGTTCGGGTTGGGAATTGCCATACCCAACACTGAATATTATTGTGGCAATTAACAGAACGGGAAAGAAGATGATGATACCCTTTATTCGCTCGAGATTACCCAGATAAGTTAATTAAAATAATTATTTTTGCAAATCATAATTTACCTCTCTTGTAAAGATCCAAAGCAGTTTCTTTGCCGATGCCGGTGTTGCTGCCTGTAACGATAACCGTGCATCCATCCAGGCGTTTCTGGCTCTTGCACCAGCCGCTTAGGTAATCCATCATTGAATACTACAGAATTGTATCTAAAACAATGAGCAGATTCATTCGCGTATGACATTCACAATAATTTAAAAGTCACAGTTATCTTACACGTTCTTTTACTGATAAAACTAATCCTAGACTATGATGCTCAAAAACACTGATTGGTTTCTATTAAAACACAAACACAAACTATTCCGCTACGCGTGCCATGTTCTACTGGACTGCAGCGCATCGCAAATTGCACGATGGTATGAGTAGGTGCACTCGCGATTATTTATTGTAGCCTCGCAGGGCTAGCGAACGTTAACGCGGCTTAAACATTAGTGCTAGATTCACAGCACTATCTATTGATCTGCGTGTCTAGTAGAATATGTGTTAATAACATAAATCTGCGTAAACTATTACGAAATGCGTTCCCCTCCAAATTGTTTAATCAAACGTCGAGGTCGTGGCGCGGCGACAGCGGCGACCTGACGGCGAACTAGGAGTGTCGCGGGCTGATGGATATGTCGACCAACAATGTACGTACTAGGCAGGTCAATGTCACATTGGCAGCGAACTACAAAGTACTTCTACATTAAGCCCTTAATTGAATTAAGATCAGAGTTACGTTATTGAAATAAAATGAAATAGGTACGTACTTACGTAGACCACGACTACGTACTATGACTATCGTTATATCAAACTCAGTTCAGGTATGTTACTTTTAAAAGTTTTAACACCACTCTGCAAGTCCGTAATATTATTATTTAGCAAGTATAGTTACGAAGCGGAGACACCGTAAGGCGACACTATAACAAGCAGAGTAAACACAATGAAACGTGAAGAGTAACTGAGTTGAGGAAACAGATCCAAGGATATCAAGTAATATACAGATAGGGCCTTGCACTTTAAAATCATGCACTTCGAACTCCAAAGTTGTGCTGACATATTATGTGAACTTGAATTATTTTCTCATTGAAATAAAACTATCACCTTGTTTACCTTCCTGTACCTGTATTTAGATTTATGATTCTACAATAGTCGAAATGCAGTCACAAAAAAAACAAAAATAACCTGTATTTTACCTGTGGGTCCACAAATGTCCGCTTGGCGTAGTGGTTAAGCGCTTTGCCAGCGCGGTCGCAGGTTCGAACCCCGAATTTGGCTACCGTTTTTTGTCACATAATTATGTGTAACAGAGGGCTCATTAAAAGTACATTAAATTAAGTAAAATGAATTTTAATAGTTCATATTCTTTGTACAAGACTATTTCTTTTTTAATATAACTTACCAACCTGCTTAAATAATAATTGTATACGATAGAGGTCACTCAGATCCCCCTTCTACACAACAAAGGCACCCCAGCCGTACGTCGGCACTTAACAAAAGAGTTCTGAATCGCGCAATCAACATTTTCTTGTGACTTTGCATACATACTCGACCCAGGACGTCTTACATCGGGGTCCGCAGTTTCGAGGGAAACCAGTCCCACCAAGCTGGTCTAAGGTGGTATACAAGGATGTGGGAGTACAAGGGTATATTAACTAAAGTTACTAATTAAGTTAAATCACTCAGGTCATTTAAATCGCCTTCACACGGTGCACCCAAGTCAAGATTCTCACAAGTCACCCCTGACCTCAGGATGCTCATAATCATTGCTCATGCTACCTCCGAAATTACGTCAGAACGAACCGTCTGCTCGACCTCTTTTTTATTTTTATTCTTACCATCCTTTTAGATATTATACATAGCTGTGGCCCGCGTTTACGATTAGTATTTTAAGTAAGTAGGTAAGTTATTTGAAAAAAATGGTACTTATTTTAATCTACTTATTTTTAATGTGCTCCTTTTGCACACAATTATGTGACAAAAAACTGTAACCGAAAACGGGGTTCGAACCTGCGACCGCTATGCGTTTATCGTAAAGCGCACGCCAAGCGAACATTTGTTTTGATAGATGGAGGGAGACCCTTGACAGTGTTTAGGTTTATTATTGTTTTTTTGAATTGTTATTTACACATTCGAGAGGATACGATCAGTTGAAAAAAATAATGGGCAGTTATTTTTTTATCGGCGGTTGGTAAATTTGTGCGACAGTAAAAAAAAGTAATAAAAATACAATTGACTGGTTATTTCGTCTTACGATGTCAGTACTAAAATACGTATAAAATAAAGTCGCTTCCCGCTTAGATCTTTAAAACTACGCAACGGATTTTGATGCGGTTTCAAGAGGAAGGTTTATATTATATATGTTGCACCCGGGTGAAGCCGGACCGGGTCGCTGGTAATAAATAAATGGCCAGTAAAAATGATGGAATGGGCAATTAGATAAATAGTTCGTCAGTTGACACATGCACACCTAGTAAACACAGAGAACTTACCTTCCCTCAAATCTGTCCTCCCATAAATCAGGTTTATAATGTTAAAAATATTACGAAATATTTAATAACCACAAAAAATGATTTTTAAAAATTAAAAAAAAAACTGCATTTGCTGGTAGCTGGTAGTTTTATTTTAATGAGCATTAATGGCGATGCTAATAAAAGCGTGTTAAAATGTGAACCCATGTCACAATGACGGCTAAAAACAATAAAAAAAAAGAAACGATTGAAGTTCACATGTGTCAGCACAAATTGTACTCCGAAGTGCTTGGTTTTGGAAGCGCAAGACCCTATCCTATCTGTATATTAATAGATATCCTTGGATCCGTTTCCTCAACTCAGTTACTCTTTACGTGTCATTGTGTTTACTCTGCTTGTTATAGTGTCTCTCATAAGGTGACTCCGCTTCGTGACTAAACTTGCTGCATAATAACCAGACGTCGGAATTAGGTAGACTTATTTGTGTACTTACACTGATTTCATACAGCGAAAGAATAAAGTGGATATGCCTCAAATCCCAAGATTAATTTTAAAGAGTAGAAAAATCCCGTGATTTAAAAAAAGTTATTTACTTTTACACAATTTAAACCATCCGACATCGGACATCATGCGCACGCAGCGCAGCAGTTAATGAAAAAATGTCGCGGGTTCGATTCCCGCACGGAACAAATATTTGTATGATCTACAAGTAGTTGTTCCGGGTCTGGGTATTTGTGTATGTGTGAGTTTAAATCTTTGTAAACGCATCCACCTTACAGGAAAAAATCCTAGCGTGGGGCAACGTAAATAAAAAATTGTATTGTGAATTAATGTAAATACTAATAAAAATTGTATGTTAATTATCTTTGTTTTATTTGTCTTATCTATCTCTGAGGTTTTTATTATTATTTATTTGTAATATTGTTGGCCACACGGGTTTGTATTATAAATCCCGGGAAATCCCGGGAAGATCCAAATTAACATCAATATTTCGATGTAAGTACGTAAATAACTCTACCTAATCACGACCTCTGATAATAAGACTATTGACTTGCAGAGTGGTTTTAAAAGTAACAAACCTGAACTCTATTTGATATAACGATAAACGTAGTAGGTACGTAGTACTAGTCTACTATACAGAGTGTAACAGAAATGGTAAAGTCATATGAAAGGATATTCTGCAGACCGTCAAACTGAACAACTTCCTCCAAAATTATCAGCTGTCCCATATATTTAGGTCGAGTAGACATTGAAATTCAATATGGGACAGTTGATAATTTGAAATAATTATGAAAAATTGAAAGGCATTTTTTTTTTGTTGCTTTCGTAATCTTTTACAAATATAATTCCCTGCGGCTTTTTGCTTTGCTAAAGTCCTGTTATAAAAATTACAATTGTTTTTGAAGCTAACTCTTCTTCGATTGACAGTATTCCTAAAACAGTCGGTTAACAGTCGGTCGGTCGGTCGGTAGGTACTAATGCTAGTGTAACGGCGCACTACAAAAAGTACTACAGTGCCATCTATGACATAAATGAAGAACTAACATCAAATTCCTAAATCGTAAACCGACAACAACTGTCAGGCGGCAGTAGCCCACCAGACACAATTTAACACCCATCAGGTGGCCTACCATGACGTCTTATAGCAGGAGTAATTCTAGCGTGGGAAAGAGATGGCGCTAGACGACCTGTATAGCTCTGTCTCTTTCCCACACTGGAATTACTCTTTTAAGATGTCATAGTAACCCACCTGGTCGAAGGATCCTTCCTTTTCTATGGGGGATGAAGAACTTAACGCCCTGTTCTTCATACCCCCAAACTAGTGACCCGCCCCTACACCGCACGGCGCCACCTATCGGATCTATAATCTGTCCGAGTTGATGCAAAAAAGCTACTTTATGAGTAATCAAACAGTGTTATCTAGGTTAATTTTATTGTGATGTAAGAAATTATCGTGGGTTTCTAGAGTGTGCTGCCTCCCCCCCAGTATAATTAGTATCATCTGATTAATCGATTTCCAAATAATGTACGTCGTTAGTTAATTTATCATTTGACTTTGTCTGGGCGAATTTCGTATAGTTTTCCCTAAGGAACACCCCCTCCACCACCTGGCGTAACTTCGTGGTCAGCCAGGAGCATTGCGAAAACTGAACCCCGTCACCCATCTCCAAGAATTTAAACCAATACTGATGTTGTTTAACTGCCTGTGTTCGTTGGTCTGGTGACAAACACTACTGTTGACTATGAGGTCCTGGGTTCGATTCCCACGTCCGGAAAAGTGGTATTGGGTTTTTCGATTATGGTTTTGTGCCAGGTTTATGGCAGTAAGCACACATATATGGGACCTAAACGTAACTGGCGAAATGTTGGTGTACTAGCTATGGTACAATTCTGCATAACCCTTCGGGGGCATGAATAATGTAAATGTAAAAAAACACACAGTATATCCAGCTGTGTCGCTACCCCGATCTTACAAACCTTGAAATATTTTAAGGTTAAGACCTGTGTATCTATTTTCATAAAAAAATCCTGTTTCCATTCATCCACTTCATAAAAAAAAATACATATTTATTCCACTGTAAATTACGCTGATATTGTCTAAGTAATTATTTGAAAAATATTTGAAGTTCTATAGCAAACTGAACTTAACGTGTAGGGACTAGGGACTAATTTCTCCAAAAACACGTAAACTTTACATAATTAGAATCTGAATTGCGAACTTCTTCTTAATTCTTCAATAGTTTCGCAGAGTCCTGTGTGAAAGGGTCGTAGTCGCGCAGGTTCAGCATGTCGATGGTCACGTTCCACAGCTTCTCCGCCTCGCTCTCACTCTGGCATTGCCTCGAAGGTGTACTCTTTGCACAGTCGCTGGAAAAAGACAACATAATAAATAAGCACAAAGTAAAACAACTGCAATCTTTGTAAATCATTTGTTTTTTTTGTTAGTCTATTGAGTGTCCCACTGATGGGCAAAGGCTTTTCCCTTTCTCCTTCTAAACCTATCCTGTGCCATCTCTGGCCATTCGCCCCGCGAACAAGATCAGATCAGGACCACCTTCGCCGAGGTCTATTTTAACGGCGATTTCTTCCAGGGAGTCACGATCGGAAATTAATTAGCTTTTAGTCCTTTTATCGCATATATCTGTGTTTCAAAATCATTGACAACATTTTCAATTGAAACTGTTTTTTGTAAGTTCTGAGGCTAACAGGTAGTTCCTCGTGGTTCTACTGCTGAACTTGAGGTTCTGAGTTCGATTCTCAGGTCAAAAGCTATTGAGTTTTTCCATTAGAAATTTCTCAGCAGTATCCGGTTTATGGCCACAGGCTCACCCCATATGGACTTAAATATACTTACCTAGGAATATGCTGTGGTAAACAAATCAGCGAGGACATACAGGTGTGATACTAACCTGTAATAGAACCCACTCTCATTCTCGCATTTCTCATCGACGGTGCAGTAGATGCTGGTCTGTGCACCACACCGGGGCGTCTTCCAGCACCAGTTGAGCAGATAGTTCTGGAAGCCGTGCGTGACGATCCTCCACCCCGTCTGCGGGAAGTGGCGCCCGATGCTCGTCTTCACGATACCCGGGTGCAGGCTGTATGTCGACACGCCTGTTATAGCGTGCTCCTGAAGTTCAAATAAGTGTTATAAAGTCACCCTTTCAGTACCGGTACTTTCATACAAGCCTAAAAGCTTTGTTTGCCCTTATATCCTACTACTCTTCATGATGTTAAGATTTCTGAACAGTCTGCTTGCATTATGGGCCTGCCGTATTGTTGGCCCTTAGGGACGCCACTTTCCCCTCGTCTTCTATGAAATTTAGGGCTGTGTCTATGTTTTTTGTAATGGAGATTCAGAATGAAACTATTTATGAAATGAAAGCAAAATAAGGTACAAATGAAGAGTCATTCTCATTTTGAGTTCATAATTCATATCAACAAGTTCTACACAAGAATATTCATTTATTTAATACAGCATATGTCATGTCTTCTCACAGATCCACAAACATTCTAACATTTATCGTTTCTCATTCAAGTTTGGTCCCGTTTGGTCTCCACGAGCGTGTTGAGCATAGTCAGCATACGCGGTATAGGGGAGGTGAATCGAGCTACAGTGTGACAAAATGCGATAGTAGGTAATATAGAGCTGGAAACGACTAATGCCCGCTGTAACTAACGTCGAGTAAATCATCGCCTACCTAGGTGTAGTTAATGTCATTGTCAAACATAAGAAGTCTTTTATTTTCGCAGTATTCTGACTGATAAGCGACGAAATCTAGGCAAGTAAGTACACGGACTAGCTAACTAATTACAAAAGCAACAATCGCTTTGTTTAGAAAGAGAAAATCAGTACTGTTGCCATATTCGACAATAATTTTCACTTCGAACTAATTAGTCACTACAAGAACCTTTTTTTATTTTGAATAAAAACAAAACACAGTGTGGTATTTTTCTGGCCATCCTTCACTGGGAGCATTCGCTTGTAATGTCAACAGATTTACTTGTTTCTAAGCAAAATCGAATCTTCGATTGTTACAAGAGGATGTTCTCAGTGACGTCTTTAGTGACAACATTTTTAACAAAAGAATTATGTAACTTCCTTAAACAAAGGTAATTTTCCTAGTAATTTTAATAAATTATTCTATTGGAAACGTATCAAGTGTGCAGTTTGCAATTCGCATATCCTATTTATATACAAACTAGTGACCCGTCCCGGCTTCGCACGGGTGATATAAAGGGTGTAAATAGACCCTTAACATATCCGAAAGGCACTTGTTCTCCCCGTCGCGACGGGGAGAAAAAAAAAAAATGATCGCAACGACGACGCGTCGTTGCGATCATTTTTTTGTTCTAGACCATACCTGGGAACCTTCTAATTACGGAGATATTGGGGGTTAAAGTTCCACCTTTTCACAAGTTTTTTTTTTTTTAACACGTTAAGTGCGAAGCGAGGCCTAAATCACCCCTGATGCAACTTCCCTGTGGTGCGGCAAGCAAAAAAGTGAATTTCTCTGTCGTGCGAATGGCATAGCTTTGGTTTGGTCCAGTGTAGGAAAGAGATAAATATATATTTGAGATCACTAATGGTTCCGGACTCGGTGGTGTACCTACCTTGGTACCGGATGTCTTAGGCCTCGTGCCGCACTGAATTAATATAATTTTAATGCAGTGCGGAACGAGGCTAAAACGTCCCATATCCCCCCTGACCTCGTACCGCACTCAACGCGAGCTTCCCGCGACCAGTGTTGTGCATCACGTCGATTGGAGAGCACGTCCTTTTACAGCGCCGAACATGTCTAAACGATGTCGGAAGAAGTTAATTTTAAAAAACCCAGAAACAGAGCCAAAACAGGTAAGTTTTTAATGAAAAAATCTTCAGTAAGTACCTAGTTTTTTCTTATCTTGGTAGCTATGTACCTAAAGTAAGTGTAAGATATTATTACTTAAGTATATTATACCTAAAGATATTATTGGTAATAACGATTATTGACGTACCTAATACTTTACTTTACTCCTAAGATCTTCTATCACAAAAAACATTTTTATGTGGAACACTTAACAAAATACGGAAATATCTGCCAAAGCAAGTTACTAGTTACAAATTGCAGAAAGGCGAAATTATTGGAAAAATGAACAAAAAGGGCGTAAAGGTAATGAAATGGATGGATAAACGGAATGTTTTGATGTTGACTACGTGCAAAGATCACGATGATAACCTGATAGATACTGGAAAAAAGAAGAGAGGAACCGACGAATGCATAAAAAAACCGGGATGTGTTTTGCTGTACAATAAAACAAAAAAAGGCATTGACTTTTCTGACCAGATGTCTTCTTATTATACAACTTTGAAGAGAGGAATCAAATGGTGGAGAAAAGTTGTAATGGAGCTAATATTTGGTACGGCGCTAATTAATGCCTGGATTGTGTTTAATTCAATCAAAACTGATGGAAAAAAGTTACCAAAAAGACTCTTTGTGGAGAAACTTATAGAATCTTTAATAAAAAAGGAAATCGATGAGACCCCAGGTAATGTAATGCTTAGATATATTTCTTGACAGTCAACGTGTTGAAGCTTTCATAAACTAAGCTTGACATTTGGTCATTATTAAGTTATTTATTATTGTTTCCTTTTAATTATTCTGAATTTAAGCTACCTTACCTACCTACTCTTTCAACATTTTAAGTATAAAACAAACACATTCATTTGATGCAGTTATACCTACATTATCATTGTTATTCTCATCTACGATCTAACCTAAGTAACAATGTCAGTTTTATTACGTTATCTTTACATTTTTGTTATTTTTCAGCACCTGAAAGCGCACGCCATTGCCTCGAAAAGGGTGAAAAAAGGAGAAGATGTGTTGGTTGTTACCAAAAACTACGCACATTTTTACCATCTCGTGAAGCTGATAAAAAAACCAAAAAGATTTTGACTCAGTGCACTCAGTGCAAAAAATCTTATTGTCTACCCTGTTTCAATGAAAAACACTCATAAATAAGTACAACATATATATTGAGATTTTTATAAAAAAAGTATATTGATACTGATTTTTTAATGTTAATTCAAGTTCTAATAATTGTATTTTTAAAGCCCGAGGCAGAATAAATAGGACAGTTTCTTTTCTACTTCTGGTTGCCTTTTTTTTCTATTCTGTGAACCGCATTAAGATTTTCATATACAAATAGAAAGATAAACCTTATGCATAAACCGTAATCCATTATTTTCCAATAATAAGTCTGTAATAGGTGCCTCTTAATGGTATAGAATGGAACGCTTCGTGCGCGAGTCCGACTCGCACTTGGCCGGTTTTTTTTTCTTTATGGCGCCTTCAAGCACAATTTAGATTATTTAAAAAAAAATGTATCCTTTGATAGCTTTGTGTTGTTTTGCCAGGTTTTGCCCTTAAAACGATCTAATGAGATATAATTGATCAAAATCGGTCAAGTCGTTGCGTAGTTAAGACAGTTTAAAAACGTCGATATTATTTTTCCCATCACTAATCGCAGCGAAAATTTGCCCTATTTCAGTGCGTTACGAGGTGTATAAGATCCCATATTTTGTTTTGCTAATAATTCCTAAACTAGCCATCAGATCCCGGGGCGACGGTGGATTAGGGTTCATCAATTCACTGTCTATATCTATAAGGACCAAAATTCTCATTTATCTTTGATTTCGCGCCAGAAAATGGATTTTAGTCTGTAAAAGGAGGTGGGGTCTAATAGACCGCGTGTCGCCCTAACGTCTGGTCACGGTACGGGCCGATTATACCTCGTGCCGCAGGAACAGAAAGTATGCAAAAATTGGTGCCGCAGCTAACGTGTTAAATACTGACATGTTTTTAATGTAAGATTTTTACTTTACACACCTCCACGACCCCCGTACTATTCAATCCATCCATCAGCACAATGCTTTGAGTGCTTTCCATCGAGTCCTACCGTAAAACGTGATTTTTCAACCCAAAAAAAAAGTTGATTCCCAGCAATAATTTTTGCGTAAAATTACTTAGTTTGATGTACAGAATGCTTGGTTGAAGGCTATGTGAAGGGTCTGTTTACATCCTGTATCTATACATAAAAATCTTCAAGTCAACTACAATCAAGTCCGTTGCGTAGTTTAAAAGATCTAAGAGTACAAACAATGGGAGCGCCTTTGTTTTATAATATGTAAAGAAGATGATTGTCTAATGTAGGACATAGTGAATAGTGCATGGCTCATCCATCGGGTCTAACTACTTACGCAGTTTGGTCACGTCTATTCGCATCACCTACACTCTTTGCCTTGACATAAACGCGTAGTCATTACTATTCCCCAGCCTACCTTAATTTATATAATTTACTAGCTGTTGTCCGCGTTCTTAGTTCGTGTGAAATTATTATAGAAAAATTTACTTCCCTTTTTGAATCGGATTTTGTTAACAATTTCAAGTGTTTTATTTTAATTGCACGGAACCATAATTATTTTCTAAAATAAAAGTAGCCTAAGGTACTCCTTATGACATCAGTTATCTACCAGTAGAAGTCCCGTCAGTATCGGAACAAACAGACAGACAGACAAAATATTTAAAAAAAAATGTTTTGAAAAAAAAAAAAAAAATTCAATACAATTTTTACTTTCATAAAGCTGTTATTTTGATATTACAAACAGACACTTCAGTTTTATTTATGAGACATACCTACTTCAAAAAACTAATCTACTTAAATGATAAAAGTATAGATTATGTTAGTCTGCAAAAATACCGAATGAGTCTATTCGCCTTTTCGGTACTTTTTTACTCATTTATAAACGATAAACGACTTCAGTACCAAATCGACAGTGGCGACGTAAAGAGGACGGCGGAGGGGATCCGGCCCGGGTGTAGCTTGAAGGGTGCCAGTCCGTGCCTGCAGAGGCACTGTCACGCACTTTGCACAAAGAAATTAGGAAATCGTCCGCAGCGCAGGCACGGACATTGCTCAGCCAAAAGCACGCTCGGCAAGTAGGCTTTCCACGTGACCTGAAAATCCGGGGAGGTCCCGAAATTTTGCGTCTAGTCCCGTGTCTATTAATTAGATGTACCTACTGTCCCGGATGCTGAACACCTACTTGATTTTTACGCAAAGCTACGAGCCCCAGGTATCTTCTGTATTTTCTAAACACAGGCACTATATTTTTCCAGCCGGCTGCCTAGTACCTTCTATTATTGCTTTATTTAAATGATAACAAGAAACTCTGACCTATCCGAGGTGCCATTTTCTTTCGCTTCAACTATGTTGTTGTTGTTGTTTGTTGTGGTGGTGTTGTTGTTGTTGTTGTATGTGGTCTCATTATTTGGGGGCGGTTATCATTTGTATGAATGATAAAAGAAAATCAGACGTATCTATCCTAGGCAGGAGGCTAAAATATCTCGAACTCGCTACGCTAGTTCTTGCATCCTAAATCCTCTATAATAATAACCTGCTATAGGTACATTAGTTGACAAGAAAACTTCTCAATACTGATGTATTTATAGTCTTACGTTGGGGGGTACTCAATGAAAAATCGCCCCAGGTGGCAGCCCAAGCCACGCCGCCACTGCAAATAAGTTTTTGGAGCTGGGCTCCTGAATAACGATGGGAATACCTAACATTGCCCTAGTTCAAGAAAAGAAGCTTACATACTACATATTAATATGTATTATCAATATTATTATCTACGTACCTTTAGTTTCAGATCCAGAGCCTTGGCAAAAAGAATGTTGGCTATTTTGCTGTTTGAATAAGCTCGCAGTGGGGTGTACTGAGTATCATTAAAGTTGATGTCATCTAGATCCAGTTTGTAAACTGAAATACATTTGCAAGCTAGGTATAACTAGTATTTGCAAAATTGACAAAAATGTTTTAAAAAAAATTGCAAAAACGGATAGGTGAACATAAAGGACGCCCGATCTGCGGCTTGTACACAATGTGCGAGCTTGAGCGCCGGGTACATTGTAACGAGAGTAGGTACCGGTACCTCACGCAAACATATTTTAACTTACATTGGTGAATCCGAGACGAGACGAACACAATCCTCGAAGGGGCATTTTCTATGAGAAGCGGCAGCAGCAGTAGTGTGAGCAGCGCGTGTGCGAGGTGGTTGGAGGCGATGTGCGTCTCGAAACCGTCGCGCGTGCGGCCCTCGGGACACATCATGACGCCGGCGCTGCACACTAGCCCGCGCAGGCACCCTACCCGCGACCTCACGCGCGTACTGAACGCGCGAACACTATCGAAGCTGCACAGGTCTAGTTCTTCTACCACTAACTCCCCCGTGCCCGCCATCCCTCGGCCGGATTGCTCCATGTCATCTTTGGCTTCCTTTGCTGCAATGATGTTACGGCATGCCATTATCACGCAGGCGCCTGCAGAACAAAATTAATTTAAAACTAATGCGAGTTCTTAATTCCAAAGTAAAGTTACTTAGCATGTGACTGTTCCTAAATTACCCTAGGCTGATAAAATTTCCGTTTGTGCTTTGCCCTGGTCATCCTGCCAGCATCTCGGTGGACAAGCGCCACTTGCTAAAATCTCCTTAGAATTATCGAATCGGGTTCTTAAGTACATTCGGGCCTGGTATGTTACAATAATGTTTCTCAGAGCAATCTTTATTTTGTGCAGACTATACAAAAGATGCCATAAGTCTTGAACGAGGGAACAATTAACGCGAGATGTTTTAAGACGAAAAT
Organism: Noctua janthe; assembly: GCA_910589295.1. NCBI lineage: Eukaryota > Metazoa > Arthropoda > Insecta > Lepidoptera > Noctuidae > Noctua > Noctua janthe. Next base: position 7,120,197 of record OU342556.1, on the reverse strand, counting down.
CTGCGAACGAGGGACTTCCAAGATCCAGTAGGTGGCATGTGAACAGTGCAACTATCGAGCTGGCGATACCAATAGGGACATTCCGGTAAAGTAACGATTAGTCGAAACGTTGCACGCAGTGCCTGATTTAGAGCAGGGGGGCAACAGGGGCACTTACCCACTTACCCCGGGCCTCCACAAAGATCGGGCCTCCACAGCTTGACTAAAAAATTCTCACGTGTGGTAACGGAAACCATGACAGTGATCAACTTGTCTTGTTCTAAGACTTTTGAAAATTCGTAACATTTTTTATAGTTTTTTCATAAATGTCGATTAGTCGATCGTGTTAATTCCTATAGAATGGTCCGAGAAACCACTCGAGAGGTCGTGCGGTTATTACGTTACCCTTATATACAAACAAATGAACTACAAAAAAATTTCGCTTGTTTTAAAAAATTTTCGGGCCCTCTTCCTGTTTGCCCCAGAGCCTCCACACTTTTAAATCCAGCCCTGACTACACGAACTAGGCGCGGGCCTGTGGACGGCGAGTTATGGGCCAGCTCGCCGTCCGGCCGTCTTATGACGACAGACCGTGTCGACGGCGCGTTCGTGTTCCACGTGCGCCTCAAAGAGATGTCAGCAAATAAGTAGGGGTCCGCAAGGGCCGATGCCTGCCAGGGCTGCCAGGACTGCGGGACTGTTCGAAAGAGATACCGTGGCCCTGGAACACAAAGGGCAAAGAAGGAACATGGATGGGTTTTAGTCAGTACAAGTCTGACACTCCCTTCCGCTCCGCCCAGAGTGGGGGGGTCATTTGATGATTTCCCAAGCGAAAAAAAAAAAAAAAAAAGTATGTAACTAGACTATAAGGTTTTCAAAAAAATACCAAATTATATCACATAAAACATTTAATAGTAAACATTACAAAAAACAACAACATTATAATGTTACAATTAATTAAACTCTAACATTTATTCTCAACGAATAATAAAAGTACCTAAGTATAAGGATTTCTTGTGTAATATCAAAGACAACAAGACCCTAACTTTTAATTCAATCAAAGTCACTTGGTATCAGCTGCCTTACAGACAAATTTTCGTAGAGATAGCTTATCACCTCGAAAAAGCGAAGAGAAACATATCTTGTCAAAATGTCATGGGTGAGATAATTGTCTATGCACATTCTCGGGTAAATGACTTTCTCCGTGAAAATAGACTATAAACAGTTCGATTACGCTTTCCACACAAACATTACACTTGGCTCTGTGGCTCATTAAATACAACATCAATATTACCTACATTTATTTTGTGTAAAATAATTGAAATAGAATTTTTGACTTCTAAATAAGCTAAATACTTTGTAGAATAAGTACATTTATAATCAGAACAGCTGAAACATCGCGCTAATTTTTAATTTCATACATACATTTGATGATTTCCCATCCAAAAAAAAAAAAAAAAAAGCCCTGACTACACGAAAACCTACGGCGATCAGTGATGATAAAATGCTTCCTAGTTTACACCTTGTCTAAGCCGATAATTAAAATTACCTATTGATACCTACTCGATCAAGATTCACAACTGCACTTACCTCTTCGGTATAAATCGTCAGCTGTCTCCCTGCCCATCCCGGTGTTGCTACCTGTCACTATGATAGTGAACCCCTCCAGCCTTCTCTCGCTTTTACACCAGCCGCTAAAGTAATCCATTTTGATCTTAGTAGGATTTCTTTATGTAAACACTTTTGGTTATTTCTTCATACTGATTAAATAACTGGTTAGTCTGGTCTTTTTATAAGGTAGGCAGCTCATTAAGGCGAGGTTATCCAGATAAACGTCGTTTTGTATCGTGTTTTATTCCTATATAGCATGGATTTAAATTCTGAAAAAAACATATTACAAATTTCACACTTCGATCAAGATATTCCGGCAAAGCGATACACGATTACTTGCACTTTGTTGCATCCAATAAAATCGCAAAGACAAGTATAAATGATGGTTTTTAATATTATATCATTTGAGTTATATTAGGTTTTTAACAATAAAACTTATACCATTATAAAGGTCGTAAAAAATGTGACAGTAAACGGCAATCCTAATTTGAAATATTTAAAAAAACCTAAACAACCATTTCCAAAATTTGCTGTTTTCATCATTTCTTCTCGCATCGCGTGCTTCAGTCCCGAGCGGAACGCGTTGTAGGTCGGACGTGTGTCAATTTTTCGAACCCACCACCCCACCCCCGCTAAGTTCTGTTACGAGCTGAGCCAAAAATAGTTTGTAAAAAATAATACTTAGTAAACTCCGAGCCTAGGTTTATTTGAAATGTTATTTGTTCACAGTAGGTACCTAATAGGGAACGTAGTCAGAAGGTAGAAGATAAGAGTTACGCAATAGAAAGAGAGGCAGCTTCTAGGAGAATATAACTATAGGTAATTAGCGCTGCGCGGCCGGAATTGAACTTTATTGTGTCGTAGCAAAAGTCGCTATTTATGATTTCGCAATATTATTTATAAATTGCGGTAACTTTGTAATGGGCATCTACAGTACTTTCACAGTTATTATGCCTTTTGAATGGGACTGTAGCTTCATTTTATTATCTTTTTTTCGACAATTCAAAACTGCCTGTAACTGGCCTACTAAAATCAAAACATTTATTCCACAAATTTTTTTTTGTAAGGAGTTCTAAAAAAGTTTTGTAGGGAGCCCGGTAAGCCGAAGATTATCGAGTTCGACATGGGCAGAAAAAGAAAATATGTAGGGGAGAACGAGATAGAATGAGTAATGGTCGTGGTCGATATCGTATTTTGTACGCACGACGCACGGCCGATCAAGCTGTACAAAACCAGTTTATGCGGTTCTCTCATTGTATAGGAAATCTATACAATGCGAGGGTAATTTATATTGGAAATGACAGCTTCATGTGCCGCCGTGTGTACCTACTAGTTTTTTTTATTTAGTTGACTTATTTACATATTTAAGATAAAATCACTTTAATTTTTTTTTATTTTACTTCCTCTGCATTTTATGCTTTACTTTTTATTCGGTTTTTTCGTCATGGGTGTCATTTTCATGGTTTTTGGGGTCACTGATAACGAAAATGAGGTCAAAATGAAAAACCAAGATGGCGCCGACAAAAATTTTTGGTTTTTTCGTCATGGGTGTCATTTTCATGGTTTTCGGGGTCGTTAATAACGAAAATGAGGTCAAAATGAAAATCCAAGATGGCGCCGACAAAAATTTTTGGTTTTTTCGTCATGGGTGTCATTTTCATAGTTTTCGGGGTCGCTGATATCGAAAATTAGGTCATGGGTGTCATTTTTATGGTTTCGGGGTCGTTAATAACGAAAATGAGGTCAAAATGAAAATTCAAGATGGCGCCGACAAAAAGTTTTTGGTTTTTTCGTCATGGGTGTCATTTTCATGGTTTTCGGTGTCGCTGATAATGAAAATGAGGTCAAAATTAAAATTCAAGATGGCGCCAATTAAAATTTTCAGCTTTGTCGTCATGGGTGTCATTTTCATGGTTTTTGGGGTCGCTGATAACGAAAATGAGGTCAAAATTAAAATTCAAGATGGCGCTAATTAAAATTTTCAGCTTTGTCGTCATGGGTGTCATTTTCATGGTTTTCGGGGTCGCTGATAACGAAAATGATGACAAAATGAAAATCCAAGATGGCGCCGACATAAATTTTTGGTTTTTTCGTCATGGGTGTCATTTTCATGGTTTTTGGGGTCGCTGACAAAAAATTTTTTTTATTTTCTATGTTTATTTTGAACTTATTTTTGTTATTAGTGACCCCGAAAACCATGAAAATGACACCCATGACGACAAAGCTGAAAATTTTTATTGGCGCCATCTTGAATTTTAATTTTGACCTTATTTTCGTTATTAGCGACCCCGAAAACCATGAAAATGACACCCATGACGAAAAAACAGAAAATTTTAGTCGGCAGCATCATGGATTTTCATTTTCGATATCAGCGACCCCGAAAAGCACGAAAATGACACCTATGACGACAAAGCTAAAATTTTCATTGGCACCATCTTGAATTTTAATTTTGACCTCATTTTTGTTACCAGCGACCCCGAAAAGCACGAAAATGACACCCATGACAAAAAAAAACAAAAATTTTCGGCGCCATCTTGTATTTTCATTTTGACATCTTTTTTGTTATCAGCGACCACAAAAACCACGAAAATGACACTCATGAAGAAAAAATCGAAAATTTTACGTCGCCGCCATCTTGGATTTTCATTTTGACCTAGTTTTAGTTATCAGCGACCCCAAAAACCACGAAAATGACACTCATGAAAAAAAAATCGAAAATTTTACGTCGCCGCCATCTTGGATTTTCATTTTGACCTAGTTTTAGTTATCAGCGGCCCCAAAAACCACTAAAATGACACTCATGAAGAAAAAATCCAAAATTTTTACGTCGCCGCCATCTTGGATTTTCATTTTGACCTAATTTTAGTTATCAGCGACCCCAAAAACCACGAAAACGAAACCCATGACAACAAAACCGAAAAAAAGTAAAGCATAATTTTTTTTAAAACCGAATGGCGCGTGGCGTGTAGTTTTGAATCATACCCGTATTCATGATCTTAGTGTCAGTCAGATTTTAAATTCACCTTATTCACAAAAATAAATAAGTATACCTTCTTATTTTTAATTATATCTACTTATTTTAATTGTTAGTAATTAGGTTCTCGCTCATAGAATACGTTGGTTCCTAATCTATCTATAACCAATACATTCTAGAAAAATAAAACAAAGTGAACTTATACATATATCAATTCAAGTTGTTACTGCATCGCTCTACCCTGTAACGCAACTTAGTACCTATCCGAGTTCGTGAACTCATGACCAGTGCGCTAAGCGCGCGCGTTCTCGCGCCGCGTAATTTGTTACGTATCGCCTCTCCGTGCGGGGGCTGGGGTAAGCGATTGATGCATACGGCGCTCGGGGTAACCTCGCCTTAACGGCGCGGCGTGTTTACGTGCAGTGATTTGATGACAATGTTGCGCGCAAACAATCATGGACTCGCAATGAAGTCGATGTTTAGATTGGATTTTTAACCCCCGACGCAAAAAGCGGGGTGGTAGTTTGACCGCTATGTGTGTCTGTCTGTGGCACCGTAGCTTTTAAACGCGTGAACCGATTTGAATGTATTTTTTGTTTTAAATCAGGTTTTCTAGCAGTGGTTCTTAGACATGTTTTATCAAAATCTGTTCAGGCGCATGGTCATCCGCTCTTGTGTTAGCTGCGGTAGGGATCTTAGACGCGTAATAGGTACCTATATACTTTATTTTCAAACATGTGTGATCTAAAATTTGAAACGCCCATGTATGCTACATAACTATACAAGTTTATGGAATTCTTGGTCTGATGCTGCAGCTCCAGCACACTAGTACATTCTTTTAAAAAAAAAAAGCAAATATGAACCGTTTGGATTCGTCTTGATCAGTGTTTTATTCTGTTTACAGTACGATGATGATAAAAGCAGTAAATAAATAGCTTTTTAACGTTATGAGAACAAATAACGTTTCCAGACTGAACAATTTAACACCCAATGTAACTAGATTTGCAACAAAAATTTGATCGTATCGCAGCAAGTTTGTCTGAAATTCTAGTAAATGAATAGTCTGACTTACTTCGGTACCCCGCCGTGACATTATAGCACCATTTTAACGAGCAAACCTTATCGAGATCCATCAATTATTATAATTCAAATATATACAAGCTGTGAACGAACCCTTCATGAAGCCGTTAACCATTCTGCATTTGGGCGTTCTGTACATCAAACTAAGTAGGTACCTAACTCTGCGCAAAAATTATTGCTGGGAAACTGGCTTTTGTTTGGGGGTTAAAAAACACGTTTTACTGTAGAACTCAATGTAATGCAATCAAAACATTGTGCTGATGGATGCATTGAATATGCAAATCTCGAAATCCAAGTAACGTTTGAGGTAAGAAAACCCAATGCTCGCCTTTGTACATAAGCTATATGTTGTAATTATGTATTTCTGTTATTTTTGTGTGCAATAATGAATAAAAAAAGAATAAGAATCGAATAGTGCAGGGTTCATGGAGGTATTTAAAATAAAATTATAACATTAAAAACTTGTATTTAATAAAAACTTGTGACACACTCTGTCTTACACAAACCATTACAAGAGACACTCACACATACAAACGCAGCCGAACAACTACTACTAATTATTTACTTAAAAATTAGAAGGGGGAGCTCTCATACCATTGAAAATTATTACTACTATTTTTATTTTTCACATTACTTGTGTAGCTGTTCATAGCAGACACCTGACTCTCCAAATTTAACTGTGTGGTGCTGTTATAGTCTCGGAGCAATATGGCTGTGACATACGGACGGACAGACAGACAGGACGAATCTATAAGGAACCCTAAAAAATGGATGATACCGAATAAACATTGAAAAGTTTTAATTTAACATGGTCGGCTGTCGGCTCTAAAAATCAAGTTAATCTAGATATCATCATCTTCCTACTCTAGCCTCGTCCCATGTTACTTGGGGTAGGCGCAACACCTTTTTTTTTGCTTTTCTCACCACTCAAAAGTCACGCTATCATTTACTCCTTTTTCTGACATATTTTTCATATTCCTCACAAAATCCATTCATCCTTTCCTTGATCTTCCTCTTCCTCCCCATCCACATGAGATTCGTGCCTCCTCATCACATGTCCATACCATCCAGCGTGCTTACTCTTGATTTTAATTCCGATCGATTGACATTGGAATTGTGACGTTTCGTACTCTTGAGTTCGACGCTAGCGCCACATTGGTTTTAAATTGCGTGTCTATTTTGGGGAACTAAGTGAAATCGGAATCGGGCTTGGCGTACCGTAAACGCTACTCTTGAGTTTATTTTGACAGCTGTCTATTGCATCAGTATCGCGTTAGGATTGTATGTTGATTGACTTGATTGTGATTAATCCAATAACAAAAGTGTAACTTTTTAGAAATTGTTTTGTGTTTTATGTGATTTTCAGTAAGTAATAAGTGTATAATATGGCACGATTAGCAATAATGTACAGTATTCTAAGTAGTTCCCATAAAAAACAGTTGAAACAAAGACGAGATGAGCGTCGGATGATGCGTTATACGAACAAAGCGTTTTCAATGAATGATGACGAATTTAAAGCGAATTATAGAGTGAGCAAGGATTTGTTTGAGGAAATTTATGAAAACATTAAGCCCTTTATGCCATCTCCTAAGAGAAGAAGTGATATATCACCAAAATGTAAGGTATTGACTTTGATACATGACTTGTGTGAATGATATTATTATAACTTGTTTTAAAGATCAACAGCTTAACAGTTGTATTCAATTCTTGCAGGTTTTAGTGGCATTATCCTTTTATGCGACTGGCAGTTACCAAAAACTAGTTGGAGGCACATATGGGACCCTAATGTCGCAGCAATCTGTTTCTCGTACTATTAGAGATGTAACGGCAGCTCTTAACCATCCAATAGTACAAAGTAAATGGATTAAGTTTCCTCAAACTCGTCAGGAAAGAAATGCTATAAAAAGGAGGTAAATTTACAATATTATTATCGAATTTAGACAAATTATATGGAATCATTTGTTACCTATCAAAAATATAAAATGCCTTGTTTTCATAGTACCTTATCATGTACCTTTCTTTATGTTACAGGTTTTTTGAAAAATTTCAAATACCAACTGTTATAGGATGTATTGATGGCACACATGTAGCTATAATTAGACCCATTGAAAATGAAGAGAGATTTTTTAATCGCAAACATTTCCATTCAAGAAATGTTCTAATTGTAAGGCAATACTTTTGATTCATATTTATTTGTAATTCAGTCTATAACAATGGAGTTGAATGTCCTTTTTATTATTATTATATTTTCAGATATGTGATGCAGATTTAAGAATTTTGTCAGTAGATGCTTCATTTGGAGGAGCATCACATGACAGTTTCGTCTGGAATCAGCATCCTGTGAAACAACATTTAATTGATTTGAACAATAATGGAGAAAATGTGTTTTTACTAGGCAAGTAAATAAGTAGTCAGATCAATTTTAGTTTTTTATTTTTGTGAATATATGATAATTAGATTTACTTTTCAGGTGATTCTGGATATGCCCAGAGGGTGTATATGATGACACCTATTGTAGATGCTCCTGAAGGCTCCCCAGAACAATTCTACACCAAGTTGCACTGCTCTGCACGAAATACAGTAGAACGTACCATTGGTGTACTTAAAAACAGATGGCGATGCCTACTCGGACATAGGGTGCTACATTATCATCCTGACGTAGCAGCCAAAATAATTAATGCATGTTGTGTCCTACACAACATGTGTATCAATAGAGTAGAAATTGATCTTGTGGAGAATACAGCAGAGGATGCAAATGATTACCCAGCTGTTACTTCTCAAGAATCAACTAGCAGCACAGCTGCTGAACTAAGGCAAGGCATTGAAAAGCGAAATGTTTTAGTCCAGCAGTTGTGGGCCAGTAGGAGTTAGGTTAAAGGCTATGGTAAGATTTAGATAGGATTTTTTTTAGATTTCAATTTTAATATTAGTTTTATTAGGTAAGAATAGCGGAGGAGTAGTCTAAGTTCTGACCTTTTTTCTTTGAAAAAAGGTATATTTCTTTCATGCTATATTTGTGAAATTGTATTTCTAGTTTATGTTTTTAAATTATTAATTCTGAATCGTCATAATCTTCACTTAGTGTAATAGGAAACAATGACATGTATATTACGGATTCTAGACCATTACTTACTATCTACATATTATTTCTTGAAAAATGGAGAACTGAATAAATAGTGTTTTTTTACTTAAATGTACTTAGTAATAAAACTTTAACATAAATTAATAATATAGAATCAAATCGGATAGTAAAAACACAAAAATATATGAAGTGTAACGCAAGCATTTAATCAATATCTGAAAACATAAGCAATAAAATAAAGCTTTGACATTAATCGCGAATGCATTTTAAAAAATTTGTAGCTAAAAAATGAAAAATCATGGATTTGGCATTTTTCTAGCTACATCCGAAATTGCATTAGCAATAGACGTCAAAGCACTTGCGATATTGCCAATGTTTTCGGCCAATTGAGCAAATGCTCGCGCTGTTATTAACTTCGCTTCAACCCGCCGCGCTTCGATATTCGTGAACTGATCCATATTTACATTCAACGGCCTCGGAATCGAAGAGCGGCGCCGGCGGGGTCGTGGTGATATGGACCTCTGAAGTGGCGTTGGAGGCGCAGGTACTGAAATATAAAAAAAAATTAAAATCGGCACTTGACCCAACAATTTTCAAACTTCTGAGTTATTAACTTATTACAAAAAACAAGTCAATAAATAATACTGCAGTTTGTTTTTTGCCATAGCCCAAGTGAGATAAGACCCCAAACACTTCAATATTACACACTTATGTTGGGTTGTATGACTGATGGACAGCTTATTGTTTAAACATTCTCAAACAAATTCGAATAAAGACTTACTTGTGGATGATGCTGGTATTGCGTCATCGCGTGACGTGCCAGGAATAGGGGAAATAATTCTAAAATAACTAGTTTCAGTCATTTCAGTGTCTTGTTCTTTACTAAGAACTACTTCTGGCTCTGGCTCGGTAGGTCTAGTCTGAAGCAATGAAATGATTATTATTAGACAAATAAATATCATAGGTATGATAAAATTGTAAATATTAAAATATATTACTGGTTGAGGAAATGGATTGACTGTCAATCTTGAATCACCAGTCGCAAACTCTTGTCCACCCATCACCGCTACCATTCTATTTTCTAAGGCAGACAATGCTGGCATGTTGTCTGCTGTCCCACCACCAGTGCGCCTCATTGAAGCTGAGAGTCCTGCGCAAGTCTTCTTTAGAGCACATTTCTTCTCAGACCAATACTACAAACATGAATAATTTTAATGAAATTGCTGTAAATAATGATTCTTAATACCTGAGTACCTAGTGCATTATTTAAATTAGGTACCTTAGCTCAGCCACGACTATCTTTATATGCTCCTCCGATGGAATTTAAAGTGGTTGCCAAATTTGCCCATTTCCTCTTTGTTTCTAATTGGGCTTGAGCGGTCCGGAGCAAACCTTTAGCAATGCCTGTGTTTTGCTCCAAGAATTCCACCAAAGCTTCTAATTGGGCGTAACTGGGACGACTTGTCATTGTAACTGAAATTGGAATTTTTTTATTATGTCTTACATAATATAAATGTATAAAACATAGTCCAAGAAAATAACTACATTGACAAAACAAAAATATTTCACTAGTAATAATAAAGTTAGTTTAATAGTTTACTTACCAGTTACCACTTGTATAAAACTTTCACAACTTTAACAACGGACAACAATTACGAACAATATCTGTGAATGTTATAAACAAACTTGCATTTCGAATGCAAACAGGCTGTACAATCTTAGAACATTTTACCATGCAACTAGGAGAAAATAATGTTACCAAATTAAAAGACTACCGTAATCTAGTAACAGGTCCTTCTCCTAATGCATTTTTAATTTTGTCGTATTATAAAATCATGTATCGCTGGTTTGTGAATACAGATGGCGTTTGCTGACGCTAACCGACTAAATTGAAAATAGATTGCAATATACTACAGCTTCACTGACGAACTGACTATTTTATTCTTGCTTCATTATTACTCCATCAAATGAACGCCAAATGTTACCATTAATAAAATAAATATTCTGTTTAGTAGTTTATTTTATTATAATTGAACTAAATAAACTACCAAACTTTTTAAGTAAATTCGAAATACGCGTAAATATCAAATAAAATCATAAAATATGTTTTTAACAAATAAAACATTACTACTGGCATACATTTTAATGTAAGTGATACTCTAAATAAAACCTGCTAAATTGGTGTCGTAGTAGTTATTTTGTACTTTTTACTTGCATCAATGAAGCAAGCTGTCAAACAATCAATCTGCCGGTCGTTTTTGTTATTTTTCAAGAAATTGGAATTGGAATTTTGAATGGAAGACAATATTTGTTACCCTTAAGATTTGGAGATATCATCCAGTCTGTTCTTGAAGGCATTCAATGTGTTATTCAACAACAACAAATGTGTTAACGACAAACTCGGCATATTAATATTAATGTTTGACGAAATGTCGCTAAAAGCTACCATTACTAACAATAAAAGATTTGATTCTATTATGTATGACCTACTACGACGACTGTTGCACCAATGCTTAGGGCAAAATAAATGACTATGATTATAATAATATGGGTTTAATTTTCTGCAGCCAAGTAATTCCTTAATTTATTCATATACGTTAGTCTATGAGTAAATTACGGGGTTAAAAAACATAAATTACCTAATTTTAAAATAAAAACCTGCCTGGAAGCAAGAATGATGGTAGACGTATACATCTACACAATTATATACATATCAGGAAAGTTGTAGGTTTGTGGATACAGATGGCGCCACCAAACGCTTTCCTTCTGAACCCGTTGAGTAAAGCCTCTATACCTATATATAAAAGTACTCTGTGAATGCAAACTAAAACCACTTCGACTTAAATTTTGAAATTAGTACTTTGACGGCGTCTTTTTTTTTTTGTAGTGTAGGCAACGATCCTACCGCATGCAGCCAAAGTCATGGTTAACTTTATGATTTAAATCATTTTCTTACGCACAAATGAATTTAATATGTTACAATTAATCAATTAAACCACTACTTATATCATATTTATTTATTAACCTATTTTTTAAAGGAAAAAGAATTTTAAAGCCCTATTACAGGTTTATCGTAATGAGTTGAACAACACTATTGCGGCCCGTAACATAGCTAACTTCACTCGTAACAAAATAATCGCGGGGCAATCCCAATTTCAATCCAATGTTGACAATATTGTGTTCAAGAGTAGACCGTAGAACCGAATCACGTGACTGCAAAATTGACATTGGAATCGGATTGGCATTAGATTGGAATTAAAATTAGTTTGGAGAGTAAGCCTGTTGTTGTTGTTTCCCTTGCAATTTGTCTGTATCTGGCGTTATTTACTAGCACACAAGAAAACGTCTCTAGTCTAGAAGATACGACACAATTATGCAATTTTACCCGTTATGCACAAGTGTGTTCTACATGAGATCATCACCCGAATTATTATATTGTGATACCAGGTGACACCCTCACACCGACTACATTGTAACATACTTATATTCACGCCTCACGCTATGGGGGTAAGAAGAAACTATAAAACGCCACCTGTTCCGTAGCAGGTAGCGTTTCCTTACATACTCCTTTTGCATCGGACATGTAACATATGTATAATTTATAATCAAACGCGATACTATGAACCGAGCCCTGGAGGTTGTTTTCATAGTTCGCTCTTTCCGCTTTTCCCACCAACTTGTAGTATAGGTATTTAGGTATCTTGGTTTGTTTTAAAATCGGTGCACATGCTGATCTTAGTTTCTTTGCAGTGTTCGCGGGCGGTTTGATTCTACGACCTATGACAAATACTTGACCTTCGACAAATGTTATCTCCATGTAATAAGTGCGAGATTATAACAACTCAATTCATCTCATGCATCAAAATAAAACAAAATAATAATGCTTCAACAATATCCAAATATATTTCAAAGTGTAAAAATCTTATAAATTTTATAAATGCGGAAAAGTCTATACCACGATTTTAATTGCACTTAATAATTAATAGATTAGATTGTTGAGTCTTAGTTGAAACATAGGTAAATAGCACAGAGCATGGAGACGCTTCGGCGGCACTTTCCATTCCATACAAACTAAGAAACTGACGACTTGAAGTGCCAGAAGTTCTGCGTTCGACGCACTTCCAGCGCCATAACGATTTTATTTCTTAATACCATCTCTAGACGTTACAGGCGTAGCGATTCCGAGCTCTGTGGTAAATAGCTAAGGGGCCATCCATAAATTACGTCACACGTTAAAGTGGGGGGGGGGGGGGCACAAAGTGTGACATTGTATGACGAAGGGGTGGGAGGGGTTTTAAATTTCGTGACGTCACATTTCAAAACCTAATATAGGATGGGACCTAAGGTAAATAGCGATAAATAAATAATGAGTATAAGAAAGTGAGTAAGTACTGACAAATAGCTTCATTAACGAATCACAGATTAGATTATATGAAGTTTAAATTCTTATGTCCTAAATCAACCCAATCACCATTTATTTTACATGATATTATCACATTATATTAAAACTTTACAGTTTATTCAATCATATTACTTATAATATTAAGCATTATTTATTATAGTCCTCATTCAATTGAATGACAATCAATATGAACACAATTTGCATTGGATGCGCATGCGCACTGGATAAGCCTCATCTAGTTTGGACGGATTCCTTTTAGTAATTTAATTTCAACACTCACTTAGAAGCACTGCACGAGATTAACAACGCCTCATCTCATTTTTACTAGCAATGTTGTTACGGTGATTATAATATTTGTGCGTTGTATATTGAACTTTCGTAGATAAAAAACCAAAAGGCTCGACTTGAGGCGATGCTGAGTCCATGCTAAGTTCAAAAGTAGAAGTAATCGTCGTAAAAAGTAGAAATATATGACATTAAATGTTTCTTTGATGCCACAGACAAATACACAGATACACACTACAAACTTATAACACCCCTCTTTTTCGTCAGGGTTTAAAAAACAAGATGGAGGTGGCTGGTGTTAGTTCTGATTTTAGCCACGTGCCAAAAGATCCTTGTACATCTATATCAATGAAGCCTGATATAAATGAATGATTTAGGCTGCTTTCACATTAAGGCGTTAGCAGCGCGACAGTAGCGCGACAGAAGCACAGTCGAAGACAAAAACTAAAAAAAAAGAAGATATTTACCGTCTGGACGATAGACGCGCGACTGTCGCGCTGCTAAAGTCGCCTAAATGTGAAAGCGGTCTAACTTAGGTTTAACTGAAGTTAAACAGTTTTGACGCCCGGATCATTAGCAGTGAACGGGTCGAAGTCTCCTAACTTCACGAGCTCGACGGACATGTCCCACAACTTCTTCGCGTATTCGTCGTTTGCGCCCTTAGCCGCGGGAGCGGTTACTGCACAATCACTGGAAGAAAAACAGAGGTTTTTCTTATTATAAGGTGTGCTAAAAAAAAGGCAATAAAGGTTACATTGTCGTGATATAAAACCAATCCAAAAAAACATAACATAACATCACGCCTGTAATCCCCGAAGGGTTAGGCAGAGCTGTACCTAATAGTACACCCACATTTCGCCAGTTATGTTTTTTAAGCCCCATGTAATAGGGGGCGAGCCTATTGCCATCAGCCGGGCACGAATTCAGACTCCGTGGCTGCTGCTGAGATATTACACTTTTAAAAAAAAAAATATATTCCTGATGGAAAAAAACCCAATAATACTGCCTGACCCGGGAATCGAACCTAGGACCTCATGCTCAGGAGTCGCGCTTGAGACCGCTAGACCAACGAGGCAGTCGATGTTGATGAATGAACAATAAAACTGGATAATTGAGTACCCCTATATTATTTAGAAGCACTGCAGATGATGTTCTTGCTTTTTAAACCTAAAGTTTAAATTACAGTGAAAGCATACGTAAATTAAACTTTATTTCAATGTACTACAACGCTCACTGACTGTCGACCACTTTTCAACCGTATTACTCAGAGCATAAGGGTGAAAGGTCGTAGACTGTCAGTGAGCGCGGTACTACACTTATAACAACTACACAACATACCTATAATACAGCCCAGTTTCGTCGGCACACTTGTCGTCCACGGCGCAGTATATGGTGGTCTGCGCGCCGAGCTCGGGCGACTTCATGAAGGGCGCCATCACGAAGCCGATGATGCGGCGCGCGCCCCAGAACAGCGTCTCGTTGAGGTGCCGCCCTAGCTCCGTCTTGATCACACCCGGGTGTAAGCTGTATGTGCTGATGCCTTCGATCTTGTGCTCCTTGGGTGGAAAAAGGTAAGATATTAAGTTATGGAATCAGGCGTTCCTTGCGGAAGTCTGTCATGGATTACTGCAAAGCTTCCATATAAAAGTATCTTATATGAATCCAGTAAAAGGTTTTTCAAAAGTATTTAGTTTTAGGCATGATCCAGACAAAAATGACGCGAATATTGCGTGCAAGCGGTCGACGAGTCAACATCTCCCGATGAAGCCCCGTGGAGGGACGAAGGGCGTGTCAAATGTTGCTGTATAGATTTGGGTTGCATTATAATAATAATTGTCGCACCTTCAGCAAGTGCATATTTTTGCGGGTATGAGGGCAGGGCTGCATTCTGCATCCAAGAATGGATGTACCTACTATACTAGGGTTAGGCGATTTTTTAGCAGGTTAAATGACAATACTTAGAAAAGTTAACAAGCACAGCTTTTATGAGCGATATTTTTTTTTATTTTATGAGCGAATTTTTCATTTATACTTAATTCATCATCTTTCTGCCCTTGTCATTCTACTTAACACGTTTTCTTCTTCCATTCTTTTCAGACGTCACGACATCATTTATAACTCCTTTTTCTAAACTTTTTTTTATGACTAAATCTGTGGCGAGGTAGTGCATCCTTACCTAACCCATTCGTTCCACCTGCTGAAAGTCTCCCACCTGGGCATGAGTTGCCATGGCTAACCTGGAAGTCTTTAAATAGACTCCGGACCAGGTTGGTTGCAGCAAGGAAAACCTCAGGTGGAGATTCATTAAAGACTCTGCCCTGCAGTGTAAATGTGGTGCTGTTCTACAAACGATGGGGCACTTAATATCGTGTCCTGCGTGTCCTGTTGTTTGTTCACTTCAGGAACTGATGGACGCTACCGAAAGCGCCAAACTAGTAGCTCAGTTCTGGGCTGACACAATTTAGATTGCCATCGACACGTTAAGAAGAAAAAGAGTCCTTTTTCTATCATATTATCATTCGTCACACAATCCATCCATCGTTTCCTTGGTCTTCCTCTCTTCCATCCATCAACATCGATATTTGTGATGAATATAAATGTTGGTGGAACCTTTTAGTCATTATGTCCCATTTTATAATATTTGTTGAAATATATAATCTATCTATGATTGATACAAATATTACCTTCAGCTTGGCTGCTAATTCACAGGAGAACAAAACGTTAGCAAGCTTGCTCTGCGAGTAGGCCTCTGCTGCGTTATAAGGTCGCTTCTTGTAGTTCAAGTCGTCGAAGTTGATGCCATACCCTGAAATGGATAAGCCATTGTTTACCTTTATTTATTTTCATAGAAATCTTTTACATTTTTAATTATTTCTTAAACTAAAAACAATATAAAAAACATTTAAAAATTGTAGCCCACCGGTATCGGGAACAGGGTCCAAGCTACCGGCGGTCAGGGCTCCAGAGAGAGGAACCTCCTAACAATACGAGCCGTGTCCATGAGTACCGCTTTCTGCCTAACGAGAGCCTTCTTAAGTATTGGTCGAGGCTCTTAGCAATTAAGCCATGGGCTGATACAACTATCGGCACAATGATCGCTGAGTCCACATCCCACATGTCGACAACCTCGTGAGCCAAGTCAAGATACTTGATTTGCTTATCTTTCTCGGCTTTCACGAGGTTCTCATCATGCGGGACCATTATGTCAACAATCATTGCGCCGCTCTGACTGATGCACTACCACTATATCAGGCTTATTGGCTACAATAGCCCTGTCAGTGATGATGGATCGATCCCAGTACTCATTGTTTTTATTGTTAAAGAAATATTTGAAGACTACTATAGGCTTATAATGTGAATTTACGATACGTTAGGTCTTCTGTTCCTTTAAATTTATTCATTAACTAGCTATGCCAAGCGACCTTCCGCCGTTTCCGCCGTCCACGTGAAATTAGCGGTGTAAAATATACTTTACGACCTATTCTTATACCTACCAAATACATAAAAAATTTCATAAAAATCGGTCGAGCAGTTTCGGAGGAGTGCGACCACAAACACCGTGACACGAGATTTTTATATTTAAGAAGAAGATATTTGAACTTACTAATATGTGCTCTAGACGAAACAGTTACAATTCGGGCTGGCGTGCTGTTCCTGATACGCGGCAGCAGAAGCATGGTCAGCAAGAAGTGCGCTAAGTGATTTGTTCCAAACTGCATCTCAAACCCGTCCTCTGTCTCGCTCTTGGGGCACATCATGACACCCGCATTGTTCACGAGAATATTAATCTGAGGTTCAGTATCTAGAATACTCTGTGCAAAGTCTCTGACTGATTTCAAAGAGGTAAGGTCGCATTTCGCTAGAACAATGTTGCCAGTATCTGGCAAATCCTTGCACAGTTTCTCAATGTCGGTTTTCGCCTCTTCCGCCCTTTCCATGCTGCGACACGCCATTATCACCTTGGCGCCTGTGGAATTAAAACAATGACGCTAGTTTTATAAATAGTACCAAATTCATGAACTTTTTTTTCATTATTTCTGTATTTCAACACTTATAAATTATTATGAGTAAACCTTAAGATGGGAAAAGGAAAAAACATGTGGGAATCATTATTCATTGTTTGATTGTATAAGCATTATGAATCTAAGATTGAAGGCTGAAGCCATTAAGCACCTCTTCTCTATTAGCCAAGCAGCCAAATACCTTTGAAAATCTTATTGTTGCT
The DNA here is from genome assembly GCA_910589295.1 of Noctua janthe. Lineage (NCBI taxonomy): Eukaryota > Metazoa > Arthropoda > Insecta > Lepidoptera > Noctuidae > Noctua > Noctua janthe. The sequence continues at coordinate 7,102,559 of OU342556.1, read as the reverse complement.
ATATTCAACAATATAATTATGATCATTGATTTTTTTACAGCATGTGCTAATGTTATGTTGTTTTCCCAAAAGGTTTTATTTTTATACTTATTTTATAAATATTGATAATGATGAGAATCAGAAAGTTATAAATAAAATATTTTTATGAATTACCTCTCTTATAAAAATCCAGCACAGTTTCCTTCCCAATGCCCGTGTTACAGCCAGTCACTAGGGCAGTCTTGCCCACCAGCTTGGCAGTGCTCAGACATCTTCCACTGAAGAAAGGCATTGTGCTGCGAGGGTGATGTGGAGTGTGCTACTCGTCTGTAATAATTATACTAGAATATATTATAATGAAATGACTGAAAATTTGTGTTGTAATCGGTTGGCTTGGTATGTGATACCGAGTAATAAGAAAAAAAAAATGACATGAGGAAAGTTTTCCGTATGAATGTGGATGGGTATAAGAGTAGAGTAAGACCAAAGAAACGATGGATGGACTGTGTAAAGGATGACATGGCAAGAAAATAGGTGTCTAATGAGATGATAAGTAATAGAGAAGTATGGAAGAAGAATACATGCTGCGCTGACCCCAATTAAATTGGAATAAGGACAAGAGAATGATGATATTATAATGAAATACTTTGTATGTAAATAAATGGATGATGTGGTGCAGGAGTTAAGTTGTGAAAATAGTTTTCGATTTTACTATGAAGTAATGTTTAATACATTACATTAATCTTCTAACTTTTTCTTCTTCTGTTTCTTCTTTCTTTCATATTTTTGACATACCTGCTATTTTTTAGAAATAATTCCCTAACAACTCATTTAAAAGGAACAGTAGTTTGTCAGTAATAAATAAAAGTGTATTAATTTATATTTTATTATATCAAGCTGGTTGATTCATTTGCACCACAAATGTTCAACCGGCTTTTCTTGGAAAATTTATAGTTTAGGCCTACTTTTACGCGATAGAAGGACATAACGGAACTTACCATTATCATAAATTAACTGTTTAAAGTTATGTGGATTTTTATATTCTATTATCAGTAAAATAAATGGCGATGAATGAAATAAGTATTTAATAATCACGATATATTGAATTCAGTCCCTTTTATCATTACCGAAAGTTTCATATCTGTGGTTTCAATAGAAAAGTTTTACAGCAAGTAGTTGCTCTACTTTGCCGGTCGCGGAATACATCATTTGCTCCGGATTTTTTGTATTAAATATTAAACTACTCACCTTTAACTTGTATTGTCAAATAAAAGTTTTGATTTTTATTTCGTAAACTTCTTGAAACGAAATAATATAAATTTCTCGTAGCAGACTCGTCTTACTTTCCGAAGTTACAGATTTCTGTAACTGTTCCTGTTTGACATTGACGTTTAAATTTCGGTCCAATTGGTCCAATCCAAGGACTAACTGGAATGATGACGTGCAGCGAAATGCCGTTCCGAGCGAGAAAATTTCATTAGTGGATGTCATCCCTTTCTAATAAGGTATCCAATATTTGTAATTACATTTGGGACAGTTATTCTTTTATAACTTACTAGCACCCCCGCTTTGCATGGGTATCAGTTTAATCAAAAACAAGGCGAAGCCGAAGCCTACGCATACTGTAAAACTCTGTAATAGGATAGGTCTAGGAAGTGAAGAATACGTGACATTTATTTTCGTTCACGGTGGTCTACATGTTAGGTCACATCCTTCATTTGTAAAGAGATTTAAAAGCGTACAGGGCTGTAACATTCACATAGATGAAGCATGAGCATGTAGCATTTTCAAACAACTTAATATGTAGTATTTGATAAATTTATTAATCAAACTATACATTATAAAACGTATGGTTTTATGTTATTGTTGGTTTTAGTATGAGTCAGTAATCTTAAATTTAAGTGTGAAGATGCTGATGATGGAAGACGGTTGCAAACTAGGCAATAGGCTGAAAACTTCTTCTTTAAATGGACAACTTCAAGCCCGTTGCTGAAGATTATCATTGTTAGGCAGTCTGCATGGAAACAAAACAGTATTATTAATACACAAACAATAAACAGTATTTGAAAAAGTAAAGATATAATTCGTTTATTTTCAAGAAGTTATTTTTGTTATTATTTAAATGGAGTAATTGATTAAGTTTTGCTACTGCATTATAAATGATGTATTTTGTACGCATTTGCACAAGACTATAAATACCGATAAGGATAATAGAAAAAGCGTATTCTTTACAATATTTTCTTGATCCCCGTTTACATATCTAGAACATTGTCACCCTAGTCGTAATTTGTAAACAAAGTTATACGAACTTACCTGAAAAAATAAATTCCACATCCAGCAAACCCTTCACTGTTACACCCCTTCACACAACACGATTTCACGACATTTAAAGAGGAAGATTTCACTTAAGTAGTGTAAAAAGAACTTGATAACGCAAAAATGTGACTTCAGCGCGAAATTGTATCGGCCATATTGTTTGTTTATATAAGTTTCATCTATGTTGCCATTCAGAAATAATATAATTCATAAATAATTTTATTTATTTAAGCTTACTGTATTTCGCAAGAAATTATTGTTTTAATATTTAGTATTTGAATATTTTAAATTAATCCCGATACGATTTATGTGCTAGTTTAGCTATCAACGTGATTTCCGAATAATTTACTAAAAAAAAATTTTTTTTTTGTACTGGCAATTGTATGACAATAAATATAATGTAGACAAGGACACAATCCACTCTTGATCGCGTTTTCGCTCTGAAGTAATCTTCCCCCTTTGAATTAGTTAAAATAACAAGTACTCTATTCCTTTGAAATAAAATTCATTTTCAAACGGTTTTTTGACATCAAAATTTTGTTCGTACTCATTCCAGTTAGTATATAAGTTTTTTGGTACACACTAAGGGTACACCAAGGAACTTATATACTACACACTACCTACTCTAAGGTAGCCCGCGTAATTCAAACTTTCTTACGTTTTATGCAATTTCAGGTCAGTGATCACTTCATCAGTGTCAAGCTTCAGTAGTGTCAGGTTGTATGTTGACTAAAATATGATTCGTGACCGTAACATGTATGTATTTATAGAATCATTAAATTTCGTTTATTTATATTTTTCCTTACCTTTTACATTTTTAAATATTCCTAAAATCAATTTAATAATATAAATGTCCCACATGTCGACAACCTCGTGAGCCGAGTCAAAATACTTGATTTGCTTAAATCTTTCTTAACTTTCACGAGGTTCTCGTCATGCGGGACCATGATGTCAACAATCATTGCACGCTACAATAGTCCCGTCAGCAGCCCCGGATCTTGAATTGTTTCGAGGCGGGGCAAAAACCTAAAAATGCCGGCCCCGCCTGACAATATTTTTACCTTTATCATCATCATCATCATCATTTCAGACATAAGAAAGAACGCCACAACGACCGGTCAAACGCTGCTCTTTCTCTGTTAAGCCTATATTTTTAAAATACATGGACGTGTTTGACCAGGCGTGGTCCCTGCCTAAGTCTTTGGGTGGGGTCACAAGGGCCATACCCAGGAATTTGGTTGGGGACCGATTGGGGAGGAGGGTGTTGGACTACTATCAACAACTTTTGAAAAACGAAATTATGTCAACCATCTCCGGATTTAAATAAACAAAACAATCAAAAGCGCCTAAGGCTTATTTCTGGGACGTACATCTTTAGCTTTCAGAAATTGTGTCAGTTTATAAAGATATACTGTTAAGAATGCAGAACGTCTGAGCGACCAAAGCGAGCACGAAAATTTTTGCACCCTTCCTCGGATAAATTAACGTCTTTTTGTGAACTCTGTCAACTTGTGGAGAATTCAAACATACAGGATATATTAGCGAGTAAAACGAGCTGCAAATGTTTAGCACCACTTCTTTTTATTTATACAGAAATGAGAATAGGATCACTCTGTCAACTTTTGCAGAATTGAAAAAGTATATGATGTATTGGCAAGTGAATCGAGCGAGAAAATTTTTGCATTCCGCCTCGGATAGGTCGATTTCTTAATAGTTGTCGGAGATTTCAGGGGTTTCACCCGTCACTCCCCTCCCTGCCTACGGCCTTGCCCCTGAGATAGTTAGATTTTTCAAGTTTTAAAATGAAGAGCACGCAAGAGCGAGCGAAGCGAGCCCGACCACTATGTATTTTATTTAAATCAAGGAGTTCAGAAATATGATCACGATCGACCTAGGCCCAACCCAGGTGGGGTGGTCATGACCGGATCCGCTCTTAATACTAATAGAATGCAAGAGCGAGAGAAGAGAGCTCAAAATTGAAGCAGCCCGCCTCCACCCTGTGTATTAGGTTCTATTTGTTCATTCATGCAGAGATGAGAATAAAAGTAACTCGGATGCATAAGCGAGCTAAGCTAGTTTGAAAATTTTAGAATTCTGCCTCGAAAAAGGTTAGTTTCTCTTGATGAACGATTATGCAGGAAATCAGGTAATAATTTATATCCGAAAAAAGCTTTTATCTTATTTTAATAAGGTTTTATCAATTTGGCGTGTATGATTATGGGGGCGGTCATGACCCCTGTGTCCCCCTCCCTAGGACCGCACCTTTGTTGGACATATATTTTAATTAGGATAGGACAAGAAACGGTCTGAGAATAAAACGTAAGATTTAAAATATAGCTAAGCATGTCTTTCGCACGCACGCTAACCGCCGTCGGGCGCCGCCGTCAAATGTGTGTGCGTTTCACTTGCACACTGCCACGTGTCACTGCACCGGCCGCCGCGTGACAAATCGCGATCTATGCCTACGCGCCCCGCGGAGAATAATTAATTGTTTTACTGTACTGCCCGTTAGTAATCGCAATGCTGACTAGTGTATTCATCTACCAAGCTTGAATTTGCCACCCTCTAAATTTGCCACCAGGGGCACGGGCCCCGGCTTGCCCCTCCTTAGATCTGGGGCTACCCGTCAGTGATGATGGATTAAACCCAATACAACGATTCATGTAACAACATTGATGCCCAGCGCTTCTGACATACCCAAGTACTTATAGGTTTCGGGTGCTGAAAGGGATTTAAGATTTATGGAATCCGTAAGCTGGGTTCCCACGGTCTCCCCTCGCTTTACATACATGACCGAACATTTGTCCACACCAAATTCCATCCTCATGCCTCTTCTGAAACTTTCAGTTACCTTCAGTAGCTATCTGTCCATACGGATAGTGTTTGTATAATTTTAGGGCGTAGGTGTTTCTCTTCATGCACTTGCAGCGTTAAATTGATTTATTATCAGTTTCTTATCATCGTCAGGCTTTAAGTTTAGGATTCCATACCTTGGGAATTATGTCGTACGCTATTTAACACAGGTAAATCATAAATCATATTTATTTCTGTATATTTTTATTACAAAACACTGTAGTTAAACACGATAGTTTAGTTGGAATTGTTTGCTTGATAAGGATAACAAAATATCCATACTATAACTTTATCGAATTACTTCGAACCTCAACTCATACAAAGGGGTTTGGGTAAAACTGGCATGATTTTTTAAGTCTGCGGCCACTAATGAAATACTTTCCTTTCATTAGAAAGATCATAGTAAGACATTCATTTTCTTCTAAAAACAATTATTTCCAAAATACATCGAAGCCGAGATATATAAAGATAAAAAAATAATAAAATCATGTCGTGAAGGCGATCTTGGCGACATCTGGGGTCGCGATGACAGCGAGATGGGATCCGGCGGTTGGGTTTCATTGCATAAATCTGAGGCCCTCTGTTTCCATGTACCTCGGAAAGTGGCACCTCCGAAAGCGAAAATCGTGTCAGGTGTCCCCATCGGTGTTGAGTCGGCGATTTAGTACTCATCCTCGATAGCTGGTCGGACTTTGGGCCGCTGTTTCTGCAGTTGACACCCCGGTTGATGGCAATGAACCCAGAGAGCGATGGCAGTCAGGGTGATTAGAATAAATCAAACGACCTGAGATCTTGACGTTAAAGTCTTTCCATCTGGAGCGAGCACCTCATGCCTCGCCAGGTCGAGGTGTATAGAGCTGTGCTCCACCAGGTCCTAGTGGTGGAATGAGAACAAAGGCTCACGCGTCGGGCTCAGGCGTCGCTCACGAGACGCAAAGTTTTTTTTATTATTAATTGAGTTTCTACCGCAAACATGGAGGTCTGCGCTCTTTTTTAACTTATATTATTGTTTGCTTGTTTTATTTGTTTTTTTTCTTACATGCGTGCTCCTACACAGGACACGTTACATTAAACTTAACTTATTGTAGTACAAAGGTAACTTAAAAATCTACGAGAGTGCATCGATAAATATTATAATTTTTACGCTTGCACTTTTCTGCCTTGTCCTCTCGTGCTCACTTTGGTTTTGGAGGCTCGCGGTTGTGATCTCTTTTTTCACCTCCTTAATGCCGTTGAAGGCTTCGAGGGTTTCGTGACCCAGCCATTCCCGGATCCCTTTTGCTTCTTTTTTTGTCTCAGAGACGTCCGCTCTCATGAGGGAGAACTCCGCCTTCAGCGTCATTAATTCGCGAGTATGAGGTCTCTCAACCCGCACAAACTCTTGGGCGTGTCGAGAGCGCTCCTTCTCGAGATTAAGTTTGTGACGCGATCTCAAGTCAGCGAGCGACAGGGCGGTCTCGTAGGGGCCCTGAAGGCACTCATGGGCCGTGGCCTTGCACTCTCTTTTCATGTTGACTGCCGCTTCCAGGGCGTCCTTCCCCTTTTGGAGGAGATCGTTGGCCTCACGCGTATCCAGGTCCATCTCGACCCCGGTACCTCTTCTCGGCGTTCTGTAGAGGAGGCTCGGCCGCCCACTTGGTGGGGCTTGGCTCTCTGAGGTGGCCACCGAGCTTTCCTCGTCCGAGATGATCTGGCGGGGGGGAGATGTCACACTGCTCCTAGTTTATGACGATTATAGCGACCTTTTGAGTTTGTCGTTTCGGGCGTTGTTGGTGTTGGCGGTGTCCTGCTTGCCAAGTCCGGCTCCGACACAGCCTTTGGCACCTGTGGCGTCTGCGACGGACGCGCCGACTGTTCTGAAACTACCGATTTGGCCGTATTTTTCAGAACTTTTTCCCTAAGGGTTTTAGGGGCTTTCGCGGCGTCCGTGGTCGTTTTGCGGGAGGTGATGGACGGTTTGGAGGATATATTGTTGTTTATTGAAGGGGAGACTAAATGGGAACAATAAAGTTCTGTTAATGTTACAGTTACTACTATGATAATTAATTTATTTAAATGCTAAGTTAGTATTCTAATTAATATTTTATAAATGTGCCTGTTAGGTCGGATTTGTCAGGATTTATTCCGTTGGCTCGTACATCATGTGGGTCGATGGGTTTCGTGCTATTAAAACACACTAGGTGCGATACACTGTTTATAATAAACTAACAAATTACTTGACATTACAATTTAACACAATAACACGGGGCACAATGAATCGGGTACAGTTCTAAGACGTTTCAACTCCGCTGCGATCAGACATTCAATGTCCTCCTCGCCTCGAGCTGTAACATCAGGGCTCTGTAGAAGCCACGCTGTGGTGGGGGTAGACTTGTAAGTAGGTCGCGTGACGTCACCACCAGCGGACTTGCGATTCATTTTATGTCCGTACTATTGACAGGTACCGACATATATATATTGTTTTTTTTTTTGCGAGACCAAGATTTAGTGCATAGGTACCACTATTACGGTGGTAAGACCCGTGACGAAAGAGTGGCTGGAGAGATGGCATGGCGCCCTCATTTTCCGGCTGACATAAGTACTCTCCGGCCATGCGTCCTTTGGAAAGTACCTGTGCCGTATAATTCGGGAACCAACGCCTTGTTGTCACTACTGCGAATACTGGTTCGACGTCACGGCGGAGCACACTCTGAAAGTGTGCCCGCCCAGCCTGGGCAATGCAACGCCGTGATTTCGCGGCAGTCGGTGCTACGATTAACATCTCACTTGCGGTCGTGATTTAGTTCATGGGTGCCGCGCGCAGAAGAGTGCACAACGATCTCCGGCCGCCATAGGGTGTGGCTTGCGGGTGACAAATTTGGGGATCTGAACGGCCACAGGTCCGGGACGGCAGCGCGCCGTTTTTTGCGTGCGCCTCTCATAAGGAACTGTGGCCGTGTACGGCGGCAGAGGGTAACTGGGCCCGCATGTTTATGTGGGCCTAAAGCTGGCCGGGGTAGTGTGACGAACTGCGCAAGTACTCCAGCACCCCGACTCAAGGTAGCCGAAGAAGTCCGTGTGGTTTTAGTCAGTAGGAGCCTAGCAGACCCCTTCGCCCATCTCAGGGTGGAGGATTTTAACATGCAAATGAAAAAAAGAATCCTTAATTCAATGACTAGAATCACCCTAGGAAATTCCGACACGACGTGATTCTTTTTTATAGTAAGTATTTGCAATAGAAACTAAAAGTTATGGTTTAAATTGACGACAGAATAGTACAAATTCAACGTCAGATATTTCAGCTCCGATATTACTTTTGGCTAAATTCTTTTATGATAATTGGACGTAGATAACCAAAAAGGATCCACCCCACAAAATGTTACATTTGAGTTATTGAAGATTGAAGTTTAACCTGTGTTTGCTCATTAATAGACTTGCTTGCGTTTATTGTTTCTTAAGAAAATATGTGTGTGTCGATGTATATTTTATTCATACAAATAAATTTTATTGAGTTTAGTTTTATTTCTTGAGATATTCAGCTAAATGTGTGTTAGGATCCTTTTGGATAAAAACTATTTTCAATTTTGTTAAGCTCATTTTCATTTCGCAAAAACGATTCAAAGTCGCTAATTGCCACTTAAATCGTTAAAAATTGTTCATTTCATTAATGAAACAACTAGCTTTCTAAAATTTTGTTTATTTTTGATATAAAACATCAATCCAATTTACTCTTCTTCCTGTGCGAAGTCTGGTTCACCGCCAAACCCGTCCATATCGTCATGAAGACTCAGATTGCCCCTTAAAGATTTATAGAAATCCAGGCAGTCTTTAGGTGTATAGTCAAAGATTGACTCCAAATCGTCTAATTTTGCTGTGGTATTTCTTTCCCCATAGTAATGCGAAATCGTTTTCTGATACCTCCAAAGATTTTCCTTTTATCTTTTTCTCTATATTCAATTCTTGAAACTGGTCTGCGTTGTGAGTTTTCATAAATATAACTTTGTACTTTGTACTTTTCTTCTTTTTTCAGTAATATTTATTTTGTTTGTAGCCAGTTAGCTTTGGTCTTATCCAAAAAAACTTTCCAATTAACTATATTTTTCTCAATTTTTTTGTACTAAAAAAGTCTTTCTTTTCCATTCTCTGCACTTGAAGAGGATTTTTCTTCTTACTTTTTTTTTATTACTGCGACATATTCGTCAGCTGTGTTAATTCTTTCGTGGTATTTTAACTGTGCCTCTATTTTAGAAAAATCGGTATCATTGGGCAAAAATGTGTGACCCGGTTCAAGATACTTGAGTGTAATCGTTTTTAATGTTTGGTGTGAACTTAATATTGCATTTAACATGAGTACAATTTTAATGTTACGGTTTTGGCCCCCACAGCAGTCACTTCAGAAAACCAAACAGACTAACAAACAAACCAATATCCAAGCGTACTGAATCGTTTTTTGTGAATTAACCAGTGCATTTTTTAAGTAAAAATTTAGTTTAACAAAAAGATCCAAATGTTCTGAATCGTTTTTGTGATTTATACAGTGCATTTTTAAAAAAAAATTTAGTTAACAAAAAAGATTCATGCTTTCTGAATCTTTTTAGTGACTTATCTTTTGCATAGATTTGAAGTAAATGTTATATTCTAAAAGGATCCACATGCTTTGGATTTTTTTAACATTTTAGTTTTGTGTCATTTTCTTTGACTGACCGTTTTACAATATGATCCAAGGAGAATGGATCGTTTTTACGAAACTAAAATAGGGCTTCGCCATACATGTGGCTTGGTAACCAGTGTCATTTTAATGTCAAAATATTCGTATTTTACTTGGATTGTTTTTGCTAATCGAAAATATAGACCTTGACGAGCAGTTTGGTATACTTAATTCATTTTCGGTCATGTTGTGGGTTGGATCCTTTTTGCTTATCTACGTCCAATTATTATAATTATTCCACTATATGTTAGCGACAATTATATTAGCGGCTACAGCAAAAAAAAATCATGCCACTGGTTCATACAAAGTTACCCAAACCCCTTTACTGCTAGTTAAATAGCTGCGGAAATAAAACCCTTTAAAAACCCAAGCGCTTGTGAATACCCAGCTCAAAGCAGAATAGTTACTGTCTTGTCTTGTAATAATTGTCAATGCAATGCCACTGTCAAAAAATGTCAGAAGACGAAACGACCTACGACCAAACGTCAAAGTCAATCAGTCTGGAAGGAACCGAGGTGCGAATTTGTTAATTAATTTAATTTTTTGTCATTAATAATAGACTGCGTACTTCAGCATTAATGCTCTCTAATTTAAGCTTTTTTTAAAACCCAACCACCAGATCAAGTGCAGTGTAATAGTTGTATTCACAAAGACGTTCAGTGCCCAAACATTCAATGATACTCATATTTCTTCGTACTGTGAAAGCAAAAACTTAAACAAACATGTACTGTTGTAGGAGATAAGTGCCATTATTTGTATATGTAACAGTGTAGCATTATTTTTCATTTGTTTAGAAGCTTTGTCTATTGTTGTGTATAGCTTTATTTATGTACTCAATTATTCGCGACTCAGTGCCAATGGAGTATGATAACGATGAGAATACATGGCGTAGGCCTTCGACGCCTAAGGTGGAGCGCTCAGCGTGCCACCAAATCCCCAAGCGGTCATCAACAGTTGCTGTAGTGGTACTTGGACTAGCAGTGCTTAGCTGCTTGCTTGGTTATTGTGTGCTCAGTGAGACGCTGCCTTATGAGTCTAAGACCCTGCGTCTTGTTATTATTGTAAGTATTCAACAGGTTTTATTACTTGCCACTGTAATTTTTTTAATTAAATATTGTAAAATCTTGTTTCACAATTTTATTAAGACCTAGTCTAAACTAAACTCGTAGTAATTCACATGTTTACAAAATCTTAAAAGTGAATGTAAATCAGTGTTGGTTTCATTAATATGTATAATATCTTACTAGTATTATAAATGGGAAAGTTTGTGAGGATAGATGGATGGATGTTTGTTACTCTTTCACACAAAAGCTACTGAAAGAATGAAATTTGGCCCACAGATTGCTTGAAACCTGGAATAACACATAGGATACTTTTTATCCCAGTAGTAGGATCTAGTGGGACAATTGCCGAATTCCATGTGGGTGAAGACTCAGGCATAAGCTAGACATGTATAATTTTAGTAATTTACAAATTTTCTGTCCTCCCATTGATTTATTATTTCTCTTTAATGCAACATTAATTATTACTTTAATTTCCCAGCTGTTCCGCCATGGAGCCAGGACTCCGGTAGATACATACAACAGTGACCCATACAAAAACTATCAATGGCCTGATGGACTTGGCAGTCTGACTAATGTAAGTTCAAAAGTATAAAGTATCATATCAAAAGTATAGTATTATAATTGGTCTAGCCATTGTAAGAGTGGCTGCAGTGTGAGAGGTCCTAGGTTTGATTTTTCCATCAGGAATATCTCAGTAGCAGCCACGGAGTCTGGTTTTGTGCCTGGTTGATGGCAATAGGTTCGCCCCCTATTACATGGGAGTTCAAGCATATGAATGTATCTGGTTTATTTATCATCTTCATTCACCAATAGCAGTCCATGACTGGACATACGCCTCCTCAGTGACCTGGATGCTTTACATTACACATCCATTCAGTACAAATCACCAAGATTTCTTTAATATTACTTCAGAAGTTATTATGATAACTTTTACTACATAAATATTGGTCTATACATGATGAAACAATGTATGATATGACTTGTTAGTTAAATTGAGTTGAGATAAGAAAACTTAAATAAGTACCTAATGAAAACAACTTTTGTTTGGTGAAATAAAATACCAATGTCAGTTTAACACTGTCTCAAGTAACAAGCAATTCTAGTATCTAAAACTTTGGAAACAAAAGTTACAAATGCTCTGTCCTGTTTTAGAATGAAACTCATTTTAATGGTTTTTCTAGGCTGGCAAGCTCCAATTGTACGAGCTGGGCAAGAAGTACAGAAGCTACTATGCCAACTTCATCCCTGAGGAGTACTGTGAGAAGGATGTGTTCATCCGCAGCAGCGACAAGTCCCGGTGTCTCATGAGCGCGTACACGTTCCTCGCGGGGCTGTACCCGCCCACCGAAAGGCAGATGTGGCATCCCGAGCTGCCGTGGCAGCCCATACCAGTACACTCTCTGCCCAAGGAACTGGACAATGTAGGTCATGAATTATAGTTTTATAACTAACTAGCGACCCGCTCTTGCTTCGCACAGCGCCACCTATCGGGTCCATGACTATATCTAATGTAGCCTATATTTTAATTAAGCATCTAGCAGTAGAGCGGTTCGATTCCATGCAGTAGTTTTTGCGTGATGTGCGCACAAACATACAGAGAGACGGACAAAAATTCTAAAAACCGTGGTTTTAGCTTCGGTTGCTCTAATAAAGACCCCCCATATATCTTTTTTTTCAATATCTTTAATGTACAGATATCGCGATCGGCCCGATATAAAAAGATACGTACGCAAGTCTACGAAAAAAAGGGAAAAAAATTAAAAAGGAAAGAAAAATAAATGGGGAAGTTTATTTTCAACACTTTGTGTAAAAACCTCATAAATGGAGATTCATAGATTAAGTCATACTAGCTTATGTTCGCGACTTCGCCGGTGTAGTCGGAGTTGAAATGCCATTGCGCGGTTTAAGATGTTATTAATCTTTGCGCCCTGCGCAAGAAGGATGGCGGCATCCGTCCCATTGCCGTAGGGTCAACTTACCGTCGTATCGCAGCCAAAATTTGCTGCGCCTTTTACAGTGAAACACTGGCCAGTAAATTCCAGCCGCTTCAGCTTGGTTTCGGGTCCAAAGGGGGCTGTGAGGCTGCGGTACACGCACTGTCCACTTACCTTAATAGTGATAAGGGTAAGGTCATCCTTAAGGTTGACATTAAAAATGCTTTCAACTCCGTAAACAGGGACACCTTGTTGACAGAGGTTCAAAAAGAAATACCCAAAATTTACAGTTTTCTTTACCAATGCTACAGGAACGCATCAAAATTACTCTATAAAGACAACCTTTTGGAATCAGCCGTTGGTTGCCAACAAGGTGATCCTCTTGGGCCAGTCATTTTTAGTTTAGCAATTAATCCAATCATTCGGCAGCTAAATTCTAAATTCAACTTATGGTATTTGGATGATGGAACCCTTGGTGGTGATGTGAATACAGTCCTAAAAGATTTAACTTTTTTAAAAGAAAAATTCAGTTCCATTGGCTTAGACCTTAACCTTTCGAAGTGCGAAATTTACCTTCCTGAAACCACTGACAGACAGTCTACCATTTCTAAATTTAACTCTTTAGCACCAAATATCAAAATTACCGAAAAAAGTTCTCTTCACCTCCTAGGGTCACCAATATTTGACGAATCTTTTCCGTCGTTCATTGAAGAAAAAATTCAAAATTTTAATGATGTTTCGGAGCGACTTTTCAAAATTAACATTCATTCGGCCTTCACACTTATTCGATACTGTTGTTTTGGACCAAAATTCACATATAGCCTTCGCTCCACTCATCTTTGGAAGCATCCGCAGCTTTTAGAAAAAGTAGACCAAATTATTAGGAACACTCTAACTTCAATACTTAATGTGGCCCTGGACGACCGAGCTTGGCAGCAAGCCACACTTCCCATTCGCTTGGGTGGTCTCGGCGTCCGCAAAATTTCAAGTATAAGTTTACCAGCCTTCCTCTCCTCGGTCTACGGTACCGAAAAATTAACCAGGGATATTCTGTCTTCCTCACTGGTTGATTTTGAGGTGCCTTATTCGACCGGTGCGTTGAACGCTTGGAAAATGGCTTGTCCCAATACGGATTTGCCCGACAACCTGTCCTCCCAGAGACAGTGGGACGTGCCGCTCTGCAGTATTGTACGGAATAACCTCTTAAACACGTCATTCAATACTGTGGAGCGTGCCCGTCTGCTGGCCGTGGGGGAATGGGAGTCGGGGTTATGGCTTCAGGCACTTCCGTCATCCACCATTGGCACTATGATGGATGACGCATCGTTCCGGGTCGCTACGAGTCTACGCTTAGGCGCTCCTTGTGTTGCTCCGCATCGGTGTCACTGCGGTGAAGCTGTTGACAGCCTCGGACACCATGGCCTGTCCTGCTACAGGAGCGCAGGTCGTATTGCACGGCACGCCAGCATTAACGACATTATTCGTCGAGCCCTTGCCAGCGCCGGCGTACCAGCGGTTTTAGAACCAAACGGCTTGGTACGTGACGATGGCAAGAGACCAGACGGCATGACGTTAGTGCCTTGGAAGGTGGGTAGGCCTTTGGTGTGGGACGCAACCTGTGTCGACACCCTTGCGCCATCTCACCTTTCAAGCACGGCGGGCTGTGCAGGCGCTGCTGCTGCGGCTGCTGAGATCCTCAAACGGCGCAAATACTGTAACCTTATTGGTAACTACAGTTTTGAGCCGTTTGGGGTCGAAACGCTCGGGTCATGGGGCCCGAGTGCGCGTCTCCTTTTTAAGGAAATCTCTCGCCGACTGGTCGACACTTCGCGTGACCAGAGGGCTGGCTCTTTATTTGGCCAAAGAATTAGCATTGCCATTCAGCGTGGCAATGCTGCCAGTCTTCTGGGCACGTTTCCAGATGACAGCGATGCGGAGGAGTACTTTGACGCCTAAGTGTCCTTTTGTCGTCGTTGTTTAGATTTTTTTATTTTCTTACTTTTAGTCTTATTTTTATCATTAGTTTAGTTCTATTTGTAGTCTGTATAGATGTTATTAGCTAATGGTAATAGCATTTTTAATTGCGTAGTGGTATTTCAATTACCTACTATGACTAGTACTACTACTAGCCTTTGTTCTATTTTAAAATATTTGTGTAACTATAACTAATTATAGTTAACGTTTAGCGGTTGATGTATCCTTGTTATTGATTGAAAAGTACCTATGACTAGTTACATAAAAATTTAGGTAATATTGTTTATGGGAGCTTCATCTGCCACAAACTGCTTTACAGTTTGGCAGAAGTAACATATCCAACTTCCTAGCGAAAGCGCCGGCAAAGGCTATAATAAATAATGAGCTCACCACGGCTTTATCTCGAAAGCATAGCAGGTTCATTCTGATACAACAATTTCGTATCGACGGCAGCAGGACAGACTGAAACGAAATATTGACGTAGGTACAGCCATATAATGTATCAACAACAAGCGGAAAGTGCCGATTCATGAATCCGTATTTCCTTAGCTCCCGCCATATCGCAAACTGCAATCTCGAAATAAAGCCCTAAATTCAAATCAGTGTAACATGAACTCAATATAATTTCCATTTCAGATAGTCGCAGCAACAAAACCCTGCAAACTATGGAAGGCGATGTATAACGAGCAAGTGGCTGAAAAGAATGCCGATCCGAAGTTCACAGAGTTATTCGACTATTTGAGTAAACACACGAATCAGAGCATGCGCAGTGTTGTCCCCGTGGACTTCTTGTACAGCACACTCCTAGCTGAGCAGGAGGCGGGCCTCAAGCTGCCGGAATGGACGAGAACTGTGTTTCCGACTAAAATGCGGATGCCATTCATGCTGAGTTTAGCGTTGCTGTCTTATAATGAAACAATGCAGAGGCTACATGTTGGTGAGTAGTAATAATAATAGTTTAAACACTCTTAAAAGTATAATGTAGGTAGCTACATAAAATTTAGGCCTTATCATAAAAGTTTCAATAACAATGAATGCAATTTAATTCGCTAATTATCTCCAATACCATTAGCAATTATTACAAACGCGTGAAATTCACCATGTAATTACAGGACCGCTTCTAAAAGAAATAAAGCACTACCTAGACGATACAGTTACGCACGAGAACGTGGACCGCTCTCTGTACGTGTATTCAGGACACGACGTCACGGTTGTGTCTGTCTGGCGCGCTTTCGGGTTCAACGACCTGCTGGAGCCGGAATACGGATCTAGCATCGTCATTGAGTTGCATGAAGATGTTGAGCAGGAGGCGTTCTTTGTCAAGGTATGTTCTGGATACCTTTCCTTTTATTTCCTTTATCTTTAATAATGTTGCCCGTTGTACCCACGATACAGGAGAAACTCCTAGTGCCCTCAGTATGCGTTTACAAATATTTAAAATCACTTCCCGGAACAACTACCAGTAGGCCATACAAATATTTGTTCCGTGCGGAAATCGAACCCGCAACATGCAGCGTAGCAGCCAATCGCTCAGCCACGGCGCCAACCGTGCCATCAATCTATTACAATACGAAGTCCTCCAAACTTCAAAAAAAAGATATGCCGTATGTCATACTTGCCAGAATTTCGCCACTAGATTATAGACACTATCGAATGGTGTAATATACAGAGTATATTTTTTTCCAAGATTCACGGTTAATAATTTATTATTTTAAATTCCAATGATGCAGTTTTAGTTTTCATCAAACTCGGGCCCGAGATTCCTTACGAGTATTTTAAGATATTCCTCATGGTTTCGGATTTGGCCATCCACGGCCACTTGGAAAATTCACCCTGTATAGCTCGTTCTGAACGGCCCAATTCCGCATCGATAAGTGTGGTCTACCCCTAAGTCACGTTTTCTATCATTTCAGACATTCTACCGCAACAACACAAAGGTGGAAGTTCCCTTGGAGCTGAAGTTACCATTCTGCGACGATCCATGTACTTACACTCAATTTAGTGCGCACGTCACCAAGTTTATATCCGACGACTGGGAGGCCGACTGCGGCAATGACAAGTAAACCATTATAGTCGTTGCTAATCACGAGCCCGCATCATGTGACTTTAAAATCATAGACATAAGATTTAAATTGCAATGGTTGTTCGTGCAACGCAACAACTATAATTTATATACGTATGAAGTATAATGCCAAGCCCAGTTGCTAGTGTAAGGGCCTATTTCACAATGTCCGAATAGCCACTACTTACTGAATACATTCAAAAATGGAACAGAATTTGTATGAAATTATCTGTCAAGTAAATTAACGGGAACTAAATCGTAGGAGGTGAAATAGACCCTAAGTGATGTCGCAACTTGTCGAATATTATCTTTTGTTTATGTATAGTTTAATTTTGTAAGATTAGCCCCAACATAGTTGGAAAGAAGCTAAGTGATGATCGTTTCGTAATCCACATCTGCAGAGATAATCAGCGGTGTCAAATTTCTTATAAATTAAGTGGACAAACTGCACATCGCAGTCGATATGTCGTCACATCGTCTTGAAGGAATCTGTGATTGTTGTGTTATGTAGGTAAAGATCTGCCAGTTACATTAATTAATCTTCACACGAAACTAGCACTGTACTCAATTAGAGTTATTTTTTAGTTTTTCTAAACATAATAATTTTAAGTCACAATGAAATTGTTATCATGTTTGCCAAAATCTTAGTACCTGGGGTGTTTTCCAAGAAGACACTTCTTTTTATATTACAATTTGTCATCACAAGCTTATTTTGTAAGACTCAAGTAGTAATGATATGCCAAAATGTAGCTTATTGTGTGACCGTTTAGATTACTTTAGATTTAGGCCAGCTTAACAAGCTGAATGGTTCTAAATGTGACTAAAGTATGCTATTTACTCAATTTATGTATTAGATTTTTTGTAATACTAACGTTGATATTATACGTATTTCGATCTGCCTTTATTGAATATTTATATTGTCTACACTATCGATATACTAATACATTGAAGAGGACTTTAATTAATTCTCTTCGCTATTTGGATCGGCAGCCAAGGGCGACCCGCTCGACGATACGTAGTGAATGTTTGAGCAAGTTCACCTTGATCCCACCGTTCTATGCGCGCGGACTTATGGTGCATTTGAATTTAATATAGCAAACTTTTTATGGAATAATAAATAAAACCGATAGAAATTGGTAATGCACTAGTACCATTTCACATTTTTATTGACACAAAGGGTGTGTGTCCGATGCATTCCATTTATTATGACACCTGTGTGTGTGAGATTTCTGAAGTATTTACATTTATCTGTCCACTTTTAAATCTACACGATTTTTGAGACTGTATTAGGACACGTTTCATTGATTTTAATGGTGATTGATATTTTTCTTAGACTCCTTTAAAGAGATTATTTTTTAAGAAGATGCCTAAACTTCTTATGAACATTTGATAAAGTATTAAATTGTTGTTGTAAAGAATTAGTTAATATTTAAGAGACATGTTGAAAAATTGCAATATTTTGATATAACTAATAGGCTTCAGCATATATTTAATCAATGTTGAAATTCATTTAAATCTAAGATATTTAAAGGAAATTAAAATTTATCACTACGCTAACAAATTATATGATGCACAGATCCAAAGGAGTACTCACGATTTTGCCCCACTTGATATTATTAAAAGCCAAGTTTTATATGACTATGTATAATCTAGAGAAGGCCTATCTTAAATATTTGTGTAAATCTAAGTATTTTACTATTTACATTATACTGTAATCTTCTTCACACAAGGTATTTTGTCTGAATGTATGAAATTAAAAATTAGCGCGATGTTTCAGCTGTTCTGATTATAAATGTACTTATTCTACAAAGTATTTAGCTTATTTAGAAGTCACAAATTCTATTTCAATTGTTTTACACAAAATAAATATAGGTAATATTGATGTTGTATTTAATGAGCCACAGAGCAAAGTGTAATGTTTGTGTGGAAAGCGTAATCGAACTGTTTTATTTTCACGGAGAAAGTCATTCACCCGAGAATGTGCATAGACAATTATCTCACCCATGACATTTTGACAAGATGTTTCTCTTCGCTTTTTCGAGGTGATAAGCTATCTCTACGAAAATTTGTCTGTAAGGCAGCTGATACCAAGTGACTTTGATTGAATTAAAAGTTAGGGTCTTGTTGTCTTTGATATTACACAAGAAATCCTTATACTTAGGTACTTTTATTATTCGTTGAGAATAAATGTTAGAGTTTAATTAATTGTAACATTATAATGTTGTTGTTTTTTGTAATGTTTACTATTAAATGTTTTATGTGATATATTTTGGTATTTTTTTGAAAACCTTATAGTCTGGTTACATACTTTTTTCTTTTTTTTTTTTCGGTTGGTAAATCATCAAATGACCCCCCCACTCTGGGCGGAGCGGAAGGGAGTGTCAGACTTGTACTGACTAAAACCCATCCATGTTCCTTCTTTACCCTTTGTGTTCCAGGGCCACGGTATCTCTTTCGAACAGTCCCGCAGCCCTGGCAGGCATCGGCCCTTGCGGACCTCTACTTATTTGAAGACATATCTTTGAGGCGCACGTGGAACACGAACGCGCCGTCGACACGGCCTGTCGTCATAAGACGGCCGGACGGCGAGCTGGCCCATAACTCGCCGTCCACAGGCCCGCCTGGTTACATACTTTACAAAAGGAAATAAAATAAGCAAAGTAGTAGGTACATATCAATTGTATAATTTATTTTTGTAAAATGATTAATTAATAAGTAGCAGTAAAAGACAATTAAAACATAACTTACATCTAAGTACAATAATTGGACGGCACATTCATTCTATATATAATTAAAGAAAAATACAATGGTATGTACATTTCTGTAAAAATCTTAATATAAGTTATGTGCTATAATCAAGATTATAGCTTGAAGTCTAGACAAATGGACGAACATTTAACTTACAGTTGCTAGTACTAATACATAGGTAGAATAATAAAATGTCACGATACCAAAAAAGTGGTAATAAGGAGAATATAAAATTGTGATATAAAACTACTTGCGTAACTAAGTTGTTCACATGTTCGGTGGAATGTTAATTTGTTACGATGCTAATAAAGCTAAAATACAACATTACGGTTTAAAGCTCAGTCTTCGCTACTTGACTCATACATCTATGGCTTATCTGGTAATAAAGTAATACTTATAATAAATTGGAAGTTACACTGTGGGAAGTTCAATCTATCATAAGTTCGTTGTTCTTAAATATTCGTATTTCAAGGCACTAAGGCAAAACGCAAGTCTCGTATTGTTCATTGTTGTAAAACAGATATTAAAAAAATATTTTGTTACCTAACAAAAAGCAGCAGCTTTTTTTCTAGATGTCACATCAGCTGTTCACCAAGCTAATAAATATGCATTAAATGTGCATTATCAAAATCTTCGCAACTGAATACTACAAAGAACCTATGGTTTATTTCAGTTGCCGCAGCATGTCAGTACATGCCGTTCTTTAAATGCTCTCAAGGCTGTAAACACAACAATTACTACCCATATTCCCACAGCCGCCCAGGCGGTGATGACAGCTAAATGTAAAGCCACACCAGTGTTAATGAAGTCACCTCGGCGGCTATTTGGCGCGTCCTTCTGTAGGTAGTCCATAAAGTCGTAAATTGCTTGGCATGCTAGACGAAAGTGTATCGCGGTCGCATGGTCCCCAGTGGCACGGAGCTCCTGTAATATGTACATTATATGATAATTATGCTGATTAACACTATTAACATTCATAATTACCACTAAGTGATTGTGAAGGTTGCCAATTTCTTGTTTTCCGGCTTTAACTAATTGAGAGTTCTTCTTAATTAAAGACACAATGAATAATTGTTTTCTGAGGCAGTACATTGTTCTTTTTTGCAATTACTCATCTTAATGCTAATGGTGATAAGAAGAGTAAGATTTGAACAGGATGGTTAAACTTGGAACTCGTAATTATAACCCAAAAGCTCAGGAATCTGTCGAAGTAAATAACAAAAGAGAATGCCTGCAATAGAAGGTAGGCTTTTACTTTTAGTGACTGCAAAAATCAACCTAGAGTCCTCAGTTTCAGAATGCTCATTAAATTGCTAAATCTCTACAAATAATAAATAACTTTTCTTACCCTGACTAAGTACCCTCTGTACTGTGTGCAGGTCTTGATGAAGCCATCAGTCAAAATGGCAGCATGCACTAGAGAGTACACAGCAAACATAGCTGCTATGCATGATGAGGGGATCCAGCAGTAGATGACCGAGTCATTACTCCTGCTCACCCTGGTCCTAGTACTCACTACTATTGACTCACCTTCTCTGAAACAATGAGTCATCATCAGTTAACAACTGATAGTGAGAATTTAGATTAGAGTTTCAGGGAATCCAAAGAAAACATACATTTCTTCCATGGTTGTAGATTTCTCATCCTCATACTGGCCCACATTATTGATACACACTCTGTACATATGAAACAGTGCCATGACTACTGCATAAACAAAGACAGGCAGCGGAGCGAACACTGCATACAGGCAGTATGAGTTGTGACCACCATTGAAGTACTGGAATGTGCTGACTCCATATAGTATGCAGCCGCAGTTCGTGTTCTCGAAGTATCCTCCTGGACAGACGTCCAACGTCGTGCGCCAGTGGTTGTACGGTATCCCAATGCATAGAATTGATACAGCGACAAACACCGCCACGAGCAAGTAGCTCCAACAAAGACGTCGTTCTGTTTGATACTGATTCATCGTGAATAGAGTCCTGGAAAATAATACACCACTTTAATAAGTAGCACACTTATATATCAACGGTTTGATACAGATTTATATAAACACTTCCTCCGGAACATGAACGAACAACAACAATAACTTACTCAAGTAAAGGCTGACACAAAAACCATTCATTAACTTGATCTACACCAAGATATGTATTACTAGGTCAGCTCATACGCCAGGTAGGTTTGTTGATAACGATTATAAAGGGCAACGCAAAAATAAGATAAACATTTGCTACGATAAGAATCCGATAAGACAACGTCAACAATGGACGCCGATTTTGACAGAACTGACTACTAAGGAGTGAGGACAGTGACAGTGTGGACACCATAGATTTTAATTGTCAATAGCAACACAAATTTTGAAAAAAATCAGGCATTTGGGCAAATCGAACAACAAAAAAAAGGCAAAACAATGCAATAAAACAAACAGGAGCTGGAGCTGGGTGACATTATTTTTTTTACTAGTGCTCACCGGTACTAGTATTAGGTTCCTATTAGTTTGTATTCTACTCTTTGGTATAAGGTACAGACGCCAGCACAATGACATCAAGCTACTACAATCTGTCAAATTTCTATAATAGTTTTTCAAAATTTCAACTTAATTGCCAAATTACCAGTTGACAGCGTTGAAGAAGATTTTTTGACGCCATTTTTTACGTTTATTGTTAAGTTAGTTACTTTAATTTATAAATGTAATTTAATATTTTGCTAAAACGTAAGTAGGAGGTTCAAAAATTGACAGTATCGGATAGCTTGATGTGCTGGCTGGCGCCTGTACATTCTTCTTCTTCTTTGCGTGTCGATGGCAAAACGTACATTGACAAAACAGCTGATTTAAATGAAATGTCAAAATTCGAAAAATAAACTTGTGCTTACAAACAAAATGTTATACCGGCATTAAATTAAAATTGAAGATGAAACTGAATAGCAATACTCGAATTATTGGACGGAACATAATACTGGTACCATACAGAGAATATCATGTCCTCAGGTAAGTGTTCCTCTTCGGTTTTTATTATATGTAATTGCTGAGTTAACCTCCGTAACTTTGTGCAGGTACCACGAATGGATGAAGTCCGTAGAACTCCAGAAACTTACGGCGTCTGAACCACTGACATTGGAAGAGGAATATGAAATGCAAAAATCATGGCGTGAAGATGAAGATAGTGTGTATTTTTCATTGTATTTACGGCTGCTAGCCTTATAGATAGATACTGAATATTGAAGCTCTTATTTTTGTTTCGAATGAATCATATAATAAAAACAACATTTTATTTTCAGAGTGCACTTTTATAATATTAGACAAACAGATGTTTGATAAACATACTGATGAAACAGGTAAGCAGGGCAGACCAGTCTCCAGCTAATATCAATAGTGACTCAGCTTATCAAACATTTTTAATCAAAACATCTTTCTTCTAGAAGCAATGATTGGAGACGTAAACATGTTCATAACAGACAATGAATTAGCAGCTGGTGAAATAGAAATAATGATAGCAGAGGAATCAGCTCGGGGCAAAAAGTTGGGATGGGAAGCTGTGATCCTAATGTTCCTCTATGGGATTCAACATATGAACCTAAAGTTAATTGAAGCAAAAATATCTCTGACTAATGATATCAGTATCAAAATGTTTAACAAATTAGGCTTTCAAGAGAAATCCATAAGTGAAGTATTCCAAGAAGTTACTTTAGAGAAGAAAGTGGATGATCAATGGATAGAATGGTTGAATAAAGAAGCACAATATGAAATACAAACTTGTTGATAGATATTTTGTGTTCTTTACTGCCATAAAATTACTTTTAAAAAGAACTGATTTTTTTATTCTACAACTATGTAATGAATACCCCAATCATCTTTGGTCTGAATTGCAATTATTAGAAGTGTGAAAGTATAAGTTTTCACCAATTAAAATGGCTTGGCTTATTTACATATTCTTAATCAGACATTTAATTAAACTTTATCTCTTGAACTGACATTATAACTTGAGTTGACCTCAAGTTAATTAATAAATTTGTTCCTATACATCCAGGCATGAGATCTTATTTGTTGTTGCTGACAATTTCTTTTTTGTTTTGTTTGGACATAATTAAAATATGCATGCATGAGATATTATTTTTGTTGTAGCTGACTGTTTTTGTTTTGAATGTACTTAATTACAATAATAACATTGTGCAGGTTAAAATTAAATATTTGCACACCATATGTAATGGTAGAATGTAAAGGGGCCATTATAGTTTTAAAATCATACTTGTAAACCTATATTCTTGCAAATAAATGGATTTGATTTAGTTGCTTAGTGGTTTCTATGCAATTTCCTTGATATCAGATCAGCTGAATGCAAGATTCTCCTTTTGCGATTCTGCATGTTGTTTCGCAAAAACATCCTACAGTGTAATTTATTAGTCTAACTATCCACTCCTGACTTGTGTTTCAGCTCAGAATCACCTGCTATTAGGAGTGCTAGGTGTAGACACTTTTGGTTTTCCATTCTCAACGGTTTTGTGAGTCGATCCGATTTTAACCGCAACTTTGAAAACATCCCACAAACTCCTGACCAAACTGTGTTGGTAATAATAGATTTACGTTAATCTTCTCCTTTTAGTACATACCTCTAGCTAGAGAAAATTGGTCATTAGCAGTTAACCTAACGGCAAAAGACAAGTGTTTGAAGACAAAAAGAAAATTTCAGTGGTCAAAACACACCTGTCACTGTCAAAATTTAATTTGACAGATTACAGAATTTACAGATTTGTTGAATCAGTTTTGTATTTATTGCAATTTACGATTTGGAAAATGTTTTTTAAAGTTATTTGTGTATATTTTTTATTTATAACTCAAATATTATGTCATGGTGAAACTGAGGTCAAGTCAGAAGAAGACGTAGGTGTCAAATATGCAAACCGGTGTGAGGTGTGCAAGATTCTAGCTACCGAGTTGCAAGGCAGGCTCGAAGAAACCGGCAAAGTTCACGATGTCATCGAAATTGGATACTCACTCGACGACGTGCAACCTAAGAAGAAGACGAAGTATCAGAAATCAGAGCTGAGACTAATTGAATCGTTAGAAGGCGTTTGTGACAAAATTCTAGAATATAACATCCACAAAGAACGTCAGGATAGTACTAGGTTTGCCAAAGGCATGAGCCAGACGTTCAAAACTCTACACGGGCTGGTTGACAAGGGGGTGAAAGTGGACCTTGGTATTCCACTTGAGTTGTGGGATAAACCATCTGCTGAGATAACTCACATGAAATCACAATGTGAGAGTCTTCTAGAAGAGAATGAAGCTGCGGTGGAGGATTGGTATTGGAACCACCAAGGAGAGATTGCTCTAACAAAACACTTGTGTACCCAACATGCCCTGAGGGGGGCTGATGACTCGTGCTTGGCTGAGCGGCTGACCATTTCTAAGGGTGACCAAGGCAACTCTGACAAGTCAGAACTATGAGGGTCAATGTTCTATTAGAGATTAAGTACAAGAACAAAGTGTATTCCAATAAGTCTGTTTGTGAACTTTGTGATAACATGGAGGCATTTCAATGATAATATTATAAGTGTTAGAAGTAAGCTATAATATAATAATGATAATGTTGTTCAATTTCTCATAGCCATCTTATTTTCTATGTGTAAGAAACAGTAATACTTATTGCACAGTTGACAAGGACGTTACTATAATACATTCATGTTTTTTTACATTAGAATCACTATTGTAGAACATTTTGTAAATATCTTTTTCAACTAATAATATTATGTATAAAATATAAGGGCAATGGTTCATACAGAATGGCTGTTTACAGAAATATGAAATACGCTTTTGCTCATCATTTCGTTTTTTTATCATGTTATTTAACCTATGGATCGCCATGCCTCGTAAAAAGTGCTCACGATGCCTCGGTCGGCATGGCACATCGAAAATAACGCATTTTTTTAAGCGCTTGTTGTAGATAACACAGATTTTCGTTATTGACGTGGCGGTCAAAAGGTTAACTTCTTATATTATTGATCTAAACAATTTCACAATAAAATTGAAATAATTCATAAATATTATGTTTTTTATTTAAGTATTGATCTGATTTTACTCTTGTCTTCCTTCACATGACCTTAAAAGTTCTTCCCTCTTATTCATGACATCACAAATAAAACAACATCATACCTTGGGTTAATGCATTGCCTGCTGAAATTTTTGTGAAATAATGCGTTAAGTTGACATGTACCAATGTGGGTGTACGTGGGACTAGGGCAAGAAGATGATGAGTGATGTTTTTTTTTTTTTTATAGTGCATATTACAAGTAGTCAGGACCCCAAAAGTCTGAAAACCAGTCACCTAAGGGATATTGTATTATTTTTTATTATTTAGTTCCAGTTACAGGGTTGTGGAGGTCAGATATGCAGTCACTCCATGTAAAATACTGATATCTAGTTGTTTCTGGTTCACAGAACATTGATACTCTCTCGGGATCTGGTTATACTGGATGCCAACCCCAACAGACTTTGGGAAAAAGCTATGCAGATGATGATGATGATGAATAATAGTGCTAATTCATTAAAACTAATTTTATGCACAAGTAAAAGAACACTAGTTATTTTGAATGAAAATTGCACACAATCATGCAACACTGCAATCTAAAAAATAGTGTGTCTTTTGAGGTTCACCCTATAGCCATCTCTAAGTTGAAATTTCAATGTTAACGGTCGTCAGTAGCCTTAGCCTTAGTGAAGTTTATGACGATTGATCCACGTATTTCTTCTTTTCGAGGGTTAATCAGGTTCAATCTATGGGTTGAATACATCGTGGGGAATAAAACATTTACATTTAATTAAGTCTTTCTTGATGGACCAATGGTTGCAAGCGCGACTGCCGCGTATGAAGTCCTGGTTTTGGTTCGCAGGTCAGGCAGTGTTATTGGATTTTTTCATTACCCATGGAAATGGATTTGTACCCAGTAACGTACCCGTAGTACCCGTGTCCTCGAACGCCATGTCCATACTTGCAGCTACGCGTACGCTCTTAGGGAACGCGTGCCGCGCGAGCCGCCATCAGTCGGATTTTGGTCTCGCGTCAAAGGGGACGCGCACGCCCGGGTACATTATATTTGGACGGCAATATGGATGGCTATGTTTCTCTGAGTCATGGCGGATGACTGGCAGGGTTCGCGTAGCGCTGGATCGATTGACCTCGCGTTCAGGTTCGCGGCGATTCGTACAGAGGCTGCACGCGTATCCAATGTATGTGTGGACAGCGTATTCCGACTACGAGTTATAAAGGAACGGGCAGTCCGTAGTTCCGTACACACCTTTAGGCTTTCCCCTATTTCATAGGACTTGAACTGGTGACAGAGGAGTAACAACAGTACCTGGGAACACATCTGCCTAACCCTTCGGGAATGGATTATACAGGCGTAATGTCATGTTAAGCAGGGATAGTTTCGACACAGTTTGTGCGAATGTTTTTGCCGCACGGTGCCTGTGTAGCGTAGTTTGTGCGTCGTGTATCGACTTGTCCTTATTTCGTTGGTAATTTACTAAATAAAACAAAATGATCATTAATAAGCACCTTTTTAATCGACTGTCAAAAAGTGTCACCTAATTTATAAATAAAATTAATATCTAAAATCTATATTTTGCACCAGTTATCTTACACAATGGTATTTATAGGTGCTAATAACATGCAGCCATCCTGCAATCTTATTGGGGCGAGAAGGAAACTAAATTTACTTAACAAGACAAATAAATAACTATAGGATTAAGGTTTTAAGATTTCATATTATGATCTCATAATATTAAATACATTCGCTCTTGTACTCAACGCGCATACAAAATTGAAACGACGTAATGCACACTATAATTTATCTCTTGAGGACACCGAGAAAGGCCTGCGACGCGTGGGGCGTCTTATTGAATCTCCTTGTTGAATGCTAGCGGGCGGCACACACGGTAGTGTGGCCGCGCCACTATCCTGTGTCTATGGTCTAGAGGTAGGGGCTGGTGTCTTGGTACTCGTCGTCGCTTTCGTCGGAGCCGTCGTCCGTCAGCTGTCGCTGTGCCGCCGCTTCCGGGTCGCCAGCACAGTCAGAGCTCGATGCATCTATTGACAAACTTTAACATAAGTCTCCTGTGTAACTCTCCCTCAACAGCAATAATGTAAGAAATCATAGAGTAGTAGCATTATGGAGTAATAGTACGCATCTTTGTATTTAGTGGCCAAGAGCCTAGGAGGATACATACATCATCAGAGTAGTACTTGTGCCAACATCATTTCAAGTTCTCTTTCTCACTATTTACAAGCAAAATGTTATTTTTTATTACTTTGTTTATGGCTAGAACGCACAATGACTACTGAATTTATTCTAAAGAAAAAAAATATTTTAAAAATAAATATAATGACTCTAATGGCAATTTTGTACTGCATTACACACTAAAATTTAGAATGAATTGTCTAACATATACATCTGAACACACATTAAAGGAAGATATTAAAATACAGCCTACAGAGTTGCTCCAGTTCTTTATTTTGTAACACTTTTGTAAAGAATACATCGTTTTCACATCAGTTTTGAAATGATAACAATGTTATTAACAGTATTTTTCTTCATAAAATTCTACACTATGAAACATGCGACTAACTTTCTGATTAAAGTTACTTCTTGAGCATTCAAATGGGCTTCGATTTCGTGGCTGTCCGAGCATGCTGTTGGCAGCTGGCAGCACGTGTGAGTGTGGTGTACTGTATCGTTACAGTAGCTAAGACAAGCGGTGCAATAATTACCCAGTTACCTGCTTGTGGCTCATAGAGGGTTTCATAGCGCCGGGACTTTGGCGGGGGCGGTGACACTGAACTCCGGCTAAAATAGAAAAGATTTCATTTAGATTTTTTTTTCTATTTTTTTTTGCATTTTCATATGAGAAAATGGCTGAAGTTTAAATATTGCCACTGCACATCAAGAGAGGCAAGGTTCATAGCAAGCTAAGCTTGGTTTATGTTGTCGTGGCCTGTTTCTCTATAGTCTGTTAATACCAAATAGACTATGCTCCATATAACCCCGGGGATTGTCTTTTTTTTTCTCATTTATTTATAATAGGCCGTGAGTGAAACTGGCAGAAGGCCTGTAACCCAAGAAGAAGCCCCCAAATCACCCCACGTTTTTCCACAAGACGTATTACAGAATAGCAGCCAAAAATACTTTGCACAGCTAACTTGCTAAGTGCTATACAAACTAAACAGATTAAACAAGCGTGAATCTATGAACATGGTGAAATAGTCGCCAAACATAAGCTTCAAGTGGGTGATTCTACTCGGTATACTATTACGAATAGGATATGAGTTTAACAGCAAAGCTGTTTATGGCGGGTGGAACTGGCCTCCTTGATACATGCAGGTAGCTGATTCGAAATAAAAAAAAACTACAATAAACCAATCAAACATGTAGTACCTGTGATCAAGTTCATCTCCATGCGCGTCTCCGTTCTCGCTGGGGGGCGGGGAGCCGCGCGGCGAGGGAGGCTGGCTGAGCGCCTGCATGAGGCGACCCTTGGACTCGTTCCAGATGTTGGACAGGCGCCCGTCGGGACCGAACAGCAGCAGGAAAGCGTCGATCAGCTCCCGAGACTTCTCCTCCCATTTTGTTAGGATGTCCACTCGCTTCTCGCCTATATTTGTCATCACCTGGAAGAGAATTGTAGGTAAAGTTATAGTATTATGGGAACGAAGGTTTCTTAGATAAAAGGAAAGACTACTACGTTGATCGCAATTTTAATATCTGAGCCTGATTACTAACCCATAGCACCACTCGCGGGGGAGTACACCCGACACACAATTGTGTGCACATGTCGTTTTTATGTTTCTAATTTTAATAAAACTTTTTTCTTACATTTTTAATAAGACTTTAATTTATTTTACGAAAAGAAATTCAATTTTTATTTTGCAATCAAGCTCTTAATAGTTGTTATATGAACGGGGGGAGTTAGCTCCCCCAAGAAAGTAATTGTGAGGCTAGAAATAGCTAGTGGTGCTAAGGGCTTATATGGATTGCGTACGTCCTACGTAACTACAGCGTATTATTAAGTCTACTACTGAATCATTATTGAAAGTTAGGTACAACATAAACAAGTCAAATGTTGACTCATGTGGAAATATCTAGCTTTCTTTCGGACATTAAATAATTATTTCTTATAACACAAGATAAAATCACACCAGTAATCCCCGAAGGGTAGCTTTCTTTCGGACATTAAATAATTATTTCTTATAACACAAGATTAAATCACACCAGTAATCCCCGAAGGGTAGCTTTCTTTCGGACATTAAATAATTATTTCTTATAACACAAGATTAAATCACACCAGTAATCCCCGAAGGGTAGCTTTCTTTCGGACATTAAATAATTATTTCTTATAACACAAGATAAAATCACGCCAGTAATCCCCGAAGGGTAGCTTTCTTTCGGACATTAAATAATTATTTCTTATAACACAAGATAAAATCACGCCAGTAATCCCCGAAGGGCAGCTTTCTTTCAGACATTAAATAATTATTTCTTATAACACAAGATAAAATCACGCCAGTAATCCCCGAAGAGTTAGGCAGAGACATACTACCTAGATTACACCCACGTTTTGTCAGTTAAGTTCAAGTGCCATGTAATATAATAGGACGCTAATCGAGACATAGCTATAGAAACCTTTCAATAACAATTCACCCTATCGTTTCAACCTTGATCGAGTTCAATAACTCCAAGCATCCGTGATTCGGCTGTTTAGTGAAAAAGTTCGTTGAATCGGCAACAGGTCCCCGTTGGTAACGACACAAGGTCAGCCGTTCTATCGGCGATATCTTGCTATTTTTGCGAAGAGAACGTTGTCTACGTAAAGCTTTTGTTAGTGATAATAAAAGGTTAAGTGTCTCGAACTTGTTTGATATCGGTATTACCTAACTTAAGTTTTGATAGGAACATGTTTTGAGAACAGGCGCACTTAAGGGGGTGGCGCTAGGGTAGGGTTTATGCAATTTGCAGGTCAGTGACAGGCTGTATGTTAAACAAAATAATATATGTTTCGCGATCGTATAACTTATGTAGTTACAGAATTATAATCATTAAAATCATCAAGACAGGACGATCATATTTTAATCAACATACAACCTAACACTGGCCTGCTAATTGCAAAAAACGTAAGAAAATTTGAATTTCGCGGGCTACCCTGGCGCTTTCACCTTAACCAGTGTCTCGGAACTCTACACAGATCTGCGAGCAAATAACTTGCTCAGTATTCTTCCAGAATCTAAGCGCATAACAAAATCAACCCAAAGATAAATTGGACTTCGAAAAATCCTGTAAAATGCATTTCTACACCCCTTATCCAAGGAACCCATATATTCTCTAGACTACGCGATATTTGTTAGGTAAGGAACTATATGTATGTCATATCATAAGATAGGTCATGGTCTATCCATGAGCCAAATTGCACCCGAATCTGTTCAGCCGTTAAGGCGCGAATAAATTACAAACAGGCAGAGTTACTTTTGCGTTCATATGGATAGAAAAGATTCCACTCACTTTTTTGCCCTTCTCCTTGAGGTCATCCATCTTGTTCTGTAGACGGAACTTCTTTTCGTTGAGGTAGCCCACGTTGAGCTCCTTGGCGGAGTAGCCGCGCGCCAGGTTCCGTCGCACGTAGATGTCGTAGTCGCGCACTATTCGCGCCACTATGTCTGATGTTGATACGCCTGGAACAATCAAGATTGCACGTTAAATTTGGAATAAACATAACAAAAAACACTGGCAAACTGTCGGCCTCTGCCCAGTCCATCGAGAAGAGTCTGGATTTGTGCCCGGTTGATGACAATAAGCCATTACATGGGGCTTAAACATAACTGGCGAAATGTGGGTGTACTTGTTAGGTACACTCTGCCTTACACTTCCGAGATTACAAGGCGTGTTGTTAAGTTATGTTATGTAGATTTGGAATAGGTTGGAATGGTAGAATCATACGCTCAAAAACATGATCTCGACATCAGAAGCGGTCATGTACAAAACTAAATGTATTTGTACACCCGACCCTATGCTTCTGATGACGACACGATGTTATAACACTTTTTGCCCGGGAGCGAATTATGTACTCCGGTAGTATCAGCATAGAAAAATAAATTAATAATGCTATGAAATTCTAACGAGCAGTTTTAAAACCACCGTGACAGTTAAGAGGCTTATGATAAGCCTAGTTTAGATCCTGTACAAAATATATTAGAACTTTTCCGCATATAGCATAGCGGTATTCTAAATGTGTTGAAACTGAACAAATTTTAGGTAGGTACCTTCTTCAGCTGACATACAGTCAGCCCGTACATATTACCACATCATACTGACGAACTATCGTACAACAGCATAATTGAATGTATTCTCTTCGGCCTCCACTGATTTGACAGACCAAACCTTGGCCACGCTTGATCCTTACACCGTTTTTAGAAAGGTGTGGACTATGGACCTCCAGCTAAGCTTAGAAGATTGCCACCTTCCACCTTGACGGTTACTCATGCATGCACAATTATTGCACACATCGACCAGTGATGCTCAAACTGCGGCCCAGTGATATATGCGGCCCACCAATCTAAACTGTGTCACATACATTGAAATGACCATAAAAGGCTAAATACTTCATTAGTCCACGTAAAGTGAATGCGGCCAGCAAATTATCAACTTATGGAATGTTTGTTTAGGAACCAATATTGAGAAAGAAATATTTAGAACATTGCCTACTGTAAAGTTTTTTATGGTTCGCATTTCGAATACTTTTAATTTCAAGCGCGTTGCTTTTAAACACCTACGAACATTAATAGGTACGACAAGACGTGCGTCAATGATGTAAAGTTGATATGTAGTTAGGTATCACTTTTCAGACCGAATTAAATTAATTACAAAAAAAATAGGCATTCATAGATATGCTATAACGAAAAAGGTGGCTTTTTGTTATTTACCTATTCATGACTACGTCAAAGGTTATTTATACAGGTGTAGTCTTTCTTGTAAACCACTACTTTTAGACTTTTATATCATCAACATACACAAGTTGCAATCTATGATAAGGTATTGGTACCAATCGTAGTTTTGCTATATTTAATACTATAGAAGCATTTGGTATCTGTATTTTTTTATATAACTGTAAGTTTCTACACAAGATAATTATTATTTTTGACAAAATGGCTTATAGCCCAAAAAAAACGGCCTTCATCAACCGGGTTAAATACTTTAAGAATTAAGGGCGAATGAATTATAAGAAGCAGAGCTTGACGTACCTTCCGTTCTCTGAGTAGCGACGAACATGTCCTTAGTCTTAATGAGCGCGTACGTGTCTTCGCAGTCTTCCGTTGTGTAGGGAATGTCGTCGTGTGCCACGAAGTCTATCTTGTGTTTCTCTAGGAACTCCTCGCTGTACTCCCACGGCGCGTCCATTACTACCTGCAAACAACGTGAGGGAATATTAAACGATGTACGTTTTTTGAGACAAAAGGGATCTGATTCATCAACGTCATTGGCAGCCCTCTGGTATGCCATGCTTCGGTTGTCTGTGCAAGTCCCAATCAGGTAAAGTCACAGAAATACTTTGTCACTATACTACCTACGATGTGATAGGCTTATGAAAAGTAAATAACCTGCCCGTCACCGTTCCCCCGAATGTATTTTGTTTCAGTAGGCCAGGCTCGTGAGTAAAAGCAAAGTATGAACAAAAGGCACGGATGGCCCAAAATCAGGCGGGATTTGATCAGGGCAAGCTACAAAATGAACGTATGCCACCAATTATATCCGTCCCTGATAGGTCATTGAGCTCGGATTACACTAATCCCGGAAGACCCTGACCTTAATGGTGTCGATAGACCATTATTAAACACTTTTATTTATAGCGTAACATAATATTATTCGTTTATAGCGAGATATTCGTTATTTTATGTGAAGTAAAATAAAATTAATAGACGTCGAAGACGATTTAAATAATATGGCGTGTTGGGTGTCAAAGTTCACTTTATTTGCATTTAAGGAAGTTATTCAAACCATCTGGAAAACTGAAGTGCCCGCCATTGTCTACCAACCTTTGGTTTAAAATGCTTACTCATGGAGTTATAAAAGAATAGTTATCAAGTTGCTATGACGCAAGTGTAATTAGTTGGGGATTGGCTTCATGATTGATTAAAACTGACAGACTGCCTATAAAAACTTGAGTACCTATATTTTTTACTTGTATAAAAAGAGGCAAGCTTAGCGCCCCAAAAAAGTTTGTTAAAAAATGAATAGCACAAACATTTAGTATAACACATACAGTAATGAATGAGAGACGCCCCTTTACAGTCAAATGCTGTTAGTTAACGGTGCATTCATTATTGTTAAGCTCAAAAATGAGGACAATACTTCATTTTTTTTTTAAATAAATTTTGTTTATAATAATATACTTTACAGTAAGATTTATTTGTGGTCATTTATGTTTAGAAACATGACTGTAAGCAGTGATTGAATGCAATTTGGAATTACCGTGACGGTGAATGAGCGCAATAACTCAAAAATTGTATATTCATTGTAGAGGTTCCACGTATCTTTCAAGAGGAACGAGGAAAAAATACTGAATAACTCCTATTAGTTTTTAAGAAAAAGAAAGAATATTTTCATTGCCGTTTAGTTTTTAAAAAGAAGAAAGAATATTTTCATTGACGTCAGTTTAACTTGGAATACCCTCGGCCCCGTAGTGCGGCTCAAATTGTTCTTTAATGAACGTGATTGGGGCACAAATTATCATAAATTAATATATCTTTATCTTCTTCATTTCTCTGCTCACTTAACCAGTACTTAGTCAGAAGAAGAAAAGAACAGGTTCTTCTCAAATGGTTTAGCTATATGCAGCTATATTATATTATACAGGCATTACGTAGGCAGTATGTAAATGTCAATTTATTTATTCCTTATTTCATCATGCTGGAAAGGAAATATTTCTTTGGTCAAATATGCATAAGATCGATGACCTTGACGTTTGTCATTTTCAACCGGTTTTAAACAAAGTGCAAAGAGGAAACTTTAAAATAAAAAATCTGTGATTAATTAAGATTATACCAGAAATCATTTAAAAGTTTAAACAGAGAATTTTGTTAAACTGGAATTTACGTCATTTATTTTATCTCGGATTTAGGTTCAAACAACGAAATTCCTATAATCTTATTTCAGCGCAAGCGCATATAAGACAAATCCCGTGCAGATAATTATAGACAGTCGTATGACAACAATAGACAAAAAACAGCTTAGCTTTTAAGCTAGATATTTTCCGTACCTATTTAGGTTTTCCTCCATTCAAATGCACAATAGAGAGCTCTTTGACCCAGCATCTCAGTGTTAGGTATAGGTACATGCGACTTGGAGGTCAGATACAACTGACGCAGTCAAATGAACCGTATAAACTTTACCCATTAGGAGAAACGTGTTAATGATTAATTATCTGTACTTTCAACAATATTGTATTTTTGCCAAGCAAACTTGAACTTTATATTGATCTGATATGGCAACCTTCTTTTTCAAGTGTTGTACCTATTGTGTAAACAAATTAAAGCATCTATCGCACGATGATTCTGAGAATAGAGTTGAGGACGTTGAGGTCAAAGATATAATTGAGAGCAATGATGGTTGATGACATCATTGGTTTGATTGTTTCTAGTTCAAGCGCCACCATTTAAACCCGTGCATCAACGAACCATACTTGAAAAGAAATTGAGGTGAATGTTCTTTTGAATAACCCTTGCGATTACGATAACCCTTTTACTAAGAAATTATTTTTTTATTGTGATATGTCCATTTTATCTTGTCTTATATTTAAAATGTGAAGTCCCTTTTTCTCAGTAGTGTATATCGTGACATGAAGTGAATAGTGAATCACAAATAACAATTACCTCATCGACGTATCTGCAATGCCGGACCGCCTCATACCTCTCCTCCTCTGTCATGACTGTGCGCCCCTTGCGACTGTGTGTCAGATTGTCGCTACATACTGGAAACAACAAATTAATCCTCATTAGTCATCATGAAATAAAAGGAGTAAATGATATCGTAACCGCTAATTAGAAGAAAATGTGTTGCACCGACCCCAATAAATATTGAGACAAGGGCAGGAAGTTATTGATGAGTCATCTAAGTATACGAATAGACGTAAAGCTACGTGAATTACTTCGTCAACCTTAATTAAAGTTATTATCTCACGTATCTGATAAAATTCCCCGATGTTTTCCTTCCTGATAATAAAATTAACTTACACATTTACAAGTAGTGTATTTTTGTAAGGTCAGCGATTCTCAACATGCGGCCTGTCTGGCCTCACCGTGTGGCCCGTTGACTTAACGCTCAGCAGATAAATATGGTTTGGGTGTAGTAAGAGTGGGTAAATTTTTAAATAGTAATTAATGTTCAAAAGTGAAATCGTATTAGAGCCAATAGACAAAAAATAATACAGATTGAGGTTAAGGTTGGGAATGACTGTCCAATTACCTAAATATTGCGGGCTAGTGGCCGCTTTCAAGGACACGTTCAATAATTGATTCCACTAATCCATTTATCGGTGATTAAACATGAGCAGGCTATTCTTAATAGTGCCGACAGTATTATCGCTAAATGCTAATTAGTTTAGGGACTGGGGCATTTTATTTATTTATTATCAGTATCGCATTGTTTACGTATTGTTTGCTTGCTACACGTGCGTAATCGATTGGTCATGTATCGTACGACCGCGGGACCAATTGAATCGTTTTATTTTTATCTTAATTGTAGAACCAGGCGGCATTATGCCAGGTAGGCCGCATACTGCACGGTGCCTTGCTGTTTACATTAAAAATAAGATTGGCACTCGCGATATATTGCCAGATTGTGTAATAGTTATCTCAATCAAATTACGTCGCATTTATACACTCTTCTCTATTCAATACGTTGAGTACTAAATTGCGTGTGGTATACCAAAGAAGCATTGCGATTGTTTTGTTCCAAGCGACATTGATATTTGAAATAGGGTGAATGACCGCCTCTTAATCATTCGTCTATTGTCACAGATAACTATTGTATTCAGGTACTTTGCTAATGGTTATTTAATTTTAGGAATACAAGTCCAAGGACAGTCTATTTGTGCCAGTACGTACTACGAACACAAAGCTACCACTTAATCGGAACTCGGTCAGGTAGTTAACGTAACAATTATTTATTTACGTCGCTATTTGTAGCTTGTGGGCCGCTGGCGCGACAGTGTTGACGTGAACTAATATAGTTCGTGTCTAAATAAGTTCCAAGTAACTGTTTACTCAAAGAAAAAGTGTTAGTTCTTATTAATCTTACTTGAAGAGACGTCATATAGTTAGAATGCCGCTATCATTAAACTGACATTACGCATCGGAGTCATACGATGCGCAAGGACTCGATGAGTCAGGCTTGAATGTTTTGATGCAATAAGTACAAATGGGCTAGACGGAATAACACAGGGACGCACGCACTCACCACCAACAATTAGGTAGACATTGGGGAAAACTGTCTTAGCCTGTTGCAGTTGCCTGGCGTGTCCTTGGTGGAACATGTCGTAGATGCCGTCTGAGTAGACGCGCACCTTGCGGTGTGCTGTGCCAGCCACGGCTGCTGCGCGGGGGATACGACCATAGTGACATTTTTCCCGTTCCGCCATTGCATCAGGGTCTGAACTGAATGGTGCCGCTTGCCTTAATGACTGTAACAAGAAAAGAAAAGTTTAATTAAGTACCGTTGAAAGTTCAAGTGGTAGGTAAAGCTAAAAATAGAAATTGGTTACGATAAACTGCTATGGGGTGAACGTTCTTTATAACCAAGTTGAAGGTACAAATGCCGCCCACACAAAACACAATACAGCAAATGCAAATTGAGATCAAGAATAATTGAATGCGGTCTGCATTAATTTTAGCCAATTGTATTCAATGCTGCATGTCAGAATGTTTAAAGCAACCTACACTTCAGATAAATGATTGTAAGGCCGCTGAAATAAAATTCTAAGAAACCAATTTATTTGCGACCCGGTCTTGCTTCGCACAGCGACACCTGTCGGGTCTAAACTATATCTAATGTAGCCTATATTATGTTAAGCATCTAGCAGTAGAGCGGTGAAAACTCCGTTCAAACCTATGCAGTAGTTTTTGTGTGATGCACGTACAAACATACACACAGAAAGACACAGACAAAAATTATAAAAACTGTTTTTTTGGCTTCTGTTGCTTTAATAAAGACACACCATATAACTTTTTTTTAAATATTATATTCAATGAACAGACATCGGCCTGTTACAATTTTATTATGTGTATAGATTCCATATCAGATATGAATATAACGATGAATGATATTGGTGCGCTTAAGCATTTGATTAGAATATTTTTGGATTGGGATCTTAATTTGCGGGTGTTATAAAATAATTAATCAAGAGTATGGTTTTTGTCTTCATTAATTATTTTGTTGTGTAAGTATGAGTAAACCAGATTATGTTGTATTGTTCAGGCGTCAAGGTTCAAACAGTGCTGGATGTCAGCCGGTAATGATAATGAAGTGGCGTGATGTGACGTCGCGCTAGTGGCCGGCAGCATAGATTAACAACAACGATTGATTGCGCGTTATCTAAACGCGTATGAGTGTATCGGGACGCCTCTATCAGCGGACATGCTTATGCAAATGACACTGACTACTCCATTTTGATTTAATTTTATCTCATTCAGAATTCAAGGGCCACCTTTAAACTGTTGCGGAATTACTCAGATGTAGTAAACTTATAAAACATTTAGTTCTAAATAATAATTAGTAGTGCCAGTACTGAGTTCTCAGACTTCTCAGATATGTAAAAGTTAGATATTTTTTTACTGTTTAAAATGAGTTTCAAGTGGGTCATACGTAGTACGTTGGATAATAAGCCCAATCGAACAATACTCTCGGCGACAAAACAATGCTTGTCGTTTTTATAATTTTTTTACTGAAGTACTTTAAGTAGCCGGTTGCGAGTCATTGGTATTAGTAGTCTTGTAGTTTACCTTATTATTAATTAAAAAATAATTTTCAAATATACACCTACCACTGCTTGCATCACCCAAAGGTTGACTGGTAGAAAATGTAAACATTAAGTCCGCTTCTGTACTTTGCGCTTGAAGTGTTAAATAAATAATTTACCCTATCTAAGCAAAGTATTCACTACGCGAGAAGTAATATTGTTTTACACTCAAGAAGACTTTCTACATTCTACATGCGGAAACATTTCGAGGAAATATCAACATGCATGGCGTATACACATAAGAACGCTTAAGCTAACGACACCAGCATGACAATTCGAAAGTGGGTGTACTGAAACTCTGAAAGCTCTTTTAGCAAACTTTACATAACTTTAAGACAAAGATAATGAAGTAAACCCAAACCAAGCGTTGCAAACGAACGGTCTACAATTTGTTAAAATATATTACAGTATTTACAGTACATCTGTCGACACAGCGCGGTGTTGAAGAATGCAGGTCAACATTTTTGCATAGTGCATATCCGGCATTACATTTCAATTAAAACACTTGACAATCACGTGATCATCAACAACAATACTTTTACTTATATCGTGACGAGACGCAGTAATCGCATCGTTCTCGTTAGTATTAATTCGGGTCACATAATTATTCAAACAGGCTGTATAAACATTGCACAATGAACCCAAGCATTTTTATGGAGTGGCACGTAGCTTTATCGCATTTTTTCATGTTATAAGTAAATTCCATAAATGCATGAAACCTTCTTACGTTAATGGCTTGGTACTTTCTTATTAGAATAATTTAAAAAAAAATATATGCATGACGGCTTTTAGAGCATGCCGCAAAGATAAGTCATCACAACGGGCCGCATAATGTTGACACTCATGTCACTATGCGGCCCGTTGTCTTTAATTTCGTGTGTGCGGCCCATTGTACTTGGCCGTTTAATAATGGTTTGGTACCACTGTCCAAAAGATTATTAAAACGTTCAAATTATTTATTTATTTAACTTACAACTATCATTACAGGAAAAAATGGTAGTGTGATTAATGGTGTTGTTATGCCAAAATAGAATTATTTCTTTAGAGGAAACTTCAATTCCGCTTGTGGTTAGATAATATATTAATAAAAACATTTAGCATTGAAATGAAGGGACAAAATCGTTTGTACGGATATTAATGGTCATGGTGCTGTTGGACAAAGATAGAAGTAGAAGTTCTGAAACAAGAAATGCGACTTGCTATGAAACGCAAACGAAAGTCAGGCCACATTTCTCACCACACGTTTTCTCGACGAAGGCCGAGAAAGATCAGTTCAATCATACAATATCAATAAGCTTATTTATACAAGAAATAATAATAATAATTTTATAACAGTTATTTACGTAGGTAGCTGAAATCGCACCTGGCTAAAGTTATCAACATGATTGATTATGATTAGAATATTAATAAATAATTTATCTATTTTACAATTATAATCAGAAGCAATTATCACTAATATCTCCCGATGTGTCTACTTGAATTTTATACACGCGCCATGTACGTTATAATTTAAAAATAATCTACTAATTAGTTAGTATCGCTTGAGATAGCAACTTTCTGCGTCAACGCCAGTTCATAAGGTGTGAAATCCTTTGCACTCAATGTCACACGTTGAGGTGAAACGATGTTCGCTCGCTTATGTACATAATGGCGGTTGATAACAGTGGGTGTGACAGCCGTTCATATCAACCGCTTAATTTAATTCAGGTTAGAGTAACCTCTCTGAATAATTAATTATTTACCTACAGATGTCCACCTCGGTAATGGTAGTTTTATTTAGGGATAATAATAATATGAAATTACTAAGTTATGTACTTATACCTAATAGTAATTTGTGAAATGAGAAACCGACACATGAGTAGGTTAATAAATACGAAATTCTTAAAAAATAAATAATGGTAATATTTTATTATTTTATGGCAATAAACGGTACCTATAACTGAGTCCGCGTATCACTGGTAAGTTTTCCTAACTCGTCAGTTTATTTAATTCGTCAGTGTCGTTGATTAATGATTAGTCAGTTTCGCTGATTGTGTCCAATCGCTGAATGTTTTGTTAATTAGACACTTACGTCAATTTTACAGTTTCCAGCGTTTGTCGAAGAACAGTCGCTAGTCGGTAGGAAACTACACACGTTTCAAGTCGGTCACTACAACTTTGTTCACATAATCTATTTTCTTCTTTTATCATTTCTAAAAAGAAGCCGACGAATTAAATAAACTGACGAGTGTGGGAAACTGACCAGTGATACGCGGACTCGTTTAACTAGCCATTTTTTTAGAATACCTTCTAAGAAATATTAAATATTATTATTGCAAGTATTTTCTAGTCGCAGACAGCCAGACACGTATTATTAAAAGCTGAAACTCTCTCATTACATTGTTTGAGTAGGTAATTGCAGTTGATTAACTTTGTAACAAGCATGATTACACAGATATGAATAACTTAATAATTCAAGTACCTACATACCATTCATAACTAAGAAGTTAATTAATCTATTCCATAAATAACTAGATGTGTATGACGTCCTTGTCTACGGGGTGAGTCTATGAGTTATGCTTATGACTTACGAGGAAATAACTAGGAATCAATCAATATTCTTTTCCTATGAACAGTCGCTCAATAACTCGCAAGAACCTACACACGTAGAAACCTCATAATCGTGTTTTAAAACTTCCTACAGCAATTTTTATTCGCCATTAATATTTATTAAATCCCATAATATCAATAGTAATTTGAATTTTAAAAGATTTTACGTATTTGATGATGATGATGTTCACGCAGTAATATAAAGAAGAGATTTAAAGGATTGCATGTGTTAACATGGAGCTAATTCCATGTTATTTACATAGAATTGTTTACAAATTTTCCCTAATACTTTCCCTAAGGAAGCTTCGTTTATGGTTACCCAACTGGCTTCTGTTCAGTTTAGTCATATAAGGGAATAATAATATGTATAATTGTATAATATAAATAACTTTTGCGTCATCATAAATTTCATGACCGCAATTCCAAATACAAAATTTGTTAAAAATAATTAAATTACAAATAGGTACTATTTACCTACTCGAAGTTACAAAATTGACAGGTCATCAAATTTGTGATCAATTTATAAACAAGACACGCGGAAGATTCCTTTGTGTGAGCCGGATATAATTATAACAATATTATTATAAAGTAAGGAATAATGAATCCACTGATAACCCCAGAACTAGGGGTCACTAATGTTGAAATCGTTAAAAAATTGTAATCGAACTATAAGTACCGAATTAAAAACACAACCTAC
Organism: Noctua janthe; assembly: GCA_910589295.1. Classification (NCBI taxonomy): domain Eukaryota; kingdom Metazoa; phylum Arthropoda; class Insecta; order Lepidoptera; family Noctuidae; genus Noctua; species Noctua janthe. Next base: position 7,060,605 of record OU342556.1, on the reverse strand, counting down.
ATAGTATAAAACAATGTCGCTTCCCGCTGTCTGTCTGTCCCTATGTATGTTTAGATCGTTAAAACAACGCAACGGATTTTGATGCGGTATTTTTTAATATTAGGTCTTTACCTATGAAATTGGAGATTTGTATGAAAATTTTAAAAACAATTTTTTTTGTATTTTTTTTTATGTTAACTTATCTAGCTTTTTTATCTTTCCGATTTGACGCAAGTGCTTCAATGTCGTTTTGACACTAACTCCAAGGCCCGCAGCAAGCTCAGCCGTAGTTTGAGTTGGATCCGTTTCCACTACCGCCTTCAATTCGTCGTTGTCGACAATAGTTACCGGCCGACCGCGAGGCTCATTCTTCAACTCAAAATTTCCACATTTAAAACGATTGAACTAATAATGGACCGTATTTATGCAAGCAATGTTTGGCCCGTACATGTCGTTAATGTTTCGTGTTGTTTGCGCAGCGGTATGTCCACGTAGGAACTCATATTCGAAAATTGTACGAATTTTCAGTTTATCCATGGCGCCAAAAACTACCACAATTTCACAAAAACAAAAAACTATCTAAAAACAAATGACTGAATTTGAAATCAAAAGAATATTTATTTGAATTTCGAATTGCGCGCCAATCCACAGATAATTAAATCTGAAAATGCTGGTTATTAAATCTTCAATTACATAGGTAAAGACCTATTAGATAGAGTGATTCAAGAGGAAGGTTATATGCATATGTGTATTGCACCCGTGCGAATCCGGGGTGGGTCGCTATTTTACTATAAAAATAACTTCAATAACAGACTACTCCATAATGAGAATATTCTGCAAGTATAGACCTTGATCAGTAAAGTAACTAATCGAAAGTCAGTAAACCGTGAAAATTTTAATTACTTAGCTGATTGTATAATGTTCTAGTATTCAATGGCAGCGGTAACAATTTAGGCAGCACCGTATTTAGCTCAAACCTCCGGTTGAGACACCACGCGAAGTGATTCATTCGTTTTGGCATTCACGTAGCGAAGGCGACTAGTTAGCGATACAATGAACACTGAATTTATGGAGACAGGAATGCATTGGCGTAGGTTTTTCATTAGAGACCTCTATCTGAGAAGCAGCATATTTATGGCACAAGCGCTAGATAATATTGTAAAAGACAAAATAACGTGAAACATGGCAAGCAGAAGGAGTGCTTGCTAGATAAGAGTTACCGTACTTTATGATGTGAATGAATGAAGCATGTTAAATCATGAAGTTTTTATGTTCTTCGGTAATTTACATTTTGCATGAATAACGTTTATCTTTAAAGAAAAGAGTGTACATACGTATGAATAGTCTATAAGGAAAACGATTAGGGTAAATGATGTCAATAGCTCAGGGAAACGTACACATAATCATAATTAATAAACAACATTCAAGAATAGACAGAGAACCCAACGTAAAGAATGAATGAATGGAATTAGTTCTGTAAGGATTCTACTATTATAAGTGGCAAAGATAATTATATACCATTCCTAATGATCATTGTGGAAGCATAGGCACTGCAGTCACTCTATATGATACTGAGCCTTACATAGAAACAACTGTTTTATTATTTTTGTTAGCCTTGCCATAAACTAGAAGCTTCATGTTTCTCACAAATCACGAGACGTTTCCAAAACATACAACGTACTCGAACAATGACCAATTAAGTTTTATTTTTTATTAAAAAGACAAAAAGTTGCCAGCCAGTTGCCAGTTGATAAACCAAGTCTTAGCTATAAACTTGACCAAGATGAGAAAGCCGTTTTGCCCTATATCGTACAAATCCAAGTAATTTACCAGCTGATATATTTGACATTTGCTGTGAGAAATGTTATTACGATTAACGCGGTTGTAGTCGGAGGAGAATGCTGCCTGATTGACGTCAAAAGATTTCGTAACCTTCAGTATGAAAAGGCAACCGAAAACAAAGGTGTTTTACGCGTCACAATTGCACAAACTCTGAGTTAGTCGCCAAGGTCTTACGAGATTATTGGATGCAATAATAAACATGAGCCCAAAATAAACGAAGAACTTCGACATGCACATCCAGTGACATAGAACTTGAACCTGGTTATTTTGAGCGTGAAGAAATCGACTGCATACGTAATCCAATCACGGCACTTGGGAAACAGTAACCTTAGGCAGCAAGGCAACAACCTGTTATAAAGATATTCAACATAACGTAACTCGGTTTAGTACGTGCGGCCAACTTACCAAGTCAGCAACTACACGCGGCGAATGCTCTCGAAAACCAATTGCTTAACTTGGCATTTTTTGTTGTTCATTTAAATGAGTATTCGACGATTTACGTCACGCTGGTTCATGCAAATCAATTTTGCGATACATTGTGGCCTAACTTTACTTCATTTTCAGTGAAACATTCGCCTACGAAGAGATAACTAATCCCAATGAAGTTATTTGCAGTTGAAATGTTTAAAATATTTGTTTAGCTGGTGGTGAGTGACGTAGCTCGCAGGTGAAGGTAATTAAACTGCATGTTAATTATACGTAAGACTTCACGTGAATGTCGTTTTGGATCCCGAAGTTGGAAATTATTATCTAAATCCGTATAACGGTGTTCCGCATTGGAAACCAGTCAATACCCGCTCAACACCAAAACACCTACGTTATCCTACGTAAGTGTGTAGTCGTGAACCATCAATGATGTATTCAACTACTATAATTACAGTTGTACGTTAACAGCATTGACCATAAGTATAGGTTACTTCATCATTATGGTCGTTATGTTTACTAAACGCCAATAGATGGTCTGGTGCGTCAAACATTACTGTAACATGTAAATCATTATTTGAGGACTTTATTTCATATTTGTGTATAAAGACAAAATCATCGTCCCGCCTTATTAGTGCCTCGTTATGTGAGTAGTTCAGTACAATGTCTTTTTCTCCCAGAAGTATGCTTAGTTTAGCTTCGTTCTATCCATGTATATTCTAAGTTTTCGCTTTATTATTTCCTTCCTTTCATATCTAAGGGCGTCTCTTATCTCTCAGACATCCACAACAATGTAAGTTTACGTATGTTCCCGTAACATGCTCCATATCCTATACATTGCATCACTTCTCCATAGCATGGCTATTGGACACCGACTGTTATTCGACTTTTGGCACTTGAAAGAAACGATTGCTCTCAGTACGAGTGTCGAGTTCGTTTTAACAAAGTCGACCCCAAGGATAAGCTGAATACAGATAAATATAAAGCTTTGATTAAATTTAACTGGTGCAGATAGTTTCACAGCTCGTTCTCAAGTAAAAGATAGTGCACTGCATAGGTACTCCTCTTGTCAAAATTGTGGGCTCACAGCGCAGTTCAAACCTCTAAATCGTGAAGCTGAATTTAGAAAGTGTAATAAGTGTCGGTTTTGAAGGTAGAATGTAATTTTTTTTTTGTATGTCTGTAACTAATAGATGCTAATGAGACAGTCACTTAAAATCTACGTGAGACAGTAAAATTGCATTTTACGAACTTGTAATATGATTGTACAAATGTACTGTACCAAGCTCACTGTTTTCAGTATGAAGAATATAAATTATTTGTTATACACTTAACCTTATTTATGTACGAACTTTCTATGGAGTAGACAAACATAGACCACCTTCTGTGGTGCAGTGGGTAGCTGTAACTTTCACTCATACTTAGCAAACAATGTAGTCTGTCTACAGGTTATCGTTCACAGAGATTTCCATTTCACACGGTTTAACTAACTGATCTACGTATCACATTGTGTATCTCTGATACAGAAGTGAACTGATGAAGAATTCAAACTGTGTGATAATGTAAACATTGCGCATAGCTCGCGAAAGGTCCGTAAAGAAAGCTGTTACGCCGGCAAATAAGGAAGGCTAAGATTATACAGAGGCACTTACAGTGTGATCTTTGATTTCCTGTTTGACAAATCCATTTTTTCTGTATCCATTGAGAGAAGTCTCCAGCTGACCGTTGACATGCCCGTGCCCGTTCGTGAGCGTCGTGGTTATCGTCAACGCTGACATCATCAAGTATTTTATATTGTCTTTCAACTAGATCCTAATAACTTGTATGTACGTGAGGAATATTAAAGCTATTAAATAGAAACTTGAAGATTAAGTTTTAATCTTATTTTTTTTTAAAATATCTTTTAGAAATAAATAAATCCAAAATAAACTAGCTTCAAATCTGACTGCAGATTGAAAAATGACAAGTCTCAATTTTTTTTTCGGTGTTCGTTTGTTTCGGGCTGTGTATTTGATAACCGGTATGTTAGGTAAACAACGGAACACGCGCACTCCACGGAACTATACGAGTGACTAAACTGATATGAAGCACGGAGTCGGCGTGAGGAATGTTTCTGGTGCGAGCGGTGGGCGCGAGCGGGTGCGCGGCGGGCGCGGGGGCGGTCGATGCCGGGTGGCGCGACGCCGACGTGGAGGCTCGGCAGACACGCGACGCTCTACGAGTCGCCCCGAGCCGGGGACTTTACTTCACTTCACAAACCGCCGAGCGACGACGGACGGCGCCCACGGACCTAGCAAATAATTGCAGTATGCAATGCACTCAGACCAGGCAGCATAATGCCACTCGCACGATAGGTACAGCGCTAAGTCAGGCTGTTCTTGCTTGCATTTGAGTAAACAAGAGAATCTGACTCATGATAGTCTAAAAAAGTTAAAGGAAACACATTTTGTGCGTCATTTTTACTCATTAACACTTGCATTAAGCTTTACATCAGCAAGTCATACCTAGTTGCACCGAGGTTGTTTATCTAACTGTTAACAGAATGCACCTAGGGAGATGGGGGATTCCGGGGACAAACTTTTAAACAACGCCGAGACTGTTTCGCACGCCAAACGGCTTACAGGCAAGATTTCGGCAGCTTGCCCACGCATTGCTGCAACTCCAGTCCAGAGGACATTGATGAAAGTTAGAGATAAGTATAGAATTTCAAAATCGGCTCTAATCGTTTGCGTAACAATTAATTACAAATTCAATATACGTTTATAAACATTTATCACAACATCGTACGATGTTGATAACATGTAAGTACATAATTATAATATGATATCAACGCGTCTCCACAGTAGCGGTGATGACACATTTTAATTTGTTAATTGCTGTGGATCTGAAGGCACGTTACTTCCAGAATTGTTGACAGCCCTATGAACACTGAACAGCTAGGAATGTGTGTGATACTGATAACATTAAGTACTACGGATAATGTTACAGGATGTTTTATATCCTGCTAAGTCAAAGAAGCCTTTGTGCCCCCTTGAACAATGTCACGGACGGTAAGCAACTAATCCTGTTCTTAATTTTACGGAATTCTTTTAAGTATGCATGTTTTACAAAACTATGGATACCGAGATCGTTTTCACGTTACAAAATACGCTTCATACTACTGTGTTTATTATGTGTTTAACGTGTTAAAGTATGACATGGTGTGACAACGTGTCCTTGTTCTAAATTCCAACATGCTTATTATTTTCAAGCACTGAGCGGACGAGCTGCGAGTGCATCGTTCACTGATTCAGTATTATCCATCATCTGATAGACATCAATGGGAGCAATGCAGTTCTCGACCAACACAAATACTGCGCTTGCACAATTTTGAAATACTTCTGAAAAATTGACAAACAGACGGCCAGCCAAATTCTCCTGTCTATTTTAAAACACATACATCGTGTGCATAATGACAGTACTTATTGGTGAAGTAAGAGCTGTTTAGCAGAAGTCCTTGTATTTAGCAAGTACGGTACCTACTCTACATACGGGTACATTTTACACCTGAAGTACGTGACTTGGATGTACTATTAACTTCCTCTTTTCAATGATTGCGGACACTGGCGGTTGAATTGCAAATAAATTGTTCAGTGGGCGAGAGCAAAAGGAATTTAATCTTATTGTCACATCCAATTTCTATTTGATGTCTGTAAGAATGTATGTTATTTGGTCAGATGTTAGAAGCTGCTAACAAGCTTGGCTAAGTGGTGCTTTTTTTTTTTTTTTTTTTCAGGGTGGGAAATCATCAAATGACCCCCCCCACTCTGGGCGGAGCGGAAGGGAGTGTCAGACTTGTACTGACTAAAACCCATCCATGTTCCTTCTTTGCCGTTTGTGTTCCAGGGCCACGGTATCTCTTTCGAACAGTCCCGCAGCGGCGGCTAAGTGGTGCTAACAATAGTGACGATCGTTTGCACTAAATGTACGAGTACTATTGCGATTTTTCGATAACAGTCACTTATTCTACTGTGCATATTTCAAAGTACTGGTACTGGCTTACATACTTCAGTTAAGGATTATTATCGTTTCTAGTTTGGACCACCCGAATCTCAAGTATTTCTCATTTGAATTCGTACGGTTCATGCGCGTGCGGTACCCAAGATTTCTGACGTTGCAACCTCCTCCTCGCCTGTTTTAAAAGGTAGCAACCTTGAAGGAGTAAACCTTTCGAATTCCTTAAATTTTACAGAGACAGCCGAGTTGAGCCGAATGTCTGACGTTACCAAAGATTCCTCGTTTATGTTGTTTCGTGGATGGGTTACGCATCCCTCAAGGTATTGTGCTTTGCAAGTACTTTTTATTTGTTTAGGAACGTGTAATGTTTTCAAATCATCCACAAAATACATGTTCAGTAAACATGTTGTTAATTTACAATTTGTTTTTGTTTTCACATGGTCACAAATAATTGTTTAAAAATAATATCTTCAAAGTCACCTTCTACACAGGCGGTTAAAAATAAAGGAGATTAATCTAGGTAATCCTCCTAATTCGGTTCTAACTTTTTGAATGTACATGTATAGGATAAGATACACACACACGCGTCATCATTAAATATTAGTCATGCTGTCTCAGTTGATAAATTATGACTCAAATCCATTTTTATTAGGCAGTTCAAACTTCAAAGTTTACATCAGCTGTTTGATAGCATGAAGTAAACAACGACACGTGTGATGAGATCAGTCACATTTAGGTAGTGTAGTATTAATGGATATATTTACTAATAAATATATCCATTAATACTACACTACCACAATTTCACTGGTTTATCACCTGTTTTCTATATTTAGAATATAGGTTGCCCTCACTAGACTCGGAGGCAACGACCGGCCTACTAACCGAGTGGTGGGCGCCAACTCGCCAAGCGAATGGCTCGGAGAAGTGAGAACAGCACTGCTCTGGCTTGCCAACACCGACATGACACACTCAAACGATTTCATTACAGATAGCTTGAAGCCAATAATACTCGTGGGTCTACATTTTGAACTGAAAGTGTGGTTCAGGTCTCAGGTACCAGCGTACGATTGTGTAATAACATTTATGGCATATCTGCCCCACGTTCAAATCCCACAGAAGGGGACCCCGATGGGCTAAGTGCAAGTGTACTCGTCACAGGATGCAAGTCATCAACGAAGATTATACAATCTAGCGAAGAACTATACTAGTTTGTACACGAGAATTTTATAAACATAGTTTAATTAACTGATTGTTTATGGAATTCGTTTCTTAGTGAGCTCATAATGGTTGAAGAATGCTTCAATTTGTTCAAGGCAAGAACACGACGCCTGCATGACGTGATTACTGACGAACTGACGATAAAGTAGGAATCATTTCATCAAGTGCGTTACGCAATTATTATTATGATTTGATTTGCTTTTCTGGCGTTACTGATTAGTCTCTGTACGGCAGCAAAATATTTGTAGACAGGTAGTACATTATCTTACCTCGTTCAGTTACTTGCTTGGAGAACGTTATCACGTCTTATCAATGCCGCACTCATTAGAGCATGCACAGCTGCAGAGCATGAACCGCTATTCCGTCCTATTGTTGTATTAGTAATGAAGTAGGTAACTGCAATTCGCAGATGAAACGTCAGAAAAGAGTTGAATATAGTCAGAGACCTACTTGAAAGTTTCACGAAATCACGAGTGTAAAGTTTCTTGCTCGCATTTTTTAGAAGAACAGACTTGACATAGATAACAAACGTACTTATTCGTTGTTTGTTACCCTATGAACTGGATTTGGCAATCGACAAAGCGTGGGTTTTTTTTAGATAAAAATAACAAACTACAATCTGCTTCCGTCACGCTCCGATGGGAAATCCAAGAAAGAATATTACGTAGTCAGTTGGATTCGGATTAGTTAGGCTATTCATGATTATTTATGCATGCAGTGGCACTATAAATTATAATTGGCAGTTGGGTTGTTGATTGGTGTAGCTGGTTAGCTAGTCAACTAGCGTATTAGTATGTGCAGCGTAGAGCGGCGTAGGAGAGGTACTCATACGAGTGGCGCGGAATCACGCCACGCCACATAGTTGGCGGCGAGCCCAAACTATTGATTCATTTAGCTTTCATTTTAATATCCCTGCAGAATGAAAACACAATATGTTTAGGTAACAACTAGTGTGGCAAGTAGAGTCCAGCATGTTTTTATTATGGACAGAGCGCCATATTGGCGGCATGCAACGCGATTAAATGCAATTACACAAATTATAATGTTTTCCTGGAACATTGTGAACATCGATAATACCAAGGAAATAAGGTTTTATATTGTATGGGCACCTAAATTGAGAGGCTGCACATGGGGCCATGTTGGCTATTCGCGTAGGTAACTGTAAAACAATCACCACAAATATGCAAGAAAAACTGGATAGTTTTAGTACACAGCATACTCGTCAGATTTAGTATGAAACATTCCATTTTCTAATAAATATCTCAAGTGCAATTATGACTTAACTAGCTGTTGCCCGCGACTTCGTTCGCGTAGAAATTTTGTTGTGTATGTGTGAGACCGCCTCGTTGGTCGAGTGGTCGCCGACGCGACTGCAAAGCATGGGGTCCTGGGATCGGTTGCCGGGTCGGGCAGTGTTAAAAAAAAATGTGCATTTCAATTACATAAAGTTATCACAGACATTATTTGCAGATTACCTTTTAATCAAGGAGATGCTTGTGTCAGGGGGCGTCCATTAATTACGTGAGGCAACTTTGGCGATTTTCGACCTCACGACATCTCACTACGGGCCCGCCCCTCGGTGAGTTATCGTGAGATTTGGCTTGACCCCCTTCTAATCTCACGTGACCCCTCTCTCTTCCTTTTGAGATTGGGTGAGATTCGGCTCGATGCCCCCCCCTCCGCTCTTCCACTTAACATTAAACAATGGATGTATATGCAATTGAAAAAATACTATGAATAATAGTGTAATTGGGTTATTCCATCAGGAATTTCTCAGTAGCAGCCGCGGAATCTGGATTTGTACCCGGTTGATGGCAATAGGCTCACCCCCTATTACATGGGACTTCAAGATAACTTGCGAAATGTGTATGTACGATTAGGTCCACCTCTGCCCAATCCTTCGGGGATTAAAGGCGGCATGTTATGTTATGTGTGAGAACTGATTGCAGGATCCAAATATAATAATGAACTGATGACTACAAAAGCCGTCCTTTTGGGTGCTGTAATTCTGGGCGGCAGAGGTCCGAAGCAAAATTAAATAGCATTGAGGCGACGATATGGCTTTAAAAACCGTTTATATTGGTGCTATACAACTTTTTTTATTCTAATACCGTTCTCTATACAACATTAAAGACCTCCTTAATCCGGCCCTGTCGCAAAATCCGTTCTTAGCGGACGTCTACTAACTATAAACTACCTCCCTGCCAAATATCAAGTTTGTAGCACAAAAAAATGAAGGACATTCATAAAAACTTGCGAGATCCCTTAGACCTCCTTAATCCGGTCCTGTCGCAAAATCCGTTTTTAGCGAACGTCTACTAACTATTAACTACCACCATGTCAAAATTCAATTTTGTAGCAAAAAAAATGAAGGACTTTCATGCAAACTTGTGAGAGCCTTTAGACCTCCTTAATTCGGCCCTGTCGCAAAATCCGTACTTAGCGGACGTCTACTAACTATAAACTACCTCCCTGCCAAATTTCAAGTTTGTAGCACAAAAAATTAAGGACTTTCATACAAACTTGCGAGACCCCTTAGACCCCCTTATTCCAGCCCTGTCGCAAAATCCGTTCTTAGCAGACGTCTACTAACTATAAACTACCTCCCTGCCAAATTTCATCTTTATACGTCAAGCGGTTTTCGATATTTCGTGTTTAATGAGTGAGTGACCTTTGCTTTTATATATTTAGATTAGATAGATAGAAGATAGACTAGATGACATCTAAAGAGCCTTGCAAATAGATGATTCAAATAGTACATCTATAATTAAATGATAAGCTTCACAGTTAACATAATAATGTGATTATGTGTTGATTACTCATCTGATAAAATTATTTTTGACTAGATAATCTTATATTTTTCAGTTCTGGATATATGAAAGGAAAACCTGCTCAGATGGAGATTCATTAATGACTCTGCCCTGCAGTGTAAATGTGGTGATGTTCTACAAACGATGGGGCACTTAATACTGTGTCCTGCCTGCGTGTCCTGTTGTTTGTTCACTACAGGAACTGATGGACACTACCGAAACCGGCAAACTTGTAGCACAGTTCTGGGCTGACACAATTTAGATTGCCATTGACACACTAAGAAGAAGAAGTTCTGTTTATTCCCTAAATAGTGGGGCAAGCACACCTGATTCAGTAAACATGTTTACTGGTGAGGAAATGTGGAAAAGTGCCCAGGGAACATGATATATGAAGGTATGGCTGTTTTTAATTTGAAATGCTTACTATGGAATAAGTTTTATAAAAATCCCCATAAGTGTAGTGATCAGTGGTGCCCAGCAGTGGGACAATAATAGGCTGGTATGATTTATTTTGCCTACTATCTCATCTGGTATAATTCGCCCATCTATGTACCACTCTTGTACATGAGGTTTAAATAAATATAATTAAATTGCCACCTCTTCAAAAAGATAATAAGCAATAATCTAATTGCCAATGGTGTATGCTTGACTAGAAGTAACCTAGTCACTTGAGATTTGAAGAATCCCTTGTACTGTGGATAGAGTGGTCCATATGTGCATTACATTTTTAATTATAATATATTGGATTAACCTCAGCCTGCGTGTGCCCGCTGACTGATTATGTCATGAGGTTACTGGAGCAATGGACTACCTGAGCACTGATCCACTTAACAGAATGCATAATGAGCTTGCATTTTCACTGTAATTCTACCACTGTATACATTTCCCAGGAAGGGATTGAGTTGATAACTTTTTTTAAATGGATAGAAAAGACTTTGGTGATGAGATACTGAACAGAGAGTGCATAATATCATTCCTATAACAACCATCAACAAAGGCAAGTTCTTGTGATTTTTTTAATTATTACTCATGCAACAAATCGGTGAATAATCATCTCTCTCAATGGACATTGTCTACCTATTATAGACACATTACAATACAGTGTGAAGGTTGCTTAGAACATTTCAGGCTGTACCAATTTGAACCATATTGCATACACAGACAGTACAGATTTGAAAGGCACAATGGTAATGTAGTTGCTCACCACTTTCATCCAATGCAATGATATGGCATGGAGAACAATTTATGGCAATTTAACTCAAATGGTTTGTTACTCAACCCTATGTACTGCGGTTGCATATGCTATATACTCATTTTTGTAGATATTTTTTCTTTGTAAAGCATAATATTGTGGTATTGGATCTTGCTTTCATGGAGTCACACTTAACCCCTATGTTGTGGTGATAGCATGCTGTATAGTACTAACCTGCAAAACATCTATCGCCGACTGACTGTTGTCAGTCACTATACTGGTCTCACTGCCATTTTGCTCCTCAGTACCTCCTCCTTCAGATAATTTGGAAGTCATTTCTTCTTCGCTGCTGAGCCGGGACCTCTTGCGGGACATTATCACATTGCCTGCCGGCGTAACTGGCTGCTTCTTATTTTGCACTTGAGAGCAATAAGGTGCACTTTTTGTTATTTTTTTAGGAAGAAATTAACTGTTATCTTCCTTGTAACTTTTTATGACGACTCGACTGTCCAAGCATAGAGCTCTGACAACGTGTGAGCGGCAAGCCACCTATTTGATTTACGGTTACGAATCGCAGACTAACAAAAATTAAACTCAATACGACAGTCTTGTTTTTTCTAGTACTCACAAAAATGACAATCGTGTGTTTTTTCTGGCTTTAGTCGGCATTACAGTAATTTAAAAATAAAAGTTCAGAGCATATATTAATCAAATATACCTGTATTAAAGTAAATAGAGAATTTAATGTTACGACACCGGACACTCGACTTTGACAGACCAAAACGATTGTCATTGCTTTAAGTTGTGTGACACTGACATTTCTTTCAGTGTCGCAAAATCTTCGAAATGGTCACATGGAAGTAATAAGTATTGACCAATCCTTGTAAAATAATCTTCTTAGACATTTCACAATTTGCCTAAGATTAAAAGAAAAGCAGGATTATTTTTTCTCTTGCATTGTCAGGACAGCGCTGTTTGAAAACATTTTGTGGAAATTTTATTGAGAAGCCAACCTATCCCAGGCCAATCCTACAATTTTTGAGCTCGCTAATACATCCTATACTTAGGTACTAATTCAGTGTAAGTTTACAGATTTACTCTCATTTCTCAATAAATGATCAAAAAGAATTTTATCTAAGGAGAGTTGTCAGAATTTTTGAGCTCGCTTCGCTCGCTCTTGCATTCTCTTGTTTCTAGGAACTTCGGTATTAGTCGACAAAGTATCTGCATAACTCCTATTTCAGTATGAATGGTTAGAAGAAAATATACCCTACCCAAGGTGGTGTGCAAAAATTTTTGTACGATCTTTGCAGTAACATTAAACTTTGCATTCAACAGTTTTTTTTTTTGTAAATTGGCAGAATTCGTTCTATTTTTGTATTAATAATAAACAAAAGAAAACTCATCAAATTCGAGGTGAATGCAAAAATTTTCGAGCTCGCTCGCTTGGTAAGTTTTTCTGTATAAATCGACAAAGTTAGTGCTTACATAAAAACGGTCTAACAACAGTTTTATTTTTTTTGACCATTCAGACTGTAAAATGGTCAGAAGAAAGTATAACCTACCGCAAATGGTGTGAAAATTTTCGTAGGTTTTTTGCATTCACTAGATTTTTTTTACAAATTGGCAGAATTCGTTGTATTTTTGTACAGACTCCCAAAAAAAGGAAGACGCGCGCCGCAAACATCAAAACTGAAGCCACCTTTTATCTATGTGTGGAAGGGTTGCCATTTGTGAAAGTTTTTTCCTATAATTTAGGGGATAATATTGTACGAGTAAGATATTATTGAGTTTGGTATTGTATCTCAACTGTTAAAGATTTCTACTCCGAAACAAAAACATATTTTTTACATCACCAAAATTTAAAAAAAAAACCAATAAGCACAAAGTGCATTTACATACATAAGATCAGCTTTTAAGCAAGAATTGCTCGTGTTGAGAGACTCCGCTCTTCCACTTAGAATTATCCATTTATTTGCAATTGCATGTGAAAAAGATAAAAATAAAAATTAGTTACTTTTAAATTACAGAAAAAGCAAACTTTATATAATAAATGAAGGAGCGTTATACAGAGAAAAAGGCAAAAATGCGCGTTAATAAAAATGAATGAAGGTCGTTATTATTAAATGATCGGAACAAACCACGCTGGTTTTTGATTGCAGCCATTCTGGATCATTCAGACTATTTCTTATAGCCACTATCCATTTATTTTTTGGTTTAGTATTAATTGGAAATCTAAAATATTAAATACATAAAAAAAGAAGACAGGAATATAATTACTCGAAGAAATCATATTTAAATTTGTTTAATGAAATGGGAAATTTGAAATCATATTATGGCAACCCTCGCACTTTATGTCACTTCGTTACTCGGAAATGCATGAAAATGATGTTTATTTTATTTCAAGTACTTACAAAGTGAAAAGTGTTTCTGTGAGACTTTTATCACAGAGTACTTTTATAATTATATAGGTACTTTTTATAGACTTGCTATTTTTAACCGACTTCCAAAAAGAGGAGGTTATCAAGTCGACTAAATTCAGTTCAGCGATATCTTCGCCAATTGTGAACGGATTTTGTCGATTCTTTTTTTGTTTTTTCTATCAATGTTAGCTCGACGACGACTCGTGACGTACTAGGAGCGATGAGCATGGTTTTAGTGTAGGTGTGTGCGAGCGTGTATATTTACTTGTAGGAGCACGGTTTTTGTGTGCGTTACGATTGCTCCGCAAAGTTATCAAAACAGAAAAAAACTTCGCCAAAAAATTTGTCAAAATCGAAGGGTACAAACCAAAATTTTGTCAAAGTAGAAATAAAGAAGTTATAAGGGTTTTAAGTTGGCCGCGCGAACGTAACGTGGAGGATTGCGCGGCCATGGATATCTCAGCAACTATTTGGGTTAGAGGTCTAATTCTTTTTATCAAATTGAAGACTGAATTTGTCAAAAATTAGCTAGTCGCTTTCTCGTCGTGTTGTACTTCGTAGCACGACCATGAACGTTTTAATTATAACTTTAGATGGTAATAAAATCCTCTTAATTTATACTATTTTATACCACTAATTAGAAATTTTATACCTCTCAATTATCGCAGATATAGAGGTCGTGCTGGCAAGACTCCTTCCCAGCACGACCACGCTAAAATTCTACCTGGCACTATAACTTTAGATTGTAATAAATCCTTTTAATTGTTACTATTTTATACCACTTATTAGAAACTTTATACCTCTCAATTATTGTAGATATACAGGTCGTGCTGGCAAGACTCCTTCCCAGCACGACCAGGCTAAAATTGTACCTGGCATTATAACTTTAGATGGTAATAAAATCCTTTTAATTTTTACTATTTTATACCACTAATTAGAAACTTTATACCTCTCAATTATTGTAGATATACAGGTCGTGCTGGCAAGACTCCTTCCCAGCACGACCAGGCTAAAATTGTACCTGGCATTATAACTTTAGATGGTAATAAAATCCTTTTAATTTTTACTATTTTATACCACTAATTAGAAACTTTATACCTCTCAATTATTGTAGATATACAGGTCGTGATGGCAAGACTCCTTCCCAGCACGAGCACGCTAAAATTCCAGCTGGCTTATAAGTTAATCAGTTAGTTCTGGAGTCTGCACAATAAAAAAAATGCAAAAACAAAAAAAACAAATGACCGTATATTTTTACTATTGTTTGAACGTATATTCTTATTTTTATATTTAACGCCATCTAGTTTTAAGTATACAAATTACAAAATGTTTTTAAGCTTTTCAAACAATTTACCAGGGGCTGCAGTCTCGATATAGATATCGACAAAAATCGGTCGTTAAGTCATAACGATGTCAAATTTCTTTAATAGATTTTCAACTTTATTTCGAAACCTTAAGGTTGAAAATCTATTAAGGAAATTTGACATAGTTATGACTTAACGACCGATTTTTGTCGCTATCTATATCGAGACTGCAGCCCCACTAATGAAATAGGAGTACATAATGGGTACAACTTTTTAGGCATGCTCTTGTTCCATTAACTTATAAGCCAGCAGGAATTTTAGCGTGCTCGTGCTGGGAAGGAGTCTTGCCATCACGACCTGTATATCTACAATAGTGCTGGGAAGGAATCTTCCCAGCACGACCTCTATATCTACTATAATTGACAGGTATAAAATTTCTAATTAGTGGTATAAAATAGTATAAATTAAGAGGATTTTATTACCATCTAAAGTTATAATTAAAACGTTCATGGTCGTGCTACGAAGTACAACACTTCTCGTCGGCGGTGGGGCAGGTGCCTCACGTACTGCCGGCCGCTCCATGAACTCCCGTGACGCAGCGGCGTCTGAATCTCTCCATAAACGAGGTCTGCTATTTACACATAGGTAAGTACCTCTTGTTGCGTGCTGCAAACACGAGCATTAAGATAAAACACATTTCTTGCCTGATCGCTTTACTAAGTGTGGCTTAAGTAAGATGCTGGGGGCTTCACAAAGGGCCATTTCCTAAAAAAAAATCATAGCTTTTCACTGGGCACATAATGATTGGATGTTTCAGATTTGCATTTTAGTAAGAGACCTAAATATCAAAAACAATTGGTCCTAGTATCTAGATGGATAAGAAATACTTCATTTTAGTTAACAACTAGTGCAATATTTTCTACAGAAACAAGCAAATAAATGTCAAATAACTTTTATTTTAGTTAAACAAAGAAATGTATATATAATAATTATATATATTTATTGAATAAAATTATACCTTATAAACAGATATGACGCCTCGTCCATTTGCGAGAAACAGCCACCAAGTTCCCATCATAGCCGAAATATGGCAAACTATATAATAAAACGTACATGCAGACGGCCCAATAGTTTCCACAACATTTATTTTCATAATAAAAAATCAGACAGAACACGTGAAAAATGTTCTACAACCTAAATGTTAACATAGCTGCTTTGCCTTTAGGCCTAACCCAATACAGTCTTTGCTTCCATACAAGAGCCCCCAATTCGTAACGAAAATTTCTCATTATGAAAAAAAAGTTATAAAAAATAGCGAATATACGTGTGAAACAATATTCCAGTATGTTTCACTGTCCACACATGATTTACAACATAATTATACAGTTGTAATAATATTTTTGCGTATACGCTTAACATTTTTATATATATAACGTCGATAACCACTCAAATACTTTTTCATTTACAAAAAATTGGACCATCCCCATTATAGTTGCTTACAAAATACCGACATTTAAGAAAAACAACTACATATAAAGACAATGAATAATGCTCAAAGAGGTACTAACACTTTTATGGCTCAAGCATGACGTAACTTCAAAAATTTGTATAAAAATATATCACAGCAATTTAAGTTAGCCCAACTGGTATTTTGCTGAGTGAGATCGAAGAAAAATAATCCTCGAAAGGAAAGAACAACTCGTTAAATACAGTTACAAAATTATAATTTATCTGGTATCAGTCATTTTATGAAACTGGGTTAAAACTCGTCTAAATGACAAAAAAAGAGATATATTTTTCAATCATTACAACATACAACTTTATACACATAGTAATAGTTGGCTTAAAGGCGGTCAATGTTTTAGTGATGCGCGAGAAATGGGCGTGATGAGGCGAGCGTGACTGCAACGGAGGAGCGCAGGGTGCCGAGTGACGTGGCGGAATAAATATGTAGCGCGGCACTAGGTGGACAGCGCCAGCTGCAGCGCCTCCTTGTGCTCACTGCTGAGCTGCATCAGCACGGCGTTGAATAGCTCCGTATTGCTCTGCAACAACACGCTCTTGAGATTCTGTGCGCTTTGTGAGACTTATCAAATATTATATTGTTAAATAAAGTTGTTAGAGATGCCTACCTGTATTTGCCTGACAAGAGCTACCATCTGCGCAAAAACTGGGTTGTCCGAGGGTACTGCGTCTCTAAGGAATGCTTCTGCAAGTGTGGCGATAACGTGTTTAGGCGCGTCGGGTGACGCGAGAGCTGCGTGCCCACTTGCTGCTAGTTCACACAGCAGAGAGTAAACGTGTGGCGCTTCTTCTGTGTCTTCTGTTACTGGCAACCATGTGAGCCTATCAAATAGAAAATACGAGTTTAGTACTCCATTTGATTAGTATAAATAAATTAGACCATTAGCCTGGGATTCCAAAAGCAGTGTGTATATAATAATGCCCAAGTTTTTCATTTTCACCAGTGTTATTGTATAAAGGTGCTCTCTCAATAGAGATTCACCTGTAAAGTAACAATCTAAGATTCGATTTTGTATAAAAACTAATCGCGAATGCACCCGGCGAAGGACCGCCTTAAAAAGCTTCATGGTTCGTTCTTCGAGTGCGTACTTACCAGTGCCTAATAATTGCATCCCTGTCGATCTGCGAGTGGTTATATTTGATGATCTTGGCGACGGCGGAGATGGCGTTCTCGGTGGCGTTGAGGTTCTCGAGCGCGCGCGAGTTGGGCTCGGCCACCAGCGCGGCCAGCAGAGGCGCGGCGCGCGCGGCGGCGGGCGCGAAGGCGGCGCCGCCGAACTGCGCCAGCACGCCGCAACCGTACGCCGCCGCCTGCCGCACCTCCGCCTCCGTCGAGCGCAGCCCGCCCAGCATCGGCTCCAGGAATATGTCTTGGTACTTTATACATGCGGGACCTAGGGACATTCGGACCTTACTATAATTATATATCATTTTCGACGATACGAGCGCTAGTGTTAAGTAGGATCGAATCGATAGAACTTGCCTCCGAATTCAATAACGTCGTCAAAAATGCATATGGCCCATTGGCGGTCAGAGTAAGGGCGTCCGGGAGCCAGCAGCTGCACGAGGTGCGGCAGCAGGCTGTCGAGATGCGGGAAGAAGGCCTCGCGGTACGCCGACATGAGCGCATGCAGCACGTCGGCAACGCGGGATAGCCCGTAAACATCCTCGTTGTCCTCGTCTGCTAGCTGCTCTTCTACTACCTGCAACACAAAATTTAATAAGAAAAACGACAAACATTCGCCTTAAAATACTTTGCCCAAGTTATGTTAAGTTTGGTGACTCACCTCATCGTAATCTTCGTCGGCGCGCTTTTGACGGCGCTCAGTGGCACGTTCGAAATGTTCTGTGAGTAACTTGTTTAGTATACGCAGCACCTCGGCCATCATCTCGTCTGGGAGACAACCACCACCCAACAGTTCAATACACTGGAATCATAATAATGAGATTAGTCTTCATTCTTGCTAGCTTGGTAATTTCTATACTAAATGAAAGGGCGGTCTTCCCCAACTTCCGTCCAACCGAAATTCGGATGGACGGAAGTTGGAGTAGAACGCCTATAGATGTCCTCGCTATTCACTATAGATGTAACCAACTCTCAGTTTTTGAAATACGGCTGAACATACCTTAGCGAGACTGTTGAGCAGTTCAACTTGCACCTCTTGTTCTGGTTCTGAGTCGATGGCCTTGAGCAACTCTGGCAGGATGTACGCCCACATGCCCTGGATGTACTGCGGGCCGCGGATGCGGGCGCACTCCAGTAGGTACGGCAGCGATTCAGCCGCAGCCGTGCGAACATTGTCGTGGAAGTAGAACTTCAGCATAGGCACCATTAGTTTCACAACGTCTTCGGCGTATTCCGCGAATTCCTCTTTAAGCTCGCGTGCGTAGCATACGAGCATGTCACATGCGGATGCCTTGTCTTCGAGACCTGGGAATAACAATGTTAGTAAATAAACAGCTCAGTTTGCTGTAAACTAAACTATACCAACACAAACCGGCAAATGACATCAATGTGCTATTATTAGGTAACAACGCTTTTCTTTCATGCAGCAAGGAACAGTATTTTTATAACATAGAGATAGTTGATGGACCGAGGAGCCACTTGCAAGCTTTTTATTCCGAAAAAAGGCACGGGTCTTGAAGGATAGACTTCAGAAAACAAAACGTTTCTAATATGATGAAATAATGAATAAATCTTACCAGCAGTCTTGATACCGAAGTTCTGTTGTTCGCCGAGGGTCACGAAGTGCCAGTCGAGGTCGCCCTCGATGGTCTCCAGGTCATCATTGTCGAGCAGCGCCACCTCGGGCTTCATGGCAGCTGTACGCATCACCGGCTCCATCACCATAGGCAGGTATTGAGCGAATTTCTTGCCTGTATAAGATAAATAATAAATTAATAGTTCCACTGAAACAACAATATGTTGTATTGCTGGTAGGTATTTTCGCAGCTGCATTTAGAATCCTAACCTAACTATTTTATTGATTGTAAAACCTCTCTGAAAAGTGGAAATACTGACCTGTTGCCAAACATGTATCAGTGACAGAAAGCTACAATATTTCTAAACAGATAAGAGTATACTTAATTTTACACCAAAATGTGGGTGTGATGTAAACATACCCATAATTCTACAGATGCGCGACCAGGCGGAGATAAGGTAAGAGGTCTGCGGGTCGTCGGCAGGCAGCTGTTCGCCTTCCGTGTGCGTTTTCAGCAACAGGTCCATGATCTCTGACGCGTCTGATGTGAACTTCTCTTCACCTACGGCCAGACCTAGGAACACACAAATACATTTTATTATTTATGATATGCACCAATGGCTATACATTTTAGAAAACACAACTTCCGTATCTGCAATAAATTGACTTATAACCATAAAATTACTATTTCACTCGGCGTCATTCGTCGCTTGGTTCTTTTCAGCTAGTCTTGGATTTTCCGGACAAAGCTATAAGCCAAAATGACACCTCAATGAATTTTAGGATCTTTCTGAGGCTTATGCTCTGTTGATCGCGCAGGCATCATTCAAACTGAAACTAACCAATAAGACTGACGCATTCGATAGTCTTCCCGCGGAGCATCTTGAGCTCTTCAGTGGTGGCATTGGCGATGATGTACTTGAGGCAGGGCATGAGGCGATCGTAGTACACGACGAAGTCTTTCTCCACCGTGTCGGCGACAGAAGCGATCGTCGTCACTATCTGTTCTAGCACCAGTTTAGTGCCGCGTTCCACTAGCTACAATAATAATATATGGATTAGTCAACATTCTAATATTGCTAAATAAATACTCCTAATTATTCATGTGTTACAATGTTTGTGAACTGAGATCCATAACTGTCTATGAACTAGAGAGAAACGGAGCAAATGCCACAACTTAATCTGCCAATGCTATGGAAGCGATGTAACCTTAGAAATGGTTATATCACTAACGAACATTGGGTAAAGAAAGTTTACAAACAATTATCAACCTTACCTCTTTGAATTTAGTGGTCAAGATTACTTCCAGCTTGCACATTAAGGCGTCAAGGTACTGGGTCAGAATTGGTTTCGGGCAATCTTCACTGAAGTTTACTAAAGCAGCAGCCGCGTGAGCCTGTGAAAAAAGTAAGATGTGAAAACAGAAAAAATACACCATTCATAAAGTAACTTTCTCGCGGTCTTGCAAGTCACCTCCCTTCAGTTGTTTGCTCACTGCTGAACATTCTGGTGTATGTGACGACTAACTTTTTGATATTTTCCCTCGGGTCAAACGGGTCGACATGATTTTACGTACTTGGTTTATGAGCCGGTAAATAACACATGCTTGTTTAATTTTTTTGTGTAAAAGTTCTTGAGTATAATGACTAAAGTTCATAGTTACCTGCACGCGGGGGTTAGCGTTGTCATCAAGCACCATAAGCAGGCCGGGCACGACCTTGTCGTGGAACTTCTTCTCGAACACCGGCGCGAAGTCCGTGGACATCTGACCCACGGCGTTGCAGGCGGCGTAACGTACACGAGGGTGCTGGAACAATTACATTGGCATTGTATATTTTTTACATTGTGAAGGTTTATAAACTGACAAATGGCATGGTAAACACTAAAATGGACCAGACAAAAGCATGGTGCAGCACATTATCATTGTGAAAAGGCATTGTCGTATCAAAACATGGATTCAAGTATCTAATTGACATCCCCATCCATCAGAAGGTTTGAAATAAGATCAGCAAGTGCACATTTTTCTAATTTGTTAAGTTGTAATGTTTGTGAACTGAGATCCATAACTGTCTATGAACTAGAGAGAAACGGAGCAAATGCCACAACTTAATCTGCCAATGCTATGGAAGCGATGTAACCTTAGAAATGATTATATCACTAACGAACATTGGGTGACAAAACACAGTGCAGTGACATGTGACTTTAATCATATTGAAATAGGATTAATTTGCAACGATGGCCGTGTGCTTGTGAAATGCAACTTGCTAGTCATTGACAATGGTTGGGTATAATTTTACCAATGACTATTGAAACCCCCTAGAAATGAGCTACTAGGGATACTGTAAGTATACCTTTATCTAACCCTTCAGGAAAACAGCTGTGATATGAAGTTTATGTGTTACAAATGAGCTTAGATAACATATAAACATGCAGATAGTTACTTACTTACCTTTAGTGTCTCAAGACGTAAGTCTATGAACAGTGTGTGTTGCCAGTGATTACATACGGGACTGAAACGTGGTCGCTCACAATGGGCCTCATCAGAAGGCTTAAAGACACGCAAAGGGCAATGGTGAGGGCTATGCTCGAAGTTTCCTTGCGTGATCAAATCAGAAATGATGACATCCGCATGAGAACCAAGTTTACCGACGTAGCCCGAAGAATAGCCAAACTTAAGCTGCAGTGGGCAGGGCACAATGCTTACAGAACGGATGGCCGATGGGGCCAAAAAGTTCTGGAGTGGCGACCGCGAACCGGAAGACGTTGCGTTGGAAAGCCTCCCACTAGGGAGGCTTTCCAACGCAACGTCTTGATGGACTGGTTAAGGTTGCAGGGATCTGCAGGATGCGAGTCGCACGGGACCGGTCAATGTGGCGATACTTGGGGGAGGCCTATGTCCAGCAGTGGACGTCTTTCGGCTGAAATGATGATGAATGATGCAGATAGACTTCACAATTGACAAATCTTACCGGGTCAGTAAGATAGTTGAGGACGCCAGACACAACTTGGTCGAGCATTTGCTCCATCTGCTTGTGGCAGCCCTCGCCGGCGGACGACACGGCCATGAGCGCGGCGTGGCGGCGGCGCCAGTCCTCGTGGTGCAGCATCTCGGGCACCCGGCCCACGATCAGGCTCAGCATGATCTTGCCGCCGAGGCCGCAGCACATGCGGTCCAGAGCTGATTCGGCGGCTACATAGTTCCTGTAAAGGGTTATTTATGTTTTAGTTCTTACTTTGGTAATTTAAATTATATGGTAAAAACATTTGCATTTGCTTTAATAAACTTTTGATTGTTTTAGTTTTTGAAAACAGTTTAGATGTGCTAGCATTCAGTTTCATAGGTGAAACCATTTTCGTTTGCTTGTTCTAGGTTATAATGTTATCAAGGGACTGACACTCAAATGTATAAGGAACACCGAGTGCTAATTATCTTGTTATTTTCTCTAGTAAGATTCTTTGCAGCTGAATCATAAGACTAAGCTAGAGTGAAAGAACCTTACAATATTGTTAGATTTTAATAAATATTTCTACAAGGTCAAGTTAAATTACCTAGTGAAACTCCACGGACTCAAACAAAATAAAATAGGATTTGATGTTTTTTTTTTATTGGAGTCGGTAAACGCAAGTAGTGTGGTAAGTTATTGTTTAATTGTTGTTTACGGTAAGTAAAACGGATTTTTTAACGTACGTTTCAATTAATATGTGGTTAATGTCCCCAAAAAAAATTTGCATGTTTTATCTTGTTTAAATATTACCAGCCGTCGATATCCATCATGTCAGACAAGTTTCGCTAGCTAATTAAAATAGACAATGTATAATCGAGTCACAAGCGAACGTGCTTGTCAGAAATATTAGTAAGCTGCATCATAATCTTAATAATAATATTTAAAACCTGAAAAAATCACGTATCACTAATGTTCGTACACGCTAATCTACGAAACCACCCAACCCGTTTCAGTTTTGTGAATGTGTATGGTTGATTCTAGCTTGAAAGATAATTATGAAAGATAGTTAGATAAGAGCAGTTTTGAACCCAATAGATGTCGCTGTGTGGTGAAGCAGGTGCGAGTCGCTATAAAAATTATAAAATAGCTGTTTGATAACGATGTTATTTTTCATAAAGTAGTGTGTGAATACGAACTGTTCATTGTCGTCCTCGGCGGCGTCGTCCTGCATGGACCAGTCGGGCTCGTCGTCAAGCTCGCACATCATCTCCAGCACCAGCGGCGTCAGCATGCTCACGCCGTTGGGCACCTGCTTGCGCACCATGGCGGGCGCCGTCTCGCACAGCGTTACCATTGTTTCGAGGGCCAACTGGCGCCAGTTGTCTTCTGAGTTTTTGTCACCTACCACCTAACAATAAGAAAAATTTTATATTGCAGTTTTCTCATAACATACGAGTATTCTTCGTATATGAGGTGTACAGACACGAGCAATGAAATGTATACACTTCGCAAAATTCAAAAGCGATTTACTCCTACTTTATTGAGTAACAAGTAATGAAGCCTTACTATTACAAAAAAAAAGGGCTCATCTCAAAGTAGAAATCGTTATTTCAAGAGAAAATCGAATTTGCTATATGTTTACTTTTCATTGCTCGCGACTGTACATATAGCACACATTTTCCAGCTATGTTTTAGACCCAAGTGGACAAGAGACACGATTTCAGACTCAGATTGCAAACCTGTGTATCAAACTCAGAGACCGATTGCTCAGCGGTCGGGCCTGCAATCATTTTCTAACGTGTCAGTTTTCTCATCTGACAGACAACAGAAATGAATTCTAACAACATACTAACCTACACGCGTGTTACACATTGTTCAATACTGCGCGTGTTCATGTCGCACTATGAGCCAATTTAAATAAAAGAATGTTATCAAGGGACTGACACTCAAATGTATAAGGAACACCAAGTGCTAATTTTCTTGTTGTTTTCTTTAGTAAGATTGTTTATAGCTGTGTCAAATGAACATAGCCAAAAAGACAGTCTTACAAATTAGCATAATGTATTAGAAAAGCACGCAACTCTCATTTATATTCCATAAATGATGATCAAATAAAAGAAAAGATTTACATAAATATGGGAAAATGGCATTATAATAAACAGATATTTTTTTTGTTTATCTTCAAAGTAAATATTCTTATCTTTATTCATTGGATGAAAACGCACCCAAATGTACCATTACGCTGTAATTAGAATAATTCAACTGAATCACCCGCCTCAAGGCCAAATTATTTGCGTCATGGACGAAAATCTACCAAAAAATAATGGAAACATTAAGGCTCCTCCCACACAGACGTGATGCGATCTAGTCTAGCTATATATATTCCTAGTACATTTTGTGGGAAGTCACGCGTAATCCAACACGCGGCGCGGCGTCTAGATCAGCTTGGGTGGGCGAGAATTCAGGACCCCACAAAGCAGTTTCTATCTAAAACAAAGATTTAAAAGATAATGAGTTACCAACCTTTATGCAGATTTGGAAGATGGGCTCCAATTGTGGGCGCAAGAATTTCGGAGCGGACTCGGCGAGCTCAATAAGCACTTTCAGGGCTGAATCATCATCACTCTTCTCAATGGACTGAACTACAACCTGTTAAAACCACCATATTAGGAAAGATCCTATTTCATTTTATTACATAAACTTAATAACATAGAATAAATGTCTTGAGAGGTACTATCAAACTCCGCCCTATTGAGAGGATGGTGTTAGCGAATTCCCAATTTAATCTAGCACATTCTGGCAGTAACACAATTTATAGTAAAATGTTTACGTAAATGATGTGCTGCAGCTAAAAGAAACATCCGTTGCTAAGTAAAAAAAAACTGTAAAATCAATAATCGACGTGTTTGTAAGTGTGAAATTCGACAATTTTGATTAACTTAAGAGAAATTTAGTTTTAGTAAAAGAAACAAGGAAGGTTATTATTTAATTAAAATGATAATTCACGTTTATCTCAGATTCTGGAGACCGTAAAGTCTTATTCATGAGTTTCGATATCAAGTTCTAACAGTATCAATACAATAGAGTGATAAAAATCAACTATCAAGCACAGTCAGTCTAAAAATAGAGCCAATTGTGATCATTCAATGTCGAATTCATGGCGCTTTGAATATACAAGTGGCCAATTACAAATGGCGTGCTATAAAGTTATGATTTTCAATTTACTTTTTATTGAATGACATGTGTTGGTTTCCAAGAACTGAATTTTCAAAACATGTACAATAATAGTGATATTTCCAATATTTAAAGCTAAATCAGAATATCTTGGGGAAAATAAGAAAGGAGAATTAAAACCTGCACTTAGCGACGTGGAATGGGCTTGAGCCACTTACATATCACTCTTTTGACGTTTTTAGTTCGGCGCGGTGTCGAATCGCGTCATCCGCACCTAACCAAGGCTAATGATGACTTTTTCGCTTTTATTATAAGGACATGGAGATGACAGGCTCAAGCCGATTGAGCGTCGGTTAAACTGTGACCAGTTTGGGAATGACTTCCCAATCCATCATTTTCTCAAGTATGAACCCACCTGCATTAATGGGACGAGTAAATCACAGAAATGTTTGTGTATGGCAGGCTCCTTGTCGTGAAGCAGTATGAACGCGCCCACTGCCTTCACGGCTTGCACGCGGAGAGCATCCGACGTGGACTGGAGGGCGGTCAGCAGCATGCGCTTGATCACTACCAGGTTCTCATTCTGACGGTGCCCAAACACACCAGGCACTGATCTGTTTAAATATACAAACCAAATTCTTGTAAATTGATCTCCAATAACAATTAAATAAGCTATATTTATTACCTAGTGTAAGAATAAAGTATTGAACTTGGCATTGAGCCAAACTTTAATAAAACAAAGAAGGTTTAAAATAAATTGATGTATTCAATATTTACTGAGTACTTCTACACTCGTATTTATAGTCAAGTTAAAGTATTTATTTGTGTTTGTATTTATTTAAGCAACCATTATTATGCAATAGACAAGAATTTGAACAAAGTAAGAACCAAAGAAAGCAAAGCTAAGAATTGTAACCTTTGACAGTTCTTACTTCAAGCAATTACTAAACTACAGAATAAAAGAGTATCTTAAGTAATTATTTTTACTCAAGTAATCACATTGACTTGTTTATAGATACAGGTGTAAGTGTCTCATTAAAAAAAAATATTTTTCGGCAAAAAAGTGAAGTTCAGTCTCACATATTTGGCCAAGAATTGCCGAAGACGATATTCGGTCAGACTAGTCTTGTCTATTTAATCTAAAATGTAATAACTCACGTAAACATTCTAATGCCAGCCTCTTGGATGTTGGGGTCTTGAGCACCAGCACAATTGAACATAAATTGTAGGAATTCCGGCCATTGGTTAACGCCATCGTCATCTATGTGGTTTCGAGCCAGTTCGGATACAACATCACAGATCTAACGGGGAAAAATTGTAATGATTAAGTTTTGTTTAAAATAAATCAAGCATATTTTAAATACCAGAGGAAAAATTATTATGGTACACTCATAAAATCCTACCTAGTATTATAAACGCGAAAGTTTGTGAGGATGTATGGATGTGTGTTACTCTTTCACGCAAAAACTACTGAACGGATTTGGATGAAATTAAGCACACAGATAGTTTGTAACTTGTATTAACACATAGGATAGTTTTTGTCCCAGTAGTATGATCCCGTGCGACAATTATCGAACTCCAAGCGGGGGAAGCCGCGAGCATAAGCTAGTACAAGATAATTTGATATATGGATTTTAGTAAATGTCTTGAGAGATACTATCAAACTCCATCCTATTATGAGGATGGTGTTAGCGAATTCCCAATTTATTATTGCACATTCTGGCAGTAATACATTTTATAGTAAAATGTTTACGTAAATGATGTGCTAAAATGAAAAGGGAAAATTTCATGAACATGTAAATCATGATGTTCCAAATCTGATAAACAATAAACTATTTCTTTGTTAGGTTATTTTTTTCAGATGATGCGTCTATATTCGAGGTGCCGACATCGACATTTTACGGCTTGCAGAAAGTAATCTAATCATGGCCCAGGACAATCTTAAAAAAAAATACTACAAAATACCATTTGTCATGACTAGACATTGGATAGTCGGATGCATATTTACCTAAAGTTTGAGTGTTGACTAGTACGGAGTTCGAGCACCAAAATAATCATTATTATAAGCCCAGTCATATTTATTTCGGCCTAAAACCATAGTGTTAGTAACAAAACAACTTAAAAATGATGTTGGTATAATTATAAAATTTTATTTGGCATATTTTTCTGGTTTTAGGCAACAAGCAATATTTGAATTCAGTTATTTAGCAACAAAATCTTAAAGTAGAAGTAAGTTTTTACGTGTTTCCATCAATTTCTGGCCTAGTTTTAAACAGAATAGATATATTTATTATTCTTAGGGATACTACATTTTATACACACTATATTTTTTTATAAAATCTCGCGAAATCGGGAAAAAAATATATTATAAGAAGCCGCTTCCACAGTTCTGTACCCTTAGCCGGGAAAAATGTACTTTAGGGTAATATGCATCTGAATATCCGATCCCTAGTCATGACACAGTGCAAAGTTTGAAGTGCAAAAGTAGTGATAAAGTGATAATCATCTTAGCTAAGTAGCACCCTGACCCTCATCTAATTCTTATAGTTCTCATGTGAAGATAAGATACATTGAAAGCACATACCATACAATAACAACTTGATACTGGAATCAGAGTGCCATACAATTTGCATTTTTTAAGGTACATCCACACACTTTAAGTTGAGTTTGACACAGAAGTTACTTTTAGAGCAACATTATGCAATATAACATTTAACTTTCTATTACTTTTTAACTGACTTCCAAAAAGAGGAGGTTATCAAGTCGACTGTTTTTTGTTTGTATGTTCAGCGATATCTTCGCCAATTGTGAACCGATTTTCATAATTCTTTTTCTATTCGAAAGCCTCCTGAGGTAGTCCCATTGTCACCAAATCAGAATCTGATGATGGAATATCAGGGAAATCGAGGGCAACCCTCAAATTTTATAGGCACATACAATGTTTTTCATATACTCTGTAACGCAATTCAGATATTTCTGCCTGGTAATCATCATCTCTTCTTGACGAGCTGATGATGGAAGGTATAAGTCAGGATCAGATGATGGAATATCCCAGTAAAATTACGGGCAACCCTCTTTTATGGGCATTGTTTGAAACAGTATTCTTTCCATGTGGTCCCAAGTTCATCAGGTCAGGATCTAATGATGGGATCCTGGAGAAACCGAGGGGACTCTCCAAATTTTATATTATCGATATCTTCGACAATTGTGAACCGATTTTGACGATTTTTTTTTTAAATTGTATGAATATTATTCCACGGTGGTACCGTTTAAATTTGGTCAAGCTGATCTTCGGAGTTATACAATGGAACTCTTCAATAGTAGACAGCAAATCTGTCGTGATTGCTGCAATCACTTGGATGTTTATTGTTTACACAATATCATAACATAACGGCTGTATGCTGGGGTACGCAGATGCGTACAGTGCACGCAGATTGCGACAGTTAGGTATATTAACTTACATTTTTTTTTATGATAAGCCTATTACCATGGAATGTATTGTTGACAATGTAAAATAAATGTATAGCAAATATTTGTATAATACAACTAAAACGGAAAAATTAAAAATCTTTTTTGAAAAAAATAAAACCGACTTCAGAAGCTAGTTATTTTTTATTTTTCTTTGTTTTTGAAGTCTGTTTTATTTTTTGCAAAAAAGATTTTTTATGCTAAATCCTTTTGACTTCAGTGTGAATTTACCTCTTTTTAACTTCAGTGTGAATGTACCTTTACATAACATTATAATATCCTCAAATACATATTGAACTTTTAACTCCTGTGAATGATGTGGTACATTTGCTAAGCCAACAGAATCTATGTTAATGATGATTTTTTTATGGCTTCAAGCTTCATAGTAGGCAGTTGGAATGTGGATGAGTCATCTAGTTTGTACTATATATAGAATGAAATGAAATTAGATTAAGAGTACCTACTTAACAGATTCAGTGCATGACTCAATAGAGCAATTAACATTATACATCTGATAATTCTGGGGAAATAACCAAGTAGTCTTTTTGTGAAGTATTTTTATGTCTGTTATTTTCTTTTAAAGATTAAATTGTCTAATGCAAGCCTGCATATTATGCTGTTGCCAGTATTTTAATACCATAAAATTACATTCATGATAAGAATGATTTTTATGAACTAAGATCATTTTCTTTGATTTATGCTAGAGTCTTTAATAAAACAACAAGTTTCAGCTTTAATAAAATGTTTGAGTAGAAAATTTAATTTTGCTTTGACATTGCAGTCTTGACCTAAATAGCTAAGTTTTGAGTGGTGCTAAGAAGTCTATCACTTCACCCTTTATGTCAAGTGTCAGACTCAAAGATAAGAGTGCTAAGACACTGCTTGGGCCAAGTTTAAATTAATGTGTAGTTTTATTGTTCAAATTCTGTTAGATCAGAGCACTAATGAAATTGAAGTAAAACATCTACTGCTCTTTTTTCTTCATTTCATTTCCAGAAAGTAATAGTTGTGCAACAATGACATGTATATAATTAGGTTCTGATTTTTTTAAAAGAATATTTATGACAGTTAAACTGACCTTTCGCCGCAGCTGTTGGGTCACTTCCATCTGCAGTGTAAGTAGTAGCTGCTCTCTGAGTACTGTTTGCTGCTCCACTGGCAGCTTTGGAAAGAACTCAAAGAACTCTGCACTGAGCAATCTACGGAGCAGCACAGCAGCTGTTTGACGTCCTTCTTCACCAACATCAGCATTTTGGATAGCGCCTACGAGGTGTACCACCCTCGTCTCAGTTGGAATATTATTGTATGCTTCCTGTTTAATAAAAATAATAACCTCAGTAAAGTCATGGTTTAAGAATTTTAAGGTAATTTAAAAAGGACTAATATTGATAGCATTGATTAAATAAACCCATTTTTGTGGTACAAAGCATAAATATGCTCAAAAAACAAATCTTTGTTTTCAGAAATTCTTCCAATGTGATGTTTTAGGACAGAGTTTTTTTTTTGGTTCGAGTACTTTTATTTTTAGGTTGATCTTGCCCCTCAAATAATCTACTAGTAGATATTACGTTATCTCCCTTGTTCAGAACTCATGAAAATAAGTGTTCAATTAAACACAACAAAAAAATTGCAACAAATATTTTAGGACTTTTTGACCACATGTACCGATTGAGCGTTAGCCCGGCCGCAACAATAGAGGCGGTTCGAAGTGGTTTTGTAATATGTAAACATAAAAAGATTTATATTTTAAAAAACTTGCACGGCTGGTGCGTTATTAAATTTTTCATGAATATTGCGAGTTCAAAAGTATAATTGATTAGAATAGAACATACATGTCATAGTTTTAGAAGTAACAATAAAAATCCTCCATGACCACGTTTTGACACGAGGCTAGCAGAAGATGTTCACAATAAAGGCCGGTCATTTTGTATGTTTTTTCGCAATAATACTAATAAAACAATAAAAACTACAAGTACTTACTTCTGCTTGGGATCTTAAGTCGTTATCGGTTGATAATAAAGTATTTAGTAACTGGTAAAATTGCGCCTGATCTCCTGCCATGTTGAACCTCTTCGAAAAGGCTTAATTTTTTTTCATAAACTTTTATCTGGCTGGTCACTTTACTTCACTCTGTCGTGTTGCCAATATTATTTTTCAACTTTGTTTTAGTCGAGTCATTTTTCAAAAAAAGTGTTCTTGCATCTCTTTAATCTTGATCTATAATATTATGTAAGGTGAATTTATAGTTTTTTAATACTCTGATGGAGTATTTTAAACTTTATCCCAAATTTTCCCACCTAATTTTAATTTACATCAACGAAAAATTGAATGTTTTAGCCATTATGTTACACTTTAATTACGTAGATAAAAGTTATCAGCCGTTAAAAAATCTGACCTAAGACGAATTAAATTAATAATAAATTTAGTTTTTTACAGCTGATTAATGGATTGTCTTTGTTAGAGGCGTTTAGTAAATAAAGTTTCTTTAGTTCATAAATAATGATGATTAAAGTTATAGCCAATAACAAATAGCATTGGAAGGGATGGAAGGAGACCCAGTCAGCTATTATAGTAATTAATTAATATTAGCCCCATAGACATAGCTCGCTGCTCGTGCAGTCCGTCTATTGCCAAAATGGAAATCTCCAGGGCCGGATGCGCTGCACAACTTTTGGATCAAATGGTTCCAAATACTGTTTTAGCCAATTCACCTGATAAGGAGGTGGTGGATCGATTAGAGCGGCGCGTAATTATTGTTGATATAACGGTGCCACATGACGAGATCCTCGTGAAAGCCGAGAAGGATAAGCAAATCAAGTATCTTGACTTGGCTCGCTAGGTTGTGGACATGTGGGATGTAAACTCAGCGATCAATGTTTCGATAGTCGTTTCAGCCAATGCCTTAATCGCTAAGCGCCTCAACCAGTACCTAAGGAAACTCTCGTTAGACAGCTGAATCAGGTGCTTGGTTCAGAAAACGGTACCTACTGGACTCTGAACACGGCTTGCATAGTTAGGATGTTCCTCTCTCTGGAGCTCTGACCACCAGTAGCTTAATTGAACCTTTTTCCCGATGCCAGTAAAGAATAGTATAAAATATAATATCTCAAAGTTGGTCCCATTTAAAATTGAAAAATAGTGTTTGGGCTCATTTCATGCACCTTGATGAGAACTATAGACCTAGCTGGAGTATGACTGTAATCGAAGGTCTGACGATGGAGACGGACGGCAGTTGCAACAGGTCCTCAAGAGGTTACCGCATCTGTATATCATGTTTGGGTTAATTTCATGCACCTTTATGAGAACTTAAGACCTAGCTGGAGTATGACTGTCATCGAAGGTCTGACAATGGAGCCGGAAGGCAGTCGCAAAAGGTTTGCAACAGTTTACAGCAGCTATATATGGTGTCTCCGCTCATTTCGTGCACCTCGATGAGAACTTTAGACCTAGCTTCAGTATGATTGTCATCGATGGTCTAACGATGGAAACGGAAGGCAGTTGCAATAGGTCCTCAACAGTTTACAGCATTTATGTTATTATTGGGCTCACTGCATACACCTTGGTGAGAACTTTAGGCCTGCCTGGAGTATGACTGTCATCGAAGGTCTGACGATGGAGACGAAAAGCAGTTACAGTTTACAGCAGATTTCATGCACCTTAATGAGAACTTTTGACCTAGATGGAGTATGACTGTAAACATAAGTAAAATATTTTAGCGATTAAAGCAAATATTTCTGAGAAATTAAATTGTTACCTACTTGAATCTGTACTATCTATACTATAATATTATAAAGCTGACGAGTTTGTTTGTTTGAACGCGCTAATCTCAGGAACTACTGGTTCGAATTAAAAAAAATCTTTTAGTGTTGGATAGTCCATTTATCAAGGAAGGCTATAGGCTATATAACACCACGCTACGAATAAAAGGAGCCGAGCAAAAAAAAAACAAGTCCGAAGCGGCGGGTCAAACCACGGGCACAGCTAGTATTATTATAAAGCTGAATAGTTTGTTTGGTTGAACGCGCTAATTTCAGGAACTGCTGGTTCGAATTGAAAGATTCTTTCAGTTTTGGATAGCCCATTTATTGAGGTAGGCTTTAGGTTATAAAACATCACGCTGCAACTAAAAGGAGCGGAGCATGAATGAAAAATGTTGCAAGAACAGGAAAAATGTATTGCTTTTGAGAGCTTCCATTGCGTGCGCTGCGTAAACGGTTAAAGTTATGAAACAATCATGTATACATATATGACGGAATCGTTCCTCTTAAAAAAATCAAAAAATAATCCGCGATAGCATAATTATGTCTATCTTCTAAGGTTGACTCTCTCTCTCTTATGTGGCGCAGACAAAGTTGCGCGGGTCAGCTAGTTATTTATATTGTGAATGTTTGGTTCTAAATTGTAATATTTATAAAATGTGTAAGAAAATAAATGAAGAAGAATTATAACAATAAACTTAGGTATAGCCTAAACCAGAATTTAGGCCTGAAGAAAAAAAAAGTTAATAAAATGGTATATTCATCCTGGAGTTCATATGCAATATTTGTTTGAGGACCTACTGTCTGGATGATATAACATTTTATCTAGTATTTTTTGTGTGTTTGTTTTTGTTGTGTTTTCTAGGTTTGGGTCAGAAGCCACACTGCTGGTTTTAGAGCGTGCGGTGACTGCAAACTATCTAATGGGTGTAAAAGTACCCTTAACGAAACCGAAAAGCACTTGTTCTCCTCGTCATTGCGATCTGTATGGCAAATGATGGGGTAATATCGTGTCCTGCGTGACCTGTTGTTTTTTCACTACAGGAACTGATGGACGCAACTGAAAGCGCCAAACTCGTGGTGGGCCGACACAATTTAGGTTGCCATCGACACGCTAAGAAAAAGATGGCAAATAAACAGCTAATGCTTGCACTTGCACTGATTTCCTCATGTGCACAGAGTACTTTTATATATAGGTACTCATGTGTCACAAAATATTGTGATCATAAGCCGCCCAACCGAAACCACTGTGCGGCCAAGCATAAATGGTCTATTAAGATTAAGTTGATTTGTTCATAGACATCAAACCTTGTTTCGAATGCCCTTTCCATTGACAATAGAAACCGTAAACGTCAACTCTTCTGAATCTTCACTAACTGTCAAAATCAATGAGTAAAGTGCGTCTTGCTCAAAATATTGTAACTTTTATACTTTTGGTGAAATCTAAGTAAAGAAGTATGTTTGTGTAGTTCTTGAAATTCGTAGCTGTTCTACAGTACAACAACTGGTGAAAATAATTCGATTCAGTAATGGTATGTATGCGTCTCATCCAATTTTTAAATAAATAATTAGAAATAACCTATGAACCTTATAACAACTTAATAACCTATAATTTATGTGATCAATAATGAGTAAACCTTTGATTTATTTGTTCGATCATTGTGCTGCTTGTACTGCAGCCTACAGTCGGTTAGCCTCATTTTTCCATACACAGTAAATCTCGTCTTTTTAACATTACAGGCGAGTTCAATCATTTTAGCGGGCCTAGGGATGGCAGCAGTTGGTTTTGCTGGCCGCTACGTACTCCGACAGATGCCTGGTGCCTCTTCGAAATTCGCCGAAGCTGTAAAAAATTTTCCGAAATTCGATGCCGAATCTTTATCAAACTCCAAATATTATAAAGGAGGATTTGAATCGAAAATGACTAAAAGAGAAGCCGCTTTAATTCTGGGTGTGAGCCCTACAGCAAACAAAGCTAAAGTGAGTTCATGACTAGTTGGTAGATATTGTATGGACTGGTTTATTTAGTATTAAATATCTTGTGATTACTTTGCAGATAAGGGATGCACATCGAAAGATTATGTTACTGAACCATCCGGACAGAGGAGGCTCACCATTAATTGCTGCTAAGATCAATGAAGCCAAAGACCTGTTAGATGGTGGAAAGTCATAATGTTTTTAGTTCAAATTGAGTGTAAATAGAGGAATAATAAACATAGAACAATTAATTTAGCAGTCCCATGTAGCTTATACCTGGAGAAGTAGTTACATACTGTTACTATGTAATAAGGATATAAATAAAATTCAGTTGAACATCTCAATAGTCTATTCTGTCACAATGAACATCCAAACATGTATTATGGCATATCCTAACATGGTTAATTGGGATCAGGCAGAACAGCTTGCTAATCACAGCACATACACAAGGATCCAAGAGAGAAACCATCAAAAGTGTATTTTACAAAAATACATTTACACATTTCTACAATAAAAATGTAAGTGAAATTTGAGTGTGCGTTACGATTGCTCCGCCAAGTTATACAAACAGAAAAAAACTTCGCCAAAAAAATTGTCGGAATTTTTCAAAATCGAAGGGTACAAACCAAAAATATGTCAAAGTAGAAATAAAGAAGTTATAAGAGTTTTAAGTTGGCCGCGCGAACGTAGCGTGGAGGATTGCGCGGCGAAAAAAAAATCATAAGCTCTAGATCAATATTTTACGAAATATTCATCTTTGAAGTTATGGCCGCGCAATCCTTCACTTGTTGTTTTTTTATTGTTGATTATTTCTTTAAAACTTAAGACTTCATACAGTTAAACTATTACAAGAAAGGTCTAAATTTGTCAAAACTAACGAAAGCAATAAATACTACTAAAGTTTAGTTAAACAGACAAATTCAGTCCAAAACAAAAAGTTTTGTAAGCTGATATCTCATTATGTATAATTGCTAGGATTTCGGTGTGAACATCCATTTATTCGGTTTATTAACCTCGTTAGGATGATAGTTTTATCCTCAGAAGAGTTTCCACGCGTGTAATTTTAAAAATGATGTCTCATACAATGTTCGAGCAGGGTAACCATAATTTCGATTTGATTGGGGAATACCTATAACTAGCATTTATATTGGACAACATCTAGCTCAATTTGCAAAATGTATTATTATTAATGTGAATATACAAAAGACCCTGTTTGCATCCATTTTCTCAAATAAATAGGGTTTTGTAGAGGTGTAACCAGAATTATTATTTGATTTGTCGATTTTTGTAACGTTACTTTGACTTCATTTATTTATTATTTTGACTGCCTCGTTGGTATAGTGGTCGCAAACGCGACGAGCATGAGGCCCTGAATAATAATTATTGATTTTATAATTTTCTTAAAAATGATTCTGTAGAGGTTTTTAAAGAATTTAATTTAATTTGTTGGTTTTTTGTAATCTTTATATTTTTTGTTAATTTTGCAAGCTGTGATGAATAAACATCTAATCATTAAAATATACAAGTTTTTTATTTATTTTTCTTGTGGTTCCAAAACAAACGATTTGCAATCGTGCAGTTCTCTCGTGTCTGAACGAGCCCTTAGCTGCATGTGAAAGCCAAATAGAGTGTCACTTACGTACAATTTAAAATTAAATATAAATTGAATTAGCCATTGAATTTCAGTAATATGCTATTTTGCTAGTTTCTTAAAATACTATATTTTAACTAAAAAAAATATACAGGTTAGATTTTTTGGATAAAACCCATTATTGAAATATACAAGGTATTTATTTAATAATAATAATACATTTTCCAGGTTGAGCTTATTATCCAATATAATTAATTACTAGTTAGAGATATTCCCAAATTCAAATGAAATTATGGTTACCCTGCTTGAACATTGTATGAGACAACATCATTTTTAAGATTACACATGTTGGAAACTCTTTGAGGATAAAATTATCATTCTAATGAGGTTAATATGCCAAATAAATGGATGTTAACACCGAAATCCTAGTCTCCTTTTTTTCTGTTTGGATAACTTGGTGGAGCAATCGTAATGCTTACAAATTTGAGGATAAAATACAATTTATAAACCCTATTTACTAGTTATCTTTGATTTTTAATGATTTTTATGATCTTTATTATTTGAGAGCAAACAGCTTGAAATATATTATATTACTGAATAAGACAATAATTTGTTTTTGTCAAAGTGCAAATAATGTATGTTTTTCTGATTTCATTGATACATAATCTTTCAGTGATTTAGTTTACTAATAGATACCGGTAATCGATATGTGAAAATTATTGTCCACATTTGTGATACCTACTAAATGACATGGCCCTAGGGGTAGATAGTGGCCTAAGCTCAATACAGATTACAGAAAAACTATTAAGTTTCTAGTACATGGGCAAGCAATCTGTCCACAAACAAAATATCTAGGGTTACCCTTTTATAAAGTGAAATATTCTAGTGGCGCAATAAATCCTATACACATACCTAACACAGATAATTTTTGAGCAAATAATTTACTAACTGCTTAACGAAAAATTTTTAAGCCATTTAAAACTAAGGTTTAATTAGCATAGAACTATGTTCTACAAAGATAAAATATGGATAGGCATTCAAGCAGAAATTAACAATATATTGTACAAAAAATATATCAAATAACTTTACTTCGGGTCCACGTTTATAATTTCGTTGAACTATTAATGCAAGTTTTTCAATCATAGACTACAGATTTTTATAGGTACTTGTATATAGTTACGTAATTAAAATATTTTAAATACACATATACCTCCTAGCACCTAATTTATTCAAATGACATTTAGAAAAAATATAATTATGCAATATGCAAATAAATAAAGTAAAAACCTTTAATTGATTAGGTTGCCAAAGCTAAAACTAGATATTACTAAAAAATATCAATTAATTAGCCTATATTATAAACTAAAAATTTATTTTTATTAACAAAGAAACTTAATCCCATTGTGTTATAAATATAATTTGATTGTTGCTTCTGCAAATAGCAGTAACAAGTTACTTGATCAACTTAACATTGTTTTTTTAATTTAGAGACTATTTAGCTAACAAATTGCTCACTTTGTTCATACCCTACTAAGTTAATTTTACAGGTACAAATCTAATAAAAACCGGTATTAAACAACAAAAATAATACTACTAACAAAAATACTTTAATGATATGCCAAACAACATTACGACTTAATTCTAACTTAGCAAAAGATGATTTTAAATATGTAGAAAAAGCCAAGAACACACTATATCATCAATAACCATTGATATAAAAGCTACACAAGTAACCAATAATTTAGATGAAATACATCAAGAGGATCAACCATTGATTGCAGTGATGATGTAGTGGGTACATTAGCCTTAGGGGTCGTCCATTAATCATGTGATGTTTTTAGAATCTTGTTACCCTCCCCCCCACATAGTGATATGTGGTGAGGTTATAGATTCAAAATCAAACGTATTTTTTGGTACAAAGTATCTTAAAAAAAAATCAGAATAATTATTATCTTTAAATACAGATGAACAGGTATATTCTAATTTTAATTCTGGAAAATTAAGCACCGCGATAAAAATGTCAAGCTCACGCACCACTTTTCGGTTTAGAAATCGCGCGTTCAAAGAAAAAATAAATACCAGCGATATCTCACTAACCGCCCCCTACCCCCGTAGCGATATTTCGTGTTTTTTTCCGAACTCCCCCTTTAAAGCCTCACGTGATTAATGGACGACCCCTTAGAAGTTGTCATGACTGTAGGAAATAAAAAAAAGTATTGTCACATAAACTCTTTCTTCGTCATTTTGTATGAATAACAACTAAACATGCAAGGCCGTATAGACTAGTAAGATTTGTACAAAATCGCAACAAGCTAGATAAATATATTTTTGATTCA
Source organism: Noctua janthe (assembly GCA_910589295.1). Lineage (NCBI taxonomy): Eukaryota > Metazoa > Arthropoda > Insecta > Lepidoptera > Noctuidae > Noctua > Noctua janthe. The sequence goes on along the minus strand of OU342556.1, from coordinate 7,021,943 downwards.
TAATAGGGGCGAATAAAACTTGCCTTATACAAAAAAGCCTTCGAAATAATTCTGCAAGCTATCAATGTAAATAATTCAATAGCAATAATATTTGATATATTCTAATAATCGTGGGGCAACATAACTTCTTCAGATGAAGAGTAGACCTCTAGCTGTTGTTAAAATAGAGATCAAAAATAAATGTTGTCATATTTTGTTATTAGTAGTTGTTATGTAGTGTATGATGTACAATTTGGTTGTGTTTGAGATCAGGACTGGAGCGGCGCGAGGTGTTCACCGCGGGGGCTCCTTCTGTTGCTGTTCGCGGCGCTGTTTCGCGAACCGCGCACGCAGCTTTATTATTGTTGCGTTAGATAGGGTGCCAGGTACTTTGAAGATCGACTGAAAAAAAAAACATTGTTAAAGAAATCGTTAGTGTAGCCTCGAGATCTGCAGAGAAATATTGTTTACGGAAATATATTACTGTATCTAGAACTCCCAATGTGCACAGATGAAAACCTGATAGTACCTAGAGGAGATTGTTACACTACGCTATGAGCTGTGGTGTAATCACGTACATAGTAGAGTCCGCCTCTGTACTTTGTGTTTGAAATGTTAAATAAATAGTAGACGGATAAAGTTTATAGTCAAGTTGCTTATCATTCAAGTACCCTTTGACTCATAACTCCCTTACAAAAATACTTGCAGTTCCAAACCAACCTGCATAAACTCATGACAGTGCAGTGCACTGGCGTTCTTCACGATAGCCTTGAAGCACTCCGCCAGGGAGGTGAAGTCGTTGCACGACATGATCTCAGCTCGGTTGTTCTTGATCAGCGTCAGACACACTCGGAACAGGATCTTGGAGCCCTCGTAGAACAGACAGTCCCATATCCGCAGTACGGTCTCTATGGGGAGGACCTCGGCGAACAGACAGACGAACCATTTGGTTGTTATTACAGCCCATGGGAGACCTGGAAATGTTGTTGGTAGTTAGAAAACGGCCATGGAATATGCTACATAGATGCAAGATTTTCAAAATTGTTATTTTATTCTAATTAATCGACGCTACATCGATAATCATCGAAACCACAGTGATGATTTGGAGTGAAGAAAACCAAACCAAACAAACAGTTCGTGGAAGGCATTAGGCGTTATACAGGTCGAATAAAATAAAATCGAGTAGGACTGCACTCTTTGTGTCAAATCCTTATTCATTGGTATATTTCGTAACACGCAAGGTACAGTATGATTGTTTTTCATATCTCAGAATAGCTATCAAAAGATAGCTGTTATCAATACAAGCCAGATTGAGCATAACTGTGGGATGTAAACTACTTCAAAGTACATGGATTATAGGATTATGTTAAAAGATAAAGTCCTATAGATTCAAAATGTAACTGCCTTTTTTTTAATTCGGCACACAAGTAGACCATGACCGAGGCTTAGGTCAGTTCCTAACCTCAATGCGGGCAAAAAATAGTCTTCAATATTTATAGGGATGATCAGGATAGATTTAATATTTTTCGATCTCATTAGCATTCAAAACCAATTAATTTGGAGATCAGAAAGGCCTGTCTTGCCAAGAATTCTCGGTAACTTGAATAAAGTTTTTACATACCCAAGTTAATAACATGTTGGTGCACATCAGGCACCTTGGACTTGACTAGTTCCGACAGCACCTCAATGTCCACAATGAGGCCATCCATTGTTCTTGTGTAGTAGTCTGGAAGGATCTTCTCCACTAGTACTTTTAGCAGCCAAAATGATGTCTCTTCGCTTTTTGTTGCCAGTAGCAGCAAACCTGAAAGGCAGTAGCAGAAATTTAAGATCGACATAAAAAAAAAAAAATGTTTGTATATTTGTCCTCGATGCATTCCTAAACTACTGATCCGATTATGATTAAACTTTGGTGGGTTATGTACGCCCGCGAAGGTCCAAAAAATCATACAACCCAGTATCACTGTATCACTACGCACTGTCGAAGACAACTTAAAAGACTTCACAATGCAAGACTATTGTCTGATCTTCATTGGAGAAAACGATATCAGAAATAGCGAGTATCTAGATATCCTTGAAAACCTGAAAAACTCTCTGAAAAACACCAAACACACAAATATTGTTATATGCGCTCCGACTTATATAAGAGGTGCACTAATTCACAATTATAAAGTCGAGTTATTCAACAACCTCCTCAGTTTGGACATAAAAAACAACAAGTATGCATACTTTTTCGACAGTAATTACACCCTGACTCTAGACATGTTTTCTTACAATACAGGGAAAATTAACAAATACGGATGGAGCGACATCTTTCACCAGATCAGATCCAACATATTTGTTAACTGTGATCAAGATTGTACTAAAGTTAGCGACAATATCCACCTCCTCGAAGGAAACCATAGTGGCACATCCCAACTTCCGCGTAAGTGTAATCGTGACCAAGTTGGTGAACTGTTTTTTCTCCAATAAATATCTCAAAATACTGCATCAAAACATTGCAGGCTTAATAACAAAATCTAACTTTCTAACTGTATGTTTAGATGAACTTACGGGAAAAAACATAAATGTGGATGTCTTGTGCATTACAGAGCACTTTATTATGGAAGGATATCAAAACCAGTTATCTGTTCCAAATTATTGTTTAGCTGCTTACTTCTGTAGAGAGGGGAGTAAAAGGGGAGGTGCTTGCATCCTAGCTAGAAATGGTATACAATGGAAGGAATTACCTAAAATTTCAAATTTATCTTGTTCAGGCATATTTGAATGCTGTGCTATTGAGCTTACGCATTATAGGATAGTTGTAATCTGTATCTATAGAGTACCTAATGTAAATAATCTTAACTACTGCTTAGACAAACTAGAAATTGTACTGCGAGGAATATCACGAGCACGTTATAAAAACATTGTTATTGCTGGAGATTTTAACATAGATATGCTTAAAAAAAATAATCACACAAATGCATTTGAATATTTATTAATGAGGTATAACTTGAAATTGGCATTAAGGCAACCTACTCGCATGGCAAGCATGACATGCATAGATAATTTTGCGCATAATTTTAGTAAATCTTGCAAAACTGACGTGCTAGAATTTGCGTTGTCCGATCATACGGCACAGCTCCTTCACTGTCCTGTTCAAACTAAATCTATCATAAACCATTGGTATGCGGCTAAAAGGGATTATAGTATGGAAAACATAGCTAAGTTCAAAGGCCACATCAAAAATCTTACCTTTTCCGAGATTTATGACACGGATGATCCGAATATTGCTTATACTCATTTTATCGACTCTTTCAAGCTTTTGTACGATTTGTGTTTTCCAATAAAATTGATCAAAATTGATGTCATTAAAAAACCTAAGTGGCTTTCAAAAGGAATTAAATTGTGTAGCCAAAGAAAAAGAGAGCTTCTGTGGCAGATGAGATTAAACCGAAGTAGAGAAAGTAGAACTAAATTCACTAATTATTCAAAATTACACAAAAAAATTATACACTTGACACAAAAGGCACAAAACAATCATAAAATTAAATTATCTAAAAATAAATCTAAAACTACGTGGCAAATTATTAATCGCGCAAACCATAATTTACCCAAACAAAACATTTATAAAATTAAGGTTGGAGACCGTATTCTTTCAAATCCCAAGTGCATAGCTGAAGCGTTTAATAACTACTTTGTCGATAGAATTCAGCCGAAACATAATGACACCGAGGACCCCAAACGCTGCAAAGTAAACACGAGCGCGAAATCAATGTTCATGTCACCTAGTGTACCTTTAGAAATACATAAAATAATAATGACATTGAATAATACAAGTAGCGTAGGGTATGATGGTATTAGTACAAAAATACTCAAGCACGTCTCAATGGAAATATGTGGTCACTTAAGTCATATAATTAACCTCAGTATCAGCGCAGGCATCTTCCCCGATGCATTAAAAACTTCAATAATAAAGCCAATCTTTAAGAAAAATAATAGAGAATTAATGGAATTTTACCGGCCAATCGCACTCATACCTGTGATCTCCAAAATTTTTGAGAAATTCATTTATAACAAACTGTATAAATTCATTGATAAAAATAACATTTTATGTGACGAACAGAAAGGATTTAGACAACATAGAACTATCAATATGGCCGTTTATGACTTTATTTATAATGTTATGCAGAATGTTGACAAACGAATACCCGTATGTGGCATATTTTGTGACATGACACAGGCCTTTGACCACGTGGATTATGAGATTCTCTTAAGAAAACTTGAAGCTTACGGAATTAGAGGCAATTTACTTAGTCTTCTTGAGTCTTACCTTAGAGATCGAAAACAAGTAACTGAAATTTGTCAAATTAATCTAGTGAGCAAGCGCGAAGAGACATTTCGATCCTCAGACCGTGAAGTTATGTTTGGAGTACCGCAGGGGAGCGTATTGGGTCCTTTTGTATTCATACTGTACATAAACGATCTACCTGAATGCATTGAACAACCAATAACACTGTTTGCGGACGATAGTACTGTGACAATACCATGTAAAACTGTGGAGACATATGAAAGCGACATTAATAGTTGTTTAAAAAATGTTGTTAATTGGTTAGAGGCAAATAATTTAAAAATAAACATGGAAAAAACAAAAGTTGTACATTTTAGTCAACGTATTCTTAGAATTAGCCCTAATATACAATACAACAATGAAATAGTAGAAGAAGTAGAAAATACAAAATTTTTGGGACTGGTAATAGATAAAAGCCTAAATTGGAAAGCACATACCGATACTTTATGTAAGAGAATTAGTAAGTCCGCATACGCTCTACATTCACTATCCCCAATAGTATATATGGACGCACTTCTCACTGCTTATTATGGTATAGTAGAATCCCACCTACGTTACGGTATAATGTTCTGGGGTAATTCAACCGAAAGAGAAACAGTCTTTAAAGCCCAGAAAAGATGTCTAAGGGCGATGTTTAAGCTTAAATCCACTGATAGTTGCATGCCATACTTTAAACAGCACAAAATATTAACACTACCTAGTTTGTACATAATGGAAGTAGCTGTGTTTGTGAAGACGAACCCAAATCGTTTTAAACGTCTGACTGACGTAGTTCCACGTAATAGACGCGACAATAACCTAGTGTGTTCCCATCCCGCCAAAACGGCACTAATGCGCAAGAGTGTCTACTGCATGGCTTCGGTCATTTATAATAAATTACCTAAGCAATGGAAAGTATTGCCGCTATCATTATTTAAAAGCAGGCTCAGAAGCTTTTTAACGCATAAAGCGTACTATACTGTCGGTGAATTCCTTACCGAGAAAGAATTCTGAAGAAAAAAGATTTTCTGCCTTTCTTAATAATTTGTATTGTGTTTTTAGATAAGTTGTGATTTGAAACTATTTATGCTGTTACTACTAATTGACATATTATTATTCTAGTTGGCATAATGTTATTCCGTTTGACATTATTGATAATATTTTTAAATTTATTTTATTTTATTTTTTTACTTTGACCATGCTGACATTTTTTATTTTTTTATTTTATAATTTTTTTATGTAATTCCAATGACATGCCACTTATTTGTTTGACATTATTGATAATATTTTTTATTTTTTATTGTTTTGACCATGTTGACATTTTTAATTTTTTATATTTTATATAATTCCAATGACATGCCGCTTATTTTAAATTTATAATATTTTGTAAACCAACTATTTGCATGCCCATGTGACGGCAAAATGTGGAGAACATTATTATAAAAAAAAAAAAAAACATCTATGTACCTATTACCCATGTTTGCAAAGAAATAAATGATTTGATTTGATTTGATCACTTTTCATGGCATTGCAACGCTTGCCGGGTACATATGTCTTAATTTGATAATCAGCCTTGTAGCCGTTAGCCTTGATATAATGTAATTTGTGTATTAAGAGAGATTAACGCAAAATCAAGGCTTTCTAATCAATTCTAGTGAATTGGTTCTATCAATTACATTAATGACAAATTCAATGTTTGTTTGAAGTAAATCCTGCTTAATCAGCAAAAACATTCACATGTATCATATTATACAATCCCTGATAAACTATCATTTATACATACACAGAGTGACGATTTAGTTACCTGCAAAATACCATCAAGGAGTGTACCCATCATAATAAACAACTTTGGCAAAAAACCTCACATTAAATTCGTGAAAAAAAAAAATTGCTTTTTACACTTGCATCTTAACCGACTGTCTACTGTTTTATGAATATGTTTTCTTTTCTTTCTTGAAGGATCATCTGCCTAGCCTTTTCCCAACTATGTTAGAGTCGGCTTCCAGTATAACCGGATGCAGCTGAATACTAGTATTTTACATGGAGGCTTTTAGATCTGACCTCCACAACCCAGTTTAGTATTGGGTAATACAATACTTTGATAAGACTGGTTGTCAGATTTTCGGGCTACTGACTACCGGTAACGACTATCAAAGACCGACCAACGGCGGAAAGCCAGAACCCACGGCTTAACGTGGTCCAAGGAAACTCAATATGTAATGGGTGGTCACCCATTCACTATTCACCCAACCTAGGCAAGCGCGGCTTAACCTGAAGATCGACTCGAGTGACTGTTATTATTTACCCACAAGCTCCTTTAAAGGATGCAGGTAACAAAATCGCCACCCTTGTATTATTGTACCTATTTTATATAGTTACATAATCCCTTTATAGTTAGTTATTATTTAACTATCTATAGATTGTCTGCCGATGATAACAACAACACATAATTCTGGCAATCCATTATCCTATTATCTTAATCAGATAAGTGTGACGAGTCAGTGGACAAAAATAATGTGGTTTTATGTTAATTGACTTGGTAATTAAGTTAATTCTGGGTAGTGACAATAGCATTAGTTGTCAGTTAAATCTACACAAAGCAGAGTTGACTAATGAACTAGTTCATTGAATTAAATAAGTTACTTGACTACTTAATTTTAATTTATTTAATGAGCTCCAGTAATTAACTATGGTTAATGAAATAAGTCTTTAGTTACCTTGGACTAATGTAAATAGGCTAGATTATGGACTCATTAGCAAGTTCATGGTAAATGGTTAGCTAACAAATGAGTAAAGGGAAATAATATAAACTTTTAACAACTGCCTGTAGATTTTTGATGAATGTTTGCTGTCCTCATTAGCAGCTGTTTAAGGAATTGTATTACATCATGTTGAACAAATTGTGATTTAGTGACAAGTAACATTAATTATGAATATTATTTATTATTTGCACATTTATTTCATTTACCAAACCTACTATACTTTCAAATTCAAATTCTAAGAACATTATATTCAGTGCCAACACGTTACATCAGTATTTAGTCACATCTGAAAATTAACCAATTGGCCCCACTTGACTAGCCTGACCTCACTTATTGACATGAATTTAACAGCCAAATATAAAATCAGTATAGGCAATAGGTTCAAGGTGACTGGTTAGGATGAAAAGCAGGTATGGAAAGGTCATACAAATCATGATGACGGTCAAAAATAGGAATAGCTTTAGGTCAGTATAGACATCTTCCTGTATCATAATTACAACCTAAAATTGTGCTCAGTCAGCGCAGCACATTTTTATTCTTCCATTCTCATCATTTACTACTTTTTCTTTCATATCATTCCTCTCACAATCTATCCATCATTTCCTCAGTCTTTCTCTCCCTCGCCATCCATCCATCACAAATAATTTATCTGATTATAAAAAAGAAACTTACCTGCAATATAATTGAGTCCTTGACAGTAACCGACAACCCTGTTGTTGTGTGCGTACGCTATGAGTATGTTGAACAAGTGTGTCTGATGGTTGGCTTCCTTAGTGAAGTATATGTTGTCCGGGAACGTGCGAGGCAGGTCCGTCTTCACAAGATCAACCAGCTCCTTTTCAAATGGGCCATCTAGTATTTTCTGGTAGAGGTCTGGACTTTGCTCTTTCATAATTTCTGCTTGGGAAATAGCCATCCATACTGATGGTCGGTGTTCACCTATAAATATGACAATTTGGTGGAGTCACCCTTTATTTGGATTTCATGAAACACAAGGTTTGAGGAAGTAACTGTGTTATTATATTATGGAATTAGGTTATTTGGAAATTATGCATTTAGAGGTACAACAGCTGACTACATTTTGTAAGGTTTTCCTCAAACTGTAGACATGAAATAAACAAGTGTGAAAAGTTTGTCTCGGAAAATAATTGGGCAGGAGTAGTTTTTACATGTGTTTTTTTAACAAACTGCTCATAATCAAGTTACAGTTAATTGCTAAATAACTGCAACAATTATAATTAAAACAAGAAAATAATTACCCTACACCAGGAACAAGTTCTAGACACTGTATGGTATTTTTTAATATATATACAAGGCACAAAAATGAAAGTGCGGTAAAATTCACACGGCATATAAATGTAAACAAAGAAAGACACTCACTAGGTACTCCTTTACGGACGTATCTTTTCACAGTGTTGGTGCGTTTGACCGACTTTCCTTCGCCAAGCATTGTGGACCATTTCTGCGCCCTCGTTGCCAGCACCTTTAAGTAGTTCGACATGAAGTCTTCATAGCTCTCATAATCGAAGTCCTCGTGCCTCTCAAACCCGTATTCATCGACCGCACTAAAAGCAAAAGTAAATGTTACAAACACAATGATAATAATCTGCTAAATTACTATCAATACTTGTAATATGGTAAACGTAGTACCTGAAATTAGATTGAGCCATGGTGTCGTCTATTTTGGATTAGTAGTCACTTTTAAACATGATAGGTTTATGAATTACAGTTTTAATTTTTATTAGATACGCCCCAAATACCCCACTTCGATCACCCCCACATGATGATGAATGAATGGAATGATTTATTTGACATTTTTGACAATGGTGACATTTTCATTCGCGCCCAAAAACCCGCGCTTGATAAGGTCAACTTTTTATATGTCTATGGGTCAACTAGATGACTGTTTTTAAAAAGACGGTTATTGCGCTGTTCCTCTAGGCATTAACCGACTAGTCGATTAAAAAAAAATGCAGTTTTTTTAAATCGATTATTCGGTTTATGGCAAAACTTGTGCATCTGTGATCTGTCACGTAATGTCATGTCAATCATGTCAATTTGAATCTGATTTGTTTTGTGATTACGATATAACTAAAAATATTTTCTTTTAAATTTAAAAGGTAAAAGTATAACAATAACACGTATTCCGTGGTCAAAAACAGTCAAAATACATCTGTACTTTATCTGAATTCATTAAAGCCATAAAATATGGGTCCACCGCCTGTAGTAACAGGAATATCTCCAAAAGAAGGACCTCCTGGAACTAGAGTTACTATACGTGGAGAATTTCTGGGCACTACCGTTACAGATTTAATAGGTATGTAATCTACAACTGTTATTAATGCCTAAAATCAAAGTTACTGACTTTAAATTCTACCAAAAACGAAGTTTAAAAGGTGGGCGTAACTGTAAAATTTGACTTTGATCACAGGTTTAAAGATTTGCGGCTGCGACTGCTTACTGTCTTGCGAATGGAAGAGCAAGAACAAAATAGTGGCGCGCTCGGGTCCCTGCAAGGGTCGGGGAGATATTATAGTAACTACTCGCTCTGGTGGCGAAGGAACCTCCACTGTGCAATTTAGAGGTAAACAATCATATATTTAATTTAACTGGTCAGTGCACTGCATTGCCTGACCTCTGTCCCCTTTTTTCTTAGTGTGAGTAGAATAGTAGTAGTATTACAATCCGGGCCCTTTGACTGTAAAATCAATATGAAGAAGATCAATTTCTAAGTGAATCTCAAGACTCATCATATTCAAGGGATTACAAGTTAAGAAACTTAAAAGAAGAAATTGAAATGAATGAAGTAACCCTCTAAATATTATTTTTCCAGGATACCATGAATCAATAGGCCCTGTAAAAGAGAGTGCAGTATGGGTTGAAGAGGCTGCCCCTCCCTCACTGCCATGGGGCCGGAGACCCATGTCACCTACAGCCTACACCCCTCCTGACCCACTGGGGCTGTCCACTGAAGGCGATGACTGCAAGTTCCCAGAGGAAGAGCTGAATGAAATGTTCCCAGATGGGTAAGTAGAGGAAACATATTTGTCATAATTTAACTGTCAAATCTTTGATATTATAAATTGAGTCTATAACTTGGGATTTATTTAACACTAGCTGTTGTTTGCAACCTCTGTCTGTGTGAAATTATTATAAAAATATGACTTCCCTATTTGAATAGGATTTTGTTAACAATTTCAAGGGTTTTTTTTGTCCACAGAACCCTAATCCTTTTTCTAAAATTTAAGTATCCTTAGTTACTCCTTATAGCAGCAGCTATCTGTCAGTAAAAGCCATTTTAGAGATTGACCGTTGCAAACAGACAGATAAAAATCTAAAACAATGTGTTTTTGTTTAAAGTACCGTATGTACTTTCATATGCAGTCAGTAAAAACCTGTTATTTTTAAAATTAGAAACAGACACTTCAATTTTATTTATTTGAGATTCCAACAAATACCTGGATCATAGTAGCTTTAAAGGCAGATAATTAAATATAATATTAAAAAATATACATACATAATCCCATACCTTTTCTCATGAGGGAAAAGCCCTTCCCCTTCTCCTGCTAGTACATAATAAAGGTGTTATGTTTCAGTTCTGGCAAGCTGTCCGATGATAACTTCCAGCCTGGCTGGTATCTGCTGGAACATCACAGCAGCACTTCGTATGAAGACCTCAAAGCTGGGATGGTATTTCTTCAGAGAAAGGTATGACACAAGAATCATTTATTTGCAGTGTTACCAGTTGTTGAAGTTGGTGGTTTATGTACAAACCATATTTGGCCTGTTTAAGGCACAGTGTACAATTCTTTATCAGCGGGACACCCTGTTGGTTTTTTCAATATTTTCTTTATTCATAAAAATGTCAACGAATATTTGCGCAATAAACTGAATATGATGTGAAAAAAAATGTTGTTATTATTATGGTGTTAGTCTGAGGAGCTTGTGGCTAAGTAATAACAGCCGCTCGGATCGATATTTAGGTTAAGCCGCGCTTGCCTAGGTTGGTCTGTGGATGGGTGACCACCCATTACATACCGAGTTTCCTCCGTGCCTCGGAAAGCACGTTAAGCCATTGGTCCCGGGTGTCATTTGTAGATCTTTGACAGTCGTTATAGGTAGTCAGTGGCCCAAAAAGTCTGACAACCAGTCTTACCAAGGGGTATCGTATTACCCAGTACTAACTGGGTTGTGGAGGTCAGATAGGCAGTCGCTCCATGTAAAATACTGGTATTCAGCTGCATCCGGTTAGACTGGAAGCCGACCCCAACATAGTTGGGAAAAGGCTAGGCAGATGATGATATTATGGTGTTAATCAGACATTTTCAATCATAGTTTACAAGAATAATTCACTAAAATTCTAATTTATCAATTTATTAAATAAAATGCATTATTTCAATCATCAAGGAGTCACTTTGCAAGAACAATTAATTTATTTTGTCATTCTAAAGCATAGGATTCTATGGAAAAAAATAGGCATGAAACTCCATGGTCACTTCTAATCTGAAGAATATTTCTACACCATGATTATTTTGGTCTAATATCTCATCTTTTGAAGGATATTATGCTAAAAAAGCAACTGATATTTTCAGGTGGAGAGTCAAAAGGAAGGGCAGTTGAGTTTTCTAAAGGCTAACACTGGGGCCGTTATGGACCAACTGGATCGGCTTGTTCTTCTCAAGAACATGTATGAAGAGGATGAGAGGAAGAATGGCAAGGAACCATTGCCTAGTCTACAAGCTTCTATTGAGGGTATGTATATTTTACGTAGGCATTAGTATATTTTTTCTAACTGAGCGAAATATACCTAAATAAGTACTTTGATAACAATTTTATTTTCAATATTTAGCAACGTTGATATCGAACGGTTGTCCACATGCATTATGCTATCTGCAATCTTCACTTGCATTCCATAATGTAATGTTTAAAGATCTCACAATGGGCTTAAATCTATGGTATATCTAATTACGGACCGGAATAAGGCACAGCAAAAATTTCCCGCACGGAACAAATATTTATATGGCCTACAGGTAGTTGTTCCAGGTCTGGTTGTTTGTCTATGTGAATTTAAATGTTTGCCAACGCACCAACGATACAGGCGAAATTCCTAGTGTGGGGAAAAAAAAACGAAGTTTAACATCGCTGGCAACAATGTCGACTGCCAATCTCGCCGCCGAACAATCAGCACTTCATTTCCTAGTTCTTGAACGCCACTCTGTCACGGGTTTTATCTAGCTAACAGCTTTACATTACATCTATTACTTTGTCGCATTTCAGAATCGATAACTCTAGCAGACTCGCTCTTCTCCGAGATTCTGTCTCGCAAAGACAATGCGGACAAGACCCGCGAAGCGCTCTCATTGTTGACCCGACATAAGTTCCTGTTCCAACTGCCTGCGTCCATAGACAGGAACATTCGAAAGAAGGAATATGACCTTGTGGTTAATGACTACACTAGAGTGAAGAACCTGTTTGGGAATACTGATGTTAAGGTTTGTTTTGAAATTGGCTTTATTTCATCGTTACCGTAATTGTTCCACGGGATCGCACAAAAATCTTAAATGTTAATCCATGTTATAAACTATCTGTGAACCAAATATCATCCAAATCCGTACAGCCGTTTTTGCGTGAAAGAGAACAAACATACTTCAGAAACTTTTGCGTTTATAATATTAGTAAGATAAGAAGTAAGATTATTATTTAATCGTCCTGCCCATAGCTAAGTTTATTAAGAGCGGTGCAGCAAGTCTTCTTCCATATATCCCAATCTGCCGCCATTTTTCTTGAAACAAACTAATTTTGCACAACTGTTTTTTGTTTTTGTAATAATAATAATCATCAATAATCAATGATATTATAAATAAAAACAGGAAGATATCGCACTAGCGTGCGCAAATTGTTGCAGATAAATTCAGACAATTGTCGTAATTTAAGTACTTATATTCAAGCACAATAGCTATCTCGTTCTGTATCATACGTTCCGTGTATCTATCGCAGTCGTAACAACGCAACGATATTTGAACGCCGCTCGGTATGAACGTAGCGTATCTTCTTTATAATATCATTGATAATAATAGGAATATTTTAAATATGATATTGTTGTTTTCAGTTATTCCAAAAAATTCTAACCGAGATTGACAAGAAAATCGAAGATTTGAAAGAAAAGTTGTATACGAGAATGAAAACTATGCCTATCAATGTTCAGGAACAGACCAAGTATATTAGGTAAGGTGTTTTGAAATATTGTGTACCATCCACCAACCATGTAAAACACCCTGACTAAGGAAACCATTGACTATAAACCGTGACTTTTTAGTCGTCTTACAACGGCAGCCCACTTCATCTATTCAATGACTACTAAACATTCATAAGAAAAAATTGGTATTTATGAAATTTTAATAATTTAAAAATAAAATTATTATTCAGTATTATGACTCATGACGTAGTTAAAACATCCTGTTGCGAGCGATGATATACTGGACTCGAGCGGTGAGTGGGTATCTTCTCCCGTTTGGCACTTAAGGCGAGGTTATCCAGATAGACGTCGTTTTGTTTGTGTTTTATTCCTATATAGCACGGATTTAAATTCTGAAAAAAACATATTACATATTTCACACTTCGATCTAGATATTCCAGCAAAGCGATACACGATTACTTGCACTTTGTTGCATCCAATTAAATCGCAAAGACAAGTCTAAATGATGGTTTTTAATATTATATCATTTGAGTTATATTAGGTTTTTAACAATAAAACTTATACCATTATAAAAGTCGTAAAAAATGTGACAGTAAACGGCAATCATAATTTGAAATATTTAAAAAAACCTTAACAACCCTTTCCAAAATTTGCTGTTTTCATCATTTCTTACTCGCATCGCGTGCTTCAGTCCCGAGCGGAACGCGTTGGAGGTCGGACGTGTGCCAATTTTTCGAACCCGCCACCCCACCCCCGCTAAGTTCTGTTACGAGCTGAGCCAAAAATAGTTTGTAAAAAATAATACTTAGTAAACACCGAGCCTAGGTTTATTTGAAACGTAGTCAGAAGGTAGAAGATAAGAGTAGGTAATTAGCGCTGCGCGGCCGGAATTGAACTTTATTGTGTCGTAGCAAAAGTCGCTATTTATGATTTCGCAATATTATTTATAAATTTCGGTAACTTTGGAATGGGCAACTACAGTACTTTCACAGTTATTATGCCTTTTGAATTGGACTGTAGCTTCATTTTATTATCTTTTTTTGGACAATTCAAAACTGCCTGTAACTGGCCTACTAAAATCAAAACATTTATTCCACTAATTTTTTTTTGTAAGGAGTTCTAATAAAGTTTTGTAGAGAGCCCGGTAAGCCGAAGATTATCGAGTTTGACATGGGCAGAAAAAGAAAGTATGTAGGGGAGAACGAGATAGAATGAGTAATGGTCGTGGTCGATATCGTATTTTGTACGCACGGCGGCCGATCAAGCTGTACAAAACCAGTTTATGCGGATCTCTCATTGTATAGGAAATCTATTCAAAACGAGGGCAATTTATGGGCTGGAAATGACTGCTTCATGTGCCGCCGTGTGTACCTACTAGTTTTTTTTATTTAGTTGACCTATTTACATATTTAAGATAAAATCACTTGAATTTTTTTTATTTTACTTCCTCTGCATTTTATGTTTTACTTTTTTTTTTTCGGTTTTTTCGTCATAGGTGTCATTTTCATGGGTTTCGGTGTCACTGATAACGAAAATGAGGTCAAAATGAAAATCCAAGATGGCGCCGACAAAAATTTTTGGTTTTGTCATCATGGGTGTCATTTTCGTGCTTTTCGGGGTCGGTAATAACGAACATGAGGTCAAAATGAAAATCAAAGATGGCGCCGACGAAAATTTTCGGTTTTTTCGTCATGGGTGTCATTTTCGTTGTTTTTAGGATCGCTGATAACGAAAATGAGGTCAAAATGAAAATCCAAGATGGCGCCGACGAAAATTTTTGGTTTTTACGTCATGGGTGTCATTTTCATGGTTTTCGGGGTCGCTGATAACGAAAATTAGGTCAAAATTAAAATTCAAGATGGCGCCAATTAAAATTTTCAGCTTTGTCGTCAGGGGTGTCATTTTCATGCTTTACGGGGTCGCTGATAACGAAAATGAGGACAAAATTAAAATTTAAGATGGCGCCAATAAAAATTTTCAGTTTTGTCGTTATGGGTGTTATTTTTGTGCTTTTCGGGGTCGCTGATAACAAAAATGAGGCCAAAATGAAAATCCAACATGGCGCCGACGAAAATTTTCTGGTTTTTTTTTTGTCATGGGTGTCGGTTTCGTTGTTTTTAGGATCGCTGATAACGAAAATGAGGACAAAATGAAAATTCAAGATGGCGCCGACGAAAATTTTC
Source organism: Noctua janthe (assembly GCA_910589295.1). NCBI lineage: Eukaryota > Metazoa > Arthropoda > Insecta > Lepidoptera > Noctuidae > Noctua > Noctua janthe. Next base: position 7,006,514 of record OU342556.1, on the reverse strand, counting down.
GGGTTTTTTTGTCATTGGTGTCATTTTCATGGTTTTCGGAGTCGATGAAAAAAAAGAATTTTTTTTGTTTCTGTTTATTTTGAACTTATTTTGCGTTATCAGTGACCCCGAAAACCATGAAAATGATACCCATGACGTAAAAACAAAAAAATAATTTTTTTGGTGTTATCGAATTTTCATTTTGACCTCATTTTCGTTATCAGCGACCCCGTAAAGCATGAAAATGACACCCATGACGACAAAGCTGAAAATTTTAATTGGCGCCATCTTGAATTTTAATTTTGACCTAATTTTCGTTATCAGCGACCCCGAAAACCATGAAAATGACACCCATGACGAAAAATCCAAAATTTTCGTCGGCGCCATCTTGGATTTTAATTTTGAAATAATTTTCGTTATTAGCGACCCCGAAAACCATGAAAATGACACCCATGACGAAAAAACAGAAAATTTTCGTCGGCAGCATCATGGATTTTCATTTTGTTCTCATTTTCGTTATCAGCGACCCCGAAAACCACGAAAATGACACCTATGACGACAAAGCTAAAATTTTCATTGGCGCCATCTTGAATTTTAACCAAATTTTCGTTATCAGCGACCACGAAAACCATGAAAATGACACCCATGACGAAAATACCGAAAATTTTCGTCGGCACCAGCTTGGATTTTCATTTTGACCTCAGTTTCGTTATCAGCGACCCGAAATTGTCAGTTTCAGGTTTTTTCTCGACATTCATGAATAATTTATATGCTAAACATTTTTGTGATGTATATCAAACTTCATACTACGTGTTCCAGATTATTGATAAGCTTGAATTGGGAGGGTGACGCGGCATGGGTCGCCATCACGAGCCGCAAGGAGTACCTCATGAGCCTCATGAACAAGGTCAAAGACCACTTCAAGCAAAAGGAGGAACTGGAGTCCAATGAGAAAGGTATGTAATTTGAAGATTTTTAAGTTCTGTTGATGTCATTTACAAAAATATCCTTCTGCGGAACTCGTATCCACTCACTCCACTCTGACTCATTACTTTGGCGCCGTAAGATTAAATTAATAAATGAATCCCAACCTGGAAATAGACACTATTTGATTGTTAGACGATAATTGTTCCTATCACTAGCCTGGAAATTATATGTACCGCCCCGAAAGGGGTCTAGCGTTTAAGTAGTTAAAGTCTTACGTCATTCTCATTATTTATGTAAAAAATTAAATTCTGATTATCAAATACTATGATGTGCGTTAATTAAGAGAGTTGGATAAAAAGTTCATATGTCTAGCCATTAAAACTTCTGTATTTAGCGCGCAAGTTTCTTAATTTACTCTTTAAAAATCCAAGTGCATAAATACGGTCATCGCCATTTTGACGTCAGTGCTGGCCGAGGCTAAAAATCATAAAAATTGTGGTTTTCGGACATCCAAGCTCCACTATGTTGAGAATGATTAACTCTTTATTAAATTATGTGACGAATTAATCCATAGTTCAATTTAAATAAGCAGTGGTAATGATGAATTTTGATATCTAAAATCGAAGTTTCGCGCCAATCGTGCTTGTTTACATTTTTATTTTTCACATTACATCACACAGACGCGTATAGGTTCGATAACAATATGACAAATATCATTCCAAATATTATAAACAACATGAGAATGCCCAGATCTTAGCGTAATTTACTAATACGGGACCAATAACTCGTAATATTCATTACGACTCCTCAAATTTGTATTCAACATTGACGACCATTTTTTTTTAAATTATTGTGATATGTGGATGCGATTGTTTCAATCAATTCGTTTTTTGTAAATTTCGATAATCGAGAAATTAAATTATAGAATTGAAAAAATCGATAGATGGAAATTAAAATAGTTTTGTTTTAAGGCTAAAATAGAATAAATAATTCAATAATATTTTATTAAGCTTTATATTGGTAATTTTAATAGTTTTTCGTAAATTGTAGGTACTAAAACCGACACAACCAACAGCACAGACTGATCTTTGGCTAAATTAGCGCCGTTTTTTTTCCACATCAAAATTTAAATTATGAATGCATTCGCTGTTCAAATTTATATTGTATTTTACTAGATAATTTATTGTGATATTTCATATTATTAAAATATGCTTTTATTTAACTTCCCTTGTTAGTAAGTATTGGTCAAATCTTGCAACTGAATTTCAAAGCAGTTTTCTTATACCGATTGAGCTGAATTTTGCACACACCTTTTGTTCAGGTGACAATACATTTTTATGATAAACATTACTTAGTCCTGCAGCTAGGATCGTCTCCTCACGAGAGAACTCCTCAACAGTTAATAGCGCGGACACGAAACTGAATACGCGTTTAATTTTAATAGATATAGATGATTTCTATCATGACCTCATCCTACAGTCAAAATAATTTTCTCACGGGGGAACTCCTCAACGTTAAATAGCACGGATCCAAAAATCTGTAGACGCGTTCATATTTGATGGATAAACATGATTTTTATCATGACCTCATCCCGCAGACAGAATAGTCTTGTCACGAGGGAACTCCTCAATGTTTAATAGCCCAGACACGAAACTTTGATGATACGCGTTCAATTTTGATTAATAAACATAATTTCTATCGTATTTGACCTACAGCCAGGATTGTCTTTTCATGAGAACACTCTTCAACGGTGAATAGCATAATATAATGATGCGGTATCAGATATGTACAGAATACAACCAAACTAAAAATTCGAAAATAAGATTATTAATTTTTTTTTAAATTAATAATTTTATTGTTCTATTGCTTGGTCGGTTGGATATAAAAAGCCCGGGATCTTGGAAGACATAGTAAAAAATTATTTGGTTCTCAAGATGACTTTAGTATGGTAAAGTTATTATGTTAGGTTAGATTCGTTATTGTGGTATTCACCATTTACAAATACTTATTTTATCAGCCTGTTCTTTATCACTGCGGGGCAAAGGCCTCCCTATGGCATGCTGCCTTCCCCGACTAATACCTTTAATAGTCAATATTTTTTGATACTTAATAAGCTTGGTTTAGTAGTAGCCAAACTATTTTTAAGAAAACTCTACTAATGCGAGTAAGTCTCTTGCCCTGAGGATTCTGTCGCATAGCTATTCACGGGTTAACTCAAGTGACATGGGCCACGGCCTATGATGGATAACCTGAACTTTGCAGTTGTAAGAAGAGTTTTTAGAGTTGACAGTGAACCGCTTTCAAAGAATAAATTAATGTTTCTTCAGGATACGTATTATGAATTGCCGATTGCGAAATAAAAGACATTAAGTTTGTCGGTCGTTGTCACCGAGGCAGGTCCAGGAAATGTTGGCGTGACGATTTGGACTCATTCTTGGCCGATTGGCCAGAGAAGCCAAATCACCGACAGAGTTGGAAAGGATTGGAGGTTGTCTTTGCTCACCAGTGGGAAAGAATAGGCTAAACAAAAAAAAATGTGAGCCGTCACGGGACGCCTAGCAGATGTGAAACATCGACAGTATTTTGTAAAAGTAATATGCAGAAAAGAACAGATTGTGATAGGAACTAAATATGTCATAATGATAAAATAAAATATTACGATTTTTTTTCCAGATAACGATGACTATTTATTGAATAAACATTTATTTTCATTAAATACAAACATTTACGAATTTATTTCAAATCGTGACTACTTAATTCGTTTAATCAGTGACTTCGGTAATAGTTATATTCGATGTTGCCTCTGAGGACGGTATTACTGTGACAATTGGTCGATGGTAACTGAAGTATGTTACAAAAGTATTGGACATTCATTTTAATTTCATTCTTATTGAAATTAATGCATTAAAAGAATTGCTTAGAGAATAAATTTATTAAGACTGACAGAATTGTATTTCAAAATCAGCTGATGGCGTGCAGCGCACGAATGTTTTCTTTGTTATTTTATTAATATGAACATTAAAAAATTAATTAATTTTTTATCAGAAAAATAATTTGTTTTCAAGTAAAACACAGGTTATGTGTACTGTAGTAAACAACACTGTAGGTATACTGTAATGCCTCTAGATACATCCAGCAGGTGACGCACCGTACACACTACTGCATATAGACTGTATATATATACCATCATATAGCGTGGCGACGTGTCGCCACGGCATGAGTCGCCACGCCAGAAATCGGTTTTACGTGCGGCTATAGATGTTTCACATCAAAAAGTTTGTCCTAATCTAACACACAACCGACAAAACGCTACCAATCGATACAAAATTTTGTAGGAATAAATATAATTTATAGTTGGCGGATCAAACCATTTTTTTTTAACATGCCTACCATGATTCTATATCCAACCTTCAGATATTACAAAACATAATTCGCAATAAATGATAATAGTAAATTAAAACACTTAAGTATAAATGTGAAATGCAAGCGCATTCCTAATTTAAATTTTGAAACAAAATAAAACGCAACCGTGCGCACTTAACTACCTACAATTGAAAATCAATACATTTCCAGATTTTTTATTTGCTTGAATTATGAAACTTAATTTCATGCCAAATCTCACGCTGCTAGTTCATTTTATTTATATGACCGGGGTGTCACGCACCAGACGTGACCGTTTACGTAACTCTTTAGGCGCGACCAATTAAGGGTTAATTCGTGCCTGCCTTGCCTTTCAGGCAAGCGCAAAATAAAGGAGAGCGAATGCGAGGGCGGCTGGAGCTCCGTGCGCGGGCTGTGGTGCGCGGCCGCGGCGGGCGCGCTGGCGGCGCAGCTGCACGCGCTGTGGCCGCTCGCGCGCCGCTACTTCGCGGGCGAGCTGGCCGGGGAGCCGCAGAGTACGCAGCGGCAACATGAGCTTAAGGTACTGCGGATCTACGAACCCAATAATGTCCTTATACATTTTCTCCTTTTATGTTATTTTACAAACTTCGTATGTTAAACAGCACCTTCGTTATTCTAGGAGATGATAATAGCAGCAGTGGAGCTATTCTCCGAGCACATGCGGTCATGCCTGCTGTCTCCGGGAGGCGGGAAGCTGGTGCCTACAGACGCGCTGCGAGTGCGTCTCGTCGCCAACCTGAGGCATCTGAGGGAGGCTTACGACTCGCTTATCAAACTTGACCTGCCTTCACAGGTATGTGTCCAAAATAACTTCTTATTTCGGTCCATTTGTTACCGGTTAAACGAAATAGGATCGTTTTCTTTTGCTTAGAATTTGTATGGAATTAGCGAAATATGGGTGTATTAATCACCTCTGCCTAATCCTAGCTTCGTGGAATAAGCGTGATGTAATGTGTTATATTATAATCATTTGTTTTTTTGTTATGTGAATGAATCGAACTCCCCTTTATCGAGCCCTTTTTCGTATCCAACCGGTTTTGGAGCAAAATCCCAGCCACTTTTCGCTGACGGAATTTAGTACCGACAACGCAACTAGATGGCGTTGACGTCGAATTAGATCGCGCTATCGTTTGCTGCACGGCGTTTGGTTAGGTGACTCGGAGCAAAGTGTTCGAGTTAACTTTGCGCAGAGGCAATATCGTAACCAATGAGGTTAATCCGAGGTGCGATTATTGCTAGTTGAAAACTTTACCAATACCCCGCCGTGTGGACGTGAAATACCGTCCGCGATGGCAATTTTTGAATGGCCGTAATTGGCCTGAAAATTCCTCTATCTAACCAAGGCAAGTCCATGTGTTATCGCGGTAGCCCGCTATTTAGAGGGATTAAAAATGAGTAAATTATAACATACATTTTGAAAAATCCAATATCCGAAATTGGCCTGACAATGCCATTAATCGAATTGTAGTTGCTGGACTGCGTTTTGATGATAGTATTAAATAGTTCGGATTGATCGTTTTTAAATGATTATTATTATCGGTTACAAAACCATTTTATTTACCTCGAATGCTACGTGGAAGTATATACCGTCCGTGTTGGCAATTCTTGAATGTCCGTAATTGGCCTGAGAATACAATATTTAACTTGCTATTCAAAGAAGTGTACCTAAGGGAAAGGTAGTAAATACGCTGCTCTACAATGACTGCAATCTACTTATACATATAAAGTGGACATTGATATTCTTGAAATGCACAAGAAATTATGTCAATGGCCACCCAATGCTAACATTCTGACAATGTATAATTATGTACTAAATTAAATTAAGAAAGCCCTTCCCGGTCCGTCTATCGTCAAAGTGAGCATGGTCGAAAAGCTGGTTGTTTCATCCAGAGTCACAGCGGCGATTTTTTTTCAACTCTCCCGTCTCTGGTGGCCCCGACCCCGTACGAATCGTCTCCCGCGCACCTCATACCGCCTAACGCGATAACATTGAACGAAAAATAGTGTTCGAAAATTTCATAAACTTGTTCCAAGAAATTCGTATTTTTGAATAAGGCCTACAAGTTTGTGAAATAAATATTTGTCATTTAGAATCTCCATTACATGTGCAAGGTTTCTATCACGATGTTTTCTTTACTTTTGCAATTTATGAGTACATTATGAACGGCCAAAGTTTAAGTAAAATATGTGCAAAACAGGAGGTTTACACTGAATTTGTTTCTCCAAATTTTTATTTTTTGCTTTGATAGAAACCTAGATATAGTGCACAAGGTACCTATCAGTTAAAAACAATCTAAGATGTGTTACAACGGCATAATCACGTACGAGCGTTTGTATGAAAAATATGACGGGTTGATCACTCTTAAATAACTATTCTTCTCTTTATAGTATTGATAATTTTTGCGATTATGTTTCTCTTCGACGATTTTTAACATAACAATTTCCGTTTCCGTTACCTCCAGCCTCTCAGCATAGTAGAGAAGGTGATATTCGACTACCGCGTCCACGGCATGGCGGTGTTCCTGCAGCGCGCACACAAGCGGGTGAAGGGCCTCGGAGAGAAGGAGACGTGGAAGATCGAGGACTTCTCCGACTATGGGGCTATTACTAACCTTGTGAGTATAGTAGGAGATGGTGGCAGGATGTTCCTCACGGCATAGTGGTGTTTCTACAACGAGCTCACATAAAAAATCCATTTTTTGGACTGCTCATACGAAACATGGCATCTGCTGGCGCAATTAGTATGAAGTTTTTCTACCTATTTTCATTAGGGGAAGTTGTCCTGTTTGATGGTCTGAGCCCCTAAGGGGTATAGTTTTCATTAACAAAGGTCCCGACATTTCCAGCCACACCTCCTAGAGAGCTACTTGAACGAGGCGTTCTCAGCGATCCACAAGTGCGTCGTGAGCAGCGGGCGGCGCGAGAGCGCGCTGCTGGCCGAGGGCAGCGAGCCCGCCGCCACGCTGCTCAAGCATACGCAGCTAATACTGCTGGCGTATGTGGCTGTGCTGCAGGATCTGGCGCTCAATCATGATGACCAGGTAATAAGGAGAAAAGGTATAAAGACTGGTTTTGATTTTATGTTGTAATTTTTGTTTAAAATGAGTAGGTCATTTTCATGTTTGTGTATTTTAAATATTATTTATGACTTGGGCACTTTTGTTTGAGAGGGATCTCGTGAGTTAACCCGCGGATGGGCTGAGACCTCAAATGTTATGTCATGAAATTGTCAATCAATTCAATCATTTTAACTTAGATATGTTGTATTGATAATTTTACATATTAGTTTTTTTTTGAAGGGCGCGCACAACTTGATACTGATCTGAAAATTTGCAAAAAACCTTAGATTTTTTTTTATTTCGCAAAGTACCCTGGCGCGTCCATCCTTGGTATTTGTAAACTTGTCGTCGTGGACAATTCCACTCTAGCTTAATCCTATAGAGATTTGAAACAATCATCAGTATTTTTATTTATTTATTTTACTATTCTATTTATTTATTTTTCTGGTTTAAAGGTTTGTTTTTCCCGCCAGGCGTTAAAAGCTATTTACGTAATTGAATAAGAGTCAATTTCAAATGCTTAACTTACGAGAATTAGGTATAAAGCGGTTTCATATCACGACTCATCAACGTAGCAACGTTGCCACATAATAATAGTCCTCCTGACTACTTTTTGTCATGGCCGCCAATCCCAGCGGAGACTTTCGACGCGGAAGGTATTATAGTGCTAAAGTGTGTGCACTGACACAGGTACGCGCTTCCTTCCCTAAAGATCAGAGTAAGATCAGACGCAGGATAAACGGCTTCACGTGCGCCCCGAGGCACAGGAGTTTTATACCGCGAACCTCACTGATCTTCACTAACGTTCTGCTGTTTCTAGGAGTTCAACAACAGCAACTTGTCAGTAGCGCTCGAGCAGCGCCTGGAGGAGGGCGGTAGTACCGCAGCGCGCAGCTGGCAGACGCGACTACTAGTCGCTGGTGCTAACGCGCACTACACACGACGCGTCACGCTGCCCAACATAGCTGCTGCCGTAGATAAGTATGTAGTCTTTCTGGAATCTTCTCAGGTTTTAAGTTTTTTGTGTCATGCACGGGTTTTTTTTTACGAAATCTTTACTCCCCGGTGATCTAGCATCACTACATCATCATGGTCATTATCATCCACAGTCTGAATTCACCCACTTCTGTGTATAGGTCTCTTTTTTTTTGTGAAAATCTCCAGGTTTTTCCTCCGTTGGCAACTATATCGTCTGCCCATCTCGCTGCCAGACGACCAACATTTCTTTTCCCAGTCATATGCCACTTGGTTACAGCTTGACTCCACCTGTCATCGCCGTGCCTTGCTAGATGTCCTGCCCAACTCCATCTGAGTGCCATAGTCAACACTATAGTAATGGCAAATAATCCTAATCCGTGCAGTGCACGCACTTTCAAAAACCTAGATCGAAAGGAGAAGTCCTTTCGATCTAGGTTTTTGAAAACTGGCCTCAGGCCAGAGTATGAAAATTTTGAAATTTTGTATTAATTTTATGCAAACGGCAATGTCTCAATGATTTGTCAACGATGCAAAACAACGAGTGTAAAGTTCACAAAAGTAATCAACGTTTATCTAAGGTGATTTTACTGAATACAGCAAAGCCCCCCGTTTTGGGACGTCACAAACATAAACCGTCGAGTATACCAAAGACTACATACTGCAGCAAAATCTTCACCACTGATTCCTTCTCATTATACTTCCAGCTTCGGCTTCCCAAAACAGACGCAAGCTCTCCTAGCCACGAAGGAAGCCCTCAGTACCCTGGAGACTACTATCGCTGAAACGTACCTGGAGCACAAAGGAGATCCTCTAGTGGGTACCATTGAGCCAAGCATGGATATGGGAAGACATAAGACTGATGCTGATGCAGTTGTGGATGATGCCAGGCCTTATGTCTACGAGATTATCAACAATCTAATTGCCGTACATGCTGAGGTAATTCATTTTATTAATAGTTTGTGGGTGTACTATGAGGTACACCTCTGCTTAACCATTCCGGTATTACAGCCGTATTATGTTTTTTTTTTGTGTTTATTAAATTTAAATTGTAGAGAGGAGGAGCTCGTGGCTAAATAATAACAGCCGCTCGGGTCGATCTTTAGGTTAAGCCGTGCTTGCCTAGGTTGGTCTGTGGATGGGTGACCACCCATTACATAACGAGTTTCCTCCGTGCCTCGGAAAGCACGTTAAGCCGTTGGTCCCGGCTGTCATTTGTAGATCTTTGACAGTCGTTAGGTAGTCAGTGGCCCAAAAGTCTGACAACCAGTCTTACCAAGGGGTATCGTATTAGCCAGTACTAACTGGGTTGTGGAGGTCAGATAGGCAGTCGCTCCATGTAAAATACTGGTATTCAGCTGCATCCGGTTAGACTAGAAGCCGACCCCAACATAGTTGGGAAAAGGCTAGGAAGATGATGAAATTTAAATTGTAAAAAGTTAAAATAGAAGCGGTAAGAAAAATGAATAAGGCGTAGACATCAAAACATTTCTTCTGATTTTTGTCACTTATATATTATAAATTTTATACATAATTATCTATTGAAAATAATGGGTGTAACAGACCCCTTAACGAAGCCGATAGGCACGTGTTCTCCCCGTCATTGCATTTTGTTCTCTTTCGGACCATACCTAGTAACCTTCTAGTTATGGAGATATTGGAGGTCAAAGTTATAACTTTTTCTCAAGATTTTTACATTAAATACTTGTTTTTAATATCATAACTTTACTTTAAATACCTGCATGACCCCTTTACTATTCAATGCAATCATCAGCACAATCTTTTGAGTGCGTAACATGATTGTGGCTTTTACCGTAAAACGTGATTTTTCACCGCAACAAAAAAGTAATTTCCCAGCAACAGTTTGATATACAGAATGCTTCGTGAAGGGTCTGTTTACACCTTGTATTGAATTGCAGTGAAACAATTAATTGATTAGGATCAGAATGTAATGAACACTTATCTGTTTTCAAGTTCACACGTTTTGAATTTCCCGCAAACTGAATTAGTACCGACAACGCAACTAGATGGCGTTGACTTCGAATTAGATCGCGCTATCGTTTGCTGCACGGCGTTTGGTTAGGTGGCTCGGAGCAAAGTGTTCGAGTTAACTTTGCGCAGAGGCAATATCGTAACCAATGAGGTTAATCCGAGGTGCGATTATTGCTAGTTGAAAACTTTACCAATACCCCGCCGTGTGGACGTGAAATACCTTCCGCGATGGCAATTTTTGAATGGTCGTAATTGGCCTGAAAATACCATAAACATCATTTAAAGGCCGCTCTGCTGTCTACGTGGGATATGTGGTAGAAATGGATAGAACCGATGGCTGTTTGGTCCAAGTATTGAAACAGAGTGCTCCGTTTCTTCCAACCAGTCGACTCTAAAAAATTAGATTTGTACTAATTTTTTATTAAGGATAACCTGGCTAGGTACTATTTAAAAATAGGCTTCTCATCAAGACTAACGGTTCGAAAGCAAAAAAATGAGACGAATTCGTTAAAACTGAAAGTCGGTTTTAATTAAGTAACGTTTTTTTCGTTCAATTTCGGCTATTATTTGCTGCAGCGATCAGTCTATCCATCATAAAAAAGTCAGATGGTGTATCAAAATCAAAATAAGTTTATTAATCAATAGAAACAAAACGTTGTGTCATATATATATAATCGGTGAACCACATACCAAGTATCGCTTGTATAAAAGTATGGGAAAAGTTTTTTTGCGATTTCATACTTTTCAAAAAAACAAGAAATCAAAATCGACCGATCTCTTTTTTAAGAAATCTAAACTAAACTTAAACTTTATGGGTCCAAACCCATAAAGTTTTATGATCCAAAATAATCGGTTGGCATTGAAAAAGCATTTGTAAAAATTGGTCATTTTCTTGCTGTCTATACACTTTTTTCAAAATCGGTGAATGCAGATCGAAATTTAAATAAAATAAGGTTTCGTAATACCGTTTTACTTGAGCTACAACGGTTAAGGTCTAAAATTACATCCTGTATGTGTACATAGTTCATACTGAGAGGCGCGCGTGCAGGACGGCGCGTTGTTGTTTTGAACAAACAAACCTCTGTTCCACCCCAGGTGGACACTACACAACCAGCCAGGATCAATAAGTTACATTGATCACAGAAAGTGTTTTGAGGTCTTTCGACGTTTTCTTTGTAGGTGGACAGCGTATGCGGCGCGGCATCGTCTCGCTACGTGCGCGACATCTGCGAGACTGTGTGCGAGGAGCTCGCGCGGCTGAGCGCCTGCGCGCCGCCTCCCGCCACGCCGGCCGCCGTGTTCCAGGCGCGCCTGGAGTACACGCTGCTGCAGGTGGCGTGTGCCGAACATCTCACGAGGAAGGCTGAGTGAGTAGTGTAGCTATACAGGGTGTAAGGGACAGCCCTCCGCAGACTGATGGGGTGAATTCAGTATATCATAGTTAGATGACTGGTACAAGAAATTATTTCAGGGACGTTATGTTATGGGAATCCAATAAATTTGATTTGTTTTGTTCCCTCATACGCAATGGATCCTTACCGTGGCAAAACGCACGTAGCGAAAAGCAAGCGCGACGACGAGTTCGATGAACTCTGTAGCAGGAAGTGAACAGCTGATTTTACGCGTAGTTCGTTAGAATATTTCAACATCCATTGTTGTTTTATTTTTTATTCTAGCCGTATTATTTACATAAATGGAGTGCTTCGTACAGATAATGCAATTTTACATCGAAATAAAGAAATGGTAACTGAAAAAAAATCCGGTGGAATATGATTCAAAACAAGGAGCTGGATGCACCCTGTCCCTTACACCCAGTAGTGGGCGAGGAGCTCGCCAGACTGTAATCAGTATACACACTCGGCGTGGCAATCTTATGCTAGATACTGACCATACTTGGAAAATCCGTAGCACTTTCATAAACATTTTTTATTTCAAGGTTTTATTTTAAATTTTCAGAAATTACTTGATGGAAGCGTTAGCTGGCATCTCACAAATCGAAAGCGAAGAAGAAAAAAGGTACCGTTGCAATTAAATGAATAAATTAATGATTAATCTGTTCAATTAGCCTCTGATGGGCAGTCATGCAGGGATTCTGGCCAGGGTTAGTTACTGTTAGGCTGCCGTGTTTAATTGGCCATGTTCAAGCATGGGCTGTAGCCACAATTAGTGACTGCCTCTCTTCATGGCTTTTGAACAGTATAGGATTCTCCCGGTTATCCGAGTGAGGATCTCGATTAAGGAAGGAGTATCCCGACTGTTATCTTTATGATGATGAACGATAATTATCACCAACGTTTTCTGTTAGTCTTTGGTGTTGACTTTATTTTGCTTTGTAAATCATGAACTTTTGAGAGACTTGAGGATCTAAAGAAGTCGAAATCGTTAAATATATCATAACTTTTCGATAGCTTATGTCAATGTTATACATCTACCAACCCGCATTGGGCCCGCGTGGTGGATTATAGCCCATTCTTTCTCACAGAGAGGAGGCCTGTGTCCCAGCAGTGGGAACATTATAGGCTGATTATGCTTATGCTTATACATTCTTGACTTTTATATCATTATCTCTGGTAGATAGCCTCGTATTGGCTGTCTAGTCCTTGTTAGGAAACAACTAACTTACAACAATGTATATATGTATATATACATTAAACATTGAAACCCCGTCCAAAGTTTTATTTTGATTCACCCTGCCTTTCTACCCACCCACGTGATCATCTAGAAGCTTCTACATACACCCATCTCTGTTCCGCAGACGGATGGACACAATAGTGGCCGGCTTCAAGAAACGGATGGAGCTACAGCTAGCGAGCCTGAATTGTAACATGGAGACTGTGTAACGTTTACATTGTAATAGTTTGTATGTGTAGAACAGATTATAGCTATAATATGTATACTCGTAAAAGCTTTAAAAATATTGTTATGCGATAGAATTACTAAATACCTTGTTGAACAATTATTATGTATATTATTTGTTAATTTTATCATATACGTATCGTCAGGGACATTAATTGTTAAGCGAATTCATTACCTACGTCATTTTTTCGTGTTTTGATTTAATTTTATACAACTGTCATAGAATGAATGAAAAAAAAAAAAAAAAAAAAAAAAAAAAAAAAAAAAAAAAAAAAAATGACAGTTTTGATTGTATATGCGGAGTATTTAAGTTGGTAGTCAACTAGCTTAGTAATCAATTTCTCTGACTTTACATGCCTAGTGCAGTATGTAACTAAATCAATTGATGCCTATGATTTTTACCACGTAAAAGACAATGAAATATTACGTCTAAGTTATATTTGTATATTTATAAAGCGCGTATTATAATTTAAAAATCATTTATTTAAAATTCATACTATAAGATAAAAGTTAAATTATAAAATAAGTTACGTATAAAATATATCAGTTATAAAATCAACTATTTTAAGTCTGTTTCATTTGGTTCCCGTTCTGCATGTTCTTGTAACTCTGAAACAAATGTAAATTAATTTAATATGAACCAATTAAATGTGCTAAAGTCTTTGGACAAGCGTAAAGTTTCTTAATGCGTGCAGTTTGCTCACAAAAAAAAAATTAAGTCTGGACTCGATACGAATGCTGTAAGCAAGTTGGCCTTGAAGATGCCTCCTAAACTACATAACACGATATTCATTACACACCTACATATTTCTAATATTTTGGGCTGTTTGGTTTATGTATGATCTGGCATATCCGTCTCCAAACTCAAACTCAAAGCATTTATTTCAAATATGCACTTTTGCATTGCTAAAAACAAAAAGATGAATTTACAATCCCATCCACAAGGCATTATAGTTATAATGCCTTGTGTAGTTATAATGCATTATAGTTATAATGCCTTGTGGCTTGTGGCACAGTTGTGATAGTACTGTAATTGCCCATTCCTAAGCGTAGATCTCTATGGAGAAGCATGGGCAAGAAGGTTCCAAATTTCCTAACTCATCTCATTGTTACTACATGAGCTAAACGAGATGAACTTGTGAGATATAATTAGATCACCTGTGCCGCCTGTTTGTGCAACAAGGATGTCATAGTGGGCCCGGTCTCTGACACCATCTTGCGGAAGTATCCCTTCTTGTTCTGCAGCAATACGTGCGGGTGGTCGAACTCCATCAAACGGCCTGCGTCTAGTACTAATATCTGGGGAGAAATTTACAGTTAAAATAGTAGTACCGCCACTATTTTTTGCGTAAGAAACACTGTTGTGATGTCGCTACATTTTCTAAAGCATTAGATTAAAGGCTGAAGATTTGAGTGACGTAAGAGTTTCAATATTTGAATTTGAATATTAATAATATTGATTTAGCCTAGATAGTATATGCTGTAAAGACGAGGCCCGTGAGAAATCCAGTTCATCCCTTCATGAGTCATGTCCTTTGGGGCTTAACTTATATTGGAAGAAATTAATAGTTCATATTTAAACGGCTCAATTTTTTCCCCCGTTTTGGAGAAAATGCTTACTTTATCAGAATCTATAATAGTATTGAGCCGATGCGCTATAGTGAGCACGGTACAGGTGCTGAAGTGTAGCCTGATGGCTGTCTGGATCAGCTGGTCGGTCTGCGCGTCCACGTTGGCCGTGGCCTCGTCCAGCACTAGGATGCGGTCGTTGCGCACGATGGCTCGCGCTAGGCAAACCAGCTGACGCTCTCCCACGCTGAAGTTTGAACCGCCTTCTGAGACCACCTTGTAGAGGGGACCTGTAAATATAAAAATACTCGATTAACTATTACATGGGACTTTAAACATAACCGATAAATTTGGGTGTGCTACCTACATTACACACCTCTGCTATATTTTTGCCTTTTATATTGTCACTATAATATAACTTTATCTGTATTATTTAATGAAACTAGCACGCGTAGTACACAACGAAAACACAATATTCTCTATTTCTGGCAATTTTATAAAAAAATATTAACTAATAAAATAACGCGAAATATTCATGATATTTCAGGTAGATTAGATACGAGGTGATGTTTTGACTTTATTTACACAGTAGTCTAGTGTCTACTATAAGATTTCGGTAATTCTCAGGCCAATTACGACCATTCAAAAATTGCCATCGCGGACGGTATTTCACGTCCACACGGCGGGGTATTGGTAAAGTTTTCAACTAGCAATAATCGCACCTCGGATTAACCTCATTGGTTACGATATTGCCTCTGCGCAAAGTTAATTCGAAAACTTTGCTCCGAGCCACCTAACCAAACGCCGTGTAGCAAACGATAGCGCGATCTAATTCGACGTCAACGCCATCTAGGCGCACATGCGGTACTAAATTCCGTTCTCTAAGAAGGTTGAAGGATGCTATTGTGTCGTAGCACAGTAGCACCCTTACCCAAATTATGTTCTTAAAACAGGTTTCTCCCAAAGAGAGCCAGTATTTACTAACTTTCATCTCCCTCAGCCTGAAGCTCCACATTGTTCAAAGCATTCATCAACACTGAATCGGAATAGTGATCGAATGGATCCAAGTTCTTTCTTACATTGCCACTAAACAATACTGGTTCCTAAAATAAGAAAACATAAAATATGTAATCTAGTTCAGGGAGATGAGGTTCTTTTAAGATTTTTGATTTTGTTCACCATCGTTTCATGCTTTGGAAGACAAAATTGGGGAAGTTCAACGCACATCTATCTAGTAAAAGTTAAATAGTTCTTAGAATTTAGGTCTCAAACTTCTTACTTGCGGAATTATAGATAACTTCTCTCTCAAATCGTGTAGTCCAATGCTTGTGATGTCTACTCCGTCAATAGTGATGGTTCCTTCTAAATACGCCAGTCTGAACAAGGCTTGGATAACTGATGATTTACCTGCACCTGTTCTGCCAACAATACCGATCTAGAATGATAAGCAAAACGAAAAACGTAAAGTTATTGTTAATTGGTTGCAACAGGACGTAGGATGACAAAAGCTTTACCTATACGACGACAAAAACACCGACCACCTTGTATAATAATTAAAAATAAACAGTATTAAACTTCATTCAAATGTCAATTTACACTCAACAGCAAAGCTAATTTTGTTTTTCATAGTATGTAAATGAAAAACAAAGTTACTGCTGCAGTTTCACTAAAAAGTCCCATATCTCAAAGACGAAATATCAAATTTTATGCAAACAAATTTCATTGAAAGTTATTTATAAATCAGAGGGAAGTTGACAAATTTTTTAAGGTTTTGGAAGCAAATATCTAATCAACCATTGAATTAAGAAAAAATATATTTTAGAAACCTCGAAATCATTTTTCATAGTAGACGGACAGACGTACGAATCTATAAAGGTTCCGTTTTTTGCCATTTGGCAACGGAATCCTAAAAATACCTTTCGATTCTGGCAATGTTCAATGAAAGAAAATGCATATTTTTAGGAGATGACGGTGTTTACCTTTTCTTGTGGTTGTATGGTGAACTGCAACCTCTGCAGTACGTAATTTCCTTCCGGAGCGTACTTCAGGCTCAAATTTTTGAACTTTATCAATCCTTCTGCAGGCCAGTCGGCTGGAGGCTTCTTTTCTTGAGGCTACAGATGAAAAACAACATGTAAACGTGAGAAGTAGGAATTTATTTTGTCAGTCACTGACAAATTAGTATTCGTCCGCTTAGCTAAAACTTATCATGGCGTGTCTCTCTCGTTTCACTTAACTATTATAGAGCTATTAGGAGGTACCAGCTCTTACTGAGCTTTTTATTGCTGAATTTTTCTTCAGCAAAACACCGACGACAGTCTTCAAGGCTGAAAATAAGGTGTAAGTATGTCTTCACGTGAGTAGTTCTGTATTGTGATCGAGTTTTTAAAAGAGCCCGCGTCAATATAAATAATGTTTCATTACACTTCTTAATGCAGACTCTTGTGGTATCGTGGTGTACTCCAAAACTCTTTCCACGCTGGTCATTTGGTTCTCCATCTCGGCTGACTGTCGCATCCCCCATTGGAAGATACCAGTTAGGGATATGGACTGGGTTATTGCTAGGCCGACGTTACTGCCGTCCATGTCTGAAATTTAGAGTAAAGAGTTAAATGAATCAATTTGTGAATTGTAGTCTATTTGGCTATCCTCCCCTCTGTTGTTGGGCTGTAAACAGCAGATTTATTGTAGCTCAAGAACACTCAAAAACTACTGAACCAATTTCAAAAATTCTTTCATCATTATAATGCAACAGTAACAGCGGAGTAACATATGCTAATTTAAAAAAAAAATGTCCACCCGTGCGAAGTCGGGACGGGCCGCTAGTATACAATAAAGTGTAACATGGAGATTTTATCTAAAACCTTAGAACTCTAAGACTGATTTGCACAACAAACCACAAAAAGTTCTAAACGAATAAAACTTCTTTCTATTTTTGCCAATTATTTGAAGGCGACAGAGAGAGCATAATATTTCACAAACAGTTAGCACTAAATTCAATTAGTTATTTTTGGAGCAGTAAGGCCCACTGGCCTTACTAACCTGTCTTCATCAAACAGCTAAAAGTGACGCATATGATGAACAGTAAGCAGATGAGGTCCAGGAAGTAGCCAAACGCCCGGCTGCAAGTGATGAAGAGATACCACGCGGCGCTGTGCAAGTCCTGGTGAACGTCGAACTCTTCAGCAAGGAGGAACTCGGAGCCGAACGACCGGATTGTCGCCAGGCCAAGAATGGTAGCGTTCACGTGACCAAATACTGGGCTGCGAGCTGGTGACAATATTTTGTGATACAGGGACAACATTAGATGTTAATGATGTTAAATTAAAAGAACTACGATCCTAGTGAATGTTTCGTAGACAATGTGGGATTAAAGCCTAAAAACAACCCACCGTATTTTATGATAGCAGACCACGGCAGTTATGGAAGTGCATAAGCATAAGCATAATTAGCCTATTAATGTTCCCACTGCTGGGACGCAGGCCTCCTCTCTATGAGAGGGAATGGGCTATAATGCACCACGCGGGCCCAGTGCGGGTTGGTAGATGTCACATGTCTTCGAATTTTTGGTTCTAGGACATGCCGGTTTCCTCACGATGTTTTCCTTCACCGTTCCTTATGGAAGTGAGACAGAGAGAATCTTCTGCTGACCAATCCGACTAGAAATTTTTTTTAGAAGACCCACTGCCATTCTAGGTCTTGCCTCTTAATCGAACTTTTTTTTTATTACAAAATGGGTCAACTCTTGACCTCGGTCACGTCTGATGGAAAGCGATAGATGAGGTCTATGATGAAACGACCGTGCCCAGAAGATGCCTGTTCACTCTTGCTTTCACTTTTTCTAGATATCATGGCGTCAGGAGATGAGTAGGATCGTTTGGCCAGTATCTAATATGGTAGTAGTAGTCCTATTCTCATTTTAAACCGTGGCTTACTTACTGATTCCTTCCAAACGTTTGACAGCTCCAGTGGTCCTGATGTAGATTACT
Source organism: Noctua janthe (assembly GCA_910589295.1). Lineage (NCBI taxonomy): Eukaryota > Metazoa > Arthropoda > Insecta > Lepidoptera > Noctuidae > Noctua > Noctua janthe. The sequence continues at coordinate 6,987,766 of OU342556.1, read as the reverse complement.
CGAAAGATGTAGAATATGACCATCGCAGCAGCAATCGGAATTAGTAGAGTGATATCTGTCAACAATATGACGATGACTACTCCTATCAGGTTCAATATTATCTGAAAGAAATTGAATTAATAGACTTTTATGCCTTCTTCCAAACAGCATGAAGTAATTTAATACGACGAGAAAAGATTATAAAAAGAATCTTTTCTTCAACTTTAAGCAGCCTCGAAAATTCAACGAAGGTTTTATTTGCGAATCTTAGCAATTGATTGACGTTTCTTACCTGAAAGCAATCAATCATAGCTTGCGGTAGCAATTCATCAACAGCCCCCATGTCTTTGCTAAATCTATTGAGAATGCGTCCTGATGGGTTGCTATGAAAGAAACTCATTGGAGACCGCGAAATTGACTCAAACATTTGGTCGTGTAATCTAGAAGATAAAACGAAACGATATTGAAAATATAACAAAGTATTAGGTACCTACATAGTTTTATTTGTTTGATACTGACTTGATGGAAGATTTCATACACAAAGAAAAGAAGAACAAAGCTCTTATCAAAGCAACTATAATTGTCGCCAATGTTATTATGCCGAGAATGAGCACAAATTCTTTTCGCCCCAGACCCTGTTCTGTCCATACAAGAACGTCCATTGTTTCGTCGCCTGATAATCTATCTTCAGCGTTACTCCTGAAAACGAAAATAAAGGAAGACTAATATCAAACATTGAAGTAAATGTACCTGATAACGGTTCTGGGAAGATGTTTTACTTTTGCATTAGAATTAAATTACGACTTTGTCACACGAACGGGTAGGGAATGATTAAAACAATTTGAACATTACCATCGACTGATCCAATAATCGCAACCGCTGGCACAGAACTGCGCTAGTAGGAACAGCAAACCAACGATGACCACGAAGCAACACGGAGCGCCTGCCATGAAATAGTCGCGGTACACAGACCCGTGCACTCGACCAGTCGTTTGTGTCTCTGCCTCAGGCTTTTGATCCTGACAATATTATTATGATAAGTAATGAATCGGCTTCTGTACCCTCGCCGTCGTTTAGCGAAAAGCGATTCGAGCACCTAGAAATGCGGTGTTTGTTTGAGAGAGTTCTCGCCTGCTGTCATGTAAACAGTCAGCCTCAACTATTATGTATCTTATACTGACACGGCGGGACCTACATCTATCGTACGTTTCTTTATCAAGAAAATAGTGATCGATAGGTAGTCGTTTCCTGATTCAGTAGTAGTAAGTAAGTAGGGAGTAAAGAGCAGGAGCATATAATAATGGGTTTTCAATAATTATAAATAGACATCTTACTGCAACGCTCAGGTCCATCATCATAGACCAATGTCGTCTGAGTAAGCTTGGGGTGCTTGGTTGGAACGGCACTGACGTGCTCTGGACGCTGTTGATATTATCTTCCTCGCGCACTTCTCGCGCCTTCTCGTTCATCAGCTGAATTATTTTCAGTTCTTTTTCCTACAAACACAATATTTTTGACGATTTTCACATTGTTTTCCCGAAGTCCTATAATGTAATTGTTATATGTATATTTAGTATTTACGTCTAACTCTTCAAAGGCTCCGACTCCAGTTATTTTTCCTTTGTCCATGATTACAACTTGATCGACTGACTTGATGAACTGCAGTTGATGGGTCACCAGGACAACTGTCTTGCTGATTAAGTATCTGTATATACAAAAATAATCCGCCGTTGAATTACCTTCATACAATCTGGCTCTATAATTAATTCTTATTACAATCTTATCGTTTACCTTTTAATACATCTCTCGAAGATATGTTTCGCGACCTGAGTATCCACAGCTGAAAGTGGATCATCTAACAAATAAATGTCAGCCTAAAACAGTAATATTTTTGTTTCATATATCGATATCAGCTTTCGTTAAATATAAATTGTTTTATGTCTGTTACCTCCTTATAGACTGCTCTGGCCAGATTAATTCTAGCACGTTGTCCTCCACTGAGGGAAACGCCGCGCTCCCCTACAACAGTCTTGTCTCCATGAGGGAAGAGAGATATGTCTCGTTCCAATGCGCACACCTTGCAGACCTCCATATACCGTTGCTTTTGAAATGTTTGTCCAAACAGAATATTTTGTCGGACAGACCCTGTAAAAGTAGAACTTTAATCATACTTTCATCTAAAAATGTTACTACTTCACATTGTCATGGTCTTACCTACGAAAAGCCATGGGTCCTGACTAGCGTAACTGACGGTGCCATTGGTCTGCATAGTTCCACTAGTGCACGGTAGCTCGTTCAGAACCATGTGCAGTAGCGTAGACTTGCCTGCGCCTACTGCTCCGATTACAGTTGTTAAAGAGCCAGCGAAAATCTGGAATTTGGTAAAAGCTTAACGACTAGGATGTTCAATCGAAGTTTGAGCATTTAGAATTCTAGTTATAGACAAAGTTGCACAGTTTATCTACTCATCGATCGATGAACAGATCAAACTACTCCCGCACATTCTTCAGAAAAGTATACTGACGGAAGAATTAATTGAAGTCTTACCGACAATTCCAGATCTATTACATCGTTTTTATTCGAAGATTTGAGCCACCTGCTCGACGCATTGTCAAACTTTATTGCTATTTCATCTGTTCGAATTTCTGTATCACAACACAAACAAGTTACTCTATAACGTGTATCACCTATGATAAAAAGAAAACTACAGAAAAAAAATCTTTTGTAAAATACCTTTAACTTTCTCTTTCGGATTATCCTTATCCTTTGAAGTACTGGGCTCAGAATTCGCTGCTGCTGTCTCTGTATTCTTCTGAGGTTCTACAAAACACAGGTTTGTTGATGGTTTTAGAAATGAAACGGTGATTTGTCTAATATGTCTAATGTCTTCAAAAATCACAATTCATACCTATGATGATTACTCGTTTCTTCCTAGTCGATGGTGAAGCAGCTTCTTGCGTTGTAGCACGCACTCTAGAAGGCAAACTACATTCTTCACTCAGTAAATAGTCCCGAATCCTTTGTACCGCTACGTTCATTTCTGCTATCTAAAATAACACTCATAGTAAAGCATACATCTAGAGCCACAGGGATCATCGTGTGTTTCTTCTATTGACAAAGAGATAGCTAGTGACTAGTGCGTTAGTGATTCAACTACAATTGTTTATAACCCTGGACTATAATTATAAACAGCATAATATGCTTACCTGTCCAACCGCCTGAGGGAAATACAAAGTCATTGTTTGCTTCGTAATATTGTAGTAACAAGTTAGGAAGAAAACACTCTCGACGGTGATACGGTTGACGTAGGTCACGTAGAGCAGCACGGTGATGTAGATACCGAAACGCGACGTGAACATGATGAACGACATGATCACGCCGCGGATGTATGATGTCATCTTTATGTAGAAGATTTCCTGTCTGTCGGTGATAAGGAGAAATGGGTAAGTTTATTATTTGTAATGTTGATTATTTATATTTGTTGCATGTTGATAAAGTTTCGATTTTCTACCTAATATCATGGTTTATTTTAATTGTATTCAGTGCTGGAATCTTTTCGTTTCGTAGGCTACAGCAAGAATCTAACGTCTAGGAACTAAAACTGACTCTCCATCAGTATTGCTACTAGTTGTTAAACAAGATTCTTGATTTAAAGTAACTATAACTGCATTTGGTCACGTCATTTCTACTCACCGTCGAACGGTATCAATAATTTTCCTGAACGGCTTTTCCCAGGTGTACATTTTGATCACTTCCATTCCCATAATAATTTCTTTCATCAGTCTTACTCTCTCGTCTGATTTCTCCGCGGTTCCTCGTCTGTAGTAAGCAGTGTTTACTCCCAAGAATACTGGAAAATTTTAATATTGTTACGAGCTGGGTATGGGATAAATTAAATACTACCCATTAAACAACAAATAACTTTAATAATCATAAAACTCTTAAAACTCAATCACAAATACACGACTGATCACTATTCGCTTAGATATCGCACTTCTAGTTCATTTCGATCCGCTTCGTTGTAGGTATCGACTAAATCAGACTAACCGCTTCTGCAAACACGACGGCTATTTATACGACGACCGATTCTTCGAGAAAGTTCCACAATTTTCTCGAACCTTTTTCACAGTCTCATAGTGGAACATCATCCTTCAAGAAAGTTCCACAACTCTCTCGAATCTTCTAGACAGTTTCATAGTGGAACATTGTCCTTCGACAAAGTTCCACAACTTTCTCGACTCTTGTAGACGGTTCCATAGTGAAATATTCTAGACTCGAATCTTCTAGACAGTTCATAGTGGAACATTCGAGACTTGCACGTAATCTAGAATGTTCTCGTAAAGCAACCGACGTAAGCCGCTCAGCGGACAGACCTCCGGCGTGATCTCATGGCAACATGGAGAGAGCGACTGTCGCAACCCCGTGCAGAGCACGCCACCATAGTGGCGATAAGTCCCCTCTTTGAGGAGTGGCTAGAGAGGCGCCACGGCGCCCTCACCTACCGCCTGACGCAGGTCCTCACCGGACACGGTTGTTTCGGGAGGTTCCTGCACCGAATCGGGTGGGAGGAAACGCCCGGGTGTTTCCACTGCGAGGATCGTCCGGAGGACACGGTGGAGCACACCGTGGAGGTCTGCCCCGCTTGGGCCGAGCACCGCCGTGACCTCGTAGCGGTGATTGGCGGTGGCGATCTCTCGCGTCCGGCCCTGGTCCAAGCCATGATCCGGAGCGAGAGGGAATGAGAAGCCGTCACTTCCTTCTGCGAAGCAGTCATGCTAGTGAAGGAGTTGGCGGGACGTGAGAGGGACAGAACCTCACGTCCCAGCCGCCGCGGGAGACGCCCTGGGCGTCGAGGGTCACGTGGTGGCTCACGGCCACCGTAGGCGCGGGCCTGTGGACGGCGAGTTATGGGCTAGTTCGCCGTCCGTCTAATGACGACAGGCAGTGTCGACGGCGCGTTCGTGTTCCACGTGCGCCTCAAAGAGATGTCAGCAAATAAGTAGGGGTCCGCATGGGCCGATGCCTGCCAGGGCTGCGGGACTGTTCGAAAGAGATACCGTGGCCCTGGAACACAAAGGGCAAAGAAGGAACATGGATGGGTTTTAGTCAGTACAAGTCTGACACTCCCTTCCGCTCCGCCCAGAGTATTGGTCATTTGATGATTTCCCATCCGAAAAAAAAAGGCAACCGACGTAACAATATGATGAAACTGTTCTAGAAGGGTGGTTCTTCGAGGTCCCTCAAAACGCGGTCACACGGTCTTAATTCCTAAACTATTAAACGTACAGTCTTTGGACCAAAAACAGATTATTCGTTATTTATATACCTATTTGTATAATTTCAACATTAAACATATAAAATTATTTATAATCTTTATTAAAAAAAAGTATCTAATGTCGAAGACGGGAGCAATATCGGTGTTCTTCGCGTGTCACACTCTGTTCGCGCTCACGGCAAACTTTGATAACTTGTGTATTCGAGATTATTCACAAGTACTATGTTCGTTAATTTACCTATAACTTTCGTAATTCTCAAAAATGTGAAATTTTTGTAACTTTCGTGACACAACTTTCGTGCCCACGAAAGTCAGTTAGTGCACCATGAAAGTTATATATCTCCATTAAATAATAACTATAGATTTTTTGTGAGCCGCAGATGCATTTACTGAATTGTCGCGAAACGCAAAAGGAAGGTGTTATGTATTTATACATGCGTTTTTATTTTTTCTTCTAATGACTCGTAGAATGTACTTCTGTTTGTATGTTTTCTCGTAGCCAAGTTAACAGTTTACCCCACCCCAAACTGGGCTGTTTTGCCAATTATATCCCTCTTGCTTAAAAAAATCCCAACGTCAACGTCATACTTTCTGATTGTCTTGTACTTTACCTACTTTAATTATTCACATCAGTCATGTTAATTTTTATTGGCCAAAATTATTTTCAGATTACGTTCAAACTGAAAATATGCCACACAAAGTGCAAAGAAGCGACGGGAGGGAAAGCGTCTAGCAGAGATAAAATGAAGAGCAAGAATAAAAAAATGACACAGAGTTAAACAATGCAGTAAAAATGAAGGCAAGGGAAAGGTACTATGTTCGCTTGTGCTTTCGTGATTTATTGACAGTTTAAGACAAAGATTTTTTTAGAATTTCAATTATTGCTAATTATTATTGATTAGTTAAGTTACTTAAATATTGTGATTTTTTAAAGTTAAGTGGTAATTCACTAATGAGTGATAAGTGTGATAACTATGGAAATGTCTTTTCATAAATTCTAAGCGATGTGAGACTGAAAACATAAAAAAAATATGTAAACTATTATAGCAGCTGGCAGAAAATGGTGTGTTTTATGATTCTAAAAATTTCAATTTAATATTCAAAAGCACACATTTTCTGCCAGCAGCTACAGTAAGTAATAATTATGTTTATGTTGTAAATTTTACAATTTTAATTACTGGGCTATTGTTAGCCACCTCAGTTTCTAATAAATGATAATAAGCCGATCACAAAACACTATAATTGTTAATGTCAAATACAAGTTGATTCATAAATAATGTCTTTTATTTTATTAAATTCAATCCACAGGAAATTTGTGAAAAAATAAGGATTTGAAACCATATTTTGCTTGTAGAAAATACGTCTGTAACTTTCGTGGCGTCTTTCGTAAGTTCTTTCGTGGGCACTGAAATTTCAAAATTGAATATCTCTGTAGTTTACGCACCGATTTATACATAATAAAAATTTTACTTATTAGTTTTACAGCGTCTTAGATGTGTGTCCATTTATTTGAAGCAAACTGTAAAAAAAAATTCGCCACGAAAGTTACGCGGAAAATACTTTTTGAAGAACTACCCAGAAGGATTATTTCGACATTGTACGTACGTAGGAAGTAGGTGCAGAAGTTATTTAAATCTGTCTTAGCCATAACTCCCCCTAATAAGTTTGATCTATCAATTGAAAATATATAAATATCAAATACTGTAGTTTTAAATATTTTTTTATACGCAAACCCTGCGTATGGAATTACAACTGTTTTTGATTTGGAAAGAAAAATTCGAGTGCGAGCAGGGTTTGAACCTGCGACCTTCCGATTCTGCACACCGGACGTCTTAACCAATTAGACCATCGCACCCTGCTCACAGTTCTCTAAATTTTCCCTTCCTGAAACAGAACACAGAATCGGAAATCGGAATCGGATCAGATTGGTGTACAGAATCGGAAGGTCGAAGGTTCAAACCCTGCTCGCACTCGAGTTTTTCTTTCCATATCAAAAACAGTGACTGTAGTGTTGTGTATACTGTCCCGTTGGTCTAGTGGTCGCAAGCGTGGCTGCTGAGCAGTATTAAGTCATGGGTTCGATTCCCAGGACGGGCAATGTGTTATTGGGCCTTCAGAAATTTCTCGGTAGTAGCCACGGAGTCAGAATTTGTGACCGGATGATGGCATAGGCTCGGCCTCCCATTCAATCTCATGGGACTTAAACATAACTGGCGAAATGTGGGTGTACTATTAGGTACATCTCTACCTAACCCTTTGTGGATTATAGGCGTGATGTTATGTAATAACTGTATTTTGTTTGTCTAATTCTAGTCGGATGTGAAAGTCTTTTTTTTCATTTTCTTACTCTGAAACGGAATGACTGCTATTATGATCAGCGATCCATACACGGCTGGCATTCCCATTTCCCGGTACAGGTAAATTGTCATGATCTGTAAATATTTTAGATATTTTAACAGAGGTAGAAAAAGTTATTAATTACTTTATTTCGAAAGACTTTTTGCATTTTACCGCAGTTTCTAGCGGTCCTATCCAGAGATAGTGCGCGAAGAGTGGTCCGGTATCAAAGCGGTTGACGTCATTTGCCATAAGATTCAGAACCAGGCCACCGCTGCTCTCAGATGTGGCCTGGATATTAACTTTTAGAGCCTGAAACCATAACATCCGGTTACGGTACACAACATACGACGGGTACGGCAAACCCCATACTACCATGACGCCATTTGAGTTAAAACAAATCTACCTTTCTGTAAATAAGACTGCAAACGCCAACTCTCATCTTCATGCCCATGTGCATGACTCCCATCATGAAGGGATGCTGCACCATGATGTTGAAGGTACTGCAGAATATGATGCCGAACGCGAAAAATACGGCTTCGCCCCAGGACACGGTGGCGTCTGCTTCGTAATACGCGAACAGGCGATTCAGGTACGTCGAGTTATTCCTAAAATTCCTGATAGAGTTTAGTAGTGTAGGTAGATTTTTATGATATTGATAGGATAAATTAAAATACCTAGATGACTTTGGATTCATATTAAAGATTGAATAATAAGACAGTTCTACGTGATGTGTTACACTACACTCGTAAAAATATGACTTTCGAAAAAATAAATCGAAAAGTAATGCTACATTTTAGAATACAAATAATTCGTCCTCCGCGCGTCCATCGTTTTTCTTAGTACTTATTACATGTTGTTATATTTAAAGTATCTACTTGGAATAACTTACACATTATCATCTTCTTGAACAGGGCTGTAGTAACGCAGCAACAATCCCAGAAATAATGGTTGCTGCAACCTATTGATATAAAACGGTAGATAAACTTGGCATTAATTTATTATTTCAACGTAGAATAAGATAGATAGCCGTAGTATAGGCGTAAGATAGACGTGGAATAAGATAGGAGCTCGTGGCTAAATAATAACAGCCGCTCGGGTAGATCTTTAGGTTAAGCCGTGCTTGCCTAGGTTGGTCTGTGGATGGGTGACCGCCCATTACATACCGAGTTTCCTCCGTGCCTCAAAAAGCACGTTAAGCCTTTAGTCCCGGCTGTCATTTGTAGATCTTGGACAGTCGTTAGGTAGTCAGTGGTCCAAAAAGTCTGACAACCAGTCTTACCAAGGGGTATTGTATTACCCAGTACTAACTGGGTTTTGGAGGTGAGATAGGCAGTCGCTCCATGTAAAATACTGGTATTTAGCTGCATCCGGTTGGACTGGAAGCCGACCCCCATAGTTGGGAAAAGGCTAGGCAGATAGATGATGAGAATAAGATAGGCGTAGTGTAAAATATCAGACCGTATTTTGAGTCCTCTAAACACTAAACGGTGACGAAAAATTTATAATAGTGCTTCTGAAGCCGAACAAATTCCTATTAGTGAACGGGAAGTTAACAAAGGATGAAGGTAGAAGAGGTTGACCTGATTAAAAACTCCATAGCAGCCAGGATAAGACCATACAGCATAAGTTCCGTCCCGAACACTTTGAAGAGAACTCTCCAAAGACTTGGTTTGCATCTCTCACCGCGCCGCCGAGCATTCTGCACTTCGTGGTTCCATGCTTTTTGCATTGCATCACCTAAAGTATGGGGGGCGCGTGTTAATCTTATCTAAGGTTGTCTTTCTAGGCATGGATACCTACTGATCGAAGGTTATATGAGGCCTTAGCCGATTTCGGCTAGGACCTTATCTAATTTTTTAAATCGACTTGAACCAATTTTTTAAATCACAAAACTCTAATGCCTTGTTTTATCTTTGGATTGATAGGCTCACTTCATGTACGAAATTATGTTTGTACTGGGGTACTCGGGACGTATAACTCTAGCTACTGGTTATACTGGCCGGGGGAGCGTGACTGACTGGCATAACACCGTGTGGTTTTAGGAAGTGAGAGTATTACTGCTTCGCCCAAAAAATAAATGTCTTTGGGAAAAGAGACGAAAAGTTCCAGACTAAAGTTACCTAACTAGATCCCTTTTACCAGCTATGGATGGTCCTGTACCTACTCATCTACAAATATTTTGACTTGTTACCTAGCACATTCGAGCGATGCTCAGGCAGGGGTGCATAGAGATCAGCATCTTTAATATCGCGATTGTAGCCCATTTTAAATGTTTCTAACGTCCACCTTCAGGAAAACAAATCTCATTTAAATGTGGGTACATCTAGAGCTAGCAGATGAGCTTATCTGTTTGAAATATAGCCGTCATTGATACAAATAACCGAAGTCTCGAACAGCATAAAATTGGGGTTTTAACTGTCGTCTTGGAAAGCGTGCCACTAAAATCGCTGCTACTTTCCGGTCACGATTTCCGAAAATCAATTCAGCCTATTGCACGCATGTGCTTGACATAGGCCTCTTTCAATCTTGTACTACAATACCATGGCCTTTGCCTTCCACATCCAATCTGAGCCATTCACCTGTTTAAGATAGCCGATCTATCTAGCCAGAGGTAGTACAACCAAAATAAGTAGATAATCATAACAGTCCAGAATCACCCACTGCTGGGTATAGGCCTCCCCTTTTTTCTGCCACTTTCCCGGTTCCATACGTCCCTTATCCAGGTGTTTCCCGCGACTTTGCCGAAATCGTCGACGCAACGAGCTTTAGGGCCTGGTTTCTTTAGCCCTAACCTTGGCTAAATGGGTACAGGAACAGTTTAAAGTGTTTTTCGGTTCTTGCTAGTAATGTTGCCTACGTACTTACCCGAATGTCAAGATCGAGAATAAGTTAGCTCCATGTCGGGGATTCATCTCCCTTCTTTGTTTTGGTCCAGTATCCATTTTATGCAGAAATTATAAAATTATAACGTTCTCATACATAAATACAATTATCTCTCATATTAATTACATAAGCTGAATTACGCAATCTAGACGGTTACGGAAAATCAGTAGTATGTACTTGTAGTAAGTTCATAGATAAAGTTGCCTTATTGCAATAAAAGGCAATAATGATTGGTAAATAGGTAGTGTTTATACTAGTCGTACATAAATATTACGATCGTGTTATTAGGTAATTGGGTTGTATAATTTATGTAGATATTAGTACGTGTCAATAACATATGTATGTGTAGAAATTATAATAAATTTCTTAATAAGAATGTTTTAGGAGATTCTAAACTCAAAAAAATAATCTGAGCTTGGAGCAACACATCTTTTTCCATACTTCTCTATTACTCGTCATCTCAGCTGTTACCTCCTTTCCATACCATCCTTCACGCAGTTCATCCATCGTTTCTTTGGTCTTCCTCACATTCCTAGTATGACCTATTAAAACTAAAAATAAAACACATTGATTTGGCCTACTTACTACGTGACTATAGCTTAGTTTTTAATTCCAATTAATTTAGCATTGATATGAATAACGAAATTATAATTAAGTACATGAGGTTTTACCGACGCGTTATATACTTATGTCGCAACCAAATCTATAAAAGCCTAGCTCTAATGATGACACACTAATAAGTGTGAACAATGCTCTACGTTCAAATTACTTGTCTCCTTGTAATCATTTGTCTGTGTGGGGTAAGGTTCTTTTTCTGTTCTTAATTTTCAAGTTTTTTTTTTAACTCTAATCTAATTATAATTCCAGGGATTAATTGATTTTAGTTGTATTGCAATTTAATTTTATTGAATTTTAATTAAGTTGAGTTGAGTTGAATTTTAATTGTATTTGAATCAATTCTATTAGTATTGTAATTTATTTTATTTTAAACTAAATTGTAATGTTTTATTTTTGTGTTTGTAGTGTGATTATAGTCTGATTGTATTGTGATAAATGGCAATGGGTGTAAATTAACTGCACAAATGAATTTATTTATAAGTAGTAGATTCTTTTTCAAAACGAGTTTACGTTACTTCACAAAAAGTAAACCTTATTTTTTTGGTATCGCAGGCACAGCAATGTGTGTACCCAACAAGGGTGGTGTACCCACCTCGATGTCGGTATGACTCCTGTAGCTCGGCAATGGAAGACCTCAACGCGTTACTACAACTCGCTAAAGCCCTCGAAAACGACGACAAGGGATGCTCCAGTCCCCAAAACCAGCCGAATAGCGGGCTTAGCGATGAAATTATCATGAAACTGGTTAACGCACTCATATACACAGCGACGCAGAACTGTGGTCCAAAGCGGGACGATGGTTGCCAGGGAGGTGGTAGAGGTCAATATACTGGAGGTGGGGGAATAGGCGGGGGAATAGGCGGTGGACTAGGTGGTGGATTAAGCGGTGGACTAGGTGGTGGCCTAGGCGGTGGACTGGGTGGTCGACTAGATGGTGGACTTGGTGGGGGATTAGGCGGTGGTTTAGGTGGTGGATTAGGTGGTGGACTAGGCGGCGGATTAAGCGGTGGACTAGGTGGTGGACTAAGTGGTGGCCTAGGCGGCGGATTAAGCGGTGGACTAAGTGGTGGCCTAGGCGGCGGATTAAGCGGTGGACTAGGTGGTGGACTAGGTGGTGGCCTAGGCGGCGGATTAAGCGGTGGACTAGGTGGTGAACTAAGTGGTGGCCTAGGCGGCGGATTAAGCGGTGGACTAGGTGGTGGACTAAGTGGTGGCCTAGGCGGCGGATTAAGCGGTGGACTAGGTGGTGGACTAAGTGGTGGCCTAGGAGGTGGACTGGGTGCTGGACTAGGTGGTGGACTAGACGGTGGACTAGGCGGTGGACTGGGTGGTGGACTAGATGGTGGACTTGGTGATGGACTATGCGGGGGATCATGTGGTGGTCTAGATGGTGGACTTAGTGGTGGACAAGGTGGTGGGAAAGGTGGTGGGCTAGGCGGGGGATTAGACAGTGGTCTAGGTGGTGGATTAGGTGGTGGACTAGGCGGGGGATTAGGCGGTGGACTAGGTGGTGGATTTGGTGGTGGACTTGGTGGTGGATTAGGCGGTGTACTAGGTGGTGGTCTGGGTGGTGCAGCAGGGGGTGGATTAGGAGGTGGTGGTAGCCTAGGAGGGAGTAGTGGACTAGGAGGGGGTCTGGGAGGTGGGCTGGGAGGGGGGTTGGGAGGTGCTCTTGGTGCAGGTGGAGGTGGGGCACTGGGCGATTACTTAGGCGATTAATGTGTCTATATCAATTTCATTATCACGTTAAAATAAGTTTAAAACAAGTAAAATATTAGATTTCAATAAATGTTTAGAATCTATAGTATCCTAACGAAATAAACAAAATTACAAAAATTTGTGTCTTATTTTGTTCATAACCCTTGACGTTTCATGTCGTATATGCCAGCACATAAAGTTACAACCAACCTTGAACCTAATGCTTTAGCGATAAAGTTGAAAATCTATTAAAGAAAGACAGATTGTTGTAGCTTGATGTGCTGGCGTCTGTACATCTCTACGTTGAAATGTTCTCATCTGCCCGAGATACAATAAGTACACACGGCGGCACATGAAGCTGTACACTTCCAGTATAACTTGGTCTCGCTTTGTATAGATTTCCTGTCCAATAAGAGATCCGCATAAACTGGTTTTCTGGAGCTTGATTGGCCGTCGTGTGTACATTCTCATCGTACAGATTGTTTATAGAAGTAGTTTGAAACCTCTCCATAAACCCTTAGATTTGATACCTCATAATATAATCCTTCTTCTAGGGTAGTCGGGAGAAACCTATCGAAATATATTATTTCATCGTAATGATAGTATGTACCACAGTTAGAGACTGTAAAAAAGAGTTAATTATTTTTCGGATTATCCTGTTTTGGATCAAATTACAATAATAAACACTAGACTAATAAAACTAAAATAGTCGACTGATACGAGTATAATCTCGACTCTAACATTCGATTAGAATGTTGCTCTGTGTTGCATTTGCTGCCCCTCACTAGTCGAGTAGTCGCTCCTCGGTCTGCTCATCTGCTGCTGTCATCAAATACGTTGGATGACGTTTGTTTGATTTTTGAATGGGTTACATATTAATTAATTTGTTAATATAATAGCAGTTAAGTTATACAAACTATTTAATTAAGTAATTTTATAAGAAATGTAAATAAAAACTTATTTTCGTCGAGTCAAATGTCAAGATGACTTCAGAGACCGAAGCTATAAAAACAAATGAATTTCTACGACGACGAAAGCTGAGACTTCAACAGGTTTGAATGATGTTATGATTGTTATTTTGAAGTATATTTATAAATAAAAAAATTAATCAAGTACCGTTAAAGTATACAATGCGCGACAATTTTTAGGTCCGTGAGCAGTCTAAAGACATCGCAAAGAAAATAAGACAGCGCGCCAAGGTTGAAAAGTTACGACAAGTTGTCGATCTAGACGCGAAGAAACAAAAGGAATATTTTGAATGTCAAGAGAAACTGGTCAAGCGGCTGGAGGTGCTGTATGCGAAAGGGTTGGAAAACGTTGGTGCGAGTCATCATAGTGCTACTGAATTCACTGAGAAAGGTTAGTTGGGGTTAGGTAGGAATATGCTGTTGTGATCATCATTCATCATCATTTCAGCTGAAAGACGTCCACTGCTGGACATAGGCCTCCCCCAAGTGTCGCCACAGTGACCGGCAACCTTCACCAGGGTTCGCGGTCGCCATTTCAGAACTTTTTGGCCCCATCGGCCATTCGTTAGTGCGAAATCATATATGGTTTACCTATTGTATAACGGGCTGGTGTCCACCACTCCATGACAAAGCGCGTATTTTGCGTATTTACCTATCATCCTGCTCAGGCTCAAGTTATTGCAATCAGTTCAGCTTGCTTTCTTCAAAACCAATCTACTTGGTAGTGAAAACTAACTTTCGTCTACCTGCATCAAATTTTATAACATGCATGAAATAGAGTAATAGACCAAAAGTTGATAAGAAAAAAATTTATATTATATTTGCTGGGAATATTCTTCAGTCAATTTACAAACCTAAAAGATGCCTTATGAGTAGAGATCGGATATTTGGATGCATATTTACCTAAAGTACATCTTTTCCTAGGGTACAAAAGTACGAAACACTGTTTTAAGTTTTCACGGTTTACAACTAAACTTGTACTGTCACTTAAGGGAAAAAACGAAACGAAACGATGGAAACGGGAGTTAAGGGAGGAAAGTTCATTAGGGATGATGGGATAATGTTTTGACTTGCATCGAAATATCGGGAGCACAAAGTAATGAACAATCACGTAAGTGACAGTATAAGTTCAAAAGTATGAAAGCGGCTTCTTAAAATACCAATTTTTAAACACACAAATAATTTTAGACATAATTATGTTCCAACCTTCCAGTTCCAGTACAATATTGCAAATAATTTGACCGATTATCACCAAATATGGCCATATTCGCACAAATGTTGTTTTTGCTCTGATCTAATCACAGCAATTTATTATGTAGCTAACAGGAAGTACAAAATGCCATCATTGATGATGAGAACAAATCAGGAAAGAGTGTTTTATACTAGCTGTGCCCTGCGGTTTCACCCGCCGCTTTTTTGCTTGTTTTCTTTTTGCGTAGCGTGATGTTATAGCCTATAGCCTTCCTGGATAAATGGGCTATCCAACACTAAAAGAATTTTTCAATTCGAACCAGTAGTTCCTGAGATTATCGCATTCAAACAAACAAACAAACTCATCAGCTTTATAATATTAGTATAGATATGAAAGTTAAGGGACCGATCAATTTGGCTACACTTGGGGGAGGCCTATGTCTAGCAGTAGACGTCATTCGGCTGAAATGATGATAAATGATAATGGAAAGTTAAGGATAATCTAGTTGCATGGTATCCCAATGAAAGGGAGTGAGTAACTTTGTAATTAGTTGATAAGGTGTAAGTTTTTGTTAATAGATGAAGTAGCAAAGACAGACTTGTCTAAGTTGCGGGGTAAAGAGGCTACTGCTGAATTGAGAAAGAAAAAGCAAGAGAAATTAGATCAACAGAAAAAACTACTGGAGAGAAAAGTACAAGCCAGGTGAGAATCTGTGAAAGTTCATTAGGATGGATGGATGTTGTTACCCTTTCAAGCTAAAATTACATCCGGTTTTGGATGAAATTTGGCACATAGATAGATTATTACCTGGGTTAACATGTAGGATACTTTCCATCAACTTTTGGAACATCAGGCGGGTGAAGTTGCTTGCATATGCTAGTATCATAGTAATTGTGTTTTCTGTTGAAGAACTTTACAAATTCATTATGTTAGGGGTTGTGTGATATAAATTGCCATTTATTCTTAACTTAAATTCCATAGGACTTGTTTTATCCAAACAAAAACTAGCCAGACATACAGTAATCTAAATAAATTTATTCTGTAGGTAACTAAATTAAGAACCTTGATGAACTGGTGTAACAAGAACTACAAACAAATCTTTTAAATATAATTCAATTAAATTTGATGTCTACATTTTTATCATTATTCTGTCCCACAGAGAGGTTGCTAATGAAATCAGCCGGGAAAAGTCATCAGTGGTAGCTAATAGGCTTTTGTCCAAATCCTCAAGCACAAAGGTTTCTGATGATCCTTCCCAAAAGGCAGGGAGTTCCTCTGAGCTTGCAAACTCAAAGGAAAGCAACAGAGATGCAGGAACAAGTAACAATGAAGGAGAGGCTGTGAAGACAATTGACATGGCCACTCAGTGGGATATGGCGACCATACCTGAGTGGGAACGTGTGCCAGAACTCTCACTTCCTACAGACAAACTCAGTCCTAAGGATTCTGATGACTTAATAGGAAGTAAAGCTGACAAGAGCAATAAAATAGACTTGTTTGCCCTCAGCAAGGATATGCCATCTAGTCTACGAGGCAAGCATACACATGAAATAAAAGAAAGAGAAGCAGGAAGACCTTCCTTGACAATTGTGTCTGAATACCTGCAGAACAGAAAACTGCGCCTACGTGAAACTGAACCAATATTCACAAACAAGAAGGCACCGGATGATATGCAAAGCTTGAAACAAACAATAGAACGCACAAGATCTACTAAGCCCGAAGGTATTCCTTTTAATGTTTGCCAAGTGCATGACCAACAAATCATTCCAGTGCCAGCCTGGAGAGCAGAAAGGAACTGCCAATTTTGTTCTCAGAAAGTTAACTATGATAGTCCTGTACCTAGTAGACAATTCCAATCTGTGACTAATGCTCAAATTAACCAGATCTTTGGTTCCATAAGACCTGTGCGGCAAGCTAATATACAACCAAGCCCGGTTGTAAGAGGGAAAAGCCCATTTAGGAGGAGTAAAGTTGATCCTGGAATTAGTAAGCAAAGTTGTGATGCAAGTCATAAGCAATGGTGGCTTTGTAATCCATCAGAGTTGGGTCCATTTATCCATTACATCTTATTTCAGCTTTCACTTGTTTCATAATATTTAATTAATCATGTACTCTTGTATTCATTGCCCATTGTAAATGTTTCATTATGTATAAAAGTTGTATTATTGTAAAAATGTGCATCAAGCTTACTTACAGAATTTGACTCAATGAAATCAACATCAAGGTAGTTACAATATCACTGACAGTTTCAGGTAAGGCACCTGCTTCTAAAAACAAATCTATGATCAGAAAATCTCCAGAGCGAGAAAATGATGTTCAAAGGAAGAGCTCTGTTTTAATGTACAATCACTCTACTAGAGACACCAGGGACTTGCCTTACGGTGACAGGCTTGTAGTCAGAGACCTGCAGTCTGAAGAGGACGCATACTCGCAGGCCATGAGGGAGGTGTCAGCCCTCAGTGTTAACAACAAAGAACAGAGGAAAGTCCAAGATATGAGGAACAAGGTGGCAGTAACTAAACAAAATGTTGAGAAAGAGTATAAGGACACTATGAATTTCTTGAACTCCTTGCCTAAGGACAAGGGTAGTAAAGTTATTGTGAGTATGACTAGATTTTTAGGTTGTATTTAATTCCCATACATTTATTATTAAACTTGTACTTCTATACTCATTTTCTATAAATGATAGAACATTTGCAAACATAATGGTTTTTTATTTTAGAAAAATGCGTATATGGATGAGCGTCGGCACCAAATGCAGCATGAGAGTCGCCAGCAGAAGATGCAACAAGAATACAAGAAGATAGAAAAGGAATGTAAAAAACATAACTGTTCGGTAAATATTCAGTTTGAGTTAAAAATTAAATTGATAAAACTACCGTTTACCAATTATCTCAATTTGACTACAGTAATATTCTTATATATTATTTTCAGAAATCGCGCAACCAATCCAAATCACCTGTAAGACACGACATGGATGACAATTTTGACAGCAGAGACTTCCAATTGTCTTGGATGCCCGTGCCCGAGACTGACGGCAACCTCGCCATCCACACAATACCTAACACAGTGAAACAGGGCAAGTCTGGCAACAGTGTCAAGTTCAGCCAAGTTGATAGTTACCACGAATACAGGTCACGGCATAAGCACACGCCTCCAACTAAAGATACGCAGGACAATCCACCTGGCAAAAGAAGAGTTGAAACTGTAGTGATAGATAAGAATACCACTGAATCTTCTGATAGCTCCTCCATTACTTCAGACACAAGTTCATTAGTAAACATGAGAGTTGAAAAGAAAAGGAAACATAGAAATGCTAAAGAAATAAATCAGAATCTATCTGATGCTGAGAGAATAATAATATACAAAGTACTTGATTCAAAAACTACTAAAAAGTCGAAAAAACAAACAAAACTTTTGAATGAAATTGCAAAATCTTTGACATGTATTGGAAAAGTTCAGAAGCAGGAAACTGAAAATACAACTAAGAAGAGAGCTGAAAATGCAATATCATTTGAACAACTCAATGAAGGTATTTATATTTACCATTTTTACTATTATAAATCAATCCAATGTGTATAAAATTACACTGTTCAACACGATTTTTGTTTCCTTAATAATTTTTACTGTTATTGGGTATTTCTATGGCCTTGACTATAAAAAAAAATACTAGGAGATTGCTAACAGCTTTACTTTTTTAAATATAGACTTCTACTATTTTGACTAAAAAAAGACAAGAAGATTAATATGTTAAAAAAAATTCTGTTTAACACAATCAAATGATCTTTTATAAGATTTCCTTGAATGAACGACTTTAGGTAGATCTCGTTGCAAACTCCAGCAGTAGTCTGCCATCATATGTGAGTCCCACCTTCCCTGATAACGCTCTTCAATTGTCCGAATATCCTAATGAAATCTTTCAAATAAATATTCGTCACAAATATAGCAAAAACAATCTGGATTAAGTACACAACATCTTCTTGACGAAGCCATATCGAAAACAACAACAAAATGTATTTTAGTGTCCACCAAAAGACGAAAATTTAAGTAAAATAGTAATTGAGGGTAGTTAGTTACAATTCAAAAACAAAACCTGTTAGAGCAAAATTGTTGCCATATTTAAAAAATACTTGTCAAATTGAGACAGAAACAAAAAAAAAACACAGGAAACAAAAAATTTGCTTTCTTTTGGTGAACAGTGTTATCTAAGGTCTGTTAAAAATAGAAGTCCCGTTTTTAGCTGTTGATATTCAAAGACAATGTTTTCAAAATATTTTATTTCTTTTTCAGGTATCTACAAAATGGTGGAGGAACAGGGGTGAGTTTATATGTTTTATAATTAATGTTTCTATACCATGCCTCTTCTTTCCCTATTATTACCAATTCCCCTCCTTGTGCAGGGCAGGCTACAAGATGAGTTGTTGCACTACTAATGTTGAGATGTGGAAGTCCACCACGCCTCTCAAACCTTGGTGGTAAATTATATATACCGTATTGAATATTTATAGTGTATTATTTGATCATATTAGTGTAGTCTTTCAACACATAGTGCATTACTGCTTTTATACATTATACAAAATGATTGCAATCACCTACAAATCTCAAACGCAAAACATTTATTTCGAATAGAAAATAAGCTACCTACAGTCCAGCCACAGGCATAACTGTGAATAGGTTTAAATTAAACAACACTGAAAAGTCTTTCTGGGGCTACATTACAGTAACACATTTCACTGTCAGAGACAGCTTAAGCGATGAAGAGCTTGGTCTGAAGAGGGTGCATTCTGAAAGTTAGCAACGTCGCACATTCCTTTTCAATGTTTCACTGATTTGATAATATAAATCAATATTACTGAATTAAATTATGATGTCTCTCTGTGTTGCACTAAAATATTGGTAATAAATAATTGCAATAATAAAACTTAGGTGTTGAAACGGTTTTAAACATAGAAAACGCATTTGAAAGGTTCCCAAGTGCTTTTATTGACCTAAAACTGACACTAAATATCACTGAATATTGTTAGTATTTAATTACTAATTACTCATAATTCAAAATCAATATTTTAGTACAACACTGAGAGACATTTCATTCAGAAATAATATTTTTTTTTCAAGACAGGGAAATATTTGAAATCTATGTGCGTCTTTCAGAATGCATGGTGCATTCTGAAAATGAATATAAAAGATAATTGATTTCTTGTCCAGGGACAACGTAACGTCGATTTACTATGACGCCCCTGACAGCGTGCCAGCTGCGCGGTCTGGAGACATGCATCGTCGATCGTGTCGCTGTGAGAGCCCATGCAAACGTCAACATCATAACAGAGGTCAGTATTATCAGTTAGCCAGTCGTATATTTGATGTGTGCGATGCTTTATTTATAATGGGTGTAACAGTACCCTTAACTAAGCTGAAAGTTACTTGTTCGCCCCGTCCTTGCAATTATTTTTTTGTTCTAGAAATCTAGACCACACCTGGGAACCTTCTAGTAACGGAGATATTGGGGGTCAAAAGTCCAACATTTTCTCAAACTTTTTTAAAATACTAGTTTATAACGTTTACTTTACTTTAAATACCTCCATGACTCGTTTACTATTCAATGCATCCATCTGCACAATGTTTTGAGTGCGTTACATTGAGTTTTACTGCAAGATGTGATTTATCACCCAAAAAAAGTCGTATCCCAGCAATAAATTGTGCGCAGAGTTACTTATTTTGATGTACAAAAAAAAACTATCTGCATAAAAAAACCGACTTCAAAAAAAAGTCTAAAATAACTGTTTTTTTACGCAGATAGTTTTTTATTTTTCCTTTTTAGTTGTACTACAGTGTGAGAGTACCTACCTATTTTTATTACTTTAATTATTTCACATCGTATCAGCTTTCTAAAAGTAAAATACTATGTTTATAACTCAATCACATTTCCTATCAACTTTTAAAAAGGTGTTTTTGACATGGAAAGAAAAATTCCAGTGCGAGCAGGGTTTGAACCTGCGACCTTCCGATTCAGTACACCGGATGTCTTAACCAACTAGACCATCGCACCCCGCTCACAGATCTCTGAATTTTCGTTCCATTAATAACGTCTTAGGTGAAGTTAAAAAGGTGTTGCACACGGCTAAAAAATATTAATTTTTAGTTTTTTTTTTAATACGTTTTCCGTCGATTAAATAAAGCATAGTCCCCTCATTTCGATATGTGCACATTATGGAGACTCACACTGTATACCACACAAATTCTTGTCATGAATTAATTTTTACATTGTAACTAAAAGTCATTAAGAGATCATCATGTCATAAACATAGCTCAAGAAGAAGAATTCGTATTAACATGTTCATTGCCAAGCCAAAATGCTGAACTTACCTAGATGGCCAAAATGAAAAATTCGTTGAATGTTTACCTGCAGTTGCTAATTTCTGGCTCGTACATAATTGTAAGGCACGATGTCGCGTGAACGGCCATAGCATAACAGGCCATTTCACGCGACGTCGCGTGATTTGGCAATTAACGTGAAGAAAAAAATCAAATTACTGAACCGATTTTGATGAAATTTCATGGGACCATATCCTTGGCGAAGTATATCCTTTCGTATAAAAGAACAATATTTCATATCGGTTTAGAAATGACGGAGTTCTGAGGTAACAAACATATAAAAAAAAATACAACTGAATTGAGAACCTACTCCTTTTTCAAGAAAGTCGGTTAAAAAATCCTTATTTTCATTTTTTCAGGTACTTTCCTACATTGGGAAAGCGGCGAGTGTCCTGCACCTGCAACGTAAGTATTTAACAGTCTAGGTTTTTAAATCCATACAGGATCAGGAGATCCTATATCATAACAGGTACATAATATAAAACGATTGCTCTTAGGACAACTAACGACAGCCAGTGGCCCAACGAATGCAAAGAAAATCCGAGCAACCCTCCTCCATCTGTACAATCTTCTGTGCCATCAACATCCTCCATTGTAACAGTCGCCAACGACAAAGGCGGTTCATCGGAAGGTGGGTATATTAAATTAGTTGACGAAACTGGCCACGAGGCGGGAAAATTCTTCATAGATTCTTCTGGGCTCCTTAATAATAATGCTTACGAAGTGGTCATACAGCTTCGAAAGAAAGATAAATTGCCACAAGGAAAAATACCTGATGAAAACACAGTGCTCAATCATAATTTACAATCTGGAAAGGAAATCCATAATAGTGGCAATGAAAATAATCTACCTACTAGCTGCGAGCCCGACGTGAACGATGTACAGCTAACTTCTGACGAAGACAGACGCAATATTTTGGGCAACAGAAATGATATTGATCACCAGTCCTCTAAGACACCACCTCAACCCGATCCCACAACCACAAATATCTTCTCTAAAGAACCAAATATGCCGTCTGACAATAACGAAAAATGTCACATCAAAACTATTGCTGAAGGAAGTGATGATGTATTTTTTAAACAATCTACTTCGGAGAATAAAAAAAAAATGCGTGAAAAAGGCGTGCATACATCTTTAACTGAAGGAACAAAAAGTGACCCTCTCCCTAGACCGTCAACAACTACATACACTCAAACTACCTTAAGCTCTCCGACACATAGACCTGTTTTCTTTCACATGAGTTCCTCGACTTCTACTGCTTATATGAGTCCACCAGAAATGATTTTACCTAAATTCTTAAGACATGATTATGCCACAACCGAAGAAGAAGCATATGATCCAATACGCACTTTTGAACTAATTGGAAAGGAATATCGCGAAGAATTTGCTGACTGCGCGTGCCGGAAATGTGTACTCGCTAATAAGTCGGGACCAAACCAAGTCGATGTACCGGTTAACTGTAATAAAAAGTATGAAACTAAAAGATTTATAACATCGCCAAATACAGCAAATAGTTCTCCTGGTAGACGGCAAGCTATTGATGTTCTAAAAGGAAGAAATGTACCCTGCAAAAGGACAACTATTGACAAACCAATGTGCACACATTATAATCGTGGAAAAGCTGATCATGTAAAAAGGCACTGTCATAGAAACAAAAGACCCAAATCGTCCCGAAACGCTAATACGCACGATGGTATAGATTTGACTTCAGGTAATAGATATAAATTTGCAAGTTCTTGTCGGGATAAAAAGCCCGACCAATCTAGGTTAAATCCCATTATTAGGGATTACGTGAATAAATTATTGGCTCTGAATAGAGAAGGGCTTAAAGCTGTTGAAGTAGCAGCTCAAGAATGCAGCCCGGTAGGCACTCCAGGCAGCTCAATAATTAATGTCCCGTTTAATGTTGATGAGAGAAAATCTTCACGGATGAATACGATATCGTTAGAACAAATAAAAAACTTGATAAAACGGCAAATAATGGAGGAGCAACTGACACGAAATTCATGTGTTCATTCAGTTACTAATAATAAGACGAATCTGAGAAATTCTACGTCGCGAACATTCCGCAAAAAGCCTGTTCACAAAGTGAAGTCCTTAAATATTTCCAAACACTTTCTAAAGCAAATAAAAACAGGTCCAGGAAAGTATAAAAAATCTGCGTCGCAGTCATCGACTGACGTTAAAAACAAACTGGCTGGCATTCGTCCAGACAAAAGCACAAGCAGCAAAAGCCCACCCGCACCGAGGCAGGTTTATATGGAACCATCCTCCAGATTCAATGATTCTGAATCTACAGAGAAACATTCTGCTGCCGGGACTGAAAAATTCGAAACTCGAACCAGAAGTGAGTCCCCTAAAAAGAGAAACACACCATATTCGAAGCGCCATCAAGCTACTGCGACGGAGACAACAGTCGATTCTGAGTCAACCGGACAATTCAGCTCAACAGATGTTCCCGTAAGTATGTCTACGCAGACTACCCAAAACATTGATGTTAACACTGATACAAATTTTATGAAATTAGCAGAAGATAAATTGCAAAACATGGAAAAAATTGCTGATTTGACCGAAAAATGTACTAAAAGGTTATCAAACCTTGCCAAAGTATTAGAGGAGGTACGAAAAAACAAATCACTGGCTTATAGTCAAATTTCTTCTGGAGAATCAACTGACTCTCAATCTGATAAGCCAGTGGTAAGTCCCATTACATTTGACTCTAACGATGTTCCACAGAGGCTGGAAACGAAATCTCCGGAATCTGTTCGGGATAAGAAAAACTCTAAAGAAAACGAACTTCTGCCTGAACATTTTAATATCCTGGCAGATATTCCCAAACCAGATTTTAAAGCAACAGAGACGAATTTACCAGAAAGCCCAAAACATGTGGAAAAGTTGGATTCGCCTTTACATGTACCTAAAAATACTGCGGAAATGATGGTTAAAAGTAGACCAAAACCACCACCGGCTTTGTCCCGACTCAGTTTAAAACATGGACAAGAATATATACATCCGCACGAACTATCAACTGTTATAGAAGTAGACTCTCCTATGAGTACGAAACACAAGAATCAGTCTGCGCGCAACGATGCGAAAGAGGCTTCCATCAATTCTAACAGATCATCCCCTGTGCCTGGGGACAAAACTGTAGAAAAAAACGGGCAATTTGAAGTTGGAAAAGAATCCTCCATGAACCCTGACTTGCTTCGAACTAAGTCAAATTTATCTAAAATTTATAAATTTTCGTCAACAGAATCATCAGACGATTCTAAGTTCCAAATGATAGATCTAAAACAATTTAATGAGATTATGTTGGAGCCTTTTATTAGTATTCAAGAATATGCAAAACAATACAACATGGAGCCACCAGACGAAGGTTCCAATTTGGACGATATACAGAGAGATGATGCTATTCATGATGACATCAGTTCTTTACATTCAGATGGTAGTTTACCAGATGTTATAGCAGAATTATTGAAGAGAAATATTATTGCTGAACCATTCAAATTTGACACAGCATCCAATATTAACTCTACTACCGTTTCTTCGGAATCTACGTTATCCATGCTAGCATTGACAAAAGCACGCAGGGGTAAGAAGAAATCGAATCTTGTTACCCAAAATAAAGAAAATATCGCCGAAACGTCGGATACCATGAGCTTTTCTTCAAACCCTGACCTAGAAAATGCTTTTAAAAAACTTGGTATGGGCTGGGCATCCTCCACTTTGAAAAAGACAAAGGAGCGTTTGGCTTTATCGTCATCCTCAAACACCTCTAGTTCTAGCTTAAATCAATTTAAAACTAAAAATTCCCATCAGGAAATACCAGCCCTAGTTTCAGATTCTGTTTCATCTGGAGGGAATGTATGTAAGCCCACACCAAATAAGAATACTGTGGACAATGCAAAAAATGCAGAACAGCAAACAACTTTCTCGAACTCCATGACTGTTAAAGAATTTTTGAGAAATGAATTAGCTAAGAAAATTACCTTTACAAATAAATCAAATGTTAATGATACTCAAGAGTTTGTTTCTTTGTTTGAGACAAAAATACCTGAGGAAATGAAAGAATCATCACAGGTAAATAGCAATGAGCGCTCCACAGAGAGTGCGCGCAGCGGCACTAACAGAGCGCGGACCTCCACTCCCGTCCAGCTATTCAAGTCCCTGACGTACCGCTCGAGCTCCAGTTCGAACATGTCTAATGGCTTGTTCAGTAACGCCAATGACCTATCATCGGTTAAAATGACGTCAAATTCCATTAAAAACCATTCCACATCTGATAAGGATGACCTGACCATTCCTACGTTCAGTCTGAGAATGAAAAAGACTTCTGACTGTAGTAAAAGTGATTGAATGCTAATTTGCTGTTTATTAATATATTTATTTATGCGAAATGTAAAAATTTTGTGAAGCAAATATTTTTGTAATGATGTTGTTTGGACTTGTATATTTTGAATAAATGAATAAGAGTCAAATTTAACCAATTTTATTTTTTCAAGAAATAGAGCAAACAAGGTAATATACCACAACATTTATTTTTATTGCTTTCACAATTTCACTTGTCAACTATACACAACATTGCATAAGATCTCAAGTACAGATTCATATTATTATTTCTATTCGAAATTAATGTATTTTTTAACTATAGCTTTGATAAGTAGATTAATATTAATTAGAACAATAAGTTATTGTAGATCTATAGTAAAATAAATTTTTGATGGCAATAATTATTATCTTGTGACTTGCATAATTCTAAAACACATGTTAAGTGGATAGCTGGCAGCAAAAAGTTTGTCAGAGATCCAACAGAATTCAAATTTAGACCAAAGTGTACTATTTACTATGTAGTAACTTAACCAATAAATAAAATACTATTACATACATGTAAATTAATACCTGCTAAATGATCACAGAACATAATTAGCTCCTAAGCTATACTAACTAGGGAAACTTGCATTACATATCTAACATGATGTTAATATTATAAAAGTAGGATTTTGAGTTTTGAGATTAGATTATGAGATTTCTGATGATGTAACAAAGTTTCCCTATAAAATTTTGCTAATTAATCTTTTTGACAAAATTATTCTTTTTTCTTATTATCCTTTAGTATATGATCCCTCACAAGTGTATATGCTAGTCCTAATGTTAGCGCTGACACTACAGTGCCTTGGGCTGCCACTCTTAGCTGCATTAGGAACACACTGGTGCTCATTTTACCCCTAGTCTTGTATTTGTATGCTCCAAAACCACACACACCCAATAATCCCAGGATACCTGAAACAATTAAAATTGCATTAATTTAACAGAAATGATGTCAAGGCTTCTTTCTGAATGAT
Source organism: Noctua janthe (assembly GCA_910589295.1). Taxonomy (NCBI): domain Eukaryota; kingdom Metazoa; phylum Arthropoda; class Insecta; order Lepidoptera; family Noctuidae; genus Noctua; species Noctua janthe. The sequence continues at coordinate 6,961,099 of OU342556.1, read as the reverse complement.
TGCTTGGATACTTTACATAAAATATGTAATTGTATTTTAGATAAAAACATATCGTTGAATTAGGTAATGAAGTTTTTGTTAGGTAGATTAATTAAGCGTTTCACCTATGATCATAAATGGCGAGTCTTTAGACTTTCTTGCTAGCCTATCTGATTGAGATTCATCTCTATAATCAAATATTTGCTTCGGATTCGACATTGTGCACCTGAAACATAAAATACATAACCTTCAACCAAAATAAAGGGACAGATACAAAAAAATAAGTAAATGGGTATTTTACAATAAAAAGCAACTACTGTTGGTTATATATTTCCCTGAAAGTATATTCCTATCATTAAAAATCGAATACACCATCTTGAACATCAGGGAAATCCTTATTATTATTTTGGCTCTAGCTTGTCAAGTATCATAACAGTTCAATCCTATCAAAGGTCACAGCTGAGATCTTGATATGTTATTACCTATTTATCTTTAAGACAATTAACAACTCCACTCACAAAATTATATAACTTAGAACATTTAATACATTATATTGCATCACAATTACACATGGACACTTACACACAGACTGACAGCTACTGCTACTACTGCTGAAAGAAAAATCCTGACTCCGCTGCTTTTCAAGTCCAATCTATTTCTGTCTCGATTGATTTTCATCAATGGAAAAGGATGAAACATCAATGTAGTGACGTAGTCCACTGTCCAACGTGAAAAATCTCGCAACTTTGTTAACTGCTGTGCTGTACCGTTTGTAACCGTCAAAACTGCTGAAGGTCACGGTTGTCAAAATGGATTACGTCACTTGACATTGACATTTCTAAATTAATCATGACCAAAGAGTAGAATGACCTATACCAATAGGAAATGACATGATTTTTGTTCAGAAATGGTAATAGACCTTACATTTTTTTAACTTTATTGCTTTAATTAAGTATTTTTATATTATAGATCTATCTTTATACATTATCTTACTGTTTAAGAATATTTTTTTACTCAGTTTCTCTTTAGTACTCTCGGTTTTTCATTCACTTACCCTTTCATAACAATTCATCGTCGTTGCGAGGATTTGGCATTTGTGATTGATCCTAAAATACCACAGATATGAGGTAATTTTAAGGGCACGTGTAAAAGGCAAAGCAAGGTCATGGCAAATCGAATCAAATTAGTTGGCGCATTAATTCGCTACGCACGCATTTTTTAAATGCTATCGCTACGCTAGTGCGCAGTGCGCATGAATCTACGACACCAATGTCGTAGGCATGAATAAACATTACAGGTCGGAACTAACGCTGTCGTCTTTTTTCAGAACAATTTCCACAGACAATATCAAAAATGCTTATCAACCTCCTGGCATGTCATTCAAGCGCCAAAAGAACCATGACGCACGACCATAACTATTTTTTTATTAATTTTATTTGCGTTCAATGCACACTAATGTAAATAACGGTCAAGTCAGGGGAAGTTTTAAATAATTAGGTCGGGCGAAATAGATAACAAAAACTTTATTTTTGGTCCCAAAATCAAAGGCAAGACATTAAAAACACACAAGATGATAAATACGTAATTACTTAAAGCAAAACTTAACTTATTTATTTTTTTAAGTATACAAAATCTTAAAACTAAAGTAAAAACAAGTACATAAAAGCAATCTTAAAATAAGCGTTAGTTAGATACAGTCACCAACAAAAGATTTCCAGATACATTACACCAATGATATTATAAATAAAAAGAGCATATCGTACTAGCGTGCGAAAATTGTTGCCGACAAATTCAGACAATTGTCTTAATTTAAGTACTTCAATCGCAATAGTTATCTCTTTCTGTATCATACGTTCCGTATTATCGCAGTCGTAACAACGCAACGATATTTGAACGCAGCTCAGTATGAACGTAGAGTATCTTCTTTATAATATCGTTGTATTACACTGATTTATCGGAGTAATGCGGAATACATATAATAAATGATTATGATTAATGGCGTACTTAAAAATGATTCAATTATGATTAAATTTATAAACCAGCAATGTTGTTGACGACTTTCATTGCTGACTGTACCTGGCTATAAATTGTAGTAAAGTTGTTTAATTCTATTTAAGTATAAAAATTGTGACATTTGATTCTGATTTATGCTACGATAAGTATATGGAAAGTTGTATAGAATGTTTCAGTGTTTCCAATCTTTACAAAATAAATAACACCCGTATTTGACAACACGGCACGATGCCAACCAATGTTTTGAAAAACTTATCTATAATTTTAGTAATAGGAACATTGATTGTCTCCCAGGCGCACAGCGTCCAATTTTTCGCTTTTCTACTAATTGTACCGCTCTAACTAAAGCTACATAATGAGGAGCTTGATAACCTCCGAAACTAGTAAACACACATAGCAATCATATTATCATAGTATTATGAAAAACATGGCCCATTAAGAACTTGTACTATTATCTAAGTCGATGGTGATGCCGACTAGGTTACCGACAAAAACGCAGGCAAAATAATACGTTCCGTTCGAGACCGAGAATGCTGAGCAATGAGTAATTATAAAGGTACTAGGAGTAAAATCTTCTGACTTCAGCCAATATCGACTCGTAAGACGACTCGTCAATGATGATGAACCGCTTGGCTCGCCTGCTAAAATAGTAAATGTCCCCGGTGTAGATGTCGAACCACAGCGCGTGAATGTGGAGGTCGTGCTTCTCTAGACGCTTCTTCAGCATTCCATAGGATGCGACGTTTTGTAACTGTTGTAGAGTGTTCACCTGAAAATATTAAAATAACTATGACCCTCTAGCCTTTCTTAAATCGTAGACATTTAGAAACTATGTAGGTACAGAACCTTATTTAAGCTGTAATAAGGATCTACAGTGGGATGTCCTTATTAGCAACAACGTAACGCAGTGAAATATGCCTACGTATTTTTAATTTTTACAAAGATAAACAGAATTTTCTCTAGGTACCTCTTTTATTTACAGATAAATGTCAGAAGTCCCATATCAAAAATGAATCCCTGTAGATATAAAAGTCTAAAGCTAACCCCCATTTTTTTCGGGTGTGAAATCATCAAATGAGGTCCCGCTCTGGGCGGAGCGGAAGGGTGCCAGACTTGTACTGACTAAGTGACTAAAACCCACCCATGTTTCTTCTTAGCCCTTTGTGTTCCAGGGCCGCGGTATCTCTTTCGAATAGTCCCGCAGTCACGAAGTCTAAACCCCTCAAATATAAATTTTGCAGACGGTCATGTTGACGATCGGAGTCAGCAGTTTTGCTATCGTTATTACGCAGCTTTCGGTCCGCAAAGCTCTATCTCAGGATATAACTTTTAAATCAACTATTTAAAAGTTAAAATAATTCGGTAGTGTTATGTTACCTGTGATAGTTTGTCTTCTATACAAAATCTGTTGTCTGGGTCTATGTAGGCAACGAATTTTCGTTGCGGTGTTTCAGCCGTGAAAAGTATAGGCTTTGTAAAATCACCTTTCATTGCCAAGAACTTGTCTAAACTCGTGTGGGCATGCGTGCACATCCATGATTTAAGAGGAGACAGTCTCCTTTGTTCCTGAAATTAAAGTGAAATTTTAGCCACGTACATTGGAAAAAAGCTGGAAACCTGACCATGCCAACAACTCTACAACTTTTCATGTTGCTGAAACAACGTGGCGAAACCGACTGCAAGCTGTACAACTTGTACCTTCCCCTAAATGTGGGGCCTTACTTTTCTTCGTTTATCACTGTAGATGATCATTATGATAATTATAATGTAGGCATATAATACAATTTATACATAAATCAACCATGGTTGCCGTGCCTGAAGGGGTTGGGGTAAGTGTGTATTACACCGACTATTATGATATCAGCCAAACCTTTGTCATTTTATAAATTAATGGGGATACTAACTATACTCGATTCCTCTTTACTTTTTAGCTTATACAGAAGGTTCATCGCTTTACAGTCGCTGTGCCCACACACAATAATGTGTCTTATATCGTTTATAATACAACCAAGCTCCAAGGCGGCTGGCTCGCAGCTAGTCATCTCATCAACAAAGTACTGCGAGTGAGGTATTACATTCCCAGCGTTCCGCACTGAAATTAATAAAGATTCATATTTATATTAAGAGATTGAAGTTGAAAACAACTATAGACAGTTTAGAATTAAGTTAATTACGAACCAACAAACATATCGCCGACACTAGTCTCTGTGAACCTTGTCGGAATCATTCTGCTGTCCATGCATGTGTAAAATACTGCTTTAGGCTAGGGTAGAAAACAGAATGCTAAATTAATACAATAGGAGATTCAGATGCAAACATTAAGTACATACATAATGATTATGGTTACAGTAACATTCACATTATATTTAAGTAGAGTGTAGACAAACTACTCTCTGTGGCCCGCGAAATTAATTTTATACTTTTTGCTGTGCTCTACAGGGTCCGGAATTGTACCTTAGCTTTAAGCTCATTGTAAAATCTTCACATAATATTATGGAATGCAAATAAAGATATTAAAATAAATATATCGTAAAAGAGTCATCAAAGGAACTTGTATTGATTATTTTAATGATTATAATTCTATAAAGCTATATTTGTTACGGCCGTGAATCATATTTTGATCAACATACAACCTAACATTGAAATGACCTGCTAATTGCAAAAAAGTTAATAAATTTTTAATTTCGCGGGCCACCGTGGCGCTTCCACCTAAACAAAAACGGATACTCTATTTTCTTACATTTTGAACGCAGTTTATTTTTCGTAAGGTTGGTATCAATTGATGGGAAACTGAACAGAACCAACAAACAAACCTTACCTGTCAATGAGAGTGAAATGAAATGTCGAAATAAATGCAATTTTCGTTAATAATTTTGTTGAAGATACCGTAATTTATTCGTATTGAACGCAAAATAACAGTTAATAATTAGTGCAAAGTCATAATACCATCATTTTTATTTGTCAATTTAACATCCTTAGTAGCATTTCAGAATAAAAAGGTCAGTAGAAATTAAACTTACCGTAGGATTGTTTTTTACTTCTTGAAATTGTTTTACCATGCTTGCACGATCTAAAACACGATATCTCATAATACCTCTTAGTATTTTTTCCATGATTTTAGTATTGACACGCTCACATCAGCTTTTCACTGTTCATAAAATGATACAAAATAAAGAAGTAAGGTTGTATGTGGTTAAACTAAGATTGACATCTGTGACCTTCATTAGCGAAGCTTATCGTGTCCGCAGCGGACTTGTTCCACAGAGGTAATACTAAATTATAGTGGGTCAACGTACACACGACATTAAGTACGTTAAAAACGTACGTTACTGCTAGTAAATTTTATTTGGCGCGCGTATCTTTTTATCTAAATCATTTAGATATGTATCAGTACACAAAACGGTCTCGTACATATATAGGTGATTCTACAATGGGAAGGTCTAAAAGCTGTTGAATAAAATACTTCAGAGAAATAGAATAAGTGTGTAAATTATTTATATTTCACTCTTTTGTTATCCTCTGTTTTAGATGAATGCCGAATCTGTTATTGGTGATGTAGGGATAAATGAGAATCTTCCTCAAGAATTACCGCTTAACCATAGGTTTCTGGAACCTGAGAAATCAGTTAAAACACTCACAGACATGGCTATATGGGAGAAATCAGAAGCTTATATGGAATACACCGGCTTCATTGCTACACTGAATGAAGCTATAAAGACCAAGCCACTATCAGTAGACTGTAAAATCTCAGAGAATGTAAAGAAACTCCTAGATATACTTGACTTAATTAATAAACTCACTGATGAATTTCCACCTGTTGAGCAGCCACAAAGATTTGGTAATATTGCATTCAGGTCATGGCTCTCCAAACTTAAGCAGAACAGTACACTATATCTGCAAAATGCTCTGCATCCCAAAATACACTTAGCTATACCTGAAGTCAAAGTTTATTTGGAAGAGAGTTTTGGTAACTCTACCAGGATTGACTATGGGACAGGCCATGAGATGGCCTTTGTCATGTTTCTCTGTTGTCTGTATAAAATAGGTGATTTAGTAGCTGAAGATAATGTGGCAATAGTATTCTTGGTTTTCAATAAATATTTGAGTATAGTCAGACGCTTGCAGAAAACATATAGAATGGAACCAGCTGGAAGTCATGGTGTGTGGAGCTTGGATGATTATCAATTCATACCTTTCATTTGGGGTAGCTCACAACTTATCGATCAGCCAAGAATATATCCACCGGCAAAGTTCTTGAATGAAGATATAATTGAAAAATATCACAATGAATACATGTTTTTATCATGTATTAAGCATATTAAACAAGTCAAGACGGGTCCCTTCGCAGAGCATTCAAATCAATTGTGGAGCATAAGTGGTGTTGGCTCTTGGACCAAAATCAATCAAGGTCTCATTAAAATGTACAAAAGAGAGGTTTTGGGAAAGTTTCCAGTTGTTCAGCATGTTCTCTTTGGTTCCCTGCTTCCTATAAGGAGATTCCCTATCAGCCATTAGAGTAATATGATGCAGAGAATTGCGAGTCATTGACAACAAGGATTGTCAATATTTTATGCACTACTTAAAGTAGCAATATTGAAAATGGACAGACTGTGGCAACATGTGGAGAGAAAGTGGAAACAAAATTATAGAATGAATTTGTTTCAGTAATTTTTAAAATGTTGTTTTATTAATGTATCCAACCATGTTAGTGCACTGTTACTGCCTAATATATTTTGTCTTAATTTATGTGTATATTGGTATGAAAATATAAAATGTCAGTATTATGAGTTGTGCAATTTATGACGAGTCTCTGTCACTATTATTTAATAACCTAATTATTATGATATTAACAATGACATAGTGATTTTTGGGCGGGTAACCATGTTGGAATGCCGGATGATAGAGATTGCCAGATATTATCAGATAAATAAATTGGTATTCATTTTGTTTCTTGATTTCACGCTTGATGTAGTATATTAGTATCATATAAGTAGTATTAGTTTAGAACAAATACATTGACCTGAGTTCGAGGTCTCTTCTTAAAAGCGTTCATCTATTAGATGATATCCCACGGAAATAAAACAATTGTTTAATTTGTCTATGAGATATTGAAGTAATATTATTTGGAATTCCATAATTTAGTGCCTGAAAAATATTTGAATAGTTTTCTCATATACAATTTTTTTTTTTTAATAGTTCATAGTAAAATAAGCTCGTGGCTAAATAATGACAGCCGCTCGAAATCGATCTTTAGGTTAAGCCATGCTTGCCCATTACATACTGAGTTTCCTCCGTGCCTCGGAAAGCACGTTAAGCCGTTGGTCCCGGGTGTCATTTGTAGATCTTTGACAGTCGTTAGGTAGTCAGTGGCCCAAAAAGTCTGACAACCAGTCTTACCAAGGGGTATCTTATTACCCAGTACTGACTGGGTTGTGGAGGTCAGATAGGCAGTCGCTCCATATAAAATACTGGTACCGTCAACTGCCCTGACTTTGCCCGGATTTTGATATTTTTAGCCTTTAACGTGAAATAAAAATTAAAATAAGCCCGATTTCCATGTTGTGTACACATATAACCTTATAAAAAACTCAAGAATTCTGTAATTTTAATTTGTTTCAGTAAATTTTCGTAGGTAATGAAAGTTTTTGAGGGTATTTTTAAAATTAGGCAAAGTAATGGCTCATGTCTCTGACATTGCCTAATACATTTACTCCAAAATAAACAATTCGATTTTTATGATGGCACAGTGTAAAATGTAGTTTAATGCATAGAGAATACAATCCAATTTTAAATGACAGATTTTGGGAGTATTTTAGTAGGTAAAATTACTTAGGCAATGTCTGGACACCATTTTATACAATCTTCATACATTGACAAAGAATGGGTAGGGTTGTGTCATAAGAAAATGAAACGAAATATGTTTTTGTTTTTATTTTTTAAGTAGGTATTTCGAGAAGTATTATTAGGAACAATCAGAGGCACTAGCACGAGTGCGTGACGTGAACTTAAAGTAAATAAGGTATACCAAATTGCTTTTCAGCATCATATGATGAGATGTTTTTGTTTTGAACGAGACCAACGGCGATGTTCAGAATGCTCTCATCATAATCTTTATATCTTCTTCGTTGAGTTTTGTCCATTTTGATCGTCCTTCAAACAAAAAGAACCAGAATCTAGATATTAAGTAAAAAAAAAAATTCAAGTCTACTAAAAATATATTTCTTTTTCATCGTGTTAACATAAAACAAGAAGTTAATTGAGTTGATATTCATTTATTAATTAAAAACAGTACACCTTCAAAAAACATATAATTAATAAGAAAACCTGTTTGAGTTATCACGTAACATCTTCCTTTTTTGATGTCGGTAAATAACAAAGGTGTCAACCCTAGCCTAGGCAAAGTCACGATCACTCGTTCAAAAAAATTGCCTGACTTTGCCTATTTCGACATTTCTCGCTAAATACCGTGTTTTTTTCATCAATTACAATGACAAACGATAAAGCTATCAACGTTTTATAGAATAAGTACAGAACAAGATAGAAATATACATATTTTAATGACTTACTTGAAAAGTTTTTCCGAAACTAAAAATATCAGACTTAGCGCTCTCTAGTTTGACACACATCTGTCAAAAATTATGCATGTTACCAACATAACGTGACCAATTTAGTGTTGCCACTTAATAATTCTAAAAACTGACAAATGTTTCGATTGCCAAGCTAGTAAATTGAAAAAGATATTACCATTTTTTCATTTTAGGCAAACACAGGACGCTAGGCAAAATCAGGGCAGCTGACGGTATTTAGCTGCATCCGGATAGACTGGAAGACGACCCCAATATAGTTGGGAAAAGACTAGGCAGATGATGTATGAAAAAAAATTAAATACATAGGTAATAGTTTTATTTTCATGATTCTAACGGATGAACACTTTAAAGGTTAATTGCAACACACCTTTTTAGTAGATAACAGTTTTATAAACTTACCTATTGTATAATCGTTGAACAATATAATACATTCGGTACGTACTTTGCCCAGTCTCATTATTATACCATTATTGATGTCTACATTTAATTTGCCATTGTTTCGTTTTCGCTTTGCGTGCTTATGTTGATGTATTATGTGATACAATTATGATTGATTACCTGTCATTAATTTTAGCATTTATCTCATTTTCTTGTTATTTGTTTAAAATAAAATACCATTCTTATCAAATATCTTGAAATTTTCTTTTTACCCGACTGCGTGGCGCAAAGTAGGGTAATATGTTTACTAGCTTATGTATGTTTGTTCCTTTGAGACGCTGAAACGCGTGGGTTGATTTTAATTATTCTAACGTCAATCGATTCGTCATAATCTTGCGACTGTCAGTGACACTCGCATACCTTGAGTGACACTAAAGATATGACAACCAAAATTTAATACAGCGACAACCAGACGCCATACTGTGAAAAAGAAAGAAATGAAAATCGACGAACTATGTTAAATGGAGTAGGTATCATAATTGAATTGGTATTTTAAAAAGATCTGTATGTTTCTCTTATCATTTTTCATTTCGAATAACCATTTAGGATCTTTAACGATTTAAAGTTGGTTAGCAACTATTCTCACTTACATTTTCAATACCTACCTACTTAGAATGAAGCCGTGATAAACTGCTTATATAATCGCCTAATACGTCTTATTGACGTATAAAAAGTAATTCGTCTGCGAAATCTTTCACATTGGTACCTACTAAAAACCTGGAAATAAAAAAAATAGTAAAAATCCGACTGGAAAGCAACAAACAAGCACATTTGGAAGCCGGCGTGGCGCATTTGAATATATACAATTATTAAAATATGGATGCTACTCCGTCGGTTGGTCATCATCTGCCTAGCCTTTTCCCAACTATGTTGGGGTCGGCTTCCAGTCTAACCGGATGCAGCTGAATACCAGTATTTTACATGGAGCGACTGCCTATCTGACCTCCACAACCCAGTTAGTACTGGGTAATACGATACCCCTTGGTAAGACTGGTTGTCAGACTTTTTGGGCCACTGACTACCTATAACGACTGTCAAAGATCTACAAATGACACCCGGGACCAACGGCTTAACGTGCTTTCCGAGGCACGGAGGAAACTCGGTATGTAATGGGTGGTCAACCATCCACAGACCAACCTAGGCAAGCGCGGCTTAACCTAAATATCGATCCGTTTGGTGAATGAAGTAAAACAAAAATTCCAACACATACAATAACATTCGTTTATTAACGCAGAACGCGTAAATTAACACAGCCATTCACTTTACGCCATTTACAATTAATTAGTACATAAATATAAGCGTTGCTACATAGGTATGGAGCAGCAGGGTTTGTAAAGAAAGGATACATAATATATAATCTCATCCCTTTACATCGTAATATTGATCCCGAGCTCATTATGTCCAAACAATATCTCCTTTATTAAAACTTGCCGCCATATCACCGACCTTCGACGTCGTTAATCTATCGGATGCTCACGATAGTAACGAAATTGATAGATAGACGATAGCTCGAAATCAAAAGATAACAGTTTGTAATGTAAGTAAGTAGGCACCACTGTTGGTTTGTTAAAATTAATGTTCGATTGCCAAAGAACTAAACTTTAGGAACATTCAATTCAATGCACTGTTACATCATTGATATCTATGAGTTAGAACCACTTGGGTAGCATTTATTTACTTTTAATACATAGAGTGTTGAATAAACTACGCTACCGTGATTAATACGCGACAATTGTTACGTGTCTGTGTTCTGACTACCCACATCTTGCACAAATAAAAACGAAACGTTTTATAGAAACACCCAATAGCACTCGATGTATTTCGATCAGTATAATATCACTTTCAAATTAAGAATAACACTTCAGCGGCTTCACATAGTATCCACAGAGACATTGGTTATAAGATTAAATCAACTAAATACCTAATTATTCTACAACCTAATATGACTCGTACTTAATGCTCGTTAGATTTCGGTAATACGGCGAGGTTTTCCTTCGGTTTGTTGAAGTGGTTGTTGTATAGGGTGTAGAGCATGCCGCCGCAGAGGGCGCCGACAGCGGTGCCTTGTGCGATCACACGGAACTGCATGAGGAACACACTGGTGCTCATCGCGCCTCGGTTTTTGTACGCCCAGCCGCCGTAGCCAACGGCTCCCACACAACCGGCGATAGCTGTGAAATAAAAAAAATACAATCATTATTAGTAACACATAACATCACTTAATCCCCGAAGAGTTAGGCAGGTGTGTACCCATTAGTGCATCCACATTTCGCCAGTTATGTTTAAGTCCCATGTAATAGAGGGCGAGCCTATTGCCATCAACCGGGCACAAATCTGGACGCCGTAGCTGCTACTGAGAAATTCCTGACGGAAAAACCCATTAACATTTTGCCCGACCCGGGAATCGAACTTAGCAGTTGTGTTTGCGATTACTAGGCCAATCAGGCAGTCAAAATGGCAGTGCAGTAGGTAGTGAGGCAGTCGAGGTAGTAGGGAAACACAGACTTGTTACGGGGGCAAGGCTAACCTGTGGGTAACAACTAAAGAATAATTATAGTAGTAATGTAAACTGTACCTAACTAAACTTAGGTCACGCCATATAAATATAAATCTATCCCGAATAACTCCAGCTCTAAATGAGAGCAGGAAAAATTACACCTCAGGCTTGCACTATTTATTCTGTGCCGCAGGTCTGCAGGCGTTTAATATTTTAAGGCACAATCGAGTTTAAGCGAGAGACAGTCGCTTAGGTATGAGTTGCATGACTCGCTCTGCAGGGCCGAAGTTCCTAATGCCTGTTTCCACCAACACAACATCTAAATCAGGCCCGTCTAACATACGGCCCCGGGCAGCCCGCATAGGTCTTTCATCCGGCCCGCGAGCGATTTAAAACTTATTAAGACGTCAATAAATATTAGGCGAAAATTGTTTAAAAAAAAATTTAAGGTTACTGCAGCATTTCTTTTGGCCAGCTAAGGTTACAAAAATACTAAACTTGGCCCTCCATAAAATTATGTTGGACACCCCTGATCTAAATGAATTTTGAAACATTATTGCACTGATGGAATTTCAACTACAGACGCATAGCCGAGCGTATTTACTAATCGCTTAGTTTTTAGAACGGCCGTTACTCGATGCTTCAATAACGGCAGAGCTCCTATAGTTTACTATTTGTAGCAAAACTAGCAGACAGCCAATGCCGTCATTCGTCAAAGCTGACTACAACCCCATTAGACAAATTGACCACTATATGTATTTTATCTAATTTAGCGAACATATCGTTCCATTTCGTTCACTTGATTAGCTTCAGCTACGTCACTGGCTGAAATAAAACTATCTTATCATATTCATAGCTGCTATGGATAACCTTTGGTTTGTTCTACTACTAACTTTAATATTGACATTTTATATAATGTAATGTAATGTTATTTGATGATTTTAATTTTGTAATATTATTTATTGATATTAATTTTTTTGGTGTAATTTTATTTCACGTACCTAATTTGAGAAACATATTGTAAGCGTAACGGCGTAGCATATATAGTTTCTGAATTTTATATATTTTACCACCTGTTTTTACTTATGTTCGCAAAATAAATGAATTGGATCTGAACCGGCATTTAATTCTGTACTAGTTTTTACGACGAGGCAACCCACAAGGTTTATGGCCGCGTTTTTATCTCCATTTAAGGGCTTGTGGCCTCGACTGTACCTACCTAACGAGATCATTCAATCACTATCAATCTTCGTCGTAAACATCGTAACACATTGCGTCTAGACAAGTTGAAATAAGAGATTTTTCCCATGTTGTGAACTGAAGTATGCGAGATATCGGTTTACCGATTCATCCATTATCCTTAAAAGCTATTATATTAGGTAATAAGCAGCCTCTAGCCACTGTCCGGTATACGGTAACAATAACGAGAGGTAAACATGGATTAACACGACTTCTTTTGAGAGGGGAGAAAGATTCCGTTTTCTAATCATCATAATATTTTGTCCACTTCTTAAACACTTCTAAACTTCCTTATTAACGTATCTACTCTGCGTAACCATCATTACAACATAATCAGTATTACTTATAACGTACCCACTGCTGAGGCACAGGACCTCTCTCTGTGAGAGGGGTTGGGCCACAATCCACCAGACGGGGCCAGCGGACTAGTGTGGGCTGGCTATCATAACAACAAGTTCTACGTGCATACCTGCGACCATAAAGGGAGATTCCTTAGTCTTGCGCATCAGCTTCTCGCCCTGACTCTCCTCATGGTAGTCGAACACGGGTTTTTCCTGCGACATGTCTGCGGCTGAAATGAGGAAAATAAACATGTTTTCATCCTCGTCATTGAGTTTATGACGTCAAGCCCCCATCATATGTTTTTTGGAACGAGTTGTCGAAAAGATAAATTGCATTTATGTTATTCCATAAGTAGAGATAATATTTTGCAACCATCACTTCAATTGCAGTATTTTTAGTTGTGTCAGTTTCAATTCTCGGGGATTATAAAGAGCTACAGCTTTTGGACAAAGTTGGTCTATTCAATCTCAAAGTGCTAAGAGCTAATTAGATTTGTCTGTGAGTGCTGATCAGATCGTGAATCCTCGATACAGGCTTGCTATGGGGTCTCTGCTCCAACGGTTTCCCGAACCAGAAACTAACTTTATTAATATTTATGGTCAGGTAGGCAGTTGAGACAACTGATAGCGTGATAGCTGCCTGTATTCTGTTGTTCCCCACTAGGTTTTCTTCTTGTAGTATGTTATATGTTTGTCTAGATGATTTTTAAATTGGTTTATATTTTGGGCTGAGATTACATCCTCTGGGAGCTTTTGCAACGTCTGACTGTTCGGTTGCTTTGACAGTGTTTGTGAGGGTTATTATCTTGATGGTTCTTCTTAAATGATGGTAGTACAATACTCAGGACTAGCAGGTGAAAACTATGAGCCTTATCGGACACGGGCAAGGAGTAATTCTGTTTACGATAAGTCGCTGACAAGGAAACGATTTATATCTAATCGGCAAATATTCAATGTTCTGTAACTGCATTGTTACATGAAGTCTAAAGAATTTTAGGGAAGGTGCAGGATCTATGAGGCTCATAGAATTCTGCCTTAATTATTGCTGGGCGTACACTACCTACCCATTATTTAGCGCAGCCCAGGGTGGGTTCTAGTGACAGGGACTACGGGACTTCGAAGCAACTCCGAAACCAAGCGTTATCTATATTATACAAGTTCTCAAGAAAACACATGTGGACTGCATCATGTCAAAGTATTTGATGTTATTTGATAGACAAGATACCTACATCTATTTTAAACCAGTAATATAACGTTTATATAGAACCAAAATAACATGTTCCGCCAGTTTCACGGACGTCTATGTTTAGTCGACGTAAGTAATAATAATAATAATAATATACTTTATTGATACAATTCCTTACAATATGCTTATTATCTAGCTAAATTTCACAATATTTAAAGGCGCACAGAAGTTGAAACCCTGACTCCTAAACTAGGAATACCTGTGACTTAGGAGTCAGTGTTCTACTGCCACTTGGACACTATAAACCCTTATGAAAATTAAGAGCTGGTAAGGTGATGTTATACAAAAAGAATATATTATTATGTAGTGATTTAAAGAAAAGAATGAAAAACAAATAAAAGTAAAAATAAATTAAAATTAAAAAGTAAAATGACTGTGTGTTTGATTTTTTATGTGTGAGTGGGAGTCGTGTGTATTGTTTGCAAGGTGTAATTGTGTGTGTTTGTGTGTGTAACTAAGAAATGCGTGTATTTTGTGTTGTGTGAGTGTAATATCAGGAGCCTAAGTTTGTGAATGTAGTGGTGACGAGTGTAAGACTGTGCTTGAGTTATTACGAGCTTGGTGTCTACTTTTATTTTAAAGATGTGGGTGACTGCATTACGTCTTTGCATGGAATGTTGTGAGTTATATCAGAGTGGTGAGTAGTTCCTCAGTTTGAGCATAGTCTAGGAGGTACAGCATGTTCTTCAGCTTAGCTTTTGCATCTTGTTTGCTTAGCCTTGCTATTTGTGTGGTCTTATTAATATTTTTGTAAACAAGAGGGCTCAACACATACAGCTGTCTTCTGGCGAAGGAAGTTCTGTGATTTGGGGTTGGGCATACTATTCTTTGACCACGTTTATTTGAGTCTGGGGGTGGTACTTTTTTATGTTTCCAGAGAGTGGTTCTTAGCACAAATAGCTGTCTCACAGTTAAAAGTTGGAGCTCGGTGTAAAGCTGGTGAGTTGGATAGCGAAAGGGTTTTTGCATCATAACCTTAAGTACTGCCCTTTGCGCACGCTCCAACTCGAGGAATTTAGTTTTGGCCGATCCACCCCAAGCCAAAATACAATAGCCTATGATGGACTGACAAAGTGCTGTGTAAACCATTTTTAGGGTCTCTGGGTCCGCAGAATGCCTTAATGACTTGAAGAGGTGAATTGTTTTCCTGACTTTATTGGCAGTTGTCTCTATATGTTTGTTCCATCGCAGTCCATCATCGATCATCACACCCAAATATTTGACAGAAGTTACTGGAGGGAGCGCTGGGCAAGAGCAGGTCGAGTTTTCCGTACAGGTGTGAGCTCTAATTGAGTACATGTTTGGGGGTTTCATTTTAGCATGAATAGAGAACGGGATGTAGTTTGTCTTTTGTAGGTTCAGGGTAAGTAAATTTTTGTGAAGCCATTCCATGACAATTTGCAAAGATTCTTCAGCGTTATTTTTCATCTCATCCCAGTTCTTCCCATGTATTATGATGGCTGTATCATCGGCATAGGTAAATATACTAGCAGATGGAAGAGTAAGGGTGCATAAGTCATTGATGTAGATAAGGAAGAGCGTTGGGCCTAGGACACTGCCCTGCGGGACTCCGTATGACATTATCTCATCAGCACTAATATGTGATCCTATCTTCACACAGATTTTTCGGTCCATCAAGTAACTCTTGAAGAGATCATGAACTATGCCTCGTATGCCGATGCTATGTAACTTGGATAGAAGGGTGGGAACAGAGACCGTGTCAAAAGCTTTTTTTAGGTCAAGGAATAGACCCAGGCATTTATGTTGATTGTCTAATTTCCTAGCAACAAGTTCAGTTAGGTCTATGACTGCGTCTTCTGTAGATACTCCTTTTTTGAAGCCGTACTGATTTTTTGCTATTATGTTGTATTTGTTTAGGTAGTATACAAGTTGTTTATTGATAATTTTCTCCATTATCTTCGACATAATAGGTAGTACAGCAATGGGTCTATAGTTGTTTACACAATCTCTGTTCCCACTCTTATGTATTGGGTGTATTACGGCTTTTTTGCACGTATTAGGGAATATGCCTGTGGCTATGGAACAATTTACTATGTGAGTAATAAGTGGTACGAGGACATGTCGACATAGTTTTATTAGTTTGACGGGAATACCATCCCAGCCAGTGGCACAGTCTTGTTTTAGGCTTGAGATAATGGAGTCCACTTCAGCATTATCCACTCCGAGAAGAACGAAGGAGGTAGCGGGACACGTGCTTGGGGAGAGATGTGATGGGGAAGGTTGGGCCGCGGTATTTATCATGGATGCCAACTTTTGACCGATGTTCGCAAAGTAGTTACAGACAAGGTTAGTTGCATCGCGTTTGTCAGGGACTGTACTCAATAACTCGTAGGGGGGGTTGGTTTTCTTATTTGTGCAAGTGATTTCTTTGATTTTGTTCCACAGTCTTTTAGGGTCGTTTTTTGCTTTCTGTAGCTCATTTTGTTCATATATTTTTTTAAGTTTTTTGAGTAGACAATTACAGTAGTTCCTATAACGTTTATAAGAGGTTTGAATTATTTGGCTGTCAGGCGATTTTCTGGCTTTTTTGTGAAGCTTATCACGGTGGCGAATGCACCGTAGTAAACCGGGTGTAATCCACGGTTGAATATTTCTGTCTTTCTTAGAGATGGTTACAATTTTTGTGTGGGTTATTAAAGCGGTATTCAATATTTCCGTAAGTGTGTCAGATGCTAGGTTAGGGTCGTTAGTTCTCAGTACTTTCGAGAAATCTAGGGTTTCGATGTGGTTTGTTAGATTAGTGTAGTCAATTTTTGGTATTTTGCGGGCCGGTACCGATCGTCCGGAGGGTACATTATTAATAGTGAGTAGAATTGGGAGGTGGTCAGTAACATGTGACTCAATCACAAGTAATGTGGCTGTTTTGTCCGTTTTGAGCATCACATGGTCTATGCAGCTATTAATTCTTGTAGGTATCCGGTGGGCGGGTAACAGGCCGTGCGTGGCGTTTAGTGTTAAGTATTCGGCAGCACGTTCTTCTAAACCAATAGGTCGGATGTCTATATTAGTGTCCCCGATTAAGCAGATATTTTTATAGTTTTTTAAGGACAAGAGGATATTGTCTACGCTATTCAGAAAATTGTCGAACTCAGCTCTAGTATTATATGACGGGGAACGATACACAGCCGCAAATGCGAGTTTATTTGTGATTTCACATGTTAGGCAATTTCCGTTTAGAAAATTGGGCTCTTTAACAGTGCAATTAATGCTATCTTTTATATACATAACAATACCGTCGTTCTGGTTGGCCGTCCGTTCTGTATAGTACGAGTTATACCCGTTCAACACAGGGAGATTCACCACTTTACTTAGCCAGCACTCAGTAAGTACCAATACATCACAACTAACATTAAGCAATTTTATCAATACTAATAGTTCATCAAAATTTTTATTTATACTTCGTATATTTATATGGATGATTTTGATATGATGGTTCAACCCTACTAAGTAGTTCGAGCAATCTGAAGGTGGACATTTATATGATTTTGCTACTTCAAATTCAATTAAGTATCTCCATCATAAGGATTTTCCTGTTTATGTACAAAATAGTATTTAGGAAATTAATTTTTTGGCTACCACGAGATATCTTATCACGTTTCTATCAACCATCAAACCTTTTAATAAAAAAATTACACATTTACACCATAAAATGGAAACATCACAATCTGATAGTAAAACACATGATGTAGTGCCGGTTTTCACACGTTAGGTAAATGTGCAAATATGTTATACAAACAATCAACTCGTTTTATACCTTACCTAACGCTAGCTTCCACAAATAATACAATTACTTTAAACACTTCAATAAATTATAGTAAAATTAAATAAAAAAAGATTGCGTCACAATTCACAGAATAACACAAACGATAACTAACCTTGTTATAAATCAAGGACACCGAAATTAATACACTAGATATCACCACGCCACCTACACGTGCAACGTCTGTCGACCGAATGAGCTCAATGAGTTACAGCAGCTACACTGCGATGATATCACCGGCTATTGCCACTGGGGAATCACACGGCGCAGGTTATCGCAACAAACATGCATATAACAATTAATTATCCTACAGTACCGTTACTCAGAAATACAGTTTCTATCACGTACCTTGAACGTAACTGCGGTAAGGCTGGACTCTCACTGTAGTCTGTGCCGCCGAATGCTCAGCTCACTGCAAACCGGTCAGCTCGCGTGTGCAGATAACGTGCGCAAGACGGCAAGACGTGTGCTATGTGCACTCGGTTCTTTCTACAACTTCTTGTACATTTTACGTCATTTCTAATTTACGACGAACTTGTTAATTTTGTTATGATGAAGCTAAAAGTGTTGATAGGATGACAGCAGCCTGATTTCCTTTCATCTTACATTAAAACAAAAAAAAACATAAAATAACTGACACCATGAATATGATATGATGGGCTGGTTTTACAAAAATCTAAGTAGTTATAAGCAGTTCTTTCGAACACAGAGAGCCTTCTGTGATACCTATAGATAAAAGGTGTGAATCTATAACAGATTTCACTGTTTATGGAATAATTCGTGAGCCGAAGGTCACACTACTATAATAATAACGGTACTCGGTACTTTATCGTGATTTTTCTTCATACTCGACCGAGACCTTGACGCTGAGAGGAATCAAGTTCGCAGCTGTTACGACGCGAGGTTTTTTATTGCTTTTGAATATTATCGACGCTGAATTTTAATCTCAGAATAGAATAACCAGTGCAGATATTCTTCGAGAACTGTAGAATTTATATTTATCTACAAATCTAAAACTTTAAATCTTTTGCTGACCCTTCGCTTGTTCCAGCAGTCTTGAAAGAAGATCAAAGTATCTTAGATATTAATTCATCTTCATCTGCCTAGGCTTTTCCCAACTATGTTGGGGTCGGCTTCCAGTCTAACCGGTTGCAACTGAATTCTAGTATTTAATATGGAACGGCTACTTGTTAATTGTAGTATTTATTTAATTGTTCATGTGTAGATATAACAATAATGAAGACACAGCCTAGGTTTTACCGTTAACGATGAATGATGAGTAAGCCTTGGTTACGTAACCCTGGTAATCTCGAGTGTTTATAAAATATTGAATGAATCCAAGTCATAGTTATTGTATCAGGCCAGTCCGGCGTGTCGTAACTTTCATTATGAAACATCTATACATAAAAACAAATAAAATTGAAGTGGCTGTTTGTACTTTAAAAATAACAGCTTTTTACTGAATGCATATGAAAGTACGTATATACTTATGTCTGTCTGTTTGTTTGTTCCTGGGTAATCTCCGAAACGGCTGGATCAATTATGACGGGGCTTTTACTGACAGATAGCTGATGTTATATGAAGTAAATAATAGAAAAAGGATTAGGGGTCTGTGCAAAAAAGTTAAAACCCTTGAAATACCTTGTCGATGTTCCACACATTCGCACGAAGCGCTTTGCTATATCATATATTATTCGCACAGCCAAGGAGTGCAATTCCCTGCCTGCGTCGGTGTTCTCAAGTTCATATATGACCCCAATCTATTTAAGTCGTGAGTTAATATGATTCTTTTGGGTTAGCTCGTTCCATCGTCGATCTCATCTCTGTCCTCAGGACTAAATTGAGGTCAAGAGTAAGCCCATTCAGAAAAAAAAATATTAACTAAATTCGATTTAAATTGCAAAGTAATATTTTCATAATAATTTAACGCCGACGCGACGAAAGTAGCAGCAACAACTATTGAATAATTTATATTTAGGTAATAAAATATAAGTTAAGTAGTGACTACTTGTATTTGTGATGAACGATAAGCTGTGTCAAACTTGTATTACTAAATTATACAATGTTTTTTTTTCAAAAACCATACCTAAGTTAATCAAAACAAACAAAGGATTTTGGTTAATAAGTTTATGAAATGATTCCAAAACAACAATAACATAACATCACGCCTTTTTCTCGAACGGTTGGTACCATGGTATGTATATCAAAAGATATCACAATATCAAATATGTGTTTTTTTATTATAGTCAGCTGTTTATCGCCAGTGTCTGTTCGACGCGATATCTCTATGGAGCAACAATGCCAGTCCGTAATTTGAGGGACTTGACAAGTTGAACTTATGAACGCTGTCGTCCACACTCATCGTACTAATGATGACACATAAAGGTTGAATCAATGTTTCTTTGCCCACTTGCAAAACGCCCGAAATACGGCTCATACAACCAATTTGTCAAGATGTAGTCATTTGTAAATATTAACGACTTTCTGAGGCAGTTGGGTAAAACTACAGAACCAAATTGTGGGATACATTTGAAACATTAAAAAATAATAAATGAAGACGTTTAAATTAATAATTGCTGAGCTTGAGGGCCTGGGTACGATTCCCGGGTCGGGCAAGGTGTTATTGGGTTATTCCATCAGGAATTACTCAGTAGCAGCCACGGAGTCTGGATTCGTGCCCAGTTCATAGCAATAGCTCGCACCTATTACATGGGACTTAAATATAACTGGCGAAATGTGAGTGCGGGTACTATTAGGTCACCTCTGTCTAACCCATCGGGGATTACAGGCGTTTTTTTTTTTTTTTTTTTTTGTTCTGAATGTATGTTAAAATTAAAGGATGTCAGGAGCTTTAGCTATTTTAAAATGGTGAGAAGCAATTACAAACTCGGTAAGTTATTGTAAAAATCTTTTAATAATAGGCTTGTGTTTTAAAATCAGCAACTGATGTTGCTGACCATACAATTGTGCAACATAAATATAACGGATACATAGAACTAAGTCTTGTATGCTGACTGTACTGCAATAAATACTAGAATATTTAATTGAACAAAAATAGACGGTTCTTACGAACGTACTTAATTATACTATAACAGATAAAAATATTTCTTTAGAATACAATTTCAGTAAATGATAGATTTTAGTATTTTATTAACAGATACTTACCTATTTGAGTATAAGCATGAACATGAAAGCCGGTGATTTAAAATGTCTGCAAAATAAGTTTTTGTAGTATGAGATCGTAATACCACATCACTTGCTGAAATTGTAATCCTAACAAAATCACAGTTACATTACCTACACTTACTTAAAGAAACGATAAAGCAGCGACTTTAACATTATAATATAGGTACCTACATCGGTTATATATAGACATCAAATTGTAAATCGACTGGGTTCCCAGTCTACTCTGAAGAAAAAACGATAATTTGGCCCCCAGCACTAACCAAAGAGGAGAACAGAGTACAGCCAATAATAAACCTTAATATAAGTACCACGCAGTCCAAAACAGAACGCATGGTTCATGATTGCGCTCCAGAATGTCATAGAACAGTTTATGTACATCCAACTTTGCACTTTATGAGGCTTATTATAAAGTATATTTATTAATGTCGTCTTAAAATACTCTAGAAACTCGACGCCCCTTATTTGATCGGCGGGAAGCCTCAGGAACCCAATCCACATAAAGGTTTTTTTTTCTTTATTTTGAACAAAGTAAAATGCCAATTTTAACTAAACAAGTTCCTACATAATATGGTTAGCGATGGTATACGCGTAAATAAGTTAGTGTTCCAATTAGTATGAGAGCGTTTTGGTGGACAAAATAAATGTATAGTTAGATTAGTAGTACTACAGTTTTAGTAGTATCACAGCTCTTGGAAGAGTTCTTTTGGGGAAGGATCGTCTTACTAATGATTACCGTTAAGCTGCATTTATCTAATCTGACGATTAATAAGTATTAAGAAGTAGTACACTCAAGTAAAGTCAGTGAAATTAATTGTTAAGTAAACTAACTACCCTCTCAAACAGTTATTCTTTGACAGTTGTGTGAAATGACAACTCGGGAAAGTTGCGAGTGTCAATTTATTTAACAATTAATGTCTCCGACTGTATGTTACGATCACAAACGAAAAATTCCTTCTAACTAAACTTGTCAACAAAAGACGGAACACTACTGTAGTCATATTCACATACATCATTATTTTTTACACGGCCACTTGCCACATATGAAAAGAGCCGAATATAAGTATACTAAAATATTTTCGTTTTTGAACGAAATATATTAAAAATTGATAGCTAAATTTTAAAAACGTTAGAGAAACGACAAAGTATGTTAAATACTTTGCTTTAGAAGAAAACCACAGTATGTGGCATTAATATATTTTAGCCAACAAATGTATTGGCTAAGTATTGTCATTTGTTTTAGCGCAGGTTTAAATGACATCCCAAACAGAAGTCTGTTTGAGGGTGACATCGCATCATCTATTATAGGATAACAGTGTCGTTGAGAACGACACAGAATTACCGCGACAATGGTTTGGGTGTAGCACAACCAGGGATCATAATAGATAGTTTATTTTTCTAAAGTTCAAGGAAGAAAGTAACATATGGATAATACCTCCCTATAAAATCCCGGAATGATTTTCAAGTTCCGAAATAATTGTGTTAAATTAGAGGGAGGTATTACTTGTTACCTCGTGTGCCTCGGAAAGCACGTTAAGCCGTTGATCCGGCTGTCAGTTGTAGATCTATGACGGTCCTTACAAGAAGTCAGTGGCCTCAAAAGTCTGACAACCAGTCATACCAAGGCGTGTCGTATTACCCAGTACTAACTTGGTTGTAAAGGTCGGATAGGCAGTCGCTCCATGTAAAATACTGAAACGCGACCCCCAACATAATAGGGAAAAGGCTAGGCAGATGATGACTTACTTCCTTGAAGGAATAAACTCTACCTATTCTGATTTCTGATCATAACATCACGCCTGTGGCCCACAGCGTAGCAAAGTGTGCAAGTTTGCTACGCTGTAATACACTGTGCTACGCGCGTGGGACACTTCGTGGCACAATTTACACTTAGGTACCCTCGTTTTCTGCACGTCTGGATAGTAAATCTGCCGTGAAATATTATGAAAGCTGGTAGGATTGGTTGACCGAAAAAATAACAACCATTCTCCTTTGACTTTAAATCGTAAATAAATTGATTTTCGGATTCCGAGGTTATTTAGTAAATTCAAAGTATGTAGTTACATTATTTTAGCTTACAATGTTTTACAGAACTTAAAATTATGTATTTAAATTAAATCTCTTATCTAAAATAACAGTTTTTGGGAATAATGAGTTCAGTGTTTTATGAGTTTTGATACTTTGGTAATTAAACTGAAATTAAATACCCATTTTTTCAGAATATTGTTATGTTTTATCTGTATTTTAGCTGCAGCAGCGTTTAGTATGATATGGGTACATTTGTACTTCAGATAGATCATATTATTATTATGATTGTAGTATTAGTTTTCCTTTTAAATTTTATCGAGCTGGAGCAATTAAAAATAAGTTTAAAGGAAAAGTTACTTCTGTGCAACAATGTTAAATAAAATACATAAAACGTTATTTATCCTAAATCAACAATCTGTAGAGGCTCCTACAAAATTACTCGACTATTTTCGATTAACAATGACAGTTGACAGATAGCAATTGCACAGTCTGCACATAAGTACACATGCACAAATATTATTGTGCACAGACATATTACAATATGCGGGACATAATACATCTATCATCCAATGGATCACACATGTGTAAGCTCAGTTACTAATTACCGAGGATCGTTAAAATCGAGCAATTTGACAAACCATACTTACCTTTACTTCACCGAAAGTGTAACAAAACTGGTGATAATGCTAACAAATTCATCCTAACCCACGTCTAACTAACGTCCACACAGCATTATTAAACAGACTATCACTTGCTTTGGCAAGACCTCAGTGCTTCGCACTCAAACTTGAATAAAATAAAATTAACTACACAGTTCTGCACAATTGCACACAATTTTGCACAGTTGCACAGACATTTTTGCACAGATTCATTGGTACTGGCTGGGGGCGCTGGAGGACACCTTCTCTAGCTTCTCGAAGTGTTTGCGCGCATTCCTGATGTTGATGAGTGTCGCTTCTGAAGGGATCTTGGGGTCTGACATCTCTACCATGACGTATGTGTTGCTCGTAAACCCGTCTATGAATGCTGCGAATACGCTGTTGCGGACCTAGAAAGAAGAATGAAATAATTGTAGTTTAGTTTCTGATATAAAGTTAAGCTCCTTCTCGCTAAAACGATGCCTGTGTCCCAGCAGTGGAAAGGTTAGAGTTACTTCAGAAAAATATTGTGAACACTCTATCAGAGAATTTAATGCAGTATTTTCAAGATTGGCTATTGATTTTACTTCGGCTCTCTGGGCGCGAATAATGGCAGAGGATAAATAATAATGATAATGATATAATAATGACTTGTGACCCATGCAGTGCTATATGATTCATTTGTTTTGACACACGCATGACGTTGACAATGGGCGCTGTTGCTAAACATTTTTGAAATGTATTGAAGACACAGGATGGCGGCGTTAATGTAATTTTTGTCCAAGCTCTAAAAGATTAATTTAAAAGCCTGATCACTACATTTGAGAAGGTATTCACAGGATTTATACGGTACAACAAAGAACGCAAGCCCTGAACTCTAAGTATTTCCTTTAATTATCTAGTAGATAATCATGGACAGTGTAATAGAGAAGTATGGAAGAAGAAGACATGCTGCGCCAACCCCAAATGAATTGGGATAAGGGCAAGAGAATGATGATGGACAGCAGATAAGTAAAAGTACCGACCTCCATGCTCTGGAACTGCGCGGCCAGCTTGGAGCAGGAGAGCTTGAACTGCTTCACGATGTTGGAGACCTTCTCGAAGCGGTGCGCGTCGCGGTGCGGCCGCTGCTGGCAGTGCGACACCACCAGGAACGTCGCGCGCTCGAACAGCAGCACCTGCGGGGTAGGAAGTGTATTCGGTGAACGTTTGTTGTTCCTCTGTCTGAGACAGCAGCATGAACCTGCGCAGATGATGGGAAGAAAAAAAATCGGACCCCACAATATATCACACATTATATATTTTTTATGTAACTAGTCGCACTCGTGCCACCAAGACGAATCTAACGACGTATAATTTATCCAATCGGTACATCCGTTTAGTAGTTACGAGGGAACAAAGAAACGGACGTACATACAGGTCAAACACTTAACCTTCCTTTTGGGTTTCGCCGAAGTCAGGTAATAAGTGGTGCGGGAACACAATGGTATAGGCCCCGAATTCTCAGTTGGTACTTAAGCGAGCAGTCACTTCGTGTCATTTATATCATCACCACTGCTTTCCAAACGGTCAGGAAGAAAACAGCTAGAAAACCAGTTCATCCTAGAATCTACAATTTGAAGGCGTTTGATATTCACCGACCCGCATTGGGCTCACGTGGTGGATGGCGGTGCACGTGGTGGATTACGGCCCACGGTGAGGTCGGTCCCCACAGTAGCATTTTTGCATGATCAACACAAATCATAAAAAGATCAAGGTCGTGGCTGTTATTATAGTTTTAGAAGTATGTATAGAGTACTATACCTCGTCTGCGTCCACGATTTCAGCGAACTGCTTCAGCGACGACTCTAACGCCTTCACGTTAGGTATTAACTTGTACACTATACTCGACCACGCCCTGGAAATAATACAAATACAATTTTTATAGATTTTTCATTCAACACAATACATCATGTTCGAACTTCGCCAACAATGATGAGAAATAACGATCCAAATGACATTGGTAAAGTGGGGAGCCTATTGTAATGTTTGGATAACATTATAACTATTTATGATACTGCCTTTTTTTATTAAGCGATGTAAAATTCCTAACGCATACCGCACCGTCCGAGGAGACGGCCTGGTTATGTGGGGCTTGCACCCACTAAAAACCACCACCGTGAGCCTACTTACTACTCGCTTGCCTTGGCGGATGGGCCGCGTGAAATGCATGAAGTTCGCGACCCGTCAAGCGCAGCCAAACTTCTTGGCGATGTCCGGGCTGACCTGAGACATCGCCACCATTCATGAGCGCCTATGAGACTCCCTAACCTAACCATGGTCAAGTCCCGCGAAGGTAGAAAATCAGCTGCATTTCTCCCGACCTATGCCATTTCTTATGACCTTAAGACAAGCACATTATTAATGGTACTTGTACAATCGTAAACATGCAGCAATCACAGCGCACCCGCGTCCGACACGCAGATTGGCGATAAGAGTCGCGACTGTTTATACTTATATTAACATGGCTGGCGTTTCCTAATACTGTTACTAGGGAAATTATACTGCAGTTTCATAGGGGATAATTTATGTTTCTAATTCTTTTTCCTTATTCATCCGATTTATTAATTAAAATGGGTAAATTGTGTAGTTTAATTTTAGACAAGAATTTTTAATGTAGTGAAGCCCCATTGTTTTATAATTTACAATAAGAGCTAAATAGCTGTGAATACCGTTCAAAAATGTCTGTATTTCTACAATTCATATTTACAGACACATATACTCACACCTTTTTCTCCGTGGCGGTAGACATAAATCACAGAAAGCCACCTACTACGACCCTTACATTCTCAAATCAAATCATTTATTTCTTTGCAAACATGGGTAATAGGTACATAGATTTTTTTTTTTATAATAACGTTCTCCACATTTTGCCGTCACATGGGCATACAAATAGTTGGTTTACAAAATATTATAAATTTAAAATAAGCGGCATATCATTGGAATTACATAAAATAAAAAATAAAAAATGTCAACATGGTCAAAGTAATAAAAAATATTATCAATAATGGCAAACAAATAAGTGGCATGTCATTGGAATTACATAAAATAGAAAAAATGTCAGCATGGTCAAAGTAAAAAAAATAAAATAAAATAAATTTAAAAATATTATCAATAATGTCAAACAAAATAACATTAGTAGTAATAGTATGAATAGTTTTAAATCACAACTTATCTAAAAACACAATATATATTATAAAGAAAGGCAAAAAATCT
Organism: Noctua janthe; assembly: GCA_910589295.1. Taxonomy (NCBI): domain Eukaryota; kingdom Metazoa; phylum Arthropoda; class Insecta; order Lepidoptera; family Noctuidae; genus Noctua; species Noctua janthe. Next base: position 6,933,874 of record OU342556.1, on the reverse strand, counting down.
TTTTTCTTCAGAATTCTTTCTCGGTAAGGAAGGAGGGAGGGAGGATTCTCCTACCGGATACATTTATATTAATAATTAATAACATGACATCACGCCTGTAACCCCCGAAGGGTTAGGCAGAGGTGTACCTGATAGTACACTCATTTCGCCAGGTATGTTTAAGTCGTATGTAATAGGGGACGAGTCTATTGCCATCATCCTACTCACTTCAGATTCAGAACTTTACGCGACTTGACGGCCAACGGCCACGTTTGTAGCAATCAAGAAATGCGAAATCATTTGCTTCTCTATATATCTAAATAAACCTGTGTACACACGGCGGCACATAAAGCTGTGAATTAGATTTCCTATACGTTTCATTATTTCATTTCATTATAGATTTCCTATACAATGAGAGATCAGCATAAACTGGTGGTGGTTTTTGGTGTTTTGTATAGCTTGATTGACCGTCTGCGTCCAAGTATAATTACTTGTAGAGATTGTAAAAAATATACTTTTATACTACAAGCATACTCACTTGTATAAAGTCTCATCCCATATGCTAGTTCTGAAGCAGGTGCACTCGAGTGGCTTGGACAGCCTCTTCAGATCCTCCTCTCTTTCCTTGAAGATCTCCTCTCGCTGTTCCTCTGGCACCAAGTCCATCTTATGCACTAGGCAGAATATCCTCGCCTCTGGAGAATTCTGCGAAATAAAAAATAAAATAACTGTGATAAACCTTTAAGAAACAGTCTGGTAGTGGTCAAAGGCAGGGTAACATAGAATAAAAAAAGGAATATTTGTGGTACCCTGTTATTGTTCTAAAATCTTTTTATAAATTCAACTTGGCAGTACATTCAGTTCAAATGGAAAAAAAAATGAAATGAAATGGTTCAAATGGTCACGCATGTTTAATAGATTCGAAAGTTTTTTTTTTTCCGAAAAAATATTAGGTTAACTGATTTAATGATTTCTGCTGCCAGGATATTCACAAGATAGGCGAATTCTGAAGTATGTCCAAGCCATATTTTTTCAATTTTTCGATTTATAAACCCTATAACATGACAGCGCAGACTGTTGGCTCAAACTGGCTAAATCTTGTAGGACCGTGAAAAGTGGAAAAAGATGGCGGAGGCCTTTACCCGTAATGGCTACATCTCCAACCCTTAATAAAAACTAACTAGGATAAGTTAAAGACAACTAACACTTATATATTCATAAGTACCTAGTGATAACAGTGTGTAAATTATCTGAGATTAGAAATTACTTTCGGCTTTTAATTTATATAAACAATGAAAAGGAGTATCATAGTATTCTGCCGAGAGTTACTCGCTATTGATTTCTGTGGATGATGTAATTGATGATATCATATTTGGTAATACAGCAGTATTCACTTTATGCTTCTGAGGACAAAGATCACTTGTCTACAGACACAATGTGACAAATAGACCTCACAATATTTGTAGATGTGGATGTTTATAAAATCACACTCTATAACATTAGACATTCAATTCAATCTATGCATAATTGCTATTTGTTTATTATTTCCACTGATAAACCAGTTACAGCCGCATGCTACATTATCAAGTATTTGCCTAGTGATTGGATTCAGTGTATGTTAATATTATGTGATTTGAAATGGAATAATACATGCAAAACACCTAGAACAAATGGTGAGACCTTATTTTTAATATCTATTCAATCCTACTTACTTTTATTTCAGATAAATTACATTCTAATCATCCATACAAGTTTTTTTAAATAATATAATACACAAACAAACAACACAACAATGAAAACAAATAAATAAAAACAATGGAAACATTGGATTAGGACCGCACAACCGTGCATGGAGTTTTGTCCAATGCTCCATGAAGGAGCATTCCGTGTCCATTCTCCCAATGAGCTGCAGGAAGCTATTGAATTAAATACAAGCCTGTTGGCTATTTCGAGTCTATTGCATTATTGGCCTCATGCCTGCAGTCATAATATTTAGTCAACAATGACAGTAGTTTGACTGATCTGACAAGTAGACCAAGCATTTAAAAACGAACTATTTAATATTAAGGATTAAGGATTGACTGTGCTGCCATTTTCATGCTAGGACAAAGGGAAAATTGGTTACCAGTTTTCAAAATAAAGTAAATAAGTACCTGTAAGATAGCTTCCAAACAAGACTGATAGTAATGCATATCCTTTTCCATCTCCCTGCTCTCAACATCAAACACGTAGATCAGTACTTCCACATTCCTGAAGATGTTGTCTCTCTGTGATGCGAAGTAGTTCTCCATGAAGGCTTCCTGCCCCCCGCAGTCCCACAGGTTGAGGACCAAGTTGCCAAGGAAACGGACATGTGAGTGTTCTACGTCGACTGGAATGCAAGGTGCAATTGTTGGTCAGAGTGTCGTTCTAGAGGCAGTTTGTTGGAGTTTGAGTATGCGTTTAGGGGCTCTATGAGCAATAAAAAAAAAAATCGAAGGCCCATTTCTCAGAAACGTTGTTGTTGAGCCATGCTTTTCAAAGTATAAATGGTTTTTATGGCCAGGGTAAATTCGATGTTGTAAGGAAATCGGACATTTCCGAAAAAATTATTAACATTTTCAAGTCCTTACTCCGTAGCGCCTCTAAGGCGACACTTCAACCCAATTGTTGTCGAACTCATTTGTATTATTGTTACATAATATTATGCCTGTTATCTGAAAAGGGTTAGGCTGATATCTATAGAACACCTACATGTCGCCAGCTATGTTTTATTATTGTTTTTATCACATAAATGCTATGCAATCTATCTACCTTCAATAGTAACTATTCTGATTAAAAGCATAATCTACGTATAGTTTCATTAATGAACAACAACCTTATTTTATTATCTTTTCTATGTCATTAGATTTTGTCAATGTCATCTTGACATTATTAACATACTTACCTGTTGTTTTGAAAGAAGTGAAAGAAACATGATTTCCGATGATCATTTTACAGTCAACATAACATCATACCTAATAGTACAATCCACATTTCGCCAGTTATGTTTTAAGTTCAATGTACTAGTGGGAGAGCCTACTGCCTTCAACTGGGCACAAATCCAGACTCTGTGGCAGCTACTGAGAAATTCATGATGGAAAAACCTAAAAACATTTCACCTGACCCAGGAAGCATGACTGCTGAATATGAGGTCTTGGGTTCGAACCCAAGACCTCATATTCAGCAGTCATGCTTGCAACCACTCAAACAATGAGGCAGTCTCAATCAATTACCATATCAAATCCACCCTTTCCTCATAAGACTTCCATGGTTTCAAAGATTATGTTTACTGTTGTTTCAAACACATTTTTGATGTACTAAGTGATGCTTCGTGCAACATTTATAAAGTTAGAAATTTAATTACATACTGTACACACATACATATATAACTACATATACAGTTTTGTGCTTTTATTTCTTGGTTTATTATTATTTTAATAATGTGTCAGTCTTCTGCCATTACCCCAGTCTCAGGCTTGCAGTTTCAAATTTGTTATGCAATTTTAGAGTGGATACATACTTCACATAATCACTCATTTTAGAGCTGAGTCTCAGTGCATCATATTTGCTATGTACTGTGGGCATGCATGGGCAGTAGAGGGAGACTACATAATTATGTACCTACAGTCCATGATGGATGAGTCAACTGACATAACAATGCATCAAACTGATAAATGTTGCTGTATTTCAAAATAATTTCACTCAACATATAAACAAATATGACTCTCTGCCCAACATTTCTTGTTATGTTTCTATACTCAAACAAAAGACTTTCGTTTTTGATAAATTGCAAACACCAACTTACTTGTTGCGCCCAGTCGTCTTGTGTCTCTGGCAATGTAGTTGGCAAATATTATTGACCTCATGCTCGTTTTACCTGAGCCACTCTTGCCCATCAACAATACCTGAAAAAGGAATGATAAGACAGTTTTGAAAAATACTCTTATCTTCCATGAGTTCTTTTCAGTTCTGATGTAATTTCTTCTTATAAACAAGAAAATAAACGATTAAAATCAAGTTTATCTATTTGAATACTCACCTTCTTCTTCATGTTGACTATGTTTTACTAGGTCAAGGGTCTAAAACTTTATAGGTTCCTTATAGCTCGGATCACAAAACAATTTTGAACAAAAATAGCTATATCAGAAAACCAATTTTCATAATTATGTTAATAAATAAGTGAAATAACTTGAAAAATAAAAATTAAAAGTAGGCGTAAATCTTTATTCATTTACGACGAACTCAATGAAATTGATGATGATGAACGACAGATGATACAATTTCTCACTGACATGACGATTGTCGACTGAACTGACGGAAACTATGACGTTAGCAATGGTGGTTCGGAAATAAGAAAAATGGTTTAATCAAACTTTAAAATAAAATTGTGTTTGTGCTTAAAAAACTTAGTGACGAAACAGACAATCAATTCCGTGCATTAATTTAAAACATCTTTAGTTCTATTTTTGTTTCCATTTCTTAGAATTGAATTTACAAACCATAAATATTTTGATAAATTTCTGAACAAATAACTTTGTACTTTGAAAAAGTTGCGTTCCAAATGGGTTAATTTTGCACAGATTGAATAAGCAATTTTTTATTTATTTTGTTATCGAAAAAACATATTTGGTTTAAAACTATATACATAAATACGGTTTGATAATAATTGCTAGTTTAAAATTAAAATATTGTTTGCCAGTTTTCATTGACAACTTATTTCTAAAATATGAACGTATTGTTTTCATTTATGTGTCATACTGTAATTTTTTGTCACCCTGAACGAAAAAAATGTCAAAAAGGATTTTTATGGAAACGTGTGATTGCTCTTAAAGTTTCTCGCAATATGTTTGCTATTAAGTGAAACCTGAATAATTGATACAAGTCTTCACAATGGCTCGTCACCGCGATATAAGAAATAGGAGTTATTCCGAAGACTACGACGACGACGATGTTTACGGATATTCTGTTGAAGAAGATAGCTGCATGTCGCCGAGCGACGCATCACAGTGGATTTATGACCGAAATCGTAGCCAGCAGGTAGATCTCTTGCAGAGCCACAATGACATACAAGAAGAGCCCGAAGAAGATAGTGCAGCAGATACAAGTCAACCCGGACTCGAGCGACGCGAGTCTATGGACTTCCGGAGTCTGAAACTCGACGAAGAGGATGAAGCTAAGCTCATGTCATGCTTAGACGAACTTAGGAATGTTATAGGCGACACAGTTTCAGATAACATTCTCATACAAACTGTTATAAAGCACAAGTTTGATTTCAGTAAGTCCCTTGATGATATACTCAATAGAAATAGCAGAGATGCTGAGATTCCTAAAACAGAACCTGTGAAGCCTGTGATCATTGTAGATCCTTTAAAAGCTCCTGTTATATCTACTGTAGACAAAGTTCCAAAAGTTATAGCTACCAATGTAGAACCAAAGACTGTTGGAATAGTGAAAGGGTTTAAAGTTGGGCAGGATGGCAGCTCTGGTAGTCGTCCACAGACCCCAAGAGACCAATCACCTTGCCCAGAGAAGATATTAAAGACTGATCAAGGTGATGAAATTAAAGTAACACCTAAAGTCAAAGAAAACAAACTGGATGCCAACACACAGTATGCAAATGAGAGAGGATCAGACAAAGACCACTTGTACATTGTTGTTATTGGTCATGTTGATGCTGGCAAGTCTACCCTGATGGGCCGTCTGCTCTGCGAGCTTGGAGAAGTCAGTCAAAGAACTCTGCATAAATATGAACAAGAGAGCAAGAAAATAGGAAAGCAAAGTTTTATGTTTGCATGGGTGTTGGACGAAACTGGTGAAGAGAGGGTCAGAGGCATCACAATGGACGTAGGAAGAGCACAATTTGAATCAAAGACAAAAAGAGTGACTATATTAGATGCACCCGGTCACGCAGATTTTATTCCTAATATGATAACTGGTGCGGGTCAAGCAGATGTTGCCCTACTTGTAATTGATGCTACCAGAGGTGAGTTTGAGTCCGGCTTTGACTTTGGAGGACAGACCAGAGAGCATGCTCTGCTAGTGCGTTCACTTGGAGTAAGTCAACTTGCTGTAGCTGTTAACAAATTAGACACAATTAATTGGTCACAAGAGAGGTTTAATGAGATCACTAAAAAACTAAAAGCTTTCCTGAAACAAGCTGGATTTAAGGATTCTGATGTTACTTATGTGCCTTGCTCTGGGTTGACCGGAGAGAACTTGGTGAAGCCTCCAGCTGAAGCAGAATTAATTAAATGGTATAATGGGCCATGCCTACTAGATGTTGTTGATAAATTCAATGTGCCCGAGAGGCCAGTATCAAAACCTTTACGTATGTCTGTAAATGATGTGTATAAAGGAACTGGCTCAGGATTTTGTGTGGCCGGACGCATTGAGAATGGCTTGATCAATAAAGGCGATAAGGTGTTAGTATGCCCCACTAAAGAAATGGCTGAAGTTAGAAATATAAGTATCAATGAAATGACAACTAATGTTGCATTTGCCGGAGACCAAGTCAGTGTGACATTAACAGGAGTAGACATGCAGAATGTGTCTGTTGGCTATGTACTGAGTGACCCCATCCAACAAGTACCTGTCACCACTAGGTTTGAAGCCAGGATAGTCGTTTTTAATATTAAGGTTCCTATCACAAGAGGTTTTCCTGTACTTATTCATCATCAATCTCTAGTTGAGTCTGCAAATATTGTGAAGTTGAAGTCATTGTTGAACAAAAGTACGGGCGAGCTGGTGAAGAAGAAGCCTCGTTGTTTGGGCAACAACTGTGTGGCTGTGGTTGAGATAGAGGTGTGTCGTCCGATCTGTGTGGAGCGCTACAAGGATGTGAAGGAGCTGGGCCGCGTGATGCTGCGCGTCGCCGGCACCACTATAGCCGCCGGGCTCGTCACGAACATCGTCAACACCTGATCGATCTCATAAACTTTATCATTGTTTAAACATAGCATCTTACATAGATATTACCGTAGGGAATTAAGGCACTTAATGGACTTGATTATTTTTATTATATTTTTATATCCATGTTTCAGTCTTCCATTCCTCATTTTTTAAATACCTCGCGGCGACGCCATTGGCTATCTATTGCGCCATATTATGTAACAAAGACCCATGACGTAAGAGCTTCAAATTAATTTATAAAACATGTTGTGGCCTATATTTTTAGCAGTTCTAAGTGATAAATGAGTTAGAAGAACTATTCTTAAATTGTCAAGTTGGTGTTAAGATTATGTAACAGTTGTCTCAACGAGAATCAAGCAATGCACATGGAGAATGTACAATAATGTATCGTGCTATATATAACAACCGGTTATATCTTTAATTATTACTTTATAAATATTATTTTTAATGCCAATAAATTTGTTGTTATATTTGATGCATTTTATTGTTTTTCCTTGTAAGTCACGAATGAGACATCATATGTGAGTAGATAGGTCCATAAAACCCATCATCCGTCTTTGGTAAAATACTAATTATGAGAAAATTAAGATAGCTACCTATCTCATGTAATGGGGAGTTTGTTCCGCCACTTCTTCCCATCTTAGGAAGTAGCGAATGGCGGGCGGTTTGAAGGACTGTCTATTGTAAACTTTGACGTTCCAAAAAACGATTATCAGCCTGTTTTGAACTACCTATTTACTTTTAATTTTTGATTTTTAACGCCTTGTTATTTTGATTTGTTTAGGTCTTCATTCCATGGACTGTCCATGGTCGAAAAATTAAGGTCTTGGGGTTAGCCCCAAGACCTTAATTTTGCTCGTGCGTGCTCGTGACTGTCCATGCTAATAGTAGCATGGACAGTCACGAGCACCAATAAGTAAACACTTAACAACTTTTAAGTCTTTTTCTCCTACAGTTCTGATTAAAATTTTATGTTGTTACGAACATAGTGTTCTGGAACTCATATTTTAGTAAAAGATACAATCAAGTTACAATCGTTATTTCTCGCGAAAATTGCTTTTAAACTTAGGAAAGTGTATATTGGTGCTCGTGACTGAACATTCACGGGTATTATACCCAGCTGGATTGAAATGAATAGTTTTTGAACTACCTACCTACGCGCAGGTCCGAGCATACCCTGATTGTGTCAACGCGGCTTTACGGGCTGTACCTGTTGAGAATACGAAGGTGGCTCTAAAAATCTACAATAGTGTAGGTACACAATCAGAGAGCCTATTTAGGTTAGCAGGCCAACGGCTGTAGCGCTCGAGATTGTTAACTGCTGGTCGTTATCCTTAGTTTAGTCAAATGAACAGGTAGCTAGGTAAAGTGTGGAGAGCGCACGTTTTCCGATAGTGCAATGTACGGTAAACCGCGCGTCCACGGTGGTAACAATTGATTTGACTGACAGCACGTTTATTTCGTGTAATAAGCGAGTGATACAAAGAGTGAGGTAAGTGGGTTGTGGAGGTCAGACAGGCAGTCCCTTCATGTAAAATACCGGTAATTAGCTGCATCCGGTTAGACTGGAAACCGACCCTAACATAGTTGGGAAAAGGCTAGGCAGATCATGATGAAGCGAGTGATACGAGTACAAACATGTTCGTGTTGGCAAAATACGGCACTGCAGGGCGGCAAAATCCAATAAGTCCTTTTGAACGCCATTTTCACATAGCCTACCCACCGTATACGTGACAAGAAAGCGCGTGCCCTTTACGCCAACGACACAAATATGTGACGAAAAATGGGGTGCGCTATAACACGAATAATAAACAATTTAATAGTTTTGGATTTCCTGTTCTTTTTGTAGGCATTTGCGGTGAAATTTTGGCTTGCCGTGGAGAGCACGCGCGTGATATTATGCATTGTCGTATATACGTGACAAGCAAGCGCGTGCCCTGTACGCCAAATAACACAAATATGTGACAACATGGTAGGTGAAATTGTGGTTTGGCGTGGCCAAAGCATAAACGCATCCGCGTGCCCTACGCGGGTGCGTTTATGCTTTGGCGTTCGGCTTAGCTCAAATTCTGACGATCCGACCCGCACATGTGTCAGCGATTGTAGATGCCTATCGAATTTGCCAATGAAACAGTCGAATAATTATGTCATTATGTAGTAATCCTTTTCGGTCAGCTTTGTTGTTCAACAAATACTGCCGAATGTGTCGACCCACCGAACATGACGTGCAATGTGCAACATCCTTAGTTTTGGTGATTCGAGTGTCAATAGTGACGTGCGGTTCCGTACGTGCTCAAAAATAGCGACTACCTGACTTCAAATAATTTACACCAAAAGCAAAAGAGTCATAACATTGTGCTTTTGGTCGCCAAACGGGTTGATATAAGTGTGAACGTCCCACGCTAGATCTTTAAATTCTTACATGATGGGATCCTTATCCTCTGGGATAGTTGTGTAAAAAATTTACAAAGGCGATGCAATTTTGACTTTCGACAACATGTATTGCATTGTTTACTTGCAGGCGATATTTTCAAATTTCCTTTAAAACAATCAGATTGTGATTAAAAGTGTGTTTGGTACCCAATGGGGGTCTTCTATACCTTATCTCATTATTCACACGTTAAGACTAGAAGATACTTACTTCATTTACAAAGAAGAAGATAGATCGGGACCACGGTACAAACTAAAACAAAACAGTTTCGTAGTAACACCCCTCGTAAGAAGTTTTCTTTGCATACAGATATTACTAACGTGATAGAAAATTTTAACTATTATGACATAAAGAAGGCTTCTTTCTGGCACAGTAAATAGTAATATTTGCTGAGTTGTGTACTGTGTCTGTGTAGTAAGAAGTAAAGTGCGGCAAGGAAACAGTTTCCCGCCAGGACCAAGAGATTTAATTTAGATAAGTAGTTTGCCGACGACAGCTTGTTATGTCGCTGTAATCAACTGAGTCTTGAACGTTCGTAGCCGTCTCGAGAAATATCATCTGTTTTTTATGTAGTCGTAGGAAGAAAACTTATGAAGTGGTTAACTGAATTGTTTTTAAATATCCAATACCTAGTTACTTGTACTGTAATAAGTTCCTGGATTGCTAGCATAGTCAAGATAGAATACTTCACCAAGTATATATCTCAAATTCACTTATCTTGGACAATCGCAACGTGGATTTCAATAATTTACTCTATGATCGTAACCATAAAGTCGAAAGCGCCTACGGGAAAATTCCAGTGGCCAGTTCTTGTCCTGATTAAAAAAGGAACCAAAACGGTTTTAGAGTATGTAAGTAGGTACTCTACCCAAAAATTTATTTACTACATCTTAAAATGTATTTTGCAAGGTAAAGAATGCCAGAAGCAGCCTCGCGCAGCTTTGCGCCGCGCCGTGTCAACGTTTGTGGCAAGTGTCGCAGACGAGCGGGCGGCGTGGCAGAATTCGTGAAATTTAATTTCCTACTAATTTCCCAACACTCGCTAGTTCAGTGTTTACTCCCTCAACTAAAGGCGGCGTCTCCAACCTTTCGCTATTTTCAATTCCGTTTCATCGATTTCCATTTACAGTATTTCCGATGTTCTTTTTTGTGAAGTTTTCAGGTAGGTACTTAATTAATAAGTCCCTTTTTTTTTTAGTTTTTATCCTCAAAGAGAAGCTAATTCATTATTCTTAATGGTTTCGCGAATTGCACGAGTTCTATTAATTAAAAGTTGAAGCCTTTTAAAGTGTTTTGGAAGTTGTTACTAACTTAACGGTTGGAAATTATGGAGCAAGTGAAACTTTGATTGCAGAAGTCATAACGAGTGGCGAAGTGCGAGCGCCTCTTAAAATGTTTTGAGCAAGAATTATTACGACCGCTCAACTTGTAACTTGTACAACTGAACATACTATTTAAAACTGAGCAATCTGGCTTTTAATTGTTTTAAATATAAAAAAGTAAAGTTTTTTTTTAAATTAATCCTGTGGGTATTTATTATACGAATAGGTACATAATTACGACTAATGATATACAGGAAGTACGTATCTCAGGACTATGCAGAGTTCATAAACATAATTATGATTACCTATGTAATTAATAAGTAATTGTTGCACTATATTTTTATACGTACCTAAGTATTGGTGCCTGTTCCTCAGTCATTTTAATTAAATCCATTTGATATTCGTACGAGAGCCATGGATATTCTTACTCATTTAAGATGATACCATTCGTCCGCAACAGAGCGGTGGAACTAGGGAATTTGGAGGAGAATTAGCATAGATTTAAATATTTAGATAGCTACCTAAAGCTACCTAAATAATTATGCTGCCTTTGGTTTAGAGATTTCGTAACTTTGTAAATGAAGTAAGTACGTAGACCACTGTATAATTGAAATTTGGCGTAGGTACCTAATAGTAACTATGCCGTTGGTGTGTGTCTATGCTTATGCCTATGGCATTAAGTCCACCTCTGTACTTTTGTGCTTAAATAAATAAATAAATAACTATAGGTTGGTTTATCATTATCTTCTTGCCCTTGTCTCATGTTCCATTCTCCTCTGTCAACCGTCAAGCTATCATTTACTCCTTTTTCTTTCATATCATTCCTCACACAATCCATCCATCGCTTCCTTGGTATTCCTCTCCCCCTCCATCCATCAACATTTATATTCAACACTCTTTTAGTCACCAAATCAGTCGATTCCATTTCAACTTTTCTGGAACTGGCCAACTTTAAAACTTACTCTGATATAAGTACTCGTTCCTTACCTTATCCATTCTTATCACGCCAACGTATCCACCTCAACATTCTCACCTCCGCTACATGCAATTTTATCCCATCTTTCTTCTTCACAGCCCAACATTCCGATCCATACAGTACAACAGGCCTAATCACGGACTTGTATATTTTCCCCTTTAACTTGAGGTGCATCCGTGGGTCGCAAGTTGTTCCAGTCACCTGTCGCCATTTCATCCATCCTGAGTTGATCCAGTGCGTTACGTCTCGGTCTACTCCGCCATCCTCTTGGACCAGCGATCCCAAGTACTGGAAATCGGAATACCGATCTATTCCGATTTCCGAAAAGAGTTATGGGCACAGGACTGGAGAGATCACCAGAATCACAGAATTGGTATTCTATTTTGGTCCTTCTTAATTTCAGGACAACCTTCTCCAAGCGTCTTTGCCACCACACCTCCAATCTGCTCTGGACCTCTAGGCCACTCTCAGCAACCAACACAATGTCGTCGGAAAACAGCATACACCAGGGAGCTTCTTCCTAGATGTCCGAGTTAATTGCGTCCTTTAACTATAGGTTTTTAGGGAATAAATATAGGTTGCAGTACTTGACGTAGGTTCCAAATGCAGGTCTTAAATATTTCCAAACACGAAATTCATCACCTGGAAGCCGTTTGAATCATCAGAAGTAGTTAGTATATTTATGTCCTCCCTACGTTTAGTGTTTCTAATAAACGTCTATGCTTTGGATGCAAGGCTACTTATTTACATAGAATTATGGACCTGCTTCGTGGATGTCTATCAGAATTTATGGTCCATAACTTTTCCTAAGTGCCTTCCGCATTCTGCATGAGATGTTCATTGCATACCTCCATTTAAAGGATCAAATTTTCTAGTACCTATTATGGGACAGTTGCTGTTAAAATATCAATCATAAATTAAACCACAGATCCTGCAGGGATGGAAGTCTTCTTGGAGGCCTCTATGGGCCTCAGACTTAATTAAGATCTTCTCTGGATTTGTACTAAGTAAATTCGGTGTTTGCAGCTGATAGAGAATTGAGGGCGCGTATAAATCAGTGTCGATCGACCACCTCATAAGGCTGCTCGCCACTGTAATAATGTTACACAAACAAACCTACGCCATACGACCTCATTCATCCCTTAGTTTCAACTAGCCATTGAGGTTGGGGTAAAACACATAACAAAAACCTCATTTGTCAATGAGTTATACTTAATACAATAAATGTTAAATATGCTCGTGAAAATTTTGTACCCTTATTACTGTTAAGCAAAAACATGTATGCTCTTTCTTTTTTTTTCTTTTTTACCATCTTTTCATACCATGTTTTATACCAAGCAAATAAATATATAAAATATAAAAAAAAACTGGTTGAAGTTGTCGAAAAAAATAAGTAAAATGCCATAACATAAGAAAAGAAGAAACTGATTTTCTTTTTAATTGAACCAAAGTTAATGGCGTTTGCTATGAATTTCAGGCAACATGGCCAGGTTTATTTTTAGGTTAACTCGTTTTAATGCAGACTCCTTTTCTTTCTTATTAGTATAATTAATTAGTATTTTAACAGTAGCCAGCGCACAAATCTCCATCTGTGAGCCAGCGGATGTTCTATTATCATTTTAGCTAAAATATTTAAGCTTTTTGTTTATAATCAGCTTTCATTTTATTGAGGCAGTTACCTACATTCCCAAGTGTGTTATTCGAATTATATCAACGCTGCTGGTTGGTCTAGATCTAGAGTCATATGGGTAGGTACTTTCATGGGAGTCGCCAGAGAGTCGTTAGAGGCTTAGGATTTTGTTTAAAGTTAAAACTCCGCTTGATGCCACAGAATTAGTAAGTAAGTGATCAATTGTAGCTTACAGTAGAACTCCGATTCTAATCTGTCCAAAGTAGTTTTAAAAAATTTTGAGGTCGCTTCGCTCGTTCTTGCAGATTACTTTTTCTTGAAGCTTGACTTGGTCTTTATGTCAACCAAGTAACTTCTGTATAGTCAAAAAAATTCTGACCTGTCCAGGGTACGGTGCTAAAATTTTCGAGCTTGTTTCGCTCGCTATTTGAGCCTTGGGTCCATTATTCTTAATCCAATCCGAGGTGCTAATGTTGTTTAAGGTGGGTAATTAAAAAAAAAACTTCAAAGAATCTAAAATGTAATATTTTACCTGAGGGATATCAGGCTTTTCGGATAAGAGTACGACGCTGTTACCTTGAAGGTTTTTTTTATAAATAAGAAGTTACAACGGTTAGAGCACTTGCCTGCCTTTGGCATAGAAATATACATAGAAGGATACCATGTTATGCTCAAAAAGCACTTTTATTCGAAGTTTGAACTAGATCTTTGAATTGAATAAATCATTTCTCATATTCTTTGTTCTAATTTCAGGTTAGTCACCTTTCGTTGAGTCTATCTAAGCGATACCAACAAAGCATTGAGCAAACAAAGATTATTCAAATAGTTTCAGTGATCCATTAAAGTTTATTTTCCAAGTTCTTGAGCAGTTTATAAAAAGGGATTTATTCGTCTATCTTCAGATGTTATTTGGTTTTAGTGCTTAGCAAATATCAGAAAAACTATTGATTTGATTTAAATAAGTAAAACGGTAGCTTTAGGGTTCAAGGGTACCAAGGTATTGAAACCATACAGCCACATCTGATTATGCAACACAACAGAAAAAAATCACTACGAGCAGCACCCTAATTACGTAACACATTTTCTTTCACAATCTGAAAGATTTTGAAGAAAATTCGTTATCCATTGCTTCGTATGCTTTATATGTACCTGTTCGAAAAACTCGTCTCGTCAACAACTTAAATCTTTATCATCTTCCAGTCCCTGTCCCATTGTACTTGGAATCGGTGCCACACATGCTTTTTTTTCCATTCTTCCCTGTCAACCGGTCAAGAACTTCAATAACGCAATGAATTTTATTGAAAGGATTATGTGTGTAGTGTGCAGTGTGTTACGCGACTACCCTACATATTCTATCGAATATTCTATCGATTGTTTAAACTGCAAAAAAGACCATACACCAACATCGGTTTGTGCACAATCTCTTCAATCTATCGATACATATGCTGTCTGTCCAGACAGTGTGAGAGACAGGTCCTTGTGGAAGTTGCGCCGCGCATCCGACGGGTATGCGGGTTAGGCGGCTGGCTATAACTTTGTGTGCACTAAATACATCGCGTCCTGCGGCGATAAATAACTATCGGTATCCTACAGTATCTTGTGTCTGATATTTTTACAAATTCTATTTAATAGAATTTACCTTCCAACCTTATAGTATAGAATTATCCTTAGTTCCTAAGGTTGTTAGAGAGTTAGATACTGAATTGAAAGATTACGAAAAGTCATGACCATCAATACATCAATATTCAGTTTTTCAGATATTAATGTTTTTACAATTAAGAAGCCGCAGTAGTTAAAGACTTTTCATATTCAGCACCCGAAAGCTATTGTGCATATGCCAATTTACAACGCGTGTGCAACGAAAAACTTACCCCAAAAACTACCATCCAATCAAAACCATCATAATCGTATTACCAGACAGCTGGACGTCATTTTCAGCAACTCAAGCTTACGTAAAATCGTTAATCAAGAGCTGCACATTCGGAATCGTAATTCAGTCTTTTCATTATCCGTAGTTGTCCGTACACTGATTAATTAACTCGACAAACCGGACGAGTAGTAATTACCGGGCGGGAGCCGGGCCGGGTCGGAGCCGGGTACTCCTGCCTGATTAGCATTCCGAGCTAAGCCGCTTACGTAGGACAGAGTGATAAGTCTCCTAACTGTTTGTTGTGGTAGGTACCGGGTATAATGTAATGTCCCAAGCCTTACATCATAATAACCGTAGTGACCCTCTTCTAAGCCTTTAGAATACTTCGGGTTATGAACAAAAAAGGGATGTCGCTCATTCGTATCACTTGAACTGAACACTATCTACTTATAACGTCCTAAAATATCCCGGTGACCTTATCATCCCTCCATGAATATTCAATGACAGGAAAATTGTCATAATCAACACTTTTGCTGGCAAATGTCATTTGTATCACGATATTAAACTTAGTGTGAGCGCTTTGCTCATACAGATCCATTGAACATACGATTCACCAACAGTAGGTAGGTACCTATACTCGTGCAGCCTATAACTTTCAAACTGCTAGGACACAAGCCCCCTTTCTGCGAGAGGGAGTGGGCCATATTCCACCACGCGCGCCCAGTGGGCGTCGGTGGATGTCACATGTTTCCGACTTTTTGGTTCTGGGCCATGATACGCTAGTAACCGACCGAAAACTCCAGTCGTTTTCAATTTTGACATGACACGAAGCGACACGGCTAGCGAGTCCAATACGTAAACGCGTTGCATTTACAAAATATGTTATATAGGGAAGAACTGAACCGAATCGAATGCATTGCAAAAAATACGTCGATATATTTCCAATTTTCAAATATTACCTCTATTTTTCCAAATTACCTTATATAAGTAATACCTATTCGCATTCGACCTTCTTACCATGATATTGTGATCAATTTCCCCCAAGTGCGAACATCGTACGTTCATGAATTTCGTTGCGAAGAAATAGCGAATATAAAGTTCTCTCTATGTGTAGTAATGAAAAAACATGACGTAATATACGGCCTGATCAATATATTGGATCTGAGCGAGACGTGCTCCGGATTATATCAGAGAATATAGTTTTTCTACGGTTGAAATATTTGACTTCAATTTCATTGTGTCACTTTTTCGCAACAAGTTTGCTAAGTTTTATTATTTGCACGCAAAAAACGTGATGCAATCTAAACTAGAACTGTTGGAAATCCCTGAACAGAACCGACGGTTATGTTAGACAGTTCCACTATGAACAGGCTTTCCACTATACCTGCCACAATATCCAGGAACATCGTCATCTACTAGTCCAGATTGATGATCGCAGTATGAGCCATCTGCCATATGTAAGAAGTCAGTATCAAGTCGAAAGGCGCTGGCTTCCCTTCCTTTGCCGAAACTTGCGCAATTTCGTCTCTTAAGACAGTAAAAGAGGACACAATTCCTATTAACACAATTTAGCCATACAACAGCAAATGCAAGTTTTCTGACATACATTTGCGTCAAGACCTTGCGAAGCGTGCTTAGTCCACGTTACACGGTAGCCAAAGATGTAAGATAACGTTCTACAATAATTAGATGTTCCTTTGACATGCTACTCGTAATCAATCATCCACGTGCCTGGTGGTGTTATGTTTCAGGGATCTTCTTCAAGGTAAAAAAAAACATTAGTCGCCGCGTCGAAAAGCCACTTAGGGTTGATGACATCAAAAATTCTTTCATTCACTCGCTTATATTCATTACTACAATGTTGGTTAGCTTTTTTTAATTCATTTTTAATTCATTGCTATGTTCATTATTTACAAACTACAAATAGATTTAAAATGTTGAATAGTTATGAAAAGTTTTTGAAGCGTCCATTTGAATAATCAATCTCTATAACACCCTATCAATAAATCGCGTTCGAATCGTTTGCATACTCGTACATATAGTTTATCGTAAATATGAGGCGGCAAAGCATAACGCGAGCGAACTTTGTTGGTTCGTTAGATGAGATGTTAATGTTCAAAAGTAGTTAAAGTGTTATCTATGCGCGAGTCTTAATTGCTAGCCAGCCGAAGTTGCCGTCTCCTGAGGCTAATGTTAATTTCAATAGCGTTGAATAACGTCACGGAGGCGGCAAACGAACTTTTGTGGTTCCGCTTTCAGCTAAGAACAGATTTTGAACACGCTTCGCGAATTACTTCACTCCCGACTTTTATGGTGTGACAAATATGTTCACAGATTTATGCCAGCAGAGTTTTGGCGCCCCAATAAAAATTAGATTAATTATTTAAAAATCATTTGGTGTTTGTTTCCGTCCAACGAATTTTTAACAAGAAATGTCGCCTTAACGCTGTTACGCACTTTGGTTTCCAAATTAGATGTTTTGTTCTAACAAAAAACAGTAATTGGTTCCGAGAAAGATTAGAATCTAACTTGAAACCAATTACTGTGAAGGGAGCCGAGTTTCCTTTCCGAAGTTGTATAAACAAGAAACTTATACCTAATTTCAACATTTTCAGTTTCAAAGAAGAAAGAAGTTTGCTATCGATTTGAGGAAAACTTAGACCTTTTATGAACAAATCGCATAATACGTTACCATTTGTATTAGATCGACGACCCTTACGTCAAAAATGTTTCTCGTTATAATGGGACATGGTAGTGTGGGCGAATCTTCTCGTAAGCGTCGTTTGTCATGCGATGCACGCCTGCCTGCGATAATTACGATCTGCGCACGAATGAATACGTGCCTAGTAATCATGAATATGTAAATACTTCGCGACGGATTGGTATTCGCTATAAATGTAATCTGATATTCTCGTTAGTTCAAACCGAGTACTCAAAACTTGTTGATTACTTCGGTTTATCGGATTCGGTTAAATATCACACTCAATATGTGAATTGTTTGGCAAACACATTTATGGTTTCTGAAAATGGGGATCGTTTTCCCCCTTCGACTCAGTTTGAATGTCTGTTGGTAATTAATTATCTTGGCGACACAGGGATGTGTTAAAGCCATCCCCATTTTTTTTGTTCATAAAAATACCAAAATCAAGATTGTTAAAGTTACGTTTTCCATAGATACTAAGTTGATCTTCGGCTACGAAATAAACTTAGGCATGATACTTAAAGCTTTTGGAAGCTTCTATGGAAGATCAAGGGAGGAGGCATATTTCAGGAATATTAAGAAGTTTAAGAACGTCTACTCCAAATTTTCTTTGTTTTTTATCAAGGTTTGAGACTGCCTCTCAATCCAGCATTATGTACACGTAATAACTGCCGGCTAGGCAAGGCCGTGCTGAGCCCGGGGGAACACTTGCAATTTCACACACCTCACCGTGGCGGTAAGACTGATACTGATAAAGAAATAACTTATGCACCAAGTATTTATGGTGCAAAAATGTTTTTTAAAATAATTATTTAAGAAATGTATTCATTTAAATTAAGTAAGTACGGTGTTTGGTAATGCAAGTGAAAAATATAACTCGTTGCGTCAAACTGGATTAGTAATGTAAATAGAATAAGTGGTGGCTGATTTTTAGAGACTTTTAGTTTTACTTTCCTCGCAATCTCGGTCGACCACTAGAGAGGTTAATCCCATCTTTGGTATCCCAAAAACTCTTCAAAGCAAAATAATATATTTTAATAAGTCGGTAAGTTGTGGTCAGATATGTGAGCCTTTTCTAAAATTAAAATTTCGGTAAACAGCCTATTTAGCTTGTCTCAAAGATTTTGCCATTTGACTTATTTTATTTAGCATGCGATTATACATATAAATGTTTACTTCAACTCGAAGGTAGCCTTATATATCGTATATCAGAATTTTCGTAATATCGTCTTGTAGTTTATTGGCACTCAATGATGTAACATGCCATTATTATAGAGCAAGAGGAATGTGGGAAGACCACCGGCTAGGTGGACAGACGATCTCATTAAAGTGGACGGAAGAAACTGGATAGCCATGACACAAAACCGCCAAAAGTTTAGAGATGTGGAAGAGACCTACAGTCAGCTATGGGTGGCCAAAGGTTGAAGAAGATTATAGAGCAGAATGACAAAAGAATCAATGTTTTAACTCCAAGCAGACTTTTTCAATTATTGTAAAATTCTTTATTAACCTCCTTATAACATAAAAACGAAATATTTTCCTCTATATCTTAGTAAGCACCCCAATCTATATGCACGTCATTTAAATAGTTTGTCGGGTAAAATATTCATAGTGGCGACGTTAATAGCACGGTCGAGTAACGCACGACGAAGGAGAACCATGGCTCGTCCATCGGGCGGGGTCGGTCTGACGGTCCGGCCCGCATATCCGCATGAACAATGTGATACACCACTAGATTAAATTGAGTCCAATCTCCACCAGCATTGCATGGATTACTCCTTTGATACTGATCCTTTACTTCCTTGTTTTGATGGAAGGGTTACACACACGTAAAGTGCTGCCTGCCTGCTGGTAAAATGCCTTTTGGTGATGCAATTTAATGACGTTGACAGTACCTAGGTCTTTTTTGTAGACTCCTTGTACAGGTACTTATATAAAATATTGTTATGTAAGTACATAATAATATAGGAGCTCGTGGCTAAATAATAACAGCCGCTCGGGTCGATCTTTAGGTTAAGCCGTGCTTGCCTAGGTTGGTCTGTGGATGGGTGACCTCCCATTTCTTACCGAGTTTCCTAGCACGTTAAGCCGTTGGTCCCGGGTGTCATTTGTAGATCGTTGACAGTCGTTAGGTAGTCAGTGACCCGAAGTCTGACAACCAGTCTTTCCAAGGGTTTGTTAAATTTTGTTTTGAGTTCCATCACTGTATGCAAAAAGACCTTGATAATATCATATTTGTTTTATTTGTCAAAATTATTTACGGTTTAAGAGATGCGTATTTCCCTTTCCGTGTTCAACTGGCGGACACCGGTCTCGCGAAATCCATACGCTTTTGTTTTACTACGGAATCCTACGATCCCGTGTTCAATTCGCGTCAACTGAGCACGCCTTTGTGATCAAGTGACGCTGGGTAAGGTTTAACAAAATCGTGTGCAGTTCAACTGAACACTTTTTTGACTTGACTCTTAGACTGTTTGAGTCTGATGCAATTTAATTGAGGTACTGACCTGTATGACTGTAGGTTTAATCTGGAGCGAGGTGAAGCAGCTGTGGGACATGGGGCTGCGTGAGTACGTGCAGGACATGTGGAATGTGATAGACTTCGTCACCAACTCGCTGTACGTCGCCACAGTCGCGCTGCGGATTGTCTCACATCGTATTACCCAGTTTATACTGGGTAATACGAAACCCCTTGGAAAGACTGGTTGTCAGACTCAGATACGGACGGAGTTCAGATAGGCAGTCGCTCCATGTAAAATACTGGTATTCAGCTGCATCCGGTTAGACTGGAAGCCGACCCCAACATAGTTGAGAAAAGGCTAGGCAGATGATGATGTAAGTACATAATAAGCCAATATTCGACAATGGGGAAAATACAGTAGTAGCGTGAATATAATACATCTGGCTTTAGAAAGATACTGCCACGCAGGTGACAGATTTGAGTTACTGAGGCAACGTTTTTATCTACAAATATGTATTTTTATAATATCATCGCCGGTCATTTTACGTAAGTTCTTAGTGAAATGTTATTCGAGTGCAGGGGCACTCGAATAACATTTCACTAAGAACCATTTTCCATTTAACTACAATGATTTAGGTGAAATTGAACGGGGAAGTAAGGGTACTTCCCCGTTAAATTTCACCTAAATCATTGTTGTGTATGTGTGAGTGAGACGTGAGTCTATATACGAGTATGTAGTTAGTCGCGGTTGTATGGATGAGGCAAGCAACTGAGTATCAATCACAGGACGACAAGCGTCCATTGTCTAAACAATACTGATTGTATTATTGCCCAATAATAATGGGTGCGTGGGAATAGCTCTTTAAGTGTCTGTGAATGGAAGATGTTCTGCAAGAAGTGGTGCCTACACATAGAGATGTCTGATACTTTGTACCTTTTACACTTTTTATATATCACTAGCGACCTGCCCCTTGCTACAGGGCTGCTATAGTGACTTTGTCTAAATATCATCATATAAATATCAATAAAAATCATCATCATAGAAATATCAAGTTCTCATTTATTTATAATCCATATATTTTTTTGGATATTCATAGTCTAAATGGTAGTGAAAACCGCTTCAAATTCCACTATGACGGAAAGCGGCTTTGTTTTATACAGGGTGTAACAGAAAGAAGAATATGCTGCAGACCATCAAACTGAACAACTTCCTTCATAGGTCCAATATCGCAAATGCGAAAAAATTATCAGCTGTCCCATATAACATTTCAATACCTACTCGACCCAAATGTATATTACTATAAGAAATATAGATTAAAGATCGCATAAAATCTATGTAAATCACCATGCTAACGTTTCTCACGATGCAGACAGCAGAATGACTATTGACATATCGAATCCGAACCGGATCGATGAAACTACCTTGGAACTACAGTAGACCCTATCTTGAGTTATTACTTAGTCAACATTATTAAAACAAAAGTAGTTAAGAAAATTAGTTCTCAGGTCTTTCTTCATTCCTCTTGTACAAGTACTACTCGGGTTTATAATTAGTTAACCTAGTAATTTCCTTAAAATCCAATTACTCTTTGCCCGACGTACTCGTAGACTTAGGTCTGAAACTACGGTCCTCAGTCGTAACAAGAACAGTCGGTTGGTATAACTTAAGTAAATGTCTCTTAACCTCACTATTTTGAATAAAACGGTACTTTATATGTGAGCAAATAGTCTCCATGGTATACAGATTTGCTACTTCATTAATATGTATAGCTTTTCTCTGTTCATAGGTTTAGTAAATATACATACTTGTGCGAAAGTTAATCGCGCATTTACACTTAGCGTTTACAACAGAGTGCCAAAAATTAAGTTAAACCACTGCGCGATTAATGTTCCGCATCACGTTATTCATCGCCCTGTGAGCACTGCATTAAAAATGCTGTTGTCTTCTAATAATCTTTAGTAAAAGCTCGATGACTGTAGGCGCGCTGCTACAGGCGTAGTCGCACTGCTACGCGTCTAGGCTAGGGATGCTACGCGTGTAGCAACGCTTTGTCGTATTGTTAACTAGCCGTTGTCCGCGACCTTCGTTCGAATGAAATTATTATAAAAATATTAATTCGCCTTGAACCAGATTTTTTTACCAATTTCAAGGGTTTCAATTCTTTTTTCTAGATTATAAGTAGCCTAAGCCTATGTTAGACCTTAAACATCAGCTATCTGTCATTCAAAGTCCCGTCAAAATTGGTCCAGCCGTTTCGGAGATTAGCCGGAACAAACAGACAGAAAAAAATTGAAAAAGAAAGTGTTTTTCTTATTAGTGCAGTACTATATATTTTCATATATGTATTCAGTAAAAAGGTGTTATTATGATATTACAAATAGACACTTTAATTTTATTTATTTGTATAGATGTATAGAATAACGACCTACTTAGATGTGTAACACACACACAGTTACTCACGAATTAATAAAGAAATCGTGCAAACATGTGGACATAGAACTTGCATCGGTTGCTTCAGATATCGGTTCGTGTGAAACTCCCTAAAAGTAACTGCAAATAACCGTTACTTATTAATGCGTATTATCTGCTACGACATTACGTGAAAGCAAACAAATACACTTTAAAAGCACACTAAGATAGAATGTTGAGTAGATTTATATTACATTTTCATCCGCACAGCAGCCTGGAGGCTTCATTCACAAAGTTTTTGAACAGAAGTTCCACTTCGAACAGCTGAGACGCTTACCTAGTATCTATTTGCGGACTGAAAATATGTAGGTACTCGGTAGGCGTCTTGGTGCGTATTTTTTGAGCTGATGACAACGTTATCTCTATAAATCTTAACTTGATTTACTTTATGGGAAGGTAGCGTACAATTCCAGGCAGGTCGATAACTGAAGTAGTGAATTGCCTATGTACACATAGTGCTATTTATAAGACAGCAGGGATTTTACTCAGTTCGCCTCACAGCTGCAGCATATCTTTAATTTCCTCCAGTGAGTTTTACAACTTGTACACTCTACACTGTGTTGTAAATTAACTGTTTATTTGTTCTTTAACGTCGTATCAAACGGCATGTGGGCATACTGTACCGTTTTCTTTGGCCCGGCGTGTATTACGGATATTTCACGTATTTTATAGGCTTCGCTACTCGGGCCGGTAACTTTAATAATAGCAGTATAGTTCGTATACATTTATTGTTTTTTCGGTGAATCCTTTAGGATTTCCTTATACATTGAGTCCATGTATAGGGTTTCGTAACCAAAGGGGTTTCGACCCTGTTGCTAGGCCTACGGTTTCTTTCAGATTGATCGTCTGTCTGCGGGGCTGTATATTGTAATCAAAAACTTCGTTAATTTTTCAGATCATCTTGTATATTTTAAAGATGGATATTTATTCCTTAAGTAATCAATGCTGAATCAAGTAATAACAAAGACTGAATTCTTTCAAGGGACACTTTCTCCTGTATCGTGGGTGCATTTACAAACATTTAAACTCACATACACAAACAGCCAGACAGTATTACGAGTAAGCATAATAGTTATGAGACTCATACCTCCAAAAAGCTTTCTACAGCAAGTAGTCGGCATTTTAGGAAAAACTAAGAAAAACCACGAGATCTCCGAAGTAAATTCCAAGAAGTTTTCGTCTTAACATGTCTGGGACACGTAGCTAACAGAAGAAAATGATCAGTAAAGCCTTATTATTACGTAAAGAATACAAAATGATAGGTTGGCGAACAGATTCAGGGTGACGTATTACGTTTTTGCGTCGTGTTCCTAAAATGTTAAAGGTTAGCAGAGCCCTTTTTGTGTTCGTCCAAGGACAGTCGACTATTACATGGTTTTCACATTTACTCTCTTTTCTGTATTTTCGCTTCACGTATCGAGTTTCCTCTCGACTACGTATGTTGTTTTTTGATGGCCAGAGAATATTAAAATAAGTGGTCGAAGCCGGCTTCACTTAAGCTTAGCAGCCAGAAATATAAGCACGTTCTATAATTCAAAGGTTCCTATAAAAACATGGATCCACATCGCTAACATTCATATTTTCTTAGAGGATGATTGATGGCGATCCAGGAGTCAGATATCAAGTGATCGGATTTCAAACTATTCAGCCAATGAGCATCGCCCATTCATTAACATTTTCTAATGTAGATCACATAAAGATTGAGATAATCGATTCCATAAAAATACCAACGTACAATTTTCATTTTATTGGCGATCTTATCGCCTACTTTATTTAATTAATTGAGAAATTAACATTTTTAACTTAAAATTATTGTTTTAATTATTGCCTTTGTTTTATTTTTTACCGGCAAAGGGCAAAGGTATGAATTTTTGTGCCTCACGTTTTTTAATAACCGGAGGTAATTTCGCGGCCTCATAAAACCAAAGGTGGTGTCGCATGGCCAAGGAACCGCGCCTTTTATTTTTTATGGCAACCTTTTATTTGAATCTTACAACACATTTAAAATTATGATACTGCCTTATTTCACTCGACCTCATTTGACCGCTAACGTCTGTCGAATTTGTAAAAAAGGTCAAACGAGCAAAAATTTTCTCAGGATCATATTTCGCAAAGTTTTTCGTAAACAAACTTCGTCTGATTTCTAGTTGGGTTCTGTGGTTGACAGGCGTAACATTTCAGTTATTATACTTGATTCTGAGACTTGAAGAGAGTTTGCCTGTAGTTTACTTCGTTATAAAGTCGTGGTCGGGGTTATTATTCAGACAGGTCTGATTATAACATTACTTCGAAGCCGTAAATTAATTAGTTAGTTTAATGCTAAATTAATTTCGGCAGGTGAGAGCACGCCAACATCTTCACTTATAATTATTGAAAGCACCTAAGTCGTTGTCAAAACCATGGGCTTTCATATTAGCCTACTAGTTGAAGTAAGTAGTAGATATTTTGGTGACTGAATTATGGCAGTACTCACTGACGAGGTGAATTAACATTCGATCTAGTGATTCACAGTATCGAAGGGTCAATTTTTGTTAGAGGTAAGCTGGAGTACATATCTTTAATGTGATTATATTATTTGTCTATAGAATACTGACTGTGCCATTTTTCAAAGGGCAAAGGCTCCTATAGAACTCGATTCCTACCGGCTTGGTAAGAATCGAGTTCTATGGAACCTTCGCCACTGGTGATTCACATACCATCGAGGATCAGTTTTGGACGAATATAGATCACACTTTATAAATGTAAAGCATGATTTTTCTCTACATAAAAGTCCCGAAGGTTGAAAAATCCGTCACCATTCACCACGAAACATTATTATGCAGTATATCTCGCGTCGATTTTTCCATCGAATGTGCTCCAAACGTAATAATTAGTGTCTCGCGCTGTTGCCGAGCGCCGCTACGATTCAGATTTATTTGCAATCAGCCCGTTCACTGTGAAATTGGCCCACAATCACACTCACGTTTAATCAACTCTGTTACTCTGTGATTGAAACTGACACCCGTCACTATATGCTAATGTAACCACGTATTTATATACTTACGGAAATATATGCAGCATTTAGATGGGCTGTAATTAAATACGCCTAAATTACCTACCTATGTACATCGTAAGCAGGCTTTCTGGTCTCTCTGCAATGCAGGATCATTAGTATTATTACTGTTTTGCAAATAGGTTATGCATGTAGTAAAAGTAAGCACTTGGTAGGTGCGATGTTGTAAATAGTGCTGTAATGTAGCTCCACACTATTATTAACTACCTACGTGTATGTACCACTGGATTGAGCGCGTTGACTTTTGAACCTGCTTGGGAGGTAGACTTGAGCACAATATAGTTTCTTATGTTCTAAGATAAGCTCGCAAACTTATCACTTTTTTATTTAAAATTAAATTTATTAGCGCTTTAATTGAATTTGTTAACAAAACAAGTAGGAATTTACGATTTGAATTAATTAGTGACACTACCAAAATGACCAGTGTTACTAAAATATGATGAAGAGAATGATTACCGTTATTTGTGAACAGACATGGTGATAGCCGGATACACTGTTTTTATGTATAAACATCAGGCAATTTATGCTTATTAGCGGCAAAATTTATCCGTTGTACGGCGTACCCACCTGCCTGACGCTCCGTACTAATTAATGTATAGTTAGCTTATCAGACAGGCTCAATCAAGATGTATTCATTAAAGATAAGAGTATTAACAGTTTTTGTTATTTTAAAACGCGGCGTCGGCTTCACTCCGTAAAGTGTATCTTTTTGTTTTATTTCATGTTGATATATCCTTATTTTGGTGGGTTAATAAAGCTAAAGAACATAAGCTTCGGGCATAAAAGTAACGTTTATTTTGCAATCTCTTCTTATCGGGTTATTAACATGGCAACTTTGGTCACATATGCATGATTAAGATAATGAAGTATCATGTTTACGTATTCAGGTTTTGGGACCACTTTTGTGTTCCCTTCTTACTTTAGCTTTGATACGAATTAATTAGGTTATTTACATTCGGTTGTTTTCTTTGCTTTTGGCTTCAATATTATGGACAAAGCTTTTCATGTAATTACGTATTTTGTATTCAAAAGGACACAGTATTTTTGCCCTAGTACGCAAATCTGAACATTAAATCGGGCAATTATGATAATTCTAGAATTTTCCAAGCAAGTTCTGGTCGACTTTCCACTTCCAGTCGAACTAGATAGGCAGAATATCAGCATTAATAAGTGCAAAACTAATTGTGGTAAACAAGCGGCTGGTTAAGTTGGTACACAGTTACTGGCGATGGCTGGCCGATAGTGGGCCAGTCGGGGGCGGAAGCTGGCGCGATAGTGTGGCGGTGAAATTTATCGACACAGCCTTGCCCATAGACTGTGTCTATTGTTCGTGTCGCTTGTGTAATGAGATCAGCTTTGAACTGTACTGTTCGTGTTGTTTTACTGTGGTTTTGCTGTTTAAGGGGCGTGATTTGTGAAAAAGAGTGGTTTTCGAACTGAAAATACGCTTTTTGGTTATTTCACCTAGATACCTTATGGCAACTAGTTTGATTTCTTATTGTCGTAAACAAATAATACAAAACAGGTTTCAGGGGTTAATATTGGATTGAAAATCACTGCCTTTTGTGAAATAATATCCACAATTGAGATTTCTTTTTGCGATAGCGTAACTAAAGCTATCAAAGTCTCGATAAAGATCTATTTGTTCATACATCACTTATACACACGAATACAATCTAGATTTACTCGTCACGTGAGGTCACGTAATCACATAATGGAATAATATAAAACTGAAAAAATATAAAACCTAAAAATAAAATATAACTTATACCAAAAGCAATATAATATTGGGCTGGGTTCATACGAATGGGAATTGATTACGCCATCAACATGAAAATGATACCACAAAAGCCTTACCATAACATATCTATCGAGTTTCACGTTATAATCAACGGATGTACAAAGCTAATGCTCGCTACATTTCGGCGTGAATACATATCCGCCTGTCCGGGGTCCGAGGCGTCCGGCGAGAAGACGGCATTGTGTTCGTGTCCGGACCGGACGCCGCGAGACAGTTTCATGATTAATTAATATTCCTAATGCTTCCGTGCGAACTGGCCTTTACAAAAACATCGAGTTTATGTTGCTTGAGCATGTGTGTGTGTGTGTGAGTGAGTGGGTATGAGAAAAGGGATACGAAACGAAAACGCTGTTTCATGAACGTGGGCTGTGATTTCTAATTTTGCTTGAAAGAATTGCTGTGACTACGAAATAAACGTAGGTAATATATTTCGCTCAAAAAAAAAATGAAAATCAATGGACTAAAATAACTATGGGTATAATATCTATTGGTAACAACGTATTTAAAAAAAGGTCATGTGAAATGTTCCGCATCGTTGCATTAGCCATTTTCAAAGCAAAAACTACAAACCAACAGACAAATTCCTGTCATTTTCATCGAATATTCCACAAAATAAACACATTTATTTAAGTATCAATATCAAGTAACAATATTGTTAAAAGTAAGTTTTTAAGATCGCAAAGTGGTTGTAATAAATTGCGACAGTAATGATCCCGTTGCAAGATAAATGGACCAAGGGAGGCTTAGCTAAAGCTCGCACGAGACAGGGACATGAAATTTTTATGAGACAATAAAATCCCATGCACTTTTCAACTTAAAATTGTTGTTAAAGTTAACTTCGAAGATAATTAGGTGAGTTAACTGTGTTTAGTTTTATTGGTAATTTGTTGTTAACTGTTTGACGTAAACCTATTAAACTTTCGGCAGGTCAAACACTGCTTTAAACAAACGGTTTATCGGCAGGTCGTGAGACGTTTGTAGTATTTTGTTCTTACCAAAATAATATTGTAATACCAAATGATGGAGTTTCTTGCAGGTTCTTCTCCATAGGAAACGACCAACCCGAACCGTGCACCTTTTTTTCGACGTTTTATAAGTGCCTATCTACGCCTATGTGAAATAAAATATTTTGATTTTGATTTCTTAAAAACTCTTAGGAATTGATGTCAATTTTGGAACATGCTTCTTTGGTAAATTAAGGCGCGTATTTTTATCCCTTCAATTACGAGCTCAGAGCAACAGATAAAAATATAACAGGTGTTTTCGGCTTAACGAAGCCGAAAGGCACTTGTTCTCGCCGTCACTGCGATATTTTTTTTTGTTCTAGACATACCACATACCATACATACCTGGGAAACTTCTAGTTACGGAGATATTGGGTGCCAAAGTTCCACAGTAATTTTTTTTAAATATAAGTACGTGTTTTTGATGTTATAACATTACTTTTAATGCCTCCACGACCACCGTACTATTCAATGCATCCATCAGCACAAAGTTTTGAGGGCGTTCGTAGAACATGGTTTTTCATCCCAAAAAATCCTTTCCCAGTATTAATGTTTGCGTAGATTTGTTTATCTTGATGAACAGAATGCTTGGTGGCTTCGTGAAGGTTTCGTTTACACCATGTAGGTATGTTTCTTTATGATTTTCTTTTTGGTTCAACTAGGCTGTCTTCTTAATCATGAACCGAAGCGTCCTGAAGAATTGGAACAACCTTGAAAGACTTTCCATGTTCATAATGTCAAAGGTATCCACAGAATCATAGACATATAGCTACCAACTACCTGGGCGAAAGCTTGCAAGACTTTCCATGTTCATGGTACCAGGACATAATTCTATAGATATCAAGTACCTGCGTGACCGAGCTCTGTTCAGATGAAAATAGAGAAAACGATTTTTCCGGGATATGAGACCTAGCTAGATCGATTTTTCGCCGTAAAAACTTTACAACTTTCATCGAAATCGTTAGAGCCGTTTTCGAGAACGTGATTACAACTAAATATACAAACAATGCTCATTTAATAGTACATAATAAATAAATAATAAAACGTTTATTTCAGATACAATCCATAAAGCAAAATAGTAATAAAATAGTCAGCGTACAAAATATAAAAATTAACAAAATTAAATACTTCAATTAATAGCAAATACAATAGAAATGAAGATGCAAAACAATTATATAGATTAAATTAATTATTCCATGTCAATATTAGATATTATCATATCAATCAATCAATTAAATTAGAAATAGCACATACATAATAGATGATATATAAATACAGCTTAATAAAATAATATGTCTATATGGATTTATGGAATCCATTATCTATCGGTCATCATTGATCCAGGTGCCACGATATTAAACCTACCTAAGTAAAGTATCTACGTCACCGTCAAGAGTTACACAAGCGTAATGTATTAAATTACGTCATTACAAGAACAAGCAAACAGTACATTATATACAATCACTCCAAAACGTGATTACATAACACACGGGCGACATCTACATTTAAAGTTTAGCGTTTACAGCAGTTTGTGTCGCACATTTCTGTAAATTACATTACGGAAACTAAATTATGTACCCATTTGTGTAATACGAACTGTGGAACTGGATTTGGTTTACATTAATGATGTGTTATTTAATTGAATTGTTCTTTGTTACATGTTGCGAGGAGCATGTCTTTTTTGCTAACAGTAAACTAAGATTTTCTAGGTGACAGTTTGTCAGGCTTTTCTCGACTTTGACCGTTCAGTGTGCATGCCTTTTTTTGAGAATAACTACCAGAGTAACAACTGCACAATATCAGAAACTGTAGGTCAGGCTTTTAATGTAGCTACTGTACATAAATACAAAGGTTGAAAACATAACCACCTTTACTTTTCGTAACTAAGAAAATGCAGAATAGAAAGATGGTTTGTACCTGCTTAAAATGGGCGTCATAAACAAGGTCAAAATAACAATAGTGTTCATCTAAAAACGCATAAACTCACCTCAAATTAAATATTAAAATAAGACACAGTTATGCAGAAAGCGCCACACACTCCCTAAAATTGAGACATCACCAGATTTATTAGTTTATATTTCGTTTAGTTCGTTCTGTGTGGGCGGCGGAAATGCGAGTTTTCGAATGAAAAATGACACTCGCACCTTGAGCCCGGTTAATTGTTCGTCGACCAATGTCGCAACCTGCATGGGACATCTGTCTGGATGAATAGTGGCCATTTGTTTAGGCAATCTCTCTCTAATACCTCACACGTAGGCTTTATCTCCAAATGAAATATCTTTATCTAAGAATTTGAATAAAGACATTAGTTTATGGCGTTGTACGTGTAGACAGGAAGACTGAATTGACATGTTGCAATGTCAGGTTCATAAAGAAGTTATAGTGCAGCAAGGCTCTTTGGCCGCTTGGCCATAGACGAAACTGTGGCAGCCATCTTGTTTTTCATACAATTTTCACAAACAATTTCACACGTTTACGATCAGCGGGTCCTTATCAATGTTATTCAAGTGTCATAGAAAAAAGAATTATGCTGCATTATATCTATTTAGATGGATCTGTGTTCAAAAACCCATCTATTCATTTGAAATGATGAATCATAGTTTGCAAGTAAATATGTAATATAGAAAACATGAGGCGCAAAATCCTGGGATCTTATGAACAAAAATAGAATCCAGATTAGCGAAAACTCAAGTCAGCGAAAAGTTAATAGGCTGCGTTAAACGACCGGGATCGAGTGCTTCTCTGTCACAAAGGGCTAATTTTAAATATTATAATATGAATGATTAAAACTTTATGTCACAATAAGGCCCGATTGCACCAAAAATCGCTAATTACGTTTACCAGTAAAAAAAGTAAATAATTTGAAATATAGGCTCTCTGTTTGTGTGAATCATTTGAACATGATGAAGACCGAATGATGTTATAAATATGTTAAGTGCTAAACGCAACAAGCGTTTAGCGAATTGTGGTGCAAATGGACGTTAAAATGTGTTACAAAAAGTTTCCCATATATTATTGCCTTTGAAACTTGACTGGTTCCCAAGGTACGTTGATGCCCTTTCGTATGACATGGTCACAAGTTCGATTGGTATTCCAGCAAGAGAGCGACTACTTCATTTATTGAACTGGTTATAAATGCATTGGACGTGATATGGCGAATGTAAACCAAGACTCAGCAACTATGCACTGGTGTAGTTTATTACTTGGTGGCGATAATGTAAACAAGTTAACAAGATAAAGATAGTTGTTTGTCATAATTCAATTTTGTCTTGCTACGCAACTTGGAATGGTTGGTGGAAAATGGCCCTTTGCATATCTGATCTAAGAATACAGAACG
Source organism: Noctua janthe (assembly GCA_910589295.1). NCBI lineage: Eukaryota > Metazoa > Arthropoda > Insecta > Lepidoptera > Noctuidae > Noctua > Noctua janthe. The sequence goes on along the minus strand of OU342556.1, from coordinate 6,901,910 downwards.
AAACAGACGATGTGTGATACAGACCATGAAACTGAACTACGTTCTCCACAGGACCGTAATCGGAATCATGAAAAAATAATCAGCAATCCCATAAAAATTGTCTACTCGCCTAAATGTATGGGATAGCCGATAATTTGTTGGTCCTACGGAGAAAGTTGTTCAGTTTGGTGATTTGATCCACAACCTTAAAAATATGTAGGGGTCGCCGCGCGGAGAAGAAGTGAGCGCCACTCGTCCGCGCTTTCGGGCGGTGCAGTGTACGGATTTCCAATAAGCCAATGCGACGTGAGATCCGCTTCATCGAACGACCGTGCGGAAGAGCAGTCGTGTGGGAATCGCCTTTATGTTTCTATAAAAGATCATAAATTGATTCCTAATGATCCTACCACTCGTCAGGTCACTACCCTCTATCAAAACTTTTATACATGTCGGGCAAAGTGAAATAAGACCGAGTCCATCAGTATGCAAGTAGTTCATACCCCGGTAATGTATTGGAGATACTATTAATGGCCCCTTCACTGAACATCGTTTGGCGTGCCGGCCGACGGCGACCAAATGAGATTCAAATATTGAACTTAATGTGAGTAATAATATTCCGAAGTGCTTTTTAGAGGGCTTGGTAGCGACATTACGGTAAGATAGGTACTTCTACTAACTACTCCATTACATGGAGCCTTAGTACCTAATGGTATGAAGTAATTTTAGTAAATGGTTATAAGATAGCAGATTCAAAGTAATTTCTAGTTATTATTAGGTACTTGATTAAGCTCGTCGAACAGCGTGTTTCCCAAGTTGGACAGTGTTATTGGGTTGTTCCAGCTGGGTTTTTTTGGTAACATGGCCGGCGTTTGCATTGGTGCCCCGTTGATGGCAATGAGTTCGCCCCATATTATATGGGACTTACACATAACTGGTCAAACATGGTTGTCTCACTATACGTGCACTTCTGCCTCACCCTTCGGGAAGAACAGACATGATATTATGTTATTAAAATTCGTCAAAATAAGGAAAATTAGGCTGATTTCTCTCACCCAATATTTGAATAACGGAGAGTACTTGCATAGACACAACCTTGTAGCCAGGATTATCCATCAGCAACTTGCTCTAAAATACAACCTTGTGGAATCGGAAGTACCGTACTATAAGTATGTGCCCGACCCAGTTCTCGAAAATGGCAGTATCACATTGTACTGGGATCGATCCATCGTAACTGACAGGACTATTGTAGCCAATAAGCCTGATATAGTGGTGGTGGATCGATCAGAGCGGCGTGCAATGATTGTTGACATAACGGTCCCGCATGATGGGAACCTCGTGGAAGCCGAGAAAGATAAGCAAATCAAGTATCTTGACTTGGCTCACGAGGTTGTCGACATGTGGGATGTGGACTCAGCGATCATTGTGCCGATAGTTGTATCAGCCCATGGCTTAATTGCCAAGAGCCTCGACCAATACCTGAGGAGGCTCTCGTTAGGCAGCTGGATCAAGGGCTTGATTCAGAAAGCGGTACTCCTGGACACGGCTCGTATTGTCAGGAGGTTCCTCTTTCTGGAGCCCTGACCGCCGGTAGCTTGGACCCTGTTCCCGATACCGGTGGGCTACAATTTTTTATATTTTTAAATGTTTTTTATATTGTTTTTAGTTTAAGAAATATTTAAAAATGTATAAGATTTGTGTAAAGATAAATAAAGAAAATAATAATAATAATAACTTTATTTCACAAAAAATACAGATTTCACAAAGTAAAATAAGACAATTTAAAAGAGCTATGGTAGTAACACAATACACTACAATCTATAAACTAAAATCTGTACACAATAAGGAAAACCCTGCCTCTCAAACTAGGTAACCTGTATCTTGAGAGACAGTGATTCAGCTTAAAATTGAAGCTATATTATTTAATGTAGACTGTGTCGATCTACCCGAGCGTTCTAAGGACATAATTATTATGTAGGAAAATATATTTACATTCACTTGTTATGTATGTTTGTGTGTGAGCGTGTGTGTATGTGTGTGAGCGCGGGTGTGTGTATGTTTGTGTGTGCGCGGGTGTGTGTGTGTATATATGTGTGTGTGTGTGTGTGGGTATGTAATTAGAAATATGTACATAGGTAGTTTTTTTTTTTTTTTTTTTTTTCCGGATGGGACATCATCAAATGACCCCCCCCCACTCTGGGCGGAGCGGAAGGGAGTGTCAGACTTGTACTGACTAAAACCCATCCATGTTCCTTCTTTGCCCTTTGTGTTCCAGGGCCATGGTATCTCTTTCGAACAGTCCCGCAGCCCTGGCAGGCATCGGCCCTTGCGGACCCCTACTTATTTGCTGACATCTCTTTGAGGCGCACGTGGAACACGAACGCGCCGTCGACACGGCCTGTCGTCATAAGACGGCCGGACGGCGAGCTGGCCCATAACTCGCCGTCCACAGGCCCGCGCCTACGGTGGCCGGGAGCCACCACGTGACCCCCAACGCCCAGGGCGTCTCCCGCGGCGACTGGGACGTGAGGTTCTTTCCCTCTCACGTCCCGCCACCTCCTTCACTAGCATGATTGCTTCGCAGAAGGAGGTGACGGCTTCCCATTCCCTCTCGCTCCGGACCATGGCTTGAACCAAGGCCGGACGCGAGAGATCGCCGCCGCCAATCGCCGCTACGAGGACACGGCGGTGCTCCGCCCAAGCGGGGCAGACCTCCACGGTGTGCTCCACCGTGTCCTCCGGACGATCCTCGCAGTGGAAACACCCGGGCGTTTCCTCCCGCCCGATTGTACATAGGTAGTTAGACGACATACTTGAGTAAAGACTCTGTTTTCAGGTAGTCCTGTTTCAGTAGCCATTTTGTGAATTTTGATTTTATTTCATGTTTATTTAGATCGACGATGTTTAATTTTTTGTGAATTTGTTTGTAGATGTATGTACTTAATGTGTAGTATTGGTGTTGAGCGAAGGCGGTTTTGTGGGGGGTGCTAATGGGTAATTTCTTCCTTTTTTTAGGGTCAGTAGGGGGAACACTACCGTGTTTTCTTAAAATAGACCGTAATAGAAATAGCTGGCGAACAGAAAGCACTTGTGAGTCAGCGTATAGTTTCACAGTGGGATAGCGATAAGGTTTGCAAAACATTACCTTCAGCACGGCTCTCTGCGCTCTTTCAATCTTCAGGAGACAGGTTTTGTTTGCACCACCCCATGCTGTGATGCAATATCCAATGACAGATTGACATAATGCATAATACACCATCTTCAGGGTTTCAGGCGCTGCCGAGTCTCTGAGGGATTTAAAAGTATGCAACAGTTTCACAGACCTAGCAGTAATAGCGTCAACCTGTTTGTTTCATCGTAGTCCTCCGTCTATTTGGACACCCAGATATTTCACACTATCTGTTCTTGTGAGTTTCGGACATAAACAGTGTGGGGATCGTGTGGAGCAGGTGTGAGCTGTTATGGAGAATGACTTTTCAGGTAAGTTGTTTCGTCGAATAGAGAATGGAATGTAAGAGGTTTTATCGCAATTCAGGGTAAGTAAGTTTAAGTTAAGCCATGTCATGACAGTTGCTATTGCCACTTCAGCGTGGCATTTAACGCTATCCCAACTTGGTCCATTGACTATGACTGCGGTGTCGTCCGCATACGCAATGATTTTAGAGTTGGGGATGGTCAGATTACACAACTCATTGACGTATATTTGGAAGAGGGTGGGGCCTAGAATGCTTCCCTGAGGCACACCGTAAGTGTTTATTATTATTTCATCACTTACATGTTCTCCTATTTTTACACGTTGGGTCCGGTTGCTGAGATAATCTTTGAAAATTTCGAGGGAGTTTCCTCGCGCCCCTAGGAGTTCCAATTTAGATATAAGTTTAGGAACAGATACTGTGTCAAAAGCTTTAGAGAGGTCCAAAAATATCCCTAGACTTTTAACGCCACTGTCAAGGTTCCTCGCAACCAACTGTGTTAGATCCAGAACTGCATCCTCAGTTGAAATTCCTGAGCGAAAACCATACTGATTATCTGCTATGAACCGATGTTTGTTGAGGAATTTTTTTAAGGCATTATTCAAGGTCCTTTCCAATATCTTAGAGAGCGCTGATAGGACTGATATGGGTCTATAATTGTTGACACAGTTTCTGTTCCCTCCCTTATGAATTGGATGAATAACAGCTTTTTTAAGCGCATCAGGAAAGATGCCTTTTTGAAGGCAGCAGTTAAAAATATATGTCAATGGTGGAGTCAAGATCTGGCGGCAACTCTTTAACACTAGGGGAGATATGCCATCCCAACCTATTGCGCAATCATTTCGCAGTTGCAGAATAAGTGACTCCACTTCCGATTCATCAACCTCAAGTATTACAAGAGAGTCGGCGGGGTTGGGTGATGTATTGTGACTTAAACTCCTAGGTAGGTTTGTAGGTTGATGAGACTGGGACAAGATTTTTTCTGCCAAGTTCGTTCCTATATTGCTGAAAAATCTACACACTTCATTTGTGGATGATATAGCGTTGTCACAGATATCCAACAGTTCGACCGGGCTAGCTTTCTTTTTGGTGGTGTTTGTGATTTGTTTTATCGTTTTCCAAAGTGCTTTAGGGTTATTCCGAGATTTTTCAAGTTCGCTTTTCTCATAGGCAATTTTTAGTTTTCGGAGCAAGTCATTACAAAAATTCCGGTACCGAGAATAGGTAATTTTCAGGATAAGATTATTGGGATCTTTTCTTAATCCATTATGCAATCGGTCACGGTTTTGTATACTTTAAAATGCCTGTGGTTATCCATGGTTTTATTATTCTTTTTTTTTTAGGGATTTTTATAGTCTGGATTAGCACATACGTAGGGCACTTTTTTTCTCAAACTTACCCATCAAACATTCAATTCAATTCAATTTATTCAGGAAACAATTCACATTGTGTTTGAGATCATAATACTATAAATAAAAAAAATAATAAAAAAAAATCCAATTTCACGCGAACGAAGTCGCGGGCAACAGTTAGTAACTTTATAATGTTTGAGCAAAGTAAGTGGCCACGTTTACTGCGGCGCGGCGTCGGATGCGTTGTTTAGATCGTCAAGCATCCAGCAGAACGTGCACCTGGGACACTCCAGCGGGACGGACATAGTCTGACCTGGGGCCCTGCAATTGCACTCGATGATGGAGGAATCGATAATACTCCATTAATACTTTTCAGTTCTAAAGTTCTCTAAATAAATAACAACTAAACTGTAATAGTTACTACGCAATAGTGTTGCACATTAGATACTCGTGCAGTAACTCAACCCCTTCAGCTGCTGATTGTGCTTATGTTAGGTGTCGGTACACCGCAGCGGTGCAAGTGGGGTTAAATCAGATCGCAACTGGAGCGCTCGGTTAGTAGTACTAGTGTATATTATTCATAAATTAATGTAATACTCGTATTTGATGGGTTACTATATTAGTTACTGACACGTGTCATCATCTGCATAGCGTATTCCCAACTATGGGGTCGGCTTCCAGTCTTATTTAACGGATGCAATTGAATACCAGTATTTTACATGGAGCGACTGGCTATCTGACCTCCACAACCCACGCAGATTGCATTGAAAGACCTATAGTAAGGAAATAATCCGTTTCTTAATTCTTAGTTTCGTAGCTACCGATAAAAGGCTGTTGATAAGACTAGTGAACAATAAAAATACAGCCTTAGTACTGGGTAATATGATACCCTTTGGTAAGACTGGTTGGGCCACTGACTAGGTACCTGTAACGACTGTAAAAGATCTACAAATGACAGCTGGGACTCCTGGCTGTCATTTGTCCTGGCCCGGGACCAACTTCTTAACGTGCACGCGGCACGTATATCTATAATGGGTGGTCACCCACCACGGACCATCCTAGGCAAGCGCGGCTTAATCTGAAGATCGACCAGAGCGTCCGTTATTATTTAACCACGAGCTGCTACATGCTGACAGGTGTATGAAGACAAAATAAACCAGGACAAACAAATTACTGTGACCTAAATATGTAGTTACTGAAAAAAAAAAACAATCACTTAACATTTATGTCTGAAGATACGAATTTAAACAGAAGTCGAGACAGGCACATAAAACTCTCATAAGTATCTAGTAATTCCATTTATCTCTTTAATCAAGAACAGATTAAATAAAAACAATTTCAAACTACACGCAGTCATAAAATAAAACAGAAAGAAAGCTTTGTTTATGTTTTATTGAAAGTAGGCCTGACAACAAAGCAAAGCGATTTATTTTATTAATTGGGGAAAACAAACATTGACAAATTACATTCATATAAAAAAACAATAAAAACAAGTATGAGCAAATGTGCTAAATCGTTAAAAAGTTGACATTTAAGTAAGTGCAATTAATTAATGACTCATCATTTCAGCCGAAAGACTTCCATTGCTGGACATAGGTGTGCGTAGTCGCAGCAGAAAAACTTCGAACTTCTTCATTTCAGTTTAGCAGATAGGTATTTAGTGTATGACATCGTGTAATTGTGTATGGTAAGTACAAATTTGTGTATCCAACCATTGGGGAGCTATTCAACAAAAACTGTTTCCGCTGGAACTACGTCATCCCAATGGCACTTTCTTTTTCCTATGGACGTACAAGAAAAATAGCCCTTGTCTGATAGCCCTCTCCATTGCCCTTTGGGTGACTTTAAGCCTTCTGATGAGGCCCATTGTGAGCGACCGCGTTTCGATCCCATATGATTAATTATTGACTAATCGACATTTTTTGACCTCTATTTTTTATAAGAATTGAATGCAACCCAGTCAAGTCAAGTCTAACAAACTTAGCTTTTCTTACTACCATAAACTACTGCGAAGCTCGCACCCCATTACCTGAACTTATTCATTTGAATTCCCGATCCAGTCATAAAGATGAAATGGCTTTTCAAATGACGGAATTCGTATCACATTTTGTGATCCGGCCAGTAATATACTGGACTTGGATATTTATTGAATCCGTGGATATTTAGACCTTATTTACATGTATTATGCACATGGTAATAGGAACTGCATGGAAGGACAGCCGGAATGGACGTTATTAACTTTTGTATTTGGAATTTGAGTCTGACCCTGCCTTTAGTTGCAACGAATTGTTTTTAATTTTCTGCAACTGAATTTTGTCGAAAATTCAATTGAATTTTCCGTAGTACAGCTCTGATACAAGGAATAAACGATTTAAATGGGTCGTAAAAATAATGCACTAAAGTAAAATTATTCGGAACTCGAATTTATAACACTTACGAATTGGAAATGCTAACGTTATGGGGGTGAATGTACTACAAGGAAACACCTCTGCCTAACCCTTCAAGGAATAATAAGCTTCATGTTATGTGTGTCATGTAACTTTTATAGAGTCACCTGTATTTATGCTCATAATCGTCAATATAATAGGTCTTTACCTATGTAACTGGAGATTTAATAACCAGCATTTTCAGATTTAATTATCTGTGGATTGGCGCGCAATTCGAAATTCAAATAAATTTTATTCGAAAGCCGTGTTCTTTTAGTTTCAAATTCAGTCATTTGTGTAGATAGTTTTTTGTTTTTGTAAAATTGTGGTAGTTTTTGGCGCCATGGATAAACTGAAAATTCGTGTAATTTTCGAATATGAGTTCCTACGTGGACATACCGCTGCGCAAACAACACGAAACATTAACGACGTGTACGGGCCTAACACTGCTTGCATAAACACGGTTCATTATTGTTTCAATCGTTTTAAATCTGGAAATTTTGAGTTGAAGAATGAGCCTCGCGGTCGGCCGGTAACCATTGTCGACAACGACGAATTGTAGGCGGTAGTGGAAACGGATCCAACTCAATCTACGGCTGAGCTTGCTGCGGGCCTTGGAGTTAGTGTCAAAACGACATTGAAGCACTTGCGTCAAATCGGAAAGATAAAAAAGCTAGATAAGCTAAAATAAAAAAAAAATACAAACATTTTTGTTTTTAAAATTTTCATACAAATCTCCAATTTCATAGGTAAAGACCTAATAGTATAGCAGTTCATAACCACGTCAACGCTGAAAGGTCGTTGATGACTGGTCGGAAATAGTAGTCGCACACGAAACACGCCTCACTGTATTACTATCGGATTTAAGCATTCAAAGGTTTTTCCTTTCATAACACCATAAGAGTTAGGACATCGTTAATAATCATCGAAATATGCGAACACATAAATAAACTTCTAAATACAGGATAGGAATTTATATGAAGATAAAAATACTCAGACAAATTTTAATAAAAATTATGACAAAATATTGTTAATACACATTGTGAAACCAATCTAGCGAGAACGACAATGTTGACAAAAATAATAATGATATTTATAGTAATATAATGGAAATCTATAATAACGGTTTACATAGTAATACAAACATATAAACTAGCCATATCGTCGTGTTAAATCGCGCTACAAGCCATTCCGCAGTAGATCTCTCATAATTTAGCATTTTACGTCTGTTTTGGAGACTCATTTGAATATTATAAGTGGGTGTAACAAGGGGTAAGAGGAATTTGAGTAGCAACCAGTTTGCGATCCTCCTCAATTTATAGTGTTGGGTGTGACAGGTCCTGGTCGCCTCATCGCCTGGCGCCGCCACCAGACGCCCGAACATAAAAATTTGCGGCGAATTGCAGGCCATTTAGACCCAAAAACTAAAACGATGTTTTACAAAATTGAATCAGAGCCCGATTTATAAAAACGTCCGCGCGGAGACATTCGCCTCGGGTTGAATGGATGGGGATAACGACTTGGGGACCACTTTTTGGCCACAAACCCGTTTCGGCTGGCCGCTCAAAAGACGCTATCTGTCGCGGAATCTCGATATCGATATAAAACCACGTACGTTTTGCATTGTAATTTCATATGTGTGCAACATTACATCGCGATGGGACAGCAACAAGTGAATCACGTTTTAAATGACTCGCCCGATGTTATATGTTTTTATTTTGGGTCCATCCGCTAAGTTATGCGGCTCGACACCAGACCCGGCATTTAAATCGACGAAATAAAAATACTTTTTCTAAAAAACCGTTTTTCTGATCTCATGATTCAAATACGTGCTAATATAATATTATTACTAACCTACTTTAGTATGTTTTGAGCTTTTCAGGCAATTAAAGAAGTTGACGGCAAAAGAGATTTTCCTAATTTGGTTCCGTGTAGCAATAAAGTAAATCTTAGCACAAATTAGGGATTTAGACAACAAATTTATTAGTTTACATCAATAAATTTCTCAGTTATTTGCATAATTAAAGCTCGTTATGATTTCCTAATGCCCAATAGAGTTTGTTAAGAAGGATGTGTCGGCTTAACGTCGTTCGTGGGAGCAAGAAACAAGACGGTCGGCTTAGATGGGTACTGACGTGTTCTTCCGCTGAGAAATCACCGGGGACCCCCACTGATCATTAATAAGGAGATAGAGAAGTAAACCCTGTTTTCAGATTACCGACGAAAGACTGATTTATTGTAGATAATGATTTTGGCGATTTAACCACACAGAAACACGACGAAGGTAATGAAGCAGAAAAAATAGGTAATTTTGTAGAAGATAGATAAGTAAAGCAAGATAATTTAGTAGCAAACACTCAGTCTCATAAATAAACTCGAAACGTTAGAGAAAATCTAGTTAAGCTTGAACCGATTAACCACGACACAATTACCGCAGCCACGCCATTTGATTTCCAGTTCCAAATAGATTTATTTGTAACAGGCTGCCTTCTAATTTAATGTAACCTGCCCCAAGCACGTAAATAGTTTTAATCTAAATTCGAGCAAACATTTTGTTTTAACATAGCACTGTAATGTTCGTAGATTTCTGAGGAATGATAATTGGAATTGTAAGCTTAAGCGAGTAAATTATATACAAAGAGAATAGTGAATAAATTCTTGAATATAATGTCGACTGACAGGCATAATAAAAAAATTCTCTAGTTTCTGTAGTTTGATCTGTAGTTTATATGTCTTCGGCACGAATATAAAAAATAAGCACCAATAAAAACAGATGTAGTCGCGAGTCCAACAGTGGTAGTGGAAAGATGGCCGCGGCATAAATATTAAAATTACGAGCGACGCAATTCCGCGCTCCGAGGGCTAGCCAGCCCGCCACTTGAGACCACATTAACACAATTTTTGAAACACCCGAAATTGACATTTGTCGCATTATGGCATCCACGTGCCCGAACACAAAGTAATTCAATCTATTATAGAATAGAGAATTTATCGCCACGTAAGAATCGGAAGGTCAAGCTGTAGTTTCGGAGTTTTATGAACTTTCTGCCTCTGTTTTGAATTTTTTATAAGGTTTAATGCGCGGCGTCCATAACAGTCTATACGTAGATGGCAGTAGCATCATTGTGATCGTTGGAAGTTGTGCGACAGTTAATTTTACGACTCTGTCGCAGGCGCAAAGGTTATGGCAGTCGGTGTTAGTCGGGCTAGATACTTAGATAGTGCAGGTATCAGTTTGCTGTCGTGTGTATGCTATGGTCGGTCTTGGGACTAAGAGCTGGAGTTCCGATTATACGGAACGAAATAAAAGCGACACTATTTTACGTTTCTTGTCCTGGCCCCATTGCGATACCGTGACCAATTTAAAGCACAGTTACGTGCATTTATGAATTCTTGAAGTACTGCTGCATGAAGTTTCTTAGGCATAGATGTTATTTTAGTATAAAATAAGGTTTTATTACAGCAGCTAACAGAAGAGTAGAACAGTAAGATTGAGAGCAGGTCTTATAAAAACTAAACTAATTGTTTAGTCTATGATTAAAAAATTTTTTTTTTTATTCGTGTAATTTATACGCTTCGCTGGCTGAGAGTCTCTATTGCTCTATCTGTAACCAATAAATCTCAATCCTAAAATAATTATCAATTACAAGTGAATGCACATTCACGCCACACATCACAGCTCACACGCTTCGACCGATAACATATCCTTTCAACGCTCATATTTCATCTATCATGATTATTGACGGCTTGTTTTACCCACAATAGGATCGGCACTTCCTCCTCTTTGTGAATCATGCGCCCCTAGTACATGGAAGGTCTTTGACCTAATATTGAAATTTTGTTTTTCGTTTTTGGTACATTTTGTGTGGGCATTTTCTCTGTTAATGAGTATGAACAATGGTCTGGCATCAGATTGCATCTCTGTGGGCGTCTGGGCGCTTCGTGGGAGTAGATATTATGTACTGACGCTTCATTAAAGATAGGAAATACACTCATCATTGCTTCCCACTCGCGTTTGGAATGCTTCATGGCTATTATGTGATTTTGCGATTTTATAACAGTGTTGTTTATAAGCCTTTCAATATTGACGTGCTCAAAAAGGTCTCGTTAACTTTATCTTTGATGTGTTAAACCCCTTTTTGGCAGAGGATACTTTTAATCACCAAATTCCTGGAACAAATTATATTTCTGAAGTTTGTAAACTGTCAATTTCACTAGCTAAGCTTATTTGTAACTTGTAAGTCATAAATTTGCATTTAGCGCTGTAACTTGTGGAACTTTGGCACAAAAACGGCTTTGAGGCACAGCCCTGACATGCACTTTTCGAAGTTTGAGTTATGAGCCATCAAAGTGAGAGAGAGCCTTTAGACAAGTAAGATGGAATTAATGGTGTGTACGGCAGTTATTGTAGAAAGCAGTCGCTTCTAGTGTATTGTGTATTTTATTTGTAGGTGTGAAAACACCCTTGTATTATCAAAGCCGAAAGTAACTTATCCTTCTCGATTATTGTTTTGTTTTAGACCATACCTGGGAACCTTCTAGTTATGGATAATTTAAGAGTCAGAGTTGTTTTGAATGTCCTAATTTTATTTTAAATACATCCATGACCACTGTTCTGTTTATTAATCAGCACAATGAAGTGCAATGAAGTGCAGTGGAGGAGCTCGTGGCTAAACAATAACAGCCGCTCGGGTCGATCTTTAGGTTAAGCCGTGCTTGACTAGGTTGGTCTGTGGATGGGTGACCGCCCATTACATACCGAGTTTCCTCCGTGCCTCGGAAAGCACGTTAAGCCGTTGGTCACGGCTGTCATTTGTAGATCTTTGACAGTCGTTAGGCAGTCAGTGGCAAAAAAGTCTGACAACCAGTCTTACCAAGGGGTATCGTATTACCCAGTACTGACTGGGTTGTGGAGGTCAGATAGGCAGTCGCTCCATGTAAAATAAATGTGTGTGTGTATGTAAAATACTGGTATTCAGCTGCATCCGGTTAGACTGGAAGCCGACCCCAATATAGTTGGGAAAAGGCTAGGCAGATGATGACAATGAAGTGCACTCAAACATTCTGCTGATGGAGGAATTGAATAGTGGCAAGTTTCATTGAGCGCTATCGTAAACCGTGATTTTTCAGCAATCTTTTTTGAGCTTTTTGTGTAACTTAGTTTGATGTAGGCTTCGTTGACGGCTTTGTGATGGTTTCATTTACAACCTGTATAAAGACAACAAATAATTATTTACTTTACAAAAGTTTTGTCTCTAGTAGAAACAAACCCTACATGTGGTTTGTTTCAAAAAACAAAACAAAGGAGCAGCGCGTGTGAAACTTAACACATTCATTTGTTGCTTTTGATTAGTTGGGACTTAGGAAAGCATAGTATAATTTTTGAGATAATTATGTTTTATTTATTCATACTTTGTTTCTGGCGCAGACGATTATTTTGCTGTGCCCAACAGGGACCATAATGGCCTAATGATCTCATGTTGTTCCCACACATTGTGGAATGCAATACGTAAATGATTGATTGAGTATTGATTAATGGGAGATTTCCCCCTATGTCTTGCTGTGGGTGACGTGAAAGTCTATCAGCTGCAAACGCGATGTTTTATTTTGAACTTTTCTAAGTTGTTGTTTTTTCTGTGTCACTCGGAAAAAGTCCGTTGTCATAGTTCCCTGCCAAATATCATCATATTCATAACCACGTTCATTGCCTTTTCATAAGAATATTCTATTTTTAAACCATGCTTGTTCTATCCATTTTCATTTAAACAGCATTAGGTACTATTCAAAAACAAATATGAAATAGATTTACGACGACGTCGAGACGGGGTGTGTCTAGCACAGCGGGTAGGTATCAACAAATTCATTGTGCACTTACAAGGCGTAAGCAGTAAATATGCATGTTCCAGAGTTTCCTTCATAATGTTCGGGAAGTGTGGTTATTACGGACTGTTATGTGTTTTAACTAGAACTGGAGTAATTTACGTATCGTATGATTAGTTGTGGCGTTTATTTTAAGAATTAGGTGACTTGGCTCAACCACAGGAAATTAATGTTATAACTTTTCAGCGATGAAATTTTTACCCTCGTAATTATTATTTATGTAAGGTAAGCTGAAATAAAGTCATTATGAAGATACGCAAGAGCAAGTGTGTAAAACACTCCATACAACATTGTATAAACAGTGTCATTAATAAGTAAGGTGATGTCGGTCATTATCAATTTTAATATATATTTGTAACATGATTGTCAAAAAGAGACCGCGAAAGAAAAAAAATGTTGATGTTACCGCTACTTATATAGACAATTTTCATGGTATTAATTGTTGTATTGGGAGTGGCATAAAAGTATTTAATATTTGCTCTGACATGTTACTAGAGAAAGTGTTCTTGGAAAATTCAGCGTATATGGGTGTAAAATGAAAGCTGCCCTATTTTTTGTTCTTAAAATGGGCAAGTTGTTTCTTTTAATTAACTTTTGAAAGCTTGATGACTCCGTTTCAATTGTTGCTTTCGATATTACTCCAGTTCCGACACACGTCCGACAAGTTGAAGGCCTATTATCACGGACTGAATATTTTCATATCGAACAGGCAAAGATTCTTAAGGTACTACTATAGTGGGGTCCGTTGGTCTCGCGGTCGCAAGCGCGACTACTGAGCGTGGGGTCCTGGGTTCGATTTCTGGGTCAGGCAAAGTGTTGTTAGGTTTTTCTGTAAGGAATTTCTCAGCAGCAGCCCAGAGTTTTGAGTTGGCCGTATGATACCCCCTGTGACTCGGGGCTCACGTGCAGCCGTAGGTCCTGCGCCTGAGCTCTCTCCGGTCGTGTCGGATTGCCGTCCCATCGGACTGTGTGAGTGACAGAACAGAGAGTGCACCTGTGCCTGTGAATACACTTGTGCACTATAATATCTCCTGCGCCGATGGCTAATCCCGTTGAGATTGGCCTTCGTGGCCGAAAACGGTCAGGAGGACTATTATTATAGTTAGGCTATAAGAATCAATTTTATAGAACGTGACCCAAAATAAATGTGACCCCATGTCCGAGGGGCTCCTAAAAGCAAAATAACATAATAACCAAGTTTAACACGTTATGCAAGGACTAGACAAGCGACCAATGTCCAGTCAATGGCTCTTTTGTTTTAATGTAATTTTGTTAGTTTACCGTAAGTACGAGTACCTACCTATATCTAAATGTCTTAGCAGTCAACATTTTCAAGTTGCTGTGGCATAGGACATAGTTATCCCTAAAACAATACATATGAGAACTTATATGTATACAGAATCGAAGATTTATAGTAAAGCATTGCCGCGAACTGGAAGACGTTGCGTTGGAAGGCCTCCCACTAGGTGGACTGATGACCTGGTAAAGGTTGCAGGGATCCGCTGGATGCGAGACGCACGGAACCGGTCAATGTGGCGACACTTGGGGGAGGCCTATGTCCAGCAGTGGACGTCTTTCGGCTGAAATGATGATGACGATGATGATGATTGCTGCGTTGGTGTAGTTCATAGGTCTCGAGTTCGAACCCAAGAAACGCACCTCAGATTTTTCGGATTCATGTGTGTATTGTATACCTAATTATTACTTGCTTCGTTGAAGGAAAACATCGTGAGGAAACCAATCCAGCATGCCTGAAAGATTTCTCGACGGTATGTAAAGCCAAGTCAGAGGTCCAAGGGCAGCATAAAAACTCTAACACCAGGTTACTCACTAACCACACGAAGAAGAAGATAGTTGTAAAAAAATACCTTATAGCACTTACTTACATAAAATAGCAATAACGAAACGACATGTCGTACCATAAATTGTGTGTCAAACTAAAAATACTATAAAAGCGCCTGTCAGCGTTCGCGCACACAGCCCGCATGATCGACTCTTGCGCAGATACACTTCAAACCAGCTCAGGAATGCGGGAACACTAAAGTTATTGCTGCGTAGATACTTCAAATTTATATATTTTACGTTTTTATTGTGTGTAAATGTACTGGTTTAGTGAATAATGTAGCTTTTATGTGGGCCTGTGTGGTCACTTTATTTTTCTGATTCAGGTGTGAAGGATAAAAAGTGGTGTAAAATTCATACTTAACCCACACACCTGTCTAATTTACACAAGGCAAAGTTCTGTTTTGTGTAAATTACTTCATTATCACAGCTCTCAAAATTCCACGGAAATGATTGTGAGGAAACCGATATGTCCTAGAACCAAACATTCGAAGGCATGCGACATCTACCATCCCGCACTGTGGGTCCGTGTGGTGGATTACGGAAAGCCCGGCCACTTACATTCCTGTGGATAAATGTTAAGATAAGTAGTAGTAATAATACCGAAATTAAGATTTCCGTACTCTGCTAAGATCCGCAATAGGTAGAAAATAGCAACAGAAATGGAATCATATACTTAGCTATATAAACATACTCAACATAGCAAAGCTTGTAAGTATCTCCCTTTCTAAAACAGAATCATAATTTAATAAAATAATAAGAACATTTTCCGACCCTTGCTTAGCACAAAGTAAACTAGTGAGGTTTATCTTTAATTAAGTGGAGTGTAGATGGTAGCCTGCGTGACCAGTTGTTATTCCGTGCTGTCTGAACCTCGCCTAACATGGTCGTAGTTAATTCTCGCCGCGGACAGCGAGGAGGTCCTATGACCAAGTACAGTGCATGACTCATTAACCGATGATCCTTAGAGGTGCAATACCGGTAAGTTTCAGAAGGTGAAAAACCGTCTTTTGGTAATGCTTTACCGTCTTCTGTTGAAATGAGGCTCCTTATTGGCTTATTGCCTCTCAGATGAATGCCAGGATCACTGTTTGCCGACCACATTGGTGACCGTCGCTTGTTTATTACTGGTTACTGGCGACAGAAACCACGACCACCTCCTGACTTATCTCTGCGGCTTTTATTTTATGTATCGAGGACAGGTTACATCCTTGCTTATGTTCAGGCCTTTTCCCAATCATCATCTGCCTAGCCTTTTCCCAACTATGTTGAGGTCGGCTTCCAGTCTAACCGGATGCAGCTGAATACCAGTATTCCACATGGAGTGACTGCCTATCTTACCTCCACAACCCAGTTAGTACTGGGTAATACGATACCCCTTGGTAAGACTGGTTGTCAGACATTTTGGGCCACTGACAACTTAGGGCAACACTGACAACTGGGCTACTAACGACAGTCAAAGATCTACAAATGACAGCCGGGACCAACGGCTTAACGTGCTTTCCGAGGCACGGAGGAACCTCGGTACCTTATGGGCGGTCACTTATCCACAGACCAACCTAGGCAAGCACAGCTTAACCTAAAGATCGACAAGAGCGGCTGTTATTAATTAGCAACGAGCTTCTCTCAGGCCTTTTCCCTATGGACGGATCAAATTAATAATAAAGATAAACGCGCATCAGCGGCCACTGAAACGTCTCCATGTTCTGTGATAAAAAGTTGTTCGCAAGGCAAGAAATTTTAACTGTATAGCATGACAATTACCTATGACCTGGTTAAGGTTGCAGGGATCCGCTGGATGCGAGACGCACTGGACCGGTCAATGTGGCGACACTTAGGGGAGGCCTATGTCCAGCAGTGGACGTCTTTCGGCTGAAATGATGATGATGATGATGATGATGATGATGATGAGCATTACAATTTTAACCATGCAGCATAGGTACCTATTTGGCTTTTTGCTTCCAGTGGAAATACTGCTTTCATCTATGTAGGTATATATCTCTAATCGTTAAACTCCAAGATAGTGAGCGATACGACCTGTCCTCGACCAAACCTGGGTACCTCGTAATGTACTAATAAGAGACAATGAAGAGGTGTCTACTATTAACTGTATTTGGTCACAGTTTCATAGTTTCTACCACGAAAATGGTAACATCTATTAATTATATTATAGATTTTGCGCACCAAATCTTTCATTACAAAGTGGGCTTAAAGACAGGCATTGTTTTGTTGTTGTTGTTGGCTTACCAGAAGACGTTGCCATAAATAAAGAGTCATTCTTTATTTATGGTAACGTTTTCTGACCGTAAATTCGCGGTAGATCGAACCTCTTTTCTTTCATGATTATAAAAGAAATGACGTTCGTTACATTACAAGAGGTTTTTGAAAAAAAATCTTCCTAATTCAAAAAACGTCAACGGTCTTATCGCAATAAGCATTAACCCTTAGTGTTGGAACCCTATGACCCTTTTTACCAATTGAAATGACCACGGAGATATCTTCAATTATACCTTGACCCAACTTCGAATTATTAATTGGAGCCGTACATACCGACACGGCCAAGGTCGGCGGTTGTCTGTCGCCCCAATCAATACTATTTCATTATGCACGACAACCCAAAGGGTGACACCATAGCTACCTGTACATGTCAGGATGACCAGCACACCACCTGCTTAAATTATTAACATGTCCTGTTCACGTAAGTGCATATCTATATCATGGTTCCTATTTATATGTATGTTTATATCTTATTCTTAATATTAGCGACTCGTCCCATACTCGGAAGGGTGCAATTTACTAATGAAAAGTGCTATTAGCAAAACTACCAAAATGTTCTATTAAATACTAATCTTGTACTGGCAATTTTAACATCACAAAAAAAAATTGCCAAATCGGTCGAGCCGTCCTCAAATGATGCTCCGTGTGGTGATTGATTTTTATTTAAATCTTTATGTATAAAATACGTGTTCGTACACGCTAATCTGCGAAACCACCCAATCGGTTTGATCCGATAGATTTCATTGCTGTCGAGATTTTGAATAAAAGAAGGCGAAGCCGGGGTGGGTCGCTAGTATCTCTATGTAAATTCTTGGTGCCCGGATGGAACTGCTTGATAACTCGAAGTGACGACTTCCATGACTATGACACGTCATTAAAATGTATCAAGAAATGTAGCGGATGATAGCACATTCAATTTATTTGACACTCCTTCTCATTTATGGTAACGCGACTGGTGTAAGATGATCCTGTATTACAATAAGGGTCTCAAGAGATAGGGGTCATCATAAACTGGTGCTCATGGCGTATAAAAACATGGAGTCGAACGATTTGCGGAAATTACTGTTTAATTGGGTACCTATGGGCGTCGCACACGCAACCGGTTGGTGGCGGATGCGCGGTGCCTGCGATTGTCTCGTCCTATAATCGCGCCGATAATGAGCCTGCGCAATTCGGTCGGTTATTGTTGTATCGACCAGCGATCAGTGTTCGTAATGGAACTGGATCTAGTCGACAGCGACTCGAGATTTTAATTAATATTAAGACCTGTTCAAATGAGGTTCAAGTTGCTTGTCTGATCATAAATTCGAACTGGGAAGGGAAATCTTATCCTTTCTTGCGCACGATGTTGCTACAGTCGCGTGCGAATGGCTCGGCCAAGGACCTCCTTAATGAAAGCTTCACCCGTCGTTTGATGAGTTGTCTCGCCCAGTCACAACCTGGAGATGAAAACGATAATGTAATTCTGCAGTCGAAATGATACCTTTAAATACAATTAAGCTCGCCACATCGCGTTTACGTATTGATTAAAAATAATATGAATTATTGGTCACATTTGGGCGCCGGGCACGAGCGACATAATATATCGTCGGGTTATTCTGTCACACATGACAATATGAAATATGGCCGCATTACGAAGCTCCTGACTGAATGTTTTATACAATAACGTAATTTGTGAAAGCCATTATGCTAATTTATTGACGTTTTTATGTTCTCTGTCGCTTCGACGGCGTCGCGGAACGTTTTGCGTTCAAACGTCGTCTTCTAGATAAATAATTGTGATACTGTGACAGCTGAAATATAAACCTGTCCCATAGGTCACTGGTAACACTTACTTTTTATAATATGATAATTGTCAGAATATAAAAATGTCTTAGTGGCTAATATTTTGATTGGCTGTAAAAATATTAATGTGTTTGTAACGGAAACTCGATGCGGATGATATCGTCTTATTGTGAAACTATAAAACGCTCGCCATTTAATTATACTTTATCCCTTCACTGTGGTAAAACTAAGTAATGGCTGTTCAGTAGCGTTGAACTCATATTTACACATGTGCAATGTCTAGACAAATAGTGTTCAATTAGACATATTATGGTATCTTTCCTTTTCGTGTGGTTAGTGCTGGTGTCACTGTTGTACTGGTGTCAGAGTTTTTCTACCGCTCATGGGCCTTTGACTTAGCTTTACATGCTGTCGACAAATATCAGAAGAAAGTAATAATTATACAATACGCACATGAATCCGAAAAATCAGAGGGGTGTGTCTTGGATTCGAAGTCGAGACCTATGACTTTGCAGTCCGACGGTCACACCACTAAGCTATCACTCCTGATAAATATAACAATACAAGTTTTGTTTTCAAACGCAATAATTGTACTTTAATAAAGTTTTTAATGTTCAAAGACTGAGGTACAACTAGACATACAAAAACGTTTAAGAAAAAACCCACAAATCAAAGCAGACACAAAAAAAAATAATTGCACAAAAATGGCAATTAAATCACCATAGGTAAGCAATTATCACCTGCTCTTATAGCCTACAATTTAATAAAAATAAGGAAATTCTACCAAAAAAGGGTAGCCGTGTTTTTGGCGAAAAATTAACAAATGGCTTCACATTTTTATCTAACACAACCTGGGAATTACGGAACGTCGTCGTTGTGTTCTGCGATAAAAAAACATGAACGTGTTTTTAAACTTATTCGAATTTCGAACCGAGTTAATGTAACTGAACTAGCGTTGTCTGGTGACAGAAATGGGAAACACAATTATTTCATACAAATTAAAGTTTACTGGCAATTTGGTACCTACGATTTGTCAGTGATAAAACTATCATTAGGCCTTTAGTTTGATACTGTGTCTGTTATCAAAATACCGCGATACATGCTGTCCTTTAATCTTGGCGGTGTTTTTGGCAACACATGTCATACTTATTCAATCTGTCAAAATTGCTAACGTTTTTTTGTTTCTAATTTTTGAAGTTGAAGTGGTTCCTAATTTCGCGGCCTCTTAAGTTATTCTAGCAGCTGGTTTTTAACGTTCGTGAGCACAAAACAATTATGAATTTAAAATGGCATGCATTGTGTTAGCCGCGTGACACTAGGTATAATCATAGACGATTCGTTACGGTTTTTTGTCCAATCTATAATAAACATAGGGGTCAACGTTCTTATTCTTTCTTTTCGAACAAAATACGGTACATGGCTTGTTAAGTTTTGAATACTAGAATTAAAATAGAATAAACTCGTTGCAGAGACATTGTTGTTTTTTTTTGCATTGGTTACCTATCCTATTTTTTTATTTTGGTGTATGGTTGTAAGAACCGGTTTATATAAATTGTAGTTTTGGCTAAAAGAGCTTTTCGACTGTGATAACGAACGAGCTTTAAAAGGAGGTTAGTCAAGTAGATATGACAGTTAAACATTGGTGTTAATGTTGTGAAAAACCAATTAAGTTTGTAGGAACGTGACCCGAGCTGTTTCAAACGTAGGAAACTTTCAAAAAGTGCTGCCTACCAGCCTAATTTGAATAAATGACTTTTGATTCTTTTGAAGAACATACAAACCAATGGTCGGCACGTTACCTACATACCTAGGACCTATGTACGTATTGTAAAGTTAGGTAATAGGTACGTAAAACTGATAACAACTGAGCCAAAACTTGCTTTGTAAAACTTTTAGTTCTACTTTACTTTTTCTTTTCTCAGCGTATTGTTCTTGTTTTTAAAATAAGAATCCTGACATAAGCTAAAATCCCCGACGAAGTAATTCAACGATTCGTCGAATTTTATTCATACTGGAGTTTTTGAACAGTTCTTATTCTTGATTTTGTAACGAAGTAGACTTTCATTATGTAAGACGCGAGAACGTGACTTAAGTTAACCCTCTTTTTAAGGGACCACTGAAAATATTTGAAGGACGCGTTGGATATTTTTGTCTACCTTGATAGTCTACTGATCGGAAACGTTAGTCCTGAGGATGAGGTCCAAAGTGTTATTGGGGTTTTCCCTCTAGTTTTTTATTTCTTTGAAGTTGGATCTGTGCCCTTTTAGTGTAATAGACGCAACCCTTATTCCATGTCACAGAACTGTCTAAATGAGGATGTCCTACAGGATACCTCTACCAAAACATTCAGGAAAAACACGTTACGTTTGTTTCTTAACCTACACGGATATCAGTGGCAGAGCGATTGGCTGCTGCGCTGCGTGTCGCGGGTTCGATTCCTGCACGAAACAAATATTTGTAAGGTCTACAAGTAGTTATTCCGGGTCCGGTTATTTGTCTATGTGAATTTAAACGTCTGTAAACCCTCGAAACAGGAAAATTCCTAGTGTGGGGCAACGTTTTTTAATAAAAAACATATTAAACGAACTTTTTTCATGACTACTTTATTTAACAATATCGCAAAGAAACTGTTCTTTAGCCGCTCCTATTCACTTTCAGTTCAAAATTACAAGTTGTCGGTACAGTGCAAGTCGGAACTGCTAAAACTCCTACATGTGTGAAATAGCGGTGTCGGCACCGCGCGTTGCAGCCTACCTACCTCTAATTACTTCCTCTCTGCTCGAAATTACCTGCTGTTTGTAACTGTACTCTATGTAGGGAGTACGGGCAAGATGCTGAAAAAAGCAAAAGCTCGACGTCTATGTCATGCATGTTACAGAAAAACCAAATATGTAATAAGATTTTTCTAAAAATGAGTAGGTATAGAGTAGGTATGTGATTGAGATATTAAAACTTTTAACATCCTGGTTTTGTAAATGTTGAATTTGAATTTGAAAACTTATCAAACTCTACTTTATGGTAATGCCTTTAAAATTAATTTCTTACTCTAAAAAGTAAACATTTGAGAAATAGTGGATTCTGCGAGCTGCATTGAAGACATCGAAGTAAAGTAGCGTTTGACAAGTTTTTGACTTAAAATTCTATATTGAGGATGAGAATAGAAAATGAGTTTTCCTTCAATTATAATTTGTTTACTTTAAATACGGTTAAACAAATACCTACATATTTAAAGTTCTTAGATACACACATAGCTAACTGTTTCTATTTTCGTGAACCTAAATTCTGGCTGAAATATTTTGGATAGAAATAAGAGCACAAATACTCGTAAGTCAGCAAGCTACGTACTCCGTAGTTTCTTATTTACCTGTCGCATTTCCCCTGAGGTGCCCTTTAATATTTGAACGAACAATGAGCGACGGCTTCCTTCGAAGTTTCAGCAGAAAGTTCATGCCAAAATGTTAAAATGGAAACATTATTTTTGGCAAATATGTGGGTTGTGTTTTGTTTTTACAGTCCACTGATGATGAGATTCTCCTGCTAGTGCTTCGAATAGTGTTGGTCTAGGTGACATAAACCTAGATCTAAAATAGAACAAGGATTTTCTGGTCGGAGTCTGGTCGTAACGTCAATCGCCATCTCGTTTTTTAAATTTATTTTCATGAAACTATTTAAATATCCGCCTACAGCGGTCTGTACGCAACATAACTAGAGAAAATAATGAATATGTAAAAAGGAGTTGATGTACAGTCGTCAGCACATTTTTTTTTTTTTTTTTTTTCGGATGGGAAATCATCAAATGACCCCCCCACTCTGGGCGGAGCGGAAGGGAGTGCAAGACTTGTACTGACTAAAACCCATCCATGTTTCTTCTTTGCCCTTTGTGTTCCAGGGCCACGGTATCTCTTTCGAACAGTCCCGCAGCCCTGGCAGGCATCGGCCCTTGCGGACCCCTACTCATTTGCTGACATCTCTTTGAGGCGCACGTGGAACACGAACGCGCCGTCGACACGGCCTGTCGTCATAAGACGGCCGGACGGCGAGCTGGCCCATAACTCGCCGTCCACAGGCCCGCGCCAACGGTGGCCGGGAGCCACTACGTGACCCCCGACGCCCAGGGCGTTTCCCGCGGCGACTGGGACGTGAGGTTCTTTCCCTCTCACGTCCTGCCACCTCCTTCACTAGCATGACTGCTTCGCAGAAGGAGGTGACGGCTTCCCATTCCCTCTCGCTCCGGGCCATGGCTTGAACCAAGGCCGGACGCGAGAGATCGCCGCCGCCAATCACCGCTACAAGGACACGGCGGTGCTCCACCCAAGCGGGGCAGACCTCCACGGTGTGCTCCACCGTGTCCTCCGGACGATCCTCGCAGTGGAAACACCCGGGCGTTTCCTCCCGCCCGATTCGGTGCAGGAACCTCCCGAAACAACCGTGTCCGGTGAGGGCGCCGTGGCGCCTCTCTAGCCACTCCTCAAAGAGGGGCCTTATCGCCACTATGGTGGCGTGCCCTGCACGGGGTTGCGACAGTCGCCATGAGATCACGCCGGAGGTCTGTCCGCTGAGCGGCAATTTGCCGCGGCAGCGGAGTTTCCCCCCGACGTAGTGCCTCCGCGCGCCATTCGTGCAGGCGTGCGAGGACTATCGCCTCCAGATCCCATGGCGGCATTCCGGCAAGGAGACTAGCCGCCTCGCCGGAAATCGTGCGGCACCCCCGGATTAGCCTTATGGCCATTACCTTTTGGGACGCGTTCAGGTAGTGGGCGGCTTGCCGCCTCAAAGAACGCGCCCACACCGGTGCCCCGTAAAGGGCCATGGACCGCACGACCCCCGCATATAGCCTCCGGCAGGAGGCGTTTGGACCCCTCAGGTTGGGCAAGAGCCGCTTGAAGGCAGCCCCTGTCCGTTCCAGTTTGGGAGCCAAACGTCGGAAGTGCTCCACGAAGTTCCACCGGCTGTCGAGGACGAGTCCTAAGTACTTCAACGTCGACCCGACGCCGATGGAAACCCCTCCTGCCGTCAGTAGGGATCCCGACGGTGGCGCATTCCGAGGCCCATGAAAACACATGGCCTCGGACTTGTGCAGTGCCACCTCGAGACCCAATTGCCGGATCCTCTCCAAGACTATCGCAACCCCGCTTGTCATGTTTTCGGCCGCCGCCTCGTACGACCTCCCTTGTGCCAGTACCAGCGTGTCGTCAGCGTAGCAAACTACGCTGACGCCGGTAGGGAGGTCGGCGCACAGCACCTAGTCGTAACCGATGTTCCACAAGGCCGGCCCCAGAACCGATCCCTGTGGAACACCGCACGGTCGTCAGCACATCAAGTTACCACAAAATGTCAAAGTTCTCGAAATGATTTTAAACAATAAAATATGGTTAAGTTTAAAATCGAATGAGAAAATTTGACAGTTTTTGGTAACTTGATGCGTTGGTGACTACGTACCCGTTACTATACAATTTTAGCAAGAAATTCTATACGACAACCAACAATGAACTTTCATAAACCAAACACAGAGCAAGTGGGTTTGCGACTCCCAGATCATTTCAGCATCACAAACATGACTTAGCGAGATGTAAATATAGATATTAAAGTGTTGTACCTACCGCATTCAGTAATTAACGGCAGTGCTCCCAGCGTTTTGTTCAAGTGATTTATATTTTGTGGCCGCGAATTAATTGCGTGGAAGCCGTTAAAGATTCTTTGAATAAACAAAGCGTGCTCATTTTCATTTTTGTTACGCTAAATATACGAATTTACGATTTCGGGACTTGTTCGTAAAGTTCTAGGAATAATTTTGTAGACTATGGTAAAGTATTCGAGGTAATATGAATTTGAGAATCCGTGGCTGAAGTCCACCAGCCAGACAGACCAGCCTTGACCTTGATAGGACTTGGTCTTGGTGGTCTGAAATTACATTTAATATAGGTAGACGTATACAGGGTGTAAACGGACCCTTCACGAAGCCGTCAACCACCGTGGGTATGTACATCAAACTAAGTAACTTTACGCAAAAATTATTGCTGGGAAACGACTTTTTTTTTTGGGGTGAAAATATCACGTTTTACGGTAAGACACAATGTATCGCAGTCAAAACATGCTGCCTGGTGGGTGGATTTAATAGTACTGGGCTCTTGGAGGTGTTTAACATGTTTTTTATTTAAAAAAAAAACTTGTGACTATTTTGGAACTTTGACTCCCAATATCTCCATAACTAGAAGGTTCCCGAGTATGGTCTAAAACAAAAAAATGATCGCAATGACAGGGAAAACAAGTGCCTTTCGGCTTCGTTAAGGGTCTAGTTACACCTTTTATTATAAGTTTATTTTTGTTTCGTCCTTGCCATTCGATAAACCTACTAACTCACTAAAGCCACAACTAGAAACCTTGTCCTTTTGTACTAATTAATATTTAAAGCGTGTAATTTACTAAAGAACTACTTTGTGAAACACGTGTATATTAGTTAGTACTAAAACTGGAGTTTTTGTTTAATTAGGACATAATTTCGTTTGTCCGCATTACAATAACGTCCTAGATTTGTTTTTTGAACTTAAGGCTTGTTTAGTAATGTTTATGTTAGAGGGTTATGCTTGGATTTTGAGAACCTGTTAAACACAAATATAAAGGGTGTAAATAGACTCTTAACGAAGCTTAAAGGCATTTGTTTTCCCCGTCATTGCGATCATTTTTTTGTTATGGAAAATACCTGGGAATCTTCTAGTAACGGAGATATTGGTGGTCAAAGTTCCAACTTTTTCACAATTTTTTTTTAATTGTGTTTTTTAAAGTAATAACTTTACTTTAAATACCTTCATAGCCCGTTTACTATTCAATGCATCCATCAGCACAATGACTTGAGTGTGTTACTTTGAGTTTTACTGTAATACGGGATTTTTCATCTCAAAAAAAAAAGGCGGTTCCCAACAATAATTTTTGCATAGGGATACTTGGTTTGATGTATAGAATGTTTGGTTGACGGCTTCGTGAAGGGTCCGTTTACTCCCTGTATTTAGTCATTTTGGCCGAAATAACTGTTTGACATGTTTGACCACAGATTAATTCCAGGACGAGTACGTTTTCATTTTTCAGAAACCGAAGGTAAACTAGGTTTAGGATAATCCTAGGTATACCAGACAGAGAGCAGCGGTGGCCCAGTGGCGGTGGCTCCAACTTACGAGCAGTAAGTCGTGAGTTCGAAGTCAGGCAGGCGCATTACTTTGTGTAATCTATTTTATCACCACTGATCTCAAAAAACGGTGAACGGAAAATATCGTGAGGAAACCGGCATGTCCTAGAACCAAAAGTTCGAAGACATGTGACATCTACCAACCAGCACTGGGCCCGCGTGGTGGATTATCTGTAGCCTATTCCCTTTCATAGAGAGGAAGTGTCCCATCAGTGGGAACATTATAGGCTGATTATACCCCTAGGGGCTAACAATATGGCAAGCCTATAAGGCAAGCAAACTGTTCAGAAACCCTTACATCATGAAGAGTTTATTTTTATTTTTATTTTATTTATCATTTATTCTCTCTTCACAAAGCTAACTTAAAGTTAATGTGTACGAAAAAGTCTCAGCTGTGTTCAACCTTTGTGAGAGATTGGTGCCTGATGTAGGTTTTTGGAAAAAACCTGTAGAAGAACAGAAGAGGAGTAGTAGTAGGTTATAAGGGCAAGCCAAGCTTTTAGGCTTGTATGAAGGTATTGCCACTAACCAGTCCATACAATGCGAATGTCAATTTACTGGGACTGCCAAGCATATTGTCCCACTGCTGGGCAAAGGCCTCCCTCAATTCCTTCCCCGAGCTTTTTTCCCGTGCCTCCTCGAACCAGCTATCGCGGTATGGGTCCAGATCGTCTCGCCACCTCTTCCTCATAATCTAAAGTAAAAACTATTGAATCAAATACGACGGTGTAGAATAAGCTTTAAACATGTTAGAACCTGATGTGTAGTAATGTCACAGGCCTAAACGAGGAGACAAATCGTCTGTATCGCATTTGTCCATCGGCCAATGACCCTTACTTTCAATTCCGCATTGTCCGGTCTAAACGCTGATAGCATCTAGAGTGGTGCCGCCGGCCTAATGGGATCCCGGGGTTACGCTTAATGCTCTTAATAATACAATCGCGGGACTGACAAATTGCAGCGTTCCCGCGGGATTGGGGATGGAAAGCATTGCTGTAATCGGTTTAGAGGGTAAACAATGTTATAGGGTGGCGAAATAGGTTAGTGTTGGTTAATTTTTAACTTAGTTGATGAGTAAATTTGTTCCTACGTCGATATTAAAAATAAAATAAATAAACACATCTCTTTATAAGCAGCACTCCAAGCACCAATTATCTTTGTAGCCCTTGTACTAGGAATTCCTGTAGAAATCACAAGATACTAATACTTCCTAGAAAGCCTGCGTCCTTGCGCTCAATCAGCTCAATAGGGGTAAATCAGCTCATAAAATCCTCCATTTTGTGAGCTCTGGCATCAAGCAAGTAGAACAGCTTGTTGAATAGTACGAGATATTGTACTAATAGATATCATCTGTATCCTGTTAGACTAGGAGTCGACCCAAGCATAGATGGGAAAAGGGGAAGCGGATGATGGTGATGACTGTCATATATTTTACGTCATCCCTGCATTTGTAATTCCGCTTTCCTTTGTTCATCCGAGAGAACTCTTAGTTTCAAGTTGACCTACGATACCTTCTTATTCAGTGACAAACTCAAGTGAAAACTCCTCAATAATTCCGGAACTACTCAGCGGACAAAGCTCAAACATTTTGGTCGCGATCTTACTTCGAGAGCTGTCAGTTCTGTTTACGACTGTACACTTACCAATCAATGTTAGTACGGACACTTGACCATTGTGGTGATGACGTCAAGATGACAGATGGAGGTGATGACAGCGTTCACTTGTGGATTGTAGTAACTGGTCAAGTGCTATGGCCCTAGCACGAGTGCGAGGGGTAAATGTAAAGAAGAAAACATTCGTTGCACATATAATAGTTTCATCATTTTAAGAATGTATATTGATATTTATGGATGATTCTGATTGTGCTTGTTGCAAACAATTTAACTAAAATGGATAATTGTCGATAAAAAAATAGACGTATTTACATTAAGTTTGCACCGCGCGCTCGTGCTAGGCTGTCTGATCGAAAGTACTGTAACTGTACTGTTTTTAATAAAGAGGAAGAATTACAAATTATCGGTACTTATAAAATAATACCAGCTTATTACTGAGCCACTGCAGGGCAAAGGCTTCTTTTCATTCCGAGAAGACATGAGCTTTGATCACCATGCTTCCTCAAAGGATCTAAGTTCATCTTGGACATCGGTGAAGGAAATTATCGGGAGAAATCATGAATTTCTAAATAGACATACCTTAGTCTGAAATCGGTGAAGATTTCCACCAAATATATCCGCACAAAATTCTATCGGCTGATACAAAAGTATCAGATATTATGGATCATAAAAGTTACAGAGATATCTGTTTTATAAGTCTGTATTTTTGTATTGCAACTTGTGTCGCTGTATGGACGAGGCTGAAGAGAAATGAAGGAGGTTCAAGTGTTGCTTTGATTCAGAAAATCTCTCTGGATGCTTTCAATGTCTGGCAGTCGAGAAAAAAAACTTTAAAATTCGAATCTATGAAGAAATTGGAATGACTTAAAACTTCAAACAAGAATATTCGAATATTTATAAAGTGTCTTTCAGCTCAGTGAAAATAATTCTAATCAAAAGCTAGCTCAAAGGTTTATTTTAAGAAATACTTAACCTCAAAGGAATATACTTAACCTTGATCGATTTTATAGGCAGGTCTAGGGACCAAAAGTTAAGATACGTTGCAGAGCCAAGTTTCAGTTTACAGGTTTCAGAAGCAGATCATTTTATACAATAACCTTGTCTATTACACGTCTAGTTATAAAGGTATCGAGGCATTTGAAATTGTATTCTTATGTTGAAAGTATTTACTTTATGTTTACAAAAAAACCCGTCAAGTGCGAGTCGGACTCGCGCATGAAGGGTTCCGTACCATCGCAGTAGGCAAGCCCCCTTTTTAATTTTGAATTTATTTTTATTATTTGTTGTTATAGCGATAACAGAAATATACATTCTGTAAAAATTTCAACTTTCTACCTATCACGGATCATGAGATACAGCCCGCTGACAGAAGGACGGATAGACGCACAGCGGAAGCTTAGTAATAGGGTCCCGTTGGTTACCCTTCGGGTACGGAACCCTAAAAATAGAATAAAGTTTTGATAATGGGAATCAAAACTGCTGAATCATCTGAAGATTACCTGAACGTATAAATAAATACAAATTAATAAACCAGCCAAAAAAATTTGTAATAGTCTGATACATTTTCAAGCGTTTTTAATTTCTAACGTTTCAGTGCAACGTGCAGACTATAAAAAAGAAAGATCGCTGCCTAGTTACAGAATTTAAAAATGCAACGTTCTTCTTTTGATAGTGTTGTTGTCTTTTTATTGCTAGAGATACGGAAAATGCAAAATAATAGCTACTTTTTGAGAGTACTTGATTGATGTTCCGACAAAGCTACACTGTTTTTATCTCTATTTTCAATTTCATGATTGAACGTTCATAATATTAGCTTGGCATGACCCGATGTTTCGCAGCAAACGTAGATAGTAGGTGGCCCACCTTTCCAGTGAAACATGGCTTCCACGACCGCAAAATCAAATTACGGTTAAAATAATTGCGAATAGAACCTCCCAATGCCATCACTTTGAACAAAACTGGAACATTGTCACAGAATCTATATCTGACCTGACCCGCGAAAATCCTATCGCATCTACGTGCTATCAAAATTCTTGATTGTGACCTCTTTCTATTATGAACTCTCTACGCCCATATTTTATACAATCTTTTGTGTTATAGAATGTTCCACCTCATCGTCGTGGGCGATTATGGCCCGCAACACGATGGCCCCATACCTTTACCTTATAGAAAACATGATCGCTTGACCCCATGGCGCACCGTGCCGGTTTCGCAGCGGTACTTCCAAAGCAGTAGTAGGTATTCATATGTAAAAGCATATAAATTTCATAAGGTTAAGTGGTATAGGTGACTCAGATTCTAAATTATACTATTGTAGTTTTAATTCAGAATATATTGTATGCGAAATAAATTGCTTTTTGTGACCTCTCGCAGATTAAATTGAACTTGTGAATCTTTAGTTCGTTAGGCTAATTCTCTATCAACAGTTCTTTTATTTAAATCTGGACGTTTCTTACGAATAGTTTTATTCTGTTAGCTTCGCTTTGGTTATCTTTCGCGCCATCTCCTTGTCTCGGCGTTTGGCGTGGCTCACTAATTAAATTGCGCAGTGGGCTGTGATCTAATTATAATTGGTCAGATTTGGTTTTAACTTAATTTGTGGTTTAGCTGTGTGGTTTATAGTGATTTGCTATCATAACAATTTCTCTTCTGCACTTAGAAGACCATTTTTAAATTTAGAAGTATATTTTTACCTGAGTGATTGAGCAAAATCTTGCAAACAAAAGATAAAATCAGCAAGATTACTCGAAGAATCCAAGAAATTCGAGAAATTTTAACCAAGTGCTGCACAAAAGCTGGTATCGTAACACTTGACAATGTGCCTGTACGCATTTGTTTTACTGAAACACAAGCAAGCCCTTGCTTCGTGATTAGTGGCAGTTAATCCATACAAATGTTGTCCCTAATTGGAGTAATAAATATCACGTTACACTCTCTCTTCCTCGTTCTAATGTTACAGTACTTGTAAACTTGTAACTGGTTGTATTGTAACGTTTTATGGGCCGAGGATCAGACTCAAGTACTTTTTAAATGATTGTGTACCTAAGGTCGGATTGGTGCCTGGGAACTGGGACCTAATATAGGAGCCAAATATTTTAGGTACAGGACAAGTTCGCAAAACATTTTGATTTGTATGAAAAACTCTAAATAGAATGATTTTAAATAACGAACTGTTCTATATTTAACTGTTTAATGGTTCACGAAGATCCCTTTGGAAAAAAAAACAATTAACCCTAGATAGCGTGGTCTCTTCAAGAGTAATCTAAACTAGGATTATGATATGAAAATTCGTATAAAAGCTCTCGACTTAATTGATAAGAACGAAATGTCTGAAAGTTATTCCAAAATTAAATGCGAAGACTTCAAGCTGTCACTAACAGTAGTTTACCTACAAAGACAACCGCAGACAAAATCTAATAATTATTTACTAACTAACTTATAATATCATAGGAGATATTATTTAGAATTATTTCAGTCTAGGATGAATCGATACCTTCAAGATAGGGTGACATTGTCTGTGTTATATCAAACATAATGAAAACGAATGACTATTAAATATGATGAACGAGTGAAAATGATGTATTGAGTTCGTACCAAGGAGATGTATGCGACGTTACTTTGAAGCTTACGAACCAAGCCAGTGTTTTACCAAATGATTGTAATAACGTAACATAAACTCCCTATAGCTATAGTTATATTTTTAATTTAGTTATATATTTTTGCATAACCACGATGTGCAGCCCTGAAGACAGCCAGAATGCGACGCGGTACACCTCGCAGAACTTGGTGGCACCGGCTGTACAGAAATAACGACCAGTGGTCCACATTGACCCTGGATCAAAGGATTTGTAAGTCGTGGGGAGAGGCCTTTGCCCAGCAGTGGGATGACCTTGGCTAACAGTAACAGGAGGTATATGATATGTTTAATTTGTTGTCATTGTTTTACGTTCTTGATTTTAGTTTATTTAAGATGCCGTTACCCAGCAGACTACGACTAAAGCAACGCGTGGGAAACCTCTCCGTGTATATCTTACTTGGCAGTGGACGATCGGCTTTTCAGTTCGATTAAATTCGGCGGATAGATATTCGCCCGATCACAAACAACATTCCAAACTCTGTTGTTAGAACGAATCCTTTTGTTAACTGTCGATTTAAATATCATTATCTTGAGAAGCAGCCTAATTCTGACTTCGAACAATACTTGCTCCAGTCACAATGAAGTTCAAGTGTAGAACTTATTTCAATTGCGATTGAGAGGTCCGTTGGCCGGTTATCAACGTGGCCGGATTGTTGTCAGGTGCCTACGTGCAGCTGTGGACGCGGGGGAAGCGCAAGGGTGGCCCGCAAATTTCAATTTTTTTACAATTTGCAGGTCAGTGTCAAGTTGTATGATGTTGAAAAATGAGCCGCGCATTAAAATCATTAATACAACCCTCTAAGTTCATTTAACCCCATTGAATGACATTTTCATGAAATAGTTATTGAATGGGATTAAATGAACTTAGTTGTATTCATGATTTTAATGCTTATAATTCTGTAACTAGATATGTTTTACTTGCACGACTCATTTTTCTACAACATATGTACAACCTGACACTGACCTGCAAATTGCAAAAAACGCAAGAAAAATTGAATGTAGCAGGTTGCCCAGGCGCTTCCACCATGACCTATGGTGATGATGATGAGTCCCACCAGTTAGGTTCGCAAAAGACGACTATTGTGTCAAGAGAAAACATGCATAACTACCGAGAACACTGACAGTCGATCAGTTTTCAACCTTATTACTCAGGGCATAAGGGTGAAAAGTGGCAGACCGTCAGTGAACTCGAGAGTACATTTAATTTCTTTTATCGTGCGTTATTTATTAGATACATACCATAAACGATAGCAATGAATAAGCCTTATGATTAATTTTTACGACGGGTTGAAAATATAAAATAACCATATTTATGAATGCTAATCATCAAAAATCCGTTAATCCAATTTTAATCATTCACATAACTACAAAGCGGAAAAATATTAATAAAATCCAAATTAGACATTTACTGTTGTTATAAAGTCCCTGACAGAATCGTTGTAAAGGTAATTTACAATTCAAAGTGAATCGACGACTACCTACAGTATTAACATAAGAATAGGATCAGCCATTATTATAATACAAAACTTATAATTAATGGTAAATAAGACAGTCTCAATTCTCTAAGGTAAGTATCCTGACGTAACCGAGAAATTTTAGCATTTACATTCAAAGGAATTTGATCTTTGATCTGAGATGTAGCGCACCCATATAAGGTCTGGTTTAATATCTAATATCGATTGAAGATTGGTGTTTTGTCTGGCAACTACATGGTGTTTGTTGTGGCAATAAAAGTAATTTATTCAGTATCGAAATGTCTGCATTGTTGCTCGAATTTAGCTTTGACAAAATAATGTTAGATCCTAACAGCTACAAAATTGTCAGTGAGACAAGGTGTCAGTTTTCAAAGGGTCTTTTATCAATATCTTAATCAAAATCTTCTAATGGGCAAGACAATTCAAGTCACAATTGCTTCCAACACATTTAAAATTTCTACAGCCTTATTCAACGGGATGGACATAAGCTTTTCAGTAGCGTATGGCAATCCAATATATTTTTCAATATACTTCTATTGAAAAACGTCGTTTGATACACGTGGACATTTTTCACTGCAGTTATCGGTTCCATAACACCCTCGCCTACAGCTCGGGTGTGAATTCCGCCTCAGCTGCAATGACAAAGTTTGCTCACTTGTATCAAAATGTATGTACTATTTTTCTTTTCCAACGTCGCCGCGTCGGCTGTTAGAATGACACTTTGTCTAAGAACTCTAAGAGTGGATATTAGTTATTTATTTAGGAAATAACAGACATACAATGTGATGATATAGCATTTTTTACACCAGATAATAACTATTCCCAAAACAGATCTATGTTCTTTTAGCCTACCACCTTAATCTACCTTCACTGAGGTGTAACTCCAGTTTCCCTTCAAAATTCCCCAAATCACCTAACCTTCAACAAACATCTATAAAGCGGTACCACAAACAAGAACCTACAGCCTATCGGCCAATCGGCCTCTGATCCACTAAGGGATGGGCGAGGCCGAGGCCGAACGCCGAGCTATTTGAATACCGAATGACGCCGCGCGATTGTCAATATCCGTCCGATATGGGGATATTAAGTTGCCTTATGATAAAATGGACGATTCATGCTGTTGGTCGAAGGGTGAATGCACCGATTTGTGTTCTGTTTTTATACGAGTCGGATAGTGTCCCAACCCTGTTTGTATAGGGTGCGGGAATTGGTCTAATATTTGAGTAAAGCTATGACTGTATTAGCGGCTAGTGTTTTTCAGCACCATTTTACGCTGAGTTGTTCGTCTGATCTTGTGTCCGTGTTACAAAAATATCCCGAGAACTCCCAAAAATGGTGGAAGATATTGTCGTTAATTCGCGGGTCAAATGACGAGCGACTTTTATTTCCCATGTGCACGACGGTAAAGAACTGAGGCCGATATAAAAGACAGTCTAGGCTAAAATGAAAATGACGATACTCATACTTACTGCCCTGAAGACATATGAAACTTAGTTGAGGGTAAGTTCAGGAGCAATGGACTGCGACAGGCTGAGCTAATTGATTGATTTGCATTTGCAATAATTGCAAATACAATCTGCGTCCACATTCTCATATGCATGCTCCGTAACTAATTCCCGATTGCCCCTCCAGACGCGATCCAGCGATCATACATGATCCTGATCAATCAAAGCTCAATTAACGTTAACGAAGAACAATTACCGGACGATCATCTCTCAGTTACTCCAATTAGTGTTGCTAACTTTGCAGATTGTGAGACATTTGGTGGTCTGTCAGGCACGTTGGGGAGAAAGTTTTACCTAGGGACGCTATGTGGATAACTTTAGGTACTATTTTTTTCTTTACTGAAAAAAAAATAAATCATACTCTTATAAAATTGTAAGGTATATTAATTTAATTTTAATTAATTATAAGGATATTCCCAAATTAACTACACAATTTAAGTGTAACTTGAAACTTATCCAACTTAGGTACCTATTTACATTAGTACGCACTAACGTATTGTCTTATATTCTAGACAAGAATTCTATGTCCGCAGATAGTATTGTTAAGAAAAATTCAATTCAAATCAACAACAGGTTTCTCACAAATCTCGGCTAGATTTGTGCGAAACGTCTCATGAACGTAGGTACCGCGTAGATACGACATAAGTCTTATAAAATTATTTATGTAGGAACACGTCCCGAGGTGCGTGGTACGTGACGAGCGTCTGCGAAACACGCGGGCCGTGAAACTGACGAGATGAGGAATATGGTGACGAGTTATTAACTTAGAGAAAATATTTTGAAATTCATTTGAGAATATGAGATGCGTGTTATTTAATTTAGTGGCACGATTAAAATGAATTGGCAAGAGATCGTGCTACTAGAGGGATGGTTTGATAATTTTAACGTTTTTCAAATTAGGTTAAAAAAAGGAAGTAGGCTTGTATGCCTTGCATCATAATGCCTACCTACTTATTTTTATGACGCATAGCATTAGCACAATTACCTATGGTCGATTTTTACAAGTTCGAGAATTTATCTGAATTGAATTGCCATTTAGAGAATTTCGGTCTTTATCGAAATCTCCACTATCCTCATGTATTTTCGTAATTCTAAGTTCGAGGAACAGAACAAGAATGAAGAATGGCGAATACGCTTGTACGCTTCACACTTCTGGGATAAACGTGGTTCTGGTTGCAAGCCATTTGACATTTAGTCTGACAGCTTTTTCCTATTATGCACACTTAATTCACGGTGCGTATCATTTTGCATTCTATTGTTGTCATTTGAAAAAATAAGCAAACAATTGAAAAATGTTCATTTTTTTAAATAACAAAAGAGGAAGCTCTTTTGTTAGAACTGTTTAGTTTTTGTAGTTGTTTATGGCCAGTCTTTTTCTTTTCCCAGGACATTTATTGAGCTGGCTGAGAACTAAGTAAGAGTAAAGCTGATCGGAGTTTAATATAAGCAATAAAAAAAAACAAAATTCTGAACTATAATTAACTTTGAATTAATTTACTTAAAAGTAGGGTTTAGTTAGGGTAGCACTACGTCTGGAATTTTCACTTTTAGCTCTTGCTTACAGCACTGGCGTTGGCACGTGCACTTGTGCAAGCACTGGCGTGAGGTATCCTGCCTTTTCACCTAAAATTAATTTACAAATTTTCATTTGACAAGCAACGATTGGCAAAAAGATGGTTGGTCATTTCATCATTTTACAACTCGTAAAACAACGACTGAAATAAAAAAGGTTCAACTCATAAAAATTCAACTCATTAAATAGGCACACCGGTAATTTTATTTAATGGAACAACAAATACTTAGGATTCAAGAGCTAGCGAAGCTAGCTCGGGACTTGGGGCACTCTGGCGTTAAATAAATCATAAATCATATTTATTTCTGTAAATTGGTTTAAAAAACTCTTTTACATGTCAACATGTTGTTTTAAAACTAGATGGGGCCGGTGTGTCGTACCTGACTACTCTGAGAAGAAACATCCGAAACAAACTCAGAGGTCACCGTCTCTTTTAAAGTCCAGACATTGCTCAAGTCATATGAGGACCATGTAGATTAATGTCTGAGATGGTCTTTTGAAGAAATAACCATACAGATTTGAGTGGACCTGTCCAGACAGTGCAAGCATTTGTCAGTGATCGTGTAGCTCGACTCATAATCCAAGGAGCTCAACGGCACGACGAACAATACCAAAAAAAGGACATTTGGGTAGGCCGCTTAAAGTACTCAAACTGCCAGACAATCGTGAAACTAACTAAACTAAAAAATAATAACCCACGTAGTCCTCATATTCACAGTAGTAAACAAAATAATTATAAAACGACACTTGAAAAAGTAAATAAAGTCAAGAAAAATAAAAATAATAATAATAATACCATAGGTACTTGAAAAAGTAGATAATGTCAACAAAAAAAAAAAATTAAAAAATGTCAAACTGTAATAAAATAAAATAAAATGGGTACAAATTCAATTTAATATCGATTTCAATTGGAGCAGTTCAATCCCAAGCTTTTTTGTCCTCAATATAATCTTTAACAGAATAGAAGGCTTTCTGGCAAAGTTTACGTTTTATAAAAAAATTGAATTTATTAAGGCTTAGTTCTTGAATGTGGCCTGGTAGTTTATTATAAAAGTGTATGCATTGGCATCTAAATGATCTACCTATTTTCTTGAGAATTGTTGTGGGTACAATAAATTTATGTTTATTCCTTGTATTTATATTATGAATATTATTATAATATTACAATATTTCTTAAACAGCTTTATATTTTTGTTAGGTTAGGTTACTTTAAGCCCTGCAAACAGAAATAGGAGCCCCACGCGGCGGGGCTACGTCAACTACGCCTATTACAAAATATTGATAATATTTACCTTGGACTTTAGGTGAATTTGTACACTAAAAACAACCGAAACTACCCGACAAAAATAGCAAAAATAGCGCCCAAGACTGGCGCCCAAGACTGGCTTTAAAGACTGGCTTTAAAGACTGGCTTTACAGACTGGCGCCCAAGACTGGCTTTAAAGACTGGCTTTAAAGACTGGCGCCCAAGACTGGCTTTAAAGACTGGCTTTAAAGACTGGCGCCCAAGACTGGCTTTAAAGACTGGGTTTAAAGACTGGCTTTAAAGACTGGCGCCCAAGACTGGCTTTAAAGACTGGGTTTAAAGACTGGCTTTAAAGACTGGCTTTAAAGACTGGCTTTAAAGACTGGCTTTAAAGACTGGCTTTAAAGACTGGCTTTAAAGACTGGCTTTAAAGACTGGCTTTAAAGACTGGCGCCCAAGACTGGCGCCCAAGACTGGCGCCCAAGACAGGCTTTAAAGACTGGCTTTAAAGACTGGCGCCCAAGACTGGCTTTAAAGACTGGCTTTAAAGACTGGCTTTAAAGACTGGCTTTACAGACTGGCTTTACAGACTGGCGCCCAAGACTGGCTTTAAAGACTGGCTTTAAAGACTGGCTTTAAAGACTGGCGCCCAAGACTGGCTTTAAAGACTGGGTTTAAAGACTGGCTTTAAAGACTGGCTTTAAAGACTGGCTTTACAGACTGGCGCCCAAGACTGGCTTTAAAGACTGGCTTTAAAGACTGGCTTTAAAGACTGGCTTTAAAGACTGGCGCCCAAGACTGGCTTTAAAGACTGGGTTTAAAGACTGGCTTTAAAGACTGGCTTTAAAGACTGGCTTTAAAGACTGGCTTTAAAGACTGGCTTTAAAGACTGGCTTTAAAGACTGGCTTTAAAGACTGGCTTTAAAGACTGGCGCCCAAGACTGGCGCCCAAGACTGGCGCCCAAGACTGGCGCCCAAGACTGGCTTTAAAGACTGGCTTTAACGACTGGCTTTAAAGACTGGCTTTAAAGACTGGCTTTAAAGACTGGCTTTAAAGACTGGCTTTAAAGACTGGCTTTAAAGACTGGCGCCTAAGACTGGCGCCCAAGACTGGCTTTAAAGACTGGCTTTAAAGACTGGCGCCCAAGACTGGCGCCTAACACTGGCGCCCAACACTGGCGCCCAAGACTGGCTTTAAAGACTGGCTTTAAAGACTGGCGCCCAAGACTGGCTTTAAAGACTGGCTTTAAAGACTGGCTTTAAAGTCTGGCTTTAAAGACTGGCTTTAAAGACAGGCTTTAAAGACTGGCTTTAAAGACTGGCGCCCAAGACTGGCTTTAAAGACAGGCTTTAAAGACTGGCTTTAAAGACTGGCGCCCAAGACTGGCTTTAAAGACTGGCTTTAAAGACTGGCTTTAAAGACTGGCGCCCAAGACTGGCGCCCAAGACTGGCGCCCAAGACTGGCTTTAAAGACTGGCTTTAAAGACTGGCTTTACAGACTGGCGCCCAAGACTGGCTTTAAAGACTGGCTTTAAAGACTGGCTTTAAAGACTGGCTTTAAAGACTGGCGCCTAAGACTGGCTTTAAAGACTGGGTTTAAAGACTGGCTTTAAAGACTGGCTTTAAAGACTGGCGCCCAAGACTGGCTTTAAAGACTGGCGCCCAAGACTGGCGCCCAAGACTGGCGCACAAGACTGGCTTTAAAGACTGGCTTTAAAGACTGGCTTTAAAAACTGGCTTTAAAGACTGGCTTTAAAGACTGGCGCCCAAGACTGGCGCCCAAGACGGGCGCCCAAGACTGGCTTTAAAGACTGGCTTTAAAGACTGGCTTTAAAGACTGGCTTTAAAGACTGGCGTCCAAGACTGGCTTTAAAGACTGGCTTTAAAGACTGGCTTTAAAGACTGGCTTTAAAGACTGGCTTTAAAGACTGTGAAGTGTAAGAATAATTATGTATGCTCCTTTAGTTTAGTAAGTAAGTACGCTACTTTATAACCGTATGTATGCTGAGTTTGCACTATACCTTATATGCATTATTTTATATTATTACGAGTGCATTCATTAAATAGTACGTAACCGATGTGGTCGTTTCCTTGAATAACACCCATTAGGAACCCCAACATTACATGGCGACCCTGCCACGGGACTCTGCCAAGGGGATTGTTAGTTTTAGTATAGTTAACATAACTACTTAAATAGTATAAATGTGTCGGTCAGCGGTGGAAAAAGAAGAGGTTTTCCTCAGCCAAAACGCGGCTGGAGGCAACAACGACGCCACGTTGAAAGAAATCGGAGGCCACGTGGAGCGGCTTAGCATCGTGACCTATATTGTTCTGGCTATTATTGGACTCGTAGTAGTTTATGTGGGCCTGCGGATGTACAGGACCTGCCACCGCACATGGATCCAGCAGGAAATTGGGATGAGTACCATGCAGAGAATCAGATCATCCATCAGAGGGCGCACAGAAAGTAACGAGAACCAGTAATTAGAAGTGAATTAATAGTGAAAGTGAAAATAAAAGTGTTGTGGTTTGTTCATCTTTTCGTAAAAGTATAATACATATCAGAGAGTGAGCTACTCGTAGTTACGCGGTATCATATTTCATTACGCTATAAGTCTAAAGGTTCTAAAACCGTGCGCGGACATTCAGCAATAAGACACCGAACGGAAACAAAATGCAACGTCGGACTTTTTTCTTCGCATTTATGTAGAATGAGCAACATTTGTGTAATTCTATTATTAGATTAAGAATATTATGGTTGATATTTTGGAGAAAAATTATGTCTTTTTAGTAGAAATACGTAATTATTTAGTAAAAAAGGGACAAATTAGATATAAGGGTAATGTAATTTCTACTAAGTTAGATCAAGCAAAAAGCGCATACGAAAACTGTTGTAAAATATATTTACTTATTGAGAAAAGTAAAGATATTAATTTGGAATCAGCAATAGATCTTTATCAAAAAATAAAACAAAAGTACGAGGAAATAGAGAAATTGTGTACTTTTCCCGTAACAGTAGATTTAGACTTAGGCAAAATGGATTTCGACATAAAGGTGGCGTGTAGTTTGATTCCAGTAATGGACGGT
Organism: Noctua janthe; assembly: GCA_910589295.1. Classification (NCBI taxonomy): domain Eukaryota; kingdom Metazoa; phylum Arthropoda; class Insecta; order Lepidoptera; family Noctuidae; genus Noctua; species Noctua janthe. The sequence goes on along the minus strand of OU342556.1, from coordinate 6,861,582 downwards.
GTAGAGGCCACCACTAAGCGCTTAATAGACTCAGTGGAGATGTATGCTGACATGCTGGACGGTCCAGGTAAAGTATTATTAATTACTTTCGTTTTGAAAAGTCGGTTGAATGAAAATGCAAAATTACGAACTGCAAGCTCATACAAAACTATCAAAGAATTAATTGATGATATGAGGAAATTTCTTTTACCTAAAAAATCATTTATGGCCATACAGACAAAGCTTCAAAATATTCAACAAGGCTCGAGATCCATTGAGGATTATGGTACGGAGGTAGAAAAGTTATTTACAGAGCTGACAATTACCCAGGCAGATGGAAAAGAGGAAATATTTTCGATTTTAAAACCAATCAATGAAAGTTTTGCCATAAAACGTTTTTCAGATGGTCTGCGTAGCGCGAAAATGAGCACCATCATCTCGGCACGCGGCTTCAGCAGCTTGAAAGATGCCATACAAGCAGCGAAAGACGAGGAGTGCACGTCTTTCCAACCTCCAGGTAACATTTTGTATGCATCTAAAAATGGACGCCACTCGTCACACGATATTAGACGTTCTCAAGGTCAAAGAGGTATTTACCGTAGTCAATATGGTAACAATTACCATCGTAGGCATCAATTTAATAACCACTACAATCAAGGACATGGTTCTAGAGGAAATACTAGAGCAAATTATCGGCCTTCATACAATAATCAACGAGGAAATAGAGGTTCTAGATATTTTAGGAACCGTGGACGAGGTCAAAACACATTTCCAGTAGAGAAAGTAGCTGACACTCGTCAATGCGATAAAGATGACAACGCAGGTACATCGAATCAGTTTTTTCGATCCTAAGCATTTTATATTATCATTACAAGGTGATGCGAAATATGTTACTTTAAATATTAAAAATATTAAATACTATTGGCTTGTTGATACGGGTGCAACTTTGTCAATTATTAAAAAAAAAGTATTACCAAAAAATATCATTGTTAATAGAAATAATACTATAATAAATGGAATAGGTGGTCAGCGACGCTCTCAAGGTTCTGTAAATTTAATATTAAAATACGACAATGCCACGTTTCAGCATAATTTTCTTGTTTTTGATTCGCTACCACTAAAAGCGGACGGAATAATAGGTTTAGACTTTTTAGAAAGATTTAGTGCGAATATTGATTTAGGTTCAAATAATATAACACTTTTTAAGGGTAATAAACAAAATTATCTACATTTTGTTGATGAACATGATAGGATGAAAAATTCTATGATTATTCCGGCACGCTCGGAATCAATTCATTTTATTATTGTGAATGAGAATGTAAATGGAGAAGTAGTAGTATGTAGTAAAGAATTAACAAAGGATGTCTTTATAGCAAACGCTATAACAACAGTAAGTAATAATAGAATTCCAGTAAAAATTCTTAATGTTAGTGACAAGGAAGTAAGCTTGCCATCTTTCACACCAGATTTGAAAAGTTTGGACGATTATAATATTTGTCAATTTAATAAGACCAATATTGACGTTACTAGGGTTAAAACTTTACTATCAGAATTAAATTTCAATTATTTAGACAGAGAAGAGAAACAATCAATTGAAGCAATTTGTGCAAAATATTCTGACGTTTTTCATTTAGAGGGAGATAAGTTAACCACAACTAATATTTATGAGCAATCTATAGTTTTAAAACCAAATTCTAGTCCAGTTTACGTCAAGCCTTACAGGCATTACCCCAGGCATTAAAACCAGAAATAACAAAGCAAGTTGAAAATATGTTAGAAAATGATATAATCGAAGAGTCAAATAGTGAATGGTCCAGTCCAATTTTATTAGTTCCTAAGAAAAGTAGTAACGGTAATGAGAAAAAATGGCGTTTAGTTGTAGATTACAGAAAATTGAACGAGGTTATTTGTGACGACAAATTTCCTCTACCAAATATTAATGAAATTTTAGATACGCTTACTGGAGCCATTTATTTTACTCATCTTGACCTTCACCAAGGTTACTATCAGGTAAGTTTAGAGCCTAGTAGTCGTAAATTAACAGCTTTCACTACAAATACTGGTCAATATTGCATGAAACGTTTACCAATGGGCTTAAAGATCAGTCCTAACGCCTTTAGTCGTATGATGTCTGTAGCGATGTCTGGTTTAACTTACGATAAATGTCTAGTGTATCAGGACGATCTCATTGTATTTGGAAGGAATCTATCTACCCATAACAAAAATTTAATAACAGTCATGGAGAGATTGAGAAAAGTAAATTTAAAACTAAATCCACAGAAATGTGAATTTTTAAAGAAAGAAATTCTTTATTTAGGACATTTGGTCACAGAAAAAGGTGTTTTACCAGATCCAGAAAAAACAAAAGTATTACGAAATTATCCTACTCCCAAAAATGCAGATGAAGTAAAACGGTTTGTAGCATTTTGCAACTATTATCGTAAATTTATAAGAAATTTTTCGGATATAGCAATACCTTTGAATAGGTTAAGTAGGAAAAATGAACCATTTATTTGGTCCGATGAATGTCAACACGCTTTTGAATTTTTAAGAAATGCTTTAATATCGTCACCGATTTTACAGTATCCCGATTTTTCCGAAAATCATGAATTTATTTTACAAACAGATGCTTCGGGTACTGCTATTGGTTCTGTATTATGTAATAAAGATCTTAGACCAGTTGCATATGCCAGCAGACCCTTGAATAAAGGAGAGAGAAACTATCCAACTATACAAAACGAACTTTTGGCAATAGTGTGGTCAGTTAAGTATTTCAGACCATACTTGTATGGAAACAAATTCACCATAATGTCAGATCACAAACCTTTAATATATCTTTTTAGTATGAAAGATCCATCAAGTAGATTACTTAAATTCCGATTAACTTTAGAAGAATATAAATTTAAAATAGTCTATGTGAAAGGAAGAGACAATGTTGTGGCAGATGCTTTATCGAGAGTTTGTATAACGTCTGATGAACTTAAAGGTATGAATGAACAAGTAATGGCTGTAATGACCAGAGCGCAAAAGAAAAAGCTGAATGAGTTAAGTAAGAGTAAGAATGACGATGAATGATTTTTTTTTTTTTTTTTTTAAATAATTATGTAAAAAAAAAAAAAAAAAAAGTATGTAGGTACCATTCTTTTTTTTTCTATGTCCCCGGGAGGTGAAGTGTAAGAATAATTATGTATGCTCCTTTAGTTTAGTAAGTAAGTACGCTACTTTATAACCGTATGTATGCTGAGTTTGCACTATACCTTATATGCATTATTTTATATTATTACGAGTGCATTCATTAAATAGTACGTAACCGATGTGGTCGTTTCCTTGAATAACACCCATTAGGAACCCCAACATTACAACTGGCTTTAAAGACTGGCTTTAAAGACTGGCGCCCAAGACTGGCTTTAAAGACTGGCTTTAAAGACTGGCTTTAAAGACTGGCGCCCAAGACTGGTGCCCAAGACTGGCGCACAAGACTGGCTTTAAAGACTGGCTTTAAAGACAGGCTTTAAAGACTGGTTTTAAAGACTGGCGCCCAAGACTGGCTTTAAAGACTGGCTTTAAAGACTGGCTTTACAGACTGGCGCCCAAGACTGGCTTTAAAGACTGGCTTTAAAGACTGGCTTTAAAGACTGGCTTTACAGACTGGCGCCCAAGACTGGCTTTAAAGACTGACTTTAAAGACTGGCTTTAAAGACTGGCGCCCAAGACTGGCTTTAAAGACTGGCTTTAAAGACTGGCTTTAAAGACTGGCGCCCAAGACTGGCTTTAAAGACTGGCTTTAAAGACTGGCTTTAAAGACTGGCTTTAAAGACTGGCGCCCAAGACTGGCGCCCAAGACTGGCTTTAAAGACTGGCGCCCAAAACTGGCTTTAAAGACTGGCTTTAAAGACTGGCTTTAAAGACTGGCTTTAAAGACTGGCTTTAAAGACTGGCTTTAAAGACTGGCGCCCAAGACTGGCTTTAAAGACTGGCTTTAAAGACTGGCTTTAAAGACTGGCTTTAAAGACTGGCTTTAAAGACTGGCTTTAAAGACTGGCGCCCAAGACTGGCTTTAAAGACTGGCTTTAAAGACTGGCTTTAAAGACTGGCTTTAAAGACTGGCGCCCAAGACTGGCTTTAAGGACTGGCACCCAAGACTGGCGCCCAAGACTGGCGCCCAAGACTGGCTTTAAAGACTGGCTTTAAAGACTGGCGCCCAAGACTGGCGCCTAACACTGGCGCCCAACACTGGCGTCCAAGACTGGCTTTAAAGACTGGCTTTAAAGACTGGCTTTAAAGACTGGCTTTAAAGACTGGCTTTAAAGACTGGCTTTAAAGACTGGCGCCCAAGACTGGCTTTAAAGACTGGCTTTAAAGACTGGCGCCCAAGACTGGCTTTAAAGACTGGCTTTAAAGACTGGCTTTACAGACTGGCGCCCAAGACTGGCTTTAAAGACTGGCTTTAAAGACTGGCTTTAAAGACTGGCTTTAAAGACTGGCTTTACAGACTGGCGCCCAAGACTGGCTTTAAAGACTGACTTTAAAGACTGGCTTTAAAGACTGGCGCCCAAGACTGGCTTTAAAGACTGGCTTTAAAGACTGGCTTTAAAGACTGGCTTTAAAGACTGGCTTTAAAGACTGGCTTTAAAGACTGGCTTTAAAGACTGGCGCCCAAGACTGGCGCCCAAGACTGGCTTTAAAGACTGGCGCCCAAGACTGGCTTTAAAGACTGGCTTTAAAGACTGGCTTTAAAGACTGGCTTTAAAGACTGGCTTTAAAGACTGGCGCCCAAGACTGGCTTTAAAGACTGGCGCCCAAGACTGGCTTTAAAGACTGGCTTTAAAGACTGGCTTTAAAGACTGGCTTTAAAGACTGGCTTTAAAGACTGGCTTTAAAGACTGGCTTTAAAGACTGGCTTTAAAGACTGGCGCCCAAGACTGGCTTTAAAGACTGGCTTTAAAGACTGGCGCCCAAGACTGGCGCCTAACACTGGCGCCCAACACTGGCGCCCAAGACTGGCTTTAAAGACTGGCTTTAAAGACTGGCGCCCAAGACTGGCGCCCAAGACTGGCTTTAAAGACTGGCTTTAAAGACTGGCTTTAAAGACTGGCTTTAAAGACTGGCTTTAAAGACTGGCGCCCAAGACTGGCTTTAAGGACTGGCACCCAAGACTGGCGCCCAAGACTGGCGCCCAAGACTGGCTTTAAAGACTGGCTTTAAAGACTGGCGCCCAAGACTGGCGCCTAACACTGGCGCCCAACACTGGCGTCCAAGACTGACGCGAGCTCGAGCGCGAGCAATGCTCAAAAGCAGGGCGGTGGCGTTTTGATAGCGGTAAGAAGTGAGCTTAAATCCTTTCTCATGTATTTTAATAAAAAAACAATGTTAGACAATTTCATTAAAACTTATTATTATTTAATGAACTACGAAATAAAGCAAAACTAACAAAGCAATTTACATTAGGTATGTTTGTAGCGCGACCAACTTCAAAGTAAAAGTAATTCTCTATCCTAACTCCGGGTACTACTAGTGATTGAATTAGTTTTCGATTTGTTGATGGAGGACCTTCAATTTGGTAGCACTAAGACGATTAGAGCCCAGATAAGTCTGAGTGAGGCTCGGCAAGTGTCCTCGCAATTAAAACTTTTGGGGATTAGTCCTGGATCGCCTCCAATAATTCTTAGACTTTTAATATTATTTTGAGTTGAAAATAAATTTTAATCATCTTCTAATAATATCTTTCCCAAAAGCTGAGGTAGCAGAACAGATATTTATTTCATTTTGAAAATACTACGAACTATTTTGATATTATAGTAATTATTCAACTCGCGACTTCGGAGCGTGATGAGCTTTAGAACTGAAAACACGTTCGAGTACGAAAAAATAACTTTGTCATACATTATGTATGACAAAGTTATTTTTTTACGCCTATTTCCCTTGGCGGACGGCAGGAACCACAGAACGACCTACCACAATCCTTGCATACTACTTTCGCCTCATCCACGTCCATAGCTTAACCATACCCTTAACATTTATAATCAAACAAACAACTAAACAGGCGTTAGTTTAAACTTGTTTCTCGACATCAAAGAACCCTAAAACTACAAAAATCTTGCGACTGAAACAAAGTGAGGACATCCTCAATTACTCGTCGCCCCTCTCTACACTGTCTTTAATTAAATGGCTGCTCTTACAGGATCTTTGAAACTAAACTTAAGCAAAGTAGTTCTTGTTTGAAGTAGTTTGGGACAAAAGACTTTGCATACACACGAAATACTTAAGCCCCAATCAGTCACCGAAAAACAAAAACATTCAAATAAAAGAGTCGGACTAACACACGAAGGGTTCCGTACCACCAAGACGTGTTTTGTATCCCCTTTAATTATTGTATTGTATTGTATAACGGGCTGGTGTCCGCAACTCCACGTCAAAGCGCGTATTTTGCGAAAATGATTATAATTTTTTTCGATAATGATTATAAAGTAATTCATTAATTTCCCCTTTTTATTGTTTTATTATTTATTGTTATAGCGGCTCTGTTTATACACACCCTATGAAATTTTCAACGTAACATAACATCACGCCCTTGAAATTTCAGAGGTGTACCTAATAGTACACACACATTTATATTTAAGTGCCATGTAATAGGGGGCGAGCCTATTGTCATCAACCGGACACAAATGAAGACTCCGTGGCTGCTACTGAGAAATTCCTGATGGAAAAACCCAATAACACTTTGCCCGATCCGGGAATCGTACCCAGGACCTCATGCTCACCAGTCGCCCTTTCGACCACTAGACCAACGAGGGAGGAGTTTCAACTGTCTATCTAATACGGTTCCAAAGATACAGCCTAAAAACAGATGGACCGACGTCCCGTCGGCACCCTTTGGCTACAGAACCCTAAAAACTAAAATGCCATAAACAACAGAACCCGTGGGCGTCCCTGACATATAGTAGTTGGCCGCACGCGCACAATTATTGATTACGTATCATCTGACTCGTCTCATTATACTTACGAAAGCATTAATCAGTCATGGCGCATTACCGGGAAACAAATTGAAGTGTGGGCTGCTAGAGGAGACATTTTTACGACTATACCGCCATTGGATAGTTTTAAAGTTCGAATGTCAATTAACACCGTTGCTCGGCTATTATATTTATCATCGGCGCAGACGCCATGTTCTGCCCACGGCGCGCGCGTGTCGTCACGAAATGGCATTTCATCATTATTAGATGTTTAGTTTTAATTAATGATTTTCTCTTGGGCTTATTTCTTGTTGTGTTGAAAGCTTTCTCTGCTGAATAGAGTTATGCGTTTTGCAGCGAATTTCTAGGCTATTTTAGAAAAGTTTTACACTTTCTGTATTTTTCTTTCCACTGTTGGAGCTCTGGGTCTTCTTCGCATTTTATTCTTCTTCTTTCTTTATCATGGGGTTTAGTGCCTCACCAGATGTCAGAGTTTTTATGCCTGTGAATTGGCTTTACATGCCGTCGAGAAATATCTCTTAGCTTTTCTAATGCTGCTACACTTACTGAAAATCGTTTCTAGCAATTCCAAAGTCTAATACTCGTGTTGTTCATTTCCTGTCTTCGTAAATATTTAATATTCAATCATTAAAAGCCAATGTTACACTCTCGTTCCTTTTCTCTCTTTTGTTTTACCTTAGTCAAAGGAAAATTAGGTTTTCCTCCTGTTTTCGTTACACCTTATCAATATAACCTTTTTCAGAACATCTAACGTTCCATTAAGTTCCTACACCTCAGGTAAAGCTCTATTAAATATGTATAAAGAAATAAATGGCAGTACAAGGCGTGGTAAGCGTTGTATTAATATTCTCTTTACTTGAAGTCGGCGCGTGACTGCGGCTGTAATCGGCTTGTTTCGGCTGAAATCGGTTTTATCTCGGCGTGAAACTTTTCTTTAATGACTTACATGTACGATTACATTTATTTTTACTTACACTTGCTTTTAGCAGATTTGTAGATCTTTTTAGGCATTGACGAATTTTACTTTGACTGTATTTGAAATCAAGAGATTGGAGACCAATGTTTGGGAGAACTGCTGTCAAAGTTGTGGTCCTGGATGCTATTTGCAGGTCAGCATACGTTTTTATTTTTATTTCAGTAAACTGTTTCGCCGGAGATGGCAAAACTCAAGGAAGATTGGAAAGTTATGGTGGAGGCCTTTGCCCAATAGTGGGACAAAAACATTGTGTGTCCACGAAAAAAGTCTTGGCTGCTGCTTTTCTAATTAAATCCTTCTTAAAGCTGTCTTTTTTTTGCAAAGCAAGTTTTTTCGAAATGAAACTGTCTTTCAAGACGGATCAGGGAGTTTCGACAATCATGTAATTTGCATTCAGGCACTCAGGCAGTGCCAAGTTTAATTTGTTTAAATTAAATAATCGTTTAAGGAGTGCGGACCCGCATCGTTTTTCATTATAAATAATCAGCCTGCAGTTTTGTAAAAACAAACTGAGAGTGGCTTCAAAAAACAGACCTAGGTGTGTAAATGTAGATTTCAGGAAATATTAGTAAAATACTGGCTATAGGGGTCGTCCTTTATTCTCGTGAGGTTCAAACAGGGGGGAGGTGGGGGGACAATCACTTGTATTTTTTCGTTTTTTTTTATGCCAATATCAGCTTGAATGTGATTGTGATCACGTAATAATCTGAGCTTGCGAAATTGTAAAACTCTCTGATCTTTTCAATAATTAAAAATATACGCGACGCTGTGAAGCGGTAGCCCATGGTATAATAATATTATTATTATTATTTCCTTTATTTATCTTTACACAAATCTTATATATTTTTAAATATTTCTTAAACTAAAAACAATATAAAAAACATTTAAAAATATAAAAAATTGTAGCCCACCGGTATCGGGAACAGGGTCCAAGCTACCGGCGGTCAGGGCTCCAGAGAGAGGAACCTCCTGACAATACGAGCCGTGTCCAGGAGTACCGCTTTCTGAATCAAACCCTTGATCCAGCTGCCTAACGAGAGCCTCCTCAGGTATTGGTCGAGGCTCTTGGCAATTAAGCCATGGGCTGATACAACTATCGGCACAATGATCGCTGAGTCCACATCCCACATGTCGACAACCTCGTGAGCCAAGTCAAGATACTTGATTTGCTTATCTTTCTCGGCTTTCACGAGGTTCCCATCATGCGGGACCGTTATGTCAACAATCATTGCACGCCGCTCTGATCGATCCACCACCACTATATCAGGCTTATTGGCTACAATAGTCCTGTCAGTTATTATTATTATTTATTATTAACTAACACACACTATCTTTACAGAATGACCCCAATACAATCGTGGTTACCAAATAAAATCAACTTACGGCTAATACTTAAAAATAATATACTTCGCCTGGTATTCTCTTCCCACGATGGCCCAAGACTACGTCACGATAAGTGTTACCATTTATTGTCCTTTTCAGTAAATTTAGGGATTCTCATTTATTGAATGAAAATAAAATAAATTACTAACCAGCTTAACTATTTAATAACTCGTGTTATTCATCTATTTAGTTTTAAATAAATTTACATATTGAATTATTAGTTCTTTGTAATTATTGCTTTGTTAAGTTAAAAAATGCATATTATTATACCATGCGGTAGCCTAAAAACTCACGACTTATCATCAAGGGAGAGGGAGTCTAGCCCTAGTCCTATTTTTTCAGATTCCCTCGTTTTTCCGAATCAATTTTCAATTAAACTTCCTCATGGGAACTGATCAAACCCATTCACGCTAGCTACCAACCATTAACGCGTCCATGACCACCAATAATAAACCCATAACCTCAATTGTAACAGCTCTTAAACTTCCTATCAAACAGCTATAAAAATAGTTTAGAACCTGCGTGTGCTCTGTAGGTGCGTAGGAGTGACGCGAATGCACTATTTTAGTCATTATTAATAATGTTGAGATAAGCCAGAGACAATAGATCGCTGGGTGGGCGGCACGTACTACCAGTCCACTCTGACCTTACGTAAGGCTGTTTTACACGGCTACAGTTTTATTAGAGTGTAAATAAGGTGATTGTTCGTTAGCTCTTTGCTGTAAAATGCATATTCATTATTAAGGTCTACGTAATATACATTTTTACAGCAAATCTTTAATATATCTTCCCAAAGTGGCGAAACTGAAATATAAGTTCTGTAGAACTAAAAAATGTGGAAAAAATATTAGGTAAATACAACAAAAAAGTACTTAGTTTTTATTTAACATCTTTTAAATTTTAACGATACGTGAGAAGAATTAGGACATTCTAATAGTATGGTTTCAGCACGTTGCTTTGGATAGTATAAATCTAGCAAAGCAATACGTTCTAAATATGGTACCTACTTGTTACCTGGTTGTTCACACGATACAAGTTGCAAATTCATCGTAAGATACGATATTCACTTTCTGACTGAGATATGGAGTTACATAAGCTATGTAAATAAGCCTTAAGGCTCACCCGAGGAAGTACCGGCGGGTCCTAATAGAGTGGTTTGTTCGTCTCCCGTGGGTGCACGTCATCAGCTGCGAAGAATGGAGTTGTACTCATTGTTGTGACCGGCAAACAGTGCAAGCTTTGTGATATAAATACATTAATTGTTCTTGAAAGATCTTTGTTTTGGAGTTAAATCATACAGGTTTTTGTGGGATGAAACTTATTATAATATTACAATACATTTTTGGAGTGTACCTGCCCGATATACACTGTTCTTTAATTTAATGTATTTAGAATACTTTTGTGTTCACACTGTTATAGGATACCGTTCCACAAACTTATTTTCGTCGCTTATCTTCTAAAAAATCTTAAATATATGGTAAAAAATTACCTATGCAGCCGTTAAGAATCACTTTTTTGCCAATATCAAGAGCCAACAAAGAATCTACTAGCTACTTTTCTTACCATATTCCTACACTGTTGAACTTGTCAAGGCACCACTCACCACTTCACAGCCATCTTATAACTTTCACTCATTACTCCTGCACATCTCCATAACGCTCAGTGCTCATGAACTGGCAACATAATAAAATAACAGTTCTGCGTCAGCGGGCGACGGCGACGGCTGCGGATCCCTCATTCATTATTCAGCCCTGACACTATGTTTGGGGTCAGAGAGAAGGTAGCCGCAGAAGAACTACGGCTAAGATCACTTGGCCTGGGAGACTAGCTATAAGAAATATTGCATCACAGTAATGTGATGGCACACAGCCGATAGCGTGTCTCCCTTTCATTTAATTTGACTGTTTGCGAGTTATTGGAAAAAGCTTTTACGCAAATTAAAAAACACTGATTGCTCCATCGGTAGTCAGTTCTGCTACCATCACTGTTATCACGATATGAGCTATTCTCATATAACTCATTAATTTAGTAATATTTGGAATTATTGTGTAGTGACGCCGTTTTTGGTTAGTCTAAGAACCGTACCGTCTAGAAGAACCGTACTTCAGTGTAGTTTTTCTATTTTCAAATACTTCTCAGATCAGGTGGACCCTAGGTGGCCCTAGGTGGCTATGTTAATAGCAGCTTCAGTGGCATTCATAAGGGTTCCAAATAAGTAAATGAGATTCTGTTCTGATGTCCAGAAAAGGTTCTACAATCTGAGATCTCGATTGTTTATTTTGTTGCTACTAAAAATTGGCCTTCGGAACTGCTCTGCTCAATGCTCCATCTCCAATGATGGCAGCTTCATTTATACGATGCCCCGAGGACACGGGACTGTCGTAAAGTACCAGGGATTGCTCACAGCTCACCACTGCGCCGCTGAGGTTTTCACTCAACTCGCCTCTTTTTATAGACGCCATTAATTGTTAAGTTGCATTACGTGATAATGTTGCCTTAGATATTTATTTAACAATTTAGGTAGAAGAGAAGAAAGAAAGAAAAGTGTGTTTATTGGCTTTAAAACAAGAGAAAACAAGAGAAAACACGTTAAAACTAAAAGAAGTAAAGATTTATTGTAATACTTGGACAAATAGTGATAGTTGGTGCTTTATATTTCTATAACGTACAGAGTAGGGCAGCCTTAATTTTTTGGCTTGTATATTCAAGCAGGCGATTTTACAACACCAATCCTTCGACTAACTACGAGTACCTACTACAAAACAAAAGATAACATTACCACGACTAAATAATTACAGCCTCAAATTCAAATATTAATTATTATTTTACGCAACCAAAATCCTAAAGGTCAATCTATAACGGGAATCTTCAACCCTTCACATTTCTGCCGATTATATCCGATTCGTTGCTCATAAAATAAGTAGAATTCTCGTCGCACGTCCCTCAAATGATAAACAAAATGGAGTGTCAATGGTTAATTAACTTGTACTAGAATGTGGCGCTCAATAGGTTAGGTGTGCACTATCGTGTTGCAATGCTGCAATTGATATTGGGCACAACCAGTTGGCAGAATTAGCAAGGCGAACAATCGGCTCGATTTACTGGCAGCCTTGGTGACTGTGGGTAAATATTGCAAAATAAGTTATAATTTATACTCAGTTACCAACTAATCCCAATGGGAAAGCAATGAAGGGAGGCTTGAGCCTTATCATAAAACACTGTTTTATAGAATTCGTAAGCATAAGATTCTTCTTATGCTTACCAATTCAATGGCGTTAAGCCATTAGGTACGTTCACACGGGTTTACCTCGAAGACATCGTAATTTACTTGGATTACCTATATCAATACTTAGGTGTGTTTATGTTGGGGATGGCCGGTCCTCTTTAAAAAGAGAACTTTACAAGGAGGGCCAGCATCATCATCATATATCGTCATCTGCCTAGCCTTTTTACAACTATGTTGGGGTTGGCTTCCAGTCCAAGCGGTTGCAGCTGGATATCAGTATTTAAAATGGAGCGAGAGAGACTACCTGACCTCAACAAACTAGTAACTGGGTAGTACAATACGTTTTGGTATGACTGGTGGTCAGATTTCAGGAGTATCACCATCCTCACCATCATACAAAAAAGAGTGACATGATCAGTTATTCAGATTTACCAAACGCATTAGCACACAATGTCGTCAACATTCACTATGCTTCGACTGTCCTATTAGTTTTAAAACTCATACATAAACTAGAATTGAATCCCAGATCCCTCTAGCTCGCGCTAAACTAGATCTCGTAGACAAGGCACTGTTGCCTCCGGCAGTATGAACTTTGTACGATGTGGAACCTTCAGCAGTTGTCGTACACTTAGTACGACAACTGCTGAAGGTACTAACAGAATAGATTGGACGGCAATAAATAATACAATACTATTCGGAATGGGCGCAAATTAAACTGGGACGTGTGTGTAATGGATTCGTCCTTCCTTTGTTTAGGGTTCGCACGCGTTTTAGGATTAGGAAGTAAATAATATTCGAGATATCCGATTTAGGTGATATTAGGAAACGTTGTTTTTCCAAAACTATCTAGGATTGGAGATCTGGGGATGGATGTCCCATTGATCTAGTCACTTATTAAAATATCTGAACAATTTGACATACATTATGATGATGATGCCTGTGACTGCATTCGTTGGCTTTCTAGGGTGGTTATCGAGAGCTTTGGTGTGCTACTCTTTCATATACTCTCAAGTTGCTCTGACCAGCATATCTATTGAGAAACTCCGTTCACAAAGAGGACATGTCATCTTTCATACTCCTTTCGTCTTTTCCGCGTTCACACATCTGGTCAGACACCCATGCCAGACCTTTTGATATTATCATAATAATAGAGGCTTCGACTTAACCACTGGAATAACAAAAATAACACAACAAACAAGTCCATTGTATTTCTAATCGTAAAGACGAGACGTAATAAGGATCTCTAATAAATTTCCTATTACGACTAATTTACAATTAAACCTACCTGAGTGTTAGCTTCACTTAACGCAATTTACTTTTTAAGCAGCTGTTGGAGACTTAATTGAATTTAAAAAGCTAAGAAATCACTTAAATTCTCGGCAGTTACAAAAGCGCCACATAAAATGAACTAAAATCACTTTCCAGCAACAATTTGGTCTTTTCAAAGGTTCAATGGAGCAAATCTTCCAAGTTTCGTTGTTCCCGACGACAGATAGCCTCGCGCGCGAATTGAATCGGATTCAGACGAAAGATTAGCTCCGAATAAGTTACGGGAAAAGTTTGATTATTTGCTCTGTGTCTATTGGGAGTTGCTGGGTTGTTATCTTTGGCGGGATTATTAGAAAGCCAAGGAATAATGTTTATGTGCGTGAATGAAGGTGTGGAGGTTTGCAGGAATATTGATATTACCTTTTATTTTGTATCAAGTGGCAATTGCTTTCAAAGTTTTTCGTATTACTACAGCAACTTTCAACAGAATTCACGCTCGTTAGCTTTTCGGCAGCATAAGCTAATCCAATACATAACATCACGCCAGTAATCCCGAAGAGTTAGGCTGAGGTGTACCTTATAGTACAGCGACATTTCACCAGTTATGGTTAAGTCCTATGTAATAGGGGGCGAGCCTATTGCTATCAACCGGGCACAAATCCAAAGTCCGTGGCTGCTTCTGAGAAATTCCTGATGGAAAAACCCAATAATACGTTGCCCGACCTGGGAATTGAACCCAGGGCCTCCTAGTCAGCAGTCGCGCTTGCGATCACTAGACCACGAAGCAATACAATACTTTTTTACCCTTTTGCAGATTGATTTACGGTTTAAGACATTTATTTCTCAAAAAAAAAAAGATTTTTTCGCTTTGCTTCAACCCTTTGTTCTTCTGCCTTCTAAGAAGTCAACATCAGTTCTTCGGTAAAGTTGTTGAAGTCATTATGCTGACCGTTATACGCTACATCGTATTCTAAAAAAACTTCTGCTTGATTTATGTAACTTTTCTAAGACTCCGATAATAATCCAGTTGAACTATATTGGATTTATTTAAAGCAAATTTAGTAGTAAAAGTAGTTCTCCTGAGTAATTGAACCATGAATATTTAATTACATTTCCAAATAGATCTTTAGTGAAATCGATTTATAGTTTCTCCGATAAATTGGTATTTCAATATTAGAGTTAGTTAGCCTTTATCATAGGTACAGACAGAATTAATGAATGGTGGATGTGATATTATCTATCAGTACCTATTGATTTTCAGAATAAAAGCTCTTTTTCCAGACTAAACTACCTACATCATAACATTACGCCTTACTCCCCGAAGAGTTAGGCAGAAGTGTACCCAATACACCTACATTTCGCCACTCATGCTTGTAATAGGGGATTGCCATCAACCGGGCACAAATCCAGGCTTTGTGGCTGCTAGTGAGAAATTCCTGATGAAAAAACCCAATAACAATTTGCCCGACCCGAGAATCGAACCCAGGGCCTCATACTCAGCAGTCCATAGATAGCGATTACTAGAACAACGCGGCAGACTAAACTACCTAACTGACGTATTTCATCGAAATTGCTTCCGTCCACAGTTTCATCAAAGCTAATTTACCCTAAACCCTTCCACTCGACGTAAAACATAACGACATTAATATTAGACGCGGAAACCCTACGCTAGGGCGGTCACGGCGGCACATGTGACAGCGATCTGATATAATTGGTGCGACACTCGTTACCATAACACGCAGGGTTCGAGACGCGTCAGGCCATGCTGTAACGAGCAATATTGAGCAATGATACGTCATCCATCATCGAGTGCTGACGTGAGCTGTTGGGCAGCGTGATTCTCACGGACGGACGGTAGTTGAGAATTAACTGGTGTCAACCAAAATCTATGCTGTGACCCTACGGTCATTGTGTTCGGAGATACTATGGTTTTAGTTTTTATTGCATTGCAGTTCAGTGTCAACTGTTGATAGCTAACATTTAGGACGTCCTCAAAGAAATAAAAATGATCAGTAGTTATGCTTGTTGTCCTCGCGATAGACTTTGCTTGTCATTGGCCGGGGATTGACGTAATCTATTAGGGTAGTGAAATTTTCTCTCATGATAGTAGAGTTTGGGAATTAACTGGTGTAATAATAAAGGGAGTAAATAGACCCTTAACATAAACGAAAGGCACTTGTTCTCCCCGTCACTGCGGTCATTTTTTTGTTCTAGACCGTACCTGGGAACCTTTTAGTTACGGAGATATTGGGGGTCAAAGTTCAAACTTTTTTACAAGTTTTTAATGTAAGATTTTTATTTTACACACCCCCACGACCCTCGTACTATTCAATCCATTCATCAGCACAATACTATGAGTGCTTTCCATCGAGTCCTACCCAAAACGTGATTTTTCACCCAAAAAAAAAATCGATTCCCAGCAATAATTTTTGCGTAAAGTTACTTAGTTTGATGTACAGAATGCTTGGTTGACGGATATGTGAAGGGTCTGTTTACCCGGTATTTAGACTGCCTCGTCGGTCTAGAATCGCAAGCGCGACTGAGAGGTTTTGGGTTCGATACCCGGGTCGGGCAAAGTGCTAATGGGTTTTTCCATCAGGAATTTTTCAGTAGCAGCCACGGAGTCTGGATGTATGCTCGGTTGATGGCAATAATCTCATCCTCTATTAAGTGGGACTTAAACATAACTGGCGAAATGTGGGTGTACTGTTTGGTGCACCTCTGCCTAATCCTTCGGGGATTACAGGCGTGTATTATGATGATGACGTCTCCAAATTGTTTCAGAACGTTCTCGATCTTTATTCATATCTTCTTCCTCGTTTCACGTAAGCAAAACATTGTATAGAAACCTTATAAACACTCTTCACCACGACCTTTTTTATTTACCTGACACACTTCTTCACGCCTGTAATCCCTCAGGAGTGGAAACCATCATACCGTATGAAATCGGCGTGAATTAATGTACGGGTACGTGGAAAAAAAAAAAAAAAAAAAAAATGAAAACAGTTTATTCAATTACAAAAAAAAAAAAAAAATGTCGGAATATCCTGTACCCCTCTTCCTCATGGAGGGACCACCTCCACCTTGTGGAGTTTCCAAACGGTATAAATGACGAACTTTTAAATAAACATTGATCCTCTATTTATACCCATTAGAGAATGAATTTTAGAGGAGCTCATAGCTAAATAATAACAGCCACATAGGTTGATCTTCAAGGTTAAGCCGCGCTTGACTAGGTCAGTCTGTGGATGGGTGACCATCATAACATACCCCGGGCTTCGCGCCGTTCTTTAACCGTCGTTACAGGTAGTCAGTGGCCCGAAAGTCTGACAACCAGTCTTTTCAATGGGTACTGAATTACCCAATACTTACTGAATTGTGGGGTCAGATAGGCAGTCGCTCCGTGTATAATACTGGTATTCTGTTGCTTCCGGTAAGACTGGAAGCCAACACCAAAATAGTTGGGAAAAGGCTAGGCAGATAATGACGAAGATGAATTTTCAAAAAATTTCCTTAAATTTGCCGCATGTCATTACTTCCCAGAATTTGATCCTTATTACCCAGCGATACTATCGAATGGTGTAATAATACAATGTTTTTTTTCAAAATCAACGGGTTCGATTCATGGCTAGGAAAATAGATTTTCCAAAAAACCAATAATGCAGTTTTAGTTTCATCAAAATCGGGCTCGAGACTCGCTATTCCTATTCCTCAAAGTTTCGGATTTGGCCATCCACGCCCACTTAAAAAATTCACCCTGTATACAACGACTAGAGGATATTAGTATTATTAGTAGACTGTCACCTTGGTCCAGTGGTCCCAAGCGCGACTGCTGAGCATGAGGTCCTGGGTACGATTCCCGGGTCGGGCAAATTGTTATTGAGTTTTTTAGGAAACTCTCAGTAGCAGCCACGGCGTCTAGATTTGTGCCCGGTTAATGGCAATAGGCTCGCCCCCTATTACATAGGACTTAAAAAATATAACTGACGAAATGGAAATTGATTACAGGCGTTGCGTTATGTCATGTGATGTAGTACAGACGCCAGCACATCAAGCTAATACAATTTCTTTAATAGATTTTTAACTTTATCGCTAAAGCATTAGGTTCAAGATTGATTCTGAAAATTTTACAGTTTCGGGTAGCTTGTTGTGATGGCGTCTGTACATGAAAGGTTTTCAATTCTGTCGAATAACTTTAGCGGTCTCTCGATTGTATTTCTAAACTTTAATACTACTATTGATGTTACTTCAAAGTAACGAATACACAAATACAGCGTGCTTCATCCCACACGATATCATTCACTTCAACATTGTAACTTCGCCGCGGGGAACATACATCTAAAGAGTTTCAACATTCAACATTATTATTGTTTTTATCGCCGATAAGCATGATAAACTTCATTATAATTATTCTTTTCTAATTATAATTAAGAATGCACGTCGTTAAATTATTGACGTTTTTTATATTTGTCGGCAAAGCTTTTTGTTTTAGATATTATTTCGAGATAAGTTGGTATCAAACTGAGATGTTACTTGTTATTAATTACTACTTTTGAATACATTTAACGGTGTTTTAATAATTTTTAACAACACATTTTAGTAGCTTTGTAAATTATCTAAAATAAAAAATTATCTCGCAATAGGCGGTTGTAATAAACGGCCGAACACTTGTACTTACTCATTTCTACTTAATACTTACTGTAAATCGTTGCTGATTAACTGCTGTTCATACTGAAAAATCAAAACGGGTTGACCTAAATAAATGACTCCTTAGTTTTTGAGGTAAAGGCGCCTCTAATTTATTAGGTGTTGCAATGAATACTAACAGAACATGTGAGCTTATTCAAAACTCATTCCCAATAATTTTCCTGCCGCTTAGTTTTTGGCAAAGCAAGCAGCGTCCACACACGTAGCCGCAAGCACCTGTCATGGCGGCCGGCGGTAGTAACAGCTGACTGCCCGACTGTGCACATTGACTAATCACTGCGGTTTGTACGGCCTACGACATAATTACGTGACAATTAATAATCAGTGGTCGTCGCTCACACTGGTTTTCTCTACCATTCGAATCATTTACATTATAATTCTGTCATTATTTTGTTTTTTGACGACAAATGAAAGGCTCTCCTTTACTTGAGTATTTACTTACAAAGAATACGCTTCAGTTTTAATAAAATATTTGTGGGCGTTAGGTATATTAAGTCAAAACCACAGACTATCCGACTGCAATGCGCACTGGATGCTCATCATAGAAACTAGAGTACTTTCACAGTTTTTATTCATTGTTGTCTTTGTTTCGACAATTCAAAAGTGCCAATAACTGGCCTACTTGAAATAAATGCTTTGATTTTGATTTTGGTATTGAAACAGGGCAAAATTGTCTTTATAAGTTGATGTACAATGCAAATCTACGTTAAAGAAAAAAAGTTTATTAAAGTTATTTCCAACTTCCCATCTACTTCAAACAATTTAAGATATTAGCTTCTATTCTCAGCTTGTTATTTATCGTAGAACAAGCGAGGCGACATAATGCAGCTTTTACTTTAGCCCCGCGTTACTTTGTGGCTGAACTCCACAGTTTATTGCCATTTCACTTCCTAGAAAACGTTTTAACCATAATAGGTTTGTCATAACTTGTGTTTATCTTTAGTAGTTAATATTATGTGAGAGAACTGGCCCTGAGGTCACGAAATCCGCTATTCTTGCGTGGTTCGGGCAAGCTCCGATTTTGAGAAGAACAAGTTGGTGTAGAATAATGTGTTTGAATATTATGTAGATCAATCTAGATGTTAGAATAAAAGTAAGTCCTTGTTGCTTAGCCTTTTAAAAATATTATCTAGCCAGATGATGACAGAATCCAGGGTTATAAGAATAGGCTTCAATTCGGATATTTTTTTTTTATTGCTATAGTTTGTTAAGCTGCATTGATGATCAGCTCGTCGTGCCTTATAAAATTGAACCGTTTGTTTCGGTAATAAGCCCGAACGATATTTTGTGCCTTTTTAAGCGTTTTTCCCACGGGGGTCCGTGGGAAAAACGCTTATGTATGCAAACAAGATACTATATGTAGATAATGTTCCAGATTGTAGCGACACTACAAAAAGTACTACAGCAACAAAGAACAAAAAGTACTGCAGCGCCATCTATGACACAGACGATGAACTAAACATCGAAATACATCTAAAACCTACATCGCGCAAGTAAAGTTATTTGGAGAACAACCCGACAACAACTGTCGGGCAGTAGCCCACCAGATATTACACCCGTCTCGTCGGAGGATCCTCCCTTTTCTATGGGCGATGAAGAACTTTACACCCTGTTCTTCATACCCCAAAAGATAAAACAGTGAGGCTCAAAAATGGCAGCCTAGTCATTAGCAAAGAATTCTTTTTCTTGACTACATTATTATTTCATAAAAGCTATTCTTCCGAACGTTCTATCCGAAAATAAATCATCCTAGCTAGTTAAATTTTACACCTATAGACTCTGGGTCAGTTACAGTTTCCCGTTATCACCATTCGATCTGTATCCCTTTATTGCGATTTTCAGATACAGTATTGTCTTTTATCTATATTGATTGCTTCTTGCAACCGTTTTACGACTATCATAAACTATGACATCCGTCAAAGATATAAAGACCGGTTGGCGCAGTGGCTGAGCGATTGACTGCTGCGCTGCGTGTCGCGGGTTAGATTCCCGCACGCAACAAAAATATATATTGCCTACAGGTAGTTGTTACAGGTAGTTGTTAAACTCACATACACAAACAGCCAGACCCGAGTCTGGCTTTTTGTGTATGTGAGTTTAAATGTTTGATACAGGAAAACTTCCAAGTGTGAAGCAACGTTTTTTTTTTTTTAATAAAAAGTATATATTATCTATGGAAATCGCTCGCACAATGGTACAGTCCTATCACATTAATTTTACCTCTGCCAGCTGCTGCAGTCCAACAGCAACCTTTTCATCACGATAGCATAATCAACCTACATTGTTCCCGCTGCTGGGACACAAGCATCTGTGAGAGGGAATATATAATCCACCACGCGGGCCCAGTGCAGGTTGGTAGATGTCACAAGTCTTAGATTGTTTTGTTCTAGGACGTTCCGGTTTCCTCACGATGTTTTCCTCCACCATTTTGAAAGCAGTGGTTGTGAAATAAATTACATTAAGTAATGCTTTCAGTGATAGCCACCTAATAACAACCTTGTTTCTACGTGCATAAAGATCGCTGTCTTATTGACTGCGGTGGAAGGGCAAGGGTGGAAGTAAAATACTTGTAAGGACTGTACAGGGTTTTATGCCCGTAACTTGGCTGCGTTTCGCGGAAGCCACAGTCTCGTGTTGACACCAGTTGACCTACAGGACTGATCCTAGATACCGTAAATTGAAGTATTAATTGTTGCGAGAATTTTGTACCCTGTGACCTGCAGGTTAGGAGGCACCGTTCTAGCATATGTTCTAGGAAATGATTAGGATTGGATGTATAGTGCGGGTCTTGTTTTGTAAGGTCTTGTACTAGTTTAAGTGATAGTGGTTAGGGTCATCTAATTTACGAAAACTTCTGGAACTTGTAGATACGTAAATATATCCTATATTATTATGATATGAGATGAACTGTAGCATTTACTTGAAAAACGTTTCATGAAAAGAGTGAAAAATACTGCAATCGCGTAAGGGGTCGTCCATTAATCACGTGATGTTTTTTAGCAAATTTTTAACCCCCACCTCCCCCATGGTGATTCGTGATGAAGTTTTAGACTACCCCTCCCTCCTCCCACCCAAAATCACGAGTATTTTTTTTGGTACAAAGTATCTTAAAAAAAATCAGAATATTATCTTTAAATACAGGTTAACAGGTATAATCTAATTTAATTCTGGAAAAATAAGCACCGTGATAAAAATGTCAAGGTCACGCACCGCTTTTCGGTTTAGAAATCGCGCGTTCAAAGAAAAAATAAATACACGTGATATCTCACTACACCTGCCCCTCCCCCTAGTGATATTTCGTGATTTTTTCCGAACCCCCCTCCCCCCTTTCCAGCCTCACGTGATTAATGGACGACCCCTAAGATAACAAATCCCTAACTGAGGCCCTAGCACGAGCGCTCGGTGTAAACGTAACGTAGATACGTCGAATTTGAATCGAAAATACCCTATAGGATTTTACTAAAATTGTTTGTAACAAGCACAATCAGTATACTCCATAGATATGAATAAATTCTTACAATTATGAAAATATTATAAGTGAAACGAGTATTTTTATTTTTTAAATTAACGTATTTACGTTAGGGAGGCCTATGGGCCTTGGGGGAGGCCTATGTCCAGCAATAGACATCTTTCGGCTGAAATGATGATGATGATGATTTACGTTAGGTTTACGCCGCACGCTCGTGCTAGGGCTCTGGTATTCATTACTCTGCATATAAAAATATTAAAACACAATGCTGGTAAACAAAGGGTTCTCTCTCTCTTAATGTTTTTTTTTTTATTCTCAAAAGCCTCGAATATTTGTTTCACACAAACATTTTCTGAGTACGAATAAATGTAGTATTCCTGTAACAATATCAATACATCATTTAAATCAACATTTCTAACATGATGGAACACTCTTGGTAATATTCCTCTAAACATGTTTCAACTTATGTTTCGCATATGGCTAGTCAATAACTCAGGAATCTATTAATCAACTGTATTCAATCATTTTGATTCAACGGTAATTGTTTCCAATTTATTTAACTAGTGAGAGCTCACTACTTTGTTTGCTCGTATATTGTTGATAGAAAAGAGTTTATGTATCCTAAAAGCTGAGGGAAATAAAATATTATTTTGTTACTGTTAGCCTATGTCATCCCACTGCTGGGCAAATGCCTCTCCCCGTGACTTCAAAATCCTTCGATCCAGAGCCAATGTGTGGACCAATGGTCGTTGATTTGGTCCAGTTCGTCCCGCCATCTCTTGCGAGGACTACCGCGTCACCTTTTGGCTGTGTCAGGGGCCCCGCATTGTGGTTATTTTGGCGCACAGCAGGTATGGCCAGCCCAGTTTCACGTTAGCTCAGCGACTTTTTGAGCAAAAATGATATTCTGTCTGCAATTAACTCTTGTGGAAATGTCAAACATGACATAAGCTATCAAAAAACTTGCATCAAGTTTGACCAAAGTCGTTATGGAAATAGGAAACGATATGAAAGTGATTTCCACGTCTCTAGGCCCTCTGGTATTATCTTAGTGAGCTTTTTAAATAGGTATCTACTGAAAAATTTGAAGGTCGATGTTTCTTCAGAAATATGTACTTAACACAACTTCAGTATCTATGGTTTTCTTTCAAGGTCTGACCTAACAAATCATTGATATTTCAAAAAACAAAACTTTATTATTGTTTATTTATTTAAAACAAACCCACAAAACATCTTGCATTCGTAAGGTAAGGCAAGACCTTAACGTACATGCTTTACTACTTGAACGACTACGCAATATGATTGATGCAACTCGGCGATCGAATTGAAAGCCAATAAGCGAGTATTGATTATAGATAAACCATTGAAGGTATTGCTACTGCCAGAGAATATGATGGAGGTATTACGAATAGAGTGTTAATGTTACGGATTACAAAAAGTCTGGATGATCAGAACGATGTAGGTTTAGGATTGGTTTTTAGAGAACCAAAATTCATAATAATTAGGAATCGATGTCACGTATCTCGTCTCTCCTGTGTTTGGTAGAATCTTGCACATCTCCTCTCCGCTCCGCTCGTCTCTGCTTTTCTATTTCAGTTCCAAGAATTGAATGAATTGAATTGAATGGTGATAATGATGAACTGAAGTGGCTGTACTTGAGTGTTACACTACCTAGTGTGACACTTAAGTACAGCCACTTGCCGCTATTTGCGATTGTTTCGAGTTATTGAATCCAGCTAACCCCACTGCACCGTTGACCCGTACGTTAGCACTCCATTCCTGCCTATTCCGCGTTCTCCGGCTCATGTAAGCAATTGTACAAATTGAGTGGAGTCGCTCGACCTCGGGCTAAATGATCCGTGAAATGGGCGTCTGATACAGCTCTTGACTTATTCTATCCGTTATTCGATTCGATTGCCCGATTCCCAGACGATACACTAAGAGATACCAAATGTATTGGAACTTACTTATGTGGTACTTTCGCTTCGGTTTTATTATATTCCAAGTAGTCTTGGTTACGGGTTATGTTCGGATCGTTTTGTTTAGTATACATTAGGGTTTATAGGGTCTTAGAAACAAATTCTTTTACTAGCCGCATGGCAGAACTATTTTTCGTCGCAAAAGAATCTGATAGTTATTGTATTGGATAAAACCGAAGGGATCTAGCCCAGAAAAGCAATATACGTAACTTTTAGGGTTTCCATCCTAAGCCTAGTTATTTTTCTTGTCTCAAAGAAATTGATTTAACCACGCACTTCCCGTGGGAGCACAGGAACTGGTAAAGAAAATGTCGAAACTATTTCTTTTTGGTAAAAACTAAGATCCCCCAGAGATCGCAGAGGTCAGACGTTACCAGTTACAGAACTATTTCTGTCATGGATCAATACAATTGAAGTTAGGAAAACTAAAATGAGTGTGGAAAATACAGGATTATTCAATTCCTACTTTTGTGTGGATAATCTGCATAAGTGCTCTGTTTTATTCACCAAATCCTGAACTTGTAAAGCGTATATTATGTACTGGATGTTAGTTCAGAGTTTCATAATGTTAAAAGCGTTGGTGGAGTCGCACGTTACTGGTGTTATTATGACGCTTGCCGACTGCATACAATGGTCTCTATGAATAAAATATACCGAAATGGGGACATCGTGTTGCCATGGAGGAAGGAGGGAATGAAGTGGTAATATTAGCTGAAGCAGTGCGTGAACTGCTTATATAATTTGCTGTCAATTTCTGGGGCATTTTGTGATGAACTGATGACAATAGATTTTTTTATCCTATATGCTATCGCAACATAGGTTGAAAAAAGTTGCAATTGCACCAATATACTGAAACTCAGCTAATTTAGTTATGATAAAATTACTGTATAATGTAATTATAACAACAATAATGTGTAATATGTGTGTATGTGTGTGTGTTGTGTAATTTATGAAAATTAGTAAGCGCGTAGGTATAACAATTAGTAAGTGGAAGCATTAAAAAAGAGGTGTTTTGTTTTCTTTAATTTATCCATTTACTTATTGGTTACACAATGCAAAATTGCACATGTATTAGTTTTATTTTCCCATTAAATTCAGCTTATTGTGCTCACCGCTCGTCTGGTCTCTTAGAAGCCTAAGCAGTTGTATTACCACTAGCAATACCTAAGTTTCTGAGTACTCCATTGCCCAACTACTCCGTGTCAGCTGCGCTCCCAATGCGTCCTATGCAACGCTTCATATCTGCTGCACGTCCTTTTATCGTCACTACAATGTACTTAGT
Organism: Noctua janthe; assembly: GCA_910589295.1. NCBI lineage: Eukaryota > Metazoa > Arthropoda > Insecta > Lepidoptera > Noctuidae > Noctua > Noctua janthe. The sequence goes on along the minus strand of OU342556.1, from coordinate 6,836,338 downwards.
ACGGTTCTTTGTGTGTAGTGTATACCTCTGTTGCTGTAACCAGGTCAAAACGTAGTGTATGTATAATGTAGGGAACTTATGTAGTTTTCACAGATTTCCTACATAGTTCTCAGAAATATGAGATGAGGTTTCGTTTGTTCTGCTTTTCATAGGTAAGACTTGTCTATTGATCAATATCCTATTATAATGTGATGTTTTTCTCCATATTTGACCGAATTAATACTAGTGCTTAGATAACATATATCTATGTAATTGAGTCCTACCTCCCTATTGGCATTTGATTAAATGTTCTGAATATATTATGTATAGACCATATTTTTCAGCGACTTATGAAAAACACTTCTGCTCCATGGACCCCATAAAACTACAGTATCTACACCGTTACACCGTCAAAACGTAAGGAACAGTCGTTTTTTTTTTAAATAATAAACGCACACGTCTGTATTCCCCGAAGGGTTAGGCAGAGATGTATCCAATTATAGTACAACCACATTTCGCCAGTTATGTTTCCCGTATAAGGCGTGCCTATTGCCATGAACCTGACTACGTGGCTGCTACTGAGAAAATTGCTGATGGAAAACCCAATAACAATTTGCCTGACCCGGGAATCAAACCTAGGACCTCATGCTCAGCAGTAGCGCTTGCGACCACTCGACCAACGAGGCAGTTTTTGATAATCGACTAATAATACATTCTTAAATTGGGTACTGAATGCATGGTAAAACTTTGCGCCATGATGCCGTGATAAATCTAGATAATATTTTACATAAAATTTAGTAAAGAAACTTGTCATTTGCTAGGTTTATACCGCTTATGCAAATAAACCTTTTAAACAAAGCGGGCTTTAGAACACTAGCAGCAAAATAAATTTTAAATGAGTCGGTATTTTTACAAAAGAGTTGGAGTTTCATTAAAAATGAAAAGGATGTTGTGTTTAATGTTTAAAACTTTAGCACTACAAGCTTTTTACATTATTCAGTTTACACTGGGCGCTGTGAAGGGATAAGTAGGTATCTAGTGATAAATTGGAATACTTTTACCTGCCCGCGTAGCATGACCACCGTAGAAACGAGTTTTGTCGACGGAAGAATCGATAAAATGACAGATTACTTTTGTTTATCTATCATTTTGTACGCCCATCTCTACGGTAGTCATGCTACGCGTGCTGCTTTGTTGATCATGGAAACCAAAATTTTGATGAACAGTTAAAGAAAAACTGTAGTCAAGAGTACCTTACTGTACTTAGGTACCATTGAATATCATATCAATTAAAAATATATAATCTTTTCAGATAGACACATTTTCGCTCATTGGTGACATTGCAGGGATCACCATGCAATTTCACCATCCACCATTTGGCCTTCGGGCCATATTGCAGGATGTTGTTACTAGGTAAGTTGATTATACCTACCTCCGTATCTAAGCAATTAAGCATAACATCACGCCCGTTTTCCTCCAAGGATTAGGCAGAAGAGACTTATAGTAGTACACCCACGTTTCTCCAATTATGCACTCATGTGCTAGGGAGACCTAAATGATTTAGCTATGTGAAATAAATCTTCTAGCTGGTTTTACGTCGACATAGCGATATTTGCGAACATAAAAACGAATAGGAGTAAGGTCGTAACTCGGAAGGAATATGTAAATTGTATAAAACTTTTAGGGTTGTCAATAAAACAAGAACGCGTATAGTACATAATTTATTTCCATATTATATACTCAGATATAACAGCAATTGTCTCGGTTCCACTCTATATACTCTCCAACAATATTTACATTGAGTTTTGGGTTTCATGTCGCTACGTTTTGTGTCGCTTTTATAAAAGCGATACGTTATTATGTAGTTTGAGCGTATACACACTTGCGACTTTTGTCACTCCACATTCGCAATTCCTTGTATGTGCTTACTTTTGGGCATCAGAGATCACCATATTAACACATCGTAAAATACTGATAAATCAACCATAGATATTTACGGCGAAACGTCGGCGCTAGATCCTTTTAGCTAAAAGGATTACTCCAAATACGAGTATTGGATGTTGCATCCTTCACTAATATAAGACAAAATTTTATTTTCTTAAACTGGCATTTTAAGATAGAGTATGCAAACTTCCTTACACACAATTAATTGGTGACCTCGACACATGCCTGAAGTAAGTACCTATAGAATCTTATGTACGATCGCAAGAAAGGAGATATCGTAAAACAAAATCCTTTGTTATAATCATAAAATATCTAGGTGGATGATAAAATATAGCGTAACAAAGTCACATGTGTGCTCCAAACTTTATTCGAACAATATATTTTTATAGCGAGCTCTTTGACAATTTTTTTATAAAACAACGAAAATTAATACAGCTACAGGGAGTACAGTCACGAGCACTAATATGTATATTGACCAAATTCAAAAGCGATTTTCTCGAGACCTATTTCATAACTGGCTTCCAAAATACTATGTCAATTAATACAGTAGGAGAAACACTTTAAAAATTGCTTCGTGTGTACATATTAGTACTCGTCACTGTACTTCAGTTATACGTTAGTTTTCAAGTTAAAAAAAACATTAAATCAAAATAAATAAATGTGAATTTATTTTATCTTTTATTAGACAGATAATTTAATACAGTGGCCTAGTTGACCGCTGCCTATTTAATTTTCGTCGAGTACTTAATGTCGGTCAAGGTCGGAAGTTCTTTCCTTGTTCCAAAGAGCAGAACTTCCTAAACCGACACTTGAAACTGATCAACATACTCGAGGTAACCCTTAGGTTAACTCTTAAGGCTGCGATCAAACGTGAAGTGATCGAGGTGAAGGCTTCAGAATTGTTTTTAAATGACTATCGAAAAATTGGTATCAGCACTGAATGATCAAAATGTTTCCGGAAAATTCATTAGTTTTCGTCCTTTAATATTATTTTATTGTTCTAAAAGTCCTATGGAGTTCCAGAACAATAATTTTTCATTAAATTTTCTTGTTTGGTTGATGTTGTTTTTTTTTTGTTTTTTTTAATACGTTTGTCAAACTAAGATACTGATTATGAAGTCCCACGCAAATTTTGGATAGTTGCTAAAAATAAACCCTGTATATGTTTCATCTGTAGTAGCGACATGTCCCAACATTCCCTCCTGGTCCTCACGTCAACAAACCATATCTACGATACATACAAAAGGCAGCCATTACATGACCGCAACACTTTATTATAGATATATTCACTAATCTTTAAAGCAATTTACAAACATACTTTATTGCTACATATAACTTATATTTTTATTTTATATTTTTTTTTCTTGTCATTTTGTTTCTTCCTACATTACTGGTTTATTGATATTGAAACTAAATATTTTTATATATCAGAATAAACATGGGTATTTAGGCCTGCAGTAAATAAATTATACACAACAAACATACAGCTATTTATAATAATATCTTTTATATTTTTTTTGTTAATGATGGAAATTTATTTTGCATTTAGATAATCGATTTTAAATACGTGATGTGCAATGAATTAATAAACCAATTCTATTAAAAACACAATACAATGCAACAAGTGCTTCAACTTATAACTAATCAGTATCACATAACATAATATTAGTTTAAATTATGACTTAATTAATATTATAAATAATAATATCCGTAATATTAATATGGCAACGAAATATATTTACTAGCTAAGCACCTAGACCAGTAGGATTTCAGGTATTTACACAATCTGTACACAGAATCCTTATTTAAGAGTTATCACTCGCATCTAATCGTTATACATTTTTCTTAATAAAATTATTGCCAATCAGCTAGTGTTCAACAATGATTAAAGATTTCTCAAATAATTTATTATTATTATGACAGTAAATTTCACAATCACCTCGAAGTTTTTAAATGCAGAAGTATAGTAAAGCTTCCATTACAATGTATATTTCCACCTAATTCTAAGAAGAATCTTCAAAAAAAATATTTACAAAATGAAGACATCATCGATATGCACTGTACATTAACTGGGATATGCACTGTACATTTACAAACGTTAAAATATCTTAAATGCATCGGATTATCGCGTGCATCGTTATGAGATTTCATTATAAAATCTTATTTTATTTATCTTTGTAAATACGCGGAAATCTGGCATCGGATACTACCGTAGTTCAGGACTAGCTACAACGAACGGTCGCACTACGCTTCACTCGCGTGTCTTTTATTACGTCACTACACTATGTTCCTCGCGCACCCGTCTCCCTCGCACATCGGGCCACTCGTGCGTGTGAGCGGGACAGCACGAGCGAGTGGCAGTCGTTCACACGATCACTCATGACGTCATACAAATGATATGGTTATTCTTACGTGTGTGCCGCGAGCTTAGGTGAGGCGAGCGAGCAGGGCGGCCGTCAGCAGCGCCAGCACGGAGGTGGTGGAGCGCGCTGTCGCGCCGTTGAACACCTTCGGCGTCGAGGAGTCGGGGGGAGTCTCGTTGGGGTACGTTCTGCTTTCTGTTGTGACAATAAGATGGATTTCAGAAATAACTCGTTTATATGACAGGCTGCATTGTGTGTATCTAGGCATTTCTAGACTACTGGTGAATTCCAGGCTATCAATGCAGCAATGTTACCACACTTACCACTGATGTCAAGAACGCCATTTAGCGTCATCAATCGTAAAAACATGTTTTAATCTCAATTTTTATTTCATACAGGCGAAGGTTATGGGGTTTTAAGTCAGATCATTTCATAAGACCAGGTCTGAATAATACCAGAATATTTCAAAAAGACTATAAAGTTTCTTGCTTGAACTGCCTCATAGATTAGTATGTCGTTATAACGTCCCCAATACTAGGATACAGGCCTCCTCTCTGTGTGTGCCGTCATCGTTCACAATCTACATCATCTTCCTGCCGTTGTCACATGTTACTTGGGGTAGGTGCAACACACGTATTTTTCTTCCAGTTTCCTCTGTCCACGCTACCATATCCTTCACAATCGAATAACCATCATATACTCACGTCCATCATGATCCCCAGAGCCGTCGTCTCCCGAACCCTCGGTGTCGTAGTCGTCAGGGTAGCTGCGACCAGATCCTGAGCCTTCCTCGCCGGCCTCGTCACCTTGCATGAAGGCTTCTGCTGAGAGTTCCTTGCTGCGCGAGTATGAGACGAGCAACTGTGGACGAAAAGTAGAGATGAGATTGCAGTTTATCAAAATTGAATAGTGATATCTTGATACCTGGAGTCCATTGCCACTCCCAGTACTATCTCCTCGAGGTAAAACATAGTAAAAGAAAATATCCCTTATAAAAGATATAGTTTTATGATAATACTAGTTTTGTTAATTTTATTGCAATTTCATTGTTTATTCTAATTCTGTCTACTAAAAATGTTTTGTTCAATTTTATTCTTACATCTACCATATTGTTTAGTTTCTAATAATTTTGACTAATTTTATGTAGTTTTACTTGATTTTTTATGTTCAACCAATAACTTGTATGTGTGGTGTAAACTGTTAGTATAAGTTGGTTATAAAGAAATAAAAAAATATGAAAAAGGGTAGAAAATAGACGTGGCGAAATCACTGTGTATTAATTAATATTTCTTAAAAAACTGAATTTTTTCAAAGGAACGCAACACGTTTTTAGAGAATAAGTTTTTACTGATCTAACCGTGACCCTGTGCTTGCTTGTGGAAAATCAGGTTAAAAATGAGAAGTCATATGAGAAGAAAAATATTCAACCAAACTATTGATAGAGTCAATGGCATATAGATAGATTGTCAGAACCCTAGCCAGTTGCAACGGGATCATGTATCAGATTTTAAAGTGAAATTCCCGCCATTTACAATAAGTTCCTGGTTTTCTTAATAACAAAACATAAATTCCTGTTTATAGCCCATAACAGAGGATTTATGTTGGAGAAAATTTCAATTATGCTTTTTGCTTGAAGTTCGCAATCAAAGTACTGGGAAGCGATACTTGATTTTTTTCTGAAGTGGAATAAGACCCCCCTCTGTAAATGGGCGTAAGTAGTTAGTTAAAAAAGGGACCGATGTCAATTAGCCACAAACACTTATCCCCGAGTACTTCCCTTCTTCCATTACCCAAGTTAACGCTTTTAACGACATCTTTAACTGTGCATTTCCTTCCTGTTGCGCTAGAACCTGTTTCTTATCTACAAAGCTTGGCGTTACATTAGTAGTTTGGAACCACTTTGAGCAATGTAAAAAGTTTATAACTTTTCTGTCGTCGTTTTTTTAGAGGAAGAACATGGTGCTTTACTGATACTTGGGATCTGGTACAATTGCTCGGTTTGGGCACAGTCCTTCTGCGCAAGTGTCTTTCGCGTAAGTGTATTCACGTGAGTGCCTTTCGCGGAAATGACTTTTCTGTTTGGTACCTAACTGAGGATTTTGCAGAAGCTTAGTGTTACAGAGACTTTCTCTAATAAACACATATACATATAATTTAATATAGAGTTTATAACATCCCTCATATAACAGTAAGTACTACATTGGCTCGCAAAGGATATATTTTTATTAATTCTAAGAAAGCTAGCACAAATAATTTTTGTGTCGCTACATTATGTCATCTGGCGTTGTTGCATTATTCCTCATTGCCGGGGATCGTGACCCCATTCACAGCTGTCTTGGCATGCACTCTTTAGCGCCTGCGTTCTTTTAAATATATTTTGTAAGCTATAACATTGTTCTAAAACTAACAGGTGTAGAAGGCGTTGACATCTTGACTGTATCTAGAAACAGTCTGGTTACAGACAAGTTGAAAGTTAGGCACAAATTTTTATTGCTTTTCTTGCGAAATTCAGTTTTAAATTAGCTTACCTTTATAATACCCCCAGGACCCTGTGCCGTTGCATGCACCCACAGACACAATATTTTGCGTACGTTACACTGTGCGCTGCAGTTATGGCTATCGCAAACAGCGATTTTTCGGACGAAAAGTGTTGTTGGCATTTAATTCATTTAAACCATTATTTGAGTGAAGCACTTGACTTTTAGCTGCCATGTTATACTAATGGTTTTTATATTAAATTACGCGTTAGACACCATTATCATTATCATCATCAGCCTAGCCTTTTCCCAACTATGTTGGGGTCGGCTTCCAGTCTAACCGGACGCAGCTGAATATCAGTACTTTACATTGAGCGACTGCCTAACTGACCTTCACAACCCAGTTAGTACAGGGTAATACGATACCGTTGGTAAGACTGGTTGTCAAACTTTTTTGGCCACTGACTACCTAACGACTGTCAAAGATCTACAAATGACACCCGGGACCAACGGCTTAACGTGCTTTCCGAAGTACGGAGGAATCTCGGTATATAATGGGCGGTCACCCATCCACAGACCAACCTAGGCAAGCACGGCTTAACCTGAAGACACAATTATACAATATAATAATCTTTTATTAGTCTGAACGCCGCTAATGTATTTTTCCTTCGCGAGTGTGCCGCGTCCAATGTCCTTCGGTATAAAACTCATTATCATCATCTTCATACCCTAGTCACTTGTATCTTGGGGATGGCGCAATACATTTCTTCTTCCATTCTGTCCTGTTAACAGTCACGCTACCAATCACTCCCTTTTCTTCTATATCATACTCCACACAATCCACCTTTAAAAAAGTTCCCTCATACAAAAGTACCTATTAAAACTCATTCATTTTTCTTTTTTTTTCTTAAAACTTGTACACTTGTATACATGTTATTTACCTGTCTAGCTTGCTGCAGTCTGTCTGCTAAGGTGGCTACTCTTGAATCCTGTGGGGCGCTGCCGGTGATCTCGGGATTGTACTTCTGGTCGCTCAGCGAGGCCGACGACACCACGGCTTTCGTATAGCTAGACAATAAAATTAAATAACATTAGTTATGGAAACAAATACGTACATAGGTACTTATCATGACCCCTGTAATCCCCGTTGGGTTAGGCATAGGTGTACCATGTAGTGCACTGTTATATCGCCAGTTATGCTCATGTTCCATGTTATAGGAGGCGAGCCATCAACCGGGAACAGAACCAGACTGCTATTGACAAATGACTGGCAGAAAATCCCAATAACACTTTACCCGAAATTGGAATCGAACTCAGGATTTCATGCTCAGCAGTAGCACTTGCGTTTTACTTGACCAACGAGGCATAATAGAAATAGAACGTTCATAATTAGATCTGTATGTGAATGTGACAACTGTCCGCTTTGAACTGTGCGTGCAATTTGTCAGTCAAATTGAAATGAGATTAGCATAACATGAATGTCACGTTGCACGTTATTAAATATGAATACAATTTTACTGGGTCATTCAAACACTAAAGTTTAATTCAGTTGACAGATTATTATATATTCGTTAAAATAGTTTTTTTTTTTTAAAGTTGTCTGCTACCAGTGCATTGTACAATCATATAAGACGGTTAAGAAGAAGAGCTCATCTCATTTGAATTGATTTAAAATGATTATTATTTTGGATATGCATGAGCGGCCAATGCCTCAGGATTTGGCTGTCCACTATGTCCGACACCACGTACAGAAGCGTGTTGGTACTACCTTTTACCCGATTAAAAAAAGTGTGGTCGAGTCAAAGGTCTGAGGGTCTAGACAATGTGACATTCAAATCAGCAAGAACGATTATGCAAAAGTAAACAATGTATGACACTGACATTTAAGGTACCAAAAAGCTCATGTTAATTCTGTTGAAAATTGTAGTAAAAATAAAAAAAAACTTTGAGAGCGATCAACTTGTGTAGACCCTCTAGGCCTTCAACTTCGCTACCATACTACTTCTTCTTTTTCGTATGGTGAGTGCTTAATCTGGAGTCAGAGTTTTTATTGTATTCATATTTATTCTGATTTAAAAAGTGTCCATGGAGTTTCTTGCCCGTTCTTCTCCATAGAGATCTACGTTAGGGAATGGGCAACTACAGTACTTTCACAGTTTTTGTGCCTTGTGACTGGGACTGTAGCTATATTTCATTGTTGTCTTTGTTTCGACAATTCAAAAGTGCGTGTAACTGGCCTACTTGAAATAAATGCTTTGATTTTGATTGATTTTATGCTGCCGATGGGCCTCCGATTTGGCGTTTGCTGTTCAGAAATATCTCTCTGGCATGCTGGTACCACCACTACCACCATACTACTAGAGGTTACTATAAACAAAAGAAGGTAGCTACTCACTCTGCAACAGCAATCCCATTCCAACAGCGCTCATTCTCTTCAGCTGCAAAGTCTGGTTCATCACACAACCGATCAGCCAGGCCAGCGAACAGTTTCTTCGTCGAGGCGAGGGTAGCAGTGAACTGCAGGAGCTCGGTGTCTGGTGGAGGTGCCCGAAGGTTTTCCCGGCGAATTGAACCTGGTGTGGGTTGTGTAGATGAAGGGGCCGGACTCTCCATTGTGGCTGGGGGACCGCATTCTTGACGCACCTAGGAATAAGGAGGTTTTGGTCAGTTAAATTTGTGAAGATAAAGACTAAAGTATTTTAAAGGGTTATGACAAGCTGATTTTGGCTTTTGTTTGATCTATCTATCTACGAATTGAGAAAATATTGAGAGAACGTTAAGTTTTCGTCTCGTTAAGAGACAGAATTGGAACATCGAAAAACAAACCAAATTCCAAAAACATTTCAATACTAAAACCTATTTCACCGTAATAGCAATAAGGTCGAAGTTTAGAACAAGAATAATCATAACTTCGCACTCAAATCTAAGTATAATTTTCTCTTAATATTAGGACCTGTAACATTATGTGTACGTGATCGTAAATGCAAACAAGGAATGTTGTACCGCTATCCCTATAACTAGCAAAAAGTGAGATGTAATCAGCGCGCGTTCCAGCGTGTTCCAGCTGAGATGAAGACAAACGACGGCGCAGCTTCGATACAGTCATGTCATTTGTCAGCGGATAGACACCGCTGCAGAGCGCTGCAGTCGCTGGATTATCACGGAGAAGATCAGGTATAGAGGTGTGAATAACCGGTGAACGAGCACCTATAATTTATAGAGTTACCTGTATTGATCGGTTTAAAATTATAGCACCTATGTATGTCGATATATCTGGCTATATGATCATTTTATTAAAAATATGTATAACGGCTGAATGTGTTGTGTTTTTTCGATGACAGCAGCTAAAATTTGCCGTTACTAATTTGTCTATCATTTCAAAAATTACATAGGTAGGAGTCGGTAAGCTAGTGTCATGTTTCATATACCCATTTACCCGTCAGCAATTTCTAGGGTCTGTCTCTCGCTATCGTTCAATCCTTTTCACATTCCATTTAATTTAGCTACACGTATCGATACAATCGTCATGGTAACATTCCAGTCCTCACTCACATCTCTAGTCTAGATATATTGGAGTGCTACATTACCAGCGCGTGCGCCGACCGCCGAGTGAACGGCCTCAACGACTCGCGACACGCAAATAAACCACAACAACTCAGACGCAAATAGGCGCATAGTTCCGACGCAATTATTGCAAAAAGTACGACATAATACCACCAGGAGACGCCACCGTGAATACATTTCACATTTTTCTGCTATTTATAATATGTGGCATGTTTGGATGCTTTCGAAATGCAGTTTAAAGTGCGCTTGAAATTGTAAATGTTTTCGCTTTTTCCTAAGAGGCATTCATGACCTTTATCTGAGAGGTACAATGCTGCATAATTCGTTATTGGGTGCTTGTTTGATGTTCACAGCAGGGGCGCCCCCGTTGTTAAACATTTATGAAATTGTATATTTGTATTTAAAAAAACTACGTCGTTAGTTCTGAATAAGGTCAAACGTCAAAAAAAGCAACACTTTACCTATGAAACTCGGAATATAAAATAGGAAAACACCATATTATTACTGTTTCCATGATGTCCCTATTATAACGATTTCCACGAACATCCGATTAAAACCATTCCAAAAATAGCGATTAGTAAGCTTTCCGTCTAGCAGCTGCTGATGAAAATCAGTATTTCCCATGTGGAAGTGATATCTTATGTATTCCAAGCAAAGTTAGCTACGCAAAGATTCCGCAACTTAGGAGTAATATCATGAATCCCGCAGGATTCAGGACGAAGTTTTATTACGACTGTGACATCTGTCGTGAACACATACGTAGAACGGGTAGCTATATGACTGCTTTTATTAATATTGGGATATATTCGTGCCAAGCTCTACAGACAGCTGTTCTCGATATTCCACGAAGTAAAGCAAGAAAAGTTCCACCACAATAAATTTAAAAACTGCAAGACTACTTTATCAAGTAAAATGAAGTGAATTGAAGCGTAGCCACTTTTTCGACACAAAATATGAGTTCATTTAAGCGATATTTTACAAGTTAAAGTAACTCATATTTTCTTTCCAGCACTGTTTTCCACACAGAGATTAAGCTAAACAAAGCGAAACATACTAACGTAAACATCACAAGAAATTATAACCTTAATTAAATAATGAACAGTGATAGTGCAAGTAATAAAGCTGCTACAACAAAAAGCAGACATCAATTAAAACTTAACAGTGCAAAACTCGGATAGTCGGCACAAACTCTTAACATTATGTGCTAATTACTGATTTTTTTACCAACAGCTCTCAAGACAGGCATAAAAAGGCACCGACAACTAAATATAGTAAATATTCATTAACGCATTCAGTTTGCACGACCGCAACCGGATTGTACCGCCTTTACGAAAAGAATTAAAAAACTATATCTGCTTGCCTGTACAGTCCAATAAGCTTTTTGGTACCTTTAAACTCAAAACGTTAATTTCAAATAGACCAGTCATGCATGACCAGACATGCACTTTTGAATTGTCAAAAACAAAAAGATGAAGCTACAGTCCCAGTCACAAGGCATAATAACTGTGAAAGGCCTGAAGTTTAAGTTTAAACCATGTTCTGGGTGTTCTAAGTAGGCAATAATTCTTTATCGCTCTCTTAAGTATGCCATAAGCTTATAAACTTAGTACAGACACTATAAAAAGAACATTGGCAGTATAGTGTTTTGCCTGTATACCAAATAACTTGTTCAACTGTACATAGAATCGCGAGAATTTGCTTGCCGCGGGTGCCCAGTGGGCATGCAAGTAATTAAAGTACTAAATAAACTAGATAATTCATCATATTATGGGGAAATAGTACAGACTCGCCCACACTATTCACCCTACAAAAAAAACTTATTAGGATTCTAGTAAATATTGACCAAACGGATAGCTGCAAGCCTCATTTCCAAGAACAAAAAATTTTAACCCTACCGTGCCTTTACATCTTTGAGATCTGTAAATTTGTGCGTAAATATCCAAATTTCTACACAAAAAGAGAAGACATACAAACTGAAATTGCTTTAAGACATAAGAATAGATTAAACATACCTACATCCCGATTAAAAATTCATTCATCGAGTACTTATGTTATGTCGATTAAAATATATAATAAGTTACCGAAAGAAATAAGAAATTTAAATAAATACAACATCTTTATTAATAAATTAAAATTATTCCTAATTAACAAAAGCTATTATAATGTGAACGAATACTTGAATGAAAGATGATAAGTAAATATAAACATATTTATCAAGAAGATTATTTAGTTTAACGTAATAAGAAATAGCTAGCTGCTTACCAAATAATAAGAATTATATGTTTTAGTTGTTTGTTAATTTTATGTTATTATTGTGTTTTGTGGATTATATGCAATTATTAAGTTTTCATGTATAATTTTATTTTAATTTTTAGCTTTGTACGACTGACATTTTAACTTTTAAGTATATTGTCTTTTTTGATTGAATTTTGATTGATTATTATTATTATATATATATATATTTTTTTTTTTTTTTTTTTCATCGCGAATGTGATTGTTTGGTTTCAAGTATATTTTAATTTTAAGTTTAAGATTGTACAAATTACACAAAATTTTGCTGTGCCCCGACGGGGTCTACAACGGCTCTTAGCTTTAAGCCTTTTGTAAAACACCATGTTTTTACCTTGTAGAACGCAAATAAATAAATAAATAAATAATTCAAACCGATATAAAAGCACCGCTTGGGATCGCGATTAACGGATCGACAGAAGTTATTAAGATCGCTAATTGAAACACCTGTAGAATAACTGTAGTTCTGGTTTGATAGTTACTGCCTTTTTTAGCGGTTTTTAATAGAAAAATATTAATGGATTGATTAACAAATGGCAATGTTTCGAATAGAATGTGATAACTGATAAGGTAATGGGTGTGACTACATAATTAATACCTAAAAAGTTGCGCCAAATTTTTTTTATGCTTATTAAACAAGATGGCTCCATTTCACACTAAGACTTTATTTACATTTTTTTGGCTTGCTTCTAAAAACATGTCGGCGGAAATCGCTAATTACTCTGTTAATGGCTTAGCATGGTGCTTTTTCATATGCTTTAACGCTTCGTGAATTTGAATCACGAAGTCTAAAGGCATAGATCGATGGCTAAAAGTTTATTTGTAGGTAACACAATTCCTGCAAGCTACTTTCTCGTAACTACTTTTTGTTTAAAATTTGAACCGCCATATTTTCATGAACCCCGTTAAATTGGTCATGTCGTACAGTACCTGCACTAGTTTCAGCTTCCAACTGTATTTCAATTGGACACTGAACACATGAACGAATCCATTGTTAATTGGTTCGCGGGCCGGTCATTAATTAAACGTTAATTATAAATTTATACGTGTGTCCGTCACTGCTATTTATGGCAGGCTCTTCATTGGACGTCAGTCAGTCTATTAGATTACCATTATAGTCCTTTCACAGTAGTTTTACCTTTGACTTGGCATTTCTGTCAACATCACTTTAATCTTCATTGTCGTTTGTATAAGGTTGGTGTTGGGTTGTTTCCACTTATAAATCTGTCAAGATGACAATGATTCTTTTATGTTGAAATAAGGTTGGTTTCGACTGGTAAAATAATTTTATAAAGACTATACAATGAATGACTAACGCATTGTATAGTTAATCGATAAATATTATACATATACAATAATTGTAACATAAGATCGTCTTTGTTCGCCATGAGTCATACCATCTTACGCAATTGTGCAGTGTGTATGAAAATGCTATATTTTGTCGCACTTAGCACTAATGATCTAAAATTACTTGCATTATGCTCTGTTTCATTGATCATTTTCGACGTAGAGTTACAATAGAATACAGTTGTTATAATAATCATGTACCTACTTACCTATTTAATGTATAACATCTAAGCTGGGTTTGGAACATAAATATAATAATGTTAGGTTTTTGGATAAGTGATTGTAGTATGATTATTCCTGTTGTTTTCAACTTAGAAACATTAATTTTGGAACACCCAGTGACAGCCAGAGTGGCGCATGATCGTCACTTATGACTACGACGAACCAATATAGCGTTAAACGTACGAGGGCGGGTCAATAAGTCCGTGACTTTTTGAATTTCTGACCTCTTTACTGAAACAGCAACACTGCTCCTGTCAACAGGCATCTGTCAGTTGACTCCTGTCAAAATTTAAACTTGCTGCGTCAGTTAGTTTGTGTTTGACAGCTATTTTTATCAGACTACTCACTAATTTGAGGAGAAAATGGAAAAAAGTGAATTTCGTGTGCTTATTAAGCATTATTTCTTGCGAAAAAAAACCATTACCGAGACCAAGGCTAAGCTTGATAAATACTATGGGGACTCTGCACCATCGATTTCAATGGTAAAAAAGTGGTTTACTGAATTTCGTTGTGGCCGTACAGGCACTGAAGATGCCGAACGTCCTGGACGCCCAGTTGAGGTCTCTACACCCGAAACAATCGAAAAAATTCACGATATGGTGTTGACCGACCGAAGATTGAAAGTGCGAGAGATTGTGGAAGCCGTAGGGATCTCGCATGGCTCAGTGGTTTCAATTTTGAATGATCACTTGGGCATGAGAAAGCTTTCCGCAAGATGGGTGCCGCGTTTGCTCACAGTCGACCACAAACGCAATCGTGTAACAACTTCACAGGAAGCTTTGGCGTTGTTTAATCGCAATATGGAGGAGTTTTTGCGCCGTTTTGTAACCGTGGACGAAACATGGATCCATCACAACACACCAGAAACCAAACAACAGTCAAAACAGTGGGTTTCTAAGGGTGAATCGGCGCCAAAGAAGGCCAAGGTGGGTTTGTCAGCCAATAAAGTTATGGCGACTGTTTTTTGGGATGCACGCGGGATAATCCACATTGACTACCTTCAAAAGGGAAAAACAATCAATGGGGAATATTATGCCAACTTATTGGACCGATTCAATGACGATTTGAAAAAAAACCGACCTCATTTGGCCAAGAAAAAAGTTCTTTTCCACCAAGACAATGCAAGGGTGCACACATGTGCAGTTGCCATGGCAAAAATCCATGAATTGGGCTATGAATTGCTCCCTCATCCGCCCTATTCTCCAGATTTGGCTCCGAGCGACTACTTCTTGTTCCCAAACCTGAAGAAATGGCTTGGTGGAAAAAGATTTGACTCCAATGATGAAGTCATCTCGCAAACAAAGGCCTATTTTGAGGACCTCGACAAATCATTTTTTTTGGAAGGGATAAAAAAATTGGAGAAGCGTTGGACAAAGTGTATAGAGCTCAAGGGAGACTACGTTGAAAGATAAAATTATTTTTTTATCAAAAAATCTGTGTTTTATTCCAAAAGTCACGGACTTATTGACCCGCCCTCGTATCAGGCATAATATTAGTATAAAAATGAGCACGTAATACCATACCGGTATATTAGCAGAATATAAAACGCAATAATATAAGAGAGAAGTGTTAAATAATTCAGAAGGATGTACAAAAAACTGAACATCCGGTGTCAAGGCAGCTCGTCATTGAATTTGAATGTCTTTTTATGAATGACATCTGTTCTTGTGACTTGGAGAATTGTGTTACTGTATGCTTATCGCGTACCCACTTAAATTACGGTTGTATTGGTAATAAATAAACCTATGGAGACTACTAAAGGTGGCTCTTATGAAGTATGACACATTTTAAATGAGATTTCAAACATAAATTGGCGGTTGGGCCTAAAAAAGTGTGTTCTGCACACAGAGACATGACCACTAGACATGTTATATAAAGTAAACCCATAATTTCACATTAATAATACAAAGTAATACCAACATGGGTCTGTTTATCCCAAAACACAAGGCGAGCCGAGCACATAAATCATATCACAACTGAACATCACAAAAAGCAATCCGGCCCGCAGTCTAACTCGCGTTTTTTGCTCCCGTCTGTATAACTAGATTGTACGAGATAAATAATAAATGGCAATTTTATAGGTGCTCCCAACATGACAATAAATATTTTAGGTTCAGACGTAAGGCCGTCATATAAATGGCCTATCATAAATCGGCCATACACCTATAGCCATATTTCGAGCCGTATAAGATTATTATAGTTAACCTGTTTGGTGGCAAATCTTATAAATTGCACGCATGTTATGTTAGAGTCGTGAAACGCATCTAAGTGCGGGTAAATTTATTACCTGGGTTAGGTTAATATCGCTCGAAATTACGATCTATTTTACTTGAGGCAGTGGAGCAGTCATAAATTACTGGACGTGATTTATTCTGCTCCGTGCTATTGATTTATGAAATAAAATATGAATTTGCTGTATTAAATCAGAACGATCTTTTATAAATAATTAAAAACGAAAGCATAAAATAGCCAAATATATTTATTTATAAAAATATACTGTACATAATTCATTTTAATATCAAATCAAAAGCTGTATCTTGATTCTTAACTCTTTCAATAAACAACGACCATCTTCAACAAATTGGCAGAATAGGTGACAATCATTACATCAGAAACGACAATAGAAAAAAAAGATAGTGTGACGTCATAGTCCTTTTACGCTGAATGGTTCGGGAGGGCCATTTGTGGGAAATGAGGCAATTACAGGGCGCGCCGGCCCGGAAGATTACTTAATAGAAAATAAGAAAAGTTTTCCTTTCGATTGCCTATTCCAAATTAATTAGGTTTAACAACTTCTTAGCAGGTGGCTTAAGGTTGTGTTTATTTCGTGAAGGTTTTGTGGCTCCATTTTCTCGAACGATTTGTGGAAAACCATATTCAAGACGGCGAATAACTACCTAATTTGTCAGAAAAGATCGAGTTAGACCCCCTTCACAGTTCTTTCACTATCGTTTTTCACATAGAGGTACTACTTAACGTGAACGAGCTCAGACTGTAGATTGCAGCCAGTGCGAACTACATATTTTTTCCATAGCATCTGATTGCTATGGAAAAAATATGTAATTCGCATGCAAGTTGCAATTACTTTTAATTTTAATTGACCACAAGGTCTACAAGCATGTGCTGCGGGACTGTTCGAAAGAGATGCCGGTAAAGAAGGACCATGGATGGGTTTTAGTCAGCATATCTGAGTCTGAGAGAGTCTAGTCTGACACACCTTTCCACTCCGCCCAGAGATTTCCCAGTAAAAAAAAACTAAAAAGGTCTACAAGCATGTGCCTATGTATGAAAACGCATGCTAGCTACTAGCTTAGTGGAAAAACATACGAGACAAAGCGTGGGACAAAGAGTTTCATTCTATGTACTTCAATGTTTATAATGTCACTGGCCATTGTGCACAGATAAACAGACAAACGTGACATTTGCTATTCAGCGCAGATTAGCGCTTTAAAGCGGTAAATAGTCGCTCAATAGGTAAACTCGCCATTGAATGCCTTTGTTATTTGGTGATAATTATACTGCCTTTGATGTAGTATTTAATCAAATAATTGGTACTTCTTTAAGAAAATCTTGCTTTTGTTTGTTCATATCGATGTTCAAAAAGTTTGATTCAGGTGCTAAAATATAGGAACTATTTAAGTAACATTATGATACCATAAAGAACACTATAACGCAAGAAATAAAATAAATTCAATTAATTATTCAATAGATATTAGGTAATTAAAAGTGTTTGAATATCAGCTAATAACCGTGAATGTCGATGATTAATTCTAATTCGTATTAATTTCGACTACGGATAATTTACTTAATTAATAGTAATCATTACTATACAGCACAGGTAATAAGTAATACTTGCTACTGAGGACAAGGTAATAAATAAGAAATACTTCGTTTTGAATTAATCGACAGACAGCAACTCAACTGAACGTTACCTGTTCATACACGGGGTATCCACAATGTTGGTATGTTGGTACTGTTTTTAAGTTTTTTTATTTTAATGATTTCCTACAGTGACATATTTTTTTTTACGTATGTGTCACGACACGAATTAAAATAAAAAAAGAAATACGAGTTTCAGGGCAATTAAAATAAATGGCCAGTCTATGGGTAAATCAGCCGTAAGAGTCAGGTCGAAACCGAGTAACGTGCCCATTACGCGACATAAAACTGCTTTAAGTCCCACTTCAAAACCCGTAACCCACTAAAACTAATTACAACAATACCATTAATTATTTTACGACCCAACTCCACGTTTCTATTTACGTAACTGCCCACCAATCGCGGCGAAACTTTTATAACAGTACAATTCTAATTAATCATAAGTCCTAATAAAAAATACGCTAGAACCAGAAGTCGTTTCATAAACAAGTCGGAGTATTACAATAAATAAAGTCGGTGGGACTATACATCAGTTCTGCGATTGGTCGTATCGAGGTTCTAAGTTTTCGCCCACGTAAGTCATGACCCAAGACACGAGTGGTATAATCTGCCACACGCCAAACCCACATTTCTAACTAACCATGTATTGTGTGGAAGGTTTAGAAGGCTCACTTCCAATAATGCACGTAAACTATCAAGAACTTAACATATTCAAAGTGCTACATCTTGGAAAAGTAGCTTGGAATTAGGAAAACAGGATTTTTCGGGAGTATCATACAACGTTTTGTATTCCCAAGAGGCAACAATGGCTTTAACTTGAGGTTCTCATGTAGCAATAATATAAGTTCACGAAAACTACGGAATACAGGCTAAACTTGCATAGCCTGTGTTCTGCAGTGTGCTAACACGAAGATAGACTTTACTGCAATCACAGTAACTTGCGCGAGAAAGTATGCTTAGGTTGCACATATACATTCTTCGAGAGTGGCTATTCTGACCTTTTCTACCCAATTTTGTAAGCATTTTATATTAGGTCGTGTGCCATACTGTTTAATATGCGTAGGCGCCGGGGAAATGCGTTGAGAAATTAATATTAATAGCTTTACACGTTACATGTTATCTTTAACGTTGTAAATTTCGGTATACCTATCGAGTTTCATGATATGTGATGGCATTTAAATAGTTGTTTACATTATCAAACTTTTGGTACTCAATTTAAAACAAATTGAGTAATGTATAGGTTATTTATAGGTGCAGGGCAGTCACGACCTGATATAAATAACTTGACTTTAATAGCCCTTAGAATAGCGGAATTTAGGTACTTAAGTATTTCAGGCAAATGGAATGTCACAATAAGATTTAATACTATTAAATTTATTTTAGCAAAGCACGACAAGTCCAAACGTAACGTCTGCGTGAAATGTTGAAGTTCACTTCTCAATCATCTCCATAACATCAATCCTTTTTCCGTGGGGGTAGGCCAAAACTATAGAACACCGCCTATTAGTCCTGCTACCATCTTTACATGCTCCTTTCCGTATCGTCTCCATCGGTATCTTAAACCTAACATTTGCTTTTACCGTCAGTTTTAAATACAGAGTTTCAAAGAGCCTTACAGATAAAACTAAAAACTACTAAAACTTTAACTCCACAGGCATTTTCCCTCGCTATCGTCTGCACATTGCGCCTGCGATTCGCGAGGTGAAAGCACGCACTGGCGTGGGCGGGCGCCGGCGTCTCACTATACAAGAGGGGGGTCCATAGTACACAGACTGAGTTCAAAAAAGCTACGGAACACTCGACGTGTGTCGATGACACTACTCTTTAGCCCAGAGCTTCAACCGCTTGAAGTTCGGACAAAATACTACTGGGTTAAAAATTATCCTGCCAAATTTGCCAATTGCCTAGGTATGCCAATTTTCAATAGAACGATAGACACGGTAGTTTGTATATCAAGTCTTCAGCAAGTTTGGTGACTTGAAAATGTTATACAAAACATTGGAGAAATAATGGCTGAAAATTGCTGGTACGCTAAAATGAACTGTTATAACGAATAAGTATGTAATTCAGACTTAACTACACAATAACGGGAAAAGCTGGGTCTCAATGATTGGATGACGCTGAATGCATAAAATATTGTTTCGAAAAATATTGTGATTAAATCGAATGGTGTTGCCGTGCCGGTCCGAATACATAAGTTTCATATTATGGCAACAACGGAATATCACACTGAGTAGCATGGCAGGGAAATTCGAATGGTGTCGAGGACTTAATTCACATTTCGTTCGAAGTGTACTTTACAAAATAAAAAAATAACGACTGTAACATACACCAGCTTTTTGAAAATAGGTGCAATATGTAAAACACTGATATTCAGTTGCACTCGGTGAGAATGATTGCCGACCCCAACATAATTGGGAAAATGCTAGAATTTGTCTAGCTTTTTCCCGACGATGGTTCACTGAAGCATTTCTAAAATTGTACTCATTTATGAATCCTCTATACATGATTATAGGTATTATCCAGCCTCATGTCCTCAGTGGGTGGGAGATTAGCCGAGGTATGATTAGCGAACAACCAGTAAATTGCTCCGTAGGAAGCGAAGAGAGGCGATGATTACCGGTGTTGAGTTCTTGACACAGATACGTGACGTCTGCGCCGTGTGGGATCCATAGATCTACTGCTAGATATGCTACGAGTATATCTCTGCTTTACAGATGATTATCATCTTTCTGTATTATGCTGATTTTCGATATGTATATTCTGTATAATTATGCCTTGTAAAACAGACTTTACATGACATTGCAATGTTCAATGATAATCTCTGTATTAAATTCTAAATATTATCTTACAAAAATAATAATGTATCTATGTAAATTAACTTGTCCGGAGCTAAAAGGTATAACACATCCCCTAACTAAACTTTTGAACACTCTAAGCAATAGTAATATAAACTCATGAGTACTCTAATTGATTAGTGTTCGAAACTGAAATCGAATTGGAAAACTAATACCAAATCATCTAACTTTTCCGTACTTAACTTTCTACATACCCCACAGTGTTAAATTTCTGTTTCATTCTACTGTTTTATTATTCAACAATTTGTTTCGCAAATAGTAGCTCATTCTGCTTGATTAAAAGGCGAGTCGACTTGGTAGTTGGTACTGGTAGTTAGGTAGTGCGGATTGAAAGTCAACAACCTCTAGTCTAGGGTACAATGTCGGACTTGTCTGGTAAGCGAAAAGTTTTTATAAAGCGCCAAAGTCTGGGTAATAAAGCTAAAGTGTGTTATATTCAGCGTCGTTTATCTTTTGTTATATTACTACGGCGCGCGATAAAACAGGATTTTAAAACTTTATTGCGGTACGCCTAGCTGAGTTCACTCTAAGTCTTTCGGATGAAAAACCTGGGGACTTAAAATGGCCGTTTAAGCAGAATCGTAATAATATGAATTACGTTACAATTCTTAAAATGGTCGGAAAATGACAATAATAATATTAACCGCGTTTGTAAACATCTTTAAGAATTTTAATGTTTCTAAATATATCCTATTGATTCTGCTAAAGCGGTCGTTTTAGACCCCCAGGTCATTGCAGTATTTTAAACTTAAATAAAAATTGAATTAGCCGAGTAGGTACCTTCTAATCATTTTGTCATTCACAATCATTACGTAAACTAGTATTAAAAAATCGTAGTTCTTTCTTCAATTAAGTTATTTTTATTGTTACCGATAACAGACTGTTTAGTTTCCACCAGTGCACAATGCTTACATATTTCAGTAAACACGCAATCTTTTTCTTTTAATTAACTAAGCGCTCATTAGCAATTTCTCGTATAAAGCATGTTTATCTATTCGTCCTCTTTTTCTATGTTCCGTTGTTTTCTCGCTATTTAATTTACTCAATTGTTTTTCCATACAAACAGTACGATTATTCTTTGGAACATTTGATAAATATCTAGCTAACGTTACAGATCAGCTGTCCCAGCAAATAAAACCTGTAGGTAGAAACGTATGCTGTCACAAGTTTATTGAATCAACCGGTATACGAGGAAAATGATTGAGACCGAAACAAGATTACCTATATTGGCAATATTGCCACGGCTGATTACGGGAGAGGACACAAAATAAAATATTTCCTCTCAGAAAATATTCACGGAGAAAAATAGCGCGCCATTTTTTTTTCTTTTTTTACTTTACGCTTAAAATAAATTGGTGTTCCGATTGAGTTAGTCAATCTCTGCGAAACGGTTTTGTATACAGATGAACCTATTAAGCCGGAAGACGGAAGCGGTGTCCTTGATCCGAGGTGCGCTGTGACATAACTATATGAGATATAGGTGTTATGTCACGTGTGAGTCAACGGGATGTATCCTACGTGTGGCAATAAGACTATCCGGGGCAATTTTGCCCGAATTTGACTACTACACTGTCTTGCGAAATAAACAGCTAATAGTTAAAACACAAAACCTTTTATTATATTTTGGAAATCATTTTAATGTGTGCTATTAAAAGAGACGTAAAGTAAATGAAAGTGCGATGTTAAAGCGTCGTCCTACAATAACCGTAAGTTATATTTCTGCAGTATTAATATTCATGAAGCGAAACGCATGTTATGTGATATTTTAACGCGCTGTGGATGCATACCGCTAAATAAAGGGAGGTCTTTATGAGCCTCGTTATTTCTAATAAAACGACCATGAACCATTCTGAACTGCGCTTAAATCCACGAGCTGTGAGCGACATTAACATTAGACGAGCGACGGGTAACGAACGAAATTGACATCTAGGTAAGGACATAATACTATACTCGTAAGTCGACGCTGAGGTAAGCCACAAATTTTATTCGGAAATCGATCTTTGATGTAGTCGAGATGGGTCAATTGATTCAATCAGATCTTCAATCTACTGAGATTGATATTACTGAGAAAAAGCATTTAATTTCGAATTTAATATTTTACTGTAATCGATTATCGGTTTTGGATTTAAGCTTTTGACCGCCACCCATCACTGTGGCGCTAACTCACTTTGAACGTTAGATGCGAAGATAAAAAGCTCACTTAGTGTAAAAGCAATTTCTCTTTGTTGTATGTGGTGGGTGCAGGCGGGCTGCGGGCTGGCGGGCTCGCGACCCGCGCCCACCGCTGACCCGAGCCGGCCTACGTCGGTTTTAACTGTTTATGGTCATGTAATGTCTTGTAAACATTTAGACAGTAAGATGCTTCACTATACGACCGGCCAATAGATATGGCCGTTCTAAGTAATTGAATTCTTGTTCGGATCGAGTTTTAGTACGTAAATAGCTAAATGCAAATCGTCGACAGCACTTTCAGTTGGAACCAGCAGTAACTAAGGAATAATTGAAATGTCTCGTGAAGGTATTCGAGGCACGGGTGGCGAGCTGCCAAACTGTAGGGCGCGTCCGGCTACTTTATTTTATTCAAGTTCTCGTGTTCAATTAGAATATATTCTCTAATTTGATAGCTCTATGAGCGGGAAGTAGCGGTGCCATATTTCATAGCTCCTAGTTGTAAGTTGTAACAGCAATTTCATGCTAAAATAGCGAACTTCTGTTGGCTACCATTGCACCGGTAAATCAAACAAAATTATAGCCAGTCGTTGTGAATTTAGAGTCATATTTTATCGTTGAGAAAATTATCATGTTGAACCGAAGTCGAAAGTTGTCCAATTAGAAAGAGGGCGTTGATCAGATTGACCTGTTCATCGAGCTATGATTATCTTTTTAAATTGCTTCTGTATGTAAATATTATTTTAGCTTTAATGTGTTAGATTAACTTGACTTAAATCATCAAGTTTTAAGTAGTTATTTAAGATATCTTAATATTTTATCTTTGAGATAACGGTTGGTTTATCGTGCCAGACATTTTTAGTTATTTTTGACTAAACTTACTTTGTTTTCGGAGACAGCCCTGTTCTCGAGCGCGTACATGATGGCTTTGGACACCTTGGTCTCCAGCTCCCTGAGGGCGACATCGGCGTCGACTTTGGTGAGCCTTTCCACACCTTCCACATATCCCGCCCAGGGACCGTCCAGCTCGGACAGCAGGGAGCCTATGCACCTGTTGAAAAAATAGTTATGAGAACTTCTCGTCCAACTCTTGGCTCGAAATCCTAAACAGAAGAATCAGAAGAGGTAAAAAAGGATAATCTATGCTGGGCAAATATTAGAAAATAATAATAGTCAAAAGTAAGAGTTGTTGATTGATGTGCCCTGACGACTTGCTGGATAAAGACAGTGTGTCTTCTTCATTGTCAAAGAGCATCACAAAATGTCAGGATAACATTCATCACAAAAGAGAAAGACCAGAAAGAAAAATATGACTAGAAACCTAACTTTTCTTTAAAGAACAAGTCTACAATGATAGTAAAACATGAAAAAACTTTAATACGTTTTCTTACAGAGTGCAGTTTTTCCAATTGTCTGCGAGACTTGTAAAATGTTGACCGTGTTTCACTTTGTTGCGTTCGCGGAAGAAGTTCAAATGCTCTCGGTGCCATCCTTAGCTTCCTTTTGATCAACTTTGTTATGGATTGCACTGCATCCTCTTTGAATAACAGGCAAGTGTTACATTTTGTATAAGTTTATACGAGTGCTTTGATCATTTTATAGTTTGATTAAATTAATAGACTTTGCATTAGCTGATCTGGTTTTCGCAACTGACACGTGTATCTTTGTAGAATTACGCTATTTCTATAATTCAGTAATAGTATTGGTTCTCAATAATTTGCTACCCGGTTTGGTTTCATTTATTTGCTTTGGTATTATGTGATTAATTAGCATCATCCACAGCCCGACTTCATCCACTGCTGGGCAATTAGGCATAGATAGGCTTTTTTTCTTGTGCTAATCGCCGTCAACCTCAGCTCGGTTCTGCCCGTGGAGGTAACAATGGCAGATGGCATTGTAACAAAATCGTAATGGACGGATGTCCATAATATGATTATTTTGTCATTCAAACTTGACAACAAACCTACTTTTCCGGGAAATAATAGAGTAAAATCTTCGAGAAATGCTTTCAATCGGATAACTCAGTTCAATACTGGAGCGGAAAACAATGGCCAACTGGGCTGTATCCGACCACAGTAACTTACATTTCCAACTGGAATCCGACACTTGGATTTGTGTGTAGCCTGTGTAGGACACATTTAACTCAATTCCTAGCCAGTCTTACTCGTAGCTCGGCACAGATATTCCATTTAACTAACATCTTGGCTCAGAGCACTGATATTCTCAGAACCTAACTCTCACATAGCAACAGGCAGTACTCATAAAATATGAGTTGATATGAAGGTAGCTACATCAAACAGAAGAGGCCGTGTTTAGTATTGGATAAAGAGATCAAATCTGTCGTCGCAGTCGTCATACAGTTTAGTACGATGCTAAATCGCACCACACGTCAAGTCGCGTCCATAAAATTGGATTTTTCTTCTTAATACTTATTACAGTCTCTAACCATGTCCTGAATAAGCATATTAGTAAGCAGTATACGACGGTGAGATTGCATCCCAAACAAATTAGAGCATCAACTTCTAAACCTTAATTTTCTTATAAAGTGACCACCCTAACTTTTCAGTCCCACATTAATTCCTATTAAATCCAGCCAGTCCTACACAGATGCTCGCACACAGTCCGTGTTCCATCCACACAGCAACACGCTTGGTGTACACCCGCACACCGACTTACAGATACACAGCAACAAGCCGGGAGTACACCCGCACACCGCTTGCAATTAATCCGCACGCACGACTAGAACAAGTGTACACCAACCAAGCTAGTATATTACTCGCCTCGCCTTGATTACTTGCCTCGGCCGCCGCAACTGATATTGAACATTTTTTTAAATTAAATTGCAATTTATTTTACTGTGCATAGTTGAGCTTTTTAAATAAAATTGCTATTTGTTGAACTGTAGCTTCGTTTTTTGTTTTGGATTCATGTCATGAGAATTTATTCAGGTTTAAAGTTTGTTCTGTTAGTTCTATTGAGTTTTTGAAATGATTTACAAAACAGTAGTTTGTTAGTTAAATTATGAAAAGTGGTGTTGTTTAGTAGTCCACGCTTAGTCATCAATTCATCATCACAATCATCTGCATATTCTTTTCCCAACTATGTTGGGATCTATTTCTGTTTGTTTATATACTGACATTCAGCTGCATCCGGTAAGACGGGAAGTTAAAGGCTGGGCAGATAATGATTTTGGGGTGTTTCCAGTCTAACCGGAAACAGCTGACCAGTATGTTAGTGACTGTCTTTCTGAGTTCCACCGTCCAGTTTTTGGGTAGCGTGATACCCCACTAGTATGACCGGCTGTCACTTTCGGATTTCTGACTAACCATAATCAACTGTTTACAGTCCATCCATACCTATTGTCATCATGTCATGCTAAAATAGTCTCAAAGTAATAGTTTAAAAAACATTTGTCTTAAACGAGAGTATTGTATAATTATGTCATCAGTTTTGACTGAAAACTTCCTAGAACTACAAACGATATGGACCAGTCAGCCTTCCTACACGGTCGGATGACTTACGTGACGATGCGGGATGGCGGTTGCATTGCAACCAAGCGCCAATTTAAGTCAATAGAGCAGAACACACGACATTACCAACCAGTGGCACTGCTCTTGGAGATGAAGATCAAGTGATCACTTAATGTCACTGCTAAACACATCAATCATCATACAATTACGTGATTAAACCAACGTCGCTAGTTAAGATAGTGGAACAGAAATATAGAGTGTTTTTATTCTATTATTGGTTTATGCAGCAAGTTTGATTTTGACGAGAAAGTTTTTTTTCATAATATGTTTTTTTTTTGTTACAAGACCGAAGTCCTAGGGGTATCGTACTACCCAATAACGGGCTATAATAGGGTGTGGAGGTCAGATGGATAGTTGCGCATACTAGTATTGAGCTACATTCGATTAGAATGGAAATCGACCTCAACATTGTTGGGAAAAGGCCAGGCAGCGATGAATTTTTTCGTTGAAAAATGTTTTTATGCACATGAAAATCTATAGATATTTAAGACAAAAATTATATCTCGCTGTTAAAGGTTTTTCAGCTCCTATAGCTACTGAATGCCTGTTCAAAGCTCCCGCAGTATAGATCCATCACAGATTGTGGCATACTTTTGAATAGGGTCCGCCTCATTGTTGAGTTTTCTCACGAGTTTCGGGACTCGTTAAAGTTGAAATCTCTTTGTTTGACAGAAGTTAACGAATTTAATTAGTGACGCGTTTGCAGCAGCGTACCTTTCATTTGGATTTCAAAAGGTAGTGAATTATATTTTAAAGCGTTATCTACTAAAATAATGCGAAGTGTTTTTTAATATCTAGGTTGGAATTTGAACTCGTCAAAGTTACGTATTTGTGAAACTGAAGGTTCAAAGTACTTTAATCCATTTTATTAACATAAATTCGATTCTTTTTACATAAAAATAATACATCATAAAACATCACGCCTGTTAGATACAAGGATTAGGCCGATTTACACAATAATACCCACATTTTGTCAGTAAAAATAACACGTTCACATATTTAACTGCAAGTGAGAATACCATCGCAAGAATTCTTGGCAACCCGGAGTTTCCGTTTGTAATACCGATTGTATAGCTAGCGACACCATGGGCGCATTCCCGCTATATTTCTTATTGACAATAGCACGCAATCCTGTCGTGCCTACAAGAACAGCCCTAACATTCTGAAGCAACTCTAGTTTGAAATGCCTAGGCTTTAAACAATTACTTTACGTAATATTATTATGGACCAGTTTAGTCCAAGACTTTGTCTTTGTAAACACTGCACAATTGATTTTTCATTAATTTTATTTTATTATTTTCATCTTTTGATATTATATTTCTTTATTAAACGGCTGCCAATTTTATTATTGTAATAAATGAGTTATCGTTATTATTATTTATATATTTTTTAAATCATTGTATAATCCTTATTAATCTAATTTTAAGTTATTTTCTACACAATTTATTTTGTTAAGAAATAAATGACTTATGCCTTTTAAATAAACACTGAAATCCCATTACAACCACTTAGGGGTATTTTCTGAAAAGTGTTTTAGTGCTAGACGACCTAAAGATCAGTCAAGTTTCTGTGGTTTTCACTGCGCATTGCTATTCAGTCAGACATAAAACTGTTTCAAGTACCTATGTGCATAGAAAGCATTACGTTTAGGTCGCCAGTGTCCACTTAGATGAAAATTTTGTATATGAAAATTAAATTTTCTACTTTCCAACTTGAAGTTTCACTAGTGAACGCTCAAGAGACGTTGTTTGCACAAATTAGAAGCACAGAGACACATGAACCGTATAATGTTTAGAATCAAATTATAAAGGAGTACCTAACGTTGCGAGTCTGCCAAGTTTGGCTTCGGACGAAACGGTCAAGACGAAGAGTAGATGCATTTAATTTGATACACAGGACATGGCTAGACGAAGTGGAATGGGGGAGCAGAACCTTGCCGAATGCATTCCTAATTGGTAAAGGGAACATGGTTAGTTCTGTAAGGTGTAGACGCGACTCGGACAATTCTATCAAGACATACTCTTTTATCTTAACAAAAAAAGCTTTGTAAAGATAATAGTTACAGCGTAAATAAAACTGTTAAAGCTACTCTCGACAGTTTACGATAAAAATATAAGAGGGACACAACATAATTTAAGCGCCTCGTCCGACATTTCTACTTTAAAGGCAAAAAAGGCTATTTTATGTTCAAAGCTATGAGATTACTCTAGTACTAGCTACGAAATTATTCGTAGAATTTGCGTAAAAAGCCAAATTAATCTGAGAGAATCTATCGGGGTTAAACCTTTAGACTAACCAAGTCACTTCTTGGTAACTATCTTATATCCACAGCATGAGTTATTCCTAAAGCCCGGTTTCCACCAAAACAGATTCTAGCGGAGCGGAGAGGAGATCTGCTAGGTTTACTCTATTACAAATGACGAGAGTCGCAATGTGGATTAGAAATAATGCGATTTGTCGATTCCAGCACTTCTTCTCTTCGCTCCACTCATCTTTGCTTTGGTGGAGTCGGGTATAAGTATTTTGTTATACCTAAAGGGTGAATTGCGGTATTTTTTTTGTTCCAGACCATACCTGGGAACCTTCTAGTTACGGAGATATTGGGGGTCAAAGTTCCAACTTTTTCACAAGTTTTTTTTTTTATTGATTACTTTTAACACCTCCACGACCCCCGTACTATTCAATCCTTCCAGCAGCACAATGTTTTGAGTGCGTTGCATTGAGTCCTACCGTAAAACGTGGTTTTTCACCCTAAAAAAAGTCATTTCCCAGCAATAATTTTTGCATAAAGTTACTTAGTTTGATGTACAGAATGCTTGGTTGAAGGCTTCGTGAAGGGTCCGTTTACACCCTGTATACGAAAGAAAAAGAATAGGTACTCACCCTCTAGCCACATTGAGGCAGTAGTTCCTGCAAGGCCGTGCATCATGGCCTGCGCACCGTGCACAGCCGCCTGCCCGCAGCAGTCGCTCCGCGCAGTTGTCGCTGCCACCGGCCAGCACTCGTTCAGTGGAGGCCAGTGTGTCGGCCCCTACCGCCAACATCTGAAGCAGCGCACGCGCCGCTTCTAGTGACCGCGATAGAGATGTACCCAGCTGTTGACAAGACAGATTAATTGATTATAGAAATCTCAGTTTATGGAAGTTTCACGTTTCGGTAGTTAAAATCCGCCTACGTTCAACAGGGAGGTCTCGTGAGCAAGTGATGATGATGAATAAATTATAATAAATCAAATATTCCAATTAAAATTATGTTCATCGTTCCTACAAAAATGATAGAAAAGCTTTAAATATCAAACAACTTTTCCCGACCAACTTGTTAAAATAACTAGAGAATGATTTATTATGGCGTCGGCGACAGCTACATTGAAATAAATCCGATTTAGCGCTTTACGAGCCGGCCACCGGCGCTGTAAGAAGCGCTAAGCGTCTGTCATTTTTATATGTCAGCAATATAAATAAATAAACGCGAAAATCTCTGAATAGTGAATAGGATTTAGTTATATGGGGCCGAGCGTTTATCGCACTTCCGCACGCTGCGTGTTTCATATCCGGGCTTGTTCTCATTCGCTCGCTACCGTATAAGCGTTGGGTAAGTTTTCAGTAATAATCTATGTACTACCTATATTATTATCTACATGTATGTATGTAAACAATAAAACATTTTATATAATATGGAAACTCTTCGAGTTTTTATTTAACTTTGATTTCATTACCACTGCTTTGAAAATGGTGAAGGAAAATATCGGAAACGAAATTATTTTCCTAGGAAACAATATTCGAAGACATGTGCCAGGCCAGTGCCATCCATCAACTCGCATTGGGCCCGCAAGGTGGTCTTTCCCACTCCTCACAGACATGAGGCTTGTGTCGCAGCAATGAGAACGATTTGCCAGTTTAAGTCATGATTCTAGCATCTTAAGTAGTTTTGTAACATCTTGTCCTTTATTTAGAATACCTTAAGCATTATGTTTTATGCAAATGCTTGTGTTATCTGAGTGCCAACAATATTTCACGATGGCTCAACTACAGTGTTCTGCAATAGTACTCATTATACTATGCACACTGTGCTTTGTCCTGCTGCATAGAACGACTCTCAAGACACTTCGTTGCAACATCGCGACCCACTGACGGGCTTATTATATCTTTAATCAACTTAATATTACGAAATTAACAGAAAATTACTGTATCTAGGCATGTTTCTGATACTATTTTTAGTCACTTGATGCCTGTATAACTAAAGACATAGGTACCTGTCCCATTAACATTTACGATATTTAAATATTTATTATAATACTCAATTATGGAAAATTGTTAGAAAAATACGAAACAGACCGTAAAGAGAGTTTAAGTCATAAAAATTACCCCCTCTCTCTTTATGCAAACGTAAGAAGCTTCAAAACACAAAATAAAAGTGAGTTATCCCACCCCGGTATGAGTATGACACTGCAAGGCACGGGTTAATTCGGATAATTTCCAGGTTAACCCAATTAAGGCACATGCCAGTACTCGAGCAAAAGGTGTAATGCACCATTACTTTTAATGACCGAAACCTACTGCCTACCTGTTTTACCTAACGTCGCGTGCCTCTTGGCATTTGCTAAGAAATTTTGAATTTTACTTACACTTTATGCATAACATACCCTCTTTACTTTTACAGTCAGTGTTTAAATAAACGTAAATGCTTTGGAGTTTGTCAAGGTTTTGTGATGAGAAACAACGTGAGCAGTTTGACCAAATATTTAAATGTTTGCAAGACGAGGCAAGAACTTCTGAAACGAAATACGTTTGTTCAACAACGCACCATCAACCGTCTCATAATTACAGAATATTGTTAGATGTGTTTGTTTGTCACAGACCGCTTTAATGAAGCTATGACACCCAAATTCTCGAAACATAATCTACATAGTTAGCAAGCGCAATTTACCTGTTGCGGCACATCCCCAAACGGCTGTACTGCGTCATAAGCATCTTTCAGACACACTTCATACTCCGAAGTGAACTGCTTCAAGTCCAACTTCAGCACATTGTGGTAGGCTACAGGGAACAGGTCCCTGAAGAAAGTCTTCGTGGTGACTGATAAGTCTTTCGGCGGACCTGCGCTGAGACTCTCGCTGGTCAGGTCCCCTTCGGCTCGGAGGATTGTTCGGATGTCGTCGTATAAGTTCGCTAGGGGCTGAACCGTCCGCGCTGCGAGACCTCGGTACAGCTGGGTGAAGAGCGTCGCAGTCTTGTTCTGCGACGAGTGTGAGAGCCCCGTTAGGTGGTCTGTAGAGGAAAAAAAAATAATTTTAAAGACTTTCAAATCTATTTTTAAAGCATGACAGACTAATATCAGTACATAACACAACACAGAGGTTTAAATCATAATCCAATTGCGGTTTGATTGATATACCCTAATTCAGTAATCAACTAAACTCTATTTCATATAATAATGTAAGTGAAACCTCCAAGGGTATGTATTTACATTGCGTCTTACCAAAATTTGGATACATGTAGTTACGAAACATTTGTGTACAATAAATTAGACGTAATGTTAACAGAGCCTGTGTAAATACGTTTAGTCGGTTAAACATCCCCCGAGTATTTGGCCTCATAGTTTGTGGCACCTGCTCTGGGCTATAAGAGTAAACCGTGTTATCTCTCTGGAATGCAGGGCCGAGTCGCGGGATCAACGCCTCGACGCATTCCTACGAACATACACTTATCAACTCCTCAAAGACGACGTTAACCTACCAATACAAGATAACTACAAGATAATTTTTAATTAAATAACGAAAGACCTGTTATCAAAATGCTACTACGAGTAAATCCGAGTGGCCGTGTGTTTAAATTGTAAGGAAAGCCTACTATGCTTATATCTACGAAGGATCAAAAGCTCCTTTGATCTGCGGAGCTTGACGAAAAGCTTTTTAGCCGGCGGCGTTTACCGCGTACGTATATGTATACCTTGAACCGTACGCTTGAAGGATTCATTATGATTCTAGTTATAAATCTCCAAGGATTAAATGCGAGGAGTAACATGTCACGTGGTTTAATTTTAGGAGGCGGTTAACTGATATTTTGTCTTTATGAGTGAGGAAATTAAGACTAAGGGTCTACGTTATTATTAAAATATGTGGTTGATGACTTGATGTTTTATATGATGAATACAGGTAAGTAAATATACAAAGATTTTGGTACCAAACGTCCAAACGAAACTGTAACCAACAAAAGGATGCCTCAATTTATTAGTTGGTAAATTCATAAAAGGAATAATTTTCAATTTCCCCTGAACTTCTGCTCAACTGTCATCGGGAGCTATAGACAGTACATTAAAGTAACACTCACTGTGCCCACCTGCACAATAGAGGATTGATGGCAGTTCGCAGTGCTTCACAGTAAATCCCCCGCATTCAGTGTTTCGTGGCAGAAAATCCGGAAGGTATTGTTGCGCAGAACAGAGACAGAAGGTTCGCCACCTCATTAGACTCAACTTAAAAACGGTGAAGATACTCACATGGTTAAACATTTGAGTAAATTCCGTAATACTTTATTTCAAAACATGTTTAGGCTTCCCATTCCCAACTACACAGGGATTCTACAGCCCAAAAATCTTTGCGTAATTTTTTACGCTTTAAGTGACAACATTTGCATTTTTCAACGGAAACAAATTGGATACCTGATGAAACTAATACTTCTATAAACTAATCGAGAAGTTTACATTCTGTATCTCTTTAATTTATAGTGGCACGGGATGCGCAATAAATAACAAATGTCATTCGTCTGTTCAGAGGGAGACCTCCAGACGCCCGACCTTTCCAGCGGCCGCCGAACTGGCTACATTTAACCTAACTACATATTTTACAGATATGTTTGCAAAAGGGCTAACATGTTATCTTCATATGTTGTACTAATAAAACGGTTTGAGTTCTGGCCGTGAATAAAAAAGGAATGCAAAGCAAAACAGTAAAATCCGACAGGAAATTGGATAATATAAAAATTAAACAAGGCGCAACAAAAATGTTTAATTCAAATGAAAAATACGGTTGGAAAATAAAAAAGAAGAAAAAACACCTCGAGAACAGAAATGCTTTTAATTCATTATCCCTCTTCTCGCTACATTTCAAAATTTTATGTAAATAAAGCTGACCTAATCAACGAACTAAGCGCCCTTTGCAATTAACGCCCTTTCATCAAAATCGTGACATTTTTCACCGCCCACGCTTTTAACACTCATACTTAATAGTCATTTAGTTAAAGAATCTTATATTTAATTACAGTACAGAAGCTCAAACTGTGAATAGTCTGCGGAGAGTGGACTAATTACTTAGTTATGCAAATTCTGCTACAGAGGTTGTTTAAACAAATGAAGTTCGTCAAGCCAAAGCTAAGAGTTTTTTTTTGCGTTCAAAGCAATTTCATCTCGTGGAGCAGGACTGAACTATAGTAACGAGACGCCAGGGCGACGGTAATTT
Source organism: Noctua janthe (assembly GCA_910589295.1). Taxonomy (NCBI): domain Eukaryota; kingdom Metazoa; phylum Arthropoda; class Insecta; order Lepidoptera; family Noctuidae; genus Noctua; species Noctua janthe. Next base: position 6,802,261 of record OU342556.1, on the reverse strand, counting down.
AGACAGGATTGAGACGTGGGAAAGTGAATATAAACGAGACTGTGTAGGAGCTGCTAAGGAAAATATATAACCTCCCTTTATCTCCATTCATTAAGCTAAAAGACTAGCTTTTTTACCCTCGGTTAAGTAGTTCCAGAATCTTAAAATGTTTTTATACAACGTCTCATCTAAGTTTATGTTTAAGAACTAAGATTTAACAAAGTTTATCTTAAGAAAACCCCGTCTGTACCGTAAGTTACGAGTCTCTACGGGTCATATAGCAGGGCGGATAGTATTTTCATACCCAATAAATCTGAGGTATGCACACTATAGAAAATACGTTTAAGGAAATTTGATACTGTCGGTAGTGGGGATTATATCCTGTCAATGGATATGTATGGTGGCAGCCCGGCCCCCGTACCCGAGCACACAACTGGATGAATTACCAATACACTGCATTGTCAACTAGACGGTATAAAAGGGTTATTTTAGATATCAACAAAGTTTACCAAATTCACTATACCGTAAAAGTAAAGCATGAGACAAGCGTTGTTAATAGAACTCTATTAATATTAAATGGTCTGTATTAACGTTAATGTGGGGTACCTTCATAAAGCACAAAGGTAAATTATTTTAGTGCTCTAATGAGGGTCCGTGCGTGTGGTCGGGGAGGCCCTTAGGCATTCGCTCCACAATGGTATAAAAGGGAACCCTCCGCGTGAAGCACACTCTGATTATTTCCTCTCAGAAGCAGGGGTTGAGCTCATTGTTTCATACTTGTTAGTCGCGGGGTCGTCGCACCCAATATTATATTTTTTATAGATAATAACGCACTACTCGTGTTGATGGGAATCTTTGAAGAGTATTTTGCAGGTAAGTAGCTCTTGAAGATTCTTTTAAAAGATGAGAGAACCTATTTAAAGATGGCTGCGGAATATAAATAACAAATACCATCTGATTGCATGTCGTTGTCGTTAATCTATTTGTTGGCTGATATTGCTTTTGTTTGTAGCGTATGTTATTTGACTGGGCTATATATTATGCTCGTTTGCGTGTTAAACAAAGATTAATCGAGGGTTAGTCAATGCTTGGCACTATATGTATCTACGTTGCGTTTCTACCCGACCAACAATATAACGACTGTTTAATAACAATAAATTGTAAACTCTACTAGACATATTACAATTTACAATCTTTACTCCTTACTAATATTATAAATGTAAAAGTAAGTTGGTTTGTTACCTTTTCACGCCTAAACCGTTGAATCGGTCATCCTGAAATTTTGCATATACGTTGTCATGTGGAAAACCACAATAACGATCTTATAATAATAGATAGCGCCACGTGTCTTTCGAATCATGATTGAATTATACTATGTATTACAAGCAGAGCACAACCCGAATTGATAGTCTAATACTAAATTAACGCGTAGTTTAGCATATATTCTCTTTGGAACTTTTTTAGAAATGTTATCTCTGGTACTTAGTGCAAACACTACAGTATAAAGATTGTTGAAAACAGTCGTTAGTTACCCGATAGGTCACTACGACCGCTCCCAGAGAAATTCCTAAGCATTTTATAAGCATTATATGGCTGTTAATTTATTTACGACTGTTGTAGTAAATCGTGTGGCATTTATTGGGAAAACACAATTTAATTAATTTTCTGAAGGCCAAATGCTTCGGTCATTCATCAAACGAATTTATGCATGGATTACACGCTGTTTGGGCAGTGAGTGACATAACCTTTTGGGAGTTCTTACCTACATCGTTTATTGGGCCAATACATTTAACACTAGCTGGCCGAATTGATGGTTTTTTGGATCTATGCATTTCATCAGATGCCTAGTTTGTAAGCAACTATTCATCATCAGCCTGCAGCAGTCGTCTGCCGGACATAGGCTTCTTCATTACAATTAATCAATTATCAATTAAACGCCACTCAATTCGATTCTCAGCAACTCTCATTCAGTTGTTACCAGCCACCCTGCGAAGATCGTCGCTATATTATTAGCAACTATTATTTTTATTTTATTGTGTTTGGGTAGCATACAGCTAATAACACAAAAATTTAATGTAAACGTGTGGAGTATCTTATCAACGTCTAGGGACAGTAAATATGGCAACGTTTAAAATTCAGCGTCAGTGTTTTCCCCGTCTGCAGCGCTTAGTTGTTGTAAGCACAAACAGATGGCACTAGTTCCACGTTCACTCTGCCTGCACCACAAGAGCACTAGCAAAACCCTCCGGTTTTGTCAGTCCCGGCCAGTATTTTTGAGTGTTCCATTTCTAAAGAGGTTTTACTCGCATGGAATACGAGATTCTAGCAACGTAGCAGGTGCAAATTAAACTTTTTCTGTTATTTCGTTTCGCAAAAGTAACACATATGGCTGATAATGTACGTACCTACAGAAAACCTATGAGAAAAACTAGGTTTACGAACTAAAATTGCTTTAGTTTCGGCCGGTTAGAATAGGCAAAGACATAAAAACTCTAAAATAAGCTTTTGCCAACATCTCTGTCTAAACAAGAGAAAATTGTTGTGTTTTTCTATAAATATTAATGCTATGGACAGTCACGTCTGCATTACTACTATTATAATTATGCACACTGCACGCACATGCAGTTATATTATAATTTTTATTGGCTAAATAAGTAAGTTTCTGTGCCCATCTCTGGAAAATAAACAGTAAAATATTTATTTAATACCCGAAGTCGCAATGAGGTTATAGCGTCAGCATTTTCAGTAATAAAATCGTTTTATATTTATAGAACGATATCACGTCGAACATTATTTATAATTTCAATTATACGCTATAAATCTTTGTTTCTAATTTAATTTACCTTTCATCGATTCGAATCTAAACCTAACTTTTAATTATCGTTTTATCTAGTCCATGTAGATAATTGTAGAACAAGTTTAAAAAAGTGAATGACCAGAGGCAATCATAGAGGTGGAGCATACAGGAAATTAATATGAATCAATTTTCCTTCAATCGATCTCAGGATCAATGAATCGTGTTATGTTACTTGTCGAGAGGTTCGTGTAAAAACTAGTGTATCAAATTATCTTTTATGAGGGTGCACGTGTGTTACGCGTGTAAGGGTCTACACAAAGTGCCCAATTTGTCGGCCGTTGGGAGTGTTTGTTAAACAAGCATTGTTCGCCCGACTAACACACGGCCGCGGACCCGCCTCTACTTTCTCATATTTATTGTTGTAAGTGCTGCGGGCACGGGGAACGTGGCCCAAGTTGCGGTAGGCTCGTTGTGCGATACGAAATGCCGCATCTGCTTACTCTGCCGGTTGATCTTTGCCCACTAACATAATAAACATATCTATGCGCTCAGTCGTCTTTCAATAACGTCTCCTTTTATAACGAGCGTACAATGAGGTTACAGATAGTGTTTATTGTATAACGCATGTATACAATTTATAAATGAATGCATGTGTGCTATTTTTAAAGCTTCTTTCATTCAAGAATGTGGTTTGTGAATGGAATTTTGAATGGAGTATTTGACTATCAATTGAGTGCAGTTGAGTACCAGTATTTTACATGGAAGGACCGCCTATCTGACCTTTACAACTTAAAACTGGGTAATACGATAACCCTTGGTAAGACTGGTATTACTTAATATAGACCACTTTCCCAATAGTGCTCCAATTTTATTGAAAAAAACTGCAATATACCATTGACCATCCACTCACTCATATTTTTGTTGAAACCGAGATAAGCGTTACACTATTATATTCTATTCGATATCTATGGTCAATCATTGTAATCTACCTGTACTAAATCCCAATCTATTACACGAAATCCCTGCAATCAAGTTGATGGCAACACCACAATAGTTACTCACCACTCCGTACAGATAGACATCCACTTTGATCTCGTTCAATATTGATGGTTAGCGTAACAACTAGAGCATAACCAGTAACCAAGCGTTCTTTTAATCTAGGTACTTTGGATTTAGACGCTAGGTGTGGTAAGAGCCGGCTTGAGGCTTAAGATGTCTTGGTGTTTGCATTTATTCATTCACGATTTCTTAACAGGTCTCGTGTGTATAGAAAGAAAGCGAGTGTGTGTTATGAGAGGTTCTTAGTTTTGTTCTATAGGGTGGCATTAAAAAGGAGGTATATTTCTGGCTTAAAAATACCTATTATCAACTGCAAAATCAACAGAGATGCCCCAAGAGACTAATTGTTAATGGGTGTGCTTTGAATACACACAAGCTGACCGTTTTGTAGTTCAGTTTTGCCAACATTCTTTGCCATTCCCTTGTAAACTTACAGTTATAAACTGAATTTAATTAACTACTCGTAGTTTAGAAATTTAATTTATTTGTTTAGAACTACAGACATTCCACGTACTCTCGTCGAACTATCCGTATTTTTGAACAATTATATAAAACACAACAGCACCATTTATCCCATCAGGAATTTTTGAGTAGCAACATAACTGGCTTGATGTGGATGCACTATAGGTAGACCTCTACCTAACCCTTTGGGACATACAGCCGTGATGTTATGTTGTAAGTCACATCAGTAACACAATACCTTGTAACGATATCTTGGTATTGAGCAGCAGCCTGGCCGTCCTCTTGATGGGCACAGTCGTGCTGACCTCGGCAACTCGCCGCAGTGCGGACTGCACCTGGATCTCGCGCCCCCGGCCACAGCACTGCCCGCCGCATATTTGACCTGGAAATAAAAGAACATTTTAAAATAAGTTATATGAAATGGTACACAATTAAAACATTTTTCTGGGCATTTTAACCGACGTTATACCTTCATAAGTTAGGTAACTCACAGACTAAGCACACTGAACTCCTTTATTATAAATGGAATTTTTCGTACGAGGTAGGAGCACAATATTATTAGGTAATATATAGTTTAAGAGCTAGCTATTTTCAAACTTTATAGGAATTGATTGTCTTCTTTTCTCAAGTATTGAAATATTTGGTGTTAATTTCATTGACGGCTCTTCAATACGTGTCACTACGTGACATTTACGGAATTGTGGTAACTCTTCAACAAAAGCCACAAATCAACAGTTGAAATTTATGTGTGCAAAGCCTTATTATTGTAATGGTGAGGTAGTGACCCGAAACGGTTGATTGGATCCGTTTTATTCGTAATTATGTATTGAATCAACCCTCTCGGAAATATCCAAATAATTGGTTAGGCAAAAAGGCAACTGGATTTATATGGCTGAATATCGGTTGTTGTTGAAATATTTCATAAATTGGGATTCGACCGCGAACATTATTTCCGAAACAGTGTGCAAAAGCACGTAGTTAATTAAATTCTCTTTGTATCATTATTATTGGTTGGTAAAAAGAATATTAATTATATTAAATTTAATTATGTCTCCAAATATCATAAACGTTAATGCACTGAAATGAAGTACCTAATTGAGTTACACCCGGAATGGTTTGTTTTTTTCTAAATGGTTGCAACAATGTTTATTTAATCATAGAAGACAAAAAAAAACACGCAACTGCCGCAAAAGTTTTCGTGTACACAAACGTAGATAGCCACAGAAACCTCACAAAGGGCAGTGAAGTAGTGCTTCATTTCCAATTACTATTTAATATGAGGTCAGAGGTAAATTGTCGTGGAGTGAGGTCGCGTGACAGGTGTCGCTGTGATGAGGGTACCGCCCACTTAACAGCCTCCGAAACACTCGCATTGATCACTACTTCTATTAACGAACTCCCGGACTATAAAAATAATTAGATGCTTTGTAAAAGAGGTTTCAATAGATTGAAATTTTACATTTTTTTATCTACCTACGCTAAATTTCCTGAATTGTTTATTCAAAAAGGAAACGTCAATATCTAGGTTAGGTAGAAATACATTTAGTTTAGAACTCTAGGAAACCTCTCTTGTCGCATTTACGGCTCATTAATTTTAAGGAATTTATTTAAAGAAATAACCATCACCACCCCGGAAGTACTACCTACATGTATACAGTACCTACTACGATGCTTATATCATAGACTATCGATGATCGTCTGTCGATGATTATACTGACAGACAGCCGTCCATTATTACGTCAGCTGCTTAACTTCCCACATAGAAATTGAAGGAATGACGGAATTCTGAACTAAACAGACATATCGGTATGCAGCCAACAAACTTATGGTCAGGTTAGGTAATTTCTATCAACAAACTTTATTTACTTATACGTTTTGTAATATATGAGTAATATGCAACACTATAAATAGCAAGTGTCAACATTCCTAATTTAGATAAATCAACACATTATCTAAATACGAGACACATTGACACAATAAATGACGCAAGATAAAGTGTTAATGAACGCTCCTCTAGACCTCTAGTCTAAATAACTCTAACTAGGTTGTCAAATAGTAAATAATATAATATCAATAACGAAGTGTCGCGAGCGTGGTCCCGAGGTATTTCTACCGTAGTCGTTGGACATGGTCCAACATGGGCCAGCCTGCCAGCCATTGTACACGGTGCGTAAAAACCGTCGTCTGGTTAGTTGTGGTATGCCAACACATTTATATGACTATAAAACATCATGCTGTAGAAATAGAACTTAATATTCGCTGAAATAGCGAAATTTATGTTCGGGTTAATCACAGGATGTGACGAATGTGCTAGGCTTTTTATTGCGTTGACTGAGTCGTTTAGTGTCTTCTTAGTATAATTTATTAAATTAAAGTTCTAACCTAATCTGTGTTAATAATAAGAAATATTTCTGAGTTAAATCTAATTATATAATTATTTACTTTGACTCAAATCTAACTCCTTTACCAAATATTATCTAGAGTAGGTAAACAATTCTAAATGCACCAAATCCACGAGTAAAGATAATATTATATTAATGAGCTCTCATACTGTGGTTAATATTTATGGATTACTAACTTTAAATTAAGTTTTAAATTATTTCCATGTAGGTAAATATTGGCATCGACCTACTTTGTTTCTAATATTACAAACACAGAGGATAATAGAGTGCCATCGAGGGGTTGAATGCTCTATCGATTGATTACTGTAAGAAATGTAGGTACAGAAATAAACTTATAGGAGTAGGTACCTTAGATTAGAATTGTTGCACTAAACAAAACATCAGTTTAATCATAAATACCATTAAAGCTATCAGCCAATTGTTCCTACTGCAAAAGAGCCATTATAGCATTCTTTATTCAACTCGTTTAAAAGCAAAGTTTCAGCACCGAAGACATTAACTCATTATTAAATCAAATTAAACCCATTTCCTAGAAAAGTCTTGTCGTTTAGATTACAATTACCGTTTTTTACCTTGGACTCGTTCCAGACTGACAAGTAAAAGACATTTTAGTGATGAAAACATTTTAACTAGCTCCGTCAATAGCAGTGATATATACGTTTATATATATAAGCATGTATATTAAATTACATTTGGCACAATGTCGTGTAAGAGAGCGACGCCCGCCGCAGGTTCAAGGCTGCGTCGGCGCATTGTTGTGTGACAGCTAGACGAGAGCGCACAAACACGGCCCTGTTGAATACCGAGACACGAGCTCTTTTTATAAATTAAACTCTTGACAAAAATTTTACATTATTCTGTTCTTCGAACCGTCTGTGTTGCCGGCTACGTGGAGCACAGGTACAGGAGCTTTCATTTAAGTCGTTGCAAAAGACCTGTTACCGATATCGACAACTGTTATCTGAATTTATGTCAGAAACTGTATCTCTGCAAAGCCAGTATAATTGCAAGTTTCCTACAAGAGTAATGTGGTTCAATAATATCAGTGGCCTATGTAATGTTCGGTATTAGCGCTCGAGCTCGGGCCGACAGCTGTTGCGGTACAAGGCCGCGCCTCCAGACTGAACGGTGCCTACTGCCTAGCACACAGCACCCACATCTAGAAAACCTATTACATAAATTGGATAAATAATGAGATTCCGCGATTAGCAGGAAACACCTACATTCTTTACAAGACAAAGGTGATAAATGATGATTGCGGACACGAACGTCGTGCCGAACACTTCACCAACAAGATCATAGACATGCTATAAACCAGTCAATTTTGATTGATGCAAACAGCCTTTGCATTTCTTAGTATTATTCCGTTGTTTCCAACACAACTACTGTCCGCTAACTAAACAGTGGCCCGGTGTTAGTACAGTCAAGTTGAGTCATAAATCTAATACCACATTTACGGCAAATAGATCGGTAATAAAGTTGTCTCGGTAAATTGCTAGCTTGGTTTAGAACGACTGGCCAATCAATCATTTGTGAATGTGTAAGTGGTAGTAAAAAAGTGGGATTACTATGAATAACAACTAGTAACAAATTGATACTACCTCGAGACGGTTATGCGATAATAAACATTGGAGTATATTTATATAAAACCGTCTTCAACCCGTTTCTCTGGAGTCGTCCATCACTGAATTTTATTTAAATTCGGATGACCTACGGCTGTAGGTACATTAAACTATGTGTATGATGAAATTTTTTGTACGACGACGACGAATTGATTCATATTTGAAGGTGTGAGCGTCTGGCATGATCGAATGCAGTGAGGACAAGGTGACAAATGTGTCCGGCATACAGAAGCGGTACTATCGAGAAAGAAATAAAAACGTAAAACGAATGAGACATTGAAATGAAAAAAAAAACGATGAAAACATACCAGCGTTCATAGGTATTCCTTTGTGTTTACATTCCTCAAATTGAATGATTACATTTCGACCGTTTTCTTCGAAGACTAGTCGTGGCTTTGCGATGTGTTGACATTTTTTTCCGTGCCGATGCAGCGTGGGCTCTGGACCACCACTAATACCGTTTCCACTCATGAATATTCCGCCCAATTGTCTCTAAAACCCAATAAAATTAAAATGTAACGTCAACAACATCCGCCATTAATTCTTTTTACGATTATTTGATGATGCCTTGTCGCGTATCTCTAATTCTTTATACCTGCGCGTAAAATTGTAAAAATAAGAAATAGACTAACACAGGTGTGCAGAATAAATGAGTTATAAAAATAAAAAGACATTTATTAGTTTATAACTCATAATAAAAACTAGTCTAGATTTTGTGAATGATAAAATTACCGTTACATGTTATCTATTAGTCTGGCTTTTTTGGCTGCAGATTTGAAATAATTAATTAATCAACATATGCAAAAGAGAAATAGACATAATCAAGTAACACCGTTACTTTTACGCTATTATTTTGAATGAATGAGATCCTTAACTTGATTTATAAGTCTAGCGTAAGTACTCCAAGCAAAAAAGCTGTCTTTAAAACCACTTAAGATACTTGAATAACATTAACCCACACTAGAATCACAAATAAATACATATTAAGTTAAGTACTTTAAAATTTCCACACAAACAAATATAAAAGTAAAGATCGCTAATCTAAACGTAGGCTACTCAACACAGAACAGATTACAGAAGCTAAGTACAACCGCACACGAAAGCCCTACACTAAGCTAAGTACAAATTGCATGGTGTTGGCCCGAGAACTATATTCCCCTAATGTTTGTACACCATCCAGTTAATGATAGTGTGAAGAGCAAAGCGCGGCAACAGCCCGAAATAACGCTAAATAAATATGGCGCTCATTAAATGTGAAAACACTTACTACTGCTCCCTTATGGAGTTTTCCGGCCGAGAAATAAAGTAATTTTCATATTTATGGACTACTATATTTTTTCGTTAGCCTAACAGTTTTTTGGTTAAGCCATTAAAAGACGTGGTATATTTTATTTTAGCACTGCTTTTGAAAAGCGGGAAAATGTTGGCGCTAAAGTTTTTTTTTAATTGTGATTATAATTGTTGTGTTTCCAGCCAGCAATTCAAATTGTCTATGATCAATTTTGGAATAAAGGTTTTATTCCAAAATTGATCATAGACAATTTGACGTTGACTTTTTTGTTGTACTGAAATAAAATCAAATATTTTACTCAAACAAGTAAAACATTGATACTTTTACCAGATTAAGTAGTTTTACTAGCACTAGTTAGTATCACTACAGAGCAATATCGAGTAATCAGTAGTAAATCGGTAAGTGGCGTGCGTTAACTCTCTCAGCGGGAGTGGTAAATATCAACACGTTGGTGTTAACCGGTGCAAGTGTGTATTTGTGCACTGTAATAATATTTCCTTTGCCACTAATTTTAACTTAGAACAACATTTAACGTTGAATAGTAACCGTCAACATTGAAATATGAACTCGAGTTTATGTTTTAATATGAAATGTTTAGTTGGTAATTTAGGGGAAATTACATGTAATTATTTATTCTGTAATAGGATATCAGAATGTTTTTACCCATAATTTAAAAACGAGTTAGATTTTATACACGAGACCATTTTCTATCTGACTACCCGGAGGAGAAATGGTGATCGGGAATTGTGACCAAGATGTTTTTTTTTAATATTTTGTGGTCGAGTTCAGCGATTAAAAGCAACAAAAATGTGGGAAAGTAATGAATAATTTCGGAATCAGGAAGGCGACAAGCGTTATCATCATAAGATGGCATATTATGGCATGGTCTATCTTCATTCGTATGCAAGCCACGAGCTCGATATTATTGAACTCCCAATAAATATTAACAGCTGTAATGTTTGTTACTTCGGCATTATCTTTATCTGTATGGAAAAATTGAGGGCAAAGGTTAAAAGTTACGATTTTATATTTAAAGTTTTACATCACAAAAAGTAAAAGCTCACAACAAAGAAAACCCTGAGAATCATGGTTTCTGGGAACCAACAATATCGTGTACCAAGATACAAACGAATAAAAATGCAAAATACTGAAATCGGGTTGATTAATCAAGTATTAGATAAACTAATTTTCTGCGATATTTATGAAGTGATAATCTACACAAGTAGCACTCGCCACATTTATGTATTACACAACACTCCTCAAAACTTTATTTTTACAATATTTATTATGAACTATGGAAAATAATCTTAGATTACATACAACACTTAATTTATGGTACAAGTTTTTTTTTATTATTCTACATCACAAAGCACTCACCGCGTATTGAAAAGTTCTCATAATTTTCTGAAATATCAAAGAAATAAAAATCAAGGTTAGGAAAATTTGCATAGAAAAAGTATTATACTCGTATCTTCCTATTATCGGAGTTTGCATGCTTTTCCACTCTTACAGCCATTGCGAAACAGTTTAAATGCGGCATTATCGTAGCACTGCAATACTGAATAACACTTATTTATAAGCTATTTAATATTTTAAAGGTTATCCTTCAAAATATAAAGGCTATAATCCCGTGCATGTGAACGGCAATGTTGGCAGTTTAGTATAATTGACATTGGCTGCCGCAAGGAATATTTAAAATGCAAACGGTTCTATCGACAATTAAAGGTAATCTTCGTTTAAATACGATTGCAAGGATAAATTATTATATGGCGCAATATTAATTATATCCATTATTGCGTATTTATTTCTTAACTGGCAACATGAATATGAATTGCTAAAAACCTCATTCATACCTATTTCCTTTTTAGTCATTCTGTTTTCAAACGTCACCCGTATTCAAATTATTCAATCGTAATTTGTTTTAGTTTTAGAGTCCTTGGTCCCTAACAATTGAATTTCATCCAATACTGATTTAAAAGGCAAAGGAAAAAAGAAATGTAGGTACAAATAACGAACATGTCCTTTCTTTTCATTCTGCCCAAATTGTATGAGTTTTCTGAGAGCTTTCTTTCAGTCAAGTACTCTAGAATAAAACCCTTTTTTCTTACTATTGTAACTTCTATGGTACTTTTTTTTTCGAATCATAATGAAATTGTAGGCTTTTGCTGATTTACTATCTACTATTATAATAGAACAACTATAGGATTATAGGAAACCATTATTATTTTTTTCTATTTAAGTCTTTTTTATGGCCGTCACGTTATCCCATGAATAGGCCATGCAAGGCATCATAAACTAGGAATTGTAATTAATATATTTCCCTTATTTTAAGTACCCATAACACAGAATCATTAGCAGTGTCTAAAGGTCTCGAAACAGGTACACATCACCGTTTATTTAATGGCAAACTTTACGACAAGGTATAACAGCCACAGTGAACAATAAATTATACCTTTACATGTATGCAAATCGTAATGGCGGTAAGCTTATGGCACATAACACTACATAAAGCGGTGTGGCGAGTTTGAAATAGCATAGACAATGATAAAGTCTACGCTAACACGCGAGGCACTATCTGTTACCGACCAGAGTTCAATTTTCAAACGAAAAAAAAATAAAGGCGTGGAATTCATAATTATTTGAAAATTGGCTTGGTGTTGTACTAGTTCTAAATGTCAAAGAAGTATTTCGTCAAGAGACTTCGGTCTAACTTTCAATCGATTTTGCAAAACTTGTCAAAACATTCGAAGTAACTCGGCACGTGGAACTCGAAAAGAACGGCCCTTGAGATTTGAGCGTACGTTTTGTCAATACAAAGTGCCTGTGATTCCTGTGAAATAAACTAGGCTCGAATTTATTTATCGTGCCTTCGAACGTTTGTGCCTAAAACATCTTTTTATAAGCTTTTATTTAACTTGTCTTGTCTTCTTCTTCTTTTTTATGGTGTGGTTAGTGTCTAACCTGGTGTCAGAGTTTTTATGCCGCCCACGGGCCTCTGACTTGGCTTTACATGCCGTCGAGAAATATCACTCAGGCATGCTGGTTTCTTCACGATGTTTTCCTTCACCAGAGCAAGTGATAATTATACAATACACAAACAGGATCGCCTCACGAGAGAACTCCTCAACGGTGAATAGCACGGTCACGAAACTTTGTATACGCCTTCAATGTTCATAGATAAAGCTAATTTTCAAAATATCGGAGTATCGCATGGATCCAAAGTTAATACTCAAATGTAAGTATTGTGCATCCTAGTACGTTTGCTCGGCGCCTTATGCTTTGCTCTAAAATAAGCACAATACGCGATTGTGGTGTGTGCCCGGTGTTGACCACCCCTGGCGAGTGTGGTGTGTGCACATTCACACGAGCACCCTGAAGCGGGCGCACTTTGTGTTACTAAGTGATTGCGATTAATTATAAATTGGTCTGACTTTGTGAAATTATAATTATTGATAGCGGTCCATCGATTTGGATTTATTGGTGAACTCACTGTAGCATGTAAGTTCGACTCTGAAGGAATTTCATTTGATCAAATAAAGCTAGGTATTTGTAATGTAACTATTATTATACTATAACGTCGTGTTATAAATATCTAAATAGCAAGCATGTCAAAAGTTTCAGGAAACAATCCAACACTCGGAAACGGAACAACAATAGTTAGTGAGGTATGAGAATATAACATGCACTTCATACTTCTTGTAGGTAAAATTTCTTTTTGCTGTGTAATTAACTGTATGTTCACCACTTGACAGAATGAATATTATTTTATCAAGAACTAGGTACCTATTGATTTCAAATAACTTCAGATCACTCCTATCACTTCAGGTTCACGACAGAATTAAAAACAGCACATCCCCAAAAATACGCACAATACGTTGTAGTATGACCACTTTAAGTGTACAGTTCAAGGTGGCGTTGCTTGTCAAGCAAAAATGCACCGAAATGTCAAACTTGGAACATTTATTTTAGTTCTAAGTTTTCCCGCCTGCACAGATAAGTTGGTTGAAGTGTACTGCACGGTGGCAGCCGGTCTACGTATACGTTCCCATAACACGTGTCTAGACTCTCCCCCGATAAGTCTGGCAGTATATTGTGCTAACGACCATGAAAGATATGGGTGGACTTGGATTATGATACAGGGTCGAGAAAAGTGAATAGAGAAATCTTAGCATGCACGGCAGCTGTAGCAGCCTAACTGAATAAGTGTGAGAAGATTTTATTCTATTACGAAAAATGGTTAGCTGGATTCAGATGCGATTTGGCACACAGCTAGATTGGCAATGTTCTAAGGTTTTGTAAGGGTACTAAACCTTTTGTAACATAAAGGGTGTAAATAGACCCTTAATGAAGCCGAAAGGCACTTTTTTTGTGATATTTTTTTTTTGTTCTAGACCTGAGAACCTTCTAGTTACTGAGATATTGGGGGTCAAAGTTCCAACTTTTTTTTTAAATACATGTTTTTAATGTAAGATTTTTACTTTAAACACCTCCACAACCCCCGTACTATTCTATCCACCCATCAGCACAATGCTTTGAGTACGTTCTATCGAGTTCTACCGTAAAACGTGATTTTTCACCCCAAAAACAAAGTCGTTTCCCAGCAATAATTTTTGCGTAAAGTCACTTAGTTCGATGTACTAAGTAACTTTACGCAGAAATATGGGAAGGGTCTGTTTATACCCTGTATATGTGACAAGCAAGCGCGTGCCCTGGACGCCATGTGACAAAATGGTAGGGGAAATTGTGGCTTGACGTGTAGGGCACGTGCGTCCGTTTGCGTAGTTACTCTGACGTTCAAAAGGTGAAGTCTCCGAACCGCGGGCATTAGCTAGTTAGTATATTTCACAAAAAGTTACTCATTGTTCCTAACCAACCAAAACACAGATTGAAATCGGTCCCATTGAAAAGACTAAGAACGTCTATTTTTTTGTCACGTACGGGAACAACCAAATTCACAAATCACTGCGGGGTTACATTCTAACCGCACAGAAATCGGGCTGTAAGTGATTGTAAACCATCCTTTATAGGAGCACAATCTAAGTTATTTTAGCCGATGTTCTAAACCCAACTTAAGGGCTGCGCAAAATTTCAAATTTACTCTACTTTCAGTTTAGTGCAATAGAAATGGAACAGAATATTTTGCGAATATTTAAAACGGAGTGAAATTGTAACTTATAACATTTGCAAAGAATTTTCGCTTGGGCGAATTATCTATTGTTAGGGTTATACATCTGTTGTTGGCCTCTACATCTATTGTTCGGGTTCACTACAAATGTTACTGATTGGGTACTTTATTTTTATCTTTTATATACGGAAGCGTATCTGAATTAGTGCATAAATACTTTCTGCTTTATTTTTATTAACTGACAAGAAATGACTGGCACAACATTCACAATGGTGGATTAAAAAACCAATAACATAGACATGCACATTGTCACCACGTATGACCACTTTGAGTATGCAGTTCAAGATGGCGTTGCTTGTCAAGAAAATTTACATCGATATGTTAAACTTGCCACAGTTATTTTAGTTCTGTGTTTTCCTGCCTGTACAGATAAGTTGATTGAAGTGGACGTTAATGTGACACCAAATCTATTTATTACAGGATACATACGTCCTTTTAGTAGTACCAATGTCTTCCGATTATTAGATTAATAGATGGTAATTAAATAAACTGCAACTGACATTCAGATAACGTCTACCTACCTCATTATAAACCTGACTAATCACCTTAATTAAGTCACAATTATCCGTAAAATTAGAAACCACAGACATACCTACATAGATAAATAACATAATTATACATCCTATAACTACAAAGATTAGTTCAGATCTCTACAAGATAAGACTATACCAGTAGATAGAATTAATTCCGCACATTAACACTAACCAGTATCCTAGAATTTTCTTCGATCTGAGAGGTCTGGGTTTTCCGGGCAGTAAGTCGATTGGTCACATATGTGTCTAGGCATGTACGAATAGTTATGTAAAACCGTTTCGAAGTGACATTAGCATTTAGCATTAGCGTGGAGTGCCTCTGCCAAACTACGATTATCGCGAGTGTTACGTTTAATTTTAACTAGAACATTAGTATTCCTGTATATGGCGGTAGAAATTAGTGGATTTAATGTTTTGTTATTGCTTTACTTACTACGTGACGGTAGAATTTTATTCATTGCAATATCGCTCGTTTAATTTAATTAATTAGGAACAGTGACTATTCTAGACTTCATTAAAATAAATCGCCCTATTTATCGATAAAAGTCGTTGATAACAAAATAACTAATGAGTAGAATACCATTTTAATTAATTGTTAATAACAATTCGTCCGTTACTAACCGACATCTAACACAAAAATAAAAAAAACCTGGAAAATTGAAAATTCCTCCACAATCGGAGCGTTCTACTTTCAAAACCCCTTTGTACGAAAACCTATTACAGTTTTCGCAAATCAAAGTCATAAAAACATACGCTAAGGACCCTTAACTTTTATGATTACCAGCTAAACATGCAGCAACCCATTCTTAGACTATATCAACAGACGATCAAGACAATAAAACATCGGAAAACAAAACACGCGAACCTTACACTGTAAAATCTTTGAAATATTCATAGAAATACAAACTTTAGTTCCAAAGACAGATGGTTGGTTATTGCTTGGTCGGTTAGTGCTATGGTGTGGTATCACTAATTTCTTCCAAATATACATAGGATTACAACCTTAAGGTGTGAAGACAGATGGTTGGTAATCGCTTGCTCGGTTAGTACGATGATGTGGTATCACTGTAATTTCTTCCAAATATTCATTGGATTACAACCTTTAGTTGTAAAGGCAGATGGTTGGTAATGGCTTGGTCGGTTAGTGCGATGGTGCGGTATGGTGTTGCCGTGCGACGATAAGCGATCTCGTTACGATCGCATTACATATCGGAAGTAAGGGGTTGGTAGAAACGGTTTTATTGTAATGTCGTCTGAGACGTCACCGTGACAGACAGTGTGCAGATAGTAGAATATTTGCGAAAAAATGGCAAAAGTGCTTCATGATTATTTAGGCGCTGGCGCTGGTGTTGTCTATGTCCAGCCTTACTTACTGTCTGTCAGTACTAGTGACACTGCCCACCTCCACTAACAAACAGAGCATTAAGTGAACTAGACTTACACAAAGCTCAACCTCTTACATTATATGTTAAAGACTAAGTTACCCAAATACACAAGGTGGAAGGGACACCGCCGCACAAACGGTTACCATGTATTCAGTACATCATTCTGAACACATATTTTTTTTTTTTTTTTATTTAATTTTTTTTTTTTTTTTTAATTATCGTCGGTAATTAAAGAAAAAAACAGCTGTTCCATACGTTCATATGTGTAGACTGTAGATATTGCACTTTTGTAGGAAATACTAGATTTTTTTTTTAATTTCTGATATACTGATTACGTGGTAAGCGTTTGTGCGTTGGTGTCCTTTCCACCCTGTATACACAGATATCTATTGAAAGTGTCGATTATTAAATTGTGTTAAATAATACATACATAAACTCCCGCCTTTTTCCCATGAGGTTAGCCAGAAACTACAAAACGCCAAATAATAAACAACTGTATACAAAAACAAATAGAATGCTCTACACGAGACATGCCAAAGTATAACACAGAAACAGGTGTCAAGTATCACAAGTATCGTATAACCCTTTAATACGCGTTCCTCGTTGCGCTGACGGAGGGTTAAGTTACGCACGCAAACCGTTTACCGGTAAATATTGTGTTTTGTAAATATGAAGCCTTCGACGTGGAGGAAACTTACTAGAACTGATGTTAAGTGACGGTAAATAAGATTTTATAGTATTTTTGTTTTGTAAATTCGTTGTTTTGAGTTTTACTTTGGTACCCTTCGATTGAATTTACTGCTTTTTTTTGTTTTTTCGGATGGGATATCACTGACTAAAACCCATCTTTGTTCCTTCTTTGCCCTTTGTGTTCTAGAGCCACGGTATCTCTTTCGAACAGTCCCGCAGGCATCGGCCCTTACAGACCCCTACATCGTTGCTGACATCTCTTTGAGACGCGCGTGGAACACGAACGCGCCGTCGACACGGCCTGTCGTCATAAGACGGCCGGACGGCGAGCTAGCCCATAACTCGCCGTCCAATTTACTGCTTAATTTAATCGTATCAACGCACTATTAGGAAACTATTTTAAAGACTATGAAATTATGGATATATGTACGTACATACCAGCCTGTAATTAGGTGAAAATCATAAACATAAAATCAAAAGAAAAACAGGAATCGATTAGCGGTTAAATAATAATAATTATTCGTGAAACTGTATTGAAAAAACAAGATTATATAACTATCACAATATTAGTGACGAAATATCTCTGTTTTTATTTACTTTCTATTATATTTACATTATATACAGACTACAAATAGAACTAAAAATCAATTCAAATATCGCAATCTGGATTTCAAACAATAATGTAAAATCATCAATTTTACCTCAACACTCCAATGAACTTGCTAAGAGCAGTAGTACCCAATAAAACTATGCACAAAATTAAACAAGTGAGCTTTAACAATATCTGTGTTACATTGAGCTTGCGGTTTTCATACTTAGTCGGGAAAACTCATTTTCCACGATCGATTTTAAACAGGTTAAACTGCGTGAAATCCGCTGCTAATTTTATTTAGTAGCAACTAGCTAGGCAATTTAAATGAGGTTAGTAAAGTATTTATAATCACTGTATACAAGAAAGTTACTTTAATTTGAGGATAGAGCGTTGTGGTGCAATTGGGAGAGGCTTATGTCCAGCAGTGAAGTGCAACAAACTTTGTTGATTGCGTAATTGAATTTGATTTCACATAAATAAAAATAGGATAGAAATGAAGACAGTAAGACTTTATTAATAGAAACTGCAAACCAAAATAAAAGTAAAAAAGCATGTATGTTATGCTATTAGATTTTTTTTTTTAATTTTGAACGTCAAAACACACAAACAGTAGCCCAAAAAAAAGTCCGCGCTTTTACAGTTCTAGTGTTCACAAAAAGCTGGTTTATATACTTATGTTTCCAATTAACCTCATTAATCCAACACTTTGACACAAAGATACCTATAAAACTCCCCTATGTAACACGTCAAAGACAAGACAAAGAAAAATGAAGCTTACACGAGAAAAAATGTTAAGGAAATGTCGCGCTCAGATATTGAAATATCAAGTCAGAGATGAGAAAACGTGTTACAGCATCGTTATAACAATGTACGGACGATGCACAAAACAATGTTATAAAATAACGTCAAAAATATATGTCATTTATTTATCACGTATTTCGGGAGAAAATGCTTCGGGACGTGAATCTGATGAGTATTCAAATTCACGTCCCGAAGCATTATGCCAAAAAAAAGAAGTAATTGGACCTCCATAGCCCTCTGAAAGCTTCGGAAGCCGAATCGTCGGAAAGTTGGGTATGAGCTATCCAGCCGTTATTGAGTTTCCAATTTAGTTTTGCATTTTTATTTGGGCTTACCTATGAAATAAGCCAGCTGTATTGGTGTTTAATACCTGGATAAAATATGAGAATTATTATTTTAATAAGAATATGTGGATTACGCAGCTCTGTGTCTCACTCATACACTTTACACGTATAAACTTGTAATTCGCTAGAATGGGCACGCTATACCACGAAATTCCTTATGGGAAAGCAGATAGCTTCAGGACGGTTTTTTTTTAAATAAAACGAAACAAACATTTAGCAACCTAATTAATAACTATCTCCCCATAGATAAATACGATTACAAATAACAGCTAACCAGGAAACCAGTGTTAGTAATTTTCATTCAATTCAAAACCAACTAAGTCCAACTTTCTATGTACTACCGGTCTGAAAGTTGAGTATCATAGTAGTGGGCGCCACATTTACGTGGCTATTATGCATCGGGCTATTTACACGGAGCTATTTCGACGGGGCTATTATACACGGGTGTGGAAGGACTTATGAATATTACATCGGCGTATATAATGCGCTTTACTGGACACATTTGCACTGGATTATGTAAATTACTGGGATACGTTTGAGAAATATCGGTTTAAGTAGGCTTAAGATTTGAAACGTGCTGTCGTATCGGAGGCCCAGATACATCTTATATTGGTGCGCCAATGATGAACATAACTTGCAGGAAGTGGCATGCCTAGTGCCCAACAATACGGCACGCTCATATGGCAAGCTGACTGTTCATAAACCCGAACATCATGAAGAGTAGTAGGTTGTAACGGTAAGCTAAGCTTGTAGGCTTGTATGAAAGTACAGCCACCACTTGCAGGGTTTAATTTAAGACCACATAATTATAAACAACAATTAGGCCGCTTCTTTTATATTTACTAAGTTTTGAAGGTTATACGTCTCTTATTACGTCCCAAAACTCAGACTAACATGCACTAAAAGGAATGTTCCTTAAAACACAGACAGTAACTGGGGTGTGGAGGTCAAATTAATAAATAAAAAAGTGTTTATTTCTCGCCAAAAGCAAAAAAAAAAAAAAAAAGAACTAGGTAGACGATTCATGTGAAACACTGGTATTTGGTTAAAAAATCCAGTTAGATTGGAAGCCGACCAGACTAGAAAGCCGGCCGGAATAGGAAAAAGGCTAAGCAGGGGCCGATGATGATTAATACAACATTATTCATATCACTTTGAATTCCGATTTGAAAATATACCAACATTGTAAAACTACTTATACATATTACTGCTATATGAAAATGGATGTCGGCCGGAACAAGACGGCTCGGTATTGTATTGACAGGCAATCGGGAAAGTGCCCCATAATAGCTCACGAGATGGTTATCGGCACACATGTTATTATGTACACACGTGTAAGCGGAGAAAATGTGATCTTTTTCTGATTTAATGTGTAGATAACAATTTTGTGCCGTGATAGCCTAGTGGTGTGACGTCGGACTGCCAAGTCATAGGTCTCGAGTTCGAACCCAAGACACGCACCTCTGATTTTTCGGATTCATGTGCGTATTGTAGAATTGTCACGTACTTCGGAGAAGGAAAACATCGTGAGGAATCCAGCTTGCCTAAGTGATATTTCTCGCAGCATGTAAAGCGAAGTCAGAGGCCCATGGGCGGCATAGAAACACTGGCACCAGGTTAGGCATTAACCACACGAAAAAGAAGAAGAATTTTGTGCCACTTTGTTATAATACTGCTCCTAAAATGTTAACGTTCAATTGAGGTCTCAATTTAGACCTATCTAACCTCCACAACTCAGTTAGTACTGGGTAATACGATACGAGTACTTCTTGGCAAGACTGGTTGTCAGACCTTTGGGCCACTGACTACCTGTAACGACTGTTAAAGATCTAAAAATGACAGCCGGGGCTTAACGTACTTTCTAGGGTATACAGAAGAAACTCGGTATGTAATGGATGGTAACCCATCCACGGACCGACCCGTGCGGCAATAAGTAAAAAAAAAAGAAAAAAAAAAAAGTATTTTATTACCTTAAATAATTGTATAAGAAACACTTATCTAAGCACTATGCAGCTAGGGAAAAAAATGGTTTCGATGGGCTCTGGCACCCAATGTAAGATTTAACTTGTGTTTAGGGTGCCAGCGTCCTCGCCTATGGTTTGAACATGTAACATTAGTTATAAGTCGAACATTTATAACTAGCTAATGCAACCAAGATGTGGCCTATTTACATACATCTGTGTGGCTGTGTATATGTGTGTGAGGGAGAGATAGATATGGTGAAAACTTGTGTTTTTGGAAGTCTGTATAAATATAATTATAAACAAACATATTACTTTATTAACTATATTAGTTTAAGCAATCGATATTTGTAGTATATCTTCAGTTTTTTTGTAAGACACTGTCAAAAGCCACTTCGTGACCCTGGTTTTGCATCCATTTAGACACATGGGAGCAATGAAGCAGAGTTTATTAATTTTATTATATAAATGGTTTGACAGTATACCAAAATGACGCTGAGCGAGGGCCGTTCTACATCCGTGAGTTGAGCATACTTCGAAGTGTCTACGCTTTTTGGTAGCATTCGGATCGTATAGCACAAAGGGATGCTTGCGCAAAATAGTACTAAGGACAAAGAGCTGTCTCACAGTGAGAACCTGACATTCGGTGTAGAGAGCCGTGGTGGGATACCTAAAAGGCTTCGAGGTCATAACCTTGAGAACAGCTCTCTGTGCTCTTTCCAGAGGCAGGAGGATTGTCTTGGGAGTCCCACCTCACACTATGATGCAGTAGTTATTAGTATTTACTATTTAGCCACACTCGACACTATAAGAAGTTTTTTTTTACTGTTCCTAAGTGTCAAATGAAACTAACTGCAGAGTTAGCGTCAGTTTTTACTGCTCTTAATTTGTCCAACATTACCGTTATAAGCCAGAAGGATTGCATGACATGAGCAGCTTCAAGTAAGTTGGTCATTTATTACAATTTAAAAGTGCCTGTAAAAGGTTCCATTATGAAAACTCTCTTATTTTTTTTTCTTTTCAGTACAGTTCGAACATGTTTGTTTTATTACATTGTGCCTTATTACCAAATAAATCTGTCTTTCATCATTGTGGCATGAAAATTAACATCAAAATAACATACCAAGTTAACGTATGTGTTAAGGAAATCAAAGACGACTAGGAAATCTCAAGATAGGCACATAAAGACGAAATTCTGTACATTTTTGCGCTCTGTTTGTCACAAGAGAATTAATTAAATTCCCTATACTTACATACAGAGCCAGAAGCAACTGTACGTAATATATTACATTAGTTAAATGGAATTCGTAGCCCGAAGTAATGTTTTTGATTTAGGGACTAAATATGTGTTATTTTAGATGTATTATTGTAGATGAAAACAAAGGAACACTTCGAGTCTTCGTTTCATCTTGTTACTTAAATGCGCTAAATATCTATCGTACTTGGACAAAATCGGAACTAACTCTAACGTCGTTTTATTGTTTTTTTTAATACTACAATTTACACTATATTAGGCGTAAATAAACATATTTTCTGTTCTTAAGCAGATGTAGGTTCAACGATATTTAACCAATGCACTATTATTGCAATATTTTTTTGCAAAAATCAACAACAGACTTTTTTTAATACATAATATAAATTATACCTACCAAGCAATGAATGAAACAAATCGGAAACAACATCGTAATAATTCGGACATTTCATTAGACAGCTTCCGTACCATATAATAAAAGGTAGTGGGATATTTCCCTCACGCCAAATCGCATAAAATATCGGCGAGTAATTTATAAATTGGATTCTCCGAAGGTAGGACAAAGATTTGAATCACTAGATGTGACTTAGGTCGCCCGAAAAAGTGTTCACAATGGGGTAAGCTCGCATATCTCGCATGGAACAACATACACCAAGTTTCAGTATGAGTGAACATGATGGAGAGTAGGCAGGAACTTCACAACGGTAACTACTACGATACTTACATGCTCCTCCCGCCTCGTCCACGTTCATAGATTCATAAATCTGATCATACAAGCACGCCGGATTCGTTTATTAAGAACATGATCTTTCTGAAAAACAGTCTTACATCTTACAGCTAGTCAGCTTAGATACATCTGAAAACCAGTAGTTTTCTGAAGAACAACTAATAAGGCCAGTTATAACGCATTTGTTATTATTATACATTTCTGACGCGGTAGAGCGGATCTAGCGCTTTAAATCTTTGTGACGAGGCATAATAAACCCTCAATGCCAAGTCAGCCGTAAAATCTTTTGACCTTCTTCGTAGGTACCTACTATGAAAACTTGACAATTAATAATAAAATGTTATATCCAAGCGATCGTTATTAAAGCTAAGTACGTACCTACCACTCATTTGAGAGGATTATGAAGCTCCATTATAAGTCTGTTAAGAGGCCGATATTTTTAATAATTTCATTACTTAGGCGAAGACTGACTTTAATCTAGCTACTTTATTTCGGCTTAGAGGAATTAGAGCAAATGTAATGAATTCTTTTAGGATTTTCTTGGAAAAAAAGTTTTATTTCGGTATAAAATGTTCAGTTGTAAGTAAGCATACTTAGAATAAAATTTTATTTGTTCTATTTCGGTAAAACTTGTTTGATTTTTCTTTTCTTGATGTTTGTCAACATAATTGAAAACCTTGGAGAGATTATCTCTGGTTTTCTGGAAAATAACGTCGTCAAAATTAGCTTGAAACAGTTTTTATACTAAACGCTACGGGATATAAAAAATTAAGTCAAATACACAAAAATATATTAATTCTATACCAGGAGATATTTCTTTTGTTTATACTTTTCGTGTCTTTGATAAAGAGAGATATTTTCTTTTGTTTATACATATATATATGTTGCTGTTTTGACATGGAAAGAAAAATTCTAGTGCGAGCAGGGTTTATATATATGTTTCGTGTGATCGTGTTGTTCTTCTAACACACACTCGCAACGGTAAGTTTAGGTGAATATAAAACATTAATATTTAAATTTTATGAAAAATCTCAATGCATGTCACTAGTTGTTTAACAAAAGACAAAAATAAAATAACGATGTCACAACTAGAAACATATTCATTTTTCAGATATCAACTAATCAAAAGTATATGAATTTTTAACTTAAACTCGAAAGTAAGTAAATAAGGGTCTAAATAGGACGTGAAAGACAAAGCAGTTTCGTATCGACTATGTACCTTGGTATTAGTACATAAGTCTTTATTTACACGAAGCGGGGCAAAGCCTAGCCTTATTTACTAGCCGGGAAATCCCTTATGTAAGCATCGATCGGCTGATGTTGACTAGCGCTAAATAAACTTACTGCTTTTGTTGTTTGACTGTGGTTAGTTACAGTATTGGAAAAAAATACTTGAGTTAAAAAACAGCCTCGTTGGTCGAGTGATCGCAAGCGCAACTGCTGAGCATAAAGTCCTGGGTTCGATTCCCGGGTCGGTTATTAAGTGTATTGGTTTTTATATCAGGAATTTTTCAGTACACGGATTCTGGATTTGTGCCCGGTTGACGGCAATAGGTTCGCCCCTTATTACATGGGACTTAAACATTACTGGCGAATTCGCCAGTAATGTTTAATGTGGATGTTCTGTGAGGTATACCTCTGCCTGATCCAAGGATTACAGGCGTGTTGATATGTTCAAAAACTCAAAAATATTAACGACTTTTAGTATGATTATTATTTAGATTATTTATGTAAAGAGTCACAAGAAACTATTGTTTCTATTTTAAAAGT
Source organism: Noctua janthe (assembly GCA_910589295.1). Classification (NCBI taxonomy): domain Eukaryota; kingdom Metazoa; phylum Arthropoda; class Insecta; order Lepidoptera; family Noctuidae; genus Noctua; species Noctua janthe. The sequence continues at coordinate 6,777,409 of OU342556.1, read as the reverse complement.
TGTTGACAATTTATTTATTTTTTAATGAAAAAAAAATTAAAGAGAATCAGAAAAAACATACGGATCCAGCTGGGAATAAGTTTGGAGCGCCGATATTATACAACATTATTTTTAGTATATGCGAAACCTGAATATAGTTTGTTCAGAATAAGTAATTGAATCGATTCCAATAATTTTAAACTATGTAATATTTTTTCCCAAAAATATTTAAAAAATTTAAAAGTTGAACACCGAGCTAATTTAAGTACCAATCGCAATAATTTAGGTACCTACTGCCAAATTATTATTATCTATGAGCTCAAGACGACGCTGGAGGCACGCGCTGCGTGGTGACCACGTTTTTGTGCAGACAACTAGGTAACAGAACAAGCTTATAACTTTGTGATTTTTCATGATACAGTTTTCAAATTTTGTACATAGATTCTTTACATAAAAATACTAGACACGTGTTTCAGGTTTCGCATATACTAAAACTAATGTTGTATACAAAATCCATACTCTCCCCAACACAAACAGGAAAAATAACAAAACGAATAAAAAATATATTTGATATTACGACCTTTCGACCTTTTCCGTCCGACCAACGTACAAGAGCCCTCATCGTGAAATTGAAACAAAAATAATAATATCCCACAAATCTATATATCAATATACAGTGCAATTTCATGGAAATGGATCCGTATCGCCTCGTCCATCATCCCTTATAGGCCGTAAAACAAATACGCATGCCCACTATAACTTGGTACACGGCGAAATACGGTACTACTTGTAAATGTACAGAAATTGACATAATATTGACAGTTTCCTTCACCAACAGCGCCATCTGGAAGTGTCAATATATACTAGACACCATGAAGAGCAAGCATATTCAATACATTCCAGGAAATCTGAACAGTAATGAAAAATTGTTTGCTACGCCATCGATCGTAGCTGGCCTACGAGCCGTTTGCTACGAGCTACGGTGCTACGCCGCGTAGCACCGAGACAATAAGGTTTGTGATTGTAAGTTGGATTTTGTTCTATTTATTTATTTATGTACACACGAAAATGACTCAAACACTTAAAAATGAATCAAATCACATAAAAGAGCACCAAGCTCCTAGTAGGTACTAAAATTCAAGGTCGTTATATTTAGGTTGTACAAGGACAATGGAAATGAAAGTCTTCAATTTCGTTTTCGAAAAGTAATTTTACATGGAAAACGTTTTATAAATAATGACCTAATTATACGTTATTATAACGTTTAGTGACTTGACGACACAAAGGAGATATTATAGGTTTCATAAATCTTTTTCCTCAAAAGAATTTATTTAGAGGAAAAGGACTACATCTCTAATTGGAATAATATTTATTTTCAGATTACTATAGCTGCTACCAAATTATGTAGGAATACAATTATTTAGAATATAAGACTGGATACTTGGGAAAAGGTTAGGCAGATGATAATGAAAATTATTATTTAGAATATACAGGGTGTTTGGTTAAACGTGGGCAATACTTTAAGGGAGTGAAGTACCCATAAATATGAGCAACTCTTACTATGGGGCTAACTATGAGTATGATTTAAAACATCTGCTGTTGCCTACATTGTTTGAGTTACGCGACCAATATTGTGTGGAGCAGTTGATATTTTTTTCGCGATTTCACGGTTGATCCCATATTAAAAGTTGCTTATTTTCATGAGTACTACACGTCCCTAAAGTATTGCCCACGTTTAAAAAAACACACAGTATAATATGTTAAAATTACATCTCGATTTCTTAGTATACATCGCTTATCAGAAATGATTACTCAGTGTTATAAATGATGGGTACATTTTCGAGACCTACGAAGCGAACTTCACTTCAAAGGCATATTCAACGTGAAATTAAAATACTGAACGGCATTTATCTAACGTAGGGAACAATTTATAAATGACAACCGTTCCCACAACAAAACCAAGCAAGAATAGACCTCATTATTTTGAGGATAGAGTTGAAAATCGCATGGACACAGTTCAGAAACTCCAATAAAATAATTTACGCACACACTACTTCTCACAACATAATGACTGGAAACAATCTTAATTAACTTGCGCCGGCCAAAAATGTCACAAATAACACAAATAACGTTCCATATACAGGGTACACCTGTACCCCAGCACGGGGTCCTGGGGTGCGGGGATACCCCACCGAGCCACCTTCTTCCAACGGTGCCTTTAATTATACCACTTAAGGTCTCTTAATTAAATCCCTGGGTGACACGTATACTCGTTCGGGGATTTATTTGCCGTCCTCGTGAAATTGTATGAAGTGACACTTCAGTAGAATGTGCAGAATTGTTGACGCTTGTGTGTAATTAGCTGTGTTCCAGCTCTTTTAAACGTTTGTCGAGTAATTAACTGGTTTGTAGTAACTCTCGACGAAACAACGAAGCTAGACTGCGTTTTATAAAAGTAGTTTTTACGAAGCGAACTTTTAACGTGCCCATCGTTCTCACATAATGTAGAATTTCAATATGAATGGTGTAACCACGGTTTTGTAACAATATTCTGATTTAAAAACTGTCCATGGAGTTTTTTGCCCGTTCTTCTCCATCTACGCTTTGGAATGGGCAATTACAAGTACAGTATTTTCACAGTTATTATGCCTTGTGACTATAAGCTTCATTTTATTGTTTCGAAAATTTAAAAGTGCCTGTAACTGGGCTACTTGAAATAAATACAATGATTTTGAGTCTGCATGGTAAAATATGACTAAATCAGGTTTTTAAGTATTTATAATAATTTACGTAGACACTAATAATTCAAACATGCAATTCGATTTAGACATTATTTTCGTTTCACGTGATCAAAAAAGTACAGTTCTGTTATAATTTCTTTGATTTCCATATACCTAATATTCAAAGTGCAATCTTTCATGGAAACAATCTTCATAAAATAATATAATTAGACAGAAGCCGTAAAAGTCGTACAATCATTTAAATAAACTTCACAAACAGATCCATGACATGCAAATCAACACTTACTTCAGACACGTAATTTTGAGTTACATGACATGACAGGCATTCCCGTTACTTTGATATTTAGCTCCCCATTCGCAAATTACCTGGAAAATTAAAATAAAAAACGTTAGAAGATCGTCGCAGTAAGTCAATCATCGAGTGCTGACATATGAACACGGCGAGGGGCAGACTGTATGGCGAGGCGCGCGGAGCATGCCGGCTCAAGTCTAAATTGGTCGAGTTATATGCGTTCGCGCCGACGACGACGCCGCATGCGAAATTAGCGTCAGAGCACGCCCCGTGTCGTTACCCCGCCGCGCACACATTAAATTATTTCGAGAACGTTTGCACATGTTCCTTTACACGTTATAACTTATAAACTTAACACACGCGACGTGATTGCAGGACAATTAGCGCGAATGTATCAACCGACTTAGTCCTACTTGGTTTACGAGCGCGCCCCCACCGCGCCGCCGCCGCCGGCGCTCGCTCCTATTGACAATGGAACGATAAATTTTAACATCGCTGCGGATAACTTTCTATAATAAAACGCAACACGACAGTTATTGCTGTCATTTCGCTGGATTCAACATTTGCTTCGTTTAATTGAACGACGGACAATATAAGCGATGTTTTAATGCTTAATACGGTGCGTATGGCAACCAGACTCCGCGGCATGTTCGATACAAGGCGGAGTTTGTTGAACGTCGGCGTGCAAAAAAGTCAACTGAGCGATACGAGGCACGCAGATTTGTAAAGGAACAACAAGATAGGAGCGCGCCCGAGCCGAGGAACGGGTTCCGTTCGTGAGAATGCACGCTAATGTATGCGGCAAAAGAACACAATGCGCCCGCCGCGCGCGCCGCGGCCGCACGAGCGCCGCACCCACACCCCGCGCACTCGATATGTGCACGATATAATAACGCAGCAGAACTTCACAATTAAACACGAATAATAAAATCGTCGAGAAAAAGCCGGACAATGCAGTATTGTGGCGAGAAGTGATAACGATTAATACGGCTAAAATGACAGCTGCACACGCGCCAGGCCTGTCGCATGCAACAAGAGCTCGGTTCGTTAGAGCTACAGATTTAAAATAAAACTCTTCGCGGCGGAACAAAAAGAAGAACCTGCGGTACGAAGTACGAAGTAGGCGCTTGACCTGCGCGCTCAAATGACATCATCGCGAAACGAGCCAGAGCTAAAACGATCCTTGCTAAATTGTAATAAGAATTAATTTAGCGCGACGCGGGATTCGCTTCCAGCTTTTTGCAATCGGCCGTGCGGGCTGCACTGACGTTTTATTTCAATTGTCTCTGCGGGTGGATTGCCCTATTTCGAGAGTGCATTCGCGAACAGTTTTCGCCCAATCAAATCTAGTGCACTTGTGATTACCACGGACCGGCTGCGGTTCACGACTAACTGTCAAGTGGAAATCATAATTGTTTGACCGCATAGAACAACTAACATTGTTTCAATTAACGTTTTATCGTTGGTGTTAACGATACTTGTTATCAGTTATTATCATCTCGGAGCGGGACAACGGACAAATCTTGTCCAGACGTTCATTAAAAGCTCTTTATCAACGCTCGCGATCAAGCAGATATCAAATTATAAAGCTCCGGTTGGTTTAATGAGCGGTAATCATGTTACAGTCAAGGGCTGTCGTTCGTTGATTGAGTTAAATTAGTTGTGATTGCGGATCAGGTTACGGTCGCCGGTCGCCGGTCGCCGCAGACATCTGATTTTCTACTTAGTTGCCTTTTCCCTTGCATGCAGTGATGCAGCAGACGTGGCGGCGCGGCGCGGTGCGCTGCGGCCTGACTAATAACACTTTACAGCGGGATTATGCAAAATAATACCAAAGTACACTCACCGACGGCTGCAGAATCTCAATTTGTGAACTCGACATGTTTTCGTACGTGATTTGGATGAGCGCCCGATACAGATTGAGGTTTTATTAACAGGGAATATAAAACTAAGGATCTACATGAACGTTATCATCCGATGTATTGATATATAGACGCGAGATGTATTTGTTTGGGAAACAATTGATTTATTAATAAGCAAACGTTGTAGCCTGGTAATAATTTACGGCGGCTACAGCAGGGAACACGCTACAAATCTCCGTGTAATCCTGACAAAGTCCAGTCAGATAGCGCGCTGTCAGCGTGTATCGTGTCACCGGACGCCGGCGGACGCGGCCGGACGCGGTCCGGACCCGGCACGATCGATATGATTCGCTCCCGCTACTTATTTACCCAAACTGGCCTGTAATTAAAACCAAACAATGGCCCAACTTAATCAGTGGATTCAGTATTAAACGTAGTCATTACGAGTTATAATGAAAATGTAACATAAAGGCAGTTACTGAACAGATAGAATGAGAATGTTATTACTTCTAGTCACGAACTACTATTAAAAGGAATTATACGTAGGTTAATACTAAAAGTGATTACTATCTTTAGTACTTCGAGATTTTAAGCGATTATGATCTAAGTTTCAATTATTTTAACAGACATTTTGAAATATTTCAATAAACTGTATAATCCCAAAACGTTCGAGTCTTTCAATTAATTTGTCTTCTATTCCCTAATGAAACAAATCGCCTTACAAAGGAATTTGATCCAACAGGGACACAAACGTAACGAGTTGTACAAAACAAAATGTCAGGATTTCAAATTAAAATGAGAATGCTTGCTCTAAAACAGGAAACATTAGGATTGGACTGTTAACGAAGACTCTATTTCCATCTCAATATTGCGAATACCTTTCGTGTCCTGTGACATTCATCTTTAACGAATTTGGGCTCTTAGTAAGTGGATCCAAGAATCACATTCACTTAACGAGGTACCCAGACGTCCAGTTCTTGAATAAAGCTGAACTAATCAACTAACTATTCAATGTACGTCAGCTATGCACTTTCAGCATTAATGTGAGCGACAATATGCTAATTATTTGGGAATAACTTGTATTATGAACTTCGCTATGTACGGTATGTCACGACTAGATATTCTTAGAAAAGAGCACCGGCCTGACTAAATGAGTATACTGGAATAAGACATATTGTTCACTGATAACACAGCCGCTGAGGCCTATTAAATGAAGGCAGACCTATTGCTCTTCACAAAGCACACAATAAAAACTGAAACTTGGGGCACCTAAAGGAAAATGCCCTTTATCATTTCTCGATCAAAAATCGAACTCAATACCCCTTACTTGTAACGTAAACCCGCACCAGCATCATGGATAAAACTAAACTCAACAAATTGAAAATATACTTAAGGTGGAAGCGCCAGGGTAGCCTGCGAAAGTCATTATATGGAATTAAATGGTTGTATTGATAATTTTAATTATTATAAACCTGTAAATACATACGTGTTAAGGTCGCGAATCAAAGTTTCTTCAACATACAGCCTAACAATGAACTGCAAATTGCAAAAATATAATAAAATTAGAATTTCGTGTACTACCCTGGTGTTTACCCCTTAAAGAAACTTGTTAAATAAGCTATGATAGGTACACGTAAAACTTGATATGTATTGCATTAAGATATAAATAAATATCAGATATTACAATATTTTGCCACATCTGGTTAAACTGAAATCCGAAACCAATTTTCTTAGAAAAGGGTAGAACGATGTTGATTGGAATATACAAGTAATCTTCTAGAATTTCACCCTTCTTGCTACAAGTACAGGGTGTTGCAAATTCATTAGTGGTCACGTAAAAGCTCCTTTGGCAGAGGAGAGCAGTAAATCTTCTTTAAACTTCAACTGAATCCAGATTTAACTTCAGAAAATTAGACTTGGTTATCTGTTTCCTGAAAACTTAAAGATTTTCCGAGTGCTTTCACGTTATGATTTTGTCACTAACCAAAATTAAGTACTAATTTTACAGTTACCTACTGTACAGTGTGTAATTTATATTTGTCGGATTGTCAGGATTTATTCCGTTAGGCTTATATATCATGTGGGAGGGAGATGGGTTTCGTGCAATGAAAATACACTGGGTGCGAAACCCTGTTTTTATGAAACTAATAAATCACTTGAAATTACTATTTAACACAATAACACGAGGCACAATGAATCGGGTACAGTTCCGGGACGTCTCAACTCCGCTGCGATCAGACACTGAATGTCGTCCTCGCCGCGAGCTGTAAACATCAAGACTATAGAAGCACGCTGTGGTGTGGATAGACTGGTAAGTAGGTCGCGTTATGTTACAACTGGTCTTGTGATTCATTCCAAGTCCATACTAATGACTGAATCCGACATATTTTATAATTAGTGCTGTCATAATTTAAACGTTATAAACAAAGTGATACGAAGGAATATAATTTCAAATTCTAAAACTCCACCCGGTGAACTTTAATATCACATCTAAGGCCTAAATCGAGAAAAGCTACTTCAATATGTAAGCTTTCTTATATTCTCCGATCCAACACTCTGAGATAGCTCAAGATGAAAATCTCAGGTATATTATGTTTCTTTGAACTCGTTTTATTGGCAGACTACGTAGTACTTTCACATATACCTAGCAAATTCTATACCTACTTCATCATCATCTTACCGGATCCGGCGGCTGTATTTTACATGGAGCGACTGCCTGTCTGACCTCCACAACCCAATTAGTACTAGGTATTAGGTGTTACGGTACCCCTTGGAAAGACTGGATGTCACTTTTACTTTAACCAACCTCACTTTTTCCACTAAAGACTAATAATTCAACTTAATCTTACTGTGGGAGTCAACAAAGCAAAAACGTTTTATTTCCTGGAAGGTAGCCATCGATTTTCAATTAATTATCCTACGTATCCGCCAGTTACATCATTAACTCAGTGACGTCATTAACCCTCCTTGCGTTACCTTCATTCATAACTGCCTTTGTCTTTTAATGGACGCGAATGAAAGACTTTCGTTAATGGTGGAGGGCCTTTTGTGTTCAGCTGTACTTTCGCCTATAGATTTTGTTGGTGTGGAGAATTCTATAGGCATTTTGGGTGCATTTTCTGTTTCTGTACACTTTTATAGTACTGCTACTTTGGTATATTTCAGGGCTTTCACGTACATTTCGCGAATTTTTTTTTAAGAAATAGTAAGATTAGTTTACTGAACCAGAAAAGCAAAGACTGCTTTGAAGAGTACCACGATTTACAGCAGTTTGTATTTTAATATTTCTTGTTTAATAATTTTCTTGTAATCTGGTTTTACATACGTAGCTCTTATGTAGAGGTACGTATGTAAAACCATTTGAAGAGTCAGGAGTGTCGAGAGTCTCCTTTTTCCACTCCAAGTTACTCTGATACCTAGTCACTCACTCACCCAAAACTACTCCTTTATCAAGCCCCAAGTCTTCCAGTCTCAAATTCTAGTCAAAGGAACCAAGTTCGATCGCGGAATGCCCGACCCGTTGCCGTCAGTAACCGGAGCGGATTGAAGGGTGTTGACTCGACGAGACCGGGGCTTGGAGCCATGTGTCTAACGATGTAATAGGGTTGAATATCGTCTGCAGTTTTTCTTTAGAAACTTAGAAGTACTTTGTGCAAGTTTTATAGCTGATTGTACTAAATTCGAGGTTTATAAAAATCGTCTAGTAAGTGTGAAATTATTTTTGCGTTTACTATCTATTACCGATAATGTTTTTTTTTTCAAAAAGTTTCTACTAACACCACATTGACACATGTTATCGCTTTTCGAGCAGACGTGTTGATTATGAGAATGTGTTTTGCAAGGGACACTTTTGAAACAAATTCCAAGGAAACTTCAGGTCATCGGTCAAAGATGAGGTCTTTTAAATAACTCACATATCATCCATTTGGATTCTTTCCCGAGACTGATTAGTCTCATCAGAATGTGTTGCAGAATAAACCTTCACGTTACAAATATGGCGTCCCAATCAGCCCATCTATCCCATATCTTTCATGCTTCGCTATGCGAGGCACGCGAAGCGCTAAGTGTAATTAAAACCATTCAGCTCAATGCGAACTGATGCTAATAAGAGCTCAGCCTTACTTGGGAACTGCATAAGTAGGTACAGTATAGACAAATCCTTGTTTCCATTTTAATGTTCTAGTTAAACGAATATAAACTTTATTCTGGTATAAATAAACATCAACCCCCTACAGAAGTTACTACGTTATGAACACGACAGCTCTGTCAAGAAAGTCAAGAAGAAGAAGAAATAAAGATATTAGAAATTTCAGAATGACTAGCTTTATTAAAACAGTCGTAAGAATTGTTTAAAGTTGTAGCGCAAATTGAACGTTATAAATGGGTGTTTAAGTAGTTTTTTTAAGAACACGTTTGTTTACATTTTTGGAAGGTAAATTGCATTGGAAATTAAGACAAGTACTTGTTCTGAGAAAAGTAAGGAGGTATGCCATTGACAACGCTAGATGTGTTAATAGAACTTGGAACTGTAACGTGGTTCGTGAAAATGGCTAGAGCTGGTGAAGTGATTTTAATTCATGTATTTAAATGGCAGTTGTGAAATTATTTCATGGAAGGCTTAGTTTAATGCCTCGTTGGTGTGTGGTCGTAAGAGCGACTGCTGAGTATGAGGTCTTGGGCTCGATCCGAGCCGGGTAAAGTGTTCTTAGGCTTGTATATAAAATACAAGACTTACACGAATGGGTAGGTAGTATGAAATGTTTTGGAATCCTAAACGCCAGAAGGGCGAGCCGAGTTAGCTTTAATAATAAATCTGCCTCTAAAAGACAGATTCTTTATTTCATTATAATTAACACTAGAAACGGGATATTTACCATGTTTACTGATTGTTTTGAGTTTCCGATATTTCGGCGCTGTTGCAAGCACCATGATCACGGATAAACGGACGGACACACGGTTCACGGTTCTTTATTTCATCTTAAATATACATACTACCTACAGATAACTAATTCGAGTTTTACAACACTACCTACTTTAATTTCCTGTTGCAAGGTAAGTACACTTGTTCAGTGTACTTTCCTTTCTAGATTTAGATCTTGTAGGAATGTTATAGTCCACATTAATTTTCAATTTAATTGAAAACTTAATTATGTTTGCGGACAATAATTTCACGAATATTAAAACCGATTCCAATAAAACAAACAACAAGGGAACACGAGTCGCGGTGTTTAATCTCACCTGCATTATTTATATCATATCAATTAATATGCGCACAACATTCACATCCAGTATGAATGATAAATATTGATAATGCGGCCATTATTCTGGCTTGTACTAGCAGCGAGTACTAGTGGCTAGTAATGGTGCAGGTATGATAATGTAGTACTAGCTATAAAGTATTTACTGACTAAGTACTCGCTCTTTATGACTGTACGTCACTTTGTAATGTATAGCATATACCATAATACGTGAGTATCGTATCGTAATATTATCTTAGTGAAAAAAAAAACATTAAAGTTTCATAAATATTATTTAATTAAATTGAAGGCGTTATTCATATTACAGACAAGAATAACGAATGTAATTAAAACATGAATATGAAATAAAATCCAATATTTGAATCAGTAGGCAAATTGCACTTTCGGTTCAAAATTAATTTATATAGTGATGTATGGTTCTTTTAACGCGTAGCTTTTTTAATCGTAACTAATGAAGTCATATTTTATTAATTTCTGAGTAAAATTTTAATTTTTTTTCCTGACAACTCTCTTCTGTCGTCAAGTAAACACCAAATAGTCATACAGCACATAATAACCAAATGTAAAATCAATGTCATTGGTGCACAGACAAATGTTGTCGACAGTACATTGGAAGTAGGAAGTACAAATAAAGTGGTACGTAGAAAGTGTACCCTGGCAGCTGGCCAGGGTGATGAGACAAACAAGAATATCAGCGGTAAATCCCAACTTGGTAATCTGGAGAAAGTTTGTTTTGCATAAAATAGGTATTTGTATGTACTAAAGAATAAAATCAGATGCATTACCTACCCAACTTGACAAGAAAATCTGATTTAATTGCTTTAAAGTATAAATTCATTGTTAAGTTAACCTTCATAACAATACCGTCACGTCTCATACAAACAGGCTGTTCGTGTGAAAAACTAGAAAACGCCATATAAAATTAAAAAGAATGTGATATAATATTTTTTTTCTCTTTTCTGTCATCTAAACTATTTTTTCGAGAACTTCAGCCAGTTTTGTTTTTTAATAGTCGTCAATGAAGGTTTCTTTCTAGTGCAAGCTATGAGATGAGGTCGTAGTATACAAGTAGGTTTGTTTGTGAAACATTATTACAGTTACGGACAGAAGTAGCGCGGTTTAGTCGGCTGACGATTTAATTATGTAATTAATAGCTTCATACATTGAATATTAGAAGTACCAAATGTACGACAGTCACGTTATTAGAAGGGCTTAACATTATTTTGAGCCTGATTTCACAGTTTTATTTATAAGCATTTTTCTTTGTTTCGTTCCTTAAAATATCTGCTGTAGCTACCAGCAATATATCTCTTAACATAAGTAATGTTACACTTCAAATAATAAAATCTCGCTCAAGAATCCATCATTTTCCGCAGTTTTCCCCAGACGTTAGCAGCAGAAAATGGAAGGCAGTTGAAAGCGGGCGCGCGGTGATTTTTCAAACGAACGCTGTTCCGAGGTGTCGGTGTAATTGCCCTACTTTTACACAGGAAGCCGGCTTTACATTAATGTTGAGATATTGATAAGAATGATAAGTCATTCGGAGACTAATGGACTTTATTGAAAGGCGGAAATAATTAACTTTCAATATCCATTGAGGCTTACGTCGAAGTTTTGATGAATTTTGTTTTAAACAAACCAGGCTATGGAAGAGCTTTGATAGCATTCTTCTAACTCTAATGAATAAAAGGAAAATATACAGTGCAGTGTCCATTGACGCTTTAAAATGACTACTGATTCAGTTTCAGTATACAAAAGAGGCAATAAAAACCCTTTGACAGAATGAATCTCACTCAAATGAGTTTTATGCACAAAAAAAATGATGAATTTGTAACGGACATAATTATGTATTAAGTAGAAGTCTTGTATGAACAATACTGGAGGAGAAGCAGCCATAACAGTCAGCGAACATTCATCTGTTCACGTTATTCGGAAGAAATATTATACCAGCCCTGAATGTGTTAATGGCGTAAGTTCGTGTTTTAAGAGAATTAATAGCTGTTTTCTAGTATTTATGCTTGTGGGTATAGTTTGGAATAAACTTGAAATAGAGAAATATGGAGTTTAAACTCGATTTTGTATTTTAGGATCCAAAGAAATTCCGAATGTAGGCTGCAACTCATCATCTGTGTTAGTTATCATGTATCACTGTAAAGGAAGTCATAATGTCTCTACAAGTGAATACACTTCTATTCATTTATTGCTCCATTCCCGCCAGATTACAAACCGAATTCAGCTGAATACCAGTATTTACATGGAGCGACTGCATGTCTGACCTCCACAACCCAGTTAGTACCTTGCCTTACGATACCTCTTCGTAAGACTGGTTGTCAGACTTTCGGGCCACTGACTACCTGAAACAACTGTCAAAGTTCTATAAATGACAGCTTAGACCAACGGCGTAACGTGCTTTCCGAGGCACGGAAGAAACTCAGTATGTTATGGGTGGTCACCCATACACGGTCCAACCTAAGCAAACGCGACTTAACCTAACGCCTAGCTCCTGGTAGGCTGCAAATATCAAAATAAATTCAAGAATGTTTTACACACTAGGTATTCATGGAGAGAGAGCCAAAATATAACGTAGATAGAATACACCTACAATTCCGCACGCAAAATACGCGCTTTGACGTGGAGTTGCGGACACCAGCCCGATATACAATACAATACACTCCTACAATTCCATTATTTATGTACAAATACTTAGTGCAAATAGCTCCACTCAGCAAACTAATGCTTTCGAATGAAATAGCCCAGCAATATGAAGTGGTGCATGTTATCGTTATAAATAGGTGGTCGGTGCGCCGGCCATCGACAACTTGTGAACTGCCGAGCGAATGTATGTGGAGCCAGTTAAACAACTTGGCCCAACTCTGCCGAGTGTGCTCCAACACGTGTTTTAGCCTGTTTTACGTGTGGTAACCATTGGAGGTAACCGATAAAATTATCGTTGTAAAGGTTCGAATTTTTATGTTGAAATTTAATTTATTTGTGAAAACAAACGGTTACACATTACAATATTATACCTACAGAATTACAGCTAAAATGTGAGTAAATGTATATAATGTGTTTATGTAATATAAGTCGCATTGTTTTTATAACAATTAGTTATAAAAACAATGCGACTTGCGCTTACAATTAAATGTGAACGATAAAATGACATAATGTGTTAATGTTAAATAGTAATAATTTTAAAAAAAATACCGGCGTCCTGTTAATTAATTCCGAGATGTTAAAAGAGAAAATGTATTTTTTGTGCAACGATGTTTTATAAATAAGAAAACATACTCATAATACCTCGGTTCTGAGGATTGAGATATTTTCAGAAGATGATTCCTTTAACAAAATATTGCTTTCAGTATTTACTACCCACGTGGATGAGCAAGCGAGTGAAAAAACGACACTAAAATTGTTTCTTTGAAGACTTCATACATTTCAATCGCTGAAATACAAATGTATTTTCATTTCGTGAATGAGAGTTTTTTATTACGTCTCACTTAGTAAACACGAATGTGTGAAAAGAAAAACATTACGAATCATTTCAATATATGTTTACACCGCACACCCACTACACTATACACCGACCGCTTTAGTGAGTCCTCCGCCTTGCCACATCAAAGGCACATAAGGCGTCCACAAAGTCCTAACAATATCCTACAGGTGATTTGCTTTAAAATAACCATAATCCACGTAGGTATTACTATACTAATTGAAGCAATACGTGATCAACCTTCAGAATATTCCATTTAAATTGATACTTTCGCGAGGACTCATTAAAGCGGTCGGTCTATAATCAAATTAGGAAGTTGAACTAACGTAAGGTTTCAAGCACCAAAACCTCGTCACTGAAGAATCTGCTTCACACGAACTGAACAGCAGCATGGATGAGTTTTAGTCAGTAGCAGTCTGACACTCCCTTCCACTCCGCCCAGAGCGGGAGGGGTCATTTGATGATTTCCCATCCGAAAAAAAAAGGGTAGCTGCTTAACGATTTCGTAGAGCTTTTCTGGTGGTCACCACGGTTGATTCTGGCTTTCAGGAGTTGCAGTGGTTTGGGTTGTGTGGCGGGCTTGTCACATTAAAAAACTACTGACAATCCCAATGTCATTAATTTCGACACTTATATAATTTTCATTGCGTTATTTACGTTGTCTAGGCTAGGAGACTTCGTTTTAAAGCACTACAATACAATTGCCTTTAAAATCCTTTGGATTGTTATTATTTAAATTATGTTAAGCAGTTGGGAAGCAGGATTTAAAAAAAAATATTTTGAAAAATGTCATTTAATAAACTAGCCCCATCAAAACTACACAAACCTCCATACAACATAAAACAAAGGTTACAACACCAACCACACACGTGCCACCTTTTCCGTGCAACTCATTAATCAGGTGCTCAGAGACAAATGCATGCTGATTACCAATGCACCTCACTCCTTGTGAGCTCACCACATTGCTATCAAGACAACCGTGCCAAGGGAAGACGCCTCAGGACAGACACCTGCACGTAAAGGACGTAATTTTTGGCACGTGTAATATGTAATCAATGTCATCATAACATCACGCCTGTAATCCCCGAAGGGTTAGGCGGAGGGGTACCTTATCATCCACATTTTATTTTTAGTCCCGTGTAACAGGGCTCTAGCTTATTGCCATCAAACGGGCACAAATTCAGAATCCGTGGTGACTGAGAAATTCCGAATGGAAATACTCAATAACACTGCCCGTCCTGGGAATCGAGCCATGGACCTCATGCTCAACAGTCGCGAATGCGACTACTAGACCGATGAGGTAGTCAATAATAATATGTACATTTTTTTAACCGTTATTTTATCGGTCTTTGAATACTGTCAAAATTACAATGAACTTTATTTTCGTAACATCAAAATTGTTGTTTGGTTGCAGTCATTGACAAGACAGTGAAAATTGCAGTAATCTCTATTCTCGTAAAAATAAGGTTGCTGTTCCATTACAGCTGTCAGAGGTAAAAACTGTGATCGGACTGTAATTTGCCATTCCGAACTCAATTGTGGGTGTCAGGACTTAACACACGGGTTTCGACTTAACATTTATGTATTTTTATACAAAATTGGCGGCCATGTTTGTTTTTTTGTATATTTCGGGGTAATACCCTGCTTATTTTGGTGAAAATTTTATGATTATTCTATGCAAATACATTAGTTAGTTTAGCTTTCTAACTGCAGAGAATAGAGTAACTGTAGTTCTGCGAAAAGCTCTTTAGCTTACACACAACACATATTTTAGTTTATTATCTCTAGTTCAAGTCCAGTCTCTCGGGAAATTAACGAAGATTATTTCCACAATACTGTAGATTTTCCTTTAATAAAAGTCTTAGAATATACCAGCATTAAGTTCATGATTTGAGCCAAGCCACTTTTGTCTCTGATTCTCTATTCAATACTTTCAGCACCCGATAGGTAGTCGCTCCATGTAAAATACTGGTATTTAGGTTAGACTGCAAGCCGATCCCAACATATTTGGGAAAAGGCTAGGCAGATGATGATGAATTTTAGCACCTTTTATAACTACTTGCTACGTCCAACCTTCTGGTTCTTAAAGAACCAGTAAGAATTTAAAGTGTGATCTGATGAATCGCTCAAAGTCCAAAATGATCCTAAAGTTTGACAAATTCTCATGTTCACACTCTGATACCGGTTGCTAATCTCTTTTCGTTTAAGTACATGATAACTAATAGTTTGTAAGACGTCATCTACAACATGTCGTCATTAAATACATGTCCCACAAGATTCTGTAAAAGTGCTCTTAGATATTAGACCATCCATCATCGCTATCGTCTTGACACATTTCACAAGTACTGCGGTACTAACCCGATACATTACGATCGTCTAATAAAATGGCGCTATGATTAGACTCTCGATATGTTTACCTATTATTATTTTTTATTATGAGCCTAATCTGTCCCACGACAGGGCACAGGCCTCCCTTCCCTCTTTCCATTTTTCTCTGTCTTTGGCTATTTGGGTCCAATCCTTTAAGTAAGAGTCCAGCTCGTCAGGCCATCTCCTTCTGGGCCTACCGCGTTGACGGATTATGTTGTTCGGAAATCAATCTGTTGCCACTCTGGCTCAATTTTTATGCCACATGTGGTAGATGTGGCCTGCCCAGTTTCATTTTAAATTGGCGATATGTTTAGTTATTCAGTGAAAGAATTGTAACTGGAGATCTGTTTTAATTTTATTGAGGATTTTTTATTTTATCTGTGACTTGAGCCCTCATGTCAAAATTAAACAGTATCTAGGCAAAGGCATAGACAAAGACATGCTCTATTATAATGATCATAGACTACTATATGATAATGATGATGGAAAATTAAAAAAGTTATCAGATTGGTATGAGCTACCACAAAGCTTTGATCAATTACGTTGAAAGTTTTTGTGGAAATACGATACGCTTTGAAAGTGATTGCCACGGGTATAGGTCCTCTGGTGTAGGTCGCGGAAATCCGCTAGAGCGGTCCATGCGACGATGCTTGAGGAAGGTCGAAGCGACGACGCTTTAGGATGGTCTATGTTCAGCTGAAAGCTGTCTTTCATCTGAAATGATGATAATGAGGGCATTTATCGGTTCCATAGAAAAAAAATAATTAAAGCAATCAGAAGAAAAAGTAAGTACATAAACTTACCGTCATTGAAAAGGCATTTAAGATTCAATTTAATCGAATTCCAAACTGCCAATCGTCCACAGCTGTTAAGAATGAAACCAGCTGTTGCACCGAGTCTATTATTATGTCCAGAACATTCACAAATAACAATAATATAAACATTTACTCGCTATTATTGTTGACGTCGCCTTATCTGCGAGTCAGCTCTTCTTACAGACGGTCAATAGCTTTGCCTGTCCCAGTTTGTATTTACATCGTAACATGACGCCTGTAGTCTTAGTCGGATAAGTAGAGGTCCTCTTACACAGGGTGAATTTTCAAGTGGGCGTGGATGGCCAAATCCGAAACTATGACGAATAACGGAAAATGCTCAAAAGAGCCTCGAGCCCGATTTTGATGAAAACTAAAACTGCATCGTTGGATTTTTGGAAAATCAATATTCCTAGCCAGGAATCGAACCCGTTGATTTTGAAAAAAACAATACATACTGTATTATTCCACCATTCGATAGTGTCGCTATTAAGGATCAAATTCTGTGAAGTAATGACATACCGCAAACTAAACGAAACAGTTTATTTTTGATAAAACACATAACATATCTACAGCATTGTTCGCTGTTGTGTTGAAGAGACCATTTCAGTGCTTTAGCTAGTAGGTCCCATCATTCATTCGGAGTCACAAACTATGTTCCACCTCTTAAACTACCCTATGCCCAAAAACTTGTAGTCTAAAATTATCTCTGCGCAGCCACCGACGCGTGCAAACGTCGCCGTGGAAGTGACGAAGCTTTGGTCCAACAAAAATTAGAAATACTGCCGTGCAAGAAGAAGAAGCTCACGTCCCTCAATTTTAGGAAGGCTCGTATTGTAGAACGTATTGTGGTATTGTGTTCTAACCGGTAGTGCTCACCATGAACTTAGATGTAGATTTGAGTATGGGTCGATGAGAATTCTGCCAGCTTTCAATCAGCACACACATGAACTGGGATTTACGATCTAAAGTTGTCCTTAGATGCAAATTGATTATTTGTATGTGTAGTGGCTTTCATAGTAAACATTACTATTTTCCCTAATGATCTATACAGGATACTTGTACTTGCACAGAACCAACATTACCGGTTAGAACAAAAACTTCTCCCATGTGCTTCCAACATGACATTAATATGTCGTAAAGGCAGTGTAATATGTCCGGCAAGTCCCACTCGTTCCCATTTCATGCCATGATTTCCTGAAAGCTGTTACATTATCCAATATACTCGTGACTAAATAATAACAGCTGCTCGGATCAATCTTCAGGGTAACCCCGCGCTTGCCAAGTTTGGTTTGTGGATGGATGAGCGCCCACCACCACCACCACCACCGATAACATACCTAGTTTCCTCCGTGCCTCGGAAAGCACGTTAGTCCCGGCTGTCATTTGAGGATCTTTAACAGTCGTTACAGAAAGTCAGTGGCCCGAAAGTCTGACAACCAGTCCTTACCAAGGGGTATCGTATTACCCAGTACTAATTGGGTTGTGGAGGTCAGATAGGCAGACGCTCCATGTAAAATACTGGTATTCAGCTGCATCCGGTTACACTGGAAACCGACCTCAACATGGTTGGGAAAGGCTAGGTACATGATGATGACCTACTTATATATGTAAGGTCAGATTGTTACTATTCTACTACAGATTTTAAAATATTAGATCTTCTCTTAGTTCTTTTTAGTTTCACGGATCTTCTTCATAAATATTGGGGTCATGTCACTTTGACAGTGACATTTCATTATTTACAAAAAAAAAAGAGATTACAAATTCTCATTGATTATGATGTATTCCAAGAGTTCTACATTTACTCGTAAGTAATTGTATTTGATTAAATTCTTTACTATCGCAAATCTTTATCGAGAGGAAACAAATCACACGCAGAGCAGCTTTTCTACCTAAAGTTAACCTGACCAAAGGCTACCCAACATTCATTTGTTTCTACATAGATTAATCAAAAGAGAATCAATCGTAAAATAAAGTTTTATTTCTCTATCGTAAACGAAGCGCTTTAAACTAAAACACGATCTATTCACGTACAATCGCACCCAACGTTCCTCGATCCCTGTAATAAATCACTAAATAAAAATGAGTTGGCATTTAAAAGTGGGTGCATCTTGCGAGTTTGTCACAGTCGGGGAAACGCGGGGAAACTCTGCCTATTATAAATAAACGTAAACTTTCTCATTCACAACGTTATTTCGGGCACACGTAACGTGGATGCACGTAATGGACGCCCACTGCTCGCGATGCCGATGTTTTAGTGCGGAGGCCAAGTCAGCATTGACATATTGCTGTTGTTTTGACATATTGGTAGAAGAAAACTTATGTATTTTTTTTATGATAAACAAGAGAGCTAGTTTGAATTGGGAGGTCTAAAAAAATCTTCCAATATTTTTTTCCAATTTACGAAAAGCAAGTATTCGTAAATCTAATTAAACTATTGACATAAATTAATCACCAATATTTTATTCCTTCAGCAGGATTTTACCTACTTTTTCCAGTTTTCACGAACAAATTACTGCACATACTTTTAGACGTCTTCATTAGTCATTTATTCATTTGTTTAACATAGGTACAATAATAATAGTATATCAAGGTAATAAAGAGAGCGCTATGTTATGACAGAGTGCGTACAAATGTTTGTAAAAAATTAAGAAATCAAGCCAGGCAAGTCTCAATAATTAAATAAAATAAAATAAGCCTGGACCTCACCATCATCAACAATAACCTCTCAATATAACAAGAAGAAATCTGTCAACAGCACAGTTAATCCATTTAGTAGACACGACCGTGCAGATTCCGGGTGCAATACTATTAGTGTCTTCCATTTCGGTAATGCCGTCTTTTGTTTGCGTCACGACATTTTCTTCGTTTTTTCTTTGACGTCCATGGAAAGTTTTCTATTGAAAGACGCATTCATTTAAACAGTGCCCTAAGAGAGCGGACAAGCTCGTGAATTATAATATTTTTTAGTTATAAAATAAGTTTCCTTAACTAGTGCAGAGAGATAAAATATCACGAAGATCGATTATTGTCTAATCATGCCTATCCATCAAACTAAGTGTTTTATTATTTGCAATAGATTACGGTCCGTCTAAAATACAAATATTTACAATATCATCAGGATTAAGTAAACGGAAAATTGAACAAACGAGATCTTTGCATATAAAAAATATTACGTAAGCGTATGATTAGGTGTAATGTGCAAATTAAAGTATTTCTTATTATGAAATGAGTATTTGGAACTGATTAATTTATTCAATTACAAATAGGAGAGTAAATACAGCATGATTATATGTCTAAGTATGATCAGACTTTAATCATTGCTCGTTGAAGTAAGATGAAAACTAACTACATAAAGATTACGAAGTCACCTGACTGGACTGTCGCCATCTTAGAGGCCACGCCTTAATAGACATCAGCGTGTCATTTGCCGAGAGTGTCATTACCGTTCCGAAGCAATTACGTAGGGTTTCTTGTCATACAATCGAGTTGCACGACACTGCCGACACTCGCTGACACTCCTGACACTCTTGAAACAACGCCAGATTGCATTGACAGTTGTTAATGATACGCTACGACACGACACGGAAAAAGAATCGGATTTTGTTGAAACACTTTTTGTGAACGACTGTACACATACTTTACGAATAGAATGGTCGTTCGAAATAATTATTTCAATCTTCCTTAAAGCTTTTGTAATTGGATGGAAAATTAGATCGCTTTTAGTAATTTACTTAGGTACTTATATATTTTTCCTACCTACAATACAAAGTCAAGAACGATTAAAAACTAATTCTTGATAATCGATACAACAATTACCTTCCGTAAAACGACAACATAGTATGACAAGATAATCTCTCTTGACTAATGACATTAAATATCAGGCGAATTATCATAATAATTGGCTCAGATCATTGTGGAAGGAAACCAATTAATTAATCTAACCATTCATAAGGAACACATGCTGTAGTAACTACACTTGGCAGGGCTCAATCGAAGTTTCTCCTTAACATATAGCTATGCTTAGGTTACTGAGAGATAAGTTCTCGATACAAACTTTAGATCGAAACGCGTCATGTAGGTACGCACGGCAGCCAATCCAGCTATGCAAATTCAAATTAAGCTGATCTCTCATCGTATGGGAAGCTCATACAAAGCGAAGTCAGGTTATACTGGCTATATATAGCTTGATGTGCCGCCGTGTGTACATACCTTGTACCGTCATATTGTAGGTGTTGATCATAAAGTTGTTGCAATGAACAGGGGATCAAGTGATAATAACTGCTAACATGTTAATTTAACCATTATTTTCTTGTGTTTTGTTCTGTGCGGACTAATTAATATTTTTTCTTTCTACATGGTATTTCCTACCGCTATATTCTGATTTGAATTGTAAAGAAGTCGGTGAAAATACAGAAATATGAGAAAGTTCCAGTTGACGACAACTCAACAAATCTGATATTCCAGATGAAATTTTCAGATCTATTCGTTTTCTTTTTCTGAGTGCTTTACGACTTATCCGATTGAATAAGCCTCAATATCTAGAAATATCGTGTTAGATTCAAATAAGTAATAAAAACCTTTTTGAACTTTACGCAACGTATATAAAGTCGAATATAGATTTTTCAGGTCATTAAACTTAACATCAATCATCAATTCATCACACACCGTCTTGCCCTATATGGCAAAGCACTTCAAATTCATTTATTTCGATACAAAATGTACTTACCTAAGTAAAAATATTTACAAACGTCCAACAGATACGTATATAGTTTGTTGTCATAAGAAGAATATTAGTACATTATTTACAAAGTCGGTGCAAGTAATTATTGATTACTTTTATTTACTCAGCACAAGTATCACTATGTATTTATTTTATATTCTTTCTTCATCATATCCTGCCATTCATTTTAAATGACGTTCTTTTGAGTACCTAAGCATACAAAAGTTGTGGTCGTTCTTTTACCCAGACCAATTTTCCTGAAGCCTGTTTAAGGAAGCTACTTCGATGTTTCGGCTGTGAGGAATTTTTGTTTTAAACCTAAATGCAACTTTATGCAGAGCCTGATACAGATTTGTTTAAAATTTGGCTCATCATATCATAATCGTAACTCTATGATTACGTCTTTATGTTCGTAATTAACAAGGTAGGTAGTTGGTATATAATTGCTGGCATATTCATGAGTTTTGTTTGACGCAAACAAATAAATTAATAATACCATACGTTGTTGGAAACTTAGATAATTGTATAGAAGGCGTAATTTCAGACAATAAAACGAGTTATTGTCTAGGACTTCCAAGTTTCACAGTGACTAAATAATATGACCTGTCTGGGTGGCGCTGCTTGCTAAGGTAAATGTCAACTAACTGTCAAACACAGATATTTAACAAATTTTCCCGGAGGCCAAGATAAAATGGACATATAGTATTCGTAATACTAGTTATGCCAGTTGATATAACACACGTGTAAGTAGTAGAATCTAATAAATATTCAAAAAATAGTTTGCTGCCGATGTCTGATTGATATCATCCTCCGCACGACGCACTAGTCATCATAATAACTGGGTAGGTACATTAGTTATGTTCTTGTTTTATTAATTAGTTCTTTGTTGACCGCAGGGCTAGGTCGACAGTTCACCAGTTATATTTCCTTTAAGACATTATTAATATTCTTCGTTCGTAGGGCTTAAGATTTCTACATAATTTACCCAAAAACTGGAGCAAATTTTCTTTAGAAAACTCCGCAAAATCCTTTATCATAGACAAAATCAATACCAAATAGTTTAGCCCCTAGCCGAAAACAAAAAAAAAACATTCTCCTTTGAATTTGGAACGTCGTAAATCTCTAGGGCCCTTAGCTGTTTGCTGGATTCTATGATAGCACAAATTTCAATTTGTGCAGTCCCATTTTTTACAACAAAAGCCTGATATTACCTTACTACGGCCGCTCGTAAAAAGAATATAAAGGCTCTTGCTTTCCTTTTAGACATTTTAGGATTTTCTTACGTAATATTTAGGGTATGATTTCACATAAAAAAATGGGGCATAATAGTGACCAGTCACAAAAGCGGAAGTAAAAGAACTCCTTTGCATTTATTTTTATATCAAAATGTCTCCCATTTTATTTTTACGCGAATGCTTATTTTGCAAATGGAGAGCCTACAGGCAAAGAATATAAAAAAGAATAGTTTATTGTGAAAAGAATAGTTACTTTTATTTTTCTGAAAAAATATATGGCCTGAACCATCATTTGTAACCAGCCATACTGTTTTCATCTCTACTTAGTATAATAATTCATCGAGGATGGGGTTGGAGGTGGTGTGTAAGTCCTAAAAACATACCTCAGTCTTACCCTTCGGAGAAATACAGGCGATAGGTATGTTATGTTCATAAATCATCAGAACCACATCTTAATCTCCATCTAATTGTCTAAAAAACAACTGATTTTAATTTATGTTTCCGTTACAAACCGGCCAATGCGTCGAAGTTATATTGATAGGCAGCAGAACTTAATTGGAACCTCACAAAACTGTTCATCTGGGGCTCTCTGCTAATTGGCAATCAACGACGCATCGCCCGACGTCACAGACATAACTATACTGGAAAGTACACAGTATACAACCGTCCAAAAAAAACTAGCAAATATTGGGGAGGGAGAAAGAAGAAGAATAAAATAGGAAAAAAAATAAATAGGGAGGGATAAATTTTTCAGGAGCAGCTACGGTATCTGGACTTGTGCTTGATTGATAGCAATAGGCTCGCTCCCTAATACATAGTACTTAAACATAACTGGCGAAATGTGGGTCTACTATTAGGTATACCTACACCCATGCCTAACCCTTCGGGGATTACAGGCGTGATGTTATGTGTTATGTTATGTAATGATGTTTCATTGTAACTAAGTATACAAAAGTTCGCCTATGTTTATAGCCATGTTGTTCCAAGTTACAGCTGTGTATATCCCAGGGAGGCTTGTGTTTGAGTTGGGGAAAAGTACTACAAAACTAATTGTTACTCTGTTACCCTTGTATCACAGAATTCGTAGGGTAGGGGAAGCGGACAAAGTTTCCTACCTAAGTACACTTTATACAAAGAAATACTCGTCAAAAAATGTTTGCACGATTTGTGAGTTTAGTTGTCTAACAGAACTACTCGTAAATGCGTTCGTTTCTTGGCTTATTTGAGACTTTCCAAACTTCATCAAAAATATTCAGTTGTTCATGAAACTAATATACAGGGTGAATTTTCCAATCATCACAGAACTTGATCCTAATTAGTGACACTATCGAAGGGTGTGATTATTTTTTTCAAAACCAACTGGTTCGATTTCTGGCTAGGAAAATTGATTTTTCAAAAATCTAATGATGCATTTTTACTTTTCATTAAAATCAAGCTCCGAACTCCTTTGAGTAGTTTTCGCTATTCATCATAGTTTCAGATTTGGCCATCTCCGTCCACTTGAAAAATTTTACCCTGTATAGAGTTACAAAAGAGACTTCTGGCGCGTGGCCATTTACGTAGTAACGCCGCCATTTTGTATATTTTCTAAACAAAACAATTTTAAAATTGTTTACCGCCAACGCCCCATGCCATTGTCATAAATAAGCGCTGTACTTGTATCAATATTATGATCAATATTTAATTTAAAAAATACAAGAGCGTAATTAAAACAGATTTGTTCCAATATAGTGTTAATTATTATAATCAATGTACCTAAGTACCTACGATACCATACATTAACAACGTGTTTGTTTTAATTATGCTTAAATAAGCTTCGAATATACAACACGTTGATTGCTAAAAACGATTAATTAATTTTATTATTTTTTATTTTTTTTAAATACTGTGTTGTTCGTTATAAAAATGGACATCATTAGCTAGACTAAAAACAATACTATTATGAATATTTTTTACCACCAAAACATGTACTCGAACGTATGTAGGTTTTTTATTAATTTTTGACATAGGTACCTCACAAACCTACCATATATTAATGTTATTTAATTTGTTAAACCTTTTGTGTAAGTACTACCCAAGAATTACTATTTTATTCACATGTAAAGACATTTA
The DNA here is from genome assembly GCA_910589295.1 of Noctua janthe. Taxonomy (NCBI): domain Eukaryota; kingdom Metazoa; phylum Arthropoda; class Insecta; order Lepidoptera; family Noctuidae; genus Noctua; species Noctua janthe. The sequence continues at coordinate 6,752,535 of OU342556.1, read as the reverse complement.
AATACATTTACTGGATTTGACTGGACGACGCGAACAGAATCGGCAAGAACCCAGTGATTGCTATCGGTACAAGTTTAACGTATCAAACTTGGCAATTATAGGTCATTTAACTAAATGGACGTTGACAGGGAATCGCGTTTTTCTACAGCATCTAAAATCTTTCTGCTTAAACAAACTAACTTATCATTCCGACATATCTAGCTAATTTACATCTCAGTGCCAGTGCGAACACAGCTGTGCGTCCTGCGCCTGAGTGCGCGCCGCAGATCGAATACGCATACGCAGCGTGGCCTTAGCACACATACTGACCGCCTGTTTGTCATCATTACACATCATTTCATCGGCAAACTCGCCTACTTCTATGTTTGCGTATAATTTGCCGAGTACATAAATATTACGGAACATGATTGTGTTTAAATTTATTGGTAAATTGTTTATTCTGCAGCCTTGATTAACATCAAAAAGGAGTTCCATCGAATGATATTAAATTGATGCATAAAGGCAAAATTCACCAATGAACCTTAAAGCAATCAGCTCATCTAAACTGCGTTCAGTAGCTGCCTGGGTCACCATTACTAGGGAACACTGACAGTTCTCGAATGTGGTTTATTGTGTTTAAGTTCATTTGTCAAATTCGCCCTTAGTCTACTTTTAAAGTAGTCTCTGTGAACGACGTTCATAAATGTATGGGAGTCAAAAAACGAACGATTAAATATTGAAACGGGCTGGTGTCAGACAGTCAGTGTATGTTCAAAGCGCGTATTTTGAGTACGGGTGAGAAAATCGATCATTCTATCCACCCACTTTTAGATATAATGTCAACATAAGTCTAGCTTTTTTAAATTTACATATTCATCAGACAGTTCCGCTAGTTAATTTGGCATGAGTCACTCACAGAATGTCAAATATTATGACAAATACTATTATTAATATGCTAACATTTTTTTCCATGATTAAAATTGTATTTAAATAATTTGACATTTTTATTATCTAGCCATCTATGAATCACCGATAAGTCTTCATTTGCAAAATCAATAAGAAGTTCCTTGACACCTTTTAAGTAAGTTCAAGTTAGTCATTTCACCTTTTAGCAACATACAATAACTTCACGTCTACTCAAGATTTTAGATTACACGTTTTCCTCGATACCTCGTTTAAATAAACGGCGTTGGTGCAACACAACTACAAACAGCTTCGGGATTTGATTCGCCATAATTCGGAATCCCGATCGTCCCGTGTTCGGGTCCCAATTACCCTTCCCGTGATAAATTACCGCGCACGTGTCATTAATTACAACTGTTTTGAGAATAACCATCGTCACGGTTCACTTTAATTAATACCATAACATCACGCCTGTTTTCCTCTAAGGGTTAGACAGAGGTGACCCACACCTTACCAGTGATGTTTAAGTCTCATGGAATAAGGGGCGAGACTAATGCCATCAACCAGGCACAAATCAGGCTGCTAATGAGAATTTCCTGGCGAAAAACCCAATAACACTTACCCAGGACCTCATGCTCAGCAATCGCGCTTACAACCGGTTCACTTTCATTAATATTAATTAATACCAAATTGGGTTTTTCTGAACTGCTACATGCATAATGGCAGAATTGTTTTGTAGATGCTCCGATTCGTTTAATGTTAATCGTCTTTTTATCAAGCAGATCTTCAAATTGAGGTATTATTAGTATTGTAATCTAAAAGTTAATCTAAGTTGAACAAAAAACGCACGCTTTAAAAAACACGATCAACTTATTTGCGAACTCTATTTTGCATCCTGCACACGTTAATTTGTTCATTTTTACACTAATTGTTTGATACAACACAATGATTTGATCAACCCACGCTACAAACTGCTTACCTCCACACTCAATACGTTAAAAAACAATGACTACCGTGTAATGACATAATAAAACCGCTAAAATAGTGCGGTGCGTGTGTGGGTGTTTGTCTGTGGTCTGTAGGTCCCATTACGTCAATAAAATAATTACTTGTTCCACGAACAGGCGATACGATCCACATCTCGATGTAATCGGTCAGCTTTTCCTGTCACGCTCCCGGTAATCGTCCACAATTAACATCTAGTTGCACGTTTTTTTCTGTACCGTTCACAGATTATTTACATTGATAACATTTTGAATGTCAATGTCGGTTTTTTTTTAATTTTTGCAGTTTTTAGGCTGTGAAAAAAGAGTTATTGAGTTATTACTGTCAACGTCAATTTGAATGAAGATTATTATCATCGCAATTGCTCAGTGATTGCATTTATTTTAAGACTGAATCACGATTGTTATGCGAAGTCACATAATTTTCTGACAATGCCGTATTCAAGTGTCAGAAAATTTCGGTCATGAACACACTACACAATAACTTTAATTAAACCCGCTGCTATTTTTCTTGTTTTTTGCGCCAAGATCTTCGTTAAAGTAATAAAATCAAATTACAACCAAATCTAATTCACACAGATTCGATAAAATGCATAAATCACTTTTATTAACACTTAATTAAAACGTTGATCAGAGCGGCGCCTGCGCCACAAACATAAGATCAGAGAGAAAAAAAAACGAAAAAAGGCCAAGTTCATTAGTTGCATTCGCACGGTGGCCTACAGGTATGCAAAAATATAAAAAACAAAATACAAAAATGTGGCTAATTTACATAAGATTCCTTTGGGCTGAGTTATCTTAATGCTGGGTTCTCCGTCGTGGCTCGAGGTGTCAGATTGTGTGTGTTGTGAAATATGCGCCGCGCCTGACAAGGGTTGTTTTAATTTAATTCAAAGGAAAAACCGCCGCCGTTGCTCGTAGTATCGTATTTAAATCGTTCGCAGATAATGACGAGTGATAATTCACGCGCGAACTTGGCTCACTCTGTCGATGTGGTAATTAAATTGGGAGCAATATGTGAGCTAATTATTTTTGCAATAATGTATGTCGGGTTCATCACAAATTGAATAGATGTCGATAATTAAGTGGCAAAAACATTTTTCGTTTATCTTTCAGATTTTAATGACAGTGAACAAATATTTTGACACTGCATTTAAAACAAATGAAACACCTCAATGCCACATTAAACAATGAGAGTATTATACACTACATTTAATTACACATACAAGTATCTGTTTTACCTATGTACATAACAATAAAATTCAACGAACTAAAACATTGGACGCCATAAAGACTGTTATAAAATTTAATGCTACCGTTATTTCGTACCTTTAGAAAGAATTATCAGGGAGGTATGATGACAGCCATGAAGACGGGGTCGTTGCCCTCCCGTCCTGCGAGCCCAAAGTGCCCTTCACTTGCCCTAAACAAACCTCACTTAGATATTTATGTAAGTAACTAAATCATGTCTGGGCAAGAAATTACCTTCGGTAAATATATGAGAACTGGGCTGTGATTGCTTACGTCAACTTTTGTGAGAATTATTTTATTACATTTACATATTTGGTCCTTAAGAGTTCATATGAATTTAGAATCTCTAAAGGATTAGTAATACCTTGTCAAAAGCACTAAATTGGGCACATACCTACCTATTATAGAGGGGTTATAAGTACTGAATAATTCTACTAATATATTATTATTAATATAAATACGAAAGATTGTGAGGATGGAAGGATGTATGAATGTTTATTAGTCTTTCACGCAAAAACCACTGAAATGATTTGGATGAAATTTAGCACAGAGATAGTTTATAACCTGAATTAACATATAGGATACTTTTTATCTCGGAACTACGATTCCATGAGACGGTTTTGGTACCGAACACCACGCTGGCGTAGCCGTGGGCATTATCTAGTATCACAATATTTTAATAACAGTTTCGTCAAAAGCTATTACGCCTTCACCTGTTAATTTAATTCAATATGTTACGCCCCGCAGTGCAATAAGTTGCTAATAATGACACCTCTTAACCATTTATGGGAACTTGTAATTATCAGATACTCATAAAAACCTTTAATGACCTGCCGATTGGTGTTTCCCACCCACCCACTGGTTGCCAAGTGGAAAATGATAGTCCAGGTCAAAAGTCAGTCTCGTAAAATTCACAAAACGCAGAAACAACATTATTTTTATCGGCCTTTTTAAAAAATAAAATCTGAAGACGTTTTTAATGAAGTTATTAACATAAAGTGATTGCTGGAATGATCTCAAGGGTTTAATACTTTAATTATTATCGCAGTGGGTGAGATGATTAAGTCGAATTACTGAGGCCGATGCACTGTGCGTGGGTGGTACCTAATAAGTGCTGATGAGTGCATCTAATGTGCATTTAACAGGCTGATGTCTCTTTATAAAGATGTCTTGGCTTGTGCCAAGACATCTTTATAAAGAGACATCACATCAGACATCACATAAAGAGGCAACACTTCAGGTTGATTTCCAATCAGAAACGACGCGGGAGTTGCGATGATTGGTCGTATTCAAAAATGGAATATGAAACAAATGACCTCTCATTTTATGGAGTTCGTTATGCTTGCCAGTATTGCCAACCAATTTTGGGATAACAGGCGTATTGAACATTTTATGTCAGAATTCTGTTGATTGCTTTTGACCTTCAAATTATCCTAATTTAGGCAGTTACAGAAGCGGTTTAGAATGTCTAGTTAAATTCAAAGTCTTAAAATATTGAAGTGTGGCGAGTATCACTTGAATATTCATAAATTAAGGGACTATTATTCTATATATAAATAGGTACTGGGAACTCGATTTGAAGCTTATTTAAAGTATTATAATAATTACTTTTCAAACATAACAGTTACTTCGTTCTAAATAATAGAATTAAATCAATCTAGTTAACCAAAACCGATAATACGTCAATAATTATCTACTACAAAAATAACAGATACGAATGGATTTTATATCGTGTTCAAATGACCTAAATAGGCATCTATAGATAATCACCAATTTCAGTACATAGGTACTATGTAAAATACCTCAGCGTAAGTGCTGAAACTTTTACAAGAAGTTCCACACCAGCTTATTTGTAAGCTCTGCGCCACAGATTCGCAAACCTGTCTTGTATCCTACAACTATCGGAGGATCACAGCACAAGCTGGCGATGAAATGTAACGAAAATAGGAATGATTTTTAATAGAAAATACAACTATACACTATACAGCATTTTGCTTGAACCTTTAGCGACTAACAAAATTAATATTACCCATTATATGAAACTAAGGAGGACACCTACGTAATACTTTGTGTTGTCCATTATTTAAATGTCATGATTTGTGTATATCTTTTGTTGGAGAAAACATCATGTGCAAAAAGAGAATTTTAAATTTTCGTTAGGCCACAGGAACGAACAGCAATATACTTCCAAGATGAAAGCGTGACGCTTCACTTCGTCCCGTCACACTGTCCCGTTGACACTTTAACAACGTGCAGCACAGCCTCACAAGTGTGAAGTATTAGCATAAAATAATTACAAAGTAACCCTAGCTGCTACAGTTATTTTAACATCTTCGAAGCATCCGCTGTTACGTTTCATTAGCTAGACCTACTCGTTTTAGAGCGAATACCGACCGACTGCGACTGCTGGTAGACTTGCATAATTATATAGCAGAGGTATACAATTGAAAGACTACAGTTACCAAGCAAATAGCATCACTACATAGTATAAAACAAAGTCGCTTCCCGCTGTCTGTCTGTCTCTATGTATGCTTAGATCTTTAAAACTGCGCAACGGATTTTGATGCGGTTTTCAGTAATAGATAGAGTGATTCAAGAGGAAGGTTTATATATATATATATATTGCACCCGTGCAAAGCCGGGGCGGGTAGCTAGTATTTAAATAAAGACAGAATCATTTATTTATAACCCACCAACATCATAAAAAAACATAAATATCTGCCTGTTAACCGTGAAATCCTAAACAGAAGGCCACCCTCGCCGCTTCGAAGAACAAATCGTGGAAAATTGTCATGATCGCCACGCGCAACACGAAATTGATGATAAAACACGGGAAAACGAGGGAACTCGCCCCCCCGACACCTTTTATAACATTACGCCAAGAAAGAGGGTGACTTATTCTTTGCGCAGACAGAATTGCTCTAGTGAAATTAATAAAATCAGTGTTTTACGAGACGGCCGGAGCATGGTAATGAGAGCCAGCCCTCCCCCGGCCTCCTGCCTACTTGGCTGAGGGCGCCACGTAATGCCGACTTTAAGACTTCCCTGAAAGGCAATTTATTTAAACTTCAAATGAAGAAAGGTTAGAAAAGAACTTTTTTACTAAACGGAGTAAATAAACATTAAGTTCTTTGTTCAAAGTTGTAAATTATCCTCAGGCAAGCCTCTCGCTTAGATAACGTTTAAATATTCGCATAAAATCCGTTCGTAAAACTTATTTGTCTAAGATTTATAGTGTTGTTCACTTTAGGATCTCGGTCGCAAGATTATATAGTAGCAATATATCTGTATGCTCTTTACAATCTCATCAAATTGGCCACTCCTTGTGCCATTAAACGCGGTGACTTTTAATACAGTGCGGAGGAGCGTGATGCAACACTATCGTCCGAGGTGGGCCCGGCTATAAAACTAACAGCGATAAGAGAGGCGATTTAGAAAATATATATACCATTTTATTATCATATTATCTCGAATATCACAATGACCACAATAGAATAACAATATATTATTATGTGTAAGATCGCTCAACATGTTTATAAAACGATAGTTTTAGATCGATGGCACGCCTCCCAAATGTATAGTGGGTGTTGTGTAGATAGCGTCTATTCTTTTTGTTTAGAGTCTTTTAACAATTCACATATATTCGTGAGCAAAGGAGTGCCGATTGCCACAATAAATATAAGCGCGACTATACACCGAACAATGTTGATTAAGCAACTATTTTCTTGCGAGAAATACTAACTGTTCACTCGAACAATTTTCTCTGGAAAGCGCTAATTGCTGAACAAACTTTCAAAGATTGGAATCTTATTAGATCGCGAATGTTCCTAGAAAATAATACCTAAGTAGGTAAGACATTTATAACCTACAATTCTCAGATAATTTGCTATTGCCAACTGTAATTTGTAAATAAGTTTCTCGGAACAGTTCAGTTCAGTAATAACTCTTACTCAGATTGAAAATGACCATAGACCGACGAAAAAACAAAAAAAAAAAAAATCTCTCTGCCAGTAAAGACTTACCTAAAGAGTCCCGTCAAACATTCAAGTAAACTCAAAATAGCAGCGCAATATAGCCAACAAGGCATCTTTTGTAATATTGCCTAAGCTTACCTACGGTCGGTAAAATAATTGCGCTAGTAAAATTTCATAGCGGTCTGTAGCACTTAAATGGCGGGGAGTGCCAACGGATGGACGGAAGAATGATGGCCGCTGACTCATCACGGCCTCACTGCTTCAAGTCATCTGATTATTGGTCGCCGACCCTGTCTGGCGAATTCGCGATTCATCTGAACGTAGACAAGTTTTATTGCAAATGACTATGTTAGATGCAAATAAATAGATGTAGAGCTTCCGGTTTTTTTTTTATTTGAATACGCTCTTCATAGTTTTTACAGTTCATTGGCTTTTTTCGTACCTATTGCAATAAAATTTTCTAAAAAGAAATATATACACGCAGATACATACAGTCGATTTAACGCTTTTTATTTCTAATCACAAATTCACACTATGTTGACAGCCGCATTTTAATACATATCGTTTTAATACATCACCGCCAACTCAGTTCATAAATAACACATTAAATAAATAGTTTGACATTATTACAGTGTAGGTTAAAAACATAAATAACCCTAAAATGCCGGCCGGCTTGCGTGTCGAATGTCCCGTGGTTGGTAACACGGCGTGCCGCTACTAACCCATATCGCAAGAAACGGATTTACGAGTAACTAGCTCCTTCCTGTGCCGTCGCTCGCATTAACTAGTCGACTATGGAGCTATGACGAGGGTGACCTTCCTCCATGCCTATTACGTAACTCAATGCCGGATTATGGCTGCTTTCATGGCTGCCATATATCAGATAGCATTTTAAACATCAAAATAAAGCCTAATTTGATTCACAAAAGAATTTTTGTCCTTTTAAAAAATGTGAAGCGCTTCCTCCATGACAAAATACCGGCAGAAAATTATAGCACACGGCATAGTTTTCCCAAAAACTGCAGCATTAAACTCATCTAACCCGGTTCCACGTTCATTAATGTAAAAGTTTTACAGCTAAACAGCCATTATTATAGTTTCCGCGATAAAAACTAGTTATAAATGTATATAGCGAGTTATTACGCTGTTCGCTCGTCATATCGGCCACAAAGGAACGTGGAAGTATTGTTGCAAACTCGTAAAGCCGTGCAGATAAGTGCTTTTTAATATTAGGTAAACATTCACAGAAATGTAAGAAGGAATATCTTTCCAACTTGTGCAAAAGTGAGAGCAATTGAAATGAAACTACTTCGCCAGATTACTTTGACAGTTTAAATCGACATTCTATTAGTACTTTTGAACTGCAATTAAGGGGTTAATAAAAAGTGAGTTAAAAACTGAGCTTTTCATTCGTTTTTCTAGACAGTACGAACACAATTGCGAAATGTTTAGCCATTGCATTGTAACGAAGTAACCCTGCGAATGCAGATGAGTTCACAGCGGGTTCAACACTCGGCGCTGGTAACATTAGTTGGAAACTTTCGAACTGAGTACAGCTGTGGAAAAAAGCAATCAATTAAATCAATACAGATCTATTTCTGTCCATATCTAATTTACATGGCCACGGAAAGGATAAACTTGGCAAAGTTGAAATATTACCTAATTTCTCCCGAGCCACAAGATACAACCTACCTACGCTTAGATTGTGGTTCATCGAATCCCACAATTGTAATGATACTTATGAGGTTTAGAAGGAGAAAGGGGAGGCCTTTGCCCAGCAGTGGGACATCTGAGAGGACTTCCAAAAAAAACGTTACGTTTTGATGAATAAACTTTACTTGACATTAAAAGAAAGCGTGAGAAACCTGTTTTCAAAATGACCTTCAAGAAAATAGGTAAAGTAGGTATTACAAACTGCTTTCATAAGGATCTCATTAGTGAGCAACAGCATCCAATATAAATCTATATTATTTTCCCTAAATCTCGAAAACCCTTCCAAGAAATGAGGTTCGAGGAAAATCTTATAAGGCGCTGTTCACATTAGGTAATGACTTACTCATCTTTACGTGTCGGAGGCACATGTATGTGGATGTGTCCTTGTCTTAAATCGCACGGCCGAGGTAGCGTGTCCACATGATTGGGCTATTATCCGTTTGGCGACACGGAAATGCGACGACCGACTTGATGATTTTATTATTGTGGAATTTGAATATCGGAGGAATTTCTTTTGCAATATGGCCAGTATTTATTCCTGAGAATTTCATAAATGGAACAGCGGAATGCATTTGCAAAAATGGAAAGGATTGAAAAACGTCAAAAAAAGACCCTAAATACTTTTTCTATTAACAAATACCAGATAAAACTCCACAACTTCAAGTTGTTTGTTAACTTCACGTCACATACGAGACAAGACACCGATCTTTGCAAGCGACTCGCACAGAATTCTGAACAAGCAAAATGTCAACATTTAAGACTCGGTAGCCACAGCGAAGTTACAAAATACATTTGTTAGAGGACAGTAAATTGCAGTCAGTGACATCAATTGTTGTATGGATGCTGTATGGATGTTGTATGAAAGGTCACTGGGGGAATGCAACACAATACACATTTCGCAACTCGCTGCACGTACAATCCGCCAGTAAAGTTTATCACAGTACTTACGGAATACTGAAGTGAATAATGCTAATTCCAAGTTAGATTGTGATAAACTTTATCTGTGCACTGTATCTTATCAAGTTGGGAGTAAGTACCGGTTAATGCTGTTAATAGGCACTTGAAGTTGGTTAAGTTAATATTGATTAAATAAAGTGCATGCTGATTATTGAAATCCGATTGTATCAGAGCACCATATTTTGGGAAAAGGCATGTCTTTTTCATTCCATACCACTGCAACTTGTATCGATCGTGGTCGATCTTTAGGTTAAGCCGTACTTGCCTAGGTTGGTCCGTGGATGGGTGACCACCTATTACATACAGAGTTTCCTCCGTGTCTCGGAAAGCACGTTAAGCCGTTGGTCCCAGCTGTCATTTGTAGACTTTTGACAGTCGTTATAGGTAGTCAGTGGCATGAAAGTCTGATAAATACAGCCTTACCAAGGGGTATCATATTACCCAGTACTAACTGGATTGCGTAAAATACTAGTATTCAACTGCATCCGGTTAGACTGGAAGTCGACCCCAAAATAGCTGGGAAAAGGCCTAGGCAGATGATGACCACTGGATCATGTCGGGTCACGTTTATTCCCCCAAACATCATGTATTAGAAACTACAAAAACTATTTACATTTCAAATCAGTCACACATACTTACAGCCACGTAATCCTCATTGTTCCTCGTGTGACACGATTATTATTAATTAAAACATTGTAGGCGCGTACAATTCAGTACCACCAGTACATTGTAGGCTATGTTAACACAGCCATTGTTTCAAAACACGGTGACTTGTCAATGAATACTTACACTCACGATAATGAGGATTAGAAACAACTGTATCGAATATCAACGGATGACGGACTTCAATAGCGGATCGGGTTACACGTCCAATTAGATCAAATTAAAACTTTAACGCAAGCCTCGCAAAGGTAACTTATTGTTTATTTTATTTTATTTTATTTTATTTTATTTTATTTTATTAGGGAAACAAACAATTGTACATTGTGTCTTACAACTAATTACTAATATAAAAATAGGCTACTAATATAAAAATAGGCTACTAATATAAAAATAGGCTTATTATGAAAACAATGATAAGTATTCTACAACATCACGCTATGACCTTAGGGACAGCTGACTAAGCCGACCTCTTTTATTGAATTATGGACATCAATCATGGATCATACAAAAACACAATCGTTGACAAAGGTTGACTGGTAGATAATGCCTTTTGACATTAAGTCCACCAATGTACCTACCACCAATATGCCAATCTAGACAGACTTTCAAAACAAAAAGAAAAGTAGAAGTCGGTTATGTACCTATCTTATGACTGTGCTTGTGACAAAACATTATGAAATCATTGATTACTATTCATTACATTACAATGATGACTACAACGGTTGGTATGGTACCTATCCTCTACACGTGTTCAAAATGGCGATCAATGGCGACTAATTTAATAACAAAATCCTGCTGTCGCCAATCCATTTCCCAGGCCCATATTATCAATTAGTATTGCTGTAGGCTTGGACATTACTTACAGAACTTTTAAGGCTATTTTTCAACTTCTGTTTTGAAATTTTATCAAACCAGTGTTGTGTTGTCCTACAGATAAAAAGCTAACGATTGCAAAATCGGACCAACTTATTAAAACACAAAAATTTCCGATTCATTTTCCCACGGCCATCGATTTTCCGTTCGAGGGGCAAGAGGCAGCTCGGTCCACAGAATCCAGTCCCATCCTTGCTATTCTTTTCTCGTCATATTTGTTGACGTCACAGCACTTTTCTATCCGATCTCCTCCAAGTCAATACTCATTGTGCGGAACCCATTGTGTGTCCATTTCTTCGATAAAACTCTCTTGAGTAGAATTTTATATGACAAGCAATTTTTGAGCGAAAAGATTACGAGTTTTTTATCTTTTTGTGCGCTGATCTATTTGGAATTTTAGTCTTCACTTTCTTTTGAGTATATTTGAATGTTTTTTAGACGTAACAATAAATAGATATTACAAACGGTTTCCTGTGCGACTTCAAAGCATTCAGTCCACTGCGAGGTTTGGCGATGTTCCATCACCACCCGACCTAGTCTCGCAAAAGGTCAGCGCGGCTCAACACTTGACTGTGATGAGAGTTCCGGAGTATTAGGGCGACGTGTGTTTAATGTATGAGTTTTAATTAGATAATTTATTACGATAGGCCTGAATGGAGGATTAAAACAAGTGTTTCACAAAGTCACCAAGAACTAACCAACCACTTGAACGAAGAACTTTAGCCACACACTAGAATTATATGTCTGTCAAACTATCTATTGTTATCTATCTATCGTTGTGTGTTGTTGTTGTTTATCTATTGTTTGTCTGTCTAGTTTTAACGTTCTTTTTACTAACACAATTTGTATTTTATCATATGTATGTTAGTCTGTAAGGTATACCTATATCTATGGGTCAAAGTAACCTGAAAATAAATGGATGTTGTTACACATTTTTCACAACACGATTCTCAATGTTACAAGTTCGAGTATTTTTATCAATGCTTATGGCAAAAGTAGAAAGATTTTGGTAACGCAGGACGTTTCAGAGGACATAATGCTGTCCTTACCTATCCAAATGTTCTTTCAACATCTCATAATCGCGTTTAGTGAACCGGACTTTAGACTTCCCACTTAAAAGTCGTACCAGCTCTTACTATTTGCTCAGATATTTATGACATGATAATACACGGCCACTGATTCAATTAAATTGTATATTAGACTATCGCCGATCTGCCTCAATAAAGTGCAAATTGGATCTAATCGGTAAATAGGCGTTACGCTCGATAGAACCAGATATTTCTATTACAGTGCAAATTAATACGTTGAATACCAGTTTAACACGATGTCGAAACTCAAGAATTTCGAAACTTTAACACTACCATCTACCTTAGCCCTTATCTTGGGATCGCATTGATAAAACATAATAACAAAAATGTTGTATTTGCACACAGTTGAGAATTTCGGCAATATCACGTACCCTGTACAGTCGCCAGCGCATCAAGTTACTACAAACTGTCAAATTTTCTCATTCGATTTTGGACTTAACCCTCAACATTTTATGGTTTAAAATCATTAGGAGAAATTTGACAGTTTGTGGTAACGTGTTGGCGACTGTACCTACAGTGGGTGGCACCTATCACTTAACGTCACTTCACCACATTATTAGTCGCTTCGCCCACTATTTTCATATAAATAAACATGTTATTAGCGCCATCCGAAAGTTGACCTCACTAAACGAAGCCCATACTAAGTAATCTGACCGTGCAAGGCAGGCGTAGGCGCATGCACGTGGGAGTCCAAATGCGGCACCACACAACTAAGCCCCGTATCACGATACATCCGACAAGTATCGCGTAATCAGAAAAAGCTTTCGCGTTAACCAATCATAAAGACATAGCTATATAACATAGGTACATACTTAAACTCACGCCGGTTTGTCAAGGCAGAAACTACAGAAGAAGACCTCACGATCCTTACGTAACATCACGCCTGTAATCCGCGAAGGGTTAGGCATAGGTGTACCTAATTGTACACCCACAAGTCGCCAATTATGTTTAAGTCCCCTATAATATGGGGCGAGAATATTGCCATCAGCCGGGCGCAAATCCAGAATCCAAGGCTGCTACTGAGAAATTCCTGATGGAAAAAGCCAATAACACTTTGCCCGACCCGGGAATCGAAACCAGGATCTCATGCTCAGCAGTCGCATTTGCGATCACTAGACCAACGAGGCAGTCGATCCTTACATACTTATACAAGTCCTTATTCTTGCTACAAATACATGAGAATATAATTAATCGTGTTACCCATACTTTATCCGCTACTGTACTCGCTTGAGCTTTAGACTAAACTTGGGACTTCGGACTATAAATACTTAGCCTTAATAAGGCTTAACAACTTAAATTAATTAAAGCTCAAAACCTTTCATCTTTTCAAAGCATCAAATTTTTATTTGTTCGCGTTTTACAATCGATTCGCAGACAAAAGTACTAAAAACCGTGTTTATATTTGAATTTTAATCTTACATAAATATGTTCGATATCATATCAGAATTTCATATTTCCCAGGCAGACATTTCCAGCGTTGCCACATAAAGTTAGATTATTCGGCGATAATAATCAATTGCGCCAAAACTTTAATGTATTCCAATACTAATTGAGATCGGAGACGTGGGCGGTACTGCTTACCTAGCCAAGTCAATACAAGCGCGATATAACAAGTGATCAGCTGTCGGATATCCCCGATACTATTCCATACCATTCAGATATTTAATTTTAATTTACTAACAGAAATGGATATATTTCCATTTAAGTGGCCTTATAAATTTATATCAAAACGGTTAACCGTTAAATAAATGTACTTTAATCTTAATTTTTGTGTTATACCATTTATTTAAAGTCCGGTTCAGTTTGGCAAATATTAAGACACTTAAATTATTGTTTGTCAAACAATAGAAGTACTTTTCTTGTGTTTTTGGTTCCGAAATAAACTTTTTATTATTTATTTTTTTATTATTACTTTAGCTAGAAAAACAGTTGAAGAGCGACTGAAAGCCCACCTACTTAGGAATTGAGTAACCGTTTGTACAGGTAAAATCTAAAGATTTCCATTAAATTAAAATCACCATATACATGCAGCCTTACATAGTAATAACTCTTTTTGAATCCAGAATCATTAATATGTATTATCTATATCATAAGAAGCAGAACACATTAAGAAAACCTTCACATCGTAAAACTTAACGCACTTACAAATTGTAACTCGTAACTTTAAAGCGATCGTTAAAAATGTACATTAATTGGAGTTAGTTAAGTTAATATAACTATCGATTTTCGTAAGTTTTCATGTGACTGATATATTGCGACACAAAGGTACATAAACTTCTCACGTTACATTCGTTTACAAGAACTTTAGACTGCAGCCATAAATTCTTATCTACTGGACACTGTTGGTTTTGTAAGTCAAATTCAGTTTTAAACCTGCTATGGTCATGTTAAATTTATGGAAGAACAGTTCTCTAAAAGACCATAAAGTCGAATTTACAGTCAAGGCTTTACCATTTTGAAAAGTGTGTTTTCCGTCTTCTGCCCACTCCATTGCTGTGTTAAGTTGTTAATCTATTGTTAAATATATCTTACACTTGTCAGCTGATTCTTATGGAGATAAGCCGAATAAATTACCTGCAACAAAAAAAACACGCCGTTAATAAAAATAGGTAAGGATTACCAACAAAATAAAAAATGTTACCATGACGACCTCATTTGCGTGAAGCCAAATCCCGTGCAAAAAGTTTGTGAATTTCTAAAACGTCAACTGCCGACTAAAAGGAACTTCTCGTTTGACCTCTAAAGTTTAACGGTTTAAATGAATAATTCAACATTTTTTAAGTTTCATGTCTCCATAATTTTTCATGCTGAAAACACGGTTATTTTATGAATAGCATCTCATTTAAAGTCGGAGGATCGTCCCGGGTAAGTTGGCGACTGAATTAGAGAGGGCTTTGCAAGACTTAAAGAAAGGAAGATGCCAATCTTAATTAATTAAGAATCCTGCTGTAAATATTTATAGTAGGCGTAGATTTATGTGAAGACATTTTAGACCTAACTTAATAAAATAAACGATTAAAACAACGATGTATTTAAATACATCGTTGTTTTAATCGTTTAAACACAAAACTTAACAACTAGAATCGTAAAGCAGTTCGCTACACAAACACTAAGAAACCCCAATAATAATTAGTAAAAGAAGTTGATGGCAGACCAAGTTTATCAGCGTAAACACGAGAAGAGAACTTTTTAATGGGCAAGTTCTTCTGAAGTTCACTTGAGAAGTCTGAACAATCGCCGAAAGCGGTGCTCCGCAACTTCGAACACGGTTGTAAATGAAAAATTGGCTGTGAACCATGAGCAACTACTAAATGTTTTTCTTTTTCGTTCTAGTTTTGAGTTAAAGAAGGCGAGAATTGCTTTGCTATAAGATCTTACTGGACTTTAGGACATTTCTCCTGTATCGTGGGTGCGTTTACAAACATTTAAACGCGCATACACAATCAGCCAGACCCGGAACAACTACCTAAGTAGATCATACAAATATTTGTTCCGTGCGGTGATCGAACCCGCGACACGCAGCGCAGCAGCCCATTGCTCAGCCACTGCGCCAACCGTGTCGTCAAATTTACACGTATCACAACACGAGGTCGTCCAAGTGTGTCTATCTAAAATCGTTCGAGAGCTGTCAATGTCGTTATTTTGTAGAATATTGCCACTGACCCCTGACTGGCACTTGAATGCAGTTCATATGAGCTGATCGTGTTCCGCTTCAGCAGTGAAATTCGTCCTAAGACTGCATTGCACATCTCGTAAAGTCCACCTTTAAAACCTTGGCAGATTAAAAAGTAGATTTATTTATTATTATTTTTTTTTTTTTAAAACGTTGCTCCACACTAGGAATTTCTCCTGTATCGTGGGTGCGTTCACAAACATTTAAGCTCACATACACAAACAGCCAGATCCAGACAGATTTAGCTATATTTTAGCTGGAAAATACGTTAGTATAATATTATGATTATTTATGTAGGTATAAAATGTATTTCTACTAGAGCTACTTAATTATATACGTACTTAAACCTTTTTAAGTATGTTAAAGGATAACATACTTCAAAAGGATTAAGTACTTTCGACGAATTGGTCTCCGAGGAAAGATAACGAATAGATCCTCATCAACTACGACTCTAGGTTATTAGTTTAATGTTTATTATTGCTGGTTTTCGTATACAGAGTGTAAACAGACCCTTCACGAAGCCGTCAACCAATTATGAACATCAAACTAAGTAACTTTACGCAAAAATTATTGCTGGGAAATGACTTTTTTTTTGGGGTTGAAAAATCACGTTTTACGGTAGGAGTCGATGGAACGCATTGTGCTGAACAACGCATTGTGTTGATGAAAGAAGGTTCCCAGGTATGGTCTAGAACAAAACAATGATCGCAAAGACGGGGAGAACAAGTGCCTTTCGGTCTCGTTAAGGATCTATTTACACCCTTTATAGTTCCTTAATTATGTTGGCAAATTGTCCTGTTGTTTTGTAACTTTGTCAAATGGGTTACAGATGGATAGATTTACCAAATGAAATTACACTTTTGTATGAACGGCGATTAAATATATCCTGCAAGCATTAACTTTCTTGGCTTCCAAAGAATGATCCTTCCCAAGATGATATTAATTACGTAGAACGGAAAGTTAATTTTAAGAAATAAATTCGAGATGGTTTTGCGAGATACGGACGTGTTAATAGCCAAATAATGAAGGATATCCGCCCACGATCAATTGAATTACTAACAGTAGTTTGGTCGATGATCTTCATTCGCAAATTATCACCCAAACGTTATACTGGAGTTATTTTATCAACAAAATGATGACCCGACAAATATTTAATCAATTGTCAATTTACACTTGTTTTTTTTTGTTTTATCTGTGACTCAATCCCTGATATGGAAACATACTTGTTAAAAGGTTCAAATGTGATAATAATAACTCAGATCATGTGACACTATTAAGATTATAATTGAGATGAGGTCACTGCCACACGTTTCGACAAAACCTAATGGAACTTCAGCTGTCCATATGTTTGTCATTTATAATATTTATAAAATATTACTTTATAATGTACCAAGACTTTTGATATTCGGATGTAATTCGACCGACTATTCTTCAGCTGTTAAGTTTTTTACACGGTATCTTGCTTGACGATCTATTTGGCTACACGCAGAGTTATAATATTTATAATTTTTTTTGCTGAATACGCTTATAAGTTTTCATGAGAATATCTAGGTGGCGGCTAAACTTTGATGATGAAACATATTGTAGACAATACGATGCTGAACTCAAGGCTTGAATCACAGATGTTCACGAAGGCCTTAACCAATATGAATTGGAATATACTATAGGTACAGCTTGCTAACTTGATGATTGTTGGTTTATAGCTGTATATTTGTATGATTGTTATTTTTAATATTGAAAATACATATTGGGACATCATCGAATTTAGAAAAATCTTGAAGCTTAGAAATATCGAACATGACAACCGTAGTCGATGCGGAAGGCGTGTTGTGACGCACCTTTCGAAAGACCTATGTCTACCTGTCAATTTCTGAAGTCAACCGCGAAAAGCTACATAGATTGATAGAAAACATATCGAGAGCAAGTAGTATGAATCACGGAATTCGCACCACAGTGAGAACTATGACATAAAGTATGTAAAACGCGTGCTGAAAATGACAAAAGCAATTGCAATTTGCTAATATCCTTCACCGTGCATGTGCATAATTCTTCTCAATGATGTAACAAATAACAAACATTACCATACATTTAACGTTTACTAATGAACATAAAATCTATTACTATCGACAATTACAATATGTAAATAGCCATCCAATCCGACGGAATAATCATTCGATCGTGTTAAGTTTTTGTGCACATTGCGATTTGTCAATCAATCAGGCAGACATGGCGGATACGGAATACGGCGACCATTGATATTACAGACACAAAAAATAGTTTAAATTCGAGATAGATTTTGTCGCGTCAATGGCCTGTAAGAAGTTGGTGTGGTCACAAATATAGCTTTGCTGTACAAATAAAACCGCGTTTCATTTACACTGGTAAGAAATGAGTATTTTTTTTGTGAGAAAAAGTCGCTAATGTTGGTCCAGGATGTAGCCTGCCACTGGTTCATTTGACTTCTTTTGAACCCAGACCTCAGTGACAAAAAAAATGGTATTACCGCGTTGGGTATGAAATATGTATTCAGATTAGAGGCGTAACGCTACGCAATACTTATGAACAGAAGTTCCGTAAAAGAGGCACCGTTTACCCACATTTTCAGAGTAAAATGTTCCTTTTAATAAAACACCAGTTACATTTTCTTTCCAGCGTGATACAAATAAATTCAGCAGATTACAACCCAGGCCACGTTGCAGGAAAATAGATTATTGCGGAACTTGGGACCTGACGTACTTACACGGGCGACAGTTGCTAAACCTAATGCATTATTACTACACGTTGCTGTACTAACGTACTTTCAATTGAATAGTGGATCAAGTATAATGGTACAGATCAGTGGTCCTCAAACTGCGGCCGGCGGACGATATTTATTCGGAACGCGACAAAATTAATAATTTTATTCTTTCTACTTATTTAGAAGACACAATGAATTAAAAATGTACAACACCATAAATTTACTCTTCGTTGCGAAAGTATTTTTTTTTTTTGTTGTAATAATTTGTTATTATAAATATAACATTAATTGACGGGGTCTGATTCCCATCCGAGACAAATATTTTTCTGATCCATTGCGTTTTGTGATCTGATAAAAATATGTCCATTCATTGGTCTTCTTCTTCCTCGTTTCCTCATGACTGAGGGTCGTGACCACATGTGGTCGTTGCTTTTCCACCAACGCTCTCCATGCTTGACGATTTTCGGCCATGCGGACAGATGCCTGGAAATTCCCACTGCAGACTTCCTTCACCACATCTGTCCATCGGGTTGGTGATCTTCCACGGCCCCTTTTTCCTTCCACGTTTCATTCATTGGTACAACTAAATGATACAAGTATGTGCGGCCCGATGTGATACCTCACATTGTCCTATGTGGCCCTCCCTTCACCAGAAAAGTATGACGACCACTGGTATAGATAGTTATGGTAAACGTGTCGCCATCGACCGATGTATAGAAATTGTAATAGAGCCATACATTTATCTGATTTATGTATGAGAACGCCTAATGAAAAACAGTTTACCAGACAACTTGACATTCTATTAGAGACAAAGAGATTGAAAAGAAGGATTACAATTTTCTTCGTCTTGTCCCGTCTATCGCTTGTAAACATTTGAATTTCTTTGATTAGAGATAACGACTATGATAGAGAAAACTCAAAAAATTATGAGATTCACATAGGCTACCGAAATTCATCCTTATTTTTGGCACCGATTGACACTTTTCTTGGCCATCTATTTCGTATTCCAAGGGGACCAAAAGTAGCAGCGATTGGCGGCGGCGATCTCTCGCGTCCGGCCCTGGTTCAAGCCATGGTCCGGAGCGAGAGGGAATGGGAAGCCGTCACCACCTTCTGCGTAGCAGTCATGCTAGTAAAGGAGGTGGCGGGACGTGAGTGGGAAAGAACCTCATGTCCCAGCCGCCGCGGGAGACGCCCTGGGCGTCGGGGGTCACGTGGTGGCTCCCGGCCACCGTAGGCGCGGGCCTGTGGATGGCGAGCTATGGGCTAGCACGCCGGCCGGCCGTCTTATGACGACGGCTGTATCGATGGCGCGTTCGTGTTCCACGCGCGCCTCAAAGAGATGTCAGCAACCGATTAGGGGTCCGCATGGGCCGATGCCTGCCAGAGCTGCGGGACTGTTCGAAAGAGATACCGTAGCCCTGGAACACAAAGGGCAAAGAAGGAACATGGATGGGTTTTAGTCAGTACAAGTCTGACACTCCCTTCTGCTCCGCCCAGAGTGGGGGGGTCATTTGATGATTTCACATCCGAAAAAAAAAAAAAAGAAGGGGACCAAAAGTCTACAACTTCCTGTATTTGCTTTGCTTCAGTAGTAGTTATTTCAATGGTATAGTTCGGTACTAGAGTAGGGCAACGTGTTATTGAACTTTCCGCAGTTTCAGACAATTTTTCTAGAAACACTACCGCCCCACTACCCGCCCCGTGGCTCATCCGCACACGCGACAGCCCTATATCACATTCGAATTTCGAATGTGTTAGTTTGAACCTACAATTTGAAGTAAAAAAATCAGCTCCGAGCAACCGTTATTGGTTAATTTCCAATTCCTAAGATTGCATCGGAATTGATCGGAATCACAGGGAATCGGACATTATCCGCAAATGATGAGAAATAAAACAGTGGCTAGATATGGGACGGGTTTATACTCTCTACTACAAGTGTTATTCGACATTTTCAACACCTACTTAAGCACATTTGTGAGCCCACAAAACCCCGAAAAAGCACGAAAGCACCCGAACAAGCGTCGGTAATAACTCGAAACGTGTCGTGAATGCGTACGAAGGCATGTCGCAAGCCTCTCCAGTCCGCCCACACCAACATGCTGTTACTTCAATAGCTTTTAAAAATACTTCAAATATCGCCCTTATTAGTATTAAATAGGCAATGTCGGGTAATGGTGACAAATTTGTCAGATAAAACGAATGTATCTTGAATATTAATTTCTTTTAATGAAAATTCCTTGCTTTACGTATGCGGTAATGGTTTCCGATCGAAAGACATTTGGACAGTTGTGTAATGGTCATTTGGATGACGATAATTTTAATTGTTAATGACTTTTTGGTCCGTGTTCGTATCGCTATGGCCCGTTACAGTAATTTGGAATAATTACTGAACTTGACTAAATTTTAATTATGTTAATTTGATACATGCATAGCGTCCAGAACACGCCTTGGTGTGAAAATTGCTTCAGAAATTGATGTCGTAAAACCATTTCAACTTAGTTTCTAATTCTAATCAATTTACCTGATGCTCATTCATCATTCATGATCATTGATTTACAGTTGATGAGTTGATACGTGGTAAAAAACTGCAGCCAAACATTAGTACCAAACAGGTACATTTGTAGTTAAGAGCGGACGGACACGATCGAACCAAATACGTCAAAATCAACGCGTGTCAATTTTATAAATGAGCTGTGTCGCCTTTGATCGGGGCCGCGTGGTTCCGGACCGTGAGACCCCGGCACGTCAGCTCACAGCCCACATTGCCGGCCCAAGTGCCGCCAAGTGCCCACAATGACGAACATTTGGGACAACAAGTACTATAGTTAACTTGGTAAAATGGGCTCTTATGGCGCTCGTGGGCGGCAGGCGAACAACTTGTATTCACGTAATTGTGGTGAACTTTGATCCAAGTTACTGTTGGTTTGAGACGCCGACGCCGACGGCAACGGAAGCGAAACGGGTTCTGTTATATCACACTTCTGCCCCTCACTGGTTAGCTAAGTAAACATTTGTTTAAGGTCGATTAAAATGCCTTAAAGTAAAAAAAAATACACTGTATATAAAATCAAATGTCCACCGCCTTTTCCGTAATAGAAATCAGTCAAAACGATAGAACTTCCATAATGGGAGCAACCAACGTAAAAATACATTCCAAACCGTCATTTACATAAAGAGACAAGTCGCAGCGCAACTTAAAAATCAGGACGTGTCACGAAACGTCTAGCAACACTGGGCCCGTCGACCTTCACCGACACTGATTGATATTGATAGAGGAAGCCCGACACCTCGG
This sequence comes from Noctua janthe, assembly GCA_910589295.1. Taxonomy (NCBI): domain Eukaryota; kingdom Metazoa; phylum Arthropoda; class Insecta; order Lepidoptera; family Noctuidae; genus Noctua; species Noctua janthe. The sequence continues at coordinate 6,730,425 of OU342556.1, read as the reverse complement.
CGGCGGCCCGGAGCCCCGGATCAACCGCGCCGAAGATTGATACGGAGACCCTACGTTTTCGTGGGCCCTCGCTAAACAAATATTGCGAGACTTTCAATTACGAAATGCCTGCGACATTCCTGTCTGTTGCCGTCACTGTATGAACTGAAGTCGAGAAAGAAAATGTGGGTTGATTTTCGTTGTTGAACTTGACAGCCTTCGTGTTGGCTTACGAGAAGTCCCTTTAGCTGTCTTGCTGTTTTCTGAAATTATCTCTTTTGAGCTTATTCCGGCTTCAACGTATGGGACATGTGTCAACTTCTACACACCGTGAATTTTTAGTCGTCTTACAAAGGCAGCCCACTTCATGTATCCAAGGACAAAACAACATAAAAAAAATTGGTATTATGAGATTTTATTAATTTAAAAATAAAAATATTTTTCAGTATAATGTCGCATGACGTAGTTGAAACACCCGGTTGCGAGCGATTATCTACTCGACTCGAGCGCTGGGTAGGTATGTTCTCCCGTTTGACACGTAAACATCATTAATAGGATGTTTCATATTTTCATTCTAATGTATTATTTATTTTTCTTTGTACCTATTATAGTTATAACCTATAAAAATCGCGCCTAGAGCTATTTTTATATGGGGTACATTGAGTGGACCACCTTTGTAAGACGACTAAAAAGTCACCGTGTACATAGCCAGGTAGGTACGGTATCTAGTTTTAATGTTTTAACAAGTTGTTTAGGTGTTATTCAAGGTTTTCAGATTTTTTTTCCTAGCCTGTTCTGTCTCACTCCTGGGCAAAGCCGTCTCTCCACTCATTCTATTTTTGAGATTTACAATTAACAAAAAGTTTGCACTACTTTGCTACGATTAAAACAGCTATAGGTCACACATGGCACCTGATGCCTGAAATGCCTGAAACCTCGGAAAGTTCAATCAATCTCATTTAAAGCCCGGCTCGGCTGTACATCTATAATGGATGTCGTATCGAACAAAATTGCCGAGGTTACGTAAACCGAACACTGTCTAATGCCGTGTTCAGAGTATACATCGATTAGGTATATAATGTAATGTAGTTACGTACATTATATATACCAGAATTCGTTGCTAATATATGGGGAAAGGCCTTGTTCGGCAGCGAACTTGAAGAGACTGATACGCTCGTGAAAAGTGCCTATTCTACATTACTCACCGAAAATGTTTAGCTTGACTGCACTGTTTGCGAAATAAAGTCATAAAAACTGGTAAATGCCTCACAAAAGACCAAGGTATTACTTAGACCAGCAAGATTAACCGTCAAATTCAAGATTCAAGATTCTAACATCAACACTAGATAGCATAAAAAAGTCTGTTAAAATAAGAAGCAGTGCACAACGCTGCGCCTGTTTGTTTTACTGGCCACGTCGCTCCAGGCGACATCTGTCGGCGGGCAGACCACTCATTAGCATTGTTACCGAGGCTTGCAACACTAGCCGCCCGACGACAATTCAGTTTCCACGCCAGCCAACTATTGCGGTGTCACTAAAGGCATATCTTACAGAACCAGAATCTGCATTGCCTAGAATATTGAATAGAAAATGTTATCTATAGTGTACCTAATTATATGGACTGATGAAAGATGCTGAAGTTGTAAATAATTTCAGGTCACTGGGTATAAAACTACCTAATCTTATTTTAAAGAGTTTTTTTTATTAATCCATTCAAGATTTCCAATTTTCTTGCACAAACTGTAATGCAGCATTCATTTCTGTTCTATACATTTTCTTGGATCTCTTAGTTATTTTTTCCCATAATTGCATTCAATATGCAATATTAAAACATATTTATTTGTTTTCGATAAAGGTCAGTGAAGATTTACATAAAATATGCAGATTGCGTTTATAATTTTCATATTTTACGAGCTTGCATTGCAAGTTAATTACGACAAAACGCTTGATAAACATGACTATTCTCAGCTAACTAATTTCGGACCCTTCGTAATTAAATACAAAATTCATTCCCCATTTCCAAGGAACCATTAAAAGTCCAGCGGGAGCGTGTGTGCATGGCTTTATAGTTAGGTCGTTACGGTTTCAGCGGTGAAGCGGAACTTTTATAGAGCACCGAATAAGAGCAAAAAGTTGTGAACGCTGCCGTCTAGGCTTACCGAAAAATGACATGTCGAGCGATAGCGATGCCCAACGACCACTTTTTAAACGGAGCACTTCAAACTTAATACTCTGCAGAAATAAAACGTAAGAGAAACCCGACACGAAACACTTTCAGTATAAAATGTGAGGCCATCCTTAAAAAGCGTATTTACGTTGAATCATTTACGAACACTGTTGAGTTCGAGCCAAATTGATTTAAATTATTCGATTAGTTGGTAGTTTTAATCGGATCCACATTACGCAACGCTCGTTCATTGATTTGATGAATATGCTATTTAACGTCGTGATACAAAACACATTAAAACGTGCCTTCTGAATGAAGCAAAATAGCCCGAGGAAGTTCAAAGCACTTGCAACGTGACGAAAGTGGAACTCTCGGGGAATATATTACTGCTCCAGCTGGGCGAAGCTCGCCCTTCTGCCAAATATTTGTTAAACCCCGGAAGGTCAAGGTGCCGGAGAAGTAGGCCACGGCGTGAGATACAGCCCATAAATCCGACCCGGGCTGGTGTTGTCACTTCAGTCAGTGCTTCCGTCGTAAAAACTTCGACGTATTTGGAATTTATTTCAACTATCCTCATAAATATATATTAGATCGGAGTAGAACTCTTCCTCACATATCAATTACCATAAATTCCGGGAATTATGCAGCGCGTCGTAAGTGCAAATCGAATGTTTCCAAATAGGGCAGTCGCTTTGTAATGCTGTAAGTCATGCGCATTCAAGCCGCATTTCGTCCGCGCATGCTGAGCACACATTACTTAACGCGCATTTTATATAAATAACTCCCCTTTTACATTCTTAAACAGTTTACTTGGAGATCGGTTGTCCGCCACAATCAAATCTTATAACTACTTTGTATTCCACAAATACAAACCATATCTTTGTGTGCTCAATTTGATTTCCCACGGGACCTTCACGTTTTCTCTATAACGTCCTTTTATCAAATATGTAAAAGAAAGTATTGCAATACTAGACTTGTATAGAAAGGATTTTATTACTTCAGAAGAGCAAGAAAAGTGAGAAATATTTTCAGAGATCGCAGACGTAAAATTGAAATAGTTGTTGTAAGAATTTATATTGAAGCAATGTAGTGTACGATCGCTGACTCAGCCTTCCACCCTGGGTACCTAAAAATCGAACAAAAGAGAGCAGGAATCGATACCGCTTGCCGACGGGAAGCGAATCGGAACGAAGTATTCGAGTTATCGCAATATTATATCGAGTGACAATTCGATCGGCGAAGTGGCTTGTCACGCACTGATTTACAAGGCATGTGACCTGTCGTGCTCCATTATGTATGTACATGCATAAATGTTATAGCTTCTCATATACACGTATGGAGAATTGGAGGCATGCACTTAGCATAGCAGGAGAAGTTTATATTACATTACCTACCTTTATTTGAGTGTTGGGAAACGCAAAGTAGAGATGTTGTGATAGTTTAAGTTTAATTTCTTTCTCTGTGTTTTACGTAAAATTTCAAAAGAAGACCTCCATAATCTGCTATTAATTTAACCGAAACTCTTCAATTTATATTCATAGAGTTTTCCCTTTCCACATAATTACCTCTTGCTAGGTAACCGCGACTCTTCCGAAGACGATAATATTCGCACATGTGGTTTTCGCAGCGTGACGCGGCCGGATCTTCTAAATATATATTTATGTTGAACGGACACGAAAACAGGAAAACGGTGAGACACACATGACCGATAGGTACGCACTTTCTAATGTGAAACTATTCAAGGCCACTGAATTTCTCTGAATTCAGGGACCAGACGTCAAATGGAATGGAATCAGAAGAAATACATTTGTGAAAGACCAGTTCCTAATGGATTTAAGATAGAAATAAGATATAACAATCTTGATTTGATATATAAATATTTTAGTATTAACGTCATTGTGTTAAAAGTAGAAGAAGAACCCGGTGTAACTTCAAAATATGCTTATTTTATGAGTAAGTAAGGTAAAATGGTAAAATTAAATAATGCCATTGAAAAAATTACACCCAACGTCAATTTGCCGTGCCATTTTATACAACTATCTACGTATAACTGGTGTTTTGAGTAAACGTGTAATTTTAATTGGTGGTCAATTTACTTAACAATAACCCTGACTACATAAGTTTACATAATATTACATAACGCCTGTAATCACCGAAGGGTTAGACAGAGGTGTACCTAACAATTACACCAACATTTCGCCAGTTATGTTAAGTCCCATGTAATAGGGGGCTAGCCTATTGCTATCAACCGGGCACATATCCAGGCTCCGTGACTGCTACTGAGAGATTGCAAAACCCAACATAACACTGCCCGACGCGGGAATCGAACCCAAGACCTCTTGCTCAGCAGTCGCGTTTGCGACCACGGAATCAATAAGGCAGTGATAAATTATGATGATCGTTTTTACAGTAGTTAGTTCATACTGAACCATTCGGTGTTAGCCTATCAAGAACGGTCCAAAAAGGAAGGACAACGACCTCTGCCTATTAAGTACCTCTACTAATAATAGTCCTCGGTACATAATTCCAGTGTAATAAACAAATGAATAACGCTCCAGTTTGGGCCTCTAATAAACACACAACTCGAAGGCCATCATCACCCTGTATCTGGAAGCAATCAGAAAGATGACTCGCTTAGAAGCGATTTGCCATCGAGATTTGTACGACGACGGGGTCCGCAGTCAGCCAGTCAATTTATCGCTTGATTAGATTAATTTAATCCATGACACTGAGATGGCCCTCTTCCTGTACCATCGGAACTTGCCATCATACCTCGTTAAAGATAAGAATTCGACGGAAAATGAAGGGTCCCAGTACTCCCAGTTGAATGGATAGATTGAATGGGCCCCGGGATTTGCAGCCGTGAGAACGTTATTGAAATTCATTTTTCGTTTAAGATAACCCGATTACGGGAATCGTGGGTGCGAACCCAAACACGTCGTGTTTGAGGGCCTTTTATCTCAGCTTTTTAACATTCCAAAGAGGTGTGAACAAAGTTCTGTTTTATCTCAGAAATTCGTAAAATATTCCAATTTGACGTAGCGTGACTTAATTACCCAGAAAAAAACTTAACAATAGAGCAGTGTTAATTAAGATGTAAGTCTTTTGTAATTAAGTCATGTTTCTGTTAGACCAGACCCGAAATTACTATTCACAGACCACAACAGTTTTTAAGTAATAAAAATTTGTTAAAACTCTGACCATTATATTACGTTCTTAAGTGCCACTAAGTTAACAATTCAGAAAAAAGTAAAAGAGCTTTTGTCACGTCAATAGCGTGACACAAATTACTCAAAACTCACAGGTAAAGAGATTATTTTAACAGGTACCTTCACCAAAACAAAGATCTCAGTACCGGGAACTATTGACGAAAATAAGTAGATTAGAAGTAGTTTACTAAGTTTAACGTAGCTAAAATAATGTTCCTAGAGCAAGCGAACATTTAGCTGGGAAGTAACGGATAACTATCGGAAATGGAGCGGACACGAGCGAATTAAAATGAGCTCACACATTACAGTTTATAGTGTTTATGACTAACAGGATGAACAGGATCTGCAGTTTGACGGTAAATATAGCATATTTTATACAAAAGTGGCGAAATAATCATGCGTCGTCGTAACAGTTACTGCAAGTAGTCGAAAAAGGCAGAAGAAGCGTTGTATAGACCAAAGGACAGACTGTCAACAGTAAATACTCTATTAATAGTATTGAAACAATAAAATCTTACGTATTTATTAATACTGTGATCAAAATCTATAAACTCAGTGAAAGACTAAGCTTTTTTCCATCCATTAATCCCGAAGAATTGATCCCGAAGATATATCTGGTATCAAAAAAGATCAAAGGATTCTTTTGATATTTTCACCCACAAAATAAACACGTACCTAAATGTCAATATTTTTAGCATCAGGCATTAAGGCCTCATTAGTTTTTGGGTCACCAAGGATCCCGGGAGCTTACGATCATCGATCGTGAAGTCTTACGACGCTGACGCTCCATAATTATGATAGTAAAAGATGAATGGAGATAAGTATACACATGGAGAACCCGTTTCCTAATCATATGGCACTTAGCTCCTTGGCCTAGAACATTGGATCGTCTTTAAACGGTGCCTGAGGCTCAAAAGCCAAATACTTGACGAACTTTTGTTCCTGTTTTCGATTGTCTGCAAAGTGTAGCTAAAATTCTAATGCAAGAAATCTGGCTCGATAATCACTCGAGAGAACAACTGTCTAAAATGTTTCGGTCCCACGTGGTAGTTACGTTGGTAGTAGTTCCTTTAAAGATGTGGTTGAAGTGTTGTCAAGTGTTGAAGCCTTATCGCGGTGGTCTTTAACGGGCACACCGAATTCGGTAGCTAAGTACTATCCGGTAATGGACCTTATACCTTTTCGCGACTATCCATTCATCCTGCATTCCTATTCCTACAAGTACAAAGTTGCTTGCTCCTTTCCTAGTAAGTAGAGGAACAGGTGGTCGGGACCCGTCGGACTCGTCGCCTCGGTCAGATTGTGAGCTGACCCGAACACTATCGGTTTCACATCGGACTGCTCGGGGCTTCCCGTCTCCGATTACTTCGACCACAATGACTCACAGGGTTAAACTGAAAGGACCGATCGATGGGTATTAACCCTTGCTAACGATATCCGAAAATTATGTTCCACACAGAAGATAATATCCAACAGGCTATAATTTAACTAGGTATTTCTATTAGTTAGCTAATTAGCATTTAAATTACAGGTGAAATGGCTTTAAATATTTCTCTTCGCCGTCACAACAAACATGTTTGTCCGGCAACAAGAACAAATTAACCTTTATTTAATCTAACATCGGTACATCGTACGGTACATACCTATGAGAGAGTATGTTCGCTGTGAACCTTGGCGATAACCCTCGCCTACCGCTCTCAGATACAAACGGTCTCCCGGACCACGCGAATAATTAACACAAGTGTCTTATCGTAGTTTAATTAATTCTATTGGGAGATTGGGAGTCCCCGATCGATGAGAACCCGTACATGTGTATCACCGAAATCAATCTAATCCCTAATCGTTAGAATACAGTTCACTGACCGGGTTATATTTAATTACTTCTACAACATTAGTTTTAGTATATGCGAAACCTGAAACACGTGTCTAGTATTTTTATGTAAACAATCTACATACAAAATTTCAAAACTGTATCATGAAAAATCACAAAGTTATAAGCTTGTTCTGTTACCTGGTTGTCCGCGCAAAAACGTGGTCACCACGCAGCGGACCCGCGTGCGCGCCTCCAGCGTCGTCTGGAGCTCATTGATAATAATAATTTGGCAGTAGGTACCTAAATTATTGCGATAGGTACTTAATATCGCTTGGTGTCCAACTTGTAAGTTTTTTAAATATTTTTGGGACAAAATATAACATGGTTTAAAAATGATTGGAATCGATTCAGTTCTTTATTCTGAACAAACTATATTCAGGTTCCGCATATACTTAAAATAATGTTGTATATCAAATTCTCCAATGTTTTGAATAGACGATAATGATAATAATTGTAAATGATGAGGAATATTTTTCCTCCATGTTTACGTAAACGTACTCGCCATTCATTCAGTCAGTTGTCCGATAAAAAAGCTGTTAACGCTTTAATTGCTCGTAATCACGCTATAAACTAAGCAAGTTCTTTTAAATGGCGGCTGTAAATATCAAAACACATTCATGCTACATCAGAAGAAAGTATATCATGTGTCCCATGAATAACAATCACACTACCCCCCACCGGAAGCTCTTATAAATAAATGGCTATTAGACGCAACTTCCGTTATAATTCCACCTTCTTTAACATATTCCTTCAATTTATTCCGGTTAATGGCTATTATGATACAGATACGTTTCGCTTCAGAAGCGATTCTGAGAAGACAAAGGGAAACAAGTGTTACAAAGATAGCACACAATGGCTGGGTGCCACCCTTGTTGATAATAACACTTTTTAACGCACAAAAGTTTGTCAAAACGTATAAACAAAAGTAAGGCTGCGCCTGCTAGCTGCGACCGTGGGTGTACCTGCGCTCAGGTAATGGCGGCGCCCACAATGGCATTCCGAGCATCCGAAATGAATCAAAATTCGGCGCAACAACGATGACTAACGCCTCGGACCCTTCTGATAAATTACAATAATAATGGCCACCTCTATTGTTGTTATTGGGGATGATTTCATTAGGATGCGCCCGCGCACCTGCCACTCCGACCCGCGCCCGACATTCGACGCGACCGCGATACTCCAAAACGTTACCGTTAACTGTCAAACATATGATTAGTGTTCCTAGTTAATTGGATAACAAAAACTACCATCCGTGACTTTAAATTACAAGTCAGTTAATAGCAGCGGGGTCGGGCAGGGGGGCAGGGCAGCGCCACGGAATTAACAAGTGCATCCCTAAATGTCATTTATGGACAGGTCAGACGTGTTTATTGGAGTGAGCCAACAAGTCGTCCCCACTAAAACGACTGGTTCCATTATTTGTACGCGGCGGCGACCTCCCGCGCCGACGGGAACAATGAAAGTGAGAGAGGGCAGGAATGCAGGCGGGGGTGAGGGCAGGTGCGGGCCGCGGCCGCGGGCGGGGGCCGGGGGGCGCTCAACGTTCCCGGTTCCCAGGCGAGGAATGCCAGCACGAGCAACAAAGCCTACCCGCCGCCATTCACCCCGCGCCCCCTCCCCGCGCCGCTAGCGGTTCCGTCCCAGACACGTAATTTTTCGTGACTTTCCCCTAAGTAGCTTTTACGATGCCGTGAATCGGTACTCGATACGTTCGATATTCAAAAATCGTCGCGTGCCCCCATTCGTTAGGCCGCAAAAGGTAAATTCGCTTTATTTTTACCGACGTGATCGGCTAATAAATTATGTACGAGTTGCGGTCCACAGCTACACGGTACACTGTACGGAATTCATTATGAATCGGCATCGCGTCAGCTTTTGCGACCCGCTGTTATGTAGCGCAAAAATAATGTACATACTGTGTGATTATAATAAGTGTTATTGTTCCATTCATGCAGACCGGTCGAGGTTCAGGGTCGGGTGTCAAATAGCGAACAGCTGACTCTTAATGTATTGCTAGTTTAATAATGCAAACGTATTTCTACACAGCTATGGACTGTTACCTGTAACAGTAGGTTTACATGCAACACGTAGTCATACTTTAAAACAATAGGCATCCATTTACAGAACACACATAATTATATTACTTGAATTGGCACATTTTTAGAATAAAATTAATAATCATACTACCAACTAGTGTTAAAGAATCAACACGAATTTATTTAAAAGGAGTATAGTAAAAACTAAAACTGCTGTAAAACCGAGCACGAGTAATATAATTTCAGTTTAACTATAAAAAACCACTAGCAGTTACTACATAATCAGTTCTAATACCATGGCTTTTTACTCATCGCCAACCACCTATTACAGATATTTTTAGATTTCAATCAGTATGGCATTATTCTTTTTTTGAAATGCTCAGCGGGCAGCGGCCAGCATTGATTCAAATGTCACCATAATGCTTGTTCCATTTCTTTTTTTACAAGAAATACTTCATGAATTTTCAAGTAGATACTTCTTTTGTTTCGTTGTTGCCAGGTTGTCAGTTTTATTGTAATCTTATTCCGGCATTAATTTTATTATTGTTTAATTTAACGCATTCGTGGTGGTCTTCAATATGTAGAGGACAGTAGGCATTATTATTTCTGCCTCAAATAATAATTCGTTCATTGTTACAATTTTTTCCCTCTATTTTATGTTTGAAACGTTAATGTTGTAGTCGTAGCAGTTAAAAATGTCCTCAAACAAGAAGACTGATGTGAGTTTTACGAGTTGAGGGACAGTAACGATGTTTTTATCGGGAGCCACAGATAAACTGACAGGTGGAAAACAACGTTTTAATTTTAAAACTTTTTACTTCATTTGGCTATCACGTCGGTGTTGCCACCATGTTTACTGAATGATTCATGTCAATCATTATCTGTCTGGGAATGTTTCATGTAAGTTTACATAAAATGTATATATTAACTCTTAATGAAACGTTATCAGGAGTTATATAAATACAGTGTAATAGATGTTAGTTGCTAAGGGTTCGTTTGATTAAATATTCGTCTTCTGCTTCAAATGAATGTTCCACCATGTAATACTTTTATTTTTTGCTGAAGGTGTCAAGGCCTCAATCTTGATATGAGCATTGAGCAGACATAGCTATCTACAATCTAAACAGTATTGTTATAAAACAATATCGCATCTGTTACACATCCGTAATGATCATATTTTGTCTATGATCTCTCACGACGACAGATATTGTTACTACACTGTCAATGAGTAGGTAATAACAGCATTAAATTGACTCAACACATCACTGAACAATGAACATCTTTGATTTAGGGACGGCAACTATTTCATTCATGCAATTTAGTAATGGTCAGAAACAATTTGGCAGCAATAATCGACAATCAGCATAAAAATTGCGCAGCGTAGCTTTTGACATGAATCTTCTTGTCCAAAAAAGGAAGTAAGACTCCTTGTCTCTGCCTGGCAGTCTGCGATGACACTGATTGGGTAGCATGGAGAGAAATCAACCTCTTTATTCGTTTAAACACCTGGCAGGCAACACACATCTTGTCCAGTGCTCTTAGCAAACAACACAGATATTGATACAGTATTTTTCGTAACTCAAGTCTCAAACCACTGATTATTGAAATTTAGAAGCGGACATGTCAAACGCAACAGCTGGTTTCCTCCTCTTCTGCTCTTAAGCGAAAACGCATGACGGAGAAAAGTTGGCTTTTCTTTGGGTCAGTTTATCAAAACGATCATAATGAGTTAAGAGAGTAAGAGTACGTTCATAATCCGTCACCCAGAAATCATTATAATCTATGGTACCGAAGTCCGTCTGGCATATAAGGGTGTCACCGGAGATCAGCTGAGTGGCGCGTGTGTGCCACCCCACTCCCGCAGTCTACCAGACGATATTGATATCATCTGTTAATACTCGAGACACCGTTATGTGATCATCCAACCAAGACATTCTAATTAGACTGCGGTTTCCCCAGTTAAGGGGTAAATTGATTTTGAAGAAAGTGAGCTGTTGAATATAGTATCCAGTAACCCGCACTGGGCCAGCATGGTGGAGTATGGCCCACTTCCTCAGAGAGAGGAGGCTTGTGTCTCGGCAGTAGAAACGATACAGAACGACAACAACGTACGAACGATGAAGTGTTGAGCTGCAGAAACTCGATATCATTGCCGTCTCGAATTATTCTATCAGCAAAGTGTTTCTTGAACTATCCATGTGATACATCGAGGCATCTTTGAAGAAGTCTTTTAAGTATTTTCGAATTGGCTAATACAAAATGAGGAAATTAAAGAAGAAGATGAAAACTATGATGAGGAAATTGAAGTAGAAAGTCCAGAAGCAACCACTAAAATATCGACACTCGCTCCAAATGGGTGCGAAAAGCAAGCCGAGAGGATACTGCACTTGCATTTATAGTGCACATGCACTGACCAAGATGAGGGATGTCAAGAATGATCGGAGAGTATCCAACAGAATTGAAGTGTGACCACTAGTTAAGTAAAAAGAAATAGGAAGATGGAAGAAACAAGCAAATCGCGTCAACAAGCCCAAAATCAAGAACAAGATGGATCGAAATAGGGAAAGTTTGGACAACAATAACCATTCTATATTTTCCTGTAACTGTAGCAAATCAGGGAATTCGTAGTTATTACGATAGTATCCCTTTGAGCCCTAAAGTTATAACTTACCCTTTCAGCTATCTTACTACTTCTACTGCTACTATTTGAGAAACTGCTCAAATTCAAATTACGGCAGAAACAAAAATTACATATCTTGGAATGTTGTAAGTTGAGCATGCCAAGAAGTCATTAAACTAAGAAATTTTACACTTAACGCTAAAACGCCAGTTGTAAAACATAAGTTAAACGAAAGCCTATAGTTAAGTTAATCGCTCCTGTAATAACTACATGGGCTCTTAACCATCAGTGTTTCAGAGGAAATAACAGTGGCAAATACCATCGTTAATATTACCATTTACTGGTAGAAACTACAATTAAACTACCACGTATTGGGTGCTTAAAGTTCCACGCAGTAAGTAGTAAAAGGTTCAGATACTGAGAAATAAGGATAGTAGGCTGTTCATTTAAAATTGACATAAGCCTCGAAATACATTAGTAACGGAATACGAAAAGAGATCAGGAAGGTAAACAAGGAGAAAAAGAGCTGTATATCAGTAGCGAAGGGTAAATTTTTGTAAAAGGTAAGCCGGAGTAAATTTCTTTAATGTAATTATATTATTTGTCTATTGAATACTGACTGTGCTATTTTTCAAAGGGAAGTCAGGAGGAATCGAGTTGTATTGAACCTTCGCCACTGCTGTATATACAGTAAGGGTGAGGGATGTAACTGGATTTTCCGTTGCTTGCAAAACGCAGCCTAACGACCCTATGGGGAGTCGTACGCGTTCCCTAATACCGGCAAACAATGTATTATACATTACGTGGAATATGCATATCGTTGCATATACGTATGTAGACTCATATGTACTATGAAACTCAACTCGGCAATCTACTGGTGCATTGCACTTAGTTATAGTTTGTGTATAGTTAACTAATAATTACGGAATCCACATACATTGCGAACCTTATCGTAAAATCTTAGAACTTTTAGTGCAATTTTCTAAAAAGAACCTCGGGTTTATATTGAAAAAATATATGTAAAGCCCTTTTATCAAAACTTCTTCACTTAAAACTTATTCGTGAATAAAAAACTTCGACATCTGAAAGCTTTCCAGCAAGGGCGTCAGTCAGAGTCCCTGAACATTTAGAGGTGTTTATATAACCGCACCTGGTACATCGTTATCATCAGCTGTTACGTTGTGTCTGACGAAGAACTCGCCGGAGAGGGCGCACGGCACTCCAGCGCCAGAGGACAGCCTCCCACTCGCCACCACCAACAACATCACCACTAAACACCTCATGGTCACCAACACTTAAAAAGACGAAAACAAAGTTCTCAAATAAACTCAGTTCTGTACACTCGCGAGCGCGCGTTCGTCGAGTCGACCGGAGAGCGCGGCGCGTGCTCCCTCATCGATGCGCCTTCCCGGACTGACGGCCGAGACAGCCAATGAGCTCGCCCAACCACACCGCGCACAACTTTTATTAGAACTGAAATAAAATAAAGCTTTTTGAATTCCGAAACTGGTATTAATTTAGCGATCGGACAATTATCTGGGTGACGTCACGAGCCGTGTAAAATGTTAAAGATGTAAAAACTAAAAAGTTGCTAAAATTGTCGAATAGCTTGGAGCGTTGCGAATTGTCGAATTTCGGTACGAATCATCAAATCGGTGATTGTCGGAGCTTTTTATTTGGCTGTAAAGTGTAGTAAAAAGTATAGGTATCGTAGTTTTTTACGTGTCGGTGTTGTTTGTGGCGTTCTCGTCAGACAGTGAGACAGTGGTAGCGTGTCGTGGCTCTGCGGCGATGCGCGCGCACGCCTATCGAGCGTCCGCCACTAGTCGCTCATCCACAGTGAGACATGACGGTGAGCGGCTGCTTAGCGCTCATGTAACGCTACACTAAATAAAATATTAGCACAAGTTGTATTGTCTTTCATTGTGATTCGATATTGGTCATTATTTAGATGATAAGCAAGTGGTTTGACTAGGGAATTTCCGCTGAAAACTTCCATAACAACATTTTGAAGAATGTTTTAGAGGAAACATCTTATTTTCATAAAGACAGTATACAGGTAAACATAAAGACCCAAAAATGCAATAACATCAGACTAATATAAATACTTTTTAAAAAGAATCAACGAAGCGCTCAAAGGTAGTTAAGTTTTTCTCACAATTAATTCGAAAACAATTGACAAATTAACCATGAACTCCCAAAACACAAGTTATACAAAGTAATTAAAATTTATTTCATCAAAATAATCAAGTTAACAACTTCTAAATCGTAAAAGTTATGGCTGTATCATAAATAGTTTATCTTTCATCTACATAGCTCACCTAATGTTCTGAGATATGACGAATATAATGAGGAAGACATGCTTCGAATACCGAACACAATAATTAAATGTTTTAAAGGTATAATTTCTAATGTCAAGGATGGACTCACGACCTGCATACGAAACTAAAGCGTCCATAGACAAGCCAGCCTTCTACTTTTAACCTTTTTTCTTGTAATAGACAATGGTAGAGCGCCGAAACTGACCCATTGGGATGATGAATGCGTGGAGATGGCATATTTTTAATTTATCACCGATAGATAATCCAGGTACGTTCATTGAGGCTCTTTGGTCGCCTCGCCGCCCGCCGTGCCACTATTGTTAGCGAGGAGTCGTTGGACAAGGCATAGGCGGTAGCGGTTTATGGTTTTTGAAGAAATTTTTGAATTTCGAGAAGTTTATAAAGACTTATTTGGACAAGTATAATATGTAAAAGTGCCTAAACGAGCCATCAACAGGAGAAGATAAAAAACCCATTGTAACTAACTTGATAATAAACATGAAAAAACTCCTCTTCAAGTAGCAATATTATTTCAGCTGGAGTAGATATGCTGGTAATTGAAGGCACAAAACCTAGAGGTAAGCTTATTATGTTTCACATGTAGCAATCGACACCTCCAAAATGTGTATTAATAATTAGCTGAAGTCTTATAAGTATTCCTTCCGAAGGTTACTTAGTGTGGCAATTAGTAATAATCATAATGCTGTGTAAACAGATTACTGACGAAATGTTTTTTTTGCAAAGTTGTGTTATTGCTACTTATTCTGTTCACATTAATAACTCCATTGACACTGTAGTAAACCTATTATAAATCCATTGCAAAAAGTAAACCTTCCTACCAATGCTTTAAATTGTTTAATCAAATTATTGCCATTATTTTGGTTTCAGTAGGTAAAATAAACATTAGGAGATGCTCGTGGCTAAATAATAACAGCCTCTCTGGTCAATATACAGGTTAAGCCGCGTTTGCCTAGGTTGGTCCCTGGATGGGTACCCACCCATTACATACCAAGTTTCCTCCATGCCTCGTAAAGCACGTCAAGCTGTTGGTCCCGGTTGTCATTTGTAGATCTTTTACAGTCGTTACACGTAGTCAATGGCCCGAAAGTCTGACAACCAGTCCTACTAAAGGATACCGTATTACCAAGTACTAACTGGGTTGTGGAGGTCAGATAGACAGTCGCTTCATGTGAAGTACTTGTCTTCAGCTGCATCCGGCCCCAACATAGTTGGGAAAAGGCTGGACAGATGATGAGGTAAAATAAACACTCCCAGTATCGCTTGTCGATTGCACCTCACGTCACGTATATTTATGTGGTCCCAAACTACAGTCCACCGCCACACCGGCCATAGCCGTGCCATGACTGTTACTCGTAATAAAAGGGACGTCTCATTTATTATTGACAAATATTTCGCGCTGAAAAAACTATTCCTTATCCCTATTGTACCCTAACGGAAGGCGCCACATTCTAAACTTTACAGTGTTTATTATATGAGGCACTTTGGCGGTACACTTTTATGGCATAAATAATAAAAGACAGGAAATTATATCAATTCTCGGTGCAGTTGCACGCGGGGTGCAAACGGAGGCATGTCTTGAGTGCGTTTATGTCTTTTGTATGTAGCAGCGTGCAGCGCCGGCGCATCCTTAGATGTAGCCAGCATTCTTTGTGAATGACTCCTTGAATTACTGGATGATGTATTTTATTTATTCAATGGGTGGTAATGGTGGGTTTTAAGATAAGTTTAAGTCTAGGCTAGAATCTTCTTTTGTTGAAATCAAAATAATTTTCCTATCGTAAATGTTTCTTCATTAAAACCGACCTAAAGTTTTCCTAAGTTAGGAAAAAGCTAGGTAGGTACAGTAGACCTCAAAATTATGGTCTCTACTGTACACCAAAAAATTGATGTCTCATTTGAACAAAGTCATATTTATCCTAAAATGGTACCTCCAATCCAACATTTAGATTCTTACCTTTTTATCCTTCAACCTCCTAACCAAGCACCCCTATAAATTGTAATCAAATTAAACGGTTCCTATATATTACACATTAGAATCGCGTGAGACGTGTCTCTTCGTGTCGACACAAGTCTAAACGATTAGCACTGGCCGGCGCAAACGCATAAAAACTTTTTGAAGTAAAAAATACGTTGAGAGAAAAAAAAACGAACCGTGCACAATGGCTGGTGATACCGTGAAAAATGTTCACAAATAAAACAAGTCTTAGATCACCCGGGAAGACGGTTACACGGTGCTCAATACGTGTGAAACTTGTAGACTTGATAATATAGAAAGAAAAATATTTATTAGTTTAAGTATGTTCTTCTTTGAGGGTTTTAGTTTTCACGTTTCTAAAACGAATTGTCAACTTCGAGAAGAAAGGAGAATGATGGACAGACGATTCATTAAAAAACGTAGTAAGTAATTAGACTACATTCATGTTCAAAATGACCATTTTGGAAGCATTTGGGTATTTATCATAAAGATCAAGTAACTGGTCACACCTTTGATATTTCAGTTCCGCAATTACACTCCAGAAATTGCATGAATATATGACAAGCCGAAACCTTCGTCCTTATTTATCAGACGCACCCTCCCATTGCCAATCAAACAGCCAGTTAAGTGCCAAGTTGTGTGGCATCACCACCCATCCGCAAACACGCCGCGTCATCATTCACCTCCAAACAGAGCACCTGATGAGCTCACAATCACCCCACAATGCTAATGGGCTACCCGAAACCTTACCTGATCACTCGCTTACTCGACAACTTCAAACCAATTAATCATTCCAATACGAAGCTTCAATTTTTGACAACTATAGGAATTTTAATCGAATTCAATACATTGAAAACGATTCCGACATTCTAGTGATTCACAATCGAATAGTTACTCGATGAATGGGGAGTTTAAATCTTTTGTGGCGTGTTTGGGCAATTACTTGGTGGACAAATTATAATACGAATACCTTTATAATTGGATACACGTCAACATTTTCAACACTAATCACAAATATTTACTTGGTGGACAAATTATAATACGAATACCTTTATAATTGGATACACGTCAACATTTTCAACACTAATCACAAATATTTATTTGGTTTTCTTTTTTGGCTGATTCATTGCGAGTAATACTTTCACTGTAAATGTTTCTTAAAACCGTATTAAATTAGTTATTTTGTCTTAAAACAATAAAAACTCAATTTACAACAGCTCTCAAGTTTTACAAAACATTAAAACGCCATCGAGATGGTTTCAATTCTTTTGAAGGAACACAAAAACAAAAGTGAAGCTTGTTCAACAAAAGCTTGTGCCGCGCGCACAAAAAAGATATTATTACGGTGAATATTTCCTTGTAACTGTGTCACTGCACTTAAATGCAACAAAACCAGGATAAAATGGCGGACTGGAGGATATTAACGACGACGTTATTGAACCGGGTGGTCCGTGAGAAACAAAACGCCTCATATCATCTTTTAATGTCGGAACAGTCGACCGTGCGTCTATTAGATTAGATAGCACGGTGGCAGTGACAATCTGTTAAATACACCATACTTATTTGCAAACACGTTTTCACTTTGGCAGCAGGATTTCCGAGGAACCGTGGAACGCCCGTCCCTATCCATGGGATAAAAGATGACTCAGGGATTAGAGATCTTCAAAAAAACACTCATAATCTTCTTTTTTTCGTTGTAATCATTGTTTGTAACGGTATTTTTTGCATGTTACGTGAGCTGCAGTAACACAGTGGCATTCATGAGGCTCTCAAAATTGGACGTGCTCACCATAAGCCGCCTATAACATTCTCGCTTCTGGTACACAGACCTCGTTTCTGTAAGAAGGAGTGAACCATTCACTGCGCGGGTGGGCGCAGTGCGGGTTGGTAGATGTTACATTTATGTCTTCGGATTTTTGGTTCTTAAACATGACGTTTTCTTCATGAAGTTTTCCTTTACCGTTTTGAGAGTACTGGTGATGAAGTAAATTACTCGAAGTAAAGTGTCTGTGTCGGGTCGAGCCCCCGACCCACGGCAACACGTAAGTAGGGGGCCGTTCGCTCTGGACTTACATGGACTCTCATAGTTTATGCACCTATAACAACACCTTCCTTTCCCACCAACCATTACTATTGTCACGTAAGAGGGATCACTTCATTAGTAAAGCAGCCTCCTCAATAGGCCGAGACTCCGAGAGCTCTCAGCCTCAGAACAAGCGACTATATCTCACGTCAGCCCGCATAGCGACCGTCCAGTTAACTGTTACTAATGTTTTCCTATTGTCAGGTTCGCTGACTCATTAATTTCACGCTGAAAGGTGAAAGAAATTCGGCCACTAAGGCTTTGGGCACACTTAAGACTTTTGCGTATTGCGACCTGTCGCCATGATACGAGCATAATAATGGAGCGATGAGAGAAATGGAGCACGCAGACAAAATCTCCATGCTTCATGATCATTGCAGCCTAAAACTCACGCTGTACAAGCAGGTTGGTTTTGACAATGCGGAGCTAGCACAGGTCCTCAGATGTCATGATACCAAACCAGTTTTCATGTCACGACTCACGCCGAGTGCTACCTACAACACGTCAAAGCGCCATCGACGCCTTTTTTTGTAAGCCAGCGATTCGGCGCATTCGCCAATCGCGATGGCTGCGACCTAAAGTATGGCGTGCTTGGGCCCTAACTCATGAAGACATGTTGTTTGAAGCTGCCGAACAAAAAAGCACTTTGTTTAAGATATTGTTTCTCTTTTTATTTACTTGCCAGTTTACTGCCCTTTTAGGGGGAGCTTGCTCTTATTTGCTTTCATTGCGCGAAAAATGTTTATGCTACAATTCGGCGATTATGAGATTATGCTTCGGGTCGAGTTGTGTTTGTTCGCCCTGATTTATATTCTGATTTCATATTTTAATATTAAGCTACAAGAATTTATAGGGACTAAATGTTGAATTATACTTCAGTGTGTGTTTCTAATTATTCATATTACTTGACCTGGTTTTAAATGCTGAACATATTAAACATCTGAATAGGTATTTCGCAAAAAGAAGGATCACATTCTAGATGGAGTTTTTAAATGATTGGTACCTAGTTATCATATGGCATATTTTCATATGTTATCATATGGCGTTTTCAGTGAACGCGTTTAATGTGCAGGGTTCAAAAAATTAACTCAACAACATTTACTACCAAAAATCTACTATACATGATACTGTATATAGGTATACATACAAAACAAACAACTCATAATACACCCGAAGGTGCTAGGGTACCACGAGCGGACATTACCACTCCATCATCACACCTCAATGGATGGGCGTCATTTATCTGCCGCGTCGGCACCACACGTAATGCTCCTTCATCAGATACGCATGCATACAATGTAGTCACGTCACCGACACCGCTATCATAGGAGCTGTTTATAGTTGCGATAATAGTTTTTCATATAAGAAGTTTTTTGATTTTAGAAATGCGGAAGGTCGGTTGTGTAGTATTTTATCATAAATTCTTTCAGTCACGGAATGACGCAACGTTGGGTGCAGCTGCTCCTTTTGTAACGAAAGTAAGCATTATAGAAGGATTAGGAATTAAAAGAATGAAAGTTTTGTACTGAAGTAAATCAGTATCATTAACATTAGAAACGGGATATTTACCATGTCTACTGTTTGTTTTGAGTTCCCGATATTAAAAAAGTAAAAAAATAGAGAGTTACTATGTGTGTGTGTGTGTAACTGTGCGTGTGTAACTGTGTGTGTGTGTGTGTGTGTGTGAGTGTGTGTGTGTGTGTGTTTTTAAGTAAATCATTATGCCGATTGGAAGAGGACTTTGGGCACACAACTTATAGAAATATTAACACTTTGTACAGGGTCGAATGGACACCGAAGCACAAACGCTTACCACGTATTCAGTACATTATTCTGAACCCCACATAGAAATTTTTCATCGGTAATTTCAAAAACAACAGCTGTTTCATTCATTTTAACCATGTAGGTATTGTACTTTTGTACTGCTGGTTTTTTTTTTAAATTACCGATAAAAAAATTCTATTTGGGGGAAATATTGTTCAAGATTCAACAAAACACCAGAGGCTGTTTGATAATTGGCGAATGCAAGTTGTAAGTCTTTAATTAATGAAATATCAATTGATCTTGCGGCGAAACAGCAAAAGAACTTTCTCGAAGGTAGCCGAGGTCGGCCACAGCTCTACCCAGCAAAGAAACTTGGAATCTTGTTAAGAATTCATCAACTTTTATGAACTAATTAGGTACATAACACCTGGCCGCAAGAGAATCTTCACGAAGCAGGACCTGTACCACCATCTCTTATAGCAATTTCGCCAGCATGGAGTTGTTGATCCAGGTTACAAACTATCTGTGTACCAAATTTCATCCAAATCTGTTTGGTAGTTTTTGTGTGAAAGAGTAACAAACATCCATCCATCCATCCATCCATTCATCCTCGCCTTTTTAATACCAAGTAAGATACGATTACTTTCAGTATAGCTCCACTTCTTTTTCATACTCAGTGTTGAAGAGATGATCATACAAGACGTCTAGCTCCATCTCTTTCCGGTACTGAAGTAATATTAAAATAATACTGCAATAAGAGGTGATGGCAGGCCCCCTGGCCGCGAGAGTAGCTTCTCAAAACATAACATAGTATAGTAATTAAATATTTATTTACAACACGAGAATTTCAGGTAATTTTAATTTTCAGCAGTTTGAGGTTCTATAATATGTGCTCTGGTTGGTTACTAATTAAACCTAGGTAATGTTATTAATATTGAAGCTGAGAAGCCTTACGTGAGTTCTACGAAATGTTCAGATAGATTTTGGTAGATAATAAATAATTATAATCCTACAGTGCTTTAATTTATTTTCGTGATTTTTTTTCTTTTTTTGTTTATATCTGCCGGTGACACAAAAGATTTTTCAACTTGATACATAATCCAAGTTATGTACTACTACCCTACTTATACGTATTGCCTAGGACAAAGTGAAGGTACAGTCGCCAGCACATCAAGTTACCACAAACTGACAAATTTCTCCAAATGATTTCAAACCATAAAATGTTGATTATAAGTACAAAATCAAATGAGAAATTTGACAATGTGTAGTAACTTGAAGCGTCTGTACTAGCAACAGTTAATCAGATAGGTAGGCTCTGTAACTCAAGAGTCATTTTCATCCTTCGATTCAACCCATCGCTGGCTTCGCAGTTTAATTCAGACAATTCTACCAACACTTGTTATCACTAAACACTAAGCGGTTGCTAAATGAACGCCTTGATATTATTGGTTGTTGAAAATCAAACACAGCGAACACAGCTTTCATTTAGGTAATCATTTAGATTTCAACTAGTATTACTTGGTAAAAACTGGCATCAGTTTCCAAAATATCTTAAAATGTACACACAGCGTCACATCAAGCCATACATTCCAGTATAACATGGCCTCGCTTTGTATAGATTTCGCGTACAATGAGAGATCCGCATAAACTGGTTTGTATAGCTTGATTAGTGGTCGTAAGTACAACATCTACAACCCAGTACAGTCTAGCCACGTTAAGCCCATCGTCTATTACTTAGGTCTAATTTCTATTTAATTACTTTGTCCTAGGCCACTTTGTCCCCTGCAGAGGGTACGGCAAGGATAATTGAGTCAACCACGGTAGTCTACATTTTTAAACAGGCTTTCGTTGTTAAGTCTTTAAAAGGGGTAAGTTTTAGGGGAGAAAGCATTAGAGCAATGAAAGCTCTTATAACAAGGGCAGAGCATAATGGTAGGTAGGCTCGTAAACGTCATGTTTTGCAGAATATTGAATATCTTTTGTAAACGTAACTTTTATCGCTCACTAACTTATGCCTGCTGCTTCGCCCGCGTGGAGTTCGGTAATAGTCCCACGGGATCGTACTACCGAGATAAATAGTATCCTATGTATTAATCCAGGTTATAAACTATCTATGTGCCAAATTTCATACAAATCCGGTCAGTAGTTTTTGCGTGAAAGAGTAACAAACAACCAGACATCCAAATCTCCTCACAAACTTTCGCATTTACAATATTAGTTGGGTAGTAGGATTTTTCAGTTACCTCCTATCCAGCCCTCTTTGACCCATAAGATGCAGTCGAAGTGGAGGTCACTCTAACTGCATGCACTACCAGTACTGTCACGATGACGTCGTAAAAGTGGTAAACTTTTGGGGCAGCGAAATTTGGCATTATAAATTGCCAGCAACATTACGAAGATGAAGATTTTACAGTGTACGGTATATTAAAGTAATTGCTGAGCTCTACTCATTTTGTAAGGTTCCTCCTGATTCATGAGGCTCTGGTACTCTGTCAGATTATCAAATATTCACTACGGACTATGAATGAATATTCTTGATTGAATCAGGTTGACATTTCGCGATTTGGGCCAGGAGACAAGGACTCAACTGCGTATCGATAGCTTATCCAATACGTTTTGACTGTACCACCGTCGTTAATTTTACTAGAACATCACTTAGTCTATTCCCTCTGGAAGCTCTCATATAAACTGCACTACCAGATCAGTCGACACTTGAATAACACATGCACGGGAACCTCTATTTCTGTCTCTGTGCTCCCAAAAGTTTCGTTACGTAACATTGATTGACTTTCAACCACTCAGAAGGGGAAGGTCAAGACATTTGATTAGAATAGGGTAAATCGGTATTACCGAGTTTCCTTCGTGCCTCGGAAAGCAAGTTCAGCCGTTGGTCCCGGCAGTCACTTGTAGATCTTTCACAGTCGTTACAGGTAGTCAGTGGCCCGAAAGTCTGACAACTAGTCTTAAGTCAGTACGAACTGGGTTGTGGAGGTCAGATAGGCAGTCGCTCCATGGAAAATACTGGTACTCAGCAGCATCCGGTTAGACTGGAAGCTGACTCCAACATAATTGGGAAAAGGCTAGGCAGATGATGATGATGAGGGTAGATAGGTATTGTCCTTTCTTATTGTTTTAGGTTAAACATAAAATTTATTGTAAAGAAATTCAATCCTTGGTTTGAGACCTAGACTAGTCCAATACGACCGGTCGTTCGGTTGATTTTTTAAGGGAACTGCTTGGTTGTGCAAATTGAAGCTCATTCTAATACATTTTCTATATAGCGATTGATTAACGTCATCTCAGTTAAAAACTAATACGGTATTCTATGGACTGGACACCCATCCAGTCCATAGAATACCGTATTAGTTTGAGAGGTTTAAATGTTTGGTTGGGAAAATTGGAGGTGGATGACCTAGCCTTACTTTAACCTTACCCCTTCATTCCCCCTCTTTATCGAGTGTTTGGTGCCTAACCTGGTGATTATATATATATTCTCAATAATTTCACAGTACGCACATGAATTCAAATAATCAGAGGTGCGTGCCTTGGGTGGGTCCGAACTCGAGACCTATGACTTGGAAATCCGACGGTCACGCCACTAGTCTATCACTGATAATTATCCGTGTCCTGAACCAAGATCCATCACTGAATAGCACGTTTCACAATCATCCTAACTATTCTCAACTAACACAGAATTAAGGGTCTACTACCAACACACTCACGTAGCTAAACCGAAGAAATACTTTCCCAAATTCACACGGCGTCCAAGCTATGAATTACAATATTACAATAAAACCGTCACAATACAATCTAATATAAGTCCGTGGCTGAATGGAGCGGGTTCACGGAAGGGCCCCACAAATCATCGCCGTCTCATACGCGTGTAATTATCTCGAGCCGGACCCGCCCGATAAGATCTCTATAGCCGCTAATCTCTGGGGGTAACGTTGAGAAGTTCCACTCTTGGCTTTACATCCGTGGGATGAGGAATGTGTATATGGTAGGTCGTGTTCCTATGTTTGCGACGCTGAAGGCCGACTTGGCAAAGGGTACGGTTTAGACCACCTAACAGAGTCTAGGGTCTATCTCTTCAGTGCATAAAAAGTGATGAAACTGAAAATGACAGTGACAGGGCTCGGCGTTCGGTTAGCACCAAAAAGGTCACCCCGATTATTTACACTGCGTCTTAAATTCATGATATTAAGATCTTATTCAGAATGAAAACTAACGGATGTAACCTTCGTTGAGGTTCCGTCCAGAATCTAGACAGTCCTTGAACAACAGTAGTTCAAGTAGGTATTGTATTGTATATATATCGGACTGGTGTCCGCAACTCCACGTAAAAGTGAGTATTTCGCATATTCCTTTCAAGTAGATATTAAATAAGTAAATTACTTTCGTTTCTATTCTACGATCTCCTTGAAATTAATCTGCATAATCCTCTGTAATCCAGCAAAGCAGTCCTGACCTTCTGCACCTTCTGCTCCTCATGATCCGGTGCGGATAATCCAACGGTTGTGTGACTAAGGCGGCTGGAATGTGCGCGGGCGACGCGTTGTCCCCCGGGAACAGCCTGCGCTTGTACACACTACAGATAAGTTTGAAGGGACTACTCCTTTAGACTAGGAATAGAACACGGCTGGCCGAAATGATAATAAAAATCAGATTGCCAACGTGTAAAATAAATGAATGAAGAAGAGCAGACGAATGATGATTGAAGGACATTTTACAAAATTTTCTGTGTGATGTGACATAAATTATGTCCAGCAACCGGCTTAAAAGCCGACAGTGTTCTGTTGTGTGTTTGCCTTCTGATTTAAAGAACTTGGACAAAGTGGGATCCCAACAGATGGCTGTTAGATTATTTCGGAAAAGTCAAAAGTTGTATTGAACTGACATAAGCAAACTTAAAAGTTTATATCAATCAGTGGCGGATTTACCAGCAGGCTGAGTAGGCTTGAGCCTAGAGCGGCAGATTTTTGGGGCGGCAAATTTGGAGACCGAATTTTTATTTTTTGCCTTACCTCATAGAAATCAAAAAAATTTTGGCATGACGGTTTTCTGATGTTTTACAGATAGAAGTCTGCAACAAATTTTGCACATTCTAGAGTAAAACAGCTAGTTAGCCGCCCCCCAACCAGTAATCGGTAATATACCCAAAAATTATTTTACGTGAAATTTCAACGAAATTGTTGGATTGTAAAAATAATGTAGGATATGACAATTGTAGAGGCAAGGGCGGCAAAAACGGTACAGCCTATACCTTGAAAACTTGAAAATCCGCCACTGATATCAATCCTGTTGAAAAGTCATTGTAGAACAAAGAAATTATTATTATTATAGCTAACACATATTGTCCCACTGCTGGACAATGGCCTATCTCCATTCCTTCCAAAGGTTTACGATACTGTCAAAGAAATGCTTTAAAATATTTTTACACTTGTCTGAGCCTTGTGAGGTTCATTTTATCGTCACTGGATTGCTTGTTCAGTCTTGGAGTTATGTAACAGCCAGTCGCCAGCTGTACAGCCGTAACCCAGGAAGCTTCAATCAACTCGCCTCATCTTCAAGAATATACTACTAACGCCATCTACCGGCATTGAACGCAACTAGTATAACAGCAGCCATTAAGATCTACTGATGCAATCTACTTAACAGATTAATTAGCGCCATCTATCAATATGTAAAGACACTAATAATGTTGTAGTCATTTTAAATATTAATAACTTGTCCTTTTCTCTGAGTATTCATTTTATTAATTTGCAAATATTACTGTAAATCATATTCAATTGTAGAAGTTTACTTTATAAAACCTATAGCTTATATTCTTATAATTATTGTAATAAGTATGTCAATTTAAGTAAGTGTTACGAATATTTTACAATAATAAAAAGGGGATGTTAGTTTGACTTCCTGTGGGCGGCGGGACTTTATCGCTAGCGCGACTGAGGTTAACAGCGAGATTCATTTTTGTATTGGCGACTTCATATTTTTTTTGTTAAATACATATTGTATTATAGTGTGTACTTCTCATTTCCACTACTGAACACCCATTACAATTCAGAAGTGGGATGGAAGAATTCCACGGCCCATATATGCACGGCTTAGGGAGACGGTCGCCAAGCGTCGACTCTGAAGAAAATGGTGGCCGCCAGGAGGAAAAAAGTCCCGTTTTTTTTTCATCGCAGTCCTCTTTTTGTGAGTTACCCGCCAACAAAAGACCAAGAATAACACACCTGGACACAGAGGTCATTCCTAAATTCGATCCAGCGAAGAAAAGTGTAAACGTGATTGGATGGCTTCACAAGATAGATCAACTGGGCGACATATATAACTGGGAAGAAAGGGACAGGGTCTTCGTGATGCAAACTCGTCTACGCGGCGCAGCGCGCGACTGGTACGACGACCTGGAAGATTACAGCGCCACGTGGGGCACTTGGAAGGAATGGCTAACAAAGGCGTTTCCACGTACCACCGATTTCGTCGACCGCCTGGAAGAAATGCTGGCACGCCAAAAAGGGAACGAGACCATGACCCGATACTACCATGATAAAATATCTTTAATGAAAAAGTGTGGGCTGGATGGGGAGAACGCAATGTCGTGCCTCATCCGTGGATTGCCGGTTGAACTGCGTGCGAACGCGAAAGCATGCGGCTACAAGACTCCCGAAGAACTATATTACGGGTTCCTTTCGTCACTCGAAAACTACGGGGCTGAAAAAAACAGACGATCCACCGACCAGAAGCTGATCAAGTCGACTTGGCATCGGGGCTCTACGGCAGGGAACCCTGCTCCGAAGGTGTGCTATAACTGTCGGCGACCGGGGCACGAAGCCCGGGATTGCCGAGCTGCACCCGCCACACGCTGCCAGGTCTGCCAGCGCGCGGGACACTCTACCAACGCCTGCTGGTATGCGGCTGGGGGGAGCTCGCGGGACATGCCGGCGCCACCGCAAAGAAATCAACAGGTACGGCAGGTTTATCATGTTACCACAGAAATTATTTCAGATTTATACCGTAAACAAGTGTATATTAATGGTTTTGAAGCAATCGGCTATATTGATACTGGCAGTAAGGTTAATATAATCACGATGCAAGCGATCGAAAAATCGCGATCATGTATATTACCATCAAATGTTGTAATGAGAGGATTTGGAGGTTTACTTGTAAACTCTCTAGGGAAAGCGTCCATAGATCTAGTTATAGATAATATAAGTTTACAAACGTGTGCCGAGATAACAAATGCAAACCTCAACGATATAGATTTAATTGTGGGGCAGCCTATTATTAATCAGCCGAACTTAAACTTAATTATAACCTGTAAATTTGTGAAATTAATTGTAAATAGTGCGTACGTCTGTCCCTTATCAAACATCCGTCTGTCTAGCCAGGACTTTATAACAAAAGTCCCCCTATTCTTGTTCGACAACATCGAAGTCCTGCCGGGTTCGAGTGCAGAGGTTCGCGTCTACTCATCATATGATTTGACGCCAAGTGAAATACTTGTTACCCATGCACGTTTGTATTCTATGGGTGATGAATCGTACTATATACCAGAGTTAGTCTTGAAAAATACACCAACATTACAATTACGCTTAATTAATTTAGGTGATTCTTGTTTACAATGGTCCTCGGGCCGACTGATTGCGCGCGCAGATACGTTCAGACAAACCGATGTAGCATTCGTTACTCAAAGTTGTGCCGCTAATAGTACACAGGATTATGTTCAGCCAAACAAAACATTTGTATTGTCTGACCTAGATATTGGCGAAATGGAAGAAAAACATTCTAAATTATTATTACATTTACTAAATAAGTATCGTAGTTGTTTTGCTGAATGTAGCAGTGAACTGGGTTGTACGGATTTAATTGAAATGCATATTTCTACCACTTCAGAAACACCTGTGTTTTGTAAGCCCTATCGATTGTCCTACAAAGAAAATGAAATAGTGCAGGAAAAGGTGAATGACCTTTTATCCGCGGGAATAGTGCGAGAATCAAACTCCGAATACGCAAGTCCTGTAATTCTAGTTAAAAAAAAGGGAGGCGACTATCGGTTATGCATCGACTACCGCGCTCTCAACGCACGTACTGTAAAAGATCGATTCCCTCTTCCACACATTGATGATCAGATCAATCGACTATCGGGAAAAGTGTACTTTACTGTTCTTGATATGGCGCAAAGTTACTATCAAGTTAAAATAGCGGAAAATTCAATTCATAGAACCGCCTTCATAACATCGACTGGACAGTATGAATTTTTAAAAATGCCGTTTGGTTTGGCTAACGCGCCGGCGGTTTTCTCACGATTAATTCGTAAGGCTTTAGGGTCCCTAGATAATAAAATAGCTACATATCTTGATGACGTTACTTTGCCCACTGTTACAATAGAAGAAGGTTTAAACCTATTGGAAGATGTTTTGAAACTTCTCTCTCGTGCTAATTTAAAACTAAATTTAACTAAGTGCTCTTTTTTGAAAACTAGTGTAAATTACTTGGGTCATGAGGTTACTGAGGGGTCTGTACGCCCGGGGCAAGCAAAAATTACTAGTGTAATTAATTTTAGGCAGCCGCGAAACGTACATGAACTACGTCAATTCATCGGTTTAGCATCGTATTTTCGTAAATTTGTAAGAGGATTCGCTGAGATTGCCCGACCTTTAACGAGCCTAACAAAAAAAGACGTAGCCTGGATGTGGGGTTCTGAACAAGAACATTCTTTTAATCTGTTAAAAACCACGTTGACTGAGCGACCTGTGTTAGCAATTTATGACCCGCATGCGAAAACGGAAATCCATACAGATGCTAGTAGCTTGGGGTTAGGTGGTATTCTACTTCAATATCAAAATGATGGTGATTTAAAACCTGTTGCTTATTTTAGTCGCGTTACTAGTAGGGAGGAAATGCACTATCATAGTTATGAGCTGGAAACTCTCGCCGTGGTTGAATCTCTAAAACGCTTCCGTATTTACGTCACAGGTATCCCAGTTAAGGTGATTACCGATTGTGCAGCATTAAGAACCACACTGACTAAAAAAGATTTGATACCTCGTATAGCCCGATGGTGGCTAACGATCCAGGACTTCGATATTGAAATCGAATATCGCCCTGGCCACCGTATGCAACACGTTGACGCGCTCAGTCGCAACCCGGTTGAAAGCGTTCCTATACTTAGCATTGATGAAGCTGACTGGCGCCTCACGCTACAGTTGCAGGACGATACGGTTCAAACTATTATTCGACAGATTAATGCGGGCACGAATAATCCGGATATAAATAAAAATTATACCATTGTTAACGGATGCCTGTTTCGAAAAACTTTACACGGCGATCGATTCGTAATACCTAAACTGTCAAAGTGGTCATTGCTACAAAAATACCATGACCAAGTTGGGCACATAGGTTTCGAAAAGTGCGAAAAGACAATAAAATCAAAGTTTTGGTTCTCTGGTATGACTCGGTTTATACGAAAATATGTAAATGCCTGCTTACAATGTGCTTATGCTAAGGGGAATTATGGGAAAGTAGAGGGCGAGCTGCATCCCATTGAGAAAGTAGCAAAACCAATGCACACCCTACATATAGATCATTTGGGCCCGTTTTTGAAAACACGCCGTGGTTACTCCTACATACTTGTAATGATTGATTCTTTTACGAAATTTGTATTTGCTCGACCTGTTAAAGGCACTGGTTCTATAGAAACTATTCAGAACTTAAAGGAAATAATATCTACTTTTGGCAATCCTCATAGAATAGTTACAGATAGAGGCGTCGCTTTCACTAGTCGGTATTTTAAAGAGTTTTCTATACAAAAACAGTTCAAGCATGTATTAAATGCAATTGCTTGTCCACGATCAAACGGTCAGGTCGAACGAGTAAACAGAACCATTGTAAACGGCCTAAACACTACTGCTGAAAGTGAATGCACATGGGATGATAAACTTTCAGATGTAGTCTGGGGTATAAATAACAGTCCTCATGCTGTTACAGGATTCTCTCCCTTTAGTCTTATGTTTTCGCATGACAATGCCTTATTACCTGCTTACCCTGTAAATGTTGGTACAAACATTGACCCTCAAAAGCAGTTACTGGAACGAAGACGCAATGCAAAGTTGCGCATTGATAATAATATGGCAATTATGAAAGGTCAGTATGATAAGAGGCATAAGAAATGTAGGAAATATAATGTAGGTGAATTGGTTTTGTGGAAGGGAGGTTTATCTCGTGACCATACAGTTGGGGTCACTAAAAAGTTAGGGAGTCTGTTTACGGGACCATACAAGATCACTAAAATAGACCATACTATTGACCGATATACAATAAATAGCATTCAAGGGGTCAAAGGATATAAAAAGTTTAGTGCAGTAGTTGCTGGTGATTCACTTCGCCTGTATAAGTCATCAGTGCCAGACAGCTCTACAGATTCTGATCATGAAGTAGATAGGGATGATTTAATAGATTTATTGGAGAGTTAATTATAATACCAATTGTTTGCAATAGATATGTTGTTGTGGGTCTACTTTATTGTACAAATATTATTGTTTTAACTTCCTCTGATAATTTTAAATTAAATAACTACCTTATATTATAAATAGTCGTATTATTCCAATTTAAACATTCAACACATTAAAAGTATTGCCCTAACCACAGAACACAACAACTTTAAACTTGATACAGATTAGGGTACTCATTATAGAACAAAATCTATTTGAGACTCAAACAAATTATAATTGCTAAACTGGGTGATACAGATAATCTGTGTGTATATCTGTCCTGCTATACTGTGTGATACAGCAGATAGGTCTGTGTGAATACCTATCCTGCTATACTGTGTGACATGGCAGAAAGAACTGTGTGAATATCTATCATGCTATACTGTGTGACATGCAGAAAGAACTGTGTGATACAGCAGATAGGTCTGTGTGAATACCTATCCTGCTATACTGTGTGATATGGTAGAAAGAACTGTGTGAATATCTGTCCTGTTCTACTGAGTGATACTATAGATAAATCTGTGATTATGTATCGAGTTATACTTGCTGTTTGATCTGAGTGAATGGCTTTCCAATTATGCTTTGTGAAACTTTAGACAGATCTGAGTGCACTTCGCTGTGTGCCATGTGAGGTGTCAAATAAATAAATAAATCTATGTTAATAGCTGAACGCTTATTTAATACATAATTATGTTATAAAAACTCGAATGTATCATAAAGAAAGAACATATTTCATAATTATGTATATCCAGAATATACTGTGGGCTGTTTGTTTCCAGGTACCGCCAAAAATGGACTCTGCCACTACTTCTGCTGAAGGAGCTGGAGCCCAACGCCGTGGAGGACCACGACAATAGCAGGATGGCCGAGTGTAACAGCCAGTCGCCAGCTGTACAGCCGTAACCCAGGAAGCTTCAATCAACTCGCCTCATCTTCAAGAATATACTACTAACGCCATCTACCGGCATTGAACGCAACTAGTATAACAGCAGCCATTAAGATCTACTGATGCAATCTACTTAACAGATTAATTAGCGCCATCTATCAATATGTAAAGACACTAATAATGTTGTAGTCATTTTAAATATTAATAACTTGTCCTTTTCTCTGAGTATTCATTTTATTAATTTGCAAATATTACTGTAAATCATATTCAATTGTAGAAGTTTACTTTATAAAACCTATAGCTTATATTCTTATAATTATTGTAATAAGTATGTCAATTTAAGTAAGTGTTACGAATATTTTACAATAATAAAAAGGGGATGTTAGTTTGACTTCCTGTGGGCGGCGGGACTTTATCGCTAGCGCGACTGAGGTTAACAGCGAGATTCATTTTTGTATTGGCGACTTCATATTTTTTTTGTTAAATACATATTGTATTATAGTGTGTACTTCTCATTTCCACTACTGAACACCCATTACAGTTAGTTTACCGAACCTTCTTAGTTTCCTAGCGTGCGGCATGCGCCCGCGTCTCGCGATCGAGATCCGCCGCGCATTCCAGCCAGTCGCGATCCTACTCCACAGATGAAAGGACTCTCCTTTATTTGTAAGGATTTATAAACTTGTCTTAACGTCGGAATAAAACGCATTTTTATTCAAATAAGTATGCTCGTTTTATTTCATTCACGTCTACAATAAAATTACAGTATCTGCAATTCCATTTTATGAGTCAAGTGTCGGTTTATTTGTTTAAACTTGTGGACTCTTGAAGTCCAAAGATGACGTAATTTAGAACCATCATCTGAATTTATATCTCATAGGAATTGTGTCAGCTTTGAGGACGCCTTGGACGGTGCTCATAAAGACCGACCTTGAGCAAAAATACCACAGAACTAGATAAAAATCCCAGCCTCTTCCTATAAACTTTTGAATTTCTGGTGACACAACATAGCAAACCTGCATTTATTCGTGCATTATCTAAAAACAAGTTCACAGCCAACCTAATGACCTACACCTCAAGTAAATTAACTCGCCACAATTGGGCATACATTAGCATCGTTCTTCTGACGCGTCTCACATTTCAGTTCATTCACAAAGAGCATCCGTAGCCAGCGACCGACAAACTTCAGACATAACAAAGCAACTAATATATGTAGGTAGTGTAGGTACAAGTCTGGTGGTACAAGTATATTAGTGTACTAACAACGAAACTGTCAAGTGTACAGGATACGACATAGCTTGAGCAAAACGCAGTGATTGCACTCGCTTAAAAATTAAAGTATCGCTATAATTTAAATCAGCTTGTTAAAACATTCTTTGAAAGAGAAAAATGCGAATGCAATGGTGGATGATCATTAAGATCGAATAGCAAGGAGAACGTCAAATCTCTGCTGAAATATAAAGGAAAAAGATATAAAAATCGGCATCCATTGTTAGAAGTCGGCTTGCCAACGACCACTATACCAAGAAGAACACTAGCAAGAACTGTGTAAAGACACTGTAACAATTTATGTCTGACAGATTTTATTTTCTACGAGTCTGTCACACTCGCAGGTACAAAGGTTTCATATAGGAATCACGTGGCATAATCTTCTGCGTGAACACTTATCTCTGTTGCCGTGTGTACATGCACTGTAAAATATGATCGAGAGAACTTGCAAACAATAGAACTATAAGTCGTCGTAACAGTGACGTTATATCTTTTGAAACAATCACGAAATACCCGCACAATGGACCGCCGTAATTGCGACTCGGTAACGGGTTTCAACTACTGTGTTAAAACTTTTAAACCTGAACACAAACTGACATTGAATAGGTAATAACGACGACATGTATAGGAAAGACAAATGTATGAGACTAAGATAAGCTATCGAAAAGCCTTAGTAGGTACATAAATATTTTAGGTGCATGGCTAGAATTGGAACCGTTTCCTCGTTACCATTATGTTCCATGACGCATCTTTCATAAATGTGTCTATGTTCAAAGATGCTTACAGCTCGGTGTGGCAATCCCGTTGTAGAAATGGGAAAATTCAGGGAAAGGCTTTGAAATCGATTGTCACTGGTCTAGGCTCTCAGTATGAGTGACGTAAATAATGGGTGAGACTCAGTAAATGGCCATGTTCTCCGGTGAACTTTCTCCACTACATAAGCATTTCATTTTGGTCTCTAATCACGAGAAACACAGTAGTCGATGTCCTTCATTAATTCCTTGTCCTGAAAAATCTCTCTTTGTATACTTAAATGCAGAGTACATACCTACCGGCAAAGACACAAAGTCACAATTACGAAGCTCTCGTAAATAATTGACACGCTTTTAAACTTATAAGTGGTGTTTCAGTACCTACTCACTTATTTGTCGAAAAGATATTTTAACGCAAAGTTTAAATTCATCCAATTTTGAAACAATTAGATACAAAGCTGGCCTTGTAAAGGATTTTAGTAAAGTGGAAAAGTTCTCGACACCTCAAAACAATCAAATATTAATCTGATTGATGGTTCAGTAACCCTTTGAAGGCAATCAAAACATAGGTTAGGGAAGAGTGGAATTATTTGCTGAGAAACACTGGCCATATAGAAGCAGTAGTCAATATAACACGCACCCTGGGGAAACTTCAGTTACATCGCTTCTCTCACACTTGTGATGCTTCATCCCACCCAAGTAGCAATCTTTTCCAAGGCCAAGGTTGGGCAAGGTTACCTTCTCATTTAGGCTCAGATTATATAAAATGGTTTTGAATAGAAACGCTTTACCCACAGACCACTGAATCGCACTCTGACAGCTTTAAGAGACGGCAGTAGAAAAAAATGAGTCACAACTTCCGTCATGGACCAATTTAAAATTCGTTAGTTCTTATCTCATTTTGTCTTAGTGCGAGTAAACGGTGACATGTTGACTTCATATATAAAGTGTTAACGATGCCGCCTCTAACAGACCTGTATCTCCGAGATCTGTGGCATTACCTAATAACGCGTGTAAGTCTATTCTAATCTCATTCTGCTAGCAAATCGATTTTATGTAAATTATAGAAACCAAATAGATTAATATTGCTCATGTAAATAAAATAATTATTGTGCCACTCCCAGTCTAATACATTTTTTAACGTGTTTACACTGTCGGCCTCATTTACACGGTGTTTCACAAAGACCACCGTCCAATGAATAAAACATCGATTTCATTGATCACATGAAAAAAGTTGTAACAAACAATAAGTGAGTACAGAAA
Organism: Noctua janthe; assembly: GCA_910589295.1. Lineage (NCBI taxonomy): Eukaryota > Metazoa > Arthropoda > Insecta > Lepidoptera > Noctuidae > Noctua > Noctua janthe. Next base: position 6,695,714 of record OU342556.1, on the reverse strand, counting down.
ACAATCCTCTTTTTTCCTATTTTCTTTCGTAGTCTCGTGGGACAGCAAAAATATAAAGGAAGTTTTCAATGCGGTACACTACAACCTATTTCCGGGTCATAATAGATTTCCTCCATAGTTTTTCACAGCACATTCACTATCAACTAGGCACAAAAACATGTTAAACTTAACATATAATAACCGCAACTTTTTCAAACGCCTCAATTCCCTGCAAAAAAACCGCCGATAAAAAAGTTGCCATAACATTTACCTAAAGGGTAAATGATGAGTTCGAAACAGTTTTAGTCATGGCAACACTTTCGTACCTTTCTTACGGAAGCCAGGTGTAACTCGAGCCGAAGAGCCGAAGTAAAAACTTTTTCTTTGCGTCATTAATCAATGCCAAAAGTCCGCTCAACACTCGTTGAAGAAAATGACTGTTTCACAGTAAAGTAGTTATTTATACTTTTAATTTTCAGCCGCTTCAGTAGTTTGTTTGAGTTATTTCAAACTTTTGGAAAAATGTGCGTTATGGGAATACGACTAGCAGAACGGAGTGTATAGTCACGAGTAGGTATAAATATGTTAGCACTTACTGATACTAATACTGTTAGCCTGCATCATCGCACTGCTGGGCAAAGGCCTCACTCCATGACTTCCAAATTCTTCGATCCAGGGCCAATGTGGACCACTGGTCGTTAGTTTTGTCCAGCTCGTCCCGCCATCTTCTGCGAGGTCAACCGTGTCACCTTCTGTTAACAACAACTTTTAAAAGTGTTTTTCTCATTTTCTGTTTAAATTTTCATGTTGTTACGAACATAATCGTAGTATTCCGGAACTCATTTTTTTATGAAAAGATCCCATCTCCAAGTTACAATCGTTTTTTCTCGCGAAAATTTAGGAAAGACTAAACATAATGGTGCTCGTGACTGTACGTGGATATACACATTAAAAATAAATTATATGTACAGTTTACACTCCATTTCAATTACCTGCCAATATGCACAAACATAAAAACTAGAGCACAGAAGTCGCTAAGTTCTATTGCTTTGACGAAGCACTCTCTGTACGTTATTTAAATCAGTTTTTTACGGTTTTAGAAATTTATTTTCTCAAAAGATTTACAATCACTTACAGAGAAAATACAATATTATAACTTATAAATACATCAGAGATTCATCATTCATCAGTTTTTTACAGTCAATAACTACTATGTACGTAACTATTGAACGATGGGCTTTACCTTCAGTACAGGGCTTCGCTAATGAGCATTCCGTTTCGCACAGCAAGAAACCTTAAAAATGGCGCTTGTCCGAAACTCAATGACCCTGGGGCTCTAAACTAAACATTTCGTGTAATTAATCTCACTATTTCATGAGTTTAATGGCGAACGCAGGAAGTGTCGAAGTGGGAATCAAAGAAAAGTTTTCGTGGTAGGGGAAGCGAGCAGAGCCAGATGCAATACGTAGAGCGGCGGCCCCGACAGGCCCCGGCCAGCCCGCTCCGGTCATAAAACTTTTTAAATTGCTTTCTTTTTACATTTAAATAAATGGTTGTTGTAAATAATTCGCGGATTCCTTTATTTTTCTTCCTTTAGCGGCTCAGTGTGTAAAGTTTATTTTATCAGATGCTTTGCTAGTTCTATAAAATACTTTTTCTTGCAGATAACATCTTTAGCGCTCGCTTGGGTGTTTATTTTAATAGTAGACCACCATCTCCCTAGCCTTTTCCCAACTATGTTGGGGTCGATTTCCAGTATAACCGGATGCAACTGAATACCAGTATTTTAAATTTACCAGTTCTTATTTTCTCAGGCTCGGTGGAGTGACGGTCTTCGCAGGGTGGCTGGTAACAACTGGATGAGAGTTGCTGAAAATCGAGTTGAATGGCGTGCGATTGAGGAGGCCTATGTCCAGCAGTGGACTGCTTTAGTTTGATGGTGATGAGTACTTATTTTATAGTAGGTAGATCACCGTAGGCTACTGTGGTACGTCCCCACGAGTAAGTTTATTTGGCAGTCATTTATTGTTGATTTTAAAAACTTCTGTTATTCTCTAATTTATTAAGTTGTAAGAGGTACGTCGGTAAGTATTAAGAGGAAATATACTGGAAATCTCCCTGGAAATTTAAAAAACATCACTCGAATTTGCATCCAGGGTACCTACCTATTCACATTTCGAATGCACTATCAAGTTAGCAAGCAATGAAGGTCGTCTCGAATTCGTCTCTGTACTCGTCCCGGTTTCAGGTGAGGGGGGAACTGTTCACCTTTGAACTTCGCAATGTCTCGGCCCGCACGAGGCTCCTTTCTTCAAACTTCACGAGTAATCCGTTTCGGGCACGTGACCTGATTTCGAGTATCGCTCAAACTCAAACATATTTTTTTTGCTACCTGTAAAGAGGTACTCATGGATGGATGTAGTAATACCTTTGAGTGTGGCAGTACCTGTAACTTGTAAAGGATTTTCTACGTGATTGCTTTTTAATCGAAATGTATTACAAATATTGTACGTACCTGCCGCCAAAACAGTTTTACGAGCCTGCAGTTTCCATACTTAATACAAAAATCAGTCAACCATTTCAGTAATAAGTTGTCCTTCGTGGCATAACAGCTTTTTACTGCATGCATATTATGAAAGTTTATACGATAGGTACTTATAACCTTTTTTTTTTAATTGTGTCTGTCTGTCTGTTCGTTCCAGCTAATCTCCGAAATGGCTGGACCGATTTTCCGACTTTTACTGGCAGATAGCTGATGTTATAAGGAGCAACTAAAACTATTTTTATTTTTTATTAGGGTTCGGTGCAAAAAAATTAAGCCCTTGGAATTGTTAAAAAAATCCGTTTTAAATAGGGATAATATTTTTATAATAATTTCACCCGGACGAAGGTCGCGGGCAACAGCTAGTAATAAAATAAAAGTACAAAAATAATACTGAATTAATACATTGTATCAACCCATAGTACCTTCCCACTTTCGAAGAAACAAAAAAGGTGCTACGAGTCTACGAGCATGCTACGAATTTGCTACGAATCTCGTCAATTCATCCATGCATCCTATTTTATGTAAAACTTTACTTTTGAAAGCAGTATATTCAGCTTGTATACAGTGTACATACTTCATTGCACACAAATACACATCAAGAGAGATATGAATACCAATCGAGATTTATACAAATATTTATGTGATCGAGGTCGCCATACATTTTCAATTGCGATTGGACATTAATATGAATTATTTCTTTTAGAACGAAAATAAGATATACAACATAACATCACGTCTGTAATCCCCAAAGGGTTAGGCAGAGGTGTATCTAAGGGATGAACCTCATCTGGCACTGGCAGTACGGTTTCGCATTTTTCCATGCTGTTTGCTAGAGCGAGAATCCTATCGCACGCGGCAGCATCAACAATGCGGTCGGCAGCACGCTCTGTTTCTCGCTACCCCTAACCCTATAGACCAACGGCTTTAAATGTAATATTCTGAAGCTTGATCACGTATTGGTTCAATTAGTATCGTAATACCTAAGTGGGTTATGGTTATTTTAAAGCAAAAACCTCTGGGATATTGTTAGGACTTGGTGGACGCTTAATGTGCCTTTGATGGGGCAAGGCGGAGGACTCATTAAAGCGGTCGGTCTATAATAGTACACACCCACATTTCACCAGATAAGTTTAAGTCCAATGTAATAGGGGCGAGTCTTTTGCCATAAACCGGATACAAATCCAGACTGTGTGGCTGCTACTGAGAAAATCCTGATGGAAAAACCCAATAAAACTTTGCCCAACCTGGGAATCGATTCCTCGTGTTCAGCAGTCATACTGGTTAAGTAACCAATTAGATCAACGAGGCAGTCTATAAATAAAATATCTTCTGTTATATAATTACTCAGTGATTCTTTTTTAGTAGGGATAGTAGCTACTACTGCATGGAACACCTTTAGAAGACGTTTTGGTATTTGGAGAGTAATTGTCTGCAACATTACCGATGTACCTAATAAATTGCGAAACCGAATGCTGATACGACTAGTAGAATACGTTCAGGCCAAGATCGTGTTTATTCAGCACAATAGCACCGTAATTAACTAGATCCATTCATTCGTTCGTGTCAGCAGTGAGTGAATGAAAAGTCGTAATCGCACAGTAATAAAGGATCGTGGCAGACATGATGGGTTACGAGCTGGAGTCAGCACAAAAAAGTTGAAGAAGGTTCACCTTTACTTAAAATTTCTAAATAGCTTTACTTATACTGTCACTTACGGGATATCTTCCGTGATTGTTCATTATTTTGAGCTCCCGATCTTTCAGCGCTGTGCAAGCGCCATGAGCGAGTTGACTGGAGAATGCGGAAATTAAATTGTTAAGAGCAGACAAATCTATCTACCCTCTTCAGCGCAGCGCAGGCGTGGAATTTATAACGAAACGAAAGAACGGTGTGCCGCGCCGCTTGAGTGTAATTCACGACACGTCGCCAACGTACATTTTGTATGAAAACGTTTTGAAGCGGCATCATGCCTGCGCTGCGCCTTCACCTTACACCGTTTCTGAATAAATCGCGCCTAAGGAAAGCAGACCTACTGTTTCTACGTTGAGGTGTAAAGGACTTTCGTATCGTCTGTCTGGAGGGCGCGCAATGTCGGCTTGCAGACGCTTTGAGAACACCAAATTATTACAAGCCACTATAATATTAGGTATGCCATTGCATTACAGTTGAATAAAATTAAATGCACTTTTTTGTTTGCGCAAAATTTATAGTACTTTTATATTATTTTAGACGTGGATTATACTTAGTGCAAAAGGCATTTTTTGTTACGTGCACTTTTTCGTATGTTTTTGGCTGTGTAGGTACTTAGTCGCTGAGTCAACATAAAAGCAACGATGGTTCGTAGTCAGTAATTGAATACTAGGCGTGTTATTTGTCAAATTAATTGGATAGATCCTTATACCCTGAATTTATTCTTAGAATCCAATCTAACTTACGAGTGGGTGAATACTCGGAATTGGACCAATTGGTCCCCTGGGACAGATTACAATAATTAAGGACAAAAGTATATTATGACTATTTCGCAATCTTCTCACCTACCTACGATCAACTGTCGACCTTTATAAACACAGTAACAAAATAAACAATAGTATACCCAGAACCTACATACTCCATCTCTATAGGGTGTAAATAGACCCTTAACATAGCCGAAAGGTACTTGTTTTCCCCGTCGTTGCGATAATTTTTTTGTTCTAGACCATACCTGGGAACCTTCTAGTTACGGAGATATCGGGGGTCAAAGTTCCAACTTTTTCACAAGTTTTTTTTTTTAATTACATATTTTTAATGGAAGATTTTTACTTTACACACCTCCACGACCCCCGTACTATTCAATCCATCCATCAGTACAAGCTTTGAGTACTTTCCATCGAGTCCTACCGTAAAACGTAATATTTCACCCGAAAAAAAAGTCGTTTCCCAGCAATTATTTTTGCGTAAAGTTACTTAGTTTGATGTAATGCTTGGTTGACGGCTATGTGAAGGGTCTGTTTACACCCTGTATACCACTTTTAAGTTTTTTTTTTTTTATCAAACCTGCCATGGCATGCCTGCATACAAGACAACACATTTTACAGTTTAAATAAAACGTATTACGTGAAAACTCCTGCAATATAACGCCATCAAAAAGTTACCGTCTGCTGAAAAACAAAATAATAAACGCGAACGCATTGTCGGGACAACTTCGTCACAAATCTCGACGGGAGAGGGCCATACTTACATCTGCGCTAAGATATTACTTTCATAAGAGAAACTTGGGGAAAACAAATTTATTACGCCACTTTCGCCAGTGTACCCACGTCCTTACGGTCACACCGTAGCGGGAAAAGGGCAGGAACGCGAAAAAACAACTTTTCCCTTTATGAGGGCAGGTAATTGTTGTAATTTAGAGGATGAGTAAAGAGCTAAACGGAAATTGCTTGCTATAATATTGCGTATTACGGAAATGGACTCAAGGAAAATGTCTAAATGAATTCCGAAAATCTTCATTACTATTATTTATACACATTACCGAAACAAGACTTTCTACTTTCAAAATGTATTCGATTTAAAAATGTAGGAAAAAAAACGTAAAAAAAAGTATTGTAGTTTTTAAAGAAAAAGTCCTCTGGACGAATGAAACGCCATATTATTAGAAATTAAAATATTAGAAAATAACTTTATTAATCATTAATTAATCTAATTCACAGTCAAATCATCGACAATCGTACACACTGCAAAAGGCACACTTGATGAACTCTTATTACTAGTAAAGGCTTAAAGTTCGAAGGTACAAAACAAATCATTGGTGGGTGGAAGTAGAGGGTACATCTGTACAATTACATGAACGTGATCTTGGTTCGCACTTGGTTCACTTGCCAAACGTTGAGATTCTCGTACTCCTCGATACAAGCGTCCACCTGAGCAGGAAACGGAAAACTTTAAATATTTGATACTACGTAATGTGTGTTTACGACACTGTTGCCATAGGGGGAAAACCCTGGATGAGGCTGGCACAGGACCGGGGAGATTGGCACAAGAAAAGAGAGGCCTATACCCAGCAGTGGGTGGGTTGGGGCTGTGGATGATGATGATGATGATGAATGTGTGTTTTGGTACAAGTCTATAAGACATCAATCCCGGCATTGGGTTTGATAATTCAGTTTAGCCCGCCAAAAGAAGTAGATAATAAGAAAGAGAACGTTCACAGAGAGATCGTATTAATACTTTACTTAGACCGCAAATGACTAAATGCGTTTGGCGCTATTAGTCTTAAAATCATCGTTCTGTCTCTGTCACTTCCGAGTGTAATCGTCCGAAAATGTCAAAAATAGTTCGATGTTTCAAATTCGTTCAGCGTAAACGTTTTCAGTGGTTTGTGGTGCAAGCTGTCCTGTCCTTAGTTTCTTTTTAAATGTAAACATACCTGATCAGGCTTGAATCCCTTGTCGACGCAGCGCTCGATAACGTCGGCGATCTTGACCGTCTGGTTTGAGCCCGCTAGGTCGCGCACGATCGCGAAGATTCGGTCCGTGGAACTTATACCCCTGGATAACGAAAATATATTTATTTAAACTTTGCGTACACAAAAATGTATAAAGGCGGACTTAATACCTTGCGTGCCTTGGTCTTTCTCTACCAAGGGCGGTGGAATGAGATAATTGAAGAATAAAGTTGTCACTATGCACGTTCAAATTACTGTAGCTAGCGAAACTCCGCAGTCGAGATGTAAATGTGTATTAATGATATTTTAACGTCAACGACCGCAGGAGTGTAGTTACTTAAAGTATGTGTTCAGATTTTTTTTGCATGTTCTGCAGAGTGTAGTTTGATCTTGTATATTTTACGTGTTTTGTCGTTCGTTATCTTACCTTTGCACGTTTTCGTCGACAGGTGATAGAGACTGTTTCGACATCTCCACTAAGCGGATAGCTTCAGAAACGTCCTCTTTCTCCACTACGTCCGACAACCTACAAACAGTAATAATTGATTAGCAATATTTTATTTCCATTCCTCTATCTTGTGGGTTGTAATAAAAGTTATCTACAGGCGCGAAAGGGGAAGTGATATGCTAAACGAATATCATTATTCTCTTATCAAAATATTATCTTTCTTTCTGGAATTCCAGGTTTCGAAACAAAGAATTCACGATAAAAACTAAACACTAACAAGGTCTGTCACTGACAGCGACGCCGTCGTCTGACAGTTTACAAGCGCGGACTAAGTTTTTTATGAAAAAAGTAAGACATGTACATTACCTGAGCCTGGCAAGCGCGGTGGACAGTCGTAGTATCGCGAGCAGGTTTCTCGCCGACGTAAACGTCACGTCACGCGCGTTGCGAGCCTCGCGACGGAGCTCTACATATGATGCTGCAACACAAGATTCATTATTCAGATTTCGTATTCTAACTCTCCCTAGGCTTGGAAGTATGGGTTGTAAATACTTGGATATGTTCAAAATTTCTAACCAGATCTATTAAATTGTATCAACAGTATATGCTATACAGTATTAAAAGTTTAATAAAAACTCTTTATGTTAACTTTTTCGTTTCAGCTCCTCACCGCCGCGGGTGGGCAGTCTGCAAGATTCGTACTGACTAAAGTAACGTGTTGGTGATGGCGTTCCTCCCATCTACCTCTAGCTAGGTGAGCGCCCAGGCAGTCATCTCCACCCCAGCGAAAGATGATTCGAGAACGTGAAACTTAGGTATTACACTCACAGACGATGTAATCAGCAAGATGGTTAGGTACAGCGGGATGCTTCCTCTTGGTGAGCGCCACGTAGCGCCGCACCAGGCGCATGGGCAGCGCGCGCACGGCCGTGGGCGGCTGGCTCGAGTGCTGGTGCACGTAGGCGATGTGCTTGGCTAGCTCCAAGTCTTTTTCACTAAAGAAACAAGGCAATCGGTATTTTTGTTAAGAACATATTTAAAATCCGCATTTAAACCTTAGATGCGACAGTATAGCGCCGCTTGCTTAGTTGTTAAATGTTAATTCAAAGTTAAGATATTCTAAGGTTCATAATAAGCGTGTGCTCCTAGCTTAAAGATCTACAAGGAACAACAACGCGTTATCTCAAACCCTGGCAGCGAGAACACTGTTTAATATGATCAATCATTTCTGATGCTCTTAACACTGAAATCATGTTTTTTCCCAAAGAATGTCGAAGCCACCAATACAAGATGGAAGGGACACAGATACTACACTTTTTTACCAGGCTCAGAATGATGTACTGCAGTGGCGAAGATTCCATACAACTTGATTTCTACCGGATTCCCTTTGAAAAATGGCACACTTAGTATTATGGTATCTATAGACAAATAATATAATAACATTAAAGATATGTACTCCGGTTTATCTCTTACAAAAATTGACCCTTTGCTACTGATCTACTGAATATGTGGTAATCGTTTTAACGGCGGTGTCCTATGACACCTTGCATAATTATCATTCTACGTACTAAACCGTATTATTACGTACCGGTTAGGTTTGTCCTGTATGAGCCACAGCAGATCAAACCGCGACAGCAGCGCGGCGGGCAGCTGGATGTTCTGTTCGATGGTGCGCTTGGGGTTGTAGCGGCCGTACGCGGGGTTCGCGGCCGCTAGGATCGACACGCGCGCGTTCAGGCATGTCATTATACCCGCCTGGGACAGAGGATTCAGTTATTAAATCATATCTACTTTTACTAACTATGTTGGGGTCGCCCTCCAGTCTAACCGGATGCAGCTGAATTCACCAGTATTTTACATGGAGCGACTACCAAATCAGTAAACAAGTCATATAATATGAATTAATTAATAGCGTTTTTCACATAGACAGTTTTCCAACACTGACTTTTGTCAACTAGGCTGGCAAACCATGTATGAGTATTTATATATTATTAAGTATACCCGAACTTATGTAGGTGCAACTTACATCAGTGAATATGGATTCAATAGTGATAAACATCCAGAAATGGCAAGTCCACGCGAAACATCATGTCGTGTTATAGAGCCAATTCGTTGTGCTAGTATATCATTATAGCCTAGAAAATCTGGGCACTAACCTTAGCAATACTAATGGTCTGCTGCTCCATGACCTCGTGTATGGCAGTGCGGTCGTTCTCGGCCATCTTGTCGAACTCGTCGATGCAGCACACGCCCTGGTCCGCCAGCACCAGCGCGCCGCCTTCCAACATCATCTCGCCGGTGAATGGGTCCTGCAAGAAAATGTGTTTTCAATCATTTTGACCTCTTCAAAATAACCAATGACTATAGAAGCACGGTATAACTATCTTTGCATTGTATAAATTCAATCTCTTTAGTATTATATAGCCGCATAGCCCATATTGTGTAAGTACTATGTACTAGAAAGCTGTCATTCGCTGGAAACCTGAGTCTTTTCTTGACTTGAATGTGCCCTGGCGGTTAGGAGTATGTCATGCTCACTCAAATGTCTCGCTGCGGTGGCACGTGTGTCGGATCATTTAGTTCCCTTCAAAATGGTTGAGTTGAATGGTGCTGATACATGCGTCATGTTCGTGAACGGGCGCCGTCAGTTGTGACTGGTCATCTCTTATTTGCCACGGCGTTTGCACTATGGACCCTTTTAACGTACACATCTGGCTGCATCATTCTCACATAATGTACCATCTCAACATGAATGATGTAACCAAGGTTTTGTTAAAGTATTCTGATTTAAAAGAGTGTCCATGGAGTTTCTTGCCCGTTCTTCTCCATAGAGATCTACGTTAGGGAATGGGCAACTACAGTACTTTCACAGTTTTGGTGCCTTGTGACTGGGACTGTAGCTATATTTTACTGTTATCTTTGTTTCGACAATTCAAAAGTGCCTGTAACTGGCCTACTTCAAATAAATGCTTTGATTTTGACGGTGTTTTAAGCACCTCTATCTCACCCCTCCGGGATTACAGGCATGACGTTATGCTATGATATGTGGGTTCAATTTGTCCTTTGATAATTTGACAAGATAATCCCACAGAAATGCTGTTCATATTCCTTTAGTTTTATGACGCTGTTGCTCAATCAAATAGGGCATTTATTATATTACCGATTACTGTTAGCCTGTATCATCCCACAGCTGGGCTAAGGGTTCCTCATGACTTGCAGTTCTTTTGATCCAGGGTTGATGTGAACCACTAATTGTTGGTTTTGTCCAGTTTGTTATTATGATATTACTTGGTCAATGTGCTAATTAGTGACTTCATGAGACTTGGAAGCTTCACCACTTTTTTTAATAACTTTAGGATCTTTTATTTTCTATTTAGCCACAGCTACTTAACAGTGGCAGTCAATATAGTCTGAAATGGTCCATCTCCTTCTGACTAGAATGATTAGTTTCTTACCTTCATGACAGCAGCCGTTAGACCGACACCAGAGGAACCTCTGCCTGTGGTATACTGTGAGCGCGGCGCAAGGCGGTCGATGTAGTTGAGAAGCTGAGACTTGGCAACACCAGGGTCGCCCATCAGACAGATGTTGATGTTCCCACGGATTTTCATGCCGTTCGGGCGTCTAAACAAACAAATATGTTGTTAAATTAACACAAGCAATAGTCATAGAGCAAAACTTACTTTGATAAATTCATTGGTATCCCTCTTTAGACCAAGGAAAGAGGTTCAAAATTTTAAGATGAGGGTGGCGAACCAGGGAAGTTGCCTTTAAATTTTATTACAGTTTAAAAACAGTCTTCATCTTTTGATAGCCATTTGGAAGTGTCCCAGAAGTTTTTGGTTTTTAATGGATACAGAACTTTGTTCCTTACTTATCCACTCCCCCGACGAGTAATAGCAACAGCGCCTTCTTCACGTCTTCGTGGCCGTATATCTCGGGCGCCAAGCTGCGAGCCATGCGCGAGTACAAGTCTTCATCGGCTAACTCTGCCAGTTCCTCTTCTGTTAACGCCTCCGCCAACTCGCTCTCGTCTGCTTGGTTTAGACAGTTTACGGACTAGAGGAATGAAAAATAAAGAATTAGTTGCAAATGTGAGTGAATATAAACCATTAAATTTAAAAATTTAAAAACCCCCATTGCAACAAAGGAAAGCGAACAAACATTTAAAAAATCAATAAAATGTCTCAGCTGGTTTTGATAAAACATGTCTAATTGTAATATACACATCATGCACTTTCATTTGATACCCCACTTGGGTATATTTTAAAATATTCGATTTTTCATACCCACTTTCATTCCCCATATCCAGTAAATGGCTGCACCGATTTTGATAAAACGTATCTTAGAACCATCAAAGAAACTAGCTATCAAGTAAAAAAACTGCATCCAAATCGGTTCACTTGTTTAAGAGTTACAGTGCCAGAGACAGACACGCACACATTGCAGTCAAACTTATAACACCCCCTTTTTGCATCGGGGGTTAAAAAAGAAGAACTTGATACATATATCAACAAAATACAGCCAGCGTTTAATGTTATACAACTACTGGTACTTATTTTGTATCTCTGTCTTTTTGAACCCAAGACAGAAGAACAGAGCAAAAACGAAGCTGCCATCTGATAAACTATTTAAAGATTCCTGACATTGCCATCTATTAATTAAAGCGAAACTCCGCTATCGATATCCAAGCATGGTTACACAAAAATAATAGATTTTCAATGACTGCAGGTTGTATAGTTACTTAACGTCTACTCACATGTGCCTCCAGGTAGGTATCAGACAGTAATCCCTGCACGATCTGCCGGAAGCCAGAGGACAGCAGCGGCAGGAACACGCCAGTGACCGCCACGTGGTCCCCGGGCTGAGCGCGACGCGTGGTCTCTCCGCGGCAGTACACGGACAGCTGGCGCGGGATGTGGCCCACCGGCACTTGGTCGGACTGCAATAATGTAGTGTTTTAGCCGCTGGACCTTAGCATGGACCGTAGAGTCCTTAGATTTTCAAAGATAGATATTGAATTTTTAAGAAGTAATCTGTAGTAAGTAATATGTCTCATAAGTTCCATTGCTAGTGCAATAGTAACAATGAACAATAGAGATTTTGACATCTGTAAAAAATGCCATGCTTGGCCAAAATAACTTTGGTCACTCAATTTTACCTTGAGTAATTTTTGGGTAAGTATCACAAGAATTATGTATAAAACTTACATGCTCCTGAATCTTCAACTCCTGGAACTTCTGGAATCGTGAGCCCCTGGTCTGCAGATGCAGCTGTCCGGCCGTCTTGTTGAGGCGACACTCGTCGGCCGAGCACGAGGCTGGCGGTGTGAACTGAAGCGAGCGCACCGGTTGGTAGGTCTCCGCGCCGCACGCGCTACACGAGTAGGTGGCCACGACCAGCAGGGGCTTCACGTCCGTGCAGCGGGTTACTATGCCTGGCAGAGGAGATGATCATGTCATACTTTTTTACACCATACCAGCCTACAGTCAAAAGCTATTTTTGTTACTGTGGTTTTTGTTTTGTGTTGGTCAGGTAATACATTGACTGTACTATGAATAAATGTGAGTGACCTCTAATTGTAACCAGCTTGCCGATGTGCTCAGCCTTGACTTCTCTGATGGGCAAGGACTTTGATGAGGACAAGTCCTTGAAGTACACCTCACTGTGAACAATCAAAAATTAAAACACATCACTGGATTGAAACCTTAGGTATTTATATTTCTTGTTTATTATTGTGGGTTCGCTCTTGTTACCCTTTATTACACCTAAGGACTAAATTCTGTACCATCTTTCTGGCAAACTAATTGAATATAAACTTACAATCTCCTGATAAGTTCTGGTGGGTATCTGTTACGTGGGTCCCTCATCTCTCCGGGGATCCTGTGGTTCCTCGCCTCAAGCAGGATCCTGTGCTCTATGTACACATCCAAAGCATCTTTGGCAGTCACCTACAAATAGTATTTTAATTATATATTGTCACTAGAATTTGACCATTGTATTCTAAATGTAACTATACAATACTCCAGTAAATTCCTCAGAAAGCCCATTTTCTGCTAGAAATGAAATAGCAGAGCTTAATCACTCACATGCTGGGAGACAGGCCTCCTCTTGTTGAGTGGGACGGGGATACAATCAACAATGCGGGCACCAGTAATGAAGGGTGAATTTTGTAAGAGGTAAGCCGGAGGACATATCTTTAATGTGATTATATTATTTGTCTAAAGAATACTGACTATGCCATTTTTCAAAGGGAAGCCAGTAGAAATCGAGTTGTATGGAACCTTCGCCACTGGCGGGCAAGTTGTAGGTTTCACAAATGTACACCTACAACTTGTCAGACAGGGGATTTTTATAAACCATTGCTTCGTAAAAAAAACTGCTCATTTCATCATCATCTTTTAATTTTTTTATTTCTATAATACTCTTATATTTGTTTTATGGTTACCTCTCTATGTTTATAATCGGGCATCATCTCGTACACAACATCTGACACCATGTTAGTGTACCGCCTTGTGTTCTGTCTCACAGCCTCCGCTAGCTCCTCGTTGCTCTCGTGCAGGTCATCCAACTCCACAATAAAGGCATTCTGAAACATTTTGTCCCTGTTAAGAATTAGACAAAGCAAAACATTGCAGCTATGAAATATAAACATAGCCGTAGAATTGTTTTCCAATATCCAAAAAATTACTTCGCAGACCTGCTGTTCGGAAGTTTATATTAGAGTAGAATCATGAGATCATGTTTTTACAATTATTACAAAAAGTTAATGCTGATCTTACTTGTTCCCTGTGTGCAACCCTGGTGAGCTGCTCAGCGTATTTGAAATTCTTGTTTCCCTCATCGTCAGTTTGGCAAAAGTCCACAAAGAAGTTCTTGAATGCCTCTGAAACATCGATGTTTGGTTGTTGTTATTGTAGGTTAGACGACAAACAGAAACTAGGTAATAGCCATACAGAAGATGTACTTACCACTATCTGCTGCATAGTCGCGCATAGCCATTTTAAAAACTATTTAAACAAACTTTTCACGTTAAACAATTTATAAGTTTTGTAAAATATCTTCTCAACAAACGAGCTGTCCGGCCACTTTTTGACAGTTTGATAAAATTGGCGCGAAATTGGGTTGGAGAGTGAGGTAGAGGTGTGCCATTACCTCGCTAACCATAAACGCCAACATAAATGTTAACCATAAACAAAATATCCGACTTTTGACGTAATTATGAAAAACATCGTTTTATAGTCTCAAATTCGGCCATGCCATTCTCATCCCTATTTTCCGTTTTGTTTTTTTCCCCGTTTTCCCGCCGATCTAAATGTCAATCAAAAGTGCTGTCGAGTTTCGCTGACTTTCTGTAAAAATTAAAAACTTTAAATGTGCGAATGAAATAATAAACAAAACATGGCAGATTCCTTAGGTAAATTCAGTGGAAGTGAAAGATTACGTCGTGTATGAAATTAAAACTACATAATGTATTGTTCAATTAAACAAGTTGTAACCTTTGTTTTCAGCTGGTCAAAGAGCCAAGAGGCAAAAAGTGGACAAGCACGGACGTTTGTCGGCTTTCGAGAGGCTGAAACAACTAAAAGGCAAGGGCGTGAAGAACAAGTACGATGTGGACGATATGGAGAATGTTTACGACACGGTGGACGAGAGGGAGTACTCTGAGCGGGTGATGCAGCGGCAGGAAGATGACTGGATTGAAGACGACGGTACGTACATCATTCTTGACTAATGTTGTAGTTTTTTTCGCTGTAAATACTAGCATTATTGTAATCATAACCTTACTGAATGTTTGTTTACTTCTCAGTTTATAAAGTCTGCTAAGTTGTGTAGAAAAAAGCTTTCTAAATAAAAGTCTCGGTACCATTTTCTCATTTTATAAATCTCCAGGCACTGGTTACGTGGAAGATGGCCGAGAGATATTTGATGATGATGAGATTGAAGACACTTATGTGGCATCTAACAGCAAAGATTCAGGACGAGGTCAGAAGAGAAAAGCAAGAGTGGCACCACCTACGTCTAAAGGAAACATCAGGAATCTTCTTGGATCTATGCCTACTAAGAAGAAAGAGGTATTTTTATTCTTTATGTTCTTTGGATAACATCAGTGGTTGATCTTTTCTATTCTAAAGTTTTGTTATACACATTTACTCAATGTTCGTACTATATTTACTGCGCCTGCATGTGAGGGTCATCGCATATTAGCATTGCAAATGTAGTCGGAAATTCCTGTGCAGTAGAAAAATATTGTTATTTTCTGTTATCTTTCAGGATGTCAAAACATCGGAAGACAACATCCTCTCAGACATCATGTCTGACTTGGACGGAAATGCATCAACTGCAGTGAAACCAAAGCCAGTAACCACTAAGGCTAATATAGTGGAGTCCAGTAAGAGGGATGCACAGAACTACTTCAAAAGTTTGTCTTCAGCTGCTAAAAAACCCACTACTACCACTAGTCTGACTAAAGAGCAACCAGCTGTTAAAGTAGAAAATGTTTGTTGAAGTTTTTTATTTGATTGTCTCATGCTTGCCTATCTTTATGTAATTAAGTAAATTAAAACAAAAAAATTGCTGCCTCTATCAGTATAGCAGTGTTTTTTTTATCTTATTTACTAACTTGCTCAATAATGTTTTTTGCAGAAAGAAAACCTGATATCCCCAGATAAACCAGTTGAAAAGAAAGTAACAGTAAGTTGATCATTTGTTGCATTAGCCTCTCTTAGTATTATCACCTAATATGATTTGCCTCCATCTGACTGTTTCTAGAATAGTCAAACAAAATCTACTGTTTACTAAAGTCTTCCAACATGACAGGTACAAAATGGTGAAACATCTAAACCTATAACAGAAAAACCAACTCCAAAGAAACCAGAATGGAAGATAGACAGGGAAATAAAGCAAGAACTAGAAGACTCTGCTACACAAAACATTGAAGAGTTTCAGACACAAGACCTGGACTTCGATGATGACTTCAGCAATGACACTGCACCTAAACCTGAAGAAGTTAAAAAGGAAATTATACCCAGCACTGCAGAAACTATTGGCGATGTTGCTGAGGAGTTTTTAAATGAAGATTTTGACATATTCCCATCCAAAAAGGAATCTCCTAAACAATTGAAGCCATTAACAAGCACCTGGTCTGATCAAATGGGTGAGAACCAGGTGGCAGCCACAGTACAGCTTGACGGACAGTTGCCTCTACATACAAATGAGAATGGGGAGAAGGTATTGAAGTTCTACTGGCTCGATGCCTGGGAGGACAGGTTTGTGAAGCCAGGAGTAGTGTATCTGTTTGGGAAGGTGTATGCTAACCCATCTAATAAGAAAGGGGGATGTGTGTCCTGCTGTCTGGTTGTCAAGAATGTTAATAGACAAATGTTTCTGTTGCCAAGGGAGTATGTAAGTATTGAAACTTAATATTCATTTGTATCATGTTCTTGTTGTTATTGTGTTGTAATATAAATGTAAAATGGTGAAACAATATACTTTGTTAGTTATAATAAGACCTCGAAATCTTAAATCCTGTTGTTTCCATGTCAGTGTCAGTGTGTGTAGAAAATGGTAAAGAATTAAATAACAAAAACGAACATGTTACCATTCTGTTCAAGATACAAACATGAGTTTTTATTAATATTTGTTTTAGAAACTGGACCCAGTGACATTAGAGGCGACAGACCAACAAGTGACGATGATGGACATGTACGCAGAGTTCAACAGTGCTGTCGCTAGTGATCTGGGACTTAAGGAGTTCAAGTCAAGGAAGGTTACTAAGAACTACTGCTTCAACCTGCCAGACATACCAGCACAGTCTGACTACCTGGAAGTTAGATATTCTGTAAGTGTAGAAAAAATGTCACCTAATAGAATATGGATATAGGAAGTGACCACACTTAGAAATGGAATCGGCTTGAGCTGATCATGTATCACCACATTTGTTCCATTTAGTTCGGCGCAGCGTCGACTGGCGTCTGAAACAGAACCAAAGAGAAAGGAGGGGAATGCCTGCCGTCGTGTGTCGTCGTTTTCACTGTTTTTGCTTTAGTCCTTGTGCCCTAGTAAGTCTGTGCGTTGCTCAGAGGGCAAATAACTTATGTAGTTGCTGGCTAAAGTGTGACTTTTACAATTTTGTTCCTAGAATAACTTTCAAGTGTTGATTAGTATGAGTAAGTTCATTTTCAATTTTTTTCCACTAGGCCACCTTCCCACCGCCTCCAAAAGACAAGAAATACCTTACATTCTCTCACATCTTCGGTGCGACGACCTCTTCGCTGGAAACCTTCCTGCTGGAGCGTAAGATCAAGGGTCCGTGCTGGCTGGAGGTGAAGCAGCCGGAGCAGGTCCAGGCCAAGGTGTCGTGGTGCAAGCTAGAGGCAGCTTGTGATAAGATGGAACATGTTTCTGTTATCAGGGATGGGGCGGATTTGGAACCGCCGCCTATTGTTGTGGCTACGGTGAGTAGACGGTGTTTTGTTTTACTTGACTTGGTAAGGTTTTTGTAAACTTTTGATTTGTGACTGGTCAACTAGGTTACAAGATAACAAGGTCTTTGACTTCCATTTAGGGATCTTCTACTATTGAGACTTTCCAATTGCCTAAAGTTTAAAACCTAATAGAATCCTGATGTCTGTAATTTACCATAATGAACTTTCAACATGTAGATTAAAATTTAGTTATTTGCGATTTTAGTTATTTTGTAAAAAAAAAGAGCCTGTAAGGTTGAGGTAACATTATAGTATTTTTCAGATAAACATGAGAACTACGATGGACCCTAAAACAAGGAAGACGAAGATATTGATGCTCAGTTGCCTATCACACACCAACTTTAACTTTCACAAGCCGCCGCCGAACCCGCCGTTTCAACAACATTTCTGTGGTAAGAAATAATTCTCTAAAAAATTAATCGACTACACGTTATTAAAAGCCATTAAAGCTTCTAATCTTAAAATCATGTTTTTCAGTAATGACGAAGTGCAATGAAATCTGGCCCCTGGACCTAAAACAATCCCTGCCACAGTACAAAGCAACGAAACTGACCAAATGTGACACTGAGAGAGAACTACTCAACTATTTCATGGTACAGTTCTGGAAGATGGACCCAGATCTAGTCGTGGGCCATGACTTACAGGGATTTCAACAAGATCTACTTATTGGGAACATTCTCGACCTCCATATACCTAACTGGTCTCGATTGGGACGACTCAAGAGGTCCACCGCTCCTCAAAAGAAGTACGCTGCAAAGGACGCATTTCTCGGTCGCTTGGTTTGCGATATTAAGATATCTGCGATGGAAGTAATAAGGTCCAGGAGCTTTGACCTCGACACTTTATGTGTCAATGTACTGAAGATGAAAGAAGGCGAACGCGTAGAGGTTGCGCTTGAAGATCTGCCCAGATATTATGAGAACAGTAACGATTTGTTCCAACTAGTTTCGCTAAGTATGCAAGATGCGTCCTACATACTCAAAATGATGTGCGAATTGAACGTCATACCGCTAGCATTGCAAATTACTCAAATTGCCGGAAATATAATGTCTAGAACTTTGCTTGGTGGAAGGTCAGAAAGAAACGAGTTTCTATTACTCCATGCTTTCACCGAGAAGAATTATATCGTACCTGATAAACTTTATGGCAAAAGAGTCGTAGCAGACGAGGATAATGACGAGCAGGAGAAGGAGGAAGGTGCCACCAATGTATCCAAAAAGCAAGGAAAGAAAAAAGCGGCATATTCTGGAGGTCTTGTTTTAGATCCTAAGAAAGGATTCTATGACAAACTCATTCTTCTCATGGACTTCAATTCCTTGTATCCTAGCATTATTCAAGAGTATAACATTTGCTTCACCACTATCAAAAGAAAGGCTGCGGGAGCGTCGGATGAGGATGTCGCTAACCTCATATTGCCAAAGAGTAACACAGATCTTGGTGTACTTCCTACACAAATTCGTAAGCTTGTGGAGAGTAGACGAGAGGTCAAGAAGTTGATGAAGACGCCCGACTTGTCGCAAGACCAGTACATGCAATACAATATAAGACAAATGGCTTTGAAGCTCACAGCTAACTCTATGTATGGTTGTCTCGGTTTTACACACTCGAGGTTTTATGCAAAGCCCCTTGCTGCCCTAGTCACTATGAAAGGCAGAGAAATTCTCATGGACACCAAAGAAATAGTACAAAAAGCAAATTACGACGTAGTCTATGGAGATACCGACAGTTTGATGATCAACACAAATTGTTTGGATTATGACAATGTTTTCAAGATCGGCGTTGATCTGAAGAAAGAGATCAACAAAAAATATAGACAAATAGAGCTTGACATAGATGGGGTGTTTAGATATTTGCTTCTGCTGAAGAAAAAGAAGTATGCTGCCGTATTAGTTACCAAGAACAAAGCTGGTGATTTTGTCTTTACACATGAACATAAAGGTTTGGATATTGTTCGTCGTGATTGGTCCCAGCTAGCCGCAGAAGCCGGAAAGTTCATATTGAGCCAGATATTGTCTGAACAATCAGCAGACGAGAGACTTGAGAGCATTCAAACGCATCTGAACAAACTCAAGGATGATTTAATGAACGGTAAAATGCCACTTTCAATGTTAACAATTACGAAACAACTGACAAAGAACCCTAACGAGTACGCCGACAAACACACGCAGCCTCACGTACAGGTAGCTCTAAGACTGAACAGTAAAAATAGCAGGAGGTTCAAGAAAGGAGATGTAGTGCCTTACATCATCTGTGAAGATGGCACTGCACACTCTGCCACACAAAGAGCATATCACATTGAAGAGCTAAAGAATTTAGAACATCTCAAAGTTGACTTCAAATATTACTTAGCGCATCAGTTACATCCTGTTATATCCAGAATATGTGAACCCATCGAAGGTATGGACCCGGCCCGGGTTGCTGACTGCCTCGGCCTCGATCCCTCTGGATATAGACAAATAGTTAGAAGAGATAACTCAAACACAGATACTTATGAAGTTGAAAACGAACAAGAAAAGTACAGACAGTGTAAAGACTTCGTGTTTGTATGCATCAACGAGCATTGTAAAACTGAGAACAAGATCAGAGAAACAGTTGTAAAGTTGGATAAAGAGAGTGTCACATTTTTAGATAAATGTCAGAATGATAAGTGTAATGTGAGGCCTGTGGATTACCTGGCGAGTATTCAAAACCAGTTGAGTCTACAAGTGCGGCAGTACCACGTTCAATACTACGCGGGCTGGTTGTCTTGCGAGGACCCCGCATGCGGGCACCGCACTGCGCGTCTGCCGCAAACCTTCGCAGGCGGCTACCCTCTGTGCAGGTTATGTGAGAAAGGCGTTATGTTCAGAGAATACACTGAAAAGGACCTGTATTTGCAAATTAACTTCTTCTTATTTTTGTTTGATCTGAGCAAGAATACTAATTCAAGTAAGTATAAACTATGTAGTATTAAAACTTGTGCAATTACAAGTACAAAAATATATAAATTCTATTACATTTTTATTTTGTTACAGAAACTCGCATGTCGCCTCAAGTCTCGAATGCGTTTCAACAGCTAAAGGAGATGGTCGTAGAAGACTGGCTGGCACAGTCCGCGTACTCAATCATAAACCTGTCGAAACTCTTCCGATTCTTCACCATAGATTCGAAAGCAGGCAGCAAAGTAAAGTCTGAACCAATCGAAATCGACATTTTACCTGAGACTGAGCAAATAGATGCGCTATTGGAGATGGGCGTTTATTAGCTTTTGTATAGTTTTTGTTAGAATTAGAATCATGTTAAGTATTTAAAGCTGTAAATAATAATAAAATATTTTTGTATTAAACATTTTTTTTTCTTGTGTCGTGTGATACCTGTATCACAGATAATATAATACTGAACACGAACAGACTGTGTACCGTTCGATACAGTCCTTGACTCACCAGTGAACCAAAAGGATTTTGGACCATAGTCCAAGATCCCAGGGTCACCAGACATTACTTATTTTCTCATTATCAAAAAGTATGGCATCAAGTAGTGTTAGTATGTACTGTGAACATATGCATACCTACTAACTTGTGCAGACGGCCAATTTTTCAACATCGGGTGCTAAAGTTGCATTTTAATCTCATTCACATCATCTCAGCAGCATTACTGACGTGTTTGAAGAACCTCACCAATAAGGTCAGTGTATGTCTAAAATATTTTTCTAGGATATACTAGATTTGGAGATATTTCCCCCCTTATCCCTTTAGGATTCTGAATCACCTATTCGTTCTAATTTTATTTATAGCAGCTGTTCTGAAATCGTTTTAAATATATTTTTTGCACAAAATATATACCTACTTTTTGTACTAACTAAACAGAAAATAGGTAACTGTTATCGAATGCCATCAATAACTCTAATTTAAACTATTTGTCATTGGAACGATGTTCTAATATTACCATGTATGTACTAATACTACGTCATTTTTACCCGACTACGAAGGGTTATGAATTTGACTGTCTATGTATGTTCATCTATTCCTTCGTAGCTCCTAAACTACTTATCAGATTTGGACAAATGAGGTGTCAATACGTTTTCAAAGTAAATTAGTGAAAACAGCAAATTATTTTAAATAAAAACTAAGTAAAATAAATAAAAAAAAACTAAAACCTGACTGCATACATTTCATGTTGAGCAGTCAGAAAATTACTTTATAAAAGAAACAAACAAATCCAATAAAAGTGTTTATTAACACAAAATCTTATCAGACATAGTTAAAATACATTAAGGTTCTTATACCAAGTCACAAATACGTGAAAATATATCTATGAAATTATAATAAAAACTAATTGCAGGAGCAATGATACTACACAAAAATGCTACTTCATTTACAGAAATACTAATTCATTTATTCACGACTAAATAACACTTACAGTATCTGGCCGTGAATATACCACATACTTAAAAAAAAAAACCGTGTTGCTGAGCATTTTTCTGTCACACATACCTGTATGACAATCTTTAAAACACGATGTGCCATGTTAACGGCCGTGTACTGCACAAAATTTAAAAGTATCCTCGGCCACGACCCCTATTAGGCCCTCCGAAGTTACCCCCGCCGCCGCGACCTCTGAAATTATTTTGATTATTATTATAGTTATTACCGAACTGCTGGTTCATCTGAGGCCGCGTATCATAGTTATCTTGACCTCTGCCATTCATAAAGTTATTTCTAGGACCCTGATTGAACGGAGCAGTGGATCCAAAGTTGTCTGGAGCTGGTCCCCTCATTGGTGTCATGCCCATGTTAGGGCGTGGATTCCACTGCCCTTGGTTGAAATGATCATTAGGCTTGTTTCTATTGTCGTTCAAATTTGGTTGTTGCTGATGCTGCGGTGTTTGGTACTGTTGCTGATGCTGCGGAGGTTGGTACTGCTGGTTGCGTTGCTGGTGCGGTGGTAGCATTTGTTTGTGTTGCGGCCCTTGATTGTGTTGCTGGTGTTGCGGAGGTTGATAATTCTGCTGCTGCCCTTGATTATAAAGTGGCTGCTGTTGGTTCTGCTGAGGTGGTTGATAATTTTGCTGTTGCAGCGGTGGAGATTGATAACTTTGCTGTTGTAGTGGTGGAGATTGATAGTTCTGCTGGTTCTGTTGAGACGATTGATAAGTCTGCTGATTCTGTGGTGGAGCTTGATAGTTTTGTTGTTGTTGCGGACGATGCTGGTGTTGCTGCTGCTGTTGTTGGTGCTGTTGCTGTTGAGGTTGTTGGTGCTGCTGAGGTTGTTGGTGTTGCTGAGGTTGTTGGTGCTGCTGAGATTGTTGGTGCTGCTGCTGTTGTTGTTGGTGCTGCTGCTGTTGTTGTTGATGTTGCTGCTGCTGTTGTTGTTGCTGCTGTTGAAAACGTGCCGGAGGGCGCAACAAACCTTGCAGACTTTGGAAGGGAGTCGATCCTGGTCTTGACCCTTGCGCTTGATTATTGAATGGAGTCGTGACAGGCGCACTTTGTATTGTCTTCGACAGTTCTTGTACAACCGTTTGCTCGGGCAGGTCTCCGAAGGACCTCGGCTGGCTGTGACTGACCACGAGGCTGGGAGAGCGCGCCTGTGGCGCCAGGGTGGCGGCCGTGGACTTGATGCTCGCTTGCACTAGCGCGAACAGGTCAGTGGCAGAGCTAGTAGACAAGCTCCTCGTAATATCCGCGAGAGAATTCTCAAGTTTAGCCGGATCCGCTGAAGTCGGTTCTGATTTCGTCTCCTCCAAAGACTTCTTTACAATTTCCATTTCTTGACGTATTTGATCTTCCTTCACTTTCAGCGTCGCTGATTTGAACACCTGGCGACAGAGAATTTTAGATTGATAGAATATACTTTATTAAATACCATACCCGCGTCGTCTCGTTGGTCTAGGTGTCGTAAGGGCAATTGCGACTTGCAATAGCGCAGTCCTGGTTTAGAATCCCAGATCAGGAAATATGGGAGTTTTCCATCAGAAATTTCTCAGGCAGTTCTCTTGCTGACAGAAATATTTTACAAACAACCTTTGGATGAACTGAAAAACTTAAAACAAAAAAAATCAAGCTCTGTTTGCTTATTCCTGTAAAACTTTTTATGCATAATTTGATCAAGTCAATTCAATATCATCTGTTTGAATAAAAAAATCTAACATGTCCAAGGTGGTGTGTTAAAAAAATTTAAGCTCGCTTCGCTCTATCTTACACCTCATGATCTCTTGATTATTTTAAAACTTGTATGCATCTTTTGAAAGTCACTTCAATATATATAATGTGTTTGAATGATAAAATAAAATGTAACATAGGTATCTTAGGTGGTGTGCTAAAAAAATTCTAGCATGCAATTGTCAAGCTTTTATTTGTAAGTTGTTACAAGTCTATCTGCATGAATTTTCAAAAGAAAACCTAAGCTCGCTTCGCCCGCTCTCGAAAATAATTGCTTCTTTTTGTAAATTCACCACTAAATGCGGGAATAGTAAGTAGTTGACCATTGCCCCATATTTTCATATTTTTTCTTTACCATATAGGCCCGTATCGCCGTAAATCTTAAACTTTAACCCTCATTACCAACTCAAACCAAAGTTTATTACCTCTTCAACAGTATAATCATCGTCGTCGCTCTCAAGGACCACAGTCTTGACAGGTTTGTCTTCGGTCTCCATCTTCTCGGGCGTGGGTTCCTTTGGCGCGGTGGACGCGGCCTCGCTAACGTACTGCCGCAGCCTCTCCACACGTTCAGGCTCTTTAGCCTCTAACTTCTTCAAGTAAGCTATGAGGCTGTGCTGCTCTTCCGCTGATAACTCGTTAAAGTTCTTTAGTAGGGTTTCGAGGTCTGAGTCTGAAAGGCCGTCCATGACGTCCGGAGCGCTGATTGACTCCATCCTGATTGGACAAAAGGGTAAAATTATTGTTCAAACAGATAGAATTTCAAGATAAAAACCAAAGTTAAGTAACCTCAAAATTTGGAGATATAAAAATAAATCATTTCGGTGTACAAAGAATTCAATTCCATAATTTTTTCAACTTACTTTTTATCATTCTCATCGTACGCCGACTGCAGCATTTGCAGAGCAGACGCAGTGCCACTTTGCTTGGTAGGCGCTGGTCTCAGCACCGGCTTCTCCACCGGCGCGACCGGCGGAGCCACCACCTTCTTAGTCTGCTCGGCCTCGCGCTTCTTAGCCTCAGCCATGCCCACTACAGCGTCGACCAGAACTGCTAGATCTTCGGAAGACACGTCTGTCTTGCCCTGGGCTATCAAAGCTTCTGCCATTTGTTGGGCTATCTGCGCGCGGTCTACCTGACCCACGCCTGCCACTGCGACTGGTACTGCTGCCGTTTTGCTAGGGCCAGTAGATTGCTGGAAAGTTGATAGTAACAGTGTAATATTACTGTCTAACAAGTAGATTTTATACTTTAATGATATATTAGAAAGGAGAATCGGAAAATAATATTTAATAGTTGGTCTATAAACCAATATTGTTATTAGATAGGTATTTTAATATAATACAATAACCCCCGTTTGATAAAAGTTACGATGAGAACTGACAACGAAATCTTTGAATAGCTTCTAGCAAACTCATCAAGTGTGGACTCTTTAGCTGACTTAATAAGACAATTTTATTTTAGTTTAAGTATGATCTAGCTTGTGGTGTTGTAGATTTCTTCCTTGAATAGCTACTAGAAGTCTAGAAAGTATCTATGCAATTATGTTAGTATCTAAGACCTATGGATTTCACAATTAAAGTTCGAAGCATTAAAATTGATGCCGCTATCAGTGTTGTCGTCACAAATAAGACAAGGTCGGTGTGGGCAATATTAGCGCTGGCATACCTTCTGCTTGAGGCGCGTGCGCTTGTCGGCCTCGTGCAGCGTGGCGGCGGCGCGCACCACGGCGGCCCGCAGCGCGTGCGCCGCGCCCGCGCCCACCAGCCCCGCCTGCACGGCGCCCTTCAGCTTCTCTTTCGCCGTCTCGATCAGCACGACTGCGCTATCGCGCACTAGCAGCTCTTCTGAAGAGTTCGCTTTCTCCTGGTGACGTAGTATACGTAATGAGTTACATTTTCAAGGTTACTAGAATTTCATGAAGGTTTGGTACTTTTACCTTAACTGGTTAAATTTACCATAATGAAGTAGCTTGAGAAGATATCTGTACAGTCAATTTCGCATTTATGAATGTCTGTTTCTTGTTCACGCCTGAACAACTGAACGAATTTAGCATTCAGATAGGCCATAACGAAGATCAGAACATACGAGATTCCAACTCCAAATGTCTTAAGAAATAGAATAAGAGCACATAGTGATATACGGGTAGCTAAAAATTGTGTAAGAACCTGTTAACTAAACTAACGGGAATACATCTGGAGCTAGTAAAACAGGCCATCAAGAGTAAAACATGAATAATGTTCAGTAAAAAACCTTACCTTCTCCATCTTCAGCGCTTCAGCAAGCAGATCAACAATTTTGGGTCCCAAGCTTCCCAAGTAATCCTCCAACGCAACCAGCTGCCTCAGAGTAGCGACGACGTCGTCGGGCGGCCCGTCCGCCGGGCCCAGCCCCGCGCCCGGCCGGCGCCGCTTGGAGCCGCGCGACACGACGCTGTCGGCCGGCCCGGAGCACACCGACTCGATGTCGTTGTCCGAGTTCCATGGGGACAGGCCGTCGTCGCTGTAGTTGAGGAAAGGAGTAATGAGTCAGCAGTAATTATACATCATGAAATTCAATTCCTACTTACACATCATTCAGATTTGTTATTATTTTTTTTATACTATTCGGGAAACTTACAGCTAATACAAGCAATGTTCTTAAACTCTAAGAATTCGAAGGCTATTTACAATATAATTATATTATTAAATTATTAATTTGAATACACATTAAAGCGGAAAGAAACTTATAACACCCCATGGCATGCAAATCCCCGTTTCGGCATTTGGTCAGTGGTGTGGCATGTTTACTAACCTAAGCGAAACGCTTACTTGCCAAAGACTGTGTTCTATGAATCTTGCTTTCCGTTTTTTTTTTTTTTTTTCAAATTACCGTATTTTGTAAAATAAAATTAATGCAATGTAATGTGTGTGGGTGTGTGTGTATGTGTGTGCGTTATTGCAATGGAATTTAAACTATGTCATGTTTGATATTGAGTTTTTGGTTAAAAAAAAATCATAATTATCTCAAATCTGATTCACTCACGGCTTGAGCTCGTCGTCGGAGATGAGTACGGTCTGCATGGAGGGCGCCAGCTGGCGCGCGGCGTGGTCGGGGCTGCGGTTGCGCTGCTGCTCGCGCTGCGACAGCGGGCTGCGGCTGCTGCGCCGGATTGACTCCAGCGAGATGTGCGTGCGAGCGGGACTGCGTCTACACAACGATTCATAATATATAAACTTTTCATACAGCGTCGGCGCAAGCTATACCTAATTATTGGCTCATACAGTATTTAAAACGATTGTGTGAGGAATGATATGAAAGAGAAAGGAGTAAATGATGCCGTGACGTGGAAGAAGAAAACGTTGCCGACGCCAAGAAGAATGGGACAAGGGCAGGAAGATAATGCTGTAGTAAAAAAATTAAGACTGTCAGAATATTGGTGACTAGTGTACCCAGGGCGAGCAGGACAAACTTCGTACCATCTATCATGTGAATCTGGAGCAGATTGATCTCTACAGGTCGTTCGTCGTTCATTTCGAAGGAGTTAGGTTTAAAACGTACTTACCTAAAAATTACATAATCTAAATACAATGACATTTAAAAAAATATTTAGAAAGGATATCATTCAGGTGTCAAACACTGTGTGCCAAAAAGTAATGTGGTGATTTATGGTGATTCTACAGCGTGCATCAGAAAGGTGTAGTAATATTGAAGGGTTTGGTGTAAAGCATTCACTCAGACCCCGCCATCCCCTTCCTGTTAAGTTACTTTAAGCCCTTCAGACAGAAACAGGAGCTCCGCCAAGCGGGTCTACGTCGACTACACCTTATTACAAAATATTGATAATTACCATGACCTTAAACTTTAGGTGTATTTATACACTAAAAATGCTGCTATTGTGTATTCTATTATAGCCAAAAAAGCAAACCAACCAGGAGAGTCATGTCATGGTAGGCATTTTGCTCTTTGGCATTAGGAATGTTAACTTAGGTGTTTTGTACTTCAACATTATAACAGGTAAGTTTATTGTAATTTTAGGGATTTTGTGCATAAGTATTGTAGCTGTTTTTGACATGGAAAGAAAAATTCTAGTGCGAGCAGGGTTTGAACAGCAGCTATAGTTCCCTACGCAGGGTTTGCGTATAAAAATATTAAAAATTAGTATTGTAGCTGTCGATATTTTAGTTTTAGATTTCCTTATACGTACCCGTAGCACACACATAAAGATGACCACACCTTTCTGATCCATGCTAGATATTCGCAAAGTAACTTATGGGTTAAAGTCGTAGGTGGTGCTTATGTTAGTAAGAAATATTCAGGACATTATTTACTTTAAGAATTTAGTATTGTATCAAAATTTTTGGGTAAGAACGATTGATGTCCTTCCATGTTCGGTAAATAAGTGCTGCTGAATAACATACCTATTGTAACTGTGGCCATGGCGTATTTTTACGGACGTCCGTGTTTTGCTAGTGAAGGACAGATTTTTTGTAAGAAAGAAGGTATATTTTAAAGGAAACTAACTACTAATTATTAAGGAGTAGGTTTGTGTAAACACATATTTAAACCGATACGTCCATTGGTCAACATAGGCCTACTAAATCCTTTCTTATCTTGGGTCTATCGTTACGAAAGTAGCTTAATTGCCATGATTGAAAGATTAGCCAGTCAGTACGAGCAAACAGCCAAGAAACATAGCTTACGGAGGTTGTTATCACGTGTCACACAAATAGTTCCTTATCTTGCAAAAATTGTAGGCATAGTAAATGGTCAAATATACAGTACCCACATACCATCAGGCTCCTGAAAGAGACTTTCACTCAGTTATGAGTGACGGAGGCTACGCCCTACACAGCCGATCTATTCCTCAAACTCGACTTGCCATATCTAGCATATTAGCCACCTACTTCTTTGACTCTGTTTTATCACATTTACTTGGATGAAAGATGCCGAAAGTGTGAAAAAAATTAACTGAAAGTGAAGCGTATGATTAAGCTCTAGCTATTAATGTGTAGTAGAATGATATTAATTACCTGTGCAGTGGACTCCTGGAGCGTGTGCGTTTGTGATGCGGCAGCGGGGAGCGACGACGCTCAGGTGAGCGGCGACGCGGCGGTGAGCGACGCGAGTGCGGCGGCGGGGATCTGCAGGGCAGTCGTTATGAAAGTTAGCTTCAAAACTATTTGACTAGTGGCTGGGATACCCAACATGACAGATATCTTAGTGAAACTTACTAAAACAATCTGTGAAAATATTTTTCTATGTTAAAATGGCAATAATAAAATGTATTTTCGTTATTTCGTGTTACCCGGTAATGGGTTGTGGAGGTCAGATAGTCATCGACTCCATGTAAAATACTGGTGTTCGGTTAGAATGAAGGCCGACCCCAACGAAAGCAGATGATGACGATGGCTCACGAAATAAGGAAAGACAATAAATACATTTATTTTCGCTAAACATATTTTCTCACCTGCGATCCCGTCTGTCCGGCGACAGGCGTGGCCTCGGTGGTAAAGGCTCACGAAGTTCAGGCCGGTCGTATCTGCTCGGTCGGCGGCGATCGGGTGAACGTCGGCGCAGGTCGGGCGAACGTCGGCGGAGATCGGGCGAGCGTCGGCGTAGTTCGGGAGACTTTCGGCGAGGTTCGGGAGATTTCCGTAACGGAACGGGCACGCGCTTCTCAATAGACAGACGCGGTTCCGACATTCGCTTGCTCATGTCAGGTGGGGACAGACACATTCGGCGGTAGATCTCGTTTACTTGGATACGTAGCTCCTCTTCGTGTAGTTCCTTCATGCGCGTCGTCCAGAACACGATCCATTCCGGCTTGAAGTCGTGCTTCGATGGGTCTTTGCCCTCTGAAATGACATTCACGATTCAAGTTCTCAGAACTTCCTGCAGAATGTGTAAGCCCGAGAAGGGTAACACTATGATTCACTATGGTCAGCAGAAATGAGTAAACAAAGTTTATTCTCGGATCTTTGAAAACTGAACGAATTTTAAAACTATTCGATCAAGAAGAAGAGACAGCCACAAAGCAAAAAGGGTCCTATACCTGCGCCCATTGCACACTGCTGTGAACGAAGTCAGGCAGTGGCTGATGATGATTATGTTCCTACGTACCGGCCTGTATCTCCTTGTAGCGCCGGTTCCAGAACTTCTTCCACTCCTCGGGGTAGAGCGGGTGCTTCTCCGGGTTTTTCTCGTGGTACACCAGCGTTTTCTTCAGCGAGTCTTCGGCAGAGAGGCGCTTCTCATCCGCCAGCTTCACCTTGTACTCGTAGTTGGGAGGCCTTTGTTGCTGTTGAGTACGATGTTTTTTTTAATAACATACGCCTTTATTGCATAGTATAGGGTTTGGAAAATGCTAGTGGATTGTTTGCAAAAAGTTCCGTCTTCTCTGGTCAACGAAATCTGGTTACAAAACATTTGGCGAGTGTTTCTAGGTTCCTCACACACGTTTGGTAAACGCTCAACCAGTTTCACAAACTTGGCAAGAACAAGTCGACTCAACACGGAGTATTTTGAGTACTCCCAAGTTCACTGACGGTCTATCTCTTTTCACCCTTAAGTAAGAATGTTGAGAAGTAGTCGACCATCAGTGAACTCGGTAGTATTACAGGTTGCGAGCTCGAGCGCTGTCCGCAGCACCTACATTATTTCAGATACGCATATAGGGTGCAAGGGACATCCCTCCACAAACTGACAGGGTGCATTCAGCTCCTTATTTTGAATCATATTCCACCGGAATTTTGCTCCGGTTTTTTTTTTCAATTACTATTCCTTTATTTCAATGTAAAACTACATTCCCTGTACGCAGCACTCCATTTATGTAAATAATGCTGTTAAAGAGAAAATTCAAGAATGGATGTTGAAAAACTCTACCGAACGACGCGTAAAATCAGCTGTTCAATTCCTGCCGACTACGAACTCGTCGTCGCGCTTGCCGTTCGCTACGTGCGTTTTGTCACGGTAACGATACTTTGCGTATGAGGAAATAAAAGAAATCAAATTTATTGGATTCCGATAACATTCTTGAAATAATTTCTTGTACTGTTCATCTTAGTATGATATCCTGAATTCACCCCATCAGTTTGTGGAGGGCTGTCCCTTACACCCTCGATAGTTGTTGCGTTCCTTTTCTCGTCGTTCTTCATTTAAAAAACGCAAATAAAGTATTTTAGCGTCCTGAATCGACACCATCGTGATCCTCAAATGTTGAGGATCGAGTTTGAGGTAAAGGCAACGATCGCTATTGCATGCTGAACCGCAAGATGTAAAGAAAATAGTAGTTTTGATGTACCTTCTCCTGTGACTTGCTGTGCTGCGCGTGTCTGTTGCGGATGGGCGAAGGTGGGCGCCGCTTGTCGTACAGCTCGAACCGGCCCCTGTTGACAGGGATGGGCCTGTCCCTGACACAATAGCTTATTCAAATAAATGTGTAACATTTTAATTTACTACAAACAAACCCCGGCTTCCATGCACGGCAATCGCGCTTGCGAAAGCTAACCAAACTGAACTTAAATATTTAAGTGGTCATATGACCACACCTTTTTGCTACATGCTGTATAACCACGCATTTTTGAAACACGCTTAAGAACTTTTGTTACCTTGAAATTCGCCTGTCCCTGCCGGGGTCCCGCCGGTCGTGTTCTCCCTCGTCGCTGATGTCCGACAGCGACTCCACCGAGCCCGGGCGCCGCTCCTGCCGACCCGCCGGCCGCTACAGTCACATTATACGTACAATACAAGTACCGAACTTTACTAACGGTGCTTAAAGCTAATTGATTGATTTATAAACATGAAATACTGTAGTCTGTCTCAGTGCCAAGCCGCATTCATAGATATATATTTATAATTAATTCAATTACCATTGGGTTTTTAAAAATCTCCAGAATAAAACCGGGCCAAGCAATGTCTGAACTGAGCCGACCTCTCAAAAGTTCTGATTAACAACACTGGTTTCCTAAACTTGACAGTACGACGTCCATAAGATAGTATTACAAAAGAATCTAAGTACTCAAACTCTACAATGTTGTTTTCTACTCCTGTCACGCTATTTGAATTAACCCAACCAACCCCTGCGACCTTCGGGAATATATGTTTTAAATACATTTTAACATCAAGTTCGAGTTACATATCCCCTTACATAGGCGACTGAATTGGAATATATCGGCGGTTCTGGTGCCTCGATGTCTGTGCGGAGCGCGCCCCACGGGCCCGGGGCAGCGGGAGCGGCCCACGGGCCTGGTGCAGCGGGTGCGGCCCACGGGCCTGGGGCAGCGGGAGCGGCCCACGGGCCTGGGGCAGCGGGTGCGGCCAGCCTGGGCGGGGCAGGAACGCAGGCTGGGTTCAGCGCCACCGGTACAGTGCTGCCGCTCCTCTCGGACACCAGAGGAGACGCCGTTAAATCCTTTTGATTGACTACTGTAACCGACTCGGGAGAAACCGTAGGTACTGGGTTACTTGAGTCGGCGGTATCCGTGGGAGAGGGTCCCGGCAGCAGTTGCTTGGCGAGCAGGAGCGCGTAGCTTTGCGGCCCACGCCTGCGGTGGCGGGGCCGGGTGCGAGGGCGGGTGCGGGGCTTCCTGCAGGCCACGCCCTCCGCGGGGAACTCCGTCAAATCCACTTGTTGGACGACGTCCGGATCCTACGACAACGGGTATCCCTATCTATAGTCTGTTCAGAAAAGGTTGAGTAGAGAGATACAAGCCAAATTCACTGACATAAATCTAATAAGTTGGTTATTCGATCAACGATTGTTTGCATCAATTTACTTTTAACAGTAAATATTTTTGACGCAAACCTAGATAGAATGAACAGAGAATTCGTGAAACTTGTGTTTTATTAATTCCTGAACTATATCCGAACGTCGCACATGAAATATCGGGAATTTTATATTTTCGTCTACGATTACAATATAACAATAAATAATTCTGAGTGGCAAGACAACAGATGTTTTATTTTACGTAGATAGTAGGTACATGGAAAACAATATTAAAATAACAAAAACAGAAAAACGCTAAAAAATAGACAGTAACATCGATAGGAATCGCCATATCGCAGAATTACACATTGCGTCGGCCATCAGTGATATTAATCGCCCCAAAAAATAACTATAATGATTATTTATTTACTCTCACATCATCGCAACAGATCCAAGGTAGCGGTGTCGGCGGCTGGATGTCTGTTGCAGGAAAATCTGTATTACTGACCACCAGATGAACCCTCAGACAGATAACTAACTTAACTGCCGACCTATAACTGTATTCAATAAACGTACATACTGCCCTGTGCTAGAATAAATCGTATTTACACCACCGGAAGTGGTACTACTGCATGGAGTCGTAAGAGTTGCTTACAGTTTAAATACTATCAAACTTTTAAATAAAACTATATCTTTGGAACTTGTTCGTAACTTGGCATGGCACTGAGACAAGAATTGGTGCTGATTTATTATTATTATTAGTCTTATGAGAAAAAATACAACATAATAACACACAGCACATGGATGTATTGGTATACCTTCCAACAAACTATAGTGTAATCACTATAGGCCGAACTTTATGCAACTTAAAATGGTCGAAACATACATTATAAATACTCGAAATATGCAACAAAAACGCAAAAAGTGCCAAAATAAGCAATATAAAATTTTAATTAGTACGCACGACGCGCGACGGCCAATCAAGCTATACAAAACCAGTTTATGCGGATCTCGCATTGTATAGAAAATCTATACAAAGCGAGGCCAAGTTATACTGGAAATGTACAGCTTTATGTGCTGCCGTGTTTACATAATACAAAATAATGTATTTTTAAACTAATAAAAATCAGAACACAATAAAACTAAATAAATTAGTGGAGACGAGATTTTATTATTGTTTATTATTTGTAAATTATTGTTTTACATACACTATTTGAATTTGGTTCTTTATTTGCAGGTACTTCTGACACATTTTTAAATTTTTCTACTTAGATACAGAAAAAAAATAAGGAAACATAAAAATAATGCAAAATCAACGAAATATGTTCTACATTAATTCAGTGCCCAGGATGACCTGACCCTGCTTCCAAAGAAAGGGAAATGGGGTCCAGGTAATGCAGGCACTGACTGTACTATGTGTGCTGAACAAGTGCTCCAAATGAGAAATTAGTTATACCCTACTAATATTACAAATGCGAAAGTTTGTGAGGATGGATGGATGGATGGATGTTTGTTACTCTTTCACGCAAAAACTACTGACCGGATTTGCATGAAATTTGGCAAACAGATTGTTTATAACCTGGATTAACACATAGGATACTTTTTATCCCGGTAGTACGATCCCGTGGGACAATTGCCGAACTCCACGCGGGCGATGCCGCGGGCATAAGCTAGTTTTTACATAACTGTGAATTTACTCGGCTATTGTGTAAATAGACATGTACAACTGCAATATTCTATTAACTATACAACTCGATTCACATCGTACCCTATACTCATATAAGATAATGATAACTTTGTTTTGTGTGTTTTTTTTCTTTCGAAGTGAATCGGGCAAATAGTTTACTATGAAGGATAGCGTCCTTACCGAGAAATTATTGAACAGAGGTCTCGCCGGCGCGGCCACGACGGGCGGAGATGGCTCTCTCTTTTCTCTGAAAATTAAGATACCATTGTTACGAAGGATTCACCGTTAGCTGAGGCAATGCTTGAGGTATGCGTGAGATGCGCGCGGTCAAATGTTGTCGCACGCCAGCGGTCGAACCATTCTTTTGACAGTCATTTTACATCTGATAACCCAACAAAAACCTTAATTTGAAGGTAATAAAGATCAAGGTGATTTTGATAGTAATGACAAGTCACAAGTCCTATATCATTGAGGGACAAATTAACTCAGAAAAACATAAAATACAAATTAAAACAACATTTTTTACAAAATTTAAATGCCACAGATAGATAAGGATTTACTAATAGAAGTATATTTTAAATTCATTATAGATGAATAATTGAAAGCATTCACGATGAAGTAAAAGTAACCTAACAACTATAACATAACACATAAACAAAAAAATAATAATAACGACATTATTTCTAAAACATTTACTTTTGGGAACAACCTGTATCAATTAAGAAACTTCCTTCGCCACTGCTGTTTTCGAATGGACGGTCGGATTGGTCACCGAGGTTCGCTCGTTAGTACGAGTATTAGATATTATTTCGCCTAATACCCGCGGTAATTTTTAGTTGTAGTTTCTTTTTTAACTAAGTACCTACTCTCTAAATTATGTAGTCGATGATTTTGGTGCACGTTAAAACTCTAATGAGTTTATGTTGGCACCAACTTAAAATGTATAAAATGTACGTGTACTCATCATCATCATCTGATGAGTACACGTACATTTTATACATTTTAAGTTGGTGTACTATTGAATAAATAAATAAATAAATAAGTAGCATCAGCATAATCAGCATATAATGTTCCCACTGCTGGGACATAGGCTTCCTCTCTATGAGTGGGAATGGGCCACCGCTGCTCTCACGTCGAGAATTAATTCTGTAAATTATTAAATAGATTTTAAATTTTAAAAATTCTTACTTTGCTGTAGAATTTGCTTTACTGTCTTCATCTGTAACAAAACGAAAATTAGTTAGTCTTCTCTTGTACAAATAGCAAATGGTTGAGATAATTATTACGTTTTTCAAAAACATTTTTTCTACTAAGATTTCCTGGAGGCTTGCAATAATATGACCATTTTTTTTTAAGTTTTTATTAAAATGAAAAGGATAAAATAAGGATTATTTATCAATATTGAACATGCTTACAAAGTTACGTGTCCGTGCTATTAACCGTTGAGAAGTTCTTTCGTGTGGAAGCCGTTCTGGCTGCCGGATCAAGTCATGTCTGTCATAATAATGTATTGTCACCAGAACCAAAGCAGTGTGCATAATTTCAGCACAATCGGTTGAGGGAACTGATTTGAAATTCAATTGCAAGATTTGACCAATACATACTAACTAACCAACCAACTAATGAACAAGGCAAGTTAAATAAAAGCTTATAAAAGTTCAGATCCCCTGTCAAGTTCCTTTGTTGTTAAGTTATTGTTACGTCGGCTGTGTTACGAGAACATTCGAGTCTAGAAAGTTCCATAGTGGAACTTTCGAGAGTAATCTGAGGATGTTCCAATAAGGAACTGTAAGGAAGGTTCCAGAAAGTTGTGCAACTTTTTCGAAGGGTCGGTCGGCATATAAATGGCCGTCGAGTTTGCGAGAGCAATCAGTCTGATTAGGCGATGCAACGATGCGAATCGAAGTGAACTAAAAGTGCGATATCTATATGAATAGTGATCAGTAGTGTAATTGTGATGGGTTATATGTTTTGTGATTAATAAAGTTATTTGTTGTTTAATCGGTTGTATTTAATTTATCCCATACCCAGCTCGTAACATTATCTAACTGTTTGTATTGGTGTTTTTTTCTGTATTATACTTTTGTTCATGCCTGCACCTAATTTATCAAAATATCCTTGTAATAATAAAATAACTAAGCAAGAACTTACTGGATTTAGACAGAGAGTCAATCAGGCCAGTGTCTACAACTTCGACGAAGGTAGCACCATCCTTCTCGGAAAAGTGATGGCTTCGAAACACCCACTCGTGGATTTGCACCCTGAAACAATTCATTTGCTCTATAAGACTTGTCATCTATATATATAAAAGAAAGTCGTGTTAGTTACACTATTTATAACTCAAGGACGGCTTTACCGATATGGCTGAAAATTGGTGAGGAGGTAGCTTAGAGCCAGGAGATGGACATATGATACTATTTATAGGTAGGTAGGTAGGTAGAAGGTGGGTAGTGGTAGGTAGTAGGTAGGTAGTAGGTAGGTGGTAGGTAGGTGGTAGGTAGGTGGTAGGTTGGTGGTAGGTAGGTGGTAGGTAGGTGGTAGGTAGGTGGTAGGTAGGTGGTAGGTAGGTGGTAGGTAGGTGGTAGGTAGGTGGTAGGTAGGTGGTAGGTAGGTGGTAGGCAGGTGGTAGGTAGGTGGTAGGTAGGTGGTAGGTAGGTGGTAGGTAGGTGGTAGGTAGGTGGTAGGTAGGTGGTAGGTAGGTGGTAGGTAGGTGGTAGGTAGGTGGTAGGTAGGTGGTAGGTAGGTGGTAGGTAGGTGGTAGGTAGGTGGTAGGTAGGTGGTAGGTAGGTGGTAGGTAGGTGGTAGGTAGGTGGTAGGTAGGTAGGTGGTAGGTAGGTAGGTAGTAGGTAGGTAGTAGGTAGGTAGTAGGTAGGTAGTAGGTAGGTAGTAGGTAGGTAGTAGGTAGGTAGGTAGTAGGTAGGTAGTAGGTAGGTAGTAGGTAGGTAGTAGGTAGGTAGTAGGTAGGTAGTAGGTAGGTAGTAGGTAGGTAGTAGGTAGGTAGTAGGTAGGTAGTAGGTAGGTAGTAGGTAGGTAGTAGGTAGGTAGTAGGTAGGTAGTAGGTAGGTAGTAGGTAGGTAGTAGGTAGGTAGGTAGTAGGTAGGTAGTAGGTAGGTAGTAGGTAGGTAGTAGGTAGGTAGTAGGTAGGTAGTAGGTAGGTAGTAGGTAGGTAGTAGGTAGGTAGTAGGTAGGTAGTAGGTAGGTAGTAGGTAGGTAGTAGGTAGGTAGTAGGTAGGTAGTAGGTAGGTAGTAGGTAGGTAGTAGGTAGGTAGTAGGTAGGTAGTAGGTAGGTAGTAGGTAGGTAGTAGGTAGGTAGTAGGTAGGTAGTAGGTAGGTAGTAGGTAGGTAGTAGGTAGGTAGTAGGTAGGTAGTAGGTAGGTAGTAGGTAGGTAGTAGGTAGGTAGTAGGTAGGTAGTAGGTAGGTAGTAGGTAGGTAGTAGGTAGGTAGTAGGTAGGTAGTAGGTAGGTAGTAGGAAAAGGTGCATTGCAACGCATGCCGGGAACAGCTAGTGCTGAAATAAATACGTTAGCGTCAACATTAATCACTATTACGAACGTATCTCACACGAACATTTTTTTTTTATTTGAAAAAAAAATGGATGATGACTAAACATTTTTTTTTTTTTTTATAATGAATGGACTTACTCTTGACCTCAATCTAGTCCAGAGGACAGAGATGAGGTCGACGACACATAAACATTCATAGGACACAAGGCAACTTTGTTTCTGCAACATTTTTTTAGGGTTGCAGGAAACATGCGGTCACGTGGAATATTGCCGTATTGCTGGTAACGTGTAACTAAAACACGCAAGTGTAACAAAAGTAGCACAACTACAGGATCGGTCAAAGCAGTAGGTATGGACAATTTGTGTAC
Source organism: Noctua janthe (assembly GCA_910589295.1). Classification (NCBI taxonomy): domain Eukaryota; kingdom Metazoa; phylum Arthropoda; class Insecta; order Lepidoptera; family Noctuidae; genus Noctua; species Noctua janthe. The sequence goes on along the minus strand of OU342556.1, from coordinate 6,657,450 downwards.
GCGCCGTCAGACACCGGACTGTGACAGAGAATGTTCTGACGTATCTGTAAGTGTCCGGTGTTTGCAGCTTGTCCGCAATCTGTCCGAACCGGTCTGACCGAACCTTGACATGCGCAACTTTTGTTATACTTGCGCGTTTTATTTACATTTCCATCATCTTCATTCCAGTAATATTTGATGTTGCGGGAACATTGTTTACCAAAAGTTTTTCTCAGCTTTTGTTTTAAAACAGTACTGAGACACTCACTTGTCTTTCTCATATTCCTCCTTATCGATGTTGACGGGTAGCTTACGGCCGTACTTGTCCTCGATGCGCTGCGCGAGTCGGTTCATGATGACGTTGACGCCCTCGCGGTACTTGAGCTGCGCGCGGTACGGCGTCAGCAGGCCGCACGCCAGCGGGAAGTGACGCACCTGGGACGAACAAGGTCATTTGTTATTGCGAAAGAGTTTCAGTTGAAAACTTTACGTGAGGTAAGTCTGAACGTATATGTTCATAAACCTATGCTTTGAGACGTGGTATTAAGACACACGAAACGGAGTTGTGTAAACGAGTTCATAAAAAGGACAAAGATAGAGAAGTCAGACGTGGTTGGGTTTTCTGACATGGCACGAAATGTGCGAGTAGGTTAGTTAAATAGAAGATTGAGTCGAATGGGATGTGTTTAGAGACATCTGGCCAGCAATGTACTGTCATGGGCTGAGTTGGTTGATAATATACTCACGAGGTAGTTGAACCGGTGCCAGAAGCAGGTCATGTGGTTGATGATGGTGCGCGGATGGCCCTGCTTGGTGCACAGGGTGCACATGTACGTGGGCTCGTAGTGCGTCTGCTCCGGCGGGTGCTCGATCAGGTATTCGACGCCCAGCAGCGGAGCCCTGCCAATACAACATGCGTCAGCACAAGGATGCGGCATCACAATCTTCCTGCCCTTATCCCTTATTACTTGGGCTCGGCGCAACACATTCTTTTCTCCCCCGTCAGCCGTCACGCTATCGTTTACTACTTTTCCTATCATTTTTCACACAATCCACATCCATCTTTTCTTTGACCCTCCTCTCCCTCTCCATCCATCAAGAACTTTTCGAAATGTCTTTAGAACAAAAAGATAATTGTAAATTTCTGTTTCTATGGTAAATCTAAAATCAGTCTAATTTAGCTGTAACACTATTTTTCGAAAAGTTCTCTGTCAAATCTTTAGAATTATGTATCCTGCTTATGTGTACGAATTTTCATTAAAATCGGTTCAGTCATTAAAATCACTTGATAGTTTGTATGAAATGCCGTAAGACGTTAACGCTCTTAACACAAAGAGATTCAAGTAAATCTTTGCTTGTTACTCACTTGACGGCATCCAGGGAGTCCTGGATGTGGCAGGTGACAGTCCTGTACTTGTTGTACTTGTTGTCCAAGTCCGATGGGTTCCTGTTGTGGTGGTCTACCTCCTCCGCCATCCTCTGAAGTACTCTTTCTGTGGCTGTAAAGAGATTTCAATGTTAGATAAGGTTATAGAAACTTCTTCTTATAATTAAGCTACTTCTGGGTTAAGCTCGTCTTTGTACGTACGCAATAAACATATTGCAATTTCTGTGTTTTTTATTGTATATTGGTGTGCACCAGTGGCGAAGGTTCCATAGAACTCGATTCCTACCGGGTTCCCTTTGAAAAATGGCACAGTCAGTATTCTATAGACAAATAATATAATCACACAAAAGATTATGTACTCCAGCTTACCTCTTACAAAAATTGACCCTTCGCTACTGGTGTGTACAATAAATAATAAGCCTGAATGTTTGTTTAAGTAAAGACTTGGTTGAATTTAAGAAGCCAAGTTAGTAAATCGGTATGAATGACCGACAAGTCTTATTAAAGTGTACACTTACCGACACTCTTGGCAGCAGTATGGTTGAACGGATGATCGTCAAAGATGCTATTGGGCCAGACGTTTCGCATCGCCAGCTTGATCTTGTGTTTCTTCCCCGATATATGAGTCTGTAGGCAAAAAAAAACAAAATGGGTAAAAGGCGTCTTAAATTGTAGACAGTGTCAATATTTCTACTGGATTTAGAGTTCAATGCTGATCAGAGATAATAAAAACCCGAAATTCTAAAATGTTGTTATTTCTGAAAGGCGACTGCAAGCTGTATGGAATAACGGTTATTCGTAATTAAATCCTATCAGAAATGGCGCTTATGATACCTAACCCGGATGGGATGGTTTAGTGAGGTCTCACCTGCAGGATGCTCTCGCCGCTGCAGACGGCGGCGCACGGGTAGCACAGGTAGATCCACTTGCCCGAGATGTCGCGCCCGCGCCGCTCCACCATACACCGCGTGCTGCCATCCTCCAGCCGGATCTTCAAACTGTTCAGGTGCTCTTGGAACTCGTACTCCGCCTACAAAAAACAACCACAACCATCACCATCATATAACACATCCGTCACAAGTACAAGCCAGTGCAACTGACCAAAAACCCGTCAATTCGTCTTCCAGCATATAATCGAAAAAAGTTAAAATCCATCCGCCCTAATAAGTGGGATAAATCAAAACAAATAAAACAGTTCACAATGTTATTTTTATTCGTTTATTGAACGTATATTTATTTTTAAGTTATTTTTCACTATGTTATACTTACCTGTGTACCGTGCCACGGAGAAATAAAATGTAAACGTTTCACACGTTTACTGTGTGATACAGATAACAATGAACTCAATAAGAGCAAAACGTAACGTAACACAACGCGGAAAAGTTTATGATAAGCACAAATTAAATTTATTTTCTCATTTTTCGATACCAGTGCACACTGAACGTAATTATATTTATAGGCAGAGCTTTTCAAATAACAGCGTTTTGTATGTTGGATACGTTAAATAAACTGCAAGATAATCAGAGACCAACAACTTCCTCACTCACTACAGGAAGTTGAAGACGCGACTTAGGTGGCAGAAGCAGTGGTGGTGGATGCCAGAAGTAACCTCTATAGTTTCACATTATAAAACGCAATCTGCCACACAGAAAATTCTATAGAAAATTGGCTCGATATCGACCGTCGCCTCGTCGCAGAAAGTGTGTTCAAACACGCTATGCTTTCCTGAATAAAATTGCGAAAGCAACAAAAAAATGCCTGTTTAATAAACGGCGGTTTTATTTTTTTTACTAAAACTTTACAGACATTTTCGCAGATTAATTTGCCTTAACACTGCGTCATAATATTTATATTAAACCTAATCCAAGTTTGAATGAATATTCTTCTCCAATCTTACAATACCTCAAGAGATATTTTTGAATTATTAAAATATTTCACATCATCCATCAATCCATGTTAATAATATAAATGCAAATGTAACTCTGCCCGTCACATTTTTCCGCCTTACCGGTTGAACGGATACCGATAAAATTTTACACATAGTTAAACCATGACCAGACTCCTAAACCAAGTTAGGGTCTACCCATTTGTTAAAGATTACGTTTAGGATACGTTTTTTATCCCGGTAGCTGAGGTGGAATAAATCCCGACCGCCATGCAAATACGGAAAAAGCTAATAAAAAAACATTTTTGCAAAAAAATTACCGACTTTAAAAAAAAACACTAAAAAGTGGAAAATAACTTTACTTCGTGGCTAAGTTATTATTTAGCCGCTCGGGTCGATCTTCAGCCACCACGGAGCAACCTGGTCCGTGGATTGGGGTGACCACCCAGTACATAACGAGTTCCCTCCGTGTCTCGGAAAGCAGGTTAAGCCGTTGGTACCGGCTTTCAGTTGTAGATCTACATTTGACAATCGTTACAGGCAGTCATTGGCCCGAAAGTCTGACAACCAGACATTTTGGGCACCGATTTCCGAAAGTAAAGTTATTTTCCACTTCTTAGTGTTTTTTTTTTCAAAAAACCGTTTGTTTTTTACCGTTTTTAGTTGTGGTATTTTGAAAAAAAGTTTTTATTTTACGCTTTTTAGTTGTGGTGACACAAAATCTTGTCAAGTATCAATTTTACATTGTAACTAGATGTTATAAGAACATCATCCACACAGTCGATGACGAAAAAATGCATGTTAAAGGAGGTAACTCATAAAGTACCGAAGCAAAGTTAAAGTGAGGCGTTTAGAGGGAGGAGGGCGTCGAGCCGAATCTCACCCAATCTCACGAGGGAGAGAGGGCGGGTCTCAGCAAATATCACGTAATTTTTTTCCTCGCAAGAAATATCGTAAAATTGCGTGAAAACTAGGTTTAAGTAAACATGTTTTTCCACTAAAATATGGCTAAATCCAACACAATAATATTTTATAATAAATATTCAATGAAAATAATTAAGCAAATTATGTTTTTTAAATAAATCCAACGCAATCAAGCACAAATTAACGTATTTACACTAAACTTTAATCATTCTCACGTGAGATTACAGGGGGTGGTGAGGCAGTCAAGTCAAATCTCACGACATCTCACTAAGGGGGAAGGGAGCGTGGCCTCACGTAAATAACGTACGCCTTCTAATGGGCGATTAATAATTCTGACGCATTATAATTTCTATATATCTTCCTTAAACTATATTAAAAATGTGCTGTCTCTCTATCTTCCATTTGGGTGCTTTACAACTTAATAAGCAGATGCTTCCGGCACAGCTGACATTCTAAACTCTCTCTAAACTTTCCTCCTATTATACAACTAACCAACTTATTTTAATTGCTTTGTTTGTTACTTAAATACTGTAGCCATGAAGAAAACTAGGCATTTCACAAAAAAAAAAAAAGTAACAAGTCTGTGTTACTCTTTTTTTTTTTAAAAACCATAAATCAATAGATGTTGTGGTGATACGAGTTCTTCCCTGGTAATATTATGCTAACCTAAATAAAGGTGAGTTTCTTTTATTGCTACTCTGTCAGATTTATGAAAATGTTTTTACATTTGATAAGCCAAGTCTTGAGGAAGGTTTGGTGAGCAAAAAGAGTATCAGCAGCTGAAATAGCAGGGCACATAGCTGTGTAAACTTCATAAAACTAGTTAAAGCCGATTCTTTCATAAAAGTGCCATACTCAGATGCTGAATCATTGTCTGTAACCATGTTATGTAAAAATTATAGCATAAAATGGAGAAAAAATGTATAATTTTGCAGCTTAATATAAATATTTGCATATTGACTGTTGTTTGGTCTACTGGTCACAAGAGCGTCTGCTGAGCATAAGGTCTTGGGTTCGATTCTTAGGTCAGGCAAGTGTTGCTAGGTTTTTCCATCAGGAATCTCTCAGAAGCAGCCACAGAGGCTGGACTTGTGCCCGGTTGATGGCACTAGGCTCGCAGAAATGTGGGTGTAGAATTAGGTACACCTCTGCCTAACCCTTCAAGGATACAGGCTTGATGTCATGTTTATGCATATTGATGGTTTCTTGCAAAATATAAATTCATAGTGGTCATGGTACAGTTGCATACTCCCTACACCTTGAAATAATAGTTATTTCATGCAGAACATGTACATATATAATGCATAATAATTGTAAATATAACCATTTAATATACCCCCTACAATTTTGGGTTTATACTTATCAGTAAGTATTTATTTTAGTAACATGTAGATGTTTTCAAAATGCGCATACCAATAACATCTGTTAAATTTTATTTTATGCCTGAATTCATGAGCGCATGTATTGTGAACATTTTTTATTTACACATACACATCCAAGGTGCGTATGGAAGAAATTCCTATCAAACATACAATAATTGGGTGTTACTGTTAAAGAATGCCTTTGAAACAGTTTTTTGCCATAGGAACTTAGCCTTTAGCTAATGACTCTCTCTTTCGAATTAAGTCTACAAATGAAGAAAATAAGTTCTGGTCATTTATTGAAGTAAGTATTGATTAATAGCATTCAGTTTCACTAGTATTAAAAGATATTTGAGAGCTAGACTGTTTTTTTCCTAACCATACACTTGCTATGTAGTAATTAATTTAGAATGTATAAAATACCTTAGGATTAAAAGGGGAAATAGGAGTAATGTTTCAATATTAAGCTCTCATAACTGTAGTAAGGGGTGCTCTTTAGTCCCAATTGAGGATAATAAACAGTTGACATTAAAATTAAGATTTATTTGAGATTTATTACTTAAGTATTATATTTATCTAAAAAGTTAAAAAACAATATTTACCTTGGTACAGGAGGATTCTTCTAGCTCAGGTTTCTTAGGTACTTCGGTGACAGAATCCTGATACCCCTCTGCCCCTGGCGGGCAATCTGGAAGGTCCATCTTGAAGCACTACACTTGGTAGTTTATGACCAGAAAACGGTCATAAACTATTGTCACAATTCTTAACAAATTCTTCTTTCTTCCGAGTCTTGATTCACGCACAACTGTAACCCAAACCATTTGATATCAAACTAAATGGCCATATTTAGCATTATTTAAAAATCTTGATTATAAATAAATTGATACTTACAACCATCCAATGTGATGTATACTTACATGTGAAGAAGATGTTTCTAAGCACTCTGCTATTTGACTGAGCACATCAAATGTGCATGGTTGTGACTGATATGATATAATTTTCAAAATCACACAAATCAGTTATTTTATTGCTACATTATCATACCTTTCTAATCAAAAGAATATTCATTGATCATAGATTTACAAGTAGCCTAACCTATTCCTAAGTTTATGCAGCTTCACATACTGTATTGTATTGCTTTGTCATAGTTGAAAAAGCCAAACATAGTGACATAATCATACACCGCAGACCTTACCAGCAATTCAGATACATTGTCCATCTGATAATGAAACGTGGATTTTTGTGTGCGTATATTCTACAGTAGAAGTCATATTTTTATCATCTGTTATAAATTAATTTAAGGACATAACTGTATTTTGCAAATACTATTTTTTACATTAATAATCAAAGAAATCTTAACATAAAAAGGATAACATAAGAACTAATAACTTATTTGAATTAAAATTCTGACTATGGATATTTTTCAGATCTTTGTTGTAGACAGCACTAGAGAGCTACAAATAATATAGTTGCACTTACCAGTTACACTAAAATGCTATAATGAGTAACCGAAAATTTAGTACTTAGCTAATAATAAGCTAGATTTGGAACTTAGCTTCATTAAAACGAGAAGTTTTGAGTCCATGCTTTGTTTTTATTTCAGCAGTAATTGAAAATTACCTAATAGCATTCTTTTATCTACATAAATTATGTTTTCAAGTAACTAACACTTCCATTTTTTTTATAAACCCATAAGTCGAAAAAGATGCATCGCTTAAATATATTATATCGTATTCCTATTTGTATTTGAGTTACAAAATGATTGATTACTGACCTTTTGAAGCAGATGAAACGAGGAATTCCGTCAATTGTTTATGAAACCAGAATCTGTTTATTCCATTACCAAAAATGAATTCATCTTGTGATAACTGTTGGTTAACCTTCTCAATATAGTAAAATATGACCGTCGCGGACGGCGAACAAAATTGTAAATTCTATTGATTTACAACACACGCTCCCTCTTACATCAACCAACTACAAAAGTTGTTAGTCCATACAATTTGAAATGTCTCCTTTGTATAAATAAAAAGAGTCAGCAATATATTATGTCCTTTTGAAAGTTGAAACAAAATGTTTAACTGTAACATGAACTAGCCATATAATTTAGTCGCGTAATAGTACCAAGTGGCAACGCCATAGACAAAAACAGCTTATGTCACTTCTGCTTTTTGTCTATGATATTAGTTTCCTTTTCCGGTTACCTACAAAACGATTGATTCATTTTTGGATACTTCTTCCTAGTTCTTATTCTGTTTTTTTTTCATTTTTTGTTAGTTATTTTTATCAAAAGAATTTTTTATTAATTTCCCATTATAAATAAATTAAAAAAAACCATTCTCATTTTCATTACTAAACGAAGTTTTAATGCTATAACTTTATCCGTACTACCTTTTTAGACGATTTTTATTATTATTTAAGAATAATAACTCTTTTTTAACCGACTTCCAAAAAGAGGAGGTTATCAATTCGGCTGTTTATTTTGGTGTGTTTTTTCAGCGATATCTTCGCCAATTGTGAGCCGATTGATGATTCTTTTATTTTTTTGTTCGGAAGAATATTTTTTCGCGGTGGTCCCGTTTAAATTTGGTGAAAATTTGTCGTGATTGCTGCAATCGCTTGGATATTTATTGTTTACACAACATCATGCCTGTATGCTCTGAGGGGGTACCCAGATGTGTACAGTACACCCACATTTCGACAGTTAGGTATATTAAGTCCCATTTTATTGGGGACTAGATGTTGCCCGCGACCTTAGTTCGCCTGCAATTATTATTTAAAAAAATGTCATTTCCCTCTTTGAATCGAATTTTTTTACAATTCGAAGGGTTTATTTTTTGTGCACACAACCCTAATTCTTATTCTAAAAAATAAAAGTAGCTTTAGTTACTCCTTACGAAATCAGTCCCGTCAAAATCGGTCCAGCTGTTTCGGAGATTAGCCGTTTGAATCGGATTTTGTTAACAATATTAAGGGATTTTTTTTTTCCACGAAACACTAATTATTTTTATAAAATAAAAGTAGCCTCGACCTCTAGACCTTATAACATCAGCTATCTGCCAGTAATAGTCCCGTCAAAATCGGGACAGACAGACAAAAAATGAAAATAATGTGTTGTCAAGAGTACCGGATATACTTTAAATTCAGTAAAAAGCTGTTATTTTGATATTACAAACAGTCACTTAAATTTTATTTATTTGTATGTATGTATTGAGGTGTCCCCTTGTTTCGCCGACGGAAATTTCATAGAAATTCGTTTCGCCGAAAATGTTTCATATAATATTTGGTTCTTGTATTTTTATTTCGAATATTATTGTTTTAACAACTATTTACTTGATTGAAACATATTTCACTGAAATACAATTCAATGATATTTATAATAACTCACACATATGTTTTTATTTAACAAACTTATAAAACAGTAGAGTTATTTTTTAACGAATATTGTTTGTTCGGTGTATTTTGCCACGGTATTTTATTTCAACGAAAATGTAACAGTAAACGTTATGCCATCCATATTTTTTTTTAAATAAATATACACACACTCGAATGCGTGTATCGTACTCCTATTTTGATGTTGTTTTGTATACACTTCACACCACATCAACATAAACATGGCATTGTGGCAAGGAAAACATAGGATGAAAGAGCGAGCGAAGCAAGCTCGGGTGTTGCCACCCCAGGTGGTGGCCACTTCAACTCCAGACAAGACAGTTAGGTTACTTTAAACCCTGCGGGGCTACGTCGACTAAGCCTTATTACAACAATTTTTATATTTACCTTGACGTTGAAACGTTCCGTTCACTGCGACCAAATAGGTTAGGTTGGAACTGTGACAAACTACGCGCGAGCTGAGCGAGCACAGCGAACGGTGCTGCTGCAGCGGCCGGCGAGCTCTACGTCGAAATTGATCGCAGTAATAAAATTAGGGCACTTCAACAACTATGAACCGCAAAATGAACACAGTAGGTACGTACGTAGTCACCATTAATGACAATAACAAGATTACCCGCATTGTTTTTGTGAACGCGGTGTTGTAATTTTATAGGGGGTATGCATTTTGTCAAAGGCATGAATTGAAACATTTAGAAACTGTCACTCGACAAAATGTTTTTCTTGGTAATAAGTTTTATGTTAACTAAACAATATGAATATTAAGAATATTTGATTTGTTATTCTATAATATGAATACCAAAAGATTAATTTTTATTTGTAACAAAAATCTACGATTTAAATTTTTTCGAAGTAAGTATTCTGCGTATTGATTGTTATATGAAATGTTAATATGAGAAAAATTTAAATGAAACGAAATTCTATAAAAGTTTTGTATATAAAACAGTGTACAACCATGTGTTTAATGTATGTATAATGTATATATAAGCCTATTGTTACGAGCTGGGTATAGGATAAATAAAATACTACCGATTAAACATGAAATTACTTTATTAATTACGAAATACATAAACTTAATAACAACTACACTACTGGTGGCCTGCCATGACGTCTTAAAGCAGGAGTAATTCCAGTGTGGGAAAGAGATGGCGCTAGACGACCTCTATAGCTCTGTCTCTTTCCCACGCTGGAAACCAAAACCCCCCCCCCCCTCCCCCAGATCACAATTCATTTAGATATCGCACTTCTAGTTTACTTCTAGTTGTGTAGCCAGACCGCCGACCGATCCTTCGAGAAGGTGCACAACTTTCAGAAACCTTCTTCACAGCTCTATAGTGGAACATCATCACACGAGAAAGTCCCACAACTTTCTCGAATCTTCTAGTCAGTTCCATAGTGGAACATTGTCCTTCGAGAAAGTTCTACAACTTTCTCGAATCTTTTAGACAGTTCCGTAGTGGAACATTCGAGACTCACACGTAATCTAGAAGGTTCTCGTAAAGCAATCGACGTAAGACATGATCGTCCCGAACATCATTAGCCCCGCAATATCGCGTCAATCGGTCTACATGTACCATCGCGCTTCGTGAACTCTTCTGTATTCGGTAGGTGATATCGTTGAACCTAGTCACAACTCGGTATGATCCATATCAATGTTCCACACATTCGAGACTCGCACCGGTAATCTAGAAGGTTCTCGTAAAGCAATTGACGTAACACTCTTACCATGATATGAATTGTTAACAGTGTAAAATAAATGCATAAAAAATATTTGTATAGGATATTATTATTACTACTACTAACTAAAAAAAAGAAAAAAAATAAAACCGATTTCAAAAACACAATAAACTGAAAAATAACTATAACCTCTGAAGTCTTATGGTGGTTTGATTCAGTTTTTTTGCCACCGACTTCAGAAGCCAGTCATTTTTCAGTTTTTTGGGTTTTTGAAGTCTTTTATTTTTGTAACAAAGTTTTTTTTTTCATATTATTGTTGGTTAACCTTCTCAATATAGTAAAATATGACCGTCGCGGACGGCGAACAAAATTGTAAATGTTTTATTTTTGTAACAAAGTTTTTTTTTCATATTATTCTAAGATTATTAAGCTGCGTCCCCACTAGGGCCGCGCGACTCCGTGAGGCCGAACCGCGCGGCCGAGCCTCGTGAGTGTGGACGTGAGTGTCAACCCGACGGTTGTCGGTCTACTTCAAAGAAAGCCGCGTGGCTCTGGGTAGTGGGGAGGGGCCGCGCGACCGGTCGGTAGTCAGTGCGCTAGTGACCGCCTCTACGTCTCAGAGCAATAAGGGCTACTAAAACGCACGACATTATTTGTAGTTCGCTCATAGCTCATAATACACACACGTATATAAGATCAATGCATTTTACATTAAAAGCAGTGTGCGTCAAATAAAGAGGTAATTTAAAGGAATTCCAACTTTATCTCCAATGAGTAAGGCTTATTTGAATACACGACCTAATTTAGTTGGTCATCAGAGTATCCCTACAAACATATTTAGGCATTTTTACAAAATAAAATTATTTAATTTGAAGAAATTTAGAACTTATTGCAAAGAGATAAAGCATTTGTCGGCAACCTCTTTGACGGTTATGCGAAAGCCGACACACACGCCGCCGCCACCGCTGAATAACACAAGTACAATACCTAACATTGCATTGCTAGTCGTCCGCCGATAGCGATGTAGTGTGGATGTTCTTAAATTTACTTCCGTAATATTTTTTTTTTTTCCGCGATGGCTTTCCGGTATACCAACATACAATACACGGAGATGGTGAGGACACTGGCTCGCTGTCTTGATAATGTCGCGTTAGCTTGTCGGGAGTTCAATGACCGTTTTGGCTGCAGTGTGAGCGCCAGGACGATGCTGGCTGCAACTCAGCGACTGAGGCATCTGGATGCGGAGTAAGGCAGTCGTTGGATAGGTCGCGGAGGACCTGTGCCGTGGCCTCCCAGATCGCCTGACTTAAGGCGAGGTTATCCAGATAAACGTCGTTTTGTATTGTGTATTATTCCTATATAGCACGGATTTAAATTCTGAAAAAAATATATTACATATTTCACACTTCGATCGAGATATTTCGGCACAGCGATACACGATTACTTGCATTTTGTTGCATCCAATTAAATCGCAAAGACAAGTCTAAATGATGGTTTTTAATATTACTTCATTTGAGTTATATTAGGTTTTTAACAATAGAACTTATACCATTATAAAGGTCGTAAAAAATGTGACAGTACACGGCGATCATAATTTGAAATATTAAAAAAACCTATACCACCATTTCCAAAATTTGCTGTTTTCATCGTTTCATACTCGCATCGCGTGCTTCAGTCCCGAGCGGAACGCGTTGGAGGTCGGACGTGTGCCAATTTTTCGAACCCGCCACCCCACCCCCGCTAAGTTCTGTTACGAGCTGAGCCAAAAATAGTTTGTAAAAAATAATACTTAGTAAACACCGAGCTTAGGTTTATTTGAAATGTCATTTGTTCACAAAAGTACAGTAGGTACCTAATAGGGAACGTAGTCAGAAGGTACAAGATAAGAGTTACGCATTAGAAAGAGAGGCAGCTTCTAGGAGAATATAACTGTAGATAATTAGCGCTGCGCGGCTTGAATTGAACTTTATTGTGTCGTTGCAAAAGTAGGTATTTATGATTTCGCAATATTATTTATAAATTTCGGTAACTTTGGAATGGGCAACTACAGTACTTTCACAGTTATAATGCCTTTTGAATGGGACTGTAGCTTCATTTTATTATCTTTTTTTTCGATAATTCAAAACTGCCTGTAACTGGCCTACTAAAATCAAAACATTTATTCTAATAATTTCTGTTTGTAAGGAGTTCTAAAAAGTTTTGTAGGGAGCCCGGTAAGCCGAAGATTATAGAGTTCGACATGGGCACAAAAAGAAAGTATGTAGGGGAGAACGAGATATAATGAGTAATGGTCGATATCGTATTTTGTACGCACGACGACCCATCAAGCTGTACAAAACCAGTTTATGCGGATCTCTCATTGTATAAGAAATCTATACAAAGCGAGGCCAATTTATACTGGAAATGACAGCTTCATGTGCCGCCGTGTGTACCTACTAGTTTTTTTATTTTGTTGACTTATTTACATATTTAAGATAAAATCACTTTAATTTTTTTTATTTTACTTCCTCTGCATTTTATGCTTTACTTTTTTTCGGATTTTTCGTCATGGGTGTCATTTGCATGGTTTTCGGGGACGCTGATAACAAAAATGAGGTCAAAATGAAAATCCAACATGGCGCCGACGAACATTTTCGGTTTTTTCGTCATGGGTGTTATTTTCATGGTTTTCGGGGTCGCTGATAACGAAAATTAGGTCAAAATTAAAATTCAAGATGGCGCCAATTAAAATTTTCAGCTTTGTCGTCATGGGTATCATTTTCATGGTTCTCGGCGTCGCTGATAACAAAAATGAGGACAAAATGAAAATCCAAGATGGCACCGACAAAAAATTTTGGCTTTTTCGTCATGGGTGTCATTTTCATGGTTCTCGGCGTCGCTGATAACGAAAATGAGAACAAAATGAAAATCCAAGATGGCGCCGACGAAAATTTTCGGTTTTTTCGTCATGGGTGTCATTTTCATGGTTTTCGGGGTCGCTGATAACGAAAATGAGGTCAAAATTAAAATTCAAGATGGCGCCATTAAAATTTTTCGGTTTTGTCGTCATGGGTGGCATTTTCGTGCTTTTCGGGGTCACTGATAACAAAAATGAGGTCAAAATGAAAGTCCAACATGGCGCCGACGAAAATTTTCGGTTTTTTCGTCATGGGTGTCATTTTCATGGTTTTCGGGGTCGCTGATAACGAAAATGAGATCAAAATTAAAATTCAAGATGGCGCCATTGAAAATTTTCGGTTTTGTCGTCATGGGTGGCATTTTCGTGCTTTTCGGGGTCGCTGATAACAAAAATGAGGTCAAAATGAAAATCCAAGATGGCACCCAGGAAAATTTTTGGTTTTTTCTTTATGGGTGTCATTATCATGGTTTTCGGGGTCGCTGATAACGAAAGTTAGGTCAAAATTAAAATTCAAAGTGGCGCCAAAAAAAATTTTCAGCTTTGTCGTCATGGGTGTAATTTTCATGGTTCTCGGCGTCGCTGATAACAAAAATAAGGACAAAATGAAAATCCAAGATGGCACCGACAAAAAATTTTGGCTTTTTCGTCATGGGTGTCATTTTCATGGTTTTTGGGGTCGCTGATAACAAAAATGAGGTCAAAATGAAAATCCAACACGGTGCCGACGAAAATTTTCGGTTTTTTCGTCATAGGTGTCATTTTCATGGTTTTCGGGGTAGCTGATAACGAAAATTAGGTCAAAATTAAAATTCAAGATGGCGCCAATTAAAATTTTCGGTTTTTTCGTCATGAGTGTCATTTTCATGGTTTTCGGGGTCGCTGATAACGAAAATGAGATCAAAATTAAAATTCAAGATGGCGCCATTGAAAATTTTCGATTTTGTCGTCATGGGTGGCATTTTCATGCTTTTCGGGGTCGCTGATAACAAAAATGAGGACAAAATGAAAATCCAAGATGGCGCCGACGAAAATTTTCGGATTTTTTGGTCATGGGTGTCATTTTCATGGTTTTCGGGGTAAATGACAAAAATTTTTTTTTTGTTTCTGTGTTTATTTTGAACTTATTTTCGTTATCAGTGACCCCGAAAACCATGAAAATGATACCCGTGACGTGTAAATAAAAAAAAAAATTTGGTGCTATCGAATTTTCATTTTGACCTCATTTTCGTTATCAGCGACGACAGCGACCCTAAAAACAACGAAAATGACAGCCGTGACGAAAAAACCGAAAATTTTCGTCGGCGCCATGTTGGATTTTAATTTTGACCTCATTTTTGTTATCAGCGACCCCGTAAAGCATGAAAATGACACCCATGACGACCAAGCTGAAAAGTTTCATTGGCGCCATCTTGAATTTTAATTTTGACCTTAGTTTCGTTATCAGCGACCCCGAAACCCATGACGAAAAATCCAAAAGTTTTCGTTGGCGCCATCTTGGATTTTTATTTTGACCTAATTTTCGTTATCAGCGACCCCAAAAACCACGAAAATGACACTCATGAAGAAAAAATCGAAAATGTTCGTCGCCGCCATCTTGGATTTTCATTTTGACCTAATTTTAGTTATCGGCGACCCCAAAAACCACGAAAACGAAAAAAAAGTAAAGCATAATTTTTTTTAAAACCGAATGGCGCGTGGCGTGTAGTTTTGAATCATACCCGTATTCATGATCTTAGTGTCAGTCAGATTTTGAATTCACCTTATTCACAAAAATAAATAAGTATACCTTCTTATTTTTAATTATATCTACTTATTTTAATTGTTAGTAATTAGGTTCACGTTCATAGAATATGTAGGTTCCTAATCTATCTATAACCAATACTTTCTAGAAAAATAAAACAAATTGAACTTATACATATCAATTCAAGTTGTTTTACTGCATCGCTCTACCCTGTAACGCAACTTAGTACCTATCCGAGTTCGTGAACTCATGACCAGTGCGCTAAGCGCGCGCGTTTTCGCGCCGCGTAATTTGTTACGTATCGCCTCTCCGTGCGGGGGCTGGGGTAACCGATTGATGCATACGGCGCTCGGGGTAACCTCGCCTTAACACCATTAGACTTTTATTTGTGGGGTCGCAAAAAATCGCTCGTGTACGTCAGTCAATCTACGAGTGCCGAGGCTCTAAAAAAAAATTGAACAGGTATTTGTGACGGTGAAAAGTGATACTGAAGTGCTTACAAAATTGAAATACAATTTAAGAAAGCGTGCAAATAAGTGCATAGAACAAGGCGGTGGTCATTTTGAAACTTTAATGAAAGTGGATCGCAGAAATAGTGCAAATTAATAAGCTAAGTGTAAAGTGTAAATAGTCCAGTTCTGTAAGTACCTACCTACTTCTACCTATCAATACGATTGTATTCTTATTACTGTAAATATTATGACTCAAATCTTACCGATCTTTTAAACACGCCGTCTTTGCCTATTTTTGTAGTACAAACAATAAACTGTACCTAAACACAACTTATCAGAGAGATCGAGGGATTCGCGGGGGTGCAATCTCGAAAGATAAGTCGCTGTTTTAAATGCATCCCCGTTACTAAGCCTAAAGTCTCAGATTCGTGTTGATAATTTCACTTACTAGAAAATTTCGTTCATTGAACTAACGCATATGTAATGCCTACAGCTATGGTCAGCTGGCGGGCGCACGAGTGTGCGTGTGGCGTCGGCCGCTAACATTGCATGAGAGTGTGTGCGATGCACATACGTTTTGCGTTTATTAAGGATAACTATTTTATAAAAATGACTAAGTTTGGTTTAAATTTATTTAATTACGGATGTTGTTTAAGACTTATAATTTAATATTCTAATTGGGGTGTCTGAGGTATTGCGCTTAATCTGTTACACGTTGTATTTGGTTAAGAAGTTATTAACTGACTCATATATAATTTTTTCTATAATCTTAGAAAAAATGGGTATTAAAGCAATTGGTCTATAATTTGCTAGATCTTCTTTATTGTTTTTTTTTTTAAAGTGGCTTTACTATAACTGTTTTTAAACTATCCGGAAATACTCCCGTACTGATACTTAAGTTTTAAGTTCCAGCATATGACACAAATGCAAGGCGATGTCGCCTGATACGAATTTTACTACCTTTGTTGATATACCATCATATCCATTGCTGCTTTTATTTTTTAATGATTGTATCGCTCTCATAATATCTTGTGGTACAACTGGATGCATAAACAGTGAATTTGGGTTGCTTGACAAGAAAGTAGTGTCCGGTGGTTTCATCATGTTATCTTAATCTTGTGTCTGGTCAATAAAAAGCGAAGAATAGCCAAACTTAAGTGGCAGTGGGCAGGGCATATTGCTCGCAGAACGGATGGCCGATGGGGCCGGACAGTTCTGGAGTGGCGACCGCGAACTGGAAGACGTTGCGTTGGAAGGCCTCCCACTAGGTGGACCGATGACCTGGTAAAGGTTGCGGGGATCCGCTGGATGCGAGACGCACGGGATCGGTCAATGTGGCGACACTTGGGGGAGGCCTATGTCCAGCAGTGGACGTCTTTCGGCTGATATGACGATGATGATGGTCAATAAAATAGTTGTTAAAAGCGTTTGCAATGTCTGTCGGATTAGTAATGGTAGTATTTTGAACTTTTATTAGGGAAATAGGCTCAGTGATTCGGGTTTTGTTATTTATAACCTGCCATGATGCTTTCGATTTATTGCTTGAGGTGTTAATAAAATAATTATTTTGTGCTCTTTGCGTTAATTTAATAATTTTCCGAAACCTACACAAGTAATTTCTGAAGTTATTTTTATTTCTTATAAGCGCAGCGGTGCTTATTATTATGAATGCTGCTGAAGCTAAAAGCGCGTCCTCTTCTTCGTACAGACGCCAGCACATCAAACTACTACAATCTGTCAAACTTTAATAGATTTTCAACTTTATCGCTAAAGATTTAGGTTCAAGGTTGATTGGGAAAATTTGACATTTTCGGGTAGCTTGATGTGCTTGAGTGTGTACATCTCAAAAGAAACTGCCGGTATCTCTATATAGTCTGTGGCATCTGAGCAAGGTGGACCGCGCGGCTTTTTAATGTGGACGCGTTGCCAAAAAACAGAAAAGTCTCGTGCGACTCGTATTTAGGGACGCTGCTTTATACTTACCATAAATGGCACATAAATGCTCTATAAACATGGGCGTGCATGGGGCCACTCCCCCCTAGAGGCTCAGAATTTTTAAAAGTTACAACTTGGTTGTAACTTTTCCTGCCTGATGCCACAGAATTAGTACTTAGTACGTAATAAATTGTAGCGTACAGTAGAATCACTCTCAGACTAAAATATTATTTAAAAGGCTAAAAACATTAAATTAATAATTTAAAAAACGTCCAACGCAAAAAAGAAAAGCGAACAAACATTTAAAAAGTAAAAAATAAAAACCTATTGTTGAGAAATCAAATTCGATCGAGTAACACTTATATTTTAATTATAGAAACAGATGGATGGCACTTTAACATTTGCTCGTTAATATGTTTACAATGTCGCGGCGGGGTACCGCTGAACTAAATTAGACCCTTTATTCGATTGACTATCTATTAATCTATTACTGTTTTTGTTTGTAATTGTGGATAGTTTAACTTATTACGGTAGATATTTAAATTAATTGTTTGGTGGTTCTTCTTATCAATGAGTGTTTACTTTAATTTTATAAATAATTTGACTGATTTAATGAAACGTACAGTTTTTTTTTAATAAACACATATTGCTCTTTCATTTGATATCCAACTTGGGAAAATATTCGATTATTCATCCCCACTTTCACCCCCCATATCTAAAATTTTACTAATTCAATTTTTCACTTTTAGCATTTGCCATTTAAAGTAAGAATTTTCCAGGTCTTCTTCATCCATATTATACCTATTTAGACAAACACTGGACACAACATACACTTGACTCGGGACGAAGTCGCATCGACTACGAACAGGCAGGAACGCGCGCGTCCTCGCACTCGAGCCGCTCCCCGCACCTCGCTGCCTGTGTGGCCAAGCACTAAGACTCTGGCTTCCGACTACCCGAAAGGCCTTATAATTGTTAAAGCTCAACCGAGGCCCGAAAGGGTCTAGGTATGTTAAAGATGGTCACCCATCCACAGACCAATCTCGGCAAGCGTAGCGTAACCTCAATCGGTCGAACCGTGCGTCTGTTATTCACTTAGCCACAAGCCACTTCGTCTCACTCATCGGTCTCATAATATGCGGCTTCCCTGCTAAGACTTCAAATGTCTTATATAAAGATAAAAGTCCATACAACTGCGGTCACCTATAGCCATTTGAGCAACTATCGCATAACGCTCAATCATTTTTATGATCGTATTAGTTTCGGGTCCGAAGGTGAAAAGGTCTGTAATACTTCATCTGTTGATCATTGGTCCTAGAGTTTTTTGTTAGGCAAATGATGCCCTATTATTCGAGCCCTAAATAGATCTTGCGTTCCTGGTCAGAAAGAAGGTACTCGTTGTCGATGTCTTCATTCGCCAATTTTAGCAAGGAACATGAAATATATTAAACGTTTTTTTATTAAAAAAATTATTCTACGATAGGTACTTTAGTACTTCTAGTGAACTTCACCATTATTAATAATAAGTTGGCACCATTTAATCATGATAAAGTCAAAATTTGCACTGTGACCGTAGTCTTGCTCTCGGCTATAACTTACACCGGTAAAAGAATATCTCCACGTCTTGTGGCAAGCAAAACCGGCTTTAAAGTGAAGCGGTTAATTGGCACAAAAAGTGTTCCGTATTAATATGTCAATTTAGTTATTATTTTTTCATGAATTTTAGCGGTCTTTTGGCAGTTATGCCCGCAGGTGTTCGATAACTATCAATAATACTTATGCGTTATCTTACCAGCCAGAGTATATCCAGAGCATAGAATGTGAGACTGTGAGCTAGGTACCTACGAATCCGACTAACTGGATACCGCGAGACTTAACTTCAAGCAACAATCTTTAATTCACGAAAGTAAAGGTAAACATCAGTTAACTTAAGCCATCCTAATTTATGGAGGTGTTAAGTATGTTCGGTCAAGAATCTCAAATCTAAAGAATCTCATCAAATAAGTATCTCATGTAAGTTGTTGTACCGTACGGACAACAATGCAACATATAAAACAATTCGCACAAATTCGCCGAGGGCATTCACCGAAAAGTTCGGGGTCTCAATGCTAATTAGCCACGAAGATTAGCCCAAGCGCCTCGGTGGACCCGAAGCCGTAACCCGTGGTCAGCGGAGCGCCTCACAACCGCGGACAACATGCGTGCTAACGGACGCGTGCTAAGTTTTCGTTTGGCGAGCGTGATCTTGCGCGCCGCTTCTATTTACGCGTACATCACAATTACTGCATCATCAGAGTACGGAGTTCCGATAGAAATAAAATTATGGGATACTGGAAGATCGCCGTTAGCTCATATGGTCGATGTAACAAACGAATTTGGTTTGAAAGTGCTGGCAGAACATAACTTTTTAAATGATAACAACATCGCGTTCTCGCCGTATGGATTAATGGGGATCATGGTGGCCCTGTACGAGGGTGTGGATGGAGAGGCCTCGTATCAGATCCAGCGCGGGATGCAGCTGCCGTGGAACAGGAATGTCATGAGGATAGGCTTTAGAGATATTCATCGCACTTTAAAAGTAAGTTTAAAATAAATATATAATATAGAACCATATCAAATAATCAATATTATATGTATACAGGGTGGAAAGGACACCGAAGCGAAAACGGTTACCAAGTAGTCGGTACATCATTCTGAGCCTCCCCCCCACATAGTTTTCATCGGCTATTAAAAAAAAAAATGTGATGTTCCATACATTTTGACCGATACTGCATTTTTGTAGGAAACAGCTGTTTTTTTTTATACCCGATGAAAATTTCTATGTGGCCATGTACTGAATACGTGGTAACCGTTTCCACCCTGTATAGAATCTACAAATATTTAATTATTTATTAGTGAGAAATTGAAAGTGGTGATATAGGTGTGTGTTGAATTTTTCAGTAAGATAAAAACACAAAAAATATGTGTATATCGGTATCACAGACGGTATGCTCGGTATAGTAGGTTGAAGACGTAAAATCCCGTTGAAATAAAAGCATATTGTGAGTGCGACCCGCCAAATAAACAAATCGTTAGGAACTCTCACCGGTGCACGGTGCTATTGTTTTGTTTTGATCTGTGACCAAATTGTACCCAACACATTTGTAACTTTAGGAAGTACGGCCAGGTTTAACAATTGGTTCGATCACATAATATCCCTTTCGTTTTCAGGCCGTGAACTTAAACACGATGGGCAAAGTAGCCTAAGCTACCTCAAATAAATTCATTATTTATAACTTCCTTAAAAATTACTGTGATATGCCTACCTATAGCTCTTATAGGGTCTATAATATATTTATCAGGTGGTAAAATCAGTCATAAATAATTTCTTTTGTCCCGAGGTCTCAAACGCGACTGTAGTGAGGGTGACTGCGTCAGCGCTGCTCTCTAGCTAAAACGAGTTGGACGGACACTATGTTATTTTAATCAGTTAGAGTCTGACCTGTTAATAGACCTCTCTGGCTGCTGTGAAGTCCTCCTTAAAGCAAAAATATTGACTTGGCTTCGCTAGATATACTTCCTCTTAGTTCCCATAGTAGGTAGGTACGGATAACTTCTCTAACGACAGTTAGAAGCAAAACTTGATGTGTGAGCTTATCGATCGCGATTTAACACACAAATCTAATTAGATAAGTACCCATTAGACACACTTTCGCTAGACCGGTGTTTGAACTCATGTCGCCTAAATCGCCAATTCCTTTTATAAATCCTTGTCGAAAGTATGTTAAGAGTTTCTTATTCTATAAGTCCACCTTGTCGAGTAATGTACAATTGTGACTAAAGTGCCAACTGCTGATCCGATACCTACACAATGAAAGTTATTTTAACCATTTCAGACTTATTTCGTACCGGAAGAGGGATTTTTAGCGGGGTTAGCGCTGAACAATGAAAATGTCACTTTCAACGAGCCATACAAAAAGATTCTACGGTTTTATGGTTTCGATTTAGAAAACGATCAGTTGCCGACGCTTGCACCGGAAACTAACAGCACTTCAAATGACACTAATTCAGCGACGACAACCATGAGTCCTGCAGGGTCCAGTGATTCTACCACTATGACTGTGGCAATGACGCCAGAAAGCAAACCAGCTCGAGAAGATGCAAGTACTACTCCCCCGACCAGAGAAGAAACTTCCAGTACAATCAACCCAAATGCAGAAACAATAAGTACGATAGATATAAGAGGTGCAACATCCACTGCGAACCCATCAGCCGCACCAAACGCAGAGAGCACGCCCATGATCACTGTCACCACAACAGAAACAACCAGCGAAAGAATTACCAAGACAACAACACCACTGACGACTACGTCGCCGATGCCGGAGACCACCACGCAGGCTCCATCCCCTGAGACAGAACCGACCACCACGACAGTAGCGCTAAGCACGGCGGCTGAAACGGAACCAGTTTCGATGAGTTCCCAAGTCACAAATGCCTTAACAAATGAGCCAACCACAAATAACGAAGTGGATTCGTCTGCCACTCTTGAAACTACCACAGTGCCAGCGACTACTCTAGATGGAACATCCGCTTCGGCCCAGCCTAGCACGCCTGATGCAACTAGCACAGCACAAACCACTCTGACTGATATGACGCAAACACCATCATCAACTATCGATAGTTCTACAATAACATCAACGTTGACAGAGAACACCCCAACAGAGAGTGTGATGACAACAATAACTGAAACACAACAAACAGAACAAATGTCTACTATGACTTTGGATGTCATGACAACTACATTAAATACCGTTACACCAGCTAATGAATCCACGCTAGAGACTCTTGAACGAAAGAAGAAGTCGATAGTGGATTTTATATTCACAAATCCTCCGTACATAGACGACTATTTGTATTACAGAGCTTACGATATTGGTTCGGATGCGTCTAATCCGAGCTTTGACGATCAAATGTTCTTAGCGAACGGATTAAGAAGCGTTCAGGTGGGTCCTCAAACTGTTACAGTACCTGTACCCTAAAGGGGAAACGCCAGGGTAGCCCGCGAAAGTCAAATTTTATTACGTCAGGCTGTATGTTGAACAAAATGTGATACGTGACCGTAACACGTATATGTGTGTATTTACAGAATTGTAAATAATCATTAAAATCATCAATACAATACAACCCTCTGAATTGATTTAATCCCATTCAATGACTACTGTAAAAAAAAGTCAGTCTTTGAATTTCGCGTGCTACCCTGGTGCTTAGCACAGCTGACACAGTCAAGTTTGAATATTGCTAGGAATATTTACTTATTAATTTAAAATCTGATGGTAATAGGTGCTGCCACAGCTCATCCTATCACCTGACTTCAATGAAGCTCTCTGATTTAAAATGATCTAATTTAGCTAAATCATAGAACATTTGGTACGCTCTTGCCCCATATCATTAAAATCGCCAGCTCATGAATCGTGCATCCTAGCGACATTGTAAACACCCTTGTTATAATGGTTAGCGTAACAACACAATTTGCATTATAAATTCGCCACAGCATTGCTTTTCATTATTCAAATTGATGATGGGTCAATTATTTTCAACAGGTCACGTATATGCGATACGATACAGTGCTGGAGCACGCCTATCTGCCACATTTGGAGGCCTCGGCCTTAAGACTGCCTTTAGACAGCGATCGTTACTACTTGCTGGTGGTGCTGCCTACTCGGGGCGGCTCGCCGGAGCTTGGGCGGCTGCTGTCCCGAATGGCGCGAGAGTCCGACTTGTCGGACATCTACTCTGTGTTGCGGCCGCGCCGTGTGAAGGGAATCGTGCCGAGCTTCACTGTTAAAGGTCATGTGACGTTAACTACAGATTTACAGAAGGTAACAACTAATTTTATCTTGGAGATCGTAACAAATGAATTTGCGGTATTTTTAGGACTGTTATCAAAAACAGAAATTTAAAAATATAATTTCATTATCTCTCCACTGTTAGGTACTTTTTCTATTTTTTCTAGTGCACTTTGTAAGGACCTTAATAAAAAAGGTAGGTACGCAAAACGATTAGTTTTTGACCTAGTTTCGGCCACTGGGTAACAAAAAAAAAAACAGTGATTATGTTATGGCCCGCTCTATTAACATAATAATTAGTTTTGTGCTAGTATTTACATACAGCTACGTCGTGCGTAGCCGATGACATTAAAAGTTGCTCGTGGAATTAATACTTAGTAACTAAAATAAAAAGCTAAGAATGAAACTAATGAAAGCTACGTTAATATTTAAGATTGTTAAAATTCAATACTTAAGGTATCTAACCAAAGTATATGAATTTTTTCAAGTTCATATTCAAATATGTTTATTTGTGACAGTAAAAGTAAGTACACGGTGTTATCAAAAAAAGTTATGTCTCACTATGTGCTGCCTTGCAAAGGCGTACAAATAATGTCTATGTTACCGGCCAAACCCGATTTCAGGCCAAACTAGTTTGTCCTAGGCCAAACCAGTTCAGGATACACTAACACAAACAAAGCAATTACAATGCGCCCAACTTTGCTGTGGCACTCATCGGCCCTGCTACGCACCCTCGGCTCGCGCGTGGTTGGTCACAGTTCTAACCTAACCTAACTCATTTAGTCAGAGTGCCTAGTTTGGCCTGAAATCGGGTTTGGCCGGTAACATCTACACATTAAGTCGTGCAGGTAGTTTTTATAGGTATGTATAAAAACTGAACATTAAATAAAAACTAAAAATAGGTACTGTTATTACAGCTAATTAACTAATATTAAATCTTTAATAAAATATACGTTAAACAAAAACAAATAAACATTTCAAAATAAGTAAACAATTATATGTATTATTGAATTATATAATAATAATCTTATGAACTAAAGCTAATAAAAGTAATAAAAAACAGTCATTTTTCTTCAAGGTATTCATTTATAGAATAATCTGCTTTGTGAATTAAGAAGTTACAACGTTTATGCTTTTTATACACACGACAAGATCACATTTTATAACATTGCCTACATAGTTTTTGGCATTCAACTAGCTGAAGGTTTTTTGACAATAGATGTTTAGTTAGATGAATATCTAATTGCAGCTTGGCATTAGAGACGTTTTTGAGCCTCGGCAGCGCGACTTCACGCTCATGACAAGGCAGCCGGGCGTGTACGTGCGAAGCATTGAACAGGCAGTGTCCGTCGCTATACGCAAGTACCGGCCCGACGACCACAAGAAAAATAGTAAGTAACCAACAACTAACAAAGGAACAAAGCACCTGAACAGTCCTGATAGACCTCTTTATGAATAATATGCCTGATTATCATTAAACGGAGGCGTGGTAACGAGGCCCGGGCTCACCAACGCCGTTCCGGCTTGATCCATTTAATTGGCTAGTCGACTGGATATGCCGTGGGCCGTGGCCATGTGTGCGTCATGTGCGTGTGTGGTCACCCGCAAGACTGGGGTCACTCATCGCCGTCACGGCCCGACGCGCCCTCATACGCCCGCCGCCGGAAAATCCTTGAGTGACATTGATGTTCTCCTAAAATCTACTTAATTGATTTTCCACGATTAATTGAACTGACAACCGTGTAGAACACACATTCATCATCATATTGTATCAAAACCTAAGCGTTAATCCGACCAGCAGCAGCAGGGCCATTTGTACTATTATTACGAAACCGTTGCAATATTATAATCGGCGCTCTATATACACATTCTTAAATGCTTACAACGCGCGAAGACACATTTCGTGTCCTCGTTTTCCGGCGCAGGGGCTGAGATAATTGTTACCAAAAGAGTGCGAAGCTGAGGTGTCAAGTGGCGAGAGCCAGGCCGGCCGCATCCATTGTCTCGCGGTGGTGGCGCAACGCGGCGACACGCGCATTTGCGTCCATTGATGCGCGGGCGCACTGCTCTCCGTGCGCCATCGACAATTAGGGAAATCACCCGCTGCAACATCAATGCGACCTCAATGCTTAATCGCGAGATGAAAATGATGATTTGCAGATAGTCCGTCATTTCAATTACATAAATGAGTTTAACTGAAAAAATCACGAGATGATTATTTCCGGTGGCTACAGTTGGCTTATTCTGTTTCGATTGTTATGATAAGAGCCCCCTATTTGCATTGCAAGGACGTTCATTATGAAATATAAATAACAATATTTTTGCAGATAGGTACGTTCATGACTTCTAAAGATACCTAGGCTAGGTACGTTAGACCATTAACTAGTAACTAAAAATATTTCAAGTTATTTTGAACTAGCTGTTAAAATGCAGCTTTTTCTACCTACTTCTTGTGTTTTTACTACTCTACACCTACCTTACCTACTATTTCCGGAATCAAAAGTAGCCTATGTGTTAATCCAGAAAATAATCTATCTTGATACTAAATGTCATCCAAATCTGTTTGAGCGTGAAGGAGTAACAAACATACAAACTTTCGGCTTTATATTAATATTAGTGTGATGAAAACGAGTAGCCAGTGAAACTTTTAAAAACTAAAATCTTAAGACTGATAAATCACAGTATTTATAATAACAATTCAGGTTTTTAATCCTGAACAAAAAAAGGACGAAATCAAAATAACACAATATGCTTATGAGTCAGATATCGTAAAAGTACCTACTCTGTGCACAGAACACTGACTATGTGAGTCACGTAGGTAAAAATGAAATAATTCGTGTGTTCGTTGCTGACCGTACAGTTACACATTTGCCAGTTGACGAATAAGTCACAGTTACGCGTGCGGCCGTTGAGAATTAAACTATGCAGGTCTCTAGACATCATTATGAATGAGGATGGGCCTGTGGGCTATCCAGCCGCCCTTTTCCGCCACCCGTTGCCATGTTATCACAGAAATGGCCGTCACTCAGTGTCCATAAAACCGCACTTTTGAGAACCTAATGAACGCTACTGTATCTGATGCTTTGGCGTGGCCACCTACTGAGAAGAACGTCTCTCGAGATTCTCGAGGGTAGCAAGCAGGGGCTTACCCATCGAGGGCAGTTAGGCTGCGTTTCCACCAGAGATGTGCTGGGATGCGTTTGTTAATAACCAATAGAATCACTTCATTTACGTAGCCTCGCTCAGCGCAGCTCTAGAGAACAAAACAAAACAAGGCAAAGATGTGTGCTATTGTGTTGCGAGGGAAGTGTGGTTTATTTTTATATTTTGTCTTTTTTTTATTTTAGTCGTAATTAACCTACCTAAAAATAAAGTGGCTATCTAAAGGTCTAAAATTATGCAACCGAAAAAAACGAAAACTATTGTGGCAGCTTAGATTAAACCCAAACAAAACAAATAAAACTATTTTCACAAACTATTCAAAGTTACATAAAAAAATTATTCACTTGACACAAAGATCACAAAATAATTTTAACATTAAAGCATCAAAAAATAAATCCAAAACTACATGGCAGATCATAAACCGTACAAAGTACAACATACCTAAACATAGCATCAATACAATTAAAGTAGACAATAAAATTGAAACAAATCCTCAAAAAATTGCTGAAGCCTTCAACAATTACTTCATAGATAAAATTCAAACTAAACTTCTTGCTCATACCAAATCTAAATCTTACGTGACAAATTGTGTTAGTAACTCAATGTTCATGTCTCCTTGCCTTCCACATGATATACATAAACATATACTTTCTTTAAAAAACACAAATAGCGTGGGTAACGACGGTATTAATACAAAAATACTAAAACTCGTATCATTGGAGATCTGCGGACACCTCAGTCACTTAATCAATCTTAGTATCAGCGCGGGAATCTATCCAGATGCTCTAAAAACATCTATTATAAAGCCACTGTTTAAGAAAGACGATAGAGATCTGATGCAATCATATCGTCCCATCGCATTAATTCCAATAATTTCAAAAATATTTGAAAAATACATATACCAGGAAATATATACATATGTTGAAAAAAATCACATATTAAGTGAAGAACAGAAGGGTTTTAGACAACACAAAACAATCAATATGGCTATATACGATTTTTTATACAATATTATTAAAACCGTAGATAAACGGACGCCTGTCTGCGGCATTTTTTGCGATATGACGCAGGCTTTCGATCATGTACATTTTCCTACCCTCTTGAACAAACTCGAGGCATACGGCATTAGAGGAAATATATTAAAACTTATTCATTCTTATTTAACTAAAAGAAAACAGATAACAGAAATTAGGAAAATTAACTTGACAAATAAACGAGAAGAAATTTATCGATCATCAGAACGTGAAGTCACCTTTGGTGTACCGCAGGGCAGCGTACTGGGTCCTCTTCTATTTATTTTATATATAAACGACCTACCTAAATACATACAACATCCACTAACATTATTCGCTGATGATAGCACCGTGACTATACCCTGTAAAAACTTAGAAACATATGAAAATGATATTAATAAAACTTTAGCTTCAGTCGTAAAATGGTTAGATGATAATAATTTAAATATTAACTTAAACAAAACTAATGTAATTTATTTTAATCAACGAAACCCCTTAAAAAGCCCATTTAAAATACAACATAATAACAATATTATACAAGAAGTTGAAAACACTAAATTCTTAGGCCTCCAAATAGACAAAAAGTTAAACTGGAAATCGCATATAGATATTTTAAATAAGAAAATTTATAAATCAGCGTATGCTTTAAGCTCTCTATCACCGATAATATCTACAGACGCACTCCTCACCGCCTATTATGGTATTGCAGAATCCCATTTACGATATGGTTTAATATTTTGGGGCAATTCAACTGAGAAAGAAACAGTATTTAAATCACAAAAAAGATGCTTACGGTCAATGTTTAAATTAAAGTCTACCGACAGTTGTGTGCCATATTTTAAACAGTATAAAATATTAACCTTGCCTTGCCTTTACATTATGGAAGTAGCTGTATTTGTAAAAACCAATCCAAATCGTTTCACACGTCTCGCAGACATAGCTCCTCGAAATAGGCGCGATGATAGCAGATTATGTATGCCAACCGCAAATACAGCACTCATGCGCAAAAGTGTTTTCTGCATGGCTCCATTCATTTACAATAAGCTACCTAAATCTTGGAAGGCATTAAATCTACCTTCATTCAAAAAAAAGCTACGCTCTTTTCTAGTGGGTAAAGCCTATTACAATATTTCAGAGTTTTTTGCAGAAAAAGAAAATGCATTTGTTTAACTATTAAACACGGCTACCACTAAATGTTAATTGTTATTATGTAATAATTATTTTTGTTGATGGTCTTGTACCTTTCGCATGCCTAATGGTAAAATGTGGCTGAACTTTGCTAATTGTTTTTTACACCATGTACTGTACCCATATTTGCGAAATAAATTATCTTATCTTATCTTATCTTAAAATTTTAATCTATCATGGCCACTAACATTATCATTAACACTAGAAACGGGATATTTACCATGTTTACTGTCAGAACGGTACTATATTTTTAGACTGGTTAGAGAAGCTATTGAAATTACCAAAAATACTTCAGCCGGGAGGGACTTCAGCCGGGAGGATGAACTGATGGACGCTACCGAAAGCGCCAAACTAGTTAGTAGCTCAGTTCTGGGCTGACACAATTTAGATTGCCATTGACACGCTAAGAAGAAGAACCGGGCTCCGGAAACCGATGGGTTTCAACTGTCGAGAGCCTGTAATCCAGTGGAGCTGTGTAAAAAGCGAAAAAGTTCGCGTGCGGAGTTTCGTGTCGGGAACAGAATCGAGTTGCGAGTGACAGTGGTAGCGGTAGTGAGTGCAAAAAACGAGCAAGGAAGAGGGAAGACCGATTTATCTGCTCTTAAACTCCCACCCGCAATAACATCAGTTTATCCGTGATTACGGTGCTCGCAACAGCGCCGAAATTTCGGGAACTCAAATCAATCAAGAAACATGGTAAATATCCTGTTTCTAGGGTTAATGATAGTCGTAATTAGTTAATAAAATTACGATTGCGATACCGTTTTATTTTCTGATATTTTATTTTGTAAGCTAAGTCAACTCTTAAATTTAAGGAATTTACTGTTGTAATTCATTTCTAAAGCCACTCGTTTTAATTTTATTTTTCTTATGTTATCCCTTATTTTTGTAAATGCTTGTTAACCAGTTATTGGCGACTGTGTAAGTCCAAGACTGTAAAACCTGCACAATTAAGATATGTTGTACACAGAGGCCGTTGGTGTACCTATATTCATAAATAAATAAATAAGTGTGTTAAGAGCTGTCTGAAACGAGCCCGCTACACATTCTCGCACCGTTTCACAGCGTCGCTATGCCTCGCACATCTCTGGTGGAAACGCAGTCTAAGCGTTGAACTGCGCGCCTGTGATTATTTGATGATATTGATAGTACCGCTGCAAAGGCGATTTTCGTGGTACAAGTGTTACCACTGGTTGCATTGTAACATGATGGCCTCACGTAGATATTGCTATTGTTTCAGGGTACGTGTCAAGCCGTGATCCCGTCGTATTCTCGGCTACCTACCCGTTCCTGTACTTCGTGATGGACGCCAACATCCACGTAGCGCTCATGGCCGGCAAAATGGTGGACCCACTCAATTCTAGGATATTATAGTCATGCTCAAACATCTACCTGTTTCATTTCTGAACCTTTGAGCAAATCATTTACATGAATTAATGTAATAATGTCGTTTTGAGATTCTGAGGTTCTGAGGGAGAGAAAAGGGATAGGAGCATTGAAAAATGAGACTCCGTGCTGATAGACGTGGCGCAACCTGTTATGATACCATGTTATGACTCGTCTGTACGATATCAAACTGCTAGGCTCCATTTTAAGGTTTGGGTGGAGGCTGGTAGGTTTGCAAGGTTTGATTTTTGAAAACATGCGTAGTAGTTGTTCTATGTTTAAAAATAAAATCAAGTGGTGTCAGAAAAATTTGGATTCCATAAAAATGAATATTTTGGCCTTGCATAGAAAAGAAAATCATTTAGTTAAGTTTTGGAACGCGACTAAAAAGTTTAATTTTAAACAGAGCCTTCCTGTCTCTGACGATGGACTGCCGGAAACAAGTAAAATAGCTGATTTGTTTGCCAGTAAATTTAAAATTGACCCCCTGCAAGTCGATTGTAAGCTCAGCAATGATACCATCGTGACTGAGCCACTGCCACCTTTTACACTAGATGATGTAATCTCTGCAGTGAGGAATATGAAGCGTGGTAAGTCACCTGGACACGATGGTCTCAGTGTGGAGCACCTTGTCTGGGGAAGCGCCAACTTGTTTCCACATTTAAGTGCGCTTTTTAACTTATGTGTTAAACACGCCTACTTACCGGAACTTTTAATGAGAACTGTGGTGGTTCCTATAGTGAAAAATAGAACAGGCGATTTGAGTGCATCTGGTAACTACCGACCTATCTCACTCGGTACGATAATTGGCAAGGTGCTGGAGCGTCTCATACAGCCTGTACTACAAAATAATATAAAAATTGACGATGCCCAGTTTGGTTTCCGACCCGGACTCTCAACGGACTCTGCGATTATTAGTCTTAAGAGTACGGTAGTGTACTACACCCACCAGAAAACCTCAGTGTATGCTTGCTTCTTAGACCTGAGCAAAGCTTTTGATCTGGTAAATTATGAAATCCTCTGGGACAAACTAAAAAAGTCACACGTACCTCACCAAATCGTAGATCTGTTGAGATTCTGGTACGGGGGCCAAACTAATGAAGTCAAATGGGGTGACACTCTATCCAGCAGTTATAAGTTAGACTGCGGTGTGCGCCAAGGTGGGTTGACTTCTCCGGACCTCTTTAATCTGTATATCAATGGTCTGATCGGGGAACTCAAGAAAACCAAAGTTGGCTGTCACCTAGGCAATGTCTGTGTGAATAGCTTGAGCTATGCTGATGACATGGTTCTTTTGAGTCCCTCGATCAAAGGCTTGAGGAAACTGTTGTCAGTCTGTGAGCATTATGTTGATGCTCATGGACTAAAGTATAATGTTCTAAAAACCGAATCCATGGTATTCAGGTCTGGGGTTGGTTCGGGGAACATACCCAGTTTGTTTTTAAATGGTGCGTCAATAAAGGTAGTAAAACAGTTTAAATACTTGGGTCACATTTTGACGGACAGACTCCAGGACGACTGCGACATAGAAAGAGAGCGTAGGGCCCTCTCAGTGAGGAGTAACATGCTCGCACGCAAATTTGTGAAGTGCACCAAAAACGTAAAGAACACTCTATTCAGAGCTTACTGTCTGTCAATGTACACCTGCCAACTATGGTGCAACTTCACAAAAAAGATGTACAGCTCATTAAGGGTTCAGTACAATGACGCGTACAGAACCCTAATGAAACTGCCAAGATACCTACTGCAGTGCTTCGAGCATGTTTGCAGAAGCGAGGGTTCCGTTTTTTTACGCCATCATGAGGTCGAGGGTTGCGTCCTTCTGGCAAAGTTTGAAACGCTCCAGTAACAGCATTTTGAGGGTTGTCTCGTGCAACCTAGCAAGCCCTATATTTGTGCACTGAATTTCTGATCACCTTAACGGGAATAAAAAATGACGAAAGAATGGACCTTTGTTGTTATTTTTTTAAGACTATGGGTACCTATACATACTCGTACCTCGCATGTTTTTATTTTTGAGTAATTTTATTGATATTTTTATTGAATGATTTTTGTAATGTAATGATATTTTTGTATGATTTTCTACTTTACTGGTTTTATTCAATGTCAATTTATTATGTTTTGTTGTATATGGGTATTATGCTTGAATTAAAACCCAATTTATTTTATTTTATATACTGTAACGTTACAGGCGAATGCTCCCAGTGAGAGAGCGCGTTTACAGCACAAGCCGTAAAAATGCTCGCCACCTTTGCAAAGCGAATACAAATACCTACTCCTTGCTTGCATGTGAACTAGTGTCCGACCGAAAGTTCGGTTTCGGTTTCAGCGGCAAACCTGCCGATACTACGACCGAAACCGAATCTGCATTGGGGAGTTCTCGCGCTGTGATCGGTCATGTTCGACGGCCGGCGTGTTGAATTCCATCCAAGCGAAAAGACATTTTGCCGCGTCCACGTACCTAAATCATGTCGTGACTGGTTTGTGTTTGTGAAGTTCGTTTTGTTTGGAGTTTTCGTGTGATTTATTTTGAACTCGGTAAGGTTTATCACGTGATATAGCATAAGAGTAGGTAGTAAACATTTTAACAACTCTCTCGCTAATGCTATACCTAAACAAACATCATTAGTTGGGTACTTACTATAATGCATTAGCGGTGATAATAGTCTGAGTCAGGATGGCTGGACCAAGAGAGATTTTGGAGGTTTGAGCAATACCAAACTTTTGTACCTATTTTGTACTATTTGGTACCTGACATCAAATTACTAGTACCTCGCTAAAGAGGGAAAACTATTACGACGAAAGTGGCCAGCCATTCTGACTTCAGAATGGCTGGACCAAACCGGTTTCACCTAGTTGTAGGCGTTATAACTAGTTCATCTTTTCGTTAAAATATAGTACCTCATCTGTACCTCAACATATGTTTTTCTTATATTTTTTCGATAAGTCATAAATAAGTTACGCCTACAAGAAGAACT
Source organism: Noctua janthe (assembly GCA_910589295.1). Lineage (NCBI taxonomy): Eukaryota > Metazoa > Arthropoda > Insecta > Lepidoptera > Noctuidae > Noctua > Noctua janthe. Next base: position 6,624,268 of record OU342556.1, on the reverse strand, counting down.
TGTATTTGCCAGATTTTTTTATCCGACTGCGGCGAAACCCAAACAGAGTGTTATTTAAGCCAGTAGTGAAAAAGTTATTGAGAAATTATGGAAAAATTGCAAGGAAAATCGAAATAGCAACAATTTTATTTTCCCATACAAATTGTTCCTACCTATCAAACAATTTTTGCGTGCGTTCAGAAATAGAAATTCCAAAATTTAAGAAAACTTGACGACTATGTAGGTGGTAGGCAAGGAACTTATATACTAACTGGAATGATTACGAACTAATTTTTTATGTCAAAAAACCGTTTAAAAATAAACCTTATGTCATACGCATTGAGTTCGTATTACTTTAATTAATTCAAAGGGGGAAGAAAACTTCAAAGCGAGAATGCGACCAGAGTGGATTGTGTCCTTAAAATAAAAAGTTTTTTTTTTTTTTTTAATTAATATACTACACACGTAAATAATCAAATAAAGAGGTAATTTAAAGGAATTCCAACTTTATCTCCAATGAATAAGGCTTATTTGAATACACGACCTAACTTAGTTGGTCATCAGAGTATCCCTACAAACATATTTAGGCATTTGTACAAAGTAAAATTATTTAATTTGAAGAAATTTAGAACTTATTGCAAAGAGATAAAGCATTTGTCGGCAACCTCTTTGACGGTTATGCGAAATGCCGACACACACGCCGCCGCCACCGCTGAATACCACAAGTACCTAACATTGCATTGCTAGTCGTCCGCCGGTAGCGATGTAGTGTAGATGTTCTTAAATTTACTTCCGTAATATTTTTTTTTTCCGCGCGCTATGGCTTTCCGGTATACCAACATACAATACACGGAGATGGTCAGGACACTGGCTCACTGTCTTGATAATGTCGCATTAGCTTGTCCGGAGTTCAATGACCGTTTTGGCTGCAGTGTGAGCGCCAGGACGATGCTGGCTGCAACTCAGCGACTGAGGCATCTGGATGCGGAGTAAGGCAGTCGTTTTATAGGTCGCGGAGGACCTGTGCCGTGGCCTCCCAGATCGCCTGACTTAACACCATTAGACTTTTATTTGTGGGGTCGCATAAAATCGCTCGTGTACGTCAGTCAATCTACGAGTGACGAGGCTCTAAAAAAAATTGAACAAGCATTTGTGACGGTGAAAAGTGATACTGAAGTGCTTACAAAATTGAAATACAATTTAAGAAAGCGTGCAAATAAGTGCATAGAACAAGGCGGTGGTCATTTTGAAACTTTAATGAAAGTGGCTCGCAGAAATAGTGCAAATTAATAACCTAAGCGTAAAGTGTAAATAGTCCAGTTCTGTAAGTACCTACTTGTTCCTATCAATACGATTGCATTCTTGTCACTGTAAATATTATGATTCAAATCTTTTAAACACGCGGCTCTTTGAATATTTTTGTAGTACAAACAGTAAACTGTACCTAAACACGACTTATCAGGGGGTAGTTGATATCGCGAAAGTTACGCATCTGCGATACATTTTTTACCCGCGTGTGCCGGACGGAGTCCGGGCGCTTCGCCCTTCGTTAGTTTCGTAGTTCGGGTAAAAAGTCGCTGTTTTAAATGCATCCCCGTTACCAAACCTAAAGTATTAGATTCGTGTTGATAATTTCACTTAAAATTATCAATCATTACACGGTAAACTCAATGAAGTATCAAAAGTTATTCATAATATCAGCCTGTGATAGTTTAGGTACGTAAAATCGTTTATTGAACTAAAGCACATCTAATGCCTACAGCTATGGTCAGCTGGCGGGCGCTAGAGTTTGCGTGTCGCGTCGGCCGCTAACATTGCATGAGTGTGTGTGCAGGGATGTTGATGTACATACGTTTTGCGTTTAGTAAGGATAACTATTTTATAAAAAAAGACTAGGTTTGGTTTAAACTTATTTATTTACGGATGTTGTGTTAGACCTATAATTTAATATTCTATTCGGGGTGTCTGAGGTATTGCGCTTAATCTGTTGCACGTTGTATGTAAACGGAGATTAAGAAAATATTGTAAAGAATACGCCTTTTCTATTATCCATATCGGTATTTATAGTCTTGTATTTATAATACAGTAGCAAAACTTAATCAATTACTCCATTTTAATAATAACAAAAATAAAAAAAATAACTTCTTGAAAATAAACGAAATCTATCTTTACTTTTTTAAATACTGTTTATTGTTTGTGTATTAGTAATACTGTTTTTTTTCGCCGTTCCCGAAAGGATCTGTTGACATGTTGGATAGACTATAAGAAGGCCTATGACTCGGTGCTACATACATGGCTCATGAGGGTGCTAGAGTTGTAAAAAGTTGATATGACTCTGCGCACCTTCCTGATATCATGTATGGGGCAATTGAGGACAGTCCTTCGCTATCCAGGATGTCGGCAAATTCAGAGGAATAGCGAGCCGAAAAGGATAGAGCGAGGTATATTTCAGGGCGATAGTTTGCGTCCACTTTGGTTCTGCTTAGCCTTGAATCCTCTTAGCACACTGCTGGAGGATTCAGGTCTAGGCTATCGGTTGAGGAGAGGTGGTCAAGTCATATCTCACTTCCTTTACATGGATGATCTGAAACTCTTTGCCCCCAACGATTTGGAACTGATGAAGCTACTGAAGGTAACTGAAACTTTCAGTAGCGCCATCAGGATGGAATTTGGTGTGGACAAATGTGCGGTCATGCATGTAAAGCGAGGGGAGATTGTGAAATCTGTGGGAACCCAGCTCTCAGATTCCATAAATCTTAGATCTCTCGCTGCAACCGAAACCTATAAGTATTTGGGTATGTCGGAAGCGCTGGGCATCAATGTTGCTGACATGAAGCAATCGTTGAAGGAGCGCTTCTTTGACCGCCTGAAAAAAGTATTTAATAGTCTTTTATCAGGCGGAAATAAGGTACGTGCCTTTAACGGTTGGGTCATGCCAGTTTTGATATACTCTTTCGGCATACTCAAATGGACTGAAACAGAACTAGACGATAGGATAGGAGGGTCCGTACATTGTTGACGGCATATCGAATGCATCACCCGCGTTCTTCGGTTATGAGACTGTATATCCCGCGGAGGTGTGGGGGTCGAGGCTTTTTAAACGCTAAGACTCTCTACAATCGCGAGATATGCACTCTCAGGGAATATTTCCTTGAAGCCGACGTGGGGATGCATCGAGATGTGGTCGCGTGGTGGACAAGGGCCTCACCCCACTCTCCTTGGCTAAAGAGAACTGGCGCAAACCTGTAGTGCTTGACACTAACGACCGCATGGAGGTATTACAGAGTACGGAGCTTCACGGACGCTTTTTCCGGGCCCTGCATGGGCCCGATGTAGACCTATCAGCGTCCGTAGCCTGGCTATGTTCCGGGGACCTCTTCGGAGAAACCGAAGGTTTTGTCTGTGCAATTATGGATGAAGTTATGATGACGAATAACTACCGGAATTTTATTGTGAGGGACGGTACGGTTGACATATGTCGGGCATGCCACCGTCTAGGTGAATCAATCCGTCACATTATCTCCGGGTGTTCTCGTCTGGCTAACGGAGAGTACTTGCATCGACACAACCTTGTAGCCAGGATTATCCATCAGCAACTTGCTCTAAAATACAACCTTGTGAAATCGGAAATGCCGTACTATAAGTATGTGCCCAACCCAGTTCTCGAAAATTGCAGTATCACATTGTACTGGGATCGATCCATCATCACTAACAGGACTATTGTAGCCAATAACCCTGATATAGTGGTGGTGGATAGATCAGAGCGGCGCGACATGATTGTTGACATAACGGTCCCGCATGACGAGAACCTCGTGAAAGCCGAGAAGCAAATCAAGTATCTTGATTTGGCTCACGAGGTTGTCGACATGTGGGATGTGGACTCAGCGATCGTTGTGCCGATAGTTATTTCAGCCCATGGCTTAATTGCCAAGAGCCTCGACCAATACCTGAGGAGGCGCTCGTTAGGCAGCTGGATCAAGGGCTTGATTCAGAAAGCCGTACTCCTGGACACGGCTCGTATTGTTAGGAGGTTCCTCTCTCTGGAGCCCTGACCGCGACCCTGATCCCGATACTGGTGGGCTACAATTTTTTATATTTTAAATGTTTTTTTTCATATTGTTTTTTGTAAGGAATATTTAAAAATATAAATAATTTGTATGGAAATAAATAAAGGAAATAATAACAGTATTTAAAAAAGTAAAGATAGAATTCGTTTATTTTCAAGAAGTTATTTTTGTTATTATTAAAATGGAGTAATTGATTAAGTTTTGCTACTGCATTGTAAATGATGTATTTTGTACGCATTTGCACAGGACTATAAATACCTATATGGATAATAGAAAAGCCATATTCTTTACAATATTTTCTTGATCCCCGTTTACATATCTAAAACATTGTCACCCTAGTCGTAATTTGTAAACAAAGTTAAAAGAACTTACCTGAAAAAAGTAATTCCACATCCAGCAAACCCTTCACTATTATACCCCTTCACACAACTCGATTTCACCATATTTAAAGAGGAAAATTTCACTTTAGTAATGTAAATAGAACTTGATAACGCAAAAATATGACTTCAGCGCGAAATTAAATCGGCCATATTGTATATAAGTATCATCTATGTTGCCATTCAGAAATAACTTAATTCATAAATAATTTAATTTATAATAAGCTTACTTTATTTCGCAAGAAATTATTATTTTAATATTTGAATATTAAATTAATCCCGTTACGATTTATGTGCTAGTTTAGCTATCAACTTAATTTCCGATCTTCATGTAAAAAAAAAAAAAAAAAAAAATATTTTTTATTTTCTGGCAATTGTTAGACAAGGACATAATCTACTCTGGTCGCTTTCGCGCTTTGAAGATTTCTTCCCCCTTTGAATTAATTAAAATAATACGAACTCTATGCGTATGACTTAAGGTTCATTTTCAAACGGTTTTTTGATATAAAATTTAGTTCGTAATCATTCCAGTTAGTATATAAGTTCCTTGCCTACGACCTACATAGTCGTCAAGTTTTCTTAAATTTTGTAATTTCTATTTCTGAACGCATGCGTAAATTGTTTGGAAAATAAAATTGTTGCTATTTCTATTTTCTATTAACTATTAACTTTTTCACTACTGGCTTAAATAACACTCTGTTTGGATTTCGCCGCAGTTGGATAAAAAAATCTGGCAAATACGAGTTCTTCTTGTAGGCGTAACTTATTTATGGCTTATCGAAAAAATATAAGAAAAACATATGTTGAGGTACAGATGAGGTACTATATTTTAACGAAAAGATGAACTAGTTATAACGCCTACAAATAGGTGAAACCGGTTTGGTCCAGCCATTCTGAAGTCAGAATGGCTGGCCACTTTCGTCGTAATAGTTTTCCCTCTTTAGCGAGGTACTAGTAATTTGATGTCAGGTACCAAATAGTACAAAATAGGTACAAAAGTTTGGTATTGCTCAAACCTCCAAAATCTCTCTTGGTCCAGCCATCCTGACTCAGACGTGATAATATTGTTCATATGGACTCACGAGTTTCAAAGTTCATTTTATTTAATTTTCTTTTTTTTCCGTCAAAACATGATCCTTGTAAGGAAATTTCGGTTTCGGCCGAAACTGAGACCGTTTGCCGTAATTGGATTCGCTCGTAAAAACCAAATTCGGTCGGACACTAGTGTGAACAGTTAATGTATTACTACAAGTGTAAGGCATCATGTATTATTTTTACAGATTTGACCTAGACGCTGCAGAGGAAAATGAATATCACAGGCCATGTCATTCAATGTTCATAGGTCTATGCGTCACTATTTGGATTGATGCTATGAGCAGCTTTTTGCATAAATGATGGCTGGGGGAGAGGGAAACTACGAAATAAAAGAGAAAAATATTTTTTTACATTTATTTCTACCTCATACATCTCACTTCGCCTTCTTGGATTTGATTTTTCTCAAGTAGAACTCGAGTTCCTTGCCTTCCAGGATGTAACCGTCAGCACGGCCGCACTGGCCTGGCCGACTGGCCACACATGCTGCAAATAACACAAACATCTTAATAAGCATACTCTAGGTAGGAACGAAGCATTTATTTATTGAATAAATTTCTCAGAGTAACTATGACAGAATAGATCATACAACTGCTAGACTGTTCCCAAAACGGTACCAGTCCATGATGCAGTCTCAAAACTTCTCGATCACATCATTGAGGTAGGCAAGGTATTTACTGTTTTTAGAAAATTAGACTAAAATATATGACCAAAGAAGTTTTTCTATGGTGTGAAGTTATGTTCAATTTAACTGAATATCTGATACTTTGGAGAATAGACCATTTATTTACTACTGCAATTAAAATATTAATGAATCTTACCTAACAAACGTCCAGTATGGAACTGCTCCTCCAATGCACCCTCAACCTTTGAGAGACGTTGCCTTGCCAGGTACTTCTTGGCAGTCTTCTGGCTGCGTTTCTTATTGATGATGGCATCTTCTGCCTCGGTCTATAACCATACAGTATCATGAGTTTACAAATATAATTTAAGTTGTTTGTTACAATGATGGTGCACCTCAGATTTTGCAAAAATCACGGTTGAGTCATCTGACACGCCAATTTACATCATTTGGTTGTGTAATAAATAACTAGTTAACTGACCAAATGGTCAAAAACTATAAGTACTAAATTTTGTCTAATTATCAGTGACGTCTAGAGGCAATTATTTTGTTGGAACAAAAGGTTAAGTTATGGATAAACTAAGAAGCAAAGACCAGTTTCATACTCAAAGCCATACACAGGGCTTTGTTAAGTTGTGTACAAAAATGTGAGAAGACCACACAACAAGCGATAGAATGGAGTCTGTCCTGCTAAAGCACTTTTACAATCACGCTCATACTTTATCACAAACCCTTGTCTGTTTTAAAGGCTTTATTTTCCAAAGTTCCGGCAACCCGTACGAACTTATTAAAGTTTACACCTGTATTTCGTGCATTTAAGAATACTAAATAGTGTCTCTCGGCGATTGGACATATTTGGCAGAATTACAGAGGGTGGCACTTAGTATGTTGTTTACTGTCTAACTTATGCTTCTACCCAGACCAGTTACTTGAGACTGGATAATTTGTAATTTATAACTACTTTGTTAGCTTGGGTCTTACCTGTAAAAACAAATGAGTGTGTAAAGGAATAATTAATAAATAAATAATAATTTTTATTTAGATCGAAAGTAACCAGCCTAGGGTAATAGAAATAAGTGTCCATCACAACTATGTATCTGTAAAGTCTCTCTAAAACCTATACAGAATTTTAACCTGCACAATTGATAACAGTAGTGGATAATAGGAGTATTTTTATTATGCTCACCAGTTTGGCACCCTTCCTCCTTCCAAGTGGCAGCAGGTAGTGGGACTCAAACCATTGCCTGAAGGGGGTAGCATCCACCACAACAATGGCGTTCTTCACCAGTGTCTTTGTACGCACCAACTCATTGTTGGAAGCATTGTACACCACATCAATAATACGGGACTTGCGGGTGGAGCCTGCAATAAGATTAGGTCAACATTATTACTTACATTATCCACATTAAATTCTTATACATTACACTAACTACTGGCACATGGTTGAAAATACTCACATTCTGATCCCCATGAGAAATTTCCAGTGTCTAAACGCAATGCACGATATTTCGAGTTACCACCGCGAGAGCGCACCAAGTGAATGCGCTGGGGGCCAAGCTATAAACAAACACATAGAATTATTTTGACTTATACTTCGTAATTGAAGTTAGCACCGTCAAAATAGGTGCAGAATGAAAGTTTTGGAACAAATTATGTAATTGAAGGAGTGATTAGTACTAACATCCAACACATGGTGGAAATAAATAACACAACTTGTCAAAATAGGTTATGTTTCGAGGTGCTCACCTTAGTGTTGGCAGCCGGGCGACCCAACTCATACTTCCTCTTCTTACGGATTGGCGCACGCTTGCCGCCCGTAGCTCTCCGTTTATGCCAATGATCACGACTGATACCTGTACCACACAAACATCATCATTGCTGACATACAATACAACACTTCACCGTCAACCCATTCTTGTTATCACAATCTGGCGGTTTCACAGTGTATAACACAAAATACAAACAGAAGTTTGTTCACTGATTAATTCACAATATTGTGAGCTACATGATTAATATGAAAGAGAAACCATGATGTAGATATTTTCTGATAAATTTTATTTAATCACAAACTAAAGTTACTCACCCATCTTGGCTGGGTCGGAAAAGAAAAGATTGTTTGACAGACGGAACTTCTATACCTCCACTACTCTGTAGTCTATGGTCTATACGCGATGTGAAAATCGCTTTCAGACAGGCTTTTTAGTACACTCCGATATTATATTACAAAGACGAAAAAGATTAATATTATGTTTTCTTCGAAAGTTCTTGTAGTAAATTGTTACGAAGAAATAATCTTTCGAAGACATTAAACTATTCTTTTGAGTCGGAATTTAAAGGACTGCGTCCACAAGGCGCCCCTTTGAAATAGTTATAAACTTCACTTAAAGCAAAATTTCAGCTTAGATATTAACGCAAAACATAATTATCTAACTAGTATCTAGAATTTTACTTATATTATTCCAAAAATTAAACCAGACGGTTCGCAGACGTTCAATCACGGCAAAAAACAAATGCAATACAAAATAAATCTAATGTCAGCTATTTGAATTAGGAATTGAAGAGGGACTGTAATCTGTTTTTGAGATTTAATACTTTTTGCAGAAAAATGTGCTTTCATTTTTAAGAGACAAAAATATACACGCCTGCTCGGCTAGACGTCTCTATTAAGTTTTTCAAGTTTAAAATATTGATTTGGGAGTTTTACTCGCAAGTTTTAAAGGCGGGATTTTCACGGCGTTGATTTTCCCTATGATTTACCCGTGGGACTCACTACGGTTGCTGGAACTTTGTAAACTTGGGGGACCTTAATGAACAAAATATACAGATTTATTTCGGTTTTGTGAGTCGTGTCTATAAAAGGTTAAAACAAAATACCTATCTCTGTTGTTCGAATTGTGGTACCAACTTCCAATTCGAAAACGGACGAACTCCTCTGTCTGGCTATGTCTAACGAATAGTGTAGGTAGAGCTGTAGCCAGGAATTAATATCGAGGGAGTTTTAACCTATTAAAAAAGCAGTCGGTGGGTGTGAGGTGGAATCTTTGGTAAATCACTTAACAAGAAAAGCAATTTCGAGTAACAACTTTGGAAAAATTTGTTTTTATACTTAACAAACACTTTTTTTTTTTAAAGAATTTGTAAATTTTTGAAAGAAAGGTCTTATCTAGGGAGACATCACGATCATGGACGCCAGAAAGATTATTTTATCGATGATTTTAACAATTATAACTCAGTAAAGCCAAATTTGTTACGGTCGCGAATCATGTTTTAATCAACATTATACAACTTGACACTGCAAATTGCAAAAACCGTTAGACAATTTTAATTTCGCTGGGATACCTCAGCGCATCAATTTGTAAAGTAAAGCTTAAAGTTTCATCTTCATCATAAACAGCCTGAATTCACCCACTGCTGGCCTCCCTTTTCTTGTGCTAATCTCCATGGTCCTCTGCCATACATCATCCTGGTTTTTCACCCGATGGCAACAGATCTGCCCATCTTCGCCGGAAGACTCACATTTCTTTTCCCAGTTCTTAAACGCCATTCAGTGATAGCCTTAGTCCACTTGTCATCACTGAGCATTTCTAGGTGTTCTGCCCAACTCCATTTGAGTTCAGTAACGTGATTTGAAATATCGAAAACCGTTGTACGTCTTCTTCTTCTTTTAGCAAATTAGACGACATTTTTAAGTCAGCCATAATTCCGCTATGTCTAAAATCCCGCTACTATAACCAGTGTGCTCTGCCCACAATGACGCGCTGAACATGGATGCCAACGCAGGAGGCTGTGTACAGACTCACAGAGAGCCATGGAGCGTCTCATACTTGGCAGATTTATTTATTTATTTATTTATTTAAAATTATGAAATAACACCTTTACAGCTATAACGCCAATGCGATGTTACCACCACCAAGATACAATAACTTACATAAGCTAACAAAAATACAATTAAAACACAATCAGAATACATATTAAAAAAGAAAAATATTAAAATACCTACAATAAGCACACCTCTAAATATTTTCAATGCACTTCAGTGCTACTCCTGTGAACTTCATCAGACTGCAGTGAAATATATCTACCTCATCTGAGATAATATTTAACAGTCTTATGGCGCGTGACAAGGGATGGTAGATCGAGTTCCTAACTTAAACTTTAATAATCTAATAAAAACTTTTTTCCATAGCTTCACGCACTCGCCTAATTATTATTGAATTAGTTAGAAAAATAGTGTGCACAAAACGAATCTTGAAAATATGCAAAAGTTTTGCACGTCACTATCGCACGTCAACAAATGAACGACATCGCCGGTCAGTTGTTTATGGTCTGGGTCTTGCTTGGGTTCATAACTTCATTGTCATTCATTCATTCCTTTAACGAAAGCAAAGCGTTTTGCCGGAATTGCACCGAATTTTCTCTTTGCTTGCTTGATTGCTTTTGTGTAACTGTACGGTTGGCGCGATTTTGAGTTAATGAAAGTGTTTGCCAGCAAGATTTATCTTCAATAATGTCTTCAGATTTTTATATACGTTACTATGTTGGTCACAAGGGAAAATTTGGCCATGAATTTTTAGAATTCGAATTCCGCCCTGATGGCAAACTCCGGTATGCAAATAATTCTAACTACAAAAACGATACAATGATTCGTAAAGAAGCATACGTACATCCTTGTGTAATGGAAGAGTTAAAAAGAATCATTGTTGATTCGGAAATAATGCATGAAGACGACCGCTTGTGGCCACAACCAGACAGAGTGGGAAGACAGGTACCTATTATAATAAATAAATCTTGTTACTATTTGAGTAAACCACTACTTCTAGTAAATACTGCAAAAGTAATAAAGGCCTAAGTAGTAACATAATGTTTTCCCTGAAATATATACATAAAAAAGCCAGGAAAATGTCAATTTTAGAAACTTAGGTTATAATTTTGTTCGGCTAACAATGTTGTGTGAATCGTTTATTTTGTAGAAGCATTTATACATTTGCATAGTACAACTAATAGCTTAATTAAATAATTTACACTTTTATGTGAAATCTCTAAAATTCCTTCTTTATCTCATTTGTCTATCATATTGTTATTCACCATTTGTGTTTGTTTTCCCTACAGGAGTTAGAGATAGTCATAGGTGAAGAACATATTTCCTTCACCACATCTAAAACTGGATCACTAGTGGATGTAAATCAGTCTCGTGATCCTGAAGGACTCCGTGGTTTCTACTACTTAGTTCAAGATCTCAAATGTCTGGTATTCTCCCTCATCGGTCTCCACTTTAAGATCAAACCAATATAAGCAGTATGTCTAATGTATTTTAAGTGAAATAAAAATTTATAATAATTTTGCTTTTTAATTTACACAATTTAATGCTACACTGGGAAAACCTCAATATTTATAATATTATTTTAATACAAAAAGTAATTATATTATCAGCCATTTGTGACCCACTGCAGGGCAAAGGCCTCCCTTACCTTCTTCCACTTGTCCTTATCCAATGCTGTTATACACCAATCCTTGTGAAAGGAGTTTGTCCTGCCATCTCCTTCTGGGCCTGCCGCATTGCTGTTTGGGACCCATTGTGTGGTAACTTTAGCCCATAGCTCCTCTGGCATATGACAGATGTGGCCAGCCCAGTTTCATTTGAGCTTGGCTGCCGTGTCACACATCGGCAAATTGAGTTTTGAAACGCAGTATCGAGTTCCTTATATGATCGGTAAGTTTCACTCAAGGGATACTGCGCTCCATTGCTTGCTGACAGATCCCGAGTGTGGACTTTTTACGGTTGGTAAGTGACCATGTCTGTGCTCCATAGGGTAGTTAGAATGCACATATCCATTAGTTTTCTCTTCAGTGAAAGATACATTATTTGCTTCATCGACCAATAGCTCTTCCCGGCATTTTCGGTGCGTTGACCAACTTCTTTATCGTGTCTTGCCTGGAAGGAGACTATTTGACCGAGGTATATGTACTCATGGATATTTCAATCCTCACACCCCCAATTCCTATGTTGCGCTGTTAGTCATCACCTTGGTCTTCGCCATATTCATCGCGAGTCCGACCTAGAGGCTGGCACTGCTCAGTTGGTCGAGCATTAGGCTTAACTCGGCTGCCGTGAAAGAGAAAAGAACAATATCGAAGCGGAGATTTGTTAATCTTTTATCGCCCACGATGATGCCCTTGTCCCTCTAGTTGCTATATAGTTTTCTAAAGACTTCTTTAAGCGTTGCTGTGAAGAGCTTTGGAGAAAGAGGGTCGCCCTGTTTAACCCCTTTTTGGATAGGGAATGATAGTCCTGCGAGTGTGCTGTTTTTTCCCGATTTTTATGGCTGCTGTGCTATTTTGGTATATTTTTTTAAGTAATTTAATGTACGTAGGTTCGATATCTTGATTTTGAAGAGATTCAAATATGGCGTTGTGCGATAAACTATCAAATGCTTTAGTACAAATAAAACGCATAAAACTTCTCTAGAATGCTAACAATAGTTTTAGTTAGCTACGGATATTTTCTACCCATTCCCTTTTTTCAAGTCAAAAATAAACAAACACATCAACATGGCAACCAACTTCTTCTTCTTAAGGTCTCACAATGATTTTTAAAGAGTTTTCACCTTCTCTCAAAGTGAAGACCTAGAGACCATAGAGACTTTCCAAGTTTCATAAGCCTTGGTCTAGCCATAGGCTTAGTGAGCAGATCTGCCAGCTGAAGTTCACTGCAGATTCTATTTATCTGTAGCTCTCCATTTGTGACGAGTTCTCTCACAAAGAAGTTTTGGTTGGGGTTTTCTGCCAGTTTTACAACTGCTTCGTTGTCTACGTTTAGCACGGGCAAATCGCCCAAATTTGTTAAACCCCGTAGAAGGCGAGCAAGCCAAATACTCTCTCTTGCTGTTTCGCTGGCTGCAACAATTTCAGCTTCCGTTGTTGAAATAGCTACGCTTTGCTGTCTCTGGCTTAGCCACGATATAGTATCTCCAGCAGACAGACATAAAACTCCCGTCGTTAACCTTCCTGTAGCTACATCGCCACCACGGTCTGCATTACTGTAGCACTCCAAAATTACTTTTTTGTAGCTTCTTTTATATGTATATTATGCTTATATCTGGTGCATATTGCAAGTATCTTAGTATGCGCTTCAATCGCACGCAATCTGCTTGAGTTGGATTCTCTAAGCTTCTTAATACTACACTCACTGCGTACGCGATATCAGGTCGGGTACCGACCATCAGATATGCAAGTGCTCCTACTACTTGGCGGTAGTGACTCAGAAAGTAATTGTCGTTGTTTTCAGCTTTCTGCGGTACAGCACTTCCCTTTACAACCGGTGTACTTACAGGTCTGCAATCCTGCATTCCAAATTTCCTTAAGATTTTCCGCACATAAGAGGTCTGTTGTAATCTTATGTCGCCTTCTCTGACACCAATCTCCAAACCCAAATAATAGGAGATTGGTTTGGTTGTTATGTCAAACCTTCCTTTTAATTAATTGATGAACACATCAATAAGCTCCTGAGTTGTCCCAGCCAAGAGCCCATCATCCACATACAACACTATTATAAGACTTTGCCTCGGATCCACTATCCTTGGCTGTCAAGGCCTTTTCATGGGCACAGAGCTGACTTGTCAGGCTGTCCGCAGTTCTGTCCTTTTTTGACATCAGCACCCAGCTTGACTTAAAGGAAAAATATTCTTCTGGCAATGTTCCCAAAATCTTGCAAATCAGAAGTACCTCGGGCAATTCTCTTCCTTCGTCCGTCTTCATGATTTCTTGATAGACTTTATGCCATAAATTCTTCAATTTAGATAGATGAGTCGCCATATCAGTGCCAACATGCAACATGTATTGGAAAAATTCCATACAGACACCATATAACTGGTCGTCATTTACACCATCATACAGTCTATGAAGTTCATCCCATACTTCTTTAGGATTCGGGAACCTAAGCACCTTGTCAAAAGTTTCATCCGTAATTTGTTTGTTATCAACAACAGAGCAGTACTTTCCAACTGAAGGTACTCTCCCAAGTTTTTGTTATACGCAGCCAATACCTCTATAGCAGCAGCATCACCAGTGCCACCGACTTCTTCGGTGTCACATTGATTTTTAAAGAGTTTTCACTCTAACAAGTAGTGGATAGACCACGGCAGAATCCGTCTTGTTCGGGAGGTTGGTGCTGATCCAATTGGCCCGAAATGCGGTTTTCAAAATTTTTATGAATATTTTGTAAAGGTGTGAGACGAGGCTGATGGGGTGGTAATTGCCGATGTCTGTCTTATCACCTTTTTTATGGAGGAATATAACGTTTTAGTAGCAGTAACTGTTTGGGAAAATACCTGTTTGCATTATTGTATTGAATAAGTTGCAGATGTATGGCAACAAGATAGGCTCTGCGGCTAGAAGTGATTCGGTTGTAATACCATCTTCGCCGGGACTTTTATTGTACTTCATGCCTCTGAGTGCCTGGTGTACTTCATAACCAGTAATTATTGGGACCTCTTCAGGACATACACAAAACAAAGTGGACAAACTGGGAATCGAACTAACTCAAATGCAAAAAAAGATCAACCTGTACTTTTATGGCGCCAGTCTGTTAGTTAGTTAATTATCATAAAGGTTAAATTTTTTTCACATAACAAATCCTGAATAAATGCACTAAAGCGTGGCCGCATTGGTCACCAGTTGCTGTTTTCGCATCGTCTGCGGGCAATGGTTTGGAGTGGCCACCAGTAACGGTCGCACCGTTGGAACCTGCACACTGGGCCACCGCAGGGGCTTACTATTGCATCGGCAGTTATTCGGTATATAGTGTAGCGACACTACAAAGAGTACTACAGCAACATAGAACAAAAAGTACTACAGTGCATCTATGACACAGACAATGAACTAATTGCGAAAAACGCCTAAATTCTACATCGCGCAAGTAAAGTTATTCGCGACTTAAGGCCCTGACATCTCTGCTCGGCGCACGTCACTACCGTACTACAGTCTATCATCCTGCATCAAATGGGATGGTTGAGAGGATACATCGACAGCTCAAAGCAGGTATTTTGGGGGTTTGGAGAACAGGGTGTATAGTTTTCATCCTCCATAGAAAAATAGAAAAGAGAGGATCCTCCGACCAGACGGGTCGTTGTGTCTGGTGGGCTACTGCCCGACAGTTGTTGTTGGGTTCTTTTATATAGTCTTAAACAAGCCGGATTTGAACTGCCAACCGCTATCTGTGATGATCTGCGAGGGGCAACCGAACCTCGATATCCACCCGGATACCAAGGCGGCCGCGCAGTATTTTTAAACGATACATTCTATTTCTTTAAAAAAAAAACTCAAATAGTTATCTCGAAGGCCCTAAAACAGGCATAAAAAAAATATTTTACTCTGGCAAGACACAAACACGGCAAAAAATAACAACTGAAAGTTGAAATGTTTACTTTCTGTGGATTATTTGACAACTAAATTGCGTTCCTTTTTACATAACAATTTGCATAGCAAACGCAAATCAGAAAAAATAATTATAAAAATCAAAAGGGAAGGATAAAGTTTCCATAGGAATTTTATTTATAAAATTTGGAAATAATAGAAGACGTGCTCATTTTCGTCTTTATATTCTTTCTAGTAACTTATCAGAGTTAACACTACTTAGTCTGCCTAAATATTTCATTCTCTGGATTATTTTGAATGTTGAGTCATTTTCTTCAAAATTCCTGACTTATTGCTGAAATATCATGTTAATTGGCATCATAACTACTTTTTTATTTTATTAAATACTTGTAGAGGAACGTGTCTGGCATTATGTATTTATGTTTATAGTATAGTTTTGCGCGTTGCGCGCGCATCGCATCTGCCCGACCGACCGATTATGGCGGACAGGCAGTGAAGAATGTTTGTCGTCTTTTCTAAATCAGAAAGTATCGACAGCAGCCAATGGCATAAACCGGGTTTTTTGTAAAAATTGTACATTGTAAATAGTTCTGTGTACATATAGTAATTATATTTGTGCTCGTTTTGTTTAGAAATTCTGTGAATAGTGTATTATTTTGAGTGTTTATTCAGTACAGTTTTCGACGCCGACTAATAGCTATATCCTAACGTTAGTACATTAGTAAAACCCATATAACTTCGAAATTCGTCAATCTAGTAATTTTGTATCCTAGAAATCATTGATTTCACTTCTTGTCTTTGTTTCGATCCGTCAAGGAGACCGTTGCAGTAGGTGCAATATTTTGGTTTCCCTTAGCGGCTGTCATCGTGCTTTGATTAAACTACTGTCATTACAAAGACAAAAAGACCGATTTAGTCGCCAAATGTATTTAATATCGAGATCTGGTTGCTGTATTTAGTAATTTGATCATGTAAATCGGTTTACTTGCACATCTGGCTGTATTATTATTATTGCAAGTAGCGCTATAACATCTATAAAGAGTAGATCGCGAGACATTTTGTGTTTACGGTTACGAAGGATCGAAGTGTTGTGAAACTGAATGCACGAACCCCACGGAAGCCCAATGAAGTGGCCGGGAACGGGGGAAGAAGACGCGGGCGAAGCAGCTTTGCAGGGCACGCGCGCTTCCCAGGCCCGAACCCAGGACGATGCTACAGTGCATTACGTGTTCCAGCGAGAACCACAGGAGGGCGAGTTGCCCTCGCTAGCGCCCAAGCAGCGTTGGGCCGTTGGAGACGATACTATTGTTGAGGTTGGTTGACATTTCGATCATTAGTCATTTAACTTTGAAACAATATAACCTAAAATTGCCAATTACATGTAAATGTTTTTGATAATCTCAAAGTCTTGTTAGTAACCCATGTTTTTATGTTAATGTTAGTGAAATGAATTCTCATCCAATGTTATTAACTATCATTTCAGAACCAAGATAAATGGAAGAATACCAATCCTATGACCATGAACAATATGCACCAGCAAGCTCAAGTGCAACTTAAAAATTCGCAAGCAAGTCAACAGCAGTACATAAACCAGGCTATTGCTTCATCAGTTGGAACACTAACTATGAATCCCTCAGTGATTGGGAGTCACCCGGCTCATTTGACTACCAACATGGTACATACCCAGTTGGCTCCATTGCAAAATCCAACACTTGGAAACAATTTGATCCAGAACAGTGCAGTGATGATGCCCCAGTTGCAAGGCATGCAAAATGCTCCACAATTGGGACAGCAAGGATTGTATGACATTCATCAGCATCATGGCAATCCTATGCAAACTATGAATGGCATTGGAAAGAACACAGAACACCTCATGTATTTGAGTCAAGCAGGCATGCTGACTCCTGGTACCAATCAGTACCTTCAACAAGGACAAAACCAACTTGGTCTGACACCAGTTGCTGCTATCAGGAATCAGGTAAGAAGTGCATTATTATTGTTTACTAGTTAGATAGCATGTGTTTTTGCATAAAGCTATGTGCAGTGCAGTAATACCTCTCTTTAGTTCTGTTAGAATTTGCATGATTAGTGTATTGCCTATCTATTCACAAGGCAGAAAATATATTTGAGGTATTCAACCTATTATGATCCAATATCAAGTATTTACCATCTTGTTGTATACAACTATATATATTATATACTGTAGGTTTAAAAGTACTATTTTAAAAACACAATATTTCCAAACGATTTTTCGTGATAAGTGTTTATTAGAATGTGATTAGTTCAATGATTCAGATGTCATGATATTCCCTAAATTTGGAAAGATGTGAATGGGTTTGGTAAAATGATAGATTACATTTTCCCATACAAAAGTAACATGACTTTATGTCTGTAATCCCCGAAGGCTTAGGCATACAAACATACTTATTTAAAATTGACAATAAGCTAACATCACTGAGGCTTATTCATTATTTTGATAACTGAAATTGTAAAATTGCCTTGGGCCTAGTTAAAATGTACATTATGGAATTGTAACACATTAGCAGACTATCTACCCGCTTCACTTTAATTTGGTAAATTTTTGTTATTTGTTTATTATTCTCAGTTCATTTCTTGGTCACTAAGCATTTTGCAGGAAATATTGTCTGTATACATTATGCTATTTCACTTTTTTATTTTGCCAAATGTAATGCTTCCTGAATTTCAGCCTACTAGTAGACAGGACAGATAGTATCCATCGTAGACTAGGCTATAAGACTTTGTATTATTTTGCCACACCTTCTATTATGAAAGTGCATGATTCAGAGAATGATCAAAATGTACTGCATATAGATATTTCCAGCATTTTGGTTTTATTGTAGTACGGTACTAGAAGTTGTGTAAGTAAATAATAATTAAGATTAGAAATATAAGGCTGAATGTTGTGTAGTATGTACGACTGTATTAGAAGGAAGATTTATACTTTGTAGTTTTATCTGTGATCTATGTTCAAGATTGGTGAACTTATAATGTTTTGTGGATCTCAGGAACACACATCACAAGTGAAGGTTAACACACAGGGACCATGATTCTCTTTGGCACCAACTTAATTTGTAGTGCAAAGAAGTGAGAGGCATAAATAGGCAAAAGTATAAATGTAGCTGTCCTCCTATAGTTATATTTTGTGTTCTTGATAAATCACCAGACGCATTTTTGTAAATCTTGATAGCAACTCCACAAGATTTTGAGAAAAGAAATCATAATTCTGAATAATTATGTTTTTGTTTTTATTTTGTTTATACATATTCAGTTTTTATTACTAGCAATGTCAGTTTTCCGTCAGTAAATCACCATGTAAGCTAAATTTTCATGTAAAGTGTGGGTTGGTGTAAAGGGTCAGGGTTGACTCATTTAGGCATAATTAAACACAACTGGTCCACATATGATACAGATAACAGAACTACCCTAGACCTAGAAGTAATTCCACTAAACTGCAATAGAAGCCTAAGATTAATAAATGACTACAATATTATGTAAAAAAAACAAAAATCAGTTTGGCCAAACTTTGTAAACAAACTTAAGTTTGATACAATATATCTTCAATAAAATTAGGAGAAGGTGATCCAATGAGGCATGAGGCATTCAAATGAGCCTCTGAATCAGCTTCCTTTGTAAATAACAACTGTTTATTATAAAAAGACATGCTCTGAAATAAATGCTACATTTCTGCTTCCTATTATGTATGTATTTGGTGTGCCATGGTAATTATAAAAGCACTTATTCTTGCAGTGCACACAGTCACACTATAGTGTGTGTATGAAGACTTCTCACATTCAGTCACGGTACAAATTAAATATTCCGCAGTCTTAATCACGTCAGCTGAGCCTAGAACTCTGACGGGTGGCACTGGCGACCCTGGCGAAAAGCAGCGCTTCTCTTTATACCACTTTGCCCAACCAAAGTTAGGACGAGGACGACGCTTAGCAGTTACATTATCATATTTAAATAATAATTATTTTTTGCACGAAACCCTAATCCTTTTTCTGAGATAAAAGTAACCCAAGTTACTCTTTATAACGTCAGCTATTTGTCAGTAAAAGTCCCGTCAAAATTGGTCCAGCCGTTTTGGGGAAATTTTGTCTGTCTGTTTGTTCCGGCTAGGAACAGAAGACAATAAAAAAAAATTGTTTTGTTATAAGTGCCGTGTATACTTTTTACATTATGCATTCAGTAAAAAGCTGTTATTTTGAAACTACAAACACACTTCAATTTTAGTTATTTGTATAGATTCCGTGTTGTGAGCTCGTTGTCCCAGGCGCGAGGTTTGATTCCTAGGTTTGGCAGTGTTATTGGGTTTTCATTTTGGTTTTCAACTCCGGTTTTACCGCCGTAGAAGTTGATTCTATGCCTGATCTCCCCTTGGTAGTGTCGGAACGAACACCCTTGTATACAGAGGAAGTACAGTGTACACACTTGTACACAATAATAACTCCTGCGTACTAGGTTCGCTCGGTTCAGATTGGCCGCCGTGACCAAAATTGAGTCGAACCAAATCGTAAAAAAATATCGTAGTATCAGTTCAAGGCTTGTTCTGATCTCAATAATTGAATAATTAGTAAAAATAATAAAATATCACGAACCACCCTCAAGTACAGACATTCATCCTGTCTTTTATGCTGCGTTTACTTCGTAAAACTTCACTTACCGCGTGATGTATAAAATGCGCGCGCGTTTTTGATAGAATAGAAGAGAGAATAGAAGTCGGTGAAAGTTTGACCATCATACTTGGCACTCCAACCGAGCAGCATTGCTCTATTCCGGTTTGAAGGGTATGCCAGTGTCAACAAGTGTGACAAGCACATGAGACATTTCAGCGTACTCTGAGAGAACAATGTATCTGTAAATGGCTCTGGTATCGTAGATTTCTAAAAGCGGCGGTAGAGATGCTGTGCCCATTGGCAGGCATAGCGCCACCAGAAGCTCGCAGAGCGGTGGCAAGCTCTAGTGAAAGAGCCACAATGGTTACCAACTTATCTGTTTCCAACACACCACATCTGTATGCCGCAAAGGCTGAAAAGCCGTATCGGAATTTACAAAAGTGTGTCCCTCGCTCACTGGCGAACATTCTAAGGAAAGCGTTTCCCTACCCAACCCATTTGTGCCACTTGGTAATAATCTTCCACCTGGACACGAGTTGCCATGACTGACCTGTAAGCCTTTAAATAGACTCCGGACACCTGTTGGCCGAAGCAAGGAAAACGTATTTAGTTGGAGATTCATAGACGACTCTGCCCTGAAGTGTAAAGGGGGTGTTATTCCACAAACGATGGTACACTTAATAACGTGTCCTGCCTGTCCTATTGTTAGCACATTACAGGAGCTGATGGACGCTACAGAGGTGGTAGTAGAATTTTGTTTTAGAATAGTAAGACACAGCTGCTTACGCCTTTGTTGTTTGTTTGTTGTTCGAGCAATAACTAGCTTACACTTCGTGTCTATTCGTGACAAAATTAATTTTGAAAGACATTTAACAAGTCTCCTATTTGTCTATTAGCACAGACGTCACGGGAATGTAGGAGCGTAAATAATGACTAGTCGTAGTCGCCGTTATTTTACCTACCTACGTGCCGGCTGCTGGCAACACCGATGAGTTCAGTGTAGGCTAGCATCAAAGGTCGGCTTTAAGTCCTTACCTCTTCCGGTTTCATTATGGACGCTTTGACGTCGGACATACAGGAAGAGGCACCCTGGTGCATGCCCTTTGCCGACGACATAGTTCTTGTCGGTGAAGACGTACCTGAGATCCAAAACAGATTGGAGAAATGGCAACAGAAACTGGAGAATGTTGGCTTGAAAATAAGCAGAAGTAAAACTGAATACATGTTCTGGGATTTCGGGGGTCTCTCCAGTTCTGGAGCCATACCGCCAGATGGCGCGTTTCTTCCTGTCTGCTCCGATTTTCGGTATCTCGGTTCACCCGTGCAAAGCGATGGCGAAATAGATCGTAGTGTAAAGCACAGAATTAACACTGGATGGATGAAATGATGGCAGGTCACGGGAACAATCTGCAACTCCCGCTTTCCTCTTCAACTTAAGGGGAAGATTTATAAAACAGTGGTTAGACCTACTGTCTTGTATGGATCAGAATGTTGGCCCAAAAAAGGGATGAATGAAAGGCATTTGCATGTGGCTGAGATGAGAATGCTAAGGGGGATGTGTGATGTTCCGCGAATGGATAAAATAAGAAATGAGTATATAAAAGGAAGTCTGAAAGTGGCGCCGGTGACTGAAAAGTTGTGTGGTAATTGGTTGTCGCGGTATGGGCATTTGATGCGGAGGAATGAGGAAAATGTCGTAAGGAAAGTTTTGACTATGAATGTAGATGGGCACATGAGTAGAGGAAGACCAAAGAAACGATGGATGGACTGTGTAAAAGATGACGAGAAATAGAGAAGTATGGAAGAAGAAGACATGCTGTGCCGACCCCAAAAGAATTGGGATAAGGGCAAGAGAATGATGATGACTCGCCGTTATTTTGCTACCATCGAATTTTTCAAACATATGAGTTAAAAATGTGAGGATTGATTATGTGAGGAATGATATTTAAGACGAGGGCGTGAATGATAGCGTGACGGTTGACAGGGGAGAATGGAAGAAGAAAACCTGTTTCCTCGACTCTAATTAACATGGGACAAGGGCAGGAAGATGGTGACAAATACAAATAGTAACAATAACATGTGACTCGGAAGTAGGAGCATATGTCAAAAAAAGTGTTGAATGAGAATGTAAAGATAGAGGCAAACCAAAGAATATGTGGTCTGGGTTGTGTGAAAGACGATATGACCAAGAATGAGGTTAATTCTGTGTATAAACAAATGTAAGTATGCAACAAAAAGAGGAGCTGCGTCGACGCCAAATAAATTAGGATATAGGCGACAAGACCAATATTTCACCAGTATCTCCCATCAACGCTCAAGTGTGTACGTTGTAAAAGGTGGCTATGGCGAACCTTTAACAAGTAACCGGGAATACGTTCAAACACCGGAATGCTACTGAGAAATTACTAATGATAAATAAATCCTAGAACACTAATAGTCCGATCTTGGTCAATCCGGCGAATCGGACCCAAAACGCCGCTTGCGAACGCTCCGCCGTCCAAGCATGCACATAAAAAGAATGAAGGTACCTACATCATGTTCTAACTAAACGATTTGCTGAAAGAACTTTCGACAACCGTTCTTGTACCATCATAAAAGTGAGCTTGTGTCTGCACTTCCGCATAGTATGATATGGAGCCGTTTTGGTTCAGGCCTCGTACTACGAGATGAAAATCTACGTACCCGAACGCCCCGTTGTTATATTTTGCCTGATTTAGATAACAGATAATCAGAAAGTGGAACCCTGCCCGCAGGGCTCCAATCTGAAACTTCAAATTTAGTTTTGGCGTTCTCTAATGGCGGCCTACACACGCGGTATAAAGTTTTCGTGCTGAATATGCTTGACGGGGAACCCTTTGGATTCCGATTCTAGAACTGGTCTGTACTAAATGTACCTAATTGTATGAAACTGGCCAGGTACCAAATCTATTCGAGCATATTAAAAATGTTTCACGCAAGTAACATTTATGTAGTTACAGAATTACAATCATTAAAGTCATCAACACAACCCACTGAAGTTCATTTAACCCCATTGACTGACTTTTTCATGAAATAGTTATTGAATAGGGTTACATGAACATGAACTTATACGAGTTGTATTCATGATTTTAATGATTATAATTCTGTAACTACATACGTGTTACCTGCACGACTCATTTTTCATCGACATACAACCTGACACTGAATTGCAAAAAACGTAAGAAAATTTAAATTTCGTAATTAGGTAAGTTAAGTACAAAATGCTCCTAACCAAGGCCGCGCCCTCCTACTGCCTGGGCAGCACTGAGCGTGAGAAAATATTGGTACAGAAGTCAGTAAATAACATGGCGCTTCGTCTACTGCGCAGGTCCCCCGTGTTACCTCTGTGGTATGGAAACTCGCTTCCCGCTCGCCCCCATACGTTCCTCGAATGACACATCGTCATCGTTTCGTTTTTAGCGCAGCCAAGTTATTTGGGCAACTACAAGTGACAGAAATTCCGCGGAAGCTCGGGTTTGAAACCCTTATCATAACTTGTTATCAGTTATCACCATAAACTTGCCCAGTAGAACTAAACAAATCTGCCTGTACTATCCTTACTTGCTGAGGGTTGGCGGAGTGTTTCTTCTTTCATTATCCGCATCAACCAATAAGAAGCTATCGTGTGAACCGTAGGGTACTTCCGTAAAATAATCAAATTATTTGCATTTGTGTACATAAAGACAACTAATTTTAATATAGGTAAAGGTACCAATTATGTAAACTCGTTCAAAATGTTGAAAATATATTAAAAAAAAAAAAACTTTGTTTTAAACATGTTTCAAAATAACAACCACATTATTCCTCATTGTTCATAATTCCTGTATTCCGCTCCAAAGTCGTGGATTAGTAATTCAAATCACACTACCGCTTTGAGGAATATTATTACTATGAGCACTTCCGGAAAGCCATAGACTAAAATCGTTCCTCAAATCAAAAGAACGCGCCTCCAGAAGTTTAGGTTCTATGGTTACCCAGTTTTGGTTTGCACGCCATCTATCAGAAGTGAATATTAAACTTTGCTCGGTGCGACGCTCCCTTGTATGGGGAATTTTAACGCAGGCGCTGTGGTCGGCGTACGTCCTTTGTTCGAAACAAGTCAACATTGTATTATTTGAGTTTGGATCTTTCTAGTGTTATTTCGCAGGCTAAGAACATTTTAGTGTAAGAAATGTGCTTTTTAATTGTTGTGGTTAGTGTATATGTTATATAGAACTAGTGTTTCACGTAAAAAGTGTTCTTTTCTCACGATAAGCTTTCGTTGTAGTACATGACTGAGCTTTAGGTGGATTGTACGCATGAAACCCTTGAGCAACTTTTTTTTCAAATCTGATGTTAAGGATATGGGCCCCGGCATGGTGAGTTTTATGGTTTTATATAGTAGAATATACAAGTTGATTCCAGTTTTAAGTCATGAAGTTACTGAATTCCTGGTTTTTTTCGCGCAACAGGTCCGTTTTTGTTTTGTTTACTTGTCACCGGCGTCCGCCATTTCTGATTCAGAATTTGTTCACCGGTTTAAATACTTAAGTTTTTTTTGGGGATGTAGCGTGGAAAGTCGAACTTCTATGAAGTATTACGTGGATGCTATCGTAATGTTATCTCTCAGTCATTGATTTCGAAAAAAATCTTCGTATGGTTTCACAAGTTCGGTCTGTTATTGTCGCCATTGAAGCGACAACGGTGTGACCAATTAATTACCCATGTACTCTTTTCTAGTTATTTACAATGTTAGGTAGGTACCTATTCGATTTCCTATAGGTGAAATCCTGTTAATTTATAAACAGTTTCAGGTTTTCAATGACAATAGTAAACAGTATTTTGTAAAAAAAAAAATACATTGTTAGATAACTTGACATTGAACTGTTTCCTAATCAACAATGAAAATTGTTGATTTTCATCTATGTAATCAAATTTTCTAAAATACCTAAAATCCATATGTTGAGGTGTAGAGCTTTGATCCAACTCAGTGTAAATGTACATGTAAAGCACTCAATTTTCATAATAAAGTTGCACCAACACTTCTTTTCATCCAATGTTATTTTGTTGAAAGATCCATCAAATTCTAACCTATTTGGCAGAATGCATGAATGAAGCTGCAATAGGTAGTTTTGTGACTAAACTTATTCAACTAAAGAATGACAAACTGTAGTTGAGATTTCCAACTCATGTAACAAATTGATTAAAAATTTAACTGACTAATTATTCTGCTCAAGGTTTAAATATAATGTGTTGCCTTGCACATTTAAATCTGCACTTGTTTGTTCATGGTAAGTATATCTGCAAATGTAATATATCTCAATAATATTTTGGAAATTATGATCTTGCTTGTGGTTTTACGTGAATAACGCAACTTTTTTTATTGTAATAATACTTCCACAATCACAACTCGAATTTACTTGTTACAATTTTAATTCAAGGAAGTCTATTTTATTACCTATCCATCTTGTGCTCCATTCCTTCACTACATGTTATGATAATAATAAGTGACAACACATGCATAAATAATACTGAAGCCTATTCATACATACCTAAGTAATAGTCAGGTCAGGTTACATCTTGATAGCGTCACTGCATCATATTATTGTAACTTCCTTCTCCCTTACTTATATCTTAAATAAACAGCACTAATAGATATTACCACACTTGTATAATAAAAATATCCTTATTTGTGAAATATTGAATGTGGTGTGTATAATAATAAAAGTATCGTAATATATATAGAAGGAATAAGAATAAAGTATTATATTCTTTTTTATTAATTCTTATAAGTTCTTCTAACTAAAGAATGACAACTAACTTACTTTGCAGGGACCAGCGTGTTATACAAGTTCTTACTTGAAAACATGAAAGTCCATAAAATAATAGAAAATAAATTGTTCTGGTAATTTCTTGAGGACTTGCTTAAAACAGGGCTAACTGTGCATTAGTGTATGTGTACTCGCAAAACATTAGCATATGAACATGAGTCAAGCTTGATTCCTGATGAGCAAATGCACAGTAATAGACTAAATATGTAAACAAAAAAAAAACTCAACTTCAGTTTTATGAAGAAGTATTCAAGTTGACTGCTGAGTGCACTCATGACCCACTTTTTGGTCTTTCTTATTGCTTGATTTGTATCACTTAATTTTAATAACAAAGTTTAGTGGTCAAACCGCTGCTTGTTTGTTATCTTAGTAATAAGACAATCAGGATGTAATCAGAATATAGCACAGCTTACATGAAATTTCTTTACAGTAATAAAATACAAAGCTTCAGGACACATGCAGGGGAATTTTTATAACCAATTCTCTTTTTAATATCTACCACATGTATGAATTGCCATCCTGTCAAAATTCCACATTTAAAATGTTGTGGGTTTGCATCTGTCATTGTCTCTCATTGTAAATCTTTTGCATACCTAACAAGTAATACTCCCATGCTATTCTAAACTCAAAAAAAAAAAGCATTGAAGTGTAGTAGAGTTTGATCATAACACTGAAACAAGTTTTAAACAAAACAGTAATGACTACATGTCCTATAAGATTGTCAATCAATATAGGGATTTCATAGCCATGTATTGTTTGCTTAGCTTGCATCCAACCAACATTTTTGTGATATGAAATGAAATAACATAAAGCTGCTGTGATATAGCTAATACACATGCACAAAAATATATTCAATGATCTGGTGAAGGTTGCGGGGATCAGCTGAATGCGAGTCGCACGGGACCAGTCAATATGGCGACACTTGGGGGAGGCCTATGTCCAGCAGTAGATGTCTTTCAGCTGAAATGATGATGATGACATGCACAAAAGTATGCAAGTAGCTTGGTTGCCATACTAACTTCTGAGTAAATGTTGCAATGGCATGCAAGCTACAAGCAAAACTTTGTGCAAGGTACATACATGTGCATTCATGCTTTAGTTGCTATGTTTCTTATCTGTGTATCTCTAGACTGAGAACCATACTGAGTGTAGGCACTGTAGGTGTTTTAAATGTTTAGTGTGCTCTGTCAATGGTAGTGTGTTGCAGTGGCGAAGATTCTATAGACAAATAATATAATCACATTAAATTTATGTACTCTGGCTTACCTCTTACAAAAATTGACCCTTCGCTACTGGTGTGTTGTTGAGCCTATTCTGACCCTTGCATAGATGTCTGCCCAACAAGTTATATCTCTTTATGTGTATGTGCATGTCTTAAGAAGATCTAAGTCCACTAGAACCACTCATTGCACATAACACAAATATATTTAAAACATCATTCCGTTTGAACTATTCTCTCTTTAATTCCTTGAGAAAAAAAAATAAAATATGTTTAATACTGAAATAATTTTGTGGTGTAAGTGTATTGATAGCTCCTATTCAATAATTGTTATTAATTCTCATTATCATCCTTTAGTTAGTATGATCTTACTTTTATTGCAAAGTTAACAATAGGGTACAATTACTTTTGATCATTCCCTGCATTTGGAGACTTATGGATTTTGGACTAACAAGTAACAACCATGTGTAAATGTAAAAGCTTGTTGAAATAACTTATCTATTGCTGCACAATTGCTACTGCTAAATCATTTATGTTGAAAAAGTCGATTTATAAAGTCCTGAGCTAGTTAGTAGCTTTATGTAACTTATAGCTAATGCATGTAACATAGATATACTTTTAATTACTTCACAATACTTATTATATTCCTAAATGTTTTAGTGTACGAAAATCTAGGATGTTCAGACATTAATCAGCTCTTCCAGTATTTTATTCCTAATTGTATTTTGAGCAAGCAATTTATAATTCACTGTTTTCATCAGCTTATGAATTTTTAGAAACTGTTTTATCGTTTTTAGATTGCACCTGCTGCAAAAAAACTATGGGACAAAGGCCCCGGCGCTGGCGGCGACAGCAAGGGCCCTCCCCACCTGCCGCCGCTACAGTTGAACCCTGAGCAGATGTGGCGTGATCCGACCTGGTCCGCACAAGGTTCGTTACTCTTCCACACTTTTCTTATATCATTGAAAAGTATCGACACTGTTAAGCTCTAAAACATTATCCTTGTTTTTATTAACTCTTACAAAAACATCTGTTTGAAACCTAATATTTTAGCAGACTCATAAGAAAACAATATTCAAATATTAAATTCCTTTCGTCGGATGTCTATTTTTCTAAGTTTGTCTAGAAATTGTGGTTATTTGTTTACAAAATTGGTATTATTATAGCTGTGGAGCATAATGTGGGCGTGCCAATGATGGGCACGCGACGCGGTGTCGCGTTCCCCGGCGGCGATGCCGGCAGCATTCTGTCACCCCGTGACTCGGCCGGACTCGGCGTCAAAATGGTCGAATATGTACTTGGAGGATCTCCTACAGGTATGGTCTACGCCGATATTAAAATTCTGTGTAATCTTTCACCAGTCCTTACCTTACAGTAGAATCATATCATAAACTAATGAAAATTAGAAAAAAGTATTAAAATGTACATTATTGGTTTATATTACAATAATTATGTTCGCGAACTTAATTAAGATTTTACTCACTATGAAGATAATAATATCCAATGTATACCACTTTGTTACAGTTTCATCAAGAATTAATTATTCACATCTCGTAGAAGCAGGTGGCGTAGCTACTGGCGGAGGTGAAAAGGTACCCGGAGTGGTCGCTGGATTACGAGGCATGGTCCTCGAGGAGCGTCCTGAGGACAAGTCAGCCTCTCCATTCGAAAAGGACTTGCATGAAATGCATGAACATGGATCTCTACCTAATGGACTACATAATGGACAAGAAGATGACAAAGCTTTCAAGTAAGTATTTGATTGGAAGTGTAACGAAATTATTCGTTCTGTTTGTCGTAAAATGTAGGTTTAAATATCTGAAACCAACTTCCCTGTGATTGGTAGAATATTTTATTTCATAACTTGAAATACTCGGTACTTTTTCCCCTTTTTGACTCATATCTTTTCTAGTTACTACCAATAACGCAAAGTTATTTATTTAAATTAATGGGCAATATTAGAGACATGTAAAGGAAGAACTGTAATAAAAACTTAATGTATGTAGGTGTCTTCTTGTTTGTTTGGTAGGAAAAGTAATCATAATTTAAAAGTTTTTATCTTAATGTCAACTGTTGAATGAAAAAGAATAACAATTTACAACTCTAATTCTTAAGTGAGTGACTTTGATGGGGATTCGTAATTTATCGATTAGTGATATTAGTATGCAAAAGACGTGATGATTGAGATGTAGAAGTCTGTTAGTAACGCACCACCAGAAGCCGTAAACTCTGGGAAGTATGTTTAATCTGCATTCAAATTAAGAAGATAATGTACTTAATTCCCAAACAAAAACCGATAACGAAATCGCTGTCCAAATGTCAAATCTAATCTATATCAATACACAAATTATTACGAGTCTTCCATACGTAAGACCGTCGCGAAGGCCATCGAGTGGCGAGTGAGAAACCGTTCGGCGCATGACGGAGGTACCGAGGTAGCGACAGCGGGTGTGCGTGCGGCGGCGGGTCTGGCGGGCAATAACCGCGCGCGTGGATCATGGCCTCTGTCAATGCCACTCGCCGCACGCCGCACAACCTGCGCGAGTGCGCGCCCGCACGGTCGGGACACTCCATGTCGTATCGAGCGTCAAGCGCCCCGCTCGCTATGATTCACACGGTAAACAGAATTCCTCTGATAAAACTGTGGCGTTTGAGAAGCGATCACAGGTTTATTTGGTACCTAAGTTTAAAGGCTCGTTCTAGTGGTGCAAGAAATATTGCTAAATTTCGTAAATATACACTTAGCAAAATTCAAAAGCATTTTTCTCGTAAAATAACGGTTCTACTTTGAGATAATACCTATTTCGTAATAGTGGCTTCCAAAATACTATGTTCGTGAAAACGTTAATCAATAAAGTAAGATAAAATCAACTGTTGGAAGTTGCCGCCTGTATACATTTCATTGCTCAAAATATGCCCGCTAATTTAAATTAGAGATTGCACAATCATGACGTCTAGAGGTATCAGTAGAAAAACAATTCATCATCTCTCTAGTCTTTTTTAACTATGTTGGGATCGCCTCAAACCAGATGCAGTAGAAATATATGATGTAAAACTTATTGATGAACTGCAAACAAGAGTAATTAAAGCAACTTTTGAAAATGTCGTACGGGGATACGACATTGTCAAAATTTGCTTAATTCATCTCGCTGTCCAGTACGGATTGGTGGACAATATGATAATCACTAACCAGCACATTTGCTGATTTAATTCTTGCCGTGAACCCCCAGATATTACCCATATCTGGGGGTTTCCCTTTCCCCTTTTTTTTTTTGTTTAAACTCCACTCCTGCTGAATTCGTTGTGATTTTGGAGCGATCCTTATAATGTCGAATACATTATGAGGATCGCTCGTAATGATTATGAATAGATGTATGAACGAAGTAAAAGGAGCACGTAAGGATCTTAGCAGAAGTGGCGTTGTGTAGTTTGTGCCTTCCCAAGTGGATGTTGTTTATGGTATATTATAGTGCGGTGGTCTGGTTCCGCAGCCGCACGCCGGGCTCGCGCCAGCCGTCGCCGGCGGAGGAGGAGGGGCCGCGCAACGGCGACGCGCAAGCCTTCCCGCTGCTGCCGCCGCACGCCATGCCGCAGCTGCAGCCACAGCAGATGCACCATCTGCCGCATCTCTCGCATCCACCGGTAACTGCCTGCATAGTCATTACTTTTGTATTTTCTTCACAAGTTATTTTGGATTATATAAAACGCCCAAGGCAATTGCTCCGCCTTTTTATGGTTTTATTTAATTGTGCATGCTGTTTTATTAATAAAATTGTATAATTATACTCTTCGTGTTCTATAATTTGAAAATGATTAGTTTTCACACAACCAATTAATAACACTGATTTCAAAATCTTTCCATTTTGAAAATCGAATCTGTGCAATCAACAGTATGTTAACGAATTTAAGTTGTTGCTAGTTCAATGTCTCTACTAGATATACTGAGTTTGTGTTAATCTCATTTATTACGTCTATTTCAGCATCATCCAGGGATGTTAAGTGTTGCCCCTCTGCAGGGTTTGCAGCACCCACAACACCCGCAACACCCACAACTTCACCCTGGTTAGTAACAAATCGATAGATTATTTGCATGAGCACTATGATTAACAGAGTAAAAAACACAATTAATTTATTTCAGGTATGACATTGAACGACTCTATGAATCAACACATTGAACTCGTTTTACAAATGGAGCAGCATCCACAATTCGACAACAACAATTTTTCAAGTACACAACAGGTTAGTTTTAACGTATTTCTGAAAAATGATTGTAAAAATATTGCTTTATGCAAACAAATCTTGTCAAAATTGTGAGTGAGCTATATGAAGAGGACTTTTTCGTACCAATAAATAGAAAGCAAAAATATCGTGAAAAAAAGTGCTGAAAGGATAGATAATGATTTTAAAATCATCTATCCTTTTATAAATCACGCCTAATGTTAATAATAATACTTTGGTGACTGATCGAGCTACTGACTGGAACAGTAACTTTCAGTAGTGCCTTCACAGTGGAATTTGGTGTGGAGAAGAGAAGAAGTGCATTCGTGCATGTTTAGGAGATAGTCTTGTCCAAAGTGTTGTTTCGAAAATTTTCGGCGGCCATTAACGAAACTTGTAAGACATAATAACAAATCAAGCGAAATTTTGTGGGCTGTAGTACAATCTCGCCGAGATACGCCCGAGGCAAGGCGAGTGTAAGAGTGTACAGCCAAGCGAGGAACACCGAGGCTAGACGAGCGCTCCTATGTACAATCTCGCACTTGCCCTGCTTCACGAGTGTCTGCGAGTGTGCTGCCACCTTTACATCGGTTTATACAAAGTGAATCTTATGATAGCTCATTAGAACTAAATTCGAAACTATGGGTAGTTGAGCAAAGTATAATGTAGGCTGGTTTATGGCCGATGCCTGCCAGGGCTGCGGGACTGTTCGAAAGAGATACCGTGGCCCTGGAACACAAAGGGCAAAGAAGGAACATGGATGGGTTTTAGTCAGTACAAGTCTGACACTCCCCTCCGCTCCGCCCAGAGTGGGGGGGGGGGGGGGTCATTTGATGATTTCCCATCCGGAAAAAAGGCTGGTTTATATACACATTTTTGGCACGTTAGATTGGCTCAAACAGAATTTACGGCCCTGGACTCCGATTGTGACAGCTAAGGAATGCAATCCCGCGTGATAATGTTGGTATTTGCGAGATGGGATCCCGCAGGGTGCTGTAATACTTCGTAGATAAATCATAAGAGTACCAATTTGAACAAAATTGGTGAAAGACGTGACTGAAATTATATAATCATTATTAATAAAATGTTGTCAAAGACAATTAACTGTTACCTGTCATTTAAAGCGTCTTAAGCCGAGCAAAAGTCCTTGTTATAGAGGCCTACTTGATGAGACGTCAGCCAAGGTGGTGTGGAAATGTCTAGAATGCAGGAAAAGAGACTAGTAAAGCGTATCTTCTACTCTGAACTCCAGGAGGGAAAATGGAAAGGTGGTGCCCACGGCCTTTCCACTTTTTACATTTCAAGGACGTTCAGAATAGACACTTTAAAAGAGGCGAAATTAACAACTTAGTACGGGAAGCACAGCCTTAAAATCGGTCTGAGTTGGGCGTCGTACAGCATAAGGACAGGAAAAACTCGTAATATAGATATAAAACGTTATGACTTTTAAAACTAGACTGCCTACAGCTATAACAAATATTATCGTCAATGGTGTTCTGACATGTCTGGCTTGTGCTCGGAGTTATCCGCCAAAGTTGGACAGTTGCGTTGTCTAGTCACTTAAGAGCACATGAAAGAGCAACAAAACTAACCACGACAACCACCGTATAAAGCTATTGAATGCGGTTGCTGTTGTCAAAATCGGCTACATGGCATTATCAAGAACATATTAAAAAAAAAGAGATATAAGATTAGAGTAAAAATAAATTTAATAGTTTCATCGGCTAAGTTAGTCAGCAGCGGAAAGCGGTCTTTCTGCTTTCACACTTGTAGAAACAACCACCATTTTGTTTGTCCTCAGTTCCGCAAATCTTGCTCAGGATCTCGCTTAATTTACGAGATTAGTCACGCATATTGCTTGCGGTATCCCGGGATTGCATTCCCTACTAACAGCATATCAAATGCATCACCCACTGTAATCAGCAACATGCTTCAAAGATTCGTGATTCAGTTTTCTAAATCAATATGTGTGTGGAAACTGGAAAGTAAGGCAGGTTAAGGAGTTTGGTACAAGCCTCTACTGGCCTGTGTAAACTGAATGATTTTTTAATGTGTAATTATATATATATGAATAATCAATCTGTAACATTCCTAATTCTAGAACTCAGGCTTTTTTTCTAGAGAGTGTGATAAATACCAAGCAGGCGCAGTGCAGCCCCCGTATTCACAAACGCTACGATTCAAGAAGTCGTATGTCTATCTTTTTTTGGCATTACGAACGAGAGCGAGATTGATATACAACTTCCCGAATCGAAGCGTTTTCACAAACGCTTACGGGGGCGGATTGGTGTTTGTCTTCAGACTTTTGGTTCTAAGACATAGCCGGTTTTCTTCTTTTCACTGTTTTGTGAGCAGTGGTTATAAATATAAAATAAATCACTCAAAGTAGTGTTAGCCTGGATACGAACTCACTTCATATGCAACACGTAAGTCGGAGCGTTCACCATTGGGCGACCGCTGCTCTTCTGTGTTCTAGTCATGGACAGCGAATACTTGCACAGACACAAACTGTTAACCACAATTCCTATCAGCAACTAGCTCTAAAATTGTCATGTGCCTTGCCTGTCCCTTAAAGTATGTAGGGTTCGGCTTCGAGTCGAACCGGATGCAGCTGAATACATTTTACCTGGAGCGACTGCATTTCTGACCTCTACAACCCAGTTGTAGTACGGGGTAATATGATACCCCCCTTTGGTTAGACTGGTTGTCAGACAGTTTTCATCGTCAAAAAAGGTATTGCGATAGGAACACAGAGGATGCAAGAGCGAGCTCTGGTCTTGTGGCACTCCGTCTCGGATCGATTAGGTTCGAAGGGGATGGCGGGATCAAGTGAGCGAACTAAGACCCCGCCACCCATTTCGAGTTAGGTTACTTTATACCCTGCAGACAGAAATAAGAGCCACTTTTCAATTAATAGCGATGCATCATGAACTCAAATTGTTGCTAAAATAATAATCTTTTAAGGTAACTATTTTACTGTGCAATCAGTATTTTTGATTAGCATTGGGATTTTTTTAAATAAAAAAGGAAGATTTTTTGATTTACAGTTAAATACTAGCCATTTGCAAATAACAGCGGGGACCAATGGCTTTCCGAGGCACGGAGGAAACTCGGTAAATAATGAATGGTCACCCATCCACGGACCGACCCACGCGGCTGTTATTATTTAGCCACGAGCTCATCTACTGCTCCTCCAACATGCTTTAAAATACGAGCCTAAATACTTAGGTACACAGTACATTTCTTCAAGTTACGTCGTGTCTCTGACTTGTATTGTATATCGGGCTGGTGTCCGGATCTCCACGCCCAAAGCGCGTATTTTATCGTAGTTAAACAGTTGTAACGCAACTAAGTGGCAGTGTGTGTACAATGCACTGAATGTAAAATAACGTTGATTCCTGTTAGGCCTGTTCAGGTTTATACTCATTTCATTTTCCAATTTAATCTTCCAATAAAATCATATTTTTCATCATTTTAATATATTAGATTTTTGTGTTTACGTCGGTATAACTAATAAGCAAACTTTGCGCAGTACTCAGGTGGCGTCGGCGGGGTGGGCGGCGGCGCGTCAGGCGGCGTGGGGGCCGGCGGCGGCGTGGCGGGGCAGGGCGGCGGCCTCGTCAACGGCGCCTCCGTCGTGCAGCAGGCGCCAGATTCCTCGCAGCACCACCAGCCCTTCGATGTACAGGTCAGTCAATAGCACGTGTAAAAAACCCGCCCATTCATAATTATAGCACAACGAGATTACAAACGCTCCGCAGCTTTCGCCTGTAATGTAACAAATTAAGATTCGATACAAATTGTATCTTTACAGGTTGCGCTTTGTAATTGTCGGTTCACGTCAATCATTGATGAAATGCTAAAATCTGAACTGTTATGTTACAGGCGAATACTCCCGGTCCGAGGGAAGCGCGTTATTAAAGATACTGTCACACAGGAACCAGTGACAGAGATTTTCTAAACCAATACATATGCGATAACGGTCGCGTGCTTACTCACACTGCTGTTAATATTTTTCTACTTTTCTTAGAAATTATCTAATCCTAGCTAAGATGAGCAAAGAAATATATGGTGTGTTCCTTGATGTCTCAATCCTTCTGGATTGACTGCGGCTTCGAGCCCTAAGACTCTTGAGGAATCAATTAATACATAAAATATGTGATACGATTTCTATAGAACCAACTCTCAAAAAAACAAAATAAAACAACCAAACGCCAGTCGGACCGAGCACATTTAAAGGTTTCGTAGTGGGGATGTTTATTTGACGCATACGGAATAGTGAATTCGTTGGCCACAAAATAAGTTCGTATTTTTAAAGTATTCTCGAAAAAATGATGAAAACAAACTTTGTTTTTGTTAATCCCGAAGAAAGCCCGCCTTAAAGTGGCGTATTGGCGACGTGTTTGGAGGTAAAGATCTCTATAATTATGAATAATACGAAATTATCCAATTATCTTGCAACCTGACACTTTAGCGTACTATATCCCTGGTCATTCCTTGTTTTTTTTTAGTTTCCTCCACCCACACCACTTTTATCGTGCACCACCGTATCGTTCTTAGTGGCGCTTGTTGAAACTGAATTGTGTACGTAGGATACACTTGAAAAATGGCGATGGGGTGACAATGCCACTTCGGTTCCATGCCCGCCCTTTCATTGATATAGTGCAACTAGTTATAAAATGACCATTTAGAAAGCGAAGACAAGTTGTGTGTGACATTAATCTGCGGAAACCTAAAAAGCACCTGTTCACACATTTGCTTTTAACCGACTTCCACAAAGAGGAGGTTATCAAATCGACTGATTTTTTTTGTTTTTGTGTGTATTTTCAGCGATATCTTCGCCAATTGTAAACCGATTTTAAAAATTCCTTTTTTGTTTGGAAAAATATTATTCCGCGGTGGTCCCATTTAAATTTGGTGGAGATCTGATGCTGATCTTCGGACATTTGCAAAGGAACTCTTCAATAATAGACAGCAAATCTGTCGCGATGGCTGCAATCGCTTGGGATGTTCATTGTTTACACAACAACATAATTTATAACATCACGCTAGAATGCTCTGAGATGAGTACACCCACATTTTAACAGTTAGGTATGTTAAGTTCCATTTCATTGGGGATAAGCCTATTACCATGTCATGTATTGTTCACGGTTCACTAATGTTTCACCAAAACTCCTTTGACAATTTATAACCGACTTAAAAAAAAAGGGGGGGGGGGGTTTTCTATGTTCGACTGTATGTATTTTTTTCATGTACCCATGTTCACCGATTTCTCCGCCAATTGTAGACCGATTTTCATAATTCTTTTTTATTCGAAAGCCTATACTAATGAGGTAGTCCCATGTCACCAAATCAGAATCTGATGATGGAATCCCAGGGAAATCGAGGGCAACCCTCAAGTTTTATAGGCACATAAAATGTTTTTCATATACTCTCTAACGCAATTCAGATATTTGTGCCTGGTAATCATCATCTCATGTTGCTGACCTGATGATGGAAGGTATAAGTCAGGATCAGATGATGAAATCCCAGTAAAATTAAGGGCAACCCTCAAATTTTATTGGCATTGTTTGAAACAGTATACTTTCCTTGTGGTCCCATGGTCATCAGGTCAGGATCTAATGATGGGATCCTGGAGAAATCGAA
Organism: Noctua janthe; assembly: GCA_910589295.1. NCBI lineage: Eukaryota > Metazoa > Arthropoda > Insecta > Lepidoptera > Noctuidae > Noctua > Noctua janthe. The sequence continues at coordinate 6,587,211 of OU342556.1, read as the reverse complement.
GGGACTCTCCAAATTTTATATTATCGATATCTTCGACAATTGTGAACCTATTTCGACGAATCTTTTTTGCAAAAAAGATTTTTTTTTTGTTAACAATAAAAAAGCAGGTGAAAGTTTGCTATTTTAGATTAAAGCTAAACCATCACTAGTTACAATATAAACCTGTATTTTAGCTTGTATTACTTGCATTCTTAACATCTTGTAAATTCTCCCTGTAAGTTTACTGGCAAAATCTAACCATAGTTCCTTCAAGTTGTTGACAGTGCCAAGACTGGCAGGTGCTTTCCTTGATGGTTTTTTTCTTTGTTTCTTATTTGCATCTCTTGCCTAATTGCTTTTTTTTCTCTTCCAATAACAAGTAATCCTAGTTCTGTAGAACGATCAGTCAGTTTATACTGCCAAATCATTCTAACGCGTGTTTGCGTGCTCATTTTTTGAGCAGTATATTCCAGTTCCTAGTTTTCAAAGCGTTGCGGTCAGGGAATTGAAACTTTCTATCTTTTCTACCGAAAGTGTCTACAAACCTGAACATCATAAGCTATAAATAAATACACATATCTGTTCCTTGGTGGAATCGGTACTTCAAATAGTTGACAGAATTATTTCATTGAAGCAATCAAACGAGGCTTTTTATCATCTGCCTAGCCTAATCCAACTATGTTGGAGTCGGCTTCCAGTCTAACCGGATGCAGCCACGAGCTCCTAAATCAAACGAGGCTTCTACGGGCTAGTAAATCGTAGAATTCAGCGACAGACTGCTAAAAAACATCCAAATACATTTTGAAGCATGAATTCAAATCAATCAATTGTCTGTATAATTTTAGTTAGATCCTGTTTAAAAGTAGTTGCAGTGGTTGGGGAGGTATCGGTTGTGCTTGTCCTATTACAACGTACACTTCGCTTTCTAACCAGTATACCTACCAAATATATGTGACCTCTGTTTAGATAAATATATTCTTGAGCAACTTCGAGGGCCAGTCCTTAGTCGTGGGTCGGTCTCGGCTCGGCATGATCATTAAACTAGACCTTGGTCTTATCCAAGTGCATGTCGAAACCGATACCTCTGTGTTCTTCTATTAAATTATGCTTGTTATGTTTAATCTCATTGGTTGAATTTATTTTATTTATAACACTGTTTGGATAATGTGTTAAGCCGTAATACAATTATTATAATTTTCTGTTTGTTTTCAAATAAATACACTATGGACTTTCGTGATTAACGAACTAACTCAAGATGAAAACATGATTGAAAAAAGATAGTTACGAGGCCCGGAGGGTGTATAGAGGTTAGAAATCACCCCCTTAGTGGGTGAAACGGAGTAGAAGGGGTTCTAGTATGCGCAATGGGGTGTATTAACTGAGATGATATCTTTTTGTTTCATCTTCAGTGGGTTTAGGCATCGCGTTGAGTCAATAAAAATCATGAAACTTCTAAATGTGAGACATAAAAGATTAATCTTTTACACTTTACAACTTTAAACATTTCGTAAAAGGGTACGGTGTGAAGATACGATACATTGGCACAATGTCATTTTCTCACATTAAAGAATTTTCCAGTTAGCTGGTTACCTATTCGCTCCTGTGACTCGTAGCGGTCACAAGTAGATTAACGCAGTAACTACTTCCTCCAGTGTTGAACAGCATTCCGAGTTTTTTTCAAACCGGAATGACAATGACCGGTCAATGTGGTTACACTTGGGGGAGACCTATGTCCAGCAGTGGACGTCTTTCGGCTGAAATGATGATGATGATGTATTCTGCAGCTCAAGAATAGAATACTCCATAATACATATTAAAGATGTAAGTTTAGAATTTTTACATAAGGTAAACTTCGTTCTTATCGCTAAAACAGATCCTGAAAGCAGCCTCTTTTTTTATTGACCTGAGTATTTTCTTAAATTCTAAGAACCTACCTGTTTCTCAACTGGAATTCTTATGCGTGAGGTTTCCAATATAAAAAGGAAATTCGCAGAGCACTTGGCAATATTACACGTCAATATAAAAAACAGCTTATCTCAGGTCATGTGTCGTGCCGTGAGAGTAGGCTGACAATAGTACCTAAAGAACGCGTCGACTTTTTATGGTCGCGCCTTATTCATAGAACCATGGGAAATCTATGATAATATTATGATATTCAGTCGTTCAAAAATGGCTAAATCTCAATTTCTCATTTCAAAACGACATGCCAAAACGCTTAAAAAGTTCCGTTCTAGATAACCACGCATTGCGGCTTGCATGTTTAAACAAACACTGGGCATACTGTCAATTAATCGGAGTAAAGATTACTACTGAATCTAACAACATTATTTATGGCAAAATTGTCTAACTTATAGACAGGCAAACGATTGAATGACGAAGTCTCATTCATAAGATCTTTCGTCTGCACTGGCGGAACTTGAATGGCTTGATTCACCACCTTAGTTCCGTTTATAACTTGTCTGGCAGATAGGATGTATCCATCCGGACATCGTCATACAAACACTAACAATAACTTAATTATACAATGTACAAAATTATAAAGGGTTTGACATTGGCAATGTCGACAATTGCGGAAAGTCCTCGCATACTATTTACTTGGCGATTTGTAGTCTAATGGGAATAAGCCATTATTGGCACCAGTTGACTAGTTTCATCTCCTTCATAATCGCTCATAATAGGTAATATGTGATGTTATTTTTTAAGTAATATATTTAGGTAAGTATTTTAGATTTTCTATTAGACGTGTTTTAATTACTTTTGTACTTTTGGTTTTAATACCATGGGTCTATCAACTCAACCTGCAATAAGAGTAATCAACAAAAAAAAAAAGCATAATAAAAAATGGGTATCCAATATTGCATTTGATTTTTGGATTATGTATTTGCAAATTATCATTCATGTGATCTAGTTGTCGATTCCTTACATAGTTATTATTGTTAGCAAGTATTCAACATTCGTCAGTAAAAACATTCATACGTGTAGCATCAAATAATTTAGAAAATGACCATCGCAAATACACGAAATCTCTCGCTTTAAAGTCAGCGGACGCCAGCAGGTTAAACGGTATTTTCGGGGTTATTGCCTCACCAAGCACTTATTGTTAGTCAAATAAATACACGTCGTATTTTTTTTTTTTATATTGTTTTTTCTGTTTACTAACATCGCTAAGACATATTTATATATTTCGTTTTATACATTGAGTATTTGATATTTCACGTCGGTACCTAGCATGTGAGCAGCATTAAATGCGTATTTACTCCCACAACAGTATTGACGTCGTTAGAAATAATTGTCCACACAATTATTATTCATGGTGGACTGCAGTTGTTGTATTACCATAACAGGTGTGTAAGGCAGCGTGTTATTACGCTACGTTTGGTGCATTGCATTGTCGCATACGCGCCTGGCAATGTAGCTGAGTGTAGATAGGTGGCGCGGTTACCGTTAGTCCGTGGAGCGTCGCGACGCGTGCCCCGCTAACGAGCGCCTATCTCCGGCCCTGTTCCCACGCCGCTAGACGACGAGGAAGTAATAAACCTACACCTTAACTGCACACACCATTACCGATTGTAACGGCTCACATGTGTGATAGAATCTTCACGATCACACTGTGCCATCGACCGACAATGCGATGTATCAATAATGTCTTATCGAATTGGCGTGCCGTCACGCGGCTGGGGACTCCTATCATAACCGCCTAGTGGTTATGGCCTGCTACAATTTTTTACATCCATTGGTATTGAATGAGCAAGCTTGAGAAAAGTTCGGGTTATACATATATCCATGCACAAACATATCCAAATGGAACCCAGAACATATATCCAAATTCCGAGTTTTGCTGTAACTCATTAAGCCTTACCTGCTATCTTCACTGGAAATGTTAGTTGGATTGTTTCAAGCATACAAGTTTTTGGATCTTATAAATGTAACCTGCCTAATTGGTCTCATACAAATATGGTTCTCAGATAAAGGTCCTCTTCAATATATGACAGAGAGTAATGAGCGAATCACCCTGACGTTTAACGACTATGTATCCAGTTTTCTTTAAAATCGAAACAGTTTAAGGCTTCAGCAATTTTTCTTCTTTTGAAATAGCAATTAGAGAAAGGTTGACTAGATCCACTGGATTCTTTTTGGTCTCAATTGTAATTATAATATTACAAAAGTGTAACAGTGATAGTTAGATGAGCTCACAATGTCGTGAATCATTCAATTTCACGGATTACAAGTTAAATGAAACTGTTTCAAATGAATTCGATCGTAAAGATTTCCTCTCCAGGGTATTTGCAAACTTTCAGTATTTTAAATTGCTTTGTTAACGACACAATTTACACTTCTAAACAAGAGTGCAGGGTCATTGAACTGCTAGCGACAATTTAGCAAGCTAGCAGCAGCTACCTGTATTGTTCCAAGCTTGCAATCCGTGTGAAAACTGCAATGTGGGTTATAGCACGACTATGTGAGACAATATAGCGTGCCAGTGTTCATAGACTTGCTGAACTCATGTCACTTTCAGGTCCAGAAAAAAGCACGCCAATTTGACTAAATCTTCATAATTTTTAAGTAATTGTGTTCACTTTGGTTGAGGATGTTGATGATATCTTAAAATTTCAGTATAGATGTACATAATTAACGGACGTTCACTTGACTATTCATTACTGGCAATTAATTCCCGCGGGTTGCGCTCCGCGGCGCTGAGATCGACCTCGTGGGAAATTAAACTGTGCACGGGCCGTCTTCTGCCGCCCGCCGCCTCTTGCCCGGCCTCGCCGCCCCTACTCCACATATGAACACTTTCTCTTGCTGATTTCCCGATTTTTCCACGTGCACTTAACGTCGGTGGAAGCAAACGCTTTCAACATAATGAACTAATTGACGAAGTCATTATATTTTCCATTGTCTTAGAACCTACGAGAAAATTGTATACTTCACGTTCTTAGCTTACTACAGTTTTTCAGTGAATGGGCATGTAGGCCATCAAATATGTAGACACGTATTGAAATTAGTTAGCTGGCTCGTTGCTAGTTGCGAGCCCATGTGAGTGGCTCATTAAATATGGAGCTGTAATCAGTGTGGTGCTCGTAGAGTCCTCTCGTAGCTCGCACCTCTCGGCCTCGCAACCGCACGTTCATTGTACTGTTTTTGATACATCCTCCCCATTTTCTAACAAACACCTACAGGGTGAATCATTCAAGTTTGTGTGGAAGGCCAAATCCTAAACTTTAAGAAATAGAGGAAAAAACGCCAGCCAAGAAGAAAAAAAATATCTTAGCCCTGAATAGAAAGAACATCTTGATTTTGAAAAAAAATATTCCCCTCATATTAGGTTATTTTTGCACTATCCGATTAAGTCCCTAATAAGGATCAAATTCTTATAAGTAAATTCACTTTACATAGACAGTCTTTTAAAAGCAAATACTTCAAACGGAATAAGTTCAATAAAATAAAGTTAATAAGCTACATAAACTAAAATGCATACTGTACAAGTACACCCTAGCGATTATTAATTATACATGCAAAAGTGTTTGTTAACTTAATTACTCTAACTACATTCCATAACTTTGCACATGAATAGACCTGTGTTTCTGATTAACACGGATTTTCGTCCTGTACAACCAAACAGTTCATAAAGAAATCTAAGGTGACTGGACTGATTGAAACACAAAAACTGGCATAATATACAACTGTATTTAGTTAATAAGCGTTGCAATTGAAATCGTGTTTTATTGAGTGTTATCGTGACGACGCTTTCATTTGCCTTGTGTTGTCGGAAGGGGCACGCAGTTGAATGTTGCAATGAGGTAAACTGCCGCCGCGAATCGGATCGGAATCGCTCAGCCGCGCCCGATTGCGCCGCCACGCATCACCGACCGCGGAGAAATTGAAGTATACGGACCGCTAGAATACCCACCTCGGCTAGCAAGCACTTGCGAAACTTCTCGCCGCTTAATTGTCCCGCACTTGCTAAGCCAAAATTGCGGGAATTCATCGTAACGTTAACTTCGATGCGCACGAATACTCGTCGAGTGGAGAGCGACCGAATAATTACATAATTTTAAAAGTTAATAAGTAATGAGCTTTGTTATATGTAGTCGACGCGAACGCGGTGGTGTTTGTACAAAGAACGATCTCAGTAAGCCTGAGGGCGCTCGGCATAAGCTGGCCGTGTCGTCCGGGCCGCGGTTATGAGATTATTCTCGCTTTGACGGCCCGCCTCGTCCGCACTCCGCATGCACCGGGTTGCGCTTTTAGGTTGTACTCGCCTAGCTTACATTTAAAAACCTAATTAGCTGTTTCATGACATACGCTTCTTTGCATTTTCTTGATATATACTGGTATAATTGAATTCACCTGGTCAGCGCAAGTGAATGATTGTTTATAACAGTTGAACACAACATAAATATAAATAATGAGTCTATATGTTATTAGATAACTCGTTAAATCTTTTAGTCGTTGTGTCTATAATAAATGTCTCGTCACGTCTTTATTGACATAATAGTGCCTAATCGAGGCAAGTAATAAATAACAAAACTGAACGATTAGCGATGCGGGGCTAGAAGCGAGAGCGATAATTTGTTCAGCACCGCCACACCGGAGATAACAGTCGCCTTATTGCCGGCGCCGCGCCTCCGCCCGCTAACTAACGCTTATTAAACTTCAACAACGCTCCCGCTGATCACTTCACCTTCTTGTTTACTCTCTAAACTTAGATTAATCGTTCGCTTGGCCTCGCACGTACAGCTATTTATCTTAGTGAATAAAAAGTAGCTACTCTTTTTTCCACCTTGCTTTAATTTTAGTTAACATAAGCTAAAACATCAAACCGCTTAATAAATCTAGACTTACAATAAAACAGATCTATTGACTTAATGCTAACGCAGTGAATATACTTACAGCACGTAACGTCGTATTACGTACACATTTTGGCTTTACGTGCAAGGAGCGAATGGTGAAATAGATTATCATATAAACAACCAGCTCGTTGGAAATTTGCGATCGAATCGTGTTCCGTGTATGTCAATTTAAATACAAGATTTTCTAAAATCAGTAACACTTCTCACTAGTAATAGTATAAATGTGAGGCAATTATGATCGAAGCGAGGCAAAAGGCCCGTTAATTGACCGTCCTAGTGCCCTGGTTTATGCATGAGCGGGGTAGCGTTGGATAGTTCTACCCAAAATGGCATAAAAGGGACTCCTCCTCCAGAAACATAGGAACTCTGTGTTGAGTCAGCGCTTTCCAATTTCTTTAACTTTAACCTAGAAGTTTTACCAGTGAAAAGGTTATTACTGGGCCATGCTTGCACCATAGTCGCGCGAGTCATCACTCACTGCTATGCTATGCTGCTAACTCTTGAGTGCATTGCTTGACTTCTGTCACCATACTTTTTCTCTCATTTTTTGCAAATTTGTTAGTTATACACTGTAGAACCATTTTGCACAGCGTCGTCAACAAGAAACTGCAGTTTTTGCTTTAACGAACAATAAAAAAATTATGTAATGGATCTGATGAGCGATTGATTTCATTCGACAATCATTAGAGTGGAACGTAAAGTAAAATTGAGACGTTTGTTTTTCTTTCATTCCTTCGAATGCGGAAGTATCATGTTTCATTGCCTTATCTTTAAGCGACACCTGCTATTTCAATTTCCAGCATGAGACCAATATACTAACTTTCCCAAACGGGTGTGGAAAAAGTGAATTGTCCTGTCATTAAAAAACTTGCCTCTTAGATCTTCTTTAAAATGTAGCGCTAGCGTCACAAGCAATTTAGGCTTCTATATATTAAAAAAAAAAGATACTTCTTTTATATTCCTGATGTTGTTTTCTATTTACATAGTACTCAGATAGCTATAGTCATTCATGCAAAAAATATTATGATAACGGCATCTATCATTTAATTGTGACATGTGGAGTAGTATCGACCATTAGGTTTTATGGTATAAGTGATATTGTTCGCGCCAGGTAAATTGCCACTTTACAAAAGTTGTGATTTATGTTCGGCTTTGAAAGTGTACGATGCGAGCTATGTGAAGAAACAAAGGAAGTCATTTAACCGCCCGCGAGACAGTCACGCGACCGCCGACGTGCACAGTGCGGTCTCTGCTATCTATTGTTTTATTTCATGTACTACCCCTTTTGATAATTCACTCGGTTGTTATTTTGACTTTCGATCTTATACACCGCTAGAGTTAGTACGTTTTGTCCCTGACATAAACGGCGTACTTCATTTGCGCGTGGTAGTAAAATATAATTATAATTAATAACGAGGCGGTCTCACAGCACGGGCTGTTGACTCAGGGGTGAGTCGCAAACTCCGGTGAAACATTGGCTCCACCGTCAAGGTAGCAACACGCACAATGGCCACTATGTTTGCTCGCCTCGGCCGTGTTGTGCTGTTGTGTCGTTTTGGTACAGCCATGAGCGATCGCCACCTAGTGTTGTGGCCAGAAACGTGATTAAATTTACAGCGACATCAATATTTTATGCGTGTTTACTGAGCCGTTGCCTATTTATGCTAACTCTTATTTACTACCTCTGTTAACAATTGTTTAATTTCATGTCAATGTTCTAGTGTGAGCAAATTAAGTAATCCTTATTCACTTTCTCCTGTTTCTAAGGAATTGACTATATCAAGTCTTGACCTAAATTAGTTACATCAAAATTATAATCATAATACCTTCAGGAAGGGAGGCCTTTGCCTTGCAGTGGCATATTAATAATAATAATTGGTAATGGTCCAGGCATCTACAAAATGGAGCGAGCTTCTAAAACGACCAATATCGTCTAGAAACCTCTTTATACATATTTGTAGCAGATTTCACAAAAGGATTTGTTGCCGCCAACCCGCGGCCACAGTGAGGCTTTTCGTTGTCACCATTGGCACATCCCGGCTTAATGTACAAACCCAGATTAATGAGATGAGCCTTGCTCTGCCCGCTACCCTGTGCCTGTCTCTCGACTTACATATTATGAATGACTGTGCGTTTTGTTTGACGTTAAGAGAGCCATGAAATATCTACTCGTGTCTAAATTTTAAACGACTAACTATTGCATAATTTCCGCCTTACCCCTGTTTTATTGAAAATCATTATAATACATCGCGTGTTTGAGTGAAATGATTATTCTAGATATCGAGTAGTATTTCCAACGCAGCAACGTACAGCCAGGGAGAAGCCGTACTGTCCAAGTTATTTGCACGTAAGTTGCGTGTTCAAGTTGCTGTTTTTCTATACATGACCATTTGTGAACAACTTAGTTGTTAACTGAATTGGGGACGGACATTTTCAATAGGCACGTACAGATTTAACACGTTTCAATTCACGTGTTGTATTAAACTGGATTGAAGGATCGAATTATTTAGGGTAGGTTTTCATCGATATCCCTCCCCTGTCGGCAGTTAAACTTTCCTATCAGAGCAAAGTATAAAATAAATATCGATACGTTTTTGTTGTAAATATAGGACAAAATTAACTATTTATTTACTTTGACATCAGTTTCCGTTTTACCAATTAATTAGCGCTACCGGTACCGGCTAAGTTATTTTGGTATTCTTCTTCTTCTTCTTTAGAAGGGAATATAATGGCTTTGTTTAGACTCCAGAAATCCTTAAATAAAACAATATTTTTATTTTTTTTTGGTCCATCACCTTTGATATTACCAAAGGTATTTGTTAAATGAGATGTAATCATTAAATCTTAACGGTCAAGGTTTCCATAATTTGACTTGACCGCGTTCCCTCCACCATAGGTGTTTGGATATTTGTTTGAAATTGTTTATTTGTTGCCAATGATTTTTGCTCAATGTGTGTTTCAATTTCCTACACAATCTTTTCCCCAATATGTGAAAATGAAATTGTGAATGATTTATGTGACTTCATTTCACATACATAACGTCGTTTTCGACACTGACTGTTAGTATTGCAACATAGATTTATGTCTATTAACGTAAGTAAGACTAGGCGTTGTCTGCGATTTTCGTTACAGTGAAAATCGGTTAAGCAAGGACAGGATTTGCAGAGTTTTTTTTTTAGACGGTGTTTATTTTGTGATACACTTCCAAAGTATTTTAGGGTCTTCACTGTGCCCTTTGTGCTGTTCCATTGAGTTGTTGTCGCCCTCCAAGGCGTTTCGTTTTGCGTAGTTAGGCGACACGAATCACCGATTGTGACATTTAAAGTTCACACTGATATTTGCAATGGGGTTTGAAGAGCCCCTCGACGATCCATGACGGCGACGTCGACGGGCTTATTTTTTGTAACGATTTATTTGACTGTTTGTATATCATTAGCGTTAACAATGAACATTTTACTAACTGCAAAATGCACACTTGTTAGGTTTGGTTAAAGGCTTGCAGACCGTTAAGCCAGGGAATACAATCGCACTAATTCAGTCGCGGCTTCAGATCCGCGCCGCCTAATTAGCTGAGCATTTGCGCGACTCCCGTGCAGCCGGTCAAAGGATTCGCCGCTCATTACGCGCGTAGCCTCACCATCCCGGTCAACCTGAAACTGTCTCTGCTTTTAACTAACTGCGTTTTATAAAGAGTTGACGGCCCGAATTAAAGTTTCGTAAAAGTTTTAGAATCAAATTTAATTTATGGCAAAAGAAAACTTGGCTAGGGCAAGGTAGTCACGGAACAGACACAAGCGGGCAGTGCGATGCGATGTTCGCGGAAGGCGCGATAAGATCGCGTGAGAGGCGGGCACGCGGGTACGCTCTGGCGCGCCGCCCTACAAACAGGGTTGCCTAATAAATATCAAGAAGCTGAAGATATTGCAAATTCAAAAGAGTCCAATTACACAAATCTTTTGAATATTCTTTTAATAACCAAGTGGAATCTGTCGAGAACCGTTTTAGGAAACACGATCACAATTAACCTAGCAATCATCTAGTCAAACATACATTTGCAGTCCTCCGACTCCAAAACCTTACCCAAACAAAATCACATATACTCAAGCCTGCGCTGGAATTTTGGGTTACAAGTCCAGATTTCGAGGTTTGACGTAGTTTTACGGCAACCCTGGGCTCGCGCCACTCTCTGCTGGACGATTCGTCACGCTGCGTTAATGGTCGCGCAGCACGCCACACTTGACTATCTGCTTGCACCGCTATTTTCGTTCTAGTTATCGATTCGTAACAGACAATGCACACTAAAAACGATTTATTGTAAAACTTAACTAATCGTTATATTGCAAAAAGTTCTCAAAACTGAACTGAAAAAGTTACCTAAATTTAAATCGGATCATAACAGGGTAAACTAGTTTATTGTTACACGTTGCATTGCATTTAATTTAGTGTAAATGAAATCTATTACAATTTTACACAAGCCAATCCTGCAACGCTGAAGGCTACAAGCACAGCTATACAATCGTTTCAGTAAAAACACCTTAACTTTGCAGTGTCTATTTACATATTTTTTGTAAGAGGTTCTCGCGCTGTTTACGTTATAAAAAAAATCTCTAGGGTCAAAACGTTCTCGCTGTCTGAATACTAGCGACTTGTTTTTGTTACGATTCTAATTAGTTTCAGTTTCAGATAGTTATTCATTCAGAATTCAAACTTTATGGTATCCTTTGTCGATCATATAACCAAATTTTGAACAATAAAATGTTATCTGATTTTACTACGACAACTTATCGTATAGCCGCCACATATTTAATGGAAGTATAATTGTCTACTATAATACCATATTACGATATAATAATACGAAAATTAGTTCATAACTTGAAATAAAACTGAATGTCGAAGCAAAGGTTTCGAGGTATTTTTTTTTTTTTTTTTTAATTGTATCATCATCTGCCTAGCCTTTTCCCAACTATATTGGGGTTGGCTTCCAGTCTATGAAGATGCAGCTGATGCAGCTGAATACCAGTATTTTACATGGAGCGACTGTCTATCTGACCTCCACAACCCAGTTACTACTGGGTAATACGATACCCCTTGGTAAGACTGGTTGTCAGATTGTTGAGCCACTGACTACCTAACGACTGTCAAAGGGCTACAAATGACACCCGGGACCAACGGCTTAACGTGCTTTCCGAGGCACGGAGGAAACTCGGTATGTAATGGGCGGTCGCCCATCCACAGATCAACCTAGGCAAGCGCGGCTTAACCTAAAGATCGACCCGAGCGGCTGTTATCATTTAGCCACGAGCTCCTCTTTTTTTTTTTAACTGTAATGATCTTCAAATCGCTGAAATGTAAAACTTCCAAATAAAACATCAATGTACTGAAATCATACAGTCAAAGGGAAGGGATGTAGTGTGCATTACTTATCATTTTTTAGTTTCATTGATAAGCAAATGTAACTACATGTGGTTTGCTGTTGTAACATAATACGGGGGCGTAAACAGGCCGGCAGATGGTCGCCGGCCGTACAACAAGCATAATGGCACTGATTAAACTTAATTAACTGAAGCCATTTACACGCGGTGGGGATAGGGCGCGTCGTGCTCCCACCGTCACACGTCATGCCGTGCGTGTTGCCGCGACGCCGCGCGACTTGCGTTACCGCCACCCGACGCAACGCAATGTAAGGCATCGGTCACTGACATCACTTACAGACTGTTCCTCCCGTAGTATTAATGAAACAACAGTAATACAGCACTGCCACTAGCGATAGCTATAATGTCAAACCAATTAATGTTTGCGACCTTGTTGTTCACAATGCCAATATGCAAACAAGCGTATAGGCACCGACTACCGATTCATTTTTGTATGTTAAAACACCTTTTAGTTCATTACGAATGTATCCAGGTCGGACTCGCCTAGGGAGTTGGAAAGTTAGGGGGTCAGGCAGCGCTAGTGATGGGATCGGCGTCGGTGGGGCTTCTGCAACGGCCGCGGGCCGACACGGAGCGGGAGCGTCGCGGGCCGCTCGACGCCGCCCGCGAGATTTATCGCGCGGCCGCACGCAGCTGGCGCATTGCCCATCGCCCTCGCGCCCTTTTATCACCGAGTAAAACACGCCCGTCGCGTTAATTTGTTTGTTCTGACGCGGTCGAGCTAATGAATCGCCCCGAGCTGGACCCGTGTCCGCGCGCGACCCGCTCTGAATTAAACGTTTACACCCTTAAATTGGTACGGACCTGTAAATAAATCGTTAATCACGCTATTTGATATTCATTGCTAAGATTTTATTTCTAATTTACGACAACTAATCTATACAATCAATGTGTGAGAGGTGCAGGAGTGCGAGGATTGGTATCAGTGAAAAAAGACCCAGCAGTGATGATGATAAGGATGATGCTATTAAATCATTAGGCACCTACACACACACACACACACACACACATAATACAGAATAGCAATTGCCAGCCATTTTTTAAACAAATAACATAACATCGACATATGTATGTGGAAGAAAAGAAACAAGATTTGTGACGGAATTAATTTACAATACATAATTCACGAGGATCTCTCAGATATATTGTAACTTATATGAAGAGTGATGGATGTATCATGAAAGCAATTCAGCATCTATGTATTTCGACAGACATACTCGGTTTAAATGTGGCATCAAAAGTAGGTGATGTCTAATAAATATGTTGAGCTCACTGATTTAGCGCGAGTGAATCAGCATCGCTCAGGTGAGGTCGCATTCCGGCGCGCGCCGCCCTACCTGCGCGCCAGAAATACTCCCGCGCACCGCCCGCCCGAACCAACACGGCTACTCATTTTATTTTCGGCAGACACTCGCTATTTGCACAAGCATTCCTGGATTTGATAGCTTTTGTTATTGCGGAAACTATAACATTACATAATTATTTAAAATGAAATTGTTTTCATTTAAAATGAAATTGTTTTCATCAGCGTCAAATTGACTATTTCTTATTCATGAAAAACATTCGTCCTTGACACAACAAGAAGGTAATTAAATAATCTAACATACATGTGTGCTCAAAAAGTAGTTATTATTTATACGATTTTAATTAGAGATAGGTGAAAATACTCTGATCACATTATTTTCCCTTCAGCAGCTCATCTAATATCTATCTTTTATATGAACAAGAAAACTCATGCAATGCGAGCCGTCTCATGCGATGATTTCCACCAATGGCTTGCATCGCATCGGATTAAAACGGATTTTACAGTTTATTTCAATGAAACTATTTGACTAGGCGCAGAAACGGATACGTTCGCAAGCGACGGCTCGGCTACGATCGTATGCGTCGACATCCTACCGGGGGCGATCGGCTGTCATCGCATCCGTTCGTATCCTTTATGATCCAATGCGATGCGAGCCGTTTGGTGGAAATCTTCCATTAGACGTTGCGGCTGTGCTTTTAGGTTAACCGTTTTCGTTTGCATTTTTTTATGAATATTAAATTATCAGTTGGATCTAAATATATGTATTTAATTCATGAACGTATTAGGTACCGCTGCTTATTTCACTGTAAACATTTATTTCGTCTTGCCGGGTTCACCACTTAATTAGGTGCTGCTCGTAAAACTGTCTTCCTCATCTTATATTTACCGCGTTTGCCCTTTTTATTATCCGATTACATGGGCCGCGCGGTTTGCAAAGCGTTTTCCTACGCGAGGGGAGCAGTTTCATTTGTTTCTTCAGAAATTACTTCAGACCGCCGTCTCACACAGCGCGAAACGCGTCCCTTTGTAGAAAGTGAAACGACTCACTTCCAACGGGCACGTTAACGTTATAATTAGCTAAGATTATTGTCGCACTGGCTGCTAGTGTCAAATCAAGTAATTAATGTTCACACCGATATGATTGCGGTTGGTCAGGGGCTTATCAGGACGCCCGTTGGGAGATGCTCACGCCGCGGTGTACAGATAATGGTACTTCGCTTATTCATTTCATTGCAGGCGTAGGTATGTGGAGCCGTTAATAAATAAAGCGTTCGCAGTTTAATGTTTGTAATGTAGATGCGCAAATATGAATGTACCTACATACATATTTCATGATCGGCTGAAGCGATGCGGATGGTGTCGGTCGAGGAATAGCGTGGCGTTGCAATTAGCAGGGCACTCGACGCGTTCCCCGCAAACCATGGCACGGAGTCCACTCGTGTGTCGTCGCGCAAATTAAAACGCGACACTCGACCCGATCGCGTCCTCAAACTGCAATTCGTTCATCGAATGAATCGTTTAAACAACTAAGTAAAAAACAACTCGTTTGTAGTTAACGGTATCGTATTTCATGAATTAATCAGACAAATGAAGTATTTCATCTGAACGTTTGTTAACACTTTCTACTATCATTGACAGTCGGTCTTTACGGCTAATCAAAACCGCGAAAATCTGAAATCTAGTTTTACCGGAGTGTCCTTGTCGTGTTTCCCAGTTACTTGGTTGTGGAGGTCAGATAGATCGTCACACAATGTAAAATACTCGTATTAGAGATTAGTTTGGAAAAGGCTTGGCAGGTGGTGTTATTGGTGTGAAACTTGCTTCAAGCCTAAAAGCTAAACGGGTCTTCTTTGTAAGTGTTATTAAATTAATTGACGCGTGATAAGTGATGATAACCAAAAAACTTTGTAATCGTTTGATTATGGTCATAATCTGTTAACAATTTCAAAAGCTCATATTATTGTAAACTAATCCCAATTCGTAGAAAAACAAGCTTTATTGTCCGATGTTGTATAATTGGTTCGACAGACTAAATACTTAATTAAACAAAAGCACTATCTTTTCGAACGGGGCTGTATATAGCAACTTGTTGGGTTGGGCGTAAGACAGTAAGACTAAGAGATTTGTGGTTGGGCCCGGCGGTTCGGAGGTGTTCCCACGGGCGCGCCTCTTCGTAATTGAGAGCGCCCGCGGGCCGATAATTGTGCTCGCGCGAACCGACCGCGCCTGAACCTTCTCGATGCCGCGTAAATCATGCCCGTTACTCTCCATTACCTCATAATATCAAATTGACTTGCGAGGATTTTTGCCTCATCCTCTGGCTTTTGTTTCTCTGCGCAGTTGTATTTATTTATAAGATATTGGTTGCAGTAGAATTCCCTGGAAGCTTTTAAACTTCAGCTTGTAATCAGATAGGCTAGGATTTTTTCTTTTAACAAGTCTTCTCCTATCATTCTTAGAATTATTGATCCAAACCCATTTTATTTCGTAAAATTACCAGTATTAATATAGATTTGTGTTTTGATAAGATCATCTATATTTGTGTGATAACTTCCAAATTAAAAAAGAAAGTAAAAGGTTTTTGTGACATGTTACTACGTTAGTAGTACATTGTACACACATCGCAGCAATGTTAAGTTGGGATGTCGTCGTCAGCTTGAATAAGGGAGGACTATCTACTCTTAAACAAGTACTCGCCTATTGAACACTAAAATAAAGTGAAACTCACACCCTCTTGAACAACTGACATTATGAAAACAGTGGTATAATTGAGTACCTATTACATACAACGATATGATTATAACGTTATGTTGCCAAATTGCTAATTTTAGTTTACTCTGCTTTAAAAAGCCCTGTTTTGTTCATATTAGGATGTCGAGGGTTACACCACTTGTCACGACAAGGACGTCAATGTAGTAAAGACATGCGAGCTTTTTAAACAAACTTTATCTGTCTATAAAACAGAAAGAAGGTGTGCGATAAAACGATCGCGTGACTTAGCCTCGTGCCGGAGCGTCTGTGAATGCCTTGATTAGACGAGACAACAAAATATAAAAACAACAGTTAAAACTGATGTCTTTTTTCGATTGACTGTAGCTTACTGTTATTGGAAGCATATTGACTTGATTACAGATGTTAGAAGGACGTAATCTGTAAGCTGCATTGAAGTCGTGAATCGTATGTGTGCCAGAGCAGGTGGTACCAAGTGGTTAGCTGGCACTATGAGCTTATCGGCGTGACGTCAGTCCAGGGGCGGTGCCGACGTAGAGGCATGTAGATCGCGAAATTGATTGCATGTTATCTGATGGGGCACGGGTTCTTCGCTAGCGTTTAATACGGGCGTCCGCCGCTAGGCACGCGATCCTTTTGACAGGAGAGCGTCCGTGCCCCAACCCCTTCGATTGTGGTAATTACCGCCCCACAGCCGTGTGCAGCGGCGATGTCGCGCGCGCTCCTGGATACCACCCGGTAATTACCGCCTACGATGTAACCATATTCGCACTACGTTCTTGACTTAATAACACACGAGTATCTACCAAACTGATGCATTCGGTCATGTAGTGTAGTTGGAGATTTTCCATTTGTGCAACAGTTAAAGATATAGAATTATATCCCTTATGTTATTTGTCAGCACAAACCCTGCAATCAGGTACAGCCATACTAGATAAAAGATGTGCTAAGGTAATCCTGGCTGCAGTATCAGATCATCTTCACCAAAAAAATTGATTGTCACGTTTCAAGTTTTCAACTTGTCATCGGTTCAAGTTGCTTATAGAAAATTTAATTTTATCGAAAAAACCTCTCTTGTCTGTGTCGTTTAAAACTATCGAAGTCCATTGAAACATCACCTGAAACTAGGCTCCAAGACGAACGCAGGAATTCGTAAAGATGGGGGCTAGCAATCAAAATCTCGAAATTACTAGCCACGACCAACAGCAGCAACTTATTCTGATATCCAAGGCTTAAATCTGTAGACCAAATTTGCAGACCATGGCAGCTGCTAAAATATTGTAGCCGGTTGTAAGCTCAGGTTTCAATATTAGAAATCTAGCTCCAGAAAGAAAAATACATAAAAACCCTTAAATAAAAATAGTTCTTTCAACGAAAATAATTGTCATTTTTTAGTTTTCCAGTCGATCATTAATTGAAGTGTCGATGTAGCGACACGAATTTAAACGTTAGTTAAGTTTGGGAGGGTGAGTGCGGTTTTCTCGCATTTTGATTGGCGGTAGCGAGCGCGGGCGGGCCGAGCGGGACTCGTGGCGCGTCCGAGTTGCGCTAATTGCCCCGCGCAATATAGAAACAATGACAAAACTTAGGACCGCTTCGGCCGTCGCCGACCCTCGACGTCTCGCTCTTTTATTTAAAATTCACTTACCCGCTTCGCAGATTGTTATTCAGCCAAGTTCCGTCAGACGTTATGAAAACAAGAATAAACTTAATTACATTTCTATTTTGAGTATAACTTTACACAATTATTACAACAACGGTCCTTTAAAATGTTTTTTCTTGCCATGGAGCATTCGATAAGCTAGTAATTAAAGCCGAAACACGAAGTCTGATTACCTTAGTAAACATCCACATAGAGAGGCGGGTTGGGGGTAGTCGCGGTAATTGATTGTGACATTTGATGGACATACACCAAGCGTAAACTGAACCACTAGGGACTACATTTAACTAGCATAGACTCCACATGCACGTTATGTACGAAGCTACTATAGATGTGGACTGTCTAATTATTATGCAGGTAACAATATAAATGGTTGCTACAGAACAGCATTCTTGCAATACAAATGTTTACTTAAAACAATATCAACAGTTATGAGTTTAGTCATTGGTGAAAGTTAAACAATAAAAGTGTTTATTTAGTTATAATATTCATTAATTTGTGTTTCTTGATTTTATTAAATGATTTGTTCTTAGGTACCTACTTGTGCAGTGTTGTTGACATGGCCACAAAACAAACTCACCTAGCCTAACGTCAAGCTTACCTCTGTAAACTAAGCCCGCCCTAAACTTTTAAGGTACGTCTAATAACGCAAGCAATTTGTGGGTCTCCCCTTGTTTGCATTCTTGCTTTACCTACTAAGGTGATTTGATGATTTTGACTTATTCAACTTGTTGGGATTGTGTTGACCCTACTGGAACAGTCGACTCCGCTTCCAAGAATTATTAATGACTTACATCCAGATTGTAACATTTGCACAGCTTCTTTCGTACAATTTTAAAGCAACCCTTGTGCGGCGGCCTACCTTAGCGCAAAATATTTATCTCTTTAAAAGTTCGTCTGGTGTATTTTCAAACAGAGAAACGCTTAAAAAAAAATATTGAATGAACGGGCAACAGCTTCATCGTGCCGATATTAAAGCTCGGTTTCACTGCCATCGAGTGAAACTAAGAACATTTCTCTCGCGAAAGCCACGTTACCAGTCTGCTATGTACTGAGACCCGCCTATACGATATATGACTTAAGGTGGAAGCGCCAGGGTAGCCCGCGAAATTTTAATTTTCTTATGTTTTTTGCAATTTGCATGTCGAGTGTCAGGTTTTATGATGAAAAATGAGTCGCACAAGTAACACGTATCTTTAGTTACATAATTATTATCATTAAAATCATCAATACAACGCCCTTAGTTTATTTAACCCCATTGAATGACTTTTTCCTGAAATAGTTATTGAATGACTGATGTATTAGACTATAGAAGTAACCGTTACAGCTGCAGTCCCAGTCTTGAGTGCGACTGCAGCTGTAATAACAAGTTATCTTAATAGATGTACTAAAACACAACCTTAAAATGTAACCATGTCTTTGTTTTCGTGCAGTGTATTAGTATAATCTTTCCCATATTAATAATCAAAGTCAGATTGAGCCACTATACTTATGTTAAGTATTAACGATAAGCCTGAGTATTATTTTTTCATGTTTTAAAAAGTAAGGCAGTCCAATAAGACAAAAGCCTTAAAGAAATAACTCAATAAAAATGAAAGATGAATTTTATATGAAGTAGCAGCAGTCGTAATTTTAGTAACGCGGCATATAAAGATAATGGTCACATATGGAGAGGTCGCAGTTATTGCTAAGTGATATTGATTGGCGGTGGTGAGGTCGCGCGTTCGCTCTTCGGAAGAGCACGCGAGGTGAGAGAGATGTTTTTATTCGTCCGACACGTCCACGGCCGCTCGTCTCGACGATGTGTCGTCCTCCCACGGGACACTGGCCTTACTTCCGAACGGAGATATTTATAGCCGCCCCAGAAGCCGCTGTTACCTAATGTAACGTTTTATGGTGGCCCTTATTACGGTTACCAGGCCTGTAGTCTATACCTTGCATTCGTACTTCTCGTCTGAAATTTTATTTATTCAATCGATCCAGATAAATATTGAGTTTTGTTTTCCTACTCAAATAAGTAGCGATAGTGCTACATAGCCTTCCACCAAATAACTAGCAGTGGTCACTAGCGGCTCGCAAAAATGCCATGTCGAAGATATTCTTTGCAGCAATCGTAAATTGGGCAGGTCTCCGGGGTACGCCACGGCCGCCTCCTGTGCCGCATACGCTAATCGTAGGCGGCCACCCGCCGCGCCGCCACCGCCTGTGCTCGCGCCTCGCTTTCCTCTGTGTGCCGCGTCGTAATGGCCGCGAGAAAGCCTCTTTTGTTACGCTAGCGATTTGTTATATCTCGCCGCGCTTTTCCGAGATATACCTGCTTTGACTCGCGTAATTGTTCTTTCGAATCGGTGGGTTTGTTGTGTATAAAATGCTTTGTCACATAAATCTGTTAAGTTGCCCTTTATAGGCGGTATATACTTGGTTTCATTGTTAATAATCCACATTCATTAGCATCCCGTTGTTATCGATTTAGAAATGAGTCATCTTGTTTTCGTCTGAAGTAAATAAATGAAAAAAGACAAATTAAAGAATTCGACAAAGAAATGAGATTTCTATCTACACAGACAAATTAATAAAGACATTAGTTGGTTGTCATGACAGCTTGAGTTAGCTCAAGTATATCATGTGTTAGGTGCGAAGCCGTACTCGCCACGCTCGGCTGCGTCCCCGGCCGTTCAACTTGCTGTTGTGCTCGGTTTGCAGTTTGCTGCTCGAGAACCATCACTTCCTACATTCCTCTAACAACACATGTTGCTACTCATAACAGTATCTACTTCAACATAATTGTTAATTTCTCTCAAGACAGAGAAAAGAGAAATCTGGTATTAATATTACGGTCACATTAATTAATGAACTTGATTCGTGCCTACAAACGTTGTACCTATTTATTATTTTGTTAAATATTATACCGGTACATTATATTATTATATATGTATATGTTGCCTTGTTGGCGATGGTCATGATGGAATCACAGACAACTTTGTTATGAAGGGCACCAAAATGTCCCCTGAATAAATTGCCTGCGTATGTATAAGGGGGTGATATTTTCTGAACGTCTGCTGCAATTAGGATACAAGACATAAAAAAAAACAAAAAGGTTTTGCCATTAATTACCCTTAGGATTTATTTTTTTTAATTACTTCTTCCATTATAAGTTCTTATTTTTAAAGCAAGAAACAAAATCAAAATTCTTAGAGACTTCGCACGTAGCCAAATAATGATATAGCCCCGTGACATACTTTGCTGTGTGACAATTTTCGCCGTAAGGGGTTGTTCTCTAGCTCACGATGACTCGGCGACCGCTCGTTACTGTCTCACCTGTCCTACACGAAACATCCCCCACACAGGCTTGATGTGTCCACTAATGATCTCGTGTCAACATATTTTTTTAATAAACCTTGCCTTTGTAAATATTAGTTTTTTTCTGCTTAGCAATCTAATCCTGTAACGCAATGCTTAGCGACTAATTACTTAGCCGCCTCTGTATGCACGCAACAACACAGTATCTGCAGCTTTATTTTTACATTGTGGTAGCAAATATGCATATGATGTAAATAGACTTTTTACTTCGGCGCCACTATTCATCCCAGTTCATTGTTCTTCGAAATTGCTCTCCGCTGAGAATAGTGCTTTTGGGTCTAGCTGTTAGTTGCCTTTTTTCACCGACAGTGTGTGTACCTAAACAATCTAAAGATATTTTCACTATGTGGCCTTTAATAAACTTCGTGAGATTATAGATAGAGTTATTCCGTTTCCGCAATACTTGTGAAAAAACCACAGACACCTATTTTAAGCAATATTTACACCTTTTTACTGTGAAGGCAGAACTAGAGAACCCCACGTGATAAGATCATTACGTCCTCTTGTTTTTCCTCGTTGATACATCTGGCACATACATGCTGTTAGCATCAATTTCTCAACCTATATATTAAGTATTCTATACCCGAATTCTTTTAGTACCAGCAGCCATGTCATTTTCATGACGGTAAAGAGGAAATCAGGATATTCTTTAAGAGTGTAAAAAACGGTAGTGTTTTAGTGCTTAATTAAACATTTGATGAATAATGTAGTGCACGAGCCATAGGTGAATTCATAATGTACACAGACGAGAAATAGATTTTAAGTTTAAGAAAGAATACGTTTTCAGTCTTGGTTTTACATGTTATAAAGTGCATATTTTGCGATCAGCAGTTTTATCTGCATTCGCAAATAGATAGCCGATAGAATGATAAAGTGTGTTTAGCTGTATCTAGTTGTTTACTCGACAGCGGTAAAAGGTTTGCGAGTCCCTCGCGGCGCGGGCCCGCTTGTTTTCATTTCGTTATTTACTTTTAATTTGGCAGCAAGCGGATGATGCGGTGGGTGGGGGCGTGTCGTGTGAATAATTGAGCCGACACAGAGTCGAGTGTCGGACTGTCCGTGCACTCGGCGGAGGTGGCCTGGTCGTGACCACAAGTCATTGTAAACGTGACACAAATTGACAACATTTCGCATTGTCAACATAACATATTTAAAAAAAATGAAATTACATCTAATACTTAGCTGATTTTAAATGTTGAGGTCATGGTTCGCTCTACAACCCATGGTTCCAGATTTCACCCTCAAGCCCCATTTAAAAAATTACCCTGTATAAACATTAGGTCAGCTCAAACTGATTTTTAAGCTTTCATCATCATCATTCTCCTGCCCTTATCCCAATTTATTTGGGGTCGGCGCAGCGTTTTCTTCCATACTTCTCTATTGCTCGTCATCTCAGCAGTCACCTCCTTTCTAGCCATATCATCCTTCCCACAGTCCATCCATTATTAAGCTTTATTATCACTGAAAAATAACTAAATTTCCTAATAGAAGTTATTTTCTTATAAATCTATAGAGTTTCGTTAATGGCTGTCCAGCCCCGTTCTGGGACGAGCCCGGTTACTGCATCAACTCTTTAATTTGATAAAACAAGAGGGAATTGAAGCTTTAAATGGAAAAAGGTGTCTCTGACAAATCTGACAAAATTGTAAAAATATGGATTTTTTTCATTAAAACAAGGGTTCTAAATTTCTAACTGATGAAAAATCTTCCTTTTAACTCAAAACATTCACGTTTTCACTAGGTATTTATTGAGTACACGATAAGAGGTGATAACTGCTAGTACATTCCAATAAACTATACTTTCCAAAAAAAAAAAACTATCTGTACGAATTGTTTACGGATTATACAAGTTCAAATTTAATTAGCTAACAAAACTTCGCGTATCAATATCTAAACACAATAAAACTAAAATATGGAAGTTTTTTTTGTTAACTTCACATACGTGATACTGATGTCGGAATAACGCGATTAATAAAAATGAATATTTCAAGTATCTAACATTTAAGTTGTGCTACATTTAATATTAATATTTTTTATTAAACAAAGGTGCTATGGACATTTTTTTTTAAATTATAGCAGAGATCTGCAAGATATTTACATGTTTAACATATTTAAATCATATGAGCTTTGAGCTTTAGTTGATAAATTAAATTGGATATAATTAAGATTTTATACTGTTCATTGCTACGAGTATCCTGGGAGTTCCTTTTAAACTATTTGCTATTATTATTATTTATTTCTACTACTACTGAAAAAAGCAAACACATGATAATGTGATATTAAATATACCTACTATGTGGAAGGGACGCACAAAAGGTAACCACGTGTTCAGTAAGTATATCATCATACATAGAAATATTAAATCGGTATATTTTTTTTCAAAACATCTTTTCCTTCCCTTCCAACCTGTATAATAATATTTTTCTTACTAGATACTATATCATATGGCATTGCATTACCAAATGTTTGGGACCAAAGAATTACAAAGTTCATTAAAAATGTTTCATTTGAAAATGCAGAGGAAAAGAAAGTTAATTACGTTCGCTAGAATGACAGTCGCTGTCCTGATGGACTATTTCCTAAAATCCTTTGAATTGTGTAATAATTGATGATGCAGATTTCTTCCATTTGTATTTGTGCTTATATTCTACTACTTCTTGTTGCTTTCTTTTTGAATTAATTATAGTTATTATATTTAAGAATAAAACAAGTACTTATGTTAAATGTCCCAGAATTGGAGAAACAAATAAAGATTTTTTTACTCGTTTTTAGTGTTTCTTTTCACAAATTGGCATGAAGATACTTGTCAAAAAGAATCACTACTCTCTAATGACATTTTTCCTCAGTTTATTTGAACAGATAGTAATTTTATTTATGATTATCATTCTCATGTGGAAGGGACACCAACACGTTTTTTTTTTAACATATTGTATATCTGTTACGTTGAAATCATACAAGTAAAAACATTATCGCAGGAGGGACTGAAATCTATGGACCCTTAAAATTTTCAAAATTCTCAAAAGAAGTAGAGTATTCATTATGGTCCGAATCCAATCAAAGCTCAATAATCGTATCGCACAACAAAGAAAGTGAACTTTATCCACACATATTTTGCTGATTTGTAACATCATCTTGTTTGTAAGCGTTTTATGTAAATGAAAACCGCGTTTTCGAGGTCGGGGGTGCGACGACGACGTGGCTCGCGTGCTGTAAAACATTAGGTCGCTGACTAGGAGTTCACGGGGGGCTGGCTTATTGTCTCGCGTCTATTAATACCAGTGTTTATGGCAAATTAATTTCTGCGGCATACACATTCTACTTCGTAGATGTGCCGCTGCGCTGCTTTAACTATCAATAGAGGTTATTGCGATTCTTTTTCACTTTACTTTACTCGTGTCGTTCTTTTCAATTTCATCCTTATTTACTTTTGTGAGTTTTATTCTTTGGGTAAAATAACATTTTTAAGTGTAACACTTTCCCAAACGCGGCATAGGACCGATAGAAACAAAATATTTTTCCAAGTTTTATCATTGCTTCGAAATATCTCTAGGGAACAGTCTTATAAATTGGATTCAACTTTGAATCACGCACTTCGATGACATTTTGTTTTCGCCGAGTTTTGTTTTGGGAAAAGTTATTTAAAGAATTGTATATCCTAATTATCGCTAAGGTTTGTTCCTGAGAGTTCAAACCAAGTTGCCTATGGACCGTTAATTATTGAGAGTTCGTTAATTGTTTGGAAGTCGTTGTTGTTTAGAGACGGAATGTTTGAATTATTGAAAGAAGGAGGGGCTTTAGAATATTGGTCACGTGGCGAATAGAACGACGCCTCGTGCATCGCTAACTCGCTTGAACTAATTTTCAGGACCTTATTCAGCTGTTTCTATTGTCTTGCCCTAATTGCTTACGATTTAACGACTGTTTTCTATACAGCTAGCATTTCAAGAGAATGTTCGTTTTTATTGGTATAAGTAATCATTTTCAATGTACGTGCCATCTGTTTATTTTTATGTGGGAACTGGATCCGGTTGTCACTATATTTGAGAGTTGGAAAAGTGGGACGAAAGTAGTCTGCAAAGCTTTGTAGATGCAGGGCGACCGCTGCAGCAACGGTGTTTGTTGACGAGTCTGTAGGCGGCGCGAGAGGGGCGCGGGTGGCGCGGCCCGCGGCAGGTGCGCGCCGCGCCAGTTCCGCGACTCTCGCCGCTCGGATGCCACGTACCTTGTGAGAGACATGTAGCTCCGACCCGTGCTTGCCGGCTGTGAAGTGACTTCAGTGTTGTGTTTTGAAACTTGAAGTGAAAATACTGTTAGTACTATGGTGGTGTTAGAAGGCGGTGGGGCCCTGCTCGAGCCGGCGCTCGCACTGGACGGTGCAGCCGCCGCATGCCTAGAGCGCGCGTATGCACAAGCGGATGTTTCGCTAAAACTTTTACCTAAACGTTATATCAATTTACACCAGTGGTTATCGCCAGTGACGACGTCTGTCACAGCCGCCGCTGCTGCTGGAAAAGATCTTAAACTGCAAATTGTAAGAGCTTTTCCTTTTAAGTTATTAATGTGCCATTGTTTATTTACCAGTACAGGACGTACGACATTGTTTATTTACTATCTAGGTGTTCGTTCATTTAGTCTCCCAAAACCCCGGTTATTAATAAATCGATGTTCAATCGCTCAATTATTTTGCACTATGACCTTTGACATTCAGAAAGTGTGAACTTTCAATACGAGGAAATAATTGATCAGTTTTGAGTTGGCTATTTTTACTTTTTATGGACATAATCCATATGAATTTACCAACACAAAATAAATTCTAACATAGCTACATATTTGTAAAGCCTTAGTTTGTTTACTCGATGTATTAATGCTATCATCATCACTTAGAGTTGTTAGTCCAGATTTTCTTGAGTATCGTCACTCGTGATGTTCTTTTAATCCACCAAAAGTATTCGGCTTAGTTTACATGAAGCATTAGTTTAAACTTAGTGCAGCCTTAAAAGTGTCTGAAGTTAAGATTGTTTGTAAACAAAGTTAATTACCGTCGTAAGTTGTAGGCAAAACAGGGTTTAACTTATGATTTATTGAATCAAACAAGACAAGTAACTAATATAAGGTGTGAATGTAATCGCGAAAAATCTGTTGTTCCGAAAGCAAAATATGTGGGATTGTAGACCAGTTGTTTTTACGCGTTTCCAGGTTTGTTTCTACAGTAAAAGTCGTTCAGAAAGATGAGTAAAACACCCTTTTTCAGGATTTCAATTACTTCAATTACAGATTGTGTACTAGAAATTACTAGTTGTATTGAAACAAGAAGCCTATTCATAGTCATGCTATTATTATTCAAATTTGAAATAAATAGCGTTAAAACCATACATACTTATTTTGACTCCTCAATTGTAATGATGATTATCACCAAGTTAATCGCTTCTCTACTTGATGTAATAATATAATAACTATACTTTTTTTAATTTCCACCTGATTATTAGTTCCGTGGTTCGAAATAACACTCATTTAATACGGTTATCATCGTTAGCCTGTTCTATAGTTAGTTACATGTCCTGTCGCAGTTACGACTAATAAATCATTTTCATAAAACTTCGCCTACACAAGGTTTTCACATATTAATTGATCGATGACCGAAATTTGGAAATGCAGCTCACTTTGTAACTACTGGAGAAAAATACTAGTCTTTAATTTAAACATATACACAGATTTACAGAAATATGAGTTGGTAGGTTCTGTATTTTCAGTCGCTACAAAATGAAATAGAATAATACATTCAACAATATGACAGTCTAAAAAGTCATCCATATCCGTCTCTTATCAATAGTTTTTATATCAACTGATCGACTGAAAATTAAATTTAAGAGCTTTCTTTGTTTTTCTTATTTTATTGTAATACAGCAATAATTTAAACTTTTGTTTAAAGTAGTAAATATGATTGATCTGATTCTATTGTTATTATAATAATTTAGTCCAGTCGGTGGCCAGTGACCTGCTTGAATGCAGTCCACTGCGAAGCACAGCTGGCATTTGATAGCTAAGTTAATAAGTTAACGCTTAAAATTACACTTAGCATGCTAAATTGATCTACACTAAATTAATGAATAACAATAATTATGAGCCATCGTAAAAAAAAAAGATAGTCGTAGAGTCGTAGGTCGTTTTTTCTAAAAGTGCAGTTTTTCAACAGGGCCAATAAATGATTTCAAAGATTCATAACTTTAATAATATTAAATAAATAAATAAATAACTCGGGAACAGTAGTAGCAGCAGCAAGTAAGAGCAAGCAAGCAAGTGAGCAAGTTTTTGGAACTTGTGTTTATGGAACACTTCCGATTTTTATTAGAATTTACACAATTCTAGAGTAGGTTTAACTAGTTTAATTGACTAGTTATACCAACTAGTTTTTCAATTTCAAACAATAATGTAGGATACCGAAATACTATGAAAACACGTCGGTAAGTCTTCTACAATATTTCTACTGCTAGTAGTAGTACAAAATAGTTTCCTTGCAGACTTGGGTATGTATTTTAGGTTTCCAAGTGTGCATCTTGTACCCCGGAGGCTCTCTGATCACTTGATGTAGAATTGAGGAGTTTTAAGTAGCTGTCGCAAAATTTCTCATGTAGACTCACGCTCCTCATTCTAAGCCGCTGGACCACTGAATTATAATTGTGCATTGGGTGACAGTCGGGTCATTCTGTAGCCCTCTCGATGCGACTTGCTATAAGTTTCCCGAATTTCTGGTGGCGCTATGCCAGTCAGTGTATACAGCATTTGCACCGGCTGATCTCAGTTGGACTCTGGCACGTCTCATTTAGACATATCCACTAATTTTGCATGGACAGAGAGACAAAAATTGCCGTTCCATCTGCTGAATATTAGGAGACAGTGTCGGATCAGATAAAATGATTTTCCATGTTGGCCTCGCGACTAGTTGCACCATCATAGTTGACCATAGCGTTCCGGTTTTATACAGGGCTAAGATTTGACCATGTGAATTTATTTATCATGACATTTATCATAATATTACAATAATAAAATAAAACGCTCAGCTGTTCGTAGCTCCGTAGCGCCGTAGCGCGTAGACTGCGAGCTGCGACGCTAAACGTAGTAACCAAACGTAGACGTATCGAGTCTCACTATACGTATGTATTCCATTTTAGGAAAATCACGACTTTACAAGGAAAACTTTGAAAAAGTGACACTTGTAAAAAAACTTTACACAAAGAAGTTCTCTATATTTTAATAACATAAGTGATATTTTCTTAAATCTTTACATGACGTAAACTCATCCAGATGTACTTTCGCAAAGATTTATTACTCAACCTTGTAAAAAAAAACATTATGAGGAGTATGTATTCATCGTATTTATTGAAAGGAAAAAGTTCTTTTAGGTCATGTGATAGGTACAAGTAATAAAATGAGATATAGTAGCCAGTGTAGCCAACTAGACACGGTTGATGTAGCCGCGATTCCCGTGCGTTCAACGCAGACGCGGTGGGCCGCCCGCCGCCGGCCATATCGCAACGCCCGATCTCTCCGTATTCATCGCTGCGCCCGGAAATCGCTAAATGTAGAGATACTCCGACCAACCGCCTTACCTCCTAGCTTTTTGAAAGTTCACTTTTACCGTGGAAAACTTACATTACACAAATTGGATAGTCTTTGTATTTCAATGTTATTCATAGGGACTCTCTTGTAAGAACACCGGTGAAGTATTCGACTAATAGATAACTCGAGAGATGTAAGATAGAAATTATTTCAGTTCGAGAAAATCACGTGTTTAGTGTAGCTTGTCTACGATTCTACGGCTACGGCGTAGGCAGGGTGTGCGTACAAGTTGGTTCTCCGCAGCGCTCGTTTATTTGCGACTTCCTAGCTCTTTTGTTATGCTCTGTCGCTTGTCTGCTTTGAAAAATTGTAATGCAGCCGCATTGTAGACGCGAGCTGCTGCGATTGTGCACGTAAACGACGACCTACCTACTTATACCACACCCTCAAATTTATGTTCTAGGGAATCACTGTGATCTAAACTTCACACGAAATGCCATTAGCTTCGTGAGAACGCACTGGGTCTTGTAGACTATTTATTTATTATTATTAATTTAATAAATATATTTGTGCACTTTTCACAATATAATATTAGTTGCATCACAATATCTTTCTCCACGCATTACGTTTTTTTCAGTTACATCTTTATTACGCATTTTTGACAGCCAATACTTTAGAAAGAATGTCAGCAGCGAAAAGTTTAAGCCTAGTTCATTCAAAAAAGGGTCTTAAGGAATAGAGAAAGGATAGAAGAAACTATTGCAATGACGACAGGATGGCACCTATACGGTCAAAATGTGCCTATGGGATTTAGTTTTTGTGATTCAAGTTTTTTACAAATAAATGTTGATGCAAATAATATTATAAATGAAACGGCCGATATTTTGTTAATTACAGGTGGAAAACTTAACGTCTAGAATTATTTACTTACCTATTAAATTCATGGTAAGTGGTAACAGGTTGCGCGTCGATGTCCTTTACACCGTGTATTAAAAAAGATACTATTGTTACAATGTCCAGGAGACTAATGTTCTAGAGATAAATATTAAACTGAAACAGTAAAACCTACGATTATTTAGCAGAACAGATTACTGGAACTTAACCGTCGGCTACAAAACAAGCATTCAGTAAAATTTTCCTAAAAGACAATCTTTTGCCAATATATTTAATAAATATGTAAAGAGTATAAATATCTAGAAAATACTAAAATATGCGTATCAATTAAAAACATGCTTATTTGCATGACAAACTCGTTACCTTGAAACAAATAACATTAACATCAATAAATCCCATTAGAATATACGCAGTTTTAATCCATAAAACATACATACATAGATGGGGAACACAATTTCATTCTTTACCGTGTAAAGTTTGATAGCGTTAATTTGCATTAGGCTTAGTGTGTAGCGTGTGTACATAGATATGTGCAGGGCGCTACGAAGTACACAAAGACGGTGTAGCGAAGGCGAGGGCGGGCGGAGAACGAGCTGCGGAATACATTAGCCGCCACCAGCGGTGTTGGCGTCCGTACGCCATAATATATTTCACTGGCGGTCATTTTCGACAATTAACCACATAAAATAAGTGAAATTATGCATGCGGCCGACGACGGCGTATATCACGTCCAGTTACGGGCCACGATACCTAACTACATTCATTATTCAAAGAAATGTTTCGCTCGACCAGGTCGCGTCCGGAAGCGCCGGCTCTGTTCGTGTGATTGATGGAGACTTCTTTATTTTTAGTCTTTTTGTGTTTAATGCAGTGTTTGTTCATAAACAATAAGTTGCTTGCTTGTTTCATCTTTTGACAGCAGGGCATTACAGCCGTTGTTCTATACCAAAGCTATTGTTTAGACTGCGAGAAAATCTATTACATACATTTCAAAATTAAATTTTAACGTCGATTTGGGAGTGCTTCTTCATTTAGCTTAATAAACACGTCATGTAGGAACTTACATTACATGCATGCGAGTCCTAAATACCTCTCGTATAAGCCTTTACTTCAACCGGACCTCTCAAACCGTCGGATTCATTTTCTCTTGCAATTTCCTACAATTTCCGGACAGCGTTTGGTACGTTGATGTGCTGGAAAATTATTTTCATGTAAATCTTGCTTGTGCCTACACTCGGCGCATGATAAAGGTAAAGGCGGTGGGGGTTCACGTTGAGTTTTACAAATATTTACAAAACTATCATTGTATAATATGTTACTACTCCTTTTTAAGGAGTGTTAATAATAAAAGATCACACTTAAAATAATAAAATGTGATCGGTGTTTCAAGTTCAAGCACGAGATCAACGTCCTGCTGTGTGTCGGCGTCGCGGCCCGGTTGCGTAACGCAACTAGGCCGCGCTCGACGCGCATGCATGCCTCGTGCGTGAGCCTCCGACGCTTCTCGCTGTTTGACTTGCTATCGAACAAACTTGTTCACTCATTTACATCAGACTGATCGGTTTTACATACTAGATTCACTACTAGTGCTGAATTTTTTTAGAAGTAGATAATATATAGTATTTTATCTTTTCATATCAGGCGTAGTAATTTCGTCTCTCGAATCCATAGTTCTGAAGCTCTCGAAACCTTGAAAAGAATACTATGAAACTAAAATAAAATCTCTGATGTATTTATAATATCATTGACACATGATTCCTGTGAGCCAGAGTGGCCTGCACAATAGTCCACATATGATTGGAGCTCCCGCAAGCATTACCTTGAGGTGTGCGTGAGTCAGCAGACGGCACGATCGCACCGGTGTGACGGCAGCAGGTCGAGAATAGCGTGCGGTCTATTTAGGACTCCTCTCTGTTTGTTTGCCAGCGAAATGTGTCATTGTTAACTAATTTAAGTAACAACCACTGCCAGCTGTTACGACACCGATGTGTAGATGCGGTTCACAGGCGAACTTCGACATGCTTATTAATCACCTTGTGATTCTGAGACTAATCATCTGCTGGCGACAGATATTAGTAACAAAACATACTCATCCACTAACAGCTAACATTCAAGTTACATACCGAGTCCAATGTCCATGATTCACGAGCCTTGGTAACGGTAAATTTTTTGACTCGTTTTATTGCTTCCTCATGCTCACCAAAAAATGTATTTTATACGTAGCCATTCCGTTACAATTTGCGTATTAAAGTGTTCCATATGAAACTTATGAGCAATAAATGTGACAGTCTACTTCTTTGATTAAAGTTTTCTTACTTTTCCTCATTTAAATAAGCAATCTATATGCACAGAACGTTAGTGCCCATAACGAGCTCAATAATGAAACTCTTTAATTTTTTAGTGAGGTAGGCCAAGTTAATAATTAATTAATTAATATGAGTACCGTCGGTGCTGTCATTTCGATAACCAGCGACATTATCGCTGGAGAGTTACGTAAACATCAGAATGTAAAACACGATACCGTTTAGCCAGTTAATTAATTGCCGTGACCGGGACTCTGAAGCGGGAGCGAGCGGCGGTCGTCGCGAGCTTGTTATGGAAATAATGAGTGCGACCGCTGCGCAGCCAGCCACCCGCCTCTGCACAAGTTGCTCGGCGCTTCCCGCTTCCGAGCCTACCTCCACTTTTATTGTTACCATCGGATCCTAGATGTTTTACGAGTTTCTTCGACTACGCGGAATGATTGCCCGTGTTTACCACAACTGCATTTTATCAGGATATATTTCATATTGGTGACTTTTTACGTAATTAATTTACGTGTTTTAAGTTGAAATTCATGGCGGCCAATCTGTAACTACTTAATGCCCGATTGAACTGAACCGACCGATTGATTGACCGATTGATTTGAACTGTAAGCTAAAATCACAGTTCCAGGTATTCATTGCAGTAAAGCTATAATTGCACCGAGCAATAGCTTTGTGTATGACGAACAAAGCCATGATCAAAAAAAAGTTCGTAGTCTTAAATAAAAAATTATTAAAACTTCGACGATTTATTATGTTGTAGTTTTTCACATATAGAAATCAAAAGCTCATCTTGCTCTTAATGCTAAAATAAAAAAAAATCCTCGAGAAAATGACACGTGAAACGTTATGATATGGCGAGCCGTGGGGTTGCATACACGAGGGCTTATTAAGTTATGCTTATAGTGCTGCCATTGTATACGTTTACGTATCAACCAAATACACAGCGAGTATTGCAGAGTAAAGCATAAGCCCTATGTTTTTGCTTGTTTCCTGGACGCTTGCTTACAGAGGTAAATATCTTTTAAGAGCTTCTCAGAAGACTTAAACTTTCAATGTTTCTTAATTAAGTTGTTAAGACGAAAGAAACACAAGAAATGGATTTCTCAGGCAGTCAAGCGCCTTAGGAGCCCATTTCTTCCATGGGTAATATGACATGATATAAAACATTTCCGTTTGGCGCATGGGTTTATTGGGGTCGTGTGATTGAGGTAACCTGCGACGAGACGTGTCACTTGATTTAATTAAGAGCCGCTTTACCGCCCGTTCCTCCAAGCTAAAGCTTTATACGGCGCCCCGGTTAATTTCGAACAGAGTCATTCTGCTAGAGATTTATTTCAATATTGAACACGTCTTACCGTTGCTAGTATCCACTTGCAACCACCTTCTACGTCCTCGTCTTTTACCTCCTTTGTGACATATTTAATTAAATAAATACATAATTAAAAAAAGAGTTTTTCTGTACTAGAAACTTTTAACGAGGTTACCAATTTTTTTACCTTTATTCTTGTATCAGATAACAAGAAAAGGGGTACAATGACTAACGAAAGGTGGAATCGCGTAAATCCGCTAGTGATTGCATCGTTTAGTCCAAATAGTCCTCGTATTTCAACTCAGAATCTCTGACTTACAATTTAATAAATGGAGTCAATTTGTAAGCTGGACCCCGTGTTTGCACCTCTAGCTCTTCTCTGTTATGGATCTTTGGAGTATCTTTTTTTATTATTACTCAATTGTTAATTTTGTTTTTAAACAAGAAACTATTTGAAGGAGGTGTATACATGAAAATTTACAACTATTACTAAAAACCTACCCTTAAATTCAAAAGCATTTTTTTTTTCATATTTTCGGAATTGATCCCACTTTCAAGTTGTTCAATTTCATGAGCACTACACTTCCTTAAAGTATGTCTCTAACCGAATACCCTGTAGACCAGAAGGTACTGCTAAATCAAACATGCCACTTTCTCTTTGGAAACGGCATTATCGATTTTCTGTTGCTATTCACAACTTCGTTTTACTTTAATTCGTTGTTGTTTTATGGTGAAATTGACACTTCTTTTGCATCTTATTTGCATGAAGTATTTTACCGCTGTCTTAAATTTAAGGTAAATCTTAAGTAGAAAGTTAGTTGCGCTGTTTTAAATAAAAAGTAAAGTTATTTAGGGTTCCATGCAAACGCTTAAAAATTGATCAAAAGGCGTGTGCAGGCGAAGTCCATTTATACATTTTATGAACCCATTAAGTATATGCAATTTCTCTAGTTACCTTCATTGTACAATAAAAATATTGTTCTTGATAATTATCTCATTAGTAGTGAAGTAATGACCCATCGCACCCAGGTGGTCATGAAAATGAAAAACTGTTATGATGGGATCAATCTGTTATCAATAGAGGGTTGTACAACAAAATTTCTATTTTGCTACGAGTCAGTCAAGTTCGGGTGCACAAACCGTTTTATTGGTAAAGGAGATCACTTGGTACTTGGTAGTATATTCCATGGAGCCCTTGTGCCTGAGACGGACTCTCACTTGACGTATTTTTATATTTTGTGAATAGACGAAGTATAAAAAGATGTAATTAGCCTGAATTTTGCAAATTTCCTCTTTTGGCATCTAATGCGCTACTCGTGTTGGCCGTCATCACGCGTCGCGGGAGAAGTTCGTTATTAATTCACCGCCTTTCAACTCGGACACTTTTACTCGCTTAAGGCTTTACTTTTCGCGGATGATAGGCTCCAACAGAAACTTGAGCGTGTGTCGCGTCAAGTCGGATGTTATTTGATTGTATGTGCTATTCACCAAAATTGTATCCTTCTTTCATACGAATGCTTCTGCTTTTATTATTAAAACAACTCCATTTTGTAATTTTGCATAGTTTCGTAACAGGTCTTTTTCTATCAAGTATTCGATACTAGTAAAAATGCATAATGTTGGCGTTATCAATCGACTGCGTCTCTTGATAATTGCAGCGGGTTCTATTGACGATTTTAAAATTAAAATGCATACGTTCTTGGTGATTATGGTGGTCCACAATCGGCAATCACATGGTGACCAAAAAGCGGCCACGCGGTGTTGATTGTGACATTGTCTGATGCGGGTGGGGCGCCGCGCGCCGTACTACCGCCCGCGCTGTACGGGCCGGCGGCGCAGGGCGCGCGGCGTGGCGCATCGCGACTGCCACCCGCATTTGTGATGCAAATTGTTGCGCCCGCCGCAGCGCCTGTGCTTCGCACCTTACCTGCTGCAACCACTGTAATTATTGTGAAAAATATTCATTTGTCGCTTTTAGACCCTCATTATCATAATGCTGCATTTTGTTAACACGACTTTAAACTGCTTTTCGCTATTTGCCTACGTATTCTCATCTCTATGCATCGGTGGGTCTATCCTTATTATTTCTTTTGTAAACTGATACCTGTGTCTACCGTCGAGCCCGTTAGCTATAATCGCGGGAATTCAATAGCTAACTGAACTGGCTGCAAGAAGTTCGTGTGAAGTTTCGTGAGAACCTAGTACAGCTCGGCAATCGAATGAACGTTATCATATTTCAAACGGTTTCGCAAAACGAATAAATAAGAACGGAGGCAAGAAGCGTGCGGTGAAACCGAGTCAAAGCGTGGGTATTAGAAACGCTCCGATTACCACGCTGAGACAAGACGCTGCCGCAGCCGCCACGTCCCTCCATGAGTGGAGAGCCTTAATATAGCATCTTTCATTGTTATACCAAACACAAGGTACTTGTTGCTTTGGAGTGACTAGGATCAAAGTAAACCCAAAAAAAATATTTGTTGCAATTGTGGTCCAGTAGAAATTAACAGGTAACTTAAAAGTTGTAGGTCGTTGTTTTGAACCTAGGCATATTACTAAGGAAGCACTTGACTTTTGTAAATTATTTCATATAGTTAGCTTTCAATACGGTAAAAAAAATATCGTGAGGAAACTGGCATGTCTTGAGGGCAAAAATCCAAAGAGGTCTAACATTCACCAACACGCACTTGGCCGGTTCGCAAGTTGGCTAGGAGTTACAACCGACTTCCTCTCCAAAGAGGCCTTTGTCGAAGCATGGTAAGACATGCATTGTTTTCAAGACATTATTTCTTGTCATTGACTCTCTCAATTGATGCTATCATGTTTGCGGTTTCGATTCGCGGCTGGAACCACAACGTATGCAAAAAACTTTAAAAGCAGTAAAAATATAGCAACTTTCCTGTGATTAATATTTGCTATGAACAATATTTGACTCCTAAGGAAAATTGAGAGATATTAGAGTTCAAAGCCTTTATTTATGTAGGTATTATCTGTCTATGGTATTGTTATCTTAAGCGGCCACATCGATCTCTCATTCTGGTCATTTTGGTTTGATTTATTTGTGATAGACTTTTTTGACGATAATCATTTTGATTGTGATTATTATTTTCATATGCTCGCCGCCGGGTAGCCGGCGCCTGCTGTGCAAATATGAAAGCTTTGATATTTACCTGCACATTTCACCCGGTTTGCCCCGAAATTCGCTGCCTAGCCGGCAGCTTATATATATTATGAAGTGCTAAGTGTAGTAAACGTGGCGACTTCGTTAAATTACGTTGATGAATGCCTTTACACGAAACAATTCATATTTTATTAAGACAACGATTTGAGTATTTGTTGCCATATCATGGTTATAATCTAATTCCTAAACACACAATAGCAGTTTAAGCTTGAGATTCTGTAATGAAATTAATGTAGGTTATAGCTGAATGAAAGGTGACGAGGTGGCAGTGTCGGACTCGGGTACCGCTGCTGGCTTGACCGCGTTCCACTAACGGTACTCACTCCGGAGTGTTTCTCGGCGCGTGGCACACTTCATGCGTACATTCACCTCGCCCATCTCGCTGTCTCCGCATCGCCTGCGTAACGGCACACTATCCTTGACTCCTTCATTAATCGCTACTATTAGTTCGTTTATTATATTTTCATAAAACACTATCTTACAACGACATAAAATACAAGGTTTTGGGATAACAACAACTGGCTCGGAATAATTAAATCTCAAATATAACATTAAAAAAACTGCTGAGCACGTAAGGCTAGTATAGTAGCCTTACTTGAGATACTATAAAATTAGCTGGCCAATTATTTCTCATTCGTGCTTATGTATCCGTAACAAAAAGTTTTTCTAGCGTAAAGCTAGCTTTACTAATGAATTTGGATCTGAATACCGTTAGAGGTTGTCGAACTTTATCCGCTTGACGAATAAAAACATACCTCCTATCAACTGAGAATTATAATAAAACTTGGAACCTCTTAAGCTTTCGAAAGTTACCGTTTTATACTGCGGCAGATTACATATTTGAATAAATTAGCTAATTACTGTTGAGTCTTGCTCTAGCAGACTAATTTCTGCACTTATATTGTTACATATCGTAACCAATTATTTTATGGATTGTGAAATAGTGACTATAATGGTACAAATAGAAATTAATAACCCAAAATACTCACTAAATCAATATTTGCATAGTAACAGGTATGTGCCTGCCAACCTTGCATTCGCGCACAGTTTCTCATAAGACAGAGTAGTGTTCTTGATGTATTCCGGTTGTCCCTACTATCTTAGTGCTTCCACCCTAGAACATTTACAAAATCCGGTACGAAAAACAGACAAGGCCGCAAAAAAAAAATGTTCTTGCTTTTATTGGGACTGCAAGCTTATAATTTGGATAACATTACAAAATAATAGTAAATGCTACCTATTTATCCAAGAAAGTAATACTAAGCCCACAATCACTAAGCCCTTTCTAAAATAAAAGTTATCTAACTGTGATAACAGGAGAATTAGGAAGCTATTTCGCTGTCCCTCTACCACGTCAAGCGGCATAATTAGATTGACTTTGCTCACTCTCCTTTCGTTTATTTTCTGAAAATGAGCTTTCTGTTTTAATATCTTAGGAAAATTTTGTTTTGCTTATCCGTGAAACAAACTTAAAAATCTGACAATATTCGTTTTAAGCAAAGTAGTCAGTACAACGTCATCTTATGCAAAATATACACCAATATATATAGTACCTATTTCATAATCTAATATAAATTAATATCTCCTAAATTCCTTACCCGAATTAGTTTAGAGCCATATCCGTAGTTTGCTAAGCAAGTGGGTAGTAGTAAAAGCCCGGAGGTCGTTGCGTTAAGGGTTCAGTTAGCGCGAAATTGGAGTGAAGGTGCGACCCATGTCCTAACGTGCCACTTCATTATGTGGCCTCGTTGCCCGCCCATGTCCATACCATCACTCGATATGATATGCCTAGCGATATGCCATAGTTTACTAAACACCGTTTACCGTACATCAGATACCTATGTCATTTACTGTAATTATAAAAAACTAAACAATTACAAATGTTTTATAGGTCATAAGGTGCTCTTTAGTACGCGGACAGCTGTAAAATTATGGATATTTACTGCGTTTTATTATTGCTCACGAAGAAACATACTTTTCCTATAGGTATGAATGGCTCAAAATTAAAGTGTATGAAGGTGAATTATTGGTTTTAGGAGAATAATTCCTGCACAGTTATAAAACGCCGCCCGTTTCTTGCGTGCGTGTGATTACATTGCCGTGTAATATATTCACATTTTCACCACCTTCGCATCCTTAATGTTTCGTTTCCTTCTTTGTTTACAGTGTTCCATTGCGCCGCTGCTATTTAATTTCTTTGTGTGTAGTGAAAAGTTGCGCTGTAAACACGTATTGTTGTATAATAGTATTTCAGTAGTCTAAGTAGACTAAAATAACCAAGTACTTTATCTATTTCGGCGTAAGATAACAGATGTACACTTTCCGGAACTTCGTGCACGGTACGGCCTATGAGCTGGCGAAACGACTCTGCTACTTTACTTGTCTGCCAAATCGCCCCTATCGTGTGTCATTTACCAACGGATTTCTTTGGGACTTTGCCAGCGAATTGCAAACATAAATTACCTCTAGCAACCTAATTATTACATGTTTATTTACAAATCAAGATAAGCTCTGTCAACGTTTGTTATTTTCCACCTACTGTCTTAGTGTTGTATGTCTGAAGTGATTTGACAAATGAGCAAAACAATAGTCGAGAATTGACAAAATCATTTTAATTCCGCTTGACCAAACCTAAACGAGGTTTCTTGTATGAGTAAATAAAAGAGTCGGTCGATGTGAAACGTCGTGCATACAGATTACGCTGTAATCAACGCGTGTAGTGCAAGCCTTACCTCGGCCGCATGACCAACTTACTGTATCACACGTGCATTTCGGTCATTGATTTAGGACCATTACCATTCAGATCATCTAGTGGCTATTGTTCACCTGAAACTAGGATCACGCTGTTATTATGAAATTTACTGTTAACTACGATAATAAACTTGCATTGCACACACATCGCGAGCGGCACTTTCCTTTGATACGTATCATGCGGTAAACAAAAATATTTGAATAAATACCTACATAGTTGTACTATCTTTTTGTGCATCAAACTAAACTGTACTGATTTCTTCAAGAAATTTTCTGGTACAGTCCCAAGAATATTGCTTGTAAAAGAGAAAGTCACCGCAGAGTGGTCACGCATGTTACTTGAGAAACGAAAACAAAATCCCTGTAACCCTTTTTGCTTGCTACTTTAAGCAGATCTCAATTGTACTTTCTTTAATAGTGTCGATGTGCTAAGAATGTATGTTACATATTTATGCGGTATGTGTCAAGCTTATTTACTCACACTCGTAGCCTAGTGACTTAACCGAGCTCGGCCCCGAGGACGTGTCTGACTGAAGCAAGCGTCACACGCAGTTACTTTAACTGTGGCCAACTGATCCCTTTAAGTCCTCAAGCTGTTATTCGTCTTGAAATCTGCCTTATAAGAATTCCGCTGAAACTTTTGTCATCTCCAAAAAGCTGGGTTACTTTCTCTTATCCCTTAAATAGCGGGTCTGGCTTTAAATGGGATAGAAATGTTATTTTTTTGTAACCTAAATATAAATGTGTGATACAGATAATAACTTGTATAGGGTGAGTTGTGAGGGAGCGACAGCTAGGTGTGGCTCCGGAGCCGTCGTCGATGCGATGCCGGTGATGGTGTTTTTACGATTGGGGTGCGCCGTGGCGCGGGCGCGCCTGCTAATTTTGATAAAAGCTCCGTTCGACCGCACCCGGCTACCGTCGTCACCACTGCGACCAATAAATACCCGTCCATAACCGCAAACGTATACTTATAGTGCTCATACTGAAGTTTTTCATTGATCTGACCTTCCATCCTATACTTAAATGAATTGATAATAATAAAATTAATAACCTCATATTGACTAAACAGAAAACGTTTGACGTTACCTTCGGTGTCTCTCTAGCTCTGTCACCGTAAGAAGTTTCCACTACAAATGCAGTGATCAACATTTTGAGAAATTTTAGTTTTATCAGAAATGACGTCAGAATGCTTTTTTTTTTTGGTAAATATTAGAAAAAACAAAAATGGAAAAACCTTTTTGAACTGTCAATTAATACGGAGAAATGCAGCATTTGTATGAAAATTGTTTGATACTGTTGCACATAGACGTTTTTTCTCGAAATCAAGAGGTGTTTTTTTTAGCAAGTACCTACTTACTGCATTTTCTATTTGGAGGCAGATCTAACGAACAGATGGACAGACATTTTGTAATTATTAATAATATGTAGTTAATTTCAGTACGCCTAGGACATTTCATCTGGATATTCCTGCCCTCCTGGCTCGACTAACTTCCTATTTCTTAATTCATTTATTTTTATTTTTTTTCTGATGGTAAATCATCAAATGACCCCTTCGCTCTGGGCGGAACGCTTGGCCTAACTTGTAAACTAAGGTCCATTTTATTTTGTATACTGATCTACGATATTTTTTTATCTGCACCATACTGTTTGCAGTTAGTTCCATTCAAAGCAATAGACTGCGTACATGATTGATTGTCGCCCAACGTTGTAGTTCCGAATTTTGGCCGGAAATGTTGATTTAATATTGGTATTGGTGGTTGGCGTGAGGTTGGTTAATGTTTGGAATGTTGACTTGTGATTGGTGTTGCGTTGTGGTAATGGGTGATTATCAGATAGATAGTGTGAAAGGGTAAACGGTAGCAGAGAATTATGATGATAACAGGTCTTGGATAGTTCCTACTGTCGAAATAAAACAGACATTCATACGAATGGCAACTGCGTCGACGTCGCGGTCAAGATGAGTTAAATTGTAAGTAATCCACAAAACAATAAGAAAAATTAGTAAATATTTACAAAAATGATTTTTACTTAGCTTATAACTCTTTTGAAGACTTGGTTGGAGTCCTCAAAACCTCGTGTGAGAGGCTTTTCTGTCATATTGGTTCAAACGCGTTCATTTTCTTCTGAATGGAACTTGCACTTATTGCTTGCATATCCTCTTTGATAACTTCCCTAGCCAATGTATAATTAACTATGGTCATTCAGTACGACAATTTTAACTAAATTTATTTTTTAACAGACATGTGGACACTATCAAATCATGCCGTTACAGCATGCTCCGTTGGGGTTGGATGTTAAATTAGAGTTGACTCATTCAAGTGATGTTATATTCGACGTCCCAGATTAGACAAAATAAATTAATACGTTTAGTTTCAAGCACGTTTTTCTATTATTCAAGAGAAGTCGTAATCAGTCAGCAGTGTTGCAAGACACTGTGATCATCATGTGCGAGTTAGTGTTGTACCGGTACATTTCTCT
This sequence comes from Noctua janthe, assembly GCA_910589295.1. NCBI lineage: Eukaryota > Metazoa > Arthropoda > Insecta > Lepidoptera > Noctuidae > Noctua > Noctua janthe. The sequence goes on along the minus strand of OU342556.1, from coordinate 6,545,414 downwards.
GCCAACGCCGCATTTTGTCTTTTTGTTTTTGGGCACTGCAAAGATTGAACTTCTTTAATCAGCACGTACGTAACAGACTTGATAAACTTACCTACCGTTTTTCACCAAATTGAGTGAAAAAAATTGATGTAGTTTTAGGTATTTATCGTATCGTTCATTCTTTTTATGGAATAATGGAGTGTTATTAATTTATTTTCCAATCGATTAAGAAACAATGTTCTCTGTAGTTAGGTACCTACTAGTATGTGGTAAACTGGTGGCAGGTTGACAATTGACATCCTTATTTTATATGAACTCTACAAACGAAATTACCTGTTACATAAGTAACAATACTTTCTTTGACCATTCCGTAGATGAATAAAGCTAGAGTATAAAATTAATGTACGGTAGTTTGATGCCCCGACTAGAGTGATCGCGTTACGTAGTTTATAAGGTGCTCTGAAAAGAAGGCCTACGTGAAGAAAGTTCCAACATAAAGACTAAAGAAAACAGAAGGGGTCTTTGTGAACAGCCAGCGTGTTAATTGCGTAACATACTCGCAATATTTACGAATGCAATTCGTTGTGACAATACAATAATGAAGCAATGGATTAGGAATTTTCTCCAAAAAGCTTCAAATTGTGAGTGAAAGTATGTTACACAATTATAGTGCTGTTTTAAATTGTCAGACTAGACTTATACAAATAAAACAAACATATTAATATTTTTCATTACTTAGAAGCTATTAAAATAAGCACATGTTTTAGCACTGTGTAGCCATGTGAGCAATTTATATAGTACCTACGACAATAATTCGTACCAGTTAATCTCTATTGTTTTTTTTTTTCTTGTTAAGAGTTTCTTTGAAAATAATTACAATTTAATATAATATCAATAAAAAAATCCCAAGGAGAAATTTCGGTAGGGCGGCGACGATGTGGGCGTGTCTACGCTCCGCCCAGTCGAGCCACGCCCTCGCCCTTTGCCACCTTTTCGCTGAAAATCTGAAAGCGCTGTTTCGTGTAGGTATTCAATCAACTAAGTAATCAGGATTAAAATGGAACCTTTGTTTTTGGCAAACACTCACTCGTACAAACCGCAAACGGCCAATGTGGGTTCCGACTTGAATTCAACAGTAAAAAAAACAACAAATATAGCTTCCTATTTAAAAACAAGAATGCACAAAAAGGATGCATCATTCAAGCGCCAGTATTTCTCGCTTCAAAAATGTATTGTGTAGAGTTGTAGACATTCAAATAACGTTGATCTTATTAGAAAGAAAAGAATTGATTTTATTATTAGGAATGCGGCATTGGGACATTTCCAAACCTATTTTAGAAGTCAGCTGGATCTCTCACTCAAAGTCGTTCAAAAAAAATGATAGCATCAGTGCGATGAAAATTGATTACATTCGACTGCTGATAAGAAAAGAAATGAACGTTGTCGGGGTCGCAGCCCGCGGGGCAGATAAACTCGTTACAGCAAGATACGCCACCGACGGCATTACAGCGCGGCGGTGGCAGCCGCACGCCAGGGCCCACGGTATCCCTGTAATCTCGTTGTACACTCCCGACCCCGGCGTTTCCGATTCCTTCCCAAATTACCTTTTCTTCTTTCTTGATCGACAATCTAATTCGTTACAACATAAAACGCTTTTCTCTCAATTTACGATGCTCTTCGCTATTTGGAAAACAACGGCAGTATCTACCAAGACATTAAACTGGGAGGTGTTGGGTTTGCATGAAGCACGTAGCACCACGTCGACGCCGCTAAAAGCTTCTTGTTGACGTAGTGTTCGATTCAAGAGGCATGAACTACGTCTTGTCCTTGTAATTGATTGCTTTGTCGCGTAATTTGTTTGTCGACGCTGCCGGGCGGAGCGTGCGATTCTCAAGGGACCACTGAGGCGCTCGTCCTCTCGTCATCTTCCTCGTAAATAATAAATGGCAAACGACGGCGGCGACCGCCCGCCGTGTGCCTATCGCCTGAGAGCCTCCGCGCCACCACGCCTGACGCCACCACTCGCGTGCCCGCTCCGTGACTCAGCACTCACATGTCTCCGTACCGTTGATGAATTGCTTCACTTAAACCCAGGTCCTGTACTAAACACATAATATATTATGGCTAGTATTTAACTGTAAATCAAAAATCTTCCTTAGATATTTAAAAAAAAATTATACCCTGATAAGAAATACTGATTGCACAGTAAAATAATATTGTTTCGCAACAATTCGTGACGCATCGCTATTAATTGAAAAGCGGAGCTTTTTTATGAACGGTTATCTAATAATTTTCAAACTTAATGCGCTCAAATAAATTATTTACGTATACAGATAAAAACTCTAGCGCATAATAAACTTTGTAATTGATTTTTGTTAAAACAAAGCTTCTATTTTTTTTTAACGTATATGGTAATTTATCTAAGTGAAACTGAGTCGACGTAGCCCCGCTGCGCGGGGCTCCTACTTCTGTCTGCAGGATTTAAAATAACCGAGTCGGGGTGCCAAAACTCCCGAGCTCGCTTCGCTCGCTCTTGCATCCTATGTTGTCCTTGCTGCAGTGCCTTTTTTACGATGAAAACATGTTGCAAAAATCTTTTGTTAAATTATTATTTAACAAAAGATTTTTTATTAAAAATTATTACTTCCAAGAATTACGTTTTTACGCTCCGGTAAATTTGATGTGCAATCAGTATTTTTGAGGAGCTCGTGGCTAAATAATAACAGCCGCTCGGGTCGATCATTAGGTTAAGCCGTGCTTGCCTAGGTTGGTCTGTGGATGGGTGACCGCCCATTACATACCGAGTTTCCTCCGTGCCTCGGAAAGCACGTTAAGCCGTTGGTCCCGGCTGTCATTTGTAGATCTTTGACAGTCGTTAGGCAGTCAGTGGCCAAAAAAGTCTGACAACCAGTCTTACCAAGGGGTATAGGTATGTAGGTAGGGGTAGGGGTAGGGGTATGGCTCCACAACCCAGTTAGCACTGTATTACCCAGTGCTAACTGGGTTGTTGGGGTCAGATAGGCAGTCGCTCCATGTAAAATACTGGTATTCAGCTGCATCCGGTTAGACTGGAAGCCGACCCCAATATAGTTGGGAAAAGGCTAGGCAGATGATGAATCAGTATTTTTGGTGTAAAAAATATTTAATTGATGTAAATAAATTGACGGGTGATAAGTTTATTGATGTGCACTTAAAAATAAGTCATTTATTATAATTAAAAATTAATTCAAATGCAATCAATCAAATCGGATAGCTATTTTTATAATTCTGCTCCGAGAAAAAAGAGTCATACGGTACATTACAGTGGTAGTTTTGTAAAAATCAAATAGCGTATCGCAACGTCGTGGCGGGCTGAGCCGCACTGGCGTCCGGGTTGAGCTGAGCACGATCGCGCGTTCCCTCACTAATAACCCCGTAATTGGTATCGAAGCTCGCCGCAGCCGGATTACTGAACGTCTAATTGAATGCGAGACGCTTACTCGCCGCCCGCACCGCCTCCTCCACTGCCACCAGTGCCACCTTGCAGTGACACAGTAGTTGGTACGACTTCATTTTGTTGCGGTCAAGTTAGTCTGTTTTGCGCACGTGTACAGGCCGCGCTTATCGTCTCCCACCGTTCAATTACAGCGTCTCGGTGAATTAAATTGCCGTGGAATCGGGACGAAGCCGCACCAGGAGATCAAACGTTACTCCCCCCGACGAATAAGACTTTAGATCTACCCGTGACGGCTACGCAAACTTTACGACGTTAGATAATCATTTCATGTCAATTAGCTAATGAAAAATAAAATAGGCTTGGTTAATGTACTAGCACCGTAATTAAAATTATGGTGATGATTCCTTGGCATCTGTTTTAAGTCTTTAGTATGTATCTTCATTAATTAATGCAAATTAATTAGAACGTATAGCACGCTATACCTGATCAATGAAGATCTGAGGAATGAAGACTATTTGTCTATATTTTATCAAACTGAACATGAAATGTTATTTTTTTTTAAGAAATGTTCAACATTTTGTCTTTGATATCTGTATAATAAGTTAGTAGGAGCTCGTAGCTAAATAATAACAGCCTCACGAGTTGGATTTTCAAAGTTAAGCCGCGCCGCTTGCCAAGGTTGTCTGTGGATGGGTAACCATCATTACATACCGAGCTTCTTCCGTGCCTCGAAAAGCACGTTAAGCGGTTGGTCCCGGCTGTTATTAGTAGAATTTTCCATAACTCCTTATTTTCATGAAGCTGAAGTGTGCTATTACAACATTACAACGTCTTGTTTCCAAATACATATTTTAGGTACACCTGTTATATTTTATTTCATTCTGCGCATGGCCACATGATTGGTCATACATATATGAAAACTTAACGAACAAAGCTGCTTTAATGTGAAATTCTCAAGTAATGTCGTATACTAAAACGTCGGATGCGGGCGGCTGCACGGGTGCGTGCGAACGCGGCGCGCTCCGCTCACTGTGTTTACACCGATCACGCTCAGTCAGACAAGCCTGGAACAGCGCCAACTAATCTCCTCTCAACAGGTAGATAGAGTCCGCACGTTCCTAATGACATCACACTCTGAATCTATTTCACTCTGATTCACTTCATTCAAAATATTACGACTAGGTGCATTACCCAAATACCTTTATTTAGATAGCAGCAATGCATAGCAGTGCAACTTAAATATATTTTCTAGATACTACTTATTTCCTTCCCTATATTTGATCAACGTATGAGTCATACATATATTTATTAAACAGGCTGAATTTTTTGAGATGGTAAACCCAAGGGGGCATCTTTTATCTTTGTTTGTAGCTACAGAAAAACTTTCTTAGAAGACAGTCCTAAGCTTAATGAGTAATCGCTAACTAAATTGACACATTTTTATTTTTATGGCTCCAATCACTCTAAACCAACATGAGTTTGAGTGCTTAAACAGCCACAAATCGCAAAAAAACCTCGTCACATACCCATAGCAAAATGATTTCAGATTTTGTTCCATAGTAAAATTTTTCATAATGATGAATACTTTGTATTTATTTTCCTTTCACAAGATCTTGTCTTTTGATTGATACAATACAGCAGGATAAAAATAACTATTATCATTTTTCTCCTCCAGTTCAAATGCCACCGAATGGCAAACTGTTTAAAATTTATTTTTCATAAATTTTGCACTGGTCGCTCAAAATCAGCGGCCGATTAAACGCTTTGATGTGAACGTAGCCTAAGGGAATTCGATAGTTCCAGTCGCTCTCGTAATAAAAAACCCACTATTTCCAGTCTGCGTTAATTTTGTGCTAGATGTTAAAATTACTCAAAATGTTTGAGCATATTTTTTTAATAACTGGATTAGATTAAGACTGCCATGGGCACCAGCAGCCACGTGCGTTGGACAGCACACAGCGCCCTGTTATTAACTTTTTAAACGATTGTGTTAATTAGCGCACTTCACGAGGAGTCGCCCTCGAGCGCTGCACCGCGTTGTGCCGAGGAAAAAACAATAAACGATACTTTCCGCTATTAATTAAACCGCTATACGATTCACGATTGCTTCACCAATAACCGTGCCGGATAGGCAAATGCAATTAAAATATCTGTTTTGAGTCCCTACGCTAATTAAAGTTTATCTGTAAACTGTAGTCAACGTAAACATGTTGCCAAATGGAAAGTCGCATCTGTTAATAGTTTATGTTGTTGCGGAGATAAGTGCGGGTAGTACTTTTACGCCGAACAGCGTGTGTCGCGAGTGTGAAAAGCACGCAGCACAAAGGCGGCTATCTTGTCAAACCCTGAATATACCGTGGTAAACGCAGCAATATCTTCAGTTAAGCTTTCTTAATTACTAATTACATTGAAAGTTTAGAGAACTTGATAACATATATTTTTTTAATTTGATTCTAAAATAAAAATAACCCCTATAATAAAGATAAGTATTCAAACTAAAGAAAATACAGCTGCACGTGCACAGAGCACAGTGCGGTGTGTAAAAAATACCAAAGACACGGAAGATATCCCGTAAGTGACAGTATAAGTTTAAAAAATACCGAATCTTTTGCTCCTGTCATGAGTATAAAACATAGATTAACTTGTATAATCATCAGAATATTAATATAAGAAAACTCTTGATTGCTCAGAGGACTCTCCGAGGAGTGGTGGATTAATCCTTTCGGATGCCCGGGGCGACAGAACCAGTGAGGCTTCCCGTCCCTATCAGAAAAGTTAAAGAAATGGCAGAATGTAGGATGCAAAGCGAGTGAATCGAAAATTTTAGCACCATGCTTTAATATTTTGCGTAAGGGGCCTCGTTGATTTAAACATGACATTCAAAGACACGCGATTATGTAAGTTAAGTTCAAAAAGTGGACCTCTTCTTACAATGGTTTTCTTTTTGTTACAGCAATTGTTCCGGTCTCAGCAAGCTGCGGCAGCGGGCGGACAGGCGGCGGCAGCTCAGCTGCAGCTCCTGCAACAACAACAACAGCAGCAGTTTCAACTGCAACAACAGTTAGCCGCCCAGCAGGCTTTCACACAAGCGCCGTACGTTATTAACGCGGGGCAGGAGGGCGCGCCATATGTGAGCGCATTAATAGCGGGCGTACCGCCGTACTACGGCGTTGCCGCGCCGTGGGGCGTATACCCCGGGCTCGTAGCGCAGCCTGCGCAGCAGCAGGCACAACAGCCACGCCGGCCGCTTACTCCGCAGCAAGGAGAGCAGCAAGTGAACGGCCAGGGACAGTATGTGATCCCCTACTACGACCCCGGGTCGCTAGTGATGGGCGGGCGCAACGGTACCCCTCTGCGGCTGGTGTCGCCGGGTGGCGTGCTGGCGCCGCGCCAGTACCAGCCCGCACCCGCGCACCCCGCCGCCTCCGCCGCGCCGCCACAGGCCGCACAGCCGCAGCAGCAGCAGCCTGGTAAGAACTCAAAAGCCAGCACCCGTTACTTAATTAGTAGCCCACTTGACACTCACTGTTGCAGCTTTTTATTAACTATGCTGAGGTATAATAAAGTTATAGTCCTTGTAATTAATGTTGCCTAGGATTTAATTTACGACTAGTGGTACGTACTCCTGCGCAGGTGCTCTACTAGATGCCTGTTACCTAACAACAAAAAGGTGCAAAAGTGGCGTGTTGTCTTTTCCTATCATTGAACAACCATGTTTTGAACAGTACTGGGAAATTACCCAGTTTACCAGAGAAAGCTCATGCAGGTCATAAGTAATTCACAATGTAGCAAATTAAATTAATTTTTGCTCAGGCCAAAATAATCAACATAAATTTTTCTTATGATTGATATTTTTCCATGTTCGTAGAATTTGTTCAGGGTTTCAGTATTTCAAGTTGGAAAGACTGATTTGGCAACTTCTAAGCCCTTAAAAAATTAATGCCACATAAAGCGTAAGACAAAAGTAATGACTGAAACTCTTCTAATCATCGTAACAGCATTGCCACGTATCGGTATCAGCAAATAAAATCTATATCGGTTCCGTTTTTACCCTGATGATGATTCGGTGAAATACTTATTCGCATGATCTATGAGCTTTATACAGGGTGGAAGGGACACAGACGCGAAAACGGTTACCATGTATCCAGTACATCATTCTGAGAAACTAATTTTTAAATCTTTCATCGCTAATTTTTTTTTTAATCAGCTGTGCCATACATTTTGACCGTGTAGGTATTGCAGTTTTGTAGGAAACAGCTGCATTTTTTTAAAATAAACTAAAAATTTCTGTGTGGGTGGGCTCGGAATGATGTACTGAAAACGTCGTAATTGTTTTCGCGTCGGTGTCCCTTCCACCCCGGATGTTTAAAATTGGATTAGACTGATTTTAATTTCGGCCGTTAAATTTATCAGTTAACTAACGACTCTGGCGCGCATATTATTGTGTTAGTGTCACCCGCGTTTATCACATAATTATGATAAGTTATTAAAAACATCTGAAACAGTGAGTTGGTCAAGAAAATATTTGTCTATGTACATAAACTCATATTTACATTCAATAACAACTTAATACTAAAACATTGCGCATGGCGTGATACGATACATTCTCTGTAGACAATTAGACAAATTTTATACGTTTATTAATTACGTTTTGTAGAACCGACAGAAATTAATTCATCCTAATAATTACTTTACTTTCAGTAACTTGTAGTTTTTTTTTAATAGTTGCTACTGAATTAAGAAAGTAATGATGTAGATAAACACTGACGTCTTAAAAGCACACAATATTTTATTTTAGAATATATATAATGTCAGTCTGTTGCTTGATGAAGTTTTTGCCTGCTGAAGTTGTAACATCTTATCTATTTATCTAGTGTATTTAATTAATAAGCCGATTTTCGTTAATACTCTAATTGTCTATTAACTGTATATATGTAATACATACTCTATGTTTAAGACGTATATTTTTTGTATAGCTATTGACTTGATACTCGTGGTAATTGTAATTACTTACTGTTTGAATGCTTCAAGGTAGAGGTAATAGTGCGCGATAATAATAAGCCACCCCTTTTGCTTATTGTGATATCGTTGGTTACTTATAGCTTAGAATGATACCTCATAAATACGGGGTGGAAGGGACACCGACGCGAAAACGGTTACCAGGTATTCAGTACATCATTCAGAGCCCCCCCCCCCCCCTCCACATATATCCTATAACACAAAGTGGATATGTCTGGCTACTTAGGCTGCTTCCTCATTAGGCGAACAGTGAGCCTAAAATATTTTAGTTTCTCATATTTTTAAATACATACCTATTGCGCCATCTCGAAGATGTTAAACGTCATTTCATGTATCATACTCAAACATAAGCTGTACCTAACTGGAATCCATGGTGTATCACTTACAAAATGTTGTATTTTCTAACACGATTTTAATAAGGTTTGGTGTAAATATATTTACCGAGTTATTTTTGAATATATTTTATTGTAACTGGTTTTCATTGAAAACTTCGATCATTAACTTATATTGCGTCACTTACATTGGCCACACTAGATAAAGGTGGTTGTTATTTAACAGAAAACAGGTTCTATCACATGAGTGACGGGGTCGAGTTCATATCATACACACCATATTATGTCATCTCGTATATAAGTACCTACTCCGAATCGGAACCAGTACATGCGTGTAGGGCGCGCCGACAGCGCGGAAGGCTCCCGCGCCGACGCGCCCGGTGTAGCCGCACACGGTAGGCCCGGAGACTGGAGCGCGGAGGTATGTCCTGTTGCAGGCGGCGCCACTTCGGCTCGGCGCGACTCGCTGGAGTTCGGCGGCGGCGGGCCGGCCGCGGCGCTGCAGGAGTACGCGGCGCGCAAGTGGGGCCCCTCGCCGCTGTCGCCGCCGCTGGGCGCCGCGCTGGGGCCCGTGGGGCTGCGGCCCGTGTCGGCCGCGCCCGGCGCCGAGACCGCCAAGTACAGGTGCCCGCCCCGCCCGCACTGCCCGCTCGCACGAGCGTTGCCGCTCCCTTTCCCGTCGCAGAACTTCATCTTGTACGATGCCGAGACTTCCTCACAAATCCAGTCGGAAATCATTCAATCTTTTTGCGCTGTGCCGTTTGGGTGCACGTTATTCAGTCTCAAATTAAAGCTGATAGCTTCGAGAGCGCACGATCGCGCGTCATGCAGATATTTCTACAGAACTATCTTATCGCCGGTGAATAATACCAGATGGACTAAAATTCAATATTCTAGAACGCGATACGCTCACGCATACAGAGCAAAGATGTTAGTCGTGCATTATGATGCAGCCGAAACGAGAATAGAAGCGATGCGATCGGGTGCATGGTGACGCTTTGAGCGGGACACTTGTATATTGTAAATAATTGTATGCCATCGTTGTTTATATGACACCGCAGTCTTTAATTTTGTACAGATCTGCCGATGGCGGCATTTTGAGCATGTTCGTATAATTACTTAAAACTCTTGCCCTTTGAGAGTGGCCGTTTCCTTGAATAGCGATATATTTTTCTTTCAGAGCTGTGAGCAGTTTAGCGCAAGGTCTGACATCAAATGGAATGTTTGGATCATCTTCATCACTCCTCAGCAAACTCAGCGGAGTAGGAACTATATCAGGTCTGTACTACGCGCCATTATCATTCACAAATCCTTGTACATTTTGTAAATAGTTTGTATTTTATGTATAATATAATAAATAATATTGTAAGTTAACACATCACTTATTTTTACGGCGGTGTTTCAAATCAGAAATGGGTTAAGTTAAAATGAATGGGTAACGGTCGATATATGATAATAAGTTCGGTCTAGGTCTGCGTTATGTTAAAGCACGAGTGGTAAAATACCAACATAACACAACGTTTCGTTATTTTTAAAGAACCAGCGATTAACGCTAGCGATACGTTAATAGATTATTCACATTCCTATGGCAGCATTTACTATATAAATTATGGCGAGTTTATATTAATGGTACCCAAAGGAATTACTCTATCGGGATAAGTTTATCAAATGTGTGTTTTATGTTTACAGAGCTGGTGGGCGGTGGCGTGGGTGTGGGTGGCGTGAACGTAGGCGTGGGCGGCGTGGGCGTGGGCGCGCTGGTGGGCGACAAGCCGCCCGCCGGACGCTCGCGCCTGCTCGAGGACTTCCGCAACAACCGCTTCCCTAACCTGCAGTTGAGAGAACTCGCCAACCACATTGTAGAATTTTCACAGGATCAGCATGGCTCTAGGTAACATATTTTCCTAATAAAATACATAGATCAACCACAATTTTTTTTTTAGTTAAGTCGTGCGGTATGTGGTGTGGCTATGCAAGGAAGACATTTGTTGTCTTCCTTCACTTGCTAGTTTTCCAGCTCAGTTCTTGATAGGGTAACTACACCCCTGCACCAAACTTTACCACACGTATCACACATCGTTCTTATTACATGTTAATAAGTAATCGTTTTTGTTACTTTCCCAGGTTTATTCAACAGAAATTAGAAAGGGCCACAGTTCAAGAAAAACAAATGGTGTTTAATGAAATAATCGGCGCTGCGTATAGTCTAATGACAGATGTTTTCGGAAATTATGTTATACAAAAATTCTTTGAGTTTGGAACTACAGAACAGAAAACCACACTGGCACAAAAGGTAAGACTGTTGATTCACTGACAGCTAAGGCCGAAGAGTTGTCTACTTGTAACTCAAATTGTTTTACAAGTACTTAATCTTAGGAGTTCATTGATGGTTGGTTAAGAATTATGAATATAAATTTATCTTTTTATCACCCTAAGGTTGACTGATAGAAAATTCCTCAGCCATTAAGTCCACCTTTGTTCAGTATTTTATTCTATTGTGGAGCAACATTTTATTAATAAATAAACTGTCCTTAAAATCGTATAGAATTTCATGCACGGCTCACATTACTTTTTTCGCGGCACTGTGATCAGTAGATGTTAATCATTGCTAATAATTATAAGCAGTTGAATACTGTTAAATTGCTGGCACTATAACGCGTTGATTATTTGCAGGTACGCGGGCACGTCCTGAATCTGGCGCTACAGATGTACGGCTGCCGCGTCATCCAGAAGGCGCTGGAGTCCATTCCGGCCGAGCAGCAGCAGGAGGTGGTGCGCGAGCTCGACGGACATGTGCTCAAGTGCGTCAAGGACCAGAACGGGAACCACGTGGTTAGTATACTAGTGTTCTTCTAATGACCATCCGTCATATTGACGTCCTTTGAAAAGACACCATTAAAGGAAGCTGTCTCTAGAGCAATCCCACCGCCACCGATGTCCATACACAAGTAAATCATATACAGATGTTTTCCCAAACACCTCTTTATATCAAATTCTTGTCTATTGGGGTAAGCACCACTTCTTGAATGGTTGGACGATACTTTCATTGATGTGTATGTCTTAAAGCACAGCACTCATTACACACAATGTATTAAAAAGTGAATTTTTATTTTCAGGTACAAAAATGTATCGAATGCGTGGAGCCCAATGCTCTGCAGTTCATAATTAACGCGTTTGCGGGCCAAGTGTACGCGCTTTCGACGCACCCTTACGGCTGCCGCGTCATCCAGCGCATCCTGGAGCACTGCACACCTGAGCAGACCGCGCCTGTGCTCTCCGAGCTACACGCGCACACCGACCAGCTCATACAGGTCTAATTAACAAGCCAGTTGTAACTTACTCGGAAGTTCTTGGGTCAGGTGGAAATCCAAAGGTTTTCCCTGTCTACTTTCTTGCGTTATCGTAATAAAGGGCCACAATTATTTATATGTAAATTATTGTAAAAAAGACATGTTACGATTGAAAAAGACATGATATATTATTTAAAAAAAAAAGCTACAAACTAGGTTTATGTGACAAATGAAGCAGGTATAACATGTTATGTGATCGGCAGGACCAGTACGGCAATTACGTGGTGCAGCACGTGCTGGAGCACGGCGCGGCTGAGGACCGCTCGCGCCTGGTAGCCGGCGTGCGCGGCAAGGTGCTGCAGCTGTCGCAGCACAAGTTCGCGTCCAACGTCGTGGAGAAGTGCGTCAGCCACGCCACGCGCAACGAGCGCGCGCTGCTCATCGACGAGCTGTGCGGCTTCAACGACAAGTGCGTGCACGTTCCGACCTTATCGTTACATTACGTTTGAACGGCTCGTTAGCTGCTAATGCTATAATAAAATAAACCGTGTTCGTGTTCGCAGTGCTCTCCATGTGATGATGAAGGATCAGTACGCCAACTACGTGGTTCAGAAAATGATCGACGTGGCGGAGCCGACGCAGCGCAAGGTTCTGATGCACAAGATCCGACCGCACATCGGCTCGCTCCGCAAGTACACGTACGGCAAGCACATAATCGCGAAGCTCGAGAAGTTCTTCATGAAGGCGCCGGAGCTGGGGCCCATCGGTCCTCCGCCTCCTAACCCTGTGCTGTAGTCTGTGTAAAGTATTAAACGTCCGCGGGTGTAGGCTGATGCGACGGCGCGGGTATCGCCCGCCTATTATAAATTTTGTGAATATTTGCGATTGTACATTTGTAACTATAGAGCTCGTCGCTCGGCCCCGCCCTGCGCGGCCGGCCGGCTGGCGGGCGCGGCCTCTGTACATACGTAGCGGCAGACTGATGTACAGAACGATACGATTTACTGTATACTGTAACAATAGTTGTACAGCGTCGACGCCGTCTCCGGTGCTCGGCCGTCGCGTCACCGCGGCGTAGCGTTTATTGCGTTTCTAGCTCTTAAGTGTTCTAGTATTATTCGTTGTTCGTATGAATCTATGTATAAATATTTGAACGTCTCTCATTCTCGTGTAATTTATGAATCGAAGGAAAGCGGCGGTTTAATGGACCCCGGCGTTTCCATAATTTTAGCTCGTTGTAGATTTACTATTAGCTGGGCTAGGGGACCTTGAATCTTCTAAAGCGATAAAGAGATGCCACAGGCAGTTCTGGACAATCGGCACTATAGTCGTGATTATTATTTTATTATTTTGTACTATTCTTCAAGTCAAGCTCTCGTTTAAGTTATAAACCGGCTTTAAAATCGTACATAGCTTCTCGTTTAGTGCCGGAGTGTATAGTTCGTCGATTATAATTTTGTGAAAATGATATTTTTGTATATTTTTTATGTAATTAATTTAAGTTATTTAGTTAATGAGTCTCCGAAAATGATCGGAGCGAGCGCTTACGAATGGGCGATGCTTATGTTAGTGTGTAGGCGCAGCAGTGTTTCGCGCTGCGCATAGGTTATAGTGATGATTGTAAAGTCCTGTACTGATAGTTGTAGTCCCGAGGTCTACCTTGCCGGTTGCACGTCACAAGCGTAGCTACTCCTCATTCCCCCTGTGTAATTAATTTTTATAGGAAGCGTAGTTTCCTACGTCACCTCAAGATTTTTTACGTTTAGATGTAATTGAAAATAAAATTATTGTATATGGCTGTACAAAAATGTTAACAAAATGATTTGTAAAACCCGTATGTGATGGAATAAGTCGAGGCGTCGAGAGCGGCGACGTGTGACTGATCGCGGCTCTGTACGTCGCGTCTTGTAGGTTGTACTAGATAACATTTATATGATGATCCATCTATTTAGACATTAATTATAATAAAGCATTTCTGTAATAATATTACAAAGAATCTGTTGTTTTAATTATTACCATACATACAAACACCTTCAATCGCTATAGACATTAATTGAGTTCTGTTTCGAAGTCCACACTATGTAACCTTTGCCAAATTATCTACTGTTCCTGGAGGGTTAGCGCAGAACAACACTGAAAAGAAAGTGTCCTTTACCACACAGTCCTCACCTTTGAAAACTTCATGAAAATCAATTTTGAGTATGCAAAAAAATAGTCGTACATAGTCGATTGTCGCATAAGGCCCGGCGCTCAGTGCCGGCACGGCACGGCGTGTCATGGCAAAGGATTTTATTACTAATCAAGTTATTTTGAATCTTATTTCAATGAATTAGATTTCATGTTACTTTATTTCGATACCACGATGCCGCGAAATGACGCGACGTGCCGCTGGATGCTGCGGCATGACGTGTCTTACCGTTTCATTCCACGGGTTGCCACGGCGCGCCATTGCATCCCGCGAAACGTATGGTCACTTTGTGTCAAGGAATTATGATTGCTAAGCTAATTGAAATAACGTTCAAACTTCGAACTTCCTACTTTCTAATCCGCGCGGAGCAAAACTAATTGATGCCAGAGTGGCTGGTCTTTCGGCAGGATGCCACGGAACGCTGCGGGATGCCGCAGCACAACCTGCCGTGCCACGCCGTCAGTGAGCGCCGGTTGTGAATTGTGTGGTGAACTTCTCCACACAATCCTCACCTCAGTGCAAACAAACGGCTGGGAGTAAGGACTTTGTTTCAATTCCAAAAAATAGTCTTAAGGCTATGCCAAATCTCAAAAATAGTCATTAAAGGATTTCAGAGATATAAAGGTGTCTTGGTCCGCCCATTACATACCAAGTTTCCTCCGTGCCTCGAAAAGCACGTTAAGCCGTTGGTCCCGGCTGTCATCTATAGATCTTTGACAGGCGTTACAGGTAGTCAGTGGCCCAAAAAGTCTGACAACCAGTCTTACCAAGGGGTATCGTATTACCTAGTACTAACTGGGTTGTGGAGGTCAGATACGCAGTCGCTCCATGTAAAATACTGGTATTCAGCTGCATCCTGTTAAGCCCAGGCCACACCGCCAGCTGGCGGGCGGACGAGCGGGCGAACGACGCATCGTTTCACCTCTTTTCATACTTTGGTTCACACCGCGAACTACCGAGCTCAGCTACGTAAGCGATACAAATGTATGAAAAGGGCGTCGTTCACGTCGCTCGCCCGCCCGCCAGCTGGCGATGTGGCCTGCGCTTTAGACTGGAAGCCGACCCCAGTGTAGCTGGGAAAAGGCTAGGCAGATGATGAAAGGTGTCTTGGTGAGGATTACGTGGTGTGTGTGGAGTACGGGTATATTTACCTAAAATAGCGTCATAACTGACAATTATACCTTTTTTAATACAACCAAAAAAAAATGGTAGTAATTAAACCGACTTCTATTTAATAGCCTTTTTCTCCTCCAAAAAACTACCTTGTCCTCTAAATTACTAAGTCAGCCACCATCAATGTGCATCTGTACTATCTCAGCCACCATATATCATCGGTGTAAGCTACTGTAAATACATCCCTGCATCGTTCTTATTCTATAGCATCTATATTTGTGACATATATTCAAGCAATAAGCTTCTAAAATAACTATATACACCAATAAAGTAATTCTATCGCCTTCTGATTTTATAACTTAGTACGTTTAGGACTTAGTTAAGTATGACTGATTCATAACTCGTCCTATAATTTATTGTTCATAAATTTACCTAAAATGATCATCAAAAAATTAACTATAGCTACAAAATATAAACAACAAAACAACCGTAGCTTGTTTTTTTTTTGGTAGAATACTCTTTCTAGTGTTTAAATTCACCAAAAGTTAAGTTCAGCTAGGTGCTAGCTAGGTTCATGGGAAACAACAATATTTTATGATAGGCGGAGTCGACGTAGCCCCCTAGGCGGGGCTCCTATTCCTAGCCGCAGGGTTTGAAGTAACCTAACACGAACCTAAGACGTTTCCTTTGCCGCAATGCCTTTTTTACGATGTTTATTATAACAAATTGTGTTAATGTTTATTTTAACTAAATAAAAGATTTACAATCTAGTGGACTATTATTGTTCTGATTACACGAAACGACTCGTCCCCGCGTGAATCGAAGGGCACTCTTTCATTGGTGGTAGCGCGTAGTGGCGTCCGTCTCGCTCTATCGTTGCAGTTTCTAATTTTATGTTAAAAGAATACAATGTAATATTTTAAAAGCTATGTTATATCAATGAAGTTTTTGAGTTGATGCCTGAACTATATTTTTTTAAAGCAACATACGTTGAAGCTGTAAAACTTAAAATGTTGGCGAGTTGCAAAATCCGTGACTGACTTAGTAAATTAGATGGTTATGTATAATCAGAGACAAGTAAAAATAATTGTTGCTCTTAACTTGACGCTTTTAAAAAAGACGAATTAGTTTATTAGAAGCTTTCTTATTTTCCCGAGGCTGACATATAAAATCAGAGGTAAGATTCCGCGGACAAGAAAAAAAATTGTGGCTTGACTTATAATTTCCCTTATTAAATTATCTACATGATGATGTCTACGTACAGGTATGGTATGGTTAGAATGCGGCGGCGGCGCGGCGCTTCCATACCATACGGTCTACGCGTGAGAGAGACGAAATAACAACAATATATCAGACCATCTCGCACAATTCGCAGCGTTCAACTTCTAATAGTTCAAAGTCCAAACAGGCGAGCTTGATGAGCGGCCGTGTGTACTTGCAGTACCGTTTTGATTTTTAAGTGTAGAAACAAAATCAAACACATGAAACGTTTATAGTAGGTATGCTTATACTTTATTGAAGGTCGTTACAACTAAATCCCACGCTATAAAACAAAAATAATTTCATAAAATATAGTTTACATCTATTTATCTTCGACTTTCTCCTTGTCCTTGGTCTTAGGTTTGACACTACGTTCTCGATCGCGCGATGTTCGCTCGCGGTCTCGGGAACGGTCCCGCTCGCGTTCCCGCGGAGAGCGCTCCCGTTCCCGCGAACGTTCACGCTGGCGCGGCGAACGAGACCGCGATTTGTGACGACGAGACCTCGAACGAGATCGCTCCCGTCTGTATGATCTGTAAATAAAATTCAAGTTAATTTGTTACAATACGCCAATAATAAATAGTATAGTATTTATAGTGGTGATAGACCGATCAGCACGTCGCATAATGATAGTCGATGTTACCATCCCGCATGACAAGAACCTCGTGAGAGCTGAGAAAGATAAACAAATAAATTATCTCCACTAGGCACACGAGGTTGTCGGCATGTGGAATCTGAACTCGGCTATCATTATGCCGATTATCTTTACGATTAAAGGCTTGATAGTCAAAAGCCTCGACGAATATCTGTAGAGACTCTCGCTTGGCGGTTGGATCAAGGGCCGGATTCAGAAGGCAGTACTCCTCGATACGACCCGCAGTGTGAGGAGGTTCTAAACACCGGTAGCTTGGACCCTGCTCCCGACACCGGCGGACCACTATTTTTATTTTAATATTTTTAAATGTAAAAACATGGTTTTCTATTAAGAAATATTTTAAAATGTCAATGAATGATGAATAGAGGAAAAATTATTTGCATCGGCTAGATACAGTAAAACGTACTTAGTATAAAAAAATAGTAGATAAATTCGAGGTTTTTGTACTCACTTTTCTCTTATCCTGTCGGGTTTGATAGAACGAGACCGCTCTCGTTCCCTGTCTCTATCTCTTTCCTCCTGTGAAACAAAAAACATAATTACTAGTAAACTTGAAATCATACCAAAAAACCAGAAACAATGTAGACTACTGACCTCATCCCTTCTATCGCGGTCTCGCCTATCGCGGTCGTCTCTCTCCCGAATGCGCTCTCTGTCGCGGTCACGATCGCGTTCCCGCTCGTGCAAGTGCGGCGGCGGGTGCGGGCGGTACGGCGACACGTACGGCGGCGCCGCCATCATGTGCGGCGGCGCGATGTGCGGCGGGCCCAGCGGCTGCCCCATGCTTATCGGCGGACCCACGGGCGGACCCATCGGGCCTGGGGTTAGCTCCTTTATTTCACTTGGCGCCCAACCACTGGGTTCAGGGTGACCTGCAAAGGTTAACATGCATTTTTGGAAAAAAAAAAACAAGTATTTTTTATGGCTGTGTTGGGGCGACGCCACATAGTTAATAGTTCGACTACACTAGAGCAAGATACCAGGGCCGCCACACCTTACTTATTTTCTGGTTGTAAAATGTGGGCCATTGAGCAGTTAGCCTATGTCAACCGCCACAGACGTCTATAGATGTCAAATCAAACAGAGCTTACGACGCCTCGGACGGCATGGCACGTTGAAAATAACACTTTTTTAAAGCGCTTGGCATAGAGAACACAGATTTTTGTTATTGACGTGGCAGTCAACAGTAAGATCTACCCCACAATCTACCCAGATACCTAGAAAAAATGCGAGTATTCTTGTTTTTTTGTCTATGGTGTGTACACCATCTTCAATTCATGCCACCCTAGTGCTTTTTTGGTGAGTTATTAATTTATCATAAATAAAAAGACGATATCATCGGACTGAGCTGGGATGAGCGAAATTACTAAAATTTAAAGGACAGGCCTATTTCATTGTAATTATGACTGTACTCTCTGGCGTTCACGTGGAGGTAAATCAAAAGACAATGCATCAAAACCAACAAAAACTCCAGAATCCAAGTAACAGGAATCGACATAGCGGGAATGATTTTATACTACGTGGTCTGATCAGAACAAAATCCGTAATATATGACATGACGTGTGGCTGCTACGGTTACAAGATCGATTGATTACTATGGCCGCAACAATTACTATTGCAAGCAATTGGGAATAACATCGCCAAACAATCAGTTCTGTTTGAAACCGTGACTGCCCTCCGCGGTACCCTTGTTTTTTTTTTTAACTTACCCCAAGGTTCTTCGTAGGGAGCATGAGGCGGTGGGGGGTAGTAGTGTTCACCGGGCGGGGGGCCGAAGTAGTCCGGCGCTCCCATCTCACGCTGATGACCACTACGCCCGTACTCCCGACGTTCAGCAGTCATCACCTGGACCGAAAATATTAATATTTAATTTAATAATTTATTCCCCAAAAATCGGTATAGTATATAACCTGTAATTAGGCACCGCAGCCCAGGTCGCTACAAATGGAGTAAAAAAATTAAATTAACACAAACTTCTTCATTGATTGAACATAATTTGTTTATATTATTTATTTGTGCTCATGACTAAGCTTGAAATATAAACTTTGATACTGATTTAGATAACTTACCTGTATAGTGTTTTCTCTAACTTGGTAATTATTTGACATTGGTGGTGGCATCATTTCATCATTTCTGGGACCTAAATAGAAAACAACCGATTTTAGTAAAGGAGCTTATTTCAATTCATGAAGTGCAATTTGAAGACAAATCTTTAAAGAAACATTTGGGCCTAAATAAGCAAGCCTGGAGTAGTTTCCCATCTATAGCATGTACTGTGGGGGGGGGGGGGGGGCGCCCACGAGATCAAAGTTGGAAGGTTTAACACTTCAAGCACAGAAGTACAGAGGCGGACTTAATGCCATAGGCATTTTCTACCAGTCAACCTTTGGGTGATGCAAAGACAAGCAGTGGTAGGTGTAAATCTGAAAATAATTTTAAATAATAATAAGATTAACTACAAGGATATATAAAATACTATAAATATATATCAAATACTATAAATATATATCAAAATTTAAATTAATGTAAATAAACATTTCCACGAATATACCAAAATAAAAACACAAACCATGGGGAAAACATTACCGTTGTGACGAGACTGCCAGCTTCTTCCGAATGTACTCACGAACTTTAATTTTAAAAGATAAGCGATTGGTTGCCATCCTGATACCGCACGCAAAATACGCGCTTTGACGTGGAGTTGCGGACACCAGCCCGTTATACAATACAATACAATGCCATCCTGATTTCCTGGGGAAGTGCATTCCACAGAGAAATAGACTGGACAAAGAAAGATTGGTGAATGAAATCAGTGCGGTGAGAGGGACATTGAAGCATACGGTTTTGCGATGATCGCAGGCTCCTATTATGGTTGGCACAAATATACTGAAAGTGGGGAGCAAGGTAACTAGGGGAAGTGGGAGAAACAAGAAAAGAAAACAAGGTGGTATGCGCCCTTTGCTCCCTACCCTGACGTATGGGCAACCACTTAAGAAGAGTCTGGAGTCCGTCCGATTTTATATGTAGGTACAGCATAGTTGATTACCTGGCGGTCTCCGAAGGTCGGGCGGTGGCGGGCGGGACGGCGCGCCCGGGTGCAGACCCACGCCCGCCTCGTTGACTCTCATGCGCCGCTGTCGCTCGCAGTACGCGCTCCACGTCACCTCGTTGAAACCATAGTTGAAATAATCTGAAAATATATGTGTTGTTCTGCCAGTTAGATACCAGGCCCTCGATTTATTTTATTTTTGGCAGCAACTAGTTTACGATTAGGTAGTGGTTATCGAAGAGAATGTGATGAAGCCATGGATTGATTAAGTCTCCCACCATTTTTCTAACAAATGTCAAATGCTGAAACAATCCTGAATAACATTTTTTTTCTAAACTTTGCCTAGATAAAACATACACCGGAACTTGGAACCTCCTCCTTTTACGATTGTGGTTTAAAGGACTTATTACAAATATGTACCAGATATGTCAGCCCCAGGTTTGTTCCAAGGTTTGTCTTCAATGGTGTCAATATTGAACTCAAGTGCAGGCACTCCATTGATGCTCCCTGGTCCATCCAAATCTTCTAATGTTACTTTTCCACCGGTGGTGGTGCCACTGCGAGGTTTTTCTGCAGCACCAGCAGCTACTAACCCTACACCACGCTGAAAAGAGTAGTTTTGGAACATCATACATTGATTTTCAGCTTCATATAGATACCAATTACAATGTAAAAAGCAATAAGCATTTTGTAAGTCATTCCAGTTGAGTAATCACAAGCTAGTGGGTAAGTATAATTTTGATAATTGATGGAATCTTGTAAACATATTAGACATATTATTCTCCCTATAGTCATCTGCAAACCCGATGCATTACAGGTTTTTTATGTTGCCCTCCTTAGACAGAACTAGAACCCTTTTCAACTTTAGTTAGCTTGGCAAGAAGATTAGCCTACTTACTTTTATAGCTAGACTAGCGTAAGATTGAGGTCCCGATTTGATCTCCCCAATAGTGACTTTGATGTCATCACTGTCATCCGAATCAGAGTCTCCGTTGTTCTGACTGTCAGCATCTCCGTTCCGGTCATCACCTTCGCGCGCAACTTCCGCGAAATGCTCGTCGTTGAAGTGAGAGTCATCATTAGTCGCCTCGTTATCCTCCTGATCTTTTTCTTCGCCTTCCTGCAAGTGACAAGCTTGTAAACAGTTGTTTTAGTGCAAAAATATAATAATTCAGATTATGAATCAAAAGTTCAAGGTTATTTCATATTGTTTATTTACGAGCGTTAACAAATACAGTTGAAAATATTTAAATAGACGCATTCCACACGTAAACTTTCGATCAAACATTGTTATAGGTTATGTTATACTTACTGTTGCGGCGTCGGCTGTATTAGTCTGTTGCTGTTCTTTTTCGGTACCATCAGTAGGTTTATCCAATGCCTGATCTGGATTTGATTCACCATATAACCAACTATCGTCATTTTCATCTCCAGGCGCCGTTTCTACAGCCGCGTCTGCCATTTTTATTTTGCTATAATTTTGTATGACAGACTCTTGATAGAGTTGTCAAACGGGTGCGTTCCGAGCAAGGATGGAGGTTTTATGGAGGTTCCGACTGTTCCGAGTTATACCAAAAAATTAAAATCGCTACTAGCGCGTCTAAATCCGTTTCGAATAGCCGAGAACCCCGTGATCGACCATCACCGATTTCTCATCGAGGCCATCTTGCTTTAACAGGATCTAGCTCAGCTAGACCAAATCGTTTCCATTCGGAACGGTTCTGTTAGTTCTCAGAACGTTGACGTTCGAAAACAGCAACTCAAATCTTTACGTTTATTTATCCGCAACAACAACGAGTTGTTTATTTGTCATTTGTTTAGATTGATTTTGATACCTATGTTTTTTTTTTAATGACTGCCTCATTGCTCTAGTGGTCGCAAGCGCGACTGCTCAGCACGAGGTCCTGGGTTCGATCCCAGACCGAGCAAAGTAATATTGGGTTTTTCCAGCAGGAATTTCTCAGTAGCAGCCACGGAGTCTGGATTTGTGCCCTACTGATGGCAATAGGCTTGCCCCCTGTTACTTGGTACTTAAGCATAACTGACGAAATGAGGGTGTGGTACACCTCTGCTTAACCCTTCGGGGATTACAGGCGTGATGTTATGTAGCTATGATTTTTAAATATTTTTTTTTTTACAATTTTTCTACACACAACAATCAAACAAAATGTATGAAATTGAAACGTCACTTTTGTCAGGGAGCTCACAGTGCAGCATGACAAGGACAACGCTGTAAGGGTCAGAATAACCCCGAATTGTGAAAATTGAATGACTCTCGTAATAATATTACTGCAACATTCACTTTGTGATTAATATATAACAAAGCTCGTAGCTAAATAATAACAGCCGCTCGGATCAATCTTTAGGTTAAGACGTGCCTGCCTAGGTTGGTCTGTGGATGGGTGGACCATTATATACCGAGTTTCCTCCGTGCCTCGGAAAGTACGTTAAGCCGTTGGTCCCGGTTGTCATTTTTAGATCTTTGATAGTCGTTACAGGTATTCAGCTTAAAAAGTCCGACAACCACTCTTACCAAGGGGTATCGTATTACCTAGTACATACTAACTGGGTTGTGGAGGTCAGGTAGGCAGTCGCTCCATATAAAATACTGGTATTTAGCTGCATCCGGTTAGACTGGAAGCCGACCTTAACATAGTTTTGATAAGGCTGTAGCTGTAATACATGAAAACACACATCGGATCGCGGCCGCTGCACTCGCTTCACTAAGCCGTGCGCGCTGCTTGGCAATATTTATATGTGGTGCCAACACGCCGCGCTCTAGGCGACGGCGCTGTGCGCGCCACCACACGGATATCTAATGGAACTATATTCTTATAGGAAAGACCCAAATGATTCCTATTGGTTGTTGAAATATTGGTAATTGTAAACAGCCCACTACTTGTAATATATTTCTAGCTTTAAGTCTGGGTACATTTTGTAAATGGTATTCCAATAAGCTTCAGCACTTGCAACAACTACGTGCAACTACGTCGTCATCATCTGGAGTATTATTCCACACCACCTAAGCGCTACAAGGCTAGGCAGATGATGATATAAGTAGCAGGCGAGGTCCTAGGGGGGAGGGGGCGGGGTCACAGGGGTCATGACCCGTCCCAAAATCATACACGCCAAATTGATAAACCTTTTCCTTTATTGATTTTTTCGGATATAAATTATTACCTAATTTTCTGCATAATCGTTCAACAAGAGAAACTAACCTTAATCGAGGCAGAATTCAAAAATTTTCGAGATCGCTTCGTTCGCTAATGCATCAGAGTTACCTTTATTCTCATCTCTGTATAAATGAACAAATAAAACCAAATACACTGAGGGAAGGCGGGCTGCTTCAATTTTGAGCTCTCTTCTCTCGCTCTTGCATTCTTAGTATTAAGAGCCGATCCGGGCGGGTCATGGCCGGGCGTCATGACCACCCCGCCTGGGCTGGGCCTAGGTCGACCGTGATCATGTTTCTGAACTCATTGATATAAATAAAATAAATAGAAGTCCGGCTCGCTTAGCTCGCTATTGCGTTCTCTTCATCTTAAAACTTTAAACTTACCAATCTAACTATCTCAGGGGCTGGGCCGTAGCCAGGGGATGGGGGGAGTAATGGTTTAAACCTCCGAAATTTCAACTACAACTATTAAGAAATCAACCTATCCGAGGTGGAGTGCAAAAACATTCTCTATATTCATATCTCATAGTTTTTCAATTATGCAAAAGTTGATAGAGGGATCCTATTCTCATATCCGTATAAATTAAAAAAAGAAATAGAGCTAAAATTTTCCAGCTCGTTTCACTTGCTAATACATCCTGTACTTTTGAATTCTCCATGAGTTGACAGAGTTCCTCCTATACTCATTCCTGTATGAATGAACAAAAAGAACTTAATTTATCCTAGGATTCGTGCAAAAATTTTCGAGCTCGCTTCGCTCGTTCTTGCGTCTGAGTACCTACACAACTTCTGTATGAATCATCATCATCATCATTTCAGCCGAAAGACGTCCACTGCTGGACATAGGCCTTTCCCAAGTGTCGCCATATTGACCGGTCACGTGCGACTCGCATTCAGCGGATCCCTGCAACCTTCACCAGGTCATCGGTCCACCTAGTAGGAGGCCTTCCAACGCAACGTCTTCCGGTTCGCGGTCGCCACTCCGAAACTTTTCAGCCCTATCGGCCATCCGTTCTGCGAGCAATGTGACCTGCCCACTGCCACTTAAGTTTGGCTATTCTTCGGGCTATGTCGGTAACCTTGGTTCTCTTGCGGATTTCCTCATTTTTGATTTGATCACGCAAGGAAACTTCGAGCATTGCCCTCTCCATTGCTCTTTGGGTGACTTTGAGCCTTTTGACGTTTCGGTTCCGTATGTAATCACTGGCAACACACACTGGTCATAGACTTTCGTCTTGAGACACTGCGGTAAGTTGGACGAGAAGATACCACGCAACTTCCCGAACGCTGCCCAGCCGAGTCGGATTCGACGATTGTCTTTCTTGAAGTTAGACCTACCTACATAATCGTCTACAACTTCGAGTGTAGAGTCTCCGATCTTGAAAGGAGTGGGTGTTACATGGGCATTCAACATGACTTTGGTTTTGTCCATGTTCATTTTAAGACCCACTCTTTCGGAAGCTCTACTGAGGTCATCGAGCATTGTACTGAGGTCCTCCATGGTTTCAGCCATGACCACTATGTCGTCGGCAAATCGAAGGTGAGAGATGTACTTGCCATTGACGTTGATGCCTAGCCCTCTCCAGTCCAGAACCTTGAAGACATCCTCCAGTGCAGCGGTGAACAGTTTCGGAGATATGACGTCTCCCTGTCTCACACCTCGCTCTAGAAGGATAAGTTCCGAGGTCTGGTCCTTAAGTCGGACTGACATGGTGGCGTTTATGTACAAACATTTAAACATCTCGATGTACCGATAGTCGATTTGGCACCGTTGGAGAGACTGCAGTACAGCCCAAGACTCGATTTTATCAAAGGCTTTCTCGTAGTCCACAAACGCTAAACAGAGAGGCAGGTTATACTCTTCGGTCTTCCGTATAACCTGCCGTAGCGTATGTATGTGGTCTACGGTGCTAAAGCCTTTTCGGAATCCGACTTGTTCGGGAGGCTAAAAATCGTCAAACCTGCGCGCGAGACGATTCGTGATGACTCTTGAAAACAAGTTGTAGACATGGCTTAGAAGTGAGTTGGGCCTATAGTTCTTCAGCCGGGCATTGTCTCCGTTTTTGAAGAAGAGTACCACCACACCCCTGCACCATGCCTGCGGCGTTTTCTCCTCGAGTATGACGGAATTAAACAGCTTCTGAAGGGCCTTAAGTACCGGTTTGCCATCCGCTTTCAGGAGTTCGGCGGTAATTCCGTCATCACCCGGTGCCTTCTTATTTTTAAGCTGTTTCAGAGCCATCCTAATCACGTACAGGCTGACATCCGGAATGTCTTCGGTATAGTGTCGGGTCAGTCTAGCTCATGGGTGGTTAGATAGATTTGCAACGGGTTTACTAATTGAAGTGTACAACTGCCCATAAAAACTCTCGAACTCCCTCAGCAGCTCCGGTTTGGCGGATACGATCCTGCAATCGTCGGTCTTCAGTTACGTGATATTTAAATCCAGAGATAATAGTAATAATACTTTAACACCCCCCCCCCCCCCAATCGGTCCCCAACCAAATTCCTGGCTATGGCCCCTTGAGACTCCCCCCCCAAAGACTGACTGGGACTGCGCCGGATAAGATAAGTAGCAAAGTTGAGGACTATTTATAAGTTGTATGTTTCCAAATCACGATTCTATAACATTTTCTCGATAGAAAAATACCTCTCTTTAATGAATTATAAAAGGACAATTTTCGATTAAAAACTTTAAATTAGTTCACCAAACTTTGCAGGATAGTCGGTCTATATATAAAGCAGAAGGTATCCGTTTTGCTTTTTTCAAAACCCGTTGTTTTCATCGTTAAAGAGAAGGTTTAAAACCAGCCTTCTAAAGGCGGCTTAGTCGCAAAACGTCTCTTTTGCAAAATGTCACTTTCGCAGAATGACTCTTTCTCATAAGGTCGCTTTCTCACAATGCCTCTTTCGCAGAATGTCTCTTTCGCATAATGTCGCGTTAGTGACAAATTTGACAGGTTTAAAAATAGTTAATTTTTCCAGTTTCTGTTTCAGTTTACAAGTTTTACAATTTATTCATACTCGTAGAATAAACTTATATATTTTTAAATATACAATGAATCACGTCATCATCAATATAATTATTTTATTTGTTTTGTCTAATTAATAAATCTTCTAATGTGTTCTCGTCTAGCTAACGGAAAGTACTTGCATAGATACAACCTTGTAGCCAGGATTATCCATCAGCAACTTGCTCTAAAATACAGAAGTGCTGTTCTATAGGTACGTGCCCGTCCCAGTTCTCGAAAACGGCAATATCACATTGTGCTGGGATCAATCCATCATCACTGACAGGACTATTGTAACCAACAAACCTGATATAGTGGTGGTGGATCGATCAGAGCGACGCGCAATGATCTTGGTCCCGCATGACGAGAACCTCGTGAAAATCGAGAAAAATAAGCAAATCAAGTATCTTGACTTGGCTCGCGCTGTTGTTGACATGTGTAATGTGGACTCAGCAATCATTGTGCCGATAGTCGTTCAGCCAATGGCTTAATTGCCAAGAGCCTCGACCAATGCCTGAGGAGGCTCTCGTAAGGTAGCTCGATCAAGGGCTTGTTTCAGAAAGTGGTACTCCTAGTCACGGCTCACGGCTCGTATTGTTAGGAGGTTCCTATCTGTGGAACCCCGACTGCCGGTAGCTTGCCCTGTTCCTGATATCGGTGGGCTACAATTTTTTTTAATTTTTCGTTTCATATTGTTTTTTTTAAGGAATATTAAAAAAAAAACTAAAATTTGTAAAGAAAGAAATGAAGGGAATAAAAATTAATTATTATTATTAAAAAATAAAGAAATATTAGTATATTCTTAACAACAGGTTCAAACGGACAACGGACGGACGGACGTTTAAACGGATTCATTTTTATTTATTTTTTGCTAAATTGTAGTGTTAATGAATAAAATTGTAAAACTTGTAAACATTTAATAAGAAATTGGAAAAATCAACTTTTTTTTTAAGCCTGGCAAAATTTTATTCTAAGTTACTAACGCGACATTTTGCAAAAGAGGCATTGTGAGAAAGCGACCTTATGAAAAAGTCATTTTGCGAAAGCGACATTATGAGAAAGAGACATTTTACGACTAGTAGACATTTTGCGAGAGACGTTTTGCGACTAAGCCCTAAGGACCCCGATGCACAACTCGTCAGTGCCAGATTAATATACCTTTGGTCAGTGCGGGTTTGGCCTTCAGACGGGAGAGGACGCAGTTCATCAATATAATACTGGAGGATGTATTTCTTTGTTTTCGCGCAAAAGATCCGATTGACCTTTTGTGTTCTACAGCACCTGTTATTTTTGGTACAAATTTCATTATTTCTAAAATTGCATATTGTGTTGCAACTTGCAAATAATCTGTAGTTAGGCAACATTGGCCAAAACGATAGGTGTACTGGTGTACTGTACATCATATAATACACAATTAGAAAAAAAAAGAAGAAAAGTACATATGAAACAATACTTTTTAATTTCAGCAGCTTTGAATAAAATAAATGATGTATATATATGTTATTTTCCATAGACAGTAATTAGTCAAGTCCATTCCTTCTTCGTGGGAACAGCTTTTGTTCAGCCTGTTCCACTTTCTGGGCCACGTTAGCCAGTTGTTCAGACGCATCGGAAGCCGCTGCGCCGCACGTTTCTGCCAGTTCTTGGACACCTTGAGATACCTGCAAATATTGATGATCATGTTAACATACAAGCAAATGGTACTTTAATAAGCATGTTTTCCCCCCAGGCCCCAATCCGATTGAAGCTGGTGATAGTCATCTATTGCAGCCTTTGACTAGCTGTGTGGCCAAAACCACCCTGCTGAATGCAAATTGATGCTGACAAATGTTATTTCCTCATTTGCATTGGAAGCCTGTGTTAGGAGACTCTGCTCTGCCATAAAATAAAGCAAATGGCAATGCTTACAGCGTCAGCTTCGACTTTCACTTCAGCGGCAGCAGCTTGCATGTTGTTTACAACTTCTTGCATCTGGGCTGCATGCTGAATGGGTTCAGACTCGAGCACTGGACCTGCCTGAAATATGCAAGAAAATTACTTTTTTTTCATCACTAATATTAATTTTCTAAAATAAGAAAGAAGCCCATATTGTGGTGTCATATTAGCTTTTTGTCAAAGTCACGTGTTATCCTCACCCTTACTTTCAAAACAGAGAGATGTGTTATAATTTTAAGGTACATTAATTTATTATACTCTATATTTCAGTCATGGATCTTATCAATCTTGACTGAAAAAAGATCTTTTCCACAAACATTTGATTTATGGATCAATCTATGAAAATGTAGTTCCCACATGCAACAGGAAATGTTTGGGTTATGATAACTTCCGCAGCTTTCTGAGCAAGAGAGTAATTTTCTTAGTGTGTGCAAACTGAAGTTTAGACTTGTAGCTCGGTTCTGTGCCACACAGTTCTAAACTTGAGGCCCAGTACTGAGCTATGAGTTTAGAGCTACAATTTACAGAGTGCAAAAAGAGGATCTCTAATGTTTCTAAAATGGCACAATTTCATAGAAATGTACTTAGTTACCTGCAAAGACATTCAAATATTGACAAGCGATAGACGGGACAAGAGAAAATCATAATCCAATACTTGTTACTACTTAGTAACAAATCGGTCTACACAGTGGGTGTATGACACTAGACACACAAGGTGTGTTCAGGGTATCAGGTAGCATTTGTGTGTCAAAAATGTTCAGAATTTTTGTATGATAATATTCCCAATATTAGCTCTATTAAGTCTTTTAAATCTCTTTTGTTTACCTGTTTACAGCGGTGCATGCAGTGGCAGTGATGTTTGAGGACAGGCTCTGCAGCAGCAACTTCATGCATGTGCATTTCATTCTGCTGCATCTGAAAATCAAACACTTTGATTATAATTATGCCCTATTTTACCATTTACAGCTTTTAAAAATGGGTAATTCCAGCCTACCTTGTATGTACTGTGTATTATCATAACATTTTAAAATTTTTATTTACAAATCAGTTTTCTGCCAGAATATTCATGAAATAAGTTTATCCTAAACAACATTGGACTCATGCACAGATTTAAATAATAATAAACAAGTAGGTTTCATGTCTCTAATGCAAAAGTAAATAATATCAATATGAGTCATCCTGTTTCTTGCTTAGACACCAGGATGCTATTTTTCTAATAGAAAACTTTAAACTGCCACTTTCAGTCTTTCACAGCAAATTACATAATTTAGTATCAAAACATCAAAGTTATTAGTGAAATAGCTATGTGAACTGTGTGTCTTACATTTTCAATAAAATTCGGGTCAGTGTAGTTGTTCAATTCAGAAGCCATATTTATAGCTTCATTGAGCTTCTCATGTCCAGCAGTTGCATTGTTGATAGCCTGAGCAGTGTTCACCAAATTGGCGGTCGCAGTGTCTCCTTGTTGCCCATTAGTTGGGGCATTCGCTGCCAGCCCAAGTTTAGCTTCCAATTGTTCAATTCTATTCTGTAAAATTGAAATGGGGTCCATTTTTCAGTAGGCAGCAGTCACTGATTAAAAGTAAAATAAAATAAAACTAATCTATGCAACTATTCTGATTTAATAAAATAAATGAATATCGCAATTTTCGAATACAAGAGTACTATTTTAATTTCGTTTGACATTACGTCAACGAAGCGCGTCAAAGTATGAATATGACAGACAGAACTGTTTTGCACCTTTTTAGTGGACAGCAAAGAGTAAAATAACTATAGGGGAAGTGCATAATGTGACTAAAAAATACATACACTTTTGAGTGTGACTTTAATTAAAAATAATTGTTCAAATTCAAATTCAAATATATTTATTTGAGACACATAGGTAAAGTAAATACACGGTGTTATCAAAAAGAGTTATGTTTCACTATGTGCTGCCTTGCAAAGGCGTACAAATAATGTCTACACATTAAGTCGTGCGGGTAGTTTTTATAGGTATGTATAAAAACTGAAACTTAAATAAAAACTAAAACTAGGTACTGTCATTACAGCTAATTACCTAATATTAAATCTTTAATAAAATCTTTTATAAAATATACGTTAAACAGAAACAAATAATCAATACAAAGTAAGTAAACAATTAAATTATTGAGTTGTAAGTAATAATCATAATCTTATGAACTAAAGCTAATAAAAGTAATAAAAATATAAAATAAAAACAGTCATTTTTCTTCAAGGTATTCATTTATAGAATAGTATGCTTTGTGAATTAAGAAGTTATGGAGTGTTTTTTTGAACGTATTGGGATCTCTTGATGTTTTTACTGACTTAGGTAGTTTATTGAATATTTTTGGCGCCATTCCTAGGAAACTTTTTGAGTAAAGGGCTGTTTGATGGGATTTGGACTTAAGTGCACCTTTTTGTATTTTACCTTATTGTATTACCTTATTGTATTTGAATGTTATAAGTTGTGCTGTGGAACAGTTTGTGACTTCCATAATTAAGTTACTCTGCTTTTCTTCACTATTCTAATAATTTTAGTTTTCACTTGGTGTCTTGGAAAATCGTTGATTTTTCTAACTCGGTTTCTCGATTCCAAACGAAATAATTTCATCAAAACAAAAAAAAAAGTTTTTGACACTTTCTCAGTGTCACTGCTATAGATAGTGTCAAGTAGTTGTTGTATTGTGTTTATTGCTAAATGTGCAATTTATTTTAACTATTTTCGCAAGAAATAATTGTTAAAAATGGATGAAGAGTTAGGTGGACTGACGGAGGACGATTTTGTGATACCACCAGTTAAATATGAGTGTCAGTATTTTTGTTTAACAAACAAGTTATACAAACTTGAAACACATGTACATTTATGATAAATTAATTGAGTAAATTCGTGTCTATTTATGGTATTTTGTTCTATTACAGACTTGGACCACACAGCTGATGTACAGTATGTATAATACTAAACATTTTGCCTAAAAACTTATTTTGTTTAGAACATGATGCAACAATAACTTCAAGTCGTTATCTGTTAAAATATCTACCTACCTATTAAGAATTTGATGATGTATGGCGTACCTACAGTGGAGAAATACTCTTCAAAGTTGATAATAGACTTAATTTATTAAATTCTAGTTTTCCTTGAGAAAAATAGTATTCCTGATAGGTTATTGCACAAGTATTTTGATGATTCATCATTAATTTATTTATAATCTTCCTGTACAATACCAATTCTGTTTAGTTCTGTTCTTCTTAAGTTTTCTCGAGCTGTTTCTTTACAAATTTAATAACAATAGATCCAATTATAGCGGGCTTGGGACACCAAGGCAACAATCCGCAAATCAGCATGCAGGAAGGAATATCTGCAGATAACCTGTGCAATGTGGAATTAAGTAGTGCTCTGGAGAATGAGATTCCTGAGTATCGGTTCACGTCGCCTGACCCAAGGCTGCGGTTACCAAGTTTGCCCAGGAATAAAAAAATTGAGCATATTGAAAGCAGCAATACAAAATCAATCTTGTATTGCCATGGCTGTTGCTGCGTAGCCAATCTCAAATTTCCCAACACTGACAGTGCTCCTCGACCGGAACCTGCCGTGCCAGAGACCAGGGCACTCATCTGCTTCAGGGAGGGCAATACACACCCAAGGATGATGCGTTTCATGAGTTGGGTATTCTCGGGAACTGGAATCAGTCCTCGAGAATACATGTCACGTGTCATAGAGCGCATCGACTTTCTGAGGCAGAAAGTTTGTGCATGGGCTATTCATATCCATCGGAATATGCGAAGAGTAGATCGAAACACCTAGAACTGCATGTTCCAGAGTGACGGAAGATATATACAGGACATTCGAGCGACCCGTTCCCATTCAAGGAGTGACTGACGCGCATCTTCCGGATTACGACGCCATGAGTGCTTTTTGGCGAAGTATTTGATCGGTGCCCGTCAGTCACCCTGAGGCGATTGGATGCGTGTTGTTGAGCAGGCCTGTAATTCAATCCAAGGAATGGAGGCCTCCATTTCTGGGGTTTCATTGGTCCACTGGACGTGACCCGCGCAGTTCGTCCGTTACCAAAATGGAAATCTGTCGCAATTCCAGTCACCCTTAGAGACTGGGTCGCTTCCACCATTCTTTACAACTGTTACCCACCTACTCCATAAGTTAGTAAGGTACTATAAAAAACTAATAAAATTAAAACTATAGACCAATTACGTGTTTACAGACGGTCTATAAAGTTCTTACATCCTTCTGAGAGCAAAAATTGTTCATCATATTGATAGCAATTCAAATATCAGACTGTCTCTCAGCAAAATGAATGTAGGAATGGGACCTGCGGTACTAAGGAGCTGCTCTTTATCGACATAGCCGTAAGCTAACAGGTTCGTCGATCCCGGAGGATTTGTTAACGTGTTGGATAGATTATAAGAAGGCATATAACTCAGTGCTTTGCCAGATTGAGCGAGGAATATTTTAGGGTGACAGTTTAAGTTCGCTTTGGTTTTGCTTGGCCTTGAATCCTCTGAGCACACTACAAGAATATTCAGTTCTAGGCACCGGTTACATGGATGACTTGAAAATCTTTGCCCCCAACAATTTGCGACTGATGATACTCAATTTAACTGAAGCTTTTAGTAGCGCCATCAGGATAGAATTTGGTGGGGACAAATGTGCGGTCATCTATGTAAAGCGAGGGGAGATTATGGAGTCCGTGGGTATTCAACTCTCAGATTACATATTCCTTAGATCCCTCTCTTCAACTGAGACCTACAAGTATTTGGAAATGTCAGAAGCATTAAGCATCAATGCTGAAGTAATCTTTGAAGGAGCGCTTTTTAAATAATTTTATCAGGCGGAAATAAGGTGCCTTCAATGGTCCTAAACATTGCCAACTATCATTCTGGTGTTGAATAAGGTGCGTGCCTTCAATGGTTCCAACCATTGCCAACTATGAGTCTGTTGTTCTTTCAGCATACTGAAATGGACTCGGACAGAACATGACGCCCTGGATTGGGGGGTCTGCACACTGCTGACCGCAAATCGTATGCATCACCCGCGAACATCGGTGATGAGATTGTATATCCCGCGGAAGTGTAGAGGTCGTTGCTTCTTAAATACGTAGGCCTTGCACAACCGCGAGGTGTGCAGTCTCAGGGAATACTTCATTGAACCCGACGTGGGTATGTATACCGAGATATAATCTCTGTGAACAAGGGTCTCACCTCGCTCTCATTGGCTAACGATAACTGATGATGACCGCAGGGATGTATGGCAGAGCAAGAGCAACACGGACGCTTTTTTGGGCCACTCACGGTTCTGATGTAGACCTCTTGGCGTCCGTAGCCTGGCTACGTTTCGTTTACCTCTTTGGACAAACCGCAGGTTTTGTATGTGCGAGGATGAAATTATCATGACAAATAATTATCGGAAATGCATTATCAAAGACGGTACGCCACCGTCCGGTGATTCGATCCGACATATTGTTTCCGGTTGCTCTCGTCTTGCTAACTGCAATTGCTTGCACAGGCACAAACTAATAGCTAGGATTATCCACCAGCAACTTGACTTTTTTTTTTTTTTTTTTTTCCGAATGGGAAATCATCAAATGACCCCCCCCACTCTCACCCCCAGCAACTTGCCTTGCAGTACAACATTGTAGATTATGAAATACCATACTACAAGTAATTATGTGCTCGACCCAGCTCTCGAGAACTGTTATGCCACATAGTATTGGGAACGACCTATAATAACGGACAGTACTATTTTAGCAAATAAGCCTGATATTGTGGTGATAGATCGCCGAGAACGCCGTGCAATGATTGTTGTTGACATCACTGTCCCTCATGACGACAGTCTCGTGAAAACTGAGAAAGATGAAAAAATCAAGTATCTTTTCGGCTGGCTTAATTCAGTAAGGAGTACTCCTGGACACGGTCCGCGTAGTGAGGAGGTTCCTCTCTCTGGAGCCTTGACCACTGGACTCTGGACAGCCATTGACATTGACAACAAGGTAGACCTTGTTCTTGATGCCGATAGGCTACTATTTACAACATGTAACATAATTAACGCACATCCTGAAATTAGTTTGTTCAGAATCGTTTACTGAATCGATTTCTATAATTTTTATTATAGGTATTTTTTTTTCCCAAAAATAATTAAAACTACGTAAATTACAGTAAAAACTCGTTAACTCGTTTCAAACGCGAGCGAATACCTACTAGGCTAACAAGACCCTCATACCTACGTGTGCGACTGTCTGCGTTCGTGGATTTGTACTGTGACCACAATATTCTTCCGGAATTAGTATAACTAAATCAATCAATAATCAATGCTCATATATGTTTAACTAAAAATTCAGTGTATGTATTATGATTATAACATAATATACTAATTGGGTTGTCTGAGGGTGTGCGTTAATTACGTTACATGTTGTATATAATTTTATCTGGTTTTGTTTTTAAAATGTTATATGTACTGGAAAAATATTTAATATAAATAATATTCCATTAAGCGCTGGGCATCAATGTTACTGACATGAAGCAATCGTGGAAGGAGCGCTTCTTTGGCCGCCTGAAAAAAGTATTTACTAGTCTTTTACTAGGCGGAAATAAGGTACGTGCCTACAACGGTTGGGTCATGCCGGTTTTGATGTACTCGGTATACTCAAATGGACTCAAACAGAACTAGACGCCCTGGATAGGAGGGTCCGTACATTGTTGACGGCATATTGAATACATCACCCTTGTTCTTCGGTTATGAGACTTTATATACCGCGGAGGTGTGGAGGTCGAGGCTTTTTAAACGCTAAGACTCTCCACAATCGCGGTATATGCAGTGTCAGGGAAAATTTCCTTGAAGACGACGTGGGGATGCATCGAGATGTGGTCCGGTGGACAAGGGCCTCACCTCGCTCTCCTTGGGTAAAGAGAACTGTCGCAAACCTGTAGTGCTTGACACTAACGATCGCATGGAGGTATGGCAGAGTAAGGAGCTTCACGGACGCTTTTTCCGGGCCCTGCATGGGCCCGATATAGCCCTTTCAGCGTCCGTAGCCTGGCTACGTTCCGGGGACCTCTTCGGAGAAACCGAAGGTTTTGTCTGTGCAATTATGGATGAAGTTATGATGACGAATAACTACCGGAGATTTATTGTGAAGGACGGTACGGTTGACATGTGTCGGGCATGCCACCGTCCAGGCGAATCAATCCATCACATTATCTCCGGGTGTTCTCGTCTGGCTAACGGAGAGTACTTGCATAGACACAACCTTGTAGCTAGGATTATCCATCAGCAACTTGCTCTAAAATACTACCTTGTGGAATCGGAAGTGCCGTACTATAAGTATGTGCCCGACCCAGTTCTCAAAAAATGGCAATACCACATTGTACTGGGATCGATCCATCATCACAGACAAGACTGTTGTAGCCAATAAGCCTGGTATAGTGGTGATGGATCGGTCAGAGCGGCGCGCAATGATTGTTGACATAACGGTCCCGCATGATCAGAACCTCGTGAAAGCCGAGAAAGATAAGCAAATCAAGTATCTTGACTTGGCTCACGAGATTGTCGACATGTGGGATGTGGACTCAGCGATCATTGTGCCGATAGTTGTATCAGCCCATGGCTTAATTGTCAAAAGCCTCGACCAATACCTGAGGAGGCTCTCGTTAGGCAGCTGGATCAAGGGCTTGATTCAGAAAGCAGTACTTCTGGACACGGCTCGTATTGTTAGGAGGTTCCTCTCTCTGTAGCCCTGACCACCGGTAGCTTGGACCCTGTTCCCGATATCGGTGGGCTACAATTTTTTATATTTTTAAATGTTTTTTTATGTTGTTTTTAGTTTAAGAAATATTTAAAAATGTAAAAGATTTGTATGAAAATAAATAAAGGGAATAATATTCCATTAAAAAAAAAATATGCAGTACTCTTTTTTTATTAATTCTAAGATTATTCAATGTTAACAAAATAAAATCAAAATAAACACATACATATTAACAATTTCAGGCTACACGCATGGGGCAACACCCTGAAGGAAGCATTCGAGCAGTGCGGCATGGCTATGTTTGCATACATGACAGAAATGCCTTACGTCCAGATCGAAGAAGTGCATACAATAGAAGCAAACGCCGATGATCTGATGGGCCTCCTGTACCACTTCCTCGATGAACTATTGTTTCTATTCTCCGTTGAACCGTTCCTAATCTGTAAAAAGTTAGTGATCACAGAGTTTAATACACAAGAATTCAGGATAATTTGTAAGTGTTTCGGTGAAGAATTTCAACTGGGCAAGCATCCGCAGGGTACTGAAGTAAAGGCTATAACTTATTCAGCAATGCAGATTGTAGATGAACCTAAGGATAATAAGTATGAAGTATTTGTTATTATTGATATTTGATAATTATATTTTTGTTGAATACTTTTATGGTTTTCTGTTAAACACACTGGTACATATTTATCTTATTGCACATGTAAAACACCGGGAGAGTTGGAAAGGAATGGGGGAGGCCTTGCCCAGCAGTGGGACAGGACAGGCTAAAAAAAAAAATAAGGCACATGCTTATGTCTATTAAATATTTAAGTAAAAGAAGTTATAATTATGATGAGCATCTAGTAGTTGTGGAAATGATGAAACAAATCATTTATATTTAGTTAAGACAAATGAATATCAATGTTTAGAATTTTCATAACTTCCCGTTAGGTGTTATTGATTCCATGAGATTTTTTTTTCGTTTTTAAATTGTTCAATTACGTACCTTTTAGAGTTTAAAAACCGTACTAGTAGTTGCATATCATCTCTTATGGCAGTGTGTCAAAACACCTGCGCTACGTTCTTAGTTTGAATGTGCCATTGGCTTCACTACTTCAAGAAGGTATATTTTTGTCATAGACTGTGTATTGAGAATTTAAGATACGCAGTGCAGCGCAGCTTTTTTCACTCTAACTATAGTTTGCAATTGCATCATAATCGGTTCAGACGTTTCCAAATGTTAGTATGGAAATATCACTTTTCACGAAATCGTCCATACAAATTGGCAATTTCATACTTTAACCCCTATCTGCTGGTATGTATTTCCTTCATATGTTCAAAGTTTGTCTGTAAAACCCACTGTCTCAAAAACATTTTCTTCTAAAATCAGATTCAAACGTCAAGGTTTGGAACCAATATTACCCCTCTATAAAATACATATATTTAAAATATATTGGACCTGGGGGGCTACTATGACGTCCTAAAGCAGGAGTAATTCCAGTGTGGGGAAAGAGACAGAGCTATAGAAGTCGTCTAGCACCATCTCTATCCCACACTGGAATTACTCATGTTTTTGTCATAGTAACCCCCCTGTGCTATATTCTACCTTTGTATTTGTGGTTGATTGACTTGTTGGTCAAGTTGTCTCTAGCGCGACTGCTGAGCATGAGGTCCGGGGTTAAACTCCCAGGTCAGGCTAAGTGTTATTGGGTTTTTCTATCAGGAATGTCGCAGTTGTAGCCACGGAGTTTGGATTTCGGCCCGTTTGATGGCAATAGGATCACCCCCTACTACATGGGACTTAAATATATCTGGCGTACTATTAGGTACACCTCTGCCTAACCCTTCGGGGATTACAGGCGTGATGTTATGTTATATTTAATATTTGTGTGAGAATGAGGTTTTACCCTGAACTGTTCTTGTCCCATGTGGTCCTAGCGTTAAGCACCTTACGTTATTGCAACAGCTGTCGTCATCATTAGTGTCCTTGCTCCACCTATAGCTGAGTATCGGCGTCCACCCATGTCGAGCTAATTTCCGAGCGAAGCAATTCGTCAAATAGGTATTGCCTTTGGGTAGAAGACTGATCCTTTATCCTTTTTTTGTTTGATACTAAGTGTTGCGCGACCTTCATGAAATTATTTTAAAAATATTAGATCCCTATTTGAATCGGATTTTGTTAACAACTTAACGGTTTTATTTTTACAGAAACCTTATATTTTTAAAATAAAAGTTAATTCTTATAACATCAGCTATCTGCCAGTAAGTCTCGTCAAAATCGGCCCAGCGTTTTCGGAGATCACCCGAAGCAAATACACAAAAAAAAAAAAAACATCTTTTTTTGTTATTATAAGTACCGTATATACTTCCATATGCATTCAGTAAAAAGCTATTATTTTGAAATTACAAACAGACACTTCAATTTTATTTATTTGTATAGATTGGCGTACCGCGTACCTACTAAGATACCTACGTTTTCCTCCGTACATATCTGTCAGCCTGAAGACATACTGCGCCGACCCCAAATAAGCTGGGATAATGGCAGGCGAGTGATACTGATTATGATGATCGCTGTCAGCCGTGATCACAGTGTAACACACTTTCACTTCCTTTTTAGCCGTAATCATCTTTCACACAGTCCAAAGAATAGATTTGTTTATTTTTAGTCTATCATTACAGGGTTTACACTAATGCGATAGTTAAGAACTTAAACTAATAACCTAAACTATTTACTTACAATAACCAAATTACACAAATTAAAACTAACAACACTATTAAATTATTACACCATTTAAACACAAAACATACCATAACATAATTTACATAAACATAGTAAAAACATA
The DNA here is from genome assembly GCA_910589295.1 of Noctua janthe. NCBI lineage: Eukaryota > Metazoa > Arthropoda > Insecta > Lepidoptera > Noctuidae > Noctua > Noctua janthe. Next base: position 6,506,390 of record OU342556.1, on the reverse strand, counting down.
AACACAAACATAATTTACTTGAAACCTCTTCAAAATTCGTAATTTGCCAAATACATTAGTACAGAAACGGTATTATGCGTTATTGTATTATTAATGAGGTTTCAATTTAACTTCCCTCCTTCGGCTTGAAACATACCCACTCTATTGCGATACGGTATTTCGATAGAGACATAAATATATATCTTTTGAGATATCTTTACGACTGCAGTCACCATTCGTTCAGTGTTTACGGACACTGTACATAAGGTTTCGCTCAAATCGCACCGATTCATATTGTGCAGCTGGATAGTTTATAACTATCATCTTTTGCAGCCTTGTGCCACCCACTGCCGAGTAACTTTGTAGACCTCTTTTTAGTGCAATTCTTCCCTTCTCTGCGCTAGTTTCACTCGGTTACTACGCAGCTCGGTCTTACCTACTCGCGATTTTCTGCATGTCATCCACCCACCTGGATAGACTATATCCGTACCTTAAATTCTGAGATAGATAGAGGAGCACCTCCTCTCACCATTCCAGACAAGGTGGCCAATCGGGATCGTAAAAGACCGGGGATTTCTAGTTGCGTGGTTTATTGTCCAATATTTTAACGAATTGATCTAATGTGAGTATTCTACTACAAAAACTATACTTCAAGATCCATCTTCTTAGTTGCCATTCCACAGCAGCTCAGCTACACGAGACGTAGCACAGCCATCGTTCACTGCGACGGTCATGTTTCGCACAAATCGGGGCTGAGAGAACGTAGTGACTATAATAATACCTATAGGTACTCTGGTGGCTGAAAAACAAATGAACTGCGCAGTTAATATCGGCGAATCTCTCTTGAGAGTAGGCACTCAACATAATATTCATTTCATGTAATAGTCTTATGACTCGGAATGCTTTGCAACTAGGTTGCGCAGCGCTACCGCGAATCCTGGGTTACCGTCACTGAAAATAATATCGAATAGACTTTTAAAAGATTAGATATTCCTGAAATAGGTTGGTCATAATACCCAAGGAAACTCTACGACAAAGGTATTTACTGCCTTTTCTTTGTGGCTCTGGCGACTGGCGACGAACGTGTTGTGGCAGTTTGAGTAAGTAGGTATTTTTTAATAGGATAGAAAATAATTCAAACTTAACAACAAGGAAAAGTAATAAAGCGGTCTTCCTCTCTCTACTTATTTAAAAAAATTGCTGTGCCCGACAGGGTCCATAATTGTTTCTATTTTTTTTTTATTTACCACCTGTAAGTGTACATTATGGATTTAGCAATAAACAATTTGATTTGATTACCTGCGATAAAAACACACACACACACACACACTGACCACACACACTGTCCTTGGTAAGTAGATACTTCGGTATTTAGATATCTGCTCTTTGTTAGAAATGTCGTCAGATCAAGGTGATACAGCTACCTACATAGAAGGATGATACAGACTAACCACCTCTAATTAGACTTCTGGCGATGGCAGTTCGATTGTTTTAATATTACCTATTAGCCTTTTTTTCCCACTACTCGCATCCAGTATCATTATTTAGAGCTACCCTGGGACCAGTATTTTTCTAAGGAGTCCAGCTCATCCTCGATCCCGCCGTCTACATGGCAACCTAGATCTCCGTCTGGCGGATGGATTGATGATTCAAAACAAACCACCACACTGAATTTCAGGAAGGGGAAACTGAAGGAGGGGGGAACCCCTCTTTCACTTACTTTACGAAATCCAAGCGCGGAAGGGATTACAAATGACAATAATTTATTATAGTAAGTAAATAATAATATTAAAAAACAGACGAATTTATTACGTCCTCATTTTGAGTCGGTTAAGAATTCAATTGAATTGTATGTAAGTGCCTACGCGCATCACAGTACCTACATATTGTAATGGCTACTATATTAATAAGGCTATAAGTACAATAGGTAGTTACACTAATGGTAATAATTAAGGTACACCCGTCAGGTAAGCTTGAGCTGACTCTTGAGGAAACCTGCACAGTCACTCCGGTTTACCTGTCCAGGCAAACCTGTCAGGTACACCCTAGCGTGTAAAGCTGCCTTAACTGAGGAGCTCGAGACTAAATAATAATAACAGCTGCTCTGGCCAACTTCAGGTAATGCTGCGCTTTCTTAGGGTGGTCTGTATGTGATTACCAATTAGATAGGTACCGAGTTTCCTCCGTGCCTCGGAAAGCACGTTAAGCCGTTGGTCCTTGCTGCCATTTGTAGATCTTTGACAGTCGTTACAGGTGTGCAGTGGCCCGAAAGTTTGACTAAGTATCTAGTCTAATGTTCCTACAGACGAAATCCATAAAAGGAAGCCGCAATTTAGAAGATACAGCAAATTTATTGAAGCTGGCTACATGCTACGCCAAAAACTACGATGCTACGAGATTTTGGCGTAGCTCGTAGCACATTTGGTGCAATCATGTCCGAAATACTTACTATTTAGTAGTATTTAGCCACTGACCAGTAAGTTCTTTTGGCCTATAAGTATAAGGCAGTACACCCTTTGGACAACATGGTAAATATTCGCCTTAAAAAGTCTTCTGATAACCGATGTTATATGTAGATGCAGCCATGCAGGAATATACATGTATAGCTTTAGGAAACCATTTCTCGTAGCAAGCCTTTTGAAGTTCCAACACTGTCTGGCTAGGAGACCATAGTTAAATTTAAAACACTACAGATACTTGCATACTAGATATTAATAAAAGCTAGAGGGCACGAATAGAGCCAACAAAGATGTTAAAATAAAATTCCTAGTTTACAGAATCCCCAACCAAAAAGGACACGCATAAGGGTGTTACCCACCAATCGATAGATCGTCGATCACCAATCGATCGGTGGTAGAAATGACGACGATCAATTGATTGGTGTAATAAAAACTGTCGATCGACGTCAACTTATCCATTCTAGCATCGATCGATCGATCTATAGCCTGTATCGACGATCGGTCGATTGGTGTGGTAACACCCTTACAGGGATAGTCAAAGAATCTGTAACCATACTAGCCATCATGGCCTTATGTTGGGAAAGTTGCTTTATGTTACTTATTGCAAGAACAGCTGTACGTACTGAAAACTAATCCTACGCATGTGATTATTTGAGAGCACGAGTTTTACCTAGGAAAGAAGAAGACCAAAGAAAAGATTGATGGATTGTTTGCCGTAAATTTTTGTTCTTCTGTAGGTACTATTTACATAGCTAGAACGTTGCGACCTGTCCTGCCTGTCCAGCTCTGTCGTTGGCCTCATTTAAGTCCTGGAACTTGCAGGCAGCTGTGCACGACGGGCACAAAAGATGCGGCATGTCCTGTGACGGGGTTTTAAATTCATACTAACTTTGTGATGTGGGTGTTGGTGTCGATGTACGATGAAAGGTACCCTAAGGAGCGTCAAGCGTGCTGCCGAGCGCATCGTCGATGCTGCCGCTATAGCACTCTCGCCGTTTCTCGATCTAGCAAATGACGGTTCTGAACGACGGACTATGTACCGTGAGGTACTGCTAGATGAGGTGCAACTCTTAGATTGACTACGATGACTTACGCCTCCTCAGCAAAAGCTGCAGTAGTACGATCATAAAAATGGTTTTCACATAGGTACCTTCATAATTACGACTGGCTGCTCTACTTTTATAACATCAATGATTCTTTCAAAATGTATCCAAAATTGTTCTAATTCTGTAAAATCGCCACTGCCTTGCTAGCATTGCCAAGTTTTTGTCAACACTGATTACTACCTGAGTACGTAATTACACTATAATAACACGCTCATCGTCTTTTCACTAAGTCGATATCAGTGGCCCGCATTGTGCATTTACAGTTTGTTAAAAAAATGGGGCGAAATATAATCAATTGAAGACAGACGTGCACAAATGAGCTTAACACCTTCAAAAACGACTGGCTTGACGTAAAAAATACCTACCTGCATAACGAGGGGGATAGTTTTATCGACGCCCAGATTAAAATAAGGGTCACAGAATGACCGCAAAAAAAAAAAGGCTATCTTCGGCTTCGAAGAGAAAGAATAAGTAAGCAGAGGCAAGTAATATAATCTTAGATGCTACTAGGTATAAAACTTTGGGAAATGAACAAAATCATCTGGAAGATAGCAGATACTATGTGTCGGTAAATTCAACTGACGATGAAATTATTGATCCTCGTAAAACAATAAAACAGCAAACCGGGAAGGTTACCCCGGCTTATAGAGCGCCTGTAATTAGTGTTTTGTAGGCCTGTGGCAGTGAATCATGCCTGTCATTACCTGAGTTAAATAGAATTATAGAAAAGAATAGGATTGTTTGGTAAAAAAGCGACAGTGGCTATAGTGTCAGTCCAATCTCAATCTTTAGTATATTCAGAAGCTATCGGTAGGTACAGACAGTCAGGCAGCTAACTTTACAAAAGTAACAGGAAAAGAACCACACACTGAAAGATGCTTTGATTTAGAATCGTACATACACACAGACTCCTGAGAAATAAGACTCAGATATATTTTTACAGGTTGATTTGCCTACGTCTAACAAGATTACGTTTACCACGGCTACGGCTGCCTGAACAGACGCTGAGCCAGCAGCATTAATTTGATGAAATTCACGTCTGCTCCGAAATTTTTCATCGGACTATGCTATAATTTAATACTCATTCTGTTGCAATATTAAAACTGATGGCGCTATTTATTAGGTATGAACGAAGCCCTATCGGATATACATAGGTAGGTACTTGCGGCACGATGCACGGTGGACAGTCGTCGATTAGTAGAAGAGAAGAAGACAGCTTGTTCTCCCAGGTCAAGTCAAGTCTGCCTATCTACTTGTTTAAATCCTGTGGGCCTTAACAAATTAATTCTTATCGTTCTTGACGAACAGCAATCAGTTTTATCTTCGAACGGAAATACCTAGGTAAGCATATAAAATACCACACAACAGTGAAGAGTGTAAACGAAAGTAGATATCCTCGCATGTTATTTTAGTTGATGTAAAAGAGAAAGTAAAAATAACTATGTTTTCAAAATAAATAATGTATTAAATATTCAATGAAAAAATCAACCGATTCCTTCTGCTCCATTTTCGAAATTACAACCATCTTTATATAATTTATTTAATTATGAAAAGAAATAAACGTTTCCAAAGCAAAATATTCTACCTTATTTTTAGACTAAATACTAAATTTTAAAAATATTTCCTTATTTGTTAATTTTTTCACGATTTAAATGTATTTCTGAACGATTCTTGTCTATGATAGAGATGTATCTTTCACTATACGTATAGTCATTTCCGCTTTGTTCGCGGTTTCACTGTTATCCGTATCCTTTATTAAGGATGCTTGAATAACTTATAAAATAAAATCCAATCAAATATATATATTTATAAATTACATACAGAAAGAAAATTAGCATTATTATTTTAAGTACAAAACTTATACTGAATTCTCTTTAAATAGTTTTCATCATTTTCAAGTAAACAATGCAAGGTTTATTTGGTACCGAACTCCGGGAATCTGATTTATGTAGTAAGACTGGCCCAAGCTAAAAATATTGTTATAGTTAATTTGTTTATTGTGTATTTATTGAGAGGTTTGACTGAACAATACGACGCAATACAATTTTTAGCAAGTAAAAACTATTCTTTCAATAACTTATTTTCCATACGCCTTACCGCTTAAAATACCAACGAAACTTATTTTGATGCTTTAATTTAATGTTTATTTGTCTTATTGGTTTGATTTCAATGAACGTGTTTACTGTTATTATTCACAAAAAAAAATAGTAATAAGTTCGTTCAAGCAAAGTGCGTCAATAATATAACATGAATGCTCGAAAGCACTAATATAAGTTTCTCATTCTGTATCTACAATTTCTATCTTGTACTGGACCTAATGTGCGAAATTTAAAATGAAGATTTTATTTCTTTATTGTTTCATAACTTCAATGTAAAATTCTGGTTGAAGTATAGGTGTTTTGTCAAATTGTCATGGTAAAGTACTGGTAGATCTCGCCTGTTGAAATAGTTATTGTTGATTTAGTTTATCGAACCGTTTGGAAAAAGCAAATCCTTACATTTATTTTATGAATCTTAAAAGTCCTTATAGTAGCAACTATTCATTAAATAATACAGTGAAATATTCAGAAAAGTAAGACAAAACATTATCAACAATAGTAACTTTTCAAATAAAATCACATTACTCGCGCCGCTACAAAATGCTAACAAACGGCTATGGAGACGCATCGCTTCTCTAAACCGGTCGAACAATGGAAATTCAAAAATTCGTTATATTTTTTATGGCTTCTTCGACGAGGGGAGGAATTTGGATCGCGAAGCGGCGTCCGCTAGGGGTTGCTCGCTCGGTCGCTTCGCGCCTGCGCACGTAGTTCGCGCCACTGCTACGTCGCTTGCAAGCCAGATGTTCTGAAAAGCTTCCTGTCGCCGTTCCAATGCTCCGCATTTTTATCTAATAAGTTATTGTAAAATGTGGACTAGGACCTTTTTATTATTTTCTTTTACGAGTGAAGTAATCAGTGAATAAATATCATGTGTATTGGATAAACTGTGTGTAGTAACTTAAAATTATCGAGCGTCTCGATGTCCACGAGTTCACTCGGGACCAACAAAGCGGCGGACATTTTATTTTGAGTACTCGATAATGTAGCGTTCGCGTCGAAAACATTAATGTCGTTTTATGGTTATAAATTCGGATATCGTTCGCTTACACCTTTTGTAAGTATTGTTATTTCATAGTGGGTATTTTGTGCGTAATCCTTGAAAGTGTACACTTAGGTTTAGAAGCGGTTATGCCCAGGTATCACCGCTAGGTTGTCGATATTTTGGGGAAAATGTCGTTGAAAAAAGTGACGTAAGCAAAACTGGACAGCTGGAAGTGTCGCCTTGGACCTTTGGTTTAACATCCAGTCTGTTAAACTTGCTATCGACCCACTCCGCTTCGGAGGCTTCTCGTTCGTGATTTCCGCGCGCGGCACCCCTAACCTCTTCACTAATTGAATTGTGATGATTATGATGCGTTACTGTACGGAAATTAGATGTTCAATGGTTCTAACATGTTATTTGTGTTAATTAACAGCGATGCCGAGAGGGGTAAAGCGAGGGCCGGCGGAGGGCGAGGCCGAGGTGGTGGTACGCGCTGCTGCGTCTCCTTCTCATACCACGCTACTGGACGACAGCCCTAGCCAGCCCATCAGCTATCACCTGCTCGACCACGGCTATGGCGCCACGCCACAGCATCAGATACGGCGCGAGGCGCCAACGGCACCGCCGAAGACGTCTGAAGTAAGTTCCCTATTAAATTTAGATACATCAACTGGTGGAATTGATGACATTAAACAGTCACAGGTTTAAATGAGAGTACTCCCAGATATTTAAATACGTCAGGTTTACTTTGATTGTCAAAGTATTTGGAATGATTTGGAAGTAGCGGCTTTACTAATGGCCCGTAGCATCTTGAAAGAGGCAGAAACAAATGGTAATTCATTTTTGCTGAACTAATTTAGGGTGTTCTATGTCCTACAAACTTGATCCATGGGGATTTCATAGAATATAAGCATTTTGGTTACTAATGATGCTGATTGTTTGTGATGTGGCAATCGGGAGGATGTGGTAACAGTTGTAGTTTATGTGGCAATGCTGATATCACATATTATTGCAGTATTCAGTTCAGCTATATTTAAATTAATAAAATAATATGTTAATGAGACTATCAATTTTATTGTTTGTACTATTCAAATTGTACCTTTTGGGATTGATAACATGTGTCTTTTCACTCTTTTCTATTGAACTGATTAGTAAAGTTGAGCTTGCTAACAGGTTCAGTACTTAGATACTTTTTACTAGTGTTGATTGCATTTGTTTTATTTATGTGATTTAAAACATTCCAGTTCAAATTACAAAAAGTCATCATCATTGACAATTTTATGCAATTTGTACATTGGACTTTTACTATATCATTGGAAGTTCCTGTATGTGATTTGAAACATACTTGTGACTATGAAGGCTAGTTATGTTTAAATAAATAAATTTAGGTACATTATGTAACAATAATATGAATGAAAATGTTTGGTCATTGAGTTGGTAAGATCTTTTATTGAAAAACATACATTATTTTGTTGACATATTTACTCAGTGATTTTTCAACAGTAACTGTAATATTGTTACTTAGATCTCCAAGAGAGAAATTTCTATTTGAATTGGGATTCTAAAATCATTTAATTTAGTATATCTTGTGGACGTCTCATAGCGCTCCTATAGCAGAATAGATAATAATGATCTTGTGTCTTAACTTAAAACAACAATGTTGTTGACATATTGCAAAAATATCTCTTACTTATAACTTGTCTTGATAAGATTCTGAAATCATTTGAACATTCTCAATTAGATACCAGAATATTAGATGAGCTATTGACTCATAATAAGCATGTAAGAGTTTTAATTTTAAGGTTAGGCCAATGAGAGTCTTAATAAGTTACTCATTTTGGAAAACAGAAGTAAAAGAATTAACTTGAAGTGCAATTGGAGGACTGTTTCAGAATCTTTCACTAATTGAAAATATCTTTTCTTTAGAGATATAGGAAACTGATGATTATGGTTGCAATATTAGCCATAACCCATGGTCAAGCAACAATGCTACAACAATTCAATGATTTATGTATTTATTGCTCATTTTCCTTAATATTTATTTAATCACAATGTAAGTTTATGTTTATGGTACATAATTTTCATTAAGAATCTGCCATAGCTTGTTAGTAATAATAAGCATGATTTTAGAAACAGGACTGAACTTGATGAGCTCTAACATAATAATAATGAGGTCATTGGTCTCTTGTGTGGTCATTGAACTGGGCCAACAGAATTCTGGAGTTTCAAAAGAGGATGGTATAGGACAGAATCTTCTACTGAATTTTAATTGCTGTGTAAAGGGTTTACACCAATGTTACTTCTACTAATTTTATGTACCTTTATTTTAAGTTGAAGATAAGGTTATTTTTGCAAGTTTACTTGGATTATTTTTATCAACAGCACATTGTTTCTCCCCCAACTACTCATGTGGTAGTTATGGTTCATTTTATTTTAATGCATAAAAACTTATTGATTAATATGATAATAATCATGACCAAGATAACATATTTAATGCAAGTAATACTACTCTACTACCTTTTATCGTTTATTATCAATCCATAATGCAACTAATTATTGAAAACGCATTGAAAATTATTTAACTAATGTCGTACAACATTTTTTTTTCAAATATAAGTAATACTAGTTAAAAGAATATTTCCATAAAATCGAAAATAATTTACGGTAAAAATTAATCTAAAAACATAACGTAAAATTCCGCAATTCATAATCATTATGACAAATCAAAATGGCGGATCCTAGACGACATAATTTCGAGTGTGTAACGGTAGCGGTAGGTACACTGAAAAGTGTTTAGTCGGTGGGACCCTACGCGGGACAGGGGTTCGGACCAATCGCGGGACCGACGCTTTCGACTGCATGAATAGTTTCTCCGACCCACTCATTCAACGATTCGCATCATCGAAAGTTTACTAATCTTATCTTTCGAAGTGATTAATGTGTAAAATTTGGATTTATTTCTTTTGTTTTATAATAATTCTATAAAACTAACACCTATACCTATATTTTCGCGGGTTTTTCATGCTATCGATTCGAGCGAGTGTAGTAACACTGGTCCGTTTCATTGAAGATTAGGCCTAGTTCACATGAAATAATAGTTTTGAGAAATACGATTTAATTGTTTTGATAGGCGTTCGGTTCACACATTTCATTCAGGAAAAAGTAAGTTAGTCTGGCGCCTCATTTTTATAGATAACGTTACAGTCTCGTTAAGTCTGTCACTTGATTTCTAACGACAACTATTCAACTAGTTCATAAAGAGATTACGAATGGATATGATTATTAATTTACAAATGTTATGTAGTATGTTTTCTTTGACTTTGATTCCGTAGATCTAAAACGATTTTAGATCTTTGAAATCAAAAGCAACTAATATCCATAATACGTCGAGCACGCTTTACAACATATTGAGAGGTTTGTACAGCGCTTGTACTGCCTATTAGGTAAACGTGTCGGTTATTCGAAGCGAAAAAAAAATCAAAATGGCGGACGCTTCACGCCAAATTTGAGCGATGCCTCTAAAAGCATAGCCAAACTTTTGCAACCGCCATTCATAAACCTTAAATGCTTGTGATCGCAAAAAAATAAATAAATCCATTAAAGAATCTTTCAAACCCAGACGAAAAATTTCAAATATACCAATAGGCACCGATCGACAATGCTGAATGCATTCAAGTTAATTCTTTATATTCATTCGAAGGGTCTGGTTAGTGCAAATTTGCATTTAATTGATTCGAGTTTTTAAAAACAGCCCATATTTTGTCTTTCATTGAAAGAAGGCGGTTACAAATCGCGCTAGACCATACCACCCATGAATTTTTATTTCTGAACTTTTTTTTACGTTCTTGAATATTATGGCTGTACAACGGATGATGCGCATTAGGAGACGTTCTATTACGTTATGTTCCGGATGACCGTTATTGTTTTATTCGTCTCTTAGTCTAAGAGAACTAAAAGAAAATTTATGAGGCATGCATGATTTATGTTTAAGGCGGTACGTTGCATGCAGACTTTATGATAAACTATTTTTCATGAAAGTCAGCTGGAGGTATAACCTTAAACTTGGCCGTTACGTGTGGAGCGAACACAAGAATAGCGGGCGGCAAGTGTACAGGAGACACATATGTTCGCAGTATATCATGTGAAGTGGCGTTCACCCGCACCCAGCCATGTGGCTCCAGCACTAGGAGGTCACGTGGCCAGGTACTTACTTCCTGTCATCACACTTGTATTGCACATTTTCGGTCATTGTCCTTAACGTCTTCTGCGAACTTTGACCTTTCGCCAAGAATAAGGGGATCCCTTTTTATAAAGATTTGGGATGATTTAATTTATCAAACGGGATAATAGATTTTTTTTCTCGTATCAAGTTAATGTAATTTATTCGATCCGTACCGGTTGCATAATTATTATTACGCGGTGTACGATTAGGGCTGTATTGATGATGCGAGGAGTATTGTGCGGACAGAAGGGATGTTTTGTCTGCCTAGACGGCGAGCCCCGTGTCACATCTGCTCCGGTTTACTTGCGCTGCGCTGAGTGGCACAAAGACGCGCGGGACCCACAAATCCGGCAAATTAACAATAGCGTCTACTTCTCGATTAATAATAACACAAATATTTCGAGATAAGAAATTGCCATTCTTTCGCCAGAGGTCCCTTCCGAGAGCGCTCGGCTTTTGTGTTGATTCTAATTTATGTCATGTATTGTTGTTACGCGTACCCTCCCCACACATCCTTTTAGGGGCTTTGGCCCCGTTCCCTGTCGAAATTGAATTTGTTGCATGAGCTTATTGAAAATGCCTCGTGCATCTTCCACTTTGCTCTCCGCGACTATTTCGGTGTGCTCTGTCCTTTTACGTTCGTAAAAATAAATTTATAAGACGCTTTGTCATAATTTGCCGATAATTATCATTGTAGCTATTAATTAATACGGGGTCAACGTACAGTTTAGAAATGAGAACAGTTGTCATAAAATGTTCCGTTGAAGTGTTAGGAGTGTGAAGTAGGCGCTTTAGTTCTTGTAGTGTACTGTAGTGTGTGATGCTCAATTGAAGAGATTAACAATGACTTACTTTGTGTTAAGAGTGAGTAGTAGTTTATCATGACCAGTGATGTGTACCATCCCGGTTTACATTGCGACACTTGCACTAGTGTCTATCTTTTTGTTTCTTTTAGTGTGACCAACCACTTGCGTTTAGTTGGTCTGAACTTAGCTTATAAGTGGGCTGGTATGTTTTAACAACATTCTGTGTCATATGAGTGACTTATTTACCTCAAATCTAGTGACGACACTGTGAAGCTTTTAGTGTTTTTACGTGCAGTGGTAGTCATGGGGGTGAGTTTAATGGATAAATGGCCAATGTTAATTATAGTCATAACCTCATCACCAAATGCTGCATGTAAGCGTAAACTAGCCTGCCATAAATGACTAGATAAAGGCTGTACCTGAGAATACGTTATTTGTTTAATTAGCTGGTGCAGACGCGTATGTAATTAAGTGCCTATCTACAATAATATAAATAGATATCGAATCTCTTCCGTTTCTTGTTCGCTGACGTCACCAAAGCTAGCTACATCACAAAACATTACTACATTGTTCATTAACTTCTTTCTACGTATTTTTAATCGATAAACGGACCGCAATATTCCATGAATTCCGTGTTCTAAATTAAAAGTCTTTTGATAAAAAGTACGTATCTTGGCACGTTTTTTATGCCATATTTTCTTTCCATGTAACAAAGTATATTTTAATAAAACATTGTTAGCAGATTCACATTATCTTTGAAACATTGCCATGTCATGTCTATCCGTTTCCTGGGAGGTTTATAAAACATTTTATATTATTCATAAAACGCTTTTTAGTAAAATAGGGATACTCAAACCCATCCATTCACGCAGTTTTATGATTGCATGGTAAAAACTAATAGGGGAGCCGTGAGCAAAAGCTGCCAGTTTAATTCACGGAATGCATTAAAAACGTGTTTGCTAATGCATTGCAAAAACTTGTGCAAATGTAAATCACAAAGCATTTCTAATTTAACCGTCTACCGCATTTTTATTTGCTGTTGTCATTTGAGGTTGCGCCAAAAACTAGGTGTCAAAAAGGTTTTAAGCCCGGGACGGATAACTGCAAAATTTACGTAAAATATGCAATGCATTTTGTAAAACGTGAATGTTAGAAGCATGCCTTATGCAATTTGAATGACTGTCTTGCACGTCAAGTTCCAGTAAATGCTAAAAGCGTATTATTATGCTATAATTTGAAGTTTTTAATACATGCACTATGAGACGCGCAAACACCTAGAGCCTACAACCACATTTAAACCAGTCGGCACATTCAGTGGCGTTTTGTTCCGTATGATAGATGGACTGGTATTCGAACTTGTCTGAAGCAGTGCGTGGTTATCTGAGATCTGCCCCAAATACTTCAGAGTGATTCAGACTTCAGCCTCCTTCGGCAATACGCACGTTTCTATTTCTCTTCATTCGCGGTAATGAATTTACTGCTTTCTAGATATAGATACACGCTAAGACAAAATTATGCTTGCTTACAACAAAATACTGAAAAAACAACCTTCAGTATAATTAGAATATTCTGTTCTATGCATTTATTTGAGCACGCATAGCGCTAAAAAGACAGTGTCATCGTTTGCGCTCCACCTGTTACTTTTGTTTTTAGTCTGTGGTATGTTTAAACACTTCCAGAACGGCCGAATCAACCTCGTGTCTACATACCAAGCCCCTAAAGTCCTACTACTGAGCAAAGGCCTCCCTCCTCCATAACCACACTTGTAAAAGGACAATCGCTGAAACGGCACCCTTTCTCCGTAGGCGTTTTAAACTCCTCTCCGTCCAATGCTGTTTTATGCTGACACCTTGACAGCTTGATATCTTACTGCCATGATATTATGACAGTTGTAGGGGTCTGGGCTCGTCCATGTGAAGTTGACGTGTAAATGTTGCTTGCCTACCTCGATCAATCGGCGCGAAATGCGACATGTCGCTTACCTTGTGCGATTCTAGGTTGTATACTTAACCACTGCGCCGAAATGGCGTAACAAAATTTCGCCAGGCAGTTGGCCCACAACTTTGGATAACTGCCCACTGCCTCTCTTATAGAGGAAACCTTAGTCCTTGCAGTGCTCCCTAATTGAATCGTAAAAGGAAACTATGTTACTAAAATAATTAGTGTTACCAATCAGAACATAGTAGGTAAAATATGTTATCAAACGTTCCATACTTACCCCTTTATAACACTATCGTGATTTCGCTTGTCCCCAGGCGGTGAAAAGAAGACTGAACCTGAGTGAGAGCAGTTCCGGCAGCCAGGGTCACGTGGTGCCCATGAAAGCCGACTTCAAGACGCCCAAACAGAAACGCGTGAAAGTTCTCACGCCCTACAGTCGACCGTCCAGTTCCATGAAAAAGTACACCGAACGTTCCAGGTACTTGTCTCAGTGAGAGGTAAATTTCCAGTTTAGAGAGTAGCTTTTCTGTAGTTATAGCGGCTCGCCCGAATAAAGCTGGTCCAAGTTGCGTGAAAATAGTGCTGAAATCGGCCGGGCAGCTGTTGCAAGCTACTTGTGGCTACAGGAGTTATAGGCGCGCTCGAGAACGTAATAGAAGTGGCGCTGAAGATAGAAGACGAAGGAAATTAACCAAATATAAGTTAACGGCCTCAAGGAAAATCGCGAACTACATTGACAAACGTAGTAAACAAGCAAAAACTGAAATGCCCCCTGATCTCCACATTGGCGAAATCGAAACCACTAGTCGCTTCGCAACGACCAATATGTCCAAGCAATTAGTTACGAGGCTTCAGGAAATGAGCCGGAAGACGTCCACTTTCATTCACATAGCACCGAACCTGATTCTGGCTTACGTCCTTGTGACGATGGAAACAGAAGTTAATCAAAACAATCAACAGCAAGTTACTCCAGGAGAAAAACTAGAATATTTATTATCAACATCATATTTGTTCTAAAAGTTGTATTGTTTGTTTCAGGTTTGACACATCATTAGGTTTACTCACAAAAAAGTTCGTTGCGTTGCTGAAGTCCTCGCCCAATGGCGTGCTCGACTTGAACATAGCGGCAGAACACTTATCGGTCCAAAAACGTCGTATCTACGACATCACAAACGTTCTAGAGGGTATAGGAATATTAGAGAAGAGATCCAAAAATAATATACAATGGAAATATGGTAAGTTTGAGCTTTCTACAAATAAATAAAGGCTACATTTTGTTGTTGTGTGAATTTTAGAAATTAAGAGATAGTTTAAAACCCTTTAGTTTGAGAATTTTGTTTCACGTTATGAGCGTTTTTTCACAAGGTGAATGAAAAGCATTCAATTGCTGATCTTTACTCCATACCTTTGAACTAGACGACAATAGATGTTCATCTGTTCTAAACGTGCTTATGCCTAAAAGAGTCGTCCGGGAAAGGAACAACAAACGAATGGACGACAAATCCGATTTTATCATGGTGCTTGGAGTGTTCTGTAAAAAGGGCTAAAATATTGGCGAAATGTGCTTTGTAGGAGTTCAATCCATTGCTATAATATACGAATCGCTGATTATACGAAAGATGAACAGATTGTTCATAGTAATTTGCACAATACAGTTACTTGATACCTGGCAGTTCGAATCGCCAGCTGTTTATATTGTTGCTTGTTACTGTCCATGAACTGTTAAAAAGAGGAAGCTTATGGACCGGCGTAACGGCGACCACGGGGTGTTTCCAAAGTACGAAACATTATTGTCAATGTGATAAGCTTTATTATAAACATGCAAGTTGTTTGGTTAATGTGCCACCTGTTGGTCGTCCCAGCAGAATGTGTTGGATATGCATGAATTACGGAAGCTGGACTAGTTATTCCTTACCAATTAAAAGCTTTTGTGCGTCGTGGGAAGTTCTCGTTATAAATCAACAGATTCGAAGGTAATTTAGTTATCAAAATCGTAGATTTTCGAGCTTTTTGTGATTTATTACAGGTGGCATGCAACAAGTGTGTTGTTGCTCTATTTTTGGTACTCGCACAGATAGTGGAAGCTAAAATTAGAGTTCGATTCTCAGGACCAACAGAGATTTTTGTTACGACGTTCTTAATAGCAGTCCAAGTGCTTTGGCACCTGAAAAAGCCTTGAATACTATCATTTTTGATCTTGTCTTCATTGACATGTTTTTATCACGAACTATTCAGTCGTGACAATTTCGATCGACAATAATTCACAACATAATGCTTACTCTCGGCTCTATGAGCGAGGGAATGGCCTGTTTTCCACCACGAAGTTGATCTTGTCTTCATTGACATGTTTTTATCACGAACTATTCAGTCGTGACAATTTCGATCGACAATAATTCACAACATAATGCTTACTCTCGGCTCTATGAGCGAGGGAATGGCCTGTTTTCCACCACGAAGGGCCAGTACGGGTTAGCAATAACTCATTTTGTGATAAAAAGCTTGGCTATCAGCAAGGCCGGTAGCACGGCTGACGGTCGAAGGTGCGGCGGTGGTACGAGCATCGGTGGGTTCCTTGCGGTAAGTATTGCGACTGACAGGACACGTTGTGTGGCAGGCGCGGGCTGCCTGGGCGGCGCGGGCGGCGGGCCGGGCGACGCGGCGGGGCGCGCGCGGCGGCTGCGGCGCGACGTGCGCGGGCTGGCGGCGCACGAGGCGCGCGTGTGCCGCGCGGTGGGCGTGGCGGAGCAGGCGCTGAGCGCGCTGTCGGCCGGCCACGGCGCGCGCGCCTACATCACGTACGCCGACCTGCGCTCCATCCGGGACTTCCGCCACCAGACCGTCATACCCATCAAGGCGCCGCCCGACACCCGGCTCAGTGTTAGTTCATCTCTTTATATTATCTTTCTTACGCCCCTCGCTTTTTGATCTAGCTCTCGACGAAGTCCTCATATCGTCATCGTATGACTCGAGAAAGTACTCAAAAACACGCCTGGTTTAAAAAATACAGAACCTCTAAGTTGCCTCACTTTTATTATATTTAACGTTTTTTTTATAAGTTCGAAAATACAGTTATACTAAATGCATATGATTTTATTTACCATCTTTACAGGTGCCCCATCCTGACGAGAAAGGTTTCATGATACATTTGAAATCTATGTCGGGAGAAATCGAAGTCTACCTCTGTCCAAAAGAACGTCCTCCTTCGCCTGCGTCGTGTAAGTTCAACTCAAATATTTAGAATGACAGAATGTATTAAATGCACAGGACGATTTCATAGGTACTGCATTGGAAAAGAAAGTATTTTTAAGATTTCTCTGATCTATCGCCCAAGATGAGGAGAGTGCTAGGTGCTTGAGTTATTACCAAGCAATGGGAGAACCATTTCTCGAAGTTATTTGTAAAAGAGCAACCAAGTTTGCAGGGACCACACACTTTATCTGCGCTTTTTTGTCATCATTCAGCTGAAAGACGTCCACTGCTGGACACAGTACTCTTAACAAGCACTGCCACAACAATCAATCTTGTGCTCACCGCATCAAGTGGGTTCTAATAGCCATTACCAAGTCGTCGGTCCATTTGGAGGCCCACTGTATTTGTCAACTCCCTGGATGACTTACTTTGCACAATCAAGCTACAATTTTTGTTTGTTGTTACAAGTCGGCTTATGAGTATTATGTTTGTAGCGACCGGCCAGTTACCGGCAGACCCGCTGCTGGAAGACAACAAGGCTCTGCTGGCGCCGCTCATAGCGCTGCTGCAGTCCAAGCCCTCCACCTCCATCATCGCTGACTTCACGTGAGTTTGTACTACTGTTATTATAATGTTGTGTTAAGAAAAAACAGAAGATCTCAAGAAATAGGCTGACCCCATCCAAAGTTTTACTCAGGCCTATGTCGGTTTGTGGCTGCCTACGTCACACCTCAGGGAGCTTATTGCTGTTGATTGTTTACTTTGTGATTACCCTGCTCCATTGTAGAGCCCATGAAGACACGTCGAGTCTTACGCGCCATAGTTTCACCAACATCTAATTTGGACAGAGCAATGATGTTCTCATAGAATAGGGTATCGTGTATCACAGGTAATAGTGTCTTCGTATTATGCGACCCATTTCACAGGAATCTGCTCAACATTCAGTTTTCATGACTAGCTGTAACATACCGAGCGGTCCACACTGCAGAAGACTGTATAACCTGGAGACTTGTGTTAAGTCGAATCATGAAGAAGTAAATGTATGTTTTTTCCGTGCAGGACGCCAATAAAGCGGGAGCCAATGAGCTCTTGTTCGTCGTCGTCGTCATCGATGGCGGTGTGCACGCCGTGCGTCACGGACCCCACGCTGCCGCTGGGCGCCGCGCTGTCCGCGCCGCACGCGCCGCACGCGCCGCACGCCGCCCTCACGCCGCACTCTCCCCTCACGCCGCACACGCCGCACACGCCACACACGGCACACACCAGCCATCACGACGCGCTCCACACTCCTGACAGTCAGTATCTTTCTCTACTATTACAAATAGCTGGAGATAAACTTGTACCACCTCATCAAGGATCTTTTTATTGTCAGAAATATACAACTATGACTTAGAAACAATCGTTGGTGTTACACCACATGTCAATAAATAAGGCTCGTGTTTGGAAATAAAACATTTTAATAGATGATGAAATATTTCGATTATATCGTTAGTAGGATCATCGACCTCGACAGTTTCCTCCTTAAATTATTGCACTGTTTATTGTCCAACTTAAATGAATACCTAATCCACAGGTGGCGGCGCGCGGGGTCGTCTGCGGAACGCGTTGATAGCGGACAGCGACGACTTCGCGCCCATCATGGGCGGCGGACGCTTCCAGCTGCAGACAGAGGACCAGGAGTCAGGTATGACATGTAGCTCATACTCATGCACACTCAGCACAAGATCATTTGAAGGCTCGGTCTTACCGAGCGGACTGGATAGCAGACAGCAGACTTTGAGAGATAATGTACTGAAAAATTACAAACTTCGGTTTCCGTAGCCTGCTGCCCGGGCCGCTCAGTTTGATCGCACTTTGTATCAGGGGGTCTACTTGTAGCACCTCTTATAGCAGTATTATTTCAATCTCGCTTCAGTGGATGAGATAGAGCCATAAGTCCTGTATAGTCCATCTTGATGATACTGCTGTAGTGGTGGTACAATCCCTGGTTAAAAAAACTTATTTGATCACCAGAGTTGCAAACAGAAGACAGGTTTGACCATACCCAACTCACTTTAGTCATGATAAGATGGCGATTGTAGTGTTCTGGAAACAGTCTGACTTATCTTCTGTTTTTGATTCTGGTGGTAAAAAGGTCCGCTCGGTTCCTTTATCACTTCCGGTTTACAGTTAAAACTAATATACTCATTGAAGACCATTCAATGAAAGTTATTACTGGTTGAGTAAACATCAACACCATTATAGAAATAAAATGCTTCTTATACCAATTGAAGCATTTTTTATGTTCGAACTTCACGCGTTTCACGTTTACAAACAGGAACTGAGCCTAAAAAGTTGATGTATGTAGTATCTCATGTTAGTTTGATGCCTTAAATTGAACGCCTGTCACGACAGGCACTTTGCCTTATTATTATCATTTGGTGTCATTTGCATTATTATCTGGATTAATCTATGAGATAACTTTTAATCAAATTCACGAACCGATAATGGTAACCCCCGTTTAATTCAATGCAGTGTTGTCTTAATCTTGTGTATTATGTCAACAAGACAGTTTCAAAACTATTTTGGTGAACCAATCATAAGAACTAACATAAAAATTGAGAGCAACTGATTTCTGATCAGAAACTGTGCCGATAATCAGTCTCTGATGACGATCAGATCCTTCTGATGCCTGTCAATTTTCATAAAGCCTTTTGGGATTGGCTCAACAAAATAAGAAATACAACCAAATCATGCTCATTGAGATTTTACAGCAAAATATTAACCGGGAGTTCTTTTCGCCAGTTCAATATTAAGGAATCAATCCAATCAAACTAAAGTAACCGTATTCAATGAAAGTCTAACCTTAACTTATATTTCACCAAGTTATGGGTACGCTAAGTCACGCTATAGGCAGGCGGCATCGTCGAGAGCGCACGTCTCGTGGCTAGCACTTTGGCTGTGAAGTGTGTCGTAGTCACATCACAGTCAGAGTTCTAGCTACGCGGCCGTGCGGACCGGCGCGAGGACTCACCACATTAGATATAAGTCATACGGCAGCGGGATTCACTAGGTTGGTTGTTTATTTAAGTGCCGACGCACTTTAAAACGGTGCGAAACTAATATACACTAAATGCTAAAACTGAGGAAATATCCGTAGTTTTTATGTTGCAACGTCGCAATGCTTTTGTGTGTCGGCCCTAACTTCACTGTGTATGGAAACACGATGGACTAAAGTTTTTATCATCATTAAATATTTTTCTAGATCTAGTAACAACTTATCACTTTCCCACATTCTTACAATTCAGCCTATGTCTAGCTATAGTAGCAGTAGCCAGGTATAGGCTAAATAGAATAACTCCCAAGTTACGTGGAACCTAGAAGAAAATACCTCTCATCCAAAGACCACTAGTCAATCGTGTTTCCGAATATTGTCCCATAATATAAATCCAGAAACGAATGTGTCATCATGTTACATACCGCCGACATGCATGCTTCCATCACGGTGCTCACGTCATCATCATGAACGCTTCACTAACTGTAATACCTGTCTCGATACTATGAGTATGACAGTGAGAAGAAGGAATTGTGTTACATCTTCCTGCCTCTCAAACTGTGTATGTGGTTTTTGAATCTGTATTAAAACAGGCTCTGTCAAGCACTGACTAGACTAAGTCTAAGCTAATTGTTATATTTTACATGCAGGTAAACAAGAAATAGACGATAGAAAAGCCGAGTTTGTGAATTAGGTCGTACTAACTCACCCATAGAAACAGTCTTTAGGGCGTTCACGACTTATGGCATTTCATACAAACTTCTCGTTCTCTGATAACTTTTTAGACCTGTATCCTGCTGATTGCGTATGAAATTTCATTAAAATCAGTTCAGTCATTTCGAAAAAAAAAAGGACTTAAAAGTTTGTATGAAATGCCGAAAGTCGTTAACGCTCTTAAGTTTTGCACGTAACTTGTACAACATCGTCTATTTCGGCCTGTTAGTAAAAGGTAGCAAAAGTTTTGTTTAATTTAGCTGGTGTTCGACAGAGTCATTAATATTAACACTGTTACAGAAATGTTTTTATCCCATATGATTTGGCCGTCAAGAGGACGTTATGATGCCCAGTTTTTCGTCATTTCTGTCACAGTGCAACCATAACTAATTGTTGAATTCATGTAAATAATGTTTCGTTTCGGATGTGGCTTAAATCGGTTTTGTATTGTGTAAATAATTTGCTGCGATTAACATTCCCACAGATTTCTGAAACATCAATAATGTATAAAAGCGCAAATATCTTTTAAAGTTTTTTATTGTAAATATGTCTACTTGGTGCATGCTCACATCGCGTCACGGGCAATCTGCTAAAAGTTGGCACGCGTTTTCATTTGTGAAAACACAAAAAGTGGTCGAGTTCCTACACTATAGTCATATTGAAAGTTTTTATTTATTTAAATGACTTCTTTGAAGAGATTTGGCAGTGGGACATTAAAGTTTACACCTACTAGTCAATAACATATTATTGTAACAGTATCGTTACCTCGTTGATGTCGATGTGAGCGTTCCCCAGCGGAGAGCTTACAGCGGTTCATGATCGGTTCGGCGGGCTCGTCGGTCGCGGTGTTTCGGGAGACGGGAGGGCGGCCGCGAGCTGTATCCCGTGTGGCTCCAGTGCTCCGTGTAGCACCATGGGATTCAGCTCACGGACGCTCGCCACTAACAGCCAACTCATCTACTAACTCCACAGACAACCATCGCCAATGTAACAACGCTCTCGTGTCTAACTATGTTTGCACTGTGTTCTAGCCTTCGGGAAACGTCGTTTCATTCATTCATCTATCACAACTAAGCCATCTCATCAGGTTACTGGGTTATGCTTTCACTAAACTTCACCCGCCACAAGATAATTCAAACGACATTTTTCGAAGACCTTACATACTCATTTTGAATAGAAACACCACTGTTACAATCAATTTTATACTTGATTTCTGTTTAGGTATTCAAAATGGGTGTCTCAATTCTAAAATTAAAAGCAAAAATAGGTAAACTTGAACTATTTTCGTTTGAAAACTTACACGCAATATTCATACAACGCGCTCGCTTTCCATCACTTACGTTTAATTCTCAAGCTTCAAACAATCTGAGGCGAATTTCGCGTGCGATGCGGGATAGGCCTTATGTTGGACTCACACTAATGATAATTCCGTGTAGAACGCTGGCACCTGTATGACAATATAGGTGCTGTGATATTTTTCTTAGTGTGAGTCCATTAAGCCATCGTTCAAAAGATGCGTGCGCGTTGCAGGAAGTATTGCACATTTTTTTCCTTCATCTCTGCTTCGCCTGTCAAAATCCAATAACGCTTGCTCTTTATGTCCGTCTGACTGTTTTTGTACAGATTTTGCAGGTGATGTCGGGGTGGGGGACGTGTTTGAAACTAATTTTGTAAATAATTAATTTGTAAACTGTATGTTTGATCATGACGTGGGCACACCTGATATTCTTGTATAAAGAGTATGAAATACATTAGGCACGCTCAGGTCATTCATTGTCTGGTCGGGTTTATCACTAAAAAACGTTTAGCTGAGTGATAATCGGTTGATGGAACTTGTGCGCGCCTACCCTATTTTATTACTTTTTCGACATTCATCATGTGATTTTTATAATAGTGTTGATCAATGACAATTTATACAAAATGTAATCTTTTTGGTGTGCATTTGCGATAATATTATGAGAATAACAACTTAATTGCAGAATTATGACACCATATTGACATGGATGTTGTCCCGTGGCATTTCAGAACCGCTGGAGTTGGAGCCGTTCCTGGCGCTGGAGCCGCCCATGTCGGCGACGGACTACGGGTTCTGCCTCGACCACGACGAGGGCCTGTCGGAGCTGTTCGACTTCGAGTTCTAGTGTTGCGCGCCTGCGTGGTCGCGTGGCGCCCGCGTGCGCGTAGTGCGGAGCTGTACTCGCTGCGGACTGCGCTCGTCTCGACCTCACTGCTATTGTTTGGGGTGCCGAGTGACGGCTGCGGGCGAGTTGTGACAACCGCTGCAGGTGTTGGGACGGGTGCGACCCGTTCCCAAACCTTGAACATTTGACGTGAGGGTGGGACGACTGGAGTCTTGTTTACAGAACACTCTCACGGTTTACTTACGTTGTGCTTCTGATTGTGTTGCGGGCAACAGTGTGTTGAGCATTTAGTTTTTATTGTAGGTAAAACAATACCTAGTAGAGGCATGCACTATAGCTCCAATTTCGTAGGCCGATAGACTGGCCAGGGAAGCGCTAAGATGACTTGAGCAATATCTAATGCCATTTACTAAACTAGTGTTTTTGATGAATATTTTTAAAGTTTATTTCGTTACGTCGCGTATGATAATGATGCCATTTTATTTACGGGTATAACACTATCATCATGTTGGACTTGTTTTTGTTTATCCGAACACTGCTTTCGACTAGACTAGGAAATCATTTTGTTTACTTATTTGTCTCGAGGTAAACGAACGCGCGCAAAGGCTCTCCATGCGATCATGTGAAAACATGTATAATGCGTTGAGCACGTTTATAGGTACTTGTGAGACATAGGACATGAAATTTGTCTCACAATAAATTATACGTAGGTAATGAGTAGCTTGCCTACACAGGCTGCATGCTTGAGTTCAGCGGATTTCATACATTTTTCGGATAGAGCTCCGAGACGTGATGTTGGATCAGCTAATCCAAATGCGAAACGTAAAGACTACGCTTCGCTTTTTTTTTGCCGCAGCTTGTGTGCAAGCTACTAGCAATATAAATAAATTAACAAGTAAAATATGAGAGTGTTCTGTAAAAGCAATAATGTGTGGTTATGAACATTGAACATCGCGCTCTTAGTTAGTTGTTGAAATTGATTGCAACGTAAATTATTTAGTTCGATTATTTGTGACGTAGATGTCGAATATTTAACTAATGCTTGTTCTGTGGGACTGCAGCCGGCGCGTGCTGTTATGATACGATAGTTTAAAGCAGATCACTGAGGTTCCGGTCTTAACTGAGAATGTTGCTCAAACTTTATGTAAAATAATTCGTTATAACAATTTTTAGAAAAAAGCCACAGGTGTGTGTACCAAATAACTATTAATTTGACCGGAGTGTCGTAACATTCTCAGTTATCGCTAGGTTTATAGACACATCAGTTTACTAAAAACCGTTGACAACAACAGACAGCCTCAAACAATTCAATCTGAAAAACATGGTGCTAATTTCATTTCTTCATCCATACCTGCCAGCTACATTCCCACATTACTGATTAATAAACTGAACGCTTATAATGAAAATGTTCCTCGAAGTTATCTAATTGATTTGTTTATGTTATTGGCATGTTGCGTTGAGTGCCGACGACCACTGCTTGTGTACCACTTTCTGCGGACACGTGGTCTGTATCCGATGTGGGCGCATACTACAGATACAATGCCTTAAGACTTTATAGAACTTTGTAAATATTACACATGCCAAGTTTTTTTTATGCGATCTCTATAGTTTGTTTTTCACATGTACGTAGGAGAATGAAACTAGAATTTGCAGTATGCGTCCGTGCACACATGTTGCGAGCACATAGAATAGGTTGTGTCGTGTCGCAGAGTGTGGAGCGGCCGGCTCGCGCGTTCGCGGGCTCGCCTGCTCTCGTGCTTGTGCGCTCGTGCGCTCGTGTGCTCGGGTGCTCGGGTGCTCGAACGGTCGTGTGCTCGTGTGCTCGTGTGCTCTTGCGCTCGTGTGCTCGTGCGCTCGCGAGCGGATGTGCTCGCCCGCTGCGCGCTCGTGTACATAGTGTCGCTCAAATCAGAGGGGCGCGGGCGGGCGCGCCGTGTACATATTACACACTAATGAACGGTGATATCTTAGCGGCCTTCGATTTTACTTGTAAAGCTAGCTCTAGTGTTCCATACGTCATACGTTCACGTTAGGGCTGTCGTTTGCGTATTGCACGTTGTTCCGTTATCAATATAACTGATTTGCCAAATATTTAGTTACTACCTGAGTTTGTCATTTTAGTTTCATGATGGGTTCGTTTAGTTGTCATTGTAAATAGTAGAGGCAGGGCGGGCGCGCGGCGAACGTCAACATTATGATTTCGATAAATATAATTTTGAATGTTTAAGTACAAAGTGCGATACCGCGATAGCCGTCTTACCGTAATGTAAGTACATTACTCGAACTCGTTGGCACGCCTCCGCTCTGTCGTTTTTGAATAGTGTACAGCACAAATGTCATTGTAAAAAAAACCTATTAATAAGTGCATATCAAAATAATTTTAATGTTAGAGTTAATTTGGAGAAGTGTGTGAGCGGCTTGAGTGAGGGAGGCGCGGAGTGTCGGATACAGGCAGGCGGAACCTGGTTGCAATACTAGTGCACGTAGTACGAACGAGGGCGAAACATTGTTTCAACGTTTATTTTTCACATTACATTAGTTACATTCCGTGCCCTTGTAACAACAAACACAAGATCCCGCGTCTTCCAGGCATTTGTACATATTTAGATTTTGATGCATTCACGAGATTAGACTGAGAACGTGGATTTTAAATATCACGTTACTCGATCAACAACAATAACTGCACGTCGCTGTACGCAGACTGTTCGCGTCAGAGATGTTCATCACAAGGGCGCGGAACTACTCGCTACCGAGTGTGAACACGTCCGCCAGACTACCCACTAATTGTAGTATTAAATCACTAATATGTTTATTTATATCATTATTTGCGTAATGGGTAAGCTTATGTTCCGCGATACGATTGTATTCCACCACATCTGTACAGTACGTCAGCTCTGTTGTGCTAAATCGTTTTTAATGAACTGAAATCTTAATACAAATGAATTTTTAACATTTTTCGTTTCAAGATCGTTATCATTAAGTTTTATTTCAGTTTGATAGGATTTTATTTTTTCGTTTTATTATTGTTTCCGTACAAAGCAAAGTCTGTTGAATACCGTTTTGAAATCATACCATTGAAACAGAATTTGCTTTTAGCGGCGCTCGTGAAGTACCTTATTCTAAAGTGAAATTTGATTACTGCAGGATACTTTAGTTACCTCATGTCATGTTCCTTAAACATCGCTGAAAATCGCTAGTAATGTAATATTATCAAGTTCGTTGATATACCATTTTGCTTCTGCGCAGTGAACTATGCTTTGATAGTCCCTAAACATCGGTACCTGAGTGTTGATTTTTAAGGAACACATGCAAACAATATGTAGGTTGCTAATCTGTATAAACATTTTGTTCGGCATAACGCTGCCACTCGCGAGAGGCGGCCTTTTAATTTTAAATTAAATTGTTTACGACACAAATTCTGGGGCCAAACGTACGAGAAAAAGAAGTACAAATTATAAACAAAAATTTTCTCGTAATTTAGTTAAGGATTTACGCTACTTCCATTGTTGACATCGATCGATGTTTTGTTCTTAACGAATGATTTAGTAAAATCATAAGTAGCCATTGTAATAAACACGCATTACTTTGTGTAATGTCAGCTCAGGTTTGACTCTTCATTTTTCATCCGATCTTTGTAACTTATTGGAATTATTTATTGTAGTCACGCATGTCTGAAATCAGTAAATCTATATTATTTGATGATATGTAACTTATATAATCTAGGCATCTACCAAGAGGTAGGTCACAAGGGTACATAATTTCATCACTATTTTTATCGACCTCCGGAAAACAGACACTATACTTATTTCTCTGGTAGACTGCCATTTAAATCAATCTGGTAATTTGTTAAGATAACCTTATAATGTTAATTACGCTTATACAATAGCTGTCAGTATTTTTATAGTTGATTCAATTTCAATACATTGGAATATGCTCCTTACGTGTTTCCACTCCGCGTCGATAGTTTGATGAGATCTCAAGTTAATTGTTGGTATTGTTTGTCGTAAGTTATGTGTGGGACTATCGACGTGGGGCGCTACTGTTACAACGATTTTAGTCCGTACATAATATCGTCAGCTCGACGGTCCACAGGGTCCTAATGTAGTATTTCAATACAGACAATATTAAAGTTAATTGGAACTTCACATTGAGGAGCGGCGCGCGACGTAGGCCCGTTGGGTGGGTACGTTGTCTTCACACGTGCGGGATACACAGATATCACTGGTAGTATTCTATCTTAGTTTCTGTCTGTAGTTGTACTTATTTTTATGTATAAATCAGCGAGGTAGCCTAGTGTGAACATTGTCGATGAACGGGTTGTAACTAGACAAGTTTCTGTTTGCTCGTAGATGCAAACGAGCGCTGTTATATGAAATCGAGACTTTTCGACGGCATGTTTTTGTGTAATACTTTATCTGGTTTTTAATGTAACAAATTGAAGGTGCAATGTTATAAATATGTATTTATAGTGTGTGTGGGCGCGGGAGGGACGCGCGAGGGACGCGGGAGGAGCGAAGGGACGCTCGAAGTAACGATACGCTTGTTTGCGCCATTTGTTGTTGGTGTGAGGCCTGTTTGATTTGTATTCATTTGTGTTGAAAGACTGAGGTTGATTATTCCAGTTTTGACGAACGTGCGAGTTATTTGTTGATTGAATTTAAATATAAAGTCATATATATAGTTAGGTTATATTTTTTAATAAATATAATATTGAGATATGTAATATATTCCGGTGTTTTCATTCGGCTTGTCCTGAACGTAATAACGAAATTAAATCGCGAGTTGAACATTGATGACTAGTTTTATTTTATAGTGTATCTGTTTGAAAACAAATGAATGCCAATGTGTTGATGACTGAATATGACTATAATGAGTTGACCCTTAATATAAGGTGCTGATTATTCTATCTTAAAACAACGTTCATATTTACAAACTGGCACTTATAAAATTCAACACTTATGAAGTAATTATAAAGGTATATACTTTAAAAGTAAGACGACAACATCAGTCTCTTATAAAGTTGTCAATGGGGAAGTCCTTGAAGGAATGACTCCAGATGTCTGTGAAGGCTGTGCTGACCAGGTCGTTGATGAGCGGCCTGATGACTGCGAAGCCTGGCTTCCAGGTGGCATTGATGAGGCGGTCCAGCATGCGCTCTGAAAATAACAACCTGTGTGCTTAATTTCTGTTTGGGCGTTACAGAGAGCAGCTAACTGCTCAAAAAAATATGTAAACATTCCACTTTATACCACTGGCACTCAAAACAGAGAAATCCTATCCTTCAAACGAGGAAAAATAATGTAGCACTCAATTACCATTCCTCCACAGAATACATTACAGTGCTAACTACAATCATGCAAGGTGCAAATCCACTCACTAGGTACCCTAAAAAGACACAGTCGTGTCTAAAAGTATCTTACGCATATAAGTACCGAGTATTCCGTTGCCCCTGACCAAGTTGCCGACGTGGATCTCCATGTCCCCGATGTGATCGACTTCTACATGTACATCTACTCCTGTGCCGTTGCGTTTGATGCGCGTCGTCTGGGAATAGTCTCGGAGTGTCATGTTCCAGGTACCGGAGCGTAGCACGCCTAGGCCGAATGCATCACCCTGAAAAATGAAAATGTAAGTATTTAAAAAATTGGGTCGACCTAATTAGGCACAAAATCGTATGTGTATTTGGCCGCCCGGCTGTAACCACAGACCATGCAGTATTGTCCTTCCAGTTAACTTAATAGCTTGCGGTAAGCTAACTTACCGCTATTAAGTTTTTTAGATTAGATTTGTGTAAAAAAAGCCGAGAATCATTCAAATTTGAAATTCGACAACATTATAGCTAGCCGTAAATAAACTGTGCAAGGACAAGACCCATTAGGCCCGGACTCCACCGAA
Organism: Noctua janthe; assembly: GCA_910589295.1. Classification (NCBI taxonomy): domain Eukaryota; kingdom Metazoa; phylum Arthropoda; class Insecta; order Lepidoptera; family Noctuidae; genus Noctua; species Noctua janthe. The sequence continues at coordinate 6,477,820 of OU342556.1, read as the reverse complement.
GCGGAAACAAGACGACAGGAGAGGAGATGTGTTGCATAAAACACCAATAGAATTTCGTTATTTATACTTCTCGTCTCCGCTTAGCTTTAGTGGAAACGGTTGAGCAGAGGAGAAGAGATGTCTTATATTTGTTTAGGCCAGCCTCTGCACTCGGCGGCAGCGCAAAGCGGAGACGAGAATAGACGTGAGCGGCGTGCGATGAGCGGTGTGCGGCGAGCTGTAAGCGGTCTGCGGCGGTCGCTAAACTGGGCATGAGTAACCTGTAGGTATACATCTCGGTTTCGGTCTAACTAGTACGCATCTCCGCACAGTTTCGGAGGATACACCCTGGCTTCTAAACATCTACCCTCTCTGCGTATCTCCGCACGTCTCCGTTTTCGTGCAGTTCGGACCTTATTATCGACATTTGTTTTTGGTATTTGTTGTACCTGTAATTTTTACACTAATTCGCATTCAATAAGCTAAAGTAATAAGCATCTAAAGGCGTGGATGTCGTGTGAAGTTTAGATAATAGCACATACATAAAATTATGTATCATGGGAAGGTCGATTCGATTAGGCCGAATTGCATCCGCTAATTATTTAGATTTAGAGGTAAACCTTGACTAGATCCGAGTATGTATGACCTAGGATGGGAATTTAGGTGCCCTCGGGCCAAAGGTGGATCAGGCCTCTACTTTAATTTATTGTGGCACGTTGACTGTAATTTACCTTGAACTCGTAGTCACCGTTCAGCCATTTTTCTGGGAAGTACTGTGAGTAAACTATCCGCTGGTTCTCCCAGTCGGTTCTGTAAAAAGTAATTGAATATAACAATCAAGTAATGTATACTTATGTAGAAGAAATTAGTCGAACATTTGGCTCCGTAAGTTTTTCCATATAGCGGAATCATTGGGAGCCATTCAGTAATTTAGTTCTAATTTCTCTCAATGCGTTAACGAAAACGAATATTTAAAATAAAAAATCCTAAATACACTACAACGTATGTTGATAAAATGCTACCCGGATCTACGATTGAATGCCATTGTCACTAAGGCGCTGTTGGTGAGCATTTGTAAAATTACCTGTGAAAATTGTAATTTAAAAAAAGCGTTAGTTCCCACAATGGCCACGCGCCAAAAGTATCATGCGGGACTAATCCTATAGAGACAGGACTTCGTAACTCACTTGTATTTAGTAACAGTGGAGTGCGACCATCCTCTCTCGTACACGCTGGTCAGAGTGAGCGTGTATCCGATCCCGTTGATAGCGCGCGCTTGTTTGACCTCTCGCGCGAAGTGAGGGTCAAATGGAGCCACGCCCATGTCTGGAATGCCTGAAAAATGTGTAAAGATTTTGTGATCACTGTCCACTGATTGATAAGCGCGCCTTCTAACCAAAGCGATCACACGTACATGAGACTGTCATTCGCTTAGGACCTAAGAAGAGGTATATTAGGTATACATATATATTATTGAGGGCTGTATTAGGGAGGCACTCCGGTATCACCGGGTGCCGACCTACCTTCGTCGTGTGGTCGGGGACTACCTAACGGATAAAGCCGTCATCTACCCTGGTCGAAGCGGAGAATGGAACCGGCGAGAGATGTCGTGCGGTGTTCCACAGGGATCGGTTCTGGGGCCGGCCTTGTGGAACATCGGTTACGACTGGGTGCTGCGCGCCGACCTCCCTACCGGCGTCAGCGTAGTTTGCTACGCTGACGACACGCTGGTACTGGCACAAGGGAGGTCGCACGAGGCGGCGGCCGAAAACATGACACGCGGGGTTGCGATAGTCTTGGAGAGGATCCGGCAATTGGGTCTCGAGGTGGCACTGCACAAGTCCGAGGCCATGTGTTTTCATGGGCCTCGGAATGCGCCACCGTCGGGATCCCTACTGACGGCAGGAGGGGTTTCCATCGGCGTCGGGTCGACGTTGAAGTACCTAGGACTCGTCCTCGACAGCCGGTGGAACTTCGTGGAGCACTTCCGACGTTTGGCTCCCAAACTAGAACGGACAGGGGCTGCCTTCAAGCGGCTCTTGCCCAACCTCACGGGTCCAAACGCCTCCTGCCGGAGGCAATACGCGGGGGTCGTGCGGTCCATGGCCCTTTACGGGGCCCCGGTGTGGGCGCGTTCTTTGAGGCGGCAAGCCGCCCACTACCTGAACGCGCCCCAAAAGGTAATAGCCATAAGGCTAATCCGGGGGTACCGCACGATCTCCGGCGAAGCGGCTAGCCTCCTTGCCGGATTGCCGCCATGGGATCTGGAGGCGATAGTCCTCGCACGCCTGCACGAATGGCGCGCGGAGGCACTACGTCGGGAGGAAACTCCGCTGCCGCGGCAAATTGCCGCTCAGCGGACAGACCTCCGGCGTGATCTCATGGCGACCTCTTTGAGGAGTGGCTAGAGAGGCGCCACGGCGCCCTCACCTACCGCCTGACGCAGGTCCTCACCGGACACGGTTGTTTCGGGAGGTTCCTGCACCGAATCGGGCGGGAGGAAACGCCCGGGTGTTTCCACTGCGAGGATCGTCCGGAGGACACGGTGGAGCACACCGTGGAGGTCTGCCCCGCTTGGGCGGAGCACCGCCGTGTCCTCGTAGCGGCGATTGGCGGCGGCGATCTCTCGCGTCCGGCCTTGGTTCAAGCCATGGTCCGGAGCGAGAGGGAATGGGAAGCCGTCACCTCCTTCTGCGAAGCAGTCATGCTTGTGAAGGAGGTGGCGGGACGTGAGAGGGAAAGAACCTCACGTCCCAGTCGCCGCGGGAGACGCCCTGGGCGTTGGGGGTCACGTGGTGGCTCCCGGCCACCGTAGGCTCGGGCCTGTGGACGGCGAGTTATGGGCTAGCTCGCCGTCCGGCCGTCTTATGACGACAGGCCGTGTCGACGGCGCGTTCGTGTTCCAGAGTTATGGGCTAGCTCGCCGTCCGGCCGTCTTATGACGACAGGCCGTGTCGACGGCGCGTTCGTGTTCCACGTGCGCCTCAAAGAGATGTCAGCAAATAAGTAGGGGTCCGCAAGGGCAGATGCCTGCCAGGGCTGCGGGACTGTTCGAAAGAGATACCGTGGCCCTGGAACACAAGGGCAAAGAAGGAACATGGATGGGTTTTAGTCAGTACAAGTCTGACACTCCCTTCCGCTCCGCCCAGAGTGGGGGGGGGTCATTTGATGATTTCCCATCCGGAAAAAAAAAAAAAAAAAAAAAAAAGGTATATTAGGTATACATATATATTAATTTAAGAAAAAGTGAATGGAGGATAATGTACCTATCGAAAGGTTATGTAGGTTTAAGGTTGTTGTACCCAATGGTTGTTGATAAACATGTTTCGCCACAGTTTATCAAGGCCTACTGTTAATATCAGCTCATGTTAATTCCATTTCAACTAGTTTTGTTTCTTAATTTTTAAGCTTTTGTGCAAAAATATACAGCAAACACCAAAAATAGTCATAAAACATTACTTTCAATACTTTAATAGCTGTTTATGGTCATTACTTAAACTTGTACGTATGTGCAGTCAAACGGTCATCTTGAAAGTTAAGAGTAGTTTGTGTGCAAGATCATAGATTGGGCAAGTGCACGTTTTACAAAATACCTACATCATATCTACCTACCCACGTACTTGAACAAAAACGTATGTACATACTAAAGGAGTGTGTCTTACTTACCTATTTTGAAAAAGGGTCGCACTTTGTTAAATGCTCTCTTTATACAGCCATCGAAGTCTGGGGACGTTTTCTTACACGCTGCAAATATTCTTTCTGAAACATGAACAGTGTAGGCATTAGTTAAAACTGTTAAAAGTTTTCAGCGAAGTCTACTTTTAATCTAGGGAGGTAACTGTTATTATACATATATGTTATTATTATATATCTAGGCATAGGTAGTAAGTACTAATATTAGGTACCTACTTGTAAAGTAATTTTGGGTGTAGGGGTACCTACTTACGTAATCTTCGGAACTAGGGTGAATAAAAAAAAAACTTAAATAAAACGTTTTACCTAAGTAGATATGATGTAAAAGTAGAAGTTACAACCTACCTATATTACCTATATATTTCGTATTTCGCAATATAAACCTTTGATCATTATACCCGAGGTTTTGACCACATAACCGCAAGACAGTTTCGATAAGTTGATGTACCTAAACCTTGTGAATTCATTGAGTGACCCTGGTAAAGAAACTATTAAGTTCGGATTCGAGTGAACTATTAAAAAATAATCCATTAGTGATTTTTTGTACTCTAGGTACCTATATAAGTATGGATTAAAGATACGTAAAATCACGTTATGTTTTTCCAAGCTTTAAAGCATCTGGCAGAAATTTTCGCCAACGGGAAGTGTCTGGCAGTGTTGATTACTAAATTTCAACAATATTCTCTGCAACAGCACTCAGATTGCACCTGATATCTGAAAATTGGCCGCCGGCACAAATTAGACAGTATGCATGCATACGTTCATCGTACACGATGCCCCACATATTGGCAATCCTGGGATCGTAGACCCTTCAGGGGCTGAGATCGTTATCCTCGACTGCACACGGCAGCAAAGTTTTGGTACCTTTGTAGGTATAGATAGAAGTATAGAACAGTGAAAAACCAAAATGATTACTTAGAATAGCTAAATAAGATTCAGTGAAAGGACATAACAGATGTAAGTCTTACAAAGTATTCCACCGATCACCATATCGATATTACAATACTCTTCTAAATATAGACGCATTGCACAACGAAACTCAAACAATATTCTTTATCAAAAAATTCGACACCAAACTAACTCATTGCTAAATGCATAACTGGGACAGATTGCAGTTATCATTACGAGAAACAATCTGCTAGTGTAAATTAACAAGATTGTGAATTTTAATTAACATACCTGACTAAGGTCTTCGCACATTGCACAAACTCGACGTCAACTGGGGGCCTAAAATGGCCATTTTAGCAGAATCATAATAGGATAATAATATGAATTAAAATGTCGCAGTGACAATAAAATTCATAATATTAACTGCGTCTGTGACCATTTTAAGAATTTTTACGTCATTCATATTATTATCCTATTATGATTCTGCTAAAGCGGCCATTTTAGGCCCCCTGTTCTCCGACGGTACACACAGTGAAATGTGAGCTCTATATCGTGTTGCTAACTGCAGAGTTTTCAGCATTTACTTAGAATAATATATTATATATATTATTTGTTGTTTATAATTTGCTGAATTTCATGCTTTATGCTGAACCGAAACGGTTTTGGATTGGTTGTTGGTCTAGTGGTAGCGTAGCAAGCGCTACTGCTCAGCATGAGGTCCTAGGTTCGATTCTCAGGTCGGACAAAGTTTTATTGGGTTTTTCATCCAGAATATTTCAGTAGCACTCCTGAGTCGAGATTTGTGACCGATTGATGGCAATAGGCTCGCCTCCTATTACCTGCATGGGACTTAAAACATAACTAATGAAATGTTGGTATACAGTTCTATAAGTACACCACGGCAGCCGTGATGTTATGTTATCAATAACATTTCAGCGCATGCCAATGTTTTCTTTTTTATGTAATTGTAATTAAAGTATCAGCTTGTGGAAGCTTCAGAATTGGTTGCTACAGTTCTGGTGTTGCAACAACACTGTGTCATGCCAGTAACTGACCTGTTTTTAAATTACGAACATTCCAAAACCTGTCCGGTCGTAAAGAAAGCCAATTATTATTGCAATGGAATGGTAATGAGATCAGTTTGAAAGTCCGCGTCCCCACCAAAGAAATTGTCACGCGAGCACGCGACCGTCGACGTTTTCATTTTGTTCCACGAACCTGGTTGCGCTGAAAGAGAGCGCCTTGTGGATTTCCGAACAATTGAGCGACATAATAAGATTGCGACGGCGTAATCGCAACGAATGATCACTTTGGTTAGGAGGCGGGGCATCTACCCTGGTGGGCATTATGAGTGTAGAGTCAGTATGTGGACAGGAAACAATTTAAATAATCTTAGACCTTTGACAGCCGTTACGCTAGTAGTCAGTGGCCCAAAAAGTCTGACAACCAGTCTTACCAAGGGGTATCGTATTACCTAGTACTAACTGGGTTGTGGAGGTCAGACAGACAGTCGCTCCATGTAAAATACTGGTATTCAGCTGCATCCGGTTACACTGGAAGACGACCCTAACGTAGTTGGGAAAAGGCTAGGCAGATGAGATGAGATCCCTTAGGAACTAGCTAGGGTACCTATGACTTTTATTTACTACGTGGTGTTTGGAAGACATCACTGACCGGAGCTTTTTGTAAACATCGAAACAAAATCTTTTTTAGGAAGAATTCACACGTACCACAATTACGTCGCAGCGACAAAGGATGGTCATGCAGTGGTTAAGTGTGAATAGTGTCGCTTCTGCTTCTTGCAGTTGCGTTATGATAACTACAAAATGTCAATGTGGTTGCGTTGTTGCGATGTGTATGTTGTGCTTAGTGTTTGCAGACAGACAAATACCAGCTGGCGCAGGAGTGCGCGGGCGTTCGCGCGAATTCGTTTCTTCGACGCTACGTTGTGTTTGTGATGTGGCCGGCGCGGTGTCGCTGCTGGTTGCGTTGTGGCGATGTGGTCGATATCACCCTCACGGTTGAATGTGGCGACAAAAAGTGGTCCATGTGAATTAAACTACCTTTTCATTTTCATACAAATTACTTAGTGCCTACCCACGTGTTGTTTTTGTGGTGTAGTTGTGGTACGTGTGAACCAAAACATAATAGTTATACCCGTCTATTAACACAACAAAAGCCTTTTTATCAGGTACTTAAACAGATCTAGTAAGTAGCAAGTGGTACTAGAATACCATAGAATTAGATCTTACTAGTTTATGGCAATTTGAAACAAAAGTAGATGTGCTCCATGGGTAGGTAAGTACTTACCTACGTATAATATTATATAAAAACACTTATTATAATATTACTACAATAAAATTAGTCAAACAAACACTTATTATAATATTACTACAATATTTTAATTTTCCCAATTTTATTGTCAAATATGTTTTTGATTTTTGATTTTTTTTTATTGCTGCTATGACTTTGTTAATTTATTTTAATTTATTTATATTTAAATAAATTATTATTAAATAAATTATTATTATTATTACTTTTAAATTTTGTTTTTCCAACAGTATTTCCAAATGTGTTTCATTTTTTTTTAATTGCTATTATGACTTTGTTAATTATTTTATTTTTTTAATTTAATTTTAGTACTAATTAATGTGTTGTGTTTTAATTTGATTTGAATGTTTAAATGCTACTATAACTTTGTTAGCTTAGTTATACATCTTATTACGCATGCTGTGGTCTCCTGTAAGTGAAGGAGTACACCTACGTAATACTTTTGTCGTCGATTATTTATTTCGTGTGTTTGTGTATATCCTTTGTTGGAGATCCTAAATAAATAAATAAATAAATTAAATGTCAGATGCATTAAATATATGCTTGAGTTATTAATTGAGTTGATGGCAATGGGCTCGCCCCCTATTACATGGGACTTGAAACATAACTCGCGTTATGTCGGTGTAGGCTATTAGGTACGCCCCTGCCTAGCCCTTCCGGGATGATAGGCGTGACGTTATGTTAAGTTGAGTTATTTACTTACACTCTTGAGAGGTACCTGTGTAGGTGCTTTAGTACCTTGTACACGGGAAAACCACTGGCTTAGAGGATCTTACTGCTAACAAAAGAGAAAAAGGTACTAAAATAGTTTATAGTCAGTTCATACTTGCTGATGGCTATGCTTCCACATTTATCGTGCGAACGGCCTGTCTGGAATTCACTACCGGCTTTTCTGTTTCCCGATCATTATAATCTAAACCTCTTCAAAGTTCGAGTGAATCGGTTTCTTCAAGGCAAGCGTGCTCCACCTAAGGCCGCGTCATCGCTTCATCAGGCGAGTTGCGGCCAAAACTATTAAGTATTTTTTTTTTAATGTTTATTTTACCTTTTTTTTCTAATCTAAGCTCAACGGTCCAAGCCCTTGGCCCAGAAGGAACACCACAGTATTAACCAAACGCCCATCTCACCTTGGTTGCTCTTTGCGTCACTGTTTGTAGATGCTCGCTGCTCACTGAGCAATGCAAGCTGATCTTGCTCAATGCATCCATTACGAAAATTTGACGTTACATTATGGTTTCATATATATCTGTCGACATGATACTAAGATTCTATGTTATGACCTTTGACTCGAGCAGTATCTGTGTTATTGATTGAGATAAATGTGATGACAAAATCAGAATTTTTTGGAAGTGTCTGGTAAACGAGTTAGTAGATGTCCACAAATGGATCGGTTGGCGTAAATACCAATCGTAGCTTTTTGTTCAAATTAATTTGATTGACTAAGAAGATGCAGAGAAAGCCATGATGCTAATGATCACGGTGGTCTGTTAATTCAGTGTGATGTGTTCCTTAAAAGGTGGGTAATAATAATGATTTATGGAGGTATCGATCGTGAAAAAACCTTGTGTTTCAAATGGGCCTGTCATGCTCATTCCTAGAGACCGGATTATATGCATATGCAAATGTGCATTTGCATATTATAGCTGTCTTTTAAAAATTATGCATAATTTACCCAAAATTGGCATAATGTGCATTTTTGGGCCTATTTCCTCTAATTTTAACTATCTCAAACTGAAAGAAAGCAACAATGTTCCAGAAGGGACCTCCAAAAAATTGCAAAATTCAAATAGCGAGGATGTAGTACGATCGTTTTTAAGTTTCAAAAATATTTTAATTAGCAGAAGGCTCAATCATACTACCGATATTTTGAAACAGAAATCGGTTTTCAAGAGAATTAGAATACTTCGTCAAAAAAGTAGTACTTAAATAAAAAAAAAAAAAACATTATTTTGTAGTACCTACTTATTTAAATGTTTTATTGCATATTTCGAGCATGTATAATGCATCTTGGCATGCATATTTCGACGATTGACTAAGTTTGACACCAACAGAAAAAAAATAACCGCCTAAAGACACTAATTTTCAGCAAAAGGCCACAATAACATGCATAATGAAACGATCGATCTAATATATAATATCTTTAAACACCAGTCATTAAATTTATAGCCCGCGGCGGTATTCTGCAATATTGCTCAACACTCACGTAACCGGCAATGTATCCGTACTGACTGTTATGGCTGCCGCACCATTAGGAAGCCATTAATGGTGCACCTGATTCTATGTCAAGGAGTCCTTGGCAAGGAGGAAAGAGTAGGTCTGTTGCTAAATGATTTGGACCTCTTGTGGCGTAGTCTTAAGGTCGCCATGTTTTTTTTTGTTTCTATGGTAATCTCGGGAGCACGGTGCCTTTGTTCTTGCGTTAGTACAAATATCTATTTATATGTAGGATCTACGGTTGGTCTCTGGTTCGAGAGTTTGGCAGAACAAGTTTGGCAAACGTTATGCAAGTATATAAAACATGCATAACGTTTGCCAAAAGTAAGTTAGCCTAGTTATCTAATCAGAATGTTAAACAAATTAATATCGAGACTTTTGATAGGTCACAGCCTTTGTAAATGGTGACGCTAGGATCCTAAAAACAGATAAACAAATGCTTTGTTATGAGAAGCTTAGTAGGATGTAAAACGTGCCCTTAAGTGTCCGAGCGAAGGTCGATTTCTGGCCGAAGCCAAATCGGCTATCGCCACAACCTTTGGCAAAAGTGAAAACCGAAGAAATCTTGAACTGCAAGATTGACAAAAAATGAATAATGTAATGATTTTTTTAACTTTTCAATTAAAAGGCTATGTTGACTGTATGTAAACAACTTAACGAAATGATTAAACTTTCTTGCAACTTGAAAAATAACACTTCAAAATGCGTGACACCTGCCCCACGCGCGTCGTCCCTTCGATCGACCTCTCGCGCATTAGTAACAGTTCGTTCTATTTCGGCGCTTGTTAGAAACCTTCTGCTTCGGCCAAAACTTCGGCCTATTTTGGCCGAATCCGAAGATTTGGCCGAAGCTGGCCAAGCCGAAGCTTCGGTCCGACAGTAAAAAAAATATTTCATTTATGAAGTGACTGAATTTATTTTTATGATTTAATTAAGGTAAATTTCTCTTAGGTTAATGAGTATTAGGCCGTGTGAAGAGGCAAATACAATACAATGCGGTAACTTCTGTTGTTGGGTGGAAACTAGCCTTTGCGTTTGTTTGTTTCCTGTTATTTTATTAACCGACTTCTAAAAAAGAAGGTACATGGTACATGATTTATGTATGTACACCGATTACTTTATGGCCGATTTACGTAATTCTTTTCATTTGGTAGACGAAAGTTAATAAAATTATAAGGGACCACCCTTACTAATTTTATTAACTTTGTTCGAGTAATTTATGAGTTAGGCACAGGCCAGAAGAAGAAATACGTATTAAATCCCTTTAATACGTATTTCTTCTTCTGGGCCTGTGTTGCCCACATGATGGACCCTTAATAGCTTCTAGTTACAACGTAAAATTAATTCATGACAAGAATTTTTGTGGGATACTACAACAGTGTAAAATAAAAAAGTCGGTGACCAAAAGCATTGAAACAAACAAACTCAGACATTTTTAGTGTTTTTTGGAAGTCAGTTTTTTTGCATAAAAATATTTCAGCTCCTAACCTGAAGTCCAGCCAGCAACCCTGTCTTTACCTGTCTTTACTGTCACCCAGTCTGATAATAAACTTGTTGGTGAAATTGCAACTTAACTGTCACGATATTCTTAGGCTCTTCACTGATAGCTCTTATTGTGTGATCGTATCATAATACAATTATCACATCACTACATTTGCTTGTCATAGTTTCGTAACAAAAATACAGTGTGTTGCAATAAAACATTAAAATAATTGTCGGCATTGAATATCGGCAACATAAAATTTAAATCAATTAAAACATTAACTCAGTCGATGATCATAATGTCAGTGTCATTGCTTCATAAAAATAGGTAAGTAGAAAAATAAAAAAATCGAATAATAATCGAATGAATCGTTCCACTATGATGAATTGATGAATGTTTGTTTGTACTGGTATTTTAACTACGAAGGTCGAACTAACTCAAATATTTATGAATAATATTTATTGGGCGATTGGGTGAGATTAAAATAAATAACGGAAGTCAAAGAAGTTTCTAGCTGAAAATCGACTCGATGGTCATAAAAAGGTGGTTGCGACAAACTGGATGCAGTTGGCGGAGGACAGGGTGGTATGGCGCAGCGTCAGAGAGGTCTATGTCCACGTGCATTATGATAGACTTCACTGATGTACCAGAATGCGGATTTTATGGTTAAGAGGGAAGCGGCAGGATAGCCCGGGAAATGCAAATTTTCTAACGTTTTTTTCAATTTGCAGGTCAGTATCAGTAATCCGTAACTCGTGTGTATCTACAGAATTATAATAATTAAATTCCACCTAAGTTCATTTAATCCCGCTGAATTACTTTTTCATGAAATAGTTCCATCCTCCTTATTTCCGACTCTTTCGTCTCTTTCGACTTGACAATATCCTCGAAGTATAACCTTACAACGACTTTACTTCCGTAATGATATTTTTGATTTATATTTGTAGCTATTTCTGACTTTAGCCATATGTGCTAACATAGGCCGCGTCTTTGTACTTTTGATATTTAAAGCAAGGCAGTTTGCTACATTTTGTATAAAACTTGACCAATATTGTAAAATCTCATAACGCACGGTTCACCTTGGCAGAATTCACCACCGCTCTACTTGGCCAACCGGACGATTTAGATGCCTTTACTTAAACCACTTGAAGCTCACTTGTGCAAGCTCTTGCATTTTTTACAATTATGTGATTACTGACATCATGTTGGTTTTTGTCTAAAAAGTAGTTTATAGAACCTTTTAACATAACATCACGCCTAGAATCCCCGAAGGGTTAGGCAGAGGTATACCTAATAGTACACCCAAATTTCGCTGTTATGTTTAAGTCCCATGTAATAGTGGGCCTATTGGCATCAACCGGGCTCAAATCCAGACTCCGTGGCTGCTACTGAGAAATTCCTGATGGAAAAACCCAATAACACTTGCGATCACTAGGCGAGTCAGTCGAGGCAGTTTATAGAAACTTTTGTAATTACCAAACAAACAATTTCAGTCGACTTCGTGCATTTGTCAAATTCATCATGTACCACCTATCAGCCCTTATCACCAATCAAGTTGGGGTTCGCCTCCAGTGTACCCAGATACAGCTGAATACAAAAAAAAAAACACTTGCGATCACTAGGCGAGTCAGTCGAGGCAGTTTATAGAAACTTTTGTAATTACCAAACAAACAATTTCAGTCGACTTCGTGCATTTGTCAAATTCATCATGTACCACCTATCAGCCCTTATCACCAATCAAGTTGGGGTTCGCCTCCAGTGTACCCAGATACAGCTGAATACAAAAAAAAAAATACATGGAGTGACTGCCGACTTGATATTCACAACACAGTTACGATACCCCTGGCACTAATGGCACCTGGTACTTGGTACTATTATGCGGTTAAAAAGCTTAGATAAGTATAACTACGTAAAACCATTCTTTGCAAGAAACGTGATAAAACAGGGATGCATTTAGTGACATCTTCTCCTTTCAGTGCTACATTTTGGTGGCACTTAATACTATAGAAAAGCGTGAAATGCTTATTCATATTTCATGTACATGTTTGAAAAATGCGTTAGTTCAAAGCTTGTAAAAAGACCGTGAACTTCCACGATTGAACGCACGAGCCTTCCAGTTCACTGTTACATTAAACACAGGTGATGAAGCGTGAAGAAGATGCGTGAGACGTTTACCACAATTGCTTAGCATTAGGATTTCCTCGTCATCACCGTCATTCTCCTGTCTTTATCCTAATTTATTTGGGGCCGGCGTAATATCTCGTCAGCATAAATATGGGCATAAATAACAATAATTTACTCACCAATCTCAAGAACCTCCTGTTCGGTCTTCGTCACTTGAGAGCAGCACACTACCATCGCACTTATGCTAATGAGCAATCTTAACGAACGCATATTTACGACTAAGTATTACCGAAATTAATAATTAGACTATTTTTTAATCACGGAAAAATAATCAACTAATGAAGTATTCAAAAAAAAAAAGAAACATCAATGTTAAAATATTTGCTTAGTTCAGTTAAAATTGTAGGCTCACGAGCTATGGTCAAACACAATCTGACTGCGTCTGCGAAAGTGTACGCCTACCAAGGCGCCGCCGTGCGCTTGCGACATGTTGTCACTGAACTATCGGAGCTGTTGCAAAGCGCTTATAGACACCAACTTTGTTTATGTCAACAATTTGTTAGGACACTAGGTTTTGTTATTGTAGACTAGCGTTATATAGAAGTTTGAAATGGCTGCTAGTTTAGCATTGTCTTAGCAGAGCGCTTTTGGTTTGACTATAGGTCCACCAGGTCAGTTCCAGGCATCTGCATGCAGAAGGACGAGGACAGGGTTGTGGCACAGCTTGGGGGGCCTTTGTCCAGCAGTGGACTGCAATAGGCTGAGTTGAAAGGTCCACCAGAACAAATATTATTTAAAGAAAAGAACATAACATCACACCTGTAATCCCCGAAGGGTTAGGCAGAGGTGTACCTAATAGTGCACCCACTTTTCGCCAGTTATGTTTAAGTCCTATCAGCCGGGCACAAATCCAAACTCTCTGGCTGCTATTGAGAAATTTCTAATGGAAAAGCCCAATGGCTCGAACCCAGGACCAAATGTATAGCAGTCGCGCTTGCGACCACTAGACCCAACTAGGCAGTCAAAGAAAAGAACACTACTGAAAATAGGTTACAAAAATTAAGTTTCCTAAAAAAATTAAGCGTTACATAGGTTAAGCGAAACAAAAAAATTTCGTGCTCTTGATTTATTTTGTGTTTGATTATAATTAATGGATCCCACATTTGAAAAATCAACTTTAATTTCAAAACAACCAGCATTTGATGATCTACTTAAAAAAGGCGCTTCACACTATGTCTTGTAGCTTCACAGCTCCACAATGGAAACGAAATGAATTCCTCAGATGGCACACGTTACCATTTGCAGCCATCTGTCAACTTATGCAACATATGGCATAATAACATTATTCTATACAATATAATATACATACACAGCTGGACATGTACCTACCTACTGCGCATCTATAAAAGATCTTACAAGTGTTACATAGAGACTCTTGCGCAACTAATGTGTTGATGCGAAATGATCTATGCGTCCGTGAGCTTATGGCAGGAAGAGAACATCGGGAAGAAAAGCTTTGGCTGTCGTAATATTATTTGTATGGTCGACTTTAGATGTAGATTTTGCTTGAGATACGAACAAACATTCGTAGAATGTTATGTGCTTATGTTGTGTGTTAGTAGTATGTAGAATTAGATAACAGATCTGTGAGCGCCATCTACTGGTGGATGTTTTAAGTATGTAAAGGAGACGATGAAAACGCAAACAATTTTTTTAAATAAAATAAAATTGGAACTTTAAATCTACCCTCAATGACAACTAACACCAAAATACTTGAAATTAAAATAGAAGTAAAACAACCCAACTTCGACAAATAACGCCTACTAATAACGAATCGATTAAAACCTCATTCATCAAATTAGTCTCGATGGTTTAGGCGCAATGGAGAAACGCGTAGATGACGTAAAGACAAACATACATAGACTGCTAAAATTATAAGTCTTGCTTTGCTTTGCCGTACCTACTTAGTGGCATGAAATGATAAAAAGCTGAAATGGCTTGATGAAGAAGTATGGCAAGAATAAAGAAGTGGCGGCTAGTAGAAGATGTGAAGAGAGGAGCTCGTGGCTAAATAATAACAGCCGCTCGGATCGATCTTTAGGTTAAGCCGTGCTTGCCTAGGTTGGTCTGTGGATGGGTGACCACCCATTACATACCGAGTTTCCTCCGTGCCTCGGAAAGCACGTTAAGCCGTTGGTCCCGGTTGTCATTTGTAGATCTTTGACAGTCGTTAGGTAGTCAGTGGCCCAAAAAGTCGGACAACCAGTCTTACCAAGGGGTATCGTATTACCCAGTACTAACTGGGTTGTGGAGGTCAGATAGGCAGTCGCTCCTTGTAAAATACTGGTATTCAGCTGCATCCGGTTAGACTGGAAGCCGACCCCAACATAGTTGGGAAAAGGCTAGGCAGATGATGATGCCTAGTAGAAGATGTAAAGGTACAGCCGAAAATTAGAGAGCACTAAAACTGTTTGCTTAATTATATTTTGCACATAATATTCTCAAATATTACTTCTTGACTCCTAAATCGAGCTACTCTGCTAGTTTCTGTAAAATGTCTTTACAACATGCCTTGTAATCCCCGAAGGGGTACTTAACAGTACACCAACATTTTACCAGTTGCATTTAAGTCCCATGTAATAGGAGGCGGGCGTATGCCCATTACCCGGGCACAACACCGTTCTCCGTGGCTGCTACTGAGAAATTCCAGATGGAAAAAATCGATAACACTTTGCCCGACCCGGAATTTGAACCCAGGACCTCATGCTCAGCAGTCGCGCTTGCGACCACTGTGTGCTGCTTTACTGTAATCTCAGCAGATACTTCAAGCCGAAAATTAGGAAAATCGGATATTTGGTCTTCCTCTACTCATACAAATAAAATAGCTCCATAAATTAAAATACTTTATTACAGTTGTAGAAATTAACGTAAAACTAATAATACAAAAGAGACCATCGCGGCCGAATCGAATGTATCCTAGGAGTTCTAAATAAATAGCTTAATATCTACATTTTACAAGAGAACAGCTTGTCCAAGATACATAACTATTTGTATCTTCTACTAAATTAGTGCAAACACCAGTGTATTGAAGTTCTATAGAACTAGTCTTCTGAAATCTGCCAGATATGTAATTCTTGGATCCATACATATAACTAGTTTTATTTTGTCATTTTGTAGTTTTAGCAGCTATAGTTGTGTTGCCATCTTTATTATGATCATTATTGTTGTTACCATGTTTCCAAATCAAATAATCTTTCTTGGTATTTGAGCAGTTAGAATAAACCGTTGGTATTTAATTTTCTACCCTTGCATTAGAAAAGAGCTATCTGAAGGTTGTCCTTGCATTTGCGGTGATCGTTCTACATAAGATTGAAAGTACAAGATGTCGATAACCATCAATTTCTGAAGCTGCTCGCTGATTTACATCGTTCACAATTTCATTCTCATCAGCAACTGGTAAGAAGTATTTATTTTTAACGATGGCAACCAATCAACATATTATTATCTCTCACTGTATTCCTCCTTATCGCCTAACCTAACCTAGCCCTTATGCTCTAGTCCACAATCCAGTCGTCGTAGGGTATCTTCTGCAGGATGTTGTCCAAGAAGCGGGACATCTTCTCAGCGAGGTCTCTCTTCAGCTCGGGTTTCATTTCTTTGAGGAGTTCTTGTGCGTTCGTGTTGATGAACAGGTTTAGTGCCGCCTCTGTTGGTGGGATAATGTGGTGTTATTAAATTGAACATATTATTTTGCTATTGGGATATGGGCGGAGCCTTAAATTTCGGATGCAAGAGAATTTTGATTCCTTAATATTAACCAAAGTTACTATATTAAACTTATGACTAATAAATACATCAGTCCCTTGAGTGTGATTAACTTGCTGTCGGTGCAGTATTTTAGTTATTACCGTTCAAATAAACACAAAACTTACTAATATAGATAAGATACTGATCATTGTAGTATACTAACCGAGCACAGCGTTACTATTCTGCAAATTCTCGACGCCCATCTGGATGTCCTTGACAGAGAAGTCCAGCTTGAGTTGCTGCAGGCGCAGGAAGGTGCGGCCGTCGCGCGTGAACGGCTCACCGCGGAAGTATACCTTTGCTTTCACACCCTCTGCAAATAAAACAACAGTGAAGAGTGATGAACTTACGAAGTCATACGTACGGTAGTCTTTTATTACCTTTATAATTCCTAATGAAGCGAATAAAAGATATGAGTATGCAAGTAGTTTATTTTATCATAAGTTGTACTTGTGTTCAAAGTTCTTTACATATGGTTTGTCAGAGAGAGTTTTTTTAAATGTCTTTGCCTACTCTGCAAAGATGTTTTGCTTTCCAGCAAGTCTTTTGTTGACGATGGATGTCGTATTTTTCATGTCTATTCATTTAGTTGGAAGACGGAGGAACGTAGCTTATTAGAAAGTGGTTGATGCTACGGATAGGCACCACCTAGATTTGTGGTTTTCGCATTTTAGCGTTAACTAACCACAATAAAAACGCCTATGTGGTGATATAATTTCATCGTTTGATTGATTGATAATTTTCCCAACATTTGCACAGAAACGAAACTGAAAGAGAATAAGATAAGAGAGGAAGTTTTAGTGGCAACTTGGAGGCTTTACAACGCTGACTCACAATCGGGTATTTATAAGGATTCGGGCTAGAGAACACAATTATTAACTAATAAAAGTATGTAGTAGACTATAAGAACTCACCGTATTCTCCCCAGTACTCGCCACCTCCGGAAGCACGCACAAGCAGCAGAACTCCGGAGGAACGGTAGCGAGCGCGCGCGCTGATGTGCGGCCCGAACAACGTCAGCTGGAACTGGTGCGTCTCCAGGTCTGATCTGTGTGGAACAACAAGATTATTATCAGGCATTTGGTAGTTAAATATGATGAGTTTTGATTTAATGTTGGTCATCTTCTGCAAGTTGGTGCTCTAGCTAGATTTGCTACGTATATCTTTTGAGTTTGGTTCCTTCTAGTCCCGGATTTCAATGAAGTGTCCAGGCAGCTAAATACTGGTTAGATAGAGTATTTAGTAGTCAATCTACGCAAAAAGAAGAATAAGAAGGTATGTATTGCGAAGTAGGCTACTTGTTGAGAAATGATGGACCTTCAGGTTTAAGTAGTTAGCCATTTCACAAAAAAAAATCTATGAAGTACTTTAGACGAGAACCTTGAAGCATGCACACAATGTAGAGAAAAAAATGAACGAAATGAAATAGAGATGTCTGAACATTAAATAGAAAACAAGCCTAATGAACCACTAGAAAAACGTAAATGAAAACATACTGTACAAATATGAATCAAACATCGTAGTAAAGTATAAGCAAGTAGTGACGAGCAACGCAGATGACGTGAAAATTACCTGTCTTTACATTCTTAGTACAAAACAAAACAGAGTCGCTTTCCGTGTCTGTCCACGTGACCGCTTAGGTCTTGTAAACTGATTGAGCATTTATTTCTAAAGGTTTCGGAGCTAAATTTAACTTCGATTTAGTATAGAGGTCTTGATGTTATGATTTGCTGCTACGAATAATGTTAGTAAAGCAAACATACGCTTAAGTGAGTAAAAAAATATTGATGAGAGAAAACATTAGCAGATGAAGAGTAAATAGCAGCATATTATTTTATGTAAGTAAATGAGTGGAATGCATGGGTACTTACTATAGCAGTATTATAACTACTAACAGTAGTGATCCTCATGCTTCAGATATTTGTTTTATGAACACCGTTCCGTGTGTATAAGCAAATGATATTATCAAATAGTGTCGGGTCTTTTGTTCAGTTTCTGACGATTAGATATACTTATTGCTGACCAGAAATAAACATGTTTCTAAGAATGCTTCCATAAAGAATTTCATTTGTGTTGATTTAGTAAAAACGAAAGAAAAAGCAGTGAATGATATCGTGGTAGTTGACAGGGAGAATGTAACATGGGACAATGGCAGGAAGATGGTGATGATAAAGTAAATTCATCTAACGATTTCGGATGATGCTTAATGTCTCTGGGTTTCTCATAATTAAATTTTGCAATATCTTCAAGACCGTGAAAGATGCAGGATACCAAACAATAATCGGTAGTAAGAAGTCGCATCTTCACAGTACCTAATTTCAAAACCTTGAAACACAATATTAACATTTAACCCTATTGTACTTCAAAGGTCTTATCTCAAAATCACAATACGTTAACCCTGTGTTATTTACGTTATGAGTCGTCAAGTCTTTGTCCCCTCCGACCCCGCTGGTAAAACTTGTATGGACATGTCTGCCGACGTGAACAGAATATATTAACTGATTATTTTCTTTTACTAACATTCCAATATTGACTATCATCGTGCTTGTGGCTTTTGAAAACAACGGTGGTTTCAATTTTGTGGACTTGGAATTTATTTGAATAAGGTAGGCAAGGTAAGCAAGTCAAATACCAGTTAATCGTTTAGATAAAAAGATAACGGCTAGCTCTAGTTGTACGAGTTGTAGCTAAGAGATTTTGACATTCATCTAAGATCTGTGAAATATTGCACGAGATCCAAGAGTTAGAGAAGAAGCTTTTCAGAAGCTTTAGAAGTAACACATGCAAGAGGCAGCGAAACCGCAAGAGCATTTTATGAGACAAGCATTAACAAAGTTTCATGCAAGGATGTAGAAGAAGAAAGACAACTAAAAACATGGGAGTCATCATCTGCCTAGCCTTTACCCAACTATGTTGGGGTCGGCTTCCAGTCTAACCGGATGCAGCTGAATACCAGTATTTTTACATGCAGCGACTGCCTATCTGACCTCCACAACCCAGTTAGTACTGGGTAATACGATACCTCTTGGTAAGACTGGTTGTCAGACTTTTTGGGCCAGTGACTTCCTAACGACTGTCAAAGATCTACAAATGACACCCGGGACCAACGGCTTAACGTGCTTTCCGAGGCACGGAGGAAACTCGGTATGTAATGGGTGGTCACCCATCCACAGGCCAACCTAGGCAAGCACGGCTTAACCTAAAGATCGACCCGAGCGGCTGTTATTATGTAGCCACTAGCTCCTCAACAACAACAACAACATGGGACAACTAAAAACATGGGAGTATAATTTCAAAATCCAACACCTTATTAATTCGTAGGGAAAGGCGAGTTAAACTGATTAAAAGTTGGTCAATGCTAATGATGATTAGCGAATGATGGACACTCATAATTCACATTGTAACAATAGTATTGCAGAAACACAAATACTTGGTTAATTACTATAATTGGTCTTGCTCTTTGTCGAGATTTTCATATGGGAACGCTTCTTATGTAAGTAAGGGACAAGACAAAAGACGTGAGGTGTCGGTGGCGCAACTTTTTATCTTCACACAATTTTTACGGTCGATTTTAACTTAACTAGGGTCCTATGCGTTGTGCGTGCTAATACATACCTACATATGTTTAGTCACGGAACAAATGTTAGAAGGCTACGTAAATATGCATAGCTCTAGAGCTGGTGTTGAGATAGCGGTAGTATTTCTCATTTATTTTCATTGGATTCGTAGTTTGATGTTACGGTTTAACACCTTTCTCATATGAGAAGATGAAGTGTGCACAATATGCATTTCATGCCTGTGTTTTCTGATGAATCCCGCAATATTTGACGCACAGATTTTTTATCGATGTTGTCTTCATAGATAACGACGGACGGAGGTTAAAAAGATGGTCAAATATTTCAATGAACTGACATGTCAGGACAGCGTGGCCTAAAGGAAGGAGGTGGGTGTAAAAAGGTTACTAACGATGCCGATGATGATGACATGACTTACGATGGTTGCCACAGAAATAGTAATTAATCTAAATGCGTATTCGCTGTTATTTAATTTTTTTTTTTTTTTTTGTTATAGTGTAAAGATCAGCTAACTTATTGAGGAGTTAGATGGTACAGTTCATCCAAAGTTCTCTTGCTTAGCTCATTCAATATTCAACTTAAGTCTTACCTGACATTAGTGATGGTCATGTTGGATGCTCCAGTTGCGTGGATGTCCTTGAAACTGGCGCGGTAGCCATCAGGTCCACCTCCCAACGCGATCGACAGTTCATCTATCACTATGGGTTCTGACTGGAAAATTTAAAAAAAGATTTGTCAGAAGCTATCGATGAAGTAAGCTTAAAAATAAAAACATAATGGTGAAATTATTGTTAATAGAATTGTAGATTTTTTTTAGTTTAGATACTCCGTCTAAATTGAAAGACACTCGAAAATTTTGCAAAAGTAAATCTAACTTTTACTTTTAATAATTCTGGACGTGCTGAAAAAAACCTACGACTCAATTTGGTCAATGTGAGATAGAGTTATTCGGGAATTCGGGATAGACAAATTAAAAATAAATATTACCTCTTCAAGGCCCAGTTCGGGCGCTCCACCCTTCATGTATTCGATGAGCGAGTTGAAGCTGCGAAGTAAGCAGGCATCCACGTTGGGGTCCCGCCGGGAACACCGCCCGCCGAATATGTCTGAACAAGGAAAGTTTTAGATTAAGAACAATGTTTGATCACACTGGTTCAGGGATTGTTTTAAGAATAATAAGGGTAGGAGTGTTTTAGAGCTCGGTAGAAGAAGAAGTGAAAAAGACTTCATAAGTTCAACTAGCAAGTTGAGAAGTCAAAAGAGAGTTGCTTTTCCTACTAAAGTTAATTTGTTTTAAGCTTTCATGGTTTAAAACTAAACTTATACTGTCACTTATGGGATGTCTTCCGTGATTGAAAGAAAGATAAAGAAGAACCACGGAATGACGCGGGAGATATCCCGTAAGTGACAGTATAAGTTTAAAGTTAATTTGTTTTGATCGAAGATCTTGGCCTGATCAGATTTTCAATGACCACTTAAAACAAGCTTTAATGAATGTGTCACCCACTTCTACACCAACGGTAATCATAAAGAACATTCCATAAACAATGTTTCACGTTATTTTATTTGTTAGCTGTTATGCTAATCAGGCTTTCGTTAGTTATATGGTGGCTATCATATTCATTGGTATGCTACGGGCAACACCTAACGGTAGCCAGGCATAGATGCGGTGAAAACAATAGGAACTGATAGATAGACAATGCAGGCAGCAGTGAAGCCTTGGGAGCGATCGCGCGATTAACAATGTTTTAGCAATGATGCTTCTGAGAGAGACTCTTTGTTTAACTTTTTCTTTACGAGGTTAATGACAAGTGACCGTTTGATAACCGTGAATGTTGCAAAATGATTCATCTCGTTATGAGATAGGATGCATTCATCAGCTTTCTTTAATCGAAATGAAAGATGAATGACAAAGCAATTCAGTTTTAGGATTAAATTGAAATATCGTACGATTGCAGTTGGAATGATTGGAAATTGTCCTTTCTATAAATTGAGTGCATTGCAATGAGTCAAAAACAAACAGAATTCGATAATAATTAAAGATGAAAACTTAAAAAACACTACTTTCATAGACAATTTGTGTTTAAGTAATATTTGATCCTCATGTGCTGACCTGGCTATTTTTGTTTCTGTTAGTGTCAATACTCGTAGAATCATTTTTGATGGCTTAGTGATGTGGATAATGAAAGAAATGAGTCATACAAACAAATGAAAGTTAATATTGAAACTCCTTTCACTTTGTCATTATGTTTAACTGTCAATGGGTCTCTTGGAATTGAGACTAAATTAATTTAGAGATTAAATAAATTTATATTTTTGTTCATTAATTGCAGCAATGTTTTACCTAGAGCTTAGAGTAAAAACTTTCGCCATCGCCATTTTAGAGTCGGTCAATTCTATTTAAATGGTACGACGAAGGGCCTATAGCCAACGGCTGAACGTGTCAGAAATAATTATGTTTTTTAACTGGTTGTGAAGTAACGGATCGCTGTAATGCACCTGCCAGGTCGATGACCCGCCGCGGGACCTTGTCCGCGAAACTCGATCTCGCAAAAACCATGTACTGTTAGCTCTGGTACACTTTACCCGTTTATATAGAGTGCATCATCATGAGCTTGGAGCCATGTTGCTACAATGTAATCAGTATGGACCAGGGTTATTTTAGAGACCGTATTTGTAAACTCGACTTGACTAATTCGGTTTAGCAAGGTTTATAAGAGGATTTGTACAAAGATTGGTGTTGAATTCGAAGAGGTCGGCACTCAAACAGCCTGGTTGGTGTTAAAATAATCTAGAAATCAAATCTACATTTGTTATTAACTTAATGACTTTTAGTTTCGATGCTTAGATTGGCGTACATCTCATTGTAACACACAGTATCTTCAAAGATATCAAGGAGGATAAATGACATGGATATATTAATAGCCTTAATAGACTGGTTCGACTAAACTTGGAGATCAATTAGACATTATCCTAGAATCTATCTGTATCTACCTGAGGTCAAGGTATAGGTACTTCTAAACACCTGGGACAAAGACTAGCTGATAATAGTAGCCTCGGAAGCACTGAATCAGTCAGAGTAGGCCCAGTGGCCCCAATAGAAGCCTAAAATTATATCGTTGCGTGTTAACAAAACCTAATGCAGGTATACGTTTACGTAGTAATACTAAGGCATTATAGACTGTTATGTACTTGATTATATAACTGGCAAGGACAAACTTGCGTACTTACATATTTAGGACGGATATGGCGATGCAAGTAAATGATAACTTAACAAGTGTCATGCTACTTAGTATGCCTTTAAATAATGGCACCTTATAGATATTTATGCTTCAGATGCAGATATAACTTAGCTGTTTATGGTTATTTTATTCCATCCAACGCTTTTAAAATAATAAAACTTATGATAAGAATCTTGCGAACGTGCAAATTTACTTCACAGGGATTGAGGAAAATTAATTTTCGTTAGTAAAAGGGTTTAGTGGTATTCATTCATTTTATAAAAACCTAATTCTTTTCTGGACATTGAAGACTAAAATAATTCAACATGAAGTAATAGTTACTTTGAACTAACCAGATTTATGAATGCTGAGTCGTTCTTTTAGAAAATATATTCATGAACTAAGGTAAGATTAGTAAGACTAAAAAGCAGGGATCTTCAACGAAGATTTTTTCTAATAGCCCTATCTTGTCCAATTCAATTACAGTATTGGCTGTTTCCTTTCACAACATAAGTGACATGACATTTGAGACATACACTACACTAATACCAAGCAGTAACGACCACAATCGTGAAGTTTTTGTCGAAATGACAGCAACAGTAATTTATTTTTCGATGGTTTAGCAATATGACCGAATGTCACGAGAATGTGCCTATAGTACAAGCATGCCTTCAACAGTGTTAACGATGGATCAAGACACAAAATTATTAACATGTACGTTGGTTGAGCAATTTCTTTATTAGAGTAAATGATGGTAAAAAATATGTTTGCTACATCAAAAGAGGAATGAGTTGCCAATGACAAATTGCAATATTTTCTTGGCTATATTCGATGATAATAAATATCATTAGACAACCTTCGCAAAATTAGCAAGCAACCAGAGTCGTGGGTCGACCAAAAAAACTATGGAAGGATTGTATAAAAGATGAAATAAAAGATATGCGAAAAAGGTTGATTAAGATGAAAGATATATGAAAGACGAAGATACGCAGGCGCGCATGATAAATTGAACTAAGGAAAGGAATCTCGTCGATGATGGTTATTTTAATTGCATAACAGCAGCCAAATAATATTTTATTACTTGGTGAAGGCAGAACTCATTGTCTCTTGAATTTGTGACGCAGAGGAAACGACACGCATGATCAAAGGCGCACCAGAGTTTAAATCATTACAATTAAATAATTATGTAATAACAAACGATAATTAATAGATATGATAATTTATAGATACTCAGATAGACCTAATATTATAATAATAAAGCTTTGTGTGTTAATTTTAATAATGAATAGAATATTGACTAATCAATTAACTCTGAAGCGGTGTGCTAAAAACCGAATTGATTTGCTCTTCTTGTGAGAGAAATGTCTTATTGTAATTTTTGAGGAATTCAAATAGGATATCTGAATGTACATTTGCATAACACAGCATTTGTCTTATTTTGATTGGAAATCATGAAAAAGAAGAACTCTTCTTCAGTAATCGCCTGGTAAGGATTTTTTTTAACAGACTGTTCGCCATCTATTTGAATTGCACGTCTAGTTTTGTAGACAGACGTCCTAGCATTAGTATTACCATCGCATAGCACTGTCATGGCGTCAATTCGTGCACAGGCATCCCTATTACTCAACCACGATAATACACATTTCTCCTAGTTTACTAGCCTTCCGTATTTAACTGAGAGTTTACGTAACGAATAATTTGTGTTCTTATAATTATTAAGTCGTTACTGTTGTTACTTCATCGTCTTCTTGTGTTCTATGGTCATTCATCGTACAATGATTTTCTATAAAGTATTTTAACGTGTTTTCTGATCGTTAGGAGTCTGTAACAGACTTCACCGTTATCAGTTCCTTGACGGGTTTAGTTAAAACCTCGCTAGCCTTTTGTTAAGTTTGACATTTCGTAAAATTATCTTCTATTACTGTATTTCAGAGTATAAAGAAATAAATGTAGGTAACCTTGCTCACTTATTAGATTTTCAGTACATACGTGTTGTTGCTTTGTTTCATTTAATGACTATGCTAATCAGAAACTTATGCATACACTAATATTTTAGTTTTACACGGTTTCGCTGAACCCATAGATAAAATAATATTTTTTTAAGTGTTTCCCTTCCTAGTTTATTTAAAAAAATCATCTATCAAGGTTCCGTATCTACAAAACTCCTCGTACGTATGTGCTACCGACAAACCTGCTCCTGTAATGTTAACACACAGAATCTCCTAGATTAAAGCAAGTTTTTCTGCAAAATATCAAGGGATAATTATATCCAACTGGTTAAATAATGTCCGATTACTTTTATCTTGCTTTGTGCATGGCTGACAGGATTCGCTACTCCTTGGTACAAATGAAAGTGTCAGAAAAAGGCGAGAGTGAAAGTGTTGAGACTTTCTCGTAATGGTCTCTTTTATTAAGTAAATATCAATTTAAGTCGACTTGTTATTGTGGTAGGTACTTGATATTTGGGGCAATAAGTAATATTCGAAAGTAAATCTTTAACTACGAGTTTATTCACGACAATATTGGCAATGATACGGCATTTACTAATTTTTTCACCAAACAGTTGTTTTGCCGAAGAAATTCAGTTAATGCATTAACTAGCACTTGGTCTAAATGGATTTTTTTGTTAGGAGGGAGTTGTATTTTACATTTGCTCGTTTTCCTCAAAATGATAAACATGGGAAAATATTAAGGTAGGTACCGTGTGTTTAACCGTTATTATCTAATTTTATCAGTGTTGTGTTCTAAATCTCACTCCAATTTCTCGGTTTAACATTTGCATATCATGCTTTTGAACTCAAAGGAGGTCGAATATTTGCGTCAAAAAACTGGTATTGGCCGTTGGTATTTTTTTATTTTTGGAACTTGTCCCTTAGGTCCCTTGAAAAAGTTCCTTCGAAATAAAATGTGGCAAGGTGTGATGAATGCAATGACCTGTAGGTCATTTTAAATTAATCATGCACTTAAAAATGCATTTCTGATAGGAAGAAATTGCAACAATGGTGTATTAAATTAACAGTAAGTAGGTAACCAAACTAAGTCATCATAATCAGTCCCCTACCCTTATCCCACATTGTTTGAGATCGGCATGTCTTCTTCTTCCATACAAGACTTCTCTATTATTCGTCATCGCATCAGTCACCTCACTATTATCTAGTAACTAAACTAAGTATTTACTGTATACCTAATTAAGTAGATACAAACCTCTTGCTAATATAATATCACGATGGAATAAACTTACCATGCCAGGCAACAAAAAACCAACAAATTAATTGCAACACTTAGTCTTAAATATCTATTACAAAATAAAATTTGTAATTCTAATTATTTCAGCTAGTCAAATTGCATAAATATTCAAGCAAAAGTTAAAAAAAAAAAATAGGTACCTAACTAATTGTTTTTATGCGTTATCATAAATTGCCAGAAAAGCAGTGAAAATACCGAAGCTTTTTTTTTTTTGGCTTTATTTTAGGTGCGTGCATATTTGTTTCGCATATCGGATTGAGTTAAATTAATTACTGTTTGAAAAGCAACCATCACGTTGCTATTTAAGTTCAGAGACAATAAAATAAAATGACACAGTTAGTAACACTCGTCCGTCTACTTTCTTCCATCTACTTACGTGTATTTGAAGTTCCCGATGCTATCACAGCAGCGAAGAATAATACTAACACTTGGTAATGCGCCATTTTTATAATTAAATTAAATAAACATTAAAATAATAATACGTGAAGAAAGCGCTTTCGTATTTTTGAATTTTTGGAATTGACTATGTAGTGTTTTTTTTCTAAAAGCCGGCAAGCGTCCGGCGCGTGCTGCCTCGGCGGGAGCAATGGTGTCGTAGGCTGAACCCTCTCCAAGGCACAAGATGCGTTGACCGCAGCAAAGGTTTTCTATACATTTTGAGGATGCGGTTATTTTCTTTTTGTGTCTTTGAAATGTTTGAACTTCTCACAGCATTTCACTTTCTTTTGTTTGTGAAAAATGTCAATTATTTTCATTGTTATCCCAGCCTTGTTACTCATAAGTTACCTAAGGAATAATTTCATACAAAAGAAACTTTAAGTAGGTGTGTAGGTGATAGGTCTTTTGTCATAATAATTATTTAACTTATGTAAGTATTAAGTATGTATAATGTAATGCATTTAATTAAATACATACCTAGTCATTACTAAGTATACATTTGCATAATAGTTTTAAATATTAGCTACGGCTCTGGTATAGTCTTGTTGGTTGTCGTTTTAAAACTTTGTTTTTTTTTTTTAAAATAATTATACTAAATCATGGTTTTGAGAAAAAAGATACAAATGAATGAATGAATCGATTCTTCATTTAAAGAATTGGAAAAAATAATTTTGTTTGATGCAGCACTCTGTTTTCATCTGTAAGTTTAATCTTTCTGAAGAGGCATGTGACACTAAAAAGTATATACCTATTTATAAGAATGCTGCAAACTGCTAGCTGCGGTTGCAGAATGCTGCAAGGAAACTTAGGAATGGACACCTTGTGAACTTCTTGTCACTGAAATGGTGTTAAGACGATTTAATTATGTGTATTAGTGTAGGTAGGTACCTGTATTATATTTATTAGCTGATCATTATCATTATATTTATTCTGAAGTACTGGCTGTCAAGGCCATTCCTGTTCTTATTTTAGTACCTTCGAATTAATTATTGCGTACTTACTCAATAATTCACAAAAAAAAAGAAAATAAAAAATTTAAGACTGACAAATAACAGTTTCGAATGAAAGTAAAAAAGATAACACAAGCTGAAAGCAATTTAAGGTATATTAAATTAATTTTATACTAAAATGCTTTTAAAAATCCTATTTTTTTTTGTACATAACACCTAATCTTCAAGTTAACAGGAAACAGCAGGGAAAAATGTTACAAACAACACATTACATACAGATTGCATGTCCGTTGTGAATTAATCGATATTTCGCTTTAATGATTTTCCGAAACGATTCTCGATACAGCCAAATCGAATCTCGGTACCGTTACTACCGGTTTGAATGCATTCGTGACGAGTAATGTCGGTCATGTTTTTATACGAGCCTCTTGATCTACATACACTTTTATTATTTTTTGTAATTTCTTCAATTTAAGGCTGAATTTACTAGTTCAAGTAAAAAGCTCCACATTTAAATTTGAACGGAACGAAACGAATAAAAGTGATGTAAAAATGCCAAAATAATTTTTGACGTGAGGTAGTTTTGTTAAATCAAACAATATTCAATTATTTTAAAATAATGGAACTTGCCGTTAGTTCGTTGTTTAATGAAACATTAATTAATTACCTAATTATAATGAAATTCCTTCTATACTTTGTCATCAAGACGATGAATCACAATTTAAACAATGGAAATTGAATAATTAGGGATGTATAGGATTCCTTTTGGCTGTGTCACCTTCACTGAGCAATTAAGCTACAATACTTGAAGAAAAATGTAATCACAAAATATTATTTTTCTTGGTGTATTCGTAAGTATCTACACATAATTGCTACTTACAAACAAACAATATTTAAAAATTAAAGAAATCATCTTCATCATACTGCCCTTTAGCAACCACCTGACTTTTAAGCGAAGACAATTTGAAGCCAGTCTCCTGAATTTGATCAACTTTAGGCAACTCTTGCTTAATCAGCGCATCTACATTCAGCTTATCCAGCTCTTGTTGAATTCTCTCCCTCAGAGGACCTTCCAAGGCATCCATTATCTGGTACCGCAGCAGATTCGGAATGACATTCACTGCAAATTCAATGACGTAATCCATAGTGCCAGCACCGTTCCATCGAATTTGGATATTGCCGATATCAAAATCTATGTCCCTAAACACAGGATTTTTTCTCGTATCGAGCGGCTGTGCCACTATTATTCTAGCACTTAAGTATTCTATCGTGAACGATGCAGTACCAGCTCTCGACATAAGGCCCAATGCTCCAACGTCCCATTGAGTTCGTCCTTCAAGTTTTTGAGTACCAATTTCAAAATCTGCCACGGCCGTATTGTTTTCCATTTTCAAAGTTATATTGCCAACTCTTTGGAAAGAAGATATGCCGAGAATCCAGGTGTTGGTCAAAGAGACAGTGAACACGCTCACAGAAGTATTGTAATCTTGAACATGGTATGGATCTAGCTTCATTTCGCTTACTTTAGTTCTGAGATCACAGATCACCATGTCTAGCGGAGAAATAGAGTTGGGAAACTGCAAATCGCCAGCTACTTCTTCCAGTTTGTTGTTTATTTCAGCTCTGGCTTTAGGGTAGACTTCCTTGAGGATCGCTGGTAAACTAGAGTCGAAGATGGCTGCTCCTCCATTGTTGATAAGACTCTGCACCATGCCACCAACAAAGCCTAAGTTTTCAAAGTTGGTGGCAATAGTACTGAAGCTCAGATCGACGTGTATGTCTTGTGCTTTTAGTTTTCCGTCGCGCTCGACACCAACATTAGCCTTTGCTATTATCTTCAAGCCAGTGATGTCGACGGTGAACGGTCCCTTGTTGGAACTGAACCAAGATGATATCGAGTAGTTGCCGCGAGCTTGCAATGCATCTATGCGAAGTGCTGCTGTGACCTGAAATAATGATTAAGTGGTAAAAATTAATATGTTTGAATCTATTTCAACTTTGGAAATTTGATAAAGAAGGTGCAATTATTTATTGTTAGCTTCTAACAGCAACTTCGCTCATTTGAATATTGCATTCAGTGGCAATTAATAATAGAGTAGCTTTACATCAGTGAAAGATTTTTCAGAATGGGATGAGTAGTTTCAGAGATTACCTTGTACATCCAAAGTTACATGTCTTTATAATATTAGTTTGGAATTTTACTCTAAACAATAGAACTGCATCACAAACAATTACCTCTAGATCTTTAATTTCAGCATTCACATACAAGATCCGAAGCTTACTGATGCCGTAAACACTTGTGTTGGTCAGATGTAGCATGCCGAAAGACAGGGACTGCTTCATGTCTGCCACGGGACAAGGGTCGGGGATCACATCTCCTGGTAGGCCCACAGGGTCGGGCTGCTTGAAGTGGTTCAGCATTAGCATTATGTTATCACTAAGCTTTTCCTCTCCCTCAGCCAGAGCTCTCTCCGTCGTATCTTCATCTGACTCATATTCTGGAATGTTATGAACATGGATTTTAAATGATTCGTCTACTTAGAAATACATGCTTAGGTATTATAGAATTCGAATTCAATCTCATAAAAAAGCTGGCTGTTGAACGACTTGTTAATATTAAATTAAATCGAAACATTCCACAGAAACAATTGAAGAAACATTTCGATACCATCCGATATTTTTTTATAATCTTCAAACATGTGACGATAATCTGAACTGTAACATGTCTTATGAAATACACACTTGACACTATCAGAATTTTTGTTTTGCTTATCAAACTAACCGTCACAAACTTGTACCTACGTCAGACAAATACGCATAAAGTTCTAATATTGACTCATCACACATGAACAAAACCACCACAACAAGGGCACTAAAACCAAATATTATTGAAAGAACACGAAATAACGACACGCTAATTAGGCACAAACCCCAAATAAAGGGTCCACAAATAAATATTTTGATGCACACATTGTCATAACCTAATAAAACACACCTTGGGCGTTCACCGCGAGAAGCACAAAGAAGAATAATATTTTTGCTAACCACATCCTCCCTTTGGTTTGTGTTAACTGTGACTAAAAAGAGCCAAATATATTGTTTAGCAGTTGTACGAGTCAGGGGTCACAATTTATCAGTGGATACAATGGCTTTATCAATAGTGCCAGGGATTTCCTGTTTAAAAATTTGGAATTCTTGCTAAGTGATTTGTATAGTTACAATTATTGTCATCTTGGTAGAATTAGCTTGATGGATGTTTACAAACTTTTTCTTAGAAATTGTCATTAACAGAAAAAACATCGCTTCATTAATGAGGAGAACGGTTGTTGTTGGGCCATTTGTTATACTTATTACTTGAACTTTTATCTTTTGTTTCGATTATTTTTTTTAGGCACCTAGTTTCTCAACAGTATGTGTGATTTGATTTTATACATCTTTGTGTTAGCATTAGCAATAATACAATCCTCCTTATGACAATTTCCCCTTTCAATTTTCGACCGTCCTTTTCATCTTCACCTTGTTTTTCATAAATGTATTTAGTTCATTCTTTTCGTTAATTTTTTTTTGATATCAAGTGAGTTTATTATCAATTTAGCTGCTTCATTAAGAAGTTTATGTATCTATGTTCGTTTATTATTTCAACTCGTACTTCTTTGTTAAATGCTAATAGTAATCGAACAGGCACCTGTGGTATGTCGTTACTATTTATATAAGAAGTGCGTAAACTAGATAATACCTTAACTTTCTAAGTAGATTCTATGACTTAAGTAACTTCATTAGAATCAATATTTCAGACAGAAATGAATTTTCTTCTCGTACCTTTTCTATCTCTTGCTTTACTTTGAGTTATCGATACCAGAAGTATCAATTAACGTAAGGGAGATTTTAGCGAAAATGAGATATGTATATCATTGGATTCAGAATTTTCTGCTCTATCGATTGGAATTATTAAAAAAATTCTATCGTTAAAAAAATCCCTTACAGTAAATTTTATTGGACTGCGTAAAACGATTTATGACAAAAAAAATGATGTAACAGACGTTTACATATTTTTTTCTCTGAAAAATAAAGTAAGTCATAGTGTTAAATAATTTACACCCTTACCTTAAACCTCAAATCAGTCGATTTAAATAACATGTCCCTTACTTTAATTCTTGATTAGAGTTTTTTAAGAAGAAACCATTTCAATTTCACCATTAAAACAGTTTAATTTACTAATAGTTATCATCATAATCTATCTACCCATTCCTAATTATTTATTCTTGTAATAATATATATTTCTTATATTAATATTCATATCATTTTTATTATTTAATTCATTCATCTTTCAGACAATTCATATTTTTTCATTTGTCTTTCGTTTCCAGTACATTCATTCAATTACTTAATAAATAAGACTGTTGATTAAGTCTGAGAAAACGTTTGTTTTTATTAATTTGGTGATTATAATTATAAAGCCAATTAAACGTAATTATTAAAAACACAGAGTTTGTAGGACTGTTAATTAAAAGAGATCATGGAGTCAATTATACATAATTAGTTTACATTGATACCTAGGTGTGAAAGACTGTTAATTAGAACACTGTTACTTTTAGAACATTTATTTAAACTTAACAAAAAGTTTTATAGACTGATTAGTGTGTTGAATTTATAATAATTACGCAGACATTTTAAAGTCGAAAATAAAAAAAAAACTTATTAACAGTAAAGCGTTTTATTTTTGTATCCCTAAATTTCATTTAAATCTGTGATAGCTAAGCTGAAACTAACATTAATCATGCAAAGAACCTATTTCCATGGTGTTAAATTACCATAATTTTAGTAGATAATCTATAGTTACATCAAATCGCAACACTGTAAAAGTCCTTTACAATAGAATTACGTATTATTTTCTATTTCTCTTGCTGCTTACACTATGCTTGGTTTACACATAAAATATAAGCAACGTAAGGCACAACTAAACATATTTTTTAATGTAAGGGACATGCTATATTTGAAACCGCTGGGTGAATACCCAGCGGTTTTGGATTAGGAAAGATTTAGGAATCTAAATCTTTCGTTTATAGCATGAAAGAAGAGGAAATTCTAAGAAACTTTGACCTAGACACAATTAAAATTGGAGCAGACAGTAAAAAGTTATAAACAGATTAAAAAAAATAAAATCGTTTTTTGGCACTCCTTAAAAACCGTGTTTTGACCCTTACATTAATTGATACTTCTGGTATCGTTATGTTCGTTTTGGTATTCGTTACGTTAAACTATGTAGTGCTTACTTTAGCGCCATCTATCGATGTAGCAAGATACCTACGTAGTCGCAGTATTTATTTATGAAGCTGTTGTTGAAAACATGTTCTTTGATATGTTCGATCGACGACTGTGTTGTGGTCAAATAAATAAGCATGAAATACTACAGATGTCGTGGCTATCGCAGTTGACGTTAGCAAAGACCCAGATTCTTACGCAAACTATAAATATTTTCAATCAGGTTAATATTAGGAAATGCGGTACAAAAAGATTAAATAAATGGACTTCCATTAGGCGAATTTGATAACTTTCTGTTGCATATTTCAAACTGTTGCTCTTCATCGATAGAGGAGCTCGTGGCTAAATAATAACAGCCGCTCGGATCGATCTTTAGGTTAAGCCGTGCTTGCCTAGGTTGGTCTGTGGATGGGTGACCACCCATTACATACCGAGTTTCCTCCGTGCCTCGGAAAGCACGTTAAGCCGTTGGTCCCGGGTGTCATTTGTAGATCTTTGACAGTTGTTAGGTAGTCAGTGGCCCAAAAAGTCTGACAACCAGTATTACCAAGGGGTATCTTATTACCCAGTACTAACTGGGTTGTGGAGGTCAGATAGGCAGTCGCTTCATGTAAAATACTGGTATTCAGACTTGGTTAGACTGGAAACCGACCCCAACATAGTTGGGAAAAGGCTAGGCAGATGATGATGCTCTTTGTCGATAGAATAGAGTGTGGAATATCACAACACAAATAAAAGGAATAAAACCGTAGTAACAATATTTTATTCAATAAATAAGTAGACGAGCTTATTACAATGTTTTGATATAAACAGTAACAAATTACTAATTAAAAGTTGAAAAACTCATCTTCATCAAACGGTCCTGTCTCTGCCACAGAATCTTTAAGATCTGATAATTTGAATCCTGTTGCCTGCATTTGATCTATTGTTGGCAATTTCTCTATTATCATCTCTTCGACATTGAGTTTATCTAAATCCTGTTGTACTCTTTCCTTCAGAGGACCTTCCAAAGCATCCATAATCTGGTACCTTAGAAGATTTGGTAAAATGTTGACTGTAAATTCTAGGACGTAATCTATCGTCCCTGCGCCGTTGCACCGAACTTGAATATTGCCAACCTCAAGATCTATGCCCCTGAATTTTGGTTTATTTCTGGTGTCAAGTGGTTGTGCCAAGATTATCCTTGCACTGATATATTCTACTGAGAACGATGCAGTACCAGCTCTTGATACAAGACCACCTATTGCTGAAATATCCCACTGAGTTCTTCCTTCTAGCTTTTGAGTGCCGATTTCAAAGTCTGCTACTGCCGTATTGTTTTCCATCTTCAAAGTTATGTTGCCAACTCTTTGGAATGAAGAAATTCCAAGAACCCAGGTTCTCGTCAGAGATACAGTGAATATACTCACAGTAGCATTGTAATCCTTGATTTGGTACGGATCCAGTTGCATATCTCTTACTTTCTTCCGGACATCAATGATCACCATGTCTAATGGCGAAATAGAGTTAGGGAACTGCATATCACCGGCGACTTCATCTAATTTAGTGTTGATTTCAACTCTGGCTTTAGTATAAGCTTCCTTGAGAACGTATGGCTTGATGGAGTCGAAGAGGAAATTACCAACAGTGTTAATAATTCCTTGGAACATTCCGCCGAAGAAACCTAAGTTTTCAAAGTTGACAGCGATAGTGTTAAAGCCCAGATCTATCTCGATGTCTTGTGCTCGGAGTTTTCCATCTCGCTCTACGCCTAGGGTGGCTCTCGCTGTGATCTTCAGACCGGTGACGTCGACTGTGAATGGGCCTTGTGCCCTGTTAAAAAAGGTTGACAACGTATAATTACCGCGAGCTTGTAACACATCTATTGTCATCGCTGCGTGGACCTGAAACACATTTGAATGGCCAATTAATATTTTTGATCAAATTGAATATTCAGTTAGGGGTACCGAATAAATGTTATTCTGTTTCTTACATTTTATTCTAGTAAAAAAAGATATCATATTACATTGTTAGTCGGAAAACTGTAATTGTATATTTTTTCTGTTTGCTAATTTATGATTACTCGAGATGTAGGCCGTTTTGCTGGTAAGAGTGTTAGGGTTCTAAAAATATGAGGATGTTCATTTTGATGTCATCAAATTTTGGAATGGAAGTACGAAAAAGTAAAACCTAGCATAGTTACCTCCATTGCTCCAATTTCAGCATTCACGTACAAGATGCGAAACTTGCTAATACCGTGCACAGCCGTATTCTTGAAGTACAGCGTGCCAAGCTGCAGGGATTGCTTCATGTCTGGCACAGGGTATGGATCCGGGACCTCGGCTCCCGGCAGACCTATTGGGTCTGGCTGTTTGAAGTGCTCCAACATTTGCAGTATGTTTCCACTAAGCTTCTTCTCTCCCTCCGCCAGTTTGATTGCTGTGTCACTAGTGTCTTCCTCTGTATCTGCATCTGTAATGTTATTGTCGTTTGGTTAGTAAATGTGTTCGACACTGTATTTTGAGTCAGTTCCTTTAGTTTGGCCTTATTCCTGAACTTGTGTATAATTAACCGACTACTTTCTTCAAGGGACCTTTTTTAATAATACTGCCTAATTGCAATTTAGGATCGAAAAGTGTAATAGAAACAAAATGAAAGACTAAAAAAAAAACTGAGGGCGTATTAGTATTGCTATGCATACAAGTATATAGATCCCACATGATCAGTTTATTGTTAAAATATTTAAATAAACTCTCTACAAATCGTACAAAAATCGACAAATCTGTAATTCGCAATATTTATTATGCAACCATATCAGAGTAGATGCTTACAAAGGGCTAAGCAAACACTTTGCGTACGACTACGACTCAAGTTACAAATGCACGTGTTGGTTTATGTAGCTCATTAAACACCATAATATTAATTTGAATTAAACAGAATTGGAACCAAAGTAAGTAATCTTCATAGAACTCTAATAAATAAAAACACTAAAACAAGAGAAATATACCCAAATATTGTTATCACACACAAACATAACAAGATGCATATCACTGCAGACGCAACCAAAGACACAGTTTTTGATGAATATCACAAAAACGATATAAAATATAAAACACACCTTCACAGCAAACCGCAAAGAATAAAGAGAGGAATATCAGTTTGTGT
Organism: Noctua janthe; assembly: GCA_910589295.1. Lineage (NCBI taxonomy): Eukaryota > Metazoa > Arthropoda > Insecta > Lepidoptera > Noctuidae > Noctua > Noctua janthe. The sequence goes on along the minus strand of OU342556.1, from coordinate 6,441,465 downwards.
AGCCACATCTCGATAACAAGATGGTACAACTTCGAGTGAGTAATGAATGGTTCCTGTGCCGCGTTCCCGTGCCAGGGGTCACAAATTATCAGTGCACAGTGCATTTATTCGTTATCTTTGTTTGTTTGTCGTTTCAATGAATACGGTTAGTCGGTGATTAGGATAGTTTTGTTTAATGAATGCATGTACATGCTAATTAGGATTGAGGACCTATTTGTAAACAAAATTATGTTAAATAAATTTCGGTGTACTTGTATTTTTTAGGAAAGATGGGGATTTAGTCTATACCATTATGGATATAGAGCTCTTAGTCCCATATCTTTCCTACACAACTATAAGATTTAAATCCTCAGTAGTTACACAGATAATTATCATAAAGAGGTAAAGTACGAAAGTATGGATGTAGGGGGTAATCTTGGGAAATTACTAATAATCCGATTCCAATAAATCTTTCACTAGTGGGACATTCCAAATTTACAACACATTATCCACGAGTGCATAGGCTAAATTTACTACGTTCATCTGGGATAATTTTCGACCATAACACGGGCGAGCCTCGGGTAAAAACTAGTTACGAATTATATAGTAAATCACTCAAGCTTTATGTTTACCTAAACGTATCAAGTTCTGTATATCTGACTCCATATGCAGTTGGTTAAATCCACAGTATAGTACTGTTAGTTCTGCACTATCTGTTAATCTAGTGACCTAGATGGACTTTTTGTTCTGATGTTGATCCATCCTCTGTCAGATAGGTAAGTTTTAAAATAGGAACTCATTTTGAAAAAAAGTTTATTTTTTATTTTGGCGAAAAGTCCCGAGGACCTACCTCGGGACTATTACTTTTGGTACACCTCTGCCTTACCCATCATCATCATCTGCCTAGCCTTTTCCCAACTATGTTGAGGTCGGCTTCTAGTCTAACCGGATGCAGCTGAATACCAGTAATTTACATGGAGCGACTGCCTATCTGACCTCCAGAACCCAGTTAGTACTGGGTAATACACCTCTGCCTTACCCTTCCGGGTAAAAAAGCGTAACATTGTGCGTGTATTCGATCGATTCCTGATAGAAGAGTAAGAACTAAAAAGACATCGATTGGTTGAACGCCATCTATATTTTGTTTGAGCGAGAAACAAAACTTGAATACCACAAGTTACCTATACAACGAGTTTTGCTGGCGTAGTTCGTTGTTTAAGTGTGATTCAATTGTTTAAACGAGTATAGATGTAGTTGCAATCCGTTGGTTATTATAAACCACTTATTCGGAATCAATATTTAGGAACCTAAGGCCTTGACAATATTTCTACTATAGAAAAATAGTGCTGTCTTCAACACTAGCTTAATACGACCATCTTCTAAAGGATTCCTGAATTTTCAAAAGCAAATGCTGAAAAACCCATCCCGATGAAACAGTTTAATCTTTAAGGATTTCACAGATAGCTCGACAAGCCTCCTGTTACATAGAGCTTTACAGGGTACACCTTTGTCTGTTTGGGGATTGACGGCTTTGTGTTCTGTTAAATAAATGACTTCATGGATCTCGCTTGATATTATTCTCTACATTTGAATTTTTCGGTACCTACCAGCAGTTGATTGTTCTTTGTTTTGTGAGAAGTGCTTCTATGTCTTTTGTTAGACAAAAGATCATTTCTATGAATAGGTAATGGGTGCGAACAAGGAAGGAATTGTTGTTATGTTATAGGAACCTGCCTTTTTAATAACTAGGTCCACCTACCTAGTAATTGTATAGCAACAATATGATAAATAGGTTCGAACCTGTTGTTGGCAATCAATAGGCAAAGGTTTCTGTGTTACGTATACATTTTGCAACGCAACATTTTTTTTTCTTTGGCGAGAAAAAATCTTGAGAACTTGTCATTTAATTTTTTTTTGGCATTTTTGATCATTGAAGCTCTATCAATCTAAATGAGTGAAACAATCTTATACTAGCAATCAAATTTAAATCAAATAATTATTTACTTTGAACAACAAGTTTCATATGGGTTAGTGAATAAGTACTTAATAAGGACCTGTGTTAAGAAATATGTTAGTAGTAAGAAATTTGGTCATTAAGTTACATTCATTAAAATTCATTCTTCAAATAATCAAGTCAGCACCCTAACGTGATGACTTAGAATAGGGCAGTCAAATTTGTCCGCAATAACCGCCAGAATGCCATTGCTGCTAGCACGAACACTGCTCAATAAGGAGGCGAATTTTTCACGCAGAATACCTGCGAATCCGTCCGTACGAGCCTCCATGCAGAGTGGAGTAAAAACTAATTGTGAAAACAATTAACAATTAAATTGCCAAATTCAGCTGCTGTAATTGTAACGTATCGCAATTAACAATTAATTAATTGTGCTTGTAAAACTTTGTAATTACAATTAAATTAATTATGCTTGTAAAAAATTTCAATTACAATTGATTAATTGTTAATTGTTTGGTACATGTTTACAATTACAGACAACAATTAATAAATGTCAGTAACTGAAAAACCAAATGCAAACAATACAAGAGCATTCTCCTTAATATTCTCAAAGGTATGTAAAGCCTGGATTTAAGCCAGAACATTACGTAAAAGGTAGCACAGGTACCTAACTAGAACAATTCAGGATTGGATGGTTCTAGGACTCCTGCCATATTTACATTAATCAAATACGTAGTTAAATTAAATATTAATTGTTTAAAACAATTAATTTAATTGCAAATAAAAATTTAATTGCAATTGAATTAATTGTAAACCACAATTAACAGATTTAATTGCAATTGATTTTAATTGTATTTCACAATTAAAAAATAATTTAATTAATTTAATTGCAATTAATTTTGTTGAAATAAAAATTGTAATTGTTTGCCTCTACAATTAAAAAAATAATTCAATTGTGCCCAACACTGCCTCCATGAACATAACCGATGCGCTGCAGAAACGTGGTCCGACCGAGCTGCAATTGCATAGCGATGTAATTCATTCGCAATTTGTAGTCCCCAAGAAGACTAATATCAGCCGTCCGGCCTTTCGGTTAAAAAATCTGATGTGAAGCTTGATCACAATGATTACCATGCCAGTAAGCATTAATAAGCGGGAGCAGTCGTGACCCAATGGTTACTAGTCCGAATTGCGTGGGTTCGAACCCAGGTAATCACTTTATATCTTGTACTTTATTTTATTTAAAACTGTAAATGAAAACAATCACCAAAACGAAAGAAACGATGGATGGACTGTGTGAAGGATGACTAGAAAGGAGGTTACTGCTGAGATGAAGAGTAATAGAGAAGTAATTATGGAAAAAGAAGTCATGCTACGCTGACCCAAATAAATTGGGATAAGGGCAGGAGAATGATGGTGATTAATGAAAACATTCAGAGGAAACCAGCATGTCCTAGGACACATCCACTAACCAGCACGAGGCCAGCGTGGTGGATTATAGCCCACTTCCCCTCGTAGACAGGAGACAGTGTCCCAGCAGTGGGGACGATATAGGCTGACCATGTTTAGCACCTTTGTAAGAATGTTGCCTTTTTTTTGTCATCAAATGTCCCGCTCTGGGCGGAGCGGAAGTGAGTGTCAGACTTGTACTGACTAAAACCCATCCATGTTCCTTCTTAGCCCTTTGTGTTCCAGGTCCGCGGTATCTCTTTCGAACAGTTCCGTAGCCCCGGCAGTTGTAAGAATGTTGTCATTATTCTGTGATTTAGAGCAGACAAACGGTGTTGAATAGCTATCAATGTCAATAATCGAGAGCAAATATGACACGTGTGTTTTGAAAAACCTTTTCTGGGGTTGTCTCCACCGATCACGTTATCAGATTGAGTTTGCCACGGATCACGGCGACTTGTCCACCGTTTCCTTTAAAAAATGAATTAATGTTTTTACCCACTGATCACGATATCCGATCCGTCGCTAACTCAATCTGATAACAAGATCGGTGGAGACAAACCCGGTCCTTCTACTGCTTTACCTGCCGTTACATATACTTAATTTCTTGTCTCTGTACACTGTGATCAGTTTCGAAAATATTTTTTTTTTATTGTAGCCACAGATATCGTGATCAGTGGGTAAAAGATTCATTAATTGTTCGAGAAAATCGGATCACGGTATCAGTTGGCTGATAGCTTTCAGTTTTATTGGTGATTTTTGCAGTTAGTGACAGTGATGTATTTCAAAAGCAGCATAATGCTTAGCTATATATGTTTTTCTTGAGTACTTGACCTAGCCTCACCCAAGAAATCATTTTCCTGTCGATCATTTCTGACGCGCGAAGGTTTTCTATTCTAATTGAATGAGACTACATATAATAAATAAAATAGGTACCCTTTGAGATCCTTATCAATTGATGTAGGTCAAGTTAATTTCCAATAGGTAACTACTTGACTTACACGCCTACTACCTAATGGCACTTGTTCTCCCGCTAATTGCGGTATTTGTTTTTGTTTTGGACCACACCTGGGAACTTTTTAGTTACCTACGGAGATATTTGCGGTCAAAGTTCCAACTTTCCACAAGATATACAAGTTTTTATGTTATAATTTTACTTGAAATACCTCCACGGCCCCTGTACTACTCAATGCATCCAACAACACAATGTTTTGAGCGCGTTACATTGAGTCCTATCGTAAACCGTGATTTTTCACCCCAAAAATCGTTTCCCAGCAATATTTTTTGCGTAGAGTTACTTTGTTGTACAGGATGCTTGGTGGACGATTTCGTAAAGGGTCTGTTTACACCTTATGTAAGGTAATTTCTAATTCTAGATGAATGACCGACATGGCTTTAGAGGTACAAGGAGCAGGGTGTAAGCTTCCTCATTCTTTATTGAAAAGGAAGGAAAAAGTCGGCTGGTTACTGTCTGATGGTAATTCTGGGGTTTCCGCGTGTTGTCACGCAAGTGTAGGTCGAACAATAGAGATGTTTCCTGAGTAAAAAAATATGATTCTATTCAGTCCGTCAGTTAGATTGTCGTCGAGAAATATTGAATAAGTATTTTTTGTGTTATCAAATAAAAAAAAATTGACGAAGAAAAAACGCATCACAGGTCATGAGTAGGGATTAGTGACGTCAGTTTCCGGTAAAAAGTGTACCGAAATATGACGTCACACGAGTTTTCGACGCACTGTATCGTCTTAATTTTTTGTTTACGTGAAAAAAAAAACGTGTCCAATATTTTATGGAAATCTATCTGACGGACTAATTAGCTCCGATTTATCATTTATCCTATTTTTAAAATTCCGCAATTTCAATTCATTATGTACGTTAGGAATCGTTCATAATTACTATTCTCAAAATACCGAGTTTCAATAGATCGAATAACAAAAAGTCCGACTTAATGATATTTACGAAATATAAAAAATACGAATTCCGATTATTAAAATACTGATTAATGAGAATTCTGAAATAAAAAACGTCTTGTAAAACTGAATATCAAGACAAATAAACACATAAAAGACTTTTTTTTCTTTTTTGCTATGAACTTCCCTCAGGCGTTAAGTAGTAGTAGTTTTTTTTTAATTTTTTTTTTTATAATGAATGGGCTTACTCTTGACCTCAATCTAGTCCAAAGGACAGATACGAGTTAAATGGCAGCGGGCAATGTTTTTTCTTCTACCGACTTGTTTTGAGATAGTTCACTCTTATTGTGTAGTTTGTTTGAAGTAGCGGGATAAATACGTTTGACGTCATTTGCATTCAAACATGCATAAACCTGTTGGACAGCCACACTATTGCCGAGTGCAGTGTATCACGCAGGCGGAGTCGCCGGTAGAAGCTAGTACGACAAAGCTTTAAGTAAATTAATAAGAAGTAAGGAAAATCTTTTGCTTAAGTGCAAAATGGGAAATCTTAATAGTGACTGGATTGAAATATCCATACAATGAATGATGAGAATGATGATGAATGATTGTCATAACAACCATATTTCTTAGAATAATTCCATAATATTATATTTAATGATAACATCAATATGCTAATCGTTGGGACAGAATAGAACTGATTGGGAGGTAAATGTAGTTGTCAAGTAACATTATAATTGCATTGTCTGTCTAACATGAGAGCATGCGTCACTTACAGCTGAGCCATCACATCACAAAACATAACATCACGGCTGTAATCTCCGAAGGGAAAGGCAGACTTGTAGGTACCTATTAGTACACCCACATTTCGTTGTGTGAGTCCTCCATAAAAGGGTGTGAGCGTATTGTTTTATGTATAGGCACGTCACATCACAATTTATGCCAAATTAGCTTTGTTTTTTTTAACATAACCCCGCTCAAGGAATTTTTCTCTTGTATCGTGGGTGCGTTTACAAATATTTACACCCGTATCTACGAACAATTCAAAGTGATTACTTGGGTAAAAGCAATTATTTATGATACGATTTTTGTTCTGTAATTTAGTAATTGTTTGAAGTTAGAACTGTCAAAAGTTAGAATTTAGCTTTGCTTTCTTTGACGGTTCTTACTACGTTTAATTCTTGTACCTATTGCATAAGTAATTCATTAAACTCAAGTAATTGACTATAGATACCTTACCTAAACTCACATGATACACAATCAGTTTTGAATGTTCCCACTTCTTCAAAAGTTTGATTCTGTGACATTTTCCTCACTTTACTTTCCTTCCTCGTCCTGAGAACAGTGATGATGAAATATGTAAATCAACCGGGTACATATGCAGTGGCTATTATTAAAAAAAAAGTCGTGATGGAAAACCCGAAATAAAACTTTGCCCGACCTGGGAATCGAACCCAGGACCTCATGCTCAACAGTCGCGCTTACGACCACTAAACCAACTAGGATAATTGAGGAGAGATAATTTGCTATAAAGTATCTCTTAGTAAACAAGACCTTTGGCCCAAAAGATTATAACAACGATCAAAACCGGTTCATCTATGTACGTCATACAAATACCCAAGTGCCAGAATATAATCACAAAGAGAGCAAAGTAAACATTTGAAAACTAGTGGAACTTTTTCATACAACAGTTTTTTTAAGCACTCATTTTAAAGTATCAAAATTTTCCTTAACAGGACATGCCTAGCGGCCGAATTCCGAGACGCAGTTCACTCTTATTTATTTTATTATGTACGCACAAAACACACAATTTAAAAACATACATAAAGATAGAAAGAAGAACACAGAGGTACTGTTTATTTAATTAGAATTTTCTTCCTGCAGATCGGGGACAGGAGAGTTAGATCAGTCAGTCAATGCGTAAAGAGAAAATACAGGGGGCTTAAAATCATAATAGAATAATATTATAACTGAATCACGAGGAGATCGTGGCTAAATAATAACAGCCGCTCGGGTCGGTCTTTAGGTTAAGCCATGCTTGCCTAGGTTGGTCCGTGGATGGGTGACCGCCCATTACATACCGAGTTTCCTCCGTGCCTCGGAAAGCACGATAAGCCGTTAGTCCCGACTGTCATCTGTAGATCTTTGACAGTCGTTGCAGGTAGTCAGTGGCCCAAAACGTCTGTCAACCAATCTTATCAAGGGGTATTGTATTACCCAGTACTAACTGGGTTGTGGAGGTCAGATAGGCAGTCGCTCCATGTAAAATACTGATATTCAGCTGCATCCGGTTAGACTGGAAGCCGACCCCAACATAGTTTTGAAAAGGCTAGGCAGATGATGTTTATAATATGAATTACGTTAACATTTTTAAAATGGTCACAGACGCAGCTGATGCTATGGGTATGGATTGTCACTTTGTGACTAATTTACGAATTATAACATAGGTATTATTATCCTGTTATGATTCTACTAAAGCGACCATTTTAGGCCCTCTGGATTTTTAATGTTTCAGTTCTTATGTCAGTGCTGCCAAGCCTCAGGCTGATGATGCACTGATAACAGCTGACAAAAAGATGACATTTGCAATACTATAAAGGCAGTGCGTTGACATTCTAGAGACAAAGCTGAGTTTCTCTTGTGCCTCGAATAACAGCCAGGACCTGAACGCTGCCATGCCGCGTATCTACCTGTTGCTGGCGGCAGTAACGGTTAGGTATGGTGGCAGGATTTCCCCAAATGAACCAAGATCTTAACTACACTTTCAATTTCCTTAAATGTTTTCAAGTTAGGTAAGTGTCGCTTTATCCTCTTAAACTTATTATAATCTTTTCTGATTATTTTTTTTTTTTTACCGGCTTCGTACAGTTTCACTGACTAAGCGGTTTTCTAGCCGCCGTCACTGTTGATTCTGGCTATCAGGACTTGCAGTGATTGGGAATAGTTCAGCGGCCTTCTCACAAATGAAATAAAAACTTGTTAAGTGCGAGTCGGATTCGGGCATGGAGGGTTCCGTACCTTCGTAGTAGGCGAGCCCCCTCTATTTTTTAATTTATTTGTAGTTATAACAGCAACAGATATAAACATTCTGTGAAAATTTTAACAGCCGATACAGCCCGCTGACAGACGGACAGACGGACGGACATCGGAGGCTTAGTTATAGGGTCCCGTTGGTTACCCTTCGAGTACGGAACGCTAAAAAGTATCGTTTATGAACTCGCTTGTAACAGATTTAGATAATAATGCTAACACAACTTTTCGTCAACCTTCACTTCTTAATGAGACGATTAGCACTTGGACGTGACCAGTTTTCATTATGTTTATGTCCAAACCAAGGCAACTAGGAAGAAGAGGACTGTTAGCGATATACGGAGTTTATATACAGGAAGTAGCTTCATTGTAGCTGATAGGTACCTGATTAGCAAGCTCCTTTGTTTAGGAAAATTTTAAGCGTAGGACCCCGTGTCCTAAGCAAAGCGATTGGTTGCGCGAATACGTGATGTCGCGTTAATATAGGGTGGAAATATCGACTCATAAACAGTTACTACGAATTCAGTAGGTACATGACATAATGGCGAAGCTCCCTACATATAAATAAAAAAAAACGTCTTTCCATTAATTTAAAAAAAAATCTGGTGTTCCATACATTTTGACTGTACATTACCGTTCGGAATATCGTTCACAGTATCGTTCAGTAGATGTACTGAACACGTGGTATATATATCACTTACTTAATCTACGGAAAACCGGATGACTTTGGGTTCGCCGTGAAAAATGAACGCGACGGTCTTCACGCGGCAATCGCTTTTATTAGGACACGGCCGGAAAGATGTCGGATTTGTTATGATTTTAGTCGTGTGAGGTCTTTTCAGCCATTTCTGCCGTCATTTTGAATCCTAAATTGAAAAAAGACATTAGTTTTATGTTTTAACTAACAAGTGATTTCTTTTCTAAATCTAAAGATGTGTGATATTTCGTAGCTTTCTGTGAAGTAGTAACAATAACATTTTTTTTATAAAAGCTATTATTTTAATAGTTTTGAATCAACTATTAATAAAAACGTGATTAATCAAGATTAAATCTTCCTCTAAAACAATAACAACAAGTTTATAAAAAGATTTCATAGTTTTGAATCAACTATTAATAAAAACTTGATTAATCAATATCAAATCTTCTTCTAAAACAATAACAACAAGTTCATAAAAAGATATCATAGTTTGGAATCAACTATTAATAAAAACTTGATTAATCAATATCAAATCTTCTTCTAAAACCGCCAGTTCTATTTTAGGAAACTTACACGTAAGGTTTCAAATGTAGTTTTCCTTAAAGTTTAATATGTGACTGTTTCAATATTCTTGTGGACGCAAGCAGTACTGCTGAGCATGAGGTTCTGCGTTCGATCCCAGGTCGGGTAGTGCTCATCATCTGCCTAGCCTTTTCCCAACTATATTGGGGTCGGCTTCCAGTCTAACCGGATGCAGCTGAATACCAGTATTTTACATGGAGCGACTGCCTATCAGACCTCCACAACCCAGTTAGTACTGGGTAATACGATACCCCTTGGTAAGACCTGTTGTCAGACTTTTTGTGCCACTGACTATCTAACGACTGTCAAAGATTTACAAATGACACCCAGGTGTGCTATTGCTATATTATCAACCATGTCCCAGAAGCAGCTGAGCAGCAGAGTCTGGATTTGTGCCTGATTGAAACAGGTGCGCCAACTATTATGTGGGCATTAAGTGGTGACATGCGGTGTTAACTATGGGTGAACTTCTGCCAACATTTTCGTAGAATTTAGGGGTGACATTATGTGGTAACCCATTATAAGGCAAAGCGAACATTTTTCCCACCATATTTTTCATTTCATTAATTAAATAAATTGTTCCTGGTAGGTATTCTATTGTTGTACAAAGGCTATTTAATCGCTCACTAAATGTTCAAAGAACATAAAAACTGTAAATTTATTTTCTACCAATAATATTTAAGCCTATTTGGCATTATTTTCCAATTCCCAGATCGTTATGCCTATTAAAGGGTAAGAGTTGTTGGAGGAGCTTGTGGCTAAATAATAACAGCCGCTCGGGTCGAGCTACGTTTGGCTAGGTTGGCGTGGCGTCCGTGCCTCGGAAAGCACGTTAAGCCGTTGGTCCCGGCTGTCATTTGTAGATCTTTGACAGTCATTACAGGTAGTCAGTGGCCCGAAAGTCTGACAACCAGTCTTACCAATGGGTATCGTATTACCCAGTAGGTACTAACGTGGTTGTGGAAGTCGTACTGGGTAATACGACACCCCTTGGTGACAGTGGTTGTCAGATTTTCGGACCACTGTCTACATGTAACGACTGTCAAATTACTATTTTAGTTATTCATGTATTGAAACGAAACAACAAAGAATTTCTTAAAGTAGTCCTCTGTCGAAATCTAAGTTTAGGTAGTCGAAAGAGATACCGTGGCCCTGAAACACAAAGGGCTAAGAAGGAACATGGACGGGTTTTAGTCAGTACAAGTCTGACACTCCCTTCCGCTCGCTCGCTTTTCGCCCAGAGCGGATTTGATGATTTCCCATCCGAAAAAAAAGGTAAATTTTGAAAGACGAGAAAAGCTTCTTTAGATTTACCAAGCTTTGAAAATTTACAATAACAAAAACCGAACCTATAGTAGAATATTATTCGAAGTGATCATGTGTCTCATTGTTAAAATACACCGCATGTTCTTTTATTATTTAAATTATAAATAATCCACTTAAGTTTAAAATTGAACGCAGTTCTCAGTAGTCATGTTCTTTTTTCAAAACACGATACACACTGTTTTTGTTTAAAAGCGATTCATTCTAGCTAGAGCTACCAATTGGTCAGTCGCGGTTAGGTTTATCACTAGATTAAAAAATGGTTATGTAACTGTGGTTGAAACTGAGCACGTGTTTTTTGTAAATGCTATGTTTGATACATGTGGTTCTTCTACAGCATGATCTATTTTTATTATGGTACTCAACGCAAGATACTTATTTAAACAATCTTTTGTTCCATACAGTTTGATCGTGTTATTAGGAACTTATATTAGTTTTGTATGGAACAATTGATCACTTTTACATAGGATTAATTTTATAGAGATAGCAACATAACAATTGATTAATTTTATAAGGATGTTAGTCATATTAAACAACTTTCCCAAAGAACCTTATATCCGATTCAAGAATAGCTTCATTTTTCTTTCTGTTGTAAATTCGTTTTTTTTTTTTATGTTATTTCTTTAGCAAAGTCGTTTAATATAACACATCCTTTAAGGATGCAGGTAACTAATCGCCCTGTATATCAGAGATAGTCCTACAATAAAATGTGTTTACTGTGATAAGTAGGTACTAATTTAACCCCATTCAATAACTATTTCATGAAAAAATTATTCCATAAGGTTTAATGAACGTAGAGTGTTGCATTAATGACTTTAATTCTATAACTACGCACGTGTTACTTGCGCGACTCATTTTTAATCAACATAAAACCTGTCTACCCTGGCGCTTCCACCTTCAAGAATGGTCCTTGTTTATGCCAGACTGCAGGTAAGATTGGAAAGGTATTGGGGTGCCTTTGCACCTACAATGCACGCACCTACAATTTTATTGCTCAACATTTTTCAATTTCGTGAATTAGCACGTGCATTCAATAGATACAAAGCATTTAAACATAGACGAAAACACGTGTTTCCATGAATAATAAATTGATAGATACCTGTGTTATGGTACAGTCACGAACAGAGATATCTTGCTTGCTACTTACAAAAAAATCTTAACCCTTGTTCTCGTAAAATGTCGATTGCAAATTGAAGAAGAACGTATTCCATTTACGATATTTTCTATGGTTTAAAAATGCTAAGTTCGTAAAATCATGCGTACTTTAGGAGGAAACCGCTTTTGAATAATGCTTAAATGTAAGTAAGGTATGATGTTATGTATGGTATGTAGTATGTAAGGTGTGTGTTCGTGACTGTACCTATAGCCGATCAACGTTGCTGTAACCGCAAACTACTTAATGTATTGGTATGTCATTTTCATTATAAAGTAACATAACATAACATCACGCCAGTAATCCCCGAATAGCAATATTGAATGGCATAGGGTCGCCCCCTATTACATCATCATCATCTGCCTAGCCTTTTCCCTACTATATTAGGGTCGGCTTCCAGTCTAACCGGATGCAGCTGAATACCATTATTTTACATGGAGCGACTGCCTATCTGACCTCCACAACCCAGTTAGAACTAGGTAATACGATACCCCTTGGTAAGACTGGTTGTCAGACTTTTTGGGACACTGTCAAAGATCTACAAATGACAGCCGGGACCAACGACTTAACGTGCTTTCCGAAGCACGGAAGAAACTCAACATGTAATGCTTAACCTAAAGATCGATCCGAGCGGCTGTTATTTTTTAGCTACGAGGTCGCTCCCTGTTACATGGGACTTAAACTTACCTGGCAAAATGTCGGTGTACTATTAGGTACACCTCTGCCTAACCCTTCGGGGATTTTTCGCGTGAAGTTATGTCGCTATAAAATATGACGTGGAAACACGTGGACTTTAGATGAATCCTAATGGTCAAAATTGACATCTCTGAGAAGAATAATACTTTTATTTTACCTCAATTCGTTGTTGTACAATTTGTACCCGCAAATACACTAGGTACTCAACCAGAGACTGAAAGCTAGCACTAATTGCCATAAAATTAATTTAATAACATACCTGTTGTTATCATAGAACTATACAAAAACATGATACCTACCTACCGCAAATTACTGACGCTAATCGATGACGAACATGTAAATCAGGTTTTAATTCCAGTGTATAGGCCAAAGATTAGCAGGTACAGTTCTCCAAGGAAAAGAATGTGCTTCATCGTCTACGTTCGGAAATATGAACGCTCGTCGATGAGATCTAATAAAGAGTTATTTCAATCATGAAATTACTGATCAAATCTATCACGAATACTAATGCTCAAACCCGCTCCCCTCGTGAACTTCTGCGTGATTCAGTTGATGTTAAAACATCGGCAAACAAAGTCTATGAGTTCTTTGTTAATATAGGTGCAAACCTGGCGTCGAAAATTAGAACCAGCACCAACACCACAGCTGTAGCACCACCTCCCAGTCAATTATCGAACTCTCTTGTAATCCTCCCTGTGGATGAGGAACAAGTAGGTAGAATTATCCATGACCTCCGTAGTGAGTGCGCTACAGGGTGGGATAATATTCCAGCCAGACTATCAAGAGTTCGTGTGCTACCTTAACCCCCGTTGTCACTCATTTATTAGTAACCTGTCCATAGACTCTGGAATCTTTCCTGAACCTTTTAAAAGAGCCGTCGTGCATCCTATTTATAAAGGCGGGGAAAGAAACAGAGTCACAAACTATAGACCTATTTCTGTTTTGAGTACGCTTTCAAAAATTCTGGAAAGAATTCTGAATAATAGCTTGGTCAGCTTTCTGGAAAAACATAAATTAACTGCTCAAAACCAGTACGGTTTTAGATCGGGAATTTGTACAGAGGATGCCATCGCTGCCTTCACTAATAGTCTGGTAAGCAAACTGGATAATAAATTGAACTGCTATGGCATCTTCTTAGACTTAACCAAAGCTATTGACACGGTCTCTGTCCCTCGACATCAAAGATAGAAGGCTTAGGAGTGCGTGGAGTAACTCTTAAACTTTTTAAAGACTACCTCTGTGGTAGATCCCAGTGTGTTCTCATTGATTCAGTCACCAGTTCATATGAAAAGCTCACCTATGGCATCCCACAAGGCAGTATATTAGGACCAACACTTTTCCAAATATACATCAATGACCTATGCAAGCTCTCCATCTCTAATTGCGAAATTTTCTCTTATGCGGACGATACTGCACTTCTAGTGTTTGATAAAAACTGGAAGCAGGCTAGAGACAGAGCGGAATATTCGCTTCGGTTAATAATGGAATGGCTGTCTACTAACTTGCTGACGTGAATTTGGATAAGACGAAACTGATCAGGTTCTATCGCCCACAGTCAATGACCCCATCCTCTTTTTCTCATAAAATTAAAGCTCACACCTGTCCCCCTCATCAGTCAGTAAGTTGTAACTGTCTTGCACTCAGCACTGTCCCCAATATTAGGTACTTGGGAGTGATTATTGACGAAAACCTTAACTGGCACGCGCATATAGAGGCACTCTGCACTAGAGTCAGAAGACTAATATATATTTTTAAAGAACTCAGGCACTCCGCCAATTCTGAAACTCTGACTCTTGTGTACCTCAGCCTTTGTCAGTCCATCATTATGTACTGCATCCCGTTGTGGGGTGGTACTTACAAAACCGCAATGATCTCGGCAGAACGGGCACAACGAGCAGTTCTTAAGGTGATGCTTTGTATACCTCGAGACTACCCCACTGATCAGTTATATTCTGAGGCCAAGGTTCTCACAATAAGGCAACTTTATATCCTTCGTTCAGTCCTGTGGAGACACTCCAACCTTCCATTGGATAAAACGCTGCTCCTAAGACGCCACGGTTTCCCTATATGTAAAACAAAACCCTTGTCGTTTTGCTTTTACAAGTCGACAATTATTGGCTCAAAGTTCACGAATGTATAATAAAATAAATAAAATTATCCCGTTGTACAGATATAACTTATTTGAAATTAAAAATAAATTAAGAATATGGCTTTTATCCTTATCTTATGATGAAACCGAAAATATATTGGCTATAGAATCATAACTTCAAACCTACTCTAAAATAAAGCTATTTAAACACTCACATTTCACATACACTCCTCCCTACACACACACACTACACTCAAAAACAAACCCCTAGATACACAAACACAATCATTCACTCCATTTGCTGTGTTAACAACCAGTGTAAACAAACACAAAAGTCAAGGTTGTATTATATAAATTGAAGCCGCAAAATCTACGACTCCTAAGATACAGGTCTGCGTACCTAGTTTAGGAGCCCGGAATAGTGACAATAACTTAATACTTGGTACTACAACCCACTGTTTCCAAATGCTATACGCTATGCTATGCACTGTGCTGTTGTTTTTTCCTCTTTTTTTTATGTACTAATAAACTTTTATTATTATTATTATTTCGAGTTCTTTCATGTTCTTCTCTCGTAAGAGACCTACCCACGGGCCGGAGCCAAGTTTGTAGGGGGAGTTTAAATGGAGAATGTGGATGATATTGTAGAAGAAGTAAGGAATTTCCGGGTGATGCGACAGGTGTTAAGAATTGTGGCTTTTTGGAGCAGCTGAAGTGTGTGGGACGGCATGTGTAAAGTATTAAGGCTTTGCATAAGAGATTTTGGTACTATACCGGTTGAAGAGAGCACTATAGGGACAATGTGGACGGTTTGTGCTTTCCACTGGGTTTTTATTTCTATGGCGAGGTCTTGATATTTACTTAGCTTTTCCGATATTGTAGTTTGAATGTTGTGTGAGTTTGGGATAGCTATATCAATTAGGTAAACTGTTTTATTGGCTTTGTCGTGGAGGGTTATATCTGGTCCGATCCCAATAGATTTTCTGATTGTTATTGTCTAGTATTAGTTCCGGTTTATATTTATAATATGGTTTCATCTCACTTATGAGTTGATATTTGAATGCTAAGTGTTGATGTATAATAGCGGCAACTTGGTCATGTCGATGCTTATAGTCAGTCTGTGCAAGTGATTTACAAGCTCCTGTAAAATGTTGTATGGTCTCGGAGACAGTGTTGCAATGTCTGCATAAGTCAGTCGGCTGATGGGGGTCTTTAATTTTGTATTTCCTGTAGTTACGAGTAGCTATTATTTGGTCTTGGATCGCCAGCATAAATCCTTCCGTGTCGGGAAACAGTTCGCCTCGTTTGAGCCATTCGTTCGACTTAGCTTTGTCGACGTGTGGCTGGCTCAGGTAGGCTCGGTGTCGCCCGTGGAGGGCTTTGGCAGACCATGCGGCAATTTTTTCTGGTGTGCTTATGACCAGTTCATTAATTTGAGTGTTTCTATTGTGTAGGTTAAGGGGCGTAAGTTTCGTATCGTTTTCCGTTATGTTTGTGTAGTGCTGAACTTTCGGATTTGTTATGAAAGTACGCTCTGAGTGAATGTATCTGTTTGTTGTGTAAGTTGTGTATGTCTATCAGGCCTCTTCCTCCTTCTTGGCGCGGTAGAGTAAGTCGGTTTATGCTTGATTTTGGATGGTGTTTTCTGTATTTGGTAAGAGACGTATTAAGAGTGCGTTGTAATTTTTTGATATCTGTGTTTGACCAGCGTATAATTCCAAAAGAGTATGTGAGGATGGGTATTGCGAGTGTGTTGATTGCTTTAATAGTGTTTTTGGAGTTAAGGTTGGTTTTCAAAATGAGGTTTAGGCAGTGTGAGTATTTATTGACCAGTTCTTGTTTAGTCATCTTTTGATGTATCTGCCTAGATTGCTTAAAACCTAGATATTTATATGTACTCTGTTCATCCATTGGCTCGAGCGTGTAACTAATATTTTGTATTTTTCCTTTTACAACTGACAACATTTTGCACTTATCAACTCCGAATGACATACAAATATCATCAGAAAATTGTTGAGTTGTGTCAGCTAATACGACAAGTGCGTTTTTGTCAGCTGCATATAACTTGATATCATCCATGTACATGAGGTGTGTAAGCGTATACTGTGTGTTAATGTTTGTTAGTGTAAATCCAGCGTCTGTTTTATCTAGAAGGTGTGAGAGTGGATTGAGTGCCATACAAAACCAGAGCGGACTCAGAGCATCTCCTTGGAAAATTCCACGTTTTATGTGGATTGGTTCAGTAGCTACAGTTGAGGAGGAGGAATTAATTTTAAGAACGGTTTGCCAATTCTGCATGGAAATTTCTAAGAAGTTTTTTAGTGTTGGGTGAATTTTATATAAGCTCAAGACGTTTAATAACCAGCTGTGTGGAATTGAGTCAAAGGCCTTTTGGTAATCAATGAACATTGTGTGGATATCTGTCTTGCATTTAACAGCGCTATTCATAGTAACTGCATCGATAGTTAATTGGTCTTTGCATCCCTGGCTATTCTTACGGCATCCCTTTTGTTGTTCTGATAAAATGTTATTTTTGGTTAAATGTTCATAAACAACCTCGCTTAAACAGGCTGTTAAAATTTTGTAAATAGTTTGTAGACATGTAATCGGTAGGTATTTCGCTGGATTTATAGTATCGTTAATATCCTTAGGTATCATATAAGTTACCCCGTGTGTAATGTATGATGGAAGTAAATGTGGTGAGTGGATGAATGTGTTTAAATGGTTATGTAAGAAAGGATGTATGCTCGAGAATTTCTTATACCAGTAGTTGTGGATGTTGTCAGGGCCAGGCGATTTCCAATTGTGTGTGCGTTTGATGACGTCTATAAATGTTCCTATTGGTATGAATTCAAATTCCATTTCTGGGATTTCTGGAGTTACTTCGTTGATCCAGTCCGCTTGATGATTATGATTTACTGGGTTTTCCCATATGTTAGCCCAGAATTCCCGTAGTGTTTCAGATGTAGGGGTCTCAAGGCTTTGGTGACTGGTGTCTCTATTATTTGTTGCAAGATTCCTATAAAATATTTTTTCATTATTTATAAATTTTGTGTTTTGCACTTTGCGGTTCGTGCATTTTAAATATCTTTTGAGTCTACTGGAAGCTGCGTTTAGTTTTTGTTTTAGGGTGTCTAAAAAGTGTACTAATTGTGTGTTTGAATCTTCGTATTGTGCATGTACCTGATATTTTTTCTTTATTTCTTCTACTGCTGCTATTAGTTTTGGACTTCTGCTACCATTAATAAAGTGTGTTAGCCTACCTATGTTTGATCTTAGACTTTGAATTTTCTTGTCAATTCTGATTTGCCACTTTGGTTTTCTCTTTATGTAAGTGCGGCTTTCATTTTGTGTGTCTGATATTTTAGCTCCGTTGCATGTAGCTGCCGTCCAAGCTGCACAGTAAATTGTGGTCTGCATTTTGATAAAGTCGGTGTCGACGTTTACGTTATTTGGGAGAATGACAGAATTTATATAAGTAACTATTGCGGAGAACTTTTTAGATGTCTTTTGCTTTGGAATGTATGGTCTACTAGTGGGGTGTGTATCAGAAAAAGTTGTTGAGCTTGTTGAAATGTGGCTTCGATTTCTAGGTTCTTTTCATGAGCAGCATTCAAGTTATTTTGTGTAGGTTCAAATAGGCCTATAACTATGTGATTTAAGAAACTTTCGTCGACTGTGTTTATGAGTGTTTGAGAAACTATGTTAGTATCAGAGCTATTATTTAAGAGTATACTATTACTTGTTGTGGGGGTGCAAATATTTGCATATTGAATACTTAGTGAGTGAATGTTCTCATCAGGTAAGTCGTTATTTATGTGTTCTATATTTTGTGTGTTGGTGTTGATATTCCTTAATTCTGTAGCTACTTGGTTTTTTATTTCTTCTAGTCTGTTAGTGTGTATATATTTGTTATTTATGATTGCTCTTACTTGATTTGATAATCTTTTAAAATAGGTTTTCTGTTTTTTTTTTTCTTATCATTATTATTGATGTAATTAATATATTATTGTTTAAATATAGGTTAAACCGATAAAAACATTAAATTAAAATTCAGTATCATAAAAATTATTATTACTTGCTTATTTTGCCTTCCAAGATTGGGAAATTGTATTGTAGATTATCAACCTCTATTCAGTTCCAAGTAACTGTTATAAACTATTAAGTGACAGTTGACGATCCACGACCAAAGTAGTTAACCTGGCATAGAAACCTATATACAAATTCGCTATGGTTCACTACTACAAAATACGTTCAGATTTGCCTCTGTGGGGTTACTTTGTAGCTCGACATTTGTGCTAACTTGAAAATTAATGAAGCGCAAATCTTTTCTGGTTTATAACTATTTGTGCAGATTTAAAAAAAAATAAAAAATTATAAGAAAAATTGTGTTTTGACAACTAAATGAATGTCCTTGTTCGATTATAATATTTGATTGTTATTTATGTTAGTTATAATTTATGTCTGACATTGCAGTCATAGGCACTTTTTTACTTTAGCTTTTTATTTTATTAAATTTATGGTTTACAATGAATGATTGATTTTATTTTTATGAAGTAAAAGTCAATGAATGACAAAGGTTCGTTGATATAAGGCACGATTCGTATCTAGGCTTCTACTACGTTTGTAGAAAAAACTCTTAATACACTGTATTTTTGACTTTCAACAACACCAAATTTGTATTTTTTTTATAAGATTAAAAAAACCACTTATTTTACAACCAGAAACGATGTCTAAACAATCCTAAAAGACATCTTAAAATTCATTTACCTTGTAAGTTTTTCACCGTTCAGTATTCTATGAATAATCATGCAAGAATGCTGTAACGTTTCCCAAACTATGAAAAAAAAAAAATGAAAAATTGACCCAAAATGTAGAGGAAAATACCGTACTCTATCGTAATACCGAATGACAATATAACCTTGACATTTGTAAGTCAGAAGTCAGAACCGACGTACAAGTTCAAGAGAACCGTGCAAACCACAGACATTGATATACCTAGATAACGCAAAATCATTTATTTCGTGTGCCCTGCTTAAGCATTTTATGCTTAACGTGGCTACTGTCGCAGAAATCTATTTATAACAACAACGTTGCAACTCAAGAATCTAATTCTTGACATTTAAAGAAGAAAAGTTAAGTCTATTTTGTATAGTAACTTGTTTCTATTGTAACTAAATGGTGCTTATGACGTCATAGAAAGTAATAAAAAACAATTTTACACGGATCGTGATGCTTGTTTTATCTAGGTATATCTATATATCCGTGACCAACCTTTGGTATAGATCACGTTGGTTGCTACTACCCATGTTTAGACTGACCTAGTCACAACACTTTTAAAAAAAAATAAAAAATAAATACTTCATAATATAAAATAGATTAAGTGTTAGAAATCCTGTTTCAAGAGGAAGTTTTAAGATATTGCGGAAATGCTTAAGCTCGTTTTCACTAATTTATTAATTTATTCTAAGTGATACCGAAATGGATGAAATTTTAAAGAAGGCGACCTAAGGGTGCTTACATAAAGAAGCAGGTTTCCGGTACAGAGAAATCTGTGCGGGTCGGTACCGATCGGTGCAGGGTTAACTTGCTAGAAACCTGTTTTTTAAATCTGTTTCTTTATAAGTGTTTGCTTAAGATAACATAGAAATTAATACCTGCACCGATCGGTACCGACCCGATCGGTACCGGAAACCTATTTGGTTATGTAAGCACCCTTACTCATAATATACTAGCTGTGCCTAGCATGCGTTGCAATGCACCTTTTTTTACCCTAGCCTACCTACCTTGGACGGCGAGTTATGGGCTAGCTCGCCGTCCGGCCGTCTTATGACGACAGGCCGTGTCGACGGCGCGTTCGTGTTCCACGCGCGCCACAAAGAGATGTCAGCAACCAAGTAGGGGTCCACATGGGCCGATGCCTGCCAGGGCTGCGGGTAGGTTCGAAAGAGATACCGTGGCCCTGGAACACAAAGGACAAAGAAGGCGCATGGATGGGTTTTAGTCAGTACAAGTCTGACACTCCCTTCCGCTCCGCCCAAAGTGGGGGGGGGGGGGGGGGGGGTTATACACACACACACAGAGATGAGGTCAACGAAGGAAGATTATATACAAGATATATAGATATATCTCATTCTTGGTATTTTATACATTTAAGCTGACCATCGAACTGGAATTTTTTTTTTCTCAAAGACTTTCCAGTAGATTATTTTCAGAGTTTATTTCTTAAAGTGTGCAACATTGATTTACTTAATGGAAAACTCAATTTTATTTACATATTCATTAGATGAGATAACTGAATCACATAATAATAAGATTATTCATAAGCTAACATTTACGGAAGTACTAAAAGACGATAAAATAAAACAGTATATTTAACACCTACAAGCTGATAAGACATCATCATAAAATCACATAAAATAATTGCAATTTACCACCTGAGGGTCTATACATCGCTTGGGCGGAGCACCGCCGTGTCCTCGTAGCGGCGATTGGCGGCGGCGATCTCTCGCGTCCGGCCTTGGTTCAAGCCATGGTCCGGAGCGAGAGGGAATGGGAAGCCGTCACCTCCTTCTGCGAAGCAGTCATGCTAGTGAAGGAGGTGGCGGGACGTGAGAGGGAAAGAACCTCACGTCCCAGTCGCCGCGGGAGACGCCCTGGGCGTTGGGGGTCACGTGGTGGCTCCCGGCCACCGTAGGCGCGGGCCTGTGGACGGCGAGTTATGGGCTAGCTCGCCGTCCGGCCGTCTTATGACGACAGGCCGTGTCGACGGCGCGTTCGTGTTCCACGTGCGCCTCAAAGAGATGTCAGCAAATAAGTAGGGGTCCGCAAGGACCGATGCCTGCCAGGGCTGCGGGACTGTTCGAAAGAGATACCGTGGCCCTGGAATACAAAGGGCAAAGAAGGAACATGGATGGGTTTTAGTCAGTACAAGTCTGACACTCCCTTCCGCTCCGCCCAGAGTGGGGGGGGTCATTTGATGATTTCCCATCCGGAAAAAAAAAAAAAAAAAAAGGGTCTATACATTCTATTAGCGACAAACATGGTGGAAAGTTGAAAATCGATAAATTGGATTGATATTGGCTTCTGTTTTTTTCCAGTTTGTTCTGTCCCACTCTGGGCCAAGGCCTCCCTTCACTCTTTCCACTTTTTACGAACCCCAGCGTCTTCGTTCCAGTTCTGACGGAAGTTATCAAGTCGTCCCGCCATCTCTTTCGTGAGTATAAGCTTACCTATATAAATTAAGTCAAAACAGGATTAGGAATGGATGATTTGTTTATGGTTCCAAATTCAATTTTTTGTTATTAGATTGGCACAACTGTTTTCCATTTTGGCGCGGAGTTTGAGTTGCACGTCCAGCTGTGGACCGCGATAAGCTGAGCTAGACTGGACACCAATCCTTGAACAAAATTTGAATGTATTTTATCATCGGTAGATACCTAAATACCATCGCTTTTATGCGTCAGATTAGTTTCCCGCCATTACTACCGGAAAAACCCAGAAACTAAACTCGATGGTCAAGGTCTCTTCCAAAGTACCTACAGGCATTTTTATTTCTAAAATTAGATAGTAGGCACTGATCACATGAGGGGTATAAAAGCAAAAACGCCTCTGTCCAAATTTTGTTTTATTTTTAATTTATTGATGTCATATTTTGCCTGACGTTAAGTACCCCTATCTTGATTTAGAATTTAGATGCAAAAGCGTACCATTGCCTTGTAAATCGCATCAAAAAAACATGTTGCGATGCAAACACGCAATTCTCCATAAACATTCAGAAGCAAACTTGACATTGTCCATTTAGACCAATCACAGCACAGCATTTCTGGGATTTCAAGATGGCGTTTTCTGTGTTTGTAAAGCAACGGTGTTCCCCAATTAGTTCAACATTTTAAGTGCTCGTAGCTAGTTTTAGTGATATAATGGAAGAGAATGTGCAACCACTATAAAAACAATTGTCAACAAGCCATTTATGCAATTTGAATTTAAAATATTTTAAAGGGAGTTCTCTTAACTCTTTTGGTATGTTGTTAAAAATTTTTATTGCAGTGATTAAACTATTTTTTTGACATAATGTGCTTTGATGTGAAGGTATTCGCAATCTTGTGGGGTCTCGACGAGTGTATTTCGAATGCAGGTCACATGCTATAAAAAATTTAGAGTGTTCCTTCACAAATATACCAATTATACCCCTCACATCATCTTTCTGATTTAAGTAAAATTTCAATTGTAACAAACAACAACAAAAATAGTGGATCACTATTTTTGTACATATTTAAACAACTGCGCAATTCAGCAGATGCTGTTGTCATGAAAATGACATATCAGGCACTGTGTCAATCAATTTTGGTCTATTGTATCTCGTCCTGTGGCGGGGCAGCCAAATCCCACTTTATTCTGATTGAACGTGCGCAGAGAGCGGTTCTTAAGGTGTGTTGTTTCAAGCCAAGACTTTATCCCACCGTCAAGCTCTATGATTATTGTCAAGTCCTTACGGTTAGGCAATTGTTTGTACTGACCACTGCTATTAAGCAACACTCTATTTCTAACTATTCACAGCAAACAAATCGCCGTAACCGTATAGTTGCCTTGGCTACTCCTCTTAAAACCTCTTTTAGTCAAAGATTCTTTGTTTTTCTTGGACCCTGTCTTTACAATAAATTAAACCAAATTCTTTCCCTACACGCACTGAACAAACATAATTGTAAAATCGCTTTACATGTCTGGCTACAAAGCCAAACATATACCGCCACAGAAGCTCTCTTTAACGTATTAGTCGAAACACTCATCCACTAACACTCTCTCCAACACACACATACATACACACACTCACCCACACTCACCCACACACACACACACACTCACACACACACACACACATTCACACACACACACAAACATAATTCTACATTCATAAAAATCACTCAACATACTTTAACTTTTTAATTGTTTTACTTTTAGTACCCTAATACTCTCGTGTCGCTTTTAAAAAAAAAAAAAAAAAAAATCACTAATTGTTTGTAACTATTGTTATTTTGTTGTGATACCAAATGTAAGCAATCAAATGTGAACCTTTAAACAGGTGGGGCCCTGGTGACCTGTAATACAGGTGGTTACTACCTACCACAGGCACCAGTGATCCACAACCAAAATCGTTGGCTACTGCTGTGTCAATATTGTTCGTATATTTTGGCTTGTGGTGAAAAATAAACACTTATATATTTATTTATTATTTTGTTATAAGGGATGTGCCAAGGACGGGCCGTGCTCATCCTTCAATGTTTTTAGGGAATTAGTCTAGAGGATATCGTTCTACGTAGTTTGTTTAATCCCGAAAAGTGAAGACGGCGCGAGGTAAGCTGAAGAGTCGGAACAGCTTCCTTAGGTTAATTAATCCACCAATCGACAAGAATAGGGTCGGTGAAGCTCGGAAAAAGTTTTGGCTCCTCAGAACCATACCCTCCGGCTCACTATGCTAAGCCTGCAGAAAAGCTCCCAGCGGGTCACCAACTAGCATGGCCCACATAGAAGACTCGAAACCGACTCCGAAGCCAGGTGGGCCGCTACAGGTACAACTTGGTCCGGTGGAGGAATTCCGATAAAGCTGAGTTCGACTGCGGAGTCTCATCCTAAACCATACCCCACCTCCTGACATGCTCTTTGTGCAAATTCACGTGCACTTTAAGGGACCTGTCGGAATCCACTACCAACGCCTCGATGTGGCTGAATTCTGGTCGAAATTAAATAACTGGGAATCATCAACACGAAGAAGAAGATCCCAAAAAGTGAACATGATGACATGTTAGAAATAGTACATTTTGATGTAAGTGGGGAAACTTTGTTATTGCAGTAATAAATACCAGGGTGCATCAAACGATGTTTATCAACACACATTCGAAGAAATAAAATAATAGAACGAAACATAATTATTTCTGTCATGAATTATTAGGAAACTATGATTTTATTTGCTTTTTTTCCGCGCTTTCCTTTCGCTAGGTTGAAGGAGAAGCAAAGGTATGAAGCCGCTAAACAGCCTAATATGAATAACGGAAAATTCAAATATTTTTGAATTTAGAACACAAATAACTGTTAATTTGTTCATAAAAGTAAATATTTATTTTAAATAATCATGTTTATCTATGACATTCTATTTATAAACACAATTTAAATATTCAAAAAATATTTACCCCTTAAAGTCGCATATTTCTTTGCCGAGATTAAAAAAAATCACCGCCGATTATGCATTGATACATTGCATATTGAACCCTTATCGTAGTGCGATAAAACCAGTTTTCGAGGAAGTTTATTGAAAAATATTACTCATATAACTTTCATTACGGAATTTCAATTCCAACTATTAATGTATTTTTTTAAATAGACCTATAAGATATAGACTTAAAGTATTTAAAGTAGTTATTTCAAAAGTTATTTCAAAAGTTATTATTTTTTGAATAATTAATAATGTTCATTCTTTCTTCATTTTTCTACGCGTACTGGTTGCCATGAGGTTGTCACAATCATAACTTCCAGCATTGCAATTATGTTTTTTATCGAATAATTGCGGAGTAATCCGTGTGCGTGTGAATCTTTTTTTTTACCACTAACATGCTGTGTAATGGTGGTTTTTACTTCCGAACGGTTTTTTATTGTATTAATAAGCTATAATTTTGATTACATGCAGATATCATTATTACATTTTGTTCTTACATTACTTTTGTCTATTTTTAACAAAAGAACTGCTTACCGATCCATGACCGAAGTTTGGTGGCTCAGTTTAGACTGTTCACACAATATAGAGAGAAATACGGGGTGGAAGGGACACCGACGCGAAAACGGTTACCACGTAGGGGCCACATAGAAATTTTTCATCTGTTATTAAAAAAAAATCAGTTGTGTACTACAGAAGTGCAAAACCTAAACGGTCCGAATGTATGGAACAGCTGATTTGCTCAGAATGGGCAGAGCTTGAGTAATTGACAACCTGGCCGGTTTTTAAATACCTACCTATTCCTTTACTTTTTTTATTGTATTAAAGAGATAAAATATCGTGGCACAACTTTGTTTTTTTTCTATGTATTTCGGTAACAGTATTTTTTTTCGTTTTAGATCTCGTGCGCGTCCTGTTCTTGGTCACATGTAGGTCACATCTGCTTATAAACTTTTTAATTTTCTAACTGATAGACAATATACCGCATACACTGATTTAAGCTTTCACGGTTTAAAACTAAACTTATACTGTCACTTACGGGATATCATCCGTGATTATTAATTATTTTGAGGTCCCGATATTTCGATGTTGTTGCAAGCGCCGTGTTCGTGAGTTGTTATCCCGTAAGTGACAGTATAAGTTTAATATACCGCTTATAACGCTGGGTCTAGAAGCATGTTTTTTTTGCACATATCTTCCTAATAAGTACTCATAAAGAAAGGAAACACTAGGGAATGAAATTTGAAAAATCTTTACTTAAATTGGTTCCTTAGGGATTGAAAGTTTGTATGAAACTTATTCGGCAGTTTATATTTTAGAAGACATCTTTTTATGGACCTTCGATCAATTCGTGCCATCGCCGCGTCGTGTCGGATGACGTAGCTTCAGTGACGAGTCATTGTCTCAAACCCTGAAAAAAATTACGCGAAGGTCTATAGTTTTGAGTGGTATTCAGTAGTAATTGTGGAGCTTGCGGCTAAATAATTACAGCCACTCGGTCTTCAGATCTTCAGGTTAAGCCGCGCTTGCCTAGGTTGATCGGTGGATAGGTTGACCACCCATTAGATACCAAGTTTCCTCCGTGCCTCGGAAAGCACGCTAAGCCGTTGGTCTCGGCTGTCATTTGTAGATCTTTGGCAGTCGTTCCAGGTAGTCAGTGGCCCGAAAATACTTTCAAAAAACTAACACACTAGACTGGTTGTCATACGACAACCAGTTTTAACAAGGGGTATCGTATTACCCAGTACTAACTGGGTTGTGGAGGTCAGATAGGCAGTCCTTCCATGTAAAATACTGGTATTCAGCTGCATCCGGTGAGACAGATTGATGATTCCGTAGTAATTGTTGTTAAACCAGAAGCCAGTATAAAACGAGTTGCTCCCATTTACCCCTATTAAAATTAGTGCCATCCTGCCCTACACTACCAGCGTCGCGTTCATAGGGGAGGATGGCACACATCTAGTTTCACCCAACCTCCAGAGAACTCTACTGGAAGGCATTATATACTATAAGATATAAATCGCTCAGCAAAAATAACATAATTGTATGTATGGGTTGGGTATTACACAAACGATTCAACCGTGGTTTTTGTACTAAGTTTTTTGTCTGAAAGAATTGTTTTTACTTATGGTGTACCTACTACTAATATTATCCATGTTTTCTCATGTGTGATGCGATAAGTAGAGTACCTACCATATCAGATCGTAATGAATATTGGCGTTTTTTCTCGTCTTATGAAGAAATAAACTTTTATTGAAGTTGGTTAAAAATAAACGTAACATGGCCTGCCGCAATTATGTTGATATTCGGTCGATTCGTTAGGTAATTGCTATGCTACATATAGATGTAAATCATTCATGAACTATTCATAGATTTATTTTTATTTGAGAAAACTGTATTTGCCAGAAGGGGAACTGTATTTAACAGCATACCCACTTTCCGCCAGTATAAAGGGTGTGACGAGACCCTTAACGAAACCGAAAGGCACTTGTTCTCCCCGTACTGCGATCGTTTTTTTGTTGAATACCATACCTGGGAAGCTTCTAGTTACGGAAATATTGGGGATCAATGTTCAAACTTTTTCACAAGTTTTTTTAAATACATGTTTTTATCCTAAGGTTTTTACTGAAAGCACCTCCACGACCCCCGTACTATGCAATCTAGGTATCCATCAGCACAATGTTTTGAGTGCGTTACATTGAGTCCTAACGTAAAACGTGATTTTTCACCCAAATAAAAAAGTCGTTTCCCATCAATAGTTTTTGCGTAAAGTTTGATGTACATAATGCACGGTTGATGGCTTCGTTAAGGGTCTTGTTACACCCTGTATGTTTACATAAGCCTTTTCATCTTTTGTAATAGGGAGAGAGAATTATTCTTAATGGGATAATATGGGTAATTTATCCGGTTAAAAGCCTAGGAGCCTAGGTGTTCCTTTACTGTTAATGATACCTATGACACGGTGACACCTGTCCCCGTAGCATGATAGACTGTAGACAAGGATTTCTTTGACGGAAGAATCGACAAAATGACAGATAGTGCAAAGAAATCTGTCATTGTGTCACGTGTTCGCTTCGTCAGGTTGTAAAAAACGGTGGTTAAATAACTATTTTTAATCTGTTGTCTAGGATATAAATAATAATATAACAACTAGTTCTGAACAAGTTACTAACTAAGACAAGACTGCCTGCATGTGCATAATATTCTTGCGGGCAGGAGGGCAGGGCTGCATCCTGCATCCAAACCTGGATCTATTTGCGGAATTAAAATGATTTATTTTGCATAAATAACCTAACACTAACACTTATATGGATTCTGTCCGAAATAATAAATAACATTTTGATCCTGTTCCCGATACCGGTGGGCTACAATTTTTTTTATTTTTAAATGTTTTTTTTTATACTGTTTTTTGTAAGGAATATTTAAAAATATAATTGATTTGTACATAAATAAATAAAGGAAAATACTAATAACATTTAAAGCGGTACTCCTGGACGCGGCGCAGGTTCCTCTCTCTGGAGCCCTGACCGCCGGTAGCTTGGACCCTGTTCCCGATACCTGGGCTACTACTTTTTATATTTTCAAATGTTTTTATATAATTTTTGTTGATAAAAATATTTAAAAATGTAATTAGTAAGTAAGAAAAATGAATAAACTAAATAAGTTCTAAACACGTAAATATTGAATGTTTCACAGAGTTGTCTCTTTGGTATTGTAGTCACAAACCCAACTGTTGAGCCTGGGGTATTGGGATCGATCCTCGGGTCAGGCAGTGTTACTAGGTTTTGCCATTACAAATGGCTGGTTAGTGGCTATAGGATTACTCAAACGTGTTTGACGTTACGATTCTAATATTAAGTTATGTTATAATATGGTTCTGCGTTCGATTACCATTTTGGGCAAGATTTTATTGACTTTTCCCATCAGGAATTTCTCTGTAGCAGTCTGGATGTGTGCCAAGTTGCTGGCAATAGGGTCGTTCCCTATTCCCTGGCTAAATGTGGGTGTACTATTAGGTAAACCTCTGCGTAACCCTTCGGGGATAGCATAATTTCATACCTGTATATGAAATTATGCTATGTTATAATGTAGATAAAGAGTGATACAATATCTGCGATTGCACCTAGCTACGACCTATGACGCTGGTGTCGCTGGTAATGTTCTAACCCTGCAATCGTCATGTGTATGATTACTATAATTTTCCTACTAATTACCCAAGAAAGATTTCATAACTCAGTTTTTTTAAATTGTAATGAATTACCAACGACTGTGACTAAGTGCAGTCGCTATGGGTTGGTTAGATATGGTTACTTTTAAATAACAAGTCATCACGCTTGTAATCCCTGAAGGGTTAGGCAGATGTGTACCTACCTAACAGTACACCGATACATCGCTAGGTATGTTTTAAGTCCCATGTACTAAGCAGCGAGCCTGTTGTCAACCAGACACAAATCCAGATTCCGTTGAAGTTTGTTTTTTTTAGTCTTCTTTCGATGTTAATGGACAGCAGGCGCGTAGCCAAAATCTAAAGTAACCGCTATCATATTTTTTCAACATAATTTCACAAATGCTTACCAACAAAATCCTTCTTATAGCACCATTTAAGCGTCCCAAGATCCTTGTAAACAGTAGCGTCTCTGCAAAGACCAATTGAGCAAAGTTCCATCGCCGAACGTCAAGACTTTTTGTAAGTCTTCGTGACTTTTTTTGATATTTCTATACATGTGTGTATTTTATAAGTGTATTCTAAGTCTGGTCACCTTGATTTTCGCTGCGGATAGCGCTTGGTATATAATATCTTTGGACTCGGATCGCAGCATAGTGGCGAGCGAGTCTTTGACGGACGCACTGAGTACATAGATTGTCGCGTGAAAATCGTCCTGCGGTGCAAAATGTCGTCTTTACATAGATTCTTGTTTTCTTCCTTTGTTTTCTTTTGTGTTATCAATGGCGGTTTATTTAAGGAATTACGTGAGTATTCTTATTTTAAATATTATTTAAAAGTGGAGTTGACATATCTTTAACCTATTAGTTATTACAGAATCGAGAAAATTATTAAAATTCTTAATTAGTTTGACAGGGGAAAATGGTTTAAAACAAGCTAAAAGGCACTTGTTCTCCCCGTCATTTCGATCATTTTTTGTTCTGGAACATACCTGGGAACCTTCTAGTTACGGAGATATTGGGGGTCTAAGTTCCAACTATTTACAAGTTTTTTTTTAAATACTAGTTTTCAAGGTTATAACTTTAAACGCGTTCATGACCCGTTTACTATTCAATGCAACCATCAGTACAATGTGTTAAGTGCTTTACATTGAGTTTTGCCTGTAAACGTCATTTTTCACCCTAAAAAATTCCCAGTAATTTTTGAATAGGGTTAAGTACTTAGTTTGATGTACAGAATGCTTGCTTGACGGCTTCGTGAAGGATTCGGTAACACCCTGTATAGACTTAGGTAAAACCAACTATTACATAACTTAAACCATATAAGTATGATAAGCCTGAAAATATTAAAACGTAAAATTTACGCTGATGACATGGAACTAAATTTCTTCCATTTAAGAGCTAGTGAATTAAAATAACAAAATCTTCCCACAAGGATCTTCTCCGAAGATCATGGTTAATATTATATTCAAACTTGCTTATTTTGTTCACCAGTCAACAAATTAGCGTCAATCAAAACCAAGCTATTATTATCTCAAAATAATAACAAGCGAGAATAATAATGCCATCTATTAATAATAATGTGATAATCGATTTACTTCGGGGAAGTGAATAACTTGTTAAAGTTATTCATCGAATCTAAATGTTAAGATTATATGACGTCCTAGCTTTGTCTAGGTTATTTCCGTTGATTTAATATTGTTCTCGTATTTTAGGAATAATTTAATTATTTTCATGGTCTTAATTACGAATGCGGCACTGGATGAGGTTAAATAATTTAAGACCGCTTTTAATTTATTCATACATATTTATAAAATGTAGATTGATTTATTTTTATTTGTTTTTAATACTTGAACAGATTTTACATCTCAGAGTGGATTTGGAATATTCCACAGCAATTATGTCACTGTCTTTTGGACCGCGTCCAATAGCTGACAGTCCGAGTGACGACGATGAATTCATTCATTTTTTTTTCATTAATTATGATGTATCATCGGTGAAATTCGCCTCAAGTAGTCAAAGTTAGGTCGAAAATGGGTCAACACAGATTTTTGGCATCAAGGAGACCACTTCCAATGTTCATGTTAAGGGATTTGGTTTCCACACTTAGCCCTTAACGTGGATCATTGTGCGTGAGCCATGGTGGCCGTTACTCCAACTACTACTATTGTTTTTTTTTTTTTTTTTTTTTTTCTTTTGGGAAATCATCAAAGGACCCCTCCACTCTGGGCGGAGCGGAAAGGAGTGTCAGACTTGTACTGACTAAAACCCATCCATGTTCCTTCTTTGCCCTTTGTGCTCCAGGGCCACGGTATCTCTTTCGAACAGTCCCGCAGCCCTACCTAAATAACTTAAGGTTACTACCTAAATAATAAGGAAGCGCCAGGGTACCCCGCGAAATTCAATTTTTCTTAGGTCGGCGCAGTGGCTGACCGATTGTCTGCTGCGCTGCGTGTCGCGGGTTCTATTCCCGCACGGAACAAATATTTGTATGATCTACAGGTAGTTGTTTCGGGTCTGGCTGTTTGTGTATGTGAGTTTAAATGTTTGTTAACGCAACCACGATACAGCAGAAATTCCTAGTGTAGGGCAACGTTTTTTGCGATATTTTTTAAAATGCAACAATTAAACCAACACTTAAAAATCTAACACTGTTTTAAGCTTTCACGGTTTACAACTAAACTTATACTGTCACTTACGGGATATCTTCCGTGATTGTTCATTATTTTGAGCTCCCGATATTTCAACCCGCGATCATGGCGCTTGCAACAGCGCCGAAATATCGGGAGCTCAAAATAATGAATAATCACGGTAGATATCCCGTAAGTGACAGTATAAGTTTACTTAAAAATCTGTTGTAATTACCAATACAGGTTGTTGGCTGGTTGGAAAAAAACATTAATGCCGTTTCATGTTAGGTATGTGTTTGTAAAACCACTACAAAAGCTCATGTTTATATATTATTAATCACGACTTATTCCAAGAAATATTATAGTAAGCACGTGTAGTGAGTATTATTAGAATTGTATAGAGATATATGAGATAATAGAAAACACGCGTTTTAAATAGGGATCTATTTAAAACGCGTATTTTCTATTATCTCATGCTTTTCCATTTAAACACGGATGTGTTTAAATGGAAAAGCAATAAAACCAGCTATCACTTTAATTTAGGTAACAAAATAAATATAAACACTCGACACTCTGCATTTTTTAAATTAGTTTGCCCTATATTTTTAGTCAGCCAAGCGCTCTATTTTCCGTCAATTCATCAAAAAATTATAAAATGAAGAGTGGCTTAACAAATATTCCTGATAGTCATTTAAGACATTGAAACAACACCTGTATATTATTAAAAATAAATAATTATTAATTCACAATAAGAAACATCTAGATTAAGAAACAAAACGACATTAATATATTCGCCTTTTAAGTTCAAGATCAAATAATTTATTCAAATGACTTAAATTAGCAATTCGCTTCCTGTACGGTTAATATCACTTTTACATATATAATACCTAATATTATTACTTTATTACATTGTAAAATAAAATTCATGTGTCACAGAGTAGCGACTTTAATACCACAGTTTAGCTAGCTAGTGTCAGCTTACTAACCAGTATAGGGTTGGCAAATTGTATATATTTATTTTTTTGCTTAGCCCGTATTGTCACCCTCTTGAGCAAAGCCTCCCCCCTAATTCCTTCCACTTCTCACTTGTATAATTGATTGTGTAATTTTTTTTTTAAACATTGCCCCACTCTAAGAATTTCTCCTGTATCGTGGGTACGTTTACAAAGATTTAAATTCACATACACAACTAGACAGACCCGGAACAACTGCCTGTAGGCCATACAAATATTTGTTCCGTGCGGGAATCGAATCGAACGACACGAAGCGCAGCAGTTAATCGCTCAGCCACTGCGCCAACCGTGCCGTCAAATAATTGGATACAAAATATGTATAAATAGCTTATGCCCGCGCTGTGTTCGGTAATTATTCCACGGGATCGTTCTACTGGGATAAAAAAAATTCTTATGTGTTAATCCATGTTCTAAAGTATCTGTGTGCTAAAATTTCACCCAAATCCAATCAAAGGTTTTTGCGTGAAAGAGGAACAAACATCCATAAATCCTTACAAACTTTCGCATTTGTAATAGTAGTAAGATTAGGTTATCTTATGGATTAGACAGTTTGCCTTGTATATTTGGATTCTAGAATAGGAATTCTAATGTAAAGTGAGCTTTCCGCTATTTACCGGCCGCTTATCACCGGGTATAAACCTTATTTACTAAACTCGCAGCTTACTGACAGTTTACACCTAAAACTTTTTTGGGTATGTCGTCTTTTAACTTCATACTTGTTACTAAAATAATAGAAGGTTGTCACACATTGTTAATCACGAAATTTTAAGAAATTTCTTTTCATCGTAATTTTGTTATGAACGAAACAAAACAAATTTTTTATAAACTTAACAATGTATTATGTATATATTCATAATACCTTTTATAGTATTGTAGAAATGAAAATTCATTCTAGTTTACATTATATACAGACTACAAATAGAACTAAACTAATGATAAAAATAAGACTAAAAGTAAGAAAATATAAAAATCTAAACAACGACGACAAAAGGACACTTAGGCGTCAAAGTACTCCTCCGCATCGCTGTCATCTGGAAAAGTGCCCAGAAGACTGGCAGCATTGCCACGCTGAATGGCAATGCTAATTCTTTGGCCAAAGAAAGAGCCAGCCCTCTGGTCACGCGAAGTGTCGACCAGTCGGCGAGAGATTTCCTTAAAAAGGAGACGCGCACTCGGGCCCCATGACCCGAGCGTTTCGACCCCAAACGGCTCAAAACTGTAGTTACCAATAAGGTTACAGTATTTGCGCCGTTTGAGGATCTCAGCAGCCGCAGCAGCAGCGCCTGCACAGCCCGCCGTGCTTGAAAGGTGAGATGGCGCAAGGGTGTCGACACAGGTTGCGTCCCACACCAAAGGCCTACCCACCTTCCAAGGCACTAACGTCATGCCGTCTGGTCTCTTGCCATCGTCACGTACCAAGCCGTTTGGTTCTAAAACCGCTGGTACGCCGGCGCTGGCAAGGGCTCGACGAATAATGTCGTTAATGCTGGCGTGCCGTGCAATGCGACCTGCGCTCCTGTAGCAGGACAGGCCATGGTGTCCGAGGCTGTCAACAGCTTCACCGCAGTGACACCGATGCGGAGCAACACAAGGAGCGCCTAAGCGTAGACTCGTAGCGACCCGGAACGATGCGTCATCCATCATAGTGCCAATGGTGGATGACGGAAGTGCCTGAAGCCATAACCCCGACTCCCATTCCCCCACGGCCAGCAGACGGGCACGCTCCACAGTATTGAATGACGTGTTTAAGAGGTTATTCCGTACAATACTGCAGAGCGGCACGTCCCACTGTCTCTGGGAGGACAGGTTGTCGGGCAAATCCGTATTGGGACAAGCCATTTTCCAAGCGTTCAACGCACCGGTCGAATAAGGCACCTCAAAATCAACCAGTGAGGAAGACAGAATATCCCTGGTTAATTTTTCGGTACCGTAGACCGAGGAGAGGAAGGCTGGTAAACTTATACTTGAAATTTTGCGGACGCCGAGACCACCCAAGCGAATGGGAAGTGTGGCTTGCTGCCAAGCTCGGTCGTCCAGGGCCACATTAAGTATTGAAGTTAGAGTGTTCCTAATAATTTGGTCTACTTTTTCTAAAAGCTGCGGATGCTTCCAAAGATGAGTGGAGCGAAGGCTATATGTGAATTTTGGTCCAAAACAACAGTATCGAATAAGTGTGAAGGCCGAATGAATGTTAATTTTGAAAAGTCGCTCCGAAACATCATTAAAATTTTGAATTTTTTCTTCAATGAACGACGGAAAAGATTCGTCAAATATTGGTGACCCTAGGAGGTGAAGAGAACTTTTTTCGGTAATTTTGATATTTGGTGCTAAAGAGTTAAATTTAGAAATGGTAGACTGTCTGTCAGTGGTTTCAGGAAGGTAAATTTCGCACTTCGAAAGGTTAAGGTCTAAGCCAATAGAACTGAATTTTTCTTTTAAAAAAGTTAAATCTTTTAGGACTGTATTCACATCACCACCAAGGGTTCCATCATCCAAATACCATAAGTTGAATTTAGAATTTAGCTGCCGAATGATTGGATTAATTGCTAAACTAAAAATGACTGGCCCAAGAGGATCACCTTGTTGGCAACCAACGGCTGATTCCAAAAGGTTGTCTTTATAGAGTAATTTTGATGGGTTCCTGTAGCATTGGTAAAGAAAACTGTAAATTTTGGGTATTTCTTTTTGAACCTCTGTCAACAAGGTGTCCCTGTTTACGGAGTTGAAAGCATTTTTAATGTCAACCTTAAGGATGACCTCACCCTTATCACTATTAAGGTAAGTGGACAGTGCGTGTACCGCAGCCTCACAGCCCCCTTTGGACCCGAAACCAAGCTGAAGGGGCTGGAATTTACTGGCCAGTGTTTCACTGTAAAAGGCGCAGCAAATTTTGGCTGCGATACGACGGTAAGTTGACCCTACGGCAATGGGACGGATGCCGCCATCCTTCTTGCGCAGGGCGCAAAGATTGGCCCCGTACAAAATATCGATGACGGCATCGTTCACACTGCCGGAGAGCATGAGATTGATGAGGGCCGTCAGCTCCTTCAAAAGGGACTCACCAGCTACCCCGGCGCCTGAACAAATTAGATCCTTAAGGTGTTGCGGAGTCAGGCCGTCGAGGCCGCCGGCAGAGCCACTTCGAAAGGAGCAGACGGCCGCACATACTTGCTGAGCTGTAATTTGTAGAGTGTTAGTTTCTGGAACGGGGGGGTCGGGGAAGGTGAGGTCATCTGCCGGGGCTGGGTGTTTACTCTCCAGAGCTGTAAGGGTCTCTGGAGAGTACGGCGCGGCCACATCGCTGCTAAAGATGATCCTAGCTGCACCACTGATATCACCCTCGCCTAATTTAGATTCTACATGATGCAATAAACCTCTTTGGGGGGGATGTACTGTAAATTTTGGGTCAAAACTTTGGGCCGAAATGTTACAGTTGTCTTTAATTTGAGTTGTTAAAGTTTTTTTGTTTGCCAAATTTTTTTGCACATGTAGAATTCTAAATGGAAAGGTGAGTAATTGCTCCCAAGCACTTTGAGAGTTCTCTCGGGCGGCGAGGCGGACACAACGCGCCAAACTTGATGCTACTGAAGGTCGCGCGCCACGAGGAACTCTCTTTAAAACAGGGATTGTAGTTTTTAATTTTGAAAGATATTTCCAAAAAGGTTGAGTGGGTAGATCAGGTGTAAGGGGAGTGGGAAATGTAGGGCATGAAGAAGGAACATTGTGGGGAATGTGAGGCTTATGTTTTTTCCCCAAATGTATCTTCAAGCCTCTTTCACCCTTAAAAAAACGTGCTTGGGAACAGTGTGGGCATCTTACTAGGACATCCAGCGATGTGGTAGGTTGACTGGCACTCCGTTCGGCGACACTACAGTCATTATTGAACATTAAAATAAGAATTTAAAAGAAACTTACGTGATAACTTAAATATAATGTATAAAAATAAAAAACAAACAACACAAGTTAAAAAATACGTCAATCAAGACAGATGTCAGCAAAGTCGCGCAGGCGGCCTGGGACGCCGCCGCCGCCGCGCCGACCACGCTGACATTTCTGGCGCAGCCCCAGTTACTGTTGCCTGTTGCTGACGGGCTCGGCGTCGCGTTGTGTCAAAACTCCAAAACTTCAAATTTTCAAATGTTATATCTTCGTGTGTTTGTTTACTGAAATACTGGTAAGTCAGGAACGCTCGGTTTAATGATGCTGATTTAATTCAGGTTCATTCCTTTTCTTTGATTTCCAAAAGGAAACTCAACATGTGTGTGGTCAACAAAAATTCTTTACCACGGCTCGTCCAACTTCGATGATTATTTTTTAAGTTAAACTATTTATTGATAAAAGTGTTTAAATTCCACAAACCAGAGTCGTCTCTACGGACTATTCTCTCTATTTCTTAAATTAGAATCAAATTATCATGAACATAAATATATTTTTTTTTATTGTGTATAATCAGACTTGATTTTGTATAATTACTGGGACCCCGCGGTATAATAAAGGCGAGCTCTTCTGACAGCCCGGAATACAAGAACGTATAGCTCATGTCATACTTATCTACTTATAATAATAAGGCATTGTCGTATATAATGTGCGGTTTCTGACGCGAATTACAAGGCATTAGATGCTGTGAAGTGCAATTACTACATAAGTAATTTTATTGTATGTGTCATAAGTACGTTGCAATGTTGTGATCAAGTTTAAGGTCCTGTGGACATCATTTTGATGTAATTATGTATCTACTGTACTCCTGCGTAAATTTGTCACCCCTTGAGAGAGTTCTGTTACATTGTTGTCCATTGTCCCCTATCGTCTGTTTTCAGGAGGATTTGTCGGAGGCTATATAAAGTAATGGTATTTAAAATTTAGTATAGCACAGCATAAGCATAATCAGCCTATTAATGTTCCCACTGCTGGGACGCAGGCCTCCTCTCTATGAGAGGGAATGGGCTATAATCCACCACGCGGGCCCAGTGCGGGTTGGTAGATGTTTCCTCACGATGTTTCCCTTCACCGTTTTGAGAGCAGTGGTGATGAAATAACTTACACAAAGTAATGCGCCTGGCTGGGTTCGAACCCACGGCTTACTGCTCGTAAGTCGGGGTCTCCACCACTGGGCCACCGCTGCTCTCAAAAATATTGTAGCTTGGTAAAAATATAATATCTATTACGAGGGACTTGAACACAACAGGCGAAATGCGGGTTTAGTTACTAAATGTACCTACAACACTGTTCAATCTTTTGAGAAAATATTAGCGAGATATTATGTTTATGTTTAGTACTAATTACTTAAATATTGTCGCTTCCAGCTAGCTACATCCAAGTATGCAAGCGGGACCCGAACACGCTAGACGATTGTGTCATCAGTTCGATCAATGCGCTCCGGGGCAGGATGTCCACCGGCATCGAGGAGCTGGGCGTACCTAGCCTCGATCCCTTATTTATTGAAGAGGTCAGTACAAACAAAATCAGCATAAAAATTACTTGTGTTTTGTATACAGGGTGTATGGTTAAAAGTGGGCAAAACACTAAGGGAGTGTAATACTCTTAAATATGCCCATATTTTGCCCTTTTACCATAGTAAAGTAAGTACCATACCACAATAGTAGTAGCTTTTATAAACGTAAAAAATAAAACGTTAACGTTAAAAATACTTGCTGTCTGTATTTTTTCGAGTTACGCGACCATGGAGCCGCTTAATTTTTTTCATGAGTACTCCACGCCCTTAAACTATTGACCAGTTTTAACCAATCACCCAGCACCTCAAGTATACGGGGTGGAAGGGACACCGGCGAGAAAAGGTTACCATCACGTATTCAGTACATCATTCTGAGCCAGATGAAGAAAATTTTTATAGGTTATTAAAAAAAATCAGCTGTTCCATACATTTAGACCGGTAGGTATTGCACTTTTGTAGGAACCAGCTGTTTTTTTTTTTAAAACCGATGGAAAATTTCTATGTGGCCCCTACGTGGTAACCGTTTTCGCGTCGGTGTCCCTTCCACCCCGTATGGTGTAAGGGATATCGACGTGTAAGCTCTTAGGCGTCGTCCAGGAGTAATATGGAACAAGAGATGATGATGATGAGTTATGAAGATCTGCTTATTTAATGGCTGCATATAACGTTTCAGATCAAAGCGCTGACAGCTGACAACACGCCGATCCAGGCGTCAGGTCGTAACATTAAGGTCACCGGCGCCAGCAACTTCGTTATCAAGAAACTCTCGTAAGTGTTGCTTATTTATCTATTTCTGTAGACACAAACACAATAAATGTTTTTTTTTACAAAACCACAATTTAGTCAAACTAGTTCTGCTAGTACCTAGTTTTAAGATAAATCAAAAAAAAACAGGGTTCGAAATTATCTAGATAATTAAGAGATTAAGTTATGAATTAACATGTATAATTATCAAAATAATGATCAATGATAATTATGTTTTTGAACCCTTAACCAATAATTTTTATCTTTAGGTATAATAATAGTCGCTCTGCATGTTTGTTTGTGTAATCGTGTTGTTTTTCTA
The DNA here is from genome assembly GCA_910589295.1 of Noctua janthe. Classification (NCBI taxonomy): domain Eukaryota; kingdom Metazoa; phylum Arthropoda; class Insecta; order Lepidoptera; family Noctuidae; genus Noctua; species Noctua janthe. Next base: position 6,402,071 of record OU342556.1, on the reverse strand, counting down.
ACCTAAGCAACGGCTTTGGTGCGATTTTCGCCATAGTTAACGGATTTTTTTCCGTAAGATTATCATAAAGGGTGTAACAAGACACTGAAAGGCACTTGTTCTCCCTTTCATTGCGATCATTTTTTTGGTTGGTCTAACCTATATCTGGGAACCTTCTAGTTACGGAGATATTGGGGGTCAAAGTTTCAACTTTTCCACAAGATTTTTTAAAATACATATTTTTAATGTAAGATTTTTAAACACCTCCACGACCCCCGTACTATTCAATCCATCCATCAGCGCAATTTTCTGAGTGTGTCACATTAAGTCCTACCGTAAAACGTGATTTTTCACCCCAAAACAAAAGTCGTTTCCCAGCAGTAATTTTTGCGTAAAGTTACTTAGTTTGGTGTACATAATGCTTGGTTGACGGTTTCGTGAAGGGTCTGTTTACACCCTGAATAATATGTTAATTACATGCATTAAAGAAATATTGATATTTCGTTAAGTTTATGCTGATCACTGATGGGACGCATTATTTTGCTGCTGAACATCAACTGCGCATTGGTAATTTTTCATGAAATAAATTTTTCAAACAACTGTGTTTGAAATAGATGGAGATGATCTGGCTCTGTGGGCTTAAAGTATAAGGTTAACAAAACAAAAGCAAGCCCGCTTATGTACGTACATGATGTTTCAATAAAAAATTTAATAAAATATAAATGGAACCATAACAAGAGAACAGCTAGCGCCATCTATCTACAACTGTAGTAACTACTGAAGACTGGCTGTTCCTGTATATTGCGCAGTTACGCACACGATTGAGTAGGAAAGGTTTTAATTAAGTAGTTAGCTGTACAAGTTATGTCCGATAATATAGATGACACTATGGTGAATCATACATGATGCTATGGCATAGAGAAGAGCTAAACAAAAAAAAATCTTTCTTAAAAACCGTGTCCTGAACTCCTGACAATTATGAGCACAAAAATCAGTCGTGCCGTCCTCAAGTTATGCTCCGTCATATGATACATGTGGCAATTGATTATATTATTATAAAGGGTGTAACAAGACCCTTAACAAAACCGAAACGCACTTTTTCTCCCCGTCATTGAGATCATTTTTTAATTCTAGACCATACCTGGGAACCTTCTAGTAACAGAGATATTAGGGGTCTAAGTTCCAACTTTTCCAAAAGTTTTTTTTTCAAAAACAAGTACCATACCTGGGAACCTTCTAGTTACGGAAATATTGGGGATCAATGTTCAAACTTTTTCACAAGTTTTTTTTAAATACATGTTTTTAATGTAAGATTTTTACTATAAACACCTCCAGGACCACCGTACTATTCAATCCTTCCATCAGCACGATGTTTTGAGTGCGCTACATTGAGTCCTACCGTAAAACGTGATTTTGCACCCGAAAAAAAAGTAGTTTCCCAGCAATAATTTTTGCGTAAGTTAATTAGTTTGATGTACATAATGCTTGGCTGACGACTTCGTGAAGGGTCCGATTACACCCTGTATAGAAGAAGAAGATAGATAAGGGTACTTTTTTATAAATGAACAAACTGTCTGCCTTAAGTGTTATTAATAGCAATGTCACCTTGTAAAGACTTGGAGCGGGGGCTCTAAAGGTGGTTTTTACTTGGGTTTCACACTGGCAGCGTATTTGGGATGGGTCAAGAACTCTCCATTTGACCGTCTATTTCTTCTGCAACCAACCTGGGCCCACAACCGGTTACGAATTTCCAGATTTGCCTGCCGTCTATATAAGGCGGCTGGTTTTACGTTGACTATATACCATAAGTTCTCATAGCAACAAAAATCGTTCACTAGACAGTTTGCTATGCGTGGTGGTTGTGGCGATGGTGACTCTTTTGTTTCTTTTTGTCATTTCTTGATGTTTCTTTTGAGATTTTGCACCTCATAATTCTATTTGCTAGCGTGTTGAGTACCTACTGTATGGTAGCTTTCATTTTCGGGTCTTTTACAGGTTGTAGACAAGGTCCGAAAAGGTTTCCCGATTAAGGGTTTTAATCGGGTTATTTTTTAGGATTTGGTGAAAAACCCCAGAATACAGGTTAACCAAAATATATAACGGGTTAAAAAGCCTATAGTAACTGGTTCACGCACAGAGTTAATTTTTCGACATAAAAATAGTATCAGGACACTTGCGCGAAGGACACTTGCGCGAATCCACTTGCGCGAAAAGACATGCGCGCATGGACTTTTACGCGATTGGACTTTTGCGCGCATATGTCTTTTCGTGGAAGTGGGTTCGCGCAAGTGTCCTTCGCGCAAATGTCTTTCGCGCAAATGTTCCAGATCTTTAATCAAAAGTAGGGGTTATAGGTCTAACCGGTTAACATTTTATCCCGATTAATCGGTTCCTGGATTAAGATTCTAATATTTTTCTACAATTATTCCAGAGTGGACCCAGACACGTTGAAGATTAAGGTGCTCGTGTATTTCGACAAGCTTCACTTCGAGGGAGAATACAAGCTGGATGTCAGTATCAATATCCTTAATCTGAAAGGAAACGGAACACTTGTAGCTGATGCTGGTGAGTTTCATTATAATAGTTCATACAATACTGGCTCGTTTTGAGCTCATGGCTTATGGTGAATAACAGCCGCACGGTCAGTCTTCTGGTAAAGTCGCGTTTGCCAAGGTCGGTCTGTGGACGGGTGACCATAACATACCGAGATTCCTCCGTGTCCGTATCACGGAAAGCGGTTGATCCAGCTGTCATTTGTAGTTCTTTGACAGTCGCTACAGGTAGTCAGTGACCCGAAAGTCTGACTATCAGTCTCACCAAGAAGTATCGTATTAGACATTACTAACTGGGTTGTGGAGGTCAGATAGGCAGTCGCTCCATGTAAAATATTGAGATTCAGCTACATCCAGTTACAGTGGAAGCCGACCCAAACATAGTTGGGAAAAGGCAGGCTGATGATGACATTACTGCCACGTTGGTGTAGTGGTCACAAACGCCACAGCTGAGCAGATGTTCATGGGTTTGATTCCTAGGTTTAACATAGTGTTATTGCCTTTTTCCATCAAGAATTTCTCAGAATTAGTCCGAAGCTGGGCTTTGGTTGTCTGGGCTGGGTTTACAGTGATTGGATCAAGGTTGTTGATAGTAATGCTGTGTTCCATGTAATAGGAGCTAATGGAACAACGAACTGAATGTGGGTGTAGGATCCACAGGTGCTCCTCCGCCTCACTCTTCGGAGAAACACCCGTGATGTAATATTATTTTCAACGAAATGTTATTGTAGTGACATAATTATACAAAAAGATCGCTACTGTGACGTAAATGAAGAACTAATAATCATGAATCGCGAAATCATGACTATCCGCGAGTTGAGCGTATACAGGGTAGAATCCCATCGACTCAAACGATTCAGTACATCATTCCAAACACATAAATTTTTTTCGTCGATAATAAAAAAATAATCTGATCTTTCCTACAAAAGTGCAAACCTACACGGTAAAAATTTATGGAATTGCAGATTTTTTTTGCAATTCCATAAATTTTGACCGTGTAGGTTTGCACTTTTGTGCAAAAATTTTTACAAAAATTACTAGGTGGATTCGGAATGATGTACTTACTGAATGCTTGGTAACAGTTTGTACGTCGATGTCCCTTCCCCCTGTATACAAGAACCTGACAATAACTGCCTGGCAGTAGCCCACCAAACCCGACCCAACACCCCTCTGATCCTCCCTTTTCAATGGAGCATGAGGAACTTTTCACCTTGTTCTTCCACTAAATGATTATTGCCGTAATGTGTTTATATCTTGTCATGTTATTTCGATTGTGATGTTTCCTGTCACTGTAAAATAAATATTATAATTATATTTTCTATCTACATTACAGTGGGTTGCAAAACGGACCTGACGATCCACTCAAAGATTTACAATATGGACGGCCAGGAGTACCTCAAGTTCAAGAAAATTGACGCCGACGTTAACATCAAGGACTACAAGGTCGAGCTCAAAGGACTCTTCAACGGAGACAAGACTTTAGGTCAGTTTATTTTATTACCGAATCATTTTATCAGCTGCGTAGATTTAACTTAATTGTACTACGAGTACCTTACCAAAGGATCCCGCGGTAAGGGTTTTTGTTGGCGACGGTTTCTTGACGAAGTATTTGACTGAGAAGAATTTGTGATCCGAAGACTATCACTTTTGACTGCAGAAACACTGACCAATATTGTTCAAGATAGGAACCGGTCATGCGACAAGTTGTGATCGTGGAAGTTCGGAAAAGGCAGACATTCATACCATACGTTTAATAGCCTACTATTATCGAAAGAAGAAATTTCTGCTTCTAAGTTGTACCCTCCAACATGTTGAGTTTCAGTTACGGTTAAACATATTCAGCTCTACCTTTAAATTCGTCTGATCTAACCAAAATCCGTACCAGCGCGGTCTGAGATCGACCGCTTATACAACCGGTGCCTTTGTTTGTACCGATCTGCACCCTACAGGATTTGAATGAGGCAAACGATGGAGCTGTTCAGGTCACTAAGAACTGGCGGAACAAAATAAAGTCATCGGCACGAGAAGAAGAAACTATTTGTAACAAATCGTGATAACTAAACAGTCTCATCATTTGTATTAAAATGCGATCAGCTAAGCAGTTATAACGATCTTAAAACTTACAATTCACGTTATTCCACAGGTAAAGCCGCAAACGATCTCATAAACCGGAACAGAGGGGAGTTCTTGCAGGCCACCAAACCTCACCTGGAGAAGACGGTTGAGAAGCAACTCCTGGTCGTTGCTAACCGGATCGTGGAAGGTCTTACGCTGGACCAAGTGCTGCCCAAGCCCTAGACATAGTTCCTAGTGTAGGTCTACTTTTAGCTATACATTTATAAGCTCACTGTGATTTTTAACGCGTTGGAATAGTTTTATTATAACTCTTTTTTGGTTTAAACAAGTGATAGAACTTTTATATTATCCGGACTTGTAATCTTAGAAGGACACAAAGTACCGTAAAGTACCTTTCGCAGATTAAAATTTATGAAAAGTTTGGAGTAAAAGAGAAATATATACTAAGTAGATGTTTTTTAAATGGTTGCAATTTGTAATACTTTTTATATTTTAATTAAATTATATTTGAAGGAAAATTGAATTTGTTGTCTTTATTTACTCTCCTATTACCAACTGACGCAATTTTTTGTATTTTTTTTTTTTTTTTTTTTAAACGTTGCCCCACACTAGGTATTTCTCCTGTATCGTGGGTGCGTTTACAAACATTTAAACTCACATACACAAACAGCCAGACCCGGAACAACTACTTGTAGGCCATACAAATATTTGTTCCGTGCGGGAATCGAACCCGCGGCACGAAGCGCAGCAGTCAATCGCTTAGCCACTGCGCCAACTGTGCCGTCAATTGATGGAGAATCTATGAAGTAAAGCTATAAGTCTAAAGAATGTATTATGATCGTGAAAAGTCAAACAAAAGCTTTAGTTTTTAATACGGGGGTCTGCTTGTGTGTACCTGTGTACCGCCGCGGCACCCTCTACTCTTCCTTTGCCTGATTTAGCTAGAAACAGTCGCACATTTGCATCGATGAAGATACAATTCTGAATCGCTTCTGAAATCGCACATTGCATCCTCCGACCAGATGGTTGTTGTGTCTGGTGAGCTACTACCCCGACAGTTGTTGTCGAATTTTTATTTATTATTAATTTGTTGTTCTTTTTGCTTGTGATACAAATCCACTGGAACAAATGCTCCAAGACTTGAGCACTGCAAGACTGACGATGAATTGGTCAAAGACTAAAGCCATGAGCAATGCCGCTAAATATAGGGTCGAGGTCGATAGGCAGGAATTACACTATATTGACCAATATACCTGGGCCAGCTAGTTTCCTTCAACAACAGACAGAACAAACAGACAGAACAAACAGTTCGACCGTCGAGGAGCTACTGGTCCATGAAAGCATTTATAAAGGGCAACCTTCCTATATCCTAACCTATGGTGGTCAGACTTGGTCTTTGACTGAAGCTCAGAAGTCCAAACTCAGTGTTTGCCAAAGAGCGATGGAACGTAGCATTCTCAATATTAGACTCTCCGGTTGAACGTGCAATACTTTAATACGGTTTAAGACAGGCATCGCCGATGTTGGCGATAAGTCTGAGAGGTTGAAATGGGACTGGGTGGGTCACGTTTCTAGGAAGAAGCCGGACAGACGGGCGAAGATAGTCACTTAGTGGATGCTTGAAGACAGAAACGCTGGTGTGTCGATCTGGACTCATTCTTAACGGATTGGTTGGAGAGGGAAAATTGTAAACAAAATTGGAAAGCCAAGGGGGAGGCCTTTCTGACAAAGACCTCCCCCTTGGCTGCCGTCTGACAGAGTTTTCAGTCGAGGAAAACTTTAATATCGCCATTTTAGGAATTTGATGTTAGTTCTTCATTTGTGTCATAGATGGCGCTGTCGTATTTTTTGTACTTTGTCTCTGTAGTGTTTTATGTACTATGGCCGCTACACGACAAAGGACTAAAAGTAGCGATGCAGAGGCGCGTTACTGAATCGCTGTAATACGACGCGTCGGGCGGACGACCATACTATACATTCAATGCGTACATTTTCTTGCATAATACTACCTTTGTATGAACTCATTTGTTTATTAAATTGCTGGTGGTTTGACCTCAGTAACGCCTTACTAGTACAATATTATTATTTTAAACTATGACAAGGCGAGCTCTATAGTTTAATATCTTGTTATTAACCTAGAAATGTCAACATCAACATGGTATATTATCAGAATGTATTGTTCGATTTTCGAGCTCTAAAACCTCTTATTTTAAGAGGAGAGATAACCGATATCGAATCCGACATTCAGAATTATCCGGACAAGCCCGGAATTTTAGCTTGGTGTCTGGACTGCGGGGTGAATTCTAAAACGTACGATATTTACAAAAAACCTTCATGTAAACATAACATCACGCCTGTAATCCCCGAAGAGTTAGGCAGAGGTGTATCTAATAGCCCACGAACTAAGATTTTAATGTTTGGAAAAGATGCTGCCTCTCTAGTTCTTTAATTTTGTTTATTTTTTAGTTTGGAAACTTAGTTAATTTGATTATCTTCGGTGTTATATAAATTAGATGCGTTATTTCAGTTTTTTTTTTTGTAACTTTGGGTACCACCATGTGACTTTCTATTATGGTTAGTAGGGCTTATCCTAATCTTTAAGGTCTTAACTGTGTTTTTTTTTCTTTTTCTTTTCTATCTCTGCGTTGTGTTCACATATAGAAGCAACAATTTGCTACTCCACAACCATAGGGGCAAACTAATTGATTACCATGTTAAATTATTGTGGAAGCTGCTGAAGATTGTAAAATATCCTTGCTTTGTATAGATTCCATATACTGCATATCACATGTGTGAGTGCTAGATGTAGCCTTACAGTACGGCTACATCTTAAATTTTGTTATCTTTCATTGACTGGAATGTGCCTCGGTGGCTGAGAGAATGTCATGCGCACTCAAATGTCTCGCTGATGGTGGCGGGTGTGTCGGGTCATTTAGTTCCCTTCAATATGGTTGAGTTGAATGGCGCTGAACCATGCTTCATGTTCGTGAACGAGCGCTGTCAGTTGGGACTGGTCACCTCTTAGCTCTCCGGGCGACGCAGGTGCTCTTGGGGCACGGCTGCTTCGGGAAGTACCTGTGTCGCATAAGCAGGGAGCCGGACGCCCGGTGCCATCACTGCGTCCACTGTCTGGAGGACACGGCGCGGCATACGCTGGTACGAGTGCGCCGCGTGCGATGAGCCGCGCCGTACGCTCGTTACGGAGGTAGGAGGAGACCTGTCGTTGCCGACCGTCGTTCGCTCGATGGTCGGCAGCGCAGAGTCCAGGGACGCGGTAATGTCCTTCTGCGAAACCGTCATGTCGCAGAAGGAGGCTGCGGAAAGGGAGAGGGAGATGACGAGCTCCCGACCCTCTCGCAGCAGACGCATCGAGCGTCGGCAGAGGGCGGACAACGCCCTCTTCCGGCCCCCCTAAATAGGCCCAGGGGCGACGGATTCGGGGATATCCGTCGCCCCGATCACTCTGGACCCGAGACGGCGGCGCGTAGTGTTCCACGCGCGCCTCTCTCAGACGTAACGGGGGGAGTCTTACACCTCACTCCTCACTCCCCTCCGGGACGAGGCCCGCCGGGTCGGCACTAGTCTGGGGCAGCGGAAGTCGCATCAGATCCCGTTGCCCCCTGGCACAAGTGTGCGAGGGAACACCGGTGTGGTTTTAGTCAGTACGAGTCTGACAGACCCCTCCGCTCTCCCCAGGGCGGAGGACATCCATTGAGGATTTCCACATCGAGAAGAAAAAAATAAAAAAAAAGGTCTCCTCTTAGCTGCCACGGTTTATTTTATTTTATTTTTTTTTTCATTGTTTATTTAATATTTTACTCTGGACGCTGTTAATGTGCAAGTCTTTCTTCATCGTTCTCACATATGTGTATAATCTCAACATGAATGATGTAACCAAGATTTTGTTAAAATATTTTGATTTAAAAGAGTGTCCATGGAGTTTCTTGCCCATTCTTCTCTACGATTTGCAATGTGCAACTACAGTATTTTCTCAAGTTATTATGTCTTGTGACTGTGACTGTAGCTTCGCTTCTTTTTGTTTTTTTGACATTCAAAAGTGCCTGTGACGGTCTAATTGAAATAAATGCTTTTGACTTTTGACCCACATTTCGCCAGTTATGTTTAAGTCCCATGTAATAGGGGGCGAGCCTATTGCAATCAACCGGGCAAAAATCCAAACTCCGTGGCTGCTCCTGATGGAAAAACTCAAAAACACTTGCCCGACGGAATCGAACCCCGGGCTGCATGCTCAGAGGTCACGGTTGTGACCACTACACCAACGAGGCCATTATGGACCTGGGAACCCTATTCAGGATGAAAGGGACACCGACACGCAAACGGTTACGCACATATCCAATACTTACATCATTCTTAATATATTAATAATAATATAAATAAGGAGGGTTCAGGTCTAGGCTATCGGTTGAGGAGAGGTGGTCAGGTCATATCTCACCTTCTTTACATGGATGATCTGAAACTCTTTGCCCCCAACAACTTGCAACTGATGAAGCTACTGAAGGTAACGGAAACTTTCAGTAGCGCCATCAGGATGGAATTTGGTGTGGACAAATAAGTCATGCATGTGAAGCGAGGGGAGATTATGGAATCCGTGGGAACTCAACTCTCGGATTCCATACACCTTAGATCCCTCTCCTCAACAGAAACCTACAAGTATTTGGGTATGTCGGAAGCATTATGTATCAATACTGCCGACATGAAACAATCATTGAGGGACCGCTTCTTTGGCCGCCTGAACAAAGTACTAAGCAGTCTTTTGTCAGGTGGAAACAAGGTGCGCGCCTTCAATGGTTGGGTCATGCCGGTTTTGATGTATTCTTTCGGCATACTCAAATGGACTCAGACGGAACTTGATGCCCTGGATAGGAGGGTCCGCGCACTGCTGACCGCAAATCGAATGCATCACCCGCGGTCGTCGGTGATGAGACTGTATATCCCGCGGAAGTGCGGGGGTCGTGGCTTCTTAAATGCTAAGACCCTGCACAACCGTGAGATATGCAGCCTCAGGGAATACTTCCTAGAAGTCGACGAGGGGATGCACCGAGATGTGGTCTCAGTGGACAAGGGCCTCACCCCGCTCTCTCTGGCTAACGAGAACTGGCGCAAACCTAGAGTATTAGATACTAATGATCGCAAGGAGGTATGGCAGGGCAAGGAGCTTCACGGACGCTTTTACCGGGCCCTACATGGACCCGATGTAGACTTCTTAGCGTCCGTATCTTGGCTGCGTTTCGGTGACCTATTCGGGGAAACCGAAGGTTTTGTCTGTGCAATAATGGACGAAGTTATGATGACGAATAACTACCGGAAATACATTGTGAAGGATGGCACGGTTGACATATGTCGGGCATGCCACCGTCCGGGAGAATCGATCCGACACATTATTTCTGGGTGTTCTCGTCTGGCTAACGGAGAATACTTGCATAGACACAACCTCGTTGCCAGGATTATCCACCAGCAACTTGCTTTGAAGTACAACCTTGTGGAATCAGAAGTACCATACTATAAGTATGCGCCCGACCCAGTTCTCGATAATGGTAATATCACGTTGTATTGGGATCGATCTATCATCACTGACAGGACTATTGTTGCCAATAAACCTGACATTGTGGTGATAGATCGATTGGAGCGTCGCGCAATGATTGTTGATATAACGGTTCCGCATGACGAGAACCTCGTGAAAGCAGAGAAAGATAAACAATTCAAATATCTAGATCTGGCTCGCGAGGTTGTCGATATGTGGGACGTGAGTACAGCAGTCATTGTGCCGATAGTCGTGTCGGCCAATGGCTTAATAGCCAATAGCCTCGACAAACATCTGAGGAGGCTCTCGCTTGGCAGCTGGATCAAGGGCTTGATTCAGAAAGCAGTACTTCTGGACACGGCGCGTATTGTTAGGAGGTTCCTCTCTCAAGAGCCCTGACCACCGGTATTTCGGACCCTGTTCCCGATACCAGTGGGCTACTATTTTTTATATTTTTAAATGTTTTTTTTTATATTACTTTGTATAGAAATATTTAAAAATGTAAATTATATGTATAGAAATGAATAAAGGATATAAATAATTTATTTTCTCTACACAAGTTACTTAACGCTAGGGTTACAGAGGCGAACCGACATGAAATTAACTTTGTGAGAGACTGGTGCCTGAAGTAGATCTCTATAAAAACCTGAACCTTCTGGAACCCCCATATCGGAAAAAATCAGCTGCTCCACGCATTCTCACCATGTGTAACACTTTTGTAGGAAGCTGCAGATTTTTTAAAATTACCGATGAAATATTTCTAGTGGGGGTACAGAATGAAGAAAGAAAGAAAATACATTTATTTGGCACATGCCACAAGTGCTCACAGTATAAAAAAAAAAAATATAACAAATAAAAAACAAAAAATTAAAAAACTTAAAATCTAAACAAAAAAAATAAAAAAATAAAATAGTGTGACACTGTGTGCCTCACGGCTGCGCCAAATAGGCCCAGTTCAGCAAAATGCCGGATAACTAGTGCCCGACGCTGGTTTTCAACTGGACCTGAATTAGTGAGGTCCCGGATGTGAAGCAGTTTTATATTTTGTGTCAATGGTGGTAGTGAATAGGTACTTAAATATGAAAAATAGATCTGCAAACAAAAAAAAAAAAAATAACAATAAAATAAAATAAACAAACAATAAAATAAACTAGAGCGACTTAACGAAGGTGCGAAACAAAAATATATAAGAAAACAGATAAATAAATAGGTCAATAAAAAAAGGTTTTTTTTTTTTTTTTTGTCCCAGAAACCGTGTCATGCTCAAGTTAATTAGGGTGCGGATGCGGATGGTGATGCGGATGTTCCCACCTCCCAGGTAGGAACGCACATCATATTATGGATTCATTTAGAGCAATCATTTAGAGCAATCATATCCAGCTTGCGTTGCGCTTCTATGAGAAACTGCCGCAAATGATGCACTGAATACGTGTTAACCGTTTGTGTGTCGGTATCCCTTCCACCCTGTATTTAAGTGAGGTTACTTACTCTGTCCATAACATGAGTTAGGTATCTCTGAGCTGTTAAGTCTGACCGGGTTTTCGCAAGCTTATGCGTGACATAGGCGACTAGTGTTACAAGTTTTATATAATTTAGACATCATAGAAGCTATGTATCGTGGGGACATGTTATACAATGTATTTACATCATTTTCATGGTTGCACATACACATTTTGTTTTGATCTAGCTATTATTTCAATATAGCATTTGCGGAATGATTGCGATGATTTCTACATTTTAAAGTTTCTGTAAAGTTAAAGGTTTTCACTAAACATATCAAATGACGATGCATAAATATTCTGGAAAAATTCTGGTTTGACGCAGAGTCTGTCAGTCGTTATAGTAAGTAAGTATATTTATTTGTATATACAGGATGTTATAAAAATGTTATAGAGCAGGAAACATTCCGCCATAATAATAGCATCAAGCAATTATCTTTTTACATAAGATAGGTACATTAAAATGAACAACATAGGTACTTACCTATCTAACATTGAATATATCTATACATAAATCTTCTCTAATATAATCTATAAAGTTGAAGTTGGAGAGGAGCTGGTGGCTAAATAATAACAGCCTGTCGGATCAATCTTCAGGTTAAGCCGCGATTGCTTAGGTTGGCCCATTACATACCGAGTTTCTTCCGAGCCTCGGAAAGCACGTTCAGCCGTTGATCCCGGCTGTCATTTGTATATCTTTGACAGTCGTTACAAGTAGTCAGTGGCCCGAAAATCTGACAACCAGTCTTACTAAGGGGTATCATATTACCCAGTACTAACTGGGTTGTGGAGGTTAGATAGGCAGTCGCTCCATGTAAAATATTGGTATTCAACTGCATCCAGTTAGACTGCAAGCCGACTAGGTGGTCACCCATCTACGAACCGACCTAGGCATCCGCTGCTTAACCTTGAAGATCGCCGACCCGTGCGGCTATTCTAAGATAGATCCCTTTTTACATGGAAATTATGCACAGATATAAGTCTGCATAAACCTTTGGGAATAAGTAGACATAGTTGTGATGTTATACAAGCTTCTCAACGTACGATTGATAAGTACTAATTCACAATTACAACAAACGCCTGTTTAAATCAGATTATCGCTTGCTAATAGCGGAAGATAGAAACTAGTATAATGGTAGGTTGCGCACACGCAGTTCCTAGATATTTGCTGTTTGCTGGCATCCTCCGTCCGGCGGCGATCGTCACGCGTTGGGGGAACGACCTGAAGAATTGACCTTCAATTTATTTGGCTAACTGTAATATACAACAACATTATATCACACCTGTGTCTCTGAAGGGTCAGGCAATGGTGTACCTCTAGTACTCCCACATTTCGTCAGTTATGTTTCTTCATCATCATTTCAGCCGAAAGACGTCCACTGCTGGACATAGGACTCCCCCAAGTGTCACCACATTGACCAGTCCCGTGCGACTCGCACCCACCGAATCCCCGCAACCTTCACCAGGTCATCGGTCCACCTAGTGGGAGGCCTTCCAACGCAATGTCTTCCAGTTTGCAGTCACCACTCCAGAACTTTTCGGCCCCATTGGCCATCCGTTCTGCAAACAATGTGCACTGCCCACTGCCACTTAAGTTTGGAAATTCTTCGGGCTACGTCGGTAACCTTGGTTCTCTTGCGGATGGCCTCAGTTATGTTTAAGTCCTATGTAATAAGGGACGAGCCTTTTGCTATGTCAATAGGGCGCCAGGCAGCTACCGAGAAATTCCAAATCAAAAGACACAGAGTCTAGAGAGAGTACAGAGCTTTTGCTTTATCGAAATAATCGATCAAAACAAAATGACAATTCCAGCTAATTGTTCTATTGCCAACTGCTGTTTTAATGTTACATACCGGCAGATCGACGACCTGTCGAAGGCCACTTTTATTTATATTACTAATATAATGAATGTGCACGCTCTATTTCTTTTGGGGTCAGCAGACATCAAGGTATCGCCGAATTAAAAGGACGTTATTAAGACTATGCAATCAGAAAAACAATCACGTATTTTATTGGATTGACGAAATATTTTTCTAGCCCTCGAGCCCTTGAATATGGGTCGTGCTTGGCATATTATGATTGCATATACATTAGTGCATTGATTAACGGACGAGAAATACCTACATCAGAGTTTAGCAACTAAAATAATAATAAAAAATATTTTTTTCTTCAACTATTTTTAAAATACCGGATATTCATTTAATTACTTGAGTTTAAGTAATTCGCGTCGCTTAGTGTTGGTAAAAACGGGCGTTAGGCATTCAGTTAGGTGTCGCTTAGTGTTTGTGAATACGGGTGTTAGGCACTGTGTTAGGTTAGGTTTGTGTTGGTGAAAACGGGCGTTAGGTATTCATTTAGATGGGGTAGACCAAGTGCCCGTGTGAGGTGGAGCCAAAAACATAGAAGATTAATTCCAGCTTTCATCAATTAACGCTTGGCAGTATTTAGCGCCTTTTTTGTTTTATAATACTTACTTACTTTTACTAGGCCACCTGCAGCTATACCCTACAATTTCGTCAATGGTGTTCTGACATTTCCGCTTTGTGCTCGGAGTTTTTCAGCCAATGTTGGGTATGCTAGCCACTTGAGAGCACGTGATAGAGCAGCACAACAAAGCTCTCGACAACCTCCCTGCTGTCGCCGAAATCGGCTAGATGGCATCATCATCACCAATTACTTTTTTACGATTTTTCAAATACGTCGTCAAATTGTTCAAAATAAAACCTAACCAATCCGATTTGCTGCCTCTTTTCAGATTTTGCGTTCATCATTCTTTTAAGAGCTACATTTGCATTCGTAAATATTACTATTTACAAAACCCCTTGACGTCTTTTTTCGCAATCTCCTGAGCTACCCACCCTCCCCGTTGCTCAAAACCTGGGACGTCCTTGCCAATATCACTATGAGCACTTCTCTTCTGATCCTCTTAACAAAACCTACATTTATAGCTTCTTTTGGGCTTCCGATCTAATAAATCGTTAGTTGATAGACTTAAATAGCATGGAAAGCCTTGAAATTATTTTACGTGAAATAAGCTTCGATAAAGGTGTTTCACAAAAAAAAAAATCCGATATAAGAGCGCGATGTGTCGTTTCGCAAATGGACTCGTTCATAGATATTAGTGTTGGCAATGCGTATGATATGTCAAGAGGTGCAGATCGCCTTGACCAAAGAGGTTGCTTCATCGACGCGCGCGGACAGCGCCCCTATGCCTTTCTCACCTCTGGTTATTTGGTATGGTAGCATATACAATTATGACTTGGCTAATGCAACGCATTTCTTTTTTTTTTTTTTTTTTTCGTATGGGTAATCATCAAATGACCCCCCCACTCTGGGCGGAGCGGAAGGGAGTGTCAGACTTGTACTGACTAAAACCCATCCATGTTCCTTCTTTGCCCTTAATGCAACGCATAAAGGGATCTTATTTATTAATTAAAACTTCTTGCACAAGTTAAAATCACCGTACAAAAACGGACAATGCGTTGGACATTTTCAACCACTTTATTTTAGGGTGGATTCCTGAGATAGGTCACAAGGGGTAGGTACCTTAAGGTGGACGCGCCAGGGTAGCCCGCGAAATTCAAATTTTCTTGCGTTTTTAGCAATTTGAAGGTCAGTGTCAGGTTGTATGTTGATGAAAAATGAGTCGCGCAAGTAAAGTTAAATGAACTTAGAGGGTTGTGTTTATGATTTTAATGATTGTAACTACACACGTGTTACTTGCGCTACTCTGTTTTGGGCCACCTTGGCGCTTCCACCTTAACAGTTGTAGCTACAGGAAAACGGTCTTAGAACACTGCCCTTAACTTTTTGAGTTATTTACGGCAATCACAGAAAATCCTACTGTCAGTAAAACAACCAATTCTGACGTTTTATTTTTATCAAACCAATCAATGCTGTCTCATATACTTACAAATAAAATACTATTGTCGACCAACCGAGGATAGAGCACTAGACAAGTCAGAAATTGTAAAAAAAAAAAATCCTCATTTGTGCTTATAACATGCCTTTTTCGGAAGTCGTGAAAAAAGTGCGTTGATGTCTTTTATCCACTGATTAATCGACGGCAATTGAAACTAAACATAGCAATTATAAATACGGGCAGAATATACCTATAATAATATTTAATTTAATTTCATTTATTTCTCTGTTATTTTATTGTATTACCAATCAATATTTAAAATTTAATTAATTCGATTATCTTGATTTTTTTGTTAAATTTCTAGATCTATGCTTTGTTTTACGCTAATTCTATCATTCAAAATTCACAATTAATTGCAACAATGAAAATGTATATTGTAATATAAATAAAATAGTGTGTGTTAGCCTATAAGTAATTATTTCACTTATAAATGTATATAGTGTACTTTTAAATGAAATGTAACAAGCACAAATGTATGAATAAATTGTAGGCTATCTTAATAATAATAAAAAAAAGAATTACTGTTAGTATCATGAAGGCTGATTATTATGCACCTGTTCAATAGATATGGTCTAAAAAAGACCGGATGATCGTCGAGTATCGAACAATTATAAATAATGTTCCATTTGATTGAGTTGCAATTACTCTGACACGACAAGGTTTTAAAATAACGTGTTGTGTTTAAATGATTCAATCATCTTGCAGTAATGCTGTAATGCCACAAGATTATAAAATAATAGATGAATTATTTATAATTGAAAAAACGTTTTTTAAAGTGCTAACGGCAAAACAAGCTCTATTTAAAACGTATGCGAACTAACTAGAAACAATTGTGATTTTTGTTAGATTTTCCTTTTGTTACTCTCTATTAAATTATTTCTGTGGTTCTTTCCAAAGGAAACGCATCATCTAAATTACTTTCAAGAGAACCTCATTAATTTTACTTTCAACATATACAGGGTGTAAACGGACCCGTCACGAAGCCGTCAACCAAGCATTATGTACATCAAACTAAGTAACTTTACGCGAAAATTAATTGCTGGGAAATGACTTTCTTTTTGGGTGAAGAATCACGTATTACGGTAGGACTCAATGTAAGGTACTCAAAACATTGTGTTGATGGATGGATTGAACAGTACGGGGGTCGTGGAGGTTTTTAAAGTAAAAAACCTTACATTAAAAACATTTATTTGAAAAAAAACCTGTGAAAAAGTCGGAACTTTGACCCAATATCTCCGTAACTAGAGGGTTCCCAGGTATTGTCTACAACAAAAAAATTATGGCAGTGACGAGGAGAACAAGTGCCTTTCGGCTTCGTTAAGGGTCTTGTTAACATAACATAGTAGTACTAAAACGCCGAATTCCGCATTTTAGCATTCGGCTCTTTTAGTAAATAAAGCAAAAAAAATATTATTAATTAAATAAGTCCTGCTTTTGTATAAAACTTAATTACTGATTAAAATGAAATATTCCGCCGTTTTAGTGACAGCTTGAATCTTTTTAAGACACCGTTAAGGACTGTAAAGGTGTTAAACTTTCTTCCGGTTAACCTTTTCTGAACTCTTCCGAAGTATTGTCAAGTTTGACTTATAAGGCTGTGGACATGCGGACACAGTGTAAAAGGTCAAACGATGATTTATAACTGAAAGGCTACTGCAGTGCCTACTGTCTTAATTGTTTGAGCACACGAGTATAAAGCTGGGCAACCATGGATATCTATATACAGTCAATTATGGAATAGAATAATTTATTTCAATCAACGATGGATCATAAAATAAATAAATAAAAGATCATAATAAATAAAGAAAAAAAAAGTAAATAAATAAAGAATCATAACAAGGGATCATAAAATGAACTACAAGCACCTAACATGGGGAAGTGTTTAAAAAAAAAAAAAAAATATTTCGGTTACTTAGCAAATGACCATATAGCAATGGTTGAGGTACTGGCAATCAAAGCTCTGCACGAATACCTTCAGGGTGCCGCTGGAGCTGGCCCGAACCCTACTGACCAGAGATGTGCACCGTTTTCGCATCGTCGTGTAGAAACAGTCTACTTGCGACTCGGCGAACACTAGGGTGTCCCGATTTTGTTTTTTTTTATTTACCTATTCTCAAGACCTCTCAAAAGTTGCGTTATTAGTTGTAGATTACCGTATAAATAATTAAAAAAATATAAAAACATATCTTATGGGTTCTACCGGCATTTTTATTTAAAAAAAAACACTTAAATAACCCTCCAGTCAAAGTTGTCTATTCTATTTTATGTACATTATTCCCATTTTATTTTTTTATTCTCTGATAGTGGAAGCCTAAGTTATGATTTGTAGGCACCGACAGGATGTTTCCAGTAAGGAATTGGTTTGGATCAAACTCGCAAAATTCATGTTTTGACTCGTTTTCTTAAATTTTCTACTTGTAACGGGAGGCAGTTCGTCTCATTTCTATTGCGATTTTATTGCTGTAAGGTGTCGCTCTGCACTTACTTGTGATAAAATACGTGTTTTTGTTACATATAATAATGGGTTCAAGACGAAGTGAGACTACTTGTGCTATTTTGGGATCATATAAAGAAC
The DNA here is from genome assembly GCA_910589295.1 of Noctua janthe. Taxonomy (NCBI): domain Eukaryota; kingdom Metazoa; phylum Arthropoda; class Insecta; order Lepidoptera; family Noctuidae; genus Noctua; species Noctua janthe. The sequence continues at coordinate 6,383,926 of OU342556.1, read as the reverse complement.
TTGACGATCGCCAGTTACCAGTGATAAGTGACGTTATCAAATTCATTTTGTTTACTAAAAATGAACTAAAATTACAGAAGAATGGGAAAGATCCTTCTAACACAGAAGTTTTTTCATTCGTTTCTGGAAAACTTGATACAATTTGGGCCAAAGCTTCGATTCCCATCGTTACCAACGTACGAATTACCCAATTGCTGAAATCATATTTCGAAAAATACCTGTCATTGATAAGATATCCCAAAAATAAAAGAAATGATAGCTACGAAAGCAAAGTGAAGGGCTTTTTGGAATCGTCAAACAAACTCTTCGATATTGCTGCTTGTAAGTGCACTTCGTTTGACATTTGTTCCTGCATAAAACCTAAGAAAGTTCCTATTTCTGAAAGAGACTTTTTACTGGACCTAAGAAGTGATAGAAAAATGGCAATAAGCGGTATAGACACAAAAGAAACGGCAAGACTTTTAAAGAAACATCAGAGACAAGAAAATTTGAAGCAGATAGAGTTAGAGCACGCATGTTTTCCAAGTACATCACAAGAAACTAATCCTGTTCCGGTGCGCGAGTTGCCTGCAACAGAGCTTTCTCCGAATAGTGACGTGCTTGTGAATAAGACTCCATTTACTTCATTGAATCGGAACACTCTGGCGCTGCCAACAGTAGCTAAGGTATTTGATCGGTATGGACTATCAACGCGATCTGCGGCTGCGGTCGCTTCAGCGGTCTTAGCTGACGTAGGATTGGTATCTTCCGGAGATCTAAGTCTTGTTATTGATAAGAATAAAATTCATAGAGCTGTTTCAAAAGCACGGACCAAGGCCAGCAAAGATATTGATGCAATTGTAGCAAAAAGTATCTACTTTGATGGACGAAAGGACAAAACAATCATAAACGATAAAATAGGCAATCGATACCACCGCAGAGAAGTCTTGCAAGAGCACATTTCAGTTCTCACAGAGCCGGGATCTCTTTATTTGGGACATACAACGCCAAGTCATGGCACTGCCAAAGGGATTGTCACTTCTATCATATCTTTGTTCGAAAATCAAGGGCTGAACTTAGAAGAGGTGATCTGTGTGGGGTGCGATGGTACTCCTACGAATACAGGTTGGAAGGGAGGTGTCATTCAATACCTTGAAAACTATTTAAAGAAACCGTTACAATGGTGTGTTTGTATGCTTCACGCGAATGAATTACCGCTTCGCCATTTGTTCATGTCTCTGGATGGTAGCACATCTGGCCTAAAGGAATATTCAGGACCTATTGGAAAACAGCTAGCTGTTTGTGAAAGTAAACCTCTAGCATCTTTTTGTGCAGTGACTGGCAATTTGCTCGAATTACCTGATGATATTGTGAAGGAACTAAGCACGGATCAAAAGTATCTCTACGAAATGTGTCATGCTGTGATGGCTGGTTCATGTTCCCCTGAGCTAGCTAGCCGCCAACCTGGAAAAATGGCGCATTCGAGATGGCTCACTACTGCCAATCGCTTACTCAGACTTTACGTAAGTACTGTTTCGCCGTCAGATAATTTGCAGATACTTGTGAACTACGTAGTCAAAGTGTACGCTCCTGGTTGGTTCCTCATCAAGCAAAACTCATCATTTAAAGATGGAGCCAAGCATATTTTTCAAATGGTTATGTACTCTCGATTTTTGCCTGATAGTCAGAGATCTATTGTAAATTCAGTGATCGAAAGAAACGCTTTTTTTGCGCACCCAGAAAACTTGCTGACTGCCATGTTATTCGACAATAGAGACCATATTCGAGAGCTTGCATCTCGCAAAATATTAAAGGCCAGAGAAGCAGAAAAGAGCAACTCTCGCAGGGTATTTAAAGCACCAAAGCTTAACTTCTGTGCGCAAGATTACACTGATATAATATTTTGGCAAGAGTGTGAGATATCAGCTCCACCAATTTTACGACACGTCTCCAACGATGAACTTATAATTAAGGCTAAAGAACACAGCCTCGACATTGTTGATTTTCCCTGTCACACACAGTCAGTGGAAAGATGTGTGAAATTAGTGACGGAGGCTTCTCTTAGCGTCATGGACGCTACATCTCGGGATGGTTTCATTAGGAACAGATTAAAATCTCGCGCGGAAATGCCTAATTTTGGGCACAAAAACCAGTTCCGTTTTTAAAGAGACCATTGGTTATTTGTCTTTCAACTATTTTATACCTTGCTTTGACTCATTGTTGTATCCTTAAATTTAATAAAAACCATTTCAATGTTATTTTTGTATTATTTATAGTTTATGCTAAGAATCCCTAAAAATGACAAATTTTAAAAACTTCAAGGACCGGTAGAGGCCTCAAGATGACAGATATCTAATAAAAATTTATAATAATCGTAATCTATGTGTCAAAACGCAACTTTTGATACCTCTTGCACAGGCGTAACTCGAAAAAAAAAAACCCATACATGGACGGGACACCCTAGCGAACACCCCAGATGCGCTACAAAATCGGGGCAGCCTCATCAGCACCCTAAATGCATACTATGTTAGCGCATAAACAGGACGTCTACGAAATTCTTGGCACAGCGAAAAGGCATCTGAGAAGTTTAAATATAGTAACAGATAAACTATTCTCGAACAACTTACAGAGACAAAAAGGAACGATGTAATAAATATAAAATAGATTTTGCTTCTCACACCGGGACCTAACCAAAGCGATAGTTGCGCGAACCACTCGAAAGCGAACACTTGGCCAACAGTGCCTTTCGGTTTTTCAGACGAATGCGACGATAGCGTTTTCACGATTTTGCGATTAATCGCTTTGGCTAGAACTCTCGGTCATCACTCAAGCTGTAATTTAACTTCAGTTGCGATATGTTTTTAAGTATTATAATAATAAAGAATGTGCTTACTCATTCGTTATGACAGCGCACTCTGGGTCAAGGCTAAATAACTATTCTGTATTATTGTAGTTACATTACATTACATTACACCGGCCCTAACATACAGGGTGTAAACAGACTCTTCACGAAGTCGTCCACCAAGCATTATGTATATCAAACTAAGTAACTTCATGCAAAAATTATTGCTGGGAAATTACTTTTATTTTTGGTGAAAAATCACGTTTTACTGTAGGACTCAAACTCAATGTAACGCACTCAAAACATTGTGCTGATGGATGGATTGAATAGTACAGGGATCGTGGAGGTTTTAAAGTAAAAATCTTACATTAAAAACAGAAACATAAATAACTTGTGAAAAAGTTGGAACTTTGACCCCCAATATCTGCGTAACTAGAAGGTTCCCAGGCATGGTCTAGAACAAAAAAAATGATCGCAATGACGGAGAGAACAAGTGCCTTTCGGCTTCGTTAAGGGTCTTGTTACACCCTTTACATGTATGTAAGCCAGTATGACCATAAATCTATGTATGTGGACGAAGTAAATGGAGTATGTAAGGATCGTAGTAGGTCCTGATGTGAGTTTATGTATGTACAGATAGCACATCAAGCTACTACATTCTGTCAAATTTCTTTAATAGAATTTCAACTTTATCGCTAATGCATTATGTGTAAAGTTGATTGAGAAAACTTGACAGTTTCGGGTAGCTTGATGTGTGTCCTCCGCGTGAATTTATTATAAAAAATGACTCCCCTATTTGAATTTTGTTAACAATTTCAAGGGTTTTAATTTTTTTGCACGGAACCCTTTTAGACAATTCTTAAATAAAATCTTAAGTTACTCCTTATAACATCAGCTATCTGCAACTAAAAATCCCGTCAAAATCGGTCTAGCCGTTTCGGATATTAGCCGGAATAAATAGGCAGACAGACAAAAATTAAAGAAAAGGTTTTTTCGTTAAAAGTACTGTATATTCTTTCAAATGCACTCAGTAAAAAGCTGTTATTTTGAAATTACAAACAGACACTTCAATTTTATTTATTTCTATAGATGTCTAGATGTGTATTGCAGATATTTGTTTGGTGTGTGGAATTTCTAACATCGTACACACGGCGGCACATGAAGCTGTACATTTCCAATATAACTTGGTCTCGCTTTGTGTAGATTTCAAAATTAAAGATCCTCATAAACTGGTTTTGAACATTTTGATTAGCCGTCGTGCGTTCGGTTCTACTTTCTCTCACAAAGGATGGTGGAAAAATCTGACAGATAAAATAATAAGTAATTATATGCAAGGTAATTTGTGAAGAAAAATAACAACAATTTGAAAAAATAACATTTCATTGAGATTACTTACTTATGTATGATAGTAATCTCAACTGGTTTGGAGTATTGAGACATCGAGCCAATATTGTTGCAATATTAAAATTATGTTTAAAATAACTGACTAACCTTTAACAAATGGCAGCACTTTAAATATCTAAATATAGATAATGTTTGTAAGTATTTATTTTGTTTACGTTGCAACACCGTTGTTCATTCAATGTTTTCGTTTTCACGCTTTGTAATTTCGGTAATTTTAAATGTTACTACATCAGCATTTTGAGTTACGAAATAATGTGTGTAGTGATACTTTAATTCATGAACAGAGGCATTTTCGTGTTTGTCTTACATTGTTTTTGAAGGTAAACAATCTATTGTGTAAGCATGGCTTAACCAAGAATAGTTTTTGATAAGCATAATATCATAACATCACTTTTGTTATCACTGAAGCGATACACCCATATTTCGCCAGTAATGTTTATGTCCTATGTAATAGGGGGCGAGCCTATTGCCATCCGGGCACAATTCCAGACTCCGTGACTACTAATGAGAAATTTTTGATGGAAAAAACCAATAACACTTTATCCGACTCGGGAATCGGACCCAGGAGCTCAGCAGTCGCTTGCGACCAGTGCGCCAACAATAAATAACATTTCTGAAAAAGTTTTTTGCTACCAAATTGACAATGACATTAGATTAGATGCCCCAATTCTTGTAGAAATCGTAAGAAAATAAACTATAGAGGAATAGAGAGTTCATCGTCTATAGGCTTCGTTTCCATCAGAGAAGTGCGAGAGAGCAAATGATAAATAAAGTAATCCTCTATCAGTGGAAAAATCCACTGATAGAGGATTACTTTATTTATCATTTACACGCTACCCCAACCTATGTTGTTTTCATATAATACTTTATTTATTTTATGCTTGCAAGCATCCTGTAATTTATCTTCATTTATTTTTTGTTTCTTATCATAAATAAATGGTTTTTGAGTACCTACGAGTTTTAAACAGTTAGTACTAACGTCATAAATTAATTTTATGTCACTGTTAAGAATTTTGTTTTGATCTAAAACTTTAATCAATTAATTTTAAACATACTTGTTGACCTATTTTCAATTTTAACTTATGTAACTTGACTTAACTTTTTGCTATAAATTAACCGTATGCAGCTGAATACCAGTATTTTTCATGGAGCGGCTGCCTATCTGACCTCCACAACGCAGTTAGTGCAAGGTAATACGATACCCCTTGGTAAGACTGGTTGTCAGACTTTTTTGGGCCATTGACTACCTGCAACGACTGTCAAAGATCTACAAATGACTGCCGGGACCAACGGCTTAAAGTGCTTTCCGAGGCACGGAGGAAACTCGGTATGTGATGTGTGGTCACCCATCCACAGAGCAACCTAGGCAAGAACGGCTTAACCTAAAGACACGAGCTCCTCTCAGACACCTTTTTAATCCTGATTAATATAATGATTGTGCTTTTATGAACTAGTGTCTATGTTCTTCTTGTCGTGATAATAAAGATTTATGATTACGATTATTTTTCAAGCGTTCTGGAGCGGTTCTGGTGGGAAAGGCCTGCCGGAGCTAGGAATATGTAAACAAAAAAGCGAGAGGTATATGCGAGGGACGCGAACGAGGGATGTGAGCCACACGGTACAGGAAACTATGAAAACAGTCCGCTACGCATTCTCGCACCACTCAGCTAAACACTGTTTCACCGCTTTGCTACGCATAGTCGTACCGCGCAGGCACCTCGCATTGTTTTGGTGGAAACCATCATATCGTTTCACAGCGCCACAGCACATCTTCGTTCCGCATAGCTAATTCGCACATCTCTGCGATTCTTTCGCTTGTGGAGACGGTCCCTTATAGTCGGTTTAAGACTCATTCTCGGGCAAAAAAACCTGTAAAATCAATCAATCAATATTGGGGCATGTTATTCCGATCGAGTTCACAATGGCGGAAGGTCTTAATGACGTGTGCAAACGGAAGCCTACGCGTACGCATCCAGGATAGCGAGCTCGCCCGAGTTTCCCTGAACGTGGTGCAACGACGCCGACGGAACTCGGTTATCATGCTGTGTTGTTATTGTTACTGATTATTGTTTTGTAAATAATGTTTGATTTTCTTTTGTTTGATTATTTAGTTTTGTTTACCAACTGAGCTTAGCCTTTTCCAAATCTTCTTCTTCCATACTTATATATTACTCGTCATCTCAGCAGTCAACTCCTTTCATATCATTCTTCACCCAGTCCGTCCATAAAACAAAGGACAAACATATTTAAAAAAGCTAGTGTAGTTAAAATGGGGAATCATGTCCCTCATCTGATACACAAGTCACAGACACATTAGACATCAGTAGCGAAGAGTCAATTTTTGTAAGAGGTAAGCTGGAGTACATATCTTTAACGTGATTATAATATTTGTCTACAGAATACTGACTGTGCCATTTTTCAAAGGGAAGCCCGTAGAAATCGAGTTTTATTGAACCTTCGCCACTGTTAGACATTTGGCTTATCAATATTAACCTTTTCTTTCAGAAAAAGTCAGGTTATTCGAGTTAGTGGATTAACTTTTCGTAGCATAATCAGGCTATAATGTTCCTAGTTTTTTCAGGCCTCCTTTTACTGCGAGGAAGATTACTATAATCCACCACGTGAACCATTGCTGGTTGGTCGATGTCACATGATTTCGATTTTTTGGTTCTGGGACTTGTCGGTTTCTTCAAGATGTTTTCCTTCGCCGTTTTGTGCAGTGGCGAAGAAATAAATTATAGTCTAACAAAGTCCCAGCCTGAATTCGACTTTACGATCTAAGATTGGTATGTCGGGGATACTACTGGGCTATCATTAATTACGAGTATTATTTTTTAGCAACATCCTCGAATTGAAAACTGGGAACTGTTGACATAATTATGATATCATAATTATAGTGATTGAAACTTTTTGATTAATTTACAGTAAACCTAGGCATGTGGCTTTTTTATGCTTTAAAAATATTACTTCAATTTCAGTTTATATTAAACCGAACTCAAAGGAAGGAGGTGTTTATTGTTATTTTTTTTGGGATGTATGTTTCCTCAAAAAACTTACACGAAGGCTTCCTTATTCGTCTATAAAGTACCGCACGCACTTTAAACATACAATAAAGACTGTTGTTACTACTGAAACTCGTCCTGTCAACGACAAAAAAAAATTGAAGGTCGCATCGAGCCCCGCACTCACACTAGACTCTAAATAAGGAAGCTCACAGATACGTTGACAAGAATGAATGATAAACATCAGATGGCAAAAGGACAAGTATATAGTTCAGAATAGGGCTGGTGCACGTTCACATGTCCTTAAGTTAGTGCGTGGTGGTGGAGCGGCCGATTCTCGCCAGTGCCGGCCGACCAAGCGACCCGGCTGGCCGATTCCACGGCTCCTCAATCGGTTTCCACATCTTTGAGAATTGAGACATAATTCCACGTACATTGTGCAAGCTCTATCAAAATGTTGCCTACTACGGTGCTCCTGTCAGTGCTGCATTTCGTCGCCGCTGATATTCGTAAGTTCATATCAATTGATTTTTGGAAAAATTGGTGGCTGGATTTTTGGATGTCTATATTTCATTAAAAAAGTAAATAAATAATAACTTTGACACCGATAGGGAGATTTGATCAGTGTCGTAAAAAAATACGATTAAAAATTAAGTACAAAAGGTATAAAGAAAGCTAACTACCATTGTAGATTGTTAGTAAAAGGTTCGTTGTGATATTTTCGCTCTTAAGCTTTACCTATTCATGCAAAACAATTTGCTTAATTGGCCTAGATAATTTACTATCTGTAATAAGTTATCCAACGCATTCGAATTTCAATTGCAAAACAATTTCAATCACGTACTTATTTTCCCATTTCTGCTGTCGCAATGAAAACACTGTCGTCCTCATTTTCAATGACTATTTACGCAAAAACAAGTAATATTAAAACTACATTTAGTGAAAAGTGCGTCGGTTTGTCGTACAGTAAGTAAGCGTAGATCGAGTCCGCTCGCGTTGGGACATTATTGCAGAACGCGGTTGCGATAAACGGCTGTTATACCACTGACATAGATGCTGCTCAAGTAAAAACAACTTACGAATGATTTTAGTTCAGAATCACTCGATTTTCCTACGTGTTGTTACGTTATGTTATGTTCAGCACGTATTTTAATAGGTTTTCGTAATTATTAGGCTAGAACTTGTATAATGCAGTCTGTTGCTAGATTTGTATACAATCTAAGACCGTTTTGTGACTTCTCGTTGTTTTTGACAACTTGCTATTTTTAATTTTCTTGATACAATCCTTTTTGACAACCGGCTGTCATTTGTCGATCTTTGACAGTCGTTACAGGTAGTCTGACAACCAGTCTTACCAAGGGATACCATACGACCCAGTACTAACTAGGTTCTGGAGGTTAGATAGGCAGTCACATCATGTAAAATACTTTTATTCAGCTTCATCCGGTAAGACTGGAAACCGAACCCAACATTGTTGCGAAAAGGCTAGGCAGATGATGATCGTTTTTGAAAATCCCATCTCTAAAACCCTGTTTTTCGTTCCCTGATATTTGGCACCGCAATAGGTTCCACGTTTGGTTACCTACTGCATTTTGTACGCTCAGAGTAAGTCATATTGATCCATCCAATATACCAACCGTATTGGTAAGACATCACTTTGTTCTTGCCATAGTTTTGGCACTGATTTAGGAATGTCATTTACCTAAATGGTCACATTCAATGGATTCCCGATAAGTCTTGGATAGATAACATTGTTTTTATTTGTGACAGGAAGTTCACATTTGATAATAGACAATAGTTAGCCTCTCCAACTTTAGTCTTCATACGCAAGTGCTCAGGTTTTGGACGGAACTATCTAGAGAACCAATTTAAAAAGATTTAAGAAGACCGCCCTAGCGCGCTTGCGTGATGAAAACGCAACGTAAATTCGAACGATTTTTGAATCTTCTTTTTCTTTCTTCTAATTATTATTTCCTTTATTTATTTTTATACATATTAAATACATTTTTAAATATTTAATATGTATAAAAATAAATAAAGGAAATAATAATTATTTAATAATTTATAATAATTTCTTCTAATTATTATTATTATTCCCTTTTTTCGTCTTTCAAACACATCCATTACGTATATTTAAATATTTCTTTTTGCATTTTGAAATAATTAATTAATTATAAGCCTATATTGTCCCACTGCATGGCAAAGGCCTCTCTTCAATTCCTTCAATTCTCCTCCCACTTTTCACAATCTGGTGCCATTGTAGGCCAATCCTTTGCGAAAAAGTCCAGCTCATCCCGTCGCATGTCGGAGGAGCAATTTACAAAAATTACCACTCAGTGGACACCAAATACCAAGAAACGACAACGAGGCACGCCCGGAAGGCGATGGCGGGATGAGCTGAACTTAAATAATAAAACTAAATTATTAACTAAACTAAATAAATATTATGAGTTACAATATTTATTCATACCGGCTCTAAATGCACTTCTATATCTCTATAATTTTACCAACAATTTTTGCGAAACGTATCAAAAAAAGTATATGTTATTTTGATTTATTCCATTCTAATACCAAAAACTAATACCACTGGTATTTGTTTCAACTCATATTTTTTTTCTATTCCGAACGGATACCACTTTTTAAATAATTTAATTTAATGTACGAACGAATACCAACAACTTGAATTTGGTACAGTCAGCGCAGTCAAACCTAATCAAAGTAAATTTGTTTTTCAATATTTTTATGTAATCGTAATATAATGCTTAAAACTTTCCAAATTCACTTCACTCCAATATTTTTACAAAGGTTAGCATAGGTAAGAGTAGTTTTAGTGAATCATCTTGCTATTTTTTTTACCTGCGAGAAAGGGTGAGTTTGCTCTATTGTTCCAAAATTCGAAACAACCAATCAGAGTCAAGTGTGACTGGAATGTTGTGCTTTGACTCGGAGAGAAATTTTATCTACATAAATTCCTCAGTACATTTCCGTGCGGTGGCGGTGGCGTATTGGTATCAGAGTGACAGTGATTTTTATTTATTAAGTGAGTATATTAATTTGTTCTTTTGTATAATTTACTTCTCTTTATTAAAATTAGTGTTATTTAAAATACCTATTATTTGATTTTTTTATCATAATCCAATCAAATGTAAAAGTTACATACAATATATAATTTTATATAAAAAGTTTATACAAAAAGTTGATTTTCTGTGATATTTTACAATTGTTAGATAAAAAGTGATTTATTTTTGTTAAAAATTTACCTGACATAGTTGTTATGAGATAGGTAGACGTGAATAAATAACTATGTCAGATAAATTTCAATATAAATTAAGAGTTAATTTTTTGAGATATTTTGTAATTTTTAGATTGTAAGTAAATTCTTCCTGTTTGATGTTTTTGCAAAAAAAAATATTATACAGGTATAGAGAGGAACTAAAATTATATTAAAGTTGATTATTTAAGTGATATTTTATCATTGAACAAGACGTTTGCTAACAAAATTTGTTTTTTTTGGAGTTATCTGTTTTTTTTTTCAATTAAAGGTCTTATATTTACATACAAAGCATTTTTACTGACTGTACCTTATATCTTTGAACTTGTTTTGGTATTAGTTTAAACAATGGTATCGGTTCGGAATAGAAAAAAAATATGAGTTGAAACAAATACCAGTGGTATTAGTTTTTGGTATTAGAATGGAATAAATCGTTATTTTGTATGGCCCGCGTGACCAGCTTCAGAAACCGCAATTTCTTAATATTTGTGATGACACGCATTTATCGGTTGGCTCATTGTAACTGAGAAATATGTTTTCGTTTTGCATAATTAGGTAATCATTTTGAGCACTAATTCTATGTTTTCATCATATATTTTTCCCCAGCCTTGACGGTAATTTAAAAAAGGGGTCAATTTACGTTGTGATACATACAATTTTTTACTATCAGTAGCTTTAAAAGGTGTCAGTACCCTCCATGCCTCGGAAAGCACGCTAAACAGTTGGTCTCGCCTGTAATTTAAAGATCTTTGACAGTCGTTAAGGGTAGTCTAAACCTCTAAAGTATGATCACCAGTCTTACCATAGGGGTATTATGAGAATGAAATCAGATAGGCAGTCGCTCCATGTAAAATACTGGCATTCAACTGCGTCCGGTTAGACTGAAAGCCGACCCCAATATATTTGGGAAAAAACCAGGCAGATTATGATGATTTTGTTGGATTGTAGATGTTAGTTTGTTAAATTAATAGACCTGTAAAGTTACCAAGGTTGTATAAGGATTTCAAGAGACGCAAGCAAGATTATTTCTGGTAATTAACGTATGTAGTACAGTATTTACTGTACATTGCTGTAAATGGAAGGTTATATAAGTTGATAAGGTCATATTATATTAATCTTGCGACCTTTACCAGCTGCCTATGTCTAATAATAACTTTGTCTACCACAAATACTGTTATACGCCCTGTAAATAAAAACAAATAAATGAACATCATTAAAAAGGCTTTTAAGAGTCAAAGACTTATAGATAATAACTGAATAAAAAAGACAAAGATTGTTAAAGACTTTGTTTTTCGACTTACGTGCGGACTTAAATTTCTTCAAATCTTAATTAGAGTTTATCCCTAAAAATGTCAGATCGTACTAAAATAATTAAATGTGTTGTTCAAGGTCGGTTGATGGCAATAAGCTCACTCCCTCTTTCATGAGATATAAACATAATTGGCGAAATGTAACCTTTGGTACACTCTACCATATAGTATTGACAGCTCCAGTGGCGAAGGTTCCATACAACTCGATTCCGACCGGATTCCCTTTGAAAAAAGGCACAGTCAGTATTCTGTAGACAAATAATATAATAACGTTAAAGGTATGTCTTCCGACTTACCTCTTACAAAAATAGACCCTTCGCTACTGGACAGCTCTGCCTTACCCTTCGGCCAAATACACGCGTGATATTATGTTGTACTAAGTCACAATCCGATAAGTCATTTCGCGCTCTGCTGAGTTCCTCACATCGTATTTCCGCACACATCCTCTTTAAAAAGAAAGACCAAATAAACAAAACTAACTCACAAAGCAAAGAAAACAACTGCAGTACATTAGAATGCGCGTGCGCTGATTTTGGAGCCGCGCGGTGTTTAGCTGTTTACGAAGAACGATGTAACTCGGTGACATAACTGCAACACGCGTATATTATACCTGTTCTCAATCAGCGAAAACGGGATATCTAGACTTCAGACTACTAATATAGCTTACGAAGTTTTATAAATAAGATACCTAGTAAGTTTTACAATAATGTTCTAACTGACGGTGCGGATCTAAAAACAAACAAATTATTTTTATAAAGCAAAAAAGGAAAACAGTGACTGGCAGCTTAAAAATTGTATCTAATAGATAGACAAAAAGAAAATATAGTATAAACCTTAGGTCACAACACGTGACCTTGTATTAATTTCCGTTGGCAAACCCGAACGTGTGATCGCATTGTTAGAGAGCTCCTTCCGCTTTTCCGAACAAGCGAGTGACATCTGACATCTGGGCGCGACGATCACGTGAACCCGCGACCGATCGCTTTTATTAGGACGCGCGGCGCAAAAGTCTCAAGCAAAACTATTTAGTGTAGTTTTCCAATGAATAACGCATACAACCTTTTACTTTAGTATATTGGCAATATGGGAATTGGCAATATGATACTAACTATTGCATATTCAAATAATTTTATCGCATCATAAGACAAACATACCTGTTTGTATTTCGATTCGTTTCATTCTATCTTGATTAAATTCAACATGTATTGCAATGGCTGACCTTACAAGAGAAACTGCAATCAATGTTTAGTCTCGTGGTCGCGAGCGCTACTGTTGAGCAGGAGGTCCTGGGTTCGATTCCTAGGTCGCGCAAAGTATTATCAGGTTTTTCCATTGACTTGTGCCCGGCTGATGGCAATAGGCCCTACTACATGGGACTTAAACATAACTGGCAAAATGTGGTCGTACTATTACGTGCACCTCTGCCTAGTCTTCGGATACAAGCATGATGATATGTTATTATTTTTGTTGCAGCATCATATATCAAAGTATGTCAGCGGAACGACCCTCAAGTTGACAAATGCATCATGAACTCTGTGGATTTGCTACGGCCGAAAATGATAGAGGTGAGCTAGCCATAATAACTGTTAAGTTACTTTACGTGTGGTGATTCTCCAACGTATACTGAGAGACCTCACCTATAAGGAGATTCTATAGAGGCGTTTATAATGTTTAAGCTAAGACATATCATTTTGGTGAAACTGCATAAAATTAGACTCACGAATCACGATAACAAAAAGAAAATGACGTTATGTTTAAACATTATTTTTAATAATTAACTATTACTATAAAATCTCTTATGGCATATTTTTCTAAATAATATACAGTGTATAAACAAACTTAGTACTTACATACTAGTACCTTACGGTAAAATACTTAAGAATCGTCTTTAGTCTTGGCTCCGGTGTCTGTACCAGAATCAGCTGTTAAATCACCATCTCTGGTAGGTTTGTGAGCACGTTAGTCCGCAGGTTTGTCAGCAGGTTTATCAGCAGGTTTGTCTGCAGGTTTGTCTTCAGGTTTGTCCGCAGCTTTGTCATCAGGTTTATCAGCAGGTTTGTCCGCAGGTTTGTCAGTAGGTTTGTCAGTAGGTTTGTCAGTAGGTTTGTCAGCAGGTTTGTCCTCAGGTTTGTCAGCAGGTTTATCAGCAGGTTTATCAGCAGGTTTGTCATCAGGTTTGTCCGCAGGTTTGTCAGCAGGTTTGTCTGCAGGTTTGTCAGCAGGTTTGTCTTCAGGTTTGTCCGCAGGTTTGTCATCAGGTTTATCAGCAGGTTTGTCATCCGGTTTGTCCGCAGGTTTGTCAGCAGGTTTGTCTGCAGGTTTGTCAGCAGGTTTGTCTGCAGGTTTGTCAGCAGGTTTGTCTTCAGGTTTGTCCGCAGGTTTGTCATCAGGTTTATCCGTAGGTTTATCAGCAGGTTTGTCAGCAGGTTTGTCTTCAGGTTTGTCCGCAGCTTTGTCATCAGGTTTATCAGCAGGTTTGTCATCAGGTTTATCCGTAGGTTTATCAGCAGGTTTGTCAGCAGGTTTGTCTTCAGGTTTGTCCGCAGCTTTGTCATCAGGTTTATCAGCAGGTTTGTCATCAGGTTTATCAGCAGGTTTATCCGCAGGTTTATCAGCAGGTTTGTCAGGAGGATTATCAGCAGGTTTGTCATCCGGTTTGTCCGCAGGTTTGTCAGCAGGTTTGTCAGCAGGTTTGTCTGCAGGTTTGTCAGCAGGTTTGTCTGCAGGTTTGTCAGCAGGTTTGTCTTCAGGTTTGTCCGCAGGTTTGTCATCAGGTTTATCCGTAGGTTTATCAGCAGGTTTGTCAGCAGGTTTGTCTTCAGGTTTGTCCGCAGCTTTGTCATCAGGTTTATCAGCAGGTTTGTCATCAGGTTTATCCGTAGGTTTATCAGCAGGTTTTTCAGCAGGTTTGTCTTCAGGTTTGTCCGCAGCTTTGTCATCAGGTTTATCAGCAGGTTTGTCATCAGGTTTATCAGCAGGTTTATCCGCAGGTTTATCAGCAGGTTTGTCAGGAGGATTATCAGCAGGTTTGTCATCCGGTTTGTCCGCAGGTTTGTCAGCAGGTTTGTCTGCAGGTTTGTCAGCAGGTTTGTCTTCAGGTTTGTCCGCAGGTTTGTCATCAGGTTTATCAGCAGGTTTGTCATCCGGTTTGTCAGCAGGTTTGTCTGCAGGTTTGTCAGCCGGTTTGTCTTCAGGTTTGTCCGCAGGTTTGTCATCAGGTTTATCAGCAGGTTTGTCATCCGGTTTATCAGCAGGTTTGTCATCCGGTTTGTCCCCAGGTTTGTCAGCAGGTTTGTCTGCAGGTTTGTCAGCAGGTTTGTCTGCAGGTTTGTCAGCAGGTTTGTCTTCAGGTTTGTCCGCAGGTTTATCAGCAGGTTTGTCATCCGGTTTGTCCCCAGGTTTGTCAGCAGGTTTGTCTGCAGGTTTGTCAGCAGGTTTGTCTGCAGGTTTGTCAGCAGGTTTGTCTTCAGGTTTGTCCGCAGGTTTGTCATCAGGTTTATCAGCAGGTTTGTCATCCGGTTTGTCCTGTTTTCCCTTGTTCGAATTGGCAACCTGTACTATTACATTCACATTTGTTTTCTTTTGACTTCTCGGTCTAGTTTCGGTTGTAGCATTAGGATTTTTCCTTGTATCAATCACTAAGCTTGTCCAGCCCGATCGAGTGGCAGTTGGAATTGATATTTTCACTGTGTTTGGTTGAAGTCTACATTTTGGTGTATTACATTTCTGCAGAGGTTGGTTCGGTTGACGTTGGTTGTTGGCATTAATGTATGGGTAAGGCATGGGAAAGTAAAAAGGGTAATTCCGTGGAGTATCTAAGTTTGGAATCCTAAATTGTAATGTAGTCGGTCTACGGTTGTTGCAATTACATCTTGTAGTTTGAGATAGATCGCACTGTAACAATAGATAAAATATGCTGTACGCACAAAATAATAATTCAACCGTACAAGTTGTATGTGCATATTAGTTGTGCTATTTAATGAACATATTACTCTATTATTTAAAGTACAACAGCGCGTCTGAAGGCGTTGTTTACTGAAAATAATGTTACGAAGATGACGTTAAAAATGAACGATAAGAAAAAAGAAGTAAATCTGAAAATACTATTAGAATTTTATGATTTGTGACTTACTTGTAATATTCCTATATAGGCCACCAACACTACAGCTCCACACCACCCCATATTGGACATATGAAAGGCAACAAATATTCAAACAAGCTTATATACCTTCGGAACAGAGCTGATAACATAAATTGACGCATTTGTCACAAACTTTGGTCATTGTTGGTGTCAAATCGGAAGCTAAAAGCACGTAGGAATCGTTTGGTTTTTACTTAAAATAGATAACAATGTCAGGTGTTTAATAAATACTTCATGAGACTCGTGTTATCGTTTGTAGTAGCGTCATTAGGTCGAATTCCTAATTTCGATAGTCGTGTTAATACGGCTAAATCGCTCTGGCTTTAGAACCATTTACACGAGGCAAAACGTGTGATGTGTTTAGTGTAGTCAGGAGAGCACGTCGCAACAATAAACGTGTCAAAGTATCAGTCATGTCTAAGGGTGTATTCACGTAGAAAGTAGGCAAGAAGTGCTGGTATGCCAACACGAATCAGCGCGAACCAGAATACTTTGGCAAGAGGCCCCGGTTGGTATCGATTTGGTAAAAGTAAGAAATCTGTCCTCGTAGATTAGCACCGACAACCTCGACGCTGGCAGACGCGGGTGTTGTCAGCTTTCTACGTGGATAGAGTGCATTTCAGAAGCTAGGCTTTTATTAACTTGACTCTTTGATTCTTATATAAAACATAATCACCAGTTATATTGTTATTGTTTTCAACGGCTTGCACGTGTTCTACTATACACTACGCAGTCATATTTAGTTAAACTCTCCGAAAAACTGCACTTAAAGGGCTCATTTAGAAAAATATGCAGTTCAGTAAGCTCAAAATCCTTTAATTAAATCTACAACATAATTTATCGCACCAAAAGCGAAGAAGCAAAAGTAAACAAAACCACTTGATTTTATGAAAGTAAACATGTTGCAAAAGCGAAGGGACAACACACGGCGTCAGGTACTCAGAGTTGTGCAAATACAAGCAGGCACATATCCTTGGGCATTGAATTAGGGTGAACGGCTAGACCGGTTCGTTGGGAAACATCTAACACTAATAAATTGTAAATTTGATAGCGTACTCTGCACGGATTCGGTTACTGAATGGAATTTGATGTACTTTGTGTTTCTTAATTAGGTTCTTACTTATGCAAAAGATTGACTCTTATTGTAGAGGATATTACGAATACACAATGACTTGATATTCCCATTAACTTTTAATAAGAATACTCAGTCTTGGGAACAAAGACGCGGGCCGCGGACATAGCGACCTATTGTATTTTTTGTGTTTGCTGGTTGACACGATCGCCTCCATAGTGCTTTTAGTACGCCTTTTTTGCCACCTTTCGCCAATTATGTTTAAGTCCCATGTATAAATGACGAGCCTATTGCCATCAACCGGGCAAATCCAGATTCCGTGGCTGCTTCTGAGAAATTACTGATGGAAAAACCCAATAACACTTTGCCCGACCTGGGAATCGAACCCAAGACCTCTTGCTCACCACAGTCACGCTAGCAGCAGTGGCAATTTGTTTTTTCAGTATGTCATCGCTCTTTATTGACAGATGCTGGGCATAATTTTCCAGATTAGAGTTTCAATTTACTCTTAAGCTTCCAGAATGTTCCATAGCTAGAAAGAATCGAATCAAAAATCGCCATGGCCTTGCCTAGTCCGCAATCAGGGAGAAAAATGTTTTTTGTGCATCATAGAGAATTTGAAAGTATGTCATTGTCAGTTTAATCAAGAATTCCATTGTCAGTAGTTTCAAAACAAAATGAAGTGTGTCAAGTGGATGGTGGGTGCAAAATGTAAACTAAGCAACTTGTATCTTGATTGATATGTTGATATATCAGTGTGTTCTGTGAGTCATTTTTATGTTAAGTGCTAAGTGGACGTTTTGAATTAAGTAAATAGAGTAACAGTGGTTCAGAACTTAAAATCACATCTTAAATATCTATGCGTCTTTTTCTTCGGTAGGAAAGACAAGTTGTGTGTGGATACCACCTACCAGTGGCGAAGATTCCGTATAACTCGATTCCTACCGGATTCCCTTTGAACATGGCACAGTCAGTATTCTATAGATAAATAATATAATCTGATTAAAGAACTCTGGCTTACCTGTTACAAAAATTTACCCTTCGCTACTGCCACCTACCATTATTGCTTTTAGCAATATCATTTCATCTTCTTTTATAATCGCTTCACTTTTATTCGTCTACGTCGTTATCGCCAGCGCTACTGATTAACATGAGATTCGATTCTCGGGACCGGTAAAGTTTTATTAAGTTTTTCGACCACAAATTTCTCAGTAGAGCCCGTAGTTTGAATACGTGCCCGGTTGATGGCAATAGGTTCGCCCCCTTTAAACACAGTAAAGATAAGTGACAATTGTGGTTTAGCATAAGCACACCTCTGCCATACCTTCGAGGGGAAAAAGGCGTAATGTTATATTTACGGTACCTATAGATATGTTGAAGGTTTCAATTATTGTGGGTTGTGTAGCAACGACTAGCAATCTATTCTTAGTATCTGGTCAGGGTTCTGTTTTGGACCTGCCAGTAATTTTAATTGATGTTGAAGCAAGGTCTGATCTGATGCAATTCGTATGATCTTGGCTGTTCTCTGAGATCGTAATTAACAAAGAAATATGTATGAATGAAGAGTTCATTAAGATTCCTAATATGTTCGCTTAGACACGCACTGAATATACATAGACTGATATAAATGAGTCAGGGTCTTATCTACTCGTATTTTGTATTCTGGAAACAGTTATTGCCTTATAGGGCTTATGAAGCTAAGAGTTAATTGACATGGTATGCATGTAATTAATTAATCATTGTTTTATTTGTATTCGTCTATCGTTTTTGAAAGGTCAAACCTCATGTCAACTTGTGATGTTTAGTTGAGTTGTTGATATTATTGTATCATAACATCAAACACGTTTAGTAGCAGATTTGTAAACTTTCGTTGGATGCTAGATTTGAACTCGGTCTCTTTGATTCGGAGGAGTCTGTTCTGCCGTTTCTTGTACAACACTAGGAAGGGGACAACAGAGCTAGTGGCTTGAGTCTTTAGAGAATGCCTTTGTCATTCTAAAAGTGCTGTTTCTTAGCCTTATTAGAATAATGTCTTTTGGTTTTTAACTATTTTTTTTTTGTTATCCCGCAAGTTGTTACATAGACTTTGTTAGAACTGTCTTGCTTCTGTTATAACTTCTTTTTTCTTCAAATTTCAGGGTATCCCAGAGCTAAACGTCCCAGGTATCGAACCTCTAAGCCTGGGCCAGATCGCCTTGGCTCGAGGACCTCAGGGTGCCAAACTGACAGCCGTCGTAAATGACGTCAAAGTGCGAGGACCTAGTAACTTCATCATTGAAGAACTCAAGTGAGTATGAATATTAGAATTTAATATTAATTTAAAGTTAATTGTGGATTGAAACGACACCCATGATGATTGCTTTTAAGAAATCATCAGAAGACCGAATAATTGGGGTCAGGATAAAAAAAACCTGTAAATTACGTCCCTGATAGTTTGTAAAAAAAGCAAGCATTTCGGCGAAGGCAATTACAGATTATTCTTTAACCAAATTTTTGTGATCAGTGCTTGAATTTGTAATAGTTATATTGGTACCTAATTCTAGACAAAGATCTTCATTGGTTTTTGTGTAATCTCAACTCATGATTAATTCATCATGACGTTTCGAACATAGTCATAATAAAAAAATGCTTTATTTTATGCAGCACGTGCTTGGCATCAATATTATAGGCCATTGATTCATGCTGACAAGACTAACTGATGAGTATTATAAAGTGGAAGGCCGCAATAAGTATTATTATTTTTAAAATCAGTGGTCGTCACTTTTTAAACATCGACTCGCTAAGAAGAAGATGCCTCAGAGGTCGTGGTAGCCATAATATGATTGACAAGTATTATACATAATATGTAGTTTTATATAGGGATGAGTTTTATACATATATTGATTTTTAATATTTTTATACGCAAACCCTGCGTAGGGAACTACAGCTGTTTTGACATGGAAAGAAAAATTCTAGTGCGAGCAGGGTTTGAACCTGCGACCTTCCGATTCAGTACACCGGACGTCTTCACCAATTAGACCATCGCACCCTGCTCACAACTCTCGACTCTTGATTTGGCTGTAATGTCAACGTGTTGGTTTAAGTTAGTTCGATACTTTCTTAAATAGATGGCGCTAACGTCACCGTAAGTTATTAATGGAACGAAAATTTCGAGAGTTGTGAGCAGGGTGCGATGGTCTAATTGGTGAAGACGTCCGGTGTACTGAATCGGAAGGTCGCAGGTTCAAACCCTGCTCGCACTAGAATTTTTCTTTCCATGTCAAAACAGATATATTGATTTGTTAATTTACTAGGTCACGAAAGTTCACTTAGATTCTCGTAGATTGAGTTCTCCTATCAGGAATTTCTCAGTAGCAACCACGGCGTCTGGCCCCTATTACATGTTACTGGCGAAATGTGGGCGAACTATTAGGTACACCTCTGCCTAACTCTTCTGGGATTACAGGAGCGGTGTTATGTTTGCTCAAATAGAAAAATTGGCTACTACAAATCTTGTAAGAATAGAGAACGCTTCTGGAATAAAACAAAGTAGGGTAAACTTCACACGCACAGATAAAGCGATGTTGAGTTAAAGAAAAAGAATATATTATGTGCAAAGTTTGTAGGTTTGTTGTTCACTTCCGCATTTTAATAGTATGTAAATTCTTGAAAAACAAACAGTCATTTCCCTTATGAAATGTGTTTGTATTACACACATATTACAGGAAATTACTCCGTATTTCAGCACCTTATATAAACGCTTCCCGGCCTAGTGCAGCCAAAGGATCTGTTAACATTTCCGATAGTTAATCGATTAATTGACTTATTCGTCATTAATGAAGGCCAAGAGTTAAGAGAGAGTTGGATCAATTAAGTTCTTTTACGAAACTGGATTTTGGTATTAATGCATACTAATAATATAAAGACGTATTTGTTTGTAAGTTTGTATGTAGGGGTAATCTCCGGAACTAATGATCCAATTTTAAAAAAATAATTTCACTGGCGGGAAGTTACATTATTCGTGAGTTCTATATGCTATAAATTATATTAGTCATCATCTGCCTAGCCCTTTCCCAACTATGTTGGGGTCGGCTTCCAGTCTAACCGGATGCAAATTAATACCAGTACTTTATATGAAGCGACTGCCTATCTGACCTCCACAACCTAGTTAGCACTGGGTAATACGATACCCCTCGGTAAGACTGGTTGTCAGACTTTCGGGTCACTTAGTACCTGTAACGACCGTCAAAGATGTACAAATGAAAGCCGGGTCCAACAGCTTAACGTGCTTTCCGAGGGACGGAGGAAACTCGGTATATGTAATCATACATATTAGCCGAGCTATAACAATTTTTGCGGACGAAGGTACGGCTAAAGTGCTATTGTATGATAAAGACCTTCAGTTTTTTACGTTTACAAGATATACAGCAATTTTATCGTTGGCTGTCACAACAGCAAAAGCGAAATTCTTCTAATTATCATGCGACAAGGCCATCGAAACCATAATATGTTGGTGATAGACTTGCTTTTAATAAAACTAACCTTACCACCGGCCTAAAAACCAGTCTTACCAAGGAGTACCGTATTACCCAGTACTAACTGGGTTCTGGAGATTAGATAGGCAGTCGCTCCATGTAAAATACTGGTATTCAGCTGCATCCGATAAAACCGGAAGCCAACCCTAATAAAGTTGGGAAAAGGCTAGGCAGATGATGTCGACACTTGCTTTTCGTAGTCCTCCCGAGTTGCCACCATGCCTCAATAAGAAGAGTAAGGCCGTGTTCACACGCAGCGTGTAGTCAGCCACCGACTGTGAGCGTAAAGTTCCAAATGTATGAAAAAACAAACGGCAGTCTGAATTTTCTTCGTACATTTTTTACTGACCGCTCACAGTCGGCGGCCGACTATACGCTGCGTAACGTAACCTAACGTATCCTTAATGACCACAAATGGGTTTTATGGTGTTATATTTGCAACTAAGCAATCGGCATGAAATCTCTAATGATCAACTTATTTCAACAACCAACGTCATTATAGGCACTAACCTTCCAAATAGTTTAAACACTATAATTTATTTTGTGGTTTGGAGAAAGCAAATATACTCGAGGTTAATGAACGAGGTTTGGCATTGACTGTCGACGTGTGTAATTGTGTATCTTAAAATACGAGTAAGCTTGCCGAAATCGCTGACTTTGGTTTGGTTACTTTCATAATAAAACATAACATCACGACTGTAATCCCCGAAGGGTTAGGCAGGGGCCTAATCACCTACACCCACATTTTGTAAGCTATCTTAAAGTCCCATGAAATATGGGGCGAGCGGATTACCATCAACCGAACACAAATCCAGGCTCCTAGGCTGCTACTGAGAAATTCCTGATGGAAAAAGCCTATTACACTTTGCCCGACCTGGGAATCGAACCCAGGGCCTCATGCTCAGTAGTTGCGCTTGCGACCACTAAACCAACGAGGCAGTCCACATGCATTTTAATGCATCGGTTAATACTGACGTGCACAGGTAACATGTCTGCCCTTTTTGAAAAGCATCGCCATTAATACCGTATACCATTTTCCTACTAAGTTTGTGAGGATTCCGTATATTTAATCTTTTTAAAAGACATCACAGTCATTTTCGTATTACATAATAATATGAGGCCCTAGGACACTACCTAGGGCTACTCCCTAGACTCCAGGCGTATTAAACTTGTATGCAGGCTTATTTAAAGTTTAGTTTTCTTCTACGATTTATGTAAAGGAACCTTTCTTAGTGTTATGACAGAAAATTCTACTTGTAGCTCAAATTAAATAAATAAATAAAACGATTGACCAATTATACTGCGACTCACCTCGTCCGTTATTTTTTGTCATTTTCTTTTAATGTATTTATAAGGACTAATAATATTTCCTTGTTTAATTCCAGATCTGATCTAGACAACAACAGGTTTGACTTCAAGCTGCTGCTACCGAAGCTGGACTTCGCCGGCAAGTACAAGATGGACATCCAGGTGCTGCTGCTGCGTCTGCAGGGAAGAGGAAATATCACTGGGACTTTTAGTTAGTATCATTCTTTTTTAATTGACGGCTGTCAAAAGTGTCCGAACAACTGCACTTTTGAGGACCCCATACTCGCCACTGATGGGTCCTACTGGGCCACTCATAAAGGATTTAATATTTTTACCATCACTCAAAAGAATAAGAACAATTTATGGCTCATTCTGAATGTGGCGGTTCACGCTATGTATGGGATTGTTTTCATGACCACAGTTGTGTGAACTTCAGATTTTGTCTGATTTTCGGATCTTATTTTTTATTCACTTACGTTAGTCAGTTATTGGAAAGATTTTGTTGTTTCTCATATCAAGCTTAGATTATTTCACTGCGCGACAGCAAAGATTATTAAGATTATGAATCAATAGCTCAATCCTTCTTTTGAACAATCTCATCTCGCTTAATTATAATTTCGATTTTGTGTCATGCCCGAAAAAGCATTGTTCACCGAAATATTTTCGCTAAAAACACAAGAAGAAGAAGAAAAATATTTATTTGTCGCAGAGACATGACGTGCATCATACAAAATGGCAAAATAATAACAATAAACATAAAATGCAAAACAAATATTTACCAAAGAGACAAAAAAAAAAAGTTAACAGCAAGTCACAAGTCATCTTTTATTCTAAACCTTAGATTGTGGTGCATAACAACTACAACCAGAATCACTAAACTCGATCATGAAAGAAAGTTATAAAACGAGTCGATCGCATGAATCGATTGCGAACAATATTATATAATCACATTTCTATGTCAAGATCAATCGCTTTTCGATACAATTGTAATTAGAGAAGTGATATAATACAATGAAGTTGTTACAAATAAAAGAATTAAGTAGTTTGAATGGTCACGAAACATGCACGGTATTCATAACACCACCAACTTCCTGACAGTTGACTGATATACATACATACAACGCAACAAACAACTGTAGATGTATAAATGCTGCATGATGTCTTTGGCGTGTGGAAGGAACTAACACTGCCATCTCCACATCATCATCTTTCCATAGACAATTTCACAAATGCTTACCAACAGGCTGGTGACAAAGCCATTTAAAAGCCGAATGAAGCATGCTGAATTATAAACATGAAATTCAATTGTTTTCTTTAATTAAGGTTACTATTTATATTACACGTTTTCAACATACTGGTGTTTCCCTTTTACGAAGGACTACCCAGTGATCGTCTTTTATTTTCAGTTAGTGGAGGATAAATAGGGAAGCAATAGGTCGTGGAACAGCAAGTTTTTTTATAAACTGGGATCTTGCTGATTCTTGGGTGCCGTCTTGCCGCGATGTTCTCGCCGTCGGGCGAGAAACTCGCGGTTTTATTATTCCGGATCAACGACACAAGTATTACGGCTTATTTTTGTTTGGTATTTGAAGCTCTAGATGTCCCGTCGAGTGACAATAATTGTTCGTAACTACGGTCTGCAGCGGCTCGTGCAGACACAAGAAGAATCCATTTAAAACAAATTCTCGTTTTTCAAAGGCAATTGCTTTTTGGTCAGGAAATTAATCGGGTTTCAGGAAGTCCATTGCACTTTTGCTTTTTTAATATTTTCTCGTAACTTATATTATATGTTCTTTTTGACTGCCTACACGTGAAGACGTAACGTAACGGTTCAAATGTAGGCGAGGCGTGACATTCCAAGAAAATAATTAAACCTTATTTATTCTTTGTCCGTGTGTTATGTGAGCAAGTAGCGCCTTTTGTGTTAGTACTTTTACTTAAATATATGAAAAGAACGTTAATGTGAGCTTGAGATTTAAAAACAAGATAGAAAAGAGTGATTTTAGTGATTCTGTTGTAAGATGTCAAAAACCTACTTGGTTTCCTAAATAATAGATACGAGGCTTTATTTGACGATGTTCTAAAATTAAACCCAAATATTTGCAGATTCCCAAAAAATCTACCAGACATTAAAACCACAGGATTCAATAATCCATCAATATCATTCCTCGAATCGCACAACACTTTGAGATTTCATAAGTAAGTGTATTAGTAAATAGCGTAATGGCAAAGTTTGTTGACCCGCGTTGCATAGGATGACGTATGTACTCGCTGTTGCACGGGTTGCACCCATCTGTGGCGACACGTGTTTGAATTGCGGTCAACATAGGGCCCAGGGAAGAGGAGGTAGAGAGAACATATTCAGAAATGAAATATCTATTAGTTTATTTTATTTGTATATAAGTATTAGTATCATTATAAGTGCCTATATACATTTTCGATAGCAAGAAGTTATTTTTATATATTTATTTTGTACCCTATCACAATGTTTTCTTATTTAACCCAAAGGTTGACTGGTAGAGAATGCCTTGTGGCATTAAGTCCGCCTATGTATCACTATTGTACATGAAGTTTAAATAAATAAATAAATGAAAATAAACCTCCAAAAAATTTCAACCAAAATCTTGAAGTTATTAAAATCTTAACATTGATCACATTGATCTTTCATCAATACATTCAGCGTATTGTCAATTCCAGATGCCTTCGTTAGTACTATCTACTACTTTATGGTAAAGTTAGTTGACCCGCGGTGCATATGATGACGTTGACTATTGGTTGGTCCATCTGTGGTGACAGGCTTGCATTGCGGTGAACACACACGGTCCAAGGGGGAAAAAGGCTCGGGTTGTTTTACTCAAATTAAGCGGGATGGACGCGCCGTATTGTAAAGTTAACCTGTCAGTAAGTCCTGTTAGTGCCTGTTAGTTAGACTGTCAGTAAGCTTTGTAGCAGGGCCGGGGTGAGCGGCTCTTTTTTCGGTTGCCTGCGACTCTGTCTTCGTGTTTTCTTTTCTTACAACAAATGGTATAGACGTGATCAAGTAACATACAAGTAGACAGACACAGTTACTTTCGCATTTATATTGTTAGTCTGGATTTTAGTGACTACATGAGATGCAAATCGAAGATTATGTGGATAAGTGTGTAACTAGCTGGTAGATAGGCTTCACTGCTAGGTGCAGTCTGTTCACCTAACTTGACATTAGTACTTGAACGCTCATAGTAGATCTACGGGACTACTGGATCGTATCTACATGCTTACAATTTGGCTAAAAGAATTTCAAAGTTGTTGTAGTTACCTACTGACACCTCTTTAATTTAGTAAATAAACCTTGATCTTTAAGGTCATGTGTCTTCTGTAAACTAAAATCACATATACATTTGACAAATATATAATCACCCTTGTAGGTAGTAGTAGTTGACTTAGACAACACTAAAATATTGATATTAGCTGTAACATCCTTGCGAAACAAGCCATTTTACCTTGGCCTTGCTGTTGCTTGCTAGCAATAAAAATAAAAGTATTTACTTAACCATTTGAATAAATACTCTTACTGTCTAGGATAATATTACACTATATCTAGAAAATAAACATACATTAGATGGAGATGGACTAAAAATCATGAACAAGATTCAGAACTAACAAGAGCATTTGATGAAGCATGCCATATAAACTTAATTGATTATAACAGGGTCAACTAAAGCCTTGTCGTCTGTTTCGACCACAATACGTTTCGTCTTATCAAGGGGTATCCTATTACCCAGTAACAATTGGGTTGTGGAGATCAGAGAGGCAGTCGCTCCATGTTAAATACTGGTATTTCAGATGCAACTGGTTAGACTGGAAGCCGACCCTAACACCGTTGGGTAAAGGCTAGGCAGATGATGATTATGAATGCATAAGCATAACATAAGTATAATCAGCCTATTAATGTTCCCACTGCTGGGACGCAGGCCCCCTCTTTATGAGAGGGAATGGGCCGTGGAATCCACCACGCGGGCCCAGTGCGGGTTGGTAGATGTCACATGTATTCGAATTTTTGGTTCTAGGACATGCCGGTTTCCTCACGATGTTTTGCTTCACCGTTGATGATGAATGCGTTTAGGACAAAATATTGTAATATTTCTAGGAGATCATAATTGTGCAGAATATGTAAACAGAGTGCAAATTTTATGCGGCTTAACAACGCGTTCGTCGCTTGCGCCGCTACCACCGTTTACTAATGCGCCATGCAATGTTTAGCATAGGTGTTACTGTTACAAGCTTACACGTGCGTTCTTACTGTGTTACCATGTCGCTTTATGTAATCTTAATCACTGGTTCTAATGAATTAATTACTGAGGACCTGATTAATTATCAATTTAAGGTATTCAGGCCCGTATTGTATGAGGATTTTTATAATGTTCTTCTTCTAGTCGTGTGTTTTTTTTTTACTTTGGGATTCGACTATTATTGTGATAGTGACAAATACTTTATGACATTACTTTTAGTTTTCTTTTACCTCATACAGCCGCAGGAACATTATAAGTATCGAGCAAGAAAATATAAATTTATCATTAAATTATAATACATAACATTACCTAATATCAATCTTCATACTTGGGTACCTGCAGCGGAAGACAAGATCATCTAAATCAGGAATTATCGTTGCGTAGGCGAAACTTGACTACACTTATCTAACTGCCATTTCCTACATTATGTATTAAGCTTCAGATATGGTTCAAATTACTTATATAGACAAAGTAATTATTAGTTACTTTCGAGATAGGTAAAATATTTTATCAGGCCTATGTGCCAAGCTTGCTGTATCTTTACAAGATCTAATAATGTTTGTTATATCTATGTCGTTTCATAGCTGTTTGTGTAAAGAAAAAGATGTAATCCATGGAGTTTTATTCAGCATTCCTGGCAAACAGCACCTGGCATTTTTGTCATAACTAATCATAATATTTATTACTTTTCAGGGGACTACGCTTGCAATGTCACAATGAGAGGACACAAAGAAATAATCGGTGAGGACGAATACCTACAGTTCGATCCTTTCAAAGTGAAGCTCCGTGTCGGCCAGTCCTCCATCTACCTGACCAACTTATTCGACGGCGATCCAGTCCTGGGACCTGCTACCAACAGGGTCATCAACGAGAACTCACAAGTATTCCTTCAAGAAATAAGTCCGGTCCTAGAAAAGAGCCTTGCGGACCTCTTCACGGAAATGGCGAATAAAATAACATCAAAGTTTACTTATAAAGAACTGTTCCCGTGATTTATGGTCATATAAGGGTATTGTGTAGTATTAAGTTGTTTGTGATGTTGTATGTATGTCTGTGAATATGTAGGTCGTTAAGAGTGTCGAAGGCCTTTGGAAATTCCAAAAAAAAATTGGGTTGGATCGTTACTCCTCACCACATTTCATTTTCATTATCTAGTGTTACTAACTTATCATTTTCATTATTAATTTTCAGGTATTTCATCATTTTTCATATTTCATACCAACCCTGTAAGACTTTTTTGTACAGTGATTAGTTTCAAAGTGTTAACACAGATACTAGTTGTAAGGTATTGGTTATTTAAGTGGTAAAGTAAGATTGTAAATAAATAGTTTAGTATTATTTAACAGTACATGCCCCGGCTGACGCTGCATAAGATTGTGTAAATAAATTCTTCTTGGAAACGGATGAAGCACATGCATTTGAACGAAAAATTAAAAGAACTATTATGTGTATTAACCTTTTTTTACCCAATGCTGAAGAAGTGCTCTACGGTAATAACAAATGATTTTTATCATGCATGAGCAGTATTACTGCTAATTTTAAAAGCAAGGGTCAGGACGCAATGGGTCGTAGAAATATATTTTTGTGTATTGAACATATTTTATTTATTCATGTATATTTCATCTATATTGAATTTCATTTATTATTTGTTTGTATATTTCACTATAGCATTTTTGTTCTCATTATTCGTCATTGGTTTCACGTGCTTATTGGATCAATCAAATTGATACAACAACTACATTTTTCAAATGCATGAATTGTTTTTTTTCATATTACGATTATTATATTCAAAAGAACTATAATAATTATCTTTCCATCTCTAATATTATTGATTATTTTATGTAAATTTTTTCCAAGATAATTGTGGCTCTTCAACAAGCTGACCATCATTACTATATTTATCCTTCAGTGTATTTCATAGTGAATTTGCCATTACAATATTCGTTACATTCATCATCATTTAATTCAGTGCTTGTCCGTTTCTTTACGACCTAAAACGTTTCAACTGCGCTTGTGATTGTCATTACTATATCATTGATTTGTGATATCAGGAGATAATATAAAAATAAATTTTCGTCAGTGAAATTGTCATTTTGTTTTTTTATTCTATTCGATTACTTCGTTTGGAGTCCGTTATGTTCAAACCCAACATGGATGTTTCATCATTAAGGGGCTCCCTCACCTGGAGCAATGTAACAATGTAACAATCCAAGATCACATTTTGTACATAAACAAATGAATTTTAACTGTTACATTACAAGCGAATGCTCCCGGTGAAGGAACGCCATACGAAGATTTACTAAATCCCAGAGTCTGACATTCTACAGCAGGATTCCTTCAGCCGTTATAACCCTGTCCATTATCACTGAGTAACGTATAAAATGTGACTGACAGCAACTTCAGCCACTGTAGCTAGCAGCAACAGGCACATTCACTTTTCAGAATACCATAAACAAATAGGTGTTTCTGAAAGTGTAGCAAATAAATTGAAAGCATGTAGCGATAATGCATCCTGGACCTCCATTTGGATGCCTATATTGTTATTTTTCACAGCTCTTAAGATGTTTAGATCAATAGAATGAAATACATTCCCACAGTGATTGTAGTGCCCCTGGCGGGGAAATTAAAAACTTGATAAGCATAATATTATAATATTATGGGCTACGAAGTTGTTACTGGTGAGGTGGTGAGTTGCAGTTTACAACTATTGCTTTGGAAGTGTAGCCTGTCGCCGTTAGATGGCAGCAGTGAGCGGTACTGAAATAACTTTTTGTAAGCGTAGTAAGCTGAAGTATTCGAGTGATATGTTCATTACGAATATTAACAAGTCTGCATTACCTACTTGGTCCTCTAAGGACTCGAGCCCAACCTATGACTTAAGATGCCTTGTCTTAACTTTTGTGCGTTACCGTCAATTTAGGTGGACTGACGACCTAAAAAAGTGGTTGGCACTTTGGGACAGACTGGATAAGGAATCCGGAAGACCGCGAATTGTGGCACGCTTGAAAAGGCCTATGTCCAACAGTGGACTTTAATAGGCTGCAGTAGCGAAGGCGTCAATTTTTGTAATAGGTAAGCCGGAGTACATATCTTTAAATTGATTATATTATTTATCAATAGAATACTGACTGTGCCATTTTTCAAAGGCAAGCCGAAAAGAATCGAGTTGTATGGAACCTTCGCCACTAATAGGCTGAGTTCATTGATAGATCTTATGTCTATCCAGACTCATTTTACGATGCAATAATTTTAAACAAAGGCTTATTACCAACCCTTGTAAATTAAGAATGGGCAAAATGTGTTTTATTTTTGAAGTACGTAGTAGTTTTTTACGCGCTGATGCATTTTGTTTATTAGATACCAATCCGAGATTAGACTTTTTGCCTTTTATGTTAACTAAGTCTTCAGAGACTGGACCTATCTATGCATGCCTGTCATTAACCTCATTGTAATTAGTTCTTAAGACACAGGTAAGAAAACTATTCCTGTTTTCTGACATTGATCTTTTTAGTTGCTAGGAATGTTTTGACAACCAGAGAGCCTAGGCAAGTGGAAATCGTTTCCATAACATTTCGTATTTCTACAACAGGATTGCTTATAGTGTTGCATTTCACCTTCGTTACAGATTATATTATGCCAGTTTGTCCCTCAAGACACTCAGTGATTGGCTCTGTATTGCACTGTTAAAGTATAGTGATACTTATTACATCAGGTAGTTAATATGATGTACAGTCCGAGCGCCAATATGTAAACACTTAACAACTTTTAAAAGTGTTTTTCTCTTACTGTTCTGATTATATATTGTTGTTACGAACTTACTATTCAGGAAAACATATTTTTAAGAAAAAGGTCATATCTCCAAGTTACAATCGTTATTTCTCACGAAAATTGCTTTGAAACTTAGGAAAGTGTGTACATGTTGGTGTTCGTGTCTGTACCTAGAGAAATATAAATAGCTTTCCAGCACACCATACAAGCTGAAGCCGTATCATGACTGACTTGCATGAAACGCGGGAAACGGAATTTGATTTCCTCAAATAAAAGATACACTTGCGCGGGACACACTCAACACTTTTCTTAAACATTGTCTACAAATAGCAAAGTAAGCTAAAAACAGTGAAGGAAAACTTCTTGGAAAAACCTCCATGTCCTAGATCCCAAAAAATTGAAGACATGTGCATTGTGCATCTACCAACCCGCAATGGGCCTGCGGTAGCTGCTTGATAGAAAGCCGCTCTGTTTTGGACCGAAGGTTCAGAATACCTTGCATTTACTGAATTGTCACTGGATGAGACAGCTTAGTTGTAATGTTTCAACAAACAAGGACTGACCCATCGTCTAGACTTTTAATTACTTAACCTAAATTAATGAACAGCTAAACAAAACTGAAGGTTTAAGTTACCCAACTTATTTAACAAAACAAAGTCAATAACTTTATTGATTTGCTGGCAAACATCCATACTTACCTACCTAATTACTACTAAATCTGTCTGTCTGTTACATTTTCACGCATTAACGGCGGAATGGATTTTGATCAAACTTAGCACAGTTGGGTGATGACCTAGTTTGGGACATAGGATACTTTGAATCCCGGTAATATGTTCCCGTGGAACAATTTCTGACCTAGACGCGAGCAAAGCCGCGAGCAAAAGCTAGTGATGAACATAAACAGGAACATAACATCACGCCTGTAATCCCCGAAGGGTTAGGCAGAATCCGGGGGTACCGCACGATCTCCGGCGAAGCGGCTAGCCTCCTTGCCGGATTGCCGCCATGGGATCTGGAGGCGATAGTCCTCGCACGCCTGCACGAATGGCGCGCGGAGGCACTACGTCGGGAGGAAACTCCGCTGCCGCGGCAAATTGCTGCTCAGCGGACAGACCTCCGGCGTGATCTCATGGCGACATGGAGAGAGCGACTGTCGCAACCCCGTGCAGGGCACGCCACCATAGTGGCGATAAGTCCCCTCTTTGAGGAGTGGCTAGAGAGGCGCCACGGCGCCCTCACCTACCGCCTGACGCAGGTCCTCACCGGACACGGTTGTTTCGGGAGGTTCCTGCACCGAATCGGGCGGGAGGAAACGCCCGGGTGTTTCCACTGCGAGGATCGTCCGGAGGACACGGTGGAGCACACCGTGGAGGTCTGCCCCGCTTGGGCGGAGCACCGCCGTGTCCTCGTAGCGGCGATTGGCGGCGGCGATCTCTCGCGTCAGGCCTTGGTTCAAGCCATGGTCCGGAGCGAGAGGGAATGGGAAGCCGTCACCTCCTTCTGCGAAGCAGTCATGCTAGTGAAGGAGGTGGTGGGACGTGAGAGAGAAAGAACCTCACGTCCCAGTCGCCGCGGGAGACGCCCTGGGCGTTGGGGGTCACGTGGTGGCTCCCGGCCACCGTAGGCGCGGGCCTGTGGACGGCGAGTTATGGGCCAGCTCGCCGTCCGGCCGTCTTATGACGACAGGCCGTGTCGACGGCGCGGTCGTGTTCCACGCGCGCCTCAAAGAGATGTCAGCAAATAAGTAGGGGTCCGCAAGGGCCGATGCCTGCCAGGGCTGCGGGACTGTTCGAAAGAGATACCGTGGCCCTGGAACACAAAGGGCAAAGAAGGAACATGGATGGGTTTTAGTCAGTACAAGTCTGACACTCCCTTCCGCTCCGCCCAGAGTGGGGGGGGTCATTTGATGATTTCCCATCCGGAAAAAAAAAAAAAAAAAAAAAAAAGGGTTAGGCAGAGGTGTAGTACCTAATAGTACACCCACATTGCGCCAGTTATGTTTTAAGTTCCATGTAATAGGGGGGCGAGTCTATTGCCATCAACCGGGTAAAAATCCAGGCTCCGTGGCTGCTACTGAGAAATTCCTGAAGGAAAAATCCAATAACACTTTGCCCGACCAGGGAATCGAACCCAGGACCACATCCTCAGCAGTCGCGCTTGCGACCACTAGACGGGGCAGACTAGTGATGAAAGACGCAAATAAAATAATAAACAAAGAACATTTAGTAGTACAAACAAAAACATTTATCCTGAATACACAGAATTGAAGAACGAAGCAAGTTTCATAACAAACTGCCGACCAAATATTGCGCAGACAGTTCTTTTGAATGAACATGTCCGTTTTGTAAGAGGAAAAAAACAGCGAGACTTTTTTATTCATTTAGTATAAGATTAATGTCGATAGTGTTGAGCGGTCACGGCCCGGCTAATGGCGGATGTGTCGAGTTTGACATTTCGTGCCTACCAGGAAGAACAGCTCGTGGTTAAATATAAGCAGCCGCTCTGATCGATCTTTAGGTTAAGCCATGCTTGTCTAGGTTGGTCAGTGGATGGGTGACCACCGACCCATCCACAGACCAACCGTCTCGGTACATACCGAGTTTTTTCGGTGCCTCGGAAAGAATGTTAAGCCGTTGCTCCCGGCTGTCATTTTAATTTGTCATTTGTAGATCTTTGACAGTCGTTACATACAGGTAGTCTGTGGCCCAAAAAGTCTGACAACCAGTCTTACCAAGGGGTATCGTAATACCTAGTACTAACTGGGTTGTGGAGGTCAGATAGGCAGTCGCTCCATGTAAAATACTGGTATTCATTTGCATCCGGTTAGATTCTTATCATCAACTGTCTAGCCTTTTCCCAACTATGTAAGGGTCCCGACCCTTACATAGTTGGGAAATGACCAAATGATGTGACTTAATCTAGTAATTTTAATCTAGTTGGCTTTTACCTTGGTCAGAGGCGTTGCATTGCAATATAACGTGGCAACACCACCACCCAGTCTCTTGGGGACATTACCAGTTGACAGCGTTGAGGAGGAGTTTTTTGACGCCACTTTTTAGTTTATTGTTAGTTTAGTAACTTTAAAAAAATAATATTTTTTTTTCTAAGAATACTGCTTTGCTGGTGCGACTAAATTTGAAGTCTCGTTTGAATGGTAAGCAAAGGATAAGCAAAAGTTGTTTCACTTTTGAGCAACATTAGTTGTTGCAGAAAATATTTACTCAAAAACTTGCAATAATACTGTGGACGTTTGGTTTAGCGCGTAAATGAGGCTTAAGTATTTGACTACATAAAGAAACCAAAGCATCACTACATAATATAAAACAAAGTCGCTTCCTGCTGTCTGACTGCCCCTATGTATGCTTAGATCTTTAAAACTGCGCAACGGATTTTGATGCGGTTTTCAGTAATAAATAGAGTGATTCAAGAGGAAGATTTATATATTATATAATATATTGCACCCGTGCGAAGCCGGGGCGGGTCGCGAGTTATTTATAAAAAGAGCTTTCGGTTAACTAAAATGAGGAATATTCGAGTCCAATAGTAATAAAATAATAAAATTATTTATCTATCTCCACAAATTACATAAATCAACGTGAGCATAAATTACAGTCAGACACAGAAATTTTGGCAAAGTGTGTAATTTGTGGGAGATCTGGAGTCTAAACTAAGCTTAGGCCTGTATTTTAGTACATCGACAATAAACTGTCAATGTTTGAAGTAATTCATGATACCTTGGTAGTATGGATCGGTAACCGATCCACACCTACTGGAAACCAGGTATAAAGATTGATTTAATTTTCCACATCATTTTCCTGTTATAAAATTGATGAGAGACTACAAGACTTTATTTTGTTTCTTCATTACACAATTCGAGGAATACCAAGAGGTCGTCGGTTCCTGATAACGAAACTGTGCGACGCAGCTGACGTAGCGACGACCTGGCGGCTACGTTTTGAAACTGATGTACAGAAAGGAGGCGTGTCGGTTGCGACAACCGGATTCGGTTTGTTGATTTAGGGTTAAGAATGGTTAATTTAATTGCTACTTATGATATACCATTAGCAAGATGTACGTATGTGTATACCCTA
Organism: Noctua janthe; assembly: GCA_910589295.1. Taxonomy (NCBI): domain Eukaryota; kingdom Metazoa; phylum Arthropoda; class Insecta; order Lepidoptera; family Noctuidae; genus Noctua; species Noctua janthe. The sequence goes on along the minus strand of OU342556.1, from coordinate 6,348,953 downwards.
TCTAACACAGGGTGACGGAATTCGAGTATGCAATTCAAGAAAATACCGGTACATACCACTTGAAAATACCTATATTCAGGGCTGTATTGTGAGTACCTACCGGGGATACAATTTATCTCTAGTTCGACAACGGGCGTTTTCTTTCCTGTGTAAGTGCAGCTGGGTTTTCTTGCAAAAAAATACCTCGAGGAAGGAAAAGAATAGACCGTCTCCTGTTATATTGTAGGTTTATACCACTGGACAGGAAATGTTTGGGTACTCACAAAGTTTTGCACAATCACAGACAGGTTCCGAAACTCTTGAAGACACGGGGCAAAAACCCGCCACTCTTATATTCCTACCTCCAGTGATTTTGTGTGTTATTGGGATAAAAGTGAACGAGAATAAATAAAAGTTTTTTGGGAAAGTCGTTTGTTATCATGAGTTTTCTTATTAAGTATCAGTTACTAATTACCAGTCACCCTATATGATGACTCATTGACCTCCCGTTTGTTCTTCTACCGGTCTACGATCGACCGTAACAGTATTGGTCGGTAGTTCCGCGATTTGTTGCATAAAAGTGTGACCGCGGCCACCGCCGGCATCGGCCAGCGTGGCCAATTACAATTACACAACGGTTATCTCACCGTAAACAGATTGGGAAGTACTGGTCAAGTGGTCATGCTGCAATATCCGACAATAGTTGTAACTAGACCTGTTAGTGTCCAGTTAGTAAAATCTTGGGACCTGAGATTTTTGGGGATGGAATCTTTAACAGGAAGAAAGATGTATTCACGGACAAACTTTTCCACAAGGATATGTTATTTTGCTCTTTATTATCACTTATTTATTATAATTTATCCTAATTGTCTCGGTTTTATTGTGTTCTTCGTCATTTAAAATACAATAAGCACTCCTTATGCATTCAAATCGAAGCTTACTAGCATCACAGTTTATTGTCCTCCTCCTGTTTATCGTCTAATATGTAAAACAGAGTAAAATGAAGCGTCTTTTAATCACTCATGGACGTCAATTAAAATCAAAGATGTAAACATATCTATGTGCATCCGTATCCGTGTAGCAGTTACTAATTAGTAGTTAGGTAGCGCTTGCATAAGGGTTATCACGTTTCCTGGTGGTTGACTGCACGTCTGCTATTGTGTGGAGTAGGATGTTCTTCAACTTTGTCTAATGCTGCATAATCTGCTTTTGAAAAGGTGATTTGTTTGAAATAATGATTGATGATTTGACAATTGGAATTTGTCATATTCGGCGCTAATTTTAGTTGTGAAGCTGATGCAGATTTAGAAGGAACAGAAAGATCTTGTAGATATATTTTCTACGTATAAGTTACTTGTGCTGAATTTAGTCACTGAAATAAAGCAACCTTCCTTCCATAGGACTACGTTGTTTATTTTATTTTAGGATTTCAAACCACTTTTCCATGTTTACACTACTTATTACTATTACCGCTAGTTAGGACATTAAAAGTGTGATGTTATCGCCTTTGTAATTCAAGTAAAGTGTCATGTAATCATATTAATTACCTGATGTAATTAGTGTCATATTTATTTAACAGTGTATTATTCCAGTACAGAGCCGAAGACAGAGTGGCCCGAGTGGCTTAGACAATATGGCGTCCATACAGCTTTCAATATGAAAATGGAAAATTATTGGATGAACACAGGATAACGAAAATCTTATGTCAATACTGTTAAAAGTGGGTATAGATATGCTGCAGCAGGCTCAAGACTGGACCCAAAGACATAAAATGGCGGCTCTTTCTGAATTCAGATAGATGTAGAAAGACGGGGGAATTTATGATAAAACGTATCTAACTATGAAAAGATGCAATTACCAAACAGTGATTCTCTTTTTGACAACACAATATCGTCGTTTAACTTTGAACTCTTATGAGCTAAGATTATGATCTACTTTACATACAGCGAAAAATGTTGTTGTTTCTTTTTCCTTCACAAAAAAATTGTAGTAAGTAAAAACCGTTCCTGCTGCTACACAACACATGGAGTATTTAAGCAGTTTGGTGTAAGATTGACATTAGGTTAACTTTGAGAGTGTCAGCCAAGATTCAACCAACCAATGTGCTTGAATCTAGTTTTAATTTATATATTTGAGCAGTGAGTGACGTTCTGTAGTACAGGGCTTAGTATTATAGTGGTAAAGACCCCGAAAGTGACGAAACTGTGACATCATTTCAGCCGAAAGACGTCCACTGCTGGACCTCCCCCAAGTGTCGCCACATTGACCTGTCCCGTGACTCGTATTTAGCGGATCCCTGCCACCTTCATCAGGTCATCGGTCCACCTAGTGAGAGGCCTTCCAACGCAACGTCTTCCGGTTCGAGGTCGCCACTTCTGAAAAAAAACTGTGACAGCAAGAAAATTATTTATTTTCCCTTGTTTAGTGTGAAGAACTTCGATCCTTACAATATTGTGATTACCACGTAACTAAGGTTAGAACTAACAGGTCCTCAACCAGGTCAACTAACAACATTAAATGCCTGGTTTTCCTCAAGTGACATTCATTAACTGCATGATATAATATAGTTAAGACTTAAGTGTTAAATAACTGACCTAATAGAAACCTAGTTAAACGTGGTTCGCCATGACAGTATGGTAATGAGAGAGTTGGGGTCGGCTTCCAGTCCACTCGGATGCAGCTGAATTGTATTTTACATGGAGCGACTGCCTATCTGACCTCCACAACCCAGTTAGTACTAGGTGATACGATACCGCTTAGTAAGACTGGTTGTCAGACTTTTTGGGCCACTTACTGCCTGTAACGACTGTGAAAGATCTACAAATGACAGCCGGGACCAACGGCTTAACGTGCTTTCCGAGGCACGGAGGAAACTCGGTTTGTACTGGGTGGTCACCCATCCACAGACCAACCTAGGCAAGCACGGCTTAACCTAAAGATTGATCCGAGCGGCTGTTATTATTTAGCCACGAGTTCCTCGTTACGCGAAACATACTGGGTATCAAACTTACGGACCGCATCAGAAGCTCCACACTTCGATCCAGAGCACAAATAGCCGATGCTGGCCTTGCAGCCGCTGAGTTGAAGTGGAACTGGGCTGGTCACATCTGCTGCATGTAGAAGGCGCAATGGGAAAAAGTACACACAGTTTATCCCAACTGGCAGGAAACGATTACGTGGTAAGCTTGGAAGGAGAAAGCTGGATGAGCTGGACTTAAAGAATTTGCCAAAAATCGTACTAGATCGCGCAAAGTGGAAAGAAGGCTTTGCCATGCAGTGGGACGATCATCATCTACCTAGCCTTTTCCCAGTTCTATGTTGGGGTCGGCTTTAAATTTTACCGAATACAGTTGAATACCATTTTACATAGAGCGACTGCCTATCTGACTTCCATAACCCAGTTAGTACTGTGTTATACGATACCTCTTGGTAAGACTGGTTGTCAGACTTTCGGGCCACTGATTACCTGTAACGACTGTGAAAGATCTACAAATGACAGCCGGGACCAACGGCAGTGGAACATATAGGCTTATAATAAAATAATTGTTACAGGTATCAATTTACGCTAACTTTCATTTTGAGGTTAAAAACTCCGCAAATAATATGCAAAAAAGAACATGTATATTATGATAACGGTCGAAGGGGTTAATCATAAGGATTATTATTTTTTTTTCCATTAAAAAATACCCTCTAAAATAAAAGGAAAACCATGTTAACATTTTATTTAAAATTTTGTTTCATCTAAACAAAATTTTGGGTAATGTCCTTTCGTGTGGCATAGCCGTGAGACGCTTCGTATATTAAAAAAAGTTAAATCGTCTGCGAATTCTTTTCTTTTTAAATTAAACAAATGTTGGAAGTAGGCGGGGCTCATATGAATTTAAAATCATGAAAATAGAATGGGCCCCGCCTGCTCCCAACTTCTTTTGGGAAGTTTAGTCGTGGAAATCCCAAATAACCATACAAACAGACGTGGGCACTTACTTTGACCTTAAACTATTAATGCAATTGCAACTTATTTAAATAATAAAGCAAGTTCAATATAATTTATTCAATATTGTAACAGTTTAAATGAGTAGAAATGTGAAATAAGTTTCGAAAAGATTTATATTAAGTATCTTAATTATATGGTTAATCAATTAATTATATAGAATGTTTAAGATAAGTATTTAGAGGTCAGTGTTTTCTCGTAGAAAGGGTCATTACGTACAGGTCATATTTTTTCTTTAAAGTATTCATATTTGCCTGCGTTGTTGGTCGAGTGGTCACAAGCACGACTACTGAGCATGAGGTCCTGGGTTCGATTCCCTGGTCGGGCAAAGTGTTATTGGGTTTTTCATCAGGAATTCCTCAGTAGCACGTAGACTAGATTTATGCCTGGTTGATGGCAATAGACTCGCCACCTGATACGTAGGACTTAAAACATAACAGGCGAAATATGGGTGTACACCTCTGCCTAATCCTTCGGGGATAACAGGCGTGATGTTATGTTATGTTTTATGTTTGAAAACTGCCACAATAAAATTCAAAATTCAAGACTAGTAGGTACTTGGTACTTAGATACCAATCTACATCCGAAGACTATTTATTATTAGTTCAGTAAGCAATTTTCTTTTTAAATGACAACGTAGGTCAACTAACCTTTAAGACAAGCTTAATCTTTCTTATAATCTATCTTAAAATTCAGGTCTCTTATTTTCAGGTTGAGAAGATGACCTTGATTTAATGAAGATAGGTGCACTTACTAGTACTTTTATGATTTATTTAATATTTACAGAGCCCAAATAAAAATATGAAGTGGTATTTCCCCAAAGCATTTTCCCTAGGTTGCCCAAGCTTGCTACCTCGGGGCGGCATTCACGCTACTACAAATATCAGATTATTCGTCGCGGGCGCACATTCGCGATCAACTTGTCGTTGCAACCTCACCAATAACTGCACCCTGTAAAGTTTTACCGGACAAAGTCAAAATGAAAGTGTTTTTTGTTTTTTTGTTCTGTGTTGTCTGTGCCCAGGCTAAAGTGACGCGTAAGTATTCTTTTTTTTAATTTTAGCGGGAACAGGATTAAGCGTTCAGTGATTTCTAGTGCTGTTACCCGTTTTCCGAAGATTTCGGGGATTCTTTAGTGATGTAAGAGTGTATTTGGCATTTAATTTGGACAGCTAATTATGGAAGTAGTTTGCTAATTATAACGCAATTGGATTAAGCAGTATGTCCTTCAAATTTGTTTACTAAATCGTTGTTATGCAAAGGGGCTTAATTTATTCAGTTTTATTAACAGTTACTCTATTTTTTACGCTAAATGCGTTATCATGATGACATTCATATGAGTAATTATTGCTTGTTTTATTTTTAATTAGATTTGTGGCGAGAATTTTATGTTCTTGCTTATCATAATTCGTTATTCATTACAATTTTTGGCACATTTAAGCCTATTGTAAGTTTAAAGAACAGTCTTGTGTAGAATGATACAATGGACTAAAAACCCAATATTTTTTATAGTCTTTATGTAAAATAGTGTCTGAAGACCTGATTTCTATATCACTTCATATTGTAAAGTTACTAGAAGAATGTTTTGCTCTATTTATTCGGCTCAAATTCAAAGATTGCATTGTCGTTGTTACGACATCTTGTTAGCCGCTGTTATTTGTGTAAAACTAGACAGTATCTATCTATAATAGGTATATTATTAGTGGTTGCTATCGGAATTATTTCTTCATGTTTGTTTGGAAAGCTTTTAAGGACGGTGAATATAGCTAAGTTGACAACTCTAGACGAGACAAGTGCAACAAACAGAGTGTTCTTCAGAGATATCTTTGTGTTCGCCAGATAAGTGTTATGTAAAGTAAAGCTGAGATATTTCTGATGGAATAAACCAATAACACATTGTAATGGAATCGAACCCAGAAACACATGCTGAGCAGTAGCTTTAACGGTGGTCACTAACTTGGTCTAGCAAAAGTTCCAACTTTTTCACAAGTTTTTTTTAAATACAAGTTTTTAACGTTATAACTTAACTTTAAATACCTTTATGATTCACGTACTATTTAATGCATTCATCAGCACAATGTTTTGAGTGGGTTACATTGAGTTCTTCCCCAAAACGTGATTTTTCGTTTACCAGCAATAATTTTTGCGTAGAGTTACTTAGTTTGATGTACAGAATGCTTAGTTGACGACTTCGTGAAGAGTTTATACCCCGTAGATAGCCTTATATATTTTAACAACAAAGCATAAAATGCCCGATCACATGTGGTCGCGCGATTACATGCCGTGAAATCGAAAGTACTTTCGATTGTATATTTAGCGTAGCTCACTATACTAAGTATACAGCTATAATGCCTTCATAATTTCAAGGATACCCGTCAATCTGGGCCAGTTACATGTATCAATCGTTACGTGCATCGTCATGTAAAGTATGTACTTAAGGTTTAATACATAATGTATGTAAAATAAAGGTAGTCTTTATGTGTATGCCTGCATGGTATTATTTTTATCGATGATTGAACTGCAATTGTTTGAATTTAAATGTTGTTGGAACACCCGTGATATAATATATAATTCAAGGATAATTTGGTAACTATGAAGAGCCGTCCATGAATGTTTAATGAGAATACCTATTCGTTAAACATATAATGAGTCAACATATCTTGCACTCCTTGTTCTTAGCTTCTGATTATTTATTTGCACACTCATCTTTATTTACAAAATGGCAGAGACAAATAAAATAGTAGCATAGTCCTAACGTAAGTGCCTAATGCAGACATTCAAATATTTATATTGGTTTGAGCGGACTCAGTTTCGGCGCATTTTACGAACAAAAAAAAAAAACTGACCCTGCCGAGCCGTAGCTAGAAAGACTGACCCAGAACTGTGTGTAACGAGTTTTTTGCCACTCAACATAACTCTTGCGGTTATCTCTGATTTGTTGTAAATAATCTAATTATCCATAGTAGTTTTCTGTCTTACGCTTTTGACGGATTTCGAAGCCGAACAGATATACCAAAACCTGTATGAGAATATAGGATACTTTTCACCCCCGTAAGGCCACCGACAAGATCTAGTTCTCCGTAATTGAAAATGATAACGTACACTGGAAGTTATTTAAAAAAAAACAACTGACAGTAAAAATAATAAATTTTTGGCTTGAACTCGGTCATACCCACAGATTCTATCTGTATCTGTGGTCATACCACAGGTCATGCATAAAATCGAAGGTATGAATTAGGCTTTACCGCAAAGGAAATGCATCTAGCCCAAGGCAAGCCTTACCCGTTCACCACGGCCCTGTTTTTGGTGAACCTACCGCTTATGTGTCTCCAAGTACTGGGGTGACAGGAAACTTGTGCGGTTGGATGCACGTCAAAATAACATGCTTGTAATGTTGCCAGTGTGCTATTTTTCTTAATAAGTTAATATGCTTGTTCCGTTAATTAGTCGGTATTATCTAATTCTGATGCGGGTTTTCCGTTGTTCGTGACTTGGCTAGGTTATGTTTTTACGATACGTTTAGCAACAAGAAAATAATGTAGAGAATTTAGTAACTATTTTAAATATAAATATTCTGATTCAGACAATCCATATCCATACTAATATTATAAATGCGAAAGTAGTAGTTGTTTGTTTGTTACCTTTTCACGCCTAAACCACTGAACCGATCATCCTGAAATTTTGCATATACGTTGTCAGGTGTACAGAAACAGATATAAGATACCTTTCATCCCGAAAAAAAGTACTGTTCCCGAGGAAAACAACAACAACTTTCTTTTGATAATAGATGGCGCCACGTGTCTTTCGAATTATGATTGAATTATATTATTACAAGCAGAGTACAACCAGAATTGATTATCAAATTCTACATTAACGCGAGCGAAGCCGCGGGAAAAAGCTAATAAACTAATAACGTAAGGATTGTTTACATCATAATACTTCTCATTACTTGATAATAATGATTCTGCGGTTGGTTTTTTCCCAGAATTTTCTTTAATCTCAATGAGCATTAAAACTAATTGAAAACCCTTCTTTCATCCACAGCCGACTACTTCCCATCATGCAAAAGGAGCGATCCTCAAATAGAAAAATGTGTTCTGAACGGTCTGGAGGCAATGAGGCCATACCTCAAAGACGGTATAGCTGAGGTGAACATCCCCGCTCTAGACCCCTTCACTGTGCCGACCCTGAAGCTGGACAGAACAGCCCCCAACCTGAGGATCAAGGCTACCGTCAAACAGGGGAAGGCATATGGTGGCAGTGACTTCAAAATCGAGAAGCTGAAGTAAGGAACTATTTACAATTATTTTAAAAAAACTTGTTTTTCGGCGGCAGTGGTTATCTGGTCTTCGTGCGAACAAAAAAACTTAGTTCTCTCTCTATGACTGCGCTCGAAATACGTAAATGTAATGCGGTAACATGCCATTTACGAATGAAACAACTAGTAAATTACATATTATGTTACCACTTATCTTGTGCATGACTTGCTGTTTAGTTTCTCCGGTAGAAAAGTTTAGAGTTTATAGGATACAAGCGATGCGCCCTGGCTTCACATGGGTGCAATATACATATATAAACCTTCCTTTTGAATCACTCTATCTATTACTGAAAACCGCGTCAAAATCCGTTGCGTACTTTTAAAGATCTCAGCATACGTAGGGACAGACAGACAGCGGGAAGCGACTTTGTTTTATACTATGTAGTGAAGGTCCTCTTGTATCAAGTCATCTCCAAATGATTGATCGAAATAGAGGAAGCAATGTTACAAATGCGATGATGGAGCCACCGCAAATCGGCTTTGCGGTTTGCGGTTCTAAAACTTATCAGAGACAGATTCGTCTAGAATAACGTCTTAACTTCAAGAACCTATTCATGAAATTGGTTCTGACATAATAGAGGTGTAAATAGACCCTTAAAGAAGCCGAAAAACACTTGTTCTCCCTGTCTTTGCGATCATATTTTTATTCTAGACCATACCTGGGAACCTTCTAGTTACGGAGATATTGGGGGTCAAAGTTCCAATTTTTTCACAAGTTTTTTTTTAATTTCATGTTTTTAATGGAAGATTTTTATTCAATCCGTCTATCAGCACAATGCTTTGAGTGCGTTCCATCGAGACCTACCGTAAAACGTGATTATGCACTCCAAAAAAAAAAGTCATTTCCCAGCAATAATTTTTGCGTAAAGTTACTTACTTTGATGTATAGAGTGCTTGGTTGACGGCTTCGTGACGGGTCTGTTTACACTCTGTATATGTAAGTTTGCTCCTATTAGTTTCTCTTTACGTGTAGTTTACTTCGATTCGTCGATATCGCCTAAATCGGACTGGTCCCGTAAACCCGACAGCTATTTTTATGATGTCCGATCCTTCGAGGAAGTTCCACAACTTTCTTGAACCTTCTACACAGCTCTGTAGTTGAATATTCTAGGATTCTTCTCGAATCTTATAAAGCTAAACAGTACAGACTCGAACGTAATTTAGAATTTTCTCGTAAAACAGCTCACGTGACACTATTATTAGTTTCGTGATTTTAACAGTTCATCCTATGACTTCCAGACTGAACCTGAACAACAAATACGCCGGAGAGCTGAAGCTGACGCTGCCGAGGCTGATGGTGGTGGCCAACTATGACGTGAAGGGATCCAGACTGCTTGCCCTGGACATCAACGGCAAGGGACGCCTTCGAGGAAACTTCAGTAAGTGTCTCCATTAGAACAAAAGATAAAGAAAAGAAATTCTATGTAACTGGTATTCAGCTGCATCCGTTTAGACTGGACGATGACCCCAATATAGTAGGGAAAAGGCTAGGCTAATGACGATGTTGATGCATAGAGCACATAGATACCCAGAACGAACATGTATACTAAAAATGTATACGGTTAATTCGTTTATCATCACGCCAAAGCCTTTTGATTGTTAATATCAAAAAGTCTTATAATCGTAGTTAGTTTGAAACGATAAAAAGAAATCACGAAAGAAAATGTATTAAGTGCGATAACCTACTTGAGGCAAGTTTTAGAAACGTCTAGATTGAATTACCTTATCAAGAACAATTTATCTAATTCTGCGGTAACACCGGATTTGAATCATTTTAACATGTGATTCACAAAATTGCATCAATTATAAACAGCTTAGATTCAGTAAACAACAAGTTTTTAGGCACATCGATGAAAATGATGCACAAATATGAATGTCAAGGCTTGAAGGTTAAGAGATGTCAGCAATAAGGAAGGGGTCCGCAAAGGCCGATGCCTGCCAGGGCTGCGGGACTGTTCGAAAGAGATACTACGGCCCTGGAACACGAAGGGCATAGAAGGAACATGGATGGGTTTTAGTCAGTACGAAAGGTTTAATGTACAGAAAATGAAGAAAACTGAAATCTTTTCCTAAGGGTCTTATGATATATTTATGGTCAATGTTGCAGTATAAGGTTCATTAAAGTAATAGTTCAAAATGTCAAATTAAATCCAGAATATTGACAACGTCAGAAATAGAAACACGAAACTAACAGTTGATAGTGTGATACATTACTTACATAACATCACTCCTGTAATCCCCGAATGGTTAGGCAGAGGTGTGGCTAATAGTACAACCAAATTTCACCAGTTATGTTTAAGTCTCATGTAATAGGAGAGAGCTTATTGTCATCAACCGGGCATAAATCCAAACTCCGTGACTGCTACTGAGAAATTCCTAATGGGAAAAACACTTTGCTTTACCTATAAATCGAACCTGCTCAACTAGGCCAACGAGGTAAAGTCTAAGTGAGTGATGTAAGACTACAATGTAAATCAGGCATGTTACCTAGTCAAAGACTAGGCAATAGACATCATTGTTACCAACTACCTCAATGCATGATTTAACGAATTGCATCAATACATGCGATACAAGAACGATACCTAGTTAGAATTTTGTTGTAACCTAATCGAGTTGAAAATCGTGATTGGTCGAATTGATCTACTTTTATTCGATTTGACCTAACAGAACACATTGTAAGACTCATCATCGGTCGGCTTCTAGACTAACCAGATGCTGAATGCCAGTATTTTACATGGAGCGATTGCCTGTCTGACCTCAACAACCCAGTTAGTACTGGATACCATATTGTTAGACTATAAGCAAGTAAGCGCAAGCTGCACCGTGTTTTAAAAATCCTCATTAATTACTTCGGTTGTATGAACCATCCCATAGGACAGGACGGCTGCAGCCTGCTTTTCTTGTATTGCGGCTGTAATGTGCGCTTAGCCTGAAAAGTAATTAAGATGAAGACTCGTAAATTTTTCGTCCCTCGAAATCTAAACTATTCAGCCAGAGGTTTGCAAACTATTGAAAAAACTCTGTGGTTGGTAGCTACAGTAAAACTAAATCTGCAGTACATAAGGCTGCGTTAATTTAATTATTATGTGATAAAAACTGGATTTTTTGTAACGTCCCATCACGATCTGGTAGACAAGATTGACAGAACAGAAGGAAACATGATATAGGAAAATAAAAAAACAGAATTTAGCTCATTGTTATGTCAAGACGTACCTAATAATAAAAACAATCACGTCCATTTTGTTTATTTATGAAGTTACACGTGTATTTTTTGTTCAATAGGCATTTACTATCAACATGGTAATCGTCTCATTATAAATCCCATTGTTTTTATGTTGTCAAGTGTGGAACAATAGTTACCTACACAATGTCAAAAACAAACTTTAATAACTTGTTTACGATGAACGGCCTTAAATTACGGAGGAATTCATTGAATTTGGGTAAACTAACATCAATTGTGGAAACACAACATTTATTTTACAAATTGTTTACTGCCACAAGTTACTACAGGAATCCAGCAGAATTTCAGCGTCAGGTATATTACCTAGCGGATGCTGGGCTTAACGTCCATGTGGTGCAATCTAAACACACATACACACAGCATGGTTGTCGATCTAAAATTGATTCCTTCCAGTCCCACCTGTCAAATTTTTTCTTACGTTTTTGCAATTTACCGGCCAGTGACAGTCTGTATGTTAAACAAAATATAATTTACGAACGACTTTTAATAAAATTGTGAGATTAAATTCAGTAATTATTAGATTATAGATTAGATTATAGTTCAGTAAAGCCAAAGTTACGTTCGTGAATCATACATTTTAATCAGCATACAACCTGACACTGACCGGGAAATTTGCGAAAAACGTAAGAAAATTTTAATTTCGCGGGCAACCCTGCCGCGTCCACCTTAAATATTTAAATGTAATTTTAAATTGTTGACCTACTTCTGAAAAAAATCACAACCGTTAAGTGTTGACCGTGTTACCAGGATCTTTTGGTGATTGAATAACATTGACACGGGGGCAAACACGTTGATGGTAAACATTTGTGATCGAAATAATCATAGAGTAGGTTTAAAATAACAATATGACTGCGCTAACACAGTCCACGAACATTTTTTTCAACAGATCCGTGTACAAATATATTTGTAGACATTCAATAAACATCTTTTATCTTTCCTTTACAGCCGGCATCACTGTCGTTGCAAAGGGCTTCGCGAAACCATTCGCCAGGGACGGTGTGGAGTACCTGCAAGTTGACAAGATCGTCTCCAAAGTCAGGATCAACTACGCGCAAATCGCGATCGATGAATCTGAGAGACCGGTAGCAGGTAAATATTCTATCTTTTTTTATTTCATGAAGATTATGAGATTCCTCCATATGTCGTAGTCTATCAGTTCCTAAATAGGTGGATGTTTAAATTTCACCATCAATTTTTAATATGCCTATCATAGAAAATATTTTATCCGATCTAATGTTACAGCATAGATATTGCCTTTCATTGCTCTTTAGTGACCTACTTTCTTTTGTTTCTCAAAACATTGGAATCTTATATTATCTTAAATAGAATCTCAGTGGTCAATCGTCTCGGTTTTTTGCTGGACTAATATTTTTTTGTTATCCACAGCGCAATCAGCAGCATCATTCTTCAACGCCAGCCCCAACGTAGTCCTGGATATCCTGAGCCCCCTCATCGACGAGACCGCTGCAGCAGTCATCAAGGCTTTCGTCAACAAAGTCTTGGGAAGCATACCAATCACTGAAGTGCTCATCGACGATGCCGCCTAAATTATAAGTAGGTTAGGATTTATAGGTTTTATATAAATACATAATTGCAGGCGTGTGAGATGCCGTTTTAAAAATAAAAAATAAATCTCTTTTTGAATTTGGCGCCATATGGCACAACTAAAAAATTAAAGAAAAATCTTCGAACGATGATACATCTATTATTGTCCGAAATTATCAGGGAAAATGTTATTGGTGCTTATTGAGCATAGTAACCATAAGTTTTGGGGAATTCGAGAAATCTAATGCAATTTTAATTCAAGTCAGTAATAAAACCACGCATTCATTAGCATTTTTGGCGTCATTATTGACCAATTATTATGGAAAAAAAATTCGAAAAATTAATTCAAAATGGCTAATTATGCTTACAAATCCTCTCACATAATACTAACTTTGTTAAGAACCATTAGCTAGAATATTTATTAATTACAAAAACATATTGTCAACTGGACTTTAACTTCTTAAGTATATTTTAGAGGAGATGAAGAAATTCAGACCAAATTATCGATTTATCATTGAGCTATTTTTATTTCACGTACGAGTCGAGTTCAACCTATTTCGATAGTTGGATGTGTATTATAGAAAAAGAATTATGTGATATTCAATTCAAAATCTAATTTGAGGAAAGAAATTACTGTTTATGTACAATTTATGGAATGAAGAAAGCTTGGTATATACAACCTTAGTTTTTGTATACTCGAGGGCTTTGAATATGAGACTCATCCCGAAATGGCGTGGAAAAATCAGTTGTGCCAATATATTTTAACGATTTATGTGAGTACAAATATATGGGACGACTTTTTCCCGATTTCAAGGTTGATCTCGTATTAAAAGGTGTTTATACTGATGAATAAACAACTAATATGAAATTATGATCCTTATGACATGAGGGTAAACAAAAACATAGTTTGTATTGAATAAATATGCTCCTTAGGGCATCAAATGTCTCGTACCTGCTTGATTAGATCAAGGCTGTCAAATAGATTAATATTGTAAATAAATTAAAGTTAGCTGTATAAAAGTGTTTTATTTTAATTGAAAATTGCATACTCGAAAATGTGGTTTAGTGTTTATAACTCCTGAAAACCTATTATTTTTCCTTGTTCCTACAACCTATTCTTGTTCATACATCTTTTTCTGAAAATAATCGACACCAAATGTAGAATCATTCTGTGAACACGGTGCCTCTACCTAACCTCTTTATGACAGAATAACATTCCCTCCAGCTATACAAGGAGTTGTTAGTTCAAATCCAGATAAGCAACTACTTTTGTGAAATTTATTTCATCACCACTCTAACAAAACATCGTGAGGAAAATGTGCTAAAACCAAAACTTCGTGACATATGTGACATGCACGCCACATCCACGCCCACGATCCACGTTTTGCGGCCCACTTCCTCTCATCAAGAGGAGGTCTGTATCCAAGCAATGGGAAAGTAATATACTCCTTATGCTATACGTCGAGTACCTTGGCAAGGCTTGAGAAGGTTAATAAAGTCCATTCATTTTATAGTATTCTACTATAAAATGAATGGACTTTTTTGTTTTATTTTTGGGACAAACCTGCTACACTATTCTCTATCCCAGAAAACCGCCGAGACAACGAAGCTCGACGAATCCTAGAGAAACAATTTAACTGTCTTGGATCCCGCACCGAAGTTAATCAGAAAAGAAAGACTGTGTGAAGGATGTTATAGCTAGAAGAGGTGACTGCTGAGATGACGAGTAATAGAGAAGTATGGAAGAAGAAGACATGCTGCGCCGACCCTAATAAAATTGAGATAAGGGCAAGTGAAAGAGGGATAGAATACAATAAAAATAAGCCAAGTAAGTGGACAAGTTAAAAATCATAAATTATGTTGCGATCTAGTAAAGCACGGAGTTACGCATCAAAATAAGGATGTGAACAGACATCAAGAGCACGACAATCTCGTGTAAGGTCGGGGTCACACTGCACTCCTTCCTTATTTCATTCGCACTAGTATTGCACCACTTCCTGATGCAATCTACGTATGTGGAGCAGAATTTAAGACCAGATACTAGTTGTGATACATTTTATATCGTAGCGTGCTTATTTTCGTTTTGCTTTTTTATGGCTGCCCGGTTTTACTGTATCCATGAAGATATGTATCTGCATTGTCAGCTTATCTCGTACATATTTTAAAAAACCCTAATAAATAACTCATATAACACTGATTCTGAAGGAGAAAACTAGTACCTTCTACGTACCTAGCATGCGTGGATCCTAATTCAAAATTCGCTTGTACCGACATTTTCCAGGAATATGAATTATGCTAAGACTAATGTATGCGTCCTTACGAGTGAAAGATTTGTTTGCGAGTAAAACGTAACTTCACGCCTGTAATCCCCGAAGGGTTAGGCATAGGTGTACCTAATAGTATCTAAAACCATTTCGACAGTATGTTTAACTCCCTTGTAATAGGGAGTGAGCTTATTGCCATCAACCGGGCACAAATCCAGGTTCCTTGGCTGCTACTGAGAAATTCCTGATGGAACAACCCATCCAGCCACTTTGCCCGCCCAGTAGTACTTTCTCTTTGTTTTTTATGGGAATCAGGATCAAATATATTCCTTATGAAGCTATTATTTTAAAATAAGAATCTAAATAAACCAAGAATTGGTAGACCCACCTCAATGCATCCACTTAAGCGATATTAATGTCTAATAGTTTGAATACATACGTACACATTTGAAATGTTTTTATAACTAGAAGATATTTGCAATGCAGCCCTTGCGACCTTATTCGAGGTTTTACACCACATAAGGTAACTAGTCGTACCATCGGAGATATTAAAAGGGACTATTCTCCATTCAGTCTCTTAGATCAAGTATAATTCTGGATCGGATAGTTGTCAATATGAATTATTTAAAGTTAATTTTGGTACTTATTTACGTGAATTGTGTGTTTGGTAGGCGGATCAGTAGGAATGGGACGGATTATGATGAATATCATAACAGTAATAGTAGCTCCGATATGAGTAAGTCGTTATTTATTTCTACTAGCTTTCTAAGTTGAATATTATATTATAACACAGCTTTTATGCATAATTTTAGTTAAGGATGTGTTCAATCGGAAATAACATAACCATAATGCCATTTAAGTTGGGTAGGCCTTTGGTGTGGGATGCAACATGCGTCCACACTTGCGCCATTCCATCTTCCTAGCACAGTGAGCTACGCTGGGGCGGCTGTTGCAGGTGCTGAAAACCTCAAACGGCGCAAATACAATAATTTAATTGGTAGAAATGTGTTTGGGCCGTTTGGGGTTAAAACACTACAGCCATAGGGTCCGAATGCCCACCCAGTATTTCGGGAAATCGCCAAGCGGTTGGTCGACTCTTCACGTGACCAGTGGGCGAGCCTTTTTTTGGCCAAACAATCGGTATTGCCATCCAAAGTGGCAATGCTGCCAGCCTTCTGGGCACTTTTCCTGTTGACAGCAATGTGAATGAATTTTTTGACGCCCGAACCTTTTTGATACTTGTACATATTTTTATTACTATTATAGATTTATAGTTTGTAAATAATGTAAATATTCTTATTATCGGAAATTAGTTTTAAATAAAAGCCTAAGCTATTTATAAAACTAACTACTAAGATGGCAGTGTGCCAGTCTAAGAGATTATTGTAATCCATCAGGCGCCTTTTGATAATTTACCGAAGAAGAAAATGTTCCTAGCCTAGGTATTTATTTTTAAGTTCTTAAGCTGAATATCATATCTCTCGTTGGTTTCACTGAAATGGTTCTGAAGACTTTCCACATTTTCCAGCGAAATCAATATGCCACTACACGGACCCAAATGTAGCGGACTGCATCCAGCGCATCGCTGAACAAGCGAGACATCTCCTGGCCCAAGGAGTACCGTCGCTGAACATCCAGCCGCTGGAACCGCTGAAGATCCCTAGCATCCGGCTGCGGCAGCACAACATGCCCAAGAATAGCTTCAAGTACGACGCCTGGCTGTCTGATATCGCCTTGGAAGGACTTACCAATTATACCTTTAATAAGTTGGAGTAAGTATTACCTACCAAGTGTGAATTTTTATTTTTAACGGCTATTGATTTCAAAATGGCTTTTGGCCAAACTAAAGATAGGAACGTCTAGAATGCCTCGTTGGTCTAGTGGTCGCAAGCGCGACTGCTGAGCATGAGGTCCCGGGTTCAATTTCCGGGTCGGACAAAGTGTTATTGGGTTTTTCCATTAGGAATTTCTCAGTAGCAGCCACGGAGTCTGCATTTGTGCCCGGTTGATAGCAATAGGCTCGCCCTCTATTACATGGGACTTTAAAACATAACTGGCGAAATGTGGGTGAACTATTAGGTACACCTCTACTTAACCCTTCGATGATTACAGTCCTGATGTGATGTTATATGTATCTAAAGATCGGAAACGCCAGATAGATTAGTTATGTGACATTATTTCAGTTATATTTGATGATGGTAAAATCAAAAATGTCTGCGACTAACCTATGCACTAATGCTACCGAAATGCTTATAGTATTGCTTAAATAAGGAAATGTTTAGTAAAAGCCTTTGTCACGTGTTTGGACTAACCTACTTATTGCCTTTAGATTCCTATCCAATGAGTTTTCATGTTAATCAACTCGTTTATAAATATCAATTGCCACTGAACAAAATCTTCTTCCAGTCTACGCCTTCTCCGACAGTGTTGATTCATAAATCAACAAGAGGATCGTTGCTAACTCACTCACTGTAGGCAAACTACAAACACATGCTTCTACATGCGTAGAAGTTAAAATCACCATGAACTTATGTGGTACAATGGACTGGGAATTTCTAAATTCCAAGCTTCCGTAGATTCTAAGTAACGTAACATAATTTCACACCTGCTGTCCTCCAGGGGGGAGCAGCGGTGGCCCAGTGGTGGCGGTCCCGACTTACGAGCGAGTGGTGATAAAAAAATTACACAAAGTAAAGCGCCTGCCTGGGTTTGAACCTACGACTTACTCGTAGGTTCGAACCCAGGCAGGCGCTTTACTTTGTGTAATTTTTTTCATCACCACTGCTCTCATTACGGTGAAAGAAAACATCGTGAGGAAACAGGCATGTCCTAGAACCTAAAATTCGAAGTCATGTGACATCTACCAACCCGTACTGGGCCCGCGTGGTGGATTTTAGCCCATTCTCTCTGATAGAGAGGAGGCCTGTGTCCCAGCAGTGGGAACATCATAGGCTGCTGCTATAATCCTCCAAGGGTTAGGCAGAACTGACACCCACATTTCGCCAATTATGTTGAAATCCAATGTAAATCCCAAGTGTCTGTACCAGTTTCTGTCTATTACAGCGTATACCCTGAGGAATTGAAGGTGACAGCTAACATCAGTTTGCCACACCTAATGATGTCAGGGGACTACGTGGTGCTCGGAGACTTCCAGATGCTGCCCGTCGAGTCCACTGGCAAGATGGCCGCCAACTTCAGTAAGTGGTTACTTTTGTTTTGGACATAACTGATGGCTGAGCCCTGTCTTATCTGACCGGTTTTGAAGAGAAGAAGAGGGGAAGATGGGTGCGATAATACAGCACACAGACTGTACTGTCTGCTGTCCTCTCTACTTATGATAACTACGATGGTTCTGTGATTAGTGATTGAACCGTTGTTTTAGGCGTTAATGTTACATCTTCCATCAGGTCAATGATTATATTTTATTCATATTATATAGGTATATATGTGTGATATTGTCGTGGTCAAGGACTTTTAGTGGCAATAATTACGCATTTGGACTTTCGATTATTCAAAGCTAATTAAACCAATCTACTATCTACTTTCGACCTGGATACATTTTTATCTATTTACGTAAAGAAGCCGCTTTTCTGAGCCTAAAGCTAGGCCGTTTTCAAGGCTTACTAATTAAAAATTCAAAATCGATGACACAATCAACTCGCAGTCCACTACTGGACGTTGGCATTTTTCACGTTGCTCCACCAGACCCTGTCCTCCATTTTCTGCATTCAGTACACCTTAATAAGCTAGTTGGCGTCTCATACTTCAATTGCCGTTACCCAGATATCACTACATTTATGACATATTTTTCACAGCACAATGTACGGCAGCACTGGAAGCGTTGGGCGCTAAAGTACATAAGAGAATGGTGATCCGTGATGCGACTGTACATCTGCGGTGCACTGGACCACTGAAAGCTAGCCTGATGGAAGCGCACTCTACCACCGGAGAAATGGGTACGTTGCCTTGATTATAAATAATAATATTAAGCCACTAGACATATCTTATTCAATGAATTAACGTTTTAACAAATAATATGATAATAACCTGGTAAATTATGCAGTGAGAAATGTGCAGAAGACAGGGTAAACCAGGCCATCATGAAAAGCTGACGTAAAAGAAAAAGATGCTTCTAAAAAAAACTTCTTTGTTGCGCTTCTTTTAGTAGAACTATCAGGTAATACAGGGATAATTAACTTTTGAATCTCCTCTAATTAAATTCAGTTATTAGTAGTCAAATCTTCGGAACGAAATAACTAGATTTGCAGTCATCTATGTAGTGTCTAACTACGGACATCATCTTATTTCCTGAACGTTAGCCATATATAGGAGTTTCAATGGATTCCTTTGCATTACAGAAATGATAACCGACCACATCGCACACATGCATTCGACTGACATCGCGAAGGAGGTCCAGCCCGCTGTGGAGACCGCCCTCGGCATGGTTCTCGAGGACATAGCCAACAAGTTCCTCAAGCACATCCCTCAAGACATGGTCTTCCCGAACTAAAGACGCAACAGGCAATCTGAACGACCGAATGTTAAAACTTTAAATGGATTGATACCGAAGATTTAAACGCAAAATTAACCTAGGGATCACCAGTCTCTGATCAAATACGAAAGGAAAATAGGGTCCCTAGTCACGGATTAACTAATAGCCCTAGTGCTTGTAGTCATTATTAATGGTTCTAGAATACTGGAGAAACTTTCGACAACTTTACACTAATGTTGTAAGTATCATCATGAACAGACATATTTAAACGGTGTGCGATATAACAAATAAGCAGTGTTCAGGCATCGAAAACGGTCTGTGGCCGAATACGGCTAAACGAAAGCCCGTTTACACTAGTCGGTGACCGAATACGGGCTGCATACGAATCTGTCAAAACGACCTAATGTAAATGAGCCATAAATTGCCGTTAATTTGTATCCTTTCAAAGTGATATTTTTGGAAACAACTTGATTTTAAGTGTAAAGTAGTTCTTCGAGTTATCGTCATCCTAATATATTCATTTTAAGTTGTTATTACAGTGTTATATTTTAATAACTTATTATTGTAATTTATTTCATGATTGTGTTGTGATAGTAAATAAACTTTGTAATAATTACACATACCCTTGTATTGCACATTTAGGAAGATATATTACATAAGTAATGGTTGCTATAACAGCAAATAATATAGATGGGTACCTAGTACCTAATTATCTTCACGTTCTAATAAATATTTAGTAAACTATCAAATTATTTCGTGTTTCGTCTTTGTTTTTATTTACTTGAGAAAGACCGGATACAGTTTCGTGTATGTAAGTTGTTATTTCATTCGATCATCATCATCATCATCATCTGCCTAGCCTTTTCCCAACTATGTTGGGGTCGGCTTCCAGTCCAACCGGATGCAGCTGAATACCAGTATTTTACATGGAGCGACTGCCTATCTGACCTCCACAACCCAGTTAGTACTGGGTAATACGATACCCCTTGGCTTACCAAGGGGTATCGTCTGACAACCAGTCTTAAATGGTTGTCAGACTTTTTGGGCCACTAACTACCTACCTTTCATTCGATATTAGGTGATAATTTTACGATGAATGAATGATAGTGTAATGGAATGAATGATAGAGTGACGGCTTACAGTCGAGAATTGAACAAAAAAACGTATTGTGTCGACCCCAAGTAAAATAGGATAAGCAAGAAGAGAGGCCTGTTTCATCGTAAAACATGTTATTATTAATTGAAATCGTGCGAACATGGACGATGCACGAATTTATAGATTCTTTGACTCTTCTATCAGTAAATCTGGTATGAATCATACCAGTTTCAGTTAGCAAGTAAGTTAATAAGTCATTTAACAGCAAGTCTACAGATCCAAGATTTAAAAGGCTTTTAAAATACATGTTCTTTTGACTATTTGAACATCAATTTCCCAACTTTCAATGCAACAGGTAACTAGCTTCATTCTACGACATCATTCTCATCACCCCCTCAAGCATTATAAACTCAGTCACATACAATAGCGATTTACTCATCCCTTGCGTGGCCCAACAACGTTTCATTTTCATTCGCCACTATGGTTTCGGATATTCCTACTACAGTTTTATCAATACTCGTGATTGTAATGATGAAAGTGCTATTAAATTCAGTTACAATCACGACAGGGCATTTGAATTTTGAATCATCACGATACCTTAACAACAAAGTTTGTTCAACAAAAAGGTTATTGTGCAATGTGCCTTAAGTGTGCCAATGTGCCGACTGGGCCACGCGGTCAGGCCTACTAACAATTACATCAGACAATACTTACAACATTAAAACAACAACCTGCTGAGCCAATATCAATTCTAAGTTTGTAGAAAGAAGGTTGTAGTTTTAGTGGTGATGATAGATGGCTTTTTAGGGCAAAGACCTATCATGACGATGCTAAAATGCAACTTGAATTGTCACATAGTTCCTCTTTTGTTTGTTATGGTGGATTATTTAATGTGTAATTGGATTTGAAATGCTTGAGTTCAGTCAGTAGAAATAATTATGACGCGAATAAGCCTTAATAGGGAAGTCGGGTTTAGAATAATGACTAGAATTGTAATTTTGTTAGATATACTATTTCAGTATGACGTGACATGACCCCTTTTACCATGTTTGGTACTGTGCACTGCGTAAACTATGTAGCCATTGTTCTAGTCTGTTCTGGAACGAAGCTACATATGTAAGTAAGATTTTTGTTTACACTGCAGTTTTGAATAGATAGATAGATAGAATACTTTTCATTATTTACACCATACAAATCACAGGTTTTTTTTTTCTTTGTTTTATTTGGGTCATGCCACACTATTCCCAAACCAGTGTAACTTCTGAAAGTCAGAATCAACAGTGACGACCACCAGAAAAGCGCCGAGACAATGAAGCTCGACGAAGTCCCAGAGAAACAATTTAACTGTCTTGGATCCCGCAACGAAATTAATCAGAAAAGAATAGCGGATGCGGAGGAGTAGCAAAAGCATAAGATTTTTGGATTGTTTGAGGAATGATATGGAAGAAAAGAAGTTCTTAGTAGAGTGACGGTTGACAGGTGAGAATTCAAGAAACGTTCCGCCGACCTCAGAAACATGACACAAAGGAAGATGATAATTATGGGCTGATAAGATAAAGTATTGCCTAACCTAATTTCTCACGAGCCCATTCGAACATCGTGATTGATGAATGATTTCGTAATTAATCACGCATTATCTATCTCCCAGATGACGATAAAATGATGTTGATGTGTTATCATCACGTTTCTTTTTATTTAAATTAGAAGAAAAAAAACTGTTCTTGTACTAGTCAGTTAATAGGACGAAGATGTGGTCAGTGTTGTGGTGTCTGTCTGTGGTGCATTTAGTTGCTGGGTTCGATAAGAGCTTTATCAATTGTGAGTACTATAAATCTCATAAGTATTACTGAAATGTTAACCACTCGTTCAGCTATTTTTTCGGTACATTAAAGTAACTTAATGTAACGAAAAAATAGCTGAACGAGTGGTTTGACTGCCTGTAAATTTGTCTGTAAAAAGTTAAAAGACGAGAAGTACTTAACAATTTTTATAAATCTAGTTTGTAAGATGTTCTAGATTTCTAGACCGAGCTATTAAAACTGTTTATTTGATCAACACTCGCTTGGTATTTTTTAGATGGAACCTAATAAAAATGTCATATTATTTGTTATAGTCGGGGGCTTCATATGTCCAAGAGAAGAGAGAGCGCTGAGCAGGTGTCTCCGAGATGCCCTGAACGCCTACATACCACAACTAGCAACAGGTAGGTGGATTGTGAATGTTTCACGCGTGTTTATCAATATTTTACACTAACATTATTGACATTATCAAAAACAGTGTTTTTTTTTGCTTTGGATATTAAAACTAGCAATAAACGTGCTAAGCAAACAGTTTTGTAAAAATGGCACTGCAAGATCAGAGCTTATATTCGCTATTTTGTCTCTGAAATCGTTATTGCTGTATGCTTTTTAATATTATTTGTTACCTAAAATAAGTAAATTTTTGGGTGCATTAAAATAAATGGTATAAAACTTAATCAAGTCCTATAATTTTCTCTCACAGCTTTCAACTATCTTATTTATTCTTAAGAGTAGGTAAACTAATTTGATGAGCACGAGCAGGAATATAATCCATTCCATTACTCACAGGAGTGCCAGAATACGGTGTACCACCATGCGAGCCCATGGTAGTGCCGGCGCTGTCCATCCAACAGTCCACGGGGCCCATCTCCATCAGGTCTAGCTACTCTGACGTCACCGTCAGGGGCCCTTCGTCTATGCGCGTTAAAGACGTTGAGTGAGTAAATGAATTAAATTCGTATGACTTTCAACAGGATTGATTTGACACCATTTTTTCTGAAACTTATGTCAATCCAAGATATTTCTGACTTTGCCATCATCGTTATTGGTCTCCTGTTCGAGTTTTTCCAGCCTGGTGAGTGGCATATGAGCGCTACGCTGTCCAAAACATGACCTACTTACACTGAATCTCCAAAGCTTTCATACAAAAGCATATTTGAGGACCCCGTATATGGTTACGTTAATCGCAGCGTCACTGATGTAAAAGGATCATCGACCCGCAAAGAAGACGAAGCTAACCTGTCTGTACAGGGTGATTGGTTAATTGTGCAAAACTTTAAGGGAGTGAAATACTCATAAATATGAACGACTTTTACTATGAGAGTAACTTTTAAATAACAAAACATCTGCTGCTGCCTACATTTTTGTAATAATAATGTATGGACCAGTTGATATTTTTTTCGCAATTTCATGGTCGGCCCCATAGTAAAAGTTGTTCATTTTCATGATTACTACACGCTCTTTAAATATTGCCAAAGTTTAAAAAAAGTCACCCAGTATACTTGTCTAAACTGTGTAGTAATGCAATAAGTAATCTTGTTCTCATAAAAAAGGATTTTTGGAAAGTCCTGCCGACTACGAACAATGGACTGTGTTCATGCATTTTCCTACTTTGCATGATATTATAATGCAGTCAATTTATCCACACTTTGTAATGAAGCAGGTGACCGTTCCCCCATTATAAACATTTCCATCTCCTTTACTCTATGCTTATGCGGTAGCTGGGTCAGACTGGACGAGGACAGGAGGACGAGGTATGGTGGCATAGTTTGTGAGTACCCTATGTCCAGCAATGGTCTTCTATAAGTTGAGTTGATTGAACTTGATTATGCCTCTACTAATCACTAATTTCTCAAGATACTTGTTTAGTTCCAAATATGGTTATGTCGTGATATTAACCCAATTATGGCATTATCGTTTCAGTGTGGACACCCACCAGCACCGTGTGGTAGCCAGGCTGTACATCCCCGAGTTGAGGATGAAGGGCAACTACAGGCTGGAGGGACGGCTGTTGATGCTACCCATCGATGGAGAGGGACAGTTCTCCGCTAAATATGGTAACTATACGACCTAACCTGTTTGGTTCTATTTAAGTTGAATCTGTGTGGATACACTATACTTTTTACTACTTCGCGTATTTATTTTATATGTTTTTTTCAAAATGAATGGAATAAAACCATACCACATTCTTGCGGAGTCGATCGAGAAATACCAAGGCCTTGGTATAGTGAGAGTTAGTTGATTGGTTCTCCTGTACTTGAACAAATAAATAAATGACAGGAACAACATTCACTTTGAGTTTCTCATTGTCAGCCTTAAAAATAAACTACGGGTTTTAATGTTTTTTTTTTGCTTTGTTTTTCTCCAGGTGACATCGATGCGACAGTGACCATAGTCCTGGGCCGCCAGCATCGCCACAACCAGGCGGACTCCCTCAAGTGTGAGGATCTGGACGTGTCCTTCCACGTGGGGTACGCATCCATGAAGCTGGAGAACCTGTTCGGTGGGGATGGGGATTTGAGTACGTATACTGTCATTACAGCTTGCATCCCTTCCCATAATACGTTGTGGTGGTGGTGGTGGTACTTTAACATAATAACTGTACAAGGACCTTTTGGCGTGTGGCTAAAAGCGAAACTATCGCCGCCATACATTTCACAAAACAATTTCAGAAATACTGTTTTAGTCTTTCACGGTTTACAACTTATACTGTCACTAACGGTATATCTTCCGTGGTTGTTCATTATTTTGAGCTCCCGGTAATGAACAATCACGGAAGATATCCCATAAGTGACAGTATAAGTTTAATTTCAGAAATGTTCACCAACAGATCTTTGTCCAAAAGATTCTTGTAGCATTATAACTAGTGAAATGGCGGTGCATATATCTACAATAGACAGAATTCTTCCCCTTCGGGGGATACAACCATGATGTTGAGTACTATCATTGCAGCTTATAAATGCCACAAAGGTTTTTTGGACCTGAATAGAGACGGGCACGATAAACGATTGTGAAGGGATTTCAACAGCTTTGGAAAGAAACCTTACATCCAGGCAAACTATTTTGTGGGACTGCCTCATTGGTGTAGTGGTCGAAAGCGCGACTGCTGAGCATGAGGTCCTTGGTTCGATTCCCGGGTCGGGCAAAGTGTTGCCAGGTTTTGCATCAGGAATTTCGCAGAAGTAGTCACGGAGTCTGGATTTGTGCCCGGTTGGTGGCGATAGGCTCGCCCCCTATTACTTGGAACTTAGAAATAACTGGCGAAATGTGGGTGTACGATTTGGTACACCTCTACCTAACCCTTCGGGGATTACAAGCGTGATGTTTTGTTATGAATTTTGTGAGAACGTTCTGAAACATCATATTTTAAATTGAAAAAACGCATTTTAACATAATAAGGATTTTAACTGACACCAGTCAAAAGTTGTTTTGACCGATTTACAGTTTTGACTGTAACATATATAAAAAATTGGTAGTTTTTTGGCAACACTGCTCTACTTATGTAAACAGACACACTTGAATTTACCTTTTACAACATCCACGCATAGATGACGCCTTTTTGTAGTGCGTTGCCAAAGAAGTGACGTGTTCTTTTTGTAATATATATTAATAATACATAGATACTTACATAAAACACGTGTATATAGAGATTGCATCGCGTTTGTTAAGAATTATTATGAGCATTATGTAAGCAGCTAGTTGGGAAATAATAGGCTTAAAGGAATTAACAATGTGGCAACGAAATGAGATAGAATTTCTTCATTTGTTAATTTATGTATGTGTTGCCGCGGCACGTTGGTCATGTAGAAAGGAACTGTTCATACAGCCAACTGAATGGCCATAAGTGCTAAAAGATTTCTGATTTTATGAATGAAGAATAACGCCTCAGATTACCATTTCTGTTTTTCTTGTTGTGAATGTGAAATAGTTACAAAACAAGTTATCAACGTCTGCCTAGCCATTTCCATACTATGTTGGGGTCGGCTTCTAGTCTATTGAATGCAGCATCTCATCATCATGAATATCAGTATTTAAATGGAGCGACTAAAAGTCATATAAACTTAATGTACAAGAGTGGTACAAAGGCGGTGTTAACGCCACAAGGCATTCTCTACCAGTCAACCTTTGGGTCAAATAGAACAGCATTATGAAAGGAGTACAAAAAATAATAAGGTAATACCATTTTAAAAAAAGAACAAAACTTACTAAAGAAGCTCAAAAATACCAACCTGAAAAGTGTCTCACAGTAGCGCAAGAGCTTCTTAAAAAAAAAAATGTCTAGTAATTGATTATAATGATCAACATTTCGAGATCTACTTGAAAATTATATAAATACCCGTGCTAACATATTTTTTTTTTACTTCTAGGTAACACAATGAACCAGTTTCTCAATGAGAACTGGCAGAAGCTGATTGAAGAGCTACAGGCACCTATGGAAGAAGCTCTGAGAGATTTCTTAAAACCGCTGGCTGACCACGCATTCTCTACCCTAAATGCTGATGACATATTGTCTTAAGACTAGACCTGGGATACTTTGCCAAAAAAGAAACTGATATAGAATTCCTGTAACTGCTAAATATTCAAGTCCCATGGCAGGGTTGAACAAATCTAACTACTTATACTAAAACGACCTCTCCTCACAAATTGCCAGAACTAAGACTTGTGAATTTAAACTTCAGCCTTTATTAGTCGGGAATGATGATGTAGATGGAGAGCATATGTAATGTCTGTAGAGTATATTCATATCTTTGGCTGCTAGTACATCTTCAGTTGTCAAAGGTTGTAATAGCTCTTTTCCTCAGTCGGTTTTTTCGACTGGCCCAGGATTAAAGTAGGAAACATTCGGTTATTATATAGTAATGGCAATATTTAGTTGTAATTGATATTTAGTTAATTTATGAATAAAATATTATCAAATATGTTTGTATTTATATTTATTTTTGTCTGTCTTTTGTAGATCTTTGACGTTACAGGTAGTCAGTGGCCCAAAAAGTCTGACAACCAGTCTTACCAAGGGGTATCCAATTACCTAGTGCTATCTGGGTTATGGAGGTCAGATAGGCAGTCGCTCCATGTAAAATACTGATATTCAGCTGCATTCGGTTAGACTGGAAGCTGACCCTAATATAGTTGGGAAAAGGCTAGGCAGATGATGACGCTTTGTGTTTATTTTTCATTTGGGTATTGTAAAATAGTCATGAAAGTTCTTGCTTAATAGTTACCCTTTTCCCTCAAGCAGGCAGAGATACTTAGGTTAAGTTTTACTCTCTTACAGAAAAACTTTGCGAAATTGTGATATCACGTAATAAAAACAAAATAAAGTTGTAAATAATAATATATTTTTACAACTAAGTACATTTTAGTCATCACAATCGTTATTACAAATATTTTAGCCTAGTGTCTTAAGTACAAAGTCTAAGTACATCTATAGTATCGGGTGATCACTTAGTAACTTAAATAAATAAAGCTTACTTATGCCTTATGAATGGCTAATTACAACAGTACACAATGGCCCATGATGGTCCAAGTTTAATGTTCACTACTCATTCTCCGTTTATGTTCATTTGTTTCACACAAAAGAAGAAGTGAAATATTCAGAAACAAAAGGACATTTGAGACCAAAATATGTCAATATTACACCATTGTATATTAATCGGTACTTAGGACGGTCACTATACTGTCCCAATTTGAACACACGTTCACACGATTCCTTTGAAAATGATTCAAAATAATATGTTTGAAATTTCAGCTTGCAAGGTAAGTTCAATGAGGATCACAATACAAAATATAATAATAATTGAATAATATTGTAATTCACACATTAAACGAGGGATTTTTCTATAATGTTGTCGTTGGATTTTTTATTAAATTTGAAAAAGGAGAAAGGCGTTTGAGTTCTTTTGACACTGCAAATATAAAAGAAAAACCGTGGTGGTTAAGAAAAACATTGTCAAAATATCTATGTAACAGAAAGTCATGGATTCTCAAAAACTATAAGAAAAGACATCAACGCATGGAGACTACCTAAAAAATGAAAAATTTGACTTCAACTTTCCACAAATTCACTTTCACGTCTCATATGAGCTTAGTTCTGCCAAAACGTACCAACCCACATAAAAATTTCTTCTATTTTCAAAGTAATTGTTTTTGGATAGTTAACGATCATTAATTTAAAATCGAATCCAAGCATCCGTTTTAGTTATGGATGTATAGAAGACTGATTTGCTGGATTATAATCAGATAACACATCTACAATCTTGGATTAATTTGATGTTTTTGACTGAATTACGAAGAAATTGTGGATTGGCTCAATTTGGCAGAACTAAGTCCTTTGTACTATTATCCATTCAAACGAACTTCTATCTACTTAAAATAAAGTCTAAAATCGGTGAAAATACTTTTAGAAACATTCACAACTATAAACATAACTGACTGTCCACAAGTTCACTCACAAGTCTAAGGCGTTAGCCACACATCGATGGGGATCTTGGAGAAGGCGGTGTTCACGAACGCCTGGAAATGTTTCGCGATGGACGCGGACGCAGCTGGCCTCATCTCCTCGATGATCTCAGCAGCGTTGTTGTTTAAGAATTGGTTCATCGCTTCACCTGGAATTTTGAAGAACGGTGGACGTTAATGTTTGAAAATTCATAATCAGCGTATAATGTTCCCACTGCTGGGACACATGCTTCCCTCACTGAGAAGGAATGGGCCATAACGTAATTCACCACGCGCGCCCAGTGTGGGTAGTTGAATGTCAGATGGATTATTTTTAAATATTTGATGAATATAATGGTTATCGTATATGGACTATAATAAAGCAAAGTCCTGAAGAATTGCTTATTACGTAAAAAAGGAGAGACCGTGTTTTTGAGTCATGTTCACGATCCATTGAATAATATTCAAAGATCTTGGGCCCTTGATAACGGGCCCAGAAACACGAACACCTGATTTTTTCGGGGAGTTATACTTTTCGTAGTTTAAGTCAAATATTTGATCTGTTGACGATAGGACGCACAGCACATAGAATTACGTTCAAGATAAGCAGTAAATAAAGATAGAAAGCAATGAAGTGAAGTTCAAACTCACCAATAACGCTTCCATGGTTGACGGTGTCCTTAACTTTGAACCGAGAGGTCCTCAGCTTGAAGTCTACTAGCATTCGGTCAGCCAACATGTATTTGACGTTATCCCGAGTAATTTCCTTGCCGAAGATCTTAGCGATAGCCACCACATCACCTTGAAACGTGAAGCAAAAATAATGTCAAACAGGATTGATCGCTATTCAGGTTTATGATCTAACAGTAAATCAAGATTATTCGCGATTTATGGGAACCCTACGCGGAAGAGTAGAGTAGTAGAGTAAATATAATATCATCAGCAATTTAACTACACAGGTATACAAACAAATTGTTGGTAAAGTCAATAAGACAGCCTCGAGATGTCTAGTAATTGGTATAAAGGAAGCGTATATAGCTCTAAGATCTTGTTAACATGATGAAGCAAATATAGATATGAGTAACCTTACGAGTATGAAAGCATTTGACCCCGTGAATAAAAAATGACCTCCACAATGAACTTCAGTCTCATACTACTTTACTAACATTGTCATCGATGCCATTATTAGAACAAATATACTTATTCAGAACAAATATAAGCAAGCCATATAAATATTTATCCCACCCGGAAATCGAAAATGTGACCTTGTATTTATTTTTGGTGGAAGTATTTATTATTGGCATAGTTTTTTCGCGTGTAAAGCAGCTTATGTGCGTTTATTTACCTCCTTGTCTGAACCTTCTCTTTGCAAGTTATTGATTTATTTCATGCAGTTTTACAAAAATCAATTAGTGATACAATATTTCAAGTAATTGATTGACCTCTAGATTTCTCGTTCCATCAACAGAGAGCATTACTCTGCAATATTCTTATATCAAAGTCTCATCTTTGAACTTTATAGTCAATTATGACGGACTCAAACTTAAAGTACTTATCCCAAACAATGAAACAACCATAATACAGGCCGAGGAGAAGTGTTGCCCATTAAGCATAGGTTCCCAAGGAATAGCACAGGCAAGGCACTTCATGGAGTCTCTTACATTTCAAAATTATGACACTTACCGAATGACGCCCAGAAGTCTCCCTGTGACCTGACGGGGAACAGCAACACTTGTCCAGATACTTCGTATCTTCCTGTGATCTCGATACGGGGCAGAACCAGTCCCATGTCAATGCGGAATTTCTTCAAATCAGACCTGAATACATATGAAATCGGGTCAGTATACGAATAATGTTACTCGGAAAACATTACCATTGTTTTGAACTTCCCTACTGGCGGGTAAAAGAAGGGTTTTTGTTTATATTTGGGAGTGTCATCTTAAGTTTGATGCAGATTGTCTTGCAGTTTCAAATTATTAATATCTTCATCTTGTGATATAATGACCATAGTTCAAATATAGTACTCTAGGTAGTAACTAGGTCGTTATAATTATTAAATTGTGTAGCCATTCTTAGAAGACAATTTGCGGTATTCAGGTTGCACTGCTAAGATAAAATACCTATTATGGCATTGTACATTGCCACAAAAGTAGAATAGAATAAGTTGTTTCGTCTGTCCCTTTGTAAACCTTCAAGTGTTAAGTTACAAAATTCGGCCTTTACGCTCGAATTGTCCCACAGTAACTTAGGCTTGTGAAATGTTTTGTACTCCTAATTCCGTCATTATGCCAGCTTCCCACCGTTTTGAAGATCTAATGCAAGAATAAGTATTTCAAAACGGCAAGGAGGCTAAAATTACTATTATTTTATACTTACTTGCTTTTCTGTTTGTAATGTAATTAAAAATACTTGTGGGGACAAAATTATAGAGTTTAAATGGTTCGTGACGTTTCGTCTTAGGAATTTAATTAGCCCAAAATCTTGGAATGAATTCATTTTGATTTTGCCCGCGGTTACACTCGCATTATGTTATCCCAAGAAAAGGTTTTTAAATACTCCCAATAACACTCTGGGATACTGTTGCTTCCCATTAGTGAAGGATGTTTACGAAGTCGAATTAGTAGTTCCGAAGATTAGCCCTCTACATCAAATCTCATGAACATACAAACTTTACACCTTGGTCACCTTGGTTTATCAAATTAGTTTAGACAGAACCTTCAAATAGCTTTGAGTTCGATATTTCCTACTATTTCAGCTGTTTAGAATATTATGCTATTCTAATATATTTTGTTGTGTCTATGTTTTATTGAACTTACCTGTATTTTTGTCTGTAAAGTAATTGAAAATTATTGTGAGATACAATTATCTAGATGTAGTTTTACTTAGTGGCGGTACTTTCTTACAAGTTTAAAAGCTTGGCTTGCCCTTAAAATCTACCTACCTCCTCCTTCCTTCCTACCTCTTCAAGATTAAAGATTTGTGAACAGTCTGCTTGCCTTATGGACTTGCTTTAGTTTGCCGGAATATTGAATCGCCACTGACTTTTACTGGGACTTAATGTTTCATTTGCACGCACGAGTAGATTTGGGCCAAAAACTTAGAATGTTCTGACTTAGTAGGCACACGTTTTTGTTTATACTAGAACCTTTCAACGGCGTCCCAAATTGACAGCTTTTAGATTTACCTTCTTTCTATTATATATCAGCTGTTTAGGATTGAGTAAGCCCTAAAAGACGTCTGCGAGAAAGGTTTAAAGATGCACTAAAAGTTTGCAAGAGGTAAATGACCGAACTGTACCTTTGTGATCGTTAGTACTATTTTATTATTGTCTGCCTTTTCAAAGAGATATTTCACCTCTACGAATATAATCATATAGATCGCAAAGGATTCTGGATTCCGACATTGATGCTTTTTGTTTTGAGGACGCTGGAATTATTTTTGCAATAAACCATCGCTCCTGTATTGTTCGAAAGATACAGATGAAACAGTACAACCTCATTCTTTCATTTTTCAAACAGAATATCTTATGAATTCAACATTTTAATAACATCAAGTGATATGGCTATAGGTACGTATTGCAAAAAGTTTTCGCAACTTTTGTGGTGACTCGGCTATGAATCGGGTTTAAGTCTCTTTCAATATTTCGGCAATTTTTGTACTTATTCGTTTGCAATGGCGACAACACAGACTTGACCTCGTTTTCTTGCTCTTAAGATTTTCCGTTTAACACAGAATTAATGTTTCTAATTAGTAGTTTCGAAATAACGCCTTGTAGTTGACCCAGAGATCTAGATTAGCGAATAATTACCTAGTTTCTATTTCGTATAGTTGATCCATTCATAATTTGTAGATTCTAAAACTGCTTACTCACTATTTTATGAATGACTGTATACTTACTTAACTTTAAACAATAAAACTAACACCTGAAAAATACCTACATAATTATTTACGCTTTGGTAAACTCTGCCACCAACTGCAGACCAGCAAGCCTTATCGAGGCAGATGAATTTAATCCTAACATAGGATAGGTGCACGAAGAGGAAGAAGAGTGATCAGCCTTTCGAAGCCAAACGATAGTCTTACCTGATTTTAGTAATGGTATAATTACTAGGTCCGATAACAGTGATGTTACTGAATGCTGCGGTGACCCTGACGGGACCAGCTTCGTTGGCCATAACCAGTCTGTCAATGAAGAGGGGTTCCACAGGAGGAACTCCCAGTTCAGGGATACCCCTGGAGAGGTATGGTCGCAAGTGGTTGAAGGAGTTCTTTATACAGTTATCTATTTCTGCATCTTTCTGACTGCATGGTTGGATGTATGCCGCTGAAAAGAAAGAGAATATTTACAAATTAATCAAGTGTTTTACAAATATTTGTTGTCCGAGAAAACAATCTTTATACTGGCCTAACATTGAGTACATTTTTAGGTGCCTTAAAATTTTAACATGACTGCCTAAGCATTCAAAGTGAATATACCGAGACTGAATAGCGTCTAGATAGCTATAAAGTCATCAATAAAATAGTCACAGCGCAGGGCATGTCAGTGTAATGACAACACTCGACTCTCGACCGCATGCCACCCAAATCGTAGTACGTTTCAAAACAGAATATTTGCATACAAATATAAACAATGCGCACATATGCCAAGTAACGGTTACGTAAAGTATACAAGGTGAGGCTGCCCGATCACCGAAGTTTCCAATATTCAGGTTGCTGGAGATATGCGTGCGAACTTGGCCGTACAGTCCTATAATAATGAAAATAAATGAAATATCTTGTTTCGATCGACACGAATCATTCATTATATTGTAGGTATGTACTCAAATAAAAATCCTTAAAATTATTCTGTAAATCGATTAGATTAGTCGAGAAATAATGTTTCAAGATAATGAGCCTTCGCGCTGCCGAGGATTCGAGACTATAGTTTTTCGAGATTTTGATGCATCGAGGTAGTAAACTGTCGCGCTCGTAATTTATCGATTTCAAGTACTATCGAGTTAACGTTTTCGAGCAAGTGTTATTCGATCTCACGTCATTCGATTTCAAGTAGGGACCCATGACGAACATGCAATCTTGACTAACAGATTTTTTGCAGTGTAACAACAAGCGACATGAAAAACGCGTAAAAGATCAGCATCACTACTGCCTCGGATGCTGGACAGCGACAACAGTCTCCTGAGTATTGTTTCCAGCAATATTGAAGGCCACACCATGAGGCACCAAAGCGCAGTGCATGGATTGTTGACAGGTGTCTCCAGAAGATGGTATAATTAAGTATTACTGTTAAAATGAATTGTTCCTATTTAATATAAATATAAGTTTCATAAAGTCTATCACTAAACGCGAGACCAAATTCTGATTCTGACCAAAAAATGATTAAGCAGTTTAAAATTTTATTGCACGGTTAAAGCAACAAAAGACATTTGTCCATTAAAAACACACTATGATGCATACAGCATAATGTACTCGTATGTAGAAACGTAAAGCTATACATATATGTAATAATTATGGTTAATGTTAGGAGCAATTCTCATCACGTTCATAATGCGTGGCAAAATAAATGGTTCCTAATCAAGTCATTATAGAGAATTCTTGACAAGGCACTGCATGGCATACCAACGCGATAGAAGAATGTTTCAACACGGAAATAATGTTTTCTGAATATTTAAATGGGTGGCTAGCAAGAATATTTGCAAGTACGTTCAACTGCATTCAAATAATATGACAGAAATAATGTTTTTTATTTTATTTTATTTTTTATGGGACAATAAACAGCTACAACACATAATGTTTACCAATAACAATAATATACATTTATGTAGTATTAACAATATTGCAGCCCACTACATTATCCGCATGTTAACAAAAGATTACGGTAAAAAAGTACCACTAGTTTAGCATTACTCAGATATATAAAATACAATAATTGATTATTAAAATAAGTACAACACAATACAATTAAATAATTATTAAGAAGGACAAAAACAAAAAAAAAATGAATAAAATAAAAAAAATTGGGATTGTTCCTAAGAATTAAGATTATTATAAAAAAGGAAATTGACAGTACAATACAATTCATACAGTTAATTTATAAAAAACAATTAAAAACTTTAAATAAATTAAGTTAAGAATAAAGAACTCACACTATTTCTTATTATCATTGGATGATGATGATGGTAAGGATAGCAAACAATCCTAAAATAATTCCGGTACATACCGATAATACCCCAAATATACTGAGAGCTTCAATTGCTTAAATGATAAGACTAAAGGAAAATAATTAGGAACGTGTATGTAATAGTAAAACATCGATAACTGATGATTTCGGCTGTCCGTTACACAAGGTCTAATATTTTTCTAAAATCTTAAGTACCATAGAAGGACCAGTGACAAGACACTTTGGTCAACAAAGATAAAAAGTTTGAAGCTACAAATGTTTGCTCAACCCAAAAAAAAGCCGCAATCATTCACCACAAAATACACAAATGTTAATACAAATATAATATAATTCATGATGAACTTGAACGCGTTGCTCGCTGTTTCACAAGGTCATCCGTTACATAAGTGTTATACAACTGATTGCCGACCTGCTAACCCACTTGGTACAATAGCGTTGGTATATTTTGAGAAATACCCGTGATGGAAATTGTGATGGAATTCAGAATAAGTACATAATCAAATTGGGTGATTTTTGTGTATTTTCCGTTGCGTTAGAATATGAGAAACGTGTTGATTGGATTATGATTTATTTTGATGGTTTTATTATGACAACCATGTGACTACCTCTCAACGTCTTTTGGTTCTGTTCCATTGAATACATCGTGTATCTTGTCATCTTGGGTGATGACGTGTGTTTTTATTTAAATATCGTTTAGTTTTCAGGTTTTTGCATTAGGTAAAGTTAATACATTTATTTAATGCTGTGATATCTGCTACCAAAAGTAAAACTGGGTCAGTTCGAACAAATACTGTTGTGAACTAACTACAAAATCAGCCTAAAATGTTCCCACTGTTGGGACACACGGCCTTCTTTCTATGAGAGGGAATGGGCTATAATCCACCACGCTGGCCCAGTGCGGGTTGGTAGTTGTCACATGTCTTCAATTTTTGGTTCTTGGACATGCCGGTTTCCTCACGATGTTTTCTTTCTCCATTTTGAGCTAACTGCTGTAACTATATTTAATGGGAAGTTCAAGGATATTTTCATTATTGATTAAGGTTCATGTTTTTATAGGAGACTTTAACAAAAAATGGATTTTACCTCGAATACATCCGAGTAATGACGCAACCTTCCATGAATTTAAGTAGGTATACCCAAATATTGATGAATCCATAATTATCTTCTTCATGATCATACAAGACGGAAGTACACAATGTCATCACATTATTTATTTATAAAGTAATTATAATTGTTGACCCATCACCGTAATAATCAGTGACACCTTGAAACATTATATTGTCTTAAAATCGTGTATTGTGCCCAAGGTTTTAAATCGAAAAGTGATTGTCGTAATGTGGATCTTATTGCGTCCGTACATGAATTGAACATGTGCAAGATTTAACAGTTATCAATTTAGTATGAAAGATAGACAATAACAGATTCGGATAGGCTATATGCTACTCTAACCTATAACTATGATACAAACTTCATAAACGTAATGCTATAATTTTTTCTAACATTGGTCCTCCACACACGGTATTTTCAAGTTTGCCATTATATGAGCACAATATTGTACCCATAAGACTAATTTTTGCAAAATTACTAATAGGTAAATACCTATTAGTTATTTTGCAAGTACTCCAATACCTTGAGGAGTATTGGAAAAGAGTAGAAGAGAAGAGTAGAGTTGGAGTATTCGAACTGGGAAGTAAAAGTACCCTTTTACTTCCCAGTTCCACTTTCGAACTTTTCCTCAGTAACCAACTGATCTATCATCTGTCGGTCAAAATACGGGTGTTGCAACAAAACTGTATCGGTCACGTAACAGCGTAACGCAGTATCCAATGTAATGGTACCTAATGTAACAGTACACGGTTCCTCTCTGCTCTTGTGAAACGCACAACAGATCGTGTTGGGATTTTGGTGTAATATATAATGGCTGTAACTTTTTTGATAGCAATGCAAACAGGTTTGCCTGTTTGCATTGCCGTCAAAAAAGCAGCTGGGGTTTGCAGGTCAGATAGACAGTCGCTCTATATGAAAAACTGCAGTCGGTTAGACTGGAAGACAACCCTTATTTAGTTTATCGGGAGCTCAAAATAATGAACAATCACGGAAGATATCCCGTAAGTGACAGTATAAGTTTAGTTGTAAACCGTGAAAGCTTAAAACAGTGTTTGAGGTTAGGCAGATGATGATGGAGGACAGGACGGCTTCAATTTAATCGCTTAAAATGATGAATTCCAGAAGTAATAGCCGGAGTCCTATCAAGAGTCATAAAGGAAATAGGTAATAAATTTAGGGACATAAAATGCATCACTGACTATGGTATTTGTTTCTTGATTAAAATCATTATAGCTACCTAATTACAGAACCGTTGTTCTAAAACGAAAAAGAAAAGGGAATCAGAATGCATCATTTTCGTCCGTTAATTAAGTCTCTAAACAATTACCACGCTTAAGAGAAAGGAGTGAACGAACACAGGATGGACAATGATCAAAAATGGATGCACATCTGTATCATTTATAATAAGTCCATCGCAACGTATTCTTAACAGCCACATTTCATAATTTAAAAGACATCAGGAGAATCAATGATTAAATATAAAACTCGTAGTTCAACACCGTACATAAGTCCAAGCACGAAGTTCGAAGTACCATAACAATTAAATAATTCATATTATCTTGAGATTGCATTCCATCCCCTCTTGCTATGATAATTTTACCAAAACTACGCATGCTGGTGTAATAAAATGATTGCATTCCTCTTTCCAACGCATTAAAACCGCGTGCCACTTTCTACAAGCTGTCGAAACTGTTTCGAGAGAAGAGAACAAAATTTCCAGCAATGTTTCGCAAAAGCTAGGTTGTAGGCAGTAATGTCATTATGTGTAATGAAGGCAGGGAACCCATCTAAATGATTGGGCTTGCATGTCCTGCTGCAATGGATAAAGAACGATTGATTAATGAATTTGCGGTTGCATGCTTCTATGAGAGCTGGTAAATGAATATTAACTAGGTTCGATCGTAAACCAGCTAATCGCCACAGCTGAATGTTCAATAGATAAAAATGTGAGCCCAGTCTTTGACTTCGACACAGCTGTTGTTAATAATTAGGTAAAACTTAAAGCGACTACAGTACAGGAAAATGACGAAACTTTGAAAGGAAGAGGCAACAAAGCATTTAAGAGTAAGACTGTATTGACGAAAATGTCTCAACTACAAGCTCACATTCAACACAACATATTATGTTTCGACCATTAGGTCTTTATGACTGACGATGCACTAAAGGCTTGTCGTCAATGGTGCAACCCTCATTTGTAAGCAAACCGTAGTTTAAATAAATGCAACATGTACACGAACTCAATAGTTTGTGACCTTTGACCGAACAACTCGAAGTCATGAAGAAACAATCAGGATAACAATCTTATAAAAATGCATTGTCTTTAAAAACGATTAACCTACTTTTTTCTTCTTAAATTTGAATTGTATTAGGCTTGACATTTACGCCACCCACTCCATTATATCATATCAGAAATCCAAGGTTGATGATAAAGCAGGGAGATCGTGAGGTGACTTTAGACAGGTTGGCGTAACGTGTGATGCAACTCCGATGTCAAGGCTGAGCTCGCCGGCCACGAACCGACCGGTTACCAGCGTGAATTTTGGATTTCGAAAATACGTCACCTTTACAATGTTGTGGCGATGAGTTTGAGTTGAAATTGTGCATTGATTGTGGTTTTGTTATGCTATTGTCCGTTACTAAAGATTTACCTCCTTTCTTTATGTGCTTGCGACAATCAGTGATTTCAATGAAGGTATAGCAATCACTAACAACATTTTTGGCATTTTCATCATTTAGCCGTTAAAACACAAGTACAAGCACAGTCAAAGAGTAAATACAGGCTACGTTTAAATCAACTGAGACAATCTAAATTATTTTAAAACCAATTCAAAAATATTTGCATGATTTTATCTCAAATTATTAATAATTAATCGCTGCAAATTCAGGGCCAGTGTAAGGCTGTTTTCAAAAATATAAAATAAAAAATCAATATAAGAGTCTCATATTCCTTTATTCTTTATGTAAATTGATTCTTGTGCAAACGATACTTAAAAATATATAGTATTAAGTTTCATTGGGCCTTCAACGCGCATTTGTCTTTTAATCATCAGGCTAATTCCGTTTAGTAGCTGCGTTAGTCTCTACCCATCTTTCTTTAGTTACTTGTCAACAACTAAACATTAATGTCATGTCAATCTCGTTATCACTATTATTTGATCAGGTCACCTCCAACTGTAGTGACATGCAATGAATCACTCCTAATTCCCTGGAACTTCCATCCTCAATGCCCTGAGTCAGCTCACTAATCAAGCTTCATTGCCCAATCTGCGGCCATTCTCCCCACGTATGGCTCAACCATTAAAATGTTATATGTATCACAAAAGGTGAACCAAGGCTGTACCTGACTATCTTCGCCGGGAATATATCGATATATTATGCAAGGCAGGTGCTGCTTGGACAGTCGTAGCAATCTTTCATTGTCAGTCTATTTTTCAAGGATCGTACTCTTGAAGCACGGATTATTTGCTATTGTATTATTTTTAGATCTTCTGTAATTGTTTGTAGTGTTTACTATTTTCCTGTTGTTGGGTTTGTTTTATCGATTGTGTCACCAGTGCGTACTTCTATAGTAACTTAATAATGTACTTGTATTCTCGGAGACATTTTATTTACAGTACTCCCCTTGTGAAACACAAATCTAACAACTTTGTTAACATGACAAAGTTTTAAGTGTGATAAATGTTTTTCTTTGATGGTATTACTTAATTGTCTACTTTAGAATAGAGTGGCAACATAATTTATGTCATTATGTAGTGATTATAATAGTGTTGTAATTTCTAACAATAAATTATATTATTTTCTCTATAAACTTTAACATTTATAAAATATAATGTATTAAAATCACCTATTTTTTTAGTTTAGTTTGTACGTAGGTAAACAAAGGAATAATATAATGACAAAACGTTTGCATATCTGAAGCAAAAATATGAACATAATTATTTGTTGTTTAATCAATTATTAGGGCCAGTGTCTTTCATGCTATTGATCTCACTAATTACGCATAATTATTATCTTGGCAAGTTAGAATTGAACCTCTTCGTAAATGAAACTGTTCAGTTAGTATATTTTAAGTCTTGCTGAAAATAATATAGGTTGACAGAAAATGTTGCAAAGGAGTTTTCTGTCTTGGTATCCACGATGGATGAAACGAATTTGACTAAAAGAGACGTTGTTGGATGGCGAGGAAGACCAATGAAAACATAACGTCTTTCAGTGTAACAGTTGGCAGGGTGGAATGTACGAAAAAAATTACCCTATAGAATTCATTTATTTATGTTTCACGTCCCTGTATTCAGGGTCACAGAATTTCATATGTGTACGCAATTTAATCGGCCCAATAGACTCGGAGCAAATTGGCTGCGACAGACAGACAGACAGACAGACAGTCACACCAGTGATCCTATAAGGGTGTCGTTTTTTCGTTTGAACGTATAGAACTCTAAAATAGTGTTGTATCGACTCAAAGTAACTTGGGACAAGCGCGGAATGGTGATGTTGAAGACAATATAGTTTAATAGGTTACCCGAATCAAAAAGAAACGATGGACGGACTGTGTGAAAGATAAAACGAAATGCTTTTCCGGTGTGGTGAGATGACGAGTATGGAACAAGAAGACATGCTGCGCCGAACCTAAATAAATTGGGATAAGGGCAGGAGAATGATGATGATGGGGTTACCCTTATTAAAATTACGGCATAAGGATTGAACCTTTAAGATAACCCTTAGGTATGCGACAGTCTTTACATGTTGATTATTGCTGACCAATCCTAAACCTAAGCAACATCTAATCAGAAATTGTTTTCGGATAAGGAAACTTACAAAAGTACCCGAGCCCACATGACAACACACCTCTGTCCTTCTTTGTAATAAAGTAAACTAATAAGACCGAAAATTGAGCGGAACGGGAATCCTAATATCTAGCTGTAATGTTCTAAACATAAAATATGAGTGGTTGATGGACACGCGATCGATAATTTTTATTACTTATCATTTGCCTAAAATATGAAATTATCTAGTGAGTACCTAAATCATTAATGTGTTTATAAAAATTTTAATAAAGCACGTATGATTACTTCATTGTTTAAACACGCAGTTGAGACGACGTGAAAATCTATAAAAACGTAGGTAAGTCTGATAAAATACATGAACTGTGACATTGACTTTATACATACGCACATCATGTAACATTATTTTACGCAGTTATAGATACATTATTTTTTTGTAATTTTTATTAAATTGATGAAAGTTCTCATAGAAAATTTTTACTTTTTTCATAGAAATTCAAGCCCTATCACAATTTCAAATAGGAATAACCTTAGGCAAAGGCTTCCGTCTACCTATTTATGGGCATAGTATTACATCTACTACGTATTCTGAGCATAGATCAGAAAGTCTAGAGTTGCCCAGATCGCAAAGTCAGTGGTAAAGCGATTAGAGAAGATTTGAAGGTACAGAGGAATCAAAAATGTAACAGAATTGATGCGTTCGAAATGGCGCAAAACGTTAGGTATTCCCTGGACGGCGCGCCGTACATACTCCTCGAATCTGTACGAACTGAAAGTTAAATCTCGCCTAGAGACCATCTGCAAGAAACGACTCCTACAGTACTTTGGACGCGTGGCAAGGAGTTTGAGAAGCTTATTTTGGCTGGTAACGTGGAAGGAAAAAGGGGCCGTGGAAGATTACCAACCCGATGGACAGATGTGGTGAAGGAAGTCTGCAGAGGGAATTTCCAGGCATCTGACCGCATGATCGAAAACCGTCCAGCATGGAGAGCGTTGGTAGGCAACGACCTCATGTGGTCACGACCCTCAGTCATGAGGAAACGAGAAAGAAGAAGAAGTTTTCTGAAATAGTCTTACGGTAAACTACGTTGGTAACAAATGATTGTGTGAAGGTAGAACTGCATATTACTAGAATGCTTATACCGTGAGATTACGATCAACAATCAGGATGTTTGTAAATCATGAAAGAGCACAAACGTTTGGTCCTTCTTATTCTTTTTTACGTTTTACTTCAAACACATGATAAGAAAATGTAGTGAATTCAGTATCAGAATAAAATACGCGAAACATCTAGGCCTGTGTCATTAACCTTGACTCAAAATCACGACTTGCTAAGCGCCCATTCTTT
The DNA here is from genome assembly GCA_910589295.1 of Noctua janthe. NCBI lineage: Eukaryota > Metazoa > Arthropoda > Insecta > Lepidoptera > Noctuidae > Noctua > Noctua janthe. The sequence goes on along the minus strand of OU342556.1, from coordinate 6,306,374 downwards.
CTATTGAACTTTATCTCCAAATCAAAACTCCGATTAACAAACTAACTTGGATTAATACAGTGTAAGATAAGAATACAGTTACCCAAGAGGCCTTGGGCAACCAAGGTAGTGCAAGCACCGTAGCCAGGCCGTGACGACCACCATTAGATAACTAGGAAGGTAGGAAGACGATGACTTACCAACTGATGTCACGCGAGATCATGTTATATCACTGGGCAATATTTATTCTAGACCATTTTATAGGCTTGGTCGAAACGATTTCCTCGTTAACGATGTGACAATTGGTAATTGATTATTTGAATTACTCGATTTTGTTTCTTTATTTTTTGAGAAACACAGTAGTTTCTACTGGATCGAAAACGATGAGAGGAAAGAGAGGACAGCGGGAAGAACAGCAATAGATAGGGATAGAACCGTGAAAATCACTATTAGATTACTAGGCTAGGAATCATCAATCAGTCATCGTTGACTTACAAACAGGTGTCACGCGAGACCACGTTATATCACGGTGAAATATTCAAGCCAGTTCATTTTAAAGGCTTGGTCGCTTGTGATATAGTTTAACGGAACCGATTTCCTTGTTAACTTGTTGACAGTCGGTTACCGATTATTTTAATTGGTCACAAGTGCTGTTGCTTTGGAAGAATACAATTAAGCTTTCCTTGATTGATATCCAAATAATCATTAGCTATTAATTTATCACAAAAAGTCTGGTATGACAGTCAACCTTCACCTTTCACATATTCTAGTTTACTTAAGGTCAGCCGCAGCATGTCCTCTTCTTCCATAATTCTCTATTAATCATCATCTCAGTAGACACTACTTTTCTAGCTATATCGTTCCATCAATCGTTTCTTTGGTTTGTCCCAAGTCTTATCCATCCATACTGCAATGTTTCCGCACGACATTTTTCCTTAGTCCACATTCGACTTTTCCTTCCAGCTAAATTTTCTTTTATTTTGAAAAGCCCATCAACAAATCTCATAACTCATGACAACGTAAAAACCGGCTTTTCTGCAAATATGAGATTATCAAAATCAACGGACGTATTATCTTGTTTGTTAATTGTACACCTTTGTCGGTTTCGACAGCGGACACCAACGACGGCCTTGACATACATCACACGGCAAAAATCACACTTTTGACTATAGGTAAACGAGCATCATTGAATGACTTTTTGACTGCATAATTCGATATTTACAAGGATTTGTGGATAATTTTGAACAATTTTATAAAATTGCTCTGGTGATTGGAGCAGGCTTATAATGATTGGTCTTTAGAGATGTCACGATGAAATCGTAAAACTAGTTAAATAAGTAGATTTGAAAGGGCGTACTTCAAGCTCAAATATTAAAAACAAAGAGTACAGAAGAAAATCAAGAAAACGTTGATTGTCGGTTATCATAGGGTAAATGGCTTAATAGGATTACATGTAAGAATCATCATCTGCCTAGCCTTTTCCCAACTATGTTGGGGTCGGTTTATTGATGACCTTCTAGATCAGGTATGTTTTGAAACCACGGTTGTCATGAAAATATCGCTTTTAGCGATAAGACCGCCCATTGTGTCATCATATGTGAAATGTTTTCTTTTATTAGGGTTACTTATAAGGGCTATTTGTACTAAAACGTCTCAACTAATGGAAAACTTCTTTCTTATAATCTTAAGTCATAAATTAAATACTTGAAAAGATAATAAAAAACAAATACATTGTCTATACTTAATTGCAAATTTGCAATAACTTCCCTTGCGTCAAGTATACGATAAACGTTTTATCTGTATTTTTATAAAAGTGTACAAATTGACGATAAACCGTGAGTGCACTATTTTTTGTAAAACCTAGTTTATTATGATACTGGCTGTTGCCCTCGACCTTCATCCGCGTGTTATTATTATATAAATACTATTTTCCCCGTTTTTGCAATATTTTTCATTGATGCTCTGGTCGTGTTGGTTGCAGCGTGATGTTATATAGCCTATAGCCTTCCTCGATAAATGGGCTATTCAACACTAAAGAATTTTTCAATTCAAACCAGTAATTCCTGAGATTAACATGTTCAATCAAACAAACTCTTCAGCTTTATATTATTCTAGTATAGATAAAAAATGCCGATCCCAAAAAATTTAGATCGTTAGTAACTATAGAATAAACTGACGCTGCTTCTTTTTCATAAAATTAATTGATGATTCTCAATTACTGTATTTTTCCACTTTATAGATAGTATCTATAAATAATCGATTTTTATGAATTAAGCTTCTTTCAAACTATTTTGCGTATAGACCCGTAGAATATACACAAGCCACCGTTCTTTATATTCAGGTATAATATTTATATTACATTATTTTTCATTTATTGCCTGTTTTTGTTGATGTTGTCTTTTGCATACATTCAGTGTTGGCTACTATTAATTATGTTGATGTCTGTTTTATTTTTTAATTTTTCAATTTGTTGAATGTTGCATTCTTTCAGTGTTGTTGAATAACTGAATTTGTTATAGAATTACAAGATGATTTATTAATTTAAGATGCACTTTGAATGGTTATTATACTACCAAAACGTTAATTTTCTGTTATATTAATAAATAAACTTTGCAGTTAGTAGAACGCTACTAAAACACATACACAGATCAAAGATATTAGATTTGATCAATTTTGGCATTAAGTCAATTATTTATAATTTTGCATTAAGGATAATAATAAGCATTCAGTGTCTCGTTCTTCATCAAATCATACAGAAACATTCAATTATCTTTTCAAAACCATACAAACCTTTATACATTTTTAAATAAAATATTTCAAAAGTTTACTCACGTCAAAATTCTAGGCTTTTAATAATGAATGCCAGTGCAGCGTCTAAAGGTTAATATTTTTTGAAAAGTTTGCTTGCAACATATTTGTTTCAACATACTTGGGCACGCAGGCCATATCTGATCCACACTATTTCATAATACAATATTTGAATACAGCCCATGGCTGTATAGTCTGTCTGTATTATAGTCTTGTAAGATAAAAGTTAAAAGCGTTAAGGTAGAGTTGATGACCATGTGTTGTATTCAATGAATTTAAGTGTCATGGTTATTCACCAATAATTTTGGAAAGTTTTACATAGTTTGTGTCATTACCATTCGTACAAAGATTTGTTATTATGTTGGCCCTTCGAGTCGCCACTCTGGTTACAACTCGAGGACCAAAATCATTTAACTTTTCAGAATGTATAATTATAAAGTCCTTGTACTTTCGTACCAGTATCTTTTAATCACTATCTTAAAATAAATTTCACGACTGTATGCAAAACGTGTTAATTCATCGCTTATTTCATTTGCTACATCGAAACCTGCAGTTGAATAAAATATTTCGCCACCATAGTCGCTATTCATACTTTTTCTTACATACAATCGACTGTAGGTACCAATATTGATATAATATGTTAGCTGCAATCAAATACAAGAGAGTATTAAATCTGTGATTACCACACACGCAATTATTACGCATGCCTACTGTAGTTGAGAGTAATATGTTAACAAAATCTCGGACAGCGCCGCGGCACAAACTAGGCTAATTTTGACATTTGTGTTATGTCACGCTGCGGCTTGTCAACAGATGCTAATGGATGTTAAGAGGTATTTTATTTAGATTGTACTGAAACGAAATTCTTATCCTCCATGTGCGTATAGCCATCATCATCATCCATAGCCCGACTTCACCTACCGCTGTGTATGCCTCTCTTTGTAAATATTTGGTTTCGAAAAAATACGCACTTAGAAGGTCGTTTCACTTAATTGTAAATAATAGGTACTAGAAGGAACCAGTACTTTTGAAGAGAAGATTATTAATAATTATCTATTAGAAGTTTTCAGAAAAACTAAAATCGGTTGAATAAATTTTTCAGGGAAGTTCTTTTGTCAAATAATAAATACTAGAATTAAATTACTAAGTAGTATCCGTGATATGGTATGAAGAATGATATGAAAAGTTATTCTGTTAAAATGTTTAATGAAAATAAAATGCAAGATAACTTACGTATATTGGCTGCTTTCACATTTTCCGCAGCTTCCCCGGTTTGGCATATAACAGTCAAACATAACATCAACAGCGACAAAACACAACGGTCGGCCATTTTCATTTTTGTTAAAAATTAATTTTAATAACTAACAAAATGATTTTTATAAAAAAAAGATTAAAAGTTTTTCAATGTTTCAAACAATCCATTTTTCACTGAACGTTCGATTTTCGAAAAGCACTGTCTTTATTTTTCTTTTAGTCAGATTCGTATTTTTTTTTAAATATTGACGTTCGAATTTTTAAATTAGCCCGCGTCCGTTGTTCGGCGGTTTTAGTTGGCAATAGGCTGGCGCTTGGATGGTAGGCTGACGGGCGCACGACTCATTTTGTTTGAGGTGAAAGCAAGGAGCTATGTGTTTTATTCGCTCAAGATTTTCGACATCCCTGAGTGGGCTCCCCACCGCCTGCGAACTATTTACTATCTCAGTCCGCCAGGACCAAGAAATTATAGGATTCGCTAGGTTTCTTTATGGTGTGCGAGCAAGCTGATGACTTGATGAGTAATTACGGTTATGTCATGTGAGCAAGTGCTTGAACAAAGAGGACACGTCTTGGCTAATAGTGCTCGCTTCCTACAGTTGGCCATGCCCTAAAAGTGCACACAAACAGACGAACATCGGCAATTCACTCCTATTTTAATGACCGATTGTTTCGATGTTATTCGACGAATTTATTTATGAGCATAGTTTGCGCTTTATTACATCCCTAATTTTATACGTGCAGAACTTAGGGAAAACCGTTGTGGAATTTCGGCGAATAATTTTCCGGGGGGATTTTTCTGAGTTGGTTGATGAATTAGGTATACCAGTGTACCGTGTCGTGTAAATCTCTTTATTTTATTTATTTATTTGGATGGACCATTAAATTATAAATATTTTTAAGAGTACCGATCAATTTCATGGTTTTTATTTTGTTGGACCTGAATTTTTGGGGGTCAAACCCTATATGGCGAAGCCCTTGCTTTGTTTGCGCAGCACCTGCTCATCTTTCCTTTTTCGGCAATTATGAAAAAAGTTGATGATGGTCACTGTGATTTATTATTACCAAGTTGTATTTTTGAATCTGTTTCCACATTCGCCTTTATGGGAATTTGTTCTTTTACAATACACTTCGTCGTAAACTGGCTCTTATCGCACCACGATTAGATTCAAAATGTACCTATTTCACACTCGAGGTTTTTTTTAAATTTATCACAACTAGTAGTAGTGTGGAATAAAAATTTCCACAGATAACTATGAACTAAGTCCAAATTGGTTCAATTCCTATTGTCGGCAGTGATTTTTTTTTAAATCTCAGCAAATGGGCGCATATGCGCCTTTACGGCAGAGAATAAATATAAATATTTTTTGAATGATTAATTTGTGTTTCTAAATAAAATATCATAAATAAACATGATTATTAAAAAAAATATTTACTTTTATGCACAAATTATTGTGTTCTAAATTAAAAAATATTAAAACTTTCAATTTTTCATATTCGGCTGTTTAGCGGCTTCATACATTTGCTTGTCCTTCAAACTGGCGAAAGCAAAGCGCGGAAAAAAAGCAATATTAAATCACAGTTTCCTGATAATTCATGACGAAAATGCGTTTTCGTTCTATTATTTTGTTTCTTTGAAATTGTAAAGAAAAACGTACTTTGACACACGTGGGCATTTGTTACTGCAGTTCTCGACTCCACAACACGTGCATTCCGAAGCAAGCATGTTAACATATTCAGTGGACTCTGTAACATTGATGTGTTTTAATTATTTTCTTGAAGTGATTATACTAGTCGGCAAGGAGTAGAAGCAGTAGTGGCTGCCACGTACGCCCTTGGGTACACTTAGTTGTAGGTGGTAGGTTCCATCTCCCGCAGGCTCTTGCTTTGTAGATTTTTTCATCACCATTGCTTTCAAAATGCAAAAGAAAATCGATTTGTCCTAGAATCGATAATACAAATGACATTTGATCCACTACCTCACACTGGCCGTAAGATGACAGCCCGCTGCCTCGCAGAAAGACAAGACCTACATCCCAGCACTGCGAAGATTATGCTATGCTTTTCTAGTTGTCAAAGGGGTAATAAATGGTAGAAAAAAGGGTCGGGGGCTTTTGGGACCGGGACCGCGGTTCCGAATTTCCCTATAAATGCAATAATTATTATTTTTGAGTAGTATTTTGGGACCACAAGAAATAAGAAGTTAAAGTACAGTTAACAAAAAAACAACAATGAAAACATCCGAAAGGAAGCCAAAAGACTAAGTGGCAGTGGGCTGCGGGCACATTGCTCGCAGAACGGATAGCCGATGGGGTCGAAAAGTTCTGGAGTGGCGACCGCGAACCGGAAGACGTTGGGTTAGAAGGCCTCCCACTAGGTGGACCGATGACCTGGTGAAGGTTGCGGGGATCCTTTAGATGCGAGACGCACGGGGCCGGTCCTCAGCTCCTCGGCTGGGTCCCGGTCTCACGGTCCACGTGGGGCAGGTCTATGTGCAGCAGTGGAAGATTTTTTTTTTTTTTTCTTTTCTGATTATGTTGATGAATTCTAATAGACGGCTGCCATTTTTAAAATAAAAGAAATATTTTACCGTTTTATAAAAATACTTTTATTAGTATAACTTCTAAATATTTTGGTTGACCGTACTTTCTCAAGACATATCTTTGTTTATTTTATTTGTGGTCCCAAAATACTACTCAAAAATAATTATTGCATTTATAGGGGAATTCGGGACCGCGGTCCCGGTCCCAAAAGCCCCCCGACCCAGAAAAAATATCGCAATATTTTTTCTTTAAAAGCTTTGTGGGTATAATTTTGTACCAATCTCTGTAAAATGTTATTTCATTATCACGAAACTCGCGTAGGCACGTCACGAGGGTCACAACCACGACCTTTCCCGTTTTGCGTGGTGGTAGGAACACGCGACGAACTAATTGTTATATTTTATCTTGGAAACAAGATGCGTTACACTGTTGCGATCTAGTGTTCAGTCATAATAATGTGATCGCCATCATCATACCAGGCGAAAGACGTCAACTGCTGGTCGTAGGCCTCCCTCAACGTCGATTGGTCCCGTGCTTCTCGCATGCAGCGGATTCCTGTGCCTTTTCCAGGTCATCGGTTCTTCATGTCAGAGGTCTTCCAACGGGTCGCCAAGTTGCACGTGTTGCCAGATTTTGATTATTACTTTGTAAACCAACGATGACAGGGACTGGAGTGGGTTACGCTGACTTTTGATCTTACTACACTTTTGAATAGTCTACGTTGTATTTCGTGTAGATTTTAGATACTGTGTGAATTTTATTATACTGAAATAATATTAATGATCACTAAAAAATATGTTAGGTACCAACATTACCTCAACAACATAATATATTAGTTGGCGCCATGTCATGCTGAACTCATCTTTATAAATCCGTCGATTATTAAGACGTATTCAAATTATTATACAATAAAAAAACAAACATTCGGTAACATAATATGTTTCACGATACGATCACACGTGATTCTGTTAGTGATTGCCATCACAATATCGTATTTAGTCACATGTTGACTACAAGTCAACACTACTACGATATTTTTAACTCAAGAAAACGGATCTTTAGCGGCGTCATCCATCTTACCTGGTGGCCTACCAATTCCAGTGTGGGAAAGAGATGGCACTAGACGACCTGTGTAGCTGTCTCTTTCCCACACTGGAATTATTCCTGCTTAAAGACGTCTTAGTAACCTCCCTGATATCATGCAATCCCTGTATCGGGAAATCAGAGTTACCTCTAATACACATTTATAGGTATAGAAACCCGACAAGCGTCGCTCAGTAGCCCAACACATAAAACACCCGTCTAATCAGAAGATCCTCCCTTGTCAGTGGTATACTGTATCTATGTTTTACTTCTCAATAACTTTTTGTAGTTCACATATACAGGGTGTAAACAGACCCTTCACATAGCCGTCAACCAAGCATTTTGTACATCAAACTAAGTAACTTTCTGCCAGGGCTGCGGGACTGTTCGAAAGAGATACCGTGGCCCTGGAACACAAAGGGCAAAGAAGGAACATGGATGGGTTTTAGTCAGTACAAGTCTGACACTCCCTTCCGCTCTGCCCAGAGTGGGATTTGATGATTTCCCATCCGGAAAAAAAAAAAAAAAAAACTAAGTAACTTTACGCAAAAATTATTGCTGGGAATCGACTTTTTTTTTTTGGGGTGAAAAATCACGTTTTACGATAGGACTCGATGGAAAGCACACAAAGCATTGTGCTGATGAAAGAATTGAATAGTACGGGGGTCGTGGAGGTGTGTAAAGTAAAAATCTTACATTAAAAACATGTATTTAAAAAAAAACTTGTGAAAAAGTTGGAACTTTGACACCCAATATCTCCCTAACTAGAAGGTTCCCAGGTATGGTCTAGAACAAAAAAAATGATCGCAAAGACGGGGAGAACAAGTGCCTTTCGTTTATGTTAAGGGTCTATTTACACCCTTTATAAGAACAACTTTCCCTTGAACATGAAGCACCGGTAGACCCATAGACAATTCTGAACTGTTGCGAGCTCGCTTCGCCCGGTCAGGAGGGCCGAAACACCTAGATTATCTTTACTGGACGCTAGGGTTTTTTTCGCCTTTGGATTGGTCTCCGAGTTCTCAATCTGTTCTATGTTACTGTTACTTCGCTCTTTTAGACTTTTAGTATTATATTAGTAAGATCTGGTTGATTGAGGATTCTGATTCTTGACTGGTACGTCTATAATTCATCATTCTTCTAGTCAATTTCGGATTTATACAATACATTCTTTATTGACCACATTTATATCTATCAGCTAAAATCTTTGTTCAAATCCTTCCTTCTCTTTCAGCTCTCCTCTTCCACACATCCATCCATCTTTTGATCATCGTTCTCTTGCCCTTATTATCCTAAATTTAATTGTGGTGGACGCAGCATGTCTGCCTCTTCCATGCTTTTCTTTTAGCCGTTGCCTCAATACTCACACCCGTTACATCTACATACATTTTTTCACACAGACCAACCATCGTTTCTTTGGTCTTCCCCTACTTTTGTAGCTATCCACATTCATACTCAAAGACTTCCTCACGACATTCCTCGTTAATAATCATCACATACCATAACATGCCAACATATATCATTTTTCCGTTCACCGGTCCCACTTTTAGGCTACCTTTTAAATTCTCACACTTTATTATTTACTACCCCACATCACGTAGCCAATACGATACAAAATCATCTTATACGTCTTAATTTTCCTCACTTAATAAAAAGCAAATCGATTGTTTACAAGAAGTCTAATTAACAGAAAAAATATTAATGAGTATAACTATCTGCTGCTGATATTTTAGTCTCGTTTATCGTAAGTGCGGTCATTACTTCTTCAATTACTACCCCTATACGTTGACTGCCCTCAGTACGAGAGGAATCTTCTAGAATTTGATTTACATCGATGAATTTCTTCAGGAAAACAGGAGACAGAGCTTAGATAAGCGAGCAATGTACCTTTGTTTATACAACAATGATTAAAGTCCACTAGACCGTAATGATAACTCAGTACTAATATTATTATAGCAATAATTTACTTGTTATCCAGAAAATGATTTGACTTAGTGTCGGTCCCGCCTTCGAAATAAAAGCTCATTTAATGTGCGACTTAATTACAGTGGATGTGATTATAATTTAGTCATAATTAAATTGTTGAAAAAATTAAAAACTTAACAAAAGGAAGAATTATGTTGGAGCTGTATAAAAGTTTTCTATTTTTATAATAGTGCTTAAAGTGTGTCTTTTAGAAACTTTTTTCTAGAAAACTATAAATTAATTTTATAAGACTGTTAATAATTTAGTTACAATGGGTTTCGACTTTTCCCGGAGACAGTGGTTGACGATAGTCGTCATATCGATAGCTGACTTCTGCAACGCTATTTGTGTTGCCCTACAAGCGCCATTTTATCCTCAAGAGGTGGGTTTACCATCTTTGCTCTAAGTTATATTTTTGAGGAAATTTCGAGGTTTTTCCTTTGAAAGTACGTAGTTACGGAAAGATTTAGTGCTTTATTTCGGAATTCCATAACCAAGAAAAATAAAAGGAGGATTTCAGTGTCCTAGCAAAGGAAGTATGTATGTTTTGGAGTTTACCTCAATGAAAAGAAATTAGTGATTTTTCGAAACGATAGATTTTGTGGTCCAACGCCTTTTTCAGATTCTTTAAAGTCAACTTGACGCATATTGTAATTAGCATTAAGAATAACAAAAAGCAGCGTTAAAAATGAAGATAGATTATTTTTTAAGCGATTCCCCATATTATTTTCAAGAAACTATAACTCGAAAACTATCAAGAAACGCGGAACATACATGAGGTATTTTCAAATACCCCTAAGCATCAGGATAATATTTTTTTTCATGACATTCTCTTTGGGCCACCCTGTACGTCATGTGCGAGTAACTTAGGCGTAATAAGGAAATAACGTGGACATTCTTGCAAAAAAACTCGACTGAAAAGCAAAAAACAAGCGCATTTGGAAACAGGCAAGACCCATTTTTTTTTTTTTAAACGTATAATGGGTCTCGCCCGCACAATTACTTTAAATCTAATTTTATAAATCCTAAATGGGCATTCAAAATGAAAAATGATATGAGAAATCTAAAGAGCCCATCAACTTATTTTTTTTTATTTTTCACAGTATGGTCTGGTTGTCGTGTTTGAAGAACTTTGATGTCTTTAGTGATACTTGCAAGATTAAGACAAATCGATTGACGTAAGAATCGTCAAAATTGAGAGACCAAATGCGTGGGGCATTTGGTCGCCACATAGGAGCAAACATACATTTAAAGGCTTACAATAAACACAATACCCTCCTCAATCGGGGAAAAAATAACCATTTTATGTTTCGCGTCACTTTTTATTTTAAAGATAAAAGAAATTAAATCTTCATTTCAGCCTGAAATCGCCCTCTTCAGTGTTAACCATACCGTATTGGCAGTTAGTAAATTATACATGGTAGATAAAATACTTGAATGAAATTTCCACGGTTCTCGAATCGATTGGTAATCGTGAATTCCTTCTCGCAAGTTTAAATACACATTCATACATAGTCTTTATATAAGTTTTTCAAAATTATTTAAAGGCGTTATCCACTGTTCGTCCTTGACAGTATTAACGTGCGGTCGATTCACTCTCTAATATTTCGACATAATAGCGAGGGGTTTTTTAAATATGTAAAATTACTAAAGGTAGTTAAATCGATCTACATTTTGAATCCACTTTTAATATTTTTTAAATGATTTGAACTAATTTCTGTATAAAAAATGACTTATTTCTACATGATAAATTTATTTATTTGCAAGTCAGACTGACTTATTTGTTTAAAGGGGTTGGTCAGTTTAAAAATTAATTGTAAGGGTGTGCCACACTTGAAGTAGTTTTCATTGGTTAGCCATTTAAGCATAAGGACTCCTTCGTATTTTAAAGAACACTTTGAGGCGTTGGTCCTAGCCTAGCAGAGACTTAAAGTTAAGGGGCATAATTTTGTCCCTTCATACGGAATCGGAAACCAGAAAGTCTGACAACCAGTCTTACCAGATAAGCAGTCGCTCCATGTAAAATACAGCTGCCAAACAATATATATGATCATGAAGTAATACATGACTAAATAAAAGCTGGTAAGCCATAGTGTTAATTTTCGAGAGATTAGCATAGCAGGATAACTAAATTGAATGTAAGCGAAATAATGTTCTGAATCTAAGTAGGTCATTGCACACAATAATTTTAGACTAATAGGTTGATTCACAACTATTATTTGAACTCCTGCGATGCCCTGTCTTGTATTTACTGCGTCTCATTGATATTCATTGAAGACGTAAATACGAGGCCTAACTAAAACAACTATCGGTACCACTATCTCTTATAGTAGTATTTCTTTAATGTTACTTCAGTCTGGGAAAGAGATGAAGCCATTAAGGTGGAAGCACCGTAAACGGTACAATTTGCAGGTCAGTGTCAGGTTGTATGAAATATGATTCGCGACCGTAACGCGTATGTATTTAAGTTCATATTATCATATTGAATTACTATGTTAGGAAAAAGTCATTCAATAAGATTATATAAACTATATTTTGTTCAACATACAATTTGACTACCCTAACGTTTCCCCTTAAAGACGTCTAGCTCCATCTCTTGCACACACGCAAGTAAGATTTAAAAAATACTAGTTACAGCCATAAGAAGTGATGATAGGCCCCAGATTGTGAATAGCTCTTTTGGTTTTATCATAGGGCCAGTAGAATAGAGTCTAACTTTAAGGGTCGAGGATTCTGAGGGTCTAAACAATGTGACATTTTTCAGCGACAAAATGATAGATAAGTCAAAAGGTATGGGACTGACATGTTGCCGTTCATGTCAATCTTGTTGAGAGCAGAGAGTTAGGCAGCAATCACATTCAAAAATCTACCACGAACCAATCAAAGATGGCGTTTTACGACGTGGAAGAGGTCTTTCTTGGAAGTTCTTGTTTTGTGTTAAATATTACTAAAGTAGCCCCTAATCTTCTTAACAACAAGAAAAGCCGTGAGGAAAGTTTTGGGAAGGGTACAACAATGAAACTATGTATGGCCTGAGTAAAAGATGATGTAGCCTGAAAGGGGATGACAAATTAGTGTAGTAAATTGGGGTAAGAGCAAGGGTATGATTCGTCTTAACAGCATACCCAAGTAGCAAAATCATGTCATATAAATGGTACAATAACGTTTTTTATTTAACTTTCAGGCATATTAAAATGGTTTTATAATAGTTTTTTATACGTAAATATAACGGGGGTTTGGGCGCAGATTATACAACATTTTAATCGTGTAGGGGTCGTTTTGCAGTCGCGTCAGCAACAATAACGTTGAGTAAAAATCACGTAGACATTGTAAGTTTAACTAGTAAGGTTTATAATAGTCTCTAGTAATACTCTTATGTAACTATATCATCGTATTGACGTTTTCTTATGCTGGTTTTCGGTCTGTGGTACAAGCTAGACAATTTGTGTGACAATCTATTGTGTTGTTATAAAACTTTAAAAAAAAGTATAAGTCAAATGTTTTAATATTATTTATTAATTTAATGTAAAGAAAGCTTATTGTAGTGGAAGATGACGAGCGGTGACTTATAGTTGGGAATTTAAAATTTTCGATGATATGTATGATTATCTTCGTTAGTATTTTAATGGGCCTCCATAATATTGGTGTTTCAATATTATTTATAAAAATAAAATACATACTTGTCATCAATAATTTCCGCCATATTGCCAATAGACATTGGGCGACTGCATTTAGACATCTATATAACTATTGGTCTTATACATGTTTTTTGTATCATCTATGGCGTCCACCATGACGGTTGCAATTAGGGTTCTTAAGTTATATTAGAATAACGTTTCAACCTAAAAGTTACTTAAAGGTGGTATATACGACCTATTATGACGATTCTATAATAGTTAACTATAAAATCGTTATATAACAGTTTGTTATTTAAGTGTTGAATAAAAGGTTCTAAATTTACAAAACATGGCGACTCATCACTATTTACTGACTGAACCGTTTACTCGACTTAACGTTATATGACCGTCATATAAATTATTGAGGTGACGTTTACAGGACACATTAATATGACTTAAATTATTATAACTAATGCGTCGAACTGAATACTACTTTACAACTGTTTAGTTGCTGCAAAATTGTTATAAAGCCCTTACATGTCTGTTAGTTGTATAGTTCTAATATTATATAACTTTTTTGCTAGTTGGGTAGTAACCCATTTCTCCGAAGAACGATCGTGCAAATCACAGTAACTCATAGTTCCGTTAGTATCGCCTGTAAGTAAATAGGTATTTCCATCCGTGCGATAACCTTCGAGCAAAAAGTCGGCTCTTATCGTCACAATACAATCACTAGGCGTTTGCGCGTACGTCTATGTGCGACGAACTTATATAACTTTGTCTAAAACTACTATTTCGTCAAATGATATCAAAGGTTTTAAATTTTGTAAGGTTAAGATTAAATACATTATGCGTATTAGCACAGAGTCGAGATAAATCCAATTTTTTAAGTATTTAAAATAAATTAAGTACCTGAAATGCAGTGTATGAGTAAAGATTACATATGTACACTTGTATAATTATGTTCAAAATGTCAATTATTCACAAGTTTTAGCGCTGTTTCCATTTTGTACTTGAGACGATAATGACTTTATTAGCTGTCACCCTTTCATAGTCTATTTTATAACCGTAATACACATGACATACACAACAAGTCACATAAGACGTTGGATAGCCTCATATGGCATACTAATCGCAATCGCTACTGCTGAGCATAAGATCTTGGGTTCAATTCCCAGTTCGAACAGTGGTATAGCTTTTTCTATCATGAATTTCTCAGTCGCAGCCTAGAGTCAGAAATTGTGCCCAGTTGATGAGCAATGGGTTCGCCCCCTACTACATGGTACTCGAATATAACTGACAAAATGTAGGTGTACCAAAGGTACCTAATCCTTCAAGGTACGATCTTTACCCTAGACGTTCAGGGAGATGAATTCATTTATATTGACAAAATCCTGAATCAGGATTCGTGACAGGCCAGAGGATAAAACGGTCAATTCAGTCTGAGTGACCGTGGTTAGTAGCTACTCCTATTCCTACCGGATTCTCTTTGAAAAATGGCACAGTCAGTATTCTATAGACAAATAAATAATATAATCACATTAAAGATATGTACTCCGGCTTACCTCTTACAAAAATTGACCATTCGCTACTGGTGACTACAGTTATCATAACGGTTTCAAGGCTACAAAACTATGTGAACTTACAGCACATTATATATCTAGTTTAGAATTAAGTTCCTCTTGGTTAGTTCTTGTAATCGTGATATTACATAGTTAACTAATTCAGTTGACACATAATTACTTATCATTTATTATTCTGTATCTCTGTTCATAAGTTTGGTGTTGAGCAAAATAGTGTTAAAGATGTTATATAATATAGATTTAGATGCAGTTTTAGAACTGGATGATAAGTAAGATGCATATTCTATCTATCTATGTTGAGGAAGGTTAGTTTAACAGTTTTCGTACTACAGCCTAATTTTTAAGTCATTGGTAATCTTTCAGGCGCTGGATTTAGTTACTCGTAACGTAAACAACTAATTATCCTGTGCAGTAAGTGAAATTCAAGAGAGATTTTCTTGACTGTTCCATTTCATTAAGTTTCAAGTAGTAGGAGAGTGGTATATTTTTTTGAAAAACAAGAATTTTACGTCTGTGTTTTTTTTATTTATCTGGAGCTACTGAAGTACAGATTACACTGTTAGCGTTTATATTCTTGACCATGATATTGTTTATAAAATAATTGCATCAAAATAACACAATCGTGAATATCGTACAGTATAGTTGACACACTAATTACGAGGGGCATTTGAAAAGCTCGTAGCCTAATTGGGATAATAATAAGTTAGAAATTTATTTATTATTTATTTTTAGTAGCATACGAAAGTCCAAATTCACCTAAAGTTGCTAACATGTCTTCCTCAACTGTTTTGGTGTTAACACTTTCTTATTCAAATACTTATCACTGCACGATGCTCAATTTTCTCATTTTTTTTAAAATGATGACTACTTGTTTGACGTTATATTGTGAGAAACCGTAACCAATGCAAATAAATAAATGAAATTTGGCGAAATTACTAATGAATAACGTAGCTTCAAAATGAGGGTAATTTAAAAATTACATGCTCCTAACTATATTAGGCTACGAACTTTTCAAATATCCATGGCAACATCGAATGTTCAAGTGTATTGTGTGTTGTGGTATCAGGACACTAGCGCGAAAGACATTTGCGCGAAGGACACTTGCGCGAATCCACATGCGCGAAAAGATATATGCGCGCATGGACTTTTGGGCGATTAGACTTATGCGCGAACGGACATTTACGCACAAAGACACATGCGCGAAAGGACTTATACGCGAATGGTTAGGTTAGGTTAGCTGTAGAGTAAACATAACACTAAGGTTCTTCTAAATCGGAATTGATTGATAAATCTTTTTTGTACAAAGTAACAATAATGCTCTATACATCAATATACATTTGTCATAATAGACATTAAAACAACTGAATGACCTTAAAAATCGACATTAATGAAACCCAAAAGCTTGAACAGAGAGTAAAATTATTTTATTCAAAATCGATATTGTAAATCGATTAAACAATAATTATAACTGGCAACACTATTCATGGTAGATACGAAAAAATAATTTGACATGTCTCTCGGGCAGTGTTGCCACTTCCCTCGCTCTATCTCATTGAAAATAAGAAATAATATGATGTTATGTTTACTCTACAGATTAACCGTAGCCAGTCGCGAGTAAATCTAGTCGCGGAAGTGTCCTTTTGCGCAAAAGTTCATTCGCGCAAGTGTCCATTCGCGCAAGTGTCTCTGCGCGCATGTGTCTATGCGCGTAAGTGTCTATGGGCGCAAAAGTTCATTCGCGCAAAAGTCTAATCGCCCAAAAGTCCATGCGCGCATATGTCTTTTCGCGCAAGCGGGTTCGCGGAAGTGTCCTTCGCGCATATGTCTTTCGCGCTAATGTCCCAGATCCGTGTGTTTTTGTGTTGTTGTTAGTTTAATTCTTTATATAATGATTATGATTGTTAATGAGTGTAAATAAACCGAGAGAAGGTTTCAGATACGATTCTATCTTATCAATCGTTCATTCTGGAATGAACTAATTAGGACAGTTCGGGTACGTACTTGATTGATAACGGATTTTCATTGGCAAATAAACATTTACATTTGGAGCGGATAATAAAACATTTTGTAAACAATGTTAATATACCTTATTCAAAAACGCACATTTTCAGTAATTTTCAAATAAAAAATGCTCAGAGAAATGAGTTTTGTATTTGACTAATTAAAATAATGGTTTATTCACTTATTTATTTTTGGAGGAACTCGTGGCTAAATAGTAGCAGTCGCTTGGGTAGATCAAGCTGCGCTTGCCTAGGCTAGTCCTTGGATGGGTGACCACTCATTACATACCGAGTTTCCTCCGTGCCTTGGTAAGCACGTTAAGCCGTTGGTCCCGCTGTCATTTGTAGTGGCCAGAAAATCTGACAACCAGTCTTACCAAGAGGTATCGTATTACCAGTACTAACTGGATTATGGAGGTCAGATAGGCAGTCACTCCATGTATAATTCTGGTATTCAGCTGCATCCGATGAGACTGGAAGCCGACCCCAAAGGTAGATGACGATATCCGATTACGGCCCACTCTTTCTAACAGTCCAATTTCCCAGCAGTGGGATCGTTAAACGCTGATTATGCTTGTGCTTACAGTGTAGGAAGCCATGTTTTTTTTAAACGTCAGTCTCATCCCTGTCAAAAGTTATTAAGTTTCGAACTTTTCAACTTTAACGGTGACTTAGGCGATTTTCTCCAACGTGTTTGACCTTTGACTACAGTAAAACAGCGATCAGGACATCGGACTGAATAACATTAATGTTACTGCAACAGGTCAATTTCTCTGATCCGTGGTATTGTATCATAATATCAGTAGATAATTGAATTAATTAATTAAGCCATGTGATTGCAATTATTATCAATGTTACATACATCTTTAGGGTCTTGATCTTTTACGGGAAATAACGATTTGTTGTAGGTATCTTACATAGATAGAAATACAATGTTTCTGTGCACACTACAAAATTGTGAACTTGGTTTAAGTTTTTTCAGCCATTTTCTTTTATTTCTTGTACGAATGCTTCCTATAAAAGTTTATACTATCCTACTTGTTAAAATCTCCAAGCGGATTTGTTAATTTCGTGATTCCCATGACTAATCCCGCTGTCTAATTAAAGCTGCACAAGGATCTTTTGGCGGGTGATCAAAATTAAACAAAAATTTGCAAAGCCATGCAACTTTTATTTAATACATTCCACTAAGCAACTTCACAAATGTCATAGGAAATGTTTGTCAACAGCTCCTCTCAGTTGACGTCATTCCTTTGAGCACTAAAAGATCCTTGTCTCATTGATTTTTGTAATTTCTCTCACCAACAACTTTTTTTAATTCCAGGCAGAGAAAAAAGGCTGTACAGCCACGGAGTATGGGCTGGTCTTCGGTGTGTTCGAGCTGGTGGTGTTCCTGGTCAGTCCGATCTACGGCGCCCACTTAAACAGGCTGGGCCCGAAACTGCTCTTCAATGGTGGTATTCTCACAACAGGCACATGCGCTATCTTCTTCGGGTGAGTAGTTTTAGTTTCTTTGTTAGTGTAGGTCTAGCTATGTAATTATGTAATAGCAATAAAAACAAAATTTCGTTAAAAAAAAGTAAATGAGTTTTCACGATTTTTAAGTACGTTACAAAATAATGATATAACATTCAAAATTATGTCAAAAACCTGTTTTACTATTGATGTTTTTTATATAAAAAGTTCCTACATGAAAAATTCATTTTCTATCAACTGGCTGATAAGCGTGTAAAAAAATGGAACGGCCATTACTTTTCCGAAGAAGAATATTGTAGAAAATAACTTTTATGGCATCCCAGAATTTTTTGACGGCTAATGGCCAGTCACAGATTTTATTTTGCAATAAGAAACACTGAAGAGGTTACAGGTATTATAATATAAATAATTACGCAACTGAATCGTAAGAAGGTTGTAAAAGGCAAACTTAATTTAGAAAATTATTTCCTGCCGATTAATAGCGATGAAAGAAAATGAACACTAAAAAGTTTCCATTATATTATAATTTATTCAACTGGCTAATATGCTTGAAAAAACAAAAATCAGCTATTTATTTTTCCGAAGAAAAAATAATTAAGAAGAAACGTTAATGGTATCAGACAATGTTTTGATCGCAAATGGCCAGTGACTAAATTCTACAATAAGACCAAAAAGGTTAGACACCATGACTAAACTCCCTATTTTTTAAATTATACTGGGTGATACAATGACCTCTTAGCGTTTGGATGACGTGAATTATATATTTTGAAAAATGTATTGAAAAAACAAGGGTTTGGCTATGTTTTGGTGTTGGTTCTATAGGTGTAGTTCATTATCGTTTACTGTTTTATCTATTGTCCTAAATGAACAAGTTTGCACTTTTGTTTTTTCTAGGATGCTGGATAAAGTGGAGGGCCACGTGCCGTTCATCACCCTGAGCTTCATCATCCGCATCGTGGAGGCTATGGGCAACGCTGCCTTCCTCACTGCGTCCTTTGCGATCATTGCCAAGGAGTTCCCTAATAATGTGGCTACTATGTTTGTAAGTTTTTCCTTTCAGAAAATTATAATATATATTTATCGATACAAAATAAAAAAGTTGAAGTGATGGAGGAACCTAGTCCAGAGCTGATTTGAGCTTTCGATAGGAGCAGGATTAAATTTTGACGATTTTCTAAAAATTATTTAGGTAAGTGTTTGTATTCCTCGCACCGGTTTTGAAGAGATTTAAGAAGAAAAATAGCATCTGATATCAGCGAATGAAAAAGAGGAGCCCTAAAGCCGCACGGATCAATTTTTTAGTTTGACCCATGATATACCGAGTTTCCTCCGTGCCTCCGGAAAGCACGTTAAGCCGTAGGTTCCGACTGTCATTTGTAGATCTTTGACAGTCGTTTTAGGTTGTCAGTGGCCCAAAAGTATCGTATTGCCCAGTACTAACTGGGTTATGGAGGTTAGATAGGCAGTCGCTCCATGTAAAATACTGGTATTCAGTTGCATCATGTTAGACTGGAAGCCGACCCCAACGTAGTTGGGAATATGCTCGGTAGATGATCAGCACCAACACAAAGCCAGTGAGCCAAAACCCCTGGAAATCATTCCACCTGGGTCAGGTACACTTGGCGTGTAGGTAGGTGATCCAACCACCAATCAAAAGCGAGAAAACATCATCTAAAATGCGTAGCACAAGTCTTGAACAACATTACATCAGATGAATGTCATTGGACGTAACACTAGCTGAGATTAGCCACGCGGTGGGTTCAACTGAGGGTCGCGTGATTGTGAGACTAAACATTGATCTCGAGCAGAGGAGATAGCGTGCCATTGACCTACGTACGACGTATTACATTGATAATTGAAAACGTGGTCATTGTGAGTTTTGCACCAGAATATGAAAACCGGTGCTAACTCTTAGGGCAAAAGTGACTTTGTATCAGCGATAAAGATGATAGAAAAGTCTTGAATTGTTCAACCAACTTATCTGTGCAGGCGGGAAAACACTGAACTAAAATAAATGTTCCAAGTTCGACATATTGATGCATTTTTTCTTAATAAGCAGCGCCACCTAGAACATCAAATTTAAAGTGGTCATACTGTAGAAAGCTATCGAAAAGCTAATATTAATACTGAAGTCATTCAAGATTATTTGCATGAAATACGGTACATTATGGTCTTACAAATAAAAAGGTTTCACATTGTAGATATACAAACCCGTAAGTGGGCCGTTTATTGTAGCTGTGAGCAAAAAACTATAATATTCACGGCTTTTCAGATTATGGTTATCTTTTTCAGATAGAACACGTTTTTGTAAAACAGAATCAACCTAACATCTAACCGTACTCTTGTCAAAATCTCTGAAAAAAAATCTTGTAACATACATAGCAATGTTAATTGTCAACAAAATGCTATCATAATCACGCAGGCACCAAACTCACATTCAATCGGGCTATACTACAAGAATATTTTAGCGCCCCAATGTCTTTGACAGGTGTGCTGTTAATAAACAATTGTGAAATTATTTCGTGAAATGCGCTAAAAATACAAAATTGCAGCGTTCGTTCGGATTTTAGCCACGTGCTCCAAAGAGAGGGATATCTTTTCTATGCCAATCTATCGCGCTAAATTTAAAAGTTCCGTGTACTTCTCCCGACTCTTTTCTACATCTAAACCTTAATTGAAATTTCCAGGCATCCCTGGAAACGTTCTTCGGCCTAGGTTTGATCGTCGGCCCAACACTGGGGGGAGCTCTATACGACTTCGGAGGCTACTCCTTGCCGTTCGCTGTTCTCGGGTTTGCTCTGTTCTGTGCCGCTGTCATGAGCTGTCTGGTGCTGCCAAAGAACCATGACGATGAGGATCTGAAGCCTAGTGGACGTGAGTTGAAGCTTGCAATGGCTATTAATAAAATGTTGATTTGATGTGAACTGCGTGTTAGTGAAAATAATGGGAGCAACATTTTTCGAATCAACCGTGGCTGACCATTTATTTACCAGGCGTTTTTCTTGCACTTGATTGCAATGTACCAACTACAAAATGAATAGAAAATGTATTGACCTGCGCGTGAGTACAGACTTGCCCGATTTTTGACGATTGACACATATGAATCAAATAAAAACAAGTAATCCTACTTTTTACCGAACGTGTAGATCGTTTTCATCAATTGAAAAGTCAACAAGTGATTCTCGATTTTATTCCTAATATTTATCGATTACAATAAGTAGAAGCTGACAGACCATATTAATCAACAATAGTGAAGCTAGTAAGTCACCATAAGTGATAGTCCAACACTAATATAGGGGGTATTTTAACAATAAAAACATTTCTTTTGCAGCCTCAATGATATCTCTGCTGAAGGTGCCTGGCGTGGTGCTGTCCGCACTCAGTATCATGGTCACCAGCATGAGCATAGGCTTCTTGCAGGCGACGCTCGAACCACATCTGCGACAAGTAAGTATGACTATTCTTTCGGATTAACTGTGCTGACTGACTCCATTTAAAAAATCTCGGTTTTTACACAATGACCAAAAATAAGTAATGTTAACTTTTAATTACGCGATAACTTGTAAGGCCTTGAATTGAGTTCGTTTTCGTGTCGGTTAGTGTGAGTAGAATATGTAAGACTACGGAATGTTGATGTTCAGCTGCATCTTATAAAATAATCCAAGCAATGATCGATTGATGAGATTAGGGAACCGCATTAGCATTGTATGTATACTTTATTTATTTAACACTTCAAGCACAAAAGTACAGACGCGGACTTAATGCCATAGGCATTTTCTACCAGTCAACCTTTGGGTGATGCAGAGACAAGCAGTGGTAGGTGTATAACTGAAAATAATTATATAAAAATAATTAATTATTATATTTTTATTACTTTACATGTTTTCCTAAATCAGGTTAGTAACTCAGCAGACAACCGATGGACATGTTTTAATTCGCTTTCATGGCTGTATCGACGTGTTCGTCTTAACCACTTCATGTTGCTGTCGAACCATTAACAGGTTGATGTGAAGGCTACATCTAGGGTAGCGTAGAACATCCAAATTGTTTTATCTAGATTTTTATTTCTATGAAATTCACATACAGTATTACGGTCGCGAATCATATTTTGATCATCAAGCAAACAAATAAAAAAAGAAGATTTTTTTTGTAAAACCCTGGCGATTACGCCTAGCGACAAAATCCAACCCCTTAGTTTGCAATGTCATTATTATATTATTCTAATACACCCCCCTCCCCCACAGTTCCAGTTCTCGTCTATGGTCCTTGGCCTGATGTTCGTGATCAACGGCGGTGTGTACGCGGTGTCAGCGCCGGGCTGGGGCTGGTTATGCGACCACCCCGTGGTGCGCCCCAAGTATGTCATCGCGTGTGGGTGCGCCTTCGTGGCGGCAGGGTTCCTGCTGATAGGACCTGCGCCTTTCTTTGAAATGCAGACGTGAGTTTCGATTCCTTTGTCTAACCTTAATTATGTCTAGTTATGGTACTTTTAGGACTACTGGATAAGATTGTGATATTAACAGTTGTGGGGGTCTAAAATGGGCCCAAATAATGAACTGCCTCTGTAACCATTTTAAGAATTTTACGTAATTTATATTATTATCCTATAGTCATTCTCTGCTAAAGCGGCCATTTTAGACGCTAAGCTGTCCAAAGTTAACAGATAATCTGGACACAGTGTGACGAAATCGACACTAACAACTGATGGTGCTCAAATACAGCATGAGTTCGATAGCGAGGTTTGCAAAATAGTCTTAACTAATATAAGATCAGTCATTCTCTCAGAATAGAGCTGCTTTTAACTTCACATACCACGCCTGTCAGATTGCTGTGGCAACCTTTGGAGTTTTTACGTCTCTGCATTCTGTTCGAAGATACCTTTAGTAACTGAAATCTGTTCATATTGTGTGATTACAGACAAATGTGGGCTGTGATAGTCGGCCTGATGCTCCACGGATTCGGTATGGGTAGTCAGCTCGTCGCTTCCTTCTCTGACGCACTTGGAACAGCCATGTAAGTACCTACCTATAATGTTTTTCTCATATTGCCGTTAGGTATAACTTGTACCTACTGTTTGGGCCCAGAAAGACACCCACTACCATCTGCCTTCGATAGTTTTTCTGTTGATCTTCCTCTCGCTCCGGGGTTACGTCAAGGCTTCTTGCGTCTTCTTATTCACCATACGAGCGAAAAGACTAACACCAAAACGCTATTATCTTTTGTTGGGAATTGAAAAAATATCATCTGGCACATTAACAACTCAAAACCAGACCAAAAGAAACAAAAAACTAATCAGTGTCAAAAGAAATTCTTCTCTAATCTCTAACCAACGAGCAAATTATTCACATTTTTTACCGCATATTCATCCAAAGTTGCACTCGTTTTTTTTTAATAATTTATCTCTTTCCTTAAGAAAGGATAGTATCTACACTAACGCAGCTTTTGTAAAAAATGGGCCGGATCCACTACCGTTTACGTAATACGTAACATCAAAAAGTGTTGGTTGTATCATGGATGCGTCTACAGACATAGGATAAGTATCATTATCATGCACAGACCGACATCATCACAGGCTTTTCTTAATTTGTACGTCCCTAGTCAGTAGTTCGGGTGTGACTAGGGTTTTATCCAGATCTTCCTGATATTATAAATTATTATTACGGATCAAACCAATAAGAAAACAATTTTTAATTTATTTCTTCCCCAGTGCAAGCGGTCTCCCGAACTCCATAGAGACGTACGGGTTGGTGTCAGGCATGTGGACGTCCACGTTCGCTCTGGGAGCGTTCATCGGCCCCACCGTGTCAGGGCTGCTGTTCGACTCCATCGGCTTCAGAAGCTCCACGCTCTTCGTATTCATACTGCATGTTCTAGTGGTATGTATTGTTGAATGTTGGTTTTTCAAGGTTGGCCAAGGAGACATTAATATTAGCACACATATTTCAAAACTGCAATTTATGAACATGATCTTTCTCTTTTACAATGCTGCTAGTAATGCCCTATTGTCCTTCATCTTTGTGCGTATAAAATTGACGACAGTTTAGATTTGAATTGGTAGTTCTTCAAATCGTTTCTTAGTTTTAATCTATGCCTTTGTTTTGTTAGATGGTGTTGATGCTAATGTTCACCTGGACCTGCGACCGCTCTTCCAAGATGGATGTCTCAGTGTCCGCCGGAGACTTGCTCCAAATCGATGGAACCCTGGATGAAAGCGTCCTCATTGGCGACAAGTTCCTACCTCCTACTAGGACTAAGAGGTAATTATTTCGTCTGTATTCATCCTCTTCTTTTTTTTAAAGACGCAGGATTATCAGATGCAGGATCATGGTTCATGCTTATCGTATCATCCCGAGCACGCACAGGTAAATTATTACTAGAGTAACCATCACGTCTTTAGGTCTCCAAATACAGTGATATGATGACGCTGTCTTCTTTATTTTTGGAAACCAGAACTCAGTTTAAAGCAGGCTAATGCTGTTCTCTCTCAAGTTATACCACAGACCCAAGTTCCGTTCGACATATTCATCCATACCATGTCACCTATTTGCCGATCATCTCATTCCGCGCTTTGAGGAAACGAACTTTCAGCTCAAGGTAAGATACTATCACTTGCCTTTTCCAAACTATTATCATCACCGCATACACATCAGCATATGCGAGTATTTGGCATACAAAGCTATCCCTCAGACTGTTGGCTCGGACTTGGGGCAGTGTGATGGTTATCTATTTATATATTTATTCTATGTCAAAGATTTTCGAGCCGGTGCACGGTGGATGACCCACTGGTAGAAAACATGGTCATCGGAGACAGACTACAGGAAGACAGGGCTAGAAGGTAAGTCAAATAGCATAGTCTATAATAAGTAGGAGACTTACAACCTTTTGTCTTGCAAGTCTAGTAACATCAGATACGTTTGACTAGCGAGTCACCAAGTAGACTTTCCAATCCAACTTGCACTGGTACCACATGGTTGATTACGGCCCACTCCTTTTCACAGAGAAAAAACCTGTGTCCCAGCATTGGGACATACCTAGCTGGTTCTGCTTATGCTAAGTGCATTCTTCTGAAGACAGAATTACCGAAGTTCTAATTTTCTGATACGATTAATATTCCTCGTCTTGACTCTGTTAACAACCAGCTTTAAGAAATCTAAATAGACATCCAGCTAACAGTTGGAACTGCCAATGCAATACCAATTCAGAACCTAAAACGAACTCACCAGCTACATCTCTAATTCCCTAAACCTTTCCAGTCGTCGCTGCGGCATCAGCGTGGAACAGTCCCGCCCGCCCGCGATGAACAGCCTCATCGCGTGCTCCAGCTACAAGAACCGGCGCAGCCCCTGGAGCCAGCGCACCCCGCGCTACCGCCCCACCTACGGCAGCCTCGACCACAGGTATAGAGGAGCCTATAACACGTAAATCTGGAGCTGGCAGTAGGGTAAGATGATAGGTAGGAAGATTTTTAGGCTGTGTGTGTTGGGTTGGTTGAGACATTGCAAAAAAATAGTAAGACACACGGTCTTACTATTTTTTTGCAATGTTGCCTCTTTGCTTTACTTTACTCATTTTTTAAGTCAGGCTAAAACATTCGGATGATTTTAAGATTATAATTAATTGAAGTTAATTTACTCATATTTTATTTTTGTTTAAATTTAATGTTTTGTCAAATTTAATTTTTGCTCAAATGTAATTTATAGGTCAAGTGTAATTTTTGCTCAAATGTACATTTTGCTCAATTGTAAGTTTGCTCAAAAGTCTTACTTTTAATTTCCTTGCATTTTCTTATCTTGCATTTAAGTTATATTTATTTATAGTTATTTGAGGATATTCCACATAATATTTAATTTTATAGAAATAAAAAGTATGTAATGATTAGTTTAGATATAGTAGATAAGCTAAACAGTTTTATCAATTTATGTTAGGAGTTTTATTTTGTAAATAAATAATAAGTTATGTGTTCTGAAACGTTTGAATAATAAAAATGTATCTTAAATTTGTGGTTTTCATTATCTCAAAATGGGAAATTCCGGAAGCTGTACCGTTGCATCAAAGTTGGGCGTAATTAATTTTTCTCTGGCTATCTTTTGTTATAACTACACACATTAATATTTATAGGTTAATTAGGCTTAAATCCTGATTTTTTTTTTCTATAATTATTATTATGAGCCTGATGTGGAACACATCTGCAAGGCAAAGGCCCTCCCTTTCCTCTTTCCATTTATCTCTGTCTTAGGCTATTTGCAATCCTTTTGATAAGAGTCCAGCTCGTCACACCATCTCCTATAATAAATAACAATATAAAAATAATATGTTTTTTTTTACCTCTGATGCAATTTTATCAAGTGGCTGAGTGGTACCGGTCGGAATTATTTTAATTTGTGGTTTAATAAAGATAATTTACAGATTGCCTTTTTTGTCCTCAATTATTATATGACGAATAGTTATTTTAAAAACGTGTGTAATGTTAATTGAGGAATGTTATATGACCGACTTCTGTGTTTTAAAATTTTATAATGATTAATTTTTCATACTTACTACTTATCTACATTATTTTGTTCTACATGTACAAACGTCAGCACATCAAGCTACTACCATCTGTCAAATTTCTTTAATAGATTTTCAACTTTATCGTTAAGGCATTAGATTCAAGGTTGATTAGGAAAATTTGACAGTTTCGGGTAGCTTGACGTGCTAGCGTCTATACAAAGCTTAACCGAGACATATTATCAATTAAAATTTAAATATTCCAACTAAGCACAATTCTGAAGAATCAGGCTAAAGCCCTATATTTATATTTGTTCTGGTCGCAAACAGAATAAAAATATAGTCGTATTTGTGTTTTTAATTTATTCTATTCGCAGACATTAACAAAATTAACTAGAGTTTTTCTTTTGTCAATATAATACGATATTATTTGAGATAGAGGTTACCTATAAATTTAACGATGGTGATATAGATGCTTTGTAATTATTTTGTTCTTTTTTCATAATAATCCCTTTTTTTTCGATCCTGGGTTCGATTTATTGGTCGAGCAAAGTGTTATTAGGTTTTTCCATCAGGATTTTTTTATTAGCAGCCACGGTATCTAAATTTGTGCTCGACTGATGGCAACAGGTTCGACCCCTATTACATGATACTCAAACATAGTGCAATAGAGGGGCATTCTTAGGTACACCTCTGCCTAACCCTTAGGAGATTACAGGCATGATGTTAACAAATATTATGTTATGTCTTTTTTTATATTAGTGCTGACCAGGGGGCCTACCATGAGGTCTAAAAGCAGGAGTAATTCCAGTGTGGTAAGGAGACAGCTATACAGATCGTCTAGCGCCATCTCTTTCCCAGGATTTGCTATATTACATGGGTCCAATCAAACCAAACATAAAAATCCAAACAAAACAGCACAAATAATCATGACATGTTACTTAATAGATTTAGTTAATCTACACGAAAATAACTAACTTTTCTAACACATAACAGTCAATGACATTAGTTCACGGCCGTAATCCCCGAAGGGTTAGTCAGAGTTATATCTAATAGTGCCTACACCCACATTTCGCATGTTACAACAGTCAATTCACGACTTAAAAGTGTAAAAAGCATTCCATCACTGCTCCAAAAGATAGATATATTTCCAACAGACTGTACAAACCATCGATGTATTAAAAACAAGTGAATATCTGATAATTGCAAGTTCTTACATAGGTAAAAGTCGTGTAGAATTTTTTGAAAGCAAGGACGTTGTCGGTATTGGTAAACTAGAGTTATTTATAAGCTGAGGTTTCTCTCGAATAGGTTGATAAACTCTGGTATTGTTTGTAATTTCGCTAGTTATGTAGCTTGGAGTTAGTACAATCTTGAGCCTGGTGAAGAAGACAAATGCGTATAACCTAATAGATTTACAGGTTTGTGGCCTTTCAAAATCTGGCCAAAATATGCTTTTTCTTTATTGGGAATTTGGGATAAGGCAAAAGTATGAATAGTATGAAGCGTATCATAACCGACCTATAATTTTCCCACAGCAGGCCACAGGCCAACTCTCTGAGAGCGGTAATATGTTACGGGAGACGCCCCGGGCGTCGGGGGCCACGTGGTAGCTCCCGGCCACCGTAAGCGCAGGCCTGTGGACGGCGAGTAATTAGCTAGCTCGCCGTCCGGCCGTCCTATGACGACAGGCCGTGTCGACGGCGCGTTCGTGTTTCACGCGCGCCTCAAAGAGATGTCAGCAACCAGGAAGGGGTCCGCATGGGCTGATGCCTGCCAGCGCTGCGGGACTGTTCGAAAGAGATACCGCGGCCCTGGAACACAAAGGGCAAAGAAGGAACATGGATGGGTTTTAGTCAGTACAAGTCTGCAGTCTCTTCCGAAAAAAAATGATGATGATGATGATGAGATGTTGTGACTGTTTCCTATGGCAATTTATTCAGAATGCTTGGAAGAGTAAGAGAATACGTCCAGACCCTTAGGTGCTACCTGTCTTCGATTTTTTGGTTCTAGAGCAGCCGATGTTTTCCTTCACCGTTTTGAGAGCAGTGGTGATGAAATCGTAAGGCAACGTAACTGAAAGTAAGTTGTGGTTCTCGACAAAGAATAATTATCGTATCATGTCATTTATTTAGTTCAAGTTACACAACTCATTAATCTTAGTAAAACACTCAATTCAGGTGTAGGTAGTACTTTTATTAGATAATTTTTTAGAATTACAAATGACCTAGGTTCATTATAAGTTTACGAAGCTTAATATTGTGTCATACATTAACATCATACATAAGTTATGTTATGTTAGTTAGGTGGCTATGTAATGACGACGGGCTAGTAATACTAAAGACGGGTTTGTGACTGAATTTATCATTCAACTAACATCGTATATGAATAGGATAATTAACTAATTAAATATTCTATTTAGGTAATATACTACAGGGACCAGTTTTACATACTTAGGATGAATGTTTTTAATATTAAAAAGGATTTGACATTCTAATTGTAGGTCGTTTTAATTACGACCTAAAAATATAAAATATAAAGATATAAATTAAATTAATGCATCTATTAACTACGAAAAGTATTATATTATCTCATAAATGTAAAAGCTTACATGAAAACCCATAAAGATACACATAGCTACAAACAATACTGTCACACTGAAAACAAGAGAATCTAACACACACCTAACCAAACTAAACTCTTCAGACCATATCCATTGCCGGCCACATACTTAACCTCCATTAAGAACAAAACCAGCTCTGTACATCATCCACTACCTTACACTCAAGTGAAGCTACAAAGTTCCCAGGCGTAAAGGTCAGATACCCACCGCGACGGCATAAAGGTCGCGGCCCACTTGACATGAAGCTCGATAGACTGCTGAACTTAGTAATATACATAATAATAGGATGGGTTAGTAGAGAAAGTAATGCCGAAGTAGATTGTAAGACTGGGTAAAAATTAACTTGGAAATACTTATTTATATTCCAAGTAAAGTTTAGGTTCAGTAAAGTGTTTTATTGTTTTCTTTTTCCAAAATATGGGAATCGTTAGAGCTGTTATCTGTTATTCTGCTTTAAAATGATATAAGATGTTTTAAGCTTTCACGGCTTGTAACTAAAAAAAATCAATAAAATACCGAAACAAATCAGAGAACTTCCAATTAATTACTTCAAAATAAAACTTAAGAAATGGCTCTTTAATAACGTGTTCTATACAATTAATGAGTTTTTGACTTATAAACCCATTTGTAATGGTTAAGTAGCTTTTGTTCCTATTTTTATTTTATTTTTTGATTTGTTATTTTTTTTTCTATGTTTATTACATTTTGTTAAATTTTTAACTAGTACTAGGTACCTAAAGCATGAGTACAATGTGTTAGGTATTTTAATTTTAAGTTTGCATGCTGAAGGAAGTCAGCGAAATGTGTGAAACCTTTTATTTTATAAGACCATCATGTACCATTTCATGCAAAATAAAGAATCTTGAATCTAAACTAAAGTTACACTGTCACTTACAGTGATTTTCAATTATTCTGAGCTCCCGATATTTCGACGCTGTTGCAAGCGCCATGATCGTGGGATGACTGGAGAATGCGGGTGGATGATGAATAAATTGTTAGGTGCAGACAAATCTGTCTACCTTCTTTCTTAGTCTGATAGTTAGGTACACCCACATTTCTCTGTATTTTTATTAAAATTTCAAATTAATTACTTACAAACTTAGCTACATATTTATTATTCATTCATCAAACACTTAGCTAGAAATCTAGAATTATCATTGAGCCAATTTGCATAAGTTTATTTTTAAATGCAATCAATTTTATCGTTTCTAGGATGCATTTATCCATTTAATTAGAACTATGCAACTCTAACTAATTGAAACAATTAAAATGCCCGAAATATCAAGGAAAATTATCTGTAGATTAAATCATTATAACATAATGATCAATCTCTTCAATCAAACAGTGACATATAACAACATTAAACACGGAAGGATAAATAACCAAGGTAGACTAGACCAGCTATCAGAATATGTCAAAAAGCCGTGATTTTTCAAAACATCCAATTTATTATAAATAAATTGGATGTTTTGTGTGTTGTTTTTAGTATAATGATGAAGTAATATAGGATTTAATTAACACAAAGATGACGCATCATTCGAAAGATTATTAGAGATAATCCTCCAAAAAGAACTAAAGAATATTAACGATTTTCGTTGCAGGGACATTCCAAGGTTGATTAGCCATTTTTGTGACTTTGAAATCAATTTTACACCGTGTCGAATAAAGAAAATAATGAAAAATCATGCAGCTGTATTAAAATTAACTTCGAGTGTCACAACTATAACATTTAAAACTCTGTTTATTTCGCAAAATATGCAGTCATGTTATATATACTCCAAAATAGGAGGTGGTTCTCAATTCGGCTGTATTTTTTTTTTTCAATGCTTCTTACTTCATAATGTTTTAACTCTGTCATTTATAATGCAATTTGGAGATATCTTTTTTATTTGAAAGAATTATACTTCCAGATTGGTCCTACTTTTATTATCCCCCTTTATTCTAGTCCTTAGATCAAAGGCCTTTCACCCATCTTCGCTTCATCTCAATTTATTGCTGACTGTGATCAATGATTAGAAAGAGTCAAGTTTTATCTATCGTCTGTTCCCGGACCTTCCGTGCTTTCGTTGGCTGCTGTTTGGGACTCACTCTGCTCACTCAGTCTAACCGGATGCAGCTGAATACCAATATTCTACATGAAGCGACTGCCTATCTGACCTCCACAACACAATCGATTTAGCACTGGGTAATCAGATACCCCTTGTTAAGACTGGTTGTTAGACTTTCAGGCCACACAAATGAGAGCCGGGACCAACGGCTTTTTTTTTCGGATGTCTATGACAGCCGGGACCAACGGCTTAACGTGCTTTCCGAGGCACGGAGGAAACTCGGCACGGCACCTCTGTGTGTGGGTGGTCACCCATCCACACACAGAGGTCCACAGATCAACCTAGGCAAGTGCGGTTTAACCCGAAGATTGATCCGAGCGACTGTTATTATTTAGAAACGAGCTTCTCTGCTCACTGACTCACTAATGAAAAAAACATAACTAACTGATAACAACTGATGATAACTGATTATGATTATAAACTGTTTCTTCAAAACTTGTTTCTCTATTACTACGTCATCAGTAAAGTTACAGCTGACTCATGCAGATGTTTATCTCTCTCATCTTTGTTCCGCCATCTCTTTTGTTGATTCTTTGAAATCTGAGGTTGAATCAGACTTGTGAGAATTGCTTTTGCACTGGATTCAACTTGATGTCTTGGTAGCTTAGTACTTGTGAGTGCGGGGTAAATATTAAGTGGACTAAGGTAAATAATGTTGTCTTACTTCTGCAGTTGTTGTGTTAGGTATACATAACTTTGTAAGTAATTCTAAGATTAGACTTTCTGTTTATCTGCTCTATCGTCCGTCTCGTAGTCGTCGCGTCGCAATGAGTGGTTCGGTGGTTCGGTTTTAAAATACTCTTGTACAACTACATTTCTTTAAAAAAGTAATGTATCTTAGGTATAACTACAAAATTAATGCATTTTATATGAAAGTAAGTTTACACAATAGCCACCTCTCCGTGGGAAGAAGAGGGCCGTAATTAACCATCTTAAAAACAAAAAAGAAACTCCGTCCCAAATATTGGGTGTAACAGAAAGGGTATAGTCATATGAAAGGATATACTGCAGACCATGAAACTGAACAACTTCCTCCATGGGTCCAATATCGTGTCTGCTGATCTACAATATTTGCTCAAATCACAGCACTCAACAGTGATTTTTTGCGATAAGATTAAATTAATAAGATGCTAAATTCTTAATAGCTTTTAAAACTACCTGGTTACTTACATAATATTAAATGCTTGCAAAAAAATGGTTTACCAGACACTAATAAGAATAAACTCATCAGCTATTCAAACTCATAATTACCTACTAAGCATTTTAACGCGTAAAGAGAGCTTAATCTGAAGTTTGCAGCCATCAATGAGTTTTCATAAAATATATATTTTTTTTTTAAACAATTCTAATATCTAGATCTGGCTCGCGAGGTTGTCGACGTGTGGGACGTGAGTACAGCAGTCATTGTGCTGATAGTCGTGTCGGCCAATGGCTTAATAGCAAATAGCCTCGATCAACATCTGAGGAGGCTCTCGCTTGGCAGCTAGATCAAGGGCTTGATTCAGAAAGCAGTACTTCTGGACACGGCACCGTTAGGAGGTTCCTCTCTCAAGAGCTCTGACCACCGGTAAGATCGGACCGAATTTTTGGACAAAGCCCATTATTGAAATATACAAGGTTTTTATTTAATAATAATACATTTTGCAGATTGAGCTAGAATGTTGTCCAATATAATTGCTAGTCTCCAGTTAGAGGTATTCCCAAATCAAGTCGAAATTATGGTTACCCTGCTCGAACGATGTATGAGAAAACATAATTTTTAAGATTACACGCGTTGTAAGCTGTTCTAAGGGTAAAACGATAATGTCATTCTAATGAGGTTAAAATGCCGAATAAATGGCGTTCACACCGAAATCCTAGCAATTATAGATAATGTGATATCAGCGTACAAAGTAACGTTTCGATCGCGCGGCCACGTACTTTTTGTTTTGGACTTATTTCGTCTGTTTAACAAAACTTTAGTAGTATTTAATGCTTTCGTTAGATTTGACAAATTAAGACCTTTCTTCTTGTAACAGTTTTAATGTATGAAGTCTTAGGTTTAAAGAAATAATCAACAATAAAGAAACAACAAGTGGAGGATTGCGCGGCCATTACTTCCAAGGTGAATATTTCGTAAAATATTGATCCAGAGCTTATAATTCTTTTTTAGACAATTTTTGACAAATTTAGTCTTCAATTGACAAAAAGAATTAGATCTCTAACGCAAGTAGTTGCTGAGATATGCATGGCCGCGCAATCCTCCACGTTACGTTCGCGCGGCCAACTTAAAACCCTTATAACTTCTTTATTTCTACTTTGACAAATTTTGTGTTTGTACCCTTCGATTTTGACAAATTTTTTGGCGAAGTTTTTTTCTGTTTTGATAACTTGGCGGAGCAATCGTAACGCACACAGTTTTTTATCTTAGAGAACATAATTTCGATCTTAAGTAACAGGGTTAATCACAAGCACTCGTCAAGAGGTCTGTGTTTCTAGTAGATTCCACACTATATTAAGAAAGAAATGGGCCATTCCGAACAAATGTGTGGGCAGAGTAGCAAAAACGGGGGCTTCGCAAAAGTCGCGAGTACCAGGGCAATAGGAAAAGGTAAGATATCATCAGTGAAGACCCGCTATGTGGGGTGGAGGCACCGCATCTTTGGCGCTACATTGAAAATATCAATTCATACAATAATGCAATAGGAACTTAAATCTTATTTTAATGTTGTCTTTATGGTCAACCCAGCCCAAAATTAACAAGAAGAAACAAATTAGAAAGAACAACGGAGACGAACCAAAAGTTTACGATTTTGCCAAAATGAACCGAAGCTTCGACTTTGGGCTCAAAAAACACGCAAAAATTCAGACCTGCTTATAAAGCGAACATTAATTCAGAAGGAACAACAGCCACATAAAACCCCCAAACTGCATAAAAACATACAATTTTGCTGATCTCGTTGAAAATGCAAGGTACGATTGACCATGCCATTAAAATTCTCGACCAATCAATTACAGTACCGACATTATTGCAGTTCACCTTACAACTGTGTCCGCCTTACTGGAACCCGTCTGACAGGTCCTGAGTCACGAGTTTGGGTTCAAATTTCGAACCGTTTGGACCCTAAGACTAAATTAACCGCGAAGAAAGAGGTAAAACATTTGAGGTTGTTAAAAGCGCCTTAGGATTAAATACAGTAGTAAAACTTGAACTTGTATTGGTTAAACTGGTAATAAAATTCGGAATTGTGATTATTATTGACTTTCTTTAGTAGTTACTTTAGAATATGGAAGGCTGTTCGGTTGTTGACAACATGTGATGAAAGTTTCTTGAAATATTGCATAAAGATTTATAATTAGTCCAAGGAGAAGCCAAAAACAACAACAATCTTTTTTGCAGTTGGAAAGCAGAGAAAGCCTTGCAGGTGCAGAACACACTTTAATTTGTATTAAGGCGGTTTCCAACAAATTTGATATTTCGTCAAGGAAAGTCCCGAGTGCTGTCCTTTCTCTAATTAACAAACAACAAACAAAAGCCGATCATTACTATTCTATCACCAGCCTTAAACAAAAGTGAAGTCTTGAACGTACGCCAGAAAAAAAACAAAAACAAGGGACACTTTGAGAACGGCCAGTATTACTTGAATGTTCAAAGGTGGCGTTGCTTGAAAAGGAAAAAGAAAACTATCTGTCAAATTCAGTATATTCTGTTTTAGTTCTTTTTACTGTCGTGTGTCAAGTTAAACTGGTTATTCTAAAAACATTGTAAGGAGGTCAGTTGAGTGGAGTATTTTATCGAGTGTCTGTCAGCCAGTGATCGAGAGTCAAGTGTGAGTAATAAGTCCACACCTGACATGTTGTGACCCTCTGGTAACTTTCCTCTTGCAGGGGTACGCAACTTTTGGTGCATTACAAATTTTATCCAAAACGCAGGATGTAATAAAATAGATCTAAAGAGAAACACAGTTTTGAAAGTTAGGTAAGTTTCACCTCAAATACTTGTAAAAAAAGTAGTAAGAGCATTTAGTGATTGGTTAATCACTTAAGGGTTAGTAACTATTGAATTAACATACAAATTGTCTTATAGTAACCTAATTTATTAAGTTTATGTGAAACCTAAACACCGATGACCTGGTGATGGTTGCGGGGATCCGCTGGATGTGAGACGCACGGGACCGATCAATGTGGCGACACTTGGGGAAGGCCTATGTCCAGCAGTGGACGTCTTTCGGCTGAAATGATGATGTTGATGATGAAACCTAAACACGAAATTAACTAAACCCTCCAAAAACAGTTCTACCACAGAAGTTAAATTAAGTGTTAGTTAAGTGTCAATATTACCACAACAGCCTAGCTGCAATCAATGCCTTTAATAACATTGCACACAAACAAATTACATAAATAATGTATGTTAAATCGTTGATTTATTATCTAAGCACTATAATAGACAAGTACTAAGAAGTTGCAAATTAAAACGAGTCTTGCATTTCATACCATGTTTATTCAAGATGCATGACTAAGTAGTTGGTATATAAACAGGTTTTTGTATCACATCAGTGTTTTTGCATGTTAATTTTACTCATCAGGATAAAAGTTTATCCTCAATAAGATTATAAAAATAACTTAATTATGACGGACTGCCAAAATAAACCACTTGGTTGGAAGCATACAATTTTACACATGAGTTCCTTTTATTATGAACTAGCTTTTGCCCGCTACTTCACTCGCGTTATGGTGGAAATTATGCCACGAGAACGTTTTATGAGGCAAGATTATGTACTCGGGCTTACCTCTTACAAAAACTGACCCTTCGCTACTGCAGAGGTGTACCCTGTAGTAAAAACACCAATATTTTGTTAAAGTCCTATGAAATAGGGGCGATCCGTACCGGGAATAAATTCAGACTTCAGGCTACAACTGAAAAAATCCTGGTGAAAAATCCTAGTTCAAACCCAGCACCTCATACTCAGCAGTAACCGACCATCAACCGTTAACACTAGGATTTGATTTCTTTTGGTGGTTAACATCCAGCTAGCACATAATAAAAGGATTTCTAACGAACTGAAAACCAAAATATAGCAATGGTTGCAATAACGCATTCAAATATTGTCTTTATAAGTAAGTTCGATAGAGTTGACAATGAATTGATATGTTTATTTGAAAGCAACAATGTGACCGGTGGAGTGTCTAAATATAACGTAATGGTAAATAATAAACCGTATTCTCATATTGGTGCTAATTTGGAAACCATGTTGAATAATAATAATGATTTTTGTTAGTTGGAACTGTCCCACTTCTGGGCAGAGGTTCCCATTCTATCGACTTCTCACGATGTTATGCTACGTCTCGCGAATTCATGTCGTCACTTTCGTGGCGTGGTGTCGTCGTGTGGTGATAGTATATAAGTTCCTTGGGTGTTCAGTACTCAAAGATCGAAGAGAAGAAGTAAGTGTAGTGCTGGTATACCCAAACCTCGCTCTTTTTCAGCAAGTGGAGGCATTAAGCCCACTGTAGGCCAAAACTGTCGATCATTGAGTAAGTCTGTACTTTAAGACCATATCACGTTTTATAGAAACCAAGTCTATAGCTGCGTTATTGATATATATACTAAGTTACTATGGAGTTTCTTGCCGGTTCTTCTCCATAAGAAACACCCAACCCGAACCGTGCACCTTTTTTCGACGTTTTATAAGTGCCCACGTAGGCCTATGTGCAATAAAATATTTTTGATACTGAACCTGAAATTTATTTGCCTTTGATTTAAATCTTTGTTTGTAACAACAAATCAGTAGTCGACCCACCCACATGCTACACAAGTGCGTCGCGAATGCGTTGACTTGTAACCTGCGTGGGATGGCAGACAGCTGACGCGTTCATTCGGCTTTGGCTTCATTCTTCAGTTGTTGAGAAAATTATTCTCATAGCCGTCTGTTACTGGTGGAAAAGTAAGTCTGCAGAATGTGTAGCTGGAATGGGTAGAAGTAATTAGGGAGGTCATTAGGCATACTACCTATCTTTTTGAATGATTTGACAATCAATGGAAAACTTTAGGCTTCTCTCTAGGATCTTTTTTATCTATGAGTCATTAATATCTTAGCTTAGGTTAATAGTGATCTTTGTATTTGTAGTTCAATAATAATCATAAAGTAGTGTTTGTAGTAATATACTCGATATCATCATCATTCATCATGTTCCTGCCCTTGTCTCATTCTACTGTGGGTCCGCGCAACACGTTTTATACTCGATATAATAGTGTCCAAACCCAAACTTACACTTCTGAACCTTGACTGTACCCTTTAGTCCTTGAATCGTTGATTACGTCATTCCCTCTCCGAAACCCAAAAAAATAAATATAAAAAAAGTTGCAAATATCGACAGGGATATTCAACCTTTTCTTTATTTTTAACATGCCGTGACGTAAACATACCGAGTTTTTTTT
Source organism: Noctua janthe (assembly GCA_910589295.1). NCBI lineage: Eukaryota > Metazoa > Arthropoda > Insecta > Lepidoptera > Noctuidae > Noctua > Noctua janthe. Next base: position 6,268,430 of record OU342556.1, on the reverse strand, counting down.
TTAACGAGTATTATTATTAACAAGTTTATCTTGAAAAGTGAATTTAGGAAACTATAGGTAGCATAGCCAGGATTGACGTGCAATATCAGGTATACTTCCCTTAATCCGCAGCAAGAAATACAATGATTACACGTGTTTTTTCCTAAGGAATTTATTAAAACTTAACCACTCGAAGCCACGTGCTGGCGTTTTCTATGTATTTACTTAGATACATTTACTGTTTGCCTTTATTTTCAATAATATTTGTACGCCTTCACGGCAAAACATAGCGCCCATTTAATTAACCTAAGACCTTTATGTAATACCTATGTTTCACAAATAAATATTCTGATTCTGATACATTTGTAAAGAGATGGTTCTTAGGTTTTTCTTGCATGTGATAACAACGTTTTAAGTAGATATCGGATATTATATGGAACAAAAAAGATTATGTTTTTTCCAATTGAAAAAAACGTCTACAAGTTTTTATATACATAGAACATACGAACATGTATATTTTTGTTTGGATCGAAGGTCTTTGTAACGGTTTCGACGATCGTTATTTCTATATTGCTACAGTTCATTCAAATTCTTAGTAATATTTTTAGAGACTTATAACGAACTTAATCAATTTATATCTATAACTCAACTTTTATGTTGGAGTGGTGGTACTTTTATTCTTCTTACATTCAGGCCACCTTTTTTGCACATGCGACATTTTCGTGAACCAATGACAAAATTGTCACATTTTTCGACGATGAAAATGTATGTGAAATTGTCAAGCAACTTCATTGGAACATCACGTTTAACAGTTCAATATGTAACTTCTTGTAATTATGTATTTACAACATTGTAACTATAAACAAGAAATATAGTATCACTCTCATCCAGCTACAATTATTTCTGTTATAACATCAAACAGTTTCGTTACAATAGCGTAGCTGACATTTGCGAGAGGTGTCAAGGTGAAGCGATCTTCTTAGGTCCGTTAAACCGGTCCAGGGGTCCTCCGAGCTCCGAGCTATATGACGTATTTATATACTTTTTGTATAGGAGTTAACGCGTGTCTGATCTTAATCTTTTAATAGTGTTGACACGCTGCTTGTAACAATAACCGTGGTTAAGACAACTGTGGAATTTGCTTTTAAATCAAGATTATAAATGTAATTTACGAACGTTATCGATGTTTAGACTGCCTCGTGCGGACAGTCTAGTAGTCGTAAGCGCAATTGCTGAGCATGAGCTCCTGGGTTCTAAACCCAGGTCGGACAAAGTGTTATTGGGTTTTTCCATCAGGATTTTCTCAGAAGCAGCCACGGAGTCTGTATTTGTGCCCGGTTGATGGCAATAATCTCGCCCTCATGGACATGGGACTTAAAAATAACTGGTGAAAATATGGGTGGACTATTAGGTACACCTCTGCCTTACCCTCCGGGGATCACAGGCGTGATGTTATGTTATCGATGTTTAGTGCAACTTCATTGATATCTTTAATAGTCTTATTACGTAGTCCTTTTAAAGGATCGGATCAGTAGCTCTGAATATTGTTCCCTATATCCAAACTACCAAGGTAGGATTTTAGAAAATTAGTTTTCTAAAGAGGGCATGAAAGTTTGTATGGAATACCTCATTTTAGACGGTGGATATTCGTATCGGGATCACGGCCTGGCTTAGCTTGTAGGTAACTACGTAATAAGACTATTAAAGATATCAATGAAGTTGCACTAAACATCGATAACATAACATCACGCCTGTGATCCCCGGAGGGTAAGGCAGAGGTGTACCTAATAGTCCACCCATATTTTCACCAGTTATTTTTAAGTCCCATGTCCATGAGGCCGAGATTATTGCCATCAACCGGGCACAAATACAGACTCCGTGGCTGCTTCTGAGAAAATCCTGATGGAAAAACCCAATAACACTTTGTCCGACCTGGGTTTAGAACCCAGGAGCTCATGCTCAGCAATTGCGCTTACGACTACTAGACTGTCCGCACGAGGCAGTCTAAACATCGATAACGTTCGTAAATTACATTTATAATCTTGATTTAAAAGCAAATTCCACAGTTGTCTTAACCACGGTTATTGTTACAAGCAGCGTGTCAACACTATTAAAAGATTAAGATCAGACACGCGTTAACTCCTATACAAAAAGTATATAAATACGTCATATAGCTCGGAGCTCGGAGGACCCCTGGACCGGTTTAACGGACCTAAGAAGATCGCTTCACCTTGACACCTCTCGCAAATGTCAGCTACGCTATTGTAACGAAACTGTTTGATGTTATAACAGAAATAATTGTAGCTGGATGAGAGTGATACTATATTTCTTGTTTATAGTTACAATGTTGTAAATACATAATTACAAGAAGTTACATATTGAACTGTTAAACGTGATGTTCCAATGAAGTTGCTTGACAATTTCACATACATTTTCATCGTCGAAAAATGTGACAATTTTGTCATTGGTTCACGAAAATGTCGCATGTGCAAAAAAGGTGGCCTGAATGTAAGAAGAATAAAAGTACCACCACTCCAACATAAAAGTTGAGTTATAGATATAAATTGATTAAGTTCGTTATAAGTCTCTAAAAATATTACTAAGAATTTGAATGAACTGTAGCAATATAGAAATAACGATCGTCGAAACCGTTACAAAGACCTTCGATCCAAACAAAAATATACATGTTCGTATGTTCTATGTATATAAAAACTTGTAGACGTTTTTTTCAATTGGAAAAAACATAATCTTTTTTGTTCCATATAATATCCGATATCTACTTAAAACGTTGTTATCACATGCAAGAAAAACCTAAGAACCATCTCTTTACAAATGTATCAGAATCAGAATATTTATTTGTGAAACATAGGTATTACATAAAGGTCTTAGGTTAATTAAATGGGCGCTATGTTTTGCCGTGAAGGCGTACAAATATTATTGAAAATAAAGGCAAACAGTAAATGTATCTAAGTAAATACATAGAAAACGCCAGCACGTGGCTTCGAGTGGTTAAGTTTTAATAAATTCCTTAGGAAAAAACACGTGTAATCATTGTATTTCTTGCTGCGGATTAAGGGAAGTATACCTGATATTGCACGTCAATCCTGGCTATGCTACCTATAGTTTCCTAAATTCACTTTTCAAGATAAACTTGTTAATAATAATACTCGTTAAAAAAAAAACTCGGTATGTTTACGTCACGGCATGTTAAAAATAAAGAAAAGGTTGAATATCCCTGTCGATATTTGCAACTTTTTTTATATTTATTTTTTTGGGTTTCGGAGAGGGAATGACGTAATCAACGATTCAAGGACTAAAGGGTACAGTCAAGGTTCAGAAGTGTAAGTTTGGGTTTGGACACTATTATATCGAGTATAAAACGTGTTGCGCGGACCCACAGTAGAATGAGACAAGGGCAGGAACATGATGAATGATGATGATATCGAGTATATTACTACAAACACTACTTTATGATTATTATTGAACTACAAATACAAAGATCACTATTAACCTAAGCTAAGATATTAATGACTCATAGATAAAAAAGATCCTAGAGAGAAGCCTAAAGTTTTCCATTGATTGTCAAATCATTCAAAAAGATAGGTAGTATGCCTAATGACCTCCCTAATTACTTCTACCCATTCCAGCTACACATTCTGCAGACTTACTTTTCCACCAGTAACAGACGGCTATGAGAATAATTTTCTCAACAACTGAAGAATGAAGCCAAAGCCGAATGAACGCGTCAGCTGTCTGCCATCCCACGCAGGTTACAAGTCAACGCATTCGCGACGCACTTGTGTAGCATGTGGGTGGGTCGACTACTGATTTGTTGTTACAAACAAAGATTTAAATCAAAGGCAAATAAATTTCAGGTTCAGTATCAAAAATATTTTATTGCACATAGGCCTACGTGGGCACTTATAAAACGTCGAAAAAAGGTGCACGGTTCGGGTTGGGTGTTTCTTATGGAGAAGAACCGGCAAGAAACTCCATAGTAACTTAGTATATATATCAATAACGCAGCTATAGACTTGGTTTCTATAAAACGTGATATGGTCTTAAAGTACAGACTTACTCAATGATCGACAGTTTTGGCCTACAGTGGGCTTAATGCCTCCACTTGCTGAAAAAGAGCGAGGTTTGGGTATACCAGCACTACACTTACTTCTTCTCTTCGATCTTTGAGTACTGAACACCCAAGGAACTTATATACTATCACCACACGACGACACCACGCCACGAAAGTGACGACATGAATTCGCGAGACGTAGCATAACATCGTGAGAAGTCGATAGAATGGGAACCTCTGCCCAGAAGTGGGACAGTTCCAACTAACAAAAATCATTATTATTATTCAACATGGTTTCCAAATTAGCACCAATATGAGAATACGGTTTATTATTTACCATTACGTTATATTTAGACACTCCACCGGTCACATTGTTGCTTTCAAATAAACATATCAATTCATTGTCAACTCTATCGAACTTACTTATAAAGACAATATTTGAATGCGTTATTGCAACCATTGCTATATTTTGGTTTTCAGTTCGTTAGAAATCCTTTTATTATGTGCTAGCTGGATGTTAACCACCAAAAGAAATCAAATCCTAGTGTTAACGGTTGATGGTCGGTTACTGCTGAGTATGAGGTGCTGGGTTTGAACTAGGATTTTTCACCAGGATTTTTTCAGTTGTAGCCTGAAGTCTGAATTTATTCCCGGTACGGATCGCCCCTATTTCATAGGACTTTAACAAAATATTGGTGTTTTTACTACAGGGTACACCTCTGCAGTAGCGAAGGGTCAGTTTTTGTAAGAGGTAAGCCCGAGTACATAATCTTGCCTCATCATCTTTGCCTATAGAATATTAACTGTACCATTTTTCAAAGGGCAGCCGGTAGGAATCGAGTTATATCGAACCTTCGCCACTGCACCTCTGTCATAACCGTTCAGTAATAACATACGTGATGTTATATTAACTCGATTAAGCATCCGTTTAGCTCATGCAAAAGATAAAGGAAAATCCTCAGGAAATCTTCACATAAATTACAAATTCTATACATGTTTAGTGACTGAGATCGGCCATAGGTTACCGCCTGTCAGATGACACGACCCAAGTACATAACACATGTACATAACAAGAATACGTTAAATGTCATGCATTGGTAAGCATTCAGTACATAAAGTTGATGATTTATCAATAAAATCTACACATAAGTAGTAAAATGTTAATGTCTACAGATTATTTATTTGCACTTGTTGAAATAATCATCAAGATAACATCGATCTGTTACTAATTACTATCCTATCCACTTCTACAGTATTCACTATTAAATAAGGAATAGTCCTTATTTAATAGTGAATACTGTAGAACTTTATTTATTTGTATAGATAGCTATACAAATAAATAAAGTTGAAGTGTCTGTTTGTAATATAAAAATAACAACTTTTTACTGAATGCATATCAAAATAGAGAATCTAACTTGTGTATTGTAACATCTCACACACCGTGTAACTACCTATGTTTACAAATAAAAGTTTCTTATTCTTATTCTAATATATCCGGCACTTACAACAAAAACACATTTTTTTCAATTTTGTCTGTCTATTTGTTCCGTCTAATCTCTGAAACTCCTGGACCGGTTTTAATGGGACTTTTACTGGCAGATAGCTGTTGTTAAAAGGTTGACTTAGACTACTATAAAAAAAAAAAAAAAAACTTCTGAAATTGTTAACAAAATCCGATTCAAAAAGGGAAGTATATTAATTCCCTTTTTTAAAATAATTTTACGCGAAAGCAGGTCGCGGACAACAGCTAGTAACAAATAAATGAAAATACCCGAGATTGCCATATTCGTTTTTCAACCGAATTGATGACCTCAGTTTAAGATATGACGTATAAGACTGTCCTCTTCATTCATAAACACCTATTTTAGTTAGTATCTTTAAGTACAGCCAGTGTCCAGTAATACCTGACCCCTCTTCTTTTTTTTATGAAGGGTTTAAGTAATGCAGGCCGCTGAGTGTGACATAGATCATGGGAAAGGTCTTAAACCCTTCAAGCAAATATGGACGAGGCGTTCTAATATATGGATCCTTTCATCTATTAAATTGACTGTTATGTAAAAATGGCAGCCCATATCTCCTTGAGACTTTGCTAGACGAGAGCTTTTAACAGAGTTGATAGTTATAATGTTCATATCATAAGTCTTTCGTATTTATTGGCGGCCATTTTATCTCCACCTGTGTGAATTTATGATCTTGGACCTTTAGGAACCTCTTTGTTGTGTTTGTGAGCATTATCTTTAAAGAAAGTTGTGATGGTTTATTTTCGACCTGAAGTACTGAATTGATAAGCCCACACAAAAGAAGTTCCTGTTATACCATGATATTGCACAGCATCAAGTAGTCCATCTGTAAGTTCCGTAAAGTATAACTTTGCATTTAAAAAATCATGGTTGGTATAAAAATGGCGACTCCACGATTGGCGATTTTTAGAGCCCAACTTCGAGTACGCTCTGAGCAGTTAACCCCGCTTCCATCTTGCTGCAGCAACAGTAGTCGCGGTGTCCCAGGTAGGCACATTACTTTGTGAAAATTATTTAATCGCCACTGTTGATGATACAACATTGTGAAACCCGAAATGTCGAAAGAACTAAAAATATTAAGACATGCATTGTAACATCCAAGATGCTTTTCACAGAGAGGAGGCAAATCATAGGCTTGATTATGCTTTGAGATTTGTTCAATCTTTTCCGTTGATGCGAGCAAAAATAATAACACAAATGTTTGTACCGCAGAAAAAGGTTTGTGAGATCTGAGTTCAAGGCAAAATCGTGTCTTTGCTTCCTTTTTTATTATTTATTTTCATTCAGTAACGGAAAAGCATATGACCGGAAGGAAAACAACAAACCCACTAACAAAGGTTATTTACTCTAGATATAATAAACTTTTTTATTTACTAACCTTGATCGAGGAGTAAGGACAAAATAAGCAATAACAACTGAGTGAGTAGGTATGTACTAAGGTGTCATACAAAGGAAGTTAATGGGCACTCAGTGACCCTCAACTTGGGAAAATCAGGCGGCTAAACGTCGGCCAGCCTTCCGAAATTAACCGAAATATCGAAATATATAGCTGAGCATCTATTGCCACCAAGCTAAAAACAACAAGATGGCTTCCATGGCTTCCTGAAATGTTGCAGCAGTTGGTTTCCGCGTTCTATCACATCCTGCCATCCCCCGTTCGTTCTGGTAGTAGACTAGGCACAGACGCCAGCACATCAAGCTACCCTAAACTGTTGTCAAATTTTCCAAATCAACCTTGAACCCAATACTTCAGCGATAAAGTTGAATATCTATTAAAGAAATTTGACAGATTGTAGTAGCTTGATGTCCTGGGGTCGGTTCCATCATTCAAGGATCTACACCATATTATAATAAGAAAGGGATTACAAGATTATTATGATTTGTGGCGTCCCAAGATGACTTAATACTTATGGGAAGATCCAACGTCTAAGCCGTACAAATAAGTGACGTCATAAGCGAAGACCACGTTTAAACCTGAGTCATTCCAAGAAAACTTCTTGAAGTTGCACCTAATAGGCATTTGCAATCAAATATACAGCCTTTACCTTGAGCCTTCAAGTGAATCATTAGGACATAATAGAAGGCGTGAATCCGTGAGAATGTTCGTCTTATAAAAAGTTCGGTGTAACCAAATTGTGAGTGAACTTCAGGACCTGCTTACTTGAACTTGAAGCCTAGCCTATCTTCTTACATATATGTTTGCGACAAGTTTGTGAATATAGTACAGTTAGTAGTAGTTTCAGTTCACTTTTTCAAGTGTAGAGTTCCGTTCCATTGATCATGTAGCATTGTACGCTAGTTTTACCACAGTCAAATAGTGTTTTATTTCTTCTCCACCCACAGTAATAGTGCAGTGCTTTTCATACCTACCGCTCCGTTCCACAAAGCTAACGTTGCAGCCGGAAAATATAGCTACAGGCGATTAGTGGTTCAATTTGGATCCGTTATAGTTTAAATTCCCAAATACGATTCTACGAGTCTACGAGTCACCCGTCTGGTACAATATGGATGTGAAAGTTTGTGAGCATGGATGGATGTTTGTAACTCTTTCACACAAAAACTACCGAACGGATTTTGATGAAATTTGGCACACAGATAGTTTATAACCTGGATGAATGGAATGATGTAAGATGGTTTTTAACCCGGTAGTAGGATCGTGGAACAATTACCGAACTTTACGAGGGCAAAGCCGCTGGCATAAGCTAGGAAAGAAATAAAAATAAACAAAAAACAGAAGAAAAACTTGACCAGACGAGCTTGACTTTAGTGCAATACAGACCTTCCACAGTTATTTTAGCGATCACAACTGCAACCCAACAACACTGGCAACAGCATATTTGAGTAAATATCACCGTAACTTTGACAGGCTTATCAGTGATAGCAACTTAACATCAACTTTATTACTACAAGCTTAAAGGTCACTATTATTTTGGCAGTGTAAGCCAGTAGTGCCCTAAGGACCTAGACAACGTAACTTTCAGCGATAACGATGATAGAAAAGTTAAAAATTAATTGATTTGACGTTAGCTAAAACATGCCAGTCGTTGAATGACTGTGAGGAAATACGAAATGCTTTGAAAGCGTCACGTGTCTGGGTTTTCTGAAGTGTGCATTTTGAAGGCAATGAAAAGAGCTTAACTTTAAATTACAAAGTACGTAATTAAAAGTCAACAAAGTATTCAAAGATGTTTCGTATGGAACCATAAATTGTGTAGTTTATCCATATACGATTACGTCTTTCCATCTTGGATTTTCCATATTTCAATCAATGGTAAGGTACTGGATTATTTTTCCTTTTACTCTTTATGAATAAGGTTAGTTTTAAATAATAATATGATAATGTATTCGTATTTAATCTACAGGCTGATAACTGCGCAACTTCGTTGATACGTGTACCTACCTATTTACAATAGATATAGTTTCCTCAGTCATTTACATAAGTTACAAAAGAGGGAACCTAATGGGGTAGGTATTTACTACACTCTTGACTATACAGATTTACAGAACGACACACTAGGCTGAGATACCACTTTTTTTTTTTTTTTTTTTTTTCGGCTGGGAAATCATCAAATGACCCCCCTCCACTCTGGGCGGAGCGGAAGGGAGTGTCAGACTTGTACTGACTAAAACCCATCCATGTTCCTTCTTTGCCCTTTGTGTTCCAGGGCCACGGTATCTCTTTCGAACATCTCGCAGCCCTGGCAGGCATCGGCCCTTGCGGACCCCTACTTATTTGATGACATCTCTTTGAGGCGCACGTGGAACACGAACGCGCCGTCGACACGGCCTGTCGTCATAAGACGGCCGGACGGCGAGCTGGCCCATAACTCGCCGTCCACAGGCCCGCGCCTACGGTGGCCGGGAGCCACCACGTGACCCCCGACGCCCAGGGCGTCTCCCGCGGCGACTCGGACGTGAGGTTCTTTCCCTCTCACGTCCCGCCACTTCCTTCACTAGCATGACTGCTTCGCAGAAGGAGGTGACGGCTTCCCATTCCCTCTCGCTCCGGACCATGGCTTGAACCAAGGCCGGACGCGAGAGATCGCCGCCGCCAATCGCCGCTACGAGGACACGGCGGTGCTCCGCCCAAGCGGGGCAGACCTCCACGGTGTGCTTCACCGTGTCCTCAGGCTGAGATACCCCTGAATTCGTGTTCACCTACTATTATTTTTTGGAAGTTTTTTTAATTATTACTTTGATTTTTTTTTTTTAATCCACGTGGCACAATTGCGTTATACACATTTACATGCTACTCATTCCTTTGTTCTCTTTTGATGAAATTATTTAAAAACAAAATCGTTCAAAAACTGAATAAATATATTAAATTAAAATCCCCATCAACAAAATGGTGACCAGTCCGGGAGTTCCAACGGTAGCTTTAGAATACAAACTGCGATGAGACGATGAGTCATCGCTGAAAGCGAGGCTCAACCGCTCAACGGTTGGGAACACCCGACAACCGACACGTTTTTTTGTCTGCACTAGCGATACAGAAGACTTCGCGTGTCTGGTGTATCGCTACGGAAGTGTAGACACTGCATTCTTATTTTATCTTTTGTTTAGTTCAAGAATGGAGAATTCTATTGAGCTTTGTCACAAACTTGATATAGGTTTTATGTTTTCAGAGATGTCTCATCACGACGAATTTAATTATAATCTTAAATGGATTGAAGTAGTAAACGATTGTCTCCATAAAATATTTCTAAATCGGAATGAATGGGGGAAAGAAAGTTTACCAAAACATGTATGTAAAGGTTTTGGAACTGGGTTGTCGAGGTCAGATAGGCAGTTCCTCCATGTAAAATACTGGTATTCAGCTGCATTTGGTTAGACTGGAAGCCGACCCCAATCTATTAGCTCGTTCCATCGTCGACCTCATCTCTATCCTCAGGACTAGATTGAGGTCAAGAGTGGGCCCATTTAATATTTAAAAAAAATTGTGAAAAGACTAGACAGATGTATGTAACACCAGTATAATAACGCAAATTACTGCTCCTAAGCGGCTTCCTTCAAAATTCCGAAGGGCAAACTCCCACGATTTTTTTTTTCTTTTAGTAGTGTTGTAAACGGGAGCGAATCACAGTTCACACGGGATTTTGTCGGCATTTAGTAGAAGGCTATTCAAACCGATTCTCTATACTCTGGTTAAATAATAAAAACTCTTTAGTATCGGTAGGAAAGCTGACATTAAGGAAGGAAAGAAACAAGATCTAAATTAGGAAAAGTAATGGTTTTGAAAAGCTTTGATCACGTTTTTTGTAATTGACAAGAAACCCAATATTATCCTTGATATGAAAATTTTGAATAAACAGTCTTGGTTTTTCTTCTATTGAAAATCCATAATACAAAAATATTGATGATGTTAACACGTTATGAAGAGGAGGACAATCGTCTATAAAACCAGTCTCTATATACGTCATAAATGATAAACTTTTTAAGTTACAACCTTATATTTTTTATATCCTTTTAAACAGATGATTTCATTGTGGTATTTCAATTTGAAATGAGGTCCTTTGCATTTTCATCCTAGGTTAGCCCTTGCACTGTGGATACGGCCTTTGTAGTCAATACATAATTGCTTTCATAATATCAACTTTTTTTTTTTTCCGGATGGGATCAAATGACCCCCCCCCCCCCCCCCACTCTGGGCGGAGCGGAAGGAAGTGTCAGACTTGTACTGACTAAAACCCATCCATGTTCCTTCTTTGCCCTTTGTGTTCCAGGGCCACGGTATCTCTTTCGAACAGTCCCGCAGCCCATCATATATCAACCTAACTTCTAACAAGACTGGGAAAATCCATATTCCTAACTCAAAACTTCTTTCATTTGTTTCTTAAAACAAAGTAGCATCAGAACGGTTGAGTGGTGATATCATTGAGGCTGAGGACTCGCTCCCCTGCACACATCCTCTCATTCAAGCCAGGTAGATAGATATGTCGGATATGCGAGAGTTTATTGTTCCTCTGCAGGTAGCCTTAGGGCCCGTGTACACGAGCGCACCGCCTTTTGTTACCCGGCCGGAGACGTGGATTTGAACTGGACCGATCAATTGTGTCAGTGTCTTAAGATTGCGTGAGAATTTTAGAGTAATCATTGTAAAAAATAATTGTAGGTAACTATCCTTTCGTGGAATTTTTGACTACTCGGGACTGGATTCAACGTGTGCAATAATTATATTTGAATAACTATAACTTTGACTTACCAGAAAGTTAAGTAGGTAATGACCACTTTATAGAATTGATGTCATTAGGCTATGCCTGTAACATTTTATGGAAGGTTACGGTTTTTTTCAATTGTAAAAATACTTGTTTATAAAATTGTAATAAGCGCTAAATAAATCCAAACTGTACGTATTAACATGGTTTCAACGCCACTTTATAATTTACTAGCAAAATTGCTGTAAAATCACTAGGTATGTGGGCAGATATTCTATTTTTCACCGTACGAGATATTAAAAATTCGCAGCAGTGTATTACAATGTTTTGTGAGACACATCTTGCAAGTGTTTGGCCCGAGGCACAAGTCTCCGCTCCGCCTTGCCTCGCGTGAGACAGACTTGGACAGTGTACTCTCACCTTTATATGAGGTCAATCTGTATAATTTAGTAGGACTAATATTTGTTCTTGACATGTTTGAAACTAAGCGTTTTATTAGTATTGAGAGGATTACAAGTGGAGACTATCGGTCTACAGTGATTTCACTAAAATTGATAGGTACTCTTATCGCTTTTATAGGGTGGTACGCTAAATCTGAGGCATCCTTTTCATTTTCATAAGACGTCATAATTTTTAGAAATCCTTTTTCTATGTACACTACAAAAGCCTACACTACTTCTGTAGATATAAAGAGGAGTACCCATATTCTACCCTTAGTAGGAGATAGGTAGGTTTTTCTACTGTCAGTCTATCTTTTTTTATGAGCCTGATGTCTCCCTCTGCAGGGCAAAAGCCATTTTGCTGTCTCTGGCCATCCATACTAATTCACATTGTATATAACAATATACGCCTGTATGTATAATCCAAAAAGGCTAGGTGTATCTATAGTACACTCACATTTTACCAGTAACGGTTAAGTCCCATGTAATTTGATGTAAAAGGGAGCTAGCCTATCGCCATCATCACTTTGTCCGACCTAGGAATCGAACCCAGGAGTTCTTGCGACTAACGTGAGGAAGTTTAGTTTAAAACATGGCATCGGCAGCGTTTAGTGTGTGAAATCCGATAACCAATCAAAGCTATTAATTAAGTAACTACCTAATTAACTGTTACTTCTATCTAATTAATAAATAATTAAAAGAGACCTTCGTGCAATATTACATAAGTTCCTTTTCAGTTCTAGAAACCAATTAATTTGATTTCCGTTACATCCTTATGAACTGGCCTTTTCACTAAAAGAAACTTAGCGATGTTACATGACACCTGTAATTAGAAAAGGGTAAGGCAGAAGTGAACCTATAGTATACCCATATTTCGCCGGCTATGGAGTGTGCAAGTATCGTAAGGTGAGATAAGACATCAGGATTTTTGGACTTAGACTTGCCGTGACAATTGCCTAGTTTATTTTCGTGGCTCAAAGCGAACTAGACGAAGTCGTCTAGTTCACTTAGTGCCACGAAAATAAACCAAAAAGATGAGCCAAGTTTTTAGCCTTTACCTTAGGCTAAAGTTACGCTTTACGAAAGCAAATGAAATGACCTTTTCATTTCAGTCTCATCAGTAAAGAGAAGATTTGAAGTTATAGGTACCTACCTGTCTGGGCACAGTAAGCGCAAATGAATTACAGTAAATAACCACAGCTAAATCAAGAAACAAGTACTCCAAAATAATATACGTTGGACTGGTCAGTACAAATAATCACACCAAGGTTATAAGAAGTGGGGTAGCAGGTTGAGTGATCGTGCCGGCTGAGTGCGCCGGCGCATCGTCTCGACACACTTGAGCGTCGCCCTCCACTTCCTGCGTACGACTTGAGGCGAGGGCCGAAGGGACTGATTGTCATGTGTGCGCCCTACTTAACCTGATATTTTAGTTGAAAATAATACGATTGGAGGAATGAGACTTCACTGACAAACGCGGCAGTGCTGGGTGAGGATTGGAGAAAGAAGAGTTACATATTTGAAAAGATAAGTATTTTTACCCAGGGATGGTCACACATCAGCGATAACAGTTTGGTATTGACAGTACCTTATTTCGTTGCATTTAAGACGATTTTCGTAAAGCAAATACGATAACTAGCGATTAAGAATTGGTATTAACTATGTGGCCGGAAACATAGAGCAGTAAATAAAAATAATGATGAAGACAGACAGCGCTGGTCTACACTACACCTTGAGCTGTCTGTTTTCATCATTAGTGAAGCCACACCCACATTAAGAAATCGCGCAAGTTACAATGATCCCAAATATCATAAACCAAAGAAAGGTCTATAAAAACGTAATTGAAAATGATGTACAGTCGCCAGCAGATCAAGTTACCACAAACTGTCAAATTTCTCCAAACGATTTTAACCATAAAATGTTGAAGGTTAACTTCAAAAAAGAATGAGAAGATTTGACAGTTTGTGGTAACAAATTGAAAATACATAAGATGTAACTACATAACTACCTAGTACATACATTTTACTGTCTGCAGGCACGCTGTCTAATGCCTAGCTCAAAAATCAAATCACAATGTAATTTATAATTCCATCAAAATTTTCAATTAAACTTCGGGCGTTCTATCATGATTACGGTGTATTACGGCCGATGGGGTATTTGAAAGCTTGCCATCGTTTGGCATGACTGGCTCGGCAACCAATTACTGTAATTGAACACACACTGGCACCTTATTATGACGGCTAGTCTAGCCACCTTTTGTATTTTGTAAAAGAATAGAAAAATATTTATTTTTCTTGAGTTTTTGAGTTACCTGTACCGGATAATAACTTTCCTTATAGTAGTGATAGCCTAGTGGTGTGACCGTCGGATTGCAAAGTCATGGGTCTCGAGTTCGAACCCAAGACACCTCTGATTTTTTGGAAAACATCGTGAGGAAACCAGTATGCCTGGGAGATATTTCTCGACGGCATGTAAAGCCAAGTCCAGAGGCCCATGGGCGGCATAAAAACTCTGACACCAGGTTAGGCACTAACCACACGATAAAGAAAGAAGTCTTTGGTTTTCCTATGCTGCCCGTAGCACGGGACAAAGGCAAGATGGTGATAATTATGAGTACAGTCTGGTACTGTACTGGTCAGGACAACATATACTCATATTACAAAAATAATTCAACATACGAATAATTATCTGTGAAATATTGTTTATCTTCTAAACAGAAATACTAAAAATATTCTTTTGTTCCACAAATTCTTGTCAATCGTCAAGTTTTACATTATCATTGTGATTTTTTCGTATCGAAAACAAAGGAAATGTCTACCAGTTACAATGGTTTTACTTAGAACAGATATAGAAGTTTTAATAGTGGTAGATACTGATGTTAAGCGCCATGAATGAATAGGTTTGTCGACACGTGTCAAAAAAGAATGCGTAAAATTCCTTTTGTGGAATCTGTTAAGTAATATTACTTATCAAAAAGGCCTTTACAATTAGGTACATGATATAAACTAATAATGAGTATATTTTAACATCAGTAAAAAACACCTGTGACCTGTCTAGTTAATGTAAACAACTCAAAGAAATTCTGAAACTTCACACTTTGTATGAGGCTTGATATGTTCTGCTCCATAAAAATGTAGTTACGTTTGTTATTAAGTATGCGATTATTTTTCAAATGTAGTAATTGATGACTGTGTGTATGTACTTTCTGCTTTTGAAAATCCACCTTATATTCCTGCCCTGCATCTCACAAAACATAATTTAATGATTAAAAACTAATAATAAACAAAGGTGAACCCCGACACAACACAACCAAAAAAAGGACTACCTACCGAAACTTGAAATCTTCGCGAAATTAAAAAAAGCTGAAAATTGTGATCTTATGATATCATGAAACGAAAGGAAGCTACGTGCAACGCTTCGTCGTCGGTAAGCACTGCGCGGCGTAATACCTCAGTTCCGAGTATTTCCGAGACTTTGCGAGCGATAAGCTCATACCTGAGCGAGCTTTTGCAACCACACTGTTAGCCGGACGAATTGAAAAGCTTTGGTTTGCTAGTTCTGTCTCACTGTATTTTTTTGAATTGAATTTGTTTCAGGATATACTGGGTTTGTAAAACAACCAACCGTAATTGAAAATTTTTTTGATATTAGTAAGAATTTAGGGTGTGTTACTAATTCTTTTTTATTGGGTTAAAGACAGTTCCAAGCACAAATTCACTTATTCATATTTCAGAAAGAACTTAGTAAGTAAGTTACTCACTTTTGACAAAAAAATTAAAAATTAACTAATATATTTTTCATAATTACACATCTAACAAATATGTATGCTTATCGTAATCTTATCCACAGCTATGCTCCGTAACTTCCGTATCCTCAGTTGACAGGGCGCAAAATTGTACTTTTGAGCCGGAAAGCTGTGACCACGCAATATGGTGTTAAGAGGAGACAGGTGGGGGGTCGTGTTCACCATAATTTAATACTCTTTGACACCCATAAGGAACAATATGAAAAGGAAGTGGTCTTAAAACGATAGAATAGAGAATGTAAGAAAATTAACTACAAAGGAAACTGTAAATTTGAGATCTTTAATTATTACTGAAAATAATTAAATCACGATATTCATAAAATTACGGACGTATCAATTACAATAGCACCAGAATTAATTAAAAAAACTTAAATATTCTCGTAACGGATATTGTTTTTCCGTATTAAAAACTTATTGAAAGTTTGGCTTGCAGCGACCTTGCTGTTTTTTGTAACGCCTTCATTTTAACTAATTAGAAAGGATTTTTTCGGAGGCTACTTAAATAAACTGTACAGATTTAGAATAATCTCTTTCTAAGTCCGCTGAACCGTGAAACAATCTCTAATTATGGATTGAGCGATTTAGCAATATTCTAGAACTAGCTTTGCTTTTGAAGCACTATGTTTAAATAAGACAATAGTATTTTTAGGCAAAGATAAACATCAAAAATCGATAATTCTCACAACATTCTCTCAAATAATTCTACGAAAAAATCTCCAGGATTCCCAATATTTATATTTCGCGCGTTTCCTGTCGACGACAGTTCAAACAATAATTATACTACTTTCTAAGATTTGGCAGACTCCTAGAAAAGTAGTTAGGTTATATTCCCTTTTTTTATTAAGATATAAGTAAAAACCGCCCAGCTCTCACTCGACAAAACAAAAACTAACAACAAACGTCCCCTTACTCGCGTGCCCTATTTCAACAAAACAATGGAACCTATCCCTCAAGAAGTCAACATAATCTCGTCATCAAAAGGAAGCGGAAAAGGGAAAAAACCAATTGTTGGGAACTTGGGGCGCAGGCTATACAACTTGGTTGGGTAACAGGTGCCGCTCTGCGCCTGCGCTGTGCACGTGACACGACGCCATTCGCGCGCGCGCCGCCATAGCCGCCGCTTCGAAAATCGAACGCGGAACGTCCGACCGTTATTTTTCAAATATTTAAATTTCGAAGTGCTGTGCAACGAACATTTCACTGAGGATTTTGTGCCAGTGTTTGTTATTTTGTGTGGTACTCTTTTTGTACAGGTTTGTTGATTTTTTTATTTATATTTTTTGCTATTTTTTAAATGCACAGATTTAAAAAAATACCGTATTGGAATATGTTACTGAAAGTATTCCCCCTAAAATAATGAAATCCTAAGAAAAAATATCTAGGAAGTGATATTACTCAAAGCATCAGAGTTTCTTAAGAAAAGATTTCAACGAGCAAGCATCGATCGTAAGCTGCAATAAGCTTTGCCTCAGACGTTCGCCAACGGAAACAGAAACGTTCTAATAACAATACCTATGTATCTAATGGGCGGATTATTCGAGCGATAACGACGGATTTATAGTCAAATTGTTATTATTACACTATTATGTAACGTTTGGGTTTAGTAGACTACTTGATGAATTGGATACCACGATGTTTCTTCGACCTTTTACTTGGTAAATGTGAGTATCGAATGGTTTTTATTCAAGATATTATTACTTTTCCTACCATTTTTTTCTTTATTTTTGATATTAAGTGTTGCCATAAATAAGTTAGTAAGTACCTGGTTTTTTTTAGTGTCTGTTTTTCTCCGAAAAACTCGTAGACGAAATGGTTTTCAAAAACATAATGAGGGTCCTAAAGACATGACATCACAGCTATATTCCTGCACCTGATCAAATCAGCTATTAACCCTTCCTAGCCAGCTTACTGAGCTAAGTAGGTATGCGTGCATACGGAAAGGGTTCACAGCAATGGTTGAACGGGACAGGACTTGAACCCGTGACCATTTGATCGCTGGTCAATGCCTTCGGCGCAGGTCTGTAGTTGCCTGTAATGTATTCAAGTGTACACGTCTGGTTATTATTTTTACTACTTTGTTGAGGTGTTTCAACGGAGAATTACTTAGATTTAATTGGACGTTCATGGTAGTTGTAAATAAATTGTTTTTGGGATTTGTGGGAAAAACCAATCGCCGATATTGAAAGCTTATAAGGTACTAGGAAAGTAGGAATTTGGAACGATCAGTAATTAGAGTTCAAGGAACTTGTTATTTGAATCTTTGAAACGGTTAAAAAAGAGATCCGGAAACATTACAACTCCTTAGAAAATTCCCAAAAGATTTTTTTTTCATACATACGCAAACACATACGTCTTATGAATTCATAAATATAAAATAACAAGATTAACGTTTTTAGGACGATAAACGCTAAGCCGTGACCGAAGATCACGCTTGCACACAAGGCACTCGTTATTTACTATTTATATAAGTAATAATTACATTATTTACGTATATTATGTACTTATGTAATAAATGGTAGCACGAAGTTAGTAACGTATTAGGAAATAGTATGAATATGATAACATTTTATGTTGCCACAGTAATTAGATAATGCTAACTAGAAAACTTGTACAATCGTTTTCATAAGAATGCAACTAGCAAAGAAAACATAAAAAATAAATGTAGTTAAGTCTACAACAAAAGACACAGCCTTAAACTTCTTAAAAGTCTCATCATTTCGTCATTAACCTAACGGTTTTATCAGTCGACACGTTCGGCTTAAAGTATTTGGTTATGTTGATGGCGCAACTGCTACTTGAAAGCAAAATGTCAATCCAAACGAAACAACTATGTAATCATCTAGCATTATCCATTTGTAATCATGGATGAAATATTCAAGGAAAAAAGAACGCACCTGTAACGAGGGGAGCTCGTGGCTAAATAATAACAACCACACGGGTCGATCTTCAGGTTAAGCCGCGCTTAGGTTGGTCCGTGGATGGGTTATCACCCATTACATACCGAGTTTCCTCCGTGCCTCCGAAATCACGTTAAGCCGTTGGTCCCGGTGGTCATTTATAGATCTTTCCTTGACTGTAGTTACACGTGGTCAGTGGCCCGAAAGTCTGACAACCAGTCTTAGCAAGGGGTATCATATTATCTAGTACTAACTGGGTTGTGGAGGTCAGATAGGCAGTCGCTCCATGTAAAATACTGGTATTCAGCTGTGTCCGGTAAGACTGGAAGTCGACCCCAACGTAATTGGGAAAAGGCTAGGCAGATGATGATGCACCTTAAACAGGAAACCTTATTCAAATATAAATTACTAGACAAATTCTTGAAAGTGATGAACCGTTGGAGAATGACCTCAGAGACTGCGAAGTATCGTAGTCTCTATCTGAAATCAATCTAAAAACAGCAGCTTTTGTGTTATTCATAGCAGTAGCTATGAATAACACAAACGCAGCAGTTTTTAGATTTATAGAACTAAACAAAAAATATCACGTAATGCTAGTAAAAAAAACAAAACAACCAACACAGCACACAGCAGATTAATATTCGAAATGATTTACGATTTAAATCATTAACGAGCACACGGATATAATACAGAGGGAAAGGCAAATCAATTTGTTCGTCGACTCACATTTGACAAGTTTTGGGTGAGAGTGGTTACATCATCACAGTTAATAAGTACGTACAGAAACCTCTAACGAGTGTCAGTCATAGGTAATACGATGATTTGACAAAGATTTGTGAGATAAGTCTGAGTGCTAATAAAATTAAGAAGGCAAAGATGACTGCAGAAGCAATTAGAAGTCGTCTTGCCATCAAAAAGGGTTCAATTAAGGATAATGAAAACCATGACATGTGGTCAGTCTTTGACTTCTTTAATTGTCTGGCTCTCATAGGAGTAATATGTTATTTAATTATTATTTTCACAGACACATAAAAAATGAAGACTCTCTCAGTTCATTATTTCGTCAATAGGTATAAAGATAACACGTTTCTCATTCAATTTGATATTTTAAGGATCAAATTATACGCCAAATAAGGCAAAAAGCCACTGTTGAATCCAGCCATAACTTTAATGCATTGACAAATAAAAGACTTAATAAGGATGTGAATAAAGATAATAATATAATATCCACTAAACAGAAACCACCATAAAATGAAGGTCAAGCTTCAACAGAGTTTGAACTTCAAAAACCAGTTCGATGTTTTGATGCAAACATTTCCACTTCTTGCAAAATCATGTCTGGAACGAAACTTGTGGTAAATAAAGCAAAAATATTTATTGCGATGTAAAGAAGTGTTTATGAACTAAGCTGAATTAATTGAGAACTGCATATAGTAAATAAGAATAAAACTTTCAATTAGATGTTATGAAAAGTGGCGTGTTACTTACGAACGCAGTTCATCAAGTAGTTAAATTTCCCGTAGTTTTTGTGAAATAAAACACAATATTAATTCTAAATAGATATTTGTTAAAGCTTTACGACTACTTAAACACTTACTTCCAAGTGGATTAAAAGGATTAAGCACAAACCATCAAGGTCGAAGCACAAATCTAAACCGCTTTCAAGAGCTGTCGTCATTATTAAGGAATATTGGCATTGACAGCTGAAATGAGAAGTGCTGATCGTTCAATTTCATTGGTGAATTTCGATATTTTTTTTCAAATTTGCTCTTCGAATTCTGTATATTCATGGTCCTTATCGCTATAAATAAATTTTAAAAAGGCTTTATGGCTGAGGATCGGTTTTTCTAAAAGCAGCTTGTCCGTCGACAAAGGCCTCTTTCGAAGACTTCCCCTACCTCTGTCTCTTGCAATTCTGATCCATTCTGGACCAACAGCTCTTTTGAGATCATCTTCCCAGCGTTTTTTGTCGACCTTTACTTCTTTTACCATTATATTCATGGTCCTTATCGCTATAGTTTTATAGTAAACTGATCATCTCAACCGCAACTACTTCTCAAGTATATCTTTCGATCAAATTAGGAGCCCAAAAAAGATAGAATCAATGACCTTACCTCATTAGTGTTAGCTTTGATCTTCTTCTGCTACCAACCAAGGTTAGTATAAAAAACATAAATTAACCTGACGGTCAAATGTCGAAATTGTGAATTATGTTCGCGGATAGCAGATCGTGTAAAAATTTTCGTAGACCTCTATTTTTGGTAAAACCGGACGATTTTTTGCATTTAGTGTTTTTGAAGATACAGAATACCAAATTATTTGGTAATCTACGAGTTCGGCTTGATTAGTATGAAATACATTCAATGCCACCTAACCTAATCTAACTTGGTTGAGCAAATCCAAAAATACTGTCACTTAACACCTGTTCAACTTATAATTCGTTTAAAAGCTTGAACAACAAGTAGAATGGCGTCTAATCGCAACCCCATAGTTACATTGAGCTCACCGACCCCTTAATATCTCATTTCCTGTATTGATGTAACAACTGGTAAAATTCATCACCTTTTCTCCCCCCACACACCTTTGCATATTATTATATCGTCCAGTCCCGTCCTGTTCTATAACAGCTATTCCATTATTATTATGATTATGAGAGCTATTTTGCTCTCTACGTGTTTAGTCATTGTTTTTTTTATCATCTACGCCTTATCTTCTTTTACTTGAGTTTGCATTATGTCAACTCTAAGTACCGAAACTATCAATAATAAACGATCTTCTAAACAGAAAATTGTTTGATTTAACCATGTTTCTGATTATAATGTCCATACGCAAGTGCCTCGAACTTTTTACCTTTTTCTTAATCGTACGTAACCTCAGACTCGACTTTCCAGCACTCAACCATTAGGCCTTGGATACAATCCTTTTCCAATGCTTCCCTTTTTGCAAACCTCGGTCTCAAGCCTGCCATATTCTTTATTCCCAATGCTGTATTTACAAACACTGTGCTCTCGTCACGGGGTGCGACAAGAACGGGAACAGTGTGCGAGTGAGACTCAACATGTTTCGGCTGTAGTGCGACTTGCAAGCGTGCACTATGCGTTTTTGCGGCTGCATTTCTGCAATTTTGCGCGTGGTGCAAGTTGGAAGAGGATTGTTGATTTAAATTTGAAGGTTTATGTGTTAAACTTTTTATTTCTGGGCTGTGTAAATGAACCAAAAATCTAATGAAGAATGACGCTGATGTCATGAGTTATTCTTTGCTTATCACCTTTTGTTTTTGTTTCTCTTTGCTATCCTATCTAGTAGCTATTGTTAACTCAGCCTACAATACTCAACTGCTGGACATTGACCTCTCCCAAGTTAAACCATAACACCCAGTGCTCTGCCTTCCACAGTGAGTTTGACCCTGACTTTGAACTGAGTTCGTAAATCTATATTACTTGGAGTCCTACATACGCTACGCTTCTTCCCCAGGTAGACTCCCTCTGCTTGCTCCAAAGGCTGTCTGTCAAACTGTCTGTAGTGATCAGACTTATTATAGACAGTACTGTAAGTGAATCAGCATCAGGAAGTAATACCCCGCTCCCGCTGGCTTCAATGCCTTGCCCACGAGCATTAGACAAAAGCGGGCGGGCGGCCTTCGCGCGACCGGTTGCCGGCCGCTTACTTTCGTATTGCAGCCGCCAAGCCGCACTATTCAATTATTGCCCCAAATCGTTCGCAGATAACTCTGGCGTCGCTTACCTGATTTTAAGTGATAGATAACTGTGAGTTACAGGTAGGAAGTAGTGACGTGGAGTTAGGTGTTTTAGAAATTGTGATGACAGTTTGGCTGGTGTTCTTTAGATGTAGATAGACGAGCTTAAGTATGTGGCCCCATTGGCAAAGTTACGGACACTTCAGCACACCTATTGCGAAGAACACTTTTGTATCCTATTTTTAAGGATATTGAAGAAATTCGTTATACCTACATTCGCTTCATAGGTTGGAAAAATCCTCAGCTCGAAGAGATAAAAAGCTCTATGAATTTTGTTCAAGAATTTTCAAAATGAATTCGGAATAACATTGGGAATGCTCCTGAACCCTGCAGGTCTATTGCTGGACAATTTTTGAACGATATCGTTTAATACTTATAAGACTGACATAGGTACCCCGAGTACCTAGATACCTACTTTATAATATACAGGGGTCATCCAACAAATCACGTATGCCTCCGACAGTGACGTCACTCCCGAATTCATTCGGATGACTTGGACCTTTAAAGATTTCTGACAATAATGAGTCACAGCGAATCCCAGGTTTTTTTTTTTGCAAAAACCATTATTTTTAACAGTTTCTCATGTTAGATGAGTCACGAAATAATAAAGATTAATTATAATTACGTATGAATTTAAAATCTTCTAATAGTTAGTCATGTAAAGAGCAATCAACTTTGTGGTAATACAATGAACTTTGGTTACTTTAAGAATATTTTAAAATGCTTTTAAACTTGGAATGAATATTTTAAGATGGTTCAGAGATCATGATACGACAAAAACTGAAAAACATTTTTAATTTTACCCACATATTAGGTGAAATTAAAACAACGTACACATGATATATCAAAATTAGCACCAAATGAACACTAAAATACAGGGTGGTAGGGACACCGTTCAGAATGATGTACTGAATATGTGGTAACCGTTTAAGCGTCAGTGTCCGTTCCACCATGTATATTTTTATATCTGTCACCTTCAAAAGATATTGCCCGCAATAGAAAGATGTATAAAAAACTTGTTTGGAATCTTCAAAATAGCTGGCTTTGATCTTCAGATAAGCGTGCTTTAGTCATCAACGTTAATAGACAATTATACCTAAGTTTAATCACAAAATCCCTGACCGAGACCACAATATCATGAACTTAATGCTGATTGATGATCGTTCAAGGGAAAATTCAATTGCTAGGACTCATCCAGCCATCCTTTCTATAATACATGATGAATAGCTACGTGTGAATGTGGAATAAGAAGTAATTAGTGGTCATAATAGATACAATGACCGATGACTCCGTTCTTGGTATTGGAGATTTTTGTTACGTAGAGATATAAACCTGAGAATTAACTACCTATTTATAGGTACAGAAGTTCTCATGAGAAGCTATAAAGAGCTTGTCGAAATGAGAAAAGCAGTTAAAAAGAATCGCCATTCTGTTTTTTTTTATAGTTTATAGAAACGCAGTTCCAAGTTTATACATTCATTGATCAAAAACAATATCGCTTTTATTTTATTATTGGCAAAGGCTAGCATTCAATTCAGCCTATTCACTAATAACATCACTCATCATCATTTTGGAATAAGGTTGTTTCAACTGTCGAGTCATGTTATGAGTGAATAGGCTGAATTGAATGCTAGCCTTTGCCAATAATAAAATAAAAGCGATATTGTTTTTGATCAATGAATGTTTAAACTTGGAACTACGTTTCTATAAGCTATAAAAAAAAACAGAATGGCGATTCTTTTTAACTGCTTTTCTCATTACGACAAGCTCTTTATAGCTTCTCATGAGAACTTCTGTACCTATAAATTGGTAGTTAATTCTCAGGTTTATATCTCTACGTAACAAAAATCTCCAATACCAAGAACGGAGTCATCGGTCATTGTATCTATTATGACCACTAATTACTTCTTATTCCACATTCACACGGAGCTATTCATCATGTATTATAGAAAGGACGGCTGGAGGAGTCCTAGCAATTGAATTTTCCCTCGTACGATCATTATTCCAAAACGCAGGCTGAATGTGGACTGCCTTTGCCTCGCGGTCGTAACAACAAGTTTGCTGATTGAATCACGTTGAGTTCGCCTGCTCTTGCGCAACAGCTCCAGTTTTTAGCTGTTAGCACCTTATATTTGTATGAACATTCAAATCTATTTGTATTGAAACATTGGGCTATAAAACAGACTTTGCTCTGTTGAAAACTGTTCATTTTAGCTACCCTTTTCGCCAAATTCTAACGCAGAGAATCTTTGTCTCAGGTATTTAAATCCTAAAAATATACTCTTTAAGTTGTTTATTAAAGCCAAATTGATTTATAATGAGGTTTTCTAAGGGCCCTATCCAAAAACCATTAATTTAAATGTCCATGGTTATCTGAAACCTTTATTTTTATGTAAGACCGTAGTCACAAACAAGAATGTTTTATGATGACTTTTTGACTTTTGCAAAGATTAAATATTCCTTTTAGAGACATAATAATGTTATTTTAATTTTATGTATTAATTTGGGATTCTTACGTTAATCGATATTTGGGAATCCCAAGTAGTAAATCAATTTTCTTATCGGCAAGCGCACGGTGAGACGTCCCGCAGCTAGATGAAAGGTTGCCGCGGACTGAAAGCAAAGGATAGGAGGTTGTGGCGCATATTGGGGAGGTCAATACCCACAGTGGACTGAGGAATCTATTTAAAAAGGTGTAACTTACTGAATTTTAGCTGACAGTACTCGATGAGTTGTTGCACAGGTGCAGTGGGTACATGTGATCCGGACGTGAAAAGATACTTTTCACGTGAAAAGCAATTCCATTAAAATCAATTAAGTGTTTGATATCTTCTGCAAATCTTACAATATTAACATGACGAGCCAAACTTTTAACATTTTTTTAATACTCGTTTCGTTTGAATGATTGCATTTTCGTACGAGTGTTATAAAACAGCATTTATAATGCAGTTTTACAACACATCTTATGACGGAATATCGTAAACATTGCCACGTCTGTCTCATATATCTGTAGATATTTCCTTGTAGTAAAGTTTATAGTCTATGGCAATTGCAGACATGACACTTGTTACATTATTAATGACATTTATATTTTACTATTAAATACGGAAATATTGATTGTTAGTATGTTTTAGTACCTACATATGTGAACCTATTATATCAACTTACAAGTAACTAGCTTTTGCCCGCGGATTCGCCTGCGTGGATGTCGAAAAGTATCCGATTACTAACCTTCATACACTTTTTTAACCCTTCGGGAATAGAATTATCAAAAACGCTGTTACACGTATAAATTAGTTTTCAATCATCAGCCTAAACACAAATAAACTTCCATCCCCTATATTACCCCTTTAGGTGTGGAATTCCCAAAAATCCTTTCTTAGTGGATACTTACTCTTAACAAAGAACACACCCTCCAAGTCTCTAGGACCAGCGGTTTGGGCTGTGTGTTGATATATCACCCAGTCAGTCAGTCAGTTTACCATTATATATATATATATATATATATATATATATATATATATATATATATATATTATTTTTTCGGTCAAGTTGGAAGTAACTTTTCCCTTTACAAAATTACGTAAATATAACTGTATTTATTAGATACTCACGTATGTTACAGGAGAACTAAGTTCCAGGTTTACCAATAAAAATAAGTATTTTTCATTTGAATATATGTTTCATTTCAATAACGTGGTCTTCTTTAACCTATAACTTCGAGAAATTATGCAAGTTTCATTACAAATAAACAAATATTCCAACAACTCGATTACTGGTTTCAAGAACTTCACAAAAAGGCGCTAGAATTCTATATTACCTATAAAAACAAGAAATATAAGCCATTTAGTAACTCTCCTTAATGTCTTTTAAAATTGTGATACCTATTTGTTTAATATTTATTCAAATGTAGAATGTAAGAAGTCATTTAATTAAATCATTTTAATTTGACATCGATAACACCACCATCAAAAAGTTCATTTAATTTTAGAACTTAAGAAACTCAATTAAGTGTCGAAAAAAAAAATTAAGGAAATAAACGACAATTCAATTTTATCACAGATCATATCTTTGACTGAAGTATATACGAAACTTAAAGATACGGCACGCGAGTAATACCCGAAGCTTATCACTTTTCTCATTTCTTAAGTCATGTCCACACTATTATTATTACGTATGTCTGATAAATTACGTAAAGTTGGTAAATACCGACAGGTGGCAGCAGTGAATTACGTTAGCTGCAGTCAGAGGATCGAAAAAAAACCAAATTTACTTAAGAAATTATTTAATTAAAGATTTAATTATTAAAAATACATTAATTACTTATAGAATAAAAGAGATGAGACCTAATCGAGATATGATTATGGAATGCTGGATTATTTAAATTATAGTCTACAAGAAAATGTACATTGACGTCACTTTCACTGCACTTGCATTTGTACTTCGACCTATTGCCCAAAATGTAGGGCAGCAACTCAGCGATCTTCATATTGGGCGATTGCGTATTTCCTCCCCCTTTAGAACGGCAACTATTTTAGCACGTTGAGTGAAAATGTTGGCGGGATCGCGTCATGGTGTTGCTGATCTCCGGAATGTGGTGGCTGCTCTTCCTCTTTTGATCTGCTTCTACATGTCCAGAAGTTGTGGTGTCGATGTAAAATGAAGATTAGTAGTATTACTGCAGCAAACAGCATCAGATAAAATGGTATCGTTGTGTGGTATAATGTGTCAAATGAGGCGCTGGCGTTATTGATCGGGGCTTCCATCATAATTTTGTCTTGGATGCTGTGTAGTCCTTGCAGATCGATGGAGTTTAGCTTGATGTGGGATGCAATCTTGAATTGCCCTTTTGTATCAGATGGGATTTCAGTTAGTTTTAGGGGCTGTCCTTTCACTTCGTCATTGATGTTGCTAATGGTGAATTCCGTAGTTTTGAGGTAACAGCCGACGGGGATCGTGATGAGGTAGCTTCCTTGAAGTGTGGTGTAATCTCGTCTTCCGCAGAGAAGTTGGACTTTACTTGGATGTGGAAAAGATAGGACGTAGTGTTCGTCGTCCAATTTTTCCATGGCTTCCTTCTTCAGAGTGACTGTGGAAAATTCGCAGGTTTCCTTCAGGATCTGGTTGCTGATGAGCTCGGTGATACAATCAGGTTTGGTGCGGAGCTGGTGGTGAGTAGCTTCTTCACAGAGATACCAGTTGTTGAGCTTCGGACATTCTGTCTCTATGTACAAGAATGAAATCTCGTTTGTTGCTAGGAAGGGATATGTCGGGATAAGAGCTCGATTATTTCTATTAGGGACAATAGATAGATGATAAAGGTTGTATACCTCTTTGGAAATTATTGGGAATTTGTATATAAAAACTATTTGATTGCCTATGTAGTATGATCCTGGTTTAATTATATCATAATATTGTCTAAGTTCGAGGTTAACTATTTGTTCATTACCATAGATATTTTTAAGTTTTCCTATCATAGTTTTAAGAGTATCTACATCTATCATAGAATGGTGGGTGCTAGATGCACGGATGAATGCTAAACTATTTTCTAACTTGATTAATTCCTGAGCAAGGTCTTCAACATTTTCGCTTACAATAATTAAGAGTTGAGCAAGCTTGGCGTATTTTATCAAGCTAATCTCATTATATACCTTGTTATTTAATATTGATTCAATAGTTGTGTTAATTCTACCCTGATTATCTAAAATTTGTGTCAAAATTTTATTATGTTCAGATATCCACTCTTTATTTATGCTAATGTGATTATTAAATTCAGATACTATCTTATCCTGGTTACTCCTTAAAAGATTAATTGCTTCGTTGTACTTTACAGCATCATTATGGTCAAGGTTGCCAGTTATGCTTTTGATTACGGAGCCGAGGCCATCTACAATACCTCTTTTTACTCTGTTAGGTTCTAATGATTTTAATTGTTTTAAAACCTTGCCAAGTTTGTCAGTTAAATAGTCAATTTGTGTCTCATAGAGTAAGTAGGTGTCGTTAACAAGTCGTGTCTTGTAACTTGTCAGTTGACTATGTAGAGAGTCTACCTTGTCCTTGATGTCGTTGAGTTGGACATACTGTATAAATGTATGATGGTGAGTGGTTAGTCTCATAGGTCCAAGTTTGTGGGGTAGTAGTCCTGGTCCGTCTGCCAAACTCTCAAGTTTTATCTCTTGAGGCCGGATGATCCGAAGGATCATTATTAGAAGTATTCTATAACAAATTAGCTGTTTTAGGGATACGTTTCAAGCGGGACTTGGCTATGGGGCCGCGTTTTTTGGAAGTATAGATATGTATGGGTAAGTCTGCCAGTACAGTATCCTGAGTATAACGGGGGGCTAACTTTTGTCGTTGAGCTAAAGGGTTTCTTACAAAAATTTGTTGTTCTGGGGCGTATTCTAGTTCTGGTTCCCGATTTTTATTCCTATTTTCTATTAAAGCGGTTCTGTTTTCTAAGGATCTACTGTTGATTATGTCATAAACTGTTTTCATTCTTTCCCTATGATTTAGAAGGTATTGCTGTAAGAGGTGCTGAGTTGTATCGATGTTGAGACAGTCTCTAGCGTCAAAGTGTCCAGTTAGTAGATCAAATGGTCTACACTTCGTAAAGCTATGTATAGAAGAGTTGTAAGCTATAAGAGCGTATGGCACTAGGTTCACAACTGGCTCGTCTTTATGCTTTAATTTAAGTAGTCGTAGATGTTCCAGTAGAGTCAAGTGAAATCTCTCGATGTTGCCATTGTCGTTGGGAGAATGGGCTAAGATTCTATGATGGTTGATTTTGTGTAATCTGGTGAACTCTAAGAACAGCTGGTTGGTGAATTCAGTGCCGTTATCAGTAACAATCGTCAAGGGTACTCCATGATGAGTGCAAAACTGCAATAGAGCCTGAAGTATACTGAGAGCCGTACCGTCGCGCAAATGATATGCTTGACCGTATTTTGTGAAAACATCTATGAAAGTTATATATTTCTCGCTTTGTACTGTGAATAGGTCCATATGAACTATTTCAAAGGGTTTGGTCGCTGGAGGTACAACATGAAATCGGGGTCTAACAGGATTTCGGTCGTATTTGCCTTGACCGCAGATGGTACATTCGCTGATGAATTTAGAGATTTGATCCTTCATCTTTGGCCAGTAGTATTTGCGGGATAGGGACAAGTAGCACTCATTGACGCCACGATGATTAGTTTTACCGTCATGATAGTGACGAATGATCTCTTGTTGGCGGAGATATTCTTTCACGTTCTCTATCTCGGATTTAGTTAACATTAAGTTCATTGAAGAGCCTTTGAATTTATTCTGTAAAATGGGAATAACAGAGTACATTGCAAGAGGGGGATTAATGAGAAGACCTGTCTTAACCTTGGGGTTGACGTATTCCTTAATGGCATTTACCAAGTCTTCTTCCAGGTTGGACTCAGACAGTTGTATGCTTATTCGTGTGTGTGTGTCAAATGGTTTAGTCATGATAGCTTTCCGTTTGATGTCATTAACTATAGTAAGATGTATTTGTCTGTTAAATTTATTCAAAGGGTCGTCTGTTATCGGGATTTCTAATATAGGATTTTCGTGGCTAGTGTGTACAGTCTCAGTAGAGGAGTTGGGTTTAGAGAGGGCTATCTCAGTCGGGTTGCCTAGTAAAGAATTCAGTTCATCTATTTCTTCCATTAGGGATTTAGTGTCGCCTAGATGGATTTCTACTCGTGATAGAGCGTCAGCATTGGTGTTAATTTTGCCTTTCTTATATTGCACTGTAAAGTCGTATTCACTCAGTCTTAATCGCCATCTTGTCAGGCGTGAATTTGGCTCTTTCAAATTCATCATCCATTCGAGAGGTTTATGGTCAGTCAATATCCTAAATTTCCTTCCAAATAGGTAGGGCCTAAAGTATTTGGTTGCCCATACTATAGCCAAAAGTTCTTTTTCAATCGTGCTGTAGTTAATTTCACTGTCATTTAGGGTCCGTGAAGCGTAGCATACCGGTTTGTCGCTACCTATAGGGCCTTGAGATAGTATGGCTCCAATAGCCACGTTTGAAGCGTCTGTTGTTAGGTTAAATTCCTTAGTGAAATCAGGATATTGAAGAATGGGATCGTTTGTCAGTAGAGTCTTGCATTTTTCAAAGCAGTTTACATATTCGGGGTTGAGATTTATTTTCCTACCTTTTTTCAGACAACTAGTTAGTGGTTTTGTTGTACGTGCAAAGTCTGGAATGAATTTTCGGTAATAACCGAGAAGTCCTAGGAACTGCTTGATTTCCTTGGTGGTCTTAGGAATTGGGTACTTCTGGATAGCGGAGATCTTGTCAGGGTTCGGTTTGACGCCGTCTTTACTAATCACATGACCAAGGTAAGCCGTTTCTAGCTTAAGAAACTCTGATTTATCCATTTGGATTTTGAAATTAGACTCTCTAAGTCTCTGGAAAACTTTTTCTAGGTTTACCATATGTTCCTGGAGGGATGTGCTGAAAACGATGATGTCATCAAGATAGACGAGACAAATGTCATTTTGGAGACCTCTAAGGACGTTATCCATCACTCGTTGGAATGTGGATGGAGAATTTTTAAGGCCCATGGGCATACGGAGAAATTCAAAGTGTCCGTGCTCTACATTGAAGGCTGTCTTAGGAATATCGTCGGGGTCCATTTCTACCTGATAAAATCCGCTGGCAAGGTCCAGGGTGGTAAAGTATTGACACTTCCCTAACTTGTCCAGGACGTCAGTTATGTTAGGAATGGGATATTTGTCATCAATGGTCTTTTCATTTAGTTTACGAAAGTCAACTACTAGTCGCCACTTCTGTTTGCCAGAAGCGTCTATTTTCTTGGGCACAACCCAGATGGGTGAGCTCCAGGCTGAGTCAGAGGGTCTGATGATGCCTTGTTCTAACATCTTTTCTATCTGACTCTTGACTTCTTCTCGATGGACAAACGGATAGCGATAGGTTTTAGAATACACAGGGACCTCGTCGGTGGTCCTGATCCGGTGCTTGATCTTATTGGTGAAAGTTAGTTGTTCACCGTCAATATAAAAAACATCCGCATAGCGAGAGCAAAGAGTGATTAGGTTGGCTTTTTCCTCTTCGTTTAAATGTTCGGTACGTAAGCGCGAGATGACGTCGTCAATACGTGAGACCGGTTGTTGAGTGCGCGCGCACTCGATGTTAAATAGTTCTGCGTGCGCCGGACTATCGAGTGAGAAAATAATATCGTTCGCGGTAGTATTTTCTATCTCTAAGTAACCACGGTTATTAGTGACAGTTGTTACACACTCGTGGATTATGCAGTTACAAATGACTTGTTCCGGGATAAATGCGTCACCGTCCGTCGTATCTAAGGGAACCCTAATTACTTTAGATGACATTGCTGGTATTATGTCCTCGTAAAGGTTTACGTTCTGCGAGTTGTACATGTGAATAGGGTTTGAGGCAAAACGGGTAAGTAGTTGGCCATCTTTCAAATCAATTCGCGCTTCCCACTTACTTAATAGGTCTAGACCGATAAGGCCGTCGAAGTAATTGTGGAATCTATATACAAATAGCTTCATATTATTTTTATCCAGGAACTCAGGGAAGCACGGCAATGTAATAGAAAAATCATTTCTACTAGTTGCATGTATGTTTGTCACTTCAAATGGATCAAAATCTAGGGGATAACTTGAAAAGTACTGTTCGACAGCTTCGGGACTGATAAAAGATTGGTTCGCGCCCGTGTCTAAAAATAATTTAAGAGGAGGATGGGCTATTTGAATATACGGCAACTGCCTCTGTGTTTGGAGGTTTACTTCTATCTTTGCTTTTTTTAATGTCGAGATCTCCTGAAAATCCTGCTCAGCCTTGCTAGAACTTGGCTGTGGTTGATTCTCATCAGTCAACTGGTGTTCGTCAGTCGTATAATAAGTTACGTCAGAAGTGAACTCAGGTGAATCACTAGTATAACAATCGCCGTAATAAATGTAAACGGGGTCACGATAACAGTCGTAATTATTGTAATATGAGTAGCCGTCGTCATGTGTCGAGCAATGTGTGTCATTCAAGTTCATTTCTCGGCTTTTAAAATAATTTGTTGGAGGTGGGTTTCCTGACTTAGTCCAGTCATGTCCAGTCGTCATTTGGGATGGCGGTAATGTCTTTGGGGTGAAACGTTGGACGCCACTCATTGGTTGAGGGTGTTGAAATTGTGGCGGATTATTCCGAGGTGGAACACGAAATACGTTACTCCGGGGGTTGTAGTTAGGAGGTGGTGCACTAAACATCCTTTGAGTGTTCGTAGGGTTACGCATATTATGAGCGCCTGGTGGTGGTAGTCTGAAGGGTTGAGGCGGAGGCCTCATGGGCTGCTGTCCCACAGGAACAGGCCAATTGGGTACTGGCATTGACCAGTTATTCCGCGGTGATGGGGCAAGTGAAGGTAGGGGTTGTAGCGTAGCTTTAGGGATGACATGAGTCTTAGAAGGTTCATTACGTTGTTGAAGATAAATTATATTGAGTTCTTCCTGGACAAATTCCAGGGCTTTCTCTATAGTGGGAGGACGCATACAACGTATACGGGATCCTAGAGGTTCCTTAAGTCCACGAACATATGCCTGCATAGTAACCTTCTTATAGAGTTCGCGTTTAGCTTCTATAGTTGTAGGTACCGTCTCGTGTAAAGTCACATAGGTCATTATAGTACTGAACAACGTTTGGCATTGGTCATAAAACTCCTGAGGTGTCCGATTACCTTGAGTAGCAAGTGAGAGGTCATTGTACAGGGCCGTTTCGTCTCTTTGATCGGAGAAATTATTTATCAGGGCAGATCTAATCCCTAACCAACTTTCAGGTATCCCGTTGGAATTGAGTGTGCATGAGGCGGGGCCTGTTATCTTATTCAGTATGCCATTGATAAGACAAAGATTTGAAAACTCATTACCTGGGGCGTTACTAAGATATTTAATTGCTAATTGATCGCAAACGTTAATAAACCTTGTCAGTACGTTAGGGTTTCCATCAAAATCCGGGACAAGGCGGAGAGCCTTAAATATCGTATCGGGATCGTGAGACATTTCGTCGAATGAGTCGCTTAAAGACTGGTTTAAATCTGTATCTCTACAACTATCTAATTGATGCTGGCGAGCCTGACGAGATTCAGACTCGCGAGAACTGTTAGCTCTAGGGTGATAACTCTTGAAGTGGTAAGACTAACACACCAAAGGGTAATTAAGGATAACACTAGAATAAGGGAAGCAACACGAGATCAATTCAAGTGTACTCACATGGGTTTCATCTGGTTCTCTTCGTGAATCGATTGCTGGATTCTCCTCCTGGTCTGCAGCAGGTCCGTAGATTCTGGATACTCGGTGTTGGGACTTGATAGTCACCCGGGTGACTCGCGACGCGAATTAGTAACGAAGCCTAGCTACCTATTCCCGATCTCGCGAACCGACCCGCGAGTATCCTACCGACTGCGCCAATTACGTTAGCTGCAGTCAGAGGATCGAAAAAAAACCAAATTTACTTAAGAAATTATTTAATTAAAGATTTAATTATTAAAAATACATTAATTACTTATAGAATAAAAGAGATGAGACCTAATCGAGATATGATTATGGAATGCTGGATTATTTAAATTATAGTCTACAAGAAAATGTACATTGACGTCACTTTCACTGCACTTGCATTTGTACTTCGACCTATTGCCCAAAATGTAGGGCAGCAACTCAGCGATCTTCATATTGGGCGATTGCGTATTTAGTGGGTCAACATTATCGTGACGAGGACGTCGAGTAGCCGTTTGACATTTTAAATTTGGAATTCGTCGGATTGTAGTCTAGTCGTGTATGGCAGTTAGTGACGTAAGGTTAGTAGATAGTCGACCTTGCGACTTGCGATTTTTATGTGATATACTTGGGTGATAGAAAGTGGTTCTTTTTTTGGAAAGAAGATTTTTTTCTTAAATTGGATCATTGGCTTTATTTAAGCTTTCATTCCGGCGTTAGCTGTAGACCAGTTGCC
This sequence comes from Noctua janthe, assembly GCA_910589295.1. Lineage (NCBI taxonomy): Eukaryota > Metazoa > Arthropoda > Insecta > Lepidoptera > Noctuidae > Noctua > Noctua janthe. Next base: position 6,233,807 of record OU342556.1, on the reverse strand, counting down.
ATAAAATTGACAGAAGCTAGTCTGCCCCCAAAATCCAAAAATATAGCATAAAATACCTTCGTATTCTCTATGGTCAAGCTTGACTCTAATTGTAATCTTTACTTCGAACTATACTGAAATTATAAATGCAATTCATTGCCTAAACAACCACGTTTGGGCAATGTATTGAATTTATATTTTGACCAACTTCCACACCACTCCATCACAGTAACTTACCAATTTCGCGTCCCCATTACTACAATTATCATGTAAAAATCATTAATTCCAGCAATTTGCCAATCAATTGCTTGGTACCTTCGCAACAGCTGCAATTTCGACGCATCAGCGGATTTATAAGCTCATGCATCTAGTTCAAACGCAACCGATTGCTTCGCATGATGTTTACGACATGGAATTCGTGGTCACTCGTGCGTTTCTGAGCATTCGGTGTTGGTGTGCCTTAATAATCGATTATATGAATTATCGATCCGGTGATTTTATGTGAATGGGAGTTAAGCATCGACAGGTAATCCCAGAGTTGTATTTTTTACTTCTTTGTTTATTTTTGCAACACGTGAAAATGTTGCCAACTTCAACGATTTTAAGGGTTAAAATCATTGAAGTTGGTAACATTTTTAAGAAGAATCTTGAAGCAGCTATTATGAAATATAAAGGGTGTAAATAGACCCTTAACGAAGCCGAAAGGCACTTATTCTCTCCGTCTTTGCGATATTTTTTTTGTTCTAGATCATACCTAATGAGGGTCAAATTTCCAACTTTTTCACAAGTTTTTTAAATACGTGTTTTTAATGTATTTTTTTTTACTTTAAATACCTCCACGACCCCCGTACTATTCAATCCATCCACCAGCACAATGCTTTGAGTGCATTCCATCGAGGATGTACAACCGTAAAAAGTATTTTTCACCCAAAAAAAAAGTCGTTTCCCAGCAATAATTTTTGCGTAAAATTACTGTTTGATGTATGCTTGTTTAACGGCTTCGTGAAGGGTCTATTTACACCCTGTATTTCAAAACATGACATAGGTACCAAACAATAAGACCCTTGTATCAACACAATCGCTAGAATCGATTTCTTTCAAATCACGATTCGATTATTGTTATCAAACAACCGATTGACTGGAGCCGTCATTCGAAAACGAAGCGCCTGTTGATCCGAATTATTTGTGTCCGGTAATTATCCATAATTACCAGACTACCAGTACGCCAACCCTAATTACGTCTTCTGTATTAGAATGCGCATTAACACGGATCATAAGTATTTCATGTAATAACTATGATAATAACACAAGCTATTTGGAAAATTCCCCAGTTTACATACTAGTTAAAATGTATTATCATTGTGGTTATAAAGTAATGTACTCAATTATCTAGTATTAATGTATTCTGTGGCATCTTCACGCTACTTAGTAAACAATTTTGCTTTAGGTATATCGTGTCCAACATGACAAATATCTAGAAGTAGGTACATATAAACCTCCTTTGTACATCTTACTTGTATTTCTGGTTTTTAGATCTAGCAAACGTTAGGTTTACTTAGCTAAAAGTAGAGCTATAACACGCGTTGAGCCACTTACGGACATCTAAAGTGTTAAGCAATTATTTGGCGACTCCACTTGTCTACACAACTAAGTACAAAAATAAACTTAACAGTGCTAAGTACATACTGTTAAGCCCATAATTTACTACACTATTTCATACGAAGACCTTTCATAAACGAATAACTAAAATATATACGAGTATTTTCAAGGCAAAAGTTATAAAAATATTTGAACTTGAGTTTAACAGATGAATAAAGTTCAAAAGAAAAGTATATATACTAAACAAATAAACAGCTGAACATGACTAAGTGAGTAATATGAACAAAGAAGCCAATTGAAATCACCCAAGAACTTACAATCCTAAAACAATATTATCTCTACCAAAATAAGGTCGCATTAATATCAACTGAAGGCACTAAACAAAAACGTTAAGTGTCTCAGTACATTGACCGCATAATCATCACGTTAAATCTTACGCTAAAAAAAGAATAAAACAAACACTAGTTACCATAAAAGGAAACCCAACAGCAGACAAAGCCACTAGGTTATAGAACTACAAGTATACCGCCTCTTTTCTTATAAGTGTCCTAAAAGACTTTAAAGGCGTTATAGTGGAGCTTTACTTTCTGGTAAAATCTGGTTCTTTTAAGGCTTTCTGAGGTCAAACGGTAGTCACTCCTTAACCGGAAAATATACAAATAGAAACTTGAAATATCAAAGTATGAACTGGGGGCCTACCATGACGTCTCAAAGCAGGAGTAATTCCAGCGTGGGAAGGAGATGGCGCTAGACGACCTGTATAGCTCTGTCTCTTTCCCGCACTGGAAATACTCCTGCTTTAAGACCTCATAGTAACCCCCCTGGTTACACTCCTTTTGAACCGCTAGCCAAAGAACACACTGGAATAAAGACAATAGTACAATTTGCTATATTACATCTATTTTTACAGTAAATAAAACGTATTTTAATGGCAGAAAAAAATGGAGACACGAGCTTACAAATTTCATGGAGGCGTAGTCGGCTTAATAGATCAAAATTGTCGACAAAATAATAGCAACAAATTGCTTGCCCATCGCCCACATTCTCATGACGCGCTAAAAGGCAAACCTGTCCATAAAGCATAAATATATTCATGTCGTGAAGTTTACCATAAAGTAGCTTATTTTTAGCCGGAGCCAGGGGCCGAGTAAACCAGAACACAAAACGAGTTAGCAAGATGACACTATAATCCACAGATTTGTGATTTATGCCACGGTGATGAGGATGTCGAACGCTGTTGTTGCAAACAGTTATCGATGTGGCGGTTTTTCCACATGTGTAGTGTTAAATCAAATATTAAACTTACTTATAATCAAAGTAGTAAGTTCGCATGAATTGATCACATTGCAGAGTTTTCAAGACCGAAATTGGAAAGGGCCAAGTATAGAACCTTGAGGGACGCCCCCGTAGACTAATTTGTCGTATCCATAACATTTTGGTGAGTGATTAGCTAATTCGAAATACGTGAATACGAGATGGCAGAACTAATCCTAGCATCATGACCTTGACCATTAGAATCGTTCCACAAACTGATTTTTAGTGTTTTTTGAAAGTAGCATTTTTGTAATACATCTTGTCTGTCAACTGAGATTACGTGATATTATTAAACCCATTATCAACCGCAAAGAACTGAAAGAGTACAAGAACTTACGATAAAGAAATCTAAAGATAATTCAAATTCAGGCAGGCCCTGAACTAAATAATAATATAAATCATCCATTTTTAAAATAACAATGGCATAATAAAACAGAAGAAATAAATGCGCTTTGTCATGAGCACTGCGCCAGTAAATATTTTGCGCAGTCGCCGATTGTTTTGCATACTTGTAACTTGATCTGAGGTCGTAAAACCTAGTACTAATCATTTCTTGTCATGCACTGACCTTGGCGTGATTCATTTTGCATTTGTTTTGTCATCAAATCCGGGAACTGGTGGGAAATACCAAAAAAGCTTCTAGAGTTTTAAATATTGATGTCGAACGACTTTAGATCAGTCGAGTCGCACAAAATTTTTACTCCTGTCGCTCAGCAAACATCCCTAGCTGCGCCTGAAATTACTTATCTTAAAAAAAAAAAAAACATAAAAACATGATTTGAATAGCAAATTCTATGTAGACGTTAATCCCCATGGATTGTGATTGTCTTCAAAATCCGAAAAGGTTGTCTTTTTAATCGATTATTCGCTAAAAGTCTCACTATTCACATTATTTATACCTAAATACTATTACTCCAATGCAATTTTACTGCTTGCCTACTACCTACTACTACTAGTACCTATGAAACCACAATATCTTCGAAGAAAAGTGAACTGAATAGTCAGTAACAGCAGAGCTGAATATAACTTAGTTTACACAAACATTGTGGTCAATTGTGGTGCTATGGAGACCATGAATGTAGATCTCTTTTGTATGATCTTTATGGTGTTTACTTTACGTTTATTGTGCATATGGCTAGGTTGCGTTTGCATGTAATATTTCAAAGGAATTATTACTTCATTGTATACTTTAATACTCGTTTCTTCCTTGAGTTGTTTATGTCTCTTTGGAATGCTGTTACATCTGTACGATTTCATGTTCGTCTATGTTACTACCTACTTGTAGTTCAATTTCATATTCATCGGTCCTAAGTATTAGAATTTGAGAAACTTTATACCACATTATCCAACTTTTACATTTCACAACTCCTGTATTTATGAATTTTCTTTTCTTTGTTCCAGAACGCAAAGGAATTGTCGCAGACTGTGAAATGTTAAGAGTGTATCTGTTAGTAACATCGTGTTAGTAACAATCGTGATAATCGACTAAAGTGCAGTGCTCTGTGTCCTGGATACATTGGACAACGCTTCATTACTAGGCTGTACTGCCTTGGTAAGTGTGCCCATTTATAATTTTAACTAAATCTTTTGATCAAAAGAGTTGACAGTTCAAGTCTATCACAAATATTTAATTCATTTGGATGAATATTTTTTAATGAAATTTGCATAAATGTGATCAGTGTTTTACCTTCGACTAAGAACGTGTGATATAAAAATAAAATCTAGTTTTTATAATTTTATAATGATAAATATGGTAGTGATGCGAAAAAATGTTCGCAAAGTTGGATTTGCATAAAAACATAATATTGAATCATAGTGTACCTAGTTCTGATGTGTATTCCTATTTGTAACTACTTCGGAATTCGTTAGCCTAGATAGCAAATAATTCAAGCGTATGCAATAGTTGCTAGATAGATTGAAACATACCAACTAGTGCCTAGTCTTTTGAATGGAGTCTAAGTAAGTCTTGTAGAAGAAAAAGTGTCATTCATATTGTAACATTTCAGCGTCAGGACGGAGAAAAATTGACAGAATTTCAGTTAAAGCGTCAGTTTCAGTGTCTTTGCTCAGAACATTAATACTTATTTTGAAAGTTCAATCTGAAATCCGTTGAGATGTTCTCTGATAAGTTTGTCCAAATTATGTAATGTCATTATGCATAACAGTTGGTGGCTGAAGGCCTCTTCTATACCGGTTCACACATCCGGCTTCGCTTGAACTTGTACAACTTTTTACTCGACAGCTTTTTGGATGAGACTTTTTCTCCGCACCATCAACGCACTTTTTTGCTGCATTTAAGCAACGATCTGAGGAAAAAAAACTTAAAACAAACTTCATCATGAATGTACAAACACCATTAAATTATTTCGTTAACAAACTTGCACAGCCAAATAAAATCAACAAAATGACGAAACACAAATTGCAAAAAATCCTTACTTCACGGCAAATATTCACACCAATCATACAACAACACATTTTACTGTAACTGCGATTCATTACAAAACAGCAATTAACAGATTACTGTAACTAAGAATCGATTATGAAACTCGGTTCGTTGACAGCACTATTTCCCGCGTTTTTGTAATTATGGCGGGCAATATGGCGGCGGAGCTGTCAGCGTGATGGGGCTGTTCCGGTAATGTTTCCGCCGAGTGATGTGATTACCGTCCTTGACTACAATGGCCAAGGTCGCGGACGCGTGACACTTTATATTTGCCATGAGAAATTGTTCGCGTGATTTGGCTACTCTATGTTTGATGATTGGAAACAGTCTGTAGGTACTTGCATACAATCATCATTGAATCACTCTTTATTTTATCCCACTTTGAAAGATATTCATACATATTTACAACTTGACCTATAGCTTATATGCGTCTCTTGGAAAGTTTGTTTCCGCATTTTCCACACATTCACATCAAGAAATACTTAGCGTCGGATGAAAACATTCATCCAAGATTGAAATGGTTATTTAATTCCAATCAAATACTACTCAGGTCATCGGTGCAATAAAATTCAAAATTACCTAAAAAATATGACATAATCCCAAATACATAACACACACCTTAAATAGAAAAAGAAAATATCTGTACGTTTTCATGTAAAGCCAGCATAAAACCAAGAAAAACTTATACCACGCAGGACCAATCAGGAAAATTTTAACCCTGCAACGGCAATGCTTCCCAAAGTCCCAAATCCCATGACGTCTGCATCGTCAACCATGCGTGCGGTCCCACAGTGGGTCCCACATATACTTACTCCCGCAGGCAAAACGCCTGCGATCACGTATGTGCAAGTGATCACTAACCACTTATATCAGCACTATGTACCGTGGGATCGCGGGGAAAGTACAGGGTGTGTCCACCACGGCTATGGTTGGCGCAGTGGCTGAGCGATTGACTGCTGCGCTTCGTGTCGCGGGTTCGATTCCCGCACGGAACAAATATTTGTATGGCCTACAGGTAGTTGTTCCGGGTCTGGCTGTTTGTGTATGTGTACTTAAATGTTTGTAAACGCACCCACGATACAGGAGAAATTCCTAGTGTGGGGCAACGTTTTTTTTTTTTTAAAAAAAGAAAGAAAGAAAGAAAGTACCACGACACTGGTGTGGGGTGTGATCAGAAACAGCTGTAATTATCGTAACTAAGTTTGCATAATTTTATGTAAATGATTAACTTCCGCGTGATAGATGAATTTGAGTAAATTCTGGGTGCGACTTCATACGTTTAATTTGCTGTTTCTTGATGACGGCACTCTGTTTAGAATAGGAAAGTAGATGTTGTTGCACAGGCTTCAATCAAATTGATTTAAGAAGGTTTGGCACCCTTTAAAAACTAAACCACAATTAGATAGAGAAAATTTTAAGTTTTACTTTAAACCCTACTCAAGAAAGCTGGCTTTCCATTACAATAACTTATCAATCAACGCAAAGTTAATCAAGCAAGCAACATAACACTAAACAGCTATTGAAACGCTTTGAACCAAAGCATTACGTGAACACCTAGGCCTGCTACAGCACGGCATGCACAGGATCGTAAAGTATTCCACAATCCAGCGCCAGTTCCGAGCGAGGGCAGGGACCGTGCGCAGAAAGCTCACCGACCCACTTACAACAACCGAACCCGTTCCGACGCTTTTACATAATTCCGACTCTCGCTACCGCCTTTATCACATACAAATATTTCCGAATTACTGTTAAAGATGGTTTCTCGAACCGGTTGCCAAGCACAACCCGCAACAGGTACGCCTGAACAGTGCACATTCACGGGTTAAGTGCATCTTACGTAATTCGAAAGGCGATCGAAAGCAGATTTTTAAAATAAACATGCGATGAAATAATTCGCTATTACATGTGCGACAATATTTGCTTGAAAAAATAGCGTTGACAGCATTGTAGACGACCTAACCTACTTACTACTTTATAATTTTGAGGATTTCCATATAATAATCAACCTTTGATATTCGTTTGAACTCAAATCGAAGCTCGTAAGGCGTGCCTTAAGAACCTGTTCTTAGTAATTACAGCGAGAAATAGAATGTACTATTTTCTTTTCACACTTCGCAACTTGCTAGATTCAATCAAACTACTTTTGCTATTATTGCAATCTTTACAATTCTCGAACCGAACATTGTACTCATTGTGTCGGTTTCAATTAGCATCCAGACCGTTACCGATAGTTATACGTTCACGTTCAAGTATTCAAATCAATACTATATGAAACCTAATTCAGACTAAAAAAACTAAGCAGCCGACCTCGAACTACTTTTAATATAAAAAAAAGCGTTCGCAAAACTGCAATCGCGTCAAATTTGGTGACTGCCACAGCACCAAACGAAATAAAATATATATCACAGTGAGACCGCTAGATAAATTTCGTCATTTACCTTTTTTGTCAACAACAAAGGTAACTGAACTAAGAACTATCTAATAACGAATAACAGTATTCTGTAATGGAGTTGAAATAAAACAAACTGTAAGCGAAAGTGAATGAGTTGGTAAACTAAGTATTTTATAACAAAGTCTAGTACACTATGGATAAACTGTTCGCCTAGTCCGCTAGCTCTCGTTCCCACAAAAACATATTTAATACCTTAATGTTAAGAGCTGCTTCTTGCACTTAGCATTTTAGTCGTCGCAAGTTTATAAAACAGCAAAATTGTGCCTGCGATTCTGCATCTAAAGTAATTGTGGCGAAATTTAACCGGTAAATAGTTTAAACCGAATGAAAAATCCTAATCCTTACTTTAACTGCGTTTTGGGCTATTAAATCTCTTCTAATTGTTATAAAAAATCATCAAAACTAGCGTGACTAAAAGACTGAGCAAACAACTTTCCAGAGATCAACGAAAATTTGTAAATTCTTATCAATTTTGAACCGTCAATAAATCTCAATCAAAGCGAAAAAGAGAAAAAATTTGATTGCCCCACCCGCTGTTACCAGGACAACAGAAAGTTCTTGCAGTCAACCGTTTTCCCAATATGGAGGGACTGCTTTCGAAGTCAGCACTGGAAGACTATTAAAAGTTTATTACAACACTAAGTTGAGTATTTAACGTCTTTAAGATAATGTGATGTTCACTTTCTAGGCTTATTCCGAGTACAACAAAGTTATATTAAGTAATTATGTCTTTTACGACCTGTGCGTGATTGCCAATAGTTTTAGTTTAGTCGATTAAAAGTTGGATTACATGTCGTGAACTTGTGACTTCTAATGCATTATTGTTATAACTAAGTACACTTTTATGCAGCTATTTGCTAACTTATTATTGTCTATAGTTTGTATGCACATGCATAACAAAATGATTAGCAAACGCAATCAACAAAATCACCGATTACATTCCAGTTTCCACAACATTTGTTGCTTGTAAGCAAAACAGTTTATATGTCATGGTTATGAGGCCATGTTTAATAACATACAACATACAATTTTGTTATTTTAGTCAAGCTGTTTTAGTGTATCTTGCTCATAACAAGTTTTAATTTTTAGTGTGGCTACCTACGAAATACTTTATGTTGACTTTTATCTATCTGTAATGTTTTGTGTATATCTTTTGTTGGAGATCCTAACATAAATGAATAATTTTATTTAGGTAATACGATTTGTCCAAACTAATTCATTTTTTAAAGGAAACGGATCACGGTATCAGTGCATATAACTTGCCGTGATCCGTGGCAAACTCAATCTGATAACGTGATCGATGGAGACAAACCCAAATATTGTGACCAACATCCTGGCATCAGTAAGCAGTAGCCGCCATTATGATGTATTATTTGCACATCTATGCAAATCTCAGCACTGAATCACAAAGCGAATTTGGCAAAGAATGTCGAATTGATTTGGTCAACATTTTCTAAAACTTGTTTTTGTAATACCTACTCATTGTGTAATGGTACATATGCAGACCCCAAAAGATTATTTACGCCAATAATAATAGCACAAGTATTTACAGTGGTATCACCACTCCATGTTCTTATAAAACACTGGCTTTTGCTCGCGGCATCGCTCCTGCTATCTACGGAAATTTACCCACGGGAACGTTTTAAATGTAGCCTATGACACTCGGAGATAGTGTAGCTACCCGTTAGTGCAAGAATTTTCGGAATCGGATCAGTAGTTCTGAAGATTACCCCCTACATAGAAACTCACAAACAAATTTTACCACTTTATAATATTAGTTTAGAAGTATAGATGAAAAACAAACATGACCACTGAACGAACATAGGCCTCCTAACGACCGGTACAATGCACGCTCATTAAATCATATGATAGCGACACACAACTCGACGATATTTAGAACCTAGAAATGGAAAATAATTTGCAAAGCTCGCCAATGCCATGAAAATCACGATCTCTATCTCACGCACTATTGCTACACGGAACCCCTTACTTTTCTAGTACATAGCGCAGCTGTTTACAAAACATTTACAAATCTGGCTAGCTTGTAAACCTCAGTCTAGAGTAAATAAGGATATATCAGGCTATCTATACAACCTTAGTTTTAGTATATGCGAAACCTGAAACACGTGTCTAGTATTTTTATGTAAAGAATCTATGTACAGTAGACCTCAAAAGTGCAGTACCATGCTAAAGATTACATTGCTATGAACTGTGCGAGCGCGATACAGCAGTATGTGTGCGTGTGCGTGTATGAGTGATGTCTCAACATTCTACACATAACACACACTAATGAACTGTCGTCACACTACGCGAAATAGCATTACATTTCTGTTGCATTTAGAATACACATCATAGTGATGACCTGTTCTTACCATTGCATTGTTAAAATTCGCGTAGTATTAACATGGGTTGGTAGCTGTTTGGGCTGAGCATGGGTTCACGATCAATGAAGTCCAAGTTCGAATCCATGTTATTACAATGTGTGGCTGTTTTTTGTTTCTTTGAAACCTTAATTATATTTGTATTTTAAGCAGAAAGTCGTTAGGTATTTATGTTTATTTATAATATAGTCATACTTATTATTTATTTTTTTTAAGAAGTTAAATATTAGATAGTTATTGTATTATTATTTAACCTCATTAATTGATTTTTATTTTATGTTTTCGGTGTTGGAAGGTGGAAATAAAAAAATCATGCTGAATGATAACAAAAATGTTTATTCGTTTTATTTATTTATAAAATTAACAAACTTTTATGAGAATGTGACGTCACATTCCTATCTAGGCAAAAAAAAGTTCTCTTATCACCGTTCATAAGATTTTTTGTTGTATACCCACTTAGTCAATTCATAATAAGAATAACATAACACGGAAAGGATATTCTAATAACACAAATATAATTGTTGATACCCGCTTATTATACGAGTAGGTATCAGTTGAATACTGATATATGAGTTAGACTTTATGAACGTGTTTTTTTAATGTAACGTCACATTGAATGTATTGAGGTTATAGCTTAAGTGTTCATTTTCTTGACGAAAAGAATATTGAAACTAAACCCCAATTTAAGATCATTAAATTTAAAATTTATTTCTTAATTTTTTATTTTTTTATTTACGGTTATGTTAATATTACTAAATATTTAGTTACCCGGTCTACTTATTAAATTAAGTATTATTATTTTTTCGCCATAAATTAAGTCTTCCTTTTGGCAAGACTTGAAAGTCTTCTCGTCAGAAAATACAGTCACCTCCCAGTTAAAATGTAAATAATCTCGAGCAAAACGTAGTCTTTCCTCCCTGTGTTTTTGTGTCAAAAATGGTTTTTAGCTGGCTTTCGATGATGTAAACCTTCAGCATGGACTGCATGGCGAACAGTCTGTAATGTAGTATCCAATTGCTCTGCAAACATTATAGTTGGAATGAAACCATTTGTTTCATATTCTTCCACCATAAAACGTCGCTGAGTCGGGTTAATAAGCGGTGGCCTTTCGACTCTTCAGACTACCTTCTTCCTCAAACCTCTTTACCCAACGGCTAACAGAATTTCTAAAAAAAAACAAAATATGATTACACACTTGCAACTAGCAATTTATTTAATAATAAGAAAATCACACACCACAACTATCATCATAATAATTATAATTTTTAAAAATAACTTACACATTTTAAGCCAGTTTCAGTTGAAATTTGAAAAATATTAAGCCCATTTTTACGCAAAGTGACAATATTTGCCCTGTCATCAATACTAATATTAGCTTGCATCTTGAATAAAGACAATCAAACAATACGCTAATCGTAATAATAACACAAACGCTCGTAACAAAGTTCACCAACTAACAACGTCATAACTAACTACTTTGTTCAATCCAGAAGTTTATTTTGTTTCACATTCACCCTCATCTTTTTTGTTAATAATAAGTTCCAACTAATATTTAGAAAAACATATCTCATCGGGTCTAACGTATCATTTATAATTAAAACACAAAAAGTGTAATGTCACTTGGGTTCGAACGCAGACTATACTGTGCGAGACATTTTATCTATAGCGTTAACCGCTAAGCCAGATAGACACATAATTGTTTGTTTGAAATTAAATATCACTAACTTAATACTCCGTCGCGACATGACAGGCTTGTCACTAAGGCAAATGATCATTATATCGCACTCTTTCTGACTAGATAATTATGAAAGAGAGCGATATATTACGAGATCGTGTATGTGTGAAAAATGTTTGTTATGGAAAAAGGTCGTAAGTGCGACTTGTTTTGATGCGATCGTTTTGAGCAACTGCTACTGCACTTATGGTCTCTACTGTACAAAATTTCAAAACTGTTTCATAAAAAATAACAAAGTTATAATCTTGTTCTGTTACCTGGTTGTCCGCGCAAAAACGTGGTTACCAAGCAGCTAGCCCGCGCGCGCGCCTCCAGCGTCGTCTTGAACTCATTGATAATAATAATTTGGCAGTAGGTACCTACATTATTGCGATAGGTACTTAATATCACTCGGTGCCCAACTTGTAACTTTTCTTAAATATTTTTGGGACAAAATATAACATGGTTTAAAAATGATTGGAATCGACTCAGTTACTTATTCTGAACAAACTATATTTAGGTTTCGCATATACTAAAAATAATGTTGTATACATATACCCGCTGTTTCTATTGTAACTTAGTATAATACCGACATGAATTCTGTCAGTTCTCTGCTTTACGAATCCAATACAGATTGCCCGTGAAAACTCCTTAGGTACTCATCATCATCATTCCTGTGTCTGCAGTGTATACAAAGTTGTGACATTTCGACATGAATTGACCTGCCATTGCCTAAACCACCAAACACGCTCGTGATTTATGAGTATTATATAAATCTTATAATTTTCGTCACTCGAAAACAGTCGTGAATACATCTTTAGCATCTCAAATAAACACCAAAAAAGGTTGCAAATGTTTAGAAAACAGTGAAATCGCAAACATAACATAGGTCGTGCCAGCGAGTGCCTCGTGATCCGTTCATCTGGTGTCGAAACTTCGGTTCACGTGCCAATAAGTGGTTTACGTAGGAATGTGATGTGCTCATTAGTTTACCCATTATAGGTGAACTATGCAAAGAGATATGCACTCGACCATCTCAAGATTATGAACGATTTCTGATAAAGTTGCTCTTGGATCCTAGAGTGACAGTCGCGATAGCTGGAATACAAATTAGAGGTCTTGTACCTCGCAAAGTCCCTCATCCTCCATAGAAAAGGGAGGACCCTGGGACCAGACGAATATTGTCTGGTGGGGCTACATCGAAACAGTTACGGTTGGGTTTCTGTGAACGTACTAGTCACACGGATAACTAACTTTGACTGAGCGAAACAGGAAGAAGATATTAGTGAATTTTTGCTGATATCTAAACCGCCATGAATAGAAAATTACTCTACTCACTAACAACACCTCATGACGATGAAAATAAACTTTAGGAATTTCACATTATAAAATATACCAATACAGAAATATTACCTCTCAGGAATGAGGTAGCCCTACCCAGTAAAGTCAACTGCCTATTCAAAACCGATCCGTACTTGACGTGTATTTCAAGTATCGCAAGTGATGAGGCAACTCCATACGCGGTGCGAAAGTGAACTGTTATCTCCTATTAGCAGGCAGACTCGCTTTTACTCAAACAACTAATTACTGACCAACGTATTACTGGCCAGTTGGAGTTGATTGAACTCGGCTTGCATGGAAACTTTTTAATAGATTCTCTTTTAAACCATGGACATTAGAGGAGGTAGACGAATTTTAGTTCATTGGTATGGAGTTCATTCAATCGCCCGAAGCGTAGTCGTCAATCAAATGTGGTCTTGACTATTAACTGTTTATCCATACTAGTATACATATATGTAATGTAGTATTATAAATGCGAAAGTAACTCTATTTGTTTGTTACATTTTCACGACTAAGCGGCTGATCGGATCGTTATGAAATTTGTCAAGGAGATAGATTTTATTCTGCAGAAGGAAATAGGCTATCTTTTTTTTTTCTCAAACTCGTGAAAAAAATTTCGATGTGTACGGTACACATCAAAATTTCCACGCGGACGAAGTCGCGGGCAACATCCATGTAGTTACCCTTAAGACTGAAGCCTGGTACACCGCAGTAGCCGGCGATGACGATAGACAAAATAAAATAGCATCTCAAATGTATGTTATCTCCAATTTTTTTTAGATCAGTCGCAGCCTTAGTATTTCTTTTATTATAGTAAAACCATCATACAATATACTTTTGTATGAATATTCCAAGAAATCCACGCTATTTATCAACTTGTACTTTTCTTCCAAATACTTGTTGACTACTCTTCGTATATATTATATTGATTTAGAATATTTTATTACTAATAAATATGTAAATTGTTCCTGTTTTTGATTATTCAAATCAAATGTCATGTATTAATATTATCGTAATAGTTAAATCATATTAATACGCAATAATTTCATATTTATTTTCACCTTGTGGTTTCGTATGAATATTTTTGTTAGAATCTAGACTTATTTCGTTTGATGTTATAACAGATAATCTCACGTTTAGGCATGATCAACAGCATTATCTTTCCCCAATTATCTTTTAAAGAAAATCACAATTTCACTCACTGAATCATTGAACCGTTCTTCTTGCGAACCAATGAATTGACCTATTAAAAGCCAGAACCACACAGCAAAGACATCCCACTAACAATATAATTGGTGCTGTATGTGAAGCTGCAAATACTTCGCCGGGTGCTATTACCGTAACAAGTGCCTAGTAAAAACTAGAAACAGATCCATTCACTGATAGTGGAGCTTTCTATAAAGCATTGTTTTGTTTTGATCGTACAGCTTGTTCTACTGTTACATTTGTTAACTAGTAAGTACTAATGGACACAAGTGTATACGCAATTACATCATCGTTTAAAACTATAATAAATATCAACTACAAAAGTATTTTAATATCACTGATGTGACTGCCTCGTTGGTCTAGTATCCGTGGTCGCAAGCGCAAACTGTTATTGAGTTTTTAACGTTGCCCAACACTAGGAATTTCTCCTGTATCGTGGGTGCGATTACAAACATTTAAATTCACATACACAAACATCCAGACCTATTTTTCCATTAAGAATTTCTCGGTAGTAGTCAGTAGTAGTGAATCTGGATTTGTGCCCGGTTGGGCAATAGGCTCGCTCCCTATTACATGAGACTTAAACATAACTGGCGAAATGTGGGTGTACTTACGATTAGGTACATCTCTGCCTAACCCTTCGGGATTACAGGCGTGATGTTATGTTAGTGTATGTGAGAGAAAAGAGCCGGCTTCTTACCGTAGCTATGTTCTTACGTATAGTATTTTGGTATGATAAAAAATAAATGATTTCGGTTTTAGTAACCACGCTAAGTAAGCTGGTAAATAAGACAATTATTACAATGCTTTCAGATTTTATTTAAGAACTATTATGTGAAAAAGCACATTTTGAATTGTGTTTTGTATCCACTCGCTCTTAGTCAGTTGTTCCTTTAAGAAATATTGGTTTATAAAACGGAACAAATAGTATATCTCTCCTTCTATCAATATATGTTAACTCCTTATTTGGTTAATACACGTACGTTAGCCAGAAGAATAGTTCCGGCTTTTCACTGAAATTCTTTACTTGTATTGTCTTTCGCTCAACTGCAAACGATTGGGTAACAAACTTTAACTTTCGCATTTATGAAGTTTTTACGACTTACTCGCAAATACGGCGGTCTTCAATACACCCATCTTATGTCATCTGTAGCATGCAATATAAGATCTCGTGTAGCAATCTAAAATTCAATTAATGTAGATGCTATTTTATTGGTCATTTATTACGCTTACTTTACTTTTTACAATCTGATTGATGATACTTTCATGTAGTACACCGCTGATAGGTTTTTCTTCTTATGTTTACGAAAAAAAAGTTGTTTTTGGTCTCTATATGGAAATGCCAATTTATTCCTTTACACAAAAACAATAATAAATTGTACAAAAAACCAGGTTTTAACATTCATTTACAGTTCATATTTTAATTGAAGTATGGAACTCGTCTTCACTTTCGTAGTGTCAATCTGTTTCACTTAACAACATAAAATTAAAGCTTCACAACACGGAGCGTACTACTCACACAGGTGCACTAACGACGCGACATGGAGTGTTCAATACTTTCCATCATTACCAGCCAGTTCTCGAGGCGTCTTCTCAGGTAGAAAGTCAGCTCGTGACGTAACGAGGACAAACATTTCAGTTTACAGTACATTATACAATCAATTTAGCGCTCCATTGCAGCCTATGGTCAACTAGGTGGGCGAGGGAATGCAAATTAGGTGTTTGTTTTGTTCTAAGTTATTAGCTTGCTTGTTTGTCGAGGTCTTAGGTGAGGTGTAGGACTACAAGCGCGTGTTTAACTCAGTATATTTATTGCATTCTAAAATATTAACTAAGGTGCTAAGCGACAGAGACATGGTCATTGTAGACCCTATCGGGCTGGCACAGCAAACTTGAGTGATAACAATAGTTGATTATAATATCATCATCTGCCTAGCCTTTTCCCAAACATATTGGGGTCGGCTTCCAGTCTAACCGGATGCAGCTGAATACCAGTATTTTACATGGAGCGACTGCCTATCTGACCTCCGCAACCCAGTTAGTACTGGGTAATACGATACCCCTTGGTAAGACTGGTTGTCAGACTTTTTGGGCCACTGACTACCTAACGACTGTCAAAGATCTACAAATGACAGCCGGGACCAACGGCTTAACGTGCTTTCCGAGGCACGGAGGAAACTCGTTATGTCATGGGCGGTCACCCATCCACAGACCAACCTGGGCAAGCACGGCTTAACTTAAAGATCGACCCGAGCGGCTGTTATTATTTAGCCACAAGCTCCGAATAGTTGATTATAATAATTTTCATAATTCTCCATTGTCACTCACGATTTGTTAATTACAGTTTCTGGTCTTCATAAGTCCGGTTGGCTTAAAGATTTTGGGTAAATTCTTACATTATTTGGTGGTCCACGAAAAATCGTAAAAAAACAGTGCAATTAAAGTTACCGGTCTGTCCTCTTACAAGGTTTTTTAAAGAGTTTAAAATAAACCTATCATTAAACAAACATAAGAAAGAATTAACCTTCACGTACAAACACATGAGGAACGGAATGATCAGATAAATGAACATATGTATATAAAAACTATTTCCTTCCTGAGACCAACTTGTGCCTATAAAAGTACAAATTACCTACGTGTGGTCTTAAGACAGGATACGGTTTGTCATTGTAGATGGCATTGATGAAATTCGTAATTTTGATTACAAGGTTAGGTTGATGTGGCTTGAATCATAGATGATGAATAAGTTTGGTTCATCTGCCTATTTAGATTAAATAAAACCTAACCAGTAATGAAATTCCGCCTTCACAGTAAAAGACTGAAAGATGAACAAATAAAAAGGCTGCATAAAAATCTGGAGAGTTCGGATAAGCCTCGTAAATACAAACCCGAACTGGATGGATTATTCCCCAGTACCTATCACAGAGAGGAGGTTTGTGTCCCTGCAGTGGAAACGTAATAAGGCTATATTATATAAGAAGAAGATCATTACATGACCTATCCAAATCGCTACTAAATCAAAGTACATATAAGATCATCGAAATAAACTTTCACTTATCACAACGAGACACGACTAAAGCTATTGATGTCAGTCAAATAAACCCACCACAAACAAACATTGGACAACGAGTACATAACACACATAATACATACGCAATTACGGACCTAGATACATAATGTAAAGTCATTTTTATCAATTATGCTCTTACTGTTGACATACGTGAGCGAGGCACTGGTGGAATGGCCACAGGCTTGGATGGAGATCGTTATGTTGGGCAAAGTGTAATTGAGTTATTTTGTAAGAACATTTCGGAAAGATTTAGGTTCTAATAATGGACTGTTCTTAACAACGTGCTACGTATCATGGAATACAAACTCCATTTTATTGTTGATCTAGAAAAGATTGAGCCAATAAATAGCACTAGAAACAACTAAGACAGCATCATTCTCATTCCGAATGCATCCCTCCAGACATCTCCAATTTCTTTGTGGTGTTTGACCCCAGGGGTCAGATGCATGCTTTCTAAATTCATCTGCGTAAAGTGCACTAACTTGAATGCTGTTAAAATGAAAAACATAACTTCTTCTTAGCGTGCCGATGGCAAATTTTTATTAAATATGTTTTGGCCCAAAATTCAGGAATGCGAACTCCGCTCGCTGTAGCAGTCATAAGCATGCAGCGCAAGATGGAAGATGAAAAAAAAACATAACTGTTGTCAACCTATTACCACTGTTATGAAGGCTATTTTTAAACTAATCTCTTCTAATGTTTACTTCCAGTCAAAGATCATAACTCTGTTATACAATTTACTAAAAATGCTAAGAAGATAATAAATTATGTAGTTTCGACACGCGACCAAAATGAAATGGCGTTGGCTTACTCGTTGGCTCATTAAGTTGGCCACACCTTAGACATGGGCTAAAGTGTGACAAACATTCAGGTGAAATTCTAGAAGTGTTTGCCCAATCGTTTCCCTATTTAGCATTATTGGAAGTTCCACAAATACTTGCATCTGTGACATTGATTGGAAAACGAGAAATGCAGTGGTGATCAGGGCCAGAGCTCTCTAACCTTGCTTGATCCGTATATTAATGTAGTATAAGTAGACCGCTCGCTCCATCAAGAGTAAAGTTATGAGGTTATGAATATGACAGTTTACGACAAAGATATGGTCAGGGTATTGGTCCCGTGTTAAGGCAGAGTCGAACCAATTCTTTCAATTAGGCCGTTAAAAGGCACTTTTGAATGTCAAAGTTTACTAGCACATAAAATTGAAACTCATTATGATGTTTATTATAGAAAATATCTAAAATGGCTCAGATATCAAGCCTTCTATCCTGCGCTACATGTCCTGACACCTGCGTTCTTGACAGTCTTATGACTGCATCAGCGAACGGAGTTCGCATAGCTGAATTTTGAACCAAATATACTTAATGAAAATTTGCCATCGACACGCTAAGAAGATAGAAAATACGATTGTTTTGGTAGAAGCATGATATATCTAAGATACCATTAAACTGTACAAATAAGTAAGAGTACTTATCACCTTCGCTTTTTCCCAGTTTCCATTTGCCTTCGGACAACAACACACTAATTTACTTAAACATACAAACTTTCACATTCTCTGCCTAAAGGGACATATCTACGCACACTGTCCATGTGAGACACTTTGAGGCCGTCTGCCAGTCTCCTAAAGATTCCCTCTAGGCCAAGGTCATTTTTCCAATCTGGTGCAGCTTTAGACATTTATTTTCCTTAAGTAGAATGTTTAAACTGTCTTCTGTCTTTACCGTTCTTTCTTGATCACAATAAGCTTAGTTCTTCCTCTTTTTGTGAATGGCATCTCGCAGGACGTCTGCTTAACCGGACTATCCTGTAAGTGCATTCAGTGTAAGGCCTCCAGCGAGGAGCAAAAAACTTACAACTTAACTAGGCGACTCACGCTAAGGGATCACCTGTGGGATACGAGCCTCGGCTCAGGGCGTCGCTGGGGGAGGACAGCAAGGGACAAGCTGGATCAGAACGAGGTCATTTTTTAGGGAGCTTTGTTCTTCCTGTTCGTAATCATAGTTTAAATCTTTTGACAAGAAGTAAATTATTATAACTAGAAGACGGACGGACGGATCGTTTTTTGCTTTAAACGAGGAAGATTGACAAAAGATGATCATGCTCAAGACATACTAGACGACTCATCCCAACCCACATTTTACTCGTTAACTTTAATTATTCACGTATGATTAATCCCTGAACAATGTACATTCTCTGTAACCTCGTGTGAGGCGTCACTCAGGGCCAGCGCCTACGCATCACTCTCGTTTTCAACACCACATGCGTAAGAGTCGAAACATTCAATGATAGTAAAAGTTCGTGATGTAAACGTTTTTATGTAGTTGTCTGATGGGTAAGTAGATCAAGTAGTTATGAGTGACACTTAGAAAAGTAGGTGGAGGTTATTATTTAAATCCTAGGCTCATACAGTAATGAATCAGTCCGTTTACGAAGTTTTAGGGTGTGACAAGAGTTTTAGTAATTTCACAGCTGACATATTCATGTTATTATAAACGAATTCAGAATCTTGGCCAGTAGAACAGGCTCCTAATATGCTGACTTGTTTGCCTAACAAGCATAACAGTTGCAACAATCATGCAAGTTTGCAACATTACATCTGAAAGTAAACCTTCAAATATTTAATGAGTAATTATCGTTAGAACTGAAATATAATATTTTAAGATTATGCGTGTTTTTTAAGAAGTAATAAAATTATCGAAGGTGGCTTTCAATGGCCGTTAGCGATGGTTACAAAAGCCGTTCACATTTGCACATCCGGTTGCAGCGGAAGTAACGGTGCAAACGTCGCGTGCGCAACTCTAGGGTTGGAGACTCTTATTAATAGATATCAATAATGTTAACAATATCTTTTAAGAAATAGAAAATAACCAAACGGTAAATTGAAACAGAGAATAATTTAGCTTTGCGCCTGTACCAAGTCTCGCTCCATATATTATTATTGGTAGCGAACTCGAGGCACCAGCTGATATTTTCCTGGCGATTTCATGATCGGTCCCACAGTAAAAGTTGTTCATTTTCATGAGTACTAACTCTTAAAGTATTTACAACGTTTAAAAAATCACACAGTATTATCGGTTTGTGTTTGCCAGAAGACAAACTTTATGTAACAGGAACTTAGATGAACGGCAGTTCGAATGGAAAGTGTTGACGATGCTGGCTCTAGCAGCGGCCACAAAGTTGTCACATTGCTCTTAAAGAATATAACACTTACTGAACTTTAACAACATGATTTATACACATATTACTAAACATAACCAATACTCTCTTATTAATGAGCCTTCTGTCCATACGAAATATCTTACTCCTAATCCATTAATATCTGTTGACAGCCCTATGCTACAGAATATAGATCAATAAGATCAGCCCACGAGGTCGGTAGGCACATTATATCGGTTCATTGTCAAGTAAAAGTTGCGCTACTACATGCTTACTTACGCAATACTACTTGACTGTTGACCAGCCAAGTTTACTATAAGCTGTGCAAGGATATTTTGGCGCGTGGTCAAGATCAGTACTAACGCCACCAAGTTGTTTTTTTTTCTTACAAATGTTCACCAGCAGCAACGTCATTTGAACGCCGAAAGAGCCTTGTGTGAATTATTGCGCAACTATACATATTAAAAGATGTAGTTTTTCAAAAACTTGTTCGTGAAATAATTGGTGAAAGAATTTAATGATACATTACCTACGAGATATTAAGTAAGTCATTAACTTAAATGTCACAGAAAGTTGTTATCTGTGTATTTATTACATTAACTTATTAAGCTTTTTTCGCCGATGAGTTGATTTGCAGTCCTTTCTTCTATACAAGTAATTTCAATACATACCTAATTTCAACGACTGTTCTTGTAATGCATAACATTCTCCTTTTTATGTCTTGTCTATAAATTTATCTTCCTTTTGAAAGCAGGTGATATTTATGGAACTTTCATTTCCTGAACATATAAGTTCTCCTAGATAATTTCAAATGTAAATACTCACATCTTTCGAAGTATAACTTCTACCATTTATATGATAACCGAAGATGATAATTTGCTGTAAAATTCAGTTACCTGCAAAACTTATGTTTCCTGTCTTTTTTATCTCCAATACTTATCCCATCACATTACCACACCGTATCTTAGCAACAACTTCGCCATTCCTGCACGCGATTCTTTCGATGCTAATCAGCGAGGCTCATTCAGCTCAATTCCATTGTGTGAGGGGGCGTGGCCCAGCGCCTGCGCCTGCGCCCGAATTCTTGCGTACTGACAGCTTACGGGCAAGTGTCATAATCGAGAGGTGCTGTTTAGTCATGCAGTGCGGGGCTGTTTATTAGCTGGGTTGGTACTTGTAGTGTGGATAAGCCATTAGGTTGTAGTTGTGATGTTGTAAAGCGTAGGTTTAGTGTTACCGTTTCCATTTGTTTGGAGTGAGATTTGTAGGTTTGGGAATGATATTCTAAATCCAACATTATAGTTTACTAGCTTTTGTCAGCGGGTTCGTTCGCCTTATAGTCGTAGATTATCCCACGGGCCCATCCTTTTTTTTTAATATAGGCTGTAACACTCGGGGATAACGTAAATTCCCAAATCAGTAGTTCCGGAGATTACACCCTACATCTAAACTATACCTCTTAAAATATTGGTGTAGATTTACTGCTGCGTCACGTTAAGGGTGGTATTGTAATCATTGTCCCATATTAATCTGATACGTTGAAAAGTATTTCCTCGTTATTATTATCTATTAACCAATCATTAGTTTTTCAACAGTATTGTTATCTTTATCCTATTAAGAAAATGTAATTAGTTATTATAAAATACATAACAAAAGATTTCGTGTTGATTATTATCAAATCAATCGATATCTTTGTCACATTTCCGCGTAACGCGACAACCGCATTGACAAGCTAGCATAAAAGATACACAAAAGGCCCAATCATTGAAAAATACTGTTTTAATAAATCTGACACCATGCAGACATGTAATAATCAAAACACAAAATGCAAATGAACGCGATCAGCAAAGCTACCACGTTCAAGAGCTGTCAGCATTCTACTACCGACAGCTCTCAGTTTAGATGTGAAGAATTTCATTCAGTGAAATCGCCCTAAATTCACTAGCTAATTCTACGCCAATCTGAAAAGAATTGAAGAAAAGGGGGTTTAAATAGTATTGATCTACTATCGGTCTTTTATAGGCTAAATATTTTCTACCTCTGTTTCAATATATATATAATAACACTTCTTCCCTTACCTGTCTTACTACCGCCAACAAGTCTCATTGCACTCGGCAATTGTCACGATCGATAACGAACCGACAGATTTATTGCATCGCTCGACAGGCATGCGGGTGCGGCCTTGTGCCGACTGCTTTCAGAATAGGACCCCGCTGCACCGGTCACTATTAGTTATGACAAGGAAATATTTTGCCGGTGTCTAACAAAGGGTTTGATTCAGCTGTCTCTTTGTTTCTTGGTTTCTTTGCTAACAAGATTGCGTTACTTCGATATCGTGAGTTTATCTTGGTAGGCGACAACTTTTTTGTCCTAATTATGGTATCTACTGAATACTGTCGCAGTCTTGCACAATACAACTTCGACTATGTCTGGAAAATTTCTTCCAGCGTTGACTTTGAAACTAACCAGGATATAACACACATACAAGTAGGATTATCCGTAGTCTGAGTATGTAAACATTCATAGGGATTCCCCTCTGAATATCCACTTACCTGTGTGGATACTTATGTATGAGATGCTACATTGTATCTGTACTTACGGATATGATAAAGCTCGTTTCTGGTTTTCACGCAACGACTCCATCTGACCTCTACCCCGTTGATTTTACTTTATCTGTGGAAATGCTACCACAGATTAAGTAACTAATTCTAAGATACTGCTTCTAAGGCCAATATTATCCACGTGGGAATAGTTCCGGGTGGATGATAAAATTACACTTAAATAAATGCAAAAGTTTGTGAAGATGTTTATGGATGGATGTTTGTTACTCTTTCACGCCAAAACTATAGAACGGATTTTGATGTAAACTTTACTGTCATACATAATTATAGTTAATAATAAGATTGTAAAACTAAGGAATTCACGCGGTCGAAACCGCTGGCGGAAGCGGTCCGGAAATAAACTTGAATTTGTTTATAATTCATCTGCCCTGTACTTTACTTCAATTACCTACAGTTAAATAAACATGCAAGTTTTAATTGACTTTATAATGTTATATTATTAGTCACAGAACAGAAATACAATTAATAAAGCAACATACCATAGCTAAGCTTCCTTATTCACCAATAAGTTACGACCTGCCTTATCCGTACCATAATTATGCCCATTTTAGATTGCATCTTACAATTGATTTCAATTATCTTTATAATCAAACATAGAATAACAAAGCATTGTGCTAAAGAAGTAAAGAAAACTGCAATCAACGACATTGGTAATAAAATTATAAAAATAAATGTTCCTTTTATGAATCTGACGTGTTTTTTCCATTAAAAGTAAAACCAGGAACACAATGAGTGCACGTTTGTTATTAGATGTCGAATGGATTAATGGCGGAACCACGTTCACTTTAGTATTCATGGTTGTTTTGATTCCTGTGTGACCAATCGATTTTTAAGGGTCTGAGAATATTAATTGTATTAACATTAGAATTGATAAAAGTAAACTTATGTTCAAGATATTTTTTTCTAAACATTTGCAATTATACCTGGAGAGATTGAAGAGATACAACAAAACCTTTACCACGGTTATTTAATGCAACAATTTTAATATCGTTCGAAGTTTGAACCTATATTTCTCCAGCCCCATTTACGAGTCTGAAGTCATAAAGTCTGCTTCTATCTGTCGAGTAACGTCGTAAAACTGGATGAAACACATTTTAACTTACCAATAAAACATGATTGCGTCTAAACAGACGCGATTTCAAGCCACTCCCACACAAGAAGGTTCGATTACCTCTGGTCTCCTCATTACTGTCTGTCGCTGGACGTCTAAGGTTGTCAGTACTGTCTTAGAGACATTAATTGAATGAGGAAATTAAAAGCTTGTAAACAAGTAATCACTGCGATCTAGCAGGTATAGGGAAAGCTGGGTTTGTTTATAAATAGCTTGGAACTCACTTCCGGCCCGGTTCATAGAAAAATCATAAAACACTACTGTCAGAATTAGCTAAAATTTAGGAGGGTAAGCTACCTTGATGTTTTGTGAGCAAAGAAAACACGACTTAAAACACTAAATGCAAAGTCTGGCCGGTAGCGGAACGGGAATTTCTATAAAACTACTTTCCCCTAGCCAGGCAACTGTCCTGTTTAATTAAACTAGGTGTAACTAAACTTCTAAGTGTACCAGACAATATTAGGGATACCACTTTTTATTTACAGTTGGTCTGTCATGCCATTTATCCCATGGGTACTCTGTTACTCCCTAATAGACAGTTAATAGGCTCACATAGCGACCTGGCAGCCCTGTGGTCAGTGACCACACACTACAGTTACGCCCGAAACGAGCAGAGACACGGAATCGTTTCCGACTACGTGCCCACTCCGTAATGGCGGTGATCAATCAGACGGCCGTCCGAATAAATACCGCGTAATTCGATTCACAACCATAGACACCGGATATTTCTAGATAACTGTAGTTTTTGGCGCGAAGTAAAAGCACTGCAATAAAACTATTAGAGACCTAATAACGTTTTCGCACTCGGTGTACCACTCAGGATGTTGTTAATTTGAAAATGGAATGGCGATGAAATAAGCTATGAAAAAAAAGATGTTTTTTTTTTCAAATAGTAAATCTTGATTGTAAAGAGTATTTTTTGCATTAGGTTTTTTGATTCTTTGCTTATACAATATTGTGGTAGAATATAAGTTGAAGAAGTATTGGTAATTTAATTTTCCAAGACAGCTATTTTCACACCTCGCTAGTATTTCCATTAATACAATTACTAATAACAGTACATACCAGTAGTTGCGATGTCTATATCTAGCATGATGATAAAATAATACAGTTTGATTCTCACACCGCCAAAAATGGACATCATTATTAAGATGTATTTTATCCTATGCACGGTATTCTTAAAAGGAGCTGATCCTCAATTGTACATACTCAATTAACGGAACTTCTAGCAAATACACAGTAATTAGGAGCATTCGTCGTCAAGTGGTCCAAAGTATGGTAATACATCTGCGGGACTGTTCGAATCTGCGGGACTGTTCGAAAGAGATACCGTGGCCCTGGAACACAAAGGGCAAAGAAGGAACATGGATGGGTTTTAGTCAGTACAAGTCTGATACTCCCTTTTCCGCTCCGCCCGAGTGGGGGGGGGGGGTCATTTTATGATTTCCCATGCGGAAAAAAAAAAAGTATGGTAATACATAGTTGTAAGCCGTATATCATGTCACTGTAATGCATAAATATTTGCCTACTACTCCACCACGCAATTCAATTACTTGTAATTAATATACTTGTTAAGTTTATAGAGTATAGTATTATTCCGTTTAAAACGTCCCAGCTGTAGATGACTTCTGACCCTGACATACCCAGACGTACCTCATTAATCTGTGATCCAGAAAATTTAAAAAGTACAATCGAATTTAACCTTTTTTATTCTTTTTCACCTTATAGCGCCTCTCTTATCACTGTAGGTTGGCTATCAACGGTGAATATTTCTCCTTCTCCGTGATTTATCTTTGAATAAGGTGCCTAGGCATTATATACTCATAACCGCAGCACATATTTAAAGAAATTAGTTTCTATTTTGTCTCACTAACACATTATCACATCATAAATTATTTAACTAAGAATTGTACATTGGTTTTAGGAAACATCTTATTTATTAGGCATTACTTTATTTGCTAAAGCTTGAAGCGTTTTAAATTTGTGAAAGCTGTTGCATACATCGCCTTACAATGTATCGTAAACTGAAACCAAAAGAAAATTAATTAATGAACTAAGAGATTTTCGATGATGAATGATCAAAATTAAACCAAGCGATAAGCTTTCCATCAAGTTTAGAAGTATTTTTACCTACGTACCTAATTGAGTTCAAAATAATGTTCAGCTATGATTCAGTTAGATTTTGATTTTTTGCCCACTTACAGACCAATTCAACACCTACAATTCCACGTTGTAGCAAGGTTGCCGGCTGCACGACAAAATGTTGACGAAGTTATGTTAGGAAACGAATAAGTCACGCTTTTCTCCCTTGCAATATTAGAAATCTCAGTCATATCCCGATCAATTTTAAGGACTACTTACAGTTTACTAAAGTATAAATGCATTTGAAAACACTTCCTGAAAAGTTTCGGTTACTTTCTCTACTAATAGATAGATTCATACATCTTCTCTTCCAGAATTTTATAAATTATCTGATAGACGATACAGTCAGGGTTTTCTGAAACAGTTCATTTAATGATTTAGTGTTACTCGTTATCTTTCCTGTCTCAAGAAGTTAAAGTTCTGAAAATAGCACTGAAACCTTTACTTCTCCAGGATTTCTACTGAAATCAATATTTACCCATGAATTAATCGATTACATAACAAACATAACATCACTCCTTTAATCCCCGAAGGGTTAGGTAGTTGTGTACCTAATAGTACATGTAATAGGGGCGAACCTATTGCCATCAACCGGGCGTAAATCCAGACTCCGTGACTGCTACTTAGAAATTCTTGATGGAAAAACCCAATGACACTGCCCGACCTGGGAATCGAACCCAGGACCTCATGTGTAGCAGTCGCGCTTACGATCACTAACCAACGACTGGACTGGAACTGACCGATTACTTCATAAATAATATGGACTCTACTTAGCAAATACACTTACCTACTCTCCACGCAACTTAAGTAAACCTAATTTCATTTCAGGTTCTACTCGTATAATTTCGAGTGGTTGTCCAAAGTCGCGGCGAGGTCGACCACTGTCACGACACTTGACGCGCTTGCGAAACGCCACTCCAAATACATGCCTTGTACCAAATCGAGCTATTTCTGTCCATCGGTACACTTGTACCTAATACTACAAATGCAATGCATAATCAGCCTATATTATTTCCACTGCTGGGATACAGGCCTCCTCTCTATCAGAGGGAGTGGAGTGTACTCCACCACGTGAGTCTACTGCATATCTTTGAATTTTTGGTTCTAGGACGGCCATTTTTCTCACGATGTTTTCCATCACCGTTTTGAAAGCAGTGGAGATTAAATAAATAACACAACGAAATGCATCTGCCTGGGTTCGAACCCACGATCTAAAACTCGTAAGTTGGGACTGCTACCACTGGGCCACCACTGTTGAAATGCTACGAGCACATGGAATCTATCACAATTCACCTTTAGCCTAGCACGCGCAACCAAGATGGAGGGCTTCGGACGCATCCAATTTTAGGTCAGCTTCGTTTTTCAAACGTATATTTTTTTCTTTTCGTTTGTCAAGCTCGGTGCAAGAAATGTTTTGTGCAAGGCTAAGAATAAGAATACATTTTGGAGACAAACTTTTTGCTAGATTTTTTGCTCCTTCTTTATATCTTTAAGATGCTGTTGAGATTACATTGGATTAGACTTGAGCTACTCACGATGCATTTAAATGAGAATTATAAGCTTCGGAATAAACGACCAACCCGGCTTTAAAATTGTGACAACTTTAAACATGTACAACGAAAGAATTGATTGTATTAAAGTTAAGCTGAGTCATAAAATAAACCTTAATTTGAAGACGAAAAATTAGCAACAAGAAATCTACTCCATGTTGGAGATATGACCACCAAGCGCCAAGCAATACACGCCATGAAAGCAGAAGCTAACACTAACTAATATAAACATGGAAATTACATGATAATACAAATACTGAAGTGGGAAAGCAGCCAGCAGTAGCTAACCAGCAGTAAATGACAATTAATATAGACGAGTAACTAAAGAAGTGAAGGATGGTAACAAAGAAAACGAACATTTTCAAGGAACTATTTAATTTAAGCACTCAGGAAATAATATCAAATGAAAACGATCAGGAATTAATTAATTTAATTACGTTTTCTAGTCGCCGTTACATTTGATATTGTAATACTGTGTTGGATAACGTAAAGGAAATAGTTGGAATGGTTAGAGACTGCCTTGACGAAGGTAGGCGAGAGTTGTGAATAGCTGCTGACTCTGACGCACCTGACCTTTGAAAGTTCGCACAGTTATTTGTCTGCGTGACTTAGGTATGCATACGTGGTGACTGGGGTAGACCTGAGAGTGGCGGTACGCAGGCTGAAAGCCAGAAATACCGCCCCGGGACCCGATGGCTTGCCTGGCAAAGCCTGGGTCCTGGCCTCTGAGGCTCTCGGGCCCCGACTGGAAGGGCTCCTAAGCGCATGCTTGGAGAGAGGCCAGTTCCCGCTTCGTTGGAAGACGGGGAAGCTGGTCCTCATCCGGAAGCCAGGGCGCCCTGCGGACTCTCCGTCCGCATACCGGCCCATTGTGTTGCTCGACGAGGTGGGCAAGCTCTTTGAAAGAGTCATTGCCAACCGCCTCGCCGGGCACCTCGCAGGGATGGGGCCGGATCTTGCGGAACACCAGTTTGGTTTCCGCAAGGGGCGCTCGACGGTGGACGCCATCATGCGCGTGAGAGCCCTCACGACGGGGGACGCGGTGTCCCGGGGCGGGGTTGTCTTGGCGGTGTCTCTTGACATCGCCAACGCCTTCAACTCCATGCCCTGGAGCTGCATTGCGGAGGCACTCCGGTATCACGGGGTGCCGACCTACCTTCGTCGTGTGGTCGGGGACTACCTGACGGATAGGGCCGTCATCTACCCCAGTCGGAGCGGAGAATGGAACCGGCGAGAGATGTCGTGCGGTGTTCCACAGGGTTCGGTTCTGGGGCCGGCCTTGTGGAACATCGGTTACGACTGGGTGCTGCGCGCCGACCTCCCTACCGGCGTCAGTGTAGTTTGCTACGCTGACGACACGCTGGTACTGGCACAAGGGAGGTCGCACGAGGCGGCGGCCGAAAACATGACACGCGGGGTTGCGATAGTTGTGGAGAGGATCCGGCAATTGGGTCTCGAGGTGGCATTGCACAAGTCCGAGGCCATGTGTTTTCATGGGCCTCGGAATGCGCCACCGTCGGGATCCCTACTGACGGCAGGAGGGGTTTCCATCGGCGTCGGGTCGACGTTGAAGTACCTAGGACTCGTCCTCGACAGCCGGTGGAACTTCGTGGAGCACTTCCGACGTTTGGCTCCCAAACTGGAACGGGCAGGGGCTGCCTTCAAGCGGCTCTTGCCCAACCTGAGGGGTCCAAACGCCTCCTGCCGGAAGCTTTACGCGGGGGTCGTGCGGTCCATGGCCCTTTACGGGGCCCCGGTGTGGGCGCGTTCTTTGAGGCGGCAAGCCGCCCACTACCTGAACGCGCCCCAAAAGGTGATAGCCATAAGGCTAATCCGGGGGTACCGCACGATCTCCGGCGAGGCGGCTAGCCTCCTTGCCGGATTGCCGCCATGGGATCTGGAGGCGATAGTCCTCGCGCGCCTGCATGAATGGCGCGCGGAAGCACTATGTCGGGAGGAAACACCGCTGCCGCGACAAATTGCCGCTCAGCGGACAGACCTCCGGCGTGATCTCATGGCGACATGGAGAGAGCGACTGTCGCAACCCCGTGCAGGGCACGCCACCATAGTGGCGATAAGTCCCCTCTTTGAGGAGTGGCTAGAGAGGCGCCACGGCGCCCTCACCTACCGCCTGACGCAGGTCCTCACCGGACACGGTTGTTTCGGGAGGTTCCTGCACCGAATCGGGCGGGAGGAAACGCCCGGGTGTTTCCACTGCGAGGATCGTCCGGAGGACACGGTGGAACACACCGTGGAGGTCTGCCCCGCTTGGGCGGAGCACCGCCGTGTCCTCATAGCGGCGATTGGCGGCGACGATCTCTCGCGTCCGGCCCTGGTTCAAGCCATGGTCCGGAGCGAGAGGGAATGGGAAGCCGTCACCTCCTTCTGCGAAGCAGTCATGCTAGTGAAGGAGGTGGCAGGACGTGAGAGGGAAAGAACCTCACGTCCCAGCCGCCGCGGGAGACGCCCTGGGCGTCGGGGGTCACGTGGTGGCTTCCGACCACCGTAGGCGCTGGCCTGTGGACGGCGAGTTATGGGCTAGCTCGCCGTCCGGCCGTCTTATGACTACAGGCCGTGTCGACGGCGCGTTCGTGTTCCACGCGCGCCTCAAAGAGATGTCAGCAATCAAGTAGGGGTCCGCATGGACCGATGCCTGCCAGGGCTGCGGGACTGTTCGAAAGAGATACCGTGGCCCTGGAACATAAAGGGCAAAGAAGGAACATGGATGGGTTTTAGTCAGTACAAGTCTGACACTCCCCTCCGCTCCGCCCAGAGTGGGGGGGGTCATTTGATGATTTCCCATCCGGAAAAAAAAAAAAAAAAAAAAAAAAGGTATGCATACGTAAGAACCGCAGACATCCGCAATTGCTAGTATTATTTCAGTAGTTACTGTA
Source organism: Noctua janthe (assembly GCA_910589295.1). Classification (NCBI taxonomy): domain Eukaryota; kingdom Metazoa; phylum Arthropoda; class Insecta; order Lepidoptera; family Noctuidae; genus Noctua; species Noctua janthe. The sequence continues at coordinate 6,202,834 of OU342556.1, read as the reverse complement.
GGATTTCTATGAAAGATGTCTGCAGAACACTTAAAGAAAACGCTGGGGAGGGCTACATTTGAATCTGAGTGATCCTTCTCCACTAGATAACCAAACAAAATTTTATTATAAACAGTCTACAATCGTAAAAAAGCTGCAAACAACACGGCACGGTTGGCGCAGTGGCTGAGCGATTGACTGCTGCGCTGCGTGTCGCGGGTTCGATTCCCGCACGGAACAAATATTTGTATGGCCTACAGGTAGTTGTTCCGGGTCTGGCTGTTTGTGTATGTGAGTTTAAATGTTTGTAAACGCACCCACGATACAGGAGAAATTCCTAGTGTGGGGCAACGTTTTTTAAAAAAAAAAAAAAAAAAAAAAAAAAAAAAACAATAGGTACAGCAATGTAGCCTAAAATTGAGCCACAAGATTTTGCAACATTTTTAGGCCGACCTACTTCTGGATGAATGAATAGATTTCTGCAAAGGACCGCCTGATTCCATTTATTTTCTTAAAACAGATTGCCTGAACTATTCGGTACTACCGCCAACCAGTGATAACAGAATTCAGACAACATAAACACCTAATTCATAAGCACAAATAAAACCTAACCCATCATAATGAAACGTTCGTGGAACGGTATGTAAGAATGGTGAATTTACTCGTGAGTCATAGAACGTACGGCCTCACGCTAAAGCTCTATTGTTTGATGGATTTAGATAAGCGGCTTTCTTAGCTGCGCCTGCGACTGTAGGCAACTGTAAAGCTAAGAATTACCTTCATCTCTTGGTATTTAAGTATTTAGGTAGGCTTTACAATGTGTCTGATGCGTCATTTCAGACATGATTGACAGTCCCTCCATTATTTTACCGCTATCTATTAAACTATTATGTTGGCTAACCTGAATGTGTGTGTGTGTGTGTACAAAAGAATCATCCAAGCCTCGTACGGCAGTACAAACTCAGTTTAACCAACATAATAGCTAGAAGTAAAATAACTGAAAGGACAGTATTTCTAACACTGTTTTAAGCTTTCACGGATTATAACTTAACTATACACTGTCACTTACGCAGTCGGACTTTGAGGACTGGGACTTATCGGGAGCTCAAAATAATTGAAAATCACGGAAGATATCGCGTTAGTGATAGTGTAAGGACATCATTTCTGTTTTCTATGTAAATAACAACTGAAGATCGTCTAAGTTATAGTGCTGTCATCTGCTGATTATTCTGCAGGGCATCAGGAAAATTGCTGTATCATAGTATTCAGGGGGCTTAAACAACTGGGAATCGCTTTCAAAGAGTTTCTTATTTCCTCAACGTATTTTAACAGAATCTTTTTCAGAGCTTATATAATTCAATAAATTTCACTGTAGCTTCATCGTTTTCGTTATGGACTACAGTGTATCTCGTTTAATTCAACCGGAAATAACATAAAACAATTTCAATTACATCTGAGCCGGAATACCCAAGAAAATCATCAGCTAACCACATAATATATTCAAGCTTAGCTCATCTAATCTTTAATTCAATTTATTGCGCAAGCGTCATACGTCAGCTTCGCATGTGCCGCGCTAGAGGGCAGTGATTGTGAACAATTGTGAACTCCCACGCACTCCTGGGAAACTAACTGCCACCGTTAGCTTGGAACAATTATCATCATTAAGAGTAAAGGTCGGTGAACAATTCATTTGCCAAAATAGTTTGATAGGTTCACTGATATGGGATTAATTAGCGCGAATGGGGAGGTTCTGAAGGGAACAATTAAAAGCTTTGTACAGACATGTCGTAGTCTATGGCAATAATTTGATATTAATATCGCCTTTATGTCTCAGCAGTAAGGACTGCAAGGGTTACTGATCGTCGGTAGTACCACTACAATTCTTTTGTTATAATATATTTATTTATTTGCTATAATTAAAATTGCGGAACCACAGATCACTAATATAACGTTAAACTTTCAATTAGAGACCACTCTATCGCATTTTGTTACTTTCGTTTTTATGCGTTGTTCATCTATTAAGTTTTATAGATCAACAGCACGCCATGCTATGGCATGTATATAATCTATCCGTTCATTATGCCGATAATTATGTACAACTTATCTAGATAAATCTACTAGCACATTGACCACCTCCTTTGAGAGTAAACGTAAGTCTGTGTCAGTCTTTATGTGCATAAAATACCGCAAATATCTTTGTTTCTGTGCTCAAAATATTACAGCTGTCAGATCCCAAGATCCCAAGATCTGCTGCACAGAATCCATGCCATAAGCCGCCCTAGAAGGAAAAACTAAGTTCAAACCACGAGCTTACAAATCGAACCCAACATAATAGAAGTGGTTGCCTGCTATGCACGATTGTATGTAGATGTTCTGTCGCAAGACATGATCGGAATTGCCTAATATTGCCGAGTGACTGCCGCACTGTGAATCTCTGATGGGGCCAATTTGTAAACAAGACATGGCAATATAGACCTTACGGCCTTGGGGATGCATGCGCGGAATTTCGATTGTTCTTCGAAGGCTGTGTTTAAGGGCGATTGGGTAAATTGCCGAGTGTATCCTTAATATTGGTGTTTTGTTCCGAAGACGTAAATGTCATCGCCTTCGGGTTTTTCCGATTAATTCGTGCTTGACTGGTTTATTAATGACTGAGTTTATAGACTCTCAAATAGGTGTTAAAAGTTTAAGAAGATGGTATACGAGACGTTATTGATGCTTCGGAAGCCTTGTATTTCATTAAATGGGAATAAGTACCTACAGAGATAAGTTTTTAATCTATCACGGTCTCTAACATTATTATTAACACTAGAAACAGGATATTTACCATGTTTACTGATTGTTTTGAGTTCCCGATATTTCGGCGCTGTTGCAAGCACCATGATCACGGATAAACTGAAGTTATTGCAGGTGGGTATTTATGAGCAACAAATCGGTCTACCCTCTTTCTTGTTCGTTTTTTGCACTCAGTACCGCTACCACTGTCACTCGCAACTCGATTCTGTTCCCGACACAAGAAACTCAAGTTCGCGAGCGGACACCGAAATATCGGGAACTCAAAACAATCAGTAAACATGGTAAATATCCCGTTTCTAGTGTTAATAATAGTACCTACACAGTAGTTACAGAGTACACTAAAATAACATTAACGTTTGGATAAAATTATTTACAAGCCAAACTCGAACTTTACATACAGCAATAAATACTGCTATTAACATATAACCCATCATTTACTGAATGCGTAATTCGAACTGCGTTAATTGAAATAGTGGCTATTTCATTTAAATGCACATGTTTCTATTTGTTGTTATTTTAATTTAAAGCTGTGTTTATTTATCATTATATATTCTAATAGACGTAAGGTACTGTAATTAATGTTTTTTTTATAATGTTTTGTTTTTTTTCGGCTTGCTGCTCCTCATCTACTTCTTCTAATAAAACTTTCGCGTTGAGCGTAAAAGAAGCCATTCTATAGCTATCCCAAAAATATTACCTTGTCTTCCTTACTTTTAAATACAATTGCCGTGCTGATGCAGTTTTAACTAAAGAAACCATTGACATGTCTTCATCATCATCATCTTTGGCAGTATAAGCCTTCTTCCTATTGTACTATGCTTCCCTGGTATGTGCGAGACTCAATTGTAAACTTCTGTAGCTCGTCCACTCATCTCCCAGCAACCATTCCATTAAGGCTGTGTCCATCACCACTTCAGAACTACTCCAATTACCCTAAAAACCAGTAAAACCACAAATATTAGTTGTCCTTATCACCCACAGCCTGTCGTACTTTACTATCTGTTTAACCCTAACCCTCAAAGTCTAGGACATTATCAAGAACAAGATCAGGAAAAAATATCTTAATACACAAGATTTTCTCAATGTCTTCTGGTTGACGTGCCTTTTAATTCTTTGACTCATAAACGGGTTTTCCTCCTGTCTTTGTTACATTTTACACTTGGTTGGTATTTCCAGGTCTTTTAAATGGTAATAGTAAAACATCAATGGTTCTTGGGAAAAATATAAATAAGATTGTGAGCAATTTTTCAATGTCAGGGTGTTTTATTGAGCGATTTGTATGAATGAGCCTATTGTGATACTTTTTTAATTGCCTGAAAAGGTCAGCAATGCTATAAAATAATTGTAGATACTGTAGATAGTATACTTACTTATAAAACTTGAACTAAATGTTATTTCAAGATAGCTACCTACAATTTAACAAAAAGAGAATTTGCTGGTCGTTCAATTCTTTTTACAACATCACAATTCACAAGTAACTTATAAAATAATATAAAATATCTTATCACGCTTTGAACTTTCACAAAGGAATCCTGTGTACATTGCGGCTTGCCACTGATGTCACCTCTAAAGATTCCGGTCACACCCGGATGCGCAAACGCACACAATCGAGCTTTTTTACACTCCGATAGACAGGTATAAGGTAGGTAAGCGTTCATTGAGAAGCGCTTTATTACCTGACAAGTGTGAGTTTAGCTAAGATTCTATTTTGTGGCTAAGGTTCTATTTGAGGTTTTATTTAAAAGAATCTTGTTCGAAAGTCTAGTTAGTGTTTTGTTATTTTTGTCAACTTTAGCCAAAATCTGCCTTTTATACAGTATGACCACTTTTAAGTTTACTGTTGATGGTAGCGCTGCTCGTCAAAAAAAAATACATGGATATGTCAAACTAGGTACATTTATTTTAGTTCTGTGTTCTCCCGCCTGCACAGATAAGTTGGTTGAATTGTATCTTTAGGTCAATTTGTGACGCAATTTAATTTTAAAGATTTGGTTTCGTGAATTTTGGCTAAACACTAAAACCTGATCGATAGGTTAAATAATGCATTCTATGTAACAAGGAATGGCAAGAGACGACGGTGACGATGAAGGAAAGGCCTGCCTTGCCCCCCTGCTTACCCATTTCAACAGCCGTCAGGGGCCAAAAAAAAATTTTCCTGCAAAACTGCAGAACAAAAAAAAACAAAACAGGTAAAATAGAAACAATAAATATAATTGATACAGTAGCGGACAATAGGAAGTATTGTCAGCATCCCAAAAATCTTTTCAAACTAACTCACAAAATATTGAGCGTTAAAGCAGCCAGGCAAAGTCTCGTGACCTCATACCTTTCACTGGCTGCAAATAATGCTGAACGGTTCACTTCACCGACACAAAGGAACTACACAGAGAAAATACTAATACTTATACACTAGATCCGAAAACAACTTATTACGGGGCTATGTTATTATGCAGTGAATTGAAATGTTATTTTCGGCAATTTCGATAGGCATCTGGAAGCTGGGAATTTCTTTCCTTATTTCTTGGACAATAAGGAAACAAATAGAAACTGATGATAACGGCGAACCATACCTACCTAATTGTGGCCCAGACTATAGAAATAGTGACTTTAAATCCGTATCTGTGTGAAAAATCCTGTAAAACTCATGAAGGGAAATACTCAGATAATAACAGATAAAGGAAAACAGGCCGTTACTTCTGAGGTTCCAACGCCGAATGAATAATCACTACAGTCACTAAAGATGAGCAGACACTGAGTATGTTATTATTGCAAATGATCAAGATACAAATATAGATACTGAAAATGATAAAATGTTTAACGTCTAATTTTATTTTAATCTTGCATCTCTAAATCTTTACGTTGCATTTGAAACGCAATTTAAAAAAGATATCGGAGCGCAGCCAACTTAAGAATCTCAGGCATTCAAAATGAGGATGACCAATAAAATCATAGGCATTCGATAGATGAACATAACTAATAGCATCTTGAACTTTTTGAAGATATGATTATTACCTGTCATCAAGTCAAGATCTAATGCCAAGTTATGGATGCCAACAGTCTGATAAGTATGTAATAATGTAGCATCAGATGCAATTATAATTATAATCTCTTGAAACTGCAGTAAATTCTCCAATCTATTATGCAAATGCAATATGCTATAACGTATTAAAATCCTTAAATGCTCAAGCATAGAAAATGATATTGAAATACGATCCAACAAACACAAAGTATTAATATGAAAATAAAAAAGATTAAACGAGATTGCGGGCACAAATGTTAGCACAGAGTTTCTTAATGCCTTAAGGCTGTATTTTAACTCGATTAAAACTACGTATTGCAAATTATCATCAGAAAATCAAAATGCACTAAAGTAATACTTAGAACGATTCAGTTTTTACTGCAGTTCAACGACCTAAGATTATGTAAACCGAGGACATGGACCTTAATGTAATTTGTACTGAGATTAGTCATGACGATGTGTCGATGCTTATCAAGATATTTCGCGTCTGTGGATAACTGGCAGTATCGGAGAAGGAACCTTCTTTTATTGGGGGACTACAGCAATTGAACGGGAGAATGTATTTTTGAATTTCAATTTTGGAATACTAATTTGTTCGCAAGAATTTCGTTTTTTATTTTACTTCGGAGGTGCAATTGTATACATATCTCTGTTGCCAGTTTTCATAGTGGGTAAGAATCGCACTGCCTCCATTATTAAGATTTATGGTCAACATAGCCATGAAGACCACCTATCACCATCTTCACACTTCTGACGTAAGCACACAACAACAACAAAGACTCATTACCAAAACTAATTACCGTTGATAACTCAAAAAGAACCGTACCATAATATAATTTTAAGTCGATATTTCGTAAAGACACAAATATGCAGTACTTTTTGTTAAACAGGGTGTAAATTTCATGCTTTATAATTAGGTGGTGTTGGCCAACACTTTGCATTCTAGCGATGAACGGTGAACGATTGACAGATTAATATTGAAACCGATGATATTTTAGATTTGGAACCTAGTGACTTGCCTCATCTGGTTCATAAGTTTCTAATTCGGTGGGTTCCGTCATGGCAGACTAATTTTCTGGTTGTTTTTCATTAACATAATGATGTCATTATAATTTGTTTTGCTTTACGTTAGATTATGCATTTTGGGTTATTGAACTAAAACTCAAGTGATTTAATTATTTACTAAACAAACTGTGGTTCACATCGTTAAATAAGTACCAGCTAATTAATGTACAAAACAATTATTTTATATAATGAAAGAAATGGAAAATATTTTTTTAGAAACTGACTTATTATTATTAAATTATTCATTTTTATACCGTTTAACATTATCTACAGAAAAACTCTACAAAAGAAATACCGAATTTATTTTGTTAATAGGTAAAAAGATCTAACGAAACACTAGAATCTAGAACCTTGATTTTGATTCGTCTAGGTGATTATTACTAAATTCAAATTGTAGCACCTAGGCTATGAGGAAACTGCTAAAACAAATTGGAAATCTACTGTTATTTACCGTATCGATTTCAAGGACTTGTTTCATGAAATATATTTGAAGAATATTGCAATTTCTTCTTCATTTGTAACAATACTTATTCTTATGACTACTCCTTATTATTAAATATGGGGTGGTCATATAAGCTGTTGGTCCCGGCTGTCAATTGTAGATCTTTGACTATCGTTAAGTAGTCAGTGGCCCGAAAGTCTGACAACAAGTCTTACCAAGGGGTGTCGTATTACCCAGTACTAACTGAGTTGTGGAGGTCAGACAGGCAGTCGCTCCATGTAAAATACTGGTATTCAGCTGCATGCGGTTAGGCAAGCTGAAGCCAACATAGTTGGGAAAAGGCTAGGCAGATGATGTGATGAGGGTGGTCATATAATTTGTTTTTATTCTTAGCATACCAATGGCCATCTTAATTTAGTTGAGCTAGAATTTGGCAATGAATTTGAAGCCGTCAGTAGCATCCATGTTCCTGTAACGAACAGGCAACATGACTCAATATTAACAACACCATCGTTTGTCAAAAAGCCCTACATTTACAATGTAGAACGGATTTTTTTTACAAGCTCTCGTTCTTCTTCTTCTAGTGCCTCTTCGATTACTGAAGTTTGGCCATCGACTCCGAATATAATTGGAGTTGATCTTTCTGATATTGAATCTTAATAGCTGGATAATTCTTTTCCAAAACATACATAGTATCCTAAAAAACAGTAGGTAACATACCACTTAAATAAATTGAGTAAATATATTCGGCTGTATAAAGAACAGCATGACAAAAAAAACGTAATTAAGTTATATTCTAAAAGCGTCAAGACAGACATTTAATGGATAGATGAAAACGAATCGTGCCTTCAATTAATTTGGACATAATTGCAACAGTTAAAATTGCAAAGAATATAAAACGCAGATGCGACACAAGGAACCTAGGCTAGTTACAAATTGCAAGATGAAGTTCATCTTTATAAGGTAAAGAGAAGAAAACTTTAACGCATTATTAGATAATACCACATAACAAAACAGAAAGTTCTTACGTCACCCTTTATGACAGTAATAAATTGAAAAAAAAACAATAGGGTCCCACTCTCCCTTTCCAACCATCAAGCATCACAATTTTCTCATAAGAGCAACACAAATCTTCAACAATGAAGGTTATCACGACCGCTACGTTGATAAAAGTGATCCAAGACTCGTTATTAAAAATTCTACACGGGCTTTTAACATTGAAACCGCATGGAATAGCGAGACTAATCCACCGTTTGCATGCGTGAAAGTGCAAGTTGCACCGTGTCCCTGACGTAGGTAGTACGGTACTAACGTGATTCGTATACATATGTACGTATTGATTTACTCGTAAGAATGAAAAACTGGGACGTTTGAATAAGACATGAGGTTGCAACAGATTTGCCCTGGTTGTTTGAAGGTACCAGAATAAGGCTTCATCTGTTGGCGCTGCATACCAAAGCGTTCGTCTTCATACTCTATGCCAAAACGTTGTTAATGAATATCGTGCCAAATGTTTTGAAATGGCTGAATAACACGAAATGATAGCTGTAAGTGGAGGGGATAACACTTACCACATCAAATCGAGTACTTAGTGCACATAATAGTTCAGAACTATGAGAAAAATAGAGAAGACATGAATGAGTCACAATTTAGGAATAGTATCTAGCAAACTGATTGCAAAAACATGGACGAGGATGGCACAGGAACGGAAAATTGGCACAAAACCAGAGGCCTGAACCCAGCAGGGATGAATTGAGGCAGGGATGATGATATAGCAGATTTATAATACTGGAAAATATCAAACTGAATAACTACTCCAAAGCTACTCACAACATTTGAACATATAAACCAAATATAACGAATCTTGACACCTACCACTACATGGCAGCAAAGACCTCACTGAGCACAGTTAGTACATATCTGCAACAGTAATTAACGCAAGTGAACAGGTGCCATCGTACGTCATAGATTGAAATGCAGTTAGTCTAGTATTTGTTAAGGCTGCTGGGCCTTTCACAACGGCGTGCTTAACATTCCTGCAATGCAGCAAAACAGCCGCGCCTGCGCCTGCGACGCTGTACCGACATGTTTTACTTTACTTACGTGTTCATAGTAATACTGATTGGTGGTTCTAGATTTGTAGATACTCATAATTTTGATGAATGATGATGTAACTCATTTAGTCATTTTCCACGAAGGGACGGAAAAGGTGTATACGTTTAGGGAGAAACATTGTTTGTGTGCAAACAATTGTTCCCATTTTTCTTCAAATCGATTACGATACTTATGGTTTTGAGAAATATTCTGATGTCAAAAAATTTGAGGTCAAAATAAGGAAAATACATTTATAAATTAATACACTATCTACACAATATCTACCAGACTATTACTGTCCCACTGCAAGGCTAAGGGCTCATACAGAGAAGGCAAGAGAATCTCCACGCTAGCTCAAATGTTCAAGAAAATATTAACAAACACAACACTATGAAAAATACACTACACGCATTTAAAACAACGACTAAAAAGGTATGGATGTAAAAAATCAACGATGACAGTGATGATGATGTTTACGTAAAACAACTGAAAATAATGGAAGTGATCGACCAAAGGTATGTCTGTCCTATCGTAAATAAGCTATTGTACGTCAATTTGTACAGTGACCAACCTATTCTTTGAATGGTAGCGCATTGTACGCACGTCGTGTATTCTTTTAGCATGAAGTCACTGGTGTTGAAAATATTTCAATACAGGGTGTTGGGATTTACAAGTCTTTCCAATCAATCAAATCGGCCTATCACAGTCCACTGCTGGACGTAGACCCCCTCCCATGTTGCGCCACAACGACTATCCTTCTCCTTCCACATCTAGTAGGTCTATTATCTGCCACTAAATTGCTCTTGACGTATTTCACTTTGGCCTAGGTCAGTCAAACGAAATCATGTATCTACTGTTACTTAGGGTTGTCATCTGGTTAAACTGGAAGCCGACCCCAACATAGGGAAAAGGCTAGACAAACTTAGGGTTGTCACCATCCCACTGCCTCTCACCTTGATTTCTGGTGTCCGCAGGGTTCTATATAGTAGTTATTTTTTAAAACATTTTCTCATTTTCTTTCATACTTTATGGGATGATCGCTTTAGTTAAAATCCGGATCCTGACTTTATATTGCAGCAGACTTTACTAAAGTTATGTGTGAGTCAGCGGTTCAATCTAAGCCGCTTTACCTTGACATTGATATAGAACACGTTCTAAAATACTCAGGCGCTTTGACAGACTATTCTAAGACGTTTGTACTGCTAGTTTTAAATACAATGCTTAGTTGTTTTTATTCGTTTCATGATAATCCTAATGGGACCTTATATTGACCCTTGAAGAACACCACTAATGAATTTCACTGAATTTGGCTAAATATCGCCGTTTTCTGGCAAATTATGTTACTTGACGCAACACAAATTAATAAACAAGATCTAGAACATCCCGTACTTCGCGAAACAGAACAATATTATTGTTTACAAAATTGTTTTCTTCGTCAACTGAATACGGACGTACTACTAGCCTCGCGGACGTCAGTTCGACAACAGAGTCGACCATAAACCACGTTTTGAGTGTAAAAGTACAAAATGTTTATTATTCGTAAAAGGTAGTGTTATGTGAGTGAAGGATGCCTGGTGGAGGGAACCTGCTGAGGGCCGAAAGGTTCCGCAAGGCACCGCGAACGCCTCGCAGTGCGCATGCGCGGTACTACTATACCAGATCTTTGGTATTAGATTCTCCAAATAAGAAGAGGCCTAATACGCCTAGAACAAGGTGAGGATAAAAATGTTGAAACCATCCATGGGTTCGACGTGAGATCAGCAAAAATGCTTGAACTCTTAAAATGTTCTTATTTTGATGAATAAGAATTTCAGATTGAATAGAAAATACTATTTTGGTGTGTTTGGTTACTTGTCAAAACGAAACTGAACAAGTTTCCAAAGCTGTCAAACAACCGTGAAGAAATTCGTTAGTCAGTGACACAATTGTAACAACAGATTTCTGTGTAGCTTTGTTTTAAAACCAGACCCAAACCTTAAGTTACTATAAATGTTAGTATTCAATCTAATTGAGCTTAACAGTTTCGACACTGCAGAAGATGAAAACAGACCTTATTGTAAAGGTTACTTTAAACTACGAAATCAAGACCGTTTATTTCTAACAGGTCATCTTTGAATTTAAACCAAAGATTGAAAACTTATAATTCCAAACTACAGTGTGATAATCCTACTGTTTGGAGTTAAAGATTTCAACAATTCCAAGCAGAAGAATTATCACGCTAACGGTTGAAAAGATTAGGGTTAAATTCGGTTCAGAGCTTTATAAATCCTTTATGTCCATGTTCCTCAGGAGTTTTCAATGTTGTTAACCGGTGGAAATTGTTGGCACGTATGTAGATCTTGACTAATAGTAAAATGTACTCTAACACCATACTTACATAATTTATTATCAGTTTGTACTGAGGTGACGAGTAATAGAGAAGTATGGAAGAAGAACACATGCTGTACCGACCCCAAATAAATTGGGTTAGGGGAAGGAGAATGATGATGGTTATCAGTTTTTACTGTTCCATTGCTGGGCCATCACACCTTCATTCTTTATTCCTTCCATCGGCTACGCTTCTGCGCTACTTCTTTCCAATTCTTTAGGAAGACCTCCCGGACGTCCTGCCATCTCTTTTTGGCATTTTTGGGTCTCGGAGCATCAATCCGACTCGATACTTAGTTTCCAAAAAATCAAATCTAATTCTGAAAGTATTTCATTCTCTCTCTGTCTATCTTTAATTTTATTGTAATTGCTTTCCGGACCTACACAGTTACCTACGTAACCAAGTATGTCTAGTTTATTTTTACGAACATCAACATCAACAGTTATTTGTAAACAACTATTGTTTTCGAGCACTCCACAGCTACGCTTTTGTCTGGCGACCTAAGCGTCAAAATATGCACCTTGATCAAAATCCTACGTCTGTACTATCGGTTCGATACTTATGACATGTTAGAATATCAAGAAATCTTTTAAAAGGATCAAGTTTTTTTCTTTTTAAATCAGCTTGGCCAGCCTAGCCCTATATAGGTACCTACAGGTTTATGGGGTCGGACTGCTGAGCATGAGGTCCTGGGTTCGATTCCCAGGTCGGGCAAAGTGTTATTGGGATTTTCCATCAGGAATTTCTCAGTAGCAGTCACGGATTCTGGATTTACGCCCGATTGATGGTAATAGGCTCGCCCACTATTACATGGGACTTAACATAACTGGCAAAATTTGAGTGTACTACTAGGTACACCTCTACCTAACCCTTCGGGGATTACAAGCGGGATGTCATGTTATGATTCCTGTAACGGACAGATCTATCAAAAACCTGAAACCTAGCTATGTTTTTTGGGGTAGTCATTAATTTGTATTCAAGCCTGAGCTCAGACTCCTATAATTTCCAGATTTGAGAAGAACGTAATAATCCTGAAAACAAATATTGCAGTTTCATTATTTGTTTTCAAGCAGTTATTAACAGAGACCAATGTAATTCTAAACATTGGTTTCTATAAATAAAGTGTCGGCATTTAATAACAGTGACGGCGCGGTTGGCGCAGTGGCTGAGCGATTGACTGCTGCACTGCGTGTCGCAGGTTCGATTCCCGCACGGAATAAATATTTGTATGGCCTACAGGTAGTTGTTCCGGGTCTGGCTGTTTGTGTATGTGAGTTTAAATGTTTGTAAACGCACCAACGATACATTTAAAAAAAAAAAAAAAAAAGTGACGACCTCAGTTCAACGCTTCCGAATTTAGGCAAATACCACTACTGTTCACTTCTTAGCGAATCCGAAAGGTTATACAAACATTTATCTCCTTTCTCAACATAGCTGAACCCCGACCTCTAAGTGGTACAATTATCGCTGCGCAGAGGAACACACGCGGTTCAGTAAGAGGTGGCTAACCTCGACGACTCGCGTATTGGGACTAAGGACACACGCCTTGTTCTCAGCTACCATCGATCGTGGGCTCGTTATTTTGATGCCCACGTTGTCACATTCATGATCTTCTCGGTACTTGCACACAGGTTCAGCAGCTATAAATTGTGGTTTGGAGAACGATGTGACCAAATAGCACTGTTCTAAAAAACAAACAAAAACGAACCACCTCATATTTTATAGGCGTCATGAATATCTTCAAACACTTAGGCCCCGACGTGACGGTTGCGTGTGCGCACGATTGCTTTGATTATGATGCGTCCTAAAACGTCTGTGTGCATGTGCAATGATCGTAGGTTCATGTGATTAATCACTCTGGTTAGGACACAATGTGAATCTCACATTAGTGTTCGCCCTAAGTACAACGAGCCAATTATTAGAAAGAACTGTCGAGTAGAGAGAATAGACCTCCTGCCTCGCTGGTCCGCTGGTCTGGTAGTCGCAAGCGCGACCGCTGCGCGCGTTCGTGGGTTCGATTCCCAGGTTGGGCAAAGTGTTATTAGATTTGTCCATCAGGAATTTCTCAGTAGCAGCCACGAAGTCTGGATTGGTGCCCGGTTGATGGTAATAGGCTCGTCCCTTATTACATGGGACTAAAACATAACTGGCGAAATGTGGGTGTACTATTAAGTATACCTCTGCTTAACCCATCGGAAATTACAGGCGTGATGTGATGTAACTAAGACCTTTGACTTCAGTTGGTTCACAGTCAGAGAAATCAGTAGGTAATCATTTAAACATAGACCCATAATTACAAGCACATCTTGATGATCTTTTATGCCAATCCAATGATAGATCTAATGTATACTAAGCTTCACAAAACCAAATTAAGCTGTCATTGTAGTCTAGATTGCATACCAGTTCTGGCTATGATCAAAGGTGGGGAAAGCCTACGGCATTTTGATTACATTGAAGCGCCGTAATCACTATAGCGGTAATTTAGAACGCTTCACTTGAATTAGGATTGAATTTGATTCTTATCGCGGAAGTTATTTTCGGCAAAATTTATTGTGTTACGCTAATTTAACATAAGATACGATGATATTAGTGATCAGTGTTTAGGAATATGAAGCACAGGGCGGGCACACCATTTCTTTTGCACATGCAGCGGCATTATAAAAAGTACTACAGCAACACAGTACAAACAGTGCTACAGCGCCATCTATAATACAAATGAAGAACTAAAATCAAAATGCTGAATAGCGCTATTAAAAAACTTTACACCCTGTTCTGTTCTTCGTTTCTCATTGAATACGGGTGTTGGGTCTGATGAGCTACAGACCGACAGTTGTTGTCGGGTTTTCTATACGGTCTTAGGTAAGTTGCGGAAAATTTAAATATTCAGAATTTTGATGTTAGTTCTTCGTTTGTATTATAGATGGCGCTGTAGTACTGTTTGTACTATGTTGCTGTAGTAATTTATAATGCCGTTACATGCTCAAAAGAAATGATCAACTGCTCTGAAAGAAACACCAAAAGGTTTATACAAAAAGCCTCATCGTTATAATCATCATACTTACAAGAAACCGCTAATTGCTACATGGTGTTAATAGTGGATGATGCCTATTAACTTTAATTATTATTAAGTTCATTCAGGCATGTGATCAGACAATAACAGTGATTAAGAGTGCTACATAAATTTTCCGAAGATCGAAACCAGTGTCTTTACAAACCTCTGTCTATCGACTTCGAAAACACCTTTTCTTTGCCGAAATTCGCATATGCTATGATATTATGCTATGATATTTGAATGTCCAGGAATATAGTTCGTTGCAGTTGCCAACCAGCGCCAGGGTTATTATTGTATCGCACAGTGGACCGTGACCGAGTGGTTCCACGTTATTTGTAACATTCTAATTTGGCACGCCGCAGGTTTTTATTAGAGCCACTTCCGCATCCATTTGAATAACTTGAGCAATATCACCAAAATGTCACGTCACGTTACATTTGTCACAGACATATCATGTGCCAATATGGGTACTTATAAAGTTTAGCAACGTTCTTGAACTTTAATGCCCTTAAAACTTCCGATTGTTCACTTAACATTAGTGAACAGCCATGTACTACAATGATGACAATACAATTTGGTATATGAATGTAGCGTATGACCTTTCACACGATTATCAGTTATGCAAACATCGTACATCATGAAATCAGCATACAAACGACAAGCAATTTAAAAATATTAGCTGCACTCAAACACAATACAAAGAAAACGTTTACTGAACAATATCTACAATTTATGCTAAAATAATAGCCAATACCTAAGGTAATTCCGAAGACATCAACGTAAAACACATAATGTCCGCATTAATGACCCACATATTATGCGAAACACCACTAAAGTACAAATTAGATAATGACACAGTACCAAGATAGATTCGCTTGACTAACAATGTTCATTTGTTTGCAGATGTGACTCCGCTCCGAAAGTAATGGATAGCCACAGCAGATCGGCGTCGCCGCGCGAGCCCATGCGGCCGCAGCACCGACCTCCTTCGCCCCCATCCTCCCCTGGTGCCTTCGATAACCAGGCCTACCAACACGACGAATCAGACTCTAACCACAACGACTCCTACGCCTCGAATGGAACACAGCAGCAGAATGGGCACACTAAAGAGCCGAATGGAGAGACAAAAACCTTAGAAGCAGTGAACTTAGAACTGATCAACCTCACCCCGCAGAATGGCAATGCGAAGAAGAAAGACGTGGAGGTGGACATGAACAACACCAACCCCTACGACGAGTATTTCGTGCCCGTCAACGAGCATAGGAAATATATGAGGTTAGTGGATGTATTATTGTTGTGCTCTCACACAGGCAGAATCAATAAATCTGTGTTATTGGTTAAGGTTATATTTGATTTGTGTAACAGATTCCGATTACCAATTTTAAGAGATGTTACAGACAAGAAAAATTATTGACTATCAATACTTTGATTGGACAAAATAGAAAAATTAATGAGATTTGTTTTAATTAAACAGTTGAGGATCTTGATTAAAATAGAATTTAGAATTTGATCAGATGGATTCACTAATTACTTGAAACTTGGGTGCAAGTCATTTCTCACTCTTCTTATAACTGTTACTCGAATAGTTTTTTTATCGCCTGTACCTATTTTTTTTATTCGGTATCAAACAAGCTTCCGCTTGATCTATTTACATATTCGTTTTTTATCTGCGCACTCTAAAATTCATGTGAACCTATAATAGTTTTATTATGGCTTAAATCTTGTACATACTAAATCATCTTTAATTGCGGTCCATGATATAGGTACATTTGCAGAGTAGCTTTACTGTTAACAACTGTCATAAGTACAACCACTGCAATAAAGTTGGCTAAGGGGCCAACATTTAAAGATAGCTTTTTGCAAAAACGTGGGAGTTCCACTCAAATTACAATCATTCCACCTCTCCATGGCCGACGTATTCAAAAGAAAAACAACGAGAGCAAACAATTAAGCGTAACATAATAATACTGGCCACTAAAAGCCGACTATCTCTAACAAAAAGAAATAAACAACAGCAGCCCGTGGATGAACTGCAGCGGTACTCAACCTTTTTTGTCTCTGCTCCGTTACATTACGTGTATCAATGGCGGTATCGATTGCGCCTACTAAAGAATACAACTGCAAAAAAAAAACTGGCAAATAAAAAGGAAGTTTCTCATACTATAATACTTGATAAGCTTTCGTCGGGGTTTTTATTTAAGACCAGCTGATTCCGGGAAACAAGACCAAACGTTGTATTAAAGATTTAGGTACAATTAAATCTTTTTTAGGAACTCCACATGAATTCGGGTCAACAGTTGAGTATCCCTGGTGTATTGACTCACTGACAGCGAAAGAAGAGATGGTCATCAGTAAGTACCGTTAAGCATGGATACAAATCGTACAAACTCGGACCCGGTGCGAATTAGTGACCTCAACGAATCTAAAATCGAACTAACTATTACATGATTACCGGTTAAGATATTCTCGAACTGAGATGGAGACTGTGAAATGTAATTTCTCTGAAAAAGACTACAGACAGTTTTTATTTGAAATTATATTAAGTAATGATTCGGTAATCCTTGAAAGGAACAAGTTTTAACTTTATAATAATTCAGTCAATTTTATCACCATCATCATAATTAACCTAGAAGAAAAAAAGAAAAAAAATGAAAGGAATTCTATAAGCCTCCTTTACTTTCTGCCATCCTACAGAGTTCTGCGCGTCTTTCATCTAGGTGTTTCCCGAGTGTACTGATAGAAATACCTATTGGTCAGTTAACAATATTCAAAGTCTCATTTCTTTAGACATAGATACTTGTCAAAAAAAAATCATAGCTTTAGGCTAAACAATCATTCTAATTGTTTATGGACACAAAAGTAAGTACTCAATTAAATGATGATTGTAAAATGTTTTGCGGTTCGTTTAATGTCATGGTTAATGGCTGTGTGCCTGTGCAATTGTACAATAAATAAACAGTAATAAGACACAGTTGAGACTGGTAACCCGTACCTTGGAAGCAGAATATTATGTTTATTTAGATCTTCATACACAATCTATTTTTCAGTTTTTTCGTCACGAATTTCGTGTTCTTGACTACATTTAACGACAAGGATAAGTAGTTAAAGCCTTAGGTACATTTGTAATGACTTATATTATTACTTTACATGTAGGTAGGTACTATAAACTTATTTAAACTACTTTCTAGATTTTGCTGACAATGGTTCGTCAAGATTCGGAATTGGCAACGTAAGAGTAAAATTGTATTGTCGCAGAAACAGGTGCCTATAAAAGTATGGGTTGCAAAACACTGACACAAGACAATCAATTAAAATAAAGTATACCACATGAACTGTATGTAACAGAATATATTGCATTGCATAATTGACGGCACGGTTGGCGCAGTGGTTGAGCAATTGGCTGCTGCGCTGCGTGTCGCGGGTTCGATCCCCGCATGGAACAAATATTTGTATGATCTACAGGCAGTTGTTCCGGGTGTGGCTGTTTGTGTATGTGAGTTTAAATGTTTGTAAACGCACCCACGATACAGGAGAAATTCCTAGTGTGGGGCAACGTTTTAAAAAAATTAAAAAAAATAAAAAATATATACGCAATTTACATCAAACAAGTCATGTATCTTTTATCTCAATGGAGTTGCATAAAATCTCTACCCAGAAAGGTACTTAATAAATTATTGTTATGTTTTCGGGAATCTGTGCAACCGATTGTACAACTTATGTCAAAAAAAAAACATGACGTGTGAAAAGGGTCCCACCAGTATAGTTAACCTCTACATAGCAACTTCGATGATATTCGTCTCATAGAGTCAGATATAACTTAGTCATCTTGGATAAACCAATCAGAAAGAGTTCTAAAAGCATTAGCAATAATAACACCGGTTTTAGCAGAATTGGTACGGAATTTACGTTGTTTCTCATACTATTTATGTATTGAAGGCTTTTCTACCATAAATGTAAGATCCCTCATAATAACAAGTTAGCTAATTACAAAAGGCCACTACCGAAATTCGGTACGGCCACATCAGAATTCGCAATATTTTTTTACATAGCTGTTTGACAAAGGACTTGAAACTCAAGATTCACGGAGCGTGTCTCCAATTGGTCACAGGCTTGCTTTCCGCATCAGTATCACCTCAAACAACTCCTGAATAGAACTTAGTCCAGGGGTTCACGACCGAACTGTGAAATTCGAATTAGCATTTGCTTGTTTTAAAAAGCCCATGAATTTTCTAGTCCGTACATGCCATCAGGAGAATTGTTTGTTTTTTGTTGTTGGGATATTGTTTTCTGTTCTTACAAGATGTCAATCTTTAGCTGACTGATATCGGACTATTTATCTTGTGTGTATAGGTATCAAATTTATTATTTCATTGTTTTTTCTTACGAATCAATTTATATTAAAATCGCAATTAAAATAATCTACAACGTTCATTTACGTACAGTAATTCAAAACTGATGCATGCTGATTATTTCACAATTTTAATCTAGTCGTCCTTTCATTTCATAAAAAAGCAATTGCAGAAAATGTCTGTAGAGGCCGACACTTTTCCATTTTACAATTCCAAGGCCTGCTAAAAACAGATACGGTAATAGAAATATTTGAAAAAAAAACGAACAAATGAAGTAATTCATCATTACAACATCCGATGAACCGTTCAATTACAAGTTCGTGCCGATGCGCTGCGCTTGCGCAACTCAGCAAAAAGGTTCACACTTCGCGACCTCTGTGGAATGTAAACACAAACCTTAATATGACAAACACCATTAAATATTCAGAATGCAATTTAGAATAGTGTGATGGCAATTTCAATAATTTTACTAACCGAATCTCCGTTGATTGTTTTGTATAATTAAAGTGCTAACTAAGCGTTTGTATGACATTTGTTTGCATGTAAATATGTGCCTAGAGTGGTCTCATTTTACTAACAGCAGATTATATTCTGTGGACAAATACTTAGACATATGTCCTTCAGTCAACAAAGCAAAGCGCTATCTAGATTACAAAGCACATGGTCTCGTATGAATCTAGTTTTTTGTGTGTTATCATCTTGAAACAAGAAATAAACGCAGTTGAAAAAAAATCTCAATCTTTGAAAACTAATTTCCGTCCGCTATTTATTTTTTTAATTTACTTTCTCGGATCTTGTATCGTAAAACTTCTTAACCACTTTACTGGCACTCGACGTATTTTCCTAAGATTTCTTAATAATGACCTCATTCGAAGAAGATACAAAAGTTATCCATAAAAGATCACATAGTAAATAAACTCATTAGAGCAACAGCTATAATTGATATGTATCACAAAAAGAGCATCGGTACCTAGTCTAGTCTGTCGTCTGTCACAAAACTCAGTCCGATGCGGTCAGCGTTATGCAATCGTGCGCAATGAACCAAGACGTCACTCAATCACTCAATAAAACACAGTTGGTATTGATTTACTTCGACAGATTCGCGTTTTCTATTGTCTGCCAGTGTTCTGACACCAATATTGAACTGCAGCGGGTTTTCGTAATGAAATTGTGGAATTACGGAACAAAACACTAATTAAAATGGAAACGTCTTTAGTTGTTTTAAAGTAATTTATTATTAGATATAATTAACGGGACCGATTCTGTTAAATAACATAGACTTACGTGAAGGATTGTAGCCCGTTTGTCTTTTTCATGAAATCAGGTGCTTATTTTAACACTTTAGTAATTAAAATACTGTTTAAGCTTTCACAGTTTACAACTTAACTTATACTGTCACTTACGGGATATCGGGAGCTCAAAATAATTAACAATCAGGGAAGATATCCCGTAAATGACTGTATAAGTTTACTTTAGTAATTAGTGTCCTTGCATTTCGAAGATATAATCTTAATGTTATTTAATTTTGACTTTGATTCAATCTCCTTCAGTTTAATTTTATTAGCCATGCCTTATAAAGTACAATCGTCACAAACATTTAGCTACAAAACACAGTAGAATGTCGAAATTCTTAGGCATAAATTCCAAATCAAGTTTGGAATGATAAAAGCCGTTGAATACATAAGAACCATTTAATTTGTTCATAAGATCTGACCTTGACAGGATTCCAACACGAATAATCGTCACGTAATAAAGCGCTCCTTAGAATTGCAAATTAGTAACGTATAACGAACGAATCTTGATCAAAATTAACCAAATGATGTAAATAACTGTCAAATCAAAATGTAAAAAAAAAAACATCGATGAATGTTGTTTATTCATTTTTTTTCCTGAATATTAATTTTTTATAACATAATTATGTGTTTTTGGTTATTTTACTTAAAATATCACCTTAACTGCTACTACTATTATTTTGTGTAGGTAATTGGGTACATTATAATAATTAAGTTGAACTATTTATTCTAAGCACTTCACTGAATTACAACCATTTCGTGGAAAACACATCGTAAGTACTAAGCCCTATCTTCATAAAATCGCGCCTGTAATACCCGAATAGTACACCCACATTTCGCCAGTTATGTTTAAGTCCCATGTAACAGAGGGCGAGCCTATTGCCATCAACTGTTCACAAGTCCAGAATCCGTGGCCGCTACTGAAAAATTCTTGATGGAATAACCCCTATCTTCAAACAATTATTACCAATTTAGCACCCAAGTTTAATTACATGACTTATCTCAAGTTGAGTGACTTATAAAGCAACAAAGGGATTACGTGTAACTTCCACAAACATTAGTTGTTATAACTCAAGATATTTGCACTTTAATTGGCACTTCCCATTGCGAAGGAAATTCTCTAGGAAACTCTGTAACGACCAATATCCTTTTCCTAAAATCGACACGTAAAGAAATCTGGTTGGCTTCGAGAAATCAACGATTAATGTGTCCAGACGTTATTTAGCACCATCTGAATAATTTATTGTTCATCGTCCTGCTTATAAAACATTAACCTAACACAGCAACACTTCTCGAAACCCCGGAAGGTTAGACAGAGGAGTATCTACCTTATAGCAGACCGACATTTCTCTTATTAAGTTTTAGGCCCATGTAGTTAATAGGGGTAAACCTATTGCCATCAATCGGGCGTAAATCCAAACTACGTGGCTGCTACTGAGAAATTATTGTTGACTTGACTCAATAACACTTTTCCCGACCTAGGAAGCGAACCCAGGACCTCAGGCTAAGCAGTAGCGCTTGCGACCACTAAACCAACGATCCAGTCAAATCCTGCTTATAAGCCGTCAACAAAACAATATTTTCCTGTGTTACTTTTCCAGTTCTGCGGAAACAACATATATACTCAGGTTTGTTTATGGAAATGTCACTAATATTCAGGTTTTTAATGGCGCTTACATGTTTATGGCTCATTAAGCATAAACTAGATTTCAAGGACACAATTATGTCAAAGATTAGAATCCGAAATTCGTCGCATGGTGATTAAAATCTGCCAATTTCTTTACGTCGATATCGAGTTGTTTCATATAAAACTATCGAAGGTCGTCCACTACACAATTAACATTCTAAAAAGTACGAACACGTTTACTTGAGTGGATTGTTTCCTTAATAATTGGAACGTTGGTATCGTTTGATTTCTTGTAAAAACTCAACAGAAATAGATTTGATAATTGTGCCTTATTAAGCACGCGCAATCATTAACGGAAACCCGCATTTAGCTTCAAATTGTTTAAAGTTATCAATGAGTAATTACCTCGACTAGTTGATAGCATAACTTTGTAAAGAGATCTTCATTTGTACCATTCCCCGCTTCAAGCTTTGATCTTCTTTGCCGTAGGTAGCCTTTAATCTAGCTATGCGGTACATTCTTGTGTATTTACAGGGCATGTAAGTAGCATAGGCATATTAACTAAAGCTATGCCGCTTGTGAAGTAGACAGGTGAAACTATACTTACTTATATAAACTCGTTGAATACATTGTAGTATCGTTATCTAATTCTACGTGATCTTTAGATTTAACTAAAAAAAGGTGAAGATTGCTTTGGCTATCTTAAAGCGAGTGCAACAATAAGAATCTAGTTTTTAATATTGTTTGCGATTATGCAAAAAGTAGTGACAGTTTGCTCTTTTGAAATAGCTATAAGCGAACAAACAAGTCTTTATTTTTAGACCTTGTTTTACCAGATTATTATTATGAAAACTTCTTTTAATATCTACAAAATAAGTAGATAAGGAGTTTTCATGGTTTCATGCTCCAACAGAGTGGTCTCTTTAGTAAAGCTTTGTCATAGCTGATTGTCATACTTTAGATTAGCTACCTTTGTCCACTTACGCGTGTAACGTACAGAAAGGTAAATAATCTAAAATATTTGAATGCGTAATTTTTCATATGACACATGCAAGAAACAGATTAGGATGGCTGACTCATTGGCGCCATTCCTAGACTACTTGAAGTTTTATTGTTTAAATGGAAATAAAATACAAAATACTTTTTAACATTTTTTTATCAAACAGTACTATTCGAGACAAGATAAGTAATTATGCCGTAACAAAATCTAATGAAGTTAGTGTTCCACTCCCACAATTTATCATCAAAGTATCTGGGAAGTCGGATGTGCTTATTTTTTGTATCTTAAAAGACTTCGTCCATGACGTCAGTAGTAATGACATAAGGTAATGATTAGCCTAATAGACTCTTACATACGATTACCTGGATCATTTAGCAACTAGGGGTCTGCCTACTTCCCACAACACATATCTTTTAAATAATTTTATTTCTAAACAATGTGTTTTACACTCAAAGTTTACTTTCACCGTCGAAATAATGGCAAAATATTAAACGGAACATGTTAATCCCACGACAGGTGAGTAGATACATTGTTGGGAGGCCGGAAGCCAGGAAGTGCACATCACGACTTGTTCCATTATGCAACGTGTTCTCTGTCATCAGTCGCCGGTCACTCACGGACAAGCCATAAGGATGTTCAGTTATTTTGTTTTAAAACTTTCTTTGTTAGTGCTGCATGGTTCATTTCGCGCGGAATTATCGCCGCCATTTTGTTTTTTGAATACGATTTCCAAAGCATTTAGACACTTCTTATATCAACAGCACCCTCCTGACAATGTCTTTAAAGCGCCAATAGAACCATGCTGCACTATACTTATTAACCGGGGTTGTTCGGCAATGCACCTTTGCCTGCTTACAGAAAAGTCATAGAGAATGGCTTTTGATTTTTTTGAAATTAAAAGTTAAATCTAATTTATTGTGTCGATGAAAAATCGATTAAGAAATCGACTACCAATAACGACCCAGCTCTAATCACTTATACTTAGACTAACTCGAAGTTGACTACACAACGAGCTTCTTCATTAATCTCGGTAAGATAATGCCCCCGAGTGTCCAGTGTTCAGCAATTTAATCGTTAATTAGAAAGTTTACTCAGAGATTGCATTAATAACACGCTGCTTTCCAATTATTGTAGTTTACACTTTCCTCGGAGGTGTATGACATGCGACAGCAGATGGTTAATTATCATAAACAGTTAATAAAAGACTTGTGTGCACATTAGTTAACGTCAATTCAGATTAGGCTAGCAAAGAAGACATGACATTGTTTGACACAAATAAGAAAACAATACTAAATCGAATGCAAATCGATACGTATAAGTGTTACTTGTCACATACCTACTATTATATTTTTACAAAAGCCTGGCGGCTCGATTACTTTCCTGGGCTTTCAAACGACGTGCCTTAACAGCGGTTTCAGGTTGCACAACCGTTGTTTTTGTAACAAACTAAAATCCGGCAGAAAGTTTTAAAAACAACCTGGTCTAGTTGTACACAAAAAAAAACACGTTAGCTGTAACTATTTGTAATTCTTTGTAGAAAGCCGTTGCATATTCAAACTTGTTTCACAAAGAGTGTGTCGTTGGCTGGAAGAAATTCATAACAATACGAAATGGAGCTCGCTCCGGACTTAGGCCATGACAAAAACATTGGCATTGCATTTCAAAGCCTTCGCCTCACTATTGAGTAGTGTAACTAACTTAGTAATTAAATTTAGATCCGCTAGGAGTCGATTGTTTAGTCGATTAGTTCGTGACTCACAATGTATCCTATAAAAAAAGTGTAACGACCAGACTTTAATAGTTTTGACGTCCGATCTTTGTGAAAAAAGCAATGCGATAACATAATCTTTTAAAATGTTTTTCAGCGTAAAAAAGGATCCTAATTTCTTCCCAATTTAAGAAATTTGTAATTTAATGTATTCGTTTTATCAAAAAATATCTAAAAATTTTCCACTCTGTTATTCGCCATATCGTCTACTATTTACCTTTTATCAACTTTTTAAATTTCCAAAGTGTACAAACGATTTGGGTGGTTTACTAAAAAATACATTAAAGAAACCAACTCAGCTCTTGCACGCCTGTTAAAACTTAAAAACCGATTCTTACTTACAAATAAACTGTAAAAACAAGTGATATGTGTTAAATATTTAATTAATTTCACCTCAGATGCTCATTATAGTTTCTATAACCGATTCAGCTCGCGTTCGTGGGTATGGGAGCAGAGAGGCCGAAACCACAGATAATATAATACTACGTACAGATACCCAATCCCATACAAAGAAATGATACCTCCCTAAAACTGGCAATCGGACTGGCTATTTTTTGTCCTCCATTTTTTCAACAGATGGTAGCACCAACGTCTCACTGATTACCAGAGGCAGTAGTTTTACAACGCCATCTAGGAGTAGGCCTAGTTTCTAGGTGGCATCGATACTAAGTGGCATCGATACTACTAGATGGCGCATAGATTCTCTACATCGCACCGTGCGTTCAAGGACAAATAGATAAAAACAATACAACAAAAAATATCTCTAGTTGGCGAAACGGTTTCATTTGTGTGAGTGAGCTAACAGACATCTCTTTGCGGCGAATGCGTCTTCATTTGTTTTTGTTGAATATTTCAATACTTTTAGAGCGTTTACTACTTACGGCATTTCGTATAAACTTACAAGTTCTTTTTTTTTCGAAATGACTGAACCGATTTTAATGAAACTTTATACACTTAAGCAATATACATAGTTCTAAAAAAATATCAGAGAACATTTTCGAAAAATAGTATTACAGCTAAATTAGGACGATTTTAGATTCATAGAAACAGAAATTTCCAATTATCTCTTTTTTTAAAATGACATTTCGAAAATGTTCTCTGAGAACTTTTTCGACTTAAGTATCCTGCTTATGCGCATGAAGTTTCATTTATATCGGTTCAGAAATTTAAAAAAAAAAGGACTTGAAAGTTTGTATGAAATGCCGTAAGTCGTAAACGTTCTTAGAGCCAAACCACACGGCACGGTGCGGCGCCGTACCGCAAGCCATTTCGCCGCACTGACAAACACACGGGAAGTGCGACATCGCAGCGGCGATGAAAAAACTATTGGCTTGCCCTACGTACTACAGTCTGTAATAACAATGGATCGCAAACAACTGTGCGGTGCCACGCCGGCGCCGCTCTGTTTATCCATTCCCGCCTCGTCTCGATTCAGACACGCGCGCGGTGCGGTGCCGGAGAGCACCGCACAGCGCCGTGTGGCTACAATACATTGTTGTATGTAGAAAACCGGAGCGGCAACGCTCGGGCGCCGCGCCGGAGCTGCACCGCGCCCTGTGGTTTGGCTGGAGAAAACGCCAGGGCAGCGCGCGAATTTTTTTTTTTACCATTTTGCAATGTGCAGGTCAGTGTCAGGCTGGATGTTGAACAAAATATGATGCGCGACCGTAACACGTATGTATTTACAGTATTATAATAATTCAAATCGTCAATACAATCCCATTGAATAACTATTTCATGAAAAAGTCTTTCAATGGTATTAAATGAACTTAGAGGGTTGTATTGATGATTTTAATTATTACAATTTATTCTGTAACTACATACATGTTACAGCCGCGAATCATATTTTAATCAACATACAACCTGACACCGACCTGCAAATTGCAAAAAACGTAAGAAAATTTACTTACGTTAGATACTCCGAACCGCCATAAAGTTTGCAGATCATCACTTGCAGCTCATTATAGGTACTCAAATCAATCAAATCTAGGTATACAATTGCTTTTAATTTAATGTAGTTACTGCGGCAAGGAAATGATATGAAAAGGTAGGTACTAGGAGTAGGAGGATGAAAGATGGAAGTAGGTACTAAGTACCAACTTACATAAATAACAAAAAACCAACGGAATAATTTTATAAAAATATTTTAATACTTCAATCAAATACCTAACTGCTTTTGTAGTTTAATTTTTGTCTTTTAGTTTGTTTTAATTGCATAACTGTTAGGTTTTAACAAAAGAAACGCGAAGTCATTTGAAGTAAAAACTAAAATTATTCTTTTCAAGGCATTGGTACGTTGTCATCTAGTGTATGCCAGTATAGCATGGAATCCTATGTATGCTGTACATTCGCAGCGCCTCGAGAACATCCAGCGAGCGTTTACGAGACATAATTGCATACATGTCCACAGGAATATCCCACCGATGTCCATACGAAGAACGTTTGACTTTCTTTAAACTTGAGTCGCGTCGAAACCGTCGACAGTGCGACGGTTTCGAAGCGACTCAACTCATGACTTAGTTTTCTCCATAAGGTTGTCAATAGTCAAATTGAATGCGAACAGTTGCTAGAACGTGTAATGTTGCCAGTCCCAAACAATCGTCCTAGACAGCCAATTTCTAGACTTTTTCAAACGCAAACCAACTCACCAGTATCAAGAATGTGCATTCAATACTACGAACTCAACTGTAAATTACCTGACTTGGATGTGTTCTTTGGTTCCCTACCGAAGTTCAAAAGCCTGTTGCGCTCTCATATGAACCTACATTTAAATGGCTATAATTAGTTTCTTATCAGTTTTATTTGGATTTTTTTTATTTTGTTTTGTGTTTATTAGTGTAAGTCAGTTTTTTGATCTCTTCTTTAGTTTAAGGCAAAGATGTTTTGTTTTCTATTTTATGTTACATTTTATTTCTTTAACTTTACAATAAAATAGCTATATTGTACTTAAGAGAATGTTGTGTACACCTGTAATTGGTACCTACATAAGAACCCTAACCTGTATATTTCTATTGTTAAATGTAAAATGTATGTACTGTAGGTGTATCTATTTTAAATAAATAAATAACTAAAAATTCTTGAAGCATTACTTTTGAAGTGATGTTTTCCTAAATTTATTATGTTACTAGCGACCCGCCCCGGCTTCGCACGGGTGCAGTATATATGTATATATAAACCTTCCACTTGAATCACTCTATCTATTAATGAAAACCACATCAAAATCCGTTGCATAGTTTTAAAGATCTAAGCATACACAGGGACAGACAGACAGCAGGAAATGACTTTGTTTTGTACTATGTAGTAATTAGTTTTACTACATTTATTTTTACAGTTTGTTATATTTGATTGTTTCTTTTTTCATCAACCTGAAAGACATTTGAAGGGTCATTTTAAATTTCTTGCACTTTGGAGTGTTCGTTGATTTCCTTTTCTTTTATGTGTCAAAACATAAAAGTGCACTAGATGCAGTTGGTTCTTCAACATTTGGACTGTTACAAGTCAGTTGTGTCTTATACACTTTGGTTGCGAGTCAAAATTTTCAGTACAGGTAAAGTTTCCTGAGCTAAAAAAACAGAAATAAAGGTAACGTAAGCTCTATGTTACAAACTATTGACGACCTGTAAAAACAGTTCTTGTCATTCTTAAAAACTTACACACAGAATTCCCATAAATGAGGGTACAATAAAATTGTGATTATTTAAAAAAATATCTTGTGATGTTGATGGACATGGTGAATGCAGTGTCATGACCGAGCATTGCACATCGTTGTGGTTTTGAGGCACTGCCATTTTTGATAATTTTTTCCTTTTGCCAGTTTTAGTCTGAATGAACTTATCACCGCAGTTCCTGATGATTAAGGTGAGCTACCGTCATGTTTCCTAAAATCACAAACAATATGTTATTGACTAATATATGGCCACATTTTAGATGTATTGTATATTGTTGAGCTATTAGTTTTCAGTTAGTTCTTAACATTTATAAAAACAATTTGGAGTAACCATTGGCTATAGACGTTAGTAGTAAGTACATATTTTATTTTATGGAGTATTTATCACACAATACTTATCAATGTTACATTATAATTATTTGATCATACTATGTACTCCTAAATTAATTAGTTTCTGTAATGAGTAGTTAAAACTGAAAATCAGTGTATGTGCGAGTTCAGGAGACGTTTAACACCAGTTAAATTTGATGTATTTCGTCATTAATTTGATTTTTATTTTTAGTATCTCAAAAGTGACTACATAATATTTTAGCCGTAAATACACTTACCACAATTGCTCAACCAAACTGCCAAACGACTTGCATGTCCAGTTGGAATCCGACACATTGAGAAATCTTTCGATGACTGTTCGCTTAAATATGAGCACTTGATAGGAGCCATATTGAGTGTACTTTCTAAAATCAAAATTCAAAGTTTTTACTAGCATAAGTCGTCGTATGTGCAAGATTCGTTGTTGTACAGTATCCAGGGTCCAGGTAGGTGGTCATAGGGAGGTGTCTTTTCTAAAATCCATAGTTCGAACCGAGGTCGGTTAGAAGAAAACAAAAACGCATTCAAAGCTGGGTACTGGCCTACTGGGAGTCAGACATGACCAAAACAGAATTGACATTGACATTGACAGACAGAGTAACTACCTACTTTGAAAACGTTTCGTGCAATGCTAGTTCCGGTTTTAGTTACATGAAAAAATATATAATTATTTACCATAAACACGTTAGAAATATTTCTTACATTTCTGTGAACAGTAATAGATTTAAAAAAACATACTGAATTTCCTTTAAATGAATTAACTAAACATATTTAGCAACGATTGTGGTTACATTGTATGTGACGCTTTGAGTAAAACACCATCTATTGCAAAGAGCTATAGACAAAATGGATAACAGATAGCTCCTTTAACTAACTTTATCATTCTATGGGTTCGAATGAATTAGAAAAGTCTTCAGTTATTTTTTTTGTCGAAATTACGTGATTTGTGAGTATAAATAGATAAATCAGCATTAAACAAGGAAGTTTTGATTTTTACTAATCTTACTTCAGCCAAAATCTGCCGTTTAACTCATTTTAGTGGTTGTTAATTTCATAACTGTTACCTATGCTGCCATCTATGATATTTTTTCAAGACTAATTATAATGTGTTCGAGATGGGACCCCATGCCGAAACTGCGCCTGCGTCGTCTTGGGGAATATAAAGTAGACCTCACATGGTGCCCGTGGCTTGTTTTCAAGTATAATGTAGGTATTTTGTCGGAAATTTGATACGAACCAGTTTGACCACTTGACATTGACATAATCTACTTGTTTTGTAGATTATAACCGGCTTTGAATGTTCTTTGGAACAGTTGATTTCTTGGCACTCAACCTGACAGAAAATCTAAGAGTAAAGTATCCATCAGATCACAAACGCAATAGTGCAATACCTACTAACTATTAAATTCTTTTGGATACGAGATGCCATAGAGAACACGGCTCACATAAATAATGGTTAGCCTATTGTTATGAAAAACAAAAGGGGATCGGTTACCTCTCTGGCCTATATGAAGACAAAAGCTCGCGCCGAAGATTAAGTCAGTTTAAAGATACTTACCGCACTTAGTATGCTTGAAAACTCTAAAGACATCTAAGATAGCCTGAAAATGTCAAAAATTCTTTTTGATCACTTTAGTTATCCACTTTTATTAAAAGCTAGTTTCGGTCAGCAATCTGGCCATTCGGTTAAGCAGGGCTTCCAGGGCTCTCTGGGCTCCCAAACCTCCCAGGCTCTCATTTGAAGGGGTAACACGTGATGCTATTTAAAAACAAACAAACAGAAGGTGAACTTATTTTCTATAACAGCATCTTAGTTATGAAAACTAAGTCAGTACAAGAAATAACGGTAAACCTAGTCATATGTAAATCGCTTCATTTACAATTTCGCTCGCCCTTTTGCTGTGTAAACGGTACTCAAATGAGATGCGGTGGTAGACAACCAAATATTGTAATACAAGACTATAGTCGTCAAGAACTTCCATTGAACCTTGCAATCTGCATTGCAGACAAAACACTGAAACACAGAAAGTCAAACATCAATAACAGCGGTTTATTAGTGTTGAGAAACACACAATGTATAGAGAAGTAGAGGACTTATCGATACTGCTTGACGAATGACGAATTTGATTCACTGTTTTGTCACACTAAAATGGCCCAATACCCGAGTATTTTTGCTAATCTTGTTTCAATATTCAAGAAGTAGTTAACGTTAAAGAATCACAGTAATCCAGAATTAAAAAACCAAAACAAACAATATGACACAGTTTTCTCCCAAGTTGCGCAATTCCAAACGACACACTGATATTTGAGCCCATTCATGATCTGAATAGACAGAGGCTTGCTCAATGGCTCGTGCTCTGATTGATCGGTGATCATGATCACACACGCGCCGAATGTGGGTCACTAGTCACTGCTGTTCACGGCTTTTCGGCTGAGACAAAACGGGTTTCGCACTAGCTAATTGCTGTTTAAAATCGCATTTGAATATGGAGTAATGTTTTGAGTTACGCAACCGTTGACAACTCTGCGCCGAATTAAAATTGGCCTCATTAGACTTTTTAAGATGCTTGTTGCTTATTCGCCAATTACGGGCGGATTAGTTGCTCTTTCCAAAATTGGAAAATTAATCGATCATTATCAACTTTAACGTTCTAGGTTACTGTTATACTACAGTGTGAATTAGTCCTACTAATTCGCAATCTCAAATGGTCGTGTCCAAACAGTTTGAAATCTCACAGTACCTCCCACCAAAAAAACAACAACTACCGTTTCAACACAGGACGTCTACAACTTAGCTACAAAGTGACAAAATCCTGCTAAGGAGTCCGTCTTCAGACGCTAAAGCCGAAAGGACATAAAGGTGCAGGACTCTGTGTTCCGGCAGGCGCGCTACCGCCGCGGGTCGCGGGCGCAGGCGCGGGGAACAAAGCGCAGGGCGACGACCCGCCGACCGCGCTCACCTCGCGACCACCGGCGGATTTTATAATAACCGACATGTCTCACTGTTCTATAACATGTCTGTGGTCCACGCCGGGCATGGTCGCCGGTCGCGGTGTGTGAGCGAGAGGTGCATAGTACATGTGCAAAGTTACATGTCATGACGCCTAAGACTTACTTTACTCTCAACTTCAAGCTTTCTGAAAAATTAGGGTGATTAAAATGGCATAATAAGATAATGAGTAATGGCGGGTAAGTTGTAGATCTAATCTGTTTTGCAAACGAAGCGCAAGATCTGGCTGGGTTGCCAAATTAAATATTAATTAAAAGAATAAAAAACTAAAGTGCAAACTAAGTTAGTAGGTAGATGAATAGTTCCAAAAGATAATGTTTGAAGTCAAAAGGTAATGATCACAGCTAGATTATGCAATATCAAATCAATGACGGGTTACCTACTTACAATTTACAAAACAAGAAAAATGAGAAATCTTTCAAGATGGCTTCAGAAAAAAAAAGTATCAGACCAGGTGCTTATATCACAGTGGTCATTGAAGAAAACAAGTTGTGCTTAGAGACTAGCACCTGGCACTATTAATGCACTAGGTGTTGCCATTTATAGCCTCAGTAAAAACAGGGTATATAACCATAGGTAATTTGTGCACGCAGGCTTACGCTAATCTGTGTTTACCTAAGTACCAACATCATATCATTTACCCAACCATAGCCCGTTTTTTTGTCCCATGTTTAGTTTGATGGCATTATTGACTTATTTAAAATGAATTTATTAAATTTCTCATTACTGTTAATTACTTTAAATGCCACTACTGCCCAGGATATGCCCCACCTCCTTTCTTACCCATCTTGCACAACCACCTGCACCTTCCAGGATTTAAACGAAGCCAACGACAGACCTGTGCAGGTGGCAATAAACTAATCGGGTATTATTTGAGCCTATCGACACACAAAGAAGTAGGAAAATGCCACTTCTATCTATATTGTATAAAATTGTTGGGTCCGACAGAGCCCATGAGAACTTTATTATTATTTAAGTAAGATCTTGTAAAACACAAACTTTCTATCCTAATAAATATTAACTTCCTAACTAATATTATAAATACGAAAGTAAGTTTGTTTGTTTGTTTGTTACCTTTTCACGCCTAAACCACTGAACCGACCATTCTGAAATTTTGCATAGACGTTGTCAGGTGTAAACAAACGGACAAACGGTACCTTTCATCCCGAAAAAAAGTATTGTTCCCGAGAAAAACCACAAGAACGTTCTAATGACAATAGATGGCACCACATGTCTTTCGAATCATGATTTAATTATATTATTACAAGAAGAGTACATACAACCGCAGGCAAAAGCTAATTGGTTAATAAAAGAAATCAAGTCCTTAATATTTGCGAGATTGGTATTGACAGTTCATACCTCCAATTTACCTAAGTAAATTGGGTAGAATGCAGAAAATGTAAAATTATGTAAGTACCTAACTACATTTTTTTGCTAGACTATTTTACATTGGTTTTGAACACGTTCTTTTAGTAAGTATACTAATCATTATGACGATGCCTAGATAGGTAAACCTATGTAGAAACTTGTAATTATGTTACCGAGATCATAAATTTTCTCAAATCTAACATGGGCAAAGACGTTTACTTTACCTGCCTATTTTGAATTATGTTAGCTATTCGATTCTTCTTTAAGGCGACTTGTCGTGGCAGGAATGTGACACACCCTGACTCTTGGCTTCCGACCTTCAAATAACTCAAGCCGTGTATTTGCATAGGTGCATCCGAAATCAGTCTTGAAAGCCACCATGTAGCTGTTTGAGTGTTATGTCATTGAATTTTGTACTCTGTACCGACTAATTACAAGTTATTTTGGATATTTTAACAACGTTTATTGTATTTATAAAACGATTTTTATATTCTATCTAAATACTTCTAATTAAAATCAGACATTTTAATAGAGATGCAGGTACTTGCTTTGTTATTCTTACACATTCCTCCTTTCATTATTTTAACTATTACAGATGTTCAATTTATTTTGACCGTTAAGTGCTATCACTAGGAAGCTTAGGTACTCGAATTATAATTAAAGAAACCGTTTAACATTTAACGTGACCAAATCGTTAAGAAAAAAACGATAACTTTCTTTTCAAGTGGAGTAAGAGTAACTTGCTCACCGAAAACACATAACTTGGGACGAAATAATTATTTTGATATTACGCTAGCTACAGTTAACTGCCACAAACTGGCAACATTCACGTTTACCAATAAATA
Organism: Noctua janthe; assembly: GCA_910589295.1. Taxonomy (NCBI): domain Eukaryota; kingdom Metazoa; phylum Arthropoda; class Insecta; order Lepidoptera; family Noctuidae; genus Noctua; species Noctua janthe. Next base: position 6,168,724 of record OU342556.1, on the reverse strand, counting down.
ATTAAATGTGGGTAGATCAGTAACTATGTCGACTAACGAAAAATTAAATAAGTGTCCATTCATCTGTCGGGTTGCCAAGCGCGAGTGAATCGCTTCTCATCCAGTTTTAGTGGCAAAGGAAACCATGGAAAATCCCACAGAAAGGCTTTTAACCTCTCGTGATGAAAACGCAGACGTAGAAGAGTGCGTATAATTAATTTTAGCAAATTTTTATGCAAATCGGCTATGTTTTGTTTCTGACCTCCTGAGATACGGTGGGTGATCTTGCCCACCGTGTAATTACGCAATCTATTTCGTAATTGGATAATTATTGATAGTTTTTGTTGTCTTGTAGACGCGATGGTAATTATTTGTTTAGTTAAGTACTCTGTGAAGCAAGTCTTACTCAAAATTTTGATGAAAACGGCCATGATGGTAGTAAACTACCGAGACGTATTATTTTCTTGTAACGTGTGTTATTTTATGGTGATTTTAAGTGGTTTGCTTCGATCGATAACTTTAATGGTTGAAGAAAAATTATAGTTAACTTTGTTTTAAGTTCCAATTTCAATTTTCCTGTTTTGTCTTTTCTACACACTGTGTCTACATTTCTAATCCTACTTTCCTCTCGCAGGTCTGCTGGAAGAGATTTCGCATGAAATAAGCAGTACCTTTGTGCTCTTCTATCTTAATGTTATGTCTTGTTGAGTATTTTGTGTGTACATAAATAAATAATAGTACGAGAAACATTTTGCCCTAAATATGTTTTTGCCTTTCTGTTCCCCTCTGTATACCCACATTCAAAATATATATTTACTTTAATCTGAAACTGCATTTTCTTTTTTTTATTTAACACGTAACTTTTCGTTGTTTACAGAGGTGAAAAGCTGTATGTGACGCAAGATAAACGTGGTGACAAGGGAGGCTGCAAGCGACCTCTCTGCTGGACCCTCCTTGGTCTAGTTGTCGCAGCCATCGTCGCCATCATTGTGCTAGCAGCCAGTAAGTCAACCACTCTATTCAGTCTAACTAGACGGTAATGCTCACGAATCATGAATTGGTGTCTTCGACACGTAGGGGTTGCATGTTATTGTTCAGAGCGAGCTTGGTTTCCCTCCATGAGGCTGCTGACCGCCTCCTACATTCGAGTACTTTGCGTATACGGTGGACTACCCGATTATTAAGAAGTTTTACTTATGACTCTTCTGAATATTTTCTATTTCTCCAGGGTGTCAACGACGAGTTTTAAAAGTCAAGTAATTTCCACAGTTATTTTTTGTTAGATATTAGGATATTTTAGATAATGTAAGAGGTAGGATTAGAGGTAGGTACAATTAGTATGACGAATTTAACACAATGGACTCGTCAAACAAATAAGACAAAACTGTTTCATCATTATCTAGGTACCTATAAACAAAAAAAGCACTAATGTACTTATCAAACATCAGTGTAACTAACCCTCCCTAAAACCATTTCCAGCGGGTGTCCTGTTCACGAACTCGCCATCTCCTCTGGAGCAATACAACACATCTGTCAGCTCGGCGCGTGCGTTAGGCGGCATCGGTCAAGTCCACCACGACCACGAACATGATGATGACCACAACGCCAGCACGGAACACGATCATAGTGCCGAGCATGACCACAGTTTAGATCATGACCATAGTGCAGACCACGACCACAGCATGGAAACGACGGAGCATCAACACGGACCAGAACTCCAGAGTGATGAGGGTCACGAAACCTCCATCACTTCGGATGAAACCGCCGATTTTTCTATGTATGGTGAGTAAATATTGTTGTTTGTGTTATTTTTTTATTGGAACTTGAGTATTGCATACGTGTAACGAGTGTAGTAGAATTTTCAGAACTTTATTTCTTAAAAGAATACATTTTGAGATACAAGTGGGGAAACTTTATCACTGCAGCCGAGACGGAATTCACACCCGAGCCGTAGGGGAGGGTGTGAATGAAACGAAGTTTTTCAATACACTGACGAAGAAATAACATATGAAAACGAATAATACAGGGTGTAAACAGACCCTTCACATAGCCGTCAACCAAGCATTCTGTACATCAAACTAAATAACTTTACGCAAAAATTATTGCTGGGAACTAACTTTTTTTTTCTGGTGAAAAATCACGTTTTAAGGTAGGGCTCGATGGAAAACACTCAAAGCGTTGTGCTGATGGATGTATTGAATAGTAAGGGGGTCGTGGAGGTGTATAAAGTAAAAATCTTACATTAAAAACATATATTTCAAAAAAAAACTTGTGAAAATGTTGGAACTTTGACCCCCAATATAACTAGAAGGTTTCCAGTTATGGTATAGAACAGAAAAATGATCACAAATACGGAAAGAACAAGTGCCTTTCGGCTATGTTAAGAGCCTATTTACACCCTTTATTTTTGTCATTACGAAGCTATGCTTTAATTTGCTTTTTTCTCCGCGCTTTGCCTTCGCAGTTTGAATGTGAAGCAATGCTATGAAGCCGCAAAACAGCTACAATTTCAGTAGACATCAGTTTTTAAGGAAGTGTATTGATAAAATATTTCTTAGAGTGTAGGTTTTACTAACTAGGAACATTGCACCTACTAATAGTCGGATGTCTTTTGTAAATAAAACTATAAAAACACCAGATGTAATAAACAAAATAATCATTAAGATTCCAGAAGTTTGCAATCAATAGCAAAAAATCATGCAATCATTTAAATGATTGCATGATTTCAGTTGTAAACAACATCACTACTTCACACTACAATCACAACATTTAAAGGATCTAGATTTATTACTGACTTAACTCGTATCTAACTTGTGTTCATTGTCATTCCACAGTGCCCAGAACAGTGGAAGGCGAGCTGAGGATTGATAACGAAGAGTATACTCCCGCGCTGGAAGACCCCGAAAGCAATGAATACAAAGAGTTCGTCAACAACTTCGCTGATGGCATCAAACGAGCACTCTTCGATAGGAACAGCCTGGAGAACGGAGACAATGAGATCACAGTCGAAGTCATACAGATCAAGTAAGATTATACCTTTATTTAGACTGTACAATCTAGCTATACAGGGTGTAAATGGACCCGCCACGAAGCCGTCAACCAAGCATGCTGTACATCAAACTAAGTAACTCTATGCAAAAATTATTGCTGGGAAATTACTTTTTTTTTGGGGTGAAAAATCACGTTTTACGGTAGGTCTCAATGTAACGTGCTCAAAGATTGTGCTGATGGATGCATTAAATAGTACGGGGGTCGTGGAGGTCTTTAAAGTAAAGTTATAACATTAAAAACCGGTATTTAAAAAAAACTTGTGAAAAAGTCAGACCCCCAATATCTCCGTAACTAGAATGTTCCCAGGTACGGTCTTCAACAAAAAGTTAACACAATGACGGGGAGAATAAGTGCCTTTCGGCTTCGTTAAGGGTCTCGTTACACCTTTTATTTTAATGCAACAATTTTGAATGTCAATACTGAAATAACAATTATAAAATTACTATACTACAATGACCTTGCCCAGCAGTGGGATGACGCAGGCTAACAGTATCAGTATACTACAATGCCTACAATATTATTATTTTTTATTTACAGAAAAGGCTCAGTCATCGTCACCTACAGAATCCACTGGAAGCCCAAGGTGGACAATGAACAGACAGAAGACTTGTTAAACGCCAAAAAACTTGAAACAGGACTTGAGACCTACCTTACTAGAAACAACAGAATGATCAACGTCTACCATATTGCTGAAGAGAAGCTGACCACTAGACCTGTCCTAGATATCTGTCAGATAAACAAGAATGGTTGCGAACATGGTTGCGTATTCGATGAAACGACGCTTGAATTCACATGCACCTGTCCATACGGTGAAATATTAGACATGGCTAACCCCAAACGGTGTATATCGTTATTAGGCTCAGAACATGAAAAGAGCCCTGAAGACACGAAAGAGAGAGACTTTGCCGTTCTTACAGTAAACGCCAGTCCGGTCCCTACTAAAATGGTTCCAGAGGAAGAAAACCCCACCACTGAAGCGGTTTACCACTCCGATCATACTTTCGACTGGACAGAAACTCATCACAGAATGCCAGAGACGACCACCGAAACTGAAAATGAAGTTAACTTTTCGCACATTTTTGGCCACTCAACCAATAAGGTTGGAGAGACAGATACAACTAAACCTAAATCAAGTGAAGAAAATGCAGTGCCTGAGCCAGAACCGAAACCAGAACCTGAGCCCACATCCGAGCCTGAACCCACACCCGCACCTAAACAAAAAGTTGAGCCTGAACCCAAGTCTGAGCCAGAGCCGGAACCCCAACCAACTGTTGAGCCAGAGCCCCAACCGGCAGCTGAGCCAGAACCTCAACCCACTCATGAGCCAGAACCCCAAACAACTGAGGAGCCTGAGCCCCAACAAACTGCTGAGCCTGAACCCCAACCAGCTGCTGAGCCAGAACCCCAACCAACTGCTGAGCCAGAACCCCAACCAGCTGCTAAGCCAGAACCCCAACCAGCTGCTGAGCCAGCACCAGAACCAACTACAGAACCAGAACAAAAGTACGAACCAGAATCAGAACCTAACTCTATACCAGAACCGGTAGCAGTACCAGAACCAACCTCAGAACCAGAATCCTCTCCAGAACCGCAACCTGAGCCAGAACCCTCTCCAGAACCGCAACCTGAGCCAGAACCAGCAACAGAGCCAGAAGCTACCTCCCCTACGCCGTCACCGGAGTATGTTGCATTGAACCCTGCTTTTATGTTGCGGAAGGAACAGCAATCCGAAATGACAGCGGAACCCAAGTCTGAACACGAATCGACGAGAGCGCCAATGATAGAAGCTTCCTCCGAAACTAACACAAAAGCTTTCAAAAAAGAAATTTCTCGAACACTAGAAAATGAAGCTGGTCACGATCCTACTGCGGTCACAGAAGGACTCAGTATCACCACAGTCGCAGATAACAACGAGCAATCTGATCACACTGATCAGTCAGATAACACTGAAGAAAAAGCAATTTTGTACACTAATGAAGGAAAATTTGAATATAAACCTATTGAAGATACAGAAACTCAAGAAACTACGACCACGAGAATTTCTTTATCTGAACCAAACCTCATAAATGAGCCCTCTTACGAACCAAAACCCGAAATTATTTCAATTTTAAGTGCTAAACATGAGAACAACCCGACAGAAAATCAGAGTAATACAGACGACGAAATTCGCACGACCACTGAAATTACCAATTGGCTCGAACAGCAATCTTACAATTCGGCAAAATCGGTCGATCATAACCAAACAGAGTTTGAAGAGCTTCTGAATAATAACGTTAACAAAATCATGCACGAATCAGAACAAAGGTCATTCAAAACATTTGATGAAGATTTCTTATTTGAACCGGCGACTACCGCAAAAACTGACCTTGTAAATGAAAACGATTCGCACGACGTACTCAGCAAAGATAGGGTAAACCCGAGTACCGAAATAACAACAGCGATGGAGGAGGACACCAAAGTGCCAGTTTCAATTTTACCCGTTAGCCAAGAAACACCTGAAGAAGAGTATAGCAACACAGAAACAACTACTAAAATTGTGAACACAATAACTACCGTCGAATTGGAAACGTCTACGGGTGAAACTGAAACAGAAAATGCAGAATTGTCAGAATCTAAGACGGGATCTATGATAACTTCTATCCTTGAGAAGGCCAAATCATTAGAAACCAACAAATCGGTACCAATTTTAACAACAACCTCAGAGCCTGCAACGATTCAAGAATATTCAATTAACCAACACTATCAAGACTCTGCAGATGGAGATAAATTATTACAAGTTTTAGAGAAAAAACCTCATACTGAAAATATCGAAACATCAACCGAACACGAACCTGAAGAAGGTATGGATATCACTTTCGATACAATAAACATGCTTTACAACCGTTCCTCTAAGTCGATTGAAGATAAATCTGAAACACCCAGCAATCACAATGGCATACAGTTTGAAACAGAGAGTACCACCACAGGAAGTTCTACTGATTCGGATTGGCTGTCAGAGTCTGTTACTGTAATAAACTACGATGAAGCTATGAACAAAATGGCAAAACATGAAACAACAGAAACCAGTATAACCAAAATAGATGAAATAATGAACCATGGCCAGATGAAAGATGATTTTGAACCTGATTACTTGAGTAACATTGGTTCCAGTAACAAACAGGAACAACAGGACGAACCGTTATACGGAATGGTGCAGGACTATGATAACGAAGATACTCGTTATAAAAGAGTTAACAAAGAAGTAACAACTGGAGCAGCAGATAATGTCACCACGAACGCAGGAGACGCCGAAAAAAACAATTCTGGAGCGATAGTTAGCACAAATGTATCAGTTGAAACCACCACTGTCAGCGAATATATTTATAAAGTAGCTGAAAAGTTCATTACAGAGGAGCACAAAGAGACAGAAGCCAATAACCCCCCCAGCCAATCCCCAGCGCTAAAAGCTGAGCCAGCAGCAGTCAATATCGATGATCTAATGACTGAAGAACCAACCACTAAGGCTGAACCAGCTCCCGTTTGGGAAGAGTCAGACTCTGATAAATATTTGTCTGTCAAAGAATTACCCAAAACAAGTGAAGAAGTGACTACTGAAATCCAGAAACCTGTTATAATCGATGAAAAACAAAAACCCTCTTCAACTGATGCACCAACGACTATGGTGCAAAATGTGCCAATGAACGAAACCACCAAAAATATTACGATGTCCGGAACAGAAAATTCAGAGCTTTCATCTAACTCCCAAAATTCAACACAATTAAGTAATCTAAACGTAACTATTTATGAGATTTCTAGTCATAGCGGTAATAATACAGTCCTATTAGCGAAACCTGGAAATCCACAATTGGCAGAGTACGATGATCATGAAACTGAAATGAATCCTTTCTTACCAGAGGTCGAGAACAACAAAAGTTTAGTCAAAAAACTTCAAGAAGGTCATGACCTCGAACCGAATAACCTTACCGAGACCCAAAACGAGAACACTGAGGCCATAAACCAATCGGAAGGGCAAAAACTATCGTCTACTAACGATACCTTAGCTGTTGTAAGGAAAACAACTGAGACAAACATTCCGACAGTCTCAGAAGACGATACTTCATTTAATGAATTGCTTATGAACGAGAATATAACAACAACCGCGACTTCTGCGACGGTAAATAAAACGAGCGACAACGAAACAAAAGTGTCGAAACCCGAGACTGTACCCATTTCCACGTTCTTATTGGACACCGATGACCTAGAAACTATAACCACAACAACAACAACGATAAGTAGCAACAAGGTAGATACTACTTCTGCACCAGCGACCAACAATGACGGGGTGTACCTCAGTGTTGTGCCCATTGAAGAACAGAAAAAAGATCTGCTAGAGCAGCATAAAAGTGAAAATAATGCCGAGCTTAATGACATCAGTGATTTGCCAAAAAGTGATAAAAGGACATTAGAAGCTACCAAATTTGATTCTGTAATTAATAATGAAGCGTAGTACGGGCCGCTCAATTTTAAACTCAACACACGATTAGTTTTAACGTTGCTATTTCACTTCCTGTGATTCCGTTGACACCGTCCAACAAATTATTCTAAACAGACTTTTATACCAATGTAAATGCAATATTATTGTATGATTAATTAATTCAATTCACTGGGCTCCGGTCCTCGGAAACTTACGCAGTTTTAATTGTATCGTCCTGTATTCATAACGTGAACAATTTTATTCATTAGACTAGTCAAACTAGGAAGAGTCATCATCTTGAAAAAAAGATTTAGATTTATTTATTGCTTTGTCTATATAAAAGTTATGTGGATTGCGTAAAAATGTATAAATAACTGGTAAAACGTATGTACTTTAAGTATTTTACGCGATTCATGCTCTACGAAGGTACACAAAAACCTTGGATCTTGTAATATTACGCCCTCGCTCTTAGAGGATTACCTGACAATCCTATCTTGTAATTGTTACCATAGCTAAATGTATATTATTATTATTTTAAATGAATTACTCTTGAATCGGACGCTATAACGAGTTTGAAATAAAATGGCGTAACCGTTAGACGGCGTTTGTTATATTATGTTCTCGTGATTGTCTGCCATGCCGTATGTGATAACTCGAAGATAAACTACATTCCGTTCGTACTTATTAACTTAGTGATATTGCACAGAAGTGGGGTCTGATTGTAAAATAATAACTAATTTAGTACTTGTTAACTAAGATAAATATTTTGTATAAATGGTTGATTTGTAAAATAATTGAATTATGTTGTAAATAAATATAAAATTAATAATAATTATATCCGTGTGTTTCTTGTTCCCTCCCTCGCACAAAGATTTAACAACCTTGTAGCCAGGATTATCCATCAGTAACTTGCTCTAAAATACAGTCTTGTGGAATCGGAAGTGCCGTGTGTGTTCGATTCAGTCGAAACTAGCAATATCACATTATACTGGGATCAATTCATCATTACTGATAGGACTATTGTAGCCAATAAGTGTGATATAGTGATGGTGGATCGATCAGAGCGGCGCAACAGTTCCGCATGACCTCGTGAAAGCCGAGAAAGATAAACAAATCATTGTACCGATAGACCTTTCAGCTAAATGCTTAATTGCGAAGAGCCTCTACCAATCCTTGAGGAAGCTCTTGCTAGGAAGCTGGATCAAGGGCTTGATTCAGAAAGCGACACTCCTGGACACGGCTCCTCTTGCTAGGTCCCTTTCTCTGGAGCCCTGACTGCCGGCAGCTGTTACCCTGTTCCCGATACCGGTGGGCCACTATTTTAATTTTTTTTTTGTACACTATTATATCTATTTTATGTAGGAATATTTAAAAAACTAAGTTAGAAAAAATAATTAACGAAATTATTTAAAAGTATATACATAGAATTTATTAAGTACCAAAAAACTATACAACTCTTACATAGACAACAACATTCAATGTCATAACAGCTTTTTGTATTTAATCACAGAACATTTCATCTTTTGGTCGCGGTGTGATATCATCAATCTCTTGAGCAGTTATTTGCTCGTCTAGGAACATCCTCGCACATAGACACCCGTCACCCATCATTCCATTACCACTCACGATGCAGTTACCCAACACAGCCTTGCAACTGTTGTATGGAATGAATTTGGCATCATTGTTTACACTATCAACTTCCGCTTTAACATTTTTGGCTGGAGGAATGTCCATTTCAAATATATCCTTTAATTTGACGGTGCCATCAGCCTTATATTCTATTACTGGCGTGTTGTCCCGATAGTCACCAGTACTTCCATTTGGAACATTGCATCGTTCAGAACATTCGCAGCCTTCACAGAAGTTGCTCATTTTATTATCAACTTTGCTCATGTTTATGGGTTCATTGTCAATGGGTGTAAAATCGTAGTCTTCATCGACAGTCTTAGATATTTGTGCACAAACGCATTTTTCACCCTTTTCAATCATAATACAAGTTCCTAATAGTAATTTACAATTGCGAACTTCCTCATCATCATCAATATTCTCGTTTAGCGTGTCTATGATATTATCTTCAATCTCACTACTTTCAAATGTTGCAACAGCTACATCTTCAGAGATGTATTCTTCTTTTACATTCTGTATACATTTAGATGTATGTTTTTCATATTGAGACTTCACTACTGTTAGTCCACATGAAGAGCAAGATATGGCATCTGAAAATAAAAATGGAAAGACATGATATTTTCATGAACGATGGAAATCATTCCTTATTTATTATTTTTTTTTTATTATTTATTTATTTAATTTATCGAGAACTAAACCTTATCATGTCATAAGATTTTATTCCATGCTGGTTGCAGGATGGAATAAGGCTAAGCGTATGCTGAAACGCAGGTGACGCAGCACAGCACAGTGCAGATTTTGCAAGACAGGGCAGGCGAGGCAGACATAGACCGCGAGCGCATGCTGCGACGCAGCTCAAAGACGCATTCGCGTGCTAACTAGTACAAAGAATAGACGTGTTCGAGTTGACGAGCAAAATGAGTTCAGAGTCAGATTCCGATTATGAAATTAACGTTGTTGCTACTTTACAGTTTGATAAAGCGTAAAAAAACTAATTGGCAAAGCCCATAATAACTCTTTTTATGACTTTTTTGAATAGGTTGGATGATTAGTACCATACAAACAAGGTTCACAACGCACTAATTCAATTAAATATTCTGTAATTGCAACAAAACGGTAAAGAACACGTGTCGACATGCACGCGTCGCGCAGACGGCGCAGAAATCTGTGCCGGCACTGCAACGAGGCGCAGAGCAGTACAGACGCATGTCTGCGTCGCAAGTGCCAGCGCCACAGCATACGCAGTTCTTAGTACGTCCATGCATTACAAAATTGCTCTGCCCTGCGCTCCGTGGACCTGCGTTCGCCTGCGTCTCAGCATACGTTTAGCCTAAAGTCTTTCATAATATTGCATGAGTATATTTTGTGAGCAAATACATTCATCTATTGATGAACTCATTTGAGCATTTAAGTTTCCATGACGCGCACAATGATAAAAAAAAACCTTCAGATACGAAATGGACAATTAATTTACGAAAGCTTCCTAAAATGAATATTACCATTTTCAGTTTTCTTCCTATTCAAACACGACAAGTCACACGCCGAATTAGAGTCGGATGATATTCCACTGTCTGCTTTATTATCTGAAACAATAAAATATTACAATGATAGAATCTCACATTTCCATCCACTGCTGAAAGGTCTCAAACAGACAATGTGAGTAATAGTTTTGTTCAAATCGAAACTCTTATCAAGATTCATGCTTGTAAATTGCGCTTCTTTTCTTAACGTGCGGTTAGTGGCTAACCTAACCTAACCGTCCTCTGACTTCGCTTTACATCATCTGCCTAGCCTTTTCCCAACTATGTTGGGGTCGGCTTCCAGTCTAACCGGATGCAGCTGAATACCAGTATTTTACATGGAGCGACTGCCTATCTGACCTCCACAACCCAGTTAGTACTGGATAATACGATACCCCTTGGTAAGACTGGTTGTCAGACTTTTTGGGCCACTGACTACCTGTAACGACTGTCAAAGATCTACAGATGACAGCCGGGACCAACGGCTTAACGTGCTTTCCGAGGCACGGAGGAAACTAGGTATGTAATGGGCGGTCACCCATCCACAGACCTACCTAGGTAAGCACGGTTTAACCTAAAGATCGACCCGAGCGGCTGTTATTATTTAGCCACGAGCTCCTCACTTGACTGACTTGGCTTTACATGCCGTCGAGAAATATCTCTTCAGGCATGCTGGTCCTCACGATGTTTTCTTTCACCGAAGCAAGTGATAATTAGGTATACATGAATCCTCCCAAAGGACTTGGGTTCGAACCTTGGACCTATGACTTGGCAGTCCGACAGTCACACCACTAGTCTATCACTGCTTGCGCTAGCCTTTTACAACTGAATTGAAGAGGCAAGAGCACAATGATGGTCTATTAGTACCAATGAGATCCCACTATACAGGGTAAGCAGAGTAAGGAATTCTCTTTCAATTAATAAAACTACAGACAGGAAACACTTACGATGTTTAGACAGATGTCTCTTCTTCGCGTAGACAGTGGCAAACTTCTTACCGCAGTCAGCAAATAAGCAGTATAGTGAAGTATCGGCAGTGTGTGTCTTCAGGTGAGACTTCAAGTGGTGGGACTGTATGAACCCTGGTAGTAGAAAATTATTACAAACATGTTGAAATTATTATTGCACAAAAAGTTGCTTTTCTTCACTGAATCCAGTTTTAGGGAAGGGTTGAAGGGTTAGGCAGAGTATACCTATAAGTACAGGCTGGTACATGCATGTTTTGACAGCTATGCTAAATTCCTACGTAATAGGGGCAGGCCTATTGCCATCAACAGGGCACACATCCTGACTTCAGGCAGCTGCTGGAAATGGAAAACCCTTTTTTTTTGCTTTTCTTGGGATACATGCCCAGGACCTCATACTCAGCAGTAGCAATTGCAATCACTAGACAAGGTAATTTCAAATCCGGTTTGTAAGTTTAGATATTTACCAATCGCAGATTGTGATGAACATACCACAATCCTGATCTCACCCATGACAATGACATGGTATGCTCAACATTAGAACCCGTATTATGTACCAAAAGGGCAAGTTGGAGTTTGTCCTAATTTCCACAATTATCATTAACACTAGAAACAGAACATTATAAAAAAAAAAAAAACATTAACATTGGTTTTTTTCACTCACCCTTATTACAAATTGTACAATAGTGTTGTTTGGTATTAGTATGTGTCAGCTCGTGATGTTTTAGATGATGGGGGAAGTTGAACTTCTTGGAGCAGCCTGTGAAGCTGCATTGATAACGTCTCTCGGACTGCGACTTGTGCGTCTTCATGTGTGTGCTGAGTGCTGGCTCGCTGCTAAAGACTGCACTGCATTTCGTGCAAGTATATGTTCCTGTAAAGGTAAGGTTATTGCAGGTTGTTGTAACTTAATAAATAATATAATCATACAATTAAATTGGATATTATTTGTTTATTATTTTTATTTTGAGCCTGATGTGTCCCACTGTAGGGCATAGGCCGCCCTTCCCTCTTTTCATTTATCTCTGTCTTTGGCTATCTGGGCCCAATCCTTTAGACAAGTCCAGCTTGTCACGCCATCTCTTTTTGGGCCTACCACATCGCTGGGTTCTGTTGTTCGGAACCCAATCTGTTGCCACTTTGGCCCAATTTTGGCAGATGTGGCCTGCCCAATTCCATTTTAATTTGGAGGCTGTGTGGCAAACGTCTGCTATTTGGGTCTTGGATCTGTTCCATATAAGGTCAGAAAGTTTAACTCCTAGTACACTTCGTTCCATGATAGGATAGGACTTAATCAATTAAATAAAATTAATCAATTAAATAAGGCCTCTTCTCTTAAAAAGTAAGTCCCCAAGATGTCCCATGTCTTAAAATTTTTGGTTCCAGGATATGCTACCACCACTTTGGATTATCCTGGAGAGCAACTGCTCTTTGCAATAAACCTGGGCCAATCTTCTTTCTTTTATGTGTTGCTAGTCCCTAACCTGGTGTCCCGTGTCAGAGTTTTTATGCTGCCTATGGGCCTCTGACTTAGCCATAACTGGGTCAATATAAGTATAGGTAAACAAATAAATGCACTGGTAGTTTAGTAATGTTTCAAATTTTTTTTTTGGCAGTAGCCTTAACTTTAAGATGATGTGACCTTTGGCATGATTAATTATTTGTTTTAAACAAATGAGTATTTGTGAACACTACACAAAAGTTACCTCCATGTGCATATTTGGTGTGTCTCTTTAGAAGTATGTTGTCACGAAACTCTCTCCCACACTCAGAACACTGAACACTGCCGGTCCTCTCATGTTGTTTCTCATGGCGACGCAGAGCAGATCTAGAAATATTTATTAATATTGTACAATATGAAGAATGATAGGTTTTATTTAAGTTTGCCAAAGTAATCTCAGTTTTCTGTTAGATATTACAAATATGCCTAAGTCATGATCAATACATGTTATATTTACTGAAATATTGTGTAAAACACAATTAGTTACTGTTTTATCACCTCCCAGGTCAGTACAAGATAATAATATGAGTCATAGAGACGATAGATTTATTGACTGGACACTAGCTGAGATAAGAGAATAAAATGTGCTAACTCACATGAAACTAAAGTTTTTGCTGCACACTTTGCACTGGAACTGAGGACTGTGGCTCTGTTCATGCCGCCTTCTTTCACTGTCGTATTTGAAGCTCTTGGGACAATGACGACATTTCAGTATTATTTTCTTATCAGGCATTGTAAGCTGAAGAACTTATTCCTTCTTCCTGGTAATTCAATCTTTAACACAAGCAGATTTACAAATATTACTGTTCACTTTTTCAAGTGACACTTGCAATTATTATTATATTAGGAGTAATGAATGAGATGCAAAAAAAAATCAAGAGATGGATAACTTTAACACATTTTGGATAATTTACTACCAAGCACGGCAAACAGAAGCAAATCAAAACACAAGAATTGACATTGACTTGACAGGGTCGTGTCAGATCATCAGCTGGCTGTCAATAATCAAAATGTAGAGCAATCAGCCGATATACTGATTCGTTCGGAATATCGAGTACCCACAATGTATTTCTGTTTATTATTATCGAATACACACAATCCATTTCTGTTTGTTAGTTTAACGGACTGAAGTTTTTTGTTCTAATAACTGGCTTTTAATAGCATTTTTGTTGCTGTACAAACATAATATCATCTTGGTACCAAGCTCCCAAAGAAAGTGGCGGTAATCCTTTGACATTGTAGTGTGTACCAATACAACGAAAAGATATAGTGATTCAGACACTGTTAAAAAGACTATTCAACTGTTATGGACATGGTGTTGAAAATAAAAGAGAACGTCAATTTTATATGTCAACCATAAACTATTAATATCACAATGTAGGTGACAGGTGTATAATGTTGAACCTCACATCAATTACCATTTTACCAAACAACAACAACAAAATAAGTTAGCGACCTTAGTTCTAAGTATGGCCACGTATCAAAAGAACCTAGCAGCACTGTAAATTTTTGTGACGTACTGAGTGTTAATGACCTTTTCAAATGTGAAACGACGATGACGTTGACGTGACGGTGTTATGATATGACGTTTGTGTTCGTCTGCTAACTGCTTGAGAATGGCCTGAGGTCGGTCGTTTTCCTGATAAAAATAAAAAAAGCGCAGTAAAATAAATTTGTTAATACAGGAATATTTAACGTATTAAATAAAACTGAGTCTTAAAAAGTATTTTGGGCCCTAGTGTTGCCTTTGTATTCATGTGCAACATTTCAACGCAACTTACGAAACCTGTACCTAGCTACGTAGTATTATATTATCTGTGACCTAGCTAAAAGGTATTCGAAAACCAAAACAGCGGAAATAGTTCGATCGTAATGTTTATCTTAAGTTTTGGCGCTAAGGATTGATGCTGGCGTGCTTACCGGTGAGAGATGCGTGGAGCGAGGAGAGCGCGGCGCCGTGTCGTCAGTCGGCACGCGACACGTGAGCGCTTTGCACGGCCGTTCGCGAGCGTCAAGGGCAAAGCTGCACGAACAAATTTTTCAACATTTATTACATAAAATCGAGATCTACAATGCTCCCGTGGGTTCAAGTGACGCTCATTTTGTGCGCTTTCGGGTTGCTGCGAGAGATACGGCCGTCGGAGCCGTTCGTATCAGAGTTCCTCCTCGGAGAATGGAGGAATATAACTGAAGAACAACTGAACAGAGATGTGTACCCTATTGGAACTTACTCCTACCTTAGTCTGCTTGTTGTTGTGTTTCTGGTTACCGATTTCCTGAGATTCAAGCCTGTTATTATTCTATCGGGTAAGTTTTTTGACTTGTTGACAGTGCATCATCTACATGTGAGGTATTTTAAATGATAACCATGACATGCACATGTGATGTTATGTGCTTAAGTTAATGGAGAATTGAAAATTATTTCATTCTTTCTTCATCCACTTGCTGAAATATGTTTTTGACATTTCAACAATTTTACCAGAAGTTATATTACCTCATTCAGCATCAGCATCCACAACCTGACAGCCCCTAGCTAGATGTAAGCCTCTCTGCTTGTGCAGCTCTCTGGTAGTAGCAATTTGAATTTTTTCATACACATTTTTTGTTTGAAATAATTCAATATCATTTACTTAATTATGTTGAGTTGTCATTAATTTATCAGTAGGTAAATGCATTGTGTTTCTGTTTATATTTAATTTATTCTTAACTAGCTGTTGCTTGCGACCTTCGATTGTGTTCAATTATTATTAAATATATTACTTGCCTTTTTGAATAAACAGACACTTCAATTTTATTTATTTGTATACATTCATTCTGAATTTTACAGTTCTTGTTGCATAGTAAATTATCAATATGCTGTAGAAAATAATAGGTATGCTTGACGCAAACATGTTCTTGACTTAAGCATTTCTGTTCTATTATAAAATGTTTGAAATTCTTTATTAGAGATCTTCTGACAAAACAAATATTTGCACAAAAACCAGCCAAGGTTTTCTAAACTACTAGAAATAAGAAACAATATATTTTTGTCTCAACAAATTGGACACAAAAAATGCCTGAGATAACTTAACTAAATAAATTCCATACAATAATAATTACATTTATTGACTACTAGAGAGTTGCAGACAGTTCATTACAATAATTTAAATGGTAAAAGTAGAAGAGCAAATGGAACAAATATTTTTACTTTTATATTGCTTGGTTGCAAATAAATAGTATTTATTTAATTTAAGGAAACATTCTTAAAAGTCACGTTGAAAAAATTTACAAGAAGATTACATATGTGTCATTAAAAAATAATATTGACTTTATGATAATTTTAGCCTCGACTGCTTGATAAGAATCAAATGCAATGAGGGATCAATGTTATCAGTCTTTAACTGATTACAGAACTCTATGTTTGTTCTATCTTTATAGCTACTTGAAGCTTGATGTAGCTAAGATGTACCTTGTGCATAATTTTCATGAAATAGTAGATTTCTCGAGAAATGCATTTCACCTGTTGTTAAACTGGTATTAAGAGTTGAAGAAGATAAATATTATATCTTATCAGGTCTGATAAGAGATATGACATAATGTCTATAGACCAACCACTTTAATGAGTCCTCGCGAAGGTATCAATTTAAATTAAATATTCTGAAGGTTAATCACGTATTGGTTAAAAAGATTAAAAAAAAACCTATGTGGATTATGGTTATTTTAAAGCAAATAATCTGTGAGATATTGTTATGTTACTAATGTTTTTTTTACTAAGTAGTCTAGAAACTTTTTTTCTAATGTTATGACCATTAATTACTTACTAACTTCCCCCCAAAACCAGTCCTACACAGGCTGGCTGATGCCAATACCTATAGAGTGTTTGAATGTCCCAACCTTAAGTATGTCAGTGTTTCATTTCTTGACTCTTGATTCTTGAATGAATGCAAACCAAACCTAACAACACTAGTAAATATAACAATAAGCTACATATTGTAAACAATCACCTTGAAAATTGATGTTACTGTGACAGTTACTATAATCCAGCAAGATGATGCAAACTATTGAAATATTTGTTAATTTATACTTATAATAGGTTTATACCTCTTCCTTGTTTGTACTTCTACTCGATGAGCTATGAGATTAGGTCATGCCTTGATAAAAAGATCTTCATACTCTATCCAGATTGCCCACTTGTCACTTTTGTTCTTTTGATTTTTCTTGTCTTTTTTGATAATGCAGTCCAAAACCATCCTACACTTCAACCACACTTCTGATGCGTTAACCATTTTTAGTTAAAACTCGCTGACCACACAGACAGAATAATTTTACACTTACCGAACAAAATCCAACAATATTAATGGCCCATTTTTATTATAAGCTTTTATATATATTTCTTCCATGCTAGTTCTATTGCAAGATTTGACTGATGCATACATTATTAGTCAAATCTTGCAACTGAATTTCAAACCAGTTCCCCCAACCGATTGAGCTGAAATATTGCACACACCTTTGACTCTGGTGACAATACATTTTTATGACAGACATGACTTGAATCCTGCAGCCAGGATCGCCTCCTCACGAGAGAACTCAACGGTTAATAGGACAAACACGAAACATTGTATACGCGGTCATTTTTGATAGATAACTCTAGGCGACCCCTAAATGAATACCTAAATAAAAGCGCGTTCTAAGATTTAGAATTTCGACACTAAACCGATAGCTGTAAATCCTACCGCGAGTTAAAAATCGACTTTATCCAGCAGGCATTTCGTAGAACAGTTATAACGTATTATCACACGGATACAGATTACGCAGGTCATGAGACAAAGCACGTGTTAAAATACGTCACAGTTTGTAAGGAGTTTTAAAATTGTCACAAAACTCTCACTGCGTTTATTTATAAAAAGATGCCAACTATTTACATAACATTCGAGCGACCCACTAAAAACTATTATGCAACTAGTATGTATATATTTTGCAGTACCCAGTACCTACCTACCTATATTTCAAACTGATGTAGGTACCTATTAGAAAAAAGGTAGGTAAGTAGGTACCTACTCGGACCATGGTTAATGGCTCACCTCACCCGCTCACATGGATGTATCGCAGACTTTAACAAGTTCAATCATAGAGGAATTAGCTATTCCTCTATGTGTTCAATGGACGACTCATGGCTCCATCAGGAACCTCTACCTACCCAGGTACCTACTTTAGTAGCGTTTGTGGTAGATAGTTATAAAGCCATTGTCGTTATAGTCTAGGCACCTACCTACAGGATACATCAATGCACGTGTCCATGTAGATCTTAATTAAATTCAATAAGACAGCATCACGGACAATGAACTGGTTCTGTAAGATTTTATCTATAGGTAAACTAAAACTCAAAGAAATAACAATTATGTCTAGACAAAAGACATTACCAGATTAGCCTTGAATAATGATATAAATCTTATTTCGTTTCTTATATGAATTAAAAAATCAACAGCACCCATGCACGTTTGTCGGTAATTGATCATAATAGTCAGCTAATATATTTCAATTTATGAATCTTTGCAACTCATGGTAGGTACAAGTCCACTGCCATTCGTCAAATCAATGCGACAACGACATCATAGTATTGAAATTACATTATTACGAGGCGGAGACAATGATAACTGATTAAACGTTCTACAAGAAGTTTTACGTAGAACCGACGCTCCATAAAAAAATCATGCTCGTCGCCGATTTTGCTAGCACTGCTAGCCGCCAGCATGTTCCTGTTCCAGAACTTTTGCTTGTTATAAAGCCTTCGACTATTAATAAATTACCCTAGGAGATTTGACAAACTATAGATTCAAAGTAAGTTGTATGTCATGGCCCTGCCCTTCACAAGTTTTGAACAACGCTAAATTAATTACGAAAGGAAACCGTAGATTGAAACCTTATGTCCGCACTAGCAGATAGATGCGACATACTTTCCAGTTAATGTATTTGCTAGAATGATCCCGCAATGAAGACTTGAGTATTGTTGTTGATCATTTGAAACCCAATGCTTCATAATTTTACAGACGTCAGCACATCAAGCTACCCGAAACTATAAAATTTTTCCAATCAACCTCGATTCTCGAACCTAATGCTTTAGCGATAAAGTTGAAAATCTATTGAAGAATTTGACAGATTGTAGTAGCTTGATGTGCTGGCGTCTGTATATTGCTTTTTGTCTGCATTTCTTTACACAATTAGCAAGGATTGCGCGCAATGCATAATAAAACCTGACCCCCTATCTCAGGATGGAGTCGTAAGATTGTTGAGGCGCAACCGCGCAAGCACAGGCGCAATCGAGAGCTATTGTTATTATGCGATTGATTAGGCGATAAGCATTCTTCAATAAGTTATTTATTACATAAAATGTCATAATGTTTTCCATTGTTACAGGACTGAGCGGCATAGCTGTATACGCTATTCTGCTATGGACTTCAAGTCTAGAATGGGTGCAAGCGTCGCAGTTCTTCTATGGCCTCTACATCGCCACAGAAGTCGCCTATTACACCTATATTTACGCGAAAGTAAGCTATTTATATGCTGCTATTCCAGTGCATTCTCAGACGATAGACAAACAAAAAACAGCACTTGTTCGCCTTAGAATAACTGCGGTCATTAGATATTCCAAAACTTTGTCGTTTAGCCTAATGCCAGCAGTGCTGTCTGTGCTCTGATGCTCTCAGCCATGTCAGTGCAGGTGTATACACTTTGAAAGCCACAAAAGCCCGTGTTTAAAACCGGATAACGACTTTGAGTAGACAAAAATAAAGCAACATATAAATAATAAGTGATAAGTAGTTTAGGTATTGGGTCCCTGCGTATTAATAACAAAATAAAGATAAGATCGAATGATAAAATAGCTAGGTAAGTATGGAACAGGAACAAAATTGTGCGTCAGATTTCATGAAAAGTCTTCATAAAAATTCGATCTTTTAATTTATGCTTTACTAATTATGTTGATGACTCTCTCATTATCAGCCTATCATATTAAAAAAAAATACCCGTTCCCCCAGGTAGACCCGGCGAAGTACCCGCGTGTGTCGTCGTACACCCGTATCGCGGCATTGTCGGGCCGGTTCCTGTCAGGCGTCAGCTCGCAACTGCTCACGCACTTCGGCCTAATGGACTACCGGGACCTCAACTACATCACGTTCACAGGTATACCGGTTCCCTTCAGCTGTCTGCGACTACGCATTTTAGCTCACAAACTACCTCGACAGAACAGCAGGGCGGAGGTGCGTCGCGAACTTTGTTCCACCTCGTATCTTGCCTTCTGTGCCCCTAAGCAAACAGTCAAAGAGACCTCTGCACTATTACCACCGACGACGCCGAGGAAGCCGTGCCAGCGACCCGACAAATATAAGCAGCCCACGACATTTTATCATCCCTTCTACCGTACTTATAATGCAGTACATGTTTAAGTATAACAAAATATTTCCACAATTCGGGTGGAATAATAACAGCATTTTTATTACATAACCATTACATATTTTCTGAATTTCCTATTAAAAAAATATTTATAAAAGCAATAAATGGCTATCTAGCATTTAAGTACCTAATTATCATTGGTTACTAGGGTCACTGATTATTTCCAAGTTCTTTGAAGCATACAATCACTGAAGCATAAGGGCTGTGGCAGACTTGTCCGCCCGAATTGGCAGTTTCCATACCTTTATCCCTGCGTCTCTCAGAAATATACTTCACTAAAGCCAGAAGGAAGTGACGATGAAATCGTCCTGCAGAAAACGCAGGTACTCTTAAAGCAACTCTCTGTCAAGCAATCTTAGGTCCAAGCTTAATGTCTTTCTACCAACAAGAAATGCAATGATGGTCAAAAGGGAGTTTTATTTAAGGATTGTGCCGTGAGTAACACTAAAATGTCTCAGCTCAGATCCTGGCGACGTTCTGGGCGTTTTGGCTGCCGACCGTGCAGTACGGCATCTACTTCCACCGGAGGACGTCCGTCGTAACTCCAGCACTCGACAAAGAACTGCATCAGCAGTCTAGTGGGGTAAGCTTTAAGTCTTCTCAAACCTGTGTCCATGAACATAAATTGGAAGTGCTTCCGCATATCTCACCTATCATAAACAAGGATCTCTATTTAGATGTGTCATTTATCGAGGGCCTTTTAAAATCTATCGGGACGTCCTGATGTGGTACGTATTTGAAACGTTTTCCTTATTGATCTCATAAGCTGTACTGATTGTAGGGCTTCATAGTCGGCGACAGAGATAGCTGCCACTCCGAATATTAAGGTTTAATTAATTGAAAATGATACCGCAAAACTGCACCACCACTTCTTATATTAGAGGTGGCCCCGAAGTTTGACCTTTATTGTTCTCCTCTACTTAACTAACAAGAATATTTCCTCCACATTCCAGAACAGTATTCGCTCCAATGTGGTGGAGGCATCAACCTTGATCGCGAGACACGCCCGGGCGGCATACACGCGGCCCAAAGTGCTGGCCTGGTCGGCGTTGTACGCGGTGGCGCTGGCGCTGTTTGTGCAGGCACAGACCTACGTGCAGCTGCTGTGGAAGCAGATCCAGGACGAGAGTGACTCTCCGGTGAGGAACATAAATGCCTGGCCAAGGCTGGCTAGTTTACCACTGCTGGGTTAAGACCTTATCCCTTTTTTTCCTTCGAAATATCGCTATTATTTTATTTTATTTATTTTAACTTTGCGCCACACTAGGAATTTCTCCTGTATCGTGGGTGCGTTTACAAACATTCAAATTCACATACACAAACAGCCAGACCCGGAAAAACTACCTGTAGGCCATACAAATATTTGTTCCGTGCGGGAATCGAACCCGCGACACGAAGCGCAGCGTCAATCGCTCAGCCACTGCGCCAACCGTGCCGTCAAAATTTGTTGAGATTGTTTGTAGTCTTTGTAAAAGGTTTATCAATACTACTTTATTGTATCGGGCCTCCCAACATCCGATCATTTAATTAATTGCCCGCAACATTTGTAATTTTATTGTACTGCGATTAATTAAATCTTTAATTGAAACCATGCAACTAACGATCCTCTCTCGAGAACTTTACGGTTACAGGCATAAAAATTCGGCATTCAACATGAGCTTGGGTTTTTAAATTCCTTGTAATAAATCCATATAATCCTGTAAATAAGACTATTACTTAATATTGTCTTTAAAATGAGATATATTCATATCAAAGATAATCAAAAGAAAATGATCAATTTGAACCTTATGTCAATGCAATAAACCTCACATGACATGCCATCGTGAAATGCATTAACTAGGTATAAATATCTGATAAGTCTGCTAGGATGTCTGAGTTTTTTGTTTATGAATTAATCATCTATCGCGACAATGTTAATTCTTTTCTCATATCAGTTATAAATAGGAACATTATGTGATTACGTCTGATTATAAACAACTAGAAATTATAGCCTATGTTACTTCCTGTTAATTTAGCTTTCTATTGGTGAAAAAATGTTTCAAATCGGTCCAGTAGTTTCGGAGCCTATTCGGTACAAACAAACAAACAAAAAAATCTTTCCTCTTTATAATATTAGTATAGATGAAAAACTGCTCTGTTTACTTTACAAGAGTAGCTTAAATTGGTAGCTCTAAAGAACAAGACAGCTAATGGCGTTCAATTTACTGGGTCAGAAAATGACATTAAGTCCGCCTATATACCACTACCTACAGCTGATGAGACCTCCGTAACGGCACAGTGGTGCGCACTGCGCCATGAGGTTACGCAAAGACGTTACTGTACACTTAGAAAGACAACTTAGATTTAGATTTAATTTGGCATACGGATAGACCATAACCTGGGTTAGGAAAGAGTATTTATTACCATACTTTGACCTTTAATCTCGGTAAGACGTAGCCGTAGTATAATTTCCGAACAGCAACTGGGCTCGCATTACTTTCTCCCGTTACGTGCGTTCACTATTAAAGGCAAATTTTCATTTTTTCACAGGTAGCATACAACGGCGCAGTAGAAGCGGTTCAAACCCTCCTGGGTGCGGGCGGCGCGTTCCTAGCGTCGATATACGCGTCGTCCGGCATACCCGCGCCCGTGGCGGCCGTGCAGGGCGTGGCCGTGTTCGTGGGCACGTTCGTCAACAACGTGTTCGTGTCCTACGCCGGGTATATCGTCATGGGCATGCTGTTTCATTATACTATCACTTTAGCTAGGTGAGTGTACTTTTGATCTTGCTGATAGCATCTTTTTGATCTTGTTCTTTTCATAAAGGCTATGGCAAACATCATGAGGAAACTGGGCAACCCGCACTGAGCCAGCATGGTGGATTATAGCCCACTCCGTCATAGGCCTTTACTGTATACAACATTAGTTTTAGTATATGCGAAACCCGAAACACGTGTCGAGTATTTTTATGTAAAGAATCTATGTACAAAACTTCAAACTGTATCATGAGAAATCACAAAGTTATAAGCTTGTTCTGTTACCTAGTTGTCCCTACAAGAACATGGTCACCGCGCGGCGGACGCCCCTGCGACGCTCGCGCCTCCAGCGTTGACTTGCGCTCATTGATAATAATTTGGCAGTAGGTACCTAACAGTACGGCAATTGTATTGTAACTGACAGGTGATAACATTTTCTATCACACTCGCCGTATGATTGCGAATAGGTACGTAGTGTCGCTCGGTGTCCAACTAGCAACCTTTTTTAAATATTTTTGGGACAAAATAAAACATGGTTCAAAAACTATTGGCATCGATTCAGTTACTTATTCTAAACAAACTTTATTCAGGTTTCGAATATACTAAAAATAATGTTGTACATGCTGATACTGCAGGGCATTTGTCAGCAGTCATCATTGTATCAAAAGATAGAAGAAATAAAGTTATCCCGCCAGGTGGTACGCAAGACGGCCAATCAAGCTATACAAAACCAGTTTATGCGAATCTCTCATTGTATAGGAAATCTATGCAAAGCAAGGACAAGTTATACTGGAAATGTACAGCTTCATGTGCCGCCATGTTGTTAATTAATATAGTACAATTATTTCTTGTGTTGTTGCAAACTTACTCCCAAGTTTAAAAACCCTAGTAAGTAAAACAATTATTTAAATTTTCAACAATTTCCCCTAATAATGTAAATTCAACAACAACATTATTAATTCAAAGTTACTTTTCCATAATTCCAGTGCAAAAATAGCAAGTCAGTTAAGCGACGAGAGTTGCTTTGGCTTGATCTTCGGCATCAACACGTTGGTCGGCACAGGATTGCAGTCCATCCTGACACTGGTCCTCATCCAGAGCCTCAAGCTGCCGATAGCGTCCCAGTACTTCGCCATCAGCGGGCTGTACCTACTGCTCGCGTCGGTCTGGCTGCTCGGCTGGATGATCAACATGTGCCGGCAGAAACGAAGTATTAGTATTAATAATCAGTATTGATGGAATGCTTCTATTGGTAAAGGTTTTTGTACTTAGTGGTTCTGTGATACGATTGATATCATCAATCAATATCAATCAGACAATTGAAAGTCCTATACGGTAGCTAAGTGTTTCAAACATCGTTTATTAAATTCGTTATTTTGACGATTCTTCCGTCAACTTACCTAAATGTTGCTTCACTAATAAAGGAATTTTGACGATTTGTAATTCGGCAACACTGGTCGTATATTTAAATATTTTTTCATCATGAATATGATTCAACCGATGTATTGTCTGGTACTCGGTAGTTCGGTACTGAGTAAGTAAAGAATAGCAATTAGACACGGCGCATTTTTGTAAATAATAATCAAAGGGAAAATATCAAACTTGTTTATGAGTACTTAACTACTTACTTCGCGTCCCACGAACTTTCTTACAAGTTCACAGTCATCAGTAAATTCAGTATGAGCCATATGTGTTGTGTGGGGGCAGTAATACTTTGTATTTACTTATGTTAAGTATATGGTATTCCAGTGTTATGTGAATTTAACAATTAAAACTAATCAATTAAACTCTAAAGATCGTAGCAGGTGGTGTTATGTGAATCTCTGCCTATCCACTTGGGCAAAAGACGTGAGTGTATGTATAAGAGTTTATAGGTCTGACCCTGTAGCACCTGTAGGGTAATAAAGCTTAAAATATAAGCCTTTACATAATATGAGACCTTTACCCAGCACTAAGAGAAAATAGTTATGTAAAAAATAAAACGGTGTAGCACCTCGTAGAATATCTATCAGTAATCTATCTCTATAATATAAAAATAAATCCCTGAATTTGTTGCTAAGCGAAAATCTCGAGAGCAGGTGAACCGATTTCACTATTTTTTTTTTATAATATTCCTTTAAGTACGAGGATGGTTCTTACGGAGAGAAAAATTTAAAAAATTGGCTGAAAAAAAAAGAAAAAAAAAATTTAAAGAATCGACTGTTAGGCGGTACGATATTCGCCCGGGTCAGTTAGTATCTAATAACGATCGTAGTAGATGGCTTCTGTAGTTCCTGCCTACCCTCATGAGTAAAAGGCGTCAGTTTATACAGGTTGGAACAGAATAAACGCAAGCCCTGTCGTGTGGTTACTCAGACCATGAAACTGAAATAGTTTAAATTCAAAACTATTCTTTTAACTGTCCCATACATGTTGATCAGCTGATCGGGTCAATTCCTATAGAAATTCCGATTTATTTTTTGCGAATTTCAAGAACTGGTAGAACAATAATAGTTGTTCATTTTCATGGTCCGAGACAAAACGCGAGAGGTCTTGCGTTTATTATGTAACACCGTGTACGAGTATATGTGTGTATGTATACGCGGTGGACGGGACACCGACGCGAACACGGTTACCACGTATTCAGT
The DNA here is from genome assembly GCA_910589295.1 of Noctua janthe. Classification (NCBI taxonomy): domain Eukaryota; kingdom Metazoa; phylum Arthropoda; class Insecta; order Lepidoptera; family Noctuidae; genus Noctua; species Noctua janthe. The sequence continues at coordinate 6,142,839 of OU342556.1, read as the reverse complement.
CCATGATTCTGAGCCCCCCTTTATAGAAATTTTTCATCGGTTATTAAAAAAAAAAACAGCTGTTCCATACATTTTGGTTTTGGTATTTACTGTCCTTTCATTCGGCATTGCTTCAATAGACTTGTAGCTGTACCTATGCCAGAGAAACGGTTGTAAATAATTATTATTCTGGGTATCAATTGATTTTGATGTATTTTAATTGTATTGCATTTTGATTGAATTTTAATTGTATGTCATTGTATTTGAGTCAATTCTATGCGTATTGTAATTTATTTTATTTTCTCTAAATTGTAATGTTATAATTATTTGTTTGTTGTGTGATTATACTGTGATAAATGGCGATGGGTGTAAATTACCAGAATAAATGAATTTATTATTATTGTTATTGCACTTTTGTACGAAATAGCTGTTTTTTTTTAATAACCAATGTAAATTTTATCTGCGGTGCTCAGAATGATGTACTGAATACGTGGTAACCGTTTTGCGTCCGTGTCGTTTCCACCCTGTATAGAATATCTATTAACCTATTGACCGCCACGGACGTCTATGGACGTCAAATCGTTACCGCTTTAAAAAAAGTGTTATTTTTGACGTGCATGCCGTCTGAGGCGTCGTGACCACTTTTTGATTTGGCGTCCATAGACGTCCGTGGCGGTAGATAGGCAACTATAGTTTTAACAAAGGCTGTGAATGTTTGTAACATGTTATATCAATCTGATGTGCAATCTAGATATTTTTAAGAAACTGCAATCTTAGATTATAGTTGTCCAAGGACACACAAGAGTTTAAGATACTCAATATTTCTGCAAAGTACAATACAAACTAATTTATTAATTACACATTGTATGAATGTTTTAATTATTTAGTAATAGCATGAGAAAAGGCAATCGGGTAAAATTATAGTGTAGGTAATAGGTATTTATCTCAGCTTGACGCAAAAATCTTGTGATACGAAACAGCGTAAGCACTACATAATTGATGTATGGAAATGACGAACGAAATAGCACTGTGTGATCTATAGTTTTTTGTACATAACAATGATGGCCATTGTTATATCCACTCCATCACTAACAAATATTGTCAGTCTAGTGTGTCAAATTTATTGTAATCTTTATACAAGACAAATAAATAAATAAAAAAGATCTGTTTGTAACTTCAAAATCTGTTTGTTCTTTACAGAATGCATATGAAAGTATGTATGGTACTTATAACAAAAAAAAAACTTTTTGTTTTTTAATTTTTGCATGTCTGTCTGTTTGTTCTGGCTAATCTCCGAAACCGCTAGACGGAACTTTACAACTTAACGTACTGAGAGATAGCTGCTGATATTATAAGGAGTAACTTAGGCTACTTTTATTTTAGAAAAAGAATTAGAGTTTCGTGCAAAAAAATTAAATCCCTTGAAATTGTTAACAAAATCTAATTCAAATAGGGAAGTAATGTTTTATAATAAATTCACGCAGACGAAGGTCGCAGCGACAGGTGACAGCTAGTTAATAAATATAATTGTTTTTAAACATATTTGTTTGAACAAATGCAAAGTTGTTCAAGGTTATTCTGGTAATTTCCAGGCAGCAACACTCAAGTTTACACAACTGGTGTCTTCATTAAAGGTTGATTTAATTTAGTCAAATGAAAATTCACCTATAATGTACTTGACACTTGCTATGTTTATAAGACAGATTTGTAAAAGAATGTGACTTAGGTATAGATTTAGTGGAAAATGTATTTAGCTCACATAGAAGTTGGTATTGAAATAAAAAAAGACTTTTCCTCTTTAGCATGTAATATAAATATTTGATAAACAATTAAAATAGAAGACCTTAGGACCAGTCTATAAAATGTTGTTTATTATAAATTATTGATAAAATTGACTAGTTTCATTTATGAAGTTTTATTTTTATTTAATTTATTATGTTTGCTGCACAGACCAAGAAGGCATTTGATATTTTTTACCTACATATTTGGTAAATTAAGTCACACCACATTGAAGTGACTAGAGCATAGCTTCTGTAGCCTCAACAATAAGAATTGGGTGCATTAAAACAGAAACATAATTTCATAACTTTATTTTAATATGTACATTAATTTTGTCACTTTTAGAACAAGAAATTAATGTTGATATGTGGACGAATTTAAATGTGGAATGTCTCATAGCACACTTTTATTAAAAATAGAAATACTGTGTCAATAGGTACTCAGTATCATAATATATAATACATTGTATTTCTTGAGCTCACAACCTTAAAAATAGTTAAAATAAAATTTCCCAAACCATTATAAATTGATGGTAAGCTAGTTATAATTTACTATATACACAACTTAGAGCTATTTATGTTACGCGTATTGCATCGACGTCGGTCTGGTTTTTAGGTACACGTATACGCAAATTAACAGAAATATTACCGCGAATGTAGGCAAAACAACTGTATGGATTTGTTGACGCATTTGAGCGAACTCCTGTTTCCTCTCACGCTTCTGTCTCGCGGTTTCTTTCACTGCTCCTTTTAGTTTCCTCATAGTGATGCTGAAAAATAAAGTTACTTTAAATATCTTGAATTGTTATGGTCTTGAACTATGCCACGTCCAAAACTTTATCAGTATTCTTATCAGACTAGATAAATATATTATCCGAAATTGAAACATTTCCCTGACGCAAATATAAAACAAGTTATTTTATATTAATTTCATACCTTTAAATGTTGGCACTCGACTATTTATTTTATTACTTGAAGTTATTTTTATAGAAATTCTGGATAGTTTTAGCCAAAAAATATACACGTCACAACGCCGAACCGCGAACGTCAGTTTGACAACAAGAACAGTTGACAACTCAACTGACAATCACCGGCTGGTATATTTTATGATGCTCTATGGGCTGGTGGGCTGGGCAGTTTTGACACTGACAGGATGTGTTGTGTGCATAGAATTAGAAAGCACTATAATCTTCCGTACTTAATCATTCTGTAGTTCTATTAAGCTCAACATTGTGGCAGCTTAGCATAGGGTCTTTTAGACTCTCACACACTTTTTTTTATGGCTAAATCGAATCATTCTTCTGGTTAAGCTGCGTTTGCCTAGGTTGGTCCGTGAAAGGGAGAACACCCATTACATACTGACTTTCCTCCATGCCTCGGAAAGCACGTTAAACCGTTTTCCCCACTATCATTTGTAGATCTTTGACAGCCTTTGGGTATAAAATATTCCACAGAGCATCAATATAATACTGGTACAGAGCTCAGAACAACAACTAAAGCATGCTTTAGTTCTTGTTCTGAGGTATAGAGTGCCAGGTCACGAGGTTTTTATGCCAACCTGTCGACAGTAGCGCCATCTGGAGGTTGAAGCCCAAAACTAGACAGACTATTATATCTACATTTCATTTTATTGCTTTTGCATACTTTTTCCATAGTTATAGATTGATTTATGTAAAACCATGTTTGTTAGCGTGAAATTAGTAGTTTGAAATATTCTATTCTTCTCTTAGGGTACTCAGTGGCCCGAAATTCTGACAACCAGTCTTACCAAGGGATATTAAATTACTAAATTATAATGTTGGTTGGCGGTTATTTTGAATATCTAAATGAATTATCACATGAAGAAGTTGTTTGCCGTTAGCTGAATAGTTCCTTTATATGTTCAGTTCTTAAAGTATGATTGTGAACAAATTAAATAAAATACGATTTTACCTATTTTTTATTAGTCCACATATATGTATTTGGCTACGTCACTACTAAATAACATAACTAAATCCTGTAACATAAAAGTAAGATTAGCCTGAGGTTATGTAGAAACTTATATAATCATAGAGTTTACGCTTTATTACTTATTTATTCTATTACCCAGTACTAACTGGGTTATGGACATATTTTTGGAAGTCGAAAATTTCTGCGGCCAGTTGTACGCATCGCATGCATCTCGTTCTGATCCCGAAAATAAGGATTCCAGCCACCTTAACTTTTCCATTGCCATTTCACAGAAGACCTGCCGGAAGTCACCCAGGACGAAATTGAGGCGTCTCTTAGAAAGCTTAAGAATGGATAAGTCCCTGGTAAGGATGGGATAACGACTAACCTTCTGAAAGCGGAAGTCCTGTAGAGCTTCGGGAGCTCCTCAAATCCAGAAGCGTAGAGGAGCGCGGTCGTTCTTTACTTTAAAAAGAAACGAGACCCTATTTAAGAATAACAGATCCATTTCGCTCCTTAGCCACGGAACAGGCCGGGTTCCTAGAATATAGCACCATAGACCACATCCACACAGTGTGACAGATTATACAGAAGTCCGAAGAGGCCGCTGTGCCTTGCATTAATGGACTATGAGAAGGCTTTTGTCTCTGTCGAGACCTGGTCAGTTCTAGAGTCTTTGCAGCGATACCAAGTTGACTGACAATACATCCAAGTGTTGATAAGTCTTTTTAGTATGAAAACAATGAACGTCCAAACTTGGAACCAGCAAACAGAGCATATCCCATAAATCCCATTGGATCGGGGAGTGAGGCAAGGGGACGTAATTTCCGCGAAATTGGTGACCGAATACAAAAAACAACAATTATTTTCTCACTGTTTATTTATCACATGAATACATTATGAGTTCATTAGCTTACCACACAATTATCTTTTTTTTTAATTAGTTAGTTGACTACTTACTTAGTAAATTACCTCATCACAGAATTCGAGATGTGTCGGGTTGCAGCACAAATGCATCTTAATTAATATTAATATATCAGTAACATTAATAACTTCGAATTTCATTCCCAACTAAGAAACCCATTTGTTCTTGTTAAAAAATTAAGAAATGAGGGTATGTACAAACACCTCTGCCGACAGTTGCATATTTTTAGTTTTTTAAGTTGGTCAATGGTTTGAATTCGCTGACTGTTTGATAAGTATAAGTAGGTATACGATAGATATAGATTCCAGGAAATATAATATTTGGTTTTAAAATATAATAATTTACACATGATATTCTCCTCCTTCAACCTTCTCATCAGACAACGACGCTACGATAGACGCACAAGTGCCTTGCGAAAGCCATATTAGATACATAAAAGAACCTTCTAGTATGCCAATCATAACTCCACATATTACGTCCAAGATGTAGTGTCTTTCAGCGAGTACTCTCGTGAGGGACACCGCGCCCACCCAGGCGAGGAGCGGCGGGGCGAAGTACACAGGGACATCGTTGAGCAGTAGTATAGATACGATCATACACGCGCGGCTCGCGTGTCCAGACGGGAAGGAGAACTTGTCAGGGCCTACTTCTAGCAACTTGTTCATCGGGACCGGTCGACGTCGACGCACGAACGCCTTGATCACAGCTATCACGATGATGTCCAAGATGAGTGCTGCGGAAAAAACAACATTACGTTAATATTTGCATTTGTACCGCACCACACTTGTAATGGCAGCTCGATCACGGTGGTGGCGGAAGTAACTGAGGCTTATAGCACAGGAGTCCTCCTAGTTTAAGCCCAGTGCCTAGGATCTTGCCACTAAGTTGTAGTCTAATTTAAGGTACAATAATTGTAATCAAGTTTAAGTCTTGAACAAATAAATATTGTTTATTGTTTGTTTGTTTATTTTTGTATTTTCCCAAGAGGGAATAAATGAAGAGAGCTGTAAAGTATCCAAGAAGGGTATTGTGTTAGCATATGATTGGGTTGAAATCGGATAGTGAGTCACTCCATGTAAAATACTGGTATTCACTTCAGTTGCCTCTGGTTCAATTGCGAAAAGTTCTGACAGATTTATTTATTTCAGACCAGATGTGCTCCGTGGTTTCACCCATCGTTTCTCTTTATGGTCGGTTAAAGTTAAGGTTAAACTGACGCTGCAGTTTGTATGTTGATGAAAAATGAGTCGCGCAAGTAAAACATATGTAGTTATAGAGTTATAATCATTAAAATCATCCGTACAACCCTGTAAGTTCGTTTTCTCATTTATTACCTATTTTATGAAAAAGTCATTCAATGGGGGTACCTGCAAATTGCAAAAACGTAAGAAATTTTGAATTTCGCGGGCTACCCTGGCGCTTCCACCTTAAATCAGTTCGGTGGCACCAGAGATTAGCGTATACGAACATAGTGACACATGTTTTTTTATAGATTAAGATTAGAATCTGCTATAACATGCGATTAAGTCGATTCTCTTAGTAGTGATGCGCGGGATATTCCCGTTACCTATTAATATGCTATACACGTCGACGATTGCTGATGCGCTATGACATTGGCGGTCATTGGCACCTTTGGTGACAAAAAAAACGATATTCAAAAGCTGTAACACACTGTTGACACAGAAAGCTGGTTCTAGAATAGTTAATCATTTTAAGGCTGACTTAATTATAAAATCTATACATCAGTCTAATTTTCTTTGCATTGGTTTTACAGACTACTAACAGTGATTAAGACCTAGCGATTAGCTGAGCTTAGAGTTCATTAGACTAGAGACATCATGGTTAGTAATATCTTCATTAGATATAACATCTATGTGTCTTAGACTATCTTATGCCAGCGGCTTCGCACGCGTTCTCCCACAGGATCATATTACCAGAATAAAAACTTTAAAAATCCTGTGTTAATCCAGGTTATAAACTATCTATCTACATGCTAAATTTAATTCAAATCTGCTCTGGAGTTTTTACATGAAAGATTAACAAACATTCATAAATCTATCCTCAAAAACGTTCACATTTATAATAGTACTAAGACTATTAGTCACAAGACACATTAAAACTGAGCCAGCCTAGCAACAAACAATGCCATTGAGCTAAACCATGTCTGTCATGTGGCTATTTTCAATTTGTAAAGAACGGTAACCATAAACAAACTAATCTCGAGTTAGTACTGTTTTAGTTGGTATAATGACTACAATAAAAGTGTTGTCATACCTATGAGTGTATTAACTTGCAACTGATAAAGATCCTTGTTGTTGAACAGCCAGATAAAAGTGAGCCAGCCAGCCAACCAGACGATCCCATGACAAGATACCTGCAATCAAGAGTAGATAACATTATTACCTTTATTCTTCTAGTGATATTTATTTAAACAGTAATTTCAATGAGAGTATCATAAAGCATAAGTAAGCCACACCATATTCTACTAGAAAATTTATTTTAAGTTATATTAATTTATACATATTATGTATGTATTTAAGACCATAGTTTTGACCTTTTTGCTTCTGATCGAACATAAATGTTATGTTATGTTTATAGTTGAATTTATGCTACAGTTTCACAGTGCATACCTCAAATAGTCTGTAATTATTGCGTAGGGATCTTGTCCAGGTAGTTTTCATCCCCAGCTCTACAACCTTCTTCGTGACCCGCACATCCTCCTGTAATATCTTCTTCAACATTGGAGGTATTTGGCGCTTTGACTGTTCTCGTCCTATTAACTGGAAACCACATTAACAAATACTTTAAGGAAATCAAAGTGATTTAAGTATTCCATTATCAGTTTTGTTTTTTCATCTTTTTAGAAAACAATACAGTAAAGATACATCAGAACCATACTTATAGTTATAATGCCTATTACTTTATTTCTGGGCACAATATACAACAATCTATCAAGAAAGTTTGGAAAGTATGGTAATGATAATTATTTATTATGTAAATTACCATTACACCTGTAAAATACTAAATAGTGTGTTGTAGGATCTACTCATTAGTGTGTATTCTACATGAACACTATTTGTAATCTAGAGCAGGGACTCCCAAACTGGGTTCCTCGGAACCTAGGGGAATAGTCATCAGGGTTCCGCCAAAATTATTTATTATTAGCTATTAAAATAATACCATGGTTACAAATATTATTTTGAAATAGCGCAAAATATCTAATGAGAAGGACTCATTACTTTTATGTAAATAGGTATTTTCATAGGTACTTTTATGTAAATTTATTAAAAAAAATGTTCTTATATAAAATGGGTTCCATAAAATTAAAGGCATTTGGTTGGTGTTCCATTATCTTTAAAGTTTAGGAAACCTGAACTAGAGCATAAACATTTTTCTAAAAAGAAAATTAAATAGTAAATATTGCCACAAGCAAGTAGTTAGATTAAGGTGGACTCTGAAGTTGGGTTAATCCATTAACAATAAAGCCGGTAGCCTGGATGAAGAATACAAGAATAATTTACAGTGTAAAATTAAAATGTTCTATACAATTAAGTTTGCGTTATTAGTTATCAGGTGTAGCTTACCTCTTCCATGATACCTAGCTGTGATCTATGCAGGTATTTTCAACAAGCGAACACACCTGTACAAACAAGGGTTAAAACTACAATGATAGGTAAAAGAATGCAAAAACAAACATTAATATGGTAAATGGATGTCTTCAATTCACAATGTATTTACAGACAAAAGAGAAAATTTCTTACTTGACACTAACGTGTACACTTGTATTAGTTTTGTCCCAAAAAACGAATAGCCAACACTTCTTCACTTTAGCTATTTCTAATTTCTCCTTGAAATCAACTCAAAAAAATATGTGAGTAATGAAATGAATGGAATGACACACAGCACATTTAACACTTTGACAGTTGACTGTTAAGCCGTAAATACACGAGCGTATCTCAACTCGACTAGGCACATGGAACTAATAAGTTTTAGGGCTGTTTGTGAAAGGAGAAAAAAATAAACCCGAGCAAGAAGCCCGCACATTCAATCTTATCAACAGGAATTGATAACAAGTAGGTGTTCATTCGCATTAGTTTTTTTTAAATAATCAATAGGTATTGTTTTCGCGTTTCGAAACGGATTGCGCTCTTCTCCATTTAGTTGAGTTTTTAAAGTAAATCACTATTGATTGTACAGCCAAAAAAATATACATCATGATGGCTGACACTGTCATTTAATGACAATAACAATGATGCCAGATTGGGGGGAATCCCCCCAAATCTGGGGGTATTTTAAAGTTATGAAGAGACAATTAGGAATCAGTATGGGTTTGGAGAAAATTAGGGGATTTTTATGATGTTTTTGTTAGCAAATGGGAAATATGAAATTGCATAAATTTTGTATTGCAAATTTTTAATTGAACTTTAAATTGTTAGCTTCTAGTCACTCTATGGCAGTTTGGAGCACCGTGTTTATTTCCTACTCATAGGTACTTTTATCGGTGTCTTATAATATAATGGTGGTATCGCTCGCCACAGGACACATTTAAGTTTTAATATGTTTACAAAATCATTAATGTAGAGCAAGAATAGTAGCGGACCTAAAATACTGCCTTGAGGTACGCTGTAACTATTTAACAAAAACGAAGACTGAAATAACTCTCGCGTTTTGGATTGATCATAATAACTTGATACTTCCACTGCCTGTACGATTGTTGCGATTAGTTAGATATGACTTCAACCAGTCGTATGCTTTTCCTCTTACTCCGTATCTGGAAACTTTTTCTAAAACCGTTCATGACTGACATGATTAAACGCCTTACTCATGTCCATTAATTGAAAGGCATTAAAATTTTGTCGTTGCGTTTTTAACGCAGTTGTGCAAAGACCCTTCTAACAAGTAGCAATTATTAAAGACAAGCAACTGTATCGAAATACAGATTAGCTATTCACACTGCCAAATCCAGCTTAGGAATAAGATATTCATTGCTAGAAAGATGTGTTCGTTTTAAACCCAGTTCAATTATGCTAAAGAGATTTAACTCAGAAAAAACGTACGGAACTGCAAACGGACAACGCGTGAAGATGCGAATTCTGTAAGGGAAGCTATTACTAAAATAGTATAAAATTGTATATTTTATTAATAAAAAAATATTTTGCTTTTTGTGGGATTTTATTTCCAAAACCGCAATTTTGAAGGGATTCGGGGAAGGTTTGGGGAGAACTTGAGACGGTTATCTGGCAACAATGGACAATAACAATCAATAATAGTCTACTCTGGTTGAAATAATAAAATCATACCAAATAAGATAATTGCACAAATTTGTGGTTCGATGTCCAGAGATCACTTACTTAAACTGATTCTGCGACGTACGTAACGTAAATCTTTAGAGTTCAAAACTTCTATCAGTCAGAATAATAAAAAAACTAGGGGTCGTCTACGTAAATTTCTTTTTAAAGAACATTTTCCCTAATAGTGCTCAATAAAAACATCATCTAGTTGTATAACAACAAGCTGCAAGTCTACAATGAAGCGTTTATTCGAAGCGGATACAATTTGCAGACTATGCCTTAGAGTTGACGAAAAAGTTTATTTAGTAAACAATACACATCACAAAGCTTTCATCGAAAGCATTATCAGACTAAAACATTCTAACTATGTAAGTACCTATTAAATTTTGCTATAATATACTCCAACATTTTAACAAAGTCCAAATTTTTTATAAATGCATAATTTTCATGAGATAATTTTCATTTGTTCATCAGTGTAATCTTAATTACCTTGGTAGAACTTGTTGATTGCTAAGGAGCCAATAGAGATGTAGACAGGAGAAAAATAATAAATAGAATGTGGATGGTTTGGTGCACTCCAAGAGCTTGCCTCTCTCCTCCTTAAGACTTAAGAGGGTGCATTTTAAAAGTTGGCAATGTCACAAATTGCATACAAAAATATATTTAATTGTTTCTCACCGAAATATAAATCAATAAATAGAATCAAATTAAATGTCTCTGTGTTGCACTAAAATATGGATTATGGCCACTAGTGCAGCTGGTCATAAGAATCAAGTTGATATCAAGAATGCAACAATTCTTTTCCCTTTTTAAAAAAAAACTGGGCAATGTTAGGAATTTCTTCTGTATTGTGGGTGTGTTTACAAACATTTAAAGTCCCATACACAAACAGCCAGACCCGCAACAGCTACCTGTTGTCTATACAAATATTTGTTCCAAGCGGGAACTAAACCCATGATATGCAGCGCAGCACCCAATCACTCAGCCACTGTGCCAACTGTGCCAACTGTGCCGTCAGATATTAATTTTTACAATCATTTATTTACTTGCTTTCAGGCCCCAACTGCTGAACTTTATGTATGTTACATCTGTAGTGCGCTTCTAACAAAGAGTTTTAATTTTATACAGACCGTTTGGAATGCACAAAAAATTATTTGTGCTATTTTAAAAAATACCAATATGGTAAGTACTTTATCAGTGACGATTGCCATGATGGCAGATAGCAGCTGGATGAGAGCTGCCTAGAGCTGAGTGGCATGCAATTGGACAGGCCTGATGAAGTGATGTACTTTATTGAGTTGAAGCTATTTCTATTTGTGACTCTTATAAACAAGTCGGCCATTTTAGTAAATGGTATTAATTTCATTACTAAGGGCCTATACACATGGTGCGTTGTGGCGCCAGAGCGGTGTGGGCGACCTGCATACAAAAATCCATGGTATGTCACACGACGCCGCACAACGCGCTCCGGCACCGCGCCGCATGCACACCGGACATGCTACCCGCGAGACGAGGCGAGGAGGGGTGTATGCGTTGCGGAACAGCACCGCTCAGTGGTTTATGTGGCAAAACCTCTGCCTGTCAGCAACTCTATAGTCTTGGTGAAAGAACTGTCCATCACGGTTTCTTAAAGCAATAAAGGGACTAATCCTTATTGTGGTACTCGTGATACTCGTGCTTCTACGTGAATTTCGGCGATGGCGTAGTAATAGGGAGCAACAACATACGTCCCTTTCTGATCCATTTTATTAAACATACTGACTGTATTCAGAATCCAAAATCGCTGTGCCGTAGCAACGTCGCGACGCGACGCACTGTGTGTGTGCCTACCAACGCGGCGAAATCTTGCCGCGCTTCCGCCGTAACGCACCGTGTGTGTCATGGGGTCTCAACACGAACAAATTATAACTAGTCTTGAAAAAATATCATAGATGGCAGCATAGGTAACAATAATGAAATTAATAATCATTAAAATGCGTTAAACGGCAGATTTCGGCTGAAGTAAGATTAGTAAAAAACAAAATTTCTTTGTTTAATGCTGATTTATCTATGGGAAATTATTAATCGGGCGAATAAAAATTTAATTGGCGACCAATATACTGAATGGGCGACTATTGTACCAAGTAAGTAACTATTTATCCGGTCATTGCGGCAAGGAGAATATAGGAAGCAAGAGCGAGCGAAGGCTGAGAGAGACTTGTGGCACCCTGACGGACAGGTTAGGTTTGAAGGGGATGGCGGGGTCTAGTGAGCGGGCGAAGTGAGCGAACTAATCCCCTTCGTGTTAGGTTACTTTAAACCCTGCAAACAGAAATAAGAGCCGCAGCGGGGCTACGTCGACTACGCCTTATCTACAATCTAGTGGTTAATTGTAGCTGCCAACCTATTATTTTTGCTACCCATTTTAATTATTTTAAAAACCCTAAATCAGGTTAGTTTGTCGCCGCGTTAAATACATGCCTTTATCTATTTACACTCATAAATCATGTAATTTCAACAAAAAAGACAAAGGAGGTCTTTGACTTCAATTTGAACATAACAGAATGATAAAGTAGTTATTTTGTTTAGAAGTCTTTGCAATAGATGGCGTTATACTGCAGCGTGAAATTTGCTAGCTCACGACGTGCGAATCGTGCGATGTAGAGACTCTAAACAAATAAAATTGAAGTGTATGGTTGTATTTTTAAAATAAAAGCGTTTTACTGAATGCAAATGTGCAGTTTAAACTACTTATACTAAATTTTTTTTTTTAATTTTTATCTTGCTATATGTTTGTTTCGGCTAATCCCCGAGACGACTGGACCAATTTTGACAGGACTTTTACTGGCAGATAGCTGATGTTTTAAGGAGTAACTTAGGCTACTTTTATTTTAGAAAAATAATTAAGGTTCCGTGCAAAAAAATTAAAACTCTTGAAAAGACAATGCAAACTTTGGCATGATTTTACTTTTTTTTCCTTTTGCAAGAAATTAAACCTAGGTTTTATTTTAGAGGACAATACCAGAAATCAATTGCACCGGTCTATCAACCGTAACCGAACGAAGATAATTAGGGGATTATAGCTAGTATCTTTTTGTCAGGCGTTAGGTACCTAATAAACAGAGCTCAGTAAGGACTAAATGTATTATCAGACACAAATATGTTTTAGTACCTAATACAAAACCAACAAAGGAAAAATATAACATTACCAACTTACTTAATCTATAACCCGAAAACTGAAACGAGGCACTTGGCCTCCGCCTGCCGCCGCCCCCCTACCGCGCCCGGCGATGTATGCGGAAGTGGAGGACGCGGAATGGCTCAAGCTAAAGTTGCCGAGTTAACATTGGGAAACTTAAAATATCACACATGGAGTATTTTATCTAAGAAAAATAACGCCTTATAAAAAACAATAGCAATCTACTAAACACTAACTTGTTTCGGTTACGGTTCGTAGACCTAGTTGTTTTTGCTATTGATTTCATGCCAGCATGCAAAAGTTGCATTGTGCTTTTATTAAAATATTTTTTTATAATTATTTCACACGGACGAACATCGCGGTCAACAGTATCATATAAACAACGCCATCTAAATAAACTTAATAAAACATAAGTTATGTTTTACATTCAACGTTTAGTTACGTAGTATAATATCTGTGACTGTGTGCACGCATCATAGGGTCTTAATGCCACAGTATTTTTAAGAAGAAAAATGAAATGAATCGCAGAAAAATAAGCACAAAATAAATTAAAGTAAATAAGTACTGCGTGTTTCAAGAGGCAGCTAAGTGTATAAAAACTAAAACAACCTAATTATTTTTAGGTTACCAAGCAACTGGTTTATTCTATAGATAGAGACAACACTGGACTAAATCCTATAACTCTCGGTTTAGTTGAAACTCAGTGTGATAGCTCTAATGATACCTTTGGTGATGAACCAATACCAGAGACAAACGAGAATACAGTTCTTCCTACTACTTCTAAGGACTCGACTTATAATGAAAAAACAAGAATTAACGTGAATAAAGGTATTGAGGATATTGAAGAAAATTTCCAACCTGACTCAACAAGTCACTCAGAAGATTCAGATCATGACTCAAATGATGATGAGGGAAAACTAATCAAAAGGCCAAAAGATAAACGAGTTTATCCAATGAAGTGTGACCATGTAGGTACATACACAAATAAAATTTTCTGCTGATATACAGGGTGTAACAATACCCTTAACGAAGCCGTCAACTAAGCATTATATACATCAAACTAAGTAACATTACGCAAAAAATATTGCTGGGAAACGACTTTTTTTTGGAGTGAAAAATCACGTTTTACGGTAGGACTCAATACATTATGCTGATGTATGGATTGAATAGTACGGGGGAGGAGGTGTTAAAAGTAAAAATCGTCATTAAAGAAATGTATTTAAAAAAAAAAAACTTGTAAAACAGTTGGAACTTTGACCCCCAATATCTCCGTAACTAGAAGGTTTGGTCTAGAACAAAAAAATGATCGCAATGACGGAGAGAACAAGTGCCTTTCGGCTTCGTTAAGGGTCTTGTTACACCCTTTATTGTTTTTGTTGCACATTTATAAAGAAATGGAATTGCTACAAAAAGGCATACTGCTTAACTGAGACGGTGTCTGAGGTAGCTACGCGGTGCGGGAAGGGAGGGCCTATCACTACAATAGGTATGTCACTTCAGTCATTAAATAGTTGACGGGCAACAGCATCCTCTTCCGACTGTGCAGCTATTCGCGCACTGCCTCAGTTAATCGGTAGGGTTAATCCTGTAGTGTGTGTATTTGTGAAAACCTTGCTAGTAATAAGTATGCTAAATTTTTGTATGCTTAAATACCATTGGTTGGTACATTTTCGAGAGTCAAGAATGCAACGTGTGGGTGAAGGGGAGGGGGAGACGGGTTGTTCTCTGAGTGATACTAAAAAGTGGTCTCTGTTCATTGGTGTGAATAAGCACACTTATTGCTAGCGAATGTGTGCAGTTGAAGAGCATGCACAATTCCACACAGTCATACAATAAATATCTTTAATGTCATTTTGTTCACTCGTAAACGTATGGTAATTTTGTTTCAGTGTGATTTCGAACTGCTGGAAAAACGTAACCACTATCGTCATTATCTATTTAGTCATCCCAATATCGAGTATCCATATAAACATCAGAAGACGTTCGCTTGTTCGATTTGCGGCTTACTTTTCGTAAGTATTCACTGATGTTATGGTATTTTGTTTGCTTTTTGTAATAGGAATCCTCCGCCGACATAGCTGGGGCAGTGGCGCCATTTTCACTAAAAGCAGCCGGTGTTCTTCCATTTGACCGACTACCCCTGGGCCTGGCCGGGCACTGACAAACAACAACAATATTTTGATTTTTGTAACAATATTTTGATTTAAAAGAGTGTCCATGGATTTTTTTGCCCATTCTTCTCCATAGAGATCTACGCTTTGGAATGTGCAACTACAGTACTTTCTCAAGTTATTATGCCTTGTGACTGTGACTGTAGCTTCGCTTCTTTTTGTTTTTTTGACATTCAAAAGTGCCTGTGACGGTCTAATTGAAATAAATGCTTTTGACTTTGACTTTGACTGAACATTCGCATATTCTTACACTCTCCCGGGCAGGCCTTGGTCCGCCTGATGTCCAAGCTGGCTCCGTTTCCTCCTACCGCCGGATCCCTACGCCCACATGAAAGACACAAGCTAGACACGCGGCGCTGTCTCGGGCCAGTGTATTTTCAGACGACAGTCTTCGTCATCCGCAGGCCACACTATCATGACCGAAGACCATGAAACTCCTACCAACGCCCTGTGCGTCTAAGAAGGAGGCTGTAGGCGCCTGTTCACTTTCTCGCCTTTGCTATTGAGACCATAACTTCTACGCATGAGGCGACCACGTGCTCTTGCTTCCAACCATGGACTAAACACTCAAAGCGGGAGCCGCGGGAGGTTATCCGCGGCATCGACCGCTGCGAACTGCGATATGGTCACGGCACTGCACTGCTCGGTCAGGGCACTCATCTAAACAATGTGCCCTGGCGACACCCATTGCCCATATCAACCTTGATGATCCATTCACAACTTGATGATCAATTAACCCAAAATAATTTAATTTTAACCCAAAATTACATCTATGCCCATAATAGTAACCGCCTATTGATGTCTCATGAACTATGATAACATCCTCTGTACCTGTGTTATGCAAATAAATGATTTGTATTTTATTTACAGACACAACAGAAAATATCTTCACATGAGGCTAGTCATACTACACAGGAGCTTAAGTGTTTCTTCTGTCCAAAAATATTTCCCGATAAGAAAAAACGGCAGAGGCATCTGGCAAACGTTCACCCAAAGAACAAGTTAACCTGTGATTACTGTGATAAAATATTCAAGACAAGAGAAAGTATCATAAGACACATTCGGGTGAGTTAAAAAAACCTATGTACTTATAAATAAAAATCAATTGCCACATGTATGATGCCACTGAGCATCACTTGAGAACGGCTCGAGTAATTTGGCTGATTTTTTTGTTGTGTTCGTAATTATCAGGACATTAGTAAGTTGCACCCTTGCGAAACCGGGGCGAGTCGCTTGTACATATTTAAAAATTGTCACACAACACGCGGACGCGCGCTTTTGCGCCTGAACTGTCTCGGGACTAACCTCATATCCGTTCATGGGCGCCGGCAGGGGGTGCATCTTCAGCTCCACGAAGAGCTCAAAAATCTTTGCACTCAGTCATATATAAATAGTAGTTATGTAAGACTTTGTTGACTAATGCAGCAAACCTTTCAGAATTGAGAAAATAGAAGAGGGACTATAGCGAGCTCGAAAATTACAGCACAGGGTCCTTGGATAAATTAGGTTCTTTTTGTTCACAGAAATGAGAATTGGACTAACTTTGATGACTTATATACAACTTTCATTAACTCAATAAGATTTTAAACTGTCATGGCCACTAACATTATCATTAACACTAGAAACGGGATATTTGCCATGTTTACTGATACGGAACGGGATCTCAAAGCAATCAGTAAACATGGTTTTTTTTTTTTTTTTGGATATGTAATCATCAAATGAAACCCCCACTCTGGGCGGAGCGGAAGGGAGTGTCAGACTTGTACTGACTAAAACCCATCCATGTTCCTTCTTAGCCCTTTGCCTTCCAACGCCACGGTATCTCTTTCGAACAGTCCCGCAGACCTGGCAGATCAGTAAATATGGTAAATATCCCGTTTCTAGTGTTAGGAGTAACTCTGTCGACTTATACAGATCTAGCTAATGCCCGCGACTTCGTTTACGTTAGAAACATGTCCTTCCTATGGAATTATTTTTATTATTCTTCTTCTTCTTTATCGTGTGGTTAGTTCCTAACCTGGTGTCAGAGTTTTTATGCCGCCCATGGGCCTCTGACTTGGCTTAACATGCCATCAAGAAATATCTCTCAGGCATATTGGTTTCCTCACGATGTTTTCCCTCACCGAAGCAAGTGATGATTATACAATACGCACATGAATCCGAAAAATCAGAGGTGCGTGCCTTGGGTTCAAACTCGAGACCTATGACTTGGCAGTCCGACGGTCACACCACTAGGCTGTCACTGCTTATTTTTATTATTCGTTCCTGTATTGTAGCTTTTCATCAGTGGAATAATTTTTAATGAGTCGTTTCGGAGATGACCTCATACATACATCCAAACTTTACCTGTTTGTAATATTAGTGTAGATTTAGAAAGCGAGTGATAAAGTTTTAGCATGCCGCTTCGGAAAGGTTGGTGTTTTTTTGTTGGAAAGGGGTTGTCACCTCCATACTGCATCCACCTGCACCTACATACAAAATCAGTTATATAATACGTTTTAAACGTTTTCAGACTCATACTGGAAGTAAACCATTCAAATGTCATATTTGCGGACAAGGATTTGGACACTGCGGATACAGAAGTGTTCATATTCGTGTTAAGCATCAGCATCTTCCAAAAAAAAAGGGAACCCAAAAAGTGCACATAAGTAATAAACACCGTTCAACCGATGTAGAAATCTCGTCTAACAGTGAGAAAACAGTACGAAAGGCTAAAATAATACGCAAAAGGAACAATCAATCCGAAAATACTGCAGTGACACTAAAAAAGAAAAACTAAAAAACGAAACAAGGATCCAAACATAGAAGTTGGTGGTACTGATACAGCAATGGTGCCTAAAGACGGAAAGCAAAATCATAAGAAGCAAAAGAAACCCGAAATGGTAGGCGAAACACTTAATAACGAAATAAAAATTATAAGAACGCAGAAATTGAGTCGGATGATAAAAATCTTGCTGTGATTAAAATAAAGAATACTCAAGATGGTCCTCAAATAAATTCGAATGATGAAAATTCAGCCCGAATGAAACGAAAGTGAAAACAAAACATATTCTTGGAATTCCTAGGCAGAAAGATTCGGGAAACTTAATAATCATACCTGAGATTTTGAAAAGAAATATAAACCTGCATAATGGCTAAAAATTTTAATTTTGTTCACGTATCTACCAAAAAATGAGAGAGCCAATTCCAAGTAGGATTATCATACGACCTGAATTTTAGCTGTGTGTCCGGAATACGGGGAAATTCCAAAAATGAGAAAAGTAAAACACTCTATCCTAAAAAAAAATTGATAATTTATAATTGTTTTTCATAAAATGTATGTAGAAATCAACAGTATCACTTGTATATATACTTATTAATTATTATAATGTTCCCGATACCGGTGGGCTACTATTTTTTATATCTTTAAATGTTTTTTTTTTAATATTTATTTTTTAACATTTTGAACAATTTTGTCAATTTACGTGACAAGCAAGCGTGTGCTCTGTACGCCAAACGACACAAATATGTGACAAAATGGTAGGTGAAATTGTGGCGTACAGTCACGAGTAATAGTATACAGGGTTTTTGGTGCATCGTTTGCCAAATTGAATTGGCCGAATATAGAGGTCATTTGCTATCTCTAAAGGCCCAAGAACTCACTCTTGGTCACACCGGTTTTTTTATTACAACTTTCTAATTTTTATTATGAAAAATCCCCTAACCTCAACATAAAAGCTTAAATTTAAAAAAAAAGTTAGTTTAGTCTTTAAATTACATTTTTAATTTTATTTTATACTGTTACAACAGTATAATATATGGTTCTATCAAATTTAAAACTACTCGCTAGTCACATCCAGGTTTTTTTTTTTAATAACTCACAAAGCTTTTGGAAAAAGAAAAAATACACTTAAAACGGATAAAACACTAGTTTTCGCATAAATAACATACTGTAAATAGGTAGATACTGTTATCTCACTCTTACGCGCTCTCTTATCTCTTTCTTACATAGGGTTCTAACTTTCCTCGAACTTGAAATGAAAAAGAAAATTAAAAATAATAATTTATTTAATAAATACCTAATTACAAATCTTGTTCAAATTGTCCGCCACTATTGCGTATGCACGTGCGACATCGTCGTCTTATCTCGACTGTAGTGATGCGTAGACCCATTTCTGCTTTGATGGTCATGAAGGCCGCCTCAATGCCTTGGACTAAATCATCCCTAGTTTCAGCTTCCGGATCCGCTAGCAAGTCGAGGCGGGACCTCCTATTTCTGAATGGCAATAATAATAAGGCGTAGTCGACGTAGTCCCGCTAGGCTCCTATTTCTGTTTGCAGGGTTTAAAGTAACCTAACACGAAGGGGATGGCGGGTTCTAGTGAGTGAGCAAAGCGAGTGAACTAAAACCCCGCCATCCCCTTCAAAATCAAAATCAAAAAATCTAAGCATTTATTTCAAGTAGGCCAGTTACAGGCACTTTTGAATTGTCGAAACAAAGACAACAAAAAATAGCTACAGTCCCAGTCACAAGGCACAAAAACTGTGAAAGTACTGTAGTTGCCCATTCCCTAACGTAGATCTCTATGGAGAAGAACGGGCAAGAAACTCCATGGACACTCTTTTGAATCAAATACTTCGTGTCATCTCCGCCATCCCCTTAGAACCTAACTTGTCCGAGTCGGGGTGCTCCAAGTACCGAGCTCGCTCCGCTCGCTCTTGCTTCCTAAATCTGCCTAATACTGTAACATTACATTCGGGCAACAATAATAAGACGTAGTCAACCCGGTCTACTTCTGAAAAAAATAACCACGAAGGGGATAGCGGGGTTTTAGCTCGCTCGCTTCGCTCGCTCACTAGATCTCGCCATCCCCTTCGAACCTAACCTGTCCGGGTCGTTGTGTCCCGAGTTCGTTTCGCTCGTTCTTGCATCCTAAATTCTTCTCGTACAGTAATATTGCATTTTGTACTGATCCCTTCGTAATATTTTTTAAGACAAACTGCTGATCAGAGACAACAAACACCAAGATGCTTTTAGCCTTATATTTAGGTGTTATATACAAGATAAATAATACAAATCATTTAATTTCTTGATAGAATCAAGAAATTAAATGATTTGCGAAAATAACACTTATTTGGTTAACAATTTTAGTCTTTTTTTCTCAGAACCCCGTTACGTACTCTCCAACCCTTCTTTCCGAGCTCAAGCTGCTTGAAACTGCTGCTTTGTAATTGTTTACATAATTTCGAAACTGTACTGTATACATGTTTTTTAAATTTCCTTGGGTACTTTGTTATGTTACTAAAAGTTAATATTCGTTTTTGTTAATCTGTTGTTAACGAAAATTTTATACAAATGTGTAGTTAATTTTGACACAATTTAACGTTTACATAATTATTGGACACAGTTAGCATACTTATTTTTGCGATTTAATATTGCTACATGAATTTGCATTTAAAGGGCGTTATTACTCGTGACTGTACTACACGCGTGCGTTTACGCTCTGGCGTTCAAAATGTTAAGGAATATTTAAAAATGTAAGAAACAAGTACTATAAATGAATAAACAATTATGTGTATTAAAGTGAGTCGTTTTTGTTTATTATTATACAGGATATAACAAGACCTTTAACGAAGCCGTCAACCGTGCATTCTGTACATCAAACTAAGTAACTTTACGCAAAAATTATTGCTGGGAAACGACTTTTTCAATACAGGTTCAACATGCAGTGTATCTAACACCCGTAGATTTTTAATATTTTTCTACACAAGTGCGGAAATAAAAATTTCCACAGATAACTACTACTAAGTCCAAAAAAATTACTACAGTCGGCGGTGATTGTTTTTTTTTTAAACCTTGGCAAAGCGATATACGTCTTTACTGCGTAAATATTTATAGAGTATTTAAATTGTGTTTATAAATAGAATATCATAGATGGACGTGATTATTTTAAACAATTATTTACATCTATGAACAAATTAACATTTATTTGTGTTCTAAATTCAAAAATATTTAAATTTTCTTTTTTCATATTAGGCTGTTTAGCGGCATCATACCTTTGCTCCTTTTCCGACCTGGCGAAACCAAAACGCGGAAAAAAAGCAAATTAAATTGTAGTTTCATAATAATTCCTGACAAAAATACTTTATTTATGGTTGTTCCATTCGGTCGTTCACATTGGTGTCACTTCTCACGGTGAATTAACCCGAAATGAATGGTTGTATTGTATGTATTAGTCAAGGAACTTAAATACTAACTTAAATGAGGACGTGCAGCGGGAAGCCGTTCCGAGCGAGAAAACTTAGAGAGTGGATGTCATCCCTTTCTAATAGCGTATCCAATATTTGTACTTACTTTTGGGATAGTTATTCTTTTATAATCAAAAACAGGGCGAAGCCGAAGCCTACGCATACTGTAAAACTAACACTTCATAGACCTATCCCATTACAGAATGGGATAGGTCTATGAAGTGAAGAATACATGACACTTAGGTTACATCCTTCATTTAAAGAGATTTTAAAGCGTACAGGGCTACAACATTCACATAGATGAAGCATGAGCATGTAGCATTTTCAAACAACATAATTTGTAGTATTTGATAAAATTAATCACACTATACATTATAAAACTTATGGTTTTATGTTATTGTTGGTTTAAGTATGAGTCAGTAATCTTACTGATGATGGAAAACAGTTGCAAACTAGGCAATAGGTTGAATACTTCTTCTTTAAATGGACAACTTCAAAGCCCGTTACTGAAGATTCTCATTGTTAGGGAGTCTGCATTAAAACAAAACAGTATTATTAATACACAAACAATAAACAGTATTTAAAAAAGTAAAGATGTAGGCTATAGCTACCTACACTGCCTGCAGTTCGGGTGCTCCGAACATTGCCGAGGTTTGTCGAACCGCGCGACTTGCGGCTCGACGCGCCGCCGCCTCCTCCCCGCACGGGGAGATGCGCCCCGCGGTCGCCAACGCCAGTCCACGCTTACCAACGTATCGGTCTGCATGAATTTGTTATCGCGCCTCGAATCAGTGTTAAACTTGTATTTTTATTTTAGTGTATTAAACTTATATATTTGTTAGAGCTGTGTTTATTGTGAAGAGTTCCTAAAACCACCAATACACACAAACAAAGATAGAATTCGTTTATTTTCAAGAAGTTATTTTTGTTATTATTAAAATGGAGTAATTGATTAAGTTTTGCTACTGCATTATAAATGATTTATTTTGTACGCATTTTCACAAGACTATAAATACCGATATGGATAATAGAAAAGGCGTATTCTTTAGAATATTTTCTTGATCCCCGTTTACATATCTAGAACATTGTCACCCTAGTTGTAATTTGTAAACAAAGTTATAAGAACTTACCAGAAAAAAGAAATTCCACATCCAGCAAACCCTTCACTGTTACACCCTTTCACACAACTC
Organism: Noctua janthe; assembly: GCA_910589295.1. NCBI lineage: Eukaryota > Metazoa > Arthropoda > Insecta > Lepidoptera > Noctuidae > Noctua > Noctua janthe. The sequence continues at coordinate 6,120,170 of OU342556.1, read as the reverse complement.
GATTTCACGACATTTAAAGAGGAAGATTTCACTTAAGTAATGTAAAAAGAACTTGATAACGCAAAAATATGACTTCAGCGCGAAATTGTAAAAGTAAATGTGCTTAATGATGTTTCATGGTCTGACCATTTTCCCTTACAAATTATTTGTAATTTTGGTATTTTAGTACCAAAACTGAGCTATAAAAAAGTAGTGTTCAATAAAGTAATTTGGGGAAATAGAACCTCTGGCCAGCTCCACCTCTACGCTGACCTATGTCATAGTGCCCTAAGTGATATTGATTTTCCTAGTCAATTTATTGAATGTAGTGATAGGATATGTAGAAGTGATCATCATTGATCTTTAATTAATAATATGTACGAACAGATTGTTTATGTTTTGCAAACGGCTGCTATTTCTAGTCATAGCATATTTGTGAAGAAAAAGAAAATGTATGTAACTGGTTGGAACGAGCATGTAAAAGAGGCGCATTCAAAGGCGCGGCTCGGGTTTCAGAAGTGGATTATTAATGGAAAACCTACGTGTGGAGAGGTTTATGAGAATATGAAAATTATGAGGCAGAAATTTAAAAATTAATTGAAATGGTGTCAAAACAATGCAACCCAAATAAAAATGGATAAAATTGTATCACTGCATAATGAGAAAAAAATTAGTTCCTTTTGGAAGGAAACCAACTCTTTGAATCCTCAGCCGAGTCTTCCCGCAAATGTTGAGGGTCTGTCACAAAGTAGTGACATATCTACCATGTTTATGAATCACTTTAAGGTAGCGCCACTTAATACAGACACATCTGTGCGAGACACTCAGACCTTGTGTGAAGGTGATTTTTATGTAAGATTCTCAAATAAGGAAATTAAAAAGGCATTCACCGGGGCATGATGGTCTGAGTGTTGAGCACTTAAGGTTCGCCGGTGTACACTTGACCAGATTGCTTACCATGATGTTTAATTTTTGTGTGAGTCATTCCTACCTGCCTGAGAATCTGGTAAAAACAGTTGTAGTTCCCATAATTAAAAGTAAGACAGGTGACTCATCCGACAAATTTAATTATAGACCTATATCATTAGCAACAGTCATTGGCAAGGTGTTGGACAGTCTGCTTGAGAGGCGGTTGAATAAACACATTAAATTGCACGATGCACAGTTTGGCTTTAGAGCCGGTTTGTCCACTGAAAGTGCAATCCTGTGTCTCAAGCAGACTGTGCAGTACTACACAGACAGGAGAACACCAGTGTATGGATGTTTCCTTGACCTGTCAAAAGCTTTTGACTTAGTAGATTATGATGTTTTGTGGCAAAAACTGTCGGATGATACTGAACTACCTACTGAATTCATAGATTTATTTAAATATTGGTATAAGCATCAGAATAATTATGTTAGGTGGGCGGATGCTCAATCTGAGTCATAAGGATTAAATTGTGGGGTAAGGTAGGGGGGGATTGACTTCACCGAGTCTTTTTAATGTGTATATGGATCGGCTGATTGGTGAGCTGAGCGGCACCAAGATCGGATGCTCTGTTGATGGAACTATGATCAACAACATAAGTCACGCTGATGATATGGTGCTGCTCAGTCCATCAATCTGTGGTCTGAGGAAATTGTTGGCCATCTGTGAGAGGTACGCGGAGGCTCATGGCTTGAGGTATAATGCCTCCAAGAGCAAGGTAATTGTTTTTAGAGTGCGCAACAATACTACTGTTAATATGCCATCTATTAACTTACGAGGAACTCCGTTGGAGTTCGTTACGCAGTTTAAATACCTAGGTCATGTTGTCACGGACTTTCTCATGGATGACCAAGATTTAGATAGGGATCGCAGAGCGTTGGCAGCCAGATGCAATATGCTGGCTCGCAGGTTTGCACGTTGTACTAAGGAGGTGAAACTGACTCTTTTTCGAGCGTTTTGTCAATCGTTTTACACGTGCAGCCTGTGGGTATGGTATACGCAGAAGGCTTACAACGCTCTGCGCGTTCAGTATAACAATGCGTTGAGGATATTGTTGGGGCTACCTCGGTTTTGTAGCGCGTCTGGCATGTTCGCTGAAGCGAGATTAGATGATTTTTATGCCGTTATGCGCAAGTGATGTGCGAGTATGCTGAAGCGATTCAGGGGTAGCCCCAACAACGTACTGGCTACACTGGCGGACAAAATTGATGGGCCTTTCATTAGGCACTGGGCAGCTAGGCATGTGCGTACTGGCGTACAATTAATTTAAGCTTTTTATGTACTAACCACTGCGACCACATCTCGATGCATCCCCACGTCGGTTTCAAGGAAATATTCCCTGAGACTGCATATCTCGCGATTGTGAAGAGTCTTAGCGTTTAAAAAGCCTCGACCCCCACACCTCCGCGGGATATACAGTCTCATAACAGAAGAACGCGGGTGATGCATTCGATATGCCGTCAACAATGTACGGACCCTCCTATCCAGGGCGTCTAGTTCTGTCTGAGTCCATTTGAGTATGCCGAAAGAGTACATCAGAACCGGCATGACCCAACCGTTGAAGGCACGCACCTTATTGCCGCCTGATAAAAGACTATTAAATACTTTTTTCAGACGGCCAAAGAAGCGCTCCTTCAACGATTGCTTCATGTCAGCAACATTGATGCCCAGCGCTTCCGACATACCCAAATACTTATAGGTTTCAGTTGCTGAGAGGGATCTAAGATTTATGGAATCCGAGAGCTGGGTTCCTACAGATTCCACAATCTCCCCTCGCTTTACATGCATGACCGCACATTTGTCCACACCAAATTCCATCCTGATGGCGCTACTGAAAGTTTCAGTTACTTTCAGTAGCTCCATCAGTTGCAAATCGTTGGGGGCAAAGAGTTTCAGGTCATCCATGTAAAGGAGTTGAGATATAACTTGACCACCTCTCCTCAACCGATAGCCTAGACCTGAATCCTCCAGCAGCGTGCTAAGAGGATTCAAGGCTAAGCAGAACCAAAGCGGACTCAAACTATCGCCCTGAAATATACCTCGCTCTATCCTTATCGGCTCGCTATTCCTCTGGATTTGCCGACATTTCGGATAGCGAAGGACTGTCCTCCATTGCCCCATACATGACATCAGGAAGATGCGCAGAGTTGAATCAACTTTATACAACTCTAGCACCCTCATGAGCCATGTATGTGGCACCGAGTCATAGGCCTTCTTATAGTCTATCCAACATGTCGACAGATCCCTTCGGGAACGGCGAACCTGTTGACTAATGGCCATATCAATGAGGAGTAGCTCCTTAGTACCGCGGGACCCGTTCCTACATCCATTTTGAGAAGCGGACATTACAGAATTGTCATCAATGTGTTTGTTAATTTTAGCTCTCAAAATGGATGTAAGAACTTTATAGACTGTCGGAAGACAGGTAATCGGTCTATAATTTTTGGGCTCCGCAGTACTACCCGATTTACGGAGCAGGTGGGTTATCCCTGTAGTCAGGAACTCTGGCAGCGACCCTGACTCTAAGGCTGACTGGAACAGGATCGCCAGGCGAGCGTGCGACCTTGTAAACCATTTAATCCAGAAGTTGTGCAGCCCATCCGGCCCTGGAGATTTCCAGTTAGGCAACGGACGGACTGCACGAACTACGTCTTGGGGGCTGATAGTGATTGCCCCCATTTCTGGTACTAGATCGCACGCTCGCTCGACCTCCCGAGTCCATTCACCCTCGGTATGGCTAACAGGCACCGACCAGATGCTGCGCCAGAATGAACACATGGCATCATCGTCCGGCAGGCGCGTGTCAGCCACACCTTGGTCCGGTCGCTCCCAAGCCCTATAAACCCACCTTTCATCTCTTTGGAATGTGCGATTCTGAGTGTATCGGTCCACCCGCCGCTTATACCTACGAATACGGTTTGCCCATGCATAAACTTTCTGCTTCAGGAAGTCGATGCGCTCTGTGACACGGGACATGTAGTCTCGAGCACTGATATCAGTCCCCGAGAACGCCCGCCTCACAAAACGCATCACTCTAGGGCGAGTATTGCCCTCCCTGAAGCAGATCAGTTTGCCGATGAGTGCTCTGGCCTCACCAATACGTCGTTCAATCCTGTACTGCCATGACGGTACGGCTGGTTTAGGTCGTGTAGCTCTGTCATCAGAAAATTTGACATGAGCTACACGACATGCCGCTACAGCCGCACAATACAGGATTGAGTGAGCATCGGTGAGGTCTTCGCAGTTATCAAAATAGTTTGACAACTGCGAATCCAGAACAGCCACCAGCACCCTATTTTTGTTATGCATGGGCAAACGAGGTACGCGTGGTGGATCGGGTTGCATGAACCGATATTCTCGAATCGCACCCTCCAAAGCACACCTCATTTCCTCATTGCACTGGGTACTTACATTAGTAACCATGTCATTACTCACGTTGTTATCGTAATTTGGTATTATGGTAGACTGTGGTGGAACCACAGTCTGCGGCGGCGTGGCAATGACATGGCTACTCTGCATTTCAGTCCGCAAGCGATCAAGTACGGTGTCATCCAACATACCATTACGCTGGATGACTCGCACCTGATCCGACAGTCGTTGTGCCGACACTTTGACAGCTGGCTCAAGCACCTGAAACAGAGAGAGCATCCGAACACGGTACGCGGTCAGGTTGCTTCCCCCCTCAGTAGCCCCATAATATGCGCGCATGACGTTCTCATTAATGGACTGAGTCCATCGCATGCGCGACACATTTCCACCGGCAGCGGGGACCCTGTTCGGGGCCTGTTGGCCTCGAGGTCCCAAGCCCGCTGGTGGCCGTCCTCTTCCTCGTCGTCGTGGTGGTGATGGGGTCGACGGCGGGGAGAAACACTCGTCACTCGAGCTCGACGCAACTGCAGCGATCGGAGACACAGCACTCACGATTGAGGCGCGTCCCGGCGGCTGCGAGGCGGAACTGAGCGACGAGTCCGGAGATGGTGGGTGTGCCTGATGTTTTGCCCGGCTTCTTGTCAGCATTCATGCATATTTTCAAGTATATTCCAAAAATTTAGGGTCATGACATTTGCATTAATGGATTGCGTCCATCGCATGCGCGGCAGACTCCCGCCGGGATCTGGGACCCTATCAGAGGCCGGTGGGCCTCGAGGTCCTAAACCGTCCGGCGGCCGGCGTCCTCCTCGTCGACGAACAGGTGGTGGCGTCGTCGGCGGAGAGAAATACTCGTCGCTCGAGCTCGACGCAACTGCCACGGCCGGTGTCACAGCACTCACGACGGGTCTGGATTCCGGCGGCGGCGAGGCGGAGCTGAGCGACGGGTCCGGAGGTGATAGGCGTGCGCGTCTTGCTGCTGATCTCGTCAACATTCTCTTGATTTCATTATTATTTTTATCTGTCCAATCTTATGTAGGTGACATACGTCATTCTTGATCACATTTTTTCTTTTTGTGTTTATTGTTATAAAATGGCTTCATTTTACTATTGTTATATTAAGAAATGGAGAAATTATAATATATTAAAAGGGAGATTAGGTTCCAGACTGTTTAAAAATAATTATTTAACGAAAATTTTATTAAAGAATGAAATTACAATTATTATTATTATTCTACTTTATTTATTTTTATACATATTAAATACATTTTTAAATATTCTAATATAAAACAATATAAAAAAAACATTTAAAAATATAAAAAATAGTGGTCCGCCGGTATCGGGAGCAGGGTCCAAGCTACCGGTGGTTAGGGCTCCAGAGACAGGAACCTCCTCACAATGCGAGCCGTATCGAGGAGTACTGCCTTCTGAATCAGGCCCTTGATCCAACCGCCTAACGAGAGCCTCGAAAGATGGTCGCCGAGGCTCTTGGCTTTATCCTTTATTCATTTCTATACATATAATTTACATTTTTAAATATTTCTATACAAAGTAATATAAAAAAACATTTAAAAATATAAAAAATAGTAGCCCACTGGTATCGGGAACAGGGTCCGAAATACCGGTGGTCAGGGCTCTTGAGAGAGGAACCTCCTAACAATACGCGCCGTGTCCAGAAGTACTGCTTTCTGAATCAAGCCCTTGATCCAGCTGCCAAGCGAGAGACTCCTCAGATGTTTGTCGAGGCTATTGGCTATTAAGCCATTGGCCGACACGACTATCGGCACAATGACTGCTGTACTCACGTCCCACATGTCGACAACCTCGCGAGCCAGATCTAGATATTTGAATTATTTATCTTTCTCTGCTTTCACGAGGTTCTCGTCATGCGGAACCGTTATATCAACAATCATTGCGCGACGCTCCAATCGATCTATCACCACAATGTCAGGTTTATTGGCAACAATAGTCCTGTCAGTGATGATAGATCGATCCCAATACAACGTGATATTACCATTATCGAGAACTGGGTCGGGCGCATACTTATAGTATGGTACTTCTGATTCCACAAGGTTGTACTTCAAAGCAAGTTGCTGGTGGATAATCCTGGCAACGAGGTTGTGTCTATGCAAGTACTCTCCGTTAGCCAGACGAGAACACCCAGAAATAATGTGTCGGATCCATTCTCCCGGACGGTGGCATGCCCGACATATGTCAACCGTGCCATCCTTCACAATGTATTTCCGGTAGTTATTCGTCATCATAACTTCGTCCATTATTGCACAGACAAAACCTTCGGTTTCCCCGAATAGGTCACCGAAACGCAGCCAAGATACGGACGCTAAGAAGTCTACATCGGGTCCATGTAGGGCCCGGTAAAAGCGTCCGTGAAGCTCCTGGCCCTGCCATACCTCCTTGCGATCATTAGTGTCTAATACTCTAGGTTTGCGCCAGTTCTCGTTAGCCAGAGAGAGCGGGGTGAGGCCCTTGTCCACTGAGACCACATCTCGGTGCATCCCCTCGTCGACTTCTAGGAAGTATTCCCTGAGGCTGCATATCTCACGGTTGTGCAGGGTCTTAGCATTTAAGAAGCCACGACCCCCGCACTTCCGCGGGATATACAGTCTCATCACCGACGACCGCGGGTGATGCATTCGATTTGCGGTCAGCAGTGCGCGGACTCTCCTATCCAGGGCATCAAGTTCCGTCTGAGTCCATTTGAGTATGCCGAAAGAATACATCAAAACCGGCATGACCCAACCATTGAAGGCGCGCACCTTGTTTCCACCTGACAAAAGACTGCTTAGTACTTTATTCAGGCGGCCAAAGAAGCGGTCCCTCAATGATTGTTTCATGTCGGCAGTATTGATACCTAATACTTGAAGGTTTCTGTTGAGGAGAGGGATCTAAGGTGTATGGAATCCGAGAGTTGAGTTCCCACGGATTCCATAATCTTCTTCACATGCATGACTGCACATTTGTCCACACCAAATTCCATCCTGATGGCGCTACTGCTGAGGGGTCCAAACGCCTCCTGCCGGAAGCTTTACGCGGGGGTCGTGCGGTCCATGGCCCTTTACGGGGCCCCGGTGTGGGCGCGTTCTTTGAGGCGGCAAGCCGCCCACTACCTGAACGCGCCCCAAAAGGTGATAGCCATAAGGCTAATCCGGGGGTACCGCACGATCTCTGGCGAGGCGGCTAGCCTCCTTGCCGGATTGCCGCCATGGGATCTGGAGGCGATAGTCCTCGCGCGCCTGCATGAATGGCGCGCGGAAGCACTATATAGGGGGGAAACTCCGCTGCCGCGACAAATTACCGCTCAGCGGACAGACCTCCGGCGTGATCTCATGGCGACATGGAGAGAGCGACTGTCGCAACCCCGTGCAGGGCACGCCACCATAGTGGCGATAAGTCCCCTCTTTGAGGAGTGGCTAGAGAGGCGCCACGGCGCCCTCACCTACCGTCTGACGCAGGTCCTCACCGGACACGGTTGTTTCGGGAGGTTCCTGCACCGAATCGGGCGGGAGGAAACGCCCGGGTGTTTCCACTGCGAGGATCGTCCGGAGGACACGGTGGAACACACCGTGGAGGTCTGCCCCGCTTGGGCGGAGCACCGCCGTGTCCTCATAGCGGCGATTGGCGGCGGCGATCTCTCGCGTCCGGCCTTGGTTCAAGCCATGGTCCGGAGCGAGAGAGAATGGGAAGCCGTCACCTCCTTCTGCGAAGCAGTCATGCTAGTGAAGGAGGTGGCAGGACGTGAGAGGGAAAGAACCTCACGTCCCAGCCGCCGCGGGAGACGCCCTGGGCGTCGGGGGTCACGTGGTGGCTTCCGACCACCGTAGGCGCTAGCCTGTGGACGGCGAGTTATGGGCTAGCTCGCCGTCCGGCCGTCTTATGACGACAGGCTGTGTCGACGGCGCGTTCGTGTTCCACGCGCGCCTCAAAGAGATGTCAGCAATCAAGTAGGGGTCCGCATGGGCCGATGCCTGCCAGGGCTGCGGGACTGTTCGAAAGAGATACCGTGGCCCTGGAACACAAAGGGCAAAGAAGGAACATGGATGGGTTTTAGTCAGTACAAGTCTGACACTCCCCTCCGCTCCGCCCAGAGTGGGGGGGGTCATTTGATGATTTCCCATCCGGAAAAAAAAAAATAAAAAATGGCGCTACTGAAAGTTTCCGTTACCTTCAGTAGCTTCATCAGTTGCAAGTTGTTGGGGGCAAAGAGTTTCAGATCATCCATGTAAAGAAGGTGAGATATGACCTGACCACCTCTCCTCGACCGATAGCCTAGACCTGAACCCTCCCACAGTGTGCTGAGAGGGTTCAAGGCTAAACAAAACCACAATGGACTCAGACTATCACCCTGGAATATACCGCGCTCAATCTTTATCGGTTCGCTGTTCCCCTGGATCTGTCGACATCCTGGATAGCGAAGGACCGTTCTCCAGTGCCCCATACATGACATCAGGAAGGTACGCAGAGTTGCATCAACTTTATACAACTCTAGCACCCTCATGAGCCATGTATGTGGCACCGAGTCATAGGCCTTCTTATAGTCTATCCAACATGTCGACAGATCCCTTCGGGAGCGGCGAACCTGTTGGCTAATGGCCATATCAATAAGGAGCAGCTCCTTAGTACCGCGGGACCCATTCCTACATCCATTCTGAGAGGCAGACATGATAGAATTACTATCAATATGATGATTGATTTTAGCTCTCAAAATGGATGTAAGAACTTTATAGACCGTTGGTAAACAAGTGATTGGTCTATAATTTTTGGGTTCCGCAGTACTACCTGATTTATGGAGCAGATGGGTAATTCCTGTCGTCAAGAACTGGGGCAGCGACCCTGACTCTAAGGCTGACTGAAACTGGGATGCCAAGCGAACATGTGATCTCTGGAACCATTTAATCCAGAAGTTGTGCAGTCCATCCGGCCCTGGAGATTTCCAGTTAGGCAACGGACGGACTGCACGAGCTACATCTTGAGGGCTGATGATAATTGCCCCCATTTCAGGTATCGGATCACACGCTCGTTCAACGTCCCGGGTCCAATCACCCTCAGTGTGACTGACAGGCACCGACCAGATGTTGCGCCAGAACGAACACACGGCGTCATCATCTGGTAGACGCGTATCAGTCACACCTTGGTCCGGTCGTTCCCAAGCCCTATATATAGGGCTTTCAATACCGGTATTCCGGGATCCCGTAATACCGTGATCACGGATTTAATATGGGCCTTTTACAATACCGGTATTGACGCACCAATACCGTGATTACGGTATTACAAACATTAGATGTGATCTTATTCTTTCAATAGTTGTTATCTTTAGCTCACCCTCCCTCGCCACGCCTGAGACAATGCCCGAAATCAAGCTGTACTTATGTCGTTTTTGTTAGTCAGTTTCGCAAAGGCGACGGGATAACACGCAGAGTTTGTCATTGTGTTGTGAATGTTGAGTTGACTTGTAAAGTTGTGATCTGGCGCGTATTTTTGCTAGTTTAATTAGATTACCGTCGTTGCCGCCTCTTCGAATATAAGAATAAAAGAAGAATTTCAGAAAAAATATTAAACCTTTTTGTGTTATTGTGTTCTTATCCTTATATAAGTACTTTACATTTTTTTACTGTTCGTCAGAAATTTTTATTAACGCTTGATTTATTTTGTTACTTGTTTGGTTTTAGATTTTTGTTTTTGTTTATTGCATAATTATAAGAATGTTTCTAAAATGCACACCAAATGATTGATAGCTAATTAAGCTATACTTACATTTATATAAATATTGATACCTATGTATTTTGATTACATGAGACATGATGACGCTTTGATAATAATAAGAAGTTTATATTTTTTTGATTTGTACTTTACAAAGTCTATGTGAAATGTCTTTCTGCAAAAATACTAGTTTAAGTTTTGATAACGTTCTTAATTCTTCTCTCTCTCTCTCTCTCTGGGGTCGGTCCGTCATGTCTGAGGATCGTGGTCAGCATCAGAGTGCATCTGGAGCGAATGATCTGCCTCCGCCGGTTTCTGTCCAGCGCGTCTCTTACAACCGTGTAGAATTTGGATGCCGAGTCTTTAATTTGATCGGTCCATCTAGTTGGTGAACGACCACGCGACCTTTTGCCTTCAGTGTTCCCAACCACAATAAGTTTTTCCTAACTTTCGTCGCCTCTGCGCACTGTGTGGCCGAAGTACGAAAGAATACGTTGTCGGCATAAGGTGGACAAGCGAGTTTTTATTCGGAGCTGGGTCAGGATCGATGCATAGGTGCGTTTCGCCGTCCAAGGTATTCTCAGCATTCCTCTCTAACATCAAATTTCGAATGCATCAATCCTTTGCCTTTCTCGGGACAGGATTGTCCACGTTTCTACTCCGTACAGGAAGATAAAGAAAACCAGAGCTCGTATCAATCTGATCTTAGTTTAGATACCAATCCCTCTTTTCTTCCAGATGTTGTTCAGTCAGGACATATTAGTATCTTTTGCCATCCCCATTCTCCTTTTTATCTCGGGGACACATTTGCCGTTACTGTTGATCTGGGAGCCCAAGTATATGTAGTGGTCGACGTTATTAATGCCAGGAATGTTGCAGAAGCCATTTGTCAGCTTTCTGGCTCGATCAACTATCATCACTTTGGTTTTTGCTCTGTTCACCGCTAGACCGATGTTGCCACTTTCTGACCCAAGTCGATGGAACAGCTCCCTCATATCTTCTATGGATGTTGCCACAAGAATGGTGTCGTCGGCATATCGGAGATTTAATAGTCTTTTTCCACCTATCCTAATTCCTAGTCTTACCTAAATAATTAATCAACCAAAATCAAATTGTTATATAAGAGAGCTATGTATAAAAGGTATTTATAATAAATAAGAACAATTAAGAATTATTTGAAAATAAAAACACTTATTTGAATGGTTTTAAATGTCCTAATTGAACTTGCGTTCAATACCGGTATTAATACCGTGATCAAGGTATTCACTTCCAATACCGGTATTGATACCGGTATTGAAAAAATCCGGTATTTGAAAGCCCTACCTATATACCCACCTTTCATCACTTCGGAATGTGCGATTCTGAGTGTAACGCTCCACTCGCCGCTTGTAACGACGAATACGGCTTGCCCATGCACAGATCTTCTGCTTCAGGAAGTCGATACGCTCTGTGACGCGGGCTAAGTAGTCTCGAAAACTAACATCAGTTCCCGAGAACGCCCGCTTCACAAAGCGCATCACTCTAGGTCGAGTATTGCCCTCCCTGAAGCAGATTAACTTGCCGATGAGTGCTCTAGCCTCACCGATACGCCGCTCAATCCTGCATTGCCAAGCTGGAACAGCAAATTTTGGTCGTGTAGCTCTGTCGTTGTTGGGAAATTTGACGTGAGCTACACGACATGCCGCTACAGCTCCACAGTACAATATTGAGTGGGTATCGGTGAGGTCTTTGCTGCTGTCAAAGCAGTTTGACAGCTGCGAATCTAGAGCACACACCAGCGCCTTGTTTTTCTTGTGCATAGGTAAACGAGGTAGACGTGGCCTAAGTTCAGGCGGTGTGGATCGGTACTCCCGGAATGCACCCTCCAAAGCGCTCCTCAATTGTGCGTTGCACTGGGTACTCACGGATATACCTTCGTCATCATCTTCTTCACCATCGTGTTCGGATCGCGGTGGAGCACTGGATACATTTTGTAGCTGTACCGCAATCATTGGCGAAGCAGGTATAACTAGGTTACTCCGTGAATCGAAGCGTAGTCGCTCAAGTACGGTGTCATCCAACATGTGGTTACGCTGGATGACCCGCACTTGATCCGACAGCCGTTGCGCCGACACGCTGACACCTGGCTCAAGCACCTGAAACAGAGAGAGCATCCGACCACGGTACGCAGTCAAGTTGCTTCCCCCCTCAGTAGCCCCATAATATGCGCGCATGACGTTCTCATTAATGGACTGAGTCCATCGCATGCGCGACACATTTCCACCGGCAGTGGGGACCCTGTTCGGGGCCTGTTGGCCTCGAGGTCCCAAGCCCGCTGGTGGCCGTCCTCTTCCTCGTCGTCATGGTGGTGATGGGGTCGACGGCGGGGAGAAACACTCGTCACTCGAGCTCGACGCAACTGCAGCGATCGGAGACACAGCACTCACGATTGAGGCGATTGAGGCGGAGCTGAGCGACGAGTCCGGAGATGGTGGGTGTGCCTGATGTTTTGCCCGGCTTCTTGTCAGCATTCATGCATATTTTCAAGTATAATCCAAAAATTTAGGGTCCGGTTTTGTAAAATAGGTTTTCTGTTTTTTTTTTTTCTTATCATTGTTATTGATGTAACTAATATATTATTGTTTAAATATAGGTTAAATCGATAAAAACATTAAATTAAAATTCAGTATCGTAAAAATTCGTGCTGTCAATTTGACACTCGGGCCACTATTATTATTATTATTATTATATCGGCCATATTGTTTGCTTATATGAGTGTCATCTATGTTGCCATTCAGAAATAACATAATTCATAAATAATTTAGTTTATTTAAGCTTACTGTATTTCACAAGAAATTATTATTTTAATATTTATTATTTGAATATTAAATTAATCCCGATACGATTTATGTGTTAGTTTAGCTATCAACGTGATTTTCGAAGAATTAACTAAAAAAAAAAAAAAAAAAATTTTTTGCGTACTGGCAGTTGTTAGACAAGGACACAATCCACTCTTGATCGCGTTCTCGCTCTGAAGTATTCTTCCCACTTTGAATTAATTAAAGTAATAAGTACTCTATTCGTTTGAGATAAAGTTCATTTTTAAACTTTTCAAACGGTTTTTTGATATCAAAATTTTGTTCGTACTCATTCCAGTTAGTATATAAGTTCCTTGGTATTAGTACCTCTCACTCGATAGTCGACGCATTTGACGATAACTCGATTTACGATTGACGTGTTACTCGGATTTTAGTATGACACTCGCAAGGCGTACCTTCTTTGTTTTTCTTACTTTCAAAAGTGCCTGTTATGATGTAATTGAAATAAATGCTTTTAGTTTGAGTTTAGCGATAGCTGAAAATCTATTAAACACAGATGTTAGTAGCTTGATGTACTGGCGTCTGTACCTTGGCCTAGTCCAGCTATGCTGTTTCTAAAGCTTATTCCTCTATGGGTTTTGGTAATTAAGTTCGCACTTCACAGTTTTTGACAATTGTGTAATGTGTTGTCAAAAATAATGGCATTCGAAATGCCGGTGCTCTATAAAACATTAGTTATTTTAATTTAGAATTCGTAGCAATTCAGTTTATTGCACAGATTTAATTTGTTTATTGTTCAGAGACACTTTCTCTGCGACAAGTGGGTAACCTTGAGAGTTCAAAACTTCAATCAGTGAGAGAAAAAAATTCCGTCCACATTAGAATAGTGGTCAGTAGAGAGAGGACGGTGTCTTCATTCAATGAGCAGTTGTCCTTGTCAAGGTCTAAGTCTAAAATGAAGCGTATATTCGAGGTGGATACAATTTGCAGACTATGCCTTAGGACTGACGAAAAAATTTATAGACTAAACAACACAGATCAGAAAGTTTTTATCGAAAGCATTATCAAACTAAAACAAGATAATTATGTAAGTACTTATTAAATTTTCCTTCATATATCCATAGATAGATGGAATGTTATTATTTATATTGTACACTAATTTTTTTACATTTAGAAAACCATAATTTTGATGATAATACACAAGGTGGTAATTGGTTAGTCAGTGTAATCTTACTTGAGGAGGTACAAGTTTCATCCTCATTAGTAAAGGTCACTATGGCTGCTGGAAGTTGATAGCTTCATGAATGCTACAATCATTTATTTACTTGCTTTCAGGTCCCAACTGATGATCTTTACATATGTTACATCTGTACTGCTCTTCTAACAAAGAGTTTTAATTTTATGCAGACCATTTGGAGTGCACAAAAAATTATTTGTGCTATATTCAAAAATACCAATATGGTAAGTACTATATCAAAGATAATCTCTGCACGGTGACAGGTAGCAGCTAGATGAGAGTTGCCAAGAATAGAGCCAACTGGCATGCAATTGGAGAGGTCTTTGTATGTCTAACAGTGGACTGCTGAAGTCTGATGATATTGTGATGTACTTTTTTGAGTTGAAGCTCGTGACTCTAATCTACTAGTCTGCCATTTAAGTAAATTGCTTCTATATTTTCACATATAATATATCTTTAGATGTGGCATTTCTGTACATTGAAAATATTTAGAAAAATATAGGGGGCTTAAGATAATAAAGCCATTTCTACCATTTTTTGATTTTTGGTCTGTTTGTCTGCAGTATGTGTGTCTACAGATATGTTTGTCTATGGTAGCATCACATGAAAATTACAAAACCAATGGGGTTAGCTCCAATGCACAAATATTGTGCATATCTTAGAAAAGGTTTTAGTTTTTGTTTAATTAAAATCGGTACTTTCTATCAAAATATATATACAGGGGAAATTTTTCAAGTGGGTGTGGATAGCCAAATCCGAAATTATAAGGAATAGCGTAAAATACTCAAAGGAGTCTCGATTTTGATGAAAACTAAAACTGCATCCTTAGATTTTTGAAAAATAAATATTTCTAGCCAGGAATCCAATCCATTTTTTTAATAAAAAAACACTCACTTTATTATTACACCATTCAATAGTCTCGCAGTAGTTCTCTAGTATTTCTCTGCATGTAGGTAACGTGTAGTCAACCAACTCTTGGACCTACAGTACACATGTGCTTTGTTCTTTCTCAATGTCTGTTTAATTTCTTGTTTAAAAAAAAGTCCTTGTTTGTCACTTTCAACCTTTAGATTATGACCCTAACCGCCCAGCTTATATTGGCATATGCTTGTCAAAACGCATTGTATGAGCCCAAACACGAGGTATATGCAGTACACCGTTGAGGAGTTCTTCTAGTGGGATTGGTATATCAGGTGAAGGTTATCATTGACAAGTAACAGGATTTCGAATCAATCATGATCATGAAAAAAGGTGATATTCTTCAAACGGCTAAGCAGATTTTCCTTAAAACTTAGGCAGTTACTTAACTTAGTTAGGATTTAGGAGCTATAATGCCGCAGACAGACACACGTCAAACTTATAAAACCCCTCTTTTTTGGTCGGAGGTTAAAAATAAAATAATTTGCAGAAAAAATACTAGTTTTCAATACTACTAGTGTGACAATAATAATTTAACACCAACAATAAAATAAGCACCAAATAATTAAATTAAATATGTATGTATTGGATGTTTCAAGATGTGCCTAAGCCTATAAAAACTAAAACGCTTAATTATTTTTAGATTACCAAGCAACTGCTTTATTGCATAGATAGACACACCACTGGACTAAATCCTATAACTCTCAGTTCAATTGTAACTTATTATGATAATGTGAAGTGTGACAGCTCTGATAACACATCTAGTAATAGCAATACAATTGCAGACATTGAGGAACTAGATCTTGAACTTTTAATTAAAAAAGAAAAACAGAGAAAGCAGAAGAACCCTAACATGAACAAAATTAACTATCATTCCAAAAATAAGCTAATTATAAGTATCAGTGAAGAAGATGAAGAATCTGACAAATGTAATCTGGATGAAATTAAAGTAGAAATGTGCAACAGTTTTGAAATAGATGTGATTAAAGCTGAAAGTAGTGATCCACTCACGAAAGAGTTAAATACAGATGAACCAATATCAGACACAAAAAAGACAGGCATAAAACAAAACTGGGATTTAAAAAAAAGTCCTTCAAATGAAAATAAGATAATTATAAGTATCAGTGATGAAGACGAAGGATCAGACAAAAGTAATCTAGATGAAATGGAAGTAGTAGAAATGTGCAACAATTTTGAAATAGATGGCATTCAAACTGAAAGTAGTGATCCACTCACGAAAGAGTTAAATACAGATGAACCAATACCAGGCACAAAAAAGACTGTCCTAAAACAAAACTGGGATTTAAAAAAAAGTCCTTCAAATGAAAATAAGCTAATTATAAGTATCAGTGATGAAGACGAAGGATCAGACAAATGTAATCTAGATGAAATGGGAGTAGAAATTTACAACAATTTTGAAATAGATGGCATTCAAACTGAAAGTAGTGATCCACTCAGGAAAGAGTTAAATACAGATGCATGTGATGAACTAATACCAAAGAGAAAAAGGACAATCAGAAAAAAAAATGCTCACATCCCTATATATAAGTCTAAGGACTCCACTTCTAATGAAACAAAAAAAAAACGTGTGAACAAAGATATTGATAATGATTATGAACCTGACTCAACAAGTCACTCGGAAGACTCAGATTACGACTCATATAATGATGAGGGAAAACCAATCAAAAGGCCAAAAGATAATCGAGTTTATCCAATGCAGTGTGACCATGTAGGTACAAACACAGATAGCTTTTGTATTAATATAATTATAGGGTCTAACTATTCATACACGAAATATATTCAGGGAATCATCTAACGGCTATAACAAAGCCATTTCAAGGGATTTTTTTTATCTGAGTATATTTTTTTATAAAAAATAAATAATTTAAAATTACTTGACCACAAAACAAATACTGGCTCCTTATTTTTAAGCATCCATTACGCTAGTTTACCACGTCGTATTTACCTACTGTCATTGTTAAAATATGGGAGTAAAGGTTTTATGCAAAAAGTCTCAAAAAATTTCAGAAGTATAATGATTTTGTAAAAAATAAACACTTAGATAATTTTTTTTTTCGTTGCTCTGGCGACTTTACGACTTATAGAAGTTACTCTTAAAATATTTCGTATATGAAAAGATAGACCTTATATTGTTAGCTTTCATTCACATTTGTGTAAGCTAGTGCATGGTTTTATGCTAATAATATTCACATAAATACTGCTTAACTGAAACAGTGTCTGAGGTAGCTGGTGGAGC
This sequence comes from Noctua janthe, assembly GCA_910589295.1. NCBI lineage: Eukaryota > Metazoa > Arthropoda > Insecta > Lepidoptera > Noctuidae > Noctua > Noctua janthe. The sequence goes on along the minus strand of OU342556.1, from coordinate 6,102,927 downwards.
TAATAGTTTAAGCAGTATTTAAGATATGGTGACATGTAACTCAGTCAATTGTTGAAGAATTCAACACCTCCCTCCCACCATACAGCTATTCAGGCATGTTTGAGTGTAACTATACGGTGTATTTGGCTACCGGTTACGGATACTTTAAGAGCATATTATATACTCATTTCTATCGACAAATACACGTTTATAAATACTCCTAACCCAACACTCCGCGAATGGCAGCCATTTTGTTTTTTTAATCGGCTGATCTATGGTAATGAATGAAGAACTGGGTTCGGATGAGCTGTCGTTGCCCGTCCGAACGAATGTATGGGATCATCCGTGGGAATGCTCCGAGCGAATGTAGTGGGACCGCGGCTTTAGAATGGCCGGCCTGACGGGTAAACGCTACCGTTAAATGAGTGACGAAAAAAACAGAGAGAAAACTTTAAAAACAGTGCTGTGATAGGTACACTGCTTCAAGTGTTTTATAATTTAAATACATACTTTCCATTTCGAAAAACACTTTAAATACAGTTAAAAATTCTTCCGCTTAGATACCTACGGTAAAAAACGTTGACTTAACGTTAATAAACACGTAAGTAGACTATAATAGAAGGAAGAAAAACCATAGACCACATCCCTAATCACAACTGAATTTATCGTGCTCTGAGCGCCAAGGACTTGAAATGAAGTAAAAGAATGACGTCATGAAACAAATAGACATGTACCTTATTTCTTAGAGCTCTAATGGAGTTCTGTTTTCGGTTCTTTGATATTTATAATTTTTACTGGTATTTCTTAATGGGGATAATGTGACATAAAACAAATATGAAAATATTTAATCAGTTTTTAGTTATATTCGTAAAATTATAAATAAAACATAACTAAAAGCGTGTAAATCTCATTCATCGATATGACGATACCCTCATCACTACTGTTTACTGTATACTTAGTACTTTAGTACTAAGTACTTACGAGGGCGGGTCAATAAGTCCGTGACTTTTGGAATAAAACACAGATTTTTTGATAAAAAAAAATAATTTTATTTTTCAACGTAGTCTCCCTTGAGCTCTATACACTTTGTCCAACGCTTCTCCAATTTTTTTATCCCTTCCAAAAAAAATGATTTGTCGAGGTCCTCAAAATAGGCCTTTGTTTGCGAGATGACTTCATCATTGGAGTCAAATCTTTTTCCACCAAGCCATTTCTTCAGGTTTGGGAACAAGAAGTAGTCGCTCGGAGCCAAATCTGGAGAATAGGGCGGATGAGGGAGCAATTCATAGCCCAATTCATGGATTTTTGCCATGGCAACTGCACATGTGTGCACCCTTGCATTGTCTTGGTGGAAAAGAACTTTTTTCTTGGCCAAATGAGGTCGGTTTTTTTTCAAATCGTCATTGAATCGGTCCAATAAGTTGGCATAATATTCCCCATTGATTGTTCTTCCCTTTTGAAGGTAGTCAATGTGGATTATCCCGCGTGCATCCCAAAAAACAGTCGCCATAACTTTATTGGCTGACAAACCCACCTTGGCCTTCTTTGGCGCCGATTCACCCTTAGAAACCCACTGTTTTGACTGTTGTTTGGTTTCTGGTGTGTTGTGATGGATCCATGTTTCGTCCACGGTTACAAAACGGCGCAAAAACTCCTCCATATTGCGATTAAACAACGCCAAAGCTTCCTGTGAAGTTGTTACACGATTGCGTTTGTGGTCGACTGTGAGCAAACGCGGCACCCATCTTGCGGAAAGCTTTCTCATGCCCAAGTGATCATTCAAAATTGAAACCACTGAGCCATGCGAGATCCCTACGGCTTCCACAATCTATCGCACTTTCAATCTTCGGTCGGTCAACACCATATCGTGAATTTTTTCGATTGTTTCGGGTGTAGAGACCTCAACTGGGCGTCCAGGACGTTCGGCATCTTCAGTGCTTGTACGGCCACAACGAAATTCAGTAAACCACTTTTTTACCATTGAAATCGATGGTGCAGAGTCCCCATAGTATTTATCAAGCTTAGCCTTGGTCTCGGTAATGGTTTTTTTTCGCAAGAAATAATGCTTAATAAGCACACGAAATTCACTTTTTTCCATTTTCTCCTCAAATTAGTGAGTAGTCTGATAAAAATAGCTGTCAAACACAAACTAACTGACGCAGCAAGTTTAAATTTTGACAGGAGTCAACTGACAGATGCCTGTTGACAGGAGCAGTGTTGCTGTTTCAGTAAAGAGGTCAGAAATTCAAAAAGTCACGGACTTATTGACCCGCCCTCGTAGTACTTTACATTTATAGCTTGGCGCGGGCGAGGCATCGCGTTCTGTGCACGTTGGCGCTGAAAAGGTTAAGCAAATTGAAAGAAGGATACGTGCTCGTCCTGATTGGTGCTGCACTATGCCAAAGTGACCTTGTCAGCCGTACGCTTATGACGACACAGAACGACTTCTATTATAGTCCGTGGCGCCCGGGGCACGGAAAACCAATTGTTTTGTAGAGATGGGAATATAATTATCAACAAGGATTGATAACAACTATGTAACTCCGGATTGGCAACTATCTGAATTTCGAAATTCGTCTATTTTCCATTCGTTATAAAGTAGTTAACTAAGTTTTTTTTTTTGTCGTCGCCCGGGAAGGCCTCCCACTAAGTGGACCGATGACCTGGTAAAGGTTGCGGGGATCCGCTGGATGCGAGATGCACGGGATCGGTCAATGTGGTGACACTAGGCCTATGTCCAGCAGTGGACGTCTTTCGGCTGAAATGATGATGATGATATTTTACTGACCTCAAATTGTTTTCAATAGTAGTATTTATAAATATTTCAACGGACGAAATCAAACAGTGACAACTTTCGCGTCACATCACTGGCCGACTATATATCAAGTCGTTGGCGTTCTGGGAGCATTAAAAATGTTCGGAATTTTTGTTTTTGCCGATTTTAAGACGAATAATACTATTGTATATATACTTTTGTGTGGAAAAGTAAAAAAACAGGGTGTTAGATCGTGCTATATTAAATAATAAAATGTAACGAAGCTTTTAAATACAGTACTTTAATGTTTAATAGGTAAAAAATTAAGAGCTTCTAATGAAGTCGTGGCGCTGGTGGCACGGAAATCTGAAACTTCCATTGAAGTCCGTGGCGGACAAAAAGTTAAAAGTATCGGTAACCGGTAGCCAAACACACTGTATATATAAGTAATCTCTGTTCATTGGCATGAATAAGCATACTCATTGCTAGTGAATGTGTATTTATTTATTATTTATTTATTTAAACTTCATGTACAATAGTGATACATAGGCGGACTTAATGCCACAAGGCATTCTCTACCAGTCAACCTTTGGGTTAAATAAGAAAACATTGTGATAGGGTACAAAATAAATATATAAAAATAACTTCTTGCTATCGAAAATTTATATAGGCACTTATAATGATACTAATGCTTATATACAAATAAAATAAACTAATACATATTTTAACAAATACCAAAATTAAAAACGAGAAACCTAATAATAATTACCATGACTCGACTTCTAATAGAGAGAGAGCTATTTATTCTGACTTAAATAGTGTCCAGTCGAAGAGAATGCAGAATTACACACTGTTATATAAGAAATATTTTCATCACTCATCTGGTTCATTCGTAAATCTAACTTGTAGTGAATTTCAATGTTGGCAATTTCGTTTCAGTGTGATTTCGAACTGCTGGAAAAAACTTATCACTATCGTCATTATCTAATTATGCATCCCAATATCGAGTATCCATATAAACGTGTAAAGGAGTACGCTTGTTCGATTTGCGGCATTCTTTGCGTAAGTATTGATAGATTTTATGGTATTTTGTTTGCTTTAATGTTGTAGGAAATCCGCCGACCTAGCTGGGGCAGAGGCGCCATTTTCACTAAAAGCAAAAGGTGTTCTACCATCTGACCAACTACCCCTGAGCCTGGCCGGGCATTTAACATTCGCCCATTCTTACACTCTCCCGTGCAGGCTTCGGTCCGCTTGGTGTCGAAGCTGGCTCCGTGCCTCCCTGCCGGCATATCCCTACACCCACTTGAGAGACACATACTAGTCACGTCTCGGGCCTGTGTCTTTTAAGACGACAATCTCGGTCATCCCCAGGCCACACTATCGTGACCGGAGACCATGGAAGTCCTACCAACGCCATGTGCGTTTAAGGAGGTTGTAGGCGCCTATTCCCTTTTCCGCCTTGAGACCATAACTTCTACGCATGAGGCGACCATGTGCTCTTTCAAACCATGAACTGAAACACTTGAAGCGGGAGGTCGAGCTGCGATATTGTCACGGCGCTGCACTGCGCAGGCAGGGCACTTATCCAAACAATGTGCCCTGGCGACACTCATTGCCCATACCAACCTTGATGATCCATTCACAACCACCCTTTTTAGGAGTGTTGATGCCTTAACCCAAAATTACATCTATGCCTTTAATAGTAACTACCTATTGATGTCTCATGAATTATGATAACATCCTCTGAACCTGTGTTATGCAAATAAATGATTTTTGTGTTATTAACAGACAAAACCCAGACTAGCTACACATGAGGCTAATCATACTACACAGAAATTTAAGTGTTACTTTTGTCCAAAAGTATTATCCAATAAGACAAGAAGGCAAAGGCATGTGTTAACTGTTCACCCAAAGAGAACGTTCACCTGTGATTACTGCTCTAAAATATTCAAAACAAGAGGAGATATACAACGACACATTCGGGTGAGTTAAAAAAAGTCTAATCCTAATATATTAAAGCTGAAGAGTTTTTTTTTATTTGAACGGTCTCTCTCTATTTTTTTTTTTTGCATTAGATAGCCCATTTCTATAACATAGTAATTAAAATCTTGTTGCGACCTTATGAAGCTGAGCAAGCGGTTGAAACCGCGGGCCCCAGCTAGTGATATATAAATTGTATTGAGTTAGTTTATAATACTGAGTAGTATTTGCATTCCAGAATCACCTACAATTTTACCCAGTAACAAACATTTTAAACAAACTACCTATTTTTGTCTACATACAATAACAGTTTTACATTACGTTTTAAACGTTTTCAGACTCATACTGGAAGTAAACCATTCAAATGTCATATTTGCGGAGATGGATTTGCACACAGCGGAAACAGAAGTATTCACATTCGTGCCAAGCATCAAAATTTTAAATATGTTCCAAAGAAACAAAAGCGAGCCAAAAAAGTGCGCAGAAACAAGAAACACTGTTCAACAGACACAGAAATGTCGTCTAACAGTGAGAAAACAGTACGAAAGACTAAAACAATACGCAGAAGTAACAATCAATCCGAAAATACTGAAGTGGCACTAAGAAAGAAAAGGAAAACTACGAAACAAGGATCCAAACATAAAGAAGAAGAAAAGAACATTCAAATTGTGAGCGATATTAACATTGAACAAGAAAGGAAAAATTACAAGAACGCAGAAATTGAGTCGGATGATGAAATTCTTGCTGTGACTAAAAGAAAGAATACTCAAGATGGACCTCCAAGTAAAAGGGCTCAACAAATCGACAATGAAAATAAAGTCGAATAATAAAAACTCAGCCCGACGTAAAAGAAAGCTGTTATCTTACGCCCGGCTTCTGGAACTTAATACAATCCAAAAATTTACTAACAAATTGTCAAGTGCGCGTCATAATCTTCTTAAATATAAAAATCTCGTGTCACGGTGTTTGTGGTCGCACTCCTCCGAAACGACTCGACCGATTTTTATGATTTTTTTATGTATATTTGGTAGGGTATATGAGAATACGTTGTAAAGTATATTTCACACCGCTGATTTTACGCGGACGATGGCGGTGCACAGCTAGTAATCAATAAGAATAGAAGTATATTTTAAGTACTTACATTTTCAGTAATAATCGTAAGTATTAATTCGGAAAGTTTAAAACTTTAAAATAATTACACTAGTTTGCACGATTTTGATACATCAGCTGAAAGTTGTTAATGATTCTTTATTATGGAAAGAGTTATCCAGAAAAAAATATTATAAAAATCCGTTGCGTTTGGTTTTGAAAATATTTGTTTACATGAAAACGACGAAAGTCTTATTAAATAAAAATAAGAATGGCATCGTCTACTTTTTTTAGTTTTATGGTTAAGTTTCTCTTAATGAGCCAACGATCAGCCTCTAACATTATTTTATGGCAAAATCCTTGATAGGTAGTGATCTCCAAACGTGATCTTGATCTGAGATCTTGGTTAAAACGGTCCCCGTGGTAACCACTCAAACTTCCTAAGTTTTCAGGGGAAAAACAAATAAAAATCTACAAATCAAAAGACACAATTCGTATTTTTTATTGAACTCTTCCTATTTCATTCACAACTAATTTATTTTTTTTAAATAAAAAATATAATATTTAAAATCACAAAACTAGAAAGAAACTCAACAAGTAGATGAAATTAAAATGCTGTAGGCGCGGCAGCCCTGTCGTTTTCGAACGTACTGCCCGGTTGTAAGTAATTACACAATGGCATAGAAAAATCATAATTCTTCCATGCCACACTGATCTAAGTGCACTTCAGTGCTATCTTCCTTGAGATATCACAACATGCCACTAAATTGGTGCGGGCTGCAAAGTGAAGGAACATTGCAATGAGGTGCATTTGCAAATTTTGTGCCCTAGATCACTCTGGTTCCAACGTCGTCAATTTCACAAAAAAAAAAAAAAAAAACAAATCAATCAAATCATTTTGTCACATATTTGTGTCGTTTGGCGTACAAGGAACGCGCTTGTTTGTCACGTATATGTGACAATGCCGTTCAAAAGGTTAAAACCGAAGCTATCGAATGGTGTAGTAATACAGTGTGCGTGTTATTTTTCCACAAAACAATGGGATTGATTCCGGACGAGGAACATTGATTTTGCAACAATCCAATGATGCATTTTAAGTTCCGTCAAAATCGGCTCCTTTTAAGTATTTTTCACTATTCCTAATATTTTCGCATTCGGTTACCCACTGCACTACCACTTAAAATTCTTAATTTAGCATTGGAAAAAAAGTACAAAGGTTCAACCCTGTCCCCTAAACTAGGCTAAGCCTGTATCTTAGGGGGCAGTGTCCGACTATGGGGTGTGCTTATATAAATCTATTGTGGCAGACGTGCCAGTGGACTGTGTCAAGTGGGTGCTTATTTTTGATCTTGTGGTAAATTTTCACGTGAAGGTGAGAAAGTGAAGACGAGTGAATGATGTAAGTGCAAGTGTTTGATGATTGTGAGTGGAGTGAATGAAGTGAGTGTATGTTTGTGTGTGTGTGTTATGAATGTATAGCGTGTTTACAAGAAATAGGTGATAAAAAGTGATTGTTTATTAGGTGATGTAAGTTAGAAGTGATTCCGTTTTAAGATAATCTTGTTTAAGTAGACATTCCATTACTGTGCATGTATCTCGGATTGAATTATTTCGACGTAATAATGTGTAACAGAAATGGCTCCACTTATCTTTAACTTTCTACCAAACTTTATACTTATGTATGATATTGCGTTTGTGTATTTTTAAAATATTTTATTAAGTTAACAGTATGTCGTATTTTAAAAGTACTTTATTAAGTTAACACATGGTTTGTCGTGCTTAAAAGCAAAATTTGGGTTTTTGTTGAGTTTAGCAAACTTAGAAACATACTTCATGTAGTAACCTAATTTTAATTGTTTGTTTTAACTTAGGTATTGAAATTAGTACCTTAATTATTGCATGCCATTTTTATGGCAAAGTGTGGCATTGCACTAACATATTGTTATATAACATATTTTGTACCACCTGTGCTAGAAATAAATAATTTTGATTATGATCCGTTTCCTCATTTTATTACATTTTATTGGGGTATTTTTGTTTACTTGTTATCCAAAAAGCGTTACATAAATATAATCCAATATCGATACTTAATAATACCCTCACGGATCGGACAGGTTTTTTTTAACATAATGTATATGTTACGTTAGGTAAAGCAGTAGGAAGAAGGAACACTATCTACCCAAATATCGACGCCATCCTCCATTAGTCTTCGAGTCTCTAACCGTGCAACATGATTCTTCATTGTCGGTAAATATGTAGGTTGGTAGGTGGGTAGTTGAAATCATACAAAACTTGACACAAAACTCCAAAAGTTTATTTCTAGTAAACCATGTAAATGGTTTATTACAAATGGCCTCTGGACAAGGGGCTCCTAAGTTAATTCAGTCTCTGTCCATACCGGTCGATTATACAAAAATCCAACAATTCAGAGGCAGAAAAAACCGGCCAAGTGCGAGTCGTACTCACACGCACACAGGGTTCCGTAGCAGCAAACAATATAATAAGAATATTTTGAAGGCTCAGTCATATGTTGTACATACAACAGCAAAACTAAATTGGTTGTTCATTGTAAATTATTGAAAAACAAACTTACTAATGCAGTTTGATAAAAAAGTCCCATATCTCAAAAACTAATCACCAAATCTTATTCAAAGCAATTTTTGTTGAAAGTTTTTTTTACGTTCTATAATCCAACATTTTTTCAGAATTCTCCTCTTACTTTAGAAATTAGAGGGGGGAGGACAGATTTTACCACTTTGCAAATGTCTATCTTTCAAACGATTGACTTTGAGAAAAAATGGTTTTAGAAACCTCAATGTCACTTTTAAAGACCGACACGCACATATAATTTTGATGTTTTTCGTAAAGCGGTTCACAGAATACATCTAACCAACAAGTTTCAACTGTATAGTCCTAATAGTTTCGGAATAAAGTGGCTGTGACAACCGGACAGACAGACAAATATGCCGAATCTATAAGGGTTCCGTTTTTTGCCGTTCGGCTACGGAACCCTAAAAAGAGTTTTTGTGATAAAAAGTTTTATGTACGGTTCAAAACAAGAACCGCACGTGTTGTTTGAACGACTGGCACACACGTTACGATTATCGACACAGTTTCTTCAGATTCGAATTTATCTATCCAAAATTTCATACTGCTCCGTTCAACTGTACAGTTTTATGAAATCGGACAAACTGTACAGTTTTTCTCATACACACAAATGTAGTTTTATCGTTGCAGTTTGACGTAACGATTTTTCGTAACGAGTGTAGCAGCCATAAAGAAAATGTGTAGGTTTGTAGCGTTAACGCGTCCGGGTATTCGAGTCCAGACGAACTGCAGACGACACGACGCGCGACACGTATAAAGATTGCGATTCTGTAATGGAAGTTATTGATGAAATAGTATAGAATTGTATATTTCATTAATAATGAAAAAAAAAAATGTGTGGGATTTTTTCTTCAAAACCTCAAGTTTTGGGAGATTTCGGGGAAGGTTTGGGTGAGACTCATCTGGCAACTCTCGATTGTCTTGTCAAAATGGCATTCGAAAATTCGAAATGCCGGTGCTCTATAAAACAATAGTTGTTTTTAATTTAGAAATCGTAGTAATTAAGTTTATTACTCAGATTAAGTTTGTTTATTGTTCAGAAATCGTTTAATGAACTCTGCGATACTTGGTTAACGTAAACCTTGAGAGTTTAAAACTTCATTGAAGAGTAGGAAGTGGTCAATAGTGAGAGAAAAGTTACTTCATCCAGTTTTCAAGGTAGGCTTAGAGCTGCCGAATAGTTTATATATAAAACAACACAGATCAGAAGGTTTTCATCGAAACAATTATCAAACTATAACAAGAAAATTATGTAAGAACCTATTAAATTTTACTTCTTAAGCTACAATGTGCACCCAAATTTTAACACTCATTTATAAAAACTTTAATTTTAATGATAATACACAAGGTGGTAATTGGTTAGTCAGTGTAATCTTACTAAGATTACTTAAGGCCACTATGGCTGCTGGACATAAGACTCAAGCTGATAGCTTTATGAATGCTACAACCATTCATTTACTTGCTTTCTGGTTCCAACATATGTTACATCGGTAGTGCTCTTCTAACAAAGAGTATTAATTTTTATGCAGACCATTTGGAGTGCACAAAAAGGTTTTTGAGCTATATTAAAAAATACCAATATTGTAAGTACCATATTAGTGACGATCTTGGTAGCGGGTAGCAGCTGGATGATAGTTGCCAAGAATCAAGCTGAGTGGCGTGGAATTGCATTTGAATTGCCATGTCCAACAGTGCACTGCTTTAGGCTGATGATGAAGTACTTTATTGAGTTGAAGCTATTTCTATTTGAGACTCATATAAACAAGTCTGCTATTTTAGTAAATGATATATTCATTTCATTGCTAAATTCCAGTTATTTTTTAAGATAAAAATAAAATAACTTACAGAAGAATTACTAGTTCTCTTTGACAATTATAATTTAACATCAATATACAAAAAAAGCACCAAATTAATATAATAAGTAATAAATGTTGCGTCTGTAAAAACTAAAACTCTCTTATTACTTTTAGATTACCAAGCAACTGCTATATTTTATAGATAGACACAACACTGGACTAAATCCTATAACTCTCAGTTCAGTTGGAACTTATTGAGATAATGTGAAGTGTGACAGCTCTATTAATACATCCAGTGATAGCAATACAATTGCAGACATAGAGGAACTAGATCTTGACCTTTTAATTAAAAAAGAAGAACCAAGAAAGCAAAAAAACCCTAACATGAACAAAATTAACTATCATTCCACAAATGTAAAAAATAAAAAAGAATCAGTGATGAACAAATGTAATCTAGATGAAATGGAAGTAGAAATATGCAACAATCTTGAAATAGAGGGCACTAAAGCTGAAAGTAGTGATCCACTCACGAAAGAGTTAAAAACAGTTGCATGTGATGAACCAATACCAAAGACAAAAAGGAAAGTCATAAAAAAAAATGCAAGTTTTAAAAAAAGCTCTCACATTCGTCTAGTTAAGTCTAAGGACTCTACTTCTAATGAAAAAAAAAGAACATATGTGCAACAAGATACTGATAGTGATTACCAACCTGACTCAACAACAAGTCACTCGGAAGACTCAGATTATGACTCATATGATGATGAGGGAAAACCAATCAAACGGCCAAAAGATGATCGAGTTTATCCAATGCAGTGTGACCATGTAGGTACAAACACAGATAGCTTTTGTATTAAAATATTGGTAGCTTTGGTTCACCTTCATGGTGTCTGAGGTAGCTGCGCATTGTGGGAAGACTGATGAAATCACTCAGTCATTCAATTGTTGAAGAGTGTCAGCACTTTACCCCACCATACGGCTATTCAAGCATGTTTCAGTTAAATAGTAGGAATTGGCCATGACAGGATGTGTGTGAAATTTTTGATGACAAGTACAAGTGAGTGAGTGTACAAGTTGATTACAAGTATGATATTATAATGTATGTTCAAAAGTAATGGTTGCTAGATTTTCGAGCACGATACCTTTGGCCTGTGTGGAGGGGGGTAAGTGTAACTAAATAAATATTCTCTGTTCATTGGCGTGATTAAGCATACTCATAGCTAGCGAATGTGTCCAGTGGAAGAGCATGCACTATTGCACACATATACAAGAAATATCTTTAATTTATCATGTTCATTCATAAGTCACACTGTTGTTGTCAATTTTGTTTCAGTGTAATTTTGAAGTGCTGGCAAAATGTTTGCACTATCGTCATTATCTATTTATGCATCCCAATATCGAGTATCCATATACAATGCAAAAAGATTACGCCTGTTTGATTTGCGGTAAACTGTATGTAAGTATCGATTGATTTTATGGTGTTTGATTGCCTTTTTGTTAAAGGAAATCCTCCACAGAACTAGCCTTGGGCCTTTATTTCTCTAAAAAACAGCTTATGTTTTACCAACTGATCAACTACTTCTGATCCGGGCCAGGCCCTGAACATTCACATAGTCTTACAATCTCCTGGGCAGGCTTTGGTCCACCTGATGTCCTAGTTGGCTCCGTCTTCCCCTGCTAACGTACCCGAACGGCCACTTGAGAGACACAAGCTAGATACGAGCTGCTGTTTCAGGCCTGTGTCTTTTTGGACAGCAATCTCCGTCACCCACAGGCCAATCTATCGTGACTGGAGACCGTGGAACGGTCACCAATGCCCTAAAAAGGAAGTTTAAGTCGCCTGTTCCCTTTCGCGCCTTTCCTAATGAGACCATAACTTCCTCACATATGCTTTCGTTCCCGATCATGGGCTGGAACCCTGAAAAACCTCCCGGTTATGTATTATATGGTAACGGCGCAGCACTTCTCAGTCAGGGCACTCCTCCAAACAATGTGTCTGGGCGACACGCATAGTCCACGCCAACGTTGATGATCCATTCACATATGCCTATAACTTTATAACTAGGTACCTGTTGCTATAATTTATATCATGAATATGGTATTCACAGACAAAAAAGACAATAGCTGCACATGAAGCTGGTCATACTAAACAGGAAATTGAGTGTAAGTTTTGTCCAAAAGTATGCTCCAATAAGAAAATATTATACAGGCATGTGTCGAGAGTTCACCCAAAGAAAACTTTGACCTGTGATTACTGCTCTAAAATATTCAAGACAAGAGTTGATATAGTACGACATTTACGGGTGAGTTTAAAAAAAAAAGTAGACCATCTATACCAATATAATAAGAGTTTGTTTGAAGGTGCTAATAAAAAATATGAAATATTCTTGAGTCCAATTCTAGAGGAAGGGTAAAGACTATTTTGCACCAGGCTACGACCTTTAGGAGCCGAGCAAGCTGGTGAAACCTTAAGCCGTGTACAGACACCGCGAGGCGTGCGTTGCGAATGGTTCCTCTCGCATGCCTCGGGCTGTGTGGACGTGTGTGCTCAGTGAGCATTCGCGTCATACGATCGTTGCGAGCGCCGCCTCAGTGCGAGCCGGCATGGTTGTTTGCGTGCTCAGCTAGAGCACGTGTAGTTCGGGACGCATGCATAAATGTACCGTCGTATGCCTCAGGTTGAGGCATGCGTTACGAACCATTCGCGACGCACGCCTCGCGATGTCTGTACGCGGCTTTAGGGCACAGCTAGTTTTATAAAAATTGTATTGTTTTAGTTAATATTGATTTGTGTCTTTGTCTGAAACACATTTTCCGAGTCATCAACATCTGCCTAGCCTTTTCCCAACTAGGTTGGACTTCCTTTACCGAGCTTTGAAGATTTTAAAATAAACTACATATTTTACCTGCATTCAATAACAATATTATAAAACGTTTTAAACATTTTCAGACTCATACTGGGAGTAAACCATTCAAATGTCATATTTGCGGAGATGGATTTGCACACAGCGGAAATAGAAGTATTCACATTCGTGCCAAGCATCAAAATTATAAATATGTTGCAAAGAAACAAAAGCGAGCCCAAAAAGTGCGCAGAAACAAGAAACACTGTTCAACAGACACAGAAATGTCGACTAACAGTGAGAAAACAGTACGAAAGACTAAAACAATACGCAGAAGTAACAATCAATCCGAAAATACTGAAGTGGCACTAAGAAAGAAAAGGAAAACTACGAAACAAGAATCCAAGCATAAAGAAATTGGTTGTACTGACATAGTAATGGTGTCTGAGGACGGAAAGCAAAATAATAAGAAAAAGAAAACCGAAATGGTGATCGAAATTAACATTAAAGAACGAAATAAAAAAAAACCCACGAATAAAATAAAGTCGAATGATAAAAATTCAGTTCGAATGAAACGAAAGCAAAACTTAACGCCGGCTTCTGGAACGAAAATCAATCAAAAAATTGGCTAGCAAATTGTCAAGCGAACGTCATAATATTCAATGCAATAATCAACAAATAGATGTATAATATTACTATTTTAATAATTATCTGAATTTGATTGAGGAAAGTTTAAACTTTCGAGATTAAAATCTGTGACTGTGATCTCTAGGTAAACCTAATCAGGGCAAAACGTCTACGGAAAGCGATTATGGAAACGTGCTCGTGGTGCTCCCAGTCTATACTATTTCTTATCTAGATGACAGAGACACATCATGCAGTCAGTTTGTGTATGTGTGTTTAAGGAGTTTTAAACTCCTGTATGTGGGGCAAAGTTTCTAAAAAAAGAGAATCTAGTTGGGTATTATCATCACTATATAGTATAAAACAAAGTCGCTTCCCTCTGCCTGTCCCTATGTATGCTTCGATCTATAAAACTACGCAACGGATTTTGATGCGGTTTTTTTTTTTACTAGATAGTGTGATTCAAGAGGAAGGTTTATTTGTGTGTATATATTGCACACGTGCGAAGCCGGGGCGGGTCGCTTATTATGCCTATATAAAAATGAAAATGTTGGATTTTTACATGATCGATGAAATAATGAATGTAGGTACCATAATTGTTTAATGTTGATTGAATAATACAAATGTTTTAATTGTAAATAACTAGCTTGTAGGCAGAAATGGCAAAGCGCGGTTTATACTGGTAAACCCAATGGTAAAGCAATATAAATATAGCGTTCTTTTTAAAAGTGTCTAAAATAAATAAAGTCAATCAATAAAAATACACAGGGTGTAACAGAAAGGGTAAAGTCATATGAAAGGATATTCTGCAGAAATGCAGACCGTCAAACTGAACAACTTTCTCCTTGGGTCCAATATCGTAAATGCGAAAAAAAATATCAGCTGTCCCATACAAAATTTCAATACCTACTCGACCCAAATGTATGGGACAGCTGATAACTTTTTCGCATTACGATATTGGACCCAAGGAGAAAGTTATTCAGTTTGATGGGCTGTAGCATTTCCTTTCATATGAGTATACCCTTTCGGTTACTCCCTGTATGATAAACATATACATATTTCATAATATTTCTATTTACTTGACAGTAGGTAAAAACCGCGCTGATTATTAAGAATTTTCATTTGATTTTTCATCTGATTATTAATTATTACTAGCTGTTTTCCGCGACCTTCGTCCGCGTGAAAGAATTTATTATGAAAATATTACTTGTATGAATGGGATTTTGTTAACAATTTCATGGGTTTTCATTTTTTACCAGGAACCCTAATTTTTTTTCTAAACTAAAAGTAGCCTAGTTACTCCTTTTAATTACTATACTTTTTTTTTTTTTTTTAATGATAAACGTACCGTATATGTAAACCATGTATGTATCCATGTGCATTCAGTAAAAAGCTGTTATTTTGGATTTACAAACAGAGAATTTTATTTATTTGTATAAACTATCTGCCTCGTTGGTCGAGTAGTCGCAAGCGCGACTGCTGAGCGTGAGCTTCTGGGTTCGATTCCCGAGTCGGGCAAAGTGCTATTGGGTTTATCCATCAGGAATTTCTCAGTATCAGCAACGGAGTCTGGATTCGTGGCCAGTTGATAGCAATAGACTCGCCCCTTATTACATGGGATTTAAACATAACTGGCAAAATGTGGGTGTACTAGAGTCTGTCAAGCGAGTCGAGTCCACAACCATTTTACTGATTTCTTATAATGGCAATACTATTATCTGTCAAACAGATTGTCACAATTTCTGTTCTAACCTCGAAGCATTCCGGTTTTTGTTGAATTTTTTAATGTTATAATGCCAAAACCTATTAAAAGTAGTGTCAGGAGCCTGCTGTTTACAATGATTAATAAATATAATCATGTAAAGATTGAATCTGATGACGTGTTAACAGAAAAACGACGACTTTTGGATGAAATTGTTTCAACAACAGGTAGGTTGGCTACAAAATGTTGATACTTTTAGCACAATTGTCTAATTTTGTTTATTTTACTATGATGTGATCACGATTTCGGTTTTGGTTTAGATTCAGACGTCGTATACATGACATTGAATCTCAATGGGGCACCTATAAGTGAAAAGTATTATAAGAGATTGTTGTCATCTTTTTTCAGCCACCTTGGATGATGAATTAATAAAAAGCACAATTGATAATTTAGTTAAGAAAGTCATAGCCATAGATGAGAATAAAAAAATGAAATCTGAAACAGACTATTTGACAAAAATTGCTGCTATGACAGGTTAGTACAGATTTATTTGTTTACATTGTTTGCATTTTCTACAAATATTATCATAAAATTTGTGCGTTTGATACTGAACTGACATATTGAACTTTCAGATTTAAGTGTGAAAACACTGCGAAGAATTAAAAAAGAAGGTGCTATTAACCAAGGCGAGTGGAACACACCGGGGAAAAAACGTCCACGACAGCCAACTGTAGCCAATCTGGATAATTTTGACTTATCAGCCATACGCAATAAAATTAATGAATTTTACTGTGTGAAAAAGCAAGTTCCAACTCTACGAAGTTTGCTTGCAGATTTAAGAGAGTCAATTGGATTTACTGGATGTCATGAAACATTGAGACAATTATTACTCAAAAATGGATTTGAATTCAAAAAAAATAAAAATGAGAGATCTCTTCTTATTGAAAAGTATGAACTAGCTGCATGGCGACATAGGTATCTCAGAGCTATTGATGAAAAGCGGAAACAAGGAAAATTAATAGTTTATCTTGATGAGACCTATGTCCACCAAAATTATAAAGTTAAAAAATCATGGCAAGGGCCATCAACAAGCGGTGTAATTGACAAAATATCGTCAGGCAAAATAATGCTGGATCCGAAAAAGGTTTTGTTCCCAATGCATTATTGGTATTCAGTACTAAATCAAAAATGGCAGATTATCATGATGATATGAACAGAAATAATTTTATGAAATGGTTACGTGAAAAATTAATACCCAATTTAAGTCAGCCCAGTGTCATTGTTATGGACAACGCTAGCTACCATGTAACACAAATAAATAAGCCACCATCTATGAATGATTTAAAGGCTGACATTCAGAAATGGCTAACTGAAAATGGAATTCATTATGAAGAATTCTTTACAAAGGCTGAGCTTATGTGCCTTGTGAATGAACATAAAACAACTCCAATGTATGAAGCTGAAGAATTTTTGAAACAACATGGCCATGAGGTTTTGAAACTTCCGCCATATCATTGTGACCTGAACGCAATTGAACTCATATGGAGTTTGGCTAAAAGAAAAATAGCCAGCAAAAACTTAGGGATTCCAGGTAAAGAAATGGAGAACCTTATAAAAGAATGCTTTAATAGTGTCACAGCCAATGATTGGAAAAAATGCACAGATCACACTATTAGTGTCGAAAATAAGTATAAAGTAAGAGACAGGATATCCGAAACCGAGTTGGAACCCTTCATCATTTCTGTGCGTAATGATTCTACTGACAGTGATTTCTCATTTGAAGGCATTGAATTTCTTGATTCTGATTTTAGTTCTGATGAATAAATACGTACATTGAAATGCTTTTTTTTTAATTTATCCCAAGTAATTTTTTTATCAAAATTCAAGTATCAACAAGTTTTCAGCGTGCTATATCAGTGTTGACACCTGAAAGATTTTTGAATTTGCCGCCTTTTTCATGGGACTAGACTCGCTTGACAGACTCTATTATTTACACCTGTACCTAACCTTTGAGGGATTACAGGCTTTATGTTATGTAATAAACTATGTATTGGTGATGATTTTTGTGTACTTGTTTTTGTAACTGCAGCACAGGAGGACTCGTACTCAACGTATTCTTGGGAAACCTAGGCAGAGGTTTGTACTACATAAAGCTCGCTCTCATTGAGTAGGGGGCGAGCCTATTGCCATCAAACGCATACAAAACCGGACTCGGGAACCCAATAAGCCTATCTGGGAATCAAATATCCTTCTTGGCTAAATGGGCCGTTTGCTGATCCCTTCTTAGACCCATCATCATCTGCCTAGCCTTTTCCCAACTATGTTGGGGTCGGCTTCCAGTCTAACCGGATGCAGCTGAATACCAGCATTTTACATGGAGCGGCTGCCTATCTGACCTCCACAACCCAGTTAATACTGGGTAATATGATACCCTTTGGAAAGACTGGTTGTCAGACTTTTCGGGCCACTGACTACCTAACGACTGTCCCTTCTTAGACCCATGAGTTGCAATAACTAATAAATTATATCTCTTTCGAACAGTCCCGCAGCCCTGGCAGGCATCGGCCCATGCGGACCCCTACTTGGTTGCTGACATCTCTTTGAGGCGCACGTGGAACACGAACGCGCCGTGGACACGGCCTGTCGTCATAAGACTGCCGGACGGCGAGCTAACCCATAACTCGCCGTCCACAGGCCCGCGCCTACGGTCGCCGGAAGCCATCACGTGACGCCTGACGCCCAGGGCGTCTCCCGCGGCGGCTAGGACGTGAGACTCTTTCCCTCTCACGTCCCGCCACTTCCTTCACTAGCATGACTACTTCGCAGAAGGAGGTGACGGCTTCCCTTTCCCTCTCGCTCCGGACCATGGCTTGAACCAGGGCCGGACGCGAGAGATCGCCGCCGCCAAGGTGTACGCCTTCTCACAGCTTACATACGTAACTATGAAACTGTCGACGGAGCGGCGATACGCCATAAGTTATAGGTACGCCGGGGCGTACATCGAGCGAAAGCAGGTGTTTATTTTTGTAAAAACCCGCCAAGTACGAGTCAGACTCGCTCATGAAGGGTTCCGACTTCCATACCATCGTATTAGGGGAGCCCCTTTTAATTTTTTTTTATTATTTATTGTCTGTGAAAATTTCAACTGTCTATCTATTCGGATCATGATGTACAGCCCGATGACAGACCGACGGACGGGCGGACAGCGGAGGCTTAGCATTAGTTGCCCTTCTTGTACGGAACCCTAAAAATGGCGGGCTTTTGTAATAGTGGTGCTAAGTTTGCAGTAAATTCTGATAAGTAGTTTTACTCAACCTATGCAATGAAAAAAAAAAATACACAGTCATCTTCTAATAATTCACTTGCCGCTACGAACAATCTATACATGTATGTTTTTCTATATACGGATGCGTCTAATATAATCGGCGATTTCGACCATGTCAAAATAACGTCTTCATTGTCGCATATGATTGAAAACGCGTGTAATACGCCTCGTGGACAGGGTTCAGTACGCTGGGCTGCTCAAGCTGTTTAGCGTATTTTGGATCTATGAAGCTACACCGCCGTGGACAGTGACCCTTAGTCATCTCTGTCTTGAGAGAGGTCGCAAATTATTATCGTACTCGCAATGTATGTAGGTACCTAATCCACAGCTTTAGATAATCTTGCTGCATTTTAATGTAAAAACCAAGACGCTAGATGAAAAATGTTATCTCGAATCTGTTTTAGTATCACATTTCCATAGATCTATGAGTTTGAGACAAGACCTCTGTGTTGGTCCTGTCTTATGTCACATCATTATCACAGTCATTTATTGACACAAATCAATAAATTAAAACAATAACACAATCGCCTTTTAAAATTTTCGTTGTTGTTAGAAAACTTTTAACCTAAGATAATTTAGTGCCCTCAAGCCATTAATTTGTAGTACCTATATCTTGTAAAATTTATTTTTTCAATTATGGAGTTCTTTGGTTTAACTATGTTGGGTCCTCAGAATTATATCGGAGATATAATGATGGAAAAATACAAAGACCCTAGGAGTAAAAAAGATGTTAAACCTTTGATGGAAAAAGTCAAGGAGTATTCAACTCTACCAGAAAGGGTATTCCGTTTTGATATTCTAAGCTAAGTACCTAAATCTTTGGCAGTCAGTACTGTAGATAACCGTTGTAACAAGGCAAGTTATTTGTTATCCAGTCAGATTTTGGTCGTGTCTGTAGCCGTATCTGAGAGCCATACAGCCAATTTTTCCGTGGCTTCCGGAATGGATAAAAAAGAGTACAGTATGAATCAGAAATGTGTGTTCATATTAAGACTGGAAAAATAATCAGCTGTTCCATACATTTGGGTCGAGTAGGTATTGAAATTTACGTATGGGACAACTGATTTTTTTTTTGCGATAACTATGCTGGTCTGATAGAGAAAGTTGTTCAGTTTGATGGGTCGCACCGCACTCTTAATCACAATCTTTACTTTCCTATTCTACCTACAGATAGAACGTCCGGACATAGATGTGGTTAGAGTTATTGATGTTTACATAGGAAGAGTTAATGGATTTGCTTACGGCTCATGTGAAAGATTTAAAAAGATGAAACGTAAAGGAGTTATGTTACCTCCTTTTCCTTGTGACATATACCGGTTCCCGCCTACCACTTATTTAGAGGTAGGCAAATAATAAATTGTTAATGGATTTAGCAAAACCACAATAATATAGTGTAGGTATTGAATTGTATCTCATCATTAGTCAACGCTAAAGGCTTGATGAGTTAGATAAATAAGTTACCTACTGCTGTACCTACCTACTGTAGCTGCATAATTACTAGGCACCTAGGTAGGTACTTAATTGCTTGTATACGGGCTGGACGGGACGGGACACCTACGCACAAACACATACTCTTGTATTCAGTAGGTACCTACATCATTCAACTTAACTTTCAACATTTCATTTGGAGAAATTTGACAGTTTGTGGACCTAACTTGCTGTACTGGCGACTTTACTTACCTACACATAAATTTTGTGTGATTGTGTAACTAGTGTAAATATATTTTTTATACGCAAACCCAGCGTACGGAACTATTGCTGTTTTAGTGTGTTTGTTAGTGTAAATATAACATAACAGTAAGTAGGTACGTAACTACTTATTTTGAAAACTCCTTATTGTTTTAGTATGGCTGGTGGCAACATGATCCTGAATTATTGAAAACAGACTGGTACGTAACCAATCCAAGATTACCACAACCATCTTCGCCGAATAGTTTGATTCTAGACAAAGTGCGGAAAAACAATAAATATGCAACTCTATTCTGATTTATTGTATCATGTTACCTGGTCTATAAAATTTTCCTAGTACTTACGTTAAAAAATTGTTTTGAAATAAGTGCCTACCAAGGAACTTATATACTAACTGGAATCATTACGAACAAAATTTTGATATCAAAAAACCATTTAAAAATGTACTTTATCTCAAACATACAGAGTTCGTATTACTTTAATTAATTCAAAGGGGGAAGAAAACTTCAGAGCGAGAAAGCGAACATAGTGGATTGTGTCCTTGTCTAACAATTGCAATTTTGCAAAACACTTAATATCTATCGGAAATCACGTTGATAGCTAACCTAGCACATAAATCGTAACGGGATTAATTTAATATTTAAATACGAAATATAAAAATAATAATTTCTTGAGAAAGTAAAGTAAAGTAAGCTTATTAAATTATTTATGAATTAAGTTATTTCTGAATGGCAACATCGATAACATTCATATTATACAAACAATATGGCCGATACATTTTCGCCTTGAAGTCATATTTTTGCTTTATCAAGTTCTTTTTACATTACATAAGAGAAATCTTCATCTTTAAATATGGTGTAATTGAGTTGTGTGAAGGGGTGTAATAGTGAGGGGTTTTCTGGATGTGGAATTTCTTTTATCAGGTAAGTTCTTTTAAACCTAAACATAAAATAGGCATTTTTTTCCAAATGGACATGCCTTTGATAAACAGTATGCGTAGGTTTCGACTTCGGCAAGTTTTTTTGTACCCCATATTTTTGAATAAACTGCTACTCATGAAAAAAGGGGGGAGCGGGGTGCTAGTAAGTTATAACAGAATAACTGTCCCAAATGTAAGTACAAATATTGGATACCCTATTAGAAAGGGATGGCTTCCACTCGAGAAGTTCTTTCGCTCGGAACGCCTTTGCATTGCACGTCCTCATTCCAGTTAGTATATAAGTTCCTTGGTGCATAGGGTCGTTACGCCGGTAGCGCGACCACCTTCAGTAGGTGACCATTTGACGGACTGAGTTTCTTTAAATCAAGATAATAGTATTTGTATAGGTAATATAAATAAAAAATAAATCTAACGTGCTCTATAAATAACTATAAAATAAGAATTTACACAGTTAGAAACAATTGGGTTAACCCAGAGCCGAAAAAAAATTGCTCAGGGCGCCTCTTGATTCAGTGGTGTGTGGATGTACCGCGAGTTGGAAAAAAAATAACACGGCGCGCGGCGATCAAAGGTAAGTTTTATTACTTATTTCATGTTTTACACACAAGTTAGATGTTAAATTGTACAATGAATAAGTTTTGGTTATTGTTTAGTTGTATTTTGCTATTTTTAAACTTATAATTAAGATAAAATCAAGTGGTCGGTAACAGAAATGCTTATTTATCAAAAACGTTAGATAGCGACCACATGGTCGCAAACTGACGAGAACCGCATTATTCTATTTTGATTAATATGATCCTAATGCTTCATACAGGACTGTTACAATTTTGAATGTAGTATTGTAAAAGGTTTTTGTTGTAGTTCTTTGGTTGGCGACCACCAGTTTCTTTGAAAGAACTTTGTTTAATGTACGTACAAAATTGGATGCTAAATAGGTGGTCGTAAACCAAAATAATCGAAATGAAGACATTGGTTTCCGACCACCATAATTTAGTATGAGAGAAATAACGGCCGCTAACAGAAATTAGTATGAAAGTTCATTGAGTAGGCGACCACGTCTGATTTTTTTGATTTGGTTGGTTATTGAAAGGTCCGTTTAATAATTATTTTAGCAAGCAACCATGTGGTTGTACATAATCTGTCGAAAACTAAATATTATTATATTTCAGTTTAAAACAAAATTAGTCATAAAAACAACAATAAATTATTTTTTATTACTTTATTTTTAGATGGATAATTCAGAGTCGACAAAAAAGAAAGAAAAAGACTGTCCAGTACACTGAAGATGCCCTGAAAAAAGCTCTCGATGATATCCGAAAAGAAGGGAAGGGAATAAGAGAAACATGTAGACTATCAGATCCCAACGACCACGATACAAGATCGGCTTAATTATGAATAAGAAACGCGGAATATCGTCATCATCCTACTGCCCTTGTCTATGTCACTTGGGGTCGGCCCAAAACGTTTTTTTCTTCTAATCTCCTCTGTCAACCGTCACGCTATCATTTACTCCTTTAACTGTCATATCATTCCTCACACAATCCATCCATCGTTTCTTTGGTCTTCCTCTCCCTCTCCATTTATCAACGTTTATATTCATCACTCTATTAGTGACATGCGATTCGTCCCTCCTCATCACATGTCCAAGAGAGTCGATTCCCTTTCAACTTTTCTGTAACTGGCGCAACTTTTAAACTTCCTCTAATATACTCGTTCCTTACCTTATTCATTCTTGTCACACCACACATCCACCTCAACATTCTCATCTCTGCTACATGCAATCTTCTTTCTTTACATCCCAGTATTCCGTATATATATATATCCATATAACCATACAGTACGACAGGTCTAATCACGGATTTGTATATTTTGCCCTTTAACTTGAGAGGCATCCGTGGGTCACAAATTGTTCCAGTGACCTGTCGCCATTTCATCCATCCTGAGTTGATCTCGGTCTACTTCGCCATCCCTTTGGACAAGCGACCCGAGGTACCGAAAATCGAATCGGACAGATCGGTATGGGCGTTCCGGAAAGTGTTATGGGCACAGGACTGGAAAGTGCCGAAATCACAGAATAAGTATTCTATTTTGGTCCTACTGACTTTCAGGCCAACATTCTCCAGTCTTTGCCACCACACCTCCAATCTACTCTGGACCTCTAGGCCACTCGGCAACCAACACAATGTCGTCGGCAAACAGCTTACACCAAGGAGCCTCTTCCTGGATGTCCGACGTAAGTGCGTCCATTAGCGCCAGAAAGAGGTAAGGGCTTAAAGCCGACCCTTGGTGCAAGCCGACAGCCACATTGAAGCTGCCGGTAGTTCCCGCTGTAGGCCGGACTTGGGTACTACATGGACTGTACATCGCTCGGATCAACTGCACATACTTCCCAGGCATACCTTTCTCTTTCAGGGCCCGCCACAAAACCTCAGGTACCCGGTCGTATGCCTGTTCGAGGTCGATTTACACCATGTGCAATTTTTGTGCGCACTTCTGTATTTCTCGCACAGCTGGCGGATGGCGAAAATAGCATCCATCGTTACCCGACCAGGCATAAAACCGAATTGGTTTCGTGAAATTTCACTCTCTTCTCTCAGTCGCCTTTCAAAAACTTTCTCCCAAACTTTCATACTATGAGCTATTTCATGCTATTCCTCTATAGTTATTGCACTCCAGCACATAACCTTTATTTTAAAAAATGGGCACCAGCGAACTGTTGCACCACTCGTCAGGTATGGCTTCTTCCAGCAACAACTTATTGAAACGCGGAATATGATTCCTAAAATAATTTTAAACCAGATTGACTAGAAAATATTGATGTAGATTATTTTTAAATGTTATACTGCATATTTAGGATATTGTTTGACTAATGATTTTTAATTCTTTTACAACTATGACTAAGTTCCTACGAAATGGAAGATTGTTATTTTTTAATTATAAGAAAACATTACACCAAAGGATTACTATGTTTGTTTTTATTAAGAGGCAAATATTAAAATATTTTTAAAGCGATTATAATTGTTTTAATGGCATATTTTTCATATTAAAATAGCGGTCGCAAACCAGCTCACTGGTGGTCGTAAACTGACAAAAATGGTCGCAAACCGACGTTTTCGCTATATTTTCACTTTTTCAGCATTTTATAAATATTTTTGTATTAATGTAATTTATTTTATGTTTTGTATCCAAACTGATTATGTTTGGGACAAATTCACATTAACATATACTATTTGGCGTGTAGACAACATTTTTTTTTCCTCATCTTATGTGGGCAACCCAGCTAACTGGTCGCTAACCGGCGCAATGACCCTTCCTACTATATTTATGTGCGACGCGAGACCTGTGGCTGCAGTCTCGACATAGATAGCGACAAAAATCGGTCGTTAAGTCATAACGATGTCAAATTTCTTTAATAGATTTTCAACTTTATTTCGAAACCTTAAGGTTGAAAATCTATTAAAGAAATTTGACATCGTTATGACTTAACGACCGATTTTTGTCGCTATCTATGTCGAGACTGCAGCCCCTGGATTGCATTATTTTGTAATAACAAGACGTTTGACATTTTGCAACATCATTAGGTAGGTCCTGTACCTATGTTAAGTTTTCGTCCACATTTCTTCATACCTGTACCAGGCAAGTGACTTTTCTACTGGATTAAGATCCCGGAAAAATGCGGTGTTCCCGTGAGATGATCAAATAACTCCAAATATGGTTTTTCCGAATTTAGACTAAAATCGTTTTTGGCGCCCAAATCTTTTACCAGCTTTTAGCATCGAATTATGAAAAAAAGAATACTTGAATGATGTCATTCTTTTTTCCAAGTTTCAGTTCATGTATATGTTTGCAATTTTTTTCACCGCGGGTAACATCGCGGGCGCAGCTAGTATACAACGCGTAACAGAATAAACGCAATTCCTGAAAGTAGTTGGTTCAAAATCGGCTTCTGAATCGATTTCCGTCATAAAAAATAGGTGTTAAATTTTGACGGAAAAATCTTTTAAATAACTTAAATTAGAGACATAGTATCATGACAAATTAATACAATCCTTAATTCAAGGAAATTGAAACCTTAACTCGGAGCAATAAAGGCTACTAAAACACACGACATTATTTGCAGTTCGCTCATAGCTCATAATACACACACGTAAATAATCAAATAAAGTTTTAATTTAAAGGAATTCCAACTTTATCTCCAATGAGTAAGGCTTATTTGAATACACGACCTAACTTAGTTGGTCATCAGAGTATCCCTACAAAAATAAAATTATTTAATTTGAAGAAATTTAGAACTTATTGCAAAGAGATAAAGCATTTGTCGGCAACCTCTTTGACGGTTATGCGAAATGCCGACACACACGCCGCCGCTACGCCGACATGTTAGGTACATTGAGTTAGTCATCAGCCGGTAGTAATCTAGTGAAGTTGTTCTTTCCATGACATTTCTGTTTACGCGCGCGATGGCTTTCCGGTATACCAACATACAATAAAAGGAGATGGTGAGGACACTGGCTCGCTGTCTTGATAATGTCGCGTTAGCTTGTCGGGAGTTCAATGACCGTTTTGGCTGCAGTGTGAGCGCTAGGACGATGCTGGCTGCAACTCAGCGACTGAGGACTCTGGGACGTTCCTTCCTAATACGGCTTTGGACAGAGGGACGAATGTGCGGACTACTCGTCTGCAAGAGCGTATTCTCGACGAACATCCAGAGTACAGCTCGAGAGAAGCAGCACCCCAGTTCAACTGCAGCCACATGTACGTGTGGAGAACGTTGCGTGCTGATGGTGAACACCCATTCCATCTTCGACGGTGTCAAGACGGTGCTTACAAAATTGAAATACAATTTAAAAAAGCGTGCAAATAAGTGCATAGAACAAGGCGGTGGTCATTTTGAAACTTGAATGAAAGTGGATCGCAGAAATAGTGCAAATTAATAACCTAAGTGTAAAGTGTAAATAGTCCAGTTCTGTAAGTACAGTAGAGACCATAAGTGCAGTAGCAGTTTCACAAAACGATCGCATCAAAACAAGTCGCACTTACGACCTTTTTCCATAACAAACATTTTGCACACATACACGATCTCGTATATCGCTCTCTTTCATAATTATCTAGTCAGAAAGAGTGCGATATAATGATCATTTGCCTTAGTGACAAGCCTGTCATGTCGCGACGGAGTATTAAGTTAGTGATATTTGATTTCGAAACAAACAATTATGTGTCTATCTGGCTTAGCGGTTAACGCTATAGATAAAATGTCTCGCACAGTATAGCCTGCGTTCGAACCCAAGTGACATTACACTTTTTGTGTTTTAATTATAAATGATACGTTAGACCCGATGAGATATGTTTTTCTAAATATTAGTTGGAACTTATTATTAACAAAAAAGATGAGGGTGAATGTGAAACAAAATAAACTTCTGGATTGAAAAAAGAAGTTAGTTATGACGTTGTTAGTTGGTGAACTTTGTTACGAGCGTTTGTGTTATTATTACGATTAGCGTATTGTTTGATTGTCTTTATTCAAGATGCAAGCTAATATTAGTATTGATGACAGGGCAAATATTGTCACTTTGCGTAAAAATGGGCTTAATATTTCTCAAATTTCAACTGAAACTGGCTTAAAATGTGTAAGTTATTTTTAAAAATTATAATTATTATGATGATAGTTGTGGTGTGTGATTTTCTTATTATTAAATAAATTGCTAGTTGCAAGTGTGTAATCGTATTTTGTTTTTTTTTTAGAAATTCTGTTAGCCGTTGAGTAAAGAGGTTTGAGGAAGAAGGTAGTCTGATGAGTCGTCTAAGAAGTGAAAGGCCGCCGCTTATTAACCCGACTCAGCGACGTTTTATGGTGGAAGAATATGAAACAAATGGTTTCATTCCAACTATAATGTTTGCAGAGCAATTGGATACTACATTACAGACTGTTCGCCATGCAGTCCATGCTGAAGGTTTACATCATCGGAAGCCAGCTAAAAACCATTTTTGACACAAAAACACAGGGAGGAAAGACTACGTTTTGCTCGAGATTATTTACATTTTAACTGGGAGGTGACTGTATTTTCTGACGAGAAGACTTTCAAGTCTTGCCAAAAGGAAGACTTAATTTATGGCGAAAAAATAATAATACTTAATTTAATAAGTAGACCGGAAAACTAAATATTTAGTAATATTAACATAACCGTAAATAAAAAATAAAAAAATAAGAAATAAATTTTAAATTTAATGATCTTAAATTGGGGTTTAGTTTCAATATTCTTTTCGTCAAGAAAATGAACACTTAAGCTATAACCTCAATCCATGCAATGTGACGTCACATTAAAAAAACACGTTCTTAAAGTCTAACTCATATATTAGTATTCAATTAACTCTGCTGAATACTGATACCTATAATAAGCGGGTATCAACAATTATATTTGTGTTATTAGAATATCCTTTCCGTGTTATGTTATTCTTATTATGAATTGACTAAGTGGGTATAAAAAAAAAATATCTTATGAACGGTGATAAGAGAACTTTTTTTTTGCCTAGATAGGAATGTGACGTCACATTCTCATAAGTTTGTTAATTTTATAAATAAATAAAACGAATAAACATTTTTGTTATCATTCAGCATGATTTTTTTATTTCCACCTTCCAACACCGAAAACATAAAATAAAAATCAATTAATGAGGTTAAATAATAATACAATAACTATCTAATATTTAACTTCTTATAAAAAATAAATAATAAGCATGACTATATTATAAATAAACATAAATACCTAACGACTTTCTGCTTAAAATACAAATATTATTAAGGTTTCAAAGAAACAAAAAACAGCCACACATTGTAATAACATGGATTCGAACTTGGACTTCATTGATCGTGAACCCATGCTCAGCCCAAACAGCTACCAACCCATGTTAATACTACGCGAATTTTAACAATGCAATGGTAAGAACAGGTCATCACTATGATGTGTATTCTAAATGCAACAGAAATATAATGCTATTTCGCGTAGTGTGACGACAGTTCATTAGTGTGTGTTATGTGTAGAATGTTGAGACATCACTCATACACGCACACGCACACACACTGCTGTATCGCGCTCGCACAGTTCATAGCAATGTAATCTTTAGCATGTACTGCACTTTTGAGCGTCTACTGTACCTACTTCTTCCTATCAATACGATTGTATTCTTATCACTGTAAATATTATGATTCAAATCTTTTAAACACGCGGCTCTTTGAATATTTTTGTAGTACAAACAATAAACTGTACCTAAACACGACTTATCAGGGGGTAGTTGATATCGCGAAAGTTACGCATCTGAGATACATTTTTTACCCGCGTGTGCCGCACGGAGTCCGGGCGCTTCGCCATTCGTTAGTTTCGTAGTTCGGGTAAAAAGTCGCTGTTTTAAATGCATCTCCGTTACCAAGCCTAAAGTGTTAGATTCGTGTTGATAATTTCACTTAAAATTATCAATCGTTACACGGTAAACTCAATTAAGTATCAAAAGTTATTCATAATATCAGCCTGTGAGTGTTTAGGTACGTAAAATTCGTTCATTGAACTAAAGCACATCTAATGCCTACAGCTATGGTCGGCTGGCGGGCGCTAGAGTTTGCGTGTCGCGTCGGCCGCTAACATTACATGAGTGTGTGTGCAGGGATGTTGATGTACATACGTTTTGCGTTTAGTAAGGATAACTATTTTATAAAAAAAAGTCTAGGTTTGGTTTAAATTTATTTAATTACGGATGTTGTTTTAGACTTATAATTTAATATTCTAATTGGGGTGTCTGAGGTATTGCGCTTAATCTGTTAGTCTTGTTGTAGCGTGGGGGTATTTTCATGTCCTAGTAGCGTGGGGGTATTATTATGCCCTAGTGGCGTGGGGGATGTGCAAAACTCAAAGAATAAGAATCTCGTGCCACGTACGACACGACGATAATATCGCCGCGATTCTTTCGCTCGTGGAGAGGGCCGCTTGCGTGGTGGATTCATTCGATCATTGCAACTACGGTGGAGTTTTCATAATCGGATGGCAACACTTTTCACTGCACTCGTCACTACAAACGTCAAAGTCGATATCCTTCTTTCAATTCGTTGACAACGTGAAAGGAGGACAACTCTTCCATAATGTCGTAAGTAATCTGTATTTATTTAATAAATCAATACTTCTTGCTTATGCAGCTCTATTGCGATCGCCATTTATCATGTAATATTATTTGTTTTACAATTGATTTTTGTATATTTTCATTCGGCTCCACATTTATAACCTCTTAATGGTAACATGATTGTGATGTGTGTTATTTTATTATTTTAGGTCTAAAGTCTCGCGTGATACGCTTTACGAGTGCGTAAATGCCGTCCTCCAGTCTTCGAAGGACAAAAAACGTAACTTTTTGGAGACTGTCGAGCTTCAAATTGGTCTGAAGAACTATGACCCCCAGAAGGACAAGCGTTTCTCAGGCACCGTCAAGTACGTTTACCTGGAAAGAGCATTTTAGTGGGACATTTGTGTTTTAAAAGTTCCACCAAGATGAATCTGGACAGGGAGTCGGTGTAAACTGACGGGACTCGACCCAGAGTCTTAAAATATCGGGTAGGTAAGCCCAGGCTTACCGAATTAGCTTAAGATGTTGAAAACACGGGTTCAGGTATGCCTCATTGAATGTTTTAGTGGTAAAATTGTAGTGTGATTGTTGCATTGTAAAACTACATGTGGAATCAATCACCCTGGTTATTTATGACACCAAACTGAAAATGGTGCTGAAGCATGTTTATGCAAATGATGTTAAAAATTGCATGTATTATCTGTTGATATTGATGAAAATTTTACTACTGATACACTCCTACAATTAACTTGTAACATTAACCCCATGTGTCCAAATATTGACCATAATATAACTTTGCAGGCTCAAGTACATTCCCCGCCCCAAAATGCAGGTGTGTGTGCTTGGAGACCAACAGCACTGTGACGAGTCAAAGACCCTGAACGTACCCTGCATGGATGCTGAGGCACTCAAAAAACTTAACAAGAACAAGAAACTTGTTAAGAAACTAGCAAAGAAGTGAGTATTTTTTATTTATGTCTAAATACTATAATAGCATATTCTATGTGAATTGGAACCTTTCATTACTTCTATTTATTGATCGAATTTCTGATTTCAAAGGTTACAAAAATCCTTTATATATGACCTATTCTATTGCTAAAATTCAACATAAATATTAACCTCACTTACTTAAATACTACTTGGTAGTCTTTTTTTTCTTAAATGTTACTGCTGTGTGTAATGGTAAATAAAATAATTCATGATTCTCGAAGTAAATGAATATTTAGTTTCATGACTTGAGAATTCTTGTTAGGTTACCCACTGGCGTAGCTAGATGTGGGCGAAGCGACACCTCGCGCGAATTCCACTTGTGGTTAAGGCAAGCATAGAATTTTCGAGGTTGCTTCACTTGCTACCTAAGCTATGAATAATTTTGGCACAAGTTGACAAAATCACTTGTTTGTACTGGAATGGTCAAAAGAGAACCTAAGCTATTCTAGCTGGGTGGTTTTTAATCAAGCATGTAGGTAGAAATTATAATCACAAACACCATAAAAAAAAAAATGTGTTTAGAAATTATCTTATCATAATATTTCCAAGCAACTCCTATTTGAAGGATAGATACAAATTCTAACCTGTCTGAATTTTATAACTCTCACTCTTGCAGCCAGCATTTCTTTTTTTTTTCGTTGTCTTAGTTCTTCATCTTTTATGTCTAAGCTTAAATTAGTCCAAGTTAGGCCACTGAGCTTACCTTATGGCTAATAAAATCTGTCCAAAATAACATTGTTTTCAACCTTTTTTTCCAGATATGATGCCTTCCTTGCATCAGAATCCCTCATCAAGCAGATCCCACGTCTGCTGGGACCTGGTCTCAACAAGGCCGGCAAGTTCCCTGGTCTCCTCTCCCACCAGGAGTCCATGACACAGAAGATTGATGAAGTCAAAGCTACCATCAAGTTCCAGATGAAGAAGGTATGTTTCATGATATGGAAATACTCAGTTCTCATTTAATAACAATGGCTGTGAAAACAGTTGAGCATAATATTTTGATGGCGTGATTGGCACATGCAGTGGCTGAATTTGTCAACAAGTATTTGTTCCCGCACAGAACAAGTATTTGTATGGCCTACAGGTAGTTGTTCCGGGTTTGGCTGTTTGTTTATGTGAGTTTAAATGTTCGTAAATGCACCCATGCTTGTATCATACAGGAGAAATTCCTAGTGAGGGCAAAGTTTAAAAAAAATGACAATAAAACAACTTCACAAAACTAATGTGGCATATATCTTTACTTGAAAAATTCTCATAATCTCATTTCATTCTGTTATTATTCTAAACATTTCCTTTTGCGCATTCCAGGTGTTGTGCCTGTCTGTAGCAGTAGGCCATGTGGACATGACCCCGGATGAGCTCGCGCAGAACGTGCACTTGTCCATCAACTTCCTGGTGTCTCTGCTCAAGAAGCACTGGCAGAATGTGCGCTCACTTCATATGAAGTCCACGATGGGCCCGCCCCAGAGATTATACTAAGCCTACTTCAATAAATATGACTTTACACTATTTGTGGTTTTGTTCTATCAGTTATTGTAATACCCTAATACGAGGAACCAGACCAACGTACTTGAGGAATGTGTTAATACTTGGTAAACACCAAGGGCATCGGCTAAAACTCGCGGGGTGGCCTGCATGCTGTCAGAGTATCGTGAGAAATCCCGAAACCCGCAGCTTTTAGCGCTGCTTCAATATCCTTTTGAACGCCATTGTCACATATACGTGACAAGCAAGTGCCTGTACGCCAAACTACACAAAAATCTGGTAGGTAAAACAAACGCGGTTTAAGGAGAAGTACCAACTTACGAGTTACGACTATCATTCGTTATTGTGGCTTGGCGTGGAGGGCACTCGTGTACTTTTATGTTTTGGTGTTCAAAAGAATAGAAACACGAACGGCCACCTGCGCGTTTCTGGCGCAGATTTGACGAAGCGCAGTCTTAGCCAGACAGCTAGCTAAAATACGGTTGCAAAAATAGAGCAACGAAGTGCCTCTAGTAGTTAGTGTGCCTTAGTATCATTATTAATTCATCCGTGCGTCTGGAAGCTGTTCGGTAGGGATGAGAGAGGTTGGGCAACAAAAGGGTTGTAATAGCAATAGGTGTGCAATTTATAGAGCTCTGGATTGGCTGGCTAATTATGTAGGTATTAATTCGAATATAGCATTGCCAAGCGTTTTGGTTGGGGGACAAGTATTGTGCCAGTCATCTCATTTACTGGTTAAATTTTGTTATTTTTCGTGTTTCTTTACTTAAAAAAACCCGACGTCTTGTCTGTCTGTCTATTAGAAAAATATATCGTAGTCATTTTAAGAGAACGAGTCGAAATGAACAAAGATAGTCTGTCATAGTGGCAACTAACATGGCAAGGCGCGATATCCCCCATTATTAAAGCTCGAATACCACACCAAATCCAGAGCTCTATAAATAGCACACACCTATTGCTTTTGCAAACCCTTTGTTGCCCAACCACTTCCACCCTCACCTCTGAACAGCTGCCAGGCGCTCGGATCAGTTAATAATGTTAGTATGGCACTAACTAGACTACTAGAGGAATTCCTCTTCCTCTAGTAGTCTAGTTACTAGACTAGACGGAAGTTGACTTATTTTCATCATCATATCTAGTGCCTTAGGGTTGATATTGGTGAACTCGACACCAAACCCGTCGACATTGATGTGTAGACTCCATGGTTTGCCAGTAAAAACTGCGAACAATGTGCAATGTTCTAAAAATTTGTTGTTTGGTAAGTTTATAAATACCTACACTAATGTGCCTGCATAAATAAAAGTTGTTTTTATCAACAAATGAATTTATTGAAATAATAATAATTCAAACAATATCACTGAGACTTCTAGAATCAGGATTAAGCATTTCATCATCAGTATCGTCACTGTCTTCGTCTTCCGGTAACTGCTCATCACAATCTTCAACGGATTCTTCACTATCAATACTCTGTTGGGAAGCAATGACTTCGCCATGAATATCCTTATTTTTGAGGTTTCCCATCCAAAATGCCTCTGAACAATTATTTGCAGCTAAGACTGCTTTCACTTTGTAAATCAAAGTTTCAAGTAGCTGTCTCATGTGTGGAACCTTACTCATTAGAACAGTATCTTTCTTCAATCTTGAATGGCAACATAATGTCTGCAAGAATCGAGTGGATTGCTGTAGAATTTTCAAAATTTCCAAAACTTCTTGATTTTCAGTTTTGAACTGGATTTCCAAAATAGGGATTCCTTGCGACATAAATAGTTTGAGGACTGGAATGGATTTCTTGAAAAATGCTGCCAAATTATTTCTGTTCTCGAGAGTTTTCGCAATTTCAGACATATTCTTCATTATTGTTGCTACGTCTTTCCACAGATCCAAATGTTCTGAGTTTGTCATTCCTTTCTCTAAGCGAGCTTTGGTTGCTTCATGAAGTGCTGTACCTAGGTTTCTATACAAGATGGGGAAATTACTCTTGGTTATGCACTTAAATGTACGTAGTGTGTTTTTGCTTGTTTGCAGTAACTTTATATCTTCCGTAAGTTGCAAAGTCAAATTTTTCAGTGCTAGCACTTCGTTATTTATGAAATAAATAGAAGCCAATCGATCTACACTTTGATTAAAGTGTAGCCCCTTTTCTAATATACCTTCCGGAGTTTTCCACTGTCGTGACAAAAAGCTTTGTGCCAATGTTTTTAAAATGTTAAGTATGACTCTGTTATCAGAGAAGTTTTGAATGCTTTTCAGGAATTCAATAAGCGATACCGCAGTTGATAATTGCAAACAGTATTTTTCATGGTTCTGTAGGTACTGGGCAGCAGCTATCAGTAGATCTTTCAGTGATACTGTAGCATTATTTGGATTTGCTAAAGTTCTCAGTGAACTCTTTAGTAAGGAACTGTGCTGTTGATTCTTAAAACCTATCCATTTGAAATATATGGTGAACAAGTTGTAGATGCAGTCCAGGCATGTAATGAGATTGATCAAATCTGATGTGTACATAACTTCATTGTCAACTTGTGTGTTCTCAGTTGTTAACTTTTCTATGCACAAGGTAACGAATTTCAAATGCTCCACCAGTTGTGGTAATACTTCATTGACTGCCTTAGCACATTGATCAGCTTTAGTGGCATCATACACAGCAGTCTCCTGTTTAGTTAGAAAGGTTTTCCTTTTAATTTTAGAAATTAAAACATTCTCAATATTACTGTTAACACATTTAAGTAAGAAGGTTAAAGTTTTAACTGTTAGCTCTGTTTCTGACTCCTTGTCTTCAGTCATATCAGTTTTGATTAGATGGAGTAAGTTTAAACTTAACTGCCTGAGGGGCATATTGTGACTTATTTCAAGGCTGCTTTTTACAGAGACATTGTTCTGCGTTGCTTGAGAGCGCGCTGTTTCAGGAAGCACCGTATCATCTGGCACTGGCTTCTTTGTAACTTTTTGTTTAGCAGTTTGTACTTTTATAGGCTTTCTTTCAAGTTGTTCACCAATGTACTTGTTAACATTGAATGTACAAATAGGTGGTTTGTAAGGGATCTTGGTTTTAACAAGAATTTCTTTGACAAAGGTTTCTAACTCCTCAATCTGTAACACCCTTTTTAATGTTTTTGTCTTTAAGTCATCATCATCTTGAGTAGCAAAAGCATTGAGTAATTCCCTGAACCAATTAATGCAATGAACTAAACAATCTAAGATATTGCTTATTGCCACTGAATCCATGTCTTCAACTATGTCTATGTCAAACTTTGGCATCACAACTGGACATCCTAAAAGTGCATCAATGCTAGATAAGTTTCCTTCATGCTGCTTAAAATGCAAAGTCTGAACAAGTTGAAAAAGGGGAGATAGAATACCAATATACACTTCAGAACTTGAATCTAAAGTCATGCTTGCGATGTTTATGGCAATAACTTCATCCATTTCACTGTCTGCATTTTGACAATACTGCATGGACAGCTTTATTTCACCAATCCTGTCCACTTCTATTGAATCTACTATAAAGTTTTGTTGCAGGTCATTAGTCACTGCATCAGTGAGCCATGACAAAAAGTTTTTATTTATAAATGATGCAGAAAAAATTACTTTAGACAATTCATCATAGAAGAAGGCAATCATATCTGGAAATTGTCTTGTACTCCGGCTTATTAGTTCTATAATTTGGGCTGCTTCACGAAGATCCCCTTCTGATAAATGAGTAACAGATCCATAACTCACATCATCTGGCATTTCCCTGGTCTGATCATCTTCTGAGTTTGCAACCATTAGGTACTTGACAGCATGAATTGCAGCTAGGATACCTTGAACTTTAATTCTTGGGTTAGATGAACCTAGTTCTTTTCTTATAATCATATGAAGATCATCTCTTATAACTGAGTTTTCATAACTGTAGGCCAAGGCACATAGCAAATTCATAACAGCTCTTACTTCATCCAGAGGCATATCGTCCATTCTATCCAATAGTGTAAGCATTTGAACACTCTGTGGTTTTAAAAGGGTCAGATCTTTTGATGCAACATTGTTTAAGACAAGCAAAATACTCATAACACACTGTTTCGAATCCAATCCCAACTGTAACAGTTCGGCAACAATTGTTGGGCAACATTCCTCTAGTTCTGCAAACATAAGAGAGTAAATATGAAAAGCAAATGACTCCACAGCTGGGTCCACTTTGGTCTTCAACAGGGAATTGGAAAGATCAATCAAATGTCTTAAATATTCCTTCAATATTGGTTTGAATTTCTTAAATACATCTTCTAGTAACTCTTCTTTTAGAATATTAAGTTTGATTTGCTTTCTAATCAAATTTTCTACTTGTCTCTGTTTCTCTTCTGAGGTTGAATATGCAATTATAAGTAAAATAAAATCAATTGGTTTATGATCTGTGTGTACTTTACATAAAGATATTGCCTTTAACCAAGAATTGCCAATAACTTTTGATGACACCATAGAATTTCTTATAGCTGTGGCAGTGAGCACCTGACTTGTTGCTACTTCCTGAGCTTGAGCAACTGATGAGGACCATCCTAGAGCATTCCTCAAACCTTGAACAGCTTCTAAGTAAGCATTGTCACTCATTCTTCCAGGTATTAGTAGAAATTTAACAAAATTTGAGAAATAATTACACTTTGAAAGACTCATTAGGAGATTAAGTGTTTTTTTCTGTAATTGCTCATACTGATCATCAGATAAGCACAGGTAAGATAGACAGTCTAATATAGCAGGAATTAAATCATGATCTTCACTTAGAATTCTGCTCATTTCTGTGGCAATATTATCATGCTCTTGATCTCCAATTATGTCTGGAATAGCAGTTATTATTTCCAATTTGACCATTTTTTCAGATGCAACATCTAAAAGGTTTATTAAATTCGTAGACATCTTGTCTGTATCGACTATACCGTCTAAAGACGAGAAACATTTGAGTATCATTTGAATCCATGGCCCGCACTTTGATTCAGCTGCTAAATCAATAGCTTTTTCAAACACATAATCTGTTAGTTTATTTTGCAGAACTGGAACACTCAGCAGTATTTTTACAACACTGTCGCTTACCGGGAACTCTTCAGCGCTATCTTCAGATATCCTCACAATATTTGGAAACAAGTAATGTTTGAAAACATCCAAATCTTTGCATTCATTCTCAAAATTTGAGAAAAGATCAGATAAGTTACGTGGATAGTCGAAATGCTTTTCCAAGTTTTTCTTAATGTTGCGAACAGTATGAATTATTTCATGAGAAGCAACGCACTTTTCCGGTGGGTGCTTCAAAATAAGCCCACTATCTCGCAAGGAAACGCGGAGATACGTAGTGTTTATGTCCGATACTTTAGATTTCTTGCTTTGACTGGCATTGCTTCGTTGAGATGAAAGTCTTTTAGAACTCATCCTTGTGTCTATTGCACTTTATTTATTTATAACTACTAAACTGTGACCGGCGACTGCCTTTTCAAATTAAAACTTGTCAAAACATGCCAAACACAAACATGAGATTATATACCATGATGTCATCGAAGGTCAGATGGTATTTGTTTTGTCTATTTTCCCAGTAATGATTTACTTGCAATACTCGACTAACACCTTGATTTTCCTGAATTCTAAGGCCTACTAGGCCTCCCATCGCTACAGTATTAATATTCTGTGGCCTGTCAAATGTCAACTGATCATCAATGTCATTAAAATTGTCATAACCTAAAATAAATTTCTAAACCACAAAAATATAAATAAGTAAATAAGTTATGAATTTAAATATATCTGGTCTTGCAAAATATGTCTGGAAATCTCAAACTGTCGCTGGCTTCGGGGTTCGTTTTTCATTACATATTTGAAAGCCATCATGTTCAATTATCTGCATAGTTTTTCAATCATCTCAGATTCTCATTCACCACAATTTTTTTTTATCAAATTTTAACTTCTTGCAGTTCCAACAAGTGAGAAATAAATGGGCGAACTGGCACATGATCCGAGACGTGAAAAGGCGGCGGATGAGCTCGGAAAACTTTCTTGAAAGAACTCGAATCAATGCCATGAGGAAAAATGATATCCTGCCTTTGGAGATTAGAGAACTTGCTGACAAAGAGATTAACAAGTTTGAGATGAATGCCATCCCACTCAGAATAAACAACAGATGCGTTGTCACATCAAGGTTTGTGAAATCTTAACTATTATAATAAAATTATACTCGAAAGTTTGTGAGGAGGTATGGATGTTGCTTTCGTAAAGTCACTGTAATATAGCGTGTACTTCAGAATAACACAGGCTATATTGTGTAAAAGAATAACAATTCAGACAGTCAAAGCTGCCGGTGGAAGCTAATCTACAAACAGTACAAAAATATCTGCATCATAATCGAATTTATGAACAGTAGAAAAACATTGTTCTGCATCTTGACCTGATTTAGACATAAGCTGGTCAAATAATTAACTACTTTCCTTCTTTCTTACTTTACTTTATTTAAGTTATAAGATCAATAGGCTAAGCTGATTTTATTTTTTAATTTTCAGGCCCAGAGGTATAGTGAAGGAATGGCGAATGAGCCGTATAGTGTGGAGACACCTGGCTGACTACAACAAACTGTCTGGAGTCCAGAGAGCTATGTGGGGATAGATAGAGATGTGTGCTTAGATAATGTAAAGTAGGTTAAAATAAATAAATTATGTTGTTGCTTTACATGTGTGTTTTATTGACAGAGGGCTAATGATTTAACTAGTGTTCTAA
Source organism: Noctua janthe (assembly GCA_910589295.1). Taxonomy (NCBI): domain Eukaryota; kingdom Metazoa; phylum Arthropoda; class Insecta; order Lepidoptera; family Noctuidae; genus Noctua; species Noctua janthe. The sequence continues at coordinate 6,064,297 of OU342556.1, read as the reverse complement.
CAGAACTGCACCTCTGCACATGCAGAACTTCGTAATAAATTGTTCCAAACTTTTTATATAGTATATAAAAAAAAAATGTTTTTTTGAATATGATAGGTAGATTTCATTTTATTAAAAACATCAGGGTTCTTTCTGTGGCAGTCGGGTAATTAGTGATTATTGATGTTTTTCCCAACCTCTTCACCTTTGCAACTGCTAAAAAGACCTTTGTTACAACTCTCAGACCTTTCAACCATCAGATTAATTTAATAATTATTCAATTTTTTTGTAGCAGCTTTTTTTATATGGATATATGACAAGACCTTAGAATGATTGCTAGTGGTGCATAACTGATGCTGGGAAATCAACTTTATTAGTGTCTAAATAATAATTACACACTCAAAAAGGTAAATCATCTGATGGGGCCCAGTTCGCGATTTAGAGATATTAAAATCTCTGGGAAATATGTAGGCTGTTATGCAGATTGCCGAGTCCTATGTCACTGTGCATAACAGGTTTAAGTTGAGGGTTTACACAAGACTAGAGATATTAAAATCTCTGGGAAATATGTAGGCTGTTATGCAGATTGCCGAGTCCTATGTCACTGTGCATAACAGGTTTAAGTTGAGGGTTTACACAAGACTACTACTGCTTGTGTCTCAAGTAGCTCATTATATAAATAATTTTTTGGCCCAGTGTGTATTAAGTGTAAGTCATTGCTACATCCCTTAGATTTTTTCATTTGACTGCACCAAGCTGGCTCACAAGTGGGGTGGATATTTAAAACTTGATATCCTAATCAACTTTGGTAGAAAAAAAAACAAGGATTCTCTTAAATTCAACACTACGAACCCCATCAATTTTATTAGTGGGCCAAATTGGAATAATAACACCACTTTACAATTTCCAGGATGAATCCAATCAACATAGGGAAGTTCAATCACTCCCTGAATTAGTTTATTGCTAACTTACACAAATCTACCATTCAATATTGCTCCACTCTTGAGGTAAGAATAATTGAAATGGAAATGAAAGTGGACACACATCATATGCAAACAACTTTAGTACTGTATTAAAGTTTTCAACAAGGTATGATCACTTTCGATTTGTTATGCTAGAACTTGTTGATGGGTACATATGGGGTCAGAAGATCATCTTAAGGACCAGCATGATGTTTAAGTAACCATAATAAACAAAACCAAACATAAGTTAAAAAAACTTTATTAAAGTCATAACTTACAACTAAATAAGCTTCATAAAGCTTACAATGGAATATCGCAGCTTCGATATTAAAGCTTTTTAGTCGAAGAGACCTGAAACAAAACAAAAACAGAATTAGGGTGGGTTTATAAATCCACATTCAAGTTTTGATAGTGGGAAAATTATATCTCAGGATAAATTTTATCAATCATTCGATTCTGAAGCTAATACATGCAAACATCATTGATTTTGTTTCATAAAACACAAATTCCATGCTGAGGCATGTGTATTGTGTCACTGTTTACTATTACTGCATTGGTGTTACTAAACATTCACTTAATAAAAAGATGTAAAATTTCAATTTCTTCCTGTCCTTCCTTAGTTGAATCATCTGTCTATTAGACAACATTTGTGTTAAAGTAAATGTTTCGCCAATGCACACAGAAAGTTCGGGGAAATATTCCGTACAATCAAGATTATTAATAATTTTGGTACAATCTTACCGAAGCCCATGTCGTCGTCGGACTCCTCCGGTTCTTCCTCCTTCTTCTCCTCCTTAGCCTCGGCAGCGGGGGCCGCGGCGGCGGCGGCGGGCGCAGCGCCAGCAGCCGGCGCAGCTCCCACGCCGGATCCGATGTTCGTGATCAGGTCGCGCACGTTGATGCCTTCCAGCGCCTTCGCGAACAGACCAGGCCAGTAGGGCTCAACATCAACGTTGGCCGCCTTCAGGATGGTGGAGATTTTCTCACCCTACAAAACAAAAATACTGTCAGTATGGGTATTCGCGCCATGACTATTACAATGAGTTTGGCTAAAATATAAGTATTCACAGATAGAGTAACATTTAAACAAGCGTTTCAAATGGTTTCATGCCATGTTTACATAGAAACGGACACGATGAAAGTAGATAATCTCACGACGGAATTCTAACCTAACATAAAAATTGTGAAAAACATGTAAATACTTACAGTTACGGCAACGTCATCATCAACGAGGATGAGAGCGGAGTAAACGCAAGCTAATTCAGCCTTTGATGCCATTTTTAATTATAAGACGTGCAAGTCGCCAACAGGCCTTAGCTCTCAGAGAACAAGCACGTTTGACTTCTTGGTATGGAAGAGAAACAGAAAAGTAGCGACTTGTCAAAGGCTTTGATCTGTCAAAATATGGAAAAAGACAAAAATATTGTTAACTTTTGTAAATTGTAGCATGAAATATCTTGCATCTCACGTAGCTCTTCGATACGAGTGAGAAAGAAAACTGAAAATAAAAATTACGAAAGCAATAAAATTAAGTGCTGGAACGCAACTGGTCAGTGTTACCAGCAAATGAAAATTTAACCTTCCACCTAGTAAACAATCGAGAAAACATGTTAGGAGACAACAAGGAAATTATATATATAAGTTCCTTGGGTTGGGAGACAATTAATAACAATATAAAAAAATAAGATAAAAGTTACTAACGAAATATAAGATTAGGTGAAATTAATCAAGAAAATCCTGTCTTCCACACTGATTGATTTTGATGTGCAGTGCTTCTCAGATTATTGATGCTTGGAAACTCGTATGCCAGAACACTCGAGACGATGGATGAGCCGCTCTGCAGACAGAGTAGCTCAGTACAATTTACTGAACACGACTGTTACTGCTACGGAGCGTGAGGCTGTAGGTAAATAAGACGCGGGTTTTTGGCTTCGTGCACTACAGTCGTCGAACATAGGCACTTTGTTTGATGACACCACTTTCCGCCTCGCCGCTTCTCTAAGATTGAACCCCTTGTTGTTCTTCTCATCGCTGTCACTGTGGGGTTGTTGTCAAGTTGTCAACAGCCTCGGACACCCTTCAACCGAAGTGCGGGCCGTCTAGCGCGGCACGCGAATTTTGATGTCATAATCCTAGAGCTCTTGTCACCGTTCCAGCTTTATTAGAATAGACCCCAATGGAGGATGAGACGAGGATATCAAAAGACCAGACGGCATGCATGTCTTTATTTCCATGGAAGATTGGACTTTATTGTGAGGCGCAACTTGTGTCGATACTCTTACTGTCTCTTACGCCATCCCAGCTTCAGCATATTGTGCTTGAGCTTGCGCTGCGGCAGCAGCAGAACCTGAAGTGGCGCAAAAATAGTGCCCTTGCGTGTAACTATATTTTCGAGCCGTTTGGGGTTGAAACGCTCGGGCCGTGGGGCCCCGAGTGCTCAATACCTTTTCATCGAAATATTTAGATGACGCTTTCCGTGACCCGAGGGCTGGCTTTTACCTTGGCCAAATGCTAAGTAGGTATTGTCATACAACGTGGCAATGCCAAATAGCCTTTGGCCGTGCCGCCAGTCTCTTGGACACATTACCGGTGTCAACCGGTAAGCAGCATCAAAAAACTCCTCAAAGCTGTCAAGCTTTGAGGAGTTTTTTGATGCTGCTTTAAGACCTAAAACAGCAAATAACCTAACTTTTTTCTTTTCTTTTTTTACCACCAACAATTTAAGTGGTTATTTTATTTCTTATAGTTATTAACTGAAATAAATGCTTTGTTAACGGTGAAATTAAATAGACACATAATAACTGTATTATTATGGATATATTTTATTTTTCTCTTGAAATAAGCGTCAAATTTTAAAATTGATAGATTAGGCGAACAGTGCACAGGTACAATAAATTATTTACATATTTTATAATTTTGATAGCAGTAAAAGAAATTACAATTATTTAAGCTTTAAAACTACGCGTAACATCTATAATATTAAATAATTACAAATCCCATGAAAATAAATGATGTTTTACGAGCATATCTCTTACTCCTTCCTTTAAGGGCTGATTTTGCGTGTCCTTCTTTAATGGAAGCTCCCAATCCGGATTTAAATTAAACCCGAATTGAGAAAGAATTCTTAATTCACATTTGATTTGCACCCATCCTGGGGAATTAATAAACGACCAAGGGTGGTACCATTTCTGGACCACATCTACGCAAGAACACAATACTTCCAGCCATAGATGTAAAGCTTCTTCATTTAAACCCATACAAATCAATGTACGTAATTTAACGTCCATTTGAGCGTGAGCGTTATCGTGCGACAAGTTGATGGCTTGAACACATCTGTATAATAATTCTTCAGGCGTCAGAACTTTACCATCTTCATCCAAACGATAGGTTTTGCATAGTACTAAACGGCTATAGACGGAATTAAAGTCTTTTTCAACCTCTCGTGATGATGCTTCTTCAATGAAAAGCCACGGGTGGCACGGGCCATCCAAGAAACTAGGACGCTTTATACCATGCAAGAGTACTCTTTTAAAAGCTGGAGCTAAAACTCCTCTGACTAGATGTGCAGCTTTTTCTGTGACAGAATCATCTCCAGCCCTGCTATACTTAACACCCTTTTCATCTAGCAGCTTGACAAATCTTGCTGGAAACCAACCTCTTAGACCATTCAACTCGCCAATCCAACAGTGTTCATCTCTTGAGCTGATCACTTCAATAACGTCATTTTTCCTAAAACCTAATTCATCTCCATCTCTTCTTTCAAAGTCTAAGAGTGCTTTAGCTCGCCTCCTTTTACTCCTTGACACATTGACGTATCTTTCTCTATCAGCTGCATGACTTTGCATTGTGTAGTCTGCTGTCAACTGAACCTCAGAGGCTAGTTGTGGTTCAAGAGCTAAGAAGTGACGAGCAACTTGCAAAATTGCTTCTCTGAGATCAACTAAAATTTCTGTCTGCTTCACATTCTTCGAAACGGCATCTTCATTATTACTATCTTCCCCAAAGAGTATTGTTTGTATCACTGATTTACTTTTCTTTATCTGGCGTCTCTGAAGCTGTTGCTTAGGTAAATTGGGTACGGCACTAGGATTACCTACCAGAGCTCCCTGATCTGCCATCAGGTATGCTAGATGTCTTCTTCTATGAGTTTCGATCAATGTGGGACTTAAAGTGTCCCCACAAACTTCATCAATTGTTTTAATCATAAGTTCAACATCGTCAATTTCACCAGGAATGTCAGATAGAGCATTAAATATTTGTGCGGAATTTGATATTTCTGTAAATCTATTCTCTCTTATTTTCAGCATAGCCAATGTAACCTTAAATAGCACTAAAGAGCCGTCTAAAAAGAATAAATCCCAAATTCTGAGTAGAATCTTCATATGAACAACATTGGCATACAATGTCAAAAACCAATGCATTGTTATCAGAGAGAGCTCAATGTCATGTGCATTTAAAACCTGATCAATCCCCGGCAAATATGTTGAAATCAGGCTTCTTAATACTTTTTGGTCTGCTTGGATTCCTATTAAAGTAGAAGAATAATAAGATGCTGGTAGCAAGTCTTCTACTGTTGTGCACATAATCCAAAATGCATCTTCTTCTTCCATTAATAACAGTAGGGATGCTGCAATCATTCCAGTGCCCTGACAGTATCCAATGTCAGGGTAAAGCCATGCTAGTGCTCTCAGTATTCTGCGCAATCTTGGTACCCCAGTGCTGGTTGGGTGTGAGAAGCAAACATTATTAGGTAATATTTGCACCAAGTCTTTTTCAATTTGTTTACTTGTTACCAATCCATCGTCACTTGACGCTCGTACAATCTCATGGTATGTTATTTCGGTAGAAGCTCTTTTCTTATTTGCACCACATAAATGCATCCAAACCTGAGGGCGGAGTGAGTGCGGCACACCATCTTTCACCATTTTTTGAAGTTTGTCAGTTTTTTCAAGTTTTCCTTCTCCTTCAGAAAAGTTTATTTCTTTACTGTAGAATTCCCACTGAAGACGATGTTGATCATCCTCTACAAATGCATTTGCTAATAATTTATTAGAACTTGGTTCGGGTCCGTCTTCTTCTTCAACACAAAATCCAAATTCGTCAAATCTGTAGTCCGGGAGTCCACCACCGTGACCTTCAGATTCTGGTTGCGCCAATTTAGCCATTATGTCTTGAGGTACCATGCTAGGCGTAAGTGCTGAGAATGGTCCACCAGGTGCCGGAAGAAGCTCATCAGCAATATTCAATCCTCGTATCGCATCGATCATATCTTCTGGGTCGTCGTCAGCTAATGCAGCACTTATTTTACGTTCATGGTCTTCACGTCCCACATAACCCTCATGATCGCGTGAACTAAACAGAGATTTTGCTAAATCCATTTTACTTTAAGTGAAACTGCGCTTTATTTATCAATATTATTGGTGCAATTTGTTGGGCTTTCTCCTTACAAAACAATTTCACGTACACTCATTGTTGTAGATGGCAAACGTCAAAATAAATAAAGGTCAAACGTCAGCCCCGATTTGAGGACAAAGTTATTCTATATCGTTGGATCACTACTTTGTGGAACTGTAAATTATACGTTTTCCTTGTCACGCATATAAAGGAATCGCCTAGCATGTCTCTTTCTTACACAACAGTGATGCTAAGTTAGTAATAGTGAAGATTGCAAAAATAATTTGGTTTTCTAGTGTTACGAGTTATCGATTTTCTATTGGTCCAGAGACAACTAAAATATAAAAAGTTTTGGATTGATGATAAAACTGCTGAATGTAACAATAATTAAATTGTTAGGAAACAGAGTGTATCAAGCAAAATGACGATGATGGTGTGTAATCATGCCGATGATGGTGTGTAATCATGCCGAATACACACTAAGCATAAACAGAATAATAATATTCAATGTAAAGTTTGGGAAATGGACAAAATGCTGAAAATTTTCCGATCGTCTTCGAGCTTACGTATCAGATAGAAGAAATTAGTAGTAATGAATATTTTAAGATAATTATCAGGATACTAGTTGTTTGCTGTATCTAGCAAGATGACTAAAATGTAGATTCGGATCAGTCGGATCCGAATCTACAATTCTAAGGGACAGCTACAGCACTACCCTTTTCAAAAAAATTAATGCTCTTTGGTAAGGTTAATCGATCGATCCTTTAAAAAGTAAAGTTTTGATTCAATCAGTTTTTCTTGGGTAACCTGTAATCTGGATGAATGTTTTTAACAAAATTCCTTTTGATATGTTGAAGATTACAGCAATCTACGTGCAAATAGTGACACTGTGTTGATATATACTACTATACTGTGACTATCAGGTTTGTATACTCGGTTTTCTTTAAAATTTCGATTGTGTTTACCAATAACATTATCTCTCACAAATAAGCAATTAAGAAAAAGGAATTACTTTAATTAACATTTCAATTATTCATAGCTAGCTGCTTTTACGGGTGGAGTTCATATCCTATTCATTGTTTATTTTGGTCAAACTAAGAAAATCAGATTTTGTGTATTTTGGTTTGCTATTCCTAACCCTTGGGTGCCCTAAGTCTGATGGTGCACAATTTAAAAATAACAATAAGTATATTAAAACTTTCCGAAATATTTTGATGGGATCCAGGATTCTTGCCAGCTTTAGGCCAGCTCATTCGAGCTTATGTTGTACATAAAATTCTATATATTTTTTGGTTCTTACATGATGGTCTTGCTTGGAATCTTTTCAGTTTCATTTCTTATTGTAATTTACTACTAAATTGGTTTATGTTGAAGAATGGGGAGACCTTTACCTTGCAGTGAGGCAACACTGCCTGGCAATAATAATAAAACAGTAAAACTAAAGCTCTGTGCTTATGCAAATAAACCACTCATATCAATTTAAACTCACTACTTAAACACTATGCAAGGTGGAAGGGACACTGTCGCTAAAACGGTTACCATGTTTTCAGTACATCAGCTCAGCTGTTCCATACATTTTGATGGTGTAGGTATTGCAGTTTTGTAGGAAATAGCTGTTATATTATAATAACCAACATAGAATTTATTTGTGGGGGGGTTCAGAGTGATGTACTGAGTATGTGGTAACCATTTTATCATCGGTATCCCTCCCACCCTGTATTTACCACTTTAATTAGTAAAGGTTGCTTAACACTGTTCCGTAATATTATTAGACTGCTATAGTAGAGACATCTAACAAGAGTAATACAAGTAGTGTTAAAAAGAACCTGTGAATTGTATCTTGATGCCTGTAGTGCATTACTGATGAAAGCACAATAGTATGAAATGATGCTTAGTATTACGGACTTCAGTTACAAACACAACTTGTACAAAAACACTTTCATACAATATTATCTCTCTCTGAAGCTATTGACTTTCACCAATAAGCATTAATTACATTGTTAATACATGATATATTAACATTAGGATGGCTGTTAAAAAGTGTTGCATTGACAACTGTAAATCATGTTCTACGAGAAAGGAGGACAAAGGTGTAACATACCACAAGTTCCCAAAAAATGATGCAATACGTAACCTTTGGATAACTGTAACACATAACAAAGACACAGACACAGACTTGTCCAAGTTTGTGTGCTCACGGCATTTCTGTAAAAATGATTTTCAAAGTTTCAAGGACTCTAAATTCAAATTGAAAACAGGTATTTCGTAGAATGTCCGTATTGCTTGAATGGGTTAGTTTTATTATACATGGTTTATGTTAATTATGATTTGTATTCTTTTTTTTTTTGTATGTAGCCACTTAGATGTTTTATTTATTTTCTGTATTGAATGGTACTGCAGTTTTGGTTGCTATTTTGAAAAACACTAGGGGCAGTGTATCTATGTCTTCTTTCTGTCTATCTCATTGTATTGGCTAAAGGTACACTTGCTAAAGACTGCAACATTTGAATGTAAAACTTATTTTTAGTTTAGAAAAATTTGCTTTACATTGGATCTTTTTGATTTTCTGTCATACTTTTGTTATTGCTGTCAGTAGACATAAGAATTATGAAATATTGAAGTATGAAAATGTTAGTTACATAATCATTTATTATTTGCCCAAGATGCACTTGTAGAAACCACTGCATTATCATTGCATGTTAAAGGTGTTAGATAAAACACAGTTACTGATAACACAGTTGATTACAGACGCAATCCCATCAATATTTCCATGGGATTCTGACACTGATGAAGATATGGAAGACATAACTGCCCCAGTGGAAGGTTTTAGCAAAGATTGTGAAGTCGAGAATGTGGATGCTATAAAAAGGTTTATTGAAGCACAGGAGAAAGAGATACAGGACCAGAAAGAAGCAGATATTCAGAATACTGAAAAAAATAATGACTCGGAAGACAATAAACCAAGTCAGGAAGAGACACTATGTGTGGCCAGCAGTGTGATAGATATGATTCTTGATAAGTCTGAGATAGAGATTGCTAGGAAGAAAGATGTAGCAAATAAAGAAGTTTTTAGTCCTATGGAATTTAAAGGTAAGAAAAAATAACTAATCATCTTGGCACATATCAAATTTGCAATCTTTATGCAGCCTACACGTTGAAGCCGTCGGGTATGCCGGCGTCATGTCAACTGAACACGCACTAAGTTGACGACGTGCCCGGTGGCTTTGGAGTGCTCCATTATGTAAACAAAATTCACCGTAATATCCTGTGATGAACTTGACCTAGGGCCAATGATGCTAAGTTAAAAATAAATGCGTGGAATCCTTGTGTAAATTCATTTGTGAGTGTAACAAAAACGAATTAAATATACTTTTGTCGTCTGACTTAGGAAACAACAGTACGGCACTGTCTGTTGGCTCTAAGGTGGAGGTTAAAGACTTCGGAGATGAATGGCACTCTGCAGAAATTATAGAAGTTGACTATGAAGATATGGAGGTACTTGTACATTATATTGAAACAAAAAGGTGAGCACTATATTGATTATCTACCGAATCTTGAACATATACGTGACGATTAGCCCATAGCAACTGCATTAGTCATCCTACAGCTTCTCGTGTGCGTTACCCCAACAAGAAAGTATCTCCTAGAGTTATATGAGTAGAACGTATAGTTGGTGCCTTATCTGCTGTAAATGTGCCCCCACATAAAAAATGTGTGCCCCCTGTCGTTTCGAAAAAAAATCGAAAAAACGATTCTTGCTGGGGTAACGTTTTTCTAGCAGGAAAATTCTAAACGAATGATCGGAGAGAGAAAAACTGTGCATGGCCAGATAGCTTATATGTGTGCCAAAATGTGCCCCCAAAAATAAAATCTGTGCCCCTTCAGATTTTCGAGATATTGCATTTCCTGCTGGAGTAACGTTTTGATGAATAGTATATCTCTAAAACCATTGCATGTGCCCCTGTAGAATAAACATACGCGAGTAGCTCTTAATGTGTGCCCCTTTGTGCCCCAATTAGATTTTAGAAAATATTTATAGTTTTCAAGTTATCGCGGTTTTATGAAAACCCGAAAAAACATCGCAGCGCCTAAATGAGACAAGGCATAACTTCGCTGAAAACTGTATTCGGTCTTTCTTGACGCTAATAATAACCATACAAAGTTTCAAAAATGTTCATGCATGCGTTTTTGAATAATCTTGCTAAATGTAAAAACGATGGTGTCATAACTTTGACGGCAAAATACAAGGAACTGGCACAATCCCAGATGTGTAGGTGTAAACCAAAATCTTGTGCCTTTAGTCAAAAATATATGGTGAAAATATTGAGCTTCAAATGTTACGCATTAAGTAAATATAAACAAAAAACCAAAATATGTAAACAACGGCTGGTTATCCGACCAAATCTGAATGACTACTAAAAAGCGACGGATTCATACATATCGATGACCTTCTTTACTTTACTCACTAACCGGTTCACACGTGTTGTGCCTGAGTACACTGAAGTAGAAAAGTAATAACTAATAAAATAAAGTTGTTATTGGATTATATTTTAATAGCTGTTTCTATGACCTTACACATGATTAAGTACATTTATAAGAGCCATTTTCAAATAAAATGTACATGTGACTAACATGCTCAAAATCGTGACCAAACTGTTTTGTGACATACCTGTATTTTTATACTAATGTAAGTCACATTTATTGTAAAGCAGAGTTAAAACTATGTCCTACTGCTCAAATTGAGCAGGGTCCGGCAGGGAGCTAAAATGCAGGTTTAATGATCAAATTTAGCATTTATTCGAAACCTCCAAATTATTATTTTAAAAAATTACACTAAAACTCTTTTATATCTATTTTCCGTAAATGTCGGATTTATTTATTAGTGAAACGTTTTGTATGGAGATAACACCGGACGCCGCCGGCATATAATTTGTTAAAATTTTCAGCCGCAGTGTAAACATGTTTTCTTTACACGTAGATGTGAGTTATGTCATATGAGTGACGAAATGTGACTCATATGTGTAGCATTTTCGTGAGAAACAACCTCAATTAGCCACAATATCAGAATAACTTGTAATATATAGATAAAGACGATACATACATGAATTGTATTAATAGGCTAATGCTATGAAAATAATACTCGCTTCTTTATTTGGAAATGCACTGTTATTCACACGTATTTTTTTTGTACAAATTGCAGCGACGTTTCGTGACAACAAATAAACTGACACTAAATATTTTCGTACTAAATAAAGGCGTAGGAAAAAAGAAAAAACAGGAAAACTCATTCCTACATCTTTATGAACTTAGAGCATTGTATTGATGATATTGATGATTATAATTTTGTATCTACATATGTCTTACAGCCGCGAATAATATTTTAATCAACATACAACCTAGCACTCATAGCACTGGTGTGCAAATTGCAAAAAACGTAAGAAAATTTGAATTACGCGGGTTGGTTGGAGCATTCACCTTAACCAAATAAATGTTGGTACCTACAGTTTTGAGAGTTGTATTTAGTGTATACCTATAGTCAACCGCACAATGATCTGTGATGCAACAACGTGTTTCCATTTTGTATGTCGTATTACGTACCTATGAGGGATTTATAATTATTAACCAACGATTATATTAATGCTGATTATGTATTGTCACATAATTTTGATTTGATGGCGTTTTAGATATCTAAGTGTCATTCCACAGTCATGTGATAATGTTGTATGTATATGCAAGTTACTCGTAAGAATATTATTTATCTGTAATTTCAAATTTAATATTTTTTTACACAATATTATTCTTATACTTAATATTGATCTGTGATTTTTTGTGATGTTTACTAATTATAATTATGTTAGGCTATGAAAAACTGATCTGTGATTTAAATAATAATGACTACACAACGTGCAAATAATTTATAATATTTATAGGTAGGAAATTTGATCTGTGATTTGATGCAATAATTACTTTAAGAATTAAAATTAAGGGAATAAAAATAATAATTTCCACATCAACAAGCTGTTTCATTTATATAGTCACAAGGTGCATTTAATATATTTTTTAATTAGCCCTCAAAACTTTTGAACGCGACTGTAAGGACAACAGCTTAGGTATAATACGTCCAATAAAGAAGGTCCTCGTTAAGTATGAATCCGTCGCTTTTTAGTAGTCATTCAGATTTGGTCGGATAACCAGCCGTTGTTTACATATTTTGGTTTTTTGTTTATATTTACTTAATGCGTAACATTTGAAGCTCAATATTTTCACCATATATTTTTGACTAAAGGCACAAGATTTTGGTTTACACCTACACATCTGGGATTGTGCCAGTTCCTTGTATTTTGCCGTCAAAGTTATGACACCATCGTTTTTACATTTAGCAAGATTATTCAAAAACGCATGCATGAACATTTTTGAAACTTTGTATGGTTATTATTAGCGTCAAGAAAGACCGAATACAGTTTTCAGCGAAGTTATGCCTTGTCTCATTTAGGCGCTGCGATGTTTTTTCGGGTTTTCATAAAACCGCGATAACTTGAAAACTATAAATATTTTCTAAAATCTAATTGGGGCACAAAGGGGCACACATTAAGAGCTACTCGCGTATGTTTATTCTACAGGGGCACATGCAATGGTTTTAGAGATATACTATTCATCAAAACGTTACTCCAGCAGGAAATGCAATATCTCGAAAATCTGAAGGGGCACAGATTTTATTTTTGGGGGCACATTTTGGCACACATATAAGCTATCTGGCCATGCACAGTTTTTCTCTCTCCGATCATTCGTTTAGAATTTTCCTGCTAGAAAAACGTTACCCCAGCAAGAATCGTTTTTTCGATTTTTTTTCGAAACGACAGGGGGCACACATTTTTTATGTGGGGGCACATTTACAGCAGATAAGGCACCAACTATACGTTCTACTCATATAACTCTAGGAGATACTTTCTTGTTGGGGTAACGCACACCAGCTTCTCTGGGTGTTTGACTATGTCGACATTATGTACATTAGTGAAGCATCTCTGCTAACTCACATTTTCAGAAGAACCGTAATGTTTCACGTAGGGCGATATCCTTGATACAACAAAAAAGTTTACTTGCAAAAAAAACCATTGCCATAAATACTTCCTTTTATAAAGCTGGCCACTTAAAAAAAAAACAAAAAATTAAAAACAAAATAATGACAATGTGTTCATAATTTTTTCGTAAGTAATTAAAATGTCGTTCTCGTACAATACACGCAATAAAACATTGCGCGAAAAACGCAGGTATGTTGTTACATTTATTAAGCTTGCTATTCAAAACAATTATTAAATTGTTTTAAAGTAAACTTTTTCATGAATTTTCGATTTCGTGAAAACATTTCCTATCCTAGATCAGATAATGTTTCTTACTATGGTTTCTTGGATTAGAATTTAAAAAGAAAAACGAAACCTCTATAATTTCAGTTTTTGTTGTAATTGTGAGTACAGTTTTTTAATAAGATTATTAACAATAACTTCATTGATGATTAATTAGAAAGCAAAAGACCATTCAGCAGTTCGGTAACGGGCTAGTATCGTGATATATCTCGAGTTTCATTTATTACACAATTGCAATAATGAAATAAAAGATAGCTACTATTAAAAATAACAAAAAAAATTACTTACAGACATGACGAATGGATAAGCGTGGGCAGTCCACGTTTACGCCCGGTCATCCTGTCTAGCGCCAGTAGTGTGTCGACTACATCCACGGTGAAGCCGGGCCCTAGTTCTGAGGAGAGCATCACTGATACTATACCTATAGCCAATCTGAAAGAAGAACCCAAGGATGTGAAGGTGGAAGACAAATGTAAGCTGAGCTATGCAATGGGCGAGCGATGTCTCGCGAGGTGGCGCGATAATAGACGCTTTATAGCCACTATTCTGAGAGATTTGGGGGATGGTGAGTTTTAAAATAGATTTGAAAGACCTTTTATATGTATTTTGTTTACACCAGATTTAAAAAAATTAAATAGACGCATGGCAAAATAATTTTTTGTTAGTTTTTTTTTGTTTATAACATTTTCTTTATTATTTTTTTGACAGGCAATTACGAGATAGTATTCGACGACGGTTGCCATTGGACGTGTAACATAACTAGGCTGCACAAACTGCGTTCAAAATCGGGCGAATTAGGCGCGACGTCGGCACCCCTTACGTACGGTGCGGGGCCTAGCAACACGACCCCACAAACAAACACACAGTTCCCGTCACCAGCTTTTCACACACACCTCTTCGATCCCACGCGAGATTACTTAGGATCCAAAAGCGAACGCCGCGAAATGAAACGTAAACTTAACATCAAAGAAATATTCAACATAGGACAGAAGAAGTCGCGTAAGCAGAAGACTGAAACGGAAAAGATCTTGAAGACAGAGCCCAGAAAACCAAGGATTCTGAAGAAGAGAAGAGAGAAGGTGGTCAAGTTGAAGCTAGCGAGTGAAGTGAAGACTGATCTGCCTGGTGAGTGCTGTTTAGTTTCTACCTTATTATTTCTACAGCATTGTTGATTTCTAATAATAAATCTTAACTGTAGATGCTGTAGCTTCGATCATTGGAACTGTTAACCAAGAGGAACCAGCACCTCTGGAGGTGAATGAAGAAGATAAAGCAGCACAAATCCAAGAAGACAAAGCAGAAGGAGTCCAACAAGACATAAAGGAGGAAGTCCAACAAGACATAAAGGAGGCAATCGAACAAGGAATCTCTGACGTCACGAATAAAGAAGCTACTATTAACGAACCTGAAGAATCTCCAAGTTTAATAGATAGTGAAGACCTAATTCAGTTGGAAGACTTGAGAGGTGAACTGGACCCGGTAAGTGAACTTTTGGTTTCTAATTATTCCATGATGGAAGTTATATGGTTTCTCATCTAAAACTGTATATTTCTTTTAAAGCCGGCCTTTGGTGTTGTGAAAGTGAGTGGTGTTTAAACTTTTTAGCTTTAGTTAGTTACCTTTTTTTCTGGTTTTAATTTATATATTTCATAAATAGGTCCTGGAAGAAGAAGTGAAACTCGAACAGTTCGAGAAAACAGACGACAGTAGACACGAGGAAGTCATTGACAGAATAAAAGAGGCCATCAACAAACTAGAAGATGGTCTCCACAACGAAAATATCGGCTCGCCCATACTGGTACCGAAGGAAGAAATACTAACGTCTCCGGAACTAAAACCTGAACAAGAAATGGAAGTTAAAGAAGAGTTAGAACAGGTGGCAGAAGTGAAAGATAAAAGTAAGAAGTTGCCAAAGATAAAGAAGGGTAAGAAGTTGCGGTTATTGCGGGAGAAGAAGGCGCAGATGCAAGCTGAGAAGGTGCAGAGTGAGCTGGACAAGATGAGGAAGCAGATGGATGAAATGCGGCAGCAGATGCTGAAGGGGCAGGAGTTGAGCAAGGGTACTTCTTTTCCGGAGAGCTTCCTTCTGCCGGGCGAGTGGTGCTGCCACTGGGTGAATGGCCAGCCCGTGGGGGCCGTCAGCGAGATCGAGTGCGAGCCGCGAGGAGACCCAGGTGCACAGGCGCCGCTGCCTAGGAGGAGTGTGCAGGTATGAACTGGTACTTTTTAATTCTTACAATCAATACTCCTGAAGTTAATAAGATGCGACCCTACTGAGGATGTGTCGTCTCAAAATATGTTACAGACCTTGGGCTGCACGTTTACTGCAGGATTATTATTTGTTAGAAATAGGCACTTGAAACTGTATTACTCATATCTTTCTATGTAGACTAGCACCCCGGCCCGGCTTCGCACGGGTAGCACTTATATATAGTTTGTTGGTTGTTTTGGTGGACGGATGGGGACAGTAATGTGATGAAGTGTAGGAGCCATCATACGTGCAGTGGGCAGCACATCAGATTCACGTATAGAATACTACTGCGATATCAATCTTTATTTGAGTTACACCACGTAACAACACGCTGCGTTCCTTAACTGGCATAATGGACGTTGGCAAGAAGGCTGCAAGGCTAAAATGGGATTGAGCGGGTCACGTCAGCCGTATGCACAATGACCGCTGGGCAAAGGTCTCCACACGATGGTTGCCGGAAGACGCACGGCGCCGCCGAGGCCGGCCCAGAAAGAGGTGGCGAGACGATCTGGACGCGTACCGCGAAAGCTGGTTCGAGGAAGCACGGGAAAAGAGCACATGGAAGGAATTGGGGGAGGCCTTTGCCCATCAGTGGGACAGTACCGGCTAATAATAAAAACAAATAATTTAAATGTTTTTTTATATTGTTTTTAGTTTATGAAATATTTAAAAATGTAGAAGATTTGTATAAAAATAAATAAAGGAAATAATAAAACAAATAAAAGAGTTCGTTAAGGATAAAATATGTAAAGGTTGCGTTTCTACTATAATAGTGTAGAGTTGAGAAATTGTATGTTTTTAAAGCGCTAATCTCAGGAACTACTGTCTCGTTGGTCATATGTTCTATTCCCGGGTCGGGCAAAGTGTTTTCGGGTTTTCCATTAGAAGTCACTAAGTAGCGGTCCTGGATTTGTGCCCCGTTGATGGCAATAGGCTCGCCCCTATTATATGGGACTTATTGGGCAGCGTTCTGCCCACGCTAAAGAAGTCGACATAGCACTAAGTAAAACCTGCCGCATCGTAACAGGGCGCTTAAAACCTACCCCCCTTATGATACTGAAGCCACTGGTACGTATAGCTCCAACAGTCGTGCGCCGAGGAATAGCTAGCTACTCATCCCAAAAGGGGAAAACAGCAAAGAGACATTCGTCACCCCCCTGTATTAGTGGTGCGTCGTAATGTCTTTTCTGCGTAATTGGTTGTATAAGCAGTTTCGTGGATATGCGTAACTAGTTTCAAAACCGATTATTTTTGTAACTAGTTACTTCTGTGTTATCATATTAAGTTTTACTAATACAATTAGAAATATATCGATCCAATGAACCTGTTACACATTTAACCGGTGTAATGTATTTTAATAAAAATTTTCAAAGAAAACTAACATAGTGTTCTTTGTAAAATTTTATCAAATTGAACTTTCCTTCATACTTTATCCAGCCCTAGGACTGGCTGCAAAACTTGATTAAAATGAAATTACAAAGTATGAAATAGAAATAAAAACAAACTAACTGAAACTCGATGTATGATATACTAATAGTTCAAAAGAAGAATGAAGATCGGTCGTGTAGTTTATTCATTACAGACAAAAACACAAAATTCCAAAAATATTAATCTTTTCTCTTTGTAATATCAGTGTAGATGAAGTTTGGTAAATAACCACGTCATTACGCCTTTTTAATAGGTATTATAACTACGAATAATACTTGAAGAATCAATTAATTTTATTAATTGAAGGATAAAGTTTGAGTCTTTTTTTTGTATTCTAGGTTGAAGACAAAAGATTACCAGAAGGCTGGACCAAACACATGGTTCGTAGGAGCTTTGGACATTCTGCGGGCAAGTGGGACGTCGTGTTAGTTGGGTATGATATTTTCAATGAGATAAACTCCCCATCCCATCACCCGTGCCAACTTATTCGCGCAACACATCTTTTCTTGAGTAATCTCGAAATTAACTCTCTTTCAACCAATCATGCCATTGTTTCTTTGGTTTTTCTGTTTTATTCACATTCTTTTACATTTTTTTGTGAGTTTTTGACCGTTATCTCTGCTTTGTAGCCCCGACAACCGAAGGTTCCACACCAAGCACGAAATGCGTCTATACTTAGAGAACAAACCTGAGCTTATCGAGCAAGGTTACGAACACGCGCTCACAGACTTCGGCGTACACCTGAAGATGGCGCGGCGCCTTGGCTGGATAACGCACACTCCCGACGGAGCACCGAGCGCCGCCCCGCTTGCGCCGGGCACGCTCAGCAGCACCTCGCCGCTCGTCAAGCGAAGGAAGCTGAGTCTCAAGAAGAACAGAAAAGAAAGAGATAGAAAAGAAAAGAAGATGATACCCAAGATAACTATTAAGATGAAAGATGTAAGTGTGGGTTTTTTTTGCTGAAAGTAATTATCCTCGTGCTCCAGTGGTCCATCCCAAAGGAAAAATGCGTTCGTGATACAATGTATACTGAATATAAGTAGCATGTCACTTTGTCACTCACTGCACTAATGCACGTGATGCACCCGATTCCTCAAATACCTTAAAAGAATTTGAGAACCTGGTCCGTGCCTTACTTAGGATCCCATTTGTTTTTTGAAAATGCACTAATGTATTGTTCTTTTGCCACAGTACGAACCACCAGACGACTCTATGCCGTCTCCAGGTGGTTTAAGCGTCACTGACAGTATTCCTGCTGAAGTTATCGATGTGCCGCCATTAGAAGATGGATATGGTATGTATCTATCTACCAGTGGCGAAGGGTGAAAATTAAGTCATAGGAAGCCGAAGAAAAAAAATGAGAATTGATTTTTTAGTTTTTTTTTCTGTTTGTTTTGACCTTATTTTCGTTATCAGCGAACCCGAAAACCATGAAAATGACACCCACGAAAAAAATGAAAATTTTCGTCGGCGCCATCTTGGATTTTCATTTTGACCTGATTTTCGTTATAAGTGACCCCGGAAACTTTGAAAATGGCACCCGTGGCGGAAAAAAAGTAAAGCATAAAATACAGAGGAAACAAAAAATCAAAGTGATTTTACCTTAATAAGTCAACAAAATAAAAAAAAACTATTACATTACTCATTCTATTTCGTTGACCCCTAAATACTTTATTTTTCTGGCCCTCCCATAACTCGATAATCTTCGGCTTACCGGACTCTCTACAAAACGGTATTGCCAGCCGCGAAGTCACATGTGCGCGTCCATCCGACTTTAGTTCAGAATTCTGACACCCGAGCACCGGCTTATTTGGCGCTGCCGGTTGCTTTATTTGTTGACATGAAATTTTTTGTAATTTTTTAAATGTTTTCAATCCTATGTTGTATTAAATGGCTGTACTGTGATGACCCACAGATGTGTATGTAATATACTATTTGACTACAGTGTCTTCTGTAGTCAAATAGTATGTAAGCTGGAGTACATATCTCTAGTACATATCATGATTATTATTATTTGTCTATAGAATACTGACTGTGCCATTTTTCAAACAGAAGCCCCCTTTGAAAAATGGCAGGAATTGAGTTCTATGGAACCTTCGCTACTGCTATCTACCCATGATACTTTCTTTTTCAATAGATTGTGCACAGGATTTCTTACCCACTGTTTTCCATAGAGATCTATGTTTTTGAAGAGTTGACTTTTAACTACCTGACTTACTCATTCCTAGACAATTCAAAAGTGCGCCCGTAAATGGTTTAGTTGAAATAAACGCTTTTTCTCTTTTTCAGTATATGTGGGCTCACTTAAAGTGCAAATAATCGAGAACCTTCTGCGATGCCCGGCCGAAGGTTGCTTCAAAAACTTCAGAAACAACACGCTACTACAGATGCACATCAATCACTACCACAGAGAACTTAGGAAGATGATGGGAGCGACTCCTAAGGTGCTGGATCTAGCATACGCTAGGACTCTGCCAGTAGGGATGGAAACTCCTCGCTCCAAGGAAGACAACAAGATCATCAAGGTCAAAATTCCCCGACCACCAAAACGTGAAGAGCCCAGACCACCCGTAAAAGACCCAGAAGTAAAAGACATTGAAACTGAATTACAAGTGGACACCAGATCCATTACGCCTGTTAAAGATGGCGACGGAATACCTGTTCCCAGGAGTCAGGACTCGCCCAAACTGCGGCAGGCTCTCATCAACAAGCCTGTGAAAAAACGACCAAGAGTCCTCTTACCTGTTAGAAGACCGGAGCCCGAGCGGGTCATACCAGACCCTATTTACGAAGAGATAGATGTTGAGGAGACAGAAACCATCGAGCCCATCATCGAAATACCAGCTTTAGACATGCCTTTGGACTTCGAGAGTGCCATATCAACGCATACAGTCAGCAAACCTGTGTTAGAGAAGAAACGTAAAGGCGAGAAGCGACGTAAAACCTTCGCGGTGGCTGCTAAAAGGCCAGCTAGTGAAGAAGAGGACTGGTACGGGGTGAACTCGGACTTCGAAACCCGGTCCAGCTTCCCCAGGTCTGGGACACCGGACTCGAAGGTGGATTCCAAAGTGGCGCCCGCATCTTCAGAGTCTAATGAAGAGCACAAGGAGGCTGCTAATATGTACATGTTTAATGAGAGTAAGTTGAATTATTCTTTGTCATTTTAATGCCAGATGAATCTGACTTGAATGAAATACATCGCTTGAAATTTCGCTAGTTAATTTAACCTTGAATAAACAAATGTAATCAATTGTCCGTGTTTACAGATGGCGAGAGGATCAAGATAGTGCACATGAAACGCGAAGAGATCATCAACTGCCACTGCGGGTTCCGCGAGGAGGACGGACTCATGGTGCAGTGCGAGCTGTGCTTGTGCTGGCAACATGCCATGTGCCACAACATACAGCGGGAGTGTGACGTGAGTGAACTGTAATCATTTGATCTGGTAGTATCTCGGCCAAAATCAAGGATTGGTAAAGCGATGCATGAAGAAAAACGCTCTTTTATTAACCTTGCTCAAAGAAACACTGTCAACAATCCGAGATTGAATTTCGATGTGCTTTGGCACGTGGCGGCGAGAATGCTATTTTACGTGATAATCCACAATACATGTCTGTGTCGGGAGTGTGCTCAGCTTTATCTACTCAAATTTTTTTTTTTTCAGAAAATCCCATTCCCTTCCAGCAACTTCTTTCAATTTATCTTTTGTTAATGTTAATTTCAAACTACCCAGGTGCCAGAAAAATACACATGCAGCATCTGCCTGAACCCTCGCCGCGGTCGCCGGTCGCAGCGATTCCTGCACGACCAGGACCGTATGTACGAGGGCCTGCTGCCGAACAGCAAGCCGTGCGAGACGCTGCGCCGCTCGCACGAGTTGACCGGAAACCTACTGAGGATCCAGGATGCTATCCATGCGCTGAAAGTCAAGTGTTATGTGGCTAGGTGAGTATTGAAATATAAGATTATCTTAGCTTGTCAGTTTTTAAATTTCTTTTAAATGTGTATACAGAAATTCAGAAAAAAATAGTAAGAAAGAATTAGTAAAAAACATGACTCGGGAGTCAATATGGCGCAGAGGCGACACTTTAAACCTTTTCGAAATTGCGATTCGCCGTATGAACGATTGCGTATATTACTATCGTAAAAACCCATAGAACTACCATTGGCTAATAATACCATTAGGAGCTCTCCTATCAGGAACCAAACATTCAAGTCCCAGCACATTTTTTATAAAAATGTTTTTACTCAACCATCCATAGCAAAAAAGACCATCCAAAGCTCTACCTGTGGGCCAAAGATTGGGAACAAGTAGAGATCCAGAACACGCAGGAGAAGCTGAACTCGGACTACTCGGACCTGAACATCATGATCAACAACATGGACAAGGAGAACCAGCCTCTCCGCCCAGATGACGTGAAAGACTTGCCGATGGACATTCGCACCCCTACCTTTGACGAACAGCAGGAGCATGAGAGGTAGGTGCATTTTGCTAGTTGACCAAGTAAGGTGATATGATAAAATTCGGATTTGTGTACCAGTGATAGGACCTAAAATGTCAAGCTGGCCAGTACTGGTTATTCTGACCAGAGAAAAACGAATATTCTGCGTTTTTTCAGACTCGGCACTCTTTTTGTGACAAAAGCTCCGTAGAAATAATATCTCCAGACGTCGAACGGCTTTCCTTCGAAGTCCCGAACTAATTTCTGTGTTCAGTTAATTCTAATTTCCCCATTTCTGCTCTTCTCAGGTACACACAAAGGGAGGCTCCGCTGGGTTCTCAGTCCTTACTGAGTGGCCTACTGTCAAGTCCCGGTGGGGCGTCACTGGACCTGCCTATCAGCACGTCTGAGTTGGAACGACTTGCCAAGTCTGTACAAGGTAAGCTTACCTAGTATCTTTCTTCTCCCGTATCTGCCTGAAGTATAAAATAATAGCTAATTCTGTAGTGAGGATATTCCAACAGCCAGTCAGCAATGTGTTAGGGGGACTGTCTAGTAGTGTACAATTCCTTACCTTGATACTTATGCTAAGAATTGAATCTTACTGCGAACCTCTTGTTTGTGTCATCAAATATCTGCTTATCCTGATTTATTTGAATATTTCCAGAACAAGAACCCCAGCGCGCCGTGATCGCGGCCCCGCAGCCCGAGGCGCCGATAGAGAACGCGGCGTGTCGCCGGCAGCTGCTGAAGCACGTGCAGCGGTGCCAGGCGCTCATCGACGCCAGGCTTGACTCTATCGAGGCACAAGTTGCAGGTAAAGCTCCAAATTCCTATTATAAGCAGACCGTCAAAGAGCCCCCTTGTTGGCTTAGC
This sequence comes from Noctua janthe, assembly GCA_910589295.1. NCBI lineage: Eukaryota > Metazoa > Arthropoda > Insecta > Lepidoptera > Noctuidae > Noctua > Noctua janthe. The sequence continues at coordinate 6,041,604 of OU342556.1, read as the reverse complement.
AAGCGCAGTCGATTTGATATTTATTTCAAAGCTTGCTCCTTAGTTACACTTTCAACGTGAATCTTATTTGTTTATCTGAAGATTTTTTTGTTTTTAACGTTGTCGACAGTCTAACTTTACTGCTTTGGGAATACTAGCGTGATTTTCTGAATTATATCTTTCTGCCATATTTCAATTAATTGGATTATTTTCAGAATTAGAATCTCAAGACCCATCGTTTGAGGACGACGAAACAGCGGATTACTTCCCGCGCACCAAACAGACGGTACAGATGCTGATACGAGATCTGGAAACCATGGAGGAGCTAGGATCCATCACTTAAACTCATAGCCACTGTGGAAGTACCCTAGGATAGCTCATAGATGTGATAAGCACATATTTTCATAAATTTAATACATGTTAGGAAGTAACTGAAAAATTTAATGATTTATGAGGTGCGTTAATAAATCAATGTAAATTTTGATTGAAGTAAATATGCAAATATATGATTATGTAATACTGTTTATGTAATACTAGCACCCTGGCCCGGCTTCGCACGGGTAGCAGTAATTATGTATAGCCGGATGCCTTGCTGGGATGACTTGATGGTGGGTGAATAGTCATGTGGTAAAGTTTTAAAAACGAATACAAATATTTAATTCACATAGGCCACAATAAAAATTGCAAATTTAAGGGTAAACGTACGACCTCACGTGTGTGTCGTTCGGGTTGCTCACCGCGATACTCATTTTGATGAAAACTAAAACTGCATCATTAGATTTTTGAAAAACCAATATTTCTAGCCAGCAATTCAAACCGTTGATTTTGAAAAAAAAAAACAAACGCACTGTAGGTATTATTACGGTATTCGACAGCGTCGCTATTTAGAATCAAATTCTAGGAAGCAATAATAATAATATGAGGAACGATTTAACATTATTTTTTTGTAACTTAAACTATTCACGCAGCGCACCGCATGGCTTTCAAGATCCTCGATTTTCATAAGGACAGATCTTTTTCTAACATAGTTGACGAATATCATCGTCATAACTCTAGATTAGGGGTCGTCCATTAATCACGTGAGGTTGGAAAGGGGGGGAGGGGGGTTCGGAAAAAATCACGGAATATCACTAGGGGGAGGGGCAGGTGTAGTGAGATATCACGTGTATTTATTTTTTCTTTGAACGTGCGATTTCTAAACCGAAAAGCGGTGCGTGACCTTGACATTTTTATCACGGTGCTTATTTTTCCAGAATTAAATTAGATTATACCTGTTAACCTGTATTTAAAGATAATATTCTGATTTTTTTTAAGATACTTTGTACCAAAAAAAAACACGGGGTTTTGGGGTGGGAGGAGGGAGGGGTAGTCTAAAACTTCACCACGAATCACCATGGGGGAGGTGGGGGTTAAAAATTTGCTAAAAAACATCACGTGATTAATGGACAACCCCTTACGCAAACAGGGTGTAAACGAACCCTTCACGAAGCCGTCAACCAAGCATTCTGTACATCAAACTAAGTAACCCTACACAAAAATTATGTAACAAACATTATGAAACTCAATGTAACCCTCTCAAAACATTGTGCTGATGGATGCTTTGTTTTTTGGTAAACAGGTCATTGAGCCAGGTCAGTTCATAACATTAAAAACTAGTATTCATAAAAAAAAAAAACTTGTGAAAAAATTGGAACTTGGACCTCAAGTATCTCCGTAACTAGAAGGTTCCCAGGTATGGTCCAGAACAAAAAAATGATCGCAGTCACGGGGAGAACAAGTGCCTTTCGGCTTCGTTAAGGGTCTTTTTACACCCTTTATACAATATACATGATATATAAAGACCGTCCCATGACCAGAATAATGCCTTTCAAATGGTGAGCGAATTTTTCAAATAGGTGCCGTAGTTCCGGAGATTATTATTACTTTTTCTTTCTTTCTTTTTCTTTCCATCGATAGGGTTAACACACCTATTGTTGACACTGGGGTGTCAACTACTAGTTATTACGGTAGTTTTAAAAATACTCTTGCAATATTGCTTATAAAGCATCGGAAATGAAGGACATTTTATCCTTTATTATATTCTGTGCGACCAGAGGATGCACGTGCCTGCGCGAGGATTTATCCGTTCTTTCTCAACTGACCCTTATGCATTATATTGATAAATCAATGTAAATTTTGTTTGTAATAGAGATACAGATTATATTTTTGTTATGTTATAGCTCATGTAACTTGGAAAGTACCAAAGTAAGAAATAAAGTATATCTAACCTGAAATAGTCGTTTGTATTTTATGATTCTATTCTCATGAATTCTTTGTAATGAAATACTTGTATGCTCGGCGGAATGTTGAATGCATGTTGAGTTTCGTTGCCCGCGACCTTCGTTCGCGTGAATATATTATAAAAAAATATTACGTCCCTTTTTGAATCTAATTTTGTTACCAATTTCAAGGGTTTTAATTTTTTTGCACGGAACCCTAATTATTTTTCTAAAATAAAAGTAATATTTAATTAATTTTAACCTTATAAAATCAACTGTCTGCCAGTAAAAATCCCTTCAAAATCGGTTTGCCCCAGCCGGTGTGGAGATTAGCCGGAACAAACAGGCAGCCAAAAATTAAAAAAAAATGTTTTTGTATTAAGTGCCGTATATATTTTCAAATGCATTCAGTAAAAAGCTGTTATTTTGATATTATAAACAGACACTTCAATTTATTTGTATAGATATGAACTAGTGGAGCAAATTTTTTTCATTTTGGTGATTCCATATATAAAAATAAAAACACTGAAGTTTTTTTTCAAAATTTTATTACCTTACAAAATAGAATACAAAAAGAAAACTAGCCCTCATAGAATTTCGGCAGCTGGTCTCCAAGGATGACGGAGCGTTCAACACCAGCTTCCGTGATAACACCGAGTCTGACCACACCACCAGACGAGCCGTCACGAAGGATGGCCAGCGTCAGAGTGTTGGTGACGAACTTGATGGCTTCCTCCTTACTCATGTTGGGCTTGAAGTTAGCGTCGACGTAACCGTACACGTAGGTTGAACCTGACCCACCGATGGACACAGCTTGGCGTTGCACCATACCGCCGATTGGGACCGAGTAGATTTGTCCTGTAAAATGAAACATAATATTTGTTAAGAAAAATGATTCTCATTATAAACAAAGACCAGTATTACGGAAATAAGAGAAGCTGATGTTATCAAAACATGAAAAATCTTGACTAACTGACATCAAAGCCCAAGCCTGCACCCTAGGATCTATGAAGCTAAAATACTGCTCACAGGTTACCTTTCTGATATAAAATTAATAAGCCGGCTTTTTGGAAATTTCCATGAATTGGGAATTAAGGATGGAGTACTTAGATGTGAACCTATACATACTTCATAGCATATTGATGGCAAAAAAGTTCAAACATAATGTGTGCCTAAAATACAGCAACATTAACTCCACTCAGTGATGCTGTCTGACATGCATCTAGTGCCCAAGTGGCAGGGCATGCAGTAAAAGATGGACAAGTGTACAATTGTCTCTTGGGAAACACCACATACACAATTGAGATCTGAGCTGTCTTACTGTCTATGAATCACCATCAATCATAATCCCATGAGCCTTTTACAAACATTACACTGGACTGTCTTTTTGTGATTTTTTTTAAGATCAAGTAAAAGTTTGTTTTTTTGAAATGACAAACTCCAGAACCACTATGCTGTTGCCTTCCAGATATGAAAATTAGCCAGTTTAGATAAAAAGTATATGTCTTACCTCCATTCTTCTTATCCCAGCCTGCCACCAGGATACCAGCAACTAAGGAGTCACGGTAGTTGTAGCAAAGCTCACGGAAGATGGCTGCAGCAGTGTGAACTAGTGGGGGCTCGCCCAGCTCCATCTTGTGGAAATCTGGTAACAAGAGCAAACAGCATTAGGGAGAATATAGATACAGCTTGTAATTATATGTCTAGCCTTACTATTTAACATGGAGCAACTTCTTTCCTTACTCACAACCCACATTTTATTTCTTAAAAGATGTCAATAGCATGTCTGCATCAGGTATTCTCAAATAGATGCAAGAAAAAATGTGACACAAGTCAGTTTGCCAAGTTTGTTTTAGCTGTAGATCAAGACAAATGTGCATTAAATTCTTCTTTTGGGGAAAGGCTCTTTGTTCAGACTTTCTTCAAAGTTTTACAGGCTGGTTTTAAAAAGATGGAAAAATGAAGGCTATAGTATTTTTTCCATTTAATTTCATAAAATAGTTAAATAAGACAGTGGTATACTCACTCAAATGATAAGTAACAATATCAGCAATAGCTTGAGTATCAGCCGCCGATCCAGATCTGCAGCAGTAGATATGATCAGTGATCCTCGTCAGTTTGTCTGTCACTCTATTGGCGATATAGGCACCCGTGGTGGTGCGTGAGTCGGCGCCGATCACCACACCGCCGTTGAACTCGCAAGCCATGATTGAAGTACCCGTACTGTGTGGAGCGTTCATCCATTCATGAATGCTCGGATCATTGTAAGCGTTGACTACTGAAGCCGCCATGTTTCTGAAAAAGGTTAACTAAGAGTTCATTAAAGGGCTTTACAGATGTCCAGGTCAATTTATTGCTGATGAATGATGATAGCGTGTATTGTGAATAGGATTTTCAATTGTTTGTTGTAGCGTCATTTATGGAAAGGTTATACTTGTAAAAAGTTAGTAACAGTACTTGATGTTAATAATGTAGTTAGAAAAAGCAAGTGCCAGTTAATACTTACAATATTTTGTGGAAAAAACTGAATTATTTAGCTAAAACAATTTTTGAGAGTCACGGTTTGACTGCGGCGAATAGATGTCACTGTCAAAATTGGAACGTCATCGAAACTTTCAACTCATGCATCCTGCTTCGGAACACGCAGTATTTCTGAAAGATCTAAACAACTTAAATATTAATTTTAGTTATTTATAAAGAAATTTAAAAAAAAAATCTGCTTAATATTAGCTTGCGAATGGTTAAATAAATAAATGTTAAATTTAAATTTATAAGTGTTATAAAACTTAAACAACACTTACAACTTCTGTACGTATTTCACGTCTAACGAAACGAAATTGGAAGTACGTTTCTCTTTACGTAAGGTTTGACCAAGGTTTGCCATAGCAAGTTAACCGCCAAGTTTTTATTTTCTGTTCGCTTTCCGTCATTTCTACTTTGTTCTTCTACTTTCATTCAGCTTGTTAAATTAATAAGTATACATTGAACTGCATATTCATTATTTTAACCATTTTATTTTTCTAGCAAACTTAAGTAGGCCGAGACTACTAGTTGTAGATTGCCGGTTCGAGCCCAGAAAGGCAGTTTAAATTTTGTTAAATAATTTCACCACTTCGTTACTTTTCTTAAAACGGCGAAGAAAATCATTGTGAGGAAACCATTATGCCCTGACACTGATACTGTTAGCCTGTCTCATCCCACTGCTGGGCCTTTGCCCTCTCTCCATGACTTCCAAATTTTTCGATCCAGGGCCAATGTGGACCACTATCATGCCCTAGAACCAAAAAAACTAAGACATGCCACACACAAATTATATTATGTACCTATTATGCTCTAAGTTATAAGATTGAAAAGAAAGGGGTCGACCGTCAGCGAACTCGGTAGTACCTACTTAATGCTTATTCAAATACATTTATAAGCACTAAGTACCTGTGGAAAGAGAAAACATTAAACGATAAGTTATTGTAACAGAAAATAATTTTAGCCTAGATTACTTCTCCACCGTAAGTACTAAATAGTGAAAAACGGTTACCGAATAGCAATTTAATTAAAGTCCACATGGCGTAGAAGTATCGTAAAAATTGTCCACATTTTAAAAAGAAAACGCTTTGTCATCATAGCGTGGGTGTCCTCCACTCATTAGCATCCCTTGTCCCACTAAAAAGACACGTAAAAAAAAAGAAAAAAAAAAAATTCGCTACGCGTCATTTTGTAAGCCATCCCAAAAACGATGTTTATTTAAAAGTTATAAAAGACTATCCTCTATTGAATACTCGCGACGTTTATGATAAATCACCTTTTTATTCGACGTTTTCATTCAAAAAGAATATCGAATTTATATTTATTCATGAAGTTTGCGATTCGCCACCGTTGTTCAATACGACAGCACACGTCTTAGAAAAATCCTTACTCAATGCAATAGTATACCCAGTCTTGATACTTTCTTTTTGAATCAAAAACTTTTTAATAATTATTAATATTTATATCTATTATTTTGTCAAGAAGACCCTGGACTAAGACAGAGGTTAGACAAGTTTTCAGGAATCTGTGTCCAAGCAGCGTTGCTTTATTTCAGTCTGTGAAAGTTATGTGTAATTTATGTCTAGGCAACTAGCTACACAATTTGAATGATGACTCAGGTATTGAACAGACATCCATTTTAACGTGATCCTAGCAGTGGCGAAGGTTCCATATAACCCGATTCCTACCGGCTTCCCTTTGAAAAATGGCACAGTCAGTATTCTATAGCCAATAATATTCTATACAGTAAAGATACTGGAACCTAGTCAACCTAGGTGGCGGTTACCTGTGCATCTATTGCTTGTATTGTCTGCCATTCAATGCCAGAGATAGCACAGCTAGGCTTATCTTATAAGAAAAGAGCTTTCCATAATTTTAAATAGGTGTATGAAGGCGTGACGCTCGCTTCGACGGCTTCTAAATTGCAGTTTCCTTCTGAATTATCAAAGCTTATCTCAATTCACAATTTCACAAAAGCATCAACTACGTTTCGCGCAGTAGCCACGCATTGCTCGGCGGCGATAAGTAGGCGTATTATTGAGGCCGCGCGACCCCGCGCCTGTGCTATGGAAGTGGCTGTCAATCGCACTTGAATAATGACGCGTGCGGTGGCGACGTTTTGTTATTTATTTATTTATTTCACAGAGACTCCCCCGCGAGGCCCGCGACCCGTACAATGGCCAGATGTTGATATTTTTTTCGACATTACAATGTATTTTAAGTTTCGATAGCCATTGTCGTGTGATGCCTGTTTCCGTTAGACCCCCGGTTGCCAGTCAGCTGAATTGTCAGTCATTCACTGTTTAAGTTCACTCGATTGATTAAACTTTCATCTTCAATAATATTCGACAAAATATTTACAAAATGTCTGTGGACATAATAAGCAAATTTAATTTTTTAGTTTTTTGGTACCTATGTAGTTACCTTCTCATCATATTATGTGGGTAGGTATTTGATTATTGCAACAGGTGTTTTAAACAAAATAGTCCACAACAAAAAAAGTCAATGTTATTTTAACTTATTATAATTACTTCCTAGGTTTAAGTAGGTAGTCATAAGAGTTATTTTATTAAAAAAAAAACCGGCCAAGTGTCAGTCGGACTCGCGCACAAAGCGTTCCGTATCCATAATTTTAAACTCAACAGCAAAACTCATAGTACTCGTACCTATGTTAATGAAAAACAAACTTACTGCTGCAGTTTCACAGCAAAAATCCCATATATATCTCAAAGAGAAATTGACGAATAACTGAATAAGTCTTTTAGTTCAGACATTTACAATAATCGCTCAATCTACACTGTTATCATATTCAAAATTGACGGCACGGTTGGCGCAGTGGTTGAGCAATTGACGGTACTGCTGCGCTTCGTGATGCGGGTTCGTTTCCCGCACGGAACAAATATTTGTATGGCCTATAGGCAGTTGTTACGGGTCTGGCTGTTTGTGTATGTGAGCCTAAATGTTTGTAAACGCACCCACGATACAGGAGAGTGTGGGGCAAAGCTTGTTTTAAATAAAAAATTAAAAAAATTGTCGATGTCAGTTCGTCCCGTGACGAAGGCTCCTCTAACCCCTCCATTTTGTTCTATTTTGTGCTGATCATTTAAAAAGTAATATGAATAATAGCATTTTGCAATCAATAGTAATGTCAGTCTCTTCTTAAAATTATGAATTGTGTCAATTTTAATGATTATATCGGGTACTTTATTCAAAACTAGCTGTTCCCGGCATGCGTTGCAATGCACCTTTTCCTACTACCTACCTACTACCTACCTACTACCTACCTACTACCTACCTACTACCTACCTACTACCTACCTACTACCTACCTACTACCTACCTACTACCTACCTACTACCTACCTACTACCTACCTACTACCTACCTACTACCTACCTACTACCTACCTACTACCTACCTACTACCTACCTACTACCTACCTACTACCTACCTACTACCTACCTACTACCTACCTACTACCTACCTACTACCTACCTACTACCTATTGACAAACAAAACGTTATTGGGTATTTCCGATAGATAGATACTTTCCTAGAAAAGTATGCGTAAGCAACTAGGCACGGGGGCCTAGTAAAACACTATCCACTATCTAATTGGTTCTGAAAATGCAATGAAAAAGTACTTTCAGAAATCCAATGAGCTTTATTTTTTACAACCTAAAATAAAATGAGTTATGGTGCGACGTTTTATTTCGTAGTAAGAGGATGTCGTAACATTAGAAACTATGTCATTAGGTACTTACATAAGGTATAGATGTATTAGGTACGTTTCACATGAATAGGCTGAATCTTATCTCTTGTTTTATACAGGGTGTAAACAGACCCTTCACGAAGCCGCCAACCAAGCATTCTGTACATCAAACTAAGTAACTTTACGCAAAAAATATTACTAGGAAACGACTTTTTTTTTTTTTGGTGAAAAATCCCGTTTCACGGTAGGACTTGATGGAACGCACTCAAAGCATTGTGCTGATGGATGGATTGAATAGTACGGGGGTCGTGGAGGTGCTTAAAGTTAAAATCTCACATTAAAAACATGTATTTATAATAAAAAAAAACTTGTGAAAATGTTGGAACTAGAACAAAAAAATTATCGCAAAGGCGAAGAGAACAAGTGCCTTTCGGCTTCGTTAAGGGTCTATTTACACCCTTTATACAGTGTGTAAGTGTGGTGTCTCAGACAATGAAACTGAATAACTTTTGTCCCATGATTTTTGGAAATTCATAACTTTTTTTTTAATTTTCCAACGCCGGTTCTTATACCTATGAATAGGAGCTGACGTTGGAAAAATTCTAAAAACAATCGTCGTCCTATTTTTTTATAAACTCCAATTTTTTTTGCTAATTTCTAGAACTCGTAGAACAAAAGTTGTTCAGTGTCATGGTCCGAGACACCACACGGGAGGCCTTGCGTTTATTATGTTACACCTTGTATACTAGGTACTAACTACTAATGCTTTACTATTATGTATTAGGTTATTGTTTGCCATAAACTTATTTGCGCAAGAGTTGACTGACACAAATAAAATAAACGTCAAACAACCATACTACGTTGATTATGTACTTTGATAACATTTTAGACTCCCTCGTTGGTCTAGTGGTCGCATCGCGACTGCTGAGCATGAGGTCCTGGGTTCGATTCACGGGTCCGGCAAATTGTTATTGGGATTTTCTATCAGGAATTTCTCACTAGCAGCCATGGAGTCTTGATTTGTGCCCGGTTGATGGCAATAAGCTCGCCCCTTATTACATGGGACTTAAACACAACTGGCGAAACGTGTGTGTACTATTATGTACATCTCTGCCTAACCCTTCAAGGATTACCAGGTGTGGTGTTATGTTATGTTGCTAACATTTTATACCTCTGTATTCGTTACTTAGGTATAGGCAGGTAGGTACCTATTATAGAGGTATAAAATATTTAGCTAAAGTAGAAGTGACCTAAATTGAGGTAAGTTTACCATAAAAATAAATATGTATTTATCTACATGTAGGTAAGTACCGGTAGCACTTTTTGGCTAAATTATATTGTGAAGTTTCCTCTTAGATTATTACTTATTACCTATTTTCCTCAAATTAAAGATGGCCCTAGCTAGCATTAAAATATAAGGACATTTAAACACTAATAATGTTATTTAGTTTCTAGCTACATAATTACATTTACATAAATACTTACCTTAGTAATAAAATGATTAATACATAAGTACTACCGTATTGCGATGTTTTCGAGCAACAGAGTACTAATTTAGGATTTATTACTTGCCTATAATTACCCAAAATCAGTAAATCACGTCTGAGGTTTTCCTTCCTATAAGAGCACATACCTACCTACTAATGATTTAAAATTATTTTTTTTCCATCATTTCCGACGCGCTTATGTTTTCTGAAAAATATTTCGCCAAATTCGTCGACCACATTATGGCGCGGTTTTTTTCCATGCCGTCACAACCTAATTTCGCCATGACGCAGCAACCAAAAGATTAATGGCTACCAGTAAATAGACTCAAATATAAAAACTGTCTAATCTCTGCTTATACTTCAGTGAGAAATCATTACATCAAAGTTAATCTTACTGGCTGGCTTCCGACCAACGCGCAACGTTCGAAATACAAACTTTTACAGCGCCAGTTATGAAACCTTCTAACGTTCCGCTGCGTTCAAAGAAAAGCTAGAAATCTAATACTTACGTTCGTATCGCACACTAAGGTACAATAAAATACTGAAAATATAAGCACTTGTGTGTTTCTTTTTGCTTTATGACTTTGAAAGGTTATTTCGTGAAGAAGTTTAACGTTTTAATAACTTTTGTTCTTACATTTTTCTGTACCTACTCAGTTGAAAACGTAGGAATTATATTGTGTAAGGGGTAGTGTTACAGACTAAAGTATTTATAAGTATTTCTTTATAAATTGATATAAACTTTAAATTAGTTTAGTTGTAATTTGGATTGTTAATAGTTATTGTGTAACGAATGAATTTATTTTTTTTGGCCCTTTTGTTACGTTATTCCTATAAATACCTACGTGTTTGTACACCGTTAAGGCAAAACATGGCTGTAAACATGTATAATTTAATGTAACTCTTTGCATGCCATCTGTGTGTGTATTATGTATACTCATAGGTATTATAGGCAATTTCTAATTAATGATAGAATAGATACATCTACACATCTCCTTGATATTATTAGTAGAACCACGATTTAGATTCATGCTTCTGCCTTACAATTTCCTTTCACGTATGAAATCATCATTATTTTTGGAGTTTTTTAAATATTTTTTCATTAGACTTAATTTCTCAGATGTTTCAAGAAATTAAAAAAAAAAAACGAAATCCTTTGTTTTTTCAATCAGGGCATCCCCGAAAGAAATTAACTTCATCTCAACACTTTGGCTACATGTATAGGTACCTACTACGAGTCCACACATCCCCGCAGATCGTTAAGTAATATCCGCGGTTCACTTCCCTAAATCCATCAAAACATCCCTAATGTCCGGCTCCTTTATTCCGAATAAGTTTTTTTCCTCTTTCCCCGTGCCAACAAAGGCACTTCCCATTATATAAATTTGATACGATATTTTATAGATATTGTGAGCACGCGCTGGAGCTCGCGTCGATATTTTTTTATATATTTCGGTAGGTAGGTGGCACCGTGGCTCCGAAGCGGGCGGGTCGGCGGCAGACGGGGGGACTGCCGCCCCTAAAAAGTTATGTATTTTTTTTCCTCTTTTTTCCCATTGACGTGATGAAACGGCGCGCGATATTGATCCACCTCGCGTTAGATGTTATAAGCTCGCTGGCTCTCATATACCCTTGATATTTTCTGCACTAGTTTGGATTCTCATTAAGTTTTTGGCTCGAGACTTATTTTTGCTGACGGTTGTAATTAGAGAGATGAAGTAGTAGAAAAAAATTAAGTCTCTGATTTTTCTTTGGCCTTTACTTTTCGTATTTTTTTCGTAGGTAAGGTACCTATTTTATTACCATTGGCAAATCCGCTTCTACATAAGATTTTTAAATTATTTTCACTATGGTCTAAAAAGGAATTATCAAATGATCAAAACGTAGGTACTAGCCCTACCAGGAAAAAGTTATTCTATGAGCGTAGTCAAGTCAGCAACTTGATTAAATAGTACATGCATTGTAATGGGGATCATAAAATTAGAAGTATTGTTACTTCTAATTTTATTAGCTATTATGACTAAGATTTAATAATAGGCTTGAAAATAATTTGGGCAGGTCATTTCGGTTTTCAGTCCACAAAATACCTAATGAATTTTACTGAAACATGGCTCAAAAGCGTAAAACCTATGCTGATCTTTTCAATTTATTCAAAGTGTTGCTGTAACATTACGCCTGTAATCCCCGAAAGGTTACATAGAGGTACTGTATAAGTGTATGTACAGTTGACCCACATTTCACCGGCATCGTTTCTCCATTTTTTAAACCTCAACGTTTTCCCCTTGAGTTTATATTTTACCTTGTTCTAATTTCAAATGAGTTTTTTTTATAGACGTCTGCCATTTGTTCATAAATCGAATAAGCTTTTAGGCTTTTTTAATTTTTAATTTTTTTAATTTTTTTTCTTTTAGGTACTCTTTGCTTTTAATTATTGTCGTAGTTCCATATTCGGTTGCAGACTTGCGTCCACAAGCAGGTGCGAGATTGGCGCGCGGCCGGCGTGCGTCCATCCTTTATGCTTTTATGTGATGGGACAAGCTGCTAGCCATAGAGCACGATGGGCACATGTCACTCTACAGGATGATTCGGTTTAATATGCATGAATATAAAGTTTAAAATTCAATTAGTGACATAAAAGTTATGGTGGTTTTGGAAAAAAATGAAAATGAAAGTGAAAAGTCAATCAGAAGTAGGATAGTTTATAACCAGGTAATTCAAAAAAACACAACAGGGGTTGGTGTGACGTGTATACGAGAATCTATTTACTACAAAAGTACTTTTATCCGATTTTATAAACGTAGTTTGTTCTATAATTAATTAAGTAAGTAAGTTTTCAGTACTTTTCAGCAGTGTCGGAAGGATTGGACAGATATTTTTCTTTTTAAAATTAATATCAAAGGAAATTTAATCCTCTAACAACACTGCAAATTTTAGTGGCCGTTATTTTAGTCGACCTAAATGTCCAATATTACGATTATAGCATGCGTATCGAAGCTTTTTCGTGCTACATACGTCATAATGTAAGTACACTTGAAACAACATAGTGTTTATAAATAGCACATTTTTTTTAAACTTTACGTGTTACATTATCATATAACAATAACCTTTTTATTTATTGAAACAGAAATGTTAAGTTCTGTGACGTGGCTCAGGTTTTTACAATACAATATATTACGTAAAATCGAAAAAATCTACTACATATTTACGCTACGTTTACACCGCGCGCTCTTGCCAGGGCCTCAAAAGTTCAGTTTTTTTTTTGGTTTGAAGTGTTTAAAACAAAAGACAATGAACGGTAAGCAAACACAGCTTAAAATAAATAACACTTTTGAATAATTGTAACGAATGAATGAACCAGCAGAAAAACAACACGCTGTATTCACGTGTATCAAAATTCTGTACAAATAGACGATTATATTTTTTTTGTGCACACCGTTGCTGTGTCGGGGCTATGGTCCGCATTCAGGGGCACAATCCTGAGCACTCTTTGGGGTCACTTTTTGGAGATTATTGAGCATTGTGGGCCGAAGTCGAAAAAGTGGAACAAAGAGCCAAGAGGCACTGTTGACTGACCGACCGTCTGTGAACAAACGGATAAAAGTAACGGCGGATTACAATTTGGGATCGGTTACATCTTGATTTTGGTTTCGTGTCGAGTGCCCGGAAAATGTGCTGCGAAGATACAGATCTGCAGATGAAGACATTTTATTACTCGTAAAATTGCCTTTAGATAATCTTCTGAAATAAAAAATGGAACGCTCAATTATGTAGGCGATTCGTATTTTAACAGCTGTTAATTTATTTCCATTTGTGCAATATTTTTTAATGGAAAATTTCCAGGTAATTGAATATTTAATAAGAATATCAACTTTAAAAAAAATATACATCTTTACTTATCAAGTTGATTTAACAACTCATTTCCCATAAATTACCCCAACTGATGTATCTTTTGAACCGTATTTTTAATTGAGTTAATACAAATTGCGTATTATAATCGAGATAAATATTTGGAACGAGGGAATGTATTCTCGTAATAAAATAACGCTATCAAATAACTGATCCTAGCATCCTAATGCCAATTACATGATAACCATCATGTAATTGGCATACCATCCCAACTAATTTTTAAAGCAACAGCCGCTCGGGCTCGATCTTCAGGTTAAGCCGCGCTTGCCTAGGTAGGTCACTGGTGACCACACTGGTTTGTTTCTAACATAGCTTTTAAGTGTGTCCTACTAAAATCATATGGATGAAGGTCTGAATATAAAAAAAAAACCGCACATCTCTATCTGAGCAGCATATTTCTGATTTGTTGTTACTATCAACGTCTGATCTGATGCCTAATATAGGAAAATTACAATTTCAGAAATCACATTAAATGTAGCAATAATTTAAATTTCGATCCGCTGTATGTTAGGAGAATTTAGTCAATTTTGTTTCTTTAATTGACAGAAAGTGCTATTTAATTATTTTAATTAAACGATAATTTTAAGAATGCTGTTTTATCTTTTATTGCACAATACTATAATCAAGAAACTTATATACTAACTGGAATGAGTACGAACAAAATTTTGATATCAAAAAACCGTTTGAAAATGAACTTTATCTCAAACGAATAGAGTACTTATTACTTTAATTAATTCAAAGGGGGAAGAATACTTCAGAGCGAGAACGCGATCAAGAGTGGATTGTGTCCTTGTCTAATAATTGCCAGTACACAAAAAATATTTTTTTTTTTTTTTTTTTAGTAAATTATTCGTAAATCACGTTGATAGCTAAACTAGCACATAAATCGTATCGGGATTAATTTAATATTCAAATACTAATTATTAAAATAATAATTTCTTGCGAAATACAGTAAGCTTAAATAAATTAAAATATTTATGAATTATGTTATTTCTGAATGGCAACATAGTTGACACTCATATAAACAAACAATATGGCCGATACAATTTCGCGCTGAAGTCATATTTTTGCGTTATCAAGTTCTTTTTACATTACTTAAGTAAAATATTCCTCTTTATATGTCGTAAAATCGAGTTGTGTGAAGGGGTGTAACAGTGAAGGGTTTGCTGGATGTGGAATTTCTTTTTTCAGGTAAGTTCGTATAACTTTGTTTACAAATTACGACTAGGGTGACAATGTTCTAGATATGTAAACGGAGATCTAGAAAATATTCTAAAGAATACGCCTTTTCTATTATCCATATCGGTATTTATAGTCTTGTGAAAATGCGTACAAAATACATCATTTATAATGCAGTAGCAAAACTTAATCAATTAGTCCATTTTAATAATAACAAAAATAACTTCTTGAAAATAAACGAATTCTATCTTTACTTTTTTAAATACTGTTTATTGTTTGTGTATTAATAATACTGTTTTGTTTCCATGCAGACTCCCTAACAATAAGACGGATCTTCAACAACGGGCTTGAAGTTGTCCATTTAAAGAAGAAGTATTCAACCTATTGCCTAGTTTGCAACTGTCTTCCATCATCAGCATCTTCGCACTTAAATTTAAGATTACTGGCTCATACTAAAACCAACAATAACATAAAACCATAAGTTTTATAATTTATAGTGTGATTAATAAATTTATCAAATACTACATATTATGTTGTTTGAAAATGCTACATGCTCATGCTTCATCTATGTGAATGTTGCAGCCCTGTACGCTTTAAAATCTCTTTACAAATGAAGGATGTAACCTAAGTGTCACGTATACTTCACTTCATAAACCTATCCTATTACAGAGTTTTACAGTATGCGTAGGCTTCGGCTTCACCCTGTTTTTGATTATAAAAGAATAACAGTCCCAAAAGTAAGTACAAATATTGGATACCCTATTAGAAAGGGATGACATCCACTCTCGAATTTTTCTCGCTCGGAACGGCTTTCCGCTGCACGTCCTCATTCCAGTTAGTATATAATTTCCTTGACTATAATATAAGTTAAGGCTTATTGGCCTTATTGCTATCAAAAGTAGGCACTACTCAAAAATTTTAACCGTCATCGTCAGTGGTCAGTGGTCTGTGAATTTCAACTATTAATTTTGCCCCACTATTAAAAAGGTTTGGTGGCCTTTATCTAGAACCTTCCACTTCTCTTTGTGTGTTCAACACAGACAATACCAAGAGAAGGCCTGGAGGCATCATGGTGTATGTTTTGCCATTTGCTCAATCACTCGCAGAAAAGATCTTCCTACTATTCTGCAGGCAAAGCTTAATGTTGTCAAATACTCGTCACGCGTGCAGTCTGTCAATCTGTAACAAATTACCAGCAGAATAAAAGAATATTCAGAATGTGAACATGTTTAAAAATAAACTCAGGGCTTTGTTAATCAATAAAGCCTATTACAGCATTGACGAATATTGTAATGACAGAAAATCTTAAAAACTAATATTCAATTAAACTTAAATTAAATATGTGTACGCACGACGGCTATTCAAGCTATTCAAAACCAGTTTATGCGGATCTCTCATTGTATAGGAATTCTATACAAAGCGAGGCTTAAGTTATACTGGAAATGTACAGCTTCATGTGCCACCGTGTGTACCTACCTACCCATTGCTCTTTGACATTTTTATAATTGTTACTTTTTTATACTTAATATTTTGACGTTGAATGTATGTATTTTTGTAGCATTTTCTGACTTTTTTCTGTGTGAATAAGAATATTAAAATTAGTAAAGTTAGTATTTTTAATTTGAATAGATGTTCTAACTTCGATGATGGGCGAGGAACGAGGTTACTTACTATGCAAATATTTGGACACAAATGTATTTTTGTTATAAAATAAATAACTTGAATTTCAAAGTGTTGACGGCTTGCTATACATTAGTATGTACCTAATTATACGTTGCACAGTAATAGTTGCAACAATGTAAAATAATTTGTAAATAAATTCAAAGAACGGGTTCATAACTAGCGACAATTTAAAGAAAATGATTACTTAACGATCAACAAAAAAGAAACATACTTGAGGTTGCGCTTCAAGTTTTTAATGACACATAAAATTGGGTTAAAAGATTACTACATACACTTAATGCTAGTTTTTTCTTTTTATTGCTCAAAAGTATTAGTAAATTGTACTTTTAGTGTATGCACTTGTATCATTGTGTAATCTATACAAATATTATAAATTCGGAAGTAACTCTATCTGTCATCCTTTTTATGCCTAAACGGCTAAACGAATTTCGATGATATTTGGCACACGGGTGGACCTGGATAACATACTGCCGGGTTAATATCTAAGTACTTTATGTCCTAACATAAGATACTTATTATCCCGGTAGTACGTCCTCGTGAGATAATTTTCGACCCCCATGCGGATGCAGCTGCGGGCAGAATTTACCTAAAATGTAAAATAGATCCAATATAGATGCTTTTTTCATTACCAGCTAAAACCGGTATGAGCTGGTCGCATATCTCAAGGTTTTTTATTCTAGAACGACGTCATCAACACAATTTTGTATTTACTTTTCTGTTCGAATATTTCCCTCCGACAAAAAAAAAGTCGGTTAACAAGTATTATTTTGACACTGTTTTATAGAAAAAAGTTGAAAAAAGTCCCCTATTTTTATTAATATATAATCTTAATAATTCGTACTTTTACAAAGGAGAACTTTTTTACACCTCAGAGATTAGTGTTGACGGAAGTTAGGGCGCGGTGTAAAAAAAGTCCCTTACCATAGATATTTTTTACGGGTGTCGGTAAAAAACCGGTATAATGCCGGTACCACAAGTTTATGGTAGTATCGTTATTGGACAGCGGTAATGCCACCCAGAAAACATTAATGGTGGTCATAAAGACGTAAGAGTAATTCTAGAAAATAAAAATGACTTCAGTCCAGCGTGCCTCTCGAGAAGTAGTACCTAATAAATATTGAAGGTATGTACGAGTATGTAGGTATTGTGTTTCGTTTTTAATTTAATTTTTAAGCAGATGTTTACTTAGATGACGAGCAACTTTTAATGATATTATACGAAACCAAAGCATATGTTACGGCTAAAAGCCGAAGTAAGGTTACACCTAGTTCTAGCCGGCTGTACCTAGGTGTGGCCGGTAAGTTTTGTATCCTTTTTATTGCTAGGACACATCGACCAAATGGATTAGGTTAGGTTAGGTGACTAAAGCGAGCCGAGCGAGCGCTACATCCAAATTGGTTGTATGTTCTAACCGAAGATAATAGGATACATCTAAGTTTAACCGGGTGCACCCGGCTAAAACTAGGTGTAGCCGCACTTCGGCTATTAGCCGTACCTAACACATTTAAATAAAAGAGTAACTTTAAGCAGAAATTCAGGTTAAAAAATGACTACTTTTTATTGTTACATAAAGTGAGTGTAATTAAAATATACAAAAAGATAAAACACCTTTTCAACGGTGTCATTAACCATTAACTAATGACGTTTAAAAAAGCTATTTGGCTACTAAAAAAAAACAAAATAACACAGGCCACTTATCATTATCACCCTCGTTTTAAAAAGCCTGCTTAAAAAATACACAACAACAGCTCAAGCCACTAATCACGTCATCAAATTACAATTACACGCGCGTTCGTTTTTTTTCTACAAAAAATAGAAAAAACCGCAAAGGGAACTATCACACACCTCATATTAGGGGCGCGACGTGTGTTTAAAAAGTTATAAATAAACAATGGAGCGTTTTTTGACGTTCGCGTGCGCGTTTTTAACCGCAGGGCGTAAATGTCAAGTGTGCACGCTTCCGGCATTGTGTGCTACCCTCTTTAATTTGGAAGTTCTTAGGGGTCATGGCTTTGAATGTTACGGTGTTTACGGTGAAGAAGACGTGTGTTTAGTTGACAGTTTTAAATTTTTTATATTAAGTAGTTTTAGCGTGGTCGGGAAATGTGTGTAATGTACTATTAGGTACACCCCTGCTTAAACCTTCGGGCCTTACAGGCGTGACGTTATGTTATGTTATTTAGTGTTGCTGCTGACGTATTCTTATACTCAAATGAAGATGCTCTTTGAGATTGAAATACTATAGATGAATTCGGTATCACGTTAATGTAATTAGGTGTACGGTGGACGGTAAGAAATCGTTGACTTTTATTGGTCCTTCGAGTCAGTGTTTGAAAATATTCAAAATTCAAATTATTTTTAGCTTACACAACAGAATATTGACACATTTAGCAGCGGGTCTCAAACTAGGCACAGCCTTCATCTGAGAAATATAACTTAGAATAATAAGCAAAATGTGATTACAGAAAGAAAAATAAATTAATAATGAATACGGATTGTCTTTAAACATTATTCGTATTTCCGTGTTTAGAATATGCACTGCAGTTAGTGTAATATGCTCGCAACAATGCTTAGAAGTAATGGCCTTAGCAAAGTTTTTCGGCTTCAGAATAATATTAAAATGGTGTTTTAAAACAATGTGTCCTAGCATAGGCATCGGCAAGATTACTAACAGGATTATCCCGTTAAAAAAATTAAGCTAAGATGGCGGCAAACTCTTAATTTCCCAGTAAAACAGTTAAAGTCAGTTCATTTAATCCACGTTGGACTTTTTGCTAAGATACCGGTCGGGCACATGAAAGTCACTGTTTCTTTCGCCGTTATTCCTAACTAAACAAAGCCTTGAAAAATTAATTCCATTGTCCATTAATTAAGCTAAAAGGATTTTCTATTGCAAAAACTGCCCGCTTTTGATGACCAACCCTTTTTTTATCAATGCCGGTCGTCCGTACCGTTAGCTCGGCAATATTTAGAACGATCTCTTTGTGTATTTTCTAAGCTTTTTACGACGGTCTACGGCGTCGGGTGCTGTCTTTTGTTGTAAGATGTAAAGTAATTTATTTGCATATTCAAACACGAAGATTTGCATTTTGTTCCCGTAGCTATTGACGGGTTAACTACGTTTTATTTCGGCCACGTTCACTAAATGACAAAGAGTTGAAATAATAAAATGCAAATCAATAGAAAATGGATGGAGTCTTTTACTGTTTTAAAGTATTGTTTGGTTTGGAACAGTTGCCGTCTGCAACGATATTTAAATATTTTTGGAACATGTACTTACCTACCTATTTGTTTAAAAACATGCTTTTTCATTCATTTTTGTGTTTTCTTAATGTTTAGCCAGGATCAGCTTACTTCAGAGAAACGAGAAATTGCCATGTGCCATGCCAGTTGCCTATGGACTGGACTGTAAACTATCACAAAATACGAAAAAAAAGAGTGGTAAGTATATAATACTTAGTAGATATTATTTTATTACCCACCTATATGCTTAATGTTGTACAAAGTTGTCACATTTACTTTGTTTAATCAAGCGCAAGGGCTACTCCCTTAGAAATCTTCAAGTTTTGTAACAAAATTAAAATACAAGCGTAACATATAAAAGGATTAAAATTTGGAGCATATTTCGCGTTCTTCGCTATAACTGTACAAAGAAGTTCGTGATATGACAAAGGATTTTTTCGTATGGCAGAGATGGATAGTTTATGAAAGATATATTTTTTTGATCTGGCAATCACTGGAATAACATTTAAAAATGGAATGTGCATGTGGCTGTAAAGGGACAGTGCGGGGCAGGTACTCGCGTTTTTGCATTTCCTTTCCTTGCTTTTTACAATAAAAACTTTCTTTTAAATAAATATTCCCGACATCGCTTGACAGGGATTCATCTAAAAATAATAATTGTTACCACTGTTTTTTTTTAAACCCTGAATTGTAGGACGTAAGGCCTCTCTATCTACCATTACTAACATTTGGATTCACCCTAAAACCCGAAAACCCCGAAACCTAAAATATATCAATTCAAAAAACAATGCAATAGTTTTATATTTTTTCCAGTTTATTTCATCAAAAGTAAAACCTACTACGAGTACATACTTATCATGAATGATCCTTTTCTCCAAAACAAAGCGAAGGTTACTCATAAAAGTTCCTCTAACATCGATCCTCGTGTTTCGGAGTAAGTAAAAAGAGGGCTCTCCCTCACTGCGAGGGCGGAGGGCCATAAATTCGGCCAGTCTCATTTGAATTTCCAATCAGTGCATCTATTACCGCTACTAAGACTAGGGGCGATAGGGACGGGAGAATATAAGGCTATGTGGTACGAAATACATTTACTGAAACATTTTTTATTGGGTGTTGTGTAGATAGGGTAAAGATGTTTTGTTTCTGAGGAATATTAATGGTAATATTATGAGTTACTGAAGCTAGTGGTGAAGGTTTTTTGGTGGAAAAGTATTCAGTGTTCACTCATACCCACAATATAATTACGACTAAGTTGCTCTGCCTGACTTTCTGGAATCGTCGACTGCCTAGCCTTTTGCCTTTTGCATTTTTTTCTTCTTTTTTGTAAGGGTTCGAGCAGAACCCCTGACCACCACAATCCAGTTACTGACTGGTAACACGATACCCCTTGATAAGACTGTTATCAGACGTCCGACTTTTTGACTACCTATAACGGCTGTGAAAGATCTAACGATAGACAGGACCGATGGAATTATAAAGTATTTCCTTTACGACGGTCACCCATGCACAGACTAACCTTGGGAAGCATGGTTTTACCTTGAAGATCGACTTTTCCTGGAATGACAAATGCAATGACCAATGCAGTGACCTAAAATAGTATTTACTAAGTTTGCATAACGACTCGACATAACATCCACACAAAGAATCTTTTAAAAACTGCTAAAATAATTTCTGTGATTTCTGATAACACTTTGTTACCTGTCTTCTGGAATAAGTTATGAGTCGATAGTATCAAAGTTAAACAGTTGTTGCACTGTTTTATTGTTAAAATCGTAATTCCTTTAATCCCCAGTGGTGAGGCTTTGTGGTGGGTGTCGATTGCGAGATAGATACGTTGGTCCTTCGGTACGAAACGTGGCGAGAAACTGATGGTAGTCGGTACTACGGGTCGGTGATTTTGTGGAATGTCTTGCTTGAACTCGATCGTAAAATGTGCTGTGGTTTATTTAGCTTTGTCCTGAATAAAAGCTATCTCTTGTAACTTTTAAAATATTCTGATGTTTTAGCAACCGAGAAATGCAATTTTCCAAAGGAAAACTAAACTTACTACGGTTGAAAAGGAATTAAAGACACGTGGCGATATCTAATCGAGTAACTGTCGTACCCAAATCCGAGGACACGAATTAATTTAAAACATAAAAAAATGGAAGAGCGAACACGGAACACGTGTCGCGACAAAATAATGCTGTCTTGCACGACACAGATTAAGCAAGTGCCTCGCTTCGCTTCCCAGAAACGGCAAATCGATTTTTATTCTAATCGCGTTCATCCCTAAAGTATTCGTTCCTCTTGTTTTGGGATTAGGAACCCGTTTTTATAAGTTTTGTGACAAAAAATATATTTTTGCATGCTGTTCGAACTATTTTTAGTTATTTTGAATAAGAAGTGGTATAAAAGCGCACCTGGCTGGCTGCCACATGATGAGGATGACGAATTTGGATTATAGGAGTTTTTCGTAGTCTTAAAACAAGGATTAAAAAAGGTTTGTGTATTCATTTAGAAAATTAATAGATTAATAATCGTAACAATTTTTTTATTCAATTCAAGTGAGATGCATACATTACATAATTAAAAAACTATCTTAGATGAGCTTATATAAACAGAAATTCGACAAGACATCTGTGACTGAACTAGATAAATGAATATCTGTATCTCAGACAACAGCACTCTGATGAGAGATGTTACTAATATGGCTAATGTACAATTCCTTAGTCCTTTAACGATAGTATTGCAGCATTTTGATTACCGCCATATGCATCAACCAACAATCAAAAATAAAATCAAATCAAATCAAAAGCAAATTAAAAAAAAAAAAAAAACAATCAAATTTCATCTCCGACTCCTAAGATACAGGTCTGCGTACCTAGTTTAGGAGCCCGGAATAGTGACAATAACTTAAAACTTGGTACTACAACCCACTGTTTCCAAATGCTACGCTATGCTATGCACTGTGCTGTTGTTTTTTCCTTTTTTTATGTACTAATAAACACTGTGTTTTTTTTTTTATCAACGTATTTTGAAAAGTTTTATTCAGAAAATATCTTCGTCGTAAAAGACCTGTGTTAAAAGAGGAGGTTCCCGACCCAAGGCCTTCGGAAGACTAAAAATCTGACACATGCATTTTGATGTACTTTTGTAACAAAAATGTGTTGGTATCATTTTAGAGCTGCAGCAGCTGAAGCGCTTTTCTCTTCCCGTTAATTCCCCAAATCAGCATGAAACTTACCGAACTGAATCTTTATAAGCAAGAAATAAAAAAGATCTCTAATCTCAAGTAACGGTGAGTCTTTCAAAGGCATCTGGTACAGTCTTTATACGTTCAATCCACTCCAATCATAGTATCGTTTAACATAGACCGTTCCATATGAACAAAAAATCGGACAGTACGAGTGGTCATCAAACAACAGCTGGCTTCTTTGGAAAAGATAGATTTAAAAGAAAAAAAAGATTGGTTGGAAAAAATCACGCGTTTTGAGGTTAGGGAGCGTGCCGCCCTGGTGACGCCCCCTATTGCAGTTTTAACTTTGCAATTTTACTTTTTATTACTACCGAGAAGGCTAGTGGGTTGTGCGGTCCGTATGTGGTCAGTTGCCATATGGTCTCTTTGAAAAATACAAAAAAAATGTGCAAACCTATTTGAAAATTCGTCACTTTACGTAATTACGTATTACATTTTCACACAGCTGTTATATGTAATTATTAAGAATATATTTTTTCTTCTTAAAAATACTTTATTACCATTTGTAAAGAAAGAATAATTTAATCAACATAATGAACATGCATATTTAAGTTCTTTATGTAACCAATTGGTGTCATTAAGAAAATTATTCAGCAAATTTTATTTTTTGACTATTTAAGTTCAGAAGTAGGTACCTACTGTTTGCGAGTTTCCTCTACCTCCGAGCGAGTTTATATTAAAAACGATATATTCAGCTTGAATTGTGGAATAAACTTAGATTGTAGGGTACCTAAATTGTGATGTATGTATTTTAAATAGGTTTTTTACACCTATGTTTTCTGTTCCTATTTCCCCTTATTCAACCAATGATGGCTGGGGAGAAAATCGCGTTTGAATTTTGAAATTTAGGAACTTAAGTTAATACTTACCTATAATAAACTACTTAACAAAAAGGTAAAATCGTAGAAATTAGGAAAAAACTTGATCAATCACTAAAACCCCATTTTTTAAGATTTTATGCGAAAATTGTTAGGGTGTGTGTGAAAAATCACAAATTAGAGGTCGATTGTAAGCTTAAAAGGTATCCATTGAAACAGGCGCCGCCTCTTGAAGTCTTGATAAATGGCTTCGAAGATTAATGGTCTTATGAAATTATATTTTAGGGAGCTGTTTTTTAAATACACTTTTTTTTCAAAACCATAATAAGCCGCTTATTTTATAAAAAAAATGTTAGGAATTCGGGAATTCGGTCACATTTTTAAAATATGCGGACACTGGATCGGAATAAAGGACGTTCAAATTCGCGGACAGACGAATTTCAATGCATAGGTACCTACTTCAAAAATACTGAATGGTACAGTCCGATACGTTACACATAAGTTACCAAAATCTATTGTACCAAACGACCATTATAAGGTAGAAGTGCGTTTTACGCAGGTCCTTTAGGGTTTTTTTACGGTGTTGCCAGCACCTGCGTGGCACGAACCTGGCAAAAAAGCACCACATTATTCCATCCACACACCGATTCATGGATTTATTGAGAAACGATTTTAGAACAGAAGTTATGTAGAGACTTCCATACCGCAGAAGATCGTTTTGGTTCTTTATGTTACGTGTGAATCATTTTGGTATAATCAACTAGTTTGTCGTTTGTTTTAAACGGGTTTCAGGTGACTTTTTTTTACAGATATAACATACGTGTTTGGATAAAGACACCTATTTATATGTTTGTTTTTTTTTAGTTCGATTGTAAAAGTGTTTTCGCAATCAATAACGACTTGCATTTTCTTTTTTCAAATATTCTGAAATTAACATAAGTACCTACACGACTAAATTTTTTCCAAAACTATCTCAAAAATTCTGGTACAAAAGTTAAATACATATTTACTGATCAGCTCCACAGATTTTTCTTCCCATACCACTTGTATGGAGTTAAGCCGAATTCTTTTTAAGCGCATTTTTTTCTAAAAACGGTCTTTTCATTGTGAAAACTGCAACATCCGCTGGATTTGGGTCAGGCGACAATGTGGGTGACACTACTCTTCTCGATATTGCAAAGATTATATAGTACAGAGCCTAAGCTTTGAAAGTGTGCAAGTTGAAAATGTGCAAGTTGGCGCTAGGAATATCTGCCTAGCCTTTTGCCAACTACATATGCTGGGGGGCAGCTCAATACCAGTATTTTACATGGAGCAACTGCCTATCTGACCTCCACAACCCAGTTAGTATTGGGTGATACGACCCCTTAGTAAGACCGGTTGTCAGACACTCGGGCCACTGACTACCTACCTATAACGACTGTCAAAGATCTACAAATGACAGCCGGGACCAACGGCTTAACGTGGTTTCCGAGGCACGGAGGAAACTCAGTATATATGGGTGGTCACCCATCCACGGACCAACCTAGGCAAGCGTGGCTTAAACTGGAGATCGACCCGAGTGGCTGTTATTATTTAGCCACGAACTCCACCAACTCCTGTAAGTAGGTGCTAGCAATAGATGATTGATTTTGTTGGTGCAGTCGTGAAATAAATTAAAATAGTTTTCAGTTGGAATCAAGGAAATCCAGAAGTTATAGAGTTTATAGATTTCCTACGTATCTATTGTCTGTAGTTGATTTTGAATCTACAAGTTGCGTATCACTGTTTCATACCTGACTGATTAACGAGGTAAATTTTAGTTTGTTTTAAAAACTGCGCAAAATACAAAGAATTCGGAAAATATCACGTTCGGAGTAATAATGATTCACATATCGGAATGTTTTTTTAATTCGTCACCTGTTTACTTTCTAAACATACAAATCTGCATGGCATCTACGTGCGTAAAACAATTGTTTTACAAAAAAAAACTAGGTAGGCCTACGCACGTACCAATTTGTTTTTCGGGGACACATGTGTGAGAAAATTTTCCATGCCATACAGCCAGTTCGAAGCTGAAATATCGGTTTTTTCTTTACTTAAACACTCGGCTATGACGTCAATCTCATATACTTTTTTGCGTGGTGTCAAAGTTTGAATTTGGAATGTTTTGTGTTATAAACTTCATTCTTGTGCGTTGTCTATAGGTAGACGATTTATAACTTGTCATTACGTATTAAGAAACACAGTCCCCAACAAGGGCATAAACCTAATGAAAGTGTTTCCAGAGAGCCAAGCCTAAGTTCGTTAAGTTTGGTAAAATCTACTATAACATCTTGAAACTCAAATAGCAAAACATACAGCATTTGAAAACGATTATTTATAATGCTTAACTGCTTGTTATCCTTGAACGGTACGGTAATGGTGTAGTCCTATATTGTATAAGTGACCTATATTTCGCCATGTATGTGATGTCCTTACCTATGTAATGGACGTGCCTTTTACTGCATCCGAAAAATTCCTAATGGAAAAACCCAATAACACTGCTCGACCTGACGACGATTAAGATTCTAAATCGAGCCAAAAATAAATACTTACCTACCCAATAGCCTAATACTTAACTGAGGACCGTACAGGTAGGTATGCGGCACGAATATAATCTTAATTAATTCGAATATAAATGGCATAATAACCGGTAAAAACCGTCACTATATCTACTGAAGCATATAATGTTAAAACACGAAAGAATTGGACAGTTTTGTAACAAAACATGGTAATTAAAGCGAGTCTAAATAAAGACGGGTATAAATAGCTAATGCCGATAAGTGTCGCGGTATGGAACCAGTTTACACCTTCGTTTTATAATATAACTTCACGCCTGTAATTCCCGAAGGGTTAGGTAGAGGTATACACCCATATTTTGCGCAGTTATGTTTAAGATTGAGATTATTGCCATCTACCGGGCACGATTCCAGACTCCCTGGCTGCTACTGAGAAATTCTTGATGGCAAAACGCAATGCAACACTTCCCGACCTATTTTTCCCGGCATTGAGCCGTTGGAAAGATCTTATTGATGATGGTCTTCAGAAAAGACAGGTACTTGCAACAGGCGTGCGTGTGTGACGAGATGTATCAACGTGGACGTGACGGACGTGGAGCAAGCGGAGTACGTTGGGATCTTAGTAGGCGATGGTGTGACCATAGCAAAACTGGTCAAAAGAGACTTTGGGCTAATAAGCGCTTTTTCTGAGTAAAATTATTTTATAAGTTGGTAGGTATAGGAATCCGCTAGATGCGAGACGCACGGGACCGGTCAATGTGGCAACACTTGGGGGAGGCCTATGTCCAGCAGTGGACATCTTTCGGCTGAAATGATGATGATGATGATGAAGTAGTTAGGTAGACACTATGTCGGTTCAACTTGTTTGCCCCAGCTACACTACAATTTCAGACTACTTTTGGTGACACATTGTAAAAATTGAAATAGCGTCAGACACTTTATTGAAACATTTAGAATAATTTATGTTTAAAACAAAAAAAAAAACAGGTGTGTACTTAATAAAAAAAACCATTTGAGTAAACTAAAAACACCATGTTTTTTTTTTTAAATAAATGAGTATGACGAGCGTACATATATGATATAATGAACGAAACATGTGTTTGTGCTGAAAGTTACACAAGTTTTTAGTCATTATAATGAAAAAAAAATTATATAAAAATTTAAGTAAAATAAAGGGAAATTCAATATTTACCAAAATGACTACTAACTTAAATAAAATTGTCCATGTTTTTATCTCTTTATGTGATATCATGTCCGATCTGCTGCAATGTCCTTAATTCCGTCCACCCATGATGATCTGAACAACGCCTCTGACGATGCCACACCGCAATAATGTAGTGATAGTTCACAGAATACACAAAACACATAGAAATACTTCAAAGTCATGGAAATCAGAGAGCAGCGGTGGCCCAGTGGTGGAGACCCCGACTTACGAGCAGTAAGTCGTGGGTTCGAACCCGGCCAGGCGCATTACTTTGTGTAAGTTATTTCATCACCACTGCTCTCAAAACGGTGAAGGAAAACATCGTGAGGAAACCGGCATGTCCTAGAACCAAAAATTCGAAGACATGTGACATCTACCAGCCCGCACTGGGCCCGCGTGGTGGATTATAGCCCATTCCCTCTCATAGAGAGGAGGCCTGCGTCCCAGCAGTGGGAACATTAATAGGCTGATTATGCTTATGCTTATGCATGGAAATCAAGTGAAACAGAGACATTGCATTATCGCCTCGCATTTTGTAATAAAAAAAGGTCGATTTTATTATTTTTTTAATTAATTAATACGAAAACAAGAAGGAAAGACTGTCATTCTTTGACGTTTTATGAGATAGCGAACTAACACAGAGTGTCGAGTTGGTGACTTTACCCAACTTTAATTTTCTAAAAAAATATATCGATAAACGTGTTAAAGATGTATTTTTAAAGGGTATCAGGACACTAGCGCGAAAGACATTTGCGCGAAGGACACTTGCGCGAATCTACATGCGCGAAAAGACATATGCGCGCATGGACTTTTGGGCGATTAGACTTTTGCGCGAATGGACCTTTGGGCGCATAGTCTTTCGCGCAAATGTCCCAGATCTTTTTTAAAGCAGAATTTCAATTTTCACGTGTAACATTAGAAAAATAGTACTTAAGTGGGTACACTACACACATTCTTTTCACAAATAATTAACTATGGATATGATTTAACACCTAACAATGGTAAATTCCAAACTGAATTTTGAAAATATCTTTTGCCTCAAACAATTGAGCATTTCCACATCTTCATAAGGGAATATTTCCCATCAACGTAGTTCCTACATTCACAACTCCTTTTGCTTCGTCCGTTCAAACATCCACTATCTGATTAAAGATGATAATTAGCTCATTCATTCTAATTTTTAAACTTTTAATCATTCAAGGCACCAAAAATAGCGTCTTTATGGTTTTGGAGTCAAATAACCAAAGACAAATTCCTAACAGTACTTGAGTCTTCCATGGGTTTAGAATTAAGCATATTTCACACCTTCAGTACAGACGCCAGCACATCAAGCTGCTGTCGAATTAACTTTAATACATTTTCAACTTTATCGCTAAAGCATTAGGTTCAAGTTTGATTGGGAACATTTGACAGTTTCAGGTAGCTCTATATGCTGGCGTCTGTACTATGCGATGGGTACCTTATACATATTCATGTGCAGTTTTTACCCGTAACGGTGACATAAAATAGTATTGTTCCGTAAAAAATAGTCGCTTCAGAAATAACAATTAAGTCAGAAACAAAAGAATACGTTATCTCTTATTTTCTACTTGAGACGTGGGCACCTTTGTTTGTCACATGTGGCCGAGTGTGGCCCATGCCATGGCCCATGCCATGGCCCATGCCATGTCGGTTACCGTTTGCAAAAATAAAGTGTTATTTTTTTGCAACCAACGTTGTCCGTTGATGATTTTTTTAATTATTATGCTGATGTTCAAAAAACAAAGAAGAAAGTGAAAAACATATTTTTTATGAAAAAACTCGTGCGTAATTTCAGTGAAACTATAAAGGAGACTGGAGACAGCAGCATCATATTCTTATGCTTCATCGGAAATTCGGCAAGCTTACACTTCCTAGGCGCGGTATTCTGCACGACCATGGAGATGGTAGAGCGGGCGTTGCTGGAGGCGGCATTATACTGTTGACTCGAACTTCTTTTTGGCCCCCCGTCTGCAGTCAGCGCATTTGTCCAGTCATGTCCGCACTTTTCGACTTAGTGACGTTAAGACCAAGTTTCTTTAAAAAAAGATTAAACTAACCAAAGCTGTGGTTTAGTGAAGCTACTTTTTAAATTTTGAAAAAGTAAGCTTTTCGCGCCACGACTCCCCCATTCACACGTTAGTATTTTTGCGTCACATGGACATGGAAGTTCCATATTGCATTTATTTTTCGCGTAAAAAATCTTGCACGATACCGTCGTGTGAAATGCCGTTCCAATGAAAATTTGGGGTCAGATCTCGAATTCGTATTGAGGTCAGATACAAACGATACATTTCACATAGAAGAGATACGTTCACTAGAAACACATGGTTTAGGATAAAATCACCAAATAATCAGTAAATAGAGGAAACGTCCAGTCGCCGCCCGAGATGTATCGGAACTAGTCGGGACGACTGCTTCGTTGGTCTAGTGGTCGCAAGCGCGACTGCTGAGCAAGAGGTCCTGGGTTCGATTAATGAAAATAGGTTCGCCCCCTATTACATGCGACTTTAACATAACTAGCGAAATGTGGATGTAATGTTAGGTACACCTCTGCCTAACCCTTCGGAGATTACAGGCGTGATGTTATGTAGTTGGGACTTTAAGCTTACGCTACGTTCATTAGTATGTCACATTTGTTGTAGGTGTGTTACTATTCAATAACCTACCTCATTAAAGAATAATTTATTATAACAATGATGTTTTTCCTATATTATTATACCTTCATGTGAGCTTAATTTAGTATCGACAGATATTTTTGTATTTTGTACCCATTGTTAAAAAGTCATACCTACCTATTACATGAAGTGTAAAAATAACTTATTGTATGAGCTGTTTGTGCTAACAATGTATTTGTTATTTTAATTGTTTTAAAAGACTGACCTTTACCAATGTAAAAAAGTATATAGCATGTTTTAGAAAGGTTTGATAATTTTTAGGGAGTGGTTATAGACCATCAAATGGTTCCGCTTTCTCTAGGAGACCATAATCGTAATCCCGCTAAAATATGCATCTGTCCCATAAAAAAGTTCAATAGGGACATCTCTATCTATTAGTCTACTCAAATGTATGAATGAGCAGCTGATTATTTTTCGCGATTACGATGTTGGGCCCGGCTGTCATTTGTAGAACTTTGACAGTCGTTACAGATAGTCAGTGGCCCGAAAGTCTAAAAATCACGCCTCATACAGGGGTATCGTATTACCCAGTACTAACTGGGTTTTGGAGGTCAGATAGGCAGTCACTAAATGTAAAATGCTGATATTTTTGTGCATCCGGTTAGGCTGGAACCCGACCCCAACATAGTTGGGAAAAGACTAGGCAGATGATCGTCCCATGGAGAAAGTTCTTCAGTTTAATCGTCCACAACACTTCTTTAAATATGACTACACGTTTCTGATACATGTTTCAAGCCGTATAGTGAATCACTAATCAATCACTATTAAAATGGCGCCAAAAGTCCCAAGACGAAAACGTAAGAGCACTTGCATTTAGAAAATGATAACAGATTTTGGAAATTGTTTAGTACACACAACGTAGGTAAATATTTAAATATATTTGCTCAAACAGAAACCTTATATTAAAAACATATTGAATGCTCAGTTATGCTGGTTTCACACGAGGGCAGAACAGTGTGGCAGAACAGTGGGCAGCACCGTACTGCTACTGTTTGAACGCACAGAATAGATCAGAACAGTACTGTCTTGACAGTAACCAAGGCAGAACAGTTAATAACTCGCCGGTCTAGTTTTTAAGGGCAGCTTGCTCCCCTCACCACTTTTCTCGCTCGTCTGTCTTGTGGCTGGACTCGTGTGAACGCGAGGACAGTGCAGTGCAAAGAGTAGGACAGTGTGAGTGCGCGCGTCCTGACTTGTTTTAAGTTTTTCTTTCCCATTTGTTTTACAATTTCAATTAGTTCATCCAGAGCTATTTGCGCTGCAATTTTGAGTAAGTGGCGTAAACGTTGCCGTTGTCGTCGTCGACGCTCCATCCCTATCACTCGCGGACTGTCCTATATTTAAACACCACTGTTCTTTCAAACTTTTCTGTCTCACTGTTCTGCCCTCGTGTGAAACCAGCATTAGCGCAGTGCAGTGGCTACCCAAGTAGCAAAATCATGTCATATAAATGGTACAATAACGTTTTTTATTTAACTTTCAGGCATATTAAAATGGTTTTATAATGGTTTTTTATACGTAAATATAACGGGGGTTTGGGCGCAGATTATACAACATTTTAATCGTGTAGGAGTCGTTTTGCAGTCGCGTCAGCAACAATAACGTTGAGTAAAAATCACGTAGACATTGTAAGTTTAACTAGTAAGGTTTATAATACGAGTAGTTTCTAGTAATACTCTTATGTAACTATATCATCGTATTGACGTTTTCTTATGCTGGTGGTCGGACTGTGTTGTTATAAAACTTAAAAAAAAGTATAAGTCAAATGTTTTAATATTATTTATTAATTTAATGTAAAGAAAGCTTATTGTGGTGGAAGATGACGAGCGGTGACTTATAGTTGGGAATTTAAAATTTTCGATGATATGTATGATTATCTTCGTTAATATTTGAATGGGCCTCCATAATATTGGTGTTTCAATATTATAAAAATAAAATACATAATTGTCATCAATAATTTCCGCCATATTGCCAATAGACATTGGGCGACTGCATTTAGACATCTATATAACTATTGGTCTTATACATGTTTTTTGTATCATCTATGGCGTCCACCATGACGGTTGAAATTAGGGTTCTTAAGTTATATTAGAATAACGTTTCAACCAAAAAGTTACTTAAAGGTGGTATATACGACCTATTATGACGATTCTATAATAGTTAACTATAAAATCGTTATATAACAGTTTGTTATTTAAGTGTTGAATAAAAGGTTCTAAATTTACAAAATATGGCGACTCATCACTATTTTCTGACTGAAACGTTTACTCGACTTAACGTTATATGACCGTCATATAAATTGTTGAGATGACGTTTACAGGACACATTAATATGACTTAAATTATTATAACTAATGTGTCGAACTGAATACTACTTTACAACTGTTTAGTTGCTGCAAAATTGTTATAAAGCCCTTACATGTCTGTTAGTTGTATAGTTCTAATATTATATAACTTTTTTGGGTAAACAGAACATTTTCTGAAATTCTACATGGTGTTGTTAACTATAAATAAAATTGTGAATACCTTCATATTATGTAGGTAATATAATAATACATCACTGGTCAGTCGCGTGGCACCCACGTGTTAGGATGGTGATCATTTTTGTGTTTTAGTTGTAATTTACGAAATACCTACATACAATTTGAACATAAAATAGACGCGCTTGCCTTTTTGTTAAATTGACAAAATATATTATTAGTATCTAATTATTAGGGACCAACTCTGTGCATAGCTCACAGAATAAGCTGGCTGAAGTGGCGATGGGCCGGCCATATTAACCCTAGAACCGATGACCATTGGGGCAGACGTGTTCTTGAGTGGATATTGTGAATCGGCAAGCGTAAGGCGGGACGCCCTCCAGCTATACACTGACCGCTTTAATGAGTCCTCCGCCTTCCCCAATCAACGGCACATTAAGTCCACAAAGACCTTCTATAGACAAATAATATAATCACATTAAAGATATGTACTGTAATGTACTCCAGCTTACCTCTTAAAAAAAATGTTTTTCGCTACTGGTAGGTAGGCACCTGTGTGAGTAACCATTGTTTTCCCTCATTAGGTTTTTGGTTAACGAATCCTTTTTTAGTTCAATAAAATAGTTACCTGGTCATATTAATTTTACAAATAAAGGAAAAAGGTTGTCATATCATTATTGTTGGAAATGTGGTAATCGTTCCTGTAATTAAGTATATGGGGTAAAAATATTAAGTATTGTTTGTAATTAAGTGTGACGGCTTACTTTTATAGTGCGTGGTATCATTTCTTCATACTACACTTTTTCCAACCGAATACGGCGAAGCCTGGTTTTTCAATAATTAATATATTAGTGCTTTCTTTCCCGTGATTTTATCTCACCTCTTTGGCAAAGTGGCGAATGACAAGGATTTATTGTCGCGTGGCGAAACTTGAAACTAACGCCAACTTGTTTTTTAATACAGTTCACAAAACAATTAAGCAGTGATAGCTTAGTGGTGTGACCGTCGGACTGCCAAGTCACAGGTCTCGAGTTCGAACCCAAGACACGCACCTCTGATTTTGCATTGTGTATTGTATAATATCACTTGCTTCGGTGAAGGAAAACATCGTGAGAAAACCAGCATGACTGAGAAATATTTCTGAACGGTATGTAAAGTCAAGCCCGAGGCCCATGGGCGGTATAAAAACTCTCGACACCAGCACGCGTAGCGCCACCACAATACAAAGGGGTTTTGTCAACGGAAGAATCGACAAAATGACAGATCAACAACAGAAATCTGTCATTCTGTCGATTCTTCCGTCGACAAAACCAGTTTCTACGGTGGTCATACTACGCGTGCTGGTTAGGCACTAACCACACGATAAAGAAAGAAAGAAGAAAACAAAACATTTTAACAATTTGAAAGCGTCACTATAGTTAGGTAGGTATAAGGTAGACACGATCACAGTCTGCAGCATGCCAAACAGACGGAGTATAATGAAAATGTCGGCCAAATAAATAAGAAATTAAATTTAAATTACGAAGTGAAATGTTTTTCTTCGGGCTTAGTAGAATTATAGGAAAAAAAATCATGGTAGGTGGCTTCAGCTTCGTGTTGATATACTTAAATAAATGCTTTAACACCTACTGGATACCTTCTCCCCCGACAAACATCCGTGAAATACTTGAACTGTTTACATTCCCCAGACGATTAATTGATAAAAAGACCAATCGTCACCTCCACGTGTCTCCATAAACACTTGAAAGTGAATCTCACATAGCCTCTATGATGAGAGGTATTTATACTAATAGTAACAACATATCATTACGCCTGTAATCCGCGAAGGCTTAGGCAGAGCTACCATATTGTCATCAAACGGGCATAAATACAGATTCCGTGGCGGCCACTGAGGAATTTCTGATGGAAATACCCAATAATACTATGCCCGACCTGGGAATCGATCCCAGGACCTCTTGCTCAGCAGTCACGCTTGCGGCCAATAGACCATCGAGGCAGTCGTCCCGACTAGTTCCGATATATCTCGGGCGGCGACTGGACGTTTCCTCTATTTACTGATTATTTAGTGGTTTTATGCTCAGCAGTCGCGCTATAGAAGTTCTAGAATAGCTAAGGGACGGACATAAATATGTATGAGCGGGCGAAGTGACCACCAAAATTTTTAGTACAACGCCTAAATTTTAGTTAAGTTTTTCTTTTTGACCATTAACCATAAGCATAACCATTAAGATACAGCCTAGGGCGGCAGAAAGAGTGCTTGTATCAAGTAAATACGGGGTTAAGGCTAGAAAATAAAAGAGGCGGCGCTGCGGTGTCTGCCTCCCTCAGTTTGCAGCCCGGGACCATCGCCTGGCCTAAGGGTAAAAATATGCCACAATCACACATATTATATGAAGATATTTTTGGATGACGGCCCACTCCCTCACAAAGATGAGGTCTATGTCCCAGCTGTGGGACACAGGCTGATGCTAAGTACCTAGAAGAAGTGTATTAACTATAAGGGCCAACAATACGGCAAGCGCATAAGACAAGCTGACTGTTCAGAAAGCCGAACATCATAAAGAGTAGTAGGCTAAAAAGGCAACAGCTCCACTAAATGAAGGATAATCCATTGAGATGTGTGGAAAACATCACTTTGTGTTGCCCAAGATGATGCATGATGTAAATTCAATTAAAACAAAGAGGTTAAGATAAAACTTCCAATTTAATTATGTATCCAGCACACAAAATTATTCAACAATAATTTACACTCGATGTTTCATAGATTAGTTTACGTTTTCTTACAAATAAAGGTTATGGAAACTGACTTACAATGGTTTTGTAAGCAGTTTTGTGACTGAAAAAACAATTAACATGTAATAAAACAGTGGTTTTTGCATGCACGTTACATATATTGTAGGTACATACGTTATATGTTTTTGTCAAAAAACCTTGAGAATGTTTTCTTGCAGTTTTTACCACGACAAGTTGCAGCCACAGGTCAATGACTTTTAGAACATACCTTTTCTTAGTGTTTTTTTTCTGAATCAACAGAATTGTGTTCACCAAGCAAGGTCAGATTACAACATACGTTTTAACGAAATTACGAAACAACATTGAAATGAATATGTGACAATACACCAAATTACGACTCCCATACAAACTACATACACAATAAGGATAAATAAATAAAATAAAATCTTTCTTCGTAAGTTATAAATACACTCTGATTTAATTATAATTTACATTAAATTGTTATTATTATTTTTTGTTTTACACTAGTTCTACGTTATGACTAATAGGTAACTTCAACCGTTGTGTTCATTAATGTACAGAATATTAAACTTAATGTGTTTCTATATGTAACACTTCACAAATAAAAGACAGAGTTATATAAAGACTAAAAATAACAATGCATTGTTATTTAAAGCTAAGGTTAAAATAGTTATTAATTTTTTCATCCTTTCAGTAATTACGAAGTTGTTACATTTAGATACAAATATTACAGAAACTAGGCCTTACTAGGTAATGTTTAGGACTTACTATACTTTAGTAAGACCTATTTAACTATAACTCGTTGTTACTAAAAACTAAACTAAAACGCGTATAATGAACTGTTTTGTACTTAATCGAGAGATACAGTCTTGTTTATACATTGGTCACTCATAACTACGTCTCGTCTAAATCTACTCAAACACGTAACATACAACCTTATTACATATATTATATCTATGACTAAAACGTGTGGGTAAGCACTAAGCATAAATATATCTATTTACAAGAGAAATTAAAGTTAACACGATTTCAACAAGTTTGGTAGTCAAAAGTGAATCGCGAAAAGATTGATCACGGAACATCTTCTCCGATTAACTTTTGCTGAAATTACAAATACAATACAAAGTCTTTGGCCTTAATAAAAATATTCTACAATAATTTACTTGTCTCTAACACAAAGCCTACAAGCGTCGCCTGCTTGCCACCGGTGCAAGCTAGGCGTGCTGTGCCCTGCCCAAGTGGATGAAGAACGCGACGCGGTCGGCACTGCGCTCCCCACACTTGTTACACATAAACGGATCATTGTAACCATGGAAACCCATGTGAATAGTGTGCATTGTCAGATCTCCGAACGTAATGTCACAATACTGGCACGAGTATGCCTGAGTGGTGGCAGGAGCTTCCACGGAACCTTCCGACTCAGAATCGGAAATTTCCATGTCCTTAGTCTTCTCGTCCTCGTGCTGAAGGCGCAACGCAGCTGGTTGTAGTTTGAAGGCGCGACCTTTCCGCCGGTTTTTGAGGGCAGTGGTCGGGGTGACAGGCGTCGCTCGCTCTGTGCTTGGGGGTGGCGTACCTGCTTCGCTGGTCTTGGTGTTCGTGAGGTCAAGCGCGTCGTTGCCCGTCGCCGCCGGCACCTCTCGAGGAGTGGTCGGTGTTTGTGGCAAGCTCGCGGGTGACTTAGCAGGTGGTGGCGTTGTGCCGCCGTCGTATGGCCTCTCAGTGTATGCGAGGCGCTGGTGCAGTAGTGAAGGCGGAGGAGAAAGCGTTTGACTTTTCTCAGACGGCATTTCAGGTGGTCTGGGTGAGGTACGGTGTTCATAGTTGTTGTTCGGAGGGAACAAGAATGAGTGAGGTAGGAGTGGCGGGAGGTAGGGGAGGTTAACCGGGAAGTGGTTACCGAAGATCGGATGCGACGGCGGGGGAGGCTGCGGTTGGTTGTTGTTGTTCATCGGTGAATGGTGATCAAACATCTTAGACAGCGGCTTTTGTTTAGGTCCGCGCCGAGTTCCGTACACGTCAATGATAGGCAACGGGTTGGGTGTACCGTCGGGATTCAGCACCATTGCAGGGCTGTGCTGGTACTTGCGCAAGTGCAGCTTCAGAGAGTGGCAGTACTTGGTCGCATAGTTGCAGTCAGCGCAGCGGTACTGGTACACGTTGGAGTGAGACTTCAGGTGAGAGTTAAGCATCGACTTGTTGACGCACGAGTAGGAGCACTGAGTGCACTGGAACGGCTTGGATCCTAGATGATTCCTCATGTGGTATTCAAGATGGTGTTTGTACTCTGTTACGAATGGACACTTTCTACAGCATAACATCTTCTCCGGTTTAATGTGTTCCTTGCTATGTTCCCAGAAGCTGAGTTTGGTGACGGCTACAAACTCGCATTGTTTGCATTTGAAAGTTTTAACTTTGCCGTGTGAGTTGACGGCGGGGACGCGAAGGCCTGGCTCGTCGTCGAAGTCTTCGTCACCGGAGACGTCACGGCCGTCGTCGCCGTCGGTCTTCTGTCCGACATCGTAGCCAGAGTCATGATAGCGTTCAAACGATCTTCTATCATGATCCCTATCGGGGGATGAAGGTGTTCTTGGGGGCGATTTCGGCGGGGTAGCGTCGCCACGTGCTAGGGGCGTGGACACGTGCGCAGGGGTCGTTATGTTCCTCGGTGAGTAAGATGTTTCATAGCCGGGTGAGGGCTCGCGTCCGTCATTGCTGCGCGGCTCAAAGCCGGGCGGTGTGAGCAGGCTGTAGGGCAAGCCATTGCGGAATGCGTCCAAATGCATGCCGAGATTGGCTTTAGCTTTAAGGGACATTGAGTCATAGAACGGGGAAGGCTCTCCGGAACTGCCGACGCTACGCGGGGAGTGTCCGTTCGAGTCCTTGCTGGAGGAGGAGGGCGACGCGCTGTGGAAGCCTTCCGAGTAGAAGCCGCTGGTTTGGTCTTTCAGAAAGCTTCCGTCTTCCATTGGTTCAGATTTCTACAAAGAAGGGAACTTATTGTAGAACATTGCGATTAAAGCTGTAATAGTAGTTATAAACTACTGTAGATTACTTAAAAGAAATGAAATGTTTAAGATACATACCACTGTGGGAGGCTGTAGCAGTGGTCCCCAAGCCTGGGGATGCGCGGAGTGATGCGCGGGCGGCATGCCAGCGGGGGACGCGCAACTGATCATACCTGAGGGATGAAGCAATCCATTAGAATGATGCAAGTTGCATTTTTTGCGACGTTACTTAATTGCAAAGTAACTAATGTACACAAGAAACAGCTTCGCAAGCAAATGAGTGAGTAATGTAAAAAAATGCGGAACGAACAGTCACGTACGTTGGCATAATTAATTTTTAGAATACGTATTTGCAAACTTTTGCCGAGATAGGCGATTAATGCAGTAATGAAGTTCCCTTTCTATAGACTCAATGTCGTAATTACGATTTCCGCTGTTACGTAAATCTACATAATATTTGTTTGTAAACATGGAACTATTACTATTTACAATATTAGGTATACTATTAATTGTTTATCGAGGAAATATAGGTCTTATAACCACAATAGCTGAAAGATTGCGGCACCTCCTTTTTGAATATTATGATAAAAACTAGAGTTTTGTTCTAAGGTCATGTAGAGGATAATGCTAATAGCATTGTCTAATGCATTTTTGACAGAATACAATAAGAATGACGAATGTACAGCATAAATAATGAACATTTACAACAAATAAATTGCTAAATTTTCCTTAATTTAAACAAAACCTCGTTATCCGTCTTGCAAATGAAGGAAAACTGGCATTATTTGCTGTTTTGAGTTTCCTAATATATTCCGCTGAACATGCTAGTAGGTAGGTATGACAGGCCACTTAGTATCTATAATTATAGAAGGATAATTGAATACGGAATTCGTTTATAGAGCGTTTTAGATTATCCCTGATTTAATGGTACATAAATATGTTACCACACGGACATAATAGTTCATAATCAAATAAAGGAAGTCCGAGACTGTATTTCAGTTTGGTAAAACCTGCAATCAATGTTTATTCATTCCTCCATTTACTCATAGGCTAAGGTAGCTCATATCGGTGCTCTGAATTTTAACTGGTAATACTTAAAATTAAGTATTAATTTCACAAAAAGCTATTTAGTTTATTAGCGGTACATACGTAGTAAGTATTGAACTAAATCAAAATACATATGTAATTGATGAATAAGTATTATACAAGTCAGTACGCACATACCCGTACGCGGTCCAGTCAATAGCATAAAACGTTAAAAAAAATCTGAAAAAAAAAATAAACAAAAATAATGAAACTCACCTTAACTGTATCTTAGAAAGTTTTAGACCACACAGCACAACAGATAATTCATTAATATAATCCAATTAAGTTCACTTTAGTCCTTAAAATCACTGATAAATTTATTTTCATACACACGAAAAACCTTGAGCGTTTTTTGAGACAACCCTTCGATGCGATGGTCGGGATACGTCTGCCCGACGCCACTTCTCACAATGAACTGAAAAAAATCTGTCAATTTTTATGCTCCAAACATCGATAAATGTATTCTATGTTTGAAGGCGACGTGTTTGTGTGGGAGCAGGACGGCAATACGCGATAGATACGTTCGTCCCTTTCGAGCCCCCACAGCCTATTTCACTCCACCAATACGGCGCGAGCATCTGTGGGTGGGGATCAAGTTATTAAGTTATTGTTTATGCGATATTAATAATAAAAAATAAGCAACCCTGCGTATTTTGCCAGTTGTTATTGTAATAAAGCCTGGCCGTATTATATCGTGTATTATTGCCCGATAAAATTGCGTGTAGGGAAATTAGATTGTTTTGGTATTGTATCAATTAATGTTTATGGTTATAATGTGATTTTTATGTATGTTTACCCCATTTATTAAGTAAGACAATAAAATATTGACGGCCAGTGTTAAAACAAATGGATTGTTTGTTTAACGTTCATTAGTCGTAAATAATAACATGTTGATTGTGTAGTTTTAAAACTAACACACCTACTTTAAGATACTAAATAAAAATATAATGAAAAAACTCGTCTATGTAATATCTATCTATCGTTCCCCCAGCTCCTAAATATCTCCCACTTTTTATATCGTAAAAAGTAGAACATAAAAAAACTCTCGCGGTCGCCACGTTGAAGGGGCGTTGAGCTTTTTACGTCACCCGCCAGCCAATAGCAGAGAACAGATTAAAAAAGGAACGCCGTTCACTTTTTTTATCTGTATCGGGCAACCAATTAAAAACTGGTTTCCATTTTTGTTTAGCGGGGTTTTTTAATGTGGAGATAGGAACCTGACATGGAGAGATAGAATATGCAGCTTACTATTTATAATAGAATGTTCTAAATTGTAAGGAATTGCCGTTTCAATAGTTTTTATTTTGTACCTATATATGAACAGTTGTTTCAGCTGTTTTAAGTTTTAATTACATAAAAATTGAAACTAAACTGGTTTCTTGTGTCTTATGTTTAGCTGTAGTTACCATATTATGTGTGACTATAAATAATTTTGCTGTTTACATTTCGAGTTGAATCGCATAAAACAACATATACAGAATAGTTACCTACAATACATACAGTTAAATACAAACTAAACAACTTGTAATTGCTTAAATTTAACATAGCGCATCTATTTATGAAAAAAAATCAAAATTTTATGGTTTGCCTAGAAAATTCATAGTAACAATTTGAAATTGAATGCGCTTCTAGGTAATTCGTGGTTAGATAAAGTTTTGCAATTAGGTGTTATATACTGAATTGCGGTTGACGGTAGTACCTACCCTATTTTAAAACATTTACTGCCCCTAAGCAGTAAATGTTTTAAAATAGGGTACTACTGTAATGCCAGGTAATATTTTTTTTTTATAGTATTGTAGGTACGATTGGCCATTATCTTTCTCTAGGTTAAGCTTTTTTTTGAGATCTTTAATGCTTTCCTAGGATTTCGTACCAGCAGTTAAGCAAACGTGGAGCCCTAAAAACCATTTGTAATTTGATTTACAGGTTGCACCTCGTTGGTTTAATTAAATTCTAAGTTATTTCTACAGATACCAATTCTTTCTGCCGTTAACAGATACAAGCCATGCCATCAGCAAATAATACAAGGTTCTGAAATAAAGTAAAAAGAGGAAACGCCAGGAACATTTGATTTTTTTCTCGGCAATTATAGGTATGGACAGATTATTTTGTGGTGAATCTGTTCATACATAATCATCGTAGGGACTACGAAGGACTCCTACTGACTGAAATCACACGGCTTTTTATTTTATATCACATCATGACCACGGTATGTTTCATAATTACGTTAGTACATTCGTAGCTGTCTTTATGACGTCCTGGTATTTGAAAAACGCTAGGAAGAAGTACTAGGAAGCCCCCTTAAAAACTTGGAGTCTGGAAGTTAGCAGTTAGATGCCCCCATGCCTCGAGAAGCAGGTTAAACTTGTTGGAACTGCGCCAGATTCTCTACTATCGTGTCAGAGATAACACATGAGACGAGTCTCACTTGTTTATGGTAGCGAGGAAAAAGAGAGTATGCACGGAGACCAAGCTATGCAAAAGCAGTGTAAGCGGATCTGTCATTGTACGGGAAATCTATATAAAGCGAGGCCATGTTTCACTGGAGATGTATAGCTGAGGTGGTTACTGGTTGGTCATAGTTTAACATTCATCCAGCCAAATATGAGCGAACCCAAAACAAGCTTAAGTTAACACCGACATTATTGTTTTCGAAACTCAGCTTATGAATACCGACAGACAGATTAACACGGATTAACTGCACCTAATTAGCGACAATATTCAAATTACTTTAATTTCTCTCACTTCGGCACTATATTATCTTACTTACTACGTTATCTTTTTAACAATTTTTTTTGTAATTTTAATTGTTTTTCTCATAAATCTAATTACCACC
Organism: Noctua janthe; assembly: GCA_910589295.1. Taxonomy (NCBI): domain Eukaryota; kingdom Metazoa; phylum Arthropoda; class Insecta; order Lepidoptera; family Noctuidae; genus Noctua; species Noctua janthe. The sequence goes on along the minus strand of OU342556.1, from coordinate 5,998,981 downwards.
GGGTTTTTATTTGGCGGCAAATTAATCTTAACGATAATGGACAGTAATGGGGTAATCGATATTAAAACGACGTCGGTAAAATAAAAGAAAAAGTCGTTATAAAAAAATTAATTACCTCTGTCGTTAGTGTAGCTAACCCGACACATCGCGGTATGATTGACAACAAATTAAACTATAATGGTGCCCTGCTAATGAATTGTTCTGACTTCAATAATTGCTGGGTAGGTAGGTAGGCCACTCTATTGCTTGTGCTAATCTCGTAATCTTCGTATTTTTTAAATTTATTTTGATTACTAGCTGTGCTTCGCGACCTTCGTTCGCGTTATAAAAATATTAATTCCCTATTTGAATCGGATTTTGTCAACAATTTCAAGGGTTTTAATTTTTTTTTACACGGAACCCTAATTCTTTTTTTAATAACAGTCGCCTATGTTATTCTTTATAACATCAGCTATGTGCTAGTAAAAGTCACGTCACAATCGGTTCAGTCGTTTCGGGGATTGACCGGAACAAACAGAGAGCTAAAAATTAAATTAAGTGTTTTTTTGTTGTTGTAATGTTGTTTGTAGAGATGTATAGATAAAAATAATGATTTTTCCAACTTCAGATAACTGGAGGTAGCTTGAATCCATACAATAATTGATGTTTTAAAGTTTTTTTTTAATGGCAATTGTCATTTTCTTAAAACGTGAATGACAACTTTTGAAAGGTTCGATTTTTCGTGTTAATAAAGACTTATTTTGATGTAGTAATTTTCGGACTGAGAGTTTCAGGTAATTAAGTTCAGGAACTCTCCTAAATTATTTTGGCTGTTTCACTTTATTTATTTATTTAACACTTCAAGCACAAAAGTACAGAGGCGGACTTAATGCCATAGGCATTTTCTACCAGTCAACCTTTGGGTGATGCAAAGACAAGCAGTGGTAGGTGTACATCTGAAAATAATTTTAAATAATACTAAGATTAACAAGGATATATAAAATACTATAAATATATATCAAATACTATAAATATATATCAAAATTTAGATTAATGTAAATAGACATTTACACGAATATACTAAAATAAAAACACAAACCACGGGAAAAACATTACCGTTGTGACGAAACTGCCAGCTTCTTCCGAATGTTCTCACGAACTTTAATTTTAAAAGATAAGCGATTGCTTGCCATCCTAATTTCCTGGGGAAGCTTTAACTTTATGTCTACTTCTTAAGTCAAATTTCGAACCAAATTTTATTTTAGAAAGAGTTATGACTTACTTATTTGAAGTTGAAGAAAGGCTCAATCAAAAATATATAAAAAAAGATTATAAAAATCTTTCTATTTTTGTTAAACATGTTCTTTATCGAAAGGGTTAATTGGCTATTCTTAGTTATTTTTAATGTGAGTCACAGTTGGCGACACCGACAAACAACGGTATCTTAAACAAACTTCAGTTAATTACAAAATAATGGTGACTGTGTTATCACGTTAAACGTACGTTATTTGGTAATTAATTATTCTACATATTTATACAAGGAACTTTTGATGTTTTGTATCCGGCAGGGAATAGGTAAGTCTTACTAAGTCAGTCTAGTCTTACCAAGGGGTATCGTATTACCCAGTAACTGTTCTGTGGAGGTCAGATAAACAGTAACGGTACATGCTAATGCTGTAATCGCTCCATGTAAAATAGGCTGGTATTCAGCTGCATCTGGTTAGACTGGAAGCCGACCCCAACATAGTTAGGAAAAAGGCTATGCTGGCAGTGATCAGAGAATACTAGATGATGTTATATGATCATTTATTATATTGTTTCCCTACCTGACCTATTTGTGCCACTTGCAGAAAGTCTCCCACCTGGACACGAGCTGCCATGGCTGACCTGGAATGTCTTTGAATAGACTTCGGACACAGGTTGGCTGAAGCAAGGAAAACCTGTTCAGGTGGAGATTCATAGACGACTCTACCCTGGAGTGTGAATGTGGTGTTCCTCACAAATGATGGATACTTGATATCGTGTCCTGCCTGTCCTGTTGCTTGTACATCACAGGAGCTGATGGTTGCTACTGAAAATGACAAACTCGTTGCCATATTTAGCTGACTCAATTTAAATTGTCATGGACACGCTAAGATCATTTATTTAAGATTCCTGCAGTGACAAAGTCTAACAACATAAATATACTCTTAGCCAGAAAAATCTGGTATTCACTGTATTGATCTGCATTTTTAACCTTTGGTCTTTTAATTTTTTCTTTAATAGAGAAATATTGTGCTCAGACATAATTACGCTGTAGGTATAGGTTATACGTGAGTTCTGAATGTACGAGTAGTTCTATATGCCTATAATTAGGACTATTTCGAGACGCTTTTTCTGTAACTTAGGAGTTCTATTATTATTGGCTGTACTACTCTAAAGAAGAATATTCAGTGTAATTGCTGGCAATTATTTGTATGCAGACTCTTTCAGTGTTTCTTTTTAGAGTAGTCTGTTAAGAAATACTGACCTCTGTGACGTGTTCAAGTGTTTTTTTAAACCAACTTTCAGGAATAATTAACATACCTATACAAAACATAACATCACGCCTGTGATCCCCGAAGGGTTGTGCCTAATAGTACACCCGCATTTTGTAAGTTATGTTTAAGTCTCATGTAATAGGGAGCAAGCCTATTGCTATAAACCGGGCACAATTCCAGACTCCGTGGCTGTTACTGAGAAATTTCTTGAGGAAAAACCCAATAACAATTTGCCCGACCCGGGAAACGAACCCAGGACCTCATGCTCAGCAGTCGCGATTACCTATACCTTAGTAAAAAACATTAAAATGAAGCATAGGTAGGCACATAAGTAAACAACGTACATAAGACAACAACAAAGGTCTCTATCGCTTCCAACAGAAATTCAAATACACAATCAATTTTAACCCATTTTTTTATTTACTCATCACCATTTACATATTAAACACTAAAAACATTAATGTTTGACTTTGATAGCAATGGCGTCACCTAAAGTCAATAATTTAAAATCAACATAATTAACGGTTACACTGTTTTGTTATATACTAAGAAAAGTGGGTACCTACCTCTAGATTGTTCTTATTTGTGTTACTGATTGCTTCCCACCATTTGTAATTATACATACGTATCTACTTACATCTTAAAATTAAAAATTTCAAAGTGGCGGTACTTTCATACAAGCTTTAAACTTGTATGAAAGTACCGCTTGGCTTGCTCTTTTAGCCTACTACTCTTCATAATGTTAGGGTGTGTGGTTTAAGATAAAATTAATATTTTCTATTTTTATTACTAATTTAAACTGACTTCTTTTGTACCCATTGACATACCTACTTAATACCTATTCCCAGTGACATTTGATGTAATATTATGACATTTTTATATTTATTGAGATTAAGAATTATTTACATGAATTTTAGTAATATTTTAATTGTTATTTAAATGTAAATTAATTGTTAATGATTTGCATACCCATGTGACGGCAGAACAATGGAGAACTAACTTCATATCAATACCAATGCACCAATTTGTATACCCATGTTCGCAAAGAAGTTTTATGATTTATTTATTTTAATATTCTTGATAGGTCCTCTCCAAATTTTTCTTTTGCTGTGCCCGACAGGGTCCATGATTGTTACAAAAAATGTTTACCACCTAAGCCTACATTGTGGAACGCAATAAAGAATTGAGTATTGAGTATTGAGTATTGTGTCTGAACAGTCTGTAAGCCTTATGGGCTTGACGTACTGTTGGCCCCTAGACACGCCACTATGGTATTTATCTTTTGCACACAATTACATCTGAAAGTTTGGCAACCACGTATTAGCCAGAAATGGGGTTAGAGACTGACCTCTCTGATCTGCTATGTAGTTTGCTTGGTACGGCTTGTTCAGGTTCAACTAGGAGTTGCTTGACGGAATTTTTAGGCTTTTGTAAGTTAACAATATACCTACAATTCTATAATTTTTCACACTTCACTGGAAACTGACAGAATAGCAAAATGTTGATATCTCCATTCACCGAATCTACATAATTTACAAACTATAAATCTATAATAGTAATAAAAATATGTACAAGTATCAAAAGGGTTACAGGGTGTCAAAATTCGACCACATCGCTGTCAACAGGAGAAGTGCCCAGAAGGCTGGCAGCATTGCCACGTTGGATGACATTGCTGATTCTTTGGCCAAAAAATAGGCCCGCCCTCAGGTCACGCGACCAACCGCTCGGTATTCCTTGAAAATTTGTGTTAATATTCTTTTACGAAAACCTGGCCAATAAAAGGTTTTGCTCTACAAGGAAAGAAAAGCCACTAAAATTCAGATAACGGTCCGCACAGGAGCGCGGTATCCAATATTTTGGCAATAACTACCCCCGATCGGGGCGAGAAGAAAATTCCCATTTTCCGGTCAGTACACTCGCGCAGATATGCGCTACTCTACTGAGTGGGAAGGCTGTGTGCATACTATACCTTGGTCCTTTTAGTCTTGTAGGAAAACGGCAAGCAATACGAAGATACTTTGATTGAAACAAATCTATGTTTTAGAAACAGAGTGAAAAATATGGGAACACTAAGCATCTTAAAACTATGAAAACACTGAGTAATACGAAAAGAGCCCCAGCTCAGCCAGATGCTGGATGACACTAGAAGGTACCCACCCTGTCGTAGGCCTGTCATTGATTTCCTGCTCCACGAATGTTATATACTCAATAAGAACGATATTCTTAGTGATGAATTTGAATATCTATACTAATATTATACACAAAAATTTGTTAGTTAGTTTGTATGTAGGGGGTAATCTTCGAAACTACTGATCCGATTCCGAAAATTCTTTGACTAACGGGAAACTACATTATCCACGAGTGTGCATCCGGTGTGTGGTGTGGCTACATTTAAAACGTTCCCGTGAGTACATTCCGTACATAACGGGAGCTAAGCCGCGAGCAGAAGCTAGTGATACATAATATACTTTTTTATAACTATACGATACAGTCAAATACGGCTTGAAAGAGAAAATTCACTGAAAAGACTAAGGTTTTTCTCAGGTTCGTTAACTAAAGGCTGTTAGACAAAAAAAATCTTAGCTAACTTTGACTTATAGTAAAATTTATAAAATCCACGAATAGGCGGTAACTTTGACAAACCGCACGAACCTTGTTAATCGATAATTTTATTCTTAAAACCACCCCAGTCGACAAAAAAAGTCCAACGTTATATACCTACCTCTACATAGCCGTTAGCTCCACATACGCGTCCGCTCGTATGTCCAAGTCCGAACGTTCTTATCGCAGCGAGTAAAAAGTAATGCGTCCAGCCTTTATGGCAGTTTCGAGACACACTCTTTATTACGGAGGGCAGGGCTTTGCCCCGGGCTGGGGATGCACTGAGAGCTAGGGGCATAGATGCACAGGTTCTTGTATCAGGTCACCTTGTGAATGAAACAGGACAATCATTTCATTTATTGATATAAACAATTTACATTATGTTGAATATATAGGTATACATGCAATTTACATATTAATACAACAGATAAATTTATAAAACAAAAAGGAATTTGGTCAGTTTTAAACATAATGTCAATTTTTTTTAAATGTGGCAAATGATTCTAAATTATACAGTTGTTTGATGCATCGTTTGCCAAATTGAATTGGCCGAATGGAGAGGTCATTTGCTATCTCTTCAGGCCCAAGAACTCACTCTTGGCCACACCGGTTTTATTATTCGGTTTTTCTAATTTTGTATTTTGAAAAATTCCCAAACTTAGCATTAAAGCTTAAATTTAAAAAAAAGTTGTTAGTATAATCCTTAAATTACATTTTAATTTTTATACGTGCTGTTGTATGGTTCTATCAAATTTAAAACTAGTGACATCTTGTTTTTTTTTTAATAACTCACAAAGGTTTTGGAAGAAGAAAAAATAAACTTAAAACTCAACTTTAAATTGCTACAAAAAAAACTAAAGGCGATCGAGATCTTCGAATGCTTTTAAAAAGTTCTCTAGTCTGTCTTCTTTCCAACGGTATGCAATATGCTAAATAAATCCTTCAATAACTTCGCTAATTCGTTAAATTTGTGTATTGAGACGCACCATCAAGCTACTCCATATTCAGGATAAAACACTAGTTTTCGCATAAATAACATGCTGTAATTAGGTAGATACTATTAGCTCAATCTTACGCAGTCTCTTATCTCTTTCTTACATATAGTTCTAACTTTCCTCGAACTTGAAATGAAAAAGAAAATTAAAAATAATAATTTATTTAATAAATACCTAATTACAAATCTTGTTCAAATTGTCCGCCACTATTGCGTATGCACGTGCGACATCTTCGTCTTATCTCGACTTTGAAAATTTCCTATTTTCTTTAATTATTTCTTAAACATTGAATTTTAAGACTTAGGCTTCTTTCTAAATTGGTAACTGATGCCTTTTCACAGATAACTGGATCTAAAAATATTCAAGAAAAAAAAAAAAAAAACTTTCTTCTCCACTCCTCTAGGAACTCAATAAAAAAAGTCCCATGAAAATCCGACCACTATAAAATTCGTTCCACCTTTTGAGTATTTTTTTTCTAATTGCACTCGGCTAAAATTACTTTCCTAGGAATTCGTAGAGCAATTACGTCATCATTTAGTTATGTAATTACCGATAAAATCATTTCCAATTCAAATAACAGTTTCAGTAAATATTGCAAAGAGTAACACATCATAAATACTTAGAAAATGAAAATGTATATCAATTCGCTGATTAAATCATATTATTGGTAATGTTACATGCACTGCAAAATATGCTTAATAATGTTTTTTATTACCAGTTAACTTAATTAAAATTGAACTAAACTAATGATAAAAATAAGACTAAAAGTAAGAAAATATAAACATCTAAAAAATGACGACAATAGGACACTTAGGCGTCAAAGTACTCCTCCGCATCGCTGTCATCTGGAAACGTGCCCAGAAGACTGGCAGCATTGCCACGCTGAATGGCAATGCTAATTCTTTGGCCAAAGAAAGAGCCAGCCCTCTGGTCACGCGAAGTGTCGACCAGTCGGCGAGAGATTTCCTTAAAAAGGAGACGCGCACTCGGGCCCCATGACCCGAGCGTTTCGACCCCAAACGGCTCAAAACTGTAGTTACCAATAAGGTTACAGTATTTGCGCCGCTTGAGGATCTCAGCAGCCGCAGCAGCAGCGCCTGCACAGCCCGCCGTGCTTGAAAGGTGAGATGGCGCAATATTTTAACTGACTTATCTTATTAAACTAATAATAAATCCTCATTCAAATTGTTATAGAGAAATTAAAAATTAATTTTCTGAATAACTTGTAATTATTAAAATTGGTTGCTACGTAACCATTCAGATTTCATAATGCATAATTATGTAGTAACCATTTATGCGTAGTTCGTTAGTTTTTTCCATCATAACCATCTATATTAGGCTTGCAAAAAAATATGTCTACCAACAGACCAGTTATTTTAAATGATAATAAAACACATTCGGGTTAATTTAAAACGGGTTAGCATTTTTGTGGTTAAGCGCAAATGTAATTAATGTGCAACTAATGTTTTATTTTTAATGTAGTTTGTTTGTTCCTTTTTTTACTATTTTATGAGCTTCATGTATTCGGGTTTCTTTAAAATTTCATCTAAAAAGAATGCAATTTCTAGCAGAATTTTGTTACCAAAAAATCTCCAAATTTATTTTGATCTTAGTGTGTCTCCGCCCTGTCCAGCGTTATTTCCCCTCGCATAAAAAATGATTGTACCTTCAAATCTATCCCGGGCGGAGGGCCGCTCCCTCAGGCTGCCTCCCTCCCTCCTAATGTCCTCTCTGCCCAACCTATATGAATGACTTGAACTATACCACCGTAAAATGAATCTTTTGAGTGCCTTTGCCAAGATTTCGTAGCTTTGAATAAAAGAGAAAGTCGTTTTTATTATTTATGAAATATTTTGGTATTTTATGTTTATGCTTTGCTTTTGTCAATAGTTGATTGAATCGAGTCGTTTTTTAATTATCTATTGTATTTTATGTGTATTGTGGACAAATTCAGATAGTAAATTTTCAAGAAACCTGAAAACAAGAATTTGGTCCTGTAGGTGCTATTGTGTATATATATTATTTACTACGTAACGTACGTTACTCTAAAAATCCTAAAATATCTGAGGATACAAAGTCTAAGGCCTGCGGAACCCTAGCAATGGAAGTCTATTGCTGTATAATAAGAATAATTTATTTAAAACTTTTTCTAAAAGTGTACAAATGTACATTTTTTGTAACGCACACACACACACTTTTTTTGCCTAAATAGGCGCAGTAGTATTATTTCTCATACTATAATTAGTACTTATAAGTAAACTATAGCTAAATTAAATTCAACAGTTGCAAGTAATTATAGTTCAATTCAGATGTTTGGTGGCGACCTGCCCGATCTAGATTTATTTAAACCTATAATAGTAATGTTTGATCAAATAAATATGTTTTTTTTTTACAAGTACCTACAGTACTTATTTAAACCTGTGTTTCAATAATAAACTAACCAAAGATTATGAATATTCATTTATTGACAACATTTATTCATTTATGTTACAATTTTATGGATGTATACCTGAAATAAATGAATGATTATGTATGAGCTATAAAAGCGGTATTTCAACTTTTTCTTTCTGTTAATTATTAAAAGTCGACTGCAACATAAAGGTTTCTATAGAAACTGTTTAGCAATACAGTAATTAAATAAATACTGTTCAACAAATGTAGCAAGATTTTATGCATTCACTGGTATCAGATTTTAAACCTTAATTTGCGACAATTCTGTTGTTTTGCCTTTGGTTTTAGATTTGGACGACGACGCAAACCCCGTCACAAAAAACCTCTAAAAAGGTTAAAATATATGTTATCTAAATATTATCTCTTTAGAAGAAAGAGAAAGAATTTAATATAAGTAGCATATTATAATCCAAGCGTCGGCATCGGTCGTTGCGTCGGAAGATCTCTAACATTTTATATTTTCTACTATTTTATTCCCTCTTTTGGTCGAGAATTAAAAAAATAAGATTTTGTGACATCCTTGACTATCACTTCTCGGCGAACGCTCATTCGCCCACCCATCCTAGAAGGTAGACAAAAGGCAATCGCTTTCAAAGAGTTTCGTATTTCGACAACGACATTCAACAGGATTGAAATAATTATTAATGCTTTCGGCTCTGATTTCCTCTGCCCTTTATTTTCGCTAACATAAGGTTTCTTTTGGGGTACTATATCTGTGAAAGTACTTAAAGTTCTAAGTCCCACCTTAGGTCTGCGTGACTCATCGCAGTATACCACATAATCTATCATAATTTACTTATATTTTAACATTATAAGCAACAAAATAATCTCCAGACAGTAATTTGTGTTATTTACGCACGTTATCTAAGGCAGACTGTTTAATAATATAGTAGATTGCGTTTAGTGTAGGCTATGAGTACTTTACGAATCATTACTGAAGCTTCGTTTTTTTCTCTTTTTGTGAGGGTATTAAAAAATATGGGGGATACTTTCTACAATAGACGGGCTAATAAATTATGGACGTAAGACAAGGCAATATGGTCGAAAGACTATAGCCTTCCCTTCGAGGTAAATTAAAACAAAAAAACAAAAAAAAAGTAGACAGGCTAAAGCAACTAAAATAACTTTTTGGTGATGACACATTAAAACTTGTCAAAAAAGGTTGTAGCTTACCATACTTAGAACTGTCTCCAATGCCTCTGGTCTCCTAACGACCGACATGAAACCATATCAGTGATAGATGTCCGAAATACTCTTAAGAGGAAAAGTATCGTAAAAACTGTAAACGTTCCGGAAATTCGGACATTTTCCGCTACAGTATCTATTTTATTTACATCATTGACTTCCTGTGCCATTACAGAATCGTCGTCAACATTTCATACCGAAAACACACACACACACACACACACACAACTAGGTAAAGGACCATTTTATTCTGCCATAATTCGCGGTTCTGAAGTACTTAATTAATCAATTATTCCATGTATTTTAGCATGAAAACCAAGATCCGAACCAAAAAGAAACTCGGCCAAAACTTATGCATAAAATTAAAAACTCTTCAAAAAACGAGACCTCACTAACTGCTTATTATGAACGCTACACTAAACGTTATTTAAAAGTTAACAACAGCCACGTGTCCTTATTCGCTCCACATCGACCCGGAAGCAAAAAACGATTAGCAAAAAGCGAGAGTGGCCGTAAATGCGTTTTGTGCTAAAATAAAATAATTTATTGCAACCCTGCAATGAGCGCAATTGTTTCGGACAGCGACCAGCGGGTACCGGGTCTTTTGTACCGCACCGGTTTGCGAAACACAGGTATTGTTCGCGTTTTATTCACTAAAGGCTGATGTTTATGTGGCGGGCCATAAAAATGTAGGTACAGGTAAAAAAAATGTGTTTACGTGGATTACGGATCGCTGAACGGATTAGAAAATGTTTTTTGTATGCCTTTACATACAAAAAACCGGAGTTTCATTTTATTTGTCTTTGAAGTGTTTTAAGATTTTTGTTTAAAATTGTGTTTTAAGTCGTAAAAAATAACAAGGTACTTAAAATCATAATAATTTATTTTATGAGTTTGGGCTGTTTTGTCTATAGGTATTTTTCAAAACGGTCGCCTTGCATAATGTCCTAACAAAATGACCTATGAAAGCGAATGTCGTTTTACTGCAATTTTTTGCTTCAAAACTATAGCGAATGCCGTCGGTGAACTCAGCTGCCGGTCATCCATAAATCAATGGCTTGCCCATTCAGTAGCCCAAATTGGCGATGCATTGTGGCGTCATTTGCACCTTTGGTGATATTTTATTGTTTAATTTAACATTTTTGGACTACACGGTTTCACTTTCCTTGCGTTTTCGTTGATGACACCCGAACATGAAAACTCATTTTTGAGATTCTAGTATCATTGTTTTTAGTATTTTTTAAGAAGCTAAACTTAAACGTTAAATGAATTTTGTAGAATAACAGAAATATTTATTCATTATTTTATTCAAAAAGCTATTTGGATCAATCAACACAAGGTAGTAGATTCCATATCGATAACACATGTACCTAACAGAAAAGAAGTAAATATCGAATATTTTCTTAGTAAGCATCTGAGTTGTAACGTCTTCTTTCGGAGTTTAAAAAAATAGGTACCAGTAACGTTCGAAAAACAAAAAAATACAAAAAAAAATCGTCGTGTTAGTTGAGCGTGCAAAAACTGGCGCAGGCGCAAGTCCTAGCCGGCACGAGACGCAGCTGCCGTGCTTCCTCTTCCGAATGTGGTAAAAAAAACGCAAAAGTATTGGTTCTCGAAAGCTGTCACCGAAGAAATCAACGTTTTTGGGAATCTGATATTTTTGCAGACTGTTTATGTAAAAGTGTAAGGTTAAAAACTTGAAACGATCTTTTTTTAACTTGAGAATGGCAGACAATATGCAAATTTATATTCGACGGTCTGTTTAGTAAAAACTCCAGTAGCGTGCAAAAACAATAACGTTTTTTTGCGAGCTTAAAAGTAAAAGCTTTAGATATTTTTTACCCTTGAATATTCGCTACAGTCTGTGATTCTTATTATTTAATATTTTTGTTTAAGAACGGTTTCGCAAACCCGGTAGCAGATTTGCCACAGTTCCTAGAAGGACTTTGCACAAAACAATACGAAAGTGAATGCTAAACATCTTTTGTGTTTTAGGAAGAAACGGAAAGTTTTTGTTACTTTGTTTATTTAAATAATGAAACCGAATTCAAATTTTAGAGATGGTGTTTTTAGTTTTTCGAGGTCAAAATGAATGATTCAGATAATTATTTGAGTTTACAAAATATTATGATTATTAAATAGTATAAAGAATACAAACCAAAAAAAAAAAGAAGTGATGTTTCTTTTTTGCCGATAAGCATAAGCAAGCATAAGCAAGTTAACCTTACACAAAACCAACACATAGTTACTACACCCTAAAGTCAAACGTGTTATAATAAAAAAAGCACAAAAATGCGATTAACCGATAAAAACACTTCTATCATGAATGAAAAAAGCCGATTCACGTTAAATACAAGGGTGGCTTGCAAGATCAGGTTTGTAAAAAAACAGCAGCAGGTTTTTTACCCTAAAGCGTTTTGATGTGAACACTGGGGTACTTTTTACCCACCTCGGGAAAATGAGGGTTGGTTTTTGTTAAGATACCGATCTCTCTCACGTTTTTTAAAAAGTTTTTATTGATGTATCGCGTTAATACCAATTGATTAGGGGATGTTTACGCGTGTCGACTTTTATTGGGTCGTTATTGTACGTTTTTATATTTTTTATACACACAGGGAGGAAATTGTTGTTACTTAGCCTTGTGGATGAAATTTTGAGATAATATAATTATTGTATCCGGTTACGTAATCACTATTTTTGTTTAAGAAAAAAATAAACTCAACAGCAGTCAAAGGTAATGCTAGGCTAGGGCAAAGTTAAAAAATAAATGCTAACTTTTTATACTTTTACCTACCTACCAAATTTCTTGCCTAACCCCTAACAAAATATACGTATCTAAGTACGTAAAGTACACAGATATGTACTAATTTGACCGTTGGGCCATGAACGATTTATTTCTATACGACCTTTGTGCAATACCATTGTAAAATTTGCTATAATTTATAATTTATGTTATCTCAATAACCATTGTAATTGGAGTTATTATTACGGATCAGTCGCCCCAAGACGTCTACTTCCATTGTCCCTGGACCATGGGGTCAAAATGGTCGAGGGTCAAACTGTTTATTGAATTTTTGCAAAAATGTAACACCCTTGACATTGTTGTCAAAATGTAAAATAAAAGCATCAGTGATGTGTCTCCTTTGTAATAATTTTTGGGTCACTGATTTATTCTCAGAACTATTAAAAAATGATTAATAGTCAATGGGTTCTAAATTAATATTAATTTAAGGTAACGAACGAAAGGCAATGGACACTCATTTCTTTCTGTCATAAAATTAATTTTGCAATTAATAATTAATTGGTAAGAAATGAAATATCCAGAATTTTTTAATGAATATTGCGAATAGTTGTTTGGACTCTTATTTTTTAACTATTTTTAATGAAAATTAATTGATGTGAATTAGAAGCCTATTATATTCAAACGAAATTTGATTGAAATAAAAACGAAATCAATGGTAAAAAAGTCAGAATTTTTTTAGAATAGGTGAAGCATGTTTATATTAGTTATCTGTGGTAAAAATCTTCTAATAGTATCGTTTATTCACCATCTTAAAAATAAATACTTAGGTGATCATCAAACTAATTTCAATCAAGGTAATGGATTTGAGGTATACTAAGTTTTTTTTTTAATAAGTAATAGGTTCGAATTAAACTACCGATTGTTTACCATTATATGTATAATTTACCTATGTACTCACTAAGGAAATTTTTAAAACGGAATTCTATGAAAAAAGTACATATGAAGAAGTAAAAAAAACAGACAGCCAGTATCTTAACTGTTAACCTCTGTGAACTTAAGAAGTGTGCGACCTTGTGACCGTTATACAATTTATGTCTCAACACAATCGCCACCATTGACCCATGGCCTACACAGTCTCCCATATCCTTAACGATACAATTTCAAATAATCCTCACTTCACAATATAAATCAAACGATCGAAAATAAGGTGTTCTTTCTAAAATCGAAAATGTGTCAAAAATCGAACTCCAACGGTCACCGGACAATGGTCCTACGGTTACATTTATTTTATTTTATTTCACAAAATGTAACAATGTACAATTGTTATTAAGGAAAAAGGGTACATTTTGGTAATCTTCTTAATGGCGTGTGTGAAAAGATTATAAATTAAGTTTCTGCAACAAATAAAAGTGACCCCTGGGCATTGTTGGGGTGTCAATATGTGTGACCGTGCCTTTGTCCGTGACCCTAGCGGGCTTAGCACCAATTTGCGAGCGCTCCGATTCACTCGTGATCGACTCAGTCCTATGAGGATTTCGAAAGATTTACAATTCTATATCATTACAATAATGGAATCCTAGATTTTTTTCCAAAACCCAAATAAACGATCATCGGGCACCATTGTCATTAGTTTCGTACAAAAATATTATTTATTTAAACATTTTCTGTATTGCTAAGCTCGTATTATTTAAGTTATTTCAATGTTTGCTTGTTTCTTACATAAGTATTATTTAATATTCATTGTTTGATTTTTTCTAGATATAATTTATTCAGGTCCCTAAGCCTTGAACGTTAAAATTGCAAAATACTTAGTAGGAAAAACAATAACAAAATAAGACACCTATACAAAACAAAAAGTACTATGAGGACGGCTGTCTAGAGGACGTATTTTTTATTCCTAAATACAAATAGTTTGAACAAAGTACATTTAAATTTCAATATTCAATGCTCAAACTATTAATTTAATGCAAATTAGTCGACTACTGCATTTATAATAACGAAAACTATTAATTTAATGCAAATTAGTTGACTAGGTATTGCATTTATAATAACGAAACTTCGGCAAAGAGTGACTTAAGTGAACATTTATGTCAAAGTATATGTGAAAGGTTCAAACCCTGCTCGCACTAGAATTTTTCTTTCCATGTCAAAACAGCTATATGTGAAAGGTGTTTCAGTTAAAGGAAAATTAAATATAATTTCGGAAATGCGACATTTACTATTCAGGGAATATTGAGTGCACACTTTATGAGTACATAAATAAAATATATATCCAGAAATTTAGAAACGGCAATAAAACGCACTCAGGGAATGAAACCCAAATGGCAAGTCATTGTGCTTGACCCCTCGCTGTAAAATAATGGCCGGGGGCAGATAAATTAAAAATGGCTCAAAAATACCCCTTGACGTGCACGATTTATTACACAATATGTGTAAGTTTCCGACATTTTGTCCATTCCGGGCGGGAAAATGTGCGGAACTGAACAACCGTTGCATTGACTGTCTATACAGCCATCTTTCTTTTTGACGCTGCGCGCTGTAGACATTTTTTGAGATCTTCCGTGAAATCGAACTTTGCCTCACGTTTTTAAAACGCTAGTGTAACCGGACTTTATTAAATAATTATTACTGTTTTATATTGTATAATTATCACTGGCGCCAGTGAAGAAAAACATCGTGAGGAAACCAGCATGCAGCATGCTGGCCATAAAAACATGGCAAACATGGGTATGGGTGCCATAAAAACTCAGACACCAGGTTAGGCACTAACTACACGAAAAAGAAAAAAAAAAGACCGGACTTTAACGTTTAAGCTTTTCTTCACTTTAAGCAGCTTTTATAAGTAGCACTACCTGTGTATAAAATTGGCCATGTAAATAAACGAATGTTAGATGAATATCACGTATTGTTATTTGCACACATCCATGTCTCTGAGTAGAAATAGGTGACATTCATCTAATATTCATTTATTTATATATTCATGAGCTAGGTAATCGAAAGTTAGTCACTATGCTAGACACCGTTTAACATTTTCGGGAAAAAGGTACATCGTAGGTGCGTATGACTTAAATGCAATGCGACAAGTATTGAAACTTCAATTCATTAGCGACTCTTACCTTTACATTTCCTTTTTTTTGTATAAAAAGTTACTTTAAACATATAATAAATAAAGCTACCAATACTCCACGCAATGCACAAAGCACGTAGAAATTATAGGTAAGAAATCTTTTACTGCCACAGAACGCAAGATCGATGTTCGTTTTTATATTTGGCACATTTTTTAGTTGGCAAGTGTACTTTCTGAAGGCTTTGAGCGTTCGAAAACCAATTGCCAAGCTAAATTGAATCGTTTTCCACTGAACTTAGGAATGTTCCATATTTTTGGATCGTTTAGTTGGTATTGCCAATTCACAAAAGCAATCTTTTTACAAGAGACTCCTTTGTTATTTTTTTAAAAAGGACAAGGCAGATTAGGAATGTCCATTTTGTATCGTTTTATCGTTGGCAAAGGAATCGACTTTAAATGCCACATTTGATCGATGGGCAAAGTTAGCACCTGCAATTTTGAGAATTACCTAGTAATGACGGATAATATTTTTTCTGTGTTATCATACAATTGATTTGTCGTTTTCGGTACAGTTTCGGTGCAGGTCTAAAATAGAGGCAATTAAACTTGTGCGTCGGGGATTTAAAAAAAATCATATAATAATATTTTCCGGCTAAATACTGGAAGTACTGAATAAAGTATTAAAGAACACTATTTCTCAGTGTTCGGAATTCTGCTAGCCCAGGTCGGGCAAAGTGTTATTGGGTTTTCCCATTGGGAATTTCTCAATAGCAGCCACGATGTCCGGATTTGTGCCCGGTTGATGGTAATAGGCTCGCCCTCTATTACACGTAAACATAACTAGCGAAATGTTAAATTAGGTACACCTCTGCCTAACTCCTGTGGGATTGAAGGCGTGATGTTATGTTAAAATAAAATTAGCAAAATAAAGAACATCGTTAATAAATTATCAGGAACCGTATTGTTCCACAAAATATAATTAATACTAACAATTATTGTAATGTCCTGTTAAGTATTTTGTGTGTACCTACATAAACAAATAATATAATTATTTACCGGGACCTTTGTTCAACAATTGAAGGAAAATGTTATTTTTGTTTTTGTTTATATGTATAAAATGTATTCATTTGTTAGCAGCCTTGTACTCGTATGTATAAAGATAAAATACTTTTACATTTTTTATTTATAAAAATCATAGTAACCTATTTACACTACATAAATGTCATTGTGTCATCCGACCTAGTTTTAAAGGAAAATTAATCATAGGAAAAAACGATAAACTTTTTTTTCATGATGTCATCATAGAAAAAAAAACTAACATGCATATCTTCCTCCATAGTTGAAGTTGGTTAAAAATACTGTTGAAGTGATGGATCGAGTATCTAAGTTTGTCATAGCAATAGAATAAGTAGTTCATAGAATGGTGACGTTAATTCATGTTATTGAAACCTTAATGAATATTGAAACATTCAATCGTTAATAATAAAAAGAGTTTTTACCAGAAACATATTATTATGTACGGTTGTCGTGTTTCGGGTATACCACCGTCCGGGTGAGTGCATGTATTTCTGGTCTGGCTAACAGGGAGTACTTACGTGCATAGTCTTTGTGCAAGTGGCCAGGATTATTCACCAGCAGCTTGCATTGTAATAAATCTTGTGGACTCTGGAGGTACCGTATAAGTATATATGTGTCCGACCCATTTCTCGAGAAAGACCATGTCATGCTTTACTGATCGGTCTATAATGTCAGACAGGACTATTGTCGCCCATAAGCCTGACATAGTGTAGATAGTCCGATTAGCGCACCGCTTAGTGATGGTCGATGTTACCATCTCGTGTGATGAGTACTTCGTGAAAGCTGAGAAAGAGAGCCGACTTGCACACGAGGTTGTCGACATGTAGAATGCCGATTGTCGTTACGGCCAATGGCTTGATGGCTAAGAGCTTTGACGATCATCTCTTGAGGCTCTCGCTTGGCCGTTGGATCAAGGATCTGATTCTTCTGAATTGACTACGATACGGCCCGCATTCTGAGGAGGTTTCCTTCTCTAGCTTGGACCCTGCTCCCGATATCGGTAGATGAGTATTTTTTTATATTTTTAAGAGTTTTCTTTTAATATTGTTTTGTATAGGGATGTTAAATATGTTTATTAATAAACAAATAAAAGAGTTTATAAAAAAAACTTATGTCTAGGTTTTACAATGACAGGAAATACACAAAGACATTAATGTTATTTAACTTCAGAAACTATAAGAAACAATTGAATATAGAAAAACAAGTTAAATAATGACAAGCATTAGTTTTTGTATTCTGTCTACAACTTGTATATTTTTCATACACACGATTGGCGCCGGAAATCAGGTGACAAAATTCAGAAATTTACATGTTTTACGTAAAACTACGTACATTATTATTCAATATGAACAGTATTGTTAAATTAATGTATTTACGTAAAGGTGACATAACTTTTGTAGGTTAAAGATACAAACTGCAACTACGGGGAGGGGGGGGGGTCCGGGTTAATTTACTTTCGGAAATGGCAAAAAAAGAAAATGAAACGTAAAGTTAACGTAAATTAAAAAATGCATAGTTTTTTCAACTAATCACCGCACGTTGTTTCGAATTCCTAATGCAGTGATCGGGCACTTAACATATTCATACGTGTCTTTGTAAACAAACTAATGTCGTTTTGGTTAGTTACCTACCTACCAAATTTTTTATAATTGTGTATAATGTACTTACCTATCTAATAAACCATTTATCTCGGTAGGTCCATTGGTATATTCTTAGAACATCCAAATCTTTTACTTATCTAATGTTATAAATCTCCCAGATTGGCTTAGAAGTGCCGTGCTAGAACGACGCAGAGGATGCCGTGAAAGTGCATCGGTCCGTGAACACGTTTTCCCATAGACAGTGGGATGAGTCGCTCTGCAGCGTGCCCGCCTGCTTGATGTGGGTGAGTGGGAGTCGGGTCTCTGGCTTCAGGCGCTGTCACCTTACATAGACACTATGCTGGGTGACAGAACCTTTCAGCTCGCCACTTGTCCGTCAATAGTGCTCTAGAAACATGGAGATACATGGATGTTTTGTCTATATGATGAATGAAAACAAAATTCATAATCATCTTAAAATACTTCTGCGATTAATGCCGCTAGACACGACCTGTACAACAAGCGATCTGCGAAGCGTTCTTACAAGATGGTAGCGTCTGGCTATGGTCGTGTGCCAAAGGGACCTTGTGGACCTTGTATTTGAGTGAGCCACACGCTTAATGTAAAGTGGTTACGATCACTGCTGTGTGAAGAAGTAGGTATTCTGTTCGAATCTTGACAACTTTACACTAAGCAAGTATGGGAGTGATACTACATTTTGGTTAACAAGTAATTCATAAAGGATTTGTTTTCTTTTATTCTTCAGTTGCATTCACTGCGCTTAAACGTTTTTTTGTCGTTGCCTATTCTGATCAATTCCTTGTCAATGAAAGTTTTGATTATTCTAACTAAAAATGATATTATTCTATTCCAATCTTACGGTACATAATCAAATTCCAAGGTCTAAATTAACTACCATATACCTACCAACTCCCAAATCAAGCCATGGTAAATAGCCATCAATGGGTAAATAACAAAAAGATTTGATCCCAATCTCCGATACAATTCTGATTCGGTTTGAACGCGTCATGAATAAAACATGGTTGTTTGACAGGGGGGTGGAGGGGCGCAACCCTTTCCCTCGATTTATTAAATGTGCTCCATGTTGCCCCCCTCGGTTTTTTGTGACAGTTCAGTCGAAGGGTTCGGGACTTCGGGGAGAGTATCGATTTTTTCTTTTTTGGCGAATGGTGGAGCTGCCAGTGAGGATTGGAATTGCAAATGTTCTCTATGGTATTTTAGAAAGTTTTGTTTACGTAGATGGACTCGAATACACGATTCAAGCTGAGGATTTACTCAAATAATTCGTTAAGATATGGAGGGTGCCCAGTTTTTTTTGGTATAATTACTGAAGCCTTAATTATGTCAATTTGATTGAGTATCAAAAATGGTGTTTTAAAATAATTTATAAAAACCAAAAAAAAGTCAAATTTATTATGTCCCACAGTGCCTTGCCTTGAAAGATTTTCTTTCCTTGACGTTCAAGTAATTGACCTTTCCAGTGCGAGCAGGGTTTGAACCTGCGACCTTCCGATTCAGTACACCGGATGTCTTAACCAATAAGACTTTTCATAAAACCGACTTTTTTTTTTTCTTTTTTTTTTTAGATTTTTCTTTCCATGTCAAAACAGCTATAGTTCCCTACGCAGGGTTTGCGTATAAAAATATTAAAAATTGACCTTTATTTTTAACATTCCATAAAAAACCATAGACTTACAATTACATATCTACCGTTAATTTTGTTCATGCTTTACAAATAATCCCGTAAACGTCTGCCAATTGTGTGTTATTTTTTTTCTTGTTCTTGAATTACAAAAAGGTAGTTTACCAAAATCAATAACCACTTAGTTACAAAAATGTTCGTAGTTTAACCCTCCTTTTCTCTTACTAGGTAACAGTTAAGTCTATACCTAACCCACTACAGCTTGCGTTCTGTGTTACTACTTGAGCGTATACGCTCAGCGGAAGTTATACATTTGTTAGCCATTTTCAACTATATATAGTTGAAAATTTAACAGTACGTTTTTAGGGTCCGTCCGTCCGTCTGTCTGTCAGCGGGCTGTACCTCATGACCCGTAATAGGTAGACAGTTGAAATTTTCACAGAATGTGTATTTCTGTTGAGTCCGACTCGCACTTAGTCATCATATCAGTCACAATATGCCACTGCTGGGCATAGGCTTCTAAGCGTAGACCAGTTGTGTTCGGTCTTTTGGCTTTCCTGTACTCGTAACGACTATAGATGGTTATCATCACATAATACTTTATATACAGGGGGAAGTTTTTTCATTTGCTAAAGTGATTTAGCGAAAGGGGTGACAGACAAAAGAGTTATCATTTGGGATTGCACCCTTTTATTGACAGACGTATATCACCCCTAGAAGTATCGTGTGAACTGCAATTTAATCTTTCATTATTATTATTTACGTAAGTACAGTCACGAGCAATGAAATGTATACACGCAATAACTTTTAAAAGGTCTCGTCTCAAAGTTGAAACCGTTATTTCACGAGAAAATAACTTTTGAATTTTGTTAAGTAACTGTAAAATAGGTAGATATTTGTTTGTATTTTTCTGCTATATAATTGGGTATAAAGCTTGTTAAAAAACACATACAGCAGCATAATGAATTTAGTGTGATCGACAGCCAATCTGTTTGTCAACTTTTTAAATGAACCCAAAATGTTTCGATGGATCTATTCCCTTACAATAACTGTTTTATTTTTCCTGGAGAGACATAATGTACAGTCACGAGCACCAATATGTATACACTTTCTTAAATTTAAAAGCATTTTTCGCGGGAAATTACGATTGTAACTTGGAGATAGTATCTTTTTCATAAAATATGAGTTCCAAAATACTATGTTTGTAACAACATGAAATTTTAATCAGAACAGTAACAGAAAAACACTTTTAAAAGTTGTAAAGTGTTTACATAATATTGGTGCTCGTGACTGTACAGATTAAATAAAATATTTCCCCAATGGAACACTCGATAGAACATTTCAACTAAACTGCATCCACTTGCTACGCCGTAGGCCGTAGACGGCTCGTAGCCAAGGCGCAGTAACTCAACAAAAACATAATAAATCATTAAAGATCATTTTCCTCGCTCGTTCATCAACTCGAGTAAAAGTGAAACTGCTTGCTACGACAATTTCATCGAAGCGAAATAACGATCGACTACCTTCTACATCACAAGATTTATGAACCGATTCGCTCCAAGATTCCCTTTCATATAAACGCATGAAACTTTCCTTCGCGCTCATAATTTTAGATTCCCTCCGAGAATATTTTTTCCTTCGGCGCGGGAGGGAGACGGCGTGTGTGCGAGCGAGAGGGGTATAAAATCCATACTTATAATATTTGCAGCCTCCACTCTCAACACTCACACATACGAAACACGATTTAGCACTCCATGGAGAGTTTCGGACAGCGTACAGGGTGTTTGAAAAATTTATGTTTTCATGTTTTTCTTTTTTCGTTAACACTTATACAGTAGATTCGTATGAAGACGGCTGGAAGATGCAAATGAACGGACTGAGCAGACTACATGTATTTCATATATATGTACTTAGTCGGGAATCGTCAGCAGAATAGAATGGAGCTAAATGATTGGTTTTAGGAGTTGTTCTTTGATCAAAGTAGTGCAGGCTGAACATAAAACTTTATTTATAATTTTGTTAGTAAGTATTTCATCTATATAAAATTAAAATCAGTACTGATTTGTGTTTTTTGTGTGATGACGAGTCATAGAGAAGTATGGAAGAGGAAGGCAGGATGATGACTCATTTGTGCAAAACAAAACTATTTGTAACAGCTTTTTTCACCACATCCTCATCTTGTATTGCGGCCAGTTATCCAGGTGTTGCGGACTTTCACCATTTTTTAAACTGTTTAGACGGGAAATAAGAAAAAACAGAAAATCGATTAATCACACGTGAACTTAGGGGTATAAATTAATATTAAGTAGTCATTTTATAAATTTATCCATACAAATAATACAAACAGAAAATTAAAAATTGTTTGCAAATACAGGATGGAAACTTTCAACGGGGCAGTGAGGGGAACTACTTTAACCGTAGGTAAGTACACGAAAATAGTTTTAAGAGACTATCCATAATATTTCGTGAAATTTTGATTACCATTCACAGATTTTCCAAGAGAGAAATGGCCATTTTATACAAAACATTTTATTGATGCCAATCTATCCTATTTCTAATACTCATCAAATACTTCTATGGTACCTACTAAAAAGTCAGAAATTGTAAAAAACTATTCCGATACATTTTGTTTGAAAATTTAAATCAAAAACTTTTTTTTGATGTTAATCGATCCTTTTTCTGATTTTGATCAGAAACAAGATCGATTAACAACTTACTCGAAATCATTGCAGATCCTAAGAAAGAATTTGTGAATTTGAAATACTAAATATAAAAATAAAGAACGAAGACGGTTTTAAAGGTTTTTTGCGATTTATGACATTTTAGTACTCCAACGATGGTTGGTCCAATAGAAGTTTTTGGGGAGTATTAGAAACAGGATCGATTAAAGTCAAAAAAATTTTTTTTGGTAATATTTTCAAACAGAATGTTTGGGAAAAGTTTTTTGCGATTTCTGACATTTTTAATACTCGTCTGGCTGTACATTTTTTCTGGAAAATCTGTGAATGGGGATCAAAATTTCACGAAAAATTATGCATAGTCTCCTAAGACTATTTTCGTGCACCTACGGTTAAAGTAGTTCCCCTTACTGTCCCGTTAGTTTCCACGCTATACACAAGGACGAAAATTACACGTGTCGCTTAAATTACCTATTGAACAACAATATAAAATAATTAAGTATTCGAATTTACATAGATCAAAATCAATGAATGGACAAACTGCAGAATTTGATTGACAACGTGTTTTTTTGGGTGACTGTTAAATATTTATACGGATATTTTGAAGTTTTAGTGTAGGTAGGTATGCGTCGAAAACCTCGCGTGTCTTGCGTCATTACGCACCTGTGGTATTGAATAAAACAAACCGTACGCAGAACACGTGTCAATGATGTTTTGGAGGAGGGTTTATGAACTTTAAACGTAGAGATTGATCAAAACGTGAAAAAAAAATCTGAAGCAGGAAAATCATTTTTCTTAAACGGAAGACTAAATAACACATTGTAAATTATTTAAATAGAAGGCTGTAGACTGAAAAACGGTAAAGGAAAACATCGTGAGGATAGTTAACATGAGCTAGAACCAAAATTCGAAGATATATTATGTGACATCAAGTAACCCATACTGGACCCGCTGGATTACAGCCCACTTTCTCTCATAAAAACGTGTCTCGCGGTGGCAACATTATTTGATTGATTGATTATGATGAGAATGAAAAAACAATAGGAGCCACATTTTTTTTAATTCGATAAAATTAATCTTAGCATAAAGCATAAACAGCCTATAAACTACTGATGGAACAGCCTATAAAATACTGCTGGGACACAGGTCTTCTCTCTATGAGAAGGAATGGGCTATAATACACCACGCGGGCCCTGTACGGGTTGGAAGATGTCTATCAATGTTTGGTTCTAGAACATGCCGGTTTCCTCACGATGTTTTCCTTCAACGTTTTGAGAGCAGAAATAGAAAAAAAATGAAAAGAAATTAATCATATAGCTGCTTAATTTTCGCAACACCCTGTACGGCACCTCACGCCCACACGGCCGAGCTCGGCGTCGCGGCGCTCCCGAGAAAAAATGTACGATGCCATAAAAAATCAGCGTTCGTTCGCTCCCGCAATTTTTACCCGTTTTTTCCCCTCGGAGGGTCGCCGGTCTCCATGGCAACGGGGACCGCCCTCTCCCCGACTACTGCTAAAAGCTGCATCAATATTTTTATGGGAAACGAAAGCTATATTTGCTTTAGAATCTTAGGTTTCTTTAGGACTTATTTTCTTTGAACAAATATGGATTGGTTCGCGTTTCTGAGTGCAGCTGCCATTTTGTTGTGTGTGATCAAATCACACAGCAGGGTTTGGACAATTTGGCAACGTAATTTATATGCAGAAATGGAAAATCATTACTTTGGAAAATATAGAGATGAAAAGGTTACAAGCAGTTCAATCTATTGTCCAGGAGGTCCATACTGGGTCATTTTCCTGCGGTCAGAAAACTGTTTAAGCTGTCGTTAGTTCGCCAAAAGGGGATACTGTTTGCGACTATATATCATTCACTCAGTTGTCAAAAAAATCTTTAAGTGTTTAGAGATTGTGTTACTTAATCATAGATCTTTCTCTTGATGGTGCTCTTGGTGGTGGTGGAGCTTTTCACCGACTACCAACCTCCATCACACCACACCACACCACGCATTACACCACTGACAGACCTTCAACTTCATTTTCATATAATTTGCATATTGTGACATTCGTTTTCTATTCATCGACCGTATTACGTGACTGTCTTTACATATTCTATGTAAATGTATGACATTGGAATAAAAAATAATAAATTTTATGTGTCACTCCCTACTTCGATTTGGTGTGGTTCGGGTTAAAGATTAAAATGATTATCATCATTACGTCATCATCATCAATGATGTCATACACATTTTAAACTAATTGCTACGAGGATCTGTTAGCGCTTGAATTATTTATTTATTTATTTATTTATGTACACACAAAATACTTAACAAGACATTACATTAAGATAGAAGAGCACAAAGGTACTGCTTATTTCATACGAAATCTCTTCCAGCAGACCTGCGAGAGGAAAGTAGGATTAGAAATGTAGACACAGTGTGTAGAAAAGACAAAAAAGGAAAATTTGAAATGGGAACTTAAAACAAAGTTATACCTAGTTATTATATTATTGATAGGACGACATTATTGAGAATTAAACATTTGGAAATTTTTTTTCATGAAATTGAATTGATTGAATAAAATCGTGAGGAGCTCGTGGTTAAATAATAACAGCCGCTCGGATCGATCTTTAGGTTGAGCCGTGCTTGCCTAGGTTGGTCTGTGGATGGGTGACTACACATTACATGCCGAGTTTCCTCCGTGCCTCGGAAAGCATGTTAAGCCGTGGGTCCCGGCTGTCATTTGTATATCTTTGACAGTCGTTACAGGTAGTCAGTGGCCCAAACGTCTGATAACCAGTCTTACCAAAAGGTATCATATTACTTAGCACTAACTGGGTTGTGGAGGCCAGACAGGCAGTCGCTCCATGTAAACTACTGGTATTCAGCTGCATCCGGTTAGACTGGAAGCCGGCCCTAACATAGTTGGGAAAAGGCTAGGCAGATGATGAATTGAATAAAATGAGTTCGTTACGATTTTAGCAACGCCAAACTAACCATGTACTTTAGTTCTTAAAATTTTACTTGATTAAAAATGACAGCTTGACTGGACTATAGCAACGCAACAAAAGATCCATGTTTAATACAAATTAATTAATGAATGACGATGAAAAAATTTAGGTATTTGTGTAAAAGAAAATGTAGGTACGTTATTACATTGATTCAACATTTCTATTGTTACCCGAACTAGTGGGTGCCTCTTACCGAACAACAGATTCAGAAAGGCAAGGCTAATGAAGCCTCGGCATATAACAGTAACTTTGTCACCAAACATTATAATAGAAGATTTACCTTTACCTGTTAACATAATCGCTAACACAACAACTACCTAATTTATCTAGCTAAGTTACCAAACACGAGGATAAACAGAGCCATATCTATGGCAAACACAAAAATATATCATTTTCTTTGTAAGAAGAAGCACAGGCAAGCAAACATACTGCCAGTAACTTAATATTTGGAAATCAATTATCCATAAGAAGTATTTGTTGGCCGGAAAATAACTGGATTAAGGGAATAATATAATGTCGTATATTTCTGATTGCTATGATATATTCGTAATGGAGGAGGCTTGGTCGAGTCGTTGAGATTGTTTAGCTTTTATAACACGGAGAAGAAGTTATACCACGTACGGTGTAACAAAAGGGACTATGTCATGTCATATTTTCAGCACCTTCTCAGGTAATTTTGAAATCTCGTTTCAGAAATACGGACAAAATTCCTGATGCGACGATGTTAGGTATTTTTAATATTATCCTTATTTCTTATGTGCTATTGAGAAGTAACATAAAGGTCCCTAATATGACTGACGTTACTATGTGACAAATTATAAGTTAACCTATAGAATCAAGCTTAAACCTAATTTTAAATTCTTCCAACTCATATATATAACACCGCCCAAAACACACGCCTTCTTCTAAAAAACTAACACACACTCTATGTACAAACCATAAATAAAAAACTCCCCTTACTTTTTTACAAATAAAACCCCTCTGATTGGCTGAGCTCCCCAATAAAAAAGCTAAAGACGCGTGTTGCTCGCGCACGCGTTCCACCATTCAAATTCAAATAAGGAACGCACGCGCGCCGTATGTTACATACGGTAGCGGCTGCAACTTATTATTAAAATTTCGTCCATTTTAAAATGATCCTTCGCGCCCCTCACTTTGGAATTTAAAAAAGGCTGTTGCGGGTAAAATGTGCAGCGGATTAGGTGTCATTTTAAAATGGTTGGTTGGCGTAAAAATAAGCGCGCTTAGGGAAAAAATATAAAATGAACGGTGGGGAAGTATTTTAAAAATAGAGAGGTCTCCCTTCCGACTTAGGGGAGTGAACGCGGTTGATATATTGACGGAGTTACTGGGGATTTTAATAACACCCAGCGTGTGTTAGTTCACTGAGGCCGTAAGATTTGTCAATGTGGAGTTCTGTGGCCGCTATTTTAGGTCGGTCGCGTGTCCTCGCCCCGAGGTAAGTATCGAGTTTCTAGATATTGTTTACCTGTTACAAGTTCAAGTTACCGGCTTCCGTTCTGTCGAGTACGTGCGCCTTGTGGGTGATATTGGCAAATATAGGTTACTGGATTATAACTAGGGAAAATAAATCTTATGTCAGTTGCATAGTGCACAACTGCACAAAGAGGTAGAATCGAGTGTAGTCACGAATGATTCCATAAGTATTAAGAACTATTCCCGTTTTCAGTAAGTTTTCGTTTGATATGTTGATTGAATCGTCTTTACAAAAATTCTTTACTGAAGCACCCAATTAACATTCTTGCGTATAAATAATGACATAGAAAACAGAAAAGAAACGCCTCATATATTTATCGATATCCATTAAAATACATGTAAATCATGAAATTAAGATTGAAAGAATGTGAAAGTAAATATCAATCTAAAACATAAGAGAGAAAAACAAGGATCAATTTAATTATCATTACTCACACGCTCTAAAGCTGGGTTGAGGCTGACAATTTATTATTATGGACCCGTATCCAATTTAAAACAACGCACGGCCGAATGGAGCCATTAGGTACGAGGGGACATTGTTTTGGTACCGTGAACACGGAGGGGAATCCTTGTGGAGTAGAAAAAACAATTTAAAAATAAAATGTAATAATTATAAAAGGGAGGGAGAGCGCGCGTGTCACTGCCGCCTTATTTATTTCGATCCTCAGCTGCTGTTTGAATTTCGAATGCGACGTTGTTACCGCCTTTACTATTGGCATGAAGTGACATGTGGTTTTAGAAAAAAAACTGGCATAGAGAAAAGAAGGCGTTTATACACCTGTCATTAATATAGGACGTATTACCTTTTTCTTCGTGGAAATTCGATTATTTTAGTTTTTTTCTTCTAAAGCTGCTGTTTAATAAGCTAAGTACTGGCACAAAAAAGTCTATTAATCTATTATTGAAAGTGCAATGTAGTAGCACGTCATTCACAAGTAAACATTCCGGTTTTACTCTATAATCGATCATTAAAAAAACAAAAACTGCTTGCATACCACCTTCAAAATCTGATTAGGTAACAAAACCACAAATGACAATGTAATTACTACCTCACTACCTAATGTATAAACTCTGTACATTTAACGTTATTATGTGTGAGAAATGGTTTTTTCATCAATACAGACATCATGTAGAAAATATGCGGGCAAATGTTAATTCAATTAAGTATTGATGTGAACAGACCCAAGTTTTTATAATGTGATTTCTGTTTTTGATAACAAATTGTTGGGGTAACTTTAATTATAGATTTTAATGATAAACTTCTGCTCTCCGTCATGTATTTTGGCAAGAGTGGATAAATGAGGGCTTGAATACATGAAAGAAAGAGAGAAAAAACATTTACTCTCACTAGACACAATATAACGACTTGATTTTTTGCTGTCTAAGTATTGATAGTGTTAGCTGTAGAGTGTAGGTATGTTCTGTATCTGCTAATGAACAGTTATAAACACAAATGTTTGTATGTTTTTGTGAACGAAAGCCATGGTGCTAAATAAAAGCCATAAAACTATTGAATCAACGATACCACGACGTTGATTAGAAAACAGAATAGATAAATTCATCGACTTTACGTATACAACTTCTTTTTTTTATGTTAAATGGGCCTTTTCTTGACCTCAATCGAGTTCTAAGGACAGAGATGAGGTCGACGAAGGAAAAACAAAAACAGATGCATTGTTTTCGCACCTATTAATCTCCATCTGTCAAAGTATTTAGCAATTTGTTATCTGTGGTAGGCTGCAAATTGGCATATCTTGGCCCGAATCTCGCCACCTACGCGTTACCGCTAAGAAATGTGTTAGTTTTGTTTATGGGACACTTTAGTTGATGGTCAGTAGACACGGACGGACCACCCGAATTTCGAAAGCGTCACTCACTGCCCCTTTTTAACCTGCATACGTAATTATTTCTATTGTGTTTCTGTTTTGTCACTGCAAAAAGTTGTAGTTTCCGAGAAGTAACTCATTATTTGTTTATGTTTCATTTAGGGACGTTTCGAAAACAACTTTAATTACCTACCGTAGTTGGTACCTAGTATATTACCTACTAGAATAAAAAATATCCAGTTCCAACTCACAATAAATAACTAATTCACTTAGGGATACATAACAACCTAAGTTAGTAATTCTACCAACAATGAATGAATCACCTAATTTTTACACACCATTAAGCCTAGAAAAGTATCTCATTTTTACAGTGTAATCCACACTTTCTTTACGATGTCCAACGTTCAAAATAACAGAAATATCCTCAGCTGCGCCATTAAACTTTTGGGGGACATTTGAGAGACATCTTTTTACAATGGCCCCCAAAATGACCAGAAAAAAATCACTCTTTTTAACCAACAATGGACTCTGATGCGAGGGTGGACGATCAATGATCGAGTAAACAAAAAAAAGCAGTCCTAAAATAATTGTAAATTCAGTGGAAAGATTTATGTAGTTAGTAGTCATTGTGGTGAAAAATAGTTGAATGTTATCGTCCACTGGACGTCGGTGTCCGGTTGCAGATGTGTTGCGATAAAAAATCGACTATTGTCAATGCTTCATGCCAATTCTGAGCATAGAGGAAAGAGAGAGCGCCGCCTTTTTTAAGACCACCGGCGCTTTTTTGAATTAGGAACGCTTCT
Organism: Noctua janthe; assembly: GCA_910589295.1. Classification (NCBI taxonomy): domain Eukaryota; kingdom Metazoa; phylum Arthropoda; class Insecta; order Lepidoptera; family Noctuidae; genus Noctua; species Noctua janthe. The sequence goes on along the minus strand of OU342556.1, from coordinate 5,969,309 downwards.
TTTTAATGATAATGAAATTATGGCTTTGGTTTCTGCCGGTTTTAGTGATTTATGTTCCTACTGCTTGAATAGTAGGTAAAGCAACATATGATGTAGTGAAAATAATATCGAATAAGTAACGAAACGATGTGTCACTCACATCGTTTCGTTACTTATTCGATATAAACTGGTTTGTATTAGCAATGCTTATTGCTAATACAAACCAGTTTATAGCTATTTATTTAGATCCAATTATAAAGAACCTTCACTAAAAAAGAGAAAATTTCTAAGATTCCATTCCTCACCAGATTCTTAAAACATTCCAATTGCGTGAAGACAAGTGAGTGTAAACGTGAGACCTCGTCGAAGTCTGACGAGGGTCAGACCACTCTGAACGCTGACAGACCACGTCTGCACTTGCATACGTTCCCAAGTTTCAAATGGTTCCAACTAACTATACCATGTGATTACTTATACCCGTCAATTGAATTTAAATCTATTTTCTTCGAAGTTAAGGTTGAAAGTGCACTGTGGGGATGTACGACAACGATTTTCTTCCAAGTGACGATACCACATGGTTACTTATAACCGCCGATTTGAATTTAAACCTACTACGTGGTTAGTTAAGGTTGAATGTGTATTGTAAAGATGTACGGTAAACGATTTTGTCTTTGATTATTTTTAGCTTTAAAACTATCATCATTCGGTTTTGATCAAAAGAATTATTCAAGTTATGTGGGAGTCGTCCTTTGGGAATTGCTAGGTATATACATATTCATTGTTTAATTAAGGAATAGTTCTTTGTAACATTGGAGCTCTACATCTAAATAATAAAATCTTTATTAACAGTTGATTGATCAAACATCAGTGTAGCCCTGGTTCTTGTACTAGGATAACAATGGATACAATGGATATTTTAACTATGTAAGTATGAAGAAAGTATTTTCTTCTTTATCGTGTGGTTAGTGCTTAACCTTGTATCAGAGTTTTTTTATACCGCTCAAGGGCCTCAGACTTGGTTTGACATCATCATGATTTCAGCCGAAAGACGTCCACTGCTGGACATAGGCCTCCCCCAACTGTCGCCACATTGACCGGTCCCGTGCGACCTTACATGGCTTCGAGAAATATATGTCAGGCATGCTTCTGCAGAAAGTATCTATGATAATAATAATATGGTTACCTAAGGCTACACTAGTTTCGGACTGATTTAAAAATTACACAAAAGTATATTTTAGCTAAACCATACATGTCTTACTCCCATTCTCGAAGAGAACGACTTAAAATACAAAGAATTATATAAGCGAATATGTCCAGTCTGTTTTGACAATTTCACTACCAATATTTTTATCCCCCTTCAACGCTCGTATTTCTATACAAGTAGCTGAGTTAGATAACGTATGACTTTTTAGTTCCCGCCTCAAATAGTCATTTAAACGGTAAACTATCTCCGACACAAGCAATGAAGACGAACGACCTGCCTAATGAATCACTTCTCTTTGCTAATAGACTATAAACTTATTTTGAGTGGACCACGTACTTTAGTTTGTGCCTATCTGTCACTTAGCTCTGCAAAGGATTTTTTTATAATTTCGAGCAGCAAAACATAAGACTGCGTAAACTTGTGGCAATAAAGTTCTGGTGTAGCGCTTTCGTAGCACCTCGCGTAGGGATTTTGAAGCGTACATTTTTGCAATCCACTTTCACATTCAGCAAGTTTTGATTTCTTCGTTATAAGTTTGTGTAACAATCCTAAATTGTACGACATTTTGTTATGATTTTTTTTTCATTTTGTTTTTTTTTTATATACTATTAGTTATTGGTTTTCTATGAGCTTTAGCAGATTCAAGATAAAAAAAAATAAATTAATATGATCCTAATAACTTGAAACTTGCCAAAGTAACTTCAGGAAGAATCAGATCAAATTTCAGCTCACATTCATCCTACCAAGTAATATGCCTACTTTAAAAATACTGCCACATCTTCGTTACAGACTCTTTGGCCACACCGTAGGGCGGTTGCACTTGTTCCTCTACCGCATGCAGTCAACTTTTTACTGAACTTTCTATATTTTGGAACAAAAAGTATCGTAACACGAGCCGAACGGTATGCGGATGCCGCCGTGCCGCTTGTTATTGTTAATTAGTTGAGTCGGAGAGATATACTGTTGATTAAGATGAAGATGCGGAGTCAGTTGCATAGGGTTGCACGCCCTTCAGGTTCTTTTAGTTCTATCAGGTTCCTTCAGGTTTAGTTACCTTTACAAAAACGGCTGAGACTTCCACATCCATGGTCATGGGTATTGTGATCTATCTGCATAATCGCCGGTCGCCCAGCGCGTTACAGAATAGGCTTTAATATATCTAGCACGAGCGCGCGGTGTAAACGTAACGTAAATACGTCGATTATTAAATCGAAAATATAATTATCCTATAGTATTTTAGTTCAATAGTTTGCAACAAGCACAATCAGCAACATCGATAATTAAGAATACATTCTTAAAATTATAAAAATATTATCTGTGAAACGGGTATTTTTAATTTTAATATCGACGTATTTACGTAACGTTTAGACCGCGCGCTCATAGTTACTAGGGCCTCTGGAGTGGAGATTGCCGTACTGGCAAACCGTCGTTGAAGTTCTAACACTAGGTAAGTCAAAAATAGCAACTTTTCAGGAGAGTTAAAAATCTGCAAAATTAAAATTAATTAAACGTAGGTAACAGTACAAAACCATTATTTCATTTGTGTTCACTTCAAATGAGATAGAGTTGCTTGTTTCTGATTGGCTAAAACAACGCGCATTCCGATTCGCTAGCAAACGGCATCACAATGACAAACCCGCCATAAAAATACTTACGTGGTGTTAGATAAAACTTCAACGACGAAAAGTAGCGTCGAGCGACGACCTCAAGGAGGTGGCTGGGCTGGCACACGCTGGATGTGGAAGACAAAGAAGATAATGGTCATGGAAAAGGTAATATTACAATCAAACTAGATAACCATTTACAATAATAATGAGTAATAATTATATTTTCGTGTTTTTTTGGCTGATATATAATAAATGGTCAATAAATGAGTAATTATCCTGTTTATCAGGATTTTCAGGAAAAGTTTTTCGTATTTTAAATGTATGGGTAAATCCATGATGCTAAATTAGATTCACCATAGATACCTAAACTTTTATTATCTGCCCGACAGGAAACGGTTTTGTTTTTAGCCTGCATTTTGCAAACCTTTATTTACATACGTTTTGGATTGTGGTTTAAGCCGCGTTGAAACGATCAGAGGATGCTCGGACCGAGTGGACTCGGATACCTAGGTAGGTACTCGGACGCAACTCGTATTTTGGCAACGCATAATCCGAGCCCACTCGGATGGGTTGGTACGAGTTGCGTCCGAGTAAGTATCCGAGTCCATTCGGTCCGCGCATACTCTGATCGTGTCAACCACAATCCAATACGTATGTAAACAAAGGTTTGCAAAATGCAGGCTAAAAACAAAACCGTGTTTAACCCGACTGACACTGTTCCGATTGGTCACCAAAATTTTTTTTCGTACAAGATGTCCCGATTTGTCATGTTCCACAAGTTCGAGTTCCGGTTCCCTTGATTCGTCTTTGACAGAAGTCTCCGGGGCCTTAGCTTTCTCAATGACAGGTAATACTGGAGTAAAGCCATTTAATTAAATCCATATTGTTAGAAACAATTACACAATTTAAAAAAATGTAGTAGTTAGATGCGAACGTTTGGAACAAACAAAGACCGCAAAAGCTGCTGAAAACAACAAACGCAAAAAATAGCCCCGCAAAAAGATAAAGGAGGACCTAGAAGCCCAAAAATCTCACAAACAAGCAAAAAGCTTTCGCTAAGAATGTTTGCTTTTATTTTTTCCCGCGTTCAGCTGAGTAGCAGTGCGTTCTACCAGGAAATGACGCTCTGGAATGAGGATACGTACTCGTTAATTTGCACCATAAATCATCGAAAATGTAGTCTATGGCCGCGCCTCTTTGCCGATGAACCTTTTTGTAGAGCTCGGCTAAGTTCGGCAAGTGTCGGGTTTCAAATGTTTTGGGACATTTTTTTAAGAATGTTTGGTTAGGGACATCTTGAAGCTGTAATGTCCGTTTGTTTTTTGGGTCCAAGAGAGTTTTATAGTTAGCTGAAAATGATACAATGTGGAAACAGTTTATTTTGTTTTATGAATTTCAGGAATTGCGGTATACTTTTTTGTAGATTGAAATATAAATACCTAAAGATGCTTTATCCGTATGAGAACTGTTTTCCGCTGTGTTTTTGCTGTTATAGTATTGCAATCACTTAAAAACATCGTACTAGAATAGATAATTAAATAATAAAAAGCCTGAATGCAAAGCATTCTTACCACATCACTGTCGACACCTACAGTATATCTCAGAATGTCAGAAAAATCCTCTGACCACCTCTTTCACTGCAGAGTCAAGACTCGTCTTCTCTCTTAAGAAGAGATTGACATAACATAACATCACGCCTGTAATCCCCGAAGGGTTAGGCAAAGATGTATCTAATAGTTCACCAACTTTTCGCTTTAAATCCCATGTAGGGCCGAGCCTATTGCCATCAACCGGGCACAAATTCAGCCTCCGTGGCTGCTACTGAGAAATTCCTGATGGAAAAACCCAATAAGTAGATATAGTAATAGTTTAATGATTGCATGATTATGATCAATAATTAACTTAAATAAAATAATATATGACTTTATTTTATATTGCACGCCGAAATTAAAGACAGAATAAGAGAACAATTCTTCAATAAGAGAACAAACCTTCTGTACCTACCTTATTTAAGCAAATAAATGGTATTGATTTTGAATAAAAATTTACCCAACCTGAGAATTAACCCCAGGACCTCATGCTCAGCAGTCGCGACCTAGATCAACAAAGCAGTCAAGCAGAGATTGAGTAACCGTTAATAAGCTAGTATTACCATTTTCAGGTTATTATAGTAATATTCTTACTGAAAACAACAGAACAAGGCCAAAAGATATAAAAAACGAGTCCACAAGACTAGACTAGGCTATAAACAGTTACAAGATCCAATTCCACACAAATAAATCAGCCATCAATTTAGTTAGCATTTATGACAACTAATTCCTGCGGAACTTATGTTTTTCTTATTGCGTATAATATTACGATTGTTTTGGGAATAAGCCAAGTGGCCTTAGATAATATAGTGACTTATTTGACCCCAGGGAGAGGTCCCGGAACTTCGATAGTTCTCATATTAAAAGTTGACGTGATCTATAGGTGGGATGCTGAGAAAAAAGTCTTGGCTTTTTTGGCACGGAACTTCACGGAAGTTTGTACCTATGTAGATTCTAGTTTTGCAAGTGAGGCCACAAGTAACATAGGTGTGTTAAGAATTGTCTATGATTACACTGTTTTAAGCTTTCACGGTTTACAACTAAACTTATACTGTCACTTACGGGATATCTTCCGTGATTGTTCATTATTTTGAGCTCCCGATATTACGGAAAATATCCCGAAAATGACAGTATAAGTTTTGTCTATGATAGATTCTCGTTTCCTAACAAATAAATGTTCCTCATAAAAAGCTTTATTTTTGTATAATTTAAACACAGTGCTCGATATTTTATACGATAGTGTAATATGGTGTTATCTGAATCTAAGGGTGCGTCCTTACTTATAACATAACAAGTTATTTAACACGATTCAATGGTGAGGTTACTAGTGTTACATAATGTAGACGTGATATACCTTTACATATATTTTTTAATATGTTGCTTTATCTGAACGTAATCTAACATGACCGCCAAAAATTCACCGGTTTATTTCAAAACGTCCACCATCGCCCTCATTAAAATTTCCACCCACCCTACGTACCTTCAAAGTCCATCTGCCCTTCACCCCAGATGCTCATCTCAGTATCATTGATCATTCCATTCATTACAGACATACAAATGTCGTGAACCGTCCTAATTAGTGCTGGTCCTCAGGAAATGCCTAACATCGTCAGGAGGCACCCGTGGGACCCCGTAGCACGTGGACACTTGAGAGTTGAAAACTTTTTGCTACACTGTTTCACACTCTTGTTAGTTCCGTGTAGGATGTTGTTCGCACTTTAAAATGGAATCGTTAGATCTGCGGTGTGCTAGGATTTCGGAAGTCCTACCCTAATGATTTGTTTTTGTTTAACTTCTGTACCTTTCGTTAATTGAAGTATCTGTTATTTAGAAGTTTGTTGGACTTGGGGTAGGTACTTTCATAATTGGGAAAGTACCTACCCCAAGTCCAACAAATTTCTAAATAACACACTCATTTCTATACCACTTTCGATCAGATGCAAGTTTAGATTATGCCGAATTAAGACATTGAAGAATGGGGTATAAGTCCCAATTGTCATACCAGGAAAAAGATCTTAAGATTTCTTTTCGATATCCGAGCACCTTGCGGATCTGCGGATGTTATTTCTGGCATAGATAATCGACATCTCCATAAGGTCCACTCTCCTAAAACCCCGTTTACATCAATCCTTGCCATCTTTCTATTTTTTTTGTGAAAATTTCATTGTAGTCTGACACAACACTTGCGCAGGCGATTATTTGACAAAAATCTTTCACTATTTGTTTACCTGGAAAGGTGTTCTATATTTTGTTGGAGGGTGAATGTACCAGTTACTGGAAGTAAGTTGTAAGAGTTTTGTTATTATGTATTTGCAAATTTAATTTCCAGGACTTAAACGAAGCCAATAATAGAGCTGTGCAAACAGATCGGATAAAATTTGAGTCTTTCTCGACACGAAACGAAGAAGGATTTTTAAAATTTATACGCGCGTTTTATGTTCCCAAAGAAGTAATAGGGTATAAGTCTTTTACTGTGTTAGTTATTTTCTTAAGATGAGATTTAAATCACATTCATAATTATTTTCCATAGAATTCTTGCCTTCTAACCTACGTTAATTGTGATTCTTCTACTCGTTATTTTTTTAATGAGTGTCAAATATTTTATCTCTACACAAAATCCTGACAATTGTCCACTTTTACCCCATCGGTAAAGATGCGTTTCACGGACGGGTTGAGTGTATGTGCTTTCTAAATGGCTTTGTTAATAAAATAAGTGTTTATTTGCGAACACATCTGCGCCAGAACATATGTATGTTTTTGACAAATGAAATAGAATTCTCAATATTTTACAATATCAAAAGGTATTTTTGCACAAAAGAGCTTTTTGGAGAGGGTTGGTATTTTAATTTTATAAAAGTAGGTGACAATGTTGTAATATTTTGTAGGTATTTGTGACTTAAGTTTATGAAAAAAAGAGTTTTAGTTAAACCTTCATAACGATTTAAATACTAAAGTAGATAAGTAAGTTCTGTATATTTACTAACATTTTTAATTATTTTGTGAACGTGAATAATTATCAATTTACCTTTAAGGATCTTGTGATATCTGAATTAATTTAATTTATTTATTTATTTAACAGGCTAATATTTGTCATTTGTGTGTCTCAAATAATGAAGTATTGCCTGTTGTAGCGGCGACCATTACAAAATATTTCCTTCATGTAATACCTACTTAAAAAGAATAAGGATAGGAAACGACAATAAGCTTAAATTTAGTTTTTATTTAGATTAAACGGAAAAGGTTTAATACTAACAGATTGTATGACATCGGCTATATTCAGGTATCTTTTTACGGATTAAATAATTCAAAAATGCTGAAACAAAATAATCTCACAGCCGTCAGTAAAGCGATAATTCAAAATCAAAGCCGAAAACGATCACCAAAGAAATAAGCCTGATCATAAATAAGCGAAACGGTTATAAAAACAGTAAAAAATAATTGTTCAAATCTATTGTTTCAAGATATTATCTGCAACTCTTTACGATCATAACAGCTTTCTCGGATTTGGAAATATTGTTCTATTTTCGGTAAACAAATGTTTTGGCTATTGTAGTGTTTGTCCTTTGAAGAAAGTAACCGTCAAGGTTGGTTGTAGGGCCGGTAATACTGTAGTAAATCAGTTTCGGTAATTGTTTTTACCGCCGACAATTATTAGAAGATTATGTTTGGAATTTTGGAAGCAGTAATAAAAACATTAAATGCAATATGCAGAGCCCAAGTAGTGTTGTTAGGTTCTAAATATAATAAGTATTCGAACTAAGTACGGTAAGGAGGATAAAATTATTTATATGGTTAGAAGTGCTACGTGAGTATTCCATATAAATAAAACTCCTTGTTCTAAAATATGATTTAAGATGGCTATATAAAGCAACAACATAAACGGACAAAATATATAAATACCGCTTATGTTTTTTTTTTTTTTTTAAGTACGGTACTAACATTTATGATATATGAGGATAATTAATTTGTGCACCTAATAATAATTATTACACCTACTTGTTACATAAATCTAATATGGGAATTGTTAAATCCAACAAATATTATAAATGCGTATAAATTACTCTTTCACGCAAAAACTACTGAACGGATTTGGATGAAATTTTGCCCACAGACAGTTTATAACCTGGATTAACACATAGGATACTTTTATCCCGGTAGTATGATTCCCTGGGACAATTATCGAGTTCCGGGCGAAGCCGCGGCTTGACTAATTTGAAAATATAACTTTAGCAATCTAAAATTCTGGAAAAAATAAAATAATTCACCATGAGAACTATATTTTTTTTCGTGGTTACTAAACGAACTTGCTCCATATTCCCATCAAACTCTTTCAAAGGCGACAGGTAACAATTTTTTCTCAGAGAAAAAAAATTGAGCACTCCAATAATGGACCCTCGGTGAAAGTTTTGTACAAGAATCCGTTCACATCGATAGATATTAGCAAAAAATCTTCGTTTGGATCCTCGGACCTTTCTCCGAAACCAATGATTGCCACAAAAGGGTTTTAGATTTCACAAACAGATGTGTTTTCTTTTTCGCGTATGTAATTTTTGTGTATGACATCTGTCAAAAATGTGCATGTTATGTGTCTTTTACCTGTGTGATATCAAATAGAATGAAGGCTGTGTATTTTTATTATCATTGGGGTATATATTATACTAGTTATGTTTAAGTCCCATGTAATAGGGGGCGAGTCTATTGCCATCAACCGGGCACAAATCCACACACCGTTGCCACTGAGAAATTCCTAATGAAAAAATTCAATAACACTTTGCCTGACCTGAGAATCGAACACAGGACCTCATGCTCGACATTAGCGCTTGCGATTTTGCAAATTGTCCTTAAAATAAAGGTTGGCATCAACTACCACAGAAAGACAAGTACCTACCTAGCTAAAAAGACGTTGACATCTTTCTTCATACTTAAACAACAACAATACAAGAGACACGACAAATACCTCCTTACAAAAAAAATCAATAACAAGAATCGAAGTATCAAAAATTAAAGGCCAATTTTACAAAACTTGACGCAATGCTGACAAGAAAATTATTGTGCATGTCGGTTCGATATTTGATAGACAGTCACCTTTAGTTGCCCTTTGTACTCTGGCCAGCACGCGTGCCCTTTCAGAAGGTACATATAATATTTATGCAATAATGCTTTTTGTCTGCCAGTTCATAACTGGCCGTGTCTGCGTCAAAATGCGGAAAAAATAGTTGACAGTTCGAATTAAATGTCACCGTATTAATATTTGATGTCTTGTTAATGCTTTTGCTATGGACTTCAATGTTGCTTTTTTTTAAACTCGCAAGTATGAAAGCGCTACAAAAGAAACGTTAATTTTTAAGCATACCAATAAAAAATAGTTATGACTACATAATACAGGGTGTAACAGAATGGGTATAGTCATCCAAAATTTCAATACCTACTCGACCCAAATGTATGGGACAGCTGATAATTTTTTCGGATTTACGGTATTGGACTCAAGGAGAAAGTTGTTCAGTTTGATGGTCTACAGCATATCCTTTCATATGACTATTTCCTTTTTCTTACACCCTGTGTATTTATTGCTAAAAATTAATTTGGCATTTTAAGGGATTAAAAACCGATATTTTTAACACTTTCATGTCTTTGGGTTTACTTTAGTCAGGTCAAACAGGAAACAATTAAATATCTTTTTTTCTTTATTTATGTAATCAGTTGTCGATTTGATTTTACATTTCTAATCTCAAATTATTCTATCTTAACACTAACCCTTAAAACTAGTAAATGCATACATAATTCATTTGCCAGAAAAATCTCATTATGTTAAAAATAAATTTAAATAAACACAATTTAATTTAAAAACGCTAACTATTTTCATATGCAATCACCGAAAAAAAAAAACATTCGTCCAAGATCAAAACACAAAAATAATAATTAATTAATTTAACTACAAAAGGACAGCAACTGTGCCTTTCACCCTATAACCTAAAAAAGTCGTCATCTAAAAAGCTCGAGCTTGCGAGCCTAATTGACAAGAACCTTAGTTTGCTACCAACATAACGGCTTTACAACAACGAGGATGATATATATTCAGCTAATGTATTTCAGTTATATAAAGGTACATAGACAATAAAATATTGTCTTAGTTCTACGTGTATGTTTAGAACATCCCTTATTTGCGATGTTCGTAAAGGTACGCGTACTCAAAGTAATAAGTATTTCTTATGTCAAATATAAGTACCACATTATAGGCACCAGTCCCTGTTCCAACCATTTTTTATAATAGAGCAATAGGCAGGTACATACAACAGCAGCTGTTCCAGAAATATTATGTTAATTTATATTACTCTTTTTACTTCAAAGATCCGCTGTTATATTGTTATGTTAGCAGCAACCATCCCGGTTTTTCCCTACGCCAGAAATTTACGATACGAAATACTTAATACTAATAGAAACTTATTTTAAATACATTCGATGGCGAATATTTAACTAAATAAATATAAAATAATACCGAAAATGTAGTCCGGGCTTAAAATTATCTAATTTCTTTGAAAACAATGTGAAGTTTTTGTTTGTTCAAGAAATAACCAGACTTTTATGTAGGTATTATATAAATACTAGGTACGTATAGGGGCAACCTTATTTTGAGTTTTTTTTTTCTAACTTAAAATAATAAATAATAGGTACCTCAAAAATAAATATTTTTCATGAACATTTTGAGCTTAATTTAATTTAAAATTACTACTGAAATCAAATGTAAATATTTTGATCAATTTCCTAAGCCTTATTCAAAATACTTACATGTAAAACATAAATTCGGCAATTTGAATTTCAAGTTACTAGTTCCTTTGACGTCAATATATAATTAAAAATACAAAAAGAAGGTTAAAGAGTCGTACTATATACCTACGAATTTGTAATGAATTGTTTAACAATTGTGAAAAATAACATCAATACATAGTACTTGCAAATAGTTTAAAAGTACTCGAGTAGGTATAGATAGACCCTGGTTGCAGCGATGTTCAATAAATCATGTTTTTCTGACAACATGTCTAATATAATTAAAAAGATAATCAAACTCCTATCAAGGTATATGTTTACTAACAAGTTTGTGTGGACAACATTTTATAACGTAGTTTTAGCGATAGTGAAATACTTCATCCTTCATCTGAGAAACTTTAAAATTCAAACTACAAGCAAATTCTTGTCCTAGCTGACAACCAAAAATACAACCTATTGAATAACCTATCACTGAATAACCTAAAATCCTAACCGAACAAATGACGTCACATCTAACCCTACATACGAACTAGGAATGACTGAACTAGACTACTATAATAAGGCTCAGTCTCAGATGTACAAGTCGAAGTCGAAGCCTCCTCCTCCGCTGAGGTAGTCGTAGAGGTAGACTTCCATCTCCTCCAGGGCCTCGATGCTGGGGTCTCGGAGAGGCACGTCACGGATCGAGCGGGCAGACCGGGAGAGGCTGAGGAAAGAAAAAATTAAGTAGATTGCATTCATAGCGTTTTTTAGCCGTTATTCTACAACATTAGTTTTAGTATATGCGAAACCTGAAACACGTGTCTAGTATTTTTATGTAAAGAATCTATGTACAAAATTTACAAACTGTATCATGGAAAATCACAAAGTTATAATCTCGTTCTGTTACCTAATTGTCCGCATAAAAACGTCGTAAACACGCGGCGAGCCCGCGTGCACGCCTCCAGCGTCGTCTTAAGCTCATTGATAATAATAATTTGGCAGTAGGTACCTAAATGATTGCGATAGGTACTTAGTGTCTTTTTTAAATATTTTTGGAAAAAATATAACAAGGTTTAAAAATTATAGGAATCGATTCAGTTACTTATTCTAAACAAACTATTCAGGTTTCGCATATACTAAAAATAATGTTGTATAAATTGGTTGTACGATAATCATATCACCGGGATGAATGGTATTTCGAGTGAAAACTAGTTGCTTTCAATGAGGAGGTTCGAGTCCCCGCCGTGGGAACTATAAATATCAGCCAGAGAATAATTAACACCGGTCTATTGAAGTTTTACTGCTGGGCAAAGGCCTCTTCTCATACAGAGAAGCCATTAGCATTGATGAACTTCATTTGTACGAACGTGAGATTATGAATGTTCGCTGTGTATGGAGATCATAAGGAAAAGTTGTAAAGGGGTGGGTTTTTAGATAAATTAGATAAAAGTTATAGGCTTCATTATTAGGGCATCAAAAGTGTGATGGTTACGGCTGAACATTTTTCCTCGCTTTCAATTTTGTTGAAAATGAGAAGATTCAGATGTTAGTTGACAAAGTTCTTCTATAGGCATTAATGCTATTTTTTTTTTGTTTTTTTTTTTATTCTAACGTTAATATTATTTATGTTCTTACGCGAAATCAGTGTCAGAGTCGAACATGTACTCCTTGTTGAAGTGCTCATTGATATCCTTCATGATACACGCCTCCAGCTTCTTGTGCTGAAAACATATAAATGATTTCCCATTAATATTCCATGCAAGACAAACAAGTCAGAAGACGGGAAGTATTAGGAGTAAAAGCTTTACCTTGTAGCAACGGAAGAAGAAGATGGCCCTGATCTGTTCCTGGGGACGTGGCACGATATCACGCTTGTCTTCGGGAACACATTGCTGGAACAAAAGAGTTTATTAGAAGTCAGAACTAAGCACATTGGCGTGTAGGTTGTTAGGCTGTACATTGACACATTGATCTGGTAGAATCCAGGCACTATGAAATGGGTAATTTTTTGTTATTTTCCAGGTTCGCCCCATTATTTACTACACTTTTACTAACATTGATTTTTTTTTCAATACATTCCTATTCGTTCATTGTGTGTGTGTGTGTGTGTGCGTGTGTAATTTTTGACAGATGTCAATACATTTCTACTTAATCCCTAAGTAAGGTTTTCCTATAAACAAGAAATCACCGGTATTCAGATCCAGGTCTTCAAATCGGTCGACACAGGCAGGTTGTTGCTCCTCAACATGATCTGTTCGTAGTTGGGTTCCATGTTGCTGTCTACAGCCTAACCCTTGCATCTCTATAACACACTCACCGAGAACTTCTGACAGAAGTGCAGCCCCTCTTGTATGTCGGTCTTCAGCTCGCTGGACACCGGCAGGTTGTTGATCCTCTGCGTGATCTGTTCGTAGTTGGGTTCCATGTTGCTGTCGATGTAGCCTAGTTCTTGCATCACGCAGGTCACGTTCTGGCCGGCTTGTGCGCGGGCGTTTAAGCCGAGACGAGCGCGGAGGCCAAGATGGCGCTGAGAAGAAATAAGGATTAGATTATGGTGATAATGCGGTGAAAAGTAACCAACATAAGTGTGTTAGTGCAGACATAATTGATTGATTTAATTATTTATAACTTTAATTATCAGCTCACTGACTTCTGTTGAATATAATTAAAAAAGTTTTGCAAATTTGCTCCTAACTGACAGTGTAGTACTCAATACCAGAGGTTATGTTTTTTATTATTTAAATCAAGCAAGTATGTATACATTATTGTGGATACTAAGGCTACGCACGCGTTAGAAGCGTACAGACGTCAGCACATCAAGCTACCCGAAATTGTCAAATTTTCCCAATCAACTTTGAACCTAATGCCTTAACGATAAAGTAGAAAATCTATTAATGAAATTTGACAGATTGTTGTAGCTTGATGTGCTGGCATCTGTACGTCAACGCCTAGACCCTAGCGAGTAGCGAAGTGAAACGAACGTTTTAGAATCGCATCCGGCCGCACTGTGCGGTCGTCACATTTGCTACAAAGTCACCCGATGTTAAGTCGCTAGGCTCTAGGTCTAGGTGTTAAGCGAGGCACCTATCCGGCCGATGCCTGCCAGGGCTGCGGGACTGTTCGAAAGAGATACCGTGGCCCTGGAACACAAAGCGCAAAGAAGGAACATGGATGGGTTTTAGTCAGTACAAGTCTGACACTCCCTTCCGCTCCGCCCAGAGTGGGGGGGGGGGGGATCATTTGATGATTTCCCATCCGAAAAAAAAAGAAGGCACCTACCAGTGCGTACATAGCCTTAAAATGGCCTCCAAAAGTTAGTTGAAATGTTGATACTTTAAATGTAATGCCTCATTATCGAACAAACTCACCGACATCCGATTGTTGCCAAAGAAGGGTTGCTGTTGCTGCTGATAGAAGGGCTGCTGGTACTGTTGTTGGGCGAAGTAGGGGTTGTAGGGGTTCACATTGGGGGGGTAGAACACCGGGGTGCTGTAGGGCATCTGGTAGTAAGGGTTCGCGCTGTAGGGACGGAACTGCGCGGGGATCACGTACGGAGGGATCGCTGACTGCGGCTGCGGGAACGGACCCTGCGAGAGGTACAAAGATCGATTAGAGAGTAAAAATACACTTAAAAGAAGGTTTCGATTTAGGTATGGAGTCGTCGAAGACTTTTGTCATTGCCTGTATCTAAAATAGTACAGTTAGTTACAAAAGGCGATGATTTTGTATTCCAGAATAATTATTAAAATGTTTTTACCTGTTTTAATCAAAACTGTAACTACCATTTCAAAATATTAAAAGTTGAGACAAAAATTATAATATTTTCGGATATTTTAATTTTCCTGTTCATTTTGAAGCATTTTAATTTTCCTGTATTTTCTATAATTACTTAATTAAACGAATTGGAAACAAAATAAACTCGATTCCCGACATGTAAGTCACTCCATATATTTTTTTATTTTCTAAAAATCCCATTACGTTGAAAAAGACAAATGACAAAGCCGGACAAAGTCTGCACGGAGGTCCTAAAAGCCGGACATTTCCGGAAAAAAACATACGGATGTACCCTAGGTACGCGTCTTAAAATACCTATATTCTTTATTTTATTTTTACAAACAAACAAGTTATAATAAATAGTTGGTACTGTGTTTCTGCCTATCCCCCTAGCATAGAGGCTTGAGTATATGTCCTTATGTACATAATATGTATGTATATGTATCAGTGTAGAAGTATCATCTTTTCTGAAATATTGGATAGGTACTATCACTGTGATCACACAAACCAACCTTCTTTCAGTGTAGTGATACTCATTTATTAGTCATACTATACTCATAACAATATAACTCATACATTAGTTACATAACTCAACATTATTAGAGGTCATTTTAACTTCGTATAGTTTGTCAACAAAATAGTTATTTATTTAGCTGTGTTATCTTTGCCGTGCGAGATTAGATACGGCTGGTTCATATTGTAAAAACTTGAATGTTCTACATAAGTAAATAAGTTGTACTTGTTGAAAAAATAATAAACATTTAAAAAAAAATCATTAAAACTATTTATCTACTAAAGGAGTATTTTATTATATTTTTCCCAGGCACTCTTTACTTAGTCAAAAATGTAATAAAACATAAACCACTTCTGATACCGTTTCATAGCAAGCTGATAATAGCGATGACCTAAGTGTACAGTTAAAAAAAAAAGTAGTTCGTATACGGCATTCCGATTTATGGTGCAATATTTCGCGACCTTCATCATAGCCTCTTTAGCTCAGTGGTAGAGCACTGGTCTCGTAAACCAGGGGTCGTGAGTTCAATCCTCACAGGAGGCATCCGATCTCTTTTTGCATTTTTGTTTTCGAAAATTATTTTTTTAATTAACTTACATTTACTCCGTGTGGCCTGAAAGTCAAAACGCCACCCATAGGTTGTTTTTGTGGTTGTTGTCCTTGATCTTGAATATTTCCTTCATCATCTTTATTGAGCATAGCGCCATCTAGCGGCTTTGTTATAGTTTGCGAGTTCGGGTCCATTGAGAAACCGGGTGGTAGTTTGCTGAGGAATAGTGGTGGGATATGCGAGTTCAGCGGTTCCTTCATAGGTGGCGCTGTCGAACATTTTGCGTAGGCATCTTTAAGCTCTTTGGTTATTTGTTTCAAAAGTTGCGTGCCGAAGCAGCTTTCGTAGATCTGTGATTAAAAATAATAATTATAATACGTTTTTTCTCATTCAAAGGTTAGAAAATAATTTAAGTACAAGTTAGTACTTTGATTTATCCAAAGTTGATTTAATTTTTTTAAAATTTTCTTTCATTAAAAGAGTCTATTATTGTTATTTTTATTAAATAGACATATAAAAATATAATATTTACACTAATTGTTGTTGTAATAAAATTCTATGTTTAATTAAGATGTTCTAATAATTATTTGAATGCCATTTTATGGCGAAACATGTAAGTTCACAAACCTATTTATAAGACCTTAATGCACCATGTTTTTACACAAATAAATTATTTTATTCTATTCTATTCTACTCCATAACATAGTATTTAATAAAAGTAGAACATTTTTTATTTAGAACATAATAGCACATTAATCAGTTGTGTGTGAACGTAAATTTCGTATGTTTAGTATGAGCAGCCGTGGCCGAGCGGTTAAGGCGTCTGACTAGAAATCAGATTCCCTCTGGGAGCGTAGGTTCGAATCCTACCGGCTGCGAACACTTTTTGCATTTATTTGGAACATTTTATTTCCTTAGTGATTTTGTAATTTATTTTATTTTCAAGTTTTTACTAATTTTACGTGAATTGTTATTTTGTACCTTTAACATAGCATAATCTTTCATAAATTTGTTATCTCCGCTGTCCAAGGCCTGGGCAGACGCCCAGATGAAGAAACCTAAAAATAGTTGAATCCGCATTTTGTACCTGTGAAATAAATTAAAAACTATTAATAACAGGGACGTAAATCATACTGAACTGTCGGCTAAAATGGGCGAATGGGGACTTCTTGTCTCATTAATTTGAAAATTAAGGTGCTAAATTCAAGTCTTCAATTTGCAGCTAATTAGGTAAAAATCCCGTGTTTTAAGAAATGTTTATAATCAGTCTAAAAGCATTTAATTTCCTTATATTTTGACAAGTTTTTGACATAGTTGTCGCTGAGACGTTATCAAATACGGGTAATAGAGAATTAATGATTAGCGGTAGTAACGAATTTAGATTTTTTTATTGTAGAATAGGTAAGTAATAAATAAATTGAAATCATCGACCTTTCTTTTTTTTTTTTTTTTTTCGTATGGGAAATCATCAAATGACCCCCCCACTCTGGGCGGAGCGGATATCTCTTTCGAACAGTCCCGCAGCCCTGGCAGGCATCGGCCCTTGCGGACCTCTACTTGTTTCCTGACATCTCTTTGAGGCCCACGTGGAACACGAACGCGCCGTCGACACGGCCTGTCGTCATAAGACGGCCGGACGGCGAGCTGGCCCATAACTCGCCGTCCACAGGCCCGCGCCTACGGTGGCCGGGAGCCACAACGTGACCTCCGACGCCCAGGGCGTCTCCCGCGGCAGCTGGGACGTGAGGTTCTTTCCCTCTCACGTCCCGCCACCTCCTTCACTAGCATGACTGCTTCGCAGAAGGTGGTGACGGCTTCCCATTCCCTCTGGCTCCGGACCATGGCTTGAACCAGGGCCGGACGCGAGAGATCGCCGCCATCATCGATGGTCTTACGCAATACAAAGAGAGATCCGCATAAACTGGTTTCGCCGTGGGTACCTAATTCATACCTATTGAATTTTCTAGAAACTAGGCAAGATTAAAGTACTTCTGTATGACGTATGTATACTTAATCTTATAATTACACAAGTCAAGTTGTTCGGATTCGCTCGGCTGAACTTTGTAGAGAAGTATTCCTGTTACACGTTTTTATTCTAATAATTTTCCGCTACGGCGGGCGATGTAACTCTTTCCGTGTCGTGAGAAAATACGCGAATTTACTGTATTTTATTTAATTACTTTATCATGACTCATTACCTATGTTTTTATTAGTGGTATGTTACATGTCCTGATTAAGTCATTCAGAAATTAGTATCAGCAATTAGTTTGAATGTACCAATTACATTTTACTTTTCTTACTAACATAATAACGCGGAAGTTTGTGAGTACGGATGGATGGATGTATATGTGGATGCGTGTGTGGTGTGTGGATGTGCAAGTGTGTGTGCGATGTGGATGTGTGGTTGTGTGTGTTTTAGTCTCTTTCAGACAAAAACTACCCTGCAAGGATTATGGTAAAACTTTACAGAATAACATAAAATAGGCTATAATTTGTAAAGATACATTGAATAAAAAGAGTTTAGTCAGGCGAAGCCGCGGGTGGATGCTAGTATTCTATATTTGCAATTTAATTTCCAAAAATATAAACAAATATGTGTGAGCAATATAAAAATATCTAAAATGACACATAAGGTCCAATTTGCGCTGCAACTTTAACGAATTTTATAATCCCCTGACTAATTTTAAAACTAACTTAATTTATATGAAATAACAAACGATTCTTCTTGCGATACAGACTAGGTACGATACGGCGTAGTCTGTAAGTACTAACGCAGCCTTCGTTTATCAAAACTTGGACTTTAAAGTAAACTCCCATCCGTATCTTCTCTACAACATTTTATTATTATTAGCGACTAGCGACCATCGTCACAGCGCCACCTATCGGGTCCAAAACTATATCTAATGTAGCCTATATTTTAAGTTAAGCATCTAGCAGTAGAGCGCTGAAAACTGCGTTCAAATCCATGCAGTAGTTTTTGCGTGATGCGCGTACAAACATACAGACAGAAAGACAAAAATTCTAAAAACTGTTGTTTTGGCTTCTATTGCTCTAATAAAGACCCCCATCCATATATATATATATATTTTTTTTTAATGTCTTTAATGTACAGACATCGGCCTGTCAGAATTCTATTATATGTATAGATTAATAATTTAATTCAATTTGTGGGAAACTTATAAGTTAACATAAAAACAAGAACATTTTGTTTTACCTAAGAATGCCTCCTGTGAGGATTGAACTCACGACCCCTGGTTTACGAGACCAGTGCTCTACCACTGAGCTAAAGAGGCGATGACAATGTGGACGTACTTTGGTGCCCCTATAAGAATTGCATTACCACAGTAATAGGCAGGTGCACTTTTATGTGGGACCGTGGAAGTAGTTACAAATAGCTTTTTTAACGAGTTATTACTACTTATTCTATATAATTTGTATAGTGTTGCCTTTAAAAATTTTTGTATGAAAAAGAAGTTTCTATTTCGATATTTTCACCATCACCTTTACCGACGTGGAATCGGCTAGAGCCGGTGAGTAAGAGCTTTACTGAACACACAAGAAATCAGATTAGCTTACAATAGATAAACGCATACCATAGACACGATAAACTCTACAAGTGATGACAAGGGAATGCATACGGGGTCAGTAAAAACCGGCTAAGTGCGAGTTTGACTCGCGCATGAAGGGTTCTTTTATTATTTGTTGTTATAGTGGCGACCGTCGTCGTCAGGAGCACCACTGGAGCTACCGGGCACTTGGGGCCTGAATTTATTTGTATTTATACCCGAGGAGCTGTGGGCCAAAATAACCAAGATGTGGAGCCCTGACACAGCCAGACGGCGACGCGGTAGACCTCGTAGGAGATGGCGGGACGAGCTGGACAAAACTGACGACCAGTATTCCACATTGGCCCTGGATCGAAGAATTTGGAGGTCGTGGTGTGAGGCCTTTGCCCAGCAGTGGGATGACGCAGGCTAGCAGTGTCAGTATAGTGGCGACAGAAATATACATTCTGTGAAAATTTCAACTGTCTACCTGTTACGGATCATGAGCCAGCCTGCTGACAGATAGACGGATGGACAGCGGAGGCTTAGTAATAGGGTCCCGTTGGTTACCCTTCGGGCACGGAACCCTAAAAAGACGTCATTCACTGCGTTTCAGTTCGGACGACGACACTGCACCGAACTGTATGCGACAGATGTGGCAATATGTGATCGGCACACGCTCATTCCGCGTCGACTCCTTAAGATAACATGATTGTGTCATCTCGTCACCATGCTATGCCATCGACAACCCTATAAAGATGCCATTGAAACTAAATTTGAAGCAGTCGAGATATTATTGCTCTCCAAGATTCAACATTACTTATACAGAGTCAATGAGGCCTACTCTCTCACATCCAACTTAGCCATAGAACGCAAGTGGGCGTTAAGTTAATAAATCCATCAGTTAACTGTGAACATAACTTACTACTCTTGGTAGTAACCGTTAACTTGCTTGTAGAAATGTAAAGTAGTCTTGTTTTAAAGGCAATTTAGATTTCTTCTTGTTTATACTTTATAGGATAAATTGTATTCAGATGTGCTATGACTGGTCGTTGGTCGGTCGCAAGCGCGACTGTTGAGCTTAAGATCCTGGGTTCCATTCCCGGGTTGGGCAAAGTTTTATTGGGTTTTCCATCAGGAATTTTTAAGTAGCAGCCACGGAGTCTGGATTTGTGCACGGTTGATGGCATAACTATCACGCCAGTAATCCCCGAAGGGTTAATTAGGTGTACCTACACCACCATTTACCACCACCAACATTTCGCCAGTTATGTTTAAGTCCAAATCCAAACTCCGTGGCTGCTACTCAGAAATTCCTGATGGATAATCCCACTTCCTACTTCCTAGTAACATATCATAAATTTAAAAGTTTGTGAGGATGTATGGCTGTCTGGATGTTTGTAACTGTTTCACGTAAAAGGTACTGACCGGATTTAATTGAAATTTGGCACACAGATAGTTTATACCCTGGAATAACACTTAGGATACTTTTTATCCCAGTAGTACGATGCAGTGAGACAACTACCGAACCCCACGAGGGCAAAGCCGCGGGCATTAGTAATAAGCACATAATAAGAAATACCATAATATTGACTGTCTATTACAAGAGAACATTGAAACAGTCTCACGCCCGCACAATCTCGAGATTACGAACAAAAACAGACCACAGTTCTAATGTGTTAAACGAATAACTGTAAATATGAAGCCTACCTTATAAACGTTATAACTTAACACATACTTACACTTGAGAGCCAGAGGTATTCAAACGTTTTTTGTAGGCGCCATCTTAATGGCAACAGTGAATAGGTACCGTTTGCTATTTGAAGTACAGACGAGTGCCTTTATTGAGTAGCTCCAATTAATATAACTACTATAGAAAATCCCAATCATGAATACCTTAGTAAAAGAGGCAACTATGGGCTCTATGGGGGAAACCTTTTTTGTAATATCCTCCACCAATGGCCACGTTTGTCCAGTCAGTGAATATATTGTATGCTATCTAAAGTAAGTATGTACAGACGAGTGCATTCATTACGTAACCCTATTGACAAAAGAAAATCACAATCTTGGATTACCTTACCTTCATTTAGTTTTAAGAAAAAAATATATTGTATTATTTTATTATTAAGATTTGAGAACATTATGTTGTTGCCTTATGGTGAAGGCTGCGTATACCTATAATAGACATACATACCAGCACTTTTACGTTATTTTTTCACTTTAATTCTTAGTATGTACTGCTGTTGGCGTACCAAATAAATAAATAAATAAATTACCCCAGAAAAGACAGGGTTAGACAGAGGTGTACTAATATAATAGTATACCCACATTTCGCCAGTTATGTTAAAGTCCCATATCATAGGGGGCGAGCCTATAGCCATCAACCGGGGACAGATCCAGACTCCGTGCTGCTACTGAGAAATTCTTGATGGCAAAGCCCAATAACGCTAGACCCAGAAATCGAACCCAGGACCTCTTCTTTAGCAGTCGAGCTATCACTAGACCAACGACGCAATGCAGGCTACTGTCTTAAGAATCCTTGTCTATATTATGTGTGAGTGTGTCTTCCTAGAGAAAAGATATGTGTAAACGCACTGAAATGATTGTTTTTCATCTCAGTTAGGTTTTGCATGTCAATAATCACCATCTGCCTAGCCTTTTCCCAACTAGGTTGGGGTCGGCTTCCATCCTAACTGGATGCACCTGAATACCAGTATTTTAAATGGAGCGACTGACCATCTGACCTCCACAACCCAGTTAGTACTTGGTAATACGTTACTCCTTGGTAAGACTAGTTGTCAGACTTTCGGGCCACTGACTACCTATAACGACTGTCAAAGTTCTAATAATTTTGCATGTCAATAATCAACACAGAACAATAACTCGTTCATGACTTAACCTTCTTAGAGCAACATCTATTTACAAACAGAAAAGCAACTAGAATATTTTATTGTATCATTGTATCCGGTTCTGGTCATAAACATAATTCAAACTCACCAATTACTATTTAGAATTTACTATAACTACCACGGCCCACACAATAACACTGAACGAGCAAACAAGCTAGTCAGTGAAAATGTGAACAGCGCAATGCACATAGGTATTCCATCTTTCTTATCGGACATACCATTAGCCAATAAGCGCGCTTACTCGTCATTCCTTCATATTTATTGATGGGACTATACATAAAATTACTGGCTTCAGAATCTCAAGTCATTACACTTGACAGTTAGGCCTTACATCCTGGTAGGCTGGCTGGGTTCGATGTTCCCACCATAAAAAGTTCTAAAGACTTGTATGGGAATTCCTAATGGGAATTTTCTGTAGATACTAATAGAAATTTACCGTTAAACCGTATTCCTAATAACGTTGAAGACGATTACGGTAAAATGCAATCTTGAGTTGAAGTTATTGGTAACTGAAATGACGGAACGGTATGGAAATAGAAAGACTTCTATGGACGGGTCATGGGTTGGATTTCTGTATAGAAAGAGAATAATTATTTATGTAGGATGTCACGGCCTTTAGAAATGTTTGTAATAAGCTGTATATTCATTGCAATAAGCATTCTTGACCGACAGTCACGAACTATGATAAACGATCCTGAGAATTTGGCGAAGATCTAAATAGATCTTCATTCTTAAAGTTGAATTGTCTAAACTGGCAAAAGCTTACCACTTCTTTCGATTGTGTGTTTCCTTACTATGAGCCATTTTATTCATAACTAGAAGTAGCCCGCACCCTAACCTTCGTTCGCGTGAAATAATTGTAAAAGAAAATATTACTTCCCTTTTTGAACCGAATTTTGTAACCAATTTCAAGGGTTTTAATTTTTTTGCACGAAACCCTAATTCTTATTCTAAAATAAAAGTATCTTTAGTTACTCCTTATGACATTGGCTGTCTGCCTGTAAAAGTCCCGTCAAAATACGTCCAGCCGTTTCGGAGATTAGCCGGAACAAGCAGACAGTCAGACAAAAATTGAAAAAAATTGTGTTTTTATTATAAGTAACGTATATATTTTCATTTGCATTCAGTAAAAAGCTGTTAATTTGGTATTGTATTACAAACAGACACTTGAATTTTATTTATTTGTATGGAAAAATGTATAGGAAATTAACAAAATTTACTTACGGGCCAACCCAAGCTAGTTATAATAAAATTCAATAAATGCATATCTTGTTATCGGGTCATACGATCAATGTTAAAGCTTATGATGCTGCATACAGTTAGTCGCACCTCGTTTATAAGTTGCAAGCTCACTTTTCATCTGATATCATCTTATCGATCTGACGGTATCTATGGATTTTCTTATGCAGGTCAGGTTATGAGTCGCTCGTGTAAAACAAGTTGGGTTCACAAGTTGTTCTAGATTATTAGTGTGAGATTGGGTGTGTCAACGTGATTACTTGAGTAAAATTATGTTTACTCAAGTAATAACAGCCTTGAATGTTCCAACTTCATGCAGTTTAGTAGTTGCTTGAAGTTAGAACTGTCCGAAGTTAGAATTAGAATCATCGTTCAAATTCTTGTCTATTGCATAAAAATGGTTGCACAAGTAATTACTTAAACTCAAGTACGTAAATCCCAAGCAGGTGTTAGAATATCTAGGTCTTCTAAGGAAAGTGTTCCTTAGAAGACGGCAAGTCCTTCTAGTCACCAATCACAAAGCCTGCTTGCGGAGGCAAGATAAAAAGGCAAATATGAATACCAACACTTCTGAATTAGATGTTGTCAAACTTACAAGAGATTGAGTTCGCCCATTTATCAGAAACTATCATCTTATTTAATCTGTGGTATCACATGGATAGCACAGGTCTAGGATTGGCGTGTTCTGGCGACAATCATAACACTGTGGTTATCGCCAGAACAGGACAGGACTTGTAATATTATGTGGAACTAATGGTTGAGACCCAGAAAGGTAGGCCCCAAAATTAGCTTAGTACGCACTACGCAGTAGCGAGCAATGGTGTATTCAAAATAAATGTATGTAATTATTTTATCCAAAATAATATTTAAGTACAATATAAGATTAATTGGCCTAATGTGATCTACATTGTCGAATGTATCATCGATTCGAATAGGAAAAGTGCACGACCATCAGCATATTGTGAAGACATGTGCAAGCAGATGCACTAGCTGTTCGCCGACACCTATGCATGCTAAGAGCAGGTCATACATTCGATTACGAAGCGAATATTCTGCAAGAACTGTTACTCGCACCTTGCTTGATTACCATTTAAGATCAAGCAAGTCTTAGCTTTGACGTTCACACCGATTTGAGCACCTAAGCCATACTTTTCTCCTTAAGAAACAACTGGTTTGACTCGTCAAATTATATGTCTGAGGGCTGGTTGGTTAGTCAGGGGATTATGCCATTAGTGTTTATGGCCTACTGGAGCTGTTATGGAATAATTCCTTTAGTAAAAGAGTTCTTGAGTAGTTACTGATTACAGGCTCCTTGTGGATTATCTTCATTGATTAGTAATCATTGCTGTGTATTGCAGTTTTTGTTCAGTTTAAGTTATAAGTCATCAGAAGAGTCCTCGGCAAGCTCACTCAGAGCTGATTTTTATTTAGGTTATGATTATTATTTATTTTTTGAGGGGCTCGTGGCTTTGTGTATAACAACAGCCGCTCGGGTCGAGCCGCGCTTGCCTACGTACTGAATTTCTTCCGTGCCTCGGAAAGCACGTTAAGCTGTTGGTCCCGACTGTCTTTTGTAGATCTTTGACCACCGTTACAGGTAGTCAGTGGACCGAAAGTCTGACAACCAGTCATACCAAGGGGTATCGTATTACCCAGTATACTAACTGGGTTGTGGAGGTCAGATAGGCAGTAGCTCCATGTAAAATACTGGTATTCATCTGCATCAGGTTAGACTGGAAGCCGACCCCAACATAGTAGGGAGAGATTAGGCAGATGATGATTATGACTGCCTTTTCTGGTTAAACGGAGGTCAGTTTTTAGACTCACTAACAATCACAAAAACAAAAGGGCATAGACAAAGTGACATTTCAAAGGATAATGACTCGGACTGACATAAGCTACCGAAAAGGTTGTATCAATCCTATAGAAAGCCTTTGTAGAAAATACGTACGTCTATGTTTTGACAGCCATTATCAGGCCCTAACGTATCGTCGGAAGACTAGCGAATGTTTTAAGCTTTTCAGAAGAGCGCTCATTAGTTCATTAGCAAGCTAAACTACACCATAAAAATCGTGAGCTTCTCACAAACGCGTACACTACTAATTTAGCCCTATTTACATCGGCTAATCGAGCACCTAAGTGAGATTCCAATGGTCCATCTTACCTCCAGTGGAAATGCTCATTACGCAAGTACTGGCTGTGTTGGGCCTTGTGCATACCTGCTAGCAAGGCCGCCGGGGCAACGACCTCAACAACCAGTATAAGTACGTAATTTAAAAAAATATGACGTGACGGGCAATCATCGATTTTTTTGTACTTATGCCTGTTTTGTGACGGCGTAATTTGAATTTTTATCTATTATCATTATGTAGGTGTATTTAAGTTCTGGTGTGGCGAATATTAAATTGATATATTGATGATGAAGTTTTTTATAGTTAACTGTAAAAAGTTATTGAAAACGGTGTGGCTAGTGATTTTCAATTCGAATACTATCGGAAGCTTGTGTAGGTATAGAAAAAAGTCAATTTTAGCTTGGCCAATACATATATTTCATTTAAAAGAAGTGCAAAACCAATGTAAGAGAAAGAGAGAGTTACAAAATCTAGTAGTTACTTATTTTTTAAATTGTTTATACTCTATCGAATACTCCAACATCTTCGGTTCCAATCTATCTAACTCACAACCATCCATGATTCTAATCTAAATCTCATACAGATCACTAGGTGTAATCACCACTACGCAACGATCACGAACGAAAAAACTCGCAAATTCCCATTTAACGAGATCACGGAGGGCATACTATATAATTTCCACTAGTCATGTCTACTGGCGATGCCCGTACCATACAATCACTCACTCCAATTTGACGGTCTGACCATAATTTCAAAACACCGCAAAAAAGCCATCGTAACTTCACAGTTCAATGGTTCGAAATATGGGATGCTACGTGATTTGTAAACTAGTTAGGCCTCCCCACCTAGTTTACAAATCTCGTATCTGCTTTGGTTTTAAACTAGGTCTCAATGTTAGCCACGTGGGTCTAAGTCTGAATATTTGTTGTTGATACGGTCAACAAAGAATGTTGGTCCACAAAAAGGATGAATGAAAGGCAATTGCATGTGGCTGACATGAGAATGGATTAAAAAAGAAATGAGTACGTGAGAGGAAGTCTGAAAGTGGCGCCGGTGACTGAAAAGTTGTGTTTGTGGAGGATACTACAAAATTTTTAGTATAAATGTGACTATAAGAGTAGAGGAAGACCAAAGAAACTATGGATGGACTGTGTGCAGGATGATATGGCTACAAAGGAGGTGACTGCTGAGATTACGAGTAATAGATAAGTATGGACGAAGAAGACATGCTGAGCCGACCCCAAATGCATTGGGAAAAGGGCAGATGACTGATAAATGAAGGTCAACAAATATATTGCAGCTAACCTGAAAGATCAGTACAACTGGTGCGGACAATACGAACCGGCTGTAGACCCTGGACACTGACAGATACTTCTAGTATTTATATGAAGGTGTCTCAGTCCGGAGCCGTGTCCCTAATTTGTCAGTACTAATCCTAATGCACCAGATATCTATAGGTCTTAACACTGCTTGCCGGGACATGATGGCAAAAGACTTGGCAGATGATGCAAGATTTTAAACAGGACTGTTAATAATTGAAAGCGTAAGGAAACCCAATTGGGATCATATTTAAATCACATTACAGTTGTTTTTCATTCATACATCCACATTTATTTAGGCTTATTTTTCTTTACATTTTTCCGCAATTGCGTTCTTACGGCGGCATTATTTCAGGTCCGGAAACGTATAATCATCTCTTTAGTTCACTAGGTCCAAATAATAGTTCCACTGCATCAGTTCTTAGTGGTACAGTTTAGTTTTTTGTTCCACTAGTGGTGAGATAAGTGCTCTGATCTGTAGCTATTCTGTGTTATTATAGAACCACGCCTAGGAATAAGGCCATTGATAGGTTTGAGGTTATGCTATTGTAATAATAACTGAACGAATGTGTGAGAAGTAAGTAGTTTGTCGTTTATTTGTCCGTACATGATAAGTTTTAGAACGTTCATAATTGTTGCGTTGGTTAGTAGTTTCAGGATGTAAATGATTTTGTTTTTGCAAATAGGTTTTCACAAACACTTTTACACGTCATGTTTTCTTAAACTAGATGAAATTGGTTTTTCGTACGGTCTGACTACTTTGAGAATAAACACCAGAAAAAAAATCTAAGGTCTTGACATAATCTTGGTCAACTCACATGAGGACTCTGCAGATGAGTGTCTGACATGGTCTTTGGACGCACGGGACCGGTTAATGTAGCGACACTTGGGGGAAGCCTATGTCCACCTTTGGACGTTTTTCGGCTGAAAATTATGATGGTCTTTTAAAGAAAGAACCACACAGATTTGACTGAACCTGTCCAGTCATTGTAAGCATTTGTCAGTTATCGTGTAGTTCGACTCATAACTCAAGGAGCTCAACGACACGACGAACAATACCAAAGGATATTTAGGTAGGTCGCTTATAGTTCTCAAACTGCCAGACAATTATTAAAACCAATAGTACACAATGTACTAATTTTTTATCTTAAGTATCTATAATTACTGTTCTATAGTTTACAAACAATTGTTCAAACAATATTCAAAGATTTAGTAATTTTAAGAGAAACTTGTTAAAAAAACACTTTTCTCTAAAGCTTCTATAAATGATCAGTTGTAACATAATTTACTAACAGACATTCTAATATTCATAGCTGTGTTTTGGCACCGGCTCTGATGTTGTCACATCGGATACATCGTTTCATCTAAGTAATGTTTCGCAATAGGGTTGGGCTAATAAGCCCATACATAAGATTATTAAAAGTGCAAGACTGTTTTTTTTTAATAATAAATGGGCCTACTCTAGACCTCTTGTTTCTGAGCGCAGATATGAGGTCGACGATAAAACGAGCTAACCCAAGAAAAGCCTATTAACTCGCAACTTAAATAGATTCGGGTTATATGGACTCGGGAACACCGACGCAGGCAAGGAATTCCACTCTTTGCCTGTGCGCATAATAAAATATATAGCAATGTGCCTCGCCCGAATGTCTGGATCATCGACAAGGTATGGGTGATAACCCGCAGTACGTCTGGACTCCCGATGGAAGAAGGGAGATGGTGGAATGAGCTCTTGGAGATCTGGGGCACACTCACCGAAGAACAGTTAGTAAAAAACCGACAAGCATGAAACTTCGCGACGGTGGTAATCAAATAATAGACCTCTGTCTAGACTGACGGATGTATAAGCTGCATATAAAAACACAGACCTGTTAAAATGATTAACGATTTTACACACAGATACACAACCTGTAATTTATGCGATCTGATCAACGAAGCCATTTGATTCAATCAACGATGCTCATCTTATCAAAGATGCTTGATATAAGCACTTACCTAAGCTTCCTTTGCATCACTAGATGCTAGTGCTTGTATAAAACCTGATTGGCGAGTGTTTTTGCCAGCTTACATGAGATGCTTTCAATTAATCGACGAAGCCTTCGTCTATTTCTTCGCATCTCAAAAATCAAATGAATTAAATATAATTTTATATTTTATTGACTTTTAATTTTAATCTGCCAATTGAGTTTTATTTAATCGTTATGTAAATGATTACGGTTTATTTTTAGTTGTAAATAAGTTTAATGATATGATTAATAAACAAAATTGAGTCGTTAATTTATTTTATGGCTTTCTGGAGATTTTATCAGTGTCATTGACAGCTTGTTAATGTTTTGTAACATGTGTTTTCATTAGCTTCATTTTTCAGCCAAAGATCACATAGCCCATTTGGCTTAAAGTTTCATGATTCCATGCTATATAAAAGAAGACATGGATTTGGTATGTAGCGGCACTATAAAGAGTACTACAGCAACAGAACAAAAAGTACTATAGCGCCATCTATGACGCAGTGGATGAACTAAATATCGAAACATCTAAATCCTACATCGCGCAAGTAAAGTTATCCGCTACGTAGAAGAACCCGACAACTGTCGGGCAGTAGCCCGCCAGACGTAACACCTGTCTGGTCGGAAGATCCACCCTTTTCTATGGGGGATGAAGCACCCTGTTCTCTTATACCCCCAAAAGTATATGTATATTCTTAAGGCAAACAAAAAATATCCTTTAGTATACAAGCTAGTCCATTCAAGGTAGAAACGAATCTATGCTATGTCGATTCCCTTTACGTCGACTCGTGAGTTTTCTCGGTGTTGGTGTATCTTTTGTTTCGCTTCGACTTGGCATTTTTAATTAATACAGTAATTGCGCTCATCCGGTGATACTTCAGCTACGAAACCATAAATCTGCAATATCTTTTCCAAACTCTATTTGTGAGTTTAGTGGTCGAAAACGCACCAAACATACAGACACACAGAGAATGAATTGCCTATTGGCAGTAGAGTTGCTTTTTTAATAATTACATATTCATATTCCAGTCTTTTTTTTTTTTTCTGATGGGAATTCATCAAATGGGCGGAGCGGAGGGGAGTGTCAGACTTGTACTGACTAAAACCCATCCATGTTCCTTCTTTGCCCTTTGTGTTCGAGGGCCACGGTGTCTCTTTCGAACAGTCCCGCAGCCCTGGCAGGCATCGGCCCATGCGAACCCTTACTTGGTTGCTGACATCTCTTTGAGGCGCGCGAGGAACACGAACGCGCCGTCGACACAGCCTGTCAGGCCAGCGCCTACGGTGGCCGGATGCCACCACGTGACCCCCGACGGTCCATATTCAAGTCTTGATCTGACTTCTGAGCGCAACTTCAATCAGTCACATCACAATTTCAAACATTACACGGCCAGTTTCCAGTGCAACGTTTTCTATAACTGCAGTCTGACTTTCAAGACCCTAGGGGAATCTGATATCCTAGTACAGGTGTGAATTGTGAATAGTGTTCAGCTGATAGTATAATTTTTAGGGGTGTAGATGTAGACCGCATCTTATCGTAAGCAATATATTATAGTTATGGCTAGTGTTGTACTTTGTTTGTTGTTGTTAAGGTGCGTTTAGACTAGCAGTAAGAAGATCTAGAATAGAAACTGAGCTGGAATATTGTTGTTTGAAATGTAAAGATTTCATGTTATTATTTCATTAACGTTATCAATGGACTGCTTTAATCTAAATCTCAAAGGTTTAGATACAAAACCAAAATAACCGAATTACAATGAACGAACGAATAGGAAACGAAAAAGTAGTCGATGTAATTATGACGTTAAATTATTTTTTAAGATTAAAGAGTTTGATTGTTGAAGTACACATATTTATTTACAAAATAATTCAAATCGATTTTTAACTTTAGTATAGAAAGTTTTATTCTGTAACGAATGTAAAGTCGAATCGCGTGCGCTGTGCCGTTTTGCGCGTCATTTCGTAAATTGACGACTAAAACGATAAAAACCACGCAAAATTACAAAGTAACCGATTGGCGGGCCAAATAGTGATTATATCCGTAAAAATAATTATTGGCGAAAAATAATAGGTCATCTTGAGATATTTTCTCAAATAACTATTTTTAATAACTGGTTATTAACTACGAGATATTGTTAACAACAGTTATAGAACCGCCCCTTTGGTTCTGTGGGCGTAAGCACAGCTGTGGAGCGAGAGCTCCTGGCCTCGATTCCCAGGTTAGAAACGGTGTTCGTGGATGTTTTAAGTTTCCCTCATTAGTGCCATGGCTGCAATAATTTTCATAATAAATTGTCAATTCATTTATCAACTACCGGCAATTTCAGTTTTGGAATAATAACGCTTTGTGTAACAGCAAAGCAAGAGCAGCTTTTATCTAAATCCTACCATTTAAACATCAGTCTATCGATATATTTTAGTCTCAAATGGATTGGATGGTTTTAGTGGCGTGCCTGGGGGCCTACAGTACGTCAAGCCGGCAAGCAGAGCGTTCGGAAACCCTAACATCGTGAAGAGTAGTAGGTTTTAAGGTCAAGCCAAGCTTTTAGACTTGTATGAAAGTACCGCCTCTAGAAGGTTTGTCAGTTTTACCAATATTTTGTAACAAAATCTTGGTTCATATGGGAGTGTTCAATAAGATTCCTGCCCGTTCTTCTTTATAGAGATCGGCGCTTTGGAATGGGCAATTTTTCAGACGGACCGTCTTCTGACAATTTGAAAGTAATGATAATTGGTTGAATTGAAGGTAATTACTTTGAGTTAAGGGTTAGTTTCTGTTGATATTTGAAGAACCACAAACAACGATACCAATTAGCAACATAATCGTGAAACAATATCTGATAAAACTTTATCATTGTTCAGTCATCATCTGCCTAGCCTTTTTTCCAAACTATGTTAGGGTTGGCTTCCAGTCTAACCGGATGCAGCTGAATACCAGTATTTTATATGCAGTGACTGCCTATCTGACCTCCAATCCAGTTAGTACTAGGTAATATGATACCCCTTGGTAAGACTGGTTATCAGACTTTTTGGGCCACTGACTACCAGTAACGACTGTCAAAGATCCATTATACAACATTAGTTTTAGTACATGCGAAACCTGAAACACGTGTCTAGTATTTTTATGTAAAGAATCTATGTACAAAATTTCAAAACAGTAGCATGAAAAATCACAAAGTTATAAGCTTGTTTTGTTACCTGGTTGTCCGCACAAAAACGTGGTTACAACGGAGCGCGCCCGCGCGCGCGCTTCCGTGGTCGTCTTGAGCACATTGATAATAATAATTTGTCACTAGGTACCTAAATGATTGCGATAGGTACTTAGTGTCGCTCGGTGTCCAACTTGTAACGTTTTTTAAATATTTTTTGGACAAAATATAACATGGTTTAAAAATTATTGGAACGATTCAGTTACTTATTCTGAACAAACTATATTCAGGTTTCGTATATACTAAAAATAATGTTGTATATTTATCATTGTTCAGTAAAGTTTCTAATTTCTCAACTTTAACGACCATACCCAAGATAGTCCACTTCTTAGTACTTCCATACAGCGGTCACTCGGCCAATAAATAAGATTCAATGCAGCCCTATGGTCTGTAGCCTGTTGGCTATAGGCTATGACAAAGGCAATAAATAATCTAATCGGGATCTTAATCGAATCGTGATGATGGTTTAATACATTAAACAGATATCTGTAGATTATGATTAATGAGCTGGTAAATCAGTAATTAGGTTTATGTGTTGCTTTTAGAAACGGTCAGGTGTGAGTCATGATTAGCGGTTCAGCGGTCGTTGGCAGACGTGGTGAACTATGGGAGGAATATGTATGGGTAATTAATAGTGGTGAAAAGACGATGGAATAAAATAATATTTAGCGTAGTATACGGTATTAATATAAATAAATAATTATGATAGTGGACCAGCACGACCGCGCAGAGACGGCGCCGGCGTAAACGTAACGTAAAATGGCACATCACTACTAGTTAGTAGTGATGTGCCATTTTACGTAAATGTGCTTGCCTTAAAATTAATAAACAAAACGCTGAATATGTTGCAAAGAAATCGTTATACTAACGTTTCGCATTCGTGCTAGCTAGAGCCTCAAGTTATTGTCGATTACAAGGTAAAGACGAAGAACCAGCAGTTGTTTCTTTACCCCAATGACTGATTCCATAATGGAGATATTGTCATACATTCAAGCGGAAAGCTTAATTCTGTCCTCTTAACAAAGCAGGCTTTCTATGTAAGAAATTAGATATAAGTTCGGTCATGGAATCAGAATGTGCAAAAGTCTACAGTACAATACTAAACGTATTCAAAATATGATAAGACGAGCTGTTAAACTCATTTATGACTTTAACATTGTCTTACATCAGCTGTTCATCAAGTTCACGCTAACGGTTCCACTGACCGTGTACCACCAGCTAACAATGAGTTGACTTGCTACATAACTGTTGCCCCATTGTTTTGATAGTGCAGCTTTTTGTATCTGCTGTACAGCGTAACACGCAAGTTGAAGGTGTCAAGATCGTGGGTTCTGTAGGTCGGGGGGATAACTAGCGATGAGAGGTGTACCGTTAGGAGGTGAATCTGCGTATAATGTTTCTATACAGATCTCTCTATGAGAGGGATTTGGGTCAGGTGGAGAAGTGTTGTTTTAACTTCACTAAGCTGTTATTAAGAATGCTAGATACTTAATAGTCTAAGAAGTGAAATTCGTATGAAGGTCGGATTTTTGTTACTAGACACTGATATGCACTTCATGGCAAGCACTCAATAATAACTCGCATGTTGCTGTTTTCTCTTGTATCAAACCGAAGACGCGACTGTTGCAGCTGTTTTATGTTATTTTTCTTGAGTCAATTTTCTCCAAAGAAAGATTCTTGGAGAAAAAAAAAGATCTGCAATCTCTGGAGAGTTCAGACGTTTTATAATTTCAGTGGAAGTCAATATAGATGGAGAATGGTAATGGTCCATGTCCTTGATCGAATAACAACAGTTACAACAACCAGCCATAATCTAGACGAGAAATATGGGAAGACGATGATCAAAGCTCATCAAAGAATTATAGCCCATATCCAATCGGGCCAGTGCCTGATGTGTTACCATTATCGAGTGAAAGGTATCATAATATTTGTACGAGTTCAGAACGTAACTGTTCCCAAACCCATTCATTAATCTTTATCGATCGTACGATTCGATTTGAGTAATTAAAGTCGCGAATACTGTTATGTTATTTTTAGGTTGGTTTGGGCAGGATTTTGCAGTTAATAATAATGTGTGTCACAGGACTCAAAATGACTGCAGCAAAAAGCCTCAGCTGCATTTTAACGTCTTAATTGACTGCTGTGCTTCGTGTCACGGGTTCGATTCCCGCACGGAACAAATATTTGTATGGCCGACAGATAGTTGTTCCGGGTCTGGCTGTTTGTGTATGTGAGTTTAAATGTTTGTAAACGCACCCGCGATACAGGAGAAATTTCTAGTGTGGGGCAACGTTAAAAAAAAAGAAAATAAAACAACGTCTTTCGAGTATCAAGTAGCACTACTTATACAACCCACAAAAATACACATGAAACTGAGTAGGTTTCTGTAGATATATCGGTATCTTTGAGGTGGTTGTGGAGAATGCAATTATGTCCTCGCACCTCAACCGGAAGTGACGAGGTGGAACACCGTGTGGTTTTAGTCAGTAGGAGTCTGACAGACCCCGCCTCCTCAAGGCGGAGGACATTGAATTACAATTACAACAAGTAAAAAAAAAATGTAAATAGAATGAATAGAATAGAATAAAATTTTCCAAAAATATACTATTTAATTATTTTTGGTATCCTAGAAGCGAATTATTATCGTAAAATCAATTTTTGTCGCTCATTTTGACTTTGGACCCCGGACTGTCAAGGGAATATTGGTAATTTCAATCGGACTGTTGAGTGGAGACATCAGACATGCTTTGCGTGAATGCCGTTTCCATTCTCAAGATATAAAGATTATATTTACAGTAACAATTCAGTTTGACCTGACTTCATGTTAAGTACAGTTTAATGTTTACTTATTCACACGCGAGAAACGGTAGGCCCAAGTCAAATGATTTTAACCGTTGTTTATAACGTAACTATTGCAAACTTGGTATCCGTTACTTTAAAATTAACATTTTTTTTTTTGCATTTTTGTATCATTAGCTAACTTAATAAAACCCGTCTCAATTAACGCACTGTAGAACAAAAGTAATTAAAAAAACGTAGTTCCCTGACAAGTTGAGTGAATAACACTTAGTACTTATAAAAATGTTAAAAATCTAAACAGATCTTCCTCGAAAAGTCTTAAGAAGGTCATTTAAATTACGACTTTTTAATAACAGCTATTGCTATTAATTATTAAAGATAAATAACAAAAAACATTCTCAAATATAAGTTACTTTAAAAAAAAACTGTAATATATCAAGATGAAGATTTGTGTACAAACGCTTTATTGAAAAGCTTTATTAATATTTTTCATAAACGACGGAAACAAATCAAAATATATGGCTTACCATTAAAGACAAAAACCATTGACTTCTAACTAAAACTGCAAA
Organism: Noctua janthe; assembly: GCA_910589295.1. NCBI lineage: Eukaryota > Metazoa > Arthropoda > Insecta > Lepidoptera > Noctuidae > Noctua > Noctua janthe. The sequence continues at coordinate 5,933,618 of OU342556.1, read as the reverse complement.
TTATTTTACGGTTCAATCGATTTATACTATAATAAACCTTATTGCTACTGTACAGAGCTTTGATCTATCCTCATTACATTAACGAGTTAAAGTCCCATTCCGAGGATAGGAGCTTCTAATTATCGACAAAAGGAGTGATTAAATAAAAGAGAATTAAGATTGGACAGATAAACAAAACTGGCTGGTCTTTTTTATCATTTTTTTCCAATTCATACTATTTTTACTTAAGCAATTATAAACTTATTATCCGTCTAAATTAAATTAGTAAGAGAAACACTATCAGTCTAGTCAAAAAGTTCATTGTGGAACAAAATAACCATTACGAGACAGAGTTAAAGTTGTTTGTCTCACAAAGATTTGAATGGTTTTAAGTTTGGAAACACGAACGCTGAGTTGCAGCCGGCTGGTATTTTCAGACACGAATAATGCTAGATCGACAAGCAATAAAGGATGAAGAAGCCTCTTTACTATCAAACACCTATTTAATGACCTCTCGTTTTATTTCTCTATAAATGTTTACTGTTTCGTGACTTTATTGGTATGTTAACGTTTTCATTAATCGACTGCTTAGAGAATTAAATGCATTTCACTTCAAATGACAAATGAGTCCAATCACTCAATTGGGGGTAATCTAGCTGTAAAATGGCGAATGAATAGAGAAGTTAATTTTTTAAATTGCCTACTTTGTTAGACCTAATCATTGAAGATTAGCTTTTGGTTTTTATTAGGCATTGTTGTAGATTTGAAGCCAAAATTAATGCTGTAGCAGGTTGCATTCAAATGAAATGTTCAAATAAAGAATAGATTTTATGTGTGTGCAATTGTGCATTTGCTTTGAACAATGGTTGACCTAAAGACGGAGATCTTTGTTATTTTGCATTATAGCTTTGGCTGAAAACGTTTTCTAATAAATAAAATCACAATACGCAATTTAAAATACAATGCTTTCCAGAGAAGGCATTAGCATGATATGCGATGCGCTTGTTGATTGAAATTCTTTTTTTCAACTCTGTATACATTAATCCTGTCACCTCTTCTTAATGAAAAAGAAAGAAATTAATATGTAGGCATAGGTATTTGGCAATGACAAAAGTGGGAGCCGTTAAAAAAAAAAAACAAAAAGCTCGAATCTAAACAAAGACAAAGTAATACTGTGTGCCTCGCGACTGCGCCAAAAAGGCTCAGAACAGAATGTCAGTGAGTGAGTGAGTGTCAATGGAATAAATATAATTAATTTTATTTTTGCTGTTCGATAATTACTTAGCCAAACGCAACTTCCCAAATCAACACATCAAATAAACTCACTTTCAAAAGCACTCCTCGATCTTTACACCTACACATAAAAAAACAACGTTCAAGACTTCAAGTGATGTCTTTGAACCATTCATGTTATAAAGTGTTTTTTTTTTTGCGATTATAACAAACGGTACTCCTCCTTACTAAGATAAGCATCCATTTAATTGAAGATGGCGGACAAAAAACGACGTAATTACTGCGGCGCCTTCCGGCCGGTGTAAACGTACCTTTACGACGTGAACGAAGAATGAGTGAACGAGTGAATGAAAGAACGAAGAACTTTCGTTTGAAATGAACTTGTAGGGATTGTTATTCAATGTGGTCTGAGGATACTGTTATAATATTATTATTTTTCTGTAAACTATAAGAGTAACATAACTGTAGTTCTTTTATTTAATAATTAAGTATGTTTGTTGGTTGTCTATTGAGATTGGTTAAAACATGAGTAAATAAATAATTTATTAGGCATTTCTGAGGAAGTACCTATTGATATTTTAATGACATTATATAGGTATCTAATCTACCTAATAATATTTATCAGTTAAGCAAGAGTTATTTTAAGTAAAAGATAATATTTCGTAATTCTGATCACAGTTATCAGTTAGGTACACTTCTTCAAAACATTAGCTCTGGATTGACCGGTAACAAATCCAGCAATAAAATAATAACATTATGTAATAACTATGTAAACTGACATGTTATGTTGCTTTTCCTGTTAGTTAATAAATAAGTTACACCCTTTTTCCGTCACCTATGTCAATACCTAAATATTACCTACACTCGTTCTTGGATTTTCAACGCTCGTCTCCGAGGCGAAAGTCGAAAATCAAACCGAATGCTTTTACATCACTTAGTGACTTAGTTATGTTTCTAACAAGATTGGGAAGGGAAATGAAAACTTAGATTGTATCACACACGGTCTTATTAGTCCGTGTATACCTTAGTTTATTGTCGTTATAATTGACTGAGAGAAAAGCTTTTCACGAGTTCTTCAAACGTTACAACGATGTTTAAAAAATAATTGGTAACTTGGCAACAATTACCAGCTACTACCGAGTTCACCGAAGGGTCGACGACTTTTCACCCTTAGGCCTTAGCGGGCTAAGGTCTAAGGGTGAAAAGTGGTGAACGCGAAAGTACCTAAGTCATAATTATTAAGATAATTCGTTGGTCTAGTTGTCGAGTGAGGTCCTGAGTTCGATTCCCGGGTTGGGAAAAGCATAATTGGGTTTTTCCATCAAGAATTTCTTTTCTATTAATAAGTAGTGGACTAAAGACTGATTTTTCTGATGGAACGACATAATTTCTATACAAAAACCGTGAAACCGGGTGCCCATATTAATTAATCAAATAAACAAAATTCAATAACTGAACAATTTGGCCTAAACATATGCTCATCTTTCTGAATTGAACCTTCGACGCGTCGCTATCTGACTATAATACATTTTTCATAACAGTACACCTAGTGCCGCAAATTACATCGTTATTTAACTATCATATCGCCAGTTAACTGTAAGTTAATTTTGATGTCTGCTCAAATTCAAATGAGCGTGAACTCAATCGTAAACTTATTATAACAGTGACTGGCAAAATCTAACACAGGTTAGAGACATTTATATCCAGAATTTTGCTTGCCCATCATTATCATCTGCCTAGCCATTTTCCAAATATATATTTTTTTAAATGGTACCCCACCACACTATTCCCGAACCACTGTAACACCTGAAAGCCAGAATCAACAATGGCGACCATCAGACAAGCGCCGAAACAATAAAGCTCGACGAAGTCCCAGAGAAACATCTAACTGTCTAGGACCCCGCAACGAAATTAATCAGAAAAGAAGTAGTAGGAAAACCATAATTTCCACTTCCCTCCATATCAGCAGGAGAAATAACGAAACAAGGCCCATAGGCAAAAAGGGACGTTTATAACTGGGATAAGCCCAGTTGCCTAGCACCACAGATAAATATTATCAGTAATGGCTCCTAAGTTGTGAGCTGTTCCCAACTATGTTGGCTTCCAGTCTTACCGGATTCAGCTGAATAGCAGTATTTTACATGGAGTGAATGCCTATCTAGAATTTTGCGTGCCCATCTTTATTTAATGGCTAAGATAAGCCTCTGCCCTCAGTTTCGGTAGCGTTGTGGTCGAGAATTATCCTCGGGGATCGTTTTAAATATAGCCTATGACAATCGGCGATTATGTAGCTTTGCATTAGTGAAAGAATTTTCGAAATGGGATCAATAGTTTCGAAGATTACTACCTACATCCAAACATAACATTATCTCTTATACAAGGTGGAAGTACCACCGACGCTTAAATGGTTACCATACCACATATTCAGTACATCATTCCGAACATACAAATTGAAACAACTTCTTCAATGGTATTTTTTTTTTTAAATCTTCAGTTTCCTACAAAAGTGCAATACCTACACGGTCAAAATGTATGAAACAGCTGATATATTTTTTTAAAACCGATCATCATCATCATCATCTGCCTAGCCTTTTCCCAACTATGTTGGGGTCGGCTTCCAGTCTAACCGGATGCAGCAGATGCAGTATTTTACATGGAGCGACTGCGTATCTGACCTCCACAACCCAGTTAATACTGGGTAATATGATACCCTTTGGAAAGACTGGTTGTCAGACTTTTCGGGCCACTGACTACCTAACGACTGTCAAAGATCTACAAATGACAGCCGGGACCAACAGCTTAACTTATTTTTTTTAAAACCGTTGATTTTTAAAAAATAAATCAGCAGAGTTCACAATATATAAAAATTTAATTTTTATTTATTGTAAACTATCCTTAAGTCATCATTATACAAGTAATAATGAATTGCGAAAAAGGCAACTACAACAACTTTCTTAATAGTGCTTGGTTTATTGTTAACTAGCCTGTCGGTGACTCGCCCCGGCTTCGCACGGGTGCAATATTGTATATATAAACCTTCCTCTTGAATCACTCTATCTATTACTGAAAACCGCATCAAAATCCGTTGCGTAGTTTTAAAGATCTAAGTATACGTAGGGACAGACAGACAGCGGGAAGCGACTTTGTTTTATACTATGTAGTGATTCTTTTAATAGTGATCAGAGCTCAACACATTAATTAACCCATGTTTGTTTTGTGAAAAAACATTAAAGACTTATTAATTAAGAAATTACAAGATGGAGGTTCGAGCTGCTAGATTTTAATCGAAGGTTTTAATTGTATGCCTTCAATGTAGTTAAGAAGTACGATAAAATAATGCGGTCACAAGTTACGGCAATGCATAGGACATCCCTTTAGAGCCTATGGTTATTTTTATAAAAGTAACAAATTAAGTACCCATGTGCACTTTAATATTTGACGGCACGGTTGGCGCAGTGGCTGAGCGATTGACTGCTGCGCTTCGTGTCGCGGGTTCGATTCCCGCACGGAACAAATATTTGTATGGCTCACAGGTAGTTGTTACGGGTCTGGCTGTTTGTGTATGTGAGTTTAAATGTTTGTAAACGCACCCACGATACAGGAGCAATTCCTAGTGTGGGGCAACGTTTTTTTTTAAATAATAAATAAATATGTTGAGAATTTTACATAAGTAACTGCTTTGTTTATGATAAAGTTTTGCTCTGAAAAAGTCTTCAATCTAATGAAATATAAATTAATAATTGTAAAAGTTGACTCGTAAAGAGGAAAAGTGTGGAAAAAATATGTTTTTGTAAGAACTTTTACGTTGATGGCCTTGTTTTTTCAAAATGGGACATAAATATAATATCACTCGGTTATTTTTTATGCTTTTTTAAATAAAGATTAAACGATATAACAAAGAAACTTTGCCTGTAAAACTTTTTAAATATCAAATCCTACTGAAACCTGAACAAACTAACTTTTGCCAGTAACAGTTTACCTTTTAAGTCATTTGAGTTAACCCCACCAGTTTTATTGTTCGTCAACCCTCATAAATCTCAGTGGCACGACGCGGTACATTAAAATCTAAATAAAGGACCAATAAAGTTGCTCTAAATGTACCACAGGGATCACTGAAGGGTTTACTCTGTTAATGTTAGCATCCTGGATGCAAAATGCTACTGATGGCGGCTGAGGGTTAAATATAGGCAGCAGGCACGGTAGCAATCTTTTGTTTTTCAAAGTAAAAAGCTTTTAAGACATTGATAATTATGTTAAATACATATTATATAAATATGTATTTAACATAATTATCAATGTCTTAAAAGATTTTTAGAAACATTTTAGAGATAAAAAATACTTCTGATGTGACCAGATTGAGACGATTAGTTGCTGTTTCTATAAATAATAAATGCACCTATTACATAAATAAGTTATTTATTTGTATGATGTATTTATTTGTAAGGTTTTATCTACGTAGGTGACTATTGTGTTAAATGTTACCCAGGAATGTAAGTAAAAGTTTAAGTAGTAATATTTTTAAACTGAAAGTGTTAAAAGCTCAGTGTTAACGATGGACGACGATGTAGTTTGTTTTGTTATTACTATTCAGTAACGAGATCATGTAATAAAAAAATATTTAAATTATTTAAATATTTTTTTGGTATATTTCTTGAGTTTATTTGTTAGGTGCGTAACTGATATTTGTACTTTACTTGAAATTAATTTTAAACAAATAACTGATGTTTGTATTTTACTTGAAATTAATATTAAACAATTTGATGAACAATGTGTTTTTTTTTAAAAAGCTCACATATTTCAATCCGTCCATAAAACATAAACACAAATCAAGGAACATTTAGCCCTAAAACAAAAACGAATATTCCCATCTAAAAATCTATAAATAAATAAACTTGTAAGCTGTAGAGCCAGGGACTCACCTCGCTCCGTGGAACACCGGGCACTAATAGCGGCGCAGGCGCAACTATGCGATGCGCACGCGAAGAGCAATGACTCGGACGCTCGCACTTGACCTTGCGGCGAGCGAGTATACGCGAAACATCAACCCGTACTCGTTTTATACTAGCTTTCTTGGAGAGACACACTGTTGAGATGGATGGACAGGTGGAAAACCTTTAAAAGCTTTAAAACTTTACCTTACTTGAAAAAAACTGGTGAAATGTGCTATGGACCATATACACCTCTGCCATCGCCTCTGCGTGAGGCCTGATGTTATTATGTAAGCTTAACTGAGAACGGAAGAGCAAGTTATTCTATTACATCTCCTACTAGATGCCATGTGGCCGAATTAGGATAACATCAGAGTTGATCACAGCATTTAACATAATATAGCCATAGACTTTCGGTCTTCTTGGTTGAAAATTTGTGGTTAGATCCTCTTCGCAGGATGGCTGGTAGCAACTGGATGAGAGTTGCCGAGAATCGAGTTGAGTGGCGTGCGATTGAACAGGCCTAAGTCCAGCAGTGGACTGCTGTAGGCTGATGATGAAGTTGGTGCGGCTCCTTCATGTGAGAGTGTCCTCGTACGTATCGTAGGATGTTCGTTAGATTGGAATGAATCCAATAGAATCGTTCCACCCAGTCTACTTCATTGGTAATCATTCAAGCTCGTTGGAGTTTATAGGGAGACCTCATTTGTAAATAGGGATCAAAAATGTTGTGAGATTCTTATTCTTTTTTTTTTAACGTTGCCCTACACTAGGAATTTCTCCTGTATCGTGGGTGCGTTTACAAATATTTAAACTCACATGCACTTACAGCTAGACCCAGAACAACTACTTGTAGACCATACAAATATTGGTTCCGTGCGCGAATCGAACCCGCGACATGCAGCGCAGCAGCCAATCACTCAGCTACTGCGCCAACCGTGCAGTCAATATATCCCAGAAAAGACAAGGACAAAGACTATCTAGGACTATCTAGGTATATATGTACCTAGATAGCTGTGAATCAGCATCTCAATACTTTTTTAAATAGTCTTAAATAATTAAAACTTTTTTAAAATCATAAAACTACCATTACCTCCATCATAATTGTGGATCAATTATCAACTACAAGAGTTATTGCGCGACTAACCAAACAAAATGGCCGTGTGTATAAAGCTCAAGTTTAACTTCCCAGCTTACTTAGACCCCCTTTACATTGCAAATGGATCCAGTCCATGTGTCTAGCTTAACTAGTTACATTTTTATAATACCGGCTACGGGATGAAACTAATGTTATAAACACAGGACGTCCAGATATATGTATACAGATTGCTAATTAGATTTCCTTAATTGATGCCAATTATGTAAATAGTAGCAGGAAACTAGCTGTGTTAATTGATTTGAGAGACTTTATAAGCAAATGCTGAGACTGTAAGACAAAATGTCTACTCAAACATGGATGAAAAAAAAAACAGCGAATAACAAAATATTTTTCTCATTAACACTAGAAACGGGCTATTTACCATGTTTACTGATTGTTCACTGACTCTGTTTGATTGATTGTTATGTGTTTCTGATTGTTGTTTACTGTTTGTTGTTGTTGTTCTAGTGTTAATGATAATGTCAGTGATCATGGATAGTTTAAAAACTTATAAAATAATTATAGCTTTAATGGTGAAGACAATGAAAATCATTCAGTAATCTTTTAGTTAATAACGTCTATTTTTTTAACCCTATTGTCTAAGCCTTTTTTTAATTTTATATCTTTTATAATAATTAATATACCCTATTGTATAAGCCATTTCTCGTAAATTTAATATTTTAAGGTAAAACCTTCTATTTTTTAAATTAAGTTACTACTTACTAGTTTTTTAACCTAACATTTTTTTTTTTTTTTGTACACCGTTCCTATATGGCAAAACATGTAGAAACTTTATTTTTATTTATAAGACCTGTATAGTGCATACCATACCACTCATGTTTTACAAAATAAATATATCTTTATCTTTTATCTTTATCTTCATAATTCCATGTCAGGTTTACAGAAAATAAAATCACAAATCATCAAGCCACATAAAACACAAATTATTGAGAAAATAAATTTAAACAATTGAAAAGCATAACATAAGCATAATCAGCCTATTAATGTTCCCACTGCTGGGACGCAGGCCTCCTCTCTATGAGAGGGAATGGGCTATAATCCACCACGCGGGCCCAGTGCGGATTGGTACATGTCACATGTCTTCGAATTTTTGGTTCTAGGACATGCCGGTTTCCTCACGATGATTTCCTTCACCGTAAAATATTAATAATATTATTTATATTTTTTTAATATTATTTATTTTTTTAAATTGCGTGTGTATTTCGGGGAACTAAGTGAAATCGGGATCGGACTTGGCGTACCGTAAACGCTACTCTTGAGTTCATTTTGGCAGTCGTCGGTTGGCCAGCCTTTTATTTTAGCTTTCCAGTAGCCCATTGTATATCGACGCATCCATGATGTATATTATCCTTCCAGACTTAGATAGGTAGGTAGAAGTGTATTCAAATTTTGGGTGATCCCTTTCAAAGCTCAATAGACTTTATAGAGATGATCAGAATTACAGGCAAGAGGAGGAGCTCGTGGCTATATAATAACAGCCGCTCGGGTCGATCTTCAGGTTAAGCCGCGCTTGCCTAGGTTGTTTCGTGGATGGGTGACCACCCATTATTTACCGCTTTTCCCCCGTGCCTCGGAAAGCACGTTATGCCGTTGGTCCCGGCTGTCAACTGTAGATTTTTGCCAGTCGTTACAGGTAGTCAGTGGCTTGAATGTTTGACAGCCAATCTTACTAAGGGGTATCCAGTACGAACTGGGTTGTGAAGGTCAGACAGGCAGGCTTTTCATATAAAATACTGGTATGCAGCTGCATCCGGTTAGCCTGGAAGCCGAACCCAACATAGTTGGGGAAAGGCTAGGCAGACGATGATCAGTAGTACAATAATATTGTAATTTGAATAAGTAACTCAATGCTGTAAGTAATGTAGTAGAGAATACGAAATTTTTAAAAGTGATGGTCACATTTCAAGGCCACATTCAACTAATAAACAAACTGCGATCGCCATTCCGTCCGCCAAAAAGCACCTTTCTATTGACCTCTCTTTGTATCTGCTTTACGGTCTTCTTTGTACATCAGTGGATATCTTTGATGGTGATGATGAAGACTGGTGCAAAAAACATTCAAATATTTACGAGCAATAGACGAGACAAGGCGAAGAAAAAAGCGTAATCCAATACTTGTTACTACATAGTAACAAATCGGTATGTCTACGTCTAGTATCATACGCCCGCTTGTCAGTTAGCAATTGTGTGTCAAAATCAGAAACGTTCGGTATCAAAACTTTGTGTGAAAATGTTCCCAATGTTCTATTAATCTCTTTGGTCTAGCGGTTAAGCGCGACAGCTGAGCTTGGGGTCTGAGAGAGAGGGTCTTTGAGATCGGTTTGCAAATCTAGCAAAGTCTAATTTAGTTCTTCCATCAAGAATTTCTTAGATGATGCCCGGTCCCTTAACCGACAATTGTTACTTGGATTTAACTGGCAAAATAGCTTGGCAGAACTTACTGCGTACAGCTCTCCCTAGTCCTTTAGTAGTACAGGTGAGATGCAATCTTTAATTAACGATAATGAACTCTTGCTTATCTAAAACCGCCTCCATATTAGTCCTATGGAGTCTACGCCCTCGTAACACAAGAGGGCGCCTCAACGCCCTGGCGCCTGGTCTCTCACAAATTACTAGCAAGGGGGCGACGGCGAGTAGTTACGCACTGTATATGTCTCGATGGGGAGGTTAGGTTATGCCATTGAAGCATATTTACGACTGATCAGCCTGCTTTGGTAGGTTATCCTCGAAGAGACAAACAAATACAGAAGTAGACAATATCGACGCGTAAGCATCTAACCAAGAATTCAGCATATGACTCCATCTTTATGCAAAATTTAAAAAAAATATTGCTGTTCTAAATAATGTTGCACATACTCGTAGGTCTAAATGACTAGGTACATGAAACATCAATGATTCATCATTTTATGACTTTTTTTTTTTTTGAATGTGAAATCGCCAGACTTGTACTAACTAAAACCCATCCATGTTCCTTCTTTGCCCTTTGTTTTCCAGGGCCGCGGTATCTCTTTCGAACAGTCCCGCAGCCCTGGCAGAGGTTGACGTCCTTTACACCATGTTTTAAAATTTTGTACAATTTTTTATCATTTATTTGTTTGTTTACATGAAATATACAGGGTTTAAACAGACCCTTCACATAGCCGTCAACCAAGCATTCTGTACATCAAACTAAGTAATTTTACGCAAAAATTATTGCTGGGAAACGACATTTTTTTTTGGGGTGAAAAATCACGTTTCACGGTAGGACTCGACGGAACACACTTAAAGCATTATGCTTATGGATGGATTGAATAGAACGGGGGTCATGGAGGTGTTTAAAGTAAAAGTCTTAAATTTAAAACATGTATTTAAAAAAAAAACTGGGTGGAAAAAGTTGAAACTTTGATCCCCAATATCTCCGTAACTAGAAGGTTCCCAGGTATGGTCTAGAACAAAAAAATGATCGCTAAGACGGGGAGAACAAGTGCCTTTTGGCTTCGTTAAGGGTCTATTTACACGCTCTATACTTACAAACTAAATATAGTTCCACAAAACTGCTCGCTGCAGCTGCTGCTGCTGCTCGAGCGGTTTGTCTGCCATGTCACATGACACTATTTTGGTCGAGGGAATCTTGGTATTATCAACTGTTTTATGGATTGACTCTGGAATTTAGCTATCAGGTGGCCTACCATACGTCTTAAAGCGGTATTGTTTTCATCTTATTCCAGGGTGGGGAAAGAGATGGCGCTAGACGTCCCCTATAGCTCCGTCTCTTTCCCACACTGGAGTGACATTAACTCTCCCAAGATGGGCAGAGTCTACCTAGCCTACAATATCAAGCGATCACAACATCCATGTACACAACATCGCGTGTTAGGTCACGTTTCCATACTTCCATACTATTGGAAAGATTTCCATTAGGCACACAAGTAGACCATGACCATGATAGTTTTTATCTCGGTAATACGCTCCTGTGGAACAATTTCTAACCTCGAAGCGAGCGAAGCCGCGGGAAAAAGCTGCTCGCTAATAAATCAAGCGCCTCTAATGGAATAACCTAAAGACGGCAGAGCTAGTCCAAAGTCAAATCCAAAGCCAACCATAATGACTATTATACCAACAATCCTTTGGTCTTTACTTATAACCTGGCCTGGAATTCCGCGCCTTTGGGTAACAGCTGTAGGTTTACAACCAACGATTAAACCTCTGGTTAATGACAATTGCTTGACTTTAGCACATGATAACTATTTCATATTTCCTTTGTATAATCGTTGCCTTATCGTTTCCCATCACGAATAGGTTGACGCCTGGGTATATGCGAAACCTGAAACACGTGTCTAGTATTTTTATGTAAAGAATCTATGTACAAAATTTCAAAACTGTATCATGAAAAATCACGAAGTTATAAGCTTGTTCTGTTACCTGGTTGTCCGCGCAAAAACGTAGTCGCCACGCAGCGCGCGCCTCCAGCCTCGTCTTGAGCTCATAGATAAAAATAATTTGGCGATAGGTACTTAACTAGCTCGGAGTTCAACTTTTAAATTTTTTAAATATTTTTGGGAAAAAATATAACATGGTTTAAAAATTATTGGAATCGATTCAGTTACTTATTCTTAACAAACTATATTCAGGTTTCGCATATACTAAAAATAATGTTGTAAAGGTCTTGTAATGAAAGTTGGTCAATATGGCGATGAAATAAAGAAAAAAAAAAGAAAAAGTATTTATTTGACTCGCATAGGACAAAACAACAAAAAAAAAAAAGATATACCTATGAAACTAAATTAGTCTTGTAGGAGGTTAAAAGACCCCTATCTCAGAATGGTACTGTAACATTAAATCAAAATAGATGCATCTTCTTTCCGTGGTGATGATTCCAAGTCTGCGCGGCCAGTACGTAGCGACCTAAGAGCATAGACAAGAGTGACAAGCGATTTGATAGTCTTCCTGCAACAACTTTCAACGGGATTGTATTTTTAAGTACCGTACATTGTTACTAATAAAATATTGACCTAGTCTGAAATAAATGTTTATAGTAATAATAAGCTAAAAAAATAAGCAACTTCCAATAAAAAAAGTTTAGTTTTTAGTGTTTTTTTGGCAGTATTTTATTTCAGCCTTTTTAGTCGTAGTTGGATGGTATCTCATAGCAATTCTTGACGAGTATTCATTTTCCATTGTTACTTATAGTTATAAGCAGATCATCGACAAGGACATAAAAGAAAAAAAATACTATTAATAGAAGATAACTCATAAACTACCCAAGCCAAAGCCGAATTGAGAACCTCCTCTTTTTTAGGAGTCGGTTAAAAATACAAGGTAATGAAAGAACAGTATTTTGTAGCTTATTTCAGTCCGATACATACTTGACGTTTTCTTCATCATTAACGCTGATGCAATGTCACTTCGAAACTAGGCTCTCAACTTCGATTTTCCTAACACTATTCTGTCGTCACGACTCAGCTGGAATGTCATTTCTTTTAAAGCTATAACATCTTGTAAGCATTATGACATATCTACACGTAGCAACTGATCTTAAGACATGCCGTGTGCTGATGGGATTTCCCATTGGCAGATTGATGAACTACGATAGAAATATTCATCTTCTATTAAAATTTAACCTCTTTCATTCCTCCGGATTTTCAAAGTGGTCATTGTCGTTATGTAAGGAACTATTGTGCAAACATAACATAACATCACGCCTGTAATCTCCGAACGGTTAGGCAGATGAGTACCCAGTAGCAGTGGCGAAGGTTTCTTACACCTCGTTTCCTACCGGATTCCCTTTGAAAAATGGCACAATCAGTATTCTATAGACAAATAATATAATCACACTAAACATTTACTTTGTACTTCGGCTTACTTCTTACAAAAATTGACCCCGCGCTACTACCCAGTAGTATACCAACATTTCGCCTATTGCCATTAAGTGCAAAAATCCAGACTCCGTGGCTGCTACTGAAGAATTCCTGATGGAAAAATCCAATAAAGCATTAAAGTTGCATGATGTTAGACCCAGTGCTAATGTTTAGACTGTGTGAGGGTGTAGCGTGGGTTTTAAATTTTTATTAACTAGAAACATAAATTCGAAGACATTTGACATCTACCAACCCGCACTGGGCCCGCGTGCCATTATAGCCCATTCCCTCTCTAAAGAGGAGGCCGTGTGTCCCAGCAGTAGGGACATTATAGGTTGATTTTGCTATGCTATTAACTAGATATCGAAGAAGTATGGAAGAAGAAGACATGGTGCTGCGCCGACCCCAAATAAATTGCGATAAGGGCAAAAGAATGATTATTAAAGTAGATATCGAAATGCCTCGATGTTCGAGCGGTCACAATTGCGACTGCCGAGCAAGACCTCCTGAGTTGGATTCCCGGGTCGGGCCAAGTGATATTGGGTTTTTCCAACAAGAGTTTTCTCACTAGCAGCCATGAGTCACTGACTCTGGATTTGTGCCCGGTTGACGGCAAAAGGCTCGCCCCCTATTCCATGGGACTTAAACATAACTAGCGAAATGTGGGTGTCCTATAATTGGATACACCTCTGCTTAACCCTTCGGGGATTACAGGCGTGATGTTATGTTATACAGATATCTATATCGAAATCGTAATAATGTCGTGACACTAGCAAACATTCATGCCAAGCTTAACTGTAACAAAATCAACAAAGTTCTTGTGAATTCTTACCATTTCGAAAACATCTTGAATACGAAACAGTTAATTTAGTTTTTTGTTGCGTTTTTGCTCGTAAGAACTTTTAACAATCATTGGAGTTTTTACGTGCGTTCGCTGTTCACGATCAACTAGGGTCAAATCAATAGTGAGATGACAAATAGATAACAAACATGGTTCGTAAGGCGTGGTGGCACTGCAAGCGAAGCGATGGATTCGTTCGATTTTGTAGCTTGGGTTTGCTACAAAAGTAGGTACAACTAGGGCTAACATTCGTCCTTGTCAAGGCATGCCGTTTGTCGCCATTTGATTTTTCGACATACGACATATTTAAGAAAATACTAGCTGTGCTCTGCCGTTTCACCCGCCACTTCTGACTTGTTTTCTTTTTGCGTCGCGTGATGTTATACAGCCTATAGCCTTCCTCGATAAATGGGCTATTAAACACTAAAAGATTTATTCAATTCGAACCAGTAGTCCCTGAGATTAGCGCGTTCAACCAAACAAACAAACTCGATATGTATGAATGAGAAAAAAAGTAGCCTATGTGCTATTCCATACTACATTCTATCTCTGTGCCAAATTTCATCCAGATCCGTTCTGACGTTCTGGTGTGATTGAGTTACAAACATCCATCCATACAAACTAACTTTCGGATTTATAATAGTGGTAAGATTTAAAAGTATAATGTCTTTTTGCAAATGTCCAGTTTTTTGTCACTTCTTTTAGTACATATTAAACATTTATTTAATGTTCATCTCATTTAACCCATGAGACTGACGGATGGTTCGAGGTGGCGCACGAAAAGAGTATCTGGAAAGATATGGGGATTGGGGGAGCCCTTTGCCCAGGTGTTGTAAATTTCTTTCTTATCCGTCTGGTTAGGCTTTGTAGAGTCCCAGCTGCAACTTTAGTTCACTTTTTATTTTTAATATTTTATACGCAAACCCTGCGTAGGGAACATAGCTGTTTTTTGACATGGAAAGAAAAATTCCAGTGCGAGCAGGGTTTGAACCTGCGACCTTCCGATTCAGTACACCGGATGTCTTAACGAACTAGACCATCGCACCCCGCTCACAGATCCCGAAATTTTCACAGGTTCAAACGCTGCTCGCACTGGAATTTTTCTTTCCATGTCAAAAAACAACTTTTTATTTTGTTCTACATTTTTTTGTGTAGTAAGCAACGACTTATTGTCGGGCCTACGCTGTCCCCCATACTTAAGTACAAATGCTGTATCCATGATAATTGTAATACCAAATGATTTGAAAAGAGTAATCATGGAGTTTCTTGACGGTTCTTCTCCATAGGAAACGACCAACCCGAACCGTGCACCTTTTTGACGACGTTTTATAAGTGCCCATCTAGGCCTATGTGAAATAAAATATTTTGATTTTGGTTAGTGCCTAACCTGTTGTCAGAGTTTTATGCCGCCCCTGGGCCTCTGCCTTGGCTTACTAAAAAAACCCATGAGACAATGTTGAGCGACTAATGGTAATTCTAGCGTCAATGTATGGACAATCTCGTATATTAAAATACCCTTTTACTTTTGCGGTAAACTAATCTAGACTCATTTCCCGTGGCCTACTTAGGCTGTTTGTCATCTAAAATAATAATTACTAATTGCGGAACCTTGATAATTATTTCCCGTTGATCAGGGGTTAGCAGTAGGTGTAAATTACCTTATAGAGAATTTATTATCATCTTCCATGTTGGTCTGTTTGAACTTTTAAATGTCCGTTTTCACGAACACCATGCAGCAACGTCGCTCCCGCTGTCTGTACCCTTAGATCTTTTAAACTACGCAACGGATTTTAATGCAGACGGAGTAATTCAAGAGAAAGGTTTATATGTAGGTATATGTGTATCTACATTGCTGCATCCGGTTAGACTGGAAGACGACCCCAATATGTATAGTTGGGAAAAGGCTAAGCAGATGATGATGTATCTACATTGCACCCGTGCGAAGCTGGCTCGGGTCGCTAGTTATATTAATAATATTCAGTTGTTACTTTGTAGTAGGAACTAAAAACTAGGCAAACCTAATTTTTTTATGGAAAGTGTTAACCGAGCTGTAAGTATAAGACATATGAGTACAAATTAAAGTAAATTATCTAAAGATTTATATTAAAATATTACATAGTAAGTGAGTATTATGGAGCCACAGTTTTTACCGGCCTTCGTAACTTTGGAAACAATTTGCAGATTTATGCCCTATCTCTAATCACATCATGGGGGTTAACACTGTCAGTTACCTTTAGAACTGCGTAGACATAAAAACCGGCCAAGTGCGTGTCGCACAATGAAGGGTTCCGTAGTTGCCCATCAAACTATGCGGATTTGCCTCCGAACCAAGATTTTTATTGTTATAATACAAACAAACTTACATTTCCAGTTAAAAAGCTGTGCTCCCGTAGATTATGTTTAGGAAAATATGCTATCGAAGTACATTTTATAAGTTGGTCGACTATTACTCGTAAACTTGTAAAGATTACTTAGCTGTGATGGTTTCCCTTTTAATTTCTTATAAATACTATCACCGTTAATTTTTTCGATTAGCTCGTAGAGGGGGGACACTTGTGTCTAACAAAAATTTGCACTTTAAAGCTTAATATTTCACAAACAAATCGAAATCGAAAAATTATTTGAACAAACTCGTAATAATTTTAAAAATCCTATCCAACAACATACCACACTACGGGGTACGCGAGAAAAAAAATCCCCAATTTACGTGTAGGTACAGGAGATACCCTAAAAAAATACTTTTCGAGATTTTATTTTACCACTTTGTCGGAGTAACTAATTTGTATATTCATGCCAAATTACAGCTTTCTAGTACTATTTATTTGGGCTAACCTGGGGACAGACAGACGGACATTGCGGAACTGTAAGGGTTCCTTTCCTTGTTGACTACGGAACCCTAAAAAGGGCGCAAAAACTTCTAAAGTTAAGAAGAGCGCAGGCTATAAATATCAAGAATTGATCGCGTCGCTTGCACAGGATCTTCAACATAAAAATGTCGAGATGTCTTTCTTACATTTAAATACTTACAATTTTCTATTTTTACACGTACCAAACCAGTTTAAAGCTCTAGTCTGCGAAGCCAGGGCAATTGCTTGCGTTTTTCGTAAAAAGACTTGCTTGATGCAGTTTTTACACCTATTTGTGCTATCATTATGTTTAATGCTATCTTGGTGATTTGCTGGAAATGAAAACACGATGAGATATGACCCATCAGTGTTTATGACTCGTTTCCTAAGCGAAAACAGGGAAAGACTTCCTGATTAGGTATGGAATTTTAATTAATTTCAAGCTGTTGAAGGCAGTGTTTAGCTCGAGAATTCAATTTAGTCAGTATTATCTATGAAATTCTCAGACCAGAATTGGACAGTACGCACGACGGCCAATCAAGCTATACAAATCCAGTTTATGCGGAACTCTCATTGTATAGAAAACCTATACAAAGCGAGGCCAAGTTATACTGGAAATGTACAGCTTCATGTGCTGCCGTGTGTACAGGTCTTCTTGCAAGTTCTATTCTTAGAAAAAGTAAAATTATATGGAGGACGAAAATAAAGACTTGTTGACACCTTGGTGAGGACAAAACGACACGTAATTATTAGGTAAGTAGGTGTTAATAAGACACATCGAGCTGTAGAATGAGTCATACTAGCATGAGAGGAGGTGGCGACGTTCTACAAAACCGAACACTTTTTAAAACTGGAATTTTTAATCTTGGTGTGCCGTATACCGGATCAAATTGAATAAACCATCGCTATCCTGCAGACTTGATGGGTCATCATCTGCCTAGCCTTTTCCCAACTATATTGGTTTCGGTTTCCAGTCTAACCGGATACAGCTGAATACCAGCATTTTACATGGAGCGACTGCCTATCTGACCTCCACAACCCAGTTAGTACTGGGTAATACGATACCCCTTGATAAGACTGGTTGTCAGACATTTTTTGGGCCACTGACTACTTAACGACTGTCAAAGATCAACAAATGACAGCCGGGAACAACGGCTTAACGTGCTTTCCGAGGCACGGAGGAAACACGGTATGTAATGGGTGGTCACCCATCCACAGACCAACCAAGGCAAGCACGGCTTAACCTAAAGATCGACCCGAGCGGCTGTTATTATTTAGCCACGAGCTCCCAGACTTGATGGGTATCAATATTATTAAATAAATACGAAAAAAATACTGAATTTCTCAACTCATACAGAAGCAGTGGACGATCGCGATGGTCTCAAAATGTATTTTTTATTACAAGATTTTATTTAACTTGCAACGTTTGTATCTTTATTTCTTTGGGTGAAATCTTGCAACTGAATTTTAAAACAGTTATCCCCAACCGATTGAGCTAACATTTTTGCATACACGTTTAGTTTGGATGACAATGCATGGTTAGCTAAGTGACGTAAGTTATTCTAAATCAAATAAGATGTCAGACTAGTTATTTATTATGCACCCTCATGATATGGGCATCAATAAAAAGGGTTTGCTGAGAATACGTATATTTAAAAGGTTGTTTAAAAATAAATTGTTTTAAGATTTTAATCTATCATGTTCACTAATATTATCATTAACACTAAAAACGGGATATTTACCATGTTTACTGATTTGTTAGAGTTCTCAATATTTCGGCGCTATTGCAAGCACCATGATCACGGATAAACAAAAAGAAAAAAAAGAAAGAAAACTACACTTCTTACTGATTGTTTATCCGTGTGTTTTTAGCATAGCTATGCTATGCTATGCTAAACAAACCAGTAAACATGGTAAATATCCCGTTTCTAGTGTTAATGATAAGTTTATATTTTGTTTTATCTTGTTTAGATATCGATACCTAGCAATTTCTCTGGCCAATTTAAGTTGACCTTGTATAAATGGCCAGGGAGTGTTCCTCTGCATTCGACACCTTCATATAAAGGCACATCGGTGCAGACGGGCGTGTTGTATTACTTTCTCCGCAAGGCGAATGAATTGTGTGCTGTCCTTACTGATTGTGAACCACGCGCGTCGCGGGGTCGTCATGGAACGTGCAAACGAGAGGTTAGCTGGACTACGACTAAGGTTCAGAACAGAGAGAACAGAAAAATGCGCGAGCAATTTACTGGAACCATTGAAAAGAGGACCGATGTATTACCATTTTTTAAAGACGTGCGATCGAGTCGCGAGCATGCGCGAGACGACGCTTGACGTCCGCATCGATATTCATACAATTTTCTACTTTTAACCATGGTAATACGGTCCTAACAATATGTATATTTCAAATAAAGATTTCTTTCATTTCTAAACTTTTGTGACACATATTTTTTCGTTGTGGAAACATGTTTTCATTAGAAAAGTATTACAATAATAGAATTGTTAGCAGCTCTCGGTAACCATTTACAAAAAAAAAAAAAAACACTGCTCTGAATAGTGAATAGGTCAACATCCTTGTTTCAATTCGGGAAGCAATCCTACCATACAGTCTATCATTCTAGAGTCCACCATACATCCATAGAAAACATGCTATAAACTCGTCGATCACATAACAAGACACAATAAACTATCAATCGAGATGTACCAACTACAAAGTTAAATAATTCATTACGTTAGCAATCGCGACCGCGAAGCAATCGCTACCGTAACCCAGGGTTGCTCGATTAAGCCTCTGAATTCTCCCCAAAAAAATGTTCCCCGTTCTGTTTTATAAACAAATTAAGTTAAAATTATTTAATTAAATTAAATAAACGGACACAAATATAAAACTACGTTCATTCACAAAAGGTACTCTGCTAAGTATCGAATTCCACGCGTGACACACGACGCAAATTATTATTACAAAGTGGCCTGGCTGTAAATTGTCAAATAATTTCTTATATTTTTCAGTGGTGTTTCATCTATACTTGGGGATCATCAAAAATTTCTCTAAGGACTTTATTTCCACAAATTGTCTCCTTAAACAATTTTATTCCCCTAAATCGGGGTAAAACCACCAATCTGGCAACACTGCCGTAACCAGTAGCTTTATGCTAGTTACGAGCAACTGCAATCTGTGTCCATTTACAAGTAAACTTTATGTTCCCGATTACAAGGGAATTTAGTTTGTAAGGAAATCTAAATTATTGGCAGTCTCTGGGTATCTTTACTGGTAGGGAATGGCGACTGATTTCAGGCATCTGGGACTCCATAATTATTTTCTGTTAGAAATTAAGGTAGCTTGAATTATATTTTCTTGCAAGAATCTATTTCGATCCCTCCCTGGTTCACAAAAAAGTTCCTGTGTTTCAGTAGTGGTAATACTTATCCGTAGATAGGCTTGCCATACGTCCGGAATTGTAGCTCAGTGTCCGGAATGCGGGGGAAATTAAAACGTCCAGAATTTACAAAAATGATAAAATACCTAACAAACAGTTGATATCATCATGCTGCCTAGTCTTCCAGTCTAGCCGTACGAATCTGAATACCTTTATTTTACATGGAGTGACTGCCTATCTGATCTCCACAAGCGAATTGCGCTGAGTATTAAGATACCTCTTGGTAAGACTTCTGGTGTTTGACTTTCCTTCACGACTTAACGTAATTTCCGAGACTCGTAGGGTACTCGGTATCGAATAGCAGGTCACACATCCACGACCTGACCTCGACAAGTACTGCTTTACCTTAAAAATCGACCCGTGAGGCTGTTACTGTTTTAAATGAATTCAGTAAAATATTACTCCACCAAAAAGTCCAGAATTTTCATTACATGTCCGGCATTTCAACCGAAAAAAAAAACATAGGAATGGCAACCCTATCTGTAGACCGATTTAGGCTTTGCATAATGCTGTCTGGATTCAGACCTACGCAAATTGCGCTTGTCAATTTTGCATGAAACCTAATGAGGATACTACTACCACAGGGTTCAGTAGGTACCTAAGTATAAACGATTAGGTGCCATTATACAATTAATAAAGGATAAAAAACTGCTCCTGGACATCCGTCGTCTTCCCAAGTTCCCACTAGTTAATCTATGTCCTTCCGACCGCACGCGTATTTGTAAAACTTACTCCAACAGACGATCAAATTAACAAGACTTGTGCTACTTACTGTGCCTATAACTACTTGGACTTTAATACAATCGATAAAGAAAAGTGTGAAATTATGAAGCCGTTAGTAGATTGCTTCGATTTCTCCAAGGCATTATTATAATAGGCATGCATGGAATGGGCTGAAAACCAACTAAACTAAGCTAGGTACTTTTACTTAATCTTTCACAAAGGTTACGTACCTACCTATGTTCAATAACAATACCTAATGTCTCTTTAAAACAAACAGATATCATAAAAAAACTCTAATTTTGGCTGTGCTAGCCTTTTCTTACACAGATTGTTACAAAATTGATCTCGGTTTTAGAGCTGATGTGTAAAGTAGCATTTTCAAATACGCCTCCTTCGGTACTAGTTTAGTACCGATGGCGGCGGATAGTCCAGACACTCATGAATATTTACGCGCGCCCGCATCCCTTTAATTATATCAGCATTTTACAACCCTGCTGATGGATTTATCTAGTTTTTCTTTGCTATGATTTATTTTTAAACTTTTTACATCTTATGATTTATTTTAAACCTGCCTAGCCTGCGTTTCTGGCATGCATACCTACAGTCTCTAGGCACGGACCTACGTCGAAACTCGTTAGACCTAAGGGTGTAAATTAGTTACACATAACTTGTCACATAGAAACATGCAAATATGCGATTCCGTGCCAATAGATGTGGTTCTACCCCAAATGTTGAAAATCTTCGCGTAAACAAACTGGTTATTTACTATGTTGCTTATATTTCAAATTATACATTGCTTAGGAATAGCATTAAATATCTTAATTTTAAAATGAAAAACAGGTTGGTAGATCAAAATATACATAGAAAATCCTATGTAGTTACTCTGTCAAGGAAAAATAATTAAGGGTTTTTTTTTAAATTTATGCTTAAAAGACCAGTTACCACACTGTATTCATTAAAAAAAAAAAGTGTCTTAGTGATGTACCTATCCTATGTATCACCAACAGAGTATTCTTACAGAGTATGACTCTTTTTTTGCAACAGTTTCATAAAACTCAGTACAAACGAAGCTAAGCAGAAAACTATTCAAATAGTATTCACCCAGCTCCAATAGAAAAAGCCATGAAAACCACTCATATTTTAACATAAACACATTTTACTGTTGGGGAGCTCGTGGCTAAGTAATAACAGCCGCCCGGATCGATCTTTAGGTTAAGCCGCGCTTGCCTAGGTTGGTCTGTGGATGGGTGACCACCCATTACATACCGAGTTTCCTCCGTGCCTCGGAAAGCACGTTAAGCCGTTGGTCCCGGGTGTCATTTGTAGATCTTTGACAGTCGTTATAGGTAGTCAGTGGCCCAAATAATCTGACAACCAGTCTTACCAAGGGGTATCGTATTACCCAGTACTAACTGGGTTGTGGAAGTCAGATAGGCAGTCGCTTCATGTAAAATACTGGTATTCAGCTGCATCCGGTTAGACTGGAAGCCGACCCCAACATAGTTGGGAAAAGGCTAGGCAGATGACGATGGACATTTTACTGCACTCATGATGAACTAGATGAACATTTTTTTATTTGTCCACTCGACACTAAACGTAAACAGAGCAATTATAGTAAATTATTGATCCTAGTAACAGCTATTACCGGTCGTCAGTGGCTCTTCTAATTGCCAGTGTTACCAAGAGGTATCGTATCGTATTATCCAGTAACTGGGATGTGGATGTCATTTGGCAGTCGCGCCACGTAAAATACTGAAATCCAGCTGCATCAGCCATCCAGTTAGAAAGTAGAAGCCGACCCCAATATAGTTGTGAAAAGGCCAGGCTGACGATGATGAATGATCCTTGTAACAAATGGATATTAATATTCCTATTAGTATGATTAATACTTGTAGTCGTAGTGTAGTCTTGTGGCGTGGAACTGTGGAACTGCAACACTAGCAAACATTTCAAGAACGTCAGATTAATTTTGAAGTTAACTTTTGAGGTTATAAACAAACAACAATATTTTTTTTACCGGTAACGTTGTATTTTTCTATAATAATGTCTAGTAAACCTAATTCTAAGCGTACAATATACGTCGGTGGATTGGCAGAGGAGGTAGACGAAAAAGTTCTAAACGCGGCGTTCGTTCCGTTCGGAGATTTAGTTGATGTTCAAATACCTTTGGATTATGAGACTGAAAAACACAGAGGCTTTGCCTTTATTGAGTTTGAGAATGCTGAAGATGCAGCAGCGGCTATAGACAACATGGTGAGTAGTTTTAATTTTCTTTTCGATGTTATCCATCGAAAACTATCAACAAATGTCTACGAACTATGTGAATATTTTTCGTGTTGTGTATAGTAATATTCTGTGTCATTTGCACTTTAACCAATAAATAAAATAGAACATATTTTTCTGTATATAATTTTAGGTACTTAAATAGGAGTTTAAGATCAAAACAAAGTTAATTTCGAACCTAAATGTTGACATAACCTAACCTTGTTCCCTAAACATTACAGAATGACTCAGAACTCTTTGGTCGCACAATAAGAGTGAACATAGCCGCTCCTCAGCGCATCAAAGAAGGTTCCACTCGGCCGGTCTGGTCGGAGGACACTTGGCTACAGAAACATGCTGGAGAAACATTGCCGGTTGTCAAAGATAAGGACAAGGATGTTGTCATGAACGAGGATGGTACAAAAGAAAATACTGAAAGTAGTAGTGTAAGTATTTTGTTTAAAACTAATTGACCCAAAACTTTGTCCTGTATAAATCAAATTTTCCAATACTCCAGCATGTGTAGCATGACCACCATAGAAACGGTTATATCTTTGATTTGTAGATCTGTCATTTTGTTGATTCTTCCGTTGACGAAACCCATTTCTACGGTGTTCATGTAACGCGTGCTGGGCAACTTATGAAATGTTCCTTACATCTTACTATGAACATAAAACAAAAAATATTTTATCATATTAGAGCCCAAAAGCAACTATGCCCAAAATACTTAAAACAAAGGAGTTTTTTTGAACCATTGTCAAATACTAACAAAATGGAGAGCGGCAGATATGATACTTCATAATTATCTTGAGTAAAACTGTGTGTAAATCTAGTAGGCCTAGCCAAATTATGTGACATATTGAATTATACACCACTTCGATGCAAAAATATTTTTTTAGACTATGGCTTGACAAATTCACATTTCACTATCTTCCTAAGTCTGTAAATGTCCAGTGTTTATTGTAGGCTTTGTAATGGCCATCTTAGTAAATTGTCTATCAGTACCAGACACAATTTGCCATGAAAAAAGTTATTCTTTTATAGTTAGATTCAGAATCAGTGAATTAGATTCTTAAGGGGGAAGCACCAGGGTAGCCTGCGATATTCAAATTGTCTTAAGTTTTTTTGCAATTTGCAGGTCAGTGTCAGGCTGGATATCAAACAAAATATTATGATTTGTGTACGTAACACGTATGTAGTCACAGAACCCTATTATTCTCTTTATATATTTTCATACAAAACATATAAAAATATAAAAAATTGTAGCCCACCAGTATCGAGAACAGGGTCCAAGCTACCGGCGGTCAGGGCTCCAGAGAGAGGAACCTCCTAACAATACGAGCCGTGTCCAGGTGTACCGCATTCTGAATCAAGCCCTTGATCCAGCTGCCTAACGAGAGCCTCCTCAGGTATTGGTCGAGGCTCTTGGCAATTAAGCCATGGGTTGAAACAACTATCGACACAATGATTGCGTAGTCCACATCCCACATGTCGACAACTCGTGAGCCAAGTCAAGATACTTGATTTGCTTATCTTTCTCGGCTTTCACGAGGTACAATAATCATTAAATCACCAATACAAACCCTGTAAGTTTATTTTATTCCATTCAGTGACTATTACATGAAAAAGACATTCTTTGGGATTAAATTAACATAGCACTTTGATTTAAAAGAGTGTACATGGAGTTGCAAGAAACTTTAACAGAACTCTAAAAGCTTTAGAATGTGCAACTACAGTATTTTCTCAAGTTATTATGCCTTGTGACTGTAGCTGTGCTTTTTTTATTTTTTGAAATTCAGAAGGGACTGTAATGGTCTAATTGAAATAAATGGTTTGAGTGTGAGTTTGAACCGACACTGACCTACAAATTGCAAAAAACATAACAAAATTTGAATTTTGCGGGTTACCCTATTTTGAAACTTAAACAGACATCTTGTGTGTTGCCAGGGAGTTTGTTCTGCCATTAAGATTCCTAACTAGAACATTAGAAAGTGGTTGAAGAACAATTTAATTTTTCGAAATTATTTTTGAAATTTTTACTATCCAAAAAGTAATTGAATATGATTGTTGATTTTCTTCGTTTGACTTTTCAGCTCCCTGTGAAGCCTGTAGAGAAGCGTAACCCTCAAGTATACTTCGATATCAGCGTCGGAAAGCAATCCTTGGGCCGAGTGATTATGATGCTGAGGGCAGACATAGTGCCCAGGACTGCGGAGAACTTCAAAGCTTTGTGCACACATGAGAAGGGGTTTGGATACCAGGGGAGCTGTTTTCATCGGATTATTCCCGACTTTGTATCCTTTTTTAACGTAATTACGAAAGTAATTTTGTCTCTAATTGTGCATTGCCACAGATAAAATATAACATAAAAAATCTTTAAATCTCTGTCTCCTCTTTTAGATGCAATCTTTTACATCTGCAATCAACAAGTTTTGCATGTAAATGACGTCTAATGAGTCTCTTTGTGGTGCAGTAAAATGTCGGCATGTGAAACAGCTTAATAAATAAATAAAAAAAAAATATTTTCGTTAACCTAAGTCAACATTTTAAATCTGATTAAGAATCTATGAAATATGCAGGAAGTAAAGCGGAGCATTTTGACAGGGTTTTAATTTATTGTTCTGAATTTTAATAAGGCTTGCAGCAATCTAGGGTCCACTGGATACCTAACTCAAATTGTTTATTATACGTACAATATCCTTAACTAACGTCCACCTAGATGTGCCAAGGAGGAGATTTCACAAACCACAACGGAACGGGCGGCAAGTCGATATACGGACGCAAATTCGAGGACGAAAACTTTACGTTACGTCACACGGGGCCCGGTATACTCAGCATGGCGAACTCTGGGCCCAATAGTAATGGGTCGCAGTTCTTTTTGTGTACAGCTAAGTAAGCATTTTACATTTTATTCTGAAAGAAAAAATAATAAATTGTCAACGATGATTTACTAGTTTGTTGTAGACAGCGCCATCTGTTTGTTAGAGTCAGAACTAATTGTGAGGACCGTTGCAGAGCCATCTATCGAAATATGAAGTAAATGTTCGTTTTTTTTCATCGTATTGTAGGAGTCTCTCGACTGGTATTAAATAAAACAATGTATGTGCATATGCACACTTCTGCCTACTCCTTCGAGCGGCACAGGCATGATGTTAAGTATACTAAAAGCTATAATTTCTTTTTAGGACAGACTGGCTTGACGGCAAGCACGTGGTATTCGGTCACGTGATATCAGGTCTCGACGTCGTGAAGAAGATGGAGAAGTACGGCAGCAAAGGCGGCGCTGTGTCCAGCAAAGTCACCATCAGCAATTGTGGAGAATTACAATGATAATAACTAATTTTACACTTTCTTGTGTTTCATTTGTTCACCTAACATAATAACTATAGGCACTTATCATCGTCATATCTGCTTAGCCTTTTCCCAACCATGCCGGCGTCGACTTCCAGTCTGAAGGGATGCAGTTGTATTACCAGTATTTTACCTTTAGCGATTGCATATCTGACCTCCACAACCCAGTTAGTCTGTAATCCTTGGCCTTACCCAACTTCTTCAATTTGACAGCTATGACGTCACAATATGACGCGAGGTCTGTCTTATTATTATTTGAAACGCGTTATATTCAATTTGATCGGTACCTACGTGAAAATTACGTTAATTACGGCATCAAATTAATTCATCCATTATTCATTAACATACGTATTGTGTTTACTGAGGCACTATAGCAATCAGAATAAAATTACTATCCTATTTAAATAAATCTATGTCGAAACTAATTATACCTACACTTTCATACACAAATATGATGATTCTCGTAGGAGAATCCCCAAATAAATTGGGATAGTATTACTACTATCCCTATTTATTTGGGAATAAATAGGGATAGTAGTAATACTATCCCAATTTATTTGGGGTCGTTTTCATCGGGTTTTTTTATCATAATTCTCAAGTAGTCGTCATATCAGCAGTCGTCGCCTCCTTTCTAGTAGGGTTTCCAGATCCATAAGGGGTCGGCCTTTAAACACGTGAGGTTCAAACGGGGTTTTTGACCAATAATTAATTAAAAATAAGAGCAAGCGATTTTTTGTCTAAAAACCCGTTTAAGGTAATTTTAATCTAAACAATTCGATAAAAAAGTATTGCAATCTGATCTTTTCAATAATAAAAATAAACGTGATGTTGGAGAGGTGCAGCTAGGTAGCCTAAAGCCTCACGACGTAGCACCAAGGAGGAGGGAGGGATATAAAAGTGACCTAAAACACCAGACTTAATTTTTTTTTGTTTTGAGGTGGAAAATCCTCACGGATGTCCTCCGCCCTGGGGCGGGCGGAGGGGTCTGTCAGACTCAAACTGACTAAAAACCACCCCGGTGTTCCCTTCCCACACTTGCACCGGGGATCATGGGAACTAGTGTGCCTTCCACGATCCCCAGCTAGTGCCGGCCCGCGTCTGCGGGCTTCCTCAAATCCACGGGGGAGCGTGGTGTACTCCCCCCGCGACTTTCAATAAGGGCGCGCGTGGAACATTACGAGCCACCGCCTCGGGTCCAACTATATGGGGGGGGGAAGGGGCGGCGGATGTCTCCGAGTCCGGGGCCCCTTACAGGGTCATGGATGGCAAGACCTCTAGGTACAATGTCCTACAGGCGGCCCCTTACCAACCTAACCTAACCTAACCTACTAACTAATCTAACCTAACTACTAACAGTACTAATCTCACCTATCTTACTGACCTAACTTACTCAACTAACCTAACTTACCGCGTACCTAGTTCTCGCGCCAGTGTTCGGGCCAGTGACCGCGCTAGTGCTCGCGCCAGTGACCGCGGCTTCGCCAGTGCTTGCGCCTATACAAGTTATGCTTAATAATCGCTAACTGTTTATTTCATAAAAAAATAGTATCTCAGATGGTTTAAAAATTCAAGGATTTGGGACACTAAGAGTAAACTCCGGACCGTCCGAAAATTCCGGACGTAACTTAACCGTTTCTAGCCATATCATCTTTCACACAGTCCATTCATTGGTTCTATGGTCCTTCCCTACTATTTAAACAGCAAAACATTCGTAATGTTCTAAACGTTCGAACTAATACTAATAAATGTTACCTACCACTATTGGAAAACGAACGAAAAGTACTAAAATAACAAATTGAAATGTAGTTAATCCTTTCATCAGATTTTCGCCTGAGGATAATTAATAAGAGGAACAGCAATGTAGGTGCGCGTTTAAATTAAACTGTTTGACCCAATTGAGCAACATGCTGGCTTGGGGCGAGAAACGTGGGTGTTCAGAACATTATTTACCCTATATAAAACACGCAGCTACCACCCTCATATATGTAATTATGAAGGCATCAAAATTACATGAAAATAGCCAAGTAGTTATAATAATAATAATAATCTCCTTAGGCGGTTGGATCAAGAAGAAGGCAGTACTCCTCGATACGGCTCACATTGTGAGGAGGTTCCTGTCTCTGGAGCCCTAACCACCGCCTGCTCCCGACACCGGCTGACCGCTATTGTTGTATATTTTTAATTGTTTTTTTTTTATTAAGAAATATTTGAAAATGTGTAGGAAAATGAATAAAAGTAATAATAATCCATTTATTTCAGGTAACAAAGACCCATAGATAAATACCTTTAACCTAAATATACATACTAATAACATTTTTTTAGTATTAGCAACATAATACCATGTTAAGAACACTTCACTTGCACTTGTCTTGTGCGTTCTTGTGGAATTAGTTATGGACATGGTAATTATAATGCAAGACTACTGGCAGCATTTTCGTAGTTTTTTTTTAAATGTTGCCTTTTTTATTTTACATTTGTGATTGACATCTTGCCACTCCTAGGAGCCTCGGCTTAGGGCGTCGCTGTAAGTGAAACTTTCTTCTGAGCGTCGTAAAAATAGAGATACCTACAATGTGATTTATTTTTGCCAATGCCTCTGAAACTCAATATACAAAACGATAAGGTACCTAAACCTATGTATATAAAGTAGATAGTTTATTTACGTAGGTATCTGTAGAGATACGTGCATATTAATATTCGCCTTGAAAGCTTGAGGTTGTCTTTATCGTGCAATGTTTGTACAGCCAAGTCTCATCGTTCATTTCCATAATACTCGTACATTGCAGAGTTTAACCTTTGCTGCGATATGTTGAAGGTCCTAGCATTGACAGTATTTCTCAAGGAATTTGTAGATTTGTGAAAATACTAGGATTTTCTACAACAAGAATCCTTGCTTTTATTCGTCCTTTTAATGTTATACCTACTTTACTTACCTACAAGGGTACCTTACTTACTCTCTACACTAGATACCCTATGGGAACCAAATTGGTATCCTGTGGTTCAAAATTAAATTCAAATTATTTATATAAAAATCATGCACATTATACACGGGACTGGTCAATGTGGCGACACTTGGGGGAGGCCTATGTCCAGCGGCGGACGTCTTTCGGCTGAAATGATGATGATGATGATGAGGATGTACATTATACATAGCAATTTTAACGGTGATCCCAAAACTAGACGTTAGTCTGTATCTTGGGGATCAGAGTTGTACATTTTCGTTTTATTATCCAAAAAGTTCGTATACGGTGATTATTAACAAATTTAAACTAAAAGTAAAATCAAGGAAAATATAATTAAGGGTGAATAAAAAACAAAAACTTGGTAACAATACTCATACAAACAAGATTCAACATAAATGTGTGTGTGCGTGTGCGTTCGTGCGTGTGGGCGTGTGTGTATGTAAGTGCGTGTGTGAATGTATGTAGCTATTTAAAGATAATCCTTTCTGTTTCGTCGTAGGAGAGTGTAAGAAGCCAGTTCTTTTCTTTATGACCTTTATAAACAGGGATATTTTGAGGTCTATTATGTTACAGTTCATAACAGCTTTGTTGTATATGCGTGGATATAAATAGTTTGGAGAGCGTCTTGCCATAAGAGAATTTGCTTGGGAGATGGTTATCCTAAATGTACGTTTTCAGATTATCTCTGTGTAGTCTGGTCTGGATTTTAATTTTCTGTATGTTTGTAGGTACTGCATTTAGGATAAAAAGCTGTCGGACACGGCGGACCGGGAAATCCTTATAGACATTGTCAGTTGAATAAAGGTTTCTTGAGCATTACTGCTCTTTGTGCTCTCTCGACTTCAATAAATGTGGCCTTGCCTGTACCACCCCAAACAGAGAATGTGACCTTGCCTGTGCCACCCCAGACACTCAAACAGAGATACCATGTAGGTAAGGAACTTAAGGATGTAAATGCAAGTAACCCTTGCAAGAGCTAGCAAACTCCTTTACCATCAAGGCTTACCGCTGCACAACAAACGAACCGCCATTTCGTTAGCTACGGCTCACGGAATACTAATCCTCCTCTTAAAGGAAGATTACGCTAATGGCGAACAAGTTAAACTGGGAATAGTTTTAAAATAAAACTTACGGAGCATTTTAAAAAGGTAGGTTTTTAAAGCTTTTGTCAGTTCGGGCATGGGACGTTCATAGATAGTCTGAATTGTAGGAGATTTTTGCTCGGCCTGGATAGTTGTAGGTAGGTAGACCAGCAGGTATGATAATATTTTGACTCCTGCCGCAGGGGTTATTCCTATGCTATTGTTCTTGAAATCCTGCATTCTCCGGATATATATGGGCATGTCCATCAGTCCATGGAACTGAGTGAGTTTTTCCTCTAACGCAGTGCCATTTTAAACAACATAGGAAGCGGGTTGGAAAAAAAATTACACAACACGAAACGCACATAATTTTCCAGTTTTTATAACCCCTAATTTACAAAGAGGTTACATTTACGCAGTTCCACCATGACTAATTAAATGATAGCGATCTCGAGCACATCTTGTACATACTTCAGTGATGTTCGCTGATGCTGCTGGTGCAAATAAAATGCTCTTAAGTAGCATTCAACTCATTACGTTACTCCCAAACTCCTTACCCACTGGAGTGTAGTCATGAGTTCAGGGTTAGGATCGACTAAACGCGATTAGCGGTTAAAACAGTCGACGTACAATGTCATGATGCACTTACCGCTGTTGTTACAATATAGATTTGATTTATGTAGTGAGACCTTAGACCTAGATTTGGACCCTAGGTGGTATAAGAAGAGCCTTTCTTCAAACGTGTGAGTACATTATATTCTGATGATAAGATGGCAGATGAAATGCAGAAGATGGACGTAGATAAGTTACGCGCGAATAGAACCAATATCTCTGTCAGCTTCAATAACTGTGTCAAAAATGAATAGCTCAGCAAGAGTCCTGCTTACTGACTTAAGGTTTGATTAAGCCGGTATGGACAGATGGCAGACCGGACTCCGGACACCATCACCAGTTAAACATTTGTCAGAGCCGGTACGCTATCTGTCCATACCGGTTTGATTTCACCTTTACAAATCCCATCAGTCCTATAAAAATGAAAGTGTAGCAATGAAAGCGTAAAATCTCTACTCGCTCACAGTTGGACCTCGCCTTACTAAACCCCACGTGTACTCCGTGACTTGATTATTTATCTCCGTTATTTCCAGCAGAACGCATGATGTCGCCGCAGACTGGAACAAAGCGGGCTTAACCTCGCGTTTGTTTTCCAACTCTTTTGATGTTATGTGTAGAATGAAGATATTATTTTGTCACTGAACATACGAGTTTTGGTAGTAACTGATGTAAAATGCCTTTGTGGAAAGTTAAGCCAAAGTTAAAGGTAGGTAAGTACCTATTTCATATATATGGTTGTTATGGATTGTTCGTATATAGGCATAGAGCTTAAGAAGTACACATCACTTAATGTTACCACTGCTGGGACACAGGCCTCCTCTTTATGAGCGGGAATGAGCTATAATCCAAATAAATGACAAAAAAGGAAAGTGAAATAAAATGTTATGTTATAATCCACCTCGCTGGCCCAGTACGGGTATGGTATATGTAACATGTCTTTAAATTTTTGTTTTAGTACATGCCTTGCTATACCTGCGCTCGATGTTTCCATCACCGCACCGTTTTGAAAGCGGTTGGTATGAAATATACACAAAGTAATGCTCCTGTCTGGGGTCGAACCTACGATCTACCAATCGTAAGCCGGGGCCGTCACCACGGCCGCCGCTCCCACAGACATAGGGACAGTTAATAGGGCACAATTTAAAATGTAGGAACAGTGTTTTTGTCGACATAGGTAGTTACCCACTGTCAATTGTTTTACGCTTTAAGTTGATTAATTGACTATTTATGTTTGGGCTATAGGTCAGGTGAGTCACTTCACATCAGTACCTAGTTACAATCTACGAAGGCACGAAGTATCAAGGTTATTTCAATACAAACACTACGTATTTTCAGAACACGTGTCATCATGAATTGTTTATCCAAATCACTTAAACCAGCGACACTCCGCCTGACATAGAGGTATGTTCTATGTTGTCTATGAAAATACTTTTCCCGCGCTGTCAGAAATTTGACAGGTACTATGTTTGTTTGTGTTAGTGCTTGAACATTGAAAGTGTGGGGCTGTAAGGTACATATTGTATGCTAGGCTTGTAGATCTTTGGCGGCGTTTGTGGTCTAAAGGTGATTTTCCGATTGGCTTGTTTGGATTTGTAAGTATGATACTACTTTTTTTATTCATAGTTTTAATTACTTATAAGAAGGAAAGCTCGAAAAGTGCGTACTGGTTAGTATGGAGTCACAAGTTCAACTGAAAAAGTAAGAAGGAAATGAAGAAATCATAATAAAGAAATTTCTTCATAGGACAAAGCAGGTGTGAGCACACTTATCAACGCATAATATTGAATGGGCAAAAAGCTTTTTCTGATCGGCTCAAACCGATAGAATAGAATAGAATAGAATAATATTTATTTGCTTAAAAACATGGTAAAAACAAAAAAGCAAGAACATACATGTTTTTGCTTAACAGTAATAAGCGTGCAAAAATTTCACGAGAATATTTAACATTTATCCGATCCGATTCCGCGTCAATAAGAGTTCTCACTTCCTTGAGCTATCAAAATTTATAATTTACTTTCAGATCAATAACAACAATGCGTTCCAAATTATTCCTGAGGACGTTCCACATGGAGGACAAAAACCACCTCAATAAGAGAGAGATGAGTGGCCTCCACGGGACGATACGGGGGACTCTCTTCTGCAGCCGAGTGATGGGACTGTTACCCCTGACTGGGCTGACCAGTCCCACGAGCCGTAAGTTGAGGTAAGAAGGAGGAACCTATTCAATAAAACATCACCTCAATAAGAAATATGTGTGGCCTGCACGGGAAAATACGGGGGACTCTTCTGCTGCTGTGTCAGGGGACTACAGCTCTTGACTGGGCTGACCAGTTCAGCTGAGGTAAGAAAGAGAACACATAAGAAAGACACACACACAAAAAGATACATAAAGTCAAAAAATTAAAAGAAAGCTATTAAGAAATAACGAAAATCCTTTCCTATAAGACTTATAAAATACCAATTAATACGACGGATATTATGAGCTCACTTTAGTCATTCGGATGCTCAATACCGAAAAAATAAGAAAACGAAATCCACCGAATACTACGCAAATATAGGTATGATAAAGACTACACTAAATGCTTACCACAATTCGACTGTAGTAAGTTTATAATTACGAAAGCTATTTGTACACAAAGAAAAAAAGCTTACATAACACACAATGAATAAAGTTGAACACTGAAGACATATTAATGGTAGAATGGAAGAAGAAAACGTGTTGCTCCGACCCGAAGTAGAATGGGACAAGGACGGGAAGATAATGAGTGAAGACATATTAAAATGCGAAATTCTGCCTCCTAAACTAGGTCAGAAGCCTGTGTTTTAGGAGCCAATGTTCCTTGAAATGATTTTCACACTAATGGAATTGTCAGTCTTGTAAGTAGTTACACAATAACTTATAATATACTTATAGCGCAGTTAATATCTTTATCTTTACATAGTATAAAAGAAAGCCGCTCCCGGTGTTTGTGCGCTTAGATCTCTTAAACTACACAACGGTTTTTAATGTAATTTTCAGCAACAGATATAGTGATTCAAGAGGAAGGTTTATAAAGGGTGTAAATAGACCCTTAACATAGCCTAAAGGCACTTGTTTTCCCCGTCTTTCCGATCATTTTTTTGTTCTAGACCATACCTGGGAACCTTCTAGTTACGGAAATATTGGGGGTCAAAGTTCCAACTTTTTCACAATTTTTTTTAAATACATATATTTAATGTAAGTTTTTAATTTACACACCTCCGCGACTCCCGTACTATTCAATCCATCCATCAGCACAATGCTTTGGGTGCTTTCCATCGACTCCTACAATACAACGTGATTTTTCACCCCAAAAAAAAACAATGTTAAACACACAAGTTGTCAATTATATAGTTAATTTTATATTTTTATTTCCCTGCCACATATGAAGTGATTAATGATAGTTCTAAACTCTAGCTAGTCCACCATACACGAATGAAGTAAACACTATGAGTGAACTACTACTACGAATGAAGTACTGATGTAGTTATCAAAAGTTAAATGAAACTGGTTTTGTAGTTTTTTATATGCCTCTCCTCGTTTCTCAAAACTTTAGTCATATCAAATCTTTTGTAGAACTAGAAAATAAATTATCGTTTATTGTAATTACATAACATCACATCATGCCTGTACTTTCCTTTGAGAAAAGTCTTTTACATTTCGCCAGTTATGTTTAAGCCTCAAGTAGGTAATTTGAAGAGAGCCTATAGCCATCACCCAGGCACAAACCCAGATTCCTAGCTTCTACTGAGAAATTCCTGGTGGCCTACCATGACGTCTTAGAGCAGGAGTAATTCCAGTGTGGGAAAGAGATGGCGCTAGACGACCTGTATTGCTCTGTCTCTTTCCAACACTGGAATTACTCCTGCTTTAAGACGTCATAGAAAGCCTCCTGGTGGCCTACCATGACGTCTTAGAGCAGGAGTAATTCCAGTGTGGGAAAGAGATGGCGCTAGACGACCTGTATTGCTCTGTCTCTTTCCCACACTGGAATTATTCCTGCTTCAAGACGTCATAGTAAGCCTCCTGGTGGCCTAACATGACGTCTTAAAGCAGGAGTAATTCCAGTGTGGGAAAGAGATGGCGCTAGACGACCTGTATAGCTCTGTCTCTTTCTCACACTGGAATTACTTCTGCTTTAAGACGTCATAGTCACCTCCCTGATCGAAAAACTTAGTTAAACCAGTTCACCAGACCAACGAAGCAGTTTATAGCAATGATATTAGGTGAATAACTTATCTCAGGGCTTTGATTACCTCGTTTCAGACTGTATTCGACCTAGTTATGTGTCTATACAGGGTGTAATAGAAAGGGTATATTTATATGAAAGGATATGCTGCAGACCATCAAACTCAACAATTTTCTCCTTGGGTCCTATATCGTAATGCGAAAAAAAAATCAGCTGTCCCATACAAAATTTCAATACCTACTCGACCCAAATGTATGGTACAGCTGATAATTTTTTAATATTGGACCCAAGGAGAAAGTTGTTCAGTTTGATGTTCTGCAGCATATCCATTCATATAACTATATACCCTTTCTGTTACATCCTGTATACAACAAGAAACACATTTCCAAAACACGCACAGCAACTAAATAAACATTACGCCATTACAGCTTCACTCAAAGACGTAGTGTTTTAATAACATTACACTTCGCAATCTCGCGAATTTACTATATATATATAATATGTTAACATACCTCGCTACACTATGACAATTTCAGCACCTGAGAGACTTCTAATTACGCCTTATGAGTAATTAAATAAATTACCAATGTATGAGGTACTCTGTGTTCGGAATTTAGTTTCTAAACAAGTAAACAAATAATCTAATAATATTGTAACAGGCCGATGTCTGTACATTGAAGATATTGAAAACAATTATATATGGGGGGTCTTTATTAGAGCAACAGAAGTCAAAACGACAGATTTTTGAATTTTTTTGCTGTCTGTATGTTTGTACGCGCATCACGCAGAAACTACTGCATGGATTTGAACGCAGTTTTATCGCTCAAAAATATAAGCTACATTAGATTTAGTTATCAACCCGCGGTGGCGCTATGCGAAGCAAGGGCTGGTCGATAGTTTTGAATAAATAGCTTTGATCTAGACACACGGCAGTGTCTCAAGCCGAGTTGGAAAAAAAGGACAAACTGGCGACGCACCATCCTTGTGTCATATTAAACGATCCTATTTGAGCTACTTTCAAACCCTTAATAACACAAAATCTACATTACTCAGTTTGCGCCACAACTTATTTATTTTTTAAATTACATTACGGGGTATGAAGTCAATCTGAAATCTACATAATCAACTGTAGAATAAAGTTGAAATTAGTTCAAGGGAAAATCGTGGAACAAATCGAAACAAAGACTTGAGAATGGTATTGGAGGGGTATGTGGTGGTACACGATAATCTCGTTAGGATGATGCAAATCAGGATCGAAGTGCTTGTTGGGTTTGCGGGTGCTAGGGCTAAAATATAATCTTAAAAGCTTTGCGGTAGTTTTAGGTTTTAGGATTAAGAAGGGAATTTAAATTGAAGAATAAAACAGATACCGTGGCCCTGGAACACAAAGGGCAAAGAAGGAACATGGATGGGTTTTAGTACGAACAAATAATTTATTTTTATAATACCGATGAAAAATTGGGGTATTCCTCAGAGCGCAACTATTTTTAAGCGCAACCATGATGAAAAATAGAGAGGGGTATGATGGATACATTCATGATATCTCTCTATTTTTTATCATGGTTGCGCTTTGAGGAATACCCCGAAAAAATTAAATGTGGAATGATGTACCGAATACGTAGTAACCGTTTGTACGTCGGTATCCCTTTCACCCTGTATAGATTTCTGCTCTTTCATATGCTCTCCCAACTAAAATTATAAATGTGAAAATTTGTACGTTTGGGTGTTTCTTTACTCAATTATAAATATGAAAGTTTGAATATTTGGAGGTTTGTAATTGCATAAAAATAACGTATTGGATATGGCTGAACTTGGCTCACAGATAGTTTATAACTTGGATTATTTCATAGGATACTTTTTATCCCGGTCCACGCAGACGAAGTTAGCAGAAGCTAGCACTAGATGGTTATAGGAGCTTATTAAGATCATGTTCCATTGGGACTTACAATAATATATCTACAATAATTAGTCAGGTTATTAGATTAGCTCTTACATCAATTCCAATTATTGATACTTGCTTAATCGGATTATCATCTAGTTTTCGATATTAGAAAATTCCCAATTGAGTTTGCGTCTTTCGTACGTATGTATCATCATGACGAAAGCTCACTGAGTTAAGCAGAAACAATGGTAAATAGTATACAGGTTGGAAGAGACACTGACGCAAAGACGATCCCCCCACAGATTTTTTTTTGTCGGTAATTATATAAAAACAAACTGTTTTCTAGAAAACTGTCATACCTACACGGTCACTATGTATGGAACAGCTGTTTTTTTTAATACCGATAAAAAAATTATATCTGGGGTATTTAGAATAATTTACTGAAATACGTAGTAACCGTTGTAGCGTCGGCCTTACACCTTGTATTAAGCAAATCTAGGCACCTAGGTCAGATTTACCTAGTATATGATTTTCTTTTAATTTCCTGACTCATACATCTACAATCCTTCTTGTACGTCCCAAGCACACAACACATGTTCTCCCTCATAAAAGTTACCGGCGCACACTTCGAAAAAATCAGGGCAAATCTGCGTACAAATATCGCCATCCTCAAAACCCATCCTTAAATTAAGTACTACTTTTTGCATTCCTGTAATTTTTAAGTTGTCTATCTATACTTAAATACTACTAATATTATAAAGAAGCAAAATTTGTAAGTTTGAATGTACGGTTTAATCTTTGGAATTACTGATCCAATTCTGACAATTCTTTCACTAATGAGATGCTACGTTATCCCCGAGTGTCATAGGCTATTTTATGTTCCCGTGGGATAATATCCGACCATAACACGAGTAAAACGCTCGTGTTATGGTCGGATATATCGAAAATCTAGTCTATAATATATTGTGCCCCGTTATAATAGCTATACGTCCACAGATTCACGCTCCGCTCTCCGTACACGATATTCTACGCGATCAGTCTCTTCGGTCAGGTACTGATGTTCATCATGACTTTCTGCTGGCTCATCATGAACGGGATCTCTTTAGCTAACATCAGTAAGTTATTGCCATTCTTTTGTTTCGTCATTTGAAATTGGAATTGTCGAAAAAAACAAATTTCCGCATAACAGACCTCTTTGTATTATGCCTACAAACAAATGCGATGCAATATATTATGTTAGTTCTCTGACAGAGCTCGTGTCTAAATAATAACAGCCGCTCGGGGCGATCTTTAGGTTAAGCCATGCTTGCCTAGGTTGGTCTCTGGATGGGTGACCGCCCATTACATACCGAGTTTCCTCCGTGCCTCGGAAAGTTAAGCCGTTGGTCCCGGCGGTCATCTGTAGATCTTTGACAGTCGTTACAGGCAGTCAGTGGCCCAAAAAGTCTGACAACCAGTCTTACCAAGGGGTAGCGTATTACCCAGTACTAACTGGGTTGTGGAGGTCAGATAGGCAGGCGATGCATTTAAAATACTGGTATTCAGCTGCATCCGGTTAGACTGAAAGCCGACCCCAACATAGTTGGTAAAAGGCTAGGCAGATGATGACTTCTCTGACAAAATCTGATCTTGAGCTAGTTATGTAAAAGGCAAAATTTCGAAATGTAAAGATCATTTGTTTAGCTTTGTGTAGGCCTTTCATACACAAAGCTAAGCAACCTCTCTCGATGATTCCATAATTACCATCCTTTTAAAACTTGAAAGCGAAAAATATATCACCTTCAATAATCCAAAATAGACCATCCTGGCGCAGACATACATAGACCGACCGCTTTATTGAGTCCTCCGCCTTGCCCCATCAAAGGCACATTAGGCGTCCACAAAGTCTTAACAATATCCCACAGGTTATTTGCAAAAAAAACAATTTTCCACATATATATTACGATACTAATTGAACCAATATGTGATCAACTTTCAGAATTTTCCATTTAGCCTTCGCGAGGACTTGTTAAAGCGATCGGTCTATCTTGTGTATTTGTTCCTATTATTTATACTAGTTCTCATCTCTCATTATTTTTTCAGCAAATTCTATATTCTACACGTCCAGCTTAATATCGTTCCTAATACTGATGCATATTGGTCGCTCCTGGCCCACTCTGGTGTCCAAGGTCGAGGCTATTGAGAGCAAATTGCCGCCGTTTACCAGAAACGTTGGAGCTATGAGCAATGTTACTACTATCTTCATTTTAGCTGCAGCTATTGGTAGGTACCTACTCTATATTTACGTAGTATCACGCCTGTTATCCCAGAAGGGTTAGGCAGAAGTGTGTAGTATTCATACTTACATCTCGCTAGGTATGTTTAGGTCCCAAGTAATAAGGAACGAGCCTATTACCATTAATTGAGCACAGATTCTGACTCCAGGCTGTTACTGAGAAATTCCTGATGAAAAAAAAACAAATAATACTTTGCCCGACCTGGAATATGAACCCAGGACCTAATGTTCAACAATAGCGCTTGCGACCAAAAGACTTATTTATTGCCAAAATCTTATAACAGCTGTTTCAATACGGGTGATTTTCATCTGTCTCGCTCATCTAATTTGATCTATGTGGAGACCACACCTGTCCTCTGACGATATTGTGTGTGGATCATAATAATGAGTTTTCTTCACTTGTGATTGCTTTAGGCTCTAATATTTTTTGTGTCTCGTGTTTGTTTCCCGAGAGACCGTTGTTAAAAATGTGATTTTATTTAGATTCATGGTTAAAGAATAACACTACGACATTCGATACATCATAAGAAGGCTATTCTAAACCCACATCATAAAAATCTACAACAGGAAAAATCACCCAGCGCGGTGCGTTATTCCCAGCTACGCGGGGTGCTACGGCGTAGCCTCTTGCTTCTGCGTAGCCTGTTGCTACGGCGTAGCCCCGTGCTACGAAGTTGCGATTCTGTAGTCTATCCGCTTTTGGAACGAAACTATCCCTGGTGTCTATAGCCAAGTAAAAGTAATTACTTGAGTTTAAGTAATTACTTAAGCAACCATTTTTATGCAATAGACAAGAATTTGAACGAAGTAACAACCGTCAAAGAAAGCAAAGCTAAGAATTCTAACTTTTCACAGTTCGAACTTCAAGCAATTACTAAATTACAGAATAAAAATCGTATGTTAAGCTATTACTTTTACTAAAGTAATTACTTTGATTTGTTACTTTATTTTTGCTAGCCAAACTATCAAAGTGTTGTCACAATTATATGACTTATACATTATTTCTTTGTGAATTATAAAATTCATCGTATTTAACTGGTTTTCAGTGGAACATCTTCTATCAGTATTCTACGGACTTAAAGTCGCATGCGCTTGTGATATCAACAACGTAGCAGAGAACTACTTCCACTTTAACATGCCTTGGATCTTTGACTACACCCCCTATACTGTATGGAAGGGAGTTCTTAGTGAGGTAAATGATTGCTCATGCGCAGATTAATTTTAAAAGTTTTCTGTTTTTACTCCTGTGTTTTTTTCAGGTTTTTCTGAGGGGTTTACTCTCAAGTTTCGAACTGGATATACATAATATAACATCACGCCTGTAATCCCTGCAGGGTTAGACAGAACTGTACCTAAAAGTACACTCGCATTTCGCCAGTTATGTTTCAGTCCCATGTAATAGCGGCGAGCCTATTGCCATCAACCGTGGGTGCTACTGAGAAATTCTTGAGAGAAAACCTAATAACAATTTGACCGACCTGGAATCGAATCCAAGACCTCAAGTTTACCAGTCTCGATTGCGACCACTAGACCTGATATAAATATATTATGTTCAAATCAAAGACAAACCATTTACTAATCAGGGCATGAAAAGGCACTTTTGAACGATATTTTTTTCAAAACAAAAAAAATGTTTTTTGTTTTTTTTTGTGCTGTAATAAATTGTCACTACCAAGTTGTTCGTTTCCTGGTAAACTTCCATGACATCGTTTTTGTTTCTATAAAAAAGAGGAGCAGATATCATATTTTACGGAAGGTCAAGTTATCATTCAATGTCATTTCGGTATGGGCACCCGACTCAGGCCGAAAATATAGGCCACGGTCCGGTTGCAATGGTGTCAAAACGAAATACGATCACGTTTGGGTCACCGGTAAACTGAAAAAAATAGGTTAAAAATAATGTATCAAACTATTACGTAGGAAGGAGAATAAGAATAATTTATTTAAAAGTTTTACAAAAGTGTACGCATAATACGCGTTATGAATTTAATTTAATTTATTTTTTATTTATTATTTCTCAAATAATGGTATAATTAGTGCTTATAAGTAAACTACAACTAAAATATATTTACCAGTTGCAACAATGATAATGAGGAATTCATATTTTTGGTCTAGGTTAATTCAAAGCTGTGTTTCAGGCCAATAAATTTTTTTATTAACACCTATAAGAATAAAAGGAGGAAGAATAATTACGTAGCTAAATATTTAAATGAGGCTAACAATCTTAAACAGCACATTAAAAGTTCCAATTTCTAGTGTTAGTAGTTCAAGAAAAAATGTGTCACAAATATTTTTTTGCTAGAAAAAAATGCGTAGAAACTTACTTTATTCTAGTAGAAAATTATACGCAGCTTTAATCTTATACTGTTGCAGCTTTTCAACATTCAGTCTACGTTTATATGGAGTCTCAACGATCTACTTATTATGGTTATTAGTATTTACTTGACGGAACATTTTCTTATCCACAACGAACTGTTGAAGAAAGCTGCGGAACAGGTACCTACCTCATTATGTCTGAGTTATTATAAGTTAGAAAGAAGGTATTTTTATATTTTGTAGTGGTTTAAAGTAACTCGTGCGGAAAACCACTTTTTTATTGGTAGTATGCTGTATAGTTCTACTTGGTTGGAGGAAATTAAGGTTTTTGTTCTAAGATTCTAATTTTTTATAGAATTACTTACGTTTCCTATTTATGACTATTTTTGGTATCACTTGTCTAGGTGTCAAATTCTTCTGTTGCGGTTTTTCAGTGTGATTTATTGCTTGAGATATTTCTAACAACAAGAACGTTCATTAATAAAATTTGCCAAAACCGTTAAATTAAGTCGAATCCAAGCAGCACATTTTTATTGTCGTGGTGAGGCTATGCTGGCTGAGACAGAAATTCCTACTTATTCCATAAAATAAAATGACTCCCTCCAATTTTGTTTTTGAAACTAATAATCAAGAGATAGTTTCCAAGATGGCGCCTTGCCAACGGAACCGGCTGCACTTCCTGTGTCGTGCACTTGTTATGTTATTATTTTGCCAAAAAAGTGTCTACGGTTCTACAAAACAGACTTATATTTTGGGGAAGTCGAGGACAAAAATATATAGGATTTTTTATGTTTTTTTATTGTCTGCGAGAATTGTCTTTACAATTAATAACGCTAAACTATTGTGTGCATGGAACTTATAAGTACTAAGTACAATATTGTGTAATTTAACGTTATTTTTAAAATGACGAAAGTTTCCGTATTTTGTACTCTTCATTGCTTATTAAAGTTATATTTCAGTCAGCATATTATTAACTAAGGATATGGGCAGTAGATATGATAATTTTGCCAAATCATCAAAGTAATGAAAGCCATAACAGTAATATCATAATGAATCCTTTACCCCATCTTGACTAGAAAGATGAAAATAAACGAGCAAATTAATTCGGATACTGAGCCAACCTAATTACTTAAGAGATAGGTAGTTATCCTAATTTCTCTCGCCAGCGCTATCACTGATTAGGAATCTTATAATCTAGACGATCCTCTTTACTTTTGGAATCTTAAGCCCCTTTTTACACGCTATAGCTGCCGGAAAACCGTTACCGGAAGTCCGGTAGTAAAAAAATAATTTAAATGTTTAAACTATTATTTTAATGTTCCCACTGCTGGGACGCAGGCCTCTATGAGAGGGAATGGGCTATAATCCATTTTAAAATAAAATGATTCGATTTAGATTTAAGTGTTACTCGCTAACAGGTGTTTGTCTGGTAGTGGACCCACACGTGGGCTTCTCTCACATTCTATATTTTTCAACGGCAAAGTAGACTTGAAATGTTTTTCATTTGTCGAGATTTTTTTTTTTCTAAATTTTTGGCTATTTCCTTAGGCTAAAGTCCCACTGTTTATCTCAAATGTTAGCAAAGATACCTGTGAAAATGACATTATTAACTATATTAAGGAAAAAACTAATGTTATTGTATCTCTAAAAAAGATAAACATGATGCAG
The DNA here is from genome assembly GCA_910589295.1 of Noctua janthe. NCBI lineage: Eukaryota > Metazoa > Arthropoda > Insecta > Lepidoptera > Noctuidae > Noctua > Noctua janthe. The sequence goes on along the minus strand of OU342556.1, from coordinate 5,890,016 downwards.
ACTAAAAACTATAATGCCTATAAATTGTATGTCTCCAAGTATAATTTAGAATTATTCTTAGATGATAATTTTTGGCCTGACGGAATAACGTTCAGGCGTTTCGTGCATTTTATGTACAACACAAAAACGGAAGCAAGTTAAAATATGTACCAGTATGGATTTAAATGTTAAACAGTATCTTAATTTGATTAGCTTTAATTGTAAATCGGTCAAGAGGTCTTTTGACAATATAAGAAACATTTGTGAAATGGCTGATCTGGTAGCACTCCAGGAGACGTGGTTGCTTCCCCATGACATATCATTATTGGGAACTATTTCAAATAATTTTGAATACACAGGTAAGTCTGCTGTAGATACTTCTATGGGTTTGCTGAAGGGGAGACCTCATGGGGGAGTTGCCATACTCTGGAGAAAGGGTATGTTTGATAGTGTTACTGTGGTGCCGTGTGCCAGCACTCGACTGATAGCTATACGAGCTAATGTTGACGGCCGCTCTATTATTGTTTTTTCTGTGTATATGCCGACTGACTCGCCTGATAATCTACCAATTGTGACTGCGATTTTAGGTGAAATAAGTGCAATAGTAGCTAGTGAGAACATTGAAACCTTGTTTATCTTAGGTGATTTTAATGCTCACCCTCACGAATTATTTTGTAAGGAAATGATTAACTTTTGTTCGGATCAGTCTTGGATCTGTGTTGACTTGGAAAAATTAGGCACACAGAATAATACTTACACGTTTGTTAGCGAGGCTCATGGCTGTAGGCGATGGCTGGACCACTGTGTCGTATCGTTGTCGGCCTGGCGAACTGTAGTTGGGGTACGTGTCATAGAAGATGTTTACTTGTCGGATCATTTACCTTTACTTGTTAGTTGTGACATAACTGTGGTAAGGCCTAGGTTGGTGACGAGCGACATGCGGCGTGACTCGGTTGTATGGGGGGGGAGAGATGAGGCACAGATAAAAACTTACCAAGATCTATGTAACAACGCTTTTAGAGTCATTGATTTTCCCACCGAATTCACGGAATGCAGTCGTGGGTCATGCAGCTTGGATGACCACAGAGTTATTTTGGATAGATTGTATAACAATATTGTGGAAACCCTGAGGAGCGCCGCTGTTGGGTCTAGTGGGAAGCGTAACCTTAAATTAAATAAAAGTAGGCACTTGTGTGGCTGGAATAAGCATGTCCGTGAAGCTCATAGGGTGGCTAGGCTTAAATTCGAAACGTGGATAGCTTCCAACCGGCCCACTTCAGGCATTATTAATGGCGAAATGCTAGAGTCTCGTAAAATATTTAAAAGTCGCTTGAAGTGGTGCCAGAATAATCAAGAGCAGCTTAAGATGGACATTCTGGCTAAACACAGATCGGCAAAGGACTTTTCTAAGTTCTGGAAAGCTACTGGAAAGCATGAGGTTAAGCCTGGCCTCCCAGTGAGCGTGAACGGAAAATGCGAGGCAGTTCATATTGCTAATATGTTCAGGGAACATTTTATGGTGCGCTCCCCGCTGGGCCCTTCAGTGTCATTTGTTAGGTCTGAGCCCGGATATGAGGGGGAGGAGTCACCTGTACATTTTACGGCTAGTCAAGTGAGACGCGTTTTAAAGAGAATGACAGGCGGTAAATCTCCTGGTCACGATGGGCTTAGTGTGGAGCATCTGCGGCATGCTGGGGTTCACCTGCCGAGGGTCCTGGCCTTGTTCTTCACGATGTGCTGGAGTCACTCATACTTACCACATGACTTAATGAAAACCATCGTAGTGCCTATTGTGAAGAACAGGACTGGGGATATCTCTGACAGGGGGAACTACCGGCCCATATCTCTAGCAACGATAATTGCTAAAGTGCTGGATGGTGTGCTTGATTCTTACATAGATAAATACATAAAATTACACGACGCGCAGTTTGGGTTTAGACCCGGGCTATCCACTGAGGCTGCCATCGTAAGTCTCAAGCACACTGTCCAATACTATATGGACCGCAAGACACCGGTATATGCGTGTTTCCTTGACCTCTCCAGAGCTTTTGATCTTGTATCATACGATGTGCTCTGGAGAAAGTTGGGGAATGCGGGTGTACCGGTGGGGGTGCTCAATTTACTTAGGTATTGGTATTCCCACCAAACAAATTTTGTTAGGTGGAATAATACGCTCTCTGAGGCGTATACGTTGGAGAGCGGGGTGAGACAGGGCGGTTTGACGTCGCCCAAGCTTTTCAACCTATACATAAATGACCTCATTGTCGAGCTCAGTAGCAAGCGTGTCGGTTGTTCGATAGACGGCGTCTGTCTCAACAACATTAGCTACGCCGACGACATGGTGCTGCTGAGCCCGACGGCAAGAGGTCTTGGAGAGCTTTTAAGGATATGTGAGACCTATGCTGCTGCACATGGTCTTGTATACAATGTCCAAAAATCTGAATATATGGTTTTTGGGGCCGCCGGTGGATGCTCTGAGTATTCACATAATATTACCCTTGATGGCTTGTGCATAAACCGTGTGACGAAATTTAAATACTTGGGGCATTTAATTACCGAGGGTCTTGAAGACGATATGGACATTGAGAGGGAGCGCAGGGCTTTGGCGGTCAGAGGTAACATGCTGGCCCGCAGATTTTCCCGCTGCTCTGAACAAGTAAAAATAACGTTGTTTAAAGCATATTGTCAAAGCTTTTATACGGGAAATTTGTGGGTCAAGCACACCAAAAGATCGCTGGATGTCCTGCGCGTCCAATATAACAACATCTTCAGGATGATGTTGGGGCTGCCTCGTTTCTGTAGTGCATCGGGGATGTTCGCGCTGTATCGAACTGATGGCTTTTATGCCGTCATTCGCAAGAAAACTGTTTCCCTGATCTGCAGAATGCGAGGCAGCTGCAACGGAATTCTGAAGACTTTCGCTGACAGGATCTCTTCTCCATTATGGGTGACGCTTATTAAGAGGGTGATTTGAATTGTTTTAGATTTATAGATTTATTTTATTTTTATTTTTATTTGAATGTCTAATGTTTAATTTATCTTATTTTATTTGATTGTTTTGTTTTATCTTTTTAATTTTGCATGAATTTTAATTGTATCTTATTTTAATTCTGATTTAATGTTAATTTTAATTTTGATAGTAATTTTTATTTTTAATCCTGATCTCAGTTCAATGTTAATTTAATTTAATTTTAATTTCAGTGTATGGATCAAGTTATCTGAATTAAATGAATTTTATTTATTTTTTTATTTTTTATTAGGCAATTTATCCAGCGTGCCTGGAAGAGCATACGTCCAGACTATACATACGGACACATACCAGATTATTGGTACTCGGGTAAATTATTTACGCACGCGAACAACGGCAACCGTGAAAATAGTGAATATCGCACAACGACATAACAGTTTGGGTCTCAAAATAAAATACCATAAATTTACAATGAAAGCAATTGGAGAAAATCACTTTATAAGTTGCTGACTGTTTTAGGTATAACACGTTTTACGGTAGGACTCAATCGCAAATATTCGGCCTTCATGTAATGACTGAAATAGTTTTCGCTTCGTAATGTTGGCAACATACAAAAATGAGGATGCATTGAATAGTACGGGTCGTGGAGATATTTAAAGTAAAGTTATAACATTATAACTTGTATTAAAAAAGACTTGTGAAAAAGTTGGAACTAGTGCCTTTCGGTTTCGTTAAGGGTCTTTTTAAAGAGTAAGCTTTCATACCTACCCCTATTTTTTACCACCGGCTACCACCAATCTAGGACTATCTAGCAGGACAGTGTGAAAAGGAGCTTATAAAGACTTAGATTTCATAGTTGGACGTTCCAGATTTGATCTTTGAAGCCTTGAGACTGTTTGACCTAATTCTTTCTTCTTTTGATACAACTTAAGATAAGTAGTTTTATTTCTTTACCTGATAAAAGGGCTGAGTATTTTGTTGGTCTGTGTAAAAATTTATGGTAGAAACTCATTGAATTAACAGTGGGCTATGGCTGAGCTTACAGTTTCCCGACTAGGCCTTTGGGATATTACTGTTTTAAGTTTTACTCGTCCATTACCCATAATTATTACAGTCTTTATTCATGTTTACATGAAATTAGCCAGCAAAATTCCGCAGACGAAAAAATAATTAATTGTGGTAGGTATTAGGTATTTAATTTGGCAGCATTGCCGTGGTATAGCGTGGCAATGCTGCCAGTCTCTTGTGCACATTACCAGTTTGACAGCGTTGAAGCTATATTTTAGTTTAGGTTATTTAATTTTTTTTTTTACTGTGTTTAGTTAGGTTATTAGATGATTATTTATTTGAATGTTTATGTGTACTTCTGCAGGCTTGACATATAACTGTGTTTATACCCACAGGAGCACTTCTCCTGCCACGAGTTCCGCACTCAGTACTTAAAGATCGTCCGCCTAGTGAAACTGATTAATGGACAGTTCGGAATCTATATACTGACCTCTTTCGGAAGCAACCTCTACTGGATCTGTACCCAGCTCTTCTATAGCCTGAGGTCAGTTTAAATGTTATGCCAAACCCACCCTCACCCCTATGTTAAGAGAAAGAAGGTAACAATTAAAGCAGGTTGTATTATGCAATTCAACGGCCTAATTGCTGGTTTCTAATATTCAGTAATTGATGTTAAGGAATTGTGTAACACTACATTTTTTTTTTCTAAAGCTTTATTTATTCCACACCATCAATTAACAGTTAATTTATAAATAACCTTAATTACTAATTATCAAATAAAAAAAAAATATATATACATATATTAAAAACATTCATAATTATTTAGATTTAAGATTACTTAAGATTATTGAATTTCATTAAATTGGAATATAAATGTAATAGTGTTTCGATAATATGATCAAAAATTCTATGATAACATTAGTGTGTGAACACCTTCGGGTAAAGCCTCCTCCAAAGAATTCCACTATTCTCTATCCGAAGCGGTGGCTAGCCAGTCTCATCCAGCATTCGCAATAATCTCGTCTTGCCATCGGGCGCAGGGCCGGCCTCTATTTCGGCCCTATTCTGTTACTTCGGCTCTATTTCGGTGTGGTCCTGTTTGTCTACCGATCATCGGAATACTTTGCAACGTCCCCGGTCAACCTCCATTTCTGGCTTTGCAAAAATTTGAGAGCGTCTGTCACTTTAGTTGTATTGAGAATGTCTGTGTTTCTTACTTTATCACTTAGTTTGATACTTAAGCAGCTTCTCTCCATAGATCGTGGGGTTTGGATCTTGATTCTCGCCTTCATACCATATTTCCAAGTCTAGCAGCCATAAGTGTGACAAGGTAAAATTATCTAGTCTTTTTCATTCTGATTGGCAGGGTTGATTTGAATATCTCTTTGTGAGCCAAATATTTTTTCCAGGTTATAGCTATTCTGTCGCTAAAACAGTTACTTAAGTTTAAAAAATATATATGTTGAGTGCTAAATTAGATTTAAGTAGAGTTTAACTAGACCTCTATTCAAATACTCAGAAATTAGCAGTAAGCAAAGAGAAAGTGTAAAAGGCTCAGTGTCAGATAGATTTTGATTAATTTGAATAAATTTATTACAACAAAATAACATTACAATAGTGTGTTAACTAACTCTAAACAGTAACCCAATTTGCGCACAGTCCGTGATCAAAGGGCTGACCATACTATTTGTTTTGTCCACTATGGTGGCAGCGGATAAATATGTCGTAACAGATATTGACTTTCTGTTAGACTATCAACTTTCGACGCTGAGCCGAACGTCAGCAAATCCAGTAGCGTGCTCAATGTTTCTTACGGCATTTCAAGTGTTTTCCCCCGGTGGGCCTAATTTGATGTTGTTTCTTCCGCAGCCGGACACAAACCGGACATTTTATTACTTGCACGTTCATGGATTCCGAGGATGTTAAGTGAGTATATTTAAACTATCTGACTGCCTTGTTGGTTTAGTAGCGAGTGCTGAGCATGAGGTCCTAGGTTCGATACCCGGGTCGGGCAAATTGTTATTAGGTTTTACCATCAGAAATTTAACAGTAGCAGCCACGGCGTCTGGATTTGTGCCCGGTTGTTGATAATAGGCTCGCCCCTATTAAATGGGATTTAAACATAGCTGGCGAAATGTGGGTGTGCTAATGGGTAAGCTTCTGCTTAAGTAATAAATAAAATAAAGCTTATATTCTAGTGTTAGTAACATTGATATATAAGATATATGATGAATGAAAAACAAAGATCGACAAGGCAGGAAAACATGTTTCCTACCGAATCAACCTCCGTACAAAATATTTAATATTTGGAGTATAGCTCTCCGCCACAGCTCTAAGGATGTAGTTGCGACTACTCCGCACTTTGCACAGCAGCGAAGCCGTCTTTTGGCATGAAAGCCATCAGTGTGGGTCGGTTAAAGCGCAGGTCATACGGCCAGGTGGCGAGCGCCCGTCTGGGTGAGGCTCTTTTCATACTTCGTTTAGGCTCTTTCGGTAGTTCGCGGTGTGAAAATAGGTGAATCGATGCCTCGCCCGTCTCGCTCTCTAGGTGGCGGTGTGGTCGGGTACACACCACACTGGCTTATAAGCTGGCTCAAGGTCAAGGAGTAATTACTAACGAGCGGCCTCTTGTACTCGAAAATATTGGACAAAATCTTTAAATTTTATCTATTTCAGCGCGGCTCTCAACAATGAATACCTGACCCATCCCCTTTGTATGTGGATGTTAAGCGAAAAAAGGTATCTCAGGATGTTTTGATATACATAATTATTCAGGGTGGAAGGAACACTGGCGTTAAAACGGTTACCACATATTCATTACTCATTATTCTGAACCCTCTGACCATAGAAATTTTTCATCGATAATTAAAAAAAAAAATCTGCTTTTCCATACATTTTGACCGTGTAGGCATTGCAGTTTTGTAAGAAACAGCTGTTTTTTTTAATAACCGACTAAAAATTTCTATGTGCGGCTGTTCATAATGATGTACTGAATACGTGGTAACCGTTTTAGCGTCGGTGTACCTTCCACTCTGTATTATTTAAGCGCCCATTCACCTTTGAAATGTGATATTGGTCTATTCCTCCAAAATGATGTTTTTGTTACAGTCAACCAAATATAGTGCTTAAGCTTTAAACTTTAAACTTCATTTTTCGACAGGGCCCTGAATGGAGTGGAACATTCAATATACTTCACCTACTCTTTCTCATTCTTGCTGCTACGAACACTACTCGTTCTGCTGTTGGCTGCCAGGATACACTCCAATTCTGTCGCTCCTCTGTATATATTGTATGGGATCCCTAGCGCCAGGTTCCATGTAGAAGTAAGTAGCTATACCGGGTGAAACAAGACCCTAAACGAATCAGAAAGGCACTTTTTTCCCCGTCATTGCGATATTTTTTCTATACCTTCTAGTTACGGAGATATTGGGGATCAAAGTTCTAACTTTTTCACAAGTTTTGTTTTTTGTTTTTAATGTAAGATTTTTACTTCCAGAACCCCCGTACTATTAAATCCATCCATCAATACAATGTTTTGAGTGCGTTACATTGAGTCCTACCGTAAAACGTGATTTTTTACGCCAAAAAAAGTCGTTTCATAGCAATAATTTTTGCGTAAAGTTACTTAGTTTGATGTACATAATGCTTGGTTGACGGCTTCGTTAAGGGTCTTGTTACACCCTGTATACAAAGAATAAATATAACATCATGCCTGTATCCTCGAACAGGCAGGCAGGGGTGTGTGGGATCAACCTTCGCCAATTAATGTTTGGTACTTACTAGGTACACATTTCGCCAGTTATATTTTACCATCAACGGGCCACAAATCTAGGCTCCGAGCCGATGAAAAACCCAATAACCTTGACCTGAAAATGTAACCCAAGACCTCATGTCCAGCAGTGTATAATTTAATAGATTGGTACACATCTGCCTAGCCCTCAAGGAAAACATACGTGATGTCATGTTAAATAATTACGTTATAAAAACTGCCAGTTACAAAAGAAATAAAATAATAATAGCATCGTTTCCTATGGAAGTCATTAGGCAAGTCCTAAGTAGCCTGTCACCTAGTTTCGGAGCGCCTAATCAAGGCTTTGATCAGGAAATTAGCTGTCAAATTAACGTTTCCTAATATGATTGATCGTCTCAAATAGCTGTTATTTGATACGATCAATCTGGCCAATCAAATCGCGGGATCTAACATAAAAAAGGAAATAGTACTTAGTAGTATTGAGCCGCACATCATCTTGTTGACTACCTCGTTGGTCTAGTAGCAACAAGCGCGACTGCTGAGCAGGAGGTCCTGGGTTCGATTCCCGGGTCGAGCAAAGTGTTATAGTGTTTGTCCATCAGGAATTTCTTAGTAACAGCCACGGACTCTGGATCTCCGAACGATTTTAATCTTCAATTTTCCACCTCATTAGACTTATTGAGTTATGAGTTAAAATGAACTGTCTTTTCACGTTTTACGGCCAAAATTAAAAAAAAAAAACTATTAATTTAGTAAGCATACTCCATCGAGTTGTTGAAAAGTTGCACATGGCTTCAATAAATAAGTAACTAGGTATATGTTATGAAATACATACCCATTTGTCAACCCTCTTTCGCCGAGTACACAAAATACAACATTTCTCGAAACTCGTGTGACATTCGACAATGTTATTGCAGGTGGAACGATTTATAGCTCAAATAAACAACCTCAAAGTTGCCATGAGTGGACTCGATTTCTTCTATGTTACGAGGACTATGATTTTAACTGTGAGTATGAAGAAAATGGTATTATGGCTAGTAAAAATAGATCACTTTAATTGTATTTTGTAATGTTCAAAGAGATCAGTGAGAGTGTGTTAGTATGACAGTGAATCAGAGAGGTGAGAAACCCATTATTTATACTTTTTTAAACGCCAACATTTTGAGAGCGGAAAATAGGAAAAACGAATTTTGCCAGACATTAGACTTAGCTAGATCAATTTTTTGCCCCCTAAACACCAATATTGCAAGTTTCATCGAAATCCTTATCGCCGTTTTTGAGATCGTGATGACAAGTACACAACTATTGGTCATTTAATAGTGTAGGATATGTCTTGTCTCGCGAATACTTAAATGAATTTGAAAGTTTATCATCTCAAATATTATCAATTTTGTTTTTTGGGTACAGGATCTGAGGTAGGTAAATTCAGATGTTAATCTATTTATGGTTTTTTTTTCAGCTCCTCGGCACTATTGTTACCTACGAATTAGTGTTGCTACAGTTCAACAGGTAAATAAATGGCGGGTTTGCTGGCTAGGACCTCAACTTGATCCCTAGTTTAACTATAATTAATGTTATCAATTCACAGTGTGTTGTGTATTTTAACCAAAATAAATGTTTATTAATATTTTGATTTTCTTTCTATATTATTATTTAAAAATTGTCACAGCGAGCCTGAAACAACAAATTAAATATAAAATTTAAAAAACCCCCATCGCAAAAAAGAAAAGCGAACGAACGTTTGAAAAGTAAATAAAAAGGCTAAGCCGGTTTTGATAAAACATGTACATCTTTCAATGATACCCCACTTGTCCATGTTGGAAAATATTCGATTATTCATCACTACTTTCATCCTCCATATCTAGTAAACGGCTGTACCGATTTTGATAAAACGTATCTAAGAACCATCGCCAAGAAACTAGCTTTCAAATAAAAATAACTGCATCCAAGTATCCAATCCATTCGGAAGTAAAATTGTTATAATAATACCTCGCGGACGAAGGTCGCGGGCATCTGCTAGTTTAAAATATAACAGCTTCAACATAATCTCTGCAACATTTTCCTTCACCACAGAAATTTAACCCCTCGCTCGCTGTTACATCATTAAAGTAACGAGTACTGCAGTTTTTCACCCGTAGAAGCTTTAACCCTGCATTACTGTGGGCAGACATTATTCACGTCTAACTAATGCACCAGATACCTGGGGCTGTGGGGCAACGCTTTTCTGCTCAAATACTTTAATGACCCAACTAATGTGAAAGAAGTATACTTGATTTTTTATTCCGTGGTAAGTGTTGGGAAAATGGTGGAAAAACCAGTCTGAAATTGCAATTCTGTGGTCTACTCTATGTGTTTAAATTCGTCTGAAGAGCAGAGGTTGTCAGAATAATATAAGCAAACGTTATAAATAAAATAAAATTGGTTTAATTCAAGTAACACAAGACTCATACACAAACATATACATAAAAGGATACAGACAGGATAACAAGCACAGACAAAAACGAACACTCACATGGTAACAATATGTCTGCTACAGCATTGCCGGATATAAGGGCAACCCAGCCTGTTAGCTATCATCGCCAGACCATCATCATCTAGTAATCCTCCTGTTATACCTACGTATATTTTTAGCCTCATTCGTAATGCTAAAGTAATCTTTGAGCTTGTGAAGAAAATGCTTCTTATCTACACGTTCACCAGCCGTAAGTAAGCATGTACTCGTAGCAATTGGAGGTCTATCAACAAAGTACGGAAAAATTGTACACAATATTAAATTATTGTCATATTCATTATACTTAAACTTATACTGTCATTTACGGGATATCTTCTGTGATTGTTCATTATTAGGGGCTCAAAATAATTAACAATCACGGAAGATATTCCGTAAGTGACAGTATAAGCTTAGTTGTAAACCGTGAAAGCTTAAAACAGTGCTTATTATACCTCTTACAATATAAAATATACTTAAAGATTTCCAAACCTACTAACTTCTTACCCTCCTAAATTATAACACTTTAATTCATTTTCATATTCCTACATTCTCATTTCAACTTGTCATGACTTCATTCTAAATCTCATAAATAGGCCGGACGGAATAAATCGTTTAATATTATTACCTACAACAAGATATAAAGGAGCTTTTCCGAGGCGGTTGTAACCCAACCGTCACTTACAATAATTACAAAGCCAGACCGCAGCGACAGGTCTGATTTGTAACTCGCTGTAGACCGCGACGTTGTCGCCCGTCACCGTTTTCATAAAAACACACTGGGTCAGTATTTAGGGTTCCGTACCCGAAGGGTAACCAACGGTATGAGTTTAATAAATCAGTTTTTCTTATTTTATCGTGTTTTGATTTGATTCCCGTCTGCAGAGTTTCGTTAGCTTATTCAATTTGTCCTTCGTTAGAAACCAGTTGTGTCACTGCGGTCTGTTATTGCTATACCTGCGGGACTGTTCGAAAGAGATACCGTGGCCCTGGAATACAAAGGGCAAAGAAGGAACATGGATGGGTTTTAGTCAGTACAAGTCTGACACTCCCTTCCGCTCCGCCCAGAGTGGGGGGGGTCATTTGATGATTTCCCATCCGGAAAAAAAAAAAAAAAAATGGGTTGAATCTCAACTGGCAGTACGGAATCGTACTTTTCCATGCTCCTGTCCTATCCTTTTCTATCGCTCAGAACCGTCATTTGCTTGAGCGAGAAAGAGCGCGCTGCCGATCCATCGTCGATGCTGCTGCGTGAGATAGCATTCACCTTCTGTTTTTCGCTAATAGGTTCGATTTTAAGGTTGCCATCAGCATTGCAGTTTGCAGTCGTCCTCGGAATAGCACCTTAAGTCTTGTTAACAATGTTCATAAAAATGTAAATAAAAATGATCTCGGGAATGCTCGTTTCCAAATCGGCTTATCATACGCGAGTACGCGACAGATTCCTTGGCGTAAATTAAAAATGTTTTTGTGAATATTCGCCTACGTCGCTTGTTATGTTATATTGTATGTTATATTAAATGACGGATTGGATTAAGTACTGCGGAGGAAGAATATTTGGGTCTATATTTTGGGTGAAAATATTTTGTGAAATGTTTTGAGATTGGTTATAAACGTGGTTGTTTCTTTAGGTCCGTTAGGTGGTTTTAAATTGGAATTTCAAATTAAATTACATAACAACACGCGTGTAATCTCTAAAGGATTAGGCAGTCCTATACTACACCCACATTTCGCCTATTACCATCAAAAGGCCTGCGGGCTGCTACTTTGAAAGTTGTAGCGGAAAAATCTCGAATTCTTTTTCCCCGACCTGAGAATGGAACCCAAGACCTCACGCTCAGTAGGAGCGTTTTGGGGCCACTAGATCAACGAGACTGTCTCGTCATCATTGGAAGTAGTCTTATGGAAATATTTTCTCTCATTATACAATGTCTTAATGACCTTAATTATAAGGTCAACATTTAAATAAAACAGCCTAGAGTAAAGGTTAACCCTTATTACAGGGTTAGCATAAGCATAATCAGCCTATTAATCTTCCCACTGCTGGGACGCAGACCTCCTCTCTATGAGAGAGAATCAGTAAATCAATACAGTAAATCATAAAAAAATCAAGACAGGGTTAATCAGCTTCTAATAACCGGTTCACGCTCAGAGTTAATTTTTGTACATAAAAATATGCAAGAAAGTTGGCGGAGTTAGCCCTCGCTCGGTGCTTTGTCTCTTTCATTATGGTTAATCATCAATATTTAAATGCTTAACCCATTTATTTTAAGGGTTAACTCGTATAATGGTTAAGCAAACATATGGGTTACAGGTCTAACCGATTAAACTTTTAACCCGAGTAATCGGTCACTGGAAACTTCATAAACACAATTTTTATAGCTTATCGTAAAATATGTAAAAAAGTAGTTGAAAAATCGTAGCTTAGCCATTATCCAGTCCGACGATGCATAGTTAACGAGTTTTAAAATAATTTAAGATTTTCATCTGAATAACACTGAAAGTTCTCTGAAACGATACCGAAACGTTACTTTTACGATACAAAAATTATATAGTTTCTAATACGGCGCGTGATGATGTAGAAGGGTCTTGACAGACGGACATTCGGACAACAAAGTGATCCTATAAGGGTTCCGTTATTGCCGACTGAGGTACGGAACTCTAAAAACGAAAATGTAATTATACAAACCGTATCTTATCTAATACAGATTTTATGTTATATTTACTCCTTTAGTCGGTATAAGAGAAACGTGATCAACTTACCAATTATGTTGTCATTTTGTTATGTGCTCTCATTGAGACATTGGCTCACGGTTTTTCTTCGTTCCTTCTTTTTTATGGCTTGCGTTTGGCCACAACTCGCCTGATGTGAAGCGATGATGTGGCCTAGGGTCTTCTGATAGCAAATATAAGCTTTTAAACTAACATAGTCACTTACATTATCATTAGTCCTTAAAACGGGATATACGCCATCATTATTATTTATTTTAAGTTTCCGATAGTTCAGCACTGTTGCAAGCGGCTTGATCACTAATAAACTGAACATGAATGAACTGGTATCTTTAGTATTTTAGATTTCTTTAATGGAATTTAATACACGCGAGCTATTAAAAATAAGTGGATGTGTGTCGTCATCAAAGACTATCATCATCTGCCTAGCTTTTTCCCGACTATGTTGGTGTCAGCTTCCAGTCTCACCGGATGCAGCTGAATACTTTTATTTTTGAAGCGACTGCCTATCAGACCTCCACAACCCAGTTAGTACTGGGTAATACGATACCATTGGTAAGACTGATTGTCAGACTTTCGGGCCACTGACTACCTGTAACGACTGTCAAAGATCTACAAATAACAGACGGGACCAACGGCTTAACGTGCTTTCCGAGGCAAGGAGACAACTCGGTATGTAATGGATGGTCACTCATCCACGGACCAACCTATGCAAGCGCGGTTTAACTTGAATATCGACCCGAGCCGCTGTTATAAACTAGCCACGAGCTCCTCATCAAAGAGGAATATACCTTGTAAAATAGAACCAGGAAAAACTAATCGAAAAAAATCTAGAAACGCAATACTGTCTTCGGGCACGCAACAAAGGCATCACAGCCTACTTTATTTGATACCAGCTCACTATAGACAATAGCCCACTGTAGCCCCATTCCTTACGATTGTATTTAATAGCCCTTACTAGACCCATAATGATTACGATCAAACATAACGATTGTAATTTTGGCTATACCCCAAACTCGCGTTTTGTCTGTCTTATTTATTGCAGAATAAAAGCTTGGGTTCCGTGGTTCAATAAAGCAGTAGGTTTAATTTGTGAGCCACCTTTAACGGCACCTTTAGGAGAGCAGCAGTGGCCCAGTGGTGGCGACCTCGATTTACGAGCAGTATGTCGTGTGTTTGAACCCAAGCAGGCCATTACTTTGCGTCATTTATTTCATCACCACTGCTCTTAAAACGGTAAAAGGAAAACATCGTGAAGAAACCGGCATGTCCTAGAACCAAAAAATCGAAGACTTTTGGAATCTACCAACCCACCAGTGTGGGTTGGTAGATGCCAAAAGTCTTCGATTTTCGGTCTTCGGTCTTCGTCGCGGACCCAGTGGTCCGCGTGGTGAATTATAGCCTATTCCCTCTCATAGAGAGGAGGTCTGTATCCTAACTGTGGGAACATTAGAGGCTAATTATGCTTTAAAGATTTATGCATAAGTACACTGTTTTAAGCTTTCACGGTTTACAACTAAACTAATACTGTCACTTACGGGATATCTTCCGTAATTCTCTTTAGTATTATATAACCGTATAGCCCATATTGTGTCAGTACTATGTACTAGAAAGCTGTCATTCGCTGGAAACCTACGTCTTTTCTTGACTTGAATGTGCCCTGGCGGTTAAGAGTATGTCATGCTCACTCAAATCTCTCTCTGATGGTGGCACGTGTGTCGGATCATTTAGTTCCCTTCAAAATGGTTGAGTTGAATGGTGTTGATACATGCGTCATGTTCGTGAATGGGCGCTGTCAGTTGTGACTGGTCATCTCTTGGTTGCCACGGCTTATTTGAATTAATTATTTTATTTTTAAATTGTTTTTACTATGGACACTTTTAACGTACACATCTTGCTACATCGTTCTCACATAATGTACCATCTCAACATGAATGATGTCACCAAGGTTTTGTAAAAGAATTCTGATTTAAAAGAGTGTCCATGGAGTTTCTTGTCCGTTCTTCTCCATAGAGATCTACGTTATCATGTGCAACTACAGTACTTTCACAGTTTTTATACCTTGTGACTGGGACTGCAGCTACTTTTCATTGTTGTCTTTGTTTCGACAATTCAAAAGTGCCTGTAACTGGCCTACTTGAAATAAATGCTTTGATTTTGATTGTTCATTATTTTGAGCTCCCGATCTCACAACAACACGAACAGACACGGAAGATATCCCGTAAGTGACAGTATTAGTTTAGATTTATGCATATTTAACAGTGTGCTTTAATTCACTAATGTGTCACTTAATGTAAGTGGAAACGGACACACGTAGCCATAAAATCATATTTCAATTATCTTTGAAAACTTGCAAAGCTTGGAGATATAAAAACTTGTAATAACAGTTGGGTCATATTGGTGTTTATAAATTACCCAACCGAAATTTCTCTTGATAATTAATTTTAATCGATTATTTTGTAAGCAAACGCAACAACGAAACTGGCACACATTTAAAGATAAGGGGTTAAATATTTAGCTTCAGCTACAGAACCCTAAAAATAAAAATCCTAAAGTTTTTTCCTGAATTTGCTCAAAGGAAGTGGAAAGGATGTTGACAAAGTTCAGGCTTTTGTAGACTTTCGAAGGTCGCTCGTTTTACGGTCAGAGACGGTCACGGTCAAGGTCGAGTGTTGACTTAGGCACAGAACAGATAAGCAAGTATTTCCTTTTATCAATTGCTGAGGAAACTTTGCTAGATGTTGTCTAGATAGCACATTCAGTACATAATTCTTACTTGGCCAGTACTGCCTACTTGCAGATTATTGAATGCGGCATTTTGAAGATCGTTTTCGAACTTATAAAAATGTATTATTTGGGGTCTCGAATACGGTGCACTTGACCACCCACACTTAAGATGTTTTTATTAGTGGAATCAGAGGCCAACGGCTGCGAATGTAAAGAGTGTTTTTTTAGAGGCGGAGAACTTAAAATTGAAATAAAATATTGAAAAATGTTTTTAATACAAATGAAATTGGCTTTATTTGAATGATAATTTTATGCTTCTGTATGTGGTCTAAATTTAATGGATGTAAAACCAATTTTCTGTGTTTTATTTCGCCTCTAGTATTAATTAAAACAAATCGTTTTAGTGTCGCTACTCTAAATATTCCCCGGCCTACACCTTCAATTACTTTTGATCCGTTTAGTAGAAAGTTTAATAAGGTGCAAAATATTGAAGTAAACCTCCTTAATTGGACATTAAGGCGGGTAGAAAATTCTTCGAAGTAACGATAAAAATATTAACTATAGTGCTGTTGAAAGTAGTAAAGTTTTAAGTACTAACTATTTATTAAAAAGTTCTATGTTTGAAATTATGTTATTTGTGGACGGTTGAAAACATGTCCTATCTGAAAAGAGAAAAAGATTACCAGGTGGAAAAGAGATGGCGCTAAGATGACCTGTATAGATCTGTCTCTTTCCCACTCTTCGGCTACCTGGTCTATCTCATGCTACATCTGAGTGAATAGGGCTTTTCTCTGATAGGCAAGATTCCGTTCTTTTACACGACGGGAACCTAAATGTTCTTCCGTTATTTTTGTCATCATCTGGTCTTTTTCCCAACTATGTTGGGGACAGCTTCCAGTCTAATCGGGTTTACCTTGTTACCAATGTTAGTAGATACATACAGCGACTACCTATTTGACCTCTAAAGCCCAGTTATTGGGTAACACAAAAGTAAGATTGGTTGCCATAATTTCCAAATTCTGACTACCTGCCTGATTTAGCCTGTTTTCCGAAGCACGGGCGGGTTTCGTATGTTATTGTTTCTCACCCATCCATGGACTGACCTCGCAAAGCGTTGCTTAACCTTGCAGATCGCTCCGTGCGGCACTTTTTAATTAGCCACGAGCCCCTCTCTTCTGTAATAATTTGTATGAAACAAAATTAATCAAGACGAGCTGCATGGCAATTCATTATTAAATCAGTAACCATTTGGTTGACATTCTTCAAGGTTGGGTAAGGGTAAGATATCAAGAATCGAAAGTATACGGCACATTGTAAAGTCGAGCGTTTTAATTTTATTTCTTTAACCGATTCTTGATACATATTTACTTTTATACATATATAGGTACATGATTAATAAAAACTACTAAATAAACTAACAACAAACTAGAAAAGTGAATCAAAAAGCTTCTCCGTTCAGCTGTCGGCTGATAATGTGCCCAAGAGACTGGCGGCGCCGGCGGCGTTGCCACGTGTGGCAGCACGTAGACCCTGGCCAAGGTCAAAACCAGCCCTTGGGTCATATTGATCCATATTGTATTTTCAGTGCTAAACTAGTGTGGATCTACCATTCTAGTTTGACACTGCAAATATGTACACCTAAATAAGTAGAAGTAACCAGAGTTTTTTAAAGATTTAAAATTCAGCTTGGTCTATATTATCATTGGATCCATTTGAGTTTAGAATCGACAGATTCATCATCACCTGCCTAGCCTTTTTACAATTATGTTGGGGTCGTCTTCCAGTCTAACCGGATGCTGCTGAACACCAGTATTTTACATGGAGAGACTGCCTGTCTGACCTCCACAAATCAGTTAGTACTGTGTCTTTAATCTTTATTATATGACCACACTTAATAAAGTACTTCTTCCTTACAATCTTACTATCTTATATATTACTATCTTACTAATATTATAAATGCGAAAGTTTGTGAGGATTGACGGACGGATGGATGGATGGATGTTTGTTACTCTTCCACGCGAAAACTACTGAACAGATTTGTATGAAATTTGGCACATAGATAGTTTATAAGCTAGATTAACATATAGGATAGTTTTTGTTTCGGTACTATGATCCCGTGGGACGCGGACGAAGCCGCGGGCATAAGCTAGTGAAAGATATTCATGTACTTAAGACTTTCAATTTCTTGGTAGGTTAGATCAGTATTCCAAGCCGTGTGTTTCCATCTAATAATTTGCATAAGGTTACGCTTGCAAATTTCAGGATCTGCCATCGGAATAATATCAGCGTTTCCATTTCAATATTCTGGATCGAGTTCGCTTATCATATTAAAGGACAATGATTTCTGTGAGTCGTATGAATCTTATTAAAATCGGGGGTCCCATGTTAAGTGACTATGATATTATTTTAAAACATTGAAATTCCATGTACCTCAAGAAAATTAACTGAAAACCTCCTTAACAGTCACAGTCATAAAATGAAGGAGCAAGACGACATAAGTCTCTGCATAGAGCTTTTAGAATCCCTCCTACTCACACGTTATATGACCGGCGATTGCCTCGTGTGGTCTTGGTGTACAGTGAAAATAGCTGTTGGCATATGACAAAGGCAGACAAACAGATAATATTGGTTTAGTTTCCTTCGCCATTCAAACTATGTTGATTGTTTGGGTCGCACGTAAGTTATTAGGCTTGAGGTAACAATCAACTTGGCCAAGAGCTACTCGTTCAAAGATAGCGACTGCTGAGAGAACAAAAGACAGAAGATATTTATAACACGCCATGAGTGTTTATTTTGCCTCTGACTTCGGATCACTGCCAAATCACATTAATCTTTACTTTCGTTGTAATAAGGTTGTGTTTTGATTGAAAACACTGACAAGTCTGTCGGAATTAGTGTGGTCATTATTTTCGATGTCATAAGATTGCTGTAAGAGGTAAAACAAAATAATTAACGTTTTTTTTGTAAAAACAAGATTTTGTTGAAATGATGAAACGAAAAAAAATAAGTTTATCTATCGAAATTGAACGCGTATACAAAGTTTCGTGTCCGTCCGTACTATTAACCGTTGAGGAGTTCTCTTGTGAGGAGACGATCCTGGCTGTAGTATCAAGTCATGTTTGTCATAAAAATATACTGTCACCAGAAGCAAAAGGTGTGTGCTAAATTTCGACTCAATGGTTGTGGGGAACTGGTTTGAAATTTAGTTGACCAATACATGGGTTCTTACTGACAAGGCAAGGTTTGATAAAAGCTTGTAACAACTGGGAAATAACTAGCTCCATATATAAAGGGTCTAAAAATACCCTCAACGAAGCCGAAAGGCACTTGTTCTCATCATTACGATCATTTTTTCGTTCTAGACCATACCTGGGAACGTTCTAGTCACGGAGATACTGGGGGTCAAAGTTCCAATTTGTTCACATTCTTTTTTTGAAATACAAGTTTTTAATGTAATTAATTTATTTTAAACACCTCTACGACCCCCGTACTATTCACTCCATTCATGAGCACAATGTTTTGAGTGCGTTACATTGAGTTCTAACCGAAAACGTGATTTTTCACCTCAAAAAAAAAAAGTTGTTTCCCACTTTTGCGTAGAGTTACTAAGTTTGAAGTACTGAATGCTTGGTTGACGGCTTCGTGAAGGGTCCGTTTACACCCTGTTTACAATAATACTCTGTGACTAGCTCTACGCGGTGCAACAGTTTGGCAAGGACGGAAACAGATGTCGCGTTGTTTGTCGCAAGTCGCGTCGCAAGTCACATCACCCGAGGCTGTGGAAGAGGTGTTAGACTTGAGGTAACAATTACCCGTTCTCACCTTACGGGACCTACTTGTTATTCTAATGTTGGTACTCTTCGTATCCGTTACCATATACTACAAAGGTATCCTACCCATGCTGATTCACATAAATACGGAAAGGTAACTATTATGTAGGTGCTTATAAGGGTATATAGTTTAAACAGAATTTCATGAAGATGGAGCAATGTTGTGGGTCTAAGACCGCGTGTAAGGCTTATTTAAAGCGATTATTGCGCAAACACGACACCGACGCGTCCATTTTGTGCGGCGCATTTAAACTTGTGGTCGCGTCGAGAAAGGGAGCGTTCCGGTTTTGCAAACAAATGAGTGACATAACGAACGCGACTATGGTGAATTCACGGAATCGATCGCTTTATTTAGAGAGCGGGCCAATGCGTAGGTACAAACAATAAAAGTTTTACAATTGGGGGCAAAGACATGATGTTGGTATCGACTTAACTTTTTTGACCAATTTTATTTTTTCTTTTAATTTAAAAAAAAAATCCCACACTAGGAATTTCTCCTGTATCGTGGGTGCGTTTAAAAACTTTAAAAACTCACATACACAAACAGCCAGACACGAAACAACTACCTGTAGATGATACAAATATTTGTTCCGTGCGGGGATCGAACCCTCGACACGCAGCGCAGCAGCCAATTATTGCTCAGCCACTGCGCCAACCGTGCCGTCAATTCATCGTCATTGTACAATTGAAGGAAAATTACACAAAATGTCTCTTTGATCTTCAAGAACGCCAAAAGCATTTTCACGTCAGGCATAATTTTAATAAAAACAAAACGGTTTTGCTTCGTCGCGTACTCAGCTCTTAAATAATGGGGGAGCGCTAAAAGAATTCGCGTATAACACTGGAATGTCATAAAACAGAGAACGTTTAGCCTAAATTTGAAGACGTGAAGTTAGTCAGAAAATAAAAATTCTTTATTCTTTGTATAGCTAAGAGTTCCTACGCATCCTTGAGAGTAATAGCTTGAGTTTTATTGTACCTTGTGAGTCAGAGTTTAGGGTTGAATACTATGTATGGGGTGACTGGTAATTCGTGACCGATACTTAAACACGTGATCGTACTCATGATAACAATCAACTTTTCCAAAGAAACATTTTTCTATACTCGTTCAATTTTATCCCAATAACAACGGCTGTATGAAATTCGCAAACGTGTGCCTGTCACCTATCAGCTGTTAGCCGCGTGACGCCGAGGGCCATTCTGTCTCATTACTATCGAACCGTGCAACAGTAGGCAGACAGAGCAAGGTACTCGTAGCTCCGTAAGGAGCGCCCGCGCCACAGGACGGCCGCCAAGTGCCGTATGCGGTGTTCGTCAAAAAAATGTTTCTTTGGGAAAGTTGTTTGTTATCATGAGTACAATCACGAGTTAAAGTATCGGTCACTAATTACCAGTCACCCCATATATCTGTCACGACGTAGTCACGTTGTTAGCAGAAGATTTATTGTTCCAGCTTGAGAAAGAGATAGGCAGTCGCCCCATGAAAATATTGGTATTTAGGTCCATCCGGGTATACTGGTAGTTGACCCCAAAATACATACTTATTTCTTGAAACACTAGGCAGCTGATGAAAGAGAGAGATGTAATCATAGATACAGTATAAATAGCATTATCTCTTATTCACAAACCAATCTAATAGATGTAAATACGGCTCCAGACTCAGGAATACTAAAACGTTTTGTTTAGAAACATCTCTTGGGATATTGAAACCCATCAGTATAAAAGCTTTGCCCTTTCCTTACTGTCCGATCGCATTAATCACTTAAGACATAATTTAAAATTAGCAATCAATCAGACGACTGTTTGTAGATATTTCCAGGTAGCTCGATGTGAAAATCTTTAGACTTATTTAAATATTAAAAATGTTTAAAATTTAATAACAACATCTATAGGTAAAACAACCAAACAATACCACGAGGAAAAGGAAAATTTAAATTAACACCCCTTTTCTGAATTGACAATTTGAAATAGAAAACTTGTTAAAGTTTGCTATAGCTTTAGTTAAGCTGATTCTTAAATAATGCTAAAGTATTAGACAAGTCCCCAATCTTGAATTGTCACTTCAGAAATCAGACATCAGGATTTAGTGGCAGTTGGCAGTCTGGCAGTTTGAGTACTATATGCGGCCTACCCAAATGTCCTTCCTTTGGTATTGTTTGTCGTGTCGTTGAGCTCCTTGAATTATGAGTCGAGCTACACGATCACTGACAAATGCTTGCACTGTCTGGACAGGTCCACTCAAATCTGTGTGGTTATTTCTTCAAAAAACCATCTCAGACATTAATCTACATGGTCCTCATATGACTTGAGCAATGTCTGGACTTTAAAAGAGACGGTGACCTTTGAGTTTGTTTCGGATATTTCTTCTCAGAGTAGTCAGGTACGAAACACCGGCCCCATCTAGTTTTAAAACATAGCATGTTGACATGTAAAAAAGTTTTGTAAACCAATTTACAGAAATAAATATGATTTAATGAATCAAAACTCCTAATAACCGCGTTGTACCTAATAGGTATGTATGTATAACGCTTTGGTGCAATCAAATAATAACATTGTTCATTATACCTATTTGATCTTCAAGTTACTTAAAACTACTCAATGTACATTACCGTTTACAAGAAGAAGAAGATGAAGAAGAAAATAAAAAGAAGAAAGATTGCAGAACAATGGTGGTCTTACCACCATTGTTCTGCCTAGCCTTTTCCCAACTATGTTGGGGTCGGCGGAAGCATCCGGTTACACTGGAAAGTGTAACCGGATGCAGCTGAATACCAGTTACCCGTATTTTACATGGAACGACTGCCTATCTGACCTCCACAACCCAGTTAGTACTGAGTAATACGATACCCCTTGGTAAGACTGGTTGTCAGACTTTTGGGCCACTGACTACCTGTAACGACTGTCAAAGATGTACAAATGACAGCCGGGACCAACGGTTTAACGTGCTTTCTGAGGCACGGAGGAAACTTACCACCATTCTTTACCTTTTCTTTTAAATCTTACCACCACTGTACCCATACATTTTGAAAAGCAGTTGTTTTTTAATTTTGGTGTACAATACAGTATATTCTATTCTATTCTACCGCTAAGAACTGCGGTGAGTGCATCGGTTTAATTGAACAAATCATGTCGATTGAACCACTCTGTAGACGAGATTTAAAGCATCCTTAGTTTTAAACCCGAGTGCAGCTTTTAAATTGCTATTGTGGGAGCAATTAGGCCAATAGCTCGTGTTACTTACCGCATTGGGAAGGCATGTATTGTTCCTTGTTAGAACATGCTTTTAGTTCAGCTTTTGTTTAGGTTAATAAAGTTGTCTACCGTATTGGCAAAAAAAATATCTTGGTTACGGTTAAATCTGAACTATACAGGGTGTAAGGGACAGCCCTCCACAAACTGATGGGGTGAATTCAGTGTATCATACTAAGATGACCGGTACAAGAAATTATTTCAGGAATGTTATGGGAATCCAATAAATTTGATTTGTTTTATTTCCTCATACGCAATGTTTACTGTGGCTAAACGCACGTAGCTAACGGCAAGCGCGATGACGAGTTCAAAGAACTCTGTAGATAGGCAGGAAGTGAACAGCTGATTTCACGCGTCGTTCATTAGAGTATTTCAACATCCATTGTTGGATTTTTGATTTTAGCCGTATTATTTACATAAATGGAATGCTGCGTACGTGGAATGTAATTTTACGTTGAAATAAAGGAATAGTAACTGTAAATAAAAAAAAAAAACAAAACTTTCCGGAGAAAAATTCCAGTGGAATATGATTCAAAATAAGGAGCTGAATGCACCCTGTTAGTTCATGGAGGGCGGTCTCTTACACCCTGTATAGTGTTTTTTATTTAAGGTGGAAGCGCCAGGGTAGCTCGCAAAATTAAATTTTTCTTACGTTATTTGCAATGTACAGGTCATTGTCAGGCACTAGACTACAACAGCACTGAAAATCTACTATAAAACGCTGTTATAAACAAGGCACATAAATAAATTAACAATATAGCACACCTAACTGCACACATACAGCAACATACATAAAACATATACACATATACATATACCCATACCCAAACACAGACAATTCCAATAATTTGTAACTTAATTAATATAATTATCTGTACTATGACTTATTACCTATACAGTATGTAATCAAACTGCTGCTATGTAACTTGTAACTGGAACCTTGTGGGAATCTGTTGTTCTAAAGTTGAGGAAGACTATCCGTTCGTGATACAGTCTATACTAGTACGAGGGGATAGGGCGAATCAGTCTAAAGACAGCCAAACCATCTTTATACTGTACCATTTCACATTCAACTATCTGTCCACTTTGTGTTTATTATTAAGTAACTCTGTATGGTTGTCTCAAATTCGTGAATAAATTTATTATTATTATTTATATGTTCACACAAAATATGATTCGCAACCGTAACACGAAAATTTTTATTTCGCGGGCTAATCTGGTGCTGCCACCTTAAATAAAGTATCAAAAGAAAAGATCCTCATCTTGCTAATATCTGCCACTAGAATACTTTCTTAATTTTTAGCTTTTTTTTTTTAAATTTTTTTTTAAATTTTTTTTTAAATTTTTTTTTTACTTCTTCATTAGATTTCCTTATCATCTGCCCAGCCTTTTTACAACATTGGTGGGGTCGGCGTCTAGTCTGACCGGGTGCAACTGAATAAAAATATTTTACATGGAGCGGCTGCCTATCTAACTTCCACAATTCAGTTACTGGTAAGGCTTGGTAAGACTGTAATCGTTGCTTTTCCTAAAACTAGTTAAAACCCGTTAAGGTGGCGGCGCCAGTGTAGCCCGCGAAATTCAAATATTCTTACGTTTTTTGCTAAGTCTAAGTTCATTTAACCCATTTGAATGACTTTTTCATGAAATAGTTACAGAATAGGTTTATATGAACTAAGAAGGCTGTATTAATGATTTTAATTAAGTAACCACATACGTGTTACTTGTGCGACTCATTTTTCATCAACGTACAACTTGACACTGACCTTCAAATTGCAAAAAACCTAAGAAAATTTGAATTTCGCGACACTTCCCCCTGAAACCGGTGCCAAAATATTCCAAATATTTTTTCAAACAAAAGTAAACTTCCAGAAATGCCTGAACATCGCAAAATATTTGTTCTGAACACACTTTACGTAAGCACCGTTGGCGTAGCAGCTAAATGTAAATTTTATTGTTCATATATTTTAGGCGGCGTTATGGGGGATGTGAATAAGACGAGATATTACGTACACCACTTTATGAAACCGTTGTTTTAAGAAATATTATTGTTAGAGAAGGCACAAGCTTCTAAGGTTTAAGTCGTGTAGTTATTGCTTAGAGAAGTTACCTTTTTCAGTCGAAATAATTCCTGCAATGTGCCAAGGAAGACCTTTTCCTTACATTATTGTAAGGAAAAGTTTTCTTAGAGTTATAAACAGGGTGTAACATAATAAACACAAAGAGCTCTCGTGTGGTGTCTCAGACCATGAAACTGAACAACATTTGTTCTAAGGCTCTTGGAAATTCATTATGGTTCTTTTCTTTTAGTTTTACCATACTTGTTGATCAGTTGATCGCGTCAGTTCCGCAAGAAAGTCCAAAGTGCGAATTTCGAACTCGTAAAAAAAAGATTGTTCAATTTCATGGTCTGAGAGACCACAAGGGAAGTCTTGCGTTTATTGTATTACACCATGTAGTTCGTGTCGCTGGATCATTAATCAGAGTAGTCTGTAATAGAGCATTATCGGTGCGGTTTCCGTTTTCTGCCGTCTCTCCTAACTCCCTCGTTGGTGCAGTGGTCGCAAGCGTGACTGCTGAGCAAGAGGTCCTGGGTTCAATTCCCGGGTTGGGCAAAGTGTTATTGAGTTTTTCCGTAAATAATTTTTCTGTAGCAGCCACGGAGTTTGGATTTGTGCCCGATTGATGGCAATAGTCTCGCCCCTAGGACCTGGACTTAAACATAATTGGCGAAATGTGGGTGTACTATTAGGTACACTGCCTAACCCTGCGTGGATTACAAGCGCGATGTTATGTTATGTGATACACACCTTTTTATTATTTCCTTTAATATACTGGCACGTAACTATAAAAAAAAAAAAAACTACAGCATTTCTTTTCTTCACGATCGTGAAGGAACATCTTCCTTTGTTCCCATAACGAATGAAAATAATGATCATGGCAACAGTTCCATAGTCTTTCTCCGAGAATCACACAGGCTGCAGGTAATAGCCTAATACGTACCTTACTCATGTCTAGACTGAACTTTATAGAGCAATCCAAATATATTATCTTAGAAAACGTAATGGTATACGAGTACTATAAATAATATCAAGATTACTTGCGCCTGTTTTATAAATGCCTGGTACTTGTGAAAAGTAATGGTAGCAAAATAAATCTTGCTGATGAGACCACCTGTTGTTGCTAGCCGTACCTATTGTTTTTGGCTGGTTTCTCTGAATAGGGGCTATCCTATTGTAAATGAAATCTACATTTCATTGTTTTTTTGTTACAATTCTCTCGCAGGTCTGCCTGTAGAGGGTTCTTTAGAATTACTACTAGATTATCTGTTTTTTATCTTTTTGTTTCGTGCGCTGCATTTTTAATGAAAATGATAACCATTCTTTTTCTTTTGATACAAAAAATTGTAGTCTGAAATATTTGATACTTTTATTTTATTAAATGTTTAAATCTGGTTATCAAATAAAGTGGTTCTAGTCCATCATGAGCTTGGATATACGAGGAAAGCATTTATTAATGTTCAACTTGACGCCGATAGGTTAATGGGACATTTAGTCTCTGGCTCTTATCGCACTACTACTAGGTTCAGAATGCAGTGTATTTCACAATCGTGTTTTTTGCATTTACTTCTACGAGTGTTTTATTTCCCCGGATAACCATAAACTAAGTCCAACGTGATTCAATTTCTATACTCCCAAAATGATTCATGACAAGAAATACTTTTCGTTCTATTATTTTATTTCATCTTAACTCTATTGAAAAACGTTGTTTGATACACGTGGGCATTTGTGAGTCAATAACTTCCTCGCCTTCGGCTTGGGAGTAGATTCCGCCTCGGCTGCAATAATAAAGTTTGTCCACTTGTATCAAAATGTATTATTCTATCTCGTTTACTCTTACTACTGATGTGTTAAGTGTGTCCTTGTCTCAATGTCAGTGTGTCCTTGTCAAAAAGGCTATTTTACTTAGCGCGGGAATTTGCGAAGAAAAATAGCTATTCTTTCTGTTGGGTAAGCAATGGAAACATCTTCCTTCGCAAGCAAATGGGCGATAAACAGCTGCTGATAAATTCAGAGAAATGTCTTCAAGATCTCTCCAGCAAGTGACTAGTCGAACTTGCGCCCAGTCATTACTTGGAAACCTTAGGTTATTTATTATATCTGTTTCACTTTTTAATTACCCTTTTAACTTCGATTGTAAACTTTACACTTTGCTACAATTTATGCACTAATAAACACAACCCACACAGAATAAACCTCACTTACACACGAAAAATTAATATAAAATACACATACACACATACTTCCCCCTACCACTACATTATATCTGAAAGAAAAGCGATGTTATTGTCAAATACCAAGAATATCTCTCTCAGTGTTTCTCTTTTGTTCATTATTAAAAACATAAATGGCTAACATAAATAATATAAATCAGGACCTAGATAATCTGAACCTTGAAAACTCATTCTCTTGTGACCCGCATGACTGTATTAAATATATAAGTAGAGCTGACAGTAGTATAAAATTATTGCACATAAATATTCGTAGCGTTAATAAAAATTTTGATACCCTCCTAGCATTGATGTGTTTAATTAATATTGATTTTGATCTAGTTGTTTTGACTGAGTGTTGGCTGAGTAAAGTGATTAACCTCCCAGTTCTGATCGGATACCAATCGCACTCAACAAAGAACATTACAAATCAAAACGATGGAGTTATAATCTACACTAAAATCGGGCTAAACGTCAAGGTATGGGAACCAAACATTAATTATGCAAATTGTCTTGTATGTCAAATTGATAAAAAGCTCTCAGTAGTAGCAATATATCGCTCTCCATCGAATAATACCAAGGATCACTTCGATAGCTTTCTGACTAGTTTAAATAATATTTATGACGAAATATCGTACTCACCTAGCATCTCAACTGTGGGAGATCTGAATATTGACATTAAATTGAATAGTAGGAATGACCGTGCACTAGAATACCTAATCCTAAATGCGTCCCATGGACTACTACCAACCCACCTCCTACCAACCAGAATGGATAATTGCCTGGATCATATCTTATTAAAAACAAAGACAATGGCCACCACGTTGGTGTTGGAGTCGCATATTACTGACCACAAACCGATTATTCTTTCGATTTCAAGTACAAACCCGACACGGATCAAAAGTTTCACTATATCCCGATCAAATCACGAAGCTATTAAGACAGAGTTAGCAAACGCCGACTTCTCAGATATCTACAATATTAAAGACGCAAATACTGCTATGACTACACTGATTTCGAAGATATCAACAGCAATAACCAAACACACAAAATTTATCAATGTTCCGAGAAAACAAAGAACCTTAAAACCTTGGATAACACCGGGGCTTCTAAAATGTATCAAGCACCGAGACAAACTGCACGTAAAATCTAAAAAGTCACCAGAAAATTTAATACTACATGTAACCTATACGCGTTATCGAAATTTCTGCAATGTGCTACTGCGAAAATTAAAGAGGACTTATGAGAAGAGTGAACTCGAAAAATCTAGGAATAATCCTAAAGCATTGTGGAAAACCATTAAGCAAATAACAAATACTGGTAAAATATGCTCTAGTCCTGTTGAACTGCTCAAAACATGTGACAGTCCTGCGTCTTCCCTTAACCATGTCTGTTCTTTCTTCAGCAATATAGGTAAAAACATGGCTGCTAAAATAATTAATGATAAAAATAAAGCGCCTTCAGACTGCGAGACCATTCATGCTGGTAATAACAAGACACGGCATCCGCCTGTGAATTCACTTGTTATACAAAAAGTTGACGAATCTGACATAGACACTATTATAATGCAGATGCGCCATGATAGTGCCGTAGGCTGGGATGGAATCTCCTCCTCGCTCTTTAAGACTTGTCGCCATATTCTTTTATCGCCGATAACATATATCTGCAATCTTTGCATTGAGACAGGAGTTTTTCCAGATTCGCTGAAGAGGGCCATAGTCCACCCAATTTTTAAGGGCGGGAACAGAGGCTGTGTCGATAATTATAGGCCTATTTCAGTACTGTCGTCGCTCTCTAAAATCCTCGAGAAGATTCTTAACAAAAATCTTAGAAGCTTTCTCGATAAATACGAAATTATAGCGGGTAATCAGTACGGCTTTCGCTCTGGAGTCTCCACTGAAGACGCAGTATTGGATTTAACGCAATCTATTGTTAAGTCCCTGGACAGTAGAACAAAGTGCCTTGGTATTTTCTTGGACCTGTCAAAAGCCTTCGACACAGTTTCTGTCCCCAAACTAATTTCCAAGCTAGAGTGTTTGGGTGTACGTGGCATAGCTCTGGAAATTTTCAAAGATTACCTGAGGAATCGCACCCAGCTGGTAAAGATTGGTTCTAGCTACAGTGATGAAGAGGAGGTGCTATACGGTGTCCCCCAAGGAAGCATTCTAGGCCCCACACTTTTTCAAATATACATAGATGACCTTTGTAGAATGTCAATACCAGCTTGTAAGATCTATGCTTATGCAGATGACACAGCGATTCTGGTTGATGGGTCCTCGTGGGAAGACGTGAAACGAAAGGCGGAATTTGCACTGTCTTCAATGATGAACTGGCTTGACCTAAACCTGCTAACATTAAATCTAAAAAAAACCTACTCCTTACCCTTTGCAATCCGGTGCAACAACAAACCTACAAATAGTTTCACGATAACGGCTCACTCCTGCCAGAATCAGTCAATGTCGTGCTCATGCCCTTCTATTTCTAGAGCTGATAGTGTTAAGTACTTGGGTGTGCATATAGACGATGGACTAAAATGGGACAAACAACTCGATACACTAACTACTCGAACACTGCGTCTTATTCACATCTTCAAATCTCTCCGAGAATCCGCCAGTATTGACACTCTCAAAATGGTGTATTATACATTATGCCAATCGATTATTGGCTACTGTATAACTGTATGGGGTGGAGCAGCGAAGACTCATCTTCTCCGCGCAGAAAGGTCGCAAAGAGCTGTACTTAAAGTTATGCTAAGGAAACCCTACAGATACCCTTCAACGCAACTTTACGCTGATTGCAAAGTACTGACGGTTCGGCAGCTCTTTATTCTCCAATCTGTCCTGAGGATACATGCCCGTTTACCTCTATCTGATCCAAGAAAGCGTACATATGTTCCCCCAGGTGTACAGTACAAAACCTCATTTGCAAGACGTCATTTCTATGTCTCAAGCCATCAAGTTTTTAAAAAAATAGAGAAAGAATTAAATATAATAGACCTAAATAAATTTAGTGTCAAATCAAAAACCTCGAACTGGCTCATATTGCAGGACTATATCAAAACAGAATCTTTACTATCTTACATCGCTTGACATCATAAACCTCAACTAATATCACAAATACTCAAACACATATACACAATTATACACACACACACACATATACATCGGCACACACTCCCACTGCCTTCCCACACACCCACACACCCATGTCACACACACCACCCCTCAACACTCACACATTTTTTTTATTTTTTATTTTTTATTTATTTATTTTTTTCTTTCTGGTTATTATTAATATGCATTATAATGGTAGACCACACTTTCACTCTTGTGTTCAGTTTTACTGAATTAATATTTTTGTCCGATCTCTGTCTCTTAAGATACAGGTCTCCTAGTTTAAGAGACAGGGTTCATTATTATTTTTGTATGCATAGACTTTTGTAGACTTAAATCTTCGGTGCACAAAAACTGTATTCATTATTTTTACTGTATTTCTGCCACCTTGTTTTTGAACTATGTGTCTGTGTGTATTACTTGGATAAATAAACAATTTTTTTTTTTTTTTTTTTTTTTTTTTTTTAAATGTTATTAATGCTTAGTGACTTGTAAACGCGCAATTATGGCATTTAAGGTATTATAATAAAACACAGATTCTCAAGAAGTCGGTGTAGTAGTAGTAAAGGTAGGTGCTACAGCTCCAACGGGTATTATAGTCGGCGAAGTGATGTTCAGCGTCGGGGTCGATGAGTTGAACTGGAACATCACTAGCTCATACGTCACTATGGTGCCGGCTACCTGTGGTTTGAAGAAGAGGGATGATTAGTTCATCTGCTGTGCATCAATTTGTCAATCGTTAGATTCACCCTACCATCGTTGTTGAAGTTCTAACATTACGTAAGTCAAAAACAGTAACTTTACAGGAGAGTGTAAAAACTGCATAATAGTACAATACCATTTTATAATTTGTGTTCATTTTAAATTAGATAGAGACGTTGCTTGTATCTGATTGGCTGAAATAACGCGTCTTCCAATTCTCTAGCGAACGACATCAAAAATTAAAATGTCAGAACCATCAAAAATTTACTTACGTGGTGTTAGAACTTCAGCGACGTCATGCCAAAAAATATTTTTTCTGTTCCATTGGAGTATCTCATACTGTAAATCGTATCTATTATTGTCATCGTATACGCATTCATTTCATGCGAGTTGTGCGAGCTCTCTTTTCTTAGTTTAAACACATCCACGTGATCTAAGTTCGGTATTTTTTTTGTTAAACTTATTGCATAAGATTCTGTAAAATCTCCTCTTGGGAAAGGGCACTGGCTTCTGTAACAGGTCTATCGCCTAGCACAGGAGTAAGGGACTTTACACAATTTTGTAATCACTTTCTTGTGTATTATTGACGGTGAATACACGTCTAACGATTTTAATCTTGGATTGTGTGTTATTTTAGTTAAGCACTTGATCATTCATCTGTTCATAAGTAAATGTTTTGCTAGCTTGTACCAAATGAATAAAATTTTTAGTTACAATGCAGAACGTAATTCTTATTGCATTTTACTATTCTGCGCTTAAAAAGCAAACAATTATGTTGAAAATGACACCTTAAAAAAAACAAAACGTACTTTGTTTTTGTTTTGCGAAAATAAACGTCACCATATTCTGTTTTAAAGCGAAATTTGCGGTTTGATAGAAACCTAACACACCGTAGCATTCGCTTCAAAAAACTGCTTTTAAAATGTACGAACAACGTTTCACTCACAGTTAAAAGTAATCCTCTGGTTACCGAGAAGAACTGTAGACCACTTAACGCCACTTTGTCTCCGTTAACCTGGTCTAAAAACCTCTGCACCTGATGAAAATGTTTGTGTCAGTTTATTGTTTTTAAAGCCTTTCACATGGTTGATAAAGAGGAGCTTGTGGCGAAATAATAACAGTTGGTCGGGCCTTTTAATTAAGCCGTGCTTGCTTAGGTTGGTCCGTGGATGGGTGACCACCCATTAAACATAGGTACCGAGTTTCCATTTCCGAGTGTTGTGGAGGTCAGATAAGCAGTCTCTCCTTGTAAAATACTGGTATTTAGTTGTATCCGTTTAGACTTGAAGCTGACCCCAACAAAGTTGTAAAGTGTCTGGGCAGATGATAAGGAAATTTAATGAAGAATTAAGCTAAAAATTAAGAAAGTATTCTAGTTCTAGATGTAGTAAGAGGAGGATCTTTTCTTTAGATACTTACGCACATACAATCACACACACACGCACACACACACACACGCAGGATTCAATTATCAACATTATTGTGGTATTAAAAAAAAAAAAAAAAGATTATTATAATAATTGTACTAGTTTTTTGTAACTTTTTGTAAGGGATAGGGACTGTTATTCCTTAATACAGGTTATTCTATAACCTAGCTAGGAAAGCAGAACTTCACCCAACAGATTGTGATTGACATGGTACTAACTTATATGTATAACTTTGTGTATGCCTCAAGTACTACAATCTTTTTTTTTATGAAATAAAATTTATTATTATTATACTTTATTTAAGGCGGAGGCGGTAGCCCGCAAATTTTCGTGTTACAAATTGTGAGCCATACAGCCTGACACACCTGCAAATTGCTAATAAGCAGTAGAACTGTTAGATAAAATCACTTTGGCACAAGCCAGGGTTGAACGTCGTAACTCTGTCCTTAAGGAGCCAATCTGTAAGATCATACAAGTTCCCAATAACTGGGACCAGTAGACCACAATGATTTTACTACCTAGGTTTTCTCTGGTGTTCTCATAATTTGGTATCCTCACTATCCGCTCTGTGCCTCCTCGCCTCTCCTCTCTGTGGGTTTGTTTTCTCTTCCTTACCTCTACACAATACACCGGTGAGGGCACATCATACAACACGGGCGCCGGCACCGCAGACGCGCTGTTCACTTGTGAGGCTATCAGGGATACTGCCACCGAGCGTGACAGCAGGTAGACCAGGGAGAAGAGGAAGTATGTCGCAGCTTCGTGTCCGCCAAGAGGACCGGATTTGGAAACGACGATTCTGTGAATGATTAAATTCAGAAAATGGTGAGAGTAGTTTTTGTTACCTCTCGGTATAGGAGAGATTTTCTTCAAAAGATTGAGTTAAACAAAACTGGAGCTCACAACAGTTTAATATTTACACTTTTGACTTTGTGAAAAAGTTGAGCTCGAAAGCTCAACAAAGCTCGCCCGCTCGCTGCTCTCTTTCAAAGTTGGTTGATGTAAACTGTGTAACTAACTTAATAAAAGGATGGAATTTGCTGTGGGTCAAAAACGCTGTCCGTGTCAGGTTGGTGGCACTAAAATGTTTACTTACTTTTTTGCTTTGTTACCGGTGCATTCTCCAGTACCTTTCAAGCCATCCCTGAAACAGGACCATTTCGTTTACTTTTAACATTTTTATAAGCATTCGAAAAAAAAACACGTTATTTTTATTTTTCATCATCTTTGCCTTCCAGCCCGAAATTGGTGCCGGTGACTGAAAAGTTGTGTGGTAATTGGTTATCGTGGTATGGACATGTGATGCGGAGGAATGAGGAAAATGTAGTGAGGAAAATGTTGACGATGAATGTAGATGGCTATAAGAGCAGAGGAAGTCCAAAGAAACGATAGATGGACTGTGTGAAGAAAGATATGGCTAGAAAGGAGGTGACTGCTGAGATGACGAGTAATAGAGAAGTATGGAAGTAGAAGACATGCTGCGCCGATCCGAAATAAGTTGGGATTAGGGCAGGAGAATGATGATCTCTTTCAGTCCGAATTCGTATTCTGTGGGTCTCTAGTCTAGGCCTAATTCATGAATTGAAACAATGACTGATCCAGGGCTGCATCCAGCGGATTGCCAAAACCCTCTACTAAAAGGTTCCGGGCTACTAAACCATTCTTAACAATTTAGCTTTATGATTTGAATAGCTTCTAATAAAATACTTACTCCAAAGTATTGAACAGCTGCAAACAGATGAAGAACAGGTTGTTAGCAAAAGATATGAAGACCACACCGCTGATGACGCCGTCCACCTTGCGTACGATTTGCGTGGCTCGGCAGTAGTCCTCTCGAGTTACCCGCCAGAAAATCTCCGGTAGATACTGGAAATGGAATAGCATAAAAATTATACCCTATAAGGTTCCCACTGCTAGGACTCGGGCCTCCACTCTAAGAGAAGAAGTTGGCTGTGATCCACCACGCGGGCCCAGCACGCTTGGTGGATGTCACATGTCTAAGAATTCTTGGTTTTAGGACGTGCCGGATTCCGTACGACGTTCTCCATAAATGTTGTTGAGAATTATATAAAATGTGTTATCTTACTAGAGCTAGCCACGGAATAAACTAACAAAGTAGCCCTAGAAGAATACTTCTCGCAAGTAGTTAGTACTTTCGGTCTCGTTTATGGACTCTATCATTATGAAGTAGAGCTGTCAACGTAAATTATTTTCTACATCGAAGACGAAAGTATTTTTAGCTATGGATTGATTAATTGGAATGATTAAACTCAGGTTAGAAGTAGCTGTTGAAGTGCAGGCTGTTATTATATTGATCGATAAACAACACACAACAACATTAATTTATTCTCAGGCAACCTTTGCCCATAGACATATGCCTTACAGACTAACATAAATATGATAAAATACAATTTGGGTCAGTAAATAGAACCTTAAAACTATGTTAGTAACACTTCACTTGTGCACTATGTCACTGTCCGTTCATGTGGCACGTGCCCGTCAATAAGACAGAGTACCTGGGTAAGTTTATAAAAAATATGAAGACAAAAACAGATTAAAAATCATAGACACAGATATATTTTCTCATTATTTTTCATATAAGTACACATATTTCTTTCACGTTAGAGCAACACAAAATAACTTTTGTTAGTCTACAACTTGCCGTGGGAACAGCGTCCCCTGCCGAGGTAACCACTCACTTACGTTCACCGAGAAACTTCGGTAAGCCCCTGATAAGAGTATTAGACCGTCTGCGTCTGACTGCAGCTTTATAAAGTGGCAAGTCCAATGGACTTGACTTGTGCGGTCTGGGTACGGCTTTATTTGTTTTAGTAGTACGTAGTTTTATGTGAAAATTATGGTTCGTAATCTTAAATTGGAAGAAAAAATGGATGTTTACGAGTTTGGCTGCCATTTTTTGGTGTTGTTTCATCTAAAATTGAAGAAAATACGAGTAGGTACGATGTTCAAGGGTGCTTTCATATTGGCAAAAAAGTACGATACAGATGAAAGTCTGTGTACTTATAGTGTCAAATAAATTCTTGACACGCTTGCTAAAGATATATTATATGGACGGACGAATGAAAATTGAATTGGTTTTCTGAACTTAACGCTCGGTAACTGATTGAGTGACATGGTATTACTTAATCTAAACCACTGAAGATAAAAAGAGAAATTGCCTCGGCACTGTAGATGCATAATTATTATAAAGTTTGTAAAGTAATCCCTAATATACTCTATATTAGGGATTATTTTGCAACCAGGATATTGAATAATTAAAAATCCTGGAAAATTATTCAATATCCTGGGATATTGAATAATTTATGTAAACGAGTTCGCGAGTAAAATCCAGTAATTATACTTAACAAGCTGCTGCCTTGTATTCACAGATTTAACATCTGCATGAAGCGCAAACTTTTGCATTCTTTTTACGTAAATTACACAAAATTCAGCGCTGCATATTTGCTTTTGTTCAGAAAGTACACCAATGCACTGCGGCCCGCATAATTATATTATTGTCCGTATTTCGGTATGCCAAGTTTGTATTTACGCCCCGTACACGACCGCAGGACCGTGCTACTTAGCCGGTTATAGACGATAGGTGCTGCGTGTGCAGTTTTACTTTTACAGTCAAACTATAAAGACATGCAACAGAACAAAAACCTTTACCTGATGTAAAACCTTCGTGCAAAACCGAGTACCATAACCAAGGATGAACTGTCCATTTTTCTCCTACACTCGTTCATGCAAGGCGGTAAAGTTTGACTGTACAGTCAACACTGCTCATGCATATCCATTATGGTGGGCTTTATTAACCAAGATCGCCAGACCTACGTCATTTTATAAACGCTGAAGCTTTTTCTGAGAATTTACCTTACTAGAGGACAATTGCATATTATGAAAAGTCTGTCGTGGTGGCTTTGCTTTGGTGTGCTAAATAGCTTCTAAGTTACGTTATACTATGAGCGCTAGTATGATGCTACCTCCTCCACTGCCAGACGTTTTGTATGGTGGAAACTCACCGCCAGACACCTTTAAAGTGTGATAAATTATAATTGAACTTACGTTATATTATACTCAATCCTTTATACAAACTTACGTTCTTCATGATATCAAATTTTTCTTACCTAAATAAGAAAAAGTATCAGCTTTAATGAAATGACGTAGGTATAGCGGTCACGGGATTGCCTCTATCACGTTCAGCGGCACTTAAGTATGACATTTGTTTTCTTGGCTTCACTCTGTTTCTTTCCTCTTAGTATGCTTTAAGTCATTTCTTTTATTTGTTTTTTCCACAGTTGCTATTGCAACACGCGTGTCGCTTGTGCGTGTAGTTCGTGGTCAGGCCGTTATTGCTGTAACGTGCCCGCGGCTGCATGGCTGCAGTCCGTACTATGTGTACTTACCTTTACACAATGTGTTTCAGGTAATACAATATGAAAATAATGAAAAAAGGTTTTAATTTTTATATTCGCTTTTGTGTTAAATGTGGTTAATGAATTTTCGATCGTTATGGAAGTTTCAATGTAAGTGATGCTACATACTTTTAGACACTTTGGATCCAGTAGCTGACCATAAGTAATTAGCTAAGTACATAATATTCGGCATCCATTCAACTCGATCGGCAATATCCATTCGGCATCTACCCTGATTGAATCATGTCGTCTGGTCGTTTCTGCACAATTTGAAATAAGCCGAGCGACTTTTTTCCGAACGCATATCTGCACATACGTAGATTCGATTTTGGAGATCGCCGAATTTTAACCTTTAACTTTTTAAAAAGACATTTAGAAGAGTGAACTTCGTTAATTGTGTCACACGTTGTCCATTTGCTTAGGGTGTGACCTGTGGTCACTGTTATTATTTACTTTACACGTTACCATAATTTCCCATAATAATGTCATGATTTGTACAATTATAATATTGCATGTTTTTTTATCAATTCAATATGGATTATTTAATTTAAATTATTTTGTTATAAATTTTGATCTATCAACTATTAATTTTAATGAATATTATCACTAAAATTTAATTTTATATTATATTTTTGTAAATTAAATTCTAATTTCAATTCTATTCTAATTTCGCATGACTATGATTAAATTTATTATTGTTATGTAATATTTAATTGCTAATGGAATGTTTTTATTTATTTTTAGTCTTAGCTTTTGTCGTGTAAACCAGACAATAAAGCAACGTTATCTGCTCCTTAGAATGTATCTAAGCAGGTTTAAGAAAAGTAAAAAAAAGTTTTCTAAATTTAAAAAAGTTTTCTAAACCATACCTTCCCTTGTGCAGCAAGCAGCTTTTTGTTAACCTGGTCCAGTCTTGACTTCAAGTAGTAACTCATACAGATGACGAACAAGTCGGAGAAGTTCCATATGAATGTGGATTGGAAGTGGAGAAACTAAAACAAAGAAAAAAAGAATAGTTCAAAATATTAACACATAACGTCACGGTTGTAATTCTCGAAGGGATATACTGAGGTGTACAATATTAAATTATAGTACATCCACATCAGACAGGCACCTAACGTCTTTTATTCACAAACTTTTTAAAAACAATTGAAAACTCATACTCGGAATTGCCTCGATGGTGTAGTGGCATGCGCGACTGCTGAGCAAGAGGTCGTCGGCTCGAATCCCGCGGGTCGGGCAAAGTGTTATTGGGTAAGAATAAAGACTGGTTGGTAAGTGTAGTAAGGTTGATAAGAATTTCTCAGTAGCAGCCAGGAAATCTGGATTTGTGCCCGATTGATGGCAATAGGCTTGCCCCCAGTTACCTACATGGGACTTAAACATAACTGACGAAATGTACGTGTGTTATTAGGTACACCTCTGCCTAACCCTTTTAGGATTACAGGCGTGATGTTATGCTTTGTGAAAAATCATAACATTTATCAATACCCTGACATTTGAGTGAATGACTTAAAATTAAGCGGGTACCTATAGCACAGAGTAATCCTTATGCGTCTCCTTTTTAACCCCCGACGCGAAAAGAGGGGTGTTATAAGTTTGACCGCAATGTGTGTGTGTGTGTAGCACCGTAGCTCTTAAACGATTGAACCGATTTGGATGCAGTTTTTTTATTTGAATGCTAGTTTCTTGGCGATGGTTTTTTATCAAAATCGGTGCAGCCATTTACCAGTTATGGGGGATGAAAGTGGGTATGAAATATCGAATATTTTCAAATATACCCAAGTGGGGTACCAAATGAAAGTGCATGAAGTGTATATTACAATTAGACATGTTTTATCAAAATCGGTGTAGCCATTTTATTGACTTTTCAAATATTTGTTCGCTTTTCTTTGTTGCGATGGGGGTTTTTTTAATTTTATAAATGTTTCAAGTCCGATTGACGTTCATTTATTGTTTTGTTTGTCTTGTGTCAATAATATAATTTATATTTAATCTGAAATGAAATTTATATCAAATTATAAAACTGAATTTTAGTCTCAAAATTTCATTATACGAGTATTATAAAAGATAGACGTATCGGCAATTAATCATTGTCATATATTTTAAGAGCATGTCGAATGTTGAATATTGATGTTGACCTTGAATTATTTACAAATATTGCCCAAAAAAAAACGTTATGACATTTTTATGAAAAAAAAAATGAAATGAATTCTCTTCAGATATTTATATGTTTAACTCTCAAGCTGTTTATGCCGTTTTGTCAATTTTATACATATGTTTATGTAAGTGGAGACTTGTAATTGGCCTTCTTTTACATATTACTTCTGACTACCCGAATGTATTAGCTGTAAGTTTTCTTAAAATTAATAAAATAAACGATTATATTTTGAAAATAATTAAAAGTTTTCAAACTTAAGTTTATTTCATCATCATCATTTCAGCCGAAAGACGTCCACTGCTTGACATAGGCCTCCCCCAAGTGTCGCCATATTGACCTGTCCCGTGCGACTCGCATCAAGCGGATCCCCGTAACCTTTACCAGGTCAAGTTTATTTACCTGAGTAATAACTCCTAGTACTAGGGAGTACGGCAAATAGTTGAAGACCCACGGATAGAAGTGTGTGACGAACCCTTGATAAGTTTCCATATTCGCGTTACAAGCTGCAGATCCTGCGAATGCTGACAGGAGGGACAGGATGTGTTCAACTGTAATAAAAAAAAACACATCATCACCATCTGCCTGTTCCCAACTATGTTGGGGTCGGCTTTCAGTCTAACCGGATGCAACTGAATACCAGTATTTTACATGGAGCGACTGCCCATCTGATTTCCACAACCCAGTTAATACTGGGTAATACGATGT
The DNA here is from genome assembly GCA_910589295.1 of Noctua janthe. NCBI lineage: Eukaryota > Metazoa > Arthropoda > Insecta > Lepidoptera > Noctuidae > Noctua > Noctua janthe. The sequence continues at coordinate 5,850,493 of OU342556.1, read as the reverse complement.
CTCTTGGTAAGACTGGTTGTCAGAATTTCGGGCCACTGACTATCTATAATGACTCTCAAAGATCTGACAGCCGAGACCAACGGCTTCGACGGAAACTCGGTATGTAATGCGTAACCCACCCGCGTACCAACTTAGGCAAGCTCTGTTATTATTTAGCCATGACCTCTTAGTCATAAAAACGAAACACATTATCGTGTCATCAGAATTTCTCAGTAGTAGCCACAAAATCAGAATTTTTCACCCTCACCCCGTATTACATGGGACTTAAACATAATACGGTGAAATGTACAATGTAGAGTACACCCAGTACCGTTAGGTACATCTCTGCCTAACCCATCGAGGATGAACTAGGTGTAGCCGCACTTCGGCGTTTAGCCGTAACATATATAAATAAATATATTATTTTTCAATAAGTATTAGCAGGAATATTGACAAGAGATGTTAAATCTTAACATTCAGTAAAATCCTCCCGTCAAAACGGCTTCAGTTCCAATTAAAAACGAGAAAATGATCAGATCAATAACTGGAGCGGCGGGGTATCCTACGCGTTCGTCGGGTATAAGATCAATATTTATTTATAGCAAAATTAATTAATCGTGGAATCGCAATTAATTACTTTTCAAGGAAGTTTACTTCCATAATCCGAGCGTTATCCATTAATTTATTTGAAAAAAATATCCGCAAGAATCAAAAAGCTACTTCGTCTGTAGGCACCACCCATCTAGCTGAAGAAGCTACTCACATAAAGCCAATATCAATACAACAGCACAAGTAATATTGCACTTCTTGGTCAAGCTGCAATCGAAGTTGGGGTCCATGTCCTCAGCCTTAGCTATGTGCTGCACCAGCTGCGGCCAGCGGCGTGCCACTTGGAAGAACATAGCCATCGTCACGCAGGTCGTAGTGTAGAAGATTACTGGTGCTGGATGGAGGAAAAGAATGAGTATGAATCATCATTAATCTACCAAGCCTTTTTCGAACTGTGTTGGGGTCGGCTTCTAGTCTAGCGGCTGAATACCAGTATTTTACTTGGAGAGACTGCTTTAAAGTTGTGTGGTAATCGCTTGTGGTGGTATGTGTTGCGGAGGAATGAGGAAAATTTCGTGAAGAAAGTTTTGAGTATGAATGTAGATGGGTATATGAGTGAAGGAAGACCAAAGAAACGATGGATGAACTGTGTAAAGAATGATATGGCAAGAAAGGAGGTGTCTGAGATGACGAATATTAGAGAAGTATGGAAGAAGAAGACATGCTGCGCCGACCCCGAATGAATTGGGATAAGGGCAAGAGAATGATGGCTTGGAGTGACTGTCTACCTCCACAACCCAGTTACTGGTCATGGTCAGACTTTACTGTTAATGACACTCGGGCATAACGTATTTACGTGCTTGCCAAGGTAACGAGGGATGTCGGTCCATACACGGACCGATCTCAGCAAAGGTTATTCTCTTATTTCAGTTTCTTTCGATGTTGGTGTAAAACAGAGTAGAGCGAGAGAGAGCAGCGATGGCCCAGTGGTGGCGGCCCCGACTTACGAACAGGAAGTCGTGGGTTCGAACCCAGTCAGGCGCATTACTTTGTGTAATTTATTTCATCATCACTGTTCTCAAAAACGGTGAAGGAAAACATCGTGAGGAAACCGACATGTCCTAGAACCAAAAATTCGAATGACATCTGTCATCTGCCAACCCGCACTGGGCCCGCGTGGTGGATTGTAGCCCATTCCCTCTTATAAAGAGGAGGCCTGTGTCCCAGCAGTGGGAACATTATAGGCTGATAATGATGATGAATGATAAAACAGAGTGCCACATTTTACTTACACGTCCCGTTGAGAGACACATGGGAGTTGGCCAGTTTGTTGATACAGAGTACTGTCATGAACATCTGACCGATAAGCGACAGTAACGAGTACACACACTTCCATGACGTTTTCACGAATCTAGAACAAAAATAATAAGATTAACTGGATCAACGAAACATGCTGTTTTTTACTCGACTGCGGCGAAGCCCAAAAGGAAGGTTATTTGTCTGTACGTGTGTTGTAGCTACTGATGCACACCTCTGCCGGATCGGCATGGGCAATGGTATGATGTAATGTCTTAACCATTACATCTCCAGGCATTATAACCGACTGCAATTAGTGATTAAACCTTCTCTCGGAATATCTTACGTTGATTTTGGGTACCTAGCTTAAGACATAACACTAAAAGGTTAGATTCTATTGTAATCTTTTACTCTAGATGGCAATTGTTTAGTATAATTTCAACGATGACTTTCAACAGGATTTTCACACCTAAAAGTTTTTCGGTAGCTTGTGTCATAATTTTTGACCTTCATACCTTCGTTATCACTGATGGGTTATCAATTTGTCAAACCTCTAAGATTATAAATCTATACTAATATTATAAAGCTGAAGAGTTTGTTTGTTTGGTTGAACGCGCTAATCTCAGGAACTACTGGTTCGATTTGAAAAATTCTTTTAGTGCTGGATAGCTCATTTATCGAGGAAGGTTATATGCTATAACATTTCACGCTGAAGAAGGTCGCGGGCTACAGCTACTTCATACATACAATTACACGCAATGCTCTATCCAAAACATACTGTAGTACCTTTATTATAAGGTTTTAACTTACTTGACATTACTGGCGATATTGGTAAACACGCCAACGAATGGGAGCAGAGAGAACACCTGGCCGATGATCAGGGTAGCTCTCAGTGCCTGCGAGAACGTTGTGACGGTCTTCTGAGACTTGGGCCTAGCCACGTCTATCTTGTTCTCTGGAAGTAAAAAATATTATGATAATAACTGAATACGTCACAAAAAAGAAGCACAATAGATTGTTTTCTAAACGCATCTCTTCTGGCCTTGTCTCATGTTACTTGGGGTCGGCGCAACACGTTTTTTTCTTCCATTCTCCTCTGTCAACCGTCACGCTATCATTTACTCCTTTTTCTTTCATATCATTCCTCACACAGTCCATCCATCGTTTCTTTGGTCTTCCTCTCTCTCGCTCCATCCATCAACGTTTATATTCATCACTCTTTTAGTCACATGCGATTCGTCCCTCCTCATCTCATATCCATACCAAGACAGTCTATTCCCTTTCAAGTTTTCTGTAACTGGCGCATCTTTTAAACTTCCTCTAATATACTCGTTCCTTAAAACGAAATAACGGGAGCTTAAAATGATTGGTTATCACAGAAGATATCCTGTAAGTGACAGTATAAGTTTAGTTTTAAACCGTGAAAACTCAAAGCAGTGATTGTTATCTATTTGTCAGAGACAGGAGGCTTGTGCTCGTGCAGTAGGAACATTGCATTGGCGGCTTCATTACTATCAACTGTTCTCGCAAGACATCCTTGATACGGAAGATGAAATATGAATGCGATATTTTTTAGGAAATTCAATACGTACTGTCCACTAAAGGCAGAAGTGGCATGTTGAATGCTGAAAACCACAGAGCACACTGCACGTTGCAAAATTCAGATCCGTAGATGAAGAAAGCTTTTCTCTCTACAGTCCATTGTCGAGTGTTGGTAGCTAGTAGCTACCTGTTTGTCAAAACACCTACCTCGATAATCCTTTCTAATATCGAACTACCCACGACTGTCATAACATTTTAGCACCATAATAGATTCTCCAAACATTATGGAAATATTATTCCACACCCGAAGCGGTTACCTACATGTACTTAAGGTCGGGAAACATGTTTTGTTTTTGTAAACACGAACTAAGTGTTCTATTAGGCTGTGGTTCTACAAACTTGTTATTAGAAGCCGAAACTATAAATGCTGCTTTGGAAAATGGGTGGAGGGCTTCACAGTGTACGTGAAGCTATTCACTTATTTTTAACTAGCGACCTGCCCTTACTTCGCACAGCGCCACCTATCGGGTCCAAAACTATTTCTAATGTAGCCTATATTTTTAGTTAAGCTTCTAGCAGTAGAGTGGTGAAAACTGCGTTCGAATCCATGCAGTAGTTTTTGCGTGGTGCGCGTACAAACATACAGACAGAAAGACAGACAGACAAAATTCTAAAAACTGTAAAAGTATAAGTTTTTTTTCAATATCTACAATGTACAGACATTGGCCTGTTACAATTTTATTACAAGACCCTTACCGAAGCCGAAAGGCACTTGTTCTTCCCGTCATTGCGACCATTTTTTTGTTCTACACCATACCTGGGAACCTTCTAATTACGGAGATATTAGGGGTTAAAGTTCCAACTTTATCACAAGTTTTTTTTTTAAACATGTTTTTAATGTAAGTTTTTTACTTTAAACATCTCCACGGCCCCCGTACTATACAATCCATCCATCAGCACAATGTTTTGAGTGAGTTACATTGAGTTCCATCGTCAAACGTGATTTATCACCCCAAAAAAAAAGTCGTTTCCCAGCAATAATTTTTGCGTAAAGTTACTTGTTATGAGTTACATAATGCTTAGTTGACGGCTTCGTGAAGCGTCCGTTTACACCCTGTATGTATATAGATAGATATAACCTATATTAAGACGAAAATATCAAGAATAAAAATAATGTTTTCTAACAACCTTGTTATTGTGTTATCGTAAAACTACCACATACCGTTAAGCTGGCCAAATAAATAATTCACATTTAAAAATTAAAATAACCTAATGTTATTAATTTAAAAATAAACTAAAAAAAAACTTTAAAAATAAACTTCTCAACGCTGTCAAATGGTAATGTCCCCGAGAGACTGGCGGCGTTGGCACGTGGCATGGCAACGTGCTTTAGCCTCTGCCCAAACCAAGGTAAAAGCCAGCCCTTGGGTCACGAGAAGTGTCAACTACCTTTTAGGATAATTAACTACTCACTAGTTACGTATTTTCGCGCATTCTTCAAACTTTGGTGAAGTTTTTCAGGAACATTTTTCATGACTTTCGTGCACATATGTAGCATTTTCCCTGTGTTCACTTGATTCTGAGTCACCAACAGCTTGACGTTTAACACTGCTTAAATGTCAAAAGGTCAAAAAGTTAATCTACTGTGAATTACGATAGTCAGTGGCGATAGCGTGATATACAGGTGCACGAAAATGTTTATATTTTTATCGTTGACGTGTCAGACTTAAATAAACTTGTCGTTTTAACCCTTGAATATCTTGTTGATTTATAGATGCCATGTCTTGATATCTATCAATTTCTAGTGGCGGTTTAACAAATTCCTTTTTAATGATTCTTCAATTTATTTTTTTATGATTAATGACTTTGCTTGTGACGGTAGGTACAAGGTATATTGTGAAGGCCTATTGTTATTGAAAGTCAAAAAGTCTTGGGACACACCATAATCTAAACTAATAATAATATTATAAAGAGGTAAAATTTGTTATTAAGTTTGTATGTGGGTTTGATTTCGAAAATTCTTTCACTAACGGGAACCTACATTACCTCCGAGTATCATAGGCTACATTTAATACGTTACCGTGGGTTAATTTCCTATAGGGTACATAACGGCAGCGAAGCAGCGAGCAACAGCTACTATTGGACAAAGTGATTCCACCGAAACTCAGAATTAAAATAAAAAAGGACCGATTTTGTTTGTGGAAATGGCCAATGGCCTAACTGATGTTATGGGCTTGATAAACCCTGCCTTTTTTTAAAAACCCTTCGCCTAGGAATTATCCAATGAACCGTTATATTACGCATAAATTATCACTTAATCTCATATCTAATTTTCTTAGCCTTTTTTCATCTATGGTAGGTTCGGCTTCCAGTCTAACCAGATGCAGCAGAGTTCTACAAGGAGCGACTGCTCTTCTACAATATTCAATTTTGGAGCGAATCACACAGTTGTCTGGGTGGTCTCGCGCGATATCGGCGCGTGTGATTAAAATGACGATATCTCTGAAGATATGTTGGAGAGCTGTATAAAACATATGATTTTCACGAACTAGTTATTAGGTAACACAATACGCCTCGGTAAGACTGGTTGTCAGACTTTCGGGATTCCGAGTACCCATAAGGACTGTCAAAGAACTGCAAATGACAGCCAAGACAAACGGTTTAGACTGTTTGACAACGTATTTCTGTGTGTTTGATACACAATCCCTGTGTTTGAATGTATGAAGAACAAAATAGTTATGAAACGGGATTATTGTGATGGTGTTTTATTTAGTTGGCGAAACGGGAAAGTTACCAAAAGGGACGTACCCATATTAGGGGTAGGGTGGCTCAATTATAAGCTGTGGGGCAAAATAGCCACTTTTTGGTGCCCTGACACAGCCAGAAGGTGTCGCGGCAGACCTCGTCGAAAATGGCGAGACGAGCTGAACAAGACCAGTGGTCCACATTGACCCTGGATCGAAACAACTTTAAATTGTGGAGAGAGGCCTTTGCCCAGCAGAGGGATGACGCAGGCTAACAGTATCAGTATCAGTGAGCATTGAGATTTCTAGGTTTGCAGATGCAGGAATGTCCCCTAAGAGATATCGCACTGTAGACGTTCAGGGCTGGTTTTTTAAGAGGTCATCGTGTCTCCTTCCTTGCGCTGATAGTTTAGTCCGGTAAGAATCCCCAAAGCCTCACCGCCTTTTGAAAGTTTCAACTCGAAGAAGAAAATAGTTGCTCCTTAGTTACAGAGAAACAAAAAGTACCTGAAATAACTGTATATAGCCGCCAATCTAGAAAGCTTGAAGGATCAAGGATTTATCGAGATACGGTTGATCTCGACATACCTAATAACAAGGCCAATTAGTGTCATGTCAGTACCTACGGTGCACACGCACGTATATACGGTGTACATTTTTTGTCCAGAAATCTTAGGATACGTTATAAGAAAATAAAAGTACGTACTTTTAACAGGTATCCAAAAGGTCATGTTCCTTCTGAAGCTGGTTTGCCCCATATTGGATACTGGTCTGGATGGATCCTCGTGTTGCTGAATACTAGTATCTACTGCTATCATAGGACGGTCACTAATGGACTGCTTGTTTGCCACTTTCGTGACAACGCGTTAGGGGTCCGTATGGGATTTAAAATGTGGGGTATTTTTACGCTGTTTTGTACATTTGATTAATGTGTTTTGAAAAAGAATAGATCATGTCTTTGAGATATTGCAGATACTTTATTTGTACAAGATAGATATATATGCTGTACTTGTAGGTACCTAGTACAATTATCAGTATATAAAATTGGTACAATAATATAATCTGTTTGACTTAAGAGATTTTAATAACAATGAAAATTACCCTTTAACATTACTATTATAATCCAGTGCTAACAACTGGACTAAAAAATGACTACTGACTCTTATCAGTAGTCAACTTTTAGTCCAGTTGTTAGTAAAACAAAAAATTAAAGAAGATCTTCTTAGCTCTTCTTATTTTTTTTTGTTTTGTTGCACCCGTATAGTTATTTGTTTTCCTAAGTGTTAATCGCGCAAATGATTATGTATTTTATTCTAAATCTCTTCAGAACTTCCCGCCATCAACCAATCATTAGTCAATATACGGGACCACTCAAAAATAAATTAATAATAAAACGTCCAATTAGACGAACAAACTGACGTAATTCAAGTTAACAACAGATTATGATCACCAGTTACCGGTTAACGAATACCGGTGTTGTTTAATCGCTACCTTTGACGTGAAAGTATTTAGGTTACTGTTCACCAGTGTGGACATTAGCTGGCGTTAATAAATTAGAACCTTCGATCGACATTGGAATTGATAAAATTATCGGATAAAGCTCAACGCTCACGTAAACACGTGTCCGCAGGCATTGGACGGGCCATTCGACTCGAACCGTTCTAGATCTAAGAGAAACTTCATACTGCATCGCTCTTTATAAGCATTTTGAGGACATCGCCTCGGCTCGGGATCAGCTAGTAAACAGTAGTTACGATTTTTTTAATATTTTTATACGCAAACCCTGCGTAGGGAACTACAGCTGTTTTGACATGGAAAGAAAAATACACATAACACACACACATTGACACACATACATTTGCATTTGCATTTTTTTTGGTCATTTATTTGGCTGTTATGTCAACGTGTTGGTTTAAGTTAGTTCGATACTTTCTTAAATAGATGGCGCTAACGTCACCGTAAGACGTTATTAATGGAACGAAAATTTCGAGAGCTGTGAGCAGGGTGCGATGGTCTAATTGGTTAAGACGTCCGGTGTACTGAATCGGAAGGTCGCAGGTTCAAACCCTGCTCGCACTAGAATTTTTCTTTCCATGTCAAAACAGCAGTAGTCACGAAGCCTATGGCGGGTCTTGTCGTCACCCCGCTTACGGCAAGCCATCGCCTTGCTTTCAAAGGGTTTTCAGCATCTTCAAGTAGCCTTAAGCGGACGGTCAGCTCGTCATAAGCAGGACGACGTCTCGGAGAAGCTGAGCTGTGACGCTTGGTTGACGACGAGCCGGTAAGGTGAGCTGATTGAGTTAATCATTATCCCATGCCGTGCTGTGCGTTGAACTTAAGATGGGAAAGCAAGTTAGCAAGTTTGTGTTGATTTGTGTTTCTACTTTGAAACGTTATCGATCGGAAGTTTATCAGAGCCGGACCGTAGATCAAAAGATATGGAAAAGTTTTAAATTAGGTATTAATTATCGGTATTGGAGATGTTCTGTTTCGATGTTATTTCTTAAAACTTTTCTAAGTTTCCTAATTTCAAGTTGATTCTTTGATGGAAGTCAAAAACGATTTGTTATTTCAGCTGTAAAAAATACAATAATTTAATTTAATTTAATTTAATTTATTTTCTCTTCACAATATTGGTTTCCTTATAATAACAATGTTTTTGACTAAAGTTATATTATATTCCACTATTGGAAGAGACTGGTGCCTGAAGTAGGTTTCTGAAAAAGCCTGTGTACACAACATAAGTACGTACAAAATATATCTAACAAGGATAAGTAAGGGGTAAGCGAGTCTGACACTCCCTTCCGCTCCGCCCAGAGTGGGGGGGGGGGGATCATTTGATGATTTCCCATCCAAAAAAAAAAAAAAGGGGTAAGCGGGTATTAATTATTCATACGATATCAAAGTAATATAAAGCTTATTATATTTCTCCTTCAAGAATTTTCCGACTGCAATCTATGTTGCTTGCAACTTGACTTACATTTTAAGAAAAACAAACAATCCTGAAGAAGACCTTGTAACCGAAGATTTAAATAGTTAGATGTGACCCCACCGTATTAGGCTGTGTTTCCACCAGAGATGTGCAAGGACGTGTAGCACGAGATGTGCATAAATCTAACCAATCACATAGCTAGCTTACCTCAAAATGTGAAAAAGAAGCTTTACCATTGGATAGTTTCGCACACTTCCCTCGCTACGCATCTTCGCTCATCTTATGTGGAAACGCAGCCAAAAAGTGTCCACACTAAAAGGAGTGGGCTGGGAGTGAATTTTGCACGAAACGGTAATTAGATACGATTTTAAGTAAAAGTGAGAGAAAAATATACGGATTTCGTTGTCGGCTCTTACGATTGGTAGGTCGCGAGTTCGAACCCAGCCAGAAGTATTACTTTGTATAATTTATTTTATCACCACTGCTCTTAAAACGGTGGAAGAAAGTATCGTGAGGAAACCGGCATGTCCTAGAACCAGAAATTCGAAGACATGTAATTATATGTTAGAAGGCATGTGTCGCAGCAGTGGGAACATTATAGGCTGAAACAGAAACGTGATCATTTTTTGGCGATAGATGGAATCTAACGATTAAAATCTTTGCTTTTACTAAGTCATCCTATTAGCAATTGATAAATGCATTGAACTGAGGCGGATGTGATGAATAAGAATTGCAGTAAGAAACGATATACCTACTAAGTATGAAACTTTTATATATCCAAGGTCAATCTTTCTGAAGGTCATAACTTGATCCTCTGTTGAAAGTATAAATAAAATCTTTATGAATAACTTCGTTTTTTGTCTAGCACATGCCATTGATGAGCGTCCTGATGCGGCGTCCTTGGTTTGATCTTAAGTCGGGTAATGTTATTTGTTTTCATTAGGAAATTCTCAATTGCAGCCCAGGATTTGTGCTTAGTTTGTGTCAATACGCTCGATTCCAACTAAACAAAACTAACAAAATGGGTAAAGGTTTAGTACCTTTACCCATTTTGTTAGTTTTGTTTAGTTTAGACAAATCTGTCTTAACCATCCGGAAATGCAGGGTTAGGTGGTACTGTTGTATTTTCATACGGCGAAAGGTGCTTTGAATGAATGAATGAATTTATTTTATATCGGACACAAAGAGATCCATAGAGTGTTGGTAACCTAATATTAAACAACTTATTATCAGCCAGAAGGCGTCGCGGCAGACCTCGTAGAAGATGGCGGAAGGAGCTGGACAAAACAAACGACCAGTGGCTCACATTAGCCCTGGATCGTAGCAACTGAAAGTCATGGGGAGAGGCCTTTGCCCAGCAGTGGGATGACGCAGGCTAACAGTATCAGTATCAGTATTATCTAGTGTTAGCACCAATTACCCTCTGCACAAGAAAAACTACAATTCGAGAGCTATAGCTCTCCGCTACAGTTCTTAGGATGCTGTTGCGACTGTCTCTCACTTTTTTTGCGAAGAATCGCGTGAAACCCGTCGGTACAAGCTTGAGCAAACTCCCCTGACGCACTGCAGTAGCGAGTCTCAACAATATCTTAAAGGCATTATTATACGCCCAGAACATCTAGCGACTTTTTGGTTTGACCTATAGTTTACTCGTGTGTTTTGGGAGAGAGTCTTGAAGTTCAAAAAATGCTTATTCGAAGCCTAATTTGAATAAATGACTTTTAGTTTTGTTTCCATTATGATATCTTTCATTTCGTCAAAACACCTGCAAACAAATTGTATCCCTACCATTTACTGTCGCCTACAATTTCTAAGTACTGTGTTCGCGTGATCGTCCTATAAATTACGTTCCCGCCCTATGCTCGACAGTGGATTATTATCGGTTCACCTTCAAATTACCACTGTTTGTTTTGTATCAATTTGTTAAGGTGTTACTATGTTATTTATTCTTGAGTACACTTTAGAATTTGGTTAACAATCGAATCGTTTGTTCGTTGGAGAGTAGATTGATTGGAATTGTAGTTGATTTCGTGTAAATTTCTGTTGGAATTGAGAGTGATACTTAACATACTTACTAAGGTACTTAGAATAAACACTCTTGAAAAGAAAAACCTTCATTGATTAAAGTAGTAAATTGGTTGGTAGATATTACTGCGTAGCTACACTACAACCAACTTATCTGTGCATGCGGGAAAACACTGAACTAAAATAAATGTGTCTAACATATCGATGCAAATCTTTTTGACAAGCAACGTCACCTTGAATTGCAAACTTAAAGTGGTCATACTATAATTGGCATTTTATCACCGTTAACGATGATTCCAAATCAAACAACCCGGACACGTGCAAGTTTGTCTCGCGCACCGAGGGTTCCGTACACACTTTTATGTTGATGGTTTGTCAATCACGGAAATCAGGTCTATGAAGTTTTAGTTTTTTATCAGTCTTTCAAGCTGTTAATAAAAGATTATTCATTCAGATGGCATACAAATAATCTTCAATGCCTCGCATTGAAGATTATCAAATTAAGTAACTCTACGCAAAAATTACTGCTGGGAAACGACATTTATTTTTCACGTTTTACGGTTAGGACTCAATGTAACGCATTCAAAACATTGTGCTGATGGACGCATTAAATGTTCCAAAGTAAAGTTATAACATTAAAAATTTGTATTTAAAAAAATTATATCTTGAAAAAGTTGAAAATTTGACCCCTAATATCTCCGTAAGGTTTCCAGGTATGGTCTAGAACAAAAAAAAAATATTGCAATGAAGGGGAAAACAAGTGCCTTTCGGCTCCGTTAAGGGTATTTTACACCTCTTATAAAGTAGTCGTGTAGAACCTAGAACGCAGACGTAATCATCTGTCTGATACCTGGCTTTATTGTCTGGAGACTGACTTAATACGAATCAAATCAAGTCCTGTAAGTGACATTTAACAAAATGATTATGAATTTGAAATATGATGGTCCTTAATGGTTTAAATTTGCATTGTGAGTAATATTCAGTGAATACAGTGTTCTGTTCTCTCTCTGAACTTCTTTGTGTGTATTTAGAAACTTTCAATTTTAAAATCTTTATTAAGGATCAATTTACAGTTTTAATCTTTCCCTCACCAAATTACTACTCAATAAATTTCCTCAAGCGATATAAATTCAAAGGCATTCACAGGCCCATTTCGGCTGCCCGATTGCCGCCGGGACGACTGGTGATGGCGATTTATTTCCAGAATACGTCTGTAGTGACCTGTGTGCACACAGAAGTTGACTGGTCATCACTTATGGAAACCTGGTGTTCATAGCAGGAGCTATATGTGCATATAACTTAATAGAATGAATGTTGTTGGTGTTGATAGTAGCGCGTGACAGATATCTATTTTTTAAATCCTGATCCTCCTGATTTAAGTCTTGTATTGGTTTTCAAGATTCATAATCTAGTAATCTAAAACCGAATTTTAATAGCTTGGGGAACGTAAGAGAACTTGATGGAGCCAGCGTTTTATGCTGCATAAAACTGCACCAGTATGCTCTTCCGTAATGGCTTGCAAATCCTATGAGAGGTGCTACGGAACTTTTATTCTTCGACTGCGAAATAAAAATCAGAAATATTGCAACAAAAATATTATTTGTACAAAACGGTACTCTTTTATATCATCGCTCTAACATCATCAGGTTTCGTTGTTGATCTGTAAACGGAAGAAAAATTAAAGGTATGCTTGTGCAGCTTTGCCTGAATAGTCAAACTGTACGGGCATGCATGAACGAGTGTGGAGAAAATTGTACTGTTATCCTTGGAATGGAACTCAGTTTTGCATGAAGGTTTTGCATGCGCATCTAAACCTGTCATGCATAACCTAGCGTGTATGGCTACCTTTAGACTTCGTATCCACCACATAAGTGCGAGCATGTGTACTGGGTGATGTGTGTGAATCAAACAAAAAACATCGCTTTCTCTTCATAGCTCCAGCTAAGCTAGTTTTGTGGCTGGTTATTTTTGCGCACACACCATGCTTCATATCTTCGCACAACTTTGATGGAAACGCAGCTTTACACTTTAAAAACTCGCCGCATAAGAATTAATTCTCGCCGCATGAGATACCAAACTCGCTGCACGATGAACAGAATGAAAGAGTGTGACAAAAAATACGCTCACATATAAATGCCAGTTTTTCCCGTAAAGGTCAGAGTTACCGACTTCTGCAAAGATATTCTACTGTCTACTAACTAATGTATTATTTTGTACCTATTCCATCCTCGTCATCTAAATTCAGCCATCTCAGTTCGTTGTGAAGATTTTCCAAGTTTTCTATGTTATTCATTTTCTCTTCCCTTAGCTGCGCTTCTGACAACTGAAACAGTGAGATAATAACAAATAATTATATTATATTCAGACACAAGACCTGGTTGAGACTCGCGCGGACCAGGGAAGAATGATGATATTATAATCATTTTGATTCTAAAGTTCGAAGTTTGAACCTGGGTATGAACTTTCTTCCTTGAGCTCCGTTTGACACCTTGACAGCTTCCGTAAAATCGGTTTAATGACATAGTAATGTCGGATTTTATATGGACCGAGACGAAACCATGTAAACCTATGCGGGTCAGAGTTATTCAATATTTTTCTCAATGTCGAGTTTTCATTTAAAGTCAGTTAATTTAGGAAGCACTTTTTGCTCATTTGCGTATTTTTGGGGCTGTTTATTGGATGACTTTTTCTGGCTCTTGGTGTGTTTATCATTTTTCAAAACACATAATTATTTTGACATTATATCATGAAGCTGAAATACTTGTGTAATTCGTTTAAGCAATGGAATACAATTCCAAAGTCAAACACTGTCAGTCAACAAAAAATATAATGCAAATTAAGGTGACGTTTGTGTCTAATTATAACAATAATCTTATTTTATATTTCATCATAATTGCTCGGCTCAAGTAGAAAATAACGAGAATCATTATTTACCTCAAACCTGCGATCAGCAGCTTCATCTTTGTCTCGTATATCTTTGGTCCTCCTATAGTTCAAGTTTGTCTGTGCATCTGCACCGTACCTTCTTCTACTGTAAGTACTAAGGAACGTATTCAGTGGTCTGACTTCTCTCCGTCTTAGATTACCGATTACAATTTGATTATTATCATTATAATAAAAATCTTGCATCTGAGAATAAACTATAGCTACCTGTACGGTGAAATAAGCACATAAGAAAAAAACTTGAAACATTTTTGTAAATGGAACGTGAAGTTAGTTGTAAATGACACGTAATAAAGGTTTGCCTAATTTGAATGTGGAACGAATTTGATCAGATACAAATTAACTGCGGTGCGACATAAACGTGTTTTTAAAAAGGTGACGGCAAACTCGAAAGGAAATGTCAATCTACTGATAATCTGGCTAGCATACTTTTTATTCGAATATTACGATGTACGTTTTGATTGTATTGAGCTATAAATATTTTACGACTAAATTTTTCAATGATGTTGTTATATAAATATAATGGTTTTGGTCATCCATTTATGTTGTTTCAGAGTAACTCGTGAGAGAATGAACAATGTTGATGGTTTCAGAACTTATGTGAGTTGTTTCAGATCAATGTTGTTGAATTGCACTGTGAGCTGTACAACCTGTATCTAATTACTGAAGTTAGAGATAAACTATGTCGAGACTAAATAAGTAATGATGCTTTTATTTTACTCGATGTGTTTTGGTAAAACTTAGTTTTCAGTAGTTTTTTTGTGAATCGGTTTCTTCTTTTAGGCGAGCCTGCTCCACCCTAGGCCGCATCAACGCTTCACAACAGGCGAGTTACGGCTAAATGCTTGCCTAATCCGGGTTAGAAGTTTAGCGTCGGAAATATTTCATTTATTAGTTGCCAACTGTGAAAATACACCTTAACTGGCTTCTTCAATTATTGATGAGAAGAAGCGCTTCTTTAAGAAAAATGGAAGGAATGTGGGGTGTTCATATTGAATGGGCACCAAGGAGTGGGATAGTATTCTTATTCTTTATTGCACACCATATAACAAATATAGGTACGTACAAATTGCAATAATATTGCTGCATGGCGAGCTTAACACAGAATTGGGTTTTCTTACAGCAAATCTAATTTTAACTGCGAAATTTGCAGAAAGGATATACTGTGTTACTTAAATTAATTAATTTTATAAACTAAACTAAATGCATACTATATAATATACGTAATATATATAGTACATATATTATGTACATACCTAGTATAGACAGTGTGTCAGTACAGTGTGGTACATGAGATAGTGATAGACAATTCATCATCTGCCTAGCCTTTTCCCAACTATGTCGGGGTCGGCTTCCAGTCTAACCGGATGCAGCTGAATACCAGTATTTTACATGGAGCTACTGCCTATCTGACCTCCACAACCCAGTTAGTACTACGATACCCCTTGGTAAGACTGGTTGTTAGACTTTTTGGGCCCTGGTTACCTTACAACTGTCAAAGATCTATAAATGACACCCGGGACGAACGGCGTAACGTGCTTTCCGAGGCACGGAGGAAACTCGGTATGTAATGGGTGGTCACCCATCCACAGACCAACCTAGGCAAGCACGGCTTAACCTAAAGATCGATCCGAGTGGCTGTTATTATTTAGCCACGAGCTCCTCTAGATAGTGATAGACAATTGTGGAGTGTTTATTTTATGTTAACGTAGGTCCTACCCTGTATAGGTTTACAAATAATTTAGAAGGAAAACATCAATCAACCCCTTTTTTCTACTTTTAGGGGATGGAGGATGAATTTATTTTTATCAAAAATAAAATAAATCTGTCTACTTTGTAAAAAATACGTGACTAATTGAGAACCGCCTGCTTTTTTATCGTCGGTTAAAAACAGACCTACATTAATATACAAATGTAAGATGAAAATGCTACTAATACACGTCTCAAACAGCTAAACAAGTTGCATGTCATGTGGCTAACAAACGCAACATGTTTAATAGTTGTTTGTTCTAAAATAACACAGCAGTTTAAACAATTGGACTGCGTTATGTAAGAACGAATTAAGCGACGAAATTGAAAAAAAAGTTATGAATGCAGATCGACTATAGGCATGATAAACTATGTATTGCATTGCATACTCGGTGACGCCAGTTGTAGAGTAGTCCTCTCTTGCTGATAGGAACTGGCCTGAAAGCAGAACTGGCTAGACGAGTTCGAGACGAGCTTGGATGTCTTCGTTCCAAGAGTTACGCATGCCAGTGATCTCCACCGTGATGTCTTTCATGGAGTACACCTAAGGCCATCGAGTGAATCTATCGATGACGGTAAGGCAATACCTGTAATCAGATGAAGGGGTTAATGGCCCTACGATATCGAGGTGAATGTGGGAGAAGAGGATGGGGTCTGGTATAAGGAAAGTGGGGATTTTGTGTGACGTGTGATTTTACACGTCTGGCATTGTACACATTGCCTTACCCACTCTTTACAGTCTCTGCGGATCCCTGGCCACACAAAGTGTTGTGAGACCAGTCGCACTGTAGCGGACTTCTTTGGGTGATGCAGGTTATGCAGTGAGTTGAAAACCACTCTTCGCGGTGTTGGCGTGGTAGGACGGGGTTCCTGAATGGAGGTATCGCAGTTAACGGGTAAGTTTACTACTGTAAGTAGATGCTACCTTTTCAATTTTAGTGATGTGCCATGAATTAGAAGATCTTGTAGCTCTGGATCATTGTCTTGTAGTCTTGTAAGGTTCTCGAAGTTGATAGCAGCTGATACTTTTTCCAAACGTGACAAGGCATCAGCGACGATGTTCTCACTGCCTGGTGGATACCTTAAGTCTGTTGTGAATTGGCCGTTGTAGTCCAAGTATCGGAACTGTCTTGGCGGAAGACTCTCCTTGTTTGCCGTAAAGGCATAGATTTGTGGCTTGTGGTCTGTGAAAATCGTGAATGTTGTAGTTTCAACCATATGACGGAAATATCTGATGGCCTCGTACACTGCTAGTAGCTCTCGGTCGTATGGGCTGTACATGGGCTAGTGGCTGCCAGTTCTCACCTTTACGTTGCTGAAGAACTGCGCCTGTAGCTGTATTCGATGCGTCAGTTACGATTGCTAATTCTGCTAAAGCGTCTGGATAAGCCAAGAGTGTTGCTTTGGACAGCGAGGACTTACGGTCGTCGACTGCCTTCAGCAGCTCTGGACTCATTTGCACGGGATGCGAACCTTTAACCTTTGGACCAGCAAGGACTGAGTTTAAAGGTGTTTGAATTTGAGCTGCGTTTGGGACAAATCGACGATAGAAATTTATCATACCCGAGAATCTTCGCAGCTCCTTCACAGTTTTGGGTATTGGGAATTCCTTAATCGCCTGCACCTTGGATTGAGGTGGTTGTATGCCTTTGGCTGTGACACAGTACCCTAGAAAAGTCACCCCTGGTTGTCCAATGTTGCACTTGGCTGTGTTGATGACGACACCATACTGCTTCAAGCGGTCAAACAACAGGCGTAGAGGAGCCTTATGTTCTTCAGCAGTTGCTGGAAATATTAAAATGTCATCAACGTACCTGTAGCACAAGTTTAGGCTCAGTAGGACTTCGTCAATTAACCGTTGAAAGGTTTGTGGAGCGTTCTTTAAGCCAAAGGTCATGAAAGGAAATTCTTACAGTAAAAATGATTTGGTTATCGCGGTTTTAGGGATGTCCTCAGGGTTATAGGCTTTTTTTTATGGTTGAGAAAACGGTAAAACCTGCTAGTTGGTGTGAGAAATCTTGTATATGACGGATGGGATACCTGTCAGGTATTGTTCTTGAGTCAAATGCCGTGTAGTCACCACATGGTCTCCATTCGTCGTCTTTCTTCTTCACCAGATGCAGTGCCGCTGACCAAGGGCTATCCGAGCACCTTGCTACACCTGTGGCGCAGCGTGTTATGTTTGTCTGGTAGCTGTTTACGTGGAGGTCGCGTTATGTCTAGATACTCACTATATCATCTGATCACGAATCTGATGGTAGATTGAGTCTCCTACCGCTGCTTTCACGGAAGCGATGTCCACCGAATTGCAGTGTGCAACAGGAATTGATAAGGAAGTAAGGTTGTCGATCAGGCGTTTATTTCTGCAATCTACCAACAGATTGTAAAAATTGAGAAAGTCTACTCCTTTTATAGCCTTAGAAACATCCGCGATTGTGAAGTTCCAGCTGTAGTTCCTTCTGAGTCCCAATTTAAATGCAGTTGTATAGGGTTGTAAGTGTTAATAACTGTGTTGTTTGCGGTTACTAGGTTCGTACTTACACACTTACACAGTCTGCAGGGCATCTTGACAGCAGACCGAGGAAAAACACATAAGTCTGAGACAGTGTCCACTAAAAACTGCATTTTAGACGTTCGGTCGGTAATAAATAAACGGCTTGAATGATCATGGTTGTTTACATTTTTGTGCCTTGTCTTCATTTGTGTAATGGTGATAAAGTCCTTGACTTGCATGGTGTATTTAACATGGAGTTGAGTCGACGCGTAATAAAATTTTGTCGTGTCGCTGCTATTCGTGACAGAATAAATTAGCCTTCAAGCTGCGCGAATCACAATTCCGGTTCCTCCTGGTAAAATGGTGGACAGCGTAAGGCATTCCAGCTGCTGCTACCTCATCTAAGATAACATCAGCGTCCTTACAATCAACATAGGAGTCTGACTCAGGCATGGCAAAATTAAATTAAAAACGCTCACCGCTAATGTGTTGTACCAACCAAGACCAGTTTTTTCGTTAGCACCTGATGTAAACAAACGGCACATTCGCTCTTCGAGTCCAACGATGTCATGCAGGCTTGAGTAACGTTACCACGTTCACGTACACAATCACGTCGGGGTTACCATTGTGGTATAGTTTAAGGCGATATCTATACTAACAGTACACGGGAATTTAACCCGTACAGTAAGGCAGTTAAGCGCTATATTAGCGTGCGAAGCGAAGCGGCAAGAATGAAGGTGAGAAGCGTAGAAATAAATAATATTATTTTACACAAGGATGAAATTATTATATTATAGATTAATATAGTATAAACACAGACTGACAATAGCAAGTAATAAGAGTTTATCGAAACAATATTATCACTGTGGCGCGACCGTTAGTTAGAAGACCACTCGTGTCCGTGGCTCGAAGCGCGCGCACGTTGACTCTTGATCACTCCGTCGCCTAGGCGCTCGAGGTCGTTGCCGGCTGTTGTGGTACAATAATCACGCACCCGTAGTGAGCTTGCTCCACGCGTATGTGGCAGTGCATTCGCACTCGATGACAAACAAGACAGCACCTGATTTGTATGCGTGGTACGGAATCTTATAGGTATTTTACACCTCTTATAAAGTAGTCGTGTAGAACCTAGAACGCAGACGTAATCATCTGTCTGATACCTGGCTATATTGTCTGGAAACCGACTTAATACGAATCAAATCAAGTCCTGTAAGTGACATTTAACTGCACTGGCTGGAAATATGATGGTCCTTAATGGTGGAAATTTGCATTGTGAGTAATATTCAGTGAATACAGTGTTCTCTCTCTGAACTTTTTTGTGTGCATTTAGAAACTTTCAGTTTTAAAATCTTTATTAAGGATCAATTTACAGTTTTAATCTTTCCCTCACCAAACTACTACTCAATAAATTTCCTCAAGCGATATAAAGTCAAAGGCATTCACCGGCCCGTTTCGGCTGCCCGATTGCCGCCGGGACGACTGGTGATGGCGATTGGTTTCCAGAATACGTCTGTAGTGACATGTGTGCACACAGAAGTTGACTGGTCATCACTTATGGAAGCTTGGTGTTCATAGCAGTAGCTATCTATGCATATAACTTTAATAGAATGAATGTTGTTGATAAAGTATCAACACAAGCCATGCGCCGTGTCACGCGCTACTATCGAGTAGTGCGTGACAGATATCTATTTTTTTACTCCTGATCCTCCTGATTTAACAGTCTCGTATTGGTTTTCAAGACTCTAAATCTAGTAACCTAAAACCGAATTGTAATAGCTTGGGGAACGTAGGAGAACTTGATGGAGCCAGAGTTTCATAAAATGCGCGCGCGGCATACCGCGTAAAACTGCACCATAAAGTATGCTCTTCGTAATGGCTTGCAAATCCTATGAGAGAAGCTACGGATCTTTTGTTCTTAGACAGGGAAATAAAAATCAGAAATATTGCAACAAAAAATATTGTTCGTATAAAAAGGTACTCTTTTATATCATCGCTGCCCTATAAAGATCATGTTTCGTTGTTGATCTGTAAACGAAAGAAAAATTAAATTCCCGTGTGGTAAAGAGACAGAGCTATACAGGTCGTCTAGCGCCATCTCTTTCTCGCACTGGAATTACTCCTGCTTTAAGATGTCATGGTAACTGCCGTCAGCAGAAGTTTAATTTTTATCGTCATGGTAGGCGACCTGTTTTTCGATTTGAGCAAGACGATAAAAATGGGACAGTAGAGTATTTTCATAGGAGCACATACTAAACCAATCACCCGACCATTGGGCTGCGTTTCCACCAGATACGTGCGAGCATGCGTACCGGGTGATATTTGTGAATCAAACTAATTATATCGCTTTCTTTTCACAGCTTCAGCTAAGCTAGTTTTGTGACTGGTTATTTTTTCACGCCCACCACGCTGGAAATCGTCTCACAACTCAGATGGAAATGCAGCTTTACACTTTAAAAACTCGCCGCATCAGAATTAATTGTCGCCGCATGAGATACCAAACACGCTGCACGATTAACAGAATGAAAGAGTGTGACAAAAAATATGCTAAGTGCTTTCTTTTACTGATTTACCAACTTGAGGCCTTTTTTTTCGGATGGGAAATCATCAAATGACCCCACCCGCTCTGGGTGGAGTGGAAGGGAGTGCCAGACTTCTATTGACTAAAACCCATCCATTTTCCTTCTTTACCCTTTGTGTTCCAGGGCCGCGGTATCTCTTTCGAACAGCCCCGCAGCCCCGGCAGGCATCTGCCTTTGCGGACCCCTTCCAGTCTGCTGTCATCTCTTTGAGGCGCCCGTGGAACACGAATGCGCCGTCGACACGGCCTGTCGTCATAAGACGGACGGACAGCGACCTAGCTCATTACTCGCCGTCCACAGACCCGAAGTGCTTTCTTCCACTGATTTACCAACTTGAGGCCTTACATATAAATGCCTGTTTTCCCGTAAAAGTACGAGTTACCCACTTCTGCAAAGATATTCTACTGTCTACTAATTATTGTAATATTTTGTACCTATTCCATCCTCGTCATCTAAATTCAGCCACCTCAGTTCGTTGTGGATATTTTCCAAGTTTTCTATGTTATTCATTTTCTCTTCCCTTAGCTGCACTTCTGACAACTGAAACAGTGAGATAATAACATATAATTATATTATATTAAGACACAAGACCTGGTTGAGACTCGCGCGAACTAGGGAAGAATGATGATATTATAATCATTTTGATTCTAAAGTTCGAAGTTTGAACCTGGGTATGAACTTTCTCCCTTGAGGTCCTTTTGACACCTTGACAGCTTCCGTAAAATCGGTTCCATGACGGTTTAGTAATGTCGGAGTTTATAGTCCAGGACAAAACCATGTAAACCTATGCTGATCAGAGTTATTCAATTGTTTTTATTAATGTCGAGTTTTCTTGTTATCAGTAATCTAATCACCAATTTCACGGTAGTGCAAAGTCATTGTAGCTGCGAACTGCTTGAATGAAGAACTATTAATTATAAGATTTAATATATTTTTTATAATTTTCAAACGAATAAATTAGGTAGGTAGCTAACAACATCATTAGTCTCCTGCCCTTATCCCAATTTATTTGGGGTCCGCATGACAACTTATTTACTAACAGTAGCACGATGTTTTGCCTCCAGTCCATTTAGGAAGCGCTTTTTGCCCATTTGCGTATTTTTGGGGCTGTTTATTGGAAGAGTTTTTCTGACTCTTGTTGTGTTTATCATTTTTCAAAACACATTTGACATTATATCATGAAGGTAGCTTGTGTAATTCGTTTATCTAATTTACATTTCAAAATTCAAACACTGTTAGTCAATAAAAAATATAATACAAATTAGGGTGACATTTGTGTCTTATTATGACAATAATCTTATTCTAATATTTCAGCATAATTGATCGGCACAAGTAGAAAATAACGAGAATCATCGTTTATCTCAAACCTGCGGTAAGCAGCCTCATCTTTGTCTCGTATATCTTTGGTCCTCCTATAGTTCAAGTTTGTCAGTGCATGTGCATCCTCACCGTACCTTCTTCGACTGTAAGGGCTGTAGAACGGATTCAGTGGTTTGACTTCTCTTCGTCTTAGATTACCGATTACAATTTGATTATCATCATTATAATAAAAATCTTGCATCTGGGAATAAACTATAGCTACCTGTACGGTGAAATAAGCACAAAAAAAAAATATGAACCATTTTTGTAAATGGAACGTGAAGGTAGTTTTAAATGTCACGTAATAAAGGTTTGTCTAATTTGAATTTGGAACGAATTTGTTCAGATACAAATTAACTGTGGTGCGACATAGACGTGTTTTTAAAAAGGTGACGTCAAACTCGAAAGGAAAATATCAATCTACTGATAATCTGGCTAGCAATATTTTAATTTGAATATTACGATGTTCGTTTTGATTGTATTGAGTTGTAAACATTTTACGACAAAATTTTTGAATGATGTTGTTTTAAAAAGTCAATAGTTTGGGTCATCGGTTCATGTTGTTTCAAAGTACCTCGTGCGAGAATGAACAGAATTTGAATCAGAAACAGATCTTTTTATGATCAATGTTGATGATTTCACGACTTGTGTAGTTGTTGAATTGCATTGTTAGCTGTACAGCCTGATAATCACTGAGATACTGAGATAGGAATAATCTATGTTCAGAGTAAATAAGCAATGATGCATTCGTTTTACCCGATGTGTTTTGATAAAACTGATTTTTCAGTAGTTTTTTGTGAATCTGCTTCTTTTAGACGAGCCTGCTCCTCAATAGGCCGCATCAACGTTTCGCATCAGGCGAGTTACGGCTAAACGCATGCCTAATCCGGGTTAGGTTAAATTTAGAGTCGGAAATATTTCATTTGGGCGCCAAAGAGTGGGATAGTATGGTGAGATAGTGATACACTGTTGTGGAGTATTCTGTTATTGTTAGAGTAGGTCCTACTCTGAATAGATTTACAAAAAAAATGTACTTTTATGGGGTGGAAGATGGAATTTATTTTTAAATTATACAGGGTGTAAACGGACCCTTCAAGAAGCCGTCAACCAAGCATTATGTACATCAAACTAAGTTACTTTACCCAAAAATGATTGATGGGAAACGACTTTTTTATTTGTGGTGAAAAATCACGTTTTATGGTAGGACGCAATGCAACGTACTCAAAACATTGTACTGATGGCTGGATTGAATAGTACGGTGGTCGTAGAGATGTTTAAAGTAAAAATCTTGCATTATAAATATGTTAAAAAAAAAACTTGTGAAAAAATTTGAACTTTGATCCCCAATATCTCCATAACTAGAAGGTTCCCAGGTATGGTCTAGAACAAAAATACGATTGCAATGATAGGGAGAACAAGTGCCTTTCGGCTTCGTTAAGGGTCCTGTTACACCTTTTATTATGGGACTAACTTCAAACTCAACTTCTACTTCGAAAATAACATTCAACTTCCTTTCAATGAAAAATAAAATAAATCAGTCCACTCTGTATAAAAATACGTGTCGAATTGAGAACCACCTGCTTTTTTTCGTCAGTTTGAAACAGACCTACAATAATATACAAATATTAGATAAAAAATATACTAAAACACGTCATAAACAGATGAACAAGTTGCATGGTATGTGTAACATGTTTAATAGTTGTTTGTTCTAAAATAACAACAGTTAAAACAATTTTAAAACAACACGAGCTGTTGGCGTAGCACGCGATACTTGCATTGTTGTGATAGTATCTGTGTTGAATATTTTTAGTAAAGTCATGTAGGAAATCTAATTTTGTTTTAAAATAAGTCATAAGCTTTAAGTTTTACAAGAAAATTGAAGAAAATCTGTCTCCCATCATAAATGCGGAAGTAGTTCTCTCTGTCTGTCTATTTTAGCTTTAATGCTTTATCGACTTTTGGATGAAATTTGACACACGGATAGACTACGAACAGGTCATAGGACTTTTTTATCTTGGTAGTGCTTTCACATGGGATCATTGTAGACTTCCGCACAGGCGAAACCACGGGCTAAAGCTAGTGAGATGATAAAGTGACGATGACAAAGTTTTTAAATTTTTATATATGTATGTCGGATTCGGTCGTTAGTACGGACATAAAATGAATTGGAAAGCGCGCCTGTGTGCACTGGTGACATCACGCGACCTACTTACCAGTCTACCTACAACACGGCGTGCTTCTGCAGTGCCCTGATGTACAACTCGAGGGAGGGCGACAGTCAATGTCTGATCGCGGCGGAGTTGAGACGTCTTGGAACTGTACCCGATTCATTATGCCCCGTGTAATTGTGTTAAGTTGTAATCTCAAATAATTTGTTAGTTTGCTGGAAACAGTGTATTGCACCCAGTGTGTTTTCATAGCACGAAACCCATCGTCTGCCCACATGATGTACGAGCCTAATGGAATAAATCCTGACAAATCCGACATTTATATCTGTTTTTTTTTTTCTTAGTCTCTACACTCTTGAAGTAGTGGTCGTGGTTATTAGACAAGAGGCGGTGGCACGTCTCACAATTTGGCGCCATTCACTTTCAACACCTTCTGACCCATCACAAAGAATGAAAGCTTCTGTTTTTGAATTTTGTTTCTTTTGAGTCCAAATGTCGTTTGAATAAATCGAATTAAACCTCTTTTTTAAAAACAAGCACGTCGCTCCTTTTATAGGGTTAACCAGAATATTAAGATTGTTTCGTTTGTTCTGCTGTACCTCATTTATAATTTATAGAAAAAAAGGCCCAATTTGTTATAGGTATCTAAAGGGTGTAAAAAGACCGTTAATGAAGCCGAAAGGCACATATTCTCCTCGTCATTACGATATTATTTTTCGTTCTAGACCATACCTGGGAACCTTATAGTCACGGAGATATTGGGGGTCAAAGTTAGGACTTTTACACAAGTTTTTTTTTAAAAATATATGTTTTTAATGTAATAACTTTACTTTAAACACCTCTACGACGCCCGTACTATTCAACCCATCCATCAACACAATGTTTTGAGTGCGTTACATTGAGTCCTACCATAAAACGTGATTTTTCACCTCAAAAAAAAGTTGTTTCCCAGCAATCATTTTTGCGTAGAGTTACCTAGTTTGATGTACAGAATGCTTATTTGATGACTTCGTGAAGGGTCCGTTTACACCCTGTATAATAAATTTGCACCTATTTTTCTATAAATTAGATAAAACTAGCTATCAATTACGTATGAATTGAAAAGGGCGAGGTAGAGATGGACACACACACACATACACATACATATACACACACACCCACGGTACACACATTTTACAAATTACGTCCAAACTCTTTGACATGTTTTAGCGGCCTATCGTTTAACCAAAAACTTGGCGCAAATTCAAACTTTACCCCTTTGTCATAACGGATATCAAAAAGTAGTTTATTTGCGTAAAAGAAGTGAGTAATGTGTGAATCCTCTAATTTAACAGCTTTATATCAGAACTTAAAAATTATTCCGGGATTTTATAATGAGGTCTCATCTACATGTTACTTATTTTTTGATGATTAGTTTATTAAACTGTTACTATTTCGACCTTTGTTCATAACCTATTTTATTGAAAAAGTCTGAAAAGGTATGTTAAAGTGTTACATACACTTTAACATACCTATGTACAGACCACAGCACATCAAGCTACCCGAAACTGTCTAATTTTCCCAATCAACCTTGAACCTAACGGTGTAGCGATAAAGTTGAAAATCTATTAAAAGATTGTAGTAACTTGACATACTTACTTACGTTTTTTTTTTCGAATTCTGGAAATAATTAATTCTCTTCGCATTTTTCTTCTGTCTGCTAGTTATGTGCAGTAGCACATTGTTTAATATCAAATAGTTTTTAAGCAAGTGTTGCATACAGCCAGCTTTGTTCGTGAGAGGAATAAATTACTCTTTAAATGTAGCACTTGAAATTGAGCGGAAAGTTGAGTAAAAGAAATGTAAATTTGCTGCTTTTGGGTAAGAAAAGCATAATGTGTTCTAGTGCTTTGTTCTACATTTTTGGCATTTGTCCCACTGTCAGCGGTTAGCGAGAAGCGAGTAGAGATAGCAACTTAAATGAGTTGGCGTGTAACGAGCAGCGAGAGTCTCTCAACGAATATAGCTGAGCGAGAACTCTCTTTGAAAGCTCTTGTTACTGAGACAAACGGGTTGTAACTCGCCGGCGATGTGAATAGTCAGTGATCAACTATTATTATTTATTAGCTGTGGCCCGCAAACTTCGTCCACATGAAATTATTATAAAATATTACTTCCTTCCTCGTTAACCATTTCAAGGGTTTTTTTTTGCATGGAAGCCTAATATTTTTTCTAAAATGAAAGCCTAAGCCTACTCCTTATAACATCAGCTATCTACCAAAAAAGGCCTGTCAAAATCGGTCCAACCGTTTCGGAGATTTTCCGGAACAAACAGACAGACAAAACTTTTTTTTTTGTTTTAAATACCGTATATACTGTCATTAGCTTTCAGTAAAAAGTCTTCCAGTAATTGACCAATTACAAACAGGCACTTCATTTTTTTTTTAAATATTTATTGATGTCTCTCATTCACTTACATGGGTCCTACACGAACGATTCTTTGGCGACAAAAATCGTTGATATAACTAGTCGCTTCCTCGTTGGCGGTGCGTGGGAGAGGTGCCTTTCCTACGTTTTTACAATATATAATCTGTCGGGGGCAGCGCAGAGGTCACTTTGAGGACGTGTTTTGAGGCACAGAGACAGCATGCTAAACTTAGTTTGCGAAACAACTCCACACCACACCCTGCTGCTGTTCCGTCGAGGTAGCCCCCAGTTTACGTGACCACTTAATGCCGTGGAAGCGGTGAAGTCTTAGGTCCAAAAAAGTTTGAAATACTGCCAGCGATACGAATATGAAGAAGACTATAGTTTGTTGGTGAGAACCTTAATTGGCAGTGAATAGTCAACAGTTTTGTTTGTTTACAGGCTGCTTTGATACTGTTCTTGTAATTTAAAAACGAAATCCGTAAATAAGAAACAAAGTGACATCGAATAATGATACAATAATATGTTCAACTATAATTTACGTTTCATAAGACTTGCTTGAAGATACAACACATTTTTTTTAAACTTTGCCCCATACTAGGAATTTGTCGTGTATTGTGAGTGCGTTTAAAAACATTTAAACTCACATACACAATCAGCCAGACTCGGAACAACTACCTGTAGGCCATAAAAATATTTGTTCCGGGCGGGAATCGAACACAGCGCAGCAGACAACCGCTCAGCCACTGCGTCAACCATGCGTCGTATTAGAAGTACTTAATTCTTGGTTAATTTTAAGTAAAATACTATATTTCTAACATTATTTCTAGTTCATGAAAATCGTCCTTTCTAGGTTCAAAATTAACTTATTTGATTCCTAAAATTGCAAGAAATCTACTTACAGTTCAATTTATAGACGTTCATACAGAGCAAACAAGTCCTGTTTGAGCCTGGAAACTTCTGGAATAAATTGTAACAAACTTCTATAACGAGCAGGTATGTAGTACTAATGGAACTCATTTACATAAGCAATGTATAAGGTACATGTATTTTTATATTTTATCGATAAACTTGGTGAGAGAGTTCGAAAATATGTGCCTACTCAGCAAAATTCAGAAGTTTTTCATTGATTGGGAAATATTCAGAATTTATTTACTTCTATGCTTGGTATCTACTTAAATACCAGTATTAAATCGTACTCGAACTTTAAATTAAAATGTGAAGATATTAGAAATATTAGGATCCAACGCATGTGTTAGTACGGATTTATTATTTTTTATTAACATAAATTCGTTGGTCTGGTAGTCACATGCATGAGGTCCTGAGTTTGATTCTTAGGTCAGGCAAAGCGTTATTGGCTTTTTCTATCAGGAATTTCTCTGTATCAGCCACGTAGTCTGGATTTCTACCCGGTTGATGACCCCTATTACACGGGACTTAAACATAACAACAACATCTAGTGGGTATTGCTACTTATTTTTCCAAAAAACCCACTAGGCTGAGTTTATGTAACTAGTAAAGATTTCTGGAAAAAAAAATTACCTTCCCCACTGGTGGGGATTTGTAGGTGGGGATTTCTGAAATAAATCAAATTTTTGTCTAAATTAGGTACCTACACCTCTGCCAAACCCTTCTGGGATTACAAGCGTGATGTTATGTTACTTACTTTATTGACGTAGACGATAGAATGTCACTTAGTCTGGATAAAATAATGCTTACAAACTTTGGTTTTTCAAAGCTTATTCAATCGGTATCTTATCGGCTTATCGGACTTGAGAATTGTACTCAACAGTTTTCTCTCCGTCGGCTCCTTTCTACTTTGCTGTTGTTAACAAGTAATTCTTTGTATACAACAGTCGGTATTAAGGGCAGGGTCAATATTGACGAGACGGGGTCCAAGTAGATCCTTTTACACAATGTCTAGACTTACTTGAAGTTTACTTAACCTTAAACTGATTTCTTACTTAAGTTATTTTGTTTCTAGAAAGTTTGGTTTTATTAGTATGTTGTTTAGTGTAGTAATTTATTCAAATGTTAAGTGTGTCTGCGTTTGCAAATATATGGAAAAAGATCCTTGAAATCTCTCTCTTTTCGTGTGGTTAGTGCCTAACCTGGTGTCACAGTTTTTATGCCGCCTATGGGCCTCTGACTTGGCTTTACATGCCGGCGAAAAATTTATCTCAGGCATGCTGGTTAGATTTCCTCACGATGTTTTCCTTCATCGAAGCAAGTGATAATTATGCAATGCGCACATCAATCCGAAAAATCAGAGGTTTTAATAATTAAACAATACGGGCAAAAAATGAGAGGTTCGTGGCTTGGGTTCGAACTCGAAACCTATGGCTTGGCAGTCCGACGGTCACACCACTAGGCTGTACTGCTGCCTACCCTCGAAATGAAAGTGCGTTAATCAAGCTTTAGTTTGCTTCAATAACATGTAGTCTCTTCTGTGTAATTCAAGTTTTTAATAAGGTCTATGATTGGCTTTGATATCTATATAAAGGTTATGTTTATCATTGGTGAAGTAAATTGATCCTACACGGTATTAATACAAGATTCGGGCATGAATAAACTGTAGTTTCAGCAATGCAGCGGGAGCTGCATGATGATAAGCAGTGATAGCCTAGTGGTGTGACCTTCGGACTAACAAGTCATAGGTCTCGAGTTTGACCCCAAGCCATGTACCTCTCATTTTTTGCACGTATCGTTTAATTATTAAAACCAGCATGCCTCAGAGATATTTCTCGACGGCATGTAAAGCCAAGTCCAGAGGCCCATGGGCGACATAAAAACTATGACATCAGGTTAGGCACTAACCACATGAAAAAGAAAGAAAAAAGCATGATTAAAAAAAAAAGTATTTTTTTTAGAATAGTAAATCATAATTTCTCTTGATAGATTCATGTATTAACTTGAAATAGGAATTATTATTTTTTTCGGTTGTGATATCATCAAATGACCCACCCGGGTGGAGCGGAAGGGAGTGTCAAACTTCTACTGACTAAAACCCATCCATGTTCCTTCTTTGCCCTTTGTGTTCCAGGGCCGCGGTATCTCTTTCGAACAGTCCTGCAGCCCTGGCAGGCATCGGCCCTTGCGGACCCGTACATTGTTGCTGACATCTCTTTGAGGCACGTGTGGAACACGAACGCGCCGTAAATAGGAATGCCTTAAGTGTCATAATGAGGTCTCCAATCCACTATACACAAGGATAAAATATACTTGAAAAAGAAAAGTAGCAGTAATACAAAAGCATTCTAAATAGATGAATAACTCCAAATAATTGATGAGTAGAGAGACACAACCTGAAATTTAAACAAGAAGTGGCCATTTGTATTAGCATGGTTAATGATAGCCGCACGTTCGCGTAAATGACGATGTGCTAAACGCTGAGTTTGAAAGTAGTAAAAATGTTAAGAGTGCCGAAGTAATTTGAATTTTAGTAGTATGGTTAAAGAATGTTATTTGCTCGTGAAGAAAAATAGAGTTCACTTAAATTGTGGGGTGCAATGGCGTAATGTAAGAACATCGAAATTTCAGTGCTATGTTAAATTAAAACTTAAAGTTTTATTCATCAATACCTCCCAAAATAAATTATAGTGAAAACTGCATGCAAAATAATTGTGCAGTTTCGTGGATCTAAGTTGTCTCAAAACCAGACATTAAAACCGATTTTATTACGGTTCTCCTTCAAATAGATAACTTAATTAATAGCTGTGTGTAAAATAAACTTATTCACGACCGAAACTTGCTTTAGTTATGATATTCGAGTTTGAAGCATAAATAATAAATGATACAACGTATTTAGATATTTCAATCTCATTTCCGAAATAGCAACATATTTACGAAAGCCTTGCATATCAGATTGCCTTTGCGATTGAGAGGCGATTGCCATTCACCACCAGGTGAACCTTCAGTCTATTTAATATTCTTAACATAGGAAAATCTTGCTAACATATAAAAAGAGGCTAACAGAAGAAACAGACAAATGTATTCTCATGTCTCAGTGACGCCATGAAGCTAAATGACTTTTGGTACTCATTTTGACACATTACACTAGAACTGGACGAGCGAGTAATAGCCAGTTGGCTCTTGGAAGCGGGTTGTGTTTTTTAGGGTTCCGTATCCCAGTCGGCAAAAACGGAACCCTTACAGGATCACTTTGTTGTCCATCTGTGCGTCTATCAAGACCCTTTTTTCTGGAACGCGAGGAGGTATCAACGCGATCAAAAGGCATGATCGTTTATGTTGCATATTTTGCGATTTCACAAGGGTATCAAAACCACTACAGTAGTTCCTGTTGATCTAGAATCATGAAATTTGACGAGAAGCAATGTCTTATCTACGGCACATGTAAAGGAAAATATCTGATAACCGTAAGTATGTAGTTTAATAACAAAATACTTACAAGTGTGCGGAACTCTCGGTGCGCGAGTCCAACTCGAACTTGGCTGGTTTTTTTCCTGTTTTGCCGTCTATCGCAATACTTAAATGTCTTTGGACCCAACGCACCAACAGAAACCAGAGCGCAAACAAAGCCTCAGGCTATCAAGTCTACCAGGGTGTTACCATCCCATAAGACTGCCATAGGCGACGTAGTTAAGTGGTAATTAAAGCCACGTGCCGCAAACCTCAAAGGTTGGCTGCCATCTGAATTAATAAAACCAATTTACTTCTGAGTTACGTGAGTTTCTTGGTTCAATAGGATTGCGAGATGAAGAGTAATTGTGGTTTGTAAAACAGACAGTCTGAGTTGACGATGTGTGATTTTGATAAGTTATAAATGGAGACGAGAACATATTATTAAGAGAGTTAAGTGCAAATGTTGCTGAAGTGTTACATATTTATTAGTCTGGAGTGATGTTTCTAAAAGTATCTAAGTAGTTAATTGGATTTGTCTATTTGCTTGATGTTTTCATGACCTTCACACTCTCACAGTAAATTTTGTATATCACTATCAGACATCTCCTTGACAAGGTTTCGCGGTAGCTATCGTATTTGTATTTATTTAAAACACACTCTAAACCTGTTTACTTTTTAGACCTACCAAAACTTGCAGGTTGTTGGATTCAAACAGCACAGATTAATAGTTTTAGAATTTGTGTTTTTCTTCTGAAATGATGATATTATTTGATTATATTCGTCCTTTAACATATTGTTAGAGAGAATGAAGGGAATCTGCGTCTGTAGTACTACGTGTTAGAGAGGGGAGTGCCAGGGTAGCCTGTGAAATTCAATTTATCTTACGTTTTTTGCAATTTGCAGGTCAGTGTCAGGCTGTATGTTGA
The DNA here is from genome assembly GCA_910589295.1 of Noctua janthe. NCBI lineage: Eukaryota > Metazoa > Arthropoda > Insecta > Lepidoptera > Noctuidae > Noctua > Noctua janthe. The sequence goes on along the minus strand of OU342556.1, from coordinate 5,818,440 downwards.
ACAAAATATGATTCGCGATCGTAACACGTATGTACTTACAGAATTCGTTAACCTGTAGCTACATACTTGTTACCAATAACACGTTGGGGTTGGCTTCCAGTCTAACCGGATGTAGCTGAATACCAGTATTTTACATGGAGCGACTGCCTATCTGACCTCTTAACCCAGTTTGTACTGAGTGACCCCATGGTAGGACTGGTTGTCACTTTCACGCCACTGACTACCTGTAATGACTGTCAAAGATCTACAAATGACAGCCGAAACCAACGAGGCACGGAGAAAACTCGGTATGTAACGGATGGTCACCCATCCACAGACCAACCTAGGCGATGGCTTACCCTGAAGATTGATCCGAGAGGCAGTTATTATTTAGCCACGATCTCCTTTGCCAATGGGATTGCACTGAACATGCAAAAAATTTAACAAAATTTTGAATTTTGCGGGCTACCCTGGCGTTTCAACTTAAGGGAGACGAACTGTATAACTATAGATTTAGTTCCCACAATGCTCTAAGGACTAACTTTGAACTCTATATTTTGGTTTCGTAACGCACGAGTAACTTTCATATGACAAGTTTGAATTTGGAACATTTCTAGAAAGTTTATTTTAGACCCAAAGGAGGAGACGGTCAATTTATTATTTTTTTAAAACTAAATGTGTCTTTTAATGCAAGTTTTCAAATATTCAGCTCTATGAAAGCTTGTGAAAGTTTTAATAGAACAATTTGGTGAATTATGTTAAAATATCGCAATTTCTAAGTGAAGGGACACGTTTTATTCTAATAATTTCCCGTATTAATGTCCGGACGGGTGCCATTTTATTTCAATTCGTGGGATTGAGCGTCAACTGAGCGACTGAGCGTGACTGTACATCAAAATCTACAGACAGAATATTTAAATCTGTAAACTTAAGGGGAGCAAACTTAAAAAAAATGCTCGATTGATTGATGCATAAACGAATATAAATATGCAATTGAAACCTGTATAAGTTTAAATACATGAAAAAAATTTGACATTGCAAAACGAATTCAAAAATTATAGTTTTAGAACTGCGTTTAGTTATGTTTATTTATAACACCTGATCCAACTAATATTTATAACTGAAATCGAATTATAACTACTTACTCACTCTTATTTATCTATTTTGCCCTGTTTCCAAAATTTTGTCAGACATATTTGTAAATTCTTGTTGATGGTGCTGACTGTACCGCCAAGACAATACTTCAAGATAAAACTATTTAATTCGTGTTAGAATGTTGAAGTCCCGCCTCATTTTCTACGGTTTACGAGATGTTTCGGGCAAAGAATAAGTATTACTAAGATAGACAGGACAGTGTCTTTCTTTTAGAATTTCGTTGAAAATTAATTGGTGTGCCTCAATATTGTTACGCGATTATTAATTTCGAGGTAACAAAAAAATATCTACAAAATTTTGTCATAATTGTATGTGGTGGTAAGCATAATAGATTTTAAAGAGAAGATAGAACTGCTCTTCTCTCTTCTCCAACCTTTGGCCACCCAATGCTGAGTGTAGGCCTCTTGCAAATCTCTCTCCAGTTTCTTCCGGCCACTTTAATGAAGTCGTCAGTCCACCTAGTCGGTCGTCTTCCCACATTCCTCCGACCTATTCGTGGTCTCCACTCCAGCACTTTCTTCCCTCATCTTTCATCCAGTCTACGGCATATAAATTTATGCATATGCCCGCCCTTTTCCACTTTATAGATTAACTTATTGTTTATTTAAGTACAGTACAAAGTAGAGGCTGGTAGCAAATGCTGGAATAGTGAGTTTTGAATAACAATACAGGATGGAAGAGACACCGACGTGAAAACGGTTACCACGTATACATCATTCTGAGCCGATGAACTGATGAGAAATTTCTAAATACGGAGACATAGAAATTTTTCATCGGTTATAAGAATAAAATCAGCTGTTCCATACATTTTAACCGTGTAGGTATTGCATTTTTGTAGGCAACAGCTTATTTTTTTTTTTTTAACCGATGAAATATTTCATTCCATCTGATCATGTTCGCGGGGCAAACGTGGCCAGAAATTGCACAGAACAGAGAGGTTTGGAGGGACAAAGAGGAGGCCGTTGACCAGCAGTAGGACACAATGTAGGCTATCAAAAAAAAAAAAAAAAAAACTATGTGGGGGTCTCAGAATGATGTACTGAATACGTGGTAACCGTTTTCGCGTCGGTGTCCCATCCACCCCGTATGTACGTGTTGAAAACACTGTGCTATCTGCGAATTACTCTAATCTACATCAGAAAACGTCTACCTTTCCATTTTCTCGTCACGTATCGAGCTGGGAAAGTTTATAGTTGTCAGTAATACTTAAACCAAGGGGTCTCAGCCAAGGTATAGCTCCCAGGTGGAATCCATTACTTCTACAGATGAAATAAAATATATTTTTCAAGTGTCAATAGTTTCAGAGCCCACTAAAACTTAATTTTGGCTTCTTCTGAAATTGATGAGTGCTTTGGGAGATGAAAAACCTTGAAAAACTTTTTTTTTAGTTTTTATGACTATCTGTTTTAATACATTAGTGTTAACTTGCAAATAGGCTTGAAGTCGAAAGTATTCGAGCAATCACTATAAAAGTTAAACACAACATCACGCCTGCAATCCTCGAAGGGTTAGGCAGCTGACGTGTACTTAAATAGCATAACCACATTTCGCCAGTTATGCTTAAGTCCCATGTACTACGGGACAAGCCTATTGACGACAACCGGGCTTAAATCCAGACTACGTGACTTCTACTGACAAATTCGTGATGGAAACTCCCAATAACACACTGCCCGCCGTAATCGAACCCTGGACCTAACTTCATAAAAGATAGACAAAATGTATGAGTAAATAGATAATTACCGTCGAACACGTTACCTAGTATACAGGCATCTAACTTTCTCTTACCTATAAGCTATAAATATAGATACTCGTCGCATTACACACATAGCTTAAAAAATACGAACATTCGTTTTCATCCATTCATCATCAGACGGTTGTCCACATATCCCCAGTCAAGTTACAACTATTCACATTTGTGTTAGTCTCGTTACCATATTACGGAAACTTGCGTAAACAGAACTTTGTCATGTTAAAGCTCCCACAGGAGGCTGTATGCTGTAGTTCAAACAATAGACGTCCCGCGCCGTCACTCATATTGAGAATTTTAATTTGTTAAAACGTTTTATATTCTCGCTTTTATGTGAGCCTAGTATGTTTCCAAACATTTGTTTTATGAATTCTAGTTTATTATTAGGTTTAGCGTAATATTTTCTTATTTTTATGGCTGTTTAAAAAAAATTGGTTAAGATGTAAGCATTCTCTTTCATAGCAAAGTGTTTAGATATTTTTTTTATTTAAGTTGTTTTTTTATTTAATTATGCAGGATTCACAAATCTTGTTTTAAAAAGTGGTTATTAAGGAAATTTTAATGTTGGTATTATGATTGCCTTGTTTCTCTAATATTCGCAAGCGCTACTGCTTAGCATGAGGTCTTCGGTTCGATTCCTAGGTTGAGCAAGGTGTTATTGAGTGTTAACTGTTGGGTAGTCAAGATTTTTGGCCGTTTGATGGCAAAATAGCATAAAATAGCATAATCAGCCTATAGTGTTCCCACTGCTGGGACATAGGCCTCCTCTCTATGAGAGGGAATGGGCTATAATCCGCCACGCGGGCCCAGTGCGGATTGGTATATGTCAAATGTGTTCGAATTTTTGGTTCTAGGACATGCCGGTTTTCTCGCGATGTTTTCCTTCACCGTTTTGAGTTTGATGAAATAAATTACACAAAGTAATGCGCCTGCGTGGGTTCGAACTCACGACTTACTGCTCGTTTGATGGCAATACGCTGTAACTTTACTGCATAGGACTGCATAAATGACGAAATAGGGTAAACTATGTTATAATATGTGTGTTAACTATGTTTGACGGCACGGTTGGCGCAGTGGCTGAGCGATTGACTGCTGCGCTTCGTGTCGCGGGTTCGATTCCCGCACGGAACAAATATTTGTATGGCCTACAGGTAGTTGTTCCGGGTCTGGCTGTTTGTGTATGTGAGTTTAAATGTTTGTAAACGCGCCCACGATACAGGAGAAATTGCTAGTGTGGGCAAAGTTTAAAAAAAAAAAAAAAAAAAAAAAAAAAAAATTACTTTTCTGCTGAACCCTTCGAGGATTCCACGCTTGATGTTATATCAATATCATTATTAAGGTCAAAAACTCACTATCATAATCATAAACCCGATTTATTGGTAGGTACATAAATCCTCCAATATCTCGATAATATCCCTGGTGAGAACTGTAGCACCTGGCTACACCACTCTCAATTACCATTATTAAAAAACCCGAATACATTAAAATATAATAATTCAAGGGTTTCATCAATAAAAGCCTACCTTTGCGCCGATAGATTTGTTCAGAATTAATCAATTTAATTCAGCATAATAAGCTGTTCCCACTGCTGGGACAGTGGTCTCGTTTATATTCGAGGGAATGGTCTGTAATCAGCTACGTGGACTCAGTCCGGGTTGGTAAATGTCAGACGTCATCGAATTTTTGATGCTAGGACCATGCTGTTTCGTCACCAGTGTTTTCTTTTAGCGTTTTGAGGTATGATGATATAAATTAGACAAAGTGATGCGTCTGCCTGAGTTCAGATAGCAGCTCGTGGCTATATAATAACAGTCACTCAGGTCTATCTTTAGGTTAAGCTGCGCTTGCCTACGTTGGTCCGTGGATGGTTGACCAGTGTGTACCCATTACATACCGAGTTTCCTCCGTGTCTCAAGAAGCACGTTAAGCTTTTGTTGGTCCCGGCTGTCATTTGTAGATCTTTGACAATCGTTACAGGTAGGTAGTAGCCCGAAAGGCCGGCAACCAGTCCTATCAAGGGGTATCGTATTAACCAGTACTAACGGGGTTGTGGAGGTCAGATCTGGGCAGTCGCTCCATGTAAAATACTGGTATTCAGCTGCATCCGGTTAGACTGGAAGCCGATCCCAACATAGTTGGGAAAAATGCTGGGCACTATTATTATCATAATGAACGCGTTTGTCCGAGTTCAAATTCACAACTTGCAACTCTTAAGTTGGAGAAGTTACCACTGCTCCCAAATGTCATTTAATATAGATTAAATCGTTCAATGTCAGGTATCGTTCTCAGGTTGGTGACGTAATCCGAGCAATTTAAGTGGAACTAGAATATTGAGGGCTATTACCTCTGAGATAGATTTAAGTACGCACATAAATCAAATCTACATTTGGGTCGAGACAACGATTAGGGACTAGTTTGCAAACGAGTTACGTTTAAATGTACGTTTTTAGGAATGCATGATCTTTTCTGTCACGTGTTATAAATTAAAATGTGCGTTTAAATAAAAATAGCCTTTATTTACTACTACCATTCAAAACTTGACAAAAGATTAATCTACTTTATAATAGTACTTATAGGTATTTATGATTGACAGGCATAATTATGTATATTTAAGTCAACTTTTTAATTATACCATAAATACATAGAACATATTAAAGTTAATTCATCGCAATTATCACAAAATGTATTAACATTACATTTCAATAATTTCATTACATTCATTTCATTACATTACATTAATTAGTGAAATGAAATAAATGTAATGTAATGAAATAAATGACGAATGGTAGTAAAAAAAGCTATGGCTTTTACACGAGCATTCTATTGGTCAACACAACAGGCATAACTTGGCATAACTTGGCTTTCAGGATGTTGTTGCGACTGCCCCGTTTCTGTAGCGCCTCAGAAATGTTTGCCGAGACCCACACTGATGGCTTTTATGCCTTAATACGCAAAAAGACGGCTTCGCTGCTGTGCAGAGTGCGGAGTAGTCGCAACTATATCCTTAGAGCTGTGGCGGAGAGCTATACTCCAAATATTAAATATTTTGTACGGAGGTTGATTCGGTAGGAAACATGTTTGCCTTCCTTGTCGATCTTTGTTTTCTGTCTTTTATGTCAATGTTACTAACACTAGAATATAAGCTGTGTGTAATACTAACAAAATATGGATGACTGTTGTCCGAAATAAAGGTTTTATTTATTTTTATTTATTACGAGCTCGTGGCTAAATAATAACAGCCGCTCGGGTCGATCTTTAGGTTAAGCCGTACTTGCCTAGGTTGGTCTGTGGATGGGTGACCGCCCATTACATACCGAGTTTCCTCCGTGCCTCGGAAAGCACGTTAAGCCGTTGGTCCCGGCTGTGATTTATAAATCTCTGACAGTCGTTAGGCAGTCAGTGGCCCAAAAAGTCTGACAACCAGTCTTACCAAGGGGTATCGTATTACCCAGTACTAACTGGGTTGTGGAGGTCAGATAGGCAGTCGCTCCATGTAAAATACTGGTATTTAGCTGCATCCGGTTAGACTGGAAGCCGACCCCAATATAGTTGGGAAAAGGCTAGGCAGATGATGATTTTTTTTTATTTATTACCTCGTCTATGCACGATTTGACATTCGTAACAAAAAAAAAATACCTATGTCGGATTGTTTAAACCACAAAGTATGGTCACCGTACATCTCAGTGGTTGACTTAATAGATTTATCTCTTCCTCCCACAGATTTATGGTTGACATTGCCAAGGGCCTTGTTATTTTCAAAACAAAGCAGACTGTGGGACAAAATACCCCTTTTCAGGACGACATGTTTTGAAAACGATTGTATCGCAAGCATCCTTTTCAAGGTTTCTTGTAAAAACTTTTAAAAGTATCAAGGAGCCTTCGATGGTTATCGTATTTTGTAAATTGATTATTCATTTTTTCAAATATTTTACCTCATTGGTTTAATTAATTATGTTTACTTTTAATTTAATTTTGAGAATATTATAATTTGTCCCTTGGTGTGTGTTTGTGTTTATTGTTTTTATGCGCTTTAGAAAAATGCTTTAAGATTTCCAGGATAGGATATAATATCAACTGTATTCTTCACTTTTTTTTATTTATTATAAATTATATATTTTTTTTTTGTTCTTCACTTCATTCGTGAGTATCGTAAAAGCTCCAAAGATATTTGATTCAGGCTGGATAGTAGACATCCTTGCTCATCTTGATAACATTAACTTGCGACCAACCACTACCCTTATCGTCATATCTTTCTCTTAATCATATGCTTATCCCAATTCATTTAAGGTCAATGCAACTTGTCTATTTCTTCTACACCGTGACTTTTTAGTCGTCTTACAAAGGTCGTCCACTCAATGTACCCGACATAAAACAGCTCTAGGCGCGATTTTTTTTTTATCTTCCATAATAGGAACAAAGAAAAATAATAATAAAAAATTTGAATAAAATTATGAAACATCCTGTTAATGATGTTTATGTGTCAAACGGGAGAACATTACCTACCCAGCATTCGAGTCCAGTAGATCATCGCTCGCAACAGGGTGTTTTAACTACGTTATGCGTCATAATACTGAATAATATTTTTATTTTTGAATTATTAAAATCTCATAAATACCTATTTTTTTTATGAATGTTTAGTATTCATTGGATACATGAAGTGGGCTGCCGTTGTAAGACGACTCAAAAGTCACGTAAGAGTAGAGGAAGACCAAAGAAACTATGGATAGACTGTGTGAAGGATGATATGGTTAGAAAGGAGGTACTGAGATGATGTATGGAAGAAGAAGACACGCTGCGCCGACCACAAATAAATTGGGATGAGGGCAGGAGATAGATAATACTCGTATCTCAGTAGTCAATATAGCCATAATTATCATCTTTTACATAATCTATCCGCCGTTTTGTTTGGTCTCTCCCTGCTCATAAAAGCATGGCTTTAAAGCCATCCACATTCACACTCAAAACTTTCCGCACGACTAACATTGATTATCCTCATTTCTTCGACCATTAACTAATCTGTCAAAACGAAAATTGTTCGTACTACAAAATGACAAATAATAAAATTGTCATAAATGAGAACTGAAGCAGAAAATTTATTCGAACTAAGGTGTTTTTAATAAGATTTCGATTCGCATCAAAAGTTACGGTAAAGGGATGGACCTATTCAAGTTTTTTTTCCTGATTCCATTTCATTCGGAATCATGGAATTATATCCTTCGTTTTATTTCCGCTAGGAAGCAACTTAGAACCAAACTCTTCTAGATGAAATTCTAAATTGGTCTACGTTGTTGTAGGCACCTGAGAAAAATTATTCGACATTGTTCACGTTGTCTCGTCTATAGTAAGTAAATTTAAATGTAATGAAAAGACATTTATTTATTGCAGAGACATGATGTGCATACAAAATGACAAAAAAACAAATAAATATATAACGCATAACAAATATTTATAAATACAACAGGACGGACGGAAAAAAAATGACAGCTTGCAAGTTCTGACTGCACCATTGTTACCATTCCAAGTGTTACCATTCAGCATGGTGCTGCGGGGGGTCTACAGCACAGCGCTGCCCTTCAGTGATCACCTGAGAAAATGTGGTCTACATAAAATATAAGAAAATAAAATTAATAGTACTTGGATTATAATATAAAACAACCGTAAGAAATAAACCAAACACTACAAAAATATAAAACTGTGTGTGCAGGCTAAACAAAATAAAGATAAATACAATATTATGAAGACATGTCGTAGTGTGTGTATATTTGAAAGTAACTAAGTATTAGCAAGTAAAGTATAAGCATTCTTGCCTAACTTGTCTTATACATATAAAACAAAAGGGCATCAAGTGAGATTAGCAGCCATTCTTCAATGTAATCTTTAACTCCATCAAGACTTTATTTCAATTTACAGTAAAGCTGTCTTTAAGTCAAACTTATCTCAAGAAATATTTGCAAATGAGTTAACTGGCAACTTTAAAACTTGTCTGATACGATCTCGTGAAGAAGTTCTCTTTAATCAGAGCTTGGAATTTCAATTTATTCAAGATTTTCTTGATCTTGATATAATTTAGATTTTGTTGGGGTCAAGGATAAGGTCCGTGTAAGTGAATCAATTTCAAGTGCATTGTTGATTGAATTTTCGAAGATTAGATCTAGATTGGATTAAAATTAAATTAAACTAGAAATTAGAACACTGAAAACCTCTTAAAAAGAACTATTTTAGAAGACAAAGGCTTGATCAAGTCTTTTTAATATTTACAAAAAATACCACGTTTTATAACATCACGACATATGCCATTCCTGAAGAATTAGACCAAGGTGTGTCCTATTGTACATTCACATTTCGCCTGTTTTGTTTAAGTTCCATGCCCATTGGCATCAGCACAATTTTTAGTTTTAAATCATTTTCAAACGTTCTTTAAAAGTTAAAACTTATTGCAAATTGCTTTTCATGTTCAGTTTACTACACTAAGCTGGATATGGGATGACAAAGATTACCATTTCAGAGTCTTATAAAGACAGTATAAGCAGGTCGCATCGAGGTGTCGGTTCACACGCTATCGGGTCCTGCTCAAGCTCTGATAAGCTCCCAATTCCATTCGCCTCTCGCCTCAAAGCTGCTCTGGCTTGGTTTCCACTGAAATCTGAGAAAATATAGTATTGGAGAAGGCACATAAGTATACGCTTTTCATTGAAAACTCACATTCACATGATACACGGTTTTTTAGGATTCTGTAACCAACGGGACCCTATTACTAAGCCTCCGCTGGCCGTTGGTCCGTCTGTCTGTCAGCGGGCTGTATCTCATGATCCGAAATAGGTAGACAGTTGAAGTTTTCACAGAATGTGTATTTCTGTTGCCGCCATATCAGCAAATAATAAAAATAAATTCAAAATTAGAGGGTACTACGATGGTACGGAACCCTTGGAACGTGAGTCCGACTTGCACTTGTTTTGTATCAACAGACGCTGTATAATAGTGCGTAGCAGCGAGCGTAGCGACTAGTATCAGAAAGCGTAGCGTTATACGAGTAGTATAATAGTGATGCGTAGTAGCGTAACAATGCGCAGCAAAGTGTAACCGCGGTATAGCAATGTACATTGTAACATAGCAACTGTGCGTAGCAGCGTAGGCGATGAGTCGTAGTAAGGCAACGTGTGCTAAGCAATACGTAGCTGCGTTGGAATATCGTAGTACCGTGCGTAGCAGTGGGTCTTGTAAGAAGTTATGAGTATTACTTTACACTAGCACTTCGGCTAAAATTTCGTCCGCAATTTTGTGATAACTCGGCTAATATGCATGATACAAATATAATTTATAGCCTATAGCACCCACGAATAATGATCATTAGTCCCGGAGTTTAAGCCCACATTTAAACTTACGAACAAATTTTACCTCTTTATAATATTGGTATAATTTGAGTAAACTAACTAAATACATTATTAATTAAAAACTATTAAATAACCTAAAATAAATGAACTAACAACAAACTACAAAAGGGCATCAAAAAACTCCTCCTCAACGCTGTCAGCCGGTAATGTGCCCAAGAGACTGGCGGCGTTGCCACGTTGTATGGCAACACTTAGCCTCTGGCCAAAGTAAAAGCCAGCCCTTGGGTCACGGGAAGCGTCAACTAGGCGTTTCGAAATTTCCTTAAACAGGCTATGAGCACTCGGACCCCACGAGTCCAGAGTTTCAACCCCAAACGGCTCGAAAATATACCACAAAGGTTTCTATGTTTACGCCGCTTAAGGTTCTCTGCAGCCTCTCCTCTTATATTGTTATAGAAGTATAAATTAGAATTGTGGATATCGGTGTGCCTTTTATAACAACCAACATCATAATTAGTAATATATTGCAAGTAACCTCAAAGAAACGCAAACTAAAGGATGTCAACATGACTAGTTAATTATTTAGCATAAGCATAAGCATAATCAGCCTATTAATGTTCCCACTGCTGGGACGCAGGCATTCTCTCTATGAGAGGGAATGCTATAATCCACCACGCGGGCCCAGTGCGGGTTGGTAGATGTCACATGTCTTCGAATTTTTGGTTCTAGGACATGCCGGTTTCCTCACGATGTTTTCCTTCACCGTTTTGAGAGCAGTGGTGATGAAATAACTTACACAAAGTAATGCGCCTGGCTGGGTTCGAACCCACGACTTACTGCTCGTAAGTCGGGGTCTCCACCACTGGGCCACCGCTGCTCTCTGTTAATTATTTAATTAAACATAATGCCATTAAGTACACACGACGCGTACGTAATATTACAATTATACTGCACGGTTATACCATATCCGAATTATATTTGCTACTTCAGGTCCCAACTATTTTCTAGCGCGCAATACGTCTAAGTTATTTTCTCGGGAGCATGTCCGCGAGATTATTCGTCCTCAGTGGAGTGTACTCGAGGAGCTCGTATTATTTCATTTGCATAATGTGCGCTTATAAGGTTTGGACGCAGTTGCTTTGTGTGGTAGCCGTTCCTAAGTATATGCATGTCGAAAGAGGAGAGAATTTTCTTTACTTCATAAATGAAAATGTTATATGAATGATTTTATATACTCGTAATATTCCTAAAGGAACGTTGAGAAACTTCTTGAAGAATGGCCTTCTGAAGCTGTATACAGGGTCAGACTATATTAATAAGATAAGTGAACTAACCATTGCTTATTATAACTCATACACCACACAAACTCACTACTCACACTCACATCCATACTCACTCACACACTCACTCAATCACACAATCACTCACTCACAAACTCACTCGTGACACACGTACCACACGTACACGCGCAATCTAGCCTTTTTCTGCTTAACGCCCATTCATTTGCAGAGCTTTTTTGTATAATTTTAAGCAATTGCATAAAAAATGATAATTAGAAGTGCGGAGTCTCATATTACAAGCAATTCCTTGCTTAAAAGGTGACGTCCAATAATATTTATGAAAATGTCCATTGTAATTAAAGTAAACATTTTATTTTTTATTATTTATTATGAAACTTCTGTAGTTAATTTACTTTGACTGTGTATAATGTGTACATTGTAGAGTGCAACTAATACCTAATAAATACCTACGTTAGTACGTTTTTGTTGTCGTTGACATCATGGCGGACGTTGTGGTTTTGTGATATACAGTGTTACACGGGTTGAGTAAAGGTTTCTAACCGCAAGCCTAGCTTAAAACTAAAACCACAGAAAAACACCCTAGTTGACAAGGTACTGAAATAGTTTGTGCTTTTCTTAAAGAGGCTATAGAGCTTTTCTGATAAGGACGGTGTCCGGGGACGGATAGTTTACCTTTGAGAAAGAAATGTTTTTACCCGACTGCGGCGAAGCCGACGAAGGGTTATGTTTTTTTTACCCGACTGCGGCGAACCCGACGAAGGGTTATGTTTTTGACCTGTATGTATGTATGTGTGTATGTCCGTTTCTATGTTCCGTTGTAACTCCTAAACGGATGAACGGATTTGAATAAATTATACGTCGTTAGATTCGTATTGGTAGCGCGAGTCACATTGGCAACATTGCAATAAAAAAAACAAAGAAAAATGGCGGATTTCGGGTGCCATATCGTGGAGTTCAAATTAACTTGAGAATAATGTAGCTTCCCTTAAGTGAAATAATTTTCGGAATCGGATCAGTATTTCCGAAGATTACCCCCTACATGTATACAAACAAATTTTATCACTTTATATTATTAGAATAGATGACGATGAATGCTGCCCACCACAGCCCTCTCGTTTTCGATAACAAAACTCTCACAAGACACAATACCGTAGTCAGTTGACCCTAACTGCCGTCTTCAAACTCCTAGTTCGTTGGTACAGAAATAAATAAGAAAAGCAACCGACTTTAGTTCTTAACAACAGAATGGTTATTTTACTATAACAACAGAAGTGCATTCAGTGTTACTTGTTAGTGCTTCCCGGGCAAAGTTTCGCTCTGACAATACGCTAATTACACTACTTTGTCCTATCTAGAGCTTTCAAAGTAAAAAATACTCAATAATAGGAACTTGTTTGTTGAAGAAACAAGGCTTTTGTCTACATTTGTTTGGGACGGACTTGCTGAAGACAAAGTCTGCTAATGAAATTGAGCCAGAATGGCATCGTAAATTTTAACAACAATCGACAAAATTAAAACTGGTTACCTTATACCCAGGGCTTATCTATGTAAAAATATTTATTTTATTTTGCTGATTTTTGCACAGTTCTCGCTTAAAGAAGTACCAAGATGTAACAAGAATATTATTTTCAAAACTATGCTTACATACTTAACCGGATACAGCTGAATACTAGTATGTTACATGGAACGGCTGCATACCTGATATGGCAGGAGAATAATGATGACTGCCTATCTCATGTACATAACCCAGTTAGTACTGGGTAATACAATACCCGTTGGTAGGACTGGTTGTCAGACTTTCGGGTCACTGACTACCTGTACCGACTGTCAAAGATCTACAACTGACAGCCGGGACTAACGCCTTAACGTCCTTTCCGAAGCACGGAGGAAACTTGGTATGTTATGGGTGGTCACCCATTCACGGTCCAACCTAGGCAAGCGCGGCTTCACCTGAAGAAAGACTGTTATTATTTAGCCACGAGCAAAATAGCAAGAATATTGTACCTATAATTTTGATATACCAAATATTATTTAGAAGAGTGTCCATAAAGTTTTTTGCTCATTCTTCTCTATAGTGATCTACATTCTGAAACTGGTAACTATGTAGTTTCAAGTTTTTGACTAACTGACCGACTTCTAAACAATTCAGGAGGGCCTGTTAAAGGTTTTATTTTTATTTTTATACCAGAATGCTCTGTCAAAAAGGCCTCCATTACCATTATACTTTCATTTTGAACAAACTTTCTAATAGTCGATATTATACCATCTAATTTTATTTAAGTAATTGCTACACGTACTGCTATCAATGTTCCTAGCGATTAGCTCTTTTTTTTTAAACTTCTATGTCTACTTGTGGACAGCGTCGTGGGTTACTTTATAACCAAATTTCTATTTTGTAAAGTTTTATAATGTAACTGTTTGCTGTTCTTTTCAATAAAAAAATAAAAATAACTTAACATTTGCCTTCTCCGACCATTCCGTTAATAATTATGTCCAGATCGTCACGCCAGCGTTCCCTGCCTCGGCTACGACGACCGTCTTCAGGCATCCACTGTGTGACTATATTCGCCCATCTGTCCGGCTTCATCTTAGAAACGTGACCCGCCCAGTCCCATTTTAACCTCGCAGACTTATAAAAATGGTTAAGTTGAATAAATGCTTAGATTTTGAGTTTAAAGCTGTTACTAGGTATTACTACACTTTTAGTAAACCTGCACACAAACGGTGACTGACTACGCGTTAGGCAAAGCAGCTATAAAATAGGAAAACAAAAAAAACGCCATACTAAGTCGAATCACGTAACACAATCATTACGTCATGTAAATCAAGATGCAGGAAACTTTACTAATTACAATGAAAATTAAGTTTTTTAGGGGTCGCTTTAAATGTGGCCCATCGCAATCTATATTTGAGGAACGAGTTTGTTTTTGGAATTAGATTCGGGGAAGTGTTTTTAATGGGAACTTTATAATTAGATTTAGAAGCTACTTCATTCATCATTCGTTGGTGGCGTTGCCGCAAGCGCGACTGCTGAGCATGAGGTCCTGGGTTCGATTCCCAAGTTAGGCAAAACCTTACTGTGTTTTTCCATCAGGAATTTCTCAGTAGCAACCACGGAGTCTGGACTTTGCCCGGTTGACGGCAAAGGGCTCGCCCCCTATTACATTTTACTTAAATATAACAGGTGAAAAGTGGGTGTACTATTAGATACACCTCTGCTTAACTCTTCGGGGATTATTTGGCGCGATATTACGTAATACAAAATGTAACTCTTAATAATATTATACTAATATAAATGACTTTTGAAATAATTACTTTAAATTACAGATCAAATTTTGTGATTTAATGAAACGCTGCCTCGATAAGAAATGGAAACGAAATTTTTAAAATATTATTTCTCACTGTCAACGTTTAGTTATTATTTTAAAAGCAGTGCTCACTGCCGTAGGCGTAAAATTATAAATAATGTTCTAGCAATTTATTAAATGGATGTTTCTCTTTAATATAGTGGGTGGTTGTCTCGAGGGAGATAAGCAGAGGTGTGCTTTTGTGGGATTCCAGTACTGATTATGATGGGGTTGTAATTTGTGCTAATAGCTGATGTCAGAGGGTTGACATTTTTAAATAACATGGCACAAAATTGCCTGTAGTCCCCGAAGGGTTAAGCGGAGAGTTAACTTGTAGTACACCTACATTTCACAAGACATGT
Source organism: Noctua janthe (assembly GCA_910589295.1). NCBI lineage: Eukaryota > Metazoa > Arthropoda > Insecta > Lepidoptera > Noctuidae > Noctua > Noctua janthe. The sequence goes on along the minus strand of OU342556.1, from coordinate 5,803,218 downwards.
TTAAATCCAATGTAACAGGAGGCTATCAAACGGCTGCTCAAATCACGACTCCCGACTAAGAAATTCCTGAAAGTAAGTAAGATTTTGCCCAACTTGGGAACCGAACCCAAAATCACATGCTTAGAAGTAGCGCGTTGCGACACAACGAGTAATGATGAGGGTGACTATTTACACCAGAGGCCCGAGCACGAGCGCCTGGTGTAAACGTTACGTAAATACGTGAATAAAAAATAAAAAATACTCGCACTCGAATTTTTCTTTCCATATAAAAAACAGCTGTACCCTATGCAGGGTTTGCGTATAAAAATAAAAAAAATAAAAAATACTCGTTTCACATTTACACAATTTTAAGATTTTTTCATATCTATAGATGGTTACAGATTATGCTTGTTGCAAACAATTCCACTAAACTGCTATAGGTAGTTTGTATTTACGATTAAAAAATCGACGTAATTTACGCTACGTTTACACCACGCGTTCGTGCTTGGGCCTCTGATATTATTATGTGACACCAACTTCAACTTTTACAGACGGACTGCGAAGACTGCTGACTGCTTTGCCGCCAGACTGCCAAGTCATAGGTCTCGAGTTCGAATCTCTGATTTTTCGGATTCATGTGCGCATTTCATAATTATCATTTGTTTCGGTGAAGGAAAACATCGTGAGGAAACCAGCATGCCTGAGAGATACTTCTTGACGGCATGTATAGCCTAGTTAGAGGCCCATGGGCGGCATACACACTCTGACACCAGGTTAGGCACTAACCATACGATAAAGAAGAAGACTTCAACTTTTTAGGCAAAATGTGTTTTTTTAGTAAGTAATGCAAATTATTGTTCATCCAATCTATACTTATATACTAATATTATAAAGAGGAAAGATTTTTTTGTTTGTTTGTACCGAATAGGCTCCGAAACTACTGGACCGATTTAAACCATTTTTTCACCATTAGAAAGCTAAATTATCAGGAAGTAACATAGGCTATAATTTATTTTCAAAAAATTAGAATTCCTTAAGAAAATTGCAATAATGTAACCCAAAGTAGCAAAATTTTGCCTATAAAATTCATTATTGGGTGTGCACTGAGAAAACTATTGATGATACTTTAAAATTATGTACTACATGATTAAAGTACTCATTATTACATACAAAAAAGTCCGCGAGAGCATATATCTAACTATCATAGTTAAGTCACAATAGCAGCTTTTGTGTTCTAAAATTTAATTAAATCGCCCCGGTAGAAACAAAAGTTGGTTACATTCGTATCGTAGTATTAATTCTTATTCAAATAAATAGTTTTATTATTAAGGGTATTAATGTACATTCGTATCGTAGTATTAATTCTTATTCAAATAAATAGTTTTATTATTAAGGGTATTAATGTAGCAGTAATATACTGAGTGTCCAAGAAGAACTCATCAACAAGTAAGATACATGCAGCGACATCTATTGAACCAAAACGGTACTAATGAATAAAAATGTGCTCACAAGATAACTTTAAAATTGATTGACCGGCTTTGTTAAAAAGTTATGATAGCGTACTTTAGATTAGTCTACATGACACTGCTTTGAAAATCTACATAGCCTATACCCTGTAGAGTGTGTGTTCGATCGCTTTCCATGCGCTTTGCATACGGAAGGAGTTGCAAGAGGTCCGCAACAGCTTACAGCAGCTTTATCGTGGCACGGCTCATTTCATGCACCTTGATGAGAACTTTCGACCTAACTTAGGTATGACTGTCATCGAGTGTCTACGGATAAAGACTTAAGGCTGTCAAGGGAAGCCCTTATTTGGAAAAACATAAGTAGAATATTTTAGCGATTAATGCAAATATTTCCGAGAAATTAAATTGTTACCTACTTGAATCTTTACCAATATTATAAAGATGAAGAGTTTGTTTGTTTGATTGGTTGAACGAATTAATTTCAGGAACTACCTACTGGTTCGAATTGAAAAATTATTTTAGTGTTGGATAGCCCATTTATCGAGGAAGGCTATAAGTGTATAGTGTGTATAACATCACGCTACAAACGATAGGAGCGGAGCATCAATGAAAAATATTGCAAAAACAGGGAAAATGTATTCCTTTTGAGAGTTTCTGTTGCGTGCGCTGTGTAAACGGTTAAAGTTACGCAACAATCATGAGTCTGCGATAGCATATGTCTATCTTTTAAGGTTGACTCACACTCTCTCTAACCCTCTCTCTTATGTGGCGCAGACGAAGTTGCGCGGGTCAGCTAGTGATATTATAAAGAAAGATACGCTACGTTCATACTGAGGCGTTCAAATATGCGTTGTTACGACTGTGATAGATAATACGGAATGTATGATACAGGAAAAGATAGTTATTGCGCTTGAAGTACTTAAATTACGACAATTATTTTCTGAATTTGTCTGCAACAATTTGCGCGCGCTGGTGCGATATCTACTTCTTTTTATTTATAATATCATTGTGTTCACCTATCAACGCGAGAATAACCATCAAAATCGAGCACGAAAATGTCCCGAGGAATGTTTTGATTTAGCGAATTCCTCGTGAGCACCCGTCAAAAAACATTACATTACATTATTCACTCACATATCCGAAAAACGTAGAGTGATAACGTTTATTTAAAAATAGGTACTAAAAGTACTAATGTATGTACTTGGGAACAATTTCAGCGTTTTTCATCAAGTACGATAGCGATGGAATATTAATGTCACTTCATCATTACTCGCATTTGAAAATACTGTGGTTCAGTTGAGTTTCATTTTGTTATACTGTTATTTTTAATCTGTGGCATATTTATGACTCATGACAGAATCTATACAAATAAATAAAATGGCTGTGTCTGTATGTAATTTCAAAATAATAGCTTTCTATTGAATGCATGAAAGTATAATTCTAATCAGTATCATCCATAGATATAAATATATTATTAAAACATTTTAAATGAAACGAGAATTTTTAGTTTTCTAAATCGACGTATTTACGTTAGGTTTACACTGCGCGCTCGTGGAGAAGCCCTAGTCTTCTGGCTATTGGATAGCCAAGTTTGTAGTGAATCTCTTTGGGTATTAGTTTGTGGTGACCTAAAAGGTAAGGCATCGTTTACAGAACCATTCAAGTCATCTCCACCACAAGTTATACGGGACAGTAGGAACAAATCTTTACCATCATCATCTGCCTAGCCTTTTCCCAACTATGTTGGGGTCGGCTTCCAGTCTAACCGGATGCAGCTGAATACCAGTATTTTACGTGGAGCGACTGCCTATCTGACCTCCACAACCCAGTTAATACTGGGTAATACGATACCCCTTGGAAAGACTGGTTGTCAGACTTTTCGGGCCACTGACTACCTAACGACTGTCAAAGATCTACAAATGACACCTGGGATCAACAGCTTAACGTGCTTACCGAGGCACGGAGGAAACTCGGTAAGTAATGGGTGGACACCCATTCACAGACCAACCTAGGCAAGCACGGCTTAACCTAAAGATCGATCCGAGCGGCTGTTATTATTTAGCCACGAGCTCCTCGTGAACAAATCTTTACCAAAAATGGTAAAAAACCGTATTTCACCCAAAAAAATTATTTCCCGAAGTTCTGGAAAAATTACTGTCTAAATCTAAAGAAACATCAAAGAGCGCCACATTTTTATATCATTCGCCCACATAAGCATTCCTTTATACAGAGTAAATAGGTGCTTACTTTGAAAAAGAAAGAATTTTAATCTGTTAAGTATTCATATATTTGTTTTGTTGAGGCTTTTTCCTTTTGCAACGATCCAGTCGGGAAAGTTGCCAACAATTTCAATAAGAGAGTTGAATTGGTGTAGGCGATTATTTTGTTTCGTTTACAAATAATGTTGTTTTAAAGTAACAGTGGGTACCATTTAATTAATTTGGAGTTAATCTATGAAGGCTGGTTTTAATGTCTGTCTAGTTTGTAGTATTTCCGAATTTATTTATTTAAACTTCATGTACAATAGTGATACATAGGCGGACTTAATGCCACAAAGCATTCTCTACCAGTCAACCTTTGGGTTAAATAAGAAAAACATTGTGATAGGGTACAAAATAAATATATAAAAATAACTTCTTGCTATCGAAAATTTATATAGGCACTTATATATATTACTTATATACACTTATATATATATATATTTGTATATACTAATACTTATATACAAATAAAATAAACTAATACATATTTTAACAAATACCAAAATTAAAAACGAGAAACCTAATAATAATTACCATGACTGGACTTCTAATAGAGAGAGAGCTATTTATTCTGACTTAAATAGTGGTTACGCACTTTTCTTTTAAAAGTGAATTTGCTTTCAGATTTTTTAATGCCAAAAGGTAGAAATTTAATGGCAGTTCAGGTTATGAGTCATGAAATGGAGGAGTTCAATAAAAAACACCTATCAATGGAGACCTAAATGTACGTCTAGCGGATCACGAGGGTCTAGCATAAGCAGCTGTTTCCTACAAAAATGCAATATCTTCACGGTCAAAATGTATGAAACAGCTGTTTTATGTTATTGCACGCTACAACGTCGTACTCTTCGGCCGAGTCGGTTCTACCAATTTTGGTTCATCGATGAATCTCTATTTGCCGAAAAACCCTTCGTCTTTAGACGGTGCTTCATTTCGGTTTAGGTTATTCCGGAAATCAGTTCGGGGCTCCAGTTCGACTACCTTACTGAATAGCTTATATTTTTATCTTTCTGATTCGAGAGAATAAGTCTTTCCTATCGTATCTGCGCATTATTTTGACGGCACGGTTGGCGTAGTGGCTGATCGATTGACTGCTGCGCTTCGTGCCGCGGGTTCGATTCCCGTACGGAACAAATATTTGAATGGCCTACAGGTAGTTGTTCCGGGTCTGGCTGTTTGTGCTTGTGAGTTTAAATGTTTGTGAACGCACTCACGATACAGGAGAAATTCCTAGTGTGGGGCAAAGTTTAAAAAAAAAAACAATATTCTATTCCCAACTTCAGTTTATATGCTTTTTTACTGAACATTCTAGTAGGTACATCAAATTCTTCATCTCATTGCTAAAATTCCCTCTTTATTTCCTCTCCGATCTTCGAATCAATGGATAGTCTTAGCCAATCGTAGCATAATGCAGTTACATAACACCGCATCTAGGTGCATTAGAAGCCATTAGTGGTTTAGTTACTTAGTCCGCTGTATCGAATAGGTTACGAGGCACGTGTACTAGAAATTAATGCGAGGCCTGTTGGTATCGCCCTTATATGTAGGTAATAAAGTATATTGTTTACTAAATTGCGAATGTAGAACAGGGTATTTTTTTGGTTGGGCGGTTAAGGGTCCGTGAAGTAAAGTTAACAAATATTCATGTATTTTTCTCGTTAATCATTTTCTTCACAATCAAACAATTTAGTTTGGGAGCTTTCCGATAAATTTCATTGTGTCTTTTAATTATTTTCTCTTTTTCTGCACAACACACAGAGAATATTACACATCAGAACGGCACGTGTCCTTTGCAGAATACAATTATGCGTTTATAAATATTAATAGGTAAGCTTTAGGTAGGTAGGCTTTATACGAGAACCGTGTCCCGTTTAGGGAAATAAGTTAACTGATATAAGCCAAAAGGAAAACAAGGTAACTATTTTGGTATAAATCAATGCCTGGCTTAGTAATGCTAAATGAAGTGCTGTCAATTCTCGTGCGCCATATTTGATGTGTCCTTTTTTTACTTTTCGCTAGGGTCGAAAAGTAACCAAAATCTACCAACCTACACTTGGTCCATGTGGTGGATTATGATGAGGAAGCAGGTGTCCCAGCTGTGGGAACATTATAGGTGGGTCATGCTAACCGAAATCTTACGTAAGTACAATTATTTGTGGTGTGACTGCCATGTCATAGGTCTAAAGTTCGAACCCAAGACCTCTGATTTTCCGGATTCATGTGCGTTTTGTATAATTATCACTTGCTTCGATGAAGGAAAACATCGTGAGGAAACCAGGTTGCGTGAGAGATATTTCTCGACGGCATGTTAGGCCAAGTCAGAGGGCACATAAAAACCTGACACCAGATTAGACACTAACCACACGATAAAGAAGATTGGTCGAGTACAGCATGGTGTGTTTTTAATTAAACTGAATTGCAAGACGGTTTTTCTATGACCCCTTCACTGTATTCACATGCCGTTACAGTTTTCGTCCTGAAGTCCCATTTTAAAAACTTACCCTGAATATTTTACTTCTGACTTCTGACATTATACAGGTTTGATCTTTATACAAAGGACAGAATTCTAAAACATCAAAAGCAGAAATTACCATAGGTGAATATTTTGCTCTATGATTTTGTCTATGAAAGACTCACTCTGTTTGGAAATACATATTGAAGCAAGTGATTTTTTCAGGATATTAGAATATCGGCAGCCTTCCTTTTATCATAATTTGTTTCAAAAGTTTTGAATAGAAAATAAAAAGATAGTTATAATATTTAGTCCCAGCGAGTAAATAGACGATATTCCTATAAAGATGGTGCGTTTTATACACTACTAGCTTTTGCCCGCGGCTTCGCCCGCGTGGATATCGAAAAATATCAGATTACTTACCTTGGTTCCCCTTTTTAACCGTTCGAGGGTAGATTTATCAAAAACGCTGAGATACGTATAAATTAATATTCAATTGTCACCCTAAACACAAAATTTGAAGATCCTAACTTCAAAACTGATGATTTTCACAGAAACTTCCATCCCCTATTTTACCCCTTTAGGGGTGGAATTCCCAAAAATCCTTTCTTAGTGAATTACTTAATCTTCACAAAGAACACACTCTCCAAGTTTCATGTCTCTAGGACCAGCGGTTTGGGCTGAGTGTTGATATATCACCCAGTCAGTCAGTCAGTCAATTATATATATAGATTTTGTTCATTTAATTTTTATGATGATTACTCATTTTAGAGCTTGTTTCATAACTTAAGTCGAGAGATATTCGAAATGGATTCTAACGTGATGTAACATCTTGCCTGTATGTAACGAGAGGGTAGGCAGTGGTGTATAGACCGCTTGTCAGATGCAAGAAAGCTGGTTTCTTATTGTATTGAAACTCCGCAATACCAATATGTAACCTACTGTAAGATGTGTATTCCTTGTAATGGAGAGCAAGACTATTTTATTTTATTTTTCGGAAAAAACAATAGCATAAACATAATCAGCCTATTAATGTTCCCACTGCTGGGACACAGGCCTCCTCTCTATGAGAGGGAATGGGCTATAATCCACCACGCGGGCCCAATGCGGGTTGGTAGATGTCACACGTCTTCGAATTTTTTGGTTCTAGGACATGCCGGTTTCCTCACGATGTTTTCCTTCACCGTTTTTGAGAGCAGTAGTGATGAAATAAATCACACAAAGTATTGCGCCTGCCTGGATTCGAACCCACGACTTACTGCTCGTAAGTCGGGACCGTAACCACTAGGCCACCGCTGCTCTTAATGCATTTTTTTATGTTTAGCCTATTCTGACCCACTGCCGGTCAAAGGCCTCTTCCATTCCTTTCCAACTCACACGGTCGGTTTTGCTTTATCTGGCCAATCAGTCAGGAACGAGTTCAAAGCGTTTCTTGGGCCTGTCTCGGTGACAATGACCGTCTTCAGGCACCCACTGATTGACAGCAGCTCGCAGACTTATTGCCAACATCGGCAATGTTTGACGGCACGGTTGGCGCAGTGGCTCAGCTACATACTGCTGCGCTGCGTGTCGCGGGGTCGATCCACGCACGGAACAAATATTTGTATGGCCTACAGGTAGTTGTTCCGGGTCTGGCTGTTTGTGTAAATGTTTGTAAATGCACCCACGATACAGGAGAAATTCCTAGTGTGGGGTAAAGTTTAAAAAAAAATAAATGTCAAGTTATCAAAGTATAACACCATGCTTAGCTTTTAAACTTCTAAAACAACTGGAAATCTGGAAAAGGTCTAGAATCTTGAAAAGCCACAGCAAAGCATTAAAGAACTGCAAAACAAATTCAAATTCTATCTATCAGCTCGCCCGGACGTTTACCGGAGATCTCATTAACTAGACAATTAAGAGAAAAAGGGTAGAAAACTCTTTGTAAGGGATTTTAAAGGAAAATGAATTACCCAATTTGACTAATTCTTTATTTCTTTTCTTTTAAAAGTTAAGAATTGTTGAGGTCATAATTTTTTTGTTTCTTTCGGGATCCGATCGTGTTGTTGATGATTGGTCTAAAGGTTCAGACAAGGGACGCGGCTCCGGACAATGAAAACTGACAGAAACTGCACCTGCATCCGGTTCTAAACTTGTCCGCACCGGCTGGGCTAAAGCTTACGGATAAATTGAATTTGGCTTCGAACACTATACAGTACATGCTCATTAAAATCAGTGTCCATGTCCGGAGCTGCGTACGCAAGTTGTCCGTACCTGTTTGATTTTTCAGTATTGTTCGATCCTTTAGACGATTGGTAGGAAGAATTGGTTGCTCATTTGGCATCGGCTTGGATGTACTATGTGTAGCACTGCAAAAGAATAAACATCTTAGTTCTCACAAAATCTCTAAAAGTTAAAATAAATAAAGTAGTTCAGCTTTCCCCCAACACATTGCAAAAAAAACTTTTTTGCTAGAAAGTTTTTTATTTTACCTTTTTCAATTGTGGTTACATCTGACACAAACCCTTGTCAAGTATCAATTTTACATTAACTAGAAGTTGTAACGAGAAGTTATTCGCAGATCATCCACATAGACAAAGAAGAATATCAGCATTTTATAGAGGATAACTCACAATGTAGGTACCAAAGCAAAGTTAATCTAGACATGTGGTAGCGTGTTAAGCCAAGTTCAAGCTAACAGAACTGGCGAGCAGCACCGTGTTAAAATTTATATGAAACGACCGCGTGAGCTTCTTCTACCAAATGAAAAAGAATCACTTCAATTGAACCAGTAATCACGGAGAAATCGGTGTACATACATAAAAAAATCTTAGTGGAATACATAACCTCATCTAATACCGATTATTTTAAATTTTGCTTCTCACATGCAGGAAGGCAAAGTACTTGTGTCCCAGCTGTGGTAACGTTATAAACTGATAATTATAATGCTAAACTAAAAAAGCATATAAAATTATACTTTACACAAAATACAAACATGTCTTTAAACTGTTCTACATCCATGTTACCCTACTACCCAAACCAAACACTCTTAAGATCGAATAAGGCCTGTACACACGCAAGCACAACCTATAACCCCCGGATTACACTACACAATCACATGTGGATGTCGCGCAGTGAGTACACGGCATAATCCATTAACACCATGTATTGTGAGGGTGTAAACTGGCTTACAATATTACTTAATGTGTTGTGATGCTAAATTGGACTGGATTTTACGGTACATGTTGTGTGTTAAACATAATTGGGGCTAGAAGATTTATGCCAGCTTTTGAATAAGACTATAGTAGTTGTGTTTTAGCATGGCAATAGCGGTCATTGCCCTTTCCCTGATATCTCTTTACACGAACTGAAACAATAAACCGTGTACTTATCGTTTCTTTTGTTAATGTTCAGGATCACAATCAATGTCAATTCAGGGGCTATTAACAGGTTTGTATACGTTTTTTAAAAGAAGAGATTCTTTAAATGTATGTGGTTCAATGACCGCTATTGCCATGCTAAAACACAACTACTATAGGCGATACCGTTGTGTTGGATTATCAACGTTCAGCTCACCATCGAAAGTCACAGTCGTTTACGTATTCTCTAGTGTTAGTTAAAAGAGAAATTTGATTATAAGCTTTCCTTGATAGGTCAAATTCAAAGCGTTTCTATTGTACTTTTCTTTCCATTATAGATAAGGCATACTCTACATTGACTCTAACAGTGCCTGTTTAACTATTTAGTGAAATTATTATAAAATACAACTTCCCTATTTGAATCGGATTTTGCTAAGAATTTCAAGGGTTTTTTTTTGCACGGAACCCTTATCCGTTTAACATCAGCCATCTGCCAGTAAAAGTCCCGTCAAAATCGGTTCAGCCGTTTCGGAGATTAGCCGGAACAAACAGAAAGACAGACAGCAAAAATTAAAAAAAAAAATGTTATAAGTACCGTATATACTACCAAATGCATTCAATAAAAAACTGTTATTTTGAAATTACAAACATATACTTCAATTTCAACTATTTATTTGTATAGATGTATAACCACCTACCTGATGTATACCTAGTTGTAGGTGTTTACTTTGAGTGGGCGGTACCGCCGATAAATAGGCTACAGAAAATAATCGCGGACTATTTTCTCGTTTTAATTATTCTGGAATAACTTTATCAGCCGTGGAGGTTACTAGATTATATTATATACAGTTATAGGTATCCAAAGACTACTAATTTAGTAACCAATCCAAAGACGTTTATTAATTAATGCTATAAATCAAAGAGCTATAATTAATATTTCCACAAAACCACTCTGAATATTTAAAAGATACTTAAAATTCAGCCGAATCAACGCAACCAAAGGTAATTTTCCGAAGTCTCCCCCTTTCTTTCAAATTCACCTTTTCAACTTTTCATTCTGAGTAAAGTTTTGCTGACTTGACTTTCGGAGGGTTCTTGAGCTCTCAAACAGTGCGAGTTTCTTAACACAATGAATTTTTAAGTGCCTTACAATGAGAACCACTTGACAGCGAGTTAAGCTCTGAACAGAAGTACTTAGGATGACGTATCTATAGGCACCTACCTACTTATGTGTTCCTTTGAAGATTTAAATTGTTTCAGACCAAGTGTGGTTGAGATTTTCAAGAGGTCTGTTTTTTTCACATTTACAAGTGCGTTAAGAAAGAGAAATGCATTAATGGATTTGTTCACTTGTTTAATTTAGTATTTTACAATATTTTCTTACTTTTGTATAGATTCTTTTTTACCGATCGTTTTTGAATGTGTAAACATATATAATGTGTTTATTGTTTATGTATCCTTGGATACTATGGTGAACAGTAAAACTCTAACTAAAATTGAGTTGCTCTGAAAAGAGAACATTTTATTCATTTACAAAAACCAGTTTTAACACTAATACATTCCTTAACCTTAATTAATAACAAACTCACCTGAAAAGAGAAACAATATTTAAAGCTATTGCTTCACCAGTTCTTAATCAGTATTATTTAAATATTCCAACCACAATCAAATTTTCATAACCTAATTCGCATGCTGTATCAATATGTCCATCTGACAGACAGCTCCATAGACACGACCAAGTTCACTCACAGATAACTTATACATCAAAGACATTACGCGGCAAATTCAAACATACTTAAATGAAGTGTCAAGCACTTTGTTTACACATATATAGGCTTTGTAGATTCCCAGTTGCTTGTTAATTTTTTATCTTTTTTTACATCTTTTGTATACTTAAGTACAAATGCTGTAACCATGATAATATTATAATACCTAATGATTTCAAAAGAGTAACCATGGACTTTCTTGCCGGTTCTTCTCCATAAGAAAAGACCAACCCGAACCGTGCACCGACTTTTTGTCGACGTTTTATAAGTGCCCATCTAGGCCTATTTGAAATAAAATATTTTGATTTCGATTTTGATTTTAAACCGACTACTAAAAAAGGAGGTGGTTTTTTATTCTACCGGCATTTTTGTTTTTCATGTATGTACACCGATTTCTCTGTGATTACTGGTCTTATTTCGTGATTCTCTTTTTATTTGGGAGAGGAAGCTCGCGCAGCGGTCCCTTATAAATTATGTTACTTTTGATTGAGGAGTTTATGAGTTAGGTACCTCCCTTAAATACGTATTTTTTCTTGTTGGCCTATGTTCATGATATGATGATCCCTTAATAACTTCTAGGTACAATGTGAAGATTAATTCATGACAAGAATTTGTGTGGGATACTATAACTAAAAATTATAAGGAAGTCGGTGACTTGTTTGTTTCATTAACTTGTTGCCACCGACTTTCGAAAGTTATTTCAGACTTTTTAGTTGTTTTTTTGGAAGTCGGTTATTTATTTTTTGCAAAAAAGGTTTGCAATGCATTGCATTGATAAAGGTAAGAAAGTAACACAAACTTGTTGGTTGATTCAGACATCCCAACTCTTTGGTGAATTATAAGGCTGCCTATAGGTGCTACATGTTGCAGGTTTTGTTATGACTGCTTTGAAAACCGATCTCCACTTTTTTTTTTAATAACGTAAGTATATGTAGTTCAGTCAGTTTGATTTTAGTAACCAAAAATACCACAATTCCGTAGAGTTTTCACAAGACTCCTACAGTACTTACATAGATTCTCGTTACAAATAGCCCTCCTCGCGTGGCACATGTTGACAAAGAACTGAAACCCCTTCTTGTACCGGCTGAACATCATGCAGACGGGTTCCAGGTCCGTCTCAGGCAGGTCTTTGCACACAAAGTTACATGCTACATTCGTTGGAACATTGTCTTTGATCATGTCGATTAGCTTTGGGGCTGGCGAAGCTAAGGCAACTAAAAAAGTTAAATTAAACATATAACATCACGCTTTTAATCCCTGAAGGGTTAGGCAGAGGTGTTCCTATAGCAGACCTACATGAAACAGTTATGTTTTAATGCGGGCAATCCTAGTGCCATCAACCGAGCACAAATCCTGACTCCGTGTTGTTACTGATAAATAACTGATGGAAAAACTCAATAACACTTTGTTTGATCATATTGGGAAAGACGTTGAGTTAAAAGATACACGGAAAGATCAACAAGAACTGGATGACCCTGCGCACTTCTACGGAAAACATTATTATAAGTTGATACATTACGGTTTAGGGATTAGTTGCTGCGGTTGTCAAATGTAGACCTCACCCCGCGATTCCCATGCGATCCTACGCGCGCAAGATGACTTTCAAAAACTTCATGTTTTCATGAAAAATGTCATTTGAAATTAAAAATACGAAAAATAACTTATTAACATGACTCTGCTCATAATTACGTGCACATACATTGAATACTAAAAGCAAATTAATATTTCATTTAAATAGGAATTACCTACGTACGCCCGTGTGCTTTTACATACAAGGTATTATTTTAAATTAAATCATAAATATTTTTACGGCTGTACTGAAACGATAGGTACAGTTTCGACTTGGTCCAATTATACTCGAATGTCCAATTCATGTCTAGCGAGAATTTAATTAGCTTATATTGAGTAGCCAACATTTATTGTTTACCTAGCTATTTCTTGAGTTCGACCTTAAAATACACTTCTAATGTAACATGACATTAAACTCACTTGTACCACAATTCATTAAATAAATCTATTGCTAATCATATTTAAGCCATCATTCTGTCGCTGTCATCTTCAAACTCATCTGCCTTGCCTATTTTACCAATACCTATTTTATATGGAGCGTCTGCCTATCTGACCTCCACAACGACCACAACCCCATGAAACGGTTGACGAAAATAGAACGTTGTTTTTAATTGTTTAGGAATAAATACATGTCATTGACCTGTGATAGAAGAGAACCGTATTTTAGCTACTGTAGTATTGGCACTAGTTAACTGGCTGCTGCAAATAGTGGATAAAACAAAACGTAGAATCTTACCAATTATGCAAAATAAAATGAAAGTAGTTGGAACGAACATGCCAACAATAGAACACCAACATTCAATTCGAAATTCAATTTTATTTTATTTCTTTTTATTATTTATGAAAATTACTTTTTTATTAGAAAAACTTATCGAGTTTCTTTGAATCGTTTCATTTTTTAAAACTATTTTCAATCAAATTAGTTATTTAACTTTTAATTGAGATTAAAATTTGATGGACGTTCAAAATAAGAACTGATTACAATGTGTTCTTATTGTAAAAGTAACTTTATTGAAAGTTTATTAATTAAAGACTTTGTTAAAAGTAAATCTATTTAATTAAAACGGTTGCCGTGTGATTCTAAGATTTGGAATCGTCAGTGCTAAATTGTAGAAGTACCAATTCATACGTCACTATGGTTCCTGCGACCTGTAACAAAAGATAAAAGCATCGTTATTATGTCTGATTATTTATAACAGACTAATGCACAAATATTAATTTGACGGCACGGTTGGCGCAGTGGCTAAGCGATTGACTGCTGCGCTTCGTGTCGCGGGTTCGATTCCCGCACGGAACAAATATTTGTATGGCCTACAGGTAGTTGTTCCGGGTCTGGCTGTTTGTGTATGTGAGTTTAAATGTTTGTAAACGCACCCACGATACAGGAGAAATTCCTAGTGTGGGGCAACGTTTTTTTTTAAAAAAAAAAATACAATATTTTGGTGAACCAGCAGTTTTATGTGAGTATAACTAATACTAAATTCAGCTGCATCCGGTTAGACTGGAAGCCGACCTCAACATAGTTGAGAAAAGGCCAGGCAGTTGATTATGAACTGTTGGTTGCAGACGCACTTTATGTCAATAGAAAACAAGTAAGAAAAAAAAACCGGCCAAGTGCGAGTAGGACTCGCGCATGAAGAGTTCCGTACCATCGTAGTAGGCGCAACAGAAATACACATTCCGTGAAAGTTTTAACTGTCTACCTTTTATGGATTATGAGATACACCCCGCTGACACACAGACGGACGGAGAGCGGAGGCTTAGTAATAGGGTCCTGTTGGTTACTCTTCGGGTACGGAACCCTAAAAATGGCAGAAAACACCTATCCAGAATATTTTTTGTACTTAATTAATTACCCATGAAAAATAACTGAATATAACTTTATAAACCCAAGATAACATTATCTCATTAATTAATGCGAATATTTTATCAAGTTAATTTCCTTTCTCCGAATAATTATTTTGTTGAAGAACATAATTAAATTTCGTAGATATTTTCAGTTCTTAAAATACTTCACAATTTTGTCGCTCCGTTTCCTACGCTACAAAGATAAGACTGGCCATCATTTAATTTTATTTGCATGATTATCATAAATTCAAATGAAGAATTCTGACGTTTGAAATTAGATCAATGTTTTGTTTTTCATTCTGTTTATTGAAATTGACGATACATGCATTTTATTTTATAATTTTTGTAGTCACATAGCGATTTTTAATAAAAAAATTTGGTTAATGAAAATTAATTGAATCACGTAATTGCTACAACAAGATCAATCACAATTTGTATTTTAAGAAATAAAAGTAAAATAATTAATTTATTGGAAGACGTCAAAATTAAATATTAAATGAAAAACTAAAACAACAAATTATTTTAATTGTATTTTATTAAGTATAGCTCAGAACCTATTTGTATTTGACATTTTTTTTTAATCCAAACCATTTAAAGCTATGGATGTAGCTACAGATGTATTACAGGAAAAAATAATTAGTTATAAAATTAATACCCTACGTCAATATGGTGTTTTACAGCCATTTCAATCAACTGTCAAATAATGACAGTTGTCATTTGAATATACCTACGGATTATTTAACTTGGTTATCAAATCAATAATTGTAAACCTACTAACACTAGAACTTAAGTAAAATTGTTACTAACCCTATGGACCCTGGTCTGAAATAAAAACTTTCTATTCTATTCTATTCTAAAAATGAGGAGTTTATTCATAAACACTGTTTAAATTAAGTAATGATTAGCGACTTTTTAAAATACAATTTCTAATTTTAAACGTCAAAATCAAAATAATGTATTTTTTTTTTCACAGAAGCCTACAAGGTCACTTATAAAACGTCGAGAAAAGGTTCACGATTCACGTTTCCTGTTGAAAAGAACCGGCAAGAAACTCCATGGTTAATCTTCTAAAATTATATGGTTTTACTATATTATTATGTTACAGCATTACCTAGTACTAACTAAGTATGGGGGGACAGCGCTGGACTTACAATAACCCTTTGCTTAGTTCACAAAAAACGTCCGAACAAACGATAAAAAGTTGTCCTATCGAGTAACAGTGTGACTGGTTGGGATTTTTACTCACAATTTTTCCCGACGAGTCACACTATGACATGTTACAGTGTGACTCGTTGGGAATAATCGAAACAAGATAACAAAAGTTAACAAGCATCTAGAAATCTACAAGGCCTACAATGTTCATAAGTTCAGAAACAATTTGACGCTTAATTTAAACAGCGCTTACGAATTAAGCCCTTAATTTTCCAGACTTTACATACAGAATAATAATACAGGTACTTACAGTAAGAACCAGGTCTCTAGTGATGTAAAAGAAGTGCAGACCGCTGAGTGCCACGGTATCGCCGTTAATTTGGTTCTGGAACCTCTCGACCTAAGGAACAAACCAAAGGGAATTTTAAAACAAGTTGTTTAGTGCAAACCTCTGTGGAGACAATATACGTATAACTGCAATAGTTCTGCGGTATAATTATGTGTAGGTGGAAAGATATAATTATCAGAGTATAGACTATAATTATAATGTAAGCTTTATCTTAGGTATCTATAAGTATGAGCTCGACGGGATGTTATTTTTGCGATCAAAAAAGATAAATTAGACAGCTTCACATAGGCATACAATAAAACAAAAAAGAAGCAGTCATTGTTAAATCTAAAAAAGCTTAACACGAACACGATGAGAAAAATTATTCTAAATTCGAAATATTTTGAATTTGAAAAAAGAATTGGTACTTGCACACATTTTTTACTACGTTTTAAGACTTTATTCATTTATGCATATTGAAACTCTTTGTATTTGAAGCAACAATAAAAAAAAAAAAACTAAAGTATAATTTGTGTTTTCAATTTGAAAATCTTTTAATTTACGTTAATCCGATGGATTGGATTGGATTATAAAAAAAAAAACGAATCTTCACTTTAACGACAAATAATAAACTAACCTCTTTACTATACGACGTCGTAGGCACAGAGTACAACACAGGAAGAGGCAGCAATGAGGCTGCGTTCACACTGGATGCCACTAGCGCCACGGTGAGGAATCGGACGAAGAGGTAAAGTACCGAGTACACCAGGTAGGCGGGGTACAGATAGATCCGGAATACACTGTAAGAACTAAAGTTTTTTTTTGTAGTTTAAGGCTAATTGTAACTTTGAGCTGTGATTGCAGAGTTAGGAAAATATTAAGGCAAAAGCGCAAATTTACAGCTGCATCTTGTGGGGTGCAGCTGTTTCTTTGCGCGGGTAATTCATAAGGCAGGTCCAAACCAACGCACTAGCGCGAATCGTGCAATTTATGCGCCTTGAATGGCTGTGGACGTGTCACAAAAGACGCGCGCGTGCATCTCGCGAACATGTCCAAAGGTGTTATATAGATGTATTTTATGTTCTTGAGATGTACGCGAGACTATTCATGTTCGCGGAGGACATTATAACTTGCCGCGAACTGCTCGCTAACATTTCGAGAACATGTCCAAAGCTAATTTTTTAAATATTTTTTATACGCTAGCCATGCGTAAAAACAGATGTCCAAAGCTGTCCATACTATGTTCCTAAAATGCACGTAAACCGCACTGTTAGTGCACAGGCGTAGATAAAGTACTCTAAAGAGGGAAAAAAAAAAAAAAAAAAAAAAAAAAAAAAAAAAAATTTTTTTTTTCAATTACTATGGGCGTTTAGATACATATTATTGGAGGTCACCTTTTAAGCAAGGAATTGCTTGTATTAGGAGGAAAGACTGCTATGTCCTATTTCGACTACTACAATCAACGAAGATCTTAAATTAATACACTCGCTGACAGACGAAGCCGTGTAGGCAGCAGCTACATATGTAGGTCTAGAAGAATGAAGCTAAAGAGTTACTTTCATAACGAAAGTAAGCACTATTTAGGGAGGATTATAAGGTAGGATGATCTTCGCAGGGTGGCTGGTAGCAACAGGATATGAGTTGACGAGAATCGAATTGAGTGGCGTGTGATTGAAAAGATCTTTTTCCAGCAGTGGACTGTTGTAAGTTGATGATGATGATGATAGGAAAGGATTTTTGGGTTGTCATGAACGAATATATGGAACTCAGACACTTTTGGAAATAGAATCGTGAAAATTGGCATATAGACTTTAAGACTTCCATTGAAGAAAAAAAACACGAGTTTGTGTGAGTTGAAAGCTTGCTGCACTAACGCTTTTTTGGAAAATTATCCTTCAAAGCTCCTGAAAAGTGGCTACTGGGAAACCCTACCCTACGATTTGTTCTTTAACTAGTACGCTTCGCAAACAGAATGATTTAATACCTGGGCACATGTGCTGGACATAGTCGATTGACGAGAGACGCTGATCTGATACCATTCCTAAAACATAAATCGTATTAAAACACGTTGGCCATAATTCATTTCTAGCTTTCGTTAAAATATACTCATGGTTTGTTCAAAAAGTATCTTAGACAATACTGATAAAAAATAAATACTTGGATCAGAAAACGTATACAAACAACAATATAAATTAAGTGGTTTGATTTGATTAATTGAAAACTAAATTGAGAATTCTAATATATCTAAATACAGGGGGCCTACCATGACGTCTAAAAGCAGGAGTAATTCCAGTGTGTGACGGAGACAGAGCTATACAGGTCAACTAGCGCAGGTCATCTCTTTCCCACACTGGAATTACTCCTGCTTTAAGACGTCATGGTAGGCCACCAGAGGCCCAAGCACGAGCGCGCGGTGTAAACGTAACGTAAAGAAGTCGATTTTTGAATTGAAAATAAAAAAAAAATTGATAACCTCCTCCTTTGGGAAGTCGGTCAAAAAAAAATATTTGCTACAAGCGCGATCGGTATTATTTATAGATATGAATCAATGAAAGTATTATAAATGTGATACGGGTATTTTTAATTTTAGAATCGACGTTTACACCGCGCGCTCGTGCTAGAGCCTTAGATTAGTTTTACTGTAAATTCCATTAAGTAAGTGATCGTGTAATGATGAACTCGAGTTACATGTACTTACGC
The DNA here is from genome assembly GCA_910589295.1 of Noctua janthe. Lineage (NCBI taxonomy): Eukaryota > Metazoa > Arthropoda > Insecta > Lepidoptera > Noctuidae > Noctua > Noctua janthe. The sequence goes on along the minus strand of OU342556.1, from coordinate 5,784,359 downwards.
AAGTACATTGTAAAGCTGCATACATATGAAAAACAGGTCATTCGCGAATATAACCAGCACAATGCCACTAAACTGATCGTCAAATAGTTTGACCAAGTTCGTAGCGCGCGTGTAGTCCTCCCTTAGCTCACCCCAAGTCGTAGCTGGCACATAGTTCTGAAACAAAATGGCCGCTTATACAACACTATTTTTAACCGACTTTCTTAAAAAAGAGGAGGATAAAAACATCAATTAGAAGCAGATTTGTAAATATATTATGCCCGCTGACTTCACCCGCGTGGAGGCTCACGGGATCGTATTACCGGGACTAAAAGTATCCTATGTGTTAATTCAGGTGATAAACTATCTGTGTGGCAAATTTCATCCAAATCCGTACAGGAGTTTTTGTGTGAAAGAGTAACAAACATCCAGACATCCATGCAAACATCCACACAAACTTTCGCAATTTTAAATATTTGTAGGAATTATAGACCGACCCATTTAATGAGTCCTCGCGAAGGTATTAATTTAAATGGAATATTCTGAAGGTTGATCATATATTGATTCAATTAGTATCGTAATACTTACGTGGATTATGGTTATTTTAAAGCAAATAACCTGTGGGATATTGTTAGGACTTGGTGGACGTTTAATGTGCCTTTGATGCGGGAAGGCGGAGAACTCTTTAAAGCGGTCGGTCAATAGTAGGAAGTAGGATTTCTAGGATGATACAAACCTTGCTAGCCGTTAAAGCAATCCTCTTATTGATCTGCTCCAATATAGAAGTTAAATACAAACTCATGCACACAATGAAAACGTCTCCGTAGTTCCAAGTGGATGTCGCTACTAAATTCAGATACTGAAACAATTAAGCATATTTTATACGTTTTACTCGTTTTGAAAAGACTGACTGCCTCGTTGGTCTAGTAGTCGCAATTGCGACTTTGAGCATGAGCTACTGGGTTCGATTCCCAGGTTTGGGCAAACTGTTCTTGGACTTTCTATCAGGATTTTTTCAGTAACAGCAACAGATAGCATTGCTCGATAGCAATGGGGTCGCCCCCATAACATTGGGATTATGGTTTTGAAAGGCCAGCGTACTAATAAACATAATTTGCAACATTGTTATTCATGCGCTTATCATCGTATGACGATTCTCACACGCACCCTTCCCGACCGCGAGGACGAGCGGCGCAATCTAACATAGAGCGCTGCCACCGCACGCCGTATGTTACGCATTTATAAGCGGATTTCAAATAAGCCAATACGACTTAAGATCCATTTCAGCACCCAACCGCGGGGACGAGCGGTACCATGTGAAAACCATCTAAACGGGTCAGCAATGTTGGCCAAAAAAACAGGCGTACGGCATGTCATGTGGTGGCTATAGAAACCAAAACCACCGACATTTTCATAGTAATTCGGCCGGCAGTTGTCCGGCGACTCTCAAGCTGTAGTTTAAGTAAAGTCTTTATATTTGCCATCGTGGTGGGCGTCGTGGGCGGTTTAAACCCCCCGACAACTTCAACGATCCATCAGAAAACCTTCCACCTGGACACGAGTTGCCGTGGTCGACTTTGAAATCTCTAAACAGACTTCAAACCCAGGTCGGCCGGAGCAAAGACAATCTCTGCAGATGGGGGTTCATGGACGGCTCAGATCTCAAGTGACTATGCGGCGTCTCCCCACAAACAACGGCCCACCTTCCATATTGCCCCGCATGCCCTATCTCCTGCGCTCTTGCTGATTTATTTACTGCATCAGTGAGCGAGGTACGCGTAGCTGAGTTTTGGGCTAAACATATTATTTAAAATTTTTGCCATCGAAACGCTAAGAAGAAGAGTAAAGTCTTTAACTCCCTAATGACAACAAAGTCGGCAATACATGTAGGCGGGTCAGCGGCTTTGGTGTGTAGAACCCAGAGGGCACTCAACAATATACAAAGGAAAATAAATGACACTACGCTTCATATACTTACAAGCGAAAGTGGACGAACTGACCGCATTTCAAATCGTGGACCGCAGCACGATTTGTAATGCGATCGAAGGCACAGCGTCCAGCAAGTCAGTCACATGCGAGGAGGAGGGATGAAAGAACGCATATTATCTCTTACGAAATCCATCGATACGTGAGAAATAATATGAATGAAAAATTCATACTTGTATGATAGCGTGACAAAGGAGAATTAGAGAAAAAAAGATGTTATGCCGATCCCAAGTAACACGGGAAGAGCAAAGCAAAGATGACTATAACAGAGTAGACTGCAACAACGTACCTGAACAATAACCCCTAACGCTTCAACGTAAGGTACATTCAATTCGTATAGCCATGGAGATGTGACCTTCACAAATACTTCACCAACGTTAGGTACATCCGTAGAACATTCGAGTATCCTTGAGATTCTTGATACTATCGACATAACGTGTTCCACTAAAAAATTAATTAGTATCAAGGATTACTTACTTTAGCTCGTGACTAAATAATAACGGCTGCTCGGATGGGTCTTAAGGTTAAGCCGCACTTGCCTAGGTTGGTCCGTGGTTGGGTGACCGCCCATTACATACCGAGTTTCCTCCGTCCGTCGGAAAGCACGTTAAGCCTTTGGTCCCGGCTGTCATATGTAGATCTTTGACAGTCGTTACAGGTAGTCAGTGGCCTGAAAGTCTGACAACCAGCCTTACCAAGGGGTATCGTATTACAGTACGAACTGGGTTTTGGAGGTCAGATAGGCAGTCACTCCATGTAAAATACTGGTAGCTGCATCCGGTTAGACTGAAAGCCGACCCCAACATAGTTGGGAAAAGGTTAGGCAGATGATGATGATCATTTACTTTTAAGGTCCAAACATCTTTCATCCGCTGTATATCTCCTGAGGATACCCAACGGAGAGGAGAAACACATGTCGAGTTTAGATATAGGTTTTGCTTGCAGTTTGCATTCTGATTATAATTATAGCATCTTTTGCATGTGCATATTTCTGTGGGCCGGAAGGGCGGTGCTGCATTCAGCATCTAGTTTTCGCGGAATTAAAATGAAGTATTTTGCATTAAATTTTGTTTGTTTGTCGTTTGTTTGTATGTTTGTTGTTTGTTTGTTGTTTTTTGTTTGTTTGTTGTTTGTTTGTTTGTTGTTTGTTTGTTTTTTGTTTATTTGTTGTTTGTTTGTTGTGTTGTTGTTTTACTTTAACCGAACACGGTTAGTCACAATAGATCCTTCAGACATACAAACAAGAATCTCAACATGGATAACTTCATTGAAAAAACAGATTATAAATACTTACTGACAGCCATTCCTATGAATACACCACAGGCTATGTTGCACCTTCTAATAATTCTGGGATGAACGTATTCATCGAGTCTAGAGTTGATAAGTTCTTTCATCAAAGCCGGCCATTTTGGAGCGATCCGGAGGAACATGATGGTAGTCAGGCAAGCTGTCGTGAAGAATGTAACGAAAGCTGAGAAATAACGGAAAAGTAGATTACGAAATTAAAAGAAATTATTCATCAGGTACATGAGTCACAAATATGCTACAAGTTGTACCCTCCAGTTATTTAAATAAAAAAACCGGCCAAGTGCGTGTCGGACAACGCACAATGTAGGGTTCCGTAGTTGCCCATCTAAATATGCGGATTTGCCTCCGAACGATGATTTTTATTGTAATAATAAAAAACAAACTTACATTTGCAGTAAAAAAAAACTTTGCTTCCATACATCATTCCATACATGTGTAAGAAGATATGTTAAATCAGAGGCGCGTGACCACCCAGAAATGGCCTCACACAGACATGTGATTATGCGCAATATGGCCGCCACAGATGAAGGGTTATATATACTACTACTGTGAATTTTTTCACACAACCGTTTAGCTGGTAGGGGGGGGGGGGGGTGACACTTGAGTCTGACAAAAATTTGCACTTTAAAGCTTAATATTTCACATACGAATCTCATAATCGAAAAATTATTTGAACAAATCCGCAATATTTATTAAAGACCTATTCAACGACATACCACACTATGGGGTACGCGAGAAAAAAATATCCGAACTTTACGTGGAGATACCATAAAAAACAATACTTTTCGAGATTTTATTATAGCACTTCGTAAGAGTAACTAATTTGTATATTCATTCATGCCAAATTACAGCTTTCTAGTACTAAGAGTCTTTGAGCTAAGCTGGGGACAGACAGACGGACATGACGAAACAATGAGGGTTCCTTTCCTTGTTGACTACGGAACCCAAAGACGAAATGATAGTACCAGACACCGCAAACAAATCCGCCGCGTAGTTGAACAATGAAGAACAAAGCGGGTACACAGACGAAACACGACTTCACTTTATCGATGTATCGAAAATATATAGAACGTCTTTATACATACTTACCTAATGCACTTATTGAAGTAGGATTCCTGAACAGTCTATAGATACACAACATTGTTCCTATGATTTGAGCAATGGCCATAGTTGAGGCAAATAAATACTTCCAGGAGTATCGCGTAAATCTGAAATATACAATAATATAAAATATATAATAACATAACATCAAGCCTGTAGTCCCCGAAGTGTAGGCAGAGGTGTACTTAATAATACACCCAAATTTTGCCAGTTATGTTTAAGCCACATGTAATAGGGGGCGAGCCTATTGTCATCAACCCAACATAAATCTAGATTTTTTTATAAAAAAAGAACGTAGCCCCACACTAGGAATTTCTCCCGTATCGTGGGTGCGTTTACAAACATTTAAACTCACATACACAAACAGCCAGACCCGGAACAACTACCTGTAGATCATACAAATATTTGTTCCGTGCGGGGATCCCGACACGCAGCGCAGCAGCCACTGCGCCAACCGTGCCGTCAAGATTCAGAGGCTGCTGCTGAGAAATTCCTGATGGAAAAACCCAACACAAACAATTTGCCCGACCCGGGAGCACTAGGCCAACGTTCTCATACATACATAGTAGTAATTATATTTATTTAGTTAAGCAAACAAAGATCAATAGACTTTTTTCCTTTGGTTTTCTTTCTAACATGTTTTCTGATCTCTAATTAGAGAGACCACTTATTTATTCGCTCACGTGTATAATACCTTATTTTCGACACATCTTTTTGTAATATTCCCATCACGGGGTTGATTCCTATACATTGGCCCCATATAATAAGCACTTTCATTGCGTTTTGGAACGATTTGAACTGATCTTTTGCTTTGTCCTTCCCTTCATCACCTGGTTTGGCTAAAATCAATGATTTATTATTAACGAAGTACTGAATAAAGAAAAATATTATGTCTTTAAAAATAAATAAAATTGAAGTGTCTGTTTATAATATCAAAAATAGCTTTTTACTGAATGCATATGAAAATAAATACGGTACATATAACAAAAACATTTTTTTTTCTATATATATCTCCGAAACGGCTGGACCCTTTTTGACGGGACTTTTACTGGCAGATAGCTGATGCTATAAGGTCTAATAGGTAACTTTTATTTTAGAAAAATAATTAGTACAAAAAAATAAAACCATTGAAATTGGTAACAAACTTCGATTAAAAAAAGGAAAGTAATATTTTTTATAATAATTGCACGCGAAGGTCGCGGGCAACAGCTAGTTCTAAATAATCCAATTTTGTTTTTGTTAACCTATTGATTGTCCCGCTGCTGGGCAAAGGTCTCTCCAAAAAAAACCTCTGTATCCTGTGCCTATCTCTGGCCATCTTTGTCCCGCAAATAAGATCAGATAGTCACACCACAATGAATTATTGTGTAAAAAAACATTGACATAAATTGCAAATGTTTCTATCAAATCTAAAAAATTGATTGAATTGAATTTTCACGTAGGCCTACCGTAATTCTTCTTGAAATAAATTGTCAAATATTATACCCAAGTTATATTTTTATTCGAATCACTAAAATAAAAGACTTACTATCATCTGAAATCCAATGTTTAGCGCTCCCGTCTTTTGCTTCACTGAAAAACCAACAAAAGAAAATCAGTCAGAAAAAAATCTTCAAGCATAAAAACAATATAACGAACCGTTGCATGCTTACTCGACCGATTGATTCTCTTGCAGAACTCTAAAATTGAGAATTTTTAATTCCTTTGAAAGTTCTGTAAATAAATTAACTTTTGTAAGATTTAAATTAGCCTTTTTTAGATCTGAAAAACTTTCCTTTTATTATGTTTGGTTTTCAATTTGATTGCTGATTATAAGAGCACACTAGTATTTTTGAAATATTTTTTTTTGGAGCTGATCACAATTTGAGGTCACAATTTGTCTCGTGTTACCATTCGACCTTCATTAGTCTATCAAGATCATCTATTATTAGATTACTACTTCTTATTTTCAACACTAGAATGAAAGCGCGCGGTAAACGTGACGAATATTCGAACGATATTGAAATTGAAAATATTTGTATCGCACAAAATATTTACATAGTTTTCAGACTGTGTTCTTATTTATGGGTAATACTAATACTGTTCTCCGTAAAAGAATAAAAAATGTATTTAAGGATAAGGAAAGTTTTGAAATATAAGTTTCGTTTATTCTTGACGCGGTGGCCTCAGTACTTAGGTTTCCACGTTTGACCTTGTCTTTTTTTTCCTCAGTTCAGTACATCTATGGATGCGTATGATCGGTGTGGTAGGTAGACGCGTAAATAATAAGTCACTACGCTAGTACTCACAGTTCATTTTGTTCAGGTCCACACGCACAATACAAACACAAAAGAAGGAGAACAGAGGATAGTACGGAGTCACAATAGTCACAGGAAACAAAGAACACTTAGAACATAGTTCATATAGGCGAAACATTAAAACCATGCGGTTTCGGGGTGTCGCAGTCGTTCGTACGCGCGCGCGCCGTTACGAGGCTCGTTCCGACTGGAGGTCATGGTAAGGGCGTCAACGCCCGCGCGCTGCGTCCCACCTCGCTCGCTTGCCATACGTCACGATGACGTAGCTCGGCCGCGGTGCGATTCCAATTGACGCTGTCCCGGAATCATCCGACATTATATTGTTGCTGACAATATAAGATGCCGATGATGTGTTATAAGTGTTTATTATAAATACATGTAAATAAATCTGTTTGTGTGTAAATGTGTTGTGATGTGTATTATACAATACTAAAACATAATCTAGATATTGGGTGTATACCCTACACCACCCCCCTCCAGAGACCGTCAAGGGCGATAAAAATCTGGAAATCTGACCCGACGACCAGAACGAGTTGTATACTCTGTTTTGTCGCCAGATAGATTATGTTCATGGGGGTCAGTTTTGTCGGCCAATATGTAGGCTGGTTTAAGGCGGTCTATTGAGACCGTGACCTCTTTGCCCTTAAATAAAATTTTAAAAACTTTGTCACCCCTTTACAGAACTTTGTGAGGACCTGTGTAGGCTGCTTGCAGCGAGCCACGTAATGCGTCTTCACGAAGGAACACGTGATCAGTGGTCTGCAGATCCTTAAACACAAAAATGCTCGCCTTGTTGTGACGGGAAGCTGGAGTTGGCTGCAAGCTGTGAGCAAACTTGCGGATGCGCGCGGTGAATTCCGTGAAGTCGGTCGTTCCGTCATCACGGGATGAAAAAAATTCTCCTGGGAGCCTTAGCGGTTCGCCGTATACTAGTTCGGCAGAAGACGCTTGGACATCCTTTTTGAATGCGCTCCTTATACCAAGCAATACCCACGGCAGGGACTCGGTCCACTTTTCGTTTGCATGGCACGTGATGGACGCCTTGAGTTGCCTGTGAAATCGCTCCACCATGCCATTACACGCTGGATGGTAGGCCGTGGTCCGTTTGTGCTGGAAACCAGCAATCTTCGACAATTGTTCGAAGAGAGCCGACTCGAATTGACGGCCTCTGTCCGTGACAATGTCGGTAGGACAGCCAAACCGGGCAATCCATCCAGACAGCAATGCTTTTGCTACTGTCTCAGCAGTAATGTCGACAATAGGTACGACCTCTGGCCACCTGGTAAATCGGTCGACTGCCGTCAGACAGTATCTAAAGCCTTGTGATATTGGGAGCAGGCCCACAAGGTCAATGTGGATGGTGGTGAACCTGGCGCGTGGGAGACGGTATACTCCTAATGGCGCAGACACATGGCGGCTCACTTTAGCCCGCTGGCAAGCGAGACAAGCTCGTGCCCACTCCCTGCAGTCCTTCCTGACGCCTGGCCAAACGAAGCGCTCTGCGATTAATTTGGCAGTCGCTGAGACGCCTGGGTGACTGAGGGAGTGCAAGCTGTCGAATGCTTGCTTGCGTAGCATTTTGGGCACATATGGTCTGGGAGACGCTGTACTGACGTCGCAGTACACGGACTTATGCTCCCCAGAGACCTTCACCTTCTCAAGCACCAGTGAAGATCCTTCCTGAAGAAGTTTCTTCAGTTCTGGATCTGATGCTTGAGAGTCGGCGAGGGTGCTGAGGCTGACCGGCACCTGTAATTCTTCCACGCGAGATAAGGGGTCGGCGACAACATTGTCTTTGCCAGCAATGTGCCTTATCTCGGTGGTGAATTGGGCTATGAAGTCGAGGTACCGGAACTGCCTAGGCGAGCAGTTTTTCTTCCGTTCATGGAATGCGAAACTGATCGGCTTGTGATCCGTATACACGACGAAGTGCCTAGCCTCCAGCATGTGGCGAAAGTATTTGATGGCCTCGTAAATGGCCAGCAGCTCCCTGTCATAGGGAGAATACTTTACTTGCGAAGGGCTAAGCTTCCGGGAAAAGAAAGCTAATGGCTGCCAGCCGTCGTCGCTAAGCTGCTGTAACACCGCTCCGATTGCAGTATCCGACGCATCGGTAACCAATGCGAGTTTGGCATTGCAATCGGGGTGGGCTAATAAAGCAGCATTAGCTAGGCTTTCCTTGCAGTCCTCGAATGCTTGTAAAGTACTCTCCGCCAAACATATGGGGTGCGAGCCCTTTACGTTGCCAATCAAGAGGTTGTGAAGTGGCGCCTGTATCTGTGCTGCGTGGGGCATGAAACGCCTATAAAAATTTATCATGCCCAAAAATCGGCGCAACTGACGAACGTCTTTGGGCTGTGGGAATTTCTTTATGGCCTCGACCTTGGTGTCCAGTGGTTTTGTGCCCTTCTCGGAGATATGGTAACCTAGGAAAGTTACATCCGGGACACCGAAAACACACTTGGACGTGTTAACTAACATGCCGAAGTCTTTCAGCCTGTTGAAAATTATGCGAAGATGTTCCTCGTGCTCTGCTTCTGACCTGGAAAAAATTAAATAGTCATCCAGGTAGCAGTAACAGAAGTCTAATCCTCTGGTCATCTCGTCGACAAAACGTTGAAATGTCTGGCCTGCGTTACGTAGACCAAACGTCATGTACGGAAATTCGTACAGGCCGAACGGTGTGGTGATGGCGGTCTTCGGAATATCGTCCGGGCTGACTGGTATCTGATTGTAGGCTTTCACGAGGTCTATAGTGCTAAAAATTCGACAGCCTGCAATGCTGTGTGCAAAATCGTGTATGTGCCTAATCGGATACCTGTCAGGGATTGTTCGCGCGTTGAGCATGCGGTAGTCTCCGCAAGGTCGCCAACCGTTGTCCTTTTTGGGGGCGAGATGGAGTGGAGATGACCAGGGACTCTCCGAGGGTCTGGCAGTTCCATTGGCCAGCATCAGCTGGAACTCCTGCTGAGCAATTTTCAATTTGTCGGGCGCTAGTCGCCGAAATGATGATGATACTGGCGGGCCTGGGGTCGTGCGGATATGGTGTACGGTGTTATGTGGTGTGGTGCGTAGTGTTCCGGCAGGTCGGGTGATGTCGGGAAAGCTGTCGAGGATTCTGTGATACCTCGAGTCGCCAGAAGACACCTTTACAGAAAATAAAGACGAATCTGAGTGATTCGAGGCTATACAAAAAACGTTTGTACTACTGTCTATTAACCGTTGGTTCTTACAGTCAACGGCTAACGAGTAAAAACACAAAAAGTCTACACCTATGATAGGTTTTGTTACCTCAGCTACCACAAATCGCCACTTAAAGTCTCTACGTAATCCTAGGTTTAGGTTGAGTTCAAGGAAACCATATGTTGGGATAGGCGTCCCATTCGCGGCCACAAGTTGGTAGTTAGTGGGCGCACGACGATCGCTGAGCAGACGACGAGGGTACACGCAGAGGTCGCTTCCTGTATCGACTAGGAACTGAGTGTTCGTTCTTCGGTCTGCGACGAATAGGCGACCAGTAGAGGCGGGGCAATCGTCTGTCGCCATCACCGACTGCCCGCGGCGTTTCCCTTTCTGTAGTCGCAGGGCTTGACGCAACGCTTGGCCTTCTCACCATGCATGGAGTGGTACCAGCACTGAGGGTGTTTCCTGTAGCTGGAGTCTGACCGGGTTGAAGAACGTTGGCGTGAGTCGCGTCGCGTGTCTCGACCACGGCTGTGGAAGCGATTACGCGACCGACTGTCACGCAGCTGCACCGTCAGGTCCTTCATGGCACGCTTCAGTTCAGCGATCTCGGCTGCCATCTCGCTCATTGTGGGTCCCGCTGCCGATGTTGAAGCGACATGACTCGGTGCCACGATATCTTGGACGCGGTCCGCTAGCTCAGCCAGCGCCTCCAGGGTGCTGTGCGGTTGGGATGCCAGCAGGGGCTGGATGCTGCTAGGGAGTCGGCTGCTCCAAATGGTGCGCACGAAGTCCTCTGGCACGCTTGGTCCGGCTAGACCCTGCAGGTGGCGAAGAAACTGCGACGGCTTCCGGTCTCCCAGCTCTTCATGCATCAGCAGCTGCTTCACCTTCTTCTCCTGGGAAGCTGAGAGACGCTTCACCAATTCCGTCTTTACTTTGTCGTAACGGTTGGTGGCGGGAGGAGACATGATTACGTCCTTCACCTCTTTTGAAAATTGTGGGTCAAGGTGTCCGACCACATGGTTAAATTTTGTGGCGTCATTCGTCACCCCAGCATTCTCAAATTGGGCCTCTATTTGAGCGAACCATATTTCGGGCTCTTCTGGCCAAAACGGTGGCAGCTTCAACGGCGCACGGCAAATCTCGTGCGACGCCACAATGGAAACGCGCTTTGCCCTGCGCGGTCTCCGAGTGACATTTTCTGCCGGCTGTGAAGACGCGGTGTGCTCGGACTCACTATCACTCATCTTTATAATGTTCGACTCGGGGTCACCAGTATGGATGCGTATGATCGGTGTGGTAGGTAGACGCGTAAATAATAAGTCACTACGCTAGTACTCACAGTTCATTTTGTTCAGGTCCACACGCACAATACAAACACAAAAGAAGGAGAACAGAGGATAGTACGGAGTCACAATAGTCACAGGAAACAAAGAACACTTAGAACATAGTTCATATAGGCGAAACATTAAAACCATGCGGTTTCGGGGTGTCGCAGTCGTTCGTACGCGCGCGCGCCGTTACGAGGCTCGTTCCGACTGGAGGTCATGGTAAGGGCGTCAACGCCCGCGCGCTGCGTCCCACCTCGCTCGCTTGCCATACGTCACGATGACGTAGCTCGGCCGCGGTGCGATTCCAATTGACGCTGTCCCGGAATCATCCGACATTATATTGTTGCTGACAATATAAGATGCCGATGATGTGTTATAAGTGTTTATTATAAATACATGTAAATAAATCTGTTTGTGTGTAAATGTGTTGTGATGTGTATTATACAATACTAAAACATAATCTAGATATTGGGTGTATACCCTACACATCTAAGGATCATTTACGTTAGATTTAATGAAATAATTGATTAAATACACAAAAAATAGAAGAGAGCTCGTGGCTAAACAATAACAGCCGCTCGGGTTGATCTTTAGGTTAAGCCTAGGTTGGTCTGTGGATGGGTGACCACCCATTATATACCGAGTTTCCTCCGTGCCTCGGAAAGCACGTTAAGCCGTTGGTCACGGGTGTCATTTGTAGATTTTTGACAGTCGTAAGTCAGTGGCCTATAAAATCTGACAACCAGACTTACCAAGGGGTAACGTGTTACCCAGTACTAACTGGGTTGTGGAGGTCAGATAGGCAGTCACTCAATGTAAAATAGGGGTATTCAACTGCATCCGGTTAGACTGGAAGCCGACCCCAAAATAGTTGGGAAAAGGCTAGGCGCATGATGACACAAAAAATAAAATAAAAAATATATCATACCAAAATGCTGCCCACCAAAATCAGTACCTTTCATGTTAAGTACCTTGTTACTTACTGACAAAACAAAGTTAATACAACTGTTTAACTTGAACTTAACCCTACAATTTCGAGCCCTCATGTTTTCATGTCACTTTACTCAAATGATTAATGTGTGTCATCAGAAATATGAATATTTTATTACGCTGTCACTTCTGAAATAACACGCGGGTGATGTTTGAGTTACAGTTTTGGGACGCGTCACGTAAAGGGTGATTTGAAGGTGGTTTATCAAATTAACAGATAAATTATGCTTTTCAGAAAAGTTTGCTTTCGTTGTTTATTACAGTAGTCTGTTGTTTTTCTACATCTCTATCGCTTACAGAGGCCTATGTGGTGAATTAGTGCCCATTATCTCTCTCTTACAGAGGCCCGTGTGGTAGATTAGTGCCCGTTCTGTCTCTCTTACAGAGGCCCGTGTGGTGAATTAGTGCCCATTTTCTATCTTACAGAGGCCCGTGTGACGAATTAGTACCCATTCTCTATCTTACAGAGGACCGTGTGGTGAATTAGTGCCCATTTTCTATCTTACAGAGGCCCGTGTGGTGGATTAGTGCCCATGCTATATCTCTTACAGAGGCCCGTGTGGTGGATTAGTGACCATTTTCTATCTTATAGGGGCCCGTGTTGTGAAATAGTGCCCATTCTCTATCTTACAGAGGCCCGTGTGACGAATTAGTGCCCATTCTCTATCTTACAGAGGACCGTGTGGTGAATTGGCGCCCATTTTCTATCTTACAGAGGCCCGTGTGGTAGATTAGTGACCATTTTCTATCTTACAGGGTCCTGTGTGGTGAATTAGTGCCCATTTTCTATCTTACAGAGGCCCGTGTGACGAATTAGTGCCCATTCTCTATCTTACAGAGGACCGTGTTGTGAATTAGTGCCTATTTTCTATCTTACAGAGGCCCGTGTGGTGGGTTAGTGCCCATTCTCTACCTTACAGAAACCCCTGTGACGAATTAGTGCCCATTCTCTATCTTACAGAGGACCGTGTGGTGAATTAGTGCCCATTTTCTATCTTACAGAGGCCCGTGTGGTCGATTAGTGTCCGTTCTTTCTCTCAATCTTACAGAGACCGGTGTTGCAGATTAGTGCCCATCTCTCTCTCACACACAAAGGGAAGCTAATGTGTCCCAGCAGTAGGAACTAAATACGCTGATTATTTTTTACTCAACATTTAATTTCAGCATTTAATGACACTGTAATTTCCTTTCATAACTTATTTTCATTGACGTTTTTATTTCCCCAAACACTTTATTATTTGTACTGAACAGTCGACGCATCAGACCATTAACACGCGTTGAACAAAGAGCATGACGTTAAAATATTTACAAAAAACTCGTTGATCGACAATCGAATTCGGGATGCGAATAATCGAATAGTATTACTTATACGATTATCGATATTATTAATTGAGAACTCCTTTGTTACTGATGAATGCAACACTAGTTTTAAAAATGATTGGTATGTGTTAATTTCGGTGAATGTGATGAATGTATTGTTTTTCAGTATTTTTATTTAATTGGTTTATTGTGCCAGTCTTTTGTAACAATTGAGATAATCTATGTTTTTTTGCGCTGTAGGTATAAAACAGTTATTTTGTTTGAATTATTTATCATTACATAAAATTCTCTGAGTGTCTATTGAAAAAAAAAAATACACATTCGATTTTATATTCGTCTGCAAAAGAAGACCCTAAAATATTTCATCATAAACCAAACCTACATACAAAACTAACTCTCATGCTACCAACGTTACTGCTTACCCAACACCTAAATAAAAAAGGGGTAAACTACACACAAAGTAGGCTTTTCACGATACCCAATAACACCCTTATTCAGCGAATATAAACACGATCTTCGGCAAACGAAACATCCCTTCGTAGTTTACCCACGAAATGAAAATAATACGACGAAAAATATTCTGTCTAACAATTGGGACTTTCACCCTAAAGTGCCACAGAGCAAGAACGTTATTAGCAAGTGTCATCATTTCGTTTCAGCACGTCAAGTTTTTGTCCCATATTTTGTTAGTCGATGGTGTAGTCTCAAAATAAGGGAAACATTTTCAAAAAAAGAACGTGTCCCTTCAGCTGTTTTTGTTTTTTCTTGGTCTGGACTAGGACTGTTGTGTGACTAAACAAATTGATCTCACTTTTGTCAGTACTTTTTAAATCCGTAGCCAAAGGATACGGAGTAAAGAAATCAAGTATTGATTATAATTTTACTCACTTATTCATTTATTTTCATTGCTACGCTGAATATCACTTGTATATTTCTACTCGTTGAAATAACAGGTAAATTTCAGGTTATAGTTTATCATAGAAATTATTGACAGCCGTGAATGACAACATGGTGAGAATATCTGGAGAAATTGCCAATCCACCTTGAGCAAGTGTGATTATCAATGTGCATGCCTTCTCTGTATAAAAAGATGTCTTGTCCTGCAGTGCGACAGTAATAGGCTGGTGTGATTATTACTATGTAAATAGTATTAAATTAATTTAATCCAATTCAAGTCAGGTGGCGAGACGATCTGGACGCGTACTGCGAAGGCTGGTTCGAGGAGGCAAGGGAAAAGAGCACATGGAAGGAATTGGGGGAGGCCTTTGCCCAGCAGTGGGACAGTACAGGCTATTAAAAAAAAAAACAATTCAATAGCTATTTTATGAAAAAGTCATTCAATGGGGTTACATGAACTTAGAGGGTTGTATTCATGATTTTAATGACTATAACGCTGTAAAACGATATTAGTTACGGTCGCGAATCATATTTTAATCAACATACAACCTGACACTTACCTACAAATTACAGAAAACGTAAGAAAATTTGAATTTCGCGGGCTGTCTGGCGCTTCCCCTTCACTCATTTGAT
Source organism: Noctua janthe (assembly GCA_910589295.1). Taxonomy (NCBI): domain Eukaryota; kingdom Metazoa; phylum Arthropoda; class Insecta; order Lepidoptera; family Noctuidae; genus Noctua; species Noctua janthe. The sequence continues at coordinate 5,769,331 of OU342556.1, read as the reverse complement.
TAGTCTTACACAGCTTGATTATAATGGAATTATTTGTTTCCGGGTTACATCCAAAAGTTAGGCAAGGTCTATTCGTAAAAACCCGTAGGTACTGCCGCGCTCACTGACGATCGACCACTTTTGAACCTTATTATTTAGGGTATAAGGGTGAAAAGTAATCGCCAGTCAGTGAACTCGGGAACTGAAATTGTCCTACTTTAACTCACCAACTTCAAAACCATGCTAATTTCTACCCAAAATATATGGCTACCGTTGGTTTACCTACCATAATATAAACTAGAAGTGTCATAACGTGCCCCGGAGTCCATGGCAATATTCGAGGTCTACCCAAGGTCCAGATATTTGCATAAACTGTGCCGTTAGATATTGAAATGTAAATGTTGTCCGGAATTTGGACTTCGGCCCACATTGATGTAATCGAAATTCATTTTGATGCGGAGGGTAGTTGTGAATTTTTTGTGGAGTTTTGCTGGGTTATGAATAAAGTATTGGGCAATTTAGATATCTACAATGCTATTATAAATAAAAAGAGGTAGACATCGCACTAGCGCGGGCAATTTGTTGCAGACAAATTCAGACAATTGTCGTAATTTAAGTACTTCAAGCGCAATAGTTATCTCTTTCAGTATCATACGTTCCGTATTATCTTCACAGTCGTAACAACGCAACGATATTTGAACGCCATATGAACGTAGCGTATCTTTATAATATCATTGGTTTTTAAAGTTGCAATCTTAAGCGACGTTGATTTCCATCTCATTGTACGCGGATTGAACCGAAGCGATTTAAACAGGCCAAACTTATGACGTTACACTAAATCTATACAATCTGACTTCTAAAAAAACGGCCAAGTTCGAGTCGGACTCGCGCTCAGAGGGTATCACCGAACAACATAATAACCATCACTGACGTAATATAAATCGACGCGTCATGCATGAACATCACGGCAGTCTAAAACAGTGTAAATACTATCGGTAGCTAGATACCTACTTAGACGCACGAAGAAATGGAAAGAAAATTAAATGTCATCTACGGAATTCATTTGTTGTTAGAGAGAGATAAATATATTTCTTTAATAACGTTGTCATTCTGTGGTGCATGCTCACTGGCTGAGCGTCTAGCGGCACGTGACTTACCTAAGGAGCCAGCCGCCATTAGAAGGCATTGAAAAAAAAAATACATTTTTCTTGAAACTTACGCATGACCATATTTTTAATACTCATTCGTATGATCAACTGAAAAGATACAGTCAAATTTTTCATCATGTTTAGTAACCTAACCGCCACAGGAACTTTAAAAGTGTAGGTAAACTTACAGATTACCATTTTACATTGTATGGAGTCTTACATTCACCTTCAATAAATTCTTACATATGCGGGAAAAACGGGAAAACATTCCCGCATCAACGAACCCGTCACTCTTGATTTGTTTTGTTTGCTACACAAACATATCGATATATCAAACAGTATGATATTCATTTCCTTACGCTTTGCAAATGACTAACAAATATTTATTAGGGGCACAGCATTTTGAGAACTGTAGCGGAGAGCTATAGATCCAAAATTGTAATTTATCTTGTGCAAAGGGTAATTGGTAGACTAGATAATAGGTTGTTTAATATTAGGTTACTAACACTCTATGGATCTTTTTCTGACCGATATAAAATAAATTCATTCATTCATTCATTCACTGGAAAGGGAGGCATAAGAATATTTGAGATTGAGTAGATCCTCATTACTACACTACTAGGAGTTTCTCCTGTATCGTGGGTGCGTTTACAAACATTTAAACTCACATACACAAACAGACAGACTCAGAACAACTATCTGTAGGCCATACAAATATTAGTTCTGTGTAATCCGCGACACGCAGCACACCAGCCAATCGCTCAGCCACTGTATAGAGTCTTGATACTTGAAATAAAATAATTTTATTTTTATTTTTACTGCGCTGTGTAAATTAATTTAACTAACTAATTAACTAACAAGGTAAATTAAAATAAAAGCTTATAAAAAGTAAAAAGGTAATTTTCAATCTCTTGTCAAGTTTATAAAGTTGTTTACAAATAGTTCAAGACTATTAATTTTGCTTTAAAAAGAAGTCTTTGTCAACAGTTTGATTGATCGACTTTTAATATTAGGCTTGAACATTGAGTTGTAAACATCAACTTCAATATTGATGAATCCATTGATAATAAAATTGATCAAATCGACAAATTGCCTTATTGACTTTATTCATTGTTTTGTTGGCAGTTAATTCTTACATAAAAAGTAAAACAGTTAAAAGAATAAGGATATCTTCTCGACCTCGGGTGATGCAGCTTGCGACGCTGTTTGCCTCATGCAACAAGCGCGGCCATCACTTATTTCCTTCGTGTGTGTACCGTTGCTCCGCAAATAGCGCCGCAGTAAGGCCCGAACTCCATCAATGCGGAGACGTGCGAGGATGTGTGAAGCGGAGAGGGGAGGTGCTGCTTAGAAGCTAGGGTGTATCCACCGAAGCTGTAAGGAGATGTGTACGGGCTAGACCTGAGCAGAAATGTGTGTACTGCTTAGTGCCCAGTCTACACCGAACCCCGCTAACTGCACACCGCTCACGTCTCTTCTCGTCTCCGCTGTGCGCTGCTGCAATCGCGGCTTATCCCGAAGATTGACCCGAGCGGCTGTAATTATTAAGCTACGAACTCCTCACAATTTTCCTCAGAATACTTGAGAACACACAGGTGCCTATCATTCTTATTATACATTCAAGATTGCATGCAAGATTTCTTCATCTTCGTATATCATACGTTCAACACAACAAATACACTTAAGCACTATTATTATACCTCATTCATTGATTAAACCCCCTGACAACTTCAACGATCCATCAGAAAACTCTCTACCTGGACACGAGTTGCCGTGACCGACGTGGAAATTTCTAAACAGACTTCGAAACCAAGTCGGCCGGGGCAAAGACAATCTCTGCAGATGGGGGTTCATGGACGGCTCCGACCTCAAGTGCGTATGTGACTTCTCCTCACAAACAATGGCCCACCATATATCACCTGCGCTCTTGATGATTTATTTATTGCATCAGTGAGCGGGGTTTGCGTGGCTGAGTTTTGGGCTAAACATTATTTTAAACTTTTTGCCATCGATACGCTAAGAAATTAAGTCAATACGACTTATTTCTTGCATCAGTCAACATTGTAGTTAGTTTCGAACTGTACACATCCTCTAAAGTAAAAACAGCTTGAAGATGAATTAGGTTGTAGATAACAATGGAAGCATTTTTACAGCATTTTTACGTGATCTTCTTTACCAGTGGTGCTCAATCTTTTCGGTGACGGATCCAGTTTTACCTTTCTTGAACCGACTTATAATATACGATGCGCTCAATTACTTAAAGAAACCAGCCGCGGTTGCCACATGCCCGAAATCATATTTAAACATCAATGGCTTCTTTATCGTGTATCGTTTTTAAGCCTTCTGACTTGGCTTTACATGCCGTCGAGAAATATCTCTCAGGCATGCTGGTTTCCTTACGATGTTTTCCTTCACCGTTGGCATAATTGTGTCTAATAAAGCCAATTTTATGGATTAACAATTTTTTTCTGTAATTTGTTGCCTGGCCAAAGTTTGATATTCACTGCTATTTAGCGAAACATTGTAACTTTACCGACTTATTTGTTGCGACTCTAACTCCCGACTATAAACCGGCGGAGTCTATGAAAAATTGTATTTTATTACGTAATTGTAATAAAGAGGGATACTGCATAAAATATACGAGCTTTAATGTGTGTGCTGAATGAGAAATGAGCGGCAATAAAGTGAACATCGAGGTTTACCGAAATTCATTGTTCATACTGCAGATTTTATCATGATGTCGCAGCGCTCTTAACATTGTGGTAGACGTTATAAAAGAAGAGAATGTAATAAATATTGTAAAATATGAAAATTCTAAAGGAAAAAAAGGCTTGAGAAATTCTTAAAAGTAATATTATTGTCTCTTATATAGCTGAATGTGATGATGAGAATGAAAGTTGGAGGATTAATATAATGTTTCGCAAAATATTTAGTTTTAATTCTGCGAAAAAAAATCCAGGCCTGGATGCAGGATGCAGCACCGGAACACAGGAAAAGCAATAATAATTAGCATGCCATGCAGAAACCTAAACTCGACGTGTTTCGCACACGGGGCATCCTCAAGAGATGTCGACTCGACGATCGCTCTGGCGCGAAACACAGATAAAGGAGTAAATGATAGCGTGTCGATTGACAGAGTAGAATGGAAGAAAAAAACGTATTGCGCCAACCATAAGTAACATGGGACAAGAGGAGGAAGATGACGGTGAAGGTGAGTATGACGGACTGGATGCAGAAGACGGAGGACAGGGTATTGTGGTACAGCTTCGGAGAGGCCTATGTCCAGTGGTGGACTACGATAAGCTCGAGTTGATTTTATAATAGTGACACATCGCTCACATTCATACAACAAAAGTTATAAAGGAAGAATATGTCACAAATATTCCAAATGAAAATATTTATTCGAGCAAGGCTATTTATTATTTCAAAAATTCTTAAATGCTTTGTCTTTTATGGAGGTGGCTGGGACAGACTGGTTGTGGAAGACAGGGTGTTGTGGGCCTATGGCCAGAGGTAGACTGCTACAATAGGCTCCATTTGATTCTATAGAAATGACGCAACGCTCCTAACTGTGCGATGTGAGACGTTGTAAAGGAAGAGATGTCACAAATTAATGCCAGAGCCTTTATTTTGACGTTTCAACATCGTACATTGCGTTTATTTACTTTGTCGACCAGCAAATGTTTACAATATACGTATACCTACTGATTATGATATAAAATGTGTTACGGTATTGGGGAGTAGGACGACTTACTACTTGAGAATCAAATCAAATCAATTCAAATATCTTTATTGGAACAAAAACACATTTCACAAAGTAATTGTGTACGTAAATAAAAAAAGTATAGTTAAAAACTGTGTCACAGCTATTAACGCCCACCTCCAGGAGGGAGACGACAGCGTTCCAGATACAAACATTAAAATAGCAAAAAAAAAAAATAGTAAACAATTAAAATAGTAAAAAATTAACATAGCAAAAAAGAACTTAAAAAAATAAACAATATTATGTAAGTAATTGATGTGAATTTGGGAGTGTTGTATGTGAGTGTAGTGCCTGTCTGTGGAATGTAAGTGTAGGGTGTGCTTGTGGAACCCCACAAGCACACTCCGCGCTATTTGTATTTGGTGTACATGTCTACGGAAGAAAGATCTTTACGGTTTGACTAAGTTCTCCAATTCGTCTTATGTGAGATTATGAAGCCATTGATCAGTAAGTCTTTTGCAATCCCGGAGAGTACATGGATAAATAGAAAGCACTTTATGTATTCTATTATAAAGCATGGGACTGCAGAAAATGAACTGCCTGCGGACAATTTCCAATTTAACACTTGATGTCTGGCAGACTCTGTCAGTTCTACGTTTGAATCAAAATCTCAAGAATGATCATTAAAGCAAAAATACTCTGCTATGCATATGCTGTACACTCAAACTAACAAATAAAGCTACTGAATTTAACTTTCATTTCCTACTCAAGTAATGTACCGAAATTAATTAAAGCCCAAAAACTCATTAGTTAAGTGTAGAAGCTCCAAGTTGAATAACTACTAGTTTCATAGCAGATATATTAAACGTCACAAGGTGTAATAACGCTCCCACCTTCGGTTGTGTACAGTTAGCAAAAGAGATCGGTATACAGGTACGGTCACGACCACTAATATAGCAACGTTCTAAAGTTATTTTCTCTAACTGTGTTGATTATAACTTATTGTTGTTACGACATAGTATTTTAAATCGTCACTGTTATAAAAAAGGTCTATTTCGAAATCGAAATCGTTATTCTACAAAGAGACATAATAATTTGGTAAGTTTAGGTATACATGACGTTTGTGCTTGCGACTGTACACAGCATATTCTGAGTTGCGGCCAACATTGCGAGTGGTAATTTTTTAAACGTCATGTACGTACCGATCAAAATGTTATCAAGCTCGCAATAACAACGAATACTGCGTGCAAAGTGCTCATAATAAAATTAATACTGGTATTTAGCTGTACCCGTTTATACTGGAAGAAGACCCGTTTTACTAATCAGAAGAAAAAGGCCTGTAAAGTGAAATTGAAACTTATATCTTGCTTGCACACCAAATCGTTTCGTCTTATGTACCTAAAGGTAGGTTTAATCAAGATGCATCTGAAGTTAGTCGTCACTGCTTGTACAGGTTCAATTATAGACAGCAATGTAGCGTCGCGTCTTAGTATTGCAATTCTAGGATTCTAGATCTAGGAATACTCCTAGGCTGTTGTTAGTTAGTTACCAACTACACCTGCTTAGATGTGGTTAATAGTAACTTGACGAATGTATATTCTGGTTCAGTTTAGATTGTATTCTCTGGAATGTGTTAACATTTTTTGATACGTTAGGGCCATTCCAGAGTAAATTGAATAATCTAAATCTTTGAAGGTTTACTAAAAATCAATTTAACAACAATAAAAGTAAACAACATTTATTAAATTTTTTTGATCAATATTAAATCTCTCCGTGTGAACTAGTAATATTTTCGACAATCGGTGCCAAGGTTGTAGCGTTGTAGTAAGTATCTGGCGTTATGGAGTACTGCAGTAACACTATCTCGTAAGTGATTATAGTCCCCATCACCTGAAAATATAGACAACTGATTGGTTTTTTTGGGTCCTCGTATAGAAACTTACTGATCGAGTCAAAGGCCTCCCTCAAGCTTTGCTACGTCGACTTGTCCTGAGGGCCTAGACAAAGTGAGTCTTTCCATTGACGATAGCGATGATGGAAAAGTCATAATGTAGTGGACTGACATAGGTAACCGAAAAGCTGATTTCAATTATGTTCAAACTTGTTGTAGAAATATGAAACGTTTTGGAAGCAACTTTGTAGGCCCTCCGTTCTAGAAATCAGGTTTCTGAATGCATAGCAGGAAATATGAGCTGTAAATTTTGTATCAGATGATTGATTGGTTATTCTAGTTAAAAAAACGTTAGGTATCTTTAGAGATATTTAAGTAAGTCTACGAGTGTGGTGAATAACTTACTTTAAGGATCATGTTCCTAGTTACGTAAAAGAACTTTCCACTTAATCCGACATTAGTGTGATGTAGTTGCAACTGAAAACGACGAACCTAAGGAGAAAGTAAAGGTTAACATCATTAAACTCAATTAAATACTCTTTACCAATTAATTTACTTTAAAGTGTCAATCAACTACTCTCTCTTAAATTAACTACTTACTTACTTTACCTTTAAAGATGAATAAGCAATGTGCATTAACTCAAGATTGAATTTTCTTTATCAGATTTTATTTTGAAAGAGATTCTTGGTTTTATCCGGCTCGAAGGACCATGTTTAGAATTATGATGTCAGCCAGAGCTTTGGATCAATGTAAGTCATTGATGGTATCTAACTAATTTGATTCATGAAGGAGTTATAGACAATTCATTGAAGAGTGGCGGACAAAAAACAAATACCGATCATAGCCTGATAAAAAAAAAAAAAATTAAAGTTCAGGATCTCACCTCAATATCGTAAAGTGAAGAAGGTATATCATATACGGAGTATACAGGTTCAAGTCCAGCACAGTGCACGTTGGAGGCAAAGAGTGACAGCATCAGGGTTCGAAGGACCAAGAAGATAAATGAGTACAAATAGTACAGGAGATAAGATGGAGATGATAGTGCCCTGAAAAAAATAAATTTTAGAAATAGTATATTTTATGAAGTTCTAAGTTTTGTGCGTAACTTCGTCCTTTTAGAGATCAGAAATTAGCCCAAGGGACGAATTACTGCGATGAAAATTATCCTATGATAAAACACGCCTTAGTCTGCCTGAGTTAAAAGGTCATCCATGTCTGACCCTAGACATGGCTACTTTAACATTTAAAACTTAAGTAAGTATGAATAATCGTGTGCTAAGTTGGTAAATATGACGTTGCGGTTTATTAAGTGTTGAAGCTGCTATCTTGCATAAACAGTTGCAGCAACGGTTTGCCGTAAAGGTGGAAAACTTTAAGTCAAAATATATATGTGGCTTCTTATTCTACCATCTTCCAAGATTTATCTCTTTCAAACTGTCCAGTCAACCGTAAATGGGTATCACGCACGTGTAATTTTGCAAAGACATCTTTGATCTTCTCTTCAAAATGTTTAGAAAAGTAATTAAATTATCTTTTTATACAAAAGAAAATGAAACTGGTATAACAAAAGATAATGTACTACATTCTATATACTTACTGCCTGGTTTGTGCTTCGTTACAAAATTTGAAACTGACATGATTTCGGCTGAAAAAGAAATTAAGAAAGAAAGCCAGATTTAAGTATTCAAGGATCAGCAATACGAGTAGTAGCAAAGTGCGGTTTTCTATGTCAAAACATAAATAAGTATGACTTACTGCAAAGAGTTAAAGAGCTGCAAGCAGATATAGAAGAGATCAGTGAAGAATGCGATCAGAATGAACGAGCTGATCTGAACGTCTATCTCTTTTACTAGTTTCACTAAGTTTGAGTAGTGTACTCGTAGAACTGACCAGGGAATTCCATCCTGTGAATAAAACATATCAAGTATTTTAATAAAATAATAATAAGAATAAGAATAAGAATAAGAATAAGAATAATTTATTTAAAAAGTATTACAAAAAGTGTACATTTAAGCGCAGTAGTATTATTTCTCATACTAATTATAAGTACTTATAAGTAATCTATAACTAAAATATATTTTACAGTCGCAAGTATTCAATAGTTCAATTTAGATGTCAGCGACCTGCCCGAACTAGGTTTATTTAAACCTGTGTTTCAGGCCATCACTTTACCTAGCACAATTCAATAAGGACAATAAAATTATAAAATTAAATTAATCTATTAACAATTATAACTATGCATCAAGTTGGTATAAAAGAAAAACCCTAAAACTAGCTTAAGTAAATATGTACAAATAGATACGATAACATAATCAAACCACAACTTCTAGAAGTTTTTCTGTGTCTGTGTAATTAAGTACCGCTAAATAATCTGACATTACCAAACTACATTTTTTATAACTTAAACTGTAGAAGTTTAGTATCTTGTTGAGTCTATTGTAAAGAAAAGGTCCTAAAAACACATAAAAACGATTCGCAAACGCATGTCTAGTTTGAGGTTTTGTGCAAACTAGGTCCTTCCTTCTCCTATCGGAAGGAACTGGGTGATAGGGAAGTGTAGAGTGCTGGTGCAGTATTATGTGAAGAATAAATAATTGCCGTACTGTAAGTACATTACATGTTTTATAGAGCTGGTGTGGAATCTAAAAGGACGGAAGGTAGCAACTTTTAGAACTGCTCTTTGAGCACGTTCTAGAGGGAGAATAATTGAATTTCCCGCCCCACCCCAGGATATTATACAATATGTTAGAATAGATTGACACAACGCTAAATAAATCTGTTTTATCAAATTATAGTTAGCTACATTACGTAAATTCTTAAAAACATATATTAATTTTCGCACTCTAGTACACAGTAACTCGATATGTTTACGGAAATTTAGATTGGAGTCAATAGTGACACCTAGATATTTCAAGTGGTCAGCTTTATCTAAAGTAGGGCAAGAACATACAGTGTCAGCGAACGTGCTACAGTTATGCGCGTAAATGTTTAGATTAGTAAGCGGTGTGTTAGTATTTCTCATTGTAAATAAAATGTATTTTGTTTTTTCAGCATTTAATGTAAGTAGATTATTCTGGAGCCAATTAGATACAATGAGATAATAATAGAATAAGCAAGCTGAAGTAGCTGAATAGGCTGACCATAGTAGCCATAGAAACGATGGCCATTTCGAAAAACGTATTTTTGACCAAAACCCTGAATTGGCAAACGTATAGTAAGACGCTAACAGGATAGACGGAAAGTTGTTCACAGAGCGGTTCGTAGCAGCTGGATAAAAGTTCAGTGTTGCCGAGAATCAAGTTAGAGGCGTACGTCCTGCAGTTGCATGCTGTAGGCTGATGATAATGTTGGTAAAAGAATATAACGTCCTTAGTCAAGCAAACACCGCGCTTATACCTTATCTCTTAGAAGCCAGTTAGTCCTTGTTAAGATTATCACATACCAGGAAAGAATGGCAGATATAGTAGAAGGTCTATACTCATCATTGGGAGGAACAAGATTGACGGATGATGAGGACTCATCATTCAGTGTTGCGAGAAATGAAGGAAAAGCAGTAGCTACAAAATATGTAGATAGAGATTCATACTCGCCTTTGTTTTTTTAGAGTTGGCTGCTATAACCTCGTTTAGTTTCCGAAAGTATGATGTTATGTAAATGCTAAAACAGGTGATCATCATATCGTTAAAACTCCAAAGAAAAGTCGCTTGGAGGCACAAGTACTGAAAATCAGAAAGAAACACCAAAGATAATCACACAGTTATGACCCAAGACAGTAATGCTAACTACTTAAACTTAACAACAATTAAATAATATAAAAATCAGACGATCGATATAAAAGCAAAAACCGTATTAGTATATCGTAAAATAATAATAAAGTAACTATTACGAGTAATAAAAACGCTTTTAAGCAATTGGTAAACAGAAAACAGATGACAATCGTTCGTCCATGTTATGTGTTGGTAAACAGCTGTATCAGATTAGACTGGAACACGACCACATAATCGTTGGGAAAAGGTTAGGCGGATGATGAAAACAGCTAACATTGAAATAAAATTAAATATCTGAGAAACAAATAAAATATCTCGACTTGGCACACGAGGTTATTGACATGTGGAATGTGAACTCGGCTATCATTGTGCCGATTGTCATAACGGCCAATGGCCTTATTGCCAAGAGACTTGATGATCGTCTTTCGAAGCTCTCCCTAAGCGGTTGGATCAAGGGCCTGATTCAGAAGGAAGTACTCCTCGATACGGCTCGCATTGTGAGGAGTTACTGTCTCTGGAGCCCTAACCACCGGTAGCTTGGACCCTGCTCCCGACACCGGCGAACTACTATTTTTTTTAATGTTTTTATATGGCTTTTTTTTAAGAAATATTTAAAAATGTATTAAATATGTGTAAAAAAAAAAAAAAAAAATTCAATGAACACCTCGAACACAAGAGCGCTGAAAAAGCTGTAAGGTATGTAGTTAAAAACATAAGGCATCCTATGAATGACGTAGTTTTCCATCACATTAGAAGTGATACCAGATTCTTCTAGGCAGTTCATCACGAACTTGATGTTGAAACTCGTGCACAGGATATGTTCAACTGTAAAAGAAATAAAATTGATTTGAACATGCATCGGGAAATAATGTAAATTTACCAAGAAGATAAGATGACAAATGATTTTAGTTTTTTCGGTGATGAAAAAAATGTACCAACTAGACTCCTTTTTTTTTTCTTTTTAGTTAACCTATATTGTCCAACTCCTGAGCAAAGGCCTCCCCCATTCCTCCCACTTCTCACGATGGTGTGCTTCTTCTCGCCAATTCGCGAGGAAGCCATCCAAGACGTCCCGCCATCTTCTCTTCGGTCTACGGCAACCCCGTCTAACTGTTTCAGGGCTCCAGTCTTGCGATATTCGGGCCCACAGCTGCGCAGTTATATTTAAATCGCATATAATAGTGGGTGAGCCTATTGCCACCAGCCAGGCATAAATCTAGTCTCCGGGTGAAAAAAACCAATATCACTTTGTTCGACCTGGGAATCGAACCCCAGTCGCACAGATCACTTGACCAACGAGGCGTAGAGCAGTCAAAAAACCCGTGTGACGAAACGTGCCGACTTTCTCAGAAAATTGCATCAGTGGTTAAGAAAACAACACAAAAAGGTCTTAATTAAAATAAATAAATAATTTCGACGTACCCAAAGCCACCGCCATGACCACGTAAGCAATCACAGTAGTTTTCACAACCGTTTTGTTCTCCAATTTCAATTCAGTCAGACTTTGTTCGGTTTCACTAGCTTTCGTCATCAAAACTGGCCATTGTTGCGACAATTTTAGAAGTAATATTGCCGAAATGAGGCCCGTTACGTAAAATATAATGTTGGCTGGAAAATTTTGGAGTGTTATGTAATGTAAACAAGTTGGTTTTCAAGAACTTTTTCTAAGAATTTTTGGTTACGCCTCTAACATGGTAAAATATTACTTTTATGGTAGTAACATGATTAATGGAGACTTTTTACTGTGGTTTATAGAAAACCTTTAATATTTTAAAGCGTTTTTTAAAACGACTTTCATTAGCCTTCGACTTCAGTTTTTCGGTAGCTTTATCAATTCAACATATTTGTGACTTTTGATTAATATTTTTTTTATACTAAATAACACTCAAACTTATGTTATTTTATATCTAATGAATTCTTAAAGTGCTTTGGAGAATATAATACTTACAAATTGTACTCAAATCGACATCAGTTTGAAAGAAATACAGTATGGTAAAACTGGACATCACAATTTGTCCTATCATTGTTGCAAAATAATAACTGCAGTAATAACTCTTTATTTTAAACCTGAAAATGTCAATGTTAAACAGTAACAGTAAGTTTGAATTGTTAACAAAGATGAAGAATTTTAATATCGAGTAAAGACGGTGTCTTCACCTTTAGATTGGCATTTTAATCTGCATTAAGGTGGTTTAGGTACCACAAAACACGGAGACGCCTTGACAAGGTCTTCCAGAAACCTTTGTGGAGGCGGTCCACGACGGAAATTGTGCGCTGAACACACTTAATTTAATTATTACTGCCGTTTCTAGTTCGTTTCTGTGTTTGCTAGTACTACCAAATGCCGATATAACAAACTAGCTTTCGCCTGCGGCTACACTCCCGTTATGTACGGAAATTACCCCAGAAGGGCCTTTTAAATTTTGCCACTAATGTAACACTCGCGGATGATAACGCTTCCTGTTAGTGAAATAATTTTCGGAATCGGATCAGTAGTTTCGAAGATTAGTAATAACATACAAACTTACTAAACAATTTTTACCTCTTTATAATATTAGCATAAACTAATATAGACTTATAATGTTACTTACGGGATATCTTCCGTGATTGTTCATTATTTTGAGCTCCCGATATCCCGTAAGTGACAGTATTAGTTTAGTTGTAAACCGTGAAAGCTTAAAACAGTGTTAGACTAATATAGACTCCCGAACTCTAAGCTTCACCTACCTCATCCCATCAGCATTTGTCTGTCCAAGACCTTGAACTGGAAAGAACCCTGTCCATCTGGCCAGGCGCATCGCGTGACGTAAGCATGCATGTAGACCACAAGGTCGATCAGTTCTTTGAATCGCCAGCTCATGGACTTTCATCGTTCGGCTGAAAAGAATAAGGTTTTAATTGTGATGTTTTTAAAAAAATGTGGTAGTTGCCTGTTCTCGTACCAGTATTCACGAACTTGAGTATCCAAATCATGTTGAAATATTCTTGTAGAGAATGTTCGCCGGAGTTGGTTCATGTCGGTTGGGACACCAGATCATGTACGATCGAAGAATGAAAAGGTCAGGCACCTATTAATTATTTTTGCCTTCACGGTGTAAGGAATTTATTATTTTACAGACAGTTTTTTTTTTCGGTATTGCTGAACCTTTTAGGCCTTCGTATGTACCTACGTTAATTTTTTTTTTTTTTCGTTTGGTCCTACTCTTGACCTCAGTCTAGTCCTGAGGACAGAGATGATGTCGACGATGGACCGAGCTAACCCAAAAGAAGCTTATTAACTCACGACTTAAAAAGATTGGGGTCATATGAACTTGGGAACACCGACATAAATTTTAAATTTTCTCTATAAAAGTGTCTTATTATATTTAACGACTGTTCTGTTTAGTGTCTGCCATATAAAGAGTCTACAAGACCTAAATGAAGCTTAATTCGATAGTTTCAAATAAATAACTCAATGTCAGACACTGATGTTAATCGTGTGTTTTTAGTGTAATTCGGGCTAACCCAGTGGGTTCACGTTTTAGTTAAAACAACTTAGTTTTAAGGGTACATAAATACTTTAATGATTTCGGGTGTCTACTGTCTATTTGCTGTGGAGTTTAGCTGTTTTGTTGGTTTTGGGTACCTATATTATGTCAGGCGGGTTACAAATTAACATATGTTCGTTAGGAAGTTGACACAGAATTAAATATGATTCATGCGGGTAATATAACACCACGAAGTGTGATGTAGAGGCAATACAGTATATCCAATTTTTTTTTAGTTTCTTCATCATAAAACCCCCGGAGTGACTGTGTTGCCATAAACAGGGCACAAATTCAAAGTCCGTAGAAAGAATGAAAAAACAAAAAGAAATATTGAAGATCTACGAGTCAGTTCTGATACAACCTGAAATAGACAGACACACACAGATAAACCAAACGTCGTAAAATTAGCAATAAAGTATACGCTCACACAATTTTTATGTTATTTAGCCTAGAAATAACTAAAATGCTCGGTTTCATTAAGACTAGGTTGTTGGATGTCCAACTCTAGGATCAGCGTCGAGACCCCCGTCCAGACCCCAGGAGTTTGAAAAGACGTACCATTGTCACGAAGACCCAATTCTGGGTTAAGCTAGCCTTTGTAGCTGTATTATTGCAGTTTATATTTTGTTTTAGTGGAATATAAAAAGAAGTAGAAGAAGCGCCGAGAACGAATGCTCAATGTTTTAAAGCATTCATTCATTCAGGACTACTCATCATCATCATTATCATCATCATCATCATATATTGGGGTCGGCTTCCAGTCTAACCAGATGCAGCTGAATACCAGTATTTTACATGGAGCGACTGCCTATCTGACCTCCACAACCCAGTTAGTACTAAATAATATGATACCCCGTTGGACAGACTTGTTGGGCCACTGACTACCTGTAACGACTGTCAAAGATCTACAGATGACAGCCGGGACCAACGGCTTAACGTGCTTTCCGAGGCACGGAGGAAACTCGGTATGTAATGGGCGGTCACCTATCCACAGACCAACCTAGGCAAGCACGGCTTAACCTTAAGATCGACCCGAGCGGCTGTTATTATTTAGCCACGAGCTCCTCTTACGATAGTTATCCACTACGATCTAATAAAGTTAAACTTTACAATCTGCTTTATGCTAGAAAATTTGCCAAATGTCTCGATAAAATATTTTAAGGCCGTTAAGAACGAGGTCAAGTGAGGGTTTAATCTAAAATATTTTATTGGTTGTAAAGTTTGTTGGGTTCATTGCAGTTGTTGGATAGTATTGCACATTGATGTAAACTTCTGCACCTTGGAACTGATTTTAGTAACTTGCGAACTCGTAGACCTGTCGGCGTAACAGTAGTCTGTAATTGAGCCTCTTGTTATGGAAACCTCATGTTGCAGAACTATGTAAAAACTTAGTAAATCAATAATAATTAAGCTCTTGTTCAACTCTCAAAGAAAGTTAATTTATTTATTTATTTAAGCCATAGAAAAAATTGTGACCATGCCGACATTTTTTATTTATATTTTTTGTTTGTTATTCAAGTGATCTGTCACTTATTTTATATTTAGATTTGTATACAATTTGCATGCCCATGTGCTGGTCACATATAAATAACATTATTATAAAAAAACACCTATGTACGATATCCAAGTTTACAAAGAAATAAATGTTTTGATTCTTTTGAGCCCACAATTTGCAAGACTGCGCAATAATTATTGATTTACGAGGAAGTTACGGTTTGTTAGACTGGACAGTCACGGTACACTCCAACCGACTGGACATCTATCTATCTGACCCCCGTAACCCAGTTACTGGGTAACAAGATAACCAGTAACTGTTTGTTGTTTTTGGTGTCTGTGATACAATGATTTTTAATCATTAGTACAGGCACCAACGATTCACTTTTGTCTGAAATGCTCATCGTTATTCGAAAATTGTTTTTGTGAAGCTCAAATGTGTTATTTCTGAAATAAAAAAATATTAATTTTTGTTTTATTTTATTTTGTCTGTGTGGTCCAGACAGACAAACAAAATAAACATTAAACGAATTAAACTACTACTTTTTTCAAGTCTATTAAAAATCTCTCTTCCAGTTCACAGTCACGGTCCATTACCACACACCAAAGAAAGTCTAGTGTTGAAATATAAACAATGTTATAAAACCAACCGTTCATTATTTCACATTCCACTGGGCATAGAGCCAGCTAGAGGAGTGTGGAGCTATTTATCAACAACATCATTCATTTCAACAACAAAAGTATTTCTCAGTTGGTTCTGGCACTAAACGAAATTGCTTTGAAGAACTTTTGCAATTGTATTTCGGAAAATTGAAAATTGCGCGTGGATCGTTATGGGTGTTATTACTTGATTAACTCATGATTCTAGGAAGTCAAATAATTGATAAATACTGTTTAAATTATGGTTCACTTGTTTCACATAATTGTCTTTTGTTTATATTTTGTTCAAATCAAGCATTTTCAGAATGACGTTTTATGCAGCTGGGATTGAATGCTGACTGAAAAGAGAAGACGATACTGCATACATTTTGGCATAACTTCTCTGTCTGTTTTATATTATCAAACAAAGGATCACCGCTGCGTGGCAACCACGCCACCACAAGAGTCTACATCCTCCACTCTAGGCTACCTACATCCGTGTTATAAAACTCACCTGATTTAAAACAATAACCTTTGTATACCAAGTACAACTGCAATACTTCCAAGGTCACACAAGCTTAAGACATGACCTGTCAAAGCATTGCATCTATCATCTAGTGTATATCAGTAATATCACAACCGACTTTTTAAAACAGCAGAGAGTAAAGTTCCTTAGGGGGTAGAAGTAGTGGTGGTAGCCCGACTGTTTCTTGCGAGAAGCTCGCCTTATTAATACCCGACATGTTTTTTTAACAAGCCGTTGGCAATGTGTTTCTTGTGGCCTAAGCCTATGACTAAACAAACAAATGTAGGAAAACAAGATAGCATCGGCCTTTTCCATGTAAAACAAAGTTTATCCAATAGACACGTGGCATGCTAAACAAATTATAGACGACCAACAACATGGTCATTTCCGCAGTTATCGTTGAACGCAGATTGTAGGTCAGTTATCGTTTACATGTTATTGCTGCCTGCTGTGTTTTAAAGGTATGTTTTTTTTATAACAAAAATGGCGTTTTTTTTTGTTGGGAAATCCATTGTGTCCAGAAATAAAAGATGTAAAAAGGCCCTTAACGTCCTGCGCAACACTTGTTCTCCACTTCATTGCCATCATTGTTTTGTTCTGGACTGTACCTGGGGACCTTCTAATTACGGAGACATTGGAGGTCAAAGTTCCAGCTATTTCCCAAGTTAAAAAAAAATACAAGTTTTAAATGTTGAAGTATTTTTTATTACTTTAAATAAATCTCCGTGACCCCTGTCCTATTAAATTCATCTAGCAGCACAATGTTTTGAGAGCGTTACTTTGAGTCCTACCGTACAACGTGATTTTACACCCCAAAATATAGATAATTTTTGTAGAGTTACTTAGTTTGATGTACGGATTGGTTGGTTGACGGCTTCGTGGGAAATCTGTAGACACAAATCTCACAGTCACGCCAAAGCACTCAAAAATAATAGAAAAGGGGACACTGTATTAGCAGCAACAGTGTTAATCTAGTACAAATACGTTGTAGGATTACAAAACCTTTTGAAAGCGTTTGCCACTTTTTCATCGCCACTGTCACATATACGGGACAAGTAAGCGCGTGTCCTGAACGACAAACGACACAAATATGTGACAAAATGGGAAGTGAAATCGTGAAACGCACGCACGTGCGTTTATGCTCTGGCGTTCAAAAGGTTAAGCCATCGGGAACAGCTGCTATTAGGTCTTTTATACATTTCTGCTTTGTGTCGGAACAAATCCATAACTGTTGAAGCCAATCAATCATTTGATTACTGCACTAACCATAGCCTTGTCTTAGCTGATTTAAACATTTTATATATTTATGACTTATTAGTATTAGTTTGTATAAAATTTACATTATTAATATCGTCTATTATTATCATGGTAAGGTATTGTTTCCTCTAACAATTTGTCTTCCATTGGTCGGGTTTCGGGGCTCAGACACATTTTGCTTGTTTTCTATACTGATTCTTAAACTCTTTTAGCACTTACATAATTATATCCTGAACGGCCCAAGTTGTAGATAGTAATCAAATAGTTTAAAAATGGAGTGCTCCGGCTGTTAAAATAAAATATTTTATTTTGCAGCAATGTATGAAACAGCTGTTTTTTTTTGGATGGAGGAGGTTATGTATTCCAGCGGCAACTATTTTTATTTTTTTTATGTATAGTATTCAGGAAATATTGGTACGCAATAAAGTCAATGAAACAAAAAAAAAACACCAATTTCTGAAACTAAAGTCATTCATTTTTTTCGTGTTTTTTTGGCGGTCCGTTATTTTAAAAAAAAAATGCATGTTTGTTATAATGCCCATGGGTACAGAATCGTGCATTTAAACTATAGTAAAATTTGTGTCAAGGTATCTCTTACACCGTTTTCAGTATTTTTAATTTCTTGAATAAGGAATTCCTAATTTATAACAAGACTCAACATAAAAGTTATAAAAAAGTTGAGTGCTGTCTATAATTCGGTTTTATTACTCAATTTCGTACCTGAGAAGTTTAATCATGAAATAACTTTATGAACGAATATCAGAATTATTCAATTATAATAATTTATGTATCTAGGCAAAAGTTTTATGACACCGTTTTGCTGAAATAATCTTTTATGTAAAATTCTTGGCTGGGCTATGTAATTTTTAGGTAATCTAGAAGCCTATTACTCTTATCAAGATCAGGGAAACAAAAAAAATTTAAATGAATGCTCCTGTCGGTTGACCGTTAGCCTATGTTTGCTGAGGTTGGTTCATAGATGGGTGACTATTACAGAGACCGGTTTTCACTTGCATTTTTTCATAGCTTTTTCAAACTACACATTTGATGAATGAAAGAACATAATTCGTCATCATCATTTCGGCCGAAAGACGTCCACTGCTGGACATAGGCCTCCCCCAAGTGTCGCCACATTGACCGGTCCCGTGCGTCTCGCATCCAGCATAATTCAGCCAGTTGTTATTTAAAAACATCATACTTTCAACCAAAAACACGAATGCCTTTAGGTACAGTAAAACAAAAAAAAAACAACAACATGAAATTGTAGCTGCATTTATGTTTGCCGAACATTTAAAAACCATTAGTGCTCGATAGCCTTAAATAAATAATAGTTTTCAAAACAAAACACTATCGTAATACTCGATTTAATTGCCTGTATTTTAATCTGCAACCGATCGCTTTTGAATCACAGATAGACCAATTATTATTTTATTTCACTATTTTTTATTATATTTTTTCGATAGTTTTTTTTTTTTTTGCTAGGAATACGGTTGCCTCATCGTTCGTTGTGGGTTGTGTTATAAGCCCTATAAATTGTTAGTATAGTATAGGTTTTCTTGAAAATAAATAATGAAAAAAATAAAATGTTAAAAGATCTTCACATTTTGAAGCATTTTCTGTTTCAATGACGTAGACTGGAATGATCATGGAAACACATAGAGTACAGGGTAAAGAATTTATAAAGAAAGGATTCTCAGTAGAGGTTTCAGCCAGAAGTCCAAACCGGTACGGACAAAAGCGGACACTGGATAGTGACAGATACCAACTTCAGCACATTATCTGTCAGTGTTCAATGTCCAGCATTGTAATTGTATAAATTGAAACATGGGGACAATGACACTTTGCCCGTCCTGGGTTCGATTCCCAGGCCGGGCAAAGTGTCATTGTGTTGTTCCATCAATAATTTCTCAGCAGCAGGTACGGAGT
The DNA here is from genome assembly GCA_910589295.1 of Noctua janthe. Classification (NCBI taxonomy): domain Eukaryota; kingdom Metazoa; phylum Arthropoda; class Insecta; order Lepidoptera; family Noctuidae; genus Noctua; species Noctua janthe. Next base: position 5,749,473 of record OU342556.1, on the reverse strand, counting down.
CTGGATTTATGCCCGGTTGTTGGCAATAGGCTCGCCCTCTATTGCCATCAACAATATAACATGTGACTTAAACATAACTGGCGAAACGGGAGTATAGTGTTAGGTACACGTCCTCTGCCTAACCTTTCGACGGTTACAGGTGTTTTTTAATTTTTTTTTGTAAATTAAGTATTCCGACCTACCTTCCTCTTAAATTGTTTTTTTTTCGGGGAATGAATGTAAATTCTTCTTTGATACGAGTATTATATCAGTCTTCACAGTTTGCACAACACCTTCCAGATATTAATAGTACGAGAGAAAAACAATGCTTCAGTCGGTTGTAGGGAAATTGTAAAACTCAAGTGTTGTTGTTTCATATACAGGGTGTGCTTATACTTGAGCTTACTTGATCAAAGTAAGAGGTCAAGAAGGATAAAAAAAATCCTGGTTTAACATACTGAGAAAATTTTCCTTTTTGTGTATAGTAAGACGCGTTTTTGTGAGAAAAACAAACGGCTCAAATGTTGAAGTGAATGCGAAATCTTCACAATGTTTTTACTTTGTTCTTTAAAGATACTTTTAATCACGATCAAAGATCTTGATTAAGATTTGATTGTTTTAAGTCAACAATGAGGTTCTGTGTCTGTCTGTTCTGGTTCTGTGTTGTACTTAAAGTGCTGCCAAGAAGATCCTTTTTGGAAATGTTTATTTCTGGAATCAATTGCTTTGATCAATGTTATTATAGTCTCATTTTACTGCATTTGAAACAAAGTAATTGAATAAACTAAAAAAAAACAGTATGTCTGCATAAATAAAAATACCTGGCCAAGTATTTTTTTTTTATTTTTTTTAATTTTAATTTTTTTTATTTAGTGTGAGGATAAATATATCATAAAACCATGTACAATATACAATATTAAATAGTTTCAAAAGTACCTACCATCAACTCAGGTTTTTATCTGGCTCGTAGCAAAATATTTCTTTTTTCATTTTTCTGGCATCATTTTACACCATTCATCAGATATCAACGCTTCAATAATATTTTGTCGATTCTTATTCTAATCTAATAACCAATCAATTTTGTATACTGTACTGAAAGCTAAAACATGTCTTAAAATAAATCTAGTGCCAATCGTTGAAAACTGTGTTAGTTAAACATACGCCTATTGTTGAATAGTAAAAAAAATCACGCTATACCACGATGGATTAACCTCACACAATAATAAAGATTACAAGTTCCCTCTTAAAACTGAATAATCCTCAGTATTGCAACAATAAAATAGTTATTAACTCTACAGAACCCTAATGCAAAATGGATGGACTACCGTTATCTCAAACATCAGCGTTGGCGGAGTAAATACGGTCAATTACTTGTACAAAACATGGGGCAGGATCGCGCCGACCTGCACGATGGATCTCTACTCTCTGGACAAATTTAAAAAGTATAAAAATGATTGGAATTGTGAGTATTTTGTTTACTTTTTATGGCTATTTAGTGAGGATGTTGCATGCAGATGAAAAGTCCTTATTTTTTTTTTGTTTTGACTTTCTTTCTATAAGAGTTTATAATAATCTTAACGAAGCCGTAAGGCAATTTCCACATTTTCCTCATCATTGCGATATTTTTTTGTTATACCTGGGACCCTTCCCGTTACGGAGATATTGGACTTTAAAGTTTTAAATTTTGCACATTTTTTTTTATATACGGGTTTTTACTTTACTTTCAATACCTCCATGTCCCGTTTACGATTAAATACAGCCACCAGCACAATGTTTTGAGTGCGTTACATTGATTTTCACTATAAAACGTTATTTTCACTAAAAAAAAAAGTTGTTTCCCAGCAATAATTTTTGCGTTGAGTTACTAAGTTTGATGTACAAAATGCTTGGCTGACGGCTTCCTGCAGGGTCCATTAACACCCTGTATAGTTTCGAAGGGTATTTTGGGAAACTGACTCATTGGCATAACATTAATAATTTTTACGTTCAATAAAGGCTGATATTTAGCCTAATTTGAACAAATGACTTTTGAATCTCCTGTGTACGCACGGATTTTCTCTGAAGTCGTAAGCTATGTCATCCGATACTGAGCCAAGGTTACCTTAATTACTTTAGGCCTTTTTCAGTGATCCCCTAGTTGTTCTTAGTTCGCCACGTTGCCCTGTGTTGCCTTCATCACTTTCCTCACTAAAATCTGGAGTCCGTGGAGCTCATTATCTTTTATATTATACGATTCTTTGCTGAGCTTTGGTAGTAGGTACCTACAAGTTTGCTGTTTTCGCATTGTTGGTTAGTGTAGAAAGACAGAAGCTGCAGCTTTAGAAATATCGTATAAAAGTAATTTTTGCTTGAGGTTTCAGTACTAATACTTACATGAATAATTAGGAAAAACGAAAATTTTATCAGCCTAGGGTAATTTACGAACAGTCACATGTTGAATACTAATGTTCAAAATGATAAGAAGATTGAGAGTTCTAATTTAAATAGTCCACAAGCTGTTTTTTCTTTTTTCCGCGTGCATGGCATCTCGCAGGTCAACCTACGAGGTTGTCGTCTGCTTAAGCGGCCTGTGCGGTGCTTGAGTGTAAGCCAGGGGTGAAACCTTAGTAACTAAGCGACTACACGCTAAGGGCCCTAGCTGTGTGGTACGAACCTAGGCTTAGGGCGTCGCTGGGGGTGGACAGCAAAGTGGGCCACACATCAAATATTTCACCTCAAAGTAAGTCAAGGATATTAATTAATCTGTAACGGTTACCAAAACTTTTTGGTTTCAATTTTATTTTTGTCTCGACCGAAATTATCAAGTTTAGTTTATTTCCCTAATAAAAACTTTTACTTCAAGACGACAACGAGAATATTAAACGAAATAATGGGATCTTACCTGCAAAAGTTTAGCCTCTTTACTTTTAGACCAAGATTTGTTAATTGTGGATTAGAATTTCTATGGATAAGTTATCAGCCGATTTTGGTACACAGTGACTTGGTTGGGATGTTTTCTATGTATTGTCACACATAATGTAGACGAAAAATAATTCATGTATTGCAGATTCCTTAGTACAGACATTTATGAATTGAGGGAATAATTCATACTAAAAAAATATAATTTTAATATTCATCCACACTGTAATAGCACGTGTCAAGAAGTATCCTCTGAAGGGACATTTAAAATCTATTTAAAGGCATACACTCGCCTGCCAGGGCTGCGGGACTGTTCGAAAGAGATACCGTAGCCCTGGAACACAAAGGGCAAAGAAGAAACATGGATGGGTTTTAGTACAAGTCTGACACTCCCCTCCGCTCCGCCCAGAGTGGGGGGGGGGGGGGTCATTTGATGATTTCCCATCCGGAAAAAAAAAAAAAAAGAAAGGGACCTAGATATACCGCCATGAATTTGTGATGTCATATTCTACAGAATTGGGGAATTTAGCCTATTAAGAGACCTCTTGGTTTTAAAACAATTGTACCAAACCAGTCCCTTCTGTGTGATCTTCTTATTCTTCTTTAGCGTGTCGTTATTGCCTAACCTGGTGTCAATGTTTTAATGCCTCCCATTGACCTCAGACTTAGCTTTACATGCCGTCGAGAAATATTTCTCAGGCATACTGGTTTTCTCACGATGTTTTTTCCTTCACCAAAGCATCATCTGCCTAGCCTTTTCCCAACTATATTGGGGTCGGCTTCCAGTCTAACTGGATGCAGCTGAATACCAGTATTTTACATGGAGCGACTGCCTATCTGACCTCCACAACACAGTTAGTACTGGGTAATACGATACCCCTAGGTAAGACTGGTTGTCAGACTTTTTGGGCCACTGACTACCTATAACGACTGTCAAAGATCTACTAATGACAGCCGGGACCAACGGCTTAACGTGCTTTCCGAGGCACGGAGGAAACTCGGTATGTAATGGGCGGTCACCCATCCACAGACCTACTTAGGCAAGCACGGCTTAACCTAAATATCGACCCAAGCGGCTGTTATTATTTAGCCACGAGCTCCTCACCAAAGCAAGTGATAATTATACAATTCGCACATGAATCCGAAAAAACAAAGCAGTGTGTCTTGGATTCGAACTTAAGAGCTTATGACTTGGCAGTCCGACCATCACACTACTAGGCTATCACCGCTTTTAATGCTGCTTTTTATTGCTGCTTGTGTGTGATACAATGATAATTTTATTCGAATTGAAGAATTTTGAGAGATTCATTACTTTAGTATTATCCATTTTTTTTGGGTTTTCAAAGTTACGTCCACTAGGATGACGAAAATATATCAAAGTTGTGTTCCACATAGTATAATTTATGGAGGAACTCGTGGCTAAATACTCGTTGCCGTGCTGTAGGTTGGTCTGTGGATCGGCGACCACCCATTACACACCGAGTTTCCGCCGTGCCTCGGAAAGCACGTTAAGCCGTCGGTCCCGGGTGTCATTTGTAGATCTTTGAAAGTCGTTAGGTAGTCAGTAGCCCAAAAAGTCTGACAACCAGTCTTACCAAGTGGTATCGTATTACCCAGTACTAACTGGGTTGTGGAGGTCAGATAGGCAGTCGTTCCATGTAAAATACTGGTATTCAGCTGTACCCGGTTAGACTGGAAGCCGACCTCAATATAGTTGGGAAAAGGCTAGGCAGATGATGATAGTATAATTTATGTTCTAACAAACAAAACTTAATTCCACATAATTAGTAAACTTCAACTAACTTCCTATCCAGTTTCAACTATTCCGGGGCTTAGCATAAAAGATCTATTGTTCCCCCGAGCTTAAATACTAAAGTAAAGGATTAAAGCCAACAAGTAAATTCTTCTTTAGAACTAAGACCTTGGATTCAGTTGATTGAGTAATAAGCAATCTTAATTAATTAGTTGGTAGATTGTTTTTCCGGCAGCACAGGTTTTGGCTCGTACGCTGACTCCTAGTCTATAAGTAACTTCAGGTGTCAGGATCTGATGGGATCCTAGATCCAAAACTCCTCACACTTGCTTTATATAGTTCAAGCGTTTGTGAAAAGAATTACATAATAGGTCGCAAAAGATCTCCCCTCCCCCGGACACACTGCGCCAAATAAAATGCACCTGTAAAAATCTCTATTTGTAAGTAACATGTAACAATTTTTACACTAACTAAAGAAATAAATAAACATCAATCTAGTTACAGGTCTGATTTTACATTCTACCAGCGATATCGATGACGGTGAAGACAAAAAAAAATTACAAAGAGCTACAGAAGGGCAACCTGTTCAAAGGCGTTGTCATTATTCAGAACGCTATTAAAGCGATTGCAATTTCCTGGCCCTCAATTTCCTCAAAATTGGAATGAAAAAAAAATCGAAAGTTAACTACTATGAATGCTGGTATTCTGCCCTGGTGACGAAAAAATGCTAATGGAGGCGTAGACAAGTTTGTTTTACTACCTCAAAATGACAAAGACGTGTCAACACTAAGCTGATCCAGCTTTAACCAGACTACACCTCCCTACATTAGTATGCATTAGGAAACTATTTGGGCAATCCCGGACTGGGGAGTCCCTAGAGGAAAACCATAAAACCGTATACAATCTTACGTACGAAGAGTTTTTACAGTTGGGCGATGGAAACCGGGATGGGATTTAATATCATTTTAAAAAGATTGTAAAATCCGTTCCGATCCGATGCGATGCGAGCCGTTTGGTGGAAATCATCCTTAAAGAGGGTATGATACCCGAAAGCGACAGGCGTTTTCGTAAGGTCTATTAATGTGCTGTTCTTTTCAGACCCTGTACAAGTTCGGTTCCAGGCACAAGTGGTTCCAGAAAAAGAGAAACCGCGTGCAACCTTCCAATCTGCTATGAAGGTGACCTTGACAGTTGGGCAGTGCTTCGGACTGAACCCAGTTCTGGGCATCCATGAGGATGATGCCTCGAAACTAAGGTGATTTTATTCTTTCATAGTTTTACAAATGTGAGTCTACGTCAACTAACAATCAGTCTTACCAAGGGGTTTCGTAATAATCAGCCAGGAGGACAAATAGGCAGACAGGACTGGAAGCCGACCCCAACAAAGTTGGAAAAAGGCAAGCCAGATCTGATGTAGTTAGGCCTTATATACGTCGCTGGTACAACTGTACGTGGAAGGCGCCGGAGAGAGTGTTTGGAGATGCCTGGGTAGCCTATCTCCAGCATTGAAATGTGATAGGCTGATTTTATTGAAGTCATGCTACCACAAACAAGGAAAGAAGGTTTTAAAAGCCTCGTTACTAGTCTGCACGACAAATTAATATTGAAAACCTCTTTTTTGTACCTCACACAATCTTTTCAACTAAAAGATCCATTTTCTTGCGAACAACAACTTTTTCACTTAAGATGGAAGCTCCAGGCTATGCCGCGGAAATAAAATTTTCTTACGTTTTTTGCAATTTTTATTTTCAAATTTATAAAAGGATTAAAATACGTCACTAGCAAATTAGTGCATTGGGTATTAAAGATTAGTGATAAATTTAAACTTAGGTGACAGAAAATATTGTTGCGATTTTTATCCTTCTGACACATTATTTGTACGAATAAAATTATTTGTTGAACAACCTAGACACACGTTTAAGAGTACGTTTAATAAAAAAAAAAGATCAGCCATCATTATTTTCCCAGACAGAATTGGCTCATCAATTCTTTGAAATACAGTCGCAATCACAAGTGTATGAATATTTCATTTTGAATTTATTTGTAATGAACTAAAAGCAAACTGTAATGTAGTACCTAGTAGTTTAAATAAGTATTTTTCTACGTTTTATTGAGCACATTTCTTTTATTACGAGTCTAGTTTATTTTAAAATTTTTAATTTGTATGTCCCACTGCTGGGCAAAGGCCTTCCCTATATTCTTCCAGGTACTCTTCTCTTGCGCCACCTCGAAACTCGAAACGAAATTAAGAATTATGTTATAATTATTAAAAAATAAAACTACTGGTGCAATATCTGTTGCATCCAATGGCCGCATCACTCAACCATAATAAAAAAGAGTGTCTCGGTAACCATATATTTTACAGATTTTTATTGTCTGAAGATATTGTTGTTATTTAGTACTTCAAACTCTCCTAGAACGTAAATTACTGACAGTCTCGTAAAGTTATGGTGTCGTTAGGTTTGCTATAGCATACTTGTTTATACTACAGTCCGCAGTCCGCAGAGCGTCCTAATAAATCTTTATAAGGTTCTACGCGATACTAACTTTGCGTAAAAATACAGTTCATTTCAGAGACATGCAGTTTTAAGTTTTAGTTGGCATGTAGCTGAGTTTTATGACTTCGTAAACAGTTTTATTATAATTTAACTTATTTTCGTGTAACTAGTAAGACTAAAGACCTTAAAAATTGTGGTTGGAGTATTTCGAATCGACAGAATTTGTATTTAAAAATAAATAGTACAATCATAATATTTTTTAGACAATCTGGTAGACGCCTTATACAGCTGTACAGTGCAGCCTGAGTTGATTAAATTTAAATTAAATTGCATAACAATTAGTGAAAATGGCATAATGCGCGACACGCAGGGTAAGCACCCCGCCACTGCGGGAAGTGGACAAGGTTTGTTGCACCACCCCGGGGAAGGTCAAATGATATGAATGAAAGAAGAGTAAGTGGATGATAGCGTGACGATGGACAGGGGAGAATGGAAGAAAAAAATGTGTTGCACCGACCCCACATAACATGGGACAAGTGCAGGGAGATGATGAATACAATTTTTCATTCAATAGAAGAAGCAGAATTTCGTTAACTTCTTTTGGGTGCGATTGCACATCTGAAGGTCCCAGAACCACAGACGATTAGACAGTTAATTTTTTTGTTCCAGGTTCAAATTCATATCATGGCGTTGTCTATACACTTACATATCTATGTTGGGTCAGTTCACTATGGTTTTTGTGCTTTTTATGAGCTTATTCAAAGCTTCATCTACTGTGGATACCGCCAGTAAGTAAAATATTAAAAGTTTTATTTTCTTGATATTTGAAAGTTCGTGACGGCCTAGAATATACAACATTATTTTTAGTATATGCGAAACCTGAATACAGTTTGTTCAGAATAAGTAATTGAATCGATTCCAAAAATTTTTAAGCCATGTTATTTTTTTTCCCAAAAATATTTAAAAAAGGCTACAATTGGACACCGAGCGACACTAAGTACCTATAGTAAACATTTAGGTACCAACTGCCAAATTATTATTATCAATGAGGTCAAGACGACGGTGCAGGCGTGCGCGCGGGCGCGCCTCGTGGTGACCACGTTTATGTGCTGACAACTAAGTAACAAAACAAGCTTATAACTTTGTGATTTTTCGTGATACAGATTTGAAGTTTTGTACATAGATTCTTTACATAAAAATACTAGACACGTGTTTCAGGTTTCGCATATACTAAAACTGATGTTGTGTACTTAAAGTTTAATAATACTTTGAGTTTGTCTGTACTAATAAAAAATCTATGGAAAAAAAAATCTATGGTTTAAAAATCATTACACAGGTAAGTGTAAACAAAAAAAAATCAATATTCACCAAATCTCTTTGGCTCGTATTTTAGGCTATTGTTTCTTTTTAATTTCAGCTTCGCTGTTATTCTATAGTTTCGGCTTCATAACATCGTCATTATTTTTTCGAATTGCAATGAAATGGCCGAAGCTATGTACGCTCATAGCTAAGGTGGAGACAGCGGATCCTAATACCGACATTAAATTAACAAGGAACTTCAATATAGCTTGTATCGTGGTGCTGTCTTTAGCTTTATGTAAGTTTAAATTATTTATTTAAATAACATAATATAATTGATTTAATTGCAGGCGTGAAGTTATCATCACGCCTGCAATCTTCAAAGGGTTAGACAGAGGTGTAGTTACACCAACTCTTCACCAAGTATATTTGCCTGCCTACGACCGGACACAAATTCAGACTGATGCTACTGAGAAACACTTTGTGGAAAAGGTGAAAAAACCTAATAACACTTCGCCTGACCTGAGAATCGAACTCAGGACCTCATTCTCAGCAGTTATGCTTTCGAGCACAAGACCAATGAGGCACCCTGGAAGAATTCTGAGTTTTTGTTTGATTTTAATTTTCAGTGGAGCATGGTTTATCAGAGTTGGCTGGCATCTCAGTGGCCATGGACTGCGACCCTGACAGTCCCCTATATGAGAGTTTTATGAAACATAGTTTTGCATGGCTGTACCTTTACTTGCCTTACAATGACTTCGTTGGATTTCTGTCTCACGTAAGTTATTACAATACAGCTTTTGTCTGCGGATTCGCTGAAGGTTGGAAATATCCCACGGGAACGTTCTTCCGGGATAAAAAGAATTCTATGTCCTTATCCAGGTCATGGTCTGTGTGCTTTGCATCGAATTATTGGTTTGAGGACATTGCGGATTCTTCACGATTTTTTCATTCATCGTCATCATCATCATCGTATCAGCCCGAAATCACCCACTGCCGGGTACAGGCCTCTCCATTCTTTTACCACACTTCCCAGTTCTGTACGTCCCTTATCCAGGTGTTCCCGCGATTTTGGCGAATAGTCGACCCATCTAGCTTTCGGCTGGCCCTGGTTTCTTGGGCCTAACCTTTTCATTCATCATTTTCAATAGTAAGTTTTGCATAATATCATACAAAAGTACTAGCTTTGGTGACTCCAACACCGGACCAGAAAAAATCACCAACAAACCAACTGAACTTAAGTGACTAATACTAACAATACAATTAATTGTGACCCTTTGTACTTCTTTCAGTTTTTCAATCTACAATGCACATTCAACTGGAACTTCACCGATGTGTTTGTCATCTGCATGAGTATGTACTTGACGTCGAGGCTCAACCAGGTCAATCAAAGGATTATTGCAGCTAAAGATAAGGTATGCGTTACATAATCATAATATCATGAGCCTGTAGACCCACTGAAAAATTCTATTACACTGGTCATTGATGTTGCATAGGCCTTCGAAACTATATAGCATCAAAGACAATTCAAGAATATTATGATATACAAAAATACAGTTATGTTTTATCTCTTATCCATGTTGAAATTGCTAATTTTCACCCGTCATTGCTGATGTAATTATAACTCTTAACTGGTGTTACACACCCCAGCGTATCTTTGAAGGCTTAGAACTTTTTTAATTCTGAATTTTACGTCTAAAGTCTCCGTTAGCATTCTAAAATCGCGTGTCCTTTGGTCATGATCAAGTATCGAACATAATAGTGATTTTACATGTATTTCGTATTTCATTTATAAGATCAGGGTGTCACGCACCCCACGCGACCGTTTACGGAACTTCTAAAGCGCGACCAATTGAGGGTTAAGGAAGATAATATTATTGAAAAGATTGCAAGATGTTAGATGACTATAATAGCGAAACGCGTGGCTAAGTAATAACAGCCGCCCGGATCGATCTTTAGGTTAAGCCGCGCTTGCCTAGGTTGGTCTGTGGATGGGTGACCACCCATTACATACCGAGTTTCCTCCGTGCCTCAGAAAGCACGTTGGTCCCGGGTGTCATTTGTAGATCTTTGACAGTCGTTATAGGTAGTCAGTGGCCCAAAAAGTCTGCCAACCAGTCTTACCAAGGAGTATCGTATTACCCAGTACTAACCGGGTTGTGGAGGTCAGATAGGCAGTCGCTCCATGTAAAATACTGGTATTCAGCTGCATCCGGTTAGACTGGAAGCCAACCCCAACATAGTTGGGAAAAGGCTAGGCAGATGATGATGATGGTGACCCACTACTGTGGAACACTGTGGCCTTGAGTTGACCTAGTCTAATACGGCGTTTAATTTGAATAAGAGGTCAGCTTATACTAGTTTTTTACCACTGACGTACTACGGACTACTGTATTTGGCAATCCAGCCTTTTGTAACACCATGTTCATCGGTGGTAACTCCCCACCACGAATATAAAACCCAAATTATTGTATTTCTAGAACTCACCATCATCATTCTGGCGCACAATGCGTGAAGACTACAACAGGTCTGTCCACCTGGTGCGTCAAGTTGACAGGATCATAGGGGGCGTGGTCTTCATATCCTTCGCCAGCAACCTGTTCTTCGTTTGTTCGCAGTTGCTACATACTCTTGCGTGAGTTCATTTTAACGTTTCTGAATTCTTAACCATCCAAAAAGTTATGGTACCGTCCATCCCTTTATAGTTTTGTGCCCCAAGGGGTGAAGCTTTTTTGTTTGTTTTATGAAATTGGTACCTTCTCCTGCCTGCCATATTGCAAGAAGACTTAGACCTATTGCCTACTTTAGCTGGACGTCCGACGCAAGCTATCTTCATTTAACGCTTACTTCCATCTAGCTTACAGCTTACCTGCAGGCATTTGCAGCTTGTAAGCAATGGTCAAATGACGCCGCCGTGGACAGTAGGCATCAGTGAGAGGATGGTTTAAAAGTCAGTAAATCGGGCTTGTAAGTATTCTAATTATAAAAAGAAACGATTTTAATTATTATAATTCTGATTCTTACAGAGGAGGAATAAGTGCTTCACCAAGATGCAGACCTGATTCATCAACAGACAAGAGGTAACGCCATACTTATCCTAACGATTTAATTGAACAATTGCCGTCCATTGCTCTTTACGAATGAAATTGCAGATTGTTTGGTGGTTACGAGCATTCGGTTTACTTCGTGTATTCCTTTGCGTTCCTGGTAGTCAGGTCGCTCGCGGTTTCGCTGACTGCGGCTAAGGTGCATGCTGCCAGCTTGGAGCCGGCACATTCACTGTATGATGTGACTTCTACTAATTATTGTGTGGAGGTAAGAGTCAATTGTCAAACGATGGATAAACTTATGGATGAATTGGGGACGCGGCTCTGAATATCGGAATCTGACTAATAATGACGGGGCACTAACACACTGGAATGCGTGTAAGTATCCGCAATCTGCCCGTATCGGTAAAACCGAAGTTTTACTCGAGGAAAAAATTGCAAATGGCGCTCGTAAAAGGAGATTATCACTAGAATTGACACTTGTTGCAAAACCAGGACGGTTGTAATACACTGATAATCACATAACATTGATAATTATCATCATAGTTATGTTAAACTTGTAAGTAATAGGGGGCGAGCCTATCGCTTTTAACCAGGCACAGTACTGACCGACCTGAGAATCGGACCCAAGACCGCGCTTGCGACCAACAAGGCATTGATATCGAATATAACGATTATCATAAAGATAAAAAAAATCCAAGTTTAAAGTCCATTTACCTATATCCTGTGATTGAAGACGCTTTAATTTATGAACAGCGGCAACAAACTCAAGCATGTTTATTTAAAGAGACACTCAGTAACTAAAGTTGTATCAAAGCTAACTAGGACTCCGACAAAACTTCCCAAATCTCTAACTACGACAAACTTGTTTATTTTTACGAAATTCATTCCACCACAGAAAAGTACGTACACCAAACAAACATGTACTTACCAAACTTTGCCAAACTGGAAAACTACTAAGTAAGAAGCTTATGGCACAATACAAAAATGTACCGAAGGACCACAGGATTATTGAAGGACAAAATACAATTTATTACCCTTTCATTTGGCGCACCGGCTCATTGGCTCCATTGCACATAGTACTAAATTGTTTGTCACTTTTTTTTTTTACCAATATTGGGGCCGTATCATGAAATATTAAAGCCAGCATTGTTTAGATGAAGAAAAAAGAATAAGCTATCCGCACCGTTTATAAGACCGCATTAATTCCGTAGTTCAGCCAAGATGGTGTACAGTGTTGGACTTTTTGTCATAATCATTTTTATTTTATTTTATTTATTGAGGGACAATAAACAACTACAACATATATAACACATAAGATTAACAAAACTAAGTCGTAATGTGTGCAGTCCATTGCATTATCCGGAGATAAGACATAATTATTTATATATTAGTGGTTGCCACTAGATGGGCATTATCAGAATTAACAAATATTTTGAAATAAATAAATAAGTTACTATAAAGATAGTTATAACTACAAAACCAATTCAGCATTCGCATAATCCATTCGCCGTTTCTTTGGCTTTTCTTCGAGTTAGACCTTCTGTGCTTCTCGTTTAGTAGTCGCACTGTCAGTAAAGTTAGTTATTATTGCAGGTGGAGAGGTTTCTGGATCAGATACACGGAGACACGGTTGGGCTGACAGGCCTTCAGTTTTTCCATGTCAAGCGGGGATTAGTATTGACGGTAAGACCATTTTATATACTAGCTAACTAAGTTTTACTAACTCCGATGGACATATTCCCGTTTTTACTAGTTGCTAATGCTACAACGTTATTGTACATTGGATTTTCAACCCTCGGTACCCTGGTCACAGCTCTCGAAATTTCGATTCGAAAAACGGAACGGTACGGAACGGTTTCGGTTTTTGGTTTTTCTAATTTCGATTTTTGCGATGGTCTAATTGGTTAAGACATCCGGTGTACTGAATCGGAAGGTCGCAGGTTCAAACCCTGCTCGCACTAGAATTTTTCTTTCCATGTCAAAACTGCTGTAGTTCATTACGCAGGGTTTGCGTATAAAAATATTAAAAAAAGTAGGCAGTAGACCAGCAGACACAACAACCATCTGATCGGAGGATCCTCCCTTTCCTATGGGTAATGAAGAACTTTACACTCTAAGCTCACCAGAAACACCCGTCTGTTCAGAGATTCCTCCCTTTTCTATAGGGGATGAAAAATTTTACACTCTATTCTTCTTATTTTTAAACGCATATTACGTAACTCTTTTAAACGTTTAGCTTAGACGTTTTTTTCTTTTATATAACCACATGGTGAGTTATTTCGAAACATCTATGTTGGTAAGTTACGTAACCAAATGTTTACGAAAAATGTTTCTTAAAGTCCGTCAACTTAACAAGGCTTCATTTATGAAAGAAACAGAGTTTTTTTTTTTTTTTTTTGACGAATATAGATTGTAAACGTCTTTGTTATTTACGTACATAACAAAATTAATAACAACACTACAAAAGATTACGTAATCATTTGTAATTTTGTGAAACTAAGTTATTTCTTTTAAAAGGTAACCAAAATAGGCATTAGAAGTAAAACATTGTATTGTATACCTTTTTAGGACGGGTTGAATTCCAAAATCTTTGAAAACGCTTCCGTACGTGGCGACAGAGCCGTTGCTGCCTGTTGCCGTTGCCGCTTGTTGCCGTCTCCGCCTGTTGCCGTTGTCGTTTCTTGCCGTTTTCATTGAGTTGCATGCTCACACATAGAAACCAGTCGGATCGCTGAGATCTGTCATGCTGATTAGGGGCTGCGGACGCTGCAGTTTGCAGCAGTGATCGCCTCCGGTTAAAAACCATAACATAACATAACATCACGCCTGTAATCCCCGAAGGGTTAGGCAGAGGTGTACCTAATAGTATACCTACATTTTGCCAGTTATGTGAAAGTCCCACGTAATAGGGGGTGTGCCTATTGTCACCATCCGAGCACAAAACCAGACTCCGTGGCTGCTATTAAAAATTCCTGATGGATTAATTTCATAGAAATTTGTTTATTCGTTTCAATTCGACCTAAATTTGAAACTATAACGTTCATAAATAACATTATCTTCAAGAAGCTCTGCTTACCTATTAAATTAAGACGTAAGTAATTATTAAGTGTAACACTACACCTCGCGTTCGTATAATATTATCAAATGAACTTGTTGAGGCGTCTCCGGACTTGTACTGAAGACTGATGTTGTTCTCTATTGGGTGTAAGTTATGAGATAACAGCTGCGAGAATTTCAGAACTTACTAAGTATAGCAAAATAAACATACATTTTCATATAGAGCACATTTTAAACTCAATGTCCGCAACTGGCCGTAGCTACCGGTCCACCGATCATTAAATGAAATACTGTCCTTATAAATATAAAACAGCGTTTATTTTTCACTCATAATTATTTTGCTAACCGAAATTGATATTACCTGCCTTGCAACCTACCAGCAACTAGTTTTTTGAAAGATGCAAGACAGAAAATGAAAAAGTATTTTTTAGAATCGCACAGGACAAAACATAAGCATAAGCATAATCAGCCTATAATGTTCCCACTGATGAGACACAGGCCTCCTCTGTGGGAGAGGGGATGGCCTATGATCCACTACAAAACAATAAAACTAAATTAAATAAAAAGAGAACAACAAAAAAGTATTAAAAACCTTATTTAAGACTTACAATAAACTAAGGTAAATAAACTATTGGTCCAAAGGCCAAAAGGTGTGGTATCTCAGCATGGTGCTGTAATATTTTAAAATATCAGATACTTTATTCTTCAAACTTTACTATAGGGGTATTAGTAAAGTTTTAAAAATAAAGTACTAGGATTGCATTGTAAAGCTTTATGGGGATGAAGCCCTATAATGCAATCCTAGACCTATATTGAAAACTGAAGACCCCAGAGACATTCAAACGTCAAAGACTGAAATGCGAAGAAAATATTCATTACCCCTAAGAATGTGCAAAGAAATCTGTCATTGTGTCGACACAATGACAGATTTCTTTGCACTATCTGTCATTTTGTCGATTCTTCTGTCAAAGAAATCCTTGTCTACGGTGCTCATGCTACGGGGGTGCAATAGACGATAGTACCACTATCGATAAAAAACTTCAATTAACAGAAGCCTCAAAGGATCATCATCTGCCTAGCCTTTTCCCAACTATGTTGGGGTCGACTTCCAGTCTAACCGGATGCAGCTGAATACCAGTATTTTACATGGAGCGACTGCTATCTGACCTCCATAACCCAGTTAGTACTGGGTAATACGATACCCCTTGGTAAGACTGGTTGTCAGACTTTTTGGGCCACTGACTACCTAACGACTATCAAAGATCTACAAATGACACCCTGAACCAACGGCTTAACGTGCTTTCCGAGGCACGGAGGAAACTCGGTATGTAATGGGTGGTCACCCATCCACAGACCAACCTAGGTAAGCACGGCTTAACCTTAAGATCGATCCGAGGCATATCGGCTATTATTATTTAGCCACGAGCTCTTCAGAAGCCTCAAAGGATATCCTTACAAAAAAACCCATTTCTCTCATAACTTGTCCATTTGCCACAAGTTACCGTCTTCAGTACTCCAAGGAAGTTGGTAATTAAATAATAACAGCGGATTACCATGCTTCACTGCCTCTCTCAGTTTGTACTGACTCGGGACGTAGGGTTGTTCACATTTACTGTAGCAGACTGAGGCATTAGGAGTGGATGTTTTTAACGTATTAGTGCCCGGTTTCAGTAACTCTGAACATCTAAAGAAGTTGTCGGCGATGTACGCTGTACTATGCTTGAAATACAAAAGTGCACTTCCTAAAAAAATAAAAAATAAAAAATGTCTCTATATTTTTTTTTTAATTTATTCTGTCTGACGTAAGATTATGTCACTTATTAAGGGGAAGACACTAACACCTGCAACACAGTTTTTACTAGCGCAGGTGCTAGGGAATCCTATAATCCAAATTGTATTCATTATGTCAATAAAGAGTTTTAATTTTATTATTATTTCGTTTCGTTTCCATTCGTATAGGTTTAACTTAGTATTCATGCAAACGACTAAAGCTGTTGAGCTTTGAGCAAGTAACTAGGTATGTAGTAGCTTGTGCAACGGAAATATTAGATTGCATATGACCACACACTACACATAATACAGAACATGTTTTCTTATAACTTTACCCGACACTAGGAATTTCTCCTGTATCGTGGGTGCGTTTACAAACATTTAAACTCACATACACAAGAGGCAGACCCGGAACAACCACCTGTAGGCCATACAAATATTTGTTCCGTGCGGGAATCGAACCCGCGACGTGGTTTTTTGGCAAAATGTTGTATTCATGCTTTGTAAAATACAGCCTGCGTATCGCCAAGTTCAGAAATCCTTGATCTGAACCACCCTTAACATTCAGAATACAGTACAGTTACACACCGTGCTGTTTTACAATTATGAGATGCCTTTGTTTAGAACCAGCGTATGAAGAGATATAACAATAATTAATATGCTTATATTAATTCGAAGGTATATATAAAATTGTGACAGCTCCTAACTAAATATTAAAGGGACTGTTCGAAAGAGATACCGTGGCCCTGGAACACAAAGGGCAAAGAAGGAACATGGATGGGTTTTAGTCAGTACAAGTCTGACACTCCCTTCCGCTCCACCCAGAGTGGGGGTCATTTGATGATTTCCCATCCGAAAAAAAAAAAAAAAAAAAGGGGTGTTAAAGTAATTTGCTTGTTTGTAATCTTTGTGTGGATTTTATGTTATTTTGTGTCTTGGAGCTCGTGGTAATTAAATATCTTTAGTTATACTGTCACTTACGGGATATCTTCCGTGATTGTTCATTATTTTGAGCTCCGAATGAACAATCAAGGAAGATATCCCGTAAGTGACAGTATAAGTTTAGTTGTAAACCGTGAAAGCTTAAAACAGTGTTTGAAATATTTTTAGTGCTTGTCGTTCCGTGAGGTTTACTTCCGCATGACACTAACATAACTGATCCATGGATGGGTGGCTATTGTCTACGTGGTTTTATACGCTAACATCTTTGGGTTGAAAAGACTTATGACACGGTAAAACTGGTGCTTGACTGCTGCGCTGGTGTCGCGGGTTCGATCCCCGCACGGAACAAAATAATATTTGTATGATCTACACTGACCTACAGGTAGTTGTTCCGGGTCCGGCTGTTTGTGTATGTGAGTTTAAATATTTGTAAACGCACCCACGACACAGGAGAAATTCCAAGAGTATGTGTTGGCAAAGTTTAAAAAATAAAACGCCCGCTCCTATACTGGTTAAGACTTGCTGGTATCCACATCTGGTCCTCAGTAGTTTCGAAACCTTTAATAATTTTGCAACGAATAGAGATGAAAGGTCCCTTTTTCTCTAGTCGAGACCTCCAACCTTGGACAGTAATTGTCACAGTCTCAAATTTGTACAGTATTCATACGAATCTAATGTTCCCTCTTGTTTCAGATTGCGGGTACTATAATCACCTATGAGTTGGTGCTGATGCAGTTCACAGGAATTACGCCTACTCTGCCAGATCCTGCTGATTAAGTTTATAAAATGTAGGAAAATAAGAAAATTTCTGGCAACACAGCAAAATATGTACTTTAATGCGCAATTACATTAGGCAAGATACTTGTGTGTAAGTTGCATACAACTTTAACAAACCTGCATACAAGCTACAAAATGTATGAGGTAGTTTGAACTTGTACATTTTTATTCAAGTGACGTGCAAATTGAACGCGCAAACGTTAGTTGCTCGTTTCGAATAATTTCGAACGAGTGATGTGTCCTACTCAATTGTTGAACATCTCCACTTGTATGCAAGTAAAACCTGCATCAATTTGCACACTCTTGAAAACATGTTTCCAATGCAAGAAACACGCAAATGTGACGTCATACTTGCATGCAAGACTTGCCTAATGGAATCGTGCCTTACATTTAAATAATTAATAACCTTTTAAACTTTCATGGTCACTAAAATTATTATAACTAGAAGACGGGATATTTACCATGTTTATTGTTTTCTTTGAGTTCCCGATATTTCGGCGCTGTTGCAAGCACCATGATCACGGATAAACTGAAGTTATTGCGGGTGGGTGTTTATGAGCAGACAAATCGGTCTACCCTCTTTCTTGTTCGTTTTTTGCACTCAGTACCGCTACCACTAAAAAACAAAACAAACAACAAACATGGTAAACAATAAACAGAAAACAATAAACATGGTAAATATCCCGTCTTCTAGTTATAATAATTAATAACCTTTCAATAAAACAATACCAGACCATATTTTGGAGCAGAACAAATGTAACTGTCCTATTTTTAAAATGATAGAGTATTTGACAAAGGATGGAGTTCCTAAAGATTTAGAATTAAATGATGTTTAAAGTAGTTTTAGTAATACTTTGCGTTTTATTTCCATTTCAAAGTTAAAATATATTTTTAAAAACTATCTCTGAAAAGAGATTCAAAGGTATTTTTATATTTTTTATTTTATTTATAATGGGATACTAAACATTAGGATAATGTATGTGTAATCACACACAAAAAAAAAAAGAAAAAAAAGTGCGTCTTGTCAGACTTTTTGGGCCACTGACTACCTGTAACGACTGTCAAAGATCTACAAGTTACAGCCGGAACCAACGGCTTTGTGTGTTTAAGCGCGGGGAAAACTCGGTATGTATTTTAAATCATAATATTGTTACAAAAACCTTGGTTACATCATTCATGATATCTACGATTGTTGTGAGATCGATGTAGAAGTTTAACCTTGACTACTTTAAGCACACATGTTTCTTATTGGTAATGATATACAGATATTGACTTGTTACACCAAATTAATTTTAAAAATTCGAAATAATGGCGCAGCATTATTTTTTTTTTTTTTGAAAAATACTTTGCCCCACACTAGGAATTTTTCCTGTATCGTGGGTGCGTTTACATACATTTAAACTCACATACACTAACAGCCAGACCCGGAACAACTACTTGTAGGCCATACAAATATGTGTTCCGTGCGGGAATCGAACCCGCGACACGCAGCGCAGCAATCAATCGCTTAGCCACTGCGCCAACCGTGCCGTTAAAATTTACGGCCACAAGAGAAACTGGATCTGGTGATGATGAGCTATTGTCTTGACCACTACTGTGCTGATATTGACGTAACAGTCACGGTCACCAGTCGAAATTTGGATGAGCCATGAAGACACATGTTTTTTGTGAGAATACAATCGACTGTAGCTTATCCAGTTTGTAATTAGCATTTGCTTGGGTACAGGAAGTCATTATTAACACGAAACTACAGAATCTAGTAAATTAATAATATTACTATCGTTAACACTAACCTACCATAAAAAAATTGTTCAATGTCATTAGGTAAACATAAATAAAATACACAAAACAGGTATATTTCTCTGATCTAGAAATCCTTTATTAAATCACAGAATATTATAATAGCAGTAATTTTTATTATTATAATATAACATTCAATATTCCCACAATAATAATAATAATTGTGGGGGATAAGACGCAATAAGAAGCTTCTCAATCCCTTTGTTCAATCTGTGGACCTGTTGGATTCATAGTGTATTACCCCGAATACTGGTCCAGGGCTGAACTTTAGAAGGGGTGCAAAGACTCCTTGTATAATTGCCGTAATATTTTCTAAAGGTGAATACTTTTTGGGTGTGTGTGTATTAATATATGGATTTATTTGGTGTACATGGGTATTCCTGTGTCCGTTTTGTACGCTACGGACATTTGCAAAAGTAGTATCAAATGCAGAGTAATCAATTGGTTTTCAAAACAAAAGCCTATGAAATTTAAAGTTGCTCAACTCTACAAACTAAATAGTTTTTTTTTGGTTAGGAAAAGAAGCAAGAGCTTACAAGAAATCCAATATTGTATAAATTAACAACTTAAATATTGTTCCATAGGTAAAATTTCAAATTTACCTTGACATTCAATTATTATTAAAAAAAAAAAAATGTAAATAATACAAATGATGTTTGATTTTTTGAATAATGATTTAAATTTAAATTGTCTTTTTTTTTTTTTAACAACCTATTTTTTTGTACCTACATTCTAAGCAAATAAATACTTATTCTACTCGTATATTCTATTCTATTGAGACTTTGTCACAGTCACGTACAATTTAGATACACAATTCAACCAGCTAGCCATCTACAAAGTCCAGCCCTGTAAATCCAATATCATACGATATCAAAGTACTGGTAGGTAAATCATTTTCCCATTATATGGCTTCGATAGATGAGATTGGTTCTAATAACCTTCAAAGGGCTGGAAATATTGCTGGCGTTTCACCAGAGAATCTTTTCTATTCCCTTTAGACAACTGTTGGCTATATCTACACTTACTTTGTGAAGCAAATCATGCTTCTGACAGGCTTCCTTTATGATAGTAATCGGAGTATGGTACTCGAACTGGAAGTAAAGAGGATTTGGGAACCACTAGATGGTAGTGCAATCTTGTAAAGTTTTAAAGCTAACCTGGTGTCAGAGTTTTTATGCCGCCTACGGGCCTCTGACTTGGCTTAACATGCCGTCAAGAAACATCTCTCAGGCATGCTGGTTTCCTCACGATGTTTTCCCTCACCGAAGCAAGTGATGATTATACAATACGCACATGAATCCGAAAAATCAAAGGTGCGTGCCTTGGGTTCGAACACGAGACTTGGCAGCAGGTTAGGAACTAACTACACGATAAATAAAGAAGAAGAAAGCTGTCTGTGATAGTTACAGATCAGGGGGCCTACCATGACATGCTAAAGCAGTATTCTTTTAATCTTACTTCCGCATGGGAAAGAGATGGAGCTAGATGCACTGTATGTGAATTAATGAATTTTATTATACTGTCAATTTGTTTTTTTATAATGTTATTTCTTTTTGTGATAATAAGGAACAGTCCCATTTTTAATAATCTAATAATTATATTGTATTTTAATAATCAATTATTTTTATTTTATTTATTTGAGTACTGCTAATCTACCAGTCTTAATAAGGGATATCGTATTACCCAGTACTAATTGGGTCGTGGACGTCAGATAGGCAGTCGTTCCATGTAAAATATATATATTTACCATGTTTACTGTTTAAGCCTGGAAACCAGTGGTCCAGCTGTGTAAAAAGCGGATCGTGCCGAAAAAAGTTCGCGAGCAGACACAGTGAGTTTCGTGTGTCGGGAACAGAATCGAGTTGTGAGTGACTGTGGTAGCGGTACTGAGTGCAAAAAACGAACAAGAAAGAGGGTAGACCGATTTGTCTGCTCATAAACACCCACCCGCAATAACTTCAGTTTATCCGTGATCATGGTGCTTGCAACAGCGCCGAAATATCGGGATCTCAAAGAAAACAGTAAACATGGTAAATATCCCGTTTTCTAGTTATAATAATGTTAGTTTAAAATCTTATATTGAAAATTGACAGAAATACAACACACAAAATACACACGACATAGTTAGTGGGTAACACGCTACCCATTAGTAAGACTGATTGTCAGACTTGGGTATCTGGCTACCCTGAAACGAACAGTCGTTACTGGGTAACCAACCGCGACATGAAGGGTTCTTTATGTGTAATGAATGGTCAACCATCCACAAACCGACATCGATATTGTTGCTTAACCTTGACGATCGTTTCCTGCGGCTGTTATTATTTAGCCACGACCCGCTCAAACGAAACTGTTCAGTCCACGGGACACTAATCTGTTTTGCGTCAAGTGTGAGCGCTGTCTTACTCGCTACACATTTACAGACACCTATACCAATAATGACTCGTAAACGCCTCCTCAAGGAGTACGTACGAAACGTGAAGAGAGTACCAAACAGCGGAAAAATCCCAAAAGGATTACATATCATGTGCGGAAAATATTGAAAGTGCCGATATTTTCCACCGTCGGGTTACGTGCTGAGGATCATAATGAAGATCAGTCATAGTGTAATAACGAAGGATTTTGTAGTGTCAATATTTTTTGTCGGTATTTGTTAAGATAAATCATTAAGTTCAAAGAATTGCGCAAACTAAATAGCACATACATATGTATATAATAGTATATAGGATTAGGCGGAGGTGTACCTAATAGAACACCCACATTTCGCTAGTTATGTTTAAGTCCCTATGCCATCAATCGGGCACAAATCCAGACTGGCTGATGCTGAGAAATTCCTGATGCAAAAACCCAATAACACTTTGCCTGACCCGGGCATCGGTATAGACGACTGAAATATACAGACAAATTAGAAAATATATTTTTATTGCAAAGCTTTGAATAGTTCTAGTAACTTTTTATTAACAGAGCTGTGATTTTAGTGAAAATTGATTTTTAAAACACTTTCTCGAAAACTGGTTCTTATCGCACTACGATTAGGTTCAACATTTCTATAATTATTTGTTATTAATGTGATGTAATTATTTATTACCTATCTAGTGGCACTCATTATCATATTCTGTTTTGTTAATATGCGGATAATGTAGTGGGCTGCAATATTGTTATTATTTTGTATTGTCTTTCCTCTGTTCCAACACATATTGTAGCTGTTTATTGTCCCTGAATAAATAAAATAAAATAACATGCAATGTATTTTACACCCGTGGATTTTTCATATTTTTCTACACGTGTGCGGAAACCAAAATTTCCGCAGATAACTATACTTATACTAAGTACCAATGGGTTCAATGACTATAGCCGGCGGTGGTTGATTTTTTTTAAATCTCGGCAAATGAGATATGCCTCTTTACAGCGTAAATATTTTTTGATTATTTAAATTGTGTGCAATAAAATATCATAGATAAACATGATTATTTAAAACAAATATTTACTTTTATTCACATTTATTTGTGTTCTAAAATCAAATATATTTGAATTTTCTATTTTTCATATTACTCTATTTAACGGCATTATATTTTTACTTTCTCTTCAACCTGACGAAAGCAAAGCGCGGAAAAAAAGCAAATTAAATCATACTTTCCTAATAATTCCGGACAGTCTTCGAAAGTGTATTGAAAAACGTCGTTTGATACGCATGGGGATTTGTTACTGCAGTTCTCGGCACCTTATCACCCTCGCCTGCGGGTGGCCTGCGGGGCCTCGGGTGTTAATTCCACCTCGAATGCAATAACAAACTTTCCCCACTAATATCAAAATGTACTATTTTATTGCAAAGCTTTGAATAGTTCTAGTAACTTTTATTAACAGAGATTTTTATTAAAAATTGTTTAAATTACAGCTACCAGTATCCAGTATCGTTTTAAATCTTTTATTTCGAAGTGCTTCAAATTTTTTCATCAAAAGCTGTGCTGTTGTGAATTGGATATTGACGAGAATTGAATTATTTTTTTGTTTTTAAAACACAACCCGTATTGTTTGCTTGTTCATACACAACGTAGGAACATTGCTGAGTGTCGTGTTTTATTAAAATTTGCATGGTATTTCCTGTAAAACCAGTGAAGCAAAATTTCGTATATAATAAATGATAACGTCTCTCTTTTTTTAATTTGTTAGCCTGGTGTGTCCCACTCCTGCTCAAAAGCCCCGCTTTCCCGTTTATTTCACTTCTCTCGATTTTGTGCTTCTTCCCACCAATCAAGTACCTACTCTTGGTGCTTGAAAATAAAGTCATTTTGAAATAAGTACAAAAATTTCGATTCCGATTTCCGATTCGCGGTGGTTATATAAATGTTGAAATATATAACCACCGCGAACCGAAAGACGTTGCGTTGGAAGGCTACCCACTAGGTTGACCGATGACCTGGTGAAGGTTACGGGGATCCGCTGGATGCGAGACGCACGGGACCGGTCAATGTGGCGACACTTGGGGGAGGCCTATGTCCAGCAGTGGACGTCTTTCGGCTGAAATGATGATGATGATATAACCACCTACATGTTGGTTACATTATTAAGAAGAAAAACAAACTTTAAATAGTTGGTTCTTGTTTAATTTTCTTAGACTGTTTAAGACTACAATAAGATCTTGCTAACGTCACCGTAAGACGTTGTTAATGGAACGAGAATTTCGAGATCTGTGAGCGGGGTGCGATGGTCTAGTTGGTTAAGACATCCGGTGTACTGAATCGGAAGGTCGCAGGTTCAAACCCTGCTCGCACTGGAATTTTTCTTTCCATGTCAAAAACAGCTATGTTCCCTACGCAGTGTTTGCGTATAAAATATTAAAAATAAGATCTTGTATTAATATTTACATAATTTATTTGTTAGTGATTTACTACCATATTTAACATTATCATTAATACTAGGAACGTGATATTTACCATGTTAACTGATTTCATTGAGTTCACGATATTTCGGCGCTGTTCGTTAATGATATTGTTAGTGACTATGCTAGTTTAAAATCTTATACCACATTTAAATGACTTAAACAATAATTTTATGAGACTACTATTTATCATCATCATTCTCTTGCCCTTATCCCAATTCATTTGGGGTCGGCGCAGCATGTCTTCTTCTTCCATACTTCTCTATTACTCGTCATCTCGCCAGACACCTCCTTTCTTGCCATATCATTCTTTACACAGTCCATCCATCGTTTCTTTGGTCTTCCTCTACTCATATACCCATTCACATTCATACTCAAAACTTTCCTCACAACATTTCCCTCATTCCTCCGCATCACATGCCCATACCACGACAACCGATTACCACACAACTTTTCAGTCACCGGCGCCACTTTCAAACTACTACGTACTACATTATAGACTACTATTTATCATATTGTATTAAAACTAACTCATACTTCAAAATAGCAGCGGCTACCTGAAATCAAAGAAAGGAATTAAAAACATTATAATATTAAGACGAAGATGTATTTCTACTTCGTTCTCACATAATTATGTATAATCTCAACATGAATGATGTAACCAAGATTTTGTCATAATATTTTGGTTTAAAAGAGTGACCATGGAGTTTCTTGCCCATTCTTCTCCACAGAGATCTACGCTTTGGAATGTACAACTACAGTACTTTCTCAAGTTATTATGTCTTGTGACTGTGTGTCGCTTTTTATTTGTTTTTTTTTTTGACATTCAAAAGTGCCTGTATTGTATAACGGGCTGGTGTCCGCAACTCCACGTCAAAGCGCGTATTTTGCGTGCGGAAAAAGTGCCTGTTATGGTCTAATTGGAATAAATGCTTTGAGTTTGAGTTTTGAGTTTGACTATTACTTAAAGGGGTATCCAGAGAAAGTCCTACTACAAACCTTGATCTATGGATGGGACGTTTAAGACAAATAAAGCATTTCTACGTGTAAATAACTAGTAAGAAAAACGTATGTTTAAAGTCATACTTACTTCAAGCAGAAGTTCCCTTCGTAGAGAGAAGAATCCCATTCCTGTTAATGCAACGAAGTCATGTGCTAACTGATACTGAAGCCTTTTCATCTGAAAAAAAAATACTATAAATAAACAAAAAATCTGTAGCTACGAACGCACTGACAGGTTCCAGGTGGATGCTTGACGCCTCGCTGTAAAACCTGGACTTGGCTACTTCATAACTTAATCAACCTAATAATAATTATTATTAACACTAGAAACGGGATATTTAACATGTTTACTGTTGTTTATTTTTGTTTATTTGTAAACATGGAAAAACTCCCGTTGCTAGTGTTAATGAAGTGACCATGACTGTATAAAAACTTATTTTAATAATTATTTTTTTTATTTGCCCCACACTAGGAATTTTTCCTGTATCGTGGGTACGTTTACAAACATTTAAGCTCGCATACACAAACAGCTAGACCCGGAACAACTACCTGTTAGCCATACGAATATTTGTTCCGTGCGGGAATCGAAACCGCAACACGTAGTGGAGCAAATAATCGCTCAGCAACCGTGCCGTCAAATTAGAATTCTACAGACATTCAACAGTCCTGTCGATAGGGACCTGAGCTAGAGGGTGGGTAATTAACACTATCACATTCTTAATTTATTTTTTTTGCTTTTGACAATTTATCAATATTGTGTTATTAGCGATGTCCAGCAAACAATTTTTTTAATCATATGAAGCAATGGTCAGTCTTACCTAGGGGTCTCGTATTACCCAGTACTAACTAATCTGTAGAGGTCAGATAGGCCATGTAAAATACTCCATGTAAAATAACAGTCATTGGTATTCAGCTGCAACTGGAAGCCGACCCTACCATAGCTGGGTAAAAGCTAGGCAGATGATGAAGTATGCCTAACGGATTTCCTCCGAAATTCTTCGCATTGTGGCAGACAAATCTGTTAGGTAATTAGGGTGCTGGTGTACTTCCATACTTACCTCAATATTATAAGAAGCACTAGGACATGAGTGCAGACATTTCAGAGCTCTCTGCGAGTGTAGATGCACGTCTGAGGCAGCCAGCACGACGCTGCAGGCTCGGAATATTAGCCAGCTCAGTGAGAAGAGGAAGTAGCAGCGGCTGATCGTGCTTCCACTGCTCTTGCTGCGAAAAATACAAAGTATGTAGGTCATTTAGGTCTTACTGTCTTTAGTTGGAAACCAGTACGCGTGGCATGACCACTGTAGAAATGGAAACAACTTCTTTATACAACATTAGTTTTAGTATATGCGAAACCTGAAACACGTGTCTAGTATTTTTATGTAAAGAATCTATGTACAATATTTCATAACTGTATCATGAAAAATCACAAAGTTATAAGCTTGTTCTGTTAACTGGTTGTCCGCACAAAAACGTGGGCACCACGCGGCGCCGCCGCGCGCGCGCCTCCAGCGTCGTCTTGAGCTCATTGATAATAATAATTTGTCAGTAGATACCTAAATGATTGCGATAGGTACTTATTGTTGCTCGGTGTCTAACTTGTAACATTTTTTAAATATTTTTGGAACAAATATAACGTGGTTTAAAAATTATTGGAATCGATTCAGTTACTTATTCTGAACAAACTATATTCTGGTTTCGCATATACTAAAAATAATGTTGTATAGATGTATTGTCACTTTGTATAGAAATAGAATCAACTACATTTATGTACTCGTGTAAATGTATAAGTTTTTAAACTGTCATGGTCACCAACATTATCATTAAGACTAGATATATGAGCTGATAAATCGGTCTACCCTCTTTCTTGTTCGTTTAAACACCTACACGCAATAACTTCAATTTATCCGTGATCATGGTGCTTGCAACAGCGCCGAAATATCGGGAACTCAAAACAATCAGTAAACATGGTAAATATCCCGTTTCTAGTGTTAATGAGATTCATCATCATCATCATCATTTCAGCCGAAAGACATCCACTGCTGGACATAGGCCTCCCCCAAGTGCCACCACATTGACTGGTCCCGTGCGTCTCGCATCAAGCGGATCCCTGCAACCTTTACCAGGTCATCGGTCCGCCTAGTGGGAGGCCTTCCAACGCAACGTCTTCCAGTTCGCGGTTAATGAGATTGTGTAAAAGTATTTACTGACTCTCAAAAGTCACTTTTGTGCAAACTGCAAGTGTAGCAAGAAACTGTAAATAAATAACTAGTAGTAATATAAATAAATAAGTTATTACCAAACATGTTTCGATGAGAACGGCAAAAGTCCACGTTCATGCGTGAATATAAGAAAAAAAAATCCTTTAAAGTGGGCTGAACGAGTAGCCCTTAATCTACTTGAATCAAGAGACTTGCAGATTGAAAAGCCCCAACCGCCTTTTGAAAAACCTTGCGAATCAAGGTTCATTCAGTAGGTACTGCTCAGACAAAGAACCAAATTGCTAGAAGTACCGCTTTACCTTAAGTGGAAGACGCAAGATCCTCTTTGGGAAGCTAACTCGACGAAGTATACTTAAAGGTTAACGTCCACACGGCGGCACATCAAGCTATACATATCCAGTATAACCTGACCTCGCTTTGTATGAGCTTCCCGTACAATGAGAGATCAGCTTAATTTGGTTTTTTAGCTTAACTCGAGTTGTTCAGAATTTTTTCCGTGAAACTCAAAACAGCAACACATGCTGCCAGGCATCGCTTCGGCTGCGGCTCAGGATCAGCTAATAAACAGCAGTCACCAGGCTTTCAATGGGCTGACCCCGCACACAGCTAGCCGCAGCCTTGTATACAGCGAGTCTCACCTCGCATGCATAAGGTTGTCGACACCTTCACCGAGCTGTAAACGGGGTGACGCCGCTGTTTCGCTTCCGAGGCGCTGAGTTGTCCTATATTGTGTTGACACATGGTTGACATGTCTTTGTGTCCTACCTCCGACCAACGCGCATCTCGAGTGAACTTTGATTAAGCCATTAGATTCATCGTCAACCAACACCTTCGTCATCATCATCATCAGGAACGGCAGCTGTAAGGTCGACGAGTGCAGGTCGTAGTCTAAGGCACGTACGCTGCACCTATCTTTACTGCTGTCTGCACAGAACTGTTGTGAACCTCATCTTAACGTATTTCGTAAGACCCTCAACACCTCCCAGGGTAACAGGAAGCCATCACACCCATTTCGGCTGATGCGCATGCTACATTTTCTGGAGGTCATGAGTTGAGGGGATGTAGGGCCTAGAGGCACGTGTGCGATAGCCCTAACTTAGCTTTCTTGACTTTCAAAACTCGATATAATTATTTGAGAAGGAGCTACTATTAACTTTATTCTGTTTAGCTCCAAAGGCCCTTTAGTGTCGACCCTAATTAAGATAGCTTAATTAACAAGTAATGTCGGAAAGTTTGACTTTATTATTTTCTTATCTGTTTTAGTGGTCATTATTGTAAGAAAACCGACTTCTTAGGTAAAAATATTACAATATATGATTATACTTCTACTTTAGACAATAGGTTTTCTCGAACAAAATTGTGATCTGCTTGCAAAAGCCAACTGGTTGCTGTTGGTATAAGTGTGACGCCAAACATCAAACTTGGCAATAATTACGTGATTTTACTATGTCTATTACGGTTTTTTGAGACCCCTTGGATATTTTCCGTGACATTTGGTGTGATAGCACTCGTACATAACATAACACCACGCCTGTAATCCCCGAAGACTTAGGCAGAGGTGTATCCACTAGTGCACCTACATTTTAGCCAGTTAAGCCAGTTAGGGGGCGGTGGATGGACTGTCTGAAGAAAGATATGGCTAGAAAGGAGGTGACTGAGATGACGAGTAATAGAGAAGTATGGAAGAAGAATACAAACTGCGCCGATCCCAAATAAATTGGGATAAGGATAATGGAAAAACATAATAACTCTTTGCCCGACCTTTGAATTGAACTCAGGACCTCATGCTCAGCAGTCGCGCTTGCGACCACTCGACCAACGAAGCAGTCCTTACTATCGTATCTTAAATCTCTTTGTTTTTAGATGTTATCGTTACTCGTGTCCTTTTTTTCTCTGTTTCGTTGTTTTTGATTCAAGTGTTCTTAAATTAGCCTTTATTTGATCCTCATTTTGTTTGATGACAGCCGTGACAACCTCATTATAATAGATTGACATAATTTGAAATAAGGTAGCTTGTTATTTGTGGAGGCGAAATACTCAATCCATAAAATTAGGGATTTCATATTCAGTCTATTCTTGTTGAAACATTCAAGATTACTAAATAAGTCTAAATAAATTGTTTATTTTTATTATCTCTTTGAACTGCGGAATACAGTTTATTCATGTTTTCTCTATTTGTGTGTTTTGTATTCTTTAATGGAATTTAGCCTTTCTTTTCAAAATAACGACCCACCTTGGCTTCGAACGGTGTAATATACTAACAATATCACCACCTATGGGTCCATAACTATCCCATCTGACTTCGTACATAATCAGCCTATTAATGTTCCCACTGCTGGTACACAGGCCTCCTCTCTATGAGAGGGAATGGGCTATAATCCACCACGCGGGCCCAGTGCGGGTTGGTAGATGTCACATGTCTTCGAATTTTTGGTTCTAGGACATGCCGGTTTCCTCACGATGTTTTTCTTCACCGTTTTGAGAGCAGTGGTGATGAAATAACTTACACAAAGTAATGCGCCTGACTGGGTTCGAACCCACGACTTACTGCTCGTAAGTCGGGGTCTCCGCCACTGGGCCACCGCTGCTCTCAACGACTAAGCGACTTCGTACGCGTTCTGAAAATTTTTTAGTCAGGAGGTTCTTAATTCTTTTTTTTGTTTGTGTTTGTAACCTGATGTCTCCAGTATTAATACACCATCATCTGCCTAGTCTTTTTCCAATTATGTTGGGGTCGGTTTCCAGTTTAACAACAACAAGACATTCATTTCCAGGCAACTTTGGCCCTTAGATATATAGGTACCTTACAATACAAATTGTGTTAGTAAAAAGTACCTTAGAATCACAAGACAACCAGATGCACCAGTACACCAGTAGCAGTTACCACACCAGTTACCAGCCAGTTGCCAGTTGCGTATCCAGTTTTACATGGAGCGACTTCCTATCTGACCTCCACAGCCTACCTGAATGACTACCTGTAACGACTGTTAAAGATCTACAAATACAACTTAACTTGCTTTCCGAGGCACGGAGGAAACTCGGTATGTAATGTGTGGTCACCCATCCACGGACCAACCTACGCAAGCATCTTAACGTGAAGATTGACCTTAGCGTATCGATCTTGTGCGTAAAATAATTGTCCACTAAGAGACCATAATCTTCATTATATTTCTCGACAACATTCATTCATATTCCTTTGGACTAAATAATTCTGACGACTTAAGTTTCAAATCATATCCAAATTTTCCATAAAATTTTTCTTATCATGATATTAAATTATCAATACATTTATTTCAAATGGCTAGACAAATTCACAATTATGTGTCTGACATTTGAATGTCCAGATTTATAAGAGGATTTTGTTCTCGAATGGGATAAGTTTCTATGTTAATCTTATTTCATTTATACGACTATTTCTGATAGAAAAAAATGTGATATGAATTCTTGAGAATATTGAAAGGAAAGTTATCTAACTACTGAGTTAGGAGGCCTGTTTTTAATTTTGTAAATGTTTACGTACTTCATAGAAACGTTCAATTCACTGACTGGCAACGCACAGCCTAAACCGCAAGTTCTAGATTTCCAGAAGCAAGAAATGCATATAAAAAAATTACAAAACGAAAGCGATACTAAAAAAAGATTTCCGAAAATTCTCAATAATAATGTATCACAAAAATACTCAGAAGCAAAATATGATACACAAACTGGAGTGGATATATAATAACTAGTCGAGAATAACTCGATCTAAAGAGCGTAGCAAACGAAAATAGGAAAATAATAACTATTACAGTATCTATTATGTCCCTCATTAACTTTCGTTATCATTTAGTTCAGTCGAATGAGAAATACGAAAAGAATTAACAGCTAGATTTGTGTGTCCAATAGGCCGCAACTAGGAACCTCTTTGTTACGGAGATATTGGAGGTCAAAGTTCCAACTTTTTCACAAGGTTGTTTTAAAATACAAGTTTTTAATGTTATAACTTCAAATACAGGGTTACTGGTAATATGACGGTAATCCGTTAAGGGGATGTAGGTGAGATCATTTGCAACCAAATGACCCCCTATGACCCCAAAGTACTATCCCAGTACTACCCCAAAGTACTTCTTGCACGTGTCTTTTTGCAGAAATCGACCATTTGAGTCAAAAAATGTGCTCAAAATTATGAAAATCGTTACAATTAGTAGCTCTGATTTAAAAACTATTGATGATAATTGTCATTTTATGATCGATTACTATGTACTAAAGTGTAAGCAAGCAGATAAGAATGATAATAAAATATTTCATGCATTCGTTTTTTTTTATAAAATTTCAAATTACTATAAAATGGTTGATATTTGCACAGAGGACATAGGGGGTCATTTGGTTGCAAATGATCTCATCTACGTCCCCTTAACGGGTTGCCGTCATATTAGTAAGCCTGTATTTCTATGACCCCTGTAGTATTTATTCAATGCATCCATCAGAATAATGTTTTGAGTGCGTTACATTGAGTCCTACCGTAAACCGTGATTTTTCTCCCTAAACAAAAGTCGTTTCCTGGCAATAATTTTTGCGTAGGGTTACTTAGTTTTATGCACTGGTTGACAGCTTCGTGAAGGGTCCCTTTATATTAGTGTAGATAACTTAACATAAAACTAACTTACTGTATCCCAAGATAAATCTGAAGACAGATGAAGTACAAGTTGTTGACGTTTGACAGCAACACCAGGGATCCAAGATGGCGGTCCACCATACGCACGAGTGTCGACTGACGCACGTACGCCTCCCGGAGACGACGCCATACTTGGATTTGTAAGTACAGGTCGGTGCCAAACTGAAAGGAAAAAAGAATTGGAAAATAAGCTTCTGCTCATGTTTCATCTTCTGCTTCTGTTAATTCTTGACTTCTTGTCAAGATGCGTTTGAACTAAATAAATGCATGCTCACTCTAGTCTCGCTTGATCATATTAATTTCATAGGCATAAGCCAAATGGAATTTGTCAACGGAAGCGACGGACCACCACATCCTGCGGCCAAAAACAATGCATATGCATGCTATGTAATATGTATTCAGTCATCATCATCATCTGCCTGCCTTTTCCCAACTATGTTGGTCGGCTTCCAGTCTAACCGGATGCAGCTGAATACCAGTATTTTACATGAAGTGACTGCCTATCTGACCTCCACAACCCAGTAGTACTGGGTAATACGATACCCCTTGGTAAGACTGGTTGTCAGACTTTTCGGGCCACTGACTACCTAACGACTGTCAAAGATCTACAAATGACACCCGGGACCAACGGCTTAACATACTTTCCGAGGCACGGAGGAAACTCGGTATGTAATGGGTGGTCACCCATCCACAGACAGCACGCAAGCACGGCTTAACCTAAAGATCGATCCGAACGGCTGTTATTATTTAGCCATGAGCTCCTGTTATTTGGAATTAGAAACAGACACGTCAATTATAACTATTTGTATAGATAACGATGAAAGGTTTTGCTATTTATCGGGATTTTTTCATTCTCATCACTTTATGATGTAACTACTAGCTTATGCATGCGGCTTTGCCCGCGTGGAGTTGTGGAGTTCGATAATTGTCACACGGGATCATATTACTGAGGTAAAATATATCCTATGTGTTAATCTAGTTTACAAACTTTGTCTGTGGTAAATTTCATCCAAATCCGTTCAGGAGTTTTTCGTGAAAGAGAAACAAACATCCATTCATCCATCTTCACAAATTGTCGCATTTATAATATTAGTAGGATAGGATAGTAGGACAGTTGATTATGGAGTCAACAGCCATAGGTATTATAGATATGTCAATGTAGTTTACTAGGTAATTTTATTTGACCTCGAATAGCTAAATATTGCAACGCATGACGTTTGAATAGGTAGATGCATATTGAGGTCCCCCACCGTTCTGTTTCCATTGATTTACTCTCCCCTTCTAACAGTGATAAAAATAGTACCAATGTACTACAATATTAAGCCATTAGATTCATCGTCATTCAACACCATCGTCATATTTATCATCATCAGGAACGACAGCTGGAAGGTCAACGAGTGCAGGTCGCAGTCTAAGGTACGTACGCTGCACATATCTTTACCGCTGTCTGCTCAGAACTATTGGGAACCTCATCTTAACGTATTTCGTAAGACCCTGAACAGTCTTCCCAGGGTAGCAGGAAGCCATCACACTCATTTCGGTTGATGTGCATGCTACATTTTTCACTTTTTTCATTTATTATCAGTGACACATCAAGCTTTTGAGTGAGATTTTGTCAACCATGTCCTAAATCCTAATTTTGTATGTGATAGAGATAGTTTCAATCTAGGTAACGTTTTCATTAACTAGGAATTGTTGTTAAAAGTGTGGAAAAGCAATTACGACTTTAACTATACGTCGAACTAAGTCGATTTTTTTTTGAAACTTCGTATGTTTAGGTATCATAATAGGCAAGGGGCAGCTGTTGGTAAACAATTGTGAAAATTGTAAAAAAAACAATAAGCGAAGTTAACCGAGTTCTGATTTTCGCCACGCTCCATAAGATATCACAAAAACACACATAATTCATTTGCCCCAAACACACAATTAGGGACACTACAGAAGGAGTGTTAACAACATAATACACAAAGGATACTAATTGTTTTCCTGTACAAGACGTTAATGAGAAGCTGCCTGTCTGTTGCTTCTCGTCTCCGCGAAGTTAATAAGTGAATAGATGAAGTTGTTGGGCACCAGTCGCATCGCTAACGAGCAGCGAGTATGGCTAGCAACTAGAAACTTTTCTAGAGGGTTCTCGCTGGTGGCGGTGAAGCTATTAATACAGTACAGTAGTGTATCTCTTTTATGGACACGGGTCCTACGACTATATCATTATAAAGGGTGTAACAAGACCCTTAACGAAGCCGAAAGGCACTTGTTTTCCCCGTCACTGCGATATTTTTTTTGTTCTAGACCATACCTGAGATCCTTCTAGTTACGGAGATATTGTGGGTCAAAGTGTCAACTTTTTAACAAGTTTTTATTTAAATAGGTACATGTTTTTAATGTCAGATTTTTACTTTACTTTTAAATAGGTACATGTTTTTAATGTAAGATTTTTACTTTAAACACCTTCACGACCTCCGTACTATTCAAAGCATCCATCAGCACAATGTTTTGAGAGCGTTACATCGAGTCCTAATGTAATACATGATTTTTGACCCCAAAAAAAAGTCGTTTTCCAGCAATAAATTTTGCGTAAAGTTACTTAGTTTTATGTAGATAATGCTTGGTTGACGTGAAAGGTCCGTTTACACCCTGTATTGTACAGTTCTTTAACGAAAATCGACCGGTTCTGTGCTTTTCGCATCTGGCGGATTTATACAACATTATTTTTAGTATATGCGAAACCTGAATATAGTTTGTTCAGAATAAGTAACTGAATCGATTCCAATAATTTTTAAACCATGTTATATTTTTTCCAAGTTAGCGAGCTTAGGTACAGTGGACTCTCAAAAGTGCAGTACCATGCTAAAGATTACATTGCTATGAACTGTGCGAGCGCGATACAGCAGTGTGTGTGCGTGTGCCTGTATGAGTGATGTCTCAACATTCCACACATAACACACACTAATGAAGTGTCGTCACACTACGTGAAATAGCATTATATTTCTGTTGCATTTAGAATACACATCATAGTGATGACCTGTTCTTACCATTGCATTGTTAAAATTCGCGTAGTATTAACATGGGTTGGTAGCTGTTTGCGCTGAGCATGGGTTCACGATCAATGAAGTCCAAGTTCGAATCCATGTTATTACAATGTGTGGCTGTTTTTTGTTTCTTTGAAACCTTAATTATATTTGTATTTTAAGCAGAAGGTCGTTAGGTATTTATGTTTATTTATAATATAGTCATGCTTATTATTTATTTTTTATAAGAAGTTAAATATTAGATAGTTATTGTATTATTATTTAACCTCATTAATTGATTTTTATTTTATGTTTTCGGTGTTGGAAGGTGGAAATAAAAAAATCATGCTGAATGATAACAAAAATGTTTATTCGTTTTATTTATTTATAAAATTAACAAACTTTTATGAGAATGTGACGTCACATTCCTATCTAGGCAAAAAAAAAATCTCTTATCACCGTTCATAAGATTTTTTGTTGTATACCCACTTAGTCAATTCATAATAAGAATAACATAACACGGAAAGGATATTCTAATAACACAAATATAATTGTTGATACCCGCCTTATTATAGGTATCAGTATTCAGCAGAGTTAATTGAATACTAATATATGAGTTAGACTTTATGAACGTGTTTTTTTTTAATGTAACGTCACATTGAATGTATTGAGGTTATAGCTTAAGTGTTCATTTTCTTGACGAAAAGAATATTGAAACTAAACCCCAATTTAAGATCATTAAATTTAAAATTTATTTCTTAATTTTTTTTATTTTTATTTACGGTTATGTTAATATTACTAAATATTTAGTTACCCGGTCTACTTATTAAATTAAATATTATTATTTTTTCGCCATAAATTAAGTCTTCCTTTTGGCAAGACTTGAAAGTCTTCTCGTCAAAAAATACAGTCACCGCCCAGTTAAAATGTAAATAATCTCGAGCAAAAGGTAGTCTTTCCTCCCTGTGTTTTTGTGTCAAAAATGGTTTTTAGCTGGCTTCCGATGATGTAAACCTTCAGCATGGACTGCATGGCGAACAGTCTGTAATGTAGTATCCAATTGCTCTGCAGACATTATAGTTGGAATGAAACCATTTGTTTCATATTCTTCCACCATAAAACGTCACTGAGTCGGGTTAATAAGCGGCGGCCTTTCACTTCTTAGACGACTCTTCAGACTACCTTCTTCCTCAAACCTCTTTACCCAACGGCTAACAGAATTTCTAAAAAAAAACAAAATATTATTACACACTTGCAACTAGCAATTTATTTAATAATAAGAAAATCACACACCACAACTATCATCATAATAATTATAATTTTTAAAAATAACTTACACATTTTAAGCCAGTTTCAGTTGAAATTTGAGAAATATTAAGCCTATTTTTACGCAAAGTGACAATATTTGCCCTGTCATCAATACTAATATTAGCTTGCATCTTGAATAAAGACAATCAAACAATACGCTAATCGTAATAATAACACAAACGCTCGTAACAAAGTTCACCAACTAACAACGTCATAACTAACTACTTTGTTCAATCCACAAGTTTATTTTGTTTCACATTCACCCTCATCTTTTTTGTTAATAATAAGTTCCAACTAATATTTAGAAAAACATATCTCATCGGGTCTAACGTATCATTTATAATTAAAACACAAACAGTGTATTGTCACTTGGGTTTGAACGCAGACTATACCGTGCGAGACATTTTATCTATAGCGTTAACCGCTAAGCCAGATAGACACATAATTGTTAGTTTGAAATTAAATATCACTAACTTAATACTCCGTCGCGACATGACAGGCTTGTCACTAAGGCAAATGATCATTATATCGCACTCTTTCTGACTAGATAATTATGAAAGAGTGCGATATACGAGATCGTGTATGTGTGCAAAATGTTTGTTATGGAAAAAGGTCGTAAGTGCGACTTGTTTTGATGCGATCGTTTTGTGAAACTGCTACTGCACTTATGGTCTCTACTGTACCTACTGCCAAATTATTATTATCAATGAGCTCAAAACGACGGAGACGAACGCGCGGGTGTGCTGCGTGGTCACCACGCAGCACACCCGCGCGTGCGTGGTGACCACGTTTTTATGCGGAGTACCAGGTAACAGAACAAGCTTATAACTTTGTGATTTTTATTCTTTACATAAAAATACTAGACACGTGTTTCAGGTTTCGGATATACTAAAACTAATGTTGTATATAAAAAATAAAAGTATAATTCAAAGGTGGCACGCAGAAATGTGCACTCGTAGGACACTGAAGTTGGGGTTCTGAAGGTTAACTTAACCATCATCATCTGCCTAGCCTTTTTCCGGCTATGTTGAGGTCGGCTTCGAGTATAACCGGATGCAGATGAATAATTCTGTATTTTACATGGAGCGACTGCCTATCTGACCTCCACAATCCAGTAAGTACTGGGTAATGCAATACCCCTTGGTAACTACTGTCAAAAATCTACAAATGACAGTCGGGACCACCGGCTTAACATGCTTTCCGAGGCACGGTGGAAACTCGTTATGTAGTGGGTGATCACCCATCCACGGATCAACCTAGGCAAGCACAGCTTAATCTAAATATCAACCCAAGGGACTGTTATTATTTAGCCACGAGCGCCTCTGAAAACTAACCTAAATTTTACCTATAATTAATTTTTATAACAATCGATACTAAGATAACATGCTGAAAATAAACGAAATTCTATTTTAGGTGAATTACAAAAAATCTAAACATTATTATACAAAGGCAAAAATACAAACTTACCCTCTGTTTGACCTCGAAACGTTTCTCTATGGTAACCACTCGGCTCACATACAGGTTGAGTCTATGGTACCGCGAGCTTAGACCCATGCTGATGAGAATGATGATCAGGTCTTGGAAGTTCCAAAGGGCTGTCGCCAGTTTGCTGACTACGAAGATTGGTATAGCATACCATAAGTTGTAGTCCTCTGTAAAAATTTCATGACCAAGAAACCTCACCATTTAAGAAGGTACTTAAAGATTATTGTATAGAAAACACCAAAGCAGGCTTCTGGATTTTCAAAGCGCTATTCAAAGCCGATTTTTGAATAACCGATTTTAGTGAAAACTGACATTTAACAGTTGAGTTTTTAAGAGTGAACAGATGGCGAGCAGAATAATATTATTTTGACACTTTTGGCCACAACCATTAGATCAAACCCAGTAACAATAAATCAGCATTCGCATTAACAACCATTACATTTAAAAGAAAATCAAGTAGAAAGATAGCTTTGATAGAAAAGAAAATGAAAATAAATAGAAAGAAAAATGCGATTTCAAGAATAACGCAGAGAATGCCTGTCATACGGTGACATGCATCACGAATTGAATCCAATCTCGTAGACAAGCTGCGACAAATCCGAGACATATCTTCGAGCTTAGACAAAATGACATTCTACCAGCGATAAAGAAGTTGGGAACGTTTTGGATTCTCATATGCTGACAAAAAGCCAATGTCAATCTCGTTGAAAGTCGCTGTCGAAATAGTAAACGCTTTGAAAATATTGGTCACGTCTCCTAGGCCTTCTTGTCACTATAGATATACAAGGTGTTACATAATATACGAACAATTTCTCATGTGGTGTCTCTGACCATGAAACTGAACAACTTTTGTTCTACGAGTTCTTGTGCAAAAAAAAACTAAACCTTAGAAAGTCATTTTTTTTCTGTAGAATAGGAATTGACGCAATCATCTGATCAACATCAATGGTAAAATTAAAAAAAAAGTTATGAAATTGTTAAAGTTATCGATGTAATTATATTTTTTATTGATTATTTTAATGTACATACATGTGTTTTATGCGATTTTAATTTTTATAAAATGTATGGACTATGTCATACTATGGTATCGTGTTACCCAGTACTAGCTGGGTTGTGGAGGTCAGATAGGTAGTCGCTCCATGTAAAATACTGGTATTTAGCTGCATCCGTTTAGACTGGAAGCCGACTAAAACATAGTTATGAAAAGGCTAGGCAGAAAGCTAAATCTACTAACAGCACCGTCCATATATATATTTGAGTCTTGTATTTTCATCAAAACACATCAGTACCTATACAAATCCTTTGGTGACTATTGTAATTTTAATACCCGGTATAGTAATAGCTTTCCCTTGCCAAATATAAAAACTGATCTTTATAGAAGAAACTGTTACCCCATGTCAATTAAGTTATTTAACAAATTACCTAGTGAACTGAAAGACCTACCCATTTCTATATTCCGAAAAAAAATGTACGCCTGGTTAGTCAATAAATGTTTTTACACGACCCAGGAATACCTTAGTTATAAGAATAGAAAATTATTATAAAACCTCACTATGTTCCTATTCTAGTGCAATAATACCTAGTTAAGTTATTATACAACGAAAATTAAAAAGAGTACCTATATGTATAGTTATGTCACCCATTCCGTTTTATTGTTATTATATTATATTATAAGCTTTTATTTTATTTTTCGTATACCAGAAATGGTTATTATGAGGATACTTAACGTTATTTTGTGTAATGTAACATTTATTTACCATCTATGTAGACCCATATTATGCGAATAAATGATTTGATTTGATTTGATAATTGTGATGATGATGTATGGACTATGTCTCAAATAAAAAAATAAATAACAATAGAACAAAAGTTGTTCATTATCATGGTTTGACTCACCACACGAGAAGAGAGACAAATATGGAGGTTTCTTTAAAATTATGACTTAAACTTACTTTTTGGTAGCAGGAATTCATGGGAAATAGTGACGTATCTATAAAAGAACTCTTCTGGAGGGAAATTAAAACCAGTCGCAGACAGCATGCTCAGTGCGTGTTCAACTGAAAAGGAAAATAAATTTAAAAAACAATCAAATAAGTAACGGAGCGGATAGAAACATCATGGCATGAACTTCTACCATGGGTTCAGCACCAGTTTCTAAAATAAGCAGGGTTTAAATGCTTCTACGGTTATTTTTTTAAATATGAGCTGTTCCATAGATTTTGTGATCAGGTTTGTATAGCTGGAAAAATGACCTACTTACTGAATCAAAGGTAAAGCAAAAAAAAATTGTGTCACGAATGGCTCTTTCACCGTGAATACTTTGTCTGGGGAATTGTGTCGTAACTTTCAGACGGACGGTATGAGGTTACTGATGCGGGATTGTTGCACAAACGATGGAACCTTTATCGTGTCCTGCCTGTGCTGTTTTATAAACATTACAGGATCTGATTAAAACAATTCAAAGTACTATACTCGCCGCCAAATTTATTTTGATCGACACACTAAGAAGAAGAAGTGGTAACTATGAAATAAAAACAGTAAACACTAATTCAGACTGCGGGCTATTACTGGAAATTCTTGTTGGAAATACTCGGTTATTATTTGCCTGACCAAGGAATCGAACCAAAGACCTCAAGCTTGTAATGATGACATAGGAAATAATAAAAAGATACCCACTAACCAACAGCAATACTGGCAACAAAAACAGTTATAAAAATAGTCCTCTTCTTGATTTTGACATCTGGAGGGAAATCGAGTGCCGTATTGGTTTCCATACTCAACCAGTATGATGATAGCTTTCTCCATGAATGCACGAACTTGGATGACAGTAACAAAGACAGTAATGCGTTTGCATAGAATATGGCTCCTGAGAGGCGACCAATCAGACCATCTGGAAACAGAATTATTTGTAATTTTTACAAGGAAAACATTGGCTTACGTTTCGTAAGCAAGCTTATGTTTTCGGTAGCTTATCAGTCCCTTGGATCGTGGTGGCACGTAGTGGTTAATGAGAACCGAGAACGCTGGTGACAGTTGGGCAGTAGTACGAGGAGGTATGCTGCACTGCACTGTGAATGTGTAGAGGGGGTAAATGACTGTTCGAACATATTATCGGCTATTTCGCGAAATACAAAAAAGATTAAGGTAAATACCACCAGAGAGTGAGCGCACTATAGAGACGCCACAGTAGTTTTAGTTGGTAGATGAGTGGCATAATCCGAGCCGCCCCGTCTTCTCCAGACGATCGGTATGACGATGACAACCATCCGATTCAAACATATAGTTGACTGGAAGTTTTCTACTTCATGTCGACCTTGTTATTTGAGTAAAAATCTGATCACCAAAGAATCTAAATTGCACTTACTGTCAGAAGATTTCTTCAGCCATCCTCCGAGCAGCGTCACAATTCTCCAGATGGCTACACATTCTGTGACCACCAGCATCACAAACAGTATCAGACACCAGGCGAAAGCCAGTGTCAGGCCGAACCCTGAGATGCCAAAGTAGCGGGCTAGTAAAAACACACTGTTTAGTATTGGAAGAAAATCCTGAAATGAAAGATATAAGTATTTAGTAAACTTTGTAAAGCATTTTCAAAACTGTTTTTTTTAAAGCGTGGTGCTACCATAACGCTTTGTTTTAGTGTCTTTGGTCGTAGTCAAGTAATGTTGGGATTGTTTTTTTTTTATTTTTGTGAGGAGAAAAGACCAAATTCTTGTTTTATGTACAAATAATCTTAGTAGTAGGGCTTAGAGTTTGAGAAGTGTAATTTGAAATATTTGAAATTAATTCGTAGCTGTATAGAAATAATATAATTTATTCTAACAATTATTATTATTGTTTATTTATTTTTATTTTGTTTATACACATTTAATATTATTATTTATTATAGCTAGCCCACATTGTCCCACTGCTGGGCAAAGAGATCCCTCCATTCCCTCTAAAGATCACGCTTCTGTGCTACTTCTTTCCAATTCAATAAGAATTTATAAATTAAAATAACCTAAAGTAACTAACTTAACAATAAAAAAAAATCAAAAAATGGCGTCAAAAAACTGCTCCTCAACGCTGACAAATTGATAATGTATCCAAGAGACTGACGGCGTTGCCACATTGTATGGCAACGTAAAAGCCTCTGTCAAGGTAAATGCCAGACCTTGGATCAAGGGAAGCATTTATTGTTACGAAAATTTATAGTAAAGCTCTCGCATTCGAGTCTTGCCCTAGAACCAGTTTGATGTTAAATGATTAAAAATGGTCTCACATCATATTTCTTCTTGTTTAATGTCTTCACTAAGTTCCGTTTCATGTTATGTTCTTCAGTTTCGTCACTTATTCCTTTGACATTTAAATAAGTCACGCTGAAAATTAAGTTTTTAATTAGAGTTTTATTGTGTACGAAGTAGTTAAAGTAAATGTTGGGGAAACGACACTAAAATTTTTAGTAGTTAAGAGTTTAGAACTTTATGATTACGCTTTACTGACATCACTTTTAGCGATAAGACCGCCCATTGTGTCACCCTGTGTGAAATGTTTTTTTTTTTTATGAATGTTACACTATGGTCTATGGTGTACACAATAAAGAATATTTATTTATTTATTTATTTATTTATTAAAACTTTATGCACAAGTAAAAAAACTGTACAAAGGCGGACTTAATGCCATAGGCATTTTCTACCAGTCTACCTTAGGGTGATGCAGAGACAATATACAGTAGGTGCAATAACAGAAAAAAAAGACTAGAAAATATTCATATTTATTAGAATATTCTATTCTATTCTATTCTACTGAATTGCAATCCTGTACTAAAAGTAATTCTTACAGCGGATTTAATAGTAATCTCTATTTCAAAACAAGTGTAGGACCCAGTAGTGAAGGGACAATTTGTGTAAGAGGTAAGCCGGAGTACATATCGTTAATATGATTATTTTATTTACCATAGAATACTGACTGTGGCATTTTTCAAAGGGAATTCGGTAGGAATCGAGTTGTATGGAACCTTCGCCACTGGTAGGACCTATCCCTATTTCGAATTAGGGATTATCATTAAATAAATCCTTGATACATAATAAGTAATGATTTATTTGTGGCTTCAAAAGG
Organism: Noctua janthe; assembly: GCA_910589295.1. Classification (NCBI taxonomy): domain Eukaryota; kingdom Metazoa; phylum Arthropoda; class Insecta; order Lepidoptera; family Noctuidae; genus Noctua; species Noctua janthe. Next base: position 5,705,992 of record OU342556.1, on the reverse strand, counting down.
GTTAAAGACATCAGAGCACATACTGATCCAGTAGAATCCAAAAGAGAGCAACAAAATGCCGTTTAGTAAATAAGGATACGGTTACTGGCTACAAGGAAAAAATGAAGCATGATTTTTGCCCTAAAATAATAAAAAAAAATTGTAAAAACTTGAAATAAATACTTACAGCAAAACAAATAGGTGTCTCCAGCTGGAACTAGTGATTCACTCTGCGTTTGGTCCCAATATAAATTATTGATACCCTGAGCCATTTTATTTTCCCCATTGCTATGTAGTATCAATAAAACATTTTGTACTTACTTTGTCCCAAAGAGCCCCCGCATTTATTATGAAAATTATTGTTTTACACATCCGAATCGCATGTCAGGCACCATTATTGAAATGTCTAACAAAAATATACCACATAATGAAAATACACAAACTATTTCAGACATTACCTTCCTCTGAATAGGAGTAATTTTTGTGTGGGTGAAGGACCTAATGTTAAGTTTCTGTCATAAAATGCTACTTTGAAACAATTTAGTGAAATTGCCATGTCACGATTTGTATAGAAACAATTATTATGATTTATTTAGTTGATTGTATCTTTAATTTATGTTTACACAGGTTTGAATGTATAGTACACAATTACGTGCAAACCTACTTATTTACATAAAACCATACTTGCATGCTAACGTTTTTCTGCAGTAATGTTAATGTTAAAATTACTCAGAAAATTTATGGTTTGATTAATGGAACATTGAATTAATTATAGCTTTTTAGACACAACTCAAATGATAATTCATCAACTATTAATCAACACCGCCCATATACCTAGAGGTACAGTAGAGACCATAAGTGCAGTAGCAGTTTCACAAAACGATCGCATCAAAACAAGTCGCACTTACGACCTTTTTCCATAACAAACATTTTGCACACATACACGATCTCGTATATCGCACTCTTTCATAATTATCTAGTCAGAAAGAGTGCGATATAATGATCATTTGCCTTAGTGACAAGCCTGTCATGTCGCGACGGAGTATTAAGTTAGTGATATTTAATTTCAAACTAACAATTATGTGTCTATCTGGCTTAGCGGTTAACGCTATAGATAAAAAGTCTCGCACAGTGTAGCCTGGGTTCGAACCCAAGTGACATTACACTTTTTGTGTTTTAATTATAAATGATACGTTAGACCCGATGAGATATGTTTTTCTAAATATTAGTTGGAACTTATTATTAACAAAAAAGATGAGGGTGATTGTGAAACAAAATAAACTTCTGGATTGAACAAAGTAGTTAGTTATGACGTTGTTAGTTGGTGAACTTTGTTACGAGCGTTTGTGTTATTATTACGATTAGCGTATTGTTTGATTGTCTTTATTCAAGATGCAAGCTAATATTAGTATTGATGACAGGGCAAATATTGTCACTTTGCGTACAAATGGGCTTGATATTTCTCAAATTTCAACTGAAACTGGCATAAAATGTGTAAGTTATTTTTAAAAATTATAATTATTATGATGATAGTTGTGGTGTGTGATTTTCTTATTATTAAATAAATTGCTAGTTGCAAGTGTGTAATCATATTTTGTTTTTTTTTTTAGAAATTCTGTTAGCCGTTGGGTAAAGAGGTTTGAAGAAGAAGGTAGTCTGAAGAGTCGTCTAAGAAGTGAAATGCCGCCGCTTATTAACCCGACTCGGCGACGTTATATGGTGGAAGAATATGAAACAAATGGTTTCAATCCAACTATAATGTTTGCAGAGCAATTGGATACTACATTACAGACTGTTCGCCATGCAGTCCATGCTGAAGGTTTACATCATCGGAAGCCAGCTAAAAACCATTTTTGACACAAAAACACAGGGAGGAAAGACTACGTCTTGCTCGAGATTATTTAGATTTTAACTGGGAGGTGACTGTATTTTCTGACGAGAAGACTTTCAAGTCTTACCAAAAGGAAGACTTAATTTATGGCGAAAAAATAGTAATACTTAATTTAATAAGTAGACCGGGTAACTAAATATTTAGTAATATTAACATAACCGTAAATAAAAATAAAAAAAATTAAGGAATAAATTTTAAATTTAATGATCTTAAATTGGGGTTTAGTTTCAATATTCTTTTCGTCAAGAAATTGAACACTTAAGCTATAACCGCAATACATTCAATGTGACGTTACATAAAAAAAAACCCGTTCATAAAGTCTAACTCATATATTAGTAATCAATGAATTCTGCTGAATACTGATACCTATAATAAGCGGGTATCAAACAATTATATTTGTGTTATTAGAATATCCTTTCCGTGTTATGTTATTCTTATTATGAATTGACTAAGTGGGTATACAACAAAAAATCTTATGAACGGTGATAAGAGAACTTTTTTTTGCCTAGATAGGAATGTGACGTCACAATTCTCATAAAAGTTTGTTAATTTTATAAATAAATAAAACGAATAAATATTTTTGTTATCATTCAGCATGATTTTTTTATTTCCACCTTCCAACACCGAAAACATAAAATAAAAATCAATTAATGAGGTTAAATAATAATACAATAACTATCTAATATTTAACTTCTTATAAAAAATAAATAATAAGCATGACTACATTATAAATAAACATATAAATATAACACCTTACGACTTTCTGCTTAAAATACAAATATTATTAAGGTTTCAAAGAAACAAAAAGCAGCCACACATTGTTATAACATGGATTCGAATTTGGACTTCATTGATCGTGAACCCATGCTCAGCCCAAACAGCTACCAACCCATGTTAATACTACGCGAATTTTAACAATGCAATGGTAAGAACAGGTCATCACTATGATGTGTATTCTAAATGCAACAGAAATATAATGCTATTTCGCGTAGTGTGACGACAGTTCATTAGTGTGTGTTATGTGTGGAATGTTGAGACATCACTCATACACGCACACGCACACACACTGCTGTATCGCGCTCGCACAGTTCATAGCAATGTAATCTTTAGCATGGTAGTGCACTTTTGAGCGTCTACTGTACATTGGTGGAACATCATGACACAAATCCACCATCGATTCAGTTCCTACATGACAAGTTGAATTTTTTGTCAAATAACCAAAAAAATATGCTGTTCCATACGTTTTTATTTTTAGTTTACATGTTTGTATGAAACAGTAGTTTTTTTTTAACTGGCGGTAAATTTAAATCCTGTGTTTTCTACAATGTTATACTGAATCTCTGTATTTTATGTGAATTACCACTGAGTACTTTTAACAGTACCTTTTTATGTAAAATTAATGGAATAAACGTTATTAAATGAACGTTGAATAAACATTAATAAATGAACGTTGAATAAACGTTAATAAATAAATGTTGAATAAACATTAATCAATAAACGTTAATAAATAAACGTGGAATAAATGTTTGTTGCCAGTATTGTTTCTTTGATTAGTACTTCATTATCTATTCGTTTCCCAAAAGAAATAATTATCATTGAATATGGGAAACAAGCTTTTAGTTTTAAAATTGAGAATGCAACTTACACTAAAAGAGGGAAGAAAAATAAAAGAAATGAGGAATTTAAATATTAGCGGTTATATTTAACGGAACCTCATCACTGCCTTGATCGTCAAACTGGATCAGTACAAGTTCGTAAGTTATTATCGCACCAGCCATCTGCAAATATAAATTCAATTACTTACCTCACCAAGACGAACCTAACCAAGACTGTATTTTTTCAGGTTGCATACTAATTAAAGTACCTAATATTTATTTTGTTCGAAGAACCAGACTTGCAGTTCGTGCCGAAATAGGGCGCCTTTCGGTTTTCTGAACATAACGATAGCGTGTTCGTGCGATCACTGTGGTTAGGACGCGGGGTTAAGTTATAAGTAGACCTATTAAAGATGTCTTTAGTTTAACGGTCTATGATAACAATGGGGCTATAATGTTTGCACACTATTTATACACAAATGTAAATTATAATCCACTCTGTCATCATCTGCCTAGCCTTTTCCCAACTTTGTTAGGTTCGGCTTCCAGTCTAACCGGATGCTGCTGAATACCCGTATTTTACATGGAGCGACTGCCTATCTGGCCTCCACAACCCAGATACCTCTTGGTAAGACTGGTTGTCAGACTTTTTGAGCCACTGATTACCTCTAACGACTGTCAAAGATCTACAAACAACAGCCGAGACCAACGGTTTAAAGTGCTTTCCGAGGCACGGAGGAAACTCGGAATATAATGGGTGGTTACCCATCCACAGACCAACCTACGCAAGCACGGCTTAACCTAAAGATTGATCCGAGCGCCTGTTATGATTAAGCCACGAGCTCCTCTGTACACTCCACTCTGTATTTCCAATTTATATGAATGTTTATATATTTATTTATCTAATCTGTTCCAAACTTAGTGGCTGACCAACAACAAATAGCTAAACATTTGTACTCCAGCTCGATACTAATAACGGTATAAACCTATGTTTTCATAAATCAACGAACCGACAAAATTCACACATTTATCAAAGCCTAAAATTAGGATCTAACATCTAATGTTCTGCTACAAACGGCAATCTATCAATTCCCGACTATATCTCGACAGCATCACAGTTCAATTTCCCACAACATTGTATCAGAAACAAAAATAGTTTCAGCATCAAAGAAATCCGAATCATTTTCAACTTAAGTCTAAACAGCATAAGGTGCAAATTGGATTAAAGATTAATCTATACCAAAAAAAAGTAGTTAACAACGAAATCCGAATCATTTTCAACTTTAACTTCAATAACATACGGTGAAAACTAGCTTAACGGTAATTCTAGAACAAAAAACAGTAGGTACAACCTGTAACAAAATATTTTTGTCTAGATAGAAGAACCCCATTCCACTGAGTGCGATGTAATCCTTAGTTAGCTGGTCCTGAAGGCGCTCCACCTGCAAAACGGAGTTCTAATTGCGGTTACGTGAGCCAAATAGATGGCGGACCTAACGAGCTAGAAGTTCGTACATTTGCAACCATTTATAGTGATGTTTTTTGGTGGATCGTGTTTCTTGTTGGGTTAGGATAGTTTTGGAGAATGAGATTTGTGGGTAACGTGTGTGTTGTGTATAAATGTTCGTAAATGGTGAAATGGATACGGTAAGCATGGAAACAAGCAGAAATGATAATTATAAAAGAAAGTGAGAATGTGACGCCAATGATGGAAAAGTTGAACGGAAATCGTTTAGCTTGATGTGGGCACGTGGTGAGAGAAGTAATGCATGTGAAAAGTGATTATTACATTATTTTGGTGGATGTAGAGGAAGAGTAAAAGCATCTGCAAACTCGTACAGAAGGACTAACTTAAAACTTTGGTCCTTCGGTACGACTTTGACTTTTTCGTTATTTGTTTAAAAATTGGGCATTGGTCATAATTAGGCATCCCAAATTCTGGTACTTGCTTCTCCATTAAAAAAAAAAAACTATAATTTCAAAATAAATGATTAAACGACAATTTTCCGCAAGAAACGGAACTTTTCGATGAAAGGATAAATTAAATGTATTAGAAAAAAAATATGATACGATAAATACTTGCCTCAACATTATAACAATGTGTATCATAAGTATAAAGGTATTTAAGGGCTATTTTCGAGTGAGTATTGACACCGGCTGCTGCTAACACCACACTCACCAATCTGATGCAGAGCCAAGCTAATGATACCATGTAGTAGATTCCTGTTATTATGTCTGTGGATAAGCCTTGGCTGGAAATAAGAGAAAAACAAATGAAAAAATAGGAATAACAGACTTAAAATAAAAGGGTACTTAATTGAAATAAATTGATGAAAAATAAAAAATAAAATTTAAAGATATTAGAAAATTAATAAAGTTCTTAAAGTAAAGTCAAACAATTATAACAATTTAGAACAATGTCTTCCCCAATGATGATGTAATTAGCTTTCTTTGGTTCAAGTATGCAAACATCGAATCATTACCTAAGCATTTGAGCAATTATCCGTTAGCTTACAATCATAGACTGACACGATAGAGAAAGAAGATGTACATTGTAACATAGATCTGCAATTTAAAAAATATAGCCGTAAATAAAAGTACAATAACTTACGTAATCCCCAAAAACATCTGCAAGCAGATGAAGTAGAAGTTACAAGAACAGGACAGAATGATAATGCCGCCAAGGGCGACGTCTATTTTGCGCACAAGCATAGCTTGCTTTACATACGCCTCTCTGATTTTGCGCCAAGTATACACTCTGAATGCATCGGATTTCTGAAATATCAGTTAAAAAAAATTATAATTTTTTGAGTAAGGATTTTTTAGTTTAGTTATACTTCTCACTCAATCAACTCAGTACACTCGCTGTCCACTGTTGGACATAGGCCTAACTCAAGCTGCGCCATAATGCATGCACTATAAATCCCTCAGACCTGTTAGTCATACCAACTTACAAATACACATATTTGTTTTAAATAAAAACTACAAACTGGCAGTAAGTTTCTATTACATTTTATATTTATTTTATTTTTTATTTGTAATAAGAGAATAATATGCCAACATTAGTTATTATAAATATATACCTAGAAAAACAATTGCTAAAATAGAAATGTTTTAATTTGTATAATTGTAAAAGAAAAACCAAATTTGTACACCTCACATGGTAAAACATGTACTGACCTACCCTACCCTACTCACTAAAATATTGCATGCTCAATTTGTGTGTAAACGCATTTTTTTATCAAATAAATTATCTTTATCTTAAACTTAATCCCAGAACAAAAAAAAAGTCTAAAATTGTTAATTTCTAAATCATTCTTCAAATTCGCTATGATTGGTTTGGAAGCGAATTTCTCTTGTAAACAGAGATTTAAAACAGTAACTACTTACCTCATCACTATCCATCTGCGACTTGTCCAACGCACATGTTTTGGCAAGACACTCGTTCAGTCTACAATACCTTGACGTCAGGCCCATACTGATCAGGACTATCAGTTGGTCCTGGAAGTTCCACAGCAGACTGGCTATAGTGCTGACAGCCATTAGTGGCAAGCCAAACCACTCCAAATAATCCTCTGGAATTTCAAGAAGTTCAAAATCTTTTAGGTTTTGATATAGGTTTAGTTCTAAAAGAAGGTAGTCTACGCGTAGACCAAAAATAAGAACATGATTGCCAGAAATATAAATTTTGATGACATTTTTTTTTTGCTAGTTGCTTCGAGCTTCCAAAAGCGTACTCGTGTGGGACAATCAGATAGATCTTTGTTCCTTTATGGTCAGAGCCTAGCCTTAAACATAACATAAAATGAATAGTTCGTACATACGTCCCATAAAAATAAATCCATGTGAGACAAGGACGTATCGTTTCATTATTAATGATGGTGGACAGTCCAGTCCTACTGATGCAACTATACTAACAGCATGTTCAACTGGAAGAAAATAAAGAAAGTTAACTCCTTAAAGGAAATCCATTAGACGAGTCTTTGAGTAAGTCTGGATGTAAATGGCAAAATTGAAAAGAATAATACACTGAATAAGTTCAACATCATCTTTCTGTAACGTAGTGGAAAAAACAAACAAAACTATGCCAGACCCAAAGATGGGACCTCTCCGGATTGAACTCAAGGCTCAGAAACCGATCTTGACACCACAAGATCGACAAGACATCATTAAAACCTTAAAAATAATGTCATTTAACTCACAAATTGAGCAGAATGTCATAAAGCCAAGCACGAGATGCATTCGTCTCTTCAATGTGCTATCATGCGGAATCTTCACTCCAACAGACCGCTCCACTTTAGCCCAAACTACGGAAATATGCCTTTTCCAATGGTAACACAGTTTTGAGGCCAAGAGCAGTGACAGTATTGTTATTGAATAGAAGATGGTTCCTGCTAGTCGAGCTGTTATGCTTCCTGAAAGAAAGTTTGCATTATTTGTCGTTAACTTCTTCATCACTTAATGAAGTTGTTGTCGATTTCTCTAAATATTACTTCCCTCAAATATTTTAAAAGACCCATAAGATTAAAAACTTGATTTTCATTAACACTACAAAAGGGATATTTAGCATTTTTCAGTGTGTGTGTGTGTTTTTTCTTTGTGTGTTTGTTCAGTAAACATGGTAAAGATCCCGTTTCTAGTGTCAAGTTTTTAATGTTATGAGTTTATTTATAATACCTCCACGACCCCCGTAATTTTATATGCTCCATCAGCACAATGTTTTTAGTGCGTTTCATTGAGTCCTATCGTGAAACGTGATTAGAGTAAAGGGTCGGTTTACACTCTGTATTATGTTCATTGTGTAGACCTATTTAGTAGTCTTCCTTGTCTCGTTTTGATTCGATCTAAGAAGACAGTCGTAAAAATAGTTATGTAGCTGACTGCCCAGACTGAGCCATACCTACATTGTCATTATATTATGCGTCGTGTAGGCTGTACTCAAATAGGCTATTATATACACATACACTATTAGCGAAATCTTCTAATTCAAATAATTATTCGAAGTACTTACGATGGCCACTCGTATCTCTAGCAATTCCCGCAAGAGCTCTTATAACCTTCCAGATAGCCAGGCATTCTATGACGATTAAGGATCCCAAGATCAGTGTGCTCCACATCAGACTGATGTATCTTCTTGACCCAAATACTCCAAAAAGGCAAGACCAGTAGAACACCTTCTCCATGATATCCAAGAAGTCCTGATAGAAGAAAGTGGTAATCAAATAGATGCAGTCACCTAAGTGATTAAAATTTTGTTTATACATTTGTATTTAAATTTATTCTTTTAGCAACATAATCCGGTAACCTAAGAAACGTTTAAAAACTTACATCATGAATCGGTTGTTCAGGTAAAAGCAATGAAGTTTTGCTTAAAATTGGGTTAAATTCTTGACCAGACATCATTCATGGGAAAGTAATCACTTCGAACATTCATCGATTTCGCTTTGTGTTTATAAAACCGTTACCTACTCTCATTACCATATTTCAAAAGCATCACGGAAAGTGCTTATTAGAGTGTAAATTAAAATAGATTTTTGATATGGCATAATTGGTTTAAATTTTTAAATAAACGACCAGTTAAGTTTGAGCTCTAGGACATAAATGATTAGGTTTCTATTGGGTTGTTGGATTACTTGAGAGAGATGAGTACTATACCTATATATCAGAAAGTGTATATTATGTATTTTCCTTAATCTTCCTAGAACTTTACTTATCTAAGTTTTATAACATTTATTTTCAATGTGTCATGGCACCAGACATTCGTTTATATTTCTATCACCCAATGAAGTAACACTAAAAATTTTCCGTAGTAACAACTCACTGTTCAAAAGATCAATTACAACTGGTCATTGACTATTTGCGAAACAAAACACACGCGATTCCATCGTCCGATTTTTTTTTATCAATCATGTGAAATCATGCAGATTAAATTCACAATTTAATGACTTGCTGAATACTTGTTTACTTACCAACTCATAATGGCTAGAAATTCCTATAATATTCATACACAATGAGTCATGAAAATGAATACTACTACGCAGTATTTGATTTTAACTTACTTTTGTCATTGGTAGTTGGCATAGGTTATGATGGGCTGAAGAGAGATATTCTACGACTCTAGTGCATTCATACATGATGTCATCATCATCATCATCATCATTTCAGCCGAAAGACGTCTACTGCTGGACATAGGCCTCCCCTAAGTGTCGCCACATTGACCGGTCCCGTGCGACTCGCATCCAGTGGATACCTGCGACCATCACCAGGTCATCGGTCCACTTAGTGGGAGACCTTCCAACGCAGTGTCTTCCGGTTCGCGGTCGCCACTCCAGAACTTTTCGGCCCCATCGGCCATTCCTTCTGCGAGTAATGTGCCCTGGCCACTGCCACTTAAAATTAACTATTCTTCGAGCTACGTCGGTAACCTTGGATGTCTTGCGGACAATGAGGACATCCGTCCTCATTTCTGATTTGATCACGCAAGGAAACTCAGAGCATAACCCTCTCCGTTGCCCTTTGAGTGACTTTAAGCCTTCTGATGAGGCCCATTGTGAGCGACCACGTTTCGGTCCCGTACGTAATCTGAACTAAAACTGTTTCGTCTTGAGACACTGCGGTAAATTGGATGAGAAGATACCACGCAACTTCCCGAACGCTGCCCAGCCGAGACGATTGACCTGTTTCTCGAAGTTAGACCTACCTAACTGGACCGTTTGTTCCAGGTAGACATAATCGTCTACAACTTCGAGTGTAGAGTCTCCGATCTTGATAGGTGTGGGTGTTACATGGGCATTCAACATGACTTTGGTTTTGTCCACGTTCATACATGATGTACCTGCTCCTGAATATTGATTACTGTTATTTTGTATTTAGTCATTTCAAAAGACGATCACTTTTAAAATGTTAACTCAAATTTTGATAATTTATGAATAGGTTTTCTTACATCGTATGCTATATGGATGAAAATGAAAAGTTGGATGGATTGTGTGAGGAATGATATGAAAGAGAAAGGAGTAAATGATGTCGTGACATCTGACAGGGGAGAATGGAAGAAGAAAACGTGTTGCGTCGATCCCAAGTAGAGTAGGACAAGGGCAGGAAGATGATGACATAAAGGGTGTAAATAGACCCTTAACATAAACGAAAGGCACTTGTTCTCCCCGTCTTTGCTATCGCTTTTTTGTTCTAGACCATACCGGGAAACCTTCTAGTTACGGAGATATTGGGGGTCAAAGTTCCAACTTTTTCACAAGTATTTTTTTAAATACATGTTTTTAATGTAAGATTTTTACTTTACACACCTCCACGACCCCCGTACCATTCAATTGAATCATCAGCACAATGCTTTGAGTGCTTTCCATCGAGTCCTACTTTAAAACGTGATTTTTCACAAAAAAGAAAGTCGTTTCCCAGCAATAATTTTTGCGTAAAGTTACTTAGTTTGATGTACAGAATGCTTGGTCGACGGCTATGTGAAGGGTCTGTTTACATCCTGTATGCTATATGCATGATCTTTTTTATTTTTTATGTCAGCTTGCTGTGTCCCACTGCAGGGCTAGTGCCTCCCCCATAGCTTTCCAACCCTGTTTACAATTTGGCCTCTCTGACCAATTCGTTAAAAATGAGTCAAGATCGTCACGCCAGCGTTTCAGCATGAAATTAATTAGTAAAATTGCAAGATGCATTTCTCGATGACCGGTACCTTTTCGTTGCGGGGATCCGCTGGATGCGAGACGCACGGGATCGGTCAATGTGGCGACACTTGGGGAGGCCTATGTCCAGCAGTGGACGTCTTTCGGCTGAAATGATGATGATGATGGTACCTTTTCTAAAATGAGAGAAAGCTATTTTGGTTTACGTGAGTTTGGCTTTATAGTCTACGTTGTTATTTCTAACCGACTTAAAAAAAAAGGTTTTTATTCGTCCGGCAGCTTTTTTATAGCTTTACCTAGTCAAATACCTGATCCTGAGCTCCTCCGTCTTACAAATTACAAATTATTTTGACTTACTGACTATACTTTCAACTATAATATGGCAAATTCAGTATTTGCTTAATTTTATAGTTTGGCCATGAACCCTTTTTTAATTTATTTTTTATTTGCATTAGTTAATCTTGTCTATTTCAATTTAATTTATTCTCAATCAAGTTATTTTATTTTAATTCGTATTCATCTGGACTACCTACATAAATTGCTACTAACTGTAGTCTTAAGATAATTAATTTGTTACTAACAAAATATGGAGATTACCTAGCCTGAAATATTTATTATTTATTTTGGTTAAAGACACCCCTCGGTTTGATAATTTCTACAATAAATTGTTTTTATTGGTCTCGAATTCAACCGCAACAGAGGCACAGCTAAGAAAAGAGAACGCACAAGAAATTGCCATACTAGACGCTTCTTTTCAATTGAATCATCATCAGATAACATAACATAGCATTCTAACGCCTGTAATCCCAGAAGGTTTAGGCATAGGTGTACTTAATAGTACACCCACATTTCGCCAGTTATGTTTAAGTCCCATGTAATAGGGGCGAGTCTATTGCCATGAACGGGGCACAAATCCAGACTCCGTGGCTGCTACTGAGAAAATCCTGATGGGAAAACCCAATAACAAAGTTCCCGACCCGGGAATCGAACCCAGGACTTCATGCTCATCAGTTGCGCTTGTGACCACTAGATCAACGAAGCAGTCAATCAAAACAACATCATTTTAGCCCTGAATCAGCCACAGTAAGGTGTAGACCTCCCCATTCATTTGCCACACTTTCCAGTTCTGTTTAACAAAGCATAATATTATTTTTCTTAACTTTTTTTCCGCAGATCCTCCCTTTTGCTTACGGCATCAGAATTGTTCAGCCTTCTTGGAACTGTTTGTCATAATAACACCAAATGACTGGTAAGGGTGTTGAGCTGCTGGTTATAGCAAAAACGTGTTCTCATTTATATTGGTAGGTAAAGCAGTGGCGTGCCTAGCGGCCAAGAATACGGCAAGCACATAAGGCAAGCAGACTGTTATAAGGACAAGCCAAGATTTTAGGCTTGTGAAAGTACCGCCGCTGGTAAAGGTAAGATTGAGGGAGGGAAAGATAGGAATGGGATTCGAAATAAAACACAAATTGAGTTAAAATCTATACTCCAATTGCATTCTTAGTCAAATTCAGCTGAACAGGATCAGTGCCTTTGTCATCGAACTGGATTAGAACGAGTTCATATGTGATTATCGATGCTGCCATCTGCGAAAATAAATTAGATTAGACTCTTTTTTTCTTAAATATTTAGAATTACTGCAAGAGTGTTTTTTTTTTGGTTTGGATGAAAATGTGAGTTGGTTTTAATCGAGTGGTGTCGTATAGGTTATGATTGTTGGCTCGTGGTTAAATAATAACAGCCGCTCGGGTCGATCTTTAGGTTGGTCCGTGGATAAGTGACCACCCATTACATACCGAGTTTCCTCCGTAGTGTTAAGGCACGTTACGCGGTTGATCTCGGCTGTCAATGGTAGATCTTTAACAGTTATAGCTGATCGGTGGCCCAACGATCTGACAACCAGTTTAACCCAGTAATAACTGTGTTGTGGGGGTTAAAATTGCCAAAATATTGAAATCTATCTATAAGAAAATCGATACTTGACCTGCAGTAAAATACTTTTACTCAAATAAAAGAATCCCTTTCCACTGAGAGCGACGTAGTCCTTAGATAGTTGATCTTGTAGACGGCATACCTGCAAAACGAAATTCTTCTTATTTTTGTTCTTCAGGTCAAAAATCCCACCTTGTTTGATTTTTTGTCTTTTCACGTAACATAACATCACGCCTGTAATCCCCAAGGGTTACCTTTACATTTCGCCAGTTATGTTTTAAGTCCCTTTAAATAGGGGGCGAGCCTATTGCCATCAACCGGGCGCAAATCCTGACTCTGTGGCTGCTACTGAGAAATTCCTGATGGAAAAACCCAATGACACTTTGTCCGACCCGGCGAACCCAGGACATCACGTTCAGCAGTCGCACTTGCGACCATTGACCAACGAGATAGTCTTCTGTCTTTATTCTTTTCACCTCTTGCTTTACCAACTGCTACAATGACAGTGTCGTGTTATCACGTTCAAAGTTGTGATTTTGTTTGTCCTTTCCACTTACCTTACATTTAAGTTCGACTGTGGGATGCCCTGTCCCAAAAAAAAACAAGTTACATAGATTGCGTCCTAATCAATGCAATAAAATCTTGCTCATTTTGTGCCGCAAACGCGCTTGGCAGAGCCGACAGCTAGAGGATGTCTTACAGTATTCTCAGCAAGGGTAATATGAACGCCTTACTTATGGATGTGAAACTTGGGCACTCTCAAAATACCACAAGAATATGCTAGAACACTGTCAGAGAGGTAAGGAGAGAGGCATGCTGGGAATCAATTAACTCGACGGAGAAAGGAACACATCTATATGAACTAGGACCGGACAGTGAGTGACAGACATCCTCACTAAGATAAGATAGACCAAATAGCAAATGAAATGGAGATGAGTGGGTCATATGGTACAGAGCCTCCAGGACAAATGGTGCAAAGCACTGGCAGAATAGTACCCTAGAAGCGATAAAAGAAATAGAAGTCGACAACGCAAAAGATGGGAGGACGAAATTAAGCTCACAGCAGGTCTAAACTGGAGATGAGTTGCAAAGAACAGAAAACAATGGACATCGTTAGAGGAGGCCTTTGCCAAGAGGCGCACTGTACTCCGAGATATACTGTAACCCAGGAAATGAAAAGAACATCAGGATAAAAGAGCTATTGAAATTGAAATATCAACGCATTGTTCGAATACTCGCGCTACCTCAATTGTCGTAGACAAAAGGATAGATATAGAAATGCAGCTCATAGTCAATATTCTTTTGTTTCTTATCATAATCTTAATACATCTAAAGAACAAATATTACCTCAATGAAAAGAACATCAATAAAAGTACCACAACAGAGGAGTTTTCAGGATAAAAGGGTTATTGAAATTAAAATATCAACGCATTGTTCGAATACTCGCGCGATCGATCGCTTTCGTAAAGACACAAGGATACATATAGAAAAGGAGCTCTCAGTCATTTGTTTCTTATAATCGACTTCCTACATCTAAATAACAAATATTACCTCAACATTATAGCGGTGAGTATCATGAGTGTAGATATGCTTGAGAGCCAGACGGGAGTGCACGTTGATATCAGAGGCCGCTAGCACGACGCAGGTGACTCTGAAGCATAGCCAGCCTAGTGACACGAAGTAGTACGCCGTCGTGATGGCCTCGCTAGAGTGGCCTTGGCTGAGGATAAAATGAAATGAAATATTTATTGCATGCTTAATCTTCGTTATGCTGAGGTTACCCAGAAACCCCCAAATTGATATATATAAATAAGTGTAATACACATACACCTGATTCTCATCATCATCTTCCTGCCCTACCCATGTTACTTGGGGTCGGTTCTTCACGTTTTTTTCTTCCAATCTCCTACGTCAACCGTCACGCTATCATTTACTCCTTTAACTTTCATATCATTCCTCACACACTCCATCCATCGTTTCTTTGGTCTTCCTCTCCCTCTCCATCCATCAACGTTTATATTCATCACTCTTTTAGTCACATGCGATTCGTCCCTCCTCATCACATGTCCATACCAAGACAGTCGATTCCCTTTTAACTTTTCTGTAACTGGCGCAACTTTTAAACTTCCTCTAATGTACTCGTTCCTTACCTTATCCATTCTTGTCACATCACACATCCACCTCAACATTCTCATCTCCGCTACATGCAATCTTCTTTCATCCATCTTCTTCACAGCCCAGCATACACACCAGCACATACACCTGATTCTAGACAATGATATTAGATTTTCAGATTCCACATCAAAGACCGTTGCTAAGAAGAACAACATGGGCTAACAGACAGTACGAAGTTTGATAGCTAACGTCTTCTATGGATGCTTGCATAAAGATGCAGGGACCCAGTACAAGTAAGGACGGATGTGTGCGGGTAATACTCCCGTACTTTCTTTTGCTGTATGTAATTTAGGAAGGAAATATAAAGGAAAATCTCTTGCATATAAGATTCATAAAGAAACATGTTTCGCACATATCTTTTTTAACTGTATTTTTGTTTGATTAAGCCGCGCTTGTCTAAATTGGTCCATGGATGGGTGACCAGTGTGACCACCTTTACATACCGAGTTTCCTCCGTGTCTCAGCAAGCACGTTAAGTCGTTGGTCCTGGTTGTCAATTCAAACTTTGACAGTCGTTACAGGTAGTCTGTGGCCCGAAAGTCTGACAACCAATCTTACCAAGGGGTATCGTATTACTCAGTACTAACTTGGTCGTAGAGGTCCAATTGGCAGTCGCTAATTGTTAAATACTGGTATTCAGCTGCATCTGGTTAGCCTGGAAACTGACGCCAACATGGAAAAGCCTAGGTAGATGATGATCTTTTAACTGATTTTAACAGGTGCATATAACGGTTAAACGAGGCAGTATTTCCGAAACCTGTGTTTCCTATCCCAACCTTCATAGAAGCACCCTTAATCATTAAAGGCACCTAGTAAAAGCCGGTTCCCAAAGTACCAACATTACTCGGTATATATCAAACGTGATGAATGTCTACAGCTGTTCTAAGGATTACATACGTTAGGTTCCATTACGACGTATGAGGGTACTTACGATGTTTTTCTTACACCGTTCGGCCCTAATGACGGATTAAGTGCCGACGAAATGTTTGTTACTGAAGAAAGTTTCTTCTGCTTACTATGTGCTTAGTACTTCGATAGAAGTTTTGTTTGTGTTTGTTTGAAGGAGAAATGACATAGTATTCTCTATATAAATATTCTATGCTGTACCGCTTTCAGTATTAATTTATTGGAGGATCTTCTTGAAAAATTTGTGCTCATGGCCAAATAATAACAGTCGCTCGGGTTGATCTTTAAGTTAAGCCGTGCTTACTTAGGCTGGTCCATAGATAGGTGACCACCCATTACATAACGAATTTCCTCCGTGCTTCGGAAAGCACGTTAAGCTTTTGGTCTCGGCTGTCATTTGTCTATCTTTGACAGTCGTTACAGGTAGTGAGATGATTTAACTGTTTGCCAAGTTTCGTCAAAATCCGTTCTGCAGTTTATGCGTTATTGAGTAATAAGCATACGTTCAACATCTAACAGTAGGAGAGCCATATAAGGATTTTTTTATTTATTAAAGTAGTCGGTAACTAGATAGCATCGGGCGCCCAGAGCACAGATATAAAGCTAAATAGTTACATGTGCTTGTATTTTCTCCGGTACCGTTTATATTGAAATATCGTGATACTTTTGAAAATTAGGTATTTGAAGATACTGTCGCTGTCGCACTCGGAGAGCGATTTCGACATTGGTGCGATAAGGACAACTGCAGATCCGACTCAATAGCCTAAGTAAAAAGTCATAATTCGAGGTTTGGCTCTCGACTGTTTCCTCCTCCAATATTCGACCAATTTAAAAGATATTTTATAAACTGAATTAGAAGGGTAGGTCCTGTGTCCCAATGTTTTCTTTTTTCATTAATAGTTGTCAAATTTGTACTAGTGTACAAATTTCCTCTGGCCTCTGTTGCCAGCACATTATGACACAAAAATTAATAAAGGTTCTAGTGCTTATCAAGATTATGTATACTCAAAAAGGAAAAAAAAAGGACATAGAAGAAGTTGATATTTATTTTACTGTAAAAAATCAGTGCTTTAAAGTCATAAACCAGAAAGAAAACAGGCGAGAGCGTTTGTATGGAGAAAAGACCACCCGCATCTCCTTCTATTATGAATACGGAGGTTTGATTTTGATCGGATAGGAGGTTGTTACTCTTTCACGCTAAAACTACTGAATGGATTTGTATGAAATTTAGCAAACAGATAGAGTACAACCTGGATTATAGTATGATCATGTCGAAAAAATACTGAACTCCAAGTGTGCCCGACGTGCCCGTAGACAAACGTTTAAAAAAGCCATTAGAATATTGTGTAAAGGATGATTTCCACCTTTCCACCAAACGGCTCGCACCGCATCGGATCGAAACGGATTTTACAATCTCTAAACGATATTAAATCGCGTACACAGTAAATAACAGTCTTTATTACCAAGCCGCTCACAGCAGCTTGACCACGGACGTCTTTCGCGACACGCGATCGTAGCCGAAAGTATACAGCGACGCGCGCTAGGCTCCGTTCACTTGTCGTCGTATCTGGTGGGATCCTTTCGGCTGACAGCACGGTAGGAATTTAATTATTTGACTATTCGCAGAAACGGATACGTTCGCAAGCGACGGCACGGAGCCGATGTACGTGTTGACATCCTGCCGGAAGCGATCGGCTGCCGCCGTATCCGTTCGTATACTTTCCGATCCGATACGTTGCGAGCCGTTTGGTGGAAATCATCCTTAAGCGTTGTGTGTCCTTTCTCAATAAACTGTCTACCACCAGCTGCTTGTACTTGATTCAACTTACGTGATTCCCAAAAACAGTTGCAAGCATATAAAGTAGAAGTTACAGAAGCACGATAGTATGATGATGCCTCCGATCGACCCGTCTACTTTACGGACCAACATTGCTTGTTTCACGTAGGCTTCTCTTAACTTGCGCCACGTGTACACTCTTGTTGCTTCGTTCTTCTAAAACAGAAAAATCTTATTGTGTAATAAATAAATGTCTTTGATTGTCAAGCATTATATAAACTGATTCTTGTTCAGCGGTTGGAATACGGGCCTGCTCTTTCAACATCATCTGCCGAGCCTTTTCTCGAATATGTTGTGATCGGCTTCCAGTGTAACTCGATGCAGCTGAATACCACTATTTTACATGGAGCGACTGCCTATCGGACCTCCACAACCCAATTAGTACTGGGTAATACGATACCCCTTGGTAAGACTGGCTTCCTCTCTGTGAGGTGAATAAACCGTACCGTTGTCACCTTGCAAACCATGCAGTGCGGGTAGTAAAGCGTATTTTAATTCTAATCTTGAGCTACGATTATTTTGTCTGGCTAAGAGCCTTTGCACACTACGTTTTTATATGCGCTGACGACGCGCGTTTTTGATTAACGCGTCCTCTGCGCGTTATCAATACGTTTTTAGCAGATTTTACACGTTTGTATCGATACAAACGCAAATATGACGTGCGTTTGTATCGTGTGTTTTCGTAAACATAGTTGTCTCGAGCGACGCCATCGTAATAGTGTGGTTGCAAATGGCGGCGGGTTTCTGCGCGATGCATCGCTACAAACGCGCGTTTACAGTGCGTTTATAGCGATACAAACGCAAGGATCGTGTGCAAAGGTAACACTGGTTCTACACTTGTCGTCAGCGCATAAAAAAAAACGTGGGGCGCAAAGACCCTAACGCATCGAATGACTTGTTGTTGGCTGATTTTCTTGATAAAATATTTCATTGAGGTTTCGAATCTTATAGCAATGAATCGGACGTCGGCTGCTCTTTCAATCCAGCGCTGGATAATATTAGTATCTAAATGCTGGACTAAACTTAAAACTATTTTGCTAAACACACATAAACTATTTTGTTAAACTGTTTTAATATGGTGGCCGTGGTCGACGGCACGGTTGGCGCAGTGGCTGAGCGATTGACTGCTGCGCTTCGTGTCGCGGGTTCGATTCCCGCACGGAACAAATATTTGTATGGCCTACAGGTAGTTGTTCCGGGTCTGGCTGTTTGTGTATGTGAATTTAAATGTTTGTAAACGCACCCACGATACAGGAGTAATTCCTAGTGTGGGGCAACGAATATCGATCTAGTGTCACTGGATTTCTATTGAAGTATTGTACGAAAGCTTACAAAGTTTGTAGATACGATAATGCATTTTATTAATTAATGAGATGCCTTCAAAAGTGCGGATTTATGTGTTAGTTCAATCTCGCAATCTTAGGATATGAAATTGGGCTTTCTCCAATTTATCTTATCGCAAAATTGACTAATGAAACTCAATATTGAACATCTATTTTAAAAAGCATTTTTTTAAACAAAGTTTGGTTACTTCTTCTATGATTTAGGACGTGCTCAAATTGAGAGATTTAAAACAATAGTTCAAAAATAGCTCAACTTCAATTTGATTGAGGTCAGAGCAAAATGGCATTAATCTTCAATCAAAACAATTCAATTTAATTCATTTGCATTACTTAATCTTGTCTATTTCAATTTAATTTATTCTCAATCAATTTTATTTTATTTTAATTCGTATTCATCTTGACTAACTACATAAATTGCTACTAACTATAGTCTTAAGATAATTAATTTGTTACTAACAAAATATGGACACTACTTAATTTAAAATAAACAAAGTATATTTTATTTATTTATTTTTAAAAATGGCTGTTGTTTGCGTTCGTTCCTATGTTAAAGGACAAAGGTTTCTTTTAAGTTTAAAGTCTAGCTTACCAACAAAACAATAAGTACACGAATGGAGAACTAGAAATAGTTCGATCTACCCGCAGTTATCACGATTTCCCCAGAGCACGATAAGTTTCAATTGGTATGACATAGTTCACATGAGACTTGAAAATAGATTTGTTGTGTTATAATAGATAATTGTTGAAGTGTATTGAAAACCAGTTTCAGTTGAATTTACCTATGTTTAGAGTGCTTGCCTAGATTGGTCCGAGGATGGGGTCCCATCCACTCCATACCGACTTTTCTGCATGCTTCGTCAAGCACAATAAGCCGTTGGTCCTGGCTGTCATTTGTACATCTTCGACAGTCTTTACAGGTAGTGGCCCAAAAAGTTTGACAACCAGTGTTACAAACGGGTATCGTATTACCCCGTGGATGGTCACCCATCCACGGGCCGACCTTGGCAAGCGCTGCTTAACTTTGAAGGTCGACCCGTGCGGCTGTTATTATTTAGCCACGGGATCCTCAACTCAAATAAAGAACAAAAATAATTTAACTTATCGATTCACTGTGCATCAGTGTCTACTCTCTACAAATGCAAAGAGCTAAGCTCAGTGACGTATTATTCACAAATCGCTCCATTACCATCGCGGGCTGATAAGTAGCAACATTTATTACTAAAATCCAGGTTATAAATTCAAAGCGCTTTATTTGAGGCCAAATTGATCGGATATTTGTTTGAAGCTAACACCTGGTTGTAATTAGAATTGTAATTGGCAACATTATTGAAGCTTGCAACACATAAATATGGTGATTGTCGATGCAATTCCATGCTCCTGAACCTGGGTCCTAACCAAAGCGATCCTTCCACAAATACGGGCCACCAATAGCATGGTCGTGCTGGCGGCAGATGGCAAGCTGGGCAAGTATTTTTTTTTTTTTTTTAATTTTTCGAATGAATGAGTGTCATGTTATATGAACTTGACGATAGTGTATTCGCTCAATAGATAGCTTCGGTTAGGGTGTGGGGTTATGTTCACGAAACTAACTAAAATTTTCAATAGAAAACAAATGACTGTTCATTTGTTTTCTATTGAAAATTTTAAGAATATCTGTCAAAAATCCTGTTTGACAGACATTCTTAAAATATGTCACGTATGTCATGTTATAATAATTGTAGAATAATATTTTAGTTGACTAAAACTTACGGTGGCCTTTACCTAAATATTAAATGCGGATTCCTATTAAAAGCTAGGTTATATGCTAGAGAAAGTTTCACAACAATGCCATAATAGATCTCTGAATAGATTCATAAACTAATTTTAGCCGTGCAAGCTGAATGAAAATGTCTACTGAACATATAAGACTTAATTTTAATTACTATACGGTAAGTAGATTCTAGAGACAGAAATGGAAACATTTAGAGGAGGCCTCACCACAATAGGCGGTCCTTATAGTGGAGTGGGAGTAACAATAAGGGGACTGTTACTAACATATAATAAACGCGTAGGAGGACAGAGATGGTAAGATGGGTCGCTGACGTTATTAGATTTGTTATAAAGCAAATCACACAAAATTGACGCAAAACTGAAGAGAATAGCGTCTTTGAAGTTCTTACACCACGTAAGTGAAAACAGGAGAGTAAAAAACTAAAGAATTATACCTAGGTAATGGTACAATGCCATTTTATAATTTGTGTTCACTTCAAATTAAATGTATTTTTTATGATTTGCTGAAAAAACGCGTCTTTCAATTCTTTAGCAAATGGCATCAAAATGTCTAAACAGCCGAATTTTTTTTAGGCCATAGGCCATACAAATATTTGTTTTTGTTTTTTGTTTGTTTGTTTGTTTGTTGTAATGGACTTGCGTAGTGTTAGAACTTAACGACGATAGCGTAAATGAACAAAAAAAAATTGTTTTATAGATGGTGATGACGATAATGGTCCACTTCTTAAGGTCAGATGGAAGACGATTCATAACATAAATCCGTGCTTCGAAAATCATATTTAGCCGATGATATTGGCTGTCATTCCAAGATCTCTGACAGTTGTTACTGGCAATCAGAAGCTCAAAAGTCTGAAAAACATTTTTTTCGAGGGGTATCGTTGTGCACAGTTTATTGACTGCGGAGGTCAGATAGGCAGTCGCTTCATGTAAAATACTGTAATTTAAGAGTATCTAGAAGGACTAACAATACAAATAAATCTTTGATAATATCCTTACTTGATCAGAAGCCATCTGCTTTTTCTCGAGCGCGCATATCTTGGCCAGACACTGGTTTAGACGATGATATCTCGACGTCAGACCCATACTGATCAGGATTATCAGCTGGTCTTGGAAGTTCCACAACAATGTAGCCACGGTACTCATAAATGCTAGAGGTAGGGCGTACCAGTCTGAATATTCATCTGAAACAAGTTTTATAATATTATTTCAGGTTGTTTGGGTAAGAGACTTTGATAAAACAGCGCCCTATGGCACCACAGCTGCATAGGCCCTAAGTCAAGCAACTACCACCATCACCGTCCTAGGTGGTGGACTTTTATAGGTTGGGGATGATTTCGTCCGAAATTCGAAAATGCAAAAATTAAATAACATCATCTGTGGAAGAGAAATTAATTGCTCGGATCGATCTTTAGGTTAAGCCGTGCTGGCCTAGGTTGGTCTGTGAATGGGACCACCCATTTATGGAAAGCACGTTAAGCCGTTGGTCCCGGCTGTCATTTGTAGATCTTTGACAGTCGTTACAGGTAGTCAGTGGCCCAAAATATCTGACAACCAGTCTTACCAAGGGGTATCGTATTATTTATTTAACACTTCAAGCACAAAAGTACAGAGGTGGACTTAATGCCATAGGCATTTTCTACCAGTCAACCTACCACCTATACCTAGAGCTAACTGGGTTGTGGAGGTCAGATAGGCAGTCGCTCCATGTAAAATGCTGGTATTCAGCTGCATTCAGCTAGACTGGAAGCCGACCCTAACATAGTTGGGAAAAGGCTAGGCAGATGATGATCTGTGGAAGGGAAATTGTAAGCGCAGGCATAATTGTACAGAACGGGATATTGATTTAATCATTTATTCTTTTTTTTTCTGTCTGGTAATAGGAGGAAAACCCCAGTATGCACCATTATCTGGCTAGAAAATCAATATACCTATAGACAACCCGTGATTTGGCAGCACGGTTGGCGCAGTGGCTGAGCGCTTGGCTGCTGTGCTGCGTGTCATGGGTTCGATTCCCGCACGGAACAATTTTTTATTTTATTTAAAATTATGTAAATAACACCTTTACAGCTATAACGCCAATGCGATGTTACCACTACCAAGATACGATAACTTACATAAGCTAACAAAAATACAATTGAAAACACAATCAGAATACATATAAAAAAAATAAGGAAAACCACTATTAAAATACCTAAAATAGGAACACCTTTAAATATTTGTGTGGCCTACAGGTAGTTGTTCCGGGTCTGGCTGTTTGTGTATGTCAGTTTAAATGTTTGTAAACGCACCCACGATACAGAAGAAATTTCTAGTGTGGGCAACGTTTTTAAAAAAAGATAAGAAAAAAGAAGATAAAAGATTCGAACCTACATTTTCAACAGTCGCTCTTACAACTATTACTAGACTAAAGCAATCATCTGAAATCTTTCTAATATAAAAATCTCGTGTCACAGTGTTTTCGGTCGCACTCTTCCGAAACGGCTCGACCGATTTTATGAAATTTTTATGTATATTTGGAAGATATGAGAATAGGTCGTAAAGTATATTTCACATCGCTAATTTCACGTGTACGAAGGTCGCAGGGAACAGCTAGTATTCTATATAAATTAAGACTGGCTAAGACAGTACCCAAATTAATCAGACTGTAAACTTTACTTACGCCTCAATATCATAAATCCATGTGATATCAGAACATATCGCTTTATAATCAAAGATGGCGGACAGTCTAGTCCAATTGAAGAAATGATACTCATAAGGTGCTCCACTGAAAAGTAAACAACATTAATTATACAAAGGCTACGTAAATGGAAACCATATATAAATAATTAATCGATCTGGCAGTCCATCTGCTTGCTTACGGGACGTATATTTACGTATGCAAAGCATTGTAACAGTCTCGACATTGCTCCAGGGGATGTGTATCTTGGTACACGTCGAAATGGTTAAAAGTTATTGTCATTTGCACGTATTCGAGTACTTAAACAGTATTTATTTTATGTATTTAATAAATCTTAATGCACGAGTAAAAACTCTAGAAAAGCGGACTTAATGCCTTGGGCATTTTTTACCAGTCTACCTTAGTGTGATGCCGTATGCATTTTTGAGTGCAGTATTTTTTTAATAATAATTATTATGTATTCAGTTTTATACTTTCACGTACGTGATAGTTTTGCCGAGAAAATGAACTAGGTGAAATTGATAAGGGACCACTTATATGTGACAAAGTCTAGAGGTCTCTCTCTAAACACGAAACCCGTAGTTTTTGCCGTTTCTTACTTCTGTATCACTAACAGACAAAAGATTAGTTAGGGGCCCAAACTTAGAATGAATGATAACACGATTAGACAGTAATTGTCTCTTCTTCCGATGTGTTTTCAAAACTCAAGAATTCTAGTTGCGCTTAAAAATAGTTGCGCTTTGAGGAATACCCCATTTTGAAGTATCGCGCAACTTTCGGATGGGCCCGTATTTTTTTTTAAAAGTCTTAGGGAGTAGACCCCCTGATCTACGTTTTCTTGAAACTTACACAGTGAACAAACCGTCATAAAACCAAGTACAAAATACATTCTCTTCTTCAAAGTTTTATCTGCTGGTGCATTGACAGCCATAATCCTTTCGACCCTGGCCCACAACGGTGACAGGTCTCCCCAGGACCTGTACAGTTTTGATGATAGGATCAAGGACAGGATTGCTATCGTGTAGAAGATTGTGCCAGATAAACGCGCTGTGACGCTTCCTGAAATAAATTAAATATTTTAGTAGTTTAGAAGCCACTGCCTGATGAGCATAAGGTCCTGGGTTCGATTCCCAGGTCGGGCCAAGTGTCATTAGGTTTTTCCATCAGGAATTTCTCAGTAGCAGCCAGATTTGTGCTCGGCTGAAAGCAATAGGCTCGCCCCCTATTACATGGGACTTAAACATCACTGATGAAAAGTAGGTGTATTAGGGTACACCTCTGCCTAACCCTTCGGGGATTACAAGCGTGATGTTATATTATGTAGTATGTGTATGTTATTGTGTTGTGTTGTGTTGTTGTTGTATTGTGTTGTGTTATGTATGTTGTATTATGTTATTTATGTAACCATATTTAGCAAAATTACAAATACCAAAACTATATTTCCTGAGAATTTTCAGTAATATTGCTTGGTTTGGGAAATTAAATCAAGGACCTTCTAGGTATGCTTCCACAAATGTCAACCAGTGACCAGTGAGCACAATGTGAATATTTTGGTTCCCGAATGGCATTGACTGGTATTCAGCTGCATTGAGTTACAATGGAAGCCGATCCCAACATATTCGAGAAAAGGCTCGGCAGATGATGATGAGAGAGCTGGCCCGTGTTCCAACACTGAAAAAAAGCAGTTTATATGATGCTTAACAATCATCATCTGCCTAGCCTTTTCCCAACTATATTGGGGTCGGCTTATAGTCTATCCGGATGCAGCTGAATACCAGTATTTTACATAGAGCGACTACCTATCTGACCTCCACAACCCAGTTACTACTGGGTAATACGATACCCCTTGGTAAGACTGGTTGTCAGACTTTTTGGGCCACTGACTACCTAATGACTGTCAAAGATCTACAAATGACAGCCGGGACCAAAGGGTTAACGTGCTTTCCGAGGCACGGAGGAAACTCGGTATGTAATGGGCGGTCACGCATCCACAGACCAACCTAGGCAAGCACGGCTTAACCTAAAGATCGACCCGAGCGGCTGTTATTATTTAGCCACGAGCTCCTCGAATATGGTTTTCTTGAAATGTATTGATTTAAATTGATTAATATAGATAGTGGCTTTCGATTCAATTTTGGCTAGGCGCCAAAAGATTTTTGTGCAGCTGTAGCTACACTAGAGTTTTTCGAAAATATAAACTACCTAAATAAAATAAGCATGATTTTTTAGGGTTCCGTACCCGAAAAGTAACCAACAGGACAATACTACTAATCCTCTGCTGTCGGTTCGTCAGTCCGTCTGTCTGTCATCGGGTTACACCTCATGATCCGTAATAGATGATAGACAGTTGCTTCATGCGCGAGTCCGACTCGCAGTTGGCTAGGTTTTTTAATACCTCAAAAAACTACTTACTCTGACCGGCTGTATCTACAGCCCAACCAGCCAGTGCCTTTATCACCTTCCAAATAGCTTGGATCTCCATGAAGAGTAACACACTTAGTATGATTGCACTCCAGAAGTAGCACAGGTGTCTCTTGGACCCCAGCACACCTATCAGGCAAGACCACTTGAATACTTTCTCCATTACTGTCAGGAACTCCTAAATGAAAAGAAAAAAATAAATGAGAGTGAGATGATAGCAAAATCAGCGTTTAAGGTTTCCACTGTTGGTCACCCACTTCCTATCCCAACCAACATACAACATACTTTTCTCCACCTTCTTCACTTCATCCTTCAAGTTGGGAAAAGGCTAAAAATCTTACTGGATGCAGCTTAATGCCAGTATTTTACATGAAGCGACTGCCTATCTTACCTCCACAACCCAGTTAGTACTGGGTAATACGGTACCATTTGGTAAGACTGGTTGTCAGAATTTCGGGTTTTCTGCCTGTAACGACTGTTCTCTACGAAATGACAGCCGGGCCCAACGGCTTAAAGTGCTTTCCGAGGCATGAAGGAAACTCGGTATGTAATAATGGTCACCCATCCACAGACCGACCTTGGCAAGCGTGGCTTATCCTTGAAGATCGACCTGTGAGGCTATTATTATTTAGCCACGAGCATCCATTTCCCCTCAGTGAAAGAAAATGCAACGTCTCACTTCACCTCGAGTGCAGAAGTTGGCCGGTGGAAACAACCGCAACTTATGAGTTTAAGTTGTAGTTCGAAACCAGCCAGGCGGCTTATTTTATGCCTATTATGCTTTGCATGACCACTAAAACGGTTTAGGACAAAATTGTGGAAACAACCCGTATGTGCTAGAACCAAAAACATGAAGTCATGTGCCACCCAGCCTAAACTGAAACTTGGAATATTGTAGACTGATTTTATGCTACGCTAGTCAATTACAGATCTTTGACAGCCGTTACGGGTAGTCAGTGGGCCGAAAGACCACCAGTCTTACCAAGAGGTATTGTATTACCTATTACTAACTGGGTTGTGGAGGTCAGATAGACAGTCGCTCCATGTAAAATACTGATATTCAGCTGCATCCCGTTAGACTGGAATCCGACCCCAACATATGTAGTTCGAAAAAGGCTAGGCAGAGATGATGGGAATGCTTCGCTGTATACTAATTACACTATATTTTATGTTAATAGGACTTACATCATGATTCGGCTGCTGAGGCAAAAGTAACCTATTATTTCGCAAAAACTGACTAAAGTCCGAATTTGACATTTCACAATGTATAAATTACAAATCACTTAGCGGTACACGTATCAATACATTTATTTCAATAGCGGTAAAAAGTTATCGTGTAAAAAAATGTTGTTGATTGTGTAGATATCATGTTTTTTTTCTATTTGTAAACGGATTATTAGTACTGACCAGTTTTAGTTGAGCTGTACTACAGGCTGCTTATTTACATGTTAGGTACTTTTGATTTCACGGTTTTTTCACGGGTGACCACTGAAAACCACCGCTGTGCTGTGGGCTCTCCATAGCACAGCATCATGCTTGAGTGGTAACCTGCTTGTCGCAGTTACGACGTGCAAGCTGTTAAATTGTTTTTTTTTTGTTTCTGTCCTTTTCTATTTATAATATTTTTTATGGGTTGTATGATTATTGTTAAGTTATTTTGTTTGTGTGCACGTCATGTCCCTCAACAAATTTTGTTAAAAAGAACGTTGCCCCACATTAGGAATTTAATAAAAAAAAAATCTTTCTTTCTTTCTATTTCTGTGGGATCAGCGTCGTAATAGAATCCACTATTCTTTTATCTCAAGTAAATCTTAGTTCAATGGGTAAAACAATGTTACCCTTTTTTAAATGCTAGGTTTTGAGTTTACATAATCAGACTACCATAATGATACTACTGAGTCGTAGGCCTCTTCTGTGACAGGGAGTGGCCTTAATGTACCACGCGGGTCCGGGCGCGGGACAATTCGGTCAATTTCTAATTTAATTTAACCATGAATGAGGGTTTTTGAGTGTGAAAATGTTTTCTACAAATAACGAACACTGAATCAATTAATACGAAACACTGCGAGTAATAAATACAGGGACCAAATTAAACTAGTTCGGAATTATTTGCAAAACAACACGCGATCCGATCGTCCGATTCATAGTTATCAATCATGAGAGATCGAGCCAACCAATAATAACTGTTTAATGGCTTGCCAGACAAATATTGTGGGGAATGTTTTGAATAACATGTATTTTTAAATATTTGTACTAGGAACCGATTGGTTGGGAATCGACAATCAAAATGTTTTATGATTTATGAGAGTTTTTGATCATGAGCTTGTTGCGCCAGGGCTAACGTTCGTCTTAACATTTTTCTTTAACTTTTCTTTTATCCTAGCTTTAGCCCACGGCTTCGCTTGCATTATAGTCGGAAATTTTCTCACAGGAACGTATTCAATAAAGCACAGGACATTCGGGGATCAAACAGCTTCTCATAGCTTTTCATTCGTGAAAAAATTTTCGTTATAAAAATACAAACTTACGAACATACCTACTTACTGATTTCCAAATATACAAAGTTTACCTCTCTGTAATATTAAGTAGGTATACTTATGTCGTCCTAAAATCTTTTATTGGTAAAAAGAAACATAACTTGTTCAATAACGACTTGCGGACGACGTAAGTATTAGATGACAGATAACTGAAAACTAAAACACAAATCAGCTTGGACTAATTTGGCCACAATGGCATCGTGGTACAGCTTCTCTAAGATAATCGAGTGAGCATCAAAACCTTAGAAAGGTTTATGCCCGACTCGTCACTTTTCCAACTCGTCATCGAAAAACAAAATATTACGATTCACAACTGTTTAAATTTTTTTGCCATCTATGCTAAAGCATCGTCAAGTGAACAAACTATACAATTCAGTTTTATTATAAGGTAGGTAGGTAAGGAACATTTACACAAGATTTATAAACGTGACCACATTTTTATTTATCTTTTTTTTATTTATCTTCATCCCTAACGACGATTTGATTATTTATTTTTTAAAAACGTTGCCCCACACTAGAAATTTCTCCTGTATCGTGGGTGCGTTTACAAACATTTAAACTCACATACAAACAGCCAAACCCGGAACAACTATCTGTAGGCCATACAAATATTTGTTCCGTGCTAGAATTGAACCCACGACACAAAGCACAGCAGTCAATTGCTTAGCCACTGCGCTAACCGTTCCGTCGACACACATACACGTATTACATTTTGTTGTATTAACCTTCATTAAAACAGAAAGTAGGTGGATTAAGAAAAGAGAAACGATTTTCCCCAGGAAATTCCAGCCTGTACTAACTGCCTTCTTAGGAATCTTTGAATACGCACGCTGAACTTTTATTAAATTAGTACTAAATCTTCAGATGACACAGGTATTCTCAACCTACAAATTCAAAGCGGGCGGATAATAAAACCTAAGGAGCGTATACTTTTGACTGTAGTTTTAATTTTAAAAGCACATAAATTCCTATAACGAGCTAACTTGTTGCCAGACTGTGCTAAGTTAAAATGACTGTTATTCTTGGAGACATTTTTCTTACGTTTCCTTGTTAGCATTTTCTTGCACAAAAGTGGTACAATAGTCTTGGAAGAATTATCCTATTTTCTTGAAGAATTGTTTGTGTTTTTGCTCTGAAATTATCCTTCCAGTATCCCCTGCATACATTTGTTTGACGCTGTGACTGTGATAAACAATTCTTTATTAATGTTTAAACTTTTCAGGGGCTTAATAATTTAGTAGATATTTTAATATTTTATTTTTATTTATGAATAGGAGAACTAAAAGCTATAACAGATGGATAACAATAGTATATGTAACACAGACTCAATTACAGGTTCTCGCGAGAAAAAACTGAAAAAGTTGTAGAAATTTTAAGAACACTAACAAGCACGATAGAAATTAAATCTCGTGGCTATACAATAACAGCCGCTCGGATCGATCTTTAGCTTAAGCCGTGCTTGCCTAGGTTGATCCTTGGATGGGTGACCGCTCATTACAAACCGAGTTGAGCTCCTATTTGGTCAGTACCTATTATGTAAAGAAATGGAGACAGACGTCCTGTATAGCTTCTATAGTGAGATTAAAAAAATATTGATTTAAGAACAACAAGAATATAAATAGAATTGATCCTAGTTGTCTATTCGCAAAGGTAGTTTCATTATAGAGAAAAAAAAATAACTAGGAAGTCCACATACTGCATTGAATCAATTGTCTCCGTCATCGCTGAAAAATTATCACCATCATTCGCAGCTATGTTCTACTCACTGCTGAGTATATTAAGCTTCCTCTTTTACGCCATGCTTTCCTGGTCTCTGACAAACATTTATCAGATCTATTCCAATCAGAAGCAAGATTATGAACACAGAAATATAATTATTCTATTATTAATACTTCTCAATTTTCCTTCGTCTTTTGTAGAAATGCATTAGTTACTATCGTTCGTAGAGTCTTAATTACATGCAATTCGTTCCTGTGTCGGCCATTGGGCCTAGCACGAACGTGTGATGCTGACGCAACGCCTCCTGGGACGCGACTTGCGTCAAGCGACACGCTCGTTTGTCACTTGTATTTCAATCAATCAATCAATCATTTTATTGTCAGGTAACTGAGGCCCATAGATAAAAATTCACAAAATAATCTTATAAAATAATAAAGTAAAACATATTAAAAACCTTACCTTATTTAGTGTCCAACCGAAGCTTTGGCTTCGGCCACCTTCGGCCAAACGAAGGTTTTTAGCAAGCGCCGAAGTTGAACGAACCGTTACGAATGCACGAGAGTGCAATGGAACGAGGAGACAGATCTGGTCACACATTTCAAAGTGTTATTAGTTTTGTCAAGTTGCAAGGTAATTTTATTCATCTTAATAAGTTTTTAATATAGA
The DNA here is from genome assembly GCA_910589295.1 of Noctua janthe. Taxonomy (NCBI): domain Eukaryota; kingdom Metazoa; phylum Arthropoda; class Insecta; order Lepidoptera; family Noctuidae; genus Noctua; species Noctua janthe. The sequence continues at coordinate 5,674,892 of OU342556.1, read as the reverse complement.
TACACTCAACATAAACTATTGATTAAGAAGTTTAAAAAACATTATATTATTCACTTTTAGCCAATCTTTTTAATGTAGCCGGTGACACTCGCACCTACAATACAAATATAACGACGTATCTGACGTATAATTTATCCAAATCGGTTCATCCGTTTAGGAGACACATGGAACGGATATACAAACATAAATACACACCCTCACATAGCCATATTTCCCTCCTTCTGACTAAGTTGGGTAACAAGTATTTCCAATTTAAAAACGTTCGAATTTGCGTTACATTTAATCTGCGCGTTTGAGTTCGGCCGATGGGTGACCACTATTAACCTAATTTTCTGAATCTCTGGACGAAAGCTCTCAATATGGCGGCAATTTTATTCGCTCGAGAGCTTACGAATTAATTTTAATCAGTTTAAAAGCTTTCCAATGCGAATTTTCAGTGCGAAGTTAATTTGTATGTATTTTTAATAAGAGCTGATGGAATAAGTGTTACAAAATTACTCGTAATATTATTTTACTAGTTTTTACTCGTGGCTTCGTTCGCGTTGTGGTCAGAAATTATCCCACAGGAACGTTTTTAATCTAGCTAATGAACTGGGGGATAATGTTGGGCCCGATTAGAACAAGAATTTTCGAAGTCGGATAAGTAGTTTCGGATATTACCCCCTAAATCCAAACTTACAAACTTTACAATACAAGTTTAGATGTGATTTCACACATAGTTTCAGAAATAGAGAACCGATTTGCTGAATTATTAAAATATTCAATGTGTTTTTTTTACCGTCCTCTGTTTTGTGGAGTCCTGTAACTTAGGAGTAGGTACTTACGGTATTATCATCTGCAGAGACTAGTCCAAACAATGTTCGTAATACCAGTATTTTACATGGAGCGAGGCAGGCAAAATACTACTATTTGTCACAATTCAATTAGTACTGGGTAATACGATACCCCTTGGTAAGACAGGCTATGAGATTTCGGGCCACTGACTACCTGTAACGACTGTCAAAGATCTCCAAATGACAGCTGAGACCAACGTGCTTTCCGAAGCAACGAGGAAACTCGGGGTAGAATAGATGGTCACCCATCCATAGACCGACCTTGGCAAACGCAGCTTAACCTTAATGACCGACCCCATGTGGCTGTTATTATTTAGTCACGAGCTCCAAGTACCTACTAACCAAACCTACAGTAAACAGCAACCCCTGCAAATCAACCCCCGAGAAGGTGATTTGCTGGTCCCACTAAAGTAACCCTACGGCCCGAGTGTGTTCGCTACCTATACTTGACCTCCCAATTTTTGTGTTACAACTTACCTTATGTATGTGTCCCTACGTTTATGTCAGCCCCGAAATAATAAAAGACCAACTGCCACAGGTTGAATTAAAGCAAACTAAGTTGACAACATGTTTCTAAACATTGCTCAAAACAAACCTGAACATTGTTTTATTGCAACCCTACCTTGAAAACTTTGAAATATGTTTCAACCTCAAGCGGTTTTCGTAGAACACAGTACACGGTGACTCATCAGTTCCAGGTACAGGAATATTTCCAGTTAGTAATAAGCTGTCTTCTTAATGTACGAAAAGCCCCATACAAGGTATAAGGGACAGCCCTCCACAAACTAAGATGACCTGTTCAAGAAATTGTTTCAGGATTGTTATGGGAATCCAATGAATTTGATTTGTTTTATTTCCTCATACGCAATGTATTGCTACCGTGGCAAAACGCACATAGCCAACGGCAAGCGCGACGACGAGTTCGATGAACTCTGTAGATAGGTAGGAAGTCAACAGCTGATTTCATCCGTCGTTCGTTAGAATATTATAACATCCATTGTTGGATTTTTGATTTTAGCCGTATTATTTACATAAATGGAGTGCTGCGTACTGGGAATGTAATTTTTTTACATTGAAATACTAAAAGGATTTCTTTTTTATTTTGATTGAAATTAAAAAAAAAAAAAACTGGGGAAAAAATCCAGTGGAATGTGATTCAAAATAAGGAGCTTAACGCTTAGTTTGTGGAGGGCTATGCCTTACCTACCCTGTATAATATGAAGGCAGTGTGTATTACAGGTACTTGTAAGACGTTTATATTCATCCAAATCTGTATACAAGTGTGCCATGTTTGGTCCAAACCCCGCGCTAGAAGTCAGGACATGTGTGAATGAGTGGGAATAGATAAAAACCAGCTGCAGATGAACTGTTGTGCATAGTTTTTGTTTAGGAGTGCATTAAATTCCTTCGTCTCAACACGACATTTCAGTCTTCTATCTCAGGACTCGGTTTCACTATTTATGAACTATTTCCAACAAAACTCTTCAAGAAAAAACAACTGTTATTAGCCTTAACTAATCCTTATTCCTACCTCCTATATTCTTATTTATCGCTTATTCTTAAACACTCTAGTATTCGGAAATCAATGCTTCTAAAATTATGGTCTCATCCCTTATAAAAAACAGTTTTCAACCTTAACTACTTCTTATTTTTACCTCCTATATCCTTATCTATCCCTTATTCTTAAACACTCTAGTGTTCCCAATGCAATACTTCTAAAATTATGGCCTCATCCCTTAAAGCCGGTTTTTCCTATGCATATTAATCATCATTCTCCTGCCCTTATCCCAAATTTTTAGAGTTCGGCGCAGCATGTTTTTTTCTCCCATACTTCTCTTTTACTCGTCATCTCTTTAGACACCTTCATTCCAAAAACAAATTACAAAATCAGGCGTTACTTTGCGGGAATTCAGGACATTAAAATATGTTTGTTATGCAAAATATTTTAGTTTTAATTCCGCGAAAAAGATTCAGAGACAACACATCTCCTGTGGATACCCCGTGGAGGGGCGAAACACGTGTCGAGTATAGATTTCGGTGGATGGCATTATAATTGGTTTTCCTGCATGTGCATATTTTTGCGGGCGGGAGGCGGTGCTGCATCCTTCTCCGCGGAATTAAAACTAAATATTTTGCATAACATTTAACCTCCTTTCTATAGACCGACCACTTTAATGCTTCCTGCGCCTTGCCCCATCAAAGGCACATAAAGCGTCCACAAAGTCCTAATAATATCCCACAGGTTATTTGCTTTAAAATAACCATAATCCTCGTAGGTATTACGATACTAAGTGAACCAATACGTGATCAACCTTCAGAATATTCCATTTAAATTGATACCTTCACGAGTTGGTCTATAGCCATATCATCCTTCAGACAACGATACTAAATTAAATAACTCCACAACCTCCGTATCATTTGTGTCCTTAACTTAATTAAGTATTTACCCAGTCCTCATTCAAACCGTGGCCTTAGTTATGGACCAGCCCTTATAATGAAACACGATAAAACTTTGAGGATAAACCTGTTATCCTCTAACTTTTGCGTCAGCTAACCTTCGCAGTAAGGAATGTACAAGCGTAAATATAATACATTGAGCTTTACAAAGAAAACGACAGACAGGTAGGGGATCATAGTAGTTTCTGAGTGTAGAAGTGAGTTTTTATAATTATTTTTAAGCCATACCTTTTTTGACTGCTTTGTTCGGTCTAGTGGTCGCAAGCGCGACTGCTGAACTTGAGGTCCTGGGTTTGATTCCCGGGTCGGCCAAAGTGTTGTTGGGTTTTTTTATCAGAAATATTGATTTTGTATTTAATTGAATAGTTTAATAATGTTTCAATATGGGTTATGTACCTGAAATAAATGAATTTGAATGTAACTAGCTTCAGGTTTTTATTTTTGAAATATTGAGAGAATTAGTGTCGTGTTAGGACGATGATGTCAACGTTGAGGGGTTCTCCCTGCCTGTTTTACATTTTAAACAAGAACTAATGAATACTGATTTTTATTTAATCAGATCTAAAAAAAAAACTGTTTTCATTAGTTTAATTACTATTTTTTCATGATTATATAACATGAAAAATCATGACGTAACGGGAATCGACATAGCGGGAATGATTCCTCCCGACAGTGACGGACCAATATTTTTTATATTTGAAATGTTTTTTTTTTAATATTACAAATATGTACAAAAGGAGATGAATTAATGAATAAAGGAATAATCCAACAGCACGCATTTAGCAATGACATGTAGGTGTTAGTGAAAACGCGCATTTTCGTAATAAAGATTTCGTGGAAGGTGCCTTGTGTCGGTTACAATGTGAATTCTCCTCTTATTGTTCCTTTTTGAGGAATGTTTCGGTGTTGTGACAATGTTTAGAAATCAAGTTTGTTCGTTTTTGACAAAATGTAGCATTTTCCACGAGTTGTCTTTTAAAAGAAAAATATTAATTCTGTTTTGTTCTAAAATTATAATGTTATTGTTAAATAATAGTAGATTTTTCTAGCATAAAATTATACTGTCGTCTTCATTATTATGAGCTTGCTGCAGTGGCAGATTTACAAGTTTTCAAGGTATAGGCTGTTCAGTTTTTGCCGCCCTGGCCTCTACAATTGTCATGTCCTACATTATTTTTACAATCCAACAATTTCGTTGAAATTGCACGTAAAATAATTTTTGGGTATATTTTTGAGCTAATCAAAGCTCAATCATGTACGATTAATTAGGCGGGGCAATGTATGCTACTTACACAGAAATGTACATTTGGTAAACGTGAATAAATATTCTTTATTGCGCTTACGAACAGTTAAAAATAATACTGACAGGGGAACGTCATTGGCAAAATTTGTTGCAGACTTCTATCTGTAAAACATCAGAAAACCGTCATGCCAAAATCTTTATGATTTCTACGAGGTAGCAAAAAAAAAAATCGGTCCCCAAATTGACCGCACCAAAAATGTGCCGCCCTAGGCTCAAGCTTAGCCTGCTGGTAAATCCGCCACTGGCCTGCTGTGTCCCACTGCAGGGCTAAGACCTTTATTCTGTCTTCTCATTCTTGTCTATTTGTGTCCATTTATTTATATTTTACATTTTAGGAAAGCTTACAGACTAATAACATTATAAATATATATATATATATCTAAATTGCTAATAACAATCTTCCACAGATCAATACAAAAAAAAAAAAAATTTACTTTGCCTCACTTTATTGCATAATTTACTTCCCAAATTATAATATATTATTATTTAATATTTGGGCCATCTGTCTGTAGCAATGACAGGTGTCTAATATTTTAATGTAACTATCAACATTGATTTGTTGTGTGTACTTACCTAATCTTGATAAATTGATAGACGAGTACGAAAATAATGAAACACTTTGTAATTCGAAAATAACGTTTATTTCTACATAACATTTATTTTATGCATCCACAAAAATATGTAATTGAACATCTTTTGAGAAATAAATTAGTTCTATACACGTACCTATGCTCTATAGTACTTAAGTAGAATAAAATTATTCCTATTACTTATAAATTCACAGAATTTGTTTTAAAAACACACTTATTCTAGAAATTTTCTTAAGTAATCCCCAAATGGCCTTTCGATTATCGCGTTAGGAAAGTGATTCAGAAACGACTTTGAATTTGTAGAACGTAATTTCAATTCCAATATCGAGAATTACGATTTCGACTCACGGTTTGAAAATCGAATATAATTTTGGTTTCACTCGGAAATAAAATGTAAGACCTACGTTCCGATGAGAATGTATGAGTTAAAAGAAAGTCTTAAGATTTATGGTTCGTGTGTTCGGAATCCCATATTTTTATTTGCAAATAAATATTACAAATTGTAATAAAACAGACTTTGGAATTGTAATTTATCACTTTAAAAGTCATTTCAATTTATATTTCAAAAATAAAACGGCCATAAATAAAATAAATTTACAACATATTTTGTACAATTTGAAAACACAGCATTTCAGCAATGATTCATAAAATATAAATTACATTTATGCACTTGTGCGTAAAAATATCATGAAAAAATTTCAAATGTCATTTTCAGTCACTCCTAAATTAAACACAAGCCTGCATTAAGGGTACACATAATTAATTAGTTTATTCACTCTAATAATTAATATCTTTATTACTTCGGAGTAGACTGAAACATGTGTTACAACAAACCAAGTTAGGAAATAAAACTAAACTAAATCATCTGCCAGAGATAGTAAGAAAAACGATAATAAATGTAGATAGGTTTTTGTAATACCATAATACCACATATCAAAATACATCATTTAGTTATGTAAAAAAGTGTACAAGTGCAAGAATACAGAAAATTGCTGGTTTTGTCATTCAGTATTTTCTTATACAAACATTGCAGAGCTTTTTTTTCAGTAGAATAATTGTTGCAATTTTCCTTGCTCACCTCGGGTAGAAATGAGAACAAAATTAACTTTTTCAGACAGAATTATGTTGGCTTCTATTGCAGTGGTTGTGTGTGTGGTTGTTGTGCATTTTTATTTATATGCACTTTGATTTTTTTTTTGTCGTAGGCAGAGATCAAAAGGTTTAAGAAAACTAACTATTGAACATTATTTCGACCTCATTAAATAACTAAAAATCACATTGATGACAGCTGATTTGTTTCTAGCACATTTTTTTTTTAAATAATTCTGTTATTACATGTTACTTTGAGTTTAACGAATAATTTGCTGAAAGTTTTCATTGACCTTTCACGATAATTTAGCAATTGCGGATTTGCACTGGTCCCACTTTTGCATGGCCCATTTTCCTTACAGAAACAAGGCCGGTGTTCGGGAATATTATAGGCTGGCCGAAAGCCACTTGTTCTGTCCGTCAATGCGATTTTTTTTTGTTCTGAACCATACCTGGTAATCTTCTAGTTAAGGAGATATTGGGGGACAAGGTTCCAACTTTTTCACATTTTTTGTTTTAATACAAGTTTTTAATGCTTTAACTTTACTTTAAATACCTTCACGACCCATGTACTATTCAATGAATCCATCAACACAATGTTTTGAGTGCGTTACATTGAGTCTTACCGTAAAACGTGATATTACACCCCAAAAAGAAAGTCGTCGTTTCCTGGCAATCATTTTTGCGTAAAGTTAGTTCATTTGATGTACAGAATGCTTGGTTGACGGTTTCGTGACGAGTCCGTTTACACTTTGTATTTGCAAGAAAAAAGTTCTGTATGAATTCTTTGAGCTTGAAACTATCCCGGCAAACAACGAAGAACAGGGCAGTGAAAGTTTGTAGTGAGAGTAACCGATCCATTAATCTTGTACGAAGAGAAAAACTTAAGTAATTAGGCGATTGACGGTTGTTCAGACTTGCTGGAAGAATTTGACGAAGAACTGTTTGTTTTACTTTTTATAAACGGCTGCTGTAGAAATTATTGTTGATATAAAGATGTAAAGGTACAAAGAGAGGAAATCCGCTGATATTGTGACTTATTTTGAGACTTATTATTATGACGTATGAGGTGAAAATTAAATAGGTACTCCGACTCGACGGCTGACGTGCTTCATCTAGTTGCAGCCTCACTAAGCGTCCTTATCATAGCGATCACGTCATGTCAGCGTGGTACGCGTTCAGGTCGACAAATAAAAGAGAACGCGACGATCGCTTTGGTTACGACGCTGTTTTTAAAATAAAAGGGGCTAATTTAAAAACAAAATGCCTACTTTTGAAAATTTGCCACTTGACCAATCACAGATTCTTCGGTAGTTTCCAACATCAATATTTTCGTTTGAATTCCATTAAATTATGTAACAAGCCAAGTATGCCACGTAATGAAATATTTTGAGGCCTGTTTCGGATTTGAATTCAAATTTAATTTCCGTAGAAACAGATGGATTTCCCGGCGATGAGACGACGACGGACTAACGAGTGGGCCTAGTACGAATGAGCGGTATAAACGTAACGTAGAATGTAAACGTCATTGTTCTATTAGCGCGTGGTCGAAGAAGGTAAAAGAGGCAGAAGTTTGTTATTGTGATAAAATTGAATGAGTATTAAAAATAAAATGTGTCTTTGGGAAAGTTGTTTGTTATCGTGAGTACAATCACGTGGTTAAGTATCGGTCACTAATTATCAGTCACCCTATACAACGTTAGTTTCAGTATATGCGAAACCTGAAACACGTGTCTAGTATTTTTATGTAAAGTTCAAAACTGTATCATGAAAAATCACAAAGTTATAAGCTAGTAAGTTCTGTTACCTGGCTGTCCGTACAAAAACGTTGTCACCACGAGGCGCGCTCTCGCGTGCGCCTCCAGCGTCGTCTTGAGCTCATTGATAATAATAATTTGGCAGTAGGTACCTAAATAATTGCGATAGGTACTTATTGTCGCTCGGTGTCCAACTTGTAGCCTTTTTTAAATATTTTTGTGACAAAATATAACATGGTTTAAAAATGATTGGAATCGATTCAGTTACTTATTCTGAACAAACTATATTCAGGTTTCGCATATACTTGTATATGGATTTCAAAATGGTTCGAATTTACGTTATTTTTACGTCGCGAGTTCGTGCTAGGGCCTCAGTTGTAGGCGTCGTAGATACCTTGTTCAGTTTAATTTAAAATATATTACCGAATTATACGGTAAAGTGGGTTTTATTGCATTATTGGTTAAGTCATCAACGTGGGTTTTTCCGTCAAAATTGTTTACCAAATTGTTTATTTTGATAAACAATATTTGTTGTTCATTTTTATATAATTTTGCACAATTCGATTCATTTGCTTTGATTTTTTGATAAAACCAAGGCGCATAATATAATTGAAATTAATCATCTTTGACTACATGCTTTTTTTTGTTATTTCGTATTCATTTTTTGTTTTATTCATTGCATCAACTGAAATCTTGGATATTCAATTAATCATCATTTTCTGATAATTTCGGGATTGGATTCCAGTCTAATTAAACTACTATATTATACAGGGTGTGTAAAAAATCGTGGATCAAACGAAACAGGGCGATAGTTGGGGTTATTTGCAGTAAAAAATATGTGTAATAAGTGGCAGAGGCCTAGCTTGATCTCCTTAAAAGTTATGACTACTTGAGTGTTTTTTAAGAAAATACCAAAATTTTTAGGCAATTAGAGTAAAATGGGTTTCTTCTAGGAAATGTATAATCACTACAAAAGTGCATTTATGACAGTATGTACCATGACTTATAAGTATTGGCACTTTTTTCAGCATCTTTTAAGTCTCAGGAAAGATTATTTGTAACTTCAGAACCTTACCGTAAAAAAATGTACTACCAAAAAATGTCTTTGATAACCCCAACTGTCGCTATTCGTTTGATTCACGATTTTTTATCCATCCTGTATAGTCAGCAAGAAAACACCAGATTCCATAAACAATAATTCGTGAAAAATAGCATAGCATAGCATAATCAGCCTATAATCTTCCCACTGTTGGGACACAGGTGAAATATATTAGTATTTTATTTGGCAAGACTTTATCTGGTTATTAGTGGAAGTGATGCAGCAAGCGCCAAAGTATGGCCACTAAAACTGCGAATTCGCTTCACTTCGAAAACTATAGGCACAGTTTAAAGGTATGGTTAAACCGGTGCAGACAGATTGCGGATCCCTGCTGACACTGAATACTTCAGGACCAAACAGATTAAAAAAGGTGATTGGCAGCTAAAGAATGTATTTGTAGAAACAAAAACAGTCGTCAGCCGAAGATTTGGTTTGTAATACTTTCACAGTTATTTATAATCAGTATTGTGCAATTTATTTCTATTGAAACGTTGATCACTGATGTTACCAATTGCTTTTTCTCATCATGACAATCGCTCCTTTAGTGGCCCTATTTTATAACAGTATCGTCTATCGGTTCAATTGACTTCACAATGAAATATTGGCAACAGCGTTTATTGAAATATTATTTAATATAGAAAGATACCTTTGTGTCCTTATCAAGCTCTAGAATTTTCTTAGTTATTACAAAGACTGTCCGTCAATCATTGAAGGAATTTTACAATAGATATCGTTATCAACAAAATTGTCTTAAATAAAAATGGAATTGAAATCAAATACCAGAAATTCTATAGTCACTTTAACAATGAATAACGATGTATAATGAAATAACGGAAATTGAAAAAGATTGGCTATTATTTTTATTTATATTACTTTCTGAAATGATACAGGTTGCTAGAAGGTACTCAAGCCTTATAAAATACAGCAGGTAAATTTCTACATAAAGCTCTGATCATACTGAGGCATTTCCCGCACGGCACATGACAACACTCGCGCTTTTTTGAACACCCTCTATGCAAGCTCATTCAGCTTCTTGCGTGCGATTCGCTTTAGTGTGGCCAGAGCTTTAGAACGGAAATGGAAGAATACGATTCAATAACTAAATCATACTTTGGCACTAATCAGATAATTAATTACATTCTAGATACAAAACACAATTATATCAGACTTCATATCTAATACTTTTATATTCTTTACTTTGGCAGTAGATTTCCAATTTGAAAACAAAATAATATTAACATTGGTTCAAAATCTATCTTTAAATAAAAACATATTTCTCTTATAGCCGTTCCATAATAATCACGAACACGGGTCAATCGCCTTTTATTTGACTGACGTGCCCTGCGTCCTAACTAAAGCGATCGGTCGCGCGAAAACGCGATTGTCACATTCATAAACGTCACAAACCGCGCGTTCAGGTTCGCCGAACATTATTTACGCGACGGTTGCGAGTTCGTGTGATGATCGCTTTGGTCAACATTGGCGCGCGTTTGTGAATTGATACAACTATAGCTTACTTAATTAATACCTAATATTAAAATCTCCTATAGGTTGTTCTATTAATACTGTTTCGGTGGTGTCTGGTGCTGCTGGTGACGCGGATGCTAGAGCTGATGGTCGTAATGATATGGCTAGAGGTAAAGCTGATCGGGCGCAGAGCTGGGACGCTCCTCGGGTTGAACCGGTTGAACGGTAGCGGGTGCAGCGGCCGCGTCTGGGGACAAAAGAGGTTGATTAATGTTATGTTGGGTTTTGTTAAGAGTATCTTTCAGAAAAGATACTGTTATGCAATTTCATCAAAAGATGAAATGAATGGTGAGCTTTCTACAAAAAATGACACCCTATGCAACCTATGCAAGCAATCGCCCCATTCATTTTGTTCAAGGAACACGGTGTTCTCGCCGTTTCGTTTTCCGAACAAATGAGTGACATATGAGCGCGATGATCGCGTGTTTGGGCCGCTTTGGTTAGGACACTACATTATAATAATATTATGTTCTCTTGTTCATTGTGTGTCTAATGTCAGACTCATATCATACCCCATACGCAAATATTGTGTCTTGTCTAAGCTAAACAACTTTTAATATTAGCCCATTTTCAGGTATTAAAATTTAATTTTAAATTGTTGTTTTGAATTCTCTGACCATTTCACCGAACACTACATGCAGCAAACCAGTGAACAAATCCATAAAAAATATACAAATCTCTCTTTATTAAAATATGTACAGAATTACATAACATTCGTCAGAATGTACCTACCGCAACATATTTTGAAACTTTCGCATTAGCTTGTTAATTAAAAACTAACAAGACTAACTTTATAGCACTAGTGTTATTTTCATAAAACAAACATTAATAAAGCCTAAGGCATCTTTGCATTCATATTCTGTGTGGTTTTAATCATGCACAGACTTATTGTTTTCTTAATTAAAATCGTAGCGGGTTCACGCAAGAATTAATGTCTCTTGTTGTTAAACGTGAGCTGTGTTTTTAAACATTTTTGTCTCGTTTGTTTTTTTTAATGAAAGGTTCTTTTAATTCTTAATTATCTGTTATTGTATGTATGCACGTATTTTCTTGTTTGTTGTTAAATATCTTTTTTTTAGCGGTGGTTCAGTGAGAACGGCCCCGAACTTCCAAGCTGTAGCATATAAATTAATTTACTCAAAGTAGAGTACCTACTTGGGGCCAAAAGAGTTATGACAGTCTGCATTTATCTCAGAAGTGGGAACATATTATAGGGTAATTGAATTTTTTATAATAAAAGCATTTTGTTAGAACGGTGTGCCTGCGCCGCGCCGCTCGAGTGTAATTCACGACACATCGCCAACGTACATTTTGTATGAAAACGTTTTGAAGTGGTATCATGCCTGCGCCGCGCCTTCTCCTTACGCCGTTTCTGTATAATTCGCGCCTTACAAATGTTACCAGGTTTTTTGGTGACTTACCAGTCAACAGCAATAGGAAATATATCTTAAAAATTATAGAAATCGTTCCTTTTCTTGTGTACAAGTAGTTTTTGGTATGTTATTTCCAATTCAATAATCCTTATGGTAATTTGTTTTTTTTTTGTCTAAAAAAGATCATCATCCAAAATTCTCTATCTTGCACCATTCGGTAAAATGACAACAAACTTGAACTTGCGAGTGTCAACAGATATAAGTCTGAGGAAACCGCACGACAAAGTTAAGTCGTCGGATCACAAACTGTTTTGGATACACGCCAGCGAAAACAATTTGAAAAATCGATGTTGCAAAAGTTGGTTTTGTGAAATTTTTTGCTGTTTTTGTCTAAGAAACAAATTTTTTAAATTTAATGTTTTGTTTCATGAGACCATCCAGAGATAGCACGTTTTACGGTAAGACTCAATGTTACACACTTCAAACATTGTGATCATGGATGCATTGAAAAGTAAACGGGTGCGGGACTGTTTGAAAGAGATACCGTGGCCCTGGAACACAAAGGGCAAAGAAGGAATATGGATGGGTTTTAGTCAGTATCAGACTGACACTCCCTTCCGCTCCGCCCAGAGTGGAGGGGGGGGGGGTCATATAATGATTTCCCATCCGAAAAAAAAAATAAAAAAAAAAAAACGGGTCATGGAGGTATTAAATTTAAAGTAAGTTATTGTAAAAAGTTGGAATTTTGACTTTCAGTCATCATCATCATCATCTGCCTAACCTTTTCCCAACTATATTGGGGTCGGCTTCCAGCCTAACCGGATGCAGCTGATTACCAGTATTTTACATGGAGCGACTGCCTATCTGACCTCCACAACACAATTTTGACCTCCAATATCTCCGTAAATAAAGGATATGGTCCAAAATAATAAAATTATCTCTATAACGGGGAGAACAAGTTCCTTGAGGCTTCTTTAAGGGTCTTTTTACTCTTGCGCAGTATTTTTGGGTTCTAAGATTATATGGAGAAACACCATTAATATTTCAGTGCTTCCTGCATATTTTATTTAGCCATAAGCGCTGGTTTGATTCAATAAAATAATCAAATTATGACCCTTAAGTTCAAAAAAAGGTTCAATGCAAGAAAATTATAAATAAAAAATCTACTTTAGCCTATTAAATACTGGCCGTGTTTATTAAAGGTTGTTTATCTTAGAAATTAAATAATTATAATATTACAAGACGTCTGGCTAAAGGAATTTTCTATCGGTAAATTTCGTAAATAATAATCACGTTTACACGCACTGATTAGCTTTTTTGAGTATCTCTATCTCATTCTGTCAAGTAAAGGCGTCATTTAATGGAGTGAGAGGTCCGATCACATGCATCCACATTTATTATGCGCACAGAGCAGCTTAAAGAGTGAAGTTTCGACCCTGCCCGAACTGAAAATAGAATCCAGAACCTCATGCTCAGCAGTCGCTCTTGAGACCACCATACAAAACGGCGTAGTAATGAGACCCTGAACAATTTCCTTCCTTACCTAGTACAATGACACCTCAGCAACCTAAGGAAGGCGGCTCTGAAGGTCCTGTTGAACACGGTGTATATGATGGGGTTGATGGTGGAAGAAACGTAGCCCAGCCATAAGCAGATGTCCACCACGTGCTCTGTGGACAAGAGATTGTTTTAGTACCTTGCAGTTTGAGAGATGATGAAGAGGAAGAGCAGTGAGCTTAACTCATAGTATCAATAGCCAAAGACTAAATAATCGCCGTATTGTATATAATACTTCTTTTGGATGTAGGTGGTAATCTTCGAACTGCTGATGCAATTCCGAAAATTCTTTCACTAATAGGAAGCTATATTATCTCCTACTGTCATGGGGTATATTTAAAACCTTCCATTAAGATATTTTTCGACCAAAAAGCGAGCGAAACCGAGGACAGAAGTTAAGCTAGTTCTATATAAATTCGACTACGGTAGACCAGCTCAAGATCAAAATGTTACCACTGACATGCGGCCTATTGCACCTATACTTTTATAGACCGACCGCTTTAACGAGTCCTCAGCCTTGCCATATGAAAGGCATATTAAGAGTCCACAATGTCCCACAGGTTATTTGCTTTAAAATAACCATAATTCACGTAGATCAAACTTCAGAATATTCCATTTAAATTGATACCTTCAAAACTCATTAAAGTGGTCGGTCTATAATGTCAACCCTAAGGTAAATGAATGACCCAGTGATGAATGTGCAGTATTTTGTAGAAAGAAAATAAAGTCTACAGTAGAGCTTTTTTGGTGAACCCGAAAGAAAGTTATTCGAAATTGTAGCAGCCATTTGTGTCAGATGATATGATTTGCAATAATGCACGGTCTATCATGTATGGCATGCGGAAGCATTAGGAAACATAAACCGTTCGATGCTGCCATATCTCTTGGCACGAGACTCCATTCTGTCTGCAATACACGAGTTTCTTACGCATTCACCCAATGGAACATTTTGCAGATCTATATTTTCGAATTATGTTACATGTTCGCTCCAAGCTCATTTCATTTTGAACTTGGCCTACTTCAAGCTCAATAAAAACAATTTTCAGGGTCCTAACATTGCTGAGATGGCTTAGAATTCAACTGTCGCATTCTTATTACGAAATAAGATTTATCTTCAGGCAAAGGTTTTAAACCATAAAGCCGTTTCTTAATTATTTCTTACTTTACGAGCAATGTTAAAAGTAAACTAGTTTTAACCCTGAGTCTAAGTTGCCAATTTGGTATTTTGAACACAAAATTGAAACACAAAGAATGAACGAAAGCTGGTGACACGGTTATTGTCTCATTACAAAACCAGTTTTAAAATGTTTTAAGCATTGCATTCTTAGCAATTTTTAAACTCCAGCTTAAATGCTTTCGAAACATCATGAACATCTGATGGTCGAAACGTATTAGAAACATGAACGTCTCTTAAGGCAAGAAAAAGTCTTTGGCATAGAGGTCTACTCGATGAGACTTCAGGTAAGATGGTGTGGGCAAGTCTCCAGAATGCACGAAGAGAGACTATCAAAGCGCATCTTCTATTCTGAACTCCAGGACAGAAAATGGACCGTGGTGTTCAATTTTAACGTTTCAAGGATGCTCAGAATAGACACTTCAAAAGATGCGAAATTAACACCTTAGTGTGGGAAAAACAGGCTCAAAATCGGCCCGAGTGGAGAAGTCATGTGCACCGGCAGGCGACCTTGAAGAGAGAAGAAAGGCGCAGTTAGATTTTAAACGTTAAAGTTAGACCACCTACGGATATACCCTACAATGGCGTGAATGGTGTCAGAACACCATTGACGCCATTGTAGGGCCGCCGCTGACATGTCCACGTTCTGCCCGAAGTTTTTCGGCCAAAGTTGGATATGCTCGCCACTTTAGAGCACATGAAAGAGCAGCACACTAAATTTCTGGACCACCACCCTAGAAAGCCATCGAATGCAGTCGCTGTGGCCGAAATCGGCAAGATGGTATCATCATCATCTCAGCAATTTACCGATTCATGGGCAAATAACCTCCAGTAACATCATTTAGCAATTGCAACCTTTGCTTCCATATTTACATTTCAAACAGCATAATCAGCAACCAAAACTCAATTCAAAACAGCTACAATTTCGCTCTCCATTCAGAAACGGTTAACTGCCCAACTGCCAACTATAAATCAAATCTAACCGCAGCCATAACTTACCTGGGACTATGCAGGCTGGACACGCTGCAAACAGGATATTGAGGAGGAAGAATGGTGCCCAGCATAGCACAAATGTGAAGAAGACCAGGCCAAGAACCTTGGTAGCTTTCTGCTCGTTTGCCACCGCGTTCGCTGAAAGGGAACGACCTTTTCTGCGATTTGCTAGGAATCTGGAACAAACATTGTTTATTAGTATTACTTAAGTGGCATGGTCTGACCGCGTAATAGAAAGAATGAGAGAATCATTATTAATAACGAAAAGTTATGTTTGACAGGAATTGTAGAACTTTTGATGTGATTGGTGGGTCCATAGTAAAATTGTGATTCAGTGTCATATCAGACAAGTATTATTATTTTTTCACTGTAGACGGATATTGTAAAATCAAATAAGTAATAACTTCAGGGAAAACCAATAAACCAATGTAAATTACATTGGTTTATTGGTTTTTAGCGGTCTTTAGGGGAGGTTGTTAGTAAACATATTATTGTACAAGCGTTGTGTCATTGCACTGAAAAAACCAAATCAGGTTTTATTACCGCGCTAAAAGTAGGTATTCGCCTTTTCTTAGTAATCCCGAAAGTCTCTCACAATTTATTTCACTCAAGTTTATCAATGTTCCGGTCTTACAAACGTCAGGCGAATAAACGTCAAGTGCCTCAACGGGTCCCGTACAAATGAAGGCATAATAAGGTCCCTTTAGAAGGCGCAATCTTTTAAACCTTTTTGTCCCATTGATCGATAGACCCCTATTTACCTTTTGATATTTTAAGCTTGACAGATGGGTTTGATTGGCAATTTCTATTCGATGTTTGAATGGATCATTTTGGGGTTAACTAAAAACGTTTTTTTTAATGGTCTTTTTAATTTTGTCGGGTTTTATGAATGATGTACAAAATCTCGTTTCATTTTTTATCAATAATGTATCGAATTTGGTAGGATTATTGTTATCATAATGATGGATAAAAGTGAAGCAGATATAGGCTGTTTTTTTCTAGTGGATGGCCAATTTCGAAACTATGAGGAATAGTGAAAAATACGCAAAGGAAACGAAAACTAAAACTGCATTATTGGATTTTTGAAAATCAATTTTCCTAGTCTGGAATCAAACCCTATAATTTAAAAAAAAAAACACATAATGTATTATTACATTCATGACAATTTGACAGTGTCGCATAAGAATCAAATTATGAAAAGTTATGATATACGGTAAACTTAAGGAAAAGGAGTATTTTTGGCTTTTACTCATAGTTTACTAAGTACCTAGTGTGCTACGAGTAAATACTATATAATATACTACATAGTATAAGTTATTTACTCTAAAAAAACTTACTTTTGGCTGTATCTACTGTAAAAACATCAGTTTGATAGTAAATTTTCTTATAGAAAGTGTAAAAATAAATATTTATTTAAAAGACAACCACAATCAATGAAGTCTTGACACAAAAACCATAAAGCCTGAATCCCAGAGACACTCACTAGAATCATGCGAGGCTCTTGGAGGAACTTGGTGCTATTTACATGTAATTTAAATATCATCATCATCATCATCATTTCAGACGAAAGACGTCCACTGCTGGACATAGGCCTCCCCCAAGTGTCGCCACATTGACCGGTCCCGTGCGTCTCGCATCCAGCGGATCCTTGCAACCTTTACCAGGTCATCGGTCCACCTATTGGGAGGCCTTCCAACGCAGCGTCTTCCAGTTCGCGATCGCCACTCCAGAACTGTCCGGCCCCATCGGCCATCCGTTCAGCGAGCAATGTGCCCTGCCCACTGCCACTTAAGTTTGGCTATTCTTCGGGCTACGTCGGTAACCTTGGTACTCTTACGGATTTCCTCATTTCTGATTTGATCACGCAAGGAAACTCCGAGCATAGCCCTCTCCATTGCCCTTTGGGTGAATTTAAGCCTTCTGATGAGGCCCATTGTGAGCGACCACGTTTCGGTCTCGTATGTAATCACTGGCAAAACACACTGGTCATAGACTTTCGTCTTGAGATACTGCGGTAAGTTGGACGAGAAGATACCACGCAACTTCCCGAACGTTGCCCAGCCGAGTTGGATTCGACGATTAACCTTTTTCTCGAAGTTAGACCTACCTAACTGGATCGTTTGTCCCAGACATAATCGTCTACAACTTGAGTGTAGTCTCCAATCTTGATAGGAGTGGGTGTTACATGGACATTTAACATGACTTTGGTTTTGTCCATGTTCATTTTAAGACCCACTCTTTCGGAAGCTCTACTGAGGTCATCGAGCATTGTACTTAGGTCCTCCATGGTCTCAGCCATGAACACTATATCGTCGGCAAACCGAAAGTGAGAGATGTACTCGCCATTGACAACAACTTCAACACCTCGATGTACCGATAGTCAATTTGGCACCGTTGGAGAGACTGCAGTACAGCTCAAGTCTTGATCGAATCGAAGGCTTTCTCGTAGTCCACAAACGCCAAATAGAGAGGCAGGTTATACTCTTCGATCTTCTGTATAACCTGCCGCAGAGTATG
Organism: Noctua janthe; assembly: GCA_910589295.1. NCBI lineage: Eukaryota > Metazoa > Arthropoda > Insecta > Lepidoptera > Noctuidae > Noctua > Noctua janthe. Next base: position 5,656,623 of record OU342556.1, on the reverse strand, counting down.
TATGTGGTCTACGGTGCTAAAGCCTTTTCGGAATCCGGCTTGTTCGGGAGGCTGAAAATCGTCAAACCTGTGCGCGAGACGATTCGTAATGACTCTTGAAAACAACTTGTAGACATGGCTTAGAAGTGAGATGGGCCTATAGTTCTTCAGCCGGGCATTGTCACCCTTTTTGAAGAAGAGTACCACCACACCCCATCACCATGCCTGCGGCGTTTTCCTCTCGAGTATGACGGAATCAAACAGCTTCTGAAGGGCCTTAAGTACCGGTTTTTCACCTGCCTTCAGGAGTTCGGCCGTAATTCCGTCATCACCCGGTTCCTTGTTGTTTTTAACCTGTTTCAGAGCCATCCTAATCTCGTACAGGCTGACAGGCTGACATCTGGACTGTCTTCGGTATAGTGTCGGGTCAGTCTAGCTTTTGGGTAGTTAGCTAGATTTGCAACGGGTTTACTGGTTGAAGTGTGCAAGTGCCCATAAAAACTGACGATCTCCCTCAGCAGCTCCGGTTTGGCGGATACAATCCTGCCATCGTCAGACTTCAGTTGCGTGAGCTGGCTCAGCCCAATAGCCAGATCTCTTGAAAATACCTTGGAGCCTTTATTCCGTTCAATAGCGTCTTAAATACGCTCGGTATTAAAGCGGCGGAGGTCGCTCTTCAAGGATTTAGAGATCCGTCTATTGAGCTGCCGGTATTTCCACGCCTCGTCTGAAGACTGCAAGATCATCTCACGCCGATCCTTCATGAGCTCTAGAGTATGATCAGAGAGTTTTTTGTTCTTGTGTGCACGACGTGTCTTGAAAAACTTAGACCCAGTCGTATGGACAGTTTCCACGAACCCATCGTTGTATTCGTCCACTGAGCTTCCTAGGCTTGAACTCCTCTGGAGTTCAAGCTGAAAGCTCTCGAGGTTTTGGATCTGGATCTGTGCTGGACGGAGCGTAGACTTCATCAGTCGAGACCTTTCAAGCTTTATATTGATGTTCAATGTGCCTCTTACCATGCGGTGATCGCTCCCGGTTTTCACCGATTTGATCACAGAGACATCATTGAACATTTGCTTCTTGGTTGACATGATGAAGTCAATCTCATTTTTAGTTGCACCAACAGGACTCTGCCAGGTCCATTTCCTGAGCTCACGCTTTTTGAAGAAGGAGTTCATCATATAGAGGCCCTCCTTCTCCATAAAACTAGCCAGTTGGTGACCCCGGTGGTTCCGACGTCCAACCCCAAATAGCCCCACCTGCAGCTCATCCCCGTCATGTATGCCCAGTTTCGCATTGAAGTTCCCCATGACAACGGTGAAGTGAATATCGGAAATTTTGCCATGTGTTGTTTATATTTTGATTTGTACACTTAATATCGTATCTAATAATCCAAGTTTAATTACATTCATTTTTAAAGGTTACATTCTCGCCGAGGAAAGATTCGACGTCTGGATGGGTAATGCTCGCGGAAACTATAACTCTCGAAAGCACGTTACTTTGAACCCTGACGCTATACTGAACAAGGCATTCTGGAAGTTCTCTTGGGATGAAATAGGAAACATAGACTTGCCTACTATGATTGACTATGTATTGGCGGTGTCTGGAAAAGAGAAGCTGCATTATGTGGGTCACTCACAGGGAACCACGTCCTTCTTCGTGTTGGGGTCCTTGCGTCCGGCTTATAAGCCGTTGTTATAACAAGAAGATTATTTCAATGAATGCACTGGCTCCAGTAGTTTATATGGCACACAACTATTACCTTCCTTTCAAGGTGTTGGCACTTTTTTCTAATCATATTGCAGTAAGTTATTAGTTATATTATACATATATAGGTAGCATGCGTAGGTGTTTACATTTTCTGTATCATGCGAAGCTAATGTGGGTCTGATTTGGTTAATTTTACTTTTAAGAGCAGTTTTTCCTTGGCGGGATTCGATGAGTGTTTCCCCAACTCTTTGTTGTTCACGTTGGCAGGCCAAGCATTCTGCCGTGACGGAGTAGTGTTTCAACCGATATGCAGTGATATTTTATTTTTGATTCAAGGTTGGGACGAATTACAACCTTACGAGGCAAGTATTGAAAGATTCAAGTTTGTTATATAGACCAACCTACAATGGTTTATGTATACTTGCATTTAAGATGTGTATTCGTATTTGCAGACCATGCTGCCTGTCATACTTGGCCACACTCCAGCTGGTTCGTCTGTAAGACAGGTCGTTCACTACTCTCAAGGAATTGCCGGAAAAGGCTTTCGTCGCTTCAACCACGGCCTATTAGCCAATCAAATTGCGTATGGATCCTTCACTCCTCCGTCTTATGATTTATCTAAAGTAACTACTCCAGTGTTTCTTCATTATTCAGCCAACGACTCATTCGCGGAAGTCGCTGATGTTGATACACTGTTCGAAAGACTAGGTAGCAAGATGTTAGACAGGTTTCTAGTTTCTTTGAAAACCTTTAGTCATCTTGATTTCATGTATGCTATCGATGCTAAGAAATTAGTTTACGATAAAGTTATCGAACTTATTAAAACCACAGACGCCACTGCATGATGATCAGTGATTTTAACGATATTACAACGAATACAAACTCCACTCGACCGAGTTACTGTTCTATCTTGTGTTTTTTTACTAGACCTAAACGTGTTTTCTGATAGCAGATAATTAAGATGAAAGTTAAGATTTGAAATCCAGCATCCAGCAAAGAGAAACGTAGGTAAAGCACTCCACCCTGGGGTGCGTTGTCAGAATTCCTCCTCGTGTGCCTGATGGCTGCCGGTCCCTCTCGATACGTCTGGAGGGAATAGCAGCTGCTGGGCCGGTGCACCCTGGGCGTGGCCAGTATCCTTCCCCGAGGAATGGGAAGAGATTCTTATTCCTCGGGGAATGTTACTGTCCATGGCTAATATTCTGACATGGGCGGGTCCCTCATGGACCAAGGGGGCGTTGCTCCGCGTGACCCTCTGAAAAGCAGAGGGCACAGCGGAGGAGCAAGGGCGGGCTCGGTGTGCACTTACCCTGCCTCCGAGCAGACAGTGAAGGACGTGCGTTCCTCACTGTCTCCGTCGATATCGTAATCCCACCGTCGAAGTGTCGTGGAACACGTCTCGCGGCTTCGATTGGGACCGAGGGTCTTGGCTTAACCGCCCGGACCACGAGGTAGAAAACCTCTATAAAAAGTTACCCCGAATCTCAAGCGGCGGCGCACCGCGAGGAGATGTATGTATGCTGACGGGTTCCTTTGGAAAATCAGTCTCTAGTGCGAACCACTGCCGGGCCTGGCTATGGCTTATCTGGGTACAGGGGGCACTGCCCAGATGGACTTTTTATTTCCCCCATACTCGTGGAAACAGTATGGAAACAAATACAACCCAAAACACGGCCGATATCGGCGAAGGAAGGGAGGAGAGGGATGCGGTGTCGGAGTCCGGCGCCGCATCCAGCGAGGTGAGCGCGGGAGGCTCAGTGAGCTCCCAGCGCGGGAGGCCCGGGACTGCTGCGGGGAACAGGGAGTTCCTACGCAAGCGGTCCAGGCCGGTAGGCGACCGAGAGTCGTCGTCAGATGGGGAGCTGGCTTCGGCTCGTAAGATCCCCACCAGCAAGCGCGGCGGAATCCGTGGCAAGGGGAGAGGCCTCTCTGCCACCGAGAGGTCGGCGCGGCTTGCGGAGGAGGGGCGCCATCCGGGGGTGGCCACCGGTCACGGGGTGGCCCGTTCGGGGTCCTCTGGCGACGAAGCGGGCGCAGATGGCGGCTCCGATGCGGAGCGTAAGGCCGGACTCGCGAAGGAGGTGGAGGCGGCGCTGAGGGCTGTCTCTTTGAAACAAAAGCCCTCCACCAGGCAAAGGGCTATACCTGCAGCGGTCGCCTCCATTATGGCGGCAGCGGAGGCCAGATTTGTTGGGACCCCGCCAGACGGCGTGGCCAAGCTGAGGGCGGAGGTCGCTCGACTGACGGCCGCCACGGAGCTTCTCAAAGAGGAGAATATGAAGCTCCGAGCAGACCTGGCCAGTCTGCGCGAGTCCGGCTCTCGCGAGGCGCCCCAAAATGGGGGCCAGAAGCATCCAAGCCAGTCCGTGCCGGTGGAGAACCAGGTTCTGAATCTGGTTCGGCAGGAGCTGGCTGCCTTCCAGGCGCGGTTCTCCGTCCTGGAGGGCATTGTCCTGCGCCCCCCCCTAGCGGCAAACAAGGCGCCCCCGGGCCCGACGGCGGCCTCATATGCGTCTGCTGCGGCCTCCGTACCGGGGCCGTCCAGCCAGCCCCCCGGCAGGGTTATGTCGGCCCCGACGAAACCGGCTCCGGTTAGGAAGGCGGCGGCTCTGAAACAGGGCAAGGCGGCGGCCCAAAAGAAGGGCAAGGCGGCGAATATGCCAGCGCCAGCCGCGAGACAGCCGCTATCGCCGCCCCCCCCCGCCCCCTAAGCCTTCCGCGGCCGAGACCGGGTGGCAGGTGGCCGGAGAAAAAGCGAGGGAGCGATCGGCGGCCAAAAAGACCAGGAGGCAGGAGCAGAAACGCCGGCAAAAGGAGCGGGGCGTCGCGGTTAGGCTCAGTACCCCAAAGACCGCAGCTGTAGTGATTACACTACAGCCGGACGCGGAAAAGAGGAGCGTGACCTACCGCGACGTGCTCGCTAAGGCGAAAGCGACGGTGGATCTCGAAGAGCTCGGGATCACCGGGGGCCTCCGGCTTAGAGTCACCGCAACAGGGGCTCGAGTGCTGGAAATCCCTGGCGAAACCCGTGGCTCGTCCGCTGACGCTCTGGCTGAAAAGCTTAGAGCGTCCCTAAATGCGGACGAGGCCCGAGTGTCCAGGCCCGTCAAATGCGCAGACCTGCGCATACTGTCTCTGGACGACTCGGTGACCGAGAAGGAGGTGGTGGCCGCCGTCACCAGGACCGGTGGGTGCCCTGCCGAGCAAGTCAAGGCAGGCACCTTACGTCCGGACCTGTCGGGCATGCGAACCATAACGGTAAGCTGCCCTGTGACAGCGGCGAAAGTCATTGTGGAGGGCCGAAGGCTCTAGGTGGGCTGGGTTTCGGCGCAGGTGAAGCTGCTGGAACCCAGACCTCTGAGGTGCTTCCGCTGCCATGTGGGGCACCACGTGTCGGTCCGGTGCACCTCGGAGGTGGACCGCAGCGGCCTGTGCTTCCGCTGCGGCCAGCCTGGTCACATGGCCGCGGCTTGCTCCGCCGCGCCGCGCTGCGCCGCATGTGCGGCAGCTGGCAAGCCGGCCGATCACCGGGCAGGGAGCAAGTCCTGCGGTACTCCCGCCAAGGCCAGGGGCAAGGGAAGGCCCTCCGCCACCACCGCCAAAACCCCCACCGTCGCCACCACCGCAGCCGCCGCCACTGTCGCCGCCGCTGCCGCTACTGCTGCAACTTCCGCAGCGGGGCCCTCGCAGGGGGCCCGGGAGGGGGCTGAAATAGAGTGCCAGTAACGGCCCCATTACGCCTTCTCCAGGCGAACATCAACCACTGCGCCTGCGCTCAGGATCGGTTGCTCCAGAGCATGGCGCAGTGGTCGATTAACATCGCCGTGGTCGCTGAGCCGTACTTTGTCCCGCCCAGGGATGACTGGGTTGAGGACCTTAGCGGCTCAGTGACCATAATTACGTCGGTCGCCGCCGGTACCCCGACCCTTGAGAGTGTCAGGAAGGGCCAGGGGTGCGTAGCAGCACGGTTCGGGGAGATCGTTGTAGTGGGAGTCTACTTCTCCCCGAGCCGAACTCTCGCCGAGTTCCACAACTCCCTCACGGAGTTGAGTGTCGTCATCGGAAGCCATTCCCTCCCCGTACTTACGTTACACGGACGTGCGGGGTAGAATGGTGGAGGACTAGGCTCTGGAGACAGGCCTGGTCGTCCTAAATCGGGGTTCTGTCCCCACGTGCGTGCGGATGCGGGGCGAGTCGGTGGTGGACATCTCGTTCGCCAGCCCCGCTCTGTCGCCGCGTGTCGTTGACTGGCGCGTCATGGAGGGGGTGGAGACCTATTCCGACCACCGGTACATCCGGTTCGACGTCTCCACCCAGTCCTCAAGCGTGCCGGTCCTACAGGCCCCGAGTGGTCCGCGATGGGCGCTGAAGCAGCTGGACCGGGAGCTCCTCCTGGAAGCCTCGATCGTGCAGGCCTGGGTGTCATCACCAGTCAGGCCTGCCGACATCAACAACGAGGCGGGTTGGTTCCAGGAGGCCATGTCCGAGATTTGCGACGTGGCAATGCCCCGAGTTCGGCCAGGAAGCGCCCGGCGTCAGGTGTACTGGTGGTCGCGAGAGCTGACGTCTCTGCGCAAGGCGTGCGTTGCCGCGCGGCGCCTGTACGCCAGGCATCGCAGGCTCCGCATCCGCCCTCCGGATGCGGCAGCCATTGAGGCGGAGCTGTACGAGGGGTACAGAGCGGCGAAGACCGCCCTCCAAGAGGCTGTCCGGCAGGCCAAGAATTTGGCGCGCGAGGAGATGCTGGAGTCTCTGAACGGAGATCCGTGGGGGCGCCCTTACAAGATGGTGCGGGACAAACTCCGCACCCGGGCCCCCCCGCTAACGCAGAGTCTCCGGCCTGAGCTCGTGGAGGACGTGGTGAGCGCTCTGTTCCCTTCGCGAGGGGAGTATCCTCCCCCGCCTATGGCTCCGCCGCCGCGTGCGGTGCCGGAAGCGGACCACACCGATGACGATGACGACGTTCCGGTGGTGACTGGGGTAGACCTGAGAGTGGCGGTACGCAGGCTGAAAGCCAGAAACACCGCCCCGGGACCCGATGGCTTGCCTGGCAAAGCCTGGGTCCTGGCCTCTGAGGCTCTCGGGCCCCGACTGGAAGGGCTCCTAAGCGCATGCTTGGAGAGAGGCCAGTTTCCGCTTCGTTGGAAGACGGGGAATCTGGTCCTCATCCGGAAACCAGGGCGCCCTGCGGACTCTCCGTCCGCATACCGGCCCATCGTGTTGCTCGACGAGGTGGGCAAGCTCTTCGAAAGAGTCATTGCCAACCGCCTTGCCGGGCACCTTGCGGGGATGGGGCCGGATCTTGCGGAACACCAGTTTGGTTTCCGCAAGGGGCGCTCCACAGTAGACGCCATCATGCGCGTGAGACCCTCACGACGGGGGACGTGGTGTCCCGGGGCGGGGTCGTCTTGGCGGTGTCTCTTGACATCGCCAACGCCTTCAACTCCATGCCCTGGAGCTGCATTAGGGAGGCACTCCGGTATCACCAGGTGCCAACCTACCTTCGTCGTGTGGTCGGGGACTACTTGACGGATAGGGCCGTCATCTACCCCGGTCAGAGCGGAGAATGGAACCGGCGAGAGATGTCGTGCGGTGTTCCACAGGGATCGGTTCTAGGACCGGCCCTGTGGAACATCGGTTACGACTGGGTGCTGCGCGCCGACCTCCCTACCGGCGTCAGCGTAGTTTGCTACGCTGACGACACGCTGGTACTGGCACAAGGGAGGTCGCACGAGGCGGCGGCCGAAAACATGACACGCGGGGTTGCGATAGTCGTGGATAGGATCCGGCAATTGGGTCTCGAGGTGGCATTGCACAAGTCCGAGGCCATGTGTTTTCATGGGCCTCGGAATCTGCCACCGTCGGGATCCCTACTGACGGCAGGAGGGGTTTCCATCGGCGTCGGGTCGACGTTGAAGTACCTAGGACTCGTCCTCGACAGCCGGTGGAACTTCGTGGAGCACTTCCGACGTTTGGCTCCCAAACTGGAACGGACAGGGGCTGCCTTCAAGCGGCTCTTGCCCAACCTGAGGGGTCCAAACGCCTCCTGCCGGAGGCTATACGCTGGGGTCGTGCGGTCCATGGCCCTTTACGGGGCCCCAGTGTGGGCGCGTTCTTTAAGGCGGCAAGCCGCCCACTACCTGAACGCGCCCCAAAAGGTGATAGCCATAAGGCTAATCCGGGGGTACCGCACGATCTCCGGCGAGGCGGCTAGCCTCCTTGCCGGATTGCCGCCATGGGATCTGGAGGCGATAGTCCTCGCGCGCCTGCATGAATGGCGCGCGGAGGCACTACGTTGGGGGGAAACTCCGCTGCCGCGGCAAATTGCCGCTCAGCGGACAGACCTCCGGCGTGATATCATGGCGACATGGAGAGAGCGACTGTTGCAACCCCGTGCAGGGCACGCTACCATAGTGGCGATAAGTCCCCTCTTTGAGGAGTGGCTAGAGAGGCGCCACGGCGCCCTCACCTACCGCCTGACGCAGATCCTCACCGGACACGGTTGTTTCGGGAGGTTCTTGCACCGAATCGGGCGGGAGGAAACGCCCGGGTGTTTCCACTGCGAGGATCGTCCGGAGGACACGGTGGAGCACACCGTAGAGGTCTGCCCCGCTTGGGCGGAGCACCGCCGTGTCCTTGTAGCGGCGATTGGCGGCGGCGATCTCTCGCGTCCGGCCCTGGTTCAAGCCATGGTCCGGAGCGAGAGGGAATGGGAAGCCGTCACCACCTTCTGTGAAGCAGTCATGCTAGTGAAGGAGGTGGCGGGACGTGAGAGGGAAAGAACCTCACGTCCCAGCCGCCGCGGGGGACGCCCTGGGCGTCGGGGGTCACGTGGTGGCTCCCGGCCACCGTAGGCACGGGCCTGTGGACGGCGAGTTATGGGCTAGCTCGCCGTCCGGTCGTCTTATGACGACAGGCCGTGTCGACGGCGCGTTCGTGTTCCACGCGCGCCTCAAAGAGATGTCAGCAACCGAGTAGGGGTCCGCATGGGCCGATGCCTGCCAGAGCTGCGGGACTGTTCGAAAGAGACACCGTGGCCCTGGAACACAAAGGGCAAAGAAGGAACATGGATGGGTTTTAGTCAGTACAAGTCTGACACTCCCTTCCGCTCCGCCCAGAGTGGGGGGGGTCATTTGATGATTTCCCATCCAAAAAAAAAAAAAAAAAAAAGCACTCCACCCTTATATTCCAAGGTGGAGCAGACATCAATAACACAGAGTTGTAACATTTGTAAATATTCAGCTGTGACTATGGTTTCACTATTTTCAGACCTATGTCAAAGACCTAGAATATCTACGAAAGATTACAGCTAGATTAGCTAGACAAATTGACACTAACACAGTGCAACTCGGACCTTGAACCGAGCGACCTATGCCTGACGGTATTAGGACACTTGCGCGAAACCACATGCGCGAAAAGGCATTTGCGCGCATGGACTTAAACTTTTTCTTCCAGTCAGTCCGGGACTTACCGTTAACAATCACAACTCAGCCCACCCTTCAAGTAATACTAGGCGTGATTTTATGTTTACTCTGTAAGTCACTGGCCATTAAGTAGCGCAAGTGTCTGTCGCGCCAGTGTCGGTCGCGCAAATATGTATTGGCGCAATTGTCCGTTCGCGAAAGTGTTCATCCATGTGCGCAATTATCCGTTTACGTGCAAACACGTAAATTATTGATGCCTGTCCACAGGCTTCAATCATTTTAATTAACACTGAGAATTGTAACACTTGTAAATATTCAGCTATGACTATGGTTTCAGTATTTTTAGACCTTTGCCAAAGTCCTAGATTACCTACGAAAGATTCCAGCTAAATTAGCTAGACAAATTGACACAGTGCAACTCGGACCTTGTGTATTTGCGCAAGTGTACATGGGTGCAAATGTCCGTTCGTGTAAAAGTCCATTCGCGCAAGTATCCATGCGCGCAATTATCCGTTCGCGCAAGCGTTCTTACGCGCAAATGTCTGTTTGCGCAAGTGTCCTTCGCCCAGATGTCTTTCGCGCAAATGTCTTAGATCCACTATTAGGCACACCTCAGCTTAACCGTTCAGGGTAACAGGCGTGATGTTATGTTATGAAAACTTCAGTAAAAATAATAGGTACCAATAACCCTTCGTTTTGGCTTCGCCGTAGTCTGGTAAAAAGTATTGCTGTACAACGTTATAACGGAAGCCAAAACAGCACGTTTTAGTCCAAGGCTAATTTACAGAAAATAAAGTTGAGCAGAGAATTTTATTCAGTTGCAGATACATAAATATGTAGTTACGAACTTTCACGACCGTGGAATTATGAAGCTTAAAACAATGTTGCTGAAGTTTCAGTTTAAAATGGGCGATTTCAGTCTTTGTTAGTGTGGTAAGGAGTCGTGTTATTAAGACACCTTCCTATGTGTCAGGGATAATAAAAAAAATGATATGGAAATAAATAATATAATGAATATGAAATATCAGAATTTCTTAAGAACCTCTTCCTGTTTAGAAGTCGGTTAAAAAAACCAATCAGTCAAAATATTATGATCCTTTCCTTCCAAAAACTTTTATGTAGTATCGAAGTAGAGAGAGAGCCTAGACTGAATACTAAATCGTGCCTTCATTAAAGTTTAAAAAAAAAAAAAATGTTTAAGATCTCTCGACACGTAATCAGGGCCTTCGAGAGTCGGCTTACAATTTAGTATTAATTGGAAAGTCATTACAGACTACCTAACTGATTCAGGTTTCATTTTAATGAACGAAATCAAACTTGCAAATTGTGTTTTTGTAATACATAGGGTACCTTTACTCTCAAAGCTGGTGGAGCAACTATTTTTACAAAATGGTTTAAGGGCATTACATGGCTCAAATCCCAAAAACAGGGTATGTTTAAAGAAAGTTATTGATGAATCCCTTCGTGCGTTTTCCGTGAAAAAAATATATATTATAGTTAAGGTCATCACAAATAAATTGTATTGTTTAAAATTTTAATAAACCTTATAATTTTTTTTTTTGTTAATCGTAGAAAATAGGTCCTTTTTCTACCTTAATTGTAAATTATCTCTGTAACAGCTGAATCGATCGGCATGAATTTTGTAACAAAAGATACGTAATAATATACTTAACAATCTGTATTGTTTTTTTTTTCTTATTTCATTTAATATTTTTAAATAATAAGTAAAAACTCTAATATTTCAATACCCATCATGCATGTGAAGTTTCGCTATCAAAATTTGATCTTGTGAACCTATAAGGTGTAAATCCCAATCATAAAGGTCATCATCAGACCTTCGGAATATGAAGTGTAGAAGCACCCGTGCTCAATTAGATAAAAGTTGAAAGCTACGTCATTCTCAGCTCATTAGCAGCTCATTTCAGCTTATTAGTCAAACTGTATAATTCATCTCAAAATAAAAATAAATTTTGCCTCTCAGAAAACGAATAAATTAGGCAAAAACGATGACAACACTGTGACACATCTGTGTTCTTGCTTAATCTTTATTGTAGTAATGGTCGTTTGCCGGTAGGGGCGCCAAATAAACAAGAACCAGTACAGGGGTCAAATCATCAAGGTCATCGAGCAATGTAATGCCCTTAATTGTTACCATTGGAATGATAGTTCAGCTGTAGACTGCCAAATACTTAAAATTATGATAACATTAGTCGTATTTTCAGTATTTGAAAATTTTGGCTAGATATTTCTGAAAATTGAAGAAAATATCAATCAGCTTGCTCATGCCCGCGGCTTCGCCCGCTTGAAGTTCAATAATTGTCCCACGGGATCATACTAACGAGATAAAAAGTACATTATGTGTTAATCCAGGTTATAAACTATCTGTGTGCAAAATTTCATCCAAATCCATTCAGGAGTTTTTGCGTGAAAGCGTAACAAACATCCATCCATCCTTATAAAGTTTCGCATTAATAATATTAGTAGGATAGTGCAACAGATTAGATTCAAACTAATAGCTCTTTTTCACCACACTAATTACACACACACACACACACATCAGGCGAGTTACAGCCAAACGCAAGCCCACTTAGTATAAAAAGACTTGACTACATTTAATATTTCTTAACCCCTCAACCTCATAAAAATCCTGAAAACACTTACTCACAAATGCTTATCTTGGCACTAGCAGTTAACTGAATAAATCATGTGCCGACAGGTTAGGACAACTTGCCAACAATATTACATCTGGCCATATAAATATACATGAAGATGTAAATACAATGCCAGAGCCACGAGCCATGAGCCATCATGAGCCACTGGCACAATGAGATACAAACAGAAATTAATTCTGAAATGCTACAATGGAAATGGCGAAATATTTTGGCTTTATGCCGCATGAAGATTTTAAATTAAAAAAGATTTTATGCCAATCGGAAGGCTAAGTGCTAGATTATTTTGTAATTTCTGAAAAAGATATAATATCTTGACCTTCAACCTGCTTACATCTGACAATAGTGTAGGTATTTTAGTGTTAAGGACAGTAAGCAAGCTGTGTAAAGCGAAACAGGACGAGAAAGTAGACCAACATTTTAGTTGGTAAAAACTCTCATGTCTGTTAGCGGCTGTTATCCTTAAGTGACATAATTATCAATCATTTTAAATCAGCTGATGCCCGCGATTTCGCTCGTGTTCAGTTCAGTAATTGTCCAACAAGACTTTACTATCATAATAGTGTACACGTACAGGTAAGAGAGATTATAATAGTAATTTTAAATATTTTAATACGCAAACCCTGCGTAGGGAACTACAACTGTTTTGATATGGAACTGAGAGAACTGTGAGCAGGGTGCGATGGTCTATTTGGTTAAGACGTCTGGTGTACAGAAATCGAAGGTCGCAGGTTCAAACCCTGCTCGCACTCGAATTATAATAGTAGTTAAAGTATGCTGTTCGGCAACAAGAAATAGGCCGGTACTTCTTATACCATGGCTTTCACGACCGATTTTTACAGTCATCTTAGGAAATAACATCATACAACTTATACCATAAAAAGTATTGAAGCTACTAATAACTAAATTCCTTTCAAAATCAAAATATTTTATTTCGCACTCACACAGGCCTACAAGGGCACTTATAAAACGTCGAAAAAGGTGCACGGTTCGGGTTGGTCGTTTCCTGTGGTGAAGAACCGGCAAGAAACACCATGGTTACTCTTTTAAAATTATTTTTTAAAAGAAAAACCAGCTTTACACCGTTCCGTTTCGATAAATACTGTTAAAAACCTTATTTGACCAGTAAAACCAGTTTCAGTTTAAATACCCCACTGACAAACGCGAACACTTTTCATTTTGTTAACTCAAAGCGTAGCCAATTTGTGTTTTAATGTAGAATCCACTGCATAACAGATTGGTACTGAAAGCAGCAAATATTTTAGAGAATTTTAACTGTCCTGCCGTAATATGAGGACATTTTGCAACACAGTAATTAGTAGAACTCATCACGTCCACAAATCTGACATTTTAATCTCAGAGAAGAATTATGATTTGAAATAAAACGTGTAGTCGTGGTTTATTTTATGCCACGTCGTAATCTGTCGCATTAATAAAGTTGTGGCACAGAACACAAAATTAAAACATGGTGCTTGTGATCCCCGAAGGTTTATGCAGGTGTACTTAATGGGTGTACAAGTACCCTTAACAAAGCCGAAAGGCACTTGTTCTCCCCGTCATTGCGATGATTTTGTTGTTCTAGACCATACCAGGGAACCATCTAGTTACGGAGATATTGGGGGTCAAAGTTCCAACTTTTTTACAAGTTTTTTTTTCTAAATATAAGTTTTTAATGTTATGACTTTATTTTAAATACCACTACGACCCCCGTTATATTCAGTGCATCCATCAGGGCAATATTTTGAGTGCGTTACATTGAGTCCTACCGTGAAACGTGATTTTACACCCCAAGAAAAAAAGTCGTCTCCCAGCAATAATTTTTGTGTAGAGTTACTTAGTTTGATGTACATAATGCTCGGTTGACGGCTTCGTGAAGGGTCCGTTTACACCCTGTATAGTACATCCATATTATGCCAGTTTAGTTTGCGGCAACCACTCAGATATAGAACACTCCCAACTGCAACTGGTCATAAATTCAGTTTCCAAGATGCTACTATGAAATGCGTGAATAAAAGAAAATGTATGATTTCGTAAAGATAATAATAACAAGAGAACAAACATTGAAATAGGTAATTTCAATTCTACAGCGTGGTGTGACCGTCGAACTGCCAAGTCATAGGTCTCGAGTTCGAACCAAAGACACGCAAATTTGAATTTTCGGATTCATGTGCGTATTGTATAATTATCATTTGCTATGGGTGAAGAAAAACATCGTACGGAAACCAGCATGCCTGAGAGATATTTCTCGGCGGCATGTAAAGCCAAGTCAGAGTCCCATGGGCGCCAGAAAAAACTGACACCAGGTTAGGAACTAACCACACGAAAAAGAAGAAGAATTTTGGAGGGAATGTGGTAATCAATGCCTCTTTCTCTGTGCATTAGAAGATGCCTTTGAAGGTAGGGCAAAATACCATAACGCTAAAATTCCTGATTTGATTGACTTGTTTTTCAACAATATCTCTTGCACAGAGCACTTATGTGTACAGTACAATTTAATCATTAACACTAGAAACTGGATATTTACCACGTTTACATTATTTACTAATTATTTTGAATTCTCGATATTTCGGCGCTGTTAATGATAATGTCAGTGGCCATGATACTTTAAAAACTTATATAGTACAATTTAATTAAAAAAACACGATTTTAAAGTTATTTTTGACGTCAGATATATGACTGGCATTTAAATGTTCAGTATGCCTTTTAAAACTGCACACATCCGGTAAAACCAACATCAATTTCCAGATTAATATATTTTCAGTTTAAAAAGTGGTATTTATCACTGAACTTCAAATTTCGTGGTTAAAACATCTGACGATCCCGACCGAAAATAACTCTCATCGTTTTAAACATTTATTTTGATAAATTAAAACAAGTGTTGGGATCGCTTTTACAAACTTCGGGCAAGTTTTATCCGAACCTTCATTGAAAATGTAAGAGCAAATTTTCTTTGCAAGTGTAACTCAAAGTTTTCCAGTGTCGAAGTAGCTCCTTTCTCACCAGTAATAATTAAAGACTTTGGCATTCGTTGGAGAACTGAATATAAACTATCAAATTAGTTGTGTCACTTTTGAGATGGCCTTTTTCTCTTTTTCTATATAACATCATCCCCGTAATCCCCGAATGGTTAGGCAGGTGTACCTAACAGTACACCCACATGTCGCCAGTTATGTTTAAATGCCTTGTAATCAGGGGCAAGCTTATTGCCATCAAACGGGCACAAAATTACACTCCGTAGCTGCTAGTGAGAAATTCCTGATGGAAAAACCCAAGCCCGAGCCGGTAATCGAACCCAGGACCTCATGCTCAGCAGTCGCGATTGCGACCACTACGACCAACGAGGCAGCCTCTTCTTTCTACTTTATAAAAAACCTTAAATGCACTATAAGTGTGACACTGCATAGACTAACCCGCTGAGTCTAGAAGGAACACTGGGTCACTTTAGAAAAAGTTTTCAACTTTGTATGACTCTGTTTTTTCTGCTGATGGAA
Source organism: Noctua janthe (assembly GCA_910589295.1). Taxonomy (NCBI): domain Eukaryota; kingdom Metazoa; phylum Arthropoda; class Insecta; order Lepidoptera; family Noctuidae; genus Noctua; species Noctua janthe. The sequence goes on along the minus strand of OU342556.1, from coordinate 5,641,347 downwards.
AATCACATTGGGAGCATGGCTTCTAAAACACAAAACTCCGATCTGAAATTATTAATCGGAGCGTCTACTCGGCTGGAAGCTGTGTATAATGTGTATAATGTGAGAAAAACATCAAAACTTTGAACACCACAGTCTCAAAGGCCACTGAAAGTTTTATAGCCATACTTTACAATAGCGGATCTTATCTGAAACTGGCTTTAAAGGGATTGTAACCTTTTATTGCTTAAATTGGATCCAAAATATCTGTACGTGATTTATTTTTATTGTTAAAGACCTGAGAATAGAATCTAGGTTTTAGCTGGCATTGTCTTGTGGTAATGGTTGTTAAAATGGGCTTTGTATTTGTGTGATTTAGTACTGATTTGAACTTTAGTTAAATTAGCTGAATAATAAATGAGGTAGGTAATGTTCTTTTGAATAATGTTATCCCCTTGATTGTTGTTTTAAATCATTGTCTTCATAAAATTGATAGGTAATTTTATTGTGAAATTCAAATTCTTGCACATCCATACCTATACTTACTTACTTATTAATATTATAAATGCGAAAGTAAGTTTGTTTGTTGGTTTGTTACATTTTCACGCCTAAACCACTAAAACAATCATCCTGAAATTTTGCATATACGTTGTCAGATGTACAGAAACGGTTGTGTTTTCACCCCGAAAAAAGTATTGTTCCTGGGGAAACAGCAATAACTTTTTTATGATAATAGATGGTGCCACGTGTCTTTTGAGTCACGATTGAATTATATTATTACAAGCAGAGTACAAACCGAATTGATTGTCAAATCCTAAATTAACGCGGGCGAAGCCGCTGGAAAAAGCAAGTCAATAATAATTTTAAAAGATTAAGGTTCTTGGTTATTGTATGATTATTATTAAGTTATTTTGATTGTATGCAGATCATGTCCCTGCGACAAATAAATATTTTTTTCTTTCTTACTTTTCTAATTATCATGAAATGAAGAGTATAAAGTCTTCTGACCTTATTCGTGAGGTTCTTCAGAAAGGTCAGGTGTGTAGTACTCGCAACCGGCGTGCGTGTATGACCAGATGTATGGACGTGGACGAGGCAAAAGGAGTATGTAAGGACTTGTGTGAGGATTCGGTAAATTCACGATTCTCGTTCCACCAGCATTGCTTTTTATTTCTATTATAAATCTGTTGTGCCATTTAAAAACACAATATCTACACGGTGAAAATGTATAAAACAACCGTTTTTAATACCTATTTTTTACTGGCACGTAAGCTCGTTCGTATTTTAGTTCGTAGTCTTTTAAAGTATACAGATGAGCATTGTATTACCATAACTTCCAAAAGAAACCATTAATCCAGCTGTCACGCATGGACGTGCCATTTTTCCCAATTTCTTTCGCTACACTCCATCAAATCTTTGGTAACATGATGGCTTAGAATCGAATGTCATAAATGGCAATTACTTGACGTAACTGGGCGAAGGGTTCCGGAAGGGCACGACGGAAACTTCGTGATTGAGCACTTTTCCCGCCGAGTATCCTTGAGTCTAGTCTTCTCGATTATGACAAGTATCGATTCCTTTTTGGGTTATATCGATACTAGTAATGGGTTAAAAGGTATCACGTGTTTAAGGAGACGTATAATTTATTCGAATATTTTGACTACTACAACCAACTTTTATGATAATTTGGTTTCAGCTTTACGTTCGTTTTGTAATTTAATTGATCACTTGCTTCGTCGAAGGAAAATTTGTGAGGAAACCAGCATACCTGAGAGATAATTTCTCAGTCAAAGGCCCTTGAGTGGCATAAAAACTTGAGAGTTTTTATGCCTAACCTGGTGTGAGCACCAGGTTAGGCACTAACCACACGATAAATAAGATAAGAAGATTTCATTGAAAACGGTATCAATATCCATTGTAGTTTAGAATAAATAAACGCAAAATATATATACATTTTATATAATGAAAGATCTCAAAGCTTATTCGCCATAGCATAAAATCCTTCCTTTCGTCATTTCGTACATGGACTGCCTGAAGTTTTAAGCAAAATGAAATTCAATAAAAGTAAAAACCGGCCAAGTGCGTGTCGGGCCACGCACAATGTAGGGTTCTGTAATTTTCCATCAAAATATGCGGAATTGCCTCCGAACGATGATTTGTATTGTAATAATAAAAAATCTGTATATTCATGCTAAATTACAGCTTTCTAGTACTAAGAGTCTTTGAGCTAAGCTGCGGAAAGACAGACGGACATGGCGAATCTATAAAGGTTCCTTTCCTTGTTGACTACGGAACCCTAAAAAGGTATCGGTGTTACAACAGCTACCGAAGAAAATGTGCCTCCTGTTGAAAATTGTTGTAGGACTGTCGTCCAGAATTTAGCAAACAATAAAATCAGTGTTTAAGAACAATTAACTGGATTAGACATTGATTACATATTGACCCTCGGTCGCATAGATACGACTCAATTGTTTTTTCCGGATAATAATAATTGTTTTATTGCCAAGGGGCAAGGAAAGTTTTGTTTCGATTTAAAGAATCGTACTCAGGAGACATCGATACTGAGAAAGCGGAAATATCTACAGAGATTGTTTTGATGTTGCTGTTAATTGTTTTGGTGTTCCTTTCATTGTTTTATCATAAGAGAATTGTAGGTACAGACGCCAGCACATCAAGCTAATACAATCTGTCAAATTTATTTAATAGGTTTTTCAACTTTATCGCTAAAGCATTAGGTTCAAGGTTGATTGGAAAAAAATTACAGTTTCGGGTAGCTTCATGTGCTGGCGTATGTACCTATTTTTAATTGATTGCAAGAAAAGTAAAACTAAGAAAATTGTTGGCAAGTTTTTTTTTTTCGTTTAATATTTTATTTAGAAATATAAGTTCATTATCTGTATCGTGAATTCCACATTAAGTGACATGCACGATAACTGCGAATTGAGCGACCAAAATGACTTGAATTGACAAAATCATGCTACCGATGTCAACCTTGTGATAAAGACTTTCATCTTTTTATAATTACGAAATACATTGAAAACTATTGCCATTTTGTCTAGGACACAACTTACCTAAGAGTTAGTGCATTAGGTGCAGCTAGCGTCAGCTTAGAGAGAGGCCTCAGCCTCGCTCTCCTGGTCTCAGCAGCTATGCTAGGAGGTGTCTGTGTGGCCACATCCCGTCCTCTTCTCTGCCCCGAGGAGCCAGTACCTCCGCAGCCGTTCATGTAGGAGAGCTGAGGGTGAGAGACGCTCATGCCCACTTTGTTGCGTTGTGCTCTGAGGGCAAAAAATATAAAACTTTAAAATATTTTTTTTTTAGAAAAAACAATGTGCAAATTATCTAAACATTGAATCTGTTGGGGATGGGTAAATACAGGGTGTAAACGGAACCTTCACGAAGCCATCAATCAAGCCTTTTGTACATCAAACTAAGTAACTACGCAAAAATTATTGCTGGGAAACGATTTTTTTTGGGGGTGAAAAATCACGTTTTATGGTAGGCCTCATTGTAACACACTCAAAATATTGTATGCATTGAATATCACGCGGGTCGTGGAGGCCAAAACTGTGCCAAACTGCCCAAACTGTGGACATTAAAAACTTGTATTTTACAAAAAAAAACTTTGAAAAAGTTGGAACGGAGATATTGGGGGTTAAACCCCAATATCTCCGTAACTAGAAGGTTCCCAGGTATGGTCTAGAGCAAAAAAATTACCGTAATGACGGGGAAAACAAGTGTCTTTCGGCTTTGTTAAGGGTATATTTACACCCTTTATAGACATAATATAATAGCTCTGGTTTTTTTGGTTTGGAGAAAACAAGGGAAAACGTGTATGGGATAAGCTCTTCTCTTCTTTCTTCGACCTTTTCCTCTTAATACTATAACTGAACTGTACCAGTATACACCTTTGCCTAACCCCCAAAACCTGATGTTGTGTGGTCCTGAAATCTTGTACAATTTTGGTTTCGGTTAAAGAAGGTCGGGGTCAGTATACTTCAATAGAAACCAATAAAGTACAGTATTTCGTTGTCAGTGACCCCGAGTTACGGCCACCTCAACTACCTAAGTATAATTGGAAGACCCAAGTTTCGCTTAGCATACATGAATCTATCTACACTAATATTATAAAGAGGGAAGATTTATATTGTTGTATGTATGTAACGAATAAACTCAAAAACTACTGGACCGATTTCAAAAAATCTTTCACCAGTAGAAAGCTAAATTATCAGAAAGGAACATAGGCTATAAATTAAATTTATATCATGCGAATTAGCGGAGCTATCACGATTTTTGCGGACGTAGTCGCGGGCGAAGTGCTCGTCTGCCATAAATCTATTTTCTCATATAATCGATTATGACAGATTTTTCACGAGACCGTTAATGATACCTATAAAAATCTACAACTAAGTGGAATTTCATACTGTTACTCGATGCTATATTCAGAATAGGTGAAACTGTTCCACCAAAACTCGCTCGTCATTTTCGTCCAATCATCATCTTCATCATTTCAGCCGAAAGACGTCCACTTCTGGACGTAGGCCTTCCCGAAGTGTCGCCACATTGACCGGTTCCGTGCGTCTCGCATCCAGCGGATCCCTGCAACCTTTACCAGGTCATCGGTCCACCTAGTGGGAGGCCTTGCAACGCAACGTCTTCCAGTTCGCGGTCGCCACTCCAGAACTGTCCGGCCCCATCGGCCATCCGTTCTGCGAGCAATGTGCCCTGCCCACTGCCACTTAAGTTTGGCTATTCTTCGGGCTACGTCGGTAACCTTGGTTCTCTTACGGATTTCCTCATTTCTGATTTGATCACGCAAGGAAACTCCGAGCATAGCCCTCTCCATTGCCCTTTGGGTGACTTTAAGCCTTCTGATGAGGCCCATTGTGAGCGACCACGTTTCGGTCCCGTATGTAATCACTTTTCGTCCAGTGTCGCACCATATTTCAAATACCTAATACAGGCGACACGGTTCCGCACGGCTTAATTTAGCAAAACACGGCCACTACGGCCCGACGAGGCTGTGATTAAGCATTTCGGTTGAGTTCCTAACCATTTAGGCGCGGAAACGCCGGGAAATGTTGGTAACGTGAACCCACGTAGGACGTGAAAATTATTCGGGAAAACCTATTATATTATAAGAGCGTTAACGACTTACAGCATTTCATACAAACTTTCAAGTCCATTTGTTTTTCGAAATGACTGAACCGATTTTAATGAAACTTCAAACATAAGTCTAAAAAACTGACAGAACTTTTCGAAATGTCTTCTTATAAAAAAAGATATTTGGAAATTTATATTCTATGGAAAATCTAAAATTAAAATCGGTCTAATTAAGCTGTAATACTATTTTTAGAAAATGTTCTCTGTTAACATTTTAGACCTATATTCCTGCTTGTGAGTTTAAAGTTTCATTAAAATCGGTTCAGTCATTTAGAAAAAAAAACGACTTGAAAGTTTTTATGAAATGCCGTAAGTCATTATTTATCTGTTTTAATTTACTAGTTTCAACTGTTTTCTTATACTTTGGCCGTCCTTATACCCTGTATTTGTTAAGAACTACGTATTCTAGTCCAGAATCTCGTTTTGTTAATTGATTTTAATCCTGATTTGAATCTATCTAAATTATTGTATTCTTAGAGCTATTTTCACCGTTGAAGCTGAACATAATCAGCACTTCTAATCCACGTTTAAGAGCTGAACTATCAGTTACAATGTTCCGTAACAATAATGGCATTGAAAGCTTTATAAGGTGCCTTAATAGCGTTCATTTTCCATGATTTGGTGAAATTGGCCCTTAGAATTAGGAATTTTTATAGGCCTATCTATTGGAATAACTAAAATATAGGTCATATTGGTCTAAACCAAATGGAGCAGCATCATAACACTCACTGGCATTATTATGAGGGCAAACCAAATAATGCTTGTATACTCTCATAATAATACATTGCACACCAATTAAATTAAAATCGGCACCCAATCAATTATTTGTGGAATGTACAATACATTCAGAATAGATAATACAGAACATAGGTTTCCTATACGTACATAATGAGCGAAAAAATATTCGGTGCTTCGGCATGCTGCACAGCGCGCAATCTGTCGAACAGTCCCGCAGCCCCGGCAGGCATCGGCCCTTGCGGACCCCTTCCTGTTTGCTGACATCTCTTTGAGGCGCGCGTGGAACACGAACGCGCCGTCGACACGGCCTGTCGTCATAAGACGGAAAGACGGCGAGCTAGCCCATTACTCACCGTCCGCAGGCTCGCGAAGAAACGAGCCCTGGAATGGAGATCACGTAGCCCCAGCTAGTGATTTTAAGAAGGTGGCTGTTGTACACAGATGTGAAAGATTGTGAAGAGCTTTTTCGGTTTTCTCAGGATTGTCTTTGGAGAGGCCATCAGTAGACTGCAATTGGCTGAGTTGTGTTGATGGATTGATTGACATTGCGATCGGCGTGCAAACGTGTATATGTGTGCGTGCAGCTGTTTTTGCCCGTAGTATAATAAATAAATAAATAAATTCCATTTATTTCAGGTCCAAGACCCATATAAAAACCAAAAATAGACAAAAATACAAATACAAACACATAAATTATAGCTAAAACATAAATATCAGAAGTACATTAAATAAGAAACATTATTAAATTAAATTCAAAAGTCAAAAATAAATTAAATAAAACCGATACAGAATAAATAAAAAAAAAAAATATGTCAAAATAAATTATCATATTATTAAAAAAATTATAATGCCAACCTTCTGTAGTACTGCTATTCTGTGGTCACCGATCAAAATAATCGGTTAGCGTTTCCAATTTAACAATATTTTTTATTGCATACGTTTTTTCTTCTTTTTTGCCACCAATTGTTGGTAGCCAGCCAGCCCTTTGAAGTTTGGTTTGATTGAATTTTTTATGTAACGAATCTCGGTTTTATTTTGTGGTGTCGGTCAAAGGCAAGAAAAGGGTTGTATTGCTTGTTATTCATATTTTTGGTTATTTCAGAAATATGTGTGGAGAAAGATGCTTATTTTGCTGTTTTCGATGGAGATTTTTTCATTGGAATAATTGGAAAAGGATTGTTTTGTTATTTCTATTCTTTTTCCCATTTGTATACGAGGTGGAAGGAACACAGTACATCATTCTGAGCGTCATCGGTTATAAAAAAAAAAAACAACTGTTTGATATATTTTGATTGTGTAGGTATTGCACTTTTGTAGGAAACAGCAGATTTTTTTTTTAAAACCGATGTAAAATTTCTATGTTTTTATATTTTTAATTCGGTTAAAAAAAAAAATCCCTTCCACTCTGTATATTGTAAAAACCCTGGACAGTTCTTGTATTAAACCTTATGGCTGACGAGGTCACTGACAGTATCACTTTTATTAGCTGTAACCAAAAATACCGACAGCTTCTTATTTTTTCTTTTAAAGTTTAATGCCTTATCCTGTCTTACCACACAGGCTCTCACGCCTCTGACGGTACTTTCAAATTTTCTTTCTACATTAAAATTAAATAACCAGGCAAAAGTAATTTGTAATTATTGCAGCAGGTGGCGTACTGTTGTTTCTGCTTACCCTCAAAGGAAAAAGGCTTGAGTTTATGTATGAATCTATCAAAAAACCGGGAAGGAAAGTTACCTGGTAGTACTAGTAATCCTCCAAGTGAGCTGCCTCGACACAGTCCTGTTCGGAGACAGGTCTGGAGAACTCCTCACACCAACCCGCCGCATGCCTTGACTTATACCATTGTCGAAGCCTCCGCATTGCCTGCCAACAAAGTATAATGTTGAATAGTGGTGAAACGTTTTCGGTGTTATTTTTTTTTTTCAATTGTGCCAGTTTTGCATTAAGTTATGTTTCAAAACTGGCACATCCATATATTTTGTTCAGTTTTGGCATAATTGGTTTAATTAACGTAATGATATTCCCACTGCTGGGGTTCGGACACAGGCCAAGTGGCGAGTGGGCCGTAATCCACCGAGCAAGCTCATTGCTGATTGGTAGACATCACAATCATGTTGGGAGCCGTTGTGATGAAATAAATAACACAAAGTGAAGTTCCTACCTGAATTCACACACACGATCTTTAATCGTCAATTGGTTATCGATTTGAGCTGTCCTGATTGGAGTTATAATAGTCCAGACTAGCACAGCTCTAACTGTGCTAACATTATTGATAGAAATACTTTTGAAATATTTGGAGTCGCAGAGCAATAAACCAATCAACACATTAATTGCCACATCACGCGACGTCGTGTGATGGTACCATACAATTATGTACGAGCAATTATATCATTTATAATATAATTGTGTACGCGCGACGGCCAATCAAGCTATACAAAACCAGTTTATGCGGATCTCTCATTGTATAACAAATCTATACAAAGCGAGGCCAAGTTAAACTGGAAATGTACAGCTTCATGTGCCGCCGTGTGTACGAGCCATAAAATAGCAGCCGCAGCGTATTGGGTTTTGGTATTTGTTATGGCCACTAGGGAATTCATCCATTCCACGATTTTTTTTTATTTTGGCCATCTAGGTAAGTTCAGCATTTTGGCTTGGCAATGAACGTGTTAAATGTTCTCAGCACTGTACACGTCTAAAATTAACTCTCCATACATAGTACCTACTTTTCCCTTTGTAGCCAAGAACCTTCAAGATTATTACATATTCAAGATCATAATTGTTTACAACGTTATTACTCGTAGTTTACAAAAGTTATACTATGTAAATCAATAGATTTTACACGTGTCGGAAGCACGTGTAAAAGTCTGGCGTATGAAAATTGAGTTATTCCGAAATAACTCAACTCCGTTAGGAAATATATCTTGCCAACACATTGTATTTACTATGATAAACAAATGCAACACTCTGGTCCAATAAAGCTCATTTTACATTGACGCAGAATGAAATGGAAGCGAAATCTTACAAAGCATAATGGTCTTTATGTTAATTGTGTTGCGTAGCAGAACAGTTCGAGCCAAAAAACACGTGGCATGACTTCGAGAGAATTCTCGCGCCTTTTCGGGAATTCCCGTAGTTAGCAGCTATTATTATCCTTTGTAAAATTTCGTTACGAAAATATGCTTTTATTCCATAAAAAGCAAAGCAAAGGAACCATAGGCGCCAAAACACGAATACACAATATTGCATTAGTACACTACGTTGCAACGTACCCCGGTGCATCGTTGTGGCAATTTACAACGTTTATCATAAAGAATTACGACACTACGTCGTGTCGTGAAAACTTACTATGCAATCCTGCACATATGATGGAAAGAAACGGGCGGACCCAGTATTATCTGTAATGTGACGTGCACCAAACGATAAGGCATCGTATCATGCACAATGTAGATTTCGAAGACTCGACGCGACCGTGTAATTTAGCTCTTAAGTCCATTATCGCATAAACAACCAACACACATTACACAGATGCCTTTAAATCCTAAATTAGAGAATACTCTGAATCGACGCCAGATATGTACCTAAAGCCCCGTATAGACTCGTAGCACATGCCATAAGCTCTACGAATCGACACATCGCCGATTAAATTCGCTGAGTTGATGGATGCTCACAGTTAGTACGCCATCCATGCGAACTGAGATAGGCATGTGGTAAATTATTCAAGGCGACATGTGTGTGACATGTACGGTTTTACGCAGCTTTACAGTACATTTCATCTGCTGGACCTTTTCCCAACTAAATTGGGGTCTGGTTCCAGTTTTAAATTAATGCAGCTGAATGCCAGTATTTTCCATGGAGCGACTGCCTATCTGAGTTTCACAACCCAGCTACTGGATAAAACGATACCCCTTGGCAAGAATGGTAATAAATTAAACTTTGTTTTTAAAAAGCAAGGTTTTATAAAAATGAAAAGAAGAATATTAGGTTTAATCAATCGACATTGATCACGTATACGTGCAAAGTTTCTGTCGTGTCCGTGCTAAGAAACGTTGAGGAGTTCTCTCGTGAGGAGGCGGTCCTGGCTACAGAATCAATTCATATGTATCGTAAAAATGTATTGTCACCAGAACCAAAGGTGTGTGCAAAATTTCAGCTCAATCGATTTGAGGGAACTGGTTTGAATTTCAGTTGCAAGATTTGACCAGTACCAACTAACTAAATTCTAAAAGGAACATAACAAATGACAAATAAACACACAGGACAAATGTACTTACATCGACAGTGTAAATGTGGTGATGTTCTACAAATAATGGGGCACTGCCTATCATATCCTTCGTTCGTGTCTTGTTGTCAGCTCATAACAGTAACTGAAGGCGCCACACTTCTAGCCCAGTTCATAACCGACTCAATTTAGATTGCCATGGACACGTTAACAAGAATATCAATAAATATCTCAGAAGCTATTCGGAAAGCGTCATAAATTCCAGCAATAATGCACAGTAAAACCAACCGTCTTGAAATCAACGATGCGTTTATTGATGACTTGACATAAATCCAGCCACAGCCAATGTTGGTCATAAGCCCAGGCAAACAATTACATTAAAGCTTTTACGGTCGATTATAGTGTAGCCGCTATTTCATGTATCGATATTTATTGCCAACATTTGGTTCATTTTATGGCAGGAATTTCTTATGATCTTGTTTACAATAATGTCTTTGTGGACAGATAGTTTGTAGTCACTGAGTATGTGTACTGATATAATATTTGGAGTTTAGGGTCAAAGGCTCCGAGAAAAGGACGGCGATATTATTTGCGAACGAATGAGAACTAAGTGTAATAGTTGACTTTTATTGATTTTTGTAATGTAATGATTTTAATGACTTTTTAATGATATTTTTGTATGATTTTCTACTTTACTGTTTTTATTCAATGTCAATTTATTATTTTTTGTTGTATATGGGTATTATGCCTGAATTAAAACACATTTTTTTTTTTATTTTTTTTTTTTATTTGATAAGTTGCCCGCGACCTTCGTCCGCGAAAAATTATTAAAAAAAAATATTACATGGCTACAATACCAAATACCAGCCTATAATGTTCCCACTGCTAGGACACAGGCCTCCTCTCTATGAGAGGGAATGGGCTATAATCCACCACGCGGGCCCAGTGCGAGTTGGTAGATGTCACATGTCTTTGAATTTTAGGTTCTAGGACATGCCGGTTTCCTCACGATGTTTTCCTTCACCGTTTTGAGAGCAGTGGTGATGAAATAAATTACACAAAGTAATGCGCCTGCCCGGGTTCGAACCCACGAATTACTGCTCGTAAGTCGGGACCGCCAACACTGGGCCACCGCTGTTCTGATAATACCAAATAAAAACTTTGAATTTGGCCATTTGAACTGGATTTTGATAACAATTTTAAGGGATTTAATTTTTTTTACACGGAACCCTAGTTACTCCATATAACATCAGCTTCAAGTCAAAGTCCCGTCAAAATTAGCCGAAACAAATAGATAGACAGGCAATCAGACAGTCAAAAATGTTAAAAAGTGTAGTTTTGAAATTACAAACAGACACTTCCATTTTATTTATTTTTGTAGATTCAACTTGTATATTTTCAGTTCAATTGTACAGATTCTTGAATGAGAGATAGAGTTAAAATATATTAGATTTATTCACAGGGTGTAATTCTGATATGAGGCAGTAAAGGCAAGCCCCCCTTTTTAAGGTGCCTGCTGCCCCGTTTCAAAATTCCATCCTGTAGGAGATAACAAAAAACTTGCTCCAATCCTGTCGTTAAAGAACATCGAAACCATTAAAAAGCCATTGTCATTTTGTCCTTGCCCAATAGAGAATCGGTAAATGTAAGCTATAGCAAAGCAAGGTTTCTTTTTTTTTTCAGTTATGTGGTAAAATCCTGTCGCTTCACTGTATGTCTTTATTAGCCATATAAGTCATTATAAGCCCGCGGTGCCCGGCTGAATTTCGGTAATTTTACCATCGGATCATATTACTCGGATAAAAAGTATTTACGTTATAAACTATATGTGTGCCAAATTACATCCAAATCCGTTCAGTAGTTTTTGCGTGAAAGAGTAACATCCATCTATCCATACATACATCCATCCTCACAAATTCTCACTAACTTTCATAAGTATCTACCTGAAACAACTCAAACTCGCAATTTGTTAACAAACTATAAGATCTTAAAAGCCTAAATATCATTTCTATCGTGTCATCAAGCACTTACTTGTGGCGAGGTAGTGCATCCTCGCCTAACCCATTCGTTCCACCTGCTAAAAACCTCCCACCTGGACATAAGTTGCCATGACTGACCTGGATGTCTTTAATTAATTAATTTAATTTATTTATTTGCATAGGACACAACGATCCATAATTTAGTTAGTAAGTACACTTTAAATAGACTTCAGACCCAGGTTGGTCGCAGCAAGGAAAACCTGCTCAGGTGGAGATTCATTAACGACTCTGCCCTGCAGTGTAAATGTGGTGTTGTTCTACAAACGATGGGGCACTTAATATCGCGTCCTACGTGTCCTGTTGTTTATTCACTACAAAAACTAGTAGCTCAGTTCTCGGCTGACACAATTTAGGTTGCCATCGACACGCTAAGAAGAAGAAGCACTTACTCTTTCAACTTTTCAAGTACACTCATAGCAATATACTTCTGTACTTTCATACCAGTCGAGTAGCTTTTTACGATACTAACCGTTCTTCAAAACTTTCCCGATAACACATATTATATCGCTACGATACAGCATCCTCCACTTCTCGGATACCGATCGTGCTCATTGACTCGGAAGATTATTATACCTAGGTTCAATCTCTTCCATTTCCGGGGTTCCGTGCCAAAAGTGTGCCAAGCCAACGGAACCTTATTACTAACTACTCCGCTGTCTGTCCGTCCGTATGTCTGTTAAAGGGCTGAATTTTTAGAACTGTAAAAGGTAGACAGTTGAAATTTGCACATAGTTTGTACTACTGGCCGATATAACAACAAAGAATAAAAAATTAAATAAATTTAAAAGTAATGGGGAACCCCCCCATACTGAAACATGTTTATTAGGTTTTTTTTTTAATTAACTACATTTTAACTCACAATTTAGATTGCCATCGACACGCTAAAAAGAAGAATTAACTATTTGAAAATTATAGTGTTTATATTTAAGCCTTCACGATGCCGTCAACCAAGCATTCTGTACATCGAATTAAATGACTCTACGCAAAAATTGGGGTGAAAAATCACGTTTTACAGTAGGGCTCAATGTAACGCACTTAAAACCTAATAATATAGTGCTGATAAATGTGATGAATAGAACGGTGGTCATGGGGGTATAGAAAGTTAAGTTATAATTTGAATTAAAATTAAAATTTTAATAAAACTTGTGAAAAAGTTAGAACTCTGGCCATCAATATAAACTAGAAGGTTCCAAGTATGGTCTAGAACAAAATAAATTTCGCAATGACGCGATGACAGGGAGAAGTCTTAGTGCTTTTCGGTTTCGTTAAGGGTATCTTTAGACCCATTATTGGACGGCAATACGGAACCCTTCGTCTACAAGTTCGACTCGCACTTGGTCGGTATTTGAACCCCGTTTAGATAAAGGTTCTTTTGAACACCTAATCCCTAAGGAATGAGATCGAAAATTCAAATCTGTTTCGTGAATACCTTTCTTGTTCATTTTGATATAAATCTTGGAGTAAATCCAAATGTAGTGGATGGATGGAAATCTGCAAGCCTTTTATCCTTTGGGAGTAGGTAGACTTTGATGCAGAGTTCTAAATACAGTAGGTGAAATTACCGTAATGTTGCTTAAAAGATTAATGTAGCCAGATTACGGTGTGTATGTAAATTGTATCGTATAAGTCGAGGAAATCTTTTGATTTCAAGAAAGAGTTCATGGATAATAAGGTAGGTAATGCTCAACGATTTTCTTCAAGTACTTAATTACATTATGCCAATCGCCCTTTTTTGCGCCTTTGGTCTTATAAAACACGCGCATTTTTATTTTATTAATACTTTTTTATTTTTATACTAGCTTTTTCCCGCGGCTTCGCTCGCATTAATTAAAAACTTGGCAATCAATTCGGGTTCTACCTACTCTGCTTGTAATTATATTATTAAAATAATCATGATTCGAAAGACACGTTGCGCCATCTATTATCATTACAACGTTATTGTTGTTTTCCCCTATGTCCATTTCTGTACACTTGACAACGAATATGCAAAATTCCTCAAGATCAGTTCAGTGGTTTAGGTGTGAAAAGGTAACAAACAAACTTACTTTCACGTTTATAATAATATTAGTAAGGAAGTAAAGATTATTTTATATTCCATTGTGTTATATTCCAATCTCGGCGAGTGGGACTAGGAGTCCATAGCACAGGGTATCCTAGTTTAAATTCCTGACTCCTACAAACCTTAGTCCTTCCAATATTTGTAACATCTGTATATTTCTGGTTAATTTTTTGTTTTCTTACTACTTACTTATTACTTAATCGTCATTTTTTTTTCAGTCGGGTAAAACAACCCATAGGTGAGACTTCTCCTGTATTTATCTGCGACACCAATTTTAACACACTATTTTTGTCTAACCTGCAAACCAACACTCAGCTTGCATCGTCTAAACCCAATAAGTGTTCCTAAGACTTAGACGCCGCAAGTTGTCACTAATCCACCTAACTACTGAACATCGCACCCGCTCCCAAGAGTCTTTCGTATATTTCCACAAGCTAATTCCACAGAATACAGCAGAAGGTCGGCTCCGTACACCGATCGAATAACAGTTCCTTTTGGCTGTACCGTAGTCGGGTTAAAAAGGCGCTCGCATCGATGAACACGCACATATTATGGCGAACTAAAAAAAAATGACAGATGCGAATCCGAATGCAATGACGTGTCGACGAGGCAATTTGTGTCAGGTGTCCCATCACCAACTGTTAGCTTTTTCCTAACTATATTGGGGTCGGCTTCCAGTCTCACCGGAAGCAGCTGAATACCAGCATTTTACATGGAGCGACAGCCACAACCCAGTTAGTACTGGGTAGTACGATATTCCTTGGTAAGACTTGCGTCAAGCGTCACGCACGCGCATTACTTACTACCGTCGCTAGACAAGTTAAGTCGCAGTCATTTGTGACAGATCTTTTTTTATTTATATTTTGTCTTATTAGTCATCGTCGCAAGACGCGAGTCGCTTGAACGTAGAGCTCGTGGTCAAGTTGTAAATGTGCGTTTTCTTTCAATTTACGGAGTACAATGAAACTAACCTTCGGAACAAGTATTTGTCTTGTGCTAATTTCCTTGGCTGACTGCCAAACGGTTTACAAAGAGGGCCGGGTCATACCATCGATAATAATGAACGAGTAACCGGTTTGTTTTTGAGCCTTCTCAAAAAAGGGCAAATTCCTCAGTTCCTCAAATAAACAAAGTTTTCTTAGATTTAAAAAAAAAACCTTTTGATCCATGAGTATCTGATTATGTGTTTATTGATTTATAATAGTCGATTGTACATACTTGTGATGTTCTGAGAATGTTACATTGTTAAGCAGGTGTGATCATTTATTAGTTGATTGATCTTGTGATGCAATGCCTCGTTGAAAGTTTTACTGCGAAAATGTATGTAGTAAGAGTACGTCTGGAATGCGGTATTACGTAAATGGTTTAACTATGTAATATTTTCATCAGATCTACAACTTATAAATTTCTCAGTAGCAGCCACGGAATCTGGATGTGTGCCCGGCTGATGGCAATAGGCTCGCCCCCTATTACATGAGATATTTAAACATAACTGGCGAAATGTTGCTGTACTATTACTGTCCAGCCGCACGCAAAATACGCGCTTTGACGTGGAGTTGCGGACACCAGCCCGTTATACAATACAATACAATACTGTCCAACCCTTCTTATATTACAGGCGTGATGTTATGTTATGTTATCTACAACTTTTCCGAATTAACGATCTAGTTAAACATTTTTTTCATTCAAGCTTGTTTACCCACACTCATCATCTCCCTGTCCTTATCCCAGGTTACTTGGGGTCGGCGGAACTAGTTTTTTTCTTCCATTCTTCTCTGTCAACCGTCACGCTATTATTTACTCCTTTTTCTTTCATATAATTCCTGTTTTCCCACACTAAAGGATATTTCGCTACTAAACTTATTAAGTACAAACTGATTGAAATACTGTACTATAATGTTTATTTGACCAACACGCTACTACTCCTTTGTACCCATCAATATACGCAGATGTGGCTCCCCACGAGAGTCCATCATTATTGAATCAATAGGGTTCGAACCCGCACTGCCTATAGCTCGGGGTAGAATGTATTTTACCCATAAGTAGGATATTCAATATTGTATATATAATAGTGTATATTTTGTAAAGGAATGTAAACATAATATAAAAAAAATATAAAAGATAGACGTAAGGAGACAGCAAAAAACCGTGAAGAAAATTGAAGTACTTGAAGTACTTCAATTTTCTTCACGGTTTTAAATAAACAAAAGGAGAAATGAAGATGATTGAAGCAATTTCTTAATCTAATAAAACAATGATTTTATGTGTTGAGATAAAAAAAATATGTCAAAGAATATTTTTAAACAAGAGAAAACTTCTCAACCCTCTTTTAGGGGTCCGTAGCAGAATGGCAAAAGACGGAACCTTTATAGATTCGTCATGTCTGTCTGTCTATACGTCTGTCCGTCCGTATGTCACAGCCACTTTATTCCGAAACTATTAAGACTACACAGTTGAAACTTGGTAAGTAGATGTATTCTGTGAACCGATTTACGATTTTTATACAAAAATAAAAAAAAACTAAAAGATTAAGGGGGGCTCCCTATACATGGAACAGACACTAAAAAAAAATCATCAAATCAAAACGTGCGGGATGTCTACAGATATATCTTTAAAAATGACATTGAGGTCCCTAAAACCATTTTTTCCCAAAGTCAAGATAGGCACTTCCAGTGTAGTAATTCCGAAAAAATGTAGGATACTTTTTTTCAGAATTTTCCTCCTCTTTCTTACTTAGAAATTAGAGAGACATAGTACACACATTTTACCACTTTAGAAGTGTCTATCTTTCAAACGATTAATAGAACGTAAAAAAACTTTCAACGAAAATTGGTTTGAATAAGATTTGATGTTTAATTTTTGAGATAATTAAGGGATTTTTTCATCAAACTGCATCAGTAACTTTGTTTTTCATTAACATACAATAAACAAATTTAGTTTTGCTGTTGCATGCAATACAATACAACATATGAATGAGCCTTTAAAATATGTTTATTATATTGTTTGGTGCTACGGAACCCTGTGTGCGTGTGAGTACGACTCGCACTTGGCCATTTTTTTGTTAATAACTAATTATTTGAATTCTATATATACCTACAAAAAATTAGTTTAAATATTATTTTTGTGTGCAAATATCACAAATAACGATAATTGAAATTATAATTCACTAAATACCTACGTATTTCATTAATTCCTGCCTTCTCGGTAACACAAATCAAATGAAATCATCACAATAATTATTTCTAACTCACTGAAAATTCGATTCGAAAACATACAAAAATTCTTCAAAAACATCTTGCTTAAATAAGTACTCCAAATTAATTAAGAAAAGCATTCCTTCAGGCTTAATTAAAAGCATGTAAACGTAACTAAGGTCCACAAAGTAAAAGTGAAAGGCGCGAACAGCCCTAAACTTTTCCTTGCTTTTTAAGTTCAAAGTCTTTGATTATCAAAGAATTCCTTAGTAGAGTTCTTGTTTTCACGCGGTAGATCAAAGAGAGTTTGTTTATTGAGTTTTCTTTGTGTAAACAATCGTTTTTGCATTGAAAGTGGTTTCATTGGTTGTGTATTCAACCGTAAGCGAAATTGCTTTCTTTTTCTAAAAGGTGGGTAGTGTATTTATTTAATTAAATGTACTGTCACGTTGCAACTTTCCTATAACCTAAAAAAAACAAAGAGACATTTGACAACGGAAATGTAAACAAGCTTTTGAAATAGTGTGACGTATTTTTTTTTCGTATTCTTCTCAGTCCGCCATCTTTGGGAATCCACCATATTGGGTTTCGAATGACATCACTTAGCTAACCATGCTTAATCAGTTGGGGACAATTGTTTTAAAATTCAGTGGCAAGATTTGACCTAGACAAACATACAAACATTGCAAGTTCAATAAAAGCTTGTAAAAATGTATTGAATTGACATAAGTAGTAGAAACACGAACTTTTTTCCGATTAACCCGATGACCGATTGACACTTATCTAGGTCCTAAGGTTGTCCATGGAATATAAAACACAAGAACTACTAACAGTTTCATCCCAAAATCATGAAATGAAAAACGTAAACGAAATCCTTCGTAAAACTAGTTTGCCAGCAAAACATGATGACCAAGGGGCTTAACCACAAAAAGATCTCCTAATAATGACAAATCTATAGACAATGATGATCGTTCCCTCAAATGACCCACGCAGAGTAACCTTTGTTTGATTTGGACCCCGTTTTCCTCGTCGTAAGGGAATGATGGACGGTTTGACAGCTAAGGAGCTACCGATTATAGGAATATTATTATTGGTGAAAAGGAAAATTAGATATTTTTTATTCAAATAAAAAAAACAATATTTTGTCGAAAAATCGTGTTAGTCAAGCAAAATATTGGTTTAGTAGTGCGAGTGCTAAGCATAAGGTCTTGGGTTCGATTCCCAGGTCGGGCAAAGTGTTATTGGGTAGAAAAACCCAAGTTGAGACATTAAAGCTTTTGGAATGATAAACAATTAATCAATTAGTAAGTCTGTAATGTGACGGGCTCGTTAGGGGTTGCAAGAGTGACTCCTAAGCATGAGGTCCTGGGTTCGATTCCCAGGTCGGGCAAAGTGTTATTGGGTTTTTCTATCAGGAATTTCTCAGTAGCAGCTACGGAGTCTGGACTTGTGCCCAGTTGATGGAAATAGGCTCGCCCCTATTACTCGGGACTTAAAAAATAACTGGTGAATTGTTGATACTGCCTATTGATAAGTACACTTCTGCCACAGATGGTATAATACTACGCCTCTGCGTAACCCTTCGAGGATTACAAGCGAAGTTTTATGTTCATGTAAGCAAAATTGTTGTCTTCCAAATAGAAGATTGTAGAAGGGGTCTACACAAATTGTCAATTCAATACATTTTGACTTTTCTTTTATCGTAGAAGCTGATAGAATATCACTTGTCTAGAGGTGTAATATTATTTTGAAAAAACTACCTAAAAAAAATGTGCTTTATTAAATTATTGATGCGGAGTTGATTTCGTTTTTAAATTAGACTTTACAACACGGAAATAGATACTATTGTACAAAGCCACAATGAAATGCCAAGAACGGCTGGCACGTGTAGAAAATGTTTCCCCAAAATAATCCCGCGGGACTTGGAACAAATTGTGCGCGGTTTGGTGATTTCCGTAAATGTCGAAAAGCCCTGCCATATTTAGTATACGTTACAGTAAAAGGTGGCCTTACCTACAGGTTTTATTGTAACTCATCATCATCTGCCTAGGCTCATACGAAATACTTTGGGGTATGGTTTCCAGTCTTACCGAATTCAGTAGAATATCAGTCTTATTTTTACACAGACCGACTAGCTTTCACCACAACAAAATTAATTCATAAAAGACTTCAGCTAGAACTTTTGCTACAAAAACAAATTTGTCCGAATTTTCGCTCCACGTTTACGTACCGTCGCGTCGCGTGCACATAGTATGTTTTGACCTTAATGTGTTCTCAGTTGTGCACCTAACACGGCTGACTGCACACATCTGCACAAGACACGGTCCGAATGACATGCGGTTTTTGTACGACGTCACACGGAATTGAGGGCAGCGAATCCGTAATGAGGTGCCGACAAAAACAGGGGTGTTGATTATATTATTTATTGTAGCTTAAAAATATTAAAAAATACATTGACTCTCAATCTATGTGAGTCTTACCAAGACCAACGCGCCAAAAATCTAATTCCTATTTTGCATAGATCTTGAAATAAACCTCTGTGACAGAATGATCTTCTTAGCGTATCAATGGCAAAAAGTTTAAAATATGTTTAGCCCAAAATTCAGCCACACGAACCCCGCTCACTGATGCATTAAAATAAATCATCAAGAGCGCAGGTGATAGGGTGCAAGATGGAAGGTGGGCCATTGTTTGTGGGGAGACACCGCAAACGCACTTGAGGTCTGAGCCGTCCATGAACCTAAGAATGATAAGAAAGTGATACTATAAAGGTACCGATTTTGCATTATTATTTGGAACCTTAAAAAGCACACAATGATCAGCTATTATTAACTGAGTAAACACACTCTTTAAATAAAGCTCTAGTCTGGTCTGGAATGCTGCGCGGTATGCGGTACAAAATTCTCTCGCACTGATTGTACCAAATAACTTGTATAGAAGTGTTTAAACTGGCTGCGAATAGTCGTGTGACTTTTTAATCAATATAACGATTGTCACGCGCAGTCGCTTATTGCATCCTGGCGGAGTCCACCTGAGTTGGAACCGTCCTTTACTGAATCTGTATGTTTGTTACCTTCATCATCATTTATCATTCTCCGTCAGTCTTTCTTCCATACTTCTCTATTACTCGTCATCTCAGCAGTCACTTCCTTTCTAGTCATACCATCCTTCATATAGTCCATCCATCGTTTCTTTAGTCTTCCTCGTATGTTTGTTACCTTATGTCAGCTAAACTACTGAACCGATCGTCGTCAAATTTAAAAAAAAAAAATATAGCCTGAAATCTGGAGAAGGACATAGGCATTTCATCCCGACAATTAATGATAAAATACAAGCAGAGGAGGTCGTTGGCGAAACTCTTGTTTTCTATATTCTTAGAACTTCTAACATTCCTATTGGACAGTCCCTCTTTGATACGTATTTATTTCAGTACCTGTTCGGGACAGAGGTTTAGTGGCACTGAAAGTGGATTTAGAGCTTTAGATCAGGAGAGGGTTCAAGTGAGGTTTTTCGATTTGTGGTTGCATTTGCTTTTAGAGGGTTAATTTAATGATGGATTTAAATTCGCATGTTGAAAATGGCTATAAAAGTAGAGAAAGATCAGAAAAATCATGGATGGACTGTGTAAAGGATGATATAGCTCGAAAAGAGGTGTCTGACGAGATGACGAGAGAGACGAGAAGTAAGGAAGAAGAAGACATGCTGCGCCAACCCCAACTAAATTGGGATAAGGCCAAAAAAATGATGATGGTAAGGTTGAAAATGGAGACAGTTTTAGGATTTTTATATTTCTTGTAGGACTTGTTTTTTTTTTGTTTTATGTGGAATGCAAAAAGCTTTTTTTTTCGGTTTAATATATTTCAATTGTTAGTAAAACGAAAAAGCATTATGAATATCGAAACGTTTAAATTTGTACCTGTAACAATTAATTTAATGTCACGTTAAACAGTTTTCTAACTAAATCACGGCATTGGTAATACCTGCATTATTTAAAACCACAACGTTCAATGATTTTAGCATCAGTAACGTGTTGTGACAGATTCCGCCGCGCCGCCCACTACACAAATACTCCATTTTGTTTTAATCTTTATTTACAACGTGTCAATGTGGGGTGAATAATGTGCTGTTATTTTCCTTACATATGGTAGGCATTATTATGCTATCAATTTGTTTACAGGTAAGAAAACAAGGACCGCCAAAGTTCAAGTAGAAGATATACCAACTTGTACTTTATAATAGGTATAGGTATTGTAAAAATCATTATCATCAACATCATCATCTGCCTAGCCTTTTCCCAACTATGTTGGGGTCGGCTTCCAGTCTAACCGGATGCAGCTGAATACCAGTATTTTACATGGAGCGACTGCCTATCTGACCTCCACAACCCAGTTAGTACTGGGTAATACGATACCCCTTGGTAAGACTGGTTGATTAACACGAAAAACGGGATATTTATCAAGTTTACTGATTGATTTGACGAATGTGTTTAATTTAGTGACCATGATACCCCACTTGGGCGGAGCACCGCCGTGTCCTCGTAGCGGCGATTGGCGGCGGCGATCTCTCGCGTCCGGCCTTGGTTCAAGCCATGGTCCGGAGCGAGAGGGAATGGGAAGCCGTCACCTCCTTCTGCGAAGCAGTCATGCTAGTGAAGGAGGTGGCGGGACGTGAGAGGGAAAGAACCTCACGTCCCAGCCGCCGCGGGAGACGCCCTGGGCGTCGGGGGTCACGTGGTGGCTCCCGGCCACCGTAGGCGCGGGCCTGTGGACGGCGAGTTATGGGCCAGCTCGCCGTCCGGCCGTCTTATGACGACAGGCCGTGTCGACGGCACGTTCGTGTTCCACGTGCGCCTCAAAGAGATGTCAGCAAATAAGTAGGGGTCCGCAAGGGCCGATGCCTGCCAGGGCTGCGGGACTGTTCGAAAGAGATACCGTGGCTCTGGAACACAAAGGGCAAAGAAGGAACATGGATAAATAAAAAAAAAAAAAATAATAATAAAAAAAAAAAAAGTGACCATGACAGTTTAAAATCTTATATTGTAACAATCAATCTTATTTATTTATTTATTTATGTACACACAAAATACTAAACAAAAATAACATTAAGATAGAAGAGCACAAAGGTACTGCTTATCATTCTTCTTGCTTTTCTGCTTATCTTTCTTTTTAATCTTCTTACCAATCGGTATTTTTTTTAATAAAATCTGTATATGGACTGCCTCGTGGTCTAGTGGTCGCAAGCGCTACTTCTGAGCATGAGATTCTGGGTTCGAATTTCAGGTCATGCACGGTGTTATTGGGTTTTTCCTTCTGGAATGTCTTAGTACCGGCCCCGAGTCTGGATTTGTGTCCGGTTTATGACAATAGACTCACCCGTATTACATGGGGCTTAAACTTAACTGGTGAATTGTAAATGTAGCTACTGAGACATACCCTTCTAGGATGTCGGTATACAAGGCAAGTACTAAAAAATGTAGTTTATAGTCTTCAAAATTTTCTCTTCTTCCCCAAAATTAAGTAAAGTTACAGCCACAGTTAAGCAGCAACTTTTAGTTTTTCCTCCGACAGAATGACTTGGCTAGAATGACTTATAAATTACTAAACGAGAAAATCTCTTGGCAAGGCGTTTGCTTACAAAACTTGGCGAGAACGTAGCCAAGTGACCTGCTAAATTAGAGTTAGGAAACTCTTAATCTTGCTCCAAGCAGTCGACATGAAATTATTTTTGAGTTACACACACTTCAGTAAAAGAATTCTGAAATCTTGACTCCAAAAGGTTTGCATTATGTATGTGATATAAAGATGTTAAATTATAGATGTATAAGAAAGAAAAATATCCATGAGAGCCGACGAATTGCCGACGTAGCTTATAAAGCTGCCAGACTAAAGTGGGATTGGGCAGACCATGTATGCCGTATGCACAGCTGTGGGCCCAAATATCGCAAGACTGGAGCCCTGAAACAGCTATACGGGGTCGCGGTAGACCGAAGAGAAGATGGCGGGATGTCTTGGATGGCTTCCTCACGAATTGGCGAGAAGAAGCACACCATCGTGAGAAGTGGAAGGAATGGGGGGAGGCCTTTGCTCAGTGGGACAATCTATGAGAGCGTCGTTTAATAAATCAGTTTGAATTTGACATTATGAAATTCTCTTTTGGTAGCGTTGAAATCACATAATTAGATTTCGTTGTTGCATGCAATAGATAAGCCTCGCTTTCGCTCACAAATTATTACTATTTAACTCCAAGAAGATAATCCTATTTGAAACATCGATCGTATAATATGTAAATGTTAGGGCTACAAGTTTATAAAACGCATACAATGGTGCGGGTTCGTTTGCGTAAATTAATTATATTTACATAATCTTAATATACAAAAATCGCCTGTCACTATGTTCGTAAACGTTAATCTCCGAAACTACTCAACCGATTTAAATTCGATTTTGTGAATTAGTATGGTTGGTTCCAGCAGCAGCTTCACCTTCAGTTAGTTGTGAATCCCATGGGTGGTGCTGTTGTTAGTAAATTGCACTCGTACGAAGCCGGGTGGGTCTATAGTATGTTTATAAGCTATAGCCTTATGTAATTCTCATGTATACGCTACATCATCGTAAGGTTTCAACAAAATCCATTTAGTTGTTTTTACTTGAAAGAGTAACTCATCATCATCTGCCTAGCCTTTTCCCAACTATGTTGGGGTCGGCTTCCAGTCTAACCGGATGCAGCTGAATACCAGTATTTTACATGGAGCGACTGCCTATCTGACCTCCACAACCCAGTTATTACTGGGTAATACGATACCCCTTGGTAAGACTGGTTGTCAGACTTTTTGGGCCACTGACTATCTAACGATTGTCAAAAATCTACAAATGACACCCGGGACCAACGGCTTAACGTGCTTTCAACCGATTTTAATTCGATTTTGTGAATTAGTATGGTTGGTCCCAGCAGCAGCTTCACCTTCAGTTAGTTGTGAGTCCCATGGGTGGTGCTGTTGTTAGTAAATTGCACTCGTACGAAGCCGGGGCGGGTCTATAGTAGCTTTATAAACTACAGCCTTATGTTATCCTCATGTATACGCTACATTATCAATAGTTTCATCAAAATCCATATAGTAGTTTTTACTTGAAAGAGTAACCATCCATCTTCATAAACTTTCACATTAATAATAAAAGATGTACGATGAAAAACTATTATGGTCATTTTTTACTACCGTTTTTGACGTTGTGAGGCACCAACCTGACCTGTTCATATACTCCAACTAACAGTTATGAATCTTACCTTCTCTGAGTCCCACCAGGTACAGGAGTGGCGGCAAGCCGTGCCTGCCGCTTCAGCAGCTGTACAGTCAGCGCAAAAGAGACCACCATGGTCAGCATAGGAATGTAGAAGGCCACCAGCGAGCCGAAGATCCAGAACAGACGGTTGTTGATCACGCAGAGGTCTGGAGTCGGCATTATGTTGGAGCGATTTATAAGACCTAAGAAAAAAAAATGGTTAAAAGAGTGTATACGGTTTTTTTTAAACTGACTTAGGCTAGGTTTCCACCAGAGATGTTGAGAGTTTTTTTTAAATGTTGCAGCACCATGCTGAGATTCTTTTTTTATGTTTACTTTTTTTATAATTTTTGTACTATTGTTATCTCATCCGTTTTTTTTTGTTTTTTTTTTTAATAATAATAATAAAATTTATTTCAGACCGTAAGTCCATAAACAAACACACATTACAATTTTATACATACAACATCAATACATACATGAAAACACATTCTACACAAAAAATACACTAAACAACTTATTTTAAATATTGGAATGACGCACGATGACTGGTCATCCATTGCCACATCATTGGACTATCCATCCTGTCAGCTACTATAGCCATCAAGCTGTTGGAGCTGTCGCGCACTCGCCGAATCAAGGATGTTATCCGTGTCCGCATCAGTGCGTAAAAATCTGGCACGCCATTCTCCGCGAACATCTCCGGTGCACTGCAAAAGCGCGGCAGCCCCAACATAACTCTGGAGGCGTTATTGTTTTGTCCTGTGTGAGTCTAATAAATATTTTTTCTTCTTCTTTCTTCTTCTTCTTCTTCAGATGAGCGAGGATGCGTATCGAGGGATGTGTGTGAAAATAACCAATAATATCGCTTCTTTTTCACAGCCTAAGGTATGCTAGCTATGTGATTGGTTAGTTCCATACACACACCTCGCGATGCATCCTCGCTTATCTCTGGTGGAAACGCAGCCTTCTTGAGGTTGATACCCAGGTCAAGCCAAGTGTTAATGATGGAAAGACATATCTGGAATTTCTCAGTAGCAGCCGAAAATCGAAAATTGTAACCGATTGATGGCAATATGTTCGCCCCCTATTACATGGGACTTAAACATAAATGATCTGTGTGTGTTATAAGTACCTATTCCTTTCAGAGATTACTGGCGTGATGTTCTTGTGTTGTTGTTGTTTGTTGTTGTTGTGTGTATTATAAAATAATAATACAAAAGATTTTTAGCATAGTTTTAAACTTAACAATAAATAAAACATAAACGATGTTCACATTAATTTAAATATCTCTCCGCCTAAGTTCTGTTACATTTAGTTTATGCGAACAAAAGTGGGGAAAAACATTTATCTTTAAACATGGTACTAGCAGTTTATTTAGTTATAAAAATCAGACTTTTCAAGAAGACATTTCAAGTAATTAAGTTGGCACTTAAGTATTACATAAACAGAACATAACATCACGCCTTTAATTCCCGTAGGGTTAGGCAGAGGTGTACCTAATAGTACACCGACATTTCGCCAGTTATGTTAAAGTCCCTTGTAATAGGGGGAGAGCCTATTGCCATACACCGGACACAGATCTAGACTCCGTGGCTGCTACTGAGAAATTCCCGATGGAAAAACCCAATAACACTTAGCACGACCTGGGAATCGAACCCAGGACCTCTTGCTGAGTAGTCGCGCTTGCGGCCACTCGACCAACGCGGCAGTATTAAGTATTACTTAAAAGAAAATCTCTAACAGGATCAATACTCTCCAATTAAAATCTGAAAGGTAGTAGGCCACAAAACACGACGACTCTTAAATGATGAAAATCCGCAAATCAGCTACACTGCCAATGACTTGTAATTTTTAAAACCTTCTTTTCCCCAATTTGGTTTCAAGTTAACATTGGCAAGAAGCCAATTTCTCCTTCCAATTTCTAAGTACACACCAGCGCATCAAGTTACCACAAACTGCCAAATTTTCTTATTCGATTTTGAACTTAACCTAACCTAAAATTTTATGGTTTAAAATCATTTGGAGAAATTTGACAGTTTATGGTAACTTGGTGTGCTCGTGAGTGTATGTTTAATCACGTAGGTATGTAATTAAGAAAGTAACACCTAAATTGTAAGCACAGTTTAATGTCAAACTTGTGTCCTTAACTTAAAGTGGGCAATAACTTCAAGTGTAAGGCAATATCTTCGATTGATTGTCACTAGTTTTCAAGTGGAGTTTAAGTGTTACTAATTGATATCATATGTGATTGTAAGTTACGTTGGACGTGACTTCCTCGTTAGTCTGGTGGCTTGCAAGCCTGCTTGCTGAACACTGGGTCTTTAGTTCGATATCCAAGTCGTGCAAACTGTTAGTTAATTTTCCTTTTAGGAATTTTTCAGTTGTGAATCTAGTTCAGTGTTTAGTTCCCTGTCCTGTTGCTTGCACATCACAGGAGCTAATGGACGCTACTGAAAGTGCTGAACTCGTTACCAAATTTTAGGTTTGTACGTTCAGCAACCGCACATTGTATTTTAGCCAAGTTAAAATACTGCAAATTTTGTTAATTTATAAAAATGTAGTATTACCACGTACGCAAGTACCTCAGTCTTCGGTTTAATATCGAGCTAGCGCAACATTTAACATTTTGTAACTTTTTGTAACATTTTCTATTATTTTCTTCTTACATTATTTTAGTGCGATTTTGTATTAAATACCTTTTTGAACATTAACATTTATTTTTATTAAATAATGCTATGCTGTATAGCTTCTGCATGAGCCATAGTTACCTGCCTGGTGAGATGATGCGAACAGTGGTTGTGCCAATTGCTAAAAACAAAACTGGTGACCTCGCCGACAGTAGTAACTATAGGCCCATTTCATTAACAACTGTGATATCGAAGGTTTTTGACAGCATGCTTAATAAGCAATTAAATAAAGGTGTAACCATGCATGATAACCAGTTCGGATTCAGAGCTGGGTTGCCAACTGAGAGTGCAGTTTTATATCATAAGCATGCTGTCACATACTATGTGAAGCGCGAGACGCCGATTTACGCCTGCTTCCTGGACCTCTCCAGGGCTTTTGATCTGGTTTCTTATGATGTGTTATGGAATAAATTAGAGCGGGCTAATTTGCCGATAGAACTCGTTAACATTTTAAAGTATTGGTATGGAAATCAGATCAACACTGTGCGATGGGCTGGGGCATTATCTCGTCCGTACGGGTTGGAGTGCGGGGTGAGGCAGGGGGGGTTGAGCTCACCAACGCTTTTCAACCTTTATGTGAACGGACTTATTGCCGAGCTCAGTAATACCAGGGTTGGATGCTACATGGACGGTATCTGTGTCAATAATATTAGTTATGCTGACGACATGATGTTGCTGAGAGCGTCAGTCTGTCGCTTGAGAAAGTTGGTTGCCCAGTGTGAGACTTACGCCAAAGTACATATAGGCTTGGCGTATAACTTCAAAAAGTCTGTGGTCATGGTCTTTAAGGCTGGGGGTAAAAGCCCTGACAGAGTGCCTCCTGTACTACTGTATGGCACACCTTTTCAGAGAGTACAGAAGTTCAAGTACCTTGGTCATATATTGACCCCTGACCTTAAGGACGATGATGACATTGAACGGGAGCGGAGGGCATTGTCGGTTAGAGCGAACATGTTGGCTCGCAGGTTTGCACGATGCTCACAACCAGTCAAAGTCACGCTCTTTCGAGTGTACTGTACTTCATTATACACGTACAGCCTGTGGGCTAGATGTGCGCAAAAATCTTACAGTGCTCTCCGCGTTCGATATAATAATGCGTTTAGGATGCTGGTGGGGCTGCCTCGCTTCTGTAGTGCATCGGGGATGTTCGCGGATGCGCATGTGGATTGTTTTTACGCAACAATGCGTAAAAGATGCGCTTCGCTGGTGCGCAGGGTGTGGAGCAGCACCAACAGTATCTTAAACATGATTGCCAGTCGCCTGCACTGTGTTTATGTGGGTCGCTGCTGTGCTATCACTCATGGGTTGTCGCAGCAGTGATCCACCGTTATTTCTTGTGTTGTATTGTTCAGTGTTTACTAACATAGTCGTAAGTTTTACTAACAGTTTTTGAGTCATGGATACTTGATTAAAGAGAATTCTATTCTATTCTATTCTATTAACATTTAACCATGCCTTCCTTCCTTCGAACCGGATGCCCGAAGGTTGACTCTATATAAATTGTTTTCGAAACGCTAAGAAGCAGAAGTGTTTAGTTTGCTTAGTAGCAAAATATTCACTTCTCGTTACATAGGTTTTATAATTGGCGAAATGCTGTAAACACGCCTCTGTATAACTTCTGGCAAATACAGGCTTTATATTATCGTTAAATTAAGAGTCGTAGTTTGTTGGTGTTTGATTTTCACTTTGATTTCTGATCAAATGAACCGTTGCGTAGTAACAGTGTTTTGTATTAATTTCCAAGTTGCTATTTTAAGCTATCGGGTTCTGGGTTGGGCACGTTTATGAGTTTAGCTCTTTGAATGTTATTATCAAAATGAGAAAACAATAGCATGTTTTGTTTTGCCTTTACAAAGCATCTAAATTACTGGTAGGTATTGGTTGTCACACCGAATTATTCGCACTGCTTGAAAATTTTGCAACCAAGTGCATTCGAAGACTTTCCTGTCACGGTATCGGGACACTTGCGCGAAATACATTTGTGCGAAGCAAACTTGCGCAAACACACTTGCGCGAAAAGACATATGCGCGCATGGACTTTTGCGCGATTGGACTTTTGGTTTTCGGGGTCGCTGATAACGAAAACGTCCGTCCGTGCAAAAGTCCAATCGCATGTCTTTTCGCGCAAGTGGATTGGCGCTAGTGTACTTCGCGCAAATGTCTCAGATCATCCTGTCTCCAGTGGATTAATAAAAACATCATTCATAAACCTCGTTGGTCGAGTGGTGGCAAGCGTGACTGCTGAGAATTAGATCCTGGGTTCGATTCCAGGGTCGAGCAAAATGTTATTAGATTTTTCCATAAGGAATTTCTCAGTAGCAGCCACGGAGTTTGAATTTATGCCCGATTGATGGCAATAGTTTCGCCCCCTATTACATGCGAAATGCGGGCGAAATGTGGGTGTACTCTTAGGTACATCTCTGCCTAGCCCTTTGGGGATTACACGCGTGATGTTATTTTTATGTAACATTTTGTCCGTGTCTTGATTTTACATATTAGACACCTTCGGCAAAAAAACAGACATGATGTTATATCATGATTTTTTTCCGTGAAAGGTTACGCATACGCAGGGGTGTGGTGTATAATAATACACTGAAATGTTGCCAGTAATGTTTAAGTCCAATGTGATAAGCAGCAAATTCAAACTCTGGTCTATTAAAAAAAAACTTTAAATTCTAAAGTGTTAACGACGCATAAAACCCTATTTTTATACTCTTTGGTTTAACTATTTTATATGTTTTTTTTTGTCGTCATTTCACGATCTTTTTGACTCCCAGTAGTGACAAATAGCAAAAAACAATCAACATTAAAAAAAAAATCGCAACAATGACAAAAACTATGCATGTAGGACACTTACCTAACACAGTAATAGAACTAGACACGAACATACTAAGAAGCCAGACGAGAGCGATCTTGATGATCACGACACGCTTGGTAGAGTGATGGCGGCTCTTGAGGGGGTTGCGGATGCCGAGGAATCTGTGGACAAAGTGAGTTATGAATAGAAGGTATAGGGTATTAGGCTAGAGAGAACACTAGTGTGCTTCAAATTGATCATTATTGCCTTAGTTATTACGTATATTTTTAAAATAACAGCCGCTCGGGTCGATGTTCAGGTTAAACCGCGCTTGTTTTACTGCGCGTGAATAGGTGACCACCCATTACATATCGAATTTCCTCCATGCCTCGGAAAGCACGATAAGCCGTTGATCCCGGCTGTCAATTGTAGATCTTTGACAGACGTTACAGGAGAAAGCCTAACAGTACCCAGTACTTGGGTTGTGGAGGTCAGATATGCAGTCGCTCCATGTAAAATACTGGTATTCAACAGCAACCGGTTAGATTAGAAGCCGACCCCAACACAGCGTGAGAAAAGCTAGGCAGGTCATGAGTCTGTAAGCTTTCCTGTAATGTAAAAAAATAAAATAAATAACATAACATCGCGCCTGTCACCTCGAAGGGTTAACCTAGATGTTCCCTCAGTAACCCAAAAAATTTCTAAAATATTTTACCACAGTTATTAACAGCTATGGACCAATCAACAATATCTTCGTCTGAGCGAACGATTTACTTTATCATTAGCAATTTCGTAGTCCAAAAAATGTATGTAAAATTACAATATAAAAAGTTCAGGTTTCTGAGATAAACGCTTTTAACATTCATAAGAACGATAATTTATCAAACACCTTGTCAATAAGGGCGAAGTTTTCAACAACTTTCAGTAAAATTTCTAATTGCTTTCTTTTATCTGTTTTTAATTTATCTTTTGACAACCAATCGATCAGAAATATGAAACTGGAAAAGTTTTGCAAAAAAAGATGATGAGTTTTGTTAATAATGTGCTTACGTTTTAATTCGATTAGAACTTCACCGTGTATTCTAGTACTTAATGTGATTTGTATAATTTGTCAGAAATGAGGACATCCGCAAGAGAACCAAGGTTACCAACGTAGCCCGAAGAATAGCCAAACAGCAGTGGGCAGGGCACATTGCTCGCAGAACGGATGGCCGATGGGGCTGAAAAGTTCTGGAGTCGCGACCGCGAACCGGAAGACGTTGCTTTGGAAGGCTTCCCACTATGTGGACCGATGACCTGGTGAAGGTTGCGTGGATCCGCTGGATGCGTGACGCACGGGACCGGTCAATGTGGTGACACTTGGAGGAGGCCCATGTCCAGCAATGAACGTCTTTTAGCTGAAATGTTGATGATGATTATGAATGTATGGTTTGTAATTTCAAGTGTAAATTCTTTGCGTTTGATTATTTTAATGAATTACCCTAATTCCCGCTTTCACTAAGACAAGGTGATACTTAAATGACTATTTAAATACAGGCGCTTAGATTGATAATATTAAGACATCTATTTCCTAAGTGGCTCAGTGTTAGTAAACATGCAAAAAGCAAACAACATAAACAATAAGGCAGAAACAGTTTTGAAAAAGATCTTTTAAAGTAAACAGAATAATTAAGAAAATGATCTTCTCTTTCGTGTGGTTAATGCCTAACCTGGTGTCTGAGTTTTCATGCCACTTTTATGGGCCTCTAACTTGGTTTTACACGAAGTCATTAAATATCTCTCAGACATCCTGGTTTCCTCGCGATGTTTTCCTTCACCGAAGCAAGTGATAATTATACAATACGCACATGAATCCGAAAAATCAAAGGTGCGTGCCTTGGGTTCGAACTTGAGACTTATGACTTGGCAGTCCGAAGATCACACCACTAGACTATCACAAACACAAAATAATGGAATACAGTCCAGGTAAACACAAAACTATGATCAATAAATACGTACTCAATTCAATGTAAATGTACTCTTGACAACGTAAGAATAGCGAAAACTCAACTCAAATGTAACCGATTTTTGAACACTGGAGAATCGACATGGAATAATAAATCTTGTAGCACAGACACGTCAGTTCTTAACAGTCTGGAATTCGGTTTTCATTTGAAGTATATTGAGACTTTACGTGCACATAAAGTATGGAAACATACAGCTGTATATTTCGAGCGTAGCAGCTGTTGTGCGGAATTTTATTTACATAGTTTAGTCTGTTATTTGGTTATAATGATATGTTTTTGCCTATGATATTTATTTATATTGGTATCTTTACAAGTAACTTTATCTGAAAAAGAGCTTTAAAATGATGTTAATATCTACCTACGTAGTTAACCAAAACTATGTATGTTTACACAGTTTGTGAGTCATCGACCCCTGTGGTGAATGATTGATGACTGAAACATTTTTTCATTGCCAAGATTCTATGCTTATTTTTTCAGACATGTTTAATTTAAGATGACACATAAAAATATTTTATAATTCAGTTGGATTTCTTAGCCAAAAAAGTGTAACTACATCCTAACTAATATAACACTGAAACTGTAACTCTGTCTGTCTATCTGTTAGTGGACCATGAGCTGGGTTCGGATTTAGGATGATGCCATCAAGCCGATTTCGGCCACAGCGACTGCATTCGATGTCTTTCTAGGTAGGTTGTCGAGAGCTTTGGTGTGCTGCTCTATCATGCTCTCAAGTGGCTAGCATACCCAACTTTGGCCGAAAAACTCCGAGCACAAAGCGGACATGGCAGAACCATTAACGAAATTGTAGGGTATAGCTTCAGGTGGTCTAGTTTTAAGGCCTACTTTTTATCCGAGTAGTTAGTTTTCATAGGATAATTTCCGAACACTACACAGGCAAACCGGTCAGAACGTAGTATCTCATAGTTCAACTTTTGTTTCACCGGCCCTGTACCAACAAAAACGCCCGTATATTCTCAATTTTTCAATAAACTATTCTGCACACGCCCCGGTTGGACTGCAGTCTGCAGCCGCATCGTTATCGCCATACATCTGGTAGAAACACCTTATTTCCCTGTTACAGGTGATGCTAATGAGATTTTAGTATCGATGATAACGTTGGACGAGGTGTTGTATCGATGGTTTCGAAATTAGTGTTATTGGTAACTAGCTTTTTCCCGCGGCGTTAATTTAGAATTGCTAACTCAATCTCGCGAATTCATTTATGATTCGAGAGGCACGTGGCGCCATCTATTATCAGAAGAACGTTATTGTTTTTTTCCTCGGAAATAGTACTTTTTTGGGATGAAAGGTATCTAAATTACTATCTTAATGCAACATTTCAGGATGATCGGTTCAGTGGTTTAGGCGTGAAAAGGTAACAAACAAACAAACTTACTTTCGCATTTATGATATTAAGTAAGGAAACAAATAAGAAAGTAAGGATTGATATTCATGGGGTGTGTTGTCAGAATTCCTCCTCGTGTGCCTGACGGCTGCCGGTCCCTCTCGATACGTCTGGAGGGAATAGCAGCTGCTGGGCCGGTGCACCCTGGGCGTGGGCAGTATCCTTCCCCGAGGAATGGGAAGAGATTCTTATTCTTCGGGGAATGTTACTGTCCATGGCTAATATTCTGACATGGGAGGGGCCCATTGTGGGCCTAGGGGGCGTTGTTCCGCGTGACCCTCTGAAAAGCAGAGGGCACAGCGGAGGAGCAAGGGCGGGCTCGGTGTGCACTTACCCTGCCTCCGAGCAGACAGTGAAGGACACAGTCCTTCACTGTCCCCGTCGATATCGTAATCCCTCCGTCGAAGTGTCGTGGAACACGTCTCGCGGCTTCGATTGGGACCGAGGGTCTTGGCTTAACCGCCCGGATCACGAGGTAGAAAACCTCTATAAAAAGTTACCCCGAATCTCAAGCGGCGGCGCACCGCGAGGAGATGTATGGCTGACGGGTTCCTATGGAAAATCAGTCGCTAGTGCGAACCACTGCCGGGCCTGGCTATGGCTTATCTGGGCACAGGGGGTACTGCCCAGATGGACTTTTTATTTCCCCCATACTCGTGGGAACAGTATGGAAAATCACTTTACCCAAAATACGGCCGATAACGGCGAAGGAAGGAAGGAGAGGGATGCAGGGTCGGAGTCCGGCACCGCATCCAGTGACGTGAGCGCGGGAGGCTCAGAGAGCTCCCGGCGCGGGAGGCCCGGGGCTGCTGCGGGGAACACGGAGTTCCTGCGCAAGCGATCCAGGCCGGTAGGCGACCGAGAGTCGTCGTCAGAGGGGGAGCTGGCTTCGGCTCGCAAGATCCCCACCAGCAAGCGTGGCGGGATCCGTGGTAAGGGGAGAGGCCTCTCTGTCAGCGAGAGGTCGGCGCGGCTTGCCGAGGAGGGGCGCCACCCGGGGGTGGCCGGTCACGGGGTGGATCGTTCGGGCTCCTCTGGTGACAAGGCGGTCGCAGACGGCGGCTCAGATGCGGAGCGTAAGGCCGAGTTTGCGAAGGAGGTGGAGGTGGCGCTGAGGGCTGTGTCCTACAAGCAGAAGCCCTCTACTAGACAGAGGGCCATACCTGCAGCGGCCGCCTCCATCATAGCGGCAGCGAAGGCCAGATATGCGGGGCCTCCACCAGACGAAGTTGCCAAACTGCGGGCGGAGGTCGCTCGCCTGACGGCTGCTACGGAGCTTCTCCAAGAGGAGAACAAGAAGCTCCGAGCAGACCTGGCCGGTCTGCGCGAGTCCGGCTCTCGCAAGGCGCCCCAAAATGGGGGCCAGCAGCGACCAAGTCAGCCCGTGCCGGTGGAGAACCAGGTTCTGAACCTGGTTCGGCAGGAGCTGGCTGCCTTCCAGGCGCGGTTCTCCGTTCTGGAGGGCATTGTCCTGCGCCCCCCCCTGGCGGCAAACAAGGCCGCCACATATGCGGCTGCTGCGGCCTCCGCACCGGGGCCGTCCAGCAAGCCCTCCGGCAGGGTTACGTCGGCCCCCGAAAAGCCGGCTCTGGCGAAACCGGCTCCAGTCGGGAGGGCGGCGGCCCTAAGGCAGAGCAAGGCGGTGGCCCAAAAGAAGGGCAAGGCGGCGTGTGTACCGGCGCCAGCCGCGAGACAGCCGCCACCGCCGCCTCCCCCGCCCACTAAGCCTTCTGTGGCCGAGCCCGGGTGGCAGGTGGCCGGAGAAAGAGCGAGGGAGCTAAGGGCGGCAAAAAAGACCAGGAAGCGGGAGCGGAAGCGCCGACAAAAGGAGCCGAGCGTCGCGGCTGGGCTCAGCGCCCCGAAAACCGCAGCTGTAGTGATAACGCTACAGCCGGATGCGGAAAAGAGGGGCGTCACCTACCGCGACGTGCTCGCTAAAGCGAAGGCGACGGTGGATCTCAGAGAGCTCGGGATCGCCGGAGGCCTCCGGCTTAGAGTGACCGCAACAGGGGCTCGAGTGCTAGAGATCCCCGGCGAAACCCGTGGCTCGTCCGCTGACGCTCTGGCCGAAAAGCTTAGAGCGTCCCTAAATGCGGACGAGGCCCGAGTGTCCAGGCCCGTCAAATGCGCAGACCTGCGCATCCTTGGTCTGGACGACTCGGTGACCGAGGAGGAGGTGGTGGCCGCCGTCACCAGGACCGGTGGGTGTCCTGCCGAGCAGGTCAAGGCAGGCACCTTACGTCCGGATCTGTCGGGCATGCGAACCGTAACGGTAAGCTGCCCTGTGACGGCGGCGAAAGCCATTGTGGAGGGCCGAAGGCTCTTGGTGGGCTGGGTGTCAGCGCAGGTGAAGCTGCTGGAGCCCAGACCTCTGAGGTGCTTCCGCTGTCATGTAGGGCACCACGTGTCGGTCCGGTGCACCTCGGAGGTGGACCGCAGTGGCCTGTGCTTCCGCTGCGGCCAGCCCGGTCACATGGCCGCGGCCTGCTCTGCCACACCGCACTGTGCCGCATGTGCGGCAGCTGGCAAGCCAGCCGATCACCGGGCAGGGAGCAAGGCCTGCGGTATACCCGCCAAGACCAGCAGCAAGGGAAGGCCCTCCGCCACCACCGCCAAAACCCCCACCGTCGCCACCACCGCAGCCGCCGCCACTGTTGCCGCCGGTGCCGTTACTGCTGCAATTTCCGCAGCGGGGCTCTTGCAGATGGCCCGGGAGGGGACTGAAATGGAGTGCCAGTAACGGCCCCATTGCGCCTTCTCCAGGCGAACATCAACCACTGCGCCTGTGCTCAGGATCTGTTGCTCCAGAGCATGGCGCAGTGGTCGATTAACATCGCCGTGGTCGCTGAGCCGTACTTTGTCCCGCCCAGGGATGACTGGGTGGAGGACCATAGCGGCTCAGTGACCATAATTGCGTCGGCCGCCGCCGGTACCCCGACTCTTGAGAGTGTCAGGAAGGGTCATGGGTGCGTAGCAGCACGGTTCGGGGAGATCGTTGTAGTGGGAGTCTACTTCTCCCCGAGCCGAACTCTCGCCGAGTTCCACAACTCCCTCACGGAGTTGAGTGTCGTCATCGGAAGCCATTCCCTCCCCGTGCTTGTACTCGGGGACTTCAATGCCAAGAACTTGGCTTGGGGTTCTCGTTACACGGACGTGCGGGGTAGGATGGTGGAGGACTGGGCTCTGGAGACAGGTCTAGTCGTCCTAAATCGGGGTTCTGTCCCCACGTGCGTGCGGATGCGGGGCGAGTCGGTGGTGGACATATCGTTCGCTAGCCCCGCTCTGTCACCGCGTGTCGTCGACTGGCGCGTCATGGAGGGGGTGGAGACCTATTCCGACCACCGGTACATCCGGTTCGACGTCCCCACTCAGACCTCAAGCGCACCGGTCCTACAGGCCCCGAGTGGTCCGCGATGGGCGCTGAAGCAGCTGGACCGGGAGCTCCTCCTGGAAGCCTCAATCGTGCAGGCCTGGGTGTCATCACCAGACAGGCCTGCCGACATCAACAACGAGGCGGGTTGGTTCCAGGAGGCCATGTCCGAGATTTGCGACGTGGCAATGCCCCGAGTTCGGCCAGGAAGCGCCCGGCGTCAGGTGTACTGGTGGTCGCAAGAGCTGACGTCTCTGCGCAAGGCGTGCGTTGCCGCGCGGCACCTGTACGCCAGGCATCGCAGGCTCCGCATCCGCCCTCCGGATGCGTCAGCCATTGAGGCGGAGCTGTACGAGGGGTACAGAGCGGCAAAGACCGCCCTCCAAGAGGCTGTCCGGCGGGCCAAGCATTTGGCCCGCGAGGAGATGCTGGAGTCTCTGAAGGGAGATCCGTGGGGGCGCCCTTACAAGATGGTGCGGGACAAACTCCGCACCTGGGCCCCCCCGCTAACGCAGAGTCTCCGGCCTGAGCTCGTGGAGGACGTGGTGAGCGTTCTGTTCCCTTCGCGAGGGGAGCATCCTCCCCCGCCTATGGCTCCGTCACCGCGTGCGGTGCCGGAAGCGGACCACACCGATGACGACGATGACGTTCCGGAGGTGACTGGGGTAGACCTGAGAGTGGCGGTACGCAGGCTGAAAGCCAGAAATACCGCCCCGGGACCCGATGGCTTGCCTGGCAAAGCCTGGGTCCTGGCCTCTGAGGCTCTCGGGCCCCGACTGGAAGGGCTCCTAAGCGCATGCTTGGAGAGAGGCCAGTTCCCGCTTCGTTGGAAGACGGGGAAGCTGGTCCTCATCCGGAAGCCAGGGCGCCCTGCGGACTCTCCGTCCGCATACCGGCCCATTGTGTTGCTCGACGAGGTGGGCAAGCTCTTTGAAAGAGTCATTGCCAACCGCCTCGCCGGGCACCTCGCAGGGATGGGGCCGGATCTTGCGGAACACCAGTTTGGTTTCCGCAAGGGGCGCTCGACGGTGGACGCCATCATGCGCGTGAGAGCCCTCACGACGGGGGACGCGGTGTCCCGGGGCGGGGTTGTCTTGGCGGTGTCTCTTGACATCGCCAACGCCTTCAACTCCATGCCCTGGAGCTGCATTGCGGAGGCACTCCGGTATCACG
The DNA here is from genome assembly GCA_910589295.1 of Noctua janthe. Classification (NCBI taxonomy): domain Eukaryota; kingdom Metazoa; phylum Arthropoda; class Insecta; order Lepidoptera; family Noctuidae; genus Noctua; species Noctua janthe. The sequence goes on along the minus strand of OU342556.1, from coordinate 5,603,238 downwards.
GGGTGCCGACCTACCTTCGTCGTGTGGTCGGGGACTACCTGACGGATAGGGCCGTCATCTACCCCAGTCGGAGCGGAGAATGGAACCGGCGAGAGATGTCGTGCGGTGTTCCACAGGGTTCGGTTCTGGGGCCGGCCTTGTGGAACATCGGTTACGACTGGGTGCTGCGCGCCGACCTCCCTACCGGCGTCAGTGTAGTTTGCTACGCTGACGACACGCTGGTACTGGCACAAGGGAGGTCGCACGAGGCGGCGGCCGAAAACATGACACGCGGGGTTGCGATAGTTGTGGAGAGGATCCGGCAATTGGGTCTCGAGGTGGCATTGCACAAGTCCGAGGCCATGTGTTTTCATGGGCCTCGGAATGCGCCACCGTCGGGATCCCTACTGACGGCAGGAGGGGTTTCCATCGGCGTCGGGTCGACGTTGAAGTACCTAGGACTCGTCCTCGACAGCCGGTGGAACTTCGTGGAGCACTTCCGACGTTTGGCTCCCAAACTGGAACGGGCAGGGGCTGCCTTCAAGCGGCTCTTGCCCAACCTGAGGGGTCCAAACGCCTCCTGCCGGAAGCTTTACGCGGGGGTCGTGCGGTCCATGGCCCTTTACGGGGCCCCGGTGTGGGCGCGTTCTTTGAGGCGGCAAGCCGCCCACTACCTGAACGCGCCCCAAAAGGTGATAGCCATAAGGCTAATCCGGGGGTACCGCACGATCTCCGGCGAGGCGGCTGGCCTCCTTGCCGGATTGCCGCCATGGGATCTGGAGGCGATAGTCCTCGCGCGCCTGCATGAATGGCGCGCGGAAGCACTATGTCGGGAGGAAACACCGCTGCCGCGACAAATTGCCGCTCAGCGGACAGACCTCCGGCGTGATCTCATGGCGACATGGAGAGAGCGACTGTCGCAACCCCGTGCAGGGCACGCCACCATAGTGGCGATAAGTCCCCTCTTTGAGGAGTGGCTAGAGAGGCGCCACGGCGCCCTCACCTACCGCCTGACGCAGGTCCTCACCGGACACGGTTGTTTCGGGAGGTTCCTGCACCGAATCGGGCGGGAGGAAACGCCCGGGTGTTTCCACTGCGAGGATCGTCCGGAGGACACGGTGGAACACACCGTGGAGGTCTGCCCCGCTTGGGCGGAGCACCGCCGTGTCCTCATAGCGGCGATTGGCGGCGACGATCTCTCGCGTCCGGCCCTGGTTCAAGCCATGGTCCGGAGCGAGAGGGAATGGGAAGCCGTCACCTCCTTCTGCGAAGCAGTCATGCTAGTGAAGGAGGTGGCAGGACGTGAGAGGGAAAGAACCTCACGTCCCAGCCGCCGCGGGAGACGCCCTGGGCGTCGGGGGTCACGTGGTGGCTTCCGACCACCGTAGGCGCTGGCCTGTGGACGGCGAGTTATGGGCTAGCTCGCCGTCCGGCCGTCTTATGACGACAGGCCGTGTCGACGGCGCGTTCGTGTTCCACGCGCGCCTCAAAGAGATGTCAGCAATCAAGTAGGGGTCCGCATGGACCGATGCCTGCCAGGGCTGCGGGACTGTTCGAAAGAGATACCGTGGCCCTGGAACATAAAGGGCAAAGAAGGAACATGGATGGGTTTTAGTCAGTACAAGTCTGACACTCCCCTCCGCTCCGCCCAGAGTGGGGGGGGTCATTTGATGATTTCCCATCAAAAAAAAAAAAAGGATGGATATTCATAATGCTGGTATAGGTGGTGAATTTATTAATATTTGTTCTCTTGTAGTGTCGTACGAGAGGTATTAATTATTACCAGCACACCTAAATCCCTAAGAGTTGGTATTTGCGTTTACAACCGATATGCTTCGGGTTATGATCTCCTTATACAGGGTGAAATTTTCAAGTTGGCGTGGATGGCTAAATTCGAAACTATGAGGAATAGCGAAAAATACTCAAAGGAGTATCGAGCTCGATTTTAGTTAAAACTAAAACTGCGTCATTGGATTTTTTAAAAATCAATATTCGCAGCCAGGAATTGAAACCATTGATTTTGAAAAAAAAACACGCTGTTACACCATTCGATAGCGTCGCTATTAAGGATCAAATTCTGAAGATTAATGACATACGGCAAACTAAAGACAAGAGTTCATCGTATATAGCATAAAAACTGCCTAACTGATAGATAAAGTTTAAAAACACTTAAAAACCAAGTGCCCCAATTGTTTTACACGACTCGAAAAAAAGTTGCAAAGCCAAATAAACAAATACACCGCCTCGCGTTGGTCGCAATACACCAACGCCAACCGCGAGTATTGCGGTGTCACAGCTGGTTTTGTGGCTTCACACAAACTGATACGTTTGCACAGCAAGCAGGCAATATATTAAAATTACCTGGACGTAGAGGTACGTTCCAGAAAACTGTTTCATACATCGGATTTTGCTGGCACAACGAAATATGGCGACGTGGCATATATTACGATGAATTTTAATATTTTATGCTAATGTTTGTCTTGGACGTGGCTGATGTAAAGTAAAGGAAAACACTGTGAGGAAAGCTGGACTTGTAATAAATTAACCAGTGCCCCGCACCTTCTTAGGATGTATGTAATCGGATGTCTAAACAATTTCTGTGACACCTTTAAAAAAATGTTCTATGATGAACCAATGAATGTCCAATAGACTCACCCCCTATTTCGTGGGACTTAAACATTTTTATTTTTATTATTCTTTGTTAACAAAAAGGGGATTTTTATCTATACGGATATGCCAATCCCATCGTACCTTATAAACTATTTACATATGTGGAATATTTACTCGCTATGTTGTACCTATTAGAAGGATTCTCCTTCTAATAGTTACATTGAGTAGATATCTTCACCAAGCTGGACTTAAACACAAAAGGCAAAATATGGGTGTTCTGTAAGGTACACCTCTACCTAACCCTTCGGCGATTACAGGAATGATGTTATGTTCTATGATGTGTGGTGTAAAACACATCAAAATTGATTGTTTAGTTTATAAGATTTAAGCTGAAATCGCAAGCAAAACGCTAAAACTAATGGAGCATGCATTATGTATTAAAGTTTATTAATTATGATCAATAGTTTTTAATTTTTAAGCTTCAGGTTTTTGTTGTACACACGGCGGCACATGAAGCTGTACATTTCAGTATAACTTGGCCTCGATTTGTATAGATTTCATATACAATGAGAGATCCGCATAAACTGGTTTTGTATAGCTTGATTGGCCGTCGTCCGTACATATTGAAGACGACAACTGCACGCGTAACTAACCGCCGTAAAAACGTATTACGTTTATTTCCAAGGACATAATCCCAGATTGTAGTAAAATGTTATTTCAGAAATAAAGAAAAGAAATGTCCTATTAAAAATTAAGGTGGAATCGCCAGAGCAGCCCACGAAATTCATTTTTTTTTTACGTTTTTTTGCAATTTGCAGGTCAGTGTCAGGTTGCATGTTGATGAAAATTGAGTCGCGCAAGTAACACGAGTGTAGTTACAGAATTATAATCATTTAAATCATCATTACAACCCTCAAGTTCATTTAAACCCATTGAATGACTTTTTCATGAAATAGTTTCAGATTAGGGTTAAATGAATTTAGAGACAGGGTTTTTGTTTTAGACAATTTGAATTTCGCGGGCTACCCTGACGCCTTCACCTTAAAAGCAAAAGATTTATAGGGTACGTCCCGTTTAGTAACTTTCCCGTTTCGCCAACTAAACAAAAGACTTGCAAAACAAGTGAAAACAGTTCCCTTTCGTAAATATTTTAATCTTCACACATTATTGATTCCCGTTTCGTCAACCTGAAATTTCAACTGTTTTTTCTACGGTACGGTCAGCTTCCAAAGGTACAAGGAAACTTCTTGTTGATATTGCTATTTTTTGTCTCTCTCTAGCACATCAAGGTTTGTTACGAGAGAACTCGAATTTGAACAGAAAGTACTAGGAGAACAGAATCAAGAAGGAGATGTAGAGTAGATGTTATATCTCTTCATAGAGTAGACATTAAACATAAAAGCGGTCTTGATTCGAAGGCTAGAGAAACAAACAAATTACTTTTTAATTATAACTTAAATCTACGAATAAAAGTGAAAATACTATCCTCTAAAATAAATTCAACAGAGCATGTTAAATGACGGATTTATATGTTTATGTCCTTCACAAATTAAGTGGCCAGTGAAGCATTTTACGAGTGAAAAGTTATGGACTATTAAATCCTTGTGACTGGACAAGAAATTGCTCCGGCTTTATTAGCACAATAACGACTGGAAAATGTTATTATTTGTTCAATAATAATCTTTATGCGAGTACTTTGTATTAGGCAATTTTTAAAAAAAAAAATTTTAACGTAAGGTACAGTAATAAATTTGAACTTTTATTGAATGTTCCGAAGAAGTTTCAATATTAGGATTTAAATTGGCAATACATCTCGTTATCAAATGCACAAATCATTTATCTATGGCTCGACGAATTAATTATCAAACTTCATCCAAATTATAGAAGTAGTTAATTGGTACCTAGTTATTTTTGTTGCTTAGGTACCAACCTGCGAAAGGAATTTATTAGGATAATCAAAATTTTTCATAAAACTACATAATTGTCCGTGGAGACGATAAATGGTCCAGTAGAGCTTCAGTACAAAAAACCAAACTATATCTTGAATGTCCAAGCAAAAGATTCATAAAATGAAATACCAAAGAGATAAGGCGCATATTCCTCCCAACTTAGTACGTAATACTATCTCATAAGTTATCCCACAAGCGCCGTCAAGTGCGATCTTCATAAATATCGTTTCGCTCTCTCTCCATCAAGTTGGATTCTCTCTGCTGAAGAGACCCTGGGGATTTATTATGCACTGCTTTTGTTTAACTTGATAAAGAGAGTGAAGTGGAATATGTTGGTAAACGTTGTGTGAAGAAATGATGTCTAAAAGAGAATAAATTCCCAGAGAGGGACGTCGATCTTGAAGAACGGGTTTCAAACATTTCATTCACAATCCCGAAGGATTTCACAGAGGTGTACCTAATAGTAAGCACACTCACATTTCGCCAGTTATGTTTAAGTCCCATGTAAAAGAACGAGCCTTTCGCCATCAATAGGGCACAAATTTAGACTCCGTTGACGTTATTGAGAAATTCCTGATGGAAAAACCCAATAACAATTGGCCCGACCCGGGAATCGAACCCAAGGCCTAATGCTCACGATCACTAGACCAAGGAGGCTGTCACTCGAAAAAAAATCGTTTTGGAAGCCAACAGTAGCAGAGTATTTAAAATAAAAAACCGCATGGAAAAAAGGAAAATTAGAAAAAAGAAGAAAAAAAGGATAAAGGATTATTATTTTAGGAAATTATGAAATTTTATTCAGAACATGAAATAATTAACATATTACTAGTTATGTCTATGCTAAAATAAACATAAAAATAGTGAACAATAAAAAATCAACGTAGCAGAAAAAGTTATCAGCTACGAAGTCGTAGCGAGCGTAGCGACGTCAGCTACGCCGTAGCAACTGCATACTTTTATCAAATTGGAACAGTATTTTTTTTTTATCTGAAGATTCTTTCATTGTTCAGATGCAAAAACGGGATTATTATTGAAACAATGACAAGTTCACCTCATTATAAATATAAATTCGTTATGAAAGCAATTCTGTAAAGTTAAATTGCGTTACTACAATCCATACGTTTTAATAACCATATCTACCATGTGACTAGCTTTTGTTTTCGGTTTTACCTTCGGCTTTGCCTTCGGCTTTACCTTTGGCTTTGCCTTCGGCTTTACCTTCGGCTTTGCCTTCGGCTTTACCTTCGGCTTTGCCTTCGGCTTTAACTTTAACTTTGCCTTCGGTATTCCCTTCGGCTTTGCTTTCGGATTTGCCCACGAAGAAGTCACAAACAGAAACATCACAATAACTGTTGCCTTCGAAACTCCTACCGAAGTATTACAAAACATACATTTTAATACTGAAACACTCGCTTCTGAAATGTATTTAAGTTGTAGAGGAAAACTTACAGGTAATGTAAGCTTTACAAAGAAGTAACAACAAGCTTTGAAACGTTGGTACAGTTAGGAGCATCAATATGTTTACTATTGGCAAAATACACAAGCAATTTTAGAGTTAAATAACAATTGCAACTACTAGATAATAACCGATATATAACACATAACATACATAACATCACGCCTGTAATCCCCGAAGGGTTAGCCACAGTAGTACCTAACAGTACACCCACATTTCGCCAGCTACGTTTAAGTCCTAATAAGTAATATTGGGCGATCTATTGCCATCAACCGGGCGTAAATTCAGACTCCGTGGCTGCTACTGCCGTCCGCCGCCGCTAACCAAAATGTAATTTTGGTATAAAAATACTATGTTCGTACCGGCATAAAGTTTAAATTAATAATTCAGCAGAAAAAAATGAGAAATATTTAATTAATCCTCAAAAATGTTAGGTTGTTAAACTGTTCAATTTAAGTTGTTTCCTTTGTGTTGTTACTTGGCTATTAAGTATTTTTAGTACTCCAAAATAGGAATTACTTGACGATCACAGAAAGAAGCACATCCATTAAAATATGCGTCTTATATTCTTGATAAAGCACTTAAAGAAAGAAAAAAATATTTATTTGTCGCAGGAACATGATGTGCATAGTAAATGACAAAAAAAAATAAACATACAACGCATGACAAATTAATAATTATTATAAATACAACAGGATGGAACAAAACAAAAAGTTAACATCTTGCTCGTCGTGACTGCGACAAGCACGTTACCACTCAGCATAATGCGAACGTGTTAAAGAAAATCACTTTTACATTTTGTTCGTGACTGTACATGTACCGTTTAACAACTAGAGAGCCTGATTGCGGTTTTGACCGAAACTGAAACTGAAATTCGGCGAAACGTAATTAGTTTGTAGGACGCCAAGACGAAGTTTCGATGCAATGTCGAACAAGTGATGTTTCGAACAAATCATGTAGTATTGTGCCTGATTTAAGATGCATTGGATAAGAAGCTTGGAATTTTAAGTACAATAAGGAGTCGTTGTTGCTAAAATGATGTTGACATCCCTGTCAATGTCATTTAAGCGCAAATGTATTCCAACAAAGCGCCGGGAAGAATTAATGAAAATAATATGTGAAATTGTTATGTTAAACATATTTAAAAAAAAAAAGATAGCATTGTTAGTCCTGATTTTGGCCACGCGGCAAAATACTAATAGTATTTAATGAAGTCTTAATTATTTTTGGTAAATGAAAAATAGAGCCTATGCATTCCTTTAAGTGATAGATAGATAATATTCATATACATCTAAAGTTCCTACATCAAAAAATAAATATCAAAAACTAACCTATCTCCGTGAATTACATGCATAACTGTCACTACTTTTGCTGCCAAATGGTGTTACTGCTTGAATTTATAGTTACGAAAACTTGTTCCTCGCCACCATTTTCAGCCTAACTTATAGTGGAAGCCGAAACTTCAGTCAGGCACTAGTAAAACATTATACCCACGGGAAATATTCTAGATTTTTCTGTTGGCAACACCAGATATACGCACCTGGTTTCACGTACTTCAAATATGTCATAATATTATTCGGTTTGCTCTTTTGCCATTTTAGATGTTATATTTGTAAATACGTAAATCATGGGATTTTTTCAGGAAAATAAAATATGGAAAAGGTTTTCCAATTTTTTGAAATGGCAATTTATTGTTTACATATTCGTTCAAGTCCTGGTTTTATATCGCATCGGGTCCCAGTTGCAGGGTCAGAAAAATCGCTGAAAGCAAAATTTGACCTATATATAAATGCTTTTAAAAAGGAAAAGGGTTCTCCTTTTCCTTTATTCGAAGAACTATTCTCTTCTATTAGAAGTCGAGTCATGGTAATTATTATTAGGTTTCTCGTTTTTAATTTTGGTATTTGTTAAAATATGTACTAGTTTATTTTGTTTGTATATAAGTATTAGTATCATTATAAGTGCCTTTATTAATTTTCGATAGCAAGAAGTTATTTTTATATATTTATTTTGTATCCTATCACAATGTTTTCTTATTTAACCCAAAGGTTGACTGGTAGAGAATGCCTTGTGGCATTAAGACCGCCTAAGTATCACTATTGTACATGAAGTTTAAATAAATAAATAAATAATAAAAGGGGCTCCAATGCTTAGCTTTGAAAACTATGACATTGGTAAAGGTTCTTTTACACTTTCAAGACTGCCGGCTTTGATCAATCACTTTAGTAAGACTTGGGTGGGTATCCAGTAGATACAGTCGACCTTATAGATGATGCAGATGCCAAATAATATTCACTTCACTTTAGTCTATAATATTCGTATGCATCATTTATGTGCCTTCGTGATAACTTCGTCAATTACGGCCCCGTTCACTACCTCAGGAGATACGATTTGCGTCAAGTAATATGCGCTTGTCATTCGTTACTCTCGTGTGAATACCTTCGCTCCGCTAGACTCGTCACAGATTCCCGGTTATACGGCTCAGCTCTAAAAAAACATCTTTCATTTGTCTTGCTCCGCAGTCGCCGTGACAATGCGTTTATTTTTGGGACAAGCCCACCACACTACAAGCCAGAATCAACAGTGGCGACCACCAGAAAAGCGCCGAGACAATGTAGCTCGACGAAGTCCCAGAGAAACAATTTAACTGTCTTGGATCCCGCTACGAAATTGCCTATTGCAATTGTCGCTTGAGCGTGAAGCTCGTGGGCAACGAGTGAGCAGAAACATTGTACCGATACAAAGTCTTAACGCAATGTCTCACTTATTCTCGTCGACAGCGTTGACCGCACGTTCGTTTGTTCTCAATAATAGTTTACTGATACTATCTCTTTGTTCAACAAAGCATTTATTGAGACTTGAATCACGGACAGTAAAGAACAATGAAACAATTCTACTGTTTGTTGGTTCATAACAAAATCGCTCTGAATTTTAAGATTTATTAGGGCGATGTTGCCCGTGACCTTCGTTCACGTGAATTTATTATAAAAATATTACTTCCCTATTTGAATCGGATTTTGTTAACAATTTTTTTTGTTTGTTTGCACGGAACCCTAATCTTTTTTTCTAAAAAAGCTTAAGTTACTCCCTGAAAAATCAGATAAAAGACCCGTCAAGATTGATCCAGCCTTTTCAGAGATTAGCCGAAACAAACAAACAGACATGAAAAAATAAAAATAAATGTTTTTTTTTGGTTAGAAAACGGTACTTCCGTTTTTCATTATTCATTAAAAAGCCGTTATTTTCTAATTACAAACAGTAATTTCAATTTTATTTATTTATATGTTTTATCTAGATAGAACAAAATCAAAATTTATAAAAGAGTACAACTTACTGCTGGTAAAAGGTATCGCTAGAAAAGGAAAGAGCGTTGGTCATCTATCACGTTTCCACACTGCGTGTGATTATACACAATTTTTTCCGAAGTTTTTTTTGGACCATTAGGTCAGTGGAATTCACTAGTATGTATACAGTTGAAAGCCCTTTGTTGGTAAAAGTTTGACTAGTACAGAAAGGAAGGCATTGCCCAGCAGAGGGACAGAGTAGGCTGACAAAAAAAAAGAGCAGACCGGAATCTTAATACAAGTAACAGTCAGTAACAGCCACGGAGCATGGATTCGGGCCTGATTGATGGCATTAGGCTCGCCCCCAATAAAACATAACTGACGAAATGTGGATGTACTATCAGGTACACCCCTGCCTTACCCTTCGCGAATTGCAGGCGTGATGTTATGTTATAATAACTAATATTATAAATGCACCTTTAACGCCTAAACCACTGAACCGATCATCCTGAAATTTTGCATGAACGTTTTCAGGTGTACAGAAACGGTCATAGGATACTTTTCATCCCGAAAAAAAAATACTGTTCCCGAGGAAAACAACAATAACGTTCTTATGATAATAGATGGCGCCACGTGTCTTTCGAATCATGATTGAATTATATTATTACAAGCAGAGTATAACCCGAACTGATTGTCAAATTCTATATTCAAATTTACGCGAGCGAAGCCGCACGAAATAGCTAGTGTAGAAATACCAAGCCAGCTTATACTGACTTGACTGAGGACTTGAGGGAGGAGGACTGTATACCTCCACTTCTAAATTCTAAAGAACTCTTAACAAATAGAAATACTTAGTTAAGAGGAAAATATAATTTTAAAGGAAACTTCTCAAAAACTAATCTGAAACTTAAATGATAACCACACTCAACAATAGATACCTTCAAGGTAATTTACTAAGTCGTTCTCCACGAGTGGGTAAATACCAACGCGATCGGTATAGAATTCCAACAGTTTTTGTACGAAGTCACGTCCCAACTAAGATTTACGTCTCCTATCTGGATGAATCGAGCCCTAAAATAAATAAAGCCCTGTAAAATCCTTTTTAGGGTTCCGCTGTGGTTTTTGTTAATTTATAGCCGTTGTAATGTGTGTTGAGTGTTTTTGTTTGTAAGTGTGTATCTTTTAATTTATGAAATATTTAAGCGTCATTTTGTAGCGAAATTAAATGCAGGTTCGACACTTTTATACGTATAATTTAGTAGAATAATTTAACACTATGAAACAATATTATAAAAAAGGGAAAAAAAAGTGTTATAATTATTTTAAAATACTTAATATTACAGTTTTAGAAGAATATTGTACTTTTTTAACCTTTTTTTTATAATATTGTTTAATAGTGTTAAATTATACGTATGAAATATTGTTTTAGTTTTTTTCATAAAAAAATGTATGCAACTGTAAGGCGAATAGGTCCCTGTTCTCATAAATAAAAGAATCGAACATTGGTCAAAACGTGGCTTTCTTATATCCAAATACTTTCAATATCTTTGTAGATGATTTTACTATGCTTGCTCATTTTCCGTGTTTCCAAATAAATATTTAAAGATATTTTTGCATAAAATTTTCCTCAGTCCGATTTACAAAGCAAGCTTAGAATATTCTTTTCAAACGTTCATTCATTGACCCAATCATGTTCTAATACACTTATCGAGAAAACGAGAAAAAATATATTTCAGATAAATTGAAACATCGGTAACATTGAAATACAGAGCTATGGGCTATAAAGTAAATGGCTCCGATCAAACGAATGTGAGTCATTGAGTATTGTTGTCTAGCTTGTAAAATTTTGGAGCGATAGCTGTTGTATTGAATTGTGAACCTTTCTGCTTATACAGAGTAATACATTTTAAAGCCTATTATCTTGTATCTGTAGTATACATATAATGGGGTGCGTTGTCAGAATTCCTCCTCGTGTGCCTGATGGCTGCCGGTCCCTCTCGATACGTCTGGAGGGAATAGCAGCTGCTGGGCCGGTGCACCCTGGGCGTGGGCAGTATCCTTCCCCGAGGAATGGGAAGAGATTCTTATTCCTCGGGAAATGTTACTGCCCATGGCTAATATTCTGACATGGGGGGGTCCCTCATGGACCAAGGGGGCGTTGCTCCGCGTGACCCTCTGAAAAGCAGAGGGCACAGCGGAGGAGCAAGGGCGGGCTCGGTGTGCACTTACCCTGCCTCCGAGCAGACAGTGAAGGGCCTGCGTCCTTCACTGTCTCCGTCGATATCGTAATCCCACCGTCGAAGTGTCGTGGAACACGTCTCGCGGCTTCGATTGGGACCGAGGGTCTTGGCTTAACCGCCCGGACCACGAGGTAGAAAACCTCTATAAAAAGTTACCCCGAATCTCAAGCGGCGGCGCACCGCGAGGAGATGTATGGCTGACGGGTTCCTTTGGAAAATCAGTCTCTAGTGCGAACCACTGCCGGGCCTGGCTATGGCTTATCTGGGTACAGGGGGCACTGCCCAGATGGACTATTTATTTCCCCCATACTCGTGGGAACAGTATGGAAAAAGCTTTCAAAACCCAAAAAACGGCCGATAACGGCGAAGGAAGGGAGGAGAGGGATGCGGGGTCGGAGTCCGGCGCCGCATTCAGCGAGGTGAGCGCTGGCTCAGTGAGCTCCAAGCACGGGAGGCCCGGGGCTGCTGCGGGGAACAGGGAGTTCCTACGCAAGCGGTCCAGGCCGGTAGGCGACCGAGAGTCGTCGTCAGATGGGGAGCTGGCTTCGGCTCGCAAGATCCCCACCAGCAAGCGCGGCGGGATCCGCGGCAAGGGGAGAGGCCTCTCTGCCACCGAGAGGTCGGCGCTGCTTGCCAAGGAGGGGCGCCACCCGGGGGTGGCCGCCGGTCACGAGGTGGCCCGTTCGGGCTCCTCTGGCGACGAGGCGGGCGCAGATGGCGGCTCTGATGCGGAGCGTAAGGCCGGGCTCGCGAAGGAGGTGGAGGCAGCGCTGAGAGCTGTCTCCTTCAAACAAAAGCCCTCCACCAGGCAAAGGGCTATACCTGCTGCGGTCGCCTCCATTATGGCGGCAGCGGAGGCTAGATTTGCGGGGCCGCCGCCAGACGGCGTGGCCAAACTGAGGGCGGAGGTCGCTCGACTGACAGCCGCCATGGAACTTCTCAAAGAGGAGAATAGGAAGCTCCGAGCAGACCTGGCCAGTCTGCGCGAGTCCGGCTCTCGCGAGGCGCCCCAAAATGGGGGCCAGAAGCGTCCAAGCCAGCACGTGCCGGTGGAGAACCAGGTCCTGAATCTGGTTCGGCAGGAGCTGGCTGCCTTCCAGGCGCGGTTCTCCGTCCTGGAGGGCATTGTCTTACGCCCCCCCCTGGCGGCAAACAAGGCGCCCCCGGGCTCGAGGGCGACCTCATATGCGTCTGCTGCGGCCTCCGCACCGGGGCCGTCCAGCCAGCCCCCCGGCAGGGTTATGTCGGCCCCGACGAAACCGGCTCCGGTTAAGAAGGCGGCGGCCCAAAAGAAGGGCAAGGTGGCGAATATGCCAGCGCCAGCCGCGAGACAGCCGCTATCGCCGCCCCCCCCGCCCCCTAAGCCTTCCGCGGCCGAGACCGGGTGGCAGGTGGCTGGAGAAAACGCAAGGGAGCGAAAGGCGGCCAAAAAGGCCAGGAGGCAGGAGCAGAAACGCCGGCAAAAGGAGCGGGGCGTCGCGGTTAGGCTCAGCGCCCCGAAGACCGCAGCTGTAGTGATTACACTACAGCCGGACGCTGAAAAGAGGGGCGTGACCTACCGCGACGTGCTCGCTAAGGCGAAAGCGACGGTGGATCTCGGAGAGCTCGGGATCACCGGGGGCCTCCGGCTTAGAGTCACCGCAACAGGGGCTCGAGTGCTGGAGATCCCTGGCGAAACCCGTGGCTCGTCCGCTGACGCTCTGGCTGAAAAGCTTAGAGCGTCCCTAAATGCGGACGAGGCCCGAGTGTCCAGGCCCGTCAAATGCGCAGACCTGCGCATACTGGGTCTGGACGACTCGGTGACCGAGAAGGAGGTGGTGGCCGCCGTCACCAGGACCGGTGGGTGCCCTGCCGAGCAAGTCAAGGCAGGCACCTTACGTCCGGACCTGTCGGGCATGCGAACCATAACAGTAAGCTGCCCTGTGACGGCGGCGAAAGTCATTGTGGAGGGCCGAAGGCTCTTGGTGGGCTGGGTTTCGGCGCAGGTGAAGCTGCTGGAACCCAGACCTCTGAGGTGCTTCCGCTGCCATGTGGGGCACCACGTGTCCGTCCGGTGCACTTCGGAGGTGGACCGCAGCGGCCTGTGCTTCCGCTGCGGCCAACCTGGTCACATGGCCGCGGCTTGCTCCGCCGCGCCGCACTGCGCCGCATGTGTGGCAGCTGGCAAGCCGGCCGATCACCGGGCAGGGAGCAAGTCCTGCGGTACTCCCGCCAAGGCCAGGGGCAAGGGAAGGCCTTCCGCCACCACCGCCAAAACCCCCACCGTCACCACCACCGCAGCCGCCGCCACTGTCGCCACCGCTGCCGCTACTGCTGCAACTTCCGCAGCGGGGCCCTCGTAGGGGGCCCGGGAGGGGGCTGAAATGGAGTGCCAGTAACGGCCCCATTACGCCTTCTCCAGGCGAACATCAACCACTGCGCCTGCGCTCAGGATCTGTTGCTCCAGAGCATGGCGCAGTGGTCGATTAACATCGCCGTGGTCGCTGAGCCGTACTTTGTCCCGCCCAGGGATGACTGGGTGGAGGACCTTAGCGGCTCAGTGACCATAATTGCGTCGGTCGCCGCCGGTACCCCGACCCTTGAGAGTGTCAGGAAGGGTCAGGGGTGCGTAGCAGCACGGTTCGGGGAGATCGTTGTAGTGGGAGTCTACTTCTCCCCGAGCCGAACTCTCGCCGAGTTCCACAACTCCCTCACGGAGTTGAGTGTCGTCATCGGAAGCCATTCCCTCCCCGTGCTTGTGCTCGGGGACTTCAATGCCAAGAACTTGGCTTGGGGTTCTCGTTACACGGACGTGCGGGGTAGAATGGTGGAGGACTGGGCTCTGGAGACAGGCCTGGTCGTCCTAAATCGGGGTTCTGTCCCCACGTGCGTGCGGATGCGGGGCGAGTCGGTGGTGGACATCTCGTTCGCCAGCCCCGCTCTGTCGCCGCGTGTCGTTGACTGGCGCGTCATGGAGGGGGTGGAGACCTATTCCGACCACCGGTACATCCGGTTTGACGTCTCCACCCAGTCCTCAAGCGTGCCGGTCCTACAGGCCCCGAGTGGTCCGCGATGGGCGCTGAAGCAGCTGGACCGGGAGCTCCTCCTGGAAGCTTCGATCGTGCAGGCCTGGGTGTCATCACCAGTCAGGCCTGCCGACATCAACAACGAGGCGGGTTGGTTCCAGGAGGCCATGTCCGAGATTTGCGACGTGGCAATGCCCCGAGTTCGGCCAGGAAGCGCCCGGCGTCAGGTGTACTGGTGGTCGCGAGAGCTGACGTCTCTGCGCAAGGCGTGCGTTGCCACGCGGCGCCTGTACGCCAGGCATCGCAGGCTCCGCATCCGCCCTCCGGATGCGGCAGCCATTGAGGCAGAGCTATACGAGGGGTACAGAGCGGCGAAGACCGCCCTCCAAGAGGCTGTCCGGCGGGCCAAGAACTTGGCCCGCGAGGAGATGCTGGAGTCTCTGAACGGAGATCCGTGGGGGCGCCCTTACAAGATGGTGCGGGACAAACTCCGCACCCGGGCCCCCCCGTTGACGCAGAGTCTCCGGCCAGAGCTCGTGGAGGACGTGGTGAGCGCTCTGTTCCCTTCGCGAGGGGAGCATCCTCCCCCGCCTATGGCTCCGCCGCCGCGTGCGGTGCCGGAAGCGGACCACACCGATGACGATGACGACGTTCCGGAGGTGACTGGGGTAGACCTGAGAGTGGCGGTACGCAGGCTGAAAACCAGAAACACCGCCCCGGGACCCGATGGCTTGCCTGGCAAAGCCTGGGTCCTGGCCTCTGAGGCTCTCGGACCCCGACTGGAAGGGCTCCTAAGCGCATGCTTGGAGAGAGGCCAGTTTCCGCTTCGATGGAAGACGGGGAAGCTGGTCCTCATCCGGAAACCAGGGCGCCCTGCGGACTCTCCGTCCGCATACCGGCCCATCGTGCTGCTCGACGAGGTGGGCAAGCTCTTTGAAAGAGTCATTGCCAACCGCCTCGCCGGGCACCTTGCGGGGATGGGACCGGATCTTGCGGAACACCAGTTTGGTTTCCGCAAGGGGCGCTCGACGGTGGACGCCATCATGCGCGTGAGAGCCCTCACGACGGGGGACATGGTGTCCCGGGGCGGGGTTGTCTTGGCGGTGTCTCTTGACATCGCCAACGCCTTCAACTCCATGCCCTGGAGCTGCATTAGGGAGGCACTCCGGTATCACCGGGTGCCGACCTACCTTCGTCGTGTGGTCGGGGACTACCTGACGGATAGGGCCGTCATCTACCCCAGTCGGAGCGGAGAATGGAACCGGCGAGAGATGTCGTGCGGTGTTCCACAGGGATCGGTTCTGGGGCCGGCCTTGTAGAACATCGGTTACGACTGGGTGCTGCGCGCCGACCTCCCTACCGGCGTCAGTGTAGTTTGCTACGCTGACGACACGCTGGTACTGGCACAAGGGAGGTCGCACGAGGCGGCGGCCGAAAACATGACACGCGGGTATGCGATGGTCGTGGAGAGGATCCGGCAATTGGGTCTCGAGGTGGCACTGCACAAGTCCGAGGCCATGTGTTTTCATGGGCCTCGGAATACGCCACCGTCGGGATCCCTACTGACGGCAGGAGGGGTTTCCATCGGCGTCGGGTCGACGTTGAAGTACCTAGGACTCGTCCTCGACAGCCGGTGGAACTTCGTGGAGCACTTCCGACGTTTGGCTCCCAAACTGGAACGGACAGGGGCTGCCTTCAAGCGGCTCTTGCCCAACCTGAGGGGTCCAAACGCCTCCTGCCGGAGGCTATACGCCGGGGTCGTGCGGTCCATGGCCCTTTACGGGGCCCCGGTGTGGGCGCGTTCTTTGAGGCGGCAAGCCGCCCACTACCTGAACGCGCCCCAAAAAGTAATAGCCATAAGGCTAATCCGGGGGTACCGCACGATCTCCGGCGAAGCGGCTAGCCTCCTTGCCGGATTGCCGCCATGGGATCTGGAGGCGATAGTCCTCGCACGCCTGCACGAATGGCGCGCGGAGGCACTACGTCGGGAGGAAACTCCGCTGCCGCGGCAAATTGCTGCTCAGCGGACAGACCTCCGGCGTGATCTCATGGCGACATGGAGAGAGCGACTGTCGCAACCCCGTGCAGGGCACGCCACCATAGTGGCGATAAGTCCCCTCTTTGAGGAGTGGCTAGAGAGGCGCCACGGCGCCCTCACCTACCGCCTGACGCAGATCCTCACCGGACACGGTTGTTTCGGGAGGTTCCTGCACCGAATCGGGCGGGAGGAAACGCCCGGGTGTTTCCACTGCGAGGATCGTCCGGAGGACACGGTGGAGCACACCGTGGAGGTCTGCCCCGCTTGGGCGGAGCACCGCCGTGTCCTCGTAGCGGCGATTGGCGGCGGCGATCTCTCGCGTCCGGCCTTGGTTCAAGCCATGGTCCGGAGCGAGAGGGAATGGGAAGCCGTCACCTCCTTCTGCGAAGCAGTCATGCTAGTGAAGGAGGTGGCGGGACGTGAGAGGGAAAGAACCTCACGTCCCAGTCGCCGCGGGAGACGCCCTGGGCGTTGGGGGTCACGTGGTGGCTCCCGGCCACCGTAGGCGCGTGCCTGTGGACGGCGAGTTATGGGCTAGCTCGCCGTCCGGCCGTCTTATGACGACAGGCCGTGTCGACGGCGCGTTCGTGTTCCACGTGCGCCTCAAAGAAATGTCAGCAAATAAGTAGGGGTCCGCAAGGGCCGATGCCTGCCAGGGCTGCGGGACTGTTCGAAAGAGATACCGTGGCCCTGGAACACAAAGGGCAAAGAAGGAACATGGATGGGTTTTAGTCAGTACAAGTCTGACACTCCCTTCCGCTCCGCCCAGAGTGGGGGGGGTCATTTGATGATTTCCCATCCGGAAAAAAAAAAAAAAAAAAAAAAAAGTATACATATAATATGGATCTTATGGATCGCTATCAGCGATGAAATTCTACAAGATAATGTTGTAAAAGATCTGTTTAACATTTTTTGTGTGGAATGAAGTCTGCTCTATGTATTTATCTACCCATCTTTGTGTATAGGTAAGCAATATTAAGCCTTGGCGGCTTGGCAAAGATGATGTATCATAACATCACGCCTGTAATCCCCGAAGGGTTACGCAGAGGTGTATTTAATGGTACACTCACATTCTATCAGTTATTTATTATTTATTTTATTTTTATTTATTTATTTAAAATTATGAAATAACACCTTCACAGCTATAACGCCAATGCGATGTTACCACCACCAAGATACAATAACTTACATAAGCTAACAAAAATACAATTAAAACACAATCAGAATACATATCAAAAAAGAAAAATATTAAAATACCTACAACAAGCACACCTCTAAATATTTTCAATGCACTTCAGTGCTACTCCTGTGAACTTCATCAGACTGCAGTGAAATATATCTACCTCATCTGAGATAATATTTAATATTATATTATTATTTCCTTTATTCATTTCTATACATATAATTTACATTTTTAAATATTTCTATACAAAGTAATATAAAAAAACATTTAAAAATATAAAAAATAGTAGCCCACTGGTATCGGGAACAGGGTCCGAAATACCGGTGGTCAGGGCTCTTGAGAGAGGAACCTCCTAACAATACGCGCCGTGTCCAGAAGTACTGCTTTCTGAATCAAGCCCTTGATCCAGCTGCCAAGCGAGAGCCTCCTCAGATGTTTGTCGAGGCTATTGGCTATTAAGCCATTGGCCGACACGACTATCGGCACAATGACTGCTGTACTCACGTCCCACATGTCGACAACCTCGCGAGCCAGATCTAGATATTTGAATTGTTTATCTTTCTCTGCTTTCACGAGGTTCTCGTCATGCGGAACCGTTATATCAACAATCATTGCGCGACGCTCCAATCGATCTATCACCACAATGTCAGGTTTATTGGCAACAATAGTCCTGTCAGTGATGATAGATCGATCCCAATACAACGTGATATTACCATTATCGAGAACTGGGTCGGGCGCATACTTATAGTATGGTACTTCTGATTCCACAAGGTTGTACTTCAAAGCAAGTTGCTGGTGGATAATCCTGGCAACGAGGTTGTGTCTATGCAAGTATTCTCCGTTAGCCAGACGAGAACACCCAGAAATAATGTGTCGGATCGATTCTCCCGGACGGTGGCATGCCCGACATATGTCAACCGTGCCATCCTTCACAATGTATTTCCGGTAGTTATTCGTCATCATAACTTCGTCCATTATTGCACAGACAAAACCTTCGGTTTCCCCGAATAGGTCACCGAAACGCAGCCAAGATACGGATGCTAAGAAGTCTACATCGGGTCCATGTAGGGCCCGGTAAAAGCGTCCGTGAAGCTCCTTGCCCTGCCATACCTCCTTGCGATCATTAGTATCTAATACTCTAGGTTTGCGCCAGTTCTCGTTAGCCAGAGAGAGCGGGGTGAGGCCCTTGTCCACTGAGACCACATCTCGGTGCATCCCCTCGTCGACTTCTAGGAAGTATTCCCTGAGGCTGCATATCTCACGGTTGTGCAGGGTCTTAGCATTTAAGAAGCCACGACCCTCGCACTTCCGCGGGATATACAGTCTCATCACCGACGACCGCGGGTGATGCATTCGATTTGCGGTCAGCAGTGCGCGGACCCTCCTATCCAGGGCATCAAGTTCCGTCTGAGTCCATTTGAGTATGCCGAAAGAATACATCAAAACCGGCATGACCCAACCATTGAAGGCGCGCACCTTGTTTCCACCTGACAAAAGACTGCTTAGTACTTTGTTCAGGCGGCCAAAGAAGCGGTCCCTCAATGATTGTTTCATGTCGGCAGTATTGATACCTAATGCTTCCGACATACCCAAATACTTGTAGGTTTCTGTTGAGGAGAGGGATCTAAGGTGTATGGAATCCGAGAGTTGAGTTCCCACGGATTCCATAATCTCCCCTCGCTTCACATGCATGACTGCACATTTGTCCACACCAAATTCCATCCTGATGGCGCTACTGAAAGTTTCTGTTACCTTCAGTAGCTTCATCAGTTGCAAGTTGTTGGGGGCAAAGAGTTTCAGATCATCCATGTAAAGAAGGTGAGATATGACCTGACCACCTCTCCTCAACCGATAGCCTAGACCTGAACCCTCCAACAGTGTGCTGAGAGGGTTCAAGGCTAAACAAAACCACAATGGACTCAGACTATCACCCTGGAATATACCACGCTCAATCTTTATCGGTTCGCTGTTCCCCTGGATCTGTCGACATCCTGGATAGCGAAGGACCGTTCTCCAGTGCCCCATACATGACATCAGGAAGGTACGCAGAGTTGCATCAACTTTATACAACTCCAGCACCTTCATGAGCCATGTATGAGGCACAGAATCATAGGCCTTCTTGTAATCTATCCAACATGTAGACAGATCCCTTCGCGAGCGGCGAACCTGTTGGCTAATGGCCATATCAATAAGGAGCAGCTCCTTAGTACCGCGGGACCCATTCCTACATCCATTCTGAGAGGCAGACATGATAGAATTACTATCAATATGATGATTGATTTTAGCTCTCAAAATGGATGTAAGAACTTTATAGACCGTTGGTAAACAAGTGATTGGTCTATAATTTTTGGGTTCCGCAGTACTACCTGATTTATGGAGCAGGTGGGTAATTCCTGTCGTCAAGAACTGGGGCAGCGACCCTGACTCTAAGGCTGACTGAAACTGGGATGCTAAGCGAACATGTGATCTCTGGAACCATTTAATCCAGAAGTTGTGCAGTCCATCCGGCCCTGGAGATTTCCAGTTAGGCAACGGACGGACTGCACGAGCTACATCTTGGGGGCTGATGATAATTGCCCCCATTTCAGGTATCGAATCACACGCTCGTTCAACCTCCCGGGTCCAATCACCCTCAGTGTGACTGACAGGCACCGACCAGATGTTGCGCCAGAACGAACACATGGCGTCATCATCTGGTAGACGCGTATCAGTCACACCTTGGTCCGGTCGTTCCCAAGCCCTATATACCCACCTTTCATCACTTCGGAATGTGCGATTCTGAGTGTAACGCTCCACTCGCCGCTTGTACCGACGAATACGGCTTGCCCATGCACAGATCTTCTGCTTCAGGAAGTCGATACGCTCTGTGACGCGGGCTAAGTAGTCTCGAAAACTAACATCAGTTCCCGAGAACGCCCGCTTCACAAAGCGCAACACTCTAGGTCGAGTATTGCCCTCCCTGAAGCAGATTAACTTGCCGATGAGTGCTCTAGCCTTACCGATACGCCGCTCAATCCTGCATTGCCAAGCTGGAACAGCAAATTTTGGTCGTGTAGCTCTGTCGTTGTTGGGAAATTTGACGTGAGCTACACGACATGCCGCTACAGCTCCACAGTACAATATTGAGTGGGTATCGGCGAGGTCTTTGCTGCTGTCAAAGCAGTTTGACAGCTGCGAATCTAAAGCACACACCAGCGCCTTGTTTTTCTTGTGCATAGGTAAACGAGGTAGACGTGGTCTAAGTTCAGGCGGTGTGGATCGGTACTCCCGGAATGCACCCTCCAAAGCGCTCCTCAATTGTGCGTTGCACTGGGTACTCACGGATATAACTTCGTCATCATCGTCTTCACCATCGTGTTCGGATCGCGGTGGAGCACTGGATACATTTTGTAGCTGTACCGCAATCATTGGCGAAGCAGGTATAACTAGGTTACTCCGTGAATCGAAGCGTAGTCGCTCAAGTACGGTGTCATCCAACATGTGGTTACGCTGTATGACCCGCACTTGATCCGACAGCCGTTGCGCCGACACGCTGACACCTGGCTCAAGCACCTGAAACAGAGAGAGCATCCGACCACGGTACGCAGTCAAGTTGCTTCCCCCCTCAGTAGCCCCATAATATGCGCGCATGACGTTCTCATTAATGGACTGAGTCCATCGCATGCGCGACACATTTCCACCGGCAGCGGGGACCCTGTTCGGGGCCTGTTGGCCTCGAGGTCCCAAGCCCGCTGGTGGCCGTCCTCTTCCTCGTCGTCGTGGTGGTGATGGGGTCGACGGCGGGGAGAAAAACTCGTCACTCGAGCTCGACGCAACTGCAGCGATCGGAGACACAGCACTCACGATTGAGGCGCGTCCCGGCGGCTGCGAGGCGGAGCTGAGCGACGAGTCCGGAGATGGTGGGTGTGCCTGATGTTTTGCCCGGCTTCTTGTCAGCATTTTTTAAGACGTACGTCGTACATGCACATTTTCAAATATTTATATGATTTTAGGCTCCAGTTTTTTGATGTATCTGTTTTCTTTTTTTTTTCTTTATCATAATTATTGATAAAATTAGTTAATTATATTTTAAATATGGGTAAAATCGATAAAAAAAATTAAATAAAAATTCAGTTTGATAAAATACGTGCTGTCAATTTGACACTCGGGCCACAGATTATATATTATTATATAATTATATATAGTAATAAAGTATTATTATATTATAATTATTATTATTATTATATATTACTATTTATTATATATATTATTATTATTATTATTTTATATTTATTTATTATTTTATTTTAATATATATTTTTTTTTTAATGTTTATGTCTCATGTAATAGGGGGCGAGCCTATTGCCATCAAGCGGGCGCAACGAGGCAGTCAAAGGCGAAGATGATGTTTACTTGAAATATTATCTTGAGACCTAAAGAGTATTAATCAAATTAACTAGTATTTTTCTGGTTATAACCAGAAAAAATACTAGTTAATTTGATTTAATTTAATTTGATTATTATTAACGAGAGAATTTTATTATTATATGTTCTCGTTAATAATAATTCTACGTACTTTATAACCAAACTAAATAAAAACTATATACGGAACCGTTAATTACTTCCTAGTTATCCCCGATCCGTCTCGAGGGCGCACTATAATCGACATTCCGAAATGGCAGTCCCTATTGTTACAAAAGTGCCCATATTAGCCCTTTACGTAAAATAATTCACGCGGCTCTCAAATAAAATGTACGTCTTTTGTTAAAATCGTCACTTTCTATTACCAAAATGTACATCGTTTTAGACGCTGTGTACATTTCTCTTTTTTTACTGAAAGGTAAATGTAAAGTAAAAGGAAAATTTAAAACATTCCATGAAAAGTAGATTATAAATAAGAGCTAGCTACTTCGGTGGGTAACGTTACCTTGTCACAACAAACCCTTAGATATCGTCACGACACCTTCATAAATTGATATGTCCTCGAAAAAGCATTAAATTCTATCCGCAACCTACAAATAATCCATGAGAACAATATTCTCAAACTCACGCTTGACGTCTCATGGACAAAGCGATACTTATGTCTGGACAAACCGATATTATGTCCATTGAATATGGGATCCGATAACGACATCATATTTCAGTGAGCAGTGACTCTGTGCTAGGGTCAGCTTCGGGTAAACTCGTAAACTGTCGAGCTGGGAGTATTGGAGTCGAGAGCTTTGATGAAAATTTATAGTGCCGATAAATGGTAATATGGTTGATTGGTCGCTTTTTGGTGAAAATTCGGGTGTGGAGAGACAAATAGAATATATGGAGAGTGATTTTTAGGTTTCTTGTTGAGCTAAGCTGATTCAAGAGTAATGACATTCTTATTATGGACGGTGTAGCAAAGGCACCAACAGCCAAAAAATATTGGGACATAGGCCTCTTCTTTGTCTTCTTCTTCGTATTGCTGGCACGACAAATTTTACATTTTGCTAGCCCAAAACTTCGCCAATTCTACCGTTTCGTCGGTGGTAGCGCAAAGGTTACTTCGGCTGCATGTTTTTGGGCTAAGAGGGCAGGATAGGAGGTGGAACTTAGTTACACCCCGCTGCTGTTTCTTTGAGGTAACCCCACTTAACGAGGTTGTAGTTACATCTTCCCACTTGAATCCGGAGACGGTTAAGGGACTTCCAGTTGGACCTCGGAAGGTTAGACCCACGAGACCCCAAGATGCTCACTTGGTGGTAAGTAGTGAATGGGAGGGGGACAGCTATTTTCCCACAGCTTACATCGGGCGTCGGCTGGGTTCTCTTCTTTGTGAGAGGCCATCATCCACCAAGCAGGCCCAGTGGAACTTGTTGGAGGTCACGCTGGCTTTTAAAAAAAAAAAGTTCCAGGATACGCATGTTTCTTTACGATTTTGTATTTCTATTCAATTATTTGAAAAAAGAATGTAATTTATTTGTGTTATCATAAAAATCACCTTGCTTAGGTATTCTTATTTCAGCTTAGAATATTTAAATCATTAGCGTCCGTACAATTAAGTTATTGATAAAATACAACTGACGTACGGGAACGATCAATATGGCGACACTTGAGGGAGGCCTATGTCCAGCAGTGGACGTCTTTCGGTGGAAATGAAAATGATGATGATGATGACAACTGAGGTTGGCCCACCCTAAAGCAGTTTAATTTCAAACCAAACACTCCCAAGAAAAACTTTTTCACACGTTCTCTGATTCCTCAACTTTTACATTAAAAAAAGTAAAATAAAATTGGTTACATACCTGCCAATACTGATGAAGCACATATGCATGATGCTGGCCGAACACGCGAGCACGTCGCACGTCACGTACACGTTGCACCACACCACACCCAGCGGCCAATACCCTGAGAGGAAATACATTGTGAAATGGGGGCCTAAAAATGCTGTTTTAGTAAAATCATAATAGGATAATATTACACAACAATTCATAATAAACGCTGCGTCTAGTACCATTTTTAGAATTTTAACGTGATGAAGACATGTGACATCTACCAACCCGCACTGGGCCCGCGTGGTGGATTATAGCCCATTCCCTCTCATAGAGAGGAGGCCTGTGTCCCAGCAGTGGGAACATTATAGGCTGCTGCTATGCTATGCTAACGTGATTCATATAGTTTAATCACAGCAATAAAAAATTTTAACAACATACCAAAAGAATTAAGAGAACTCCCTTTAAAATATTTTAAATCCAAATTACATAAATGGCTTATTGACAATTGTTTTTATAGTCTAAAAGTATTGCTTGAAAAAAAAGTATCCGATTGATATGGCTACTGAGTTCTACGAAGTATTTTAAGTTGATATATTTTTTTAAATTTTTCTTTCATTAAAAGAGACTATTATTGTTAAGATTTCGAATAGATAAGAATCCTGAATTTTAAGTGTTATTTTTATTACTTAGACATAATATAATAATATTTACACTAATTGCTGTTGTATTAAAATTCTATGTTTAATATGTTCTAATATTTGTATGCCATTTTATGGCGAAACATGTAAGTTCACAAAGACCTAATTGTACCATGTTTTTACAGAAATAAATTATTCTATTCTATTCTATCCTATTATGATTCTGTTAAAGCGGCTATTTTAGGCCCCCTGGTAGGAACAGAATATTATGGGAGTGTGAAATAAAGAGTTATCCTAGGTTGCACGTCTGTCTCCACCCATACGGTAGACAGCGGATCGTCTACCTGTTGTAAATCCCACATTTTCAAAGACATGTTTAAGACTCATTTGCAATATTATAAATGCATAAAAAAAAATATTCTCGCCCCTGCAGAGACAATTTTATTTAATACTTTACTTCACACTAGATATTTTTCCTAAATCGTGTGTGTGTTTAAACACATTTAAACTCACATACATAAACAGCCAACCCGGAACAACTATTAACTGTAGGCCATACAAATATTTGTTCCCGGTGGGAACCAACACGCAGCGCAGACGCTAATTGCTCAACCACTGCGCCAACCGTGCCATCAACATTATTAGCATACGAATAACATTATCCGTATAAAACCCTACTGCTGGGCCACAGGCCTTCTCTGGTTCTGGGAATGGACAGTGCTAGACCACGCGGTCCCAGTGAGGGTTTATTGCTTTTGACTAACTAACTATTAACTGGGCATTAAAATCGGGGCTGCTATTGAGAAAGTCATAATGGTCAAACCCAATTCCCAATACTTTGCCCTATTCGGGAATCGAACCTCTCTAAGGACCTCATTTTCAGCAATCGCGCTAGCGAGAGCTAGCCCAACGACATACGTATGCAGAGAATAGAAAATTATTATAAATATTTTTTTTTTTCAAATATGAAACGCTTTTACACATATTTCTTTTTAAACTGCATGGACCCGATGTTTTGTACCTAACTACTCTGAGAAGAAACAGCCGAAATAAACTCAGAGATCTCTTTTAAGGTCCAGACATAATCTTGGTCACCTCACATGAGGACTACGCAGATAAATGTCTGAGATAGTCTTTTGATGAAAGAACCACACAGATTTGAGTGGACCTGTCCAGTCAGTGCACGCATCAGCTATCGTGTAGCTCGACTTAGGGCTCAACGACTTTGAATAGGTTCCTTAGCAATTTAGAAACGAAAAATTAAGTAAGAAAGTATATTTAACTACAGTTCATTTCCAACTTTCGTAACTACATTTTCGCACCGAAAAATATTTACAGCTCGATGCCCAAAATTGGATTTCGAGATGCCAGCCATATTTTTTTTTTACTACTCGATCATTTCCTACGAATTTCCATACAACTATGAGCAAGAGATTGCTTCCTGCTGACAAATATGCCAAATTCAAAGGAACAGGTACTGGGAATGAGATTTCATGTCCCCCTGTAATGTGACACACAGTGCTTATGGTTGAGGAACCAGATGAATATTCATAAAATATTTTCGGACGCTGAAGTAAACAACATTATTTTTAGTATATGCGAAGCCTGAATATAGTTTGTTCAGAATAAGTAACTGAATCGATTTCAATAATTTTTAAACCATGTTATATTTTTTCCCAAAAATATTTAATAAAAAGTTACAAGTTGGACACCGACCGACATTAAGTACCTACTGCCAAATTATGTTTATCAATGAGCTCAAGACGACGCTGGAGGCCCGCGCGCGGGCGCGTTTCGTGGTGACCACGCTTTTGTGCGGACAACCAGGTAACAGAATAAGCTTAAAATTTTGTGATTTTTCATGATACAGTTTTGAAATTTTGTACATAGATTCTTTACATAAAAATACTCGACACGTGTTTCAGGTTTCGCATATACTAAAACTAATGTTGTATAGTCCCCATGACCGTTTTCAGTCACGGTGGCCAATTTTAGCGAAGTATAGCCATCGGCGCGGGAGGTATTATAGTGCATAAGTGTGTGCGCAGACACAGGTGCATTATTCGTTCTTTTACTCTCTTGTCCGATGATGGACGGCAATCCGACACGACCGGAGAGAGATCCGACGCAGGAGTTAAGCCATTGTAACGTGCTTTCCAAGGCACGGGGGTACCATACCGCCAATTTCCAAACTCCGAGCTAGTAATGAGAAATTTCTAATGGAAAAACCCAATTGCACTTTTAACCTGACCCGGTAATCGAACCCAGGACCCCACGCTCAGCAGTCGCGCTTGCGACCGCGAGACCAACGGGGTAGTCAGCTGAATTATTAATTCGTTTATGAAAGTTGTTTTTGTATGATATTTAAGCTGCTGGATTTTATTATACCTCTTAATTGATTTTTATTTCTTAAGAATCGGTTTAAGAATAATACATGAATTAGAAGAATTGGAAACCTCCTTTTTGAAGTAGGT
Organism: Noctua janthe; assembly: GCA_910589295.1. Lineage (NCBI taxonomy): Eukaryota > Metazoa > Arthropoda > Insecta > Lepidoptera > Noctuidae > Noctua > Noctua janthe. The sequence goes on along the minus strand of OU342556.1, from coordinate 5,576,158 downwards.
AGGTTAAAAGAATTGAGAACCTTTTTATGGTGTTTCATTGAATGACGAAGTGGTAACTGTAAAATGCTTGCGCATTTATACAATTATTATTGTGACAAGAACCACCCTGTGCTCGCCATCCAACACCCCCATGTGTCACAACAGTTTATATTAGATAACCATAGCCGAAAGCGTTCACACAATTGGTTGAACTTCCTTTCATGAAAGGCTTGCGCTGTTGAAAATAGGTACAATTTGTAAGGCTCTGGCATACGTCGAGTATGAAAGATGTGAACTATCTGAGTAAATGGATAGTCTGTGAGCAGTAGGAGGTACAATGTGTAACCGTTTTCATGCAATTTTCTGAAGCCCCTTGTGAGTCGTTTTAAAGGAATTGTCGGATATTTTTGTAAGGTTGAAGTTGAATAATGATAGTTTATTCTAATAAACTGTCGTCATTGTTAAACATATTTTCTATTATTTTGACATTAATAATGTAAAGGGGTCTAGGACGTAATTAAAGTAAAGTTTAAACATTTAAAACTACTAAAAATTATCGCAATGACGGGGAAAACAAGTGCCGTTCGGCTTCGTTAACGGGTACTTCAATTTTTATAAGAATGCCGCATACGTTTATGTCTCTATTATTGTAATTAGATACTTTCTTGATGTTATGTTTTGCTGCTGGAAAGTGTTTTATGTAAGTAGTAAATTCCTATTTGTGTTTAGGACTATTAAACAAAGAGATTTTTGATTTTGTTTTCTACCAAGCTGACTCATTGATTAATTGAAAGGGGTGTGACATCTTCAAGTAGTATAACATAGATAAGCTAAATAATTTTTAATAATGTTACTTAAAAACTTACCTAAAAATCCAGGAATTGCCCCCATAGGCATCACGAACAAGCTGACCAATAAATCAGCGATCGCCAGCGATAGAAGAAAATAATTCGTAACATTCTGTAGTCTCTTATCCAAACACACTGCTAAACACACCAAAATATTACCCACACCACCAGCTATAATAAATACTATCACAAATAGAAAACTCCAATCGTAACCCACTTTATCCACAACTTTTTCCGTCACATTCCTGAAGTCATAACTACACTGAAAATTTTCCACTGCGTCTAACACAGATGTCTCATTCAAAGCGTCGATATACAACGTCCGATTTTGAGTTTCCGTGTAACAAAATAGGGTGTCCAAATCGCAGAATAAACTTGGGAGCCGGAGCCAAAGATTCTTGAGTGCACTCTCGAAGAGTATAGTGACCATGTTCAGCTTGAGGTAAGGACTACACAGAGTGTTGTTGCCACTAACATCTGTATTATTACACGAAGTGCATGTGTATGAGGTTTCATTTTGAATATCTATGTTTAGTTCGCAAGTGTAGTTGATGAAGCTGTCGTCGGTAGTACAGTCGAGACCGGAGAATGAATTGCCGCAACCTCGCCCGTGGGTCAGATGACATTGGAATTCTTGAAACGCTGTGTCCAGGAATGTGAGGTTATTCATGTCAAAGACCATGCTAGGTCACATGTTGTACTCCGTTTTTGCTGATCATCCTTGCGGTATCTGGAACAAAAGATTAAACATTTTAGTAATATGTCTCTGTTGCCTATTGTTTTTGGCACTTTTGGCCCAATATATTTTCTTCACAACTCTGCTCTTATTACAGATTTTCTCATGAATGGAAGGTTATAAAGTTGGGTATAGAAATATTTGTTTCATACATGATACAAGAGTCAAATCCGCGACAATTGCACAGAAGTGATTAGCTCAATCACAGAGCCAATCGTGCCCTTTATCCACGAGCTCTAGCCACATTGAGGTAAAGAAGATCGGCTGTTTGGGGCTCTGTTAATTTCAGAAGCGTTCATCAATGAAAGCATGCACATTATATGAAGCAAGTAAGGGACTTTTAAATAGTATTTTTAGTTCAATTTTAGCCGTGCGTTTTCCACAAAAAAAGTACTTTAGAGTCACACTTTATTACTATTCTATTATTCTATTATCGTTCATTTATTCGACTGCCCAAAACAAAAAAAGAAAACGAAACGATGATGCTTTTTAACATTTTGAAATTTTTTTGTTGCGAGCCATTGGCTTTTTTTTTTAAATGTTGCAAGCCCTTTAAATTTCTTTCCCAAAGTTCTTCACAAAAAAGTTTAAAATAAATAACAATGACAAATAGACGCTGATATAAATGAGTTTTTAATTAACTAAAGATTAATTATTCCGAGCAAGTTCTTGGAGTCAGTATGGAAGCATTAATTAAACTGTTTAATGATCATAAATTCAGGCTTCATTTCGCCCTTTAGCAACTATTATTCAACGTTTAATTTCCGAGATGCTGACAACTTAATAGACCACTGGTTGAAGTAGACTGCTGAGGAATTGATAGTCAGTGTGATGGAACAGGAACGTGCGAACATACATAACAATCACGCCTGTAATCCCCGAAGGGTTAGGCAGAGGTGTACCTAATAGTACACACATTTCGCCAGTTATATTTTAAGCAATAGGGGTCAAGCCTACTGTCATCAACCGGGCACAAATCCAGAGTCCATGGCTACTACTGAGAAATTCCTGATAGAAAACCACTTTACCCGAACCGAGGATCGAACCCAGGTCAGCAGTCGCGCTTGTGACTACTAGACCAACGTGCGAAAACATGGCAAAATTCAATAGCAATTTTGTTGTGAAGTTTTGATCTGAAATAATGCTCAAATTACTGAAACAAGAAATCATCATCATCATTTCAGCCAAAAGACGTCCACTGCTGGATATAGGCCTCCCCCAAAGGGGGGGTTTGCACATAATCGCCACGCTTGGCAGGCGGGTTCGCGATCGCAGTACAGTTGTTAAAAAAAAAACACAGAGAAAGCTGCTGCCCATTCTCTGGTAAGTCCCGTAGCCGCCTCTTACGACACCCACGGGAAGATATGAGATGGTGTAAGTAATAGTTTTAATTAACCCTGTGTTTGGATGCTGTACGGAGAGTATCTCATAATTTCAATCGATAAGAGAAAATCGTTGTCATTCGCTGCTAACATGATGCATTTACGAGTGACCGTACGTGAATCGAACCGAACCTTTATAACGGTAGGTACATCCATACCTACCATTATAATTACTTACGGGAGGAGTTACCAAAAAGGAATGATGTAGATGTTATTCTAATAATTTACAAATATTTTGGTGAATGAACTTTGTCGTTAGTAGCTCACGAGTTCACGACCGAAAAGAAACTATAAAAAATAATTGTAATCATTCAACAATTTTTCAGGTAGGTACAGTTTTACATAAAACATGAACTTTTCATACAATATGCTATATCACATACACACCGCTGCTTCAGAGCCAACTTAAGTGCACTTGACTCCGCATATTAACGCAGAGTGGGAGTTATCAAGAAGTGACCTCATGGTAAGGCCTACGATAATGTAGTATGATGCACTTTTGTTTTAGTGGATGTCAAAGAAGTGATTATTGAATTGATATAAATATGGCCTACTTATTATGAATCAACCCCCGTAGCATGACCACCGTAGACAAGGATTTCTTTGACGGAAGAATCGACAAAATGACAGATAGTGCAAAGAAATCTGTCATTGTGTCGACACAATCTGTCATAGTGTCGATTCTTTCGTCAAAGAAATCCTTGTCTACGGTGGTCATGCTACGAAGGCAGCTAGGCCGCAGAAATGACGTTTAAAAGTGAGGTGCCAGTTATTTCTATTACACGACTGCACAAAAAAGGAGTGTTATGTTTTCAAGGTCCACGTATGTATGTCTGTGTGTTTCTTTATTCCACCATAACTTCTAAATGCCCAAACCGATTTCGATATTTGTGGTATGGTACGATTTTTTGTGTTATCCCGGGTAACATAGGTTAGTGAAACTTGAGCCAACTTTGTTTTTTTTTTTAATTTCAATTGTTTAACGATGACTTCAAGGGGTCAAAAGCGAAACTACTGCCAAGTCTGTTAATGAAATTGAGCCCGAATGGTCGATCATTGATTGGCACCGAAATTGCAGATTTTGACGGTCTTGATAATCTTCTTATTGACAGATGTCACGTCTTTGTGTAAAACGAGTTGCAAAGTTCGTTACAAATTGCAAAGGCAAAAGTTTATAAAACTTTGAACATGATTTTCTCTCTGAAAAGTTATTACCATCAGAAAAATAACAACAGTCCTTGCAGCCAAAACGTATCATTTATTTCACATTCAACAGCATCAGATAAGTGTAGATAGTAACGTGTGAGTGGCAAGCCAGTCGCAATTTATCGCAGAACATTCCAGTTCATTCAGAGCGGAATTTTGTTACTACGGGCACAGTCGACATTTTAGCATTGAGATACAGTGTTTCACTAGGAACAAATGGTCAAAATCCGCTCACACGAACACATACATGTGCAAAGCGTTTACACGAATTCTAAGCAAGCTTCATGAAACTGGTTATCGTGAGTAAGTCGGGAACCTTTATTTCCTTTATTTATTTCTATACAAATCAATTATATTTTTAAATATTCGTTACAAACAACAATATAAAAAACATTTAAAAATATAAAAAATTGTAGCCTACCGGTATCGGGAACAGCAAGCTACCGGCGGTCGCCGCTCCAGAGAGAGGAACCTCCTAACAATACGAGCCGTATCCAGGAGTACCGCCTTCTGAATCAAGCCCTCGATCCAGCTGCCTAACGAGAGCCTCCTCAGGTATTGGTCGAGGCTTTTGGCAATTAAGCCATGGGCTGATACAACTATCGGCACTAAGATAGCTGAGTCCACATCCCACATGTCGACAACCTCGCGAGCCAAGTCAAGATACTGATTTGCTTATCTTTCTCAGCTTTCACGATAACATAACCCTTTTTTATTATTATAAAACTTATATTGACCTTCGTGCGAGTTTCTCCTACCAAATGAAGAATCACGTAAAACAGTCCATTAATTACGGAGTAATCGGTGTACATACAAGAAAATAAAACGATGCTAGTGGAATAGATAACCTCCTCCTTTTTTAGAAGTCGGTTAAAAAAAAAAACAAATCAAAGTGATATTTATTTTCTTAACGATAAGGTTGCTGGTCATCAGGAGGCTAAAAACTATACAGTTAGTATTTTTGAGAGCTTAACTCTATCCTATTAAATAACCTAACTATTTATAAGTCCAAACTTTCTCTCAAAGAGATACTTTCTACAAAAACGAAAGTTTACTACAATATTAGCAGTTTCCCATTTCCTCTTAAACGGAGACAATTTCTTAAAGTTTAACCTACATGTCCTTAGTGCTTAATACACATGTGAAACACTCTGCAGTGAGTGCTAATGGCATCACTTTATGTTCCATTCAGTATGTCCGGTCCTCTTCAGTGTAGAACCGTCTCTAGAACACGTTTAGTGCTTGGAGGTATCTTAGTTAATACAATGTGTGATTTGATGGGGTGAAGCATGTTAGGTGCAGGAATGGAGTATTGTGTTCCAGGTTTAAGACTTCTGAATGTAATTAAACTAACTAAAAACAAAAAAAAAACAAAAAAAAATGAAAAAAATAACCAAAACACAAAAAAAAACTAACAAACTAGACAAAAAAAAAAATAACCAAACAAACTAATTCAACTAACTTTGTACTTACTTTATTTTAAGTGTACCTACGAACAAAATTATGAATCAATCATAGGGTCTAAAATAAATGAATTGAATTGAATTGAATTAAAACGTAGTAGTGTCCTGTCTTTAACTCATTGTCATCATTTTTTTTTGTTAGTCTGTCAAGTATCCCACTGCTGGGCAAAAGCGTCCGTTTCTTCTTCCAAACCTATCTATCTTTTGTGATTTCTGGCCATGTTCTTTCCGCAAATAAGATCGATCTGATCTTGTTCACACCACCTTCGCCGCGTTTGTCAATTATGGAATTTAAATAAAGTTACGAATTATAAAGGGTGTAAATAGACCCTTAACGAAACCTATAGGCATCTGTTTTCCTCGTCATTGCGATTACTTTTTTTTTCTAGACCATACCTGGGAACCTTCTAGTTACGGAGATAATGTTATAACTTTACTTTAAATTACTTCACTAATCCCGTTTTTGCGTAGGATTACTTAGTTTGATATACCGAATGCTTGGTTGATGGCTTCGTGAAGGTTCAGTTTACACCTTGTATAGTGCTAGGTCCTGGGTTCGATTCTGTGGTCGGGGGTGGTATTTGATTTTGCGTCTGGAATATCTCAGTAGCTGACCAGAGTCAGAATGAGTGACCGGTTGATGGCAATAAGCTTACCCCTTATTACGTAGGAATTAAATATAACCGGTGCAATATGGGTTTACAATTAGGTAAACCTCTACCTAAACTTTCGGGGGAAAAAACAGACGTGATGTGATATTAAATATTTTAGTGATTTATTTTTATTTTAGAGACACTACAAATTTCAAAGAAAATGCACCAAATCCAGATGATCTGTACCTATTTACAAATATCAAATATCTACTGAAAATAGTCTAGAGCTGAAAACACAAGTTTTACAAAGGAACAGTTTTATTTAAAGTAACAAGCTCAAAGTTCAAGCAAACTAGTTAGCTTGTTATTCCTGTTTTCTTACTCACAAGTAGCCATTTAATTAATCTGCCTACTGCGATCTTAAGAACTGGAGTTGGCAACTGCTTTTCAACTTTTCAACCACGACTTTTTTTACTTGCATTCTGAGAGACTGTTTCTTTGCGAAGATAATGGCAACGGCAGTTTTTGTGAAGAAATCAATAACAGCAGCCTCGCTGTTCTTGTGGCCGCAAGCGAGCAAGTGAGCGTGAGGTCCTGGGTTCGATTCCCGGGTCGGGTAAAGTATTGTTGAGTTTGTCATCAGAAATTTCTCTGTAGCAACCACGGAGTCTAGGTTTGTGCCCGGTTGGTGCAATAGGCTCGCGCCCTTCGCGCGCCTTTTCTTTATGACTTAACCAACATTAACTGTCCATGTAAAAAAAACGTATTTTTGTCAGGATAATATAATAATAATACCACGTCTGTGGCCTTTAAGGTGGAAAGAACAAAATTAGAAAATTTGCAGGTCAGTGTCAGGCTGTATGTTGAACAAAATATGATTCGCGACCGTAACACTTTCAGAGTTATAATCATTAGAATCATCAATACAACCCTCTAAGTGCATTTAATAATAACTACTGACTACTTCATGAAAAAGTGTAGAAAAATTGTATTTCATCGGGTTACCCTAGCGCTTCCAGCTTAAGGAATCATATCCAATTCATAAAAAAGAACAATCTAACAAGGCTAGTTAAATAAAAGCTTGTCGGATCCGGTCATTAGTATGAACATAAAATGAATTGGAAAGCGCGCCAGTGTGCAGTGGTGACATCACGCGACCTACTTATCAGTCACACTACAGAGTGCTTCTACAGCGCCCTGATGTTCAACTCGAGGCGAGGGCGACAGTCAATATCTGATCGCGGCGGAGTTGAGACGTCTTGGAACTGTACCTAATTCATTTTGCCCCGTGGTACCGTGTTATGTTGTAATCTCAAGAAATTCGTTAGTTTTGCTAGAAACAGTGTATCGCACCCAGTGTGTTTTCATAGCACGAAACCTATTGTCTGCCCACATGATGTACGAGCCTAATGGAGTAAATCCTGACATACCTGACAAGCTTATAAAATTTTAAACATATTCGTAAAACAGTCTTCGCTTAGAAACTCACTTTTGATGTTGATAGTACAAACGATAAAACAAATAAGTTTCCAGACGGATAATAATCATACACACATGCAAGTTTTATTAGTGTGCTGGCAAATGGTCCCTATAACTTGATATCGAGTATGCTTACTTACGGTAGTTATGGCTTTTTTTTTACGACTTCCATGTATTGTGTATTGGGAAGAAGTCTGTAAGTAAACATGCATAAAATGCTTGCATACGAGTATTTACAGGCAAACTGTATATGGAGTACTACAGGATAAATAAGTTTAATTGAACATATTTTATTTTTCTAATCAAATATGCTACGGAGCAGTGATGTAGACATGTAGTGGTAACGGCTACATTTTACTAGTAGGCGGTCGTGGATTCAAACCCAGGCGGTTCGAAACAATGGGTACATTATAAGCTGTGTACGTCTTCTAAAAATGTGATTAAGTATCGAGGTGTTAAAGTATCTCTATCATTAAACCACCCTGAATAAAATGTAGTTTAAGAAACCTGAAAAACACGGTTCGTATCTTCTTAGCAAACCCTTAAATTGATACTCACATCTTGGGAAAATAACTAGTCCGCAGTGGACTAGTTATATTTTACGACGCCACTTAGCTAACCATGCATTTTCATACAAACTAAACAAGTATCAACATTTCAGCTTAATCCGAAACCGGGGAAGTGGGTCAAATTATTTTTTTAAGATTTTTTTACATTATTATTTAGTTACAGGTGAAGTTAATAAAAGCGAGACTTTTGTTGGTGTGAAAAATATTTTTTTTTTTCTTTTTGTTGCATGTATGCACCTATACATGCATACTTAACCTATGTTCCTCTCTTCAACTCTTTACGATGGGTCACATCACACAAGTCACTATACAAATATCTCTTTTGCCCACAGAAACATAAACCAACTTCTATGAATGTTTCTAGTACCATAAAATGTAACATTTTCTACGATGAAAACACATAATTTAAAGTTAGAAACCCAAATGTTAGCGAGTGAAATTTATAATTTTGCTAATTTAGACTCTCGTAACAAACTAATTGGCTTTTCGCCACTCGTGTGCTACAAACATGGTTTTGGACTGCTGAAATTATGTTTACTACTTAAGTACGAGTATACAAGGTGAAGGGACACCGACGCTAAAACGGTTAGGTAAAGACGCCAGCACATCAAGCTGCCCAAAACTGTAAAATTTTCCCAATCAACCTTGAACCTAATGCTTTAGCGATAAAGTTAAAAAACCTATTAAAGAAATTTGACAGATTGTAGTAGCTTAATGTGCGTTCGCACTTCACACCATCTAAAGGATAATGGCAAAATTGGCAAAAAAGAAAGTCAATCTTTGAATGCTACCTGTCTCTATTACTTTTAATTTGCAAATAATCAACATGCGCTTCGTGTCGCGGGTTCGATTCCCGCACGGAACAAATATTTGTATGGCCTACAGGTAGTTGTTCCGGGTCTGGCTGTTGTGTATGTGAGCTTAAATGTTTGTAAACGCACCCACGATACAGGAGAAATTCCTAGTGTGGGACAACGTTTTTTTTTTAAAAAAAAAAAAAGAAAAAAAAAAAACAATTGAATTATTTTCTCTTCAAAAACATTTGTTAATTTTTTTTATCTTTCTCTCCACACAAACATTCCCAACGTAAACGCTTTTTATCACAAACGTCAGGAATGCCAAAAAGGCTTCATCAGCAGTACATTTTGTAGTGAAATTGAATAAAATGCCTGTACCACGTATTCTGAACCCCCCACATAGGAATTGTATATCGGTGATTTAAAAAAAAACAGCTGTGTCATACATGATGTGTAGCAACAAAACTTCTATGCGAGTTCAGAATGATGTACTGAAAACATGATAGACATTTTAGAGGCCATGTCCGTTCCACCATGTATAAACATGCTTTTGTTTTCGACTTATTTCGTGTTAACTGCATCCAACTGTGACTTAAGGTTGGTGATAATTGTAATGGGTCGCATCTGTCAAAATCAAATTGATCTTTATTCCGTTGGATGCTGTTTGCATTGCTGTCAGAGCCATAATAACCTTAAGATTCACTTGGCTGCTTACGGATAAATCCTTTGTTACCAAGAAGTTCTTTAGTGGTCTGTGCGCTGTCTGGCAGTCAGTCGGTAATTAAACTCGTAAATGTAGCATTAATGTAAATAATCGATCTCTTAAGAGCTTTAGCACTCTTACGGGGTGTCCTGCGTGAACGACGAATACGACGCGACGCGACGCTGTGTTTCTTTCTGTGTTTTTTTACGATATTTTTTTAAACTCTGTTCTTTAAATACTATTTCTCGTTTACATAAACGACCTTCCCAACCACATTAATGAGTCATGCGTATTATTCGCCGATGACATCTCTATCTTAACATCTTGTGATAATAATATAAATTTAAATCAAAAACTTACTTCTATACTTGACACTACAACACAATGGATGAACGAACACAACCTTGAAATTAACTTTAATAAGAAAAAAATAATAACTTTCTACCCACGACAAAAAGTCCCTTTAACTATAAGTTTCAAATACAACGGATTAAAATTAGAAACAGTAAATAAATTCAAACTTTTAGGCCTCGATATAGATTCACACACAGATTGGAAAACACATATTCAAAAAGTTAAAACGAAATGATCTAAGTTCTCATACGCACTCCGAGAAATCAAGAAGACAACAGACCTTAAAACAGCAATGGTAACATATTACGCATACGCATTCGCATGGCTCAAGTATGGAGTTATATTATGGGGAAATAGTACAGACGCGCCAACATTATTAACTCTGCAGAAAAAAATGGTTAGAATATTAACAAATATCAAAGAAACAGACTCCTGTAAGCCCCACTTTATAGAACTTCAAATATTAACACTGCCTTGCCTCTACATACTTGAAATTTGTAAATTTGTACGAAAATATCCCTAGTTCTATACCAAAAGAGGAGACATCCAAAATAAAATTTCACTCAGACAAGAAAATAGACTTAACATACCCACTTCAAGATTAAAAATGCACTCTTCTAGTTCATTTGTTATGTCTATAAAAATATACAACAAACTACCGGAAGACATTAAAAATATTAATAACAATAACATATTCACCAATAAACTGAAACAATTACTAATCAATAAAAGCTACTACACCATTAACGAATACTTTGACGATAAATTTAAACAATAATAAAAACCATTGTGACATTTTTCTGACATAATACCGACATTTCAATTTAAATGTGACTTTGAATGAATTAATTAATTAATTTTAAAACGCGAAAATACTGTTCAATTAAAATAACTATACTAAATAGCGCACCTTTCAATCCAATTATCCAATTTATTTAAAAAATACTGCAAAAAAAAAAAAAAACACAGTTTTAGATTATTATTATAACTTATAATTTTAGTATATAATGGTGCAATAAAATAAACTAAAACCAAATATTACATTTAAGACTTACAAATTTATTAGTACTCAATTAAATATAATTATGATCTATAATGTAAATACCACAAAACCCATTTTACTATTTTAATTTAATATTTCTTAACTTTTTAAAAAGCGCCTTCATCCTCTCTCCTATTACCAATTAATTTAACTTTGCTGTGCTCGACAGGGTCCATAATTGATTCAATGTTTTAACATACCAGCTGTTTTATTTAACATTATGAAATGCAATAAAGTATTGAGTATTGAGTAAATATGAACTTTCAAGCGAAATTGTACTGTACTTGATTCGAGAAGTAATGACCAAAATCACGTAGGACATTTGTCGCGTGTAGCTTCGCGTCGCATTGCATCGTGTCGCGTCGTATGCGTCGCTTGAATTTAGATTGAATGCCACTTGCACGTTTTAAAAACGACAAGGTCTTTGTGCCAGTTAGTTTCAACGTAAGTGACGTCTCAATTTACTGACAATTTTTGGCAAAAGTGTCAACAAATCTCTTCATCTACATCCTTCAACCTTGACATACCTGAGTGCACGCACGTGAGGGTATAACAACAGATGACGTGTCCTCGTCTCAGCCTAAACGGATGTCAGATGAATTGGCATGGAAATGACATGGCGATAGCTTATGGGGTAAAGCGGAGGTTCATCTACGCAGTCTATGGTTGTGAATTGTGTTGTGAAGGCTAATTTAGGTGGAAAAGGGGATTAATTGGAATTGTGTCTCTAAAAACAAAATTAAGTTTTCTCTTTTAAATCGTTCCATTCGTTTGGGAGGTACGATGCCAGAGACACACATAAAAACGCAGACATACAGATACACACGTTATAACACCCCTTTTTTGCGTTGAACCCCAGACCCAAAAAGAGGAGTGTTATAACGTTATAAAAATACAGATAATTGAAAAAAATAGTCTTTTTACACAACACACATTTTTCTCTTAACCCCATATTTAGTCAGGCACCTCCACAAATTTAAAATTTTGCTTACCCCGCACTTTCTAACAAAAGACTACACTCGCTCGAATTGTGTTCATCACAGAGAGAGTATAGGAACGAGGAAGACAGGAGTCACTGTTGTTTACTCTGTTATTTATGTTTCTTCATTGTATTTATGTTTGTTCATTGTATACTGACCGTGAAGAACAGGGTTGCCAGATCCAGTTTCTGATTTTTCCCCAAATTCAATATTTTTTGTAAAATTCAAACTATTCACAAAACGTAGCCGCCAGGTATCGTAACGGTTTTGTCTCGTTTATTATACCAATACCTATTGGCGTATTTACCAATTTGGCTGTAAAATGTCTACCAATTTTCTAAATTTTATAAAGAAAGAAAAAGTATTTATTTGTATCGCACAGAACAAAACAAAATTATTAAACTAACAATAAAACAAAATGATATAAAAAGGAATCATAAGAAAAAGATAAATTAAAACTAAATTGGTTCTGTACGAGGACAGTAAGACCGTATCTCAGCATAGTTCATTTAAAAAAATGTCACGGCGCTGCTACGTACAAAAAGAGTAAAAGAGGGTCCATGGAGTTTCTTGCCCATTCTTCTCCATAGAGATCTACGTTAGGGAATGGGCAACTACAGTTTTTGTGCCTTGTGACTGGGACTGTAGCTATATTTTACTGTTGTCTTTGTTTCGACAATTCGAAAGTGCCTGTAACTGGCCTACTTGAAATAAATGCTTTGATTTGATTTGATTTGTACGGTATGGTTTTAAAATATTACCAAAAATATCTCCGAATGTTTTATCCATACAGAATTTGACCCTACAACAATTTTGCCCCCAGAAAGGGAAAATTCCCAATCTACCAATACTGGTGAGAAACTTCGGCAAAACATGGAGCAATCAAGGAAAGTTTACTGTAGACAACTCGATTGACTGCTGGAGTAAATGTGGGGCGTGTCAGTCAAGGCAGTAGTGTTTTGTTTTACGAAGTGTTTTATTGATTGTTTTTTTCGTTTAATTTGAGATGGTTATATTGGTGTAATATCCAATCAAGAATTTATTTATTAGTGTTATTTAATAGGAAATAAAAACAATTGAAAAGTGGATGGACAAAACCAAATTAAAATTGTTTTTGTTTTTTTTTTGAATGGGACAATCGCAGGAAGATGATGATGAATCTAACTTTTTCCCAACTACAGGTTACTGGTAATTTGACGGCAATCCGTTAAGGGGATGAAGGTGAGTTCATTTGCAACTAAATGACCCCTATGACCCCTGTGCAAATGTCAACCATTTTCGAGTAATTTGAAAATTTATATTTTCTTTTAAACATCTGCGGTATACTACTGAAAATTTATAAAAAAAAAACAATGCATGAAATACGTTTTTATTATTCTTATCTGCCTGCTGACACTTTAATACATGCAATTGATCATAAAATGACATCTTCAATAGTTTTTAAATCAGAGCTACAAATTGTCACGATTTTCATAATTTTGAGCACATTTTTTTAATCAAATGGTCGATTTTTGCAAAAAAACAATTATGTACTTTGGGGTTTTTTTACGTAAAAGAAATATCTTCTTAAAAGTATCACAGACGTATGAGTCGCATCCACCCTAGATGCATCCTTTGCAACCAACTTCAAAAGAAATGCAAGAAAATGGTAGCTCTAGCCAATTTTCTCTACATCACTCAAAAAGACTTGTTGGGAGTGTCTTAGGTGTGCGTCTAACTTTTTGTTAAGAAAAGTCGGTGTAAATTAAATTTTGTTGGTCTTTGAAGTTGTAGCTGCTCTTGCACTTCTAAAGTCGACCTTATTGCTAAGACATACAAGCGCTATCAAAGTCACATTATTACCTCTGAAGTGCAGTTGACTGTTGTAATGAAATTACAAGGCATTAAAGGGTTTGGAAACTTTTAAGGAACCCTTTTTACAATTGAATTAAATATTCTTAATTACGTACACCATACAAGTCGTCATCTTCCTATCCTTGTCCCATTCTATCTGGGGTCGTCGCAACACGTTTTATTTTTCCATTATCTCCTGTTAGACGTCACGGCATCATTTACTCCTTTCTCTTTCATATCATTCTTTACACAATCCATCAATCGTTTCTTCACACCATACAAGTAACATTCATAAAATAAATCATTTCACATAGGTTGACACAATGGGCGGTCTTATCGTTAAAACCGATCTTTCCAAGGCAACCTTTGGATGGATTACAAGAAGCGAGAGAGACAATTCTGCAGGTAATCGCAATTTTCTGATCAATAGATTAATATTACAAACACAGGTGTATGTTAAAGATGCTTGCATCCGAATAATATTTTTGTACAGATGCCAGCACATCAAGCTTCCCGAAACCGTCAAATTTTCCCAATAAACCTTGAACCTAATGCTTCAGCGATAAAGTTGAAAACCTATTAAAGAAATTTGACAGATTGTAGTAGCTTAATGTGCGTTCGCACTTCACACCATCTAAAGGATAATGGCAAAATTGGCAAAAAAAAAAGTCAATCTTTGAATGCTACCTGTCTCTATTACTTTTAATTTGCAAATAATCAACAATTAAATTATTTTCTCTTCAAAAACATTTGTTATTTTTTTTATCTTTCTCTCCACACAAACATTCCCAACGTAAACGCTTTTTATCGCAAACGTTAGGAATGCCAAAAAGGCTTCATCAACAGTACATTTTGTAGTGGAATTGAATTAAAATGCCTGGTTTTTAACGTGAATTCGGGCCTTCCAGCCCCGGACTTTATGTTAAATAATTCATAACTGAGAAAACAACGATTGTTCGTAAACAATATAGCCCGTCTAGGTGTTGCTACAGGCTTTAATAATTCATTTGGTGGATCGAAAGCAAATATAATTAAAAATTCTTAATTAAAACGTCAATTTTACTTTAGTTTTCCATGTAATGTTGTGAGTGCGATCATTTTATTTGGGCAAAACAAGCATTAATTATTTGGGATTGTGTTGTTTACTTTCACCGTTTAAAACGATTATCATATTTTTTTATCGGCGGGAGTATGTGTAGTTATTATATTATTTTATGAATAAAACAACACAGGGTGCAAGATACATTCTCGCACAAACTTTTGCTGTGAAGTCAGAGACTAAACGTTGACATTTTTCGTCGATTCGTCTTACATCAGAAAGATTTACTCAATAAAACAGTAAAATTGGACGTAGTGAAGCGAAAACGATTCAATTCACAAAATTACCAAAAATTACTTAAGTGCACCAAAGTGATGCTTAATATCGATACTATAAGCCACATGTACAATGTGGGTTAGTTCTAACGTTAATCAAAATTATAACCTTTTGTTTTTTTGATTGGATCTTTTTCACTGTCTGATAGTTTCGATATTTAGTATTAGTTTGGCGCACTTAAGTAATTTTTGCTCATGATGTGGATTGGATCCTTTTCGCTTAATTACGTCTAATTTTAATCGTTAAAACTGTGGAGCTATTACGAGGAGAGGGCAGATTGTAGGCAATCTCTGGACAGGGTTAAAAAATATGTTGGCAAAAAATACCAAAGACCACCAAAGGTGAAGTTTTATAATAATGTATTATTCTAAGTCAACCAAACCAAGTCAAGCAAAACCCAAGCGTCTAAATCAACGTTATCAAGATACAGTCAATTATGTCATTCTTTTAAAAAACAGCTTATACAAAACAATTGGAAGATTTTTGTGTGAAGCCAGGCCGGCCTAACTACCGCCATTTTATTTATTTTTCAAAATGGCGGCCACGCATAACACCTATAAATTATCTATTTTTGATATAACCTATCAAAGTTGTGCAGGAAATGTAATACTTTAGAACATTTTATCTCATACAAAACTTGTTTGTATTGATGCCAGCTATCGATTAATATAGGTTTTATTCATGAACGCAACTTTGGAAAAAAAATAAAATGGTGGAAGTTAGGTCGGCCATTAAATTAAAACCCCTTTCTCATCGAGTTGTTCTTACAAGGATGATTGGGTCATTGGACTCACCTTATGCAGGTACTCAGAACGCTAATAAAGTTTTATGATGACATTAGGCTCTTGTCCGTTGGGGATTTCGAATAACGTTTGGCATTAAAAGATTATGGGGAGTACTCTACATTTTGACGTAAATTTGTGTAGTTACGTATGTACATTGTACATATTCTAGAATTGACCGCAATATCTGGTAATACGGTTGTATCGTATTACCTACTATCTGGGTTGTGGAGGTGAGATGTTTGAAGTATTCCCATTTGCGTGAAACTCGTGACTTCACTAATATGGCAGCAGTGAAAGCACTTTATAATGCGTTGGTGCGAAGCAACTTGGAAACTAGTGCTATTATCTGGAATCCTTATGAAGTGAAGTATTCCCAGATGCTGGAAAAGATGCAGAACAAATTTACCCGATACCTGTACTGGAAGCAGTTTGGTGTCTACCCTTTCTACCCACTTATGTATCCAACTCTCTTTGTTATAAGGATGGTTGGGTACTATAAGTTGGAAGTAAGGCGCAACCTCGCTTTCGTAAAATATGTTTTTATGGTTTTTCGTGGTATGCTAAATAATTCACAAATACTGGAATCGTTGGGATTGCTTGTTCCAAACAGGAGGCTATGGTTGGGACCGAGGAAGGGGCTTTTTAAAGTTCCGGCAACCCGTACGAACTTATTAAAGTTTACGCCTGTATTTTGTGCATTAAGAATACTAAATAGTGTCTCTCGGCGATTGGACATATTTTCTTGCTCTTTGGCGGAATTCCAGAGGGTAGCACTTAGTATGTTGTCTACTGTCTAACTTGTGCTTCTACCCAGACCCGTTACTAGGGACTGAATCATTTGCAATTTATGACCACTTTGTTAGCTTGGGTCTTACCTGTAAAAACAAATGTGTGTTAAGGAATAATAAATAAATAAATAAGTAAAAAATTTGAGCACCGATTTCAAGAGCACCAAAGATATTATATATTTAAAATAGAGTTTAGAGTCGTTTAATAAAAAATATTTTTGGCGACAATCGTTGCCAAGAGCAAAGTTCGAGTTTTGGTTTTGGAAACAGTATAGTTGCCAGAAGTAATTGAGTGGATAACGTTGGTCCATACGACATATTGTTTTTGTCAGGATATGGTACACACATAAGTTACAACGTCTTTACCATTTTACTTTGAAAATCCATATAAACGAATTTACCACAAGAATAAAACCGAACAGACCTATATAATATCCACCACACTCTCATAAACCACAGTCTAAGCATTCCATTGCACCCGGATGCATTTCATCCAAGTTTTACAGCCACCATTCAGAGCAATAAGTGATGCACATTGCATGCTTACGTTACGATGAGCTATGTCAAGGACTTGTGTGATGTTATGGAATTGTTGTGGGGTGGGGCTTGAGTGATAGATGTTTTGTAGGGATTTTATGAGTTGAGTTCGATCAAGTGTTTGTCAATATTTAATGACTCGTCTAGTGAATCCTTGATTCTTTAATTTTAATCGTTTATTATATCAACAGTCACCGTCAACTAATTATTCTGCACATCAAACATAGTTACTTTAAGCTAAAATTATTGCTGCGAAACTATTTTATTTTAAGAGTAAAAAATCGTTGTGAGTTTCATTGCACACTACTGAGTGGGCAATGAAACTCACGCAGAACATTGTGCTTTCGGGTATATGTACCTAATAATGGAGTATTTAAAGTTAACTTTATATTTAAAACTTGTTTTCGAAAATCGCAAAAAAAGTTGGTTTCATTAAATATATCCGAAACCAGAAAGATTCCATTATTGCAATGGCGGTAATTACATCTATCAGCCTCATTGGTAAAAAATCTTTTATTTGCTCAAATGTTTACACAGTTTTACCGGGAATTACAACCACAAAGTACCTGAGACTTTTTTTTTAGCCTTTTTAGCAAAACAAATACTGATTGGCGGCAAAATACAATAGCATCTTTCCCTGGCACTTTACATCCACAAGAGACTACTTCGCCTGTACAATTTAAATCCATTTCTTAACTCTGTCAGTGTGACCCCACCCGTCATACAAAGGTTATATGATGAACCCCTACGTAAATGAGAAGATGAAACGCTCTCCAAATTGGCTCGACTGTCAGAGTTAAAAACTGAAATAATTTCGAGTGAAGCCTACAATTTGTGTACACGAATATAATTATGTTTTTTAATTAAGCACAGCATTCATGAAAAAAGTGTATTTTTATGTTGTTTTTTTTAACGAAAATTATCTGCTGTTTTTATTACGTATATATGTAACATCATGCTATTTTTTTAAAGCTGTAGTATCATAATCTGCCTAGCCGTTTCCCAACTATGTTAGTCTGCGTCCAGTCTAACCGGACTAACTTTAAAAAATTAATAAATAATATATTAATGAAAAAAACAAGTATCTTGATTTAGCACACGAGGTTGTCGACATGTGGGATGTGGACTCTGATATCATTGTACCGATAGTCGTTACGGTTAATGGACTAATAGCAGAGAGCCTCGACCAACACCTTAGGAGGCTCTCATTGCGCGGCTGGGTCTAGTACTCCTGGACACGGCACGCATAGTGAGGCGGTTCCTCTCTCTGAACCACCACCGGCAGCCTGGACCTTGTTCCTGATGCCGATGGGCCATCTATTTTTTATTTTAAATGTTTTGTTTACTTTTGTTTTTTTTTTAATATTTAAACCTGTATAAAATAAGATAAATGATGAATAAAGGACTTAGATATTAATAAAATAATGGGAGCAAAATAATAACAAATCACATAAAAATCAAAATGGATTCCTGTTACATATAAATATAATTTATCAGCAAATTATTAGTATTAGCACTATCCTACTACTCCAAAAGCAATTTCACTTTAAAAATTATGTTTTACGATAGTTCCGTGATGGTAACGTCGTTCTAGATATTTTTAATAAAGAATAATGTTCTTTTATCAACTTGGATGGTCCATTTACGGAGGAGTTATATTGCTTGTTGCATGCGATTACGAAGAGGAACATAAAAGTGCATTACTAGAATAATAAAATTTAGACGACTGTTTATAAGGTAAATTAACTGCCACGTTGTGTATCGCAAACGCGACTGCTGAACATTCGGACCAGCTTCGATTCACAGGTGACGTAAAATTTTATTGGGTTTTTCCTTCAGAAATTTCTCAGTAGCCACCACGGAGTCTGGATTCGTGCACAGTTGATGGCAATAAGCTCATCAACATCATTTCAGTCGGAAGACGTCCACTGCTGGACATAAGCTCGCCTCCTATTAAACATAACCGCCAATTGTGGTTGTACTATTAGGTACACCACTGACCCTTCGGGGACTACAGGTGTGATGTGGTGTACCTATTTATTTGATTACCATGGAGGAAAACAGCGAAAACATTACGTGACATCTACCAACTAACACTGGGCTCGTGTGTTGAATTAGGGCCCACCCCATCTAACAGAGAGTAGGCCTGTCCCAGCCGTGGGAACATTGTAGGCTAATTACACAAAGATTATGGCAAAGCTCTGCACGCTTTTGCTGTGTTCAATTCTAAGTTTATAATTCATTAAACTGCAAATAAGTTGCACGAGCATTGGAATTAAACCTTGTGTACCAAATAGTACGTAGTCTTATTTGAAAAGAACATACATTCCACTTCGTTAATTATTACCTACTTTCCAACAAAACTAATAAACCAATCGATTTCCACGAGCGAGGAGCGTCCACTCCACTTAGTTCTAAAATCGATTACTCACATCACTGACTTGATACCTAGGTATTCGATACCAATTCGATTTACGATGTCCTATCAAGTGTTATTTTCAAACGGACGATTATTATTTTAGAAGTACTTTGTGAAGTTACCATCATCTGCCTAGCCTTTTCCCAACTATGTTGGGCTAGCCTTCCAGTCTAACCGGATGCAGCTGAATACCAGTATTTTACATGGAGCGACTGCCTATCTGACCTCCACAACCCAGTTAGTACTGGGTAATACGATACCCCCTGGTAAGACTGATTGTCAGAGTTTTTGGGCCAAAGACTACCTAACGACTGTCAAAGATCTACAAATGACACCTGGGACCAACGGCTTAACGTGCTTTCCGAGGCACGGAGGAAACTCGGTATGTAATGGGTGATCACCTATCCACAGACCAACCTAGGCAAGCACGGCTTAACCTAAAGATCGACCCGAGCGGCTGTTATTATTTAGCCACGAGCTCCTTTGTGAAGTTACTAATGACGCAAATTAGGTAATCTTTACGGTACCCTAGGTATTGCAAATAAGCGACTTTGGTCCTCGATTTCTTTGAAAGTTTCTTTTTTATTTGAATGGTAATTAATTTTATTCTGTGCTGACTTTGAACTTGTGTTTTAACGGTGTCAGCTATTTATATTGATTCTCGATTGTAGATGTTTTTCGCTATCGAGAATCTCCTAATTCCAAGGTGTAGAAGTTTGTGTAAGCGTTTTTAAAGTACCAAGTTACAGGTTTTAACAGTGTTATCAGGCGTCAGGTTTTTCACAATTTTTCTTTGGGACTATTATTATATTATTAGTCTAGGACTTAACTATCCTAGACTTAATAGTCTGAAGTCACGTCCAAATGTTTTAGTAAAAGCTTGTTGCTTATGCATCTAACTTAACTTAAAGACACTCTTATTTTCCAAGGCTGAAGCATATAAAGGGTGTAACAAGACCCTTAACAAAGCCGAAAGGTACTTGTTCTCTTCGTCATTGCCATAATTTTTTTTTTCTAGACCATACCTGGGAACCTTCTAATTACGAAGATATTAAGGGTCAAAGTTCCAAATTTTTTTTTATACATGTATTTAATGTAAGATTTTTACTTAA
This sequence comes from Noctua janthe, assembly GCA_910589295.1. NCBI lineage: Eukaryota > Metazoa > Arthropoda > Insecta > Lepidoptera > Noctuidae > Noctua > Noctua janthe. Next base: position 5,555,178 of record OU342556.1, on the reverse strand, counting down.
AACACCTCCACAAACCCCGTACTATTCAATCCATCCATCAGCACAATGATTTGAGTGCGTTACATTGACTCCTACCGTAAAATGTGATTTTTAACCCCAAAAAAAAATCATTTCTCAGCAATAATTTTTGCGTAAAGATACTTAGTTTGATGTATATAATGCCTGGTTGTCGGCTTTGTTACATCCTGTAGAATCACCACCAAACATCCAAATTTCTGTTGTTATGTTAAATCTCCCATGTAACTGGCAAATTCTAGGGAAAGAACCTCACGTCCCAGCCGCCGCGGGAGACGCCCTGGGCGTCGGGGGTCACGTGGTGGCTCCCGGCCACCGTAGGCGCGGGCCTGTGGACGGCGAGTTATGGGCTAGCTCGCCGTCCGGCCGTCTTATAACGACAGGCCGTGTCGACGGCGCGTTCGTGTTGCACGAGCGCCTCAAAGAGATGTCAGCAACCGAGTAGGGGTCCGCATTTACCGATGCCTGCCAGGGCTGCGGGACTGTTCGAAAGAGATACCGCGGCCCTGGAACATAAAGGGCAAAGAAGGAACATGGATGGATTTAGTCAGTATAAGTCTGACACTCCTTTCCGCTCCGCCCAGAGTCGGGGGGTCATTTGATGATTTCCCAACCGAAAAAAATAAAAAAAAAGGAAACTGGTAAATTGTAACTACTGAAAGCATCTTCTTCTATATAAAAGCTACAAACAAATGTCAATAATATCCATTGTCGCAAAGGTAAAATCTTAATAGTTTTCTATTCTCAAAATTGTAATGATTGTGAACGTACCTCTGAACAGCACAATGGAAATACCATGTCCTCTGACCAAACTTTCGCCTTTAATGTTTGGCTCTCGATGTACTGTCCGGTGTCCAGAGCAAATTGAATGTAGTAAGCAAATGTTTACTAGTGCTGTATACAGTATGAGGTTTATCGATATCGATGTCGATACACCAGTAAAGAAGTGGTGTCAATGAATTAGGTACTATTTAATATAAATGAAAGTAAGTTTTAGGTAATTGTTTACAGTTTTAAATTGGAAGTAAATTAAATTAAAATGTAGATTATTTCCAGCCAAATAATTATCGTCGTGCATAACCTCTTTATAAGTATGTACAACAATACGATAGAAATAAGTTTAACTTTAATTTAAATTTCACGTTTTTAAATGGTTTCTTGGAATGAAAATGATTTATTGAATCAATTGCGCGGGTATTTAAAATACCTTTTAGCTGAGAAAATCCACATTTAAATATTTCTTGCAAAGCTCTGAAATATTTTAAATTCGACATTTATTGTAACATCCTACGCAAAGTATGCTAAACGTCTATTTGGATGAAACTACTATTAAAATAATTCGTAGGCGTTGGTATTGGCAGCTGTTTTTAATCACTGCTGTTATCTTAAATCATAATGCATAAATCACTACAGTTTTACCTTAGAGATATTTCTTGACGGCATGTAAAGTCGTCCAAGTCAGAGGGCCGTGGGCGGTATAAAAAAAGCTCTGACACCAGGCACTAAACACACGATAAGGAAGACCTAGGTTTGAAATCGTATTATATTCGTATATCGTTATTGAATTTTAGTACCTACAAGAACATGATGATATGACAAAATTAATTTACAGAAGTTAATAGGTCTAAAAACAAAACAAAACTGATTAATTCTAAAAACGTTTCGTTTAAAACCTTAGGGGATTTTGATAAAAATTCAACCCATGGATAAAAAGACCATCAATTTATCAAAATACGAAGCGAGGAGACACAAGTAACTCCTGTCACGTGGATCATAAGACATTATGTCTTCAAAAAATACTCAATCATACGTCAAACCTGTCATACATCAATTTACTCACGTAAAGTACTTTCGACATCAAAGTCAATAAATTCAAGTCATGATTTTCGTCAGTAACAATTCGAATCCCTGGCTTTGTATTGTTTGAAGTCTTTCACATCCATCAGGGGGAAAACAGCCTAACCGCTTGGCCACGAACTACATGCTCAAGAGACACAGGTCTTGCGAAGCAACTGCAAAAATCGCAAATGATGAATGTATTTAGCGTTTGTAGCGCGTATAAGCCCGTACCGGCTTACACACGTACACGTGCACATCTTTACGCATTAAAAAAATCGAACGCGCGTACACTCGCCTATTCGCTCGATTAAAATGACAGCTGTCAGCAAAAATGACGTATTATCTCGTGACTCGCTTTTACGAGCTTAAACGCGCATTATCGCTCGTACGCGTTCCGTGTGTGACAAAAGGCGCGCGTATACGCGCATATACGTGCGTCCAAAAACGAGGTTATACGCGAGGAAAATATGCTAATCTGAAACTGCCCTTAGAGCATTCTACGACAACAGTACACGCGAGTCGCGTCGCAAGTCGCATCGCCCAAGGCCTTGAACGTGGCCTAATAGAACCAAACTATTAACATTATCATTCAAATCACATCCCTTATTTCCCATTTTATTGTTCCATTTTGTATTTCGGAATAAATAGAAAAGGAAGACGTAACTTTAGTGTATAATAATTTCTTGTGTCGTATGTAATTTATTGCGGGAACTGAAACTTATCGCTTGATCAGAATTACGAGGTTAGATAGCGTTTTTTCTGTCTAATGATGTATGTTCTAATATTTTGGAAGGTTTGTGCGCAGTAGACCAAATTCGGGTATTATAATGCTAACTTGAATAAGAGACTTATAATTTTTTTTATTTGCCTGTGAACAGGAACACATAAAAATAAATATACATATTTGTAATTCAAGGTGGCAGAGTAAGATAGAAATATAATGAAGGAACATGAGCACTTTACGTCTTAACAATACGTTTATAAATGATTTACTACATTCAAAACATAAAATATTGCAAAAAAAGAAAATAATAGAGAGATTAATCACATTACCGGCATTGAAATATTTTACACTGATACTCAGATATTTCTACGGCCGCAAATCCAGACAAGTCCGCTACTGAGGCACTTTGCCTGACCTGGTATCCAACCCAGGACCAGATGCTCAGCTGAAGTCCCGAGCACTTCAGCTGAGCATCTGGTCCACTATCGAACCCATAGGGGACATAGACATGATCTTATGTTATATTTCCACCACGTTAATAAAACATCGATAAGTATTTTGATTTAGGTGGTACAACACTAGCGCATTCAACAGTGAAGCCGTCGTCGTCAGGAACACTCGAGCGCACAAGTGCAATGCGACTTGACACGGTCACAGTACTGTCGTGGTGTAAAGCTATTTATAATATTTGCGGAGTGTGACACCGTGTTTTGGTTCATTTGTTGTTGAAACCGGAGATTTTGAAACTAACGTAAACTGAATGCCAAATGACAACGCTTGCGTATTTCTACATTGACTTTCAATAAGTATCTGTCTGGCTCTAGCATCTAGAAATCTAGACCTCCGGGGATTGTCGGTAATTAAGTTGAGATATATTAAAGCTTTTATCATGATAACATTGGTCTAGTGGTCTCTAGCCGACTGCTGAGCATGAGATCCTGGGTTCGATTCTCGGGGGGTTTTTTCATCAGGAATTTCTCAGTAGCAGCCACGGAGTCTGGATTTGTGACCGCTTGATAGCAATAGACTCGCTTACTATTACTTGGGACTAAAAAACATAACTGGCTAAATGTGGGTGTACTACAACGTACACCTCGGCCTATTCCTTCGGGGGTTACACGCGTGATGTTGTGTTATGTTATGTCAATCAGCATGTTGGTAGCTGATTGACAGACAAAGTGTCAGTGATAATGGAAAAGTCGAAAATGTATGAGGTTTCCATACAAACTACATAAAAGCTTGTCGAAATCGTTGTTGAAGACTCTTTAAATGCAACTACCATTTTATAGACTCTGCGTTGTGTTTTTATTACAGGAGGAGCTCGTGGCTAAATAATAACAGCCGCTCGGATCGATCTTTAGGTTAAGCCGTGCTTGCCTAGGTTGGTCTGTGGATGGGTGACCACCCATTACATACCGAGTTTCCTCCGTGCCTCGGAAAGCACGTTAAGCCGTTGGTCCCGGGTGTCATTTGTAGATCTTTGACAGTCGTTAGGTAGTCAGTGGCCTAAAAAGTCTGACAACCAGTCTTACCAAGGGGTATCGTATTACCCAGTACTAACTGGGTTGTGGAGGTCAGATAGGCAGTCGCTCCATGTAAAATACTGGTATTCAGCTGCATCCGGTTAGACTGGAAGCCGACCCCAACATAATTGGGAAAAGGCTAGGCAGACGACGTTGTGTTTTTATTACACCCCACTAGATTAGATTTTTTTTAGTTTATCTGCTTTTTCCGTATGTTTCCCATACAGTAGTAATCTCCTTTTTTTAAATAATTAAAACCCATGTTTTTATTACACTACCGCTTCAAACGGAAAAGAAAATTAACTAAACACAAGCTAGGACTCACACATCTGCCTAGCCTTTTCCCAACTACTCGTATATTGGGGTCGGCTTCCAGTCTAACCGGATGCAGCTGAATACCAGTATTTTACATGGAGCGACTGCCTATCTGACCTCCACAACCCAGTTAGTACTGGGTTATACGATACCCCTGGGTTACACAAGCTAGGACTCGCAGCTACATAAAAACTGGGAAGTGTTTGGCGAAAAATACATATAAGGCTATTTGTTTCGTTTTAATTGGACTCCCCACGTTGTTACATTTTATGAGTGTTTCCAACAAGTAACTTTTTATGCTAAGAGTGGTGACGGTACGTGTACAAATAATAATATTAGGCTGCGCACAGACTGGGTTATGACTGTCTATCAGACACACTTAGGAAATACTGATTCAAGAGTGACTATAGGATCTAGACCAGGGTTGTATAACATAATTTTATGAAGGGTCAAGTTTACTATGTTAGTAACCGTAGCGGGCAAAAAAATGCAAAGTGGCCTCTAAATTTAAATAAAACAAGCTTCGCCAGATTAGACTGCCATGATGCGGTCTGCAGTCGCGGGTAAGTGAGGTGGGGCGGGTAGGTAAATAGGTATGCCGCGGGAGTATCTGACTTAGGGACATTTTTAAACAATGTTCACGCAATATTTATTGATGTGCTTTAAAGTTTTAAATAGCTCACGGGCCGGATGAAAGACCTATGCGGGCCGATAGATGGCCCGGGGGCCGTATGTTGGACAGGCCTGATCTAGGCAATTGACAGTTGGTTTTTAAAGCGGCACGGTTGGCGCAGTGGCTAAACGATTGGCTGCTGCGCTGCGGGTTCGATTCCCGCCCGGAACAAATACTTCTATGGCCTACAGATATTTGTTCCGGGTCTGGCTGTTTGTGTATGTGAGTTTAAATGTTTGTAAATGCACCTACGATACGGGAGAAATTCTTAGTGTAGGGCAACGTTTAAAAAAATATCGATTGGACTGACATAAAGTTTTCTGGAGTTTGTGTCAATCAAATACGTTTTGAACTTTTTAGTCATTATTATTACTGACAGAGTATCACTTTTTCCCGGCTAATGAGCCAAAACACTGAAGAATAACTTATTTTGATACAAGATAAAAAAATTCTACCTATGATTGATAATATTATTAAAATAAATTGTTAGTGTGTGCATTGTATTTGCAGTGCATAAATTGCTGTAAGTTATTTTAGCAAGTAAAGAAAAAAAAAATGTAAAAATGTTTATTTGTCCCAAAAGTAGTTACATAGATTATAAATGAGACATCCCCAGTAAGTAAAGTAAAGATAGTTTGATTTTAGAAGACTTTTTCCCAGATATTTTAACTATGATGATAAATGAAACGCAGTTATCTCTTGAGATTTCCCTCGTGTTATTTTCCCTTCAGAAACATTAAGGTATTGCTGGAATTATCAAAAAAAATTCAAGCCATTATGAACCTTCTGCACACTGCCTAACATGCACCTAACAGAGTGCAGTAATTGGAGGAAATGGAGCGGTATTCCTAATTATTTGAAGTCTTAGTGTAAAGTGCTGTTACATATGCATCGGGTATGATATTATATTCCCTTGCGCTGTGGAATATACCGAGATGTTTCTCTTACGAGAATTTAATAGATGTAGGGTAAAGTAATCTTGGAATAAACTGTATAGGATGCTTGATTAGTGTGCGCGATGAATCGTTGTTTTGAGAGTGATAATGTTTTGTAGTGAATTCAATATGTCATGTGCTTATAGTATACGACAGATATTTATTAAAACTTGACTTTTTTAACTTGTTTTTTTTTTTGTCCTTTTAGAAGTCGGCGAGAGTGATCAGTTACAATTACCGCAAAAGTGTTCCTGCGGTGATTATAGCTGATCGTTTTGGGCCTTTGAGCTTTAATCAATGTCAAAATCTGACCTCCAAAGCACACATAGTATTCTTAATGCCTTATTATTTTAAGCACCTTAACGTGAACTTTCATTTATACACTGTAAACTGCAGTAGAATGCTAAACACAATTACTTTTTCATACAAATTGAAATTTACTTGAATGCGATCGAGTATATTTTGATAAGAATGCTAAACACAATTACTTTTTCATACAAATTGAAATTTACTTGAATTCGATCGAGTATATTTTGTCAGTAATAATGGGGCACAGTAATCTATTAAATTCAATGAGACATCACATTCTTACTTCGAAAAAGAATTCGGAGAGGAAAAGGTAATTTAAATTCCAGATGCAGTCTCTTGAACGTTCAACACCGGATGTACTGCTAGCAAAAAAACATAAACGTATTAATAAAATCTTTCATCACACACCTTCATTCATACGTTGTACATTTTTTTACGTAAACTTTATTACACTGCAAAGTTTTATTATAAAGATCAAAGAGTTTGTTTATTTTTGTAATCATTTCTATTACCTACGTTGTTAGAATAAGAAAACAGACTTATAAAGTAACACGAAATATACACCTAGTTTATTTTCACGCTCGTGTGTTTTTTTTAATAATGAAATCTGGAGATCTTGACATGACGCGATTTACACTTCAAGCAACTTATCTGTGCAGACGAGAAAACACAGAACTAAAATAAATATACCAAGTTTGACATATCGATGCAAATTTTCTTGACAAGCAGCGCCACCTTTAACTGCACACCTAAAGTGGTCATACTGTGAAATGTGTATTTTTACGTGTTTTTACATAAGTTACATAAGTTTTTCGATTTCTAAATAAATCAAATGCAATTTTGAAAACCTTTTTCTCTGGCAAAGGTCTAAGCCCTCAGGTAACTACCTAATGTGCAAAGTACCTCCAGTATTTTGTTAAATTCGATTATTTTGACGATTTTTGAGATTCGCTTCATATTGTCGTTGATCGTATTGTTGTATCGTAATCGATAGTTTCATCAATTATGGTTGATTGAATGACGACAAATACCGTTGTATTGTTAAGATAGGTCATAAGTCGAACCCTTTTGAGTACTAATATAGTAAACCCACGTTTTACACTAAAAACGCAAGTATTCACCTGCTGGTAAAGCTGTAAATGGGCTAACCAATAAAATAATTGAATAGTGGTAACTAGTACATACTAAAGTATTTTTCAAACTATAAAGGGTGTAAATAGACTCTTAACATATCTGAAAGTCACTTGTTCTCCCCGTCTTTGCGATCATTTTTTTGTTCTAGACCATACCTGGGAACCTTTTAGTTACGGAAATATTGGGGGTCAAAGTTCCAACTTTTTCACAAGTTTTTTTTTTAAAATAACTGTTTTTAATGTAAGATTTTTACTTTACATACCTCCACGACCCCCGTACTATTCAATCCATCCATTAGCACAATGCTTTGAGTACTTTCCTTCGAGTCCTACCGTACTTTTTACCCCATAAAAAAAAGTCGATTCCCAGCAATAATTTTTGCGTAAAGTTATTAGTTTGATGTACAGAATGCTAGGTTGACGGCTATGTGAAGGGTCTGTTTACACCCTGTATTCAAAATAAATGTAAGTAAAGAAGTCCCTTATGGATTTAAACACTTACAAACATGACAATAGTTTGCATTGCCATTAGAAGTTCGAACGTACTTGTATGCTAAGGAACGAGTTATTTATTTTGAATCAGCCGTCGTATTTATAGTTTGCTCATTGTTTTACCAATTGCTTAAACCAATGCAAAATGAGTTAACTAAATGCTTCACGACACGCGATGATTGGAGTGTTTATGTCTGCAATACTTTTTGAATTATCCATAACATATTTGGCCGAAACTACGTGTTCGTTATAGGAAACAAAGTTGAAATAATAGTCTTGAACCTTTAGAATTGACTTGGCTTTAATACTTGTACATTTAATTAGAGAACATATCGCAATAATATGAATTAGGCAGCACCAAATGTGCTGTGCTGTGTAGTTAGGTTGATGGTTAGTTATGTTAAGATGGCGGGCGAGCGAGTGTCGCGGCTGCGGTTACTGGTGTTGCCAGAGTTGACGTTTGGATACACATACGGCGTCAACACTACGTTGTGCAATAATTTATAGACGACACGCTGAATTTCCGTCCCATATTTTTGGCAGGAGTTCCGCTACACTAAAATGACAATTATTTAGCTGTCATTATATTCGAATTATATTTGGGAAAAAGTTAGGATACGTTACTTTTAAACATGGCCTTTTACCAGTTCATCATCATCTGTTTAGCCTTTTCCCAACTATGTTTGGGTCGGCTTCCAGTCTTACCGGATTCAGCTGTATGCCAGTATTTTACATGGAGCGACTGCCTGTCTGACCTCCACAACCCAGTTAGTACTGGATAATACGTTACCCTTGGCAAGACTGGTTGTCAGACTTTCGGGCGACTGGCTTACTTATACGTAACTACTGTTAAAGATCTACAAATGACAGCAGGGACCAACGGCTAAATGTGCTTTCCGAGGCACGGTGGAAACTGGGTATGTAATGGGTGGTCACCCATCCACAGATCAACCTAGGCAAGTGCGGGTTAACCTGAAGATTGACCCGAGCGGCTGTTATTATTTAGCCACGAGCTCCTCCTTATCCTTACCCTTTTACCAGTTAGATTGGTAAAATATAGAAACTAGGCTGGAACCAATCAATGTTACAGTAAAAATTAGTCATTAATTGACTCAGAGTCTACCTTGCAGTTAGTTGTTAATGATGGATGCCGTCAGTGTTAGCTGTTTAATGGAACTGTGAGCAAATAAGTTTACAATTATTCATTTACATTCTACGTTTGTTTTTAGTTTACTACAAGAATGTGGTGTTAGTGTAAATAATGTGTTGTAAAACAAGTTAACGTTAGTTATTTAACATACTTGCGATTTGTTTCTTTACACATGTTTTGTGGAGATTTAGGTATTATTACCAATTTACGTTAAATGTATTTACTACCTAGCATTTTGCTAGCGACTTCGTCAAAATTCAGCTATCCTTGTCTACATCATAACAGGAAGAAGAATCCTAAGAATCTATACAAATAAATAAAATTGAAATGTCTCTTTGTAATTTCAAAATAACAGCTTTTTACTGAATGCATATGAAAGAACATACTTTTAACAACAATATTTTTATTTTTTGTCTGTCTGTCCGTCTATCTGTCTGTCTGTCTGTTTGTTACGGCTAATCTCCAAAACGGCTAAATCAATTTTAATGAAATTTTCACAGGCAGATAGCTGATGTTATAAGGAGCATTGTATAACGGGCTGGTGTCCGCAACTCCACGTCAAAGCGCGTATTTTGCGTGCGGGTGGGAACTTTATTCGATCCACCCTAACTCCCCGAGAAAGGCCAGCAGCGCCTTGATGTTGCTGACAACCTCGCGGAGAGTACCTGGGGTACCGAAGTACTTTGCCCTGTATGTTGCAACCTATTAAGGAGTAACTTAGGCTACGTTTATTTTAGAAATAGGATTAGCATTCCATGTAATAACCCTCGAAATAGTTAATAACATCCGATACAAATAGGGAAGTAATATTTTATCATAATTTCACGCAGACGCTCTAAAGTCGTCGCTAGTCTTAACTAAAGCCATGACTACACTAAGAAGGGAGGTCACAAACATTTCCAACAAGGATCAACAGAGTAGCGACACTGAAACTTGGCCTAATTTAATATATCTAGCCAACTACGGTAAATTATGGTTATATCATGTATACTGACTGGCTTTCAGACTGGCTTGAAAGGTAAATATGTATGCGGTAGACTTCATTATGAGCAGGTCTTACCTAAGTAATAACAGCCTCACGTGTTGATCTTCAAGGTTAAGCAGCGATTTCTAAGGTCGGTCTGTGGATGAAGTTTCCTCCGTGCCTCGGAAAGCACGTTAAGCCGTTGGTCCCAGCTGTTCTTTGTAGATCTTTGACCGTCGTTACAGGTAGTCAGTGGCACAAAAGTCTGACAACCAGTCTTACCAAGGGCTATCGTAATACCTAGTACTAACTGGGTCGTGGAGGTCAGATAGGCAGTCGCTCATGTAAAATACTCGTATTCAATTGTATCTTTTTTTTTTTTTTTTTTTTTTAAAAAAAAAAACGTTGCCCCACTCTAGGAATTTCTCCTGTATCGTGGGTGCGTTTACCTGTAGATCATACAAATATTTGTTCCGTGCGGGGATCGAACCCGCGACACGCAGCGCAACTCAATAACTTGATCTGGTTGGGACGCATGGTTTTTTATTTATTTTTAAGTTTTTCACTTAAGTATTATGCTCATATACCTATTGGAAGATGTACTCTAAATTATGGTGAACTTTATTCAGCCATTGCGTCATTTATAAGAAGAACGCGGTCCCACAGATGGGCATAAAAGGCAAATTCAATTTACAAAAACGTGCAGAGCTTTTCCATAATGTTTATGTAATCAGCCTGCAACGTTCCCACAGCTGGGATACAGGCCTAGTCTCTGTTCGAGGAAGTGGACCAAATATCACCACGTGGGAACCGTGCCAGATGGTGAAATTGAGGCAATGTTTTAAAATGAACATAACATAACATCACGCCTGTTATCCTCAAAATGTTAGGTCGAGATGTACCTAATAGTACACCCACAATTCGCCAGTTATGTTTAAGACCCATGTAATAAGGACCTATTGCCATCAAACGAGCACAAAATTCATTCAGCTACTGAATATTTTTAATATCTACTTAGATGTTAAAAAATCGCATTACGCTATTAATGACAGCTGAATATTTTTCATTTCCATAAACAAACTGATACGGAATTATATAATATATCATCTATTCACAAACATTCATCTTGAATACTATTTTTGTGATTGGCTACTCAGCTCACTGCGTGAAATGAATGACGTTTATTTAAAAATAAGCGGAAAACAGGATGTTTCAGGGAAATAGATAATTTATTTTGATCACTATTCGTGGTTTGATTAAGTTTCGGATATTACTCATCATCTGTTTTGACTAGTTTTTACCAGAAACTATACAATTCGTTTTAATTTTCACTAAATATTTATATTGGCAAAGTATCTCATTTTTCGTTATTAATTTAAATGAATAACGATAAATTTGATACTTTCACTGCCTCGTTGGTCTAGTGGCCGCAAGAGCGACTGTTGAGCACGAGATTCCGAGTTTGATTCCCAGGTCGGGCAAAAGTGTTATTGGGTTTTTCCATCTGGAATTGCTCAGTAGCAGCCACGAAGCCTGAATTTGTGCCCGGTTGATGGCAATAGGCTCGCCCCATGGGACTTATATTACTGGTGAAATGTGGGTGTACTAGTAGGTACACCTCTGCCTAACCCTTCGGGGATTACAGGCGTGATGTTATATTATCTTTCAACGATTAAACGTGAGGTAGCCCTCAAGCTAACCTAAGCTAAAGTTTTGTGAATAAATGGTGATGGCTATAAGAGTAGACGAAGACCAAAGAAACGATGCATGGACTGTGTGAAGGATGATATGGCTAGAAAGGAGGAGACTGCTGAGATGACGAGTAATATTGAAGTATGGAAGAAGAAGACCATGCTGCTCTGACCCCAAATAATTTGGGCTAAGGGCAGGAGAAATATGAAGGCTTAAGTTTACGAATTTCTGTTGGCCACGCATCAACAAATCTGAAAACATCGCTTAAAACCAACAAATTACCAACTTAAAAAGTAAAAGTCCCCAAATGTAACTAATACCTACATTTAAAACTTTTTCACGGCCAAAGAAACACGATTTATCTTAAGAATGGGCCCCAAATCGAGGGGTCTAAAGTTATGGGGCCATAACTGTCATACAAACGGGGTCTCACATGAAACTTACATTTTTTCCCTAACACCAACTGAAGATCTATTAAAGGCTTTGGCAGAAAGGTTTCACTTTCAGGGCAGGCCTAGAAACCCTTTTGTGTGGGTTTCTACTAAAATCGGATTAAGGGAAGCTTCAGATTTAGGGCAACTTGAGTGTTTGCTTGGCTTAACTTTATTGCAATTACTTTAGATTGCAGGTCAACGGACAAGAACTGCATGGGATAGGTGGCCCTAGCACGAACGCGCGGTGTTAACGTAGCGTAAATACGTCGATTTTTGAATATATGGTATTTTAGTTAGGTACAATTTTTGCAATAATCGCATTCAGTACCATCAATAGTTTATTTGTCTTTTTTTAAACTTTGCCCCACACTAGGAATTTCTCCTGTATCGTGTGTGCGTTTACAAACATTTAAATTTACATACACAAACAGCCAGACCCGGAACAACTACTTGTAGGCCATACAAATAATATTTGTCCCGTGCGGGAATCGAACCCGCGACACGAAGCGCAGCAGTTAATCGCTCAGCCACTTCGCCAACCGTGCCGTCAAAATATGAATAAATTCTTAAAATTATGAACATATTATATGTGAAACCAGTAATTTGAATTTAAAATCGACGTATTTATGTTACATTTACACCACTTTCTTGTAGCAGGGCCTTTTTTTTTTTTTTTTTTTTTTTTTTCCGGATGGGAAATCATCAAATGACCCCCCCCACTCTGGGCGGAGCGGAAGGGAGTGTCAGACTTGTACTGACTAAAACCCATCCATGTTCCTTCTTTGCCCTTTGTATTCCAGGGCCACGGTATCTCTTTCGAACAGTCCCGCAGCCAAGGGCCTCACACTATTGTGTGAGGAATGATATGAAAGAGAAAGGAGTAAAAATTATGCCGTGACGTCGATAAAGGAGCATGGAAGAAGAAGACGTGTTGCGCTGACTACAAATAGAATGGGACAAGGGCAGTAAGATAATGGGGTCCCACCTGCTTTCTTTTTTTGCTTTTCAGTTTTTTTTTACCGTAGTCAGGTTATTTTGTGACACGAAACTTAAATACAATGTACGTTTCTTGAGTGAGAAAGTAATCGAGAGTAACGTAGTAGCCATAGCCTCCTCACTGGTGGTGGAACCGGTGCCTAATACACGAATCAGTACTCACGCTTATTCGTTCGTTAAAACTAACAGGATTAGCCCAAAAGCAGACTTTACATAATATCCATAACAAAACAAAGTACTTAGGTACCAAGTTGACATGAGTTGGACATGAAAAAACCAGCCAAGTTCGTGTTGGACTCGCGCATCGAGGGTTCTGTATAAACTTGTAGGTATTTTGTTATTAAATTACATATTTATGGTTTTTAGATTTTTCCTTTACATGAAAAACCTGGTTAATAATGACGAGGATCACTCGTCATTAAATGAATCAGGCAGGAAACAATATCTTTTAACTCATAAGGTAAATCATACGTCAGTAATGTTGAAATTCCCTGTTAGTCATCAGATAGTGGTTTTTTTTAATCTTAATAGTAACTTAGGTCTTGGAAATAATATAATTATTATGTTCTGTTGTACGTGCAACACTTCCTTATCAAGTAACTGCAAATGGTTTCTTGTATGACCTTAAGCTATGAGTAATAACACGAGTGTTGGTTAATTATACATGTTGGTTTTATGGCTAATGGACACTATTGTTTATTTAAGACCTTTTCTTTTGTACCCATATTCGCAAATGAATCAATGATTATGATCATTATGATTATGATTTTTCTTTTTCCAAGGAAAATGTCTGGCGGAGAGGTTTGAGTACACTGTGGAGGTCTGCTCCGCTAGGGCGGAACACCGCTGTGTCCTCGTAGCGGCGATTTTCGGCGGCGACCTCTCACGTCCGGCCCTGGTTCAAGCCATGGTCCGGAGCGAGAGGGAATGGGAAGCTGTCACCTCTTGTGCTCTTGTGTGTCACCTCTGTCAGCGAAGGAGGTAGCGGGACGTGAGAAGGAGAGAACCTCACGACCCAGACGCTGCGGGAGACGCCCCGGGCGTCGTCGGGGGTCAAGTGGTGGCTCCCGGCCACCGTAGGCGCGGGCCTGTCGACGGTTAGTATTGGGCTAGCTCGTCGTCCGGCCGTCTTATGACGACAGGCAGTGTCGATGGCACGTTCATGTTTCACGCGCGCCTCAAAAAGATGTCAGCAATCATGAAGGGGTCCGCAAAGGCCTACGCCTGCCGGGGCTGCAGGAGTGTTCGAAAGAGATACCGCGGTCCTAGAACACAAAGTTCAAAGAAGGAACATGGATGGGTTTTAGTAAGTACAAGTCTTACACTCCAGAGCGGGAGGTGTCAATTGATGATTTCCAATCATAAAGAAAAGGTAGTGTGACGATTTTTGCTTTCGCTTTTAGCCTTCTTTTCAATTCTGAAGAGAAGGCAAAGAGCGAAACGTAATGAAAAGGTATGCAATAGGTACCCTCAGGTGGCTATTCTAGAGCGACTGTCTATCTGATCTCCACTACCCAGTTAGTACTTGGTAATATCGGTTGTCAGACTTTCGGGTCACCTGTAACGACTATAAAAGATCTACAAATGACAGCCGGGACCAACGGCTTAACGTGTTTTCCGAGGCACGGAGGAAAATCGGTATGTAATGGATGGTCACCCATCCACGGACTAACCTAGGCAAGTGCGGCTTAACCTGAAGATCGACCCGAGCGGCTGTTATTAATTAGCCTAGGCTGTTATCATTGAGATTTTTTCCTTCGCTCTTCGCCTTCTGTTCAGAATCAATAATTACCCTCACGCGGCTAATCTGGTTACGTACCATTATTTACTACGTGGAATGCATTCAGTATACATTTCTTCAAAACGGTCCATTCTGTTGTTCAATAAAACCTTAATTTTAAGATGTAATCGTTCATAATGCCTAGGTACGAAATATGTTGAAAAAACATTAGCAGCAGTTTTGTAAACTTCGATAATATTATGCCATAGCTGATATTTTGTTTTGGTCCAATACATCGGTAACGAACGCTTAGTATGGTCGATTTCGCGAGACTTCGGTCGCGTCAAAGAAACATAATTATGAGACTTGGTTATGGTGTACCTTTGCACCAGTGTAAGGTTTTTGGAAATCAGATGTGCAGTTTCAGAGATTATCTTCTAAAAACTTACAAAGTTTACATCGTTATAACATTAGTGTAGATTTATACGTTTTTCATACTGCCGGATTTTCCTTACTAATGAGTGCGCAAGAAAAACCTTAACGTCACAAATGTATAATGTAAAAAGCATCATCATTCGCCAACTCAACGTTTCGATGACGTTTCGTATAGTGGGAAAGTGTCAAACAATATACTTATAGCGTGACCTTTTATTGAAAATACCTACTATAAAGGTTATACATTTGAACTAGAGCCAGTGAAAACTAAGTCATTTCGCTTCTTGCCATCGCGCGTTCATCTCGTAACAGTAAAGCTACCGGTGCAGTCATGCAGTCTCAAACAGTTCTAACGTTGCTTTTGATTAGTGTATTAAAAGTATGTTATTGTGATTCAAATAATACAGTAACGAGTCCTAATGGAACTATATTTTATTACGCGTATGGAAGTAATTTGTTGACGAAAAGGTTGCATCTTAATAATCCAACTGCGGTATTCTACAGCATCGCTAAGCTTGAGGTAAGCGTGATATTTAAATAGTGTGATTAGTTACTGGTTTAGTGATAATATACGTTAATATTACTGATATGGTGGAACATTTATTTATGTGGCAATAACAAAGCAATGGATAAAACTTTATGTGTCACACTTTTGCAAATAATTATGGTACGAATAAGATTGACAATTAGCTATTATAGCTTTAAATTTGCCGTGTCCGACTTGGAAATCCTTAAACAGACTTCGAACCCAAGTCGGCCGGACCAAAGACAATCTCTGCAGATGGGGGTTCATTAATGGCTCAGACCTCAAGTGCGTACGCGGCGTCTCCCCACAGACAATGGCCTTCCATCTTACACCGCATGCCCTATCACCTGCGCACTTGATGATCTGCTTACTGCATCAGTGAGTGGGGTTCGCGTGGCTGAGTTTTGTGCTAAACATAACATTTGAACTTTTTGCCATCGACTCGCTAAGAAGAGAAGTGTAATTAATTACGGTTTAGTGATAATACACACATTACTAAAATGGTGGAACGTTTATTAATGTGGCAATAACAAAGTAATGGATAAAACTTTCTGTGTCACACTTTTGCAAATAATTATGGTACGAATAAGATTGACAATTAGCTATAGCATATCAGCCTATAATGTTCCCAGCACTGGGACACAGGCCTCTGTTTTTGTGAAAGGAAGAGGGCTGTGCACCATGTGGACCCGGGGGCCCCGTGGGCCCAGTGCGGATTGGTAAATGTCAAAGATGTCTTTTTTTTTGTTTTATAGTCTACTCCTAGTTACAATGCAATAGATTTGATTTGGACTAGCAGAGCCAAGTGAACGTATTTTTTTACAAAGTTTACAAAAATCTATGTAAAAAAATTATAATTTATGTCTGCGTTTATTTTTCTCCCTATGTCATCATCTGCCTAGCCTTTTCCCAACTATATTGGGGTCGGCTTCCAGTCTACCCGGATGCAGCTGATTATCAGTATTTTACATGGAGCGACTGCCTATCTGACCTCCACAACCCAGTTGGTACTGGGTAATATGATACCCCCTTTGGTAAGACTGGTTGTCCGACTTTTTGGGCCACTGACTGCCTGACGACTGTCAAAGATCTACAAATGACAGCCGGGACCAACGGCTTAACGTGCTTTCCGAGGCACGGAGGAAACTCGGTATGTGTAATGGGTGGTCACCCATCCACAGACCAACCTAGGCAAGACAGCTTAACCTAAAGATCCGAGCGGCTGTTATTATTTAGCCACGAGCTCCTCATTTTTCTCCCTATGTATGAAAGGGATTTGACCGCAATTCACCATGCGGACCCAGTACAGTTTGTTAGATGCCACATGCCCTCGAATTTTTTTTCTAGAACATGGCCGGTTACCTAACGATGAATTCCTTGGCTGTTTTGAGATCTAAACGGATAACCATCTAATTGTGTAAATCAAACACAATAGAGGCTTACAAAAACCTATGTAGGTTTAGATACAACATATTTGTGGAAGAGAAATAAACAAATTTAAAAAAAATAAAACAAACAACAGTAAACAATACTGCCGCGCTAGCGATAAGAGCAGTAAGTATGTTTTGCATAGTTTTGAGTAATTGGCACGCAAAGTTTTTGTTACAATTTTGTTTTTCCTGACTTCTTTTTTAAGTTATATAAATTGTAATGATAGCGCTTTTATATTCTTTACTTAATAAAATTGGATACATACTAGAATAGTTTTAAACAACGAAAATCCGTTTAAATCTAGTATTAGTTGAAGCAACTGAAATATCGATTTCTTAGAATAATAGCAGTAAGTAGTAGTTACTGCTGTTATTATAAGCAACTCATACTATACACAACAAAAATTTTTCAGTATTATTTAAACAAAACTATAAATAAGGAATTTCTTAAAGCATCCTTATATCAAAGTGCGCAGAATTTTATACTCTTACAGAAAATTAAAAAAAAACTAAATATTTTTATGCAATAAGGGTTTATTTAGATAAAATAATAATAAAAATATTTTTTTTCTTATATTAGACTTATTGTTTTTAGTGATTAAAGTAGGAAACAAAATTAAACGAAACAATAAATTTTGTATAAAACAAAAATTAATAAACTGTAAGAGCACCTCGGATGTTTCTAACACATCTGCAAAGATCATTCATACTCAAAACGAGGTTGTCCAGTTCGCGTTGTTGTATATATAAGGTACCAGGTCCGACGAAAATGCATGAAAAGTGGATTGTTCGGCAGCAGATTCTCGGGAAAGTTCATAAAGACCTCCGTTGTAGCATATTCCAGGCGTGCTTTACAGGATTTAAATCTGGAGACTGCGTGGGCCAGTCCAGGGCCACTTAATTACTTGCTGTATCTTCGAGTTACTCGAGTTGTAGTTGAGCGGGCATCATTATAAGCATAAAATCTTGATCCATTTGCAACCCCTGTGGTTGGAATACAAGTGCCAGCCATCACGGTATTTGGCAGCTGTTAAATTGCATCTTATCTAGATGCGGTCAGTTCCCCCGCCTCTAGACGTTTCTCACTCATACCATGATTGTTCCCCCTTGCTGGGGATTTTGCAAGTGGATCTCACGTCCAGGTGTTCGTCACACGTATTCTTCGTGTATGTGAAAGGAATCCGAATCGCGATTCATCTGAGAGTAACATCCTAGACCATTGGCGATCGTTCCAAGCCAGATGTTCTTTGCCCGCTGTTGCCTCGTCGTAGCGCCGGAAGCGAAAATGGAGTACAAGCACGAAGGTTAACTTTATGTGGTCTCATCCTGACAGTTTGGTCGCTAAGGAAGACTATTTTAGTACTTAACTTTGTATTCACGAAAATATCTTCTAACATTGTCCTATTGTCATCAGAATCACAGGTTAGACTTTAACATGTTCGTGGACGCGTGGCAAGGCGCCGTGGCCACCATTGTGGAAGACGAGGGTGAAGAGGTGTGGGGCACCGTGTGGACTCTCAGTGAAGACCAGCTGCATTATCTCGACACGTAAGATTCTTTCTACATCATCATCATCTGCTTAACTTTCCCAACTATATGGGGGTCGGCTTCCAGTTCAATCAAGTGCAGCTGAATGACAGTATTTGCATAGGGTGACTGACTATCTGACTCCACAATCCAGTAACTAGGTGACACGATACTCTTTTGTTGGTTTGACAGGTTGTTCGATTTATGGGCTTCTAACTACCCGTAACCATGATAAATGACAGCTGGGACTAAATGCATAACGTGCTTAGCGAAAGAAGGAGACGGAGGGGTCTCAGTATATTATGAATGGCCACCCGCTCACGGAGTCACCTCGGCAAACGTCGAAGACCGACCCGTGCGACTGTTGTTATCAAGCCACGCTATCCGCGCATCAATAGACATAGCTACCTCATTCTAACTTAGTTGTTTTCGGTTTTCAGCCTCGCCAGATGCAAATTTGTATACCCCTTTCATTTGAACTATTTATTTCTTCCAACAGACAAGAAGGCGTAGAGCAAGGCTGGTACTTCGCAAAGAACGTGACGCTGAAGACACCTAGCGGCCAGACGTTGGTGGCTCGAACCTATGAGGAGACCCTTAACCCTAATAAAACCGCGAGTTATGACATTCCTATGGAAAGACGTCCTTCTAATACATATCTTTCGGTAAGCCTAAACACAGGGAAGGAGATGTACTTATAAAAAGATTGAACCAAATCATTCAAATATTCAATCACCAGACACTAACACATAATTTCTTTATATTGTAACGGAATATAATAGTTACTAAGGAAGAAATTTCAATCCACAAGAAATTTTTCATCGGTATCAGAAAAAAAATCAGCTGTTCTCTACATTTTGACCGTGTAGATAATGCACTTTTGTAGGAAACAGCTCTTTTTTTTTTAAATAACCGATGAAGGTTCCTAATAATGTACTGAATACGAGTTAACCGTTTGTGTCAATTTTTGAAGTCAGAAACGTGGAAGTTGGCACTCAGGTCTTAGCATGATCAGCCTATAATGTTCCCACTGCTGGGACACAGGCCTCCTCTCTATGAGAGGGAAAGGGCTATATTCCACCACGCGGGCCCAGTGCGGGTTGGTTACTTAGGTCTTAGACTAACTAGAACGAGTTGCATCCTTAGAAATTGCCCATGATTTGCATCCTATCAGGCGACAAAGTATGAAGATAAAACGTCTTGATTCTAAATAAAAACCTTTCTTGTAAATAAAAATATTACTTTATCTTTTCAGGTTATCGCTCTCGGTGCGATTGAGTCGCGCCTTCCTGCTGAATACATCGGCTTCATTTTCTCATTCCCGACTAACGGAAAAATGGCTTCTAAAGCTAGAAGAAATCAGCTTGGTTATCCTTTTTAGAGTCCGTGTTAAAATAAAATGCTGTGATATTAATAAATTAAAATATTCATGTAAAAATATTACAATAATTTATTTATGTCCCCCTGGTTTTTTACAATTCCCGATTTTTTGTGTGTCGAAGGGTCGAAAGCAAACAGCAGTGTTTAATTTATTTAATTGCCCTACTCTCAAAATAGAGTGAAGGATTTTATTTTTGGAAAGGATCCATAGTCACAAAAATGACAGAATTAAAACAAAATATATGTTATACGTGTTGTAACATAAACATATTTATGTTTACATAATAAATGTTAATAAATATGAAATAGTTTTTGAGTAATGAAGGGGTCAAAAGTGGCTCCATATGGTTCGTGTAACACATGGTGTTGTAGCTGTAACTTGGCTTGACATGCCATAGCTGATATTTTGATTTGGTTCTCTACATCGATAACGAACGATGGTCGACGTAATTTAGAACATTTCGTTTTCTTTATAAAACAACCGCTTCTGCCCGAGACTTCGACCGCGTCAAAGAAACATAATTATGAGACTTGGTTATGGTGTACCTTTGCACCAGTGAAAGATTTTTGGAAATCAGATGTGCTGTTTCAGAGATTATCTTCTACAAACTTACAAAGTTTACATCGTTATAACATTAGTGTAGATTTATTCATACTGCCGGATTTTCCTTATTAATGAGTGCGCAAGAAATACCTTAACGTCACAAATAAAGGGTGTAAATAGACCCTTAACGAAGCCGAAAGGCACTTATCCTCCCTATCTTTGCGATAATTTTTTTGTTCGAGACCATACCTGGGAACGTTCTAGTTACGGAGATATTGGGGGTCAAAGTTCCAACGTTTTTTTTTTAAAATACGTGTTTGTAATGTAAGATTTTTACTTTAATCACTTCCACGACCCCGCACTATTCAATCCATCCATCAGCACAATGCTTTGAGTACGTTCCATCGAGTCCTACCGTAAAACGTGATTTTGCACCCCAAAAAAAAAAATCGTTTCCCAGCAATAATTTTTCGTAAAGCTACTTAGTTTGATGTACAGAATCCTTGTTTGACGGCTTCGTGAAGGGTGTGTTTAAACCCTGTATACCAAAACGTCAGCTGCACGTATAGCTTGGCAAAAAAGAGTGTGGAATAAATGAGGTCGCCAGTATAGCACGTGTGGCAACCCGGAATACTACGACTGAACAGTTTTTGATACTTGTTATTTTTGGGGATATGATCCCAATCCCAAGTGGGTGGTTCAGTCCCTCGAACGCTACGCAAACACCATGGAAACGAAAGCACGAAAGCGGTTCAGTAACACACAGACAGATAACCATGCCCCTGACGGCAGTTTAACAGTGGGATTGTTAGGAATTGACGATAATAGTTCGGTTACAGGGATAATAAAAGAACACGTTTTGTTTGAAGTTTTATTTTAATACAAAAAATTCAATAAAACGAATCGAAGACACTTTTTTTTTTTCATCTTAAAATTCCATGCCAGAAAAGCTCACATTTTGGCTAGAGCTTCCTGCAACTACAGAATCCCTAGAATATTCTAATTCTGATGAATCACTGCTACTATCATCTCTGAGATTTATTACCAATCGTTTTATTATACATGGTCACACCTCTGTCATAATATTCTTTTTCTATTTCCATTATGTAATGAGAATAAGAATTCAACAGTAATGTTTGAAAATGCTTGTTCAGCAGCCACGTATAAAAAAAAAAATCATTAGTAGTGGTCATTATATAGCAACATTAAATATGCATATATGAACTAGGCTACATACCTTTATATCAATGGACCCAACATTGACTGAAGCAATTTTATGCTTTGCAATCCCCCATATTAATTCAATAGGGTTCAGGTCACAGTGATAAGGTGGAAGGCCATGATCTCCTAAAATATGGTCAATTTCGTAAATGGGCTTTGGTTCATGAAACTTCACTAGCATTAATAATTGAGGCTTGCGGAGAGATTCATTAAAAAGTATATTATTTTGCAGTAACCATATCTTTATCTCAGCAACTTTTGAAGTGCTAGTTGGTGCCTTGTTCAAGACCACCGAATGGTAAGGAGCATTATCCATTACAATAATGGAAGGTACTCTTAGGTTGGGGATTCATTTTTCAGTGACCCATTTTGTGAAGTTAATTTTATTAATTTCCGATTGATAGTCTTCATTTTTGTTTGTGTCACTGAAAATCAAAAGGGCATTTGGACCAATCCTTTCTCGCTCCCAGCATGTACAATTATACAGGGTGTTAGTGTAAACATCGTTATCCTTGAAACTTTGGTTTGGTTTTACTTATAGAACATAAAATCAATGAAAAAAAAAATTATTTTTTTAAAGTAATATCTCCATTTTTCTACAAAATTATTTCACCCTATACCCAAGGGCAAAGAGGACGGAGCGCGGGGAACACGGCGCTTGATCAGACAGGCCGCAAGCCGCGCGCGAGACCACTCCCACACCGACCACACCTCAGTGTGTCAGCAGCATCAATATCGACCACACGTAACACTTTAGACTCGCAGCGCAACGCCAGTGCCACCGCGCCGCCCGTGCACCATCGCTCATTTGTCGCGCAAGTGTGTTGGTAATTTTTAATTAAACTGTTCATAAAATTGTGATTAACTTTTTAAATACGCCAAAAATACCTACCCAGTGGTTTGTTTTTTTTCATTTTCTTTGTTGTTAAATCTAACTTACATTTGGACTCGTCACGCAACACAAGGTATTTTTGCCTGTCCTAAGCCAGGAAAAGTATGAAGGGAAAGTTACATCATAGTTTATGTGTATTGTGGAATGTTGAAACATTGGAATGTTGTGTTGGTAGTGAAAACGGACGGCCAGTGCAGCAGGTCAGCGCCCTTTGCAGTGATTACGTCACTCGGGCGCATAATTATCCATGAATTTACGGACGGTGTCGGACAGAAACTTTTTAAATTTTTTGAATGAAAATAACATTTATTTATTCAATACTATGTTGACAGATTTACCTAAAACAAAAAAAAAATAACAGTTCTTTATTATTCATTTCATGTTCATTATCTTCAAGTATCAATCATGGAGGTTAGCGTATACGAGACTTGTCAAACTTCAAAACATAACCTTAATTTTAAATTTCTGTGAGACTAAAAGTTACTTAAATCTGGATATCAACAAAACTACGCATTGAAAACATTTATAAAAACTTATATAAGGTACAAGGACTTATTTACGGTACATAAATACCTGTCATATCGGCAGTTATTTGATAAACATTCTTGATATCGGACAAAACTTATACCGCTTGAGATTCGGCCAAACACTGCGATAAGACGTGGTAAATCACTGCTCTTAATACATTTAAACTAGAGCCAGTGGAAACTCACTTCACTTCTTGCCATCGCGCGTTCATCTCGTAACAGTAAAGCTACCGGTACAGTCATGCAATCTCAAACAGTTCTAACGTTGCTTTTGATTAGTGTATTAAAATTATGTTATTGTGATTCAAATAACACAGTATCGAGTCCTAATGGAACTATATTTTATTACGCGTATGGAAGTAATTTGTTGACGAAAAGGTTGCATCTCAATAATCCGACTGCGGTATTCTACAGCATCGCTAAACTTGAGGTAAGCGTGATATTTTAATAGTGTGATTAAATAAAGATTTAGTGATAACTAGCGACCTGCCCTGGCTTCGCACGGGTGCAATATATATCACTATGACTACATAGTATAAAACAAAGTCGCTTTCTCTGTCCCTATGTCCCTTTGTATGCTTAAATCTTTGAAACTACGCAACGGATTTTGATGCGGTTTTTTTTAACAGATAGAGTGATTCAAGAGAAAGGTTTATATGTATAATAACATCCATTAAATAGTGGAGAAGTACTGTTATTTTTGAGGTTTCTAATGTGATGTCGTAAATAATTACATTTTTTCCGCTTACATTGCAAACGCAGGCTGAACCCTACGAGTTTTATCAAAATAATGTACTAAGTATTGTACACATTGAAAAGGTCTACAGAAAAGTCCGTGATGGTATATGTCTATCTCTTATGGATAACCCACAATAACTTTTTTTTGTCATTTACTTTTTACGACAAATAATGGCTAATTTTCGAAGCGATTTTAACTAATACAGCATTAATCCTTAACCAATTAAATACCTTGAATACATTGTTCATTTAATATAGATCTATATGGCCCTTAACACCGTATGATTTAAGAGAATATTTTCGAAGATATTACAGATTTAAAAATTGCGGGACGTAGCGTTTGCGGCGGTACCGGCCGGCCGCCCGGTGCGGCAAGAGCGTGCCTATAAAAAGCGTGTCTGAGGCCGCGGTTTTCCCTATAGCACTTTGAATTTAGCAGCGATCGGACGCGTTTATTATAAAAACGTGCTTTTCAGCGCGACAACGTATCAGTAATTATAAGTAAGTTACGATAAATAATTGTATGATAGTAGTTTTAAAATATAAATTATATTCTATTCTAAGGTTAATTTTTAAATCGCACTTATAGTAATTATAAGTACCTACATAAGGTGAGATAAGATTAGATTAAATAAAACCATAATTCATGGATTGCAATTTTCTATTAAGATCTTGATTAAAATTTACAGTTAGATCAATTTAATATTAGGGAAATTATTTTCAAAAATCGTGATTTAAGGTGAGATATGTAAGTTCAGAAAAAGTACTTAATAGAATAGGTATCTTTTGTTGTTGATGATTGTTGATTATCTTTTGTTTTTAGTCGCACGAATAGCAAATTATTTTTTAAGTACTTTTAATTTAATTAAAATCGTTGTTTAAGTTGAGGTATTTCAGTAAAAAAAAAGAACTGAATAGAATAGGTATCTTTTGTTTTTTTTATGATTGTTGATTATCTTTTGTTTCTAAATGGTAAGAATTTAGATATTTTTTACTGCGGCACATACTAATAATATGGCAATTTGTGCATAGGTAATCATACATATAGAACTGAGTAAATTTTGTACAGAAATTATAAAGTCATGTCTGGAAGACGTCGTCGTTCGAACATAGGTCGTAGTACAGTGAATGCCAGAAGAGTACGTTCAGCAAGAGATGAAGAATCGTCAACGGAACGTGAGGCTCGCCTCAGTCAGGCTCGGGATAGATATAGAGCTGAGAGAGAGAGAGAATCTTCAGTAGAGCGTGAGATTCGCCGCAGCCGGGATCGAGATAGGCATACGGTTCAGAGGGACAGAGAATCGTCAGTAGAGCTTGAGGCTCGCCTCAGTCAGCTTCGGGATAGATATAGAGCTGAGAGAGAGAGAGAATCTTCAGTAGAGCGTGAGGTTCACCGCAGCCGAGATAGGGAAAGACATCGAATACAGAGAGCTAGAGAATCATCAGCACGAGTTACTAATTCATGGGTGAATAAAGAAAATTCTGCTATGAATTACGATCCTTCGATTTCTTACAAGGACGATCGTATAGTATCAATAGGTACTATGTCAGTAGTGTGTGAACATTGCTTGGCATTGAAATTCAAGGACGAATCAAAAGGCATGTGTTGCTTATAAGGAAAAGTCAAATTAGAAGAAGTTCTCCCTCCACCTGAACCACTTCACTCTCTTCTTACGGGTGATCATCAGAAATCCAAGCAATTCATGCGCAATATACGCCGTTATAATAACGCATTTCAAATGACCTCTTTTAAGAGTAAGCAAGTCGTTGAGCGTGGGTTCATGCCTACATTTAAAATTCAAGGGCAAGTGTACCACTTAGCTGGGAGCTTGCTACCACTTCGACCCGATGATCACAAATTTCTGCAAATATATTTAATTGCAGATCCAGATACACAAGCATCTACGCGGTGTACAAATGTTGCACAGCCAATTGAGATTTGATTAGATCTCTCCAAGATATGTTACATTCTCATAATTGCTACATACAGTCTTTCAAAACTGCGATTGAGAGTGTTCCAGCAGATACTCCTGACTTTAATGTCGTAATCCATGCAAATAAAGTTCCTGTTGGAGAACACAGAGGACGATACAATGCGCCTTCCACGAGTGAAGTAGCAGTGGTGATAGCTGGACAGCAATTTGACAAAAGAGATATTGTATTGCATAGTCGTGATGATAATTTGCAAAAAATTTCAGAGTTACACAGATCTTATGACAGCTTACAATATCCTTTGATGCTATGTCGTGGAGAAAATGGTTATGCTATTAATATTTCTCAAGTTGACCCAATCGGTGGTACACCTCTGCGTAAAACAGTGTCATGTATGAACTACTATTGCTACCGTATAATGACAAGACGTAACAATTTCAATACTTTGCTTAGATATGGAATGTTAACAAACCAATACTTGGTAGATCAATATGCGAAAATTGAATCTGAGAGATTGGCCTACATCCGTAATAATCAAACTAAATTGAGAGCTGAAAATTACGTTCATCTTCAGGATGCTTTACAGGCGAATGAACACCGCAACGGCATTGGGCAGTGGGTTATACTACCTTCATCATTCACAGGTGGACCTCGATATTTACACGAAAAATCGCAAGACGCCATGACTTACGTAAGAAATTACGGCAAACCTGATTTATTTATAACTGCAACATGTAACCCAAATTGGCCGGAAATCAAAGAAAATATTAACACCAATTTAACTCCACAAGACAGATACGATATAGTTAACAGAGTCTTCCATTTAAAAGTACAGAAACTCCTGCACCTCATTAACAAGTCTCATATATTCGGTCCGCCGCGCTGTCATATGTACACAATAGAATGGCAGAAACGTGGCTTGCCACATGTACACCTGTTGGTGTGGTTAGTGAACAAAATTAGACAAAACCAAATTGACAGGGTTATTTCAGCTGAATTACCGGATAAAGATGAAGATCCTATCCTGTACGAAATCGTAAAGAAACATATGGTACACGGCCCTTGCGGGACTTTAAACCCGAATTCTCCATGTATGCGAGATTCGAAATGCAGCAAAAAATTTCCGAAGTCGTTCCAAACTCAAACAAGTACTAGCGATGACGGATATCCCAAATATCGTCGACGATCGCCAGAACAGGGTGGGCAAAATGCTACCGTCCGAAACCATGATATTGATAACCGATGGATCGTTCCCTATAATCCGCTCCTTTTGAAAATTTTCGATGCCCACATCAACGTAGAGTTGTGCAATTCAATAAAGTCAATTCAATATGTTACTAAGTACATTAATAAAGGCAGTGATCAAGCCACTTTTAGCATACAATCACCAAATGAAGTGGAAAAATGTCAGTCTGGACGTTACATCTGCAGCTCTGAAGCTGTATGGAGGATTTTATCATTCGAAGTGCACGACCGGGCTCCCACAATTGTCCACCTTGAAGTTCATTTAGAAAATGGACAAAGAATATATTTCACAGAGAACAATATACAAGAAGTTGTTAATAACCCGCGGGATACAACATTGACAGCATTCTTCAAGTTATGTGCTCAAGATGATTTCGCGAAAACACTGACATATGACAGAGTTCCAGGTTACTATACATGGAACCAGAGTTCTAAAACTTTTCAACGGCGAAAACAAGGTACTGCGGTTGCTGGTTTCCCCGGAGTAAAAAAAACGGATGCTCTTGACAGAGTCTACGTGGTTCATCCCAACAACAGCGAATGCTTTTATCTGAGAATGTTACTGCATATTGTAAAAGGCCCGACATCCTTTGCACACCTAAGAACTGTACAAGGTGTTGTTTACAATACTTATCAAGCAGCATGCAAAGCTATGGGGCTCTTGGAAGACGATTCTCACTGGGAAAACACATTATCAGAAGCAGCTGTTTGTAGTTCAGCTACATCATTAAGATATTTATTTGCCGTCATAGTAGTGTTTTGTCAAGTAACTGATTCTGTTAATCTATGGAATAAATTTCAAGAAAATATGGCCAGTGATATTCTGATTCGGCGACGGCGAGAGTTAAACTCAGATGATGTACAATATGATCAAAACATATTTGACGAAGCATTATTGGAATTGAACAAAGTAGTGCAATTACTTTCGGGTAAATCGATCAAGGATTTTGGGCTGCCGATGCCAGCTAATACTACTAACTCAGATTTAACTAACAGTGCCGAATACACAAAAGAAACATCATACGATCAAACGAGACTTTTACAAAATATAGCTCAAGATGAGCCACGATTAAACATCGATCAGAAAAAAGTATTCACTGCATTACTATCAACAATAAAATTGATAACAATGAAGGGAAATTGTTTTTCCTTGATGCCCCAGGAGGTACAGGAAAAACATTTTTAATCAATCTGCTTTTAAAAAAAGTGAGATCTATCGGAAAAATTGCGTTAGCTGTTGCGTCATCCGGCATTGCCGCTACGCTTTTGGAAGGAGGCCGAACCGCACACTCCACATTCAAGCTCCCGCTGAAAATCGCCACCGATGATAATAACAGCGTCTGTAGTGTTTCTAAACAGAGCAATACAGGAAAATTGATGCGTGACTGCTCATTAATAGTCTGGGACGAAGCTACCATGTCAAACAAGACGTCTGTGGAAGCACTGGATAGGACAATGCGCGATTTGCGCAACAAAAATTCACCTATGGGTGGATGTACAATTCTGTTCTCAGGAGATTTCCGTCAAATCCTACCAGTTGTGACTCGATGAACACGTGCTGACGAAATAAATGCTTGCCTAAAAAGATCCAACCTTTGGCCACATGTAACAATAAATTAGAGCTTAAAACTAATATGAGGGTTTCGTCATCTTCACGTGAGAACAGGCTATTTCCAGAGATGCTGCTAAAAGTTTGCAATGGAGAGTTAACACAAAGTGAGGGAAGGATTGACCTAGAAAACCTTTGCGTTTTGATAGACAACATCCAAGAGTTAGTCAACAATGTCTATCCTGACATTGGTAACATAAGTTATAAGACAATATCTTGGTTTAAAGGAAGAGCGATTCTGTCACCAACTAACGAACAAGTAGATAAAGTAAATAACTTGATTCTTTCAAAGATTGATGCGCCGACGAAAATATACTACTCGGTCGATACTGTTCTCGATTTGGAAGAAGCTGTTCATTTTCCTACAGAATTTCTAAATTCTTTGAACCCGTCTGGACTCCCTCCTCACAAAATGGTGTTGAAAGTAGGTTGTCCTGTTATTTTATTAAGAAACCTGAATCCACCTAAACTTTGCAATGGCACGCGTTTGCAGGTAAAATCATTGAAAACTTTCATAATAGAGTGCACAATACTCACAGGATGTGGTACCGGAGAAGATGTATTGATTCCCCGAATCCCTCTGATACCATCGGATTTACCCTTCCAATTTAAACGTTTACAGTTTCCGGTAAAGACATCTTTTGCAATGGCCATTAATAAATCGCAGGGTCAAACCTTCAACGTTGCAGGCTTAGATTTGAGCGTTGACTGTTTTTCACATGGACAACTGTATGTCGCTCTTTCAAGAGTGACCTCCAGAGAAAAGATGTTTGTATTGTCTAATGACAAGAAAGCTGTGAACGTTGTTTATAAAGACATTCTGTAATAAGTTGTAAAAATAAAATAAATAGTTAAAAATGTAAAAAGTAAATAAGTAAAAATGTAGTGTATGAATTTAGATATTCCAAAGATAGCAGGAAATCTTCATGGTATAGGGAAAGGGGGATTGTTTTACTCCAAATTTAACGCGTGCGGGCCACGGGCAGTAATGAATAAATCAAAACTATTGGATCGATTTTAATCACATAGGCTATATATTTTATACCCGTGCGAAGCCGGAGCGGGCCGCTATGTTTTTATATACAACGTTCACAGTTTTTCTGTAGTGTATTTAGTATCAGCATTGCACCCGTGCGAAGCCGGGGCGGGTCGCTAGTAATATATAAACCTTCCTCTTGAATCACTCTATCTGTTACTGAAAACCGCATCAAAATCCGTTGCGTAGTTTGTTTAGTCAGAAATGTTTCATCGGTTATTAAAAAAAATGGATTCCACCTGGGAGCTATACCTTGGCTGAGACCCCTTGGTTTAAGTATTACTGACAACTATAAACTTTCCCAGCTCGATACGTGACGAGAAAATGGAAAGGTAGACGTTTTCTGATGCAGATTAGAGTAATTCGCAGATATAAGATTTTAAACTTTCATGGTCACTAAAATTATTATAACTAGAAGACGGGATATGCAAAAAACGAACAAGAAAGAGGGTAGACCGATTTGTCTGCTCATTAACACCCACCCGCAATAACTTCAGTTTATCCGTGATCATGGTGCTTGCAACAGCGCCGAAATATCGGGAACTCAAAGAAAACAATAAACATGGTAAATATCCCGTCTTCTAGTTATAATAATTGGCAGATAGCACAATATTTTTAACAAGTACATACACAGTGGAAAGGACACCGACGCGAAAACGGTTACCACGTATTCAGTACATCATTCTGAGCCCCCAAACAGAAATTTTTCATCGGTTCTTAAAAAAAAACAGCTGTTTCATACAAAAGTGCAATACCTACACGGTTTTAATATACGATACAAATTTCTATGCGGAGAGGGCTCAGAATGATGTACTGAATACGTGGTAACCGTTTTCAAGTCGGTGTCCCTTCCACGTCAATATTACTGATATGGTGGAACATTTATAATTGAGGCAATAACAACGCAATGGATAAGGTCTTCTGTGTGATAATTTCCCAAATAATATACGGCTAAGATTGCCTATTAGCTATATCAGCCTATAGCTCCCAGCACTGGGACCCAGGCCTCTGTTTTTGTGAGAGGAAGAGGGCTGTAAGCCACCGTGTGGCCCCAGGGGCCCGGTGGGCCCTGTGCGGATTGGTAAATGTCAAAGATGTCTTTTCTTTTGGTTTTATAGTCTGCTCCTAACAAAGTTTACAAAGATCTATATAAAAATCATAATTTGGGGTCTGTGTTTATTTTTCTTCCTATGTATGAAAGGGAGGCCTTCAAACGCAACGTCTTCCAGTTCGCGGTCGCCACTCCAGAACTTTCCGGCCCCATCGGCCATCCGTTCTGCTAGCAATGTGCCCTGCCCACTGCCACTTAAGTTTGGCTATTCTTCGGGCTACGTTGGTAACCTTGGTTCTCTTGCGGATTTCCTCATTTCTGATTTGTTGGAAGGCCTCCCACTAGGTGGACCGATGACCTGGTAAAGGTTGCAGGGATCTGCTGGATGACTAGATGCACGGGACCGGTCAATGTGGCGACACTTAAGGGAAGCCTACGTCCAGCAGTGGACGTCTTTCGGTTGAAATGGTGATGATGATGATGTATGAAAGGAATTTGACCACAATCCACCATGCGGGCCCAGTACAGTTTGTTAGATGCCACATGCCCTCGAATTTTTGTTTCTAGAACATGGCCGGTTACCTAACGACGAATTCCTTCGCCGTTTTGAAATCTAAACAGATAACCATCTTATTGTACAAATCACACAATAGAGGTGAACAAAAACCAATGTAGTTATACAACGGTAAACAATAGCTTTTAGGAAATTATGTTTACATTATTTGAACATCACATCTTATCATAACAACACTAGTATTTTGTTTCTAAGCATACTGAGGTTAAATTGAATCGTTTTGTGTAATAACATCTAAAGCCTCCCCCCCCCCTTACCGGAGCATTCGCCTGTAATGTAACAATCCAAGATTCGATTTTGTACAGAAACAAGTAATTGCTATAAATTGTCTCTTAACAGGTTGCGCTCTATGTTTGCTTTTCCGCAACACTCATGTAATTCTCAAAATATTAGAACTGTTACATTAAATTCGCTGTGTACCTGTCAGTGTACAGTCACGAGCCAAAAAGGCTCGCCCCCTATTATATGAGCATAGCATAGCGTAATCAGCCTATTAATGTTCCCACTGCTGGGACGCAGGCCTCCTATTTATGAGAGGGTAATGGGCTATAATCCACCACGCGGGCCCTGTGCGGGTTGGTAGATGTCAAATGTCTTTGAATTTTTGGTTCTAGGACATGCCGGTTTCCTCACGATGTTTTCCTTCGCCGTTTTGAGAGCAGTGGTGATGAAATAACTTACACAAAGTAATGCGCCTGGCTAGGTTCGAACCCACGACTTACTGCTCGTAAGTCGGGGTCACCACCAATGGGCCACCCACCGCTGCTCTCTATTATATGAGACTTAGATATAAATATAACTGGCAAAATGGAGAACCTAAACCATTAATTAAGCACAAAACCGGATTTCAGCCTGCCAATAAGAAAAACCCAATAACACTTTGTCAAACCCAGAAATCGAACCTAGAACCTTAAGCTCAGCACTAGCGACTTCAACCACTAGACCAACATGGCAGTCGTTAACCTACGTAACTTTGTATTCACGAAAATGTCTTCTAACATTGACCTATTCTCATCAGAATCACAGGTTAGACTTCAACGTATTCGACGACGTGTGGCAAGGCGCCGTGGCCACCATCGTAGAAGATGAGGGGGAAAAGGTGTGGGGCACCGTGTGGATCCTTAACAAAGACCAGCTACATCACCTCGACACGTAAGATTCTTTCTATAAATCTAAAACAATATGCACACCAGGTTAGACAGGGTGGTCTGTGGATGGTTGACCGCCCATTACATACCGAGTTTCCTCCGTGCCTCGGAAAGCACGTTAAGCCGTTGGTCCCGGCTGTCATTTGTAGATCTTCGACAGTCGTTACAGGTAGTCAGAAGCCCGATAATCTGACAACCAGTCTTATCAACCGGTATCGTATTACCCAGTACGAACGGTTGTGGAGGTCAGCTAGGCAATCGCTGTATGTTAAAAACTGGTATTCTGCTGCATCCAGATAACTAGAAGCCGACCCCAACATAATTGGGAAAAGCCTAGGCAGATGATTATGATAAAGCAGATGAGGCGTAGCAAGTACAGCTTGCCTACGTGCTTCACGCTCAAAAGATACGTGTGTTGCGACAACAGCTTCAAAAAAAAAAAGACAGAAGTTGTTTGCATGCGCTCATACTACGAATCACGCTTCTTGCGTCTCACCCAAAAAGAAACAAGTGCTGTACGCATGTGTCGGTTCATGCCTGCGGTCGTGAACTGGCGTAAGATCTCTATATCACCCGTTAGATTAAATTCTGACTCTGTAACCACGCCTCACGCATCATTTCCCTCTAGGGCTACTAGCCTCATCCCAACTAAGTTGGGGTCAGCTTTCAGTGTGTCCAGAGAGCCTAAACGAACGAACGAGGTGCTATGAGCGGTAACGACTATCAACTTTTGTACGACAAACCAATAAGTCTTGGTGGTGTCGTTGTCGGAATGCCAGACGCATTCCGGTAGCGCATCATCATCATCTGCCTAGCCTTTTCCCAACTATGTCAGGGTAGGCTTCCAGTCTAGCCGGATGCAGCTGAACACCAATATTTTACATGGAGCGCATATACTAATCAAAAACAATTTGTTTTTTTTTTACAATTGTTAAAGCTGACAGGATAAAACAATGCTACTTTGTCTATGCTCTCGGGGCATAATTTTGCCCCCGAGAGCATAGACAAAGTGATAACGAAATTTAAAAAGGAACCTAACTTGTGGATTCATTTCAACAGACAAGAAAGCATAGACGAAGGCTGGTACTTCGCAAAGAACGTGACGCTGACGACACCTAGCGGCCAGACGTTGGTGGCTCGAACCTATGAGGAGACCCTTAACCCTAATAAAACCGCGAGTTATGACATTCCTATGGAAAGACGTCCTTCTAGTACATATCTTTCGGTAAGCCTAAACACAGTGGAGTACATGTACTTAAAAAAAAAATAACCAATTCATTCAAATATTTAATCACCGACAGACACTGACACATGAGTTCTTTATATTGTAACGGAATTGAATAGTAAGAAAGGGATTTTGAACATTACTTCCTAAAGTGGTTATACAATCTGGAAGAGATACCGACGCTAAAACTATGTAGCTAATTTCTATGTAGTACTGTTCAGAATGATGTATTGATTACGTGGTAACCGTTCCAGCATCGGTGTCAATTCCACCTTATATACCACCAAACCACCTTCAAAGTCTGGCTGTTTGTGTATGTGAGTTTAAATGTTTGTAAACGCACCCACGATACAGGAGAAATTTCTAGTGAGGGGCAAAGTTTTCATTAAAAAAAAAAAAAGTTTTTTGAGTTAGAAAAAGTTGGTTCTTAGCAAATTCCTTCAGGCCACAAAAAGTATACTTTATACACCGTGACTTTTTAGTCGTCTTACAACGGCAGCCCACTTCATGTATCAAATGAATACTAAACATTCATAATAAAAATAGGTATTTATGAGATTTAAAAAATTTAAAAATAAAAATATAATTCAGTATTATGACGCATGACGTAGTTAAAACACCATGCTGCGAGCGAGTTATGGGCTAGCTCGCCGTCCAGCCGTCTTATGACGACAGGCCGTGTCGACGGCGCGTTCGTGTTCCACGCGCGCCTCAAAGAGATGTCAGCAACCACGTAAGGGTCCGCATGGGCCGATGCCTGCCAGGGTTGCGGGACTGTTCGAAAGAGATACCGTGGCCCTGGAACGCAAACGGCAAAGAAGGAACATGGATGGGTTTTAGTCAGTAGAAGTCTGACACTCCCTTCCGCTCCGCCCAGAGTGGGTTATTTGATGATTTACCATCCGAAAAAAAACCTATTTTATGTCGGGTACATTGAGTGGACGACCTTTGTAAGACGACTAAAAAGTCACGGTGTATAAAAACCTTTCTTGTAAATAAAAATATTACTTTATCTTTTCAGGTTATCGCTCTCGGTGCGATTGAGTCGCGCCTGCCTGCTGAATACATCGGCTTCATTTTCTCATTCCCGACTAACGGAAAAATGGCTTCTAAAGCGATAAGGGATCAGCTTGGTTACCCTTTTTAGAGCACGTATTAAATTGTTATTTAAAATTGCTGTGATATTAATAAAATTATAAATACTAATTTCTAAAGATTACAATCAATTATTTATGTCCTCCTGAATTTTTACAATTCCCGATTTCTTGTGGGTCGTGGGGTCGAAAGCAGACAAGCGCGTTAATTTGTGTAATTTATTTAATTGACACTCCTCTAAAATTTGTGAAGGATTTTATTCGTGGAAAGGATCCTTAGTCACAAGGACAAGTGGCAAGGACTGCCTCGTTGGCCTAGTATTCTCAATCGCGACTGCTGAACCTGAGGTCTTGGGTTCGATTCCCGGGTCGGGCAAATTGTTATAGGGTTTTTCCATCAGGATTTTTTGACTATGGAACACATATTATAACACCGCATGTTCGATGTTATGTTATAGCAATATACAGTAGGGACCATAAGTCCAGTAGCAGTTTCACAAAACAATCGCATCAAAACAAGTTGCACTTACGACCTTTTTCCATAACAAACATTTCGCACACATACACGATCTCGTATATCGCACTCTTTCATCATTATCTAGTCAGAAAGAGTGCGATATAATGATCATTTGCCTTAGTGACAAGCCTGTCATGTCGCAACGGAGTATTAAGTTAGTGGTATTTAATTTCAAACTAATAAATATGTGTCTATCTGGCTTAGCGGTTAACGCTATAGATAGAATGTCTCGCACGTTGTAGCCTGCGTTCGAACCCAAGTGACATTACACTTTTTGTGTTTTAATTATGATACGTTAGACCCGATGAGATGTTTTTCTAAATATTAGTTGGAACTTATTATTAACAAAAAAGATGAGGGTGAATGTGAAACAAAATAAACTTCTGGATTGAACAAAGTAGTTAGTTATGACGTTGTTGGTTGGTGAACTTTGTTACGAGCGTTTGTGTTATTATTACGATTAGTGTATTGTTTGATTGTCTTTATTCAAGATGTAAGCTAATATTAGTATTGATGCCAGGGCAAATATTGTCGCTTTACGTAAAAATGGGCTTAATATTTCTCAAATTTCAACTGAAACTGGCTTATAATGTATAAGTTATTTTTAAAGATTATAATTATTATGATGATAGTTGTGGTGTGTGATTTTCTTATTATTAAATAAATTGCTAGTTGCAAGTGTGTAATCATATTTTGTTTTTTTTAGAAATACTGTTAGCCGTTGGGTAAAGAGGTTTGATGAAGAAGGTAGTCTGAAGAGTCGTCTAAGAAGTGAAAGGCCGCCGCTTATTAACCCGACTCAGCGACGTTTCATGGTGGAAGAATATGAAACAAATGGTTTCATTCCAACTATAATCTTTGCAGATCAATTTGATACAACAATGCAAACTGTTCGCCATGCACTCCATGCTGGTTTACATCATCGAAAGCCAGCTAAAAAACCTTTTTTGATGATTCATGACACAAAAACACAGGGAGGAAAGACTACGTTTTGCTCGAGATTATTTAGATTTTAACTAGGAGGTGACTGTATTTTCTGACGAGAAGACTTTCAAGTTTTGCCAAAAGGAAGACTTCATTTATGGCGAAAAGTTAATAAGTAGACCGGGTAACTAAATATTTAGTAATATTAACATTTCCGTAATGAAATTTTAAATTTAATAATCTTAAATTGGGGTTTAGTTTCAATCTTCTTTTCTTCAAGAAAATGAACACTTAAGCTATAACCTCAATACATTCAATATGACGTTACATAAAAAAAAAACACGTTCATAAAGTCTAACTCATATATTAGTTTTCAATGAACTCTGCTGAATACCGATACCTATAATAAGTGGGTATCAACAATTATATTTGTGTTATTAGAATATCCTTTCCGTGTTATGTTATTCTTATTATGAATTGACTAAGTGGGTATACAACTAACTTTTGCCTAGGTGGGAATATGACGTCACAATTCTTATAAAAGTTTGTTAATTTTATAAATAAATAAAACGAATAAACATTTTTGTTATCATTGAGCACTACATTTTTATTTCCACCTTCCAACACCGAAAAGATAAAATAAAAATCAATTAATGAGGTTAAATAATAATACAATAACTCTCTAATATTTAACTAATAATAAGCATGCCTACATTATAACTAAACATAAATACCTAACGACTTTCTGCTTAAAATACAAATATTATTAAGGTTTCAAAGAAACAAAAAACAATCACACATTGTAATAACATAGATTCGAACTTAGACTTCATTGATTGTGAACCCATGCTCAGCCCAAACAGCTACCAACACATGTTAATACTTCGCAAATTTTAGCAGTAAGAACAGGTCACCACTATGATGTGTATTCTAAATGCAACAGAAATATAATGCTATTTCGCGTAGTGTGACGACAGTTCATTAGTGTGTGTTATTTGTGGAATGTTGAGACATCACTCATACACGCACACGCACACACACTGCTGTATCGCGCGCACAGTTCATAGCAATGTAATCTTTAGCATGCTAGTGCCCTTTTAGCGTCTACTGTACATATGTCTCAGTAATAATTGATAGGTAGGTATTTTATTCTTGTAAGTTTACAACACACTGATCGTGAGGATCTAAATGCGATCAGATCAGAGGAGCTCAAACTAGATAGTCCATAGAGTGTCCATGGATTTTCTTGCCCGTTCTTCTCCATAGAGATCTACGTTAGAGAATGGGCAACTACAGTACCTTTACAGTTTTTGTGCCTTTTGACTGGGGCTGTAGCTATATTTCACTGTTGTCTTTGTTTCGACAATTCAAAAGTCCCTGTAACTGGCCTACTTGAAATAAATGCTTTGATTTTTTGATTTTGATAATCTCATCATAATACCATGGCTAATTATTGTGTTCGATGATAACGTGTCAACCAGAAGCGACAAGAAAAACACATACACAAACACACAAAAAGCATTACATTACAAAAAAACGCAGAAATTATACAAACGAGTCTAAAACCTCAAATAAATCTCTCTTCAGAAGGTTTCTTTTACACTTTTATAACGTACTAATTCTTATCACCTCAAATTAATTAAATAAACAACAAGATAACAGTAAATTTAATATTATATTTTGCGGCGCAAACTTCTCAGGTCCCCGAACACGACCCCATGCGATGCGACTAATGTCACGAGTGTTTCACAAGTGACTAGCGTGTGTGTGACGCTTGAAGCAAATCGCGTCACTTGCGTCAAGCGACACCTACTTGCCGAAAATCTTGCCAGTGCAACACGTATTCAACGTGTTGCAGCAGCTGGGCAGTCCAGCGTCCAGCAGGCAAGCGAGGAACACCTGCTCAGGGGGAGCTTTATAGATCACCTACCCCTTTTTTTTTTCTTTTTTCGGATTTGTATTCATCAAATGACCCCCCCACTCTGGGCGGAGCGGAAGGGAGTGTCAGACTTGTACTGACTAAAACCCACCCATGCTCCTTCTTGGCCCGTTATGTTCCAGGGGCACGGTATCTCTTTCAAACAGTCTCGACGAGACACCTTATTACAGCGTGAGTCATTGTCACCTACCCCTGGAGTGAAAATGTGGTGGTTGTTTTCTCCGCAGACGAAGTCGCAATTCGTGTGCCGCTTGAGCGTGTAGATTGTGGCCAAGCCGTAACAACAACTCTTCAAACGCGTTTGAGGTAATAAATATGGAGTAACCCCGTGGTTTTCTCATTTACCCAACACGAATTTGTAATGAAGAGACAAAAGAAAAGGACAGAAGAAACACTATATTACTTCGACTGAAATTGCATTGCCAGTAAAATAAGTTTGTAGTCATCTTCTCTGTGTTGCCATACTTCAATATTTGGCTACTTCCACGGCGTTTTCGGTGGCATTGGTCACTTTGACTGCATGTTTTAGGACACAGGGCGGATTTTTAAAGAACCTTCTGAACTTTCTCTGGATCGTTGCTATATACAATAGTATAACAATTTATGACGATAAAGTAAACTATGTAATATGATGGAGGACCCTGGTAAGATACCGTGCGTCCCTCTTGTGGTAGAGTATCTATAAATAAAAATCTATGAAATAAATGCTCATTTTCAGGGTTAACGATGATGATCCTGTATAGGGGTATTTTAGATTAGTATTTAATTTCCGAGTGACTGCCTCGATGGTCTAGTGGTCGCAAGCGCGACTGCTGAGCGTGAGATACTGCGTTCGAATCCCAGGTCGGGCAAAGTGTTATTGAGTTTTTCCATCAGGAATTTCTCAGTAGCAGCCACGGAGTTTGGATTTGAACCCGGTTGCTGGCAATAGGCTCGCCCCCTGTTACATGGGACTTAAATATAACTTGCGAAATGTGGGTGTACTATTAGGTACACTTTTGCCTAACCCTTCGGGGTGTACAGGCGTGGTGTTATGTTATGTTATTTTGAGAATCGGGTTAAGTTATTGAAGCAGATTCCACATCGATGGTTAGATCATGTTAACCATTAAAAGTGAGCCTCGTATCAGTTTACCGTTATCAATTAAGAGGGAACTAGCCATTGATCCAGTTTTGACTAGAACGATTTTCCCTATAACCATTTAGTCATTTAGTCATTTTATAACATGACATTAAAATCAAGAGTCATTTTCTTCAATTTACGGTTAGAATCGACACTTTTTGAACGTCAAAAATTTTATGAACAAACTTACGTGTAAGTGAAGTTCGTAATTATACAGAAATAAGCTTTTATCTTTAAACTTATGTGTGACGTCACAGACTAAAGTCAAGACTACAAATGTTTCCTGAATCATCGAGGACAATACAACAACAAGTCATCATCTGCCTAGCCTTTTCCCAACTATGTAAGGGTGGGTCGGTTTCCAGTCTAAACTAATACTGCTGAATACCAGTATTTTACATGGAGCGACTGCCTGTCTGACCTCCACAACCCAGTTAGTACTAGGTAATACGATACCCCTTGGTAAGACTGGTTGTTAGACTTTTTGGGTCACTAGGCTGACTATCTGTAACGACAGTCAAAGATCTACAAATGACAGCCGGGATCAACGGCTTAACGTGCTTTCCGAGGCACGGAGGAAAATCGGTATGTAATGGGTGGGCAGATGCACAGACCAACCTAGGCAAGCACGGCTTAACCTAAACATCGATTCGAATGGCTGTTATCATTTAGCCACGAGCTACAACAACATGTATTACTTGTAGTAGTGTTACTTAAATCGTGTGCCTTGCACCACTTTCTTATGTCCTAGATTGGATAAAGTAATGAAAAAAATTCCATATCAATAAATCTACAAAAACTATAAAATACTAAGGTAATAATACAGTTTACACATATAATTAATTAAATAGGTTGCTCATTACGAAATGCAGCGAAGTGACTTTCTATATGTGCATTCAAACATTAAACAATGTCTTTTCTTTAGGCATGCATCCAAACGCCGCCGGCGCAGTCGCTAAATTAAAATATTTAATTTATTAGTCTGGCTTAGTACCAACATTTTGTGATATGTTAATTTTGTTTAATCAAGCTCTAAGAAAAGCAATTAGAAATAGGTCAATCAGCCTAAATTACTTAAACCTAGTACTAGTAATGTAAGCATAAGCATAGCATAATCAGCCTATAATGTTCTCACTGCTGGGACACAGGCCTCCTCTCCATGAGCGGGAATGGGCTATAATCCACCACGAGGGCCCAGTGCGGGTTGGTAGATGTCACATGTCTTCGATTTTTAGTTTTGGGACTTGACGGTTTCCTCACGATGTTTTTCTTCACCGTTTTGAGAGCAGTGGTGATGAAATAAATTACACAAAGTAATGCGCCTGGCTGGGTTCGAACCCACGACTTACTGTTCGTAAGTCGGGGCCACCACTATTAGGCCACCGCTGCTCTCAAGTAATGAAAGCATTTTATATTTATCGGAGCTTTTTGTTACCGCTAAGATTTAATATGGCTTGCCCTTTTTCTTTATTGTACACACAAGATTACATGCAAATTGCATTTTTGATATATACCTTATGTACAGTTAGATGTCAAGGAAGTCGTTTGTCTTGGTAGGGACATGTAATGAGGACGGTTTAAAACGTATTTGACTAAAATAGTGATAGATAATTATGAATGTTGATGGACGAAGAGAGAGAGAAAGGCCAAAGAAAAGATGGATGAATTGTGTGAGTAATGATATGAAAGAGAAAGGAGTCAACGATACATTGACGTCTGACAGGGGAGAATGGAAGAAGAAAACGTGTTGCAACGACCCCAAATGGAATGGGACAAGGGCAGGAAGATTATATAGCTTATGTACAAAAGCGAACTTAACCCAGAATTGGATTCTCTTAAAACTAACCCCATAGTGATAGTGAAGATTACCAAAGAGGATACAGAATACGAGTGCATAATCAGTACATTTTAAAACTTGATTATAAACATGTTGCCTATTGCAACACTTATTGTAAACATTCCTAATTATATTTATTTGGCAGATGCCCTATAAAGGTGAAGGTCCACTTACTACGAACCAAAAACCCAGAAATAGATACGCATTTAGATTTATCATACAAACAAAAAGTGTGCAACTACAGTACTTCTCAAGTTATTATGCCTTGTGACTGTGACTGTAGCTTCGCTTTTTTTGTGTTTTTGACATTCAAAAGTGCGGCGTAAGGTTTAATTGAAATAAATGCTTTGAGTTTGTTGAGTTTAAAACTTAATCGCCAACTCTCATCCTGCATGGACTTTTGGGTTGTCACCTAGACAGGACTATTTCTTAATTTATAAGGAATCGATTTGTATGTAGATTATTTGTATCGATTACTAGTTTAAAAATACTATCTTCCTTAGTCCTATTATTGTTTTATCTAGTCTGCCTACCCACTGTATAACCAGCCCTTAACAACGAAGGTATTCAGTTGTATAAGAAATTCTCCAACAGAAAAAAAATACTGTTTTTGTAAGACATTATCGGGAACCAAATCTACGACCTCTCGTTTGCAAGTCTTATTTAAGATAAGCTGGGTTAGCCAAGATCTTTGAAAACCCATTTTGTTAAAATAAGGTTCGATATGTCCTCGAGGTGAAACCCAGCTTTGTGGTAGATTTAGGTCGGAAATGTGGGTTTTAAATAGAGAGGCAAGTTCGATCCAATTTAAAATTAAACTAGTAATATGGTATGTGTAGTACGGTCTACTCAAAAATGGAAGAAAGGTAGAAATAACAAGGATAGACCTCGTGGAAGACGGCATGACGAGCTGGACAAAAGCAACCCAGGGGCCCACAACTCC
Source organism: Noctua janthe (assembly GCA_910589295.1). Taxonomy (NCBI): domain Eukaryota; kingdom Metazoa; phylum Arthropoda; class Insecta; order Lepidoptera; family Noctuidae; genus Noctua; species Noctua janthe. Next base: position 5,512,848 of record OU342556.1, on the reverse strand, counting down.
ACAGTAGCCCTTGATCGATTTACAGCTACTAAAATGTTAGTCTCTTCTTCAACCAAAGTCTGACTGGTGGAAATTTCACAAGGCATTAAGACCACCTCTGTACTCTTAATTAAAGTGCTCAAAAAATAAATCAAAATTATTTGAAAAGTGTTGCCAGCCTAAAGTTACAAAGCACGTCACCTCGTAATCTGTTAACTAAGAAAAATAAATCGAGAAAGTCTCAATAGATAAGTAGTAATAAAACTCATTTTATCGAAGACTAAGAAACTAATGAGCATGACAGTGAACATACCCTTAATACAGTGCCCTGGCAGTTAGCCGAGGAAACACTAAGATTAAGTACCTATTAAAGATGCCAGAGCCAAGAGATGTAGTGTTGAGAAAGCCACAAACAGGTCCTAACCCAAATTTTACCACAATGACCTAGATGGCCTTGAAACGATCCTAGAATTTGTAGTTAAAATTAAACTAGACCAGAATAGATTTCATACAACTACGTTTAGTTAAACTTCGTATAAATAGATTTTATTAGATACAACTTCGGTCTTCGCTCGCGACTGCATGAACCCGGATTTCGTATCCTCTCCTACGAATTTTCTTTTAAAGGAAAATGAAAATTATCATGCCCAAAAAATATGCTATAAAAAAGTTCATGAGAAAAACATTTTTTATCCCTTTTTGGGACTGTATTTTACATATAACGCTTTTGGCACAAAAACGCTCGGTTTTGATTCAAATCCTCCCGATTTCGAACTACCTATCTATACTCAAATCAAGATTAAAGTCGAATACACGCTTGGACATCGTTCTAGCATATGGGTCATCTGAGTTACTGGACATGGAAAGTTAAATCGAGGAAAAATCTTGGCTGCGATTCTCAAAGAATATGTAACTGGGGTTCGACCAACGTATAAAGTAGTCTTCCGTCCTTGAAACATTTAAAATAAAAGTAGTTTTCTACTCAATATAGTGTAATCAAGTCATGGTCAACAACCAGTCATCATCAAGACCAACAACGTTCTGCAGTTTTTCGCAAATCACACGATGAACACTGATCTTAAACGGTGAAGGAAAACATCCGGCATGACCAACAATTTGAAGCATAAGCATGATCAGCCTTTAATGTTCCCAATGCTGAGGCACAGGCCTTCTCTCTATGAGAGGGAATAGGCTATAATTCACCAAGCGGGCCCAGTGCAGGTTGGTAGATGTCACATGTCTTCGAATTCCACGGCAATTTGAAGACAAATGATGTAGTAGAAGGTAGTCTCATTTATTGGCTGATTAAAATACTACGAGTAATTACACGCTGAGGACAATTCGTGACAGAAATAAAGATCAAACACGTACATCTTTAGTTAGTAACGATCTCCATCCATTCACCAAAACCTTTCACAAAGAGAAAAATCCTGAATCCATGCATATTTTCATCTCTTTTGCCTTGTTTTGGCTATAAATTAACGCGATATTCGCATCATAAATTCGTAGTTGCCACATCGATATGTCGCGGCGCACATGGCGTTCGTTCGAAATTTCTGGACACATTTTTGTGATTATACTAGGATTTGAGTTAGATTGCCTCTGTGCTTGTTTCTAAGGCAAAATAAATCTTATTGAAAGAAAGAAAGAAAGAAAAACATATTTATTTGGCCCATGCCACAAGTGCAAACAACAAGCACAAAAAAAAAAAAAAAAAAATCTTAAATTGATATAATAAAAATGTTAAAACAAAACAACAAAAAAAAAAAGGAGTTAATATTGTGTGTCTCACGGCTGCGCCAAACATAAGTTTTGCTACATAAGTTGAGCCCATTTACAAATGTTTATGGTATAATCACAAGTAGTATCTATTTCTTCCATCATCATGTCAGATCCGGTCGGATACGAATGAGTAGTATATAATTATATTAATAATTAGTACGGACTTGGAATGAGTCGCAAGTACGCCAGTAGTGACATCACGCAACCTACTTACAAGTCTACCCACACCACAGAGTGCTTCTACAGAACCGACATTTTTTAAGCTCGTGGCGAGGACAACATTCAATGTCTAATCACAGCGGAGTTGAGACGTCCTGGAACTGTATCCGATTCATTGTGCCCCGTTTTATTGTGTTAAATTGTAATTTCAAGTAATTTGTTAGTTTAATAGAAACAGCGTATCGCACCCAGTGTATTTTCATTGCATCTCCTGCCCACATGATGTACGAGCCTAACGGAATAAATCTTGACATTTCCGACATATATGAATACGTTGCACTGAACCTTTCTCAAAGGAGCTACATCTTCGCAAGGCCCACAAAAGTTAGGGATTTATAAACTGTAACGTTACCTAATTTTTCAAGAATTTCATACTCTTAAAAGAATCGTGCTAACAGGTCAAAGATTACACTGCTGCATATAATGTCAATTTGAAAACCAGTTGCCTACCTAATTTAATATTTTTCCGTTAGTACTTTGGTCAGCACTGTAGAACTATGCAGAAGTACAGCTGCTTTAAATTCAGCTGCAAAGCGATTTGATTTACAAAGTCAATATAAAAGGGCAACCGAAACAAAAGTTAGTGTTCAATTTCTCCGAACTACAAGTTATGTAACTACTAGCCGACCCGCGCAACTTCGTCTGCATCACATAAGAGAGAGAGAGGGTTAGAGAGAGTGGGTCGTAGGCACCTATAATACAATTTTAAAGGAGCACAAATCACTCACATCATTTCGCATAATGAAAATGCGCGCGCGGTACTTGATCATTATTTTATTGAAACCGAAACAAAAGTTAGTGTTCAATTTCTCCGAACTGCGAGTTTTGTAACTATGGTTTCGTGTTTTCTCATTTCTTTGTTTTTAATGTCATAATTTTTTTCCCTATGTAAATGCTTTCGATCGTCATTAACAGTCAGTCAGTAATTTTGGCTTACCATTTTAAATTAATACACCATTTAAATGAGGAGCTCGTAGCTAGATAAAACAGCCGCTCGGATCGATCTTTAGGTTAAGCCATGCCTGCCTAGGTATCAGGACACTAGCGCGAAAGACATTTGCGCGAAGGACACTTGCGCGAATTCACATGCGCGAAAAGACATATGCGCGCATGGACTTTTGGGCGATTAGACTTTTGCGCGAATGGACCTTTGGGCGCATAGACAGTTGCGTGCATAGACACTTGAGCGAATGGATTTATGCGCGAACTGACATTTACGCACAAAGACACATGCGCGAAAGGACTTATGCGCGAATGGTTAGGATAAGTTAGCTGTAGAGTAAACATAACAGTGAGGTTCTTCTAAATCGGAATCGATTGATTAATCTTTTTTGTACAAAGTAACAAGAATATTCTTTACATCAATATACATTTGTCATAATAGACATTAAAACAACTGAATGACCTTAAAAATCGACATTAATGAAACCCAAAATCTTGAACAGAGAATAAAATTATTTTGAAACATACGTTCACAATCGATATTGTAAATCGATTAAACAATAATTATATCTGGCAACATTATTCATGGTAGATACGAAAAAAAAATATGACATGTCACTCGGGCAGTGTTGCCACTTCTCTCGCTCTATCTCATTGAAAATAAGAAATAATATGATGTTATGTTAACTCTACAGATTAACCGTAGCCAGCCGCGAGTAAATCTAGTCGCGGAAGTGTCCTTTTGCGCAAAAGTTCATTTGCGCAAGTGTCCATTCGCGCAAGTGTCTCTGCGCGCATGTGTCTATGCGCGTAAGTGTCTTTGGGCGCAAAAGTCCATTCGCGCAAAAGTCTAATCGCCCAAAAGTCCATGCGCGCATATGTTTTTTCGCGCAAGTGGGTTCGCGGAAGTGTCCTTCGCGCATATGTCTTTCGCGCAAATGTCCCAGATCCCCTGCCTAGGTTGGTCTGTGGATGGGTGACCATTGCATACCGAGTTTCCTCCGTGCCTCGGAAAGCACGTTAAGCCGTTGGTCCCGGCTGTCATTTGTAGATCTTTGACATCCGTTACAGGTAGTTAGGGACTCAAAGTTTTTCCTGTCATTGTTGTCTACCATTGAAAACATTTCACGAACTGCAATCACTCCAAATCATTAATGAATATAAGATATACAAGATTTTAAAATAATTATTAGTCTGTAAAAATGCAGTTGATGGCAATAGGCTCGCCCTCTATTATACTTAAACATGACTTGCGAAATTTCCTCTGCCCTTCGAGGATTTAAGGCTTAATGTCATGTTTAAAAGAGCCCCGATCTCCACCATACATCAACGAGGGTTTACTATGATGCACACATAATATAACACCTATGTGCGTTCTCAATGTTTATAAAGGAAGGAATCTGGTGTAAGTCCAGGTAAAACAAGCAATCCTTCAGTCTCCGGCTCAGCTTACCAAACAAACATTTCCTTGGAACTTCTTTCCAAAGATTTAAATTGTTTGATTCGCCCTGACGTGTCAAAAACTGGCAACTTCTGTTTTGTTGCAACAATTACTTTTGGATTATATTGTCTCGCTCACTCACACTAGACTCTCACAATCAAAGCATTTGTTTCAAAATAATAGTCCGGTTACAGGCACGTTTGAATTGTCAAAACCAAAAAGATGAACCTAGATTAGACAACATGACCTTATAACTTTAAAAGGTGTGTAGTTGCCCATTCCAAAGTATAGATCATAATAAGAAGAAGAACGAGCAAGAAACTCTTTTGAATCCATGGACATTCGGCACTCTTTTAAATCAAAATATTGTTACTAAACCTTGAATACATCTATCATGTTGAGATCATACACGTACGTTAATTATTTATGTATAAGATATACCATCACTCTTGTGTGAAAGCTTTTTCGCACAACATAAGTTCAGTGAGAGCACATCCAACGATTTCCATCTTTACTTTCAACCACTTTAATTTTGTAGAGAAATGCATGTGTAGTGCAGATAGCTTAGCCCCACTGAATGGAATCGAATTCTAGATTTGTTTGCACGTTTTTTACTTTTTATCTTTGTCCGGCTTTTACCTCGATTTTATTGGGATATATTTTTAGTTTAGTCTCGCTCTCGTTTGTACAATTAAGTTTTTGTAAAAGGCCAGTATTTTTCTGTTTGACAATTTTCTTTTTGTTATCGTTTATATGGAGTAACAACTAACACAGCCATTTTTCGAATTGCTCACATAGAAACTCTTTCGTAACAAAAATAAAAAACTTGACGATTCCTCATTTTTGAAGCAGTCTTCAAATCTCGTTTTGGCACTAACAATATTATTGAATACATTCGAGATTTCTCAATCCTACACTCTTACATCGAAATCTAATAATCCAATCGAAATGGAATCAGCAAATCGAATAAAATTGAGTTTCTACTAGTAGCCAACCTAAAACTGCCTTCAAATAATATTGAATTACGATACGTCAGTGAGTAAAGAAATTGGTAGAGAAAAAATGTGAAGACATTACGTCACAACGTCACCCACGTTGGTATAAAGGGTGTAAATAGACCCTTAACCTAAACGAAAGGCACTTGTTCTCCCCGTCACTGCTATCATTTTTTTGACCATACCTGGGAACCTTCTAGTTAAGGAGATATTGGGGGTCAAAGTTCCAACTTTGTCACAAGTTTTTTTTAAAATACATGTTTTTTATGTAAGATTTTTACTTTACACACCTCCACGACCCTCGTACTATTCAATCCATTCATCAGCACAATGCTATGAGTGCTTTTCATCGAGTCCTATCGTAAAACGTGATTTTTCACCCCAACAAAAAAAGTCGATTCCCAGCAATAATTTGTGCGTAAAGTTACTTAGTTTGATGTACAGAACGCTTGGTTGACGGATATGTGAAGGGTCTGTTTACACCCGGTATACTGTTAGTCTAACATGAACATGTAGAGTAAACGTAAAGTAAATTCGAACGATTTGAAAAAGGAACGAACGAAGTGAAGTTTTTAGTGTCCCGTACCTCAGTCGTCAAAAATAAAACCCTTATAGCATCACTTTGTTGTCCGTCTGTCTGTCCATCTGTTAAGACCCTTTTTCTCAGGAACACGTAGAGGTATCAAGCTGAAATTGATATCAAATACTCAAGTTTGCTACCCCTTTTTTTTCTTTTTTTTTTCGGATGGGAAATCATCAAATGACCCCCACTCTGGGCGGAGCGGAAGGGAGTGTCAGACTTGTACTGACTAAAACCCATCCATGTTCCTTCTTTGCCCTTTGTGTTCCAGGGCCACGGTATCTCTTTCGAACAGTCCCGCAGTCCAAGTTTGCTACCTCTTAGAGCAGTGCAAAAATCAAACTTGTTAGTCAACGCGATCAAAAGCTATGACCGTTTATGTCGCATATTTTGCGATTTCACAAGATAATAAAAACCTATAGGGTACTTCCCGTTGACCTAGAATCATGAAATTTGGAATGATGTCTTACAGCACATGTAAAGGAAAAAATCTGAAAACCTTAAATATGTTGTTTAATAACAAAATACCTGCAAGTTTATACGAAACCCTCGGTGCGCGAGTCCAACTCGCACTTGGCCGGTTTTTTTTTCAGTAGCTGCCACGTAATTTGGATTTGTAATTGTCTTGCCCTTTGCTACATGGGACTTCAAAATAACTGGCGAAATGTGTGTGTAATGTGTGTATATTAGGTACACCTTACCTCCCGTAAACCTCCGGGAATTACAAATTATACTATAGACCGACCATCTTAATGAGTCCTCCGCCTTGCCCCATCAAAGGCTCATTAAGCTTCCACAAAGTTCTAACAATATCCGACAGGTTATTTGCTTTAAAATAACCATAATCCACGTAGGTACTACGGTACTAATTGAACCATTACGTGATGAACCTTCAGAATATTCCATTTAAATTAATACCTTCGCGAGGACTCATTAAAGCAGTCAGTCTATAGTTATGTTAAGCCAAAATGCTATGGGATAGTTGTATTTTTTCGAAAATCGGAGCTATTTAGTACGTTCCGTTACGTTGTCGTCGTACGTCACACGTTCATGCGAGGTCCTCGGGTCGTATACTGGTGCAGTAAGTGACAGTGACAGCTGACAACTTGACAGCTAGACGTCTACGTGCAGCTTTTTAGTGGCGGTTAAAGATTTATGTCACAAAAATAGTTGGCTTGGGACAAAACAAAAATAGTTAAAATAGTATGCATAGAGGTTGAAGAATGACGTGCTAGAGGTTATTTTGTTCCAATACCTGCGACGACATTGAAATATGTACGGTATCATCAACCATACATTTATTTTGCAAACACAGCAACCTATGCAATATTATTATAACTTTTTCAGCACTAAACATTGAGTTAGACAATTACTGTGGAACTAAACACTTGTCAAGAGAAAGAATCGCTACTACTTTTAACTTTTTAACCCTTAAAAAAATACATAAACTATACACAACTTGTGATTCTTTCTGTGTACTCCAATAGTTAAACCAATAAACAAAGCGATAATGTACAGTGCCTACAACCGTTGGCTCCTACAAAATAAGTAGCAGTTTGGGAGATGTTATCTTAAACACTGGCCACCTATTAATATGAGCACATAATTTGAAAACAGAACAAACCAGATATGCATGAAAGTAAAGGATAGTGGGCAAAAATGTATGGGCGACACAGCTTGGACTACTTTTGTTTGGGAGGTATCACAGCTATGTATCTGTGTCAAAGTTAAATAACAAAAAAAGAATTGCAAATACATGTTAATTTTTTTTAACTACAGTAAGATTTCCGTAACATTGATTCTGGTACACACTTACGACATTACTGCAACATTGAAACGCCACCGCTAAGAATGCATTCAAGCACAATAAGGGTGCATTAGAGCATGCATTACTGCGCACATGTAGACCGGTCTGTAACTTGTTGTTTCTTAATAGAGCATAGCGAGTCAGGTTACAAGGTGGACCTGAGGTGTGGAGGTCATGTGTTCAGGGCTTTAGGTATACTTAGGTATTGCGAAGTAAGTACCCGCTTGTCAGTTGTTAGGCCGACGCAGTCGTCTCATACCTAAGTATTAAAATTGCGACATTGTTAAACCCAAATATTTTAATAAGAATAACCTGTGTACTATTTATTTATTTATTTATGTACACACAAAATACTTAACAAGACATTACATTAAGATAGAAGAGCACAAAGGTACTGCTTATTTCATACGAAATCTCTTCCAGCAGATCTGCGAGAGGAAAGTAGGATTAGAAATGTAGACACAGTGTATAGAAAAGACAAAACAGGAAAATTGAAATGAGAACTTAAAACAAAGTACGTACTTTCTCTTTTTTTTAGTATGTACTTTCTTGTCTTCAAGGTGTAGCAGTAGTTCGAGGAGCTCGTGGCTAAGTAATAACAGCCGCTCGGATCGATATTTAGGTTAAGCCGCGCTTGCCAAGGTTGGTCTGTGGATGGGTGACCACCCATTACATACCGAGTTTCCTCCGTGCCTCGGAAAGCACGTTAAGCCGTTGGTCATTTGTAGATCTTTGACAGTCGTTATAGGTAGTCAGTGGCCCAAAAAGTCTGACAACCAGTCTTACCAAGGGGTATCGTATTACCCAGTACTAACTGGGTTGTGGAGGTCAGATAGGCAGTCGCTCCATGTAAAATACTGGTATTCAGCTGCATCCGGTTAGACTGGAAGCCGACCCCAACATAGTTGGGAAAAGGCTAGGCAGATGATGATGTGTAGCAGTAGTTAGAGGAGTGATGTAAAAGGTAGTAATTAATTTGAAGCCGGCAAAATCAAAGCCGGCAAGACTATTAGATAATTACATAACATAACGTTATGCCTGGTTTGCCACAAAGGGTCGGGCAAAGATGACCGTACAGCCATATTTCGCTAGTTGTTTTTAAGAGGCCCATTTAATTGGAGGTAAGCCTATTAACATTAGCAGGGTACAAATCTAGACTCAGTGGCTAGTACTGAGAGATTCCACATGGGAAACCCAACGATCAGTGTTGGCATTAATCAAATATTATTATTATCAATTAATTAATTTGATTAATTTAAATCAGAACAAATTGTGATCTAAATTCATTTGATTAATTTTAATCTGATCAAATAGTACTCTTCATCATGATTACCGGCGTTAATCATTAATCACTAATTGATCAACTTGATTATTTACGATTATGTATGCCAGTGTGGTAACAAAAGTATACAATTAGCTAAGTAGCTATGTTTATAGCTTTGTCTGTCCCTGCTTTTAATGGACAGTCGAACTCGTAATTGTTTTAGCACACTTCGGTTAAATGTGAATAACGACAGTCTATTGTGATATTACTTTGAGTGTGTTGTGAGTTTCTACAGTAGTTTCGGACGAAGTGTTATTGGGTTTTTCCATCAGGAATTTCTCAGTAGCAGCCACGGAGTCTGGATTTGTGCCTGATTGATGGTGTAAGGCTCGCCCCCTAATACATGGGACTTAACAAAACTATAGACCGACCGGTTTAATGAGTACTCGCAAAGGTATCAATTTAAATTTAATATTCTGAAGGTTGATCATGGTACGTATTGGTTCAATTAGTATTACGATACCTACGTGAATTATGGTTATTTTAAAGCAAATAACCTGTAGGATATTGTTAGGACTTTGTGGATGCTTTATGTGCCTTTGATGGGGCAACGCGGAGGACTCATTAAAGCGGTCGGTCTATGGCAAAATGTGGGAGTACTATTAGGTACACCTCTGCCTAACCCTTCAGAGGTGACTGGGCGTGATTATAAGTTATGTTGTGAAGTTCAATTTACCAGGGACTTCACTAGATCAAGGCTTGCTGAAGGACTGAAATCATTTAAAAAGAAATTCTCAAAAAATAATACATCTTCATAAACTTCAACAGAATGTCCATTTCAATTACGTCAAAAGAAAAATGTATGAGTAATGTACCGATACCACTGCAAATTAATTTGGAGTGTATTTCGATGTTTTGTCTGCGGTTTTCCCTTCGTATTTACATGTTATTTGCATTAATTTGTTTTATTCTTTTATATCCATCCGTCTGTTATATTTGTGGCAGATTTTTATTTCGTAATTATATGACTAGTTTGTTCCCACGTGGTGGTCAGAAATTATGCGACAGGAATGTACAACCGCGTTGAAAAGTATCTTATTTCAAAACAATAACGAGTATAACTCAGTACGCATTTGCGTACTTGGCTATTCGACTTAACGTAACATCACGCCTTTAATCAGGTGATGGTCAAGCAGAGGTGTACCTTATAGTATACCCACATCCGTGGCTGCTACCGAGAAATTCATGATGGAAAACCCAATAACACTTTGCCCCGACCCGGGAATCGAACCCAGGACCTCATACTTAGCAGTCGCGCTTTTGACCAATAGACCAACGAGCAGAACATCCGATTTGTTGCCGCTAAACTTTTCGACCAAGGATGTGACCATGGCTACGACCAGTCATAATAGTGTTCACGATTACACTGAACTCAGTAAAACCTCATAACTCCAGAGAAAGTCATAGTTTCTAGATGGTTTTGAGATTTCTTATTTTGCACGAGAATCGACAACAAATTCCGCTTAGACTTCTAAAAACTGGGTAAAAGTCTTTGAAAATTCATGACTAAGTATCACCCTTATAAAATCGCAATTGCTTTTATTTTCGTGTTTGCGATAACCAGGCTTAACTCGATAGATATTGTTGGACCGTTAAAGCAAATCCTACTGTGATTGTGTCACGCAATAAGGATACTAAAATTAACAAGTCTATGAACAAAATGTAATAACATAACATTACATCGCGATTGTAATCCCCTGTGGGTTTTTCAGAGGTGAACGTAATAATACACCCACATTTTGACAGTTATGTTTAAGTTACATGTTATATTGGCGAGCCTATTGCCATCAACCGAATACAAATCTAGAATCCGTAGCTGTTACTGAGAAATTTCTGATGGAAAAACCCAATAACACGTTGCCCGACCAAAGATCTTTGAGAATATTTGCCAAAAAATGACAAAAGTCGAATGTCATCTGAAGTGTGCTAATTAGTAGACCCCTTCCATTTAAGCTGCCCAACCATCGGTACAGGCTCGGTATTTATTGTAATTTCAGAGTCCATTGCGTAAGTTATTCATAGTCATACATACCTATTAGAATTACAAAATTTATTCATTATTACATAATAATATAATGGTCCGCTGGTGCCGGGAGCAAGGTCCAAGCCACCGGTGGTTAGGGCTCCAGAAACAAGAACCTCCTCACAAAGCGAGCCGTATCGAGGAGTTCCTAATACCTTATAATTCAGGCCTTTAATCCATGTTATTATTACGATTATAGTCAGACATTCTTTACGTAGATACTAACTTATTTCAAACAATTTTCATCATTTATCTTGAACAATCGAAAAACTTTTCCCTCTACATTAGTAAGTATGATTATCTGATAAAATAAGAATTTGGAAGCTTACCGATGTCTAACAAAAGGATATGGTAATGTGTCAGGCTTGAAGACATCATTAAAATATGGCAGAGAGCTTTCTGGCGCCCCCGTGACCTTCGCTCGAGAAGTGCTGGTCACTTAATCGGTGTGTGCTATCATATTTATGGTTTCATTCTAGAACACTTCATTTTACGTTCTATTTATAGGAGTAAACACGTTTTTTTTTTAAAACGGGCTGTGTATGGTGCTTGACATGCAATTTATGATACGCATACACATATCATCACGCTTGTAATTCCCGATGGGCTAGGCAGAGGCCTAGCCTATCATGGTACTGTACTTACGTTCTATTTATAGGAATATTATGTCCTTTTTTTAACAGGCGCTGTTTGACACGCAATTTATGATACCTACACATACACATAAGATCACACCTGTAATCCCTGAAGGGTTAGGCAGAGGTAAACCTAATAGTACACCCATTTCGTCAGTTATGTTTAAGTCTCATGTAATTGCCATCAACTGGGCACAAGTCCAGACTCCATGGCTGCTACTGGGAAATTCCAATTACACAAATGTGCTAAATATATCTAATAATTAAGTAGCGGAACTAAGGGTTCCATTACACATTATGAGGCGACTCTTGAGGCGATTTATATCTAGCATTCTTCTTTCATCTATCCTTGTAAAGTTTATGAAGGATTTTTATATTTTTTTGACAATCAGAAAACAATCAGGTTCAACCACAGATATAGATATATTTAGATAACGCAAGTATCACGATCCGTATGAAAACCAAGCGTGCCATTTTTGACAACCTATCTATGACGTCATAAGCACTATTTAGTTACTATACAAACAAATTACTGTACAAAACAAACTACGTGTTTGTTCTTTTCAACTCAAGAACTTAATTCTAATTCTCAAAACTTGCTGCGACGCAACGTTAAGCATAAAATGCGTAAGCCGGGCACGCGAAGTGGTGCTCTTGCGTTATCTGGGTATATCTATATTCTGTGGGTCCAGCCTTTTCTACTTACTACAGTATTTATATGATAAGTGCATCGATCGGTTGTGATAACAGGCGAACGAAATAAAGAAAATAAGCCTCACAATATCTAGCAAAGTAGGTACTCTTCAAAGATCACAAAGTTGTCTGTCAAGCATAATTTTACTAATAAGACCTAAAACACGACCTTCTTACTCTGTAACCCCGGCCATATTCAGACTGTAGGCGTTTATGGCTCGATATGACGTCACGGCCATAAAGAACAACAGTGTAGTCTTTCTTTTGTCGCAGAGGCAAGTGCCAACGTTTATTAGTACTAGAAAGTTGGCTGTACAGTCGAGAAGATAAGAAGCCTCGTGTGTTGAAGTATTGCAGTTTGTGGCCGTGTCTGTACTTAGTTATGATGTCGAGTTTGTACGGTGTGGGCTGGAAATTTTAATTTTTAAAAGTTTTATGGTATTACACAAACAAAATATGTAAAAATGTACGACATGAACAGTCATAATTCTTTTGATTACGTTGACTTGTAAGTTAGATTTTTTCGCAGCTGAAAAAAACCATAGACTCGAGTATTTGACATAAATTTCAGCTTGATACTTTTACATGTTCCTGAGAAAAAAGGGTCTTGACAGGCAGACAGGCAAACGGACCACAAAGTGATTCTATAACGGTTCCTTTTTTATTTTGAGGTCATCATCTGCCTAGCCTTTTCCCGGCTCCAGTCGGCTTCCAGTCTAACCGGATGCAGCTGAATACCAGTATTTTACATGGAGCAACTGCCTATCTGACCTCCACAACCCAATTAGTACTGGGTAATACGATACCCCTTGGTAAGACTGGTTGTCAGACTTTTTGGGTCACTGACTACCTGTAACAACTGTCAAAGATCTACAGATGACAGCCGGGACCAACGGCTTAACGTGCTTTCCGAGGCACGGAGGAAACTCGATATGTAATGGGCGGTCACCCATCCACGGACCAACCTAGGCAAGCGCTGCTTAACCTGAACATCGATTCGAGTGGCTGTTATTATTTAGCCACGAGCTCCTAACACGAATATAATAAACTAAACTAACTACTCATTACTCATTTACACGAATATACTAAAATAAAAACACAAACCGAGGGGAAACCATTACCGTTGTGACGAAACTGCCAGATTCTTCCGAATGTACTCACGAACTTTAATATTAGAAGATAAGCGATTGGTTGCCATCCTGATTTCCTGGGGAAGCGCATTCCACAAAGAAAGATATTACTTTGGCTACCATTAATTTCCCATTTAATTCTAAATCATCTAACTGTACAACATAACGAAAACATGCAAACTATTCATTGCATAACGTATACTGCTGCCAAACCTAGCGCAACCCAATAAGTACCATCAGCAGATTAGCGGAACCATTTTAGTCATGGCCTCTCGCCAAATAAATCGGCCCTAACAACGGGCAGATAGACGGTGTACGGAAGTCTTCGACGTCATCATGATCATCATGTTAATGTGTTACAGGGCAGGAAAACTACAGAGACTTAGAGAACGATTCTTTTTGGATTATACAACATTAGTTTTAGTATATGCGAAACCTGAAACACGTGTCGAGTATTTTTATGTAAATAATCTATGTAATTTCAAAACTGTATTATGAAAAATCACAAAGTTATAAGCTTATTCTGTTACCTGGTTTTCCGCACAAAAGCGTGGTCACCACAAAACGCGCCCGCGCACGGGCCTCCAGCGTCATCTTGAGCTCATTGATAAACATAATTTGGCAGTAGGTACCTAAATTATTGCGATAGGTACTTAATGTCGCTCGGTGTCCAACTTGTAACTTTTTTAAATATTTTTGGGACAAAATATAATATGGTTTAAAAATGATTGGAATCGATTCAGTTACTTATTCTGAACAAACTGTATTCAAGTTTCGCATATACTAAAAATAATGTTGTATACCCTATTTCAATAACACACAATATTATCTGCCTAGCCTTTTCCCAACTATGTTGGGGTCGGCTTTGAGTCTAACCAGATGCAGCTGAATATTTATTATTGCTTGATTAACCGACATTGAGCGTCATTTATGATTTACCATCTACCCACATTGCCTAACACCGGTTGTTACTTAAACCTGGCCACTAAAAATCCTTCTTAAGTAAAGTAAGCTGTAAACGAGGAATAGAACGGAGTTACATGAATATCCGATTGAAGATTATTAGAAATTTGTATCCAATGAGCAAAAAATAAGGAAGGGGGACCATATAAAAGATGGAGTGACGACATCGTACAAACAGCTGGAAACTTTCGGCCCAGAGTGGCAAAAGACAGAGCTGGAACAGTTTGGAGGAGGCTATCACCGCAAAAGACGACCCTTACACCTAACAATACTAATCTTATCTTAAGTATAAACACTAACAAATAAATAAGTACACAACACATTAGATATTAGACACAAACTAAATGTAAGGGATAAATAAAGCTAAATAAATAAATCTGGTACATAACAAAACACATTGTAATTTAATTTGTATATTCTGTGCAACTGACATAAAGACGCAAATCTTTTGTCATTGACTAAGTAATTGACTGAAAAGAAATGGTAAATTGAAAACTGACGACATTAAATATTTGTTTTTTTTTTATTTTGTTTAAAATATGTTATAACAACTGAAATATTTGGCTACATTAAAATTGGTAAAAGTACTAGTTGGTAAGCAAGTTATTGTTTAAACGTTCATTTGCCAAACATTAGATTTCCGTTACAATTATTTGTGAAGAGTTAGTTTGCTAAGTAATAATTTAGCAAATAAAAATAAGCTGAAAATTATTTGGGAAGTGATACTTTGTCAATTTATTTTTGGTGGAACAAAGGGAGACCCAGACATTTGATTTATTTAATATCTATGGTCACATTAATATTGTGCTTGTCAAAAAAAACTAAACGAGAATGCTTCGATAGACGTAAAGACAGAATAAAACACGACACGTTCGAGATTACGTCAGTAAACGAGAGTTCATGCGAGGTCCTCTGACACAGTACACGGTCATGTAAAGTATATTATGCTAAGAAGCCAGTTGACCTTGACCGATAGATTCTAGTAACAAAATGTTTCAGGAATATGTATGAAGATTGAAAAACCTTTTTGGTAACATGAATATTTGAATATATGATGTCGATTCTTGGGATTCATATTACTTCTGTACATATTTTTCACACTTTCCGACTGATTTTTTTAACATTAGGAGAGGATTTGTTAGTGGCAAAAACTTTGTGACCTACTTGTTCTTTTAGATGTTAAATGGCACTATAATAGCTATATGAACGTAGGCGAGGCGAAAGGAGTATGTGACGATCGTAGCAGATAGAAAGCTATCAAGAATCCCCTGGGAATGAGGAATCATTTTTTTCTTTATAACATCACAATTTGGACTACGTAGTACAGACGCCAACACATACTGTACTACAATCTGTCAAATTTCTTTAATAGATTTTCAACTTTAGCGTTAAAGTATTAGGTTCAAGGTAGAATGGGAAAATTTGAAAGTTTAGGGTAGCTTGATGTGCTGGCGTCTGTAGAATAATGTTGTTATGACTATGCACGTCATGTGCTTGTGACAATTTTTTTTGTTACTTTAATTTGGGATAAGGGCAGCAGAATGATGATTTTTGTATTTGTGGGGGTTTTTTAATGCACGCTATTCAATGTAGACTTGACAAATAGATGATTGGGCTATTTAAGACACATGAGGTAATAAGCAGATAGAACTAACAGTCGCCTCTTAGTGTTTAATAAATCGATTCTACATTTTCGAGCACAATTTGGGAATCGATGGTGTGTAGGTAGACCTACCATACCATCATTTTAAAATATAAACCGA
Organism: Noctua janthe; assembly: GCA_910589295.1. Taxonomy (NCBI): domain Eukaryota; kingdom Metazoa; phylum Arthropoda; class Insecta; order Lepidoptera; family Noctuidae; genus Noctua; species Noctua janthe. The sequence goes on along the minus strand of OU342556.1, from coordinate 5,496,572 downwards.
TAACATGTCGCTTTCTCTAGAGAACAAGTGACATTTTATCGGCCATATAAGGATGATGGCAAAGTCAAAAATTTATTGGATTTACAAGTCAATCTTGATGGAAATCTTCGTGAGAATACGAAAAACTTGAAAGTGATTTCCACTTATCCAGGTTTTTGGTGAACAAAGTAATTTTCAACAGACTGTCTGATTTACATTTATTACCCACTAGCTTTTGTCCACGTCTTTGCTCGCGTTGAGGTTGGAAATTGACACAGGAAAAATGCTTGCTTTAAAAAAAAAATTAAACCCAAACAAACACAAAACAAATAACTTTTCATTTTTTTTTTGTAATTAGCCTATTCTGTCCCACTGCTGGGCTAAGACCAGGCCCCATTCCTTTCCAAGTGTTTTGCCTTCTCTGGCCAATCAGCCAGGAACGCCAGCGTTTCTTGAGCCGTAACTTTGCATTAGTGAAAAAAATTCGGGATCGGATCGATATTCCGAAGATAGAACTCCCTACATCCAAACTTTATCTCTTTTTTTTCTTTCTAATGTCAGTGTAAATATCTGTTCTCTCATACCCTCATGCTATAATATCTAAACCTAATATGCATAATATTCAATAAGGCAAGGATTTTCTGCTGACATAACCCTAAAAAGTAATGGTGTTTTTCGTATCTTTTGTTGCTTCCGCCTTGAGAAAGAATGTAATGCCATTTATGCCAGAAACTTTGGTAGGATTTACTTTACTTATTGTTTTGCATTATAAAGACTTTAAAAAGGGTAATCGTAATAAACAATATTAGAGTTAACATAGTATTATAGAGACTCAGAGGAGCTCGCGGCCAAATAATAACAACTACTCGGGTCAATCTTTAGGTTAGGCCACGCTTGCCTAGGTTGGTCCGTGGATGGGTAACCACCCATTACATACAGAGTTTCCTCCATGCCTCGGAAAGCACGTTAAGCCGTTGGTCCCGGCTGTCATTTGTAGTCGTTATAGGTAGTCAGTGGCTCGAAAATCTGACAATCAGTCTTATTAAAGGGTATCGTATTACCCAGTACTAACTGGGTTGTACAGGTCAGATAGGCAGTCGCTCCATGTAAAATACTGTTATTCAGCTGCATCCGGTTAGACTGGAAGCCGACTCCAACATAGTTGGGAAAAGGCTAGGCAGATGATGATAGTATTATAGAGACTCGTTTTATTATTCGCGAAATACAGAAATATGTAGGACATGAACACCGCTGTTCATGTCCTACATATTTCTGTTTATCACACAATAAGTGACTAATTGGGCTCCCATTGTCTCGAGGATTATAACTAAACAATACCGATTCGCTTTGGCTTGTCTCTGTTTTGTATTTCTGCATGGATAAAGAATAAAACTCATAGGAACTTCCTTTTAGTTAAGCTTGGCCCGGTGTCTGTTGAGCCAAAGACGATCGGCGTGGAAGGAACCATATCGGTATCCGCAAACCAATTTTTTTGAAATCTACATCTATTATCTCTCACTCACAACTCCTTTCTGCTCCGGGTCTTACAAAATATTAGCATTTCTCGATCTATTTACAAGCTTGCAATATTTGAAAGAAAACCACTATATAAAAGAAAATTGCTTCATCCCCACCTCAATTCTTTCGTCTCTGTCCCTCTCTACATAAAAACAAAAGATAGCAACACTCTCGTTACAGCCACTATCAATAAAAATGATAATCTACCCTCATTTGCAGTAACAATATCCCTTACGCCTAAACAATTAAGCTGTTGAAAACAAACTCCGAAGTCATTACATTACATTATCGGGTCAAAATAAACAAGAAATATAATGAGACTTTGTTTAAAACTTTTGTTCAATAAATGTTACAATGTTCCTAAAACTTGTTTCATGTTATCTTGAAATTTGAGGGTTTTATTTCAAAGGGCTTCGGACTTTAAGGTTTATTTTCGACCAGAGATTTGACTCCTACGCAGATTTTTGTGTGTAGATAGGAGCGGGTATTAACAAAGTGCTTTTCCGATGCAAAGGTCAGTGGAAAATTACTGTGTTTTGCTAACTGTCGTCATCATCCAATATTGTATTTTATTCTATGTTTTTTTTTTTTTTAATATGCTCGTGCAGCGTGATCATTTTGGTACAATTACTCTACACACAACTTATAACGTTAATCTAATTACAATATGCGGACAATGATTGTAAGGGACGATGTAGAAGCTCGTGTCTAAATAATACAGCAAACAGCCGCACAGGTTGATCTTCAAGGTCAAGCCGCGCTTGCCTAGGTCGGTCAGTGGATGGGTGACCATCGCAACATACCGTTTTTTTCCGTGCCTCGGTAAGCAAGTTAAGCCGTTGTTCGCGGCTGTCATTCAAGTAGTCAGAAGCCGAAAGTCTGACATCCAGTCTTACCAGGAGGTATCGTATTACCCAGTTACCTGGGTAGTGGAAGTCAGATAGGCAGTCGCTTCATGTAAAATACTGGTACTCAGCTTCTTCGCGATTTTCGTGAAGAAAGTATTTCAATTTGATGATCTGAACACAGAGAGCAGCGGTGGCCCAGTGGCGGAGACCCCGTCTTACGAGCAGTAAGTCGTGGGTTCGAACCCAGCCAGGCGCATTACTTTGTGTAAGTAGAACCAATAATTCGAAGACATGTGACATCTACCAACCCGCACTGGGCCCGCGTGGTGGATTATAGCCCATTCCCTCTCATAGAGAGGAGGCCTGCGTCCCAGAAGTGGGAACATTAATAGGCCGGCTATGCTATGCTATGATCTGAATACACCCTTAAATATCACACATTTCTGATACATGCTGTAAACTAAACTGACTGACTTTTAAAAGCTCGATAACTCATACAGTGTCATTGTTATTAACTTTTTCATAATCCTATCTAAAAACAAAGCCCACAATATCTAGAATATCAATTCATATTTTATCAATGCAGCTTTTACTGAGATAATACTCGTTGTTGACCTTGTATAATCAATACCTTTTCATATCTTTTTTCAATTATTTTACCAAAATTATTAATGTTAGTCCCATAGCAGTCTTTTTGTAGCCGGATAAATAGTATTTTTGCCCGTTCCATTTTGTACAGATATTTCTCCATACCTCAGAAAGCAAGGTCTAGGCTGTAATTTGAAGATCTTTGACAATCGTCACAGGAACTCAGAAGCCCGAGTTTTAAAACCAATCTTATCAATGGGTATTGTGCTACCCATTAACTACATTGTGGAGTTCAGATAGGCAGACATCATCATCATCTGCCTACCCTTTTCTCAATTTTATTGGGGTCGGCTTCCAGTCTTAAAAGAGTGTCTATGGAGTTTCTTGCCCGTTCTTCTCCATAGAGATCTACGTTAGGGAATGGGCAACTACAGTGCTTTCACAGTTTTTGTGCCTTGTGACTGGGACTGTAGTTATATTTCATTGTTGCCTTTGTTTCGACAATTCAAAAGTACCTGTACCTAACTGGCCCACTTGAAATAAATGCTTTGATTTTGATTGATTTTGATTTCTTATACCGGATGCAGCTGAATACCAGTATTTTACATAGAGCCTCCACAACCCAGTTAGTACTGGATTTTATGGAACCCATTGGTAAGACTGGTTGTCAGAATTTCGGGCGACTGACTACCTGTAACGACTGTCAAAGATACAAAATAACAGCCGCAACCAACGGTTTAACGTGCTTTCCGAGATACGGATATTCATCCATCCACTGACCGATTTTGGCAAGCGTGGCTTATCCTGGAAGATCTCCCCGTGCGGTTGTTATTATTTAGCCACCAGTTTCAGGTCAGATTGGCAGTCACTTCATGTAAAATACTCATATCCAGCTGCATCTGTTTAGACTGGAAACCGAATACAATACCGTTGGGAAAAGGCTAAGTAGACGATGATTAGCAGTGATAGTGGTGAGGTCGTCGGACTGCCAAGTCCGTAGGTCCAAACCCAAGACACGCACCTCTGATTTTTCAGAAGAAGCACTTGCTTCAGTGAAGGAAAACATCCTAAGGAAACCAAACTAGCATGCCTGAGAGATTATATTTCGATTTTTTTTTAATTTTTGTTTTTATTTTTTATTTTTGTTTTTATTTTTTATTTTTGTTTTTATTTTTTATTTTTGTTTATATTTCTCGACGGCATGTAAAGTCAAGTTAGAAGCATGAGTGGCATCAAAACTCTGATACCAGGTTAGGCGCTAACCACCCGAAAAAGAGAATTGGCGTCCCGCATACTAAAAGAAATTACTGTCTAGAACTTGAAGTTTAGTAGTCCAAGAACGTGTTTCTACCATTATGTTCGCACTTTGTATTGTCAAGACATTAGGACCCCAATATACCATTGATATTACTGGCGCTAAATTGCGGTCTGTGAGTTAGAACTTGAGTTAGCTTACGCCCTATCGTTAGTCGAATCTAATGCTCTAATTGCTCACATACAATAGTGTTTATATATTGTCAATTAAATAACTGTTGATCAGGTTTCCATTCAAATTAATACTTTGAATAACCGTAGATGAGCAAACTCAAGAGAGACCTAGTAAAAACCATAAAAATACAGGGTGTAAACGGATCCTTCACGAAACCTTTAACCAAGCATTATGTACATTGGCTGCGAGACTGTTCGAAAGAGATACCGTGGCCCTGGAACACAAAGGGCAAAGAAGGAGCAGGATGGGCTTTAGTCAGTACAAGTCTGACACTCCCTTCCGCTCCGCCCAGAGCGGGGGAGGGGGGGTCATTTGATGATTTCCTATCAGAAAAAAAAATAAGGATTATTTAAAAAAAAACACGTTTTACGGTATGACTCAATGTAATGCACTCAAAACATTATTCTGTTGGATGGATTGAATAGTTCGAGGATCGTGGACGCATTTTAAGTAAAGCTGTAACATTAAAAATTTGTTTTAAAATATCGCAATGACGGGGAAAACTAGTGTCTTTCGGCTTCGTTAAGGGCCTTGTTACACCCTTTTTTTTTTCGGATGGGAAATTTATTATTTATTTATTTAATACTTCAAGCACAGAAGTACAGAGGCGGACTTAATGCCATAGGCATTTTCTACCAGTCAACCTTTGGGTGATGCAGAGACAAGCAGTGGTAGGTGTATATCTGAAAATAATTTTAAATAATAATAAGATTAACTACAAGGATATATAAAATACTATATATATTTGTATCAAATACTATAAATATATATCAAAATTAAATCATCACAAAAAAAAATAATAATAATAATAAAAAAAAAAATCATCACTATGGGCGGAGCGGAAGGGAGTGTTAGGCTTGTACTAACTAAAACCCATCCATGTTCCTTTTTTGCGCTTTGTGTTACCCTCCCCCACCACCCTTACACACTCTTACACCCTTTATAGTAAAGGTCACAGGTAAAGATAGCATTTTCGACTATTTTCTGAATTGTGAATTACAATAACACGGTGACCAACCTGGGAATCGAACCCAGGACCCCATGCTCAACAGTCACGCCACTAGACCAACGAGGCAGTTTCTAAATTATTAAACGTAAATTACTCAAACTATACTTAAGAGCGTTAACGTCATACGGCATTTCATACAAACTTTCAAGTGTTTTTTTTTTCGAAATGACTGAACCGATTTTAATGAAACTTCGTACGCATAAGTAGGATACATAAGTCTAAAGATTTGTCAAAGAACTTTTCGAAATGTCTCTTTAAAAAAGATAATTGGAAATTTCTGTTTCTATGGAAAATCTAAAATCGGTCTAATTCAGCTGTAACATTATCTTTCGAAAAGTTTTCTGTCAAATCTTTAGACTTATGTATCTTGCTTATGTGTACGAAGTTTCATTAAAATCGGTTTAGTCATTTCGAAACAAAATCACTTGAAAGTTTGTATAAAATGCTTATACTTTTTGTATTAAATGTTATAGAATGAGTACATGGATTAGTTTTCACAAAAGAGTTAAGGTACTCTAAACTTGTACCCCAATTTGCCGGATTGCCGCCATGGGATCTGGAGGCGATAGTCCTCGCATGCCTGCACGAATGGCGCGCGGAGGCACTACGTCGTGGGGAAACTCCGCTGCCGCGGCAAATTGCCGCTCAGCGGACAGACCTCCGGCGTGATCTCATGGCGACATGGAGAGAGCGACTGTCGCAACCCCGAGCAGGGCACGCCACCATAGTGGCGATAAGTCCCCTCTTTGAGGAGTGGCTAGAGAGGCGCCACGGCGCCCTCACCTACCGCCTGACGCAGGTCCTCACTGGACACGGTTGTTTCGGGAGGTTCCTGCACCGAATCGGGCGGGAGGAAACGCCTGGGTGTTTCCACTGCGAGGATCGTCCGGAGGACACGGTGGAGCACACCGTGGAGTTCTGCCCCGCTTTGGCGGAGCACCGCCGTGTCCTCGTAGCGGCGATTGGCGGCGGCGATCTCTCGCGTCCGGCCTTGGTTCAAGCCATGGTCCGGAGCGAGAGGGAATGGGAAGCCGTCACCTCCTTCTGCGAAGCAGTCATGCTAGTGAAGGAGGTGGCGGGACGTGAGAGGGAAAGAACCTCACGTCCCAGTCGCCGCGGGAGACGCCCTGGGCGTCGGGGGTCACCTGGTGGCTCTCGGCCACCGTAGGCGCGGGCCTGTGAACGGCGAGTTATGGGCCAGCTCGCCGTCCGGCCGTCTTATGACGACAGGCCGTGTCGACGGCGCGTTCGTGTTTCACGTGCGCCTCAAAGAGATGTCAGCAAATAAGTAGGGGTCCGCAAGGGCCGATGCCTGCCAGGGCTGCGGGACTGTTCGAAAGAGATACCGTGGCCCTGGAACACAAAGGGCAAAGAAGGAACATGGATGGGTTTTAGTCAGTACAAGTCTGACACTCCCTTCCGCTCCGCCCAGAGTGGGGGGGTCTTTTGATGATTTCCCATCCGAAAAAAAAAAAAAAAAAAAAAACTTGTACCCCGATAAATCAAGAGGACTTTGCACACCCACTCTTCAAAATGACAAATCAAATGCTATTATATTTTCAAAGTATCTAAAAGTACTTCAAGCCGTTTACAAATAGCCGTCTATTTCTAAACCGATTCTTGAGCACTCGAAAGAAAAGAAATAATTGGCTCTCAATCTATCTGAAAACAAAAGAAGACAGATTCTTGACTGCTTGACAATTCTTGTTACAAATCAAGTACCGATTCAAGTAGACAATGGCGATAGCATGAAATACTTGAGTGAGTCTTGTTTTACAATTTTGTTGTCTTTTGAAAAAAGTTGATGACCGTATAAAATAAAAAAATACTTTTATTTCATGCAATAACAAAGTAAGTAAACAAATCTAAACTAAATATTTTTTATTTTTTTTATTTGAAAGAACCTCTTCGCAGCTGAAGGCCTCCTTGATCACCGTAATTGTGTAAAAATAACTAGCTGAGCAATTTCTTTTAAAGATTTTTCGTTATTAGGTACTTAATGTACTAAACATCACGTCTGTAATCCCCAAAGAATTAGGCAAAAGTGTTTTAATAGTACACCCACATTTCACCAGTTATGTTTAAGTCACATGACTCGCATGTAATTGGGAGCCAGCCTATTGCCATCAACCAGTTTTTGTACACTAATAACTTTTTTTTTTATTTGTTAGCAACGCACATAGTTCTTATCTACTTCCATATTTCTATCAACATCGCTAAAATCATTTATTTGAAATTGCAACCCAGCTCCCTAGAAATAGCGAAATCCATTTTATTCAAGCAAACCGTAGTAAAAATAAAATGTCGACTTAAATTAAAATGTCAATCAGACGGTGGCCGTTTATCTAGATTTCCGATATCTTATTACATTACTCATGGAGACGGGATACTTAACGCTTCAGGAAGGTTAGTTAAATAGGTTACTGGGCCAGAAGTGATGGATACTTTAACTTAAAGTTAGAATCTAAACTTTTAAATAGACTTCACCACCGCACTCACAGTTTTTACAAGTTTGTGAACCGCCATCATCTGCCTAGCCGTTTCACTATGTTAGGGTCGAGTTTCAGTCTAACCTGATAAAGCTGAATACCAGTATTTTACACGGAGCGACTGCCTATATATGACTGAACTCCACAACCCGGTTAGTATTGGATAACAGGATACCCTTTGGTTAGACTGGTATTCAGACTTTCGGGCACTGACTACCTGTAACAACTATCAAAGATCTACAAATAACAGCCGGGACCAACGGCTTAACGTGGCACAGAGGAAACTCGGTATGTAATGGGTGTCACCTATTCACGGCTCAACTTAGGTAAGCACAGCTTAACCTAAAGATCGATCCGAGCGGCTGTTATTATTTAGCCACGAGCTACTCTTTCAAAAGTTTGTGAACCATTAAGATTTTAATGTACTTTCTTACCTTATAAAGCATGTATAAAATAAAAAGTGTGTTTTTATAATTACTTTATATGGGTGGGGTAGAGACCATCGAAGTGAATACCTTTCTTTATTAGACCAACATCGTAATCTCAACAATAATAATCAGATATAGCGTACAAAATTTCAGTAGGTACTCCACACTGCCACTTTTCACCCTTATGCCCTAAGTTATAAGGGTGAAAAGTGGTCGACCGTCAGAGAACTCGGTACCTAGTAGCCAATCGAACGAAATGTATAGGACAGCTGTTTTTTTTTGCGATTATAATTTTGGTCGCATGGAGAAAGTTATTGCTCAGTTTGAGTGTTGTTAGCACATCGATAACATGATTTTCCATATTAACAAAGTACGTAAATGCAAGTTTTCTTGTTCAAAATATTTAAATATCTATCGACTAAATTAATGAACTGAAGACCTGAAAATTAACAAAGAATTCTTTATCACAGTCACGGCGTCAAACCAATGTATACAGAAGGGTAATTTCAGAGCAACGACACAAACAATTCTTCAAGAAAATAGGATCATTCTTCCAAGATTATTGTAATATTTTTGTCCTAGAAAATGCTAACAAGGAAACGTAAGAAAAATGTGTCCAAGGATAACAGTCATTTTCACTCAACGTTGTCTGGGAACAAAGTTATGTCCACACCTTTCCGTAGCATTCTGTACCACTTATCTGCTCAAAAAAACACCTTATACCCTTAATAATCAGTTGTTTCACGAACAGTAATGAATGTCTGACAGTGCGGCGGTTACCCAATAACAGCGGCAGATTAGCGCACGTTATTTCGTCGGCAACCGTGTTTGTTTCCGGCGAATAATTGTGTACGAATTTTGCTGCTCAGGATATTATAAATGGAACTTAAGGATGAATACAAACATAGGTACATTCTGGATCAATTTTCTGTGGACTCTCAATTAAAAACTCGATTTGAGTCAAAAGTAGGTCTTTTTTACAAGCTTTTATTAATACTATTAATTTATTGATATAGAGAAGACACTAGCAGTAGAAAATTGATCACCACGCTTGTACATACAGTGTTGCACAAATCCACTTCAATAAATTTAATTACATTTAAGTGTGTTCATCGACACGATTACTTGAGTAAGTACCTATCTACTAAGAAAACTGCTAGTTACAAGTCGTTAATTTTCATAAGAAGTGCATTTAGTTATATCCCAGTTTGTCCTTGACCACAAAACCAGTCGGTCATTTCAAGTACCGTCTAGTATAGGCTATCAGATGGTAGATAAAGCCAGCACCTACCTAGATACATCCTGCAAAATGTAAATGCACTAACGTGGTTGTATAATAGGTGTGTAAGGGTGCTTGTGGCTTCTAAGCAGTATTGGAGCACCTGCCCCCGATGCTACGTTCAATATAGGTAGATACAGGGACCCAGGTACTCTAAGATATTGCCAACGTTAACCGTAAAACAATGTCAACCTATTTTGTGGAGATAAAGGAAAAATTTTGATGTAAAATGTTCTTACTTGACCGGTTAGAAGTTACTTCACTTTGAGAAAATTGCTAGTAAACTTAAAATACTTTGTTGTAGTTATTGGTCTTGTTTATGAAGGGTGTAAAAGTACCCTTAACGAAGCCGATAGGACACTTGTTGTCCTAGTCTTTGCGTTAATTTTTTTTTTCTAGACCATACCTTGGAACCTTCTAGTTACGGAGATATTGGGGGTCAAACTTCTAACTTTTTGACAAGTTTGTTTTCAAAACAAGTTTTTAATGTTACAGCTTTACTTAAACCCTTGATTGGTCGCGCCTAAAAAGTTACGTAAACGGCCACGTGGGGTGCGTGTCAGACCGATCATATAACCCAAATACGAAATACATGCAAAATCACGATTATGCCCGAAACTTGATCATAAAGGGCACGTGTTTTTATGAAGCTAACGGGAACTTCAGCGCTCAAAATTCAGAATTTAAAAGTTCTAAACCTTTAAATATGCGCTGGGGTGAGTAACACCCCACGCGACCAATACCTCTATGATCCTCGTACTAATCAATGCACCCATCAGCACAATGTTTTGAGTGCGTTACATTGAATCCTACCGTAAAACGTGATATTTCATCCAAAAAAAAGTCGTTTCCACGCAATAATTTTTGCGTAGAGTTACTTACTTTGATGTACAGAATTCTTGGTTGATGGCTTCGTGAAGGGTCCGTTTACACCTTGTATTATGATTGAGGTTGTTGTAACACATTTCAGATGACACATCATGCATTACATCTAGACCCCAAAACAGTAGGCATCAATATTTGTTTTGTTGAAGAATCGAACAAACGATACAAAGTGCATCAAACACTGTAACGTATCCGAAAAACTAATGTTTTATGAGGATTAGGGGGCTTATATTCCGCTGTAATAACCAGCCCACAATGTTCTCACGGTTGAGTAAATGCCTCGTCTCATACAGAGAAAACATGAACATTGGTTTGTCGGCACGGTTGGCGCAGTGGCTGAGCGATTGGCTGCTGCGCTGCGTGTCGTGGATTCGATCCCCGCACGGAACAAATATTTGTATAATTTACAGGTAGTTGTTCCGGGTCTGGCTGTTTGTGTAAATGAGTTTTAAATGTTTGTAAACGCACGCACGATACAGGAGAAATTCCTAGTATGGGGCAAAGATTCATTAAAAAATATAGGTCATCACAAATAGGTGCTCAAGGTGAACAGGCAGTTTCAAACTTTTAAGTATAAGTCCAAGTAACCTTGCAATGTCCAAGTCTATGTAATTCAGTAATAACACCACTAAGTAATTAACAAACAGTCTACACCAAGAAAATTCAAAACTGCACATAATTTAAACGTAGTCAGCAAAAATTGCTTTAATTTCTCGCACCATGATAAATTTTGCATTAAGCAAGCGTCGCGACGACCATGCAAAAAATGCTCGGGTAAAAAATTTAACTCCCACTTAGTTATGAGACACTTTCACGGATATATTGCAAAGAGACAAGGTTATACTGCGAGCTAAACGAGAAATGAAAACCGCTTAGACATCCTAGCACACCCTAAGGACATTCTACTACAGTAACCTCTAGGAAAATCGCAAATTCACAAGATGAGCGAGAAATGACTTAACTCGCTTCACGGATCCACCTAACCTTATCCTCTGGAATTGCACGGCATCCATTTATTTTAAAATTCATTTTAAACTTTAAGCGACATCTGCGCTGAAAAAATAACCTTCAATTTACATTAACATAAATGGTAGGACTTTAGCGCTTGATGGCATTTTCTGTACGTTTATTGATGTCATAAGAGCCTCATTTACTATGGCAGGCGTTAATTGACGATGTTATTTCAAATGGCATTAATTATGTTGAAGTTTCATTTAGCTTCATTTGTTTTGTTTGTAAATAAAAAGGTGCATTAATGCAGAATTTGAAATGGAACTGAATGCCTTGTTGAACTTATTGTCGCAAGCGTTAATGCCGCTAATCCTGAATTCGATTCTAGAGTCGAGCAAAGTGGTATTAAATTCTTTCCCTAGAAATTTTACAATAGCAGCAGAGTCTGCATTTATGTGCGGTTGATTTGTCGGCATGGGGTCGCCCCAATTACATGGGAACTACATTTTACCTGTAATGCAACAAAATGTAACGTACTGTTATGTTTTAACTTATAGCAATTTATCTGACGTCTTCTTTTTGTGTGGTTAGTGATTAACCTGGTGTCAGAGCTTATCTTACTGAGAGCCTCATGCCTTTGTGTTCAATAGACTTTCAAGGCAGACCGTCACTACAAGGGTATCCAATGAGGTAATCCATGCATCACTATAAGGGTAAAACAATCAACTTTTAGTGCCATATCTATTTGTGACGTTGGTTGATAACCCAATCACCGCACGGTTGATCAAGACCGATCTGGTCCAATTTAATATTCATGCTTATTACCTTGCATGTTACTTCGTTAGTGAGTTCAGTACAGTCATAGTCATATAATTTGTTACCTGATACAATCTAGTAACAGGTAAGAAATGGTTCTTGGCCTCACTAGACACGGAATCCTAGTGTGGGCCAGGTGGCTAATTTTGACTTTTCGTCGTTGAAGTTCTAAAACCACGTAAGTACATTTTTAGCGATTTTGACATTTTGATACCGTTTGATAGAGAATTGGAAGACGCGTTGTTGCAGCTAATCAGGAACAAGCAACGTCTCTATCTAATTTAAAGCGAGCATAAATTATAAAATGGTATTGTATGCAGGCATAATAATTATGCAGTTTTTTCACTCTCCTGTAGAGTTGCTATTTTTGACTTACGTAGTGTTAGAACTTACTCGTAATCGACGTTTTTAATCATCGTTATTGCTCGAATCTCACTGTGTTTATGATCTTGCATCACACGCCATTTGCAGATTTTGTAATTTCTGTGGAAAAGGCACAAAGAAGTATATTTTTTCAAGTCTCACAAACGTTTCTCTCCTAAATATTTGTATGTAAATAAAAACCCAGCTACGACCACACGTCTCATTTTTATCCCCTAATGAATATGAAAATGAACATTACGTTATGAAACGCGTTTTGACGACATCCAAGATCAAGGCCTAAACAAAGTAACTACATTACTCAAATAAAAATAAACAAGAATTCGTAGTAAACCGACAGACTGACGATATTTTTGTGTACAACATGAACATAAAATTTAACGATAACACACATAAAAATGTAGCAAGTGAAACAAATATTTATGTGCAAGATACTAATAAAGGGAATTTTATTTGTTGGTTGTTTCTAGGAAGATTAGCTGATTCAGATGTTTGCTTACGACCATAAAAGGTGACTGGGAACAGTGGCGGTACCGTTATTTATTACATTTAGTACAAATCATAAGCTATTAATACTTATCGTATCCAGTCTCAGTATGGACATAAAAATGAATCGCAAGTGCACCGATGGTGACATCACGCGACCTACTTACAAGCGACTGACGTTCAGCTCGAGGCAAGGGCGACAGTCAATGTCCGATCGCGGTGGAGTTGAAACGTCTTGAAACTGTATACGATTCATTGTGCCCCGTGTTATTATGTTAAGTTGTACTCTCAAGTAATTCGTTAGTTTTGCTAGAAACAGTGTATCGCACCCAGTGTGTTTTCATAGCACGAAACCCAACGTCTGCCCACATGATGTACGAGCCTTACGGAATAAATCCTGACATATCCGACATACTAAATTAAGTAATCCTTTCACTCGGTGTTTTCACAGAGCTACAAACATTCTAACATTATCGTCTTCCATACATCAGCAAACAAGTCCAATCCAGGGTTTGTCTCCACGAGCACGTTGAGCACCGTAAGCATACGCAGTATAGGGGAGGTGGATCGAACTACAGTGCGGATAATGGGACATTAAACAATTTATGCTTTCTAGAGCAAAAAATAATTGACACAGCTCCGCATGTAAATCCGAGGCGTCGTCGCTATAACCATGTATAATTTTATACGCTGTTGTTATTTGGTCAACAGCACGCCTAACTTTAATGGAATTAAAATTCAAACAAGTTATACAAACCGAAAAGCTTAGCTTACCTATATCGGGTCATAATTTTAAGGTTTCCATGACTGGCTTACCGACAGATAGTAAGTTTGAACTCCACTGGCTGGGACAGACTAGATGCAGCACGTGGAGGACAGGGTGTTGTGGTGCAGCTTGGGATTGGGGGAAGCCTATGTCCAGCTTGGTATTGGGAGAGGCCTATGCCAGCAAAGTATTGTGATAGACCGAATAAAGATGATATTGATCTAAATAAAGAACTCCTTCAATGAAGATGGAGATCTTTGTTTAGAAATGTTAATGTAATAAGACGTATGAAGGTCTTTGATATTTTAAATCGCGTTATGGAACTCAAATAGAGTTGGGTAGTTCACCTAGTAAGGCGCGGAGATGGCCAGTGGAGTAAAGCTGTGACCAAGTGGCGTCGAAGGGATGGTAAAAGAAGTGTTGGTGGTCCCAAGGAATAGAAAGAGTATGGTCGTTGGGCAGAGAGATGGACTGACGATATTGTTGCCAACGCGGGTAAAACCTGGATGAGGCTGGCACATGAGGTGGAGATTAGCTCAAACAGAGGCCTATACCCAGGAGTAGGTGAATTTGGCCTGTGGATGATGAAGATGAATATTTAAAAAAAAACTAGTTCGACGCTTAATGTTTGCTTCATTTTTGTAGCTTAAACTAAGTTGTTAGGTCATGCTATAAAAATTAATGTATTAGTTACGGATATTCAAATATATCCCTCGCATATCACTTTATTGGAAACTTGGTCAGTCAATTAATCTGCATAGTACCTGCATACATATCATGTAAACTTCGTATTAAAGTTTCCTTTGATCACGTTATCACCAACTCGTTCAACTCCTTGATTATCTAAACTCTAACAATTAACGACGACATATCAAGTTTAATCGTTAGCGTTCAAACTTCCTCTCTTATAATTAAAGATGTTACTATGATTATGGTTGTAATATACGGTAGATATTTAGCTACCTATAACTACACATAACATAACATCACGCCTGTAATCCCCGAAGGGTTATCCAGAGGTGTACCTAATAGTAAACTCGCATTTCGCCACTTATGTTTAAGTCCTATGTAATAGGGGGTGAGCCTATTACCATCAATCGGGTGCAAATCCAGACTCAAGATTTTTTTAACATTTGAACAACTGAAAGTTCAGACGAACATTTCATTTCGAATTTTCAATTACAAGACAATAACCTTAATACATAAGACTAGTCCTCATATTCCAAGACTTAATTACATCTCCAAATCTGACAGCTTACTTCAGAAAATAATCCCTACAAATTAATTAATTTCTTTTTCTCCTCGGTAGACAAACATTCTCATTAGAAGCAGTATTTCTCAAGATTAGACACTAAGAATGATGTGGACATCCCTTTGCACTTTATCTAGAAAGTTCTAGTCTATAAATTGTAGGAAACTACTTCACACTGCGGAGTTTCTGTTAATTGATCTTTCTGATGGTGTAGACGGTAAGAATGGAGGGGTATTAGATTCTATTTTAGGAATGAAACAAAAAGTTTTTACACCTACTTCGAATATATTTCATCTATCTTCGTTAAAATATATTTTATATTAGACTAGCACTTCGTCGGCAAAAATTGTGATAGCTCAGCTAATATGTATGATATAAATACAGGGTGTAAACAGACCCTTCACACAGCCGTCAACCAAGCATTCTGTACATCAAACTAAGTAACTTTACGCAAAAATTTTTGCTGGGAATGACTTTTTTTTTTTAGTGAAAAATCATGTTTTACGGTAGGACTCGATGGAAAGCACTCAAAGCATTGTGCTGATGGATGGATTTAATAGTAACAGGGGTCATGGAGGTGTGTAAAATAAAAATCTTCCATTAAAAACATGTATTTAAAAAAAAAAACTTGTTGGAACTTTGGCCCCCAATAATCTCCGTAACTAGAAGGTTCCCAGGTGTAGCATAGCATAATCAGTCTATAATGTTCCCACTGCTGGGATACAGGCCTCCTCTCTATGAGAGGGAATGGGCTATAATCCACCACGCGGGCCCAGTGCGGGTTGGTAGATGTCACATGTCTTCGAATTTTTGGTTCTAGGACATGCCGGTTTCCTTACGATGTTTTCCTTCACCAATTTGAGAGCAGTGGTGATGAAATAAATTACACAAAGTAATGCGCTTATCCGGGTTCGAACCCACGACTTACTGTTCGTAAGTCGATCCCAGGTATGGTCTAGAACAAAAAAAATATCGCAAAGACGGCGAGAACAAGTGTCTTTCAGATTTGTTAAGGGTCTATTTACACCCTTTATAATTTATAGCCTATAGCACCCACGAATAATGTAGATTTCTGCCAGTGAAAGAATTTTTAGAATTGGATCATTAGTTCCCGAGATTATATCAAACGTAAGTTTACACTAGTTCTCTCTTTTGTCATATAAATACACAGTCTTTCATGAATGAACTATTTGCTGAGTAAAATAAGACTCTATTCTCGAAGTCGTAAGGGTAAATAGGTCAAGTGCGTCCTTGAGTTAAGCTTATCTGCTTAAAGGAAATGGAAGTGAAATGTTCCTATGACAAAGATTATATGTTTTTGTCAAAAAGTACAATCAGACGCAACGGATACAGTAAAAAAATATTTGCTATCTATACAGATAATAAAATTGTAACAGGCCGATATCTGTACATTGAAGATATTTTTGTCTGTCTGTCTTTCTGTCTGTGTGTTTGTCCGCGCATCACGCAAAAACTACTGCATGGATTCGAACGCAGTTTTCACCGCTCTACTGCTAGATGTTTAACTTAAAATATAGGCCACGTTAGATATGTTTTGGACCCGATAGGTGGCGCTGTGTGAACCGAGGACGGGTCGCTAGTAAAGAATAGTTAAAAAATATGGGATTCTTAAATGCTACCGAAAATCTTATTACTATTCCCGATAAAATATATTCTGTATTTCCTTTCCATGAGTCACACTTTCAAAGTAGGCACTGCTTTGAGTGCTTAAAACATTTCACGGAAATTACCATTTTCATTTCACATTACCATCAGTTATCAGGGTATCCATAATTTCCCCTAAATCCTCAGCATGGTTGTGTCATCGTCATGATTCTGCCTAGCCTTTTTCCAACTATGTTGTGGTTGGCTTTCATTATAACCGGATGCAGCTAAATACCAATATTTTACATGGAGCGACTGCCTATCTGACTTCCACAACCCAGTTAGTACTGGATAATACAAAACCCCTTGGTAAGACTTGGTGTCAGACTTTTGGGTCACTGACTAGCTGTAACGACTGTCAAAGATCTACAAATGAGAGCCGGGACCAACGGCTTAACGTGCTTTCCGAAGTACGGAGGAAACTCGGTATGTAATGTGTCACCCATCCACGGACCAACCTAGAAAGCACCGGCTTAACCTGCAGATTGACCTAAACGGCTGTTATTATTTAGCCACGAGCGCCTTGAAAGAGTGTAGCTATACATATATTGCATAAAAAATATTGCCCGTTTAGAAGCACCTTTAATAAACCATAAAACGAAATGGAACACCTTGTTTTAGCCTAAAAAACAAATGAAAAAATTCCCCAGAACATGCCACGAATCATCGCGACACAACGCAACAACATGCGACGCGAAGAAACAAGTGACAAACGCGAGTGTCACTTAAACCAAGTTGCATCGCCTGAGGTTGTGAACAGAGCGTTAGATAACCAAATAATAATATTTATTATCGCGTGTCTATAATATTTTATCTCTATTCCTAAGTTATTTCTCCACAGCTATCTTTATTTCGTGTAATTATTTTCGTTGCGGGCTGTCAGACGGCCTAGTGTGCCCCTTGGGACTCTGCGAACTTTCTGTAACTTGCTTTACTAAGCTACTTCTGTAAAGACCTACCAGAATTAATTTTAAAATATTAGGCTTTCAGACTTCCATGAAAAACTTGGACGCGTTAATGTTCACATCTTAGGCCTTTTATTACATGACTAGCTTTTGCCCGCGTAATTTAGAAATTTACAATTAAATTCTTAACAACTAAAGTTTCGATAATAATATAATTCAATCATGATTCAAAAGACACGTGGCGCCATCTATTATCATAAGAACTTTACTGTTGTTTTCCTCCAGAACAGTACTTTTTTTCGGGATGAAAGGTACCCTATGTCCGTTTCTGTACACCTGACAACGTATTATGCAAACTTTCAGGATGGTCGGTTCCGTGGTTTAGGCGTGAAAAGGTAACAAACAAACTTACTTTCACATTTGCAATATTAGTAAGGAATAGTTAGGATATACTACACACGATTTTGCGCATTACTTTACTCGCATCTTACAGGAACTTCTTCACGGATTCGAGTAAAAATAGATCTTATATTTTATAAGATATTATGGTCCATCTGTGTTGTTGTAACGTTTTCTTGGTAAAACTTCACTTTGCACATAAAGTTTTTCAAAATTATTTACAGTGATACAGATGGTCTTTTGATCTCCAGAGCGCCTCTTTTTGCTTTTTCTTATTGCCTATGCTACACTTTCAAATATCAGAGACTGCCTCGTTGGTCCAGTGGTCGCAAGCGCGATTGCTGAGCATGAGGTCCAAAAAAGGAAAAAAAAAAAAAAAAAACCCTTCGGCTAAATGTGAATAACGACAAAGTCTATTGTGGTATTACTTCGAGTGTGTTGTGAGTTTCGACAGTAGTTTCGGACAAAGTGTTATTGGGTTTTTCCATCAGGAATTTCTCGGTAGCAGCCACGGAGCCTGGTTTTGTGCCCGGTTGATGCCAAAGGCTCGCCCCCTATTACATGGGACTTAAAAATATCTGCGAAATATGGGTGTGGTACTATTAGGTACACCTCTGCCTAACCCTTCGGGTATTCTAAGCGTGATGCTCTGTATGTTTCAAATGTCAACAATTTCTACTTTAGTGAAACTTTTCTTTAAACAACAAGCAATCCATCTTAATATAAGCAGAGCTTACATGCAAGGTATACTACGTCAGAAGATTGCGTCCCACATAGTTTCTCAATAACACCCACTCACAGGAAGATGGAAACTTGTTCCTTAGTGCTACGGAAATCCTGCACGCGTGTTTTATGCATGCATTTGTTAACCTGCATGGAAGGGTATAGAGTTGGTGAGTTTTGTTTTAATAATGCCGTGGACAGACATAACATTACGTTTGTAATCCCCGAAGAATTAGGCAGAGGTTATACCTAATAGTACACCCACATTTCGCCAGTCATGTTTTTAAGTCCCATGTTATAGGAGGCGAGCCTATTGCCATCAACCGGGCAGAAATACAGCCTCCGTGGCTGCTACTGAGAAATCCCTGATGGAAAAACCCAAAAACACTTTGCCCAACCTAGAAATTGAACTTAGGATCCTATTTTATTAAGAGTATATTTAAAACAGGACCTCGGGTAGATAAATAATTAATCACAGGTATAATCAACATTTCTTCAACTATATCATGTCTTAGGACCGTCCTACCTCAGAAAGTTTTTCTAATTTATTTATTTAAGATTTAATTTAATTAATGCCTGTTATAATAATCATTATTAGATTTATGACTGTGATGCTAATAAAGCAATTGAGAATGGTGTACACAAAGTAATCGTCGACGAACAAGATTTTGTGCTCTTCAACAACATAAATAAATAAATTCACTGAATAAAATAAATCTTAAGGCAAGGACCCTCACCAGCTTCGGCTGACCAAACTACAGCTGCGCACACTTACAGCCGCCATCACTGGACACGGCTCTTTTAATAAACACCTCTTTGTCATAGGAGTCACAGACAGCCCCCTGTGCCGAGCCTGCATGGAGGAAGACGAAACAGCAGCCCACGTGCTTCTACACTGCCCAGTGGTTGCAACATACAGGGCAAAGTACTTCGGTACCCCAGGTACTCTCCGCGAGATTGTCAGCAACACCAAGGCGCTGCTGGCCTTTCTCGGGGAGTTAGGGTGGATCGAATAATTTTCCCACCCGCACGCAAAATACGCGCTTTGACGTGGAGTTGCGGACACCAGCCCGTTATACAATACAATACAATACAAGGCAAGGACCCAAGTCTATGTGCTAAGTTATATCCCTGCAGACTGACCCCATTCATTGTCATCACACTTTATATTTCGATCATTAATGTTTAACATTTTACTTACACTTCACTAACGGACGAAAAACATCAATTTTCACTTCACTTAAACACACGAAAATTGTTAACAGTTTAAAGAAGCTTAAATAATCAAGTTCCCTATCCAATTTCAGTCGACAAACAACGAATAACCTTCGACTTTATTTAACTTGTATTTATCGAAAGCAGTTCCGATTATTAACGAAACTTCCCCAGAGGCTATTGGCCCAAATTCTTGGCGAATATTTGGGAAAGATTTTCTTGTTTCGGTTTTATTGGGGCTGAAGTTTTAATGTGCTTGCATTATTGAGAAATGTTTGGGTGTTACAGGGTTGATGGGAGCTCGGGGATGGTTTACGAAATGTTGGTTTTGTGCTTTTTGCCTCTTGACCTAAAAATTGGATGAGTTCTAACTCATCCAATTTTAACACTTTTTTACTTTATTTTTAACCGACTTCAAAAAGAAGGAGGTTCTCAATTCGTCGGAATCTTTTTTTTTATGTATGTTCATCGATTACTCGAAGACGCCCGAATCAATTAGGAAAATTCTTTTTTTGTTTTAAAGGGTATACTTTCCTGGAGATCCTATTAAAATTATATCGAAATCGGTGGAGCTGTTTTTGAAAAATCAATTAAAATCTAAAAATTGTATACATCGATGATATTTTCATTTACTCCGAAACCTCGCTGTCTCATTGGAGTAGTGCACAAATATTTGTATAGGATATTTCAACTAAAAATGGTAAAATAAAAAAAACTTTTTTGAAAAATAATAAAACGGACTTCAAAAACACAAAAAGTGAAAAATATCTTTAACTTCAGAACTCGGTGGCAAAAAAAAAACTGAATCAAACAAAAGTCACCGACTTCTGTCTAAAGTCTACTTTAGACCAGAAAGTTGCGAACGTTGCGCGCCGCAAATAGTTATCAACGCTGATTTATGAGTATCGATCAACTTTAAGAATGAAGTAGGTGGCAGAAACGTAAAAAAAACAAAAAGACTTTGTATAAACTCATAATTTCTTGGGTTTTTGTTAGGCTATACTTGTGATCAGATCAGAAATGCAATTATAGTCGAACCAAGGTAACCTACATAGTCCGCAGAATTTCAAAAGCCGCATATCAGAAGATACACCAAGGGTAGGAAAGCCCCCATAAAGACGACCCATGACCTGATAAAGATCGTGGGAACCCGCTAGATATGACAAGCACAAGACCGTTGGATATGGCTTTGGGGAAGCCCTGTGTCCAGGAGTGGATGACGCTGCACTGTGTTTCGACCCTCACTCAATTAATGAACGGAAAATCTTCGAATGCGAACTCATTTGTTTTTGACCGAAACCATAACTGATTCACACCTCGCCATCGTATGTCTTCCAACACCAGCACTCTCGCAATTCCAATATATTTCATTTAGACAATACAACAATATACATTGTGTAAATCTATTTGGTGAGAAGACAGATTTTCTAAACATACGGAGCATTGTATATTATCGAACTGTCAAATTGAAATCGATTGCGATCTTGAATGTGTTGCGTAATTATGTTATGTAGCAGCCACCTTGTTTTACCTACTAACATTATTTAAATAAACTCCGTGTCAGTGATGTTCAGCGTTAACGATGATGGAAAGTAAACAACAAAAGCTACCGACAAGTTTATGTTAATCCTGTCGAAGTCGGATTTTTTTTAATAGGCTGGTATGTCCCACTGCTGGGCAAAGGCCCCATTTCCTCCCAGGTACTTTTCCCCTGCGCCACCTCGAACCAGTCTGGCTGGCTTTTTCGAAGTTGGTATAGACATCTGAAATGCTTTATAAGCGATTATCATAAATGTCTAGACTTCAAAATCAGGGAAAAACCTATGGAAAACAGTAACAGTATATAATACGTCATACTTGTATCAGGCCTCGTTAGTCTAGTGGTTGCAATTGCGACTTCTGAGCATGAGGTTCTGGGTTCGATTCCCGGGTCGGGCAAATTGTTATTGAGTTTTCCATGAGGAATTTCTCAGTAGCAGCCTCGGAGTCCTTTGTGCTCGTTTGATGGCAATAGGCTTTCCTCCTAAACAAATCATAACTGGCGAAATGTGGGTGTACTATTAGGTATACCTGTGGCTTATGTACCCTTTGAGGATTACAGACGTGATGCTATGTTATTACAAAGGTATACACACTTGAGATTTCTACCGTCTGCACGAGTAAAAAAATATGTATGGCGGACCTTAGGCAGCTAGCCCCATTACTATCTTACTGACTGGGTCATATTTCCCCCACGGTCCTACTATTTCATAGATACTGAAGCCAGTGAAAAAGAAAATCGAGGATTAGGCAACTGACGTAACTTGCTATGACCCCTTTACATTGTAAGTTATCTGAAAAACGTTGCCGTCAAACTAAATATAGTAGCGCAGGGCCGGATTGAGGAGATAAGGTTTCACGGACGTAGCCACTCTGGTATTTGATTACGGTCGATATGAAACACTTCAGTAGTTATCAGAATGATGGGGCGAATAAGTACCGGTTCACTTTATGCTACTGTATATTTGATTATAACATATTTGATTTGTTTTAAAAGTGTGAAAAAGCCTGTTAAAACTACCCTTTTGTTAATGTTAATAATATTTTCAAAAAATTGCTGATACTTAGCACCCTGAAATCTGCTCGACCCTTCAGAAAGATATAATATATCTGGCGAAATGTGGATGTGGTGCACACATCTGCCTACGCCTTCGGATAAAACAGTCGTTAATTTACGTTTTTCAATACATTAACTAAATTTATCGTAACATTATTTTAACTAAATGCGAAAAGTCGCCTATATTAATCAGCTCTATAGTTTAAAACTAGCCAAAACAAAACCAGAACATAATTTACTATTAATTTTCTCACGAAAAAATGCAGTGTTTTAACCGTTCCAAAACGAGTACATCCCTGTCATCCCGCTCGTAAAGGTGCTAAGGTTGAATGAAACATCTTCCACTTTCTTTCAGAGCATGTGTAAAAATAGAGGGTGACACATTTTAGGGTCCCGGTACCGCATCATAGGGTTCCGTGGTTTATGTACCTAAGGACCGTTGGTGGAGGTAAGGTCTTGGGTGCTTGTACTGTCATTTAGGGTTGACCTAACGTTTAATTTATGGGGTAGGAAATGACTAATCTAGTGCCGTTTATAATTGTACCGTAGTTAACACAAATATCTTTTTTTGTAATACTAAGTGACACGTAACTAATGCCTGTGATGGTGAAAACGTTTTTACTAGCTTAGGTTGCCTGTGCATTCAAGCGGCCCCTTCGCTTGAATGCACAGGCAACCTAGTAGTAGTAGCAGTGTAGTGCAAAGTTTTGTTGGTCCATGTTGCACTTTTCTACCTGTTTGCTGCTTCAATAGAAAGGCACTAGGCAGGCAAGGGTCAAAAGGATAGTTTTAAATATGGCTGGTTATTGCGATATAGACAGAATGCATAACAATACTACTACTAATTTATCGACAGTTTATAAAGCATGGGAAACAAAAATAAAAGTATTTGGTCCTTCGAGCCGGATTGCGGCCCCTAAAAGGGCAATAAGTACTACTTAAATAGAGGCCATTAGCAGATCTACGTTCGTCCTTTTTATGCTCAAATAGTATTACGCTATTTCCTATCTTCTGGACATCAAGCAAGGAGATTTTGTTACTCCTGTTTTACCATACGCTCAACCGTGCAATGAAATTAACAGAGGAAAACATGGTGGCATGCTTAAACAGATTAGGGACCCTTTGTCTCTTTAGAGATAAAATGTACCAAATCCGTAAACAACAAAAAGACGTTAATCTTCGTGTCAGTGGCTTAGAAAATCAGGTTGTTTACTTCCTGTTTGCGATAAATAGAAAGTAGAAGACCAATTCCGTATTCATTAGGAAACTGCCTTTGAATGCGGCTTTGCCTACGTTGATGTAATCGTAATCCTTACTTCCTTACTAATGTTATAAATGTGAAAGTATTTTTTTTTTACTTTTTCACGCCTAAACCACTGAACCGATCATCCTGAAATTTTGCATCTACGTTTTCAGGTGTACAGAAACGGACATAGGGTACCTTTCATCCCGAAAAAAAGTACTGTTCCCGAGAAAAACAACAAAAACTTTCTTATGATAATAGATGGCGCCACGTGTCTTTCGAATCATGATTGAATTATACATATTATTACAAGCAGAGTACAACCTGAATTGATTGTGAAATCTAAATTAACGCAAGCGAAGCCGCGGGTAAAAGCTAGAACTGGTATGAAAATATCCTAAACTAGGTCGTAGTCTACTTGCGTACCGAATTTCATCAAAATCCGCTCAAAGGCTATCTACATGTTACCTTGTTTCAAAGGTACTAGAGTTCCTTTTGCATTTGTAATAATGGATTACCTGAAATTATTTATTAAGTACAGTTAAGTGGTAACAAGGTGCCATAGCACTCGCAAACGGCCTAACCTGATGTATGTGTGGATGAGACGAAAGGAGTAAGGATCGTAACAGCTGGCGTTCTATAGTTTCTACCTACCCCCATGGGACGACGTGAGTTTGTAGCAAGTTACGTGGAATTTTGTTTTTATAAGACAACCCGAATCTTCGGTCATCAATCACTATAAGTCCAAGGTGCTGAAGGGCATTACTTTCAGAAAAGGGTCACATCCGTTGACATTGCAAAGAGTTCTGTACCCAACGCATTAAAACTCTTTTACTTATACCTCCTTTTATATTTACCCGACTGCGGCAAATGGTTACGATTTTTGCAGTTCATGTATGTTTTTAACATTAAGATAGGAGCTCGTGGCTAAATAACAGCTGCTCGGGTCGATCTTAAGGTTAAGCCGCGCTTGCCTAGGTTAGTCCGTGGATGAGTGACCACCCATTACATACCGATTTTCCTTTGTGCCTCGGAAAACACGATAAGCCCGGCTGTCATTTGTAGATCTTTGACAGACGTTACATGTAGTCAGTGGCCCGAAAGACACAACCAGTGTTACCAAAGGCAGTCGCTCCCTGTAAAATACTGGTATGCAGCTGCATCCGGTGAGGTTTATTTTAATGTTGTACCATATTGATAAATTCTGGCTTTTTACTCTTTAAATTTCACATCTGACTTAATAATGTAAAAAAAAAAAATCATTTAATTTTTGTTCGTGGAGCTACAATTTATACGATCCCAGTATTATCAGTTACTTATCACATTTACTCCTTACTTCCTTACTAATATTATAAATGCGAAAGTAAGTTTGTTTGTTTGTTTGTCACCTTTTCAGCATAAACCAGTGCCAGTGATCATCCTGAAATTTTGCATTTACGTTGTCAGGTGTACAGAAACGGACATAGGATACTTTCATCCCAAAAAAATATTGTTGTTTTCCTCGGGAACAGTAGGTTCCAGAGGAAAACAACAATAACGTTCTTACGATAATAGATGGCGCCACGTGTCTTTCACATCATGGTTGAATTATATTATTAAAAGCAGAGTAGGTACAACCCGGATTGATTGTCAAATTCTAAATAAACGAGAGCGAAGCCGCGAGAATTAGCTAGTTATTATTAAATGAAAACCGAGAGGAAGCCAAAAGAAGTTGCGTGGAAAGTTTCAAGTTAAACCTAACTTGACAAGGGGTACATTTCAGATGACTAACTGAAAGTTAAATGGACGGCTTATTAATTTCACTGAAAGAAATTAGTGAAATTTCAAACATAACGTCACGTCTGGTAATCCTCGAAAGATTAGGCAGAGTTGAAACTAATAGTACTTACACAGTTTTAAGTCCTATGTAATAAAATCGGTGAACATTCATGAAAAAAATGATGCTTATGGAATACATGACCGACTTCTAAAAAAGGAGGACTTTATAAGAAGTCGGTTAAAAAGGAGAACTAGATGTGACAGCTTGAGCCTTAAGTACTACCATAATAATGAGGAGCACATTGCCATCGACTGGTTAATTATCCATACTCCGCGGCTGAGGCGAAGACAGACGTCGATGAAATGTGGTGAGTGACTGCGAAAACCTTTACCCAGGCATTAAACCGTTCAAGTTAATGAGTGAATAAAAGAGATAATTTTATAATTTCTAGATATACATTTTATTTCAATTAAAATGAAGTGTACCAATACGTTGCAACATCCCTACATGGGTATTTTGGCGCATGGCCAATATTAGAACTCATCACACTATTTATCACTAAGCCCAATGTTAAGCTTCCTGAAACGTTGTAGTTGAGTCTTACCTACTGTCTCTAATTATGTCTGTATCTACAAAATCACACAAATTCAAGTGCAACTACACTGAAATTATGGAATTACCTAACTACATTAATTTTAGCAGGTATAACAAACTACACTGGTATTCTAAATCTAGACACGCGGTAGCGTGTCAAGCCAATTTGAAGCTAACAGAACTGGCGATTAAACACTTTTCAGTTCGCGTTTTCACAATGCGACCTTCACTTAGTTCAGACGCCAGCACATCAAGCTACTACAATATATCAAATTACTGTTCTTAATAGATTTTCAACTTTATTGCTAAAGCATAAGGTTTAAGGTTACATTTTTGGGTAGCTTGATGTGCTGGCGCCTTTTCTATTGTTATTTTCGCAAAACAACTAAGCTGCATACAATGGCCAGTTTGAAATAAATCATTTCGCTTGCATACCATTTAACTAGCTAACTAGTGAAGAGTTTTAGAACTTACAGCGAGTTATAACTAATGCCCGATTTTCACTAACAACAAGCGAAATCTAATTGTATGCTAAAGTTTTTCTGCGACTATGTTAGAAATTGAACTCTCCCCTCTGAGCTGACCTTAGAAAATCGGACAGAAATTTTTTACTTATGTATTAATTAAGATGTTGTCTTGTCTTAGTGGAAACGGCCATAAAATTCAACAACTCTCTACGGACTCATACATTTCGTGCAAACTCACCAATTTTGGTCAAAATGTTGAAGAAAGTTTGCTAAAGTAAAGTTTAAGGTACGATTTACTTTCGGTCCTAAAGGACCAGAGTACCAGACTGGTCCTGTTTGCTAGGACCGAGATAAGTGTAGGAAGGTCTAGTACTATCTGGTTTATGTAATCTGTTGGGCAAAGAAACTGAAAAATAAAGGCTTAAACTCCGGAAAAATGTGGTCTAGATAACCGTGTAGCAATAAGTCGTAGATACGAAGACCATTCGAATAAGTGCTTTTTTGACAGGGAACTATTCAGATAGTCAATACTCCTTCTTTACATACTTATTTAGATTTTCAAATAGGTCTGATAAACTTCATCAAAACTGAACCAGTAATTTGACGTCAATTTTCAACCTGTTTCAATGTTTTTACAATCTCTATTTTCATTATAAAATGAGAACGATATGGATTAGGAAAATAACTAAATGGATCTGTAACGGGATAAGGAAATGCAGTAATAAGAAACGGCAACTGCTATGGCAATACAGAAAATACCCTACCTAGAATAATAAAAACACATTCAAAATATACTCAGCTACTTCTAACTCAAAATGTACCAAGCAGAAAGAACGAGCGTTTTTGAACCTGGGGTCTAAAAAGAAAGTCCACAATTTTCATTGTGGACTTGTTAAAATCAACACAATACGAGTCAAGTGATCCGATTGGCTCTTGATAGTTTAGTTAACCAATCACAACATTTGACGTTGTAAGCACATTTTTATTTTCTTACTAGCTTAAATATTCTCGTGCTCGTATATGCTCGCCAGCGTGGAGTTCGGTAGTTATTCCACAACATCGTACTACCGAAATAAAAGTAGGTATCTTATGTGTTAATCCAGGTTTTAAACTATCTGTACACCAAATTTAACATATAATATAACACATTTAACAAACAACAACACAAACTTTCGCATTTTTATTTTTTTTTATAACAACGTTGCCCCACACTAGGAATTCCTCCTATATCGTGGGTGCGTTTACAAACATTTAAACTTACATACATAAACAGCCAGACCCGGAACATAGAACCTGTAGATCATACAAATATTTGTTCCGTGCGGAGATCGAACCCGCGACACGCAGCGCAGCAGCCAATCGCTCAGCCACTGCGCCAACCGTGCCGTCAAATTACTATCTTTCAAAGAGTAGTAAGATTTTTTATTATACACACAGCACAACAGTACAATATAATAAACAGCAGTGTTGATTTTTGCTTCAAAAACCGGTCGAAAGAGAATTTCTTTCGAATTTACAATAATTATGACTGCATCATAATCATAACATAAAAATCCATACTTATAATACTCTCACAAGCCGTTACCCTATATTTTTTATTCCATTTCGGTATAAAATGTGTTCTCAAGTTTATCCATTAACCCTGAACTAGGGATAAAAAATAATAATACTGATAATGGTTCTAGCATTGAACTTGGTTTGAGAAACAGAGTCTACA
This sequence comes from Noctua janthe, assembly GCA_910589295.1. Lineage (NCBI taxonomy): Eukaryota > Metazoa > Arthropoda > Insecta > Lepidoptera > Noctuidae > Noctua > Noctua janthe. The sequence continues at coordinate 5,468,125 of OU342556.1, read as the reverse complement.
ATTAAGATTATAGTTACTGTAACCGCGGGTTAATTGTGTAACACAACAATAGCAATGCTTTTCATTTTGACAGTTCAACAACATTATTTATTAACGATGTATTTTTCAAAAATATTATGAAGCGATGGATGAGTTTCCTTCGATATCTTTCGCACTGTGATCGAACGCGTGTTTAGCAATTTTCACGAATGTACGTGAGCTCTGATTGCGGTCCCCAGATTACGTTAGCAATTGCCTTTGTTCTTTGCACGTAATACATATTAACATCCCCGTTCTTGCAGAACAATATATTTAAATATATCAATATATTGTCAATATATTTATAATATACTTAAAAAACGCCGATTAGCACTAAGAGGAAAGAGAACGGTAATAAATTATAACACAGTTCAGTTTCTGTCAACTTCAAACGATTAACTAAAGTAAGCCCAACATGTTAATCGTGTTTTCAAAAATATATTTAGTTCTATTTTAGTATAGTTGAGTTGACAAGCAATTGGGCATTTAAAAGCGCCGTTCTTTGTCACGGCCAATGAGTGACACCTGTTCTATTCTTAAAATACTCACCGGAAATATCATCAAATATCTTCTATTTTAACAAAAGACACCAGTTATAAAAAAAGTCATCTGTGATAAACGAGAAGGACGTGATTTAATAAAGGTGACGTTTTGTTTTTGCTGTCAGAACCCAACAAATAAGAATATCAGAATATTTCCGAAATTATTTTTAACTTTTGTTTTAGATTTGATGGTTACTCTTGGTCGTTGGTTATGTCCAGCTCGTCCCCCCATCTTCTGCGAGGTAAACCGGTTTCGCCTTCTGGCTGTGTCAGGGCATTACGACGTGGTTATTTTGGCCCACAGCTCGTCGGGCATACGGCAGCATAATCAGCCTATAATGTTCCCACTGCTGGGACACACAGCCTCCTCTATATCGGAAGGAACGGGCTATAATCCACCACGCGGGTCCAGTGCGGGTTGGTAGATGTTACATGTCATCGAAATTTTTGGTTCTAGGTCAAGCCGGTTTCCTCACGATGTTTTCCTTCACTGTTTTTGAGAACAGTGGTGATGAAATAAGTTACATAAAATAATGCGCCTGCCTGGGTTCGAACCCACGACTTACTGTTCGTAAGTCGGAGCCGCCACTACTGGGCCACCGCTGCTCTCACTGGGCCACCGCTACATACGGCAGATTTGATGGAATCTCTTTTTAATTCAGATAAAAAAAAAATTACTAATTTTACAAGAAAAATATTCAAATTATCTTTAGTCTGTTACCTAAAGGAGCAGATATCTTTGAAGAACTGTCACAGGGAAACGGCCATATTACTTTGCTCTCCCATAAAAAAGTTATTCAAACTAACATTGACCTTATTCTCAAGGGTAATGGCTGCGAGAAAGCCTGTTATAGAATATTTATCATGAGCGAAAAAATATAATAATAGGATGAAGAGAATAATGGATTTGCAGCGTCATTCTGAAGGACATGGCAGCTTCGTAACGACTTGTTTTGGTCCTTATAGCATGAAATCATAATGAGCCTTAAAATAATCTTTGTTCCTGTTAAAATTAAACTGTTGAGTGAACTGTAATTATAACATAACATTAAGTTACAATGTAGAAGTACAAGCACCTGGTCCTTACGTCCAAAAAGTAAATGAAGAAGTTTGTGGAATTTTAACATAATTTTTAGTAGTAATAGCCTTTTCATATCTCCTCTACTTTCAAGTACATAATTGCAAGAATGTCTCAGTTATTTTATTATTTGGATTCCAATAGTATTCAAAGATCTTACAATGGCTTAAAGCAAAGACGGACGCTGAAAGGCACCGTAAAAAGTATATATATATTTTTTAAATTAATGTTAAAGATTAATAATCAACTAACAATTTACAGAAGTATGTGTATTGTTATATGTGGTAGTTTGAATGAGTCGAATTCATGATACAAGAGAGAAAAACTTTTCGTTGTTTAACTCAATGACACTTACATAAAATACAGGGTGACTCTCAGCCAATCACCTCACGGCATCAATCATAAAGAGACCAGCCTGTCCCAGCTAATTCACTGTCATAATTTATCATGGCAGCAAATGATAATGGAATGTCCAAAACAAGTAAAGCGCAATGTCATTCCGTCTGGACATGTCCAGTTTCGCCACGCAACGCCATTTTTTTTTGGTCCTTTGATACGGGATGAAGTTTTTTTTTTTGCAACGGATACAGATTCAGTTGGTTCGGCTACGCGGATTTGTGTTTTGTTTTTCGGTGAATATATTTTCCTTCTAAAATTGAATTTTCAGATTGTGCAATAGGAAAGAATAACCTAAGGTGCATGACCTACGCAAGAACACGGAGAGGATCTGAGTGGAATTCGACACGAAAGGAAGTATGACACGAAAGGATTTTAATTAACTCCTCATCATAATTAACATTGGAAGCCTAGTTCAAACACATAATAAGTGTAAAGACTCATCACGAATCCGAAAGACACCTGTTCTCCTCGTAATTGCGATAATTTTTATGTTCTAGACAGAGATATTAGGGGTCAAAGAACCAACTTTTTCACAACTTTTTAATGTTATAAAAATTACTCTAAACACCTCCACGACCTTCGTACTATTCAATGCATTCATCAGCACAATGTTTTGAGTACGTTACGTTTAGTCCAATGTTAAATGTGATTTTTTCACCCCAAAAAAAAATCCTGGTCTTTTTTTTTTTTTTTGTCTTAGCAATAATTTTTGCTTAGAGTTACTTAGTTTGATGTACAAAATGCTTGGTTGACAGCTTCGTGGAGTGTCCGTTTACAGCTTTTATACTCAATTATAGTCGCAACTACTATTTGTATAATTGTATGTGCTTAGATACAGTGATTTCAGAAATTCGAGCTTACCTTTATGTTGTATTTCATTACTGATGCTATTAGAACGTTTTTTCTTTTTACCATGATACGCTGCATTTATCTTTCTACCCATAGCAACATAGTGGAAATCTCGTATAGACTTCCATAACTCATATTAAACATAAAGGTATGTATGTAGTCTAGAGTTATGAGCTTTGCTATAAAAGTCGAATCTAAATTCGTCCAGAAGCATCCGTTCTGCTAGACAGCAACGAAAATTAAAACTGACACGACTGAACTCTGAATGAAAAACATGTGGAATTTGTATGACTATTTCTGAGTTTATGGATATTTTTGTTTAGACCGACTGTCAATAATTTAAATAGTTTATTTACGGGATAAATGTTTTACGTATAAACACTGGAGTAATGAATAGAGTGTTAAGTATCTTAGAACAAGAATTTCAAACCATTATTGAAGAACAGTTTGATAACATAAAATAACATCACGCCCGTAATCCCTGAAGGTTTAAGCAGAGGTGTACCTAATAGTACACCACATTTCGCCAGTTATGTTAAAGTCCCATGTAATAGGGAGCGAGCCTATTGCCATCAACCGGACACAGATTCAGAGTCCGGGGCTGCTACTGAGAAATTCCTGATGGAAAAAGGACATAAGACTTTGCTCGACCCGGGATTCAAACCCAGGACCTCTTCTTGCAGTCACCAGTTTAATCTCCAGATTAAGTACGTGGGTGTACCATTAGGTAAACCTCTGCCTAACCCTTCGGGGATTACAGGCGTCATGTTATGTAATGTTATTAAGTACGTGGGTAGTGCTTTGACCAATCTATAGACTTGGTGACATATCGTGCCTGCCGGGGCTGCGGGACTGTTCGAAAGAGATACCGTGGCCCTGGAACACAAAGGGCAAAGAAGGAATATGGATGGGTTTTAGTCAGAACAAGTCTGACACTCCCTTCCGCTCCGCCCAGAGCAGGAGAGGTCATTTGATGATTTCCCATCCGAAAAAAAAGAACATGTCGTTGATTGCACTGGCACTCAATCGTTTTTAGCACTGTACTCCTTGGCATCAAATATAGAAAAAAAAAATGCAAAAAATTAAAAAAAACATATGCTGCCAAGTTATGGTAGTAGTCAGTTACAAGTCAAACTGATTTCCAAAAAGCTCTACTATTTGCAATGGTTTGTAAAGTTTTCCGTCAGCTGTGTCAGTTTAACCTGGCCTGCTCTTTTTACCCGACTACGGTGAAGCCAAAAAGAAGGGTTATAATTTTATCAGTGTATGTATGTTTGTATTTACGTATGTTCCTCCGTCGCCTGAACTATTAATCCAATTGTGATGAATAAGGTGTCAATCGATTCGTTATTATGGCCCGGGGTAACATAGGCTACATTTTATTCAGTAGTCGGGTTTTTTAACTTGTAGTATGCTAAACAAATTCTTGTTTTAAAACAGCTATACAATCTTGTATCACGTGTTTTTTAATTAAATATCTAGTAACAACAAAATTGTTACAACCTACCCCATCTACTACATACCCCTATGTCCATCGATCACTCACTCCTGGCGCGTCTGTCGCTGCAAGCAACGTTATTAAATGCAGCGTACACAGTGTGTTTACTTTTACGTATATACGGGTTCTGTACATTAAATTGAAACTATTTTTTTTGCTTTTTTTTTTTCGTGCTTTTTTTTGTCGGCTGTCATTGTAAATAGGACTGGATTTATGTATTAAAACTTTTTGCACGAGTAACCATTCTTGAGGCATTGACAGTAGGGCAAGGCAAAGGCAGAACATGGCGGGTGTAACATAAAACATGGATAACTTAAAAACTATTCAACACAAGAATAAATACTAATAATAAAACGGATTACGTAAAACGGATACAGCTAATCAGGGCTTTAAAGTTACTACTAAAAGGTCTAAAATTAATTTGCACATTTGTTAGGTACCAACTTACTAGGAGCTCATGGCTAAATACTCGTAATAACAACCGCTCGGATCGTTCTTTAGGTTAAGCCCTGCTTGCCTTGGTTGGTCTGTAGATGGGTGACCACCCATTACATGCAGAGTTTCCTCCGTGCCTCGGAAAGCACTTTAAACCGTTGGTCCCGTATGTCATTTGTAGATCTTTGAAAGTATTTACAGGTAGTCAGTGGCCCAAAAACCCTGACAACCAGTCTTACCAAGGGGTATCGTATTACCTAGTACTAACTGGGTTGTGGTGAGATAGGCAGTCGCTCCATGGAAAATACTGGTATTTCAGCTGCATCCGGTTAGACTGGAATCCGACCCTAACATAGTTAGAAAAAATCTAGGCAGATGATAACTTACCACGTTTAATTATTCAGCCTGGACTGAAATCTCCCTAAACAATACGAGAAATAGATTGGCATAATAATTATGCACAAAACAAGGGCTTTTATCACGGTAGACAAAGGCTGAATTTAAGGTTGAATATTAAACTTTTGACCTACATTGTTGTAATTCGTTTATTTTATGTTAATTACCTAGACATTAAATTCATTGCCATAGTACTTTGTCAAGAAAAAAATTTGAAGTCTTGTAAAATGAAATGTACTAATCATACATTTGCAAGACTTCAGAGGTTAGATAATTATAATCTATGTATTTCTCAGTAGCAGCCATGGAGTCAGGATTTGAGCCTGGTCGATGCCAATAAGCTCGCCCCATGAGGCGTAAACATAATTGGGGAAATGCGGGTTTGCTTTAGGAACACCACTGCCTGACCCTACGGGGATTACTAAAAATATAATAAATTAATTCCATTTATTGTAAGATAAGTAACCAATGAAATATAAACCCAAAAAAATAAATAGATAAATGGACAAATCCCTACATAAATAAATTAATTAATTTAGATTACCAACACTGCAGTCGCAACATAACTCAAATTATTTAGAGCCGCAGCAAAGTTGTGGTTAGATTAAAATTTATCTAAATTGTACATTGTGAAAATTCAATCACACAATTCACTTTATTTGTGTTTGTTTAGTGTGTTTGTATGCGATTTCATGTCATCATCTACCTAGCCTTTTCCCAACTAAATTGGGGTCGGCTTCCAGTCTAACCGGATGCAGCTGAATACCAGTATTTTACATGGAGCGACTGCCTATCTGACCTCCACAACCCAGTCAGTACTGGGTAATACGATACCTCTTGGTAAGACTGGTTGTCAGACTTTTTGGGCCACTGACTACCTAACGACTGTCAAAGATCTACAAATGACAGCCGGGACCAACGGCTTAACGTGCTTTCCGAGGCACGGAGGAAACTCGGTATGTAATGGGCGGTCACCCATCCACAGACCAACCTAGGCAAGGACGGCTTAATCTAAAGATCGACCCGAGCGGCTGTTATTATTTAGCCACGAGCTCCTCCTCTGCGATTTCATGTACCAACATTAATTGTTCTTGTTGTATGTATGCGATTTCATGTACCAACATTAATTGTTTTTTGTAATCGTCTGATTTTATACGAACTGACTTCGCAAAATTTACTGCAGTAGCAATATCTAAAAAGGTCAAAGCACTCATAATCTTTAAATCTGAAGCAACTTAAAAATATCGATATTTTACAAAAAACCGAAACTAATCGAAAGTTCAATTAGTTTCGCTATCGTTTTAAACGGTTTATTTTTTTTTGTGAAAACAAAAACGTGGGACAACGGGACGTTTTTAATTATTAAAAAGCTTTTAATTTCTTTTAAAATTAAGTATAGGGATTATCTCATTGACAATAATTTTATTTTCACTGTTTCATTTTTATCTTTATCTACAAAAAAAAGTTGATGAAGGGACCTTGAAAATATTTCCTCAGTAGACTTCTCAAAACCGGGATCTATTTCATTTATCTTTTACTTTCTTGACAGGCTAAAAGCAAAACTTGTATTTCAAAGATTATATTTCCAATATTCGGAAGGATCTCTAACATAAACGAACCGGCTGTTAAGCTATCAATCAAAATCGCAGACAATCCGACTTTATATATTTGATAAATTGTTAACAATTTTTTTTAAATCTCTCAGGAAGAATTTTACGTTTTTTCTTCTTTAAAATATTTATCAGTTTTGGGTAAATTTTTAGTTTGTCGTAAATCATGTTTTTTACCTTTTTCTATACACAAGTAGTATTTATTTAATCCTTGAATTAGTCCACAAAGCTTAGTAATTGTTGACAATTCAGTTGGCTCCGTTATGTCATCATGAGCGTTTCAGAATAATAAAAATATAGTGGGATGTAAAGATAAGCTCTGAGAAAATTTATTTGTAAGTCTCGAAATATTCATGAGTCTGTTTTTAATTTAAAATTATTTTAATTTCTTTAATGGTTGAAAATATTATATTACTTTATGAATACCATGCATTCACCCATTCACAGTACACCAGTTGCATTTTAAGATATTTTTAAAGAAATGTTCGGATAGTTCTATATGAATTAAAAATGTTTCAAATATTACTCCAAGAAATAGAATTCAAACAAAACATCCTAAAAGTAGGCACTATATAAAATAGAATATTAAAAGTTTTACACAATGAAACCTCGTTTTAAATTACCAACCTTTTTCAGAAGAAAACTTAGGTATCCATTTCTCAATAAATCTTCTTCTCTTAATTCTTCAAACTATTAGCACAGAAACAAATATAAATTCACACTTTATAATTTTTAAATCCACTGATAATATTGTAATTTCGAAATAATTTAAAACAAACACATGCACTGGCCGGAGAGAAAAGCAAACTTATTTTTTCAGAAGAAAAATATTTCGCGCGCGAATTTCGTATTTCGAACGCGTAGTGACGTCACGGATAACGCGTCCACAGCTTTCAGTATCTCGTGGGAAACTGGCGGGAAATCTTGGCGAGCGGGAGAATACGCGGGAGTCTGTGCAGTAGTGGTACAAATGGTACCTATAAGGTACGTGACGAAAAACTATACTTACTTTTTTAATAATTGTCAAATAGAAAAACGGTTTGTTGCCATGGTAAGTGACTCCAACTTTAATAGTGGTGTTCAGCTGCATACGGTTATACTGGAAGCCAACTCCAACTTAGTAGCGAAAAGGCTAGACAGTAATTTTGTTTTTTTTTTTATTATAAAAATTGCCCCGCTCTATTTTCTCCTGTATCGTAAGTGCGTTTACAAAATTTTTAACTCACAAACAGCCAGACCCGGAACAACTACCTGTAGGCTGTAAGGTACAAATATTTGTTCATTGCGGGAATCGAACCCGCGACATGCAGTGCAGCAGCCAATCGTTCAGCCACTGCGCTAGTGCGAAGAAAATGGAAATAAGCAAAGCTTTCATTTAGTTAATTAATTTAGTAAACTCTGCATAACGTTATTAAATAATAATGATAGATGACATTTATTATAGTGAGTAGGTTTGGGCAAAAACTTTTAAACGTCAAAATGCAACGTAAAAAATGCTTGCGGAATACGTGTCTTGCCCTAAACAGATCGAAGGACCAAATTTCTTTTTGGTTTCTTGACGTACCTAGAAACGCAATTATAACTATCTTCGTTTAACAGTAGATAAAGTCGCGTTGACACGATCAAAATATGCTCGGACGCAACTCGTATTGTTGCAACCCATACCAACCCATCCGAGTGACAATACGAGTTGCGTCCGAGTGGTATCCGCGTCCACTCGGTCCGAGCATACTCTGATCGTGTCAACGCGGCTTAAACTAGGCTTGGTGTTACAACGTCTTTGTTTATATTGCAATTAGTTTTAATTTGTAGTAGCTTGATGTGCTGCTCTTACATAATTCCAAAAAAGATTTAGTTTTGAAGATTTCTTCATTCCAAAGGGCTAAATAGAGAGATAAAAAAGAAAATGACATCGATATCTCATCATCATAGTGACCTTTGCCGCAGGTATCCTTCAAGACATTCTTAAAAATATTTTAAAACCTACCTTTTTCTGTCCTTTTACTAAGTCTGCTTCCGGAAAAGTCCCTACCTACCCACCTATTTATAATGCTGCGTGAAAATACAAAGAAACGGTAGCGGAAGAGTGGTTCCGGGTCCTTGACTTAGGAGACGGAAGACGGTACTTTGTATTGAACACAGTTTTTAGTTAAGTCATTGTTTTGAACTATGTAGGTAGGTATGCGGAGGAAAATAGGCTATTATGTTTTCAATCTATGGTGTAACAGTAGTACATTAGGGATACTCAGGGATTTACTCAGGGATAACAATATATGTGTGACAATCACTTTCAAAACGATTGTATTTCTGTAAATAAAGTAAAAATAAAAAGCCTTATATGTTATGCAAATTAAATAACAGTAATTAAGTTCTATAGTGTAGAGTGAATTTATACATATCTATATATATAAAATGACTAACTGACTGACTGACTGGGTGATATATCAACACACAGCCCAAACCGCTGGTCCTACAGACACCAACCACTTCGACTTGAAACTTGGAGGGTATGTTCTTTATGAAAAGTAAGTATCCACTAAGAAAGGATTTTTGGGAATTCCACCCTTAAGGGGGTAAAATAGGGGATGGAAGTTTAAATGAAAGTTCGTCAGTTTTGAAGTTAGGATCTTCAAATTTTGTGTTTAGGATGAAGATGATTTTTTTTTTTAAATTTAATTTAAATTTTTTGATTCTTGATTTTAATTTGGATTTTTTAATTTTAATTTTAATTTTGTTTTTATTTTTAATTTTGATTTTGATTTTGATTCTAATTTTAATTTTGATTTTGACTTTAATTTCGAGTTTAATTCTGATACTGACTGTGATTTTCATTTTCATTTTATTTGATTTTAATTTAATTTAAATTATGTATTTAAAATCATAGTTGTGTGCGGTGAGTAGTTAGGTACTCATCTGATTTTAAGTAGGCACTCAACGACAAATAAGTAGTGCATGATGTGCTTACCTGTAAGAGGTTGATACACTTGTCTGTGACTCTATTGAATGTATCTCATATGTTTGAAGCAGTGTATTCAATTGTTGGTGAGCCAAATAAATAAAATAAAATAAAAATAAAGATTGAAAATTAATTGATACGTATCTCAGCGATTTTAATAATTCTACTCCCGAAGGATTAAAAAGGAGAATGAAGGTAAGTAACTATGTTTGTTCCGTATGTTCCCGTCGGATATTTTTCGACATCCACGCGGGCGAAGTCGCGGGCAAACGCTAGCTTTATACATTAGAACAGCAGGTCCACCTGCTGTTCTAATGTATAAAGCTAGCGCTTTTTTGGAAGAGGCCTCCAGGCCTCTTCCAAAGAAGCCCATCTCTCTCTTGGGCTGCTGGTAGTCAGTGAGGGCCAGCGTTTTTGTAACGTCATCATCCCACCTTTTATGGGGTCTTTCTTTATGACGTTTACCTTTTGGGCCCCGCTTGTATTTCTGTAACGACTCTCAACAGGATTGACGTGATATGCAAGCTTTCAGATGTCAATCCAACACGCTTTTGACGTTTTCACCTCCATTTTGAACTGTAAAATGTCACTTTGTATAAGCCTACTCAGTCCTTTTCCAACGTTTACGCATTTGGTAACCGTAAATATTAGCCATAGAATTGGCGAAAAATTTGGGTTTAGTACGTTTTTTGCTGTGGTATTGCCAATTTTTTATCAATTTTCAGGTACGTTGCTGCAATCTGTGAGTTTATTTATACAAGACCACTGCAGTGTTGTTTGTAACAAACGTTTTTACTTTGATATTGACTCATCATCATTTCATCATTTGCCTAGCCTTTTCCCAACATTATTGGGGTCGGCTTGATATTGACTATGAATGGTATTTTTTAAACTGAAAATCCTTCGGCTTTTGATTCTGCTAGCTCCTTTACGAAAAAAAGCGTAAACACAATCCCTCCTCCACAAAATACCTGAACAAATACATTCTCCCCGGTGATGTTTATAAATTACCTCTCTCAAGCTCTCACGGATGATTTGAGCAAGAATTTTTCTTTTTAAAGTCTTGCTGGGATATATTTTTTGTTTACTTTAAAAGACTGTTGCAAGGTTTGACTGATATAAAAAGTTGTTATGAAATAATATATAATAAAAAAATAAAAAAATAAAATTTAATTTAATTCAGATAACTTGATCCATACAGTGAAATTAAAATTAAATTAAATTAACATTGAAGTGAGTGTGTGATATATATGTAAGATGTTAATTCTGAACGCACCTTAATTTTAAAATAAGTAACAGCATGAATGCAGCGATGAGTGAATGAGAAAGTATGTGTGATAGGGAGAAGGGGACTATGGCGAGCGCACGGACACGATAAAGACGTTTTCCTATATAAGAAGTGTTTTTTTTAAATATTAAAAGAAGTTCAAGAAGTAAAGATTATTTATTTCGGTCATCCACACCACACCTACATTATATTACTAGCTTTTTCCCGCGGCTTCGCTCGCGTTAGTTTAGAATTTGACAATCAATTCGGGTTGTACTCTCCTTGAAATAATGCATTACAATTAAGATTCGAATGAGACGTGGCGCCATCTATTATCATAAGAACTTTATTGTTGTTTTCCTCGGAAACAGTACTTTTTTTCGGGATGAAAGGTACCCTATATCCGTTTCTGTACACCTGACAACTTATTTGCAAAATTTCAGGATAATCGGTTCAGTGGTTTAGGCGTGAGTAATAGTACAGTCCGCGATGAATAAATACTATTTTTCCCGTTTTTCATCATTCTTCATTGATGCTTTAGCATTATATAGCCTTCTTCTATAAACGGGCTATCTAACACTAAAAGATTTTTTCAATTCGAACCAATAGTTCCTGAGATTAGCACGTTCAACCAGACAAACTCTTCAGCTTTGTAATTAGTATAGATATTTTAGGAGTGCATACAAACGTGATTTGTTTACACAGCATGACTTGAACCAGCAGTTTGTGTATGTTTAAATGAGTCATACAAATAGTGTAGCATCTCTACGTTTTTACCACAGTTTATGCATGTAAATGGATTATTGCCAACTAGAAGACAAAGTATTTTAGTCGTAGAAGTTGCCTAGTTAATAACGTTGTTTAAAGCCTAGTCTTTGGTTTTACCAATGTCATCATTATCTGCCTAGCTCTTTCCCAAATATGTTGCAGTCTGCATCCAGACTAACCGAATGAAGCTGAATACCTACCAGTATTGTACATGCTGACAGCCCTCCACAAACTAATGGGGTGAATTCAGTGTTTCATACTAAGATTTTTTGAAGAGAGATTTGATTTGTTTTATTTCCTCATACGCAATGTATCGTTACCGTGGCAAAACGCACGTAGCGAACGGCAAGCGCGACGACGAGTTCGATGAACTCTGTAGCTAGGCAGGAAGTGAACAGCTGATTTCACGCGTCGTTCGTTAGTGTATTTCAACATCCATTGTTGGATTTTTGATCAATGGAGTGCTTTGTACAGAGATGTTATTTTACATTGATATAAGGGAATAGTCACTAAAAAAAAATAAAAACTAAAATATTTCGGGAGAAAAATTCCGGTGGAATATGATTCAAAATAAGGAGCTGAATGCACTCTGTCAGTTTGAGGAGGGCTGTCCCTTACACCCTGTATATGAAGCGACTGCCTGTCTGACCTCCACACCCCAGTTACTAGACAATACGATACGCCTTACACTTGTCTGGTCAATGTAACACCCTAAATCACAATGGAAGGGTTAGGCAGAGGTGTACCTAATACTACACCCACATTTCATCAGTTATGTTTTAAGTCCTATTTAATAGTGGACTAGCCTATTGCCATCAACCGGGCACAGATCTAGGCTCCGTGGCTGCTACTGAGAAATTCCGGATGGAAAAACTCAATAACACTTTGCCCGACCCGGGAATCAAACCCACGACCTTTTGCTCGCTAGACCATCAAGGCAGTCGAGACGAGGCTAAACTCTAAAAAGAGTCTAAATTGAATTTTGATTTCTTAAATCAATGAACAAGGCCACGTGATGCACTATAGCCATTGTCAATCTCTCAATTTCAACAAACACAAACAGGAAACATACGAGTGCAAAGTACAGGGTGGTGCCGACAATACGACAATGAACGAAATCACTGGTAATACTAGTTCATAGGAATATTATTAAACTATCAAAAAAATCCTAACCGGATCGATCTTTAGGTTAAGCCGCGCTTGCCTAGGTTGGTCTGTGGATGGGTGACCACCCATTACATACCGAGTTTCCTCCATGCCTCGGAAAGCACGTTAAGCCGTTGGTCCCGGCTGTCATTTGTAATCTTTGACAGTCGTTATAGGTAGTCAGTGGCCCAAAAAGTCTGACAACCAGTCTTACCAAGGGGTATCGCATTACCCAGTACTAACTGGGTTGTGGAGGTCAGATAGGCAGTCGCTCCATGTAAAATACTGGTATTCAGCTGCATCTGGTTAGACTGGAAGCCGACCCCAACATAGTTAGGAAAAGGCTAGGCAGATGATGATGATGAAATAAATCCTAACAGCGAAATAAAAAATCAAACGAATTCAAAACTGTTAACGAACTACAACACCATTTATAAATATTGGTTTACTAACCTGAGGTATAATTTGCACTAATTTACGTCTGGAAATAAAATTTAAAGAACGAATTTGGCAACATGTGTTTAATGTTTATACTGATGCGGGGGCCGTTAACCTGTCGGTGCTTACTTATTAATCTAATCTACATCATGTAGAAAATGCTCAAAATGAAAAAAAAGTCCGTGGACTAAACTACTGGATATATTCGAACGATTTTTTATATGCAGCCTGAGAACGTCATGAGGTGTACGCAGTTTAATATATTGTCGTATTGTCGGAGCTACCCTGTATAAGGACAACAGTAAGACACACTTTAACCTTATCCTGACCTACCGTAGTACTGAGTTTCCATAGAAAGCCTGGCCAGCTTTTACTGGTTTTGTTACTATTCACGTGCGGCCTGCTCTAAACAGACCATAATTTCGGACATCAAAGTTTGCAAACCATAATTATTACGATTCACCGCTGTTTGAATTCAATTGAACATCAAACAAGACTAGGTAAACAGTGCATCAATAATGCAGTTGATTTAAGGTAATTCCTGCATTACTGGTAATTGTTCAGGACTAAGAATAGAGTATCCATGGAAAACGATTTAAGATGTAGTTTATAAACTTCATTAATATAAGACAAAGAGGAGCTCGTGGCTTAATAATAACAGCCGCTCGGGTCGATCTTTAGGTTAAGCCTAGCTTGTCCAGGTTGGTCTGTGGATGGCTGACCACCCGTTACATACAGAGTTTCCCCCGTGCCTCGGAAAGCACGTTAAGCTGTTGGTCTCGGCTATCATTTATAGATCTTTGACAGTCGTTACAGGCAGTCAGTGGCCTAAAAGGTGGACAACCAGTGTTACCAAGGTTTATCGTATTACCCAGTACTGACTGGGTTGTGTAGGTCAGATAGGCAGTTGCTCCATGTACAATACTGTTATTCAGCTGCATCCGGTGAGACTGGAAGTTGACCCCAACATAGTTGGGAAAAAGCGAACCAGATGGTGATCAATATAAAAGACAACATAATCAGCCAATCAATAGGTACAATATCCGTCCCAGCTAACTTCCGAGCCACCATAAAGTTTGAATAGAACTATTCCCAACCTATTTGCGGGCCTCTTTTGGATTGATGAATATCAATATTCCAGCGTGTGCTGGTATTTCGCAAGATCCCGTCCTTCACCTGGGTTTCAATTTTAACCCACGGCGAACACTGTGGCAATCACTGCTGTAGCTCCATCTTTATATCGCAATCCAATCACTTTCTAGCTGTCTAAACAAAGCATAAAGTACAAAATAGTCACTCAAATAAGGAAACAAGCCAACGACTGTCCGTGGGCATGGGTGTAAACCTTGCAACCGTTGTCCGGGATTGCTGAGAGTGGAGCAACATTTAGCAAATTGCTCTGCTAACATTTGCGCCGCGAGCGCCACCTGTGTTCCTTTTACTGAAGTTTCTTTTTGTTCCGTCGTGCTTTGAAAGTAAGGATACACTTCGGGAAGTCTTATGTAGAAGTAGATTAGGTATTAAAGAATGTTTCTGTTAGGTATTGTTGGTGCAAATTAATGCTTGTGTTTTATCCAAAATAAACTGTGATCAGCTGATTATTCCACTTCGGGAATGAATTTTCAAGAACCTTTTTTTTTTTCTCTAGGCGAGTTATGTTGCACGTTATCTGTTAGTATTTTTTTTATTTAAAAAAAAACCGCGTCCCGCATCCGTAAGGGACCCAGTATCCCAATGAAATTACCAAATAAAATAAGGAACTTAAAATATTTTTGAAAGTAATTAATGAATTTTGATATGCACGATTTTTGTGCCCAGATTACCATCATTTCCCCAAAATGTAAAAAAAAAAATAAAACGTGACAATACCGTCTTTGGCGGTGGTATGTTCGATTGTCAATTGCTTGTTTATGACGTCAATACCCTAGAAGCGACCGGAGTGCCGATGCTCGCGCCCCTGTGTTGCCACTTAAGTTTCTTCATTTTAGTACATTTTTTTTTATCACGGTACTTTACGGTTTTACTTCTTATCTAAAAAGGATAACATAAATAGAATCAAATCTCGATACCTAATAATAACTTCACGGATCGGACAGGATTTTTTTCAACATATTCTATTGAAGCAGTACAAGTACTTACTCTCTTACTCTATACTAATTATACTTAACACCTACCATACAATGTATTAGTGCTAAGCCTTAGTCGTAATAAACCACTCGTAGCGTATAAACGTGTTTTGATTGTCTTCCCGCAACCCACACACTTCACAATAATAAGTCTAAAATTGAATAGCTGCTATAAAACGCTACACTTACATAACATTATTGCCTTTCTCATACAAGATTATCCAAAACATTAGCTAAACATTACAAACACAAAGTTACCTAAGTATGCAAAATTGTTTGACGATACAGCATAATATGCACAAGTTTAAACTTCATAACATAGTATAAACACTGATAGTCCCTGTGGGATTAACTTAAGACCATGCAAACGGGAGATGTACGAAATTTAACTACGTCATTATGAATGTGTCGCGTCAGTAAGCTCAAAGTTGTCATATTGTACCCAAAGGTTGACTGGTAGAGAATGCCTTGTGGCATTAAGTCAACCTATGTACGACTCTTGTACATGAAATTTAAATAAATATCAACGAAGAAAAAGTAAAAATAAAAACTGGAAATCGGGAAAATCAAAGTCCATCACAAGGTTTTCTTAAAATTTATTTTTTAATGTGACCAGTGACGTCAAGACAAATCTAACGACGGATAATTTATCGAAACCGGTTTATCCGTTCAGTAGTTACGAAAGAACAAAGAAACTGACATGCATACAAACACACTTACATACTACAGGTCAAATACATTACCCTCCTTTTGGCCTTCGCCGCAGTCTGGTAAGAAGTATTTGGATGGCATAATCTACTGAAAAGCGTAATCCTATTAAAAGTCATTGTAGAAAAATGTAATGTTTTGAAAAATCATCGAGTCAAATAAGCATGTTGTGATAACGAATAGGACATCAGACAGAACAGTAACAGGAATTAATGATTTCTCTAGCCAATTCAGAGGACCTAATCAAACAGATGATTCTAGAAATGACATAAGTTTTGGTTTATTTCAGAAGTGTCATGGGAAATTAGCGTAAAATACATGAATAGAGTCATATCTACTAACTTTCTACGATGCTTGGTCCCAAAGTTTGTCTTATACTCCTCAACAATGGCACCCGACAGGTATCGCGGCTGGAGGGACCATAACTGTTATGAGTTAATTCCATGTATCCATGTCAGACTCATTCTCTGCTGTATTAACAAATATTCAGTGAATTTTACAGTAATTTCTAGTTAGAAGTTGGAAAACTAAACTTTTAATTTGGGTCAAATATGAATACGGCTTTTCCTAAGGGCCTCTTTGTACTTCTGCCCAAGTTTATGAGATAGACACATGTGTTTCTTTTTCTTTTATATGTCTGATGCGGTCATTAGTATGGACATAAAATGAATCGCAAGTGCGCTGGTGGTGACGTCACGCGACCTACTAACAAGTCTACCCACACCACAGCTTGCTTCTACAGAGCCCTGATGTTACAGCTCGAGGCGAGGAGGACATTGAATGTCTGATCGCGGAGGAGTTGAGACGTCTTGGAACTGTACCCGGTTCATTGTACCCCGTGTTATTGTGTTAAGTTGTAATCTCAAGTAATTCGTTAGTTTGCTAGAAACAGTGTATCGCGCCCAGTGTGTTTTCATAGCAAGAAACCCATCGCCTGCCCACATAATGTTCGAGACTAACTGAATAAATCCTGACATATCCGACAAATGCATCTGTATCCGACATCACCTCGGTGTTCACTTCCTCAATTCCTCATTTTTGACACAATCCATCCATCTTTCCCATGAGTGATGGCACAAAATAATGATTAATATCTACAAGACATGGTCCTAAAGGATAATTATCAATAAATGGCTCGCACACAGTATTTTAAAGTGTACACAGTATTTAAACTCTGTTTAAACTCGGTATGTAATGGGTGGTCACCAATTCCGCGGACCAACCTAGGCAAGCGCGGCTTAACCTGAAGATCGACCCGAGCGGCTGTAATTATCAAGCCACATATCATATACGTATTTTGTAATTAAAAGAGATGTACAAGAAAGGTTTTAATAAGCCCTGTAACAAGAATATCTATTTGCATTTTCTTTACCTCTAGCCCTTTGTCTGGCTTCGCAGGGACCGTGTGATTATTTCTGAGCCAGCTTATTATTTCCAGACTAATGTGACCACCTTTGTTAATACGGTATCCACATAATCTTAGTCACAGCTCGCAAATGTTCAGCACGGAAAGTTGTGACGGACTCATGTCTGGCAAGAAGGTTTAATTGATTTAGACTAGAAAAATGATTAATTAATGATGTCAATATTATTAAAAAGTCTGACAACCAGTCTTACCAAGGGGTATCGTATTACCTAGTACTAACTGGGTTGTGGAGGTCAGATAGGCAGTCGCTCCATGTAAAATACTGGTATTCGGCTGCATCCGGTTAGACTGGAAGCCGACCCCAATATAGTTGGGAAAAGGCTAGGCAGATGATGAATGATGTCAATATTATTATATATCCAAGCTATATAAGCCGAAGAACCGCTCATTTTTTCATTTTTTTTTTTTTCTAATTTTTTTTCTTTTTTTTTTCTAATTTTTTTTTTTTTTAATTTTATTAATGTTTACTATCTGAAATAAATGAATAATAATAATAGGGCTTGATTCAAAAAGCAGTACTGTTACGACGCGTATTGTTAGGAGGTTCCTCTCTCAAGAGCTCCGACCACTCGTTGGTCGGACCCTATTCTCGATGCCACTGGGCTACTATTCTCTATATTTTAAAATATTTTTATGTAATTTTTGTTTAATAAAAATATTTAAAAATGTAAATAATATTTAAAGAAAGGAAATAATAATAATAATTGATGTAGTGGTCACAAACACTACTGCTGAGATTGAGGTCCTAGATTAGATTCCCAGGTCATTCAACGTGTCCTTGGGTTTTCCCATCAGAAATTTCTCAGTAGCAGGCAATAGGCAAAACATAACTGATTAAATGTAAGTGTACTATAAGGGACACCTCTGCCTCACCCTTCGGGGATTACAGGCGTGATTTTGCTATGTTATGACCGTTATTGTTAAAGACTTGTTCTAATATAGAAACTATGAATCACTAAGCTTACGGTATCTTTCGGTATCTTTTTAGGGTCATCATCATCATCATTGGCAGCCTTGTTCCTCCCACTAGAGAGTAGAGGCCTCTTTTAAGGATGATGGGCTGCAGTTGGATGAGGAAATCCCCTCGAACTGGACAGGGTAGATAAGCGGAATGATCAAGAAACCCACAACACAAAAAAATAAATTACAGATTCCTCCTAACGAGTTTAATATTCCACGTTGCACGCATCTGAAGTCATGAGCGTTTACCCCAAACGTTTCAAAAGTGTAACAGTATAAAGTTAAGATTAGCCTCATTACTACGCACTTGGTAAACGTAAACGTGTGTTATTGCATATTAAAACTTGGGCCCAACCGCCATCGTGCGGTAATTTATGTTAATCCCAGGTTGCTTAGTTGTGGGACTACCCACGGGAAATGCGTTTGGCGAAGAATTTCACTTTTGGGAATTATATTTTGAGTGTCTATGCAAAAGCGTCTCCAACACCATACAAACCCACTAACAGTGCAGCTTACGAGCTTACCATTCCTGATACCCTGAATCGATTGAAGAGACGCAAGATCCTGGACCTGGATATCCTACAATGAGTTACCGAATACAAGGAGTCAATCCCAATGAGGTACTGCCTCTGCATGACACTCAATGTGACAACATTATGTGCTCCTATTCCACGAACTCATTGAATGATAAGATAAAAAAAAAAATATATAAACCAATGCAAATACTGCCCAATTGCATTTCTATACTTCGCAAACGAATAGTCCAGGCCTGGACAAGTCGCTTTCAAAGCCTTTCATATCATCCTACAAGGCCTTTCCTATCCTTTCATATACGACAGTACAACTTTGACTTTTACGTCATCGCCGTCTGATTGGGAAATATCAGATAGTGACGTCACACGTGTTGCTGAGCTGGTTTACTTCTAAAAGAACGGTGGTAATAGGCGTGGGATTGCCAATCTTCAGAAGAAGACAGAAGAAACGTTTTTTTTTTTGTTTTCAAATGCTCGTGTTTGAGTGTTGTTTCATTGAAGGCAATTTTAAACTACAACACATTCATATTGTTAGGTTTACCTCGTGATTTCCCTTTAAATTTTGTATGCGTATTTCCGTACATGAGAAATCGATATAGATATATCTTTTACACGCACATTTAGATTATTTTTTAGATTCACGACAAATCTATCTTGATGAGACTTTGGTCTAATATTATGCGCTCATGCGCATAATATTAGACCAAAGTATATTACTATCTATGTGACTACAACTGACCTGATATAATGCTTTAGACCGACCGTTTTAATGAGTCCTCGCGAAGGTATCAATTTAAATGAAATATTCTGAAGGTTGATCACGTATTGGTTCAATTAGTATCGTAATACCTAAGAGGATTATGGTTATTTTATAGCAAATAACCTGTTGGATATTGTTAGGACTTTGTAGACGCTTAATGTGTGGGGCAAGGCGGAGGACTCATTAAAGCGGTCGGCCTGAAATGATTCTAAGATTGGTTTTGTTGACTAAACATTTCAGCTATATCTCACAAATCACAGAGTAAGTAGAGAACTTCGTCGGCTGTCATAATATACGCCCCAGATTTTGTTTCACGAAAACTTGATCTATTGATGTCAAAAGTTTCGAAACACGATTATTATTTCATATTCCTGTTAATTCTGACTCATGCTTCATTAGATTGTAGGGATTCTTGGTAAATATGAGTTGTTTGGTTTTTTTGAAAAATTTGATTAAAAGAACCAGGATCATGGTGCACTTAACCATCGTTCGGAAAGCTATTTCTACGTAATTTGAGGCGCTTTAAAACTCATAAAGTTCTAGTGGGACTTGTCACTACAAGCACTCCGATACACAGCGGCGTCCATTGCAGTACACAGGTCTCCACTCAAAAACGCCACTCTGGTTCTCTCAACCAGTTGTTTCCCGCGGCCGTCACAAGGTTACCGGTCCACAGCACTGCGCCTTACGGTATGTGGTCGCTACTAAAGAACCATAAATTCTTATCCGTTCCGCCAGCTATTTGCCCTATCCTATCCAATCAGCATTATAATGTTCCCATTGCTTGCACACAGACCTACTTTCTATAAGAGGGAGTAGACATGTGAGGTCACGTGTCGTCGAATTGTTGGTATTAGGACATGTCGTCTAGTGGTTGCCAGCGCGACTGCTGAGCTTGAGGTCTTTCTGGCGGGTCAGCCAAAGCGTGATGTGGTTTTTCCATCAGGAATTTTTCAGTAGCAGCCACGGAGTCTACATTTGCGTCAGGTTGATGGCAATAGGCTCGCCCCCTATCACATGAGACTTAAGTGGGTGTACTATTAGGTACACCTCTGCCTGACCCGTCTGGGACATGGGATTACAGGCGTGATGTTATGTTATGTATTCAAAAATATTATGTAGGTAACTTCTATGCACAGAATGTAGGTCCGAAGGCACCAGTAGTTTTAGTGCCCTATGACCTGACTACAGCTAATATTTTAACTATAAAAAATAGACATTAACCCATAAACTTTATGTTGTCCACAATCATAAACGAAATCGAACTATGATTTTTATGTCTTCATAAAAAAATATTATTTTTTATTACACATGACACATTTTTTGGGATAAGAGATTACATTCAGAAGATTATTGTCAAAGACATTTTTGTTCATAGTCAGGTAATAAATTTTATAGTTCGCCTTAGGGGATGAAAGTCTAGATATTTTTAATTCAGCGATATTTGTTGTCGGCGAAGCAGAAGAAATGGTTTTTTGACGCATGCCTGTTTTTATTTATCGTGTGTGTTATTGTTTCTTTTATCAATCGGACGAGAATGTCTTCTGTTCAAATCGATAATAAAAAAGAGCTCCTTTAATATTTATTATCGCTTGTTTAACTCCATGTAAAATATTGGTATTCAGTTCCGATTAGACTGCAAGTTAATCTGCACAGAGTATACACATAAAATTGTAAAAAGGCTAGGCAGATAAATATTCCGACCTTGGTTGAATTTTTATTTTTAACCTCGTACAATGTAAACCTAAATCATGGTCTGCCATCTCTTGGCAGTACTAAAAACTACGTACTCATCATTGTATTGGACGTTATTCATAAAATCGAATATAGATGGCGCTGTTCACAAGACGGTCAGGAAGTTTCAGGTTTCCAACGGAAGTAGGGTAGCAACCTCCTCAGTAGTTAAGGTTATTCACAATAGATGTAGTTTTCAGTAAAACATTTAAGTAGTCGGTTAATTGCGGTAGCAATGGCGCCACTGTCCATATTGCATAAGAAAACCATAAGAAAGAGGGTAGTTATTGCTTTTCAAATAAAACGACAGGTTATTTTTCTATAATTCTAAATCTTTATTCATGAAGACTCTTGTAATACTTTCATTATACATCACTTGGACTTGTCCGCAGTATTTAGTTCAGCTCCAAAAACGTTCAATAAAAATGCTTTGTATTCTTCTGCTTTCACTGAGTATGCTATCCTGACGTTGGCCTTCTCTTTGTCTACAATATCGTTTGTATTGATTCCTCTCTTGTCACCTGTAAAAATTGATATAATTAGTGTGTAACAAGAACTGTCACGTACCTTCTGATATTTTTTCGTTTTAATTTTTTAGACTAAAATTTAGTACTGTGTGCGTACATCATCTTACTACTGAGTGTATGACTTTTATTTGTAGCTTTGCATTAATCATGATTACAATTTCATCATTATCACCATGTCAACCGTCAACAGCAGGTTGAACGAGGTACAGAAAGAAAAGATGTGCAAGACTGTTCGTTGAAGTTCCAAAGAAAGATTGTCAAACGAAGAGTCCAGTGCTGATCGCATCTAGCGCATTCCTGCTACCTTTTTTATGTCCTCAGTCTTTAACCCACCCATGCTATGACTTCGGGTACATCTTATTTTAGATTTACTCACCACAAACAATGATATCGTTCTTTGAATACTTGTACTCTTCCACAAGATCTGGTCTCAGGAACAGTGCTACCGTTGCAGGATCTAATGCCTGCCAGGTTGGTTCTACGCCTAAGGCTACCTTCTCATATTTGTTTTGGGCCTTAATTATTTCAGTGTCTATTGCTCCTAGTTTGTTTTCTCTCCAGTCCTGGAAAATAGTAACTATTTACATCGTTTGACTAAGTTTTCATTAGTTGTAGGAGAACTTTGAAAGTCGTGATGCTTTCCTCATAGGTGTGATTAACTTCCTGGAAGTGTTATTAGGTTTTTCATCGAGTAATTCTCAGAAGCCGACCAGACTTTGAATTTAACTGCTAGTTTCGTCACTATCGTTTCCAATAATTCGAAGACTTCTGACATACACCGGTGCGCAATTATGGGCCTGCGTGATGTATCTTGGTAGATGGTATGTAGAGGTTCTCAGATATTGAAAACGAAATTGAGGGAACACTTACCTTGCTAAAATTGAGGTATTGCTTAGCCTGTGAGAAGGGGAAGACTGTGACTTTGTCCGGAGTGGCATTCTGTGCTACGACGTGATACGCTTCCACGTCCACGTGTGCGTTGAATTCAGGAGTTGGATTTTCTTCATCTGTTAAAAAAAAATTACAGAGAATACATTTAAAGTTTTCTTTCTGTCGAATTCTTAAATTTTACTTTAAGCATAAATGCTTTTAAGCTTGCAGTATTCTGTTTGGTACATTACTAACGGTCTTGGACTAAAGAATTCTGCATGATGAAGTTTTAAGAAGATGTTTCACTGTTTTTTATTGCCGAATTGTATTATTTAACTTACTATGAATATGTCCTGCGCCTATGTATAAATGGTTCAGTCTTGATAAAAAGCCAGGGTCCAATTTTATCGCTAATGCTATATTTGTCAATGCTCCAATTGTTATCACGGTCAAATCTCCTGAAATTATGAAAAATAAAGCTTTCTTAGTATTACATATTATTATGAGGTTTTATCATTTTTGTTACGGTTTTTGGATTTGATGATTTCTTAATTTTTATTATAATTTCATAGTTTTTCATGTATTTGGCATGTTAAGCCAAGTCAGAGGTCCATGGGCGGCATAAAAACTCTGACACCAGGTTAGGAACTAACCACACGAAAAATAATTTCTCAAAAAGTATCCATCACTGTGGTTTAAGAACCCCTGACACTGTTTCCAGTAGCTAAAAGATTAACACTGTGTTCTGTTCTAAATAAAGCTTGTCACCCTATTTTGTTTGGTAGATTTCTATAGCGTTCCACTTTAACGTGGTGGTTCTGAACAATTTTTGAGGAAATATTTTTCTCCATACCTTCGTAAGTCTTAGAGTAATCAATTAGAGCATTCACAGCGTTCTCAGTCTTCGCTGGCACCAAATCGGGGAAGGTATCACCAGTGTCTCCTAAGCCATCTATTCCGTAATAATCATCAACTGATGGAGTGTTGACCAATGATGTTTTGGATCCCCTGTATATGGGTACCTGGAGTTGTGGAAATGTTTGTTTAAGACTAACTAATGGTTTAAAGCACAGCCTATGTACAGACGCCAGCACATCAATCTACTACAACCTGTCAAATTTCTTTAATAGATTATCAACTTTATCTCTAAAGCATTAGCTTCAAGGTTGATTGGGAAAATTTGGCAGTTTCGGGTAGCTTGATGTGCTAGCGTCTGAACTAAGATTTTAGTGAATTCTTAACTCTTTGTTTCTTAACTTATCACTTTAACAAAAACGATGGCCTTAAGTTACTTTTTATCGAATCCATAATTTCAGTTAATGATCAGATGGTCTTGTTCCCTTACTTCATTTTTTTTTTTTTTTAATTATTAGCCTGTACTGTCCCACTACTGGACAAAGGCCTCGCCCAATTTCTTCCAAGTGTTCTTTTTTTTCTTCTTTTTCTTTTAGTTCCTGTAGACCATCGTTTAACGCAAACTGTCTTATCAAACGATTTTATAACAGTTACAGTATAGCGTTAATTGAAATACTGGGCTGTTGACATATAAATCTTCATTACTAATTCTTATCTCAGTGGGAGGAGTCACAGTTCAACTAATTGACCGATACTCGTACATAACTACGATATTTATTGCATAATAATTTATACTATTAATTTATCATTTCAGGAACCGTTGCCCAACTATGTTTTATTATTATGTGTAGGTAATATTGTATGCGTGTAGTTTAGTTTATAAAATTAATTAATTTAAATAATAATAGTATAATTGGGTCAAGGGCTTGATTCAGAAAGCAGTACTCCTAGACACGGCACGCATAGTGAGGCGGTTCCTCTCTCTGGAACCCTGACCACCGGCAGCCTGGACCTTGTTCCTGATGCTGATGGGCCATCTATTTTTTATATTTTTAAATGTTTTGTTTACTTTTGTTTGTAAAAATATTTAAAATTTATTAGATAAGAGAAATAATGAATAAAGTATATAATTCAATTTACTGTTAACGCACATAGGTTACTATATCTTCTTTTGCAAATCTCGCAATCGAAATTAGATTTTCTGACCCAATTTTGGGTTAAGCTCGCCATTGTACGTAAGCTATATTATTGCAATTTGTATGCATATTTTTATTTTGTGTGCAATAAACAATAAAAATTTATGTTGAGGTCGGCTTCCAGTCAAACTGGATACAGCTGAATACCAGTATTATTCTTGGTGCGGCTTCCTATCTGACCTCCAAAACCCGGTTAGTACTGGGCAATACGATACACCTTGGTAAGACTGGTTGTCAGATTTTCGGGCCACTGACTACCTGTCAAAGATCTAAAGATCGACAACAAATAACAGCCGGGACCAATGGCTTTACGTGCTTTCCGGTGCCTGGAGGAAACTCGTTGTGTAATGGATGCTGACCTATCTACGGACTGACCTTGGCAGCGCTGCTTATCGACCCGGGTAGCTGTTATTATTTAGCCACGATCTATTGTGCTTATATTGCGTAATATTTGTCTACTTACATCTTGTCTTCTGGCAACTCTCAGTATCCTCTGGTTGTTGTAACAAACGTTGTCTTCTTTGGTATTTCCATTCCCTGTCGTCAATGCTAGCAGTTTTGGCCTGAAAATTAAAAGTCGTGATTTTTTTATCGTTTCGTACCTCAGAAGGAATAATTAATGGAACCTTTATAGGATCACTTCATTTATTGATCATCTGTCAGTCTGTCTGAGTGTAAAGACAAGGGTCTTTAATAAAACTTGAAACTTCCACGCGTTCCTAAGAAAAAGGTTTCTTAGGAACGCGTGGAAGTTTCAAGTTTTATTTGGCCTGCCCACAGTGTCTACCTAACTTCCGCCATTTTATTCAATAATCATTCAATAGCTGGCATCATTCTAAACAAGTTTTGTATGAGACAAAATCTTCTAAAGCATCACGTTTTCGTGATATATTCTTCATTCCCGTTGACCCTATATCATGAAATTTGGCAAGACGCAAGTTATTACAACACAAGTACGGAAAAAAATCCGGAAAAAAAATACGTTGTAAAATAACATGATAGATCTCTCAACATTTTCACAGAGAGAGAAAATGTTTTGGAAATGCAAAAATATGTTTGTTTTATACTACATACTCCTCTCACATAAATGCAAAATTTAGTGAGGATGTTTGTTAGTCTTTCACGCATAAACTGCTGAACAGACTTCGATGTCTGGCACACAGATAGCTTATAACCTGGATTAACACACAGGATATTTTTATTCCGGTAGTGCGATCCCGTGGGACAATAATGATAATTGCTCACAACGGTATGAACAAAAGAATTTTAGTGTGTGATCCATAATTTAACAGTATCAAGTAGATACTGATGCTCAGTAAACTGGTATTTTTAGTCGATGTTAGATCTACTTACCCGTCAAAGTGTTTCTCGTACAGCAAAGCCAGGAAAATGGCCATAGCATCGTCACCCCCAGCATCATTGTCTATTATGAACTTCGGCTTCCTCTGCTCAGTTGATAAGCTGACAAAAAAAACAAAGCATTTATTTCAAATAGATCATTGCAAGCACTTTACCATCGTCAAAAATAAAAAGATTAAGGTACAGTCCCAGTCACACGGCATTAAAACTGTGGAGGTATTGGTTGTAATATTATTTAGTAGTAATTATAAATAGCTTGGGTTATTACAACAGTTATGTAATGGTCGTCGACTGCCTCGTTGGTCTATTAGTCTCAAGCGCAACTGCTGAGCCTGAGGTCCTGTGTTCGATTCCCGGGTCGGGCAAAGTTGGGCTTTTCCATCAGGAAATTCTCAGTAGCAGCCTCGGACTCCGGATTTGTGCCCGGTGGAAAGCAATGTATATACTTGGGATTTAAACATAACTGGCGAACTGTGGTTGTACTTTTAGCTACACCGCTGCCTTACTCTTCGGGAATTACAAGGCTTGATGTTATGTGTGTCATTGGTCCTAGATTATAGTGAAACGATAGCCGTTGGTATTTTTCAATGTTTACGAACATGTCATAATGTATTTCGGAGATTATCGGAGATCTTTATCTTTAAATTATCGTAATCCCATTAAAAATCCTGACAATATATCGCATCATCTTTAAGATTTTGTCAGATAAAGTCACAGTACACTGTTCTAACATAAATAGATTTTAGATAAAACAGTCACATAAATTGATTTCCAGCATAACTATTCACAAACACTTCGATTCGGGAAGTCTTATGTCTGTCTCGCTCGCTTTCATAATGCCAAAAAAAGATAGACATACGACTTGACGAATCGAAATCAAATTGAAGCGTTTGTGAATAGCTGTACTGACCTATATAAAAATACTCATATCAAAAAATCTCTCGCTCGCTCTCTCTATTATTAATTAATTTGATTACGCTTAGCACACTGACTGTCACGTTATTATTCTTATTTATTTGAAGAGTGAAACAGGAGTTCGTGGCTAAATAATAACAGCCGCTCGGGTCGATCTTTAGGTTAAGCCTAGGTTGGTCTGTGGATGGGTGACCACCCATTACATACCGAGTTCCCCCGTGCCTCGAAAAGCACGTTAAGCCGTTGGTCCCGGCTGTGATTTGTAGATCTTTGACAGTCGACAGTGGCCCAAAAAGTCTGACAACCAGTCTTATCAAGGGGTATCGTATTACCTAGCACTGATTGGGTTGTGGAGGTCAGATGGCAGTCGCTCCGTGTAAAAATATTGGTATTCAGCTGCATCCGGTTAGACTGGAAGCCGACCCCAACATGGCCCAAAAGGCTAGGCAGATGATGATATTTGAAAAGTGAAACTCGAGTCAGTTGTAACTTTTGCTGAACAATTTCTTTCCATGGTTGGTGAACACCGATATCCTTCTGGTTGGTTCCAAAAGGGAAAACCAGGAATGGTCAAAATACTCAGATAATCAAATCAAACTTAGTTACACTTTCTAGAACTAAACTATCGTCTCTGATTCAGACATTATCTGATTCTGTCTAGTGTTTTCCCAACTATAGATCGACCGCTTTAATGAGACCTCCGCCTTGCCCCATCAAAGGCACATTAAGCGTCCTCAAAGTCCTAACAATATCCCACAGGTTATTTGCTTTAAAATAACCATAATCCACGTAGGTATTACGATACTAATTGAATTAATACGTGATCAACCTTCAGAATATTCCATTTAAATTGATACCTTCGCGAGGACTCTTGTCTATAGACATGTTGCGATCAGTTTCCGTATTTTACTCTAACATCTAAGTAGGTCTATTAACACTGATTACTTACCAATGAACACACACACAGACAAACAAAAACACGAAAATGGTTCTTAAATCAAACATTATGGACACGTGCGCTATCAATCGCGTCGGGAGATGAACTAAATAATAAAACATTCGTGTTTTGAACAAACTTGTTGTGTAATCTTTAGATTGAGATATTGACTACGAGAAAAAAAAAAAAAAAGATCTGTTAAGACCTGTTTAGAATGGTTTTATGGACACACGTCCAATCTTAACAGAGATTTGAATTTTCTATTTTTCATATTAGGCTGTTTAGAAAGAAAAGTAGAAAAAAAAAGTATTTATTAGACTCACACAGGACAAAACACAAAAAAAATGGATGAGACTATACACTAAATACAAAATTTATATAAAAACGTAAATAAAAGAAAAGAAATTAAATTGGTCCTGTACGAGGCCAAAAGGTTTCTATCTCAGCATGGTGCTGCAACATTTAAAAAAAAAGTCTCAGCGCTGGTATTCTGAAAGGACCCAAAGTGATGCCACGGTCACATACGAATATAATATTAATAAGCATAATCAGCCTATAATGTTCCCACTGCTGGGACACAGGCCACCTCTATATGAGAGGAAATGGCCTATAATCCACCACGCGGGCCAAGGGCAGGTTGGTACTATGTCACATGTCCTCGAATTGTTGGTTCTAGGACATAATAATAATAAAATTAGTTTTTATATTTTTATTTCAATATTTTTTTATATTTTTAAAGTTTTTATTTGTATTTTTTTTGTAAGGAATATTTAAAAATATAATTAATTTGTATAGAAATAAATAAAGGAAATAAATTAGTTAAAAAATTATATAGAATGAAGTGTGCAACGAATAAACAGCTATAAAAAGTAATGTTTTATAAATATGAACTAAAAATAATGAAAATATAATAATTGCAACTACACCCGACGTTATTATAATATTTGTCGATGTCATGAGTGTCAATGGCAATGTCTAGCGGCATCATACCTTTACTTTTCTTCAACCCGGCGAAGTAATAGGCGGAAAAAAAGCAAATTAAATCATAGTTTCTAATTCCTGACCAAAATACTTTCCGTTCTAATATTGTATTTCTTCGAAAGTGTATTGAAATACGTGTGGGGATTTGTTACTGCAGTTCTCGGCTACATAACATCCTAGCCTGCAGCTCGGGTGTTAATTACGCCTCGAATGCAATAACAAAGTTTCCCCACTTATATCAAAAGGAAGGATTCCTTTCAAGGAAGGTAAGAATTTTCCTAGAAGATGGAAGGTTGAATAGAAGTTCTTGCCGTTAGGAAATCCTATCAGGCGCATCATGAGCGCACGATCTGTTCGGGTTCTAATAAATAAATACGACGCAGATAAATAAAACACTCAATAAATTACCTAGATAGGCTAGATACATGCATGGCAGGTGTCTATTCACTCATCTGACAGAGATCTATTATGATGATTGTTTTTGTGATGAAAGAACTTAATAGTGTCTATTTCAATCAATTCATATCTAATCTGAATTTCATATCTGCTTCGTTGGTCGAGCGGTCGTAATGACGACTGCTAAGCATTAGGTTCTGGGTTCAATTCCCAGATCGCGTAAATTGTTATTCGGTTTTTCCCATCTGGAATTACTCAGAAACAGCCATGGAGTCTGGATTTGTGCCCGGTTGATGGCAATAGGCTGGCCCCCTGTTACATGGGACTTAAACATGTCTGGCGAAAATTAGGTACACCTCTGCCTAACCCTTAGGGGATTACCGGCGTGATGTTATGAATGTACATAATAATTATGTCATATCTAGCAATGCATTTACAAAAAAATAGGTAAATATGTAGGTAAGTACCTGTATGTTAACGACCTAGAAAACTTGCAATTCTATATTATTCGTAATATTATTAAACAAACCGCAATCATCGTTTCGACCTTGACTACATGTGTGTTTGTTTATCCTTATGTGTCCTAACTAATATTATAAATACGAAAGTAAGTTTGTTTGTTACCCTTTCACGCCTAAACCTCTGAACCGATCATCCTGAAATTTTGCATAATACGTTGTCAGGTAGGTGAAACAGAAACAGACATAGGGTACCTTCGGTATCAGGACACTAGCGCGAAAGACATTTGCGCGAAGGACACTTGCGCGAATCCATATGCGCGAAAAGACATATGCGCGCATGGACTTTTGGGCGATTAGACTTTTGCGCGAATGGACCGTTGGGCACATAGACAGTTGCGCGCATATACACTTGAGCGAATGGACTTATGCGCGAACGGACATTTACGCACAAAGACACATGCGCGAAAGGACTTATGCGCGAATGGTTAGGTTAGGTTAGCTGTAGAGTAAACATAACACTGAGGTTCTTCTAAATCGGAATCGATTGATTAATCTATTTTGTACAAAGTAACAAGAATGTTCTATACATCGATATACATTTGTCATAATAGACATTAAAACAACTGAATGGCCTTAAAAATCGACATTAATGAAACCCAAAAGTTTGAACAGAGAGTAAAATTATTTTGTTCAAAATCGATATTGTAAATCGATTAAACAATAATTATATCTGGCAACACTATTCATGGTAGATACGAAAAAGTAATATGACATGTCTCTCGGGCAGTGTTGCCACTTCTCTCGCTCTATCTCATTGAAAATAAGAAATAATATGATGTTATGTTTACTCTACACATTAACCGTAGCCAGTCGCGAGTAAATCTAGTCGCGCAAGTGTCCATTCGCGCAAGTGTCTCTGCGCGCATGTGTCTAAGTGTCTATGGGCGCAAAAGTTCATTCGCGCAAAAGTCTCATCGCCCAAAAGTCCATGCGCGCATATGTCTTTTCGCGCAAGCGGGTTCGCGGAAGTGTCCTTCGCGCAAATGTCCCAGATCCGGTACCTTCAATCCGGAAAAAAAGTACTTTTCCTGAGGAAAACGACAATAACGTTCTTATGATAATAGATGGCGCCACGTGTCTTTCTAATCATGATTTAATTATATTATTATTGAAACTTTAGAAGTGTGTTAAGAGTTTAATTGTCAAATACAAAATGAACGCGAGCGAAACCGCAGGTAAAAGCTAGTTAATTAAAACTTCTAATAACTTATATATATTCTGTATATTCTATTGATGTTACTCATCATCATCATCATTATTATTTCAGCCGAAAGACGTCCACTACTGGACATAGGCCTCCCCCAAGTGTCGCCACATTGACCGGTTCCGTGCGACTCGCACCCAGCTGATCCCTGCAACCTTCACCAGGTCATCGGTCCACGATGTTATTGATCGGAAAATAAAGATGAAATTTAAAATAAAACAAAAAACAATTGATATAAAATATTTTAATTTAGTTTCCATCTAGCTTGACCAATTTGGAATGATTAGCAGAAACGGTTAGGTATACTTACCTAAACTTATTTATGTACGACGAATTAAACGTAAAATACAATAACAAATCATGTAGGTACTTACAAATTCGCGGCCATTTTCAAAATCCACTTTTGACACACTAACACTCACTTCAACGGCAGGAATAACAATAAATTAGAAATTGATACTATCTTCTTGTTATTTACAACTGTATTTGTTTTCTCTCAGAGCTTATCACTACGTCTAATTCTATACTAACACGAGTACAATAATACTGTATTTTGCCGACGCGTGCACGCAATAATATGACGTAGGCGCACGAGTGTTGACGATCGCGAGCGAAATGTAAATATTCCAGTCGTTGACCTTCGTGTTCCCGTCAATACTATTCCTGTCTCATTCTCCCATTTTGGCATTTCCAAACTCGCGATTTGTTTTGAATCGCCACTATTGTTTGGCAAATTGAAGCGTGGGGTAACTCAGGGTCAGGACGATTACAGGACGACAATGCACTACACGCACAAAAACAAAACAATGTAAAACACATTGTAAAATCAAATTTAAATATTTTTAAAAGAAACGACCAACCCGAACCTTGCACATATCTTTTGACGTTTCATAAGTGCCCACGTAGATTTATGTGAAAAAAAAATAAAAATAATTGTTTTTGTTTTTCAGGTACAAACGCCAGCAGATCAAGCTACCTGAAACTGTCGAATTTTCCCAATCAATGTTGAACCTAATGCTTTAGCGATAAAGTTGAAAATCCATTGAAGAAGACAGATTGTACTGTATATTGAAAGAAAATTAAATAAAAGTCAGTATTCAGTATTTTAATTTTAAAACAAGTCTTTTCTTTCGTTACACATTGTAATAATTTCATTTAAAATAATTCAAAAGAGTACTACATATTTTAACTTTGAAATGACTTTTTCGATTTGTCAGAATCATTTAGTTCGGCTCCAAAGACATTCAACAAAAATGCCCTATATTCTTCTGATTTCACAGAGTATGCTATTCTTACGTTAGCCTTTTCTTTTTCCACGAATTCATTTGTATTGATGCTTCTCTTGTCACCTGAAAGTAAAAGATAATATTCAATTAGTACAATTGAGTAGGAATAGGAATATGTAGTCGAGCGCACGTCAGTGAAGACAATTTGCTTCGTCACCTTCGTTTCGTTGCAGTCAGATCGGTATTCATAGTTCAAATATTACTACCATACAAAAAACAATTTACTATACTACTGAAATGCTATTGGCCGTGCTTTAATACTGACGTCTAATTGGCGTTATTTTTTATCTTTATCATCATCATACGCTTCGTATTGGTCGAACAAACTTTATTTAAGTCATCGATTCTAGAAGAAGAAAAACAATCATCACGATCATTAACGGCCTTCTTTAACATCATCGCCAAAGTTATTGATAATTGTGTCTTTCCAGGTTGAGTTTTTCAGGAATTTCTTAGTAACAGCTCGAACCCAAGACCTCTAATTTTTCGAATTCATGTGCGTATTGTATAATTATCACTGGTTTCGGTGAAGCAAAACGTTGAGAGGAAACCTGCGTGCCTAAGAGATATTGCTCGACGGCATGTAAATTCGGCTTCAGGAAGTTGGTGGTGTGACAAACCCGTGCCACGGGAAGTACGTAAAGCCGTAGGAATTGCAGCTAGCCTCTCCGCG
The DNA here is from genome assembly GCA_910589295.1 of Noctua janthe. NCBI lineage: Eukaryota > Metazoa > Arthropoda > Insecta > Lepidoptera > Noctuidae > Noctua > Noctua janthe. Next base: position 5,434,758 of record OU342556.1, on the reverse strand, counting down.
AACGTGTTGGATCGTCGTCCCGTTGGACTATGAGTAAAAAAAATAGAGTCCCTCTGTATCTGCGTACACACTCCCGCACTATAACGCGTAGTTCGTTCATTTGAAATACTTGACAGATAAAATATATCTTTCTTGTTCTGTTTCCTAACCTCTGTGCTAGTTTGAGCAAGATACGAGATAGTTTTAATAGACGAATTACGTCAAAACTAACGACAGTGACGACGACGGCCCTTCGGGCTTTCAACACAGTTCGCGGGAAATTGACATAATGCCCCAAGGGCGCGGATAACGGTTGATAAGATAACATCTCCTGTGTACTTGGGGCTAGTCCTAGTTGAGGCTGAGATTGGCCGCTGTGATTGAAATTTGACCGCAAGGATATTACTATGACTTACCACTGTCAATAATATCATGCTTTGAGTACTTGTACTCTTCCACTAGATCTGGCCTCAGGAACAGTGCCACCGTCGCAGGATCCAGCGCTTGCCAGCTTTGCTTTCGAGCCAAACCCACCTTCTCATATTTATTTACGGCCCTCATAATATCTGTGTCAATTCCTCCTAGTTCGTTTTCTCTCCAGTCCTGGAATATTAGAATTAAATAAGTTAGTGGGCAGCAACAATGTCGTTATTTATTAATATTTTTTATTTTTTAATATAGTCTGTACTTGTTCTACAGCTACAGTTGACTTATATAACAGCTTCTCTCTCATTACGTATGCTTCTGTCTTAAAAGACACGAGTATGTATTATGGGCTAATGCTTTTTGTATCTTCGTCTTACATGCAATTATAAAACAAATATATTGTTATTTTTAAAATTCATGACAGTTTTTTAATTCACTGATTTTGATATTAAACTGGAACGTGGCTACGCGGAAGGCGGACATGGGCATGTGCACACTACAGATAATAAATGAAAGAAATTGTTCGATTGCGAGTTTTCCCGCTAAACTCAATAGATGGCGTTGTACAATTTGTGTAGCTCGCTGAATCGCGGTGTTAAGATTCTCCGCGAATATAGTATAAGGATAAATATTTTTTTGGTACATTATCCCTTGGAACGAATTGTTTTATTTAAACTACATTCCTCGGGCAGTTCTAGAGGGCCGAAAAAAATAAACAACAGTCACTTACCTTACTGAAGTTGAGATACTCCTTAACCTGTGAAAAGGGGAAGACAGTGACTTTGTCAGAAGCAGCATTTTGTGCCACTACGCGATACGCTTCCACATCCATACGAGCGTTGAATTCTGGAGTTGGATACTTGTCACCTATAACAAAAATTAAAATTATTTTATCTTTTTCTTCATTGTATCGATATTTATCAAAGCGACAAAGTTATAAATATGTTTTAATTACCAGCCTGGGTATTTTTATCATCGTATCACCTGCCTAGCCGTTTCCCATCTGCCTTGAGATCAGCTCCTAGTCTAATCGTATACAGCCGAATACCACTTTGCATGGCACAACTGTCTATCTGATCTCCATAATCAATTACTAGGTAGCTTATTGTTGATTTACAGATTCACTTTGTGGTGTGGTTATAATAAAGAAGCATGATTCAAGCTTAACTTACTATGAATATGTCCCGCCCCTACGTATAAATGATTCAATCTTGATAGAAAGTCAGGGTCTTTTTTCATAGCTGATGCTATATTTGTCAGGGTTCCGATTGTAATTACTGTCAAATCACCTGGAATAATAAGAAAGGTTGATAAGCTAGGTGAAGTTTACAATAGTTTTATCAATTCCAAGATTTATAAATTAATATTCATCTACACACCCTTTGATATGAACAGCCTTTTTTTTACGGATGGGAGATCATCAAATGACTCCTTCCGCTCTGGGCGGAGTGGAGGGGAGTGTCAGACATGTACTGACTAAAACCCATCCATGTTCCTTCTTTGCCCTTTGTGTTCCAGGGCCGCGGTATCTCTTTCGAATAGTCCCGCAGCTAACATGAACAGCCTTAAATGTTCGCACTGCTAGAACACAGGCCTCCTCTTTAAGAGAGGTAGTAGTATTTTTGACCTTCACCTAAAATTACACACTCATCGTTATCTTCCTACCTTTGTCCCATTCTACTTGGACAGACGCCGATCATTCCACTCGCAATTCATCCATCTTTTCTATGACCTTCTGCTTTCAGTCACATTTAAAATTACACACTGAGCACCATGTGGAGCACCCTTTTTTAACTTCTTAGCCCCTTCTGAATAAATAGTAAAAAATAGGTTTTTTGCGTACCTTCGCAAGTCTTAGAGTAATCAATAAGAGCATTCACAGCATTTTCAGTTTGTGCTGGCACCAGGTCGGGGAAGGTTTCACCAGTGTCTCCCAAACCATCCTTCCCATAAAAGCCAGGTGCTGTCGGAGTTGTCACCAGTGATGCTTTGGATCCCCTGTAGATTGGTACCTAGAAATTGAGAAAATATATTATGCCAGTACGTATTACTGGTGAAGTTCGTAACTAGCTCCGTTAGCTAGCTTGCTAGCTTGTGTTCAGTTGATCAAGGATAAACAGCGATTACCACGGCTGGCCAGTAGATGGATGAACTCTGTAAAACCGAGATTCGTCTGTCAGTCGTGGAATTGACATTCGTTACGAGGTAGTTTAAATCCTGAATGTCTGATAACCAGTCTTGACAGTACCTGCATGTAAAATTGGTATTTAACTGCATCCGAATAGAACCTAATGTAGTTGGAAAAAGATACGGTATCGTATCGGTACGGAAGGTCCAAAAGTAAATAATGTTGTACTCACATCTTGTCTTTTGGCAATTCTCAATATCCTCTGGTTGTTGTGATAAACGTTATTTTCTACAGTATTTCCATTACCAGTCGTCAATGCTAGCAGTTTTGGTCTGAAAACCACAATGTTTTAAATTTCTAATTGAAGTTAAGAAAGCTGAAACATGAATGTAGAAATAGCTAAATGAACCCATTTAGATGAACCATCGTCATTAAAAAGTGAGACAGATTGTATGTGCAAGGTGGTGGTCAGAATGCAGTGTCGCAGTTTGGGAGAGACCTAAGTGCAGCAGTGGACTGATGTAAGGCAGAAGAAATAGGGGTAAGACGACCCTCTGGCCCTACCAGATGGTCTTACTTACCCATCAAAGTGTTTCTCGAACAACAAAGCCAGGAATTTTGCCATAGCATCGTCTCCACCAGCATAATTGTCGATTATGAACTTCGACTTTCTCCCCTCCGTTGACAAACTGACAGGGAAATAAATAATTTATATCATAAATATCATTACTCATTATTATCATTATTATATCAAACTCATTATTTTTTCTGGTACGATACTTTTAATACTCCTTTTGCCTCGTCCAAGTTCATACATCTGGTCATATACGCACGGTCCCTGCGAGAACTACGCTCCTGACCTTTCTGAAGAACCTCACCAATAAGGTACGTTAGTATATGTCCTTCTAGGGCGTCCCCTACCGGCGCGGCGTTGGCATTTTTTATCAGATACGTTCTTGATTAACTATGATTTGCCATTCTGAAAACGATCCCTAGTAATCGATGGATACCTACGCCAGGATTGTCACATTCCAAAATAATACAGCTATTGTTCAAGTCTAAATTCAAGTAATTTCATGACAATTTCGAAAAAGAACGCTTACTCTCACTATCTGCCTAGCTTTTTCCCTAAGCTACAGGTCAGCTTCCAGTTTAACCGGATGCGATTGCCTATCTGACCTCCACGATACTGGGTAAAACGATACTCCTTGTCAAAACAGCACGCACAACAAACAAAACTAAATTAGCAAAAAGTTACCCAACAATCAATATATCTACAAATAAAAAAAAAATTAAAACAGTTCTTTAATCCAACATCACTGACACGTTTACTTTCAGTTACGTCAAGAAAATAACAAAACAGGTCATGTATAGAAGCTAGGTACCTACCTGTTTTGTCACCTGGACATCGATATGAATCTTATAACGACTTCTTGATTGGGTAGGCATGTAGACACAGAACAGATAATGGTACCACCAGTATTATCTGTTCTGCGAAACGGCCTGTTTATGTTGATCTCGTGAGCGAATTACTAGTACCTACGAGAACTTCATTGGCAAGTTACTTGCACAAGAACTTGGTTGTGAAATACACTGTATAATTGTGATAAGGTTTATTAAACCAGCTTCATAATAAAAAAACAGTCATATACTTACGATTTAGCAGCCATTTTTTTAATCCACTTTCTAAACACACGAAATCAATGTATTGTAACACTATATTTTAGAAAATAATCATCTTTTCTTGCATTTCACTTTCAAATTGCATCACTATAATACTTAATTCACTATTCATTTTATTTTGCCGAAAGGTGCATTAACATATTACCTAGACGGGCGGACATTTTCTATTAGATTCCTACTGACGAATATACTCTGTGACATTCACTAGCGAAATGTAAACATTCAAGTTCAATGTCCTTCGAAATATTGCCGTCTCGTTTTCCCCCATTGAAAAATCCATTCTATGAACCACCATTTTGTCTGGAACGTCAAACCTCTCTCTTTAACATAGACCACTGACCCCAGAATGGGGTCACTCCATAGTAAAATTATAAGTATGAGTACCGTTTGTGTTTTTGGATAACAGGCAGAAACGGCAGAAGGAGCTCGTGGCTAAATAATAACAGCCGCTCGGATCGATCTTAGGTTAAGCCGTACTTGCCTAGGTTGGTCTGTAGATGGGTGACCACCCACTACATACCGAGTTTCCTCCGTGACTCGGAAACGTTAAGCCGTTGGTTCCGGCTGTCAATTGCGAATCTTTGACAGTCGTTTCAGGTAGTCAGTGGCTCAAAAAGTCTGACAACCAGTCTTACTAAGCGGTATCGTATTACCTAGTACTAACTGGGTTGTGGAGGTAAGATATTCAGTCGCTTCATGTAAAATACGGGTATTCAGCTGCATTCGGTTAGACTGGAAGCCGACCCTAACGTAGTTGGGAAAAGGCTAGGCAGATGATGATGAGGCAGAAGCGGCAGAACTCATTATCTCTCTAGCCTTTTCCCAACTACGTTGGTATCGGCTGCCAGTCTAACCGGCTGCAGATAAATACTTTTACTTACAAATTTTACACGGAGCGGCTGCCTATCTGACCTCCTCTTTCTAGTTACTGGGTAATACAATACCCATTGGTAAGACTAGTTGTCTTACTTTGCTTCTTACTACCTGTTATGACTGTCAAAATGTGTGTATGTGTGTGTGAATTTCTTTCGTCAGAACTAAAGACAGCATGTAGCCGTCATATCAACTAAATAATTTAATGAATAAAGTGCGATATTAATATTATTATAGAGAGCAGCGGTGGCCCAATAGTGGCTGCCCCGACTTACGAACAGTAAGTCGTGGGTTCGAACCCAGCCAGGCGCATTACTTTATGTAATTTATTTCGACACCACTGCTCATCAATTAATTATTCAAAGCATTACGAAATACCTATAACATTATGAAATAAACACTCACATGACCATGTTTACTTTACCTTATTATGCTATATAAAAGCGGTAAGAAGTTTTTTCGCCTGTCTAAAGGTGTTACCACACCAATCCATCGATAGTCGATCGTCAATCGATCGATCGTCGATCTATGCTATCGATCGATGGTAGAATGGATTAGTCGAAAGAGAGAAACTATCGATCGACGTCGACTAATCCCTTCTACCATCGATTCGTGGCATCGGTCGACGATCGATCGATTGGTGTGGCAACACCCTAACTTCCGCCAGTAATTTATACTACAACCAACACCTTTTTATCTATACAACTGCACAATAAAAAAAAACATCATTCTAGTGGCCTTACCCCAATTTATTTGGAAATATTTCAAATGCAAACACACAAACAAATTAGAAAAAAAATACAGTGTTCGACTCTTTGAGTGATAAAGATAACTAAATAACAATACTTAATTAAAGAACTGCATCGTTGGTCTAGTGTTCGCAAGCGCGACTGCTGAGCATGAGGTCCTGGATTCGATTCCCAGGTCGGACAAAATGTTATTAGGTTTTTCCTTCAGAAATTTCTCAGTAGCAGCCGCCACGCAGTTTTGATTTGTGGCCGCTTGATGGCAAAAGGCTCGCCCCATATTACATAGGACTTGAACATAACTGGCGAAATGTGGGTTTTCTATTAGGTATACATCTGCCTAACCCTTCGGGGATTACAGGCGTGATGTTAGGTATGTGTGTTAATTAAAGAATATTATGAAATAGTTTCAGAGAACATAAAATAAAACTTTAAACAAAATAATATTTTTTGTCTACAACTAAAAAACCTGACTACTGAATAAAATGTAGCCTATGTTACCCGGGCCATAATAAAGAATCGATTGGCACCTTATTTATCAAAATCCGTTGAATAATTTAAACACTACGGAGGAACATACGTAAATACAAACATACATACACAAATACAAAGACTGCTAAAATCATAACCTTTCCTTTTGGCCTCGCCTTAGTCGGGTAATAATCGGGCTGCTTTGACTAAACCAATTTTTTTATGGCCGAATAAAATTACCTCTATCTTAGAATGAATTTTCGACGAAAATTCAGGTTAAACTTTGCTATATTGTTTTATTTTCACTAAGAAATATCTGCTGCATTTATTTTACGGTAAAAATAAAATTGTGAAAAACAGTTCATTTCGAGTTATTATCAATGTTGGCCAAGGTTTCAAAGTCACCTCGTTTAATTAACCAGTAACAATAAAACAAAAATAATTTAATTTAGCTATTTATTCTTGCACAAATAAAAATCTTTCGCATACAGGTATTATATATCTATAAAAACATCTAATGCGTCTATGCGAGTTATTATCAATGTTGGCCAAGGTTGCAAAGTCACCTCGTTTAACCAGTAACAATAAAACAAAAAGAATTTAATTTAGCTATTTATTCTTGCACAAATAAAAATCTTTGGCATACAGGTATATCTATAAAAACGTCTAATTCGTCTATGATGTTTTCTAATAATTTATCTTAATCTCAATTTTTAAGTTCAGTAGAATACACATCCACTAAGAATTTTTGGTACTTGGTATTATTTGCTACCCAAACCATTTTTACGTTAGGATTCGTTGATGTGAAGTCATTTGTGTTTATTCCTCTTTGATCACCTGAGGAGGAAATAAATATTTTAAATTTAATTCACAAGCATATCACTATCAATCAAGTCTGACTGTAGATTAAAATGAGGGAAAGCCTGTGTTTGATTGGTGTTAACTTAAAAAAAAATAGTATGCCACGTGAGGCAAAATAAATATTGTTTCATAGATCGTGCTGTTGCAAAATCTATAGAACAATATTTATTATACAACAATAGTTTTAGTAATTATGCGAAACCTGAAACACGTGTCTAGTATTTTTATGTTAAGAATCTATGTACATAATTTCAAAACTGTATCATGAAAAATCACAAAGTTATAAGCTTGTTCTGTTACCTGGTTGTCCGCACAAAAACGTGGTCAACTCGCGGTGCGCCCGCGTAAGTACGCGCCTCCAGTGTCGTCTTGAGCTCATTGATAATAATAATTTGGCAGTAGGTACCTAAATGATTGCGATAGGTACTTATTGTCGCTCGGTGTTCTACTTGCAGCCTTTTATAAATATTTTTGGGAAAAAATATAACATCGTTTAAAAATTATTGGAATCGATTCAGTTACTTATTCTGAACAAACTATATTCAGGTTACGCATATACTAAAAATAATATTGTATACTTTAGTATTGTTCGTCGTGTTGTTGACCTCCTTAGATTATGAGTCGAGCTACACAATTTTTGACAAATAATTGCACTGACTGGATAGGTCTACTCAAATATGTGTGGTTATTTCTTTAAAAGACCGGATATTAATCTGCATGGTCCTCATATGACTTGATCAATGTCTTTAAAAGAGACGGTGACCTCTGAATTTGTTTCGGATGTTTCTTCTCAGAGTCGTCAGGTACGAAACACCGGCCCCATCTAGTTTTAAAACATAACGTGATGTGACATGTAAAGGTGTTTTGTAAAACCAATTTACAGAAATGAATACGATTTATGATTTCTTATTCCTTTTATTATTGCTACAATTTCCCGTGTATCATATACTTGGTATTCTATCAATAGAAGAGCTGCTTGCCATAAGACTGATAGGTTCTTGCAAAGCAGAAAATGGGAAGATGGGTCAGATAATGCAAGGCACTGAGCATAAAAGACATGCATTTATTGTAACTTGTGATAGATTTTTTAGAAGAGCTTCTTTTCATCCTGATATCAAGTTTCGTCTATTTCTTGTAAGATTTACTCGTCTTCGACTGTTTATAAATCAAGATTTACTCCTTACCTTCTAAAATGATATCATTTTTAGTATTTCTGAACTCGTAAACCAAATCATTGTTTAACGCTATAGCTGCCACAGCGGGGTCCAAAATGATCCATCCGTCCGTTTTTGGGAGCGATATCCTTTCGAAGCCATTCAGTGCTCTCATTAATGGTGTCTCAATTTTTCCTAAGACATTTATACGCCAGTCCTAAAAGCAAATCATGTTATAAGAGAAAAAATCGTTTTCAGTAAATTGCTCGTCTGTGTCTACCATAAATATACATACTTATGAGCTAAAATCGTGTACAATATTTTGGCGTTAATATGACTAATCAGTCTTTAGGAAAAGACTTTCACATTCACATGAAATATACTAAAAAAGGCGCTATACAAATCCGAATCCGACCGACCCCGTACTTAAACCCGATCGATCTGTCATATTTACCTAGGGCACAGTTCACAATGATTATAATTTTTCCACACTTTTCCATGTACTTTCTTCCATTTTCCCCTACAAATCGGCTCGCTATCATATACTCTTTTTTTCATTATTATTTGTCACACAATCCACAGTCCACTCCTCTACATCCATCAACTTTTATATTCATCATTATTTAAGTCACATGTCTCGGCCGTTGCAGCCTCTGAATTTTCGTAGACGGCCATCGTGCCGTGATGACAGGACGACGAGCATCAGGATGAAGTGGAGTGAAGTAAAGCATTAAACTCAAGACCGTTCGCGATGGATGACTTCTGTGAACGCCTCATCTAAGAGGTAAATAACTTTCACTGGTGCAACATAAAGATATTATGCAAATGAGAAACACTCACTAAAGATGAACCTAACATCAAGTCATTCTCTGAGAATACTACAAAAGTCACTTTGTCTACGTTAGCGCTGTCTGCAAGGATGCGGTAAGCCTCTGGGTCCATGCCCGCGTTGAATTGCGGCTTAGGGTATGTCTCACCTGTAAAAAGTGAAGAACATCACGAAATTTCAGTTGATTATCTTAAGCAGACTGTCCTCATTGAGTCTGAGAATAACAGATTTAAAAAGAAAACATCAAGAATGTCTTATGTTCTGGCCACTGTGGGCAAGTACCAAAGAGGTCTACGATTTGAGTGGGTCCATAGTTCCTACCAGAAATGTCATTCCCATGGTGGAAGTCAGAAGTTACCCCAACTTATCCCAAATAGATTGCTGAACTTTTCAAGCTTGCTTCGCAACCTAAATTCAATGTAATTCTCGAACTGTACCATATATATTTCGCACATCCTCTAAAAAACTGTCATAACACAAAAATAACAGTTTTGAGATAGACGCATTTAATGTTTTTTGTATTCTTAACGATGCTTTGCGCCAAAAATTGACTGACTGGTTGGTGACTTATTTTTGTATGCTTATGGCGGTTTTTTTTTCAATTATAGAGCAAGGACAATTGAAGTCGAGTAAGGAATTATATAAAAATCTACATATTTTGTGTTATGAAAATTTTTAGAGGATGTGCGATTTGTTTTTTTTTTTTTTAATTCGACGAAGCACATGTTAACCTCGAATGATTTTCAGAAAACCTAACAATAAGTTAAGGTTAAGCTTGCTAAAAGCTAAGTGCTCGTTTCATTCACTCTAACATCTTTTTTTTTTGTTTTTTCGGATGGGAAATCATCAAATGACCCCCCCACTCTGGGCGGAGCGGAAGGGAGTGTCAGACTTGTACTGACTAAAATCCATCCATGTTCCTTCTTTGCCCTTTGTGTTCCAGGGCCACGGTATCTCTTTCGAACAGTCCCGCAGCCCTGGCAGGCATCATCGGCCCTTGCGGACCCCTACTTATTTGCAACATCTTCAATTCTCTATAGAGACCCTATTATTCTAAATTTCGCATGGCCTTTAAAAAGTTAAAAACGTCCCTGACAGAGAAACTTACTATAAACTTGACCACCACCCACATACAGCTGGGCAAGTCTGCCAATAAACTTAGGGTCCAGTCTTGCTGCCAAAGCTATATTCGTGATTGGACCAATATTAAGGATTATTAGTTCTCCTGAAACATAAATTTTAATAAATATTATTTTTACCATCGACACTCGAAAAAGGGCTTTTGATTCATCGATAACAGTGAATAATTACTCTCTGTTAGTCACTGAGTGAATAAAATCCTTTTCGAATTTGGAACAAGCACGAATTATATGAATTATGTACAAAAAATAAATAAAACGTGCTGACAAGAAGACACTGAATTTTGAAAACTGTTCTCTTATTTCATTTTACACTTTTAATGTTTCTATTTAATCCTTTGTTCTCTTATTACCGATTATATAATCAAATGTAATAAATATTAATACTATACTACTATTTATTTTCTCGCAATCCATGGTAAAAAGTAGACATCTCGGTCCTTGTATCCCTCACTTCGCTCGGGATTCTAATCTGAAATCCCTTGCTCGCTATTAATTCTACTCTAGAATCCTTCGCTGCTCTCGGGATCCAACTTAGTCCCGCGAATTAAATTCCCTTTTATTTCTCTTGTAGTATTATCTACTATATTAGTGCGAAGTCAGTCAAGCGATCATTTGTTTTAACACTTCACAGAAAACCCAATTCCCTTATGCTAGTCTAAAATTCTCTTCAATTCCCAAATCATCTTGCAAATCTATACCTATTAAAATCAACAAACACAAGATCACAAAATCGGAGACATGAGGACTACAAACCTGCACTGACTCACGTGGATTTTAATAGCCCACTTCGCTTTATAAAGAAACGAGACCTTTGTTAGGGCTTTCGGGACATTACAGACCTGCTATGGCTTTCGATAGTAATTATTATTTTTTAAGGATTTCTAATGTTAAAAGACCTTACCTTCATATTTCTTGGAAAGTTCGAGAAGGGCGACTGTCGCAGATTCGTCCTGGATCTCAATTGGTTCTGAAGGCTTATACCCATCGTCTCCGAGTCCATCATAGCCGAAATAGTGATCAGATGAGACGTTTGCTATCAGTGCGCGATAAGCACCTGCGTATAATGGTACCTGAAATAAGGGTGTTAAAATAAAACTCGTGTTTGAATATATTCTGCAAACAATAAAATCTCGAGCCACCTTCGCAAACTTCGCCAAAGTCAACTTTGACGGCAATATCTTCTCTCAGGTGTCCAGTGACTGACTATCTGTGATTCTTTTGGGTATGCTCATAAGGGAATATAAATTAAGAAGTTCACTTTTATTCTGTACGTAATACACATTTGACTTAACTGGGCTTGGACGTCTTATACACCCATACGTACCCATAACTTCTTCTTGTTTCGTGTCGTGGTACGAATTGTTTAAATTTCTTGGGCCCAGTATTTGGCGTTAATCGGTTATACTAAATGTACATTTTTGTCCCAAATTACCACTATTTCCCTAAATTCTAATAAACTTTTAAAACGTGGCAATGCTATCTTCGGCATAAGTATTCGATCGTCAATTATTTTTTTATGTCGTCAGTATCCGAGAAACGACCGGAGTGTCCCCTGTGTTGCCATCGGGGTATTTTTTTTACTTGTTATCCAAAACCAGTCACATAAAAATAATCTATTCTCGATTCCTAATAATACCCTCGGATTGGACATTGGATTTTTTTAACGTAATTATTTTAAATTTGTAATCACGTTCTCGAAAACGGCTCTTACGATTTCGATTAAAGTTGCAATATTTAATGGGAGTGAAAAATCGATCTAGCTAGGTCTTTAGGGAAAATTAGTTTTTTTTATTTTTTTCATTCAAACCTATTTTGTTAAGGCAGGTAACTCAGTGAACCTCTGCAGCAGACCAAGGCAAAGAAGACGGGACGTGCTTGACTCCTACCAAAAAGACTAACCAGCACTAGTAAAATACAGATTTGTGTGGGAAATGGAGGATTATGTAATAGTAGTGGGTCATTCCAGATTGAAGACAGAAGACAACTTAGTTAGGTAACTAAAAAGGTGCTCTATAGTTTAGTTTAGTTTAGTTTATTTGTTAATAATTATCGAAATTACAGGTCATATTTTGAAAAAAGTAAAAACACAAATCATAATACATTAAAAAAAACGCAAATTATCATAAATTACTTAAAAAAATATATATAATAATACACAATAAACAGAATAATAGAACCATATAGTATAATAATCGCATAAATTTTCTTAAAACCATTCTTTTAGGTCATAATTATAATGCCTGGTCGGTTAGCCAGCCTTTCAGTTTAGCTTTAAAAACTGTGTCAGACGTCGCTCTCAAAATATTATCCGGTAGCCGGTTGTATACCGATGGACCCATAACATGAATTAACTTTCTTGACTTAGATAGGGTGTGTGGGTAGCCAGCTAATTTGTTTTTACCACGAGTACAGTAATTATGTCTATCTCCGCGTTTATTTTATTCGTCTAGATGGTGCCTAACGTATACCGCCGCCTGCAATATCACCATAGCGGGAACAGTCAAAATTTTTAGACGTTTAAAAAGTGGTCTCGCGGTGGCATCCCATTGTGATCGCGTAATAGCTCTCACGACACGCTTCTATATAGATTTATAGATCTGTTACGTACTTATAGATAAGTTAAGATAGTAATACTTACATCTTGTCTATCGCATAAAGCCAGTATCCGATTAGAGTTGATAATCGCTTGAGTCAAGTTAACATTGCCGAATGTTGTTGTCAAGGCAACTACTTTTGGTCTGGAAATATACAAAATATGTGTGATTAATCAATGAATATGTGATTGATCAAGTGTGTATTTGAGAAAATTTAACAAGCCTTCCGTCACCTGGCCCACTCTGTTAGAAGACCAAGGGTGAGGACTTCAAGGAGTGCATCCTGCACTTAATGACTTTTTGTGACAAATATAAGAGTCTGCCGGTAGGGTTGATCCATATTCAAGGTCGCTCAGTGCTCTTTGGACCGACCAATACGAATAGTTTTTCTGAAGAATTGGATCCGAAATGAAATTATCCGTAACATCCCTGAAGTTACTGACCTAGCTTGCAGAGTGAGCAAGCTGAAGAGAAAGTAGGCTGGCCACGATCACCAAACGAGCTCTGAAGTAGAGGTCTGTTCATGGTAAGCGTACCGTGGACCACCTCCTAGGGAAGCAGATCCTGAAAAGATGGCCCTTAAAGGTGGCACAAGGAATCCAAGGGAATACGTTTTGTTTCTTACCCACCAAAGTATTTCTCATTGAGCAAGCTCATTGTTATAGCAAATGCATCATCTGCTCCTCCATCGTGATCTATCACTAACTTCTTGGCCGAATCTTGTACAGCTTCGAGACTGAAAAGGGAATAAAACTGCTTAAAAACTAGTCAGGACAAAATTATTAACAAATAAAGGGTTTGAAATTCGATTCAGCAGCATTTGTTGAACAACAAATATGGTCAAGCAGACCTAAGCATTCACTACATATAAACTCGGTCTCCATTCGGTTCCTATAACGAGCAGCAAACTCCAGATCCAAAAACATCTCTGAATCGTGTTTTGTTCGGCTCGGAACGATTCGTTTTACAAACGTGAATTTATCTAAATATTATCACCGATTTTTACATCCGGGTATGTAACACGAGTGTGTTTCTATCATAGATAACGATCTGACCTAGGCCTAGAGATTTCCAGATGGGATAACGCAGGGTCGGAACCTAAGACTTTAGACTTAACAGAGTGGGCAGTAATCACTAGACCAGCGAAGTAGCAAGCACTCAAAAACATGTTTAATTATATAAAATAAAATAATATTTTAATTAAACTACTATTTTCGTGCTTAGAGCACAACTAAATAACGCGAAACTAAATATGTAATTCGAGCCGTATAAGGAAATCGGCTAAGTGCGTGTCCGACCACGATTACATTACTGAACACTAATTTGCCCATGAAGAATATCGATTTAATCGACCGCAAAAAAATGATTTTATTGTTCAAATATTAGTAATTTAAATTTCAAAAAATATTTAAGTTATTTGCAAACTACATTTTTTGACGCTCTGTACCCCTTTTGATACTTGCACATATTTTTATTACTATTATAGACTAGTCGTTTGTAAATAATTTTATTTCAAAGTATTTTTCGAAAACACTACGATAAATAAGGGAAATTATTAATCGGGCGTGTAAAAATGTAATTGGCGACTAATATACTGAATGGGCGACTAATATACCAAGTAAGTAACTAATTATCTGGTTATCTGCGACAAAACGAACACAAGCAATAGCGAGCGAACCGAGCTGCGGACTTGTGGCACTGGCACCCCGAGTCGGACAGGTTAGGTTTGAAGGGGATGGCGGGGTCTAGTGAGGGGCGAATCGCGCGAACTAAGACTACTATTATTTTTTTCATAAATATACTGAATCCATCCTGAGTCAAGCACCTGTCTTTCAGCCCGTTGACAGCGATTTTCTTTGCTTCTCCGCTGGACGCGCCTTCTATACTTACCGTTGGTACTAAGTATTTCAAGCGCACATCGGGTGATCGCCCGATTTACCGTCATTATGTAATGAAACTCATGATGCACCAGGTAAACCTTACCTGCATGGATTCCGGATATTGATGAAATAATAATGGGTAAGTTTTATTTGATGTAAAACTCTCTATTATTTATTTTGTATCAATATCCGGAATCCATCTTGAGTGATGTCTTTGATATTATCACCTGGTGCGCTAAACCTAAAGACTGCCAATGTGTTTTATGAAGTGAAATATTGGGTTAATAAAAAACGACGTCAAAATTATGTAAATGTATTACAGTAATTAATCTGGTATGACATACTATTTTATTAAACCGTTTATTTTGTAATATGTCGTCGGAATCAGTCGGAATTGACTCGTCCTCAGCGACTCTCATGCGATTGAGTTTTTGGAGAAAATTCAGATCTTTTGGGACTAGCGGCAACATGTTTCGTACCCATGTGATTATTTAAAATGGTACGGACTCTTGATATCGAGTGTGTGCGTGTTGTGTAAGGTTATTTTATTTGAAGAGCTTTCCTATAAATTTTGTGTTCCAAGTATGTTGAAAAGACTCTTGGAAGGTCGTATGTATGCTTATCCTGTTATGTGTGAAAGTGATATGGTAATATCATTTCATGGTCCTATTATTTTTGTGTCAAATGAGTTAGATGCAGTAATAGATGATACACTTAAAAATCGATTATTGTTTGTTAGTGGCATGGAACCGTATTGGGAGGCGATACGGACGTGTATACCGAAAGTGGAAAAATGCTCGCCGTCGTGGTCACAAGAGACATATACATATCGTCGGAAGATGAGGTGTCCCTGTCGTGTTCGACTTAAATTCGTTTATGGTGGTCCACCTATTCGTAGTGTTATGACGCAGCCTGGTCGTTTATTGACGTATTTTTGTGATGGATCTTCTATTCAGCAGCTAACTTGGGAGTTTGGTGTTAATATGAGTGATGTGAAGTATCGTAAGATGCCATTTTTTACTTTGTTTGCTATGGGAAATATAAGTCTTGTGTTTACAAAACCAGAAAGTTCAGCCGCTATCTCTCTCAAACATGAATGAGGATTTTCACTATTTCCATCACTTTTGCGATGTTAACTTCAGTTAAAGACGTTGATGGCCTACCAGAGCGAGGCAAATCTTCCATCACATCTTGACCGCTTTTGAACCACTCATAAGCACGTCTTTTTGATAAAGTCGATTCACCGTAAGCCTTCTGTAACATTTTCAGGTACTCCGAACACGAAATTCTATTGGCGATGCAAAATTTAAAACAAACTCTTTGTTCGATGTTTTTGTCCATTATAAAATTCGCAATACATACTACATATGATGTAACTAAAAATAGTACTGTATTGAATCTAAATAACAGAGGCAACTCAAACTCCGCACCAAAATGGAAAACGAGTCAATCTAACAACAAAAAAAAAAACAAAAAATTGAATTTGGAACCATAAAGAAATCATCCATTCCCGATATTTTTTTTGACTATTACGCGGTTTTCACCATATAAAAGCGGTTACAAGATTTTTGGCCTGCCTAACTTCCACCATTAATCTATACTACTAATACCTCTTTAGCTATACAACTGTACAAAAAAAAAACATCATTCTCGTTGCCTTATCTCAATTTATTGTCTTTGGCATACAGGTTTTCTATAATAAAGTCTTATGCATCTATGATATTTTCTAATAATTTATCTTAAAGTTAATTTTTAAGTTCAGCAGAATACACATCCAGTAAGAATTTCTGGTACTTCTGAATATTTGCTTTGCAAACCAGTCTTCCGTTAGGATTCGTTGATGAGAAGTCATTTGTGTTTATTCCTCTTTGATCGCCTGAAAAGGAAATAAATATTTTCAATTTAATTCGCAAGCATATCACAGTCAACCAAGTTTGACTGTAGATTAAAATGAGGGACAGCCTCTGTCTGATTGGTGTTAACTTAGAAAAGGAACAATAATTATTGTTCCATAGATTATGCTGTTGCTGTTGCAAAATCTATGGAACAATATTTATTATTCCTTTTGTAGCAGACTGCTAGATGGAGGCACTGAGCATGAATGACACGTGCATTTATTGTTCAGTAACTTTAGTTTTTTTTTTTCCCAATTTTTTTAGAAGAGCAACCAGGCTTTTTTTCATTAATTGAAGCTATTCTCTGAAAGCGTGTCTTCATCCTGATATCAAGTTTCATCCATTCCTTGTAAGATTTACTTGTCTTTATCTGTTTTTAAATCAAGATTTACTCCTTACCTTCTAAAATTATATCGTTTTTAGTTTTTCGGAACTTGTCAACCAAATCATTGTCTAACGCTATAGCTGCCACAGCGGGGTCCAGAAGGTTCCAAGCGTTTATCTTTGGGAACGATATCCTTTCGAAACCATTCAGTGCTCTCATTAATGGTGTCTCAATTTTTCCTAAGACATTTATACGCCAGTCCTAAAAGAAAAACATGGTGTGAGAGAAAAAATCGTTTTCAGTGAATTGCTCGTCTGTGTCTAACGTAATTATAAATACTTATGGGCTAAAACCGTGTACAAATAAAGATATGAATATGAATACAGTATTCTGGCGTTAATATGACTAATCAGGCTTTAGGAAAATACTTTCACACATGCATGAAAGAAACTACAAAGTGCGCTCTCCATAGTCGAACATTATACTAAAACCCAATCGATCTGTCATATTTACGGCATAGTTCATAATTATTATCATCCTCCCTGCCTTTGACCATGTTTTTACTTTAATTGTCCCCTGAAAAGCGACACGAAATCATTTTTCTTTTTTTTCATATTATTTGTCACACAATCCATCAGTCAGTCCTATCATCCATCAACTTTTATATTCATCACTATTTAAGCCGTTTCAACCCCTGAATTTTCGGAAGCCGCCGTCGTGCCGTGATGACAGAACCACAAGCATCTGGATGAAGTATAAGCATAAGCATAATCAGCCTATTAATGTTCCCACTGCTGGGACTCAGGCCTCCTCTCTATGAGAGGGAATGGGCTATAATCCACCACGCGGGCCCAGTGCGGGTTTGTAGATGTCACATGTCTTCGAATTTTTAGTTCTAGGACATGCCGGTTTCCTCACGATGTTTTCCTTCACCGTTTTGAGAGCAGTGGAGATGAAATAACTTACACAAAGTAATGCGCCCTGCTGGGTTTGAACCCACGACTTACTGCTCGTAAGTCGGGGTCTGTACCACTGGGCCACCGCTGCTCTGGATGAAGTGAAGTGAAGTAAAGCGTGAAACTCAAGACCGTTCACGACGAGTGACTTCTGTGAACGCTCTCTGCCTTATATAAGAGCCAAAGAACTTTCAATGGTGATACCTAATGACATTACACAAATAAGAAACACTCACCAAAGATATATTTAACGTCAACGGAATCTGTGAGAATGCTACAAACGTCACTTTGTCTACTATAGCGCTGCCTGCAACGATATGGTAAGCCTCTGGGTCCATGTTTGCGTTGAATTCCGGCTTAGGGTGTGTCTCACCTGTAAAAAGTGAAGAATATGAAATTGAAAATTTTGATATTTCAATTGATTATCTGGAGCAGCCTGTCCTATTGAATTTGAGAATACTAGATTAAAAAAAAAACATCAAGAATGTCTTATCTTCTGGCCACCCTGGGCAAGTACGACAGGGACCTGCGATTTGAAGGGCTTAGTTCCTACCAGCGATGTTGATCCCTTAGTAGTTGTCAGATGTTACCCCAACTTATTATTGCTGATTTTTTCAAGCTCGCATACGCATCCTGATTTCTCTTAATTTTGGAACTGTACTGTACAAGTCGACAAAGTAATGTTAACCTCGAATGATTTTAGAAAACCTAACCTTTTGGTTAACAATAGAGCACTAAACTTTTAGCAAGCTAAACCTTACCTAGGTTTAGCTAACCTTACCTAAGTTTAGTGCCCATTACATTCGCTCTTATATGAGACATTACTATTCTAAATTTGCACACGGCCTTTAAAAAGTTAAAAAATCCCTGAAAGACAAACTTACTGTAAATATGACCAGCACCCACATACAGCTGGGCAAGTCTGCCAATAAACTTGGGGTCCAGTCTTGCTGCCAAAGCTATATTTGTCATAGGACCAATAGCAGCGATAATTAGTTCTCCTTAAACATAAATAAATATTATTTTTACCATTACCACTCGAAAAAAGGCATTTGATTCATCGGCAACAGTGAATAAAACTCTCTTTTAGTCACTTAGTGAATAGAAATATTTTGAATTTGGAACAAGCACGAATTATACGAATTATCTAAAAAATGTAAATAAAACTAGCTGACAAGAATATAACACTGAATTTCGAAAACTGTTCTAGTTTCGTTCTAGTTTATAATTTATTCCTGTTACCGATTATATAATAAAATGAGGTAAATATTAATACTATACTACTATTTATTTTCTCGCAATCAATGGTAAAAAGTAGAGCACACAACTCGTGAAAAAAAGTCATCTCGGTCCTTGTATTCCTCACTCCGCTCAGGATTCTAATCTAGAATCCCTTGATACGCTCGGGATTCTACTCTAGAACCCTTCGCTGTTCTCAGGATCCAGTCTCTCGAATTAAATTCCCTTTTTTTCCCTTGTTGTATAATTACTACTATATTAGTGCGAAATCAGGCGAGCGATCATTTGTTTTAAACCCAATTCCCTTATGCGGGTCTAAAATTATTTTCAATTCCCAAATCATCTTGCAAATACACACATCATGTATCATGCATCTACCTAATAAAATCAACGAACACAACATCTAAAAATCGGAGATATGAAAATTACAAACTTGCACTGACTCACGTAATAGATAGAGCCCACTTCGCCTCGTGAAGAGACGAGACCTTTATTAGGACATTCGAAACATTATAGACCTGCTATGGCTTTTGATAGTAAGGGCTTAGGGATTTGCAATGTTAAAAGACTTTACCTTCATATTTCTTGGAAAGTTCGAGAAGGGCGACTGCAGCTGGTTCGTCCTGGATCTCAATTGGTTCTGAAGGTCTATAGCCATCGTCTCCGAGTCCATCATAGCCGAAAAAAATATCAGATGGGAGGTTTGATATCAGTGCGCGATAAGCACCCGAGTATATTGGTACCTGAAATTTATTATTATTTAGCAAATAATGAAATTTCTAGCCACCTTTTCACCTCCGCCAACCACCAGGTGTCCAGTGACTGACTATCTTTGATTGTTCTGGGTATGCTTATAAGGGAATTTAAATTAAGAAGCTCACTTTTATTTTGTACCTTTGAATTTATTTGTGTCTTAACTGGGTTTTGACGTCTTAGCCGCATACATTCCCATAAATATCAAATACTATATATACTATTCAAATTAAATGAGGATTATTGGTAATCACGTTCTCGAAAACGGCTCTAACGACTTCGATTAAAGTAGCAATACCTATAGGGGTTAACGGGAAGAAAAATCGATCTAACTTGGTCTTAAATCTGGGAAAATACATTTTCTCTATTTTCACGCGAGCACTGCTCGGTTGCCTAGGTACTATCTATTTAATTAAGGCAGGTAACTCAATGAACCGCTGCAGTAGACCAAGGTAAAGAAGACGGGACGAGCTTGACTCCTACCAAAAAGACTAACCAGCACTAGTAAAATACAGGAAAGGGAAATAGAGGCTTTTATCTAGTAGTGGGACATTCCAGATTGAAGACAGAAGACAAATGTTGGTTAGAAAACTAAAAAAGTGCTCTATAGATCTGTTACGTAATTGTAGATAAGTTAAGATAGTAATACTTACATCTTGTCTATCACATAAAGCCAGTATCCGATCAGAGTTGATAATCGCTTGAGTCAAGTTAACATTGCCGAATGTTGTTGTCAAGGCAACTACTTTTGGGCTGGAAATACGTATGCAAAATATGTAAGATTAATCGATGAATATGTGATTGATCAAGTGTTTTTGAGAAAATTTATCAAGCCTTCCGTCACCTGGCCTGGTCTTCAACGATTGCATCCTGCCTTTTATGACTTTTTGTGTCAAATGTAAGACTCTGTCGGTAGGGTTTATCCGTATTCAAGGTCGCTCAGTGCTCTCTGTAGCGACCAAGACTCAGAGTATTTCTGAAGGATGGGATCCGAAATGCAATTATCCGTAAAACCACTGGAGTTACCGACCTAGCTTGCAGAGTTAGCAAGCTGAAGAGGTAGTGGGCTGGCCACGTTAACCAAACGAGTTCTGGAGTAGAGGTCTGTTTACGGTAAGCGTACCGTGGACCACCTCCTGCCTTTTATGACTTTTTGTGTCAAATGTAAGACTCTGTCGGTAGGGTTCATCCGTATTCAAGGTCGCTCAGTGCTCTCTGTAGCGACCAATACTCAGACTATTTCTGAAGGATGGGATCCGAAATGCAATTATCCGTAAAACCACTGAAGTTACCGCCCTAGCTTGCAGAGTTAGCAAGCTGAAGAGGTAGTGGGCTGGCCACGTTAACCAAACGAATTCTGGAGAAGAGGTCTGTTCATGGTAAGCGTACCGTGGACCACCTCCTGCCTTTTATGACTTTTTGTGTCAAATGTAAGACTCTGTCGGTAGGGTTCATCCGTATTCAAGGTCGCTCAGTGCTCTCTGTAGCGACCAATACTCAGAGTATTTCTGAAGGATGGGATCCGAAATGCAATTATCCGTAAAACCACTGAAGTTACCGCCCTAGCTTGCAGAGTTAGCAAGCTGAAGAGGTAGTGGGCTGGCCACGTTAACCAAACGAGTTCTGGAGAAGAGGTCTGTTCATGGTAAGCGTACCGTGGACCACCTCCTAGGTAAGCAGATCCTGAAAAGATGGCCCTTAAAGGTGGCACAAGGAATCCAAGGGAATACGTTTTGTTTCTTACCCGCCGAAGTATTTCTCATTGAGCAAGCTCATTGTTATAGCAAATGCATCATCTGCTCCTCCATCGTGATCTATCACTAACTTTTTGGTTGAAACTGGCACAGCTTCGAGACTGAAAAGGGAATAAAACTATTTAATAACTAGTCAGGTCAAAATTATTACAAATAAAGGGTGCTTCACGCCTGTTCCAGCCCCCGTAGCATGACCACCGTAGACAAGGATTACTTTGACGAAAGTATCGACAAAATGACAGATAGTGCAAAGAAATCTGTCACTGTGTCGACACAATCTGTAATTTTGTCGGCTGGTCAGAATTTTCGATTCAGCAGCATTTGTAGAACAACAAATATGGTCAAGTGGACCTAAGTATTTACTACACATAAACTGGAACCTTATTCGGTTCCTATAATGAGCGGGAAACTCCAAATCCAACAATATCTTTGAATAGTGTTATGATCAGATCGGCACGATTCCTTTTACAAAAGTGAATTTACCAATTTTTTTTTTCAGAAGCCTTGTTTGTCCCACTGCTGGCTAAAGGCCTCCCCCATCTACTATCCTTTCAGGTACTCTTCTCCTGCGCCACCTCGAACCAGCCTTCGTGATGCGCGTCTAAATCATCTCGCCACCATTTTCCAGGCCGGCCTCGGCGGCGCCGTCCTTCCTCAGGCACCCATCTTGTTGAGCCCTTTGCCCAGCGATCGTTATGCATGCGGTTCACCTAAATATTATCACCATTTTTTTGGGAGTATGCACCCGAAATATATAACCATCTGACCTAGGACTAGAGATTTCCAGATGGGATAACGAAAGGTCGGAGTCCAAGACTTTACACTTAACAAAGCGGGCGGTAATAATTATACCAACGAAGTAGAAGAAGTAAGCTCTCAAAAACATATTTAATTTGATAAACTAAAATAATATTTTAATCAAACTACTATTGTCGTGCTTGGTGCAATTATTGCTCCGTGCCTACCGTTAAAAAAGAAAATCGGCTAAGTGCGTGTCCGACCACGAATATATAATACCAAGTGAGCAACTATTTATCCGGTTATTGCGACAGGGGAACGAATCAAGAGCGAGCGAAGCGAGTTTGGGACTTGTGGCACCTCAAATCGGATAGGTTAGGTTCGAAAGGGGATGGTGGCATCCCCCTTCTTGTTAGGTTACTTTAAACCCTGTAAACAGAAATAGGGTCTACGTCGACTACGTCTTATCTTCAATCAAATGGTTAATAACCTTGTTTTAGTTTTTTTCTGAGTCCTTGTTATTATCACATTGATCGTAATGAGTAAATAAAATAACTAGTAACTCAAATTTGTATTTCAAGTCGCCATTTTAAACTTTTGTATTTGCCCACTTAGTATTTCAGAATTTTTTACACATAAATTTAAATTTATTTTCGCTTGTTTAAATACTAGCCGATAAATAATAGAATTTTCTGTGTTTTCAAAACTCAATACTTTTATTTCATTTTATTTTACCGAAAGTATCACAAATAGTTAATATTTTGAGATCCAATACTACCCTAACTTTTATTACATGTATGGAGTCATCATCTGGCTTATTCATCTCCATCTTAGCCTTTTTCCAACTACATGATTATGTTAGTGTCGGAGCGATTACCTATCGGACCTCAACAACCCAGTTAGTACTGGGTAATACTTGTACCATACCCCTTGTTAAGACTGGTTGTCAGACTTTCGGGCCACTGACTACCTGTAACAGATGTCAAAGATCTACATACGATAGCCGGGACCAACGGCTTATCGTGCTTTCCGATGCACGGGGGAAACTAGGTATGTAATGTGGTCACCCATCAACGGATCAACTTAGGCATGCGCGGCTTAACCTGAAGATCGTCCCGAGTGACTGTTATTATTTAGTGTCAGTGGAGTGCCACTGCTAATATTATGTACTAGCTGTGCCCGGCGGTTTCACCCGCCGCTATTGACTTGTTTTTTCTTGTATCCATTGGTCGTAGCGTGGTGTTTTATAGCTTAAAGCCTTCCTCGATAAATGGACTATCCAACACTAACAATTTTTTTTTAATTCGGACCAGTAGTTCCTAAGATTGGCGCGTTCAACCAAACAAACGAACTCTTCAGCTTTATAATATTATAGTATTATAGATTTTTCTTAATTTCGTCATACTGTTATTTAGTAGTGTAGATATCACGGTTTTTTTTTCCTATTTCCATCGATAAAAAATGGGTTTATGATAATTAGACGATATACGAAAATAAACTGAAAAAGAAACTTTGCCCCACATTAGGAATTTCTCCTGTATCGTGGGTGCGTTTATCAATATTTAAGCTCACAAACACAAACAGCCAGACCCGGAAAAACTACCTGCCTGTAGGCCATACAAATATTTGTTCCGTGCGGGAATCGAACCCGCAACACGAAGCGCAGCCGTCCGCCAAATTATAATAGTCAGTCGTCAGCTATAATTATGACGTTCAATTTAGTTATCTGGCTACGTAATTCTTTTAATTAGCTAGGTAATTAAGTTTGCTTTTATTTCTAACCAATTTATGTTACGGATTTTAAATTCTAAAATAAATACTTGGAATTTAATATACTTTTTCAATGGTAGACAAAATTTAAATACGGAAATAATTGACCTAATGCAAATAAATTAAGATAGCATTGTATTATAATACTAAAATGCCCGTTTTACTAGTCAAGACTGTGACTAGACTCTCGGCCTAGGGCCGAAAGTTGAAAATCCTAGAGCTTTTATGTGGACATAAAATGGATGAATATGTGATCTATTGTTAGTTAAAACAACGAAAAATCAAAGTAGTACTGTGTGTGTTCTTGTGATCAGAAGGTACTAAGTAATTAATTAGGTTTTACTTCACAAATGAGTAAAATATAATGAAGAGATATTTTTTACAAAATCCTTAAAACTCAAAGAATAAACAAAAGTATTATTTACAAAAAAAATACGTTTAAAACTTACCAGCCAAGTAAATACACCAAAAATAAAACAACAGTAATATTATCTGCCATAATTCAACCGACAGATGCAAAAAAGTAATTAGCTATCTGCGTAGTCTTTACAAACACTGAAATAAAATAAAGAAACAGCCAAATTTGAGTCTGACTACCACCGCGACTAATAAGTATCTGTGATCTGACATGAATATTATTAGGTACTATCAGTTAACTTTAAGATAACGAAGGATTGAGATAAGGAAGACCAAAACATTTAAGGATTGTCTAAGGGATGCCATGAAAGTAAAAGTATTTGATACAGTAACGACTGACACCACTGAAGTAAAGAACGAAGACGACGAACGAAGACGTGTTTCGTCGACCCTGAGTAAAAAGAAACAAGGTCAGCCCAGCTGTTGGCGTGTAGCACGCTGAGGCATCTCCGTTCTCTATGAATGAGCAGACAAATAACAATAAGGTCATAAATAGTCATGATCAATTGACAAATAAGGCAAGATATTTGGTATCGTTGAAAAAGAATAAGGAAGTCGATATATAGAATACTTTTTATTAGTTACATGAATACTTTTTATTATGTACACCATAAAAATTACAGGCACAAAAAGTACACAATATCTACACAATGTAACACAATGGTGGTCTTATCGGTTTAGCGTGCTTTAGCGATCTTTTAACAGATACTAATAATCGCATAGAAATAGTATTTTTACACGTTTTTGAGCACCGACATTAACAGCTGTGGCCAATCTAGGAGCATAGGTTGCCCACTAAATAAGTAATCTGGTCAAATGGCGTATCATCGATCACATTTCGCCAGTTATGTTTAAGTTTATGTAATACGAGGCCTATTGCCATCAACCGGGCACAAATTCAGTCATGCTATTGAAGGAGGTGGCGGGACGTGAGAGGGAAAGTGCCTCACGTCCCAGCCGCCGCGGAAGACGCCCCGGCGGTGGGGGTCACGTGGTGGCTCCCGGCCACCGTAGGCGCGGCCCTGTGGACGGCGAGTTATGGGCTAGCGGCTAGCTCGCCGTACGGCCGTCTTATGACGACAGGCCGTGTCGACGGCGCGTTCGTGTTCCACGCGCGCCTCAAACAGATGTCAGCAACCAAGTAGAGGTCCGCATGGGCCGATGCCTGCCACGGCTGCGGGACTGTTCGAAAGAGATACCGTGGCCCTGGAACACAAAGGGCAAAGAAGGAACAAGGATGGGTTTTAGTCAGTACAAGTCTGACACTCCCTTCCGCTCCGCCCAGAGTGGGGGGGGGGGGGAATTTGATGATTTCCCATCCGGATAAAAAAAAGAAGACATGATTATAATGTGTTATTGTTATCAGTGAATAAGAATATTGTTTCAGATAAACAGCTTCAATGTCGAAAACATAAATAACTACCGTAACCTACAGAGTTTATGTGCAAATAGAACAGTATGGGGAAATCGTAATCTTTTTGAGATACGGGGAAACTGTCTTGGAAGTCATAAGCTAATTTTTCAAGCAAACAATTTTGCCATGTCTTAGTCAAGTGCAATAAAAAATTTTGAAACTAACTTTGTAGGAACGACGCTCTTTCACGTAGGTCATTTCATTGTATCGGATAAAAAGTCTTATTAAAAAAACACAATTTTCACTGTTGAAGTCACATTTATAATTTTTAAAATTACAATTGATATATTCGAGTATCTCGGATATGTCAGGATGTGCTCCATTAGGCTTGTACATCATGTGGGCAGAAAATGGGTTTCGTGCAATAAAAATACACTGGATGCAATACACTGTTTGTATTAAACTAACAAATTACTTGAAATTACAATTTAACACAATAACACTGGACACAATGAATCGGGTACAGTTCCGGGACGTCTCAACTCCGCTGCGATCAGACACTTCTTCTCGTCCTCGCTGCTAGCTCGCCCGACTCTGTATAAGCACGCTGTGTTGTGTGGGTAGGCTAGTAAGTAGGTCACGTGATGTCACCACTGAACACTGGCGTACTTGCGATTCATTTTATGTCTATACTAACGACCGGATCCGACATATAAAAGTCGATGTTTGGACATGTCTCTATTTCACCTGTGTCACTATTAAAATAATAAATACGATAATGATTATTCTTATTTCAGACCCTAAACACGGAAATCACCGTAGGTCGAGCATAAAATTTAATACTGGACTACAGTGATTTTGTTGTTCTTGATATGAGAGTGGTTTTAGGTTGGGTTTACCCAGGAATAACGAAAAATTACCAGTTTTCGGAGATCAGTTATAGTTTTTTTTTAATTGCTGTTTGAAATTTCTACGAAATAGTAAAATATGTATGTTTGGTCCTAACTAAATATTTTTTTGATATTTTTTATAAAAAAATTATGAAAATTGCTTAGAAATGTATTCTATAAATCATTGAAAATATCTGGTACAAAAATAAATAAAGACAAATTTAATAAAAAACCGCGAATTTATGTTTTACATCAATTGGAATCATCTAGAAAAGTAAAAAAAAAATTGATCATTATTTAAAATTAATGTCTATGTAAAACTTATCTAATTTATTTAGCCTGGGTTATCCCACTGCTGGGCAAAAAATTCCTCTGCCTTAGTTTCATAATTATTTACTCTCAACTTGTAATAACCAACAAGCACAAGTATACACTACACACACTCTAATAACTAAAAAACTAGAGCTGATCTGGTACACTAATGACTTTATTCTTAAGTTATAAGTAATAAATAATCAAAATAAGCAAAAATATCGAATGCAACACAACTTTTTTTTTTTTGTAAACCTCTGAATTATCAGTTAAATAAGGTTCAATGTGACACACCTGTTTAACGTAATATTCATTTATTTTATAAATGGAGTATTTGAAAATTCTCTGTCTCAAGACGAAGACAAAAGACTGAGTTTCACAAACTATTGTTAAGGATTTACAGAAAAAAATAAAACAACGATTTTCTTTTAAAAATATTTAAATAATTTATCAGTTTTATACAAAATACTTAAAAATAATACGTATTTTATTTACAGAACTATACTGGATACAAAGACGATTGCCGTTCAGCAATTTGTCCGTACCAGTAAGATTGAACCTTAACGGATTGTTATAGATACTTATTTAGTCTGAACAATTTTTTATTACAGAACCAACAATGAAATGTCAAAAAAATCTGCCTTCTTGATGTAGCGGGCACACGCCGCGGCTACTGAGCATGAGTTATTGAGTTCAATTTCTAGCTCTGGTAAAGTGCTATTTAGTTTTTCATTAGGAATTTCTCAGTACCAGGAGTCTGGATTTGAGCCCGGTTGATGGCATTAGGTTCGCCCCTTATTACTTGCGACTTAAACATAAATGTAGGTGTACTAGGTACAACTCTGCCTAAAACTTTAAGGATTACAGAAATGATGCTAAGTTGTGTAAAAAACATCGGTTTCCTAAATTTTGATAATTTTTCAGGGTTGGTTCCATATCAAAAGATGTTCAGTTACAAATGAGCACCTACAACACTCTTGTATAACTCTCCTTCAATCTAATACCCTGTATATTAATGCGTGGGACTCTGCTATCTTTTTTAAAAGGAAAAAAGTTCCTACCAATATTGTTAACAAAAAAGTAGCTAGCCAAAGTCTTTTTCTACATTTCAATTGTTAAGCTAAATGGTCAATTTTTGACTAAACAGGTCACTGGAATAAGTTTTGGTCATAAATAGGATTCTACCACTTCTTATGCTAGTATTCCGTTATACTTAGTGATACACAAAGATGTAGATATATATACCTAGATAACGCAAGAGCAACTACTTCGCGTGCTCGGCTTAAGCATTTGAGCGTTCATCCAAAAAGTTGGCAACGTCTCAAATAGCGGTCAAATAAAATAATTACCTGTTTTAATTATTTTGGTAATATTACTGTATGGGAATAAGAAATATGGCTAACTAGTGAACTGGAATATTAATAATGGATTGGAATTAAAAAACTGAATTTGATATTGTAACCGTTTTAGGTGTAAAAAAGGCATTTGGAAATTTTCCAAATATTTTTTTTACATCTAAAACGAAATATTCGGTGTTACGATATGAATTATTGCATTTCATAATCAATATTTTAGTTCACTCGTTAGCCATATTTCTTATTTCCATTGAGTAATATTGCCAAATTAATCAAACTAGCTAAATATTTGACAGCTAACTTGGCTTATGTCGCAGCAAGCTCATTTGTTTAAAACAACAACGTTACAACGTGTCCTCTGCACATTCAAAGGAGTAGGACGTCTGAGATGCAAACTGACGTACTAAGAGACCCATGAAATTATAGTCTAATGAGGCATTTCAATTTCCATCATCTGCCTAGCCTTTTCCCAACTATGTTGGAGTCAGTTTCCAATCTAACCGGATGCAGCTGAATACCAATATTTTACATGGAGCGACTGCCTATCTGACCTCCACAACCCAGTTAGTACTGGGTAATACGATACCAATTGGTAAGACTGATTGTCAGACTTTTGGGCCACTGACTACTTATCGACTGTCAAAGATCTACAAATGACAGCCGGGACCAACGGCTTAACGTGTTTTCCGAGCCACGGAGGAAACTTCGTATGTAATGGGTGGGCATCCATCTACAGACCAACCTAGGCAAGTACGGCTTAACCTAAGATCGATCCGAGCGGCTGTTATTATTTAGCCACGAGCTCCAACCTAGCTCCAATCGCAACGTTAGAGGCCAATGCTGCCGTCGTTACCCAGTGCCACTGAAAACATACTACCGCGCTCACTGACAGTCGACCAGATTTAATCCTTATGCCCTTAGTAATAAGGTTGAAAAATGGTTATCTGCGGTAGTACATTATTGTTCTTAGTCCAGGATTAAAGCTCAGAAGAATATACTTCCAGCAGGAAATTCATGTACTTTTGTATATTTGCTGTTTGAAGCATTCTTGCAGTTTGAAACCATCCCGTAAAGTCACTTGTGGTTATACCTCGACTGTCACCTGAAAAAAAAAATGTATTTACTAGAAAGTTTTGATGAGCGAGTAAATTTTGAAACAGTTTTTAAGTACAGTTCAGTTTTGATGTAAATTATTTAGTTATGTCTAGTTTTCTTGCAAAATCAAAATATTTAAATTCATACAGACACAGGCGCTCATAAAACTTCGAAAGATAATTGCACGGTTCGAGTTGATCGTTTCCTATGGAACCGGCCAGAATCTCCGTGGTTACTTGCATGACAACATTGTAGCATTTATCTTGCTGCATATCAATTATGTTTTGCCAAATAAGGATTTTTTTAATATATGTCATAAGCATAAGCATAAACAGCCTATTAATGTTCCCACTGCTGGGACACAGGCCTCCTCTCTATGAGAGGGAATAGGCTGTAATCCATCACGCGGGCCCAGTGCGGGTTGGTAGATGTCACATGTCTTCGAATTTTTGGTTCTAGGACATGCCGGTTTCCTCACGATGTTTATCAGATACATGATCTCTATATGTCAGATATGTTAGAATTTATTCAGTTAGGCTCGTACATCATGTGGGCAGACGTTGGGTTTCGTGCTATGAACACACACTGGGAGCGTTTTACTGTTTCTAGCAAAACTAACGAATTATTTGAGATTACAACTTAACACAATAACACGGGACACAATGAATCGGGTACAGTTCTAACTCCAGAACGATCAGACATTGACTGTCGCTTCGAGCTGAACATCAGGGCTTTGTAGAAGCACGCTGTGGTGTGGGTATACTTATAAGTAGGTCGCATGATGTCACCACCGCATACTTTCGGTTAATTTTAAGCCCGGATCCGACATATTGATGTTTTTAAATAGTAGCACGGATCCGACTCCTACTATCACAGGTATGCAATTTGGAGTACTCTATATTATCGATAGCCATAACCAAGAAGATTGGATTAGTTTTATCTAATCTTCTTCTTCGTATCATCGATATGTTGTATAACACATCGATGGTAGGCGTAAGAAATCTAGGTATTTAAGTATACCATGTGAAAGGGGCATCGACGCATACACGGTTACCATGAAGTAAGCACATGAGCCCACCCCTAAAGTCAACATTTTAAACCGACGAACAATTTTGCCGCTGGCGTCATTCATGTGCTAAATTTGAACGTTGAGGTCCCCGTCAACCTATATGTTTCATCTAGAACTCGGCCATGTCGACAGCATTGGCCTCGCAAAGGTCTTCCGCAAATTGGTGCACAAAAAGCACGACAGGATTTATATTATATTATAAATTATTATTTATATTTTTTTTATTTATGAGACGTAGCATCTGACAAAATGGACAAACTTCTTACCTTCCAACATAATACCGTTTGTAGCGTTTCTGAATTCCGTTACTAAATCATTATCCAGTGCTATTGCCATTGTAGCCGGATCGAGTTGGGTCCAAGCAGGCTCTTTTGGAAGCGATATTTGTTCAAAACTGTTTAGTGCCGCCATTGTTGAAGTCCGAATTGTTCCTAAGGTGTTTATTCGCCAGTCCTGTAAAAAAAAAATCAACTTATTAGACGTACTTATTTTCTGGGCCTGAATCATTTGCCTAGCTTTTTCCCAATTATGTAAGGGTCGGCTTCTAGTAGTAACCGGATGCAGCGAATACGAATATTTTACATGGAGCGAATGCCTATCTGCCCTCCACAACCCAGTCACTTAGCCCCTTTGGTAAGACTGGCTGTCAGACTTCCTACCTGTGTCGAATGTGGCTTTACTTGTTTTCTGAGGCACGGAGGAAATCCATTCATGGAACAACCTAGGCAAGCCTTAGCACTGCTTAACACTGAAGATCGACGGATACGGCTGTTATTATTTTCCATCCGCATCATTTAAAATCTAAGAATTTATGTTTTGGTATTAAAAAGTAAACTAACAGGCATAAAAAGAAAATAATCTCGAGGGGCCACAGTTGAAAATCGTTTTCGAAGCGTTTTGTATTTCTACATCAAAATGCAACGGGATTGACATATACCTACATATTTTCGGTAGCTTACGTCAGTCTCATGCAATTTTGTCTTTCTCATTATCTTTGTCGTTGATGTCACTTGTGTCTGTGTGTGTAAAGCGACATTCAACCTTAGGCGCGAATTATACAAAAATGGCGTAAGGTGATGGCGCGGCGCAGGCGCAGCGCGTTTAAAATGTTTTCATACAAAATGTACGTACGCGATGTGTCGTGAATTACACTCAAGAGGCGCGGCGCAGGCACACCGTTCGTTCGTTCCTTTATAAATTCCACGCCTGCGCCGCGCCTTCACCTTACTCTGTTTCTGTATAATTCGCGCTTTAAGTAAGCAAATACAAGGACGAGTATTAATACAAACTTACAAGGGGAATACGTAAGGTGTCGTAAACTTGTGAGAATGGTACAAACGTGACTTTGTCAACTCTAGAACTATTCGCAACCATGTGGTAAGCTTCTGGGTCCATAGCCGCGTTAAATTCTGGGTCCGGGTGAAGAGGACCTGTGGAAATAAGAAGATCATAGTTACAATCGACTGATTTCGAGATTGACCACACTTATCGTCGAGGAATTGGTCAGAAAAAAATTGGGATGACATATCACATCGCAATATTAAAGCTATTGGTGTGATTAAACTATTATACAGGGTGGAAAGATCACTTACGCACAAACGGTTACCACGTATTCAGTACAACTAGTAAGAGTATTATATAGATCTTTGATAGATCTCTGTTTCAGGGTCCAACTCTCAAATCCCAAGACTTTGTAGGCTTCTCAATAATTGTGAAGATGTTATTTACTTGCACATCAGTACAAAAATTCAAGCGTCAAATCCACAAAATTAATCAAAATAATTCAACACAACACCTAATCATGTTACTCACAACCTATACATTTAATTTTTGAACAGTCTAGATACTAAGTATGTATACATATAACTGTACAACTGCTGTAATTAGTTTTTAGTTTTAACTTGTTCATGCATGCTGTGTTTATCGCATCATATTGTACACTTGCTGTGTTTTTTTAGCTTGTATTATTAGAGTAAAAAGTGTAGCAATTGTAGATAGTCCAATAAATAAATAAATAAATAAATAGGATCCTCCCTATTCTAAGGAGTATGAGGATTTTTTCGTAATTCTTTCCTTCATATCATGGTATAATAATATACTTCGCCTGGTATTCTCTTTCCGTGACAGCTGGGTCACGTGATTGGCCCAAGAATACGTCATCAGTTGCAATGCTGTCGATGTGTTGCCACGGTGTGTGATTGAATTACCCGAGCAAAATGCATTTTTAACTTAACAAAGCAATTATGAACTAATAATTCAATATTTAAATTAATTTAAAACTAAATAGATGAATCACACGAGTTACTAAATAGTTAAGCTAGTTATTAATTTATTTTATTTTCATTCACTAAATGAGAGTCCCTAAATTTACTGAAAAGGACAATCAATGGTAACACTAATCGTGACGTAATCTTGGGCCATCGTGGGAAGAAAATACCTGGCGAAGTATATTATTATACAATGCTTCATAATATCCCTGTGTGACCTCCCACCAACTATACTTCTTTGATATTTCGACAAGTCAAGTTAAATAAAAGCTTATCAGAAACTAAATAAACTTACTATGAATATGGCCAGCGCCAATATATAATTGCCCAATTCTGTGGAGAAAGTCGGGGTCCACTCTTACTGCCAAGGCTATATTTGTTAAAGGGCCAATTGCAACGATTGTTAGATTTCCTGAAAAACAAAAAAGCCTCCATTAGCTTGTGAACTAAGTAAAATGTTCTAACTTACAACCATTTTACATAAGTTATAATTATTATATTATTATAGCTAGCCCATATTGTCCCACTGCTGGGCAAAGGCCTCCTTCCAAAGGTCACGATTCCGTGCTACTTCTTTCCAATTCTCAAGGAAGACATCCAGTTCGTCCCGCCATCTCCTTCGTGGTCTGCCGCGACCCCGTGTCACTGTCTCAGGGCACCAATCCTGAGCTTTACGGGCCCACAGTTCGTTCGGCATGCGACAGACATGTCCTGCCCAGTCCCATTTAAGTTGGTCAGCCTTTTGAGCCTTTTACATAAGTTAGTCTTTTTTAATTTTTTTATTAATATAAAGATGACATGCTGTGCCCACTCCAAACAAATTGTGATAAGAGCAGGAGAATGATGATGACTCTTTCTTTTAAGTCTAAGATTAGAGTATGAATGAAATTAATTAAAATTAATTAATTTTCTCCTTTATTCATTCTTTCTCTTATTTAATACATTTTTGAATATTTTTACAAAGAAAAGTAAACAAAACATTTAAAAAAATAAAAAATAGATGGCCCATCGGCATCAGGAACAAGGTCCAGGCTGCGGGTGGTCAGGGCTCCAGAGAGAGGAACAGCCTCACTATGCGTGCCGTGTCCAGGAGTACTGCTTTCTGAATCAAGCCCTTGACCCAGCCGCGCAATAAGAGCCTCCTAAGGTGTTGATCGAGGCTCTCTGCTATTAGTTCATTAACCGTAACAACTATCGGTACAATCATTGCAGAGTCCACGTCCCACATGTCGACAACCTCGTGTGCTAAATCAACATACTTGATTTTTTTATCATTCTCAGCTTTCACGAGATTCTCGTCATGAGGGACAGTGATGTCTAATTTATTTTATTATTATTAATTTAATTAATATGAATTATGCGCAGTGGAAGCGTGCTGGGCCCATAACCTGATAAAATAAGGCGAAAGGCAATTTTTAAGATATTAATATTTAATATAATTAAATAAATTTACAAATGTCAGTGCACAAATACATGGCCGAAAGCACGCCTATATAAGCAGACATGCACATCACATATTGCTATTTAACTTAGCGCAGGCGTCCATACTCTCAACAGGATGGCTATATAAGTAAACTAGCTGTGCCCCGCGGTTTCACCCGCCGCCTCTGATTTGTTTTCTTTTTGCGTAGCGTGATGTTATATAGCTTTTCTCGATAAATGGGCTATCTAACACTAATTTTTCAATAATATTAGTATAGATGAAGACCAAAAAACCGATTGTTTGAAGATATGCCAAGAAAGGAGATAACACATGACAGTTCAATTAAATTAGCTAGCTAATTAACTCCGGAGACGTATTGGGTCGATACTCATCACGTCTGGTATCGATATTTCTAAACATGATAAAACAATAAGAAATTGTTTTTAATAATATTTTTGTTAGAGTCAACGATTGAATTTATATATATTTATGTCTATTAATTTAGTTTGATGTTGTATTATTTTTTACCTATTTTAGGATTTTTTTTTTCAGGTGAAATATTTATGAAAACCTTATGAAATTATTGGTGAGTTTGAATCGCCATCTAGAACTACGTCAGCATACCATTTAAAAACCGAAAATGTTATGAGTCGTTTGTCCAAAGACCATACCTTCATATTTCTTAGAAAGTTCGATAAGGGCGATCGCTGATTGGGTGGCATCGGTTGTCACTGGAGGAGGTCGGTAGCCGGTGTCTCCCAGCCCATCATTGCCGAAATAGTTGTCAGATTCGATTCCTGATATCAGAGCTCGACGAGAACCTGCATACATCGGTATCTGTAAAGTTAAATACGTGTTTCTTTTTTTATCTGAATGGTAAATCGTAAAAAAATGTAAGCGGAATTCGCAATGGGCTGCTCATAATAGCCGTAACATCAACTTATCATAGATAGAAACAACAACAATGAACAATCACGGAAGATATCTCGTAAGTGACAGTATAAGTTTATCACAGATAGATACTTATAGATTAAAAAAGAAAACACGTGATGCACAGAGCCTGTATAACATAGGACAAGGGCAAGAAGATATGATGAGTACATAAGATTAGATAAAAATACTTTTTTTTACTTACATCGGTTCTGTTCATTAGGCGCAGTATTCTATCACTATTGAATAAGGTTTGACTAGAATGAACATTGCCGAACGTTGTGGTCAAGGCGACTACATTTGGCCTGAAAAAAAAAATACAACTTAGTGTTAGTTTAGACGTCCTTATTTTTAGGGTTCCGTTGTCAACAAGGAAAGAAACCATTATAGTTTCGCCATGTCCGTCTGTCTTTTCGCAGCTTAGCTCAAAGACTTAGTACTAGAAAGCTGTAATTGACATGAATATACAGATTAGTTACGCCGACAAAGTGGTAAAATTAAATTTCGAAAAGATTTTTTTTTAGGGTTTTTTTTTTTCTCGCGTACCCTATATTGTGGTATGTTGTTGGATAGGTCTTTAAAATTATTTTATTGAGTTTGAACAAATACTTTTTCGATTAAGGGATTCGTTTGTGAAATATTATGCTTTAAAGTGCTAATTTTTGTTAGCACCTAAACGGTTGTTTGGGTATATGAAGCAAATTACGGTGGTTGTATATAAATAACGAAATTAAAAGGAAAACTATCACAGCTAAGTGGGCTTTACAAGTTAACGAGTAATTTGACTATTACTCGTTACAACTTATAAAATGTACATGGATAACATATTTTCCTAAACATAATGTATGGGAGCACAGGTTTTTCAACTGCAAAAATGTAAGTTTGCTTTTTTATTATTACAATAAAAATCATCGTTCGGAGGCAAATCCGCATATTTTATTTGCACATTTTTTATTTTGATGGGTAACTACGGAACCTTACATTGTTCATGTCGGACACGCACTTGGCCGGTTTTTTAGTAAATGAGACTTCCATTGACATCGCGAAAAAATATCAGCTGCCCCATATATTTAAGATAGAGAAGGTTTGAATGGGACAGTTGTATTTTTCGCGTTGTCCATGTTGGCCCTGAGGAGAAAGTAGTTCAATCTGATGGACTATAACAGAGGTAGTCTTAAATTCATATTCTATTTAAGTACTTTTTCACCACTACCATTGACACACCACATAAAACTGTTTTACATCCGTGACCTCTCTAATCCAGGTCCAGTTGAAAACCAGCGTCAGGCACTAGTTGCCCGGCATTTTGCTGAACTGGACCTATTTGGCGCAGCTATGAGGCACACAGTGTTACATTATGTTTTATTTTTTTTTAGTTTTAAGTTTTTTTTTTCTTGTATTATTTTTATTTTATATTGTGTGCACTTGTGGCATGTGCCAAATAAATGTATTTTCTTTCTTTCTTTCTTCTTTCTTTTATATTTATGACTACCTCTGTTATAGTATGTTGTTTGAGTATGACTGATACATGCATACTCTATGGTCAGGGTCACTCACTATATTATAGTCTAAGCTATAGGAGTAGAGGAAGACCAAAAAGCGATGGCTGGACTGTGTGAAAAATGATACGGCTAGAATGGAGGTGACTGCTACGATGACGAGTAATAGAGAGTAATGGCAGAAGAAGACATGCTGCGCCGACCCCAAATAAATTGGGGTGCATGAAATAAGCCTCCCCGAGCGACGTATCCACTGAGTCACTATACGTCCGGCGCACCCTGGGCAGTCAGCGATCCCCCTGCTGACTGGCTTATCCTTTCACCACGATGGCAATCCAAAGTCCACTTATAAAACCGGCTTTGTGCGTAGTCTCGGTCAACATCGAAGGGTTCTCACAAGACAAATCAGAAATTATTTCCGATGTCTACCGCAAAACTCACTGCGACATTCTTGGCGTCCAAGAGACCTACCGAGCTGAAACTCAAAGCCGGCCATACATCGATGGACTTACGCTTATCGCCGAGATCTGTCACCCGAAACACGGTAACGCAGTGTTTGCTTCTCTCGGCGTAAGCATACTATCCACCAAGTGCTCAATTGAGAAAGGTGAGGACAGGAGAATGATGGTATTATTGACTTGATTAATTTCGTGTTCAAACGATAATAAGTGAAAGATACCGATAATGAGGGACAAAAATGAACAGAAAGTGAAACGTTGAATATCAATTCTCCAAAAATACACGTGGATTACAGAAGTGTGAAAGATAAAAAGATTTACGTTTCTTTTATATGATTGAGCACAATATTATCGCGAATACTGATAAAACTGACATATGATGACTTATATATAGCTTTTAATTGATGTTTGACTATCTTTACATTAAAATAAATATTCGATTCTCAATTTCATGGCTAAATGATAACGTCTGCTCAGGTCAATTGTCAGGTTAAGCCGCGCTTGCCTAGGTTGGTCCGTGGATCGGTGACCAACTTTACGGTATACGGCTGTGATTTGTAGACCTTTGACAGTCTTTACAGGTATTCAGTGGCCCGAAAGTCTGACAACCAGTCTTACCAAGGAGTATCGTATAAACCAGTACTAATTGAGTTGTGGTGGTCAGATAGGCAGTCGCTCGATTAAAAATGTAACTACATTCGGTTAGACTGAAAGCCGACCCTAACATAGTTGAAAAAAGGCTATGTAGATGATGATTTAATCCTTAATTTTCGGTGATTCTCACTCAACACCCACCACAGGATACTGATGATGATGATGATGGTAGATACTTACCCGTCAAAGTATTTCTCATAAAGCAAGGCCATCGTGATGGCAAAGGCATCGTCTGCTCCTCCATCATGGTCTATTACCAACTTCTTCATTGATAATCTTGGTGGTACAATTCCATCAGCCTCAGAGTCAGAATCAGAGTCAGAATCAGAGTCAGAACTGAAAATTGAAATAAATAAAGTTAATATTGAGTTTGACTGCCTCGTTGGTCTAGTGATCGCAAGCGCGACTGCTGAGCATGAGGTCCTGGGTTCGATTCCGGGTCGAGCAAAGTGTTATTGGGTTTTTCCATCAAGAATTTCTCAGTAGTAGGCACGGAGTGTAGATGTGTGGCCGGTTGATGGCAATAGGCTCGCCCATTACAACAGAGGACTTAAAAAACTCACTGAATTTTATTCATTACTCATTTGGTCACAAGATTACATACGTACAGACGCCAGCACAACAAGCTACCCGAAACTGTCAAATTTTCCCAATCAACCTTGAACCTAAAGCTTTAGCGAAAGTAAAGTTAAAAATCTATTAAAGAAATTTGACAAATTGTAGTTGCTTGATATGCTGGCGTTTGTACATAAACTCATGCCATTTTCCTATGAGGGTAGGCAGAAATCATAGAACGCTACAATATACTCCATTCACCTTGTCCACTTTCTTACATCTGGCCACATACGCACACCGTTTGCGAGTACTACGCACCTGATCTTTCTGAAGAATCTCTCCAATAAGGTAAGTTTATGACAAGATTACAAATGGAACATAATATTTGAGTACGGTAGTCTGTTTGTCAGTGGTAACAGAACCAATATAAGGTGGCCTCACATTCTATTGAATCTCTAGACCACGCTAGGTCAGTGGAAGGTCAAAGTGTTACCACCAACTCATGGTCTACCTTACGAGCGATGAAGAAATAAAGTGATTAAGTGGTACTTACTTTCTACCAGGTAATACAATCGCCAAAGTAATTCCTACTATCAGAAGCAACACTACTGCAGTAGCTCCAAAGTATACAAGAAGTCTTTTCTGATCCACCATGGTAAATTTGTAATTTCTTTATCTGAAAAATAAATAAAATTCTTTGTTAGCACTTCAAGGCACAAAAATCTCTGACTCCGGGGCTGTTCGAAAGATATACCGCGGCCCTGGATCGCAAAGGGCGAAGAAGGAACATGGATGGGTTGTACAAGTCTGACACTCCCTTCCACTCCGCCCAGAGGGTGCTCAGATCATTTGATGATTTCCCAATCCAAAAAGAAAAAGCCCTGGCGCTCGTACTATGAATTCCTTTATCACAAGAGTTAGCCAAAATGTCATGAAAATTATTTTAAGTAAAATGAGGATGGCTAAAATACCAAAGAAACGATGGATGAGCTGTATTAAAGATGATATGGTAAAAAAGGGGTCGATTATTGAGAAAACAACTAACAGAGAAGTATGGGAAGAAGAGACATCCTGCGCCGACACCAAGTAAATTGAGAAAAGAATGATGATGACGCTGACTTCTCTGCTAATGTTGATTAAGTACAAAAATGATTTGAGATGGATTTACTTCGTGTGGGAGTACGGCGAGATGGGCAAGCGATATTGTTGCCATCGCGGAGATGCCCTGGATAAGGGTGACACAAGAAGGTGAAGCTTTGCGCACAAGCAAAAAGGAGCTTACACCGAGCAGTGGGCGAACTCGGGCTAAGGAAGACTATGATATTGTAGGTGCATATAAAAGTGAACATTAAATAATAAATTGCATATCGATAAGGGATATTCAAACGTACCTACACCTATCAATTGCTGCAAAGTAATGATTAGAACAAAAAAACTGTTATTCATATAGGATAGATATCACAAAATTTGATAGGAGGTGATAACAGCTAGGTGCTGAATCACATTTTATCATACGAATCAATTCACTTATCCGATGTGTACGCATCTTCATGCAAGATAGCTATTGTCAACGGACAAAATGCGGATCAATAATGATAAAAATATATGACGCAGAGCTAATTCTGTCGCAGGGTGGGTAAAGATTAAATTATTTTTGTGACTCTGTAGTGTAGGTCGGTACTCATAGACGCCTTATATGTCAAATTTGATGATCAAATACATCAGTGGTTAAGCTGGAAGTGGTAGGGTAGTCCGCGAAATTCAAATTTTCTTACGTTTTTTGAAATTTGCAGGTCAGTGTCAGGTTATATGTTAATGCAAATATGATTCGTGTCCGTAACACGTATGTATTTACAGAATTATAATTCATGTTTATATATTCTTGTAGTTAATCTTAGTATTATTTAAAATTATTTTCATATATACACCTACCACTGCTTGTCTCCGCATCACCCAAAGATTGACTGGTAGAAAATGCCTATGGCATTAAGTCCGCCTCTGTACTTTTGTGCTTAAAGTGTTAAATAAATAAATAAATTTAATCATTAAAATCATCAATGTAACTCACTAACGTCATTTAATTTTAATCTCATTCAATAACTATTTCATGAAAAAGTGATGGGGATATGAAAATTTGAATTTCGCTAGCTAGCCTAGGTCTTTCATCTTAAAAAACTCGAAGAAGAAGAAGACTTGTATTGCTGACGGTACCTACTTAAGTAACGAACCTCACCCCACTGGGTTTGCAATTTTGATTTGGTGGAATTTTGGGTCTATTATTAAAGGGGAATGCCTATAAAATGCTTAAAATGGACAAAAACTACGAATAGTCCTTAATTGTTTTTAAAATAAAATATGTGTAATAAAATAATTCTCAAGTTTGTTTAAGTAGGGTATAAAATATAAAAATCATTAAAATATTTAAGTTGATATCCGTTTAATTAATTCTTATTTTTATTGGAGGTCAGTGCTTACTTGACACGAGTAAGTGACATTCAGCCAAACAGGAAACGTCAAATAATCCCCAACGAAGTATTTTACAGAATTATTGAATAGTTATCATTAATTTAATATAATTCGACCTATGTGTACCATAAATCTAATCATAATAATATACGCATGTCAATATTAATTAAAATCAAGTTATTTTTTAAATAGAAAACGTATCGTAGGCTGTATGAATAACATGTCCTTTGCCTTAAGCCGCGTATAGACATCGCGAGGCGTGCGTTGCGAATGGTTCGTCTCGCATGCTGCGTGCTGTGTGGACGTGTGTACTCACAGTGAGCATTCGCGTCATACAATCGTCGCGAATGGTGTCTCAGTGCGAGCCGGCATGGTTGTTTGCGTGCTCAGCTTGAGCATGTGTCGTTCGGGACGCATGCATAAATGTACCGTCCTATGCCTCAGCTTGAGGCATGCGTGACGAACCATTCGCGACGCACGCCTCGCGATGTCTGTACGCGGCTCTACTGACTGTTTGACATTACTGCATTTTCGATTGTTTGTTTACTTGATTCTTTTGCTTGCGACTTGAGTTACGTACAGATTGCTTTTTATGATATAACGACGACTGTGGCCATTTTTTAAGGATTTTGATTTTACTTCTACACACGATAACAATTTTTGAACACGGACTTAGATTGGACCCGCCTAAACGACGGCTTTTTGATGACGGACCTGAACCTGCTTTAAATACGACGCTGTTGTGTATTTTGGACTTGTGCCCCGTGTACATTTAAAAATGGGTAGAAACCCGCACTGTGTTAATTATTATCTCGATATTTCAATTAGTAACCAGTCAGTCAGTGCAAAATAATGAAGTACGTTGTTTAATATAGGCATGGATAGCACCACAAGCTGTAAGTATTGAGATTCCCTAGTTTTCTTGCTTATTTATATTGGACGCACTGTTAAACAACAATTAAATTATGTGTTGTCCTTTTACTCAGGAACAAGTTGCTAAAAAAAAATGCAAATGCTTTTTTGTTGTTTTATTATTGCATATTAATCCTCAACCTAGACCCATATTTCAGAAAAAGGTTTGTAACTGACTTCTACCCAGTTTTTTGATAATTATTGAAATTGTAATGGGTCACCTACGATTTGTAGTAACATTAGGCGTATATTTTATTGTTGTTCATTTCAGGCATTTTTTATATGGCTGATGGACATTCTCCTTGAATGAGCTCATTGTTGGTTTAATAGAATGCCATTGCCAAACAATTTTGTCCCTTATTGACAAATGTCTGTCACACAAAATCATTGTTTTTCATAATATTACGCCCATTTTTCGTCATCCGCGGAAGCGACTATCAATTTTACGCACAAGATAGTCACATTACTTATCAATAGATATATGAACACGGCTGAGTCACCAATGTTAAACTTTTATTATATCCATTTTTTGAATTGAGAACTTGCGAAACTCTGAAGTTATGATTTTGCATAATTTTATTTTTATAATTACTTTAGCACTATTTAATACCCGCGATCTCGTCCGCGAGAAATTATTTTAAAAATATTACTTCCCTATTTGAATCGGATTTTGTCAACAATTTCTAGGGTTTTAATTTTTTTGCACGGAACCCTAACCCTTTTTCTAAAATAAAAGTAGCCTAACGTAACCTTAGTTACGCCTCTAACTTCAGAAATCTGCCAGTAAAAGTCCCGTCAAAATCGGTCCAGCCGTTACAGAGATTAGCCGGAACAAACAGACAGTGAGATAAAAAATTTAAAAAATATTTATTGTTATCAGTAACGTATGTTCCTTCATATGCATTCAGTAAAAAGCTGTTATTTTGAAATTACTAACAGACACTTCAATTTTATTTATCTGTATAGATAACGCCCATTTTTCCTCATTCGTGGAAAACGACTAACATTTTTACGCACGAGTTAGTAGCATTTCTAATCAATCGATGTAAGAACACTGTTGAGTCACCACTGTTAAACTCTTTGTAGAATCCGGGTTTTGAATTGTGAAATAAAAACTAAAAAAATAAATTTGAAGTTAAGCTTTTGCTTAATTTTATATTCATAATTACTTTGAAATTTAAAATTCCGAAGCAAACAAGCAGAAAAAACTTGAGATTCGCGGGCTACATGGTGATGGATTGAAGATCCTGCAGGAATTACTACAAGAAATGCGAATTTAGTGAACGCTAAGTACTCCAAACAATATCTATATTCAGAAACGTTATCATTCTTTATTAACTAACGTCTACTATCAACGGAAACAAAACCTGTTACTAATCTAAGTAAATACGTTGCTTGTCTTAGTGTTACTTGATTATTAAACTGGGTGTTAGCTTGCCTAGCTACACCTAACTAGGTTTTCTTTGGTAGAAGGCATTGACATCTAGTATGTCCATCAAGTTTGTTATTTTTGGTACATTCCAAAAGTGATCACAGCCACAAATGGTATCTGCAAAATCTATCACAGACTGCACCGCCCCAATATGACTGGTTATAATGGCAAGGGCAACAGGTGGTAACCCAGGATTGATAAGCTAGAGGAGAAGAGTACGCCCATAGACATAAACCAGTGTTTTCTTTGCGGTTACAGCAATTCTAGAAAGGATCCTAAACAACGCTTTAAACAAATTCCTTAACAAACATCAGCTCATAGCTGATAATCAGGTTGGTTTTCGCTCAGGATTCTCTACT
The DNA here is from genome assembly GCA_910589295.1 of Noctua janthe. Classification (NCBI taxonomy): domain Eukaryota; kingdom Metazoa; phylum Arthropoda; class Insecta; order Lepidoptera; family Noctuidae; genus Noctua; species Noctua janthe. Next base: position 5,391,115 of record OU342556.1, on the reverse strand, counting down.
GAAGATGTAGTTCTTGAGCTGACACAATTGGTTGCTAGGAATCTTGACAATAGAACTAAAAGTCTAGGGATCTTCTTAGACCTTTCTAAAGCATTTGACACAGTCTCTGTTCCCAAACTTATCTCTAAATTGGAACTCTTAGGAGTACGAGGAAATACCCTTGAAATTTTTAAAGACTACCTAAACAACCGGACCCAACGAGTAAAAATTGGAGAGTATATAAGTGAAGAAGTAACGACCACTTACGGTGTACCACAGGGAAGCATTCTAGGCCCCACCCTCTTCCTAATATACGACAATGAGTTGTGCAGAATGACCATCCCCAACTCCAAGATCATTGCGTATGCAGAGGACACCGCAGTCATAGTTCACGGACCAACTTGGGATAGCGTTAAGCGCTACGCAGAAGCGGCAATGTCAACTATAATGAAATGGCTCAACCTAAACTTGGTTACCCTAAACTGCGACAAAACATTGTACATTCCCTTCGCAATCCGACGTAACAACTTGCCCGACAAAAACTTCTCCATAACAGCGCACTCTTGCTCCAAACAATCCCCACAATGCTTATGTCCAACCCTTGTAAGAACTGATAGTGTGAAATATCTTGGTGTCCAAATAGACGGAAGCTTACGATGGAACAAACAGGTCGACGCCACTACCACTAGATGTTTGAGACTTTTGCATATTTTCAAATCCCTTAGAGACTCGGCTGCGCCTGATACCTTGAAGATTGTGTACTATGCGTTATGCCAATTCATCATTGGATATTGCATTACAGTATGGGGTGGTACAACTAAAACCAGTCTTCTGAGGATTGAAAGAGCGCAGAGAGCCGTACTGAAGGTGATGTCGCGCAAACCTTATCGCTATCCCACTACACAATTATACGCTGATTCTAAAGTACTTTCAGTGCGCCAACTTTTTGTACTGCAGTCAGAAAACACGCTAGCGTTCCTACACCTGACCCTAAAAAAAGGAAGAAACTACCCTTAAGTACACCCCACAAAACCGCCTTCGCTAAACACCAATATTACACATTAAGTACATACATATACAAACAAGTTCACAAAAATGTAAACATTGTCAATCTAAATAAATATGAAATAAAAACAAAATTAACGGAATGGCTACTGGATCAGGACTACCTACGAACAGAATTCCACACGCACACACACGCGCACACCCGCACCTATACACACACGCACACACACACACACACACATTATTTCACGTATTAAACATTTACTGTTACTTAAATTAGCTTTATATTCATAGTCGCTCAGGTAGATCGACACAGTCTACTAATATAGCATCACTTTTTAAGCTGAATCACTGACTCTCAAGATACAGGTTTCCTAGTTTGAGAGGCAGGGTTTTCCATATTGTGTACAGATTTCAGTTTAAGAAAAAAAAAAAATAATAATAATAATGGGCGGCTTTTGCCGCTGCTCTGTGTGGTTGCAATCGTCGATCGTCGATTATTAGGGTGTCTGTGAAGTAATCATGTTCAAGGCTGTTTGTGTATGTGAGTTTAAATGTCTGTAAACGCACCCATGATACAGGAGAAATTCGTAGTGTTGTACAAGGTTTTTTTTTTAAAAAAAAAACATGGTTTTGCAAGTTGGCACTTGATGGTAAATGATTAAAATAAAATAAAATCTTTATAAACAGGTGATTGTTCAAACATCAGTGTAGCTCTGGCTCTTGTACTAGGAGTCCCTGTATCACAAGAGCCAGACCTCTTAATTCACAGGGAACATATAAAAAACGACAGAAAAAAAAAAAAAAATGGGATACACTATAAGATATGGCATGCATTAAAAGTGTTTAAAAAAATAAAATATAAAAGAGAGAGAAAAAAAAGTGAATTTAAAATTGGAGTATACATTTTAAAAATTAAGTTAGTTTATTTGTAGATTAGTACCGCCTTTGGAAGACCCACAGTACCCAGATAAATTGCAGGTGTGTCATCTATAGAATCTCTCAAGTGCACTACATACTCGACACAAAGTCGCCGACATGTGGACTTGTGTCGACGACTTTGTCTCGGCGACTTTGTATGCGACTTTGTTGTCGGTAAGCTAGTCGGCGGTTTTAAACGTAAGTCTAAAAAAATAATCAGCGGCATATCGGCTTTGTTGCACTACTTGATATCAAGAGAGAGGCTAATGATCATATGCTTTGAGATTATAAATTTTATGAGATATATGATGATAAAGTAGGTATAAGGAAATTTACCTTTGAGAGTCTCGCACTAACACTAGTTTTTAATTTTGCAATCTCTTGATCATAGTATTTTTACACAATTTCTTGAATGAAAACAGGAAAGTTAACACTTAGGCACTTTCTAAATAAATAGTTTCTATAAAACTTTCACCAAATTAAAAACACAATATTAATTAACTATTCACTTACTACTGAGACCACCGAATTTCTGATGATACGAAAACACAGAAATATTGACTATCTTTAGTGTACGACCTTTTAACACTAAAATTCGAGATAAAACATTAGTAATTATAATAATAGCTAACAAAGCGACTGTCTAAATAATAGTCGAATCTAAATTCTATAAATAATGTAACATTATAATTTGCATATCTTAAATGTCAAAGATTTGCAAATTATAATGTTATCTGCTTTAAAGCCATTTATAAAACAAATGATAATAAAGTGATTGCAAGATAAGACCCGAATAGCGAGTCGGTCTGATAATAATTTAATTGAATGTGTCACTACTCACCCGCCTACAATTGATGTCAATGGTGACGGTCTTAATTAATTCGTTCGTTTAGGAACGGTTACACCTAAGTACGTACAATCTACATCCACAGTTTTATGTAGACCTAGTTCAGTAACTAACTGACTGTTCAGTGACTGAGTAGTCTAAACTGGTAGGTTAGCATTCATGGGTTAAATCACTTAACCCATGAATGTTAATGCTAACCTCTCAGTTTACACTACTCAGTCATGGTTGTTTTGGCGTGTAGCTATAGTCGAAAGTTAAGCCGCCATCTTTTAATAAGTTTTTTTTTTAATAAGTTTTCCACAGTTGGTTTCACTAATGTTTACCAACAGCGCACCCTATAAAATGTCATTTAAACGCCAAAATAACCATGACCATTATGCGCTATACACTGGACATATTGGCCATATTGCTAGAATATAAACGTTTAAAGTTTATATTGCCAGAATATAAACAGAAAAAAATGTCAATTTAAAAATATAAGAGATTTCCCCGGAAATCTTTTATATTTTCTTAAATGTCCACGGAGTTAACGTTGCCTTACTGTAGCATCCAAAGTTACATCCTACATAAAATTAATAAATGTTATTACTCAATTGACGATTTTTTGACTGATAACAATTTAAATTGATAATATGACATTTCTGAACACCTGACTGAAATGATAAATGTAATTAATTTAATTTTTGACGTCATAATGTAATGTATGTAAGGTGTCATTTGTTTTAATTATTGACATTCCAAATTTATTAAATTTTAATTTTAATTATACTATGTACTAGTTTAGTACACCTGTTAGAGTAGGATATGGTCCTGAGCTATATTTGTTGTGTTTCATCGTTATGTGTGCCCATATTCAAGCAAAATAAATGATTTGATTTGATCCTTAAAATTGAAGGTAGGTCAAATACTTATTGGATAAGAATTGTAAAAAAACATATTCATATGTCTGTGTACCGTATAACCTACCTACCCCTCTCCCCCTCATCTCCTTTTCAAGATGGACCTAGTAATGCAGACCACTGTGCTAAGTTCCAATAGACTCACTTGATAATCAAAACCTTGAAGCCTTCAAACCTTCAAGCCTTGGTGGGCCAATACTTACTTCGTCTGAAACGAATTCGTCGCTTCAGTGTATGCACGTATTTTATCAGACAGCTAGGTGTGTGAACAGGCTTCCAGTCCCATGGTTGGTTTCCTCTTTATCGTTAGTTTCCTCGGTATCGTATTACCCAGTACTAACTGGGTTGTGGAGGTCAGATAGGCAGTCGCTCCATGTAAAATACTGGTATTCAGCTGCATCCGGTTAGACTGGAAGCCGACCCCAACATAGTTGGGAAAAGGCTAGGCAGATGATGATGGTTGGTTTCCTCTTTCTAACCTAGTAATACACACTGCTTACCACTTCACGGTATACAAGCGTGATGATTTTCAAATAACTGACCTTAATAAAAATTTAAATCACTGTCTATGCACTGTTTTATACTTTATTTTAATAAACATAATATGAAACTAGCAGTTTTCAAAAAAGAGTAAGTGGACTTTTTATAGAAAATTCAGGGCAACCGTGACTTTAAATCAACGCCATCTATGTACTGTGGATCAAACTTTAAAGAAAGCACTCCAGCTCAACGCGGCCACTGAAATGGTGACAAAAGTTTCAGTCTCTTACCATAATTGGTATTATTGTTCTCGTGTTTCGTAAAGCAACTACTAGATGGCGTTATATTAAATTATTCGAAGTCAACGTTTTCGAAAAAAAAACCGTAGGTACCTACAATATTTAAAAAATACTTGTCTAAAAATCATTCATTTACAGTTGTTCTTACAGAAGACTACAGGGACCACTAGTTTTTTATTTCTTTCCATAATAATATGTTTGTTTATTCAAAAATCTTTGTTTGTCAAAGACAAGTGAAGAAAACAAACATAATTTCAATCGTTAAGTTTTAGATCCACAAGGCAATAAAACATAAAATAAAGGTCCTATTCATGGTTTATTACAGCTCAGATTATGATTATCTGTAACATAAATCATGGATAGCTTTAATTAATGCTTTGTATAGCCCGACCCGATTTTAATTAAACCGACAAGTTTCTGTTTTGTAAGATAACTTTATAATATTTCCTAAATTGCCTTTTATTTTTTAGCAAAAACGGTAAGTAGGCCATTAGGTATTGTGATAATATTGATGATTGATAAAAGATAAAGTAGTATGCAATATATATACATACAAAAAAAGAAATTATTGAAAAAAAAAACCATTTATAAAAAAAATATAAGTTTAAATTATTGTTTGTTTCTTATTTTTCTTACCTAGTTAAAGAGAATTAATATCAATTAAACCACTTAACCTATTACATTAATTTACAATAATTATAAAATATTCAAATATTATATGCTTTCTAATCGTTAGTCTTTTTGCAAAATAACAGAATAATAAAAAAAAATCGTCAACAAAATATTTGCATTTACGCTGTTTCAATCAATGGTAGGAAGAACGGTGATTCTATCTTAGATATTACTTATTCTAATCTCCAAAACTCTCGCATAAAAAGAAAACAAAATTATTCGATTTTATCTGTTTCCACTAAAATAATGAATTTTATTTTGAATAATTGATTTCATCGGGCTTCGTTACATTCGTCATTCTGATATGAATTCCTAGCAGGGGAAACGTTAAAGGAAAATTAAATCTTTAAGCTGGAAAATAGAAAGTTGGTATTCACAACATAGCTTAAGTTACTCCTTATAACATCAGCTATCTCCCAGTAAAAGACCCGTCAAAATCGGTCCAGCCGTTTTGGAGATTAGCCGAAACAAACAGACAGACCAGCCAAAAAATAAATAATATTTTTCTTTTGTTATAAGTATCGTATATACCTTCATATGCATTTAGTAAAAAGCTAATATTTATTTGTATTATGTATCTTTATTTATAAACAAAAGAAAGCTGACAAAACTATAAACGTAATTATAGTAGCGATCTCATCGTTCTAAGTAAATAGATTAGCAGCGAGTAACAGCATTACATAGTGCTATAAGTAAGACTGATGACTGTCAGAAGGATATTATTATGTTCGTTGACAATTTACGTCTATGTGGATTATTTATAAGTGTAATAAACGTATGAAATGACTATAACTAGAAGACGGGATATTTACCATGTTTATTGTTTTCTTTGAGTTCCCGACATTTCGGCGCTGTTGCAAGCACCATGATCACGGAAAAACCGCAAAAAAAAAAAAACTGAAACCTTCAAAAAACAAAAGAATCAAAAAAATAATAATAATAATCAAAAAAATCAATCAATGTTTTAAAATCTTGTATGAAATGACGGTGCGGAGTACTCACAACCGGCGCGTGTGTACATGTATGAAAGTGGACGAGGCCAAAAGAGTACCTATGTAAGGATGGTAGCAGGTGGCGTTCTGTGATTTCTGTCTACACCCATGGGAAAAAAGCGTGAGTTTATGTATGCATGTATGATTGAAATGATGGTATTTTGCTGTTTCTATTTTTAAAAAGTTTATTGATCTTGTCCAATTTAAGATGATTCCTGCATTTGATTTATAGAAATTGAAGAACAACAACTACTTTTAATTTTGTGTCTCTTTGACATAACATCAATAAAACAACACACGAATAAACTTTCATCTGCTACTTTCATTTATTTTCTCGACTATTTCGTAAACGAGTGACAAATACAGAATGCAATACAAAAATTTAAAGTCCGTCTAATTTCTGACGTCCCAGCCTTTTCAATGAACACGCGGAATACGTTTGAAAAGGCATTATTATAACGAAAGTGTATTCGATAATTACAAAAGAATAGGATATTTGTGAGACGACAAAAAATGATGGTTTATATTCAATAGGATCTACAAATTAGAGGTCCCAAATCAGGTCTCCGTGAAGTTTTGCCTAAATATGCTTCGGGAGAATGATTATTACTAAATAAATCCTAACTTAATATTATAAATGCCAAAGTAAGTTTGTTTGTTACCTTTTCACGCCTAAACCACTAAACCGATCATCCTGAAAAAAAGTACTGTTTCCGAGGAAAACAACAAAAACTTTCTTATGATAATAGATGGCGCCATGTGTCTTTCGAATCATGATTGAATAATATTATTACAAGCAGAGTAGAACCCGAATATATTGACAAATGCTAAATTAACGCGAGCGAAGCCGCGGGCAAAAGCTAGTAAATCTTATCTAATGTAATGTAATGTTATCTAAAATTCGCATTATTATTGTAATAGTAGAAAAAACGAACTATTTTTAACAAGTAAGAAATCTTACAACATCGCGTTTTTTTTTGTCCCACTCTGAAAAAAATACCCAGTGGCCTTGTAATAAAGTAGAAAATAACAACTCCTAATCGTCCCATCAGTTTGGTTTCACCGTCACAAACAGTCCCGTCCACCATCAATAATCATGGGTTTCTAAGTAAATAAGACTAATAGCGTTCACGTGGTTCGTCTACCAGCTAACTAACAAATGAGGGCGGTTGAAGATTGATCATAGCACATTCGTATCGGTCATTTCTCAGAGCCAGTGGACGAACTTTTTTACAAGCTTTTATTTGACTTGCGATCTTATCCTATCCTACTAATATTATATAAATGCGACAGTTTGTGTGGATGGATAGATGGATGTTTTTTACTCTTTCACGCAAAAACTACTGACCAGATTTGGATGAAATTTGGCACACAGATAGTTAATAACCTAGATTAATACCTAAGATACTTTTTATCCCGGTAGTACGATCCTGTGGGACATTACCGAACTCCACGCGGGCGTAAGCTAGCTATTCTGTAAGTGAGGGTGTTCATAGACTTCCTTACCCATTTTTCTCCATAGGCTTAGGAGCTGGCAACTAGCTTCCACTTGCGGACTACCTGACTAACTCGACAATTAAAAAGTGCTTGTATATAGTTCAAATGAAGTAAATATTTTTAAATGAGTGCAGGTACGACTGCTGTGTGTTCAATAGGATTAGCAAAACGTCGGGGATTGTGCAAATCCGGGGAACTAGTATTGGATAATTCTGCGTATCTGACAAATGTCAGACGCAATTACATTCATTTTTTTTTTTCATTTTTTGCAATTACGCATTGTCGTAGCGACTATATTAATGAATTTAATAAATTTCTACTGTTAACAATACATAGAACACATCAATTGTTACTATTCATGCAAAAAATGAGGTCAGAAATCGTTGAAATAAAAAAAATATATAAACTTATAACCTTCCCCTGTAAACCTACACGTAGTGCAGATACGCGCACTTTACGTATGGTAGATTCGCGGAGTTGCACTATCCCCGACGAAAAGGTTTTTGGTTCCTTATAACTTTTTAATAAGATTATATTTTGTGGGATCCTGGGTTTTAGTTCCTAAGTCGGGCCAAGTGAGGCAGTGTCGGCAAAGTTTGTGGTATTTCTCTGTATCATTCCGGGTGCTGGTATCTAGTACATGGAAATAATGACGACAATGTCTGTATCAGTACTTTGTGCCATTGGCTGTCCTTTCGAAGAATACATATTGTGTGTTATGTTATGTTAGATTTGTTATTTTTTTCGCCGACTCAAGCCAGCAAGCCTCTAATTTTCCTCAATACGAAATAATCTTTCGTTTATAAAATTAATAGTCCATTCAAATAAGCCAAAAAAGGGGTCAACCTCGGAATGAGAGATAATAAGCTGGAAACTCGTATACAGCTTCATTTTGGTGTTCTAAAATTTGTCTCAAAAGTCTCATAAAATCTCGTGTCTGCGTCGTAAGTTATTCAAGGTCAAACATCACAAAAACCACTTTTTCGCGATTATCTCGGTTTCTATAGCTCCAATGATGTTAACTTGTACGATTAAAATTATAGAGAAAAGAAGAATTATGATTAAAATTTGCAACAAATTGTGCAATGAACAATTTTTCATACGTCCAACCGTTTTTGAGATAGAAGGCAGAGAGCCCGCAACGCTCAGCCATAGTCACTAATGCAAGGTCAACCGTGAATCTTAGTGAATAATACCTTGTATAAAGTTATTAGTTTTCGAGAACGGTAGGGAGAATTTTTAGGGAAGGAAACTGGAACAACTCAAATGTCAGTCGGGTTCGCTTTTCACCATCAGCCCAACGTCTTCCTGGTTCATCCACCCAAAAACTAAGCAAACGATTGATTGATGATTGTCCCATTTGTATCTATCAGAGCAAATCATTACTCATACTACCATACCCGGTTGCTATACATAGGATGTAGTTTTTTCCTTTTATTTCGATTAAATTGTGTGTCGGTGATTTTATTTTTCAGTATGGATTGCTAATTATTTAAGTTACTTAGATAGTTAATTCTAGATCACTGTTATCTACAACAATTACTTGTAGGTACGCTTGAAGTTAAAACAGAGACCATATCATGGATATTTGTAAATTATTGAATATTTAAAAAAAAAAAAAACAATTTTCATTGAAGATCAATCTCTCTAGCTCGTACTTTGCAAGTAAACGCTTTCTCTTTCTTTCTATAATATTAGCAGTCATAGTTATGGCAGTTCATAATTCTCTTGCCTTTATCCCAATTCATTTGGGGTCGGCGCAGCATCTCTTCTTCTTCTTCTATAGTTCTCTATTACTCGCCATCTTATCAGACACCTCCTTTCTTGCCATATCATACTTCACACAGTCAATCATTCACAATAAGATTTTAATTAACACTTCAACATTTCTTCCACTTATTAAAAAAGTTGCAAAGTTATCCATCTTGCAAAACCTTCATTTCCTTCACGACAAATCAATAGAGAATATTTCCCATCATATTTTAGCGGTGCCAGCTGTTCCCAGACACACATAACAAAGTCTTATGTGAGGGTTTAACTTTATGACCAACCTTTACTGCGAATCCACTTCTTTTACGATTGCGGAAATATTACGAGGAAAAGATTTTTCCCTTTTTTTTTCATTTCCGCGGTTCTATGGGAAATGAAAGTGAAATATAAGTGTGTATCGTTATATAAGATGTCTGTAATAGGATTTGTGATGGTATTTATTACTCTTTATAGAACTTTTAGTTGGTTAAATAATAACAGCCGCTCGTGGCCTAGGTTGGTTCGTCGATGGGCGACCACCCATTACATACTCAATTTCCTCCGTGCCTCGGAAAGCACATTAAGCCGTTGATCTCGACTGTCATTCGTATATTGTATTACTCAGTACTAACTGGGTTGTGGAGGTCAGGTAGGCAGTCGCTCAATGTAAAATACTGGCATTCAGGCTGGTACTGCATGAACAGGCCGATTACAATATCCATATATCGTAAACGGGCTATAATGTTTCCACTGCTGAAATACAGGCGTCTCTCTGCAAGAACAAGTACGAAGGTTAAATCAGTGTGAATTTATTTGATCAGTCCACTCGAGTGCAATAGACGTTTGACCGTGGACACAGAGTATATACCTAGAACGGTCCTGACCTTTGGACTCTTGTGCGTAGGTGCAAGCCGTTCCATCGAATGAATGAATGATATGAATGAACGATAGTCCCGTTCATTGTTATGGAGAATTGTGCTACGGATAATTTAGTGTCAATTCACAACCCACGTGTGCTGGACGTGAATGAATAGATGAACTTTGACCGTTTGTATGTCATCTATCAGTGTCCACTGTCCTGAGTAAGCCATTATGCACAACTTGTAAGGAAAGGTCAAAATCTCCAGGTTTTAGAAACTTAGTTGTTTTCTCACTCGACGAAGTTTCTAGCTACTTTTTATTTGCTCTTTTTCATATTGTTACGGAATGTTAAGTCCAGTTTTCCACTTACGGGAAAACCCTTATTTAAATATTTTTACATAACATAACATCACGCCTGTAATCCCCGAAGGGTTAAGCCGAGGTGTAAACAATAGTACACCCACATTTCGCCAGTTATGTTTTTCAGTCCCATGTAATAGGTTCAGGTTCCGTAACTGCTACTGAGAAAATCCTGAAGGAAAAACCTAATATCACTTTGTCTGGCCCGGGAATCGAACCCAGGACCATGGTCAGTCGAACTTCCTACCACTAGGCCAATGTAACAATCAAATAATTTTCAGTATCTTTCTGTCTGTACATTTACAAGTGCGCTCACCTAGAGAACGACTACTTCTTTTCTAAGAGAGCTTAATATTTAATAGTCATAAAAAAAAAATTGTCAAGATTTCGCACATTTTTGTTACATAAGATAACACAAGCATAACAGAGTTGTTCAAAATGAGCCTAGTACATCCCAAAATATCCATCCACAACCAACCACACTGACGCAACCTTAACTAACAAAGCTTGTTTACCAAAACTAAAACAATGCTTCTATCAGCCACATTACCGAACTGTTACTATTAATAGAGCCCAAAAGCAACACCCTGTATATCCATTATTCGGAGCACGATTCGCGGGGACAAATTATAATGATTAATTGGCCTTATTTGTGCATAACCTGATTGTGTTGTGAATTGATCGGCAGCCCAGAGGTGGCGGTCCCAACTTACGACCAGTAAATTATGGGTTCGAACCCAGGCTAGCGCATTACTTTGTGTTATTTAATTCATCAACACTGCTCTCAAAACGGTGAAGGAAAACATCGTAAGGAAACCGGCATATCCTAGAACCAAAAATTCGAATACATGTGACATCTACCAACCCGCACTGGGTCCGCGTGGTGGATTATAGCTCATTGTCAATCTCATAGAGAGGAGTCCTGTTACCCACCAGTGGGAACGATATAGGCTGCCTATGCTAATAGAAGGTTCTTCTTTGCTTATCTGGTTAGTGAGGGAATCGTGGTAGTATTATAACAGCTGTATGGGACAAGCCCGATACAGTATTTCTAAACCACTGCAACTCCTGAAAGCCAGAATCAACAGTGGTGACCACCAGAAAAGCGCCGAGACAATGAAGCTCGACGAAGTCCCAGAGAAACAATTTAACTGTCTTGGATCCCGTAACGAAATTAATCAGAAAAGAATAAAGGAGGAGTAGGAAATAAACAATAACAGCTGCATGTGTCGATCTTCAACGTGAAATACGGTTGCCGAGATCGGAAAGCACGCTAAGCCGTTGATCCCGACTGTCATTTTTACACCTTTGACAGGGATTTTTTTTTTCGTATAGGAAATCATCAAATGACCCCTCCCGCTCTGGGCGGAGCGGAAGGGAGACCGACTTGTACTGACTAAAACCCATCCATGCTCCTTCTTAGGTCTTTGTGTTCCAGGACCGCGTTCAGGGGTGCGTATCTCTTTCGAACAGTCCCGCAGCCCCGGATCTTTCACAGACCTTGCGGGAAGACAGAAGTCTGTAAGTTTAAACAAGTTTCAATAAGGGATATCATGTTACCCAGTTATTGGGTCGAGGAGACCAGATAGTCGCTCCATAAATAGTGGTATTCAGCTGGATCCAGTGAGACTTGAAGCCGACCCCAAAAGAGTTGGGGGAAAAGGTTAGGCAGATGATGATGTTGGTAATCATAAACGTCCATGTCACCAATGGACAGTTATGATTGCTCAGCTTTGTCAATTTAGGAAATATATGACTTCTTTTTATGGGTTGCTTCACTGCTGAAGGTCAAGGTCGTTTTGAAAAGCTTTGGGAATGTCGCGGACGAACTGCTTCAAGCTGGTCTTCGGTTCATCATCATCATCATCATTTCAGCCGAAAGATGTCCACTTCTGGACATAGGCCTCCCCCAAGTGTCGCCACATTGACCGGTCCCGTGCGTCTCCCGGCAGATTCCTGCAACCTTTACCAGGTCATCGGCCCACCTAGTGGGAAGCCGTCCAATGCAACGTCTTCCAGTTCGCGGTCGCCACTCCAGAACTTTCCGGCCCCATCGGCCATTCGTTCTGCGAGCAATGTGCCCTGCCCACTGCCACTTAAGTTTGGCTATTCTTCTTTAGGTCTTCGGTTGGTCTCAGGGTAATGTGTGTCTTGTAAGCGTCTTTATCTAGTCTGACCTACGAGGATGTGAACGCCCGCGATCTACTTTCCTTCCTAAACTAAATATGTTTGTAGGTCTGGCGAATTTTATTTCCGTGTCTTGACCTGTTGCGGAGTCCGGGTCAGCTTTTATTTTATTTAGTCTAATATAGACTGACCCGACTAGAATAGATCAACCTGTATGTCACTCGGTTCCTTATATCATAGGTTATAGTTAGGTATTATATTTGGGAATACTTTAAATTAAATAATTTTTAGAAGTCTAGTTAAATACCTAACTTGCACGTCTGCACTTCCCCGAAAGGTCGAGGTATATAATTATGGTACGCCCACATCTTGCCAGTTAAATGTACATACGAGCCGTGTGGGCGAGTCTAATAATATGAACAGCAGCATCGTAGAAGCCAACCCGGCTTCTACGATGCTGTAGTGCTTCCTGAGAATTTTCTAATGGAAAAACTTCTTAAAGGTCCGAGTTCGTAGCCGACCGCACACAGCAGAAGTAGACGACGTGAGGTTGCGACATGCCGGAGCGACACGTCGTTGCAGTTATGATTACAAACCCAACTACAGATGGATGCTCCAACGTCGGTGGCACTACTGATCTGCGGTCGGGCGACACGTCGTCTGCGGTTGTGCGACATGTTGTCGGACGACGTGTCGCTAGCTGCGGAAGGTATTTCATAGAAACACATAGAAACCAGTGGTGTCGGAGCTACACGTCGTCTGCTGCTGCTGTTTGCAGTCGACTACGAACTCGTACCGTAAAATCGTACCCGATCCTAAGATTAGTGACACTTCAATTTGTCAAAGTCAAAACTTTTATTGCAAACTCGTTCTAGACGATGAATTGAGTAGCGTAAGTTCTAAACACTAAATACATGATGTATGTAAAAAAATGCTACAAATTTTCGCCACCAGGCGGCGCTAGTACTGTTTCATTACAAATTGAAGTTAACGTTAACGCAATCGAATAGGCATTAAATTCTCACGAAATTCTAAGACGCACTTGTGAACACTCGACAACCAAGGCAATCAGAAAGTTGACCAGAAAAATAATATTCAGCCAAAACCAAATAAAAATTCTGAGAAATAATAAAATATACGTCTAACCTATGTATTATGGGAATGGTTTTTGATCCTATTAGGATCTTATTGGTGCCCCAATTTAGTAAAAAGGACGCTAATCTACCGGAGGAAAATATATGGTCCCACTTATATACTCGGCCTCAGCAGAAATTTTCCAAGAAAATGGAATATAATATATTATTTGGTCCCTCGAAGTGGATTGGTTATGGTATTATCTTATTATTATATTTATAAAGGTGCCAATTATGATGGTTTTCCTCTCAAGTGAAAAATGAATTATAGCTCGTGATTCCTTTACTTTAGGGCCTTTTTCAACAGTACTAGTGACCCGCCCCGGCTTCGCACAGGTAGCAGAGAATATTATGCCTAAATGTTTTGTCTGTCGAGGTAGCGTTTTGACTTTTCCGACACTTCCAACAATTATCGTCATATTTCAACCAATTTACAAAAAACCTTAACAAATTTTATACCTAAACCTTTCTCATGAATCACTCTATCTATTGGTGTAAACCGTATGAAAATCCGTTCAGTAGTTTTTGAGTTTATCGCGAACAGACAGACAGACCCGGCGGAGGACTTTGTTTTATAATATGTAGTGATGTAGACCGGTGGGATGAGAATGCTCAGGAGTATGCGTGTGGTGTAACGCGAATTAATGAAGTAAGAAATCCTACTACTATTAGGTAATGCGAAAGTTTGGATGGATGGGTGTTTTTTAATCAATCACACCAGCACGGTGGAACGGATCTGGACGAAATTTGCCACGGACGTAAATTATAGTCTGGTATAGCATCACACAGGTGTAAATTTTCATGTGAATGTGTAAGCCTTTTCATGAGATTTTCATGAGAATGAAGTCGCGGAACAACTAGTGAGTATATAAGAGGGATTCTGAACGTGGCGCCGGTGACTGAAAAGTTGTTCGGTAATCGGTTGTCATGGTATGGACATATCCAATGAGGACAACGATGTGAGGGAAGTTTTGAGGATAAAAAGCAAAAAAAAACCTCTCGTATCGCTACTGACGACTTAATTCGACACTGCGTCGGACTATTCGCTTTTATTGCACGGACACAAAGCTCTTTCTGAACGGCTTAAGCCGATTCCTCGTCGATAAGTGTGGTCACTTTCTAATTGTATGAACCATTAAGTCCAGTTTACTCTAGAAGTTTGTCTACAGCTTTAGTTAGCGGTGTCGTGTTCAGACACCACTAACTGAAGGTGTAGACAAACTACTAACTAGGAAAGTAAACAGATATCTGCAACTTGGTATTTAAGTTTCTCAAACCTGACAGGCATTGAACAAGTTTGGTGATCATGCTTGTTCAGTAGGACAAGTGCAACCGCTTAGATATGGCTTTGTTACAACTATGGCCCGCGTCTGATGACCTATCACATATGATAGTATAAGTGATAAAGAACGCTTGATTGGAAGGAATTTTCACTCGTGTCTTTAAGACCCACAGGTTTAAGTTATATGCCCTCAGGGTATTCCGTTTTTGTAGTTAAAAATAGCAACTTTACAGGAGATTAAAAAACTTGCATAATTAAACATATTATGGTACAATACTTAATTTCCTTTATTTATTTCCGTACAAATTATTTATATTTTTAAATATTCCTTACAAAAAACAATATAAAAAAAAAACATTCAAAAATATAAAAAATTGTAGCCCACCGGTATCGGGATCAGGGTCCAAGCTACCGGCGGTCAGGGCTCCAGAGAGAGGAACCTCCTAACAATACGAGCCGTGTTCAGGAGTACGGCTTTCTGAATTAAGCCCTTATAACACTTATTTATTATTTGTTTACTTCAAATTAGATAGAGACGTTGCTTGTTTCTGTGATTTCCTGGAACAACGCGTCTTCCGATTCTCTTGCAAAAAATCAAAACCGCCTAAAATGACTTCAAATCAAATCAAGTCGTTTATTGCTATATCCATAATGAACACTTACAGGTAGTAAATAAAAAAAATGAAACATTTATGGACCATGTCGGGCACAGCTGTTTTTTTAAAATAAGTAGAGAGAGGACTTGGGTGGTGTTAAAAATTCAACCACGTATTGTCATCATCATCAGCCTACAGCAAATCACTGCTCGACATAGGCTTCTCCAATCGCCCACCTTTTAGCTCAATATTCGGCAACTCTCATCTAGTTGCTACTACAGCCACCATTTTCAGATTCGCTGTCTCCACCCAACTGCCTTTTCCCGGTTTTCGAGAAACACAGTATTCGTCAAGGAAAGTCTTGTAACGCCTCATCAACCCCAAAAAGCTCCCCAAATGACGTGTGACGCCGGACATTGTTAGAACCCATTAAGTGATGAACATTCACACATGTTGATCATATAAATATGACGTGCTAGCACAATGGGTGCAGATGACAAGGCTTTACTTACGGCTTTTGTGTGTTAACAATGCAGTTGTGCGCCGTAACTGAGCGCGGGTAATGAAGAGTTAGGACGGCTGTGAGAGTGCGACTTGTCGGTGCGATTTGTCGAAGTAGTTTGGTTATTTTTGGGATATTAGTATAAGGTGTGTTTTGGGATCAAAAATCACGTTTTACAATACAACTCAAAGTGCTGATGAATTCATTAATTAGTACGGGGTTGTGAAAAAAAAAATGTGAAATAGTTGAATCTTTGACCCCTAATATCTCCGTAACTAGAAGGTTCCCAGGTATGGTCTAGAACAAAAAAATTATCGCAATGATGGGGAAAACAAGTGCTTTTTGGCTGTGTTAAGGGTAGTTTTACACCCGTTATACCTAAATTATTATTTCTGTGTGTTAATGTTATCCATTGAAATAAATATTATTTTATTGATATGCGATTTAAAATTGTACACAGTTTGTTGATTTCTTTGGTACATCATGCCTGTAATCGTTTTATAAAAATTGACAATTACTACGCTACTACTAACTACAGTGGGTACCTACACAAGATCCCTGATTTACCGTTCACATCTACTGAACATCTAACTGACCATGAGCACCGTCAATTGTAATTTTATCAAAATGAATAAACCCACTAACAGCTAGTATAGCCCTTCTCTGATTCGTTTCCCATTCATGGCCAGCTTTACTTTTAATAAAAAAAGTCGCAAAGTCGCAAGTAAGTCTGCGCCCTACCAAAAGGCCCGTTGTTCCGCTCCGGGCACAGTTTTTCACAGGACGTTCGAAGATTAAATTCCTTTTGTTACCAGACACTTTGCGTTGATACAAATCTCTAGAATCGTGTTTTACTCACAAAACTTGTAATGGATTTGTTGGTGTATTGTAATTTTGTATTCTTTGTGGTAAAAGAATAATGATTTTTTAGGTAGGGAATTACTTATTTTGCGTGATTTGAAGGTGTTGTATTGTATTGTAGCTGTTTATATTGATCTTATTCTTTCGTGTTGACGTTTTATGTCTTGTTTACATTGTTTGGCCATAGTTTAATCGTGACGTCAGTAGCGTATAGTGGCGGTACTTTCATACAAGCCTCCTACTGCTCTTCATGATGTCAGGGTTTCTGAACAGTCTGCTAGCCTTATAGGCTTGCCGTATTTGGCTACTAGGTACGCCACTGCTGGCTTGTTGTATGACAATTTGGGTACTCGTGCAAGTGGGCCTTAGTCTCGTCAGATAATGCACACCAGTCACTCTAAGCGTCGGAAGGATTGATGAACAAAACCAAATGGTATTTTAGTTTTTCGTACACACGAGTAGGTCTTAGCTTGTGTTTTTCCTAGTATATTTAACCAACATTAATTTATCATCAATATTTTAAAAGAGTGGAATCAGATTTACACACATTACGATACTTTTGCCTGTGGAAATTTGCACTTGACAACAAAGTTTTCCATACTCATGAGTAATTTTCGCCTGAGACAAGATTGCCAATGAAAATAACTCGAAAACCCAACTTTTTAAGGATTTTGAACTATACAAGGTGTATTACGGACCCTTCACGAAGCCGTCAACCAAGCATTCTGTACATCAAACTAAGTAACGCAAAAATTATTGATGGGAAACGACTTTTTTTTTGGGTAAAAAATTACGTTTTACGGTTAAACTCAATGTAACGTACCCAAAACATTGTTCTGATAGATTCATTGAATAGAACGAGGTTCGTGGAGGTGTTTAAAGTAAAGTTATAACATTAAACCCTGTATTTAAAAAATAAACTTCCTGACCCTCAATATCTCTGTAACTAGAAGGTTCCCAGGTATGGTCCAGGAAAAAAAAATGGTCGCAATGATGGGGAGAACAAGTGCTTTTTGGCTTCGTTAAGGGTATTGTTACACCTATTATCCGAGTAATTATTTTCGCCACGAATTCTTGTTTTCGACGGGAAGAAAATAATATGAAGATAACAGAATCATTCAATTGAAAGTTTTGCGACGCTGCAAGTTAACTGTAAGTAGGCGGTCTGACCTCGATGCCTCTCGCGTCGTCAAACCTTGAGAAAATCATCTCTACACGCAAAATAATCTGTCTGTACGTCTATAAAAAATCGTGAAACACACACTAGAATAAGAATAAGAATAAAATTAAACCATTGTTACAAACATTTTCTTAACGTAACTTAGGTGTATGAATAATCGTACTAAGTAAAATTTTACTTTTTAATTTTACGCTTGTATCTCGGGGGTCGGAGTTCGTTTACTTAACATTAAAACACATAATTTGTTGATGTGATAGTTTACAATGAAACCACCTTTGAAATACAGGTAGTTAATTAAATTAAGATGGGCAGGAGTTGGCGGGACGAGCTGGACAGAACCAACGACCAGTCTTTCGATCCAGGGCCAATGGTCCACATTGGCCCTGGATCGAAAGATTTGGAAGTCATGGGGAGAGGCGTTTTCCCAGCAGTGGGATGACACAGGCTAACAGTAACAGCTACTTAAAGTAAACCTGCAGTGCTGGTTTTATTTAAATATCAAGGATGTTTATTCTAAAAAATATATCCTTCGAATAAAACCTCCAAAAGAAAACCACTTTCCTTTTAGAGCTACTAATCCAGTAAAGTAAACGTTTGTTTACGTTTGTTTAACACACGGCGACTAACCGCGAATGCATGGCATGTCGGCTGGCACAAAACGACTGGTCGGTCCCGAGCACTCACATTATTTATATCGGTGTTTAACAGGAGCACCGAGAAATCTTAGAAAAATATCGGCAAATATCTTTTACAAAACAAAGCAAGAAAACCCTGAGTCATGCGCTAGTCTTACTCTGAAATACGACGCGCGAATTCCAAAGTTTTTCGTGAGGCAATGTTTTGCTGGAACATCGTCGGCAGTAAGAGGTTCAAATATATGGGTAAAGTTGTTCGTTCATTGGCTGAACTCCCGAGTAAGCACTTACTTTGATACTTATGATATGTTTTGAGAATTATACGAACAAATATTCGTATTCTCATGTTAAATGTATGAGGAAAAGATGGTGGAGGTTATTAATGACGTCTTTTAGTTGGTTTCTGTTACTGACTGTTTAACATAACATCACGCTTGTAATCTCCGTAAGGTTAGACAAAGGTGTACCTAATAGTCAACCTCATTTTGCCAGTTATGTCTAGTCCCATGTAATAAGGGGCGAGCCTATTGCCACAAATCCAGACTCCGTGGCTGCTACTGAGAAATTCCTGATGAAAAACCCAATAAAAATTTGCCAACCCGGGAATCGAACCTGGGACCTCATACCTCTACTAACGAGGCAGTCATATGGATAAATTAATATTAAAAAAATACTTGACACCTACATACTGGCCACGTTTCCAAGTATGCAAAATGTATTTATTAATTACTTACAAACTCTTTTTAGTTCCTTCTACGTTTTAAAATTACGAACACGATAGCAAATATTTTACACAACATTTTATCAAATAAAAAGTTCTGAAATATGTTTTCTTTCCCTACCAAATCTTACTCCAACCTAATCAGACCCAAATCACCGTAAAAATCCTGATAAATCTACTCATCTGCATCTAAAATAGTACTCACTCAAGTTTTCTCCATTCGGGTAGAAACACCAATTCCCGTCACTGGTAATGCTTCAATCGCTCGCTCGGGTAAGTCGGGTAGCGGCCCCAATAAAGGTCGGGTTCTCTCCTATTTTTCATTCGCACGTGACGTTGATACTAGCCACGATTGTTTCCGCTACATCGACGCCTCGTTTCTTGTGATTAAGTGGCTTAATAATAAAGGTTATTTAATTAAGTGTTTAGTGCCAATCATTGGAGCGTTTGCCCTAATTGGTAATGAAGGTGGAGTGGGGTTGTTATTGAGTTATTGTTTTGTTTGAATTGTTAGTAAGTTACTCACAAAAAGATCACGCATTGTTTTGTTTGACAGCATTTTTCTCTACTTGCAGAAAAAGCAAGAATGTTTCGAGTCTCCAATGTTATAACTTCTACATCATCATCATCCACAGCACGGCTTCACCCGCTACTGGGGATAGGCCTCTCTTTGCTTGTGCCAAGCTCCACGTTCTTGTACCAGCCTCATCCAGGATATTCCCGCAATGGCAACAATATCGTCTGCTCATCTTGCCAACTTGTACATGATTATCATCTTTATGGCCTTGTCCCATTCTACTTGGGGTCGGCGCAACATATTTTCATCTTCCATTCTCCCCTGTCAGACGGCATCATTTACTTCTTTCCTTTCATATCAGTCTTCAGTCTTTCTCCCTCTCCACCCATCAACATTCATCTCCATCACTCTTTTAGTTACATGCGTTTCATCCCTCCTCATTACATGCCAACTTCTACAAGACATTGACCTATTATTTTCCTATTTGGCCCAAAGGTTTACTGGTATAGAATGCCGTGTGGCTTTAAGTCCTCCTATATACCACTCTTGTACAAGAAGTTTAAATAAATCAAATATTTTAGTATCACGAGATACTAATATTGAAATAAAAAATTACCTAAATAAAATTGTTTCTTAAAACCTTTCAAATGAATAAGGTAACAGCGTTAATTTTCGTATAAAATTAATGAAAATAAACGACCAATTTACATGAGCCATTTCAAAATTAATAAGTCATCTCACTGGAGCTTTGTCGGCGTAGCGCAGTTTTCAATGCTGACTTCCTTCATGACGTACGGGCATTACATTGCAAAATCACAGTCCTAGAAAAGGTCAACACAAAGTTGAGAGCACTGCACGGGGTTAGCATTCATTCGAGTCTTTCTTTTAATGAAACACCATACTAGAACGAATACTTTTATGCACCGTAGGGGCGCGTTCCCACTATGTCGTGACGACAGGGTATCGTGTTGTTTAAAGCGTCGTGACTTGTGTATATAAATGGAGTTGCTCACATATAGGACGGCACGATTCACCGTCGTCCATGACTTTTCCCTATATTATCCAAAGATAAAGTAATCGTCACGACATAGTGGGAACGCCCCCTAACACACGGCACAGCACGGTTGGAGCTGTTGCTGAGCGATCGGCTGCTTCGCTGCGTATCGCGGTTTCGATTCCCGCACGGAACAAATATTTGTTTGGCCTACAGGTAGTTGTTTTTTTTTTTTTTGAGTTGTTTGGGTCTAGCAGTTTGTGAGTTTAAAAACGTTTGTAAACACACCCACGATACAGGAGAAATTCCAAGTGCGAGCCACGTTTTTTTAAAAAAAGAGCATCGCCTTAGATCGGGATCAATTGTTTAAAATGAGCCGAGTGTGCGTTGACGTTACCTCCACTTTCCCATTTCCCTAGACAAAACATGCCTACTCTGTTACGTGGGAGTATTTACAAACACAAATACTACATACACCTGGAACATCATCTGCCTAGCAAATATTACTTTGTTTCCGAAATAGAGAAGGATAATACTGTTCTAACCAATTGTCGTAGGATAGTTCGAGACTTTTGCGACGGCAATTATGTCGAAAACAACTGAATGACGTCACCATGGCGCGATTTGCAGAGCGTTGGTACTCAGGTAAAAAAAAAATGATTGAAGTGAAAAGAAGAAAATTAGTTTTATTTATCAACAATTAACGCATAAACAAAGTTTCGTGTCCGCGCTTTTAACCCTCGAAGAGTCGTCTCGGAGGCGATCCTGGCTGCAGGATCAAGCCATGTCTATCATAAAAATGTATTGTTACCAGAACCACAGGGGTGTGCAAAATTTCAGCTCAATCGGATACCAACAAGTGGTCGAAAAATGGTTTGCAAATTTTGAAGCGGACAACTTACATTCAAGTTAAATAATAATAAAAGCTTGTAGAAACAAGTGCGTGCGTCCCTTGACGCGTGTCGTGTAGCCTGTTGGAACAAATTTTTTTTTTGGTATGTGGAAGGCCTCGTGGATGTCCACCGTTGGGAGAATGTAGGTTTATATAGGCCTAAAATCACACTCTTAAAAACGAAAACCTCTCTGTTCCTACTACTAACATAAGTCAAGAGCCAGGGAAATACAGCTACAGCCGCAAACACCGGGTGCACCTCGGATTCGAATAGGCCGCACGCCTGGTGGACCCCATCACCAAGTGCGGCGACCACCTCTTAAGTCACATGATCTGAGATGCACTATGCTGGATTTAAAATTCAGCACGCGTTGCATGAACACCGTAGAAACGGGTTTTGTCGACGGAAAAATCAACAAAATGACAGATTTCTTTTCACAATCTGTCATTTTGTCGATTTTACGACAAAACCCGTTTCTACGGTGGTTATGCAACGCGTGTTTGTCGCGTTAAAAAGTGTTCGTGCGACCGAGGGCTTATAAGACAAAGACAACTAAAGAATTGTCTCTATTACACCCACAAACAGAGTGGGTGGGTTATTCTAAGTGTCACAATATTTGCCACCGTTGTTGTTGGAAATAAGAACAACTTATTATTGCATCGCCCACACTTTACTCCTTCGCGGAGTAAACAAAACTTTAAATGGCGATGACGGTATAGATATAAATGGTGCTGGAAATGACTACGGAGGATAACAACAGGTAGGTGATAAGGTCAGATTTTTACTTGGGCTCTGCAAGGAAGCTACGAGAAATGTTATCCAATAATAATCACCCTTATTCTCTTGCCCTTATCCCAATTCATTTGAGGTCGGCACAGCATGTCTTCCTTACTTCTCTAATACTCGTCATCTTATTAGACATCTCCTTTTTTGCCGAATCATCCTTTACACAGTCCATCCATCGTTTCTTTAGTCTTCCTCTACTCTTATACCCATCCACATTCATACTCAAAACTTTCCTCACGACATCTTACTCATTCATCTGCATCACATGCCCGTACAACGACAACAATATTTTCCAATAAGATTTCTTAAATTTTCAATAACTGTAAGCGGTAGTTTTGTTGGAAAAGGTTTCATCAAAGATTCATACATATTAGCCTAAATTGTCTCAAAGGGCAAAGACGAAGAGTCTTTTCCTAACAGCGGTAACTTCTCCACACATTTTTTTTTTTTTTACGAACAATTTTGACGCTGGGATTGTATACTCACGTGCTGAATAAATTCATGGTCGCCGTTTATGTGCTGATAAACGTATTTTTCCACCTTGTAAAGCAGCTATACAAAACAGAAGTCACAGAAGACCTTTATAGCACCTGAACACTTGGCTGGCTTTGTGAATCAGCCACCAGGACACAAAACACGGCCGTAGAACTGATATGCAAAAAGACTTTCAAAAGACGGTCTGATTTGAAGATTCGGCTGCTGTGTTGCAAATTTGGAAAGACCTAGTTATTCATCAAACAGGACTGGATTTCAAATTCGCAAAATTAATTAATTGATTGAGCATCATTCATTACTGCTATGGCTTTAAAATCGCACTCAAAAGCGATGAATGAACAGTCAAAATGTGAAGGCTTTCAATAATAATGATCGTGTGCTGCGTGATTGTAATTAACTGATCACTGCTAATTAAAACGTTTCATACAATCACTCATATCGTAAATGACATTTACATACCACAAATTATACACAGGTATTGTAGACAGCTTTATATATACAAATAAATAAAATTGAAGTGTCTGTTTGTAATTTAAAAAGAACAGCTTTTTACTGAATGGATAAAATGAAAGTATACGGTACTTATAATAAAAAATAACTTTTTTCTTTAAAGTTTTTTTCTGTCTGTCTGTTTGTTCCGGCTAATCTTCGAAAAGGCTGATCCGGATGGTACTGATGGACAGTGGCTTTAACTAGCTACCTCTAGCTCAAATTCCAGACCTTTGGTTCTTCAAGGCAGGTATTAATTTTTTTCCAAATAGGTACTTTTAACTAAGTTTGTCTTCGTTAATGTTCTGTTTAAGGTTAATTGATTTCGTATAAACTTAAATTATTTGTAACCGCTACCGCATGTTTAAGGTTCTCAAACTATAGAACTTTTGTTTGCAGTACAACTTTTATGAGAATTTGAACGCAGCATTATCAGTATTAGACTCTCCGATCGAATGCACAACACCCTAAGACAGGCGCCACAGATGTTGGCGATAAGATGGGACTAGGTGGGTCACGTTTCTAGGATATAGCTGGACAGATGGACGAAGATAGTCACACAGTGGGTGCCTGAAGACGGCCGTCGTAAACGCGGTCAGCCCAAGAAACACTAGCGTGACAGGAAGAAGGCAAATGATAAACATTATTGGAAAGTCATAGGAAGGCCTTTGCCAGTGGCGGCGCAAGACCACAATTTTATGTGGGCAAGGTACATTTAGCGAGGCCTTCTGGTGGCGCAAGAAACAATGTTATAAATTAAAAAACAGTTGAAAAATATTTTTTACTACTTTATTATAATAAAGAGACTGCAATCCAAACTATTTTCTTAGACTAACATTAAAGAAACAGAAATTTCCTGCTCTTAACATTACTAAACTCCTTAACGACTGTACCGTAATTAAGCTTAGATGCTATGTCTGCTTCAATAGAAAAAACTGTCAAAGCTGAAATTCTTTCCTGACCCATTGTACTACTCAAATAATTCTTTATCAGTTTTAATTTTAAAAAGCTCCTTTCAGCGGAGGCTTACCGGTATTGTTAGTAAAATTCGATAAACAATGTAAATATTGGGGTAAATTTCTTTCAAGTTATTATAATATATTGAAGTAGTTCTGTCACATATTTAATGAAGTCTGGTACATTTAGGATCATTGTTTGTAATTCTTCATATAATTCGTAAGGTTGGAAGTCACTACTTTCACCTACTCGTAGGACTGTGTGTAAATCTTGACAGTTTTTTAATATTTGTTCTTTGATACATTTTTTAATTTTCTCAGATCGAAGAGAAAACCAAAATTTTCAAAATGTTCATTTAGCGACATAAATCTCGAATCCATATTGCTTATTATGAAATCAACCATCATAATAATAATAAAATGGCGTGGACTAAAGAGCCACGACCTGAGGAAGGTCTCGTTAGGCAACTGAATCAAGGGCTTGATTCAGAAAGCGGTACTCCTGGACACGGCTTGTATTGTTAGGAGGACCGCCGGTAACTTGGACCCTGTTCCCGATACCGGTGGGCTAAACGAAAACTCTAAACTGTACATGGCCATGTACAGTTTAGAGTTTTCGTTCCGGTCCCAATTTTGGCAATGGGTTTTTGAGGTGCGAGGCGGCCCTCGTAACGCGAGGCCGTAGGCGGTGGCCCACGTCGCCTACGCCTAGCGCCGCCTCTGGCCTTTGCCCATGAACCATAATGAAAACACAATTGGTGATGTTGAGCTCGACGATGGACGTTGGACGATGAGTCCATGCTAAAGGAGCTCAACATCACCAAACGGCTTTCCTCAATCTGCCTGGGCGGGCCCTCAGCTTTTTTGCTTGAAGGCTTATGATACTGAGCTGGGTGGTAAACGCGCGCAAGGCAAAGCACCGGTAAGATAGTCAGACGCAATCAAAAAGAAGAAAATAAAAAGTATTTATTAGACTCGCACAGGACAAAACGATAAAATAAAATTAAGTATAAAGGGAACAATAAAAAAATAATTAGCAAAAACAATTTTATGAAAAAAACGATGATGTTATGTTAGAATGTATTAAACTAAATTAATTGAGGCCAAAAGGCCCATATCTCAGCATGGTGCTGTAACATTCAAAAATGTCACAGCGTTGATATTCTCAATGGGCCCAAGAAGAGAAGAGAAGGCTGCCTTCAACAGCCTTCTCTTCTCTTCTTAGGCCCATTGTACAGCGCGAGACCGCATGGATTGGAGACGAGTCATTTGAAAGAAAGAAGAAAGAAAGAAAAAATGTTTATTTGTCGCAGGGACGTGACGTGCATCATACAAAATTACAAAAAATAAACTATAAATTCAACAGAACAAAACAAAAAAAAAAAACAAAAAGTTAACAGCTTGCACGTCGTGACTGCGACATGATATTATGTGGTTGTGATCCTCAGCAGCGAGGAGACTACAAAGAAGACGATCCATTTTTGTGGTCAATGGTCAAAAAGTTTGGCAAACGCTGATGTTCATTACCAATACACTGTGGAATTAATTACGTGTTTCTGTAAACGAACTCTGTTCTTATGTACAGGACGTTTGATTTATTTTTATTTCATACTTTTCACTTATTGCAGCGGCTTCTGTAATAATGTTGGAATAATTTTTATTTACTAGCTTTTGATCGTGGCTTCCCTCCTGTTATGTACTGAAATTAACCCACGGGAACGTTTTAAATGTAAGATGAGACTCGGGGATAATGTAGTTTCCCGTTATTGAAAGAATTTTCGGAATCGGATCAGTAGTTCCGAAGATTACCCCTTACATACGAACTTACAAACAAATTTTACCTCTGTATAATATTAGTATAAATAACCAACTTATATTTACAGTCGTCATAACACACTGTCAAGCTATCAGTGAAGAAAAATTACATAATCAATATTTGACATTCTTTCCAGATCGATTCCCGAACAAACTAGGCTGATTTTCTTTCTCTTTCATCGAAATGCAAGATTTCTCTCTACTGCATTTTCTCACATACTGTATAATTATACAAATACGACACAAGAAGAAGAAGCACCAATTTTAATCCCACACGAACCCAACGAATAACCAATATATCTTTAAGGTAGAAAGCCTAGTAAACAGCCTCTCGATCTCACATACCTAGCTACCGCAACATATTGGCATTCTTCCAAGTAACAAGCGTTTTCAATTAACTCCGAAGTCGGTTCATTTCCTGATGCCACATGGAGGGGCTTCCTTTTTCCACCCTTATGTCCGGTGTCTTGAGGACGTGTTGCCGCTTATTGGCGTATTCACCCTAGGGAGAAAATGTAGGGGATTTTGTGGATAAATGTAGTTAGGAAAGGTAGGAAATGAATAAATAGGTAAAATAGTACATAGTTTAAACTAAATTATAGACTGACCGCTTTAATGAGTCCTCGCGAAGGTATCAATTTAAATGGAATATTCTGAAGGTTGATCACGTATTGGTTCCATTAGTATCGTAATACCTACGTGGATTATGGTTTTTTTAAAGCAAATAACCTTTGGAATATTGTTAGCACTTTGTGGACGCTTAATGTGTCTTTGATGGGGCAAGGCGGAGGACTTATTAAAGAGGTTGTTCTATAGACGTTTTTTTTCTTTTTCAGGCTGCCTCGTTGATCGAGTGGTCGCCAACGCGACTGCTGAGCATGAGGTCCTGGTTTCGATTCCCGGTTCGGGAAAAGTGATATTGGATTTTTCCATCAGGAATTTCTCAATAGCAGTCACGGAGTCTGGATTTGTGCCCTATTGATGGGAATAGCCTCGCCCCCTATTACATGGGACTTAAATATAACTGGCGAAATGTGGGTGTACACCTCTGCCTAAACCTTCGGGGATTACAGGCGTAATGTTATGTTATAAACTAAATTAAACTACATATCGGTTTATATACTGTAGATACTTTATTCGTATTTAGTTTTATCTGTACTATATTGGTAGCTCTAATATACTTTTTATCCGAATTACGAACGGTTTTCATTATTGGACTCCTTAGACAACTTTGGTACAAAGTTAGTTCAGATTTAGAAAACAATATCTAAAACTAGAAACTTAGAGAAAACGACAAAGCAATTTCAAAGTAAGTTGTTTAATTCAGTTATAAAGGTCAAGCTTTCACTCAGGATCAACCTACTACGACTACAAGAAAAGTTTTAGTATCGTTCTTATGACACTAGTAAACAGCAACTACAAATTCGTTTGTCAATATAGGCGGTCAGGGTAAAACAAGTGACGGTGGAATATTTAAAAAGAAAAAGTCTGACAACCAGTCTTACCAAGGGGTATCGTATTACCCAGTACTAACTGGGTTGTGGGGGTCAGATAGGCAGTCGCTCCATGTAAAATACTGGTATTCAGCTGCATCCGGTTAGACTGGAAGCCGACCCCAACATAGTTGGGAAAAGGCTAGGCAGATGATGATAAAGGTCAAGCTTAAATAATTTAATTTCATGACTTTTATATATTTTTAACAGTTACTCTTTGTACAAATTCTCTCAGCACAAAATCTTCTTAAGAATATTCAAGTAACAATAATTTCATTATTTGTGTCTCTATTGTTTAATATCTCTGTAAATGAATAAAACATCGTTTTAATATTATCTTGTAATTTCCGTTTAGTAAACAAGTTCTTTTCTTTCGTAATATATTTTTAATTTAATATTGTATAGTACATAAATACCTTGTTTAGGAAGGACGGTCAATAGTAACAGCTTGGCTAAGACTAAAGTCTTTTTACTTTTATTGTATATGTCACCGTAAAATTGTAAAAACCGTTAGATTATTATTTATCTCGCGAGTTTGTAATCTGTCGAAAGATTGTGAACCGTAACATACTGTTTACAACTTAACGCATTACTTTTCGGTGGATTATAATCTATCGAAGTGAACCGTCAAATTGTGAAATGGCATGCGACGGAACGCACTTCGCGCACTGATTGGTTGAACGTCATGTGCCACGCGCCGCCATATTTGTTTGTTAAATGTTTTGGTGATTGTAAATTGTTTTCTTTTTGAAAATAAGTCAAAGCTTTAGAATTACTTATATAAAATTGTTGTGGAAGTAAAATAAATCTGTGATTAACCAAAGAAGTTCAGTGTGAATTATAAATAAGTTAGTGTTAGTCTCAAATGCGAGATCTGAGCCGTCACTCACACCTGTAAAGATTGTTATCTTTGCTCCAGCCGACTTGAGATCAGTAACAATTAAAGAAGGTGTTTAAGATAAACAGCAATTTCCCTTACCTCACTTCAAAACTTCTAGAAAACTCAAACAAATCTTCAACATTTACGTGCCTATTTAAAACGAGCAATATGGGGTTAAATCCGTACACAAAGCACCACAAAGACACCCCCACACCCGTCTCGCATAAAGAGGTACGTGAACATTTTTGAAACAAAGTGAATATTTAAATGTTTTCAACGAGACAACTTTTGTTGGCGTTCTGGACAAGCGGAGGTAATTTGAATAACGAATTTGTTTAAATATGTTTTTTTGTAAAGTTGTTTTTCGGTTTTACATTTTTCATGAATGGCTTGTTTGGTTTTTGTAGTAGTGTTTTTGTTTTTAAAGTCAATTTCATTGAATAGGTGAAATAAATATTGCTTTTATTTGTAATAATATGAGTCCATGTTAAGTGAATGACATGTTTGATTTTATAGCCTGCTAGCAAGCAAGACTGTAAGTTACATATTTAAAATACCTTATACCTGAACAAGATTTTTTTAAAAGCTTTCATTGGTACATTTTTATCTAAGAATCTAGATTTATTAACATGCATTTACCTTATTTATGACATTTTAAGATAGTGTTTTTCTTCAGGCCAATAACAATACTGTTACTTTGAAATAATTATAAAAGTATTCTACTAATGAAATACATTATAAACTAACTTGTAATTACTCCTAACACTTTACATAAATACCGTGCATGACTTTAAACAATTATGAACACGTTCCTTGTTACTTCATTACCTTCATTTATAATAATTATGTCATATTATATTAATGCAACACAAAAAAGCTAAGTGGTCTCAAGTGAAACTATTAATTCCATTAAAGTAGAGTAAAAATAAAAAGTTAGCAGCTTTATACAATGTTGTAATCAAATAAATTAAAATAAAAGGCCAGTTCATAAATCCTATATTAATAATAATAATAAAGATTTGTTGTCGACATGTGGGACGTGGACTCTGCAATCATTGTACCGATAGTCGTTACGGTTAATGGACTAATAGCAGAGAGCCTCGACCAACACCTTAGGAGGCTCTCATTGCGCGGCTGGGTCAAGGGCTTGATTCAGAAAGCAGTACTCCTGGACACGGCACGCATAGTGAGGCGGTTCCTCTCTCTGGAGCCCTGACCACCAGCAGCCTGGACCTTGTTCCTGGGGCCGATGAGCCATCTATTTTTTATATTTTTAAATGTTTTGTTTACTTTTCTTTGTAAAAATATTAAAAAATGTATTAGATAAGAGAAAGAATGAATAAAGGATAAAATAAAGATTTCTTAGTACAGTTATGCTTACCTATCCTTTTTTAAAGCCAGGGAAAGTAATGGCTTAGTAGTCAGTTTCTACCATATTGATGACGACTACTAAAGGAAAAAAAATGTGCGTCAACCACAAATGAATTGGCATAAAGGCAGGTAAATGATGATTATTGACTATCAATTTATCAGTATAATCAAGTCTCAACTATCATTCTTTAACAATTGTATGAAATAGCTACGAGAAGGCAAATTGATGCAATAGGGTGACAATTTCACGGTACCTCTTCATCATCTGCCTAGCCTTTTCCCGATTATATTGAGTTTAGCTTCCAGTCTAACCATAATGCAGCTGAATATCATATCACAAGGAGCGACTGCCTATCTGACCTCCACAACCCAATTAGTATTGGGTAGTAGGATACCTCACTTGATAAAACTGGTTGTCAAAGCTCTTCATATGATGGCCGGGTCCAACAGCTTAAATTTCCTTGACGGTACCTACATGACGTAAAATAAAATAAATCTTTAAACAGCATATAAATTAGACCCACTCTTAATTTCTTCAGGTTTCTGAAATAAACGCTATTCACGGATAAGGCTTCACCTTTTGCTGTAACAAACATATTAAGTAACAATAAAACATTGCATAGTATACAAAAATGTCACGTACGTGCTTATTCTGGTACAGTCTAACTCTCTGACTGGGTGGCAAACAGTTGTTTTGGCAGGTGCGTTGTGAACGAATTAATCTTGCCAAGTTAGTGGCAGTTCACACTGGGCAGATTTTTTTATTCAGTTTGACAAAAATTTAAGGTGGAACTTTACCTGCTGCAACTAGAATAACCACAAATTTTAAAAACAAGTTATAGCTTTATAAGTTAAAAACTTTTATAATGTGTGTGTACTTCTAAACACAAAACAAGCATAAGATAATCAGCCAATAATGTTCCCACTGCTGGCACACACGGCCTAATCTCTATAAGAGGGAATGGGCTAAAATCCACCACGCGGGCCCAGTGTGGGTTGGTAGATGTCACATGTCTTCGAATTTTTGGTTCTAAGACATGCCGTTTTCCTCGCGATGTTTTCCTTCACCGTTTTTGAGAGCAGTGGTGATGAAATAAATTACACAAAGTAATGCGCCGGCCTGGGTTCGAACCCACGACCTACTATTCGTAGGTCGGAGCCGCCACCACTGGGCCACCACTGCTCACACAAACGTGAAACACTATAAATTAAAAATATAAAACATTGTTATTATTTAAAAACATAGAGATAATAAAAACACTTCAAACTCCTCTTGCTGCAGCTGAGCTCATTAAACAAAATAGGAATCTACAAAAAGAAAATAATTTGTAGTCTAACAATAATTGTGTCTGTACTTACTCTTGGTCTAAAAATGGTTTTCTTTAACTGACGGTACGGTGTCTCCAAACCACACTGCGCTCCAAAACACTAGTTACTGACGTTGCTCAAAAAGCCGCTTAGCTGAAGTGAGACTAGACTGGCCATATCTGCCGCATGCCCAATGAGCTGTGGGCCAAAATAGCCTCTTTTTGGAGCATTGACACAGTCAGAAAGTGGTCACGGCCTCGTAGAAGATAGCGGGACGAGCTGGACAAGGCCAGCGACCAGTGGTCCACAGTGGCCCTGGATCGAAACAACTGGAAGTCATGGGGAGTGGCCTTTTGCCCAGCAGTGGGATGGCGCAGGCTAGCAGTATCTGTCTGTACAGTCCCCGCATTACCTGTTTGTTAGCATAGAGAAAAAGGGGGAGGAAGGCTCTGGTGGTGTAAGGCACTGACTGTACTTTCTTCATTCCTATAAAAAGACTAACTTAAAACCTTTGCTTAGTGTGAGC
Organism: Noctua janthe; assembly: GCA_910589295.1. Classification (NCBI taxonomy): domain Eukaryota; kingdom Metazoa; phylum Arthropoda; class Insecta; order Lepidoptera; family Noctuidae; genus Noctua; species Noctua janthe. Next base: position 5,358,994 of record OU342556.1, on the reverse strand, counting down.
ACTCCCTAATATCTCAAAGAGCTTATATTGTCATGTGTAACTTGAGCCAGAATATAATTACCGAAGCTCTTCTGTCTCAGAATATTTTAACTTTAAAACAATGTTTGTTTTCTTAATTCCACATAACTGTGACAACCAAGTTTGTAATTAAAATTCAACATGACAACTTTTTACTTCAGCGGATTGTGCGCGCACATTTCCCAAATTAAATTTTCTAGACGTAAGGTATATAAATTCTTTGAGAATTTTAACACATTTCATATTTTTGGCTGACATTTTTTAGATATTTTTACCTACTAAGCTTTGACTCGGAAGATTCTATGAAATATATTGTTAGTATGTCTCATCATCTGCCTAGCCTTTTCCCAACTATGTTGGGGTCGGCTTCCAGTCTAACCGGATGCAGCGGAATACCAGTATTTTACATGGAGCGACTGCCTATCTGACCTCCACAACCCAGTTAGTACTGGGTAATACCCCTTGGTAAGACTGGTTGTCAGACTTTTTGGGCCACTGACTACCTAACGACTGTTAAAGATCTACAAATGACACCCGGGACCAACGGCTTAACGTGCTTTCCGAGGCCCGGAGGGAACTCGGTATGTAATGGGTGGTCCACAGACCAACCTAGGCAAGCACGGCTTAACCTAAAGATCGAACCGAGCGGCTGTTATTATTTAGCCACGAGCTCTCCTATTGTTAGTATGTCTAAGGGAACATAATACATACATACATAAATTCAAGCCTTTTGTCCATGGGAGTAGGCAGAAACCGCAGAGCGTCCCCCTGCTACGATCCTTGTATACTCGTTTTGCCTCATCGACGTTCATACAAGCACGCCGGTTGCGATTAGAAAGAAAGAAAGAAAGAAAATACATTTATTTGGCACATGCCACAAGTGCACACAATATAAAACAAAAATATAACAAGAAAAAAAAAAAAAAACCTAAAACTAAACAAAACAAAAAAAAAAAAAATGTAGGTAACACGGTCAGATTACTACGCACCTGACCTTTCTGAAGGGGTTCTGTCTAGGGGATTGTTGTATGTTATTAAGTTCCTCACGTAACTCGTGTAACATCGAAACATAAGGAAGATTTGGTTTAGTCACGATCACTGAACGATAACCCCGTCTCTAGTGATGACGCGGCCATCGTGCTGTACTATTTCGTGCTGACAAAGAGTATTATGAGCAAAGACATTCAAATATTTAAGAGTGAAGAAATAATAACAAATGAACGCGACATTTTATGCAAGCTAGAATAGCAATACTTATTACTAATACTCAATTACTCTAAGATTTAAAGACATTTGAAAGAATACCTCCTACCCTGGTAAAAGTATACAGGGTAGAAGGGACATCAACGGTAACCACGTATTGTGTATGAGTACAATCACGAGCACCAATATGTAAACACTTTCCTAAATTTAAAAGCAATTTGCGCGAGAAATAACGATAATAACTTAGAGATAGGATCGTTTTCATAAAAATATGAGTTCCAGAATACTATGTTCGTAACAACATGAAATTTTAATCAGAAAAGTAGGAGAAAAACACTTTTAAAAGTTGTACTGAACACATGGTAACCGTTATAGCGTCGGTGTTCCTTCGACCTTATATCAAAATCAAAAAATCAAAGCATTTATTTCAAGTAGGCCAGTTACAGACACTTTTGAACTGTCGAAACAAAGACAACAAAGAAATGTAGCTACAGTCCCAGTCACAAGGCATAACAACTGTGAAAGTGCTGTAGTTGCCCTTTCCCTAACGTAGATCTCTATGGAGAAGAACGGGCAAGAAACTCCATGGACACTCTTTTAAATCAGAATACTTTAACAAAACCTTGGTTACATCATTCATTTTGAGATGGTACATTATGTGAGAACGATGCAGCAAGATGTGTACGTTAAAAGTGTCCATAGTAAAAACAATTCAAAAATAAAACAATTAATTCAAATAAGCCGTGGCAAATAAGAGATGACCAGTCACAACTGACAGCGCCCGTTCACGAACATGACGCATGTATCAGCACCATTCAACACCATAACACCTACCACGAAGGATCGAAAAGTTGCAAGAAACGTACACCCACATATTACCAATTATGTTCAAGCCAAAGGACACTGTTTTAAATCATAATATTGTTATATAGTTACCCTACACCACAAACAAATTCGCAAAAAAAAGCTTGTTTAAACAAAATAACACGATAAAAAATCTACAGCTTCCCTTACCAAAAGGAACATCGAACAAGGAACAATATATTAAACATAGACAAAGTAAAACTTATTGTGTCAAAGTTCTGTAAAAGACCAACAGAGAGACGAGGTGAAGAGTTGGAGACTGTACTCGCAAAATAAATATTTGTTCGTGAGATGTGTCGACTGTCGGGCAGCACAAAGATCTTCGTTCCTTATACATGGAACACTTTGCATGTCACTTCGTTTCTTTAGCTTTGAAATGGGTTTTTAAAGTTTCGCATTTATATTATATAAGAATCGTAAACTTGAGGTAGAAGGTGGGATGTCTTTTGCGGTTAGGATCAAGTCCGGCAAATGTAGAGTGTTTTAATATCGTTGTTATTTATTAAAAGCTACAAATGTATCATCGGTTTTAGCACGAAACTACATCTATTCGGTTGAGGACGTAGACAAGATGACTTTCTATCAGCAATGACGAAGGTAGAAAGTCAAAAATAATACTGGAATAGCTACCGAAAAGCTCATTTATCTCTACAAATTTATAAAGTTGAAGTGTCTGTTTGTAATATCAAAATAACAGCTTTTTACTGAATGCATATAAAGAAAATATATCCAGCACTTATAACAAAAAGACATTTTTTTAATTTTTTGTCTGCGTTTCTGTCTGTTTGTTCCGGCTAATCTCTGAAACGGCTGGACCGATTTTGACGAAACTTTTACTGGCAGATGATAAGGTGATGTTATAAGGTCTAATTTAGGGGATTTTTTTAATAAAAATTAGAAAAATAATAAGCTTTCCCGAAAAAAAATGGAACCCTTGAAATTGGTAACAAAATCTGATTCAAAAAGGGAAGTAATATTTTTTTACAATAATTTCACGAAGGTCGCGGGCTACAGCTAGTGTGAATATAAAAAACTAAAAATGCTTTTGAGTGACGTCATTTTATTTCTTGTATTGTTGTTAGCAAACTTTTTCATTTGATACCCATATCATGGGAATGCATAAAAAATAACTAGTCTGCCAACTTGAGGAGTCGGCCATATTGAATTTACATTTACGTCTTTTTGCTGACCATACATTGCCATTAAAACAAAATATGTATATAAAATTTCAGCTCAATCGGAAACCGGGAAATATAGTTAGTTACAGGTGAGGCATGGTAAATACAACGTATGTGCCCACAACACATATGTATTTTTTAACCTGTTATTTATCACTTATTTTGTATCTTTTTTTTTATTCTGTGTTCTTGATGATCTGACGTCAAATAAACTTTATTCTTTCTTTCTTTCTCTTAACTTACATCGTTGTAGAAATACGATGTGAATTTCAAGTATTTCTCAGCAGTTCAGATGAAATGGATGAATGGTAAGCAGTGACAGCCTAGTGGTGTGACCGTCGGACTGCCAAGTCATAGGTCTCGACTTCGAACCAAAATCAAAATCAAAATATTTTATTTCACACTGGCCTAGATGGGCACTTATAAAACGTCGACATAAAGGTGCACGATTCGGTTTGGTCGTTTCCTATGGAGAAGAACCGGCAAGAAACTCCATGGTTACTCTTTTCATATCTTTTGGTATTACAATTATCAAGACTCGCACCTCTGATTTTTCGGATTCATGTGCGTATTGTTGTTTATTATTATTATTATCATCACTTGCTTCGGTGAGGGAATTCATCGTGAGGAAACTAGCATGCCTGAGAGATACTTCTTGAGTTAAGCCAAGTCAGGGCCCATGGGCGGCATAAAAACTCTGATACCAGGTTAGGAACTAACCACACGAAAAAGAAAGAAGATGAACTGGCGTTTGACTGTTAGCTAAAACAGAATAAGCAACACCCACTCTATTCCTAAGTTCAAGTTCAATCATTTCTTGGATAATTCCATTAGAACTTAATAAAACATCAGAATAGACACAAGACTATGAATAAACACCGGCTTTGTCCCCCGGCGGTGTCCTTCTACGAAGCCATGAGCTCAAACAAGCATTTATACTGTATTTTCATTGTGAAAACAAACTGAACATTTTATTGTTGTTGTTTACAAAAAACTTTTATTTTTGTTGATTAAATGTGTTGACTGACTTGAGAGGTAAGACTAAGTATTAATAGTTGTGAGGGTCGATTGAAGGTTATGCGACGCTTATCGAGGTCAGCTAGTGGGTTGGTGACCATGCACTAGAATTATACTCTTTAATTTGTAGATCATTGACAGTCGTTACAGGTAGTCAGTGCCCCGAAAGTCTGACAACCAGTTTACCAAAGGGTATCGTATTACCTAGTACCATCTGGGTTGTGGAGGTCACATAGGCAGTCGCTCCATGTAAAATACTGGTATTCAGCTGCATCCGGCTAGACTGGAAGCCGACCCCAACATAGTTGGGAAAAGGCTAGGCAGATGATGATTACGACATTCACCAAGGGTAATCAGAAGACCGTAAGTCTGAAGGCCCGCTTGTTAAAGTGTATGGTTTTATCCAGTACCTGGGTTGAAGGAGTCAGATAACGCAGTCACTTCATGGAAAGAATTTGTGTGTGGTTGCTTTGGCCACCTGCCTTGCATTACTTGACCCATCTTGTGTCCTACAAGATGGATCAGATCATACAGGATACTGACAACAACAACGCTTTCAACTATAATGGGTATAAAAGTACCCTTAACGAAGCCGAAAGGCACTTGTTGTCCTCGTCATTGCGATCATTTCTTTTTTGTTGACCATACCTGGGAACCTTAGCCACCTAGCCAGTCGCTCCATGTAAAATACAGGTAATCAGCTGCATCCGGTTAGACTGGAAGCCGACCCCAATATAGTTGGGAAAAGGCTAGGCAGATGATCATGACCTGGGAACCTTTTAGTTACGGAGATATTGGGGGTCAAAGTTTCAACTTTTTCACAAGTTTTTTTTAATACAAGTTTTTAATGGTATTACTTTTATTTTAAGTACCTCTACGACCCCCTTACTATTCAATGTATCCATCATCACAATGTTTTGAGTGCGTCACATTGAGTCCTACCGTAAAACGTGATTTTACACACCAAAACAAATTCCGTTTCCCAGCAATAATTTTTGCGTAGAGTTACTTACGAGTAGTTTGTTGCACAGGACGCTTAGTTGACGTCTTCGTAAAGGGTCCTTGTATACATCATTATTTTTAGTATAATTATGTGAAACCTGAATATAGTTTGTTCAGAATAAGTAACTGAATCGATTCCAATAATTTTTAAACCATGTTATATTTTTTCCCAAAAATATTTAAAAAAGTTAAAAGTTGGATATCGAGCGACTTTAAGTACCTATAGCAATAATTTAGGTACCTACTGCCAAATTATTATTCTCAATGAGCTCAAGACAACGCTACAGGCGCTTGCTGCGTGGTGACCACGTTTGTGTGCTGACAACTAGGTTACAGAACAAGCTTATAACTTTGTGATTTTTCATGACACAGTTTTGAAATTTTGTACATAGATTCTTTACATAAAAATACTAGACACGTGTTTCAGGTTTCGCATATACTAAAACTAATGTTGTATACTGAAGTTTGTCAAAATATAAAGAAAACAAATGAACAAAAGTACCTCCTACCCTTTGATAGAAAACAGGAGTCAAGATAATAGAATTAGATAACAAACATGTCTCCTTTGCAATGTAACAAGACAGTGAGCCTTCAAAAAAGTCGGTTTCTACTATTCTGTGTTTTGAATGGTCTCCTTGGAGCTTGGGGGAATCTTTTGTGGTACAAATAGTAAGTTTATAGCGGTGTGTTAACATGTTTTGCAGACCCTACAGTTTTCTTTATTTGTGGAGATATGTTTATGTTACTTTGTGGCTGCATAAAATCCTGGACTTGAAATTAATACTTGTACATTATTTGTGTTTGGAACAGTTTTCATTGAGAAGCGGTGGTCTGGAACTGGTCCCTACTATCGGCGCCCGTACAGAAACATGACGCATGAATCGTCATAATTATTCCCCTACAAATTTTCATAAGTCATCATCTGCCTAGCCTTTTCCCAACTATGTTGGGGTCGGCTTCTAATCTAACCAGATGCAGATGAATAGTAGTATTTTACAAGGAGCGACTGTCTATCTGACCTCCACAACCCAGTTAGTACTGGCTAATACGATACCCCTTAGTAAGACTGGCTGCCAGACTTTCGGGCCACTGACTACCAGTAACGACTGTCAGAGGGATCAACGGCTTAACGTGCTTACCGAGGCACGGAAGAAACAGGGTATGTAATGAGTGGTCACCCATCCACAGACCAACCTAGGCAAGCACGGTTTAACTTAAAGATCAATCCGAGTGGCTGTTATTATTTACCCATGAGCTCCTCCTCCTCGAGCATTATCAAACATCAATTAAAGTTTTATTTAGGAGTTAACTCCAGTCACGCGTCGGAGCTGACACGCACAATTTTTTTCATTAAAACAACTGTGAGCATTTTTTCCCTCGAACTCTTATAACTTACACCAAATATCAGCAACAGTAAGTGTTGAAAAGACTTCAGTTGATCCCGTCCTTAACCCTCTACGCGTGGAAACCTTTTTCTGGTATTCACAATGAAAAGGGACTTTTTTGTAGGTATGTCTGTCAAACGAAACCTCGGTAATTGTGATTTGGTATTGTCGTTTTTGAGTTTCTTAATTTTGTAAAGACCCGACTCTTTTAGATGTCGTAAAGCGCAAATTGCTGCTAAGCATGAGGTCTTGGGTTCGATTTTCAAGTTGGACAAATGTTAAACTTATACTGTCACTTACGGGATATCTTCCGTGATTGTTGTGTGTTGTTGTAAACCAAGTTTAAACAGTGTTTGGACAAAATGCTGTTTGGTTTTTACAACAGCAATTTATCAGTTGCAGCCACGGAGTCTGGATTTGTGCCCAGTTGATGGCATTAGGCGCGCTCCCTATTCCTGGGGCTTGAACATAACTTGTAATATGTGGGTGTACGTTTCTTGCAACTTTTCGATCCTTCGTGGTAGGTGTTATGTGTCGTGATTGTTTAAAGACCCTTGAATAAGGTAAAAAGATAATTATGTGGTGTTTCAAGTTACACGACACTAATTTTTACGTGTTTTTAACAGATTGCCTCGTTGGTCAAGTGATCGCAAGCGCGACTGCTGAACATGAGGTTCTGGGTTCGATTCCGGAGTCGGGTAAAATGTTATTGGGATTTCCCATAACGAATTTCTCAGTAGCTGCCACGGAGTCTGCATTTATGCCTGGTTGATAGGCTGGCTTACCCCCTATTATATCGGACTTACTCTTTATAACTGGCGAAATGTGAGTGTACTATTAGTTACACCTCTGCCTAACCCTTCGGGGATTAATAGCGTGACGTTTTGTTACGGTATATGTTTTTAACATTTTCTCTTATAAGCATGTAAAATTACTGAAACACGACCTTGTGTTTCAAGAGGTATTTTATCGATACACGACTCTCGAATGAAAATAGAACATAACATTATTAAGGGAATCGAATCTGCAGGCATGTAAGGGTATGTACTCGTATATATACGTACATTTATCGGTATACCGATAATGTGTAGATGCCATTATTGTAGAGGAAAATGATCTATGAATTTTGTATAAATTATTTTTTCAAGACTGTAGCCGTGGTAAGAGTCCGGTCCGGAGCTGCGTCCACAATTTGTCCCTGCCGGTTTGATTGCGGACCAAACTCCGGACACCGGACTTTAGCAGATCATGCACTGAAACATATGTCCAGCCTTCTGGATTTGGTCGCACCTTTAGGGCTGATTTTTGCATGAAGAAATAAAACGATGTCAAATCCTTAGCAACAAAGTCTCGTCTCCGTACATTTCCTTCACAAAAATTTCGTTTTCAACATGACGAAGACAATTGAACGTTTAGAATCAAAGTGCATCCACAGAATTTTCCAGAAACAAAATCATCGAAGCGCCCGGCATTCTTTGATTCCTATATTTGAATATGGAAAGCGGGACGCGAAATTCAAATTCGTTTCGAACGAATTTCAACGTTCGTTCGATTTTTGTAAGGAGATTGTATATGAATGGTGGATCTTTCGTAAATTGGTGTTGTAAAACTTCAATTCAAAAGATTTTATGAAGTAATACATTTTGCCCGCGGTTTCGCTCGCGTTAATTTAGAATTTGACAATAAATTCGAAAATTCGATTCGTAGTACTCTTCTTGCACTCTGCTTGTAATAATATAATTCAATCATGATTCGAAAGACACGTGGCGCCATCTATTATTATCATAAGAACGTTATTATTTCCTCGGGAACAATACTTTTTTTCGACATGAAAGGTACCTATATCCGTTTCTGTTCACAATGTATTCAAAATTTCAGGAAGATCGGGTCAGTGGATTACTCGTTAAAAGGTAACAAACAAACTTCCTTTCGTATTTATAATATTAGTTAGGATTAGGGTTACTTTGATTCCTTGTAATTTACGGAAATATCTTTTAATTTAATGGATCAGCCAAGTACCAGCTGCATGTTGCAAGCTATTGAGCGAAGTGCCAACAGGCTCATTGACTACGACTCCCTTGTCAAAGCCAAGCTCCAAAGCCTCGAACATCGCCGCAAAGTTGCCAGCCTATTTTTATCCTCAAAAAAAAATCAGTAGCAGCCACAGAGATTCGATTTGTGCCTGGTTCACGGCAATAAGCTCACCGCCTCTTACTTGGGACTTAAAACATAACTGGCGAAATATGGGTGTAGCAGGTACCTCTCTGCTTAATCCTTCAGGGATTACAGGCGTGATGTTATCTTATGTTCCTTGGAGTATAAAACAGCACATAAGCGAATAGAAACTTCCCAAAGCAGTGTCCTTATCCAGCCAAGGTTTTAAATAATTTCATACTTCGCCCATTTTGCTCGGCTCACGGGAGCAATTCTTTCAGAGTATGAAACTGGGAAATTCTGGCAAGAAAATGTATATACGTGTCCTCTTAGAGCACTTTAATCTGCTGCTATGACCTATATGTTTGTTTTAATCTATGTATTTAAGGGATTTGTGTTCACAATTGCAACGATGTCAATCCCATCGTACCTTAACAAATATTAACTTACTTCCTAAACTAAATTAGTTTATAAAAAACCCAAACCAAATGAACATAATCGACATCCTTATGTTATAAAAATGTATATAATACCGGGTGTAAACAGACCCTTCACATATCCGTCAACCAAGCATTCTGTAACATCAAACTAAGTAACTTTACGCAAAAATTATTGCTGGGAATCGAATTTTTTTTTGGGGTGAAAAATCACGTTTTACGGTAGGACTCGATGGAAAGCACTCATAGCATTGTGCTGATGAATGGATTGAATAGTACGAGGGTCGTGGAGGTGTGTAAAGTAAAAATCTTACATTAAAAACATGTATTAAAAAAAAACTTGTGAATAAGTTGGAACTTTGACCCCCAATATCTCCGTAACTAGAAGGTTCCCAGGTATGATCTAGAACAAAAAAAATGATCGCAGTGACGACGAGAACAAGTGCCTTTCGTTTATGCTAGGGGTCTATTTACATCCTTTATTTATGCTGCTTCAGAGGTGGGCTTAGCTAAAATACCTTGGAACTCTCCAACATCCATTACCGACAAATTCATCGCGTTGATAACTGCGTTTCTCTTATTAGTATATCGAACACATTCCACCAACACAAATGCTGTGCATCGTCTGTTTACTAACCTCTATGTTTATTTCAGAGGCGAAAAAACCACAATATTGTAACATATTTAAAGATACCGTATTATGGAAGTATAAAAATGATGAATATCGTTTCAATGAAAATCCAACGAGATCCGAAAGTTGTGAATGAACGTTCAAGTTTATTTACAACTTTTCTTTTAAAAATGTGCGTCTTTAAGTGTGAATATATTGGTAAAATTATTTTTCTTAAGGCTCTATGAGGCGTTCTTAAGTACTTGTAAACTTTTGAGGCGAACCACTCAAGAAGAGGTTAAAAAAAAACATTTCATAAGATGAAAACAAAATCTTATGTTATCTGGGAAATGACGTAGTTAAGCCCGGACTCCACTGAAGCGGAGCCGAGGCGAGAGGAGAGGAATGTGTTGTAAACAACCAATAGAATTGCATTATTTACACTTTTCGTCTCTGCGTAGCTTTAGTGGAAACGGTTAAGCAGAGGAGACGAGATGTCTCGTAATTATCATTAACAGTAGAAACGGGGTATTTATCATGTTTACTTGGGAACTTAGATCAATCAGTAAACATGGTAAAAATCCCGTTTCTAGTGTTAATAATAATGTTCGGTTTAATGAATTTTATTATCATAAGAACAATACATAGGTTCACTTACAATGAGATACAAAGTAATTGTTTATATCTAAATAAATACATTTTGCCCCCGATACATGTTGGTGAAGTTATACAAAACAAATACATAGGAAGTATGTAAATTGCTAACATTTAATATACGGTATGACTACATTTCATAAACGTTATTTCTCAGTTTTAGTTTAAATCTGTTAATATTATCACAATCTTTTACGTCATTTGGTAGGTCATTAAACAGCTGTGCTCCTTCGAACAATCTGGTTTTTTTACCGTAGTTTGTGCGAGTTTGTCTTATCTTTATGTTAGTGACTGACCATGATAGTTTAAAATCTTATATCTCGTAATTGTTTAGGCCAGCCTCCGCACTCAGTGGTGCAGCACGCAGCGGAGACGAGAGTAGACGTGAGCGGCGTGCGGTGAGCGGTGCACATCTCCTCTCCTCGCCGCATTACAAATCTCCGCACAGCTTCGGTACATACAACCTAGCTTCTACTCATCTCCCCTCCTCTCCGCTTCGCAATTCTCCGCTTTGGTGGCGTCCGGGCTTTACTGAAATGAAAAATGAATGCGACCTTCTTCAAATCTTGGTGCTGGGTCTGATAATGTTAAGCAATGTTTTTATTGTTTCGGTCTGAAAGCTGTAATGTCTGCCATTAAAATAACAGGCCTAATCTGAGATCTCAAAATAAAAGTCCATTGCTTTTAATTTTTTTCTTACAGTGAAGAAAACGATTTGGTATGCAGGCAAGAAATAGTCAACGTTTCTCTGGTAACATTTGATTAGCAACTTATAAAACATTGAGACACACGCATCAGATCAGGATTACAAACATCCATTTAAATAAATACTTCGCTAAACGGAACAGCGTGAATTAAATCGTAATTTGCTATAGCCGACTGCTTGCTGTCATTATAAGTGTAACATGTCAAACTTGAAAAAATTGCATGTTTTGCTATGATAACCTCACTGACACATATAATCATAATTAACCCCTTACACATATAACCCCTCTATCATCATGTGCCTAGCCTTTTCCCAACTATATTGGGATCGGCTTCCAGTCAAACCGGATAGAGCTGAATACCGACAATAAGCGACTGCCTATCTGACCTCCACAACCCAGTAAGAACTCGGTAATAGGACACCCATTGGTTAGACTGGTTGTCAGGCTTTCGAGCCACTGACTGCCTGTAACGACTGTCAAAGATCTACCAATGACAGCCGGGACCAACGGCTTAACGTGCTTTTCCAGGCACGGAGGAAATTCGGTATGTAATGGGTGGTCACCCATCCATAGACTCACCCAAGAACGGCTTCACCCAAGCGGCTATTAGTACGATTTTTTTTTAATTTCTTAATTTTAAATTTCTTAAGCATAAGCATAAGCATAATCAGCCTATTAATGTTCCCACTGCTGGGACGCAGGCCTCCTCTCTTTGAGAGGGAATGGGCTATAATCCACCACGCGGGCCCAGTGCGGGTTGGTAGATGTCACATGTCTTCGAATTGTTGGTTCTAGGACATGCCGGTTTCCTCACGATGTTTCCCTTCACCGTTTTGAGAGCAGTGGTGATGAAATAACTTACACAAAGTAATGCGCCTGGCTGGGTTCGAACCCACGACTTACTAAATTTCTTTGTACTGAACTAATTATATGCCTAGGTGACATTTATTGTCTTCTGTTGACTGTACTTACAATAAATTGTCAGCCTCCCTTATGATTAAGTAGATTTTAATAAAATTGAGTTTCTCTGTAGGTACGTAATCCGCGTTAATTAGTTTAACCCTTTCGCCGTCCCGTGAGATGGGTACAATTAATCTTCTGTGACATTAACATAGCAGACAAATTAACCTTTATTTTGATCATGATTTCATACTGTCTGATCGCTAGACCCCTTTAGACGGTTTATATAAAGGTTGGTTACGTAATCAGCCTATGTACACATTACTGCTCGCGTAGCATGAACGGGTTTTGTCGACGGAAGAATCGACAAAATGACAGATTTCTTTTGTTGATCTGTCATTTTAATGTTTTTTCGTCGACAAAACCCGTTTCTACGGTGGTCATTCTACGCGTGCTGGGACACCAGTCCCTTTTCTACGAGACGGAGCGGGCTGAAATCTATCATGAAGATTGGTAGATTTCGCATATTTTCAAATTTTTGGTTCTAGAACATAATGGTTGCGTCACCGTACCACATCACTGTTCCCTTCATTGTTTTGGGAGCAGTATACAAACACTACGGTATTATTATATTTCTGTTGGTTAGGTTTTTTCAAAACACCTCTACGGCTGTAGGTATTATTCCAGTAACTGTTGGGGTAGGACGCCCTCAGGCAAGAAAATAATATGAAGAGACGATATTCTCGCGTAATAGCTGGTAACAACTGGTAAAATAGTAACCGAGGAACGAGTTGAAATGCCAGTGAATGGAGATACTTTTACGATTATGATTACTTTATTTTTTTACGATTGCTTGACTTAACTTTTCTTAACCCTTTTATCTTGATTTATGTTTTTTTTGTGTAGTAAGCAACGACTTATTGTCGGGCCTACGCTGCCCCTTCATACTTAAGTACTAATGCTGTAACATAATAATATAACATGCTTGGCATAATATTGTAAAAATCTATACTAATATTATAAAGCTGAAGAGTTTGTTTGTTTGGTTGAACGCGCTAATCTCAGGAACTACTGGTTCGAATTGAAATATTCTTTTAGTGTTAGATAGTCCATTTATCGAGGAAGGCTATAGACTATATAAAAACACGATACGACCAATAAGAGCCGAGCAAAAATAAAACAAGTCGGAAGCGGCGGGTGAAACCGCGGGGCACAGCTAGTAAATAATATTAAAAGAGTAACCATGGATGGAGGAGCTCGTGGCTAAATAATAACAGCCGCTCGGATCGACCTTTAGGTTAAGCCGTGCTTGCCTAGGTTGGTCTGTGGATGGGTGACCACTCATTACATACCGAGTTTCCTCCGTGCCTCGGAAAGCACGTTAAGCCGTTGGTCCCGGCTGTCATTTGTAGATCTTTGACAGTCGTAACAGGTAGTCAGTCTGACAACCAGTCTTACCAAGGGGTTTCGTATTACCTAGTACTAACTGGGTTGTGGAGGTCAGATAGTCAGTCGGTCCATCTAAAATACGGGTATTCAGCCGTATCCGGTTAGACTGGAAGCCGACCCTAACATAGTTGGGAAAAGGCTAGGCAGATGATGAGTAACCATGGATGTTCTTGCCGGTTCGTCTCCATAGGAAACGATCAACCCGAACGTGCACGGTTCGGGTTGGTCGTCTTTTGTCGACGTTTTACTTATAAAACGTCGAGAAAAGGAGGCTTTTGTGAAATAAAATATTATGATTTTAATTGATACTTACTATTTCAATCGTCCTATGATAGTATATCTGAGCATCGCATGGAAACGGACATGCTAAATTTTTAAAAGTCTCTGTATAAATCAGGTACTGTAACTTAGTCCAAATAACCTTGAATTATCGTGAAAGAATAAAACTTTGTAATAAAACATCAAACAATGCAGAGCTCCTTGGCATAATTTTAAACTTTTTCAAGTTTCAAAGTAGGTACGAGTACTACAATAATATTTTTACAACATTTTGAAAAACTTTGTAACTACACAATTCTATAGCTCTGGAAGTGCCTGAAGGACTTCAAAAAAGAATTTAAAAATATTATGAGGCCATTAATAAAAACTTACAGAACTAACTTAGTTTCCTTGAATAATTAGTCACAGAGGTATACTCAATCACGAAGTTGAAAAGCCATTGAACAAAGTTTCGTGGAAACTAAGGAGATCTTACAAAATGAAACTTTCCTTCAAATTAACATCAACCAACACTGGCAATTGCTTACATTTCAAACAAAAGTAATAACAAAAAAAGAAGAAAAACTAATATATTTGTGGCCGAAACATGACTTGTAAACGAAAATAATAATAAAGGGTGTAACAGGACCCTTGACGAAGCCGAAAGGCACTTGTCCTCTCCGTCATTGCGATCATTTTTTTTTGTTATATACCATACCTGGGAACCTTCTAGTTACGGAGACATTAAGGGTCAAAGTTCCAACTTTGTCATAACTTTTTTTTTAAAATAAGTACATGTTTTAAATGTAAGATTTTTACTTTAAACACCTACACAACCCTTGTACTATTCAATCCATCCATCAGCATAATGCTTTTAGTGCGTTCCATCGAGTTCTACCGTAAAATGTGATATTTCACCTCAAAAAAAAAGCGATTCCCAGCAATCATTTTTGCGTAAAGTTACTTAGTTTGATGTACAGAATGATTAGTCGGCTTCTTGAAGGGTCTGTCTACACCCTGTATAATATTATTTTAGCTGCCCCTTTGTCCAGGACAGTCAAAACACTATACAAATTTGTAAACTTAGGTATTAAGCGTAGATAGAGATAGAATACCCCTATGAGGGTGGCATGGTCATACTAATTAAAGCCTCTATAAACAAATAAAGAAAAAAACAGGAACAAACCTTCGGGAAAAGACAGGCAGGCATGATGTTATGTAATGCTACGTAAATTGATTAGGTAATTCCTTTTTCCATACACTTTTTCTTAACTTAATAAGGTTTTGCTCAAATTACATGTTTACGCCGCGGGTGGCGCCATCTGTGTCTCTCGCGTACACGTTCCAGTTACTGTTGACAGCCAATAACAAACTTGTTGATGGATCGAGAAGAAACTGTTACTTAAGAACCTACTGGAGAAAAATATTTTTTTTCCACATAGATTTTGTACCTAGACCTACATAAACCAGTACCTAGCTGTACCTACGTGTGAGACGCCAGGTGGATTTCATTTTATGTTTTAGGGATTGCCTGAATTAGTGGCATGGATAGTTTTGTACCTACTCGCCGGAAATCCTAAAATAGATGTTTATGTAAAAACAATATTATTAATTATACACCGTGACTTTTTAGTCGTCTTACCACAGCAGCCCACTTCATGTATCCAATGAATACTAAACATTCATAAAAAAAATAGGTATTTATGAGATTTTAATAATTTATAAATAAAAATATTATTCACTATTATGTCGCATGACGTAGTTAAAACACCTTGTTGCGAGCGATGAGCTACTGGACTCTAGTGCTGGGTAGGTATATGTTCTCCCGTTTGACACGTAAACATCATTAACAGGATGTTTCATAATTTTATTCTAATTTTTTATTATTATTTTTCTTTGTACCTATTATGGAAGATAAAAACAAAATCGCGCCTACAGCTATTTTATGTCGGGTACATTGAGTGGACGATCTTTGTAAGACGACTAAAAAGTCACGGTGTATTGTTTCTGTAATTTATTTCATTCCAACCAGCCTATATATAATATAAACTGATAGAACACATGCCTCTATTTTAGAGGGAATTTATGCTATACTAGTATATGCCCGCGGTTCGCCCGCGCCGAGTTTGATAATTATCCCACGGGATCGTACTACCGGGATAAAAAAGTATCCTATGTGTTAATCCAGGTTGTAAAGTATCTGTGTGCCAAATTTCAGCCAAATCAGTTCAACCGTTTTTGCTTGAAAGAGGAAGAAACATCCATAAATCCTCACGAACTTTCACATTTATAAAAGTAGTAACTGATAGGTACATTTAGAAATGTGAAATATTGGATGAATGTTTGTTAAGTACTCAACCACGTCAGAACGGCTGAACGAATCCGGATGAGTTTTGGCACAGAGATAGATTATAGTCTGTTATACTTTTTTTTTTTATTCTCATAACTACACACATCTAAATTCTCACGCGAAAGAAGTTGCGGGCAACAGCTAGTGGGTTTTAAACCACTACGGCCGGCTCAGTGCGTATTTGTGGATGCCATATAATTATTTTTTTGTTATGACAGTTTCTTGCAATGTTTTACTTCACCGTGTTGAGAACAGTTGTGATGAAATAAACACAAAGTTAAGGGCATGCCTGAGTTCGAGCCCTTGAATGAATTGGTCTTGCTGAACGATTACTGCCTTCCAGTGGTGAAGGTTCCATACAACTCGATTCCTACCGGATTCCCTTTGAAAAATGGCACAGTCACTATTCTATAGACAAATAATATAATCACATTAATATCAACACCACGAACAATAAATACAATAACTAATTTAGAAACAAAGAAGGATGATGATCGAAATGAAGGGTGGATCTTAGCGCAAAAGAAAAAGAGGCTGAGGGACAGTTTTATAAGAAATCAAGGTCGTGCGAACATAGATAATACTGTAAAATTTAAAGCAGCTGACATTAAAATACCGTTGTTCATCAATAAGGTTGATCAGAATGCGTCTGCTAACGACATACATAAGTACATAATGGAAAAAACAAAAACTAGTGTGCAAATTGAAAAAATAAATATGAGAAAACAGAAAGACTACGATGCTTATAAAATTTTTGTACAAAGGCATAATATGCATTTATTTTTAGACGACAATTTATGGCCAGAGGGAATTTCTTTTCGTAGATACATAGACTTTAAAGAACGAGCCGAAGGATCTCACAAAAATAACAACAATGGATTGCGACAATAACGATATTAATTCAAAAGCAAATACATTAAGTCGGAATAAACATTTACACTTTGGGACACACAATAACTTCAAATTTACAGAAACAAATAACAAAATCCATATTCATTAGGTTTTTTAGTAATTTTCTACAGTTTTAGTACTAAATCACAAAAAAGCTTTATTAATATATTTAAAGAATAAAAAGAGATAAGGTCCCATCTCCAGTGATTTCTCCCGGGATCTTTATATTCTAAACAAATTGTATTTCATTAAAATAGGCCCACCATCTTAAAACAATATTTTGTTACGTTAAAACATGAAAAATTGCGTCGTTTTGAAGTTGATTGTAGACTGTCTATTGCCATCTTCCGGGCACAAATCCAGACTCCGTAGCTGCTACTAAGAAACTCCTGAAGAAAAAATCCAATTACACTTTGCCCGACCTGGGAATCGAACCCAGGACCAGCAGTCGCGCTTGCAACCACCAGATCAACGTGGCAGTAATGTGGATTGTAGTCCGAAATAAAGTTTAATTAACTAACCGATAGTCAGTGAATTATCTTGGCATTTTGGAAAAGTAAAGTATTTTATTTCGGTATACTCAGATAGAGATTTACACTACCTCAAATATCGCTTTTCATTATCTATCACTCGAAGCAAAGCATTATCTGCCTAGCATTTTCCAACCATGTTGGGGTCGACTTCCAGTCTAACGAAGCTAAATACCAGTATTTAACATGGAGCGACTGCCTACCTGGCCTCCACAGCCCGGTTAGTACTAGGTAATACTATACCCCTTGGTAAGACTGGTTGTCAGACTCAGACGGGCCACTGACTACCTGCCGGGACCAACGGCTTAACGTGCTTTCCGAGGTACGGAAGAAACTCGGTATGTAATGTGTGATCACCCATCTACAGAAACCTAGGCAAGCGCGGTTTACCCTGAAGATTGATCCGAGTGGCTGTTATTATTCAGCCACGAGCTCCTCCTCGAAGCAAAGCAAAATCCCGAAATAACCCTACAAAAATCACCTAAAAACGAAAATCTCACTCCATCCTCTAAAATGAATGAGAATATTCACGAATATGAAAACGAGTCATATCAGTGTGAATCTTTCAGTGAACGCCAGTGTACATTGCATCTTATCACTCAACTGAATACATCTCACCATTTATAACAGTTCCCAGACGGTTCCATACACTGTAGTGACTAGGTAGGTAGGTGCGCTAGTGTTCACTGCCCCGTATCCATGTCAAGGGTTTTATTAAACGGAAAATATAAAATTGATACTGTATTCTTTTGTTTGAAGGGCACTGTACGCTGAGGTTGGTCGATAGAAAAGTTTTCAATAAGGGCGAGGTGCCATTGAGAGCAATGAACTAGTGCCTAGTGCCCGCGGCTTCGTCTGCGTCTAATAAATATAATTATCATAAGTATAGCACTTCGTAGAATTAAGCTTTTCGTCAGTAAAATAATTTTTCAAATCGGATCATAATCTCCCAACTATGTTAGGGTCGGCTTCCAGTATCACCGGATGCTGCTGAATATCAGTATTTTACATGGAGTGACTGCCTATCTGACCTGCATAACCCAGTTAGTACTGGTTAGTACGGTACCCCTTGGTAAGACTGGTTGACTTTCGTGCCACTGACTACCTGTAACGACTGTCAAAGATCTACAAATGACAGCCGGGACCAACGGCTTAACGTGCTTTCCGAGGCACGGAGGAAACTCGGTAGGTAACGGGTGGTAACCCATCCACGGACCAACCTAGGTAAGCGCGGCTTAACCTAAAGATCGACCTGAGTGGCTGCTATAAACTAGCCACGATCGGATGAATAGATATAATACGTCCCAAACTTTCTAACAATAACTGTTCTTAGGGATAATTTTCAAATGATATTTTTACCCGAAATTAATATTTTACCCGAAACTGCTACGTTGCAACGCTGCTGCGTTTCTGTCTTACCCCTTTTACAATCAAATAGCAGTTTAGTTGTTCTACATAATATCCAGCCTGTTAACCACAAATGGTTAGACAAAGATATATTTAATAAGTACCCAATAAAACTTTGTCCGACGTGGGAATCGAACCCAGATGCTCAGCAGTCGTGCTTGCCCACTCGATCAACGAGGCAGTCAAAGTGAGTAGCTCCTAGCTTATGATTAATAGCTCCTAATGGAACCACACCCATAAAGGTTCTTGGCTTCGATACTATTTTTACTTTAGAGGGCGCTTTGGGATTTGTCTCTATTCTAATTTTTGACGTTAGATGCTGACTCGAAGCCCGTTTTGAATAAATGAGTTTACGAACTCTTTTAGAAAAACGCAAACATTTTTAGAAAATAAACTTTTTCCCATTTTGATTGGTTTTGCAACATTTTGAAGGAAAAGTTACAATACTGCAAAAACATTTAAGGTGTTCTAAATTTAAACATAAAAGCAAGTAGTTATTGTCTTCCATGCTTAGTGTGTGTGCATTTTTTATTTAGGGACATTTATGATCGAAATGCGTGAGTCAGTCTCATACATTGCTCCACCAAGCTACTGCAATCTGTCAAAATTGTTTAATAGATTTTCAGCTTTTTTTCTAAAGCATTTAGGTTCATGGTTGATCGGGGAAATTTGTTAGTTTTGGGTAGCTTGATGTGTTAGCGTACAGTTCTGGGTCATGAACACAAACATACTCTTCGCATCATCGGCATCTAGATGAGACAGTGTACACACATTTAATTGTACACAAGCACATTCTATAGTATGTATACTTAGTTCGGTACTACCTGCTACGAATTGACATATCCATGATAAAGATACATTGTAGGAGTCTTCTAAAAGCGCCAAATACGTAAAGAGAGACCTAAGCCCTCCTACACCTACACCTATAACTCCACCGGTCAACTCTACTGCTTTAGTTGTGACCGGGTATTTAAGAGCAAATTTGGTCTGGCCAGTCATATAAGGGCACACGCAAGGAAATAGCATTACAGGGTCGCCGTTGCCGAAATCGGTAAGGAGGACTATATATATATAGGAACCTTGTACAGTCCCTGTATTAAATATATAGTAAGAAGCCCAACGTGATCACCCAGTGTTCGACTAAAATATCAAAATTACTGCCTCATAGATCTAGGATTCGCAATTGCGACTGCAGAGCACGTAGCCCTGGGTGCGATTCTTCTTGGGTTTTTACATCAGGAACTTCTCTCTGTAACAACCACGGAGTCTGGATTGGTGCCCGATTGATGGCAATAGGCTCAACCCCTATTACATACTGGCGAAATGTGGAGGCTGTAGGTAGAATAAGGTGCGAAGGGGCTTTTTTTTTTTTTTTTTTTGGATGGGAAATCATCAAATGACCCCCCCCACTCTGGGCGGAGCGGAAGGGAGTGTCAGACTTGTACTGACTAAAACCCATCCATGTTCCTTCTTTGCCCTTTGTGTTCCAGGGCCACGGTGTCTCTTTCGAACAATCCCGCAGCTCTGGCAGGCATCGGCCCATGCGGACCCCTACTCGGTTGCTGACATCTCTTTGAGGCGCGCGTGGAACACGAACGCGCCGTCGACACGGCCTGTCGTCATAAGACGGCCGGACGGCGAGCTAGCCCATAACTCGCCGTCCACAGGCCCGCGCCTACGGTGGCCGGGAGCCACCACGTGACCCCCGACGCCCAGGGCGTCTCCCGCGGCGGCTGGGACGTGAGGTTCTTTCCCTCTCACGTCCCGCCACCTCCTTCACTAGCATGACTGCTTCACAGAAGGAGGTGACGGCTTCCCATTCCCTCTCGCTCCGGACCATGGCTTGAACCAGGGCCGGACGCGAGAGATCGCCGCCGCCAATCGCCGCTACAAGGACACGGCGGTGCTCCGCCCAAGCGGGGCAGACCTCTACGGTGTGCTCCACCGTGTCCTCCGGGCGATCCTCGCAGTGGAAACACCCGGGCGTTTCCTCCCGCCCGATTCGGTGCAAGAACCTCCCGAAACAACCGTGTCCGGTGAGGATCTGCGTCAGGCGGTAGGTGAGGGCGCCGTGGCGCCTCTCTAGCCACTCCTCAAAGAGGGGACTTATCGCCACTATGGTAGCGTGCCCTGCACGGGGTTGCAACAGTCGCTCTCTCCATGTCGCCATGATATCACGCCGGAGGTCTGTCCGCTGAGCGGCAATTTGCCGCGGCAGCGGAGTTTCCCCCCGACGTAGTGCCTCCGCGCGCCATTCATGCAGGCGCGCGAGGACTATCGCCTCCAGATCCCATGGCGGCAATCCGGCAAGGAGGCTAGCCGCCTCGCCGGAGATCGTGCGGTACCCCCGGATTAGCCTTATGGCTATCACCTTTTGGGGCGCGTTCAGGTAGTGGGCGGCTTGCCGCCTTAAAGAACGCGCCCACACCGGGGCCCCGTAAAGAGCCATGGACCGCACGACCCCCGCGTATAGCCTCCGGCAGGAGGCGTTTGGACCCCTCAGGTTGGGCAAGAGCCGCTTGAAGGCAGCCCCTGTCCGTTCCAGTTTGGGAGCCAAACGTCGGAAGTGCTCCACGAAGTTCCACCGGCTGTCGAGGACGAGTCCTAGGTACTTCAACGTCGACCCGACGCCGATGGAAACCCCTCCCGCCGTCAGTAGGGATCCCGACGGTGGCGCATTCCGAGGCCCATGAAAACACATGGCCTCGGACTTGTGCAATGCCACCTCGAGACCCAATTGCCGGATCCTATCCACGACTATCGCAACCCCGCGTGTCATGTTTTCGGCCGCCGCCTCGTGCTACCTCCCTTGTGCCAGTACCAGCGTGTCGTCAGCGTAGCAAACTACGCTGACGCCGGTAGGGAGGTCGGCGCGCAGCACCCAGTCGTAACCGATGTTCCACAGGGCCGGTCCTAGAGCCGATCCCTGTGGAACACCGCACGACATCTCTCGCCGGTTCCATTCTCCGCTCTGACCAGGGTAGATCACGGCCCTATCCGTCAAGTAGTCCCCGACCACACGACGAAGGTAGGTTGGCACCCGGTGATACCGGCTGCGGGACTGTTTGAAAAAGATACCGCGGCCCTGGAACACAAAGAGCAAAAAAGGAACATGAATGGGTTTTAGTCAGTAGAAGTCTCTGACTGTTTCCTTCAACTCAGCCCAGAGCAGCGGGAGGGGGGGGGGGGGATTATTTGATGATTTCCCATCCAAATAAAAAACCTTCGGGGATTACAGGAGTGATGGTATGATGATGTTATATAAATGACATAAAAAAAGTTAGCAGTAAGTACGTACCCGCAAGTCCCTCAAAAAGTATAAAAACTAACATAAATTCTACGAAAAGAAATACGATTTTCACTCCAAATAGAACTGGCTGATTGATCACGAACGTGTCTGACTAATAGCCCTTAAGGTTAAAGCACTCACAGTTTATTATTACTATCTAAACATTTATCTTTCACTAATTTGTTTTGATTTCCATGAAAAACAGATTGAAATACTTACGATCATCTGGTTGGAGAAATGGCTTCATTAACTGTTTTGTGTTGAGAAAATAGCTGGGTACTTTTTATTCAGTTTGCTCTGGGATTATGTTGTGAATCTTATAGGCATCAACGTTAAGCCAGCACCCTTAATGCGTTACATACCGGGTGTAAACAGACCCTTCACATATCCGTCAACCAAGCATTCTGTACATCCAACTAAGTAACTTTACGAAAAAGTTTTTGCTGGGAATCGACTTTTTTTTTTGGGGTGCTAAATCACGTTTTACGGTAGGACTCGATGGAAAGCACTCATAGCATTGTGCTGATGAATGGATTAAATAGTACGAGGGTCGTGGAGGTGTGTAAAGTAAAAATCTTATATTAAAAACATGTATTCAAAAAAAACTTGTGAAAACGTTGAAACTTTGACCCCCAATATCTCCGTAACTAGAAGGTTCCCAGGGTTTTGTCTAGAACAAAAAAATGATCGCAGTGACGGGGAGAACAAGTGCCTTTCGTTTATGTTAAGGGTCTATTTACACCCTTTATACTTCATCGCAATCCGAAGGAAATTCCAAATCCAATAGCTTCGTATAATGAAAAATTTGTCTACTCGGCAACGTAAAAAACGCAATGAATTTTGTTGAACTGTCATAATTAAAGGCATTGCCATCGTAAGTGTGTTCAGTAATCAAACAGCCGATTGATGAAATAGCGTATCATAGGTATGACAACAAACACAAAAATAATATCACATGAAGAGAAAATCATATTAATATTACAAATATGACAAAATTAATAGGAAATAATTAACTCATCATAAGCCTGGCCTTTTTCCTTTGGGTCACCCACCTACGTACCAACCTGGTCAAACGCAACTTAACCTGAAGATCGACCCGAGCGGCTGTTATTAACCCACGAGAAAAAAATGACTAAATAACAAAAAGTGAGAGAGAAATATGGGGTTAATTATCTCTAAAAAATTTGTTTTTATTTTCCTAGCCTGCTGTTTCCCACTCCTGGGCGAAGGCCTCCCTCCAATCCTTTCACTTCACACAAACCCGCACGTCCACCTTCCAGTTTTGACGGAACTTGTCCGCAATTCGTCCTGCCCCCTTCTTCGTGG
Organism: Noctua janthe; assembly: GCA_910589295.1. Classification (NCBI taxonomy): domain Eukaryota; kingdom Metazoa; phylum Arthropoda; class Insecta; order Lepidoptera; family Noctuidae; genus Noctua; species Noctua janthe. Next base: position 5,335,365 of record OU342556.1, on the reverse strand, counting down.
CCTGCCGCGACCCCTCCTCACTGCGTCAGGGTCCATTTGAATATACAAACGATATTTTATTCATGCGATAACGCTTCCAAATCGTGAGGAGCTCGTGGCTAAATAATAACAGCCGCTCGGGTCAATCTTTAGGTTAAGCCGTGCTTGCCTAGGTTGGTCTGTGGATAGGTGACCGCCCATTACATACCGAGTTTCCTCCGTGCCTCGGAAAGCACAATAAGCCGTTGGTCCCGGCTGTCATTTGTAGATCTTTGACAGTCGTTAGGCAGTCAGTGGCTCAAAAAGTCTGACAACCAGTCTTACCAAGGGGTATCGTATTACCCAGTACTAACTGGGATGTGGAGGTTAGATAGGCAGTCGCTCCATGTAAAATACTGGTATTCAGCTGCATCCGGTAAGACTGGAGCCGACCCCAATATAGTTGGGAAAAGGCTAGGCAGATGATGAACGCTTCCAAATCGTAAACTAATTGCAATAGCCATCACACTGCTGTCAGTACATAAGTGATATGTTACACTAAGCACTTTGTAATTTAGCGAAATTATGACTTCATTGGGATATTGGATCAAATTTCTTCTATAAGTTTTCTCCTTATATCCTGTCTATTACCTCAAATCCCCTAAAGTTGACCCTATACCCTTAAGCTAAACCTACCCTTTAAAATCGATTACTGACGTCATCAAGACCAGCCCGACCCGGTGTTTCACGATAATGATTAATTGCGTAAACACTACGTCATCATTAATACGTCTTGATTAATGATTGCGTATTCAACCCTCCACAGCCATGACGTGTTATTTATTTTTTCGGGGAAATTGATAAAGTTTTTTGATACGTTGTAGAAAATTTAGCAGAATGAAGGTTGGTTTTATTTAGGGGAGAATTAAAATTCTGAAGTCAATTGTAGATACAGACCACAAAAGAGATTGGTAGGTGTACAAAAACAAGTCTGCCATCTGAACAGATACTTGTGTTCCGCACGCACCTATCGTGTTTGTGTGGGCCAAAACCTGGCCGAGGGAGTGTGAAGAACTGCAGAGGTACTTCAGCACCCCGGGGTGCTGGAGTACTATTTCCAAGAATACCTACCACACGGTGACTGGTGGCGGAAGACCGTGTGTTGTATAGCGCCGATATAAACCGGTTTTTAAAGCCATATCATCGCCTGAACGCCATTTAATTTTGTTTCGGAACTCTGCCGCCCAGAATTACAGCACCTAAAAGAACGCCTTTTGTAGTCTTCAGTAAATTATCACATATTGATCTGGTAGTCAGTTCTCACACATAACATAATATGACGCCTTTAATCCCCGAAGGATTGGGCAGAGCTAATCGTACACACAGATTTCGCAAGTTATGTTGAAGTCCCATGTAATAGGGGGTGAGCCTATTGCCATCAATCGGGCACAAATCCAGATTCCGCGGCTGCTACTGAGAAATTCCTGATGGAATAATCCAATAACACTATTATTTATAGAATCTAACGAGGGAGAGATGGGGGTCTTGTCAAATATCACGTAATTTTTTATCCCGCAAGAAACTGTAAAATTGCTAGAAAACTGGTTAAAGATATTTATTTTTTTTAAGAGGTCAGGGCTCTTGAGAGAGTAACCTCCTAACGATACGTGCCGTGTCCAGAAGTACTGCTTTCTGAATCAAGCCTTTGATCCAGCTGCCAAGCGAGAGCCTCCTCAGATGTTGGTCGAGGCTATTTGCTATTAAGCCATTGGCCGACACGACTATCGGCACAATGACTGCTGTACTCACTTATTTTATTATTATTATATTATTTGATGGAATTTATTTTTATATTTTAATAAAATCCTCTACCTATTGCTCTTTTTCGCCATTTACCACAATCATTTTCTTCAATTTCCAAGAATACGACGTTACTCTTTCATCACGTGACACAAACCACACTTGGCAGGCTTTTATTACGTCTGTTTCCATTTTATTTCCGGAACAGAAGACAAAACCTCGTTAATATAGTCCCATACATGTTTTATTCGATCTGATGACAGTCTGATGTGAGAGCAAATAAAATAAAAAGGGAACATGTTTTCATTCTCTATTTGCTTTTGTTTATTTTGTCACATTATTTGTAGGTAGCTTTGTATTGTATTTAGTCTTATGACCGAGGATGGAGGAGTATGGTGGCTAAATAATAACAGCCACTCGGGTCGATCTTTAGGTTAAACCGTGCTTGCCTAGGTTGGTTTGTGGAGGGGTGACCACACATTATATACCGAGTTTCCTCCGTGCCTCGGAAACGGGTCCCGGATGTCATTTGTAGATCTTTGACAGTCGTTAGGTAGTCAGTGGCCCAAAATGTCTGACAACCAGTCTTACCAAGAGGTATCGTATTACCCAGTACTAACTGGGTTGTGGAGGTTAGAAAGGCAGTCGCTCCATGTAAAATACTGGTATTCAGCTGCATCCGGTTTGACTGGAAGCCGACCCCAACATAGTTGGGAAAAGGCTAGGCAGATGATGATTTAGTCTTATGGCCAATTGAATTTTAAAGGTACAAAAATGACAGCATCAATGGTCTAATAGGCGTAAGGTGATGCTAAGCGTGAGGTCCTGGGTTCGATTCGCTGATTCTTTAAAATGTTTGGTTGATTAGATTTGTTGACTGACACGTTGGAATAGTGGACGCAAGTGCGGCTGCTAAGCATGAGGTCCTGAGTTCGATTCTCAGGTTGGGCAAAGTGTTGTTGGGTTTTTTCATCTGAAATTTCTCAGTAGCTGCCACGGAGTCTGGATTCGTGCCCGGTTGAAGGTAATAGGCTCGACCCCTATAGTGAGAAATTACAAGGGACTTAAACATAACTGGCGAAGTACTAAAGGGTACACCTCTGCCTAACACTATGGGGATTACAGGCGTGATGTTATATGTAATGTCATATTTGTGGGTTAATACTTGGGTTTAAACACCAATAGGTAGGTACTTGTAAAAACGAACGAGAATTTTATGTAGAGTGTCCCTGAGATTGACCAATAGGTATATCAACTAGGACATGACATCAGTGGCACTTTACACACTAGCACCGAACCTTACTTATCTTTCACTTAACTTAAAAGCAAAATATTTTAAAAGTATTGGTGCAACTTGGGAGTGGGACAGGTCTAACGGAATGAAGAAATTCTTAATTTAAAACTCTGTCCACATAGACACAATCAGAGGCCGAGAGTTTTGCCATCAACCGGGGACAAGTCCAGACTCCGTGACTTCTAATGAGAAATTCCTGATGGAAGGACCCAATAACACTTTGCCCAACCTGAGAATCGAACACAGGACCTGCTGCTCAGCAGTTGCGCTAGCGGCCACTAGACTAAAAGGGGAGTCTCACAAACATGAGTACTTATATAATTATTGTTTTAGCGAATGTGAGTACCAATACAAACCATCTCTGGTTTAAGTTTTATAGATAATTGTATAGGAATTTTTAAGTTGAAATTCACACACAATATCTATTTAAAATATTCTCCTTAGAGCTGCAGGCTACTAAAAACGAAAAAAAAGAACTGAGCAACGTGTTAAAACATCATTTGGTGCGAATATTCTAGAAGGTTCTACTTGTACATTTAACTTTATAACAGGATTGTCGCCCCGTTGGAAACGCTAATGGAATGTGTAAACTATTCGAATAACGTTATACTACTTGCTTTTGTACTTTTAACTAGCTTTTGTTCAACCATTTTCTCAAATTTTCGTTCGCTTCGGAAATAGAGTTACCGTCTTTCTGTCTTTCCTTTTTGGTTTTGACGGTTGTTTTTTTAGAGGATGATGGTAGTTCAGGGAAATTTTCCAAGGAGAAAAAACAAAGTTGATGGTTGAAGTTCCACGGACCCCAACAAAACGCTATGCATCCACATTTTTCATCCACGTGCGAACAGCACAAACAGTCTGTGGAATTCACTGCGTGCTTCTCTGTTCCCTGGTCATTATGATCTGGATCTATTCAAAGTTCGAGTGAATCGATTTCTTCTAGGCAAGCGTGCTCCATCCTAAGCCGCATCATCGCTTCACATCATACAAGTTGCGGCCAAGCGCAACTATATTTAGTAAAAAAAAGGGTAAAAATTACCTTTTTTGAATCAAACCAATTTTGCACAAGAATCAAATCCTGTGTACTAAAAATTAGGTACACCACCGCAATATCTGTGTCTGTATAGAAATATCAAAATAAGCTAGCAATTTTCTATGCTAACGATACACACAAATGCATACAAAAATCATGGCTATAAGAAAGAATAGGTAGACAGGTATGTCTGTTATTCTGAGAAATTCCTGGTGGAAAATCTCAATAACACTTTACGAAACCTAGAAATAACCCAGGCCTCATATTTACCAGAAGCGTTAGCAACCACTAGTCTAAAGAAGCTGCTCAGAATGTGAAGATTTAAAAGGAAATTGCCAAAACTTTGACACAAAACCTTGTTAAGATTATCACAAACGGTTAAAGTTAAACCGTAGTTTAGCCACACCTTTGTACCAAAACAGAACGCTTTCACAAACTTAGCCTTAAACCCAAGACCTCAATTAAGTTAATGTCTCAACAAGTACAGTTACAGTAATACTGGGGTCTTACCATCACTTCGTAGCAGGTATTATTTTAATCTTACTTCTGTATGAGAGATTGGCGGCTCAGTGGTAACGCTCCCAATAAAACCCAGCTAGGCACCTTCGTCATCTGCCTAACCTTTTCCCATCTATGTTGAGGAGGAGCTCGTGGCTAAGGAGGAGCTCGTGGCTAAGGAGGAGCTCGTGGCTAAGGAGGAGCTCGTGGCTAAGTAATAACAGCCGCTCGGATCGATATTTAGGTTAAGACGCGCTTGCCTAGGTTGGTCTGTGGATGGGTGACCACCCATTACATACCGAGTTTCCTCCGTGCCTCGGAAAGCACGTTAAGCCGTTGGTCCCGGGTGTCATTTGTAGATCTTTGACAGTCGTTATAGGTAGTCAGTGGCCCAAAAAGTCTGACAACCAGTCTTACCAAGGGGTATCGTATTACCCAGTACTAACTGGGTTGTGGAGGTCAGATAGGCAGTCGCTCCATGTAAAATACTGGTATTCAGCTGCATCCGGTTAGACTGGAAGCCGACCCCAACATAGTTGGGTGAAGGCTAGGCAGATGATGATGTTGAGGTCGGCTTCCAGTCAAACCGGATGCAGGTGAATATCAGTCTTTTGGAGCGACTGTCTATCTGACCTCCACAATTCAATTATTACTGGGTATTACGGTAGCCCTTGGTAAGACTGGTTGTTAGACTTTCGAGCCACTGACTTCCTGTAATGACTAAGATCTACAAATGACAGCCAGGACCAAAGGCTTTACGTGCTTTCCGAGGCACGGCGGAAACACGGTATGTAATGGGTAGTTATCTAATCTCGGATCAATCTAGCATGGCTTAACCTGAAGATCGACCTGAGCGCCCGTTATTATTGAACCACGAGCTCCTCCTCAGCCAGGCACATTACTTAGTGTTATTTATTTCATCACCACTGCTCTCAAAACGGTGAAAGAAAACATCGTGAGGAAACCGATGTCCTAGAATCAAAAAATCGAAGACTGAGATAACTACCAACCCACACTGAGCCCGCGTGGTGAATTATAGCCCATTCCCTTTCATAGAGAGGAGACCTGAGTCCCAGCAGTGAGAACCTTATTGGTTACTAGCTTATGCTCGCGGCTTCACCCGCATGGAGTTCGGTAATCGTCCCACGGGATCGTACTACCGGGATAAAAAGTATCCTATGTGTTAATCAAGGTTAAAAACTATCTGTATGTCAAATTTTATCCAAATCCGGTTAGTAGTTTTTGCGTGCAAGAGTAACAAACATACATCTTTCCTTACAAATTTCTACTTCTGCTACAAGCTTCTTATATTAGTAGGATGAAAAAGGGATGGAGTTAGACGTTCTGTATAGCGCCATCTCTTTCCGACTGCTATAAGAGGTGGTACATGCCCTAAAACAAAGTACATTACAGCAATGAAGTTGTATAAGCTCCTGTATTGAGTTAAGTCTGCGAAACAGGTAACAGACAGTTCACCTGCCAGTTAAGTAATCCGCTTCGGTCGGTTAAATGTTAGTACAGAATGGTGTCGGTAAGAATGTTAGTTTTAATGTTTGGTTTTGAAATGACTATTGTAGAAAATAGCTCTTGTTGTTTAGGGAAAAAAATATATTTGTGGATTCTAACCTTCGTAGAAATATCTTAGTAAATTCAGCAGTAAATAGTATACAAGGTCGAATTAAATTAGCTTGTGGAAATCCACAGGCGTTATGGAAATCAAGATTAAACAAAAGTGATTTGATGATCTATTTGGGGTCAAAGACCGTTGGTAGCATAACTTCACAGTTTGTTGAGTTTTGCTATCTAATTTAATTTGGACTTAATACGCCTCTTATTCCCGAACGGTTCGGCAGAGATGTACCTAATTTCGCACAGTTATGTTTAAGTCCCATGTAATAAGATGCGAGCCCATTGATGGCAACCGGGCACAAATCCAGACAATTTGTCCGACCCGGGAATCGAACCCAGGACTACGTGCTCAGCAGTCGCGCTTGCGACCACTAGACCAACGTGGCAGTGTATAATCAAAACCTTATACTTTTTTATAGAACTCTCATTAAAAACAACTAATAATGGACTTTACAACTTCATCCATAATGTGCTAAATAACTCAGCACTTAGTAAAATATATGATTCAAAGAAACACTTAACGTAATCCTTAAAGTAGATTTTCATTAGTGAATCCATCCAGTTCGATTAATTCCGGCTCGTTTGGTAATCCTCTCCACTCGGCTGAAGACTATCACCTGTGTTAGTGCTTCAGACTTACTACTTAGGCGATTCCCCCTCTGCACCGCGCTCCGTCGCGCAGATTTTAACATTATATGCAGATTTTAGTATCTGAATTTGTATAGAAAACACGTCTAGGACAACACACTGACAACGCGTCAGCGTACAAGTGTTAGGCTGCGGTTCCACTGAGGCGGAGCGGAGCAGAGCGGAGCAGAGCGGAGACGAGCTGTGCCGCGAGTCACCAATCACATGGCTTGAAAAGAGATTCCGAGTGGATTTCAAGCCATGTGATTAGTGAATCGCGGCACAGCTCAGTGGAACGGCAGCCTTAAAATCTGTGGCCCCGCGTTACGCGACGGAGCGCGGTGCAGTGGGAGAATCGCCTTTTGGGGCTAGCGACTATTTCATGAAAAAGTCATTCAAAAGCATCAATACCTTAATCCAATGAACTTAGAAGTCATTCAATGGGATTAATTGACCACAGAGGGTCGTCGCATGGGCCGATGCCTGCCAGGGCTGCGGGACTGTTCGAAAGAGATACCGTGGCCCTGGATCACAAAGGGTAAAGAAGGAACATGAATGGGTTTTAGTCAGTACAAGTCTGACACTCCCCTCCGCTCCGCCCAGAGTGGGGGGGGGGGTCATTTGATGATTTCACATCCGGAAAAAAAAAAAAAAAAGGGTCTTATTGATGATTTTAATGATTATAAGTCTGTTAAGCCATATTTGGTCGCGAATCATGTTTTAATCAACATACAACCTGACACTGACCTGCAAATTGAAAAAAAACGTAAAACTGTACAGTTAATAATAATAAAACAGACTGACTCATGCCGGGAAGTGTTCAAGAGTTTAAAAATTTTAACTCTGCCTTCATTATATATTTTTGAAGCGGCAGTAATGATAAAAAGTGATATAGGTAAATATGAAACACTTAGAAGTGCACGGCACAAAAACGTGCTATCGGGAATTAGATGTAGAACGGTTAAATTTAAATCTAGTATATTTGGAATGGGAGTAAAAATTTATAACAAATTACCAAACGATGTTAAATGTATTTCAGCGATCAATATTTTTAAACATAAGCCAAAGGAAATCCTGTTAAGTAAAGCGTACTACTCTATAAACGAGTTTTTTAACGACAAAAATTTGGGTTAGTTTAAATATTTTGTTTTTTCTTTACCATGACGACTGTTGTATGACTTATATTTTATTTATAATTTGACATGTACCTATAATATTTTCAATGTTTCAACTTGACTAATGAATGTATGTTATTATGACTTTTTATTTTATGTATAATTTGACATGTATAATTTGACTAATCCAAAATATTTTTTTACAATACTTTATTATGGTACAATTTTATACTAATGCAAAGAGTGATAAAGTGGGGATAAAGTGTAAATGTATATTATATTAACGTAAGTCAACAACAAAGCGCCAAAAATATTGTACACCTTATAGGTATGTTACATTGCTCCTATAATTATTATGACTATGACATCTTTATCTACATGTGACAAACAATAAATGATTTGAATTTGAATTTGAATTCTTGGATAGGACCTCGGTTTTGCATGCACATTTAAAACCGTCCTTTACCGGCTTATCTGTTCCCTGATCATTACAATAAGGATCTATTCAAAACTCGCGTGAGTCGGTTTCTTCTAGGCAAGCGTGCTCCACCCTAGGCCGCGTCATGGCTTCACATCTGGCGAGTTTCGACCAAACACAAGGCTGTCAGCAATATAGTATTAAAAAAAAAAACTGGGTCTGAAAGAGTTAAAAGATAGTCTTTCCAAAACAGATCCTCATTGCTTCAAAGATAAAACGTAGCAACCAATTCCACCTCCAAAGTAGATGATCAGGTTCTACACAAATTGCATGCCATTCTATGCCAGTTCAGCACCGTAGGGAAATTCGGCTCTCAAAGATAAACGCTCAGGTAAATGATACAAAGCATGTACCACTTACTATTCACTAGAGAGAGAATGAATAGATACGAGTATTAGAGGAGAACTGACTTTAGACTGACAATGTCTCAATGTCCTAAGGTAAATTACTAGGTTGATATTAATATAAAGGGTGTAAAAATACCCTTAACGAAGCCGAAAAACACTTGTTTTCGTCATTGCGATATTTTTTTTGTTCTAGACCATACTTGGGAACCTTCTAGTTACGGAGATATTGAAGGGCAAAGTTACAATTTTTACACAACTTTTTTTGTTAAATACTACTTTTTAAGGTTTTAACTTTACTTTAATTACCTCCATGACCCGTTTACTATTTAAAGTATCCATCAGCACCATGTTTTGAGTGCGTTTCATTGAGTTTTACCGTAAAACGTTATTATTCACCCCAAAAAAAAAGTCGTTTTCCAGCAATAATTTTAGCGTAGGGTGACTTAGTTTGATGTACATAATGCTTGGTTGACGGCTTCCTTTACACTCTGTGGATACGAGTTACTTAACGAGATGATTGGTTGATTTTCAGTCGTACCAAAATGTATAACTTTGGAAGAATGATGACATTTGTAAGACAATATGAGATAAAACGGAGTACATGATAGCGTGACGGTTGACAGGAAAGGACGCAAGAAAAAGAAACGGTTTTCTTTTCTTTAGTCAATTCATGACTTTTAAGATTTTGTACACAGATCAGCATAGATAATATATATCAATTTTCAAACATGAATATACAACATGTAACGTAATTAACGCACACCCTCAGACACCCCAATTAGTATATTATGTTGTAATCATAATACATACACTGAATTTTTAGTTAAACATATATGAGCATTGATTATTGATTGATTTAGTTATACTAATTCCGGAAGAATGTTGTGGTCACAGTACAAATCCACGAACGCAGACAGTCGCACACGTAGTTATGAGGGTCTTGTTAGCCTAGTAGGTATTCGCTCGCGTTCAAAACTAGTTAACGAGTTTTTACTGTAATTTACGTAGTTTTAATTTTTTTTGGGAAAAAAAATACCTATAATAAAAATTATAGAAATCGATTCAGTAAACGATTCTGAACAAACTAATTTCAGGATGTGCGTTAATTATGTTACATGTTGTATACACATACAATAATAACGGGACCGTTAAAAAGTCTGACAACCAGTCTTACCAACAGGTATCGTATTACCCAGTACTAACTGGGTTGTGGAGGTCAGATAGGCAGTCGCTCCATGTAAAATATTGGTATTTAGCTGCATCCGGTTAGACTGGAAGCCAACCCTGACATTGTTGGGAAAAGATTAGGCAGATGATGATGTTGATGACAATAATAACGGGACCATTCAATGTGGCGACACCTGGGGGAGGCCTATGTTCAGCAGTGGACGTCTTTCGGTTGAAATTATGATGGCGATGACAATAATAGTTAATGTAGGAAAACATAAAACAAATTGTTTCAGACATGTTTGCCACATACTATGGCGTACACATAAAAATCTAAATATTAGTATTCATATGATAAAATTGTGTATTGTGATATTTCACTTCAATCCAATATCATAAAACCTTATGTAACATTCTGGAACGAAAATCTCTCCAGACTGTTGCATAGTTAAGCTATCATGCAGTCTTCTTAACCAAATTAATACTTGAATCACGAACCGTGGACACTTTCAGCACATTTCAAGATAGATAGAATTAAAATATCTTCGCAAAGTAGGTAAACCCCAAATCTGCATCGTCGAACCTGCAATGCAGTCATGAAATTGAAAGAACGTTTCCTTATATTTCCTAACCAAATATTAGGGTACCCGAAACGAATTAAATACAGTCACGTTACCTGAAAACATTCCAACATTTAACCCTAAACCTCCTGAGCTAAAGTTCAAAATGGCTTGGGAAATAAAATTCATATAGAAGTAATCTCTACCTAGGGAAATTTTATACTTTTAAGGAGAATATTGTAGAGGGCCGCATTCGCGAAATAGGGTACTTGTGCCGTTATTAGGCAGTTACTTGCTAATTACAATGTTAAGAGTGTAATTGCCCTAAGAAAGGATTAAATTCTAAGTGGCACATACTTCTTTGGTTTGTGAAGTAATAAATGTGTAATATGCGCTTTATTTTGGTGCGTTAGAAGGACCTATTCAAGTGACGTCTTTAGGGAAAATGGCGGCACCAAAGATTGAAATCTTTGAGCGGCGCATTTTGTCCAAAAATAGCTTGGAACACAAAAATTATGTACCTCAAAACAAACACTGTTTTATTTTAAGTAGCAGTACAGTTTAAGCTTTACGTATATTTTGGAAACATTTTTAGCTCATTTGGAACATTTTTTACGACACTAAAGGGACATGAACTGATTAATTTACAAGCCAGTCCATCCATTTGGAACACAAAACTTAAAGGTTACGTTTAAATAAGAATTCACTACGACGTGGGCCTCTCGATTTAGATAGATTACCGAAGACTTTTATAATCTACTAGCTTCCGACCGTGGTTTCGCCCGCGTATTTTTTTTAAGATAATTGCCCTATGCCTGTAACAGTAGCGCAAGTGCAAGTAGAAAGATGACGAAGTTTTATCGTAATCTTATGAACCGTTCATCGACATTCGCAGCACCCTCATAAAGGGGTATTCCTCGAAGCGCAACAACTTTAAAAGACACCAATGATGAAACATAGGGAAGAGCATGACGGATTCTTATTAATGATATCGATAATTATTGATTCAAACTAACAGGAAAGCGGAAATGAACTGGGACTAGGTACTTAATCGAGTTACTACTTACTATTTGTTGTTTTGAAAGGTACCAGGGTGACAGAAATGAACAGAAAATAGGCGCATAAACGATCTCACTAAGTTGTGCACCAACGATTAAACACAAAGAGGAATATAAATGATTGATTATTGAGCTAAGTAGTAAGTATCACGTTAAGCGCCTAGTTCCAGTTCATTTCTGCTTTCCTGGTAGTTTTAATAAATAAACAATTAGGACAGTTGAATTTTAAAACGTCTATCGATACCATTATTACGTATCCTTCATGCTCTTCCCTATGTTTCATCGTTGGTGCTTTTCGAGCAATACTTTTGTTGCGTTTCAACATTGGTGAGCTTCGATGAATACATAAAATACGAACAAACAAACTTCATTTTTTATATATTAAAAGATCATAACAGCTCATGTTAACTATCATTTGGCGATTAGAAGCTTGACGCCACGACTGAAACAAAACACATCTACAAATATAATTTTTCATTGCGCAACATGAAACAAATCGTACTCTCCATAGGACAGAAAAAGCTTTCATTACCCAGTTCCATAAAACATCTCATCGCACCAAGTATTCATTGGTACGTGATAATTTAACGAACCTCCATCGAGAACTAAAGGTACTGGCAGGATAAAGCCCATCTATAAAAACGATGTTGGCATATTTCCTCCTTTTCAAACAGAAATGGGAAAATACAGGAGCGACGTTTCCCGTCAATATGTAAAAAGGTGTGTTAGTCGTGTTACACACTCGACACGGCTGGGTAGTCAAATCTTCTTACTAAATATCTTTGATTCATTTAAAGTGAATGAATTAAAGATAAAGCTCGGCGCTGGGCTAGGAGCTCGTGGCTAAATCCAATCCAATAAACCACTCAGGTCGATTTTCAGGTTAAGCCGTGCTTGCCTAGGTTAGTCTATGGATGGGTGGTCGCCCATTACATACCGAGTTTCCTCCGTACCTCGAAAAGCACGTTAAGCCGTTGGTGCCGACTGTCAATTGTAGATCTTTGACAGTCGTCACAGGTAGTCTGAAAACCAGTCTTATATTACCCAGTACTAAATGGGTTGTGGAGATCAGATAGGCAGTCGCTGCATGTAAAATACTGGTATTCAGCTGCATCAGATTAGACTGGAAGCCGACCCCAACATAGTTGGGAAAAGGCTAGGCAGATGATGATGATGATGCAGATGTTAAATGTGGCAAATTGGCTAAAGCCTAATAAAAACCGTATTTCATATACATGTTACTTCGGCTTTGTCATTCAAAAAATACTTCCGACTCGAATGTAGCCGAGTTTGTAACACGCCTAAAACCTTGAACCGTCCACAAAAAAGATGAAAAAAGGGAAAACAAATATTTTCGTGTCCGATGGAAGGATGGATATAACTCGCATGTGTCATTCTATTGAAAAAGCTAGACCCAATTTGTATGAAAATGGAGCAACAATGGCTGAAATGTTCGACGATGAGAATAGATAAGGTCGTGTGTTCGGACTGGGGCAGTTTTAGTCTAGAATTAGAGATTTTCTACCGAACTAGAGGCTAGGGCTTGCAATGCTGGTTTGTAATTTTATTTGAAAAATTACCTTTCAAAGAAAGAAAAGGAGAAAAACGGGTTGAAAATTATCACAGAATACGAAAAGCCGAAAAGTTCTGGAGCGGCGACCGCGAACCGGAAGACTTTGCGTTGGAAGGCCTCCCACTAGGTGGACAGATGACCTGGTGAAGGTTGCAGGGATCCGCTGGATGCGAGTCGCACGGGACCGGTCAATGTGGTGACACTTGGAGGAGGCCTATAAGAGGAATCAAAATTTTTGTTTAAAATTATTCCCAGTGTCCGCTATACAAATCTTTTAAATCTCTTTACTCTGTCACGAACCCGATGAAATCCGCAAGATTCTATAAGTACCGTCATTTGTGTAGAAATACACTTCAACCAACTTGTATGTGCAGGCGAGAAAACACAGAACTAAAATAACATATAGATGCATTTTTCATGACAAGCCCCGTTGAACTGCACACATAAGATGGTCATACTGTACCTACGATTGAACGGTTACACGCTTCATTCAAGTATGGAAAGAGTTGTCACTGCTACTGTATCTAGCATAGGTCGTCCATGTTCAGTTATAAATAGGCTTCGAATTCCGGTATTTAAAGGTGCCACTTTAAAACCTGTCAGATATTCGACAACACCGATATTTCGAATTCACAAACACATTCACTAGTGAACCACTCAATGTTTTTAAAACTGCGCCATTAAAGGAACAGCACCCTAATTGTGAAACATCCTCTTCCATCGCAATGCAAAGGATTTTGAATGAAATCCGTAAAATCCGATGAATTGTCAAAATGAATACCATTGGGAATGCGATCGTGTTACGGAATTACCCCGCGCGCCGTAGCTCCGACCTACAATATAAAATATGCCATAACCAATAACGAGTTCCATCCGAATAAAGTACAATGGAAAAAGTAGCAAAACTCCACGAACGCAAAATATTACCTCTGTTCAGGCTTTTAAGCAAATGCATTCCGGTCGCCAGTCAGTTTTGTCAATATACACCTGAATTGAATGGAAATTGAAATGTTCCAAGCACGATCAGTAAGCTTTCAATATCTGAACGTGTATGTAAGTGAGGTTCAGATAGTTTGCGCGGAGGGAATGTAAAATGGCTCCTTTGCTTTCCTTTGTGGAGGTTTTTTTTTTATTTGGTATTTTTGCATTATATTGGTGAGGAAATGGGCTGAGGATTTTTTTGGAGAAAGATTTTGAATGCAAACGAGAACTTTATTGTTCGTCTGTTCATGTTCTTGGCAAAACTCTTTTCAGGGGGGTTACTATGACGTCATAAAGCAGGAGTAATTCAGTGTGGGAAAGAGGCGAAGCTATACAGGTCGTCTAGTGTCATCTCTTTCCCACCGTGGAATTACTCCTGATTGGCGGCGGCGATCTCTCGCGTCCGGCCCTGGTTCAAGCCATGGTCCGGAGCGAGAGGGAATGGGAAGCCGTCACCACCTTCTGCGAAGCAATCATGCTAGTGAAGGAGGTGGCGGGATGTGAGAGGGAAAGAACCTCACGTCCCAGTCGCCGCGGGAGACGCCCTGGGCGTTGGGGGTCACGTGGTGGCTCCCGGCCACCGTAGGCGCGGGCCTGTGGACGGCGAGTTATGTGCTAGCTCGCCGTCCGGCCGTCTTATGACGACAGGCCGTGTTGACGGCGCGTTCGTGTTCCACGTGCGCCTCAAAGAGATGTCAGCAACCGAGTAGGGGTCCGCATGGGCCGATGCCTGCCAGGGCTGCGGGACTGTTCGAAAGAGATACCGTGGCCCCCCTGGAACACAAAGGGCGAAGAGGGAACATGGATGGGTTTTAGTCAGTACAAGTCTGACACTGGGGGGTCATTTGATGATTTCGCATCCGAAAAAAAAAAAAAACAAAGGCATACTATAGTTTCTGCAAACCCTCATTAGGAAAAGGCGTAATTCTGTATAGCAAAATCAGCCTATATCACTGCTGGGACACAGGCCTCCTCTCCATGACAGGGAATGAGTTAAAATACACCACACGGGTGCAGTGCATGTGCCAAATGTCTTCGAATTTTTGGTTCTAAGACATGCCGGTTTTCTCACGATGTTTTCCTTCACCATTTTTTAGAGCAGTGGTGATGAAATAAATTACAGAAAGTAATAATGCGTCTGCCTGGGTTTGAACCCATGTCCACCGCTGCTTTCATGATTTCTGACGACGATTCTGTGTACCTAACCCAAGCAAAGACTAAGCTGTCCTTTGCTATTAACCACTCACTGGAAAAGATCTTACCTTTGAAACTGAAAACCCCTTTCAAGAAAAATCAGAGCACGTCGAGATACACTTTCATAAAACGAAATCCAAGACCTCACAGGCCATATCTATCAGTGAGTAAAAACCGTAGCCAACCACACAGCACGCCAATTCTGCTAGGATTGCCTTTTAAACCCCCACGTTACCTGCTGCTGAATATCTGCGCTTCTCCGTGTGGCTGCAGTGAGAGAGGGTTGGGGAACTCGTTATGTAATGACGTTAGTTTTTACACGACTACGGCGAAGCAAAAAGGGGGTAGACCATAATATGACAACGGGTATCCTCTGAACATCACTAATAACTTATTTCATCATCTGCCTAGCCTTTTCCCAACTATATTGGGGTCGGCTTTCAGTCTAACCAGATGCAACTGAATACCAGTATTTTACATGAAGCGACTGCCTATCTGACCTCCACAACCCAGGTAGTACTGGGTAATACGATACCCCTTGGTAAGTCTGGTTGTCAGACTTTTTGGGTAACTGACTACCTAACGACTGTCAAAGATCTACAAATGACAGCCGGGACCAACGGCTTAACGTGCTTTCCGAGGCACGGAGGAAACTCGGTATGTAATGGGCGGTCACCCATCCACAGACCAACCTAGGCAAGCACGGCTTAACCTAAAGATCGACCCGAGCCGCTGTTAACACCACTAATAACTTATTTAATTATTTAAAAAAAAAACCTTGCCCCACACCAGGAATTTCTCCTGTACCGTGGGTGCGTTTACAAACATTTAAACTCACATACACAAACAGCCAGCACATCAACAACAGCAACAGCTTTTTATTTATTAAATACATTAAAATAATAATATAATGTGTAAGTTGTTTATTTAATAGACGATAAATATTGAATGGTTTGTAGGTAACAATTTCAGACGAGAATATTTTCTTGTTTTCATACTTTTTGGAGCGTGATTTTTCAGTAGTCGTGTTTTAGTTTTTGAACTATTTTTTTTCTGCTAGGTTTGGTTTAGAGATAACTTTGTTTGTAGGTAGCTGAATTTCATGGACCGAAGCCAGACAGACGAAGGTCTGATAAGATAGACAGTTCTTACATGTACATTACTCAGTATTTAGCTACATTCGGTAAGACTGAAATCGAACCCTATCGTTACTGAGAAAGGCTAATCAAATGCGTGTGTCAAGAACACATACAGGTAAGAAAAAAAATTTGATGTTCTATACATTTTGATCGTGTACTATTACACTTTTGTAGAAAACATCAGATTTTTTTTTTAAATGACCGCTGAAGGTTGTCGATGTGGAGGTTTCAAAATGATGTACTGAATACGTGGCAACCGTTCGTGCATCGGTGTCTCTTTCACCCTGTTTATTCAATCGCCCCAAATATTTCAATAAGCGAACCCTCCACCGCTGCAACTCAAACCCCACATACGCTATCCAAGTTGTTTCAGCTTGAGGTCAAACAATCGATCCCATCCGATAGATGGGGGGCTTTGAGCCTTTCACAGACTAGTTCGAACCGGATTTACGAATATCAATCTATGTTGGCTTTTGCTTTACACTACCTACGTTAGATAAGTTTGGCTAACGGGTTAAGGGTTAAAAATATTCTGGGTGCTCTGTTTGTGGGAACTGTGTTTCAGGATGGGGTTGATTGGTTCCACCGTTTGCGTTTTAGTTGAAAGGTTTGTTTAAAGGAGGTTTGTGCTTGTTAGAAGCAAAAGTGAGCACGTGTTACTTTATAGGTACGTTTTTTATCGGATAATAACCTTTTTGTTATTTTTATGCGTAAATGGCACGACGTAGTGCCACATATTTTTTTAACTACCGCAGTTTCACAAAGAAATACGGCGGTAGTTAAAGTATTTTGTTGTAAACAATATTAATTATTTATTACTCACTTCTGGTTGTCCCTTAATTAGACCTTTTCACACACGCTTTGAGTTCTGTTAAAACCATACAGTTACTCTCATCCCAGAGATTAGTATACTTTTACGGAGAACTTCGTCCTTATTGCTTTTTTTTTTTTTGATATTTTCAGTATGTTCAATGAGAGGGACGGAGAGCGCTTATATCTGTTTCCGAAAAAAAAAATGTCATTTGTTTCACGTAGGCCACGCGGGCCAAGCCGCGGGCAGGGTAGTTATATTATATTTCATTATTTATTTATTTATTTATTTATTTAACACTTAAAGCACAGAAGTACAGAGGCGGACTTATTCATTACTTTAGTGGAAAGTTATTATAAACTTTTGTACGAGTATTAGAAGCTTAAAGTATTGACATTCGATGACCACTATGTGCCATTTATGTATAGTGCCAGTTAATTAAATTAGGTGTACTGAGAGTTCTGAATACAGTCACTAATATGTTCAAAAGCGTTTTCCCCAACGAATTGATCTAAAAATAACTCTTTATTTATTACTCAAACGATTTATATAAAAAAGTATAAATAAGGAATGGTAAATATAGAATTCGAACCACGACGTTCTCACGCCCACGGAATTAGCTACTCTAAATAATATTTTAGTAACCGACAAAATACACTATGTAAATAAATTGCGAGGCCAGTCATTTTTAGTTGTTCGTTTTTTTTTTGTCAATTCCTCCGTGGTTCTCTCATCAGTCTATCTATTTACAAATTTTTGAGTTCTGCTTTTTCTCTTCTTTATCGTGTGGTTAGTGCCTAACCTGGTGTCAGAGTTTTTATGCCGTGCATGGGCCTTTGACTTGGCTTTACTTGCCGTCGAGAACTATCACTCAGGCATGCTGGTTAGGTTTCCTCACGATGTTTTCCTTCGAAGAAGCAAGTGATAACACATGGATCTGAAGAATCAGAGGGATCTTGGGTTCGAACTTGAGACCTACGTTTTTGCAGTCCGAAGGTCACACTACTATGGCTATCGGTGCTGGTTAGTTAGTAGGTTGGTGAGTTCTGCTGACCGTTGACTATAGCAAACAAAAAAAAATACAAAAACACAATTGGTCGCAATTTACGAGTACTAAGTATTTTATGAGTCGTCTTGTAGGTACCTACGTACGTCATGCGTCCGAACATAGACAAGCAGCACTTTACTTTATTTAATCATATTTTAATAATGTATTCGATTCATTTCACCAAAAATGCTCTCAAATTGGTAATGGAAGTTTGTGAGAAAACCAGCATGTCCAGCATGACAGGCGTTGTCGTTGGCCCACAAGGAGGCCCGTGCTCGACCAGTGGCAACATTATGAATTACAAAACGAGACAGTAGTCACACTGGCGATTTTTCGGTAAAAGGCTTAAACTTTTACCGAAAAATCGCCAAAAACGGTAAAAGACACCAATCGCCAAACGTCGTCGTTCGTCGTCGTTCGGAATCGGTCGCCATTCGGTGCCAATCGGTATAAGACTAAAATGAGCACTACAGGAGTCGGATCATGTTTAGGATTCCGTACCCAAAGGGTAACCGACGGGACCCTAGTTACTAAGCCTCCGCTGTACGTCCGTCCTTCCGTCTTTCTGTCAGCGAGCTGTATCTCATGATCCGTAATAGATAGAGTAGTTGATATTTTCACAGAATGTGTGTTTCTGTTACCGCTATAACCCTCCTATGCTGGTACGGAACCCTTCATGCGGGAGGCCGACTCGCACTTGGTCAGTTTTTTTCCACATCGTGATATAAAGCAGATAACGGACCGGACCCCTTTTCCACGTACTTCAAATAAATTAATACACGAACGGACTCCACCACGCAAATAAACTAAGTACCTACTTACATACCACTTATATATACGCAAATATTATACGAAAAGCCTTTAGCTATAAAGATTCCGACCCAAATGCTCTCCAGGGTCCGATTTGTTACGTTTCATTAGAGAGGTACACGGTCGAGCCTTGAGTTTCTAACTTAGAAACTACTTGGTCAGTTTAACTTAAACAAAAGCTCCAACTTGAAGTTACAGGTAAACTTGGCAATTACTTATGAATTGATATTACTAAGTGATTTGATTTATACGGGTCTGGACTTGAATTGGTTAGGTTAAAGTTTATATCTTTCATTTGTTTATTGAAGTGTTCAACTGTTCACTTGAGTTAACGATTATGTAATGGCAATTTCACAAGGTTTACTTAAGCTTAAGACATTTTAACTTTGTCTCTTGGAAGGCAACTGTGATGGCATTGGTGTCACTGATGACCATAGATATCATTTGAATCTGTAATGAAAAATTGGACATTAAACGACGGGTAAGTCTTTCTATGAAGTATTCCAAATAGATCAGTTAAAAGCACTGTTAAAATTGTCAAAAATAAAAAGATGAAGCTACAGTCCCAGTCACAAGGCATAATAATCTTGGAAAAACCTGAAGTTTCCCTTTCAAAGGCGCCTGAAGAAGAAGACATGCTTCTCTATTACTCGTCATCTCAGCAGTCACCTCCTTTCTAGCCACATTATCCTTCATCCATCGTTTCTTTTGTCTTCCTCTAATCTTATAGCCATCTACATTCCTACTCAACGTATTCCTCATTCCTCCGCATCACATCATCATCAGCCTATAATGTTCCCACTGCTGGGACACACGGCGTCCTCTAGAGAGGGAATGGGCTATAAGCCACCACGTGGGCCTAGTGCGGGTTGGTAGATGTCACGTGTCTTCGAATTTTTGGTTCTAGGACGTGCCGGTTTCCTCACGATGTTTTCTTTCACTGTTTTGAGAGCAGTGGTGATGAAATAAATTACACAAAGTAATGCGCCTGCATGGCTTCGAATCCACGACTTACTGTGCGGAAGCCGGGGCCGCCACCACAGGGCCACCGCTGCTCACTGGGCTATCGCAACACATGTCCATAATTTATCGAGAAAAGAGTTCCCTCAAAAGAGTTCCGTTCAACACTCCCTGTTATTTTAGCTGGAAAAAATAAAAGACCAAATAATAAATCGCTTAATTAATTTAATCCATTTTAAAAATACGATACGAATATAACCTTGGCTGTCATTCGTAAATAAACTTCGATCGACAAAGAACAAGAACTTGACCGGAATACCATTTTGAATATTTAATAACTACCCTACGTCAATCGTTTAAAGTCTATTTTTAAACATAGCCTAGACTGCAGAATTATAGAAGTATTTCGTATTTCTAAAACGACTTTTAATTTCAGTACTTAAGCTGCTGCCTCGTTGGTCTAGTAGTCGCAAGCGCGACTGCTGAGCATGAGGTCCTGGGTTCGATTCCCAGGTCAGGCAAAGTGTTATTGGGTTTTTACCATCACCTCTCAGTAGCAGCCACGGAGTCTGGATTTGTCTCCTGTTGATGATAATAGGCTCGCCCTCTATTACATGGGACTTTAAACTAAACTGGCAAAATGTGGGTCCTACAAATAAGTACACCTCTGCCCAACCCATCGGGAATTACAGGCGTGATGTTATGCAAAGGCTAATTAGGCTTGCGATTATCTGTAACAACTATCACAGAAGCTAATCCGGACTTAACGTGCATTTCGCGTCATGGGTTGAACTCAGTATGAACTAAATGGCCACCCATCCACGGACCGACCTCGGCAAGCACTGCTTAACCTTTAAGATCGACTCGTGAGGCTGGTATTATATTGTAGACACGAGCCCTTTTTCGGTAGTCTAAATGATTATTTCCACCAAACGGCTCGCATCGCATCGGATCGGAAGGGATACGAACGGATGCGGCGACAGCCGATCGCGTCTGAAACGACGCATACGATCGGCTCCGTACCGTAGTTTGCGAACGTATTCGTTTCTACGCCTAGTCAAATAGTTTCATTCCTACCGTGTTGACGTGTTCTAATTCCGATCGGATACGACGACAGGCGAACAGAGCCTATCACGCGTCGCAGCATGCTTTCGGTTACGATCGCGTGTCGCGGAAGACGCTCGCAGTCAAGCTGCTGTGTCCGGCTTGGTTATAGCCTTTAAATACTGTGTATACGATTTAATATCGTTTAAAGATTGTAAAATCCGTTCCGATTCGATGCGTTGTGAGCCGTTAGGTGGAAATCATCCTCAAGTCAATTCAATACATTTCTAACTTCTTTCATCCTTGTCACTGCTAGACCCTCTTGACTGCGGAATAAAAGGAAACGTAACGAAAATAACGTAATTCTCACGAAATAAAAATATCTTTATTTGACCATCGAGTTTTGGATCTGTAATGGGCTATTACTGTCTAAGGTTGCGACAAGGGTTTGGATAAGGCTAGGTTGTATTGTAAGCGGGAATTCATAAGCGACTAGTTTCTTACTATACGTTTCTAAAAACATGACTCTGAGTCTACGATTTTTATTAATAAACAGAATTTTATTTCTCATGGAAAACCGGCCAAGTGCGTGTTGGGCCACCCACATTGTAGGGTTCTGTAGTTGCCCATCAAAATATGCGGACACTTCCTACAGTCCGATATGCCTCCTAACGATTTTTATTATTATACTAAAAAAACAACTTACATTTGCAGTTGATAAGCCCTTGCTCCTGTAGCGCTTAGGTGGTGTGGAATAATACTCCAGATGATGATGACGTAGTATATTTAAGTTGCAAGTGCTGAAGCTTATTGGAATGAATGTATTTAGAAAAAGGCGGTCCCTTTTATACAAAGTTTGTCATCAAAAAATCAATGCATAGTGGGTACATCGACAACTTAGTTCGGGCACAATATTGTCGATGTACCCTACATACTAAAATGTTACTGTGAGGGTGATATTCCGCTACAGTACTCCCCCCTTAGCGAAGCGTACGGGCATCTTGACGATCCTGCCTGATCTTGTACGTTGGTCGATGGTGTTCGAGGCTGGAAGCAGGCTGGAGTGATCTTCAGTGGTAGTTGCAGCTGGTTGGCGTGTCTCAGTACTCGTATATTCGTGATTATCTTCGATGTTGATAGTGTATGCCGGCTTGAGACGGTCGATCGATATGTTGCTCGATCTGCCTGGTAGCTGTATCGTGAAATACTTCTCGTTGCGTTCGATGACCTTGTATGGACCTTTGTATGGATGCTGCAGTGGTTTTCGGACGGTGTCATCGCGTACAAACACGTGGCTGCATGTTGGTAGGTCGTTGTGCACGAACATACATCGCTTGTTTGAATGCGGCTTGTATGTAGGTGTCAGCTTCGTAATCACGTCGTGTAACTGATCGACGTAGGTGTGGTTAATCTTCGTTGCGGCTGGTGATGGTGATATAAAATCGCCGGGTAGCCGTATTGCTTGGCCGTAGGTGAGCTGCGCGGCACTTGTGTTAGTATCGGTGCGCGAGGGCGGCTCGAAGCCCCATCAAAACAATAGGTAACTCGTTGATCCATTTGTTGCTGTTTGCTAGTCGTGTCATGAGTGCGGCCTTCAGTGTTCGGTGCCAGCGTTCGACGATGCCGTTACTCTGCGGGTGGTAGGCAGTAGTACGGGTTCTTTCTACTCCAAGTAGTTGTGCGAGGTCTTTCTTGCGACGATTTCGGCGGTTATCTCATGAAGGGGTACTGCTTCGGGCCAACGTGTACAGCGGTCGATCATCGTGAGTAGGTATCGATGTCCACACGAAGATGTAGGTAGTGGTCCAACAATATCAACGTGGATGTGTTGAAATCGTTCGCTCGGTGGGAATGCTGTGACGTCACTGTTGTTGTGTCGTTGAACTTTGGACTGCTGACACGAAGTGCATGCTTTCGTCCACTCGCCAATGTCTGTATTCATTGCTGGCCAAAAGTAACGATCTTGCATAAGTTTGCGCGTAGTTCGTATTCCAGGGTGACTTACATTGTGCACGGCGTTGAATGCGATGCGGCGAAAGTCAGCTGGTAGGTATGGACGAATGTGTGACGTAGACGTTTCGCAGAATATTGGCTTGTTAGTGCCGGGTATGACGATTTTCTTGAGTTGAATATTTGTTTGTTGTGATAAGATTGGTATATTCCTGTCTTTTTCTTGCTCTTGTGATAGTTCTTCGTAGTTGATTGGTGATGGTAATTCGATGGTTTCGATACGAGAGAGTGCGTCGGCGACAACGTTGTTTACTCCGCTGACGTGTCGAATGTCCGTCGTGAACTCGCTGATAAATAACAGCTGACGCGTGCGCCGTTGCGTATCGTTATCGGACGGAGGCTTGCGTATATCGTAAGTCAGCGGTTTGTGGTCGGTGTAAACAATAAGTTCTCTTCCTTCGAACATTTTTCTGAAGTGTTTGATTGCCATGTAGATTGATAATAATTCTCTGTCGAATGTACTATATCGCTGTTGTGTTTCGGAGAATTTCTTTGAGAAGTATCCAAGCGGTATCCATTTCTTGTTTACAAGTTGTTGAAGTACAGCTCCTGCGCAGGTATTTGATGCGTCGCACATAAGGGAGATGGCGTCGGTTGGTGATGGAGATGGATGAGCGAGTAAAGCTGCGTTTTGGATGCTAACTTTACACAACTCGAATGCTTGTGACGCTTCTGTGTTCCAGTCGATTTTTGTCTTGTCGCGTTTCTTCGAATTGTGCAGGAACGCGTTGAGAGGTGCTTGTATGTGGGCTGCGTTCGGTATGCTGTCACGATAGAAGTTTACCATGCCAATAAATCGACGTAAGTCTTCAATTGTCTCGGGTTTGGGGTAAGCAGTGATAGCAGTGACTTTATCTTGTGGTGGCTTGAGTCCGTTGCTCGACACTTGATAACCCAGGAACTTGACATTTTCTTTACCGAAGACGCATTTTGATGGATTTACAGTGATGCCATACTCGTCTAATCTGCGTAACACCTCCTGTAGATCTTCTAAGTGACTGGTTTCATTATCTGATGCGACGATGACGTCATCAATGAATGGAAATGCGTAGTCTAACCCGATGAGTACTTGATGAATGAATCGTTGGAATGTCTGTCCAGCATTTTTGAGACCAGGACACATTCGAGGAAATTCGAACAAGCCGAAGGGTGTTGTGATGGCTGTCTTCTCGATGTCCGGTTCGTATACAGGCAGTTGTTGGTAAGCACGATTTAGGTCGAGTGTTGTGAAAATCTTCTTGCCGTGAAGTAGGTAGGTGAAATCTTTGAGACGTGGCACTGGATAGCGGTCTGGTTTCGTGACGTCATTGAGTCTGCGGTAGTCGCCACAAACACGAAGGTCGCCGTTTTTCTTTGGTACGACGTGTAGCGGGCTGGACCAAGGACTTTTGCTTGGACGGCAGATTCCTTGCTGCATCATCGACTCGAATTCCTTCTTCACGGACATGTACCGATGTGGTGGTAGTGGTCTGCTCTTGCTGTGTACTGGTGGACCGGTAGTTTCAATGTGATGTTCTACACGGTGTTTGGGAGCATCCTTCATGCATGATGGTCGTAGGATGTCAGGAAACTTGCTGAGTAGCTGGTGATATGGTTGATCAACGTCGATACTTCTTACGGTAGGCTCAGTGGAGTAGGTGACTGGTGCCTTGACTACGAGGTTGGTAACTTTGTCGACTAGACATCGGCCGGCTATGTCGACAAGAAGTTGATGTTTTTTCAAGAAGTCGGCACCGATGATGGGTCTGCTGACTGCAGCGATGATGAACTTCCAGGTGTATGGTCTTCGTAGGTTGAGATCCAGTTGTAGTGTTTTCTCTCCGTACGTTGGGATTACCGTGTTGTTCGCTGCATACAAGCAAAAGTCTGTTGGCGTAGCTTTCCCGCCTTTTCTTCTTGGTATTACGGAGACGTTGGCGCCAGTATCAATTAGAAATGACAGACGTGAGTTTTTGTCTGTTATAAATAGGCGGTAGGAAGTGTGGTTTGCGCTGGTTCCCGCCTCAGCCAACGCAGGCGTTAGTTTCCCGAGGGGGCGCTGCTGTCTTCGTAGTTACACGGACGCGTACACTTTCGCGCCTCTTTGCCGAACTTGCGATGATAAAAGCAGGTCGCTGATTGGTCGTTTCGGGCGCGATTGTGATTGGCTCTGCTCGATGAACGCGATCTTGAGCGTCGTCTGTCGAACGATCTACGTCGATTTTGATGCGATCGGTATGCTTTCAGCTCTGCGATTTCTTTGGTGAGCGCGTCAATTTTCTCTTCAATTGACGTAGATGCACGTGGGGTAGTGGGAACGGAGGAAACTGCAGCGACTGCGCCGAGTGGTTGTGTCTGCTCGAGGATTTTATCTGCCATCGTTGCCAGCTCGTGGATATCGGAGTGTTTCGCGATGTTTTCACTGACGGCGAGGACTGCTCGAACAGATTGTGGTAGATGGTTGGTCCACATAATCCGCAGTGCTGAGTCAGAGATATTGTCGGCGACGAGGTTTTTCATGCGGCGTAGTAGCTGTGAAGGCTTCATGTCGCCGAGTTCCATTTCAGATAGCAACCTTTGTACTTGCCGTTGCTCGGATTCTTCGTAAACTTGGAACAACCGACTCTTCAATGCTTCGTATCGGTTTTTCTCAGGTGGACGGAGAATTATGTCGGAGATTTCGTCGAGATCTTGCCGCTCTAGTTGTCCGATGACGATCTCGAACATGACTTGATCGCCTTTCTTCTGCACAGACATGATGGCTTCGAACTGCGCGAACCACAGACGAATTCTGTCGCGCCAAAAGGGTGGAATGCGCAGCGACGTGGACGCACCAGAGAGTTCTTGTTCACCGTCTTGTGCCATGATGAAATCTTGATCTGGAGGTATCTTCTTAATAGTCACGTCGGGGTCACCAATGTAGCGCTTAGGTGGTGTGGAATAATACTCCAGATGATGATGACGTAGTATATTTAAGTTGCAAGTGCTGAAGCTTATTGGAATGAATGTATTTAGAAAAAGGCGGTCCCTTTTATACAAAGTTTGTCATCAAAAAATCAATGCATAGTGGGTACATCGACAACTTAGTTCGGGCACAATATTGTCGATGTACCCTACATACTAAAATGTTACTGTGAGGGTGATATTCCGCTACACTCCCATACAATGTGTTTAGGAAAATATGTTATTCAAGTACATTTTAATA
Source organism: Noctua janthe (assembly GCA_910589295.1). Lineage (NCBI taxonomy): Eukaryota > Metazoa > Arthropoda > Insecta > Lepidoptera > Noctuidae > Noctua > Noctua janthe. The sequence goes on along the minus strand of OU342556.1, from coordinate 5,309,047 downwards.
AGTTGGTCAACTATTACTCGTAAACTTGTAAAGCCTAATTAGCTGTAATAGTGAACAAACAAGTATATGAGTGTATATTCATGCCAAATTACAGCTTTCTAGTATTAATACTAGAAAGCTGTAATTTAAATTATAAAGAGTCTTTGAGCTAAGCTGCGGACAGACGGGCGGATATGGCGGTGGCCGTCCGGTTCCTTGTTGACTACGGAACCCTAAAAAGTATTAAAAAATCTATTTGTAGCATAATTCCATTGTTTCTAGCCTTTTAGTAGCGTAGTAATGCACACTTTTTGAATTGTCGGCCTTTTAATGATTAATCAGCTTATGGTCAAAATAATTATATGTGTACTAACTAAAATAGTAGTACTTTCAATACACTTCCATGAACCTCTGATGATCAGAAAAATAAATACGTAGTTTTTCATGAAAAAAAAGCCTTTTGTTTACAAATTATGCAAACCTTTTTTCAGCGTAAAAGCCACGAGGATGAATACATTAAAAATTGAAACGGCCACTCTTTTGCGATAACCGTAACGTTTTTGACACACCTGTCGTTTGACACAAACAAATTCTCGGTATTGTGAATATGATCGAGCAATTATGCTATTTTTGGGTCCGACCCCATTTCATTTTGTATGAAATGCCAATCATTTCCTAGAAAATATGGAGATTTTTCAGCCTATGGTAGTTGATGGACGATCGCGTATTCGCACGAAGTTCACTTTAGCAGCTTTTATAAATGCTTCTACGCACTCGAAAATTATGTTTAAAAGAGTTTTTATTCATCATCTGCCCAGCATTTTCCCAACTTTGTTGGGGTCGGCTTCGGGTCTAACTAGATGCAGCTAAATACCAGTATTTTACATGGAGCAAATGGCTATCTGACCTCCAATGTATTGTGTGGGTTAATATAGGGTAAAACCCTAAACTTATAGGGTAAAACTAGTTGTCAGACTTTCGAACCACTGACTACCTGTAACGATTATCAAAGATTTAAAAATGACAACTGGGTTCTACGAGTCACAGAGGGTAATTGGTAGGTAATGCATGGTGACCCATCTACGCACCAACCTTGGTAAGCGCTGCTTAAACTTGAAAATCGACCCATTTGGCTGTTTAGCCGAGGAGTCCAATAAAAAAATGTTTTATTCAAAAGCGAAATTTAACAGAAACGATTATCTCTTATTTTTCTCTACGAAATATCTACAACATTATTTTTAGTATATGCGAAACCTGAATATAGTTTGTTCAGAATAAGTAACTGAAACGATTCCAATAATTTTTAAACCATGTTATATTTTGTCCCATAAATATTTAAAAAAGGTTACAAGTTGGACACCGAGCGACTCTAAGTACCTATCGCAATCATTTAGGTACCTACTGCCAAATTATTATTATCAATGAGCTCAAGCCAATGCTGGAGGCGCGCGCACGGCGGCGCCGCGTGGTGACCACGATTTTGTGCGGACAACCAGGTAACAGAACAAGCCTATAACATTGTGATTTTTCATGATACGATTTTGAAATTTTGTACATAGATTCTTTACATAAAAATACTAGACACGTGATTCAGGTTTCGTATATACTAAAACGAATGTTGTATAAAATACATTTTTATCTGAAAATAAATAATCTGAAACAGATGAATTCAATTGCCTTTATGTTTTCTTTCACGCCTACAAGTCTTTTGAACGAATTAGTTGTGTTTTCAATAGACGAGTTTATTTGAGCGATATATGTATTTATTTGCTTGGTGTTTTCAGAATGAAATAAAGATTAAATGGTAGTAACATCTAGCACGAAGTCCTGGGTTTGATTTCCGGGTCAGGCAAATTGTTTTTGGGTTTTTCCTTTAGGAATTTCTCAGTAGCAGCCACAATGGCAATAGGCTCGTCCCCTTTTACATGGGACTTAAACGTAACCGGCAGAATGTGATTGTACTATAAAGTAGCTATCTAATACCTATTATCCCTAAATCACATAGAATAGACAATTAAGTAAGGACTCACCTTACTTGATTGTCTATTATATTAATGCACGCATTTAACTATATTTAAAAAAAAAAAAACATTATTTCGCGGATATTGGTGTGGGTTACACGTTTATTTAGTTTAAAAATTATTCTGTCATACTTTTTGTAATGTGTAACTGTTTAATGTCCCAATAAAGTAAAATAAAATAAAAAAGTACACCTCTGCCTTTCCCCCGAGGGGAGGGGGGGTTTACAGGCGGAATGTTTTATTATGTTATCTATTTGGGGTCGGCGCAGAATGTCTTCTTCCTTACTTCTCTATTACTCGTCAACTCACCAAACAATCATCATCATCTGCCGAGCCTTTTCCCAACTATATTGGGATCGGCTTCCAGTCTAACCGAAATATCACTATTTTACATGGAGCGACTGCCTATCTGACCTCCACAACCCAGTTAGTACTGGGTAATACAATACCCCTTGGTAAGACTGTAACTCACCAAACAAATATAAAACTTAAAAACTAGGTACTTAAACTCCAAATCGCTAATCACCTACAGTATGACCAATTCCCACCCTTGACTAGACTATTCGAAGCAGAAAGTCGAGAGGAAAGTTGGTAAATTGTAATCTTCTATCAAGTGGCCTCTTCATTCGTCACTTGGATTTTGGTCATTGTCCTTTCTTGCTCACTTGGTGGCCTTTAAGGCCCACTCGGAGGCCTGTTAACAAAATCTGAAGAGGTACTTTGTCAAGTAATGTATCGAGTTGAGGCCTTCAAGTGTTGTTTTTGAGGTAGATTAGCAATATATAATGTTATTAAATTTCTCGAAGCACGTAGATCGTTTGCCTAGAAGGCTCATCTTTATTTAGGGTTCCGTACCCGAAGGGTGACCGTACCAACGGGACCCTATTACTAAGCCTCTGCTGTCCCTCCGTCCGTCTGTCAGCAGGCTGTATCACGTCATGATCCGTAATAGGTTGACAGTTGACATTTTCACAGAATGAGTATTTCTGTTGCTGTTATAACAAGAAATAATAAAAATAAATTAAAAATAAAAAGGGACTCCACTACTGCGATGGTACGGAACCTTTCATGCGCGAGTCCGACTCGCACTTGTCCGGTTCTCTACAAATAGACTTGGAATAGAGTATCGAATGTTATTTTGGTGTTCTTAAAAATCATGCTCCATTACTTGTATTAAAGGTAGATAGTTTTGTTGCTGACTCGACATAAAGTATTCAGGTATGTGAGCTTTTTCAGGAAGGCAATATTTTCACTGCAATCTTCTTAACTCCGACTGTCATGCTAGTTGAATCGGGCATCAGTCGTAAAAATGCTGGAAAATGTTACAAAACGGTTAAGAAGAATTTTTAAACGAAATCACGAGAACCCTTAAGTAAATTCTAAATATTACATTGTTTTTTTAAAGTAACAGTTACCACAGTTAAGTTACAGTTAGGTTACCTACATATTATGGTTTACAGGTCAGAATCGTCATACAGGTAAAATGTTAAACCTGATAAGTTTTTATAAAGAGGGAGAGAGATGATGCAATGAGACACACAATCTGGTCCAGCATGCCCTAATACCTGTACGTTAATGAAACTTATCGACTCTACCGAGTATAGCATCTGTTGACGCTGCTACGTCGACTGTTCAGCTCCAGGAGCGAAGAAATAAAAATACGTGGACTGGATCTATTTGATTTGTGCAGGAAGGCAAGGTTTAACAAGTACAGTACCTTCGTCGTGGTAAGAATTTGAGTGAGCCTCGGCTCGGAGCGCGTGACCACGTGAGCGCCCGCGCCGCCCGTGCGTCTCTCAGCCCGGCCGACACCCGATGCTGATGCCACCGCCCGCGCGCACCTCGAACCAGTCGTAGGCATGCCATGCATAGACAGCATCCGTTGGGGCAAAGCTGCATATTTTGAACATACTAGAATAAAACGTAGGTAAAAAAGAAAACAATATTTTAATAAAATGAAAAGAAGAAGATTACTTTTATCAACTTTTATGACCTCTCCCTAGCTTGCAGTACGGTGTTATTGCCCCTTGATCTTGTCATGACAATCAGAAAAAGCTCAAAAAGCAATTAAGATAGTTTTTTATGTTTAACAATCCACGAAAATTCTAGAAAGTTATTAAACACTAAATAATTCTTGAATGAATACTTAAATATTACGAGTTAATGTGAGATTGCTATAGATGCTTGGGGCAGTCATTTAGCCGTCTCCTTAAACATGTACACCGTGCTATTAACGGTTGTGGAGTTGTCTCTCAGTCCTGGCTGCAGGATCAAGTCATATCTGTCATAAAATGGGTCACCAGAGCCGAAGGTGTGTGCAAAATTTCAGCTAAATTGGTTGGGAGAACTGGTTTGAAATTCAGTTGCAAGATTTGACCAATACATACTATCTAATACAAGCTTATTATATATTTTTTTTTTTATTTCAATGATTAAATATATTTACATTATATACAGACTACAAATAGAACTAAACGAAAGATAAAAATAAGACTAAAAGTAAGAAAATATAAACATATAAACAACGACGACAATAGGATACTTAGGCGTCAAAGTACCTACTCCTCCGCATCGCTGTCATCTGGAAACGTGCCCAGAAGACTGGCAGCATTGCCACGCTGAATGGCAATGCTAATTCTTTGGCCAAACAGAGAGCCAGCCCTCTGGTCACGCGAAGTGTCGACCAGTCGGCGAGATATTTAAAATAGTAAAAAGAAATAAAAAAAAAAAGAAAGACATAATATAAAATAGTCTAAGTAATCCAAATAAAATTGCCATCTACATTCTACATAATTATTATACAAGCCAAGAATAATAAGAAACAGAGAGTGTACTTAAGATTCAAAATTCAACGTAACAAGAATAGATTACATCAACATTATTGAGCGTTTCCAATCTTTCTATCTTATCTTCAAGGAAAATCTCTTAAGATAAGCAAAATGTTCCATTTAAAAAGGACAAAAGACTTGATTGAAATTTTAATAACAGCAGATTTAGGGTATTCCTCAAAGCGCAACTATTTTTAAGCGCAACCAACTAAGTGCAACTAAATTGTTCCTCGAAGCGCAACCATTAGTTCCGCTCAAAAATTCAAATTAAAAATATTATAATTATGTTTATTCCTCAAAGCCCAACCAAGATGAAAAATAGAGAGGGGTATGGTGGATTCATTATTTATTTTTTCAATCATGATTGCGCTTTGAGGAATAAACATAATATGTTTAATTTTAAATTTGTGAGCGCAACCAAGGTTTGCATTTCGAGAAATAATTTAGTTGCGCTTAGTTGGTTGCGCTTAAAAATAGTTGCGCTTTGAGGAACACCCCTAGATTTTGTTTAAAGGTTTTACTAGCTTTAATACCCTATTGTTACGTGTTATAAAACGATTGTTAGCAGCTTTAAAGGGATTTGTTGCTGTTCAGTATCGCAATCTTGTTAGGCGACTAACTTTGTCGTAAAACTAATATTGTTGTGAATACTGTCATGGCGTTCTTTGTTGGGAAACTTAATAACGGGGTCTGTTTTAAGCAATGATATCTATATCTACACATATAATAAAATTTTAACAGGCCGATGTCTGTACATACATTGAAGATATTAAAAAAAAATATATGGGGGTTTTAGTAACAGTTTTTAGAATTTTTGTCTTTCTGTCTGTATGTTTGTACGCGCATCACGCAAAAACTACTGCATGGATTTGAACGCAGTTTTCACCTCTCTACTACTAGATGCTTAACATAAAATATAGGCTACATATAGTTTTGGACCCGATAGGTGGCGCAGTGCGAAGCAAGGGCGAGTCGCTAGTTATAAACAAAAAGAGATAGATATCGCACTAGCGCGCGCAAATTGTTGCAGACAAATTCAGATAATTGTCGTAATTTAAGTACTTCAAGCACAATAGCTATCTCTTTCTGTATCATACGTTCCGTATTATCTATCGCAGTCGAGTAACAACGCAACGATATTTGAACGCCGCCGCTCAGTATGAACGTAGCGTATCTTATTTATAATATCGTTGGTTTTAAGTTTTCACGGTTTAAAACTAATATTAACTGTCACTTACGGGATATCTTCCGTGATTATTCATTATTTTGAGTTCCTGATATTTCGACGCTGTTAAAAACGCTGAGACCACCCACCGCACCACCACCACCACCCGAACTCTCCAGTCATCCCACGTTCATGGCCCTTGCAACAGTGTCGAAATATCGGGAGCTCAAAATAAAAAACTATCACGGAAGATATCCCGTGAGTGACAGTATAAGTTTAATAACGGGGTGTGTGTTTTTTTTTTTTTTTGGCAGGAGTGGGAAATCCCCACGGACACCTCGACTGCCTCACAGGTTGTACGACAGCCGAGGTAGTGCCAGACTCGAAACGGCTAAAACCACACTCCTGCCCCGCCAGTGTCCCTCTAACAGAATCTGAGCCCTTTGTTGCGGAGGTTTTGCCTTATGTAACACTAAATGTTTAGAGGCTGAATCTCGCACACTCTATTTATTTAGTATTAGGAGCTATTAAGATAAAGCATTAGCATTAATCTTTAGTTAGTCTAATGGAAATCTAATTTTAAATACGTATACAAGCCACGTTGGGGTTATACCGGACGGATTTTAAGTTAGTTTTATTTTTGTTAAATGTGTTTCTTTTTTCTTTCAAAAACAAGCATTCATAGTTTCGATTTTCTTACACAAATAATATTTTTGTGTCTGTTCTGTAAAGTTTTCGGTGAAATACCTTATTTTAACACTACTAATATATTTCTAGGTTATTCAATAGGCTTACTTTTCTAAGATATCACTTTTATCGGCGTTTTAAAATAAGATCTAGATTGCTTGGTGTCTAGTAAATCTTTCATGCTCTATTTTCAGGAACGTAAGCAGTTTTCTATTAAAATGCCTAGATATATCCTGAAGGAATAAGAAGAAAGAGGAGTAAATAACAGCTTGTCGGTTGTCAGGGGAGAATTGAAGAAAAACACGTGTTGATCCGACCCCAAGTAACATGAGACGAGGCCAGGAATATAATAGTGACGTAAATCAGCATCATTAACGGTCTCCCCTTTTTGTATTTGGACTTTGACAAGTGAAGTTACTCTTGTTCTAAATAAAACTTCCAGTAAGATCTATATAAATGATGCCATCTAGCCGATTTCGGCCACAGCGACTGCACTCGATATACCGTCGATCGACTTTCTAGGGAGGTTGTCGAGAGCTTTGATGTGCTGCTCTATCATGTGCTCTCAAGTGGCTAGCATATAGAACTTTGGCGAACACAAAGCGGACATGTCAGAACACCATTGACAAAGTGTAGGTTAAATAGCTGCAGGTGTCCTAGCTTTAAGGACATCGCGCTTTAAGTCTAGCTGCGACCTTCTTCTCTCTTCGAAGGCGTTGCCTGCCGATGCACACGACGTCTCCCGATTTTGTGCCTGCTTTTCCTAATACTAAGGGGTAAATTTCGCATCTTTTGAAGTTTCTATTCTGAACATCTTTGAAACGTAAAATGAATGATCACAAAGATTACTAAAAATATACTTTAAGATATCCAGCACCAGACTTCTCTATTCTTCAAAAGAATTTCGTTCAGTGAAATAACATATTTCGCATTGGAGTAGTCAGAGACGAATAGTACACTCATCAAGTTAAGTTTAAGTAAATAACATTTATTTGTTTATGCGAAATGAAAGGCTAGGTTTAAAAGTAATAAACATACGTGTTAGAGCGCAGTAATGTAACTTAAAAACTGGATCGAGTTTTGACTATGATTCGTTCCTAACACGGACATGGTATGACACGGTGTAGTAAGCAGACTCCTCAAACTGTCATACTGTTAATGAGAATTCGCTTTAAAAATACATCGTCAATTTCTAAGTAAACTAAAAATAGACTCTATAAGCAAATACGGCTTATCAACTGAACCAGTTCCACCTAGTAACACCGCAATTTTATTACCAAGCGACGGCACGACTACAACCTGGCTAAATTTAGATGGTTATTGATCTAGTTCGATAAAAACGCTGGCGAAGACGATACAAGTTGGTCGTTTAATGCAGTGCCGTGTATGGTACCAAAGACCCCAATAGGTTAGGTAATCTACTTTGTCTTTGGTCCTCTAACGTTATATTAGGTGTAAAGTGTGTTGTTAATATGTATTTTGAACTAGTGGTTGCCAGCGACCGTCGTCCGCGTGAAATTATTATAAAAAAACATCAACTTCTCTGTTTGAATTGTGATTTTGAGATTAGTTGATGATAATTATGTATTTGAAATAATATAGATATGGTGGTGATGGTTTGATGATAGAGATTTTAATATCATTCTAACTTTTAATGTTTTAATTTAATTTTTTTAAGTTTAATTGAATTTAATTTTTTATAAATCTGTTTATTAATTAATTGTAATGTTCTTAATTTTTTTGTTGTTTTTATTGCAAATTACCAAAAAAATGAGAAAAGCTTTAAATTGTATATATCTTTTTTGGTCACTAAAATTATTATAACTAGAAGACGGGATATTTACCATGTTTATTGTTTTCTTTGAGTCCAAAGAAAACAATAAACATGGTAAATATCCCGTCTTCTAGTTATAATAATCTTTTTTGGCTTTGTAATATTGCACTTCTACTTTATAATTTTGATAACCATAATTGGTGCATGTTGTGTTAGCCTGTAAGTAATTGTTGCACTTATAAACGTACTATTAAGAAACTTTAATGTTAAATGTTTACAATTGTTGGTTCACCTAAATAAATAAATAAATTGGACTTTGTTAACAATTTCAAGGGTTTTTATGTTTTTGCACGGACCCTAATCTTTTTTCTTAAATAAATGTAGCTGAATTATCCTTATAACATCAGCTATCTGCCAGTAATAGTCAAAATCGGTCCATCCATTTCGGAGATTAGCCGGAACAAACAGACAGAGACAAAAATAAAAAATAAAGTTTTTTTTTTTGTCAAAGTGCCGTATACTTTCATATGCGTTCAGCAAAAGCTGTTATTTTGAAATTACAAGCAGACACTTCAATTTTATTTATTTGTATGTATGTACAGATTGATGTGTAAGTACTGTTCGAAAGAGATACCACGGCCCTGGAACACAAAGGGCAATGTCATTTTATGATTGCCCATCCAAAAAAAGTTTTAATGTTTTTAGTTTAGAGAACACCTATCGTTGTTTCGTAAACAGTATAAGTTCTTAAGAAAAAATCATCATCAAGCATCTCTCATCCGGTTGCTATAAGCCACCCTGCGGATCGTCCCTCCACCTAGCCTGAGGGCGTGGGAACCTGGAATATGGCCGGCCCATTGCCATTCAGCGTACTTATTCTGTGAGCTATGTCGACCACGTTGGTTCTCTGTCAGATCACCTAGTTTCGGATTCGATCGCTAAGTACTTTGCCAAATAAAATAATAAAATACTTTGCTACCTTAAAAATGATGCCTAAAAGTTATTTTAATTCCTTCATTACATTTTCTTAAGAATCTCGCCATTTTGAGCCGCCATTTTTCAGCTGTCACAAAATATAACAAATAACAAGATGGCGGTATCTTCACTTGTGATTCCGAGAGGTGAGCGCGAAGATTGCTTCACTCAGGTATTACTTCGGTTTATGTCGATATCTTATTGGAATGCCAAGCCAGAGAGATATTGAGTTCTCAAAGAATTTTTCATGCATGTTTTTTTTTGTTTTGAATTTAGAATGATACATAACATAACATCACACCTGTAATTCTCGTAGCGTTAGACAGACGTATACCTAATAATACACTCACATTTCGCCAGTTATGTTTAAGTCCAATGTAATAGAGGTCGAACCTATTGCCATCAACCGAGCATAAATCCAGACTCTTTGACTACTGATGGAAAAACCCAATAGCACTCTGCCCGACCCGAATCGAACCCAGTAGTCTCATGTTCAGTAGTCGCGATTGCGACCACTTTACCATTTAAAATGAATAACGGTTTTGGAACTTTTTATTTAAAACGATTTCTTTCAAGAAAGTAAGTACCACCGAATATATTACAGAGTTTAATTTATTTGTCCGTATCTCTTTGTTTTGCATACTTGTAGCGATTGAAAAGATTATTGTGTGGTTGCAATGGCTTTCTGCGAATATCATATTTTTTTCTCTAGAAGTAGTTTTTCTTCTTGTGGCAATCGGTTGTTGAGGTATGTGATGCGGAAGAATGAGGAAAATGGCGTGAGGAAAGTTTTGAGTGTATGAATGTGGATGGGTATATTAGTAGAGGAAGACTAAAGAAACGATGGATGGACTGTGTCATGAATGATATGGCAAGAAAGGAGGTGTCTGATGAGATGACGAGTAATAGAGAAGTATGGTAGAAGAAGACATGCTGCGCCGACCCCAAATTAATTGGGATAAGGGCAAGAGAATGATGATGATAATTTATTTATTTATTTATTTGCATCAGACAACGATCCATCATTTAGTTAGTAAGTACACTTAAAAATAATGTTAGTTTTAGATCAAATAATCAAAAACAAATACACACCACACAATAATATTATAAGTAAGTAGTACACAAAATAAAATTACAATAATTGTCCGTCAAATAACAATACACAAGTCCGTAATCAAATTTAAGATAAGTTCAAATTCAGATATTTAAGCAAATGCAGTTGAAATCAAATAAAAGTCGCCAAACCTGTACTGCAGGCAAAAAGTTTTTGCATGCTTTCAAAACAAACCGAAACGGTAGAAGCGGGTCGGTTTGAAGCGGTAGAATTTATATTGCTGAATTTCGTAAACAAAAATTTATTTGATAACATGAATACAGTAGGTATAACTTACTGAACAGAACATAAATCAAAAAGTTAGTTCAGATTCAGGCAAAACTATTTATTATTTTTTAGGGTACCGTATGCAAGGGGTTTCAATAGGACCCTATTAATGAGACTCCGCTGTCTGTTTGTCTGTCACAGGGCTGTATCTCCTAACTGTCAAAACAACAAAAGTAAAAAATTAAAGAGGGTCCCATAGAATAACGTATTTTATCGTCTTTATTTTTAATACACGTCTAATGACGTGTATTAAAAATAATCATTTTCAAGAAAATAGGAAATCCGCTTATGTAATCATAAGCGGATTTCCTATTTTCTTGAAAATGATCTGTTATTATTACACCTTAGCGGGTTTTATGTAATGGCTATCCATAATAGATACAAATTCAGAAAAACGTAAATCCTTATTCAATTCGTCGTAAGTAAAAGAGATATTTTTGAACGAATCGGAACCAATTATTTCTCAAAGTAAGTAAATTCTTTTGACATCGACTGTACAGAGTGACGTCATTCATGTCGTCTTTAGCTAAATTAGCTGGCACCGAACAAAAGCTAATGGTAGATACGTGTGTCACCGTTGTCGGTACTCGCCCACACTTTCAGCGAACGTAAAATGAGATTTTTTTATAGAATTACATCGATATAATTATGTGATGAATGACTGGAAGAGCCTGATTTAAAAAAAAAATTAAATGTATTATTTGCAGAAAAGAATATAAATTATATCATTATTGGTATTAAATAATGTACTTAATAATTTAGTATAATTAAAGTCTTGCTAACAAGCAGCAAAAGTTTAGAATTTTTTTGTCTGATAAAACTTGGAATACGAAAAAAATATCACTAATACATCTGTCTAAATTGTGTTGCTTTTTAAGAAAAAAAAAACTAAAATAAAAACAGGAAGTTTGTACTGTTTCTTGTTAAACAGATCATTGAAAAAAAAATTTAGGTTCTGTCACTGTTTATCTTTATCTGTTACATAATGTCACAACACAAGGCTATAAACAAAATTGTGATGGCTGATAAATAATAATTTATCAGTACTAAAATTAGTGAATTTTGATAAATACTAACTAACTTTAACACTAACACTAAATTTTTGTAACTACGTAATTAATTTAGAAAGGATTAATGAGGAATGATCACACGAAAAAAAGAATTCGTGGTGTATTGTGGATGAAGTTATTCGAAAAGGCCACTATTAATTGATACAAATCTGATTATTATAATGTTATAAATGAGAAAGTTTTTGACGAAGGTTGTATGGATGTTTGTTAGTTACTCTTTCACGCAAAAACTACAATAAAGATTTCAATGAAATTCGGCACACAGATAGTTTATAACCTGGATTAACACATATAATACTTTTATCCCGGTACATCGATCCCGTGGAACAATTACCGAGCTCCGCGCGGGCGTATCCGCGGGCATAAGCTAGTTTCAACATAGTATATTACACTAATACATACTATACAATTACGCAAGGTCGATGTGAGATATTTTGAACAATATTTTTTTTTGAAATCGATTAGTGTTTTGTGTCTGATTTAATTGATCCTGTCAATCAAATTAATTTTATTTTTGTTATGTTGGAAAATGTTATTTCTGGTACAAACGTGGTATAATATTTGTTTGTGCGTTTCAAAATAGTAAAATATATAGAATAACGAAGATATAAAATACAATTATGAGTTTAATTATTGTGATTGTACCTACTTTTGAATTTCTAAAAAGTATTTGTTTAAAAAAAAACTTTGATATTTTTTATTCCTTTTGGCGGGACACAGCTCCGATCTTATTTATTATAACGTCTTTTTGTATGTACCGTGTTCACGAAATAAATGAATTTGAATTTTAAAAACTCGAAATCCTACAAGCTATATTTGGTCAATATCTCTGCTTGTTCACTCTCAACGGGTGTACCTATTAAAACCACCTTTCTTTAAATCTTGACAACTCTCGACGGTTCCTTTAGCCACTTCCATAATCCCCACATCTTCGGCCCATCGCTCCTTTACGACAATGACAAATCAATGGGGAGTCTGATTCGCGGATGAAATATGAGTCTGCCCGGGGTTGCCGCCAAAGAGAATTTCTCTTCATTCACAACGTCTGCATTCAGAGTCGTTGCCACTAAGTTTTTAACTTTAAAATGTCATTTATAAAACGTCACAATATTCTTGGGAGAGTCTGTTAGAAAAAGGCTTTATTTTAAGAAATGCGGGTTTGATGAATTGTAGCCCATTTACAAAACTGAGGATTGTGTTCAGTATCTTTTTCTTGTTTTTTTTTTTAGTTGGTTTTCAATGATCGCAATTTGTTTTTGGTTACTATGTATTTTTTTGTGGTTTCATTCATACGCTAGTTATCTCGAATTCAAGTCTACAAAAATGCACATTTTCTGTAAATTTTAATATTGAAATCCAGTCCTGTTTTAATATTGAAACGGTCCTGTTTTTTTGACAATTACATTAATTGTGTCATATGCAAGCTTATTTTCCTGTGTATGAACATTTTCCGCAATCTAAGTACGGTGTGGGCACATCATACGATTTTAATTTTTCACATCATATGACTTTTTTAAATTGTGCAGCTTAACAAAAAAGATATTATATGGTACGATCAACCCGTAATTGCTTCACACATACAGGGTGGAAACAGACCCTTCACGAAGCCGTCAACCAAGCATTCTGTACATCAAACTAAGTAACTTTACGCAAAAATTATTGCTGGGAAACTACTTTTGTAATTCATTCATCAGCACAATGCTTTGAGTGCGTTCCATCGAACCCTACCGTAAAACGTGATTTAGTGAAATCTTACATTAAAAACATGTATTTAAAAAAAACTTTGTGAAAAAGTTGGAACTTTGACCCCCAATATCTCCGTAACTAAAAGATTCTCAGGTATGGTCTAGAACAAAAAAATTATCGCAAAGACGGGGAAAATAAGTTTCTTTCGGTTTTATTAAGGATATATTAACACCCTGTATAATGTACATACTTTCACTGATGAACCCTTTTGAAATAAAGACAGCCCCGTTATTCCGTTATTTTTTCATGATCATCTGCCAAACCTTTTCCCAACTATGTTGGGGTCGGCTTCCAGTCTAACCGGATGCAGCTGAATACCAGTATTTTACATGAAGCGACTGCCTATCTGACCTCCACAACCCAGGACTGGCTCATACGACAACGAATCTAACCAAGAGGTGGTTAGATTCGTTGTCAGACTATCGGGTCATTGACTACTTGTAACGATTGTCAAAGATCTACAAATGACAGCCGCACTTTCATTTGTAGATCCGAGGCACGGAGGAAAATGGGTATGTAATGGGTGGTCACCCACCCACGGACCAACCTAGGTAAGCGCGACCTGAAGATCGTCCCGAGCGGCTGTTATTATTTAGCCACGAGCCTCCTTTATATTTTAGATCTTCTTTGTATAAATTATATTAAATTTTAACATTAACAAGAAAAAGCGTTGACATACGTCTAAATCTCGTGAACAGTTCGGTACACTAATCTGGTCGGCAATCAGGAATGTGAATAGAAGGTGCGGGTATGAGGATCGACGACTAGATATGCTGAAAGGGTCCAATCAATTACCTGCTGAATTCCGGGATTGATTATAACTGAGATTGCTGTCAATCTAAAGATATAACTTAACATTGTTATCGAATTCCTGTATCAAGTTGGTACCTTTTACGAGCGCGCGGTGTAAACGTTACGTAAATACGTCGATTTTAAAATTTAAATACTTTTCACATTTATTATTTTCATAATTTAAAGAATTTATTCATATTTCTAGATGATACTGATTGTGTTTGTTGCAAACAATTTAACTAAAGTCATTATCTTCCTGCCCTTGTTACATGTTTATTTGGGGTCGGCGCAACACGTTTTTTTCTTCCATTCTCCCCTATCAATCGTCACGCCATCACATCATCGTCATCATCGTCGTCGCTACAGCATTTTAGTTAAATTGGAAAAGATGGAGTGACGTCAGTACAAAAAAAAAACAAAAAATTAAAAAATCGACGTATTTACGTTACGCTTGCAACGCGCGCTCGTGTTCGTGCTAGTGTCGGCCTCTGATGAATAAAGGTAATTACCCAAATACCCGACACTGATACGATCATTAGACTATCAGGAGTCAAATTAAACAGCGATCATCGACAGACTGATAATGACGTCACAACCATTACATCATGATAACCTGCCTATTTACCTTTCATTACCAGCTCGAATCTGTGTGGAACTTCAATAAGCTACATCCCATTACATTCGGAGTGCAAATGATAATGTTTTAAGCGTATCTTTGGTCCTATTATAATTGAAATCTTGCTTGGGTCCCAAGTTAATTAAGACGGGGTTGGGTCGGCCTAACCCCGCCGACAAAAGGATTTTGTGGATATTGTAATTTGTAGATGTAAGCCCGGTAGATGTTCTGCTACTGATTTTACTCGTGATCTCTTTTTGGGTTTTCACCCGGCTATTGTAATGTTATTCTGATGGGTTTGGATTGATTCATTGAGTTGTTGAACTCTTTGAACAATGAGAATGAAGTGAAGTCCTAATTAATTCTTATACAAGGTGGAAGGACAAGGACGCTAAATCAGTTACCACGTATTCAGTACATCATTCTGAGCCGGCCACATAGAAATTTTTCGTCGGTCATTTAAAAAAGAATCAGCTGTTCCATACATTTTGACCATGTAGGTATTGCAAATTTGTAGGAAACACCGGTTTTTTTTTTTTTTTAAATAACCGACGAAGAATTTCCATTTGGGAGTTCATAGAAAAATGCCCACAGACCTTTAAAATTTTAGTACAGTTTGACAAGTCTTAATCTTTAATTACGATTTTTTTTTTACTATCGTTATTCTAATGGCTTTGGGTTGATTTATATGAATTGGAATAAGGGCAAGAGAATGATGATGAAAATAAACTTCAATGGTTTTACTTTGTTGGAGTCAGTTGAGCTACACAGATACGTGTTTTGGTAATTTACTAAGTCTTTTCGAATATAAGAGTCTGGTAACAAACTAAGACAGTTTAAACGAAGTGATAATTATAAGGTTTTAAGGTTTAACTACAGTTTATCTAACGAAAGCTCATCATATTTGTCAAGAAAATATCATAAGAAAATAACAAGCTCCCATTTACCTTTCTGAAGAAGAAAAACCACAATGGCTTTCACAATAAATGACTGTACCGACAAATAGCTATTCCAGATCGGCTGAGCTCCAACAATGATAGCAGCACTTGGCACCAGTCGTAGTGTGCCTGTTATCTTGAGTAACTCGGCTTTAATCTTTGCAGACTGTTTTATAGACTTGAGAGTAACTTTAAGTTAGTGGGCTACCGTGGCCGCGTGGCAGGAGGGCTGAGATTTATGTCTAAAACTAGAAAGCAAGCTAAATAGAGAATGTAATGATAAAGCCGGTTAGGACAGATGATGTTCAGATCAGAATATTAAGGAGGAAGTGCCAGGGTAGCCCGTGAGATTTTCTTAGGCGCGAATTATACAGAAACGGTGTAATGTGAAGGCGCGGCGCAGGCGCAGCGAAGGCGTGGAACGCATAACGAAAAGAAAGAACCCTGTGCCTGCGCCGCGCCGCTTGAGTGTACTTTACAACACGTCGCCTTCGTACATTTTGTATGAAAAAGTTTTGAAGCGGCATCATGTCTGTGCAGCGCCTGCGCAGCCCCTTCACCTTACACCGTTTCTGTATCGTTCGCGCCTTAGATTTTTTACTGTTTACAGGTCAGTGTCAGGCTGCATCATCATCATCTGCCTAGCCTTTTCCCAACTATGTTGGGGTCGGCTTCCAGTCTAACCGGATGCAGCTGAATACCAGTATTTTACATGGAGCGACTGCCTATCTGACCTCCACAACCCAGTTAGTACTGGGTAATACGATACCCCTTGGTAAGACTGGTTGTCAGACTTTTTGGGCCACTGACTACCTATAACGACTGTCAAAGATCTACAAATGACATCCGGGACAGGCTGCATGTTTAACAAAATATGAAACATGACCATAACACGTTTCTAGTTACAGAATTATAAGAATTGAAATCATGAATAACAACCCTTTAAGTTAATTTAATCCCATTCAAAGACTTTTTCATAAAATAGTCATTAAAATTTTGCTAACGAAAATTTGATGATGATGATGAATACATAAGAATGCCTACATATGCCTAATACATAAAGTTATGCCCGCGGCTTCGCCCGCGTGGAATTCTATAATTCTCTCACGGGAAAAGTATTATATGTGTTAATCCAAGTTATAAACTATCTATGTCCCTAATTTCATCCAAATCTGGTCAGCAGTTTTTGCGTGAAAAAGTAACAAACATCCATCCATCCTCACAAACTTTCGCATTTATAATATTAGTAGGTAGTGCTATAAGAATAAGAATAAGAATAAGAAACTTTTATTTGTAAACATAGGTAGTTACACGGTGTGTGAGATGTTACAATATACAAGTTAGATTCTGTATGTTTTGCCGTGAAGCGTACAAATATGAATGAAATAAATGTATTAATTTAAAAATAACAATATTTGCTATATTTGGCTATATTTTGTATAGATATCGATGTTTTTTTTGCTAGGTACTAGTTGCAGTTTGTATAACACATAAAGTCACTTTTAATACTCCCCATCCTGTACGAAGCTTATGAGCCAAAAAACAGACACCACAACGTTCTCAGTCATCCCTTTACGGTCACAGTAAAAACCCCAAAGCACTTTAAAGTCCAAAGGACCAACATACCACTCGTTTTTGCCCAGACTTGGTCTTTGAGTTCTGATGGGTATTATTTATTAATGAACGAGGTGGTCCGACCATGTGTCAGTGTTTTTGTGACGGGGACTAATCTACTGAGGTCCGGCAAAACGTACATGTTGGAGAGTTGTCGTACGGTTTGTGTGTTAGATGCTTTTTTTTTTTCGTGTTGCTGTTACGAAATTTTTTTTTTACTAAACCTAATCTTCGTCGTAGAGGTAGGGGTAGAGCTTCAGCGTAAAAGTATCTTTGGCTGTGTGTTTTAGGGCTCAGTGGGCTATGTTATGGTGAAGTTTTTTTTTAAAAAACATGCTGTTTTTTGACAAAATTGCTTTGAGAAAAAAATTCAATAACAATGACTTTCATTTTCAAAGTTCAATAACGTTCATTGCATTATTTTAATTGTTAATTAGACCATTTTTTCCAACATGAAAGGTTAGGAATTTTGCTCCAATCTTTCGGCCTATTGAAAGTGTGTCGTACGTCCTTGTGTAAAAAATACTTGTAAATGAACCACGACAATAATCACAGCGAATTTATATTAAAAACATTGAATTTAAATTTTCAATGTTTTAAAAAATTTCAAATATTCATAAAAAAAAATCAAATTAAAAATACAAATATGATTTAAATTGAAGCCTTAAATCCTGACGATTTAATAAAAAAAAACAGAAGTCTCTAAGGACCAGTAGAAATACTGAATGTCGAATATACTTACAATAACACGAACACGTCCTTGTCCGAAACAGTAACGTTTTTGTCGGTCGTAACTTATTTACTTAAACATACGGTTGAGGTCTATACATCCCTTTATAAGCAAATGAATATTAATAGGTAAAATGTTTAATGGACGTTATTCTTATAGCTGTAACGTAGATGTATGTCTAAATAATCTTTATCGATATGATTTTGTTATCAACTCGACACGAATGACTGAACACACGTGTGTCCATTTGGTGAAACTCAAAATTGGTATCACTTTATTATTTTGTCATCTGGACGCCAAGATTTTTACGCGTGTCCACTATTTCCTTCATCAAAATCAAAGTCAAAGCATTTATTTCAATTAGACCGTTACAAGCACTTTTGAAAGTCAAAAACAAAAGGATGAAGCTACAGTCACAGTCACGAGGCATAATAACTGTGAAAGAACTGTAGTTGCCCATTCCAAAGCGTAAATCTATAAAGAGAAGAATGGGCTAGAAACTCCATGACACTCTTTAACACCGAAATATTTGTATAAAATCTTGGTTACATTATTCATGTTGAGATTATACATAATAGGTCTTTACCTATGTAATTGGAGATTTAATAACCAGCATTTTCAGATTTAATTATCTGTGGATTGGCGCGCAATTCGAAATTCAAATAAATTTTATTCGAAAGCCGTGTTCTTTGAATTTCAAATTCAGTCATTTGTTTTTAGATAGTTTTTTGTTTTTGTGAAATTGTGATAGTTTTTGGCGCCATGGATAAAGTGAAAATTCGTACAATTTTCGAATATGAGTTCCTACGTGGACATACCGCTGCGCAAACAACACGAAACATTAACGACGTGTACGGGCCTAACACTGCTTGCATAAACACGGTCCATTATTAGTTCAATCGTTTTAAATCTGGAAATTTTGAGTTGAAGAATGAGCCTCGCGGTCGGCCGGTAACAATTGTCGACAACGACGAATTGAAGGCAGTAGTGGAAACGGATCCAACTCAATCTACGGCTGAGCTGGCTGCGGGCCTTAGAGTTAGTGTCAAAACGACATTGAAGCACTTGCGTCAAATCGGAAAGATAAAAAAGCTATATAAGCTAAAATAAAAAAAAATACAAAAAATTTTGTATTTAAAATTTGTATACAAATCTCCAATTTCATAGGTAAAGACCTTAATATATCATCATATTGTAGATGATTAAACTAAAATAAATGCTTCGCAAAAAATCGTAAACTATTTGAACAACAGCTTAGGCTTTATTTTCTAATGCGACATTTTACTTTATTGACAGTCTGAATTGCGATAAATAAAAGTAAAACAAGATAATTATGTTAACTTTAGACCCTTCGTGCATTTAAAAATTCGCTACATATAAAAGAAGACACTCTGTAGCAAGAAAGGTGGTTGTAAGAAAAACAAACACACTATACAGGACAAGGATTTACGAGTCTCCATACACACAAGATACAAACTGAATTAGCCTATAAAGATCACAACATAGACATCAGACAGGCTGCAAGCCCCACGAACACTAAAAAGACTAAGATACTGCACAATTTACTCGAAAATTTATAGACAATGGGTCTCTTGCTTCGTTAAAATTTAACTAAGTGAAGTTCCTCTTTGCTCCAACCGGTAGTTGTCTTCAGAAGATGAAAGCTATTGAAAATTTCATCAGGCATCTGCAGCGCCATCTATACAGAAGGTTTAAAGTGGAGAAATGCAATTTAGGATAGATTTTGTTAGACTAACTAATTCATAAAAGACTCATAAAAGACATTCTTCATAAAAGACTCAAGTTCCAATCTATTTTAGATTGGAACTTGAGTCTTTTATGAATTAGTTAGTACTTGTGAGGGGCTTTTTTAACTAGGAGTTAATCAATCGATACTTAGTCTTAAAAAAATTGTGAAATTATTGTTATGCAGAAAAATTGATTCAATAAAAAATATTCTTTTATGCTGCAATAGCTCCACCATCTTGTTCAATTTACAAATACATTAAACATGCAGCTTAGTTATTTACTTTATAATACAAAATTAGATCAAAGTTGTAAATGAAATACTTTTGAAGCAGCTTCCATAATCTACCCAATTATTAAAAATAGTAACTGAGTTTGTAATTTTATAGCTGGTAACACCACGTTTAAACATTTTACTAAACGTGATGCACCAACACAACAGGGAAATTGAATTCTCACTAAATTACAGTTTATGATATGGAAGCACGCGGCAAGTCCCGCGCACTAAGGAAAATTTGAAGCAGAGTCCCAAAGCAGTGCTCTACTAACTGAAATGTTGTTGAAGAAGTTTTAGACGATGTTAAAATTCATTGACCGATAACTTGGTAACATTACGGTTAATTCGATGTAAATTATTCAAAGGGTTTTTAGTTATTATCGGAATTTTGGTCTTTCGGAACTTTGTTCGCTGGAAATAAGTTGTTTTTTTTTGCTTAAGCGTTCTTAAATGAAACGCGACGTTAACGCGACTACGCAGCGCAAACGTGATGCGTTTTTTATTATAATAACGTCGAAAGTGCGGTGCATTTATGTTTAATCCGATCCAGAATGTCCCTTGCTGTTGGATAACAGCAAGTAACAGGCATTAAAGGACTCCAGTGATGCCTTAAGCGGAGGCTCGTACCCCAAAGGTGGTGCCTTTTAGCGTGTAGTCGCTTAGTTTCTATGTACTGACTGGAGGCCTGGACATAGGGAACTCCTGTGTGTGAACTGAAACTTTAGCTAAAATGTAGGATACCAATAAAAGCATATAAACAAGCAGGACTCCATTTGAAATTATAAAAAAGTCGGATCAAAACTCACTCACCCAATCCTTAAGCCTATTATCTCGTTGCGGGTAAAACAGAAAATTATGCAAAAATAAGTCCAAAACAAAGGAAATCGCTAATCGGATACGCCAGCCCACATCTAACCTCTATCAATCACAGAACTTTCAAACTATCATACCTATATCACAAAAAAGATAAATCACAAATATTAGTTAAAGTTTTCCAAGCTGAAAATGACTGGTGGCACCCGCGGGATCCGATTCAATTTAAACTTCCACTCCTGGACTATTATTTTAATACTGCTGCGTTTGTGGGGAGCTTGTCCAATGTAAGCTGTGTTGTTTATTGTGCTGTTTCTCGTTTTGATTGCCAGTTTTAGATTTTTTGTGGCTGTAGTTTGGGTACTGAAAATGTTTTGGAAAATAGTTTTATTATTTTTGTAGTTTGTCGTGGTGTAGCACGTAGCTAACCTCTAACCGCCGCTCAGGTACATCTTCAGGTTAACCCGCGTTTGCCTAGGTAGGCCCATGACATACCGAGTTTCCTCCGTGTGTCCCGACTGTCAAATGTAGACCTTGGCAGTCGTTACAGGTAACAAGATCTGACCACCAGTCTTCCCAAAGGGTTATCCGGTACTAACTGGGTTGTGGAGGTCAGGTAAGCAGGATGTTGTGATGTAGCAAGATTTATTACGGATTTCTGTTTCAGTGAAGCACTATCAAAGCTTTTTTGGTTTGGTTAAACCTCTGTATTTGTGTATCAGTAGCGAAGGATCCATGTTTGTAAGAGGTAAGCCGGAGTACATATCTTTAATGTGATTATATTATTTGTCTATAGAATACTGACTAGTGACTGTGCTATTCAAAGGGAAGCCAGTAGGAATCGAGTTGTATGTAACCTTCGCCACTGTTGTGTATACAGACACTTAATGTTTAGTAACGTATTCAAAAATTTTGCATGTTCCTCAATAATTTCAGAAAACGTCGACGTCCCTATAACATAATGTCGCTGAGCTCAAAAAGTTAAATAATTCAGTCCAAACTGAATAAAATCCCGAACAAATATTTCCTTTAAAAACATTGCGGTCTTTAAACTCAAATAACTCAGTGAACTCAGTCGAAACCATTTGTTTTTCCAACAAGAACACATTTAAACATTGAAAGAAAACATTTTAAAACACATTAAGAAGTCATAAATTATTGGATGGTTGAAAATTTAAACGGCGAATAGCACCATTGATCATGTTGGGTTACTATTTAAATAGAATAGTCGTTTGTTACTCGAGATTGCCCTATTTCGATATTTATTGAAATGGTCTACTAACAAAACTATCTAGTACTGGGTTTTTAGGCTAAAGAAACAAAATCTTGCGGTCTCAAGTCTATGTTTTTGACATTACTGATTCGATATCCTAAGTCAAAATCCACCGACAGACTTTGGGACTAAAATAATTATCCTTATAATTGACGTTTGTGATACTTGGTCCTAATGAGTAAAGCAGACAGAAGGAGAATTGTTGTGGGCCAATAACTAAGTCCCGACAGAATTAATTGATGACCGAAGTTTGATGTTTAAATTAATCGAGATGCATAACAAAAGGTTCCGGAGATCCGCTGGATGCGAGAAGCACGGGGCCGGTCAATGTGGCGACACTTGGGGGAGGCCTATGTCCAGCAGTGGACGTATTTCGGCTGAAATGATGATGATAACAGAAGGTAGTCAGAATTCTGACTAGCAAATCTTACCGCGTTAACAATTATTATTATTGTCAAGGTCTGTCACTCAAAGCATGGTAACGCAGTGTTTGTTACTCTTGGCGTATGCATACTTTCCACCAAATGCTCAAACGAAAATGGCATAGAAACTACGCTGAAAGTGCCAAATTTTGGGCCGACTTTTTAGATTGTCATCGACACGCTAAAAAGAAGAAATCAAAGAAAAATAATCAGTTATTCTGTGATATCTTACTTCAATGTTAATAATAACATTTTATTTTATTAACTTACCCAAATCTTAACACAATTAGTAAAATCAAACTACTGCATCTGACAGAGCCATTACCCACCGCAAAATTCAAGTCAACAAACTTTATGTACTTTATCAGCATAAAAAAAGCGTTTTTAACAAGATTTCTGAGCGAATACAGAACATAGATTTATGGCTGGCAAGGTTCCAATTCAATAGATTGGTTTGCAAAAACCAACATCTATCATCGGTAGCGCTGTACCGTGTCACCGAAGGATTGGGACAGGGATGGACTGGGGAAGTATTGGGTGACTTGTATGTTGAGTTGATTTGTAGTGAGTCCGGAATACCGGATTTTGAATTACACGGATTTTGAAATTGGATTTTTTTATTTTTTTAAATTACATAACAGTCGTGATGTTATGCGTGTAACATCACGACTGTTATGTAATTTCCAAAGAGTCAGACATTGGTAAACATACAATTCACCCACATTTTCGCCAGTCTTGTTTAAGTTTCATGTAATATGGGGCGAGGAATGTGCGAGGACAACCGACTAGGTGGACAGACGATGTCATCAAAGTGGTTGGAAGAAATTGGATAGCCATGACACAAAGCCGTTAAAAGTGGAGAGATTTGGAAGAAAACTCCACTAAGCATTGAATGGCCAATGGTTGAAGACGAAGAATAGGGGCCATTCGATTGTTACCAACTTGGCTAAAATTCTGACATTGGATTGAGCAATTCTCAATTCTTCTATAAAGAAAAGAGCAGTAAAAGTTTAACAGCATTCTGGCAAAAATTCAGACATTGGACTGAGAAATTCCATAGGACAGTCCAGTAAAAGTCTCACTCGACAACGCTTGCGATTACTAGACGCCGAGACAACAACAACAAACAATAATCATCCATAAATTAGTCCTATAAATTTATGCCACGTTTAAACATTGTCACGTCTTGTCTAAGTCTACAATAAATTCACTATAAATTACTTTAAACATCAATTTACATTCAAATTATACAACCTAAAATTAATATAAGAAAGCAGACATAATCACACCCAATACAATAGCTAATCTCCATTGTTATAAAATGAAAATTGATGGCTTCACATTATTTAGTGTAATGAAAAATAATAGCTAACTGCTAGAACACTAACAATGCTTAAGAAATCCCAAGAGTCATGTCTTAGTGGAAGATTTTAGGTAGATTAAATTTCAAAGAAATCTTTGTATCTTTTTTTTGCTATTAATATAACAGCGCACCATCCGTCTAAGGATGAGCCTCCCAAACTAGCATTTAAAACAAAATATCTAAACATTAAAAAGAGAAAACTTACAAAGTATAGGACTGACCCGTATGACCAGACTTGGCGGGTGGCTTGTGTGCATAAGCCACCCCCAAGTCTAATAAAAAAAAAAAAAGCATTCGTACGCACGGTGACCAATCAAGCTATACAAAACCAGTTTATGAAAATCTCTTATTGTACAAGGAATCTATACAAAGCGAGGCCATGTTATACTGGTAATGTATAGGTTGGTGTGTGTGTAACTGGATTGTGTAGATCAGCTGGGTTTCATGTGAAATACTGGTATTCCGCGCATCCTGTTAGACTGGAAGCCGACCCTAGCATATGAAAAGGCTACGCAGATGTCTACAATCGTACCTAAATTCAGTTCCTAACTCCGTCCCTGTACAACCGTGCAAGACGTAGTCGCTCATAAAAAATACGGAAGAAAAGATATTTCATACGTTTCCGCTTATTCAGGAAAAAATCTATAAAATATGCGCACTGATGTTATTTGCATTAGGGTCAGGTCGAGACCTAACGTTTTCTGCTACTGAAGCGATTTTACATTAGTGCTTTTTTAACATTATAAGTAATGGATTGGTTTTTTTTGTAAATCTTTTGTTTACACACAGCTTTTCGTAGAGATGGATAAACGCGAACCAACTGAAAAAAAAAACTTTTTAATTTTGTTTTATAACATATCAAATTTAACATCATCGTGTGTGATGGCTGAAGGGTTAGATAGAGGTGTACTTATTATACAAAACACCCACACTCGGGAGCCCTGTGGTTCACATAATACCCAAAAGGCTTGTCATGCTCTGCGTATCCAATATGCGTTCAGGGTGTTGTTGCGATTGCCACACTTCTGTAGTGCCTCAGCAATGTTTGCCGACGCACGCACTGAGAGTTTTGACGTGTTGTGGTGTAAGATACCTTGCTACTCCACAGGCTGCGTGGCAGTCCCAACACTATCCTGCAATCGATAGCAGCCCAGGCAGATAGCCCGCTATCTATTGTGTTTTAGGTTATATGTTTCAGTAAGACTACCGGAAACAATGGTTTTATATTTACACTAAGATAAATAATAAAATTAATCGCTTTTACTATGCTTCATTAGAATTGGTTCTAAGACTTTTTCAGAGCTGGTACTAAAGGTAAATCGGAGCGTGTATGTACCCGGAGCCTGCACAGTTTTACAACATACACGCTCCGGTTTACCTGTACAGTCAAACTGTATAGGTATACCTGTCAGGTACAACCTAGCGTGTATACAGTATACTACCTTTAGTAAACATTTGCATAAGACTGACGAGGTTACCATCAAGTAATTGTCATTGAAACTTATTAAAAAATGTATACACTAAGTATTTTTCAAGGTCAGGGAAAGTAGTAACCTGACAGCTGTGAATTCTCACCGTTTTGCGTCGGATTTACAAATGAAGTCATTATACGAAAATTATTTTAAATCTAACAGCGCATTTTCTTTATACAGAGTGTATCAGAAAGTTGTGGTCATATTTAAGGGTATAGTTACAGAGCATAAACTGACCAAAAGATTTTAATTCGTAAATCTGCTGCACTCATCTGACGCACCGGGTACAGTCACGAGCACCAATATGTAAACACCAACTTTTTAAAGAGTTTTTCTCCTACTATTCTGATTAAAATTTCATGTTGTTACGAACATTGTGTTCTGGAACTCATATTTTGATGAAAAAGATCCAATCTTCAAGTTACAATCGTTATTTCTCGCGAAAATTGCTTTTAAATTTAAGAAAGTGTTTACATGTTTACACGTACCCAATGCGTCATAATGGTGAAGCACGGCTTTTTACTAATGACCTTCTGAATGTCATTGCCGCTCCCATGCACTCTGCGCATCATAGAAGCTATCTTTTTCCGTACGATGGTACTGAAACCGTCAGTGCTTGCTTATTCTTCGGCTTGCTTGTAATGGGGTGTTTTAAACGAAATTATACGGATTTATGCATCAATTAATTTTATTGTAAGACTAGCTTTTACCCGCGGCTTCGCCCGCGTGGATGTCGAAAAATATCCGATAACTTGCCTTCATCCCCCTTTTTAACCCTTCGGGGGAAGAATCCTCAAAAACGCTGAGACACGTATAGATTAATTTTCAATCGTCAGCCTAAACACAAAATTTGAAGATCCTAACTTCAAAACTGAGGGAGTTTTATATAAACTTCCATCCCCTATTTTACCCCTTTAGGGGTGGAATTCCCAAAAATCCTTTCTTAGTGGATATTTACTCTTCACAAAGAACACGTCCTCCAAGTTTCATGTCTCTAGGACCAGCAGTTTGAGCTGTGTGTTGATATATCACCCAGTAAGTCAGTCAGTGAGTCAGGCAGTCAGTCAGTCAGTGAGTCAGGCAGTCAGTCAGTCAGTGAGTCAGTGAGTCAGGCAGTCAGTCAGTCAGTCAGTTTACCATTTTATATATATAGATTTGTTAAAAGTCCATACAAGTGCTCGCCCTATGCCTTAAACAAGTCTATCGATTTTTTAGCGAAACAATTATTTATGAAAATATCATCTTATTAAAAAAAAAAAATCTTAATTTATGAGAAAGTAAAATAATCTGTCTGTTAAAAGGCTGCCTCCTTGGTCGAGTGGTTGCAGGAACTGCTGAGCATGAGGCCCTGAGTTCGATGCGGGGCCGGGCAAAGGGTTATTTGATCTTTTCATCATAAATTTCTCAGTCGCAGCCATGGAGCCTGGGTTTGTGCCCGTAAATGGTAATAGGCTCGCCCCCTATTACGTGGGACTTATCACATAACGAAAAGTGGGTATTCTATTAGGTACACCTCTGCCTAACCCTTCGGGGATAACAGGCGTGATGATGTAATGTTACTTCATATTTTAACACAATGCAGTAGCAGGAATTTTTAACCAACATGACCAACTTCAGTCCCAAAAAAACAAAGTCTACTTTATACATCCCAAAAATGTTTTTAATCGTGACGAAAACCGCAAAACAAGCTGGCACTACGTCGGACCTAAGTCACGACGTGTCACGGTCCCGTCCCGCCCCCGTCCCGCACCCATCCCGCGACCGTCCCGCACCCATACCGCTCCCGCACGATTAATCACACCCACACCGGACCGTACAAGTGCCGAAAGTAAATGAGCTTTTCAACTTTCCGTATTAATAAAATGAAATTAAAAGTTTTTTTGTACAATAAGTGTTTAGGTTTTGATGTTGATTTTGTTTGTTAATAAATAATTTTTTTGGACCTAAGTTGGTTCTTTGTCTCGATTTTTTTTTTATTTTTACTTTTTAGATCTTTTCTGAGTCAAGGTCAAAATTTTGTTTACTTAACTACAAAGAACTTTATTCAAATACCTCATCATCTGCCTGCCTTTTCCCAACTATGTGGCTTCCAGTCTAACCGGATGCAGCTAAATACCAGTATTTTATTTTACTTTTTTTTTTGAGCGACTGCCTATCTGACCTCTATAACCCAGTTAGTACGGGCTAATTACGTTACCCTTTGGTAAGACTGGTTGTCAGATTTTCGGGCCACTGACTACCTGTAACTACTGTCAAAGATCTACAATTGACAGCCGGGACCAACGGCTTAACGTGCAAGAAGACAAAGAATAAAAAGAAAGTCTAATAAGAACAAAAAAAAGTCAAATATAAAAAAATACCAAAAGATCAAAAACACAATAAGGACCACGTAAATTGTAAGGTCCCAAAATCTAAATACGATTACAGAACAACACGCACATTTAAATAAGAAATACCAAAATCTCATTATATTTGTTCATTTCCCGATAAGACGGGAGGCGACCACAGATAACAGCCCCTTATCATTTCGTTATGCTTATTTCCTCATAATAATAGAAAGTCCCTGGATTTTATATGTAATGTAGGTATTATTTAATTTGAGGTCGTAAATAGGTTTTCATCGTGTAAATTAATGTCGATTGGTGAATTTATTTTATTCAGACCACAGAACACAGAATTCCAGGGCCAGCAGCTTCAAACATGAGTAGTCAGCACTAATACAATTCGTTTTTCGTCGAAAGTATTGAGCACAAGCTGTTGCCCGTGACTTTGTTAGCGTGCAAATTTTGATGGGTGTGTGTTAAAACAAAAAAAAGATAGCCTATGTCCGTCCCCAGGATATAATCTATCTCCATGTCAAGTTTCATTACGATCCGTTCAGACGTTTAGTCATGAAAAGGTAACAAACAAACAGAGCTACTTTCGCATTTATAATATTAGTATGAATAGTATGAATTTATTTCTGCCACATGAAGTCAAAACTACACGTATTTTTGTAATAAATCGGTAAGTGGGACGAATTAAAATAAAATTGCAAACATTTCACCTTTTTCCATTGGTGGGACAACTACCAGTGAGCAGAGTGCAATAATCCAGATACAGACGTCGTGTCTGACAAATAGGCTAGTTGACACAACTGTCAATAAAATTTACATACCTTTTGTGAGCTGTCAAAACGCGATTCCCCCTTAGATTTTGTATGGCAATAGCACGATGTGACGTCACTATTTAGTCAACTCAATGCCTCAACTATTTATTGATTTCAAACCAACTAAAAATCAAATTTTGCAATTAATTGAAAATAACGCGTTTGTTTTTAGAGAAATTGTGTCTTGGAGTTATTGTGTAATGGTGTCAACTCCCCTTTTACAACATAATCCAAGTAGGAAGTTTTTGAAATAGAAAAATCGGAATTAACAGTAACTGTGACCAGTTAACATTGTCAGGTGTTCTCCGCAAGTCTGATTATCTCTCAAAGGTATCTTGTAGTTTAAAGCCTAAATCGAAGAAAACAATTTAATGATTTATCTATTATGTTCAGACATCGTACAAAAGGTGAGTCGGTTGGTTGGTTATTTCTATTTACTATTTATTTTATAAGCAGCTTACCGTTACATCAATCCACAATACAGGCAAAAGTAAATGCCGTCCAACCTTTTATGAGCACAATAAAAGGGATGGAAACATGGCATTTCTTGGCTAAACACTATGCCATATGCCAGTTCCTGTGCCAATATAATGTTGCCATAAACTACGAAGGTTTATGGCAGAATTATTAGTGCCATAAACATTCACGGAACTGCCAACTACCCGCATGATATGCTAGTAAATTTAACAATGTATTTTTGAGGAGTGATAAAAGTATAATACACATTTTTTTATTAGTTTGACCCCTACATACGGTTGTATGTTTGTTATTATGTCGTGAATAAAATTTGATTTTTTGGATAGTCATTGTTCTACCAATTTTCTATAAAGGGTGTAACACGACCCTTAACGTACTCTCCGTCAATGCCATCATTTTTTGTTCTAGACTGTACCTGGAGACCTTCTAGTTACGGAGATATTGGGGGTCAAAATTCCAACTTTTTCACAAATTATCTTTTAAATACATGTTTTTAAGGTAAGATTTTTACTTTTAACACCTCCACGATCCCCGTACTTTTCAATCCATCCATCAGCACAACGTTTTGAGTACGTTACATCGAGTCCTACCGTTAAACGTGATTTTTCACTCCAAAAAAAAAGTCGTTTCGCAGCAATAATTTTTGCGTAAAGTTATAGTTTGATGAACATAACGCTTGGTTGACGACTTCGTTAAGGGTCTTGTTACACCCTGTATATGGAAATATGCAACTCTTGTTCTCAGTCGCCGCTTCTATTTAATACTAAAAATACCACCGGAATTAGCACAAGCAGTTTACAACGTTCTGGCGTCTGGGACACAGGTTTCCACTCTGTGAGACAGAACACACCTTAATCCACCATGGAGACCCGGTGCGGGTAAGCTTGTACTGGATTTGCGTGATACGATTTCAATTACAATACCTAGAATTTCATAGAAATTTTCATATTCATTGCTATACTAGGGAAAAGGCTAGGCAGACGATGTGTTGTCATCGTCTGCCTAGCCTTTTCCCAAGTATGTTGGAGTGAGGTTCCAGTCTTACTGGATGCAGCTGAATACCAGTATTTTACATGGAGCGACTGCCTATCTGACCTCCACAAACCAGATAATGCAGGGAACACAATACAAGTTGGTAAGACTGGTTTTCAGGTTGTCGGGCCACTGACTACCTGTAAAGACGGTCAAAGATCTATAAATGAAAGCCGGGACTAACGGCTTAACGTGATTTCTGAGTCACGGATAGTTCATTGGTTTACAATGTCTATTTAAAAAAAAATGGCGCATGTTCTAAATTATTTATTTATTGATTTAACACTTCAAGCACAAAAGTACAGAGGCGGACTTAATGCCATAGGCTTTTTCTACAAGACAACCTTTGGGTGATGCAGAGACAAACAAAAAAAAAAAAAATATTGAAATTAATGAAAAAAAAAATGAAATTAATGTTGTTATACTGTCCAAATCAATGGCATTGCCATTATGTTACGCAATTATCCCACCAGCGTTAGGTAATTCATCCACCAGTTACTAACCTAAGACATCTCTACAATGAATACCGTCCATTTCCACAAAATTCCATTCCGCCACTGCCCATTTCGTCTTAAGTTTAATGACCACAAAACAAGATTTCCAGCGGTGGCAGTGTCAGGGGTCAGTCAACCGCATTTGAGTGAAAAATTGGATGGTTACTCGCTGTCCTGGCAGTTGCAAGAAACTCTGCTTGTGTAACTAAGGGTTACGTGACTAGCGACTGGGTTTGACATTTGGAGAAGGTTACACTTTTTTTGTAGTTCAAAGTTTTGTTTTGACGTCAGAGTGACGTTCTGTTGTGGGAGCAGTTATAAGAAAAAATATTGGAGAAACATAATATAATATCTGTTAATCCCCAAAGGGTAAAGCAGAAGTTTATCAAATAGTACAACTTTTGGAAAAAAAACACTAATCATAATTTCGTTAATCACATCTGAAAAAAAAAAACAAAAAAGAATTTTTACTTTGCAATCTGTAATTAAGTTTACTTTATCTAGGTTGGTCTTTTTCAGGCTGGTATCGCCTACTGCATATAAGTAGAGATGTAACCTCCGCAGTCATTTTATAAAGTAACTGGCATATGGAGACAAACAGAAATTCATAAAAATTGCACCATCGATGGAATTTAGGGAAATAAAAAAAAAGTTGGTTAGGTTTGAAAGTTAGGTTAGGTCATACCATTTCCAATTGTCATAGGAGATATGTCAAGGTAACTTAAAATAATTCCGAAAAAAAGGTTCTGTGTTTCTCAATTTCAAAATCAATTGGATTTTTGGAAAACAAAAAGAGTTGCTTCTTATGTTGGTTGGCCGGTTAGGTTAACACTAGAAACGGGATACGGTTACCATGTTTACTGATTTCCCGATATTTCGGCGCTGTTGCAAGCACGATGATCACGAATAAACTGAAGTTATTGCGGGTGGATGTTTATGAGCAAACAAATCGCTCTACCCTCTTTCTTGTTCGTTTTTTGCACTCAGTACCGCTACCACTGTCACTCGTAACTCGATTATGTTCCCGACACACGAAACTCACTGTGTCCGCTCGCGAACTTTTTTCGGCTATTTTCGGCGTTTCTAGTGTTAATGATAATGTTAGTGACCATGATAGGTAGTTTAAAATCTTATATCGGTTAGGTTATTTTTAGAAAGTTAGGTTAGGTTATACCAACTCCAATTGTCATAGAATTCAATTCAAGAGGATCTGTGTTTCTTAATAAATTAGAACAGTATGAAGCCTAACGACAGAATTCAGTAGCAGTTAAAATGAAAAAATGTTATCGTTCAATAATTCAAAAATCAAAATCAAAGCATTTATTTCAAGTAGGCCAACTGGCCTACTTTGTTTCGACAACTACTTTTGAATTGTCGAAACAAAGACAACAGTAAAATAAAGCTACAGTCCCAGTCACAAGGCACAAAAACTGTGAAGGACTGTAGTTGCCCATTCCCTAACGTAGATCTCTATGGAGAAGAACGGGCAAGAAACTCCATGGACACTTTATTAAATAAATTATTTTATATTATTCAAAGTCTACGAGTGTTTAACTTATACTTTCGTAATTTCTGGTACTACAGTACCTAGGGTGCGTTAGTTAGACGATATCATTACCTATGCATTTATTTAAATCATTTTTCAATGAATCACCTTTTATGTAAGACCACCTTGAATAAGAAAAGCTAACAAAGAGAATCCATTTTCAAGAAATATCGTTTCAAATTGAATATTTGCAATGTCCATTTCATACTTTATCTTTTATCTTTTCTTTTGAAATTGGCACTTAATGCTGGGCTACCTATTCTGTTTCTGAATCCATAGATTAAATTGAAAAATGTTTTAGAGATGTTATGGGAGGAGCTCGTGGCTAAATAATAACAGCCGCTCGGGTCGATCTTTAGGTTAAGCCGTGCTTGCCTAGGTTGGTCTGTGGATGGGTGACCGCCCATTACATACCGAGTTTCCTCCGTGCCTCGGAAATCACGTTAAGCCGTTGGTCCCGGCTGTCATTTGTAGATCTTTGACAGTCGTTAGGCAGTCAGTGGCCCAAAAAGTCTGACAACCAGTCTTACCAAGGGGTATCGTATTACCCAGTATAGACTGGGTTGTGGAGGTCAGATAGGCAGTCGCTCCATGTAAAATACTGGTATTCAGCTGCATCCGGTTAGACTGGAAGCCGACCCCAATATGGTTGGGAAAAGGCTAGGCAGATGATGTTTTAGAGATGTTATAAATTTTTGTCGATTTTATTTTGAAGTAGTAAATCTGATAATCTGTTATTAGCACCTCGCACCTATACAAGGTTGAGACTATTAATTCTCATAAAAATTGGCGAATTCAGAATAAAAAGTTCAACAAGAAGTTTTAATTAAAACCTTGTAACAACTTGGTGGTATTACCCGCAAAATAACATAGCACGGTATACACCATAACTTCGTGTCAAAGAAAAAAATAATCAATCATTATTAGTAAAAATTACATTGTAATACCAAATAATTCTAAAAGAGTAACCATGGAGTTTCTTGCAGATTCCTCTCCATCGGAAACGACCAACCCAACTCATCATTATACGTCCACTGCTGGAAATTGGCCCCAAGTGTCGCCACATTGACCGGGCCCGTGCATCGCATCCAGCGGATCCCCGCTACCTTCACCAGGTCATCGGTCCACAACAAGTCCTTCTTCCGGTTCGCGATCGCCATTCCAGAACTTTTTAGCCTCATCAACCATCCATTCTGCGAGCAATGTGCCCTGCCCAGTGCCACTTAAGTTTGGCAATTATTCTTCAGGCTACGTCGGTAATATTGGTTCTCTTGCGGATTTTTTCATTTCTGTACGTTATATTTTTGATTTTGAAAGTTAAAGCTCCATGGACTAGCTTTATTAAAATTTAAAGCCCCATCCTTCTTTCTTCATGGAACACTAAAACCGGTTCTGAGTATGAATAACTTGGAAAAACCGTTTTCTTTGTTACTGCACTGTACTCAGGCGCGTGCATAAAGCTTACATTTGATAACATTTTCATGAGAGAAAAGGGAATATCCAAGAAAGGTAGAATATAATATACATCAAGCTTCGAAAATATTAAAAGAACCGGTCAAGTGCGAGTCAGTCGCGCACGAAGGGTCCTGTACTACCGTACAATATTAAACACTACATATTTTTTAAGTAATATTTTGTGTGGTGACGCACTTAAATTTTATTATTTGTAACTATGGTGGAAATTTTACACACTCTGTGTAAATTTCAAGTGTCTACATGTTTTTGTACCAGTTATTAATTTTATCGTGCATTATGTGGTCTCTTACATGATTTTTTTTTTTTTAAAAATTCTTGCCCTACACTAGGAATTTCTCTTGTGTCGTGGGTTACAAACATTTAAACTCACATAAACAAACAGCGAGACCCGGAACAACTACCTGTAGGCCTTTTAAATATTTGTTCCGTGCGGGGATCGAACCCTCGACACGCAGCGCAGTAGTCAATCGCTCAGCCACCGCGCCAACCGTGCAGTCTGATATGTGAAGGAATACAACTTCGTAATGCTTAAAACGTACGTTTCCCACTATCTATTTAGAGATCCTAAATAAACAAATAAAATCAACGGTTCAAAAGATACAACCTTATGACAGGCGGACGGACGGACAGCGGAGCCTTACTAATAGGGTCTCGACGGCACCTTTTGTGTACGAAACCCTAAAAGAATATACTATCTGTATGCAAAATTGATTCTCTCTCTTTGACGTTAATCTTATTACGAGTAGTCTTGATCAAGGAGGCTTAGTTGTACCTATTGATTTACTTTTCTTTCATATTCTGAGGGTAATCCGTAATCTTGGACCTTTTTGGTATTATAATATTTCGATATGGAAATCGGTCGATGTTCTTTTATGAATCTCGAACAAAGTCTTACATAATATTTTTTTAATATACTTGACTAAGATCTGTAGCCGGTGCGGATCAAAGGTTTTTAAAATTGATGGAAATAGTGGTGTAGTAAGGAATCTGATTTTTTCTTTGCTAGAAAAAAGAACGACAGACAGAGGTAGGTTCATTTAGGAGTCTGCTAACGAAAGTGAAAGTTTCGGAGAAACCAGAGGGCAGGCTAGATTAGTGACAACTCTTGAAAAGCGTTTTGTTTTTCTACAACGACTTTGACATACAACAACATATTTTTATCAATGGCCTATGAAAATCTACCCTTTTTCCTTTTTAAGAATTAATGTCATTAATAGCCCAGGCTAGCCTAGGCACAAATCCAGACTCCGTGGCCGTTACTGACAATTTTGTGATGGAAAACCCAATAACACTTTGCCCGACCTAGGAGTCGAACCCAGAACCTCATGCTTAGCAGTTGCGCTAGCGACCACTAGACCATCAATCAAGGTAGTCTTAATTACTGCCATAAAATTTCCCATAAATGAAGCTTCGGTTTATCGAACTTTAAAATAAAACTAAAGCACTACGATTCAATCGTTTTATTGTTTTCAACGATGAAATCATAAAATTGTTGACACCATTTTTTTTAAACATTGCCGTATATATTTATTTTATTTACATTCATAGATTATTACTTCCATTTAACATTTTATAATAATTATTTTAATATATCTTTGTATTTACATTTTTTTTATTATTTGCGTGAAACGACTAGACATTTGTTCTGAATCTATCTACTTACATCGGTTGTATTTAAAAAAATACAAAATTAAAAATTGAGTCATATTTTTAGAGCCACAAAATTTTTAGTAGACATTTTTCAATACATAGCATGAAAAATAAAATTGCAAATAAAAGTTCCGTGAAGGATTGGCCAAACCGGTACGGACAAGTTCTCAACATCACTCCGGACATGGACACATCCATACTATTTCTTACTTAAGTGTGCGTCAGTGTCCGAATCGATCGGTATGACCGATCCTCAACTAAAGCTAGCTACAATCGATTTTCAAAAAGGAACGCTCAATCAGTTCAGTTAGTAAGATAAGGCTGTACACAGTAGATACTCTATCCGATTGTTAAAATCGGATTGCATTGAATCGAATGATTGTAACTAACCTAAGTATAGTTGCGAGCACTAATATGTATACAGTAATTTTTAAAAGAGATTTCTCTTCTCACTATATTGATTGTCATTTTATACTGATACCAACATAAAGTTTTGGAACAAATACTATACCTAATGAAATAGGTTCTTATCTCAAAGTTGCAATTGTTAGCTAGGTGGATACGTATTATTGCCCGTGACTGTACACTACTACTTTTGTTGTAACAAAAAAAACTGTGGAGGTGTCTTATTTTAATATTTTTGAAGACAACATTATTTTGTCATATTCTATTATTTGACTGTGATACAATTTTGGTCAATCAAAATATTATTTTATGCTTACACAACATCACATTTAATTAATTACAGTATTCACTAAATCTAATAAACACAGGACTAGGAAAAGCTTGGCATTTGATGCAAACTTAATTGATTGTAACGAACACATATCTATAGAATTATAAATTATTGTAATTTATACAAAAGTGATTAAACATAAATCTATATATAAATTGTGAAACTCTGCAATGTCATTTACAGTAGTTAATATTAAAATCGGTTTCATATTCGTCATTATAATTATTTATATAATAATTATGATACCTTAGTATCATAATTATTTTAACGATACCTACTTGTCTTAATTATTTTCATTTATAATATTCGTTTGAAAATTAATTGACACGGAAATCGTGAAATTGCTGTGTCTATTATGATAGAATTCGTTTCATTAAATTAAATGACCATCTTCATTTCATTTACTTGTCCAAAATTAACAACTTTGATTTGGATATACGAATATTTTAGGTTGGTAGTCAATTTCCTTGATTTTACATAATTTTTAATTCATTGATCAATTGTTAACATTTCTCAGAATCTAACACTGCAGAGTTTCCCCCCTTAGCAGAGTTATCAATTTTGTCGACATTCAAACGCTACAAACAATGACAAACATACTCCATTAATTGTATTCATAATCCATCGCGACTCATTATTTATTATAACTACATTATAACATCCACAGGCAGGAAAGAGAAATAATGTAAAAGAAAGCCAGCTAAGTACTCCTTAATAAAAGAATCAGTCTTAAAAAAATAGTCCGTGATGTGGCTATTTGTCGTCTCTAAGACAAAGCAGTGAGGATAAGTGTATTAATATTTTTGAGGAATTATAAACAAACGCGCACGCATGTTTGAGCACGGCATGGGAACAGCTTCGACTTCTATGAAACCTTGGGTGGGTTTTGATTTTAAATGTAGGTATGCATCGTAACGACATCGCCTCAGATGTGGATCAGCTAGTCAAAACGAGGTAATGTGATGCTGATTAGAGGCGCTAGCAAGAGCCCGCGGTGTACGTACGTTGATTTTCAAATTAAAAAAAAACTCGTTTCATATGTAATATTTTTATAATTATAAGAAATTAGTCATATCTATGGATGACACTGATTGTGCTTATAGCAACAAAATTTTACTAAAATGCAATAAGATTATAGTATTTTCGATTCAAAAATCGACGTACTTATGTTACGCCGTGCGCTCGTGCTAAAGCCTCCAGTGAAGTACGTGTACTGGAGCTTAACATTGTTGATAATAAAACACTAACTTCAAAGGTATCAAATTCTATTAGGCTTGGCTGCTTAATTACGTAGTTATATTATTTTAATGACAATCGGTTTTAATTGATTGAAATTATTAGCAGTAGAAAAGTGGAAATACAGAGTTGTTGAAACGAAATTTACGTAGATAGCTTAAGTTAAAATTAGTAAGTGTAACTTCATAGTTGTAAAAAATATCAAAACGTTTTTTTTTATTGTTCAGCCTGCTAGGGTCAGATCGATTTCGATACCTTATAAAATCCGTCAATTTTCACAAACCAAGGTACAAGTTACATACAAGGAATTATCTTAACGCCAATTTTTAGGGTGACTGATCAAGCTAAACATTTCCAGTATAACATGGCCTCGCTTCGTGTAGATGTCCCGTACACTGAGACATCCGCATAAACTGGTTTTGTTTAACTTGATTAGTAGTCGTACGTACTTATCGTCATGAATAACAGTCACTATGTGACTAACTCTGAAATTGCTGATTCTGACATTTATATTCAACTACATAAAAAAAATACGGGGTATCTGATTTTTTTTCGCGATTTCACGATTAGTCTAACAGTAAAAGCTATTCAAAATTATGGATTCATACATTTGTATTATGTGTAAGTACCCATAATTACCAGTAATCCAACATAATCACTTGTTTATTAAAATTTGAATTTTCCATTTCCTGGTATAATTTTCATGGCTCTTCAAATTACAGTACGAATGTTTTACAAATTGTGTGGGTACTGAGGTAATGAGGTCAGTATGAAGGCAAATATTTTCTATTTGTGCGCCGCGTTTATGTGAGTGGTGTACACAGCACTATGATTAAAAAAATAAACGTTTATGAAGTCTATCAACGAGGGGTGGGTACTAAGTAATTTTTATAGGGCTATTTCGTTTGTTATGATTGTGAAATCATTCGCTAGGAAAAGGAAATGGACTTTATTATTGATTTTAATCCTGTATTAAGCCGTCGCGACCTTTTTTTATTATTATTTTTATTTGGCTCACCAATAATTAAAACTCGCTGCTTCAAAGATATGAGATACAGTCAATAGAGTCACGACACGTGTAGAAACCTCTTACAGGTAAGCATATCAGGTCATCAGTCATCAGGATTTGATGATGGCTAGGGATCGAATAATCGGACGATATTTACCGAAAGTACATTTTTTCCCGGCAAAGGGTACAAAAGTGTTTTTTTTTTCCCAATTTCCCGGGATTTCGTAAAAAAAATATATTGTGTATAAAATGTAGAATTCCTAAGAAAAATAAATATTTCTACTCTGTACACGTAAAAAATTATTCAATT
The DNA here is from genome assembly GCA_910589295.1 of Noctua janthe. Lineage (NCBI taxonomy): Eukaryota > Metazoa > Arthropoda > Insecta > Lepidoptera > Noctuidae > Noctua > Noctua janthe. Next base: position 5,270,251 of record OU342556.1, on the reverse strand, counting down.
TTAAATTTTTGTTGCTAAATGAATTCAAATACTGCTGAATATTCAAATAAAATAAAGTAGAAAATCGCACGGGACCGGTCAATGTGGCGACACTTGGGGGAAGGCCAATGTCCAGCAGTGGACGTCTTTCGGCTGAAATGATGATGATGATGAAAGTAGAAAATATGACTGAGCTTATCGCACTCCATACTAGTCAACACTCAAACTTTAGGTTAAATATATGCATCCGAATATCTGGTCTCTAATTATAGCTCACTTCCTCCTACACAGAGGTGTATGTGTATATGTTTGTTTATTTTCCCACAAATATATCAATCTTTAGTATTTGCCAAAATGCGAAACAGTTTGTGTATATGCGTGTGTGGGTGTGTGTATAATCTGTGATATGGGAACGTTATTTGCATCGGCTAATAACGATATCATAGCATATAACTGATGCTATGTCAATCTTGGTGTATGGTAAGTTTCCATTGGAGAAAATGGGTAGAACGATACGGTATGAGGAACAGGGCGGATAGTACGTCAATCTTAATAGAACACCCTCCGACCAGACTGGTCTTGTGGGCTACTGTGATTTGTAACAATATCCTAGCCTCGTTGGTCTAGTGATCGCAAGCGCACTGCTGAACACGAGGTTCCTACCTACAGTAGACATTTAATATAGGAATAAAATGAAGAACATTCTCAATTAAATAATTCGTCATAGCAAATTTTCGGAGTTCCGTACATCGCGATGATGAACCTTCTGACTCACATAAGTCGTAGGTACTTTTAAACTTTATGTATAAGATACATCGATATTTTAAACTTCGAAGCGCAGTAATACAGTCGAGCAAACCCGTTGTTAACCACTATCTTTCTGTGTATATATGGACTCCCACAGGAAGTTTGAAAAGCATAGCATAAACAATTTTATAAATATTTTCTCCGAAGAGTGTAGCATAGTAAATTACCTTTCAGCAGCTGGCATAAAAATCACTTAGTAAAACCCTCTGTTTTATTTCGAATAGCAACTAAAAACCACATAAATCTGTTCATTACTCTCTTCAAATTATGATTGTTATCTAACATCTTTAAATAAAGACCACTGACGCATACTAAAACCTAGAAGCGTAATACTTAAAGCTCTTCAATGAGTTCATACAAACTGAGATCGGATAATATTTCTATTAACTGAGAGCGCTCCTAGACCAGGGTCTGAGTTCGGGCGAACGCGCTCCCAGGGTGCCGGCTACCTATTTGACTTCCTGTACCCACACACCAAGACCTTCTTGAAGGCCTGTCTAAATATCTTATTGAATATCGTGTAGAATATCGGATTCACCATCGAACTTGCGTATCCTAACCACAAGGCGAAATCATACACCCAAAGTGGAATACTCTCCTCGCATTTAGGACACACAGCCGGCACCATGTTTAGAATGAAAAATGGAGCCCAGAGAATAACAAACGTGAAAAATACAACTCCTAAAACTTTTGTGGCTTTCTGCTCTAATCGTAAGATCCTGCCGTGGCGGGAGGAATTTCTGGATATAACACTAGAATTTCTAGAATGATGCGTTCTAGGAGTCTGACGCTGAGGACTAGCAGTCACTTGCTGGGACCTCGCTATTGTTCTTTGAGCACGAATGCTACGAATCGGAGTCGAGAGAGTAGTCCTCGCTCCCCCAAAACTTGAACCTCTACGAAATCTTTTAGCTTCGTCCCAAGTAACCATAGACGCAGCACCACGACTAGACCTTCTAAAAAATGGAGTGGTTTGCTCCTCTTTCATGTTCCCATTTCTGGTATAGCCGTTGCATCCATTTATCTCACCACCAGGAACTATAATGACTTCGGTAGTTCGTCTGGGTGGAGTAGATTCTGTCCCAAAATAGGGGCACGTGCAAGGAGGTGGCAAGAGTAGACCGTCTTCGGAACTGCGTGATTTTGCCGTTAAGGTTGCAGGTGCTAGAAGACCTTCATTGCTCTCGTCGTCTGACGCACTTCTTGGTCTGTGAAGAGGCGTGTTTGGGTCTCCAGTAGACGAAGGTCTACGCCGATCTTGGAGCATCGATGACGGTGAGCTCGACGAGACGCTCAGAGACCCTGGCGTAAGCATTCCACCGCGTTCGGAAATGTTCGTCCTGTAAAAGAAAACTTATTAGAATATGCTCCAAATTCCGTGGAAGTTTTTGATCCTTCGAACATTGAAGAGCGGGTTAATTTTGAAGCGAACAAATAATGCCAATTGTTATATACCCTCTGTATTGTGGCTTTGTCGCCGCAGAAGCTTCCAAGCCGCGAGACAGACGCAACATCTCTGCCCCAAACTGATGCAGTGCTGTCATTGCTGACGGGGCAGGCTCGCTGTGCAACACAACACATAATGTATGAGGACTACACATTGACATACACATGAGTACATGGATGGACATGTCACACGGTAGGCATTAGAAGGTTATGTTATATGATATGCAAGCTGATGTTGTAGTTTTGCTCCATACAGTAGCCCAACTTACTTTGAAACTCTGAACTGACTTTCAGCTAAATTCTCAAACGCAACTTAATGTTGATTTACTGTTGTATTGTATCGAGAATAAGGCCCAGCTAACGGCCTCGGGCGATGTGACTTGCAACACGACTTACGTCAAATTTGTCTCCATTCTCGTGAATATTGTCGCCCTAGAATTTGCGTCGCGGTAAACATCTCATCATCATCTCATCTTCTTTTTTTTTGTTTTCTCCGTAGTCGTTGTCGTGAGATGCGTGTAATTCGTGGCCAAGAGTTCAGGTTTATAAAAAACGTTCAGTGCGTTTGAGAGTTACAATTTTCAGTGAGACAAAGGGCAGTTTTCAGATATTACGCGGATCACCGAAGAACCAATTATAATCAGCTTTGGACTACTGTAAGGAGCTTAGATATTAAACATACAATAGCAGAATTATGGACCAATAATTATGGAACATTTCATTCAGATGATAACATACAAGATAATAAATATATGGAGTTGATTAAATATTCATCGCTATATCAATCGTGCATGATCGTTTTATACAAAGAACAAGCATGTCGAGTCTCATGCCTGCTAGAATGAATATGATTTCATTCAGGTTCCCACATGCATTAATTTTGAATATAAGTAATTGACGCTTTTGCCCTGATTATCGGTTTTCAATCATATTTAATAATTGTGTTTGATATTTTGAGTTGGTAAAGCTTTCGATTTATAACGTTTATTTTGTAGGTTTTTAATATTGTGGTTTTATAATAATAAGTAATAACAACATTTAATAATGTGAATAAATTGTGTATAACAATTATTTTTTCTTACTATTGTACCTAGAAATCCTAGAATAATGTGCAACTAGAGCAGTCTTTACTTGGCATAAAATTGTTCTAAATAACTTCATAAAAAAACATACATGTATACCCTAAGGGTTAGGCAGAGGTGTACCTATAGTGCATCCACATTTCGCCAGTTATGTTTAAGTCCCATGTAATAAGGGGTGAGCCTTTTGCCATCAACCGGGCACAAATCCAGACTCCGTGGCAGTTACTGAGAAATTTCTGATGAAGAAACCCATTAACACGTTGCCCGACCTGACAATTGAACCCAAGACATCATACTCAGCAGTCGCGCTTGCGACAACTATACCGATGAGGCTGTCAGAAAAAAAACACTTAACAAAAAAGAGGCCATGTTTAAAATATATTCTTGAAAAGACTAAAGTTGTATACAGGGCTTAATACATCAATGAGATTTGATTTCGCTGTCAAATGAATACCACTAAAGCTCCAGCGAATTTTGTACTTTATGCTAATAGCACAGAATTTACAATTCAAATGATAAGATTCTTTGATTTAACGGGATCGACGATGAATTTGAATGACTGATGGCGTCTTTTGAAGATTATTTTACGTTAAAAGAGTTTGTTATTTTGTCGATGAATGCCTGTAATTTTATATTGTAAGGTAATATTTAGGTATTTTAAGATGATTTTGCTTAACGAGTTTTTTTTATGTCTAAATACTACGTTACTACATAAAATCATGTAGTAAGTTTATTTTTCATTTTAGAAAAAAAAATTACTAATGTAACAATAATATATACATTTATAAATTAAAATAACCTAAACTAACTTAACAATAAACTCAAAAAAGGTGTCAAAACCCACGTTGCCACGTTGTATGGCACGCTAAGCCTAAGTAGTAAGTTGATAGTAGCATAAATATGATATACAAAGCTACAAAAACAACAAAAATATTTTTATCCAGAAAAATTTTAAAATTAGTTTCTTTTACAGTAAAACGTTTTACTTCAGAATTGTTTGTGAATTGATAGAACAATATTTAATCAAAAATATAGAAATTAAAATCGTGTTCGTAATCTTTTATGAAATGTCTAGGTGGTGGTGAACCACGATGTTCGCAAGTTACCACAAACTGTCAAATTTATCCAAATGATTTTAAATCATAAAATGTTGAAGGTAAACTTCAAAATCGAATGAGAAAATTTGACAGTTTGTGGTAACTTATGCGCTGGCGACTGTAAATTCGTCATGGAGAAATTCAAGAAAAGAGAGAAAATTATAGACAGTATCATTCAGATACAGGCATAATAATAAATAATAGCATAATCAGCCTATAATGTTCCCACTGCTGGGACACACGGCCTTCTCTCTATGAGAGGGAATGCGGGTTGGTAGATGTCACATGACTTCGAATTTTTTATTCTAGGACAGGCCATTTTCCTCACGATATTTTCCTTCACAGTTTCCGAGAGCAGTGGTGATGAAATAAATAACACAAAATAATGCGCTTGCCTGGGTTCGCAACCAAGACTTACTGTTCGTAAGTCGGGGCCGCTGGGCCTCCGCTGCTCTCAGATACAGGAGACAGCGTAAATCGTTCTGTATGTACGAGATACCAGCAAGACCCACACACCACAGGTATGGTGGAAGAAAATCCTTAAGTAAAGTTACGATTCTCACACAAAAAGCCTTTCCACAAAAAAAATAACAGAACCACACCGAAACAAACTCCATGAATGTTAAAAAGTTTTTTCATAAAAATATTTTTGTGAATTCATATTTAACGTTTTTGGCAAGCGAGATAAAAGGAAAATTCATTTGTTTTCTCATAAATAAGTAACTGCTGCCCCATCGAATTTTAAAACGAACCACTTGTTGATTTAGTAACTTGATATGTGTGCTTGAAAAAAATATTTATGGATGTAAAAATAATTTTGTGAATGTGAAAACAACAACATTTTTGGTTCTTTTTACTGTACTAGGTCATCATCATTCTCTTGCCCTTATCCCAATTAATTTGGGGACGGTGCAGCATGTCCTCTTCTTTCATACTTCTCTATTACTCGTCATCTCATCAGACACCTCCTTTCTTGCCATATCATTCATTACACAGTCCATCCATCGTTTCTTTGGTCTTCCTCTATTCATATTCCCATGTGGATGGGAATATGAATAGAGGAAGACCAAAGAAACGATGTCGATTCCCATGTCGTGAGGAAAATTTTGAGTATGAATGTGGATTCATACTCAAAATTTTCCTCACGACATTTTTCTCATTCCTTCGCATCACGACAACCGATTACCACACAATTTTTCAGTCACCGGCACCACTTTTAGACTTCTTCTTATACAACATTATTTTTAGTATATGCGAAATCTGAATATAGTTTGTTCAGAATAAGTACCTAACTGAATTGATTTCAATAATTTTTAACCCATGTTAAATTTTGTCAAAAAAATATTTTTAAAAGTTACAAGTTGGATACCGAGCGACATTGAGTACCTACTGCCAAATTATTATTATCAATGAGCTCAAGACGTCGCTGGAGGCGCGTGCGCGGGCGCGCTGCGTAGAGACCACGTTTTTGAGCGGACAAATCGGTAACAGAACAAGCTTATAACTTTGTGATTTTTCATGATACAGTTTTGAAATTTTGTATATAGATTCTTTACATAAAAATACTAGACACGTGTTTCAGGTTTCGCATATACTAAAACTAATGTTGTATAGTCATTTTTTATTTTATCCATTCGCGTAATTTTACTGTACTAAGCCCGATTTCAATTTGTTCCTGCATTAAATCGGTACAGTAGACGGTGGTTACACTAACTGACTTGGCATAGCGTGTGTGGAGCCAACAGACTAATCACCAAACAACATAACATCAGGCCTCGTTAGGCAGAGGTCTACCCAAAAACTACACCCATAATTCGCCAGTTATATTTAAGTCTCATGAAACAGAGGGGGCAACCCTATTGATATCAGTCGAGCACAAATCCAGACCCCGTAGCTGCTACTGAGAAATTCTTGATGGACAAACCCAATAGCACTTTGCCCGACCTGGGAATCGAACCCAGTACCTCTTGCTCAGCAGTCACGCTTGCGACCAATAGACACATCAGGAATTTTGAGTCGTAATATCATTACTGAATTAAATTCAATATTAAAAACAAGTAGGTACAATAACGCAATCATATAAATCAAGCCAATACCAGTCCTGAGTTAGAATAGATACATACGTGATATTGATAAACACTGAATCGCAATTAGAACAGCTGATGAGTGCACTGCGAATGTAAACACCAGCAGTAAACTCGTTGGGAATGCAATCGCAGAATCTAATATGATGATGATTTCATTTGTTTCACATATGGAATCGATATAGCTAGATAATGCATGATAACATGCGCTAGTCATCGATTTAGAACGGATGGCGAACGGATGGCGATGGGGCCGAAAAGTTTATTTTGTTTAGTGGCGACCGCGAACCGGAAGACGTTGCGTTTGAAGGCCTTCCACTAGGTGGACCGATGACCTGGTGAAGGTTGCAGGGTTCCGCTGGATGCGAGCCGCATGGGACAAGCCAATGTGAACAGTTGGGGGAGGCCTATGTCCAGCAGTGGACGTCTTTCGGCTGAAATGATGAATCATCGACTGACCACGTTTGGGTAAATAAACCCCGCGTTTATAAATCTTTGGCAATACCGAGTGTACTGAGGGTCTGCCACTTTTTAACCGACTTCCAAAAGGAGGAGGTTATCAATAAAATTCTTCTTCAATCATTTTTTTTGTGTGCATGTTCAGCGATATCTTGGCCAATTATGTACCGACAAGCCTACGCCCGCGGCTTCGCCCGCGGGCAATTCGGGAATTGCCCAAGGGGTTACTTCTGGGATAATAATCTGGGATAGTAATCTATGTGCTATACCAGACTATAATCTATCTTTGTGCCAAGTTTCATCCAGATCTGGTCAGCCGTTCTGGCGTGATTGAGTAACAAGCATCTATTCATTGTGATACACGTGTCTCATAATTTTTGTTGAAGAGTGTGTACACCTATTTTCGAGGTAATCGACCCAGATAATAATAAATCTCACAGAAAATTCAACCCCCCATTTCACCCTTTTAGTGGTGGAATTTTGAAAATCCCTTAGTGGATACCTATTTTTCACAAAGAATACACCCTTCAAATGTCATGTCTTTAAGACCAGAGGTTTAGGCTGTGCGTTCATATATCAGTCAGTCAGTCAGGACTAGAAATTTTACATTGGGGGATAATTTTGGAAAAACTGTGATACACGTTTCTCATCATTTTAACTGAAGAGTAGGTACACACATTTTCAAGTCAATCGGGCCCGAGAATAAAAGTTTCATAGAAAATTCAACACCCCATTTTACCCTCTTAGGGGTGGAATTTCGAAAAACCCTTTATTAGTGGATACCTAATCTTTACAAAGAATACACCCTCCAAATTTCATGTCTCTAGGACCAGCGGTTTGGGCTGTGCGACGTGCGTTGATATATCAGTCAGTCAGTCAGTCAGGACTTTAAATTTTATTTGTATAGATTCGGATGATTTATTTTTTGTCAAGAAGAATATTGTTTCGCGGTGGTCCCGTTTAAATTTGGTGAAGATCTGATGCTGATCTTCGTAGATATACAATGGAACTCTTCAATAATAGCCGAAAAAGTTTTCACCTTTATGTTGAAAAGTAGTCGACCGTCAGTACACTCGGCAGTATTTATTTATAATAAATAATACTTAAAATATAGGCTACATAAGAAATAGTTTTGGACCCGATAGGTGGCGCTGTGCGAAGCAAGGGTAGGTGGCTAGTAGTAAAATAGTAAACTAATTTTTGTTTAGCATTGTGATTGTAAACATATTAACTCAATTACCCCACTGTGTTGCATATGTCCATTCTACCGATTACAATCTCATTACCTAACCTTCATAATTTCTTCAGAATCATTATATAAAAACAAAACCATCACCTTTTCTCAAACGGGGCCAAACGACATTAACATTATAATTTAATATTCTAATTGACGGGAGGTTCTATAGGACCACCTGTCATAATATCTATTGAACAAGATACGTTGTCACGGAGATATAGCATTATATACTGTCATCTATTCACGGAGATAATTGACGCTCGATTACCTCACAAAGGAGCCAGTAGATACATAGTTAGGTATATAAGTACTGAGTACATTCATGGGGTAATTCAGACATCTGTTATGCAAAGAAGGGAGGTGTATGAGAAATATTGAATGTGCGTTTAAGAGATTGAGGAGAATATATAGGTATTTAACCAAGTAGTGTTTGATGATTAATGATGTCTTTCCTGCCGATTTTCAAAATAAGAATTATTGGAGAGTGCATGTGCATTCAGCAAATTGGACGACATTATGAAATCAGAATGTCGAAAAAAAATCGTTTAGCGTTAAGTGTATTTCGTTTTTGGTGCGTTTTTTGTTGCTTTTCAGAAAAAATAGCTTTAAGGGGTGAAACCTTACCCATACAGGCGTTTTCAAGAATATAATTAATGGACATTTTAATTTAGTAATACTATTATTCATTCTAAAAAAGAACAATGCTCAAACACAGAAAAATTAAAACTTAATTTCAGACACTTCTGTTGACAAAATATAGAAAAAATAAATTGAAATACAAACTAATTTATACTTGAAGAAGCAGCTTCTACGAAATAAAATTAAAACTCAAAGGAGCTCGAGCAAAAATAATGCCCGTAATTTTTTCATCTCTTGAAGTAATATTTTTTTAAACGCGATAAAAATGTGGATATTGGAACTTCGGCAGCTTTGGTATTAATCAAGTAAAAAGCATTGTTGTGGTGTCGACATATTTTTTATAATTTTATCAAAACAAAGTATTACGCCATCGGTAGCTTCAGGAGCAGACAGATCTATACTCACTACACATTTTGGATAAAATATTAGATCATTAATTGAACATTGATCGAAAAGTTGCAGGTATAGTGTGACCACTTTAAGTGTGCAGTTCAAGAATTTGCATCGTTATGTCAAACTTTGTACATTTATTTTAGTTCTGTGTTTTCCCGCCTGCACAGATAGGTTGGTTGAATTGTAATGTTAGGTTTTTATCATTTGTGGAAATCTATAACTTGACATATTAATATGATAAGTTTGGGCTATGTAATTAAAGAAGACGGCTTAGAAAGAGGTGGCGAGCTGATCTAGACGCGCATCACAAGGGCTGGTTCAAGGTAGCGCAGGAGGATAGTACCAGGAAGGATATGGGGAGGTCTTTGCCCAGCAGTGGGACATAAAAGGCAATTAAAAAGCAAAAACAGATGATTGGATAATCTATAGATAAGGCAAATTTAGGAGGCTTTTCGTGTCAGTCAGTGTGACCCTAAAGACTTGTGTGTGTTTGTCACCATCATTTGCGGGAGCGGTTTAAACCCCCTGACAACTTCAACGATCCATCAGAAAACCTTCCACCTGGACACGAGTTGCTGTAGTCGACTTGGAAATCTCTAAACAGACTTCGAACCCAAGTCGGCCGGAGCAAAGACAATCTCTGCAGATGGGGGTTCATGGACGGCTCAGATTTCAAGTGTCTATGCGGCGTCTCCCCACAAACAATGGCCCACCTTCCATATTGCCCCGCATGCCCTATCTCCTGCGCTCTTGCTGATTTATTTACTGCATCAGTGAGCGGGGTACGCGTAGCTGAGTTTTGGGCTAAACATATTTAAATTGTTTGCCATCAAAACGCTAAAAAAAGAACATCACTTGGAGAATTTGTTCTTAACGGCTTATGTGAATAATAAATACACAATTAACGTTATAATAATGTAATAAATAAATGTTTTTTTCTATAATTTTATATTCGTAAGCTGAAGTAAACTCTTAAATTTAAGGAATTTACTGATGTATTTAATTTCTAGAGTAACTCGTTTAATTTATTTCTTCTTATGTTATCACTTATTTTTGTGAATGCTGGTTGACCTGTAATTTGCGACCGTATAATTCCAGGAAAAGTCTATATTTAAGATATGCTGTACACTGAAGCTGTTGGTGAACATATATTAATAAATAAAAAAAATATATAAAAATATACCTTGTCTAAAAAATCGTGCGAAGCAATATACCTAATTGAATTTTGTTTATAGTATTTAAAACGACAACAATTGTTCTTTCTTCTACCGCTTTCTCATAACAACAGAGCTATTTATCGAGCTCGCTCCTTTATTCCGTGGACACGAGCAATAAATCACAAGAAGAGAAAACAATAAATTTTCTAAACAATAACTCTCAACTGAGTTTCGTATAATAGAACAAGAAAATAACAAAAATTTTACCTGTTTTTCACTGCGAAATCAGGAGTTATTGGGAAAAAGAATGAAAGAAAATATCTTCTGAGACAAATAATGAATTTTTGAGGACCTCATTAGAATTGAAATTCTACTAAAATCTTTTATTTCATTCCTAGGTACAGTCTTTTGCCTGCGGTTTCACTCGCGTGGTAGTTGGAAAATAACCCACTGGAAGGTGCTACTGGGATAAAAAATATCCTATGTCCTGGTTTAAGACATATTATGTTACCAGTGTGATCCGATCAGCCATGGAAAGATAACAGATGGATGGACAGGGATTGGTATACCTTCACCTTACTTCATCGTCTAAACTTCTCACAAAAACTATAGTAACTTTTTTTTTTTTTTTTTTTTTTTTTTTTTCCGGATGGGAAATCATCAAATGACCCCCCCCACTCTGGGCGGAGCGGAGGGGAGTGTCAGACTTTTACTGACTAAAACCCATCCATGTTCCTTCTCTGTACCCATCAAAGTTTTTAAAAAAAAGTTAACAAAACTGCTACTGGACAAGTGTTATTATACAATTAAAGATTTTCTCACTGACAAAACATTTTAGTGTCATTATTACAATTCTAATGTTATTATTATTATTATTATTTTTTTTTTTTTTTTTTTCCCTTTTTATTATATTTGTAATGAATTTATTCTTTATCTTTTCTCTTTTATTTTTTAATTTAATTTATTGACATTTGTAATTTAATTTTCTGACATTTTTAATTCAATTGATCGACATACATTTGGAGTTTAAGTTATTGACATTTTTATTTGTTTTTCATTTATGTTTGTCTTATTATGATTATTAGTGCTATGATTATTACTGCTTAATGAATTGAAGGCTTTTGTTTGTATAATTAATGTTTTATGTTTAATAATTTTGCATGCCGTATGGCAAAATGTATCGGGACTCTAATTGAAATTACCATCATATCTGTATACCTACATTATTAGCAAATAAATGATTTCTGATTTCTGATTTCTGCCCTTTGTGTTCCAGGGCCACGGTATCTCTTTCGAACAGTCCCGCAGCCCTGGAACTATAGTAACTTAAATGTAACATACATAAAATAACATCACACTTGTAATCCCCGAAGGATTACGCAGAGGTATACCTAATAGTACATTTCGCCAATTATGTTTAAGTCCCATGTAATAAGAAGCGAACCTTTTGCCATCAACTGTGCACAAATCCAAACTCCGTGGCTGCTAATAAAAGATTCCTGATGGAAAACCCAATAACACTTTGCCTGACCCGGGAATCGAATCCAGGACCTCATGCTCAGCAGTCGAGCTTTCAAGCACTCGACCTCGTGGCAGTCTTATACTATTTTAAGTTCTGTCCATTAAAAAACCTTTCAGAAAAAAACAGTTCAAAATAGCATTCATTTAAACCACTTCAGTAAGTAACGAAGAGTTCTCTTCTGAATACAAAGTACTTTAAATTGAACTGATTGAGAAACATTAATTCGTTCACTCGTTCCTCGTTCACTGCTCTGAAATGGAAATATAAGTGAGCTGATTGAAAATGTATAAAATGGCCTATAACTATCATTTAAGTAGAGTGTAAAATTGAAACTGACCTTACTTGTCGACGCGGAATTCGACTGAGCTGATCAGAAAGAGCTTTATTTGGGAATATGCAATAAAACCGAGTAGTCCGACGTGGTTTTAAGTCGCGTCGTCAGAAACGAAAGTAGCAAAGAAAATGTTTTATTGATTAAAAAAGCACTCACGCCCCGAAACTAGATGGAATACCAAGTACCCGACAAATCTACTTCATAGTCAATTGCATCACGAATCAGATGACTCCACCTGACTAAAATATATTATCAGTTTCATAAATCCGAAAACAATATTCCAATGAATCCAAAATTACTTAGTTCAAAACGTGAAGAGGTTATTAGGGGCTTCATTCAAATTTGAACTCCCAATTTATTCGGGATCTGCGCAGTACGTTTCAAACCGGAAAAATAGCAATTTGAAGACATGAGGCACCCATCATAACATCACGCCTGCAATCAGGCAGAAATGTACCTAATAGGACACCCACATTTCGCCGGATATGTTTTAAGTCCCATGTAATAGAGGGCGAGCCTATTGCCATGGCTGAGGGACTGTTCGAAAGTGATACCGCGGCCCTGGAACACAAAGGGCAAAGAAGGAACATGGATGGGTTTTAGTCAGTAGAAGTCTGACACTCCATTAAACTCGTCTAAACTTCGCACAAAAACTATCATAACTTAAATGTAACATCCATAACATAACATCACGCTTGTAATCCCCGAAGGATTACGTAGAGGTATACCTAATGGTACACTCATATTTCGCCAATTATGTTTAAGTGCCATGTAATAGGAAGTGAACCAATTGCCATCTACTGTGCACAAATCCAAACTCGCTCCCTGCTTCTGAGAAATTCCTAATGGAAAATCCCAGTAACACCGGACCCTCGAATCGAACCCAGGACCTCGTGCTCAGCAGTCACGCTTGCGACCACTCGACCAACGAGGCTGCTGTCACCCACCACCCTGCACCAATCCACATTCACACTCAATACTTTCGTACTTACCTGCTACTTTTCTAGTATCAAAATACTAATCAGGTTCGATGTTGTTCATGTAAAAAAATCCCTTCACTTAGTTCATCACCATCTGCCTAGCCTTTTCCCAACTATGTTGGGGTCGGCTTCCAGTCTAACCGGATGCAGCTGAGTACCAGTATTTTACATGGAGCGACTGCCTATCTGACCTCCACAACCCAGTTAGTACTGGGTAATACTCCTTGGTAAGACTGGTTGTCAGACTTTTTGCGCCACTGACTACCTAACGACTGTCAAAGATCTACAAATGACAGCCGGGACTAACGGCTTAACGTGCTTATCCCTTCACTTAGTTAAAACTAAAATAAATCCTGTCTCACGTCACTTCCAATAACTCCTGACATTTTAAATACAATAACGAGTTCAAAAATAACCGTGCAACATGACACTTAACCCGTTAATGTCTGCGACAGTTATCGTGCAGGTTTAGAATAAACTAGTTTGTGTTTATGTGCTGAGTGGCTCAATCTGTGCATGGTAGCGTAGTCTGTGCACTGTATGTGTCGCAAATGATATTCCAACACTTGAGTTGTAAAATGGATTTAAAGGCTGCTGGTCACGCTTACTATATACATGTCGAAGCGTGGACGCATATCAGTCGGTCTGGATTAGCGCCATCTATCACTCACTGGAGGAACTATGTAGTTAGATTTGACAGCTAACGTTTGGGAACGTCAAGTAATAACTTGGGGATGGTTAGCGTGAAGTAATGGCGACACCGAGCGAATGTCGATCCGGAAGTATTATCAGCTATTCGACACTGACAGGTACTGACGTTGACAGGTAGGTTGGGGTAGTGTGTATTCAGAATATGATTTTATTGAATAGAAAGCAGGTGAATGAGCTACTCCAAATTCTGCTGTTATCCTTTTTTTTTGTAAGGACTTGGAATATCTTTGTATGAAGCCTGGCCTGCCTTAAATCCGCCATTTTATTTAATTCATAGCAGCCGCGCACAAAACATGCATTAATCAATAGCTGGTTTCAATACAAGCAAGTATTGTCTGAGACGAAATCTTCTAAAGCGTCACGTTTCAAGAAATATATTTTTTTTTTACTATCCATGGAAAAAGTTGTTCAGTGTGATGGTCTGTAGACAGCCACACCCGTAAGTAACATTAAATAATATTTCTGGAACACGCTGTATGTATTGAATTTTCCTTTACAATATTCATATTTATGACCTTAAAGGAAAACAGGGAAACTCTTGAAAGATCACTATTATGTCTGCCTGTCCGTCGGTCATAAGACTATATTAGTCTTATTGTTTAATAAAATAATATAAGATGCGAAGAAGTCAGAAGTTAAGAGGGTTGTTTGAACAAACATATTTCAATCCAATTTATTTATTTAGTCAGACGAATAAAAATATCCATAACAACATACACAAAATCGATAAAACATAAAAATATTAAATAACATATTCAAAATTTAAATACATACTTAAGCAATTAAAATAATAATTTTAAATCAATGTTTTTTTTAAATATTACTTTATATATAAATATTTAAAAATGTAAATTATATGTATAAAAATAAATAAAGGAAAAAATAATTTAAAATTAATAAAATTTATTTATCTATTTTTGTTTGATGTTCAATATTTTTTTAGAGACATGTGTATGTATTATGTCATTAATTATATTTATCAATTTGAAAGCAGACGTTCGGATAAGTAGGACAATGTCTAAGAAACAAAAAAATAAAAAATAATAATATTTAACCAATTCTATATACCGTGACTATTTAGTCGTCTTAGAAAGGTGGTTCTCTCAATGTATCCGATATAAAATACCTCTAGGCGCGATTGTTTATCATCATTATTAAGAGAATAGGTACAAAGAAAACTACATACGGACCGCTCTCGCAGCAGGGTATTTCTAACTACGTCATGCGTCTAATCGAATAATATTTTTAAATTATTCGAATCTCATACCAATCATTTTTTTTATGAATGTTTAATAGTCATTAGATTCATGAAGTGGGCTACCGTTGTAAGACAAGTAAAATGAACGGGTTATCAAGTTTGGTAAAGAAACGATACAAGGTTTTCACGAAGAAATCTGAAAAGTCATGACCTGATATTTAGCGAAGAATCTACACTACCTTCCTACTTCCGTAAAGGTCGCAAGTTCTATTCTTGTGTGAACAAATTGATTTATGGCCTACCTTTGTGTATTTTTCTACTGAAAGAAATGGGTTATCTACAACACCTTCAAGAATTTGTCGATACCTACGTTTACTTGTAAGAAATAAGAGAATTCAGAAAGAAAGGTATGTAACTCGTTACAATTAATAAATTAGGTACGGGCCGTTCAGAGAGACTGTGCGCTTACCGAGTGACCTCGGACATGACCGGCAGCACAGTGGTCACGTGCTGCCGTGCACACTTGCACAGCGAGGCTCAGAGGAGACCCCTGTATAGTCGCCCCAGGACTGTGCCTTAACAGGCGTTGCACAGAGGGGGCTCCGGACAGGTCTTTTAAGAGGAAACGGTGCGTCCTCTCATGTGCGGATGGTGATCACCAGGGTGGTTTTAGTGCGGTACAAATCCCACACTCCCCGGTCTTATCCCCAAAGACCGGTCGCCTTTTGAAGGTTTCCCCCCGAAAACAAAAAATGTACAAAGAGAGCAGGAGGTAAAATTGCAGTTTCAATAAAAATTGCAATGTCGCTAGAGTTATCAATTTACGGAAGCGTTTTCATTTGGTTATACAGAAACCAGCAGTGTCGCTGCGGTCTGCAAAAGAAATTGGGCGGCATTGCAGCTGCCTTCCGAATTGTACTTTTACTCGCTACCTCTGACAAAATCCTGGGTTAGACTATGTATAGGTATTTTTTACCAGACAATAATAAGATATAGTCGCGTTTACACGAAAGGGTGTTGTGAGCCAGCCTTTGACTGTGAATGTCCAAACCCAATTATTTATTTTATTTTTTAACTTATAACCTGCCACTCTTCTCTCATTACGGTTTTCTCTGGCCAATCTCTCACAAACGCCTTGCGACGTGAGATTCATTTTCGTCACTGCCCGACCACGAGGACGAGCGATTTCCTGCGTGAATAGCCGTGACTTTGAAACACAAAACCATGTGGAAACAAAATAGTTTCGGCGAACCACATAATGCTTCCCTTGCGTGTTGATTCTTGCTACTTACGACTTAACGTTGCAATTTCAATCCAATTAAAAAAAACTAAAATCCAGGATTCATGTGAAAACGATTATGCAGTATTGTGTTCTTTGTAATTTTGTATTTAGTGGTAGGTACAAATAGATTTAGGGTTAGGGTTCCGTGGTAAAAAAACTCATCATCTGCTTAGCCTTTTCCCAATAATGTTGGAATCGGCTTCCAGTCTCAACGGATTCAGCTGAATACCAGTATTTTATTTGGAGCGACTGCCTATATTCTGATCTCCACAACCCTAAATGGGTTGTGGAGATAGGTAGTACGATACCCCTTGGTAAGACTGATTGTCAGACTTTCAGACCACTGATTACTTGTTAAGACTGCCAAAGACCTACAAATGACAGCCGGGAACAACGGCTTAACGTGGTTTCCGAGGCACGGAGGAAACTCGGTAATGTGTGGTCAACCATCCACGGATCAACCCGGGCCAGTGCAGCTTAACCTGAAGATCGACCCGAGCGGCTGTTATTATTTAGCCACGAGTTATAGTATACTTTCAATAGTTATCGTGTCGATTAGCTTTAATCAGACAGTTAAGATGATACTATAACTGCACAAAAATAACATTTGGAACCTGATTATTTGACTACGGAACCCACAGAGCTCCGTCCCATTGCAATATTTTTCAGTCTGAAGTAACTATGTAATTTTCAACTTACTGTTTATGTTATTAGTCGTAATTTGTAACGTAGGCCATAATTTTTCGTTTTACAATTTATTCCACTACAAAGTATTGAACGAATGAAAACTCCAGGTTATGAAAACCGGTATTTTCATTGAACCTGCAATTTAAGTACCTACCTTCTAATGCTTTTTTTTTTTTTTTTTTTCGGACATGGATGGGTTTTAGTACTGACTAAAACCCATCCATGTTCCTTCTTTGCCCTTTGTGTTCCAGGGCCACGGTATCTCTTTCGAACAGTCCCGCAGCCCTGGCAGGCATCGGCCCTTGCGGACCCCTACTTATTTGCTGACATCTCTTTGAGGCGCACGTGGAACACGAACGCGCCGTCGACACGGCCTGTCGTCATAAGACGGCCGGACGGCGAGCTGGCCCATAACTCGCCGTCCACAGGCCCGCGCCTACGGTGGCCGGGAGCCACCACGTGACCCCCGACGCCCAGGGCGTCTCCCGCGGCGACTGGGACGTGAGGTTCTTTCCCTCTCACGTCCCGCCACCTCCTTCACTAGCATGACTGCTTCGCAGAAGGAGGTGACGGCTTCCCATTCCCTCTCGCTCCGGACCATGGCTTGAACCAAGGCCGGACGCGAGAAATCGCCGCCGATAATCGCCGCTACGAGGACACGGCGGTGCTCCGCCCAAGCGGGGCAGAACTCCACGGTGTGCTCCACCGTGTCCTCCGGACGATCCTCGCAGTGGAAACACCCAGGCGTTTCCTCCCGCCCGATTCAGTGTAGGAACCTCCCGAAACAACCGTGTCCGGTGAGGACCTGCGTCAGGCGGTAGGTGAGGGCGCCACCTTCTAATGCTTAAAAATGCTCTGTTATGTTTCCAGTTTCACATTTCTCACGTTCGTGAGCTCGTGGCTAAATAATAATAGCCGCTCGGATCGATCTTTAGGTTAAGCCGTGCTTGCCTAGGTTGGTCTGTGGATGGGGACCACCCATTACATACCGAGTTTTCTCCGTGCCTCGGAAAGCACGTTAGGCCGTTGGTCCCGGCTGTCATATGTATATCTTTGATAGTCGTTACAGGTAGTCAGTGGCTCAAAAAGTCTGACAACCAGTCTTTCCAAGGGGTTATCGTATTACCTAGTACTAACTGGGCTGTGGAGGTCTGATAGGTAGTCGCTCTATGTAAAATACTGGCATTCAGCTGCATCCGGTTAGACTGGAAGCCGACACTAACATAGTTGAGAAAAGGCTAGGCAGATGAAGATATTTCTCACGTTCCTGGGTAATAAATCAGGCAATTAGGTACCTTTGTTTAAATTAAAAACTGTTTAAGCCGATAATTCAAAACTCAAGAAACTCCGAAAACTACCGAAAACTCAAGAAACTCAAGAAAAAATATTGAAAAACGTTAAAGTATGTACTAGATATTATGTAAGTCAATAACTATGAATATACATAATGTAGACACATGGAACAAAAACATGCAGTTCTGTTTCATATTAATATATCCTTATAATACAATATTCACGAGTAACAGTTATTTAAAAAGCCAATACCGAATCATTCTCGCTATGAAACTAATATGCAACTACTTTTTTTTTCAAACTTAGCTTTTGATGCACATATTTTTTTTTCAGATTTTGTATATTATAAGTACACAAGGATTTTTTGGGGCTTCAATGACTTATAGATGGGGACGTCAATGGCAAAAATTTCGTGAAATTACAAGAAACAAAATGGTGGCATTAGTTCGGAGTTTAGCCACATGCCAAAAGATCCTTGTACAACGATAAGCTAAAATGAAACGCAGTTAATGCAATGCTACACATTTAATAACAATTTTCTGATTAAGTATAGACTCCGAAGCCATTTTTACCCATACATTTTTAAAGCTCTTGATCACGATTCCCGAAAATTCATATTTTAGGGTTTTTCGTAAAATTCTTTTCATTAGAGAAATTTCCAGAATGTTTTTTTTTATTTTCAAGCTTGAAACTCATATTAGTTCGTAATTTTGCCCAATACTGTACAAGCCGGTACCAATGAAAAATCTCGAGTTTATTTTTCCTAGATACCGCTTGACACATTGGAAACCTTTTAAAACTTAGGAGAACCTCTAGATTGACCCTGAAAGAACCTTTATATTAACATAGACAACCCTGTACGTCATACTATACCTTGAGTCTTGTATCCACAGGTCTCTGGTATCTATTGGAGGTAGTTCAGTCTCAGTTGATGCTGCGGAATGCTGGGGTGTTCCACCTCTATTTCCCAGGAATCTTCGCCATGTGCAGCGCCGACCTGGTGGAAGATTGAGTTTTATTAATATAATGGGTGTAAAAAGCACCCTTGACGAAGTCGAAAAGCACTTGTTCTCCTCGTCATGGCGATATTTTTTTTTGTTCTGGACCATACCTTCTAGTTACAGAGATATTATTGGTAAAAGATCCAACTTTTTTACAGGTTAAAAAAGAAGTTCTAACTTTACTTTAAAGGTATTTAATGTAAAGTTAGAACTTTTTTTTAACTCCATGACCGCTGTGCTCTTCAATGCATCCATCAGCATGTTTTGAGTGCGTTACATTGAGTCCTACCGTAAAATGTGATTTTTCACCACAAAATAAAAGCCGTTTCCCAGCAATAATTTGTGCGCACAATTATTTAGTTTGATGAACAGAATGCTCGGTTGACGGCTTCGTGAAGGGTCCGTTTACATCTTGTATCTTTGCAATTTTCAGTTTCAATACAACTCCATCAGTTGTTAATAATTAACGACCTACTTTATAGGCATGAGCAGGATAATTATATAGGTCTAAAAAGTTGACGGAGAATATTTTAACATTAGACCGATTTTAGATTTTCCATAGAAACAATTGATCTTTTTTTTAAAAAAGACATTTCGAAAAGTTCTCTGTCAACTTTTTAGACTTATGTATCTTGCTTCTGCATATGAAGTTTCATTAAAATCGGTTCAGACATTTCGAAAAAAAAAGGACTTGACAGTTTGTATGAAAAGCCGTAAGTCGTTAACGCTCTTAAGAATCAGACCTTACGTCGACAAACTTTTTCGTTCAACTAAGTCCTTAATTAAAATTACGGTACATGCATACCTAAGAACAGTATTGTTAAAAGAGACACAGTTAAATGACTTAGTTAAATCTTGTTTCGGTAATTAAACGCCTTGTATTACTTAGTTCAGATTTCCAGGAAGAAGATAAATATAAATAAACAAAGTTCATAGTTAATCGTGTCTCCAAAGCAACTAAAATAAACAGTTTCTAATGAGTTTAGTCGCTGATAAGCGGAAGGACTAGTGTTTATCGATTTTCCAAGTTAAAAGGAAATTGAGTTTATCTATTAAAAGGTTTGCTTATCTTTGCGGGTTTAAAGCCGATATAAAAAAGAGTTTAAAAACTGTGTTTCTTCTTGTTTATGTCTTTTTATAGACCGTCCCTGTTTTGGAAAATAATCTGTATAGATTGATTTTTACTACCAATAGTAAACGATTTTGAGGAAACCATCGCAGACACTAATCTGCATGGTCATATGACTTGACCAACATTAATGTCTGGATTTTAAAAGAGACTGACCTCTGAGTTTGTTTTGACTGTCTCTTTTCAGACTAATCGGATAGGAAACAACCAATTTAGTATAGCACATTTTGATACAAGTGGGGAAACTTTGTTATTGCAGCCGAGGCGGAATACACTGCCGAGCCGCACGCGAGGGTGTTAAGCAGACGAGAACTGTGTCTGTGTATATATGTATCTGTGGATTTTTTTATTTCCACACTAGTTGAGATAAATGAAAAAAACCCACGAGTGTCAAATACATTGCATTTTGACGCTAATTGTAGTGCGACAAGAGCCAATACCAAACTAAATTGGGTGTTAATTTTGTTTTTTTTTTTGTCTGGCGTTATCGTTGTCTTAAGCTCTAGTTTATTTTTCATTAACTGTTAATGAAATATAAAAGAAGATAATGAAGATTCTTTTAATTTAACAAATTTGTCGTCTGCCTAGCCTTTTCACAACGAGTCGGCTTCCAGTCTAACCGGATGCAGCTGAATGCCAGTATTATACATAGAACGACTGCCTATCTGACCTCCACAACCCGGTAAGACTTGTTGACATGTTTTATTTTACAAAATTGCCAAATTCTGAAAATCATCCGTTTCATCTATGTTACTGAAATCTCTTGTTTAACGACAATAAGTAAGGTAATTTCATTACGTAAACTGTCGAGAACTATGATTACAAACTAAGGGTTTATCGAATCGTATAGAACCAATCGGCACAGGACCGAATTCTACGAACAATGGCACTCTCATACTCAATGGCATGCCTACATGGCACATGCCAAAATGTCTCTTGGCAATTTGTGTTTCTGTTACCCACTCGAAAATGAAGGGGTATTGCTTTCACTCGATACACTGAAGCAAGAAATAGCTCAGTTATTTCGGCTTGCAGCTCAATCGCTTGGACACAAAGCTTTCCATTTTCCATTCATTTGTTTTAAAAGTTACAGCACCATTCTGAGATATGGGCCTTTTGGCCTCGTACAGGTCCAATTTTAGTTTAACGTATGTCTTATTTTAAGTTTTTTTATGCTTGCTTTTTATATAACTTTGTTGTATTGTTAATTTTAATCATTTTATTTTGTACTGTGTGAGACAAAAACATACTTTTTCTTTCTCCTCGAATGTCATCATAAGTCAAATAATTGTGAAAGCAGAGACAGAAGTGCACTCTGCAATTTGATTACGTGGCTCAATGTACGTTACGCCGATGGACAAAGTTATTTTCAGTACCTTGTGAATGGTATACAAGTGGTACTTTCCCAGTCATATAATTTTAAGTAGATGAAAGAAACACGAGTAAGAAACATCACGCGTGTAATTCCCTGTACCTGTAGTACACTCACATTTCGCCGGTTAAGAATGAGTTTCATATAATAGTGGCAAATAATTTTTCATCAACTGGGTAGGAAACCAGGCTCTGTTTTCTACTGAGAAAGGGGTTGGAAAAATTTTGTATGAAGCGTGATCGGTCTAACATCCACCATTTTATTTTTTTCAAAATAGGGGCAACCGTAAAACCTGTTATAATGAATAGTATTATAATATTATCAATACAAACAAGTTTAGTCTGAGATAAAAGTCTTCTAAAGCGTCACGTTTCCAAGATATAAGCTCAAAGCCTGCATGAATGGCGCGCGGAAGCACTATGTCGGGGGGAAACTCCGCTGCCGCGACAAATTGCCGCTCAGCTGACAGACCTCCGGCGTTATCTCATGGCGACATGGAGAGAGCGACTGTCGCAACCCCGTGCAGGGCACGCCTCCATAGTGGCGATAAGTACCCTCTTTGAGGAGTGGCTAGAGAGGCGCCACGGCGCCCTCACCTACCGCCTGACGCAGGTCCTCACTGGACACGGTTGTTTCGGGAGCTCAAAGTTAGAATCTATTCACTGATGTCACAATCACATCACTTTGATTTCATTAGCCACTGTTTTAAGCTTTCACGGTTTACAACTAAACTTATAATTTCACTTACAGGATATTTTCCGTGATTCTTCATGATATTGAAAAAATTTGCTAAAAATTATGAACAATCACGGAAGACATTCCGTAAGTGACAGTATAAGTTTCATCAGCCACGTATAAAACATGTATCGATCAATAGCTGGCATCAATACAAAAGACTCTTCAATTCCAAAATATAAGCCATCATATATTATTATTATTTATTTGCATCAGACACAACGATCAATAATTTAGTTAGTATATACATTAAAAAATAATTTTAGTTTTAGATCAAATAATCAGAGGCAAATACACATCACACACTAATATTAAAACTAAGTAGTACACAAAATGAAATTTAAATTATATTAATACAATAATTTTTCGCCAATTTAAAATATACAATGTAAAAGGTCCGTAATCAAATTTAAAAATAAAATAATTTAATGTCATTACCCAATCAAACCATTATTATAAAATAAAAATACATTAAAATTCAATGCATATTTCAAATGGAATCAAAGTTGTGCTGATAGGGAAGATTGTAATTTTGATGGCTTATATCTCCGAAACTCGACTTGTGGTTATTCTGGAGCCGAGAACTGCGTGCCGAAAACTGCGAGCCGAGAACGTGTACCAAATGACGTTTATCAATACACTTTCGAAGAAATAAAATAATAGAACAAAACATATTTTTGTCATGAATTATTAGGAAACTATGATTTAATTTACTTTTTTATTTGCGCGATTTGCTTTCGCCAGGTTGAAGCAGTTAAACCGTCTAATATGAAAAATAGAGAATTCAAATATTTTTTTTTTAATTTAGAGCACAAATAAATGTTAATTTGTTCATAAAAGTAAATATTTATTTTAAATAATCATGTTTATCTATGATATTCTATTTATAAACCCAATTTAAGTATTCAAAAAATATTTGAGTCCAAACTGGTTCAACAGACGGCGGTGTTTTTTTTTTTTAATTTCAGCAAAGAAATATGCGACTTTACGGCGTAAATATTTTTTGAATATTTAAATTGTGTTTATAAATAGAATATCTAAATAAACATAGTAGTATAAGTATCTGTGGAAATTTTTATTTCCGCACACCATATGATAAATGAAAAAAAAACCACGCGTGTGAAATTAAGCTAATGAAATTTTGAAAAAAATTTAAAAAATTAATGAAATTGAAACTAATCGTAGTGCGATAAGAACCAGTTAGTGAGGGAGGCAGTGTATTGAAAATAAATAAGCCATTGCTTTTGATAAAAGTACGTGTTTAACTTAAAATATGAACAAGAGATTCAGGTTTCGCTCATTAAGGCACCATTACGGCACTACGCCTGTTATACAATCAATTCATAATATTACTAAAAAAATCTATCCCAAAGCTGATAACTTGAATTAATGAAAGCAATTATCGCACTAAAAAGGCTTAACCCTCATACCTGCAGGGTTGGTAAACTGTGCGATTACTACACATCCCCGTATTTTGACACCCACGTGTCCCGGCTTAAGAGGATTTGACCTGTTAATGTGTTCTCAGCTTTATGTATAGGGCTATGGATTATAGAATTAAAATAGTTGATGATATCAGGTGTAATATTAAAAAATAAAATAAAAAGTGTGTGTGTATTTATTGTGTTGTTTTTTTTTTGTTATGTGTTTATTTTTTATTTTGTGTTTTGTTTGGTGTTTGTTTTTTATTGATTGTTTGGCATTAAGTCCGCCTCTGTACTTTGTGCTTGAAGTGTTAAATAAATAAATAATATTAATAAAACTATGTTAGTATAAGCTAGGCTAAGAATAAATCTTTTGTTAGATACATCAACAGTGAAAAGTCAAAATTGACTATTGACTACCCTGATGCCTTCTAGTTATTTTTCAAACTCATGGCAGGGCATTTTTTCGTAATAGCCAAGTATAATGTATACTTGGCTATTACGAAAAAATGCGCATCCTTTAGAATTGTATTATAGGTGCCTGCGACCCACTCTCTCTAACCTTCTCTCTCTCTCTTGTGTAACGCAGACGAAGTTGCGCGGGTCAGCTAGTAATGTATAAAAACCAGGGCCCAAACAAATCTTTCCTTTTCGTTATAAAATACTTTGGAAACCATAACTATTTATTACAAAAACGTAGCGCTGCTTTAAAACAATTTAAAAGTCTGGCTTTGTGCCAAAACGAAAAAAGTAGCAAAAAAAGAACATTTCAGAATGTAGGAATCATAAAAACACGGCTGTACCTTCATATCTCTATGCCACTTTTAGGCATACCAAACCGACCGTTCCCCTTTCATGACGTCCCTTAATACGGTCGGCATCCACCCTAATTGTATTTGTGTGTATAACGTAACATAATGTTACTCTATATTGTACTAAACGTAAGCGGTGAGTGGTATTAATGTGTTAGACCACAGAGCACGAAGTCCTCGGCAGCCGTCTGTTAGAGGCGGCTTCCAGTATTTTTCACACAAACCAAGTCTTGAAGAAACTCGCCATGTGAGACAAAACTAAATTTGCGTAGCTCGGGCAAATTGTACCTAACTTACATACAGAAGTTACAAATAAAAAAATTATGATGTGTTACATCATTTTTTTTTTTTCGTTACGATAACGTTTTGGGTGCATGCAGAGTTTACCTGTAAGTGATTTTTACACTTTATTCTGATTTTTTGTTTCTGTTTCATTTGCTTATACCAGTGTTTACAATTGTTGTTGAACCAAATAAATAAATAAAATAAAATATTTTTTCCCATTTTCTAAAGCAATTTTAAACTGATTAACGCTCATTCATATTAAATCTGTTCCAAAGATAAGTTTTGAATGTCTATGGAGCTAATTTGACTAAATATTACTCTACTATTTAGAATGTAGGATTAATTTGAGGTTTTTAACTGAATTAATAAGAGATTTTGGGTTGCCTCACTAAGGAAGAAGTAAGTCAAATAATGTGGTGCTGTTCTACAAACGATGGGGCACTTAATATCGTGTTCTGCGTGTCCTGTTGTTTGTTCACTACAGGAACTGATGGAGCCTACTGAAAGCGCCAAACTAGTAGCTCAGTTCTCGGCTGACACAATTTAGATTGCCATCGACACGCTAAGAAGAAGAAGAAGTCAAATAATGTCTGGGAACTTAGACTTGAAAGCTTCCATGATAAACGTGTTGTGCGCTTAATGTCTGCATCGGTGTTCCCCAGTTCAAATGCCGCCAATCTATTTAAGTCGCGAGTTAATAGGCTTCTTTTGGGTTAGCTAGTTCCATCGTCGACCTCTCTATCCTCAGGACAAGACTGAGGTCAAGAGTAGACCAGTTCATATAAGAAAAAAAATGTTAATACATTAACCAATGAGTTATAAATGAGTTAACTAGACGTTAGGCTTATCTAGTTACCAATAGAGTGTGATGTGATAGTTCACATCAAGAATTTTGTCAGTACTGCCATCTCTAATAGCTGCTAGCGCGGCGGTTCCGTGCTCTGTGGTTTAGATCAAAATGTGTGTAATTCTCCGAGTGGTGCCATATGGTTTCAGGCTAGTAGGCCGTGAAGCCCTTAAGTAGTTTCTGTGGGAATCTATCATATGCAAGTTAACGTCCACGAATTAATATCAACAACTTACTGATAAGTAATATCGCTTTCTAAAATCCCTATTTCAATCTCACTTTTAGACAAGTTTCAGAAATCTATTCCGTCATTAAGGTTTTAATAAATCCTTAGAGACATATCTAAACACAGAACACGGAGGTGCTCGTGGCTAACTAATAACAGCCGCTCGGGGCCACGCTTGCCTAGGTTGGTCCGTAGATGGGTGACCACACATTACATACCGAGTTTCCTCCGTGCCTCGGACAGCGTGCTGTCCGAGGCACGGAGCCGTTGGTCCCGGCTGTCATTTGTACATCTTTGAAATTCGTTACAGGTAGTCAGTAGCTCGAAAGTCTGACAACCAGTCTTACCAAGGGGTATCGTATTACCTAGTACTAACTGCGTTGTGGAGGTGAGATAGGCAGTCACTCCATGTAAAATACTGGTATGCAGCTGCATCCAGTTAGACCGGAAGCCGACCACAATATAATTGGGAAAAGGTTAGGCAAATGATGAGACATATCTAAACAAAAAAGTTGCTATTTAATTACTTGTCTTTTTATTTCAAGCTACTTAATTATATTCATAACCATAGCATCACGGCTGTGTTGCCTTTGAAAGGGTTCCTAAAGTGTAGATTCGTCTAGATTTTTCGGTTAATTTAAAACTTTAAAACCAGCAATGTTCAACAGTGCTAAAAAAGTGCAATGGATCGAAACGCGACAGTCAATTGGAGATTTTTACCGTCATTTTACCAAACTGAAGAGACAATAATTGAATTGATTCTCTGTGGAGTGTTCGATTAAAGTAGATTAAAAAGTACGGTACAGACGGACCGGCGACGTGACGACTTCGTGACGGGAATTGATGTTGTTTTAATAAATATTTGATGTTTGAAGACGAGACACGTGGAAAAAGTCACTTAGCTGTATTCGGAAAGTTCTCAGTGAAAATTAAAAAGTTTACGGAATAAAAAATAAAAGTTGAAAAAAAAAATTGTCAGAAAAAATTGTAAGAAATGTCTAGAAAAGAGGAAATTGCTTTTAAGAATTTTTTTATTTTGTCGGCACTTTTCAACGGAAAATTATCAGGCCTTTTCTACCCTTTCGAACCCTTTGGCAAGACTGGTTTTAAAATTTAAGGATTTCTGAATGACAGCGCAGATCATCAGTTCAGTGTGCTCTCAGAGCTCCAGGGGGGTTTTTGTAAGGGATGGTCACCCATCCACAGACTCACTACTTATTTTGTCACGAGTCCCTCATATTGCTACTACTAGTATTTTTATTGAGCATGAGGTCGTGGGTTCGATTCCCGGGTCGGGCAAATTGTTATTGGGTTTTTTGCATAAGGAAATTCTCAGTAGCAGCCACGGAGACTGGGTTTGTGCCTGGTTGATGGCAATAGGCTCGTCCACTAAGACATGGGACTTAAAACTTAACTGGCGAAAGGTGAATGTACTATGTATTAGGTACACCTCTGCCTAACTCTTTGGCGATTACAAGCGTCATGTTATGATGTAATGTAAGTATTTTTATTTTAAATACCTTGATGACAACTTTATTACCCCTTCCTACCACCGCGTTGACATGGAAACTAAAATATCTACAGACCTTTAAATAAATACTAAGTGAAAATGCGTCTGTATTTGTTCGTCGCGACGTCACTCGGACTGATATCGATTAGAATAAAGTACACAAAGCAGGTGGCTTGTACACTGTACCTAGGATATTGGTTCATGGACACTTTGGTAATGAAACGGTTTGATGTATGATCATGCTTTTAGTTCGGTAAATTAATGAGGAATTTAAAAGTGGGTAGAAAAGGAATCGTGGCGTGCTGGTACATGTGTGATTAATCTAGATACCTAAGTTTGATAGTAAAACATGTTCAAATTTAGTATTTTATACAAAATTAGTCATCATACTAGCTCGGTTCTCGTGACTTTGCCTATTTTAACTTACTAATAATCAATCAATGAAAACTAGGAGGTAGAGAAAGTAATAAATTGTAAGAAAATAATTCGTTTAAATAATTAACATAAAAATAAATTTAAATAGATAAGAAAGTAATATTTTTATTGGCTACGAAGTAGTTAAGTACACATGGCGACACATCAAGCTTTCCGTACAATGAGAGATCAGCTTAATTTGGTTTGCATAACTTGATTGGTCGTCGTGCGTACAAATGCGAAATTTAGAAATCGAAAAAAATAGTTTTTTTCGACGCAACAATCGCTAACAAAAAGATAACATCACTATCAATTAAAAATAAACATTTCAACAGTCCTACACAAAAATATTTATATCTTGTTTAAGTCTTGGATAAATATCACCACGTAAATTTAAATGGAACATTAAAAAACTATTAGTTGAAGCAATCCATTTAAACTTTGACAGTACATAAAAATAAAATGGATGTAATTCATCTCGCTCCGTGCCGTGTAAAGCGCCCTCTGCTGGCACTGATGGCAATTATCGAAGGCTGTTGGGACTCGCGCGGGAATTCAGTTGTGTAGTACCGGTGAACTAATTTGTAGTACAGTTGTTGAGTGGTAGAAATATCGGTAAAATGCGTTAGTGTTAGTTAGCTTTATAAAACACTAGCTTATGCCTGCGGCTTAGACTGCGGACTAGATTGAGGTCAAGAGAAGGGTCATAAAAAAAAATCCACTTTATCTATGTGCCAATTTCATCCAAATTCGGTCTGCAGTTTTTGCATGAAAGAGCCATCCATCCTCACAAACTTTCGCATTTATAATAGTTGTAAGAAGTAAGATGGTGGGTTTAAAAGTTTTGATGAACACAGTAAAATCTAAAGATTTGTTACTTTGAACATTGTGTTCTAATGTAGCAGCTATGGAGCGGGTTTGTAAGAGAAATTTACTGTTTTGCAAATGAACTACCAGTTTAAGATGTCAGTAAATAATCACAACTGCCATCAAACCTCAAGCCCTCCTTCCTCCTTTGTACCTCTTTCCTCTTTTGTACCTCCTTCCTTTTGTGCCTGTCGTTCTTTGACTTTTTATGTAATAAATCTCTTGGACTGCTTCGTTGATTTAGTGGTCGCAAGCGTGACTGCTGAGCATGAGGTCCTGGGTTCGATTCCCGGGTAGGGCAAAGCATTATTTAGTTTTTTCATCAGGTATTTCTCCGTTGCTGCCACGGATTCTGGATTAGTGTCCGGTTGATGACAATACGCTCGCCCCCTATTACATGGAACTTAAAATCATAACTGGCGAAATGTGGGTGTAGTATTTGGTACACCTCTACCTAACCCTTCGGGGACTACAGGCGTTGATGTTATGAAAATGGCTCAAAAAATTCACATTGTGTCAGTAAATTTGATAAACAACAATTTGGAAAACATAAATTATATTATCGTTTTTAATGTATGAGCTATAGTTATATCCACATCCAATATCAGTTTATTCAGGCTTTTTCCACAAATCCTAATTAACACACAAAACAATTTCGCAGAACAATTTCTGCAACCACCCACCCCCTCACAAAAAGCACTAATTTACAACGTCAAATCCCGCCAACAAAACCCGACTATTTACCTTCACAATTCCCGTAAACCGTTTACACTGATCATTGCGGGTCGTTGAGTGTAAACGGACCTTTTGTATGACAGATGTCAATTGAAGCTCGTGAATGACCCGAGGGATTACGTGGGCGTACTAGCGTATGCTAAATGTGTACCAGTTGTTTCTGTTATATTTGTTTGCATGTGCTGTAGTTTGTGGTTATAATGGTTTTAGTTAGGGGTTACATTTAGTGTATCTTTACGGGTCTGTATTGTAATGAAAATATTATGATTTTTTCGGCAAGAAAATAAGCTATAAACAACAAAATTGCATTAG
The DNA here is from genome assembly GCA_910589295.1 of Noctua janthe. NCBI lineage: Eukaryota > Metazoa > Arthropoda > Insecta > Lepidoptera > Noctuidae > Noctua > Noctua janthe. Next base: position 5,240,195 of record OU342556.1, on the reverse strand, counting down.
GTACATCGAGAGCAAAAAGTTGAAAAGGCTCTTTTGATAAAAATAGTGAGGCTAAATCATTTAGTTCGAAATGTAATCATAGCAGATCAGGAGTACCACAAGGAAATATTCTTGGTCTTTTACTTTTCTTAATTTACATACTACGATCTACATACATGTTTTTACAACATCAATGTTTATTTTTTGCTGACGATGAACCGAACTTTTGTATGACAGATCACGTCAATTGAAGCTCTCGTGAAGTCTTGTATGTCCTGGGAGACAACGTGGGTGTACGAATGCTAATGTACCAGTTATACGAGTCATATTTGTGGAGATTACATTGTTTGTATGTGCTATAGTTTGTGAGTAGGTATTACACTATGGTGAAATCACAAACTATTATCAAATTGAATTGATCGTTAATTATTTCCAAAATGTAACAACAGAAAAGTTCCATACGATCCAACTAGTGTACTACCTACTCAATACAATCTCAAAATAAACACGCTATAATGTCAAGTATCACTAGAATCTAGACTCTCGATAAGTCTAGCTCGCTTTTTACCCTAGAGAGAGGCAACCTTACCCGGTGTCAGCACCAGATGCATCGAACTACGTACACACGACGAGTCTAAAGCTATACATCCAGCATAACCTGACCTTGTGGTAGATGGGCTTTCCGTTCATCGAGAAGTCAGGTTATGTTGGATTTTTCGCTCAACATGTCGTAGTATGTATGCAAAGTGTAGCGAGAAAGTTTTCCATGCAGTATCGCGTTTAGTTTTTTATTAACATGAGCTCTAGAGGTGTCAACGGATATGGCGGCGTGTTTCTTTGAAATTGTGTGGTGTAAAGTTTGGTGTACAGTTTTCTGGGGTTGAGGTTTCAGTAAGTATATTACATTTTATGGTGTTGGGGTGGTTACAGCTAATAATTCATACACACTTAGCAAAAGAGTATTGTTACAAAAGTAACAAATGTGGATTTACTGGATAAACTTACAAAGTAGAATAAGCATATTATAGGCAACGTTACGTTGTTAACCGACTTTAAAAAAAGGAGGTGGTTCTCAATTTATTGGAATATTTTTTTTAATGTCACCTACTTGAAGACACCCTGAACCGATTTGGAAAATTATGTTTTGTTTCAAAAACAGTAAAAGTTGAAAAATAACTTTAGCGTCAGAAGTCTGTGACTTTTTTTTTTGATTCAGTTTTTTTTTGCCATCGACTTCACTTCACACTTTTTGTGTTTTTGAAGTCGGTTTTATTTTTTGCAAAAAAGTTTTTCCTCAACCAAATGGCGATGATGCGAAGAGTCTGTTTAGGTTCAAGGCCCAAGATATGAGCAATGTGTATTTAGGGTACGATGGGGTAACGATGGGACTAACATACACATTGCAATTGTAAATGTCCCCAAACAAATAAAATAAAACGTTACGTTTTAACTACATTCTCTTTTTATATAGGTTTATAAATATTAATATTACATAGCTTTCAAGTATGCTAAGCTGCTTGTATTTTATCATTATTACTGAATTCCTCAGGGTCTTAAAGACGTAAGAAATAGATAGAATGTCAAGGTATACGCGAGTGCATTCAAAATGGCCTCTTCGAGTGGCTATACTTGAGTGCCTACGTCTGGCTCACTCGACGCAGTCTGTCCCGCTACCGCCTTGCTGAATGGCTAATAGGTTTTAAAATAGTTTAGTAACAATAAGAGTATCTATTTTCATACTACATATACATATTTTGGTTTTATCATTAACACTGAAAACGGGATATTTACCATGTTTATTATTTGTTTTGAGTTTGCAATATTTCGGCAAATAGCGCCGAAACATTGAACACAAAAAACACCTTGATTACGGATAAACAAACATATGAATATTGGGAACTCAAATCAAATAGTAAACACGATCAATATCCCGTTTTGCCGTTAAATGTGATCATGTCGGTTTAAAAACTTATATTTTGGGTTTTAAGAAGATGTACCTGCTTCGACTTAAAATGTACGGTTCTGTCTACGTAATTTATGGCTAAGTTGATATCTACTTAGTAGACTGTTATATTACAAAGGCTACCACGTGTAACATCACTTAATTACCTCCGACGAGACAGTTAGGCCTACTATCAATCTTACTGTCTAGTTGCTAAAATATCCTCACAACAAAAGCAATACATTCTTGTAAGACCTGGCTGTCATTCTTAGACGCTTCAAAATCAAAAGCCATTAGAATTTATTCAAATTCAGATTTAGAACATCCGCGCGTTACTACTTTCTAGTGTTTGAACCGGGTATAAGAAGTGACGCATTTAAGAGCTTTTAAACAAAAAGTGGGCAACGTCGCAAATAGCTGTCAAATATTTCGCTGTTTTGATTAATTTGGCAATATTAATATATGGAAATAAGAAATATGGCTTACTAGTGAACTAAAATGTTGATTATGAAATGCAATAATTAATATCGTAACACCGAATATTTAGTTTTATATGTAAAAATGTATTTGGAAACTTTCCAAATGCCTTTTTTACAACTAAAACGGTAACAACATCAAATTCAGTGTTTTAATTGCAATTCATTATTAATATTTTAGTTCAATAGTTAGCCATATGTCTTATTTCCTTACAGTAACATTGCAAAATCAATTAAAACTGGTAAATATTTGACATCTATTTGCGACGTTGCCAACTTTTTGGATGAACGCTCTTAAGTTCCCATAAACACATCATACTAATACTTTGACAGTTTACTTCGGGTAGTATTGTGGGTAGCTCTGCCGAAAGTCTGACAATCAGTCTCATCAAGAGGTATCATGGGAGTGTTATCCTACTGGGTTGTGGAGATTAGAAAGGCTGTCTCTCCGTGTAAAATATAAGTAGTTAGCAGCATCCGGTTAGATGAGAAAACCGATCCTAATAATTATAAAACAAGCAGTTAGATGGCAATATTTTATATCAAATCTGAAGGAACGTAACAAAAATGTACATACATAAGTACGAATTTTATTTAGAGGAACCAAGGGCACATAGCTGAAATATTTGCATCTGGCGTTCGATGCTAAGGATCGCGGGTTCACATTCCGACCTGACACAAATATTTGGACAAAATGCCTACAAAACTCACCCACGGGCCACAAATGTTATGTGAAGCCAACATTACATTGTTTGTTTATGTAAGATTACTGAATTTTGTTGTGAATGAAACCTTCATAAATAAAAATAGATTTTACTTGAAATAAGAAGCAATTCTAATCTTTTTAACTAAACATAATCTGTTTTTCTTTTCGCTCCTCAACGAACCACCAGTTACTGGGTTGTGGAGGTCAGATAGACAGCCACTTCATGTGGTACTGGTATTTAACTGCATTCGGTTAGACTGAAAGCTGCCAACATAATTGGGAAAAGTCTCAGCAGATGACTAATCGAGAAATCAATAAGAATAAGAATAATTTATTTAAAAAGTATTACAAAAAGTGTACATTTAGGCGCAGTAGTATTATTTTTCATACGATGGTATATTTAGTACTTATAAGTAAGCTATAACTAAAATATATTCAACAGTTGTAAGTAATGATACCTAGTTCAATTAATAAGATTTTTGGTAGCTACCTTCCCGATCTAGGTTTATTTAAACCTCTGTTTCAGGCCATCACTTTACATAGCACAATTTAATTTGGACAGTAAAATTATAAAATAAAATTAATCTAATAACAACGATAACTATAATCAAATTGGTACAAAAGAAAGGTACTAAAACTAGCTTATGTAAATTTTTAATATTTTTATACGCAAACCCAGCGTAGGGAACTATAGCTGGCGACTTCTATACAACATTGATTTGGCTGCAATGTCAACGTGTTGGTTTAAGTTAGTTCGATACTTTCTTAAATAGACGGCGCTAACGTCACCGTAAGACGTTATTAATGGAACGAAAATTTCGAGAGCTGTGAGCAGGGTGCGATGGTCTAATTGGTTAAGACATCCGATTTACTGAATCGGAAGGTCGCAGGTTCAAACCCTGCTCGCACTAGAATTTTTCTTTCCATGTCAAAACAGCTATAGCTTAAGTAAATATGTACAAATAGATACATAATAATAATATGTGAATAGATACTTAATCAAACAACAACTTCAAGAAGTTCTTTCAATGATAGGTTCTTATCAGTCAATGATGTTTTAAAGAAAGATACGCCACGTTCACACTGCGCGCGCTAGTGCGATTATCTATCTCTTTTTATTTATAATATCTTTGCTTTCGGTAATGTTTCATTCCACAGCACTTAAATTAGCCCCCACATGAAAAGTTACTGAAATGAGGAGCTCGTGGCTAAATAATAACAGCCACTCGGATCGATCTTTAGGTTAAGCCGTGCTTGCCTAGGTTGGTCTGTGGATGGGTGACCAACCATTACATACCGAGTTTCCTCCGTGCCTCGGAAAGCACGTTAAGCCGTTGGTCCCGGGTGTCATTTGTAGATCTTTAACAGTCGTTAGAAGTCAGTGGCCCAAAAAGTCTGACAACCAGTCTTACCAAGAGGTATCGTATTACCCAGTACTAACTGGGTTGTGGAGGTCAGACAGGCAGTCGCTCCATGTAAAATACTGGTATTCAGCTGCATCCGGTTAGACTGGAAGCCGACCCCAATATATTTGGGAAAAGGCTAGGCAGATGATGATGAAAAGTTACTGAAATATTTCCTCAATCAATACATCAGTCTCAGTTTGCAATAAGAGTCTCCTTTATAAGTTAAACTATGATTATAGGTAAAGTAAATTCTACAGCATAGATAATACGGTTCTTTGCGAGTATCCTGGAATTAAATAATTGTAAAAAGTATTTCCACCTAAAGTTAATTGGACTTATTGTTAGGTTAATTAATTTGTAGTTTAAAAATCGACTAAACTGATATATCGATTATTGAGAACAATTATTTTTATGGGGAACACCAAGCGGTGACGGTTGGTGAAAGAAGGAGGGTAGTGCGGGCAAACGGTTGGTTCTCTTGCTTTTGGGACGAGCTACGGGTCGGACTAACGGAAGATACACGGTGGATACTTAGGAATATTTAGAGAGTAACTATTTGATGGTTGATAGTACATGATTGTAGTAGACTGCTGAAGAAGTAATAATTAAATAATATTGTCATCTACCCAAGGAGTTTTCTTACACTTCAGAAGTGGTAAGTACGCATATGCTCACATTACTTAAGTTTGCAATTTTATTGTGTTAAGATTTTCTTTGTGTTACCCTAAATTATAACGGTGCAGAATAGCCTAGGCTGATCACTATGAATCCTAATTATAGCTTTGTTATTTCATGTGATAGTTACATTTTATTTTTATTGTAGGTAGTAGGTACATAACAGTTGAAATTTAAAGCAGGCGGTTACTTTTCGTTACTTTTGAAATATTTTTCTTGATAGCTTTGATATTTCGTGTGATAGTTACATTTTATTTTATTGTAGGTAGTAGGTACATAACAGTTGAAATTCGAATCGGGGGGTTACTTTTTGGTAATTTTGAAATATTTTTCTTTTTGGCCTTGAGAATATATAATCAAGCTAAAGTGGGTACGTGACATATTTTATTTAGGGTGGATTTAAATTCATAATTAATAGTATCCAGGCATAGTGCGGGGGTACAAGGGGAGCCCAAATTTTGGTTGTTTTTGCGATTGGACTTACCGTTTTCGAGATATTTAGAATTTAATAAAAAAAAAAAAAAAAAAAAAAAAAGCATTGAGCATGTACATAGTTGTTTTAATTTCGAGTTTCAGTTATGGAGCACGAGGCTCAAGGGCGTCGGCGTTTAAGAACGCCTTCACATGGAAGATCACTGCGTCGCGATGAAGCTTCGGGGTGCTGCCGCAGCCGAAGTCGACGACGCATCAGTGCCAGAGATGATCGCAGTCCGCAGCGCAATCGCAGTCCGCAGCGCAATCGCAGTCCGCAGCGCAGTGGAAGTCCGCAGCGCAGTCGAAGTCCGCAGCGAAATCGAAGTCTGCAGCGCAGTCGAAGATCGCAACGCAGTCTCCAAAATGTTACGAGCAACCGAGCTGAACAAATCGAACGAGAACGCGAGGTGGCACAGGAACGCCTGCGGTCACTAGAAAATCAGTTGCGACAGGAGCGGAGCAGACGACGCGATGCTACAGCGACACGAGATGATACAAAGGTTAGAGATCATAGTCCTACGTTTTCCTCAAAAGATGTCATGAATATTTTAAATTCAATTAGAAAACAACCGTCAGCGGCTGGACCACTCGATCACTCTAGTAACGTTGTTAAAAATCACAAAAATATTTTGCCTGATTTTGACCCGTCTTCGAAAAATCAACGTGTAGATGTGTGGTTAAGAAAAGTGAACGAGTGTGCCACGGTTTATGGTTGGGATGATAAGACAACCATCCATTTCTCAATGCAAAAATTGCAAGGACTGGCCAAGACCTGGTATGAAAGCTTAGATTCAATTCTATTTTCTTGGGCTCAGTGGCAGGAGAAATTGTCTCAAGCTTTTCCTTTTGAACAAAATTATGGCCAGTCCTTGGAAGATATGCTCAGGCGCAAAAGTAAATATAATGAACCTATTGAAGTATACTACTACGAAAAGTTGGCTTTACTAAACCAAGTGCGATATAGTTGGCAAGCGTGCGGTCGACTGTATTATTCATGGTCTAAGTGACAGAACAATGAAATCAAGTGCATTAACGTTAAGATGTTCTCAACCTGATCAATTGTTACAATTCTTGATGAGCAATAAGGAATTGACAAATTCCTTCGATCGTTCCAATACCAATGTTAAAGGTAGGTTAGGATCCAACACTGTTACAACGGATAAATCTAATAATAGGGGAAAGTTGTTCAATGATAACGTAGCATTCTGTTTTAACTGTAAGGAAAAAGGTCACATATACCGAAAATGTCCCAAACCGCTGGTTCGATGTAATCAGTGTCACAGGGTAGGTCACAAAGTCGATAAATGTCCCTCAAAGCTGGAAGACAGTGACAGGAAGATAGCGAGTACACAAAAGGCAATGTGCATATCATTAGCTAATCCTAATTCGAAATTTTATAAGGATGTCTTAGTAAATGGGGTTTCCGTTAAGGCTTTTATAGATTTTGGAAGTGAGGTTTGTCTACTAGCTAAATCAGAGTCGATAAACTTGATGCTCGAGTGTGATGGCGTGCGTACCCCAATAAGAGGATTTGGGAATGACATTGTCTATTCTTTAGGAAAGGTGACGGTAGAGATTGATATTGATGGCGTTATTGCCAACACTATTTGTCAGGTAGTTGAAGATAGACTTTTAGATGTACCATTACTAGTAGGACAAACTTACACCGAACAGTCGCACGTTTTTGTATTGAAAACTGCAGATGCGTTACAGTTTATTGATATTAATCAAGAAATATCATTCAATAAAACTGAAATAGACGAGGAACGTCTAGTAAAAGTTATTTCCGCGGCTAATTTGGAAGTCTATGGTCCTGCTGTAGTCAAAGCTTATACTGAACCACGGTTGAACGGTCATATTATAATTAATAGCAAGATTATAGGCAAACCAACGTTTGAATACGTTGTTTACGGAGGTGTGTATGCACTGAAGGACGGTTACGTTTATGTATATATTATGCCCGCATCGAACCTTTGTCATTTATTCAAGGGCTCGATTATAAGTCGTGCTAGCAATGTTCAGGTAGTGAATAGCGTTTTTAATGTAGATGATAAACTGATGACTGATCGTATTGATATTAGTAAGGTTCATATTGGCGATAATATTAGCGAGGAACATAGATCTGAATTGTTAAATTTACTTAGTGAATTTAAAGATTGTTTTGCATCGAATTTAAAAGAACTAGGAAGTACTAAAGTCACTGAAATGAACATTGAAATAAATAGTACACGTCCAATTGTATATAGGCCTTACCGGTTATCACATAAAGAACGCGATCAAGTGCGGGAAATGGTAGGCGAGATGTTAGAAGCTGGAATTGTAAGAGAATCCACCTCTGAGTATGCTAGTCCCGTGATCCTCGTGCGTAAGAAAGATGGGCGAATGAGAATGTGCATAGACTATAGTATGTTGAACTCCGTGACTATTATCCGATGCCGGTGATAGAAGACGAGATTGCTAGGCTTTCCGGTCAGGCATTTTTCATCACGCTAGACTTATTTTCTGGGTACTATCAGGTGCCAATATCAGAACAGTCAAAGCCGCTGACGTCTTTTGTCACCCCAGATGGACAATTCGAGTTTAATCGAATGCCGTTTGGGTTGGCAAATGCACCGGCGGTGTTTCAACGTATGATGAATAAAGTCTTGGGGTCAGCTAGGTATAGCCAAGCCACGGCTTATATAGATGACGTTTTGATATATGGGAAAAGCATAGAACAGTGTTTAGAGAGGCTGGAACATGTCTTGAAACTACTAAAACAGACAAATCTAACTCTTAACCTGTCCAAGTGTGAATTTTTGAAAGATAAAATAGATTATTTAGGTTATGAAATTAGTGCTTTAGGTGTTAGGCCAGGTGACAAAAAGATCCAGAGTGTTTTAGACTTTCCTCGCCCTATAAATGTTCACACTGTTCGTCAATTTCTTGGGCTTGTGGGTTATTTCCGCAAATTTATTATGAATTTTGCACACATGGCACAGCCCTTAAATAAGTTGTTAAAAAAGGACTCTTCTTGGATTTGGTCAGATGAACAAGAAAACGCGTTTAAAATGCTCAAGGAAAAGTTAATCCAACGTCCAGTTTTGGCAATTTATGACCCAAGTAGGGAAACGGAATTGCACACAGACGCCAGTAAATATGGCGTCGGTGGAATTCTGCTCCAACGTTTGAGGGGAAGTGGTGATAGCTTTAGGCCCGTGGCATTCTACAGCCGACAAACTTCTCCAGAGGAAAAAAACTTCCATGCCTATGAACTGGAGACGTTGGCCGTCGTTTGTTCTTTACGAAAATTTCGAGTTTATTTGTTAGGACAGAACTTTAAAATCGTCACTGATTGCAGTGCTCTACGGTCCACATTTATTAAACGCGATATAATTCCGCAGATAGCGCGTTGGTATCTTTTAATACAGGAATTTCAATGCACAGTCGAATACAGGCCGGGGAATAGAATGGCTCATGTAGATGCTTTGTCACGTAACCCGATCATAAATGACGGAAACAATCTGGACTCAATATTAGATGTTACTGATCAATATCCAAGAGTAATGGTTATTACCGGTGATGATTGGCTCCATACGTTACAGTTAGGTGATAGCGAACTAGGCCGTATCAGAGATATTTTAACTTCAAGTTTAGATGTAGAAGGGCTTAAGAAAATTAGGGATAATTATGTAATAAAGGACAACAAGCTTTATAGATGCATTGATGGTGATAAAACAAACTTACGTTGGGTTGTGCCAAAGGGCGCAAGATGGCAATTGTGTCGTATGAATCACGACGACATTGGCCATTTCGGCGTGGAGAAGACTCTCGAACGAATAAGGAATGCATACTGGTTTTCTAAAATGTCAAAATTTGTAAAAAAATATGTTGAAGCTTGTATTGAATGCGCCTATTCGAAAAAGACTTCATGTAATGAGGGTCACTTGCATCCAATTCCTAAGGTCGAGTTTCCTTTTCACACCGTGCACATTGACCATCTCGGACCCTTCGTGCGTTCAAAAAGAGGGAATTCGTACATTTTAGTGATGGTAGATGCGTTTACCAAATTCGTTTTCATAAGGCCCGTAAGGAATACAAAGTCTCTGGTTGCAATAAGAGTTCTAGATGAAATTTTCAGTACCTTTAGAGTTCCCGACAGAATAATTAGTGATCGTGGCTCTTGCTTCACTTCCCATGCATTTAGGAGGTTTTGTTTGGATAGAGGGACAAAGCATGTATTGAATGCGGTTGCTAGTCCACGCTCAAATGGACAAGTTGAGCGATACAACCGCACAATTCTTGCATCTTTGACCGCTATAAATCTCAAGGATAATGAAAAAGATTGGGATGATAAGGTCGGAAAAATTCAGTGGGGAATTAATAACACAGTTAATAAAACAACGGGAAGGATGGCTGCTGAAGTCATGTTTGGTAATTGTATGAGTAGCGAGTTAGACCCGAGACTAAACGTAGTCCGGCAAGAAACGCGAGAAAAGGATAACTTAATAACTATTAGAGAGGAAGTTAAAGATAAAATAGATGAAGAGCAAGAAAAACAAAAGGAAAGATATGATAAAAGCAGACGCCCTGCCCGTATCTATTCTGAAGGGGAATTAGTTAAAATTACCAATACGAATTTTAAAAATGATGGTAAAAGTAAGAAGCTTCTCCCTCTGTATACAGGACCGTATCGTGTCATATCGGTACTAGGAAAAGATAGATACAGAATTGTAGCAATACCAGGATTGAGTAATAGTAGACATAAACGTAAAACGACAGTCGCTGCCGACCGCATGCAGCCATGGGTACACGTGGCTGCATTGAATTTGAATGAGAATGATTCAGAGAGTGAAAATCATGATATTGACAGTAACTAAATTTATTATTTACAATTGGATAAAATATTTCAGTGTCAAGAAGTAATTTAGTTAACATTTCTAGATTATTTATTGGTTAGTTGTGTAAAATATAATATTAATACGTAGTAAGTTAAACGCCAGTTTTATTTTAAGTTTAGATCAATGTGTTACTGCAAAGTAGAACTATTTAATTTTTTAATAGCAACCATGTGATTGGTTTGCCAGTTTAGTAAAACATTTTTTGATTATTTATTATTTAGTTGTATAAAATATGATATTTATACGTAGTAAGTTAAATGCCAGTTTAAATTTTAAGTTCAAAGTGTTACTGCAAAGTAGAACTATTTAATTTTTAAGTTATGTGTATAGTAAATAAGATAGCAACCATGTGATTGGTTTGCCAGTTTAGTAAATCATTTTTTGATTATTTATTATTTAGTTGTATAAAATATGATATTTATACGTAGTAAGTTAAATGCCAGTTTAAATTTTAAGTTCAAAGTGTTACTGCAAAGTAGAACTATTTAATTTTTAAGTTATGTGTATAGTAAATAAGATAGCAACCATGTGATTGGTTTGCCAGTTTAGTAAATCATTTTTTGATTATTTATTATTTAGTTGTATAAAATATGATATTTATACGTAGTAAGTTAAATGCCAGTTTAAATTTTAAGTTCAAAGTGTTACTGCAAAGTAGAACTATTTAATTTTTAAGTTATGTGTATAGTAAATAAGATAGCAACCATGTGATTGGTTTGCCAGTTTAGTAAAACATTTTTTGATTATTTATTATTTAGTTGTATAAAATATGATATTTATACGTAGTAAGTTAAATGCCAGTTTAAATTTTAAGTTCAAAGTGTTACTGCAAAGTAGAACTATTTAATTTTTAAGTTATGTGTATAGTAAATAAGATAGCAACCATGTGATTGGTTTGCCAGTTTAGCAACCATGTGATTGGTTTGCCAGTTTGGCAACCATGCGAATGGTTTGCCAGTTTAGCAACCATGCGAATGGTTTGCCAGTTTAGCAACCATGTGATTGGTTTGCCAGTATAGCAACCATGTGATTGGTTTGCCAGTTTAGCAACCATGCGAATGGTTTGCCAGTTTAGCAACCATGCGATTGGTTTGCCAGTTTGCGACTTAGTGACAGACTCGCCAAATTATGTAAATGTTAATTAATAAATAAGACAGTGTGCTAATGGAATTATGAGATTAATTTAATGCTTACTTTTGAACTCAAGTGATAAGCTATTGAATTAAATAATGTAAAATTGTATTACCTCAATTATGCATAAATAGATATATTTTCTTGTTTTCTCTTCTTACTTCTTATTGTGTAAAACGGATCGATTGCCCGAGTGTTAGGTTCCTCCTGACTTATGTGTATGAGGACATACACAGGGTCAGGATGGACGAGTGTTAGGTTAATTAATTTGTAGTTTAAAAATCGACTAAACTGATATATCGATTATTGAGAACAATTATTTTTATGGGGAACACCAAGCGGTGACGGTTGGTGAAAGAAGGAGGGTAGTGCGGGCAAACGGTTGGTTCTCTTGCTTTTGGGACGAGCTACGGGTCGGACTAACGGAAGATACACGGTGGATACTTAGGAATATTTAGAGAGTAACTATTTGATGGTTGATAGTACATGATTGTAGTAGACTGCTGAAGAAGTAATAATTAAATAATATTGTCATCTACCCAAGGAGTTTTCTTACATTATGTAGTTACATCTCCATTATCATGAAAAAGTGCTTATCTCAAAGTCACAATCGTCACTTCACGGTGAAATCGCTAAATTGAATTTTACAAAAGCTTAAACATTGAAGCTCGCGACTGTACATACGTAAAGGCATTTAGCTTAATGTGACATTTGGTTAAATGACGAGACATTTACATAAGCGTGCACGGGCACAAATTGATCGAGGCCGATTTTTTAAGGGTAAATGGGTAATCCGGTTTTTAAAAAGCCGTTCGGGGAACGGGTTGACATTTTCGTTTTCGGTGATGGGGGATTAATGTCACCATGTGTGTTCCTAATTTATTTATTTTCTCGTAACATTAGTCGGTTTCATTCCGCTCTTCGTGGATAAGTAATTCCCTTATAAGCGTAAGAATAATAATCAGCCTATAACTATTTTACTTTACATGGAGGGACACAGGCCTGCGTTCATCATCTGCCTAGCCTTTTCCCAACTATGTTGTGGTCGTCTTCCAATCTAACCTAGGATGCAGCTAAATACTAGTATTTTACAGGGAGCACCTGCCTATGTGACCTCGACAACACAGTTAGTACTGGGTAATACGATACTCCTTGTTAAAACTGGTTGTCAGACTTTCGGGCCACTGACTACCTATAACGACTGTCAAAGATCTACAAATTGACAGCCGGGACCAACTGTTTAACGTGCTTTCCGAGGCACGGATGAAAACGGGACATAGGCCTGCCTTAATTCCCTTTTATTATAACTATTTATTCGATCGTCAGGGAAATAAATTGTAAAGCGAATACCACCTACGGCTACGGCAATTTGCGATGGTGTAGCTGTCTCACAGAGCTGTCAAAGAATTAATGGCAATTTAAGTTTGTAGTAAAATTTGCTTAGTAAATAATTTATGTTTTGGTCACTTTAAACATTAACCAAGTTAAATAACTGGCAAGTAAAAAATCTTTGACTCAAAACAAGCGCTTGAAAAATAATGATATTTTTTTTTTTTGTTTTTTTTTATTAGCCTTTTCTGTTCCACTGCTAGGCCTCCCCCATTCCTATTCAACTCTCCTGGTGTTTTGCCTTCTCTGGTCAATCAATAAAAAAATATTTCCATTCAATTCACCCAAATGCCATTATAATATTTCAATACAAAAACTGATCACGGATGTTGAAAATCGTTTAATCCGACCACACATTCCACAAGTAAATATTAGTAGAGTACCCTTTCAGGGTATATGGGTTTGCTTTCACATATCAAATATGAAAGCTTTCATCCGATTAATATTTGTCGTAGCTATATTTGGTGACTACGTAAGGGCTCGTTCGTACTGTCACAAAAATGTGACATAATATGACACGTTGTGTCACGTTTTGTCAACTCATTCGGTCATTTCTAATTTTCCATTCATAGTAAAATAATGATATTAGTTTTTATTTATAGTTCAGGTTTCTCAATGACATTATGTGAGACCCATTTCATTTATACTTGAAAGTTTAGACAAATTCAAATTCAAATATGTTTATTTGAGACACATAGGTAAAGTAAATACACGGTGTTATCAAAAAGAGTTATGTTTCACTATGTGCTACCTTGCAAAGGCGTACAAATAATGTCTACACATTAAGTCGTTCAGGTTAGTTTTTATAGGTATGTATAAAAACTGAAACTTAAATAAAAAAAAAAAAACTTAAATTAGGTAATTAACTGTTATTACAGCTAATTACCTAATATTAAATCTTTAATAAAATATACGTTAAACAGAAACAAATAAACAATACAAAGTAAGTAAACAATTAAATGATTGAGTTGTAAGTAATAATAATAATCCCCCAAGACGTAGTGCAGTCCGTCCGTTGCCTAACTGGAAATCTCCAGGGCCGGATGGACTGCACAACTTCTGGATTAAATGGTTTACAAGATCGCACGCTCGCCTGGCGATCCTGTTCCAGTCAGCCTTAGAGTCAGGGTCGCTGCCAGAGTTCCTGACAACAGGTATAACCCACCTGCTCCATAAATCGGGTAGTACTGCGGAACCCAAAAATTATAGACCGATTACCTGTCTTCCGACGGTCTATAAAGTTCTTACATCTATTTTGAGAGCTAAAATTAACAAACACATTGATGACAATTCTGTAATGTCCGCTTCTCAAAATGGATGTAGGAACGGGTCCCGGGGTACTAAGGAGCTACTCCTCATTGATACGGCCATTAGTCAACAGGTTCGCCGTTCCCGAAAGGATCTGTCGACATGTTGGATAGACTATAAGAAGGCCTATGACTCGGTGCCACATACATGGCTCATGAGGGTGCTAGAGCTGTATAAAATTGATGCAACTCTGCGCACCTTCCTGATGTCATGTATGGGGCAATGGAGGACGGTCCTTCGCTATCCAGGATGTCGGCAAATCCAGAGGAATAGCGAGCCGATAAGGATAGAGCGAGGTATATTTCAGGGCGATAGTTTGAGTCCGCTTTGGTTCTGCTTAGCCTTGAATCCTCTTAGCACGCTGCTGGAGGATTCAGGTCTAGGCTATCGGTTGAGGAGAGGTGGTCAAGTTATATCTCACCTCCTTTACATGGATGACCTGAAACTCTTTGCCCCCAACGATTTGCAACTGATGGAGCTACTGAAAGTAACTGAAACTTTCAGTAGCGCCATCAGGATGGAATTTGGTGTGGACATGCATGTAAAGCGAGGGGAGATTGTGGAATCTGTGGGAACCCAGCTCTCGGATTCCATAAATCTTAGATCCCTCTCAGCAACTGAAACCTATAAGTATTTGGGTATGTCGGAAGCGCTGGGCATCAATGTTGCTGACATGAAGCAATCGTTGAAGGAGCGCTTCTTTGGCCGTCTGAAAAAAGTATTTAATAGTCTTTTATCAGGCGGCAATAAGGTGCGTGCCTTCAACGGTTGGGTCATGCCGGTTTTGATGTATTCTTTCGGCATACTCAAATGGACTCAGACAGAACTAGACGCCCTGGATAGGAGGGTCCGTACATTGTTGACGGCATATCGAATGCATCACTCGCGTTCTTCTTTTATGAGACTGTATATCCCGCGGAGGTGTGGGGGTCGAGGCTTTTTAAACGCTAAGACTCTCCACAATCGCGAGATATGCAGTCTCAGGGAATATTTCCTTGAAACCGACGTGGGGATGCATCGAGATGTGGTCGCGGTGGACAAGGGGCTCACCCCGCTCTCCTTGGCTAAAGAGAACTGGCGCAAACCTGTAGTGCTTGACACTAACGACCGCATGGAGGTATGGCAGAGTAAGGAGCTTCACGGACGCTTTTTCCGGGCCCTGCATGGGCCCGATGTAGACCTATCAGCGTCCGTAGCCTGGCTACGTTCCGGGGACCTCTTCGGAGAAACCGAAGGTTTTGTCTGTGCAATTATGGATGAAGTTATGATGACGAATAACTACCGGAGATTTATTGTGAAGGACGGTACGGTTGACATATGTCGGGCATGCCACCGTCCAGGCGAATCAATCCGTCACATTATCTCCGGGTGTTCTCGTCTGGCTAACGGAGAGTACTTGCATAGACACAACCTTGTAGCCAGGATTATCCATCAGCAACTTGCTCTAAAATACAACCTTGTGGAATCGGAAGTACCGTACTATAAGTATGTGCCCGACCCAGTTCTCGAAAATGGCAGTATCACATTGTACTGGGATCGATCCATCATCACTGATAGGACTATTGTAGCCAATAAACCTGATATAGTGGTGGTGGATCGGTCAGAGCGGCGCGCAATGATTGTAGACATAACGGTCCCGCATGATGAGAACCTCGTGAAAGCCGAGAAAGATAAGCAAATCAAGTATCTTGACTTGGCTCGCGAGGTTGTCGACATGTGGGATGTGGACTCAGCGATCATTGTGCCGATAGTTGTATCAGCCCATGGCTTAATTGCCAAGAGCCTCGACCAATACCTGAGGAGGCTCTCGTTAGGCAGCTGGGTCAAGGGTTTGATTCAGAAAGCGGTGCTCCTGGACACGGCTCGTATTGTTAGGAGGTTCCTCTCTCTGGAGCCCTGACCACCGGTAGCTTGGACCCTGTTCCCGATACCGGTGGGCTACAATTTTTTATATTTTTAAATGTTTTTTTTTTATATTGTTTTTAGTTTATGAAATATTTAAAAATGTAGAAGATTTGTATAAAAATAAATAAAGGATAATAATAATCTTGATCAAATGAATGAATCAAAATGACACATTATCAGCGATAAAGATTAATAAAAATGTGGGTAGTATTTATAAATGGTTGGCGTATTATAAGGCATAGTTTTGGTAAGTGGGTCGTCTTAGGGGCGGATTTGTAGGAGTTGGAGTATACGCTTAGGGGCACTATGCGCAGCAAAGAAAAATTTGGGACTTTTAAAATTTTTAGTTTTGTGTCGTTTTAAAAGGTTTATAATTCGGAAACGGTTCGTCGGAGGACCTTGCATCTCAGAATCTAAATGGTTTCTATGGTCTAGGCCAACCCGATACTGCAATAGAATTGGTAACTTTAGGTAAAAAAAGAAAACTAAAAAATTCGACATTTTTTCTAACCCGTACCCGAATCCCTAAGGCTACACTGCAACCATAGTTTTTCCCATAGTAAAGTGAAGAACTAGGATGAAAAGCTGACACTTGACACAGAACTTGTGCTTCTAAAAAAATCGTTCAAACTCAACAAGTTGCCGGAGAGCTTACATAAAGGGACAATCTAAAAGCTATGAAGATGACGAAAATGCCAAAAATGGGTGACATTATAATAGCTTGTGTCAATCGCGTTGAAAGTCGTTTATTTGAGGAAACCAGTGAACATCGGTTTCATGGAATTGTATTAAAAAAACGAGATGACGTTACTACCAATTTTGGCGTCTCTCACGTTAAAAGATCTAAGGAATGTGTATGAAGGCTTTTCAAAATCATCTCAAACGTAGAATTATAAGTTTCAAACAACTAGAAGTGGCACTTTATATCCGTGCTCATGATTACTCACAGCTTCGATGGAAACGTCTGCGGAAATTGTGGCGGCCCGATTGCGATACAATTTCCCGATACAAATGTGTCCAAGTATGAACGAGGCTTTAGTTACGAGGTACTTAGCTTCATTTTGGTCGAATTCATTCATTTGGAAATCGGGTTTAGGCATAAATTTCCTAGAAATAGTGACTGCTTCACAGCAATCACTAATTTCAAAGAGGAACCTCACCGTTTCGGTCGGCTCAAACGCTGCAAGCACGGTGGGCTGCACGCCAGTGGTAACAAAACTAGTATAAATTGATCTCCTGTTCTGTTGAGACTCCATACTATGCTAGACCAGTTCAAAATCATTCTACTAGCTACATAGATACTTTAATAAAATTTCAACACGAGGTAAAAGAAATGAAAATTTTGGCAATTGGACATTTTGGAAAGTTAACAGGTACGGGGGTAAAAAGCACCCCAGTGATACATATTTCTCTTAATACCTATCTTCAGTCTATCTATTCTTCGTCTAACTATTTACACTCCCGTGCGTTTACTTAATCTCATTACGTCGGAATATGCGGCGGCTGACGGATTTGCGTCGCTCTAATATTACTGGAAGTGGGGGTACGTACACTGTTGGGGTCAAAAATCACCCCCGTCACTGGAATGTTCATAATTATTATTGAAATTTTCAAATTTAATATAAATTAACTAAAAATAACCATTTTGAATAAATGGTTTTTAAACAAAGCTGACATTATGCAACTGTTAGAAGACAACGATTATTCATGTTAGGATTCTAAGTTGTATCTTAATTAATAAAACAGAAAATAAAAAAATATGGTTATTCGTATTACTAAACTGTCTTAGCGATTTATATGTATAGAGGGTCACTTTTAACCCCCGGTACTAGCTATGTTACTCATCGAATCCAGTTAAGGGTTAAAACATTTTGAAACCGTTGGACATTTTGACAATTATTGTAACTTGAATAGAAAACAACGTCATAGATCTACTCAAAAAAAAAATCATGAAGTCTTTTCTTTTTTATTAATAGCCTAGTGGTGTGACCGTCGGACTACAAAGTCATAGATCTCGAGTTCGAATCCGTAGGCACGCACCTCAGATTTTTCGGATTCATGTGCGTATTTCATAATCATAGATCTCGAGTTCGAATCCGTAGGCACGCACCTCAGATTTTTCGGATTCATGTGCGTAATTCATAATTATCACTTGCTTCGGTGAAGGAAACAAGCATGCCTGAGAGACATTTCTTGACGGCATGTAAAGCCAAGTCAGAAGTCCATGGGCGGTACTACACAAAATTTAATGATTATCAATACTTACCTACTACAAAATAAAAACCCACCATACCTAACGCTACTCTGTCTCATTCTTGTTTATAATATTATCAAAGGTACTTCCCTTTTTCCAACATTACGGCTAATTAACTTAATATTTTCATAATCAAGTTTGTGCTCAAATTAAATTGTGATGAGATGAAATTAATTGAAGATTTTGATGTTTAATAACTTTGAGGCAGCCGCGAAATTTGGTTAGAAATTGCGAAATACTGAATAACTTGGCGTACCCACAAATTGCGCGTGATTTGTAAAATAAGAAAATTTATTGAAGTGTAAAATTCGATGTATATGTTTTTGACAGTTTTAATTTCATTACAGATTATGTTTTTTTTATATTTTTATTTAAGTCCTATTTTTTGTTATTAGGGTTCATTTTTCTTGACTGGTTATTTAGAAGTATATTCGCAGAACGAATGGCCGATGGGGCCGGAAAGTTCTGAAGTGGCGACTGCGAACCGGAAGACGTTGCGTTGAATGGCCTCCCCCACTAAGTGGACCGATGACCTGGTAAAGGTAGCAGAGATCCGCTGGATTCGAGACATACGGGACCGGTCAATGTGGCGACACTTGGGGGAGGCCTATGTCCAGCAGTGGTCTTTCGGCTGAAATGATGATGATGATGATGATGATGATATTAGCCAATGATTAACAGCTGTAATTGTGAATTTATCTTTTTCTGTTCAAAGGCTTCGTTACTACTGAAATATTGAATGATTGAGAAGTGTTTTTTGTTCGTGTTTAAAATGACTTTTGACATTCTTTCTATGGATAGTTTTTAGTACCATGTAAGTGGCCAACCTCTTGTGGGAACCCAACACTGTTTACATAACACGCAATACCATTCGAACAGGATTGAATGGCGTATTCGCGCGATACAATAATTCATAATTATGACTCCATCATGTGCCTAGAATTTTCCCGACTATGTTTGGGTCCGCTTCCATTCTAACCGGATGCATCTGAATACCAGTATTTTAAATGGAGCGACTGCCTATGTAACCTCCACATTCCAATGAGTACTGGGTACTACGATACCTCTTGTTAAGACTGGTTGTCAGACTTTCGGGCCACTGACTACCTGTAACGACTGTCAAAGATCTAAACATCACAGCCGAGACCAACAGCTTAACGTCCTTTACGACGCACGGAGGAAGCTCGGCATGTAATGGGTGATTACCTAGGCAAGCGTGGCTTAACCTGAAGATCGATCCGAATGGCTGATGTTATATAACGACGACCCCTCATAAGACTCCATACGAAAACTAAGTAGGTAGTGACTGAGAGCTTCAAAGAAAAAGTAAAAATAAATAATTTTTCCTTTCCTACAACTATTGAGAAACAACGACCGGTTCAAAGCATACTTACAATAATTAAATTGTAAATTATGTAAGGTCTATCTTTTCATACACGAAATATTTTAAGAGTAACTTCTGTAAGTCGTAAAGTCGCCATAGCAACGAAAAAAAAAAATTATCGGAGTGTTCTTTTTTTTTTAAATTATTATAATTCTAAAATTTTTGAGATTTTTTGCATAAAACCTTTACTCCCATATTCTAACTATGTCAGTAGGTAAATACGACTTGGTAAACTAGGGTAATGGATGCTTAAAAATAAGGAGTCAGTATTTATTAAGTAGTGGGTCAAGTAATTTTAAATTATTATTTTTTATAAACAAATATACTCGGACAAAAAAAAATCCCTTGAAATGGCTTTGTTATAGCCGTTAGATGATTCCCTGAAAATATTTCGTGTATGATTAGTTAAACCCTATATAAAAACATAAACTTGCATCAAATTACAGCAGCAAGGAAGTCCATCCGTATTTAACAGAAGCACAAAAAGAGACTCTCGAACAATTTTTTCCCACAATTCATCTCTTCATAGACAGCAAAGGACGGACAGCCTAATCCCCGGATCGACCCGTGTATCGCCTCTTTAATCAAGAAAGTAAGGGATTTACCCTCAGAGCATTTTTTACCCCATAATTATAATAACTGGATGATTCTGCAAAGATTAGCAAGGCCACTTCTGGGTAAGCAAGAATTTCTGCGACATACAACCGATTACACCGTCCAACATTTAGAAATATTTATTTCAAAAGGACTTTTGAATACCAAATCCACTTATGTCAAATTGAAATGAGGGTACAAAAGAACGCAGGTAGTCTTAAAAAAATCGTTTTCCCTTTTTTATCGCATTTGGGGAAATTGAATTGAACGCCTGTGGTTACCTTCCTAAGGGACATGTCGCAAGAGATTAGGAATTATTGGGGATGTATTCATTTATTTAAGGGTGAATTTACGGAAATCTAGAACGTGATAATACGGAATGGTGTAACTGAAACTAACTCTGTAGAAATCTGTGTGTATATATATGTATAGTCTGTGAAATTAACTGCCAGCTTCTCTGTTGCCCGATCATTATAATCTAGATATCTCTAAAGTTCGAGTGAATCGGTTTCTTCTAGGCAAGCGTGCTTCACAATAGGCGCATTATCGCTCCACATCAGGCGAGTTGCGGCCGAACACAAGCCCAACTAGCATAAAAAAGCCCTTTGTCAAATTGATTTGTATGTTATTCTTATTATTGTTCATATCGTAAATATCCGAGAAGTTATTCAGGCCATAAATACTACAAATACTAATATTGCCTTTGTTATTCATGACAATTACTCACTGTATCATAAATGTTGGGCTATCAATCAATTGTATACCTATTGCTCGGTTGCATCCCTTATTCCTACCATATACTTCTCTTCCTCCTTTAAAATGGACACAAATTGTGAAATATAGCAGTGTTGTCCTGTCCCTATAGCACAGCATCCTGCTAAGAGGTAACCTGCTTGTCACAGCCACGACGTGCAAGCTGTCAACTGTTTTTGGTCCGTCTTGTTGTATTTTTAAATATTAATCGGATCCGCGGACATAAAATGAATTGGA
Source organism: Noctua janthe (assembly GCA_910589295.1). Taxonomy (NCBI): domain Eukaryota; kingdom Metazoa; phylum Arthropoda; class Insecta; order Lepidoptera; family Noctuidae; genus Noctua; species Noctua janthe. The sequence continues at coordinate 5,218,702 of OU342556.1, read as the reverse complement.
TAGCGCGCCAGTGTGCAGTGGTGACATCAAGCGACTTACTTACCCGTCTAAGCATCACATAGCTTGCTTCTACAGAGCCCCGATGTTCAAGTCGAGGCGAGGGTGACATTCAATGTCTGATCGCGGAGGAGTTGTGACGTCTTGGAACTGCACCCGATTCATTGTACTCCGTGGTGTTGTGTTAAGTTGTAATCTCAAGTAATTTGTTAGTTTTGCTAGAAACAGTGTATCGCACCTAGTGTGTTTTCATAGCACGAAACCCATCGTCTGTCCACATGATGTACGAGCCTAACGGAATAAATCCTGACATATCCGACATATTTGTTATGCGTTGTATGTTAATTGTTTTTTTTTTTGTAATTTTGCATGCACGTCATGTCTCTGCGACAAATAAATAATTTTTCTTTCTTTCTTAAAGGTCACTTTCCAGTTTCCAGTCCTGTGTGTACAATCAGATGTGATTCAAGATTCAAATCCTATTAAAATCAAGCCTACTCAGGCTCTGTGAGTGGTTTTTAATCTCGGGGACCTTATTCGTGAGATTTAACAAACCTGCGCCTAAATTAATTTGTTATTGTTGTAATTTGCTTGACTCCTAGCAATGAGTCTTAAGGCATTTCTTCGGGATATACCTTTGGTTCCCCTCTCGAGTGTAATGACTCAAAACACAACACTCAAACTCAAACTCTCACTGGCGTCAAAATGTATTTCTAACAATTTTTTTTTTTTTGATTATTCTGCTCATACACTACTTGTTTTGTCTTTTAGAAAAATAAATTATAGTCTTTTTCTAAATAAAACAAGTACAATATAAACAATGCATTAACCATCTATTCTTTTTATCTCTAGGGAAGGCACAAAACCTAAGGGGAGAGGCCTCTCTGCCACCGAGAGGTCGGCGCGGCTTGCCGAGGAGGGGCGCCATCCGGGGGTGGCCGCCGGTCACGGGGTGGCCCGTTCGGGCTCCTCTGGCGACAAAGCGGGCGCAGATGGCGACTCCAATGCGGAGCGTAAGGCCGGACTCGCGAAGGAGGTGGAGGCGGCGCTGAGGGCTGTCTCGTTGAAACAAAAGCCCTCCACCAGGCAAAGGGCTATACCTGCAGCGGTCGCCTCCATTATGGCATCAGCAGAGGCCAGATTTGCGGGGCACCCGCCAGACGGCTTGGCCAAACTGAGAGTGGAGGTCGCTCGACTGACGGCCGCCACGGAGCTTCTCAAAGAGGAGAACATGAAGCTACGAGCAGACCTGGCCAGTCTGCGCGAGTCCGGCTCTCGCGAGGTGCCCCAAAATGGGGGCCAGAAGCATCCAAGCCAGCCCGTGCCGGTGGAGAACCAGGTTCTGAATCTGGTTCGGCAGGAGCTGGCTGCCTTCCAGGCGCGGTTCTCCGTCCTGGAGGGCATTGTCCTGTGCCTCCCCTAGCGGTAAACAAGGCGCCCCCGGGCCCGAGGGCGGCCTCATATGCGTCTACTGCGGCCTGCGCAGCGGGGCCATCCAGCCAGCCCCCCGGCAGGGTTATGTCGGCCCCGACGAAACCGGCTCCGGTTAGGAAGGCGGCGGCCCTGAAACAAGGCAAGGCGGCGGCCCAAAAGAAGGGCAAGGCGGCGAATATGCCAGCGCCAGCCGCGAGACAGCTGCTTGGTGGGCTGGGTTTCGGCGCAGGTGAAGCTGCTGGAACCCAGACCTCTGAGGTGCTTCCGCTGCCATGTAGGGCACCACGTGTCGGTCCGGTGCACCTCGGAGGTGGACCACAGCGGCTTGTGCTTCCGCTGCGGCCAGCCTGGTCACATGGCCACGGCTTGCTCCGCCGCGCCACGCTGCGCCGCATGTGCGGCAGCTGGCAAGGCGGCCGATCACCGGGCAGGGAGCAAGTCCTGCTGTACTCTCGCCAAGGCCAGGGGCAAGGGAAGGCCCTCCGGCACCACCGCCAAAACCCCCACCGTCGCCACCACCGCAGCCGCCGCCACTGTCGCCGCCGCTGCCGCTATGCTGCAACTTCCGCAGCGGAGCCCTCGCAGGGGGCCCGGGAGGGGGCTGAAATGGAGTGCCAGTAACGGCCCCATTACGCCTTCTCCAGGCGAACATTAACCACTGCGCCTGCGCTCAGGATCTGTTGCTCCAGAGCATGGCGCAGTGGTCGATTAACATCGCCGTGGTCGCTGAGCCGTACTTTGTCCCGCCCAGGGATGACTGGGTGGAGGACCTTAGCGGCTCAGTGACCTTAATTGCGTCGGTCGCCGCCGGTACCCCGACCCTTGAGAGTGTCAGGAAGGGTCAGGGGTGCGTAGCACCACGGTTCGGGGAGATCGTTGTAGTGGGAGTCTACTTCTCCCCGAGCCGAACTCTCGCCGAGTTCCACAACTCCCTCACGGAGTTGAGTGTCGTCATCGGAAGCCATTCCCTCCCCGTGCTTGTGCTCGGGGACTTCAATGCCAAGAATTTGGCTTGGGGTTCTCGTTACACGGACGTGCAGGGTAGAATGGTGGAGGACTGGGCTCTGGAGACAGGCCTGGTCGTCCTAAATCGGGGTTCTGCCCCCACGTGCGTGCGGATGCGGGGCGAGTCGGTGGTGGACATCTCGTTCGCCAGCCCCGCTCCGTCACCGCGTGTCGTTGACTGGCGCGTCATGGAGGGGGTGGAGACCTATTCCGACCACCGGTACATCCGGTTCGACGTCTCCACCCAGTCCTCAAGCGTGCCGGTCCTACAGGCCCCGAGTGGTCCGCGATGGGCGCTAAAGCAGCTGGACCGGGAGCTCCTCCTGGAAGCCTCAATCGTGCAGGCCTGGGTGTCATCACCAGTCAGGCCTGCCGACATCAACAACGAGGCGGGTTGGTTCCAGGAGGCCATGTCCGAGATTTGCTACGTGGCAATGCCCCGAGTTCGGCCAGGAAGCGCCCGGCGTCAGGTGTACTGGTGGTCGCGAGAGCTGACGTCTCTGAGCAAGGCGTGCATTGCCGCGCGGCGCCTGTACGCCAGGCATCGCAGGCTCCGCATCCGCCCTCCGGATGCGGCAGCCATTGAGGCGGAGCTGTACGAGGGGTACAGAGTGGCGACGACCGCCCTCCAAGAGACTGTCCGGCGGGCCAAGAATTTGGCCCGCGAGGAGATGCTGGAGTCTCTGAACGGAGATCCGTGGGGGCGCCCTTACAAGATGGTGCGGGACAAACTCCGCACCCGTGCCCCCCCGCTAACGCAGAGTCTCCGGCCTGAGCTCGTAGAGGACGTGGTGAGCACTCTGTTCTCTTCGCGAGGGGAGCATCCTCCCCCGCCTATGGCTCTGCCGCCGCGTGCGGTGCCGGAAGCGGACCACACTGATGACGATGATGACGTTCCGGAGGTGACTGGGGTAGACCTGAGAGTGGCGGTACGCAGGCTGAAAACCAGAAACACCACCCCGGGACCCGATGGCTTGCCTGGCAAAGCCTGGGTCCTGGCCTCTGAGGCTCTCGGGCACCGACTGGAAGGGCTCCTAAGCGCATGCTTGGAGAGAGGCCAGTTTCCGCTTCGTTGGAAGACGGGAAGCTGGCCCTCATCCAGAAACCAGGGCGCCCTGCGGACTCTCCGTCCGCATACCAGCCCATCGTGCTGCTCGACGAGGTGGGCAAGCTCTTTGAAAGAGTCATTGCCAACCGCCTCGCCGGGCACCTTGCGGGGATGGGGCCGGATCTTGCGGAACACCAGTTTGGTTTCCGCAAGGGGCGCTCGACGGTGGACGCCATCATGCACGTGAGAGCCCTCACGACGGGGGACGTGGTGTCCCGGGGCGGGGTCGTCTTGGCGGTGTCTCTTGACATCGCCAACGCCTTCAACTCCATGCCCTGGAGCTGCATTAGGGAGGCATTCCGTTATCACCGGGTGCCGACCTACCTTCGTCGTGTGGTCGGGGACTACCTGACGGATAGAGCCGTCATCTACCCTGGTCGAAGCGGAATGGAATCGAACGGAAATGGAACCGGCGAGAGATGTCGTGAGGTGTTCCACAGGGATCGGTTCTGGGGCCGGCCTTATGGAACATCGGTTACGACTGCGTGCTGCGCGAGAGGATCCGGCAATTGGGTCTCGAGGTGGCACTGTACAAGTCCGAGGCCATGTGTTTTCATGGGCCTCGGAATGCGCCACCGTCGGGATCCCTACTGACGGCAGGAGGGGTTTCCATCGGCGTCGGGTCGACGTTGAAGTACCTAGGACTCGTCCTCGACAGCCGGTGGAACTTCGTGGAGCACTTCCGACGTTTGGCCAAACTGGAACGGACAGGGGCTGCCTTCAAGCGGCTCTTGCCCAACCTGAGGGGTCCAAACGCCTCCTGCCGGAGGCTATACGCGGGGGTCGTGCGGTCCATGGCCCTTTACGGGGCCCCGGTGTGGGCGCGTTCTTTGAGGCGGCAAGCCGCCCACTACCTGAACGCGCCCCAAAAGGTATAAAAGATTAGCTATAAGGCTAATCCGGGGGTACCGCACGATCTCCGGCGAAACGGCTAGCCTCCTTGCCGGATTGCCGCCATGGGATCTGGAGGCGATAGTCCTCGCACGCCTGCACGAATGGCGCGCGGAGGCACTACGTCGGGAGGAAACTCCGCTGCTGCGGCAAATTGCCGCTCAGCGGACAGACCTCCGGCATGATCTCATGGCGACATGGAGAGAGCGACTGTCGCAACCCCGTGCAGGGCACGCCACCATAGTGGCGATAAGTCCCCTCTTTGAGGAGTGGCTAGAGAGGCGCCATGGCGCCCTCACCTACCGCCTGACGCAGGTCCTCACCGGACACGGTTGTTTCGGGAGGTTTCTGCACCGAATCGGGCGGGAGGAAACGCCCGGGTGTTTCCGTGTTCCACGTGCGCCTCAAAGTGATGTCAGCAAATAAGTAGGGGTCCACAAGGGCCGATGCCTGCCAGGGCTGCGGGACTGTTCGAAAGAGATACCGTGGCCCTGGAACACAAAGGGCAAAGAAGGAACATGGATGAGTTTTAGTCAGTACAAGTCTGACACTCCCTTCCGCTCCGCCCAGAGTGGGGGTGGGGGTCATTTGATGATTTCCCACCCGGAAAAAAAAAAAGGCACAAAACCTAATAGTGCCTTACCTAGCTCCTGTGTGCGGCAGTCCTAGTTTCTCTGGCTACCAGTAAAAGATAAGAGTTTGCATAAAAATAGAACATAATATATGCAATTTCAGACAATAATCAATTCCCAAGTTCTTAAAGAGAAGCTAAAAGAGATTGTATTGTTATTTAGCCCTTCGCCACCGCTTTTAATATGTACTACCCAAAAAGGAATCGTATTAATGTAACTAAAGACTCGTCGCCACTGGTTCTAATGTGTGTAAGTAAGATGGTCCCCTATTACAGAGGGCCGGGTATAGGTAATTAGCTTAAGAATAGGGTCACGTTGGGCAGTCTTCGCTGTGGAAACGTGCATATTATGTAATCGTACTCGTTTCACGTACGATTGTTTTTGTTAATGGTGGTTAACTTTTGCTACATTTCTTTATACAATAAGTTCGTGCTTCGAAGTTTCACGGTGTAGGAGGGATGTAGTGACGAGTCAAGAGAGCTCATTCATTCGCATGATAACGGGTGACAACGCTCCTCCTGTATGGCGAAGCTACTGCAGATACTGTCTCAGTAACGGTAGGCCTATAGTTTTAATTACATGGACAGCCTCGTACATTATAATCAAATAGAGTTTTACTACGCACATGATTGTAAAGAACCCTCCTTGTTCAAATGGACTTTGAACCTAATCACGTAAGTCATTTAATTGTGATTCCAAAACCTGACAGTCATCTCCGATTCTGAATTTAAAAATAAACAAAAGCCACTCACCAATAGGAGCTGGACCACCAAGCCAGCCAGGCGCCCATCCAGAACCCAGCCCCTTCCTCTGCCTCGCCAGGAGTTGTATCGTCAGGGTATACGTCAGCAGCATCACCATCAGAGGTATGTAGAACGAGATGATGGATCCGATAGCCTTGTACAAGTTGTCTGGGACCTGGCAGGAGCCGTCGATGAGGACTGAATCGGCGTTCTGTGGGAGAGAAGAGTCGTTTAGAATTTGGGTGAAGATTTTGAAGTGTGTCAAGTGTTTGGTGGTGAGGGTCTTGCTGTTTTTGCCAGTTAAAGTAATCCAACGGTAATAACGTGAAAAAAATTTACCGCAACCAAATTATCTATCAGGCTATCCATATCGCTGATAAATTAGTTAAAGTATGAGAAGGTATCTTAATGTGTAATCATAAAAAAAGTTAAAAAACACGATTCAAACATACTCCTAAGATGTTGGTTGTACACTTGTACAGTCGACACGAATGTTACATGTCAATGGTAATTCCTGGAACTTCAGCTGTCCGGTATAGTACGTAGTTTCCAAATAGAATAGCAGGCCAGCATTATAAAAGGTGAAAGAGACATCGACGTACAAATGAATACCTCGTATTCAGTACATGATTCCGAAACAGATGCAGAATGTCTTCGACAAGGTGTACTCGTTTTAAACGAGAACTGCCACAATCTAGGTTCAATTCGAAAATACGAAAGGCTAAAGTCGTTACGCTGTCTGTCTTACCTACCCACATTTAAGATACCTAAATATAATAATGTCTATGGAACAAGGACGTGGGAATGCATGCTACCATCTATTAAGAATGATTTACCGTTAGAAATCTGCAATGCAATAAATATGAAGAATTGCTCGAAGGTACTAAAGAGATACTTTCTAGATTGTGGTACAATATAGGAAGTGTGTTTTAAGAGCCGACCTATACTTTTTCTATATATTTCCTATTTATTATGTAATTCTTAAGTTATGTAATGATACCTCCTTCTACGAAGCAGTCATGCTAGTGAAGGAGGTGGCGGGACGTGAGAGGGAAAGAACCTCACGTATATACGATATTTTTTTTAATTGCCGAACAATTTCTATGGACTGGGTGTAGAACTTTTTCATTGGCAATTAAAAAAAAAATCTGCTGTTTTTTTAACAGCTGGTTTTTTACGGAATAATGTGCTGAATACGTGGTATTTGTTTGTGGGTCGATATCCCTTCCCACAAGTCGACCAATTCAATCAATTCTGCTACCACTGACAACAAAGACATCGATCTTTCTCGTCTACTATTTGACATTTATAACTTATTACCAAGTACATAAACGTCTAATAATATTTGCCTTAGCGACTATTCTAGGTTTTCAAGGTCTTCACAATGTTTATCTTACTTAAAGAAAACGCTCTTTTAACTTAAATGGAAAAGAAACAGGTTTTCTTACCAACTGTTAATATCCAATACAAAGTTTAAATTATTGTTTACATTGTTTTCCATTTTCGGGAGCAAAGTTTGGTGATAATGTAATGAAAACAATCCAGGTTGAACAATCGCGATTAAAATGAAATAATACGAACCGAATTAGGTGAAAGTATTTTAATGTTAAAAGTTTACTAACAGATCATCATCTTCTACTCTTGTCCTACTACCTGACTTACTACTTGTAACACGTTTTTTTCTTCCATTCTCCACTGTCAACCGTCACGCTATCATTTACTACTTCTTCTTTCATAACATTCCTCATATAATCCATGCATCGCTTCCTTGATCTTCCTCTCCCTCTCCATCCACATTCATCACTCTCATTAGTCACATGCGATTCATTCCTCTTTATTACATACAGAAGATTCTCTTTCAACTTTTCTGTAACTGACGCAACAGAAAAAAAAAAAAAACGAAAAATGACGGAAGGAAATTGGTTACTGCTTGCCTATGGACTCTTCTGACAAAAAACAGTATTTCTATATACTTTATTTGTTACTTCCAAAGAGATTTACAGAGATTTAAATACTTATAGAGCGGATTAGAAATATTTTCACACAAAATTTTTAATCCCGAACATTTTCGATTTTGACACACGAATGCTACCTGACAAGCGGGCGTATGACACTAGACAGAACGATTTGTTACTAAGTAGTCATAAGTTTTGGATTACAATTTCCTTCGTCTTGTCCCGTCTATCGCTCATAAATAATTGAATGTCTTTGGTCACTTCACACTAAAGATATAATTATAAGTATTGACCAATACTTATAATGTCTTCGTCCGGCTCAAAAGATTCACACACAATATTTCTATAAACATACTATATTTGTTACTTCACACTAAAGACATAATTATAAGTATTGACCAATGTTTATTATGTCTTCTTCTGGCACAAAAGATTCAAACACAATTAAAAAATATCTTCTGCTTGACGGGAGAACATAATTGCGGGTAACATCCGCTAACCAGCACTGATTCCACATGCATAGTGGATTACAGTCTGCGCCTCTCAAAGAAAGCATGCCTGTATCCTAACAGTAGGAACACTAAAAGCGGTATATGCTTACAATTTAATGTTATACAGTCTTCTTAAAAGGGTAGTTTTTACGCCTATAGCGATCTTCGAAATCATTTTCTCAAACACCTAAATATTTACGTAACTACACATTTCGAAATGTAAAAAACAAACAACCGAATGAATAAACAAATACCACGTTACCACTCATTTATTTATCAAACATCAAAAATGTTCAGGAACGAACAGTGAACACACACAAACATTATCGTTACGATAAATATTGGTTTATTTTTCGTTACGATATTAAGACGTTACCCATTTCGCGCTAAGGTAACTATAACAATAAAATATTATGATAATATCACCCAGAGCGAGAGAATCTAGATTGAGCAATAAGCGTTTATATCTTTAACGGAGAAAATAATCTAGTGAACGTTAATATTTATAAATAGGATTATATGTAACAAAGTTTTGCCTCCGACTTTGCCTGAGCTGAATATAAATTATTTAAGACTAGCTGATGCCGACGAAAATGTGGAGTTGGGCAAGATTGGTTGGCTAGCCGCGGAGATGGCCGATGGAGTAAGGTTTTAGCAGGATGGTAGACGAGGAAGGAACTTAAGAAACCGTTCAAAAGCGCGTTGGATTGACGAAATCGTCAAGATTGTTGGAAACAAATGGAAAGGGACGGACAGAACGAAGAGGAGTGGCAGAGGAAAAGGACGGCCTGGCTGAAATGATGATGATGATGTCCGCGGCTATGCGGACGACTTTGCCAACGTCGGGTTCGTTAATTGTTCCACGGGATCGTACTACCGGGATAAAAAGTATCATATCATACCACGCCTGTAATCCGCGAAGGGTTAGGCAGAGGTGTAAATAATAGTATACCCACATTTCGCCAGTTATATTTAAGTCCCATGTAATAGGGGGCGAGTCTATTACTAGCAATTGGACACAAATCCAGACTCCGTGGCTGCTACTGAGAAGGTCCTGATAAAACCCAATAAAACTTAGCCCGACCCGGGAATCGAACCCAGGGCCTCATGCTCAGCAGTCCACTCGATCATTCGAGGCAGTCATAAAAAGTATTATAAACTATCTGTTAGCCAATTTCCATCAGAATACGTTTAGTAGTTTTGCGTGAAAGAGTAACAAACATCCATACATCCATCTTCACCAATTTTCGCATTTATAATAGCGTTAACATTTATAAATAGGATAATATGGAACAAGGTATTGCCATTTTACCTGAGTAGAATAGAAATTATTTAAGATGTAGTCTTACCTACGCAGAAACTCACTTGAATATAATCAGAAATTTAAAACGTGCTTCTTTTAATCAACTAGATATTTTTCATGAGCATAAAATCAACATTTTCTGTGTACACTAATGAGACTGACTTGTTCGTCTAGTGGACATAAGCGTGACTGCTGATCGTGGGGTCTTGGGTTCGATTCCCAGGTCGGGCAACGTGTTATTAGGTTTTTCCATCAGAAATTTCTCAGTTACAGCCACGGAATCTGGATTCATGCCCGATTGATGGTAATAGACTCGCCCCCTATTTCATGGGACATAAAGAACATAACTGGCGAAATGTGGGTCTACTATAGGTACACATCTGTCTAACCCTTCGGGGATTAAAGGCGTGATGTTATGTTATGTTAAGTAATCAACGTTCTTTTTGCTGGGTAGCAAGCTTCGTCTCTGTGAGAGTTAGTAGGCTGTTATCCAGCACATGGAGCCGGTGCGGGTATTTATTATGGGCAAGTTTCAAGCTAGTACACCCAAACAAACAAACAGACAACGCTAGCAGAGCAAGCAAGTTTGCTAGATGCAAACTTCAAACCTACTCAGATCAGATCAGATCAGATCATTTTTTTCTTTGCAAACATGGGTAGGGCATAGATGTTATTTTATAATGAGGTTCTCCACATTTTGCCGTCACATGGGCATGCAAATAGTTTGTTTACAATTATAAATTTAAAATAAGTAGCACTCGATCCAAATGTATGTGAGAGCTGATTTTTTTTCCCGATTTCGGTGGTGGTCGCATGGAGAAATTTGTCCAGTTGAAGGGTCTGAATCATCATCTGCCTAGCCTTTTCCCAACTATGTTAGGGTCGGCTTCCACTCTACCGGATGCAGCTGAATACCAGTATTTTACATGGAGCGACTGCCTATCTGATCTCCACAACCCAGTTAGTATTAGGTAATACGATACCCCTTGGTACCCGGTTGTCAGGGTTTTTAAGGCCACTGACTACTTGTAACGACTGTCAAAGATCTACAAATGACAGCCGGGACCAACAGCTTAACGTTCTTTCTGAGGCACGGAGGAAACTCGGTATGTAATGGGTGGTCACCCATCCACAGATCAACCTAGGCAAACACGGCTTAACCTAAAGATCGATCCGAGCGGCTGTTATTATTTAGCCACGAGCTGCTGGTGAGTGGTCCGAATCATACCCTGAAATATGACCACACCTTTCTGGTAGGTACACACGGCGGCACATGAAGCTGTACATTTCCAATATAATTTGGCCTCGCTTTGATTTCGATTTCCTTTACAATGAGAGATCCGCATAAACTGGTTTTGTATTGTTTCATTGGCCGTCGTGCGTACACGGTGTATACAACATTATTTTTAGTATATGCGAAACCTGAATATAGTTTGTTTATAATAAGTAACTGAATCGATTCCAATAACTTTTGTTATAATTTGTCCCAAAAATATTTTTAAAAAGTTACAAGTTGGACGCCAAACGACACTAAGTATCTATCGCAATCATTTGGGTATCTACTACCAAATTATTATTATCAATGGGCTCAAGACGATGCTGGAGGCGCGCGTGGCGGCGCCGCGTTGTGATCACGTTTTTGTGCAGACAACCAGGTAACAGAACAAGCTTATATCTTTCCATAAAAATACTAGATACGTGTTTCAGGTTTCGCAATATACTAAAACTAATGTTGTATATACATACTTACGGAGTTCATAGATTTATTTACACGGAGCCATTTTATAACCTGTTGAGTGCAATAATGTGAAGTCCCGCACTAAAAAAAGTTTTATCGTTCCAACAGTTTCATTTCAATTGAGCAACATGTAATATTGAGTTCAACTACATTGCTCCAAATTGCTCTATTTCTGGGCAAGATTGAGCAACAACACCCTAAAATACTCTTTAAAATTCTTTTTTTTTTAAATTTATATAAATAAAATAGCGATCCGCCTCTGCTTTGTACAGCGCCATCTATCGGGTCCAAGCTACCATCTTTCAAGGTGGAACCAGTTATACACATTCTTAAAATTTCATTCGATTCGGTTGGGTGGTTTCGGAGATTGGCCGGTACAAAAGTGACACGTAATTATTAAATACATTTTTGAATTTTCGTCTGCATTTGTCACTATGTCTAAGACCTAAAAGAAAAACGGTACATAATCGTTATCATTGAATAGATCTATTTACCTAAATACGGAATATTGTTTTACACCTTCATCTCCGCAATTTTTCAATTTTTCCCTAACTTGATCACACTAAGACTTCAAGTCTCTTAGCAAGGAACACAAGATTTAATTAATTTCATTCATTACAATTTCAATAGTTAATCGTGCACATTAACAAAAGATCCTAGCTCATTGTTAGGAGTATCGGTCTGGTAATACTTTAATCATAGCTGTGAGCTATTGTCAGTCTTAAGTTCAGGGATAAAAGGTGTATTAGGTAAGCAAGTGTTTACTGTTAAACTAAAAAACACGAAAAACTATTTGACACTCGCTTGTTTGCCGGAGTAAGCGGGATGGAAGATTTAGAAATACCCGTGAATGAGTGAATATGCAATACGTCAATTTATCACAAAATCAAGTGTGACAACACGACGAACGAAATCCTTCTTGGATGAGTTCCGTTTCACGATGATTTTTTGTTTGAAAATTGAAAAATCTTCAATATTTCTTATTAACTCCTAAAAGTAACCTAAAAGTAGCATTTTGAGTCGTGTAACATGGAGACATGAGAAGGTCACAAGTAACGTAAAATTTTACAAAAGTAACATTCTGGCAAGGCTGGGTGTTTGCTTGGGTATCATGCGTCGTCAGCCGCATACCCCTCGTCTCATTCCGCACCTCCAACATAGGCTTTAACTTATCCCGAAATCTAAGTAGACAGTCACGCACGCACGCGCGTGTTTCACACTCGCCACTCGCCGAACAAGTCAGTTTTACAATATTTCTAAATCTATGGGTACAATGTAGGTCTTATCGTTGATAGCGATCTCTTCCAGACGATCTTTGGAAGGACACAACGAACTTAAAATAGGGATCCTAAAAATTTAGTACTTACTAAGTTTGTACACGAAATTTTACAATTATTAACAATCGCTGTTTTACTCAACGTCTGTCTCCAATTCAATTGTAATCGGATCCCATTTCAAATGATTGCTCGTTGAAACAAACGCTTTAAAGAAACTTTATCAATTAATTGATCAACAGTGTTATCAATCACCAAGAAGTTTCAATTTAATTGATCTTTTATCATTGAATGCACAAGACAAAGATTAATTGGTTATAAATAAAGGTAAATAATGGAGGATAAAACATTGGAAAACTTGGTAATCGTTCGTTGAAGTGTAATCAAGTTTTACTCTGACGATTAACTCGCAATTAATTGGAATTTGATTCCAATTAGTTTGCAAAGCTGTTGAGCTATTTTATTTGAGAACACTCTTGAAGATTCTGTATTAAACTGGAATATTGCAATGTCATCGAAGGAGATAAGTCTGGCCATATTGGGACGAATGCCGCACGATTATTCGCCCAAGTTTGAACACCTCCACACAGGTTCGTTCACTAAATCAGCGCGATCGAATTTCGTCCCGCATCCTGTACCGGTTTCGCGTCAGTTTGACCAGAACTTTATTAAATTTATATTGTCACTTCATATCTTCCGTGAATATTTTAGTCTCATATTGTTCCCCTGACCTGCCGCCATGTCATCAATCCAGTGTTAATTCTGTGAACTAGTATTTAATTAAAATACTGAACACTGTTAATTATCCTATTTTAAAACGTGCGTTTTTTTACGTATTTTTCTTTTGAGCTGACGTTGCTTCAAAATCATCATCTGCCTAGCCTTTTCCCAACTATGTTGGGGTCGGCTTCCAGTCTAACCGGATGCAGCTGAATACCAGTATTTTACACGGAGCGACTGCCTTTCTGACCTCCACAACCCAGTTTGTACTGGGTAATACGATACCCCTGGGTAAGACTGGTTGCCAGACTTTCGGGACACTGACTACCTGTAACGACTGTCAAAGATCTACAGATGACAGCCGGGACCAACGGCTTAACGTGCTTTCCGAGGCACGGAGGAAACTCGGTATGTAATGGGCGGTCACTCATCCACAGACCAACCTAGGTAAGCACGGCTTAACCTAAAGATCGACTCGAGCGGCTGTTATTATTTAGCCACGAGCTCCTCTGACGTTGCTTCAAAAATAAAAGATAAATAAATATTTTTATAAAGTTGAAGGTATCAGGGTCCTTGGGGTATCTCCTAAGGACATGGGTACATACTAAAGAGGCCCCTCGGGAGAGTTATGTCTAATATGAAGTGACATCAACATGGGATTCTTTCATTCTTCCTACTTGTGTCTTGGGTATAACAGCCAAACAAATTTTCTAAAGTATTTCAGATGTTGTTTTTTACTATATGCAATAATAAAATGCTTTATTAACAGTTAGTTTTACTCTTGTAATTAAAGTGTAGGAATAAAACGTATTTTTAACCGACTTTGAACCACGTTTTTGTGGTTTTTTTTTGGGAGTGGTTGTTTTTTTTTCGGTCTAATCAGATGCAGCTGAATACGGGTATTTTATATGGAGCGACTGCCTATCTAACCTAGACAACCCGGATGGACCCGGTGGAGTCACAAAATTGAATTTCGAAGCGATCCAAAATAACAGTTACAAAAATATACTCATAAAAAGAATCAATTTCAATAACACATAAATAATAAAAATACACACAGTCGAACAAAGAACATCTTCCTTTTGGAAGTTGGTTAACAAAAATAATATACGACTTACCAAAACCACTTCATCTTTCATAAAAGAAAATGAGTAATTTTCTCAATGAACCGTCAGATGAACTTGCAGCTAAATGAAAATCTATTTCGGTCCAAAAATAACGGTTTTTAATTTCACGGTACATGCGTAATCGTTGAGTTATTTAATACTATAATCTTTTAGGAGTTAGCACACAAAATTGAAAGCGCAGTGACCTTATAAATTATAATTTTTCTGGAAATTTTCTCCTCTATTCAGCGGTCTGCATAATAAGCGCGAAGAAAGTGAGATATATGGAAGATCATCGAATGGATATAGTATAATTAAAAATACAGTCTTCGTTTTTCTTTTGACATCGTAGTTAATTATTTTTATAAAAGAGAACCCAATTTTATAGAAATAATAAACCACCTACATACAGATGAATAAAACATCAATTGATAAAAAGCAGAAATTGAAAACTATAATAATAATAGAGCATATTATCATTCATATGCCTAACCTTTTCCCAATTATGTTGGGGTCGGCTTCCAGTCTAACCGGATGCAGCTGAATTCCCGTATTATACATGGAGCGACTGCCATTCTGATTTCCACAACCCAGTTTGTACTGGGTAATACGATACCCCTGGATAAGACTGGTTGCCAGACTTTCGGGACACTGACTACCTGTAACGACTGTCACAGATCTACAAATGACAGCCAAACTATAATAGATCATATCATCCAAAATAAAAAATATGGGTTTAAAGATATTTTATACTCAAATAAGACACAAAGTCACTAACATGAGAGCAGAGAACCTTATATGCTAATATTAATAATAAGTTCGTCACTGCATTAAAAACATTGTTTCCAGTGCATTCAAATTTTGAGAAGAGTATTGTTTGCGGTTAAATATTTCGTTAATTGAGTCTAGAATGCAATGAATAAGTTCTTTATCTATGATTAGATAAAGCGCAGCTAAAAAAAAATAAAGGTTTACTAAAATTACCATCGAATAAATGACACTGATGTGTCATTTATTCGATAGTAATCTTTTCATGTTTGTGCTCATCAAAAGAATGCAATTAATTGCCAGTCCATTAAAAAAATTAGGTTGACTCATCATTGGTCAAAGGTAACACTATAAATCTTTTTAATCTTTAAGTAAATAATTATTATATCTCTTAGAATAGTCTGCGCAGGGGCGTAGCTAAAGATATTAATATGTAGCCTGACTTGACAAAAGGTAGGCATTCAAAAACTGACGAAGATATCAGAGAATACATAAAGGTGTATTTTACTATTAACGATTTTTTGTCCATCATCACCAAAAGCTTATTCGTACATAAAATAAAATACAACAGGAATCAATTCCAGCCTCACAATGGAGTGGCCTTTAATTTCACGCTGGTCGATCATTGGCTCGCGTCACATTCGATGTGCCCCGGTACAAAGTTATAGTCATTCGTGTTATGGGGTACAATGTTTGAGGTACGTACATTTAAACTGGTAAGATAAAAACTACCGTTGCAAAAGTTACAGTTTGTCCGCTGGATGCGAGACGCACGGTACCGGTAAATGTGGCGACACTTGGGGCACTTGGGGCACTTGTCCAGCAGTGGACGTCTTTCGGCTAAAATGATGATGATGAATCCGGTTTGTTGATTTTATTGAAAAACTGACCAAGAGTGGAAAATACTTTTGTAGAAAGACCGTACATTGATGCTACTCTTTACACAAGTAAGCTTCATTTAGATCCTCTAGCGATCTTTATTCGATCATTTTCTGTATGAAAGAGACCTTCAATGTGATAAACAGGCAGAAATTGTCTTTAACATAACATAACATCACGTCTGTAATCTCCCAAGGGTTATACAGAAGCGAACTTAATAGTACACCCTCATTTCGCCAGTTATGATTAAGTCCTCTGAAAGGTGGCAAGCCTATTGCTATCAACCGGACACAAATCCTGACTCCGGGGCTGAAACTGAAAAAATCCTCATGAAAAACCCAATACCACTTTGCCCGACCCGGGAATTGAACCTAGGACATCATGCTTGGCAAATTGCGACCACTAAACCGACGAGGCAGAAAATGTCTAATTCATTTAAAATTCGGTTTCCACAATGACATTTCTTAATACGATTACATCTCCAAAGACATAAAGAAAACACATACATAAAATATTCCGACGTAATACGAACTTAGTACAACAAAAAGGCAATATCACTTATAAACGATTTTGTATAAGACTTTTCCTCAAGAGGGGAATCTCTTAAGTAATACAAATGTCTCTCATGAGTGTACTTGACTTGGGTTTCACGTATTTTTCAATTATACAGGGTGTAAGGGACAGCCCTCCACAATCTGATGGGGTAAACACTGTTTTAAGCTGTCACGGTTTACAACTAAACTTATACTGTCACTCAGCAGCTCAAAATAATGAACAATCACGGCAGATATCCCGTAAGTGACAGTATATTTTCTGATGGGGTACATTTAGGATTTCATACTAAGATGACCGGTACAAGAAATTATTTCAGGAATTTAATGGGAATCTAATAAATTTGTTTTATTTCCTCATACGCCATGTATCGTTACCGTGGCAACACGCACGTAGCGAACGGCAAGCGCGATGACGAGTTCCATGAACTCTGTAGCTAGGCAGGAATTTAACAGCTGATTACTCGCGTCGTTCGTTAGAGTATTTCAACAAGCATTGTTGGATTTTTTATTTTAACCGTATTATTTACATAAATGGAATGCTGTGTACGGGGAATGTAATTTTACATAGAAATAAAGGAAAAGTAACTGAAAAAAAAATAAAAAACAACAACGTTTTCCGGACAAAAATTCCAGTGGACTATGATTTAAAATAAGGAGCTGAATGCACCCTGTCAGTTTGTGGAGGGCTGTTCCTTACACCCTGTATACGCAATTATTTTTGTTTCGAACGGTAGTGAAAAATTTCAGGAAATGAACACGGTACGTGTTCACATGAATCGTGAAAGTTTCATGACTTATATGGTGAATTAAAATTACTGGCTTACTGCGTCGTCGAGAAGTTGAAAGTAAGTAAAAGTATTTGCGAGACTCACACAGGACAAAACCATAAAACTACGTCATATAAAAAGAAAATTCGTTGATCTAGTGGCCGCAAGCACGAATGCTGAACAAGAGCTGGGTTCGATTCCCAGGTCGTGCAAAGTGTTATTGGGATATTCCCCCATAATGATTCTCCGAAACCCCTTATAACGGTTCTCCGAAACAGCTGGACCTATTTTGACGCTTTTACTGGCAGATAGTTGATGTCATAAGGAGTAACAAAGGCTACTTTTATTTTAGAATAAGAATTAGGGTTCCGTGCAAAAAATTAAAACCCTTGAAATTGGGAACAAAATTCGAATCAAAAAGGGAAATCAGATTATTCACACGAACGAAGGCCGCGCGCAACGGCTAGTTGAGAAATAAATTACTTTGAACCGAAGGTAGCTTCGCGGCGGGTAGCTGAAGTTCTGGCCTAAAGTAAAGAGATTACAACACAATTTTTTATCTTTATCTATTGAACCAGCAAATTAACAATCATAATTGCTTAAATAATGCCTGAAAAAAAAACAGCAACATTTTTTGGGCCAAAACAATTATTTTATGAAAGTCATTGTTTATTCCGACCAACAGTCTGACGAGTTATTTTTTTTAATGAGTTAGTAAACCTACACTTTGTTTATTTTTCCTAAATTACGGTTTCATGTTTATATTCGCAGACACAGTTTAATCCCCAAACTTACCCTTTTTGGTAATGTACCAACTTTTTATATAAAACAAGACTGGCCCCGAGGTAGTACCTTGAGGAACTCTAGTCTTGTCTTTTGAATTTTATTCGACACAAAAAAAATTGGTTTAATGATTCGTGAATTTTTCAAGGCTCGTTAATAAACGCTTGATTACAATTACCTTTCATTTATAAAATGTTGAATCTATAATATTTTTAAGCTAGACAAAATCACTGAATCTAGTTTTTCGTAGAAAATGTTTCTATAATACGACTGGGTTTAATTTAAAAAATCCATTCTTTGCTAGAATTGAATGGCCACTGAAGTTTGATTTTGCTAAAGAAGTTATTTATTTGAACGGGTCTCTGCTATCCAATTTAGAAAATGACTTTGCAGGAATATCTAGTTTAGTTCCCGTAATTATTATACTGGAAAATTTTCTTCAGAAAGATTTTCAACGTATTTTTGTCTTTTACAATTTACTTTGTTACTAATTTGAAAATGATGTAACTTGCACTTATAATATACAGAGTGGAAGAGACATCGACGCGAAAACGGTATCCACGTAATCAGTACATCATTTTAAACCCCGGGACAATGATAATTAAGAAAAAAACAGCTGTTTCATAGACTTTGACCGTGCAGGTATTGCACTTTTGTAGGAAACGACAGATTTTTTTTTAAACTACCGATGAAAATTTCTATGTGTATTGAAGATGTGGTAACTTCCGGCCGTCTTATGACGACAGGCCGTGTCGACGGCGCGTTCGTGTTCCACGCGCGCCTCAAAGAGATGTCAGCAACCGAGTAGGGGTCCGCATGGGCCGATGCCTGCCAGAGCTGCGGGACTGTTCGAAAGAGACACCGTGGCCCTGGAACACAAAGGGCAAAGAAGGAACATGGATGGGTTTTAGTCAGTACAAGTCTGACACTCCCTTCCGCTCCGCCCAGAGTGGGGGGGGTCATTTGATGATTTCCCATCCAAAAAAAAAAAAAAAAAATAATAAAGATGTGGTAACTGTTTTCGCGTCAGTGTCCCTGCCACCCTGTATTGTTACCGTCAGCCTGCGTGTTCGCACTGCTAGTCAAAGCCCTCTCTCTATTACTTCCAGTTTTGTCGATCTACGGCTAATGTGGACCATTAGTCGTTGGTTTTATCTAGTTCTTCCCACCAACTTCTATGATACTTTTACAAGTTAATGATTGTACGCACCATTTTTTTCTTACAACCTCTACATAGTTTTGATTTTCGAAACACATTATAATTTTGTGGTAGGCATGTTATTTGCCAATCAATTTATTTCAGAGAGAAGACAAAGTGACATTCTACCCGCTATATCATCGAGGGAAACGTCAAAATGTTTTGCCTAGTCATAGGCTTTCGAAAACCTCACGTCAATTCTGTTGAAAGTCGATGAAGAAATACGAAACGCTCAAAGCGTCACCCATATCCTCATTCTCCTGTCTATATCCTAATTTATCTGGGGTCAACGCCGCATGACTGTCTTCTTCTTCTATACTTCTCATAGTCCCTCATAATTAGAAATGACATGAGAGTAAAATGTGTTTCTCTCGAACCGAAAACTATTGACTAGGTACGTGAATTTAAAATTCAAGAATAAATTAAATGATAATAAGTTCATATTTACTTTGTTCGTACACTCTCATCGTATTTATTCAAGTAACAGCGATAACGCTAGATTACCCGCATAAGTATGTAAGCTTAGCTTTATCTTAATGTATTATATTCACATTTATAATGAATTGAAAGCTTTTCAATATTTTTTTGCTTTCGACGCATTTTAAATGCTGAATTTTGGACTATCTTAGATTTTAAATGCGTTGGATGAATTTCTTTTTAATGGTTTCGTAGAATCTGCTTATTCGGTTATAACTGAATAGATATTTTATAAAGTTGTAAGACGGTCAATAACCGTGGGTTTCTTTTGTATTTGACCGTTAACGATATTGTGATTATGTAAGCGATTTAAGTAAGAAGTACACATTAACATTCGAAGGTAAACTCTGTGTGAGCTACAGGGTGTAAAACTACTCGTAACGGAGCATTTGTTAATATCTTCTAGTTACAGAGATATTGGTACTGAACTTGCGACCCGTAGCGTGAAAACCAATTGCTCAGTCATTCCACTGTGAAGCTATCAATATCAGTAAAATATTTCTGTAATATTCTATTGTTTTAGGATATCCTTATAAATCATCTGCCTAGCCTTTTCCCAACCACGTTGGGGTCAGCTTCCAGGTTTACCGGATGCAGCTGGATACCAACCAGTATTTTACATGGAGCGAATACCTATCTGTCCTCTTCGGCCCAGTGAGTCCTGGGTAATACGATACCCCCTTTGTAAGACTGGTTGTCAGACTTTCCATCCACTCACTACCTGTAATGACTTTTGAAGATTATCATCAGTCATCAACGTCTTAACATGCTTTCTGAGGCACGAATAACAACATAAATCAGTTCACGATCAAAATATGTATTGTTAGCTTTTGTTCTCGGCTTTCCTCCCGTTATGTACGGAAATTCACCTACAGAAACGTTTTAAATGTACACAATATTATTTTTAGTATATGCGAAACCTGAAACACGTGTCTAGTATTTTTACGTAAAGAATCTATGTACAACATTTCAAAACTATATCATGCAAAATCACAAAGTTATAAGCTTTTTCTGTCACCTGGTTGTCCGCACAAAAACATGGTCACCACGCGACGCGGCCGCGCGCGCGCCTTATGCGTCGTCTTGAGCTCATTCATAATAATAATTTGGCAGTATGTACATAAATTATTGCAATAGGTATTTAGTATCGCTCGGTGTCGAACTTGTAACCTTTTTAAATATTTTTGGGACAAAATATAACTTGGGTTAAAAAATATTGTAATCGGTTCAGTTACTTATTCTGAACCTATATTCAGGTTTTGCATATACTAAAAATAATGTTGTAAATGTGCCTATAACACTTGGGAATACTGTAGTTTCTTGTTAGTGAAAGAATTTTCGGAATCGGATCAGTAGTTCCGAAGTTTACCCCCTACATACAAACTTACAAACAAATTTTAAAATACATATTAATGAAATTGAAGTAACAAGTCAACTCGAGTCTAATTTTAGCTAGGTGACCTTTCTAGAAAATTCACGTGAACACTCCTAGACCTATTAATTACAAAACATAATCAAGGGTTAATTAATTTCTATAGGAATCCATCGAAAGTGGCACTTGACGAAATTAAGGCAATTATTTCGACAGTAACCTTTTCAGCTAAATTAGAATACCTCAGACCAATCAAGGGGCTCGATTTTAGTAAAACTATTGCAATTAATATATTTCTAAGAAATACATTTAATTAATAGTTGTAGAATTCAGTTTAATTGAAATTCTGAAGTTATTTAAACCTTTTTTACCTTGCGGCTAGAATGGTGATCAGATAACCTCTTCTGAAAGATTCAAAGTTTATTAAACCTCAGTTTAAATTATTAAAAATACATAAACGTGATGATTACTTTATTAACTTGAGTTTAAAGTCTCCAAATTATAAAAAGGACGCAGAACTTACGAATAGTTACGGTAAGCAAAAGTTTGTGATTTACAAGCACACGCGTAGCTTTACACTTCAGTATCTTTGCTCAATAACTAAAACTAAGAAAATAAATAATGTACATAAAAACCTAAATAAACTTGTCACAATTTTAAGAAAAAAACAAAAAAAAACTGTAAATGTGCCATAAACACTATAATTTATATAAATTAAAAAAAATATCAGTGGATATTAAATAAAAAGTAAGATAAGGTACAAAAAAAGTCTAGTCGTGAAAATTAATTATGTGTAAATAATTGAAGTAATTTTGACCAATTCGCGATTGCAAACCCCTTAGGTCACATGAAATAGTGTTCATGTGAAGACTGATTACCAAGTTCCATACCGAGTTTCATCCGTGCCACGGAAAGTACATCTAGCCGTTTCTCTCAGCCGTCATTTATAGATCTATGACAGTCTTTACAGGTAGTCAGTGACCCGAAAGTCTGTCGACCAGTCTTCATCGTATTACTTAGTACTAACAGGGTTGTGGAAATCACATAGGCAGTCGCTCCTTGTAAAATTATGGTGTTCAGCTGCATCCGGTTAGACTGAAAGCCGACTCCAACATAGTTGGGAAAAGGCTAGGCAGATGATGAATTAAGTAAAAGATTCAGTTCTAAATACAGTTTATAAGTTGATCAGTTTGTGCCAAAAGCTTGTTTCACATCTGGCATAAATATGGCGGGTCTTGCACGAAGTAGTTGTCATGTTGCCAATTGGCTGCCACACGTAATTATGTACAACACTCGCGTATGCCAGTAATACGGGCAATGACACTATCGCTAATTAAGTAGAGTTTTTGAAACCCCGAATGTTATAGATAGGATGGCTCCAATATATTCATGGCGGTTAATCTGTTCACTGTGGGTATTAGAGCCTTCTTGAATAACCTTTTTCCTAATGATGGATTTATTGAAACTATGGAGCGGTGCAGAACTAAACAATTTAATTTGAACTTATCATACAGGGACTTTATTAGTTATTATTTATTTATTTAAACTTCATGTACAATAGTGATACATAGGCGGACTTAATGCCACAAGGCATTCTCTACCAGTCAACCTTTGGGTTAAATAAGAAAACATTGTGATAGGGTACAAAATAAATATGTAAAAAATAACTTCTTGCTATCGAAAATTAATATAGGCACTTATAATGATTCTAATACTTATATACAAATAAAATAAACTAGTACATATTTAGTTATGTCTTCAGTAAGGTCAGGTTCGTAACAGTCGCAATCATTATGAGTGTATGGCTAGATGTATGAAAGTGAATGGAGCAAAAGGAGTATGTGAGATCCCTATAGGTGGCACTCTGTAGTTTTTGCCTGCTTCTATGGAAAAAAGTGAGAGTAAAAATGTATAAAGGGTGTAAATAGACCCTTAACATATACGAAAGGCACTTGTTCTCCCCATCTTTGCGATCATTTTTTTGTTCTAGACCATACCTGGGAACCTTATAGTTACAGAGATATTGGGAGTAAAAGTTCCAACTCTTTTCCAAGTTTTTTTTTTTTTTAAATACATGTTTTTAATGTAAGATTTTTACTATACACACCTCTACGACCCCCGTACTATTCAATCCATCCACCAGCACACTGTTTTGATTGCTTTCCATCGAGTGCTACCGTAAAACGTGATTTTTCACCCCAAAAAAAAAAGTCGATTTCCAGCAATAATTTTTGCGAAAAGTTACTTAGTTTGATGTACAGAATGCTTGGTTGACGGCTATGTGAAGGGTCTGTTTACACCCTGTATGTACACATACACAGTCGTCCATAAACTCACGACTTGTTACACAGTACACACTCTCAAACTGGGGCTAATTGGCTGAAGTTTTGAAAATAGAAAAAATTTCATAAACAATAGCTTAGGACGTAGTTAGAACTACGTATATGAATTTACTGTCGGTCGGTTACCGTTTCACCCACAGAACATATTAATATGTATGAGAAATAATTCACTCCTGTACCAACAAGAGCCTCCGACAACACAACACACAATATGTAACGTAAACGTGCCAACATAGGCTAATAATTTTTATTGTGCTTCTGTTTTTCTCATCCAACAATGGCAACAGAATGGTTATTAGAGAAACCGTCTAATGCCTATTTTACTAACACTATGTGACATCTATAGACCGACCGCTATAATGAGTCCTCGGGAAGGTATGAATTTAAATGGAATATTCTGAAAGTTGATCACGTATTGGTTCAATTAGTATTGCAATACCTACGTGGATTATGGTTATTTTAAAGCAAAAACCTGTGGGGTATTGTTAGGACTTTGTGGAGGCTTAATGTGTCTTTAATGGGGCAAGGCGGAGGACTCATTAAAGCGGTCGGTATATAAGCTAATGCCTAAATTGTACTAATACGTTATTGCACTGTTTTAATTCCTACTCCCGAAAAGTGGGTATTCAAATTACAGAACATCACGCCTGTAATACCTGAAGGGTTAGGCAGAGGTGTACCTAATAGTACACCCACATTTCGCCAGTTATGTTAAAGTCCGGTGTAATATGGGGCGAGCCTATTGTCATAAATCCAGACTTCATGGCTGCTACTGAGAAATTCCTGATAGCAAAACTCAATAACACTTATCCCGACCAGGGAATCGAACCCAGGACCTCATGTTCAGCAGTCGTGCTTGCGACTGACCAACGAGGCATCAGTTAAAGTAGGTTTGTAGTTTAGTTGTTTTTTTTTAATTCTGTTATAATTGATAGTGAGACTTACCTTAGAATACTTTAAAACCAATGGAAGACTCATGGCTGATGACAGGATCCAGACGAAGGCGATCTTGACTGTTACTCTCTTTCTCGTTTTATTTCTTCCAAACCTCATTGGATACCGGAGTGAGAGATATCTGTAGAAAAAAAATATCAGTTATTTTCTGCCATACCAAGATTCGATGAAACCGGTACGGACGGATTGATGACCGGCTGCGGACAAGTCCGCAATTTGAACGTGCCAGTCTGAATCTTCACAAGGTCCAATATTGTGGTGATTCGAAATCTTTAGTAATGCGATTTAGTTATAAAATAATGATTCGTTATTTGAATACTTGACTTTAATTAAATACTAGCTTTTGCCTGCGGCTTTGCTCGCGTTAATTTAGTATTATGACATTCAATTCTGTCTGTGTCTCTGCTTGTAATAATTTAATTCAATCATGATTCGAAAGACACGTGGCGCCATCTATTATCTTAAGAACGTTATTGTTTTCTTCGGGAACAGTACTTTTTTTCGGGATGAATGGTACCCTGTGTCCGTTTCTGTACACCTGACAACGTTTATGCAAAATTTCAGGATAATCGGTTCAGTGGTTTAGGCGTGAAAATTATAACAAATAAACTTAATAATCCTTTATAATCTTAGTTAGGAAGTAACGATTAAGTTAAGTTAGGAAGGATATTTTCTGAATATTCAATTAATTAAATCAGAAAGCTTAGTTTAACTAAAAACAAAAAGTTAACAGATTATTAGGTACAAGGTTCAATGGTAGCTGTACACTCTCGTCGAGACATTCCAAGAGTGTACAGCCAAGCGAGGAATACTGAGGCTAGAGAGCGCTCCTATACATATAGGGTCTAACTATTCATACACGAAATATTTTCAGAGAATCATCTAACGGCTATAACAAAACCATTTCAAGGGCTTTTTTTTTATCTGAGTATATTTTTTTATAAAAAATAAATAATTTAAAACTACTTGACCCACAAAATAAATACTGGCTCCTTATTTTTAAGCATCCATTACGGTAGTTTACTACGTCGTTTTTACCTACTATCATTGTTAGAATATCGGAGTAAAGGTTTTATGCATAAAGTCTCAAAAAATTTTAGAATTATAATAATTTTGTAAAAAAAAACACTCAGAGGTTTTTTTTTTTCGTTGTTATGGCGACTTTACGACTTATAGAAGTTACTCTTAAAATATTTCGTGTATGAAAAGATAGACCTTATATATACTCTCGCCCTGACGACGTGTCTCGGCTTTATTTTTCAATTTTGTGTTCTATTAACACAAAATTGAAAAATAAAGCAAGCCTGGAAATTATGTTTAGGAAAACCATTTGCAAAACTCTATGTATTATTTTAACAAAATTGAACACCCTCCAAAGTAATTATTTAATTAATCTAAAAGCCTAATTATGCAATTACACGTTGTGTTAATTAAAAACAGATTAATTTTCATTATCTGCCTAGCCTTTTCCCAACTATGTTGTAGGCTTCCAGTCTAACCAAATACAACTGAATATCAGTAATTTTAATTAACGTTATTTACACATATTAAATACTATCATAACATCACGCCTGTAATCCCCGAAGGGTAAAGCAGTGGTGTACCCAATAGTACACCCACATTTCTCCAGTTATGTTTTTTTTTTTAGTAGTATGTACTGTCCCACTGCTGGGCAAAGGCCTTCCCGAATTCCTTCCTATAATAGGGGATGAGTCCGTTGGTTGATGACCAGGCACAAATTCAGACTCCGTGGCTGCTACTGAAAAATTCCGGGTGGAAAAACCCAATAACACTTTGGCTGAATCGGAAATCGAACCCAGGACCTTATCAGCAGTTCCGCTTGCGATCACTACCAACAGGAGAGAGAAGGTAGAAGGACGTGGGACGAGTTGTAAAATACCAAAGACGTGTGTTGTTGTGTACTACACATCCGTCGAGATTTATTTGAAAATTAGTGTCAGACACCATGTATCTGGCATTTTATTTGTTTCAAATAATTGTTTTCGTTTCTACTGTACCAAATAACAAGGTTTCTTTCTTTTCGATCATTGGCTCATGTTAGCCCTGGATCGAAAGAACTGGAAGTCATTGGGATAAATCTTTGCTCAGCAGTGGGATTAAAGCACTCAGAACCGGGATTCGGTCCCACAGTAAAACTAGTTTTTCCCGGGTTTTACTATACGGGTTTTAAGTGGGATGATTGCGGCTAACAGTAATAGTTATGCACTTACCTGTCCACGCTAATGGTGCATAGGTGCATGATGGATGCGGTACAGAGCAGCACGTCGAGACAGAGCCAGCACAGGCAGTAGATTGCGGGTAGGGGGAAGTAACCTGCAACAAAAAAAAAAAGATTTGTAATAATCAAAGGGGAAATATCATTAACACTAGAAACGGGATATTTACCATGTTTACTAAAACAACACAGTGTTTGTTTATTTGTTTGTTTTCTTGTTTTAATACCCTCTACGCAATAACTTTTTTTTTTTTTTTTTTTCCGGTTGGGAAATCATCAAATGACCCCCCCCCCACTCTGGGCGGAGCGGAGGGGAGTGTCAGACTTGTACTGACTAAAACCCATCCATGTTCCTTCTTTGCCCTTTGTGTTCCAGGGCCACGGTATCTCTTTCGTACAGTCCCGCAGCCCTGGCAGGCCATGCGGACCCCTACTTGATTGCTGACATCTCTTTGAGGCGCGCGTGGAACACGAACGCGCCGTCAACACGGCCTGTCGTCATAAGACGGCCGGACGGCGAGCTAGCCCATAACTCGCCGTCCACAGGCCAGCGCCTACGGTGGTCGGAAGCCACCACGTGACCCCCGACGCCCAGGGCGTCTCCCGCGGCTGCTGGGACGTGAGGTTCTTTCCCTCTCACGTCCCGCCACCTCCTTCACTAGCATGACTGCTTCGCAGAAGGAGGTGACGGCTTCCCATTCCCTCTCGCTCCGGACCATGGCTTGAACCAAGGCCGGACGCGAGAGATCGCCGCCGCCAATCGCCGCTATGAGGACACGGCGGTGCTCCGCCCAAGCGGGGCAGACCTCCACGGTGTGTTCCACCGTGTCCTCCGGACGATCCTCGCAGTGGAAACACCCGGGCGTTTCCTCCCGCCCGATTCGGTGCAGGAACCTCCCGAAACAACCGTGTCCGGTGAGGACCTGCGTCAGGCGGTAGGTGAGGGCGCCGTGGCGCCTCTCTAGCCACTCCTCAAAGAGGGGACTTATCGCCACTATGGTGGCGTGCCCTACTACGCAATAACTTCGGTTTATCCGTGATCATGTTGCTTGCAACAGCGCCGAAATATCAGGAACTCAAAGTAAATAGTAAACATGGTAAATAGCCAGTTTCTAGTGTTACTGATGATGTTAGTGACCATACGGACCATGACAGTTTAATATCTTATATTAAAGGAGATATGTCTAATATAATATTTACAACAAACTCAACAAACTCAATTCCATACTCAACATCTACACACTAAACAAACAAGAATGCAAAATCAAACTAATAGATTTTCTGCTTACATGCGATTACCATACTACTGAGGATCTTCTTAAAATTTTAATATAAAATAATAATCCAACACCCGTCCATATAAACACTACACACACCCACAACACCCACACCCACAACACAACACTCACAAACACCTCAAAATACACACACAAACACAACACACATCAAACCAACTTTTTTTTTTTTGAAAATTATTTTTATAAACAAATTTGATTTATTATTTATGGACGCAGAAAGCGATAAACTGAATTGTGAATTGTTAATATCGCTCATAATACTGGGAAGAGAACTGTGACCTGAAATACAGGCTCAGCCTAGCTCAGGCACAGCTGCTCATATTACTCTTTGTGCTTATTCCTAACTACACTTAAATATTGTTCAATATGTTATATCTTTAAGGAGCAATAAAAAAAACTTATTATAAAAAAACTTATTATTATATCGTCACACGTACACCCACAGTGTAATGACATTCAACCCAGTGTGGGTTCAGTACAAGTTGATTACAGAAGTTTAAATGAAATTAGCTACGGAAACTCCATAGATGGGATGAGTACCTATTTATATGTAAACATAATAAAACAGTCATTACTTTTGATTTATAAAGTTTAAATATCGATATCTATAACGAATGTAGATAGGCTTTGTGAGGAAAGATATTTTTTAATGACACTTTTTTCTATGAGGTTAGTGCCTAACTGGGTGTCAGAGTTTTTATGACGCCCATGGATCTCTGAGTTGACTTTTACATGTCGTCGAGAAATATCTCTCAGGCTGCTGGTATGGTTTCCTCACGATATTTTCCTTCACTAAGCAAGTGATATTTGTAGAATACACACATGAATCCGAAAAATCAGAGTTGCGTGGCTTGGGTTCGAACTCGACACCTATGACTTGGCAGTGCGAATCTCTCACCAATAGACTATCATTACTATCACTGCTCAATGACATTGATCAGTGGTTAAGTAAGTATCTTCTTTTGTTTCTTGCAACAAAAGCAATTTATCTCTCAAAAATATAACATGCTGAGATCAATCTATACTAATATTATAAAGCTGAAGAGTTTGTTTGTTTGGTTGAACGTGCTAACCTCAGGAACTACTGGTTCGAATTAAAAAAATATTTTAGCGTTGGATAGTCCATTTATCGAGAAAGGCTTTACCGGGTGTAAACAGACCCTTCACATATCCGTCAACCAAGCATTCTGTACATCAAACTAAGTAACTTTACGCAAAAATTATTGCTGGAAATCGACTTTTTTTTTGGGGTGAAAAATCACGTTTTACGGTAGGAATCAATGGAAAGCACTCACAGCATTGTGCTGATGAATGGATTGAATAGTACGAGGGTTGTGGAGGTGTGTAAAGTAAAAATCTTACAATAAAAACATGTATTTAAAAAAAAAAACTTGTGAAAAAGTTAGAACTTTGACCCCCAATATCTCCGTAACTAGAAGGTTTCCAGGTATGGTCTAGAACAAAAAAATGATCGCAGTGACAGGGAGAACAAGTGGCTTTCGTTTATGTTAAGGGTCTATTTACATCCTTTATAACACCACGCTATGAACAATAGGAGCCGAGCAAAAAAAAAAACATGTCAGAAGCGGCGGGTGACACCGCGGGGCATAGCTAGTTTTACATAAAGACTCCTATCAATTCTCTGTGTAGTATAAATATTTCGAGAAGGAGCTGATTTAAAAGGATTTGGTGCAAAACCCTTTACTATCCGATACCGGTGCTCGCGGCCCAAATTCTTGCTTACAAGAATCAGATCACGGTTCTTCAAACAAACTTTTCTACCTTGTTTCCAATGAAACATGTATGTTTGTTACCTGAGAACTTTGTATTGGATCAAGGTATAACTGAAAAGCAAAGCGATTTATATCGGCGATTTATTTCAGCCATACATATATGGTTTTTATTTCGTGCGACTGCTTCGCGACTGCTAAGCATGAGGCGATTGGTTCGATTCCCAAGTCGGGCAAAGTCTTATTCAAGAATTTTCTTAGTAGCAGTCACGGAGTCTGGATTTGTGCCCGGTTGATGGCAATAGGCTATTACATGGGACTTAAACATAACTGGCGAAATGCTTCTGCCTAACCCTTCGTTGATTACTTGCGAGATGTTATGTGTTTTATTTTATACGTATTTCATTTTACTAGGTTTATGTTTCAATTGTAATAGATATTTTTTTAAGTTTGCTGCGTAGTATTTTTTTTAAGCAAATATCATTATTATGATTTTGATGATGAATGAAACGAAATTATCATAATCCAGGTGCAATACATCTGCTTTTACCATACGTCCCTATTACTCGTCATCTTAGCGTTAAACAAAATATTTAACAAATAGATAATTAGGTTTCCAAAAGCACGGAGGTTTTAGAAGGAATTCTGCGTTATACGAC
Source organism: Noctua janthe (assembly GCA_910589295.1). Taxonomy (NCBI): domain Eukaryota; kingdom Metazoa; phylum Arthropoda; class Insecta; order Lepidoptera; family Noctuidae; genus Noctua; species Noctua janthe. The sequence goes on along the minus strand of OU342556.1, from coordinate 5,188,288 downwards.
AAAACTGCCTTCAACATTTTTTACCTGAATGTTCGTCAGATGTGATTTATGCAATCCCGGGTCGGGTTCGAGTAACAACACGTACAAAAATGTCTGAATAAGGTAATCTGTATGCATTATATGCTGCGCTTTACTGTCTCCGCGTCCAGCATATTTAGAATTCATTTTTTTCGTGACAAGCCCGCCACACTATTCCCAAAGTGAAAGCCATAATCAACAGTGGCGACCACCAAAAAAGCATACAGGCAATGAAGCTTGACGAAGTCCCAGATAAACAATATAATTGTCTTGAATTCTTAGAGATACCAGACCATAAACTCACATTCCCCGTTTTCAATGGTACACAGTGCAACTAATCAGGAACTCAAATAACGCGTCAATAAGACATGTCGTATATTCCTTTAAAATACTGGTGATGTGACATTCTAGCTACTGTTTCTTCTGAAAAACTCTTAAAACTCCCAGACCGCAGCCCCTATAAGTCTATTCTCAATGACAAGTGGGACCAAAACTAGACCCATAAACATGCCAAAATTCATTCAGACCCGTTGAGAAATACGGCCTTCAGTATTCAAGGTACTTTTAAGTCAAAAGGGACCTGATTGCCGAAGATATATCGGTATTTCTACGAACCCGAGCAGGCACTTCACCTTGGATTAGATATTCTTATTACACTGGTGCGATAATAATATTAGACAAAATTAAGCTTGTCTACTTTTTACTCGAAACCACGAAGGAGGTTCGGGCTCAGCAATCTCTATTGCTGAGCAGGAGGTTCGTGTTCCAAGTCGGGCAGTGTTAATGGGTTTTTTTCGTATGAAAAGAGTCTGGTTTCGGACCTAGTTGATGGCAATAGGCTCTCCCCCAAATTGCATAGAACATAAACCCTAATACAAACGCTCGTTCTATTTTTTAAATTATTTTTTAAAATATAACTTGTGAAATGACGATGTTCTATTAGGTACGCCTCGGCTTAAACCTGTGTGGATTAAAAGCCTGATGTTACGAAATTAAACTAGACTGATCAGTTTGCGGTATGAATATTGAATTTTCTTCATTTTGGAACGTTTTACCACATGTGAGGCTTCAAATTGGAAAGTAATTGAATTACGTTCCTTCGTTAAGAAATATATTACGTTTACGTGTAGGTGTTTGTTGTTTCAAACATAAATAGCAATATAAGGTTAGATTCAGAATTTCTAAATCTCAAATTTCTTCGGGTTGTTAGTATTTGCTGGACTACAGAGCCGACTTGAGATAATTACTACACATATTCGGATTTCATTCGGCTCGTGTCGATCGGCAAACTCCGTTCGGTATCAGCATTGCTGAATTATATTAGGCTCAGCACAATTCGAGCTAAACGGAGCAGCTTTGACCCAAAATATTTAGCCAAGTTCTGCTGTGCCGAACCAGGGTGACTCGAAAATGTATGTTTCACTCCATAATATCTAGTTTGATGTACATAATGCGATAACAGCTTCGTAAAAGATCTTTTTACGCATTCAAGATAATTAATGAAAGTTATATAGAAGCATATTATGTCTACGCACGTCCACTAGCTACGTCGCAGCTAACGCCAAGATAAGTGTCAACTACGGTGTAACTGACACCAAGAACAAGTTGTCACTGCTACTACGTCGTAGGTGACACCATGATATCACCGCTACGCCTCTACACTGTCGTAGGTAACTGATCGCACGTCAATGTAATTCGTAGATTGATTATGATATTGATTTTTAACATTTTAATATTGATTTAGCGGTGGCTTGGACCCCGTGCCCGATACCGGTGGGCTACAATTTTTATTTAAAAATGTATTATATTTGTATAGAAATAAATAAAGGAAATAATAATTGTGCTAAAATAATGGACGAAGTTATGATGACGAATAACTACCGGAAATACATTGTGAAGGATGGCACGGTTGACATATGTCGGGCATGCCACCGTCCGGGAGAATCGATCGACACATTATTTCTGGGTGTTCTCGTCTGGCTAACGGAGAGTACTTGCATAGACACAACCTCGTTGCCAGGATTATCCACCAGCAACTTGCTTTGAAGTACAACCTTGTGGAATCAGAAGTACCATACTATAAGTATGCGCCCGACCTAGTAATGGTAATATCACGTTGTATTGGGATCGATCTATCATCACTGACAGGACTATTGTTGCCAATAAACCTGACATTGTGGTGATAGATCGATTGGAGCGTCGCGCAATGATTGTTGATATATCGGTTCCGCATGACGAGAACCTCGTGAAAGCAGAGAAAGATAAACAATTCAAATATCTAGATCTGGCTCGCGAGGTTGTCGACATGTGGGACGTGAGTACTCACAGTACTCATCGGCACAATGACTGCTGTACAGCAGTCATTGTGCCGATAGTCGTGTCGGCCAATGGCTTAATAGCCAATAGCCTCGACTAACATCTGAGGAGGCTCTCGCTTGGCAGCTGGATCAAGGGCTTGATTCAGAAAGCAGTACTTCTGGACACGGCGCGTATCGTTAGGAGGTTCCTCTCTCAAGAGCCCTGACCACCGTATTTCGGACCCTGTTCCCGATACCAGTGGCCTACTATTTTTTGTATTTTTAAATGTTTTTTTTTTATATTACTTTGTATAAAAATATTAAAAAAAAAAAAATTATATGTCTAAAAATAAATAAAGGACATAATTGTGCTAATAATGGGTGTAAAAGTACCCTTAACGAAGCCGAAAGGCACTTGTTCTCCCCGTCATTGCGATATTTTTTTTGTTCTGGACCATACCTGTGGACCTTCTATTGGACTGAGATATTGGAGGTCAATAGCCTCGACTAACATCTGAAAAGTTCCATTAAAAAGTTCCAAGTTTTTTTTTAAATACTAACTTGAAAAAAACTTGGAACTTTTTAATGATCTAACTTTACTTTAAACACGTCCACAACCCCCGTACTATTCAATGCATTCATCAGCACAATGTTTTGAGTGCGTTACTTTGAGTCCTGCCATAAAACGAGATTATTCACCCCAAAAAAAAGTCGTTTCCCAGCAATAATTTTTGGGTACAGTTACTTAGTTTGAGGTACAGAATGCTTGGTTGACGACGTCGTGAAGGGTCCGTTTACACCGTCTGGCCGGCGGATCCTCGCTTTTCAACGGAGTATTTGGAACTCCCTGTTCCTCATACCCCTAAACACGTATTAAACGCAATAACACTAACTAAAATCCACACTCTGTTGTATTTTTAACGCCACCGCGTGTCAGTTACGCAGGGCTTTTAACAAATTTGTCAATACGCCGCTAGGGTGCGCCTCTGAACAAACACGCGGTTAGTGACAACCCTAACCACCGCTCATTAACCCACCATCGATGTTTGCTGACTCCAAATTACAGGGAATGTTATACGGAATGAAATGGGGACGCCTCGCTGTGAGAGTGGGTTCCACTGTAGGCGAGTTATGTTTTTTTTTTGCTAGCCAGTTTGAGTTTCCCACTTCTGGGCAAAGTACTCCTCTTTTTCCTTTCAAAACAGGCAGCCTATTGCTATCACCCAGGCAAATCCAGACTCAGTGCCTGTTATACAAAAACTAGTGTTTCCATTGTGTAAACTGACACCGATATCTTGTTTTTTCAATACAAGTTCCAAGACAATTTTACAAACATTAGCAACAATTTCATTCAAGCGCCAAGAGAACCGTCCAGCATTCAACCCGCTCATCCATTCGCTTACAATCGCACCTCGCCTTACATGTAACAAAGGACTGACAGTAATATGAACACTAGCATACGTCATCTCATTTCACTTGTTTTATGTATACCTTTGGGAAATCTAAAAAATCCAAATAAGCTTTATTTTTCTAGTGAAATAAGGCAACAATAACTTGGGTCTGACGGCGATAGTAATTTATTTAGGATGCCTAAAGGTTCGGACTATGAAAATGGGAATTTGAAATGTATTTTTTGACAAAATGGAAATCAAAGCCAAGTGTCTTTCAAGCCACTTTCTTCTCTTCGCTAATAGGCGAAGGTAGGTAAGTCTATCATTACATTTAGGTAGATTGGTATGTAAATAAATTAAATTGAAAGAATAAATGTAAAAAAAATACAAATACATGAATAACAGCTATCACATAGTGAATCAATGTATGCTACGCCGTAAGCCGCGTAGCAGTGACATCATCGCGTCAGCTACGCCGTAGCAATCTTTTAGAAGCCTACACAGAAGTCGTTCCAAGCTATTGGTAAAAGCATCGTAAGTAATAGTGTATTCAAATTCAACGACACAAAGTTTGTTTTTCTTCACAGTATCTCCATAATGTTTTTGTTTATTTTCACCACATAAAGAAAGTGCAAAAACATTAAAGGTGGCTTCGCACTAGCATAAATAATTTCTGAGAAAACAATAATAAAGTCATATAAACATGTACGCGAAAGCCGGTGTTTCACAGAAATGGTACTATTGTGAATATAAAAAATGAAAATTGTTTTTTTTTCATAAAATACCTGTATTCTGAAACTTGGCAATGTAGGAAATAGCTGTCAAATATTTCACTTTGTGAAAATTACTAGATTAAAATTCAATTTTATTCATGTTGCACTTACTTAGTTTTATGAATTGCAAGTACTTAATTAATAAGAATTTAAAACTTGATCAAAATCCTTGTTACATCTTAAACTGTTACAATACCTAATTGCACTAATATTAAATCCCTCCAGGACCTGAAAAACCTTATAATCATGTAGTGATATGGTTAAGAGGTTTTTAATTTTTTTTTAGCCTGTTAGTGAACTGGCTATCTATATTATATTGATTTCCTTGAGCTCATGTTTCGGAAACGAGGTGGCAACGAAAACTAAAAAGTTTCGTACATTCTTGCTAAGTAAGCGTTCACCGCAGCATCACATACATCATCTGCCGGCCCTTTTTTTTTTTTTTTTTTTCGGATGGGAAATCATCAAATGACCCCCCCCACTCTGGGCGGAGCGGAAGGGAGTGTCAGACTTGTACTGACTAAAACCCATCCATGTTCCTTCTTTGCCCTTTGTGTTCCAGGGCCACGGTATCTCTTTCGAACAGTCCCGCAGCCCTGGCAGGCATCGGTCCTTGCGGACCCCTACTTATTTGCTGACATCTCTTTGAGGCGCACGTGGAACACGAACGCGCCGTCGACACGGCCTGTCGTCATAAGACGGCCGGACGGCGAGCTGGCCCATAACTCGCCATCCACAGGCCCGCGCCTACGGTGGCCGGGAGCCACCACGTGACCCCCGACGCCCAGGGCGTCTCCCGCGGCGACTGGGACGTGAGGTTCTTTCCCTCTCACGTCCCGCCACCTCCTTCACTAGCATGACTGCTTCGCAGAAGGAGGTGACGGCTTCCCATTCCCTCTCGCTCCGGACCATGGCTTGAACCAAGGCCTGACGCGAGAGATCGCCGCCGCCAATCGCCGCTACGAGGACACGGCGGTGCTCCGCCCAAGCGGGGCAGACTTCCACGGTGTGCTCCACCGTGTCCTCTGGACGATCCTCGCAGTGGAAACACCCGGGCGTTTCCTCCCGCCCGATTCGGTGCAGGAACCTCCCGAAACAACCGTGTCCGGTGAGGACCTGCGTCAGGTGGTAGGTGAGGGCGCCGTGGCGCCTCTCTAGCCACTCCTCAAAGAGGGGACTTATCGCCACTATGGTGGCGTGCCCTGCACGGGGTTGCGACAGTCGCTCTCTCCATGTCGCCATGAGATCACGCCGGAGGTCTGTCCGCTGAGCAGCAATTTGCCGCGGCAGCGGAGTTTCCTCCCGACGTAGTGCCTCCGCGCGCCATTCGTGCAGGCGTGCGAGGACTATCGCCTCCAGATCCCATGGCGGCAATCCGGCAAGGAGGCTAGCCGCTTCGCCGGAGATCGTGCGGTACCCCCGGATTAGCCTTATGGCTATTACTTTTTGGGGCGCGTTCAGGTAGTGGGCGGCTTGCCGCCTCAAAGAACGCGCCCACACCGGGGCCCCGTAAAGGGCCATGGACCGCACGACCCCCGCGTATAGCCTCCGGCAGGAGGCGTTTGGACCCCTCAGGTTGGGCAAGAGCCGCTTGAAGGCAGCCCCTGTCCGTTCCAGTTTGGGAGCCAAACGTCGGAAGTGCTCCACGAAGTTCCACCGGCTGTCGAGGACGAGTCCTAGGTACTTCAACGTCGACCCGACGCCGATGGAAACCCCTCCTGCCGTCAGTAGGGATCCCGACGGTGGCGCATTCCGAGGCCCATGAAAACACATGGCCTCGGACTTGTGCAGTGCCACCTCGAGACCCAATTGCCGGATCCTCTCCACGACTATCGCAACCCCGCGTGTCATGTTTTCGGCCGCCGCCTCGTGCGACCTCCCTTGTGCCAGTACCAGCGTGTCGTCAGCGTAGCAAACTACGCTGACGCCGGTAGGGAGGTCGGCGCGCAGCACCCAGTCGTAACCGATGTTCCACAGGGCCGGTCCCAGAACCGATCCCTGTGGAACACCGCACGACATCTCTCGCCGGTTCCATTCTCCGCTTCGACCAGGGTAGATGACGGCTCTATCCGTCAGGTAGTCCCCGACCACACGACGAAGGTAGGTCGGCACCCGGTGATACCGGAGTGCCTCCCTAATGCAGCTCCAGGGCATGGAGTTGAAGGCGTTGGCGATGTCAAGAGACACCGCCAAGACGACCCCGCCCCGGGACACCGCGTCCCCCGTCGTGAGGGCTCTCACGCGCATGATGGCGTCCACCGTCGAGCGCCCCTTGCGGAAACCAAACTGGTGTTCCGCAAGATCCGGCCCCATCCCCGTAATGTGCCCGGCGAGGCGGTTGGCAATGACTCTTTCAAAGAGCTTGCCCACCTCGTCGAGCAGCACGATGGGCCGGTATGCGGACGGAGAGTCCGCAGGGCGCCCTGGTTTCCGGATGAGGACCATCTTCCCCGTCTTCCAACGAAGCGGAAACTGGCCTCTCTCCAAGCATGCGCTTAGGAGACACTTAGATCACATACATCATCTGCCGGCCCTTGTCCCATTCTACTTGGGATCGGCGCAACAATTTTCTTCTTCCATTCTCCCCTGTCTGACGTCGTCACGGTATTTACTCCTTTCTCTTTTATATCATTCCTCGCACAATCCATCCATCTTTTCTTTGGCCTTGCGCAGAGCTCTTCATCCATGAACATTAATATCAATCACGTTTTTGGTAACATACGTTTCATCCCTCTGCATTACATGTCCATACCAAGGTAGACGACAGTACCACGAAATCTAGCATAAATCATCATCTGCCTAGGCTTTTGCCAACTATGTTGGGTTCGGCTTTCAGTCTAACCGGATGCAGCTGAATACCAGTATTTTACATGGAGCGACTGCCTATCTGACCTCCACAACACACTTAGTACTGGATAATACGATACCCCTTGGTAAGACTGGTTGTCAGACTTTTTGGGCCAAAGACTACCTAACGGCTGTCAAAGATCTACAAATGACACCCGGGACCAACGGCTTAACGTGCTTTCCGAGGCACGGAGGAAACTCGGTATGTAACGGCTTAACCCGAAAGAAAAACCCGAAAGATCAACCCGAGCGGCTGTTATTATGTAGCCACAAGCTCCTAAATATAGCCTAGATATGAAAACAAAATTATACTCAGTTAATCCTAAAGCGTACCTAGTATTAATTCACCCATATTCCTATAAACCCAGTGCGCAAATAACAGAAACAAGATATGAACGACCGACATAATCCCAGTGAAATTACAGGCGCCATATATTTGAAATGTAACACGAGCAGTTGCTTAAGTGTATGTGAGTGTTCTATTTTGTATATTTATGCTCGGTCTCAAGGTTTATAGGGTGATGTTGTTTTGTTTTGTTGGACAATTTTGAGATCGTCTTAGATGTTCCTTATCATATCAAGACCGCACTTTTCTTCGAAAAGCGTATTGAGTTGATGGTCTCGGTTGTCGTTTGTAGATATTATTTTACTACCTACTAGCTGTTGCCCGCGACTTTCGACCGCGTACCTTCCTCGATAAATGGACTATCCAACACTAAAAGAATTTTTCAAATCGAACCAATAGTTCCTGAGATTAGCACGTTCAACCAAACAGACAAACAAACTCTTCAGCTTTATAATATTAGTATAGATTTGAGGAGCTCGTGGCTAAATAATAGCAATCTCTGTGGTCGATGCACAGGTTATGCAGCTCTTGCCTAGATTGGTCCGTGGATGGGTGACCACCAAATACATACGGAGTTTCCTCCGTGCGTCAGAAAGCACGTTAAGCAGTTGGTCTCAGCTGTCATTTGTAGATCTTTGACAGTCGTTACAGGTAGTCAGTGACCCGAAAGTCTGACAACCAGTCTTTTCAATGAGTTTCTTATTACCCAGAAATAACTTGGTTGTGGAGGTCAGATAGGCAGTCGCTCCATGTAAGGTACTGGTATTCAGCTGCATCCGGTTAGAGTGGAAGCCGACCCCAACATAGTTTGGAAAAGGATAGGCAGATGATGATTTTATTACCTATTCATACACATGTTGACTCAAAGTATAAAACTGTTTTACGCTCACTATTCCAGGTCCAGTTTAACAACAGCGTCGGACACTAGTTGCGTTATTTTGCTGAACTGGGCCTATTTAGCGTAACCATGCGACACAATATTATTACCTTTATTTATTTCTGTACAAATCAATTATATTTTTAAATATTCCTTACAAAAAAAAAAAAAAAAACATTTAAAAATATAAAAAATTGTAGCCCACCGGTATCGGGAACACGGTCCAAGCTACCAGCGGTCAGGGCTCCAGAGAGAGGAACCTCCTAACAATACGAGCCGTGTCCAGGAGTACCGCTTTCTGAATCAAGCCCTTGATCCAGCTGCCTAACGAGAGCCTCCTCAGATATTGGTCGAGGCTCTTGGCAATTAAGCCATGTTCTGATATAACTATCGGCACAATGATCGCTGAGTCCACATCCCACATGTATATTACCTTTATTTGTTAAGATTTTATTTTTATTTTTGTTTTATGTTATATGTACTAGTGACATGTGCCAAATAACAACTTTTTTCTTTCATATTTGACAGTTGTTACGGGTAGTCATAATCCCGAAAGTGTTTGGTAACCAGTCTTACCAAGAAGTATCGTGTTACAAATTAACTAAGTTGTGGAGGTCAGATAGGCAGTCGCTCGTGAAAAACTGGTATTTAAATAAATCCTGTTAGACTGGACACCAAAATAAAAATAACTAATTGAGAAAAGGCTATCCAGGAATGATGCCAGCTAGTTTATTTTATTTTATCGTAATTCATTAAAACTTGCAGCTTGATGTTACTTACTTAATAAATCGTACTGTTGGGAATCGTGAACTTGGTAATATAGACAATGAGCTAAATTCAACAGATATGATCCCCAGGGGTTGAGTTGTGAAATGTTGGCAGCCGCTTGCCATAAAATATTAACCCCAGTTTGGATTCATAGGTGGTTCTAACTTAGGATACACCTGGGACTTAGTGTTCTTGATTTTTCTCAATTACTTTTTTGCGTGAGTTTGAGTTATTATACACCAAAATTCTCGTATACATCGTATGTACGCGCAGACGACGCAACAATCTGTTTTACGGTGCCCTGTACGCGCGTTTGTAAAACGCACGTCGTCGCACGTATAAACTACGGCGTACTTATACAAGTATGACTGTCGTTTTCCAAAAGTCGATTTTTCATAATAACCTAGGAACTGCACGAAAATTTAGTCGAGATTCTTTCATTTATCAACCTGTGGATATTCAGATTAAATTAAATTAAACCACGTACTTAACGAGAAAACAAGTTGGTTCGTGTATTCATTTGAAATATATAAGCACATGTTGCATGTTGTTGAACAAACCAACATGTTGGAAACTGTACAAATGCTATTATTTTGTTAAATTTGTTCGCTACCTGAAGTTTAACTTGTTTGAAGCTGGATTAAAATAAATTGTAATTACGAAACGATGTGAAAGGTTTTCACTGATTTCAGAAGTGAAATAGTTCTAAATAATTGAAACCGAATTGGAAGTTAAAAGTTACCTAATAATATTATCTACATACAATATGAAGCAATTAAATGTGTAGTATCACTGAACCCTGTTATTTATTCATAATCTACCTAGCCTTTTCCCAACTATATTGGGGTCGGCTTCCAGTCTAACCGGATGCAGCTGAATACCAGTATTTTACATGGAGCGACTGCCTATCTGACCTCCACTACCCAGTTAGTACTAGGTAATACACACCCCTTGGTAAGACTAGCTGGGCCACTGACTACCTAACGACTGTCAAAGATCTACAAATTACTGCCGGGACCAACGGCTTAACGTGCCTGCACGTGCGTTCGTGGCTATTTATTATGAATGATAATCTCATCCGAACAATCCCTAAGATACTGATTAGTTTGGAGCTAGCAAATTATTGTTTGTAGTACAAGTAATATTTTAAGCCTCTTTTGTGACATACAAACAGACTGGATGAGAAAGGTGAAGAACAAAGTGTAATGGCGCTTGGGCCTATGCCCAGCGGTGGACTGCGATGAGCTTTTTCAATCGATGCCATCTCAAAATCATAACCAGAACCATTTATTTTTTAAACATTAACATTAAGGATTTTAGAAGTAGTAAAGGATGTTTTGATATGAAAAGAAAAATTCGAGTGCGAGCAGGGTTTGAACCTGCGACCTTCCGATTCAGTACACCGGACGTCTTAACCAATTAGACCATCGCACCCTGCTCACAGTTCTCGAAATTTTCGTTCCATTAATAACGTCTTACGGTGACGTGTGGGTGTTTTCTTTCCATATCAAAACAGCTGTAGTTCCCTACGCAGGGTTTGCGTATAAAAATATTAAAAATTAGTAAAGGTTCTTGCTGTTTTGTCGTTACTGACATACAAATTGGAATACACAAAACCATTTTGAGGGCACGGTTGGCGAAGTGGTTGAGCGTTGACTGCTGCGCTTTGTGTTGCGGGTTCGATTCCCGCATGGAACAAATATTTGTACGGCCTACAGGCAGTTGTTCCGGGTCTGGCTGTTTGCGTATGTGAGTTTAAATGTTTGTAAAAGCACCCACGATACAGAAGAAATTCCTAGTGTGGGCCAAGGTTTAAAAAAAAAGAATTTAAAAGAAAAAATGTCAACTGAAATAAAAGATTACAAATATAAAACGTCATCAACAATGTCTCAACTTCTCTTAACCTATGTATTTGCATATCATATTACCTGTAAAATTTTCTTTGAAAAACCTTTTCCAGAACGTTTATTTTCATATTTTTCAGTACAATTCCCGGACGGACCAAATATTTGCATTGTCTCCAGGTACTGGTTACGGTTTGCGGGTGTTTGTGCATACGAGATTATTGTTTGTTTGTACCAACCCACACATACAGGACGTTTGGAACGTTTTTCAGAAACGTCACTGGCGAAGTTATAAGTTATCGCTACCGACGTGTATCACCGTGCGGTGTAAACGTAACATTAATTCGTCGATTTTAACGACTTAAAATAAAAAACACGCGTTTCACATAATTTTTTTTTTTTTTTTTGTGTGCTTGTATGTAATATTGTTTTTTAGATGTGTGTCTGTACGGAGAAAAATGAAATGCGACGGAACTTGGATATTTCTTCTCTTGCGAATAGGTGTTACAAATATTAAAATGGTTAAGTTACTTAGGTTGCAAGCGCATCTATAGCATATATTAATAAATTGCGTGGCTAGCTATTGGTGGTTACGGGTGAACTGGAGTCGCCGAGCGATGCGCGTACGACGAATACAAAAATGCTGCGTCAGCGCTCCTACAATTTTAAGAGTTTATTCATATCTATGGATGATACTGATTGTGTTTGTTGCAAACAATTATACTTATATGTGAAAGATATGCCAAAAACAAGCGTAATCCTGAAAAATCTTGCTCAGTATTGACTCCAGAAACCCCCAGTCAGAAGTCGAAACTAACTGACCAGGCTCATCATCTGCCTAGACTTTTCCCAACTATGTTTTGGTCGGCTTCCAGTCTAGCCGGATGCAGCTGAATACCAGTATTTTACATGGAGTGACTGCCTATCTGACCTCCACAACCCAGTTAGTACTAGGTAATACGATACCCCTTGGTAAGACTGGCTGTCAGACTTTTTGGGCCACTGACTAGCTATAACGACTGTCAAAGATGTACAAATGACACCCGGGACCAACGGCTTAACGTGCTTTCTGAGGCACGGAGGAAACTCGGTATGTAATGGGTGGTCACCCATCCGCAGACCAACCTAGGCAAGCGCGACTTAACCTAAAGATCGATCCGAGCGGCTGTTATTACTTAGCCAAGAGCTCCTCACTGACCAGTGTAACTAACCAGGCTTGTTATATTATATTCAAATGTTTTCTTCCAATTGGTGTTATTCCCATTAATAAGAATAATTAGAGCGTTTATTACAGTGTAAATAAAGTTAAAAACATTACCTAGCAGACCATAAATACCATTTCTAGTTATCTACTTGAAAATTAATGTGATTGGACTTGTATCAAACTGAACTTTATGTGTCGGGTTGAAAGATACTATTTGCTTACAATTTTAGAAAATAAATCGCGTACTAAGGTTTATTTTTCATTATTCCTAAAATGACAGAAATGTAGGCGGAATATACGTGGAATAGTTTACGCCATTACAATTCCAGCCCTTCTGTGAGACAGTCGTAGGAGTGCTGTATTATAATAATTATAATATTACATTATATTACGCTTTGTTGCTCGCAGGTTACGCCATTATGAGGGGTGAAGTGTTAGTGCCGTAAGACCTTTCTAGGGGGTGAAATTGTTAAGCTTCAACCCCCTCTGTAAGTAACGCGGAGAAACGTTACAACTAGTATTAAATTCAGTTCATCTATGCGTTTTTTGAGTTTTAAGTTTGGCTTATCTTTACTCCAGAGATGCCTGGTTTGATAGTAAAAGGTAGAATTTGCGTTTAGTTTTAAATAAAAGTGTATTGCACCATAAATTTTCAAGAAACTCAGACTGCTCAGTCTACTGTCTACTGTTTCAATAGAAATTTCAGACATTAATACACCAAAGTGTGTCATACATTTAATATATTCCTGTCATGGATCACAGAGCGCATGGCCATAATTAGAAATAACGCCGCCATTCCAGTTTAGGAATACAATTTAAAAATAAAATATATGTTTACCAAGAACGGCATTTAAACGCCAATAAAATTCCTTGCAGCAACGTAAGTACCTAATTATTTTGTACCCAGTCTTAAGATAATACCATCAATTAGGAACAAGTATTTCAACAGACCTTATATGACTTCGACCTTACAGTCAATAGAGTTACCAAACTAAATCAAATCAGTTACGCAATTATAACCAACTGTTACATCACATAATTGAACTATAAGGTCTAAAGTCCCGAAGCCCTTACGTCTAACTATTGTAATCCATTAATTTAGGGGAACAACGTGAAGGTACGTGTTATGTTTCAATTAAGAGGTTTCTAGATCTTTGTGGAATTTCTGATTGAGTTCGTTTCTTCTGTTCAACTGAGATTATGTCTGAGATTTGTGATGGATTAGGTAAACAAATTGGAAAATAAATAAGGTTATTTTTGAATGCATGTTGATAAAGTTAGGAGCTCGTGACTAAATACTAACTGCCGCTCGGGTCGGTCTTTAGGTTAACCTGCGCTTGCTTAGGTTGGTTCGTGGATGGGTGACCACCCATTAAATACCGAGTTTCCTCTGTGCTTTGGAAAGCACGTTAAGCCTTGGTCCCGGTTGTCATTTGTAGTCGTTGTGTCTTTGACAGTCGTTAGGTAGTCAGTGGCCTAAAAAGTCTGATAACGACTCTTACCAAAGGTTATCGTATTACCCAGTACTAACTGGGTTGTGGAGATCAGATAGGCAGTCGCTCCATGTAAAATATTGGTATTTAGCTGCATCCGGTTAGACTGGAAGCCGACCCCAACATGGTTGGGATAAAGCTAGGCTGATAATGATAATAATAAAGTTAATACAGAGTCATCGCTTTACTAGCCAGGTCCAAAGAGGTGGTGCGCAGTGGTGGAGGCCGCACTTGGTGATGGTGAACGCCGGGAATGGCGGGCTGATACCAATCAAAGGTGTGTGCGAGTGACCTTATATTTCCCGGGCCTCCAACACATGGTAGTAATAGGAACAGTGGATTTTTAGTCGGTTAGAGTCCTATGTAACCCTCACCCCAGATGGAGGGTATACGGTTGTAAGGGACAGCCCTCCACAAACTGATGGGGTGAATTCAGTATATCATACTAGGATGACCGGTACAAGAAATTATTTCAGGAATGTTATGAGGATCCAATAAATTTGATTTGTTTTGTTTCCTCATACGCAAAGTATCGTTACCGTGGCAAAACGCACGTAGCGAACGGCAAGCGCGACGACGGGTTCGATGAACTCAGTAGCTAAGCAGGAAGTGAACAGCTGATAGTCAGCCGTTAGAGTATTTCAACATCCATTGTTTTTTATTTTTTATTTTAGCCGTATTATTTACATAAATGAAGTGCTGCGTACAGGGAATGTAATTTTACATTCAAATAAAGGAAAAGTAACTGAAAAAAAAATCCGGAGAAAAATTCCGGTGGAATATTATTTGAGTTGAATGCACCCTGCCAGTTTTTGTAGGGCTGTCCCTTACACCCTGTATGTGAGGAATTTCACGATAAAAAAAGATTTTACCTGTAACGATACATCTCTACAACTACTTTGTGACAGCCTTATATAATTCACGTGTAAATACATTATAATTATGTAACCTATAATAACTTCTAAAGATCTAATCGCACAAGGTTGCTAATGGCGCCGACATTGTCCCGAGCCTTCATTGTCGGGCTCCAAGCTAACATCTATCAATGCCATTCCTCTCTCACGCGACACGAGTAAGGGCTGAGCAGACGAGGGATTTTTGTTAGTGTTAAAATTTACGGAATGTGCGTTCATTTGTCAGTTGCTTTACGTATGTATTAAATACATACATGGACAGGCAGAAAGTTGAGGAGCTCGTGGCTAAATAACAATAGCCACTCGGGTCGATTTTTGGGTTAAGCCGTGCTTGCCTAGGTTGGTCTGTGGATGGGTGACCACCCATTACATACCGAGTTTCCTCCGTGTCTTGGAAAGCACGTTAAGCCGTTGGTCCCGGGTGTCATTTGTAGATCTTTGACAGTCGTAAGGTAGTCAGTGGCCCAAAAAGTCTGACAACCAGTCTTACCAAGTTGTTTCGTATTAGGTTCCCAGTACTAACTGGGTTGTGGATGTCAGATAGGCAGTCACTCCATGTAAAATACTGGTATTCAGCTGCTTCCGGTTAGACTGGAAGCCGACCCCAACATAGTTGGGAAAAGGCTAGGCAGATGAAGATGGACAGGCAGCAAGTATGGAACGCAACCAGCTACTATCCTTACCAGCTGCATCCGGTTAGACTGTAAGCCGACCCCAACATAGTTGGGAAAAGGCTAGGCAGATGATGCTGAGTCCCTAAAGAGGTAAATAAAAACATCGCTTCGTGAGAAAACTTGTTTTTCTGAAAAAAAACCAAATACCAACTTGACCAGCAGTGGGCTGGTCAAATTGGTATTGACAATGAACACCACATGCCAAAATTAACGAATTACGATGATATTGTTATCATCATGACAATATTATAAACGTAGATTGAATACAATAATTTCATCTATACATATAAAATTCAAAGTCCTGATGAATGAAAGGTTTTTTCGAAATTCCACCCCTAAGAAGGTGAAATGGGGAGTTGAATTTTCTGTGAAACTTAATATTCTCTGGGTCGATTGACTCGAAAATTGGTGTACACACTTTTCAATTAAAATAATGAGACATGTGTATCAAAGTTTTTTTTAAATCATCCCTCAAAAGAGACGAATAGGGCTTCGAAGCTCACGTAGACGGATGCATGGCGCGCAGTGTAGCGCGGGGCATGCGGGCGCGGTAGTATTTACCTATTAGTAAGTAGGTAGGATTATTCTAAGGTAGACGTGTCTGTAAATACATATATTATGTGAAATCCCGATTTTCGCGTTGGCACGTGATACGCGACATTGATATTAGTCATTAGTCATTTATTCTGAACAAAAATACATTTGTGAACAAAAAAAAAAAAAAAAAAATATTACGTAAAAGTATTATGTCTATAAATAGATTCCTAATGAATTATTTCACTGTTGTCACTGGTGTCCAATCTAAAACCAAGGTAAGGTATGAATATTTCACATAATTATGTAATCTAATTCAGTCTGACAACCAGTCTTACCAAGGGGTATCGTATTACCCAGTACTAACTGGGTTGTGGAGGTCAGATAGGCAGTCGCTCCATGTAAAATACTGGTATTCAGCTGCATCCGGTTAGACTGGAAGCCGACCCCAACATAGTTGGGAAAAGGCTAGGCAGATGATGATGATGATTTTATGTAATCTAATTGATTATTACTATGAACCAATATTTGCAAGTTTTAAGCATGTACAATACCACACTACATTAACTAGTCTTTCATCATCATCATCATCATCATCATCATTTCAGCCGAATGACGTCTACTGCTGGACAAAGCCCCCGCCTCCAAAATATTCTTTATTACCTATTGAACTTTAAAAGTAAAAACTAATATTACACGTATAAATGCGAAAGTTTGAATGGATGGCTGTTTGTTACTCAATCACGCCAGAACGGCTGAACAGATCTGGGTAAAACTTGGCACAGAGATGGATCATAGTCTGGTATAGTACATACATATATTACTTATTATCCCAGAAGTAAGATCCCGTGGGCAATTCCCGAACTCCACGCGGGTGAAGCCGCGGGTATAAGCTAGTTGACAATATTATTAAAATACCCCTCAAAAAATGACACCGCAAGACACTTAAGAAATTTTTACGCAAATTCACCTGAAAATAATCGAATTTCCCCTCAATCAATTCATAATAGCATTGTTTCTTCCACAAATTAAATCTTAGGGCCCCTAATCGACGCTGTGGTGAAATTAAGTTACGTTGCTCGCCTACCAAAGTTACCAAGGTTTGGGACATTTGATTACCTTGAAATTTGTTTAAACACCCACTATTTTGTCAGCGAAATCTATGTAAGATTTATTAGTGCTACTAGATGTCAATTTTAGGGAGTTCGTCCTTTTTTCTAGCAAAATTATTAGTAATCGTTTTATGTTATTTATTAAAGTGAGTAAATTACATAATAACAATCTATAGACCGACCGAGTTTAATGAGTCCTCCGCCTTGCCTCATAAAAGGCACATTAAGCGTTCACAAAGTCCTAACAATATCCTACAGGCTTCAATATGACTATAATCCACGTAGGTTACTAATTAAACCTTCAGAATATTCCATTTAAATTGATACCTTTGCGAGGACACATTAAAGCGGTCGGTCTATAGCGCTAAATACAACAAAAAGACACAATACTTTTTTTAGATTCTTGCTAAGGCATGCTTAAAAATCAGAACCTAAATATAGGTCTTGTAGAAAAAGCAATTTATGGAAAATTTCCGAACCCTGTATTAAAGTCAAATCATATATTTTGATTAGAGCTATAATAGTCACATGACTGTTGAAACACTGAAATGGGTCACAACACACCCTTTGGCGGGTTCAGAACACTAAAACGACAATAGTTGCTGTCGTATTCAAGCTGTAAAAGTTTTATGATACCTAATAATACAATGTCTGTAACACCCTAGACTGCTAGCCTAGCTGAACACCCAGACTATCTAACATTTTCACCCGACTCAGATATAACAAACCCTAAAAAGTATCTACTTTATGATAATATATATAGGTTAGAATTTATTGCCTTGTCATCATCTAGCCCAGCCTTTTCCCAACTATGTTTGTGTCGGCTTTCAGTCTACCGCATCCAGCCAAATACTACTACTGTATTTTTAAACAATAAGCCAAGTTGTACATTAAATGAACCATAATTATTAATTATTGGAGATGCATACACACACACATACACACACCCACACTCTCACCACCTACTCATCCTCTATTCACCCGCTCAGACACGCACTCACAGACAAACACACAACCAACTCACCCCCTCACAGTCACACATACACCCACCCATATCCCACACACACACAGTTTCTCAAACATTTTTTTTTCTATAAAATTTCTGTTTTTGTTAAATTATTTTATGTAAATTTGCAAATTTATTTGTTCTGCAACGAAAGAGACTGGCCTTCACGACACAGGGAACCCTAGTGTGGAGACTAGAGACCTATTTTTGATGTAATGTACCTCTGAAACAATAAAGTTATTTGTATTTGTACTAGTTGACATAAAGACAGCCTATCTAATCCCTGAAACCCTGGTTTTGGATAGACGCTTCGTCGATACCCCTTAGTAAGACTGATTGTCACAATTTCGGGCCACTAACTACCAGTAACGACTGCTTAAATCTACAAAATATGCACCAGCACCACCAGCACAGCAGGAACCAACGGCTTAACGTGTTTTCCAAGGCACGAAGGGAACTCGGTATGTAATGGATGACCACCCATCCACTGATTCACCTTGGAAAGAGTTGCTTAACCCAGAAGATCGGCCCGTGTGTCTGTTATTATTTAGCCACAAGCCCTCAAAAAATAATACCTTCACATGTGTACAAAATCGCTGTATGTAGCCTATCGTATAACGTTACTACTATCTAAGTAACATCACCGAAATCCTTTAAACATTGTTGTCGTCGCTCTACAAGAATAAACACATTAACGTTATTTATCGCTGAACAGATAACGCTTTCAGCACATTTTTCACGCACATAGCTTTCAGTATTTATCGCCGCTTAACTTTAACGTTCCAGCGTAAACTAATTAAAGCCAAGAATACAGTGCGACGAAGGAAATAAACAGAAGGTTCTTTTGAAACGATTGTTAATTGTTTTTGTGGGAAATAATGACTAGGGGGGTTACTATGACGTCTTAAAGCAGGAGTAATTCCAGTGTGGGCAAGAGACAGAGCTATAAAGGTCGTCATTTCTTTCCCACACTTTATGCCACCAGGGGTAAGGAAAATCACTATCGAAGCAGCGGGATGAACATTACTTTACGAGTTTTCTCCGTACCTCGGAAAACATGTTAAGCCGTTGGTCCCGGCTGTCATTTGTAGATGATTGACAGTCTGTACAGTTAGTCAGTGGCCCGAAACTCTGACAATTAGTCTTACCAAGGGGTATTGTAATTACCCAGTACTAACTGGGTTGTGGAGGTCAGATAGGCAGTCGCTCCATGTAAATAACTAGTAGTCAGCTATAAAATACTGGTAGTCAGCTGCGTCCGATTAGACTGCAAGCCGAACCCAACATAGTTGGGAAAAGGCTAGGCAGATGAGTCTTTTAAAATATAAAAGGATTTCTGGCATATTAAATGACGTTTGGCGCAGTGTCTGAGTGATTGACTGCTGCGCTGCGTGTCGCAGGTTCGATTCCCGCACGAAACAAATATTTGTATGGCCTACAGGTAGTTGTTCCGGGTCTGGCTGTTTTTGTATGTGAGTTTAAATGCTTGTAAACGCACCCACGATACAGGAGAAATGCCTAGAGTGAGGCAACGTTTAAAAAAAATGAGGTTAGGTTGAACGTGGCCTGGAACTTACGAGTATGTATAAGTGAGATTTATGTCTGCAACAGTGTTTAAAAGTAATGTGTGTGTATTACTATGTATCAGCTCTGTTTTAATAGAAAGGGAAATACGTGTAGCATACTTCACTTTACAGTTTATTCTTCTTCCTTTTTAGGTGTCTGTTCAATACTTAAAGGTTGGCCATTACACCAAACATTTCTCCAAATACCTACTTTGCATTACAAAGAGTTGTAATAAAAATATTATTAAGAAGCGGACTGAACCTTCTGTGCCGATTTTTGCTACGGCAGTAATTTGTCAAATTAAATTGTAAACTTAATTTTATTGTCTTTCCTTAGTCGCTTGAAGTATTTGTATATCTTTTGTCGTACAACATTCGTGAACAAGCTTTATAGGTAAGTGTCAACAGTTAATAATAGTTTGAAACAATTTGAATCTGCGAGTTGTTTTCCAGATAGAGTGTTAATTTTCTACCATGACACACAACATCATCACGCCTAATCTTCGAAAGATTAGACAGAGCTATACTTAACACACACATATTGCCATTGATGTTGAAGTCCCAAGTAATAGAGGGAAAGCTGATTGCTGTCAACAGGGTACACATCCAGACTCCGTGGCTGCTACTGTGAAATTCCTAATGGAAAAACCCAAAAACACTGTACCTGACTTAGGCATCCCATCAAAAACCTACAAGACCATCGACGCAGTCAATCATTTCATACCACCACCTACCAACCACCACGAACATGACCCCCCCCCCTGCCTAACATGATAGTTATTCGCATTGCTGTACTTTTCCACCTTATAAAAAAACGAAACTGGAAAATTAAAACCGGTTTAAACCCTTAATTGGTCGCGTGGGGTGTCACACACCCGTGAACTTTTTAAATTCTGAATTTTAGCGCTGAAGTTCCCGTTAGTTCGTGTCGTTTATGATCAGGTATCGAGCATAATAATGTTTTTCATGTATTTCGTATTTGATTTATATGATCGGGGTGTCACCCCACGTGACCATTTACGTAACTTTTTAGGCGCGACCAATTAATGGTTAGTTAAGTGTGCAAAAATTAATAAGAGATTTCAATTTGCAATTAGAGATAATGAAGATTAGAAGCTTTGTTTCTAATTTAATTAGATCAGCTTTATTAAAGTATATAGTAATGAGTATCAAAATCTAGGTAAGGTGTATTAATCTGCTGATAATTAATATTAATTATTGGAACACTAAGTAAAATACTGTTTGTAATATGAATCTACGCGTTTGTTTTTTGAAACGATATAGTAATTTTGGTTCAGTCGGTATAATAATATTAGTAGCCTTCGTGAAATTACAAACTTTCTAGTCATTCGAAAAAACATTAAATTGTAATATGAAAAGGAGAACAAACACAGCTAAAACCGGTGATAGCAATTAAAAGAATAGAATAGCAAGTAAGTATTGTTTAACATATAATACAAGGTATAATTTCTGGCTCCTGAAATACAGGTATTCTAAACTAGCTTTGGAGCCAGCATAACATAGCAGCAGCCTATAATGCTCCCACTGCTGGGACACAGGCCTCCCCTCTCTATGAGATGGAATGGGGTATAATTCACCACGCGGGCACAGTGCGGGTTGGTAGATGTCACCTGTCTTCGAATTTTAGGTTCTAGGACATGCCGGTTTCCTCACAATGTTTTCTTCACTTTTGAGAGCAGTGGTGATGAAATAAATTACACAAAGTAATGCGCCTGTCTGGGTTCGAACCCACGACTTACTGCTCGTAAGTCGGGACCGCCACCACTGGGCCACCGCTGCTCTCATTAAAAGAATGCATCTCAATAAAGAATTATTTTTTAAGTTTATTTACTCCAGAAATTAGAGAGGGGGGGCACCAATTTTACGGCATTAGAAGCGAATATCTCATCAACTAGAACTTAAGAAAAAAACTATTTGAGAAACCTCGATAGCCCTATGTACACCCTTATTAAGTAGCGGTTCATAGAAGTCACCTGCTCTCCAAATTTCACCAGTGTGGTGCCAACAGTCTTGGAGTTAAATGGCTGTGACATACGGTCGGACAGACAGACAAACCGACAGAACGAATATTTGAGGGTTCCAGTATTGACGTTTGGCAACGGAACCCTAAAAACGATGGTTGTATGCACTATTTACAACCACTGCAACTCCTAGAAAAACGTTGGATGGACTGTGTGACTGAAAGATGATATGACAGAGAAAGAGGGTGAATAAATATAGGTGAATAGAAGACGAAATCGCCGATACCAATTAAATCGGAGTAAAAAGAGAAAAATTAAAATGAATGAAATGATAACAAATAATTCGCTTTCGTAAAGCTTTCACAATATGTAAATCACGTTGATATTGCAATCAACGGCCTGTTATTAATGAATGTTCCATTATTTATCGCTATTATCCGAAGGGTTAATATTCGAATATCCTGGTATTATTCATGCTGAATTTAATCATTTTTGAATACCAATTATTAATAATAATTATTTCACGGTTACACAAGCATTATGTAAGAAATAATTCGATATTAATATTGCATCAAAGAACACAAGTATCCTTTTACTTCACTTATATTTTTTTCATGTTACTTCTTTACTACATAGTATAAAACAAAGTCGCTGCTGTCTGTCAGTCCTTATGTATGATTAGATCTTTAAAACTACGCAACGGATTTTGATGCGGTTTTTAGTAATAGATAGAGTGATTCGAGAGGAAGGTATATATATAGATGTTGCACCCGTGCGAAGCCGGGGTGGGTCGCTAGTATACACTAAACTAGTATTTACTTATTTTTAGTTAAGAATTTATTCGTTTTAATAGTCAAGTGGCTAAATAATAACAGCCGCTCGGGTCGATCTTAAGGTTAAGCCGCACTTGCCTAGGTTGATCCGTGGATGGGTGGCTGCCCATTTCATACCAAGTTGCCTCCGTGCCTCGGAAAGTATGTTAAGCTGTTAGTCCCGGCTGTCACTTGTAGATCTTTGACAGTCGTTACAGATAGTCAGTGGCCCGAAAGTCGGACTACCAGTCTTACCAAGGGGTATCGTATTACCCAGTACTAACTGGGTTGTGGAGGTCAGATAGGCAGTCGCCTAATGTAAAATACTGGTATTCAGCTGCATCAGGTTAGACTGGAAGCCAACTTTTCCCTTTTTTGAAAAGGTTAGACAGATGATGAGTCAAGTCATTAGTGAAGTCTCTAGACATGTGACATGTATGACATACCTTCAAAATAAAAAAAATAAAACTAAAATCTTACCTCTTAACAACGTCAGAATCCCAAGCGGCATAACCAATATCGCGACAAGCAGATCGGTAATCGCCAGTGACATCAAGAAATAATTCGTCACATTCTGTAGTCTCCTCTCCAAGTAGATCGCTAAACACACTAGTACATTCCCTGCAGCCGTACATAATACCAGCATGATAGCTATCAAAGCCCACCAATTGTTAACTGCATCTTTTTCGACTACATTCGTAACGTTACCAGTGTCATTGCCAAACACATCAAAGTAGTTCTCTATGGTATAGTTGACAGCTTCTTCAAACGTTTCGGTCAGTTCCAGAACATTCTTTGATAAAGATCTATGGCTGTGTTCATGCATCGTGCCGTATTTGCTGCAGTGTCAGTCTCATCTTCGGTGGTCCATTCATCTTATTTCGTAAATGTGGATTGTTTCCGAATACATTTTTTGTCGGTTTAGTCTTCCTTGGTTGTTTTGTGAAGCATCTGTAACAAAGAAATTGTATGTGAGTTATTTTTGTTTACATCGCGGCAGATCCAGGCGAAGATGGCAGGACGAATTTTACACGGACAGGCAGAAGTGATCCATATTTTTCAAAATAGAGAGGATTGAAGAGGAGAAAGGGAGGCGTTTGCCATGCAGTAGGACAAAATAGGCTGAAACAAAATAAAGGTATTTTTGAAGTTAATAATAATGTGCTTTATAGTGCATAAAGGAATATTTAATATAAAAAGGACATTGTAAAAAATGGCTTATACATCAACACGTATGAAACATTTCCAATAATTACTAGTGTTTTTTTTATAATTTACATTACAATTATTACAATAGAACGGACACTTCATCATTTCGAAAACATTTTAAAAAGTAATTCACTTCCTTCTGTCTTATTCACCGGTGGGGGTGCTATTATTTTTTAAAATTGAATAAGGTTTTTAGTTACAAACAGAATAAAGCGATTGAAAGCGCTATGTGAAACGAGCAACATTGACACTGACAGTCGATGAATTGACAGATGACACTTTCACATTTGACAGAATGATAGTCTCGTCATTTTGTCACTCGCAATTATTACGTTTCTATTGGCCTAATTATAACCTCAAATACTGAAAGTTTTTTTGGACTTTTTTACAATTCTCAGAAGTGTCTGTGATTTAATTTAGTTTCAATCGAATTAATGCATTATTTAGATCACAGAAAGTAAAATCACGTCTCTGTTGGTTCTTAGGCGAACGATGCATGGACGCAGAACAATTTCCTTTAAAAAGTTAGTTAGAAAAATTAATAAACGGATAACAAAGTTTATCGCTAGTTTTATACTAGCAACCCGCCGTTGCATAGTTATTACGATTTGACAAAACACGAACATTTTTATAATAATATGTATATTGTATAAGTTAAATATTAATGTAAACAAACACACCTATCGGAATGAATTTACTAAATTATGGTGAAAACTGCTTCAGAACCCGTTGCTTATTTTATGGTAGCTGTACTCTCGTAGAGAGTGTAGCATCTCTCATCTCTCTCAGTCTCACAAGCAGACACGAAAAGTTTCTTAAAATTTATAATATCTATTATAGAAGCAAAGGTATATGATAATAAACTCAAAATTTAATATGCAAAGCCACCTTTTCCAAGATTACACAAATAATATTTCGAGACGTAAACATGTCGAACCAATATCAAAGTATCACTTTTACCCACAAAGGTTATTGATCCAGAATATTCCAATATCTTCCACGATAAAGAACAAAAACAAATAGACCCTTCTGACCCTTCTATATCACTTATGATTAAGTTTAGGATTTATGCCTAAAAGATAAGTTTATGTTGTGTTTTGAATTTATGGATATTTGGTGTTTAAATAAGTATTTATGGGGAAGGTATTACAAGAGAGACAGAGTACTACGCCTGTAATCCCCGAAGGGTTAGGCGGAGGTGTACCAAATTGTACATCCATATTTCGTCAGTTGTGTTTAAGTCCCATGTTATCACCCCCTATTGGGGGCGAGTCTATTGCCGTCAACCGGGCACAAATCCAAATCCCTTGCATGCCTTATTTCATCACCGATGTCAAAATGTATTTGAGATAGTTTGTCTTCTTATTCCATATTTCTTTATTGGTCATCTTCTCATGAGTATCCATCATTTATTTGGTCTTCCCATTCCATTCACACTCACACACACATTCGCACTCAAAACTTACTTTATGAAACAAAATACAGGCTATAAAATCTTGTTTTACACGGAAATCTGCTCAAGAATTGGCAGCACAACAAACAATTAATTTAATAGTGGGAAGAACTACAAAATCAAGTTTTCGTTCCGACTAGTTTCTGAAGCTAACAGGTACGTTATAATTTTTAGTAGCACATTTTCCAGGAAGCCGTCGATGTACCTAATTAATTCTGAGTGGAATCTGAACCACTGGAAATGTACCGAAATAATAAGCTATTTCATAGAATATTCATTTTTACAAGCTTTTATTTAACTTGCACAGCTGTTCGTATGTATGTACTCAAAATTCGCAAATAATTTTTCGACCATTTGTTGATATCCGATTGAACTGAAATTTTGCATACACCTTTGGTTCTGGTGACAATACATTTTTATGGTAAATATAACTTGATCCTGCAGCCAGGATCTCCTACTCACGAGAGAATTCCTCAATGGTTAATAGCATGGACACGAAACGTTGTATATTATAAAACATACTAGTTCGTACCAGCCGTGATGTCAAAGATACTCAAAATAAAGTTAAAATTATATTCTTCTTGATTTGAATCAATAAATAATTAACTACCAAAGGAAGAGTTCCGATTCCTAGATTATATAACAAACTGTAAGGCTGTTTATAAAATTAAAAAATATTGACAATAAAAGTTATAATTTCAATTCAATTACTTGAGGCGATTAGTCGGCACTTAGACACTGGTCGCCGACTATTTGCCAACTACAACTATGGTCGGATAGTCGACTTTCCCGATTAGTCGGAACCTCTCTAATATTAACCGTTGTCAAAAAGTCTGACAATCATTGTTACCCAGTAACTTAGTTCAGATAGGCGGTCTTTCCCTGTAAAAAACTGGGATTCAGTGGCATCAAGCTACAATGGAGACCGATATACATGGTGTAAACAGACCCTTCATGTAGCTGTCAACCTAGCATTCTGTACATCAAACTAAGTAACTTTACGCAAAAATTATTGCTGGGAATTGACTTTTTTTTTGGGGTGAAAAATCACGTTTTAAGGTAGGACTCGATGAAGCAGTCATGCTAGTGAAGGAGGTGGCGGGACGTGAGAGGGAAAGAACCTCACGTCCCAGCCGCCGCGGGAGACGCCCTGGGCGTCGGGGGTCACGTGGTGGCTCCCGGCCACCGTAGGCGCGGGCCTGTGGACGGCGAGTTATGGGCTAGCTCGCCGTCCGGCCGTCTTATGACGACAGGCCGTGTCGACGGCGCGTTCGTGTTCCACGCGCGCCTCAAAGAGATGTCAGCAACCGAGTAGGGGTCCGCATGGGCCGATGCCTGCCAGAGCTGCGGGACTGTTCGAAAGAGACACCGTGGCCCTGGAACACAAAGGGCAAAGAAGGAACATGGATGGGTTTTAGTCAGTACAAGTCTGACACTCCCTTCCGCTCCGTCCAGAGTGGGGGGGGTCATTTGATGATTTCCCATCCAAAAAAAAAAAAAAAAAAAGGTAGGACTCGATGGAAAGCACTCAAAGTATTGTACTGATGGATGGGTTGAATAGTACGAGGGTCGTGGAGGTGTCTAAAGTAAAAATCTTACATTAAAAACATGTATTTAAAAAAAAACTTATAAAAAAGTTGGAACTTTGACCCCCAATATCTCCGTAACTATAAGGTTCCCAGGCATGGTCTAGAACAAAGAAATGATCGCAAAGACGGGGAAAACAAGTGCCTTTCGGATGTGTTAAGGGTCTATTTACACCCTTTAGTTAAGAAAAGGCAAGGAAGATGATGATCAGCATGATTCATCTTACCCATAAAACCATTAAATTACAAGAACATTTTCAAATAAATTACTTGACCGCAAAGTACATAAAACTCTGAACCCAAAAACCAAAACATAAAGTTAACCAGCAAATTGCTGTTTTTGAACGCTTTAAGAAATTCACTTTTAAAGTTAAATAATTTATAAGCATTTAAAACTAAGCCGGCAAAAGGGGCGAAAGAGCGAAGTGCCCCAAAATCCGGCTGCTAACGAGGGGTCGACATAACTTTGAACTGGCTGTCAATCGCATAACTTAATAATCTATTCATTTAGACTTTTTTGGAGATTAATAACTGTTTTTTTTCTTGGTATCTGCAGGTGAGGAGAAATTGAAGAGTTGAACGGAAATTGTTTTAATGAATGTCAATGAAGCTGCCACTACGTAATGGTTAAGATGTCGGACTGCCAATGGAATAGTTCGTTTCCGTGGGATATTTTATGACTAACACGTAGCGAAACTGCTGATAAAAAGCTAGATTTTTATCATCATCATCATCATCATCATCATCATCTGCCTAGCCTTTTCCCAACTATGTTGGGGTCGGCTTCCAGTCTAACCGGATGCAGCTGAATACCAGTATTTTACATGGAGCGACTACCTATCTGACCTCCACAACCCAGTTAGTACTGGGTAATACGTAACCCCTTGGAAAGACTGGTTGAAAAAAAAAAAATATTATTAATTGATAAAAATCTAGCTTTTACCCGACATTTGCACCTGGCTTTTACAGCATTAAAAAAACGCTTGGTCTGAGTCATTTATTTAACAAAGTGAGTGAGGGCTCAAGCACGAGCGCGCTGTGTAAACGTAACGTAATTACGTCGATTATAAAATCGTAAATACTAATTATCCTATAACATTTAAGTTAAATTGTTTGCAACAAGCATAAATATGATCGGTATCATCCATAGCTATGAACAAATTCATAAAATTATGAAAATAAATATATATTTTTTTAACATTGCTCCACACTAGGAATTTCTCCTGTATCGTGGGTGCGTTTACAAACATTTAAATTCACATACATAAACAGCCAGACCCGGAACAACTACCTGTAGGCCACACAAATATTTGTTCCGTGCGGGAATCGAACCCGCGACACGAAGCGCAGCAGTCAATCATATTATTTGTGAAACGATTATTTTTAATTCTAAAATCGACGTTTTTACGTTACATTTACACCGCGAGTTTGTACTAGGGCGTCTGATCCAGCAATGAATACTAGCAGCATAAAAACTCAAAAGGCGACGGCACTAAAAGCATTTGAAAGTCACCTAAAAACTGTTAAAATAACGATCTCTCCAAATGGTACTGGATAGTTCAATAACTAACCATTTCCTCAAGGTCTGAGCAAGATATACGATGGCATATAATTTGATACCTACTTGCAGCTTATCGATTTCAGGTTTTAGTAGCCGTGGCAACATTGGTACGTACTTAAACGAGTGAACCGATATGAAGGTCAAATGCATAAGCATAAAAGCATAATCAGCCTATTAATGTTCCCACTGCTGGGACGCAGGCATCCTCTCTATGAGAGGGAATGGGCTATAATCCACCACGCGGGCCCAGTGTGGGTTGGTAGATGTCACATGTCTTCTTTGGTTCTAGGACATGCCGGTTTCCTCACGATGTTTTCCTTCACCGTTTTGAGAGCAGTGGTGATGAAATAACTTACACAAAGTAATGCGCCGGGCTGGGTTCGAACCCACGACTTACTACTCGTAAGTCGGAATATCCGCCACTGGGCCACCGCTGCTCTCAAGGTCAAATGATTATCACATTATTTTATGCACTGGTAATATCTTTGGTGAAACATCATAACATCACGCCGATAATCCTCGAAGGTTTAAATATTATTAATTACACCCAATGACATAATATAAATATAAGCGTCATGCATGAACGTCACGGAACTCGAAGATAGCATACATACATATATGGTAGCTAGATAGCTACTTTTTTTTTTTTTTTTTTTTTCGGATGGGAAATCATCAAATGACCCCCCCACTCTGGGCGGAGCGGAAGGGAGTGTCAGACTTGTACTGACTAAAACCCATCCATGTTCCTTCTTTGCCCTTTGTGTTCCAGGGCCACGGTATCTCTTTCGAACAGTCCCGCAGCCCTGGCAGGCATCGGTCCATGCGGACCCCTACGTGGTTGCTGACATCTCTTTGAGGCGCGCGTGGAACACGAACGCGCCGTCGACACGGCCTGTCGTCATAAGACGGCCGGACGGCGAGCAAGCCCATAACTCGCCGACCACAGGCCCGCGCCTACGGTGGCCGGGAGCCACCACGTGACCCCCGACGCCCAGGGCGTCTCCCGCGGCGGCTGGGACGTGAGGTTCTTTCCCTCTCACGTCCCGCCACCTCCTTCACTAGCATGACTGCTTCGCAGAAGGTGGTGACGGCTTCCCATTTTCTCTCGCTCCGGACCATGGCTTGAACCAGGGCCTGACGCGAGAGATCGCCGCCGTAAATCGCCGCTACAAGGACACGGCGGTGCTCCGCAAGCAGGGCAGACCTCTACGGTGTGCTCCACCGTGTCCTCCGGATGATCCTCGCAGTGGAAACACCCGGGCGTTTCCTCCCGCCCGATTCGGTGCAGGAACCTCCCGAAACAAACGTGTCCGGTGAGGACCTGCGTCAGGCGGTAGGTGAGGGCGCCGTGGCGCCTCTCTAGCCACTTCTCAAAGAGGGGACTTATCGCCACTATGGTAGCGTGCCCTGCACGGGGTTGCAACAGTCGCTCTCTCCATGTCGCCACGAGATCACGCCGGAGGTCTATCCGCTGAGCGGCAATTTGCCGCGGCAGCGGAGTTTCCCCCCGACGTAGTGCCTCCGCGCGCCATTCGTGCAGGCGCGCGAGGACTATCGCCTCCAGATCCCATGGCGACAATCCGGCAAGGAGGCTAGCCGCCTCGCCGGAGATCGTGCGGTACCCCCGGATTAGCCTTATGGCTATCACCTTTTGGGGCGCGTTCAGGTAGTGGGCGGCTTGCCGCCTCAAAGAACGCGCCCACACCGGGGCCCCGTAAAGGGCCATGGACCGCACGACCCCTGCGTAGAGTCTCCGGCAGGAGGCGTTTGGGCCCCTCAGGTTGGGCAAGAGCCACTTGAAGGCAGCCCCTGTCCGTTCCAGTTTGGGAGCCAAACGTCGGAAGTGCTCCACGAAGTTCCACCGGCTGTCGAGGACGAGTCCTAGGTACTTCAACGACGACCCGACGCCGATGGAAACCCCTCCTGCCGGATACCGGAGTGCCTCCCTAATGCAGCTCCAGGGCATGGAGTTGAAGGCGTTGGCGATGTCAAGAGACACCGCCGAGACGACCCCACCCCGGGACACCGCGTCCCCCGTCGTGAGGGCTCTCACGCGCATGATGGCGTCCACCGTGGAGCGCCCCTTGCGGAAACCAAACTGGTGTTCCGCAAGATCCGGCCCCATCCCCGCAAGGTGCCCGGCGAGGCGGTTGGCATTGAGTCTTTCGAAGAGCTTGCCCACCTCGTCGAGCAACACGATGGGCCGGTATGCGGACGGAGAGTCCGCAGGGCGCCCTAGTTTCCGGATGAGGACCAGCTTCCAACGAAGCGGAAACTGGCCTCTCTCCAAGCATGCGCTTAGGAGCCCTTCTAGTCGGGGCCCGAGAGCCTCAGAGGCCAGGACCCAGGCTTTGCCAGGCAAGCCATCGGGTCCCGGGGCGGTGTTTCTGGTTTTCAGCCTGCGTACCGCCACTCTCAGGTCTACCCCAGTCACCTCCGGAACGTCGTCATCGTCATCGGTGTGGTCCGCTTCCGGCACCGCACGCGGCGGCGGAGCCATAGGCGGGGGAAGATGCTCCCCTCGCGAAGGGAACAGAGTGCTCACCACGTCCTCCACGAGCTCAGGCCGGAGACTCTGCGTCAACGGGGGGGCCCGGGTGCGGAGTTTGTCCCGCACCATCTTGTAAGGCCGCCCCCACGGATCTCCGTTCAGAGACTCCAGCATCTCCTCGCGGGCCAGATTCTTGGCCCGCCGGACAGCCTCTTGGAGGGCGGTCTTCGCCGCTCTGTACCCCTCGTACAGCTCCGCCTCAATGGCTGCCGCATCCGGAGGACGGATGCGGAGCCTGCGATGCCTGGCGTGCAGGTGCCGCGCGGCAACACACGCCTCGCGCAGAGACGTCAGCTCTCGCGACCACCAGTACACCTGACGCTATATAGCTACTTAGTACGAAGAAAGGGAGAGTAAGTTAAATATCATCTATGGAATTCCTGTTGTTAGAGAGAGAGATTAATATATTTCTTTAATTACGTTGTCATTCTGTGGTGCATTGGCCGAGCGCGTATGGCACGTGAGTTACCTCAGGCGCCAGCCGCCACTAAAAGGCATCGAAAAAAATAAAATAAAATACATTTTTTTGATACTTATGCATGAAATGATACTTTTTTATCTCTCACAGTTGCAGTATAATTTTTACATTTCCTAAAAGGGCATTTTTTTAAATTATTTGAGGAAGTTATTCACACAAGTTATTTTAATATCACGTACAACCGCGGCACTGATTGGTACGCGACTAAATGAAGGTCCGGTATTTACCTTGCATTCATGTTACCACCACAGAGCGCGGGCAACGTATCTACAGCCTATACATCATTGGGTACACCTCTACTTCACAGATGTGTAAATAATTATGTTTCAGTCCCATGTAATAAATAGGTCGTGACACTATTGTCATCAACTGGGCAAATTTTTTTCAGTAGCAGCCATGGAGTCAGGCTCCGTGAGTACTGAAAAATTCCTGATGGCAAAACCCGATAACACTTTTCTTGTATGCCTGTTCAAAATATTGCGTAGTACTCACAATCGTCGTGCGTATATGGACAGTGGACACTGAACGTGGTCGAGGTGAAAGGAGAATGTAAGGAACTAAGGATCCTAGCAGGTGACGTTCTGTATTTTCCGTCTACCCTCGTTGGAAAAAGGCGTGAAATGATGTGTGCATGGATTTTGTAAATAACTAGCGGTTCGCGCGACCTTCGTTCGTGTGAAATTATTATAAAAAATATTACTTCCTTTTTTAATCTGATTTTGTTACCAATTTCAAGGGTTTTAATTTTCTTCTAATTCTTATTTTAAAATAAGTGGTTTTTTTCTTTTTATTTATCATTTATTCTCTCTTCACAAAGCTGACTTAAAGATAATTTGTACAAAAAAATCTCAGCTGTGTTGAACCTTTGTGAGAGATTGGTGCCTGATGTAGGTTTTTGGGAAAAAGCTGTGATACAGGTCACCAGGCTAGAATTAGCTTGAACAGAAATTTGTGCGAGAAGAAGTTTTTTGTTTTATAACATCAGCTATCTGCCAGTAAACATTTAACCATCGGAATCAATCATAAAAATCATCGGAACAAACAGACAGACAGACAAAATTGAAAAAAATGTGTTTTTGTTATAAGTGCCGTAAATATTTTCACCTAATATGCATTCTTGTTTGTTTAGATTGTTTGATTTTTCTTGAGGTCGTGAAACAGTACCTTTTGGTACAAGTAGAACGTTCATAATGCTAAAACCCTATTTCAATTTCATACCGTATCACATGTAGATAATCGTTCTAGTTTACAGCCTTCCAAGAGCCTTAAAATAATATAGTCTAGCTGCTTAGTTAATTTCAACTTCGGCTGAATGGTATAAAGTTCTATTTGGATTGGTCCTAAGTTATATAGGGTAAGGTCTTGAAGCAAATAAAGCAACATCTGTAGGCATTGTTAACCTAAGTTTTCGTATGTTTACAGATGTTGTTCATGTATTGGTTACATCGTAAATGAAATCTTGAATTGATTTGGGAACAAAATAAGTAACGTATGTGGAATATTTCTTTGAGTAGAAGAAATTTTACAAACTAGCTTTTGCCCGTGGCTTCACCCGCGTAGACATGTATTAATTAATTTTCAATCGGTCAGCCTAAACACCAAATTTGAAGATCCTAACTTCAAAACTGACGGACTTTCATTTAAACTTTCATCCCCTATTTTACCCCTTTAGGGGTAAAATTCCCAAAAATCCTTTCTTAGTGAATACTTACTCTTCACAAAGAACACACCCTCCAAGTTTCATGTCTCTAGGACCAGCGGTTTGGGCTGTGTGTTGATATATCACCCAGTCACTCAGTCAGTTAGTTTATCATTTTATATATGTTGATATATCACCCAGTCACTCAGTCAGTTAGTTTATCATTTTATATATAATAAGGTCTACCTTTTCATACACGAAATATTTTAAGAGTAACTTCTATAAGTCGTAAAGTTGCCATAGCAACGAAAATAATGTTTTTTTTTTACAAAATTATTATAATTCTAAAATTTTTTGAGACGTTTTGCATAAAACCTTTACTCCCATATTCTAACAATGGCAGTAGGTAAATACGACGTAGTAAACTACCGTAATGGATGCTTAAAAATAAGGAGGCAGTATTTATTTTGTGGGTCAAGTAATTTTAAATTATTTATTTTTTTATAAAATAAAAAAATACTCAGATAAAAGAAGTCCCTTGAAATGGCTTTGTTATAGCCGTTAGATGATTCCCTGAAAAAAATTCGTGTATGAATAGTTAGACCCTATATAGATAGAGAAGTTGTTGAGTAGGAATAAAGGACAGTTATTAAATAGAGAAGGGTGGGGGTGGGGTAGGGTAGGTTGGGGTGGAAGGGACATCCATACACAAACGGTTACCACGTAATCATTAACACTAGAAACGAGAAATGTACCATGTTTACTGTTTGTTCTGAGTTCCCGATATTTCGGCGCTGTTGCAAGTACCATGACCACGGATAAACTGAAGTTATTGCGGGTGGGTGTTTATGAGCAGACAAATCGGTCCATCCTCTTTCTTGTTCGTTTTGGTTACCACGTACTCAGTACATTACGCCGAACCCCCCCCCCAAAAGTGTAATACCTACACGGTCAAAATGTATGGTCAGATTTTTTTTTATAATTACGCCCTTAAATGAGGTCTGCATCAAATAGTTTTTCTTCATTTTTAACTTTTTTTTGCCAGCCATTTATTCCTAAGAAACTATTACAATATTGTGTTACTTATACTCTAAAAATACTGAATTAGAATTACTACACCATAGACTACCAGCAATGTAGTCTCTTTTTTTTTAAACTGTCTGTAAAATACCGCTTTTAGGATAAAGACCGCCTTTGATTTATATCCTCAATTTTAATACTCGTAATTTGTATGGTCTACATAAAAAGGACTACTCTATTTACCTGAATTAAACAAAAACTTAGTTTATTTTATAATATTCTGAATAAAATATACAGCCAGCAATGCCCAAACCGCTCCCACATCCACAATTCACACAACACTTAAAGATTTATTACTATCATTTAACAAGGATTCAAAAACTTTAAATCTCTGTCTACACTTATCCTTTAAGCGAAGAAAAAAGCATTTTAACAAGTAATTTTTAAGGTCTTTTATCGCAGCACGTTTGCGATCTCGGATAACAGGGACTAGCGGAAAAGAAGGCCATAAATTCTGCGAATCTCGGACGAAACCGCCCGATGTATTAAGTAACCACTTGGCCACGAGATACACGATCAAGCGATACTCATACTGCGACAGAAACTACGAAGAAAACCAATAAAAGAAATTGGGTAGAGCACGCTTGCGACGCGGCAGTACTCACGCGTAGGAGACAATGAACCACTCACGTGTCTCTTGACGCAAGTCTTATCGCCCGAGGTTGTGAACAGGGTGTAAAAGGTATGGTCTCGTTTATTGTGTTATCTTGGACGTTTTTGCTTTGCGTGGGATTCTTATCGGGAGGTTAAACCGTGAAGAGATTGTAGGTAATTATAATTTTGAAAAAGAGATCCAGGATTTTTTCTTAAACATAAAAGATAAAGCAATGCTCAGCAGCTCCCGTTTTTTGCGTTTTAAAAAGTAGACAGAGCAAATTTTTCTTTGATTCTCTTAAGCTAACAAAAGTCTCATGCACATCATCATCTGCCTAGCCTTTTCCCAACTATATTGGGATTGGCTTCCAGTCTAACCGGATGCAGCTGAATACCAGTATTTTACATGGAGCGACTGCCTATCTGACCTCCACAACCCAATCAGTACTGGGTAATACGATACCCCTTGGTAAGACTGGTTGTCAGACAAGAAAAGTCTCATGCACATAAATTATAAAATTCACACCAGAGACAGAGCTATACAGATCATCTAGCGCCATCTCTTTCCCACACTGAAATTACTCCTGCTTTAAGACGTAATGGTAGGCCACCTGGTGAATTACCATGATGTCTTAAACCAGTATTGTTTCAATCTCATTCCAGATTGGGAAACAGATGGCGCTAGACGTCCTCTATTGCACCGCCTCTGTCCCACACTGGAGTAATAAGAAACAGTACTACTGGTGTCATAATTGTGAAATAAATAAAACCCTAAATAACCATCAAGACAAACTTAAGCATCATCATCATTCTCTTGCCCCTATCCCAATTCATTTGGGGTCGGCGCAACATGTCTTCTTCTTCCATACTTCTCTATTACTCGTCATCTCATCAGCCACCTCGTTTCTTGCCATATCATCCTGCACACAGTCCATCGATCGTTTCTTTTGTCTTCCTCTACTGTTATAGCCATCCACTTTCATACTCAAAACTTTCCTAGCCACATTTTTCTCATTCCTCCACATCACATGACCATAAAAACTTATACAAAGTCGAGAATAAAATAAAATGTCACACTGATGGCTGCGCTCAATTTAAACAAAACCTTAACCTACCAAGCAATATCACCCACATGATCAAACCCCACCACCAAGTAGAACCAAGGTGAGCTTTCCACAGCCGTACACGGAAAGGTGTCGGTGTGAAACGACTTAATAGTGAGAAATTAACACCGTCTGTAAGACCATCGTTTTTAACTGCCGCGACGATTAGTTCCCCTCAGTTGAGTTCAAGTGTGACTGAGATGTGGAGGTAGACTTTTATGTGGTTTGTTGGGAAGAAATGTGGATTTTCTTACAGACTAACTTTTGCCGTCGACTTTCGTTCGCTCAAAAATATTATATAATAAATTTCTGCGAATGAAGTATATTCCGTATTGGAATCGGATTTTGTTAACAATTTAAAAGGTTTTAATATTTTTGCACGGAACTCTAATCCTTTAATTAAAATAAAGTTACTCCTTATAACATCAGTTATCTGTCAGTAAAAGTCCCGTAAAAAAAAACTATGTTCGGACGGCTCTGTATCTCCGAAACGGCTGAACAGATTTCTGTTTAGCCGTTTCGGAGATTAGCCGGAACATAGTTTGTTTTTTATAAATATGTTTTTGTTAAGAGTACAAGGCTGTTATTTCGAAATTACAAACAGACACTTAAATTATATTTATTTGTATAGATTCAGTGAGGTTTTAAGAGTGATGTTTCCTTTAAATTGATTTGAAAACAATGTAACTATAAATATATATCATTTATCTAACCTTTTCCCAACTATGTCGGGGTTGGCTTCCAGTCTTACCGGATGCAGCTACATGGAGCGTTGCTTATCTGACCTCTATTATCCAGCGGTCCAGTAAAAAAAGCACGTGTATTTCACCTTGTGGCGTTGTGTGTGAATTTCAGGAAAGTTACAAGTGAATGTCACGTGTTTTTTTCATCGGCTGTACCTAATTTCATAATAATTTAAACATTAGCCTACGGGTTTGGAAGCCTAGGTCAATATTTGCAATTCAAACTATAGATATTTACTTTGTCAAGTATTGTAGTTTGGTTGTAGATGTTTTGGTCAACTAGTCAATAGCTAGCATTACTTTACCAACTGATAAGTCTTTGTCAGTCAGAAACAAATGTTAAAGTTATGATAATAAAGTCTCTAATCGTTTTTTTTTTGCTTTTCTAGTGCCTCACTGCTGGACAAAAGTCCCCTTCTTTATTTTAAACCTCTTTCAATCAATCAATCAATCAACCATTTATTTTGTTAAACACAGGTATGGCTACAGATAGTATATTGTCTAAAATATGTTCACTATGTTTTGTCAATATATGGCGTACAAAATGGCGGATAAAATTAACATAAACATGCAATTACAATTAGGGTGGCATGTCAATAGGTTACAATAATAAAAATAAATTAATCTCTATCTTGGGCGATCTCTGACTGAAATATAAATAAAGTAATTTTGAAGGTAGCAAGGTTTGGCGGCGGCGATCTCTCGCCTCCGGCTCTGGTTCAAGCCATGGTCCGGAGCGAGAGGGAATGGGAAGCCGTCACCTCCTTCTGCGAAGCAGTCATGCAAGTGAAGGAGGTGGCGGGACGTAAGAGGGAAAGAACCTCACGTCCCAGCCGCCGCGGGAGACGCCCTGGGCGTCGGGTTCACGTAGTGGCTCCCGGACACCGTAGGCGCGGGCCTGTGGACGGCGAGTTATGGGCTAGCTCGCCGTCCGGCCGTCTTATGACGACAGGCCGTGTCGACGGGCGTTCGTGTTCCACGCGCGCCTCAAAGAGATGTCAGCAACTGAGTAGGGGACCGCGTGGGACGATGCCTGCCACAGCTGCGGGACTGTTCGAAAGAGATACCCTAGCCCTGGAACACAAAGGGCAAAGAAGGAACATGGATGGGTTTTAGTCAGTACAAGTC
The DNA here is from genome assembly GCA_910589295.1 of Noctua janthe. Lineage (NCBI taxonomy): Eukaryota > Metazoa > Arthropoda > Insecta > Lepidoptera > Noctuidae > Noctua > Noctua janthe. Next base: position 5,150,706 of record OU342556.1, on the reverse strand, counting down.
TGACACTCCCTTACGCTTCGCCCAGAGTGGGGGGGGGGGGGGTCATTTGATGATTAACCATCCAAAAAAAAGAAAAGGTAGTAAGAGATTAAATTCCTCTCTAACAATTCCCTAAAAGTATCTCGTGTAATGTTTCAAAATTCTTCTGAAGAATGAAATTCACGTTGCGAAACAACGAATATCATTCCTAACATGTCTAAAATAACGACTACATTTATGTTAGGGCTATAAAAGCTAGCTTGCAACTACGTCCAACTTGCCTGAACTGTAGGAAGTTCAAATATGAGCTTAGTATAAGGCAGCCCACAAGCGATAAAGCAACTTTATAGTGTCGCGTGATCGTCGCAAATTGGATGTTCTATACACGAACAGTTTTCATCATTATTGTATGGAGTTTTTAATATTTTCTTGAATATTATACCTAGGTATGAGCACTCAATGTGGTTATACTGAATATAATCTTAGAAACTGCCCCGTTTGGTGGAGTAGTTTCAAGCGCGACTGCTGAGCATGAGATCCTGGGTTCGATTCCCGGGTCGGGCAAAGTGTTATTGGGTTTTTCCATCGGGAATTTCTCAGTAGCAGCTACGAACCTGGATTTGTGTTCGGCTGATGACAATAATCACGCCCCCTATTGCATGGGGCGTAAACCATAACTGGCGAAATGTGGGTGTACTAATGTAGGGTTAGGCAGAGGTGTAATTAATAATTAATTACACCTCTGCCTAACCCTACGGGGATTATATGCGTAATATTATGTTTATATTATCTTAGAAACTGAAGGAGAAGTGGTTACTAAATCGGATCAAATGTTGGAATTGAGGAAAAAGCATTAGATGGTAGATACTAGGCTTATAATTTTCAAAACCGTTTTGCCACGACGGTAATCTCCGAAGAGGCAAGCCGAAGTGAAAACTTTACGAATCGAACGAGATTGCGACATAAAAGCCTTTCTGCAAACAGTTTAATGTGACCAATTTACTTTTTTTTTCATCTATATATTTCAATAGTCATTGTTGTATCTGACACTACGCAATGTGGAATACTATGGCTGTTAATCCAATAGATGCTTTCCATATTGAAGATTCAAAAGATAAACATCGTTGTAATGTCTACGGTATACGATCAGCTTAAGAAAACGTTAAGCCCGATTTAGATTATTGAAGTGTTTATCGAAGTAGATAAGTACAGCGAGAGGAGCTCGTAGCTAAATATATTTAACAGCCGCTCGGATCAATCTTCAGGTTAAGCCGCACTTGCTTAGGTCTGTGGATATATGACCCCCTATTAAATACAAAATATGATTGCGACCGCAACACACAACATTTTATTATAATTCTGTTAATACATATTTGCAGAATTATAATAAAGTTCATTTAATCCATTCCAATGAATTCAAAATGTAAAAGTCATTGAATGGGATCAAATAAAGAGGTCTGTATTGATAATTTAAATGATTATAACTCTGTTAAGACGTATTCTTTACGGTCGTGAATCATATTTTAATCAACACACAGCTTGACACTGAAGTAAATTTGAATTTTGCGGGATAAGCTGGCTCTTCCAGCTTAAGTCACTTTTACTTTCTCTCTCAATAATCGCTCGTTATTTGATATCTGTCATTTATGACGTAACCTCACACTGACGGTTAAGGTTTCGAACTAGATCCTATATACGATAAAGATTATTCTACATAATATATCCATCTTGCACGTGTAAATCGTTGATCGCAAACTGCGATGTGTAATTAACGTACCGTCAAAGTGCCGGTAGACTTGGAAACTTAATTAGAAACACATCACGAATCGTTCGTGGAAGTGGGGTAGGCAGGAAAGTAGGTTATAGAACGTGTTTAGTATTGGAACGAGAAAGTATTGAAGTTTGAGCTAATAATCTCAAAGCCGAGCCGTTATGGGTAGTCACAAGAATGTCTATTAGTTTTACCGAGGTGTATCGTATTTTGCAGAAACAGGGTTGTGGAGGTCAGACAGGCAGTAGTTCTAATCTTAAGAGGCAGAGCAGTGATCCTTGATCTGACTTTTAATAAAACAGTACTGTAAAAAGTTCTAATATTTTAATTAAGTCCAAATGAAAAAACGGCTCAATACCAAAACTTCCAAATCTCATTAAGTTACAAAAGGCTGGCTGAACTAATTAATGAACTTGAACATATCACATCTTTTAGGAACCAGAAACCTTAATAAATATAATATTTTCATGGATTTTGCGGTTCAATTGATAATTATCGTGTTTCGTACTGAAGAGGATCGGTTAAGGAGCGTAATAATTAAATTTGATGATTTTCAGGCATGTTGGTCTGTTTACTAAACTATTAAGGTGTGACCAGACAGTAGGAGGTATGCGGCGCAAATGTATTTTTAACCGACTTCAAAAAAAGAAGGACGCTACTTATGCGGCAAATCTTTTTTTTTTCATGTATGTACACCGATTATTCCATGATTACTAGGTCGATTTACGTGGTTTTTGTCTGATGGGGTGGAAGCAGCTCCATATTTTTATTATCTTTGTTTGAGTAGTTTATGAGTTAGCTCCTTTAGTACGTATTTTTGAGAAGTTAGAAAAAGTCTTATTTGATTACGAAAACTATACACCGTGACTTTTAGTCGTCTTACAAAGGTCGTCCACTCAATGTACCCGACATAAAATAGCTCTAGGCGTGATTTTTTTTTATCTTCCATAATAGGTACAAAGAAAAATAATAATAAAAATTAGAAGAAAATTATGAAACATCCTGTTAATGATGTTTACGTGTCAAACGGGAGAACATTACCTACCCAGCACTCGAGTCCAGTAGATCATCGCTCGCAACAGGGTGTTTTAACTACGTCATGCGTTTATGACGCACATACTACTGAATAATATTTTTATTTTTTAATAATTATTAAAATCCTTAAATACCTATTTTTTTTATGAATGTTTAGTATTCATTAGATACATGAAGTGGGCTGCCGTTGAAAGACGACTAAAAAGCCACGGTGTATAGTGCTTTTACTTAAAATACAGACAAAAACCTTGAGAGATACCTACTCCGACCTCGGAGTAGATTTCATCAGGGAAAAACAAGATAAGAAAGAAAAAGTAATTTTATGAAAAAGTTTCCATTTCATTAGTTTAAGTAATGTCCTCAAAAGAGGTTGTTCAAATGAATTTGTACTTTGTAAAGGACTGGAACTTTGAAGAAATCCGTTGTTGAGTTTAAAAGATCTCGTTGTTGATGAAATGATTTATATCTTACCTTACTTCTTACTACTATTATAAATGCGAAAGTTTGTGAAGATCGACGGAAGTTTGTTACTCTTTCACGCCAAAACTACTGAACGGATTTGGATGAAAGGACATGGCCAGTTTCTGCCTAGTTACTCAGTGGCATGTACAGTAATAGACGCCTAATTATAAATAAATAAAAATAGAAACAAAAATTACTAAACTATTTACATTTTCGTACAACTTCTGAAAAAATATTTAAACATTAATAGTTGTTTTGCGTTTCCAGCGTATCGAGATTGCGTGACATTTTGGATAAACGTTCCATTCCCTGTAAAGCTTACATATTAATGATCCATTAGAGTAATATTATAATATTCTTACTTTAAAATGTTTATTCATTATCGAAATCATAATAAAAATCATATTTTGTAAAAACAAAAAAACATTTTTAAATTACTTGAATGCTATGAAATATTTATTTTACATAATTTTTTCTTGTAACAACGAAACGAAACGACATGACAAGTTCAACAATCGGTCGACGTCCGTTATTTCGATTTCCGTTTGACATCTCGCAACTTGCGCATACCTTTGTAAACTGTGCGAATATCTTTACTACATAACCATTGCTATTTTACACGGACTGATTCCATTGCCCAACGATTATGTAGTGCTTATAATTACGGACTTGATTGTGCTAACGTTTTGGACATTGTTTACTATGAGGTGTATTAATTGCGGTATAGCTACAGGACGGCTAAGAAGACATGTTGTGCCTTCGTTAGACATACCTTTCCAAAGAATCCTGGTGCAATGGCTAACAATTCAGGTATGTACTTATTTAAAAACTATGAAAACATTTTTACACTTAAAACGTGTTCTCTTGTGTTATCTAAAACAGCGCAGCGAATGATTTGTAGAAGCAATTATTATTTTCATTTAAACAATTGATTTCCCTTCTTCATATTACAATAGATGAAATGTTGATATATGTATACTCTAATAATCTACTTTGCCTTTCAGCTTCCAGAAGATGGACATATTTGTCACCCATGCTTCTTGCTGCTAACTTCAGAAGGTGTCAATAATAGAATACTGGGCCACACTATGGTGTGCCTTGGTTGTGGCCAATCAGTAAGGGACATAAGACATCACATTATTGAATCGGAGACACCACTTCTACTGCAATTTTCTTTTACTGCAAGACTTCAGGTATGATTATTATCATGTATAACAGTAATGCTTTATTATGATGTATGGAAATAATACAAAAATCTGTGTCTGCATGTTAAGTATTTATATATGTATGTATTTTAAAATATTTATGTTTTTTAATTATCTGGTTGCAACATTAGCATCATACACGGCCATCCCAAGCTAAGCAGAGCTAGTTTGGGAACAGATGGCCTTATGTGAGATGTCCAAAGATAACTATTTATTATGAATAACTCACAAGCTTTTGCAAGGGTTTCTTATATGATATTCTTTCACCATGTATGAAATGTGTTAAATTATTATAAAATGTCATGTATGCAAGTTCTGAGAGTCAGAGATGTATGTCTGATATGTACGCAAGACCGAAAAGACATAAAGGCTTTACATTCTATGTAACATTCATACCATTAAGCTATCACAAGCTATATTAGTTAAAAATCAATATTATTTGTTTTAGGGAATAACAAGAAACTATGTTTGTCATCCCTGCTGGATGAGGGAAAATAGACTATTACATCAAGATTCATCTCGAGAAGAAACTGGTGAACCTGCAGATAACATACAAAATGAAACTGCAATGTCACCACCACCAGAGCCCCCCCATCTTGCCTCCACCAGCTGTTATTTCTCCAACTTGTACTTCCACTCTAATTACATTACGTAACTATAAGCGGGCTTCAAATACCTCTGCCCATTGTGTATTTATTAGATGTCATAATAGATCCTTTTATCTAATACCTGATTATGTAAAACGGATTTTAATCAATGACCATAATTTTTATATTCCTCGTAGTTCAAGAGTATGCGAGTCACATTTATATTCAAATCAGTGGCATGAGCTACCCCAAAATGGTTTGCCATTTTCTTCTTTTAATGCCAGTCAAATAGAGGATATAATCAAAATATCTAAATGTACAGGTTATACATTAATTTAGAAAATATCGGCGTATAAAGTCTAGGCATACTAGTCAAAGGATATATTAAACATATATTTTGTTTGATGTTGAGCCCAGTAGCAACTGCCCACTAGAATCTATTTTGGGTTACTATTGCAACTGCTTGGTTGGTAACAAGACGGTAGGGTGTTGTTCCCACATAATGACTATGATCTGGTACTTAGGCTGGGCAAGATATCAGACCAATATTACTTCACCAGCATCTTTTTTAGACAATATTTTTGTTAGAATTATTGAATATTAAATATTTCATTTAAAAGTTATTCATTGTGTGTTTTTATTTTACCACTGCAATCCTTTATGCCACTACTGCTAGGTACTCAATCATTTCATTACTCTCCCACTACCCTCACAGGTTTTAGATTTTATATACATAGTACATCACATTAGACAAGAGAGAGGGGTGGATGTCTAACAATATTTTCTATACTTACCTATACATCTATTTCTCACTCACGACCTGAGAGATATTACATACAGAGCCGACGGCTTTATATGCACTCCCGAGGCACGAAAGGGTATCGATAAGAACATGGTCACCCATCCATTGATCATGAGAACTTCCCACGCAGAATAATCTGGCTACTACTTAGTTATGAGCCCTACTATCATGACTAAGACATGTTTTTGTTAATTTCTAAGAAATCTGAAGTTACTAAATTATGTAACTTTTACAGTTAATTTTAGAGCATACTAAATTCAAAATAAAGCAAAACTCGTTAATGTACATGCATTTTTAGATGCTAGGCAGAGCGCCCTAAGAAAATTGGCCATCTCCTTTGGCATACAGACAAACAGTTACACACAGTAACAGTTTATAACCTAAATTAACACACAATATTTTGTATCCCTGTGGTATGATGCCTTGAGTCAATTATCGAAATCTACGCAGACGAAGCCGCGGGCACAAGCTAGTACCAAATAAAGAACATTAAGGGCCAGCAATTTGTGTTTATATGTATGTCTTGTATGTCCTGATCAACAAATGTAAGTTCTTCAAAGTAATAATAAGTAATAAGAGAGTAGATATTGTATGTTACCGAGAAACATAAGTCCATGTAATTAAAACGTTCTTGTGTTCCCGTCTCGACACCATCTTTCTTACTGTAGATTGGCAAGAAATTAAGAAGATACCCAGAACTCTAAGAACTCAAATTATATCTAAACAGCATGTGACTACACGAGGGTCTAAGTAAAGAGCCATTTTTGGCAAGATCAAAGGAGTACAGGATCCATCGTCTTCCTGGCTTCGTTTTTTGATGTTTTACAAGGTCGAAATAAAAACCCTTTATTGGTAAAAATACTTATTTTATAGTAAAAGTTAATTTATAGTAAAAATAGGTATGGGATATTTACCATGTTTACTGATTGATTTGAGATTCCGATATTTCCGTTTACTTAAAAAACTGTACGACTAAGCATTTTTGTAAAAAAAACATAACATAACATCATCTGTAAATCCCGATTGGTTCGGCACAGGTATACCCAATTATAGTACACCCACATTTCACCAGTTATGTTTTTTGCCCCATGAAATAAGACACGAACCTTTTGCCATCAACCGGACATAACCAGACTCCGTGGCTGCTACTAAGAAAACACCTTTGGTATTTTATTTTTTTTTTTTTTGTGGAAACAATAGTATTTATACTGTCTCTCCGGTAGACTAATTCACTCGCCCTATTTCCTAACAGCTCAGTGACAACTTTTACACTTTTTAGTTCTACGTCAGCTAAAACTAAAATGGCTGACAATTCTATTTACGTTCCCACTTCGACAAAGTTCGTCGCGTAAATGAATTAGTACTGAAAATAAGTTTCCAATCAAAGCGAAAAACTTTAAGGGGTTATTTACAGACTAGATTTTAGAACGGTTTAAAATAGTTTAAACGTAGATACGGTTTTAACGTAGTTTGTAACGGTAACCAGCTTTAGAAACAAGCAGTCTGTTTTAAAAAAAGAGATAGCTTAATACAAGGTTTATTCACTGACTACAGCGGAGCCTAAGATGAAAGGGCCTTAGTCATAGACTGACTACGGCCTTGATACGGCAAATAAATAAGTATTAATTGTTTAGATAAGGTTTTAAAAAGCAGTGATAGCCTAGTGGTGTGACCGTCGGGCTGTCAAGTCATAGGCCTCGAGTTCGAACCCAAGACACGCACAACTGATTTTTTGGATTCACGTGCGTATTGTATTATTATCACTTGCTTCGGTGAAGGAAAACATCGTGAGGAAACCAATTCAGCATACCTGAGAGCTATTTTTCGACGGCATGTACAGCCAAGTCAGAGGCCCATGGGCGGCACAAAAACTCTGACACCACGTTAGGTACTAACCACACGAAGAACGAATTTTCGTGTTTCAAGCGCTTTTTTTCATAAACAATTTGTTTCATTCTGTTAGCTGATGTTATTATGATATTTTTGGACTCACCGACTTAACGCTATCTTCTCCTAAACCCAAATACGACAAAGTTCCGTTTTCCCTTTATTTTCTTTTAATCTTTACACTCGAAGTATTCCCTACAATGTTGGTTCGGTCCCTTCCTGTGATTATTGTCTCACAATGCGGGTGCCTGATTAGAGTGAGTACCTACTTCCAGATGCCTTTGAAGATTACTGTTTGGTTTACCTACAGGTATTTTTGATTGCTTTTAGATTATTATTATTTGGAATAAAGGAGCATGATTTGGGCGGGTGGCAGTTATTTTGGGACCAAACAACATTTCTGCTTAGATAAGCAAAACTGTTGGTTAATCATTGTTTGTTGTTGTTTAGTTGTTCCTTTCTCTCTTTTCGGGCTTACGCTGTCCTCCCATACTTAAGTAGGTACTAACGCTGTAACAAAGTAATACTGTAAGATTAAATAATTCTAAAAGAGTAACCATGGAGTTCCTTGCAGGTTCTTCTACATAGAAAACGATCAACCTAAATCGTGCACCTTTTAAGAGCCTATAAGAAAACAAATATTTTGATTTTAAGAAGGCTTAGACAATATACAGGGTGTAAACAGACCCTTCACGAAGCCGTCAACTAAGCATTCTGTACATCAAACTAACTAACTTTATGCAAAAATTATTGGTGGGAGACTTTTTTTTTTGGGGTGAAAAACGTTTTCCGGTAGGACTCGACGGAACGCACTCAAAGCAAAGTGCTGATGGATGGATAGAATAGTACGGGGGTCGTGGAGGTGTTTAAATTAAAAATCTGACATTAAAAACATGTATTTAAAAAAAAAACTTGTGAAAAAGTTGGAACTTTGACCCCCAATGTCTCCGTAACTAGAAGGTTCCCAGGTACCATACCTGGGAATAAAATAAATATCGCAAAGACGGGAGAACAAGTATCTTTCGGCTTCGTTAAGGGTCTATTTACACCCTTTAAAAAGTTACATACTGTATACAGCGCTAACGATTATGTAAAAGTCAAAAATATATCGGATTGTGTATGATTGATTTTGTTTCGTTGTGTCTAGTAGCAGACCATGTGAATATTTCACTATAATCATAATGTCAATAATTTACTGTGCATTTTCATCTTGGACACATACTTATTGTAAATAAAAAGAAAAACATCGTAAAAAGCCGGACTTAAAGGACTAGTGGTGGTACTTAATGCGTGATTTTAAAAGCGTGTCTTAACGTAACTTAATTTGAACCTAATCTTACCGCAATTAAGTTCAAGTTTGCATGCGACCCGTTGACCGACGTAAGTATTCATCTAACTAAATAAATAACTAGGTTAGGTGGGCACTTAAGTATCTCTCATCACCAACGAACGTACTTATCCTTCTATTTTTTGTACAGTCAGCTAAAAAAGTCCTTCGTGATCTCAACAACGCGTCAAGTCTAAAATAACAGAAAATGTAATTTCATGATCGAGTTACAGCCGTTTTTACTCAACTTTGCTTTTACCCTTTTTTAATTTATTTAATTTGTAACGGAAATAGACTGTGGACCTTTTTAATAAGTTTCGGGATTCGTTTTATTATTATTTTTTATTGGGACTAGCGTTTTTATATTCAGCGTCAAAAAGGAAGAAACGGTCTAGCATTTACTCGGTTGATTTTTAACTGGACTATGAAGAATTAGGGCTATGACTGTGGTAACTATGGACTGTGGTACTGTATGGAAGAAAACAAATCACGGTTTTAAATAGAATTTGTCCTAACTCTAAGATAGAAGTCGCTCACAAGTCGTCCATTAGGTATACTACCCGCGGTGTACCCCAAGGCAGTGTCCTTGGGCCCTTGCTCCTTCTCATATTTATTAATGATCTGCCGAAATGTACCCACTACCAAACCGTCCTGTTTGCCGATGATAGTACGCTTATTGTACCATGTAGTGACCTTCAATCATATGAGAATGAAATAAATAAGTCTATCCATAACATTATACATTGGTTAAATAACAATAAACTTAAAATAAACTTAGAAAAAACACAAATTATGATGTTCCAACAAAGGACAAAAAAACTAAACTTAACTATAAAATACAACGATAAAAAAATACTCGAAACTGATAGTGCCCGTTTTCTGGGACTTCACTTGGATAGTCACCTAAACTGGAAATGTCATATAGAAACCGTATGTAAAAAACTAAACCAGTATTCCTATGCACTTCATAACCTTGCAAAAATATGTAACGAGGCTGTAGTTTTAATAGCATACAAAGCTTATATTCCATCATTGTTGCGCTTTGGAATAATGTATTGGGGAAACTCCACAGATAAAGAACTTGCTTTCAAAGCCCAGAAGAAGTGTATACGTAGTATGTTTAAGCTGAAAACGACTAACAGTTGTAAACCATTATTTAATAAATATAAACTATTGACTTTGCCATGTATGTACATATACGAGACAGCAGTATTCGTTAGATTGAACTTGCATTTGTTCCAAACGCTCAGATCAAAGCGACGCAATGATATATGTGCTATTCCACACAGAACTAAGCTCTATTCGAAAAGCTTTTTGGGAATGGGTCCCAAATTGTACAATAAGCTACCCATTACAATAAAAGATGTTGGCAGCATATAGCATTTCAAAAAGGCTCTTCTAAATTTATTAGTCGCAAAAACATACTATACAGTCAATGAGTTCTTAGAAGATGTATTTTAATTTGTTGACATTTCATTATTTTATTGTTATTTTAATCAATTTATTTGTAATTAATTGACATTGACATGATATTATAATTGAAAATTGACATATTAATATAATTAGAAATTGACATAGTATGTAATTATTAGTAATTGAAAATTGACATATTAATATAATTAGAAATTGACATAGTAATAATTCGTAATTGTAATTAGAATATTTTAGAATTAAAATTAGAATATTTGTACGCCGCTGACGGCAAGACATAGCGATAATTTTAAGAGCACTAACATCTGCATATATGTATTTTTTTCAGGTATCAGGACACTTGCGCGAATCCACATGCGCGAAAAGACATATGCGCGCATGGACTTTTGGGCGATTAGACTTTTGCGCGAATGAACCTTTGGGCGCATAGACAGTTGCGCGCATAGACACTTGAGCGAATGGACTTATGCGCGAACGGACATTTACGCACAAAGACACATGCGCGAAAGGACTTATGCGCGAATGGTTAGGTTAGGTTAGCTGTAGAGTAAACATAACACTGAGGTTCTTCTAAATCGGAATCGATTGATTAATCTTTTTTGTACAAAGTAACAAGAATGTTCTATACGTCAATATACATTTGTCATAATAGACATTAAAACAACTGAATGACCTTAAAAATCGACATTAATGAAACCCAAAAGCTTGAACAGAGAGTAAAATTATTTTGTTCAAAATCGATATTGTAAATCGATTTAACAATAATTATATCTGGCAACACTATTCATGGTAGATACGAAAAAATAATTTGACATGTCTCTCGGGCAGTGTTGCCACTTCCCTCGCTCTATCTCATTGAAAATAAGAAATAATATGATGTTATGTTTACTCTACAGATTAACCGTAGCCAGTCGCGAGTAAATCTAGTCGCGGAAGTGTCCTTTTGCGCAAAAGTTCATTCGCGCAAGTGTCCATTCGCGCAAATACATGCGCGTAAGTGTCTATGGGCGCAAAAGTTCATTCGCGCAAAAGTCTAATCGCCCAAAAGTCCATGCGCGCATATGTCTTTTCGCGCAAGTGGGTTCGCGGAAGTGTCCTTCGCGCATATGTCTTTCGCGCAAATGTCCCACATCCTTTTTTTCACCTATGATCTACAAATAAAGTGATTTGAATTGAATTTGAATTGAATTGAATTGAACTAGAAAACGGGATATTAACCATGGTTACTGTTTTCTTTGAGTTCCCGATAAAAACACACACACAGACAAACAAACAACAAACACACAACACACAAACAATACACAACAAACAACAGCAAACATGGTAAATATCCCGTTTTCTAGTTATAATAATGTTAGTGACCATAATAGTTTAAAATCTTATATGACTGTGGTGTTAAATGCTTTGTGAACATTAAAAATAGTTAACCTAGAAAAAACTTAAAAACAAAAGTATCAAAATTTATGTTATTGTAAAACTGATCAATAGCTGTTAATTTACTATTTTTTTATTCTAAATTCTTGTGACAAAAAATGTGATGAGTAGAGGTCGAACTCAAGACCTGTTGTTCTTTAACCTGAGATCTTAACCCTTAGGCAATATATTAACCACTTAACATAATGATAACTGATCATGTTCGCGGGGCAAACGTGGCCAGAAATTGCACAGAACAAAGATATTTGGAGGGAGAAATGGAAGGCCTTTGGGACACAATATAGGTTATAAAAAAAAATATATATTTTATTTTACTATTATTATTATTTTTTTATTCATTTTTATACATATAATTTACATTTTTAAATATTTCTATACAAAGTAATATAAAAAAAAAACATTTAAAAATATAAAAAATAGTAGCCCACTGGTATCGGGAACAGGGTCCGAAATACCGGTGGTCAGGGCTCTTGAGAGAGGAACCTCCTAACAATACGCGCCGTGTCCAGAAGTACTGTTTTCTGAATCAAGCCCTTGATCCAGCTGCCAAGCGACAGCCTCCTCAGATGTTTGTCGAGGCTATTGGCTATTAAGCCATTGGCCGACACGACTATCGGCACAATGACTGCTGTACTCACGTCCCACATGTCGACAACCTCGCGAGCCAGATCTAGATATTTGAATTGTTTATCTTTCTCTGCTTTCACGAGGTTCTCGTCATGCGGAACCGTTATATCAACAATCATTGCGCGACGCTCCAATCGATCTATCACCACAATGTCAGGTTTATTGGCAACAATAGTCCTGTCAGTGATGATAGATCGATCCCAAATTCCCAATACAACGTGATATTACCATTATCGAGAACTGGGTCGGGCGCATACTTATAGTATGGTACTTCTGATTCCACAAGGTTGTACTTCAAAGCAAGTTGCTGGTGGATAATCCTGGCAACGAGGTTGTGTCTATGCAAGTATTCTCCGTTAGCCAGACGAGAATATTATTTATTTATTTATTTATGTACACACAAAATACTCAACACACACTCACACACACACCACACTCACACACTCATTCACTCTCTTTGTTTATGTACACACAGTAGACAATACAGTCAAAATAACATTACAATATATAAGTACATAGGTACTGCTTATTTCATAAGGAACTGCCAGCAGACCCGCAAAAAGGAGAAATGAAAAAGAAATGGATAAAATGATATAATATACCAGTCATTATCCTTATAATAGTCTGAGCAAAACTGCAAACCACTCCAACTCAGTACCTCAAATCCATAAAGTAAAAACACACAGGAAAATCAAGTTTTACTTTTTTTTTTTATTTCCAATGCACAGAACTGCGAAGCGACACTGAAAAGCTAACTTTTTTCATTTTATTTTACTGGAGACATTATATTCGAATGGCCAGCGTCCTGTCATAAAACGAAATAAAGCAATATCTACTGGATTAGGTACCTTTATATCGTAAAATTATTTTATTAAAATACTTAGGCAACTGTCCTACTGTAACCGAGAAAGCGAATAGCAATCGAATATTCTACATAACATAACATAACATCTCGGGACGATCTTTAGGTTAAGCCGTGCTTACCTAGGGTCTGTGGATGGGTGACCGCCCATTACATACCGAGTTTCCTCCATGCCTCGGTAAGCACGTTACGCCGTTGGTACCGTCTGTCATTTGTAGATCTTTGACAGTCGTTAGCGTTACAGGTAGTCAGTGGCTAAAAAAGTCTGACAACCAGTCTTACCAAGGGGTATCGTATTACCCAGTACTAAAATACTGGTATTCAGCTGCATCCAATTAGACTGGAAGCCGACCCCAACATTGTTGGGAAAAGGCTAGGCAGATGATGATGATAACATAACATCGCGTTTGTAATCCCCGAAGGGTTTGGCAGAGTTGTACCTAATAGTACACCAACAATACACCAGTATATTTCACCAGTTATGTATTGTCATCAACCGGGCACAAATACGTACTCCGTGGCTGCTACTGAGAGATTTTTGACGGAAAAACACAATACCAATTTTCTCGACCCGGGAATCGAACCCAGGACCTCGTGCTCAGCAATCGCGATTGCGACCACTAAATCAAAATAAGGCTTTGAATAGTTTCTCGCACAAAATCCATACAAAAGATTGTACTTCCATTATCAGTAAAATACATATAGTTAATCGTTGACTGTTCACACCACCGCGCGCTTGCGAGAAACTGTCACAGTTATTTTACAAACAGCTTGGAAGATTTTAGTATGAAGCCTGGCTGGCATAACTTCCGCAATTTTTTTTTTTATCGAAGTTGGGGCCACGCATAACACCTAAATGAATCGATAGGTCGCATGATAGCTTATATCTCAGAAACGTGACACTTAAGAACATTTTGTCTCATGCAAAACTTGTTTGTTTTGATACCAGCTATCGATTGATATAGGTTTTATGCATGCCCACAACTTTAAAAATAAATTAAAATGGCGGAAGTTAGGCCGGCTAATAAATTTAAACCCCTTTGATCTATTTTCTCGTCACAATAAGATATTGGGTTCTGCTACTGACAGGTAAGTCAAAATAACAGAGATTTTTATTAGCGTTATAATAAGGCAATAAATACTTCTGTTAACAACCCAAATGCATTGGGTTGTTAACAGAAGTATTTCGAAAGGACCATAGCTCTGTCCCTTCCTCGCTGTTCGTCAACAGTATGACAGGCGCCTTACTGTAGTAAAATTTGAGTCTGGCTGGCGTGTTGAGTTTGATGGGAAAATGCTTATTCGTTTTTATTTTTTTAGCCTACAAAAAAGCTAAACATCTATTTGGGAATTTAATAGGATTCCTGTTAATAATTATGCTGAGAATATCGCTGGAGCATACGAGACTTGGAGTGGAGTGCTAATACGGCAAGTAATGTTGAGCGCCCTCCAGCTAGATGGAACAACGACTTTAAAACGGTGGCTGGGTCAGACTGGTTGCAGAAGTTGGATGTCAGGGTGTTGAAGTTCTTAACTAACACGTCTTTTTACATCATTCTCAAATAATGTGTATCAACATGAATGATGTAACCAAGATTTATTTTGTAACAATATTTTGATTTAAAAGAGTGTCTATGAAGTTTCTTGCTCTTGAAGATTCTTCTCCATTCTCCAGAGATCTACGCTTTAAAATGGGCAACCAAAGTATACTTTCACAAGTTACAATGCCTTTTGACTGAGACTGTAGTTTCACTTTTGTTTTTTTTTTGACATTTATAAGTGCCTTTAATGGTCTAATTGAAATAAATGCTTTGAGTTTGACGCGACATTGGGAGAGGCCTTTGTCCAACAGTAGACTGCAATAAGTTAAATTGATTGATAGTGAATTATGTTCCGCTAGGTCTTTTTCTATTTTTTGGTTCGTGGATGGGTGGCCACCGATAACATACCGAGATTCCTCCGCGAATCGGAAAGAATGTTAAACTGCTGGTCCCGGCTGTCATTTGTAGATCTTTGACGGTCGTTACAGGTAGTCAGTGGCTGACAGTAGTCTGACAACCAGTCTTACCAAGGCTATCGTATTACCCAGGACTAACTTAGTTGTAGAGGTCAGAAAGGCAGTCGCTCCATGTAAAATACTGGTATAAATACTGGTATTCAGCTGCATCCAGTTAGACTGGAAGCCGACCCCAACACAGTTGGGAAAAGGCTAGGAAGATGATGATAGGTGTTTTTCCACAACAGATTTATGAAGAATTTATCGCTGTAGTAGGTATATACACACACAAAAAAAACAAATCATCAGCACCATCTGCCTTTGCCCTTACCCAGTAATACGATACCCCTTGGTAAGACTGCTTGTCAGACTTTTTGGGCCACTGACTACCTAACGACTGTCAAAGATCTACAAATGACAGCCGGGACCAACGGCTTAACGTGCTTTCCGAGGCACGGAGGAAACAAAAAAAAACAAATAAACTACGAAAATAATTATCCAACTAAAATAATATAACCAAGTTTACCCATAATTAAGTTATTTAACCCTCAAAACGCGATAGTGCGCCGGAAAAGGCCCATAATTCCTATAATCGCAGTAATAATAACAATCTGAAATATAAACCGGTAATTTTCAGTTACAGTACATTAGTGTTGTTTAAATAAAGCATGCTATGATACAAGGTCATGACTGGTGGTAATATAAAGTCGCTGATATCGTTTTAGGTCGATAATTTTTCTTTTTTTTTCATAGCTAATATGGTGTCACTGCTGGGCACAGACCTCCCCTTTCTGAGTGATGAATAAAGTCCGTATATTTCAATTAAATCATTTATTGAATGCCTCGTTGGTCCAGCTCCGCCAATTGCTGTTGCTGTTGGTCGAGCTCGCGGGGCTGCCACCAATGGGCTCAGCTCTGCCATATTCACGAAAATATTATTCTCACGTACCTTATTTCCCTTACATACAGGCGAACGCAATAAATTCCGCCTTAACACCTAATACTAATATTTAATCCGTTGGTTTACTCGCGGCGACGGAAATGATCTATTGAGGCACCCTATTCAGAGCCAAGGTCACGCGAGGTCTCTGTACATAACAACATAATATATGCAATAGCTTTACAATGGCTTGACAACCGATCTTCTTTCTTTATCGTGTGGTTAGTGCCTATAGTTCTTATGCCACCCATGGGCCTCTGACTTGGCTTTACATGCCATTGATAATATGTCTCAGGCATGCTGATTTCCTCACGATGTTTTCCTTCACTGAAGCAAGTGATAATTATACAATAGGAATAAATATACAACATTATTTTTAGTATATGCGAAACCTGAATATAGTTTGTTCAGAATAAGTAACTGAATCGATTCCAATAATTTTTAACTTGTTATATTTTGTACCAAAAATATTTAAGAAAGGCTACAAGTTGGACACTGAGCGACACTACGTACCTATCGCAATCATATAGGTACCTAATCATTTAGGTAAATTATTATTATCAATTAGCTCGAGACAACAATAGAGGCGCGCGCGCGGCGGCTTCGCGTCGTGACCACGTTTTTTGTGCGGACAACCAGGTAACAGAACTTTGTGATTTTTCATGATACAGTTTTGAAATTTTGTACATAGATTCTTTACATAAAAATAGACACGTGTTTCAGGTTTCGCATATACTAAAACTAACGTTGTATAAGCAGTAATAGTTAACTTCTTCGGTCTGGAGTTTAAACCCAAGACACGCACCTCTGATTTTTCGGATTCATGTGCGTATTGTACAACCGATGTAATTGGTTGTTCATCCATGGTATGTTATAGATTTTTAGCGGTCCGTAGCCAAATGGAAAAACGTTTTTAAATTCGTCATGTCTGACTGTCAGTTTGGAGGTCACGTACCTATTTCGCTCAGAAACCATTTGCACTACATCGATGGAAATTTAACGCACATTCAGTTTGTGTGGTATTGTTAGATCCCATTGTTTAAAACATCAAAAATATAAGCCAAAATATGTGTTTGACCACGCTCAGTGAAAGATAACTTAGAAAATTCATTAAATGTTTCTAACACACACTTATACCATGGTAAAGACATGCAATTGAAGAAATGATGTATGCTGACCATTGTAATTTCACTTATGAGTTTATGTTCTTCTTTCTTCTTTTTCGTGTGGTTAGTGCCTAACCTGGTCAGAGTTTTTATGCTGCCCATGGGCCTCTAACTTGGCTTGAATGAATAGCTGATATCGATACACACAGTTTATCAAACAATGTTTTAAGCTTTCACGGTTTACAACTAAACTTATACTGACACTTACGGGATATCTTCCATGTTGCAACAGCGTCAAAATATCGGGAGCTCAAAATAATGAACTATCACGGAAGATATCCCTTAAGTGACAGTATAAGTTCAAGCAATTTATGTTAAACACCACTATATTGATTCACTCGAATAGCCTCCACGGCGACACAGGTGGTTATACTTGAAAATGTCCTTCAGTCAGGTAATCAGTCTTACAACCTACTTTCTCGTTGCCTTGCTAATATTTATCTATGGTGTGACCTATTTTCTTACAAACTTCAATAAACTTACGCCTTTTTTCAACGGGGGTATGTAGAAATTACAGAACGCCACCTACTACCATCCTAACGTGCTTTCGTTTCGTCCACATTCATATATCTGGTCATGCATGCACGTCAGTGGCGTTTTCTATTTTCGTTTTTGTACTAACAGAAAAAAGACATAAGTATCTTAAGGTGAAATTAAAATGTTCTTTTTGTAGTTTGCAAGTCAGTGTCAGGTTGTATGTTGATTAAAATATGATTCCGCGGCCGACACAAATATGGCTTTTCTTGAGTTATAAACATTTAAATCATTGATTGATTTAATCCTATTGAATGTTTTTTTGAGGAGCTCGTGGCTAAATAATAACAGCCGCTCGGATCGATCTTTAGGTTAAGCCATGCTTGCCTAGGTTGGTCTATGGATGGGTGACCACCCATTACATACCGAGTTATCTCCGTGCCTCGGAAAGCACGTTAAGCCGTTGGTCCCAGGTGTCATTTGTAGATCTTTGACAGTCGTTAGGTAGTCAGTGGCCCAAAAAGTCTGACAACCAGTCTTACCAAGGGGTATCGCATTACCCAGTACTAACTTGGTTGTGGAGGTCAGATAGGCAGTCGCTCCATGTAAAATACTGGTATTCAGCTGCATCCGGTTAGACTGGAAGCCGACCCCAACATAGTTGGGAAAAGGCTAGCAGATGATGATGAATGTTTTTTTCATGAAATAGTCATTCAATGGGATTAACTGAAATCAAAGGGGTTGTTTTGACGATTTTAATGATTGTCATTCTGTAAATACATAATTACGTGTTACGGCCGGGAATCATATTTTTCTCAACATTCAGCCTGACACCTATCTGCAAATTGAAAAAAAGTAAGAAAATTTGAGTTTTGCGGGCGATACTGGCTCTCGCCTTAAACTCAGATTGTCACATACCCTCAGTACTGTTTCTACCTGTGCCTATAAAACTAACTACACAACTATAAAAGATTATATATCCTTCTACCTCAACCCTTTGAAAACCCACAATTACACACCACACGTTCTCGTACTCCCGACAATTAATCGCACATCACACACAATTAATCGCACAGTCGCACTCAATTAGTCGCACATCCCCTTACAAACGGTTTTTCTGTAGATTAAGCTATTTTCCCGGGCTGAAGCCGCCCGCCGCGTTCCGTTTCACAACTGTCATTAACTTGTAATAAATGTTCCTGTTCTAGTTTTCGTTTAATATTGTTTTGTTTTTGTGTTATTTCTAGTTTTCAGGGTAAGTTTTAAAGGGGTCTTGGACTCTTAAAGTGAACTAAGGGCTTTGACAAAGTGAAATTTTAACACGGATAACTACGATGGGATTTTAATAATGTATGGAACAGACATAAGCTATCGAAAGTTGATGTCAAACTTAAGGCTTTAAAACTCGTTGCAGAATTAAGTAAAAATTTTAACAATTACCACCAGTATTGTCCCTGTGGAGTTTTAGATATCGCACTAACGCGTGCAAATTGTTGCGGACAAATTCAGACAATTGTCTTAATTTTTAGTACTTCAAGCGCAATAGCTATCTCTTTCTGTATCATACGTTCCGTATTATCTATCGCAGTCGTAACAACGCAACGATATTTGAACGCCACTCAGTATGAACGTAGCGTATCTTTCTTTATAATATCATTGTTATTATCTATATTTTTGGCATGGTATGTTTAAAAATGGTCCTTGGTTTTTCCTTTATTCTTTATTTCCTTTGTTCGATTCCCGGGATGAAGAAAAGTTTATCAATTGATTCCATAAATCATTTTTCCGAAACCTGTTTGTATTTTGGTCAAATTTTTGGCAAAAGGCTTTTTTTTTAGGAAGGGAAATCTTCAAATGATCCCTCCCACTCTGGGCAGAGCGGAAGAGAGTGTCAGACTTGTACTGACTAAAACCCACCCATAGTCCTTCTTTGCCCTTTGTGTTCCAGGGCCGTGGTATCTCTTTCGAACAGTCCCGCGGCTCCAGCAGGCATTGCCCTTGCGGATTCCTTCCTGTGAGCTGACATCTCTTTGAGGCGCGCGTGGAACACGAACGCGCCGTCGACACGGCCTGTCGTGATAAGACAGCCGGACGGCGAGCTAACCCATTATTCACCGTCCACAGGCCCACGCCTACGGTAACCGGGAGCCACCACGTGGTGGCTCTCTATTACACAAACTACAACATTACTAACCAAGTGAGGATGTTCTTAAGACTTCTCTTAAACCCTTCGACAATTTCAAGGGCGATAATAATTGCTTACTTAACTTATACTGTTACTTACGGGATATCTTCAGTGATTGTTCATTATTTTGAGCTCCCGATGTTGTTTTTTATTTTTTATTTTTTGTATAAGTTTAGTCGTAAACCGTGAAAGCTTAAAACAGTGAATTACTTACTTGCTTAGTAATCACAATGAAATGAAATGACAGCAAACCTGGAAAGTACCAATTCAATAATAGAATAGTGCAGAGAGATAAGCTACAGGTCAGTAGGATATTATTCCGTAATACCTACAACAATTTCACTGCGGTAAACGTGTTTCAGAGACAGCTCATGCCGTGCCGCAAACATGGCCGCCTGGCGCCTCTGGGCCCAGCACAAACGTGCGGGTAAACTTAACGTGAATGTTATCGTTTTTTTAGGGTTTCATACTCAAAAGGTACCCTGTAACTAATCTCCGCTGTCTGTGCGTCCGTCAAAGCTGAATTTGTTGAATCATAATAGACACTTTTACTGAAATTGCACGGAACAAATATTTGTATGGCCTACAGGTAGTTGTTCCGGGTCTGGCTGTGTGTGTATGTGAGTTGAAATGTTTGTAAACGCACCCACGATACAAGAGAAATTCCTAGTGTGGGGCAAACTTTAAAAAAAAAAACAAAAAAAAAATAATGTAATAATGTGTGTGTAATAATGTACGTATGTAACTATGGTGGCCGCTATAACTACAAACGGTAAAATTAAACGGGGTACCCTTACAAGAAACGTGCGCTTTGTGAAGTTCTGAAAAAAAAATATGTCAAATATAATATTGTACGAGTATTGTATTCTTAATCGAAAACACGAGTATCCTATAGCATTTAGTGTAAATACTTGTACAATTATAAGCATTATATCACCCATTAATATGAGTCTTAGACCTAGGTCAATATTAAGCGCAAATCTAGTATTTTCAATTGTAAAAATGTATGTATTTTGGATACGTTTACTCCGCACGATCGTGCTAGGGCTTCTGGTCTCAATATATGAAGCTAGTCTACGATTTATGTTTGTTATAATTTGGAGTTTGAACTGGAGCTTCGTAAAGCGATTTTGTGAGGCTAATGTTTTACTCCGTGTTGGGAAATTGGTAGGTACAAATATTTGCCAGTCTGATCTGCGCCTAAAAACAAAAACGAATCGTCCTTCTATATTTAAAAAAGTTTCTTATGCAATCAGGAGATGCAATGTTGACTGATATTTTAGATGTTTAATGTCAATTCACACAGACACTGAGCGACTTAATAATGTAGTTCTTTTTGTTTTTGCATACCTACGATTATGTATTTGACTGTAGGATTTTCAAGTTGACGCTGAGCCAAAAGTTGATAATCTTGATGAAGTCTTGTCGCCGGCCGTTAGTGAAAATAGACTAGATTTGACTGTCGTTACAGGTGGCTCGAAAGTCTGACAACCAGTCTTACCAAGGAGTGTCGTATTACCTAATACTAACTGCGTTGTTGAGGCCAGAGAGGCAGTCGCTCATTTTAAAATACTGGTCAACAGCTGAATCCGGTAAGACTGGAAGCCGCCCACAACATAGTTGGGAAAAGGCTAGGCAGATGATGATTATCGGTAAACAAAAGGATATCCAGCAACATCAAAATGTTGTCGAGAACATTGTTGGGCTAGTGTTGCTCATCATTGTTTCCAGTGAATACGCGGGAAAAAGATTATTTTATTCTAGAATCGCCGATGAAACGGCCTTTTTAAAGCTTTAAAGCAAGTTTTGTTTGAGTTTCCGGGGTTTAAAAGGTTCATTTTACTTTTACGTCTCTTTTGAACCCAAACCTAAAAACAGCTTTAAAACATTTCAAAGTCAAAGATTCAACAACAACAACAAACAACTTCGCAACAATCAACTTCCCAACTCTCAAAAAAATCAAAATACTTTATTTCACATAAGCCTACAGGGGCAGTATGGGTACTTATAAAACGTCGTGAAAAGGTACACGGTTCGGGTTGGTCGTTTCCTATGGAGAAGAACCAGCAAAAGCGCCATGGTTCTCCTCTGGTTGCGAGCATGAGGTCCTGGATTTGATAACCAAGTTGGGCTAAGCGTTATTGGGTTTTTCGACCAGAAACTTCTCAGTAGCAGCCACAATATTTGGGCCCGGTTGATGGCAATAGGCTTGACGCCTATTATATGTGACTTATACATTACTGGCGAAATTTGGGCGTACTATTATTTATACCTCTGCCTAAACCTTCGGGGTTTACAGGCGTGATGCTATGTTATGTTATATCACTTCCTACCTCTTCCAATCAAAAACTAATTGAATTAAAACAAAAGGCGAAATAAAAATAAAAAGTAATAATCTGTTGAAAGCGTCCGATGAAGCTGTGTTTAATCATGTGTTCTGCTAGTAATTACGGACTGGCTGAATCAGAGCCTGGACTAGCAGTGTGGACACTGTGGACGATGAGGACATGTGTCATGTGGGTTTACGTGAAAATAAGGCTTCAATTGGAATTGAATTAATAAATAAATTTAAAAAAAAAAATAAAAAAAAGTTATTAAAGCTACGATTATTTTATTTAATAAATAAATATTTAAAGCTACGATAATTTAGTTGTAAATTATAGACCACGCTTTCTACCTATGTTCAAGCTCTGGGAAAGGGGTGTGAAGAACTGGGTGTAAAGTTCTTTATCTCCTCCTAGAAATGGAGAGGTCCTCCACCAGACGGGTGTTGTGTCTGGTAGGCTACTGCCAGACAGCTGTTGTCGGGTTTTTCTATATCGTTTAATCGAATAACTTTAATAGAGCGATTTAGAATTTTGATGTTAATTCTTCATTTACGTTTCATTTTTTGTAGTATGTTACAGTTGTACTGTCAGCAGCATAGCTACTCATTTTCTTTTTAAACTCAAATACTTCGTAATTATAACTGAGAGATGTATTTTGAAGATGCATAGCATAGCATAGCAGCAGCCTATAATATTCCCACTGCTGGAACCCAGGCCTCCTCTCTATGAGAGGGAATGGGCTATAATCCACCACGCGGGCCCAGTGCGGGTTGGTAGATGTCACATGTCTTCGACTTTTTGGTTCTAGGACATGCCGGTTTCCTCACGATGTTTTCCTTCACCGTTTTGAGAGTAGTGGTGATGAAATAAAGAAGAAGATGATTATGATGCTATTTCTAACCAACATCATCTTCAAAATTCATTGCCTAATAGAACTAATAAGAACTATCTTAGACCATAAAATTCGGAAAAGTAGCATTACCGGTGTAGTATTTGTTGCCGGTTATAGAGCGCAATGCATGCAAAAAGCTCCGTAATTTAAATGCAGAACAGAGGCTGGATAGACACCCATTAGAGCCATATCATCTTCAAAACGTACACAAGAAAGGCATTACCGAAGTCTTACAACCGCAAATCCGTCCAAGACACAGAGATAATCCGTCGCCCAAGACTTAAACTGAGACATAAACCAAAAATTCCACCAAATAAATCATAGTCTTCATCAAGTTCTTGGCACGGGGCCTACGTAATCACATTTCAGATAATTATGTTCCGTATCCATGAATATTCATGAAGTTTGCTTTAGCGCCCCTTTGAGACTAAGCCGTAATGCTAAACAGCGATTTACACTCGATGTATGATGCCACTTAATTGGCGACGAAGTGGTTTTGACACTGTAGAACAAAGACTGTAGCCGATTGACTTCCTGAAGGTAGGAGGAGAAAATCAAACAGCCTCAATAAGTGAAAACCATGTTCAAAGCCTTGTAAGTGAGTTCGTGGCTAATTATTCACAGACGCACTGGTCGATGAATAAATGACAGCCGAGACCAACGGCTTAACTTGCTTTCCGAGGCACGGAGGAAACTAAGTATTTTATGGATGGTCACCCATCCAAGGACCAACCTAGGCAAGCGCGGCTTAACAGAATGATCGATTCGAGCGACTGTTTAATATTACTTAGTTTGAGTACAACACAAAACTCATTATTGTTAGTACAACTTGATTATAGTGTTTATCCCAATCTAAAATTGTCAAGGAACTTAGGTACTAGCCAAGTTCGAACCCTCAGCCTTAAGATTAACATTGATACCATAACGACAACCTACTTACAACTAAAGCAATAAATCCTAAAACTTACAATTTCCGACTTAATATCTCAAAACGATTTTACCCTGTTAACGTTTTGATTCAATTACTGCCAATCATTTGCATTTCTGAAGGCAGCCTTCTAACTGATACTTGTGCAAATATTTAGGATAGATTAACTCAGCTTCCGGGAAATAATGAATAATTAAAATTGTATCTTACAACGAAGGAAGACCGATAATTGGGTCACCGGGTAACTGCCTTCGATTAAGTAAAGATTGACTTGAATATTTAATCGGTTCTTCGAGGCCTCGAGCTGTGAGTGAGGTAGCTTGCGAGGTTATAATTAAAGAATAGGATAGAAAAAAGTTTTGTGGACAAAAAGGTAGAAAAGTTCGGAGGGAGAGGAGGGTCAGGAGTTCAGTCTTAAAGCAGGAGAAATTCCAGTGTGGGAAAGAGATAGAGCTATACAAGTCGTCTAGCGCCATCTCTTTCCCACACTAGAATTACTCCTGCTATAAGACGTCATGGCTACTACGAGGTTCCTGGTCTTCTTGGTGTAAATCTTTTATGAAGAAGTTTATGACATAATTCGTTTTATTTGTCATGTTGGAATTTTTTTTTTTCATACTACCTTACCACCACCTCTGTCCTCTTCACACAACTTTACTGAAGCTCGTGGCTAAATAATAACAGCCGGTCGGGTCTTTTTCCAGGTTAAGCAACGCTTGCCTAGGTTGGTCCACGGATGGGTGACCACCGATTACATAGCGAGTATCCTCCGTGCCTCAGAAATCACGTTCAGACGTTAGTCCCGGCTGTCATTTGTAGATCTGTGACAGTTGTTACAGGTAGTCAGTGGCCCGAAAATCTGACAACCAGTCTTACCAAGGGATACAGTATTACCAATCGCTCCATGTAAAATACTGGTATTCAGCTGCAACCGTTTACACTGGAAGCCGACCCTATCATAATTGGGAAAAGGTCCAGGTTTCTTCACTAACTAGTTTTATAGTGGTTGGTTTCAATTATTTTTTAAAGTACTAATGATATGAAGTGACTTACTTATAGTTAATTAATCACATTAACGATCCTTTGAACGATAGTAAAGAGACGAAAAATAACACCAGTTATTTATTTAACAATTTATACGGGGTGGAAACACCGACGCTAAAACGGGTACCACGTATTCAATACACAATTCTGAGAAATTTTTAATCGGTTATTCAACATACTGGCTACACTGGCGGACAAAATTGATGGGCCTTTCATTAGGCACTGGGCAGCTAGGCATGTGCGTACTGGCGTACATGTCGCCAATTAATTTAAGCTTTTTATGAACTAACAATAGGTTAAGATTTTACTAACACTATATGGATCAATGGTCTGAATTAAATAAATTATTATTATTATTATTATTATTAAAAAAATCAGCTGTTCTCTACATAAGTGTAATACCTACACCGTCAAAATGTATAGAACAGCTGTTTTTTTTTTTTAAAGTAACCGATGAAAAATTTCTATGGGCTCAGAATGATACACTGAATACGTGGTAACCGTTTTCGCATGACCCCCCCACTCTGGGCGGAGCGGAAGGGAGTGTCAGACTTGTACTGACTAAAACCCATCCATGTTCCTTCTTTGCCCTTTGTGTTCCAGGGCCACGGTATCTCTTTCGAACAGTCCCGCAGCTCTGGAAATGCTAAAACCAGCTAATTACCAGTCACCATATATACACTAAATATAGAATATGTTTTGCTTTCAGAGGGTTACTAGACGATTTGCTCCTTGAAAATCAATTGCCTGAAGCTCAACCTTTTATCAAAAAATTGCGTCGTAAAACTCTCTTTTAAGTACCCCAACTTTTTACTTTGAAAACATTACAAATTCATAACCCTTTCAGGCTAAAACGCCCCCACATCTAAAAGATATTATTTCGTTGAGCAAAGTGCATACTCACTAAAATGATATTCTCGTAAACAATATATAAACTAATAAATCATGTAAGTTTGCAATATATTACTAAAACAATAAACTTGTAATGCAATATGTTACCCGAGGCAGTCGTGGCCTAAGAGACCACGGACGCTTTTCAATATTCTCCGAGCAGCGTCAGCAAAATATTATGACGGATAAATTCAATTTTAGTACAAAATGTCAAAGGGATCTCTATTTTGACATTTTGATAAACAACTTGACATTGTTTATGAAAAATATGCAGCGAATTAGGGTTAAAAAGACATTGAGTTTTGCAGTATTTTAAGAATAAGTACCTTATTTAGAAAAAAAAATTTCATTGGTTTTTTTTTTTAATTTGCTGTTTCATACAAAAGTGAAATAACTACACGACAAAATCTACGCAATTTTTTTTTTAAATTACTGAAATAAAATGTGGTGGCGTTGGGAATGACCTACTGATTACGTGAGCGTTTGTGTGTCGTTGTCCCCTGTATTATTTGAAGTTAAGCATGTACACCGTGACTTTTTAGGCGTCTTACAAAGGTGGTCCACTCAATGTACCCGACATAAAATAGCTCTAGGCACGTTTTTTTTTTTTACCTACTATAATAGGTACAAAAAATATATATATTAGAATAAAATTATGAATTAATGATTTTTAAGTGTCAAACGGGAGAATACATCTACCCAGCGCTCGAGTCCAGTATATCATCGCTCGCAACAGGGTGTTTTAACTAAGTCTTGCGTCATAATACTGAATAATAATTATATTTTTAAATTATTAAAATCTCATAAATACCTAATTTTTATGAATGTTAAGTAGTTATTGGATACATGAAGTGGGCTGCCGTTGTAAGACGACTAAAAAGTCACGGTGTATATGTATTTTGAAATGAATTAACTATGTACATTATTAATTAAAAACTAACAACAAACAGAACCAAAATAGTATTAAAAATATATTACTGTATTATTTGTATTAAAGCTAGTTGGCCAACTTTTGAGTATATTCATGGTAATTTCTGAATTAAAGCGAAAACAGTAAAATAATATTCGTCCGTAGCCTGAAAAACAGCAAAGCGTTCACCTACATAAATGTTTTCCTTTAAAATTACCAGAAATTACAGGCCAGGCCATGTTTACCCCTCAAGAAATTAACGTGAGCAAAATAAGCATGAGCGATACATACATTAATTCATTAGGCCTTTAATGTAGGGGCGTGGGGAATAAGGGGTAAATGGGGGTAAAAGCTACCCCTTCTACCTCTTCCGACAGTAGGAAGGAAATATTTAGACAATAACACTGATTTGTCTGAATTATTTTGTTACTGGAGTAACAAAAGTCAATACCGAGGAATAATAATTGCATAGTGCCAGTAATGGTTTTAATGAAATAATTAGAAGGTTTCATTGGTCTTCTAAAAATAATATGAATAAATTCTTTATTGCCATAAAAACAACTTACTGAAAAATATGAGACCCTGGCTCTTTGACTGAGAGCAGCGCTGGCCCAGTGGTGGCGGTCCCGACTTACGAGCAGTAAGTCGTTTGTTCGAACCCAGGCAGAATCATTACTATGTGTAATTTATTTCAGAATGGTGAAGGAAAACATCGTGAGGAAACCGGCATGTCCTAGAACCTAAAATTCGAAGTCATGTGGCATCTACCAACCCGCACTGGGCCCGCGTGGTAGATTATAGCCCATTTTCTCTCATAGAGAGGAGGCCTGTGTCCCAGCAGTGGGAACTTTACAGGCTGCTGCTATGTTATGCTGGCTCCAAAGCAAGTTTAGAATACCTGTATTTCAGGAGCCAGAAATTATACCTTGTATTATATGTTAAACAATACTTATAATAAAGTTTGGCGATGACAGTACGACAATAAATTTAAACTGCGTTTACCTCTTGACGTTCCCAGTCAGCATATAAAAATTCAATCGAATTTATGTCCAGTGGCTTTAGTCGCTTTTTTTTCCAGAAATGAATTAGTGCAAATTATATCGAAGGTTAGTGAACCAATATTTATAAATGGTGTTCAATTTCGTTAACAGTTAAATGCTATTTCGTTTGTTTGACTCCGTGGCTGCTACTGAGAGATTCCTGATGGAATAACCCAAAAACACTTTGCCCGACCTGGGACTCGAATCCAGGACCTCATGCTCAACAGTTGTGCTTGCGACCACTAGACCAACCAATGAGCAGGTTAAACGTTTTTAATGATTTAAAAAGGTTTTACCGACAAGTTAATTACTCGTAGTAAAAGTAGATACAACCTTGGATGTGACACCCCACCTCTAAAACCTATATTTTCTTTGAAGATTCTAGAAAAGGCTACGAAAGTTTTATTAAGGTCAAGTATAAGGTCACAACAGGGACACCGAGTAGTAAAAAAAGGTACGTTTTGACAAATTGCATGCATTGGTGAGAGGATGTTTCTTGTGAATAACATATTGCTTGTAGGCAGGTAGGTTCAGTACAATGTTTCTATTCACTTTTGTGTTTAAATTTAGATCGTCTCATGACACCTTCATATGAAGGTGTCATGAGACGGAAATTTATCTGTTTTTATATGATGTAAACTCATAATAGTCCTTTATGATCAGTTTGTAACACTTTTAAGTGGAAATGCCACGGTAAACGGCCCGCGAAATTAAAATATTATAATTCCGTAAATACATACGTGTTACGGTCACGGATCATATTTTGTTCAACATACAACCTGAAACTGACCTAGAAATTGCAAAAAAACACGCGCTTGGCGCTTCCCCCGGTATTTCCATGGATGAAAAATCGATCACACGACTAGTAAGTAGACGACTACACGACCAGACTGTCAATTTTAATCACGATTCGTGATCGAAATCATCGATTGGTATTGACAGGCATTCAAAATTGTATAAAACACATTTTAAACTAATATTCTTATAAACAAACACTTTAAAATACACTTGACAAATGCCTCAACAAATTGCTAAAAATGTCAAGTTTTTGGTTACACAAACGTTGGAATCGCGTACTAACTCGAAACCTCGATAGCACCTCATCGACTGTATCTCAAGTTCAATATCACCGCCTACGTCATATCGACGATAGTAAAAAAACAAGTAGCGTATTGCGGGGTCAAGTACAGTTCATGTTGGTGCTGAGAAAAACATTGTTTTTACTTCGTTTTATAATGATAGCTGTGAGTTAATATTCCTTTGGTGTGAGGATTATTCAACGACATGTGTTTGGAATATTATTAATGGTTTAAACTGGAGATGTGGATCATGTTTCTAAGAAGGATTTTCTTTTAATTGAAGCCCTTTTTAATTTTGCCAATTGTACAATCTACGCTAACAAAAGTAACTTTTTGTTTGTTTGTTACGTTTTAAAACCTAAACCACTGAAACAATCATTCTGAAATTTTGCATATACGTTGTCAGGTGTACGAAACGGACATAGGATACCTTTCATCCCGAAAAAAAGTACTGTTCTCGAGGAAAACGACAATAACGTTCTTTCGATATGGCGCCACATGTCTTTCGAATCATGATTGAATTATATTATTACAAGCAGAGTACATCGAATTGATTGTCAAATTCTAATTAAACGCGAGCTAAGCCGCGGGCAAAAGCTAGTTTAGATAATAAAGTGGATGGTGGTCGCCACTATTTATTCTAGCTTTCAGGATTTGCAGTGGTGGGGAAATAGAGTGGCGGATTTGTCCTATATAAAAAAAAATAATACCTAAACGCACTCATATTTCCCATGAGGTTAGACAGAAACTACAAAACCCCTTCATGCTCCTTTTACTTTTCAATAATTTTCCCTCATCATCATCTGCCTAGCCTTTTCCCAACTATATTGGGGTCGGCTTCCAGTCTAACCGGAAGCAGCTGAATACCAGTATTTTACATGAAACGACTGCCTATCTGACCTCCACAACCCAGTTAGTACTGGGTAATACGATACCCCTTGGTAAGACTGGTTGTCAAACTTTTTGGGCCACTGACTGCCTAACGACTGTCAAAGATCTACAAATGGCAGCCGGGACCAACGGCTTAACGTGCTTTCTGAGGCACGGAGGAAACTCGGTATGTAATGGGCGGTCACCCATCCACAGACCAACCTAGGCAAGCACGGCTTAACCTAAACATCAACCCGATCGGCTGTTATTATTTAGCCACGAGCTCCTCCTTTCAATAATTTTCCCTGATTTTACATAAAATGCATTAGGTAACATCTTACTAACAAGCAACCGCATTGAACTGCCGACCTTGCCGGATCGCTTTACTGCACGATGTTACACCAAGCTATTAAGGTTAGTAGTTAAGCACTTACTAATCACCTTCGCGCATCGCACTAACTCGTTACACTAACTAGATTTGCTCAACATGATCGAAATGATAACGAAATGTAGGTATACCTAGTGTCATGTGTTCACTAGGTTTATTTTGCTGGTGATTTCGACTTTAGCGACTAGAAGAGTGATGAATATAAATGTTGATGAGTGGAGAGGAAGAGGAAGACCTAGGAAACGATGGATGGATTGTGTGAGGAATGATATGAAGGAAAAAGGAGTTAATGATAGCGTGACGGTTGACAGAGCTAAACGGAAGAAAAAAAACGTGTAGCGCTGACCCAAGTAACATGAGACAAGGGCCGGATATCATGATGATTTCGACTTTTGCGACTACTGAGCATGAGGTACGGCATTCGATTCTCAGGTCGGGTAAAGTGCTATTTGATTATTCCAACAGGTATTTCTCATTATCGACCACGTTCTCTCAATTTGTGCCCGGACTTAAACATAACTGACTATAAGGGCTGTAAAAGACCCCTTAACGAAGTCGAAAGGCACTTGTTATTCCCGTCATTTTTTTGTTCTGAACCATACCTGAGAACCTTCTAATTACGGAGATTTTAGAGGTCAGAGTTTTCACAAGTTTTATTATACTATGTAGTTTTTAACGTTTTAACTTTACTTTTAAAACATGCATGACCTCTGTATTATTCAATGCATTAACTAGTACTATGTTTTGAGTGCGTTACAATGAGTTTTACCGCAAAACGTGATTTTTCACTCCAAAAAAAAAGTACTTTCCGAGCAATATTTTTTGCGTGAAGTTGTTTAGTTTGATGTACAGAATGCTTGGTTGATATCTTCGTGAAGGATCTGCTTACACCTTGTATGCAGTAAATACAATCAGCATCATTCTAACAGCTGAGACAAATGCCTCTACTGTCTAAAAGACAGAGTAAGACTTCACAGAAAACAAATAAATTGGATGAATCGATCCGCCATTACGATTTCAGTCCTCTTTACCCGCGTTCTGTCACCAACTTAGGTTCCGATGTAAAACGTGAATAAAGCGCGCAATTTCGACTTTTCTTGTTAAAACTTCAAAAACTCCGATCTGTTTTACGTCTCTTTCAAATATTTTGTATCAAATTAGCATTTCACTTCTCCATACAGTGGATCACAACTCTGACATATTTGCTGAAAGTTTTTGCTGGCAACGTTATTTTATATATTGTATATTTGTAACGGAATTAAATTTTAGATTAATCTTCTTATGTAAATTGCGTTGGGAATTCGATGGAGGAACGTGAATGAATGAAAGGGAGTAATTCAAAGAATGTTTTCGGTTGGTTGTTCGGCCATTTTGTTTTTCGCTTGTTGGCTTTTGTCGCGATTACAGAACTCGTTATTAATAATGTTGATTTATTGTAAATCAATTATTTCAGCATATACATAGATAACGTAACATCAACGCTGGCAATAGAATACTAAAATATCTATTGGATTGATGACAAAAGCAACCGCAAAGCCAAGATGTCCGTTTTGTTAAAATACAAAAACAAATCAGAACAAAACTTGATTTTACAACCGAACTCAGGTCTCTACTAAATGTATAAATGCAGTTAGAAAACTTTCTACCTCTGTACACTGATTAATTAACCATTGATCACATAATCACTAAAACCTTCTTCATCTAAAATTACAGCGCTTAGAATTTCTACCTATACCCTGGAGAACCACATTTCACAAACAAAATTGACTTAATATCACAAATGTTAAGCTAAACTTGCTCATAAAACCTCCTTGTCACCTCCTACGTCTTTGGGCCAAAAAGTTTCTTAGAAATGCGGCATAGACAACGTAGAGAAAATGTCAAAGTTATGAATAGGCCGCAACTGTGTAGAACTTAGTATGAAGAGATTAAAATAGACATTATTACAATAGTGAACGAGTGGAGCGATGAACGAATATTCGGAGTTTTGCTCAGTTACGTTCAGTGTGGTCCAAAGACGATGACAGGCGCCTACCGACTGAGAAAGTGAATGAAATTTGAAACACAATGGCTCTTTTTATAAGAAGTTGACGTATCACGTGTTAACGATGTAAGTTTTCGTAGAAAATTTAGAAGAATTCCTCATCTACCCTGGGCTGTCTCGATAGTCTAGTGGTCGCAAGCGCGACTGCTGCGCATGAGGTCCTGGGTTTGATTCCCAGGTCGGGCAAAGTGTCATTGGGTTTTTCCATCAAAAATTTCTCAGTAGCAGCAACGGAATATGGATTTGCGCCCAGTTGATGCCAATAGGCTCGCCCCTTATTACATGGGGCTTAAAAATAACTTGCGAAATGTGGGTGTACTATTAGGTACACCTCTGCCTAACCCTTCAGGGATTACAGGCGTGATGTTATGTTATGTATGTTAAATCTAGCGAAAGTTATAATAGGAATCCGAAACACTTTGAAATCGATTGACATTTATCTAGGCCCACTTATAGCCCTGTTGAATCCCTAGCGAACTGATTATCAAGATACTGAACTATAATTTATTATTACGAAATCATCTGTACAGCTACGAATTGGATAGATACATAAGTAATTAGTTCTTAAAGTTAATCAAGTTTCATGTAAATTGGTTTAATCATGACGCCCACGAATCTGCGCAGTCGGACATTAATTTCAGATCCGAAGACTTGAAATGAATGAAACCAATTTCGATTACTGATGCCATATCATTCAATTCTGGATTCGGAATCAATTTCAATTATAAAATCGATTATAATTAAGTATTACTGAATCGATTCAACAACAATTATTTTGATAATCTGTAGCAGAAAGTAGATTAGCGTTCGAATTTCGAACTACAGAAATAGATTTGAAAATGACAGTTCGTATCGGAATGGTTGCTTGAAATGTGCCTATCATTCAAATTCAAATCAAATTGCAGATTTCGAACTGGTTGTTAATTAATGAACTTAATGTTTATGACAGTTAATTATTTTTTTTACGCTGTTTGAAATGACAAGAGGCCACCAGAGTGTAAGCGTAACGTAAATACGATCGATTTTTGAGTTGAAAATACAACTATCATCATGTCGAAAAGCACAATTAGTATCACACATGTAGGTATTAATTTTCTTAAAATAAAATTAAATGTAAACACTTTTGACGCGATAGAGTGAATCTAACTACAGAAATCTGTTGCTCTGTTATTATCATTATATTAACTAAACACACTTGTGCTATTGCCACCTTCCAATAACTATGTATATTAATATTCCGATTGTATAACGACATCTATCTATGACAGACGTGACGAGTCAGAATGTTATTCGCATATTTTCATGGTATTTTCCATTACTTGTCATGAAGGAAATTATATGAATAATACATGAACTCTGAAATTATGACGTAGTTATGTGGAGCTCAAGTTAGCTATAAAGAGTTTGTAGTGACGTGATGGCAATTTGCAATTTATTTTTATGACGTCATCAAAAATCGAATCGCGGTGCTATGCGAAGTCTGAGAACATCAGCACATGACCCTCGTTCTAAATTTTTAACCACAATTTCTTGGAGTAAGAACTAAATGAACTATCGTAAAAACTATTGTCTTCCTAAATGCAAACCTAATGCCTCGTTTTCGACCTCAGGTAATGCGACTATCGATGTGACTATACTTGTTTCCGCAAGTCGCATCGAGATGATTCACAGCATCCTTCAACCAATTTATTTTCCCTATAGTCAGTCAGTGATCTGAAAGTCTGATAGCCAGTCTTACCAAGAGGTATCGTATTACCCAGTACTAATTGGGCTGTGGATGTCAGATAGGCAGTCGCTCCATGTAACATGCAGCATTCAGCTGCATCCGGTTAGACTGGAAGCTGACCCCAATATAGTTCAACAACATTTTAGAACATCAACATTTCAGATGTATGAACGTGAACGAGGTGAAATGAGCATGTAATGATCGTAGCAGCTGTTGCCTTATAGTTTCTGCTCACCCCCTTAAGATGAAGGTGTGAGTTTATGTATGTATGCAATATTTTAAAACCATAATTAAATTATAAGATTTTAAACTATCATAGTCACTAACATTATCATTGACACTAGAAGCGGGATATTTACCATGTTTGTTTGTTTTTGTGTTTTGTGTTGTTTTGTTTGTTTTTCCATGTTTGTATTTGTGTTGTTGTTTGTTTTAGTAAACATGGTAAATATCCCGTTTCTAGTGTTAATCATAATTAAATTAAATCTCTAAACATATATTTTGGATTTTTTTGTGTCTTTCGGTAATATTAAATAAATTAAAAAAAAAACAACCTGATGTATTTAAAAGAAGAAAACCTGTCACACCGCATCAGATGACGCTGTACCTAATAAATCATGTACATAGCGGTGATGAATATTTAGAGGCAACAAAAGTGCTACATTTGTCATTTTAAAACGATACTTTTGTTTAACACGGGCACATTTATTATTTAATGTGAGTGGCGGAACATGGGTTTTAATGGAACACGCTGTACATTGAATATGGAATAAGGTTTGTTGAAATTGGAAAATAAAAGGGCTCTAAAATTGTGGTAAATAAATAAGCAGTGATAGCCTAGTGATGTGACCGTCGAACTGCCAAGTCATAGGTCTCAAGTTCGAACCCAAGACACGTTTACCTTTGATTTCTCGGATTCATGTGCGTATTATATAATTAATTAATTTAATTAATTAATTAATTATTAATTATCACTTGCTTCGGTGAAGGAAAAAATCGTGAACCAGCATGCCTGAGAGAAATTTCTCGACGGCATGTAAAGCCAAGTCAGACGCCTATGGGCGGCATAAAAACTCTGACACCAGGTTAGGCACTAACCACACGATAAAAGAAGATAGAGAAGAAAGAAGAGTGTGGTAAATGATAATATATTTACTAGGTTTGGCCTGCGGTTTCGATCCCGTTATATCTAGAAACGCCCTATTTTCTTTTAAACATAGCCTATGACAAAAGCAGAATGTAGCTTTCAATTCAATAAAGAATTTTCGGGATCGGATCTTTATTTCCGAAGATTTCCTCCTACGTCCAAACTTGCAAACTTTGACTCTTTATAAATTTAGTAAATTTACCTCTTTATATTATTATTATAATGTAAATGTATGCACACTAGGTTTGCATTTATTCTGTGTACTGCAGTTACAGTTAAAAGCATATTTTTCTTCTTTTTCAAGAGCAAAATCTGCCCTAGATTTTCCCAACTAACTTTGGGTCGGCTTTCTCTGAGGATGCAGGTTAGTACTACTATTTTATATGGAGCCACTGCTTATCTGACCTCCATAAATCAGCGACAGGGTAATACAAAAACCCCGTGGTAAGACTGATTGTCAGTCTATCGCGCTTCTTACTCTAAACGACTGTCAAAGAACCAAAGCAGTTCCCGCTGTCATGACACGGCCGTTTGACATGTCTAGGGATCAATTCACATTAAAGATACCCGGCATAACACAAACGATTAACGATTAACAAACGGCCATTGCCTTGATCCAGGAGCCGTGGATCAGGGCTGGCCACATACAAGGACTCTCCAATTTTGGTGGTAAGCTCTTAGTTTGCACAGATCACGATCAACCAAGATCGTGTATCTATACGACACGAAATATTAAAACACAGCCACTAACAGATTTCTGTTGCAGGGATCTCTCTGCAGCTAGGCTGCTCATACAGCGTGGGGACACGGAGGTGGCAGTAGTCTTCGCGTCGGCATATATGCCTGATGCAGAGGAGCCGCCCCCGCATGAACTAGCCCGCCTCGTAAGACATTGCGAGAACACAGGGGTGGAAGTCATCATAGGCGCTGACGCAAACGCCCATCATCCTCTGTGGGGCATGGACACGCAAAACGCAAGGGGTAAGACTTTAGTTGATTTCTTGTTCACTACAAACTTAACCCTACTGAATACAGGTTCCGAACCAACCTTCGTAAACAGACGACGCCAAACAATCATAGACCTCACTCTGGCATCGGAGGGTGCAGCGGCCATCACCACCTGCTGGCAGGTCTCCAAAGAGGCCTCCTGCTCCGACCACAGATGGATCCGCTTCGACATCCAGGTCTGTATTACACCAACGCTGCCACGGCGGAACCCACGCAACACAGACCGTGCGGCATATACGCGCATCCTCGAGACCAAGCTTGCGCCAACAAACTACTGGATGACCTTCGAGGACACGTCGCAGATCGACGGACGAGTAAGTCATCTCACGAAATCAATGCTAGACAGCTACCGATCATCCTGCCCGGAAACCACTCCGCACACAACACCAGGGAAGCAACCTTGGTGGGGAGCGGATTTGGAACGAAAGCGCAGGAAGGTAAGGGCAGCTCTAAACAGAGCCATGAACACCTGTGCTGACGAGGATTGGGACGCGTACTACGCGGCCAAATCCAGCTACAAAAAATGCATCAGATTCAGGAGCTCTACCGGATGGCGAAAATACTGTGGCAGCATAGAATCCTGCCAACAAGCAAACAGGGTAAGGAAAATTCTGGCACAACAGAACTTAAATGGGCCCGATGTTCTCCGCAAACCCGACAACACACTTACCACATCACCAGAAGAGGCGATGCGCGTCCTTATCGAAACTCACTTCCCAGGTTGCGCATTCGCACAGACTATTGACTGGACAGAGGTAATTCTAACACCATCAGAAAACGACTGGCGCTACGCACACAAAGTGATAACGCTGGAGAAACTCCAGTGGGCGATCCGGTGCTTCCATCCTTTTAAGGCGGCCGGTCCGGACGGAATATTTTCCGCCTTACTGCAGTGGGGTGGGTCCTCTGTCGCCAGCAGACTAGTGCCCATAATGAGAGCGTGCCTGGCCTTCCGATACGTTCCAAAAGGATGGAGGGAAGTGAAAGTTATATTCATACCTAAGCCAGGTAAGAGCGACTATACAAACGCCAAATCCCACCGGCCGATCAGCCTGACCTCCTTTCTCCTTAAAACCATGGAGAGAATTTGCGAGAGAGAGCTGAGGGATGGGGCCTTGAAAACGATCCCACTACATGTAAACCAGCATGCATACAGCTCGGGTAAGTCTACTGAATCAGCTCTTCATCTAGTGGTCGGCCGGATAGAAGAAGCGATACATCAGAAGGGTACCTGCCTGGGCACCTTCAGAGACATCGAAGGAGCCTTCGATAAGACAAACTTCTCCAGCATCAGCACCGCCCTCTCCCGGCACGGAGTAGAACAGGTATTGATAGACTGGATTACTAACATGTTAAGCAAACGAGTGGTTCGCCTTGCGGAAGAACAGCAGATGGCCATGATAGCTAGAGGCTGCCCCCAAGGAGGCGTACTATCCCCCCTCCTCTGGAATCTGGTGATTAATGATCTCATCATGAAGCTCAACGCAAACCACTTCTACACAATTGGGTACGCGGACGACCTCGCCATCCTCATCTCGGGGAAAGTGACGGGGACAATCTGTAATCTCACTCAACAAGCGCTACGCATCGTTGAACGGTGGTGTATAGAATACGACCTTTCGGTGAACCCCACGAAGACTGAACTAGTCATGTTTACCCAAAAAAGAGTACTAGGCCCTTATCGCCTACCCAAACTATTCGATACAGAACTCCAGTTAGCTGAAGAAGTCAAATACCTGGGAGTCATCCTTGACAGTAAGTTAAACTGGAGCAGACACTTAGACAACAAACTAGACAGAGCCTGCATAACCTTCTGGCAATGCAGGAGGATGATAGGTAAGAAGTGGGGCCTATCCCCTAAAATTATACTTTGGTTATACTGCGCGGTGATCCGACCCATGATCACTTACGGGTCAGTGGTCTGGTGGCCCCGCACCAAACTAGCTACAGCCTCCAGCAAACTGCAACGTATGCAGAGACTCGCCTGCATGGCGACTACAGGCTGTATGCGGACTACTCCGACCGCGGCTCTGGAAGCCATGTTGGGGCTCCCACCGCTCCATCTGTTCATACAACAGGAAGCAACGATGGCGGCAGTACGCCTTAAAACACTTCAACTCTGGGGTAAAAAGTACACACAGCACACCGCAATACTGGAGGGAATCTATAACGAGTTCCCCCTAGCGAAAGCCATAAACGATCGGATACCCAAACAGTTCGTATTCGACAAAAAATACAAAATCCAACTCCATGAGGACCACCGCTGCGAGGGATTGAGCCCTGCGGAACTACGGATCTTCACAGATGGATCTAAAACAGGTACTGGC
This sequence comes from Noctua janthe, assembly GCA_910589295.1. Taxonomy (NCBI): domain Eukaryota; kingdom Metazoa; phylum Arthropoda; class Insecta; order Lepidoptera; family Noctuidae; genus Noctua; species Noctua janthe. The sequence continues at coordinate 5,111,915 of OU342556.1, read as the reverse complement.
ACTGGAGCTGGAGTCTTCTCGGAAGATCTCAACATCCATATTGCCACACCACTGGGGGTCCACAACACGGTTTTTCAGGCAGAATGCATGGGCATTTCCCTGGCGGCATCAGCCATCTTAGCCAGGGGGGTTGTGGACCACTCTATTCGTATACTCTCAGACAGCATGGCTGTTCTGTTAGCACTAAACAACCATATAGTCAACTCTGGGTTAATACACGAGTGTCACCAACGCCTGAACCAGGTTGGTAATCACAATAATATAACCATCCAATGGATCAAAGGACACAGCGATTCCCGAGGCAATGATGCAGCGGACGAACTCGCTAGAAGGGGATCGAGCATGGCAGCAGTGGGACCCGAACCCATTGTGCCACTCCCCTTCGGGTACATACGCACACTGGTAAGGAAACGAACCAGTGAACAACACCACAAGCTGTGGCTGGACCATGGCGAGTGCAGGCAGGCCAAGGAAGCACTCCCTACTATCGATGGCCGCCTCACCAAACGAGCGCTTCGGCTGACCAAACTACAGCTGCGCACACTTACAGCCGCCATCACTGGACACGGCTCTTTTAATAAACACCTCTTTGTCATAGGAGTCACAGACAGCCCCCTGTGCCGAGCCTGCATGGAGGAAGACGAAACAGCAGCCCACGTGCTTCTACACTGCCCAGTGGTTGCAACATACAGGGCAAAGTACTTCGGTACCCCAGGTACTCTCCGCGAGATTGTCAGCAACACCAAGGTGCTGCTGGCCTTTCTCGGGGAGTTAGGGTGGATCGAATAATTTTCCCACCCGCACGCAAAATACGCGCTTTGACGTGGAGTTGCGGACACCAGCCCGTTATACAATACAAATACAATACAACACAAACGATTCTCAATTCTATTCCCTTGCATGAAATCTCTCACAAATACACGTATCATGCACAGTGTCCACCGAAGTGACGGGACGTGGTCGAGACAGACGTGTCACCTGTCACGACCTGGTAACAGATCACGTTCTGTCATCACGTTCCCTCTGTGTGACATGCGCCTATCAACCTTTCATGTAACCAAAATGTATTATTTGTCTTTTTGAAACCTTTTATTTCAGGTAGGTATGCATATTCATTTAATTGACAACATAGAAAGAAAATAAAATTTGAACAGATTCCTTGACATTAAAATAAAAAATAAAATAAAATAATTTTAATTGGTGTATCACTGACTCATAACAGAATTAATACACTCATACAGTCACATTACATACACAACACATTACTAATTTAATTCAATTCAATCCAATTCATAACAATTGAATTTACTTAATTCAATTTAACAGCATTCATATTAGCACGAACTATGGAAGAATGCACCTGCCTCGTTGATCTAGGGGCCGCAAGCGCGATTGCTGAGCATGAGGTCCTAGGTTCGATTCCCGGATCGGGCTGATACTGGGTTTTATTATCAGGAATTTCTCAGTAGCAGCCACGGATTAATGCATGGTTAATGGCAATAGGCTCGCCCATTATTACACGGGACTTAAACGGTGTACTATTAGGTACTACATCTTTGCCCACCCTTTTGGAATTATAGGCGTGATGTTATGTAATGTATAGAAGAATAGGTACCTACTTTAGTTCTTGCTTTGTTAAATTTTAAACTAGGTTAACCGCAAAGCTGACAGCTTAGGGTGAGCAGGTCTTACACTCAAGTATTTCGTTTCATAAAGGTAGCTCATTTTAAAACACCTCTGTAGTCACGAGGTAAGAACTAACTACGGCAACTTTAGACTGAAAAACCTGAGAGATTCTTTACTCTGAATTCAAATACATGGAGTGTTCGAAACTTTAGTCATTTGTTTAGACTGAGTTAGTCAGCTGGGGGTCCTACCATGACGTATTATAGCAGAGACACAGCTATACAGGTTGTCTAGGGCCATCTCTTTCCCACACTGGAATTACGCCTGCTTAAAGATGTCATAGTAACCCCCCAGAAGATTCTCAAGAGTTATTCTTCGCTGTAAAAACACTAACTGCCTCGACTATCAGCTTATAAATCAAGTCCATATTCCACTAAACTAGCTAGTAAATGTACCCACTTTATTATTAGATGCACAATAAGAGAGAGAGATGTGAACATAAGCGGGGCTTTACTTCAAACGTCTTGGGTCTATCTTGCACCTAATGCATGCAATACTGACTTGCATCTTAACCGTGGCCCGGAGATATTTGACGTTATAACGCATGAACAATAGGTACCTATTCACAGTCCAGCACAAAGAGGAATATACATCAACTAAGACTAACTATGAATAAGACCTGTTTGTTGGTGTCAAAAGATTATTTTGGGGAAGTTGCGTAGGTGTTACAGACGTAGTAAACTATGGCCTTAAAGGACTGCATACTCATTTTAACGGTCTATAACATTGCAAGGGTTTATTGACATTTTCACTTTGCAGAACTACTAAGAAATTGGGCCCTAAGAAACTGTTAATATATTTAAATTACAAATAGTAATAAAATTTAGATAGTATCAGGCCGTTGTCTTGACTTTTTGACAAAAATTAAAAAAAATAAAAATGGCTTGATTTTTTTTTCTGCAAACCAAAGACATACAATAATTATACAGGGTGGGTAAAAAATCGTGGATCACACAAAACAGCGCGATAGTTGGGATTATTTGCAGTAAAAAATATCTGTATGGCAGAGTCCTGTCTTAATTTCCTTAAAAGTTATGACTACTTGAGTGTTTTTTTAGAAAATACCAACGACTTAGTAACAATTCAGTCTGTCGGTCTGTCTAAGTGTCTCACATCCGCTTGTCAGATAGTTTGTGTCAAAATCGAAAATGGTCGGAATCAAATTTTTAGAGTTATTCTCAATGTCCGCTAAATCTGTGTCTTTTAAATCTCTTTTTGCAGCAAAGAGAAGAAAAAAATCGTAGTGTACGCTTTTTAACTGTTACTGTAAAAAGGCGGTGTAGTAAGGCTTACTTTTTCTCCCAGAAGCTCAACTTTTGCTTACTTCGGCAGAATATTTACTGAAGATTTAGTATAACAACAGTGGACACAGTTCAGCAACAAGCACACCTCGTTAAGTATGTACAACACAATACATTCAAGCGTTAATGTATAAAGCGATTAATACTCTGTCAAACAGAGTTATTCTATACATGCTCATCCCTTCTTCTTACTAGACATCATCATCTGCCTAGCCTTTTCCCAACTATGTTGGGGTCGGCTTCCAGTCTAACTGGACGCAGCTGCATATCAGTATTTTACATGGAGCGACTGCCTATCTGACCTCCACAACCCAGTTAGTAATACGATACCCCTAGGTAAGACTGGTTGTCAGACTTTCGAGTCACTGACTACCTGTAACGACTGTCAAAGATCTACAAATGACAGCCAGGATCAACGGCGGAAACACAGTATGAAATGGGTGGTCACCCATCCACGGACCAACCTAGTCAAGCGCGTCTTAACCTAAAGATCGACCCGAGCGGCTGTTATTATTTTGAGTTCTTTTTACTAGACAAAAGGAACTGAATGTATTTTTTCGTTGGGCCAATTCCAATTCCTTACGGCCTGTCCACAACGACAGTGAACAGTGTCCCTTCACAAAAACTTTATCAACATTGAAGCTGTCTTATCTACATTACAGTACCATTTGTTATTCTTAAATCATTCATAATACGAGAAATAATGAACGACACAATCGCGAGTCTGACGGAAGACATTTATTTCCCTTTGTCTAGCAAGACGAGCCGGGCTGAGCGTGTATATAGAATAGGTCTGTGAAACGGAGTATTCATCGCTTTGCAACTGTTTCACTGTTTCGCTTCAATGCATTGTGTTGTATATTTTTAACTGGGGGTGGCCAAAACTTATACTGTCACTTACGGGATATCTTTCCTAATTGTTTATTATTTCGAGAAATATCGGGAGCTCATTATAATTTAAAAAAAAAAAAATACGAAACCGACGCTGTTGCAAGCGCCATGATCGCGGGTTGACTGGAGAATGCGGGTGGATGTAAAATAAATAAACCGTGAAAACCGTGAAAGCTTAAAACAGTGTTTGTGTGTGCTTGTTTATAAAATGTGTTTCATATAACAACGCATGTAATCCTAGAAGGGTTAGACAGAGGTGTCGGAACCTAATAGTACTCCCACATTTTGCCAGTTATGTTTAAGGCCTATGTAATAAGAGGCGATCGTTTTGCCATAAACCGGGCACAAATCCAGACTCCGTGACTGATATTGAAAAATTTCTGATCAAAAAATCTAATAACACTTTGTTCGACCTGGGAATCGAACGCAGCACCTCATGGTCAGCCGTCGCGCTTGCGAACCATTACACCGACAAGGCAATCACATATTTGGAAAAAGGCTTCCCAAGTTTTTCAGGGTCAGCTCTCAGTCTTACCTAATCTGCAACTACTCTACCACAAGATGGTTACTGATTACGTACTTAATTGAAACTGTAATTTGACTATAGACCAACCGCTTTAATGATCCCTCGTGAAGGTATCAATTTACATGGAATACTCTGAAGGTTGATCACGTATTGGTTCAATTAGTATCGTAATACCTACGTGGATTATGGTTATTGTAAAGCAAATAACCTGTGGGATATTGTTAGGACTTTGGGGACGCTTAATGTGCCTTTGATGGGGCAAGGCGGAGGACTCATTAAAGCGGTCGGTCTATAGTGTTGCTCAATGCGTACTTACGAAAGTAATGAATGGTTCTAACAAAACAAATAACGTTGATCTAGTAGTCCCAAGCGCGACTGCTAAGCAAGAGGTCCTGGGTTCGATTCCGTGGTCGGGCAAAGGGTTATTGGTTTTAACCATCAGAAATTTCTCAGTAGCAGCCACGGAGTCTGGATGTGTGTCCGGTTGATGGCAATAGGCTCGCCCACGATTACATGGCGCTTTAACATAACTGGCGAAAAGTGGGTGTACTATTAGGTACACCTCTGCCTAACTCTTCGGAGATTACGGGCGTGATGTTGTTATGTTTATTTTAAAACAAATGTATTTCAATATTGTGGTCACAAAAATATCCATTGACTGTCAAAACGTTTTCAGCTTGTCAGTTAAATGACATTTGTGCCTTTGGGGAATCGAAAGAGGACTTGTCATTGTCATTTTTGCTACGGGTTCGCCATAAAAGGAAGAATCGCTCGGACAATTTGTCAAAAGGTTTTGACATATGTGACGTGTTACCGTGACTTTGTCGTGTCGTCCTTTGTGGACAATGATTTGCATTTCTCTATTGTTTTCTTTTGCCGAATGAATTCGTGAAATCTGTTCAACAGTAGTCACTGAATAAATTCAAAAGTGGAACAGAATTTGTATGAATTTATCTGCCAAGTAAGTTAACGGGAACTTAATCGTAGGTGATGGAACAGGCTCTAAGAGTACTGTAAGGTTTTGGAGCTTACAACCAACCTTAAATTAGGCTGGCTGATTTATAGCTGCATTTGGATTCTCAAAGGATTTTGAATTAAGAGTAATTTAGGAAAATAATCTTTTTTTTTGTGATGGCATTGACTGTCAATTGAGTTTTATTCTTGTCAAAGTGGGGTTAATTTTCTTAAATGTATAGCTAAAGTCGCTGAAAGCCCTTTTATACTACCGCCTATTGTATTCTTCAGTACAGCCATATGATATGTTTGTTTATACTCCGTGACTTTTTAGTCGTCTTACAACGGTGGTCTACTCAATATGCCCGACATAAAATAGCTAGGCGCGATTTTTGTTTTTTTTTTTGGTACCATAATAGGTACAAAGAAACATCCTGTGAATGATGTTTACGTGTCAAACGGGAGAACATACCTACCCAGCGCTAGAGTTCAGTAGATGATCGCTCGCAACAGGGTGTTTTAACTACGCCGTGCGTCATATTACTGAATAATATGTTTATTTTTTAATTATTAAAATCTCAAAAATATCATTTTTTTTATATTAATGATTAGTAGTCATTGGATACATGAAGTGGGCTGAAGTAGTAAGACGACTAAAAAGTCACGGTGTATAGTACTCTAGTTGTGCCCTGCTGTTTCTCTTGTTGTTGCTGAGCACCGTAGGGTCGTACCGTGATCTTAAAAAGCCTTCGTCATCTTACCTTGAGTAAGATTATAGGCTAACAAAAGCAATTTTTAAAATCCGACTGGCAGTTCTTGAGATTAGCGCGCTCAAATAAACAAATTCTTCGGCTTTATTATGTCAGTATAGATATACAAATAAACGTTCGGGTAAAACTGGTGTGCCGAGCCGACCGGATCCTGCTTCAGCGAGAGTAGAAGCCGTACGTTGTTTACTGTAAGCCGAATATTATTTGTGCAGTGCTTCGGGTCAGCTTTATTGTTTAACAAATACTGCTGAATTGAATGCGGCAACACGAACATTTGCGTAGCATCCCTAAAATAGGAATAAATTCCCTGCCTAAACCTTTTCCAATACTGACAAAGACATTATATATTTACAGACTGGGTTTAGGATGCGCAAATGTTCACAGACTCACTCACTCACTCACAAAAAATAGTTCTTTGCCTATAGATTACAGGAAAACCTATAAGAAAACTATAACACAGATAAATAACAAATAATAAAAATAAATTTAAATTTAAAGGGGAGTTCCCTTTCAACAACTACGATGGTACGGAACCTTTCATAAACGAGTCCGACTCGCACTTGGCTGGGTTTTTAGGTATGTAGACTGAGATTCTTTTCTCCCTAATATTACTAAAGCAAGTTTGTTTATTTTTTAACAGCCCTTCTTAAATTACCAAACAAAAAAAGAACTCATTTTCGCAGAAGTAACTTAGTATGTTTTGTGGTTTTACGTAACTTTTATAATAAAGGGTTTCCACCCAAAAAAAAGATTAAATACCAACTCATTTTAAAACAAACATCAAAAAAGTATCCATTACTCATTCTCTTTCATGGAACCCGTAATAACCCTTCTTAAGTACCTTTTCATTGAAACACACACGAAATACTCAACTTGACTAAACTCCATACGAAACTTTGAACTTTTTATATTAAGTTCCTTAAGAGGGAACAGCGGCTGCGATTCTCCATACAAAATTAATCCCCTTTTTTCTTGTTCCTGAATAATGCCTTTAGAGCAATCATTATTTTTTTTTTATAAAATCAAGGTCTAATGCAGAAACGTCCCTGTAATTTCTATTTTGTCAGTAATTAATAAGTAAAGAAAATATGACTCTTTAAAAATTACAAAAAATAACCCATTTTTACGGTCGTGTTTCTGACTACCAGACAAATTCGAAAAGTTTTTAACATAAAACAAATTGATAGTAACCAAGATATACTCTTTTTAAAAAAATTAATGTTAAAAATAATTCAATCGGGTCATTTTTCAAGGAGAAAAAAGGGGAACATGAAACGTTGTCGTCTCGTCATTTTTTCTTTTTGTAATTTCATCGGACTAAGCTGCAGCTATCCCATCGCACTCTACGGAGGCAGGTTTGACGCAGCGCGACGGCAATAGTTTCTTCTAATACCTATCTCGCAGGCCCTGTTCCCTCTTGAGGGTTGCGCCTCCTATCAGCACGAAATTGCATTTTTCTAATGCTCCTATCCTGTGTCGCTTAGAATCCTCATTTGCTAGAGCGAATACACTTAACCAATACCAGACTCGCTCATTTTAATTGTTCTTACTTTTCTGTTTGTTATCATTTCAAGTTTAACGTCCGAACATAAAATAGAATAGAATATATTATACTCTTTATTAGATACACGTGTATTTGTGTTTGGTGTATTTGTTTGGTGTATTTGTTTGTGTACTTTGTAAAGTAGAACGTATAAATCAAATGATACAATAAGCGGTCTTATCGCTAAAAGCGATCTTTTCAAGACAACCTTTGGATGGATTTAAAGGAGGAGAGAAAATACTGTTGGTAATCTGTGGTGTACCATTATTAAAATAAATAAGTGTCTTTTTATAATTTCCAAATAACAGGTTTTTACTGAATGCATGTGAAAATATATACGGTACTTAGAACAAAAACACATTTTATTTTTCATTTTTGTCTGTCCGTCTGTTTATTCCGGCTTATCTCTGAAACGGCTTAACCGATTTTGAGGGGACTACTTACTGGCTACTTATTGGAATGTAGCTGATGTTATAAGAAGTAAGTTAGGCTAATTTTATAAAAAAAACAATTGGAGTTCCGTGCAAAAAAAATAAAAATTCTTGAAATTGTTAACAGAATCCGATTCAAATAAATGTAATTTTTTTATAATCATTTCACGCGGACGAAGGTCGCGGGGCACAGCTAGTTTCAAAATAAATCTAAAGTGAAAAATTAATTTATTAGAGGACCGATTCAACGATGTTACTCGTAGATTTCGGTACTGGAATTTTTTTAGTAACCTTCAAAATAATCGAACAATAGAATTAAATAAGCAAATACACTTGCATCCCTATGTAATTCCGTCGGTGTCATATGAACATGGAACGAAACTGAACAGTCAGTCACTCGAGTGAACCATTCACTCGTCAGTATCACCTTTAAGACCATTTCACCTTCGAATTAAGGCGTCATCGACACAAAAGGTAAGAGTAAAAGAAAAGTGGTTGTAATTCGAACGAGTCGAGAAAGCCTTCGCAGTGAACTTAATTGTCACAGACCCAATAGAGGTTGGGGCCATTAAAACTGCTGTAAATGCGTTGCTAAGAGAATTTTACTGAAGGGTGAAACTTTGAATGTATTTGCCTTCATTTTCGTAGTGTCTTTTAGATATAAATTGTGTAATCAATGCTTGGTCGTTTTCGGTTTAAAATGTAGGCATTTTCTAATGGTTTTACGATATTGATGGCCGATGTTAAAGCCAAGGTGTGTCTATAGAAGTTACTTTTTACCCGACTGCGGCGAAGCCCAAAAGGAAGGTAATTGCGAAACAATTTTTGCAAGTGTTGATGTGCCACAACGAGAAACAAAAAGTTACAAAAGAAGACCAAAGAAACGATAGATGAACTGTGTAAAAGATGATAAGGCTTGAAACAAAGAAAACAAAATTGTCGCAGAAAGTTGACGTGCATACTAAATTACAAAGAAAAAAAAACAAGAAACATACAACGCATAACAAATATTTTATAAATACAACAAAACAGTTGAATAAACAAGTTGACAGCTTGCACGTCGTGACTGCGACAAGCAGATTACACTCACCATGATGCTGCGCTATGGGGGCCCACAGCACAGTGATGGTTCTCAGTGGTCACCCGTGAAAAAACGTACGGAACCCAAGACAGCGTAAATATTTGACAGCATGATATTTAGATGACGACTAATAGAGATATGGAAGTAATAAGAAGAAGATAAATATGCTGTGCAGACCCTCAACAAGATTAAAAATTCACAACTTTTCAGATCACTACATAGTATAACTGTCTGTCTGTCCCTATATATGCTTAGATCTTTAAAACTACGCAACGGATTTTGATGCGTTTTTTTTAATATATACAGTGATTCAAGAGAAAGTTTTATATATATATATATATATTGCACCCCAACAAAGCCGGGATGGGTCGCTAGTTCATTAATAATTTCCATTCGAAATAAATTGAGAGCCAAAATTAATTAATTAATGAGCGTTCCGACACGCTTATATTCAGTGTATAATTTAGATCCGATTAGCAAACAGTGAAATAATTACTACCTAACACGTGTGTCAATATTAAATCGTTTAACGAGATACTATTGCTGCCTTTATTTGTAGTTAATTTCAAGTATCAGGATGGGTACCCACCTACCTAATTGTTATTATGATTAGGAGTTAATTTAGCTTTTAGTATCTGATAGTTAGGAAAAATGATTTTATACACGATCTTTTCTGTGCCTTCGGGAATATTATTGAGTAAATTGACACCCTTGTGCATTTTGACTATTTCAGTTGGTAGTAAACCTTAATAATTAAATTCCTTGACATTATAATAACACACAAGTACACATTCCACCCGTATGTAATAGGGGGCGAGCCTATTGCCATTAACCAGGCGCAAATCTAGACTCTGTGGCTGCTACTGCGAAATCCCTGGTGGAAAAACCAAGTAACACTTTGCCCGACCTGGGAATCGAACCCAAAACCTCATGCTCATTATAATACTTTATACAAAACTAAGAAACGGTATGTATTTGATAATAAAAATTACAATATACCCTTATTACCCTGTTCCCAAAACCGGTGGGCTATATTTTTATATGGTTTTTATTTTAAGGAATATTTAAAAACGTAAGTAAGTATTATAATTGTATAGAAATAAATAATAATATTACAATATTAGTACCCCATCAATATGTGCACCTAGCACTACGTGTACTAATGTTGTTGTACCATCTCGCAATCTATCATACAAGCCCATAAAACAACGTTATTATAACAACGTGATAATGATAACAACTACCCTTATTTGTAGTCTGTAATAAAAATGCTAGTTCCCGCCGTTCTCATAACCTCAGTGCAGACAATAATAGTAAATCAAGCGTCCTCTATCATACATACCTACCTGTACATTTTAGGTCCTAAGTGTAGCCGTTACCAGGAGGTGGAAGGGGCCAGTTGCCGTACAGACAGACACCTTGAACGTATATGAGAGGTATAATAAAATGAAATAGAGGTTTGTTCTCGATTGTACTTGTGGGACTGTGTTTTTTAAATGAATGGTAGACCAGAGTGTATTATATCAATAAAAGAGATAATAATTAGTTCTTTCACAGTTATTTTTACCTCTTATACTTTGCGTTTCCGTCAATTTACAGGGATTTTTATTCTCGTTGCAATAATTATGTTGAACTCTCGTATTGCCGCTGTGGTTGTAAAATAACCGAGAAAAACTTGGCGAATTTTTAATCCTTCAAAAATTCGCGAAGTTTTTTGCATGCCAAGCCATGAGGCATCATCATTTTCCTAGCCTTTTCCCAACTATGTTGGGGTCGGCTTTCAGTCAAACCAGATGCAGCCAGTATTTTACATGGAGCGACTGCCTATCTGACCTCCACACCCCAGTTAGTACTGGGTAATACGATACCTCTTGGTAAGACTGGTTGTCAGACTTTTTGGGCCACTGACTACCTAACGACTCTCAAAGATCTACAAATGACACCCGGGACCAACGGCTTAACGTGCTTTCCGAGGCGTGGAAGAAACTCGGTATGTAATGGGTGGTCACCCATCCACAGGCCAACCTAGGCAAGCACCGCTTAACCCAAAAATCGACCCGAGCGGCTGTTATTATGTAGCCACGAGCTCCTCCATGCCAACACATGAGGCATACATCAAAAATGCCATGAGCCATCTTGTAAACCTGATGCCAAAGTGAGAAAATAAATAAATTGCATTTCTTTCTCGTAATGATGACAACCAGAAAAGACACAAATATTGTTCCTGAAATGCTTAAAATCTGGCCGTGGAAGGTAGACATCCGGCTTAAAATAAAACACCTCACCTCAAGAAATAGGAACGTCAAATGTGCTCTTTATTTGTCTGTGTTGTGGTAGATAATGCATGCAGAATGCAAAAACTTACGAACATCCTACAGCGGCTTGAAGCCGCTTCATTCGCTTCTTAAAAAGTACGCTGCATAATAAGTGTTTGACGCAACACTTTCTATGCTTTAAAATACATTTCTATTTATTCAGACATTGGATTGTATGTACTAGACCACAATGAGGTTAAAGTATTCTGATTTAAAAGAGTGTCCATGGAGTATCTTGCCCGTTCTTCTCAATAGAGATCTACGTTAGGGAATGGGCAACTACAGTACTTTCACAGTTTTTGTGCCTAGTGACTGGGACTGTAGCTATATTTTACTGTTGGCTTTGTTTCGAAAATTCAAAAGTGCCTGTAACTGGCCTACTTGAAATAGATGCTTTGATTTTGATTTTGGTTCTGTGGCCGAGGACGTTTTATAAGAAGAGATTGGTAAGTATATAAAGGGTGTAAATAGACCCTTAACGAAGCCGAAAGGCGCTGGTTTTCCGATTTAGGTTATAACTTTACTTTAAATACCTACATGACCCGTTTAGCCGTTCAGCACAATGTTTTAAGTGCGTTACACTGAGTTATACCGTAAAACGTGATTTTTCACCCAAAAAACGTCGTTTGTCAACAATATTTTTTGCGTAGGGTAACTTATTTTGATATTTGCATTTTTGGGTGGTAGGTATAGCATGTCGCAACTTACTATAAAATGTGCTTGTGATTAAAGTAGATTAAAGACTAAACAACCATAGATTCTTTATCTAAAACGCCGGTTTCGCTTGCGTTATGCACCGAAATAACCCACGAGAAAGTTTTAAATATTAAAGTATATGAAACTTGGGGATAATATAGCTTCCCGTTATTGAAAGATTTGTTGGAATCGTATTTATAGTTTCGGAGATTACCCCCTACATACAAACGTACAAACAAATTTTACCTCTTTATTATATTATTGTAGTACTTTTAAATTTTCAAAATCAATAATATGATTGGGATTCACCATTTTCAAACGTCAAAATTAAATTACATCACCAAAACCTTCCACCATTTTAAGAATACCATCTTTAAAAACATAATTATCTAATTCCCATAACAATGAAAATTAGATACACTTTAATTACACAAAAGAGATCCACAGCTGTGGGCAAAACTCATTTAATAATAACCAAGAGCCTTGAGTTTTAATCCGTCGTCTTCCCAATTCCACCAAAGAAATATAACATAGCGAAAACTGAACAGTGGGCTTAGCACAAATGCGCGGAGTAAACGTAACGTGAATACGAACGATTTTGAAATTGAAAATACTCGTTTCGCATATAACATTTACTTAGTTTTAGGATTTTGTTATGTTGTATCTACGGTTAATACGAAATTGTGCTTGTCGCAATTTTTTATTATTTTTTATTTAAAAATCACAGATATATGATATAAAGTACATTACCGAACTCGGTAACGCCATGGCCATAAGCTAGTCTTTTATGTTAACATTACGTTTAGGTCGCGCGTTCGCGTTGGGGCCTCTGAGTAGCCCAAAAACGAAATTGCTAACACTAAATTTTTACTACGTATACCTAAAGTGCTAGTACCAGGTGTCTAGTAATTGGAGATTTTTTGAGCTTGGTATCGTCTTAAATGGTCTAGAATTCTAGATCAAATGTATGGCCTGGGAAGAGTGGAGGAATTCATGACTAAATTACGAAGAAAATGTAATGAAAGTGTGATTTTCTATTTTATTTTCTTGGAAGTAGATTAGGTATTGCGACGCACGAGGAATAATGATAATTTTGTAGCACTTTAAATTCGCGATTTATGGATTAAGAAAGGAATGAGTATATTAGAGGAAGATAGAAAGTGGCGCCTGTTACAGAAAAATTGAAAGAAGTCGTCCGTCTTGGTCAAGACATGTTATGAGGTGGGATGCAACGCATGTGACTAAAAGAGTGATGGGCATGAATATTGATGAATGGAGAGGGAGAGGAAGGTCAAAGAAAACATGGATCGATTGTGTGAGGAATTAAATGAAAGAGAAAGTAGTAAATGATGCCGTGACATCTGACAGGGGAGAATGGAAGAAGAAAACATATTGCACCGACCCCAAGTAGAATGGGACGAGGGTAGGAAGATGAGGGCGGTTGTTCAGCGATTTCTTGGAAATCACCTGGATAAGCGACACTTTGATCCGGGAGACATGGTTTCGAAGTTATTTATGTAGTGATATCCATTAAAGACTGACGCTATTTTCGTTAAAACATGACCGTGCATTTTGTTGGAATTACAAGTGACTTTGTATGGTAAAACCATTTTAAGCTTCGAAGACGCTAATGAGTTCGTAAAACCTTGGTTTCTTTTTAATTCTAATAAAGTAGGGGAACTTATTAATCGGGCGAATAAAAAATTAATTGGCGACTAATATACTGAATAGGTGACTATTGTACCAAGTAAGTAACTATTTATCCGGTCATTGCGGCAAGGAGAACATAGGCAGCAAGCGCGAGCGAAGCGAGCTCGGCCCTTGTGGCACCCCGACACGGATAGGTTAGGTTCGAAGGGGAAGACGGGGTCTAGTGAGCGGGTGAAGCGCGTGAGCTAGACCTTGGCATCCCCTTCGTGTTACGTTATTTTAAATCCTGCAAACAGAATAGGAGCGCTACGCCTTATGTACAATCTTGTGGTTAATTAGCTGCTTTTAGTTTTTTTTCTGAGTCCTTGAATTATCTCACTGACCGTACTAAACAACTAGTAACTCAAATTTGTATTTTCAAGTCATCTTTTAAAACATTTGTATTCGCCTACTGTTTGTCGCCCACTTAGCATTTCAGTATTTCTGACACCTTTAATTTTGAACTCATTTTCGCTGGTTTAAATACTACCCATCAAGTAGTAGACTTAAAACCAAACAAAGTCAAAAGGCAAAACAACGAGTCCAAAACTTAATAGTCTAAGATTTTAATAGCCAAGGCAGGCCTTTTAAAACCTTCGGAAGTTAACAGGCGAGTTTAAGACTACAAACTCCAAAAACCACAGATTCTATCGGATTGAAAGTGCTTGGAAACTTCAACCTTGTATCAGGCTTAAAAATAGTCCATTAAAGTTCGCCAGGTAAGCTGAGGTTACAAGCTAGTGAAGCGGGAATAGGCTGATAATATTTTTATATTGAAGTTGTAATGGATTTTTTCGTCTAGATAGTAGTATTATTCCGTTAGGCTCGTACATCATGTGGGCAGACGATTGGTTTCGTGCTATGAAAACACACTGGTGATACACTGTTTCTAGCAAACTAACGAATTACTTGAGATTACGACTTAGCACAATAACACGGAGCAAAATGAATCGGGTACAGTTCCAAGACGTCTCAACTCCGCCGCGATTAGACATTGACTGTCGTCCTCGCCTCGAGCTGTAAACATCAGTGCTCTGTAGAAGCATGCTGTGTTGTGGGTAGATTGGTAAGTAGGCCGCGTGATGTGATCACTGCACACAGGTGCGCTTTCCAATTCATTTTATGTCCGTACTAACGTCCGGATCAGGGTTACGCGAAATAGGGTTTCTATTTGCCGCAACTCGCTTAATGAGAAGCGATGATGCGGGCTATGATGCACAGTTGCCTAGAACAAACCGGATCACTCGAGTTTTGAAGAGATCCAGAAATAAATAATACTTGCTCTTTGAATGTTCATACCTTGAATGGAATTTAAATGTTTCCATCAAAAATAATAATTAGTAATTTTGCGTCGTCACCATTGGATATGCGTTTCAATTCAAGTGATAATGAGATTTTTTAGTAGTAGCTCGGAGTTAGGTGTGTCTCGTTCATAAGAATAGGTTCACCTCTGTTACACGGGACTTCAATATTACTGGCAAGATATGGGTGTACACTGTAGGGTGTCCCGATTTTGTTTTTTTTTATTTACCTATTCTCAAGACCTCTCAAAAGTTGCGTTATTAGTTGTAGATTACCGTAAAAATAATTAAAAAAATATAAAAACATATCTTATGGGTTCTACCGGCATTTTTATTTAAAAAAAAACACTTAACCCTCCAGTCAAAGTTGTCTATTCTATTTTATGTACATTATTCCCATTTTATTTTTTTATTCTCTGATAGTGGAAGCCTAAGTTATGATTTGTAGGCACCGACAGGATGTTTCCAGTAAGGAATTGGTTTGGATCAAACTCGCAAAATTCATGTTTTGACTCGTTTTCTTAAATTTTCTACTTGTAACGGGAGTTCGTCTCATTTCTATTGCGGTTTTATTGCTGTAAGGTGTCGCTCTGCACTTACTTGTGATAAAATACGTGTTTTTGTTACATATAATAATGGGTTCAAGACGAAGTGAGACTAAAGTGCTATTTTTGGATCATATAAAGAACTTGACGATCGCCAGTTACCAGTGATAAGTGACGTTATCAAATTCATTTTGTTTACTAAAAATGAACTAAAATTACAGAAGAATGGGAAAGATCCTTCTAACACAGAAGTTTTTTCAATCGTTTCTGGAAAACTTGATACAATTTGGGCCAAAGCTTCGATTCTCATCGTTACCAACGTACGAATTACCCAATTGCTGAAATCATATTTCGAAAAATACCTGTCATTGATAAGATATCCCAAAAATAAAAGAAATGATAGCTACGAAAGCAAAGTGAAGGGCTTTTTGGAATCGTCAAACAAACGCTTCGATATTGCTGCTTGTAAGTGCACTTCGTTTGACATTTGTTCCTGCATAAAACCTAAGGAAGTTCCTATTTCTGAAAGAGACTTTCTTATTTCTGAAGACGACTCTGGCAATAAGCGGTATAGACACAAAAGAAACGGCAAGACTTTTAAAGAAACATCAGAGACAAGAAAATTTGAAGCAGATAGAGTTAGAGCACGCATGTTTTCCAAGTACATCACAAGAAACTAATCCTGTTCCGGTGCGCGAGTTGCCTGCAACAGAGCTTTCTCCGAATAGTGACGTGCTTGTGAATAAGACTCCATTTACTTCATTGAATCGGAACACTCTGGCGCTGCCAACAGTAGCTAAGGTATGTGATCGGTATGGACTATCAACGCGATCTGCGGCTGCGCTCGCTTCAGCGGTCTTAGCTGACGTAGGATTGGTATCTTCCGGAGATCTAAGTCTTGTTATTGATAAGAATAAAATTCATAGAGCTGTTTCAAAAGCACGGACCAAGGCCAGCAAAGATATTGATGCAATTGTAGCAAAAAGTATCTACTTTGATGGACGAAAAGACAAAACAATCATAAACGATAAAATAGGCAATCGATACCACCGCAGAGAAGTCTTGCAAGAGCACATTTCAGTTCTCACAGAGCCGGGATCTATTTATTTGGGACATACAACGCCAAGTCGTGGCACTGCCAAAGGGATTGTCACTTCTATCATATCTTTGTTCGAAAATCAAGGGCTGAACTTGGAAGAGGTGATCTGTGTGGGGTGCGATGGTACTCCTACGAATACAAGTTGGAAGGGAGGTGTCATTCAATACCTTGAAAACTATTTAAAGAAACCGTTACAATGGTGTGTTTGTATGCTTCACGCGAATGAATTACCGCTTCGCCATTTGTTCATGTCTCTGGATGGTAGCACATCTGGCCCAAAGGAATATTCAGGACCTATTGGAAAACAGCTAGCTGTTTGTGAAAGTAAACCTCTAGCATCTTTTTGCGCAGTGACTGGCAATTTGCTCGAATTACCTGATGATATTGTGAAGGAACAAAGCACGGATCAAAAGTATCTCTACGAAATGTGTCATGCTGTGATGGCTGGTTCATGTTCCCCTGAGCTAGCTAGCCGCCAACCTGGAAAAATGGCGCATTCGAGATGGCTCACTACTGCCAATCGCTTACTCAGACTTTACGTAAGTACTGTTTCGCCGTCAGATACTTGTGAACTACGTAGTCAAAGTGTACGATCCTGTTTGGTTCCTCATCAAGCAAAACTCATCATTTAAAGATGGAGCCAAGCATATTTTTCAAATGGTTATGTACTCTCGATTTTTGCCTGATAGTCAGAGATGTATTGTAAATTCAGTGATCGAAAGAAACGCTTTTTTTGCAAACCCAGAAAACTTGCTGACTGCCATGTTATTCGACAATAGAGACCATATTCGAGAGCTTGCATCTCGCAAAATATTAAAGGCCAGAGAAGCAGAAAAGAGCAACTCTCGCAGGGTATTTAAAGCACCAAAGCTTAACTTCTGTGCGCAAGATTACACTGATATAATATTTAGGCAAGAGTGTGAGATATCAGCTCCACCAATTTTGCGACACGTCTCCAACGATGAACTTATAATTAAGGCTAAAGAACACAGCCTCGACATTGTTGACTTTCCCTGCCACACACAGTCAGTGGAAAGATGTGTGAAATTAGTGACGGAGGCTTCTCTAAGCGTCATGGACGCTACATCTCGGGATGGTTTCATTAGGAACAGATTAAAATCTCGCGCGGAAATGCCTAATTTTGGGCACAAAAACCAGTTCCGTTTTTAAAGAGACCATTGGTTATTTGTCTTTCAACTATTTTATACCTTGCTTTGACTCATTGTTGTATCCTTAAATTTAATAAAAACCATTTAAATGTTATTTTTGTTTGATTTATAGTTTATGCTAAGAATCCCTAAAAATGACAAATTTTAAAAACTTCAAGGACCGGTAGAGGCCTCAAGATGACAGATATCTAATAAAATTTTATAATAATCGTAATCTATGTGTCAAAACGCAACTTTTGATACCTCTTGCACAGGCGTAACTCGAAAAAAAAAACCCATACATGGACGGGACACCCTTGTACAGTAGAGTTGTATGTTGCTTAACCCTTTGGCGATTACAGGCGTTAAGTTATGTTACGTTCATTTCTATGAATAAAAGGATTTATGTCAATGATCATTGTACCTTCACTACGTTATAATTTCATTTTAATTAGTGCTTTCACAGTTTTCAGAGCATTATTATTCTATTTCATTGGGTTTAAAATTGTTCATTTGAATTTAATGGACCAATTCAGATATCAAATGGTAAAGGTATTCAGACATCAACTGGCTGCGTTTTAAATTTAGTTACACATGAACATATTATTGCTAGGTGCAGTTAAGTCTTTATACTTTCGACACCTTAAGTGCTATTTTCGTCTGTACATTGCACGATAAAATTTGCTTTACAGACTATTGCATCGTATATCAATATTAAAGATTATGATTGGGCTTTTACCTGTCAGACTAAATTAAAATGTGACACTGACAGACGCTGACAATTAAATTAAAGAAATGAATAATTTATATTTCATTTAATGGTCAGACCATTAAAAAGATTTAAGGACTAACCTGGAGTTGAAATCACAACCCCAGGTTAGTCTAATGTTTATGAAAGCTACTAAAAGGACGCTCAGTTTCGTAGCTTTCATTAGCCCAAAATTCAGTCAAGCGAACCCCGCTCAATGAAGCAGTCATAAGAACATAAAGGCTAGATGGAATGGGGTTTTGAAAAATAATCCACTATTACGACAAATTCCAAGCAAAAATGCTTGAACGGCAAGTTCAACTTTGTTCATAGCTTTTAAAGATAGGCTATTAAGACCCAGGTAGACAGGTTGTAGTCACGGCTACCGAGCTGTGAAACACAGATAAAATTCTATTAGCTTTATAAAGTTCTAGTACCTTCTGAATTTTAGATTTGATAACGTAATTATCGCTTCATTGAATTTAAATGTTGAATGATAATAAAGTCATGTACATTTTTCGGAATAGTAAGTCAATGTTGTCCCCTTCGTTGAAATCGCTGTATGTGACGGCAAAGATAACCTCTTTGGCTCTTTTTCATGTGAATAATCAGATGTATTAGAATCTGAATGATCTGAGATATCTCAGGATATACAGCGGGCATTTTAAACACGATTCACAGCCAGCTTGTTTCTGCCTAACTAAGAATAATCTATGGCTTTAATGAACGTCAAAACTTAAATACTTTTGTAGCGAAACTACAAATAGTACTACAGTAACATATTATTACAAAAAGTACTACAGCGCCATTTATGGCCCAAATGAAGAACTAACATCAAAATTCTGAATTGCACTATTAAAGTTTTTCGCGACTTTATTAAATAATTGTTGACCAGTAGCCCACTAGACACAACACCTGCCTGGTCGGAGAATCGTCCCTTTTGCTATGGAGCGATTGAGGAACTTTACAGTCAGTCCTTCATCTACCTTCCTGCTTCTAATTTTTTGTCGTCACACTGTATGAGGTATATTTTATACAGTTTTCCAAGACCACTGCTAAAATCAAACACTATTTTAAGCATTCACGGTATATAACTACACTAATACTGTCGCTATCGGGAGCTCACAATTTAATAATCGATTATCTCGGAATATATCAAGGACAGTATAAGCACGGCTAAAATATTATAATGAAGGTACGTGTGTCAGAAATTACTAACAATAGGTTAGTTACTGGAACCGAGAAAATTACAGAAATTAAAGCTGCTTTGTCACCCCGTACAATGATACCATTAAAGTTTTAGCCAGGTAAGCAGGGGCTCAACTAGCCAACTGTGAAACTCAGATAAGGTGGATCCGTCATGTTCGTAACTTAGTTGCGTTGCTTAGCGATACAACTGTTTAAACTTATACTTATCTTTACGCTTGAGAGTTTTGGGTAGGAGGCTTAGAATTAGTTTTGGCCCGCAACTTTGCTCGCGCGAAAAGAGGTTTTATTTTTTAGTAGGTGAAACAGACATCCACGGGTGGAAGGGACACCGACGCGAAAACGGTTACCACATATTCAGTACATCATTCTGAAACACATAGAAATTTTTCATAGGTAATTTAAAAAAATCAGCAATTTCATACATTGTGACCGTGTAGGTATTGCACTTTTGTAAGAAACAGCTGATGAAAATTTTAAGGGTGGCTCAGAATGATAAATACGTGGTAACCGTTTTCGTTTCGGTGTACCTTCCACCCCGTATAGTGACTTTCTTTGCGATCGTATTGGTGCTGATCAGTACCTGCTTAAACTTCAACAATAAACTATGCAAACAGAAAAACAAACCCTGCACCAGGAAAATGAGGAGTTCCAAAATGGTTGCGGATAACTAATGGAACCAGTAGAAGTTAGTGTGAATTCAAGAAACCAAATGAGACTTCCAAACACTCTCTAATTGTAAACAAGTTCACTCAAAGTGAAAGGTCGAAACACAAAACGGACAAAAGTGAAAGAAATGAATTCAAACAAAAATTAACAGTCATCCGAATAAACGGTCAATTCTAATGAAGCCTTTGATTTCGGAATTCGTCTTGTCAATACTCAATAAGATCGTCAATACACCAATACACGTGGTTCCAATTAATAATGCCACAGCACTTACTAATGTTACCATTTGCAATGTAGTGGCAAGTCACTGAAGGGAATTGAATGTGCTTAATAGCAACCAGTGGGTACGGCTATAAGAGGGGTAAGTGTTTGTGATTTGAGATGTTTCAAGTTTTTTTTTAATGTTACAGCATGCTGCGATAGGCCTCCATCTAGTGGTCTACAAGACCAATTTAGTCTAATGAATGTCTTATTTTTATCTATTTTTTCGTTTGTTGGGTTTATTAAATAATTTTGTTTTATTGAATCATTTTGTTTTATTCTGTGTACAAATGACTTATGCCCTACTCGTCACTGTTCCGATTGGTCACCAATTTTTTTTCCATACAAAAAGTCCCGATTCGTCATCATAAGAAAACAAATGAATTTTTATTTAATTTTGATGTTCCCGATTCGTCATCAGATAAATACTTTTTCTTTCTCTCCTAATGACACACCTGTACACTCCGAAAGGTTACGCAGAGGTGTACATAATAGTACACCAACATTTCGCCAGTTATGTTTAAGTCCCATGTAAGGAGCATATGAGGAGCTCGTGGCTAAATAATAACAGCCGCTCGGATAGATCTTTAGGTTAAGCCGTGCTTGCCTAGGTTGGTCTGTGGATGGGTGACCACCCATTACATACCGAGTTTCCTCCGTGCCTCGGAAAGCACGTTAAGCCGTTGGTCCCGGGTGTCATTTGTAGATGTTTGACAGTCGTTAGGTAGTCAGTGGCCCAAAAAGTCTGACAACCAGTCTTACCAAGGGGTATCGTATAACCCAGGGGGTTTAGTACTAACTGGGTTGTGGAGGTCAGATAGGCAGTCGCTCCATGTAAAATACTGGTATTCAGCTGCATCCGGTTAGACTGGAAGCCGACCCCAATATAGTTGGGAAAAGGCTAGGCAGATGATGATGTTTAAGTCCCATGTAAAAGGGGGCGAGCCTATTACCATCAACCGGGCACAAATCCAGACTCCGTGACTGCTACTAAGAAATTCCTGATAGAAAAACCCAATAATATATTGCCTTTTAGAAAATTCCTGATAGAAAAACCCAATAACATATTGCCTTTTGTATTATTTAAGCTCAGCAGTCGAGCTTCCGACCACTAGACCGACGAGGGAATTGAGTAATATCGTCATCAATACACGTGGCTCCACTTAATAATGCCACAGCACTTACCAATGTTAGCGTTTCGAATGTAGCTCTTGTCACAGAAGGGAATTGAAAGTGCTTATATAGGATCGATGTTACTCTAAGAGGATTAAGCCCGATTGCACCATAAATCACTAATTGCGTTTAGTGTTACAAGTATTTAAAAACATGTGAAAATTTTTATTTTTTATTTATTATTAGAAAGAAAAACTCAGTTTATAATAACTGTGTTCGATAACAACTGCATTAGTATTAAACTGTGTCGCAGTCATTAACGCCCACCTGCAAATATTCGAGACATAATCAGAAATAAAGAATAAATAAATAATAAAAAAAAACTAAAACTAAGAATTTAAACAAGAAAAATAAAAACTAACAATTACAACTCAAAATTAAAAATTAACAATACTTTTACTATGTAATTTTATGTGAGATTATGTGTTTGTATGGAAGGATAGTGTATGATTTAACTTTACTTTAAATACCTTCATAACTCTTGTAATATTCAATGCATTCAGAGTTTTGAGTGCGTTACATTGAGTCCTGCTGTAAATAGTGAGCACACACCTAAAAAAAAAAAATGGTTTCGCAGCAATATTTTTGAATGCTTGGTTGCCGGCTTCGTGAAAGGTCTGTTTACACCTTGTATAACATAGTGTAAAATTCCTTCCATTTCTCTACTCTATAGCTGAGTAATAAACCATTGTCTCTTCATCTTCACGCTTTGTCTTCAAATCTTTGCATGTTTGTTGGATGGATTACCCTTTAGAACTCCTACATTATTTTTGCATTGAATCCATAACTTCGTTGACCAAGACCATCTCTCTCTTTTGTCGGGTTAATGATTCACCATCGCCCAAATGAACTCATTCCGGTAATGTAGACTAATTTGATTAATTCTTTTAATAAACCAACCTCTAAAAGCCATGCTAATATTATGCAAAAATCATGCTAAAACCTTCCATAACTCATCGCAACATAGTATTACATGAAATCTAAAGGCTAGCGTGTCGCCCAGTATTACACTTAGTTTTAATTCCGCCGCGCCCTGTGCAGGTGGGGCCAGGTGATATAATGATACTTGCACTTAATGTACACTTGTCAAATGCACTTTTAGAGCGTAAAATACTATGTTGGGTGGTAGGAAGTGGCCTTAATGGTGGAGGAAGGCGTTTTATGGTAGGAAGTAAGAAGGTGCGGAAGTTCTTAAAGTGGTGTTAGACTTTATGAGGTGTAGATACTTATTCTGTATGCCTTGTAAAATATACACCGTGACTTTTTAGTCGCCTTACAACGGCAGCCCACTTCATATGTCCAATGGCTACTAAAAATTCATAAAAAAAAATTATATTAATGAGATTTTAATAATTTAAAAATAAAAATATTATTCAGTGTTATGACGCAAGACGCAGGTAAAACACCCTGTTGCGAGCGATGATCTACTGGACTCGAGCGCTGGTATGTTCTCCCGTTTGACACGTAAACATCATTAACAGGATGTTTCATAATTTTATTCTAATGTATTATTTATTTTTCTTTGTGCCTACTAGAGCTATTTTATGTCGGGTACATTGAGTGGACCACCTTTATAAGACCACTAAAAAGTCACGGTGTATGAGAATAAGTCATGTCGTGGTGAAGTATTTGTTGATTAGCAAGGTCTATGGAAATGCCCAGAAAGCTAGAGGAGGACACCTTACACTTAGGACATAACACATAACATAACATCACGCTTTTAATTCCTGAAGGGTTACGCAGAGATGTAGGTACCTAATAGTACACCCACAGTACTCCCACATTTCGCCAGCTATGTTAAAGTCCTATGTAACGGGGGGCGAGCGTATTACTATCAACCGGGCGTACATCCAGACTCCGTGGCTGCTGCCGAGAATTCCCGCTCCGGGAAAAGTGTTATTGGGTGTTTTGTCTTACCCTGCTCTTAGCAGTCACGCGTGCGACCACTTGACCAACAATATGGAAAGTATGTACCTCAAAAAATGTGAAAATACATACTTAGATAATTATATTTTTAATTCTACACCATGTTTTTACTATCTTGCACGATAAACCTTGGTCAACTGTCGAAATATTTCATAATGCTGTAACAATTCCGATACCGAAGGACTCAAATGAAAATAAAACATCAGCATAATTCCTGATACTACAAATCATAATTATTATTAATGATACTATACTATACTCTCCTACTGCGTAGTTACAATCATTTATTTACCAATCAGAGTGACCCGACGAAAGTGGATACGGAGGTATGGAAGGTGTTCCAACCAATAACAACGAAATGCGCCGAACATTACTGAAGCCGTTTGTCTTCTGATTTATACTGTCGCGATTTCGACGTTACCACCAAAAATTTAGCAACAGAAGACTCACGACGAGTTATAAACAAGAATGAATGTCATTGCATAGTCTGAAAGGATACATTTTGGAAATATCATTTAGTTTAATTTATTTTTAGTCTCGTCAATTGCTTAAGTCTCCATTTTAACCAGAACCAGTACAGTAAATGGTATGAGGAGCTCGTGGCTAAATAATAACAGCCACGCGGGTTGGGATCTTTAGGTTAAGTCGCGGTTGCCTAGGTTGGTCTATATCGGAATTACGGTTGGTCCCAGCTGCCATTTGTAGATCTTTGTCAGTCGTTACAGGTAGTTAGTGTCCTGAAAGTCTGGTAACCAGTCTTACCAAGGGTATCGTATTACCTAGTACTGACTGGAAGGTCAGATAGGCAGTCGCTCCATAATATTCAGCTGCATATAGTTAGACTGGAAGCCAACCCCAACATAGTTGGAAAAAGGCTAGGCAGATGATGAGTACAGTAAATGGTAATTTAAATAGATGTGACAAATGCCCATATCAGCCTTAATATATCAGACACTCTTTGATTAAATTCTATATGAATAAAAATATATATACATTTAATAAAATTGTAACAGGCCGATGTCTATACACTGAAGATATTGAAAAAATAAAATATGGGGGTCTTTGTTAGAGCAACGGAAGCCAAAACAACAGTTTTTAGAATTTTGTCTGTCTTTGTCTGTATGTTTGTACGCGCATCACGCAAAAACTACTGCATGTATTTGAACGCAGTTTTCACCGCTCTACTGCTAGATGCTTAATTTAAAATATAGCCTACATTAGATATAGTTTTGGACCCGAATTAAATATTTGATTAAAAAAAAAAAAAAAAAAATGTGTTTATTATCTTGAACAAATAAGAAATAAGTTGCCGGGGCTTCCCAGAAAGTAATCCGAAGATACTTGTGATGGGATAAACCTCGCTCTTCCTCAATTAATTAACAATTGATTCGTTGTGCTAATTAGGTATAAGTTACACATTTTTATAAATCAATAAAAAGAAAAATGAAAGTCGTGTTAATGGCCGTGTGTGAGAACTAGAGTGTGTTTGTATAATTGTGTGTTTAAACGTGTGTATGATTGTGTGAATGTGTAATTTGTGTGTATGGGTGTGTGTATGTATGGGTGTGTGTGGGTGGGCGTGTGTGTTTTAATATTTAAATAAAAAATTAAAACCAACAAATAACAGTCATTGCCCAAGTCCAAATCAGTACCAATGCAAAATCTTCACAAACAATCAACGCACACCCATCCCAAGCAGTTAGTAAACCTTTTGTTATTCTTATTGGCAGCATTAGGGTTCGGCCGGGAAACGAAGAAGCCGTGACATCACCCAACCTACTTTCAGTGTAAGGTAAATAGGACAGCCACTGATAAGGGCAGCGGCGGAAGTTTGGACACATCCAAATGAATGGCAGGGCTTTGTGATTCTGTTCATTTGGGCTTGGAATGAGTCCGTTTAAGGGTGAGCTTGCTTTTGTTGGTACATGTAAAAAGAACATGTTATGACAGATACTGATGTCATTGTCTTCATTGTAGACCATTCAAAACGTGTTATTGACATACTCGTAACTGAACGAGCACTTCTCAAGGGGTCTTTGTAATAATTAATACAGGCTGTTGCCAGCAAAGTTTGTCCGCGTCATATGATTATAAAAATATTACTTACCTTTTTTAATCGGATTTTGTTAACAATTACAAGGGTTTTAATTTATTTTTGTTCCGAACCATAAACTTTTTTCTAAAATAAAAGTTGAATAACTCCTTATACCATCAGCTATTTGCCAGTAAAAGTCCCATCAAAATCAGTCCAGCCGTTTCGGAGATTTCTCGGAACAAACAGACAGATTGAAAGACTAAAAAATGTTTTTTTTTTGTTTTAAGTACCGCATCTACGTTAATATGCATTCATTAAAATCTGTTATTTTGAAATTACAATTAAACACTTCAATTTTATATATTTGGGAACCAACCCTGAAATCACGAAAAAAAAACATATGATCCGTAGGTTTACGTTAGCAATTCCCAAAATAAAACACATATCATGACCAAAATAAGTGGATTAAACCACTTAAAACATTTAACATGGACGTGTCCATACATTGATATTGAACGATAATATTTACTTGAAGCATACGATATGTAGGGATTACTGGAATATATAATACGTTGGTGGAGATTTGTTCGCTGTCAGCAGTAAGACGATTCATCTAGCAAATTTAATCCATGAGGAAATTGATTGCATAAAGCACCGTATGCACATCAGTCTTACCAAGGGTATCGCATTATGTTGTACTAACTGGGTTGTGGAGGTGAGATAGGCACTCGCTCCAAGTAAAATACTGGAATTCAGCTGCGTCTGGTTAGACTGGAAGCCGACCTCAACATGTATGGGAAGAGGCTAGGCAGATAATGATACAGTGCTTCGTTGTTCGTTGACTTTGACTATTTATGATTATGGCTAGCTTTTAGTTGTGGCTTTCACGGCGTTGAAGTTGTAAATTGTTTCACGGAAACATAGCACGGGATAATAAGCATCATAGTCTACCTGCGGACAAATCTAATCGAATTCAGTTCAGCTGTTAAGGCGTGAAAAGGTAACACACAGAATTACTTAAAGACATAATATTAGTATGGATTTATTACTTGCGGTTGCCGGCAATAGGCTCGCCCCCTATTACATGGGACTTGAAACAAAACTGGCGAAATGTGGGTGTACTATTTGGGGTATATGTGGGTGTTTATTACCCCTGCCTAACCTTTCGAGGATTACAGGCGTGATATTATGTTATCTTATGTTACTTGCGTGAGATTATCAAAAGAATCTTTTCGTAAATTTGATTTTTATCGTCCGAATGATTGGCTCCTTTATAACCTTTTCAATAGTCACACCGCATAATTGGTATATTGTTTAACACAACATTGTACGCTAATAATACCGTCGGGAATTGCATGTTGTAGCAATTATTTTATTCTACGAAAAACTACAAAATAACGTGTAACTAATAATACAGGTATTTTCTAGTAAACAATGTATTATGCACCTAATTACAATATTCTGAAAACGCGAACCAAAGCACGAACGCGTGTCCTAAAGGTAAAGTAGATTCGAATGATTTTGGAATCGTCTCTCCCAATGAGTTTTTGTTTTCAAAAAAATCCGTGAATCAAATAGTAACAGTCATTAGATATGAAATTTGAAAAGTAAGTATAATATTATGGGCAAAATTAGTATTTTTCAGATTAAACATTTATATGCATATAATGGGTTTATGTATCCTTGGATACTATGGTGAACAGTAAAACTCTAACACACGGCAAATTCAAACATACTTAAATGAAGTGTCAAGTACTTTGTTTACATGCATATTGATATTTTCAGTTCAATAAAATTATTGTTGGTTGTGGAGGTCAGATAGGCAGTCGCTCCATGTCAAATACTGGTATTCAGCTGCATCCGGTTAGACTGGAAGCCGACCATAACATAGTTGAGGAAAGGCCAGGCAGATGATGATGATGATGATATTTTCAGTTCAAAATTAACGTGGTAAATAAATGATAATTCCTATCCGAAAAGAAATCTTTTCCCGGCAGACAGTTTGAGAAGAGGCCTTTGCCCTGCATTGGGACACTCACCGCTTTACCAGTCATCATCATCTGCCTAGCCTTTCCCGTAGTATTTTACAAGGAGCGTGTCCATCCTAAGATAGAGGCAGTCGTTCCATGTAAAATACTGGTATTCAACTGCATCTGCAATGGACACCACTCCCAATATAGTTGGAAAAAGGCGAAGTAGATGATGATAATGATTTGTCTATCCTCATCATTAACTCATTAAATGGGTTTCGGGAAAGAATGACTGTTACCCAATCGGTCTTCATGACTTCATGACTTTCAGCTTCGAACTAATGTTTCCGATAGTCAAAGATTTACCATCGCAGGACACGGCTCTTATAATAAACACCTCTTTGTCATAGGAGTCACAGATAGCCCCCTGTGCCGAGCCTGCATGGAGGAAGACGAAACAGCAGCCCACGTGCTTCTACACTGCCCAGTGGTTGCAACATACAGGGCAAAGTATTTCGGTACCCCAGGTACTCTCCGCGAGATTGTCAGCAACATCAAGGCGTTGCTGGCCTTTCTCGGGGAGTTAGTGTGGATCGAATAAATTTCCCACCGTGTAGTTGCGGACACCAGTCCGTTATACAATACAATACAATGGTCAAAGATCTACAAACGACAGCCGGCACCAACAGCATAACCAGAGCATTCGGTAATATAGTTTTATTTAATAAATAGACTTGCATTTGGCAGCAACTTGCCTGATGTGAAGCGATGACGCGGCCTAGGGGGTGGAGCACGCTTGCCTAGAAGAAACCGATTCACACGAACTTTGAATAGATCCAGATAAAAATGACCAGGGTACAGAGAAGCCGGCAGTGAATTCCACAGACTGACTGTTCGCACAATAAATGTAAAGCATACTGGTATAGTTACGGAGCCCTGGCTAAATATAGCTACAGGATCGATTCACACGGGGCGACTATTAAACACTGTCAAAGTGTCAACGTCATACATCGTTATCAATTAGTTAATGCATCGATTGTGACCGTGCCAGGAGGACATTACAGTTTTGAGTGCTGTGTGAATCAAGTGTGGGGAAATTAATATTAGTGCTGGATTTTGGTGGTTTTTTATGGTCAGTACTAGAGAACACGAAATGCTATAATAGCAGAAGTAATGTCCGTTTTAACTAATGTTAGACGATACTTTAGTTAATGTCTTAAAATGAACAAGAGTTGAGAATCCAACAGCACGTTTTTATTTAGTCATTATTTAGGAGCCATCTAAGTAGTGGTAATGAAAATCGGGATAGACTTGGCCGTTTTAGGTTTCCTTAAATAACAATCAATTAGCCTTAATTGTTTGGCCACTATGATGTCTATCTGCCATGTATAAATAAAAAAAAAACACTAGAATATTAAACTGAATTTTAAAGCGAAAATAATTTTACTAATCGGCTGTGTTTACGTATTACACAATTCTAACGTACGACACATAACATCACGCCTGTAATCCCCGAAGGGTTAGGCAGAGGTGTACCTAATAGTACACCCACATTTCGCCAGTTATGTTTAAGTCCCATGTAAAAGGGGGCAAGCCTATTACCATCAACCGGGCACAAATCCAGACTCCGTGGCCGCTACTGAGGAATTCCTGAAGGAAAAACCCAATTACACTTAGCCCGACCCGGGAATAGAACCCAAGACCTCATGCTCAGCAGTCGCGCTTGCGACCACTGGACCAACGAGGCAGTCACACGAACGTATGACAATAGACATAGATCTACACAATAACACACCGTACCTTAGAAATTAAACTTTAATTCCCTATCTTGCATTGTTAAAGAAGAACAGTCCCCTAGTGTTTAAGCTGAGTCCTCTAAAATTCACAGAAACGGTTCAGGGGAGCGCTCTAAGCCTTCTAAGGCGATTTACACACTCACACCGTTTATCATCACGGAGGACACGGAGCTTTGTTTGGACTACTTTACGGCTTAGCGCGCGAACATCATGCTGCAATTTTAAATGTTATAACTTTACTTTAATCTAGCTGTTGCCCGCGACATCCGTTCGAGCGAAATTCATTATCATCATCATTTCAGCCGAAAGACGTCCACTGCTGGACATAGGCCTCCCCCAAGTGTCGCCACATTGACCGGTCCCGTGCGTCTCGCATCCAGCGGATCCCTGCAACCTTCACCAGGTCGCGTAAAACGATTATTTAAAAAATAAAAAATACTTCCTTTTTTAATCGGATTTTGTTACGAATTTCAAGGGTTTTAATTGTTTGGAACGAACCCTAATTTTTATTCTAAAATAAATGTAGGCTTAGTTACTCTCTATGACATCAGCTATCTGCACGTAAAAGTCCCGTTCAAATCGGTCCAGCCGTTTCGGAGATTAGCCGGAACAAACAGACAGAAAGACAGACAGACAGACAGACAGACAAAAATTTAAAAAAAATGTGTTTTTTGTAATAGGTGAAGTAATTTATTTCAATATCCATTCAGTAAAAAGCTGTTATTTTAATATTACAAACAGTTACCTCAATTTTATTTATTTGTATATAGTATAGATTACTTTAAATACCGCATAATGTTTTGAGTGTGTTACATTGAGTCCTATCGTTAAACGTGATTTTTCACCCCAAAAAAAAGGTTGTTTCCCAGTAATCATTTTTGCGTAGACTTACTTGCGTAAACTAACATTCATTCGAATCGATGGAACCGTCTACATTATCAAAAAATGTTAGGCAAAAGAAAAAAAAATACCGTAGAGCTGCGAGATTCAAAGAAAAATTTCTGGGTCGCGTTTCTCCACGTCTTTTGAACGTCAGTCTTTGTGAGATGTTGACACTAGCGACATCTACACGTACTTTAGGCGTGTTTTTTTATTGTTCTGTGAATGCTGTGATCACCGTCTTGGTCGTAATGATACCGGGATGTTTGTGAAAGGATTTTTTTCGAAGTTGGCAACTAATTTGTTTTTAATTAATGTGACCTGACCCAATGGTAGGAGCCCTGACAGTTTTTAAACAAGCACATTCAGCGCGAAAAATTGATATCTGATTAGGTGGGGGGTTATCACAGAACGCCAAGAAAAGGTTTGGAAAGTTTGAATCTGCCCGCAGGGCTCCTGCGGGCTGGGATTTCAAAAAATGTCAAAATTTAACTGGACCAGTCTTACCATTTGCTATCGTATAACCCAGTGCTAACTAGGTTGTAGAGGTCAGATAGGCAGTCGCTCCATGTAAACATTCGCTTAGACTTAAAGCCGACTCGAACATAGGCTAGGCAGATGATGGAGTAAGCAAAAGTCAAACGGATTTCGCTAAGAGTGGCTTCAATTCTTCCAGCGAACAAATGTATTTTTTGTAGCTAAAGAAATAGATGTTACGAGTTTGGTTGTCGCGAGTTTAAAATTGCAGACGGAACTGAGGCTAAATAATAAATTGGTTAACTACAGTCAGTAGGGACACTTGAAATACGTTCGCCGTGCTATCAAAATCAAACTGAAATCATTAAATAATCGGTAGCAACTCAGTTAGTACTGGGTTATACGATATCCCTTGGTAAGACTGGTTTTCAGACTTCCGGGCCAGTGACCACTAGTAACGACAATCAAACATCTACAAATGACAGCCGGGACCAATGATTTAATGTGCTTTCCGAGGCACGGAGGAAACTCAGTTTGCAATGGATGGTCACCCATTCCCGGACCGACCTTGGCAAGCGCGGCTTAACCTTGAAGACGGACCCATGTAGCCACGAGCTCCTACTTACCTAACTTCTATAAATACTTTAAACCTTAGGATTAGATTTAAAATCACAAAAATAAAGGGTGTAAATAGACCCTTAACATAACCGAAAGGCACTTATTGTCCTCATTTTTGCGATCATTTTTTTGTTCTAGACCATGCCTGGGAACCTTCTAGTTACGGAGATATTGGGGGTCAAAGTTCCAACATTTTCACATTTTTTTTAAAATACATGTTAAAACATGTATTTAAAAAAAAATGTGAAAATGTATAAGAAAATAAGATTTTTACTTTACACACCTCCACAATCCCCGTACGGTTCAATCCATCCATCAGCTCAATGTTTTGAGTGCTTTCCATCGAGTCCTACCGTAAAACGTGATTTTTCACCCCAAAAAAAAAGTCGATTCCCAGCAATCATTTTTGCGTAAAGTTACTTAGTTTGATGTACATTACATGAAACAGACCCTTCGCATAGCCGTCAACCAAGCATTCTGATGCTTGGTTGACGGCTATGTGAAGGGTCTGTTTACACCCTGTATGCAACGGACAGGTGTATTTATTGTTTTTTGTTTATTGTTTATTTCACCATACTTAACCAGATGTTCACAGAAAAGTGTAGAAGAGACCGGTTTAATAATTGCTGATCTACTACAATTGAAGTCTCTTCATAAGATACCTTATTAACAAATCAATTGGCCTCCTTACAACACATAGCGTGATCATATTGATCATCTCCATTAAGACGGAGTGTGTCGAAATTACTTATACTGTCACACACGTCAGTGGAAGCAAGACCAGTATAAGATAACCTCTCATTCTATTAAAACTCTGTGCTATGCTAGACCAGCTACTGAAGGTCAGACGTCAGAGTGTTACCACCGACGTGGATGCACTGTACATGTACAGTAACAAATTGGGTGCAAAGGTCTTATAGCTCGTTTAATAGAAAAAAAACGAGTGTGTGTTTACTAATGTTTTTATATGTCTCTTATTTTGTAAAATTGAATTAACTGAGTTGTAACTGGCGCCTCTTAAAGTGGAAGCGCCGGGGTAAAATAAAAAAAATAAAAAATCCAACGTTTTCTGCAATTTGCTGGCCAGTGTCAGACTGTATGTTGAAAATATGTCAAACTATGATTCACGATCTGTGTTTTGAATACTGGGCTTTTGGCTTTGTAATGTACGTTTTATTTGTGCAGAATTTTTATTTGGGCTCTGGGCCTACTCCCCATGACATGTTACTTCAACATTGCTGGGTAAAAGTGGGGGTTCTATTGGTTCTCCCACAACTCTAAGTAGGCGATGCCGCGGCCATAAGCTAGTAAAAGTAAATTTCTAAAAGTTTTTGATTCAGGCATGAATGTAGTAAGCAGTACTGGTATTTTTAGGTGCCATTTTATGGGATATTCCGCATGCGTCATATTAACGTACCATACCATTACGTAGCTAAACAATTAATTAAATTAACGATAATATGAATGAGATGGAGGTAAAAAATATCTATTTGTAAATATTTATGTAGGTACAGTCACGAGCACCAATATGTATCCACTTAACAACTTTTGAAACTGTTTTTCTCCTACTATTCTGATTAAAATTTCATGTTGTTACGAACATAGTATTCTGGAACCCATTTTTGTATGAAAAAATTCTCATCTCCAAATTACGATCGTTATTTCTCGCGAAAATTGCTTTTAAATTTAGGAAAGTGTATACATATTGGTGCTCGTGACTGTACGTATTTACTTGCTTCATTAATCACAGACATAAATAACTATTCTATTAATGTTTAGAATATCAATGGAGGGTCATAGGTGATGTTCTGTCTCAAAAAAAATTAAATAAAGGTCAAGGACCGTGGACAATTAATATAAAACAGTTTATTGTACGACTAAAACCTTGTATGAGAAATTAATAACGTGAGTACTAAGTATTAGCTATTGAGTGATATTTAACGACTAGAAGTCAGGAAAGAAAGTAGGTTGCGTAGTAACAGTTGTAACTGGGCACAAATATTTCTAAAGCTGTAAGCAGTAGGTGAGAGGGTACAAGGCGAAAAACACAAGGCCCTAAAATAGTTCCTTGCACGACCCCAGAAGGGACAGGGTTACTGAGGATTGCTACCGACGGTGTTAATTGTGTATGAGTAGTGTAGCAGAACTACAAAAAGTACTACAGCAACATACTACAACAAATATAGCGCTATCTTAGACACAAATGAAGAACAAATATCAAAATCAAATCGTGCTATAAAAGTTATCTGCGACTTAAGACTATATAGAAAACCGGACTACAACTGTCGGGTAGTAGCTTACTAGACACAACACCCGTCCGGTCGGAGGATCCTCCCGTTTCTATGGAAGATGAAGAACTTTACTCCCTGTTCTTCATTGTAGAAAGAATACTAAACTAATGAATAGTCTTGTACATTTATAAAACATTTCGTTTGCATTCACCACAAACAAAAATCAAAACCATAACTCTCAGCAGAAAACCGAAAAAGCTACAAAAATCCGATCATTAACAATTCCCTACCCACCCATTTAATGTTACGAAACAGATTTAAGTCCTTCACCATACCAACGCAAACACAAACAACAATATTCTGCGCTAAAACGAGACAGAAAGATCAACCAACAACAGGAACGAAAGAGAGAACGTCAAAGCAAATTTTTGAATCCGTAAGCTAAAAAGGATTAGCTTCATTTATCATGGCTGACACAGGGTTGTGACGTAACAAAGGTTGTCGGTCTTCTAAATGAACATTCTCACAGAGAGCAAGAAATTGCATTTTGCGAGTTTCAGGCCTGAATTACAGCGGTATGACGGTGCACTTTCAGTTTGAGCTGCTGATGAAGTTACGGTAAAATGTCATGAGGGCGAGTCGTCATTATGACGTTTCATTTGTTTTTTTTCTTTTTTAATACATTGATTCTCGATTCTTTTTACAAAATGTGACAAAGATTAAGTACATAGGCTTTGGGCGTTTACAAATCTCGTGCTATGCAATTTTATGTTCACTGCTGGTGTTAAACATAAAATATGCCTTGAAAATATTTTTACGATTAAAAAATTCGCAAAAAATATTGAAATCCCCAACCACAAATCGGCTTATGATTATTTCACTACGCAAAAAAGAGAATGGAAATATTATGATCTCAAAAAATAACAAGATTTATTTAGAAAATTTAAGACTGTGGTGATACAAATTGAATATTAATTAACAATATGCTGGATAATAACCATCAAGGATGTGTTTCCCCCCTGTAGTGTGAATTGACACATAAACAGCACATGCAGTGACATGGTTCTACTTCATTGCTCCGATCGTGGTAACCTATATTTGCTCATTGACTTTTACTCTCACGTTATTGAATTTACAATGCTGTAACATACAATTCATTTTATCGCTCCAGAATAAGTGTAAATAATGTTAATTTATGAGTAACGTTGGACTGAGTTAAAATTATAAGGAAATTAGGTGATTGTGAACATTCTTAACCGACGTCAGGCGATAAAATCAATTACCCATCTTGTTTCTTATAAGACAACACAATCTAAGCTAGATAAAAAAAAATCGAAGAAAAAGTAGAAAAGAAAATTCAATAAAAATCATTTCGATTCTGGCTACTGAAACTAACAGAGAAACAAGTAAAAAATATTCAACATTCATTGTCTATTCGAATTTGAACTCTGTGTAATCCCAAAGGAGAATGCCAGGTGAGAATTATGTGAAAGCAAGATTCTTTCAAAATCAATAGACCCAAGACGGGTCTATTGATTTTGAAAGAATTTGACCTCCACATCGGCATAATTTCCGTCCAAACTCGCAATCCCTATTAATATTTCTTGGGTCGCCTTTTGGGAACTTCATCGAATGCCCTAAAACCAAACAAACTTACTGAACCTTTCCCGAAGGGATTATCGTTTCTGTCCGGGTGGGCAACATATTAACCGACTGTGTGGTTGGGTTAAGGTTGGGTGCTGCTGGTAGCGGGCAGTAGTATCAACATAGGTTCCTGATTTACAACGTCACTTTGTGCATATTGGCCTTGTGTTGTTCTATCTCCTGCTGGCATAGAGGGAAGTGGAAATTATGTTTTTTCCTACTCCGCCGATATTCTTTTCTGATTGATTTCGTGGCGGGATCCACAACAATCGAAATTTTTCTTTGGGACTTCGTCGAGCTTCATTATCTCGGCGCTTTTCTGGTGATCGCCACTGTTGATTCTGGCTTTCAGGAGTTGCAGTGGTTTGGGAATAGTGTGGCAGGTTTGTCCCATACCAATAATATCACCATCCATCATGACTCACAAAACGGATATTACATGAAGTGTAAAAACTTGAAATTTGCCAGTAACACTGTCTGGAAAAATACTCAACTTGAGGCTCAGTATTAATAGTTTGAAGCTTGACAGCTTCAAACTATTAATTCTGTCACTTTACATGCAAACAATGTTCCTACTCCTATCCTGCCCTCTGAGCAATAAAACGTATAGTCAAAGTGACCTGTACGCAGCCACGGTAGACACTCAAATGTTGACATACTGCACTCCCAGCGACACGAAACAGAAGAAGATCACTTTGAACTGTAGTGAAGCGACATAAATACTTTAAAAAACATCTGCCAGTCAAAATCTGAGTCATCAATTCTAGCAGATGGAGAAGACAAAATCATTTTTGAATATTTGTTCTTGTAGCATTCAAATAAGAACTAAAAATAGTAGTAGTAGTCTATTTCATAAATCTACTCGTATCTAGAAACCAATATTCAACTCATACCTGTAAACCTTAAAAACACACTGAAAAAGATAAGTTCCAAAAGCCAAAGCAAGATTGGCTCAAAATCTTCACGTCTGAGACGAAGTCACGTTCCCGAATGACGGATGTAACGACATGGATACTCGGGTAGCTGTATACAGTGTAGCTTAAGTGTGTATCTCGTTAGATTGAAGGTTTAACATGGGAGAGGGCGGCTTATCTGTGGTGAGAGCTTGGCTTTACCAATCATACACGTCATATTTTTGGGACAACTGGTGTCATTTGAAAAGCAGATATTGTTTCCTGTTTTTTTTTTCGTTGATCTCAATGTTAGTAATGAAGACAATCGTACGTACTAACAAGAAGTTCCTATTGAGTTATTTTATCAGGAATTTCATCCATCTCGAATCAGGATCTGTGACCAATTTATAGCAATATATTGAATGGGACTTAAGCACAGCATAGGTATACCTCTGCTATGTAATAAGTAGCTGTATGGAACGAATCACAAACCATCTCTAACCCAAAATTACAATAAATATAAAACATTTCAATTCACATAGATATTTTAAGACCCAAAACTGGCATCACGATTTCTAATTACTATATCAAGGCCGGCATACATTAACGACAACACGACAATCATTTGACGTCTGTGACCCAAATTTAGGGGAAGAAATCAGAGCAGAATCAACATGTTTTATTTTCAACCATAAAATGTAAGTTTAAGTTTGGCTGGCAACCAGTCTTACCAAACGGGAATCATATTAACTAGTAACTGGGTCTTGACTGTCAGATAGGCAGACTCTCCATGTAATGTACTGGTATTCAGCAGCATCCAGTTAGAATAGAAGCCGACCCCAACTTAGTCGGAAAAGGCTAGACAGATGATGAAATGTTTGGGTTTGAAATACTTGGGTCATGGGGTCCGAATGCTCATAGTCTTCCGGGACAACAGAAGTTAGTCAACTCTTCATATAACGAGACGGCTGGCATATTTTTGTTTCAAGCATTGCTATTCAGTGAAAGAATGCTTTTGGTCACATTTCCCGTTGACAGCGATGCGGATAAGTTTATTTGATGCCAAATGAGCTACACGCTTTTTTTTTCTTAATATTTTAGACCTTGTTGGTTATTTTATTATAACACTTTATAATAGCCACTCGGATCAATCTTCAGGTTAAGCCGCGCTTGCCTAGGTTGGTCTGTGGATGGGTGACCACCCAATACATACCGAGTGTCGCCCATCGGTATCTTATTACCCGGTATAACTGGGTTGTGGACGTCAGATAAGCAGTCACTCCATGTAAAATACTGGGATTCAGCATCCGGTTAGACTGGAAGCCGACCTCAAGATAGTTGGGAAAAATCTACGCAGATGATTTTTCGAAGAACCCAACAACTCTTTACTAAGCAGTTTTCTCGCGGGCACTGAGACCCCAAAATATATCTAGACAATCATTTGACGGTAGATTAAGCAGGGCCACTTGCCCTGGAAGATTGCTGGCTAAGCCGCCAGATTAGGCCTTACGCCAACCCGGTCAGTATTATGAGTACCTGACTTCGTCCGTTTATCATTTTTGATGAGCATTGGCTTTTTGTGACTTTTAAGAAACAATTTAGGGAAATCAGATGAGTAAATTAACTAAACAGATATGCTTTAGAATTTCAGAATTATACCGAAGTTAACAGGGTTGAAGGGAAACCGACGCGAAAACGGTTACCACGTATTCAGTACATCATTCTGAGCCCCCCCCCCCCCACATAGATATTTTTCATATTATTTTCATTGGTAGTTTAAAAAATAAATCAGCTTTTCTATACATTTTGACCGTGTAGATATTGCAGGATTGTAGGAAACAGCTGTTTTTTTTTAATAAACGATGAAAAATTTCTATGTGGCCCGGCTTCCACAACGTATAGTAAACATAAACATGGCTCTATGAGAAGTCTTGCAGTGGTATAAGAATAATAGTAATTAATTTGCATAGAATGCAGGAAAACATAAAATATAGAAACACAGGTACATAAATAAGATTTACATATTTTTATATGTTTTACATATTTTTTATGTTTCAATTTTTTTATTATTTTTATATTCACAGACTTAGGTACTCATGAAAAGCTCTCTTTTTTGTCTTTTTTTTCCAGGAGTATCTCGCGTTTTTAGGGTTCCATAGGTCAAAAGGAAAAAAACTGAACCATTATAGAATCACTCGCGTGTTTGTCTGTATGTCCGTCTGTCACAGCCAATTTACTCCGAAACTACTAGACCGATTGAGTTGAAATTTGTGACACATACGTAAGTCGGCGACCCAAAGACGTACGTGTAACGTAAATTAATGAATTTTAAACATGGGGTCACTTTTGGGGCGTAAATTACAAAAAGAAATCCTCCAACGAGATGTTATGACACAAATAACTTACAAATACTTGCCGACCACCATACACTTTCCGATCGCGTTAACGGCCTTTCATCCCTTGACAAATTGAATATACCCCGCGCTGAACACGGCGGAGTTCATACACGACATGGTATAGCATACGAGCTCACTTATACAGCGTGTATCGAAAATGTGTGATTATATTTAAGGGTGTGGTGCAGACCATCAAACTAAAGTATTTGCACAGGACCATCATCGTAATCCTGTAATCGTACCTTTCTAATACATGCTGAAGATTTTTTTCTCAATTCGCTAGGAATTCCACACCTTATTTCTGACGGTGCTATCCCGTAAAAATGTGGAATAACTGACAAATAGTTTTTAATAAAAGCCTTGCATCAATATTTCAATAAGTTAAAAAATAAATAATTGGTCATTGGTTAAAAAATAAAGCATCTCGTTTATAGAATTTGTGGTTGAGAACTTTTTGAACTCCACTTTACCAGTGCTTACGGTGGTTTTGAATTTGATTTTGAACAACATTTTACAGTTTTCAAGTTTATAAACAGTAAGTAACTAAGGACTACTCTGCCGTCAGTTCATATTAAATAAGAAATGAATCTCACAATTTTTCTTGGAAATAAAAATTATAGAAAAAAGAAATAACGTGGTCAATGAACATAAAGATATTCTTGAAACAATTTTATTGTAATAGAAAAGTGATCTCATCTACTCTCCATTGGCATAGTAGTAACTAAGCGCTCGGCGTGTTTCTTGAAACGGATAATAATACTATTATTTATATAATAATAATGCTAAACTCATATATAGCTCAACCCATGATTAGTACGTACTTACATATGTCTTAAATTCTTGCACCAAACTCATATACACACACTCCTTTTTCAAGTAACACTCCTTTTTTGGGCAGTCGTTTAAAAAACAACGTCTGCCAAAGGTCATTTGCGCTAAATTTGCCCACCTAAGTTCAAATTCCAACGTTAGATCGAAGGGGAATCCCTTGCTTAACCCGTATCTACATAAACCAACTTGCGCCAAATGTGACTTGCTCAAATTGTGTTCTTATTATAAATGGGCATTTGGGCATTATCCTTTATTCGAATGATTTATTTACTTATTTTATTAGTTTACGATAAGTGTTTGACGTACGATTTTACTATCAGATGTCAAACCTTGCATCATATTGTATTAAACATCACATCAACGCAGATAAAATATGAATCAGTCAGATAAGCGAAGCTTATTGATATTTTAATGAACAGATGCGATTTCCCGCGATTGAATGATTTCACGCAGAAAATAGGTTAATGTTGGGCTTATAAGCACGTGTAGGCACCTGTTGTAATGAATACGGTATAATGAGAAAGATAAATAATTAATATTTCGGTTCGTATGCAGACTGAGAATAATTAATTATTGTTGTATGGTAACTGTCGTGACCCATTTATATTTAATGTCAATAGTGCAGTGGAGCTTGAGGCTAAATAATAACAGCCTCTTGGGTAGATTAGAGATTTACCCAAGAGGCTGTTAAGCTGTGGTTAAGCTGCGTTTGCCTAGGTTGGTCCTTGATTGAGTGACCACCCATTTTACAGGTCACCGATGCGAAAACGGCTACCAGGTATTCAGTACATCATTCTGAGCCCCCCCCCCACATAGAAATTTCTCATCGTTTATTAAAAAAAAACAGATTTTTCCTACAAAAGTGTAGTACCTACACGTCAAAATGTATGGAACAGCTGTTTTTTTTTTTAAAGTACCGTTAAAATTTCATGTTGGGGTAACCGTTTCCGCGTCGGTGTACCTTCCACCCTGTATACTGAATTTCCTCCGTACCTCTGAAAGCACGTTAAACCGTTAGTCCCGGCTGTCATTTGTAACCCAATTCTAAAAAATAAATACTGTTCTCGATGAAAACAACAATAACGTTCTTATGATAATAGATGGCGCCACGTGTCTTTTGAATCATGATTGAATTATTTTATTACAAGCAGAGTACAACCCGAATTGTTTGTCAAATTCTAAATTAACGCCAGCGAAGCTAGCAAAAGCTAGTTTTTATAATAAAATCACACGTACGAAGGTCGCAGGCGGCGGCTAGTTTATCGTAAAACTCAAATTCGAAAACTGTTCAGTTGTTCATACCGTTCAAAAACTGTTCAGTGTTCCGATAACCTGCAAACACGTGTATGGTTTATTTGTTTTAGCAGCTATATCCCGGGGCTTTTGAAACTAATCGGGCTATGACGTCAAAGTACTTACTCCTAGCAATTATTATAGCCTTATCTAAAGGCTGTGTATGCACGGAACGATTAATAATATTGTGCCAACATCATCATCAGCCTAGCCTTTTCCCAACGTTGGGGTCGGCTTCCAGTCTAACCAGATGCGGGCTGAATACCAGTATTTTACATGGAGCGAATGCCTATCTGACCTCCACAACCCAGTTAGCACTGGGTATATACTCCTTGGTAAAACTGTTGTGCAAACAATCAATGTATTATTAAGTGAAAATAGAGGTATTAATTTGATGTAGAAAACCTGTATGTTTTAAATGACGTCACGGTTGGTGCAGAGGCTGAGGTACTGGCTGCTGCGCTGCGTGTTGCGGGTTCGATCCCCGCATAGTAGAACAAATATTTGCATGACCCAAAGGTCAAGTCCAAGGTAAAGGTCAAGTTCTGGGTCTGGCTGTTTATGTATGTGAGATTAAATGCAAAGAGAGAGAGTGTAGGGCAACGTTTTTTAAATAAAGAAAACACTATTCAACGAAATTATTTGACTTATCCAGGAATAAGGGAACTTTAATTTCAGCAATTCAGCTACTATCGTATCTTCCATTAATTAGTAAAAAAAAACTTAGAGATGAATTCAAAAAGATGCGTTGCTTATTTTTTTACAGTTAGCAGCCGTTGATAATAATATGTATCACCATCATCATTTCAGCCGAAAGACGTCCACTGTTGGACATGGGCCTCCCCCAAGTGTCGCCACATTGACCAGCCCCGTGCGTCTCGCATCCAGCGGATCCCTGCAACCTTTACCAGGTTATCGGTCCACCTAGTGGGATATGGATATTGTCTACTATATATTAGTGCATTGAGTAGCCTCTAATGAGCCCCTGGTAATGTTTCCCCTGATTTTAAAACCTCACGACAGATATGTATTTTTCTATCGATTCACTTAGATACATTACTTCGTAATTTTATTCATAATAGTTTTTAGTCCTATCGTGTAATCAGTCATCATTTTTACGGCCATTCGAAATATTATCATTATGGGTACCGGAGTTAGAAGCCATTACAACGGTAAAATTTTAAAACGAATACTTTACCATAACAATAATTTATAATCGATTCAGATTGTTATCGAATAGAACTGTCTAGACAAATTCAAGCTCAAAATAATGCGTACCAAGCTAATAGAAACAATAATGTAAAATCTCTCGCTATTATGCGATTAGTAGTGTCCATCATTAAGGCCTCGTCCTAACCAAAGCGATCGTCTTTTGGATTTACAAATAAATTAAATAAGTTTCAGGTGAACGCGATATTCGCGCGACTCTTCACTTTGGTAAGACATACATATGTACATACATAACATCACGCCTGTAATCCCCGAAGGGTGAGGCAGTGGTGTACCTAATAGTACACCCACATTATGCCAGTTATGTGTAAGTCCCATGTAATAGAGGGCGAGCCTAATGCCATCAACCGGGCACAAATCCAGACTCCGTGGTTGCTACTGAGAATTTCTTAATGGTAAAACCCAATAACAATTTACCCGACCCGGAAATCG
The DNA here is from genome assembly GCA_910589295.1 of Noctua janthe. Classification (NCBI taxonomy): domain Eukaryota; kingdom Metazoa; phylum Arthropoda; class Insecta; order Lepidoptera; family Noctuidae; genus Noctua; species Noctua janthe. Next base: position 5,069,231 of record OU342556.1, on the reverse strand, counting down.
AACCCAGGACCTTATGCTCAGCAGTCGCGTTTGTGACCACCTGGACCAACGAAGCAGTCAAGTTTTGAACATAAAATAGATAGACTGTCGCCGCGTGAATGTGCAGCTTACGTACTAGATGTTAGAGCTTTCAATTAGTGCATTGAGTATTTGTTGTTTGAAGTAATATTACTTGCAATACTGACACCAAGGATTAGTTTGCACTATCGTTGAGTATGAGGAATGACTTTAATGTTTGACGTTTAAATGTGTTACCGCGTTTCAATTAAATTCTAAGTTTGGTTAACACTTTTTGCAACTGTTAAATATATTTTAGTTATAGTTTACTTATAAGCATTGTATGAGAAATAACACTACAACCATACAGCCCAAATGTACACTTTAGTAACATATTTTTTTTAATTCGCGCACACACTGTAAAAAGCCTTTGTTAAAACATTATCTTTTTGTCAGACAGAGAAGGCTAGAAGATTGACACTAGGCACTAGGAACAAAGTGGATTATCTAAGTGATAAAAAAGTCAACACAAATAATCAGGGTGGAAGGGACACGGACGCAAAAACGGTTACCACGTATTCAGTACATCATTGTGAGCATAGAAATTTTTCATGGGTTATTAAAAAAAAAAAACAGCTGTTCCATATATTTTGACCGAGTAGGTATTGCACTTTTGTAGGAAACAGCTGTTTTTTTTAAAGCTTGCATCATTCTTAGCCAACATAGAAAATTTTCATCGGTCATTTAAAAAACAGCTGTTTCCTACAAAAATGCAATACCTACATGGTGTAAAGGTATGGAACAGCTGTTTTTTTTTTTAATAACCGATGAATAAATTTGTGTAACTTCTATAATAGTCATCACAAAGAGCATAGAAATGATAGGAAATAAACCTGAAACCAGATACTTAACTAACCCATAATAAACCTCCTGTCTACCACCACACCACATACCTATATATACAATCATAGTAAATTCCGTTACCTATGTAATTTCCACCCCAAGTGAAATTATGTATTTATGCACGAATCCCTGTTATTTCTGATATGCGAGTTCATTTCTCACAAAACATGGCAGTTAAGAGTGATTTGCTAGTACATTTTAATGTTATGTGTAATAAATTGTTCGGCCTCTAAAACTGTTACATGTTTTATTGCATGACTGTACTTAGTAAGGAAATACTGTGTTCGTGAACATTTCTATGCCATAGTGCAGATGACTTAGAGACGAGCTCGTGGTTATATAATGACAGCCGCTCGGGTCGATCTTCAGGTTAAGCCGCGCTTGCCTAGGTTGGTCCGTGGATGGGTGACCTCTCATTACATACAGAGTTTCCTCTGTAACTCGGAAAGCACGTTAAGCCGTTGGTCCTGGCTGTCATTTGTAGATTTTTGACATTCGTTACAGGTGAGTGGCCCGAAACCCTGACAACCAGTCTTACCAAAGGGTATCGAATTACCCAGTACTGACTGGGTTGTGAAGGTCAGATAGGCAGTTGTTGCATATAAATGATGGTATTTAGCTGCATCCAGTTAGCCTGGAAGCCGACCCCAAGAAAAAAGACAAGCCTGCAATAAGGCTCGGTAGATCTTCTTGGTTATCCCGACTGTTATTTTCAACGTGTTTAGCAAAAATTCTTAGGTAAGGTTTCTACAAACAAAGTAATATACTTTTAAATATAATAATTAATAAAATCTTTATTAACCGGTGATTTTTCAAACATCAGTGTAGCTCTTGTACTAGGATTCCTTGTATCACAAGAGGCAGACCTCTCAAATCGCAGGGAACATAATTATAAACAACGATAGACAAAAAAATGGGATACACTATAAGATATGGCATGCATTAAAAGTGTTTACAAACATAAAATATAAAAGAGAGAAAAAACAAAAAAAAAAAAAAAACTAAAACTATAAACATACGAATCTTGGAAGAAAACCGATATACACCTTGTTTGTTCGATACTCCATATAGCACCTCATTTCAAGAAAACTAGACCAAAGAAAAACTCGTAATAGTTCCTTAAAAGGGAAGTTAACAAAATAAAAAAATAATTATTGCCCGAAACTTTCTTTCAGTCGAGGTCGGTATTTGTTTAGTGAGAACATTGCTAACTTTTCCTCATAAAAGATAAACAAAGATAAAAAAGTTTGCAATTTGGGGTTCGAAGCTATGGAGTTATTCGTAGATATTTTAATACAAGTTAGTGACTCATTTCGGAGATTCTTTCTTTTGTTTTTCATTTATTTATTAATAATAAACGTTTATGAGAAACTTGAGGATTTAGACTTGGGAAGATTCTGATTTCTTCTTTGTTGAACACCTCTAACAGGGATGATAACTCCTAGCGGGAACCCTACAGGCTCATCATCATTCTCTTGCCCTTATACCAACTTATTTGGGGTCGGCGCAGCATGTCTTCTTCCGTAGTTTATTTATTTAACACTTCAAGCACAAAAGTACAGAGGCGGACTTAATGCCATAGGCATTTTCTACCAGTCAACCTTTGGGTGATGCAGAGACAAGCAGTGGTGTATGTATAGTTCTCTATTAGGTACTCGCCATCTCATCACATACCTTCTTTCGTGCCATATCATCCTTCACACAGTCCAGCCACAGATTCTATGGTCTTCCTCTACTCTTATACCCATTCACTTTCATAATCAAAACTTTCCTCACGCCATTTTTCTCTTTCCTCCGCATCATATGCGTAAAAACCCTACAGCCTTTTTAATTTTAAATCGCAAACAGGCACTCAGCAATCACAGGCAAGCAAGCAGTTGCTCCATATAAAATACTGATATTCAGTTGCATCCGGTTAGACTGGAAGCCGACCCCAACATAGTTGGGAAAAGGCTAGGCAGATGATGATGAGGTACTGAGCAATCGTTGCAATCAATACTGATTCTAGCTATGCACAACTCCTACGATGAATTTACTACCTTAAGTTTGGAATAATCGTAGTACAACCAAAGGTTAATGTTATGAATTATGGACGGTACTCATTGCAATCATTTTCCTGTTATCCTGTACTGTCACATAGCTGGACAAAGGCTTCCCGAAATTCCTACCATGAGCTCTTTTCCCGTGCCTCTTCGAACAAGCCATCGCGCTACGCATACATTTGCTTCGCGAAATGTATTGCAAGCATTCTTTCTTGATCTTCTATAGATTTTTTTTTTGTGTTTAGATTCAAATTGCTCATCAAACTTCTCATTTTACAAAAATGTTCGTTTTGTAACAAAAATGCTCGCTCAACGAAAGTTTGTTTCATCAATTGTACAAGTAACAAGTTTAATGTGACAAAGTCCAAAGGAGCCCAACATTTCCTGAAGATGATACCTTCGCAAACCAATCTTACATTCCAAAAAGAAATAAATACGCAATACTTACAGATAAAATACAACATCATATTCTAGTAAACCTCACTGAAATCCAATCGCATTGCTCTCGACGGTAATATCAGTTTCAATCGAAATATAACAAATAAAATATAGGTTGTAACTTGGTTGTCTGTTAGCAAATATTGGCTAGGGTTGAGACATTATTAAATCTGTTGAAAATAAAAATATCTTGGAATCGAACGTTCGAAGTCTGGGCCCGCTTGATTAGAACCCATTGAGAGAAGGCCTGTGTCCCAGCTGTGGGATCAATTTAGGCTGATTATGCTAAATACGAAAACCAAGTGCGAGTGACTCGCACTCAAAGGTTCAATAAACAATATTTTTAACGCTCATTCATATGTAAATTTACCCTTAACAGCAAAACTAAATTTGTATTACACAGCTAGTTAATGTCCTATATCTCAAAACCTAATTACCAAATCTTACTCAAACCAATTTTCATTGATAGTTCTTTTTACGTTCTACAAACCCAATTTTTTTTCAGAATTTTCCTACTCTTCCTTTAAAAGTGAGAGGGACACACATACAATATTATCGGCTTTAGAAGAGAATATCTCAACAACCAGTGACTTAAGAAAAAAACATTTTAGAAAACTCGATACCGAAAAGACTGTGACATACGGACGGACAGATATACGCACAGGACGAATCTATAAGGGTTCCGTTATTTTTCCATCTGGCAACAGAAACATAAAAAAGCAATGGTGGCCCAATGGTAACGTAAACCTACGACTCATACATAGGTCGTTGGTTCTAATGCAAGCAAACGCTCTACTTTGTTCAATTTATTTCATCACCTTCAAAAACGAAAACATCGTAAGTAACCCTTTATGTCCATTACAGTACAGTCAAAAATTCGAAGACACTATGTCACATTGCAGACCGTTCTCTCTCATAGAGAGGACGCCTGTGTGTCAGAAGTGGGAAGATTATAGGTGATTGTACTGAATAAAATCACTATTAAGTTTTATGTGGCTAAGGAGAGCTGATTGCTCAGCCAGATGACTTTTGCAAAACGTTCATTTGTTCGGACTAAGGAGGTCTAGATATATTTTTAAAGCGCATTTTTAGACATAATTATCACACAAGGTGTAAACAGATAGGGCACGCCACCATAGTGGCGATAAGTCCCCTCTTTGAGGAGTGGCTAGAGAGGCGCCGCGGCGCCCTCACCTACCGCCTGACGCAGGTCCTCACCGGACACGGTTGTTTCGGGAGGTTCCTGCACCGAATCGGGCGGGAGGAAACGCCCGGGTGTTTCCACTGCGAGGATCGTCCGGAGGACACGGTGGAGCACACCGTGGAGGTCTGCCCCGCTTGGGCGGAGCACCGCCGTGTCCTCATAGCGGCAATTGGCGGCGGCGATCTCTCGCGTCCGGCCTTGGTTCAAGCCATGGTCCGGAGCGAGAGGGAATGGGAAGCCGTCACCTCCTTCTGCGACGCAGTCATGCTAGTGAAGAAGGTGGCAGGACGTGAGAGGGAAAGAACCTCACGTCCCAGCCGCCGCGAGAGACGCCCTGGGCGTCGGGGGTCACGTGGTGGCTTCCGACCACCGTAGGCGCTGGCCTGTGGACGGCGAGTTGTGGGCTAGCTCGCCGTCCGGCCGTCTTATGACGAGAGGCCGTGTCCGCATGGGCCGATGCCTGCCAGGGCTGCAGGACTGTTCGAAAAAGATACCGTGGCCCTGGAACACAAAGGGCAAAGAAGGAACATGGATGGGTTTTAGTCAGTACAAGTCTGACACTCCCCTCCGCTCCGCCCAGAGAGGTCATTTGATGATTTCCCATCCAAAAAAAAAAAAAAAAGGAGTAAACAGATTCTTCACGAAGCCGTCAACCAAGCATTCTACATCGATTTAAGTAACTCTTTTTTTTTTTTTTTTGGGACAAAAATTACGTTTTACGATAGGAGTCAATGTAACGCCTCTTTTTTCAGATGGGAAATCAAATGACGTCTCTCGTCGTTCTGGGCGGAGTGGAAGGGAGTGTCAGACTTGTACTAACTAAAACTCATTCATGTTCCTTCTTTGCCCTTTGTGTTCCAGGCCCGCCATTGTGCTGATGTATGCATTGAATAGTACAGGGGTCATGGAGATGTTTAAAGTAAAGTTACAGCATTAAAAAACTTGTATTTTTTTTAAACTTGTGAAAAAGTTGGAATTTAGACCTCCAATATCTCCGTAACTAGAAGGTTCCAAAGTATGATCCAGAACAAAAAAAAATATCGCAACAAAGGGGAGAACTTAGTGTTTTTCAGTTCCGCAAAGACTATTTTTACACCAATTTTATAGTGTGGTCACCATTCTTTTTTTAACTAGTTCATCAAATTAATAAACAGCTCAAGTACTTGATAACTTTAAAACTAATAGATTATTATATTAAATTAATTAAATTATTTGTTTTCAGTCTTAATTTTTAGCTGAAAACAGAAATTTCATAATGAATTTTACTGAAACACAGTGAAATTCTATCCGCCAGTTTTGGAAATATTATTCTGGATTTTTTTTATGAAATAATTAAAATATCTTCATATGAGATGTTCGCGGTGTTGAAGCAACAAAGAGATGTTTTAAAAGTTATTATATTATAAGTTATTATATATTTAAATTTCTGGCTTCACAAAGAGGTTAGAATTTCAATATTTTGGTAGGTAATGAGTTTTTTTTTGTTAAGTCGTCGAGTATGAGGTATGATATCTTCTAAAAGATGGCAGAAGAATTTTTTGTTAAGTTAGATTCTCTATTGCTATTTTATAGTATGCAAAAACGGCACAACTTCAGAAATAATGCAAGGAAAAATAAACCTTAATGAACAAAAAGGTGCATCTAGTCAGGGTGATTTTTCTCAACACTGGATCCGCAGTTGTACCACATTTGCTTACGGTTGCAGTAGAATCTTGGTGTAAAAGCATTGAAACTTTTTTCAAATATTACTTACCAGGTAGATTTTAGTGGTTCCGATTTGCGAATTTCAGTCGGTACGAATAAATTCTGATTGAATTAAAGGATGTAAGCCAAAAGCAAGCACTAATTTAGTATCTAACTTGACTGTATTATCACAGTGTTTATTATGAAGAAATTGATAAATTAAAATTTATTATATTTGATCCAATTTTTTTAAATATTTGTTTGAAAGTGAAAAGAATTTACAATTTATAGTACAAATCGCGGCAAAAATGAACCGCATATTTTAATTCTGTGTACAATATTATTAACCGTTTGACAATAATATTATAATTACTTGCTTCAATTTAAGACGCACATTCATTGTAATTTTATTTATTTCTATAATTTTAACCACATTTTATGATTAATTTAACTGAACATCAGTCTATATAACATTATATTTACACAAACTCACGCCATTTGCACATAGGAGTAGGCAGTGTTCTAATGTTCAGTTACCAAAATATTAAAATTTGTAAAATAAAAATTATCGCATTTTACATAAATATTTTTTTAATGAAAACAAAAACTCAGAGAAAACTGTAAAGTTTGGTTAAGGTCTTTGCCCAGCAGTGGGACAGAATAGGCTAAATAAAAAAGAAGAAGTTAAGTGTTAGAAGTATGGCCACATAATTTTGGATTCACAACTTCATACACAATTATTATTTTCAAAACCGCTTCAGATTGGGTGCAGTTTAATCTTCGATGAAATAAATTATTAACTGTTACCGATTACTTTGAGAAAAGTACGACCTTACCTGACTACACAGTCTAATGACGTCACAAGGAAATGGATTAATAATATTGATCAGAATACTGAATAAATAGTAATCTATGTAAAGACAAGAAATTTCTTTCATAAATTTGTTAACTGTACAAACTTAGTTTTTCATAATTTTCTATTTTCACGCGGGATAAAAATGTATAATTTAAATTCGTGTAAGTTTTTTGCATCAAACATGATACTTAAGTGGTAAAATATTTTTCGTTTAAGTTCATAATGCACTAAGAAGGCACATTATGTGAAATTAGAGAAACAAACAGCTTTTGTAGAACCTACAGGTTTTCTAAGGCCACGTGACTTGTAAATTCTTATTTAAAATAATAACGAAAATTATTAAAATTAACACCTTTTTTGCGACATAAATTAGTTCTTACTTGTCTAAATTAATTTTAAAAAAGTACAACCAAAAACTATTTCAAAACTACATACCTTCAGCACAAGTCCATTTGAAAAAAAAAAGAAGAACAAACAAAACACTCCAAGCACAAATTCGTAAATCGAATTCAATTTAAAAAACGAAAACAGCTGTCACTTTAACCGTCACTCGTACACAAGCACTATTTGAATTTGGAAAGTTATATTCGGTAGCGGAGCGAACGAAGCGCGCGTGCGGCCGATCCGGCGGTTATGGCCGAATGACGGTAGAACCGCACCTGTTGTGTTCGCAGCTTTACGTTAACGACGGTCTATCAACTATGAATCGGGCTGTCTGAGTCCCTAGCACGAGCGGGCGGGTGGTGTAAATTTAACGTAAATAGCCTTTTCCCAACAATGATGGAGTCAGCTTCCAATCACCAACAGGATTCAGGTGAATGTCAGTATTTTACATGCAGCGACTGCGTACATGACCTCCGCAACCCAGTTAGTAGTGGGTTATGTGGCACCCCTAGATAAGACAGGTCTATCGTAATTACGAGCGATTTTAAAATTGAAAGTACTCGCTGTCCGTCAATATAATATTTACTTCATTTTAAGAATTTATCAACATATAATGAGGAGAAAGGATAGTTGTAGTTTCGATTAAAAAATCGTTCGAATTTATTTCACGCCTGTTATCGCCTGAGGATTAGGCAGAGATGTGCAGTCATGAGCACCAATATGTCAACACTAAACAACTTTTAAAAGTGTTCTTCTCCTACTGTTTTGATTAAAATTTTATGTTGTTACGAAAAATATCCAATCTCCAAGTTACAGTTAATGTATTATGATTTGTGTTTTTACTTTTTTCAAAATATGACCTGTAATTTTTGATAATTATTAATAAATAAACTAAACTAAACTAAACTAAACTAAACTAAACAATCGTTATTTCTCGCGAAAATTGCTTTAATATTTAGGAAAGCGTATACATATTGGTGCTCGTGACTGTACCGAATAGTAAACCCACTTTTCGCCAGTTATGTTTATTGCCGTCATTGACGAATCTGTCTGCCGTCAACCGGGCAAAATTACAGTGAAAAAAAATGGGGAGCAAAGCTAGGACCACTAGACGAACGAGTCGCTCGAGCTATTGCCTCGGGTCTTTACAAGCTGTTGCGATTTATAACCAGCGATAGGTACCCGAGTTTTTCATTATCTAAAGCTCTTTTCGTCTTTCAGCATTCTTGTCAGTAAAGACTAAGTAGTACTTATTTCAACATTGGAGCTTTGAGAGCGTAGTTTTTGTTTTGTAAAATTTTTTCAGCGTGCTTTTGCTTTTCATTATTGAATCTTTAATAGTTTTAATTAAAACACTAGTATCTTCACTTATATTACAGCTACTAACATCTTCGTCTTTTTACCCGACTACGGCGAAGCCAAAAGGAAGGATTATGATTTTAGCAGTCTATGTAAGTTTGTATTTACGTATGTTCCTCCGAAGTGCCTAAATTTTTCATCGGATTTTGATAAGGTGTCAATCGATTCGTTATTATGGCCCGGGTAACATAGGCTACAATTTAATTAGTAGTCGGGTTTTTTAAATGTAGTATACGACACAAATTCTTGTTTCCTCGTAGGGTTAGCCAGAGTTGACTCACATTTTACCAGTTATGTTGTTAAGGCCGAGCCTATAGTCACCAACCGAGCACAAATCCAGATTCCGGAAAGTCATGATAGAAAAACCCATAACATTTCTTATACTTATCCATAACATTTAATATTCTTAGGTAACAACCTCTTCTTTTTAATTAATACCCTATTATCTAACTAAGCCATTTAAAAGAAAAATATTAAGTTTACCTTTAACTTTTCTAAGCCAAAAATTTTTTGTATGCCGTTCCTACATATATGGCAAAACATGTAACTACTTTCATTTATTTTTAAGATCTGTTTAATGTATTCATACTCATGTTTTTGCTTTTTTTGCTCGACCCCGGAATCGCCCCCAGAACCTCAGTAGTGCTTGCGACAACTAGACTAATAAATGAAGCAGGTATATGAGGGCTGCGGGACTGTTCAAAAGAGATACCGTGGCCCTGGAACACAAAGGACAAAGAAGGAACATGGATGGATTTTAGTCAGTACAAGTCTGACACTCCCTTCCGCTCCGCCCAGAGTGGGGGGGGTCATTTGACGAATTCCCAAGCGAAAAAAATAAAAAAAAGCGGGTATATAATATAACCTTAGCCCTTCAAGCTTAACCCCAGGGACCCTATTCAGTTGGAGCGTTCACATGTAAAATTGCCTCTTGAGTATTTCCAAAGGGACCTACAATTGATAAGTTAAGCGATTTTTGTGTGTAATCTTTGCTATTTAATTCCACTGTTGAGAAAGAGCTTTTGTGTGGACGATCTTAGGGTTTTTCCATCAGAAACTCAGTACAGCATAGACACTGGATTTGTGCGGTTCATGGCGATAGACTCGCTCTCTGTAACATAACATAACATCGCGCCTGTAATTTCCAAAGGGTTAGACAGAGGTGTATCAAATAGTACACCCACATTTCACCAGTTATGATTAAATCCCATGAAATAGGGGGTGAGCTTATCATCAACCGGGCAGAAAACCGGACTCCGTGGGTGGCTGCTACTGAGAAATTTCTCTTATGGAAAAATCCAATCACAATTTACCTGACCCGGAATTCGGACCTCAAGCTCAGTTACTACTGAGCCACAAATGAATCCGGGACCAACGGCTGAGTGTACTTTCCGAGGCACGGAGGAAACTCTATATGCAATACATGGTCACCCATCCAGGGAAAGACCTCGGTAAGCGCTGCTTAACCTCTAAGATCGACCCGTGTGGTTGTTATTATTTAACTACGAGCTCCATGACCGAAAATAAACAATATATTATTTATAAGCTATCAATAAATATTCCAACTAAATAGTTATTTCATAAATTTACGTAATAAGCAGGAAAAGAAAATTCTTCGTAAAGTTATTTCAGGAAACCTTTGCGAACATGTAATATCTTTGGTTATCAGATTCTTGAGAATTCAATATAATCTTTTTATCTGAAAGTTTTTATTTGATATCACATGGAAATGTAGTAAAAATAAAAGTCTTTTGAAATGACATTTTCGAACCGAAGTGACATTTTGCAGCATTGCTCGTTATTTACTACAGTACCTATCAATATCAACACTGGAAATTTGAAATGCTGGAAACGAGATTGATTGCACTGTAAGTTGGATTTGAAACCTTTGGCCCATGTCCGCACGTTGAAATTCTTAGAGCACGTTCAAAACCGTAAAACACTTCAAATTTCCTCCTGCATTATGGTAACATTATTGGTCTGTTGCTGTTCTGAAGCAGAGTAAAAGCAAGCATACAGAGAAGAAATAAGCGAAATTTACTGTTATTAATTTGGCAATTAAGACCACATTTGCATAGTTCCGCGCAATATTTTACTTCACCGTACCTCAATGATATAATTTAACCCTATATAAAGGGTGTAAATAGACCTTTAACATAAACGAAAGGCACTTGTTCTCCCCGTCACTGGGATCATTTTTTTTTTTCTAGACCATACCTGGGAACCTTCTAGTTACAGAGATATTGGGGGTCAAAGTTTCAACTTTTTCACAAGTTATTTTTTAAAAACATGTTTTTCATGTAAGATTTTTACTTTACACACCTCCACGACCCTCGTACTATTCAATCCATTCATCAGCAAAATGCTATGAGTGCTTTCCATCGAGTCCTACCGTAAAACGTGATTTTTCACCCCAAAAAAAAAGTCGATTCGCGTAAAGTTACTTAGCTTGATGTACAGAATGCTTGGTTGACGGATATGTGAAGGGTCTGTTTACACCCGGTATAAAACCCTAATCTAAATAGACAAATGGTACCTCAAAAAATCCAACTTTAACCTTCGCACCAGAAAATTAAGTCCCTTAAAAGAGAAACCATCGGACAAGGACACGGTACATTAACAACAATGAAAATATAACATAAGAAGCTCATACCTACGTGGGCGTTACTTAACATATGCAACAAGAACTTCTGTATTCACTAATGGACTTAATTAGCACCACAAAACAGTCGTTATTGGCTTAATTATTTAATAACAGTCATTAACTTGGAATGGTAGGTGTGGGAAGCTTGTTTATAGGAGGAGAGTTTCTCGATTAGAGGCGAAAGTAAATAAAATGTTAATTCATGTTAAGAGGCGGTGAGAAACGCATTTCAAAAGGTATATACGGCTAGGAGCCAAAGTGCGGCTACACCTAGTTTTCGCCGGGTACAACTAGATGCAGCCGGATAAACTTAGATGTATCCTACTTATCTTTGGTTAGAACATGCAACCAATTTGGATGTACCGCTCGCCGGCCGCTGCCGAGGCACCGCTCGCTACGCTCGCTCAGCTCGCTCGCATTTGGTCACAGTTCTAACCTAACCTAATCAATTTGGTCGGTGTGTCCTAGCAATAAAAAGGATACACAACTGTTACCGGCCGCACCCAGCTACAGCCGGCTTGAACTAAGTGTAACCTTACTTCGGCTTTTCATCATCTGCCTAGCCTTTTCCCAACTATATTGGGGTCGGCTTCCAGTCTAACCGGATGCAGCTGAATACCAGTATTTTACATGGAGCGACTGCCTATCTGACCTCCACAACCCAGTTAGTACTGGGTAATATGATACCTCTTGGTAAGACTGGTTGTCAGACTTTTTGGGCCACTGACTACCTAATGACTGTCAAAGATCTACAAATGACACCCGGGACCAACGGCTTAACGTGCTTTCCGAGGCACGGAGGAAACTCGGTATGTAATGGGTGGTCACCCATCCACAGACCAACCTAGGCAAGCATGACTTAACCTAAAGATTGACCCGAGCGGCTGTTATTATTTAGCCACGAGCTCCTCCATAAGTATTTTCTGCCATAAGTATTTATTTTCCTTAATAACTTTATACACACCAAGATACCGCATTTACATGGATATGCCATCATTTACATTATTAGAATCCTCGCTTTTTGTGATATAAATAAACTACAATACCCAAGAAAACCCAGCATAACAGAACTAAACCCAAAAATACATTTTTCCTAAAAGCATTCCATCATTTCCACAAAATTTACATTCACACCACATTTTAATAAAACTCAAAGACTTCCGTAATAGGCCCCGCTCTATTTCACCCCTATCGAATAAATTCTCCCTCGCCGCTTTGCCCCCGGGGGAAAAACTTGGAAGAAAATAGTTACCTAGTGCGTAGGTGAGGGTAACATTCTACTAAGTTATTTAGGAAACTTACTGGCTACTGTACTCGAAAGTCCTTTAAGGGTGTTTTCTAAGGATCTATTAGATTATCAAGAAGCAGTTAATTTAGAACCTCTGGTGATGTTAAGCTCAAATTAAAAAGACCTAGGTAACGATGGATGGATTGTGTGAGGAATGATCTGAAAGAAAATTTAGTAAATCATAGCGTGACGGTTCAATAATCGATAATAGTCTTCAAAGTAATAATGAATAGAGTTAAAAGTTCCGCCACCTCGTTTCAAAAGGGAGTATCTTTTAACCAGACGAGTTTTGTTGTGAGCTACAGCCCAGATTTCCAGATTTCGTCGGGCTGTTGACTATAACGCCCCAGAGCAGTTATTCCTTGTACTCTCGTGTTATTTAATAAGTAGATGTAGGATTTTGTAAGTCGTGGGTTCGAACCCAGCCAGGCGCATTACTTTGTGTAAGTTATTTCATCACCACTGCTCTCAAAACGGTGAAGGAAAACATCGTGAGGAAACCGGCATGTCCTAGAACCAAAAATTCGAAGACTTGTGACATCTACCAACACGCACTGGGCCCGCGTGGTGGATTATAGCGAGGAGGCCTGCGTCCCAGCAGTGGGAACATTAATAGGCTGATTATGCTATTATGATTATAGGATTTTGTGCCTGGACCTTGAAACGTGTACAAGATGGGTACGCCCCGAGTTTTAAAGCAACTATAGAAACTGCCATTGTGGACCCACCATACCACTGGCCATACTCCTGGTAGTATGGTGGGTCTAAAACTATACCACTGAGAAAATAGTGTTGCGGACTACAAGAAGATAAATTATTCAGGAGCTACCTATACTTAGGAATGTCTACTTATTTATAACTTACTATCTGTTGCTTAGTGGTCAAAAACATGTCCACAACTAAAAGGGTTAAATACGCCTAAAAAAAGACGGTGACTGGCTGACTAAGAAATATTTCTGCCCGTGGCATAAATCCATCAATGACCGTTTTGCTATATTCATAATTATCAGCATTCGGAAATTCAGAGAGTTGAAATTCCAACAGTGCAATTATTTTTCCTGTGGTTAGTGCCTAGCCTGGTGTCAGAGTTTTTATAACGTGCGTGCTGCCTTGGCTTTAGATGCGGTCGAGAAATATCTCTCAAGCATGCTGGTTTCCTCATGACGTTTTCCTTCACCGAAGCAAGTGATAATTATACAATTCGCACATAAATCCGAAAAATCTGAGGTCCGCGTCTTGGGTTCGAACTTGAGACCACTTGACAGTCCGACGATACACGACGACAGTGAAAATTATGAATTTAGGCATTTGTTTAGGTGTCATCTAGTGCTTGTGAGAATAAGCATTAAAGACCTCTTCAATTCTAACCAAGTGACTGATTATCATTATTCTTAATTCGCGATAAAACAAAGCCTGTTTTTGTTTCGTTTGCGTAACAAAAGTCATTGTATCTTAATGCTGTAAAAAAATATTGAATTGTCTATTAGTTGGTTAGGTCAAAACAGTCAAATGGTAAAGGATTTATTTGCTAAAAGTAATATTAGCCTGGACTGTTTGCCTCTACAGGTGTTTTACATAACATCACGCTTGTAATCCCCGAAGGGTTAGGCAAAAGTATACTTGTAGTACACGTATATTTCGCCAGTTATGTTTAAGTCCAGTGTATTAAAGGGCGAGTCTATTGTCACCAACCGGGCACAATCAAGACTCCATGACTGCTACTGAAAAGTTCCTGATGGACAAAACCCAATAACAAAAAAAAAAAAACTTAAATGAATAAAAAAATAAAAATATTTATGCCGTCTGGGCTTCCGTACGTTTTTTCACGGGTGACCACTGAAAACCAGCGCTGTGTTGTAGGCCCCCATATGTGGTAACCTACTGGTGGTCGCGAGAGCTGACGTCTTTGCGCAAGGCGTGCGTTGCCACGCGGCGCCTGTACGCCAGGCATCGCAGGCTCCGCATCCGCCCTCCGGATGCGGCAGCCATTGAGGCGGAGCTGTACGAGGGGTACAGAGCGGCGAAGACCGCCCTCCAAGAGGCTGTCCGGCGGGCCAAGAACTTGGCCCGCGAGGAGATGCTGGAGTCTCTGAACGGAGATCCGTGGGGGCGCCCTTACAAGATGGTGCGGGACAAACTCCGCACCCGGGCCCCCCCGCTAACGCAGAGTCTCCGGCCTGAGCTCGTGGAGGACGTGGTGAGCGCTCTGTTCCCTTCGCGAGGGGAGCATCCTCCCCCGCCTATGGCTCCGCCGCCGCGTGCGGTGCCGGAAGCGGACCACACCGATGACGATGACGACGTTCCGGAGGTGACCGGGGTAGACCTGAGAGTGGCGGTACGCAGGCTGAAAGCCAGAAACACCGCCCCGGGACCCGATGGCTTGCCTGGCAAAGCCTGGGTCCTGGCCTCTGAGGCTCTCGGGCCCCGACTGGAAGGGCTCCTAAGCGCATGCTTGGAGAGAGGCCAGTTTCCGCTTCGTTGGAAGACGGGGAAGCTGGTCCTCATCCGGAAACCAGGGCGCCCTGCGGACTCTCCGTCCGCATACCGGCCCATCGTGCTGCTCGACGAGGTGGGCAAGCTCTTTGAAAGAGTCATTGCCAACCGCCTCGCCGGGCACCTTGCGGGGATGGGGCCGGATCTTGCGGAACACCAGTTTGGTTTCCGCAAGGGGCGCTCGACGGTGGACGCCATCATGCGCGTGAGAGCCCTCACGACGGGGGACGCGGTGTCCCGGGGCGGGGTCGTCTTGGCGGTGTCTCTTGACATCGCCAACGCCTTCAACTCCATGCCCTGGAGCTGCATTGGGGAGGCACTCCGGTATCACCGGGTGCCGACCTACCTTCGTCGTGTGGTCGGGGACTACCTGACGGATAGAGCCGTCGTCTACCCTGGTCGAAGCGGAGAATGGAACCGGCGAGAGATGTCGTGCGGTGTTCCACAGGGATCGGTTCTGGGGCCGACCTTGTGGAACATCGGTTACGACTGGGTGCTGCGCGCCGACCTCCCTACCGGCGTCAGCGTAGTTTGCTACGCTGACGACACGCTGGTACTGGCACAAGGGAGGTCGCACGAGGCGGCGGCCGAAAACATGACAGGCGGGGTAGCGATAGTCGTGGAGAGGATCCGGCAATTGGGTCTCGAGGTGGCACTGCACAAGTCCGAGGCCATGTGTTTTCATGGGCCTCGGAATGCGCCACCGTCGGGATCCCTACTGACGGCGGGAGGGGTTTCCATCGGCGTCGGGTCGACGTTGAAGTACCTAGGACTCGTCCTCGACAGCCGGTGGAACTTCGTGGAGCACTTCCGACGTTTGGCTCCCAAACTGGAACGGACAGGGGCTGCCTTCAAGCGGCTCTTGCCCAACCTGAGGGGTCCAAACGCCTCCTGCCGGAGGCTATACGCGGGGGTCGTGCGGTCCATGGCTCTTTACGGGGCCCCGGTGTGGGCGCGTTCTTTGAGGCGGCAAGCCGCCCACTACCTGAACGCGCCCCAAAAGGTAATAGCCATAAGGCTAATCCGGGGGTACCGCACGATCTCCGGCGAAGCGGCTAGCCTCCTTGCCGGATTGCCGCCATGGGATCTGGAGGCGATAGTCCTCGCACGCCTGCACGAATGGCGCGCGGAGGCACTACGTCGGGAGGAAACTCCGCTGCCGCGGCAAATTGCCGCTCAGCGGACAGACCTCCGGCGTGATCTCATGGCGACATGGAGAGAGCGACTGTCGCAACCCCGTGCAGGGCACGCCACCATAGTGGCGATAAGTCCCCTCTTTGAGGAGTGGCTAGAGAGGCGCCACGGCGCCCTCACCTACCGCCTGACGCAGGTCCTCACCGGACACGGTTGTTTCGGGAGGTTCCTGCACCGAATCGGGCGGGAGGAAACGCCCGGGTGTTTCCACTGCGAGGATCGTCCGGAGGACACGGTGGAGCACACCGTGGAGGTCTGCCCCGCTTGGGCGGAGCACCGCCGTGTCCTCGTAGCGGCGATTGGCGGCGGCGATCTCTCGCGTCCGGCCTTGGTTCAAGCCATGGTCCGGAGCGAGAGGGAATGGGAAGCCGTCACCTCCTTCTGCGAAGCAGTCATGCTAGTGAAGGAGGTGGCGGGACGTGAGAGGGAAAGAACCTCACGTCCCAGTCGCCGCGGGAGACGCCCTGGGCGTCGGGGGTCACGTGGTGGCTCCCGGCCACCGTAGGCGCGGGCCTGTGGACGGCGAGTTATGGGCTAGCTCGCCGTCCGGCCGTCTTATGACGACAGGCCGTGTCGACGGCGCGTTCGTGTTCCACGTGCGCCTCAAAGAGATGTCAGCAAATAAGTAGGGGTCCGCAAGGACCGATGCCTGCCAGGGCTGCGGGACTGTTCGAAAGAGATACCGTGGCCCTGGAATACAAAGGGCAAAGAAGGAACATGGATGGGTTTTAGTCAGTACAAGTCTGACACTCCCTTCCGCTCCGCCCAGAGTGGGGGGGGTCATTTGATGATTTCCCATCCGGAAAAAAAAAAAAAAAAAAAAAAAAAAAAAATATGTGGTAACCTGCTTGTCGCAGTCACAACGTGCAAGCTGTTAACTTTTTTCTTTTTTTTTTGTTCCGTGCTGTTGAATTTATAGTTTATTTTTTGTAATTTTGTATGATGCACGTCATGTCCCTGCGACAAATAAATATTTTTTCTTTCTTCTTTCTTTCAATAACACTTTGCCTGATCTTAGAATCGAACCCAGGACTTCATGCAGTCGCGGTTACAACCACTGGACTACCAAGGCAGTCAAGCCACATCGCAATATAATTTTGTCTTACTTAGCAACAGCAAACGGCTGTAGAAATCACTTACCCGAAGCTCACGTGTTCTCCCCGAAATTGCGATATAATTTTCGTAGAACCTTTTGGTTATAGAAAACGTGAGTAAAAGTTTACCTAACCTTCAAACAAAGTTTGCAGTTTCCTCTGAATTGTTTATGAAAACTAGTAGGTATTATTATTACGCCCGCCCTTGCTTGTTGTGCCTGCAGCCAGAACCAACTTACTGGCGAAGACTCGTGTGGTGAACGAGGTTCACGAGAGGGTTGATGTATTGTGTTCTTTCTTTATCGTGTGGTTAGTTCCTAACCTGGTGTCAGAGTTTTTATGCAAAAAAAAGGTAAGGTAAGGAATTAACCTTACCTTTTTACTTTTTTTTTTATTTTGTTGCAACTTGAGTGAATTCGCTAAAGCTGCATTATAATATGTTATTTAGATGTAGGTTATGATTTAGGATATAGTATGTAATTTTATAGGATGAAGATTAAGAATTTAACATGTAAGGCCACTGTATCGCATTGGATCGCAGATCTGTAATGGTAGTTGTAGATAAGAGTTCGTAAATAAAATAAAATAAATAAATAAATAAATTAACTGTAGAGTTACATAATCAGCGTTTAATGATGCTACTGCCTGGGACACAAGGGTATTGATTAATAGAGATTTCTAATAATCACCATTCACCACGCTGTAATCCACCACGCGAGTACATAAATGTCTTTGAATAATGAATTGGTTCTAGGACAAATCGGTTTCGTCGAGACAATTTCAAAAATATTTTCTAAAATATTGATTATGAAATGCAGTAATGAATATTTTAACACCGAACATTTAGTTTTAGATGCAAAAAAAAAGTATTTGGAAATTTTTTAAATGCCTTTTTTACACCTATAACGGTTAAAACATTAAATTCAGTTTTTTAGTTGCAATCCATTAATATTCGAGTTCGCTAGTTAGCCATATTTCGTATTCCCATAAAGTAATATTACAAAATTAATTAAAACAAGTAAAGATTTGACAGCTATTTGCAACGTTGCCAATTTTTTGGATGAACGCTCTTAAATGCTATTCCATTCGTTATTTCATTTTATTAAAATGGCTTGAGACATTCAGAGCTTAGTCTATCCTTTTTCCAAACTTGTTATATGTAAATACTATAAAAATTTACCAACAACATTATTCGCAACTATTCGGTATATTTAAATGACAAGCGCCATATTCTTTTGACAACATTTCAAAGTCAATTGAGTTTGCATAAAAGGACAGGGCTTGTTAAAAAGCTCAAGTTTCTTAGTTGTTGCGTATAAAGATATCCAACAGATGTTGTTTTTTGGCCTTTTAAAGTATATTTTCTTTCAAAGTCCCGACTATTACGAAAGGTCACTGTCTTGTATTAAAACTTCTTTAGCGCCCACACTTGCTGTTCAAGTTCTCAGTTTTGTCTCCATATAAATAAAATGAATTAAAATGTTCAATAATTAATTCGTTCCTTACGTACAGGGCATTCAGCTACTTATTTAAAAAAATATTCCACCGGAATTTTTGTCCGCAAACTTATTTCTTTTCGGTTACTATTCCTTTATTTGAATGTAAAATTACATTCCCTTTACGCAGCACTCCATTTATGTAAATAATACGACTAAAATAAAAAATGCAACAATGGATGTTGAAATACTCTAACGAACGACGCGTGAAATCAGCTGTGCACTTCCTGCCTGGCTACAGATTTCATCGAACTCGTCGTCGCGCTTGTCGTTCGCTACGTGCGTTTTGCGTACATGAGAGTTAAGCGTGACTTAAGTTCGTTTGTATATTTATTATGTTGGTGTTGTATTTTCACATCGTGTGTGAATTTAATGGTGGTAATATTTTAAACAGTTTCGAACCAGGAGTGAACGCTTGTTCATCATTAAAACAAATCATTTTATATTTCAATACCGATTAAATAAAATTTCATTTTATAGTTCACAAGCAAAGCAGCAAGCATCCAATAAACGTAAAGCTAGTATAGTGTAGTACATTGATCGTACGCGAGACTATAAATCGTAAGTGGTGATAAATGGCTGGCCCAAAGCCAGCTAAGGTGAGTCTCACACGACACCGCTCGTCCGCGCGGTCTGACAGAGGCGGCAAAGCAAATGGACGGCGGGGCGCCTCGCAGAGAGGCGGTAAGTACCACTCGTCCGCGCGGTCGGGCGGAGGCGGCGATGCAAATGTATTGACGGAGCACCGCACGAAGAGGCGATGTAATGGCGGTGTTCCGCGTGGAGATACGGTGGGCGCCGCTCGTCCACGCGGTCGTGCGGAAGTGGCGAAGAAATGTATTGGTGGTGCGCCGCGCGTTCAGTCGGAGGCGGCAAAGCAAATGTAAAGGCGGTGTGCCGCGCAGAGAAGCGATCGATGAGCGTCGCTCTTCCACGCGGTCGGGCAGTGTTCGTGTGTTAGGCAATACGGATTTCTTACAAGCCAATGTAACATGAGATCCGCTTCAATGTCCGACCGCGCGGGCGTGCGCTCTCGTGTGATAACCGCCTAATGCCGTGATAGGACGTTTCCGTCGGTGGAACCTTACAACTAGCACGACTTGAGCTATAAGAGGGTGATCCGTTTATAGGTAAGTATCGTACGTATTTTTTATTAGTCTTGGAGTAAAATGTTTTCGATGTTTTGTGTCGTACGAGTATGACGACAGAGACACGACATGATGGTTAGTTTAATAGTTCACTGATTTTTACGTGCTCACAGTAAATGATACTGATTAAAGCGTTCGTGGTCCAGTGGTTACTGCTCCAACTAACGAGTCACTCAGTCGGTCGTGGCTTCAAATCCTGGCGGTGTAAAAAACATCGTGAGAAAGCATGTTCTTAAACAAAAATACACACATACACAAAAACGTGTGCGCGTGCACGTTTTGTGTGTACATAAATAAATAAATAAATAAATAAAAATTTCGAACACATGTGTCACCACTCACTTTCTATCACAAAACAAAGCCTGTGTTTTTAGCATGTAAAAAAAGCCCATTCAAACTTTCAATGAAATATTTCTTAAAGAACACATGTTTATTTTTATGGACTGCTAAGTCCGTAACTTTATTCGTGGTCTATAGCCGATACAAGACGACAAAGTCCGAAGGCACGCATGCACTCACACCCCTCTATTCCAGAGGGTAGGTAGAACGTGAATCTTTCAGTACATGTGTACTTGTGTAGGTGTTTAGAAACACGTGCCGTTGATATGTTTGTTATTGTAGCTTGATAGAGAAAGTAGGTAATTTAAGACTTAATTTAATACTAAGTTAGTTAGTTTAGTTTGTTCTAAAGTATTTTAGAAGCAGTGATAGCCTAGTGGTACGACCGTCGGACTGCCAAGTCATAGGTCTCAAGTTCGAACTCAAGACACGCACCTCTGATTTTTCAGATTCGTGTGCGTATTGCATAATTTTCACTTGCTTCGGTGAAGGAAAACATCGTGAGTAAACCAGCATGCCTGAGAGAGAGAGAGATTTCTCGACGGCATGTAAAGCCAAGTCCATGGGCAGGATAAAACTCTGACACCAGGTTAGGCACTAACCACACGATAAAATAAGAAAAGAAGAAGTTTAATATTTGAAATCCGTTCCTATAATCAACAATGTATAATTGTTTAATTTCATTAGTAATATTATGAATGCGAAAGTAACCCTCACTTTCTGTCTCTCTGTCTGATATCTTTTCACACTTTAACGGCTGAACGGATTTAGATGAAATTTGGCACTCGGATAAACCATGACCTGAACCTGATACTTTCATTTTGGAACTAGTTTAATAATCAATTCTGATAAAAATCACCTTTAATTAAAACCACCTAAATATTTAAAAAACTTCGAAATATAAATCTCCATTCTATAATTATGCGATAAATTCACTGAACATCTACTTTCGTGTAAAAATAGACCCCACAACAATTTGTATGCGAACTACAACGCTACGCGTGCTACGAATTCAATGAGCTACGCGTGCTACGAATTTGCTACGAGATTCGTAGCAATTTTAATTGGTTACTCATCTACCGAAAAGTTTTGATTAATCTTAAATGTCATTTACAAGTTAAGATGAGGCTGAACTTTGAAGGCTTTTTGAGTCCAATCATTTGGAGTTTTTAAATGGATTTTGTGACTTGAAAATTGCTCTTGTAAAAGTACATCGGGAATTTTATTGCACAATGGGGGAAATAAAACCGTAAGTAGAAAATTAGAATTTTGCGAGTGAGTTTGAAAAGCAATTCGAAGAGGTGATTATTTTACATTTGCTTAATAAAGCACAATGGTCAAGGGCAGTAGAGCAAAAAAGTTTGTATGTTGTTACTTTTTTGCAAATATAGGTTTAAATATGTTTTGTTTCTTTCTTTCTTTAAGTGCTTACATACTATAGTAATAAATAAAATTGAAGTGTCTGCTTGTAATTTTAAAATACCAGCTTTTTAAAGAATACCCGTAATAGTGTACAGTTCTTATAAATTAAAAAAAACATTTTTTTATTTTTTTCTATCTGTCTTGGTCTTTGATGCGTTTTATCTTCGTCAATTTTTATTGATTTGATAAAACAAAAAATACGCATCCAATATTTTTCGATAATCTAACTGACGGACTAAATAGAATCATATTTTATTAACCCGGGAAACATCCCCATTCATAAATTGCCATTATAAAAAGTTAATCATTTCCATACGCTCACATTCCACATTTAATTCCTAATGTCAAAAGGTTCGCGACCCTCATAACACAACATAATTGGCCTCAAAGAAAGGAGTTCTCTAAAGTCCCTCTAAGAGGATCATAAAGTTAAAATGTAAATTTCGAGTGATTTTTACACGAGTACTTGCAGTAATGCCATTAAAACTTATTTGAGAACTTTCAACGACAAACACTTTGGAAAAACAACTAATTCTACAAGCTAACTTTTTAATTAAAATTAAATTATTCGAGGACGTGATTAGAATAACGTTATTGCTTATTTATTTTAGGGAATCGTTGGTAATTGTTGCAACAAAGGTTTATAGCCTTATAGTATTTCTTCTGTTTTAGGGTTGCGTACTTCAAAAAGAAAAAACTGAACCCTTACAGGATCACTTGCGTGTCTCTCTGTCTGTCCGTTTGTCACAGCCAATTAACTCCGAAACTACTGGACCGATTGATTTGAAATTTGGTAGACATAATATGTAAGTCAGTGACCTAAAGACGGACGTGTAACGTAAATTTATGAATTCTAAACCTGGGGCCACTTTTTGGGGGGTGAATCAGAAAATGAAAAGAAAAGTTTTGCAAAGTATATCGTGTTACATATCAAGTTATTGTGAGCATCTCAAATACGAGTATATATTTTTTATAATTTTATTTATTTGACATAATAGGCGAAAATTGACCATCACCTTAACTCCAAAACTGAAAAAAATACAAAAATAGTGTTCTTTGCTTATAGATTACAGGAAAACCTATAAGAAAGCTATAACAACAAACAATAAAAATATTTAGTCCCGGCTGCCATTTGTAGGTCTTTGACAGTC
This sequence comes from Noctua janthe, assembly GCA_910589295.1. Taxonomy (NCBI): domain Eukaryota; kingdom Metazoa; phylum Arthropoda; class Insecta; order Lepidoptera; family Noctuidae; genus Noctua; species Noctua janthe. The sequence continues at coordinate 5,046,096 of OU342556.1, read as the reverse complement.
GTTAGGTTGTCAGTGGCCCAAAAAGTCTGACAACCAGTCTTACCAAGGGGTACCGTATTACCCAGTACTAACTGGGTTGTGGAGGTCAGATAGGCAGTCGCTCCATGTAAAATACTGGTATTTAGCTACATCCGGTTAGACTGGAAGCCAACCCCAACATACTCGTAGTTGGGAAAAGGCTTGGCAGATGGTGATGAGATGACGATACAAACAACTACTTTGTGCCCGCGGCTTCACCCGCGTGGCGTTCGGTAATTGTCCCACGGGATTGTAATAAAAGAAAGAAAGAAAACATATTTATTTGGCCCATGCCACAAGTGCACACAACAAACACAAAAAAAATATATTAAAAAACAGCTTAAATTTATACAATTAAAATGTTAAAACAAAACAAAAAAAAAAAAAAGGAGATACTATTGTGTGTCTCACAGCTGCGACTTACTAGTGGGATAACAAATATCCTATGTGTTAATTCAGGTTATAAACTATTTGTGTGCCAAATTTCATCTAAATCCGGTCAGTAGTTTTTGCGTGAAAAAGTAACAAACATCCATCCATCCATACATCCTCACAAGCTTTCGCATTTATAATATTAGTAGGATTATGGATCGGGGTAACTTTGATTGGTTGATAAGGATACGACTGACCTATTTTATGTTTCTACACGTGTTACAGTGTTAAAGGTACCTACAGGTCAGACGTCACTGACAGCATTGCTGATAAAATAGATGAGTTAAAAGTGTGTTGTATTTGAACAGGCGGGTCGTACCGTCGACACGAAAGAGGAAGAACAGATGGGTTACATTGTTGGTTGTATAAAATAATCAGAATTAAAAGTTAGTGGATTGATTGTATTGTTTAATTTACCCCAAAAAGATATTTCACATTGCTACTCCTGTAATGTAAAGGGTCTTACATAATAGGGGACAAGCTTATTGCCATCAACCGGCCACTAAATTAGACTCCGTGGATGCCTAGAACTTTGTGATGTAAATACCCAATAACACTTTTCTCGGCCTCAGTTGATTCCAGGACCTCATGTTTACTACCTACTACCATCGGGGCAGTGATATTATTATTCAAGGGAGAATGATGTTGCCTTATAATTTCGCAGAACATTGCGTTAGGGATGACTGTATCATTATCTGCCTAGTGTTTTCCCAACTATGTTGGAGTCGCCTTCCAGCCTAACTGTATGCATCAGAATACCAGTATTACATGGAGTGACTGCGTATTTGACCTCCACACCCCAGTTAGTACTAGGTAAAACGATATCCCTTGGTAAGACTGGTCGTAGACTTTTGGGCCACTGACTACCTAACGACTGTGTAAGATATACAATTGACCATCGGCTTAACGTGCTTTCCGAGGCACGGAGGAAACTCAGTATGTATCTGTGGAAGGTCACCAATCCGTGGGTCAAGCTAAGCATATCAGCTAGCTATACATACTAATCAAATAAGTATTTCAAATTTATGTATGCTGGCAGCAACGCAGTTAAAATTCCAGAATTTTCCTCCATCGGCTAGCGGTGCTTCGCCCACCACGGCCGCCGCCCGTCTCGCCGAAATCAATAAATAAATTATACATCCTACCAATAAAAAAACTATTGAATCCATCCTCTATGAACACGGCAACTAAATCAACATTAAAAACAGAGTGTGAAAAAGAGAACTGCCTATAAATAAAGTGATAAATATATAAACGGCAATATACCTAGGTGTGTTGCTCATGAATATTTTGTATTGGTAGGTACTGAACAACTCGTCTAGACATGTGTCAGTAGCTATTTATATTTATAGCCCTGTCTGTTTCGTTTTACGGCTGTATTCATAGTTTTGAACTGAAGTTGTGTCATAAAATTGTGTATGTAGTGACTGTTGATGGCAATTTTATTGAACAAACAAATATTCACAAGTTGATGGTTGCCTACTGTAACACGAGTTTTGATTTTTTGTTTATGAAATCTGTAAGAGGTCAGCTTCGCATTGTCTAAAGTTCGTTAAGTTAAATGAACTATACGTTTCGTAACTTACGTGGGGTCTCTATTATAGACTGCCCACTTTAATGAGTCTTTGCGAAGGTATCACTTTAAATGGAATATTCTGAAAGTTGACCACGTTTTGGTTCAATTAGTATCGAGGTACCTACGTGGATTATGATTATTTTAAAAGCAAATAACCTGTGGGATATTGTTAGGACTTTGTGGACGCTTAATGTGTCTTTGATGGGGTGAGGCGGAGGACTCATTAAAGCGATCGGTCTATAGATATCCCACTCCAAAAATGTTGTCGAATTTCAGTATTTTTATAAACTTAAAATTGGTAATTAAATACACAAAACGAATACGGTAACAGCTTTTAGCCCGAAGCTATCAAACTTTAAATAGAAAAGGAAGAATTACGTTTTACAGGACATGTTTGCTAGGAGGCGTCTCATGAAAAAAAACGGAAGTTTTCGTCGGCGGCCATCTTGGTTTTTTTTTTGTTTTTTTCTTTTCTTTGGATAGAAGGATTACGCAGATCACACAGAGAAGCAACATAGTGTTTAGTATACGCTTACGCACACGCAGGGGAGTTGAAAGCGGTGGCGCAGAGGGTGCATTACGGCATTACAACGTCATGCCGTTTGGCGTCACGTCATACACATAACACAGCTACCAGTAGCATTGTAAGCTTAGTTTGAAGGAATGCTAGTGGTTTTTCTTTGTTTGTTCCCTCCGAAAACAAGCGCAGTAATTAGAAATCAATAAAAACAACTATCTACCCCAAATTTACAAGCTTTCTTATTCGTAACCACACTAAATTCCCTGGACTAGACTGAGGCATCCAAGTTTTTTCCTCTCGTTCATCAATCTAGTATGTAAATTTGAAATCTACAGAATACATTTCTAGACACGCGGTAGCGTGTCAAGCCAAGTTCAAGCTAACAGAACTGGCGAGCAGCACCGTGTGTAATATTACACGAACCATTTGGAGCCACTTTTGATCCCCTTGACTCATATATTGAGACTTGCTAGATGCATATGTGCTCCAAAAACACACCTCAAACCCCTGACTTGGCTAGTTTTCATATACGAATTATATTATACCCTTCGCAAGTTCTAAAGCTGTAAGTTCTTATTTTATTCTTCCGAAAATTTGGCTTGCTGGTAGAACCCGTAGAAGCCTTCGAACATAGGGCTCTTCCATGACTGTTTCAGTAGGTACTTAATAATAATTCGTACATGAGAACTAGCCTAGTCAGACCTTAGACTTCAATATGTTATCCTAAGTTATAAGAAAAAATGATATTTTAAGTTGTTATAAACAAATTTCAGGACTGACCATTGAACTTGGCACCTATTTAGATCTCACTTCTTTTGTCGTTGAAGTCAACAACCAAGGCATTGTCATAATATTGAACTTGGCTCTCATTTCACATTTATGTTTTTGATTGGATTAGCATTCACTTGCAACCGTACTGTAAAATAAGCATTCTACCTCTTCTTCACACAGATTTTATGGATTGAAAAACATAGAGATTTCAATATTATTTTCAAGTTAAATAGTAAAGTATTACATACAAGAAACTTTTGGAGTTAATTCAGAAATGATAGTATAAACCGCATCAAAATCTGTTGCCTAGTTAAAGAACGACACGGTCATAAAAAGAGACACGAAAAGTAACTTTTACAAGTAATTATAATTTTTATAGAAATACAAGATGGTCGTTGGTCTGGTAGTTCAAGCGCGACTACTAAACAAGAGGTCCTGGATTTGATTCCCTGGTCGGGCAAACGACGACCGTCTTCAGGCACCCACTGTTCGACGATTTTAGCCCATCTGTCCTGACCCATCCTGGAAATGTGACCCACCTAGTCCCTTTTAACCTCGCAGACTTATCGCCAACATCGGCGATGCCTGTCTCGGAGTGTATTCTGGTGTTAAGTATTCGATCGGTGATAAAAAAAATTAAGAAAATGAACTGCTTTATTGGTCTAGAGGTCGCAAGCGCGACTGTTGAGCATGAGGTCCTGGGTTCGATTCCCAGATTGCGCAAAGTGTAATTGGGTTTTTCCTTCAGACATTTCTTATTAGCAGCCACGGAGTGTGAATTTGTGGCCGATTGAAGGCATTAGGCTCGCCCCCTATTACATGGGACTTTAATATAGCTGGCGAAATGTTGATGTACTATTAGTTACACCTCTGCATAACCCTTCGGGGATTACAGGTGTTGTTATGTTATGCAGAAGATACACGTGGACATAGAAGAGCTAAAATTCCGATATAATTCTGACATAGACGTATTGTTTCAGTAATTTTTCAATTTTCACAAACCCTGTTCGATAAAAATTGAAAACAGTGGAGGATTAAATAAGGTCTGCCTGTTGGAAATATGTGAGTGGGAACTGCGAACAATCTAATGCTGTTTGGATGTGGTATTACCTGCAATAAATAACCTGAATGTTATGCAAGTAGGTATATTTTGTACTTTGTATTATAGGTGCCTAAGAGTAAACTGGAACATAATTTTCGGTTCAAAAAGATTCCCTAGAGCCTAAAAACCCACGTTTTCAACCAATGTTACTTGCTAACAATAACCTGCTGTAGGGTTTCAAAGATTTTAATTAACCGTTTTTATTTTTGAGAAATGGCAACACTGCCCATTTGCAATGTTGTAGCGGGAGGGGTAGTTTATAAAGGATGGTGCTTGGCCGAGAGGGCTCAATTTTGGTGTAAGCAACTGTGGTGACTGTATCTCTAAAGGAGTTAAGAAAATAATAAAATATTAGTCTACATCTAGTGAGTTTTTATTACACTACGGTGCCAAGACACAAAGGAACTGTCCACCGAGTACTAGGGGTACAAAGGGCCATAGAGCAAGCTATTCTCGGCATAACCCTCTTAGATCGAATACGTAATACCGAAATCCGCCATCGGACGAAAATCTACGACAAAATGCTGTGAGCCATGCGCATGTGTCCTAGAGCTGGTTTGCCACTAAATAAGGTCATTTTTAAAATGAGTCACTCACACGCATCATATCATATTCATGTCATATTTTCTTGCTCTCTGACTGGATAATTAGCAATTTATGACTACTTTTCTTAGCTTGGGGTCTTACCTGTTAAAACAAACGTATGTGTTTATGAATAAAATAAATAAATTTGGCTCCATAAATGTACTATTTCTTACATTCGCATTGCATTATAATATAATTCCTCCAAATTTTCACATTAATCATGTTACAAAAGGTAGCCTCCGACATTCCTCCCACCTCTTCCTAAAATAAATTAATGTGCTAACAATAAAACCACCTCTATTCACTTTACATTCCGAATCCGGACACCAGCTGTCCGGCTGTCGTCCGCAAAGCTACAACACTGCACTGTCCGGGATTAATGTTATTTTTATTTAAACCTGTGGTGTGTACGTACATGGCTGTTTTGAGCATGAGAATTTATTTGTTGGGTTAAAATTGGATTTATCTTTATAAGATTTGAAATATTTGAATAGGTTATTGAAACATACATAACATCACGCCTGTAATCCCCGAAGAGTTAGACAGAGGTGTACTTAATAATTCACCCACATTTCGCCAGTTATGTTTAAGTGTCATGTAATAGAGGGCGAGCCTGTTTCCGACAACCGGAACCAAATCCAGACTGCGTGGCTGCTACTGAGAATTTCAGGTTGGGTCAAAAATTCTTGACCCGACCTGAAAATCGAACCCAGAAACTCTTGCTCAGCAGTCACGAACGAGGCAGTCTTTGAAATCAATAGGTTAACAAATTATACTTCGTATCTCTCCCGAAGATGATTACAGTTTACATGCAGCAGTACGAGAGTTGATGCTGTCCTTATCACACTTTTTAAAGCTATTTAAAAGCTTATAGAATTTATTTTTAAATAAATAGAAAAAAAGTAGTGTATTGACTAATTTCCCCCACTGCAGTGCGATCCGCCATTGCCGTTGCAAAGCCAATCCTTAACTCATTACGTGATTTAGTGTTGTCCGACTCACACGGAACTTTGCTTCGCCCGGAAATAACTTTCATTTCGTTACACCATTGGAAAAAGAAAGCGATCTTTTAAGGACGATAATGACAGTGTCGTAAAACTACAAAAAAAAAAAAAAAAAAAAAAAAAAAATTAGTTAAAAAACGAAAAAGAATCTCCTCATCGTCATCGGAAAGTAAAACAGCGTCATCTCCTTCGCGTTCACTGCTGCACGATTTAACCAGTGATCTAGAACGACAAGGTAAGTGAACAGACGAATACCTACACATATTGTTTTTTATCTACCGCCTTTGAGATTGCTCAAAAAATAAATATTTACTAAGTGTCACAAAATTAATATCATGTTCAAATGTGTTATCCCGACGTTTATCGTGTGTGGATATACTATCTGTTACCGTTATTTATCCAGGAACCTTCAACATCAACTCTAATATCCCGACGTATATCGTGTGTGGATGCATAAAGCCAAGTTGCAAGTGCCATAAAATGAATATATTCATTGTGATATCCCGACGTTTAGCGTGTGTGGATACTATGGCCGTCGTACGTGTACGACTACAACACTTGCTTAAATATCCCGACGCAAAGCGTGTGTGGAAAAAGTACCTACCTACATATTTACGGCGGGTATCTACTTATGATTATATTTTACGCCTTGGCAGATGAGATCCCAAATACTCAGGCACCATTAGAAGGCGAGAAACGGCTGATGAAAATCCTGATGAACTAGACCCGGATATTTTGCAGTTATTAGGTTCAGACCCCACACTAAATAAATCATTTGGAGACAATTTACACAAAGACTTGGCAACGCGGTGGAAACACATCTTAACTAACGGTCTGACTAAAGAGGAAAAAGTTGATATCCTAAAACAGTACCTACCTGCTGAAAATTGTATATACATGAAAGCACCCATGCTAAACCCTGAGTTAAAATCAGCACTGTCTGATTCCAACATTAAGAAAGATTCATACAGTGAGCAGAAACAAAATCAAATGGCTAGCTGTATCTCGGCAATCGGCAAAGCACTGAATGTACCTTTATCACAAACCGAAAACATTCCACAAGACATTATAAAAATACTTAGTGATGCAGGGCGGTTAATTTGCGATACGCACTACAGAGAATCTCTGTCTAGAAGATTCACTATCATTAATGCGATTAAATTAAAAAAGAGATATAATAAAAAACACTAAAATAGACGAGTATTTATTCGGTTCTAACTTGTCCGATTATCTAAAAGCCACCAAGGCTATAACAATGTCTGCCTCAGAACTAAGAGTCACCGCAAATAGTGCGAGATTCAATCAACAGCGCAATCAGCCGAGTACTTCCAAGTATCGTCAAATCGGTGCTTTAAACGCACGGGGGGCGCCGCGGGCACAAGCTGCCGAGTCGCGAGTGTACCCCAACCAATCTCGTATAGCTGGCAGGTTACAGCATTACATTTATGAATGGCATCTTATTACAAAGGATAAAACTATCCTTTCTTGGATTAAAGGATATCGAATATCATTTATTTGTGAACCACATCAGACAAGTACACCTAAAAGGTTATTCTCGCCCACAGAAGCTAACATAATTGATAATTGCATTTCTGGGCTATTAGAATCGGGTTTTATTTGTCAATGTACCCCATGTGAAAAGCAATTTATTTCACCTATATTTACAGTACCTAAGCCTAAAGGAAAACATCGTTTCATCCTTAATTTAAAGGAATTAAATAAATTCATTCGTGTTGACCACTTTAAAATGGAAGACTATCGCACTGCTTTAAAACTAATTGATCAAAATTGTTATATGGCAAGTATAGACTAAAAAGACGCGTATTTTTTGGTCACAATTGCCAAAAGCGACAGGATTTACCTTCGCTCTACTTGGAACTCAAAAAGATTTACTAAACAATCATTTGAATTTAACGTTTTACCATTTGGACTTTGTACTGCTCCCTACGTATTCACTAAATTATTAAAACCTGCATTGCATTATTTACGTTCATTGGGTCATCTACCAGTGAACTATAGACGATTTTTTATGCATCGGTAATTCATATAAAAGCTGCCATAATAACGTCGAAGCGACAAAAGAATTATTATTATGATTAAGATTTTTAATAATTGCTGACAAAAGTAAAATTTACCCAAGTAAAAAATGCCTGTTCCTTGGTTTCATATTTGATTCAAGTAACATGTCCCTAATATTACCTATTGAAAAGAAAAAATGCATAAAATTAATGTCAAAAAAATTGTTAAATACAAACAAATAAACAATCGGGAAACTTGCTAGATTTATAGGTCTGCTAACATCAGCATGCCCGGCAGTTAAATACGGCTGGTTATACACCAAGCTACTAGAAAGAGAAAAAATTCTAGCACTAAATTATTCTAACAATTACAATAAACACATGATATTAAGAGATAATATAAAAAATGATTTAATTTGGTGGAAAGAACATATTGACGCTTCATTTTGTTGCTTTCAAACAAATGATTATGCCCTTGTAATATTCAGCGACGCTTCAACCACTGGTTGGGGCGTAGTTTGCAATAACCAAACTGCTCATGGACATTGGAAACATTCCCAATCATCATTACACATTAATACTCTTTAATTACTTGCAGCTTTTTATGGTCTAAAAATCTTTGCTTCACACCTTAAATGTTGCAATATCTTACTCAGAATAGACAATACCACAGCAATTGCCTATCAACAAAATGGGTGGCATACAATTTATACATCTGAATAATATTGCACGCGATATATGGCAATGGTGTGAAAGGCGCAGTATACATGTTTTTGCATCTTATATCCAATCGAAAGATAACTTAATAGCAGACTTTGAATCTCGTCAGGAATATAATATAGACACAGAATGGGAACTGGCAGATTACGCATTTGATAAAATAATACTCTCACTCGGTGTTCCACAGTTCGATTTATTTGCAAATAGTCGGAATCATAAATGTTACAGATATGCTTCCTGGAAATTAGATCCAAATTCCGAAATTATCGATGACATTCAATTGGAAAAACATAAAATTTTATTCTTTTCCGCCCTTTAGTCTTATCTCAAAAGTCCTACATAAGATTAAAAATGACAAAGCAGCAGGTATTGTAGTGGTGCCATATTGGCCAACACAGCCGTGGTACCCAGTCTGGTTAAAATTACTAGTTTCGGAAGTACTGTATTTTAATCCTGACAAAAATTTACTGTGTTCTCCTTTCAGGGAGGAGCATCCTCTCCACAGAGATCTCACCCTAATGGCAGCGAAATTATCCGGCAGTCGCTGCTAAGGCGCGGAATACCCAAAGCATCTCTCGACATAATGATGGCCTCTTTTTCCATAAACACGCTAAACCAATATAATACTTTACTAAAATCATGGTGGCTATATTGTAATGGTAAAGGATTAGATTACTGTGATTCCCACACTACTCAATTAATAGAATTCCTGACTGAGAAATTTAATTCAGGTGCTAGTTACAGCACACTTAATAGTTACCGTTCTGCAATATCAATATTGTTAGGTCAGGAAGTAACTTGTGGTTTATCGTATATAGCCACTCGCACCAAAATACCACACCACCTGGAATCCCAAGTTTGTGGTGGATTATTTAATAAATTATTATCCTCATGATTCTATTTCACTAAAAGATTTGTCATTAAAAACCGTAACTCTTTTAGCACTAGCATCTGCTCAGAGAATGCAAACTTTAAGCCTAATAAAAATAAAAAATATTACTTTTGATTCAGATAAAATCATAATTAAAATCGAAGATTTAATAAAAACCTCAAGGCCAGGTGCTTACCAACCGTTGATTCTGTTGCCGTATATTAAAGAAAACCCTAAGGTTTGCCCAGCTTTAACCCTCAATCATTATGTAGATAAAACTGTTTGCTTACGTGTCACTTGTCAAGAAGACTCTTTATTTTTAAGTTATCAAAAACCACATAAGAAAGTGGGTTCTCAAACTTTGTCTCACTGGGAAAAACAAATTCTAGAAAAGAGTGGTATAGATGTAAAAGTGTATGGTGCGCACAGTACAAGGCACGCATCTACGTCCGCTGCTCGCAGAGCAGGTGTCAATCTGGAAACTATTCGAAAGGCCGCAGGCTGGAGTGAATCTTCCCATGTATTCCAAAAATATTATAACAAGGATGTATGTACCCCTAATGAAACTGAATGTGTAGATGCACTCTTTAGATGATTATTTGTTATTTTTGAATGATAAATGACTATTATAGACAGATGGGTTATGTTTCAGTTATTAAAAGAAAATAAATAGCATATATCGATCGCTTAAATATTAAATTTTTTCGATGCTCTAAACATCTGCATGTAAACTGTAATCATCTTCGGGAGAGATACGAAGTATAATTAAGAATCAAACGAACTTACCTTGTGAAGTTTGATATCTAATTATACGAGTGTCTTGACCGAAGATGATTACACTCCCTCCCTCCCTGATAATCCCGAGACCTATCGAAAAAATCCAGCTCTAAAAAATGAGTTAAGGATTGGCTTTGCAACGGCAATGGCGGATCGCACTGCAGTGGGGGAAATTAGTCAATACACTACTTTTTTTCTATTTATTTAAAAATAAATTCTATAAGCTTTTAAATAGCTTTAAAAAGTGTGATAAGGACAGCATCAACTCTCGTACTGCTGCATGTAAACTGTAATCATCTTCGGTCAAGACACTCGTATAATTAGATATCAAACTTCACAAGGTAAGTTCGTTTGATTCTTAATTAATACCGTACTTCAATTTGCAGTTTTGTAACCATTTCTGACAACTGCCAAAGAATTACAGTTTATTTAATACTTGAAGCACACATAATGTACAGAGACGGACTTAATGCCAATGGCATTCTCTACTAGTCAACCTTTCGGTGACGCAGAGACAAACTGTGGTAGGTGGAATTGAGAAAATTGTGGATTTAATATTGACCGTTGTGGTTTATCGAGAAATCCGGGACTATTTAAGTTGGTAATCAAGCTGCTTACCAATATTTTTTTTCTAACTTTACAATAATGGTGTGACGACATGTCTAAGTGAATTAATGTGGACAATGGACGTGTCTAAATTAGTCTAAGTGCATGTACATAAATAAACTTAAATGTGTTCCGAAAGTCTGACAACCAACCTTTCCAATGGGTACCGTATTACCCAGTACTAACTGGGTTATGGAGGTCTAATAGGCAGTCGCTCTATGTAAAATACTTGTATTCTGCTACATGCGGTTAGACTGGAAGCTGACCCCAACATGATGATAACATAAAGTTTCCGGAATAAAATGTCTAAATGATGATGACAACGACATCAAAATCTATTGTATACTTTAGAAGAACGAAATACAGGCTGAGACGAAGAACGTCTTGGTTTCATACTATTTTTCTAGATCGTGGTGGAGACGTTTCGTGTTGTATATTTAAGTACTTGTTAAGGAACTGGCATTTTGCCCACCTGATGTTAACCGATAGCCTCAAGTTGTTACTAAAACTGTCTTGTGTGTCACTGATATTTAGACCTGACTTATGAGGTATATCATTTTGTTTCAAGTATGGATATACTGAAACTACAAAGGAACACTACTTGCTTTTATAAAGAAATAATTTATAGAGGTGTTTTAATCAGAATATAAATTAAATGGAGTGGTAATAAGAGAGTGAATTCTGAAAATTGGCAATGTCAGCAAAATAGCTGTCATTTATTCCATTGTTTAGATCAATACATCAATTATATACTATATAATTATGTTCTATAGTTTTTTTTTTTTGTTAATTTTTTTGCATAAGATTCTGTAATATCTCCTCTTGGGAGCCAGTGCCATCTGCACTGGCTCCTGTAACACACGTCTATCACCTAGCACAGGAATCATGGAATTCACACAATTTTGTAACCACTTTCTTGTGTAATAAAGATAATTGATTTCCTTTATTTATTTTTATACATATCATTTACATTTTTAAATATATCTTTACAAAGTAATATAAAAAAACATTTAAAAATATATATATTGATTATTATTATTGAATGTCACAAAATGAAACTAAAAAATATCGCAAAAAAATTATGTGGTGTTACTGATTATTTAGTTTTAGGTGTAAAAAGTAATCGGGCATCATAAAAACAGTTCATAATCAATTCTTGAGAGCATCATAGAGCGATGTTCGATCATTTCAAACGTCATAATTATTGTTCGGTAAATCAAAACAGCGAAATATTTGGCAGCAACTTGCGACGTTGCCAACTTTCAGAATACCCGGCTTAAAACTTTGAGCTTTCAACCGCCGCCGCCGGCCCCTGGGAACTTGAAATTGACCCTGACTTGCTACTAAGCGACCTTGTCTTTGATTGTACTTTTCTGGTTATAAATGTTCAACTATACAAGGTGTAAACAGACCCTTGACAAAGCCGTCAACTAAGCATTTTGTACATCAAACTAATAGCTTTATGCAAAAATTATTGCTGGGAAACGACGTTGGGGGTGAAAAATCACGTTTTACGGTAGGACTAGAAGAAACGCACTCAAAGCATTGCGCTGATGGATTGAATAGTATAGGGGTCGTGGAGGTGTTTAAAGTAACATCTTAATTTAAAAAAAAGTATTTAAAAAGAAAAAATTGTGAAAAAGTTGGAACTTTGTCCCCCAATATCTCCGTAATTAGAAGGTTCGCAGGTATGGTATACAACAAAAAAAATATTGCAAAGACGGGGAGAACAAGTGCCTTTCGGCTTCGTTAAGGATCTATTTACACCCTTTAATATTGTAGTATACCTCATGGAACTGCTAATATCTAAGTAAAATATCTACATATATGTAGAATCCGGTCATTAGTACGGACATAAAATGAATAGCAAGTGCGCTGGCGGTGATGTCACGTGATCTACTTACAAGTCTACCCACACCACAGCGTGCTTCTACAGAGCCTTGATGTTCACCTCGAGGCGAGGGCGACAGTCAATGTTTGATCGCGGCGGAGTTGAAACGTCTTGGAACTATACCCGATCCATAGTTCCCCGTGTTATTGTGTTAAGTTGTAATCACAAGTAATTCGTTAGTTTTGCTATAAACAGTGTATCGCACCAAGTGTGTTTTCATAGCACGAAACCCATCGTCTGCCCACATGATGTTCGAGCCTAACGGAATAAATCCTGACATATTCGAAATATATACATAATCATCATTTCAGCCGAAAGACATCCACTGCTGGACATAGGCCTCCCCCAAGTGTCGCCACTTTGACCGATCCCGTGCGTCTCGCATCCAGCGGGTCCCCGCAACCTTAACCAGGTCATCGGTCCACCTAGTGGGAGGTCTTCCAACGCGACGTCTTTCAGTTCGCGGTTGCCACTCCAGAACTTTCCGGCCCCATCGGCCATCCGTTCTGCGAGCAATATGCCCTGCTCACTGCCACTTAAGTTTGGCTATTCTTCGGGCTACGTCGGTAACCTTGGTTCTCTTACGGATTTCCTCATTTCTGATTTGATCAAGCAAGGAAACTCCGAGGATAGCCCTCTCCATTGCCCTTTGGGTGACTAAGCCTTCTGATGAGGCCCATTGTGAGCGACTACGTTTCGGTCCCGTATGTAATAACTGGCACTACACAGACCGATTCGTCTGCTCATAAACACCCACCCGCAATAACTTCAGTTTATCCGTGATCATGGTGCTTGCAACAGCGCCGAAATATCAGTAAACATGGTAAATATTCCGTTTCTAGTGTTAATGATAACAACAGCAAATAAATTCATAAATCCGTAGAATCAGATATAACCGTAACTAGATGTCTGATATTATTACCGTGTAACGTAAACATTGTGGTTTCCAGCGCCTGTGATTAACACCATTTCAGTAGCGAAGCGATTTAACAGTTTCTATGAAACTCGAAGTAAATAAACAAGTATTTAACGTTAATCCTTGTTTATTTCACTGAAAGCAAGTTGGTTTGTAATTAACGGTTGAAGCTTCTTCCGAAATTTGTCTACCGGATAAATATTATCACCGAATCTATTTAAGTAGGCAAGCAGAGTTCTAGTGTTTTTTTTCATGATTTTATTGTATTGTATAACGGACTGGGGACACCACTCCATGGTTTTGTGCCTTGTGACTGGGACTGTAGCTATATTTTACTGTTATCTTTGTTTCGACAATTTAAAAGTGCCTGTAACTGGCCTACTTGAAATAAATGCTTTGATTTTGATTTTGATGTCCAAAGCGCATATTTTGCGCACAATGGGGGATATTTATTCGATCCACCACATGATATGTTGTGCTGGTAAAAAATATACGATTTAGTTTGAACCTCGAAATTAGTTATGATAATAACTTTTCCCAGTGACAATTACAATAACAAGCCAATAAAGAAGTATCTGCCTCGGAAAGCATGTTAAGCCATTGATCCCGTAGATCTTTGACAGTCGTTACAGTCAGTGGCCCAAAAGTCTGACAATCAGTCTTACCAAGGGTATCGTATTACCAAGTATTAACTGGGTTCTGAAGGTCAGATAGGCAGTCGCTCCATGTAAAAAATACAGGTATTCAGCTGCATCCGGTTAGACTGGAAGCCGATCCCAATATAGTTGGGAAAAAGCTTGGCTGTAAATGATAGAAGTACCTACCTTCCTAAAACCGAAAATCTCCAAGACAATTTTTTTTCACAGTTTATTTCTGATTATGCATCCATGTCCAAATTACAGTGATCTTTATTATTGTTATAAGGAGGCTGGGGTTTTGTTGCTGCCACTGACAAGGCTGTCAAATAACAGTGATCTGTTTTTTCATAACAATAAGGTTGTTTTTGGGTGGCTGCTGACAGACGTAAAGGGACTGTGAAAGGACTGTGAGTAGCTTCTCTAAGGATAAGAACTATGGTGATTGATTATGGTAATTCGTCTTGGTAATAAGGAAATGCCTTCATCATTACGCTTAGCTAAACTGATGATTGTGGTGTTGCTATTATGGCACGAAAAGTATTTATAACCTATACACAGTCTAAATATAAAGGATACAAAGCCAAAATCCGGGATATTAAGGTTCTAATGGAAAAACCCAATAACACTCTACCTTATTTGGGAACTGAACCCACGACCTCATTCTCAGCAGTAACGCTTGCGACTGATGACGCAGTTATTTAAAGAAAAATAATGTCGAAGCAAAAGTTGATAGTCAAGGAGTCTGTTTGTGTTATGACATTCCTTACACCGTGAATAACATTGAAGGCTCGTGCAGAATTTTTAAGACTTCACGTAGTTTATTCCCAACTAAAGTCACCTTCTCTCACTGTTCAAACTGCATCAAAAATAAGCACAAAAAATCAATCACAAACAACGTTTCCTTTCCGTGCTCGATACACATTCGCGGCGGTCGCTTCTGAAAAAGATTAAGCCTTTATCTATTGGGGTCAACGGTCCACATTGTGAGGCCCAACAAAGCACTGGGTTATAAATCATGGTACAGGTAATTTCCTACCATTACTACCTTTCTAACGATCTGTATTGTTCCGTGCTGTATGCACGAGAAAATGGGCAGCGTGGCACAAATTACCCCCGTGTGTTTTGCAGGGTTTTGAGGCTTAGAGAAAATAGGGCGATATGAATAGTGGTGTATCGTTTGTCTGTGTGTTTTTTAATTTATTTAACTTCATGTATAATAGCAGTGTAGTAGTAGTGTTGTTTAGTGGTACATAGGCGGACTTAATGCCACAAGGCATTCTCTAGGCCTGTGGACGGCGAGTTAAGGGCCAGCACGCCGTCCGGCCGTCTTATGATTATAGACCGTTTCGACGGCGCGTTCGTGTTCCACGCGCGCCTCAAAGAGATTTCAGCAACCAAGTAGGGGTCCACAAGGGTCGATGCCTGCCAGGGCTGCGGGACTGTCATGTGTGTTATCTGTTCGAGACACCGTGGCCCTGGAACACAAAGGGCAAAGAAGGAACATGGATGGGTTTTAGTCAGTACAAGTCTGACACTCCTTTCCGCTCCGCCCAGAGTGGGTCATTTGATGATTGTTTCTATAATTTACATTGAAAACGGGATATTTAAAATATTTACTATATTTTTTCTGTGTTATTGATAGTGTTAGTGACCAGTTAAACAAAAAAAAATCTGTTTGAAAGGTTGATCACCTTGTGGTCGACCATCTTATGACTATTGGTTCCCAGTAAAATCTTAATTGTTTCCAAATATAATCTTAATTTCAGTGTCGAACTAGTCACCTATTTATGCCCATTCCTCCGGTCAGACTGTGAATTACCAAAAGTTATGTTAAAAGTTCTCTACATAGTGTATATCTTATCGCTATTGGTTGCCCAGAAAATCTTAATTTTGGTGCTCAAATAGTCACTCACCTATTTAGGTCAATAACTCCGGCGAAAGTGGTGAGTATGGTATCACATTTTGTCTGTTAGTCTCTTTAAAATTCTTCTGGTAGTCTCTTTAAAGTTTCTTTTTTTTTTCAAATATATACGACCCATGTTAATAGTTGATTTGAAAAATAAAAAATGCAGTGATATTTGTCCGGGATAAAACTGGAGTAACCTAGATAGGTTGCAAACTCAGCCAGCTCACGTGTCAGTGGGCTGGCCACATCTGTCAATATTTCACCGGGACATGCCATCTCACGGCGATTTCGACGTTTGGATTCTGTCGAATGTCTCTAATGCCCGAATTTCTTCTTTTAAAACAAAAATACACATCTTTAAAAAGAACTCAACATATATGTACCTAAAGACTTTTAAACAAATAAAAGGTTATCCAAACAAAAACAAAGTTTTAAACAAAAACAACAAACTTTTGATAAACAGTAAAGGATCGCTTGTCTAAAAAGATTTTTGACAAAGAAAAACTTTGAGTTCGTAGAAAAACGTAAACAAAGTGAAACATTATCAATCAAAGTTGTTTTGTTTGAGACTTTCCCTAATAATAAGTCGCAACTCGAAGCTCGTGGTTAAAGACACAGGCACCATTTTTTGTAATCACCACCTTGTCTTCGAATTGTTGGTTCCAGGACATGTTGTTTTCTAAACAATAACAGCTGCTCGGGTCGATCTTTAGGTTCAGCCGCGCTTGAATAGGTTGGTCCGCGGATGGGTGACGACCAATTACAAACGTAGTTTCCTCTGTGCCTCGGATAGCACGTTTATTCGTTGGTCCCGGCTGTCATTTGTAGATTTGACAGTCGTTCAGGCACTCATCATCATCTGCCTAGCCTTTTCCCAACTATGTTGGGGTCCTCTTCCAGTCTAACCGGATGCAGCTAAATACCAGTATTTTACATGGCGGAGTGACTGCCTATCTGACCTTAACCCTGTTGGTACTGGGTAATACGATACCCCTTGGTAAGACTGGTTGTCAGCCTTTTTGGGCTTCTAACTACCTGTAACAACTGTCAAAGATGACAGCCGGGAACAACGGCTTAACGTGCTTTCCGAGGCATTGAGAAAAAACTAAAATGCTTACTTGAGTTCAAACTCGACTTACTAGTACGTCAGTAACATTACAAGTGATTCAATGTTAATAATGGTAATCCATAAGCAGGATATGTAATAAGTACTCACACATTTATGTTTTTCTTGATAATAAAACTTACAGCTTATATCTTTTTAATACTAAACCAGGCAAATCCTGACAAAGATCTAGTACTGACACCAACAAACAAAGCGATCAATCACCTTTGTACCAATATCCGAAACATTGTACGTTTAAATGTCTTCATTTACCGAAGAAAATGCTTTTATTTCTATATTTTGCTCCAAACTGTGTATATTGTTCCCTTTTCAATGGCTCGACTCAAAAGAAGAGTTATGTTCTGTAGGTGTTAAAATAAAAGTTACATTAAGATTCTTTTTCGTTGGTAAAAGGTACGCTTTTAACATTATCTTTTTTTTTTCATTTGAAGCAATTTCTGGTTCATTCAAAAGGTGATGACGTAATTTTTTGTTGAAAGCGGTTTTACTTACCGAGGAATAGCGATAGTCAGACCTATAATGGTACTTCATTTAAGAATGATTTTTATTTTCATAAAAATAAAGATTCCTTTTGGCTATTAGCTTTTTGTTGCTTACATTTCACCAAAGAGAAGCCCAATACACGGTGTTTTTTTTTTATCCCGTAACTCTTAAGTATGAATGAGACAATAATATCAAAGAATCAACTGGCATATGAATTATTTTTCAATTATCATTTTTTCTCTAATAAGTCTCGATTTTTAATGTAAAACACCCTTAGGACAACTTCAACTTCTTAGCTTTAAACATGAATGATTGGTTTAAATGAAAATGAATTACTCGTGTTTTTCATCATCATCATCATTCTCTTGCCCTTATCCCAATTCATTTGGGGTCGGCGCAGCATGTCTTCTTCTTCCATACTTCTCTAATACTCGTCATCTCGCCTGACACCTCCTTTCTTGCCATATCATTCTTTGGTCTTCCTCTACTCATATACCCATTCACATTCATACTCAAAACTTTCCTCACAACATTTCCCTCATTCCTCCGCATCACATGCCCATACCACGACAACCGATTACCACACAACTTTTCAGTCACCGGCGCCACTTTCAAACTTCCTCTTATATACTCATTTCTTATTTTATCCATTCGCGTAACACCACACATCCCCCTTAGCATTCTCATCTCCGCCACATGCAAATGCCTTTCATTCATCCCTTTTGTGGCCCAACATTTTGATCCATACAAGACAGCAGGTGTGTGTATACATTACTCGTGTTTTTCAGTGAAACTTAAATTAATGATGATTGATGATATCTTCGAAACTATGCATTTTTGGACCACATATTCTATAATTTTTTGTATTATTTTTACTTATAAAATATAACCCTACAGTTATGGGATATAAAAAAAACACATTGTATAATTTCCCATCAGCCAAAATGACGAACTTCCATACCAACTTTCAACCCCTATCCTCCATTAGGAGATGAATTTTCAAAACTTTTTTTATCCTTATCTTCGTTACATTAGGAAAACATGCTTCGGGACTTGAAACGGGTGAGCCGTTTGGCTGTTCAGTGCATTGTCAATGAGTAAAAGAATTTAAGATTTTTAGTTTACACGTCATGCTATTGTAGATGGATGTTCACGACTAAAACTATACCAAACCATAACTGGTTTTTTGATTTAGATATTGAGCATCACCCAAACATAGGTGTTTTTCAATAGACTTGACTCCAAACGCCAGATTTTATGTTAATCCTCAACGATGGCTTTCCGACATCCCTAATCTGAATCTTCAAGAAAAGAGGACCCTAACTTCCTAACTAATATTATAAATGCGAAAGTAAGTTTGTTTGTTACCTTTTCACGCCTAAACTACTGAACCGATCATCCTGAAATTTCGCATATACGTTGTCAGATATACAAAACCGGACATAAGGTACCTCTCATCCCGAAAATAAGTACTGTTCCCGAGGAAAACAACAATAACGTTCTTATGATAATAGATGGCGCCACGTATCTTTCGAAACATGATTGAATTATAATATCACAAGCAGAGTACAACCCGAATTTATTGTGAAATTATAAAATAACGCGAAAGAAGCAGCGGGCAAAAGCTAGTATATTATAAGTTCTGTAACCGTGAATGATTTATCAAAGTTAATCACTTTTGTTTCCGAATTAGATCAATGGCCTGAGATGAGACTGCCCTAGGTCAGGCCCGAAAATCACTTCGACAATCTCGTAATTTAATGCTGAACCAGGCTTTTGAATTTCTGATTAAATGTGACGATTTTCATCATGAAAATGTTTAAAAAGTTCTGCACCGTAGAGAGCCTCTCTCTAATCTAACAATATAAATACTGTCCTAATAAAATAAGTTTACTGCGACAATCAATCGTAAACATTTCTGTCCGTTATCGAACAGGACAGAGCCTATAATATTTTTATTCCCATCCCTAATTATTAGCTTCAACATAACCCCATTAAAACAGCAATCCGAATCAAACCTAAAATGTAACAGCACTGCATCCAAATTACGTAACACACTTTCTATCGCGTTCCGAAAGTTTTTGAAAGAAGATCCATCCATTTCTTCATAATCGTTGAAAAACGTCATGTTCAACATCGTAAATAATTCAATGTATGTTGTTGTATTGTTCACAAAATATTATCACGCCTGTAATCCCCGAAGGGTTAGCCAGAGGTTTACCTAATACTACACCTACATTTTTCCAGTTATGTTGAAGTCCCTTGTAATAGGGGGCGGGCCTACTGCCATCAACGGGGCATAAATCCTGAGTCCGTGGCTGCTATTGAGAAATTCTTGATAGAAAAACCCAATAACAAGTTGCCGCTTGCTTTCGACCTGGAAATCGAACCCAGGACCTTTCACTAGACCAACGAGGCATTCAAGGTTAAATAGAGGTGTACCTAATACATAGAACACCCACATCACATGTAACAGGGGGCCAGCCCATTGCCATCAATCAGGCACAGGTAATAGAGGCGATTATATTTCCAATTTGCCATCAACTAGACGCAAATCCAGACACCGTGGCTGCTACTGAGAAATTCCTGAAGAAAAACCTATGAACTCTTCAATTGAAAGGAATTGCCATTGCGTGTTACACAATAACTCCGCAGGTTACATAATAATATAGAGAACGGCGAAACGCGTCGACGTGAAGCAATAAAATGTTGATTCCGATAACTTTATGACCGAGTTTTACAACTTCCTTGAGAAAACCAATAAATTCCGACGGAGGGCGAACAGGAAGACAATATCGGATAATATACTTATTTGACTGGGGTAGTTTATTTACTAAGGTTATATATTTATTCTATTTTAAGCCTTATATTGAGCAGTTGTTATTGGTTCTGGAAAAAGTATTATTGTGAGTAAAGAAAATATTAAAAGAAAAATCACTTGGATATCCAAACAACTCTAATTATTTTTTTTTCCTTTTTATATCAAAACGATACCCTAATTTCTCCTGTATCGTGTCGGGTGCATTTACGAACATTTAAAACTCACACAAAAAGCAAGACCCGGAACAACTACCTGTAGATCATACAAATATTTGTTCCGTGCAGGGATCGAACTCGCGACACGAAGCGTAGCAGCCAATCGCTAAGCCACTGCGCCAACCGTGCATTCATTGTCAACGAGTTACAGGCCCTAACTAAAGAAGTACAATATAACATTTAATTTTGATTCTTTTCAAACCATCTACGCCTGCTCAAATAAACTTCAAAATTACAGAAACGCAGTGTGCGGAGAATCTTTTTGCAGGCGGTAAATGAAATGACCTTACTAAGGCAAATGTACGATTTATGGACATTTTCATTTTTAATATTTCCTATTTCTACTAATATCTATAATTTTAGAGTATGGTCTCAATCATCTGCCTTTTTCGATATGTTGGGGTCGGTTTCATGTCTAACTGAATCCAGATTATTGGTAATATTTGACATGGAGCGACTGATTGGGTGCCTAATACGATACCTTTTGGTAAGACTGGTTGTTAGACTGTCAAATTTCTGACTAACCGTAACGACTGTCACAGATCTACAAATGACAGCCGGCACCAGCGGTTTAACGTACTTTTCCATCCTAGACCGACCTCGGTAAGCACTGCTAAACCTCGAAGATCGATCTATGCGACTGTTAACCTTCCAACCTCATATCTCAATAAAACGGTTTATTACGTCCAAATAAACGTCCAAAATCATTAAAATTGCTCCACAAAATGGGGAAAATTCTGATGTGGGTTGGTTCGTTCTGGCTCTAACTGGGCCCACTGTCACACATTAAGAGCAATAAGTTGCCTATCGTATGTATCCGTGAACATTTGTGATGGCGATTACGACAGCCTAATGGGGGTGAAATTGCTCACCCTGATTTATTTAGGGGTGAAACGCGAGGGTTATTTTTGTACACAATGTTCATTAGGTAAGAAGGAAATAAGTGTGGAAAATTAGTGGGAAGTGTCATCGTGTCAAATTATATGACGGTAATGAGGGAGTGGCAACCAAAATTCCAATTTACAGTCAAAGACCGTGGAAAATGAAAATGTTTGAAAGAGACCTTCACCTTGAGGTGTTCCTGTTAGTCAATTACGTTTCTATATGAACTAACTTTATTATTAAAACTAACTTATTTAAACTTCATCATCATCATCTGCCTAGCCTTTTCCCAACTATATTGGGGTCGGCTTCCAGTCTAACCGGATGCAGCTGAATACCAGTATTTTATATGGAGCGACTGCCTATCTGACCTCCGCAACTCAGTTAGTACCGGGTAATACGATACCCCTTGGTAAGACTAGTTGTCAGACTTTTTGGGCCACTGACTACCTAACGACTGTCAAAGATCTACAAATGACAGCCGGGACCAACGGCTTAACGTGCTTTCCGAGGCACGGAGGAAACTCGGTATGCAATGGGCGGTCACCCATCCACAGACCAACCTAGGCAAGCACGGCTTAACCTAAAGTCGACCCGAGCGGCTGTTATTATTTAGCCACGAGCTCCTCAACTTATTAAACTAACTTATTTAAACTTATAAGTAACATTATAGGTGGTGGCTCCCGACCACCGTAGGCGCGGGCCTGTGGACGGCGAGTTATGGGCTAGCTCGCCGTCTGGCCGTCTTATGACGACAGGCCGTGTCGACGGGGCGTTCGTGTTCCACGCGCGCCTCAAAGAGATGTCAGCAACCACGTAGGGGTCCGCATGGGCCGATGCCTGCCAGGGCTGCGGGACTGTTCGAAAGAGATACCGTGCACCCTTCAGCGATTACAGGCCTGACGTTATGTTATATTATCTTAATCATTAAGATTCTGGGATCCACTTCTTTGAGATAAATATATTTTCCTTAACTTACCTATTACTGGATCAACTCCTAGTAATTCGTAAAAATCTTCTCGTTTTCATTGAATCGTAATAGCTGGCAATGGAAATAATATTGTGATCTATTGGAAACGACATTACTGTGTGCAGCCATTAAAGTAGCTATTACGAGAGATGAAGAAACAAGTGAATGTGAATAGTCGGCATTTGTTTTGCTTCTACCATTTACATAAGTGTGGGCCTACGGATCTTTTACAGCTAGGTTAGGTTTGATATCAGCAATCCAACAACAGATTATATTCTAATAACTATAGAGATCACTGTTATTTCACAGACGTATTAAAGACAGCAACCTTATTGTAACGATTTTAAAGATAACTGTCATTTTGACAGTGATACCCAATCAGAAGGAAACTAACTATGAAAGAAGAATAGTAAACACGACGACCAATCAAGCTATGCAAAGCTAAATAAGCTGGTCTTTCATTGTACGGGAAGCTGATACAAAGCGAGTTCAGGTTATACTGACTACTGCTGTGTCGCCGCGTTACCTAAACGTAACGTTAAGGCACAAAGGGATCATAAGAAGATATCAGAAGGAATACGTCAATCATGATCGATCATCTATCCATAGGCTGGTTGAACCAAACGAAGCTTGACCTCGAAAATGGAACAATGTTCTGCCTGTGGATGTCATTTTACCAGTAGCCTTTTTCTATTAGAAAACTACAATAAAATGGTTTGAAAAACTGTCATATAAAGAAACGAAAGAAAAGTTAATTAAACTTTATAGCATAAAATAACTGCAAAAAATCCACGCATCTGCACACACACACGCACATACACACACGCACGCGAGTCACACAAGACATTGTTAAACATCAGATTTCTTTTTATTTTCTTAATTTTGTAATATCATTTTGTTTTTTTTGTAAAAAGGTATTCCTCATTCACCACTTACCTTGTCAACTATCACATCAACAAATTATGTGTTTTAATTTTAAGTAAACGCAACTCCGGCCCCCAAGATACAGGCGCAGCCTAGTTGGGGGACCTCTGATTTCTAAATATATTAAAATTTTACTTGTTACGATTATTCATAGCGCTAAGTTAGGTTAAGAAAATGTTTGTAACAAGGGTTTAATAAATTTATTCTTATTCTTATTAAAAATTAATGAGCGTTAATAATCGCCGATTTAGTGACCACAATCTTATTCGTGGATGTGAAGTAGAGATAATGGTGTTCGTATCGATTGCGAGGGTCCCAGTGTCCTTGAACTCAATGAAATATGAGATTTCGTGAATTCATTTAACCTCATACAAATCTATAAATAAAATGTACATGGTTCCTTACATTTCTACGGAGGTGATAAAAAGCACAGCATTTGGTAAAATATTCGAGCTTTTTGTTACAAATGTATAATCGGTCTTATTGGATTTTGATCTATTGTCGTGTTTTTGCTTTAGTACCCTATGTTAGGAGCCTAGGAGCTCGTGGCTAAATAATAACAGCCGCTCGGGTCAATCTTTGGTTAAGCCGTGCTTGCCTAGGTTGGTCTGTGGATGGGTGACCACCCATTACATACCGAGTTTCCTCCGTGCCTCGGAAAGCACGTTAAGCCGTTGGTCCCGGCTGTCATTTAAAGATCTTTGACAGTCGTTAGGTAGTCAGTGGCCGAAAAAGTCTGACAACCAGACTTACCAAGGGGTATCGTATTACCCAGTACTAACTGGGTTGTGGGGGTCAGATAGGCAGTCGCTCCATGTAAAATACTGGTATTCAGCTGCATCCGGTTAGACTGGAAGCCGACCCCAACATAGTTGGGAAAAGGCTAGTGTAAGGTTAATTAGTCAAGATGTGGGTATATTCGTCCAGTTTACTATCATGGATACAATAATGTAACACATTATTGTATGCATGATGGACATCAAATTTGATAAATATTAAAGTACTACTTATTATTATTATTTAAGTTTTAATATTAAATCGATTATTGAATTGTATCGAATCAGAATCGACTATGGCAATATTTTGTCTATGAATTATTTTTGACGTTTGAAAGCACTGTGAAATAGATTCATTCGTTATTCGACGGTTGAACCAAACGTTTCTTTAAAAATAAATCCGTTTCTATCATTGAAATCATCGTTTAATTTTAGAGATAAAGAGTAGATCCTTTACTAGGCAGATGATGATGACCCTATGTTAGTGAAGGAATAAATAACACACTGTGTTATTTTTAATGGCTGTGTCACTGTAAGGTTATATTATTCTGTTTATTGTGTATTATTATTATTATTTTTTTTTTAATTTATGATAATTTGTGTTTAATGCTCTTTTTTATGTATAATGACTTGTTTTTTTTAATGTATTATGATTTGTGTTTTTACTTTTTTCAAAACCTGACCTGACCTGTAATTTTTGATAATTATTAATAAATAAACTAAACTAAACTAAACTAAACTAAACTAATGAAACAATTCCCGACTTTAAAAGGCCTCTATAATTGTCATATTGTAGCGGAATATCATCCTCACAGTAACAATATAGTACGTAGGGTACATCGAAAATATTGTGCCCAAACTAAGTTTTTATATGTACCTACTATGCATTGATTTTTTGTTACAAATTTTGTATAAAAGGGACCGTCTTTTCTAAATACATTCATTCCATATTTCAGCCATCACCACGAGTCTCATTTTCATACCTTGCGTACCCAACAATATTTTATGACGTAAAGAGCGTGCATTCTAAAAGTTACCAAGATCGTAAGTAACTGTCACATTTACCTATTATTGTCAATCATTTTTGAAGGAAATTGTAATTTATTATTTCTATAAATAATACTCATATTTTAAGGCTATTTGCGACAGTCGAGTCACCAGCACATTAAGTTACCACAAGCTATCAAATTTCTCCAAATGATTTTAAATCATAAAATGATAAGATAAGTTCAAAATCGAATGAGAAAATTTGACAGTTTGTAGTAACTTGATGCGCTAGTGACTGTACCATAACTCAAAAAGCACACATTTTTAGTGAAAATCTAGTATCACATTCAAGTAATATGTACTTTATTGCTGAAAAATGCGTTATTATTTTTACTTTTATACAATCTATAAAAAGTTAGTACCCGTTCTCAAACTCAACCCAATTTTAAGTGCTCCATTGTGTTGTATCAGACTTCGCTATGTGCCTTTTGAGAATCCGTTTGTAAGTTTTATAAAATGGCCGACCATTACGAGTAGCAAACAAAACAGGAGTCAGGGAATTCGCATAAAATACCCCATTTTGCAACTTAGTATACTCGTGAAATTTGTTCAATCACAAAACTCCCGGTAACTTACTACAACGATCTTTTGTCACGCCATGAAGGAGCGAGACAGGTTGGTTTTGACAAGAGAAAGAAAGAGACAACAGCATAAATAACAGTTTTATCTTTGACGTCTGACGGTAGAATGGTTTTAGGAGCTCGCTCGGTATTAGGTATCTATTACAAAAACGTGAATTTATTTGCAGTAAAAATCTTCATAAGGCTTATCTGTGATGAATGGGCGCTGTAAGGAATAAAGTATTCAATTGAATTGTAGACTGAAGACTTCATTCTTATCTTCGTTTTAACTTCATTGCCTAAAGAGAGAACTGTTGTGTTTTTATCTTGATTATCTTTTGTTTTCAGGTCAAGAATGATTCGGGGTAAATATTGTGTACTGTAGATGTTTACGTGACGTGATATCTACAATACGTCTTCTACAAAACTAGGAGGCAGTGTGTCGAACCTGGTAAGTGCTAATAAAATTCTGTACTCAAAATACAGGGTGAATTTTTCAAGTGGGCGTGTATGACTAAATCCGAAACTATAAGGAATATCAATACATACTCTGAGGAGTCTCGGACCCGATTTTTATGAAAACTAAAACTGCATCATTGGATTTTTGAAAAATCAATATTCGTAGCCAGTAATCGAACCTGTTCGCAGGCTCGGTAGAGCGACGATCTGCGTAGAGTGGCTGGTAGCAACTGGATGAGAGTTGCCGAAAATCGAGTCACCCGGCGTGCGATTGAAAAGGCCTTAGCCAGCAGTGGACTGTTGTGGGCTGATGATGATGATATATCGAACCCGTTGAGTTTGAAAAAAAACACTGTATTAACACACCATTCGATAGCGTCATTATACAACTCTAATGCCCTCTTTCACTTAAGTACACAAGGCGACAATTAAATGAGAACGTTAAATATATGAGTAATCGAATTCCAAAATAACCTAAGCAGATGGCACGCTATGCAGTTGAACTTTTAACTTTCAGCGCTGAGTCGAGGGCTGAAGATCAAAAACCAACGAGTTCGAAGGAACGGTTTGGTCTTAAAGCTATTCTTGGAACCCCTTTCTTGGAATGTTAGAATATGGTACAAGTTGTCCTGTTCTCATACGACCGAAGCAATAACAATCTATACAAATAAATGAATTGAAGTGTCTATTTGTAATATCAATACAGCTTTTTACTGAATGCATATGAAAGTTCAAGTTCATATGACCCTAATCTATTTAAGTCGCGAGTTAATAGCCTTCTTTTGGGTTAGCTCGTTCCATCGTCGACCTTATCTTTGTCCTCAGGACTAGATTGAAGTCGAGGGTAAGCCCATTTGGATTAAAAAAAAAAAATACGGTACTCGTAACAAAAAAAAAAATCTGTCTGTTTGTTCCTACGTAATAATCCTTACTTCCTTACTATAATATTATAAATGCGAAAATCAGTTTGTTTGTAACCTTTTCACGCCTAAACCACTGAACCGATTCATACTGAAATTTTGCATATATATTTCCAGGTGTACAGAAACGGTCATATGGTACCTTTCATTCCGAAAAAAAATACTATTCCCGAGGAAAACAACAATAATGTTCTTACGATAATAGATGGCGCCACGTGTCTTTCGAATCGTGATTGAATTATATTATTACAAACAGAGTACAACCCGAATTGATTGTCAAATTCTTATTTAACGTGAGCGATGCCGCGGGCAAAAGCTAGTCTAATGTAATCTTCGGAACGGCTGAACCGAATTTGACGGGTCTTTCACTGACAGCTATGTCATAAGGAGTAACATAGGCTACTTTTATTTTAGAAAAACTCTTAGAGTTCCTTGCAAAAACTGTAAAACCTTGAAATTGTTAAAATAATCCGATTTAAATAGGGATGTAATATTTTTATAATAATTTCACGCAAAGCAAGGTCGCGGGCAACAACGAGTTCGATATAATTATTTTCTCAATAAGCTTGGAAGTTTCTTCAATAAGGAAATTTGCGGGCAATGTAAGTACAAGATGCATATTATCAAGGCAACAGTGAAACAGTGTAAGTTTTCTCATTTAAACTTTCTGCTATCTTAATCTATCTTCGTTCGTGTTAATTTATTACATTGTGTTACTGGACTTAACTACATGTGTTTATGAGCAGATTAACCTAAGTATTAATACTGTAATAAGTTACAGTTTTAATATTTAAAAAACAAAAATTTAAAAACAGGCGTACCTATGAAGTTTCGACTTGTTTGTCAACTGGCGACTGTGAAACTCGCGCGTGCGCGCGATTTGACACCTTCCGATTTTACCTCTTTTTTTTTGTCGTCAACTCGCTCGCACATCAAAAAGTACAGTCAAATAAAAACGAATTGAAACCAATCACTATTGCCCGCGTGGGCTTTTCGGTTAAGTACCGACTGTCTACTTAGATTTCGGAATACGGCGACAGGATGCGGCCGACGACACATGATACCAAGCATGCTGTCCAGGGTAGCCAGAATGTTACTTTTGTTACATTTTACGTTACTTTTGACCTTTTTATGTTATGTTTTATTTTAAAGTCAAGTCGTATAAAATGTCTTATACATTTAAAGTGGGCCTATATTATACATGTTATAAGAAGTTTTTGTAGCTGACTGTACATCTGACGTATTTAACGTAAGATTTTTAAGGTCGAGCGAGGTGTCGTCAAAAAAAATAGGTAAAATCGGAAGGTGCCAACTCGCGTACACTCGCGAGTTTCACACTCGCCAGTTGATGAATAAGCCGCAGTTACTTGCCATTCTTTTCCATAGGAAACGACCAACCGAACCGTATCCCTAATACATATCATCATTTCAGCCGAAAGACGCCCACTGCTGGACATTGGCGTGTCGTGGAGTGTCGCCACATTTACCGGTTTACATTACGTAATACCTGTATTTTCTCTGTCTGAAAGAAAATATTTTGATTCTAGCAATAATTCTTATTGTTTGAAAGGCTTTCTAATATCCATAAAGGGGTTTATACTACAATACAATAAATAATTGTTATTGAAAAATAACAATTGTAGTATTAAAAACACACTTGTCGAAATAATTTCAGGAAAAAAAATAACAATCGTGTCATTTAAAATTACAGGCAAATTTTAATTTTCTTGACCCCTAGTAACATTACCTATAACAATAACAAAGCCATTTATTTCCCAAAATATAACATATTACACTTTTATAACAGTCTTTCAATAACTATGTCATGCAGTATTAAAATCACATGCAACATGTAGAAAAGAACTAAATTTAACAAAAAATAACATAATAGAATTACTTAATTTAAGTATTTTATGTTGCATTTTTGACATTAAATGTTTCAATGAATACTAAACATTCATAAAAAAATAATAGATATTTATGTGATTTTAAAAATTTAAAAATAAAAATATTTTTCAGTAGTTATGACGCAAGACGTAGTTAAAACACCTTGTTGCGAGCGATGATCTACTGGACTCGAGGGCTGGGTAGGTATATGTTCTCCCGTTTGATACGTACGATACGATACGGTACGGTAAGATTTTTTGGACTTCTTCTCCCTCCATCATTATGAACCGACGATAATACATAACAAAAATTTAATCGAAATGAAATTAAAAATATTTGTTCAAACCATGGAGCTCTTACTAGGACATGGCGGATTGAAGGTAGTTGCTTGACGCTGTTATAAACTATTAAAACAAAAGGCATCCGTGGAACAATTATAGTATCAAAACATCCTGTAGTAATTGATCATTCCATAATACCTTCATATTGTTGATACTATGACTTCATCGAGGTATGTCTACGAAGGCGATATAAACAAGATATCGTGAATATTATGTAAATCCCGAGGAAGTGTAAACGTTCTTAGCTACGTATTTATAGGTGGTGAAGATAAGAAAGTGTTGCAAGTCATAAGAATAAGCGATTTTGAAGACGACAAGGCTCATGGCTTACCGATGAAGTGATAAGAATGGGCGATTTTGAACTCAGGGCTTCGGTACCGATGCCAAAAATATTAAGTGTTGACGCTGACTGCAGCATGTTTCATTTTCTTCTTCATAGCGCGTAAGTAAGGCAGTAAATTAAAACAAGTTTGATCCAAAATTCAACTACGCAAACTCCGCTCACTGATGCAGTAAAAGGTCATCAGGTGCGCAGGTGACAGCCATGCGGTGGCTATTGTAAGGCGCCCCAGACGCACTTGAAATTATTTTAAACACGACTATGTAATTTTAGCAGCTATTTGAAACGTTTCTTGAGTCATCAGGATACAACATAATCGTCAGTATTTTAATATCGCTAAATAAATAGATATGCATTTGCACGTAAATTTTCCACGAAATAACTAACAAAACTTTTTCAACAAAAAACGCCCCGCTTCCGCTCATGCCAACCCTTTATCTCTCTTCTCTTACACCAACAGTCACGCGTCACTTATCTTCAAACACAATATCGCACACTATCCTCGCAGACGCGGGATGTAGTTCAGTGTAACAAATTTTATAAAAAAGGAGCCATTCATTTTCGATGTGAGAGGCATAGACAAATGAACAATTAAAAAAAAAAAGTATTATATTGTGTTATAATGAAGACGCCTTGTGTTTTACCTGGATGTTCAAAAATCGTGAGTTTTTGTTTTATTATCTTTTTAGTGATCAGATATTATTAATTTTAGGTTATGTGAATTTATCTAGTGTTAGGTAGCAATGTTTTGAATGATATGTAGTGTCTGAAACAATAATTTTATTGTGTGTATCTCTAAAAGGTTATTATGAGTGTATGTTATTCAACTGCTTGATAGTGAATGAGAGAAATATTGTAATTTCTCTATAGAGAGTATTTAAAATAATCATGAAGATTTAAAACAATGATTTATAATAGTGTTTTTTTTCCAAGTTAATAATTTAGCAGAATAGCACTATGTAGAACAGACTTTAAAAACCTAAAAATTTAATAAAAAAACTAAGAATGGAATTGTGTTATGGGTGTCAGGGCAAATACATGGTTTATTTTTTTTATTTACTGTACACTAACACAACGTTTCATTGCAATAACATAGCAATATTTGTGTTTTACACTGGTTCAGTAACAACTGAAAAAATATTGCTCGGCAATGTAAATATCAAAAAAGGTATATGCAATTTTTAAATAAAACAATGTTTCGAATTTTGTTTTGTAGTTTTCATATCAATCGTTGGTTGTATGACGTATTACAGGACGTGGACAGGTTACAAATAAAATACAATCTAAATAAAATGTTAGAGCCTAATTTTACCCAATTACGGCGGAGCCTAAAGGAAGGGTTATGACTTTAGCAGTCTATGTATGTATGTGTCAACATAATTATGTACGTATGTTTGTATTTACGTGTGTTCCTCCGTAGCGCCTAAACTATTCATCCGATTTTGATGAATAAGCTGTCAATCGATTCGTTATTATGGCCCGGGTAACATAGGCTTAGCGGCTACCTTTTAACCGACTTCAACAATAGGAGGAGTCGATTTTACCTTGTAAATCCCGAATTTAATTAAACCGTGATTTTTCTGTAGTCGGGTTTTTTAGTTGTCGTATACCACACAACTTTTACCAGGTCATCGGTCCACCTAGTGGGAGGCCTTCCAACGCACCGTCTTCCAGTTCGCGGTCGCCTGGTAAAGGTTGCAGGGATCTGCTGGATGCGAGACGCAAGGGTCCGGTCAATGTGGCGACACTTGAGGGAGGCCTATGTCCAGCAGTGGACGTCTTTCGGCTGAAATGATGATGATGATGATGATACCGCACAAATTCATGTTATTTATCGTATCAACCTGCTTAAATAAAACGCGGACTGACGGACATAGCGAAAGTACGCACATCTGAAAGATATACATCATTATTGATTATCTACCAGATACGGCCACTGTTTACCAGATATAATCAGTGAAATACATAGCTGCCGACCAAATATAAACTCAAATTTTAAAGGTTATAATTCAGCTTGATCTAAAATATTTGAGTTGTGGAGGTCAGTTGCTCCATGGAAGCCGACCCCAACATAGTTGGGAAAAGGCTAGGCAGATAATGATGACTTCAGTTTGATCTACTTCAAATTAGAAAAAATCTCGAAAAATTTTGATGTTATTTTAACCAAATAGGACAAACAACATTTATTAGTGCAATACTTATACGAGTGGCTCGTGACTAAATAATAACAGCCGCTCGGGTCGATCTTCAGGTTAAGGCGCGCTTGAGATAGGTGACCACCTATACTTAGTTTCCTCCGTGACTCGGAAAGCACGTTAAGCCGTTGGTCCCGGCTGTCATTTGTAGATCTTTGACAGTCGTTACAGGTAGTCAGTGTCCCAAAAGTCTGACAACCAGCCTTACTAAGGGGTATTGTATTACCCAGTACTAACTGGGTTGTGGAGGTCAGATAGGCAGTCGCTCCATGTGAAATACTAGTATCCAGCTGGATCCGGTCATAGTTTGGAAAAGGCTAGGTAGATGATGACTTAAACGAGAGCAAGTCATCCAAAAACACCAAATTAGGTTACGGTACTATTCAAATTGTTTTTAACAATCTATATAATTATATAAAGGGTGTAAATAGACCCTTAACGAAGCCGGAAGGCACTTGTTTTCCCCGTCTTTAGGATATTTTTTTGATCTAGAAAATACCTGGGAACCTTCTAGTTACGGAGATATTGGGGGTCAAGTTACTACTTTTTCACAAGTTCTTTTTCTTTTAAATACATGTTTTATAATGTAAGATTTTTACTTTAAACACCAACACGACCCTCGTACTATTCAATACATCCATCATCACAATGCTTTCAGTGCTTTCTATCGAGTCCTATCGTAAAACGTGATTTTTCACCCCAAAAAAAAAAGTCGTTTCCCAGCAATAATTTTTGCGTAAAGTTACTTATTTTTCTGTACAGAATGCTTGGTTGACGGCTTCGTGAAGGATCTGTTTACACCCTCTATTATACAAACATTTCAGAACAATCAACATTATTTCCCTGTTTGATCAACTCCGTGGTAATTCCCAAACAATAAAAAATACGTGCATGATATCATACATCATTGACAAGGTAAACTTTCAGATTAATCTCAAGCATATGGGTCATCATGATCGTCCCGATAAATAAGATAAGACGGCGCTATCTCTATAGCTGCGCCTGAGCATAAGACGGTCACTGAGGCTGTTAGTGCTCGAGTGAGATTTATTTCTTAGTACTTTTGTTTAAACAATGGAAAGATAGCTCATCTTTAAGATTTAAGATATACTTAACCCATTTTTGACCGACTTCTAAGAAAGGAGGGGTTCTCAATTCGACCTTTTTTTTAAATATTTTTTTTTTGGATGGGATATTTATCTCCTTGATTACTGGTCTGATTTACGTCATTCTTTTTTTATTTGGTATAAGAAGCTGCCGCGATGGTCCCACATAAATTTTATTCGCATTTTTTGTACTTTATTAGTTATCTTCTATAAAACATTTTTTCTTCTTTGTCTATCTGCTGATAACTTTGAGTAACAATGAAACGTGAATACTCGACAAGAATTTGTGTGAGAAACAATCGTACCATGACTAAAAAGTTTTTTACAGGCATTTTTTGACATTTAATGGACTTCAATGCACAGATCAGCACAGGCTTGATTTTCCAGCAATAATATTTTCTAGCAACAATAATTTAGCAGCAATTTGGTGCTGGTTAGCGTTAAAGAACACGAGCATACTCTTGTTTACATTTGACCAAGATGTATTTACTAGTGCCATCGTCCTAATAATTGAGACACAGCTCATCTTAAAGACCGATGATATACTAAATCTCTTGCAAGAAGGAAACGAGCTTAGAAGCGCAATGAAGGGAAGCCAAGCACTAATAATTATAATTTGTAAAGACACCTTTGAGAGGAGCCTCGAAACAGACAGAAGGCCAAAGATCAAAGTCCAAAGACCTCGTAGAAGACAGCGAGATGATTTGTACAAAACAAACATCCATAGGTCCACACAGAGCTCCAAAACAGCCCTGAATCAAAGAAGACGAAAATCGTCGGAATAGGTCTTTGCCAAACAGTGGGATGAAATATGTTAACAGTTTTTTGTTTAGCCTTTACTGTCCCGCTGCTGGGCAAAGGCCTCCCCCATAACCATATAATAATAGGATTGAGGCCTAGAACTAAACGCTGACGTGAGGACTTAGAAGCGTTTGTGAGAGACTGTCCGGAGAAAATTACACGGACAGAAGAGTG
The DNA here is from genome assembly GCA_910589295.1 of Noctua janthe. Taxonomy (NCBI): domain Eukaryota; kingdom Metazoa; phylum Arthropoda; class Insecta; order Lepidoptera; family Noctuidae; genus Noctua; species Noctua janthe. The sequence goes on along the minus strand of OU342556.1, from coordinate 5,011,718 downwards.
GAAGGTTAATTAACAGCTACAGTAACAAAAAAGACAAATTGATGTCTCACAAATGTTGGCCTCAAAACAAAATTGTTTGTTCTCTATAAAGACGTAAGGCTCATAATGATACATGTAGAAAGTACCTATTCGTAGAAAAGTACCTATTACTCATAGATATTACTAAGATTGTTATTGCAAGTTCTCCGGCTCTGAGTGTAACAAGAACATCATTAAACATGTATCATGTAATGACCGTGTGTCGGAAGCGAAATAAACAATCGCCTAACGATTTAGAATAGGGTTATTAACCGAAGCATAATTTGTGGACAAAACGACTATTTAATGATCATGAATCATTGTGTTATACAGCCTACCTATATCAGAAAGGTGTGGTCATATTTAAGGCTGTGGTATATCTGTTATGGCTAATAGCCGAAGTGTGGCTACACCTAGTATTAGCCGGGTACAACTTACTTATCTTCGAATAGAACATGCAACCAATTTGGATGTAGCGCTCGCCGGCCGCTGCCACGGCACCGCTCGCTGCGCACGCTCGATTCGCGCGCGTTTTGTCACAGTTCTAACCTAACCTAACCTAATCCATTTGGTCAGTGTGTCCTAGCAATAAAAATGATACACAACTGTTACCGGCTGCACCTAGGTATAGCCGGCTAGAACTAGATGTAACCTTACTTCGGCTTTTAGCCATAACATAGAGACCATCAAATTGAACAACTTTCTATATGGGACTGCGAAAAAAATTATCAGCTATCCCATACATTTGAAAACCGGCCAAGTGCGAGTCGTAGTAGGGGAGCCCCCTTTCAACATCATCATTCATTTATTTTTATTATTTGTTGTTATAGCACCAACAGAAATACACATTATGTAAAAATTTCAACTGTCTACCTATTACGGATCATGGGACACAGCCCGCTGACAGACAGACGGACGGACGGACAGCGGAAGCCTTAACAGAGTACCGTTGGTTACCCTTCGGTTACGGAACTCTAAAAACGCGATCGCACGTTTCTGATACATGCTGTATAAACTGTGATTAAATCTCATCATCTATTTATTATTACAATAAATCGCCAAATCTATTAAATATCAATAACTAACTGTAGATAAAACAAGTTTTAATGATTAGCGATTAGCCTGAATAATTTAAGTCATTAAGCACTCAAGGATTATGAGTTGATGTCTGATTTCGTTATTTCATCATCACACAACATCACGCCTGTAATCCCCATGGAGTTATGCAAAAGGGTATTCTATAGTCCACCATATTTTTTACAATATTTATTTTCTAATTTGAATAAACTAACTAAATACATTATTAATTAAAAACTATTAAATAACCTAAAATAAATAAACTAACAACAAACTACAAAAGGGCATCAAAAAACTCCTCCTCAACGTTGTCAGCTGGTAATGTGCCCAAGAGACTGGTGGCGTTGCCACGTTGTATGGCAACACTTAGCCTCTGGCCAAAGTACAATTGAATCTAAATAAGATTTCATCAATAAAGTGGATTTAAAACATACAATTAAGTCACCCCATAAAACAAATCGTATGGTAACAGTAGATTATTTTAAGCGATGTTATTGTTGATCCCATATTAAAGTTCTTCATATTATTCAAGAGAACATAACCAGTTTTCAAGTACAGTGCAGTCATTTCAATTTCACCTTATAAATTCCCTTTTAGCCTTAGAAGTATTCATAGGTGAAATTGAAAACAAGTTCGTAGAACCAAACCTATTTTTAGACAGTGAGAATCTGGATTTAATCAAGTACTCAGATGGCCTAGCACAAACGCGCAGAGTATACGTAACTATTAAATTCAAACGAATGTTTAGCCTAAAATACAAGGAGTAAACGGCACCTTTATGAAACCGTCAACCAAGCATTCTGTATTATCAATCTAAGTAACTTGATGCAAAAATGATTGCTGGGAAACGACTTTTTTTTTGGCGTGAAATATCACGTTCTACGGTAAGACTCAAACTAACGCACTCAAAACAGTTGATGGATGCATTGAATAGTACGGGATTATGAAAGTATTTAAAGTAAAGTTATAACATTAAAATTGTCATTAAAAACAAAAAAGTGAAAAAGTTGGAACTTTGATGTCCAAAATATCCGTAATTAGAAGATGTGGCCCAGAACAACAAAAAATCACAATGACGGGGAGAAAAAATGCATTTCGGCTTCGCTAAGGGTGCTTTTACACCCATAATATAAAGTGCGAAATGAGTCCTTTCACAGATATTTTTCTGTTAAATCACAGTGACATTTATTCTGTTTACAATAAAGTTGATGTTAACAGCCATTAACAAGTCAAAATAACAGAGTCCTTTATTCTAGTTATTAAAACAAGATTACTTCTGTCACAGGCAAAATAACAGAGGGGATGCTGTATTTGTTCAATGCTAAATACCGATCGAGTTTAGATTAAGTTTACTTCGTGCGTTCGTGCTAAGCCCGCAGACATTAATGAACTCATATTTACAAAATTCATAGTAAAAGCGATGGATATAGAATATTGTTAGCAAACTCGACTACCTCTAGAATATCTCATAAAATAATATACATCATAACGCCTGTAATCCCCGAAGGGTTAGGCAGAGGTGTACTTTTCCTTTGAAGGCTCTTCTTCCCATGCAGTAGCATTCGATTATAATGAATGAATTCTCATGCAAGTGTGGACAAGAAACTTGTTTTAAAGTTTATCTTTAAAATTAAAAAAGGGATAATTCAGGGTGTAAACAGACCCTTCACGAAGCCGTCAACCAAGCATTATGTACATCAAACTAAGTAATTTGGCGCAAAAATTATTGCTGAGAAACGACTTTTTTTTTGGGGGTGAAAAATCACGTTTTACGGTAGGACTCGATGTAACGCACTCAAAACATTGTGCTGAGGGATTGAACAGTACGGGGGTCGTGGAGTTTTTTAAAGTAAAAATCTTACATTAAAAACATGTATTTAGAAAAAAAAAAACTTGTGAAAAAGTTGGAACTTTGATCCCCAATATCTCCGTAACTAGAAAGTTCCCAGGTATGGTCTAGAACAGAAAAATGATCGCAATAATGGGGAGAACAAGTGCCTTTCGGCTTCGTTAAGGGTCTTATTCCACCCTTTATAATAGATACTATTTTCTTCGTTTTTCACAAGCGCGTCCTTGCGAAATGAATAAAACCATCTCGCATTTCGTATTTCTCAGAGAACATTTTAATTAGTTACCCAGTATTTTTATACTAAAGCTAGTTTTCCCTTCTGAAGCAAAAGGCGAGTCGAGCTTGTGCAAAGAGTAATCTTAGCCTTGTTCTAATTAATATCATAAATGCGTTAGGAAGTTTATTCCGCCGTCATTTTATGAGACGGCTGCCTCATTGGTTTAGTGGTTACAAGCGCGACTGCTGGACACGAGGTCCTGGGTTCGATTACCAGGTGAAGCAAAGTGTAATCGAGTTTTTCCATGAATTTCTCAGTAGCAGCCACGGAGTTTGGATTTGTTTCGGGTTGATGGCAATAGGCTTGCCACCTAAAACACGGCGCGTATCGTTAGGAGTTTCCTCTCTCGAGTGCCCTGACCACCGGTAGCACGCACCCTGTTCCCGATACCGGTGGGCTACTATTTTTTATGTTTTTAAATGTTTTTTATATTACTTTGTATAGAAAATTTAAAAATGTAACGTATATGTATAAAAATAAATGAAGGATAATAATAATACGTTTATTTCAGATAAAATCCATACAGCACAAAAGTAAATTAAAAATAAAACAGTCAACTTACAAATAAAAAAATTACAAAATAAAATAATTCCATTAATAGCACATAAATGGTTGGATAGTATAAACATCACTTTAAAAATGTGAGTGTTCCATATTGCTACACTCCTGCTTTACCCTCATGGGATTAGAGGAGTGATGTTTCGTTATGAAATTACAATTACGAATGTCTAATTCTAATTTGATAGCGTAATCGTTTGTTATCTGATTAGGTGATAACCCGCTGCAGTAGAATTGTAGCAACCTCCTTATCTCGTGACAAGGATTGTTATGAAAATGCAAGCGTCTTTCGTTTTTAACCGACTTCCAAAAAGGAGGAGGTTCTAAGTTTTATGCAATTTTGGATTCATCATCTACCGAGCCTTTTCCCAAACTATGTTGGGGTCGGCTTCCAGTCTAACCGGATGCAGCTGAATACCAGTACTTTACATGGAGCGACTGCCTATCTGGCCTCCACAACCCGGTTAGTACTGGGTATTACGATACCCCTTGGTAAGACTGGTTGTTAGACTTTCGGGCCACGACTGCTTGCGACGACTGTGAAACATCTACTAATGACATCCGGGTCCAACAGGTTAACGTGCTTTCTGCGGCAGGAAGGGAACTCGGTATTTAATGAGGGTCACCCATCCACAGACCAACCTAGGTAAGCGCTTGCCTAGGTTGGTCTGTGGATGGGTGACCCTGGCTTAACCTGAAGATTGATCTAAACGGCTGTTATTACTTAGCCACGAGCTATGCGATCTTTGATTCTGTTTATAATTATCACCGTTTTCACTACCAATAAGCGATGCCTAAATGAATGCCTAAACATAATTCACTGTTGGATCTTGAACAAAATGCAACTGTGTTATTTTATTCAGCGTTTCATGAAAGTGACACCAGGCCGATGTTTTTATGTTATAGGGTTTTTAGAACTAGTTTTTTCAATAGATCGGTTTGTGCCTCGTTGGTCGAGTGGCCGCAAGCGCGACTATTGAACATGAAAGAAAGAAAGAAAGAAAAGTATTTGTTAGACTCACACAGGACAAAACCAAATAAAAATGGTTAAATTAACAATTAAACAAAAATTATATAAAAAGTAAACAGAAGAAAAAGATGAAACAAATGAATTTGGTCCTGTACGAGGCCAAAAGGATATCTCAGCATGGTGCTGCAACATAACATGGGGTCTTGGGTTCGATTCCCGGGTCGGGCAATTTGACGGCACGATTGGCGCAGTGGCTGAGCGATTGGCTGCTGCGCTGCGTGTCGCGGGTTCGATCCCCGCACGGAACAAATATTTGTATGATCTACAGGTTGTTGTTCTGGGTCTACCTGTTGGTGTCATCATCTGCCTAGCCTTTTCCCAACTATATTGGGGTCGGCTTCCAGTCTAACCGGATGCAGCTGAATACCAGTATTTTACATGGAGCGACTGCCTATCTGACCTCCACAACCCAGTCTGTACTGGGTAATACGATACCCCTTGGTAAGACTGGTTGTCAGACTTTTTGGGCCACTGACTGCCTAACGACTGTCAAAGATCTACAGATGACAGCCGGGACCAACGGTTTAACGTGCTTTCCGAGGCACGGAGGAAACTCGGTATGTAATGGGCGGTCACCCATCCACAGACCAACCTAGGCAAGCACAGCTTAACCTAAAGATCGACCCGAGCGGCTGTTATTATTTAGCCACGAGCTCCTACCTGTTGGTGTATGGGACTTTAAATGTTTGTAAACGCACCCACGATATAGGAGAAATGTCTGGGGCAACGTATTTAAAAAATAAAAAAAACACCGGTGCCTAAAGCTTCGGGGATTACAGTGATGTTAAGTTATGTTTACAAGTTCTAGAAACTTTGAATACGTATGATGGGTTAATCAAACTAGAAGGTAAAACAAAATTCAATTAAAGGAAACCACATAATTGCTACAACTTCTACCTCGACCTGGGAATTACACTATCATTTAACTTAACTATAAATGTTTAATTAATCATAAATAATTAATCATTTAGTGGTTTGCCTGTCAATAAAGTCTTCTTATCACTCATCTTGACGTGGGTGTTCCGAGACACTAAATCATAGAAATAATGTAAACACAATTTTATCATTGCACTGATAATATCATCCTCTTGAGTCTTGATTAACCGTAGGTATGCTAAGAATCATCATAACCTATGACTACCAGAAATACGATATTACTAGTAGTCATTCAATATTGTGAATACCATACTAATAAATGTTACCATATTTATACCGGGTGTAAACAGACCCTTCACATATCCGTCAACCAAGCATTCTGTACATCAAACTAAGTAACTTTACGCAAAAATAATTGCTGGGAATCGACTTTTTTTTTTGGGGTGAAAAATCACATTTTACAGTAGGACTCGATGGAAAGCACTTATAGCATTGTGCTGATGAATGGATTGATTAGTACGAGGGCCGGGGAGGTGTGTGAAGTAAAAATCTTGCATTAAAAACAAAAAAAAAGACACAAAAAAAAACTTGTGAAAAAGTTGGAACTTTGACCCCCAATATCTCCGTAACTAGAAGGTTCCTAGGTATGGTCTAGAACAAAAAAAATATCGCAGTGACAGGGAGAACAAGTGCTTTTTGTTTATGTTAAGGGTCTATTTACACCCTTTATAGGGTGACTGGTAATTAGTGACCGATATTTAAACACGTGATTGTACTCATGATAACAAACAACTTTCCCAAAGAAACATTTTTTTATACACATGCGTCGTGTATACTTTTGTGGCGGCAGGCTTGTGGCGCGGGCCAGACAGAACGGCGTCACGCGGCTGACAGCTGATAGGTGGAGGCGCGCGCGCACGAGTTTCATACGGTTGTTTTTTTGTGATAAAAATGTATGAGTAAAAAAAAAAAATTTCTTTGGGAACGTTGTTTGATATCATGAGTCCAATCTCGTGTAAGAGTATCGGTCACTAATTACCAGTCACCCTATTATAGGTACTAGATGACCCGCACAACTTGTTCTGCGTCACATAAGAGAGAGAGAGGGTTAGAGAGAGTGGGTCGTAGGCCTATAATACAATTCTAAAGTAGAACATCACACATATCATTCCGCATAATGAAAATTCGCGCAATTTTAGAACTGTGATTTCTCCTAAGATATTCATTGGAATCAAATATATATGTCAAGGCAAAAACAAGAAAATGTTAAATGACCTGTCACTGCTAATAAAACGATATTACTAGTAGTCATTCAATATTATGAATTTATCCACACTAATAAAGGTTACAATATTTATACTAACCTAACCTAACCTAACCTAACCTAACCTAACAAAGTTTTTTCAGATTATGTAACTGAATCGATTCCAATAATTTTTAAACCATGTTATATTTTGTCCCAAAAATATTTAAAAAAAGTTACAAGTTGGACACGAACGACACTAAGTATCTATCGCAATTATTTAGGTACCTACCAAATTATTATTATCAATGAGCTCAAGACGACGCTGGAGGCACGCGAGCAGCTGCGCCGCGTGGCCGACCAGGTAACAGGTTTTTGTGCGGACAACCAGGTAACAGAACAAGCTCATAACTTTGTGATTTTCCATGATATAGTTTCGAAATTTTGTACATAGATTCTTTACATAAAAATACTAGACACGTGTTTCAGACAGAACGGCGACATATACTAAAACTAAAGTTGTATAGGTCTGTTAAAAAGACTATGTCAATCTTGTTACCTTTTCACACTTTAGGTAAGGCTAAATGGTACTTCGATTAAATTTGGCACATATTTGGTAAACCATAACCCGGGTGAGAACAATAATACTTTTATCCTTGTTGTATCTTCGAAGCAAAGCCGTGGACAAAAGCTAGTTTACGGGTATCTTTTAAACTTGCCAGTATAGCAAAAGTGACTTGAAATGCACCGTGTGCCCTACATTCTTTATAAAATGCTTTTCTAATTTACAAAAAGCATCCTCAGACCCGCATGCACCACAAATCACTTAGTTCAGTGATAAACGAATTTAAAACATCGTATTGTCTCTGTCAGTCGAAGATAACAAAGACAGTTTTTTTTTTTTTGGCGTATGCAACGGTTTTCGAGATCCTATCTTATTCTTTCTTACTTCTACTTGAAGAGCTCGTGGCTAAATAATAACTACCGCCAATGCCAATCTTCAGGTTAAGCCGCGGTTGCTTAGGTTGATCCGTGGATGGGTGACCACATACCGAGTTTCCTCTGCGCTGTTGGTCCCATTTATAGATCTTTGACAAGCGTTACAGGTAGTCAGTGGCCCGAAGTCAGACAACCAGTCTTACCAAGGTAAGACTGGTGGTAGGTGTAGTATTATCAAGTACTAACCGGGTTGTGGAGGTCAGATAGGCAGTCGCTCTATGTAAAATACTGGTATTCAGCTGCATCTGGTAAGACTGGAAGCCGACCCCAACACAGGTGGAAAATGGCAAGGCAGATGATGATATCTTAATCTTCTACTTTCAATCCTTTTATTCTTCTTCTACCTTTTTGGCAACGAGCACCGAACGAAAGGGGTATTCCTCAAAGCGCAACCAACGAACCGCAACTAAATTTTTCCTAGAAGCGCACACAAGATTGAAAAAAAATTAATGAATCCATCATACCTCTCTATATTTTTCATCATGGTTGCGCTTTAAGGAAGAGCGCAACTAGTGGTGACGCTTCGAACAATAATTTAGTTGCGCTTAGTTGGTTGTGCTTAAAAATAGTTGCACTTTGAGGAATACCCCGAACGAAAAGTAACTTAAAATATAAAAGCCCCAAATCTACATTTAGTCTAGACTAGACCAATAACTCCAATAAAACAGCAGTTTCTACTAACTAACAAACGAGATAAGCACATAACCCTGCTAGTTCGCGACCGCTGCTACCATTCTCACAATTATTGGGGTTAACGACCAAAATATGACGTTTCAATTAACTTCACGACCCAGTGACTTAGGCCGGTTGCATGTTCAACTGAATTTAGAAGCTAGCTCCATTGTGTAAGGCATAGTTTTTGATGTTTTGGGATTGCCTCGTTTTGAGCAAGACATGACGTATTTTGCATTCCATTTTTTTGTTTTAGTTTATGAGTAAGCCGTGTGTATTGCGGGTTTGCCGTTGGCAAAAATTGTAGTAGGGATTCTCATATCTTTATGGCGGTGTTAGGTTAAGGGTGTAGGTTAAGTTTACTAACATAATTGTAAGGAAATATTGTTACTAACATTTTGAGTCCTGGTACTTGTTGATTAAATATAGGGTGTAAACAGACCTTTCACGAAGCCGTCAACCAAGCATTCTGTACATCAAACTAATTAACTTTACACAAAAATTATATCTGGGATTTTTTGGGGTGAAAAATCACGTTTTAAGGTAGGACTCGATGGAAAGCACTCAAAGCAATGTGCTGATGGATGGATTGAATAGTACGGGGGTCGTGGAGATGTGTAAAGTAGAAATCTTACATTAAACTTTCTTAATTTTATTTTTTAAATACATGTAATTAAAAAAAAAAAAAAAAAGTTAGAACTTTGACCCGCAATATCTCCGTAACTAGAAGGTTCCCAGGTATGATCTAGAACAAAAAAAATATCGCAAAGACGGGGAGAACAAGTGCCTTTCGTTTATGTTAAGGGTCTGTTTACACCCTTTATAAATAAAAATGTCGACCTTTCTCGTTAACTCAAGGACACATACATCATCATCTGCCTAACTTTTTCTCAACTATGTTGGCGTCGGGTTCCTATCTTCTCGGACTTGTGAAACGGGATGCAGATGAGTACCAGCATTTTTCATAGAGCGACTGCCTTTTTGAGCTCCACAACCCAGTTAATACTTGGTAATACGATAACCCTTGGTAAGACTGGTTGTCAGACTTTCGGGTCACTGACTACCTGTTACGACTGTCAAAGATCTACGAATTTTAATAACAGCCCGACCAACGGCTTTAGTGCTTTCCAAGGCACGGAGGAAACTTGGTACGTAGTGGGTGCTCACCCATTCACGGACTAGCCTAGCCAAGCGTCAGTCAAGGTCACAAATACATATTTAAAAAATTACTATTCTTATGCTCACCTTTGGGATTTTTTTTTACAATTTTATGACCTGTAATTATTGTCTTGGCCAAGTTGACTTCCTCTTGTTCCCAAGCTTATAATTTAAAAAGTATTATAGATCAGTATAATTGCTAACAGAATAAATCTAGTTTTAAAAAACAACATCGCCCGCAGCCATCTTTTTTACCGTAGAATTTTTATGTTTTTACTCACACAACTTCTGCGTGAGAAATCTTCGCAATTTCCTTTTAATTTAAGAAGTTCCGTTTTGGTTATCCACACTTCTAAAGCAATTAAAAATACAATTTCTCTTACTTTGCTGGTGACTGAGCCCGATATGTATAAACGTTACGTAGGTCATATTTCGACTAAGCGTTATTTCTGTCACACAGCTGTCTAACTTTGGCATAAGTGCAGAAGAATGATGAGCTGTCAAACGTCAAATATAATTTAAACGAAAACATGAATGGTACAGTGCTCTAAGAACCTTTTGACGCTCGCAGTGAGCGTTGCAGGTAAAACATTGGTGAAATAATATGAAAAAGTAACAAAATGGCGGCGTTAGTTGCGATAAAAGTGCCAAGATAAAAAAATACGCCCCAAAATACGCGCTAAGTGACGTTTATAGATCTCAGCCTAAGGTTTACAAGAGGAAAATAATAAGCACCTAAAATAGATAGGTACTGACAAAAAGTACTTTCACTACCAACCAAAACCCGGAAATTTCAGTGACGATATTTGACGTACATAATCGAGCTATGGTCATCCAGTACTTACTAAGAATCATGACGAATCTACTTTTTCCTCTCTGCGTGAGGACTGTCATGCAATTATTTACTTTCGATACTATAATCTACCAAAATTAATAGTGTGCAAAACTCTTTATGTGTAAGTAGGTGGGTATTCGAACAAAGAAAAAAGAAAAAAAAAGCAATCGCTTTGTTTTTTTTCTCTTAGCTGCCAGAATCATATTCATTCATCAACTAACTCTACGTGTTCTATCTACAAATAATTTGCGTGACTTTTTTTGTACTTATTTGGTTACAATTGCCTTTTTTGTCCAACCGTGATTCGTTATTAATTTGACAGATTGTGATGTTTTAAAGTCAGTTGTTTTTGACGCTTGGTGGAATACGGACATAAAGTGACGTTTTGTGTACGGTTTTGATATATTTGCGGAAGTGAAAACCGTTATTGTTTTCAAACAATGAACATAGTAGGTCAACTTTTTATTTTTTAATGCAACGTTTGTAAGGGAAAGTGTGTTTTATAGAGTAATATTGTACTATCAGGCTGGTGATGAAATGTTAATTTCGTTTTTTTTTTTGATGTCTGGTTTTGGTTTCATACGGGCTATACTTAAATTGATTGTTAGGAAATCATAGAAAAAATGAGCAGAGTAAACATGAATACGTATGATTTTAAAATTGAATAAAATAATTTTTATATTTATTAAGTTTTAGTATTTGGTTAATATCTATACTATACTTATTGTGCTACTTTAGAATAATTAGTTTCTATTTATTCTGCAGCAAGAATATGGCCAGGATTCTCATGCTCGAGTGTTATTGAATACTGCACCTACTGGTTATCAAAATAACGGCTATTGTTACTTACCTTATTACGCCATCTATCGACAAATAAATTAATTTTGAAGGAAATTACATACTTAGTTGATTTAAAAACACTTGACACCAAGATAAATGTTCTAAATCCGTTTAGTAATCGTTGAAACGCTTGTTAATTTTTGTTTAATTTATGGAGTTTTTGCCTTCCAATAAAGTGTTACTTATTGCCAAATCGCCGTTTCCATTAACTTTTAAGAATAGTTAATTATCATCACGTTAGAACGCCATCTCATCATCTGCCTAGCCGTTTGCCAACTATGTTGGCGTCGGCTTCCAGTCTTACCCGATACAGTGAATACCAGTATTTTACGAGTACATGGAACGACTGCCTATCTGACCTCCACAACCCAGTTATAATGGGTAATACCACCCCTGCCCCTTGGTAAGACTGCTTGTCAGACATTTGGGCCACTGCCTACCTGTAACGACCCTTGAGTATCTACAAATGGCTTCCGGGACCAACGGCTTTTCGTGCGTTTCGAGGAACAGAGGAAACTCGGTATGTAATGGGTGGTCATTCATCCACAGACCAATCTAGACAAGCGTGGCTTAACCTCAACATTGATCCGACCGGCTGCTATACCTTAGAACGCCATCTATCGTCATAAAAAAATAATAGTCAAGGAAATTGCAAGGTAATTTATAAACGTTTCCTTCCAAGATGAATATTCATAATCATTTGTCAACCAGTTGAACATTAGGTCGGTATGCACTAATTATAATTCATTCCGTTTTTGCCTCCTAATTAATTCTTACCTAATTGCCAAATCCCGGTTTTCATTACTTTATAAGAACGTACAAAGTACGCTGCCTTAGTCACGCTCGCTCGGTTTATCGACATAAGTCTTTATCAACCGCGATATTACATTGATAAATCGAAAGTACACTAATGAAAATTGTGTTTTAATCGATTTTTGTGTATTCGGAAATGGAATCGATTTGTTTGGATACTGATTCGATGTTTGGAAAAATGGAGAATAATTGTGAGGTAACTTCTGTTTTCTGTCGAAAGTTCTGTGATTTATCTGGTCAATATACAACTCACTTTTAGTTTAGATCCGTATTTGCTTGGTTGGTGATTAGTTACTAAAGACATTTGTTTTTTGTTGTTGAGATCGCTCACCCTCATATTTGTTATTTTTAACAATGAACATAGATTCTGTACGGTCATAAACATTTTATTTAAGAGTGTTAACGTCTTACGGTATTTCATACAAACTTTCAAGTGATTTTGTTTGGAAATAACAACCGATTTTAATGAAACTTCGTACAGTAGACCTCAAAAGTGCAGTACCATGCTAAATATTACATTGCTATGAACTGTGCGACCGCATTACAGCAGTGTGTGTGCGTGTGCGTGTATGAGTGATGTCTCAACATTCTACACATAACACACACTAATGAACTGTCGTCACACTACGCGAAATAGCATTATATTTCTGTTGCATTTAGAATACACATCATAGTGATGACCTGTTCTTACCATTGCATTGTTAAAATTCGCGTAGTATTAACATGGGTTGGTAGCTGTTTGGGCTGAGCATGGGTTCACGATCAATGAAGTCCAAGTTCGAATCCATGTTATTACAATGTGTGGCTGTTTTTTGTTTCTTTGAAACCTTAATTATATTTGTATTTTAAGCAGAAAGTCGTTAGGTATTTATGTTTATTTATAATATAGTCATGCTTATTATTTATTATTTATAAGAAGTTAAATATTAGATAGTTATTGTATTATTATTTAACCTCATTAATTGATTTTTATTTTATGTTTTCGGTGTTGGAAGGTGGAAATAAAAAAATCATGCTGAATGCCATTTGTTTCATATTCTTCCACCATAAAACGTCGCTGAGTCGGGTTAATAAGCGGCGGCCTTTCACTTCTTAGACGACTCTTCAGACTACCTTCTTTCTCAAACCTCTTTACCCAACGGCTAACAGAATTTCTAAAAAAAAACAAAATATGATTACACACTTGCAACTAGCAATTTATTTAATAATACGAAAATCACACACCACAACTAACCTCATAATAATTATAATTTTTAAAAATAACTTACACATTTTAAGCCAGTTTCAGTTAAAATTTGAGAAATATTAAGCCCATTTTTACGCAAAGTGACAATATTTGCCCTGTCATCAATACTAATATTAGCTTGCATCTTGAATAAAGACAATCAAACAATACGCTAATCGTAATAATAACACAAACGCTCGTAACAAAGTTCACCAACTAACAACGTCATAACTAACTACTTTGTTCAATCCAGAAGTTTATTTTGTTTCACATTCACCCTCTTCTTTTTTGTTAATAAAAAGTTCCAACTAATATTTAGAAAAACATATCTCATCGGGTCTAACGTATCATTTATAATTAAAACACAAAAAGTGTAATGTCACTTGGGTTCGAACCCAGACTATACTGTGCGAGACATTTTATCTATAGCGTTAACCGCTAAGCCAAATAGACACATAATTGTTTGTTTGAAATTAAATATCACTAACTTAATACTCCGTCGCGACATGACAGGCTTGTCACTAAGGCAAATGATCATTATATCGCACTCTTTGTTGTTGATCGTGTATGTGTGCAAAATGTTTGTTATGGAAAAAGGTCGTAAGTGCGACTTGTTTTGATGCGATCGTTTTGTGAAACTGCTACTGCACTTATGGTCTCTACTGTACATATAAGCAGGATACATAGTCTAAAGATTTGACATTCTCTGTCAAATCTTTCCGAAATATATTGTTAAAGCTAAATTAGACCGATTTTACATTTTCCATAGAAGAAGAAATTTCCAATTATCTTTTTTTTTAAAAAGACAGTTCGAAAAGTTCTCACTCAAATCTTTAGACTTATGTATCCTGCTTATGCGTACGAAGTTTCATTAAAATCGGTTCAGTCATTTCGAAAAAAAATCACTTGAAAGTTTGTATGAAATGCCGTAAGACGTTAACGCTCTTAAATTTAGTTTCTCAGTAAGTGAATTATTGTTAATTCTTGATTAGGTATAATAAAGTTCTTAAACCTCAAAATACAGGGGTCTGTAACAATATACAGGTATTATAGTCAATAGTAGGAACATACGTAAATGTAGATTCATTCATAAGTACTAATTAACTAAAAAAACACTACGTTTACGAGATTATTACATTGTTTGGAGTTACTAAAAAGTCTAAATCGACTATAGTTTTTTTTTTTTTCCCGCACAAAAATTCTTAGTTTTTCCAATTCTCGTCGCTTCCTCAAATATACTGTAACCCCAAACCTATTTGCACCACATTCTCACAAAAAATCACCTAAGCCAGACATTCGTAATACTATTCCGATTCCCCACAAAAAAAAACTACTCGATTTTTTATCTCGATCGAATACGGAAACTCGATATTATATTTGTCGTTGGTCGAAAGTGCTTATCGCGATAAGAGTTACATTTGTAAGGATAGACTACTCAGTGCCTATAGCAATTGCTCAGGATATCTCGTGAGTTACCGAGGAGGGGACGTGTGGGCTTGTTCTATTTATTTCATTTTTATTTGGCAATTTAAGTGTACGAGATAATGGTAAATAACTTTGTTTTTTTTTTTTTGTTTTGTGAAAAGTGATTGTGGTAGAATCGAATTGAATTGGTTTAAGTGGGTTATATGAAGTGTGTTTCAAAGAAAATTTTTAGTGTATCGTAACTAATTATTAGTGGAAAACTGAAGGCCTAGAAAAAAATTATAGTCTAGCAGTAAAAATCATGGAAAAGTTAAAAAACCCAATTCTTTTGGAAGCCGCTGTAGAAAAACAACACGCTTTGGTGACGATTGTCTCTTGTTTAAGCCTACTGAACTCGTAGTAGCCTAACATCATAAAATAATATCACGCCTGTAATCCCCGAAGGGTTAGGCAGAGGTGTACCTAAGACTCCGTGGCTGCTACTGAGATATTCCTCATGGCAAACCCAATAACACTTTGCCCGACCCGGGAATCGAACCCAGGACCTCATGTTCAGCAGTCGCGCTTGCGACCACTCGATCAACGAGTAGTACGTATGTAGGTAGTAGATAAGTCCGAAATAATCAATCTGTTTTGAGCAAGCCTGCAATGAATGAAGAGGAGCCTGACCTTGCAATAGGACAATAATAGACTGGTACTATTTGAATAATGATGCATTATCCGGATCAGTGCACCAATCAAAATTATGTTTGTCAAACCAATGCAAATTAATACGGAAGTACCTATTTTTTCTGTTCATTGAAGCGTACTATTCAGCATATTAGTAAACATTTTTGGGGGAAAATTACCTTGTAACTAATAATAAATTTAAGTACACAGCTGCAATTTAGAGTCAGTTCGTTTGCCGTCTTTTTTATTTTTATTTATCAACCGAAGCAGAACACCTATTTATGGTTTATTTTATTTTATGACAGTATGTTATTTAAAGTACCTGAGCGACCGAGCACTACTCTAGTGAAAATTGAGGAACGAATTTTCCGAGATATAAGACCTAACTAGATCGACTATACTGCAACTATCTTATCTTCTTGAAATCGTTAGAGCCGTTTTCAAGAAAGTATACAAGGTGTAAACGGACCCTTCACGAAGCCGTCAACTAAGCATTCTATACATCAAATTAAGTAACCCTACTCAAAAATTATTGCTGGGGAACGACTTTTTTTTTTTGGGGTGAAAAAAATCATTGCTCTGATGGATGCATTGAATAGTAAACGGTTCATGGAGATACTAGAAGTACAGTTATACTTAACCTTAAAAACTGTAATTAAATCCACCAATATCTCCGTAACTAAAACGTTCCCAGATATGGACCAGAAAAAAAAATATCACAATGGCCTTAAGAAGCCTTGCGGCTTTGTTAAGTCTTTTTAGACGCATTATATTGGTAAGGATTTTTGGGGGCGAAAAATCGATCTAGCTAGGCCTCACATCTGGGAAAAGACGTTTTCTCTATTTTCACCCAGGATTATATAAATTAAGTAACGGTATGGTTAACAACTACAATACTATATAGTAGCTTTAAGTCAAAAATTATGCCAAGAGGACGTAGTACCGGGATAAAAAGTCAAAAGCCTGTATGCCAAATTTCGACAAAATCCGTTCAGTAGTTTTTGCGTGAAAGAGTAACAAACATCCATCCATATATCATCACAAAACTTTCGTGTTTCGCAGTAAGAAGTAGGATACTTAGCACCAGTTGGCATAGATCTAAAGGCTTAACTGTGTATGAAATGTCTGACTAAAACTTTACAGGGTGCTAGGAAAATGAGAAACAGTCAGAAAAAAACCGAATTAAGGCTCTATTAAGTCTGATTCAGACGAACTCATTTAAAATTACCTCTAACAAGAGTAATGTTATACGTTATGAAAGAATAACATTTCAATTTATATTCATAGGGCTTCTTTTTAATGTTTTTATTAATAATAAATATGAGAACACCTTTTATAATGAACCCGTTCGGAGTCCGGAAACACCTTTTATAACGTACTCGCGTTACCGTTATTCATGTGTATTTAAAACAGAGGAAAACACATTTTTTTTTGTGAAATCCAACATGATAAAAATTTCAACATAACATAGATATTTACGGGAACATCATCATCATCATCTGCTTAGCCTTTTCCCAACTATGTTAGGATCGGCTTCCAGTCTGACCGGATGCAGCTGAATACCAGTATTTTACATGGACCGATTTTTTAAAAATTTTATATACGGAAACATAACATTATATTTAAAAAAATGTAAACGAATATGTCAATAATAATATTTTTATTTACTAAGGCGAATACTATGAAAAAATTAATTTAACTAAATCGAAAGGCACTTCTTGTTCTCCCCGTCATTGCTATATTTTTTTGTTTCTAGACCATACCAGCCAGCATCGCAGTAGCATTGCTTCTTCTTCCATACTTCTCTATTACTCGTCATCTCAGCTGTTATATTCTTGCCATAATAACATCATTCACACAGCTCATCCATCATTTATCTGGCCTTACTCTAACAGTATAATTCATACTCAAAACTTTCTTCATGACATTTTCTGCATACCTATCAGATACTTTACGAATAACAATTAATAAAATATAACTAAGAAAGTCATTTTAAACTCCATTTTGTCAATACCTACCCAGTGAACAATGTATCGAGCTTCCTCTAAAGAACGATAGTACAAAAATGGGGTCAAAGGCCTCCCACATAAGACCTATTGACAAGTGAGTCCATTGCAAACTGACACCGGGGACACTCCGCATCCTCAATTGGCTGTATTGTTGGCACGGATGAGCGACCACGATATATTATGTAAACTAGTTTACGTTTACTATAGTGTGCGTATGTACTTACCTTTATTGTCCAGCTGCGCACTGCAGGGTCAAGGCCTCTTCTCATACTGCATGTATGAAAAGATGTGGTCACATTCATTTAAGGTTATAGGAGGAAAATTAAAAAGTCATAAAATTTTTGAATTTCGCTTGTTACCCCGGCTTTTTCCCCTTAAGGATGTGGTAAACCGAAATAACGAAAATAAAATCTGCTGTCCCAAACATTTGTGTCGAGTAGGTCTTAATATTATTAATAGATGTTGAAAGTTGTTCAATTTGATAATCTTTAAAACATACCTTTCTTGACAAAGGTATGGTCACCTCTTCATACACGGGACATGCTGTATACAGTAGGATTCAGCGTATTCTAACTACGCTTGCGAAAAGTGGGTTTTAATTTTCGACCTTTTAAAAAGTTTAGTTTTTCTCACGATCTTTTTCTTTTACCGTCAATCATTTCAAAGTTCCAGAAGTGTGATTGGCTCGTCATTAAGCGATACAGCAACGCTTGCCGTATTCAGTCTGTTGATGGGTCACCGTTCATTATAAAACGAGTTTAGTTTTTCTCACGAACTTTTTCTTTTACCGTCAATCATTTCAAAATTAGAGAAGTGCTATTGGCTCGTCATTAAGTAATACAGCAACGCTTGTCGTGTTCAGTCTGTTGATGGGTCACCGTTCATTATAAAACGAGTTCTACCCTCCGTGCCTCGTAGAACACGTTATTCCGTTGTTCTCGGCTGTTATATGTAGATCTTTGCAATGCTTTGCTATAGTCAGGTGCCCTGGCAAACTGTCTTACAAAGGGGTATCGTATTACCTAGTAACTGGATTGTGAAGGTCAGAACCAGTATTTTACATTGAGGGCTAGCTCTCCTTCCGTCTTATGAAAACAGGCCGTGTCGACGCCGCGTTCGTATTCCACGCGCGTCTCAAAGAGATGTCAGCACACAGGAAGGGGTCCGCAAGGGCCGATGCCTGCCGGGGCTGCGGGACTGTTCGAAAGAGATACCGTGGCCTTGGAACACAAAGGGTATATAAGGAACATGGATGGGTTTTAGTCAGTACAAGTCTGACACTCCCCTCCACCCCGCCCAGAGCGGAAGGGATCATTTGACGAACTCCCAAGCGATAAAAAAAGGGACTGTCTTCCTCAATGTAAAATACTGGTATTCAGCTGCATCCGGTTAGACTGGTAGCTGACCTCAACAAGACTTGGAAAGGAATAGGCAGGTGATGAATCATTATTTTGCTCATAAATTGAAATCATACTGTAAAAGTATACATACACATAGTAAATATGTGTATGTTTACTTTCATGTTTTGCCTCTTACAATGATTTCAAGAAATTTTTTCCTGGTTCGTGAAATTACGTACTCAGCTGTAGATAAAATTCTTATCATGCGTGCTACTTAATTTTAAATCTATTTTTGATACACTCGGTGGATTAATATAATATTAGAATTCCTAAAAAGAGATTAGAACCTAATTCTATACATGTACACTTGTACAGGCAGAACACTAATATGTTTACACTTATCAATTTCTAAGTGATTTTCTCGGACTGTATTGATTATATTATAATTTTATGTTGAAACAAACATAGTATTTTTGAACCTATATCATTAACTGTCTTATTCTTTCTTTATCGTGTGGTGTTTGGCTAACCTGGTGTTAGTTTTTATGCCACCCACGGGCGTAAGTCAGACGCCCATGGGTGCAACGCGGGACGCGGCTCTACATGCCGTCGAGAACTAACTTAAGTACGTTATTAGACGACTGATTCGCTTTTAAATTTGGTAAATTGACCACATATTTATGGTTGTGACTGTACGTAGCATTTATTATATATATTACAAATAGCAGGATGTACATATGTAGATACCAGTTATTAGTTAGTAACACTCGTATTTGTTATCTTTTTATACTACTATTTTTCTATGATAAGGTTTCAGGAATTACCTTTGAGGACAATAAAGATTGTGAAAAGTATACGACAGCTTTGGTCCGTTTTTTTTTTAAAACAGTTTGAGTAAATATTATATAATTACATATATTTACAAAATACGCCTTCCGTTTGAAATTATCAATTGACTCATAAGTCTAAACTCTAAATAAGCATTAACTGCTAGGTCTAAACTTGAAATTTTGTCCATGAGCTTAATATGAAACGAAAGTAAGAACTATAAAGAAGGAATTTTGAACATAAAGGGTGTAAAAAGACCCTTAACGAACCCGAAAGGTACTTGTTCTCCCCGTCACTGCAATATTTTTTTTTTGTTCTGGACCACATCTAAGACCCTTCTACTTACAGAGATATTGCGACCCTAGTTCGAACATTTTGTATTTTTTTTAATACAGTTTTTTTTACTATAAATACTTCCATGACACGCGTACTATTCAATGCTTCCATCAGCACAATGTTTTGAGTACGTTACATTGAGTCCTGCCGTAAATTTTAACCATAAAAAAAGTTAATATAAATTATTTTTGCGTAGAGTTATTTAGTTTGATGTAAGAATGCTTGGTTATCGGCTTCGTGATGGGTCCGTTTACAGTGTGTATAAAGGATTGATTTGTGAGTCCGTAATTTTTGCCTAAGGACAATCCCATCGGGCACACGGTATAGCAAAATTATGAAATCTCGTTGATTTCACATGTCAACATTGAACGTGCGAAGCAGGAGCGCTAGACAAAGTTATTAAATTTTAATAAATTCATTCATTTCACTAAAATTATTAATAAAGAAACAATTTTTGAACCACTCATGTCTTTAAGTACGGAAACAGCTGATTATTTTTCGGTTAGTATCACCGTTACTGATATATCCTGGGCTTATCACTGTAAGAGGGGGGTATGATAATAAAAAATAATGTTAAACTTGCATTAAGTTTATCAGTGATTGTAAGAAAAATCAAGATATTTCGTGTTTAATCTGTTGCCAACGAAAAACAAAAGCAAGACGCACAGGGTTTTTTATTTAAGTCTATTATCTATTTACTTTGTATTTGGGAGATGGGTGGGAGTGAGGTGAAGAATGAGAGTGTGAAGTAGTTAGTTAGCAGAACAGATACTAATTTAATGTGTAAAAGCGTGTTTAAGAGTAACGCGAGCGGAGCGAGCTTTAAATTTCACGATAGGCCAACCTAGAGCACCGGGACCACTGACTTATTAAATGGGACACAACGCTCTAAATCGGGTCATGTCCCGGTGTACCGGATCTTATGGCAGCCCCACAGTAGCAGCTAAGATGTATGCCAGGAGGATGTCAATAGGCTTGCCTCGGCTGGCTTATACGGTGATGGGGCTTTAACATAACATGGCAAAATGTGAGTGTGCTACAAGGTACACCTCGGCGCCTTATTCCTTATTATCATTAACACTGAAATTTATCCGTGATCATAGAGCTTGCAACAGTGCCGAAATATCGGGAACTCAGAACAAATCGTAAACATGGTAAATATCCTGATTTCAGTGTTAGTGACCATGTCAATTTAAAAACTTGTCCCTTATTTTTGTAATTTCATTTTTCCATTGTAAAAAGCAGCCTTCAAGTTTGTTTCCGGGTTACCAATGGACACCTTACTAATAAACTCATGGTAATAATGTTACAAAAGATAAGAAAGTATTGTTTGCTTCTTGACCATGAAAATTCGTTTGACAATATAAGTCATTGATTAGCCTGTTTGCACTTTGATTAACGTAAGTGTATGGGTAGTGAATATGTGTGCGGATGAACTTCGTGTTATCTGCTTCCGTGATTAACGAATTCTAAGCTCTATTTAATTTATTTGAAAAATAACATTTTTGTCAAAAAAATACAAACATTTTTACGACATGTGTTTGATACAGCGAAATTCCAACATAATCAGTCCAGTTGGTTCAGAGCCAATTGGCTGTGACAGACGGACAGACAGACATAGACCGGAAAACACGCACTACATTTGACCATAATAAAAGGGTTTCCCATTTTTATTCTTATATACGGAATACAAGTTACTTTCATATATTAGTTAATAATGTATAATGTAAATTGTAAAATTGGCAAATTGTCATCTGTCGTTTTTATTGAACAGCTAACCGATTCGATTTTAATTGCTACATTATGATGATCGTCAATTGAAATATAGTAATAATGTTCTACTTTAAAAAAAACGCTATGAGGAAAATGAGGCTACGAATGCGATTATGTCTGAGAATACGATGACATAGTATGACGGATATCTAACGAAAGTCTTTACTTATTCATCAGTTTAAATGGATTTTCAATAATTTTCCCTTACTATCAGACTTCTAGTTAAATGCAATGAAATTTGAGTATGTCATGTTATATTATTATGTTTATTGATATGACTAAACAGTACTTATCACTAAGTTTAAACATTCAAATGACTGTAAAGGAAATAATAATACTTTTATCAGATTGTAAAATTCTTGTTTTCAGTGAAACTTATATAAATTTAGGAGAAAGATGAAGTGTTTTGGGTATGATTGTGTGAAGAATGAGTCAAACTGAAATTAATGGCGGAAACTACAAGAAATAAACCTTGAAAGTTTTATGTGTATGAGTAAGTTGGGTGACGATAATAAGTAGGAACACCTCTGCTTACCTAACTAAGGTTACAGGCGTGATGTTATGAATAAGCACGGATAAGTGTGAATCATATTGAGCACAAATTGTAAAATATGAGTGTTTTTGCGTCATTATTACTTCCGCCCAAAAAAAACTAACACTTTCATAATCGTTAATTCTAGAACATAATGTTTTATCAATTACAAATAACTATGTCCCCACGTTTCATTTAAAATCGACTTGTAAATTACAAATTACTAAAAGAATTTAATCTAAATAAGATAACACTTCGCAATTGTAAATATCACTGACGTCCAACCTTATCTAGCAACACAATGTCACTATGATAAAAGCTAATCCATTCATTCATCTTTTCCAGACTAAACTCTTTACCTCGAAGTCCAGCGAATTCGAGCTCGAAGCCTTAGAGGTCCACAACGAGTTCAGAAGCGAACATGGAGTCCCACCGCTAGTCCTTAGCAAAGAAATCACCAAATACAGCCAAAAATGGGCTGACGATTTAGCCAAGAAAGACGCCATGGCTTACAGCCTCAACCAAAACTATGGAGAGAATGTATACTGCGGCTGGTCATCTGATCCCCAAACGAAAATCAAAGCCAGAGACTGTGTCGAAAAATGGTACAGTGAAATCAACAATTTCGCCTTTGGAAAAGAACCTGATCTTCTAACTTGTGGTCATTTCACACAGATCGTTTGGAAAGGTACTAGGGAACTAGGAGTAGGAAGCGCTAAGAGCAAATCTGGGAAGCTTTACGTCGTAGCAAACTATCATCCTCCCGGTAACTACAGCGGCCAATTTGTTAAAAACGTTTACCCTCCGGGAGCTAATCAGTTCAGAAGCCACAACAATAACTCCCCAAGACAATCCTACAACAACTTAGCCCCACCATCACCAAATCAAAGAAACAGTAAAAACTTAAGCGACATCGCTTCAGGCTTGGTCAACAAATTCCGATCATCTTCAATATCTAGTGGTGACAAATTCGATGAGGAGTTCCTGCAGGCTCATAACGAATACAGAAAGAACCATGGGGCTCAACCCTTAGAACTGAACAAGAAGCTTTGTAAGTTAGCCGAAGATTGGGCAAAGACAATAGCAAAGAAAGGCAAAACAGACCACAAAGACCAGAATGAATACGGTGAGAATATATTCTCAGCTTGGTCTACTGATCCAAACTTCACAGTAACAGGGAGGCACCCTGTAGATAAATGGTACAGTGAGGTGGACAACCACAAGTTCGGTAAAGAGCCCTCAGACTTGAAGTCTGGACATTTTTCACAAGTTATATGGGAGGACACTAAGGAGCTAGGAGTGGGCGTTGCAAAGTCTAAAGAGGGTCATGTATACGTCGTTGCGTATTACAACCCTCCAGGAAACGTGATCGGGAGTTTCGCGAACAAAGTTAAGCCTCCAATTAATTGAGTTCTTGAACACCTTAATTAATTTACGCAGCCAAAGAAACATTCCATAGAATTTAGGCTAAGTTATTTTTTACTGTAGGTATACAGTAAAGAGACAGCGGCGCACAAACTGTGACCATAAATGCAATACATTATACGAGACCCCCAAGAAATTCGTAGGTCTTTTAAAATAAGTTTGCATGTCGGTGTTCCTTGCACCGTATATTTTCCATTATTTTTATGAACCTCTATTTATTATTGTTATAAGAACTTTTATAATTATAGTTATTACTATATTTCTGTATTTTATTACCCAATTTAAAGTTTGTAATAAGAATTAAAAAGTTGTACAAATGATTTTACAAATATAAAAGTAAATTTTAAGACTATGCATTGTTTACAGTAACAATTAATTAGTATAAGACTAACTGAAAACTTGAAACATTTTCAAGTTAAATAATATTGTATTTATGGCTTAGGGCCTTTGCACACCACGTTTTTTTTATGAGCTGATGACGCGCGTAGAACGCAATCAGAACGCTCAACAAACGCATGAATGAAGTCACTTTGTTACCTACGCACACGATCCTTGCGTTTGTATCGCTATAAACGCGCTGTTGCATCGCGCAGAAAGCTGCCGCCATTTGGAACCACAGTATTACGATAGCGTCGCTTGAGACAATTCAGCTTACGATTGAAACGCACTGTAAGCGCGCGTTTGAATCGATACAAGCGCACGTTAAATTTATGTTTGGATCGATACAAACGTCTAAAATCTGCTAAAACGTGTTGATATCGCGCAGAGGACGCGCTAATCAAAAACGCGCGTCGTCAGTGCACAAAAAAACGTGGTGTGCAAAGGCCCTTACAAAAAAAGAGGCACAGGCTTCCATGGTTTTGTAAAATACTTGATCTTTTAGCAGACAGAATTTTTCAAATTACACTCGATAAAATCTTTAAAGACAGTCTTTCCACCGTATTACCCAGTATTAAAGGGTTGGGGAGGTCAGATAGGCAGCCATAATTTCGTCCACTGCTGGACATAGGCCTCCCCCAAGTGTCGTCACGTTGACCGGT
The DNA here is from genome assembly GCA_910589295.1 of Noctua janthe. NCBI lineage: Eukaryota > Metazoa > Arthropoda > Insecta > Lepidoptera > Noctuidae > Noctua > Noctua janthe. Next base: position 4,986,871 of record OU342556.1, on the reverse strand, counting down.
CCCGTGCGACTCGAATAGAAATACTCAGATAGGCAGTCGCTCCATGTAAAATACTGATATTCAGGCTGCCTCCTGTAGGACTGGAAGCCGACCCAATAAAGTTGGGAAAAGGCTAGGCAGATGATGAAGTATTTTTATTGAATCTGTACCTTATCATTTCAAGCCAAAAAGGCATCAGAATTAGATATTACAGCTTTGAAATAGACTTTAATGAAAGATAACTTATTCATAGATTTCCAAAACAGTTGTTCGAATACAATGTTGATAGACACCAGAGTTCACGAACCCTTTGTTATACAGAACAAGACATTCAATTATTAACCCTAAAATAGATGTGATGGTTCTCTACTAAATGCTAGATCTTCGGAATATTTCTGGCCGTGAAAAGGTTAAATCATGAAAGGTACTTCATATCGGCCTTGCACTACGCTTCGAGAGGACTTGCCCGCAAAATAGATGTAGATAAAGCATGAATCGTTGCAAGGGTATCTTCAAGCACACTTTACTAGTTAAATTTGTTAAATTACTGCCACAGCGGTTTTGAACCTTATGACAAAGTAGCTAAAGTTGATTTTGTTTTTTTTTTTCTATTTGATTGTGAGGTGCTCGATGCCTCGTAGGAATTTCATATCATTAGTTTTGAAAAGCGTGGCTTAGAGTTGAGAGTAGTCACTTAGTGGGCTCATGATTCTTTGTAGAACCATTTGTTTGGCCAAATAGATTTACAACACATTCATGAAATGTTAATCATTTTTTTATATAGTTTTAGTGTCCTTTTATGAAAGAAATTTTAAAGACTTTATGTTCTGCATTGTGTGTGGTTTAGGTTTTTGAAAAGTTATGTGAATGAAATATGATGTATAAAATAAAGTGCAAAGATATATTTAAAACTATGTATATTTCTATCCACTAGACTTCGTGCTTAGAGTCGTTAGCATGTTATTTTCAACTTTTTAGCGACGGTCTTGAGAATAACAACTTGATTGATATATTAAAAGAAAAATCACAACACTGGAAAGCCATGGTGGAGGCCTTTGTCCAGCAGTGGGACAGAATAGGATTGTAAATAAAACACTTGCAGGATTACTTAATACAATAACATAACATAACATCATGTCTATAAGCGCGGCAGACACCGTGGCTGCCTACTGAGAAATTTCTGATGAGACAACCCAATATTAATTTGCCTGACGGAAATCGAATCCAGGACCTCATGCTCAGCAATCGCAATTGCGACTACTAGACGAGAGATATAAAATGAGTACTGGGTTGTACGATACCTCTTGGTAAAACTGCTTGTCATACTTTCGGGCCACTGACTATCTGTAACGACTGTCAAAGATCTACAAATGACAGCCGAGACCAACAGCTTAACGTGCTTTCCGAGACACGGAGGAAACTCGATATGTAACCTAGACAAGCACGGCTTAACCTAAAGATCTACCCGAGCGGCTGTTATTATTTAGCCACGTGCTGCTCTTTCACGAAACAACTACTGAACTGATTTTAATGTTTGACTCATACAGTTTATAACCGGGATTTACACAAAGGATACTTTTTACCCCGGTAATACGATCACGTAAGACAATAACCGAACTCAATGCAAGCGCAGCCGGGCGCACAAGATAGCCCTTTCCAAACGATGTTTATTGAACGAGGGAACTACTCCATTTCACGGTATGCATTCAATATTGTTCTTGTGGTGAATTTGATGTGGAAAGTTTTATTACTGTTAGGTTATGTGCTGTGTGTGAGGTGACCATGTTTTAAAAGTGAATTTTACACTCAAGTGAAGCAATATGAATGTTTTTATTGTTGCTGTCTGTGTGGTAGGTTTTTTTTTAAAACGGTTTCCTGCAGGCTTTGGGTCGCAAAAATTGTCGTCTAGACTTAACTTTTCTTAAGTCCGACCGCTTTAATGAGTCCTTTAAATGGAATTCTGAAAGTTGATCACGTATTGGTTCAATTAGTATCGTAATACCTACGTGGATTATGGTTATTTAAAGCAAATAACCTGTGGGATATTGCTAGGACTTTGTGGACGCTTAATGTGCCTTTGATGGGGCAAGGCGGGGGACTCATTAAAGCGGTCGGTCTATAATGTCTGGGCATTCTAAATTAGTATAAAACCATTAGAACCAGTGGGAAATTAATCAATTGCAGGAAGGGTCATAATTTATGCTTATTGAAAAAAAATTGATAAAACTGCCTCTTAGGTCTAGTGTTCGCAGGCACGACTGCTGAGCATGAGGTCCTGGGTTCAATTCCTAGGTCGGGCAAAGTGTTATTAGGTTGACACTTCAAAAATTTCTCAGTAACAGCCACGGAGTCTGATTTATGCCCGGTTGATGGCAATAGGCTCGCCCCCTATTACATGGGACTTAAACATAACTGGTGAAACTTGACTGGAAAAACTCTGTCTTACCCTTCGGAGATTACAGGCGTGGTGTTATGTATATAAGTACCTATAATCACCACGTAGGTAGTTTACCAACGCTCATTTTCAGTGATAGCCTAGTGGTGTGACCGTCGGACTGCCAAGTCATGTGTCTTGAGTTCGAACCCAATACCTCTGATTTGTCGGATTCATGGCGCATTGTTTAATTATCAGTTGCTTCGGCGAAGGAAAACATCGTGAGGAAACCAGCATGCCTGAGAGATATTTCTTGACGGCATGTAAAGCCAAATCAGAGGCCCATAAAAACTCTGAAACCAGGTTAGGCACTAACCACACGATAAAGAAGAAATAAGAACGGTTATTTTAATGGATGAGAAGAAGCTTTTGTTCTGCAGTAGGAAAACATGAGTCGAATTTTCGAAGAATGGTTAATTTAAATTTCCAAGGAGTATAAGTTATTTGGTACTAGGTTCGATTCTTGGGTCGAAAAATAAGGTAGAATGATTAGAAATTAGATTCCACATTATTTTTGTTTTAAAATTGAAATTCGAATGTAAATAGCGAATCCAAAACTTTCGGAGCGTGTTATTAGAGCGTTTTCTTTGAAAAAGTTAAATTAAGTTTATTTAATTTCAGAATCTTTTAACCCTTGTGAATGCTGTCCAAAACGTCAATTTTGAAACACTTTTGGAAATACTAAAGGTAAGTAAGTAGCCTGGAAAATGGTATTTTTTACGTGAACAACAAATTCAATTTAAGCAATTCGGGTCATGATAGGAACGCTACATCGGGTCAGGTTACCAAGAGTTCGGAACAAATGTTATAATTTTTTTCAAGTTCCTAATCTAACCCGCGACTGGTTTAGGAATTCGGGTCAGGTTCGAAATAATTCATATTTTCTGACTACTTCTTATATTTAAGAAATATTCAAAATCAAAATCAAAGCATTTATTTCGAGTAGGCCAGTTACAGGCACTTTTGAATTGTCGAAACAAAGACAACAGTAAAATATAGCTACAGTCCCAGTCACAAGGCACAAAAACTGTGAAAGTACTGTAGTTGCCCATTCCCTAACGTAGATCTCTATGGAGAAGAACGGGCAAGAAACTCTATGGACACTCTTTTAAATCAGAATACTTTAACAAAACCTTGGTTACATCATTCATTTTGAGATGGTACATTATGTGAGAACGATGCAGCAAGATGTGTACGTTAAAAGTGTCTAGTACTATGTACTAGAAAGCTGTCATTCGCCGGAAACCTGCGTCTTTTCTTGACTTGAATGTGCCCTGGCGGTTAGAAGTATGTCATGCTCACTCAAATGTCTCGCTGATGGTGGCACGTGTGTCGGATCATTTAGTTCCCTTCAAAATGGTTGAGTTGAATGGTGCTGATACATGCGTCATGTTCGTGAACAGGCGCTGTCAATTGTGACTGGTCGTCTCTTATTTGCCACGGCTTATTTGAATTAATTATTTTATTTTTGAATTGTTTTTACTATGGACACTTTTAACGTACACATCTTGCTGCATCGTTCTCACATAATGTACCATCTCAAAATGAATGATGTAACCAAGGTTTTGTTTAAAGTATTCTGATTTAAAAGAGTGTCCATGGAGTTTCTTGCCCGTTCTTCTCCATAGAGATCTACGTTAGGGAATGGGCAACTACAGTACTTTTACAGATTTTGTGCCTTGTGACTGGGACTGTAGCTATATTTTACTGTTGTCTTTGTTTCGCCAATTCAAAAGTGCCTGTAACTGGCCTACTTGAAATAAATGCTTTGATTTTGATTTTGAAGACTGATTACAGCAGTAAACATAAAATACACTTCACGTCAGTAATACCCAAAGGGTTAGCCAGGGTGTACCTCTAATTTTATCAGGTATACCCATATTGTGCTAGCTAGGTTTAAGTCCTACGTAATGAGGGTAAGCCTACTACGAACAACTAGGCATAAATCGTGACTCAAGGCCGCTACTAAGAAATTCCTGTAGCAGATACTGTATAGTCTACAAAATGACGGCTCATAACACTCGAATAACATGTAACAAAGGAATTAATTTAGATAAATCACACGTCAAATAGAAAGCTAACAGAGTGAACTAATTAACTAGTGAGGCCGCCATCCGTATCCAAATGCGGAGCGCGGATATATCGCACAGTTAGAACAAAAGTGACCGAACTCAAAATTACGGCGAATTGAGTTAAATCTCCAAATCACATGAGCTATCGCTATGTAAATCAAAAAGTGACGATATCGTACTAAAAAAGGACCAACAAAAACGTTTCATCGCTTACGTTTCCGCGCGTCTGAGCCTTGCCGCGCATTTCTGGGAAAAAAAAATAAACAAATATTTTTTTTTTGTATTGTATTTTAGTTTACACCAAATTAAAATAATAAAAAAAAAATACTGGCAGCTTAAATATGTAAATAGCTTATCATTTGAAAAAGGTATGGCATGTTTTATTGGAAACTCCCTAAAACACGAACACAATTTTGTTATTTCGCACAAAACGCAAATTTCGTGTTAGGTCACTTTTGTTCTTAGGATGCGATATATCCGAAATCCGAAACTAATCTCGCGGTACATCGTTTGACGGAAACGATTCTATTTGTAGAGATAAAGGATGGGAGGTGTGCACAGATTCATCATCATCTGCCTGGCTTTTTCCCAACTATGTTGGGGTCGGCTTCCAGTCTAACCGGATGCAGCTGAATACCAGTATTTTACATAGAGCGACTGCCTATCTGACCTCCACAATCCAGTTAGTACTGGGTAATACGATACCCCTTAGTAAGACTGGTTGTCAGACTTTTTGGGCCACTGACTACCTAACGACTGTCAAAGATCTACAAATGACACCCGGGACCAACGGCTTAACGTGCTTTCCGAGGCACGGAGGAAACTCAGTATGTAATGGTTGGTCACCCATCCACAGACCAACCCAGGCAAGCACGGCTTAACCTAAAGATCGATCCGAGCGGCTGTTATTATTTAGCCACGAGCTCCTCCAGGAGTGCACAGATTGTAGTAAGAAATTACAGTAATATTTAGCTCTTAGAAATTGTAGGTATATTTGTTAAATCATAATACTTGTTGTGTTTGCGAATAACTTCCTTAGTTTGAAGGTTTAGCCTGATACAGTAGTCCTTTTCACTATTTTAATCATAAATTAATGAAGTCACCATTTTACAAAACATTGTGATTATAATTTGGACGAAGTCGAAAAATGTTTTTAAAAAAGAACTAAGTATATATTATTAAATACTATTCGGTAATCGGTGTTCATGGTATGGGCATATGATGGGGAGCAATGAGGAACATGTCGTGAGGAAAGTTTTGAATATAACTGTGGATGGGTATAAGAGTAGAGGAAGACCAAAGAAACGATGGATGGACTGAGTGAAGAATGATAAGGTACGAAAGGAGGTGTCTGATGAAATGACGAGTAATAGAGAAGTATGGAAGAAGACGACATGCTGCGTCGACCCCAAATGAATTGGGACAAGGACAAGAGAATGATGATATTATTTGATAATATATTTTATACACAAGATGGCGACGACACTACAACAATAAATGAAAACACTGGGAATACTAGTTCAAATGAATATTTTTAAACCATCAAGTAAATCCTAATATTTGTTTTTTTCTTATTCAAATAACCCAAATAGCATAAGACTGTTAACGAAATAGAACACCATTTCTAAAATATTGGTTTACTAACTTTTTTTTTTTTTTTTTTTTTTTTTTTCCGGATGGGAAATCATCAAATGACCCCTCCCCACTCTGGGCGGAGCGGAAGGGAGTGTCAGACTTGTACTGACTAAAACCCATCCATGTTCCTTCTTTGCCCTTTGTGTTCCAGGGCCACGGTATCTCTTTCGAACAGTCCCGCAGCCCTACTTATTTGCTGACATCTCTTTGAGGCGCGCGTGGAACACGAACGCGCCGTCGACACGGCCTGTCGTCATAAGACGGCCGGACGGCGAGCTGGCCCATAACTCGCCGTCCACAGGCCCGCGCCTACGGTGGCCGGGAGCCACCACGTGACCCCCAACGCCCAGGGCGTCTCCCGCGGCGACTGGGACGTGAGGTTCTTTCTCTCTCACGTCCCGCCACCTCCTTCACTAGCGTGACTGCTTCGGAGAAGGAGGTGACGGCTTCCCATTCCCTCTCGCTCCGGACCATGGCTTGAACCAAGGCCGGACGCGAGAGATCGCCGCTGCCAATCGCCGCTACGAGGACACGGCGGTGCTCCGCCCAAGCGGGGCAGACCTCCACGGTGTGCTCCACCGTGTCCTCCGGACGATCCTCGCAGTGGAAACACCCGGGCATTTCCTCCCGCCCGATTCGGTGCAGGAACCTCCCGAAACAACCGTGTCCGGTGAGGACCTGCGTCAGGCGGTAGGTGAGGGCGCCGTGGCGCCTCTCTAGCCACTCCTCAAAGAGGGGACTTATCGCCACTATGGTGGCGTGCCCTGCACGGGGTTGCGACAGTCGCTCTCTCCATGTCGCCATGAGATCACGCCGGAGGTCTGTCCGCTGAGCAGCAATTTGCCGCGGCTGCGGAGTTTCCTCCCGACGTAGTGCCTCGGCGCGCCATTCGTGCAGGCGTGCGAGGACTATCGCCTCCAGATCCCATGGCGGCAATCCGGCAAGGAGGCTAGCCGCTTCGCCGGAGATCGTGCGGTACCCCCGGATTAGCCTTATGGCTATTACTTTTTGGGGCGCGTTCAGGTAGTGGGCGGCTTGCCGCCTCAAAGAACGCGCCCACACCGGGGCACCGTAAAGGGCCATGGACCGCACGACCCCGGCTTATAGCCTCCGGCAGGAGGCGTTTGGACCCCTCAGGTTAGGCAAGAGCCGCTTGAAGGCAGCCCCTGTCCGTTCCAGTTTGGGAGCCAAACGTCGGAAGTGCTCCACGAAGTTCCACCGACTGTCGAGGACGAGTCCTAGGTACTTCAACGTCGACCCGACGCCGATGGAAACCCCTCCTGCCGTCAGTAGGGATCCCGACGGTGGCGCATTCCGAGGCCCATGAAAACACATGGCCTCGGACTTGTGCAGTGCCACCTCGAGACCCAATTGCCGGATCCTCTCCACGACTATCGCAACCCCGCGTGTCATGTTTTCGGCCGCCGCCTCGTGCGACCTCCCTTGTGCCAGTACCAGCGTGTCGTCAGCGTAGCAAACTACACTGACGCCGGTAGGGAGGTCGGCAAAATGGTTTACTAACTTTAGGTATAATTTGCAATCTGGGAATAAAATTTAAGGAACGAATTTGACAAAGGTTTTTGACGGAACGAGTTGGAAATATGTGTTTATACAGATGCGGGGTTCGTTAACCTGTAGGTGTTAAAATATTAATCTACATCATGTAGAAAATCCTGAAAATGAAAAATAATGTCCTGTGACTAAACTGCCGGATATCATCATCATCATTCATCATTTAAGCCGAAAGACGTCCACTGCTGGACATAGGCCTCCCCCAAGTGTCGCCACATTGACCGATCCCGTGCGTCCTCGCATCCAGCAGATCTCTGCAACCTTTACCAGGTCATCGGTTCACCTAGTGGGAGGCCTTCCAACGCAACGTCTTCCAGTTCACGGTCCCCACTCCAGAACTTTCCGGCCCTATCGGCCATCCGTTCTGCGAGCAATGTGCCCTGCCCACTGCCACTTAAGTTTGGCTATTCATCGGGCTACGTCGGTAACCTTGGTTCTCTTACGGATTTCCTCATTTCTGATTTGATCACGCAAGGAAACTCCGAGCATAGGCCTCTCCATTGCCCTTTGGGTGACTTTAAGCCTTCTGATGAGGCCCGTTGTGAGCGACCACGTTTCGGTCCCGTATGTAATCACTGGTAACACACATTGGTCATAGACTTTTGGCGGATATATTCGATTGAATTTTTGTATGTAAGCTGGGAACGTCATTAGGTATACGCACTTTAAATGATGAAAGCAGACTCGAAGAAAGAGAAGGAAGGAAAGGTCTTGAAGTTGGCAGACTCATCTCACAATTAATTTGTTGTTTTTCTTCATCTATGTATTTTTATCTCACTTTAATTTGTATATTTGGTTTGTATATAAGTATTTATTATTATATTTTATTCTTGGAAATTTTCTGTACTATTGCACTTATTGTTTTGTCTCTGCATCACCCTAAGGTAGACTGGTAGAAAATGCCCAAGGCATTAAGTCCGCCTTTGTACGTCAGGTGCATAAAGTTTTAATAAATAAATATTGTGGTATTGTCGTCGCCACCCTGTGTATTATTCACCTTCATTGCCAGCTCCTAAAAATAAAACCCCGAAATAGTTTTCCACCATTGCGTTGGGTCCACGTATTTTTCTCATATATCCCAAGTTGCTTGCCTATTATCGTTTATAAGGGGTAGTTATAAGTGATGGAGCGACCTAACTTCGGACGTGAGAAAACTTTACCTTAGTCCTGGGAATTTCCCATTTCGTACAACCAGCGACTAAGGAATTAGGAAAATGTATGAATCTCGAGATGTTACACTATTTGCATGTTTAGTTTGACAAGTTTCTCTGGTTTTATGTGAGTCGTTGATTTAGTAGACGTTCCTAACGTTAACGTTCGCGTTTACGTTAGCTTGAACTGTCTTAAATTATGTCCGAATATAATGGATAAATGAGTTATTTAACCCGTATATTCTTCAGTAGTTATAATCTCTATTTTTTTTTAAATGTCTTATTTTTTCATTCAGTTGCACAGGACCATATGCTGTTTTAAGTATAGGTAATAAATCGTTTGCAAAATTCAGAATACGATCGTAAAAGATCGGTCAATCTGATAAGGCTAAGTTGCGGATAAGGCTCTGGATGCAGACACCTCCATTTGGGGGTTGCATCAATATTTGGTGGCGAACAACCTCGTTATAAAAAAAAAGTACCAGTAACCAGGTGGCCTATGCACATACCAGGGAGCCACAGAGATAGAGCTATACAGGTCATCTAGCGCCATCTTTTTCCCACAAAGGAATTACTCCTGTTTTAAGGCGTCATAGTAACCTCCCTGGAAGCACACTGCGATGGCTGATTCGAGGTGGCGCACGAAAAAAGTACCTGGAAAGATGTGGGCCTTAGCCCAGCAGTGGGACATTGACGGCTGATAAAAAATAAAAAAAAACAACCGATCACGAATAGTTCCGGAAAGCTTTTCTCAAATCTTTGAACGACGCTTGAGGGCTAACAGTAGCTTCGATTTTGTTTCGTGTTCCTTATATTCACAGGGAAATTATTAATCGGGCGAATAAAAATTTAATTGGCAACCAATTTACTGAATGGGCGACTATTGTACCAAGTAAGTAACTATTTGTCCGGTCATTGTGGCAAGGAGAAATAGGAATATAGGAAGCATGAGCGAGCGAAGGCTGAGAGAGACTTGTGGCACCCCGACTCGGACCGGTTAAGGTCGAAGGGGATGGCGGTGTCTAGTGAGCGAGCGAAGTGAGCGAACTAAGACCCCGACATCCCCTTCGTGTTAGGTTACTTTAAACCCTGCAAACAGAAATAGGAGTCCTCTACAATCTAGTGGTTAATAACCTTGTTTTAGGTTTTTTTCAGAGTTTTTAAATTATCACACTCATCATATTGAACAAACAGTAACTCAAATTTGTATTTTCAAGTCGCTGTTTTAAACATTTGTATTCGCCCACTGTTTGTCGCTCACTTAGTATTTCAGTAGTCCATTTTCAAATTATTTTTGACAAATTCTTTTTTTTTTTAGGATGGGAAATCATCAAATGACCCCGAAATGGAGGCGGAGGGGAGTCCCTCCGCTCCGCCCACAGTGGGGGGGGGGGTCATTTGAGAATTCGTCAAATGACCCCTCCCGCTCTGGGCGGAGTGGAAGCGATTGTCAGACTTGTACTGACAAAAACTTTTCCATGTTCCTTCTATGCCCTTTGTGTTCCAGGGCCACGGTATCTCTTTCGAACAGTCCCGCAGCCCTGGCAGGCATCGGCCCATGCTGACCCCTACTTGGTTGCTGACATCTCTTTGAGGCGCGCGTGGAACACGAACGCGCCGTCGACACGGCCTGTCGTCATAAGACGGCCAGATGGCGAGCTAGCCCATAACTCGCAGTCCACAGGCCAGCGCCTACGTTAGCCGGAAGCCACCACGTGACCACCGACGCTCAGGGCGTCTCCCGCGGCGGCTGGGACGTGAGGTTCTTTCCCTCTCACGTCCCGCCACCTCCTTCACTAGCATGACTGCTTCGCAGAAGGAGGTGATGGCTTCCCATTCCCTTTCGCTCCAGACCATGGCTTGAACCAGGGCCGGACGCGAGAGATCGCCGCCACCAATCGCCGCTACGAGGACAAGGCGGTGCTCCGCCCAAGCAGGGCAGACATCCACAGTGTGCTCCACGTTTCCTCCGGACGAGATCCTCACAGTGGAAACACCCGGGGTTTCCTCCCGCCCGATTCGGTGCAGGAACCTCCCGAAACAAACGTGTCCGGTAAGGACCTGCGTCAGGCGGTAGGTGAGGGCGCCGCGGTGCCTCTCTAGCCACTCCTCAAAGAGGGGACTTATCGCCACTATGGTGGCGTGCCCTGCACGGGGTTGCGACAGTCGCTCTCTCCATGTCGCCATGAGATCACGCCGGAGGTCTGTCCGCTGATTTTTGACACCTTTAATTTGAATTTATTTTCGCTCGTTTCAATACTACCCGTATTCAAATACGACTTGCCAGAACTGTTCAGAATCGAAAATTTGAATAAAAAAAACAGTTGACGCTCCCACCTCCATACAAATACTTACTGAAGTATCTGTTCGTGTCTGTGACCGGAGCCGAGACCCTAGTTTGACCCCAAGATTTTAATGTCAACCTTTTTTATTTATGAAGAAAGAACGGATGTCAGGACGTAGATACGGATCATCCGTATCATCCCGGATTAGCTTTTGACGCGCAAATCCGAGAACCGACCAAAATATGATATCAATAATATTTGCATGCATCAAGTTCAAAAGGCTGTGAGTTTTATATTAGGACGCTTTTAATATTTTAGACGAGGGAATATTTTATATTCGTATTTCTGTATATTTGCGTCTGATATTTATAATTGGAGTGATGGCCGGTAATGTAGTGTTGTGTTGGTTTATTTTTAGCTCTTGAGCTGTCTGGCTTTTTTTGGGTTTCAATTTAGAAGGTGTTCATAAACATATAACTATAGTTCGGCTGTCTATATGACCGTATATGTTAGAATAATTTATTACATGGTTACTAAAAGATACGTGCAATGACTGGACAGGTGTTCTCAATTCTGTATGTTTCATTCTTCAAACACACCATCTCAGACACTTATCTGCATGGTCCTTACTTGATCTGTACTAAAAAAAAATCTAGGGTCCGCTTCCCGTCTTACTTGATTCAGCCGAATAACAGTATTTTACATAGACCGCCTAACCACAGTTAGTTCTGGGTAATACGATACCCCTTGGTAAGACTAGTTGTCAGAATTTCGGGCCACAACCCGACACGACGCGTGTAACGACTGTCAAAGATCTACAAATGGCAGCCGGGACCAACGGCTTTACGTGCTTTCCGAGGCACAGAGGAAACTCTGTTTGTGTTTGGTTACCCATCCACAGACCAACCTACAAGCAAGCAATCGCGGCTTAACCTTAAGATTATTATAAGATTATTATTTAATTGTGTAATTATCTGCGCATTATGTAGTGCATGCTGTGCTTTTCTGTAAGTGATGGTGCGCTTAGACTTAAGTTTACAATGTAAAAATTATAATGTAACAGTGTACTCATTGTTGAGAAGCCTAATAAATAAATAAATAAAGATGGACCCGAGTGCCTGTTATTATGTAGCCACGAGCTCCTTACACTAAAGCTATATAATTAAGGGCAAGTTACCGTTCGGTGTCCCATTAGTCTTCAATCAACCGACATGCTACTTAATATAAATGACTTCTGACCTCAGATACCCAATTACTGAAGGGTGTCGATAGCCTAAAGATAACGATAACGAGTTTATTCTTGTGATCTATGTACTCGTATATCAAAAACATTGTTAATAATAGTTTGGGATAATGAAAACGGTGTAAAGTACCCAAGATTTATCTATTCTATACCGAACGCCATTATTTTAACACGCTTTTATTAACTTCACCTGTAAAAAAACGTAGAAGTTAAATTTGACCCTCTTCCCGGTTTCCGGTTGACCTGAAATTTAGCATTCATGTTTAGTTTGGATGACAATGCATTGTTAGCTAAGTGACGTCATTCTAAACCCAATATGGCGGACTCCCAAAGATGGCGGACTAGTTATTTTTTATGCATTCCCATAATGTGGGTATCAAATGAAAGGGTTTGCTAAGAAGAATAACGAGAAATAAAATGACTTCACTCTAAAGCGTATTTTTTTTTAATTATATTATTTTTTATATTCCAACGGGTTATACTTATTTTGACCAAATTAAGGAAAGGCAAAAATCGGCTAAGTGCGAGTTGGACCAGGCTCAAAAGTGATATCCGTAGACGGGACGAATGATGTTTTACCGGCCGCAAAAACCATTTTGTACATTTTTCGAAAAAAAAAAAAGAAAATCTTGCATATAACCTAACCTAACCAAAACTATTATCTCTAAGTACTACTATTATCTCTAACTATTGATACGGCATTCAACAATAGTTTTAAACTTACGTGTTAAAGATACCACAATTAAGATGATTTTTTACAACCTTTAGAGAGCCTATCTTTTATTTTGTCGCCTTTTCCACATTTTTTTCTTTGAACAGTGAAACATGTACCTTTTCTTTGTAACTAAAAACCTATTTTTCTTTCCTAGCTCCAGATAAAATCTGAAGCCATTTTTACATACCCGCATTCCGACGTTTCGCATCAATCTTGTAGAAAGACGTCCCTTACAGCTTACAGGCCCACGATTCATTTAATTAATGTGACGTCACATGTCTGGTGTACTGTGTACATTTATTTACGTGTTTATTACGCTTTACTAGTTTTGAAGTCTCTCTAGAACGAATATCATCATTGATTGGCTGTTGATTATTTCATTCATCGAATCACAGCAGTTTACGTGCGCTTGACAATACAAGGTGTAAACGAACCCTTAACGAAGCCGTCAACCAAGCATTCTGTGCTTCAAACTAAGGAACTCTAATTAAAAAATTATTGCTGGGAATTTCATTATTTATTTAAACTTCATGTACATGCTTATTAATTTTTTGTTCTGTTTGTTACTGTCTTAGGTAGGTGGTAGGTAGTAGGTAGGTAGTAGGTAGGTAGTAGGTAGGTAGTAGGTAGGTAGTAGGTAGGTAGTAGATAGGTAGTAGGTAGGTAGTAGGTAGGTAGTAGGTAGGTAGTAGGTAGGTAGTAGGTAAGTAGTAGGTAGGTAGTAGGTAGGTAGTAGGTAGGTAGTAGGTAGGTAGTAGGTAGGTAGTAGGTAGGTAGTAGGTAGGTAGTAGGTAGGTAGTAGGTAGGTAGTAGGTAGGTAGTAGGTAGGTAGTAGGTAGGTAGTAGGTAGGTAGTAGGTAGGTAGTAGGTAGGTAGTAGGTAGGTAGTAGGTAGGTAGTAGGTAGGTAGTAGGTAGGTAGTAGGTAGGTAGTAGGTAGGTAGTAGGTAGGTAGTAGGTAGGTAGTAGGTAGGTAGTAGGTAGGTAGTAGGTAGGTAGTAGGTAGGTAGTAGGTAGGTAGTAGGTAGGTAGTAGGTAGTAGGTAGGTAGTAGCTAGGTAGTAGCTAGGTAGTAGGAAGGTAGTAGCTAGGTAGTAGGAAGGTAGTAGGTAGTAGGAAGGTAGTAGCTAGGTAGTAGGAAGGTAGTAGGTAGTAGGATAGGTGCATTGCAACGCATGCCGGGAACAGCTAGTAAATATATAAAAATAACTTCTTGCTTTCTTAACTTTTTGCTTTTGGGAATGTTCTTTTTTTTGGTAAAAAATCACGGTTTACGGTAGAACTCAATGTAACGCACTCAAAACATTGTGCTGATGGATGGATTGAATAGTTCAGGGTTCTTTCTTTCGTTCTTTCAGTATTTTTCATAGGAAAACTTGCTCAGGTGGAGATTCATTAATGACTCTGCCCTGGAGTGTAAATGTGGTGCTTTTCTACAAACGATGGGGCACTTAATATCGCATCCTGCGTGTCCTGTTGTTTGTTCACTACAGGAACTGATGGACGCTACTGAAAGCACCAAACTAGTAGCTCATTTCTGGGCTGACACAATTTAGATTGCCATCGACACGCTAAGAAGAAGAGTATAGAGAAGAGTAGCGACTGCCTATCTGCTGTGTGCTGCTTACTCGCTTTCAGACATCCGGGCTTCTGACGACCCGTAACATTTAAAACTTTCATGTTTTGCAATAATACAACAAACAGTGGCTCCTGTTTTGCAGAAAAGTCTGCCTTCTATGTGCACAAGGCAGTGTGTGTTCTAGAAATTTCGTTAGACATGTTACCAGCATAATGCTCAGACAAACAAAGCCACGGTTTCACATACAAGGTAGTGTTAGCGTCAAAATCGATTTTATAATAGGGTGAGTTTACCTGTTTACGGCTTAGGTGTTAGTAATCCTTTAAAGTGATTATTATGAATTAAAAAACCAAGTTCTAACGAGCTACAAATTTATTAATAATTCATTAAGTCTTAATCTTTCAACAGTTTTCTTGACTAGTCATGATTAAATCCTCAAAACACAGTTAATGTTCGTACTTGCCAATCTCCGAAACCGACACACCATTTTCAATGAAGTTTTGTGAATATGTAGGGATTGTTTTTTCCAGCTTGAAAGATAAGATAGTTTTGGACCCAATGACAGGGTAAGGGCTAGGGTAGGGGCTAATGTATAACTAATATAGCCTAAATATAAAGATCTGGGCATTCCAAACTACAGAACTGATTCATTTTTCTTAAGCGTCAGTCTAGGAATCTATTTTCTCAAACGCTACACTAATATAATAAGTAAAATTGCAGGATTTTCATTTTCATAGCAGTAATCTCGTCTTCATTCTTCTTCATAAAACAGAAATAATAAAACTTTAATCCAAGCCGCTAATCGGTACGTTCACCTTCAATAAACTTGTTACGAGCTCTCTCCCTACAGAGATGAGAAATTAAGTACACATAGCCACACAGCCTGTACCCTGCTGTACGTACGTGCACGATGAATTTCATTTGCAACTTGCGCTGCCCTCCGTACAAGGTACTTGTTAGGTTATAAGAAGTTTGTGCCGATTTTAAAAGTTAATAGGTTGGTTTAGACGACAGTGGTATAATATTAAAAAAATAATTATATCGGCAAATCCATAGATTTTTGGTTTGAGATTGCTAACTTGCTAACTTTGTCCCATTCTATTTGGGGTCGGAGCAACACGTTTTCTTTTTCCATTTTCCCCTGTCAGACGTCATGGCATCATTTATAGCTAGTTTTTTTTTTTTTTTTCTTTCTCTTTCATATCAATCCTCACACAATCCATCCATCAACATTCATGCCCATCACTCTGTTAGTTACATGCGTTTCATCCCTCCAAGACAAACGAGTTTCTTTAATTTTTTTTGTAACCGGCGCCACTTTCAATCCTCCTCTATTATACTCATTCTTTTCTTTACTTGTCAGTCCACACATCTATCTCAACATTCTCATTTTTGGTTGGAGATACTAATTATTAAGTTGACTTTTGAACGATATGACAGCTGTCAACTTGACATAACCCGGGGTACTGTGAAAGCGGCGCGAAAATCGAGGAAGAGATTTGATTCAAGGGACAACTGATAGATCACAAAGACGGCATTGATTTTATAGTTACTATGGCTCATTACATTTAACGCTAAATGTATTACAAACATAATTCTGTCTTCTGCCATTTTCAAATAATTAACAGAAATAGAACGATCTTCAAAACACGTTTAAAGCTTAATTTATTTAGTGTATTGTCGTACAAGTGGTCCAATTGAATTTTGGCGAAACAATAATTGTTTTAGAACACCTAACAAATGAAATTGTGAAAATAGATAAAATACTTACAATGAATTTTTTCTTGTTAAGAAAGAAAATATAATTTACAAGGAGGAGCTCGTGGCTAAATAAAAACAGCCGCTGGGGTCGATCTTTAGGTTAAGCCGTGTTTGCCTAGGTTGGTCTGTGGATGGGTGACCACCCATTACATACCGAGGTGCCTTCGTGCCTCGGAAAGCACGTTATGCTGTCGGTCCCTGGTGTCATTTGTAGATCTTTGACAGTCAGTGACCCGAAAAGTCTGACAACCAGTCTTACCAAGTGGTGTCGTATTACCCAGTACTAACTGGGTTGTGAAGGTCATATAGGCAGTCGCTCCATGTAAAATACTGGTATTCGGCTGCATCCGGTTAGACTGGAAGCCAACCCCAATATCTTTGGGAAAAGGCTAGGCAGATGATGAAGAAAGAAAACACAATTTATTGTGTGCACCTTCCTACATTAAATGCTTAAATTAGCCTATAATGTGACACTGCTTGGACACAGGACCGTAATCCACCACGCGTGCTCTACGCAAGTCGGTGCAGGTTGTCACATGTCTATGAATGATTTAGTTACATTTTTTTTTTTTGTAAATACGCCTTTTTTATACGCCACCTGTAATGTTACGATCCTTACATAGTCCTTCGAACACGTTCACTTTTATACATTTGATTGTATAGACGCCAGCACATCAAGCTACTACAAGCTGTCAAATGTTTTTATTCGATTTTCAACTTTATCTCCAAAGCATAAGGTTCAAGGTTGATTGGGAAAATTTTACAGTTTTGGGTAGCTTGACGTGCTGGCGTCTACACGCGCCGGTTGCGATCACCTATGGAAAATGTAACAATAACATTCAATTACTTACAAACATGATATACCAACAACAACGAGCCGCCAGACATTCCCAACGTTCACACTTTCTATTCACGCCAATATCAGCGAGTATTTTCAGATTACTTATTTCCCGAACAGGAATATCGACGTCAATGTCGACGTGTTATAAATTCAGCTCACTGTTTTAAAACCACGGAGTAGTAGGAAATGAAATACAAACGCTTTCACTCTCAATATAAAGCGACACCGTTTTAAAATTCCATTTTGATACAGAGTGTATATCAATATGCTCAATGAAATACGGTGTACCCATCATTCTCTTGCCCTTATCCCAATTCATTTGGGGTCGGCGCAGTATGTCTTCTTCTTCCATACTTCTCTATTACTCGTCATCTCATCAGACACCTCTTTTCTTGCCATATCATTCTTTACACAGTCCATTCATCGTTTCATCGGTCTTCCTCTACTCATATACCCATCCACATTCATACTTAAAACTTTCCTCACGACATTTTCCTCATTCCTCCGCATCACATGTCCATACCACGACAACCGATTACCACACAACTTTTCAGTCACCGGCGCTACTTTCAGACTTCCTCTTATGTACTCATTTCTTATTTTATCCATTCGCGTAACCCCACACATCCCACTTAGCATTCTCATCTACGCCACATGCGAATGCCTATCATTCATCACATTTGTTAAATACTGTGTACTAAAGACAGAATCCGAACGACTTTCGCTTTTAGCACATTTAATATGTAAACGCACGCAACAATTTTGCTAAATAAGCATAAAAAAGTGCATTCTGATGTGTTTGTTTAACAAACACATAGCAGAACAGTTTGTTAAAAGCATCCAAGTGTTAACAGAGATACTATCAGTCAATTACGTCTTTCGAATGTTTGACCTCAAACCGATTCAGTTTTATATTCTTGGCATTTCATCAAGATCTTTTTCGTGCTATTTTACCAATTTATTTGGGATCGGCGCAGTACGTCTTGTTCTTCAGTATTTCTCTATTCTGCTCATTAACCCCTTTCCACCATATTACCATCTTTCACACAGTCCATTTTTTGTTTATTCAATTTCACCCAATATGCTGATGATAAAACTCCTGTTATGCGCATAATAAATCCTCCAAGTTAATTTCTTTTGTTATTCGATCTATCAACTAGAGGCGGCTATTTCGTAGCACCATTATCATCGACATCTGTCTAGCGTTTTCCTAACTATGTTGAGGTTGACCTCCATTTTAACCGGATACAGCTAAATACCAGTAGTGAACATGCAGAGTGTGCCAATCTGACCTCCAGAACCCAGTTAGAACGGGGTAATACGAAACCCCTTGGTAAGGCTGTTGGTCAGACTTTCAGGCCACTGATTACCTTTAACGGCTGTCAAAGATTTATAAATGACACCTGGGACCAATGGCTTAACGTGCTTTTGGAGACACGGTCACCCATCCACGAACCGATACAGGCAAGCGCGGCTTTACCTTGAAGATCGACCCATGCGGTTGTTATTATTTAGTCATCATACCAACTTACTTATTAAAAACTTAGTTGCTTATTTCAGTATTCCATTTACTCATTACTCTGTGCCAACATTTCACGACAGCTGACTTGTAAGTTATTTCAGCAAAGTAACTATAAATAAACATAGAGTTAACTTGGAAGCCAGAATGCAAGAGAAAGTTATCTGAGGGATGTCTTTGAGAATATTATCTCGCTTAGTATTCCTCCTCCGTAGTAATTAAACTTGCATTCCGTAGCTCTTATTTGATTAATTTTAATTGCATGGCATGTCTTGCCAGTGCAGTAGTTTCTTTGCGGGAAAAGTTTATAACATGTGTTGGTAATTAGTGCTCAAAACATACCTTCTAACTTATTTAATACAACGTAACATTATTATTCTTTCTTTCTTTTCTTTAAAAAAAAAACGTTGCCCCACACTATAAATTTCTCCAGTATTGTGAGTGCGTTTACAAACATTTAAACTCACATACACAAACAGCTAGACCCGGAACAACTACCTGTAGATCATACAAATATTTGTGCCGTGCGGGGATCGAACCCGCAACACGCAGCGCTGCAGCCAATCGCTCAACCACTGCGCGGCCAACCGTGCCGTCGAATTATCTTTTCTTCTTTTTTCTTTCTTTTTAACATTCTCATGACATTATGCCCATAATCTCCAAAGGGTTCCAGAGGTGTATAGTAGCACGACTGCTTGAATTTGGGTACCTAGTTACTTATTTATTCACCTGGGCGACAATAGAGAAAACGAACTTTCCTACATATGAGATCTAGCTAGATTTTTCGCCATCGTAAACTCCTATAATGCAACTTTTCGAAATTGTTAGAGACATTTTCGAGCACGTGATTACAAATAATATACAAATAGTCATCACCTGCCGAGCCTTTTCCCAACTATTTTAGGGTCGGCGTCCAGTCTAAGCCGATGCAGCTGAATACCAGTATTTTACATGGAGCGACTGTATATCTGACCTCCACAACCCAGTTAGAACCAGATAATACAATACCCCTTGGTAAGACTGGTTGTCAGACTTTTTGGGCCACAGACTACTTATAACGACTATCAAGGAGGTACAAATGACGCCGCGACCAACGGCTTAACGTTCTTTCCGAGGCACGGAGGAAACTCGGTAAGTAATGGGTGGTCAAGCATGCACAGACCAACCCAGGCAAGCACGGCTTAACCTAAAGATCGATCCGAGCGGCTGTTATTATTTAACCACGAGCTCCTCCTATACAAATAGTATTGGTATCCAAATAATGATCATTTAAATGGCACGACCCCAAAAATAACATAATTACTTCTGTCATACCACAGACGTTTTTGAAGAAAGAGCTATCAAAATAATAAGATCCTTCACTGCTCATATCTTTTTGCTATATCAAGCAATCCGCTTTGACGTCAGACCACCAATGTATCAATTTACTCAGAAATTACCACGGAATAACCTGCTAGAGTATTTTCAACTTTACTGATTTTGAAACATGGTTTGATTTAGTTTGCCAGGATATTTTCTTCGTCGACTTTTATAGGATGTTTTCAGTGTATATTTTCTTAGATTCAGTAGTAGTTTGTTGGCAATTTTCATGTTAATATAGAATTAAAGGGAGAAAATGGCGTACTATGTATGCCAGGGACGATTCTTGGAAACATAGTTGGCGCCAGCTTCAGGCTGCGAAAAACTTAATTCACTGTTTTATAGTTTTATATTTCTGTAATAAAAACTCAGCCTCGTTTAGTTTTGCTGTAGGAAACTTCGATATTGGTAAGTCAAAAGTCAAAAGCATTTATTTCAATTAGACCATCACAGGCATTTTTGAACGTCAAAAAAAAAACAAAAAGAAGCGAAGCTACAGTCACAGTCACAAGACATAATAACTTGAGAAAGTACTGTATTTGCACATTCCAAAGCGTAGATCTTCATGGAGAAGAATGGGCAAGAAACTACATGAACACTCTTTTAAATCAAATATTTTAACAAAATCTTGGTTACATCATTCATGCTGAGATTATACATATATGTGAGAACGATGTAGAGAGACTTGCACATTAAGAGCGTCCAGAGTAAAAGATTAAACAACAATGAAAAAAAAAAAAAAAGTAATTAAAATAAACCGTGGCAGCTAAGAGGTGACCAGTCCGAACTGACAGCGCCCGTTCACGAACATGACGCATGGAGCCATTCAACTCAACCATATTGAAGGGAACTAAATGACCCGACACACCCGCAACCATCAGCGAGACATTTGAGTGCGCATGACATTCTCTCAGCCACCAAGGCACATTCCAGTCAATGAAAGATAACAAAATTTAAGATGTAGCCTTACAGTACATAGTACTCACACATGTAATACGCAGTAAACAAGTGTTGACCGACACCGATAGATACTTAAATATTTATTGCTCACATCACATAACA
This sequence comes from Noctua janthe, assembly GCA_910589295.1. Taxonomy (NCBI): domain Eukaryota; kingdom Metazoa; phylum Arthropoda; class Insecta; order Lepidoptera; family Noctuidae; genus Noctua; species Noctua janthe. The sequence goes on along the minus strand of OU342556.1, from coordinate 4,965,667 downwards.
TTTTGTCCTCTCTACATACTGTGTCTACATTTCTAATCCAACTTTGCTCTCGCAGGTCTGCTGAAAAAAATTTCTAATTAAATAGGCAGTACCTTTGTGCTCTTCTATCTTAATGTAATTTCCTGTTAAGTATTTAGTGTGTAAATAATTAAATATAATAACATCATGACTGTAATCCCCGAAGGGTTAGGTAGAGGTGTACCTATTAGTACACCTACATTTCTCCAGTTATGTTTAAGTCCCATGTAATAGTGGGCGAGCCTATTGCCATTGAGAGGGCACTAATCCAGACTCCGTGGCTGCTACTGAGAAATTCCTTGAGACCACTAGACCAACGAGGTACCATTATTACATTTCTGCAATTTCAACTTTGTGAAGAGAACAACTGACACTTGACAAGTCACGTCGCAAGCAACGTCGCAAATCGTCTCGCTGTAGGTCAAAATAACAGGACATTTTCTAAAGAACACGTTTTATAAAATTCTGTCACAGATCAGTGAGCTAAAACACGCACTGAATCCCAATTTATTTGATTAAAAATGCGTCTAAAGTAAATTAAAATATACCATCCCAATAGACTACCTTCTTTTTTGTTTATCTCAAAATTTCCGTATGAACACTTAGGGAGACTGCATCTGAAAGCGTCGGAGTGAGAGTTAGTGTAGGAGCGTTAGATCCTTTTGCAGAACAAATGACTTGTACACTGTCGGCCACGATTAGGTGCACAGTTTGTTTTGCTTGTCTAGCATTAGGTAGTGTGAAAAATTGAGGCAGATTAAGTGTTCTGGCGTTTTCTTAATGTATCTGAAGTTTTCTTTTACGAGTATTTTTTTTTTATAACTTACCATGCAGCGTTTTTTTTTTTTACTGGGACAGTATGGGGTATTATGTATCAATTTCTGTGTCAGATAGAATTCATAAATATTCATCATGTATCAGTCCCTGATAATGATTGATTGATTGATTAGTAGGTATATTAGTATTAGTATTTGTAATTAGTAATATAAGTAAATTAGTAAATGTTAGTAAATTAGTAATTAGTATACAAGCATTTGTTAAAAAGTAAAACAAGTGAAAATTTAGTGTCCGGACTTGTAAACTTTTTCTCTATACTATTTTTTCCGATCCCTCAGACAAACCGTGAAAACGGTTTTGTGGGGCATACTTCCTAAGTTAAGATTTCTGAAAACCTTGTCTTGATAAATAAATTTAAAAAAAATACTGATGAGTTTATTATTCTTTTGTTTTTTCTATGTTATTTTCATTGTCATCATTAGACAAAAGCCAGAGCAATACAACTGCTACAATAATTACTACAACAGATGATTTATATTTTATAAAAAAATGTGATATTTCAACTACATTTTCTCAATTTCTTGAAATATTTCTTTAAATTAATGCGTTATTATGGCTCAAAGTCAGCAGTAACGGTGCTATTAAAAACAAACCATCGTTTATTTATGGCAATAAAATTATACTCGACATAAATTTTATTCTGACGCTAATGAACGATAAAAACAAAGTTAAGTCCTATTTATTTTTCTTGAAAAACACTTTGGGGAAGGTTTTTTTCCTTACGCAACTAATTTCTTGTGGAGGAATGACCTGATTGATGTGTTTACTTACCGACTTGGTGAAATGAGATGTTATGGGAGTAAATGAGGGAAGATCTTTCAATAAGTCAAGTTGCCTAGATTACTACCTACCGTAATTTGTTATTTACTTGGAGATATAAACATATAGCATATTATAACATTTAGTTTGGTTTTTATGTGACATTATCTACAGTTGATAGAGAATAATTTTAAAATTGACACGGCTTGGTCACGAGTATTTTTCATATATGATTAAAACTACTATTTCAGTAATATTTAGGAGAGGAGATTCTCCAATATTGCATAATATGGTTAAATAGCACGACAATGTTATATTTATGATGGTCATTATGAAGCAATAACTAGCATAATAATCATTTAATTTTTATAATAATAAGACTTTCTTTGTTTACTTTATTATGCTCGCCAGTTGAAATGCACTGAGTTTGGCGTGTCAAAACTTTTTGGTAGTGAAGTCTGTTTGTTTCATAATGTTGTCTCTGAAGTCCCAACTTGTTTAAATATACGAAACTTTATACGTTCTCTTCTTAATTAATGGCACACTGCTTTTTCAAATTAAAAATGTTCTAAAACAAGCTTGTGTCTACTAGAAACGGTTAAAATTTATAATTCTGTCAGCATGTAATTGATTTTTAAGAAAACTAATTCTCGAGTATAATCCCAATGCAACTCTTTGAAATACTAATATAATGTCGTGTCCTAACCAAAACGATTACCGTGCGAACACACTATTATCGGGTTCATTAAGTTCGGCGAACCCGAACGTGTCGTCGCGCTGCCCGATTGATAAGACACGGTTCCAGACTCATAATCATCTGCCTAGCTTTTTCCCAACTATGTCGGGGTCGGCTTCCAGTCTAAGCGGATGCAGCTGAATACCAGTATTTTACATGGATCAACTGCACATCTGACCTCGACAACCCAGTTAGTACTGGCTAATAAGATACCCCTTGGTAAGACTGGTTGTCAGACTACCTGTAAAAACTGCCAATGATCTACAAATGACAGCCGGGACCAACGGCTTAACGTGATTTCCGATGCACGGAGGAATTTTTTTATGTAATGGATGATCACCCATCCACGGACCAACCTAGTCAAGTCAATCTTCAGGATAAGCCGTATCCTGAAGATTGACTTGACCGGCTGTTATTATTTAGCCACAAGCTCCCCGTCGTTCATCACTTCACAAAATTATTTATCGTTTACGATTTACTAATATGAAGTTTTTCAACCACAGAGTAAACCCATCACTTCTGTTTATTCAAACAATATTGAAATTAGCGATCCAGAAGAAATGCTACCCATCTTACCAGGATTTTACTTGGAGAAGCCAAAAGATTTATCCAAATCTTTGTTTAAAAACCCCAAGGCCTGGCCTGATGATATTTATTACATTCTCGATGAGGAAGAAGAGGAGTAAGTATTATAATTATATCATCATATCATTATCATCAAGTGAGGAGCTCGTGGCTAAATAATAACAGCCGCTCGGGTCGATGTTTAGGTTAAGCCGTGCTTGCCTAGGTTGGTCTGTGGATGGGTGACCGCCCATTACATACCGAGTTTCCTCCGTGCCTCGGAAAGCACGTTAAGCCGTTGGTCCCGGCTGTCATTTGTAGATCTTTGACAGTCGTTAGGCAGTCAGTGGCCCAAAAAGACTGACAACCAGTCTTACCAAGGGGTATCGTATTACCCAGTACTAACTGGGTTGTGGAGGTCAGATAGGCAGTCGCTCCATGTAAAATACTGGTATTCAGCTGCATCCGGTTAGACTGGAAGCCGACCCCAGTATAGTTGGGAAAAGGCTAGGTAGATGATGATCATTATCATCAAGTATTATGATTATAATGATCAAAAATTAAGTATCTCGACCTATAGACCGACCGCTTTAATGAGTCCTCGCGAAGGTATCAATTTAAATGAAATATTCTGAATTTTCGTCACGTATTAGTTCAATTAGTATCGTAATACCTATGTGGATTATGGTTATTTTAAAGCAAATACCTGTGGGATATTGTTAGGACTTTGTGGACGCTTAATGTGCCTTTGATCGGGCAAGGCGGAGGACTCATTAAAGCGGTCGGTGTATAGCAATGTTGGATTTTGGTACTCAGCATTATTCTCTCGCCTACTCAATGATCGCTAAAAGAAATGAAAAAAGCAGGTGTGAAAGTTCATCATACATAAATAAGCTTCATTTTTGTTTACCCAGAACCTCGTGGGTCATTGTGCTGTTAAACAACACCAAAGTTTACAGCATGACCAACCTCGAAATCGGCTGAACCATACATTTTTTGTTGGCATAAATGAAAGATATTATAAATTAAAAGAGATAGTAGATATCACACTAGCGCGCGCAAATTGTTGCAGACAAATTCAGACAATTGTCGTAATTTAAGTACTTCAAGCGTAATGGCTATCTCTTTCTGTATCATACGTTCCGTATTATCTATCGCAGTCGTAACAACGCAACGATATTTGAACACCACTCAGTACGGATTTAGCGTATCATTCTTTATAATATCATTGGCATAAATAGTCAAAAAGTAGGGAATGCTCGTCGCTGAGTTTTTTTTTTGAGATTTCAGGATTTGTGATCCTTTAGTAAGTTTTGTGGTAAACAAAAAATAAAGTTGTATAATTATGCTGGTGTAGTGTGAACGAGGTCATCATCTGCTTAGCCTTTTGCCAACTTTTGGGTCAGCTTCCAGTCTAACCGGATGCAGCTGAATACCAGTATTTGACATGAACTCCACAACCCAGTTAGTACTGGGTAATACGATACCACTTAGACTGATTGTCAAACTTTCGGGCCACTGAAAAACCTGTAACGACTGTCAAAGATCTACAAATGACAGCCGGGACCAACGGCTTAACGTGCTTTCCGAGGCACGAAGGAACCACGGTATGTAATGGGTGGTCACCCATCCACAGCGCAACCGAGGCAAGCGCGGTTTAACCTGAAGATTGATCCGACCGGCTGGTTAATATTTAGCCACAAGCTCCTGTAGTGTGAACAAAAAAGAGCAGTCTTTCAAGTGTATCGTTCACTCGAGTGAAATGTTTGATAACAGTGTAATCCATGTTCTTAATTGTCTGTTTCTTAACAGGCGTAATAAAACAAAAGTAAACGAGAACACTGAAATCACAACCTCGGAAGATGAGTATTTACAGGTAGGATATACTTTTTAACCCCTTACAACCGCTTGGCCACATTTTACACGCATGTTATCCACAGCGACTGCGCAGAAAATGAATGAAATAAATTGCCAACAGTATGCCATGAGTCGCCGTGACTCACACTGTGGTAACAAGTGGCACGCGCGTGGCGCTTGACCCTAGTCGCAGAGGTCGTGAACAAGGCGTAAGATTACTCTAGTCCACAATTTTTGCCGCATACACATTTCCTTGATTACTATGATAAACAGTTGAATAGCTATGCTGTAAACCTACAGGCTGAAAGGGATATTAACGCATATATGGTAACCATGTATTCAGTACATCATTCCAAATTTATTATTTTTTTCCATCGGCCTTTTTTTATCAGTTTTTCCATGCATTTTGACAGTGTAGGTATTATATTTTTGTAGGAAACAGCACATTAAAAAAAATGTGAGGGGTTTGGTACGATGTATTAACCCTTAATTGGTCGCGTGGGGTGTTACACACCCCAGCGCATCCTTAAATGCTTAGAACTTTTTAGACTCTTTATTTTGAACGCTGATGTTCCCGTTAGCTTCATAAAAACACATGTCCTTTATGATTAAGTATGGAGCGTTATCGTGTTTTTGCATGTATTTCGTATTAATTTATATGATCGGGGTGTCACGCACCCCACGTGACCGTTCACGTAACTTTTTAGGCGCGACCAATTAAGGGTTAAACACGTGGTAACCGTTTGTGCGTAGATGATCCCTTCCACCGAGTATTAATTATGTATCTTATTCTATGATTGCAGGGAAAAATGCTAAAAGCGGTAGAAGATCTCAAAAGATTTCGAGCTAGCCAAAAGTAAGACATGCGTTATTGTTGGTACCATAAACCAACAAATTTTTTTTTTTTTGAACCTACTCTCCAAAGCTGGCGTGTCGGCGGCAGGTAAACTGTCACATGCGAAAGTTGCCGACAAGCCCGACGACTTTGGTGTGTAGACTCCAATCCACTTTTTTGTGCTCATCATTTTATATTTTTTTTACGGTTATCTGGTAATCATAATTAAATGTCATTTTGGTATCACACTCACTGCTAACTTTTGTCAGTGGCTAGGCCGCTTGGACGTTGTAAATTTTCCCTATGCAGGACAGGCTACGGTCTATCTTTGTGTCAAACATTAAAATCCGTTCAGGCATCAAGGCGTTAAAACTTTCAGAGAAAACGCACTTTATAATATCAGTATGGATTTATTGAGTACAGTCACCAGTACCAATAAGTATAAACTTTCCTAAATTCAAAAGTAATTTTCGCGAGTAATATCGATTTTAACTTAGAGATTTTTTTCATAAAAATATGAGTTCCAAAATACTATGTTCGTAACAACATGAAATTTTAATCAGAACAGCAGGAGAAAAACACTTTTAAAAGTTGTTAAGTGTTTACATATTAGTGTTCGTGACTGTACGTACCACGTCATTTGTCGTATCCAATCGGGAATGAGATGATCAGGCAGCAAGCTGTATTGGCAATGGCCCGCCATATTACACGGAACATCGTTCGGTAGACGTTCTTGAGTGAAGATCGCGAATCGCAAATCGTAAGGTGGGACGCACTCAGGTTAGGTGCAGCGATGATCTCCGCAGAGTGGCTGGTAGCAGCTAGATAAGGTTATACTAGAATTGAGCTAAGTGACGTGTGATTGGATAGGCCTATGGTCAGCAGTGACGTACTACAGGCCAATGATGACGTATTTTTTTCAAATAAACTCTCTTTTCAGTAACGTCGAAGTAAGACGTACGTGATGTGGCTAAAAGTGCACCATTAAAAATAATAATTCATTAATTTCAGACATCAGAGCGACAATAAATTTAAAGAACGTCAAATTGACTCAGAAAATGCCCAAAAAGAGCCAGTTAAAAAGCTTTTGGTAAGAACGCTAAGTATTTGTAATAAATAAAGGTATTTGAACATTAGTTTGTACTAATCAATGTCTATACATAGTACATGTATTTGATAATTCTTAGGCTGTATAAAATATGCAAATCACTAACAATTAAATGAATGCTTGAATAAACTACACTGTTGTAGTTTTAACGCTTGACTCAGTTAATTTGTAGGCACCTATTTAGGTGTCACTTGGTGATAACTGGCATGAATGTACGTGATATCTTTAAAATACTCGATGCAGTGAATATACTAACTTTATATTTATGTTGACTTCAAACTATAGGGCCGATTATTTCAAGGAATGCATAGTGGCATAGATTATAAAAGAAAGCAAAGGTAAGTCATCATTCTCTTGACCTTATCCCAATTCATTTGGGGTCGGCGCAGCAAGTCTTCTTCTTCCATACTTCTCTATTACTCGACATCTCATCAGACACCTCCTTTCTTGCCATTATTATTCTTTACACAGTCCATCCATCGTTCCTTTGATCTTCCTCTACTCCCACGCACACCATCCACATTCATACTCAAAACTTTCCTCATGTCTCCGCAAAGGTAAGTAATTATAGAATATTTCATGACAGTATCAATATTAGTTATTAGGTTATAGTAGGTTACAAAATCTCTAAATTGTTTGTTTATAGGAACAGAAAACCGAAAAAGATTACTTACTCCAAGAATAATGAAGTACTTGGTGAACTACTTGTAAGTAGTTTTCATAATTCTACGCAAAATTTCAGCTAACCCATAACTAAATATTCTAAAGCCTTGTCCTAAAGAAAGCAAATGTCCCGCGATCAAAAATGACCGTCACGTTCATTTTGCTCGGCGATCCTTGAACGCGTGTTCGCGCCGAAAGTGCGCCTTCTTGTTTTTCGAACAAATGAGTGATAATATAAATGTGACATAATATCTATACTAATATTATAAAGCTGAAGAGTTTGTTTGTTTGGTAACAAACAAACTCTTCAGCTTTATAATATATATACTAACTGATATATACTAACTACTGGTTCGATTAGAAAAATTATTTTAGTGTTGGATGGCCCATTTATCGAGGAGATAGGTTATAAAATTTCACGCGGACAAAGGTCGCAGCTGGGAAACAGCTAGTCACTCATAAGACCTTGAGTTTGATGATAAGTATACCTTTAAATGGTTAAAAAATTATGTTTATAACTTAGCCAAAAAAAAAAACATTCTGTTTATTTCCAAATGAATTAAAAAAATTATTACATAAAACGAACGCTCAATTTTTTTGAGGCAAGATTATGTGCGCTTTCGATTAAGATTCAAATCGATACCAATTCTTTTCGGATCGAATCGGTTTCAGACTTCGATTTTTTTTTTGTCTATTTTGTTTTTTTTTAATTTAGTTCTTTTTATACTGTGTTGTTGCAGAGGAAAATTTTAAGTAGAAACCTAAATAACCAGCCGTTTCAAAATACCGTACAGAATGCGTAAGTAATATAAAGACTTCGAAATTGATAAACTTCAGGGAAGTAAGTTACCATGAGGATAATACTTCCCCTGATGATGATGGTGATAAAGTCCAGATCTCAACGCACATCTAGAAACTATTAATAACTAACAACTAAATATAAGCTAACTACTAAACCACATGCTAACATTTATATTATTTAAAGTGGCAACTATTTTATAATTAATAATAATTTAATTTATTTTAATTAAAAAAAAATATATTAATATTAATAAAATTAATATTATTTTATTTTTAAAATTATTTTTAATATAAAATAGTTGAGAGTTAAAAAAAATATATATCAATTATTATTTTTTTATAATCTTAATAATTTAACAGTTGAATTACGAAACTAAAAGTATTCCGGGATTTTAAAAGCAGTTGTAACCCACATGGATTTTTTTTCCTCAAAGTTTAGACAAATATTTTCTACCTATTCAGATCTTGTGAAGAAAAACATTGTGAGGAAACCTGGACTTACAAATGAAAGACTTAAACCACCAACCCGTCTTGAGCAAGGTTGGTGATCAACGCTCGTGTCTTCTCTGTATGAGAAGAGGCCTGTGCCCAATAGTGGGACAGTAATAGACTGGTAAAATTATTATTTTATTTAAATCTCTAGGTAACCAAGCTCAATATTATTAAGGGCCGATTTTTGATGAGTCAGAAAACTTTAAATCGAATGTTTTATATACAAAAGCTGTGAAATTACATTCGAAATAAAATTCAACCCTAATATTTGTTATAATTAGTTACAGGTATGCTAAACCAGAAGAAGAAAGACAAAGTAGAGAAGAATTGTTGGTACGTTATAACTATACAGCTAGGAGCTTCGATAGGTGCCACTTGACTAGGCGCCTGGGGGCCTACCATGACGTATTAAAGCAGGAGCAATTCCAGTGTGGGAATGAGATGGTGCTAGACGACCTGTATAGCTTTGTCTCTTTCCCACTCTGGAATTACTCTTGCGTTAAGACGTCATAGTAACCCCCTGGGAAATAGTATAGTAAAACACTGCACAATTTTATCCTAAATGGTGTTTAAAAATTCTGCAATTAAATACAAAAATCACCCGAATTTTTATATATTTTAAATGGACTGTGTGAAAGATGGTATGACTATAGACCGACCGCTTTATTGAGCCCTCGCGAGGGTATCAATTTAAATAGAATATTCTGAAGGTTGATCACGTGTTCGTTCAATTAGTAAAACCTACGTGAATTATGGTTATTTTAAAGCAACCTGTGGGATATTGTTAGGACTTTGTGGACGCTTAATGTGCCTTTGATGGGGCAAGGTGGAAGGCTCATTAAAGCGGTCGGTCTATAGATAGAAAAGTCACTGCTGAAAGTAAAAGTGACTGAGATGATGAGTAAAAGAGAAGCATGAAAGAAGAAGACATGCTGCATCGACCCCAAATAACTTGGTAAGGATAAGTGCAGGAGAATGATCAACATCTTTGCACAATTTGCGACATCAGAAAAAAATATTGTAGGTGGACCGGCTACCTCAAACATTTACATCACATAAATGTTTTATAAGATTTTAAACTTTCATGGTCACTTAAATTATTATAACTAGAAGACGGGATATTTACCATGTTTATTGTTTTCTTTGAGTTCCCGATATTGTTTTGTTATAAACACGGTAAATATCCCGTCTTCTAGTTATAAATGTTTTAACCTTTAACAGGTTCAAATATTATGAAAATGAAGCAATATCCCGTTTCAGACCGCATTCAGCCACATTATATTGTTAGCTGGCAACTTCCAATTAATTAAAATGCACTGTAATTTCAATTAAGCGCAGGTACGGGCCAAAGTGCAAAGTATACATGCATGCACTTACTTGGCATAGCTATGTGTGCAGACTTGTCAAGCCTTTGTTATAGTTTATTTGTTCTGGATTTCAACATTTTCACAAGTTTTTTTTTAATATTAGTATTGAAGGTTGACCCGTTTACTATTCAAAGCATCTATCAGCGCAATGTTTTGGGTGCGTTACATTGAGTTTTACCGTAAATCGTGATTCACCCCAAATAAAAACGTGTCTCAGCAATAATTTTTGCGTAGAGTTACTTAGTTTGATGTACAGAATGCTTTTTTGACGGTTTCGTGAAGGGTCGTTTTATACCTTGTAGAAGAAATATAGAATTATAGATTTCTGAAAAATGAGGTCCATCGTGTGCACACAAGAATTCCATACAAAAATATTCCACACTAAGCATACGGTTATAGTGGTAGTGCGACACTATTGTGGTAGTAAGACACTGACTAGTTAAAAACATATATTGTAACCGTCAAGACGGGACCGAAACGTGGTCGCTCACAATGGGCCTCATCAGAAGGCTTAAAGTCACCCAAAGGGCAATGGAGAGGGCTATGCTCGGAGTTTCCTTGCGTGATCAAATCAGAAATGAGGAAATCCGCAAGAGCACCAAGGTTACCGACGTAGCCCGAAGAATAGCCAAACTTAAGTGGCAGTGGGCAGAGCACATTGCTCGTAGAACGGATGGCCGATGGGCCAGGAAAGATCTGGAGTGGCGACCGCGAACTGAAAGACGTTGCGTTGGAAGGCCTCCCACTAGGTGGACCAATGACCTGGTAAAGGTTGCAGGGATCCGCTGGATGCGAGACGCACGGGACCGGTCAATGTGGCGATACTTGGGGGAGGCCTATGTCCAGCAGTGGACGTCTTTCGGCTGAAATGAATGAATGAATTGTAACCGTATATGCGCAATGTGGAATACTTTTTGTGTGCAGTTCATAGAGCGTAATTAATTTATGTACAGTAGACGCTCAAAAGTGCACTACCATGCTAAAGATTATATTGCTATGAACTGTGCGAGCGCGATACAGCAGTGTGTGTGCGTGTGCGTGTATGAGTTCAACATTCCACACATAACACACACTAATGAACTGTCGTCACACTACGCGAAATAGCATTATATTTCTGTTGCATTTAGAATACACATCATAGTGATGACCTGTTCTTACCATTGCATTGTTAAAATTTGCGTAGTATTAACATGGGTTGGTAGCTGTTTGGGCTGAGCATGGGTTCACGATCAATGAAGTCCAAGTTCGAATCCATGTCATTACAATGTGTGGCTGTTTTTTGTTTCTTTGAAACCTTAATAATATTTGTATTTTAAGCAGAAGGTCGTTAGGTATTTATGTTTATTTATAATGTAGTCATGCTTATTATTTATTTTTTATAAGAAGTTAAATATTAGATTATTTTATGTTTTCGGTGTTGGAAGGTGGAAATAAAAAAATCCTGCTGAATGATAACAAACATGTTTATTCGTTTTATTTATTTATAAAATTAACAAACTTTTATGAGAATTGTGACGTCACATTCCTATCTAGGCAAAAAAAAGTTCTCTTTTCACCGTTCATAAGATTTTTTGTTGTATACCCACTTAGTCAATTCATAATAAGAATAACATAACACGGAAAGGATATTCTAATAACACAAAAATAATTGTTGATACCCGCTTATTATAGGTATCAGTATTCAGCAGAGTTCATTGAATACTAATATATGAGTTAGACTTTATGAACGTGTTTTTTATCATGTAACGTCACATTGAATGTATTGAGGTTATAGCTTAAGTGTTCATTTTCTTGACGAAAAGAATATTGAAACTAAACCCCAATTTAAGATCATTAAATTTAAAATTTATTTCTTAATTTTTTTATTTTTTTATTTACGGTTATGTTAATATTACTAAATATTTAGTTACCCGGTCTACTTATTAAATTAAGTATTATTATTTTTTCGCCATAAATTAAGTCTTCCTTTTGGCAAGACTTGAAAGACTTCTCGTCAGAAAATACAGTCACCTCCCAGTTAAAATCTAAATAATCTCGAGCAAAACGTAGTCTTTCCTCCCGGTGTTTTTTTGTCAAAAATGGTTTTTAGCTGGATTCCGATGATGTAAATCTTCAGCATGGACTGCATGGCGAACAGTCTGTAATGTAGTATCCAATTGCTCTGCAAACATTATAGTTGCAATGAAACCATTTGTTTCATATTCTAAATAATGATAATGAAAGAGTGCGATATACGAGATCGTGTATGTGTGCAAAATGTTTGTTATGGAAAAAGGTCGTAAGTGTGACTTGTTTTGATGCGATCGTTTTGTGAAACTGCTACTGCACTTATGGTCTCTACTGTACAGGATGGAATACCTCTGCAAAATGCATGAATCATGATTACATTACGTTGTTACGACTGCGATAGATAATACGGAACGTATGATACAGAAAGAGATAGCTATTGCGCTTGAAGTACTTAAATTAAGACAATTGTCTGAATTTATCTGTAACAATCTGCACGCGCTATTGCGATATCTATATCCTCTTTTTATTTATAATAAAATTGTTCTGAATATTTTGATTTTTTGTGTGTGGTAGTAACATTTTATTCTAAACATGAACAAAGGAATCTGTATTATTGCAGGGAAATATTTTGAATGATATTCAATATAACCCTCTAGAACGTGAGAGTGAAACGTAAGTTGTTCTTCGTACTAGACACAGTAAATTAATCATTAGTAGAAATTGTTTGAGAAGTCTGCCCTCGTAAAATTGTGAGGCGGCATTTTACATCGAGTGGTATTTTGGGACAAGATGCCCGTCACACTATTCCCATACCACTGCAACTCTTGAAAGCCAGAGTCAACAGTGGCTACCCCCAGAAAAGCGCCGAGACAATGAAGCTGGACGAAGTCCCAGAGAACAATTTAACTGTCTTGGATCCAGCAACGAAAGTAATCAGAAAAGAATAGCGGAGGAAATCGAGCGTTAATAAGTTTCAATTTCTACTGGAATTGAGTAGTGCAGAGGTACAGATGCCAGCACATCAAGCTACTACAATCTGTCAAATTTCTTTAATAGATTTTCAACTTTATCGCCAAAGCATTAGGTTCAAGGTTAATTGGGAAAATTGGACAGTTTCGGGTAGCTTGATGTGTTGGCGTCTGTACAAAAACACTGGCCAACAAAACTGTAATAGGACCTAGCCCAACCCGACCAAAGTTCAATAAGTTTACTGTGGCTACGCCGTAGCTATTGCTACGAAACAGTACTACGCCGGCTACGCGTCTCTTTATTTGATTAATTTTATTCAAATTATTGGGATCACGCGGTTCAAACGATTTTGCTTTAGTTTTTTTTTAATACATTGAAAATTAAATTACAGATACCTGAGCCCTTCGATGGTAATAATGTAAGTGACGAAACGTTTATTGTTTTTTTTTTAAATAATAATTATTTTACGATTTTGTGTAGTTAAACTGCTAACGCTGCTAAACTAAATACAGGTATTCCTTATCTGAATGTTTACTAATTTCAAGCAAATAAATATTCGGTTCTTCCCTATTTCACTCAGCTCACCTACATCACGCGACAATGATGTAAGTGTGACTTTGGTCTAAAATAATTAATTAAACATACCATAACATCATCACGCCTGCAACCCCCGGAGGGTCAGTAACAGGTGAACCTACAATTCGCCAGTTATGTTTAAGTCCCATGTAATAGGAGGGGAGCCTATTGCCATAAACTGGGCCAAATTCAGACTGATGGAAAAACCTAATAACACTTTACTCGACCTGATGGAACGAAAATTTCGAGAGCTGTGAGCAGGGTGCGATGGTCTAATTGGTTAAGACATCCGGTGTACTGAACCGGAAGGTCGCAGGTTCAAACCCTGCTCGCACTAGAATTTTTCTTTCCATGTCAAAACAGCTATAGTTCCCTACGCAGGGTTTGCGTATAAAAATATTAAAAACTGGTAATCAAACCCAGGACCTCATGCTCAGCAGACAAACTTTTGACCACTGGACGAAAAGAATTAATCCATATTTTAATAATAACTCGTCGAAATATTCGCAATGTTCTATCATAAATTGCGACACATGGTACATTTTTTATAATGTTTTCAATTAATCTATTGACTTTAATGTAATTGGACAAACGATTATTCATAATGAGTAGAAAAATAATAAATGTTTCATGGATAGTGTCCGTGTCCTTACCAAAGCAATCGGTTGCGCCAATATATTACGATGGTTGCGTTAATTTCTTTGGAATTAGACGATACGGGGACAAAAATCGGCGGTAGCATGTCTGCCCGAAGATCACTTTGGTTAGAACACGGCCTAATCTTTTAATAATATTTTCAGGATAACGAAATGAACAATAATGCCATGGAAGAAACTTCGTACGTACACCTAATTCTGTTTTAGGCTTTCACGGTTTACAACTCAACTTATACTGTCACTTACGGGATATCTTCCGTGATTGTTCATTATTTTGAGCTCCCGATATTTCGACGCTGTTGCAAGAGACTGGAGAATGCGGGTGGATGGAAAATGAATTTGTTAAGAGCCGACAAATCTATCTACCCTCTTTCTTTGTATTTTGCTACGCGTACTACTGGAACTCGACACTAAGTCACGGCAAAACACACTCACAGTATCACCAGGTCAAAATATCGGGAGCTCAAAATAATGAACAATCACGGAAGATATCCCGAAAGTGACGGTATAAGTTTAGTACACCTAATTGTTTCAACACAATCATCTTATTCTACAAATATTTGAAGTACGACAATTTAACATTTTGACTTGTATTTCTAGTAATGAAAACTATGGCAGTACTGTAAGTATACAGATTTTACTACATACCTAGCTATAAGCTATAGTTATATGTTTATAGTTAAAAAATACGACTTTGTTTAAATCTTTTTGCCAAAGAGTTTTCAAAAGCTTTTAGAGGCCTGCTTGCACCGTTTCTTAAAATGAAACTAGGGGATCCAGATTATATAATCACTATATTTCTTCTATAATTTTACATATACTATGTGTTACACATACAGTAATAAACAAGAAAGTCAGTCTGTCAGTCAGTCTTAAGTCCGCCTTTGTACAGTTTTTACTTGTGCATAAAGTTTTAATAAATAAATAAATAAACATAGTAAGTGATAGTAATTTACAAGCAAACAGTTTTACAAGTAAGAAATCTTTTCGATCTAAGCGTAGGTATTTGTTACTGTCATCTCTTCAAATTCTTTTTTAAGCAGCTTTTGTGGAGCGAGACGACGTGGTCGCGCTGTCACCGGTGGGCCATCGCTGGTGTTGATTTGACAGCTACAACTGAATTTACTCCGTAGTGGGAACAATAGATAATAAATACAAACAACTATGATTCGCCACAAGCTAAGCATTCACCTACAGAAATGTTTGAAAGCATAACGTCCCTGTCATTTTCCAAGTATTTTGTGATCAACAGACTATTAAAAAGTTAGCCAAGAATTACTACTATATGAGGCAACACCAAAGCGCTCATTTCAGCTCCGACAGTCAAAATTCCGTCATTATCATCTGGCTAGCCTTTTCCCAACTATGTTGGGCTCGGCTTTCAGTCTAACCGGATGCCGCTGAATACCAGTATTTCATATTGAGTGACTGCCTATCTGACCACCACAACCCAGTTAGTACTGGGTAATACGATACCCCTTGGTAAGACTGATTATCGGACTTTATGGGCCACTACCTAACGACTGTCAAAGATCTACAAATGACACCCGGGACCAATGGCTTAGCGTGCTTTCCGAGGCACGGAAGAAACTCGGTATGCTCACCCATCCACAGACCAACCTAGGCAAGCACGGCTTAACCTAAAAATCGACCCGAACTGCTGTTACTATGTAGCCACGAGGTCCACAGTCCAAATTCCAGCAGGGCAATAATATGTTTTTCATTTCATTAAATGTTCCCAAATGTTACTAAAAACGACCATAAAATTTTCTTAAATCGTTGTCCAACATTATACAACCACTGACATCCATTTTAACACTCTTGTTAAGTACATTTTATGCATAGTTTTGATGGAAAAAAAAACAGAGGGCTTCGTGTTATTTTTTTTTACAATTTTTATAGCGTTATTGTTAAACTTTAATGATCCTTGTGCGAGTTATAAACACAATTGTTCCATACGCATTCACGCTCTGGCTCACTATGTTGAGCCTGCAGAAAATCTGCCAGCGGGTCTCCAACTGCTGGAAGACTTTAAATCGACTTCGAAGCCAGATGGACCGCTGCAGGTACAACTTGGTCCGGTGGGAGTATACCCATGAAGCAGAGTGCGACTGTGGAGTCTCATCCCAAACCATGGTCCACCTCCTATTTTTTTTTTTTTTCGGATGGGGAATCATCAATAGACCCCCACTCTGAGCGGAGCAGAAGGGACTGTCAGACTTGTATTGACTAAAACCCATCCATGTTCCTTCTTTGCCCTTTGTGTTCCAGGGCCACGGTATCTCTTTCGAACAGTCCCTCAGCCGTGGATGGTCCTCCTCCTGACATGCTCTTTGTGCAGCTCCATCATCGCAAAAATAAACTTTTTCAGGGCTTGCTAACTACTAAGACCAGGAGAACTATAAATGACCCTGACATTGGCGACAGCAAAAAAGATTCCTCCACTGAATCGGAAGTGGAAAGCTCGGACTATGAGAAGAACCCGGGCAACCCGTACACAGTGCACAAGAATAAATACAAACAAAACTGGCCTTACAATCACTTTGTAAGTTTTTACTTTAGAGACTAATTTCGCTTGATCGACTGTAGATAAGAGTTAATTATGTTTTTTTTTTTTAATTTGAGGTCCATTGAGGTTCAGATAATTATCAATATCTGATTGTCAATTAGCGACAAGGATTGTAGAAATGTGACATAAGTTATCGAAATTCTTATGCCTGTCCTGTTGAAAATCGTAGTATAAATACGAAACAAGTGCGATTGCCAATAACTGTCAGGACCCTCTGTCCTTACAGTAATTGGCAATCGCATTTGTTTCGTTACAGAGGTCCGACCCCTTGCTGTAATGTCAAAATTTCGGAAAATCAGAATTTTTAGACCATTTTTTTTAAAGGAGGGTGGGCAAATCGACCATAGCTCCATCACTTATTATTTTAAACAAAATATAATTAAAAGAAAAATGTTTTAAGAGCAAAATGTTCTGAAAAATAAATATGTCACTGACGAAGTTACAAAAAAAAAGGTTTATTTACATTTTATTAAATAATGTTTGTCTAAAATTGAATTATCACACTGTTATAATATAATGCAATTTTAAAACTGAAGGTAATTCAATCATTGTGAAAATTTAAGATGGATGGCGATCATATGAACATCAACCCTTTTGGACCTAACTTTGGAAGCTTAGGACCCACTGGTCCCGAACTGTTCTTTGGTAGAAAGTGGTGGTACTACAATCAGGTACTTGTGTATTTTAAGAGTGCTGTGTATAATAAGTGTTCATGAGACAGCTACGAAGGTATGAAAAACATAGATGACCCCTTTACAAAGTCAGTGATTTTTCTGATAAATACTCTATGCTTGAGTTCGATATATTTTTTAGTGCCCATTTAGTCGTTATTTACAGAACTTCCTGAAAACTGGGAAAATATCAAGTTCCACGGTCCCTACCAGTATAATCTAAATCTACATAACATACATAATGTCAGGCAAAGGTGTATCTAATAGTAAACTCACATTTCACCAGTTATGTTTTAAGTCCCATGTAATATGGGCAAGCCTATTGCCATCAACCGAGCACAAATAATAAATTCAGAATCCGTGGCTGTTTCTGAGAAATTCCTGTTGGAAAAACTCAATATTAATTTGCGCGATCCGGGAATCGAGCCCAGAACCTGACGTTCAGCAGTCAACCTAAATCTAATCAATCAGAATTCTCTAAATAACACCTGAAAATACTTATATTAAAACTGAAACTATGTATTTACCACATAATATTACTGATACTGATACTGTTAGCCTGCGTCATCCCACTGCTGGGCAAAGGCCTCTCCCCATGACTTCCAGTTGCTTCAATCCTTGGCTGATGTGGACCACTGGTCGTTGGTTTTGTCCAGTTCGTCCCACCATCTACTACAAGGTCTGCCGTGACGCCTTCTGTCTGTGTCATGGCTCCAGAAAGTGGTAATTTTGGCCCACAGCTCATTGGACATGCGGCAGACGTGGCCAGTCCAGTCCCACTTCAGCTTAGCGGCTTTTTGAGCAACGTCAGTAATTTGTGTTTTGGAGCGCAGTGTGGTGTTGTGTACATGGTCGGTTAGTTTAACGCTTAGAATGCACATAAAATTAATTAATTCATTTTAATTTTGTTTTTCAGGACGACTTCAAGCCAATGGGTTAACTTTTACGATTATTGTACGTATAAAAGACCTACCTTGTATGAAAATATACCTACATTTAATTTTATTACAATGCGATTTTTATTGTTTCATAGCCCACGCTAAAATAACAAAGACCTATTTTTCTAATACCAATAGGTCCTGGTGCTGAAAGGCTGTATAATCCCACCGCTTTGGAGTCTCCTTCTCTTGACTTTCGACTGACGAGTTCTTTCAGGGCTAAAATGGACCCATGGCAAATCTTTTATTTCGGATAACATTGACGTAACAAAAAAAAAAGTTTACCCTTCATTTTGAAACCTACTCTAATAATTCGAACTCCACAATATACAACGTGACTTTTTAGTCGTCTTACAAAGGTCGTCCACTCAATGTACCCGACTTAAAATAGCTCGAGGCGCGATTTTTTTTTAACTTCCATAATTGGTACAAAGAAAAATAATAATAAAAAATTAGAATAAAATTATGAAACATCCTATTAATGATGTTTACGTGTCAAACGGGAGAACATACCCACCCAGCACTCGAGTCCAGTAGATCATCGCTCGCAACAGGGTGTTTTAACTACGTCATGCGTCCTAATACTGAATAATATTTTTATTTTTAAATTATTAAAATCTCATAAATACCTATTTTTTTTATGAATGTTTAGCATTCATTGGAGACATGAAGTGGGCTGCCGTTGTAAGACGACTAAAAAGTCACGGTGTATAGGGTGACTGGTAATTAGTGACCGATACTTAAACACGTGATTGTACTCATGATAACAAACAATTTTCCTAAAGAACTTTTTAATAGTCATTCAATTTTATCCGACACGAAAGCCGTATGAGACTCGTCTTTGATTAATCATTGGTTAATAAAAAAAAGAGCTGTTTCCTACAATAGTGCAATACCTACCTACACGGTCAAATTCTATGGAACAGATAATTTTTTTTTAAATTACCGAATAGACAACAACGAATGAACGAACAATCAAAATCAAAATATTTTATTTAACATAGGGCTAGATGGGCACTAATAAAACGTCGACAAAAAGGTGCACGGTTCGGGTTGGTCGTTTCCTATGGAGAGGAACCGGCAAGAAACTCCATGGTTACTCTTTTCAAATCATTTGGTATTACAATATTATCATGGATACAGCATTTGTACTTAAGTATGGGGGGACAGCGTAGGCCCGACAATAAGTCGTTGTACACAAAAAATGTAGAACAAAATAAAAAGTTAACAAGCAGCTGGGAATCTGCAATCACGGAAGATATCCCGTAAGTGACAGTATAAGTGTAGTTGTAAACCGTGAAAGCTTAAAACAGTGTACCGATGAGATGTCGGTGTCCCGTCCACCCCGTATGACAGTGACACTTTTTTTTTTTTTTTTTTAAAACGTTGCCCCACACTAGGAATTTCTCCTGTATCGTGGGTGCGTTTACAAACATTTAAACTCACATACACAGACAGCCAGACCCGGAACAACTACCTGTAGATCATACAAATATTTGTTCCGTGCGGGGATCGAACCCGCAACACGCAGCGCAGCAGTCGATCGCTCAGCCACTGCGCCAACCGTGCCGTCAAACAAACTTGCGCCACCAAGACGAATCTAACAACGTGTAATTATCGAAATCGGTTCATCCGTTTAGGTTTACACAAACAGATCAAACATAATACAATCCTTTTGGACTTCGCCGCAATCGGGCAAAAATACAATGATTTCCCGAATTGACACTTGACTTTGACGTAGGTATATGAAGGGCAATGATGACGTTAAAACGTTTTCCTTGCTTGAGAAAGGAAATTCGTATCGAGAGTAATTGATACGGGGTTTGGACCCCAAATATTGGTCTGAGAGGAAATATGATGAACCAGCTTTGCCCCCGAGGATGGATTTCGTAATCAAAATTGTCTTTTGCTCAAATTTCCCATGGGAGCTATTAAGTATTGAGATTGAGGCAAGATTAAGAAAGCAAGAAAGAAAAAGTATTTATTAGATACAGGATAAAACAAAAAAAAATGGATGAGATTACAATAAAAACGAAAGAAAATAAAAAAAAAAAAACAAAAAAATGTCTGTACGTATTAAAAACGTAGATGGTGTCTGAATCTGAATTATGCTATTTTGATCTTTATGACGATTGATTAATTATCAATTAACACAAATATCATTAACACTAGAAACGGGATATTTACCATGTTTACTGTTTGTTTTGAGTTCCCGATATTTCGGTGCTGTTGCAAGCACCATGATCAAGGATAAACTGAAGTTATTGCGGGTGGGTGTTTATGAGCAGACAAATCGGTCTACCCTCTTTCTTGTTCGTTTTTTGCACTCAGTACCGCTACCACTGTCACTCGCATCTCGATTCTGTTCCCGACACACGAAACTCAATGTGTCCGCTTGCGAACTTTTTTCGGCACTTTTTACTACTGTGTAGATAGACAGAATATACAGGGGAATAAATTGGAAAAGTATGATTTGGCTAAATAACTCGCCATAAAGAATTTAACCTCTCCGGCCCCGCTCTCATTTGGGCCTGAGAGGTTAATGTATGTTGAAGGTTAAGGTACTACAAATTTTTAATCATCATCTGCCTAGCCTTTTCCCAACAATGTTGGGGTTGGCTTCATCAGTCTAACCGAATGCAGCAGAATTTCAGTATTTTACATGGAGTGACTGCCTATCTGACCTCCAAAACCCACTTTGTACCGGTTGTCAGACTTTCGGGCCATTGACAACTTATAACGACTGTCAAAATTCTACAAATGACAGCCAACACCAACGGCTTAACGTGCTTTGAGAGACACGGTCACCCATCCACAGACCAACGTGGGCAAGCACGGCTTAACCTAAAGATCGAACCGAGTGACTGTTATTATTTATCCTCAAGCTCCTCAAATGTTAGGTACATCAGAGGAGCTTGAGGCTAATGTACCTACTATTATACTACCAAACCCCAAACTAGTTCCATAGATAACCTTCAATTTCCTGCTCAGCTTGAAAGGTGCAGATTTCACGTTCACTATTCTGCGGCTACACTGACTACAATGAATGGTTTTGACGCCGCACACTATACGGCTCGCGTCAAACTTACAGGCTTTGGTTACGTTGAACACAACACGATGCGATAGCAACAAGGAGCTACGATGTTACGGAGATATGGATAGACTTTGAAATGTGTATTTTTGAAAGACATTTGCGTCATTTATATGTAGAGTCGTAGGGTAAATCTTAGAGCTTGTTTTGAAGTGCTAGCTTCCCTCTTTATATAGGCGGGATCGCTTTCAGCCACCACATTGCATCACCACCCACGCTACGCACGGATGCATGACTAGGAAACAAACTGTGTGTGATATGTTGGAATTTGCCACGGAATATGCGCATTCTGTGGCAAATTCCAACATATCCCACGCAGCAGTAGACGGTTGACTAAACATGTCGTGTTATTTGTTTATTTAAACTTCATGTACAGTCACGAGCACCAATATGTATACACTTTCCTAAATTTAAAAGCAATTTTCGTGAGAAATAACGATTGTAACTTGGAGATAGGTTATTGTTCATAAAAATATGAATTCCAGAATACTATATTAGTAACAACATGAAATTTTAATCAGAACAGTAGGAGAAAAAACACTTTAAAAAGTTGTTAAGTGTTTACATATTGGTGCTCGTGACTGTATAAGAGTGGTACTTAGGCGGACTTAATGCCACAAAGTATTCTCTACCCATCAGTCAACCGTTCTGTCAAATGTCGTGTTCCTATTGGTTCCTTATTTATTTATTAAGGTTATTTAAACGAGGAAGTTTAACAATTTTCTATTCAAACTACTAATTACCTATTACAAGTATGGTAAACTTCAAGCATACTAGCTACTAATTGAAAATTTTGTTCTTAAAACTAAAAATGACAGAAGAAGGTAAGAAAGAACAGACACGAAGGAGATGAAGGACGGGTTAAGAATTAGAAACATAACTAAGAGCAAAATAGTAAAAACTTAAATCGAATAGGTCATTTATTTCTACTCGGGAAATATTTTTAAAATAACAACCGATACGAAAACAAATAGAATTGTGAAGTTTAGACTTTCACAACTTCACGACGGCACAGTGCTCCAAGTTTTGAGTGTAAAGCGATTTTTCAACAAATCATCATCTGGCTAGCTTTTTCCCAACTATGTTGGGTTCGGCTTCCAGTCTAACCGGATGCAGCTGAACACCAGTATTTTACACGGAGCGACTGTCTATCTGACCTCCACAAGCCAATTAGTACTGGGTAACTATGAATCTATAATTAGAATATTTGTACGCCGTTTGACGGCAAGACATAGCGCTTATTTTATTAATATTGACATCTGTACTTTTGTTTACCTGTGTTCTACAAATAAAATATTTTAATTTGAATTTGAATTTGTAATACAAAAACCCTTGGTAAGACTGGTTGTCAGAATTTCGGGCCACTGTAAGTATCAAAGATCTGACTGTCGAACAAATGACAGCTGGGACCAACGGCTTAATGTGCTTTCAAAGGTACCCATTCACGGACCAACCTGGAAAAGTGCGGCCTAACCTGAAGATTGACCCGAGCGGCTGTTATTATTTAGGCACGATTTTTCGACAATTATACTTTTGAAAAATGTTAATGATGATGCCAACAGACTCGCTTAAACATAACTGGCAAAATGAGAATGTAGGTACGATAGGTCCATCTCTTTTATATCTAGGACACCCATATTTTACCAGTTATGCTTAAATCCCATGCCATGTAATAAGGGGTGAGTCTATTGCCATCAAGTGGGCACAAATCACGATCCTAGGACACTCATGAGAAATTTATAAAATAAAATATTTTTTATTAGTTTATACAGGGCGTTTGGTGCATCGTTTTCCAAATTGAATTGTCCGACTGGAGAGGTCATTTGCTATCTCTTCAGGCCCAAGAATTTTAATTTATTTTAATTTTTCAAAATAAAAATTAGAAAAACCGAATAAAAAAACCGGTGTGGCCAAGAGTGAGTTCTTGGGCCTGAAGAGATAGCAAATGACCTCTCCATTGGGCCAATTCAATTTGTCAAACGATGCACCAAACACCCTGTATATCTTGGCATTATGTATTTATTATAAGTTTATAATAATATTTACTTATACGTATATTAATGTATAGTATTATAGGTAAGTTAGGTAAGTTAGGTAAGGCCCATAAACACATTATTCTCTTCCTTTTCTCACACTATTGTCTACATTTCTTTTTCATTTCTCCTTTTGCAGGTCTGCTGGCAGAAATGTTCTCATACTCAAGTATTATGACGTTGTTTTCCTGTGTTGACTATTAAAATAAATAAAAATACGTTCCCGCTTGTGTCTGGCACCCCACCGTGTAGCCTCGACACATCCGCCGACGTCATTAGCAAGCCGCGCTAGTGTGCCACTACCTTAAAATTAGCTAGGCTTAGAACGGAGTCAGAGCAAAAGAGGTTTTACTGCCTTTTTGGGAGTTCTTTTCACAACTATTCGAAATTATGATTTTTGGTATTATGAGGTCTGAGATTGGATTTTAACTAATTAACATCATAGATGATCGTAGGGAAGATTTTTGAAGTACAGGAAGATTATTAACTAACTGAATAGTTTAAAAAATGATCTCAAAATGTACTACGAACTCAATTAACCGTCTGGACTGCACGAGCGCCAAACTTAAGTCATAAACTTTTTCTTAAACCTTAGAAATCGAAAATTCACTCAGCCGTTTGGTCGATAATGAATTACTAAATTACCTCTTAAAAAAACTATTCTTCATCTTAGAGCGTTATGTAAGCGTTGTTATGTTCCTTCGAAATCAAAGAAATCTAGTACACAATTACAATTAGCTGTTTCTACATTACCACGTTCATACACGCGTGTACACACTGAAACTCACCGGTAATTTGCGTAGGAGTGCGTTTCAGACACGTGGGTAGATGAAGTTTCCACTGCATCATGCGGTCACTAGAGAATTGTAGCACCATGTGGGTAGCCTCTTAGAAACCAACTTTATGCTTCGAGGAACAATTTACATAGATATTGGCAGAACACGTCATGGATACGCGTCTTTAGCGAATGAAATTAAAACTTAGATTTATCATTGTTTGACTGCCTCTAGGTCTAGTGGTCGCAAGCGCGACTGCTGAGCATGAGGTCCTGGGTTCGATTCTCAGGTCGGGTAAAGTGATAAGGAATAGTTCGGGTATTCGAATATGGGTAACCGAAACAATGAAGCTGGACTAGATTGTCCTAGGACGGGAATACTCAACCCTGTTCATTAAGACTTGGACTTGCCCGAATTCCATAGTTAATTGAATTCGGCGGAACGACCAAGTGTAAATGCGCCTTAATGCGTGTCTCCTGACGCAAGCCGCCTCGCAACCGTATTTCGTACATAAGTAATTAACTCGTAAGTTAATTTCACGGCAATCATTTTAATGTTATTGAAGTTGCTACAGCGGTAAATTTTTAAAACAGTACCTTTTACAAACATGCGTATTGATTGAACAATGAAATGGATTCCTTCAAAGTTATTTTTATATTTGTTATACTTGTAAGAAATATTTTAATTGTTTACTAACTAATTTATCTCTGGCTCAGCTATTGTGTTTTTATTGTACAATCGGGATTCGATATGGGTAGAAAAGGGTTATAAATATGGAAGAACAAGACTAGCTAACCAAAATCTTAATAAATTGGGATACTTATTTCTATCATCATCGCTTATCCGCCCTTGTATGATGACGAGCATTCGATATTGTTTGTCTAGTGACAAAATTATTAAAACTTTCTTCTTAATATGTTTATCAACTTTTTGCTTACCTGCATCTTTAGAAACAGTTTTCACTATTTAAACATATTTCTGAGGCCTGTACTTCACAGAAAGATCCGGCACTAATAAAACCTGGTTTATTTCAGAACATTCTAGAGATCTTTGCTCAACTCAGTATGCAGGATAAATTGAACATACTCTTGGTAAGAAATTCCTTGTAACTGGCAATACTTAATTCTGGGGAGGGACGTTCTTGGCTCCTATCAAAAGGTAATGACAGGGGATAGGTCGAGTGTGTGGAAAAGTGAGGGACAGGCTTTTGCCCAGCAATCAGATAATGCAAGCCAGAAAGACACAGAAAAGGCATGCCCTTCGGCAATCATAGTGATTTCGAATTAGTTCGACTGTATGACTTGCCTCAGAGCTAAAGCTTCAAAACTTTATTCTGCCACGTCATGTAGTCGCGGAACGATACATATCTTTGCGTGTTTGTATGAAGTTTTTTGTCCGTCGAATAACTTACTGGTCGCACCTCATTCTATGAACATGGCAATGGCATAATTACACTTTTGGGTCGTTTGCTTGAATTCAATAGCCTTTAGACAAACGACCAAGTGTTAAAGAACGGGGTCGAGTACGTCCGTCTTCGGATAATCTTGTCCGGTTTCATGATTCAACTTCATTCAATCTACTCGTAGTGTAATAATTAAAGTTATCCGAACACTCGAACATGGTCTGATGACCAAGCGTAAATCGCCATAAAATAAGTAAGTTCTTCCATGGTTGCGAAAGACTTCATCATCATTCGTTCGAATTTCCGAAGATAGACGATGATTTCCGAAGTTTAAATGTTTTTCTGGGAGTCTGAATACTGTTTGTTATTACGAAGATTTATTTTTCTCGCCTCTTGTTGCAAAAACTGTAAACAGTAAAATATGCAGAAATTAAGACTTGATTGAAGCAGTTGTTTCCATAACAATGTGTAATACTGACGTTCATAATTGCAGCGACTAAGGAGAGGAAATGACCAAAGCAGATTTCCGACATTCTTTGTAAGTTTAGTAAAGGTTTACACACCTCTTGACACAGGATAGTGAAACCAGCTGAAAAAATTAAAAAAAAAAACTAATGGTCTTTACTGGCCCTGGACCGAAAAAGCTGAATTCATAGAGCCTTTGCTCAGTAGTGGGATGATGCAGACTGGTGGTAACCAGTAATCAAATTAAACGCCAGCAACTAAAAATGACTAACTGGTTCTCTTAAAGCCTGGTGTACTCTTATTAAGATACCAGATACAAGTCACCCATCTACTGCATTGAAAATTACATGTTTAGCTGCGCGGTTCATTTGATTACCGTCCGTGCCTACTGTGGCCGCGATGGGAGTGCCTCTTTAAACCCACCGCGGCTCATGATGTGACGGACAGGCGGCGCATTTTACCTGCGTGGATTCATTTGTTTGACAACGTGGGTCTACGTTTCAACGTGGGTCTGTATAACTGTAGCGTGCGTGGCCCACCGCGGCTTAGTCGTGGGTAAATATTCGTGAATATCGTGTACCGCATCCACAGCGTGCATGGCGTTGACAGCGCTGAAGTATGTGAACGCCTTATTCGAGCAAGCCACGCATGTACTAATGACGTCAGTTGATGAATAGCGTGTCCGTGGTTTGCAGTGGACACAATCACATACATTTTCTTGCAAAGCGAAGCTTAACACACGTGCGTGGCCTATCCGTGAGCCCCCGTGGGTAAGCGACTTTATCATCTGCCTACTTTATTTATTTTACTGTTTATGTACGCACAATATACAACACAGGGTCACGGGGTCAGTACAAGATTCCCTTTTGATAATGTCATTGGATGTTATGTTGAGCTACTATTCTGTTGTCTTGCCTCGGTAAGGAGTTGATCAAGAAGAAATTATTTACAAAAATAAAGGTCCTTCTATTTAATTTTTAAGATTTGAAACAGGGTGTCCATACGAGATAAACATTAACCTTCCTTTTGGGCTCTGCCACAGTGGGGTAAACTACTAGATTTAAGTTGGTATACTGATAGGCTTTTTTTAAGGACAAACTTATTTACAATGATGTTAGGAATATGATGAAAGAAGACAGTGAACGTGAGCCAAATGTAAGTTGGAATAGTATAGATTGTTTCTTATAAAAAAAATAAAACGGGTTGTCTCGAAACGTGGCAGTAGGAATTTTATTATTCACTTCATACATAAGAAAGAAGAAAGAAAAAATATTTATTTGTCGCAGGGACATGACATGCATCATACAAAATTACAAAAAATAAACAATAAACTATAAAATCAACAGGACGGAACAAAAAAAAAAAAAAAGAAGAAAGTTAACAGCTTGCACGTCGTGACTGCGACAAGCAGGTTACCACTCAGCATGATGCTGTGCTATGGGGGGCCCACAACTAAGCGCTGATTTTCAGTGGTCACCCATGAAAAAAAAACGTACACACAAATTTTGATTTTATATTTGTTGTACAAACATAACATCAATCATGTAATCCCTGAAGGATTAGGCAGTATTATACCAAATAGCAGTTACACCCACATTTCGCCAGTTAATCCAAAAACTGTTTTGTTATCCCTTTTTGCAGCGACGAAATTTTGAAAGTGAAGAAGTACCTGATTCCTCAGTATACGTTTTGGTAAGTTATTACCAATCTTGACCCACTTGTACACCCACGTTTTCGCCGTAGAAAACTACGCCGCGAAAATGTACAGTCACCAGCACCAACATGGTATACACTTTCCTAAATTTTAAACCAAATTTTCGCGTGAAATAACAAATGTAACTTGGAGATAGGTTCTTTTTCAATAAAATATGAGTTCCAAAATACTATATTTGTAACAACATGAAATTTTAATAAGAACCGTAGGAAAAAACATTTTTCATAGTTGTTAAGTGTTTACGTACTGGTGCTCGTGACTGTAAGAGCGTATGTTGAATCACCATGGAAACCTGTAGATGGGCACGGCACCGCAGGTGTATACACCTTATTTGTCAGCAACATACCTAACATCACACCTGTAATCCCCGAATGGTTAGGCAGAGATGTACCTAATAGTACACGCACATTGTGTCGGGGATAGTTCAAATCCGCGGAACTAGCATTGGATAATTCCGCGTATCTGACAAACGTAGCCAATTTCAATTGCGCATTGTCGTAGCGACTAAATTAATGACTTTAATAGATTTCTACTGTTAACAATACAGAGAACACATGTATTGTTACTATTCATGTAAAAATGAGGTCAAAAATCGTTGAAATACAAAAAAAAAAATCTTATAACCTTCCCCTTTAAATCTACACGTAGCACATTACGTATGGTAGATTCGCGGATTTGCTCTATCCCCGACGATTTTCCAGTTATGTTTTAAGGGACCCAAGCCCTATTTTATTCTACAACAATGATGACATTGACAGCCGCTCCTACCACATTTTAGATTTGTATGGAGGGACTAATGGTGTACACGTAATGTAAATACGAACGATTTCTGAATCCAAACTACATATAGGCGATATTGCGGCTTATTTGCGACAAGCACAATTAATAAAATATTAAATGCGAAAGGAGTATTTTCGGTTTTAAAATCGTTTGTATTTGTCCCTCTGATCGCGCCAGTAAAACTGCCCTAAATTACCTTTTTTTTGCAGCAAAAACGTTATGATGATCTAGATCCCAAAAAATTTTATAAAGTAAACTTAGTAAGTATTTATCCAATACAGTTATGTAGCCCATGCAAATAGACACCTATTTAATCCAAAAGTTCAAGTTTTTGCATAATCCATACTAATATGAAAGTATGGATTACTTCCATACTAATATAAATGCGAAAGAAATTCTGTTTGTTTGGTACCTTTTCACGACTAAACGACTGATCGGATCGTAATGAAATTTGGCAAGGAGATAAATTATATCCTGGGGAAGGCCAAAGGCTATCGTATTTTTCTTACTCATAGGCCCACCTCTTAATTTCCACGCGGACGGAGTCGCGTGCAACAGTGTTTAACAATTAGATGTAAACAAGGCAGATAGAGGTAAATGACGGCACATAACATGAATGGCGGCGACAGCCACGGACGTTTGAACTGTCGTAGAAAATTGTAGGATTTTAATTTATTTTTTGAGCGTCAAGCAGTAGTTAAACTTAACTTTTAATTATTTTCTTGGCTTGATAGTACCTACTATATTTTATTGATTTAAGTGAAGAAAAAATTCCATGCAAATTCCCTATTCGCCTTTGGAATTGTAACTTCATTAATCTTTGTGTAAAAACTCAGCCTGTATCACGCACACACTTTCCCTCTATCTTACAGCGAAGATCTTACGACTTCACCTCGGGCCTGACTTCGCCAATCATTTCCTCGCCTACAATGCCCAACCAATTGCCCGAGGCAGAGGCCATCCTGCCCGGGCACACATTGCTCAGGCCAGCTCTGGGCATGTTGAAGTCCGCTGTCAAATTCCCGCATAAAGACCTGGACGGTGGGGCTGGAGTTTACGGCAATTTGAATAATTTGGGGATTACGTAAGTCTTTTTTTAATAGTACTAAGACAAAATTAGTACATAAAGCGAAGACTGAAAAGTTTTGTGGTAATCGGTGGGCTTGATTTGGGTATGAGATGTGGAGGAATGATGTAAATGTCGTAAAATAAAATAAAATCTTTATTAACAGGTGATTGTTCAAACATCGTTTAAACATCAGGAAACGTCATGAGGAAAGTTTTCAGTATGAATGTATCCATGGGAGTAGAGGAAGGCCAAAGAAACGATGGATGGACTGTGTAAATAATGATATGGCTAAAAAGAAGGTGTCTGATGAGATGACGAGCACTAGAGAAGTATGGAAGAAGAAGTCGTTTACACTAACCCCAACTAAATTGGGATAAAGGAAAAAAGACGACAAGAGAAAAGTGAAAATTGCTGACTGACTTTCTACAGGATTGTTAAGCCTTTTTGTTAGCTTATGTCAGTCTAACGATCTTGTCTATCTGTGCCGGACTAGATGCAGCAGCTATTGGGCATAGGAGCGGCCTATGATCAGCAGTGAACTACGAACAGCGATAGGCTGAGTTGACTGACGCCAGTTCAAAACATTTTCAACCGTAATAGTTGATAGAATGTCATATAAATCGCCTATTTTTCTCCTCTTTTACCTTGGAACAGTAGATTAGAAAATTTTAATCTTTCAGATACGGTGGCACAGGCGAAAGAGTTTTGTACACCGGATTTAGAAGAAATAGCAACAATTTCGATTATGGAGTGAGGGTTCATTTATTTATCTTTGTTCTGAGATAAGTCATTTTAATACACGAAGAAAACTATCTAGTTTTAGAGGCAGCCTTTGTGTATATCCAATACAATTAATGTTATTAATATGTCGGATCGGGTCGTTAGTGCGGACATAAAATGAATCGGCAAATGCGCCAGTGGGTACTGGTGACATGACGCGACCTACTTACCAGTCTACCCACACCACAGCGTGCTTCTACAGAGCCCTGATGTTCAAATCGAGGCGAGGGCGACAGTCAATGTCTGATCGCGGCGGAGTTGAGACGTCTTGGAATTGGATTCATTGTGTTATTGTGTTAAGTTGTAACTCAAGTAATTCGTTAGTTTTGCTAGAAACAGTGTATCGCACCCAGCGTATTTTCATAGCACAAAACCCATCGTCTGCCCACTTGATGTACGAGCCTAACGGAGTAAATCCTGACATATCCGACAAATATAATACGAAATTGAAAAAACCTTTCTTTTGGGCCCCGCAGCAGGCGGGTAATAAAAATGTTTTATTAGCGCATTCAAGGTCTCTTCCTTGTGTTAAGAAATAAATAGTAAAAATTAATTATTATCTACACAAATAAAATACTAAAGCTTAGGTATGTTTCACAGAACTACAGCCCCACGTAAGTGCAGTTCTTGGTTAATGTTGTTTTATTTTTGACGTTTTGCCTATTTTTTACTTTCATTAAAAAAAATGTTTTTTCGGCTTCAGATTACTTGTAGCATTGCTGCGTCAAGAGCCTGAGCGCGAGGTAATTTTCAAAAAAAAAACATAAATAAAGTACAGGGTGTTCGAGAATAAGCGCAATGTCCATCAAACGCGACCACTTTCCCTATGCACCAGGGGTCAAATAAAATAACTCTCCACACTAATTGCGACAACCGATGCAAAATACGACACACGCACACAAAACACGACGCGCGCCGTCAACATTATGTGTATAGTCATAGTTTTATAAGGTTTTTAATATGTATTAGTTTATTATTGTATAAGATTATTTTGCATATTCTATTATGGGCCTTAGTTGCCTGAATTATCAGGCAACTAAGGACTTATTTAAAATGATTATTATTAAAATTTGTTTATAGGTAGATATTGCGCTTAACTGTTACAAAAAAAATACTTACGTATGACATCTACGCGATGGATTATTCCGAAAAGTTTACGCACACAATATTGGCATATTATTATAATGAAGAAATCTCGATGTCTTGTCAAGTCTTAAGACTTGACAAAACTTCGAGATTTCTTCAAGAGAAGCCATGCGAAGAAAGAGTTAATATCAAATCTATCCGGATTTGCTGCCATTTCAATACGATTTTTTACTACTTCTAAATATACAGAACTACCCGTTGGTCTATTGGTTGCAATCGCGACTATTGAGCATGAGGTCTTGGGGTCGATTCCCGGGTCGGGAAAATTCTTATTAGGTTTTTCCATCAGGAATTTCTCAGTAGCAGCCACAAAATCTAGATTTGTGACCAGTTGATGGCAATAGGCACGCCCCCTATTACATGGAACTTAAAAATAACTGGCGAAATGTGGGTGTAAAATCAGGTACACCTCTGCCTAACCCTTCAGGGATTACAGACGTGATGTTATGTTATGTAAACAATCTCTTCTCTTAGGAAAAACCTATATTACGTTACATTGATTACGGGAAGAGAGAGCGAGAGATTAAGAAAAGAAAAGAAGAAGAAAGACTGCGCCTGGAACTAGCAAAAAAAACCGAATTGCAGTGAGTACTTATTTATTTAAACCGTAGCTAACTAAGGCCCGCTTGCACCACGAATCGCTAAACGAGTTTTACGCTAAACATATTTAAAACATCATTCGGTCTCTGTCGTCTTAAAACGATTGATAGAAACAGAACGATCTTTTAAATGCATTCAAGGTAAACCGGTTTTAGCGATTCAGCACCCCTGTGTTGGTATCCGGTCTAATGTCCCACGTTGTATATTCCCAGCAGTGCGAACATTAGAGGCTGTTATGTTATGTATGGAACAGCTGTTTTTTCGAATTAGCGATACAAACAATCAATGCTGATTGAATCATGTACTTAATGAATTCATATAATAATTTGATTATATAATTTGAATTCAACGACAAAATATATATTCATATTATAAATTCTAAACAGGCCCACAGGACCATATCACGTAAGTAGTTTTTGAAAATATTCACAACAATTTTTAAAGCACTTTGAATTGCTTTACTTCTTTTATTTGCATTTTATTTTATATAATCAATAGGCTGGCATAAATATAAACAAGTTTTGTTTGAGACAAAATCTTCTAAAGCATCACATTTTCGAGATATAAGCCATCAAAGTTACAATCTTCGCCATCAGTACAATTTAGATTTTATTAGCCAATCATAAAACCTTAATGAATCAATAGCTGGCATGAATATTAACAAGTATTGTATGAGACAAAAGCTTCTTAAGTGTCACGTTTTCGAGATATAAGCCATCAAAGTTACAATCTTTGCCATCAGCACGACTTTGATAGCTTATACTTCGGAAATGTGACGTGTCAGACGATTTTTTCTTACAAAACTTGGTTGTACTGATACCAACTCTTAATTAATAAAGATTTTGTGCGTGGCTGATACTTAGGAAATATAATAAAATGGCGGAATTTAGACAGGCCACGCTTTGTACAAAAATCTTTCAACGACTTTAGATTGTTTTGCGACTTGTAGTGCTGTATTATAAGTGTGGAGACCTCTGAATTCCAATTAAACTTGTAAAGCAAATTGGGAAATTGATTCTAGCCGATTCTGATTTTCATGACGGTTACATGGCAATCACTAGTGAACGTATATTTGAACGTACTGAACGTCAATATTATACACAAAATCAACTTTTGATTTCGTTGAAGATAGGTTGAGGTGGTGCTTGATAAATAAATTTTGTATACTTACAAAACACACACATTTTTTTTTTTTGTATTTTGCAAACATGGGAAATATCCCGTTTCTAGGTTAACGATAATTATTTTGTACACTTTGGACAATTACAGAACAGTTTTGGTACAACAGACAACAAATTTGTAAGTATCAACATCATCATTGTTGATGATGATGATTATTTTTGTTGATAGATGTTCTCATATAAAAAAAAAAACAAATAAAAACTAATTTTTTCATTTTGAAACATAGAGGGAGGTCAAACGGCTGTTAAAGGTGAGTTTATAATTGTAATAACTGGTTATTATTATATAACTCGTTGTTGGAGTGGTTGCAACTGCGACTGCTGAGCATGAGTTTTTGGGTTCGATTCCCTACTCCAGCAATGAGTTATTGGGTTTATCCATCAGAAATTTCTTAGTAGCAGTCTGGATTTGTGCCCGGTTGATGGTAATAGGCTCGCCCCCTATTATTGACTTAAAACATAACTGGCGAAATGTGGGTGTACTATTAGGTACACCTGTGTCTAACCCTTCGGGAATTACAGCCGTACATAATGTATGTTATGTTATTATTATATTTTACTTACTAAAACATATTTCTTAGACAACACAATGGATTTTGATGCGTTCAATCACTTTTAGAATAATT
Source organism: Noctua janthe (assembly GCA_910589295.1). Classification (NCBI taxonomy): domain Eukaryota; kingdom Metazoa; phylum Arthropoda; class Insecta; order Lepidoptera; family Noctuidae; genus Noctua; species Noctua janthe. The sequence continues at coordinate 4,931,578 of OU342556.1, read as the reverse complement.
ATTTGTGAGGTAATTTATTTAACATATTTAAAAGACGTAACTTAAATGACGCCATATTGATTTGTCACACGTGCGAAGTAAGGGCAGGTCCCTTGTGACAGTATAAATGAACGTTGATAAGAATTTACTTCATCTTAGTAGTTTTGGTTGTTTTCTAGACACTTAACGCAAATGGAGTCACGTTAGAGGTAACAAACATTTCTTGTCATTTAAAAAAAAACAGGGTGCTACGGGCGTCGGCGTGCAACCTGTTACGGAAATTAGTACATGATTCTAGTCACACCAGCTTTAATTTTTTGTCAGTTATTAAAAAAAATACTCCGTTTTACACAAAAGTGCAATGCCTACGCGGTCCAAATGTATGGAAAAGCTGTTTTTTAATAGCCGATGAGTATTTTAGCAACGTTGGGATTAGATTCATGCGCTGAATGAATGGCGACAGATTTCGCGTCGCTGCCTTAATGTATGTACGTACATCCTGTAGATTTATGCGAAAGATTTTCATTTCTTAATTTTTATGCATTTATAGTTTTTTGACATACCTCGATTAAAACTGGAAGCTATGGAGGTAAGTCTATTAAATCAACGCTTGATTCATCATTTATTTTTAATATTTTCAATAATAATTATTTTTTTATCTTTTTAAACAGAAAGAGAACTACCATGATAGTGTCAAACCATATACAGAGGTAAATAACATAACATATTTTTAACGTCCTCATAAGATAATTTCAGAACATATTGCGAGTGAAACTGCGGGCTAAGGTTAGTTTTCTTACAAAGTTAGAATTTTGGAAAAACCAATTTTTTAATTTCATTATTATTATTTTTTTTTTTTATTGGCCTATCTACAATTGTTACACTGTTTATCCTAATCCTACAAGCAATATGATACAAGCATAGTGTACAATATAATGCGATAGACACAGCATGCATTATTATTATTATTATTCACGATAATTAGTTTTTTTTGCAATTTGTGGATTTTCTAGTATTCTTACATGTATATCTTCATCTTCCTGCCCTTGACCCATTCTAATTGGGGTCGGCGCAATACGTTTCCTTCTACCATTCTGGCAAGATGGAAGGTGGGCCATTGTTTGTGGGGAGACGCCGCATACGCACTTGAGGTAATAGGATATTTGAGATGCGCGCAAGACGTTTTCTTCTTCCATTCTCCCCTGTCAGACGTCACGGCATCATTTAATCCTTTCTCTTTCACACCATTCCTCACATAATCCATCCGTTTTTTCTTTGGCCTTCCTCTCCCTCTCCATCCATCAACTTTTTAGTAGCATGCGTTTCAACCCTCTTCATCACATGCCCAAGTAATACCAAGATAGACGATTTCTTTTCAATTTTTCTGTATCAGGCGCCGCCTTCAAACTTCCTCTAATATACTCATTGCCTGAAGCATGTTTTAGTCCTTACTCGAAACGTTATTTACAGTTTATTGAAGCAATTCGTGCAAAAGACTTGAGTATGGTATGCAGAACTTTTCCGTTACTTTTCTTTTTATTCTAAATATTCTGGGTTTTATATTCTCATTGCACTTTCTGAGTTTTTTTTCTTAATTTTTCGAACCATGTGTTTTTTGAAACGTTAAGATTCAGGCAAATAGGTATCTACATTTTTTTTATAGGTGCAAAAACGTTTTCCGAACATAGCTAAACAGTATGCAAGGGTGAGTGCAAAAAAAATGAACTCACAACTAAATTCAAGTTATATATCAGTTTCCGTTCAGCTGCATCCGGTTAGACTGGAAGCCGACCCCGATGAAGTTGGGAAAAGGCTAGGCAGATGAGGCACCTTATCTTGGCTGCCTACTACCACCTTTTATATCAGTCATTGATATTAAAGTTAGGCAACCAAGTTTCCCCTCGATGTCAGTGATATCTAAAATAAACATATAAATACAAATGAAATTCAAAAAACCACATGAAACTTTTATAGATTTGAACCCAAACCATCATGCATTTAGAAGAGACATTGATCATTTGTTTCACATTACAGGAATCGGTTGTACCTCAACAGTACAGGTGACAAACGTTTCTAGTTAATTTTTAAATCATGAATATACGGACTTTTTCATAGTCGTCCCCAGGATGGCCTAGAAAACGCTGGCGTGACCAGTTAGAGTTATGCCTCATCTAGTAGAGAAACAGCGTGCTTCCAAACGCATCGTCGATGATGCCACGTGCGATACTCCCGCTCTGTATCTCGCTCTATAGACTAACCGCTTTAGTGAGTCCTCGTTGATCATGTATTGGTTCAATAGTATCGTAATACGTACGTGGATTATGGTTATTTTAAAGCAAATAAGCTGTGGGATATTGTTAGGACTTTGTAGACGCTTAATGTGCCTTTGATACGGCAAGGTGGAGGACTCATTAAAGCGGTCGGTCTATAGCAAACGACGGTTCTGAGCGATGGAAAGGGTAGGACCATGGAAAAACGCGATTTCGTACTACTAGATGAGACGCCACTATTAGAGGCATTTGTGAGAGATTAGCCGGAGAAAGCAGCACAGAGAGAAGAGTGGAAAGTTATGGGGAGAACTTTGCCCAGCAGTGGAACAATATACGTTAAAAAAAGAATATACGGACTGATTGCGGACATTGGTTTCGGACACTGGTCTCAGACATTAAACAATTGAAGAAGTTGTGAAGAATCTGTCATTGACGTTCAACCGCAGCTAGGTCGTTATTGTTATCTGTTCGTGCCGATTTGATAAAAACAGTCATGAAGTTCCATTGCTAATATAGATTCTTCCATTTTATTATCAGCTTAAGAATCCAAGATTTTTCACAGTATTTTTGCTAGACCTAGGTACTTATTCTTTCATTTTGATATTACTATTTTTTTTCTTAGATACGACGTATATAAAGCAGCAGGAGTTAAGACGTATGCCTAAAAATAGCAATGAATCTACATAGTTTTTAATAACAAAAAAAAAAACAATAGTTGTAAAACAAAATGTATTACATTTTAATTAAAATTAAAGGCAAAATAAAATTTATCGTTTTATTCCATCTCAAGAAACGTTTGACATTTACCTACCCTTTGCCCAAGAGCTTGGAAGATTTTTGTATGAAGCCTGGCCGGCCTAACCTGCGCCATTTAATTTTTTTTCAAAGTTGCGGCCACGCTTAAAACCTATATTAATCGATAGCTAGTATCAATACAAAACAGTTTTATATGAGACAATATGTTGTAAGGTGTCACGTTTTCGAGATATAACCGTCACATTTCCGAAATATGAGCTATCAAAGTTAAAGTTCGGCACAACTTTGATAGCTCATATCTCGGAAACGTGACACTTTAGAACATTTTTATTCAAAGACGCCTGAACGGATTTGGAAAAGTCTTTTTTTTTTAAAGAGTATAGTCCCAAGTTGGTCCTACAGAAATATTGCCATCTGATCATGGACTTCGGAGATATAGAACGGAACTCTTCAATAATGGACAGCAAATCTGTCGTGGTTGCTGCAATCGCTGAAAAAATCAACCACATATACCCGTGTCGAATAGAATACTTTTTTAAAGTAACGGGGTTGGCGTTGGCGGCAAAACCTCGGTCCTAGTTCGTAGAGCAGAAAACAACACACAAAAACATAAAACAAGTCGGCGTTTTCTACAAAACATTATTGTGTGGGGTATCGAAACTTTATCGGGGTTCACTATAAACTGTTCCTGTAAATACCGGTTGCAATTTGTTTACAAAGGCCCCTGCTGAATAAAGGGCTGAATATTTCAGTGATAATTTGGGATCGCTTGCGGGTAGTACTCGTATTACTGAGGTGTTTATGTGTTTATGACTGCATTTGTTTACTTGACTGTCTCAGTCTAGTGGTCGTAATCACAACTGTCGAGCATGAGGTGCTGAGTTCGATTCCCGGGTCGGGTAAATTGTTATTGGGTTTTTCCATCAGGAATTTCTGAGTAGCAGCCACGGAGTCCGGATTTGTGCCCGGTAGATAGCAAAACGCGCAGCCAAGAAGTGGAATTCCCTGCCTGCGTCGGTGTTCTCAAGTTCATATGACCACAATCTCTTTAAGTCGCGAGTTAATAGGTTTTTTTTGGGTTAGCTCGTTCCATCGTCGATCTCGTCTCTGTCCTCTGGACTAGATTGAGGTCAAGAGTATGCCCATTTACTACGAAACAAAAAAAAAGGCTCGCGCGAAATGTGGGTGTACTATTAGGTACACCTCTGCCTAACCCTTCGGGGATTACAGGTGTATTGTTATGTTATATTTTTTTTTTATTCCATTAATTTTTATGGCTTTCAATCATCATTGGCGTGCAGAATATACAATGATCAATAAAGACGTGCTTTTCTTTTCTGTCAAATCAAATCAAGTCATTTATTCGCATTGAATGTAGGTATTGTATTATAAAGTTATTATTAAATATAGTGAGCCGGGTACATTCTGCCAGAGTTTTGGCATGCATTCATCAAAAGAGGTTTTCGTTCTGCAGCGGAACAGTTCTTCCTCGTCTTAGTTACTTTGGGGCGGCGCAAAATGTTTCTCTTTTCAATTATTTTTCTACTCTCTTTCGTCATCTAATGGTGTGGTGTTATTCATCACTCTTTTAGTCACACACGTTTCATGCTTTTCCAAACTAAGAAGATATCTTTTTAACTTTTCGGTTACCGGCTTAAATTAATTGAAGTAGAATAAAGAGAAGTTGTAATGGTAGAATGGATCCCCATAAAAATGGTTAACCCATAAAAAAAATATTATTATTAATCAGTTTTTTTTCAGATAACATCAATCCATACAATCACAAATTATATCAATACAATGAAAATAACAATAAATTAAATTATCATAAAGAAATACAGAAAAATAAATTGAATTAAATTAATACAATTATAATACCTATTGTGTTAGTAAAACCTTATGCACTATGTTAGTCAACACCATCACAATATGCATCCATTTGTTCTGAATAGGGCAATCCGCACGAGATACAACCATCTGCAGGATACTGTTGCTACTACCTCGCACGCGCTCCAACAAGGAGGCTACTTTCTTCCCTATAACCGCGTGAAAGCCGTCGGTTCGCGCCTCCGCAGACATTCCGGACGCACTACAATAGCGAGGCAGTCGCATCAGCATCCTGAAGACGAAAAATGAATGCTCGTGTTCACTTTACTAGACAACACCTGAATGAACAACTAAATGCACCTTGGACTGTTAGATTACAAAGCATGTTTTTTTTTTTAACAAAAACTTTATCCCAAACTTGGATTTTTTCCGGAACCCTGAGTGCATTTAAACTCTCATACACAAACAGCCATACCCGGAACAACTACCTGTAGGTTTCACAAATATTGGTTCCGTGCGTGAATCGAACCAGCAACGCGCAGCGCAGCAGCCAATGGCTCAGCCACTGCGCCAATCGTGTCGTCGATTAGCAATATACTTTGATAAGGTATTTCTAAGTGTTAGTCAAAACGATCATTAGTTAATTATAGTTCTTTTTAATAACATCTTGTGAACCGTTAGACTCCATTAAAATAATTAAGTAACTACAAGCAGTTTAATAATTGAAACATTACAAATTAACATATCACCAACATTTTTCCAGCCGAACGAATCACCAGCATATTATTACTGTTAATGTAAATTCTGATTCTCATTCATTTTAAATTTTTTATTGTTATTTTTATCTTTGACATATTTTTATTACGATTTAATTTCACGGCAATTATTTTGAACGCTAATAAAGCAGTGACTTGATTTTTATTACAGTTTTAAGAAACGCGAGTATGGACTGAAAGATGAAATGGATTCGGCCATCTTTATTTTTATTATAACAATTGTAAGCAATTTTTACGAACTTATTTATTTTAATTTTATTGTTTATCGGACTAGAATTTATTTGTTAACTGTTTAATTACTGTGATAAAATCTAAAAAAAGAGATCTACTAGGTAAATCAGTAATTTACACTTTTTTAAATAATTGATTTAACTAGTAGAGCTCTTTTTTAGATTTTTTTAAATACTTTCTTGTTAGATATTTTTAAATATTTTTGGAACCCTGATTACGAACTTGTATAAAGCAAAGAATTCTGTAGTTTCGTTCTATATTTTCGGCCTTCCCTAATATATGAAAGTCATCATCATCTGCCTAGCCTTTTCCCAACTATATTGGGGTCGGCTTACAGTCTAACCGGATGCAGCTAAACCAGTATTTTACATGGGGCGACTGCCTATCTGACCTCCACAACCCAGTTAGTACTGGGTAATACGATACTCCTTGGTAAGACTGGTTGTCAGACTTTTTGGGCCACTGACTGCCTAACGACTAATAATATATGAAAGTGGCGTGTGTTTACTTAGTGAGTATAACTTTGTTGATACCACCTTTCAGAAATAAATTTTCCTCTATAAACAACGGCACTAATGGCATTTACAAAACTGTAGATATAATAGCTACAGTGCCAGAGGCATTAATTAAAGATATTTAGTTACAGATCATATTGGACTGCAATGGAATCAGGTTGAGGGAGCCACGGAGAACCCTTCAGGTAAGCTTTCTGTTGTTATAAAGAAAAGACTCTCTAGGTCTACTTCCAGCCTGATCAAACACAGCTGAATAAAAACATTTTGCAAACAGTGATTGCCTATCTGGCTGTCATTTACCGGTACTTTGATATCTGAGGCGCTAGCACGAGCGCGCGTTGTAAATTTAACTACGTCGATTTTAAAATTAAAAATACTCATTTCACATACAATATTTTCATAATTTAAAAAAAATATTCATATATTTGGATGATATTGATGCTTGTTTCAAGCAATTTAACTAAAATGCTCTGGGATAATTTAAATGAATGTGGATGGGTATAAAAGTAGAGGAAGACAAAAGAAACGATGGACTGTGTAAAGGATGAAAGGAAGTGTCTGATGAGATGACGAGTAATAGAAAAGTATGGAAGAAGAAGACATGCTGCGCCGACCCCAAATGAATTGAAATAAGGGCAAAAGAATGGTGATGCTATACGATACTTGAAATTTGGATAAAAAAGTCGACGTAACGTTTACACCGCACGCTCGTGATAGGGCTTCTGATTTTTCTTAATGAAGTCACAAGATCTTCGCTTGAAAACGTGTAATATTCGTTTTTTACCAAATTTAAAAGAAACAATGGAATCGGGTGGCGTCAGTGAGTGGCGAATGTAATTTTGACGTCTATCAAGTCGATTTCTAGACCCCGCTGTGCTAGTGATGCGAAGTCGGTAACACTGGCTTCCACAACCCACTTACTTGGAATCTCTATATCCTTTGGAAATACTGGTTGTCATAGTTTCGACTCAAACATATGGCTATGTATGAGAACGTTTACGGCGAAGCGATTTGATTTTACGCGCGTTTGCTTGAAATGCAGCGTTGCCCGCAGATGACAATGCCAATAGGAACATATGGTAGATGACACCGCCACGTCGCTCGCGGCGTTCAACGCGGCGGTGCATACCCCGCGTCTTCGTAAACAACATCGAACATTGCTGTACAGGGTGTAAACAGACCCTTCACATAGCCGTCAACCAAGCATTCTGTACATCAAACTAAGTAACTTTACGCAAAAATTTTACCGGAAATCGTCATTCTTTTTTGGTGTGCAAAATCACGTTTTACGGTAGGACTCGATGGAAAGCACTCAAAGTATTGTGCTGATGGATGGATTGAATAGTACGGGGATCGTGGAGGTGCGTTAAGTAAAAATCTTACATTAAAAACTTGTATTTAAAAAAAACTTGTAAAAAAGTTGGAACTTTGACCCCCAATATCTCTGTAACTAGAAGGTTCCCAGGTATGGTCTAGAACAAAAAATGATCGCAAAGACGGGGAGAACAAGCGCCTTTCGGCTATGTTAAGGGACTATTTACACCCTTTATATGTTTGTGTTTGGGCGTGAGATAACGCGGGCCGCTGCACGCGCCGCCTCTCTGTAAACGGAAAAAAAACAACGCCGCAATACGCCCCGCGCAACGCGCCGCCCGACGCGCTGCGTCTCCGTAAATGAGCACTAAGGTGACGACGTTAGTGCCGATTATGGTCACGTGGCAACCATAATGCACTCGGCTAGCAAAATGACCTATAAGCTGTAAATTAGCAGAATATCATCATCTTCCTAGCCTTGTCCCATTCTATTTGGGGTCGGCGCAATATGTTTTGACAAGAATGGAGAAAAATTCAAAAGGAAGTCGTTTGGCCGTGTAATGAGGAGGGATGAAACTCATGTGACTAAAAGAGTGAAGGACATGAATGTTGATGGATGGAGGAAGGCCAAAGAAAAGATGGCTGGATAGTGTGAGGAATGATATAGAAGAAAAAGGAGTAAATAATGCCGTGACGTCTGACAGGGGAGAATGGAAGAAGAAAACTCTTGCGCGCACCCCAAATGCCCAATGCCCTACCTCAAGTGCGTATCCCCACAAACAATGGCCCACCTTCCATCAAGCCCCGCATGCCCTATCACCTGCGCTCTTGATGATTTATTTACTGCATCAGTGAGCGGGGTTCGCGTGGCTGAGTTTTGGGCTAAAGATATTTAAACTTTTTGCCATCGATAAGCTAAGAAGAAGAATTAGCAGAACGTCCTCTATTATGTAGGAAATATTATTTCTTCATTGATCGCGTATTTCCAGAGGAGAGCGAGTAACTTCTACGCTGGAAGAGAATGGCCTGGGTCTCACCATCGACCGTTAGCAAGGCAGCACAAAACTGGAGCTCGTCGATATATGTAAGCATACGTTTATTTCGGTATACTTTGTTCTAACTAATGTTTTTTTTTTCGCAACTTCAAATTTATCGTGAGATTTTGAAAAAAATTGCGCGATAGTTAGATTGTTTTTCATAATTTTTATAAACTAGTATTTTGATTTGTACTATTGAACAAGAAACAATAACGATTGTGAGTCTTTAAAATAGAGTTTAAAGTCGTTTAATAAAAAAAAATATTTGGCAACAACGTTGCCAAGAGCAAAGTTCGAGTTTTGGTTTTGGAAACTATAGCTGCGACAAGCAAGTGAGTAGATAACTTTTGGAAATTTATAATTTTTCAGTTTTACCTTACACGTCGATTAGTTGTTCGCGTCTGAATTTTTTTTTTGCGAAATTCAAGAACTCGTAGAACAAATATCGTTCAATTCATGGTCCGAGAGACCACACGAGAGGTCTTGCGTTTATTGTATTACACCTTGTAGATTAAACTAACTGTTACCGGCTCATCACTGAGTTCTAACTGTAGACTGCGGTTTAAACGATCAAGCCATTATTGATGTTCGTGTATCTAATGCTGTGCCCATGTTGCAGGTACGGTAGTAACAAGGATATATCAGAGGAAGGAGATTTTTACCAAGTATTCAGAGAGAGTTATGCGCCAGAGGTATGCTAACTTAACAGAAATATAGAATAATTTAGTAGTAGACTCACTGGTTGGACAGAAAGTAGAGGAACTCGTGGAGAAAGAGAGCGAGGACACGCTGAGGAACTCGTGGTCGCTCTTTATATTAAGCCGTGCTTGCATAGGTTGGTATATGGATGGGTGACCACCCATTATATACCGAGTTTCCTCCATGCCTCGTAAATAACCCTAAGCCGTTGGTCCCGGATGTAATTTCTAGATCTTTGACAGTCGTTACAGGTAGTATGTGACCCGAAAGTCTGACAACCAACTAAGGCTGGTTGTCTGGCTGTGGCTGTTGTGTTAGTACCGGGTAATACGATACCCATCGGTAAGCCAAGGGGTATCATACTACCCAGTACTAACTGGGCTAAGGAGGCCTGTGTACCGGCATCGATCGACACGTAAAAGGCCGACTATTCAAAATACCCTTGAGAAAATAAAAAATATCGAGCATATTTGTGCTTGCAGTCGCATAAACAAAAATGTCGAAAAATGTTGAATACATTTTTATTTTTCACAGATTGCAGTGCCCGTGTAAGTCAATATTTAATACCTATGTAATAAGTTTTAATTAACTTTTATTTAATAAAGCTTGATTAATTAATTTGATATTTTCTAGGTTATTTCTAGTTGTCCTGCGATCGGAAGATGAGGAAAGTCCGGTAAAAATATAAATATTTTTCCAATACAACATTAGTTTTAGTATATGCGAAACCTGAAACACGTGTCTAGTACTTTTATGTAAAGAATCTATGTACAAAATTTCAAAACTGTCTCATGAAAAATCACAAAGTTATAAGCTTGTTCTGTTACTTAGTTGTCCGCACAAAAACATCGTAAACATGCGGCGCGCCCGGGTGCGCACCTCCAGCGTCGTCTTGAGCTCATTGATAATAATAATTTGGCAGTAGGTACCTAAATGATGGCGATAAGTACTTAGTGTCGCTCGGTGTCGAACTTGTAGCCTTTTTCAATTATTTTTGGGAAAAAATGACATGGTTTAAAAATTATTGGAATCGGTTCTGTTACTTATTCTGATCAAATAATATTCAGGTTTTTTTTTATTTTTTTTTTTGGTTGCGCATATACTAAAAATAATGTTGAATAAACATGAAAGTAGGTACTGTAATAAATAAGTTATACGTATAACGTAGTCTCTGGGTGGCTTTAACCAGCACCTCCACAATTAAGCAATAACTAGGACAGTAAATAAAAATGTTTATCCAAAGAAACGATGGATGGACCGTGTAAAGAATCATGTGGCAAGAAAGTAGGTGTCTGATGAGATGACCAGTAACAGAGAAGTATTGAAGAAGACATGCTGCGCCCACCCCAAAATAAATTGGGATAAGAGCAGGAGTTTGAGAACGATGATGATAATTCCTAATGATAAAACTACTATTTTTGCATTCAGATGGAGGCTGTCATCTGTTTTAACTCCCGCTCTTTCCTATTCTTTATCTCGTCATATTCCAGTCATCATCATCATCCTGCTATTACCCCATGTTACTTGGGGTCGGCGCAACACGTTTTTCTCTTCCAGTCTCCCCTGTCAACCGTCACGGTACCATTTATTCCTTTTTCTTCCATATCATTCCACACAATTCATTATCTTCCTGCCATTATCCCATGTTACTTGGTGTCGGCGCAACACGTTTTTCTCTTCCATACTCCTCCTTGTCAACCGTCGAGGTACCATTTATTCCTTTTTCTTAAATATCACTTCTCACACAATCCATTATCTTCCTGATATTATCCCATGTTACTTGGGGTCGGCGCAACACGTTTTTCTCTTCCATAGTCTCCCCTGTCAACCGTCACGGTACCATTTATTCCTTTTTCTTCCATATCACTCCTCACACAATTCATTATCTTCCTGCCATTACCCCATGTTACTTGGGGTCGGCGCAACACGTTTTTCTCTTCCAGTCTCTCCTGTCAACCGTCACGGTATCATTTATTCCTTTTTCTTCCATATCATTCCTCACACAATTCATTATCTTCCTGATATTATTCCATGTTACTTGGGGTCGGCGCAACACGTTTTTCTCTTCCGTACTCCCCCCTATCAACCGTGGAGGTATCATTTATTCCTTTTTCTTAAAAATCACTCCTCACACAATTCATTATCTTCCTGCCATTATCCCATGTTACTTGGGGTCGGCGCAACACTTTTTTCTCTTGCATACTCTCGCCTGTCAACCGTCACGGTATCATTTATTCCTTTTTCTTCCATATCATTCCTCACACAATCCATTATCTTCCCGCCCATGTTACTTGGTGTCGGCGCAACACGTTTTTCTCTTCCAAAATGAATATACGAATACTCAAAAGTTGACGAAACGAGACTCAATGTATGAAGATCAAAATATTTACGAAACGGGACTTTTGATGACTTGTGATGGTATTTTGTTTAGTTGGCAAAACTGGAAATTGACCGAAAGGGACGTACCCATTTAAAAAGACGTCATACCAAACCAGGGACAAGCATGCCGGAAGTTGACCCGCAAAATGATTGGAGGTTCCGAGCAATAGACGCCAGACGAACGTAAGCATTTGTTATTGTAAACTTTACATCTACGGCATGACTTTTTATAATTATACTCGATGATATTACTCCACTGTTTGTCTCTGCATCACCCGAAGGTTGACTGGTAGAAAATGCCTATGGCATTAAGTCCGCCTCTGTACTTTGTGCTCGAAGTGTTAAATAAATAAATAAATATTAGAGAAATCTTAAGCGTGTATTTTGTAATATAACAACGTCTCAAATGGCTGTCAAATGTTTCGTATTTATGTCCAATTCTTACGATTTACACTGCTCCTTTGGCATAAAAAAGCTGAATGCAAATTCGATTTTTAAATCAGATTATCTCTAGGCCAGTCACAGTATTATTTTATTTTGATATTAAAGTTAAAAAAAATATATTAGTTTATTTTTGTGTGTTTTTTCGAAAACAATTGATTTTTTTATATTATTTTTTGTACCCTATCACAATGTCCTATTTAACCCAAAGGTTGACTAGTATTAAGTCCACCTACGTGCCACTGTTACAGATAAATACACACATGATTTACTAATTTAGATAAATCATTAATATTGTCAATTTTGTTTACTATATTAAATAATTATTAGTCAAAACAGCGCAATATTGAACAGCTTTTTGCCACGTTACAAACGTTTCTAAACGCACAGCTTTAACAAAGGAGGTTTAACTATGTTTGAATGAATCATATACATACACCTTATGTAAATGTTCTATTACTTTTCAGGAATCCATTTTTTAATTTCACAGAACAAGTATGTATTCTTTTTGTTGTTTTTTTTTAGTTTCTTATTTACTGCAGAAACAGTTTTTTTTACATTTATTTAAAAAAAAGAATGATTTATTTTTACATAATCCCCTTTTTAGGGCTCCGTAGCCAAATGGCACAAACAAACCCTTAAGATTCGTCATGTCTGTTTGTCCGTATGCCACAGCCACTTTATTCCGAAAGTATTAGGACTACACAGTTGAACTTGGTAGCTAAATGTATTCTGTGAACCGCTTTACGATTTTTACACAAAAAAAAATACAAAAGTATTGAGGGCTGTACTACAGTGTACAAGTACATGGAACTCACACTAAAAAAAAAAAATCAAACCTATACGTGCGGGGTGTTTATAGATAAGTCTTTAAAAATTACATTGAGGTTTCTAAAACTATTTTTTGTCAAAGTCAATCGCTTGAAAGATAGACACTTCCAAAGTGAAAAAATGTGACCCCCCCTTTAATTTCTTAAGAAAGAGGAGGAAAATTCTGAAAAAATGTACGATTGTAGAACGTAAAAAAAAAGTTTCAACGAAAATTGGTTTGAATAAGATTTGATGTTTAGTTATTGAGATGTGAGACTTTTTCATCAACTACGGCAGTAACTTTGTTTTTCATTAACATTCTATGAAAAACAAATTTAGTTTTGCTGTTCAATATAATACAATACAACATAATTATGAATGAGCCTTCAAAATATTTTTATTATATTGTTTGGTGCTACGGAACCCTGTGTGCGTGTGAGTACGACTCGCACTTGACCGGTTTTTTAACTTTAGCATTTTCCAGGCCTCTTTAATCTATGATTTTGATTATGATTTTTAATATATGTGCTTTTATAGAAACGAGCAATAAACTTGTTGGTAAGTTTCTTACAGTAACTACATAAACGGCATGGGGTACCCACCAGGATCAAAACTTATGGTCTTCTGGATTCCTGGTTATGATGACAATGTAACACAAAGTTTTACTAAAAATAATATGGTGTAGAACCAAATTCATTAATGAATTATTATTGTACTAAAACGAACTGAATTATCTTCTTTTATTCAGGAGTTACCAATAGCTCATTACGTAAAGGATTATCACAAGATTGAATTGGAAATACAAAAGAGGGAGGCTGAAATGAAACGAACGTGAGTATTATTTCTGTAAATTAATTTTTATTTACGACTTACAACATTTTGCGGCTTTACCCAAGCGCGTTGCGTTATGCTACGTCAGTGTGACATTTCGACATTAAACTGGCCTAGGGTAAGAGTTTCAATTGAATAAGAGGCTAGCTTGTACTGGTTATATTAACACAGACTGATTGCCTTCTATACCTATACACACACACACACACACTACACTACACAGGCACTCTCTCACACACACACACACACACACACACACTACAGTACACTACACTACACTACACAGACACTCACACACACACACACACACACACACACACACACTACGCTCTCTTGATCTCTCTCTCTCTTTCTACAATTCTTTGTGATTTCAATGACTCTATTGGTGTTTAGATTTGTGTATGATGGGGTTATTTCCCGCCCCTTTACACACAATGAGAATGTTCAAACATTCTTAATGTTTACTGTTATTTATAATATTCCCATGAAGAACACATGTAGGTATTATCTGGTTCTGGGTGTTTGTGCAGTATTTTATTATTTTAAAGTAATATCTCGTGATAGAAAACAATTTTTATAATTTTCGATATCAGGAACGTTATTTTACAATACTTTTTATGGTTTACATAATAAAGGTTATTCAATTTGTCTACATATACAACATTATTTTTAGTATATGCGAAACCTGAATATAGTTTGTTCAGAATAAGTAACTGAATCGATTCCAATGATATTTTGTCCCAAAGATATATATAAAAAAGTTACAAGTTGGATCCGAGCGACATTAAGTACCTATCGCAATCATTTATGTACCTACTGCCAAATTATTATTATCGATGAGCTCAAGACGAGCTGGAGGCGCGTGCGCGGGCGCGCTGCGTGTTGATCACGTTTTTGAGCTGACAACCAGGTAACAGAACAAGCTTATAACTTTGTGATTTTTCAAGATATAGTTTTGAAATTTTGTATATAGATTCTTTACATAAAAATTCTAGACACGTGTTTCAGGTTTCGCATATACTAAAACTAATGTTGTATATCTACCGCTCTAATTTAAGATCGAATACACATCAATTATTCTTAGGCAAAAAAGTTATATATGTTTAACCCAAAACTCAGCCTCACGAACCCCACTCACTGATGCAGTAAGCAGATCATCAAGTGCGCAGGTGACAGGGCATGCGGGGCAAGATGAAAGGTGGGCCATTGTTTGCCATCCTTTCACCACGATGGCAAATATAAATATAACACATCAATTATACATAAACGACATTATTAAGATAAACAATTTATATGCATAAGCATAATCAGCATATTAATGTTCCCACTGCTGGGACGCTGGCCTCCTCTCTATGAGAGGGAATGGGCTATAATCCACCAAGCGGGCCCAGTGCGAGTTGGTAGATGTCACATGTCTTCGAATTTTTGGTTCTAGGACATGCCGGTTTCCTCACGATGTTTTCCTTCACCGTTAATTTATATGTAAAGCGTAATAATTGTAATCACTTTTTTATCAATTATTATTTTGAATATACTCAGTATGCAATCCCATATAGGCAGCCAATACGAAAAGGTGTAGAAATCCCTTCTACGAAAACTGTGAGTATTATTTGTTATATTTACAAGATTCAAGATTCTAGTAGTAAATGGGTTGTGGAGATCAGAGAGGCAGTCGCTCCATGTAAAATACTGGTATTCAGCTGCATCCGGTAAGACTGGAAGTCGACCCCAACATAGTTTTGGAAGAGGTTAGGCAGATGCTGATTTACAAGATTGAAGATTTGAATTGCTTTCTCACCTGTTAGCCACGAGCGGTATGCTCAAGCGACAACCGTGTCATTATATCTTCTGAGGAAAAAATACATGAAAAATTTTGTTTAGCACATCAATCGATCGATCGTCGATCGATGCCATCGTTCGTCGATCGATGCCATCGATCGATAGTAGAACGGATTAGTGGACGTCAGCCAAATCTACCACACCAGTCTTTTAACGTCGATCGATCGATTGGTGTGGTAACACCCTTAGAGACCCCGCAGACTGCAAATTTTCTATCGGCCGATAGTTAAGTCGGGCTCTTTATCAGTATGGACATGTATACGAGTGCGCATATAACAACTTTTCAGTATCGGCTAACAAATCAGTTTGATGGGCTGCACAATTGCCTTCAAACTAAACTGCCAGTATACTGCTAGATCAGTATGGCGCTCTTATCCCGTGCGCACACTTCTCTGCGAGCGCTCTCTGCTAACTAACTAGCAAATTGTTCGAATTAAGTCCACTGACTGTTGGTCTTGTTAGCGCATCGCCAGCAACCCGATCGTTTAGTTGACCTAGTGTGCGCGATAGCAGCCCAACTCGACTAATCTATCGGCTGATAGAAGGTCTGCAGTCAGCGGGGACCCAATCATGACACCAGTAACCCCGACACGGAAAGATTTTAATGACGCGCGCGTGTTATCCATACTACACCTTTTTGCCACAACGTGCTATATATAGTCTTGATGATTAAGTAAATATATAAATGCGCTACAATATTTACGAAACATTTTCTTACTGTTAGGACGCTCCTGTCGACTATTTCTCGCAAAACTACAACAGATTTAAAGCAGAAATGATGCAGAACCAAAACAGATTTCAAACAATGCCGGATGACAAAAATCCGCAAAAAAGTGAAACTGATAGTCTAAGTCTAAAGAAAAAAGAAAGTTTATTGCAGGAGTACGAACAGAAACAAAATAGGTTATATAATAATTATGATGGCAGGTAAGTGTTTTTCTTTTATTTAGATCAATTTGTTTCCACAACGATGCGGGGGGTAACTGATGCTTTTTTTTTTTTTTTTAAGGGCTCATTTACGGAGACGCGGCGCGTTTTGCGGCGCCCGCAGATGACACCGCCGCGTCGCCCGCGGCGTCAACGCGGCGGTGTACACAGCGTCACACGTGCAAATGCCAACATGTGGCAGG
This sequence comes from Noctua janthe, assembly GCA_910589295.1. Taxonomy (NCBI): domain Eukaryota; kingdom Metazoa; phylum Arthropoda; class Insecta; order Lepidoptera; family Noctuidae; genus Noctua; species Noctua janthe. The sequence goes on along the minus strand of OU342556.1, from coordinate 4,914,744 downwards.
TAACACCGCTTACATGTTTCAAGATCCGCCGCGGCCGCCGAAGCCTTTGAATTTAAAGACACGCCGCGTCTGCGTAAATGAGCCCAAGTGTCCTGTTCTTGTCCTGTATGTTGTTTTTTAATGCTTTATTTATAATTCAATAACGGTTTGAATTATATTTTTCTATTGTACATAATAAAATATTTAAAATAGTTTCATATATCAAAGGTAAACTAATTTTAAAAAAATATAAGGTTGAGATATGTTGAGATTAGTCTTTGGCCAAATTAATTTTCATAAATACTTTATAATTTATTAAGCTTATGAACATAGGAACATCCCAAGTCCTGAGCAACCAGAATCACAGCATCAAGACCCTCAGGCTCCAAATCCACAAGATATGTTCATGTTCCCGAGACCAGAAAGTCAAGACCCACAGATATCGAGACCACAGTTTGAAGATGGAAAGATACAGAGACCAAGAATTCAAGATGGGATGGAGTCGAGACCAAAGGGTCGAGAACCCCTGAATCAGCAGGCTATGGACATGGAAGACATTTTCAATGGCTTACATAACTGGCAGCCAGTAAGATTTTTTTTTTATAAAAGTTTTTTTGCGCAGACGACGTGTGTTGCAATCACGGGAACCTGCATGACATAGCCACAGAAACATGGCTGTCGACACAAGAAAATACTGGAGTATAAAGACTTCGCGCCTGTCAGCATTGGCTAAAGTTACACTATAGATGAAGTTCTTCTTCTTTCTTTATCGTGTGGCTAATGCCTAACCTGGTGTCAGACTTTTTATGCCGCCCCCGGCCTTTGACTTGGCTTTACATGCCGTCGAGAAATATCTCTTAGGCATGCTGGTTTCCTCACGATGTGTTCCTTCACCGAAGCCAGTGATAATTATACAAAACACACATGAATCCGAAAAATCAGATGTGCGTGTCTTGGGTTCGAACTCAGGACTTATGACTTAGCAGTCCAACGGGTCAATCACACCACTAGGCTATCACTGCTTATATATATGTTGATTATGAAATGTTATTATTGTTTTTACCCCTATTAAGATTTTCGCAATCACCTATCTTAAATCAAATATAGTCTCACTTCACTTATGACCTTATTGTAGGAACAGCTACCGCCAAACTCGCTAGCCGTAAGTACTGTTTTTAAAAATATTTGCCACCATTCAAAGTTTTATTACCAGGAGTGTCTTGAAAATGTGCTAATTGCTAGGATTTTTTAAAAAACCACGTCTCATAAAGCACTCCAATTTTTTTTAAATAAAATAGAATGTAAATAATTAATTATTTTATTTAAAGTCTTTAGGCATAAAACCTGGTGACGAAAACTACAATTTGCAAGCTGTACTTGTAAGTATTTAATAACATAACATCACGAATAGATAATATTTACACCCACATTTTGCTAATTATGTTTACGGCCAATGGCCTGATGGACAAGAACCTCGACGATCATCTTTCGAGGATCTCAATGAGCGGTTGGATCAAGGGCCTGTTTCTGAAACAGTACTCCTCGATACTGCTCGCATTGTGTAAAGGTTCCTGAGTTCCAAGTGATAGGGGGTTTTCTATAAATTCCTATCCTATTTCATATTACCTAAACACCTACATACCTCATCAGCAAATTCGTTCGTCGTGAATAATTTTGTAAAGGCTTTAATTAATGTGCCTAGAAAGTACACTAGCTTTATTAACTTTTTCGTTAAAAAATTGAAATATATTTCAAAATCTGCGAATGTGTAACTTGTTCACGCACTTTGCTACGCGCCTACGAACCGAGCTACGGCGTAGCTATGCTACGCGATCAGCTTGCTACGGAGCGGGCTTAGACATTAGCACGATAAATGTCCTAATGTTCATTTTCTTAATTTAATGATCATTTTTGTAGGATCAATCGTCTTTAAACTTAGCGGTGAGTACTGGTTTTATAAAATCTAGTCCTCTTTCTTTTGAGGTTTTTTTTTGATAAATAACTTGTTTTTTAATATTAATAGGATATGTCTACAGAACGTTTAGTGAGCGAATACCGTAGGCTTGAAAACGAAATACTACGAAGGAAAGACTTATTAGAAATTTTCAAGTAAGTAATATTTTCCTTTAATACATTTTGAAATAATTTGTGAGTCTATTTTAGGTGAACTCTATTCCTTTTTTAATTTTTAAATAGGAAAACCCTGAAACAAGCACAGATGGAAGCATATAATGAAAAAATTAAGAAAGCAGTAAGTTATCTGAAAGCCATATTTTACATCGGCAATATCACATGACCAACTTTAAGCAATATTAATGTTGTTGACATTAATAATCGACATTCCTAACTTTTTCTTGGAAAAAATCCCTATACCTCTAGAGTATACAGGGTGTAAACAGACCCTTCACATAGCCGTCAACCAAGCATTCTGTACATCAAACTAAGTAACTTTACACAAAAATTATTGCTGGGAATCGACTTTTTTTTTGGGGTGAAAAATCATGTTTTGCGGTAGGAGTCGATGGAAAGCACTCAAAGCATTGTGCTCATGGATGAATCGTAGATGTATTGTATAGTACGGGGTCGTGGAGGTGTGTAAAGTAAAAATCTTACATTAAAAACATGTATTTAAAAAAAAAACTTGTGAAAAACTTGGAACTTTGACCCCCAATATCTCCGTAACTAGAAGGTTCCCAGGTATGGTCTACAATAAAAAAAATATCGCAAAGATGGGGAAAACCATGATGGATAAACCTTTCGGATATGTTAAGAATCTATTTACACCCTTTATAAGAAGGTGATACAATTACAAATTAAATAGCATAATCAGCCATTCAGCCACTGTAGGCGACTTCCAGCCAACGAAGCAAGCCGGGTTTCAAGGAGGATACAGCACCATAGACCACATCCACACAGCGTGGCAGATTATACAAAAGTCCGAAGAGTATAATCGTTCACTGTGTCTTGTATTTGTGGACTATAAGAGGCTTTTAACTCTATCGAAACCTGGTCAGTTCTTGAATCTCTGCAGCAATGCCAGGTCAACCAGCAGTACATCCAAGTGCTGAGAAGTCTGTATGAAAAGGCCATAATGACCGTCCAAACTCAGAACAAGCAAACAAATTATATCCCAATGCATCGGGGGGTGAGGCAAGGGGATATAATTTCCCCGAAATTGTTCATCAACACACTGGAGATACATGGCATTAACATTACCGAAGAGTACATTCCACACTTGAGATTTGCAAATGAAATCGTCATACTGGCTAAACCGCTGCATGACTTGTAGCAGATGCTGAATGGCCTAGTCGATTCTTAAATACTCATTGGTCTCAAGGTGAACTTGGACAAACCCCAGGTTATGTTCAACGAACCCGTCACCCCTACCCCGACCTATTGTTGTCAATGTCGGTCCTCTCGAGGTTGTTCGAGAATATGTTTCATCATCATTTCAGCCGAAAGACGTCCACTGCTGGCCATAGGCCCCCCAAGTATCGCCACATTGACCGGTCCCGAGAATATGTTTACCTCAGGCAAACTCTGCAGTTCGGTAAAAACAATTTTGAGAGGGAGGCTAACAAAAAAATTTGCTGGGAAGTATTTGGGAAGCTTCGTCAGGTACTATTCTCGTCGCGTATTCCACAGAGCCTAAAGACTAAGGTCTTCAACTGGTGTGTCCTGCCTGTTATAACTTACGGGAACGGGCTATGCTTGGAGTCTCTCTGAGGATCGCATCCGGGACGAGGTGCTTCGACAGAGAACTAGAGTTGTCGACACACACATAAGTAAGCTGAAGTGGCAAGGGGCCAGCTATATTAGCCGTAGAATCGATGACCGTTGGGGTAAACGTGTGCTTGAGTGGAGACCGCGATCGGCCAACGTAAGGTCCCCCTCAGGCTCGGTGGAGTGACGAGCGACGACGGCGAGAGTTGCTGACAATTGAGTTAAGTAGTGTGCGATTCAGAGAGCGAAGGGGTCCAGCAATGGACTGCTGTAGGCTAATGATGATCATCTCTGCTTGAGAGAATAGGCTTTGATACGTTGGTGAATGTCACATGTCCCGTATTTTTTATCGGTTCTATAACATGCCGGTTTCCACGTTTTTTTTTTAACTTGTTAATATTTTGCTGGATTATTCACAAAATTATGAGGTAGGCACTTTCGGCTGTCCTATTACGTATTAAAGCCTCTTTCTACTTCTAACACAACAATTGATGATGGAATTAATTACAATTAAGAATCAATGATTGTTTTAACATAATAATGACTATATCCCAAAAGAACTTTTAAAGTTACTAGAGCAAAATACTAATTAAGTTACTGCAGTTTTATGATACTCTTAAAACCAAACGTAATAAGTGAAACGTGGGTTTATTTATCACCTCTACCTGACCCTTCGGGGTTTGTTTGTCTGCATACTCCTACAATATATTTATTCTTTCATAGTTCTACAATCCACCAAGTTTACCTAGGCCGCCAAATTCGCCAGTACTTCAAGACCCACGTGCCTCCATGGGCCTAGCAGGTTCATCTAACCCACAAGGTCAATCAAGCCCACTTAACCTACCTAGCCCTCCAGAATCACCGATCCCATTAGAGCTGGGCCCTCCGGATCGATATCCATTAAGTCCAACACAGCGTCCAGAACTGGGCTTCAAAAAGGTAAGTAAATCAAATTAATTTTGTCAAAGCAGAATGGGCGCTTCTGTACGCGCTCCATCCCTAGTGCTCATATGCATCCAGTTGCGGAAGACATGGGTCTTTCCAGGAACATTTGTGTCATTGTAAAGTTAAGAGGCGTTTTCTTCACTTACTCACATCGGGTAGCACACGTGAGAAATGCTCATGCCGTTAGCGCACAGTCGTTGTTGTTATAAAAAAAACTCCGTCTCAGAAGTATGTAATAACATCCAAAAAAAAATCAAAATTCAATCCTGACGTGTCTAACAGTGACTGTAGGTGTCATAAAATTAAATAAAGCTGTTATTATGAATTTTCAAATGGCACATACCTCAATTTGATACAGCACTAGGGTCAAATCGCCCATTCTCTTTTATGGTCAACACAACTGTAAACACTGCACGGGAATTCCATCGCCTTAGGTTGAGCCGCTCGAGATTTTTTAACGTCACACTTCTATATCGTCCACTTATAACCATCAGGGATCAGGTGGCCTACCATGAAGTCTTATAGAAGTATTGTTTTAATCTTATTAAAGAGGAACAGATGGCGCTAGACGTCTTATATAGCTCCATCCCTTTCCCACTCTGGAATAAGAATATAACAATACTGCTATAAGACGTCATGGTAACCCCGCAGATAGTAAAATGAAATGAGTTTGTGTCGCTCCGGTGCAGAGTTTATAAGTGTGCTATGAGCTTTACACGCTAAGATGATATTATAATTCAATATAATATGTACATTTAATTTAAATGCATCTACCTACGAAAACAACCTAACAATTTATTTAAAAAATAATTTTCAGAAGTAGGTTCTAGATTTTTTTAAACCAAAGAAGGCATCGCTTTGTGGTTGTCAGTGTTTTTTCCTAACGTATTAATCGTGGATGATTTGATGTCATCCATAGAAGAGTTCTTCCTCCGAAGGTATTCATCAGATCTTCACCTATAGATTAGAGACCAACCAGGCCTAACAAGATTGCGTAACACAAGGATCCTTTCGGGGTTAAATGACGTTTACAGGGGGCGATGTTAGTTAGGGTCCTCACGCACTACGCGGCCACGACTACGACTTTTGGCAACAGAAGTTTCGACCGGTAATAAAGGGCTAGGAAGATTTTTGTATGAAACCTGGCCGTACTAACTTCCGCCATTTTTTTTTTCAAATTTGCCGCCGCGCATAACTCCTATATTAATCGATAGTTGGTTAAAGGAGTTGTTTATGAGGTTAATTACAGGAGTTGTTTATGAGGCAAAATGTTCTAAAGTGTCACGATTCCGAGATATAACCTATCAAAGTTGTGCTGAAGATGCCATCAGAGAATGGACTTTAACTTTGATAGCTCATATCTCGGAAACGTGACACTTTAGAACATTTTGCCTCATAAAAAACTTCTTTGTATTGATGCCAGCTATCGATTAATACAGATTTTATGAGTGGCTAATCAAATCAAAGTTGTGCTGAAGATGCCATCAGAGAATGGACTTTAACTTTGATTGCTCATATCTCGGAAACGTGACTCTTTAAAACATTTTGCCTCATAAAAAACTTCTTTGTATTGATGCCAGCTATCAATTAATATAGGTTTTATGCATGGCCACAACTTTGAAAAAAAAAAAATCGCGAAAGTTAGGCCGGCCAATAAATTCAAACCCCTTTAGCCGTCTGACCAGCTTTGTTAGAGATAGCGGCGGGTCACGTGACATTCATGGTCGTGGCCGTGTAGTGCACGAGTACACTAAATATTAGTAAAATGTATTGGAATAACAGAGGTTAATGTACTCGTATGTTCCAATTTTGATCAAGCGCCAAAAGATCTTCCTACAGTTATAATTAAGATACATAAATATAATAAAAAAGCAGATGATCTGAGAATTTAAAGAACAACATTTAACAACATCACTGAAGGAGTAGGCATCCTAAGTGTAAGTATACCCAAATATTTTTGACAGTTATGTTTTTGTACTAATTAAAGTAATTGCAGCTTTAACTGCTTCTTATTTATTTAATTTAGCGTGCTACGACATCGGTTTTCGATATAATAAGAAAGCATGCATTCTCAAAAACTATGCAAAGGGTAAGCATACACAAAAATTCCTTCAGAAATACATGAAACTATTTATAAAACAGTACACGTATCCTCTCTTTGTTGACGCACAGTTGGGTAAAAAGTGATCACATAAAATAAATATTGCAGCAAGTAATGTCGACTTCAACACAAACGCCATTGGGCCGTGGGGTAAGCAATTAATTTACTTTTTACTCTATAGCAAATAAAATTTCTGTTATATGCTGTATTATATGAGTTTGTACTTTTTCAATTATTTTTTTGCGGAGTTTTATAAATGTTTCTAGTTTCGGACATTACGAGAGCTACCTGAATTACGCCGGGTAAGTATTTTTATTTTTGTTTACAAAATAAAACCGATATAAAATCAATCATAGCAAGTATAAAGTAAACTCTATTTACATAATTATCGTATATTAATTATTGTTTAGTTTCTGTGATCATGTTACTCTGTGTACTTTTAAGCATACTAATAAAGAAAAAAAATGTGAGCCCTCACGGGACGCCTGGCAGATGTGAAACATCGACATTATTTTGTAAAAGTAATATGCAGAAAAGAACAGATTGTGATAGGAACTAAATATGTCATAATGATAAAATAAAATATTACGATTTTTTTTCCAGATAACGATAACTATTTATTGAATAAACATTTATTTTCATTAAATACAAAAATTTACGAATTTATTTCAAATCGTGACTACCTAATTCGTTTAATCAGTGACTTCGGTAATAGTTATATTCGATGTTGCCTCTGAGGACGGTATTACTGTGACAATTGGTCGATGGTAACTGAAGTATGTTACAAAATCAAAGTCAAAAGGCGACGCGTCGCCACGGCATACGTCGCCACGCTACAAATCGGTTTTACGTGCGGCTATAGATGTTTCACATCAAAAATTGTAAATTTGACATTTTTTTATGCTGGTAGGTTTGTTACGCAATTTCTATACTTTGGTGATAGTACTTTATTTAAAATGTTAGGTCATACTATCGGTTATGAATAAATATCTGATGAATACCAGACCTTCGGAGAGAGATAGAGTGCTCTTCTATGGATGACACAAAATCACCTGCAATTGTGCAATCGTGTGTCGAATTTATACTGGCCAGTCGAAATAGTGACGCCATAAATAAATCTTAATTTTTAGACGGCTTTTTCACGTTCTTTAACGTTAACTAGAGGCATTCTCTAAGCTTATTAAGTGCTTGAAAACTAAGATGTTTTACCCTTAAGTATGAGGAACCATTTTATTTTATGACGTCACTATCGGGCCCACCTGTATTAGAAGTACTGTTAATGAAACTCAAAACAAAAGTAAATACAATCGGCTTACTTTTTAAACTTCTACAGGTTAGGCCAAACTGGTTCACGTTACGGTTCTCCATGCTTCCTGAAGTATCTGTTAGTGTCCCAGGAGCTGCGGACGGAGTATGTCCGTACCGGTTTGAGATATCCTTTACAGTAATAAGTAAGCCTTTGATGAATAGATGGCGTTTTTAACCACTTAATTATTTATTATTTTGGTGCATGGCGATTGTTTGTTTTACTGTTATATCGGCTTTGCTAACACATGATTTTTTAGGAAAAGACTGGCACTCAGGTATCGTTGCGTCCTAACTAAAGTAATCGTCGTAAAATGTGTGACATATGAACGCGACGTTATTGACTGATCGCTTTGGTTAGTAGTATAAGAGTGATACCCAAGTTTTTCTAAAACTCAACGACATTTTATTTCTGCGTAGTCTATTTTATTTATCATTTTATACTTACTAGGACAATTATGAAGAAAAGCCTGATTACGGCCAACCACCATACATGTCAGATGAAGAGGTAAGTAAAATATAAAAAATATATCATAGGATTTTATGTTTTTTTTTTAATTTTTACATTGTATTTCAGTAATTTAAAACTATATTATGTCCTTTTAACTACTAAGCCGTGGTCAACTCTTCACGTGACCAGAGAGCTGGCATATTTTTAGATCAAAGAATCAGCTTTGAACTGGGCGATGCTGTTTTCCTGCTGATAGAATGATGATAATTATTTTGATGCCGATTGTACTGTACGCATCGTTTTCCTTTACTGACCTGCAAGAATAATTATTTTTAAGAACAAGTGTCATTTAATTTTAAATATGTTTTTACGCAAACCCTGCGTAGGGAATTACAGCTGTTTTTTGTTGCTGTTTTTGTTATCGGAAGGTTGCAGGTTCAAACCCAGCTCGCACTCGATTTTTTCTTTCCATTTCAAAAACAAGTGTCATTTATTTCAGTTAGCCTCAATATTTGCTATGCGAAACAAGCGAGTAAGTACTGTCTAAAGAATTGTTTATTTATACTTTTCTTCGTGTTTCCACTGAAAAAAAAACCTTCGAAGAGGTTTTTCTGACTTATACTTTAATAGGACAAACGCCTACTTACATTCGTGTATGTTCTGTATTTGTTTAATTGAATAAAAAATTGGACCCTTGTGTCACAAATTGCAAAAAATATGATGTGTCATTATTTACTTGCATTATTCCAGTCTCGTGAAGAAATTCCAGAACCAAGACAGCTGGATCAAGAGGTAAGTAAATTACATTATAATCATAGATATCATAATCAGCCTATACAGAGTATACAGGGTGGTCAGGACACCGACGTACAAACGCTAACCACGTATTCAGTACATCATCAATACGAACATAGAAAATCACATAGATTATCTTTATCAGTATTTAAAAAGACAACTGTTTCCTGCAAAAGTGCTAATAAAAATGTATGGAACCGCAGTTTTTTTTTTAAATTTCTATATCGGGGGTTTAGAATGATGTATTGAATACGCGGTAAGCGTTTGTGCGTCTGTATCCCATCCCCACCCTGTATAGTTCCCACTACTGATCTCCTCTCCATGAGGAGAGTGTGTCAACATTAACCTCGCGGGCCCAGTGCAGCCGGGCGTAGCATGACCACCGACACAATGACAGATTTCTTTGCACTATCTGTCATTTTGTCGATTCCTCCGTCAAAGAAATCCTTGTCTACGGTGGTCAATTGGTCATGCCACGGGGGCAGGTGTGTAAATGTCATATGTCTTCGAATTATTAGGTTCATCGTTTTAAGAGCATGTTGATAAAACAAATGACACAAAGTAATGTTCCTGGCGTTATCAAAAATACCTTAATTTTTTTTTAATATTACAGTTGGTAAATAATGGGACGTAAGAAACTTTAATGTAATAATTTGTGAACCAATTAGTTTATTTTTCTCAATTTGAGGTCTTCTTCTAATATGGTCAGTGCCACTTTATAAAATTGGAATAAGAAAAAAATGACAAGAATACACGTAATTTTAGAAACCCAATTTATACATTTTATGTTTATACGTTTGAATAATTTGATATTTTTTTGCTGAAAATTATTTTTCATTGTATTTTTTTTTTCACATAAAGCATTTACAGAGAATTTGGATCCACCCTTCCAAACGAAATCATAGGATACCCTCACAGGAAATCCATGTCCCAGTAGGTACTATTTATAATTAGAAAAATAATAATATTAATTTAATTAAAATACGAATTTTATTGAAATACTCGGTTTCCAAATAATCATTATTTTTTTAAATTTCTTATTCTTATTTTTACCCCAAATAAATTGGGATAAGGGCAGGATGTCTTTATTCGTATGATTGGGTAGTACCTTTTCTGCTTGTCGCAAAAAAATAACTAAAATGCTTTGGAGTGGAGTATGGTCTTTTCAGTGTTAGTATGGTCACATTTTTCTTTTTTTATTAGAACTTTTTTCTAATTGTTTCAATAAATCTTGAAAGAGAAATAAACTTAGTAGTCTCTCATTCATATGTTGAACTTTCAAACGTTTCGTACGTTCTCCATTTTGTTGTTTCTCATTCGTTAAGTTTTTTATTTTAGATTTTTTTTTATCACTTATTTTTTTTATTTACTTATACTACGATTTTCCAATAAAAAGTCATTTGTAGCTGTAGTTCCCTACGCAGGGTTTGCGTATAAAAATATTAAAAAAGTCATTTATTCAAATTTGACTTAAAATCAGCACGTTTTGAACGTCAATTATACAAGACTATGTCCCAAAATGTCCGGCCTTCGCCACTTCCTAGTGTCTTAACTGCGAAGAAGAAGTTGCGAAACAAACTTCCCTGTTAATCTCCTTTATGGTAATAAAGACATTGCACAAACACCTAGACCTATGTTATAGACTGACCGCTTTAATGAGTCCTCCGCCTTGCCCCATCCAAGACATCTTAAGCGTTCACAAACAACAATATCCCACAGGTTATTTGCTTTAAAAAAAACGACGTAGGTATTACGATACTAATTGAACCAATACGTGATCAACCTTCAGAATATTCCATTAAAATTGATACCTTCGCGAGGACTCATTAAAGCGGACGGTCTATAACACTTACGTCACAAAAAATTCAGTCCTAAGTGGAAGTCCCCGCACTTTATAAGGCCGTGTCCCAACCAAAGTGATCGTACCGCGAACAGGGGACCGCGATTTCACGCGGACGCGGTTCTTTCCGGTATTCCGAAAAACTGAGTGGTATTATACGAAAGCGATGATCGCATATTCACTCATTGTATGGCTTTTTCATGAAAAAGTCATTAAATGGGATTAAATGAACTTGGAGGGTTGTATTGATGATTTTAATTGAGTAATTACATGCGTATTACGGCCGCAAATTATATTTTGTTCAATATAAATCCTGACACTGACCGCCAAACCTTAAGCTTACGATAGCTTAAGCATCGTAACCTTAAGCACAAAAATTACATCCTATTTTAATGTGCCAATTGAGTCATTGAAAATAACCGGCAGGTATTGCCGATACATTATTGGATAAGTTTTTTATATAGTTTTACAAGGATCTTTTTGGCGTGCGGCCAGAATTGAAATTAATGCCGCCATTTTGTTTTTACAATAACATAATTATGTTCTCCTGTCAATGTCATCTAAGCGTATGTATTTATAAAGAAGTTATAATGTCAATTAATGTCTATTTTTATTTTACAGACCACAGTTTGACAAGGTAATTATAAAACTTATTCATTTATTATTTTCGCTTAAAATTTATATATTTTGGTTCCTTGATTTTACTTACAATATGTTCACAGCTGTATATTATGTATCTAAAGCGGATTGGCTATGTGAGCCCTAGAAGAAGAATGAGGTAAATGATTTGTATATATTATTGAGATAAAGATATTGCACAAACACCTAGACCTATGTTATAGACTGCCCGCTTTAATGAGTCCTCCACCTTTCCCCATTATTATACAGGGTGTAAACTGAACCTTCACGAACCAAGCATACTGTACATCAAACTAAGTGGTCTGTACAACAAAAAAGTTACTTAGTTTGATGTACAGAATGCTTGGTTGACGGCTTCGTGAACGGCCTGTTTACACCCTGTATATATACACTTCTTAGTCACCCGACCATGCTCGTCTAATTTATGTCTCCAGCTTTATTTTTTTAAGATACAAGGCAGAGTCTCATCACAGATAATAACTACTCATTAAGTCTCATTCAGACACTTCATGCTGCATTATTGAAATTCTTTCACAATTTCTTGTAATAATCAAACCCAATTTTTTATTGAAGTATTTGTGAGTTATACATAATTATCAGTTTAATTAAAGTAACATTTTATGGTTTTCATATTTTATTTACAGACGTAGAAAGCCACTGGGTATAGGGGTAAGTCATCTTTCTCATGCCCTTATCCCAATTCATTTGGGGTCGGCGCAGCATGTCTATTACTCGTCATCTCAGCAGTCACCTCCTTTCTAGCCATATCATCCTTCACACATCTTCACATCGTTTCTTTGGTCTTCCTCTACGCTTTTAGCCATCCACATTCATACTCAAAAGTTTCCTCACGACATTTTCTTCATTCCTTCGCATGACATGCCCGTACCACGACAACCGATTACCACACAACTTTTCATTCAACAGCGGTACTTTCAGACTTCCTCTTATATACTCATTTCTTATTTTATCCATTCGCGTAACACCACACAGCCTCCTTATGATTTTCATCTCAACCACATGCATATGCCTTTCATTCATCGATTTTGGATGCGGTGAGTATTGATAGAAAATCTGACAAATGATAAATCAGTACATTTCTACTAAGTAGTTATAACATCAATGCATAAGGCATTACAATGAAAGAGACTATCCTCTGTCTCTGTTTAGAGTTCCGTACCCGAAGGGTAACCAAGGGGACCCTATTACTAAGCCTCCGCTGTCTGTCCGTCCGTCCGTCTGTCAGCTGTCTGTGTCTCATGATCCGTAATAGGTAGACAGTTGAAATTTTCACAGAATGTGTATTTCTCGTATTTCTGTTGAAATTAATGGGGGCTTCCCTACTACGATGAAACGGAACCCTTCATGCGCGAGTCAGACTCTAACTTGGCGGGTTTTTTAAGATAAACTATAGAATCAGGCTATACTTTGTGGAAGTTCACGACATTAAATATTTTGCAAAATGCGTAGTTTTAATTCAGCGAAAAAAATTGGTCTGCAAAAATATGCACGTGCCAGAAAAACAATTATACGAGTACTACTCAGAGACTATACTATGAATATGTTTTAATGCATGGCATGATTCTTTTTTAAGATAACAACAACTCAGCTGCTGTAATGCTGTGCTGCTGGAAATAGGAGCCTCCGCGTCTTTCCGAGCCACCGTTATAACGTCAATCATCAGTTTCATAATACCAGTTTATTTTCAGCTTGTGTTTCTGTCCTCCCACTGTAGGACAAAGGCCTGTCTTTCCCCCTTACCATCCTTTCAGTTTAGAGCTTTTGTGAACCGATCCTGAATACAGGGTGGATGGGACACCGACGCAGAAACGGTTACCACGTATTCAGTACAACATGACGGCACGGTTGGTGCAGTGGCTAAGCGATTAACTGCTGCGCTGCGTGTCGCGGGTTCGATTCCCGCACGGAACAATTTTTTGTATAGCCTACAGGTAGTTGTTCCGGGTCTGGCTGTTTGTGTATGTGAGTTTAAATATTTGTAAACGCACCCACGATACAGGAGAAATTCCTAGTGCCGGGAAAAGTTTTTTTTTTTTAAAAAAAAAACACATCAACCCTCGCATAGAAAATTTTCATCAGTAATTTAAAAAAAAACAGCTGTTTCCTACAAAAGAACAACACCTACACGGTCAAAATGTATGGAGCAGTAGATTTTTTTTTTTTATTACCGATGAAAAATTTCGATGTGGGGGGTTCAGAATGATGTATGACTATGACTACGTAATGATAAATGATAGCCGTTTTTGCGTCAGTGTCCCTTCCACCCTGCACAGGTCTCAAACTCTTCTCGTCATCTTCACCTGGTTGACAAAACGATTATGTTTTAGGCTCTATACGCATATGTGGACTTAGAACACATAGAAGACGTAATCAATCAGTTCAGGCGTCAACAGGCAAATTCAAAGCCTGAACTTGAGCCTGAGCTGAAGCCTGAGCTCAAGAAACAGGACCTGACTGTACACGATGAGCCTTCTATTAGGACAGATGAGAGTTCCAATGAAGAAAAGGCCCTGGAGAACGGTCCTTCCGGGAAAATGAACTGGTTCCTCAATTCTGGTGTAACTATTTTAATTTATTTTTTCATCCCTAGGTTATAATTATGGTGACTTTAAACTACTTTATGTTAATTTTCTTCAATGACAATCAGTAATGATGACAACCTCGTACTCGTAACCAAAAAAGTAAAAAGTTATTTGTTCAAACTAGGCTGAAGGTTAGAAATTTTCGAACGTCAATTACATCAAAATGCACACGATCATAAACGGCAAAAAGAAATAAAATTTAAATGTGATGACAATAACTTTTTCAACCAAAGATAGTATTTGGAACTAGTTACGACATTCCCACTAGTTTAACAGTTTTGGCTAAATTAACCATACAACATAAGGCACATCATACACATGCACACACACGCTGTGCCTCGCACATATGTACATACAGACATACACACTCACACCTTGTGTTAGTGTAGGTGTAAGTATAATTATTTCAAATTGTTTTGTTCTAATCTTCTATGATAATTGTAAAATATTTTCTTTAGGGAAACCTGGTGACCTGTAAAACAGGAGTTTCACTATCTACCACTAGTGATTTACAAACATACCGGGTGTAAACAGACCCTTCACATATCCGTCAACCAAGCATTATGTACATCAAACTAAGTAACTGTACGCAAAAATTGGGAGTCGACTTTTTTTTTTGGGGTGAAAAATCACGTTTTGCGGTAGGACTCGATAGATAGCACTCATAGCATCGCGGTGATGAATGGATTGAATAGTAGGAGGGTCGTGAAGGCGTTTAAAGTAAAAATCTTACATTAAATACATGTATTTAAAAAAAAACTTGTGAAAAAGTTGGAACTTTGACCCCCAATATCTCCGTAACTAGAAGGTTCCCAGGTATGGTCTAGAACAAAAAAATGATCGCATTGGCGGGGAGAACAAGTGCCTTTCTTTTATATTAAGAGTCTATTTACACCCATTATAACATGGTTGTTTATGCCAATAAATAAATTGTTATTATAGTTACCGCCCCCATTTGAGCCTGTTACACTGACATTAAGACTTGCTTGCACCACGAATCGCTAAACGCGTTTAACGTAGAACGCATTTAAAACATCGTTCTGTTTCTCTCAATTGTTTAAAGATGACAGAGAGAGAATGATTTTTTAAATATGTTTAGCGTTTAACGCGTTTAGCGATTCGTGGTGCAAGCGGGCCTTAGTTACCTACGGTCTAAATAAATAAGTACTCACTGCAATTCGGTTTTTTTTGCTAGTTCCAGGCGCAGTATTTCTTCTTCTTTTCTTTTTCTCTCGCTCTCTCTTCCCTTAATCAATGTAACGTAATATAGGTTTTTCCTAAGAGAAGAGATTGTTTACATAACATAACATCACGTCTGTAATCCCTGAAGGGTTAAGCAGAGGTGTACCTGATTTTACACCCACATTTCGATAGTTATTTTTAAGTCCCTTGTAATAGAGGGCTAGCCTATTGCCATCAACTGGTCACCAATCCAGATTTTGTGGCTGCTACTGAGAAATTCCTGTGGTGCAAGCGGGCCTAAAACTACTAAACTCCTTGGTTTCCCTTCCAGGACGCATTCACCCACATCAGAATCGATCCACAAGCCCCAGATATGGAAGACTTCATGCCTAAACAAGAATTAGAAAAAGGCAACAAGTGGTGGTTTTATCATCAGGTGATGGTTTTATGATCTGTCTAGTGTCAGCCTGTATGTGCAACTACAGTACTTTCTCAAGTTATTATGTCTTGTGACTGTGACTGTAGCTTCGCTTCTTTTTGTTTTTTTGACATTCAAAAGTGCCTGTGATGGTCTAATTGAAATAAATGCTTTTGACTTTTGACCTGCTACCACTAAACTAACGAAGGAATCAGAAATTGAATTATCGTATCCAAAATGTGAATAATTAATTATACAGGGTTATTTGTAAAACACCAACAACCTCGCAGGAGTAGATAACTAACATTATAAACAACAACATTTGTTCTACGACTTTTCCGAAAACAGACAAAAAAAATTCAACTCTCCATACATATGTCCGAACAGCTGATCGAGTTTTGTATGAAAGTCGTTTTTTTTTGACCCGGGAATCAAACCCAGGATGGGTTTTGATTCCCGGGTCGAGCAACTTGTTATTGGAGCTTTCCATCAGGAAATTCTCAGTAGCAGCCACGGAGCCTGGTCTTATACCAATATAACATGAGACTTAAAAACATAGCTGGTGAAATGTGGGTGTCCTATCAAGTACACCTCTGCCAAACGCTTCGGGGATTACAAGCGTGATTTTAAGTAATAATAATGGCATTATTCCTGATGGCTTCAAAAATAAATCACATCTTTTTTTTTTCAGAATGACTATTTGCCATTCAGAGGACGATAATGCGGAATTTCCAAAAATAAAGTTTTTAATTTTTACAGTTGTTTTTAATTCCTTGTACATATCCCGTTTCATCGTTTCCTAAATACCTACAAAAGCTTGCTAAACCTAAATTATAGTTCAAACACTGTAGATTTGTCTGCTCTTAACAATTTATTTTCCATCCACCCGCATTCTCCAGCCAACCCGCGGTCATGGCTTGCAACAGCGCCAAAATATCGGGAGCTCAAAATAATGAACAATCACGGAAGATATCCCGTAAGTGACAGTTATCATCTGCCTAGCCTTTTCCCAACTATATTGGGATCGGCTTCCATTCTAACCGGATGCAGCTGAATACCAGTATTTTACATGGAGCGACTGGCTTTCCGACTGACCTCCACAACCCAGTTAGTACTGGGTAATACGATACCCTTGGTAAGACTGGTTATCAGACTTTTTGGGCCACTGAATACCTGTAACGACTATCAAAGATCTACAAATAACAGCCGGACCAATGGCTTAACGGACGGAACTAGGTGGTTTGATAGTTGATGGGGTGGTCTAATATGGTGCTATGAAATAGTGGTAGCTTTGATTTTCCACCTTTAAGCATAATATGAAGGACTGGGTCTGTTGGACCCCATTAGCGACTCCTTAAATGTTAAGCACGCAACCTAATCTTCAATACGAAAAATCAGAAGCATCAGAAATTCCGCCACCCTTTTAAGGACCTACCATAAACCATGGCATAACATCACGGGCAAAGGGTTCTTTCGTTTTGTTTCGTCAAAGTTCGAAGGCACGAAATAATACCTCGGGGAATAGCCGAGGCGCCTTGGAACTTGCCTCATACACTATTCATGGGCGAACCTCGCCATGCTCTATTTTAGAGTGCCCCGGTCTGAAAATAGAGTGACGACCATTTTTTTAAATATCGAAGATATAACCTCCTTCTTATAGTTAGGCTGATTTCCTCGTTGGTCTAGTGGTCGCAAGCACGACTGCTGAGCACGAGGTCCTGGGTTAGATTCCCAGGTCGGCCAAAGTGTTATTGGGTTTTTCCTTCAGGAATTTCTCAGTAGCAGCCACGGAGTCTGGATTTGTGCCTGGTTTGATAGCAATAGACTCTAGACCGTTCCCTATTACATGGGACTTAAACATAAGTGGCGAAATTAGAGTGTACTATTAGGGTCACCTCTGCCTAACCCTTCAGGGACTATAGGCGTGATGTTATGTTATGTAATCTCCTGCCTATAGATATAGGTACGTAAGTAAGTGTAAGAACTACAACTTCAAAAACAAACACAACAGCCACACTTTGACCGTGTAGGTATTTCACTTTTACACGAGAGAGTTTAAAGATAATCGACAAAAAATTAAAATGCTGGAGGATCTAGAATCAAGAAATGAATGTATGATCATGTAAACGATTTCCCTTACACCGAGTATTTAAGAACACTGTATAAATTTTTTTTTTTTTTTTTTTCACGGGTGACCACTGAAAACCAGCGCTGTGTTGTGGGCCCCCCATAGCACAGCATCATGCTGAATTGAAATTATAGTTTATTGTTTATTTTGTGTAATTTTGTATGATACATGTCATGTCCCTGCGACAAATAAATATTTTTTCTTTCTTTCTTTCTTTCTTCTAAGAGTGGGTTCTGCCTGTGCCTACCAGTACGAGGATTTTTTTTCAATATTATTGTAATGATTGAAATATCGATCGCTCAATTTTGTACCATCTGAAGCCGAAAATAAAAAACAAAATACCCTTACTGTACTCCATTTGCATAGTTAATGAAGAATAATCATTCAAAATGTTTTAATTAAGCTTTCATGTTCGAAATTTCTTTGAAAGTATAAAATTAAACAATTCTTGATTATTAGCTCCGGTTGAGCTTTGAATAATTTCACACCTCATCGCACAGTCTGTGATCTCTAAAAGATTTGTAATTTTGAAGTCTTCAAAAATAGTCTGGCAGATCTTAATAAAAGGGGTTGACCCTTAAACCTCCGTCGTTGTACCCATAACATCACGCCTGTAATCCCCGAAGGGTTAGGCAGAGGTGTACCTAATAGTACACCCATGTTTCGCTGGTTATATTTAAGTCCCATGTAACAGGGGGTGAGCATATTGCCATCAACCAGGCACGAATCCAAACACACTGGCTGCTTGTGAGAAATTCCTAATGAAAAAACCCAATAACAATTTACCCGCCCTGGAAAACCCGGGACCTCACGCTCAGCAGTCGCGATTGTGACCACTGGATCAACTAGACATTTATTTTATTGGTGTAAGACAGTGCAAAGAAAGTGATTTTTTGGTTATGTCAGATGCTTTTAACAAACATCTGTAAAGAAAATGAATGAGTACACTACTTCAATAGATATCGTTCGATGAAAATCGGAAGCCAAGTAAACGTACTCACTTTCTCTCACATACACGATCAATTTATGTTTACATTATTAGGTTTGTCAATTAAGGTTTTATGATTTTATGATGGTCGAAAATGGTATCAGGACACCTTGTGCGAAAGACATTTGCGCGAAAAGACATATGCTCGCATGGACTTTTGCGCGATAGGACATTTGTCGTCAAGGAATTTTTTTGGGTTTTCCTTCATGGGTGTCGTTTTTTCGTTATCTATGATAGAAAAACCAAATGACGCAATGTCCCAGATCCGTCAAAAATCAGAGTCCTTTCTATGAGAAGCCTTTTCGTATTTTTTCATGAAAACAGAAATTGTTTTTGTGCATTGAACACAATGTACACCCAAGTTAACTTAATTACTAACTTATCTACAGTGATTGATGAAAATTATAAAGTAAAAGAAGTATTTCATCTTCCGTTTTTGTAATAATTTACACCTACTAAGTATGATCGATTCGTGCAATGCAGCAGTGAAACAGCATTATTATTGCCGACCATTTCCTCAAATGACTGGCAGAATTGGCGAATTATTCCACTTTGCCCCACCGATTTGTTCCAACAGTGGGGCAAAGTGGAATTTATCTGGAATTTTGATGTCCACTTTGCCGCAGTCATTGATTTCTGGAGAATTTCAAATAATGCGAAGAATTACAAAAATAAATATTATGGTACGTGCAGGATAGGCTCTCTTACTCCTTGAAATACATGCAAAGATTGCCTTTAAAAGATCACCGTTAGTGATGTAATTTTGATAATAAAACTTTCTCACTCTTAAGAAGGCCAAAGAAAATATGGATGGATTGTGTTATAAATGATATGAAAGAGAAAGAAGTAAATGATGCCGTGACGTCTGACAGGGAGGAATGAAAGAAGAAAACGTGTTGCGCCGACCCTAAGTAGAATGGGACAAGGTCAGGAAGATGATGACTCTTTCCTTTAAATCTATTAAAATTACGGACTTTTTAAATTTTATTTTGTCTTATTCGCAACATTATTTAAAAAAATAGTTTAAATCCAACACGTTTTAGGGTTTTAAACAGTCACTTAGATTAGTGTGTCATACTGGACATCAACATTTTATACAATCCACTTTATCCCACTTCTTAGCGTGTTAATGGTAATCTATGCTCATTCGGCCCAAAACTTGGCTGTAAGTGTTGTGCTATGGCTGCGGGACTGTTCGAAAGAGATACCGTGGCCCTGGAACACAAAGGGCAAAGAAGGAACATGGATGGGTTTTAGTCAGTACAAGTCTGACACTCCCTTCCGCTCCGCCCAGAGTGGGGGGGGTCATTTGATGATTTCCAAACCGGAAAAAAAAAAAAAAAAGTGTTGTGCTATCACTAGTGTCCATCAATTGTTATAGTGTGCTGGCAAAACCCGATATTATGGGATAATTTAGTAGGTCAGAGTGGAATGGTCCGAATTGCCGCCATTATTAATTAATATGAACCGCCCTACATTGTAGCGTGTATCCCCGGAGGTACACCCTGCAGAATTACGTTATATCTTGCTATTACCTTATCCAATTACCGATGCATGTTCTGATTAGTTATGCAAATTCAACGGTTATGACGATGTTCGGGTAAGTAATTAATGTTAGACACATTGTTATTATTTAACTATTAAGCAGGGAGCAGCGGTGGTCCAGTGGTAGTGGCCCCGACTTAGTAGCAATAAGTCGCGGGTTCGAACCCAGGCAGGCGCATTACTTTGTGTTATTTATTTCGAGACCACTGCTCTCAAAACGGTGAAGGAAAACATCGTGAGGAAACCGGCATGTCCTAGAACAAAAAAAAATGTGAGCCGTCACGGGACGCCTGGCAGATGTGAAACATCGACATTATTTTGTAAAAGTAATATGCAGAAAAGAACAGATTGTGATAGGAACTAAATATGTCATAATGATAAAATAAAATATTACGATTTTTTTTCCAGATAACGATGACTATTTATTGAATAAACATTTATTTTCATTAAATACAAAAATTTACGAATTTATTTCAAATCGTGACTACTTAATTCGTTTAATCAGTGACTTCGGTAATAGTTATATTCGATGTTGCCTCTGAGGACGGTATTACTGTGACAATTGGTCGATGGTAACTGAAGTACAATTTTCGAATATGAGTTTCCACGTAGGAACTCATATTCGAAAATTGTACGAATTTTCAATTTATCCATGGCGCCAAAAACTACCACAATTTCACAAAAACAAAAAACTATCTAAAAACAAATGACTGAATTGGAAATTAAAAGAACACGGCTTTCGAATAAAATTTATTTGAATTTCGAATTCCGAGCCAATCCACAGATAATTAAATCTGAAAATGCTGGTTATTAAATCTCCAATTACATAGGTAAAGACCTATTATATACCATCATATAGCGTGGCGACGCGTCGCCACGGCATGCGTCGCCACGCCAGAAATCGGTTTTACGTGCGGCTATAGATGTTTCACATCAAAAATCGAAAACATGTGACGTCTACCGTCCCGCAATGGGCCCACGTGGTAGATTATGGCCCATTCCCTCTCATAGAGAATAGGATGTGTGTCCCAGAAGTGGGAATATTATAAGCCGATTATGCTAAGCAGTACCTACCTATCTACTTAATATCTTGCTAATTGAACCTTATGTGCGGGATTTGCCAAAGAACAGAAATTCTACATGTTTGAAAACGAAATCGTGACCGCAGTATTAATGATAAATTATTATGTCTGAATATCGTGAATTTGTACAATGTAGTAATTGTTCGATTCTATATATTTTTTTAAATATTTTAGTTCATATGACCCCAATCTATTTAAGTCGCGAATGAATAGGCTTCTTTTGGGTTAGCTCGTTCCATCGTCGACCTCATCTCTGTCCTCAGGATTGAGGTCAAGAGTAGCCATTAAAAATAAAAAAAAAAATAAAAATAAAAAACTTCAGAGTTCCACAATTTGTGTCCAAGTAATACGATGCATCTTTTTTCCCGTCGCCCGGTACAACGGCATTATGTTTTAAAAGGCTTAAAAAAAAAACGCATCGTCAGTTGCTGTTCTTACTTGAAAATGGCTTAATCTTTGTTAGTTTGACCCGTTTAAGAGAAACGATAGTGTCTTTTATGAAATAAACAAATATTAGTTTCTATAATCAGTGTTATATACAGTATGTGTGTGTGTGCTGTTGGTCCCGGCTGTCATTTGAAGATCTTTGACAGTCGTTACAAGTCAGTGGCCCGAAAGTCTGACAACCAGTCTTACCATGGGGTATCATAGTACCCAGTACTAATTGGGTTGTGGAGGTCAGATAGGCAGTCGCTCCCTGTAAAATAAACAGCCGGGGTATTCAGCTGTATCCGGTTAGAATGGAAGCCGACCTCAACATAGTTGGGAAAAGGTTACGAAAGTCGGGTCCCTAACAACCAGTAACCATTGTCAAAGATCTAGAAATGACAGCCGGGGCCAACAGCGGCTTAACGTGCTTTCCGCGATACGGAGGAAACTCGGTATGTGATGGGTGGACGGACGAGCTCCTTGAGACAGGTTAATCAAAATCATTGTAGAATATTTAGAAATCTGGAATAGTTTAAGATTTTGAAACCTTCTCTAAATAAGACTAAGGAACGTGCTTAAAAGATAGTTTAAAACTTTCCTTTACTATAAAAGCAATAATTTCCAAGAATTTAAGCCAAATGTTATTCCAAGTGCCTACTTATAACCTTTCAATAATTCAAATGAATACTTAACAAATAACTTGGAAGTTTTGTTATTAGGTACGGAGATGTAAGAAATAACTTTACTTGATCAAAGGAAATTGACTTAGAATTGGTAATATAAGTTTCTCATAAGATCATAGCAGATAAGAGCTGCTAATAAAGTTCTCTCACAAAACTATTTTTGTAATAAAGGGAATTACGAAAAGTTTACCTAAAAGTTTCTCGTAATAAATTATTATGAAGAACTTGAACTGCCAATAAAAACCGGTCAAGTGTGAGTCGGACTCGCGGGTTCCGTACCATCGTAGTACAACAACAAACAAAAATAAGTGAAGAAGTGAAGTGTTACTAACATAGTTTTAAGGTTTCTGTTTTTTCTGTTTTTCTAACACAATTTGTTTTTTATTATGTATATTAGTCTGTAAGGTATATTATCTATGGGCCAAAGTAGCCTGAAAATAAATGGATGTTGTTGTTTTTGTAGTAGGGGAACCCCCTTTAATTTTTACTTATATTTATTATTTGTTATTATAACGGCAATAGAAATACAAATTCTATGAAACTTTCAACTGTTGACCTATTACGGATCATGAGATACAGCCCGCTGACAGACAGATGGACGGACAGCGGAGGGTTAGTAATAGGCTCCTTTTTTTTTTTTTTCCGGATGGGAAACCATCAAATGACCCCCCCCACTCTGGGCGGAGCGGAAGGGAGTGTCAGACTTGTACTGACTAAAACCCAGCCATGTTCCTTCTTTGCCCTTTGTGTTCCAGGGCCACGGTATCTCTTTCGAACAGTCCCGCAGCAGTAATAGGCTCCTTGGTTACCCATCGGGTACGGAACCCTAAAAACTATTATTTGTATAGAAATACGGTAGTTACCCAGTTAAATACCGATCTTTTCTGGTATGTTCTGGTACTCAAAAATAAGACCATACAGGGTATAGTCGTCAACCCCGCATTAGGAACATCAAACTAAGTATTTTTACGCAAAAATTATTGCTGGGAATCGACTTTTTTTTTGAGGTGAAAAATCACGTTTTACGGTAGGACTCGATGGAAAGCACTCAAAGCATTGTACTGATGGATGGATTGAATAGTACGGGGGTCATGGAGGTGTGTTAAGTTACGTATTTTGAAAAAAACTTGTGAAAAAGTTTGAACTTTGACCCCCAATATCTCCGTAACTAGAAGGTTCCCAGGTATGGTCTAGAACAAAAAAAAATTCGCAAAGACAGGGAGCATAAGTGCCTTTCGGATATTATGTTGAGGGTCTATTTACACCCTTTATCCTATACTCAAATAATCACTGAAATTCGGAATTTGGCTATAGAATTACGTTTAGTTCATTAATTAAGAAAACATGAGGTGTTTCGTAAGTCCTCGATTCGGATTTAATTTCATTAATGACATAACTCAATTAATACAACAGAAATAATCGTTCCTTTAAAAACCAAACTAGCCATGTACAAAAACAACAAGAAGAATCAATTTCTTATGACATTATTACAAAATATTTTTTTTTTCAAGCTTCCGTTTCGCATTTCAAAGTTGACTTAAGCCGTGGCAGTTAAATAGCACTCGTCGGAGCGCCGGCGTCGTCGCTAATCTTTAGAAAATACGGCAAAAGTATTATGTGCTTTATACCTTGACTCGCACCGAGATTTATAAATCCCTGAAGAACACAAAACATAAATAGGAAATATTTTTTAATACTTGTTTATGCTCTTTATAAAAAAATGAATTTTGGATTGGAGATTGCATTACAATTAAAGACCACAATGTGTTTTGTTAACGATTGTTTTCAATTATAAGAAAATTACAGGTGTTACCCAGAATCCCTCAATAACGACCATTCTACCGGTTTTTTTTTTTTCATCATCATCTGCCTAGCCTTTTCCCAACTAAGTTGGGGTCGGCTTCCAGTCTAACCGGATGCAGCTGAATACCAGTATTTTACATGGAGCGACTGCCTATATGACCTCCACAACCCAATTAGTACTGGGTAATACGATACCCCTTGGTAAGACTGGTTGTCAGACTTTTTTATTGTCACCCATCTTCGGAGCAACCTACGAAAACGTGGTTTAACCTATCGATAGACCCTAGCGGCTGGTGTTATTAGGCCACCGAGCTCCACCATACTTCCATAAGGACGTGAAAAGTTAAGAGAGATAAAGTTCGATTTCTCAGAGTTCATGTTTAAAATTGTGCTTTTAACAAGTACGTGTGTACTTGTTAAAAGCACAGTCATAAACACATAAACACCTCATATTACTGGCATTACAGCCACAAGCGATCCCAAATTATCACTGAAATATTCAACCCTTTATTCAGCAGGGGCCTTTGTATACAAATTGCAACCGGTATTTACAGGAACAGTTTATATTGAACCCCAATACAGTTTCGATACGAACAATTTGGCCTTTTTTACAAAACATTATTGTGTGGCAATAATGTTTTGTAAAAAAGGCCAAATTGTTTTTGTGTGTTGTTTTCTAGTTTACAAAACTAGGACCGAGGTTTTACATCTCAACGCCAATCTCGTCACTTTAAAAAAGTATTCTATTCGAAACGGGTCTATGTGGCTAGTTGACACTCGAGGTCTTTTTTTTCGTGTGGGTAGTGCCTAATTTGGTGTCAGAGCTTTATGCCGCCTCTGACTTGGCTAAATATGCCGTTGAGAAATATCTCTCAGGCATGCAGGTTTGGTTTCCTCACGATGTTTTCCTTCACCGAAGCATGTGATAAATACAATACGCATATGAATTCGTAAAATCAGAGCTTGTCTTGGGTTCGAACTCGAAACTTGGCAGTTCGACGGTCGTGTGACCGTCGAACTGCCAATTCTACTAGGCTACCACTACTGATACACTTGACACTTGAGGTAAATTTCGAAAGTAAAATTAACCGCGATCAATACATCAAAACCGCGTTTTGGAGCTATCACACTTGTTCTATGGAACAAGTAAACCACCATTAATTGCTATGGCAATTAATGGTGACACTTTTGAACACAGTTTAAGTTCTGATTGCGTTCAGTTTGATTTATGAAATTTCATAAACATAGGCCCTTGGATACACAGACCATGTCAAGGGATATAGTACCCTAAGATTTTATGTAATCTTTGCATTCAAATGTCACAGCAACGCGCTAATTAACGACACCATAATATATCCTCACTTGTTTAGTTGTTTCAGTGTCCTCAACTAACATATGCCAGTTTCATCGTCTACTGCAACATTGAATAACAATCAAAATATGATGGACCACTTCGGTTCAATTTAAGTTAAACTTCAATTTCTAAACCACAAAGATTCGCTTCAGGAATTCAATACACTTTAGGTTCAAAGGTTTCGACGATTTGTGCTTCGTACCTTATAGGAGCGAAGTTTACGATAAATGCACCGCTTTCCAAGAGAACGTTTCAAAGATACCCTGACTGAAAGCTTGGACCTCACCGCGAACCTCAAAGGCTTCAATTGTTAGTGGATTGCTGAGAATTTACGGTACAACATAGATACGGAAACCATTTTGGCTTATATAATTTGTAACATCTATAGCACACTTAGTATTACGAGAAACTCGTGGCTAAATAATAACAGCCGCTCGGGTCGATCTTCAGGCACTTGCCTAGGTTGATCCGTGGATGGGTGACTACCCAATACATACCGAGTATCCTCCGTGCCTCGAAAAGCACGTTAAGCTGTTGGTCCCGGCTCTCATTTGTAGATCTTTGACAGTCGTTACAGGTAGTCAGTGGCCTAAAAAGTCTGACAACCAGTTTTATCGTATGTATTATGTATTACCCAGTACCAAATGGGTTGTGGAGGTCAGATAGGCAGTCGCTCCATGTAAAATACTGGTATTCAGCTAAATCTGGTTAGACTGGATGCCAACCTCAACATAGTTGGGCAAAGGCTAGGCAGATGATGACTCAACATTACTTAGTTCCCAAAGCTGGGACATCGGCTCCCTTTCTGTGAAATAAATTTAAGTAGCTCTCCATTACTATTACCTCTTTCTTTTTTGAAACCATCCCACAGGTTTTCATGATTTTTTCACCATCTAAGATAAGAGAAAGACTTTAATGTTAAACTTACATACAAAATATAAATAAATGAATAATATCAAACATGAAAAAACATGGAGGTAAAATTGTAATCTAATCCAGGCTTATCTTTTAAGTTTAAATAGCGTCTTGAAGACTTAGATACAGCTTTTGATAAAGTTTGATTTCCAAAATATTAGTTTTTAATTTCAAAACGTAACTTCCATAAACCTTTACTTAACCTTTTATATAATACTAGCTGTGCCCCGCAACCTTCGTCATCGTGAAATTATTATAAAAATATTACTTCCGGATTGGATTTTGTTAACAATTTCATGGGTTTTTTTTTGCACGGAACCCTATTCCTTTTTCTAAAATAAAAGTAGCCAAGCTACTCCTTATGACATCAGCTATCTGCCAATAAAGTCCCGTCAAAATCGGTCCACCCATTTCGGGGATTAGCCGGAACAAACAAACAGACACACAGGCAAAAACGAAAAAAAAAAAGTGTTTTTTGTTAAAAGAACCGTATATACTTTCAAATACATTCAGTAAAAAGCAGTTTTTTTTTTTTTAATTATAAACAGTCACTTCAATTTTATTTAATTGTATAGATAATATAATAATATAGCACAAACTGTAAACAATAATTGAGTTATCCAGATCACAGTTTACCCATACATCACTTAATGCCACCACATGGGGCCGAGAATATCGCCTTGGGGCATCCCTCTGACCGTTCAATTAAAACTTCCCTCACTATCCGTAGGAAATTAATATAAACTTTTTTCAATAACCGAGGGTCGGGATCATGCTGTATCATCGATTGAAGAAGTTTCGATGGGATTTTAGTTTAGATGCGGTTAAACTCGTCTGTAATTTAATTTTAAATTATTGTTTCGGTAATAGTTTTGATAGCAGATTTGATTGAGTATTAGGGTTGTCATGGTTTTTTTTATATTTCAGTAAGATATGCTACCGTCTGACAAACCTTCGTTATCTACCTGTCTGTATTGTGGAAGGGATCAAAGGCGTTAAACAAAGTCACATACTATCTTGATAACATTGTCATCTTCCCGTCCTTGTCCCATTCTATTTGGAGTCGGCGCAACACGTTTTCTTCTTTCATTCTCCCCTGTCAGACGTCACGGCATCATTTACTACTTTCTCTTTCATTTCATTCCTTACACAATCCATCTATTTTTTCTTTGGCCTTCCTCTCGCTCTCCATTCAGCAACATTCATGTCCATCACTCTTTTAGTCATGCGTTTCAGCCCTCCTCATTACGTGTCCACACCAAGACAAACGACTTTTTTTTTTTAATTCCGTAAAACGCGCCAATTTCAAAACTTCTCTAATATACTCATTCCTTACTATTTCTATTCTAAAATTAAAAAGTCATGAATGTATTGGAATGGCATAAGCTATCGAAAAGTATACATCAGATAAAAATACATCCTCAATGTAAAAATACTGGTATTCAGCTGCATCCAGTTACACTGGAACCCGCTCCCAAAATAGTTGAGAAAAGACAGATGATGATGAGTTGTATGTAAATCTGGACAATCAAAGATTTCATTTAATTTCATAGAGATTCTCACTTGCCTGGGACCTCTATCTTATTAAAAGAAAAATGAGCAATGTCCTTCTTTCTCAAATATGATCCTATACATTGACCAACGGTGGCACATTCGTATGTAACAGTTATGATATTACTGCTATTAATATAAAAACTTAAAGTACTTTTTCTCATTCCGACTCAAAATAAATCAAAGGCTCATTTCGCAAAAATAACATTAATCAAAATAAGCTTTTAAGCACATTACTTTGTGAAAATTACCCTGATCGCTCCTAAATACGTTTTACCATCAGCTGAGGTGTTGAATATTTTTCGAAACGAATGGATAATTTTAATGTAGTAGTGCAAACCAGCAATCTTGGGACAAATTACCTAGAAGCCAAAGTAGGGTGACGAGACTATTTTTTAAATTACGGACATGAAAAAATCTGACCTTTTTTGTGACGGATGACTGATTATGTACAAAGGCTTTTAGGCGTTGATATTTTGATCCGGAAAAGCTTCGATAAATCATGCTTTAGGAAAAATAATTAGTGATAATTATGTTATATTTAAGCAAATACTTGGTGGAAAGGTGGAAACTAGCATATACTAGTATTTAAATGTTCATTATTGAACAATTTGTTCAATGGAATAACGTCTTTAGAAGTACACCAGACTTTAATAGAGGAATTTTATATTTATGTTATTGATTTTTGTGACAGCCTCGTTGGTCTAGTATTCATAAACGCTATAGCTGAGCATAGGGTCTTCAATAGGATTCGATTCCCAGGTAGGGCAAAGTGTTATTGGGTTTTTCCACCGGAAATTTCCCAGCAGTAGATGACAATTGGATCGCCCCCTATAATATGGGACTTAAACGTAACTGGCGAAAAGTGCGTGATGTTAAATTGTAATAATTATTCGAATACTGAGCAGAACTTGGTAGTGAAATTGTAGTAGCTCCCAGATAGAAGCCAATCAAGATTTGAAGTTTAATCTCGCTTTATATCCCATATCATCGATACCAGTCAGGGATCGTATCTGCAAACATTTACTCCTGAAAACGGCATTGCTACAGCAGTTTCAGGTGATTGATACGACGCAATGCAGAATATTGTCGGAAACAATAAACGAAAATATTACTTTATACCCTTTTCTGAGAATTTATGTATGGTCTATCACACTTCGGAGCAGTTTTGGTAAATTTGTTTTAAATGATCGTAGGTAATTTGATTATTTTTGTGCTGGGTTGTGGAAGTAAGATAGGCAGTACCTCCATGAAAATACTGGTACTCAGCTACATTCGGTAAGACTGAACGTAGTCCTCAACATAGTTAGGACAGGCCAGGCACGGTGATGAAGGGTTCAGTTATCGTGTAGTTCATGTCAACTAAACGATGTGCATTATTACCTTTCCAAGTCTCTGACACACCTTCATCCAGGAATACCCAGAATTCAGTGATAACACAAAACATATACACTCTTAAATGCAGCTACAAATTAATATTTGTAACTTCAATTATTTTCTTCTCTACATAATTGAACAGAGAGACAAAAATCTGACACAAAAAATATCACATCGAGATTTCTCAAACATTATTAATTCCCTGCCTGATCTACGAGCTTCCTCAAATGAAGACACTACTCCTGAAACCGCAGTGCTGTGGTACTTCCTAGTGATTGATAGGACGCAATGCGGGCTGACGGTGGAAACTTTAATGCACGTGGCCATATTTTATGCCCTGTTACCATTAAATAGATGTCCTAAACCGAGCCAAAACGGCTTATGCATAAAAGTGTAAGTGGACTTGGGATAGCCGTAGGATAGGTAGGATTAGCCAGTCAGCGTGGAAACCCTTTGACACCCAAGGTGTGTCATACGTATAGTGGCTCAGAAAACACTTCGGTTAAGGAGGCTCCTTTTACGTACTCCTGCGTGTAGTCCTATGTTCGATAGTCGGGTCAAAGTGGTGTTGGCTTGTCTCATGGGAAAGTCACCTCTCTTCGATCGTGTCGGATTCGCCGTTCCAACGGATGGATGTCGGAAACTTACCTTTCTTCGGTCATGTCGGATTCGCCGTTCCATCGGACAATGTTTGTGGGAAGAGAGAGTGTACACTGTACATGTGTTTCGCAAACAAGTGTGCACTTTAATATTTGCTGCATAAAGGCTAGTCACCACCATGGTCGAAAACGAAGCACTATAACTATTAGTATCATTTTATACTCGCTGTGAGCGTTTAATTGTTAAAGGTACACATTTTAATAGCTGTCAACAGGACCTTATCAAATAAACCTTATAATGTCTTGAATACCATGACTATTAACTCCGTTGGGTCTTGTTTCTACAACACACAACAAAATACTTAATACGCATACGTGTTCGTAGTGACTACGTGCTTGCCCTTGATTCCGCTCGTTGTATCGAGTAAGTCTTCTGTCCATATCTATTTCATGCCACTACACTCGCTCCATAAACCCGACGTGCAAGTCTGCCACGAATAGATTACCTTATCAGTTTCACTTGGATGTAAAGCGGTATATTAGGACGGTGAGGGATTTCATCTTACCACCTTACGACCAGTAATTTTATTTTCAATTTTTCTCTTTTCACTTGTTCATAACTTGTATTATTATTCGACAAATATTTTAGTTAGTTCATTGGTAAATTAATTCGCTTTTAAAAGTCATCTTAAAACTTGACGAAAATAAAAGGAAAATACTAGTAATGATAAAACACAAGATATAAACGCGTTGTCCTAACCTTTTTACAAACACGGTCACCCTAAAATGAGGGTACAAATTGCAATCTGTGTAAAGAGCAAAAAAATAAATTGCATAGATTAGCTTTCGCAGACATATTACCCTTTGTGGAGCTAGATTTTTTCTAAATTATGTTTTAACGTTTATTTACGTACTTTGTAAACTTTATAAACTTTTACATTTCTAGTAATTTCGTCTGCCAGATACAAACAACCTCAAAATATAATTTAGTAGTGTAGTTATCTAAGTAGCTGGTCTAATAAAAGATTATAAGCAAGTTTTTTGTTTACAAATTGCTTTATTTTTAACGAGTTATTCTAATCATAAGATTTATATTAGAACTAGCGACTCGCTCCTACTTTGCACGGGTTTTATGACTAGTCATAATATCGACATGTTTTTAGTATATGAAACTAAAATATTAGTGTATTTTATTCACAAATATTCTGATATAAATCTACTAAGTCATGGTGAAAACCACAACAAAATCCGTTGCGTAGTTTACGAGAACAACGCCGTCACACAAATAGACAGGAAAAGCGACTTCAATTTTTTATTATGTTTACTTAAAAAAAAAATATATTGTTATTATGACCTATTTTTGACCCACTGCAGGGCAACGACCTTCCTTCCCTCCTTCCACTAAACATTGATAAATACTAAAAACAATTAGTAAGATCACAAATAGAAACGCTTACTAGCGTGATGACAAAATGCTCATATACTTTCAATAAGTACAGCTTACAGTGACGTGCGTGAGAATTGTTTTTAAACTACGAAGCCTGCACCCAGATGACACCAAATATCAAGGAAAGCCTGCATTCAGCAGAAATTGTGAATATCCTAGAAAGAGATGTAGACTGCTTAATTGGTGTAGATGGTCGCAAACACGACTGCTGAGCATGAGGGTTCGATTCCCTGATCGGGTGAAGTGTTATTGAGTTTTTCCATCAGGAATTTCTCAGTAGCAGCCACGGAGTCTGGATTCATGGCCAGTTAATGACAATAGGCTCACCCCTTATTAGATGGGACTTAAACATAACTGGCAAAATGTCTGTGTACTGTTGTCTGTACACCTCTGCCTAACCCTTTAGGGATTACAGGCGTGATGTTACGTAGATAAAGATCTCACTGACAATCGTATATTGATTCACGATTAAGCTTGCAGCTGAAAGTCGAGCAAACATAAACTTTACATAAGTGTTCCAATTTGTAAGCTCAGAACAGCTTAAGGGACCAAGAAATGGTTACCTAAGCGTGTCTTATGCTAAACCTGGAGCTAACTTCTCTGGAGATTTAGAAATGAAGGTGGAATATTCTTAGTGAACTGTTTATTTATTAAGGTTTTTTTTACGATGAGGCTTATTTTCTTTTTGGATAATTTAAAATAATATTATACTTTAAAAAGACTATAAACACGCTTTCTCGTATCTCTTCTCAGCAAACTCTTTCATTTGATACCGATATCATGGGAATGCATAAAAATAACTAGTCCGCCATCTTTGAGAGTCCGCCATATTTTATGTAGAATGATGTAACTTAGCTAACTATGCATTGTCATTCAAACTCAACATGTATGCAATATTTCAGCTCAATCAGAAACCGGAAAGTAGATTTATTTTTTTCTCTGAAAGCTATAATAATATAGTTCTACTCATAAAAGAAATCTGTACCTAATAAAGCCCATGAATTAACACCAAAAACAGCAATATTTCAAAACTGCACAAAAACATACTTCACAGACAACAATAAACGGCGATATTATTAACAACAAAACGTTCGGATGGGCCGTAAAATTTTATCATGCTCCGTCGAATGGCCGTCCATTATCGTCAAAAATCATCTTCTACCCTAATATCCGCCATTTTGGGGCAAAACACTGGACCAATAAAAGGTTGAGAGTCAATAAAAGGGCAGCGCCATCTACCGGTGGTTAGAGCACGGTTTTATGGTTTTGTTTGTTGCCCTGTCTGTAATAGCTTGAAAATAAATGACGGTAGTTGAAGGATTTTTGTTTAAGATGACTGGGTACGGTCCGTAGGAAAACTCAAGTAACGTTATTTTAGATTTTAACTAAAAAGTTAAAAACATTGTTATCAGATTTTAGTAAGATATATTGATAAGCAGTAATTTATTCGGTTTTGGTTAAATTGCTGGATAACCACAGTTATAGCCAGATGACGAAGATGACGACGACGACGACAATGATGAATGTAATAAAACGAGGATTTAACATAAAAAAAATCCTGAGAAATAATCGTTTAACCAGGGTACAAAGATAAAGCGTCATAATTTGTAGCATAACTTGGCCTTCGGAAGGTCAAGTTATGCAACAAATTTTGACTCAAAGGGAACATTCGTTTTTTTTTATAAGGGAAACTGCATTTTAATTTTTTTTTTACCCCTACGGCCCGACTTTCCAACTGTTGTTAAACAGAAAACACTATAATATTTCAGAATTTACAATTCACAATTACAATTCAGAATTTACAAATTTCCAATTCGTGACATTAAACCTAAACAATCAAAGAAAATCCCACTAACCTACCCTTAAAATCATGTCAAACTACGCTAACAGCAATTGGAACATTATCTCCGAGCCTAAACAATGGAAGCCAGCGGCCAAATGAGCTACCTTGAATTTTAATTATCTCATTACCGTCATACGAGCCTCCTCGCCGTTTTGCCTACAAATAACGTCGTCAGCGAGATAATCTGCGGACAAAATGTGCAGAATTTAAGAGCGTCTATACCACTAATTGAGTATACAGATACGAACTTAAAAGGTTCTTTTTTTTTTTAAAAAAAAAAGGACGTAGTTGCCCTAGACGTTAAGGTCTCGCCTCTCTCGCCCGAGATTGTAGATTCAAATCCATGAAAGTGCCAACCTCACTTATTAAATTCATGTGTAATTTTAATTTTATTTTGGACATCACTGACTCCGGTAAAGGAAAACATCGTAAGGAAGCCTGAACTTCTGGACTGGAGAAGAGGCCTTTGTCTTCCAGTGAAACAGTAATATTGATGTCATCAGACAAGGTAAGGCTGGTAATTTTGTCTATAACGTGCTAAAACAAATATTATTACACACATTTGCGTATTCAAGCACAGTCATGCTCTGCGTTATCCAATTCCTTTTTTTTTCGCATCAAAAGAAATTGTTTATTGTATTGTGTTGTATATCGGGCTGGTGTAGGCAACTCCACCTCCAAACACCCAAAAGAACTACAATTAGAAAAAACTCTAGATATTCGGAGGGTGCTGAAGGGCAATCTTCGTGAATTAGAAAAGCACTAGAAGAAGAAGAAGTGAGTGAGAAAGAGTGAAAATATTGAAATACTTATAAAATTAGATACCCAGCAATGCAAAACCAATAAGCGAGAGCATGTGTCGGTATTTGTACCGTGTATTGGCGAACGTTTTCCCATTCGCCAATATTCGTGCCGTTCCAATATTCATTCGGAATCAATTCGGTTTGTATGCGGCCCCACCATATTCGTGTCTATTGTCAGTTTAGCTTACCGATGTAGGCTTTTACGGCTTAAAGGCCCTATACCACTGACTGACGGAACTTTTGTATTTTATCTAGAACTTTGATGATAAAGTACGAAAGTAGCTATAAGAAGAGAAGTAGACTTTGGAAAGTATGTCGTGAGGAAAGTTTAAAGTTCATACTCAACTCGTCTGTTCTTCCACTCTTGTAATTATCCACATTCATATTTGGATGGGTGTAAGAGTAGAAGAAGACCAAAGAAACGATGGATGGACTGTGTGAATGATGATGTGGCTAGAAATGAGGTGACGGCTCAGATGACGAGTAATAGAGAAATAGATTGGTATTGCCACGACGATTTTGTTATAAGGTCCTTGCAATTCAATGGAATGTATAATATTACTTGACGCGTCATACACGATACGAAGCGGTTCACTTCGGAGCATACGTCGGAAGGTATTCGAGAGCTGCTGCTTATTAGGCTAGGTCGCAGTGATAGCGGGATATTACTCCGATCGACGATCTTGCTCCATTTTCATTCCTATGAAATAGTTGTAACCAAACACTGACACTGTATTGTTTTGTTTGCCTGTAATTTCCCACTTCTGGGTCTTTTAATATTTCTCGACGTTATGCTTCTTTAGAAAATTCATTATTTGGGTCTCTCAATCATCTGCAGTCACTATGGCTCCATCAATATTACGGTTCTTATCTTGTTATGGTTTTCACGTGTATGTAGTCACTTCACTGTGTCTAAAAATAGACTCGCTGATCTCATCATCCCGCTAATACTGCCACCTAACAGCATTCCCAGTACCCAGCGACGACTGCATAAACTCCATGCATAACATTATTCGGGACAGCCGGGTTACACGTGCGTGAATCGGAAATCCGTTTCATAAAATGTTTTACACCTTGCAGACTCGGTAGCGTGGACGCGACTTTATAACTGCAAGAATATTCACAGAAGGCTAATTTAAGGGTATTTTCATCTGCGGGACTGTTCGAAAGAGATACCGTGGCCCTGGAACACAAAGGGCAAAGAAGGAACATGGATGGGTTTTAGTCAGTACAAGTCTGACGCTCTCTTCCGCTCCGCCCAGAGTGGGCGGGGGGGGATGAGTCATTTGATGATTTCCCATCCGAAAAAAAAAGGGTATTTTCACCGTCATTAATCAGTTGAAATACTTTCTCAGCTAGACTTAAGTCTCCAGAATCATCGCCCAATGAGGTCCTGTGATTTCCTAATCCAGGGGAATTTCGCGGCCTTTCTTTCTTGCTCATCATCACCTGCCTAGCCTTTTCCCAATAAAATTGGGGTCGTCCTCTTCTAGTTGTCATCCTATGTTACAGGATGCAACTGAATACCAGTACCTAGTCTTTTCTTCCTTGGTATTGTTCATAATTTATTACTGCTTAATGTTGATAGTTCGAATTACATTTTCATGTTTTCCATTGCATCTCACTGGGAATGTGTTTAAATAAACAATTAAAATAGGTATGTAGCTTTAACAAGATTTCTTTTATTATTATTGTCCAAAGACATATCAAATCATAATCCAATACTTCTTTCTACTTAGTAACAAATCTTTCTGTCTAGTGTCATACGCCCGTTTGTCAGGTAGCATTCGTGTGTCAAAATCGAAAATGTTCGGGAACAAAATTTTCGTATGTTTGTAATTTCGAATGTCCGCTCTATAAGTCTTTAAAATCTCTTTTTTATTGTGACTGATATTATTGTACCCGAGTTTACTAGCAGCCGGCATCTCCCATGAACTGATTACCGTATTTTTCTAAGTGAACCTACTGCATGCACCTGTCCCATGGTTTAATGTTTATTTTAATGCGAGAATTGCGTGATGCGTTAACCCTTTCAAATGTGTCAAGTTTATTTTTGTTTAGAGCCCTTTAGTTTGGGGTTGGCAACCAAAACACAGCCGTTTTGTGCCGCCTCTCTTTATGAAATATTATTGCAAATATAGCTTGTTCTTCAAGACATTATAAATGAAGATTCAATGAAACTACTCCTATTGTATACACCCATCATCTGCCTAGCCTTTTCCCAACTATGTTAGGGTCGGCTTCTAGTCTAACAGAATGCAGCTGAATGCCAGTATTTTACAAGAAGCGACTGCCTATCTGACCTCCTCAACCCAGTTAGTACTAGGTTATACGATACCCCTTGGTAAGACTGGTTGTCAGACTTTTGAAGCCACTGACTACCTGTAACGGATGTCAAAGATCTACAAATGACACCCGGGACCAACGGCTTAACGTGCTTTCCGAGGCACGGAGGAAACTCGGTATGTAATGGGTGGTCACCCATCCGCAGACCAACCTAGGTAAGCACGGCTTAACCTAAAGATCGATCCTAGCGGCTGTAATTATTTAGCCACGAGCTCCTCTATGCACCCAAATACCATAAAAGGACCTTAATAGGTAGAACTCACCACTATAAAGGGTGTAAATAGACCCTTAACACATCCAAAAGGCACTTATTCTCCCCGTCTTTGCGATCATTTTTTTGTTCTAGACAATACCAGGGAACCTTCTAGTTACGGAGATATAGGTGGTCAAAGTTCCAACTTTTTCACAAGTTTTTGTTTTAAATACATGTTTCTAATGTAAGATTTTTACTTTACACACCTCCACGATCCCCGTACTATTCAATCCATCCATCAGCACAATGCTTTGAGTGCTTTCCATCGAGTCCCATCCTAACGTACTCCTTTTGCCTCGTCATACAGGCACGCCGGTTGCGAGTACTATGCACTAGACCTTTCTGAAGAACCTCACCAGTAAGGAGGACGATATTCTTGACGATTACAGAAAAAGATTTTTGTCAGGTCTTTCTTTATATTTTACTATTTCTTATTAATTTTTTTGTATGAACTGCTGTTTGTGTACCAAATAAATAAATAATATAGATACTACCCAACCACAAAATAATAAGAAAAAGATAGGAGTGTTGAGTTTGAAGCTATATATTTAGCTGGACGTTCGTATGTGGGGCGTAACAAACAACTGTTCAGCACGGGACGAGACCAGAGGCGATACATCATCGGAATTGACTGCGTGGACCATGAGTTGGGGAGTGTGGAGACAAAAATAAAACTATGCAGAACAAATCTGGAATTTAAATACTGAGCTATAGGTATACAGGGCCAGCTAAACTACTGCCTAAAGAATTGTAGGTACGGTTTCTAGCCATCCTAAACTCAAATATAAATAACACCGTGTGGGTCAAAAGCAGCACGAAATTCTCAATTTCCTTGACCATTTAACAAACCGAAAAAGCTCTCTTAACCACTAATACCGCTACTAATAACAATAAAATTCTTGAAAGTAAAGTTATTTTAAAAAAAACATGGTATATAAAAGTTATATTTCGCTCAAATTGGAGTAAAGTAAGATGTTACTGGTAAAAAAGGAGACCCTGAAGTGTTCTCTTGTGATCATTATGCAAAAAAGTAACAATGGTATCTCCCCTTCACCGTTCACTGTGTCCCAGTCTATAATAATGATACGAAAGAGGCGTTACCGCGGTTGCTTTAAGAACTAAACATCACTGCAGAGTTGTCTTTTTTTTAAACTAGATGGCGTTGACGTCGAATTAGATCGCGCTATCGTTTGCTGCACGGCGTTTGGTTGGGTCGGATGAGCGAACTTTTGATATTTAACTTTGCGCAGAGGCAATATCGTAACCAATGAGGTTAATCCGAGGTGCGATTATTGCTAGTTGAAAACTTTACCAATACCCCGCCGTGTGGACGTGAAATACCGTCCGCGATGGCAATTTTTGAATGGCCGTAGTTGGCCCGAGAATATTCACATTATAATATGACCACCAGAAAGATTCGTGTGCGTCACAGTCCACGGATTGTTAGGACGTACTATATTTACGTACTTGATGGTGACGCTATCCGTCGAGAGAAGGATAAATTATTATTATGATTTAGGTTAAATCCGTCTTTTTTTTATTCATACGATTTATTTTTTATGTTGGGTCTGCCTCGCTTCTGTAGTGCATCGGGGATGTTCGCGCTGTATCGAATTGATGGCTTTTATACCGTCATTCGCAAGAAAACTGTTTCCCTGATCTGCAGAATGCGAGGCAGCTGCAACGGAATTCTGAAGACTTTCGCAGACAGGATCTCTTCTCCAATATGGGTGACTTTTATTAAGCGGGTAATTTGAATGTTTTAGATTTATCTTATTTTTATTTGATTGTTTAATATTTATTTATCTTATTTTATTTGATTGTTTTATTTTATCTTTTTTAATTTTGAATGCATTTTAATTTTATCTTTTTTTAATTCTGATTTTAATGTTAATTTTAATTTTGATGGTAATTTAATTTATTTTATTTTTTTGATTTTAAATGTTAATTTATTTTATTTTTAATACTGATTTCACTTCTATGTTAATTTTATTTTATTTTAATTTCACTGTATGGATCAAGTTATCTGAATTATTATTATTTTTTTTTTATTTGAGTTAATCTTTAATACAATACTACATGGATATTTTGGCGCTCGAATGACGCTCACAGGGGCGCGCTATTGGAGAACAGCTATGTCATGTATTGAAAAATATGGCGGCGATAGTTCCGATTGGCGCCACGCTCCCAAAGATGCTAGTGCTGCTACAATATTTTTGTTATCTTGTTCTAATGGTACACCCACATTTCGCTAGTTATATTTAAGTGCCATGTAATAAATAGGTGGCGGGCCTACTGCCATTAACCAAATTCAGACTGCTGTTGAGAAATTCCTGACGGAAAATACCAATGACACTTTGCCCGACCTGGGAATCGAAACCAGGACCGCTCAGTAGTCACGCTTGCAACCATTACATGAACGAGGTAATAAAAAGAGCAACACAAATACATTTTTGTCTCATGAACCAGTGTCTAGCTAAAGAATGTCCCAATCCTGGAACAAACGATGGTTGCCTCCATTTCAACGGCTACACAACACCGGCTGAGATTTATCTCGACACGTGCTAACGTGGCGCCGAATACATATGCTCACGACTTACATCATATAGGAGGCCTTCGTTTTTTTTTTATCTAGAAAATAAAGAAAGAACATAAAAAATGTACTCGTTATTTTTCTTGCTGTTGTTCTTTTGTACCTATATTATATTTATTAAAACTTTATGTACAAGTAAAAGTAACCGTGCAAAGGTGGACTTTAATACCTTAGGCATTTTCTACCAGTCCGCCGTAGGTTGATGCAGAGAGATCTTTCTGCATCAACCTACGGTGGACTGGTAACGTGTAAACGGACCCTTCACGAAGCTGTCGAAGCTGTTTGAGTTGAATGGTGCTGATACATGCGTCATGTTCGTGAACGGGCGCTGTCAGTTTTGACTGGTCATCTCTTATTTGCCACGGCTTATTTGAATTAATTATTTAATTTTTTAATTGTTTTTACTATGGACACTTCTTGCTGCATCGTTCTCACATAATGTACCATCTTAAAATGAATGATGTAACCAAGGTTTTGTTAAAGTATTCTGATTTAAAAGAGTGTCCATGGGGTTTCTTGCCCGTTCTTCTCCATAGAGATCTACGTTAGGGAATGGGCATCTACAGTACTTTCACAGTTTTTGTGCCTTGTGACTGGGACTGTAGCTATTTTTTACTGTTGTCTTTGTTTCGACAATTCAAAAGTGCCTGTAACTGGCCTACTTGAAATAAATGCCTTGATTTTGATTTTGATTTTGTCAACCAAGCATTTTGTACATCAAACTAAGTAACTCTTTAGTTTAGTTTTTTTTTATTATATGGGTCACCCCAATTACATAGGACTGTCGGTCGCAGGTGCGACTGCTGAGCAAGAAGACCTGTGTTCGATTCCCGGGTCGGGCAAATTGTTATTGGGTTTTTTCCATCAGGA
Organism: Noctua janthe; assembly: GCA_910589295.1. NCBI lineage: Eukaryota > Metazoa > Arthropoda > Insecta > Lepidoptera > Noctuidae > Noctua > Noctua janthe. Next base: position 4,874,154 of record OU342556.1, on the reverse strand, counting down.
ATTTCTCAGTAGCAATCACATAATCTGGATCTGTAACCGTTTGATGGCAATAGGCTTTTTTTTTTTTTTTTTTTTCCGGATGGGAAATCATCAAATGACCCCCTCCACTCTGGGCGGAGCGGAAGGGAGTGTCAGACTTGTACTGACTAAAACCCATCCATGTTCCTTCTTTGCCCTTTGTGTTCCAGGGCCACGGTATCTCTTTCGAACAGTCCCGCAGCCCTGGCAGGCATCGGTCCTTGCGGACCCCTACTTATTTGCTGACATCTCTTTGAGGCGCACGTGGAACACGAACGCGCCGTCGACACGGCCTGTCGTCATAAGACGGCCGGACGGCGAGCTGGCCCATAACTCGCCATCCACAGGCCCGCGCCTACGGTGGCCGGGAGCCACCACGTGACCCCCGACGCCCAGGGCGTCTCCCGCTGCGACTGGGACGTGAGGTTCTTTCCCTCTCACGTCCCGCCACCTCCTTCACTAGCATGACTGCTTCGCAGAAGGAGGTGACGGCTTCCCATTCCCTCTCGCTCCGGACCATGGCTTGAACCAAGGCCTGACGCGAGAGATCGCCGCCGCCAATCGCCGCTACGAGGACACGGCGGTGCCCCGCCCAAGCGGGGCAGACTTCCACGGTGTGCTCCACCGTGTCCTCCGGACGATCCTCGCAGTGGAAACACCCGGGCGTTTCCTCCCGCCCGATTCGGTGCAGGAACCTCCCGAAACAACCGTGTCCGGTGAGGACCTGCGTCAGGCGGTAGGTGAGGGCGCCGTGGCGCCTCTCTAGCCACTCCTCAAAGAGGGGACTTATCGCCACTATGGTGGCGTGCCCTGCACGGGGTTGCGACAGTCGCTCTCTCCATGTCGCCATGAGATCACGCCGGAGGTCTGTCCGCTGAGCAGCAATTTGCCGCGGCAGCGGAGTTTCCTCCCGACGTAGTGCCTCCGCGCGCCATTCGTGCAGGCGTGCGAGGACTATCGCCTCCAGATCCCATGGCGGCAATCCGGCAAGGAGGCTAGCCGCTTCGCCGGAGATCGTGCGGTACCCCCGGATTAGCCTTATGGCTATTACTTTTTGGGGCGCGTTCAGGTAGTGGGCGGCTTGCCGCCTCAAAGAACGCGCCCACACCGGGGCCCCGTAAAGGGCCATGGACCGCACGACCCCCGCGTATAGCCTCCGGCAGGAGGCGTTTGGACCCCTCAGGTTGGGCAAGAGCCGCTTGAAGGCAGCCCCTGTCCGTTCCAGTTTGGGAGCCAAACGTCGGAAGTGCTCCACGAAGTTCCACCGGCTGTCGAGGACGAGTCCTAGGTACTTCAACGTCGACCCGACGCCGATGGAAACCCCTCCTGCCGTCAGTAGGGATCCCGACGGTGGCGCATTCCGAGGCCCATGAAAACACATGGCCTCGGACTTGTGCAGTGCCACCTCGAGACCCAATTGCCGGATCCTCTCCACGACTATCGCAACCCCGCGTGTCATGTTTTCGGCCGCCGCCTCGTGCGACCTCCCTTGTGCCAGTACCAGCGTGTCGTCAGCGTAGCAAACTACGCTGACGCCGGTAGGGAGGTCGGCGCGCAGCACCCAGTCGTAACCGATGTTCCACAGGGCCGGTCCCAGAACCGATCCCTGTGGAACACCGCACGACATCTCTCGCCGGTTCCATTCTCCGCTTCGACCAGGGTAGATGACGGCTCTATCCGTCAGGTAGTCCCCGACCACACATGGCAATAGGCTCACCCCCTATTATATAGATCTTTAACATAACTGGCAAACTGTGGGTGTATTATTAGGTACGCCTCTGCCTAACCCTTTGGGGGTTACAAGCGTAATTTTATATTATTTATTATTTAAAAATAACTGTGCGTAGTAGCTTGCAAGTTGTCTCGGTAATAAATACGTCACATTTATCAGTAAATTGTAATGATACAAAAAATACCCTTTTTTTAAAATACCACCTTTTTGCTTGTTTCCCGCTTTTCCTTCTCGTAACTGGAATACAGAATGCCAAATTATGCCAATACTTCTACATTTTTATTTGCCAAAAAAATGAGTAACGTTTTAGTTGAAGATATTCTTTTTAAATAAAGAAAATGTAGCGAAGAGTGATTTTTTCTTCTAGTTTCGTTTTTTTTATTAAAATGTTCTTTGTCCAACAAAAAAGTCAGAGATCACGTTCCATACATTAGTTGAGAAACAAGTGTTCTAGAAATAGATCTTCTCAATTACCACAGATATACGCTCGGGTCGATGTTTAGGTTAAGCCGTGCTTGCCTAAGTTGGTCTGTGGATGGGTGACCACCCATTACATACCGAGTTTCCTCCGTGCTTCGGAAAGCAAGTTAAGCTGTTGATCCCGGCTGTCATTTGTAGACCTTTGACAGTCGTTACAAGTAGTCAGTGGCCCAAAAAGTCTGGCAACCAGTCTTATCAAGGGATATCGTATTACCCAGTACTAATTGGGTTGTAGAGGTCAGATAGGCAGTCACTCCATGTGAAGTACTGGTATTCAGCTGCATCCGGTTAGACTGGAACCGAGCTCAACATAGCTGGGAAAAGGCTAGGCAGATGATTATAGAGATATACCTAGATAACGCAAGTATCACTATTCGTATGAAAACTAAGCGTGTCATTTTTCAACTATCTACTATGACGTCATAAGCACTATTTAGTTACTATATGAACAAATAACTATACAAAATAGTCTACGTTTTTGTTCTTTAAATGTCTAGAAATCAGTTCTTGCGTTGTAATGTTGTTATTTTAAACAAATTAGCTGGCTGCGACAATAACCACGTTAAGCATAAAACGCTTAAGCCTGACTGGCGAAATGTGAGTGCACTAATGGATGACAGACGTGGTATTATTTTATGCTTGAAACGAGAGGTCGGACTGAAAATAAACAAGGAAGACTATCATCCGTAAACCAAAATTAAACAAACAACCGGCTTGATAGAACTTGCGTTCATATTCCAAAGATACACATACCTACACACAAAATAACAACATATCAACAGACAAATAATTACGTATTTAGGTACCAGATTACGTGCATGTTTGTCAAAATGAGATATTAACATAAACAGTGCTAGCTAATTTGCTCAACGCCTACTCAACACGAACTCATCTAATACCTCGTCAATGTTGACGTTTGCAAAAACAAATATTTCTAGAACACTGATGGATCACATCCCACGTGTTGAGTCTGTTTGAGTCTGCGTCATGGATGGTAATTCAGCAAATGTTGTTTTAAGTTAATAAGCCCAGCTTCCGTGGAGCTCCTTACTCTGCCATACCTCCCTGCGGTCATTAGTAAACCATACCACAGGTTTGCCCCAGTTTTCGTTAGTCAAGGAGAGCGGGGTGAGGCCCTTGTCTACTGAGACCACATCTCGGTGCATCCCCACGTCATCGTCGGCTTCAAGGAAGTATTTCCTGAGACTGGACATTTCGTGGTTGTGCAAGGTCATCATTTAAGAAGCCACGACCATCCAACCACTTCCGTAGGATGTACAGTCTCATCGCCGATGATCGTGGGTGATGCATACGATGTGCGGTCATTATTTAAAAAGCTGATTTTGTAAGTATGATGCGACGATTTATGAAAATACGTAGGTAATAGGTTTATTATTATATTAGGTTAATTTACACGTAAAGTTTAATTTCGTCTAGATACATTATTTGTAATTTACGTCTACATAACCTTAGGGCAATATTAGTCAAACAAACAACCATATTTACTGAAAACATCACAATCCTACGGCAAGGTAATATTATTTGTGTACGTCTAATAAATTGAATAAACCCGAAATTCTCCTAACAGACGATACACTAAGTAAATAAAATAAGAAAATGAACGGGACCCTGGAAAGAACAGCATGTTCACGGAGAAGCGTCTACGTGCTTATATTTGCATATACAATACAACATTTTCAATCGGCGGGACGAGCTGACTCTCTTAGAGGTTCGTATTGCATATTCAAATCCTTGTTTCCAATTGACGTTAGTACATATAGTTCATTTAATCCATGAAAAAGTAATTCAATGGGAAAATGAACTTACGAGGGTTGTATTGATGATTTTAATAATTATGACTCTGTAAAGCCATATTTATAACGGTCGCGAGTCATATTTTTATAAACATACAACCTAACACGTCGTAACGTTAAAAACATAAGAAAATTTGAATTTCGCGGACTACACTTGCATATTTGAAAACTTAGTTGTGAACGCAGAGTTAAAGGTAGGTAATTTATTAATCCCACCCCTGTAACTGTCCCAATAATTTGCAATGGGGTTTTCACAGAGTAAACACAAGTGTTAATCACCACGCTAGCTCAGTGCAGAGTCTTTACCCTTTTTTTTCGGATGGGAAATCATCAAATGACCCCACCCGCTCTGGTCGGTGCGGAAGGGAGTGTCAGACTTCAACTGACTAAAACCCACCCATTTTCCTTCTTTGCCCTTTGTGTTCCAGGGCTGCGGTATCTCTTTCGAACAGTCCCGCAGCCCTGGCAGGCATCGGCCCTTGGGGACCCCTTCCTTGTTGCTGACATCTCTTTGATTCGCGCGTGGACCACGAACGCGCCGGAGTCCTTACCCTTAGACAAAGTGAAATTCTATCTACGCTAACGATGACTATGTAATGTACAAGTCTTTTTAACTATACCTATCCTAAATGTATCGAATTGATATATAAGCTATCGAGAAGCTAATGTCAATCCCATTGAATATCGTTATAAAAATACTAAAGAAAGCTCTGGTTGGCGAATTTAGACTATATTATTTTAACTTAGATCTCAGGTCTGCATCCGCCGCAGATAACTCTCAAATCCGCCAAACTCGAGCCTGCCCCAACATCATTTTCCTTACCTACCCACCACAACCACACGCTCAAGTAATATTTTATCACGAAGAAATCGATAAACCCAAATCAACTCGCAAATCCCAACTGGAAACCAACGCAAATATTATTACAATCGATTCATAATAATCACTTACCCTTCTCGATTATTATTCCGAATACGTTTCTCACACGACTCGATTGGCCTCAATACTTCATTACTCATGTCGATTGGTGAGCGGTAATGGTCGGCTACGTTCGGGAATTCTCGGTTCTCGGGAATTGCGAATATTCTGCACACGTCGTGACGTGGATGTCGGAACCCGATTTAATATAGGACCTACATTATAAGAGTTTGGCAAACGTGAAGGGCTTTTGAGGAAACTTTGGGAGAAGTGCTCTGCTGATGAGAAAATTTCTTATTAGAAGGATTCGGTTGGTTGGTAGACCGTAACAGATTGCAGGTTTCAAATCTGCCAGTGTGTGAGAGGTTCTACACACTTGTTGACATCAAGCTGGAACTTTATGACTAACTAACCAACTTATTGACAATTCAAAAGTGCTTGTCAATGGTGAAATTAAAATGAATGCTTTGTGTGCAACTCGCACCATTTGAGTCAAATTCGCAATCAAATGTGTGTGAGTATAATAATATGAACACACACGATTTTAAAAAATCTGCTGCTCTATACATTTTGACCGTGCGTGTGTTGCACTTTTGTAGGAAACAACAGATTATTTCTAAAATACCGATGAACTATTTCTACGTGAGTGGTGCAGAAGAATGTACTGAATACGTGGTCATCGTTTGTGCGTTGATGTCCCTTCCACCCTGTCATTATCTGACTAGCCTTTTCCCAACTATTTTAGGGTCGGCTTCCAGTCTAATCGGATGCAGCTGAATACCAGTATTTTACATGGAGCGACTGCCAATCTGACCTCCACAACCCAGTTAGTACTATACCCCCTGGTTTATACGATACCCCTTGGTAAGACTGGTTGTCAGACTTTTTGGGCCACTGACTACCTAACGACTGTCAAAGATCTACAAATGATACCCGGGACCAACGGCTTAACGTGCTTTCCGGGGCACGGAGGAAGGGTTTCCACCCTGTATTTGTAATTAAATACAACAAACTGCTGAGCTGAATAGCATAATCATAAACCCATAATAACTTAAGTGACGTGTTTTAATGTTCATTATGTAACACCAGTGGCAAAATTACTGATAACGCTTATGCTCAAATGCTCAACTTACCAACAAGCAATGTTAATTCCAAATTATTTCAGTAAAAAAAAAACAAATTGTATATTCTCATACCCTAATACGTCATAAAAAGATATTATTTCATATTATTCTCCACGATACACTCAGAAAATCTACGACCAGAGAGAAAAAGTCAACCCCAGCGTCGGGATAATACACCCGTATTTTGTCCCAAACCGCATCACGTACGGAATAATATTCGCCATAAGCAAAATTGAAAACGTAAATAGGCCCAACCCTAATTATTATTTCGGGCACACCACCCCGATGTTGAGTGACTGACGGTCGCGTCAGGCACACTTTTTGTCAAAGACCTTGTGTACATTTGCATGCTAAGTCAGTAAGTCTACAGGAGTAACTTTAAGTCAATTGTCGAGTTGTTTTTTATGACAGACCCAACCTTTGGAGCTTGACCGTCGGCCAGAATATATTATCCTCATAACTGTACATAAGAACACAGCATATAATACCACACAACATAATTCGTGCACAAATCTTATAAGCTTGTTGACCACTAGTTTGGTGTATAGCAAAAAAAAATTGAAGACTCATGAAACTATGATTTTCTATCTTGCAAATAAATCTCAGAAAGATAGAAAGAAAGATAAAGTATTTATTAGAGTCACACATCAAAAAACAAAAAAAAAACATGATTGATTTACGAAATAAACGAAAATTATATTTAAAAAAAAAGATAAAACAATTAAGTCATCATCGTCATCATACTCATCATAAATGATAGACTTCTACGTTTCAAATACCCCTATGTCTTTACTTAGATACATAAGTACAGTAGAGACCATAAGTGCAGTAGCAGTTTCACAAAACGATCGCATCAAAACAAGTCGCACTTACGACCTTTTTCCATAACAAATATTTTGCACACATACACGATCTCGTATATCGCTCTCTTTCATAATTATCTAGTCAGAAAGAGTGCGATATAATGATCATTTGCCTTAGTGACAAGCCTGTCATGTCGCGACGGAGTATTAAGTTAGTGATATTTAATTTCAAACAAACAATTATGTGTCTATCTGGCTTAGCGGTTAACGCTATAGATAAAATGTCTCGCACTGTATACTCTGCGTTCGAACCCAAGTGACATTACTCTTTTTGTGTTTTAATTATAAATGATACGTTAGACCCGATGAGATATGTTTTTCTAAATATTAGTTGGAACTTATTATTAACAAAAAAGATGAGGGTGAATGTGAAACAAAATAAACTTCTGGATTGAACAAAGTAGTTAGTTATGACGTTGTTAGTTGGTGAATTTTGTTTCGAGCGTTTGTGTTATTATTACGATTAGCGTATTGTTTGATTGTCTTTATTCAAGATGCAAGCTAATATTAGTATTGATGACAGGGCAAATATTGTCACTTTGCGTAAAAATGGGCTTAATATTTCTCAAATTTCAACTGAAACTGGCTTAAAATGTGTAAGTTATTTTTAAAAATTATAATTATTATGATGATAGTTGTGGTGTGTGATTTTCTTATTATTAAATAAATTGCTAGTTGCAAGTGTGTAATCATATTTTGTTTTTTTTTTGAAATTCTGTTAGCCGTTGGGTAAAGAGGTTTAAGGAAGAAGGTAGTCTGAAGAGTCGTCTAAGAAGTGAAAGGCCGCCGCTTATTAACCCGACTCAGCGACGTTTTATGGTGGAAGAATATGAAACAAATGGTTTCATTCCAACTATAATGTTTGCAGAGCAATTGGATACTACATTACAGACTGTTCGCCATGCATTCCATGCTGAAGGTTTACATCATCGGAAGCGAGCTAAAAACCATTTTTGACACAAAAACACAGGGAGGAAAGACTACGTTTTGCTCGAGATTATTTACATTTTAACTGGGAGGTGACTGTATTTTCTGACGAGAAGACTTTCAAGTCTTGCCAAAAGGAAGACTTAAATTATGGCGAAAAAATAATAATACTTAATTTAATAAGTAGACCGGGTAACTAAATATTTAGTAATATTAACATAACCGTAAATAAAAAAATAAAAAATTAAGAAATAAATTTTAAATTTAATGATCTTAAATTGGGGTTTAGTTTCAATATTCTTTTCGTCAAGAAAATGAACACTTAAGCTATAACCTCAATACATTCAATGTGACGTTACATTAAAAAAACACGTTCATAAAGTCTAACTCATATATTATACTCATACTCATAGTATTCAATTAACTCTGCTGAATACTGATACCTATAATAAGCGGGTATCAACAATTATATTTGTGTTATTAGAATATCCTTTCCGTGTTATGTTATTCTTATTATGAATTGACTAAGTGGGTATACAACAAAAAATCTTATGAACGGTGATAAGAGAACTTTTTTTTGCCTAGATAGGAATGTGACGTCACATTCTCATAAAAGTTTGTTAATTTTATAAATAAATAAAACGAATAAACATTTTTGTTATCATTCAGCATGATTTTTTTATTTCCACCTTCCAACACCGAAATCATAAAATAAAAATCATTTAATGAGGTTAAACAATAATACAATAACTATCTAATATTTAACTTCTTATAAAAAATAAATAATAAGCATAACTATATCATAAATAAACATAAATACCTAACGACTTTCTGCTTAAAATACAAATATAATTAAGGTTTCAAAGAAACAAAAAACAGCCACACATTGTAATAACATGGATTCGAACTTGGACTTCATTGATCGTGAACCCATGCTCAGCCCAAACAGCTACCAACTCATGTTAATACTACGCGAATTTTAACAATGCAATGGTAAGAACAGGTCATCACTATGATGTGTATTCTAAATGCAACAGAAATATAATGCTATTTCGCGTAGTGTGACGACAGTTCATTAATGTGTGTTATGTGTAGAATGTTGAGACATCACTCATACACGCACACGCACACACACTGCTGTATCGCGCTCGCACAGTTCATAGCAATGTAATCTTTAGCATGGTGCTGCACTTTTGAGGTCTACTGTACATAAATCACTAATCAAGGAAAAACATTTTGAGACCAAATCTATGTACAGACGTCAGCAAATCAAGCTTCTACAATCTGTCGAATTTCTTTAATAGATTATCAACTTTCTCACTAAAGAGTTAGGTTCAAGGTTGATTGGGAAAATTTGACAGTTTCAGGAAGCTTAATGTGCTGGCGACTGTGCAACGAAAAATGTTATATCACAACCCAATTTTTTGAATTTTTTTCCTTAATAAAATCAATTACTTCATGTTTGAAAAAATCTTCAGCTCGATAACGTAAAACACTCAATTAATGTTGTTCAACAGTCAAAATTAAAAGCATTTCCACTCCCACGTTCCATACGCAACAGCCCATCAATCTTCGAGTCCAAAAAACCCGTGCTAAAAACCTGTAACTTAATAAACAGCCGAATCAATTTGAGAGCCAATAAATTCCGATTCAATTAGTGTCGATATTTCTCACGGAAACTGGAATCGCGTTTAATTTAGAACCTTGTCGCCTTTTTCATTGCCCCTCTATAGTTCACTTAGAAACTCAGGTCACGTAGGAGATCGGAGTCCTGTATCCAATGTATTAACGACAGCTGTGCCAAAGGCTTTAAAAGTGAAAGATAAAGAAAGCCTGGGGCGATCATAACTCTTCTGTTGTTTTATTTTAGTAAGTTATTGTAGGGAATCTGTTTCAGAGTTCAATAATAAGTTTGAGTAAACTTGAGTGAGGGGATTCGTATTTTACTGTGAGGACAGGCTGTGTTTCGGATCATAGTTGGCCTGGAAAATAAAAAGCATACGGCACTTTAGTAAGAATATTCGAGCTCGTGGTTAAATAATAATAGCCGCTAGGATCGAACGTTAGGTTAAGCCGCGCTTGTCTAGGTGGCTCCGTAGATGGGTGACCACCATTTACATACTATCCTCCGTGCCTCAGAAAGCACGTTAAGTCGTTGGTCCCGGCAATCATTTGTAGATCTTTATCAGTCGTTACAGGTAGTCAGTGGCCCAAAAGTCTGACAACCAGTCTTCCCAAGGGGTAACGTGTTACCGAGTACTAACTGGCTGATGGATGTCAGCTAGGCAGTCGCTCCACTTAAAATACTGGTATTCAGCTGCGACCCCATCATAGTTGGAAAAGGCTATGCAGATGATAACTTTAGTAATAAAATTGTGACTTAATAAAAAGAGGCTTTAAAATACAATGTATTTGTGTCAAAGTTTTTATGCCGCCCGTAGGCCTCTGAATTGGCTTTACATGCCGTCGAAAAATATTTCAAAGGCATGCTGATTTGGTTTATTTCCAATTTTTCCTTCGCCGAAGCAATTTATACTTATATTTTATACTTATAGCAATTTATACTTATACAATTTATACTTATAGCAATTTATACTTATACAATTTATACTTATAGCAATTTTTATAATTTATACTTGCACTTGAATCCGAAAAATCAGTGCGGGTCTTGGGTTCGAACTCGAGACCGACAACTTAGCAGTCTGTCGACACTGTCACACCACTAGACTATCGCTGTTCAAATTCTGGTATTCGACAACAGCAGCTTAGACTGGAAGCTGAACAAAACACAGGAAAAAGCCAAGCAGATGATGATAACAAGACATCTCAGTGTCTGTCACAAAAACGATTAAATGTCGTGGAATCTTTGGAGTGACGCACTTGTACGGTGCCATTGTCCCTTCTAACAAATCCAGACAGTTATAAACCTGTCGTAACCTACGTCACTAAAGTCTCCACAGAAATAAATTGCATTCAGTATAATACCATATTCCCCAATAAATTCCATGCTAACCTTCTACACCTACGATTTATTAAATCTAAAATCAGACAAAGAGGTCTAAAATTAGACTTGTATTTAAGGGTTATTTTCGACACATCTCAGGGCGATAATACGCCAATACCTGCTTTATATTCCCAAAGGATACGGGTCAAAATTAAGCGGATTTCAATATAATCGGGAATCGATTCGGATATCATTTATCACTCGTCGACCTCGACTGTGCCCGGAATTGGGACTTTGGGACTATTAACTGGAGTATCTCGTAATTTGGTTTAGTCGTAGTTATGTTTGGTTTATTTGATCATTTGTAATATAACAGTTGGGTTTAATCTGTTACAAGACTATTAATTGATGTAAATGGATTTTGAATTTGAAACAAATATGGCGGCGGGTGTCACATGACGTTCAACCAATCAGACGCGAGGTGCTATCCATCGCATGCCATTTCACAATTTGACGGTTTTTCGATAGATTATAATCTACCGAAAAATAATGCGTTAAATTGTAATCAGTATGCTACAGTTCACAATCTTTCGACAGTTTACAATCTAGATAGATAGATTATAATCTAACGGTTTTTACAATGTTACGGTGGCATAAATACAAACTTTGTTCACATTATATTCCACATTCGTCAAGTGAAAAACTTCTGCAACGAGTACAAATGGATAAAAACTTGAAATTCTGAATTCAATAACAAAAAACAATCAAATCAAAGTACCCAATTTAGTTGTTCGTTTTATAAAAACGTTGCCTCACACTAGGAGTTTCTCCTGTATCGTGGGTGCGTTTACAAACATTTGAAACTCACATACAGAAACAGCCAGACCCGGAACAACTACCTGTGGGCCATGAATATATTTGATCCGTACGGAATCGAAAAAAAATTCTGCTGCTACACACATTACATAATTGGTCGCGTAACTCGAAATAATATGGTCAGGCCCATAGTAAAAGTTGTTCATTTTCATGAGTAGGTACTACACGCCATTAAAGTATTGTCAGTCTTTAATAAATCACTCTGTTTAATTAGTACTAAGCTGCATCTACTATATTAGGCAATACATGCTAGGTTACGGCAGAGCCCCTCTAACGAAGACAAGGCCTGTGTACAACAAGTAGGAATATTATAGCCTTATCGGATCCGGTCATTAATACGGATATAAAATGGATTGTAAAGCGCGCCTGTGTGCAGTGGTGACATCACGCGACCTACTTGCCAGTCACAAGACAATGTGCATCTACAGAGCCCTGATGTCCAGCTCGAGGCGAGGGCGACAGTCAATGTCTGATCGCGGCGGAGTTGAGACGTCTTGGAACTGTATCCGATTTATTGTACCCCGTGTTATTGTGTTAAGTCGTAATCTCACGTAATTCGTTAGTTTTGCTAGAAATAGAATATCGCACCCAGTGTTTTCATAGCACGAAACCCATCGTCTGTCCACATTATGTACGAGCCTAATGGAATCAATTCTGACATACCCGACAGACTCATAACATTTATGTACTGCTGGTCAATACCACCCCTGTTTTAACTGGTGATCATCATCTGCCTAGCCTTTTCCAACTATATTGGGGTCGGCTTCCAGTCTAACCGGACGCAGCTGAATACCAGTATTTTACATGGAGCGACTGCCTATCGGACCTCCACCACTCCGTTTGTACTGGGTAATACGACACCCCTTGGTAAGACTGGTTGTCAGACTTTTTGGGCCACTGACGACCTACCTAACGACTGTCAAAGATCTACAAATGACACCCGAGACCAACGGCTTAACGTGCTTTCCGAGGCACGGAGGAAACTCGGTATGTAATGGGTGGTCACCCTTCCACAGACCAACCTAGGCAAGCACGGCTTAACCCAAAGATCGATCCGAGTGGCTGTTATTATTTAGCCACGAGCCCTGTTTTAAATGGTGATAACAAACTTAAATATTCGACTGTATCTGCAAATCCTTACCCGATTACGAAGCTTACTTATTAGGTATCAATTTCGAATTGATAGTCATCCAATTGCCATCGCATTGGAAACGGGATGGGTAATTTGATTGGGACTGTGCATAGCTGTGGCGCGCCGCGTCTTATATAATATTAACATATCTACGTTGGAATATGTGTTATTGTCGTACATCTACGATTATTTTGACATACACATACACATACACATGACATAGTAAATTTCTTCGACGGTACCCATGTACCGTCGAAGAAAGTGACTTAATTAAGAGCGTTAACGACTTACGGCATTTCATACAAACTTTTAAGTTATTTTTTTTTTAGAAATGACTTAACCGTTTTCAATGAAACTTCGTACGCATAAGCAGGATACATAAGTCTAAAGATTTGACAGAGAATTCAGAAACAAAAACAACCGCACGGTTAAGCTTCGCTTTGCGAGGTAGGTTCGATGATGGGTCATACCGGATTTCCTTAATGCCTAAGAAATGCCTGTCATTTCTAGATCTTTGACAGTAGTTACGTATAATCAGAAGCCCGATGGTCTGATAACAGTCTTACCAAGGGATGGCGTGTTATTAACTGGGTTTCGGAGGTCAGACAGGCAGTCACTTCATATAGAATACAGGTATTCATCTCCATCAGGTGACCAGACCAGACGCCAATCTCAACATTTTAAGAAAAATGCTAGGTAAATGTGGATGATGACCGCAGTTTTCAGAAAATCAAATTAACATAACATCGCGCCTGTAATCCCCGAAGAGTTAGGCAGAGGTGTACATAATAGTACACCCACATTTCGTTAATTCCCATGATCACAGATCTAGATTGCGTGGCTGCGACTGAGAAATTCCTGATAGAAAAATTTAAAATCACTTTGCCCGACCCGGGAATTGAACCCAGGACCTCATCAGCAGTCGCGCTTGCGACCTTGTGGTCGCTCAACAATGTAGTCCATAAACAAATTAAGTTACCCACAAATCAAAATTGAACATCATTGCCCAAAAATACTTGAGATAACCCTTATTATATAGATTGTGGAGCCCATAACCCGCAAAGTCCACAAAGCAATTTGGCCCAAAATCTTCGCCAAAATTAACCACACATACCTACGGATTTGATTGCACTACGGTCGATACTCCCGTGGCAGATACCGTTCAGATATTCCAAGCTTGTGTACATAGGAATGTCAACAAGTTTGCGGGACTGCTAATACAATTAGCAACCTTAATGAAGATAACGTGTGGCTTGCCTTAACATGTCTGAACTTTGGTCAACAAGTTTCGAAGACATACTATATTTAGATACACTTGGATTTAGAAACGTATTGAGATTTTTAATGGAGGTTTTTGGTGGAATTACTCGTCGGTCTAGAGGTCGCAAGCGCGACTGCTGAGCACAAGGTCCTTGGTTCGATTCACAGGTCGGGCAAAGTGTTATTGGGTTTTTCCATTAGGACTTTCTCATTAGCAGTCACGGAGTCTGGATTTGTGCCCGGTTGATGGCAATAGGCTTGCCCCCTATTACATGAGACTTTAACATAACTGGCGCAATGTGGGTGTGCTATTATGTACACCTCTGCCTATCCCTTGGGGGACAACAAGTGTGATGTTATGGTATTTTTAATGGTTAGGGACATCAGTCTATATTGAAATATATTGCTTTCATAAAGCCACATAGATGTGGGTGTTTTTTCTCGAGTTCTTGTATATAATTTCCCTATCCTTGCAAACCTTTTCTTCAGAGGATATGTCATCAAATCTTTTGTCTGTCCATGCGTCAGCACCTTTTCTATGTCATATATTTTCTTTCTTTCTTTTTCTACTTCAAAGATTTGCAATTTATCGGACAATTATCTTTACGCTACCTAATTGTAAGGTCATTTTTGGCAGCTGAAAGTGGCTATGTATCTAGTTATGAAGATATTGCGGGTCAAAATTCCAACTTTTTCACAAGATTTTTTTAGAAACATGTTTTTAATGTAATTTTTTTACTTTACACACCTCCACGACCCCCGTACTATTCAATCCATCCATTAGCACAATGTTTTGAGTGCTTTCCATCGAGTCCTACCGTAAAACGTGATTATTGACCGCAAAAAAAAAGTCTTTTCCCACTAATAATTTTTGCAAAAAGTTACTTAGTTTGATAAACAGAATGCTTGGTTGACGGCTATGTGAAGGGTCTGTTTACACCCCGTAAATGCCAACAAATTAAAACACACTATAGAAAAAATATTATTATAGCTAGTCCATATTGTCCCACTGCTGGGCAAGGGCCTCCCACCATTCTTCCCAACCGTCACGATTCTGTGCTACTTCTTTTCAATTCTCAAGAAAGACATCCTGTTCGTCTTGCTCGTCTCCTTCGAGGTCTTCCGCGACACCGTGTCACTGTTGCAGGGCCCCAGTCCGAATCTTGACGGCCCTACAGCTCGTTCGGCATGCGACAGACATGTCCTGCCTCGTCTCATTTAAGTTGGAACAGAAAAAAGATCATCCAAAACAAAAACTCCTATTTACTAAAATAGAAGCTTACAATGAATAATGTTCGAATAAACAACTAAATAAAACAATAAGAAACAATATAACAAAAAGAAGAATCCGTACCTACTGAAGCGAGACCGATTGTGGCGTTTAATTAAATACCGTATCGCTTTGTAATACTTTGTTAGGTACTTAAAGAAACTGGAAAATTCCATTGAACAACAGATACAATTCTGAGAAACATAAAGCTTTAAGTCATTATACAAGTTTATTAATCTTTAAAAGATGCCTAGGTTTTAAAGCATGACGTGGCGCGTTTTTTTTAAACTTTGCCCCACACTAGGATTTTATTTATTTATTTATTTGTTAAGGATCTCCAACAAAGGATACACACAAAGACACGAAATAAATAATCGACGACAAAAGTATCATGTAAATGTACTCTTTCACTTACAGGAGACCACAGCACACACATCCTGTATAGTGGGTACGTTTACTCACATACTCAAACAGCCATACCCGGAGCAACTACCCGTAGGCAAATGTTCCGTGCGGCAAACGAGCCCGCGACACGCAGTGAAGCAGCCAATCGCTCAACCACTGCGCCAACCGTGCCGCCAAGCAATAGTAAGCAGCAGTAGTTCGTCTGGAATTGTGTTTGATTGATGGCAATAGGCTCGCCCCCTATTATATGGGACTTAAAAACATAACTGGAAGGAAAGAAGGAAGGTACACCTCTGATTAACCCTTCGGCGATTACAGGCGTGATGTCATGTTATGATATACCTAGGAAGAAAATATGCCTGAACTTCGGGTCAATTTGATTTGTATAGTACGTTATCTTTAACTGTACTGGCAATTATACTACAAATAAATTGAGTACATAAGTTTCTACACCGCAAGGGTGGGTAATAGTGTCTGCTGTTCTTTCCGATCAATTCATTTACTTGACAGAATTTGTCTACACAAGACAGAGTGCTTTTATACAGAAATCAACCTTATATAAGTCGCTTATGAAATTGTATTGATAAAGAAAAAGCCTTCGTAGAAAAATGTTCATACATAACTAGGTAGGTACATAATCGGTGGGTACAGGCATTTCATTACTGAATGAACAAAATAAAAGAAGAGATTGAAATAACTAATTAGGCGACATTTTATCTTTCGGGTGAGACTTTAGTGGAAGCGAATAGCGATAAACTACTATTTAAATTCTTGATAACTTGCTGACTTTTGTCTATATTTGAACACAATGGCCAAAACCTATAAGAACATACATACATACATAACATAGCGCCTGTAATCCCCGAAGGGTTAGGCAGAGGTGCACCCAATAGTAAACCCACATTTCGCCAGTTATGTTTGAGTATAATCGGTAGCGCGCCTATTGCTATCAAGCGGGCACCAATCCAGACTCCATGGAAGCTACTGAGAAATTCCTGACGAAATTACCCAACAACAATTTGCCCAACCAGGGAATCGAACTTAGGACCTCATGCTCAGCAGTCGCGCTTGTGACCACTAAACCAACAACGCTGTTTATGAGAAATCAACATCATTATCACTATCAGCCTGCCACTGCTGGAAGTAGGCTTAAACGGACGTCAAACCTCATCCAGCTGCTCAGCCACCATCCGAAGATCGTCATATCTTACGTTTGCAAGTTCACGATCCCCCACTCATGAACTTCAAAGATCTACTCCAACCGACATTGGTTTTACAGCTAATATGGCCGACCCATCACAAATTCAGCTTCCGCAACCATAAAATCGTCTGACCTTGGTCAAAAACCCAAGATAACAGATAATCACCAGCCGAAACAGCCTCTTCAAATAATGAGGCAAACCTGAACACTTCACCACTCTTAAAGGCGAATCAAGTGGGTCCACCCGACCCTTCAATCGCCACGCCACAAAAGGGACGCACCCTTATTTTTACACTCAAGACACTTTATTAAGACAAGTCCAAGATTAATTAGAGTCTGCAAATATTTGAAAAGATACCTCAAAAGGTTTATTTTTAGAGGGAATTGTGAGACGGGGATGAATGCTTTAGATTTGTTAAAAAAACGTTGCCGGAGACACGGCAGGTGGTGGACAAAGGCAAACGATTTTGAAATGGTTTTTTTCTGAAATTTTCCTAGTAGAACGCCCTTTTGAAATTTTCCAGGAAGAACTAACGCAGTAGGCACCTCTTTAGACTTTTAAATTCCGTTTTTATTGTCTTTAGGCACCTTCTACTAAGTTGAACTTCTTAAGTTGAACTTCTTAAGGCCTTACTTTACTTTCTAATTAAAGAACACAATGAAAAAGATAACCGAAACATTTCTTGGACAGTAAATATAATTTATTGTTACATGCATGAGTGTTTTTTAAAACCCAGTAAAACGATATATATCATTTATCAAAACGGTAAAAGCATGTCTAGAACATGTCTCGAAATTAAAATATCTACTCACTCATCCCACAAAATATTTAATCAAAACTACTCCGAAGTTTGCAAACAACATTATTTATTCAACTAAGTGCCTCAATTTAAACAAAATGCATTAAACTAAGTCCATAAAAATAAAGAAGTTTACACCATTACGCCGCGTTCACGTCCTCAGGCGAAAAATTGCCGTAAGCAACACGCGCGTGTTGTGTTCCCAAAAGTTTAACCGGATGCAGCTGAGTACCACTATTTTACATTGAGCGACTGGCTGTCTGACCTTTACAACCCAGTTAGTCCTGGGTAATACGATACCCTTCGTAAGACTTTCAGGCCACTGAGTACCTGTAACTACTGTCAAATATCTACAAATGACAGACGACGGGACCAACGGCTTAACGTGCTTGCCGAGACACGGAGGAAACTCGGTATGTAATGGGTGGTAACCTATCCACGGACCTACCTAAGGCAAGTGCGGCTTAACCTGAAGTTTGACCCGAGCGGCTGTTATTATTTAGCTACGAGCTCCTCAAAAGCCACACGCGCGTGTGTTGCTTGTTTTCACCTTGTGAGTACCGGAGCATCACAAGTCGTATCGCGGGCGCGCGGTTTTTTCTGCCATGTTCTAAGGATTTTTCTTTCATTTGTTTTCTAAACAGTCGTTGACCCAACACACGAGTCGCGCGAGCGAGTGGTTTGTGGCCAAGCGGTTACAAGCAATGTATTAGATACTCTGAATAATTAGTTGTTTGATGGTTGAGCTGCATCCAATTACATGATGCTTATTGTTCATACATTTTAGATGAGACTCGCTCAGTTTATTGCACTTTTACTTTCAGTATTATTTTAGAAGTTGAGAAGGTGAATAAGTATATCAAAAGTAGATGGTACTTGAAATGTGTAGGTGATTATTTTTTTGAGATAAAACTACAGTAGTCTTTAAATGATGATTAAAGTTGAGTTTATTGTAATAATTATGATTATTTAATCAAACAGTTTATACACATTTATACAAATAAGTAATTCAGTAAAAAATAAACTACACAACATATTCTTATATTCTATAAGTAAAACAAGCTATCTGTCAAAAATGTCTTTAGTTTTTTTTTCATTTTTGACAAAGGGGATAGCAACTTACTGTGAAACTAATAGCATCGTCAAGGGTTGAAAATCTGGTAATGTCACTTAATATTTCAAAATGGCTTGACCTCATTGGTCATATTGAGACCTAGCTCCATAGCTATCCTCGCGCCATCTACAACTAGCTTTTAACGGTCTTCCCCATTGTTAGCATCAACTGTAGCTGGCTGGAATGAGAATACGACTTGCATTCGAACGTTTTACGTACGAGAATTATCTATACTAATATTATATAAAGGATAAGTTTGGAGATTTGAGACTGCCTCATTGGAAAGTGTTATTGGGTTTTTCCATTAAGAATTTCTTAGTAGCAGTCTGGATTTGTGCCGGGTTGATGGCAATAGGCTCGCCCCTCACATGGGACTTAAACATAAATTGTGAAATGTTGGTGTACTGTTAGTTACGCCTCAGCCTAACCCTTCGGGGATTACATGCGTGATGTTATGTATGTAAAGTTTGTAAGTTTCCTCCTTCATCCAAATATAAATCTCACGAGCAAAAGCTAGTTTTTCATAAAGTTATGAAACCTTGTGGTACGAGGAACTATTCTCCGTGAAATCTGCGGATAAGAACTAGAATCAACATAGTTCTTACCACATATTGGACAAGTAATATCTGATCGTTCATCTCAAGTCGCCTGCTCTTGTGAACTTGACAAAGAAAGTCTTAAGAATGAATTATATAATGAACATAATAGACTCTTTTCTTCTTTATATTAAGGTCAGATGCGAATGCTGCGTTTAAATTAATTTTTGACTTTAAACTATGACATTGGAGTAGGAGATTTTTTGAGAACAAACTTTAATTTAAACAGGTTAAGTAGCAATGTTGACTACCTAAGTAAATGACTGTTAGTACTGGGTATTACGATACCCGTCGGACTGATTGTCAGACTTTCGGGCCACTAATTACTGTTTAACGACAGTCCAAGATCTACAAATGACAGCCGGGACATGCTTATATCATTACTAGTAGGTAATTTCTTAGCGCAGTGTGTGCTACGCCGCTGTTCTGCGTAGCAACTCCGTAGCAGGGCCCTTTTCAATTCCGTGCTACGCGAGTGAGTAAGCTAAAAAGGTAATTAATAAACAGTATCTGTTTTTTTTTTTTGTTAACAAAAATCATTATCAACACTAGCCTAATGTGGAAAAAAATGTGTACTTTGGTCATAACTGTTTTTGAAATTAATCATTAATTTTTTCTTTTAATTCTCAGCGAGCATCCTATTCCATAATTTTAAGTTAGAACAACGACCGTCTTTTAACAGATTTTACAAAGTAATAGTAACAGTCCATCCTCCAATCAAACACTAGCATATTTGCATGTATCCAATCCTGAATTGAATCAGTAAACATTAGCCATACACATGGATATCTCTCACACAATACGGCTGAGAATATCGAGTGTATAGTGGACATAACCGCCGAACGTGCCTAGAGTGGCATTGCTACCCGGGAGAGAATTGTGCGGTACACCAACGGGCAAAGGGCACGTCCTCTCTAATATATTGTCAATTATCGTGATACTGAAGTGGCTGTTTTAGATTTTTACGATGGAGTAGATGTTTTTTAAATCATTTAAAATGATGTATCTCTTGTACAGGGTGTAAGGGACACAGACGCGCACATGGTTATCACGAACTCAGTACATCATTGTGAGCCCCTCCACATAGAAACATTACATCAGTAATTAAAAAAATCTTTTGTCTAGGACCAACATGGTCTTTTTTTCGGATGGGAAAATATCAAAGGGGTCCCGCTCTAGGCGGAGTGGGAGGGAGTGTCAGACTTGTACTGACTAAGACCCATCCATGTTCCTTCTTTGCCTATTGTGTTCCGGGGTCGTGGTATCCCTTTCCCGCAGCCCCGACAAGCATTGGCCCTTGCGGACCCGCTCGTGAAACAAGAACGCGCCTTTGACACGGCCTGTCGTCATGAGACGGACGGACGGCAAGCTAGCCCATTACTCACCGTCCACAGGCCCGCGACTAGGGTGGCCGGGAGCCACCACGTGGACCCCGAACAAACATGGTCTTGGATTAACTATAAAAGTTCATGATTATGTAGTAATAAATTGAGAAAAGACACGTTTTGTACAATCAGCGACAAACATTGTAACTTTTCTTAATGAAATTATTGAATACTAGCTTTTGCCCGTGGCTTCGTTTGCGTTAATTTAGAATTTGACAATCAATTCAGGTTGTTTCAATCATGATTCGAACCAAGTCGTCCAAGGTTACCGACGTAGCCCGAAGAATAGCCAAACTTAAGTGGCAGTGGGCAGGGCATATTGCTTTTTTTTTTTTTTTTGTTGCTTTGCAGAACGGATGGCCGATGGGACCGGAAAGTGGAGTGGCGACCGCGAACTGGAAGACGTCGCGTTGGAAGGCCTCCCACTAGGTGAACCGATGACCTGGTAAAGGTTGCGGGGACCCGCTGGATGCGAGACGCACGGGATCGGTCAATGTGGCGACACTTGGGGGAGGCCTATGTCCAGCAGTAGACGTCTTTCGGCTGAAATGATGATGATGATGATGATGATGATTCGAAACACACGTGGCGCCATCTATTATCATAAGAACGTTATTGTTGTTTTCCTCGGGAACAGTACTTTTTTTTTTCGGTTTGAAAGGTACCCTATGTTCATTTCTGTATACCTGACAACACATAATTATGCGAAATTTCAGGATGATCGGTTCAGTGGTTTAGGCGTGAAAAGGTAACAAACAAACTTACTTTATTTATAATATTAGTTAGGATCAAAGAACGTATTTAATAAAATTTTTTAAAATCATTAAAAGGACCTTTTTTAAGGATTATGGACTCTTTAAATGACAAACAAGAATTCATGTTTTTCTTTTTGTTAGCCTGTCAAATCAAAAAAAAAAATAAAATCAAATCTAATTTATTTGTAAATGTAGGTTTAATTACAATAGGATGTTATAACAAAATGCTCTCGAGTAAAATGTAGCGAACTGACCAGTTCGCTACATTTTACTCGAGAGCATACAAATAATAATAATAAAGTTAGTTGTGTCGAAACCACATTCAAAATAAAATAACTTAATTACTTACTTAATAACACACAATTCCTTACGTACTAACATACAATTTTCAATGTCAACATAATAATAATAAAAAATTTAATATTTCAATAATCTAAATGTCAGTAGTGTCCTCCATAAACTCAGCTGTGGAATAATAACATTTTTGAGTGTCCCACTGCTGGGCTAAGGCCTCTCCTTTCTTCTTCCAAACCTCTCTGTCCTGCGATATCTGGCCATGTTCGATACGCTAACGTAACGCCCCGTAAAGTATTCATATACAATGTAATATTTTAATCAAAGTCTGCAGGAGCTCTACAACGACCTAAAAAAATTGTTTTAAAAGTAAAAGCACGAAACGATTTTTCATCTTCAACTGCTGAAAAAAGAAACATTTTCAATAATATTAGCTTTTTCTTCGCTGATAAAACAGGTTTATATGGATTAACCTTCAAGAAAATTGGTTGAAGTGAACACTCAGATATGCATTAAGTTTCAATTTCACTTGAGAGTTGAAAATAATTTATTTATGTTACATATTCATGTTTTAAGTCTGCTTATATATGTATTAAAAAACAATTCTGTGTATCGTTTTGTCCTGTTCAATGATTTTATAAAGTGAAAATGCATTTTTACTGAGAACCATTGCTTTTCATTCGTCGTTTGATTCATGCAAAAATGTAAAAAAACGGTGTAAGGAACATCGTGACACAAATTGCCATCAATTAAGTACGTAATTGAAGACCTTCTGTAATATAAAAAAGAAAGAAAGAAAAAAGTATTTATTAATCTCGCACAGGACACAACAAAAAAGGTTTAAATTTACAATAAAACGAATTTATAATTATTAAAAGTAATAATATGAAAAAAATAAAAATAAAACAAATGAAATTGGTCCTGTACGAGGCCAACAATAACAAACATATAATTTATATAACAACAAGTTTTTTATAACGAACGAAAAATGTCAAATGTAGCAACAAAATTCATAGTAAATGATTTTGACACAATGTCATACCTAATTATTTCACCAAGTAGGTACAGTTAAATAAAATATCAAATGTACAGAAAGACATAAAATATTATTATTAAAAATTGTCAACGTCCGTCAGCAATAATTCTGCTGAGACATTTTTCTAAATTAAATTCGGTGAAGCAAACTGAATTTCAAAAGGAAAATGAGGAAAATTTTATAAATTCACTCGCGCTACGAATTTTACATTTCATAATTTTTAGTTTACCTTCATCCAGTATTATTCGTGCCTATATTTTAGCCCGAAAATTGTAGTTTAGGGCCTGGACACAACATCACAACGTGGCGCCGCCACCGTGTGACGGCACGACGTCGTAGCGCGGTACGGCGCGGCGTCGTGCTGCGGTGCGGTGTCGTGTGCGGTGCGCCGCGGTGCGGTGCCGTGTGCGGTGCGCCGCGCTGGCTCACGGCAGCAACCGTCAATTCAAACGTGTACTCTAACTCTTTGCATTATCTGCCAGGCGGGTGCACCGTGAGACGGCGCTGTGTCCCCGTGGTACGACGCCGGGCCGTTTGACGGCGGCGGCGGCGACGTGTCCGGGCCCTTAGAGTTTGTTTTTTTTGCAATTACATATTTTGGAGGATACATCGATTAAATAAGACGAGAAATCGATCGAATGGTTCGACATTTGCAAATGTAACGCATACCACTATGAGTTTATAGCGCTATGGTGAAAAACACCATGGGGACTTTGGAATGTCCTGAAAACAAAAATTCGACATTCGCTCTGATTACAGAGCCAACCCGGGGCCCCAGACCGGGTTATTAAACCCGGACTGGGACCCTGCGTTGGATTACAGCCTACTTCCTCTGACAAAGAGGAGGCCTGTGGCCCAGCTGTGGTAACATTATGGACTGATTCTGGTTGTCCGATTATACTTTAATATTATTAAGTATTTACTTTAAATAACGTCCTGGATTCCATTTCCGGGTCAAGAAAATTGGGTTTTTTCGACAGGAATTTCTCAGTAGCAGCCACGGAGTCTGGATTTGTGCCTGGTTCTCTCCCTATTACACAGGACTTAAACATAACTGGCGAAATATTGGTGTACCATTAGGTACACCTCTACCTAACCCTTCGGGGGGTAACACGCGTGATGTTATGTTACGTATGTGGCAAAAACTACAGAATAGCAAAATAATTTCAGAATCTTTTTGGATGACACTTCAATTATTTCAAAATAAGTTTATTTTATTTTATTAAAACGTGCTTAACTTGAACCTTACAACGTCTTGTGTATAATAACACAGTTTACTGGAAACATCGAAGGCTCGAGAACTTCGGCATCTAACTTTACACGATAAGTTCGAAGCTCGTTAACCGGAGTTTAATATGGCGAAGTTAGTGGCCCGTACGTCTTCATAACTTAATTTGTTGATTAATGATGTGAAACGAAGGGTGTAATTAGTAAAAATTATAGTATTTTCATTTATTCCTAGGCACTGGTGGGAAGCATATAGATTCTTATCATCATTCTTCTGCATTCCAGAGGAGCTCGTGGCTAAATCCTAACACAATTGCAGATCTTTGACAGTTGCTACAGGTAATCAGTGGCCCGACAGTCTGACAACCAGTGTTACTAAGGGGTATCGTACTAACTGGGTTCATGGATTATGGAGGTCAGAAAGGCAGCATTAAAACATTTTAAATATGTTGTTTACGCAAACCCTGCGTAGGGAATTAGTAACAGCTTTGATATGGAAAGAAAAATTCGAGTGCGAGCAGGGTTTGAACATTTTTTTTAAATATATTTGAATAAATCTTCTAAGTAAAAGATCTTTGAAACTTGATACACCTATCACTTTAAACGATTTCTTTAATAAAAGAGAGTAAAAAAAAATAAAACACTAAAACTTTTTCTAAAAATATACATTTTACTTAAAGAAAATATAATTAAAATATTGTGTCTTGAGAAACGTCTTCACAGACAAACAGACTTGAATAAATTAGTTTGTATTATCTATAGTTTACTTGGAAAAATAATTATAATTAATAAATAAAATTTAAATTGATGTCGCTTTCACTAAATGGAGTTTAATTCTAAAGAATATTATATTCTGAAGATCAGTCTGGAGGGGTGAGTCATTTTCGTCAGTCATCTGTCCTTTTGTTTTCGGGTGGGAAATCTCTGGGCGGGGCGAAAGGGAGTGTCAGACTTGTACTGACTAAAACCCATCCATGTTCCTTCTTTGCCCTTTGTGTTCCAGGGCCGCGGTATATCTTTCGAACAGTCGCGCAGCCCTAGTCATTGTCCTTTATGATTTTTATGTTTTTAATACCTACATAATTAAGTATATTGGGGTATTGTGCCTCTTGAACTTACTTTTAAGTACAAAATTCACATTACCTCTGTTTTAAAACTTTGTATTTAACGTTATGTTAGGCTATTAAATTTGGAATATTCCAGTTTAATGAAATGCCAAATAATTAATAAAATTCAGTATGTTTTAACTTTTTCACATACGAGAAAGTTTGACATTCTAAAAGTAATATATGATGTAATTTTAACGACCCACGTCGAGTTTAGAACTCTTGTTATTATAATTATTGGGTTTTTATAAATTCATTGTTTTAACATTATAAAATACAACAAAATGGTTTATTGTTTTTTTTTTTTTGAAAGAGTCATGTATAGAAAGGTGAATTCTATTGTATTATTTAAAGTTCAAATAAAACAATTATAAAGTCAACAGTTTAATAACGAGCTTACAAGAACACCGAATAATATTTTAGGTCATCATCTGCCTAGCTTTTTCCCAACTATATTGGGGTCGGCTTCCAGTCTAACCGGATGCAGCTGAATACCAGTATTTTACATGGAGCGACTGCCTATCTGACCTCCACAACCCAGTTAGTACTGGGTAATACGATTCCTCTTGGTAAGACTGGTTGTCAGGTTTTTTGGGCCACTGACTGCCTAACAACTGTCAAAGATCCACAATGACAACCGGGACCAACGGCTTAACGTGCTTTCCGAGGCACGGAGGAAACTCGGTATGTAATGGGCGGTCACCCATCCACAGACCAACCTAGGCAAGCACGGCTTAACCTAATGATCGACCCGAGCGGCTGCTATTATTTAGCCACGAGCTCCTCACCGAAAAATATTTTAGGTATTAAAAACGAATAAGGCCGACAATTCGACCTTTTATGTTTTTGGTGGGGCTCATGGCTAAATAAAGATCTGCAAGGTTGAGCATGAGCACTGCAGTGCTTGCCGAGGTTGGTCCTTGGGTGGGTGATCATCTACGAGGTGGAAGGGACACCGACGCGAAAACGGTTACCACGTATTCAGTACACCATTCTGAGCCCCCCCTACATAGAAATAATCTTTCATCGGTTATTAAAAAATATATATTGACCGAGTAGATACACACACACACACATACACACTACACACATACTTACTGTTACACTTTAGTAGGAGGAGGGCGGAGAGAGTTCGTTTTTGGTTGCATATTTGTGCACGTGACTGTACCTAATATTACACCCACATGTCACCAGTTATGTTTTAGTCCCATGTAATTAGGGGGAACTGATCAGCTCCATCCGGTAAGACTGGAAGCCGACCTCAATATAGTTGGGAAAAGGCTAGGCAGATGATGATGTAATTAGGGGGCGAGCCTATTGCCATAACATTATTTTAATCCTCCTCATATTTCAGAACAAGGAGTTTTACTTCTCTATTCCTATCGCTTATTCTGTATTTCAGTACAGTAGCCTACACAAGTTGTAGATATATGTAGTAAGATATCTGTAGGTAGGTATATTGTTTGGTGGCCGGCGGTCGAACCCATTAACGTAATTAATCGTCGGATACATCAAACAGCGGTGTCTTGTTAGATGAAGGAGGTCGGCAGACCTGTAGGTGTTTACTATGTAATTGAACCACTGCTTATTTCGGTCTAATCTGATCATCGGTTTAAGAAATCGGTTAGGTGCACAATCGATATTTTCATGGCGTCTAGATTTATAATGGAAATGAGTAATTTCATAGATTTTTTTTAAAGTTAGTGTTGTTTTTTTAAATGATTACTCGCCATCCGAAAACAGGCGATTTGTGTATTTTTTTGGACGGGAAACTGATAATTAAAACATCATGAAATTTAATAATGAAGTTACATTCCCTAAAAGGGGAATATACCAAAATAAACGAACTTTTATTGAGATATTCAATGAATCATCAGTTCAAATAAAATTCTAATTAACGAATTCATAAGTGTATTCAAAAACAAAAGGTAAGTCCGATTTAGATAAATCCTTAGAAAATAAACACATCTTGCTTTACTCAGATCCGAACTTAGGGTGACTAAGAACTAAGTCTGTTTTTTTTTTCTCGATGTGAAACTTTCAAAAGACGACCGGTTTGTAGCGATAAAACCGGGCAGTGTGGAACTTTTACCTCGCTAAAACCACCCGGGTGGTCACCATCCGTACATGGGAGGAGGCATCGTTTCCTCTTAAAAGACACCCGGAGCCCCCTCTGTGCAACACCAATTTATCACACCCCTGACGACTATACAGAGGACTCCCCTGAGCCTCGCTGTGCAAGTGTGCACGGCAGCACGTGACCACTGTCATCATCTTCATCATCATTACAACCGAAAGACGTCCACTGCTGGACATAGACCTCCCCCAAGACCGCTGACCCGTGACCCCTGACCAATGTGCTGCCGGTCATCTCTGAGGTCACTCGGTGAGCGCACAGAGCCCCCACTCAGAACGCCCGTGATCCCAAAGTCAAAGTAATGCAGGCGCGTTTCGAGAACTAAGCCTATCAACCACTAAACCAACAAGATGTTATCAAACAAATTTACATCCATATTGTAATTGGATGACAATCCGATGGCTACCACAAATCGTCGGCGAATCGTAATAGCACTACATTTAACCGCTAATTAGACGCAGTTGCAAATATGTGGTCGCTCCCTAATGGCAGGAATTTAATTTGTGTGCTGGCTCACGTGGTGGACCGCGATAGCACTAGTCTAGGATAACAGGGACCGCGCATAGCTGTACATATCGTAAGCATAACATCATCTGCTAAGCCTTACCGCATGCAGCTGAATACCTGTATTTTACATGGAGCAACTGCCTGTCTGACCTCCAGAACCCAGTTAGTACTGGGTAATACGATAACCCTTGGTAAGACTGGTTGTCAGCCTTTCAGGCCACTGAGTACCTGTAACTACTGTCAAATATCTACAAATGATAAACGACGGGACCAACGGCTTAACGAGCTTTTCAAGTACCAACTCGATATGTAATGGGGGGGTCACCCATCCACGGACCAACCTAGGCAAGCGCGGCTTAACCTAATCATCGACCCAAGCAGCTGTTATTATTTAGCCACGAGCTCCTCATAAGCCTAACATACAAACACATAAACTCACGACTTTTGTCATTTGGAGTAGGTCTTTCTTTATCGTGTGGTTAGTGCCCAACCTGGTGTCAGAGTTTTAAGCCGCTCTTTGGGCCTTTGACAATTGCTGGCTTTACATGCCGTCGAGAAATATCTCTCAGGCAACGTGGGGCGTAGCTAGTCATACATAAGTTCTCACGCTCAGCAGTTGCGCTTGGGGCCAGTAGACAGTATCCGAAGACGTTCTCCTTTGGTTATTTTACAAAGAAAGAAAGAAGAAAGAAGAAATATTTATTTGTCGCAGGGACATGACGTGCATCATACAAAATTACAAAAAATAAAACAACAAAACTATAAATTCAACAGGACGGAACAAAAACAAGAAAAAAGTTAACAGCTTGCACGTCGTGACTGGGACAAGCAGGTTACCACATATGGGGGCCCACAACACAGCGCTGGTGGTCACCCGTGAAAAAACGTACGGAAGCCAAGACAGCATAAATATTTTTTACATCAATATGAAAATAAATAAAACAACTACCTCTAAATATAATAATAACTACTAAAAACATGCAAGTATGTGTGCAGGCTAACCAAAACGTACGTTACTACGTTGTACTTTATTTGGGTTCACATTGGACGCTAGTAATGGCCACATCACACAGTATACACTCGTTTATACGTCAGTACCTCTGAGCTGACAAACAATGAAGATGTGCGAAACTGCTACGGTATTACGGATTTATTGTGGAAATTTCGAGCTAGCTGTAAATAGACTCAGGTGGATTTTATGTTGCTGTTAGTTACTTATATATTGAACTAGCTTATGACCGCGGCTTCACCCGCGTGGAGTTTTATAATTGTCCCACGGGATCATACTACCGGGATAAAAAGTATCCTATGTGTTAATCCAGATTATAAACTATCTGTGTGCTAAATTTCATCTAAATCCGTTCAGTAGTTTTTGCGTGAATGAGTTACAAACATCCATCCATCCTCACAAACTTTCGCATATATAATAGTAGGATTAAATTAATAAATTAATTAAGGACAAGATAAAATTAATTAAAACATCAATGGTAGGTATTATGTGAACCAAAAGGAATTTCTTCGAATCTTGTTAGACTATTATAGATACGAAATGGATGGTAATTAATTATGAATAATTTGTTAAATACTTAAATAAATAATTATGAAATGTCATATCATGGTGCTTGCCAAGACTATTGGCAGTAGCAGCCATCTTATTTAGGCGAATCTCGCGACGCGGTATGCAGTAAAGCAGATCTCACATCACATTGGATTTGAATTGTTTATGTTATATTGGAATCCGTTGATGTCCAACACACGAGACACCGCATTACAGCGCGAATCACTGTGGGTCTGTGATCGGACTGATCGAAACCAATGGCAGGCGCGCTCGTCGCCTATCCACACGGCACACAGCTTTGTCACCTCCACCCTCCGCGGCGGTGAGCGGCGGCGTATGCAAACCGCCTTATTTTCAGGGAAACGTGTTAACTTCAGCGTGGCAGTACTAAATCTTGGTATCAAAACGGCACGTTCTATTCATTTTTAAACTGATTCTTTTTTTCGAATTCGAAATTTCAAATCCAACCAGAATTATTTTTCTGCCAGCCTGCTAGATGTAAGGTTGCCTTGGGCACACAACCTTTACAGTATCGATCTCTTTGGTTATTTTCGAAACAAAAATAGGTTGAATACACATGTCCATCTTGTTTCTTTGCTCGGTGATCGATACGACAATTGTCCGCTTAATTAGTTCAACCAAATGTGTGGTTAACACAAACGGTACAGTGACGTACTGCACTAGATGCATACTGTTTGTTTTATGCCTAAGACTGTTCACCGTTGAGCAATAAAGTATGCCATTTAATATATTTTAACGCCTTTAGTGTATGCGTATAGCCGAAAAAAGATCATTTGGCGCGTGGTTAATCGGATTTAATGCTGCCATCTTGTTAAACAAAAACTGTTCCTCGTCAGCGTCATCCGAACACCAACAAATCTTTCAGGTATCATAATCATCATCAGCCTACAGAACTACACTGCTGGACATACGCCTCCTCAATCGCTCGATTCTCAGCAACTCTCATCCAGTAGCTACCAGCCAGTTCTACGGCTAATATGGCCGGCCCATTGCCACTTCAGCTTACTAATTCTGTGAGCTATGTCGAAAAGTCTGGTTCTCTGTCGAATCACTTCGTTCCGGATGCGACACAAAATATATACCTACACGATATAGGGATAAGGTTGCCTATTGTGTGCAAGTCACGAAAAAGTATATGCATTTTTTCTTCATAAAAAGGTAGTCCCGCGTCCTCAGAAGTCGTACAACTAAACTTTGATATCAGCATCACCATCTAGACGATCGAAAAAGAACCTAAATACTGGTGACCTAAGACCTAAATTAACTGTAAAAAAAAAAAAAACTAAAGTTCTCATGAAAGGCCAGTCATTTACCAATTGCGTCACAGACGGAAATGAAACAAGAAAGCTCAGTTCAATGAACAAGCTCTCTAATTAACCCTTTGTACAAGTTATTTTAATGCAAATCGAAATAATTAAGCTACAAAGAAACTCGTCCGTTTTCTAGTGTCTTCACTATTGTGCAGCAGACGGCAGCAAATCGACTTAAGGTGGAAGCATCAGGGTAGCCCGCGAAAATAAAATTTTCTTATGTTTTTTGAAATTTACAGGTTTTTTGAAATTTCAAGATATGATTTGCGACCGTAAAAAATATGGCTTTACAGAGTTGTAGTCATTAATGTCATTACTACAACCCTGTTAGTTCATTAAAAAGACTATTTCATGAAAAAGTAATTCAATGGGATTTTATGAACTTAGAGGGTTGTATTGATGATTTTAATTATTATAGTTCTATAACTATATTTACATACGAGTTACGGTCGCGAATCATGTTTTGTTTCATACAAACTGACCTGACACAAACCAACCCGCACTGGGCCCGCGTGGTGGATTATAGCCCATTCCCTCTCATAGAGAGGAGGCCTGCGACCCAGCAGTGGGAACATTAATAGGCTGATTATGCTATGCTTATGCTAAACTGACCTGCAAATTGCAAAAAAACCTAATAAAATTTGAATTTCGCAGGCTACCCTGACGCTTCCACCTTAAACGAGCCCAGAAGACTCATTAGAGCTATGGATATAGTTATGCTCTTGTTTCGTCAGTGTCGGGTGGAGTGGACAAGAGCGTTTTATTTATTTTTTAGTCATTATTTCTTGCAGTCCTTCGACAGTAATTAAAATTTTGTTAAATGGCGAAATACTTAGCATAAGAATTAAAAACAACACAACAACAACAACAACACAACATAATAAAAACAACAATAATAACAACAACATAACATAACAACAACACAACATGTCATGTCATTTTTCATGTCATGGATTTCCTCAAAGTAACGCCTGATTTCAAAACAGTTTATCTCAACTGATATTTATACTTTTTCTTTGATTTTGACTCACTGTCAAAATCACAATGATCTTTAAATTTTTAACTCGCTTTTGTTAGCTTCAAGTGTAACTATGTAACAAAATCTTCGAAGTTTTTGACCCACTTCTCGGTTTCCGATTGAGCTGAAATTTTGCAAACATGTTTAGTTTGGATGACAATGCATGGTTAGCTAAGTGACGTCATTCTAAATCCAATATGGCGGACTAGTTATTATTTATGCATTCCCATGATATGAGTATCAAATAAAGGGTTTGCTGAGAAGAATACGAGAAATAAAATGACGTCTCTCTAGAGCGTGTTTTATATTTTTTTTAAACTATAATATTTTATTTGCAATAAAATATTATAGTTGACAAGTCTGTCAAAATAACAGTGATCTTTTTTACACCTAGATCTTACAGCAGCAAAACCACCCAATAGCAACCTTGGATGGCTGCTGTCAAACTCATGTAAAATAAACGTAAAAGGACTGTACATATTCCATCATAGTGTAACGTCGGCTGCTGTACGAGATCATGACCTTCAAGTCTAAAATACTCCACTATGGAACTGTGTAGAAGATTCGAGAATTATCCTATAATTTTCCACTACTGAGCTGTGAAGAAGGTTCTAGAAAGTCGAGGAACTAAATAGCCGTCGGGTTTGCAGTCAGTCTGATTTTGGCTACACAACGAAGCGAATCGAAGTGAACTACAAGTGCGATATCTAAGTGAATATAGTGATCAGTGGTGAATTCGTGATTGAGTTATAAGTGTTTTGTAATTAATAAAATTATTTGGTGTTAAATCGGTTTTGTTTTGAATTTATCCCTTACCCAGCTCGTAACAATAGTATAAAATAATCGCGTTTTATGGCACGTTCTGGAGGCCTTAATCCACACGTTCGTTCGCACGGTATTGACAATTTTAATCCACGTTACAAACTCATTTGTAGAAGCCGTTGTGAAAATATAATCGATTGAGAATGCTCTTTCTGTACTTGTTGGTTTGAATTGAAGTTTTAAAAAAATATCTCGTCTGCAGTATAAAAGAATACTGGCCACATTATTCAAAATATTTTTAGCGCGTTACCATAGACCGAGTCCGCATATCACTGGTCAGATTCCCTCACTTCTGAGTTTCACAGATTAGACAATCTTGTCGTAATGACAGTTGCGTCAACTCAACAGTATACAATGTCTGCCAGACACCTCTGGAGCGACACTACAAAAAATACTACAGGAACATAGTCCATAAAGTACTACAACGCCATCTATGACACAAATGAAGAACTAACATCAAAAAAAATTCTGAATGCGCTAATAAACTTATCCGCGATTTAAAACTGTATAGAAAACCCGACAACAACTGTCGAACAGTAGCCCACCAGACACAACACCCGTCTGGTCGGAGGATCCTCCCTTTTCCAGAACTTTACACCCCCTTTACCTCCATCATCCTAAGCAGATCACGCAAACAAGGTTTTTTAACAATTTTCTGATTTAGAAGAATTTCCATGGAGTTTCTCGCCCGTTCTTCTCCATAGAGATCTACGCTTTGGAATGGGCAACTACAGTACTTTCACAGTTTTTATGCCTTGTGACTGGGACTGTAGCTTCATTTTATTGTTGTCTTTGTTTCAAAAATTCAAAAGTGCCTGTAACTGGCCTACTAGAAATAAATGCTTTGATTTTGAACACATCTCAAATATTTATCAAATGCATCTCCATAACGTTTCTTGTTCGTGTTAAGGTGCCTGTTGTCTCGGAGCGTCTTATCTCAACACAGCGGCTCGCAGCCGTTCGTAACAGAACCTGATACTCAATTTACAAGCTGCACTACTCACTAGAAACGGACCTTGAATAATGAACAACAAAGCTGAGCTCGTTCTGAAAGCAATTAATTCAGACTTCAAAAACAATAGACTTTAGATGATCTTTCTTTTTAGTATGCAGAGTTTGATTAGTGAATCACTTCTTTAGAGAGAAGCAAAGCTATGGCAGGTACCGTCGCTTATCAGTAATCTCAGAGTTACATATATCGAGTGCACTACTACGCGAGGTCAACAAAGGGATGTGCGATTAACGCTTGTGCGACAAAACTGTACGGCGACTCACCACAGTTTGAATGCACGCAAGTGCGACAAACAGAAGCTCGAAATCATGCTAGTGCGGCAGTAGTTCGAGAACGAAGTCCGACTAACGCTTATGCAACACTACTGTCTATATAGGGGTAAAATGACCCTTTACAAGACGTCAGCGAAGCATTCTGTACGTGTACACATATGTACCCAGTTTTTAAATCAGAGAAAAAAACTGAAATATTATCTATGCCTTTAAAACTGCAACACATACCTCCTTCGCAAATGACATACTACTACCTTTTTCAAAGCGCTTGAAAGTCAAGAACCAAAAACATAGATACCTATGCTTTACACCTTGTGCTTAAGACACAAATTACAAACAACATTAGTCTAGCCACAGACTTCGCTAAACAAAGCCAACCTGTTCGGAATACTTACTGTCAACGTCTTGCAAACTAACTTCGGTTTCCGAACTCACATTAATGTTTATTAAAGCAACTCCTGGAGCTGACGGTTTTGTGGTGCAACTTGGGAGAGGTATGACCAGCACTGTGGTGGGTAGGGTTAGTTGTAAGTATCTGGATAATTGAGAGATCGTTTTGTGCGGCCGCTACCACTAGAGTAATTACTTCCTACTAGCGACCCGCCCTTGCTTCGCATAGCGCCACCTATCGGGTCCAAAACTATATCTAATGTAGCCTACATTTTAAGTTAAGCATCTAGCAGTAGAGCGGTGAAAACTGCGTTCAAATCCATGCAGTAGTTCTTGCGTTATGCACGTACAAAGATACAGACAGAAAGACAAACAGACAGACAAAAATTCTAAAAACTGTTGTTTCGGCTTCTGTTGTTCTAATAGTATATTTTTTCAATATCTTCAATGTACAGACATTGGCCAGTTACAATTTTATTGTATGTATGTGTATGGTGACTGAAGTAAGTAAGTAAGGTTTGAGTATGAATGTGGATGAGTATAAGAGTAGAGCAAGACCAAAGAAACGATGGATGGACTGTCATGTAAAGGAAGATATGGCAAGAAAGGAGGTGTCTGATGAGATGACGAGTAATAGAGAAGTATGGAAGAAGAAAATGAATTGGGATAAGGGCAAGAGACTGATGATGATGATGATGGTGAATTCATATGGGAGTTTACTACTGTTAATGTCGTACAGAGGGCCTGGGAAAGTAAAAAATGTATTAAAATACATTACAAATAAATGTAAATGGTTTTGTGCTGTCTACCTTCAAAATCAGATTC
The DNA here is from genome assembly GCA_910589295.1 of Noctua janthe. Taxonomy (NCBI): domain Eukaryota; kingdom Metazoa; phylum Arthropoda; class Insecta; order Lepidoptera; family Noctuidae; genus Noctua; species Noctua janthe. Next base: position 4,839,004 of record OU342556.1, on the reverse strand, counting down.
CATTAAAATCGTTTTATAAAAAGAAATGCCTTGAATTTTTGTTTTGCATGACCGACTGTATGGAGTTAAAACAGTAGATCAACTGACATTTAACATACAAATGGATACAATGCTGTGAGTATCAGTTTATAAGACTAGGAACCCTTAACTTTTTGCCTCATCACGCGACGTGAAGCGGTCTGCTATGCTGTGGCCGTTCATGCGACGTCACGTGATGGTGCCTTACAATTATGTTCGAGCCATAAAATAGCCGCAGTGTATCTGTTTTGGCCACTAGGGAAGACATTCAACGATATTTTTTATTTTGACCATCTATGATGTAATTGATTTTGGCTTGGCAATGAATGTGTTAATAAAATTAGCTAGGATTTCTGGTTTTCTCGATAGAACTATACAAGGTGTAAACGGACCCTTCACAAAGCCGTCAACAAAGCATTATGTGCATCAAACTAAGGAACTCTACTAAAAAAATATTTCTAGGAATCGACTTTTTTTTTTGAGATGAAAAATCACGGTACGACTCAATGTAACGCATTCAAAACATTGTGCTGATGGATGCTTTGAATAGTACGAGGGTCACGAAGGTATTTGAAGTAAAGTTATTCAAAGACCCTAAATATCTCGGTTACTAGAAGGTTCCCACGTATGGTCTAGAACAAAACAGTGATCGTAATGATGGGGAGAACAAGTGCCTTTCGGCTTCGAAACACCCATTATATACTGCGTACTTGGCAAATCTCCGTTGAGATTGGTCGCCGTTCCCTTAATCAGTCTGGAAGATATTATTGTAATAGTTTTACGTGCCGATTTAAAGACCACATGTAACTTGTACTACTGATTTCTCCCACACATGGTCACAACGCTGTGTTCAACACAATTTTATCGCACGTCCCTACAGGCCGCCGACAGGACAACATTGATAACGCACGTTACGATAATTGGATCCCACCCGCCATTTGTAATTCAAATTTTTATTACAAAACGTTTATTTCCCTTAGCTGGGAATTACAGGTGTAAATATTTAGACTACGATTTGTATGTTTTTAACAATATTCAAGAATTTTATAAATTTATTCTGTTATCAATTGTAATAAAAAATAGTCCTCCTGACCGTTTTCTGTCCGGTGGCCAATTTTAGCAGAGTTTAGCCATTGGTGCGGAAGGTATTATGGTGCACATTGTGTGCGCAGACACAGGTGCACTCTCTATTCCCCCAATCTCATAATCCGAAGGGCAATCCGACACGACTGGAGAAGAGAGAACAGGTGCAGAACCAAACGCCTTAACGTGCTTTCCGAGGCACGGATATTGATATATTGGGGAAATAGTCGGCAAGTCAAGATATGGTGATAAGAATAAAACAGCTAGATACCGTTACAACTATATTCCGACTGACACTGGGCTACATGAAATTATCGCATATTTGTCAGTTATCTATATACATATATAAAATAGTAAACTGACTGACTGGGTGAAATATCAACACACAGCCCAAACCGCTGGTCCTAGAGACATGAAACTTGGAGAGTGTGTTCTTTGTGAAGAGTATCCACTAAGAAATGATTTTTGGGAATTCCACCCCTAAAGGGGTAAAATAGGGGATGGAAGGTTATATGAAAGTCCGTCAGTTTTGAAGTTATGATCTTCAAATTTTGTGTTTAGGCTTGACGAATGAAAATTAATCTAAAAAAAGCTAGTCCACATATATGATAATGAGAGAGAACATTAATTTAGGTTTACCCACACACATCACAGATACCTACTTTTTATCCTGATAGTACGATCGTCCTGGTAGTACGATCGTCCTGGTAGTACGATCGTCCTGGTAGTACGATCGTCCTGGTAGTACTACCGTACTGGTAGTACGATCGTCCTGGTAGTACGATCGTCCTGGTAGTGCGATAGTCCTGGTAGTCCGATCCCGTGGGACATTCACCGAACACCACGCGGGCGAAGCCATGGCCAAAAGCCAGTTAATAATAATTGTCTGACGTACTCCACGTAATCCACGTATCAAGTGCTGCTCACCATTATTTTGTGATTCTCTTTTTCTGAAGGTTCTGTAACCATCATTTGCCTAACCTTTTCCCAAATATATTCGGTCAGTCTTACTGGATGCTGCTGAGTATCAGAGATTCTGTCGCAGTTAGATTTAAAACGTTTTGACTTTACAGCTATACCCTACAATGTTGCCAATGGTGTTCTGCCATGTCTGCTTTGTGCTCGGAGTTTTTCAGCTAAAGTTAGACATGCTATCCACTTAAGAGCACACCAAAGCTCTAGAAAGCCATCGAATACAGTCGCTAGCATCATCATCATCATAATCGTCATCAGCCTATAGCAGACCATTCCAGGGCATAAGCCTCTCCAGTAGGCATTCAAATCCATTCTGACTTTCTACTATACAAACCTCACCTGAATCAAGTCTTGTATATCTACAAAACGTACTTACCAACCCCAGATAAAAGTGTCGGATTTAAATTGATAATCCGCCACTGCACAAGCGTCGGTCGGTCCGAGAGTGCCGTGGCGGATGCTCAGCAATTATAAAATGTTCACAACAGTTCCGCTGTCCCGGGAGCCGGGAACAAAAAGAACACGAAGAAACTTAGCGGGCGATTTGCTTTTTTTTATTTGCAACGCTCTGCCTGTCCTGTTGTTTTTTTTCGTTCCATAAAGTTTGAAACGATTCTCTAAAGTGCTTTTTTGAATTGGTTTCTGTTCTAGTTTGTCAAAAATTGCTTCATGCGTTGTAAACTCGATAAATATGAATATTATTGAATTGTCAAACTGAATAATATTTGAGATCATTAGTCTGTTGTTACGCAATTACGCCATAGGATGTTTGCTGTATGGTTTGTTATTTATCTATACTATGTACTGTGATTAGTTTTATTTCATTCTGAACTGAAGCAAATGTTAAAAAAAAAACTTAGGCATAAATCAAGAATGAAACAAAGGACTCGCTCGTCTTAACTAAGCGAGTTCCAACTCGCTCGTTCTACTTCTTCTAACTTCAAAAGAAGAAAGAAGAAGAAGTTATAAAATATCAGTTGTTCTACTGATTAAACTCCATTCAGTGCAATGGCCATGCAAACCAAAATTAACAAAGCATTTTTTTTAATAAACGACTTTAATTGGAATGTGTTATTCGGAAGTAGAAAACATAAAATCATTTACATTAATCTTACCGTACGATTTATTTAAATTGTACAGACTATATTGCAGTAAATTTGATATTGATACTTGTTAAGCGAAGTTTGTTTAAAAGAATGAACGGGATTAATGTAAGCTTATCATTATCAGCAGCTTGTGTCCGTCATATGTAAATTCTCATAGTTATCGCTGATGGAGCATTTAAGCAATCTAAAAAACTTTTTTGTTTATTGTGTCCTGAAATTCCTTCTAAACAAATCAAATCCTAAATCAATCAAACAATCAAAAAAAAAAGCAATCTAATTTCATATCTTAATTTAAAAAGAAATAATAAATAAATAATTATTATAACTAGAAGACGGGATATTTACCATGTTTATTTTTTTAAATATCCCGTCTTCTAGTTATAATAATTTTAGTGACCATGAAAGTTTCGTTTCGTGGCTAAATAATAACAGCCGCTCGGGTCGATCATTAGGTTAAGCCGTGCTTGCCTAGGTTGGTCTGTGGATGGGTGACCGCCCGTTACATACCGAGTTTCCTCCGTGCCTCGGAAAGCACGTTAAGCCGTTGGTCCCGGCTGTCATTTGTAGATCTTTGACAGTCGTTAGGCAGTCAGTGGCCCAAAAAAACCTGACAACCAGTCTTACCAAGGGGTATCGTATTACCCAGTACTAACTGGGTTGTGGAGGTCAGATAGGCAGTCGCTCCATGTAAAATACTGGTATTCAGCTGCATCCGGTTAGGCTGGAAGCCGACCCCAATATAGTTGGGAAAAGGCTAGGCAGATGATGAGTGACCATGAAAGTTTAAAATAAATAAATATTTATTTGTCTCACACAGGACGAAACATGATTAAAATAAACGATAAAACAAAACATATACAAAGAAAACATAAGAAAAGGTTAAAAATAAAACATAAATTAAACTAACATTGCAAACATATGTCACAAAGAACAATCAATCAATTAGTTTAAATTTCGTCCCTTTGAAATACCTACAATTTTTATTCTCCATCTATAGCTTCCGGTCTATTTGATGTTGGTAAAAATAAAATAATGAAAATTAGACAAGATAAAATGTGCGCATCGCGTGGTTATAACAAAACCCTAGGCAGAGCTTTGTTTCAGCACGAAAATTAAGCGTTTTCCTACTGAAAATTAGGTTCAGAATAAATATTATAAATGGGCGAATTCTGTAGGCTAGTGTCGGGAAGACGATGAGAAAAGTATTGGTTGAGACATATTCGCGAATGAACCGGAATTACAGCTGTTCCACCTCACAAAAAGGACTTAGTTGAAAAAACTAAAAAACCTGACTGAAAAAACTGAAAAGCTAAAAACAAGCACATTTCAAATTAAGCAAAAGTTGGAGCCCTCATTTGAATATAAAATAATGAAAATGGAATGGGCTACTTCTAGCTATCCCAATTACCCTCCTCTTGGTATTCGCCGCTGTCGGGTAACAAACACAAGCCTCCTTCGCCGCAGTCGGGTAAAGATAAATTTTCTCAAATATCTTTATTAGAACAAAAACACATTTCACAAAGTAATTGCGTACGTAAATAGCTGCATTAGTTAAAAACTGTATCGCAGCTATTAACCACCTCAGATAACAGCGTTCCAGATACAAACATTAAAATAGTAAACAACAGCCAACCTTCAGTAATAGAAGAACCACCAAAGCAGAAAAAAAAGAAGTAGTTTGCAAAACGAGCCGTTTCGAATATTGGGACATTTAGTGAAGTTTAACATCGAGGCTCGATATAATAGAAAAATCTTCAATACAGCCTAATTCAATTCACAAAGAAATACTCATATGAAATCCTAAGAAGCCATACAAAGTTTTATTTCTGAAATTCTCCTGTATAAGATTTTCCCACAATATCGTATATTTATTTAGGACCGGATATAGGGGATTCCGTCTTTTATCCGTGGTCGAAATATGGGTTTGGCTTACTGTGTATTGTCATTTTATGTCTAAATAAAAATATTTATTCGAAGGCAATCCAACGGGTAGAATTTATGAATAATCGTGTTTATTGCAGTAACAGTTTGTTATTGTTGTGAGTGATGTTCGTGGCAGGCGCGGTCATGGAATGTGAGAGCGAGAACGCACGCCTTTTTTTTCGGATGGGAAATCATCAAATGACCCCCCCACTCTGGGCGGAGCGGAAGGGAGTGTCCGACTTGTACTGACTAAAACCCATCCATGTTCTTTCTTTGCCCTTTGTGTTCCAGAGCCACGGTATCTCTTTCGAACAGTCCCGCAGCCCTGGCAGGCATCGGCCCTTGCGGACCCCTACTTATTTGCTGACATCTCTTTGAGGCGCACGTGGAACACGAACGCGCCGTCGACACGGCCTGTCGTCATAAGACGGCCGGACGGCGAGCTGGCCCATAACTCGCCGTCCACAGGCCCGCGCCTACGGTGGCCGGGAGCCACCACGTGACCCCCAACGCCCAGGGCGTCTCCCGCGGCGGCTGGGACGTGAGGTTCTTTCCCTCTCACGTCCCTCTTTCTCTCTCACGTCCCACACGCCTAACGCACGCCTTGTATTGTATTGTATTGTATTGTATAACGGGCTGGTGTCCGCAACTCCACGTCAAAGCGCGTATTTTGCGTGCGGGTGGGAAATCTATTCGATCCACCCTAACTCCCCAGGAAAGGCCAGCAGCGCCTTGGTGTTGCTGACAATCTCGCGGAGAGTACCTGGGGTACCGAAGTACTTTGCCCTGTATGTTGCAACCACTGGGCAATGTTGAAGCACGTGGGCTGCTGTTTCGTCTTCCTCCATGCAGGCTCGGCACAGGGGGCTGTCTGTGACTCCTATGACAAAGAGGTGTTTATTAAAAGAGCCGTGTCCACTGTCCAGTGATGGCGGCTGTAAGTGTGCGCAGCTGTAGTTTGGACAGCCTAAGCGCTCGTTTGGTGAGGCGGCCATCGATAGTGGGAAGTGCTTCCTTGGCCTGCCTGCACTCGCCATGGTCCAGCCACAGCTTGTGGTGTTGTTCGCTGGTTCGTTTCCTTACCAGTGTGTAACGCACGCCTTACAATGAAGTAGTTTCAAACTCTCGTACTGTATATTGCCATACCCACTGGCACGTTTTACGCCCGATCACGACCTCTTTAAATGTGACTCGTACGCCGACTTGCGTTAAGCAACACACTGTATTATTGGTACTTCCTTCGCTTGAGTAGGCACCGTTGCGTAGCAAGTTACGTTGCAGTGCGTTATAGCAAGCTCCTTCCTTTAATTCCTTCGGCGTGCAGCTTGTTGCGGTTGTGACTGCAACGGCCGCGATTCGAGCTGATAAGTTTATAGACTTAACATACCTAGTTGACTTACTTAACATTGTTCCGGAATTCTAGACTTACATGGTGTAAACAGACTCTTCAGGAAACCCTCAACCAAGCATTTTGTACGTCAAACTATGTAACTCTACGCAAAATCTAATGCAGCGAAACGGTTTACAGTAGGACTCAGTGTAACGCACTCTAAATACTGTGCTGATGGATGCATTAATTAGTACAGGGGTCATTGAGGTATTTAAAGTAAAGTTACAGAATCAAAAACTTGTATTTAAAAATAAAACTTGTGAAAAAGTTGGTAGTTTGAACTCCAATATCTCCATAACTAGATGGGTCCCACGTATAGTCCAGAACAAAATGATCGCAATGTCGGGGAGAACGAGTACCTTTTGGCTTCGTTAAGGGTCCTTTTACACTCTTTATAAAACCAGTATTACATCAAACATACGTAGAACAAACATAGCAGCAATAAAGCAGATGACCTCAAAGAGTTTAATTAGGCTCATCAATTAACAATTTAAATTCGCTTTTATTAGCGTTTAGAGGATTCTAACTATCCTAACTAATATTATAAATGCAAGAATAAGTTTGTTTGTTTGTTACCTTTTCACGTCAAAACCACTGAACCGATCATCCTGAAATTTTGCATACACGTTGTCGGGTGTACAGAAACGAACATAGGGTACCTTTCATCCCGTAAAAAGTACTGTTCCCGAAGAAAACAAAATAACGTTCTTATGATAATAGGTGGCGCCACGTGTCTTTCGTATCATGATTGAATTGACGAGTACAACCCGAATTGATTGTCAAATCCTAAATTAACGCGAGAGAAGCCGCGGGCTAAAGCTAGTTGTGAATAAATAATGAGCCTACTAATGTTATCAGCGTTTGAAACTATACATTATTTAGTTGACAGTTATATATGGATTCACGTTGATATCGACTATTGATAGATGAGGTTCTAATTGGCAGAATGATGAGGGCTATGCAGCATTGGAACAATTATATCGGTCCTACTATGTATTCGAAACATTTTGTGCAGTTGAATTGTGATTTGCAATTGTTTCTGTGAACTCTATGAAAACATAACATAACATCACGCCTGTAATGCACGAAGGTTTAGGCAGAGGTGTACCTTATGGTGGGACGTGAGAGGGAAAGAACCTCACGTCCCAGCCGCCGCGGTAGACGCCCTGGGCGTCGGGGGTCACGTGGTGGCTCCCGGTCACCGTAGGCGCGAGCCTGTGGACGGCGAGTTATGGGCCAGCTCGCCGTCCGGCCGTCTTATGATGACAGGCCGTGTCGACGGCGCGCTCGTGTTCCACGTGCACCTCAAAGAGATGTCAGCAAATAAGTAGGGGTCCGCAAGGGCCGATGCCTGCCGGGGCTGCGGGACTGTTCGAAAGAGATACCGTGGCCCTGGGACACAAAGGGCAAAGAAGGAACATGGAAGGGTTTTAGTCAGTACAAGTCTGACACTCCCTTCCGCTCCGCCCAGAGTGGGGGGGGGGGGGGTCATTTGATGATTTCCTATCCGAAAAAAAAAAAAAGGTGTACCTTATAGTACACCCACATTTCGTCAGTTATGTTTAAGTCCCATGTTTTATGTCCAACTGAAAACAAAGTTACTGCTGCAGTTTGACGAAAAAGTCCCTAATCTCAAAAACTAAATATATAATCTTATTAAATCTTATTAAATCTTTAACCCTCAGTTACATATATGGAGAACCGCATCTATTTTATTATTTTGATAATTTGGCATAACGTTTGTGAAGCGGTTCATAGAAGGCACCTAGGTACCTACTCTACTACTAAACAGGCTGTGACATAAGGATGGATAGACAGACGGACAGACAGAGGACAAGGCAAATCTGTAAGGGTACCGATTTAGCCACCTTAAAAGTAGTCAAAGGAAATGTTGTGGACTGAATAAATTAAATATCGACATTATAAAAAGTTTCAGAAACTGAAATATTTATTACTTCGTGAAATGCTTCTTGCTGGCGGTTCAACACGAAACTTTTACCAACTACGAGGTAAAAAATCTAAATAAAAAAAACCCAATGAGAAAAACTTTTGCCATTTCACTTGCTTTTCATTTTAATTTTATTGCCTTTAAAGTAATATGCGGTAAGTTGGATCGCTAACAACTTTTGGTTTTATTAGAGTTGAAACTTTAAGTTAAAACAATAAGAATCTACTTTAGTTTAGAAGTACGTTTGCCTTTTTTTTTTTTTTTGGATGGGATATGACCCGGGGGGGTCATATCCCATCCGGCATCGGCCCATGCGGACCCCTACTCGGTTGCTGACATCTCTTTGAGGCGCGCGTGGAACACGAACGGAGCGTCGACACGGCCTGTCGTCATAAGACGGCCGGACGGCGAGCTAGCCCATAACTCGCCGTCCACAGGCTCGCGCCTACGGTTTGCCTGGAGTGGGACTTTTCAGGTTTTCATGTTTTTTAGGAACTTGATTGATGCCTTTGAGTTCCGTTACAGAGAGGCTCGTGCTTAAGTACTAATAACCATATGGATCGATCAAAGGAGCGAAAAAAGGAGGAGCTCGTAGCTAAATAATAACAGCCGGTCGGGCCGCGCCGCCTAGGTTGGTCCGTGGATGGGTGACATTACAAACTGAGTTTTATCCGTGATTCGGAAAGCCACCAACGCCGTTGGTCCCGGCTTTCAATTGTAGATCTTTGACAGTCGTTAAGTAGTCAGTGGCCCGAAATCTGACAACCAGTCTGACCAAGGGATATCGCATTAAAAAGTGCTAACTAGGTTGTGGAGATCAGATAGGCAGTCGCTGCTTTCAAAATACTGGTATTCAGCTACATTCGGTTAGACTGGAAGACGACTCCAACAAAGTTGGGCCATTTATATAAGCCAAAAATCTGACAACCTGTCTAACCAAAGAGTATTAAGTTATCCAGTACCAGAGGCCCGAGCACGACCGTAAACGTAACGTAAAAACGTAAATTTTTTAATCGAAATTAAAAATTATCCTAGATGAAGCTAGCACATGACCGTGGAGATAGACACAAGAAAAGAGAGGCCTATACCCAGCAGGGGGTGAGTTCGGGCTGTGGATGATGATGATTGATTTGATAGATTTTGTTAATTGTTTGCAGCAAGCACAATCAGTATCTTCTATAAATATGAATAAATTCTTAAAATTGTGAAGAAAAACGGTGAAGGAAAACATCGTGAGGAAACCGGCATGTTCTAGAACCAAAAATTCGAAGACATGTGACATCTACCAACCCGCACTGGGCCCGCGTGGTGGATTATAGCCCATTCCCTCTCATAGAGAGGAGGCCTGCGTCCCAGCAGTGGGAACATTAATGGGCTGATTATGCTGCAGCTGCTGCTTAAAATTATGAACATATTTTTTGTGTAACCAGTATATTTATTTTAAAATTTGACGTATTTTTGTTACATTTACACCGTGCACTCGTGCTAGGGCCTCCAGGTTGAGAGTTAGATGATCAGTTGCTCTTGTAAAACACTGGTATTCAGCTATAAAATACTGATATGTGGTTAAACTGAACGCCAACCCTAACATAGTTGAGAAAAGGCTCGAGATAATGATAACACACTGTCTACACATTTCAAGCCTACATAGTTATGTAATATATACAGGGTGGGTAAAAATCGTGGATCAAATGAAAAAGGGCGATAGTTGGGGTTATCTGGGTAATTTTTCGGCAGTACGTTTTTTTACAGTAAGGTTCTTGAGTTACAAATAACTTTTCGTAAGACTTAAAATATATTGAAAAAGTGCCAATACTCATAAATCATGGTAAACATTGCAATAAAAGCACTTTTGTAATGATGATACATTTCCTAGAAGTAACTAAACACCATTTTATTTTAAAAAATAGGTATTATATTATTTTCTTAGAAACCACTCAAGTAGTCATAATTTTTAAGTAGATCAAGTTAGGACTCTGCCATTTAGCTATTTTTTTTTTACTGCAAATAAAACAAACTATCTCCCTGTTTTGTTTGATCCACGATTTTTAACACACCCTGTATAACTTTGTCATTTTTCTTCACTCCGTTCGATACAAATTATATGCCATAAAGAAAGATAAGCCAGGCACTGGGGATGCGAAGCACTTAAGGATTTATAATGCTCTTGGTTTGACCATAAAAAAAAAAAACATTTTAGTATTTTCAGCATCCATTAGTAGGGTTCGTCAAAAAAGTTTCTGCGATGTGTGGTTCAACAAACTGCAACTATGGAAACTTTATGAAGTCATTGTACTCTTTATGCATGGTCATACTGCTGTAGTATGCGTCAATTTGAATGCAGAGCAATGTCCTTTTCAGTACTAAATTTGTATATAATAATAGTGAAATATGGATAAAGTTTGCAGTGAAAAGTGGAAATAATCATTAATTTAAACATTTCGCTTGTTTGTGACATTAATAACATAACTCGAAAAATAAGAAATACAGGATAGTGTTATTTTAAGTGAGACCAAAAATATACTTATTATATTGTTTTTATTTGCATAGAAATCTTTTATCAAAACATTTATTTTAGGTATTTCGTAACTTAATTGAATACTAACTTTTATTAATTTTATATTCAACTAATTACAAGCGACATCGAAAAATTTATATTTTTGAGTTTTGTCATACTTGTCGCAAAGGAGCGATTTGGGTGGCAAATGCTTATTACCTATGATCAAAAAACACAGCGGCCATAGCACGAACGCATTATACGCTAGGCCCATTCCGGCGAAAAATTGCAACAATAGTAAAAACCTTTTTTTTTTTTTTTTTTTTTTTTTTCGGGTGGGAAATCATCAAATGACCCCCCCACTCTGGGCGGAGCGGAAGGGAGTGTCAGACTTGTACTGACTAAAACCCATCCATGTTCCTTCTTTGCCCTTTGTGTTCCAGGGCCACGGTATCTCTTTCGAACAGTCCCGCAGCCCTGGCAGGCATCGGCCCATGCGGACCCCTAGTTATTTGCTGACATCTCTTTGAGGCGCACGTGGAACACGAACGCGCCGTCGACACGACCTGTCGTCATAAGACGGCCGGACGACGAGCTAGCCCATAACTCGACGTCCACAGGCCCGCGCCTACGGTGGCCGGGAGCAACCACGTGACCCCCGACGCCCAGGGCGTCTCCCGCGGCGACTGGGACGTGAGGTTCTTTCTCTCTCACGTCCCGCCACCTCCTTCACTAGCATGACTGCTTCGCAGAAGGAGGTGATGGCTTCCCATTTCCTCTCGCTCCGGACCATGGCTTGAACCAGGGGCGCTAGGCCCATTGCGGCGAAAAATTACAACAATAGTAAATACCTTGGTGTAATAATTTCCTTCGAAGTATTCAAATCGAATTACAGATCCAACAAATTATGTTAATCGCGACCACGATATCTGCACTAAATATTAAAATAATTTCACTATTCAAACACAAAGCTAAACATTAGGAATTCAATTGTCCACGGTATCAGAGCGAGCCTCAGGCTAAACGATTTAAGCCTGGCACACACTGAGTACAGTTGCAGGATGTGCAATAGTGAAAAAACTGCACAGTGTTGTAGAAAAATGAAATTTTCAACTTGGTCTATTTGAACTCATTGCTAGTACCTCCGTTTTTGTTTACCCTAAACCTTTTGACCCCTTCTTAAGGGGTCATTGTGCGTACTTATCAATATGTCTTGTATGTGTTGTTGTCTTTGTATGTCTTGTCTTCGCAAGAGTGTTGTTGAATTGTGTTAGTTATATTTAGATATTAATATTCTGTGTTAAGATTTTTGTTGTTAGATTTTTAAGTATTAGCCGTAAGTTGATTTTATTTGGTAACCACTATTGTATTGGGGTCATCTTGTAAAGATAGTGTGTGTAAGTTAATAATAATAAATAAATAAATAAATAAATAATGTCATTTACTATGGAATCAAACACAAAAATTATGAAGAAAAATCTGCTATATTTGTGTTCACATAATTATTATATAGACGTAAGGTTTGGATGAGTCATTCGCGATTGATATAACACTTTAATAACCTAACTCAACTTTACGGCGTTTGTGGTGTGAATTCTAACGTGGTTTCTGCACCTCGTCTTAGAACACCACTTTTAACTGCAGGAAGTGGTGTTCCGGCGCTTCCACTGGCAAGTACCACACGAAAGCAGTGTCATAAGGTACAAATTAATTTGGGTACTTACATAGTTTTTAAGGTTCTGTTTACTAACACGGTTTGTATTTTACGATATACACGAATACTTTTAGGTCGTTCTGGAACCGAAACACAGTAACTCCTGTCGAGTAATAGTTACTATTGGCATATTCTTTTTTTTTTTATGACGTCTAATATAGAAGTTAGAAATTTATCACATTTTTTCTGTCATTCGAGTTAAATCTTAGTAGGGCTCCCACTATTTCATTCATAAACGCAATAACGTGCGCGGCTCAGCTGTGCGCGTAAATTCGTCCGACGTCCATTGACCCGCTCAACTGCGAGTCGGTTGAGCGGGTCAATGGACGTCGGACGAATTTATTAACCGACTGCAAGTAGTATTTCATTTCAGGTCCGATTTAGGTTGGTGTAGGTTCATTTACCTACATCATTTCTCGTTCGTATCAGAAGCACGGCACGGTGTTTACCACTATCACATCTCTTTGTTAACGAGAGAAATTAATTGGCATTTAATTCACCACTCTCGCATCACGAAATCACTACTACTCGTACCTATTGAACTAGACTCCGACACGACGACAGTACGCTTGGGAATTAGGCCTTAAATCGAGTGTCGACCAATCGAAACTCCCTACCTGATTCATAAAATAATACTGCCTAAAACATTTTTTTTGCGGTAATGCTGGCGGCTGTTACAAACGCAGACAATTCGCACAGAAAAATGAATCGTTTCGGCTGTCGAATAGAGTTCATTATTAGTTGGATGTATTATTAGGTATTGGAGGTATTAGGTTGGAATTAAGACCTTATAAACCTCATAAAGTGAACCGTGTAATTCGGTTGTGCATCTTTGTAACAGTCAGGTCGGACACGAGACAATAGGTTTCTCAGAATAATTTTAGTAAACTGCGTATTTTACTTAGGTACCTAGTTTAGGTAAAATTTCTAATTTTCACCGTTTACGGTTAAGAAATAAAGTCTAAATTCGCTTTTCGTATTTTTATTTGTGTACCAATTTATCTATCGCGTAGGTACCTATTTGCGCGACCGATCCTTTGGTTAGAACGGTATACATAACATCATGCCTGTTATCCCCGAAGGGTTTGGCAGAGGTGTACCTAATGGTACACCCACATTTTTCGCCAGTTATGTTTAATTCCCATGTAATAAGGGGCGAGCTTATTGCCATCAACCGGGCACAAATTCATACTAAATATTTTATTTTTGTTTATGTAGGTACCTACCTACTAACTTTGTAAGTACTCTTTTATTATCAAGAAAAGGTATTGCAGGCGCAGGCGTATTTAAAAAATTGGAGCTATCTATAAACATAATCAACTTATAACTAACTAAGGCTAAACACTTTTTAAATAATTTACACTTTCCTGTATCGAAGCAACTGCTCAAAATGGAGTCCACTTTGCTCGATACACAAACGGGCACGTTTAATCACATTGTCTTTTAATTTTCCTAATGTGTATCTGTCACTTTTCACTATCGCACTTCTTAACTCATCTCGAGTAGTATGCTCCTCGAAATAAACTAGTCTTTTAATTTCGGACCACAAATAAAAATCCAGTGGTGTTAAGTCAGGGCTCCTTGCGGGCCAAGCCACAGGGCCACCACGACCTATCCACTGCTCACCAAACTCACTGTTAAGGTACGCACGCACTGCAGGATGGTGGAGGTGAAGGGAACTTGAGGGTCGGTGATTCCACGTGCGCGCAGTGAGTTCAGGTATTCCGGCTGAGCATAAAGTCGTCTAGCCTCTTCCAGGTTATTGTGCGCCATCCCATAAAAATCCACCATTGCCCAATACTCCACATTGGAGTACGCGTATTGCCGACTCATTTTTAACATGTTATTAGGTTGCGCGTGAGTGACCGAACACGAACCGCGCGACGGCTAGACTGTGTAAGCGTGGGGTGGGGGCGTGGCTTACGGATCGATGAATGGATTTTTCAATGGGTACCGTTCGCATGTGTTGCCGACCGTGAATACGTTTTACACACACATATGCATTTACCGCAAGGAAGCGTTACTTCGAGTTCTCATTATTTCACAAAAAAAAACATTAAATTAAATTTTTCGTGATTTTTTTTATTTTTACTTTTTGAAAAAAATAGTCCCAATTGTTTCGAAATCGATGATTGAGTTTATGGCTTTCGGTTCCAGAACGACCAAAAAATAACCGTGTATATCATGGTAGTCTGTAAGATATTTATCTATGGGCAAAGTTCCCTGAAAATAAATAAGTGTTCAAATCAAAATCAAATCAAATCAAATCATTTATTTGCAATGAATGTAGGTTAAATTAAAATACAGGTGGAGTAGAAAGGTGTGAGCCATGTACATTCTGCCTGGAAATAGGCACGCAAAAATTAAAATTAAAATATTAAAAAAATTGTCAAGAGCATCAAAAAATAGAAATTACAAATGTCACTGTTAGAATTATTACAATAATACAATTATACATTGATTAATATTAAAAAAAATGTCAAATTAAAATGTCACTTGAAAATTAAATTTAAATTAATGTATATTAGGTTCTTAAGTTCAAAATAATATTTATTATACACATTGAAAATTAAAAAGTGTTGTCCATTAAAAAATCATTAATGGAATAATAACATTTTTCTATTAGGAGGTCCACTAATTTCTTTTTAAAGTTTTTAATTGTATAATTTTTAATTACATCTGGCAATTTATTGTGTATGGTAGGACCCATACAAATAACACTTTTCCTCAATAATGCTGTGTTACAGGACTCAATGTGTAATAAATTCTTGAATTGATTTCTGATAGGACGTTTTCTAGTTTCCGTCATCGTGGGAAATAGGTTTTTATTGGTCTTTACAAACATGGCCATTTCCAGGATATACAATGTCGGAAATGTAAGCACTTTTAGGGACTTAAACTTTGGTTCGCAACTGTCTGTGGTCTTCAAACCACACATCGCTCTAATGCAACGTTTTTGCGCCTTAAATATGTACTCCCTTGAGCTGCAATTGCCCCAGAAAATAATACCAAATCTTAGAACTGATGCAACCAGACCATGATACGCTACTAATATAGTTTGAATGTCAACTTTCTTGGACAACTTTGAAAGGACATATGCCGCTGTATTTATCATTTTGCAAATTTCCTCTGCTTGTGGTTGCCAATTTAGTTGTCTGTCAATGTAAATCCCTAAAAATTTTGCTACTTTAACTTGGTTAATTTTTTGTTTATTGTAGTCTACAGTTACTTCTTTTAAAATTGTGCGTTGATGGAAGTGCATTATGTTAGTTTTTTGTAAGTTTATCACCAAGTTATTTTTGTCAAGCCAATGTACGATATCTTCCAGGGTCTTATTTATGTCCTGTTCATAGCTATCCGGATGTTTACATTTTACTACCGCGGTGCTGTCATCGGCAAATAATACCATTGGATTATCAACATGACGTGGCAAGTCGTTAATATAAGTTAAGAAAAGGGGTGGCCCAAGGACGCTGCCCTGTGGTACACCATATTTTATTGTCCGTCCTTCAGATCGGTATTTTCTTTCACTCTTCGTCTTAGGGCAAATTCTAGTTATTTCCGTGTACTGTTTGCAATCGCTAAGGTATGATTTAATAAGTTTCAGTACATTTCCCCTTATTCCATAAGCGCTTAACTTGTTTAGTAGAATATCGTGGTCGACGCAATCAAAAGCTTTTGACATATCTGTGAAGATTGCGCAAATAGGTACTTTGTTATCAACGTTTTTCATGATAATATTGAGTAATTCGTAAATAGCTGTATTAATGCTTTTGTTTTTCCTAAAACCTTTTTGTTCATTACTTAAAATGTCATATTTGGATAAGAAATTGTTAAGTAATTCATAGATAACCTTCTCTACTACTTTAGACAGTACTGGAATTAAGGCTACTGGTCTGTAATTAGCTATTTCTTCCTTTTTATTCTTCTTGTAAAGTGGTTTAACTACAACAGTTTTTAAGCTATTTGGGAACACGCCAGAGTTAATGCTGAGATTAATAATATGGCTAAGATGTACAGCTATATTGTTCGCCACAAATTTAACAACCCTCGTTGCTATGCCGTCATACCCAATGCTGTTTGCTTTTTAAAGATTTAATTGCTCTAATTACATCTTGGGGTAAAACTGGTGCCATAAACATTGAGTTTAGGTTTTTCGGAGTAGTAAGTACTAGTTTCATGTGACACTTGGGGCGACTGTTGAATTTGATCAATAAAGTAATTATTAAAGATATTAGCAATTTTTTGAGGATCTGTAATTGTTGTATCATGTAATCTAATTTGGGAAATTGGGTCATAAGTGTGTGTTTTGTTATGTATGACTTGCCAAGATGCTTTGATTTATTACTTGAAATTCGTATGAAATAGTTGTTCTGTGATTTTTGAGTTAATTTGATAATCTTTCGAAATTTTTTTGAGTAGTCTTTAAATTTATTTTTATTTTCATTAGTGTTGTGTTATGTTAGTCTAATGTTTAGACACATAACTTTCGACTTGCGCTATTAGATGCTTAAGTAAATGTAAATCAGTTTACTGTCTTGGGTTTCGTCAAAGTCAATTTGTAACTAAAGACGCATTTTACACGCCTCTACAAATTGCCCAGTTGCACAAAATTCCAGTAGCACAAACGCATTCTGTGTGCCCCAGCCATTAAGTCCAGCGCCCAACGCTTGCAAATTATACAGTTAGATTGCTAATGCGTGCATTAAAATAGTGTGAGCGTACAAATTGGTCTAATTGTGCAATTTTGAATACACGCTTGTATTATGCGGCTTTAGTTAGAATTATTTACTGGTTACTTGGGCTAGTGGTGGTTTAGAACATCGTTTTATAACTTCACTAGGGACGAAGCCCTGTTTCACACGGGAAACTGGAATGCACTTGTTGAAAAATTAAGATTTCTAAGCTTTTTTGTGGAGTTTCAGAAATTTCTCAGTAGCAGTCACGGAATCTGGATTCGTGGCCGGTTGATGGCAACAGGCTCGCATATTATATGGGGTTTAAACATAACTGATGAAATGAGGGTGTAGGAATTCTTGGGTGCATCTCTGCCTAACCCTACGGGGATTACAGGCGTGATGTTATGTTATGATATTGAGGGGTTTAAAACAGAGACTCGAAAAGCGACTTTGCATTATACTTTAACTACATACAGGGTGTAAACAGACGCTTTACAAAGCCGTCAACCAAGCATTCTGTACATCAAACCAAGTAACCTTACGCAAAAATTATTGCTGGGAAACCACTTTTTTTTTGGGGTGAAAAATCACGTTTTACGGTAGGACTCGATGGAACGCACTCAAAGCTGATGGATGGATTGAATAGTACTGGGGTCTTGAAGGTGTTTAAAGTAAAAATCTTACATTACAAAAAAGTGTTTAAAAAAAAACTTGTGAAAAAGTTGGACCAATATCTTATATCTTTGATTCACGATTTCAGTATTTAATAATTTTGTACCCCTAAATTTTTGTAATTGATCACTGTGCGTCGTAGATAGAAATCTAAGACAAGACAACAATCGTAGACAAGTCATAATCTGTTGCAAAGCATCACATGATAAAAGCTTCATAGGTTATGTCAGTTCCGCACATTTTTGACGTTTCATCATCGTTACTGACGATGGAATATCACTGAGATAGCGCTAGAAGAACTGTATAGCTCTGTCTCTTTCCCACACTGGAATTACTCCTGCTTTAAAACGTCATAGTAATCTCCCCTGGCCATGTCAATTTGAAAATCAGAATATATTGTCAACAACTCTATAAATAAAAGACAATCCTGTGAGCCGTCTCAGTTCCCGCAACTTATCTTACCCTGAAGACTGGCTTGCAGTCTCATCCAATATCATATCTCAGGGTTGGCAGTTTCATTATTACTAATATTACAACATTTTATTTGTATAACGGTAAGCAAGACTAAGAACAAACCTTTTTTCGATCTGGTGACATTGAAGTTTTCTATCTAGAATTTCTCAGTAGAAACGCAGGCTGGATTCATCATCGGATAGTGCTTGCTCATGGCCCATGGAGCCAACACGGGACTTAAACAGAACTGGGATATCTGAACATAGACTTGACTTGTTATGTTAAGGAATTAGCTTTTAACTCCGGACTACACCAAAACAGAGTCGACCGGAGCGGTGCTGAGACGTGATAAGATTCAACCAATCACAGGAGAGACGAGAGACGTATGTGGATTTCAACTAATGTGATTGGTTGATTCCCACACGTCTCGTCTGCGCTTTTAATGGAGTCCGAGCTTAATGTCAGTTTTTACTAACGAAAGAGGACACATAAATGTAATGTCCAAATAAAATTGCATTCTCAACTTCTGGCTCAACAATCCAGAAGTTGAGAATGCAATTTTATTTGGACATTACATTTATGTGTCGTCTTTAAATTTTGTACCTAGTGTGTAATATTTCGGGCTTTAGTGTATTAGTGTTTGTGGAAACGGGCTTTAGTGTATTTTGTTGCTGAGAGACCATTTCAGTTACCTACATCATTCCATCTTTAAGATGTGATTTAAGGTGTGTCTCCCGGCCACCGTAGTCGCGGGCCTGTGCACGGTGAGTAATGGGCTAGCTCGCCGTCCGGCCGTCTTATGCCGACAGGCCGTGACGACGGCGCGTTCGTGTTCCAATGATGACAATGATGTCAGCAACCATAAAGGGGTCTGCAAGGGCCGATGCCTGCCGGGGCTGCGGGACTGTTTGAAAGAGATACCGCGGCCCTGGAAGACAAACGGCAAAGAAGGAACATAGATGGGTTTTAGTCAGTACAAGTATGACACTCCTTACCGATCCACCCAGAGCGGGGGGGGGGGGGGGGGGGTCATTTTATGACTTCCCAAAAAAAAAAAATTGCATTCTGTACTGTACATCAAACTAAGTAACTTTACGCAAAATTATTGCTGGGAATCGACTTTTTTTTGAGGTGAAAAATCACGTTTTACGGTAGGACTCGATGAAAAGCACTCAAAGCATTGTGCTGATGAATGATTTCCCACCCAAAAAAAAAAAAAAAATAAGGTGTGATTCTTACGTACCCACGTTCTTTTGAGCATTCAACTGCCCTAGTTTTAACAACCCTAGGGTACAATGAACGCAGTATCCGGAACAAGCAGGAAGTAGTTTCAAACTCCGAGAACCACTTTTGAAAAATTTTCAAAGAAATGAATTCAAAAGATTGGACGCTAAAATGGAATTTTTCCATTTCATCGTTGACAAAGCATTGCTTGAGAAGTTTTGCGTCGGGGGAGAAAGAGAGCAATGTCTTTTGTTTCGTAAAATGACTTTTCGGTTTTTAGTTTTTCATAATACGCGGAATATAATCAAATTAATTTGATGATCTGTGGTGACCCTATGGAAAATGTTGAAGGTCGTGGATTCAAACCCTGACTGACCTTTGCGTAATTTATGTCATCACCACTGCCGTTACATAAATAAATAAATACAACCATCATCATCTGCCTAGCCTTTTCCCAACTTTATTGGGGTCGGTTTCCAGTCTTACCGGATGCAGTTAAATACCAGTATTTTACATGGAGCGACTGCCTATCTGACCTCCACAACCCAGTTAGTACTAGGTAATACGGTACCCCTTAGGAAGACTAGAACCATCGTGGACTGACATATTCTGGATCCAAAAATTCGAAAACATCTGACATCCATCCACTGCACTGGGCTCTGCCATTGAGGATTATAGCCTACGTCCGCTCACATGACATGGCATGTGTTTAAGCAGTGGGGCATTATTGGCTGATAATACTAATACTCATTTGAACAGTTCACTGTCATTTTATTGAAGTCGCAAATTTATTTGGGATGAGCACAGCTTGCGTTCCTCCAAAATCATCTCCGAATAGCGCCGTGATGTATCCACTCCGTTTTCTCTTTATTTAAATTATCCACGGAATCCATCCATAGCTGTAAATAGTACTAAACCAACAAGATTAACTACAAATTACCTATTATAAATAGCAACATTCCACTCACAAGACAGCAAAATTCTACCAAAAGACCGCACATAGACGCATTGAATTACCAAGTGGCATTGAAAACTAACTCCGCCACCTCGACTCGACTTTCAAGAACTTCATTCACACTGTGGTTAATGTAAAGTAGAATTAGCGGAGATTCAATTAAGCTAACACTACTAACTGAACTGAAGTAATGCTGGAACAGTGTTAGTTAGTATAAGTTGGAAAGTACGTAGTTGGACGAATGGAAACTGTGAGACGCAAAGCCATTACCGCAATGCGCTCTGACTACATATGCGAACGAGATAAGAATAGTATTAATTCTTCTCAAGTTTCGTCAAAAACTGAGTATTTTTAAAGAAGAAGTAATTAAATGTTGGATCCAGTCTTTAGTTTGGGCATGAAATGAATCGCAAGTGCGCCGGTGGTGACATCACGCGACCTAGTTAAAAGTCTACCCACACAACAGCGTGCTTCTACAAAACCCTGATGTTCAGCTCGAGGCGAGGGCGACAGTCAATGTCTGACCGCGGCGGAGTTGAGACTTCTTGGAACTGTACCCGATTCATTGTGCCCCGTGTTATTGTGTTAAATTGTTATCTCAAGTAATTAGTTAGTTTTGCTAGAAACAGTGTATCGCACCCAGTGTGTTTTCATAGCACGAAACCCATCGTCTGCGCACATGATGTAAGAGCTTTACTGAATAAATCCTGACAAATCCGACACATACATAACAGACATACTCAGACATAACATATTTTATCATATAGTAGCGGTACTTTCATACAAGTCTAAAACTTGGCTTGCCCTTAAAAGGATCTCTGAACAGTCTGCTCGCCTTATGGGCTTGCCGTATTGTTGGCCCCTAGGCATGCCACTGATCATCATGCGTGTAATCCCCTAAGGGTTAAGCAGACTAATAGGACACCCATTAACTCATACTAAATACTACCTAACTCTAACAGTAACTAACTAATACTTAATCAACCTTAATAGCAGAAATTTAGCGAGCATTCAATAGAAGTACTCAAAAGCAAACCTGGCAAGACGTGGCGACTGTCATTAGTAAAATCTGAATGAGTCTTGACTATGAGCAAAGAGTTTACAAGTGATAAAACCGTATTTTATCAAAACAACTGCTGACTAGAAACCAAAAGCAATGGAAAGTCTGAATATACAGGATGGAAGGGAGACCGACACAAACGGTTGTTCAGTACATCATTCTTTCCCACCCACAGAAATTATTTACCGGTAATTAAAAAAAAATCTGCTATTTCCTACAAAAGTGCAATACCAACACGGTCGGTATGGAAAAGATGATTAAAACAAAATGCTGAAAAATTTCTATGATTTATGGTTCAGAGTAGTGTACTGAATACGTGGTAACCGTTTGTGGAGGAGCTCGTGGCTAAATAATAACAGACGCTCGGGTCGATCTTTAGGTTAAGCCGTGCTTGCCTAGGTTGGGTGACCACCCATTACTTACCGAGTTTCCTCCGTGCCTCGGAAAGCACGTTAAGCCGTTGGTCCCGGGTGTCATTTGTAGATCTTTGACAGTTGTTAAAGAGGTAGTCAGTTACCCAAAAAGTCTGACAACCAGTCTTACCAAGGGGTATCGTATTACCCAGTATTAACTGGATTGTGGAGGTCAGATAGGCAGTCGCTCCATGTAAAATACTGGTATTCAGCTGCATCCGGTTAGACTGGAAGCCGACCCCAACATAGTTGGGAAAAGGCTAGGCAGATGATGATGACGTGGTAACCGTTTGTGCGTCATTGTTTAATTATTTATTTATTTAACACTTCAAGCACAGAAGTACAGAGGGGCGAAGTACTTAATGCCATAGGCATTTTCCTTACACCCTGTATAACATAAACACAACCTCACGCCTGTAATTCCCAAAGTTTAGGGGATAGGCAGAAGTAAACCTAATAGAAC
This sequence comes from Noctua janthe, assembly GCA_910589295.1. Taxonomy (NCBI): domain Eukaryota; kingdom Metazoa; phylum Arthropoda; class Insecta; order Lepidoptera; family Noctuidae; genus Noctua; species Noctua janthe. The sequence continues at coordinate 4,816,431 of OU342556.1, read as the reverse complement.
ACCCACATTTCGCCATTTATTTTAAGTCCCATGTCTGTGAAACTCTGTCTGAAAAAACCCGAATATACTCGTATACACTTAACTATAAATATTATGAACAAAGCAATAACTAAAACTGAAATATAACAAAGGGCATCCATTGCCCTTGACTCTCTCCCCATAACTGAGCCCATAATGAAAATTTTACTGGAGCTATGAACCCAGACCCGTTAATTTTACATTTTACGAAGTAATGTATCAAAATCCTAATATTTTGTTTCGTTTTATGTTGGTTTAACAGCTGGATTTTATAGTACTGAGCGCCAAAACCGTTCACGTTATTTCGGATTACTAGCTTAGTGGTAACAACTCCGAGTTGCTTATTGTAAGTTGTGGGTTCGAACCTAATCACGTATGCACTTCACGTGGTGCAGTTTTGTTTTCAACGGTGGTCAGAAGACATCGCGAGGAGATTAAAATGTAATTACACAATTGATCAACTAATTACCTACTTTGGCGTTATGTGGTCAAAGTTATTTTTTTTACAATGACTTTTTCAACCAAGGTATAACGAAAATTAATATGTAGGATGACCGCCAACCCAGAATTCTTTGTAGATGTTTACAGTGCTGACATCTAGAATGAAACACAAGCACGTTTTGCGAAGCAAAATGAGAGCTCTGCGTTCAAGTTCCAGACTATTTTGCATAGATGTCGCTTATTTAAAATTAGACCAGATTTGATCAAATATTTTATTAAAAAGAAGATTACAGATGCAAAAATTTCTTTTTATTTACATTCGTGGTACCTATAACATTCATAAACTAATATTCTTGTATTTACAAGTATAACAGTTTTGGATAACGCAGCCGTTTATCCAAGAATCCCAGACACGTTCAAATTAGCTAATAACTCGTTTCCAACCTCCTGGACGGTGTCACTCAAGATTTTAGTGACTTCTTCCTGAAAATAGAAAGAATACATAAGATAGTCAACAAAGAATAGACAAAAGATAGTCAACAGATAGTCAATTAAAATAATAGACAAAAGATAGTCAACTAAACAAAGAAACATGAATATTTCTTATCATCATCCAGTTCCTTTTTCTTAAAAAAAGGTCTAGGTAATTATGAAAATAGTGAGCATCCTACATGAAACGATGGATGTGTTAAAAATGATATGACAAAAAAAGAGATGTCGGATGACGAGTAAAGAAGTATGGAAGAAGAAGACATACTGCGCCGATCCCAGATAAAATTGGGATAATGGTAAGAGAAAGATGACTTCTGAACATGAACAACTTCCCCAACAATCGCCGCCTGTCCTGTGTTGCTTTGTATTCCTGCAATGGACGCTAGAACTACCGGGTCAATCAATCAATCAATTAACTACCACAGCAAGAAACAGGCTCCCATATTAAGTCACAAAATGACGTAAGGAAAGGGGAAAGTTTTGAGTGAGTAGTTTTGGCTGTAAGAGTAGTGAAAGACTAAACGAAGGAAAAAAGGATTGACCTTTTGTAAGCAAAGGGGTGACTACTAAGATGATGACTAATAGACAAGTATAGAAGGAGACATGCTGCGTCGACCCCAAATAAGCTGAGATAAGGACGGAGAATAATTAATGATCAAAACCTGGGCCATGGTGTCTTGAAAAAATACTTTAAAAGACCACTGGAAAAGAAAAGTAAATAGAAACACTATTGTAACCTTACCTCATGCAGCTCCAGAAACTCTGGCACGAAATGCCTCAGGAATATGTTGATGAACTCGGACATACCAGGGTCATTCATCAGGCCATTGATTTCGGACTGTAATCAAGAAATAGATGGTATAATTTTCAACAAGATAGTAAATCACTATGTTGGATAAGGGCAAGAGAATGATGATGATGATGTGTAATCCACTATTTAAAAGAAGAAAGCCCTTGGACAAAGGCCAAATCCTTCATCATTTGCCTAGCCTTTTCTCCTCTTCCTAGGTTGGAGTCGGCTTCCAGTCTCACCGGATGCAGCTTAGTACCGCTTTTTACATGGAGCGGCTGCCTATCAGACCTCCACAACCCAGTTAGTTAGTTCCGTATAATATACTATTGGTAAGACTAGTTGTCAGATTTATATATGCTCAAATCCATAAGACCCATAAGGATCTGTCGCAGCGATACACGGACACCTCCACTCAAATACGAGCTGAAGTATCTGTCAGTGACCGTGTCCGAAGCTGCCTCTGCAACGGTTTCAATTTTCTGTAACGGTTTGGCTGATTTTTTAAACTCTTGAAAATAAATTGTGATGAGTCTGTTGAAGCATGACACTACTAGAAAGGATTCTATTTTTCGAAATTTTCTGGATAAACGACTGTTCCAATGTGAATGAGTGAAAGTCAAAATTTGTTCTTACCTCAAAACTTTTCAACGATAATTCGACATGGCTGCTAGTTATTTGCAAGAATAAGCCGGAACCAATGGTGACCCTTGGACCAACTACCAAGGAACCCTTCACTCTTGTTTCGATTAAGTCGATTCTGGAAAATAAGAAGACAATCGTAAAGCAGGCAGCTGTAAAAACATATTGGTGTACAATAAAAGAGTCTGCCCACTACACCGTACCATACCATGACCGTGCTGTGAACGTATCAAGCAAGGAAAGTAACATGACACGGACTACTATGCCCACTAGAACTTGTCAACAGCGTAGCATACCCTTGCATAATGGGGAGCGTCAACAATTGTCGGTGATTTGCTCCGGCCGGTGCCGATATGCTCCGTGCATGGCACGCGACGGTGTTCGTCGGTATAGAACTGTCTAGTGGGCATAGTCTCATACTTTTCAATACAAAGAATACATTTTTGCCTGACAAGTTCCTAGCACCTAGTCATGGTGTGATACGATGTACTCTTTAACGTCATACAGCTACGTTTACAGCTTCAGGCGATGCAATTTCCATCAACAACCATTTCTTTCGAGTAACTAGCGTCGCTCATCAAACCGCGTCGTTGAATCGGATCGTGCTCTAAACAACTTCAGTAGCCGTCGCATGAGCCTGTAGGTCGTGCTACGCTAGGATATGCGGCATTTTTTATGTTTGCCAAAATTAACACAAATACACGTGCGGAGCTTGACCGTGGAGTGGAGCCTTAAAGACAAATCTCGTTATCAATAGAAAACAGTTATGGAACTTACTTGGCATCCCCGTTTCCGAATATATTGGTACCAGCTACAGCAACTAAGAGGTCGTAGTTATCTGGAATAACAATTGAACACAACCATCATCATGCAAATCGACGAAGCGACAGCGTGACACAATAGAGTGAGAATAAATGTCACAAAAAAAAGGGAGTTCCCCGTATCTCTCTGAGGAGTTTCACTTGTACAACAATATTGAGACTATATTGAGGCTGCTCGATTATTTTCACTTTTTCCGGTCTATCGTAAGTTTATTTATGAATCTGGTCTACACTAAGGAAATGGCACTTAGACGCTCTAAAATCTCTCCTTATTTTGATTCTTTCCCACCCTTTAAATCAGAAAATTACAAACATAAACTCACGCCCTCTTGCCACGCCCGTTTCTCCTATGAGGGTAAGCAGAAACAGAACGCCACCTCCTACTATCCTTACATACTCCTTTTGCTTCGTCCGCGTTTATACATCTGGTCATACACGCACGCCGGTTACGAGAAGTGCCAAATAGAAGATACAAACAAAGCAAAATTTTTAGGTATAATGCTTGATAGTAAACTAACATGGAAACCTCATTTCGAAGAAATTTGTCTGAAATTAAATAAATCTGCATATGCATTGTTTCAGCTGTCGAAAAAAGTTAAAACACAAACACTTTTAATAGCGTATCACGGATTGGTTGCATCAGTTCTGAGGTTTGGTATTCTTTTTTGGGGGCAATCTACAGATCGAGAAATTGTTTTTAAAGCGCAAAAACGATGTATTCGGTCCATGTGTGGCTTAAAAACTATCGAAACTTGTGAACCTCATTTTAAATCATTAAAATTACTGACTATGCCAGCTATGTACATTTACGAGACTGCTTTATTTGTTAAAGCCAGTTTACACCTATTTCAAAAATTATCCGAAGTAAAAAAGACTCCAATGCGTTCTCAATATGTGAATAAACTATGCGACAATAAATGCAGAACCGCTTTACTTAAAAAGAGTTTTTTTGGCACGGCTCCGAAAATTTATAATAAAATACCCGATAACATAAAAAATTTGCCACTATTAAAGTTTAAGAAAAATATATACACGGTGTTAATAGAAAAATGTTATTATACTGTAGAAGATTCTCTCGATGATAATTTTTAACATTTTTAACGTTTGGTGTAATTTTTAAATATTTTTAAGTCTGTTTCTCTTTTTAGGTTAAATTTAAAATAGTTTTTATTTTTTGTTTATTTTCTTGTAAGTGTTTAATTTTGTTTATTTTGCCGTTTCTGTTAGTTTTTTTGTGTTTTGTTTTACTGTATGTTTTTATTTTCAATAATATTTGTACGCCTTCACGGCAAAACATAGCGCCCATTTAATTAACCTAAGACCTTTATGTAATACCTATGTTTCACAAATAAATATTCTGATTCTGATTCTGATTCTGAGAAAAAAAAATTACCGGCTAAAACTTCCAGGACAGGAACGTGAATGTCGAAGTCAATGCGATACCTCACAGGGATTAGCGATGCAGAGTTGATGGATAGCTTGTCAACCACGAATGTGCTCAACTTTGAGACCACCAGGTTTTTGATATCCACATGAGATCTGGAAGAAAAGGTGAAAACGTTGGTCAACAACACTTTATTTAAGACAAGATTAAGGTATTCAAAAGTTATAAATGTTCGTGGATAGAGAGGAAGACTAAAAAAAGATGGATGGATTGTGTGAGGAATGAAATGAGAAACAATAGCGTGACGATTGACAGGAGAAAATGGAAGACAAAAACGTGCATGAAAACATGTTACATGGGACAAGGGCATGAAGATTCAAGAGTTCCCTCAAAAAGTAAATGTGAGAGCCTGACTCATTAATTACTTTAATGCAAGGAAGTCATCCATTCCATCATACGGCAAATCTATAAACAGCCAATGCTGACCGAAGCAAGTAAAGAGAAGTACGTTAATTTCAGTTGTAGAAATCAGCCTAGCCTAGCCGATACGAAATTGTTATGTTTTGTCAAAGAGTAAGTTTCCTAAAACATCGCAACTTCCACGGTACCCGCGGTGGCAGCGCAAAGGTCACTTGACTGAGTGTTTTAAAACCTGGAGGGCAGGATAGGAGGTGGCACAAATTGGGCTAAGTGGGGCAATCAGATTTGAAATACTCCAGTGCCAGCGATACAAAGACAAGACAAAGAGTATAAACAGAATAGGACTCATGAATAATCTCTTACCCGGGTAAAGTGAGTACTTCCTCATTCAGATGTAAATGTTCAACCTCCAGGGGATCCAGAATTGGTACATCATCAGAACCCGTCAGCATAGTTTTTCTGAAATCTTCTAGTAGACCGTGAACCAAATTCTCGAGGGCACTGTTTCTTGTCAATCCATCTGTAATTAGTTGGAATAATATTATTTCATTGCCTCGTAATTCTAGAGCAAATGCAGCAAGAGCTGCTGCTGTAAACGTGAGGTACTGGTTTCACTTCCAATTATATCATTTACAAGCACAAATGTATTAATGTACAAAATTAACGCTAAGATTACTTTGGTTATGACATGGGGTAGACCTCTCGCAGTAAAAGATGATCCCCGTCTGTATCCGACTGTGTGTAAAACTAGGCGGCATATCTAACTTACCTCGCTCCAAAAAGGCTTCATTGATTTTGTCGAAGTTCACCGGAGTAGACACCGCTAAGCCGAGGATTGACAACAATACTAGAGGTAACTGCATTTTAAGGCCTGAAATCAAATCGAAAGAATAAAGAATCTTCTGGCCCAGGTTACGTTCTATCCGTATGTTCAAACCATTAAGCCGTTAGAATTTGAAAAGGTAACAGACTGATAAAGTTACTTTCATCATCATCTGCCTAGCCTTTTCCCAACTATGTTGGGGTCGGCTTCCAATCTAACTGGATGCAGCTAAATACCAGTATTTTACATGGAGCAACTGCCTATCTGACCTCCACAACCCAGTTAGTACTGGGTAATACGATACCCCTTGGTAAGACTGGTTGTCAGACTTTTTGGGCCACTGACTACCTAACGACTGTCAAAGATCTACAAATGACACCTGGGACCAACGGCTTAATGTGCTTTCCGAGGCACGGAGGAAACTCGGTATGTAATGGGTGGTCACCCATCCACAGACCAACCTAGGCAAGCACGGCTTAACCTAAAGATCGATCCGCGCGGCTGTTATTATTTATCCAGGAGCACCAGTAAAAAAAAGCTCAAAGTTACTTTCGAATTTGTAAATAAAAGTAATTAAGAAGTGTATGAGAGGAAGTCTAAAAGTTGCGTCGGTAGCTAAAAACTTTTGTGGTAATCGGTTGGCTTGGTATGCATGTGATGCGGAGGAATGAGGAAAATGTCGTGAGGTAAGTTTTAAGTATGAATGTGGATGGCTGTAAGAGTAGCGGAAGACCAAAGAAACGATAGATGGACTGTGTGAAGGATAATATGGCTAGAAAGGAGGTGACTGCTGAGATAACGAGTAATAGAGAAGTAGGGATGAAAAAGACATGCTGCGCCGACCCCAAATGAATTGAGATAAGGGCAGAAAATGATGACATGAATTAGGGGCTACATCCCGTTTGGTAACTTAAAGAATATACCATCACAAAAGTGCTGTTTCGTAACTATTTTGATTTTCATACATTGAGTCACGTTTGGACACAACACGTTTTCTCACGGAATCAGACAGTGACAACTGAATTTTGTTGACCCTACAAAAGCGTAGATTTATATGGAGACCGCTCGTTTTCGGATCGTTTAAACCGGTACGGATGAGTTGTGGACGTGACTCAGGATACGGACATTACAGACACCTCCATACAAATACTTTCTGGAGTATTTGCCAGTGTCCGTATCAACGTCTAGAGCCGGTTGACCAATCTTTTTTTTAATTTGTTGCAAACAGGTGAATAACATACAAAGCGGATGAACAATAAAGTGACGTTATAACTCTTGTAACCAAACAAATTTCAGTAATTCTTATCAACATGATTCATAAACATACCTGTGTTTCACGTGCTGTTCACCAAACTGCTAATGAGACTAGCTTGTCTGTAGATAAATACTAAATCAACTATTGACTTAGAATTGATAATGATATTTAATCTGAAGAAAAATGGATAATATCAGATTGCAATATTTGTTTCGTAATCGACATTGATTTAATTAGTAATAACAAAAGAGGAGTGTATTGTTTGTGTCTCTTTAGGGTGGCGTACCTGAAGGGTTATTACTAAGTCTCCGCTGTCTGTCCGTCTGTCTGTCAGCGGGCTGTATCTCATGATCCGTAATAGGTAGAAAGTTGAAATTTTCACAGAATGTGTATTGAACAAATAATAAATTAAAAATTAAAGGGAGCTCCCCTACTACGATGGTACGAAACCCTTCATGCGCGAGTCCGACTCGCACTTGGTCGGTTTTTTTATATTTTCTCTAGAATGTCCTAAAAAGCCCAGATTATCAGCAAAACATGGATTATCAATAATTGTCGATTTTCACAAAAGGAATATTTATTCGAATGTTATGAATAGAATAGAACTGACAGACTTGGTGTGTACGTGGCGTTCTGTAGTTCCTGCCTACACTCATGAAAAGGCGTGAGTTAATGTATTCATGAATATTATATTAACAAATATGGATATTATTACTTAAGTCGCAAACCAATCAGGAATACGAGCAAGTAGTTTTGTTGTTTGTTGTAAATTGGTCTTATTAAAATTACATTTACTTTCTCTTGGTCTATTTCTTTATTATTATAAATCTATTCACAAGTCAACCTAAACGGGCTGCGGGACTGTTCGAAAGAGATACCGCGGCCCTAGAACACAAAGGGCAAAGAAGGAACATGGATGGGTTTTAGTCAGTACAAGTCTGACGCTCCCTTACGCTCCACCCAGGGCGGAGCGGAGAGGTCATTTGATGATTTCAATTCCGGAAAACAAAAAAGTCTACCAATACCAATAGCATAACATCTATCAATAACATATCATATCATCTATCTATTTTTTTTTGTTCTATCTTTGGGTATAAAGTCAACTTCCAGTGCTACCGTAAGAGTTGCACGGATAGGTTTACCACCGAACATGACTCATTGTAGACGATCCCGCACACATTTTCATACTAAAGGTGCCTATCTACTAAAACCTTCATGGAAAACCGAGTCCACTCCAAGGATAACTGTACAGTTTTCTCCCGTACAGGTTGACTGGGTTACCTGTGTAGTACAGGCAAAACTGCGCATGCATAACCGATCGTCTATAGATGGCTTAAGCGAAGCTAAGTTTACTTGCGCGGCTTAGCCGTGGATAGCTGTGGATGTGTGTCTTTTATTTATTTATTTATCTGTGTTTTATATAAGATCTTATCGTTATTCAAGTAATCTGAAACAGATGGTCAATGGGATCGCAAATAATAGACACAATGAAACGTTGTCCTTGTTTTATGAGTGGGTGAAATAAGGCCATAATAATATTATTATTATCTTAAAGGAGTGTCTACAATCGGTCCTAGCCGAGCACGTATTCCTTCATTTTTCGTATTTAGCTCAAAGCAGTGTGGAGTCTGGTCGCGTCGTGCAAACCTAAAATGACGAATGACGTCTTTTTCGCTTTTATTGCAAGGCATAAATCCATTACCAGTTCAAACCAATTTTTCATCAGGTCATGGTTGAATTCCACTTTAGATCGGGCAGTGTTATTGGGTTTTACACACAAAAGGTACTTAAACAGATCTTTATTTACATTAAAACTAGGTAAGTAGGTAATACATATATATTTTTTGTGGAACAGTCGCTCAGTTACAATTTCAGTTTCATTATAGTAATTAATAGGCTCGGTTTATTTTGTTATCATGATTGTATATGCGCTCTCTCAGTGGGAGCTTTCGCCTGTAATGTAACAATGCAAGATTCGATTTGATACAGAAACAAGTCTTCTTCTTCTTAGCGTTTCGATGGCAATCTAAATTGAATCAGCCCAAAACTGAGCCACTAGTTTAGCGCCTTCAGTAGCGTCCATCACTTCCTGTAATGAACAAACAATAGGACACGCAGGACACCATCGTTTGTGGAACACCACCACATTTACACTTTAGGGCAGAGTCATTAAAGAATCTCCACCTGAGCAGGTTTTCCTTGCTGCGGCCAACATTGGTCTGGAGTCTAGTTAAAGACTTCCAGGTCAGCCATGGCATCTCATGTCCAGGTGGGAGATTTTCAGCAGGAAAAAATCTGCCACAGAAACAAATGAATCTGAACTGTTACATTACAAGCGAATCCTCCCGATGAAGGAGCGCCTTAACTAATAAATCGTAAATTACTTTTATTGATAATTCCAGTGGCTTCATCTATAAATACCAGCGCGTTATGTTTCTATGTACTTGGAGTGGTAATACAGATGTCGCTGCAAACAATTATTATTCTTTTCAAGTAATTATTCAACAAAAATTTGCTTGTCGCAGTTTTAGGGAGACATCAACCTCTCGGATATGATACTATGCTCCGTATCGTGTCTTCCTTTCTCCTAACTTCCATGCATATTTGAAATTAAATATATCGTGCGCAAAAGTTCTGGTTATAAACCATATTGGCTGGCAATCTCTTGAATATTTTCGTTCAATAAATCTTTTACATTCTCTTTCTGAAGCATAAACACGGCATTCTGAAACAAAAAGGAACAAACCAGTCATTTATCAAATCGTACAAAAAAAGATGTCAAGGAAAGAGGGAAATCGTGTGTTCTGTAACAACAAGAAGTCTTTTAAAATTACTATTTTTTACTAATGAATCATTCCATTTGTTTTATTTTCAGTTTGCGATCTATCAACCTTCACCGATGACCTGGTGAAGGTTGCAGGGATCCGCTGGATGCGAGTCGCACGGGACCGGTCAATGTGGTACTTGGGGGAGGCCTATGTCCAGCAGTGAACGTCTTTCGGCTGAAATGATGATGATGATGATCTATCACCTCGCGTCTCTTTGGAAGATTTAGTCCTAATATTAGCGATTTTTGCAAGAATATCAGACCGTCTCGTTCATTCGTCGAGAAACCGGAAGGTGCTCTGTCCCGATGATCACTTATTTGTCCTTTCAGGGCAATGAGCATGAGGTAAGTTATCATGCATCATAACTTACCAACAAATTACCGGCTACTTCTGGGTTGTCAATAGACAATAAAACATTTGCCAACCGAGAATGTTCAATGCCATTGACATGCAGTTCTATTTCAGACTGAAACAATAAAATATGTTCAATAAAATGCTGCTTGACACGTAAAAAAATACGTTTGCTTATGTTGTACAGTTAAGGGTTCTATGAAACTTTCGCCATGTTGGTAAAGCGCAATAGAGCCTATAATAGTCATAGAATCTATTACCGATAACGATAATGAAAGTAAAAATGGATTGGATTTGACATATGCTTCGGAGTTGTATAATTTTGGAATAAAATTTTGTCGCAGTAATCTTGGCGTAATCACATAACCGTTTTTTGAGCTCATGTAGTGGACTCCTTTTCAAAGACCTCCAGTCATAAGTTCATTTAAAAGTCGAGTTTCTACTCATTAGAGGTAAAAAAAGAAGTATTTTTCGAGAGCTGTGAGCAGGGTGCGATGGTCTAATTGGTTAAGATGTCCGGTGTACTGAATCGGAAGGTCGCAGGTTCAAACCCTGCTCGCACTCGAATTTTTCTTTCTATATCAAAACAGCTACAGTTCCCTACGTAGGGTTTGCGTATAAAAATATTAAAAATGAGCGAAAAGGTTTATCCACAAACATTGTAAAATTAATCATAGTTCATATTCATCAATATTTTTACTCAATTTTCAGTAAAGTCAGGCAAATTGATAAATCACTGGAAATTAACGTTCACTAACATAATTATTTCCTCGACTTTACATAAATAGTGTTTACAAAAGGTGTTACTTTTACAACAACAACAAAAAAACACTCTGTTGTTATGTAGGGTGGTAGCCACCTAAGATGTCTTTTACCTTAATTTTGTTCACTGTAGCTTCTGAGCCAATATCCGAGAGTCGGATGCCATTTTCGAACGTTGGAGTAAATGACGCTGTGATGAAGACGTCAAAAATAGTAATTCTGCAAAAACATACAGTCTTTAGGAAATAAAACCAATAATCCCGTGTCCTAAACAAAGCGATCCGTTGCACAAACACTTGATCGTTACGTTCATATTGTGGCACTCATTTGTTTTGAAAAACGGAAGGCGTCCTATGTCGGAGCGACTACGCTTTGAGATTCGTCGAACAAAATAAATGCAATCGATAGACGTGAAAAAGTAATTAGTGAAAAAATGTACCTTCCTGTGACACGTATAATGTAACCAAGATCATCACATCTAACTACTGCTTCTCCTGAAAATAAAATATATTCAAACATTAATATAAACATTTTGGACACAGGTAACATTACGCTTGCCGAGGTTTGAGGATGGGTGCTCATCACTTTCATACCCAGACTCCGCCATGCCTTGGAAAGAAGTCGTTCTTAGATCTTTTACAGTATTTACGGGTAGATAAACCCGAAACTCTGACAGCCATTTTACCAAGGGGTATCGTGAAATCCAGTACCTGGGTTATGACTGTATGACTGAAATTCGACCCTAATACAAAGTGTAAACGGATCCTTCACGAAGCCGTCAACCAAGCATTCTGTACATCAAACTTAGTAAACCCTACACCAAAGTTATTGCTGGGAAACGACTTTTTGGGGTGAAAAAACACGTTGTACAGTAAAACAGTTACGCATTTAAAACGTTGTGCTGACGGAGGCAATGGAGGCATTGAATAGTTATCGGGTCGTAGAATTATTTAAAGTAAAGTTATTACCTAAAAAAATAGTATTAAAAATAAAACTTGTGATAAAGTTGGAACTTTGAACTTCAATATCTCCGTAACTAGAAGGTGCAATGACGGGGAGAACAAGTGCCTTTCGGCTTCGCTAAGGGTCTATTTACACCTTTTAGAGTAGGGAAAACGTTAGACACAATATGATGAGTAGGGACACAGTCCGGGCGTTCTTTTATAAACCGTGTTTGTGATTTAATAGTCAGTGCGACTTACCAATTTCAATTGTAATTTTCGTAGATTTCACACTAAAAGGTTGACTGTCATAATACAAATCCTGACATTGAATGGAAGATTTTTTTACAAACATGTGGCATTTTACAGCGTTGTCGCTTCTGCAAATAAAAGTAAACACGTTATTAGATCTGCACAAACAGCCTATAATGCTCCCACAGCTGGGACATAGGCCACTTCTTGATCATAAAGAGGGTCAGTTAGAATATTAATAATCAAGTTTTATTTAACATTTCGTTGATATTGTTACAAATGACACTACCATCGACAAGGAAAAGCCTTTGTTTTCAATTTTCGTGGAAAGAACTGTGGTTCTGGAACACCGTCGTCGGGATTAATGGTACCAGGTCGCGATTCACTGGATGCGGGAAGTGTTACTTTTTTTTTGGACCGGTCGTTGCGGCGGCAATAGCAATAATGTTCAGGAATCACTTAGCATTAGCGTAAATAGGGTAAAAGGCACAAAACAATGCTGTAGGTGTAATAAACAGTTATACACTTTATTTCAAACCTTGATCCATATGATAAGTTGGACGAAAAGATACCACGCGACTTCCCGAACGCTGCCCAGCCGAGTCGGATTCGACGATTGACCTCTTTCTCGAAGTTAGACCTACCTAACTGGACCGTTTGTCCCAGGTAGACATAATCATCTACAACTTCGAGAGTAGAGTCTCCGATCTTGCTAGGAGTGGGTGTCGCATGGGCATTCAACATGACTTTGGTTTTGTCCATGTTCATTTTAAGACCCACTCTTTCGGAAGCTCTACTGAGGTCATCGAGCATTGTACTGAGGTCCTCCATGGTATGCAAGCTATGACCACTATATCGTCGGATCCATATGATAAAAGCTAAGTGTGCCAGAGAAAAAAAATAGCAACATCAACAAGAAGTTTCCCTGTAACTTTGGGAGCTGACTGTATGTTAGAAAAAACACTTGAAATGTATGGTTGACGAAACGAGAATGAAGATGAAAAAAGTTACTAAAAAAAAGGGGAACTTTTTCACTTGTTTTGTTGGCGAAACGGGAAAGTAACGAAACGGGACGTACCCATACATACTACTTATAAGCTATGTTAGTAATACACATAATAAAAGATTTTAATTCATATTATCTGCTGCAACGAGTACCTAGTCAACTATGAATTTCAAAGAGTTATTACGAACTCAACAAAATATAATATTAATGGTTTGTGCTCCTATATATAGGCTGGTTCGACTGTACACCAATAAGCATTTACTTACCCAGGTAATTTATTTAAATTGAATTCCGTTTGATATTCGTCCACAGTATAAACGTCGTTTCCATCTTCTTGGAATGACCGTAAGTAATCTACCACCATCGCATTAATTGGTGATGAGAATACATCCCCCATTTTACAATCCTGAAACATAATTAATTATAGTATTAATTAAGTCCATAGATCTAATCATTGGTACTAGGCATTCATGTCATCAAGAATCATTTATTTGCATTTTATGCATATTTTATGCTGGCACTTCACATGGCGTATTTGTCAAAATTTTCGCGATATTGGATTAAAACAAAATGTTCTTTATGCCTATGGATCTAAAGTTCACTTTGGCTTAATGGTAGAAAGCGAATATTTGCCCAGATCTGCCAAGTGTAGTGCCACCATTACATTTCATGTGTGGTTCTCGATGATAAGAGCCTAATCAGCCCATAAAGTTGTCACAGCTAGGGCAGACACCTGGGAGCCTAAAATAGCCGCTTTAGCAGAATCACGATCTATACATATAAAATTCAAAGTCCTGACTGACTGATATATCATTATGTATCATCGCACAGCCCAAACCGCCGGTCCTAGAGACATGAAATTTGGAGGGTGTTTTCTTTGTGAAGAGTAGGTATCCATCAAGAAAGGGTTTTTCGAAATTCCACCCCTAAGAGGTTGAAATAGGGGTTTGAATTTTCTGTGTAATTGTATGTTAAATTCTCTGGGTCGATTAACTCGAAAATTGGTGTACACACCCTTCAATTTAAATTATGAGACAAGTGTATCACAGTTTTTCCAAAATCATCCCCCAACAGAGTCAAATAGGGAGTGAGAGCGCTTGTTTGTTTCTGAATTAAAAAAAAATCATTTGTTTCATGTAGGCACGCGGGCGAAGCCGCGGGCAGAAGCTTGTAGGATAATAATTTGAATCACGATAACATTCTTAAAATGGTCACAGACGCAGTTAATATTATGAATCGGCCATTTTAGGGCTCCAGGTGTTTGTCCTAGCTTGCATTTTAGACCGTCTGCTCTCTATACGTGAATGGGCCGCAGTTCGCCTCACGTGCCCATTGTGAGTTAGATGTCACAGGCCTTCGAATGTTTGGTTCTAGGGCACGCCGGTCTCCTCACGACGTTTTCTTTCACTGTTTTGAAAGCAGTAGTGATATTATGTAACTTGTTGAGTTCAAATTCGTAAGTCGCAGTCGATTTCACGCAGTCATCAGTCACCACTTCTGTTCATACGAGATTATCAGAGAGATTTCGGAACCATTTTGCTTAGTAAATTAAATAAAATATACAAAATAACATGCTACTTTATGTCGTTTTAAGAGCTGTAAATGTTTCATATTTTTTTCATACTCAAACCCAAAAACATAATTTCAGTTAATTTAAAAAACAATCTCACAAATAGCGACTAGTAGTTGTCGAGGTAAGTGCACAAACAGACATACAGAGAGACGTTACCATTTATGACTTGTAATTAATATGTAATGAATTTTGATGATTTATGTCTACATGACTTATTAAGGCGACATTAAGTGCCAGCGCCCTTTAGCGAGTCGTTGAGCCGTCGCGTCGCCCGCAAAGGCTCCGGCTTCAACGCGCACAAAGTTTATTCGAAAAAACAACCCTTGATTTATCAAACACAATACAAATAAAAGCCGTATACTAAAATATGGGTCATTAAATTGTCTTATAGTTGGTCAAAGTTTCATGCAAATACGCCCGATAGTTTTTCCGTGATTATCGTTTTTTTGCCCGCGTTAGACATTACTTTTCAAATTAATTACACTATGTTATAAAATATAATTTCACATTTTCACATATCAAATTATGAAAAAAATTGTCTAGTATAACATTTTTTTTTTTTTCAAAGAAATTAGATTGGAAGTTTAGACGTGATGTTCAATTTAAAATCATTAAAAGTCGTATATCTGCGCCTTAAGTAGGTAGGTACATAATTAATTATAATTGGGACAATCCAAGTCAAAGATATAAACAGTCTTAGTTTATTATCTAACCGACAAACATAGTAGCACATAACACTTAAGTATTGTAGTAATCTAAATTAGTAACAATGTTGATTCTAATAATATAACTTCCTTTTAATTTTTTACAAAGTAAAGTATTTTTTATTATAAAAAGAACACAAACACTCATCATAGTCTGCGTAGCCTTTTCCCAACTATGTTGGCGTCGGATTCCAGTCTAATCGAAAGCAGCTGAATGCCAGTATTGTGTAATCTTAAGGAGTATTTACTGCCTAAAGAATACTAGCTCTGTTCTCATTATAACTGGAACTGGAATTTAAGTTTCAATAAAGCATTGTTTACAAAATTATTAACAATGTTTCATCATAAGAGATCTATAAAATACTGCGATTATTTCTAAGTTTCGAAATAAAACTATTGGGGGAGGTATTATCCACATGTTACTTACTTTCTTGAACTGTAGGCAAATAAACTCGACCTATTCTAATTATGTTCATCATAATTACAAAGCACTGTTTATTCAAAGATATTAATTTCATAAACTTACCTTTTTAAGACACTAATGTCTCAAATTCACAAATTCTCCTTCCGTTGACAAAATAATACTGATTACAAAATGCCAAAATTAAAACGACTACACATACGCGTTACACGGTGACGGCACACTACATAAACATTTCATTCGCTCAGCGTAAATTGGCGTATTCCCCGTCATTGAATACTAGTGTTACCAGTTTATAAAAATGTTTTTCGAATGCAGTGGTGTTACGTTTCGTTTCACTTTAAGCAACATTGAATGAAGTAATTTTGGTGAGTTTGGTATAAGTTAGATGGTAAGAAATAAAACTGATTTTACTGTAGTAATCTTGTTGTATTAAAATTTTAAACAGTGTCGACTAATAAAATGTACCAACCTAAATTAAAATGTTTTCGAATAAAATATTCTAACGAATTTACTATTTATTAATGAGTTAAAATACTTCCTTAAAATAGCCTTTGCTAATGAAATCCACGTAATATGCTCTCAAACTTATAGGTCAAATCATAATTTTAAAAATTAGGAGAAGCGAAACGTTGTACTAATAAATCCAGGAGTATTTTTTAACCTGGAAACTCTATGGTACAATGACCTCGATCAGGTAATCTCAGGAATGCAATTCCATCCGTATGTGCACCAGAACCAGTTTTCGTACAATTGCGATACCAATGCGCTATTTTAAAGAGCTAGATATCGTGATTACCGACGAAACGTCACATCAAATTCATTAGGTAGTTTTATAAGATATTAGTCATTTGATAAGATAAGATATTTCCTTTATTTACTTTCCATATATAATCATCTTCTTTCCTTAGATATAAGATTAGATATTATTGTTAGCATAGCAAAAGCATAATCAGCCTATTAATGTTCCCACTGCTGGGACGCAGCCCTCCTCTCTATGAGAGAGAAAGGGCAATAATCCACCACACGGGCCTAGTGCGGGTTGGTAGATGTTACATGTCTTCGAATTTTTAGTTCTAGGACATGCCGGTTTCGTCACGATGTTTTCCTTCACCGTTTTGAGAGCAGTGGTGATGAAATAACTTACACAAAGTAATGCGCCGGGCTGGGTTCGAACCCACGACTTACTGCTCGTAAGTCGGGGTATCCACCACTGGGCCACCGCTGCTCTCTATTGATATTATTGTTAGTTTCTTTAAAAGTTCCCTGCACCTCCTGGGTTCCCCTATTTTAGAAGAAAGTTTTTCATATTTCATCGATGACAAAATCAAACATTTTAATGATATTTCGGATAGACTCTCCAAAATTATTTTACATTCGGCATTCATCTTTATCAGATACTAGCTACCCGCCCCAGCTTCGCACGGGTAGCACTAGTCTATGGCCGATGAATTCTGGAGGATGGATGGGGGTGGTCATATGACAAAGTTTTAGCAGACATCTATAGGTACGGTCGGGTGGACAGCACGTCTAGCTTTATTTTGTTTCGTGCATTATTAGATTGCGCTAAAGTTTAACACGCTCTTACTATAATAGTGTAGTGTTCAGTAAGTATGTTTGAACGCACTTATTTCAGGAACTAATAATTATGGGAAATAGTGAGGCAGAAAAAGAGTATAAAATTTATGTACTAAGATATTTCTTGATACACTTTAATGACTTCTTCAGTGCAAATAAGAACCCATCTATTAAGTGTTGATATTACACGATTTACACGTGCCAGAAACGTTGCTATTTCTGATATCGTTTTCTCTAATGAAGATTGGGCAATAGTCTTGCATTGTGAAGTCTTTGAAGGTGATTTCAACGGTGCGTAGCAGTTCTTTTGTGGTAGCGTTATGAAGCAAATAATACAGTAGTGAAATTCATTAGAGAAGACCTCTTCAGTTAACGGTAGTGCTCCTTTAGTGCACCTATTACTCATTTTAGCGAGTCTGTTTTTAGGTTTTGGTCGAGATGCGCCTACTAGTTTTTTTGAGGCAACATAACTCAGGTGTGAATTTGATGTCAGGTTTTGTTTTTGCGTCAATGTGTCATTAGTCGTCTTGGAAGTGCGCGTTTCTTTGTTAAGAGTGTCGACTTTTATTTCCTTGCAATAATTGATCGAAGTCTGGGAGTCATTTTTTGAAGCAGTTGGTCGAGTCTAGTAATTCTTGGAGTTTTATCTCAGATGGTAATAGGGTCGTCCCTTATTACATGGGTCTTAAACATTACTGGCAAAATGTGGGTGTACTATTAATGGTACACCTCTGCCCTACCCCTTCTGGGAAATACAGGCGAAATGTTATGTTATACAGTAACTTTAAATATTGTGTTGTTGATTATGCTGTACATCATATTACAGCTTCATATAGCGTACTTCCTCATTGAGAGTCATCTTCTAATGGCCCTCGTCATGGTTATGATATTATTTTGTTGCGCGAGTTATTTGCATTCTATGATATTGCCTAAGATATTCATCTAAATGACGTGGTGTAAAGAGCAATGATTAACATATTTATTTTTATAAGGATTAATACTTTGTCGGTAAAAACACCTTCGCAAATACAGCATATTTTTACCAAATTTGAAAATCATACAAATGGTTATTGTGAGTCAACCTTAAAAGATAGGCATATGCTATTACAGACTTTTTTTAGCCCTTTTTAAGAGGAATAATTCATTCATACATTATTTTTCATTAGTAAAATGAATCATAGTTATAAATATGGATATTTTTTGTGCCAGTATTACTTGATCCTCTGAAAGGTAAGCTAGTTTCATTGTGTGTAAACTTTTATCTGTAATCAGTGGAGTGTGAGTTTCACAAATCTTCAAACTTTCGCCCATGACATACACATGTAACCAATATAAACAACAAGTTTCAGAAACTGTTTTAAGCTTTCACGGTTTATAACTAAACTTATACTGCTGTTTTGACATGGAAAGAAAAATTCTAGTGCGAGCAGGGTTTGAACCTGCGACCTTCCGATTCAGTACACCGGACGTCTTTACCAATTAGACCATCGCACCCTGGAACGAGTCAACAGGTTCAAGTTATATGGTCAATACGGAAAAATTTACCTATTACTTTATGCAAGTTAACCCTGAACCGGCCGGTACCGACCCGCACAGATTTGTCTGTACCGGAAACCTGCTTCTTTATGTAAGCACCCTAAAAAACTGCTGGACCGATTTTGACGGCACTTTTCCTGACAGATAGTTGATGTTATAAGGAGTTACTTAAGCTTACTTTTATTTTAGAAGAGGATTAGGGTTCCGTGCAAAAAAAATCAAAACCCTTGAAATTGTTAACAAAATTCGATTCAAATAACGAAGTAATATTTTTTAATAGTTCCACGCGGACCAAGGTCGCCCTAAGATTAACTATTCTGAGACATGTTGTATTGTTGCTTCAACTAGTGGTTCTCAAGTTTTTGTGGCTGAAATATTAAAAAAAAAGCTTGTCCAAAACTGAACGGAAGCAATGTCGCCAAGATTGTTTTCCTATTGCATCTTCTCAACAAATACACTATGAAGTGGTGCAGGGTAAATGTTTTTGGGGCACTGTCTAACAGTGGCGAAGATTCCGTACAACTCGAATCCTATCGGCTTCCCTTTCAAAACGAGCACAATCAGTATTCTATACACAAATAATAAAATCAAATTAAAGACATGTACTCCGGCTTACCTCTTAAAAAAATTTACCCTTCCGCTACTGCTGTCTAATAGAATTTTGACATACAAAAACGACTAATTCTCAGCATAATTTGAATAAAAGACCAAACAGCGTTTGTTTTACAAATCCGATAATTTTCCTAGTTCTAGGTACTTAAACTTATATCAACAATATTCATAGTAACATATCCTTTTCAGCAAAATAAACCAAAATGAGGACCGTACTTGCTTTCACTCTTCTCGTTACGGGTATCTGTGCTTCCGTTGTCCCGGAGCCGTCGGTCGAACCAGGTTAGTCCTACTTTGAACCCAATGATATTATAAAGAAAGATTTACGCTACGTTCATACTGAGCGGCGTTCAAATATCGTTGCGTTGTTAAGACTGCAACAGATAATACGGAACGTATGATACAGAAAGAGATAGCTATTGCGCTTGAAGTACTTAAATTACGACAATTGTCTGAATTTGTCTGCATCAATTTGCGCGCGCTAGTGCGATTTCTACCTCTTTTTATTTTTTCATCGCCAACACTGTTCTGGCGATGATCGCTAACAGACTGCATTGCTATTATATCCGGCAATGCTGTAGCAGACATATTGTTACCATGTGAGTGTTCGTTTTTGTATGTGCTTGTTATCCTGTCTGTTTCCTTTTATGTATCTGTTTGTGTATGAGTCTTGTGTTACTTGCATTAAACTAATTTTATTTTATTTTATCTATATACATATATAAAATGGTAAACTTACTGACTGACTGATTGACTGGGTGATATATCAACACACAACGAATCGAACAGTCCCGCAGCCCTGGCAGGCATCGGCCCATGCGGACCCCTACGTGGTTGCTGACATCTCTTTGAGGCGCGCGTGGAACACGAACGCGCCGTCGACACGGCCTGTCGTCATAAGACGGCCGGACGGCGAGCTAGCCCATAACTCGCCGTCCACAGGCCCGCGCCTACGGTGGCCGGGAGCCACTACGTGACCCCCGACGCCCAGGGCGTCTCCCGCGGCGGCTGGGATGTGAGGTTCTTTCCCTCTCACGTCCCGCCACCTCCTTCACTAGCATGACTGCTTCGCAGAAGGTGGTGACGGCTTCCCATTCCCTCTCGCGGAATTACGCCCCTAAAAGGGTAAAATAGGGGATGGAAGTTTATATGAAAGTCCGTCAGTTTTGAAGTTAAGATCTTCAAATTTTGTGTTTAGGCTGACGATTGAAAATTAATTTATACGTGTGACAGCTTTTTTGATAATTCTACCCCCGATGGGTTAAGAAGGGGTATGAAGGTAAGTAATCGGATATTTTTCGACATCCACGCAGGCGGACCCGCGGGCAAAAGTTAGTTTATAATATAAGTGCTTGAACCTGAATTTTCTGCAAGGTGCAATAAAACTATGCAAAATATTTAGTCAAAATCAAAGCATTTATTTCAAGTAGGCCAGTTACAGGCACTTTTGAATTGTCGAAACAAAGACAACAGTAAAATATAGCTACAGTCCCAGTCACAAGGCACAAAATCTGTGAAAGTACTGTAGTTGCCCATTCCCTAACGTAGATCTCTATGGAGAAGAACGCGCAAGAAAGTCCATGGACACTCTTTGAAATCAGAATACTTAACAAAATCTTGGTTACATCATTCATTAGTTTTAATACTGCACATAGATCCAGCTTTTGGTGCAAGATAAACCTGAGCCTCGTACCCACAAAAATATGCACATCCAGGAAGACGTGCAAAAATTGGCATGCTACAATCATGCGACCAAAGCTATGCTCGAAAAGTGTTTCACCCCTCGTCGTTGTCCTTCACTCGACAACCGCTCGAGTGCGACCCGCTCGAACCATCCTGCACCGAAGCCTGGGTTTCCTTGTGGGATTAAAACAAAACATTGTGCCTAACATTTAATTTAAACATTTTTTCAATAATCCCAGGAGATTATTGTGAAAAATTACTTAAAAATTAACTTTTATGGGTAAAAAACCAGTCATTGATGAAATAACAAGCTATTTAATCAAATGTTTTGGAACAGTAGCGAGCAGGGACTCCAGATTTATCATCGGCCCGATTGAGGATCTGGTCATAGACGGTATCGAGGAGATCAGCCAAGCCATCAGAGATGATGGATTAGATCCCTTCCACATCGAGAAGGAACATTACGTCTACGAACTTCCCGTGCCAGTGTAAGTGACATTTTGGAATCTATATCAAATTAGATCTTCATCATCTGCCTAGCTTTTCTCCAACTGTGTTGGGGTCGGCTTCCAGTATAACCGGATGCAGCTGAATACCATTAATTTACATGGAGCGACTGCTTATCTAACCTCCACAACCCAGTTATTACCGGGTACCCCTTGGTAAGACTGGTGGAATCTAATTTTGGTTTTTATTTATTGTAAAAAAGGCTTCAGAGCTGACAGTAAATAAACCTAAAATTATTTTCCTAACATTACGCTATTTTTGAAATACACAAAAGAAATAAGTGTAGCACAGAGTGTCTCGAATTATAGCGAGCATACGCGAGCTTTTGTTACGCGATGAGAATTAACTTGTATTAAAGACCATTCGAGAGCAGCAACACGATTTGATTTTCTAATTTGGATTCACTTACTTAATTACCATAGTTTTGTGAATTAATGTCCAATGCGTACAAAAAGCTAAAACAGCTAGAGAAATGAAATGTTTGTGAAACAAATTCATGACACTAATATACACCGAGAAATTTTAATAGTTGTTTTCCCGCAGCGAAATACTATTGTTTCGGTAATACAATCGTTTCATAAACAAATGAAATATATTACTATTGTGATAAACAAAACTCGAAAGCGACCACGAACGAATAGTAATATTTCCCGATACCTACGCTCGACGCAAGCCGGGCACAGAAAGGCCGCGCGGCTGTTGACCCGCGTGCTTTTCAATCAGCTGATAACTTATGAGTTAATGAAACATAATAATAAGCTTTACCCAACAAGTTGTTCAGATTTTCCCTTCATACTTTTACGGCCTTAGAACTGTCAAAAATACTTTTTTAGTTGCAATTTACTGAACAAGAAATTAAACAAAAACAAGTTTATTATCTAAGAAAAATAATTTTCTGAATTAGATACCTAACAAAGTAATTGAGGCGTATTTCTAAAATTTGAATCAACTTAATTACAATTATTTTAATTATCTAAAGTATTTTTAAATATTCAGTATTTACAAAAGCACGAGTACTTACACTTGCCGGTAACGGAGTAATTGTTTGAAATGCAAGCCACTGCATTGAATACACAATCGAGCATGTTTTAATTGATTGTCTTTATAATTTAATAAGTTGGCCATCAAGGGACTCCCGGCAGATGTGAAATATACCACATTATTTTTAGCATATGCGAAACATGAATATAGTTTGTTCAGAATAAGTAACTGAATCGATTCCAATCAATTTTAAACCATGTTATATTTTGTCCCAAAAACATTTTAAAAAAGTTACAAGTTGGACACCGAACGACAGCAATAATTTTGGTACCTACTGCCAAATTATGTTTATCAATGAGCTCAAGACGACGCTGGAGGCCCGCGCGCGGGCGCGTTGCGTGGTGACCACGCTTTTGTGCGGACAACAAGGTAACAGAACAAGCTTATAACTTTGTGATTTTTCATGATATAGTTCTTAAATTTTGTACATAGATTCTTTAACTAAAAATTCTCTACACGTGATTCAGTTTTCGCATATACTAAAACTAATGTTGTATAGGGTGACTGGTAAATAGTGGCCGATACTTAAACACGTGATTGTACTCATGATAACAAACAACTTTCCCAAAGAAACTTTTTTTTAATACTCGTTCACTTATCCCAGTTACACAACAGCCGTACGAAAAGATATTGGGACCTTTCTAACCCGCTAGCCGAATTTTTGCAAACATTCCGAAAGAATTAAAAGCTTCTAATGCCTTACATTACACAGAAATGAAGAAATTCCAGAATGTACACATCTCTACACTCTAGTTTGTTATTAATTTCCTAATGGAATTTAAAACAAATACAATTTCTTCCTTGTTTCTTTCTTGCTTCTTTATATTTCTTTCTTTCTGCCCTTTTTCTTTCGTTGCGACGAGTATATGGCCACGGTGCAAAAGCTATTGTTAATACTATATTTATAATTACTAGGATTTTCAACGCAGCTGCTTTTCTGGAGGATATTCTCAGCACAGGACTGAGTAACATCGTGGTCGAATACATGAACTTCAGTCTATTCTGGAGCCGTCTTGACTTCGTGCTTGAACTGCCACACCTCCATTTCTCTTCCCGTAAGTATATCAAACTGGTCCACATTCCAAGAGTTGCACTGGATTTACAGCTCTCGGCAACTTTTTAACGTTGAAAATCCAAAACAAAGCATCTCTAGCCCATTAAAAAAGTGCTCTGTTAGTTTGTCAACTCTGGGTGCTAGACTGAGCGTCGAAATTCCAGTGACTAACTGATAACGAGAACAGAGAAATTGATGTTGTTACTTTAACGTTTCAGGTGTTGCAACCGGAGATGTCACCGTCTTCGGAAACACATTGACTGCTGAGGGAGATGGCAGGTAAGGGAACAGCAATAATACAATATAAGCAGCATATCCCTACAGCTGCTGGGTGTTAATATGACACATGGAGCTGTATATAGAGTACTCTCACACAACTGTCATACATATGGTCAACAACAAAAATAATGATCGCACGGGGTGAACAACTTGACCGTCTTCTAAATAACTGCATTCGATTCGTTTTCAATTTGCGTAAATATGATCATGTCTCCGAACACCGGACTCTTCTTAAGTGGTTGCCCATACGTCAGCGCAGGGAGCAAAGGGCGCTTACCACCTTGTTTTCTTTTCTTGTTTCTCCCACTTCCCCTAGTTACCTTGCTCCCCACTTTCATTATATTTGTGCCAACCATAATAGGAGCCTGCGATCATCGCAAAACCGTATGCTTCAATGTCCCTCTCACCGCACTGATTTCATTCACCGATCTTTCTTTGTCCAGTCTATTTCTCTGTGGAATGCGCTTCCCCAGGAAATCAGGATGGCAACCAATCGCTTATCTTTTAAAATTAAAGTTCGTGAGTACATTCGGAAGAAGCTGGCAGTTTCGTCACAACGGTAATGTTTGTCTGCGCCAGGATGGCTGGTTGCCTGTATCGGTTCGCGTCAGGCTGGTGATCAAAAATTGCTACCTATTTGCTACCTTTTACTACCTATAGTCAATTAATTGCTACCTAACTTGGAAACAAAATAATGGGACTTCAAAATGACCAGCCATTCTGATATCAGGATGGCTGGTCAACCCTCCGTTTGTGTGAACTATTCAAATTCGTGTTATTATTTTTA
Organism: Noctua janthe; assembly: GCA_910589295.1. NCBI lineage: Eukaryota > Metazoa > Arthropoda > Insecta > Lepidoptera > Noctuidae > Noctua > Noctua janthe. Next base: position 4,791,430 of record OU342556.1, on the reverse strand, counting down.
CTTGAATAATTGCTACCTAATTGCTACCCTCACGTATTTCAATGTCCACCTTGTAACTTTAACGAGTAAAAAGTTGTGGCCATTTGATTTTTTTACAGGGAATGGATTATAGTAGGAGAGCCGACTGCAAAATTTCCAACTTACTTGATACCGCGATAAAATGCACAATGGGTTCTCATAAAAGTGATGCTAAGTCCGAATTTGATAGTCTGCCACGGCGGAACTTGCCGAAAGCAAATAAAAAACATTTTCGGTGCGAAAAAGGGGGCGTTACTTTATCCATCTGATACTGAAATAATAGTTATGGCATCAGTTAGAAATTTACTGGTAAATATAGAAAAGCGAAATCTGTCAGTATTTTTTTGCCGGAAGTGTTTGGCAGACGCTCTCAATGGTGACCCAGCATGAAACCAATTCCAGTCGGTAGGTATGAATCCTCATTTCTGGAATATATAAGTCTGCCAACGCTTTTTCTGCCGAAACACCTCGACAAACGAGATTATGTAAGCAACATCCGTAGAACCCATATTTTGGAATTGTACAGATTACGGACATTTTAATTACTGAAGGCTTATTGTATTGCATGTTTAATCATTATGAAGGTCTGTGTTAGGTAGTAACTTATAAAAATATCTACAGGTGAGTTTTTTTCACTAGTAGTAGGTTTGGAGAATATTAGCAATTCTGGTTTAGCAGCTAGTTTAGTATATCCTCTTTAACGCGTTCCCGCAAAGTTTTGATTGTAATTATATCGACATGATACCTGGCTTAATCTTTAGGTATAGCCATAAAAAAAAAACAGACGGTTAACGCCACCGCTCGCCATTTGCATTGCCGCTTGACTTGGTACTGGGAACTGTTTTGTTACAATGACAGAATGTTTGGTTGTTTGGAATGTCTGGGTGCTGCGTACCGACCTCCCTAGTGCCGTCAGCGTGGTTTGCTACGCTGACGACACGCTGCTGCTGGCACAACGGAGGTCGCACGAGGCGGCGGCCGAATACATGACACGCGGGGTTGACGCGATAATCGTGGAGAGGATCCGGCAATTGGGTCTCGAGGTGGCATTGCACAAATCCGAGTCCATGTGCTTTCATGGGCCTCGGAATGCGCCACCGTCGGGATCCGAGTATTTTCTGCCTTCACGCGGCTCTTGGCCAACCTGAGGTGTTCAAAGGCCTCCTGCCGGAGGCTCTACGCGGGGGTCGTACGGTTCATGGCCCTTTACGGAGCCCCGGTGTGTTCTTTGAGGCGGCGAGTCGCCCACTACCTGAACGCGCCCCAAAAGGTGGTAGCCGTAAGGCTAGTCCGGGGGTACCGCACGATCTCCGGCTAGGCGGCGAGCCTCCTTGCCGGATTGTCGCCATGGGCTCTGGAGGCGATAGTCCTCGCGCGCCTGCACGAATGGCGCGCGGAGGCACTAAGTCAGGGGGAAACTCCGCTGCCGCGGCAAATCATCGCTCTGCGGACAGACCTCCGGCGCGATTTCATGGCGACATGGAGAGAGCAACTGTCGCAACCCAATGCAGGGCATGGCACTATAGTGGCTATAAGTCTCCTCTTTGAGGAGTGGCTAGAGAGGCGCCATGACGCCCTCAACTTCCGCCTGATGCAGGTCTTCACCGGACACGGTTGTTTCGGGCCGGACACGGTGGAGCATACCGTGGAGGTCTGCCCCGGTTGGGCGGAGCACCGCCGTGTCCTCGTAGCGGCGATTGGCGGCGGCGATCTCTCGCGTCCGGCCCTGGTTTAAGCCATGGTCCGGCCAAGAGAGAGTGGGAAGCTGTCACCTCCTTCTGCAAAGCAGTCATGCTAGTGAAGGAGGTGGCGGGACGTGAGAGGGAAACAGCTTCACGACCCAGCCGCCGCGGGAGACGCCCCGGGCATCGGAGGTCACGTGGTGGCTTCCGGCCACCGTAGGCGCGGGCCTGTGGACGGCGAGTAATGGACTAGCTCGCCGTCCGGCCGTCTTATGACGACAGGCCGTGTTGACACGCGATCGTGTTCCACGCGCGCCTCAAAGAGATGTCAGCAACAATGTAGGGGTCCGCAAGGGCCGATGCCTGCCAGGGCTGCGGGACTGTTCGAAAGAGATACCGCGGCCCTGAAACACAAAGGGCAAAGAAGGAACATGGGTGGGTTTTATTCAGCAAAAGTCTGACACTCCCTTCCGCTCCGCCCAGAGAAGGGGGTCATTCGATAACTTCCCATCCGAAAAAAATAAAATAAAAAAGTGTCATTTCAATATAATTACTATCAAAACTTACGGGAACGCGATAAAGAGGATATACCAAACTAGTTGCTAAACCAGAATTGCTAATATTAAAAACAGCTAGTGATAAAAAAACTCACCTGTAGATATTTTTACCACTTACTACCTAACATATACCTTCCAAAGTACCTAGGTGTCACGTTGGACAGAGCCTTAACGTATAAGTCACATTGTCATAGTACAAAACAGAAAGTCGCGACCCGAATCAACTTGTTACGTCGCTTAGTTTCCACGAGCTAGGGAGCAGCACCCGAAGTTCTTAGAATAACCTGCATGTCCCTTTGTTTTGCTGCTAGCGAATTTGCGTGTCCAGTGTGGTATCGAACCGTTCACGCAAAACAAGTAGATACTGCTCTAAACGAGACGTGTCGGATAATATCGGGCTGTCTAAAACCGACTCCTCTCAATAAGCTGTACTCGCAAGTAGGTATCGCACCACCTGCTGTACAAAGGGATGTCGCATGCGCGCTGGAAAAAAAGAACCAAGAATATTATTCCCGACATCCCCTCTACGACCACACACCTAACCCGGGAAGACTAAAAAGCTATAAAATCTTCTTACGCTCCACTCAGGCAATCCAAAACAATCCACCCAAAGTACGCGGTAAGTTATGGCAAGAGAAGTGTCCACCACCCTACGACTTCTTAAAGCTCCAAGAACACCTGGCTCCCGGCAGTGAACTACAGTGGCCTATTTGGAAAGCTCTGAATTGACTGCGTACCTAATTAGGCCGCTGCAAACATAATCTGGCAAAATTGGTGTATTACTGGTCCCTCCAACATCTAGTGCGAGTGCGGCGCTCCGGATCAAACTATGCCCCACCTGCTGGAGTGTCCCGGGTGTCTCTTGACGACCTGAATAGCGCCCCTGCCGCTGCAATAAACGTGGCCACCTACTGGGCCCAAACCGTCTAATATGGAAGGAACATCGATACGATAAGAAGAAGAAGAAGACAGACCTTCATAATGATTATACATGCAATACAATAAGCCTTCAGTAATTAAAATGTCCGTAATCTGTACAATTCCAAAATACGGGTTCTACGGATGTTGCTTACATAATCTCGTCTGTCAAGGTGTTTCGTCAGAAAAAGCGTTGGCAGACTTATATATTCCAGAAATGAGGATTCATACCTACCGACTGGAATTGGTTTCATGCTGGTATCAGATGGGTATATTTAGGGGTCCCGATGGGGTCACCATTGCGAGCGTCTGCCAAGCACTTCCGGCAAAAAAAATACTGACAGATTTCGCTTTTCTGTATCTACCAGTAAATTTCTAACTGATGCCATAACTATTATTTCAGTATCAGATGGGTAAAGTAACGCCCCCTTTTTCGCACCAAAAATGTTTTTTTTTTACTTTCGGCAAGTTCCGCCGTGGCAGACTATCAAATTCAGACTTGGCATCACTTTTATGAGAACCCATTGTGCATTTTATCGCGGTATCAAGTAGGTTGGAAATTTTGCAGTCGGCTCTCCTACTATAATCCATTCCCTGTAAAAAAATCAAATGGTCACAACTTTTTACTCGTTAAAGTTACAAGGTGGACATTGAAATACGTGAGGGTAGCAATTAGGTAGCAATTTAATAACACGAATTTGAATAGTTCACACAAACGGAGGGTTGACCAGCCATCCTGATATCAGAATGGCTGGTCATTTTGAAGTCCCATTATTTTGTTTCCAAGTTAGGTAGCAATTAATTGACTATAGGTAGTAAAAGGTAGCAAATAGGTAGCAATTTTTGGTCACCAGCCTGACGCGAACCGATACAGGCAACCAGCCATCCTGACGCAGACTAATGTTTTCCCCATGGTTTGTGTTTTTATTTTTTTGGTATATTCGTGGAAATGTTTATTACATATACATAATATACATTAATTTAAATTTTGATATATATTTATAGTATTTGATTATATTTATAGTATTTTATATATCCTTGTAGTTAATCTTATTATTTCCTTTATTTATCTTTACACAAATCTTATACATTTTTAAATATTTCTTAAACTAAAAACAATATAAAAAACATTTAAAAATATATAAAAAATTGTAGCCCACCGGTATCGGGAACAGGGTCCAAGCTACCGGCGGTCAGGGCTCCAGAGAGAGGAACCTCCTGACAATACGAGCCGTGTCCAGGAGTACCGCTTTCTGAATCAAACCATTGATCCAGCTGCCTAACGAGAGCCTCCTCAGGTATTGGTCGAGGCTCTTGGCAATTAAGCCATGGGCTGATACAACTATCGGCACAATGATCGCTGAGTCCACATCCCACATGTCGACAACCTCGTGAGCCAAGTCAAGATACTTGATTTGCTTATCTTTCTCGGCTTTCACGAGGTTCCCATCATGCGGGACCGTTATGTCAACAATCTTTGCACGCCGCTCTGATCGATCCACCACCACTATATCAGGCTTATTGGCTACAATAGTCCTGTCAGTTACGATGGATCGATCCCAGTACAATGTGATACTGCCATTTTCGAGAACTGGGTCGGGCACATACTTATAGTACGGTACTTCCGATTCCACAAGGTTGTATTTTAGAGCAAGTTGCTGATGGATAATCCTGGCTACAAGGTTGTGTCTATGCAAGTACTCTCCGTTAGCCAGACGAGAACACCCGGAGATAATGTGACGGATTGATTCGCCTGGACGGTGGCATGCCCGACATATGTCAACCGTACCGTCCTTCACAATAAATCTCCGGTAGTTATTCGTCATCATAACTTCATCCATAATTGCACAGACAAAACCTTCAGTTTCTCCAAAGAGGTTCCCGGAACGTAGCCAGGCTACGGACGCTGGTAGGTCTACATCGGGCCCATGCAGGGCCCGGAAAAAGCGTCCGTGAAGCTCCTTACTCTGCCATACTTCCATGCGGTCGTTAGTGTCAAGCACTACAGGTTTGCGCCAGTTCTCTTTAGCCAAGGAGAGCGGGGTGAGCCCCTTGTCCACTGCGACCACATCTCGATGCATCCCCACGTCGGTTTCAAGGAAATATTCCCTGAGACTGCATATCTCGCGATTGTGAAGAGTCTTACCGTTTAAAAAGCCTCGACCCCCACACCTCCGCGGGATATACAGTCTCATAACAGAAGAACGCGGGTGATGCATTCGATATGCCGTCAACAATGTACGGACCCTCCTATCCAGGGCGTCTAGTTCTGTCTGAGTCCATTTGAGTATGCCGAAAGAGTACATCAGAACCGGCATGACCCAACCGTTGAAGGCACGCACCTTATTGCCGCCTGATAAAAGACTATTAAATACTTTTTTCAGACGACCAAAGAAGCGCTCCTTCAACGATTGCTTCATGTCAGCAACATTGATGCCCAGCGCTTCCGACATACCCAAATACTTATAGGTTTCAGTTGCTGAGAGGGATCTAAGATTTATGGAATCCGAGGGCTGGGTTCCCACAGATTCCACAATCTCCCCTCGCTTTACATGCATGACCGCACATTTGTCCACACCAAATTCCATCCTGATGGCGCTACTGAAAGTTTCAGTTACTTTCAGTAGCTCCATCAGTTGGAAATCGTTGGGGGCAAAGAGTTTCAGGTCATCCATGTAAAGGAGGTGAGATATAACTTGACCACCTCTCCTCAACCGATAGCCTAGACCTGAATCCTCCAGCAGCGTGCTAAGAGGATTCAAGGCTAAGCACAACCAAAGCGGACTCAAACTATCGCCCTGAAATATACCTCGCTCTATCCTTATCGGCTCGCTATTCCTCTGGATTTGCCGACATCCCGGATAGCGAAGGACTGTCCTCCATTGCCCCATACATGACATCAGGAAGATGCGCAGAGTTGAATCAACTTTATACAACTCTAGCACCCTCATGAGCCATGTATGTGGCACCGAGTCATAGGCCTTCTTATAGTCTATCCAACATGTCGACAGATCCCTTCGGGAACGGCGAACCTGTTGACTAATGGCCATATCAATGAGGAGTAGCTCCTTAGTACCGCGGGACCCGTTCCTACATCCATTTTGAGAAGCGGACATTACAGAATTGTCATCAATGTGTTTGTTAATTTTAGCTCTCAAAATGGATGTAAGAACTTTATAGACTGTCGGAAGACAGGTAATCGGTCTATAATTTTTGGGCTCCGCAGTACTACCCGATTTATGGAGCAGGTGGGTTATCCCTGTTGTCAGGAACTCTGGCAGCGACCCTGACTCTAAGGCTGACTGGAACAGGATCGCCAGGCGAGCGTGCGACCTTGTAAACCATTTAATCCAGAAGTTGTGCAGCTCATCCGGCCCTGGAGATTTCCAGTTAGGCAACGGACGGACTGCACGAACTACGTCTTGGGGGCTGATAGTGATTGCCCCCATTTCTGGTACTAGATCGCACGCTCGCTCGACCTCCCGAGTCCATTCACCCTTGGTATGGCTAACAGGCACCGACCAGATGCTGCGCCAGAATGAACACATGGCATCATCATCCGGCAGGCGCGTGTCAGCCACACCTTGGTCCGGTCGCTCCCAAGCCCTATAAACCCACCTTTCATCTCTTTGGAATGTGCGATTCTGAGTGTATCGGTCCACCCGCCGCTTATACCTACGAATACGGTTTGCCCATGCATAAACTTTCTCAGTTTGCCGATGAGTGCTCTGGCCTCACCAATACGTCGTTCAATCCTGTACTGCCATGACGGTACGGCTGGTTTAGGTCGTGTAGCTCTGTCATCAGAAAATTTGACATGAGCTACACGACATGCCGCTACAGCCGCACAATACAGGACTGAGTGAGCATCGGTGAGGTCTTCGCAGTTATCAAAATAGTGCCAACTGCGAATCCAGAACAGCCACCAGCACCCTATTTTTGTTATGCATGGGCAAACGAGGTACGCGTGGTCTAAGATCGGGTTGCATGAACCGATATTCTCGAATCGCACCCTCCAAAGCACACCTCATTTCCTCATTGCACTGGGTACTTACATTAGTAACCATGTCATTACTCACGTTGTTATCGTGAGTTGGTATTATGGTAGACTGTGGTAGAACCACAATCTGCGGCGGCGTGGCATTGACATGGCTACTCTGCATTTCAGTCCGCAAGCGATCAAGTACGGTGTCATCCAACATACCATTACGCTGGATGACTCGCACCTGATCCGACAGTCGTTGTGCCGACACGTTGACAGCTGGCTCAAGCACCTGAAACAGAGAGAGCATCCGAACACGGTACGCGGTCAGGTTGTTACCCCCCTCTGTAGCCCCATAGTATGCGCGCATGACATTTGCATTAATGGATTGCGTCCATCGCATGCGCGGCACACTCCCGCCGGGAGCTGGGACCCTATCAGAGGCCGGTGGGCCTCGACGTCCTAAACCGTCCGGCGGCCGGCGTCCTCCTCGTCGACGAACAGGTGGTGGCGTCGTCGGCGGAGAGAAATACTCGTCGCAGCTCGCTCGACGCAACTGCCACGGCCGGTGTCACAGCACTCACGACGGGGCTGGATTCCGGCGGCGGCGAGGCGGAGCTGAGCGACGGGTCCGGAGGTGATAGGCGTGCGCGTCTTGCTGCTGATCTCGTCAACATTCTCTTGATTTCATTATTATTTTTATCTGTCCAATCTTATGTAGGTGACATACGTCATTCTAGATCACATTTTTTCTTTATGTGTTTATTGTTATAAAATGGCTTCATTTTACTATTGTTATATTAAGAAATGGAGGAATTATAATATATTAAAAGGGAGATTAGGTTCCAGACTGTTTAAAAATAATTATTTAACGAAAATTTTATTATAGAATGAAATTACAAGACATCTGTTGACATTAGTGTTGCCAGCTTTTTTATTATTATTATTATTTAAAATTATTTTAAGATTTACACCTACCACTGCTTGTCTTTGCATCACCCAAAGGTTGACTGGTAGAAAATGCCAATGGCATTAAGTCCACCTCTGTACTTCTGTGCTTAAAGTGTTAAATAAATAAATAAATAAATAAAACAAGTGCCTTTCGGCTTCGCTAAAGGTCTTTTAAACCCATTATACTTCAGTACATTAAATCTCAGAGGCAATTTTGACGGACCAAAACAGGAAGACCTTAGTTTACCACATAAAACAACAATGTCATATTATCTCATTGTTGCAAAAATTGATTGTTGTTGTTTCAATAAAACATGCGATTAACAACAGATTAAAGTATCGGACCAGATTATTTTGATTTTGAGGTAAAAGTACTGATTACTTCTGTTGATAACAGGAACTACGATCCTCAAGGTTATCTATTATGTGGGTATTAGCAAACAAAATTAAATAAATAACTTAGAGCCGTTTTAAAAATTCTAAATACTCTTTCTTAAAGCATCCTTGTATCAAAACGCAAGGAATGTATTACTACGTGGACCCCAATTAAATTGGGATAAGGGCAGGATCGTAAGAATATAATATTTTTTTGAAGAGAAATATCTATAGGCGCGCCTTAGCAGTAAAACCGACTCGTATCCCGTGACGAAAAATGGCATGGCGTTGTCATGCCGTGATGCCTCTCTACGCCACCGCTATCGACTGCTCTGTGTGTGCGCGTGTAACTATACACTTTTTTCTTTATTTTTTTCCATATTTCGTTATAGGTTTTAATAATTAAGAATTCTAAAATGAACATAATATGTTTCACATCTGCCGGGCGTCCCGTGATAGTAATTTTTTTTTAATAAGCTGTCAGGTGTTTTGACCGTATTTTATCTAGTTGATTGCTTGATACCGGAACTAGAAGTGTCGACATGAGAAATAGCATATTTTGAGGAGCCTTATCGTTAGCTACTTGTGATTCGGCCATACTATATTTTTAATGATTAGCTTTTCTTTCATAATATTTGTTAGTCAATAATGTCAGTGTACTAATTACATTTGATAAATCCGGGATATTAGATTGCGTGGGAATTTATTGATATCTTTCTTATGATTTACAAGACGTCACACGAATAACTTATACTACATTAGTTTTAGTATGTGCGAAACCTGAAACACGTGTCTTGTATTTTTATGTAAAGAATCTATGTACAAAATTTCATAACTGTATCATGAATATTCACAAAGTTATAAGCTTGTTCTGTTACCTGGTTGTCCGCACAAAAACGTGGTCACCACGCAGCGCACCCGCGAGCACTCCTACAGTGTCGTCTTGAGTTCATTGATTTGATTGATTCATACTTTGGCAGTAGGTACCTAAATTATTGCAATAGGTACTTAATGTCGCTCGGTGCCCAACTGGTAACTTTTATTTTAATATTTTTGGGACAAAATATAACATGGTTTAAAAATAATTGGAACGATTCAGTTACTTATTCTAAACAAACTATATTCAGCAGTGCTATTCTGCAAACGGTGACTCACTTCGAAAGTCATCTCGCAAATCATCTCGAAAGTCACACTCACTTCACTTCTCATCTCGCCTGTACAAGTTTTGGTATTCTCATGTCACGATCAAGGCCAAGTGAAGTGAAGTGACTTTCGAGAACTCGGGTGACATTGCTCTATGGTAGTAGGGCGGTGGCACTGAATTGTGCCTTGTTATGATTTATATCGACTCACAAAATTTAGATGAATTAGCGCTCTAAAATAATATTTTATAGTATATTTCAGCCATAAACGTAATGTAAATGCATTATTTTGTACGTTTTAATATTTACAAGTTTTATTTGAGATAGAGAATGAAAAATTAGATTGAACGCAGTGTCGCCTTTGCCTCATGGAGATATGGGAGCCCGAGTATAAAAAAAAGCATTCACTCGCTCGCAAGTCCCAACGCGTACCCACGCCAATTATTTTTTTGTTGACAAACAAGCTTTGTTATTTTTATTTCCCCGCGATTTTACTGTAAAGTGTTTAACAAAATGAAGTAATTACGATTTCTGTGGTAATAAGTTACTGCCGGTATCGTTTTATTCATATTTAATTGTTGATTCTCTACTTCAGTGCTGAGCGTACTTCCATCCATCTGCGGCTCAAGTGGAGACGCTAATCGATTTCTTAGAAAGGAAGCCTAGCTTGGCACAACGATTTGCCAAAAATCAAAGCGCCAAACAGGCGGCTAATAAGGAGTGAAATAATATCACTGTGAAATTAAACAGTATGGGTGGAGGTACGATAAAGACGTCAAAAAAATGGATAAAGAAACAAAGTAATGTATTTTTTTTTACTATTGTTGGATGGTTTAACACATTAACGATTTAAATAAGTAAAACATGACATACATATCTATTATCTACCTTAATTCTATTGGCCAGACCTCTTCCTTTTTTTGCCGTCACAGGTAATAAAAGTCTAAATTTAGAAATTTAGACTTTTAGTACCTGTATTTCTAAGGTCTTGTTCTAAATTTCTAATGAGCTCCTCTGTTAGTCTGTACACATGCACATAGTCCTGACCACGGCTCAATAAGTTTAAATTTCTAATGTTCTGGGCTTGGCGACGGGTTGCGGCAACGTTTAGGGTATCAGCTTCTTTCAGTAAACTCAATAACAAAGAAGAATGAGACATCTACAAAAGTTAGAAATATATGAAAACACAATAAGTTCATAAAGTTTTTTAAGGTCGGTATATTAGTTCATACTAACTGTTTTACTTTTTTTCTGTAAGAAAACCATAAATGTATAGATTATAGATAATTGTTCTTTTTGTTTTGCATTTATATCACATACATATTTATTGAAACACTTATTTTCACTCAAGAAATAGTAACTTTTCATTTGACAGATGAATTCGTGTGTGAGATGCGAGATGACATTCGATACGGCGAGCGAATTGTGTTTGAGAATACGAAATACTTTGGACAAGCGTCAAAATACTCACCCGTTGTAATTCCTCTCACTTTCGTCATCACTTGCTGGCGCTAGTGTCGAATTCACTCAATTTGAGAATACGAAATGTTTATGTGTATGTAAGATTTCACCGCGGATTCAGGAAGTGATTTCGCAAACGAAGCTTTCAGAATAGCTCTGCAGGTTTCGCATATACTAAAAATAATGTTGTGTACAACTTTCCATCATACATCATGTTATTATATATAGTTTATGCGTTTACGAACTTTTCATCTCTGCTATGACAATGACTTAAATTATTAGATATACCCTCATCGTACTTAGGACACACGAATACAAACCATGTTTTAAAACATGCTTGTCTAACATGTTTCAGTAGAAAAAAATTAAATGTTATATAATTTGGGACTTGACTCCGTGGTTGCTACTAAGAAATGAAAAAACACAATAGCACTTTGCTCGACCCGGAAATCCCACCCAGGACCTCATGCTCAGCTTTCGCACTTGAGACCAACATTTAATTAATGACAAATTTCCTTCCTTCCAGAGTAGATGTCCATGGCACGATCGTCGTAGGACAGGTTCGCTTCAATATCAACAGCATCTCTGGCATTACACTCACCGGTGTCACTGTCGACTTCAATCTTGGACGCATTACCGTAAGTTATTTAAAGCTGTGCATTCTGAAAGTTGACAACGTCGCAAATACCTGTCAAATATTTAGTTATTTAGATAAATAAATCAACAATACTGTTTTAAACTATGTTATATCGCTCTGTGTTGCACTTCAGTTTTGGTTATGAAACCATTGAAATACATAATTGTTGATCTGTTTCAGCTGGCCAATTTTTTGGCCAAAGGATCAGCATTGCCATTTAACGTGGCAATGCTGCCAGCCTTCAGGGCACTTTCCCGTTGACAGCGATTCGGACGAATTTAAACAACATGCACATTGTTCTTATTTTTAATGTTAGAAACTAAATAAGCCGGTCTAAGTGAAACACACCAACATTCTTTTAAAGTTAACTCGGTTCACACGATATTCTCTGCCTTGTCTAATTTGTAATACTTTTCATTTACAGTCCAACATCAGCCTTGCCATCCAGGGTGACGACTATTCTCAGGACATCAACGATTTCATCGCCATAACGGTCCCAGCAACTCTGGAAGAATTCAGCGTAAGTTATTGTTTAAAAGATATCAGTTTGTGTACAGTGGCTTGGTATATGACGGCAGAATTAAGCTCAGTTGTGGTAACGATACCAGTGTAAGCTGGCCTTGTATTCTATTGAAACTCCATACTTCTTCTTTATCGTGTGGTTAGTCCCTAACATGAAGATTACTCCCTACATCAAAACTTATAAACTTTACCTTTTTTAATAATAGTTTAGAATCTTTCCTGCTTACCCTAATACTATTTAATTTACAAATAAGTACATTGTCCAAATAGTCGTTACCTTATGTTATTAAGGTTAAATAAATCATTAAAATCTATCAATTTTGTTGCAGGCTGAGGTCAACGAACTCTTCGAGATTATTCTGTTGGATACCATTATCAAACACAATCGACCTAATAACGGTACGCGTACACCAAAACTGATTTTGTCGGCCGATGGCGGACAGAATTACTCGGACGAGTAACTCGGACGTACGTGTGCTCACACCATTGCCAACATTGGACGTTGCCGGTCTTCTGTAGTTAACTGTGCGGCTTAACAAAGTGAAGATGCGTTTTTAAAATGGAGGAATTCGAAAAAATGAATCTTTTAGTAAATTCTTACCGCAATTTAATTCGTCGACGTCAACGACTTTGGTCTATTATAAAGACAACTAATCAATTTTTCCATATCCAAAGTCGTTTAGGTATAAAAACACACAAACATAACAGAATAAAGACAGAATAATTAAACCAGGTATTAATACACTCAATTTGCGCTGTAGACTGGCCAGAAATCCCAACAAGTTCAAACTCGTCGGTTGATCGGCCGTCATCGGGCGTCTTCAGACGATAGCGGCTGTAGTTGTGTACGTGCTCCCTTTCGTTTACTTACGTTTAAAGACACCCGAGTAAACATCGGACGATAACGGTTTTGGTGTACGCGTACCGTTAGATTATGTTTATATAATGTGGACTCTCCGACTAGGATATTTATTACAAATAAACTATTTTAAACAATGGAAAACTTGTTATTCTATTATTTTTGTCTACCCAGTCCTTTGTATCCCTTTTTATGGTTCTGTAGCGGCCCTACAAAAAGTACTACAGCAAAAAGTAAAGTAAGCTTTTTGGTATTAGTTCTTCAATTGTGTCATAGATGGCGCTGTACTATTTTTTGTATTATTTTGCCGTAGTACTTTTTATAAAGCTGCTACATACTAAAGAACATCGCCATTTTGCCAGTTTTGTTAAATAAGGGGTGAGCTTAACCTAAACACGAATCTACATTCTATTTTATTAAATTTTATGAAAGAAATTCCGTATGTGCTATACACCGTGACTTTTTAGTCGTCTTACAAAGGTGGTCCACACAATGTCATCATCGTCATAATCTTCCTGCCCTTGTCCCATGTTATTTGGGATCGGCGCAACACGTTTTTTGGTGGTCCACTCAATGTATCCGACATCAAATACCTCTAGGCGCGACTTTTTTTATAGGTACAAAGAAAAATAAATAATGCATTAGAATTATGAAATATCCTGTTAATAATGTTTACGTGTCAAACGGTAGAACAAACCTACCCAGCGCGCGAGTCGAGTAGATCATCGTTCAAAACGGGGTGTTTCAACTACGTCATGCGTCATAATAATGAATAATATTCATCTCATAAATACCTTATTTTTTTATGAATATTTTACTAAACATTCATAAAAAAATAAGTCATTGGATACATGAATTGGGCTGCCGTTGTAAGACGACTAAAAAGTCACGGTGTGTATATGGACCTTCCATATACACACCGTGACTTTTTAGTCGTCTTTTGACTTCGTAGATTATAAATACTATTTTATAAGGGCCAATATTTTGAATCTTATTGAGTCTTACTTTAACAACAGAAAGCAGATTTAAGAAATAGCACGTACGTATATGCCCACGCACTGGTTACGAAAGAAGATACAGATCTAGTAGTAGGATTATTAAATACGGAGTCCCACATGGTAGCGTGTTAGGACCTCCACTATTCTTAACTTATATAAATTATTTGCCTAGAGAAATAAAGCATCCGATGGCATTATTTGCTGACGACAGCACGGTAATAGTTAAATGTGACAACTCTTATACATACGAAGCAGAGATAAATTTGACATTGAATAAAATAATCACTTGACTAAATAATTATAATCTTGTCATAAATCTAGAAAAGACTAAAATAATGCACTTTTATCAAAGGAGGGGCTATAATAGAGTAGAACTATGACTAGATTTATTTTAATCGATTGTCGTTGTGGTTGTTGTTTGTCGATTGGTGTTGTTGCTGATATCGGGAGTTCAAAATAATGAACAAGTCACTTACGGAATATATCCCGTAAGTGACAGTATTAGTTTAGATTATAACTTGTCCTGGAAACCTCAAAGGAAGATATTTGTAAAAAAAGTCAATAAAGGAGATCGGGCAAGCTTCTATAGACTCTGGTCCAAGAAGCTTTTTTCATTTTAGGATACTCAAATCACTTGTTGTATTTAATGCTTTTCAATTACCAATGCTCATGGAAATCGCTTAAAAAAAGGCTTAAATAGGACTTTTAGTAAATCGAATTCTTCATTTTATTAAAAAAGTAATACAAGGTAGATGTACAAGCGATATTTATTAGTATGGGGAATATAAAGCCCACATCATTGATGAACATAAGCGTAACCTATTATTATAACTAGAATACGGGATATTTACCTTGTTTGTTGTTTATTTTAGTGACCATGAAAGTTTAAAATCTTATATAAGCGTAACCTTCACGACCATAATCCTTAGAGCGCTAAGCAGACGTGTTTTATCGTATGTCGAAGTTCAGTTGTTCGCATTAGTTATTATGTGTTAAAAATGATATGTTTGCAAAGTCCTGGAGATAAAATCTTCACGAAGAATATTTAATTTACCTTGCTCAATAAATTTTTTCTTCTCCACACCATTAGGAACTGAATAAAAAAGTCCCATAAAAATCCGACCACAATAAACTGCGTTCCACCTTTTTAGTACTTTTTGTCTAATTGCACTCGGCTAATGATGATGATATTATTGTTAATTACTTTACAAGTAAAAAAAGTGAAAATAATTGTCCGCAGTAATAAAACTTATTTTTAGTACTATTTGTTCCGTTCTCACTGACAAACCGTGAAAACAATTTTGTGGGGCATAGTCCTTAAGTCAAGATTTTATAAACTTTGTTTTTCTTTATAAAATAAAAGTAATGAAAACAAAACACACAGAGAGTGTAATTTAAAAAAAATGCTTGTAAATACTGCCTATTTGGTCTAGCATATCTGTGGAGAATGAGGTTCTTAAGATCGATTCTCAGGTCGGACAAATTGTTTTTGATTTTTTCTAAATTCTGAAGGTTTTCGGTAGCTGCGTAGAATGTAGATTTGTGTTTGGGAAAGGCTCGCCCCTTTATTTAACAAAACTGGCAAAATGTGGATGTCCTATAGTATGTAGCAGCTTTATAAAAAGCACTAAGGCAAAATAATACAAAAAAATACTACAGCGCCATCTATGACAAAAGGTTTTAGAAAAAATAGGTCAATTTAGCAATTTACGACCTTTTAAAACCAGTATATACTAATATTGATAAACATGTTCCTGTTTCTGCAATGTTTATGGATATAACAAAAGCGTTCGATTATGTGCACCATGGAACTCTTTTAAACAAATTGTACAGTTATGGAATAAGGGGTAACGTCCATAAACTTCTAGAATCTTATCTTAATGATAAATATCAGGTAGTAGAAATAAATAACATTAATCTCTTAAATAATACCGAACAAAAACATAAGTCCATACCCAAAAAAGTACTATATGGAGTGCCTCAAGGTAGCGTGTTAGGTCCAACGCTATTTTTGATCTACATTAATGACCTGCCTAAAGTTTCACAGCATCCCATGATCCTTTTTGCTGATGACAGCACAGCCATCTTTACAGGTCAAAATATTGATACTTTTGAAAATGACATAAATTCTACTCTTCGCAATATAATTAACTGGCTGATGGTTAATAACTTAATTATAAATTTGGAAAAAACTAAATTAGTCAATTTCGGGCGTAACAATAAAAATAACAAACTCAATATTCATTATAATGGGACGAAAATTGAACAAGTCAGCTGCGTTAAATTACTAGGGCTTTGGATAGATAATGATTTGACTTGGCAAACACACATTGCCACAGTAAGCAATAAAATTAATCAGTACTCATATGCTTTGTATAAATTATCCAAAATTGTTGATAAATCAGTTCTTTTTATCGCATACCATGCTTATGTTTCGTCGACACTGAGATATGCAGTCATATACTGGGGCAATGCCACTAATAGGGATTTAGTGTTTAAAGCGCAAAAAAAGGTGTATACGTGCGATTGCCGGTATCCGTGTTCCTGATTCATGTGAACCATATTTCCAAGAATATAAAATTTTGACCTTTCCTGCAATTTACATTTATGAAGTAGCCGTATTTATAAAAACAAATGAAAATCTATTTGATAAACTCAAATCGAGAAGATACAAGTTAAAAATTTCTAATGTACCACATAAAACGGCTCTATTTAACAAAAGCTTCTTTGGCATGGCATCAAAAATATACAACAAGATACCTATTGACATTCTGAGCACTAAAGAACTTCCAGTATTTAAAAAAAACTGCGTAAATTTTTAATTGAGAAAGCATACTACACGGTCCAAGATTTCTTGAACCATTGAATTAATTGTTGACCATGTAATAATTTGACTGTTTATTCATATTTTGACATTTACAATAACCAAATTTGACATGTAAAATAATTTTAAATGTAATGCCACTACATAATTATTGTATGCCTATTAGGCAGGACATATTGGAACTTAAATTTATTGTTTAGACCTGTAACTAACATATGCCCACAATAAAATATTTTGAATTTAAATTTGAATTTGACACAATTGAAGAACTAATACCAAAATTGAACTAATTTGCTTTACTTTTTTTTGCTTTACTATGTTGCTGTAGTACTTTTTGTAGGGCCGCTGCAGAACCTTAAAAAGGGATACAAAGGACTGGGTAGACAAAAATACTAGAATAACAACTTTTTCATTGTTTAATATAGTTTTGTTTTTGTAATAAATATCCGAATCGTAGAGTCCACATTGTATAAACATAATCATAGGTCGATGTTTTCGTTGATGGCATCCAACAGAATAATCTCGATGAGTTCGTTGACCTCAGCCTGTAAAACAAGATAGATTTTAATGATTTATTCAACACAGGACTTTATTAACAAAAAAAAATAGGAAGGGAGCGACTATTCAGAAAAAAACTTTTTTTTTTAGTAGTTGACTATTCAAAGTTGAATATCTATAGTAGGTATTATAATGAAGCAGCGATAGCCTTGTGGTGTGACTGCCAAGTCAGCGGTCTCAAGTTCGAGTCTCTGATTTTTCGAATAATATAATTATCACTTGCTTCGGTGAAGAAAACCTTCGTGAGGACACCAAACCAGCACAGCATATTTGTAAAGCCAAGTGAGAGAGAGATTTCTTTTAAACAATAACTTACGCTGAATTCTTCCAGAGTTTCTGGTACCGTTATGGTGATGAAATCGTTGATCTCCTGAGAATAGTTGTCACCCTGGATGGCTAGCCTGATATTGGACTGTAAATAAAAAGGATTACGAATTAGACAAGACCAGGGTATCTCGTGTGAATCGAGTTGACTTTGGAAAAATGTTGCAGTGTTTCTCCTAGACCGGCTTATTTAGTTTCTAACATTAAAAATATGAACAATGTGCATGTAGTATAAATTCGTCCGCATCGCTGTCAACGGGAATAGTGCCCTGAAGGCTGGCAGCATTGCCACGCTGAAAGTCAATGCTGATCCATTGGTCAAAAAATTGGCCAGCCGAAACACAACAACACCTATTATATTTCAATGGTTTCATAACCAAACTGAAGTGCAACACAGAACGATATAACATAGTTTAAAACATTATTGTTGATTTATTTACCTAAATAACTAAATATTTGACAGGTATTTGCGACGTTGTCAACTTTCAGAATGTACAGCTTTAAATAACTTACGGTAATGCGTCCAAGATTGAAGTCGACAGTGACACCGGCTATTGAAATGCCAGAGATGATGCCGACGTTGACGTTAACCCGTCCTTCGATGATCGTGCCACGGACATCTACTCTGGAAGTAAGGAATTTTGTCATCAATTAAATGTCGGTCGCAAGTGTGACTGCTGAGAATGAGGTCCTGGATGGGATTCCCGGGTCGGGCAAAGTGTTATTGGGGTTTTCCAACCAACTGATCTACCCGATAAAGCTCCAGCCGACCTCTTACTTTTTCCTAAACTGAAATTACTACTTCGTGGCACCTGTTTTCATTAGGTAGAAGACATTAAATAGAATTCGCGGAGAACTGAACTCAGATCGGGAAAAACGTTTAAAAAAGTTTTTGATGATTGGATTATTCGTTGGCGTAAGTGTACCGTTTCTGATGGAGCATATTTTGAAGACGATAAAATAACTTTACATGAATAACTAACATTTTGTGTATTATTGATCGTTTCCCGGCACTTTCTTGACAGAGTAGTACATACAGTGTGGACGCACTCATAGCGTTAACACTTATTCGTGTGTCCTAAGAACGATGAATTTACATCTAATAATTTAAGTCATAGAAGAGATGAAAAGTTCGAAAACGTATAAACTACGTATAATAACTTGATGTATGATGGAAAATTGTTTGTAAGTTATCCGTGTGACGTCTTGTAAATCATACCAAAGATAACAAAAAATTCCCACGTAATCTAATCTCCCGGATTTATGAAACATGTAATTAGTACACTAAGATTATTGACTAACAAATATTATGAAAGATAAGCTAATCATTAAAATATGGC
Organism: Noctua janthe; assembly: GCA_910589295.1. Classification (NCBI taxonomy): domain Eukaryota; kingdom Metazoa; phylum Arthropoda; class Insecta; order Lepidoptera; family Noctuidae; genus Noctua; species Noctua janthe. The sequence continues at coordinate 4,772,282 of OU342556.1, read as the reverse complement.
TTTTTTTTTAAACGTTGCCCACAGCAGTCAATCGCTCAGCCACTGCGCCAACCGTGCCATCGAAGTATTGCTGAATCACAAGCAGCTAACGTTAAGACTCCTCAAAATATACTATTTCTCATGTTGACCCTTCTAGTTCCGGTATCAAGCAATCAACCAGATAAAATACAACTTACAAATACAGATTTAAAAAAAAACTGGCCATCACGGTACGCCCGGCAGATGTAAAATATACAACATTGTGTTTAGTATATGCGAAACCTAAATATAGTTTGTTCAGAATAAGTAACTGAATCGATTCCAATAATTTTTAAACCATGTTATATTTTGTCCTAAAAATATTTAAAAAAGGTTACAAGTTGGACACCGAGTGACACTAAGTACCTCATAGCAATCATTTAGGTACCTACTGCCAAATTATTATTATCAATGAGCTCAAGACGACGCCAGAGACGCGCGCGCGGCGGCGCCGCATGTTGACCACGTTTTTGTGCGGACAACCGGGTAACAGAACAAGCCTATAACTTTGTGATTTATCAAGATACAGTTTTGAAATTTTGTACATGGATTTTTGAGATAAAAATACTAGACACGTGTTTCAGGTTTCGCATATACTAAAACTAATGTTGTATAATTGTTAATTTTAGAATTCCTAATTAATAAAAACCTATAAGAAAAATGGAATAGAATAAAGAAAAAAGTGTATAGTATATACAGGGGAGTCGAGAGCGGTGGCGTAGAGGAGCATCACAGCATAACGGCGTCATGCCATTTCTCGTCACGGTATTCAAGTCGGTTTTACTGCCAAGGCGTCCCTATAGATGTTTCACATAAAAAAATACATATATCTTCACTATCCAGCCCTTATACCAATTTAATTGGAAAACACGTAGTAGTATTCTTCTTCCCTACATTCCCTGCGTTTTGATATAAGGATGCTTTAAGAAATTGTAATTAGAATATTGAAAACGGCTCTAAACTATTTAATTTTGTTTGCTAATCACATGATAGATAACCACCTTGAGGATCGTAGTTCCTGTTATCAACACAAGTAATCAGTACTTTTATCTCGAAATCAGAGTAATCTGGTCAAATATTTTTAATCTGTTGTTAATCGCATATTTTATTGAAACAACATCAATCAAGTTTCGCAATCATGAGATAATATGACATTGAGGTTTTATGTGGTAAACTACTGTTCAATATCGGTATTCGTCTGATTGTATAAATCTTGTATTCAGAATTCATAACCATAACTCTGCATTCTGCCGTAACATGTTGACAGAATTGTCACACCAGTGGACTGATATTTAATGTACTGAAGTATAATGTGTTTAAAAGACCCTCAACGAAGCCGAAAGGCAAGTGCCTTTCATAATTCAAAACCATAACCCTGGAATCTGCCATAATATGTTGACAGAATTGCCACACCAGCGGACTCTGACATTTAATGTACTAAAGTATAATGGGTTTAAAAGACCCTCAGCGAAGCCGAAAGGCAAGTGCCTTTCATAACTCAAAACCATAACTCAAAACCATAACCCTGGAATCTGCCATAATATGTTGACAGAATTGTCGATCATCTTCCTGTTATGGTCCGTCAAAATTGCCTCTGACATTTAATGTACTGAAGTATAATGGGTTTAAAAGACCTTTAGCGAAGCCGAAAGACATTTGTTCTCCCCGTCATTGCGATCATTATTTTTGTTGTAGACCATATGTATGACAGTTGTGTGAGAGTACTCTATGTACAGCTCCATGTGTCATATTAACACCCAGAAGTTATAGGGATATGCTGCTTATATTGTATTATTGCTGTTCCCTTACCTGCCATCTCCCTCAGCAGTCAATGTGTTTCCGAAGACGGTTACATCTCCGGTTGCAACACCTGAAACGTTAAAGTAACAACATCAATTTCTCTGTTCTCGTGATCAGTTAGACTACTAAATGGTATTTTAGCCCATATTGCTATGTTTTTTTCAGTCACTGGAATTTCGACGCTCAGTCTAGCACCGAGAGTTGACAATCAAACAGAGCACCTTTTTAATGGACTAGAGGTGCTTTGTGTTGGATTCTCAACGTTAAACTCAATGCCATCATCTGCCTAGCCTTTTCCCAACTATGTTGGGGTCGGCTTCCAGTCTAATCGGATGCGGCTGAGTAAAACTATTTTACATGGAGCGACTGCCTATCAGACCTCCACAACCCAGTTAGTACTGGGTAATACGATACCCCTTGGTAAGACTGGTTGTCAGACTTTTGGGCCACTGACTACCTAACGACTGTCAAAGATCTACAAATGACACCCGGGATCAACGGTTTGATGTGCTTTCCGAGGCACGGAGGAACCTCGGTATGTAATGGGTGGTCACCCATCCACAGACGAACCTAGGCAAGCACGGCTTAACCTAAAGATCGATCCGAGCGGCTTTTATTATGTAGCCACGAGCTCCTCAACGTTAAACTCAATGCCGAGAGCTGTAAATACAGTGCAACCATTGAAATGTGGATCAGTTTAATATACTTACGGGCAGAGAAATGGAGGTGTGGCAGTTCAAGGATAAAATCAAGACGGTTCCAGATTAGACTGTAGTTTATGTATTCGACCACGATGTCACTCAGTCCAGTGCTGAGAATTTCCTCCAGAAAAGCAACAGCGTTGAAGATCCTATGAATTATAAAAAAAAGTATTAACATTAGCATTTGCACCAGGGCCATACGTCGCAACGAAAGAAAAAGGGCAGAAAGAAAGAAATATAGAGAAACAAGAAAGAAACAAGAAAAAAAGAAACAAAAAAAACAAGGAAGATATTGTATTTGTTTTAAACTTCATTCGGAAATTAATAACAAACTAGAGACGTGTACATTCTGGATTTTCTTAATTTCCGTGTAATGGAAGGCGAGCCATTAGCATAATAGCATAATCAGCCTATTAATGTTCCCACTGATGGGACGCAGACTTCCTTTCTATGAGGGGGAATGGGCTATAATCCACCACGCAGGCCCAGTGCGGGATGTCACATGTCTTCGAATTTTTGGTTTTAGGACATGCCGGTTTCCCCACGATGTTTTCCTTCACCGTTTTTTAGAGCAGTGGTGATGAAATAAGGCGAGCCATTGAAAAGGTTTAATTTTTTTCGGACACCATAGGATTTTTTTTCGATTCAATTTCGAAAATGTCACTTACACTGGCACGGGAAGTTCGTAGACGTAACGTTCCTTTTCGATGTAGAAGGGATCTAATCCATCATCTTTGATGGCTTGGCTGATCTCCTCGATACCTGCGATGACCCGAGCCTCAATCGCGCCGGTGACAAATCTGGAGTTCCTGCTCGCTACTGTTCCTAAACATTTGATTAAATAGCTTGTTATTTCTCATTGTCTGGTTTTCTACTCATAAAAGTTTATTTGGAAGTAATTTATCACAAATTCCTGGAATTATTGTAAAAAAAATGTTTAAATTAAATTAATATTGTGCAAAACATTTATTTTTAATTTTCCAGAGAAATCCAGGCTTGGATGCAGAATGGTTCGGGCGGGTCGCACCCGAGCGGTTGTCAACATATCCTGAGGATGCCCTTGTTTTTTTTTAATAGCCTGTACTGTCCCACTGCTGGGCAAAGGCCTCCCCCAATTCCTTCCATGTGCTCTTTCCCCGTGACTCCTCGAACCAGTCCTCATGGTACGCGTCCAAATCGTCTTGCCACCTTTTTCTGGGCCGGCCTCGACGGCGCCATCCGTCTTGATGATCAGATGTCGCATGATTGTAGCAGGCTAATTTTCGCACTTCCTGGATGTGCATATTGGTGGGTGGGAAGCTGTGCTGCATCAAGCTGGATCTATTTACGGTATTAAAGAAAATATTTTGTATATAATTTTTCACCTTGCACAAAGTAGGACTAACCTGGTTTGATCGACGGCTCCGGGACAACGGAAGCACAGATACCGGCGACGAGAAGAGAGAAAGCAAGTACGGTCCTCATTTTGGTTTATTTGCTGTAAAGGAAGAATATGTCTAAGTTTTGATTTGAAGGTTGTTGGTATAGGTTCACCAAAACTAGGAAAGTTGTCTGATTTTAAAAATCAAACGCTGTTAGGTCATTTATTCAAATTATGCTGAGAATTAGCAGTATTTGTAAGTCAAAATTATATTAGACAGTCCCCCAAAACCATCTACCCTGCACCACTTCTTAGTCTTTTTGCTAAATGATGAGTAGCGTAACAATCTTCCCAGTTTCCGTTCAGTTTTTCACAAGCTGTGTTTTGTAATATTTCAGCCACAAAAACTTCAGAACCATTAGTTGGAGCAACAATACAACATGTCTCAGAATAGTTACATAAAATTAAGGGCGACCTTCGGACGAAATTATTATAAAATATTACTTCCCTATTTGAATGGGATTTTATTAACAATTTCATGGGTTTTAATTTTTTGTCCGGAACCCTAAACCATTTTCAAAATTAAGTTACTCCTTCTAACATCAACTATCTGCCAGTAAAAATCCCGTCTAAATCGGTCCAGCCGTTTCGAAGATTAGAAAATAAAATTAAGTTACTCCTTCTAACATCAACTATCTGAACTACCCGTTTCGGAGATTAGCCGGAACAAACAGACAGACAGACAAGTATTTTAAAAAAAAATGGTAAAAGTACCGTGTATACGTGCATGCATTAGTAAAAAGCTGTTATTTTTAATTACAAACAGACACTTCACTTTTATTTGTTTGTATAGATGGGACAGCTACTTTTCTTTTCGCGATTAGGATGTTGGTCCCATGAAGAAAGTTGTGCAGTTTCATGGTCTTTACCACATCCTAAAATATTATCCCAATTTCTGGTACATGCTGTTTATATTAGTTACATTGTTGCTTCGCCTGATGTGTATGCCACGGCCACACGAGAAAATATGAAGATTTGCGAAACTCACACTCCACTTATTACAGAAAAAAGATTACACACACTGAAACTAGCTTACCTTTCAGAGGATCAAGTAATACTGTCACAAAAAATATCCATATTTATAACTATGATTTATTTTACATATGAATAAATAAAAAATACTTAAGATAAAGCCTACAGATTGTCAAGTAAGTAGTTAATCCTTAGTAATCAGTTTAAATTGCATGCGTACTGATTGGGAGGGATTAATTAATTAATCCCTGAACAAATTCTTTAAATTTTTATTAAAAAAAAACCTGTAGACGATTAAAATATTGTTAAATATTTAATGTTATGAGATCTTATACCTATAATATTATAAAACTGAAGAGTTTGTTTGGTTGAACGCACTAATCTCAGGAACTACTGGTTCGAATTGAAAAATTATTTTAGTGTTGGATAGCCCATTTATTGAGAAAGGCTACGACTAATAGGAGCGAAGCATCAATGAAAAATGTTGCAAAAACGGGGAAAAGTCCATATGCAGAAGAAGTTGCGTGGGTCAGCTAGGATTAAGGACATTTAGATTCAGAATATGGAAGTCAGATAAAGCAGGAGTAATTCCAGTGTGGGAGAGAGATGGCGCTAGACGACCTGTATAGCTCTATCTCTTTCCCACACTGGAATGACTCCTGCTTTAAGACGTCATAGTAACCCCCCAGATAGGCAGTCGCTCTATGTAAATACTCCAACATAGTTGGAAAACGGCTAAACAGAAATTGATGATGATATTTTACATTTTTCGGAATCAGGAAAATTGGATTAAAAATAACAAGGAACAAACAAATATTTATAAATTAGTACAGCATTATATTCGATGAAGGACGAAATCAATAAAACATTACTGTAAATTAAAAAAATCTAATTCTGTTGTGCCTTCAAATACTCGTTCATGTTATCCATTAAAATTATTCCCAGGAGCTCGTTGATTTCGGGCTGAAAGAAAAAAGATTTTAATTATTGTACTGAAATAATTTGTCGTCTTACCGCCAAACAATAACCAATCCTTATCGAATTTAAAAGATTTGTTTTAGCGTTATCAAAAAAAGCTGTTACTGTTATTGTTACAAATAAAATCGTCTGCATCACGCCTGTCCCTCCTATGGGTTAGGCAGAGGTGATCTAAAGAACATCCAAAGCCAGTTAAGTCTAAGTAATAGGGAGCGAGCCTATTGCCGTCAACCGGGCACTTCCAGCTTTTCCTGGCTGCTACTGATGTATTCCTGATCAAAAAACCCAATAACACTTTATCAACCTGGGAATAGAAACCCAGGACCTCATGCTCATCAGTCGCGTTTGCGACAAATAGCCCAACGAGGCAATCATTCGTTTCGTCTACATAACATAACATCACACTGGTTTTTCCTGCGAGGTTATGCCGAAGTATACTTATAGTACAGCCACATTTTTCCAGTCATGTTTAAGTCCCGTGTAGGACCTATATCTACCGGGTAAAACTCCAGAGTCGGGGATATTACATAGTGATCTAATAAAACATAACCTCCTATTTTTGAAGTCGATCAAAAATACGATCACACCTCCAAGGGTGGATAGTGTCACGACGGATTCACCGCATTACTTGCATATATCATCACCTCTCATCATCATCTGCTGGCCCTTTTCGCATTTATTTGGGATCGGCAAAAGATGAGTTCTCTTCCATTCTCATACCTTTCAAGTGCTTAAATGACCATGTAAACTTACACTGTACTCTTTGAAAGTCTCCGGCACAGTTGAGTTAAGGAACCTGTTCATTTTCTCCGAGCAATCCTTTTCTTGGACCACCAGTTTTACGTCAGACTGTGAAGGGGAAACAAAAGGACGAATTAATGTTAATTTTACACGTTACAACGATGACTTTATCTTCTGTGGAGCAGGTAATTGGCGTTGCTTATATTAGCTGCAGGTAATCTAGTTATATATTGATGTTGAACTTAGTTTTATTGAATTCAAATTATTTGCTCACCAACCCACATCCGCAACCTTACTCGGCATGGTGGAATATAGCCCGCCCCCTCTTACAGAGACGAAGCCTTCAACTCAGGAATAATAATCACTCATGCTGGGATTTTCTTCCAGTTTAACCAAACTTACCAATGCTTGCTGAATGATTGCTGACCAATGCTGGCAATTACCATTGTTTTAGACACGTTTTTTAAGCTGATACGAAACAGACTTGACTTGAAAAAAAAAAGAAATCTTACTTCGATTCCTCCCATAGTGAAATTGATTTGTGTGCTCCTGACAGTGATTCCCTTGGAGAGGCTAACATTAAAGTGGATCTGACCTACGAAGCGCATGCGTTGGATCTCGACCCTGAAGAGAAGAATATTTCCTAATAGAATGTGTTTAATTGCAATTGTTTTTCTCATTGACAATATTGTAAAATTAATGATCTTACTTCCCAGAGGAATTTGTTTTAAATGTTTTGCCGAAAACAGTTGTCTCCGTTGAAGCGGCACCTGCAATGACACCGAAAAATGGATGAACAATAAGGAAGTAAAAACCTTTTGGCAATATTACACGATTCAACCAAATTACTTTTGATTAAAAGGCGCAGAAATTATAAGTGAAGCCAACATTACACGAGACACTTTTATGTTAATCAATTTGTTTTTTCTTTTAATTAAGATGTGTACGTGAATCATGATCAAGCAAGTAGAAGAACATAAGAAGGCAACCGCAAATGTCTTCTACATTACAAGAAATTACTGCGTTTGTCCACCTTTCATAGAAATCTATGAAAGCAAACGTCAACTTTAAACAATATAAAAGGAAACTCAAGTTTGCTTACCAACACTGCCGTCGATAAGAGGGAATTCAATGTCAAAGTTCAATCGGGATGATATGATGCTGTAACTGGCGTTGTGTAACACAATATTGCTCATGCCATTACTCAACAGCTCTTTAATGAAATAGGCGTGGTTGAAGATCCTAGTGGAGAAAAGATCAACACATTATTTCCATAATTTATGGCATAATCGTTTTTTTATAAAAACATTTCAAAATCTTATCGAGAGAGCTAGGCAAAGTGACATTCTATCAGCAATATCGATCATAAAAAAAGTAAAAAAAAGATTAAGAGTGAGAAATAAACACAGGGTGTAAACGGACCCTTCACGAAGTCGTCAACCAAGCATAATGTACATCAAACTAAGTAACTTTACGCAAAAAATATTGCTGGGAAACGACTTTTTTTAACAAATACTCACACAGGTACAGGCAATGTGTAATTACGTTCTTTATTCTGGATATACAGGGGATCCAAACCAGCTTCCTTGATAGACCGGCTCACATCCTCAATGGTGTTGTTAATGTAGCTGCTCACGGAACGTACACTATTGAAGTCAACTGTAAAGACAAAAGCTTTGTATCTCATAAAGCTCTTCTTTGTGAGTTGTAGCCTAACCTATCAAGAAGACTGTTTTCTCATTGCCTGATGGGCCTTCGAGTATAGTTGATCTCAATTTAGCCTGGTGAATAGCGACGAATGAGTTTTGGGTTAGAATGAATGCCCCAGAAGAGGCTTAAGACAGAAGGCAATATAATGCTGACCATGAGAGCTGTTTTCAATTGGCAGATCGTTTAAGAATCGGAAGCAATCTAGAAACTATATTTGTACAAATATGTGATATGATATGTATTCATCAAACTTTTAGTCACATGCAATTCACTACATATATTGGACTTTATTCAGATATAAAATATGATTATTTCGATGAACTTACTTTCATTTGCATCAAATTGGCGAAGAGCATTCACGCCTATGAAGAAAAAGGCAATAGCAATGACGAATTTCATTTTGATTCTATTGAGCAAATCTGCAATAAAAAATCGAAATGTTCTAATTTTTTTTTTTTTTTAAACTCAATTTAACATGAATACTGTTTCTATTTTTACAGATATAAACCAAAGAAAATCTTCAAGTCCGAGAAAGAATAATGAAAACTAACATAGAACAAGAAATCAAAAATTTGCAATAACTTACCTAACAAACTCCAAGATTGCAATGAAGTGCAGACCAAATTCGCGTAGTATAAATATCGAGCAGAATCAATTAGTGGTTAATTAATGTTTAATGTTGACACATGGTGGTAGCAACCGTTGACACATTCATTATGTAGGTACCTACATTGAGGTTTTTTGTCAAATCAATGTGTTTGTTGGTAGAAAATCGTAGATCAATAAACCCATTATGAATGAGGTCAATATTAATCGGCAGTCTGATGAAGTTCCTCTAATTAAAACAAAGAGATTTTTTTTAAATTTGCAAGTATGGTTAGTGAATGTCGGCCCTACGATTGTTGTTGTATCGCCGATTATTTTGCATCGACGCACAGACGGACATAGAAATTTTTTAAATACCCGATGAAAGATTTCTATATGGGGTTCGGAATGATGTACTGAAGACGTGGTTTGTGACCGTTTATGCTTCGATGTCACTTACACCCTGTATTATTAGATACAGCGCAATAGTCACCTGAATGCAAGATATTGTGTCTTTACTGGCCAAGTAGAAATATTGGAGGTCTATTAGGAACATCTACCTAGACTAACTAAAAGAAGATATTGTCAGCTTTGTATCGTTATTTTCTAACATATTTTTCTTTATCACAGTCATAAGTCATATTATTAAGTCATAAGTAATTTATTTCTAAACAATATATACATTGTGTTTAAATTTGTAAAATTAAATTTAAAAAAAAAAACAAACAGTTCTTTACTATTATTTTTTGTATAATCAAAATGTGATGAAACTGTACATCCATAAAAAATTTGACAAACAAACTAAGAACACTAAAAAACGTTTTGCAGTACAAATATTGTTTATTTACTTAAAAACATAAATTAAGGCATAATATCACTGTGAGTAATCCTTTTTCTTAATAATAACGGTTAAAAGCTTTACAAAATATCGGAGATGAGAACATATAGAACGCCTTCCAGAAGCTGGTTGATTTCTCTCTGTAATTAGGAAAAAATAGAGATTATTATATGTTCTAGATACACTTCATACGACGTACGCAAAGCCAAAATTTAAAAAAAAATAAATAAATAACTTATTTTAAAGGTAAATGTATCAATTCTTCAACATCATGATTACTTTTCTTCTTTAAAGCTAATTTGGCCAATTCTAAAGTTTTCTAATACCTAAATTAATAACATGTTGTACTTACATAATGTTCCTTGATGGTTCTAGGAACGAAATTTCCGAAGAAATCATTGAAATCATCGGAAACATCCTCGCCCATGACAACTACTTTGGCATCAGACTGAAACAAAAAGTGATACAATTAATCATCTGCATCTATACTAATAATATGAAGAGGAAAAATTGTTTTCAGTACTGAACTGGGTTGTGGAAGTTTGATAGGTAAACGCTCCATGTGAAACACTGGTATTCAGCTGCATCCTGTTAGACCCCAAATAGTTGGGAAAAAGCTAAGCAGATGATGATGATGATGAGGGTGGGCTTGTTTAATTGGTACTTCTCTGGATCAGTACGATTCGATTACAAAAAATCGTATGATATGCGTCAGGCAAAGTTTTATTAGGATTTTCCATCAGGAATTTCTCAGTACCACGTAGTTGTTTTGATATGTATCTAGTTTGATGGCAATAGGCTCGCGCCCTGTGACATGGGACTTAAAACATAGCTGTCGAAATGTGGGTGGACTATTAGGTATCTGCCTAGCTCTTCCGGATAACTCGAAATCCGAGCAAAAGAGTTGTGATGATCATTAAGCGACACATTCAACTGTAGCAAAGGAATTTTCAACCCTAAAAAATGCTAATGAATTTATTTCGTTCTTGAACGTTTGTAACACACAGACAAACAGACTAAATAGATTCCACTTTGTGGAAATCCATGACATTAAATATTATGCAAAATATGTAGTTTTAATTCGGCGGAAGCGCCTGGATGCAAAATGCATGCAGGCAGTACAGCCTTAGTGCTCGCAAAAATATGCTCATGCAGACAAAGCAATAATAACAAGCATGCCTTGTGTTTTATCCCACTTCGGGGCATCCTCAGGAGGTGTGTTGACTCGTGAACCGCTCGGATGTGAATCACTCCTGGATCCTTTTCGTGGAATTAAAACTACATATTTTTTAGACTAAATAGAATTAATCTTACGTTTATATCTCCAAGCGTGAAATCGGCAGAGACCCAACGAAGAGAAATTCCGGAGATGAGACCAACGTAGACTTTGACCACGCCTCTCACGCGGACATTGACAACGTCAATTCTAAAAAGACCAAAAAAATATGCAGGTTATAACAGAATATCTTGCACACTAAACACTTAAATCACATTTAAATAAAAAATCACATGTAAATAATAAATATTGCATAGCTAATACAAAAGATTTTGATAATAATTTTGATTATAGTTTACGAACTTATTTAATTTACGCGAAACAATTCTTGAAAGTTAGGAGGAGCTCGTGGCTAAATAATAACAGCCGCTCGGATCGATCATTAGGTTAAGCCGTGCTTGCCTAGGTTGGTCTGTGGATAGGTGACCACCCATTGCATACCGAGTTTCCTCCGTGCCTCGGAAAGCACGTTAAGCCGTTGGTCCCGGGTGTCATTTGTAGATCTTTGACAGTCGTTAGGGAGTCAGTGGCTCAAAAAGTCTGACAACCAGTCTTACCAAGTGGTATCGTGTTACCCAGTACTAACTGGGTTGTGGAGGTCAGATAGGCAATCGCTCCATGTAAAATACTGGAATTTAGCTGCATCCGGTTAGACTGGAAGCCGACCCCAACATAGTTGGGAAAAGGCTAGGCAGATGATGAATTCTTGGAAGTTAATGAATACTAAATTGAAGAATGATTATTGTTCCAACGTTACTTACTTTCCAGATGCAGAAAAGTCGAGTTTGTTGCTGAAGACTTCACCAATGGCCCTAGCTGAGCCTGAAATAGTTAAAGAATTATGGTAAACTTTCAAATCTTCTAAATTTAAGAGAAAAGTAATATCTTCTGCAATCACAAAATCTCAAAGGCTACATGAATAAATTTGTTATTTGATAATTTATTGCCACGATCGATTAGTGATGAAAAGTTTCTTTTCAGCATGTGCAAATGGTAATTGTGCTTTTTAATAACGGATTCTTCAGTAGTCTGGAGTCAGGATTGTGTCCAGTTGATGGGTATTTGCGCATCCAATTCATGGGACTTAAACATAATGTATTGCAATTTATCCAGATAGCTTACCAGCAGAAAAGCTAATGAAAGGCAGCTCCAAATCATATCTGAGGCGGGATCTGGTGACGCTGTAGCTAAGCCTATGAATCCTGATATTGCTGAGACCAGTGCTTAGTATGTCCTCAATAATGGCTTCATAGTTAAAGAGACTGTAAATAAAATATTAAATTAATTTCTCGCAAAAAAAAATTGTCTAGATTTGGTTAAAGCTTATCACCAAATCGAAATATATCTACTTTTTTAGCAAACAAGGACCCTCGTCAATGCACAATTTAAATGGTGCTATGATAATAGTTTTGAGTTACATGAGAAGAAACTAGCTAACTTATAATAATTTTTTGTCATTGGTGACATTTCATGTTAGGAACTTAAAACGGTATACATGGATGATTTAGTGGTTTCTTACACGGGTACTGGGAGCTCGTAGCTAGAGCTTTCCTTCTCGATGTGATATGGGTCTAGTCCAGCATCCTTGATAGATTGGCTAAATTCATGAATGGCTCTTTCTATTTGTCCGGTAATAAAGCGCTCGTCCGAAAAGAGACCTGAAATTATTATTTCTTTTATCACATTTTTTCTCAAAATTTCTATGTTATTGACGTCTGATGTTTTAAAAAATAAAAATGTTTAACTTAAATCGATCTGGTTTAAAATAAATTAAACTATTTTTGAAATGAAATTACTTCATTCAAAAATAGTTTAATTAGTTTGGAAAATATCTTATACGTACTTGGGTCAAGTGATGTGGCACTGATGCCTGCGATGAGGAAAGCGAAAACAAGTAAAACCTTCATTTTGATTTTGGTTTATTTCCTGCTAAAAAAAAAACTTTATAATTACTACTTGTGTTTTCTTATCATATTCTATCATACGCATAAATGAAAAAAAAAAGGATGAAAACTATAATTTTCTTCAGTTATATCCTTACCTTGCAATACTTAAGAGGTAGAATGATAAACATTAATTACAAAGTATCGTTTTTATACTATTCAGAAGCAATTTGATCCTAATCAATTATCAAATTATGAATTGTCTCATCTTATAGATGATATCTTGTACTTAATCGTTTGAGGCGTATGTTTACAATATCGGTACAAAACGCGTGCTTTCAAAGCATTGATAAAGATACCTACTAACAAATTCGTGGTGCTGGGCGGAAAATTGCAAATTAATACGGAATGTAAGATCATACTGCCTCGCGTTGGTCTAGTTGTCGCGACTGCTGAACACGAGGTCCTGGGTTCGATTCCCGCGTCGGGCAAAGTGTTATTGGGTTTTTCCATCAGGAATTTCTCAGTAGCAGCTACGAATTCTGAATTTGCGCCTAGTTGGTGGCAATAGGCTCGCCCCTTATTACCTGGGACTTCAAATTAACTGGCGAAATGTGTGTGTACTATTAGATACACCTCTGCCTAATCCTTCGGAGATTACAGGCATGATGTTATGTTATATTATGTTAGATCATGCGTCACCCTAGTATGATCTAATATTTTGTATTCATTAAATAAGGAGTTTTGTACCCGTAAACTCAAACAGGTTTTAAAATGGGACCTGCCCCGAAATTAAATAAAATATCACCGCAAAGATTCACGTTGCTGGAAACTGCTGTTGGGAAAGGTTTTTTCATGTATGCGTTGTGAGAGATTATGGTTATCACTCGTTCATCGTCTTCTTATTCCAATTCATTTGTAGTCGGCGAAGCAAACTGACCCCCTCCCCTGTTCACGTTATTATAACCATCATATATATTACATAACAATATTTATCACCTACTCTGATCATATAACAGATCGAAAACTTATTAGCCTAGGAGTTACGGCGACAGTCTAGTTTAGCCGGCTAATCTTGATTTACAGTTTCATTTTCTTTTAATTGAAACAAAACAATTTTTTTCCTGAACCGAAACTAAGGACGTTTTTATACGGGTTAGGTTAGGTTAGAACTGTGACTAACCACGTGCGAGAACTTCACCTATTGATTTAGGTTAGGTAAGAAATGTGCGAGAAACACGTTGCTACATCCAAGTCACCTAACACCACGTCTGTAATCCCCGAAGGGTTATGCAGAATACCAAATAGTACACCCACATTTCGCCAGTTATGTTTGTCTCATGTAATAGGGGACGAGCCTATTGCTATCAACCGGGCGCAAAGTCAGACTCCGTGGCTGTTATTGAGAAATTCTTGATGGAAAAATATAATGACACTGCCTTTTTTTTTTCGAAAGGGAAATCATCAAATGACCCCCCCACTCTGGGCGAAGTGGAAGAGAGTGTCAGACTTGTACTGACTAAAACCCATCTATGTTCCTTCTTTGCCCTTTGTGTTCCAGGGCCACGGTATCTCTTTCGAACAGTCCCGCAGCCCTGGCAGGCATCGGCCCATGCCGACCCCTACTTGCTTGCTGACATTTGTTTGAGGCGCGTGTGGAACACGAACGCGCCGTCGACACGGCCTATCATCATAAGACGGCCGGACGGCGAGCTAGCCCAAGTGAGCGGGACGTGAGGCTCTTTCCCTCTCACGTCCCGCTTCCTTGGCTTCCCATTCCCTCTCGTTCCGGATGACACTTTGCCTGACTTGGGAATCGCACCCAGGACCTCATGCTCAGCAGTGGCGCTTGCGACCACTATACCGACGAGGTAGTCAACCTAGAATTCTGGGGTTTTAACATCCAAGTCGGTTGCATCAAATCGCCAGTAACGCTATGGACGGATATTATTAATATAAAAATTTTACCTTCAAATAAAATTTGTATTATGTTTCCTAAGACGTCCGAAGTCCATTATGAGAGTGCACGCTTCGTTCCATGAACAGCTGCTAGATGTCCTTACTTTTTCCCGCCTCGTAATCGCGCCACTAGCGCCCCCAGCGTCATATCTGTGAACTACTTTCAAAAACCGCATACAAGCCGCCATGATGAAGTGTTAAGCATTGTTCGGCTCATAATGATGCAAAGGTAGGTAGGTATGCACCAGGAAGACCTTACCTGGACTTCGGACGTCTTAGGAAACATAATACAAATTTTATTTGAAGGTAAAATTTTTATATTATGTGTTCCGTTTGACGTCCGAAGTCCATTATGAGAGATATGTTTGTTATCTCCTGGTGGGTTGTATGAATGAAAAGCAACAATGTGAATTATAAACTAATATTATTTTTAATCACCATTTTATACCTCAGATAGTACCTTCATATTTTACACAGGTTTTAAATATGAACAAAAATCTAGCCATTTAAGCACTGGCAGTATAATTATAAGAGAAAACGTAAGTAAATAAGTAAGCAATCGTGCAATATCTTTAGGAGTAATTTTTAACCTGGATCAATTTGATTTGAAACATCGGTTAACTTAGAATCAATTGGGGACTTGAAATAATCTTGATAACGAATGCACAGAGGAAATTTCGTTACTAGATCTGATTTCTTTACGGTAAAATTTTCTGAAAGTTGATTCATGCCTCCAGTTTGCCTTAGATAATATGTCATTTATAGGATAATTTTCTAGCCAATTTAATGATGAGACAGCCGATCTAAAACTACCTGGAGAGGCTTGTATTCCAGCATCAGATAAAACACGTTTTACCCAACCACCGATTATAGCTGGTGTGGCTGCTCTAACGGGATCTCTAGTAGTTATGAACAAATTTGTTAATGAACCCCGTCTTTCCTTTGATAATTTTTTTAATGAGCGGATCCAATATAACGGATTTGTATTTTGATCTTGGGATGCCAACAAAACCCAACTGGATTGCTGGAAAGTCGCGCTATCTGTCTTTGACCCGAACACTGGGTGTAAAGTTATGCAATCCCCATTATCTACAAAATGATCAGAATCAATATGCAAAAGGGAAAGGTCGTGTACACGACGTCCCGAACATAATAATAAAATAGTCGCCGTCCGCTTAGACACCTCATACAAACTACTCATGCAAGGAGTATTATCTTTTAAATAAGTAATTAATTCCCTGGCGTCCCATGTGGGCACCTTAGGTGGCAACGGCTTTGCAATTGAAATTGCCTTCAGAATGTGCTTAACAATGTGACTAGAAGAAATTCTAATATTTGAAGCCGTTTCACAAATAGATGCGATAACGGACTTGTGCACAAGAATAGTTCTGTGAGCTAACTTTTGATTAAGATATAGATATGCTAGATATTTCGCAACATCTGTCGGATTTGGTGTACGGAAATTTACATTATTTTGACTACACCACAAAGACCACTTACCCCAAATAGGTGTGTAAGTTTTAAGAGTTGTAGGTCGCCAGCAAGATAAAAGAAGATCTTTCTCTTGTGGAGACCAATTGCTCGTCATGGTGTCCCAGCCGAAATGAGCCAGGCTTCCAACTGCAGATCGTTGACATGAGCTGGTGGTAGGCCGGTCACCGTGTCCACCAAGGTTTTCTTCAGGTCTCTGATCTTCAGTGGCCGTGCCAAGGATCGATTCTTCAGGTCTGGTCGCCAAAAGGGTTTCTTCCACTTGGGTGCTACTATTATGTACCGACCTGATGACGAGTTGAGGTGGTGAAGAACTCGTGGAAGCAACGCCGGCGGTGGGAACACCCATGCGAGGTCGTATCGCCAGTATCTGCTGAACGCGTCGTGATAACAGGCGTTGAAGTCCGAGGAGTCTAGAGAAACGTAATTTATCACGACGTGTGCGGTTTGTGACGCGAACAAGTCTATGTCCGGTTTTCCCCAAGTCTGAAATATCTTTGAAGTTGCTGCCACCTGCAGGTGCCACTCGCTGCCGGCGCGATTTCGCGACAAGTGGTCGGCCTCGGTGTTGTATACCCCTGGTAGGTGGTGAGGGATCAGTACAACATTGAGGTCGTCTATCAGAGTCAACAATTCCCGCGTCAATTCCATCAATCGGTGTGATTTCGTGCCTCCTTCCTTCTGAATGTAGGAGACCACTGTCTTGTTGTCGGTCTGTAGAATGATCCTGGAGTCCCGGAGGGCTCTGGATTCCTTCGACAACACAGCAATCACAGCATACATCTCTTTGAGATTGCAATGCCATTTTTTCTGGTCGGGTTGCCATGCACCTTGTACCTTGTTGTTGTTGACCAGGGCACCCCACAGAATGTCGGAAGCGTCCGTGATGACAAAGTTTGTGGGTAACACATCTGTGTGAATAGCAGTCTTTTGACCTACATTCTCCATCCACCACTCGAGTTCTTGGCGAACGCCTTGTGTCAGCTGTACTGCTTCGAGAGGATTTCGACCCAGTACTTTGATGTGACATTGCAGCGCACGGCAATGCATCCTTCCCCGGTGGGTGATGAAGGACGCAAAGTTGAGAAGCCCTAAGAGGCGTTGCGCCTGCTTTAGGGTCCAACTGCCCGCTGCGAGTCTGGTCGACAGGATCTGTCGAATTTTTAATACTTTCTCTGGTGGTAGGGACTTGCGGTTTGTTTGGGTGTCCCAATCGATGCCGAGATATTCGATCGACCTCGTTGGCCTGGTGATCGATTTCTCGTGATTCACACACCAGCCCAGACTGGACAAGAAGCGTACAGCTATGTTTAGGTGCGTGCTGAGTACTTCCTTGTTCTGGTGGACTAATAAATAGTCGTCTAGATACACGACGAGGCGCAGACCTTTTGTGCGAAGGTATTCTGCAGTCCAGTTTGTTAAAATAGCAAACATTCTGGGAGCAGCAGCCAGGCCGAATGGTAGACATGTCATCTGCAGAAGTTGACCACCGTAGCTGATGCGCAAAAAGCGTCTGTGTTCTGTGCGTATTGGCAGATGATAATAGGCCTGGCTGAGGTCCAGCTTGACCATCCAGTCGCCTTGTTGAAGAAACGAAGGCATTTGTTGGTGGTGTAAAAGATGGAAATGCTTTGGCTCCATGTATAAATTTAGTGCTTTCAAGTTGAATATCACTCGAGTTTTGCCGTTGCTCTTTGTGATCATGAAAAGGGGGCAAATGAACGATGGGGTCGAAGGAGCAGGCTCTAACACACGTTCTTGAATCATCTTGCGAATTTGTAGTGTCATTTTTTCCGAAACAGGGGTTTGAAATTTTGACAACTTGTCCGAAGTAGGTGGAATTAAAGGCGGTGCCTGATTGAAGGGGATACGAGCTCCCGATATCATTTTTAAAATAGCTTTTGGAGGGTCGAAACGTTTCCATATTTCTATATAATGCTGAAGACAGCCGCCCCAAAAACTCGGTATTAAATAGTCATTTATGCTTATGTCCTGCTCGCCTCCCGTTCTTATATTTTCGCCCCCCCTTCTTTTTTGAAGAGAAATCGTAATTTTGTTTGATGTCTTTTTTGTCGTTTCGCTTCGGTTTGTTTTGTCGCGAACGAAAAGTATTATCTTGAAAAGACGTCGAAGGCTCTAAACATACCGGACGACTAGTTCCCGCACTATTATTCTGTTTTTCTAATTTTTCTATACCCCCAATTTTTTGTAGGTAGTGCGATAAATTTTGAGGATTGAATATATATTCGATTGAGGGTGGAATTTTTTCTATGTCGTCGCGTAGGTATTTGCTTTTAACATTTTTTAATAACGATCGGCGCCGGGTCTCTATGATCTCAGCTCGTTTACCGCAAATAATTTGGAGAATATCATGAGATACCGTTTTATAAGATGACTCGGCACCAAACAACTCTTTTAGTTTGACAAAGAGGGTAGTTGAAGATAATTGGGCGTTCGAATTAGCAGACCAATCAATTAGTTTCTGTAATGCCGCGTTCACATGCTCGTTTTGAGTTAGGAAAGCATTAGATAACGCCGCAAAACTGCGTTCCATTTGAAACCATCTTAATGGTGAAAATGGATCTTCGAAACGCCGCAATTCTTCGTTCACTTTCAATTCGACAAAACTAGGAAAAGCTACATATTTTTTTTGTACTTCTGTGTAACGTACAGCATTCCAATCCGGGGAGTCGAACCTCTGCATTTCTGCTATTTTTGTTACACGTTCTGGATTGGCCTTAGGTACAAGAGGTTCCTTAACGGAAACGTCTAAATTTGCAATATTTTCTAAGCAAGGGGTAAGCTGCGGCGGACGTAAGAAATTTTCTTGTAAATTGAAGGTAGGAACAGTCGAAGTTGAAGGTAATGTGGTGCCAATATAATTTTGCGAGGCGGGTAGGCTTTGTGCTAATGGAGCACTATTTGATATCATATAATTTGTTAAAACATTATTGACATGACTCACCAACTGCTGGGAAAGTAGATCAAACCTGCGATCCAGTTCGGAATCTTGCAAAAGGGAGCGCTCGCGTACCTGATGAGGGCGTTTGCGTGGCGCTGGCTCACCTATATCGCTCTCCGATGACACCGTATCACCTCCTTTCGATGATGATGAAGAACTCGAACTCCGCGTTCTTTTCCGCGAAGTATCGTTTGGCGCGAAAGTTTCACCGTCCATTTTGTTTAAAATAAACAGCTTACGAGACGGATTTTAAATACTATATAATGTAATGAACTTTCTACTTTTAATCTCAAAAGTTCAAAAAATTTAAAATATCGCTTTATTCGATATAACTGACAATCTAACAGAGCTGCGCATGGTTCGGAAAACGACGCAACAATGCTTAACACTTCATCATGGCGGCTTGTATGCGGTTTTTGAAAGTAGTTCACAGATATGACGCTGGGGGCGCTAGTGGCGCGATTACGAGGCGGGAAAAAGTAAGGACATCTAGCAGCTGTTCATGGAACGAAGCGTGCACTCTCATAATGGACTTCGGACGTCAAACGGAACACATAATATTTAGCCAAGGAGTTGTGACTACACCTAAGTTAAGCCGTCAAATTTTAAGTTTATCGTCAAACCCATATGTAACAATTGTTTTTTTTTTACGTTTCCCCACACTAGGAATTTCTCCTGTATGCGTGGTGGGTGCGTTTACAGACATTTAAACTCACATACACAAACAGCCAGACCCGGAACAACTACCTGTAGATCATACAAATATTTGTTCCGTGCGGGGATCGAACCCGCGACACGCAGCGCAGCAGCCGATCGCTCAGCCACTGCGCCAACCGTGCCGTCAATTTACATAACTAGTCTATATCATTCCCACTGCTGGGACACAGGTCTTTATGAAAAGCTTTGATCTGTTATCTACCAATAACAAACAATGCAAACTTTGCATTGACGTCACGTCGTCGAATTTTTAGTTCTAGTCCATATACGCACCATCATCATAATTAGTAAGTTATCTGAACAGCAATTAAAATTGATGCAAATCTTAAATACGGGATACAGATAACTATATTTAGAAAAGGTATTTTAAACTAAATGATAAACTAGTAAATTATCCTGTCCATAAAATTCTATTCTTTATCAGTTTAAATTGCATGATTGGAAAGGATTAAATAATAATCTCAATAAATGATTTATTACATTTTCCTTAAAAATATACGATTTTTAACAATCAATCAAGTTTATGATCGACAGATTATCAAATATTAAAGTTGTTAGATGTATTAAAGGGTATTTAGGGAAAAGGAAATTCTAATTTATGATATCTGATTTAAAATAACCAAACATACGAGCAGGTATATTACATTCAGCTGTAAATAATAGGTAAGACATTTTATTCGACAAAAAATCTGTACACAGTATACTTCAACAATCTAAGTCCGCTGTGCCTTCAAATACTCGTTCATGAAATCCATTAGCATAATTCCCAGGAGCTCGTTTATTTCAGACTGAAAGAAAAAAGAAAATTTTATTAAAACTAACAAAATAAATACTAAATCTTTATGAAAAAATTCGGCGGTAGGTTTCAAAAAAGGCTATTTATTGCTGCTTCGTTTCAATTGGAACCAGCGAGAGTTCTTAGCTGAATTGTTTTCAAAGCGTTCCATATTTCTACATCGACTTTTAAAAGGATTACTTGAACTTTTGGTAGCTTTTGTGTCGCAAGTGGTCGCAAGCGCGACTTCGGAGCATGACGTCCTGGGTTCGATTTCCTAGTCAGTCAAAGCGTTATTTCAGTCACGAAGTCTGGATTTGTGCCCGCTTGATGGACATAGGCTCGCTCCCTGTTACATATTACTTAAACATAACTGGCGAAATGTGGGTGTACTATTAGGTACACCCTTCGGAAATTACAGGCGTGATGAATCACCTCTAAGAGTGGAGACTATAATTTCGGATTCACCGCAGACTAGCATCAGTACACGCATGCTTTTCAAGTAGATGACAATGTTAACTTACGCTGTACTCTTTGAAAGTCTCCGGGACAGTTGAATTAAGGCACTTATTCATTTTCTCCGAATAATCCTTATCCTGAACGACTAGTGTCACGTCAGACTGTGAACAAGAAGTAGAAAAGTCTTAAAAATGCGAAAGTTTGTGAGAATGAATCGATGTTTGTCACTATTTTATTAATCTTCCACGCAAAAACTACTGATGGATTTTGATGAAACTTAACAGTACTATAGCTTTTACATCAGAATAATAAGCTATAATTTTTAAAGATGTTTAATAAAATAAATTTTCGCGAAAGGGATCTAGTTAATATAATTAATAATAATGTTACACAGTAAGTAAAGCTAACATCAGCTCAGTAAAGAGGCCGGAAGAAACTGGATAGCCATGACACAAAACCGCCAAAAGTGGAGAGATTTGGAAGAGACCTACACTCAGCATTGAGAGGCCAAAGGCTGAAGAAGAGAGAGAAAGAGCTGACATAGTCCATGCATGGATAAAACTGGCTGAGGGCTGAGTATCAAACCCGGAAGAAACTGGCGTGACATTTATCCAGCTATGAATGATCTTGTCTCATAAGGATGCTGTTTAAGTGGGTGGCCCAGTCCCGCTCAAGTAGCAATGGAAACGTTAAAAGCTGATTCTGCTTAACATTTTCCTTATAATGCTGAGGTTGCCATCTTATCCAACCAAAGTTTAGAGACCAGGTAATTCTGTGACTAGGTACATTTAGTTAACAGAAGTTAAGTTGATATGCGGAGCAGGTTACAAAGTAGTCTTTGCCAGTACGAAACTAGATGTTCAATAAAATTCAAAATAGGTTCGGTTGTAACCAACCAAATATGTTTTGATTTAGATAAATAATGTCAGACTATAAATTTACTTCGATTCCTCCCATAGTGAAATTTATCTTTGTGCTCCTGACAGAGATTCCCTTGGAGAGGCTAACGTTGAGACGGATCTGACCCACGAAGCGCATGCGTTGAATCTCGACCCTGGATAGACAAAACTTCCCATTATCATTCTACTCCTACTTAACAATATAAATGCGACAGTTTGTGAGGATGAATGAAAGGATAAATGTTTGTTACTCTTTAACCCAATAATTACTGAAATTTAGCACACATAGTTTATAACCTGTATTAACACAAAGAACTTTTCATCTCGGTAGTATGATCCCGTAGGACAATCATCGAACTCCACGCGAGCGAAGCCGCGGGCATAAGATAGTAATACATATGTTGGCGTTTTGTTATGTATTTTTATTTCTACATTAAAGCATCTTGTTAGTCTAGTGGTCGCAGAGTTCCTGTTAACCATTAAGTCTTGGATTCGATTTCCAGGTCCCAGGTTACTGAGTTTTTCCATGCAGAATAGCCTCGCCCCCTATTTAAATGGGCCTATAGACGGGTACATACCTTCGGTGAAAAAAAGATTAAAAATATGAGTATTTTCTTTTTCATTTATTTTTTGTTTAAAATCAAGGTTCTTACTTTCCAGAAGAGTTCATTTTGAATGTTTTACCAAACACAGTTGTTTCCGTTGAGGCGGCTCCTGCAATGAAGCCGTCAAGAACCGTTAATGGGATGAATCGAAAAAAAATTAATTAAATGAAAAAAATATAAGAAGCCTTAAGGCAATTATGATAGAGTTCAACTTAATTGGTCACTTAGGCACTTATATTGAAAGGCGCAGAAATTACAAGAAAACCAACATTCAATGAGACACTTTTGTGCTAAATACGATTAAATTTAGTTAGCATGATCAGCTAATAACTTTCCTTTCTTTAACAATATAAAAGGAAACTCAAGTTTACTTACCGACACTGCCGTCGATAAGAGGGAATTCAATGTCAAAGCTAAGACGGGACGAGATGATGCTATAACTGGCACTGTGTAACACAATATTACTCATGCCATTGCTCAACAGCTCTCTAATGAAATAGGCGTGGTTGAAGATCCTGGAAAAGGTATTACATTCTTAAGATTGTACAATGTTTAAATATTCTTCTGTACATAAACTAGGGCGACCAAAATTGAAACAGATTTTTCCAGAACATGGATTCGGTTGTTCGGAAAAATTCGTGGTGTCGAAATCGTTTTAAGCGCTTTACTTTGAATGGAAAATGTTGACAATGCAGCGGTAGTCGAGGAATTTTGTACACTATGGAGGTCATAAAATAGGTCCTAAATCTAATAAGTTTATCTTAGAGTCTAACAAATTCATTTTTATCGACACGACGAAGAAGACGTAAACATTGATTTTTCTGCTCTAGTGCGTACGATCTTTACTGTTATAGCTCACGTCGTGGTAGAATGTGACAGAAACAACGTTACCTGTCTAGGTTCAAAGACTCTTTGCATACTCTTCTTAATTGCCATTATTATAATACATTAAATTATTATATTAGTATTTAAATTATAAAATATACTCACACAGGTACGGGTAGTGTGTAATTCCGTTCTTTATTCTGGATATAAAGGGGATCGAAACCAGCTTCCTTCATAGACTGGCTCACATCCTCAATGGTGTTTTTAATGTAGCTGCTCACGGAACGTTCACTATTGAAGTCAACTGTAAAGGCATATTAGATAACGGCATTTTAAATGCAAATTAGACAGAGCGCAGCAACACGTCTGGTGTCTATGTAATTCTATAATGCATCGTCTGCCAGTTTTTATTTTTATTATTACATTTGGTATAGTGTAGTAGTAGTATTATGACAGTTTAGTGTGTAATAGAATTTCTTTTAGTGTAGTGAATAATATTTATTTTTAAAATACAATGGTGTTGATGTATCCTTGTGGATAAAAACCCCCAAAAACAATAAAGAGAAAAAATAATCGTCTGCCTCGCCTTTTCCCAACTATGTTGGAGTAAGCTTCCAGTCTAACCGGTTTCCGCTGAATACCAGAATTTTACATGAAGCGATTGCGTATCTGACCTCCACAACCCAGTTAGTACTGGGTTATTGCTGCATTGGCATTCCCGCTGAGGTTCGGAATTGCAATAATTATTTTAGAAACAAGACTGATGCTCCATTTACGGTCTAGTCTAGTTGCGACTGCTGAACATGGGATCTTGTTTTCTATCTCCAGATCAAACATAACATCACGCCTGTAATCTCCGAAGGGTAAGCAGGGGTGAACTTAATAGTACACCCACATTTCTCCAGTTATGTTGAAGCATCAAGTTATAGGGGGCGAGCCTATTGCCACTAACCAGACAGATCCAGAAATTTCTGTTGGAAAAACCCAATAACACTTTGCCCGACCCAGGAATCGAACACAGATCAAACAAAGAAGTCAAAATCAAAAACAATCCAGAGACTGCAATGGATCAGTGAAAATATGCTGCCGCCACTAGACATGCAACAAACATTTTATGTAAACCTCTGTCTACCCTTTTAGGAACAGGCGTGTGACGACATCATGACTATGTTTACAGCTGAATATTCAGAATCTTTTAATAAACAAATCGTAAAGTAAATCAATAAACTTACTTTCATTCGCATCAAATTGGCGAAGAGCATTAACGCCTATGATGAAAAATGCGGTAGCAATGACGAACTTCATTATGAATCTATTGAGAAAATCTGCAGAAAATAAAGAAAATCTTTAAATTGGAACGTTTTTCTCTGACTCGGTTAGTAATTATGTCTATTATTTCTTTTACTCATCAATCACAGAAAGAAGTTCAATTTCAAGTCCAAACAACGAATATATTGTTAAAATTAAAGACCCATCATCCGTCATTATACGCATTCTTTAAATTATAATTTGTAACATTGAGTAAACATTCTACAAATTCAAATTATTTACTTGTAAAACATAGGTACAATATAATAAGATCTAATTCTAATGTAAACAGGATGTTCTTACTTTTAATACTTTGTGAGATTAATTGAACCAATTTTTTTTTTTAATTTTTTTTTAAAGACAACATTGAATTATGTTTGACTTCTAATATCTTCTTAATTAGTTATACGTATTACCACGTTCAGATTTTTTTTTAAATAACGAAAAGAATAAATGAAACTTACAAAAAAAAATCAAACTGATTTGCAATAACTTACCAAACAAAACTCTAACGTTGCAATGAACTGCACACCAAATTCGTCTAGTTTATATATCGATTTGAATTAATTAGCGGCTAATTAATGTTTAATGTTGACATATGGTGGTAGCAACCATTGACATACATAAATTGACGATTTCTGTCTAACAAATCAATGTGTTTAACAACCTAATAATGTTCTCATTGTTAGGATGCATGCCTCCTTTCCATGAGACGGAACGGACTGTAGTCTACCACGTACCCATTGCTGGTTGGTAGATGTTACATATCTTCGATTATTTGGTTCAAGAGCACGCCGGTTTCCTCACGATGTTTTCCTTTACCGTTTTTATAGCAGTGGTTATGAAATGAAATGACACAAAGTGTAAAGTCAAAGTAAAAATGAGAGAGATTACGGGCGATAAAAAGAATAAATCTTTTTACGATACAAAAATGGTTTATTCACATAAAAACTTAAATGTAGTCTTAATATCACTACGAGAATAATTATCCGTAAATAATATTAACTGCTAAAAACTTTACAAATTAGCCTCGATGATTTCCAGCAGAATGATCTCCAGAAGCTCATTAATTTCTTTCTGTAATTAGAAGAAAAAAAGGACGGATTAATATATTTTCCAGACATATACATAACACAAACATTAACACTGGACGGATGAAATGGCGGCAGGTCCCGGTAACAATGTGCGTCTCCCACATTCCCCTCAAACTCAAGGGGAAGATTTATAAAACCATGTCGTATATGAATCAGAATGATGGACCACAAAAGGGATGAATGAAAGGCATTAATTTGCATGTGGCTGAAATGAGAATGCTAGGAGGGATTTGTGGTGTTACACAAATGGATAAAATAAGATTTTTTTGAAATTTCATGATGGAGTTTTGTTGTTGAAATCACTAGTGTAAATCATCTAATCAATCAATCCCTCCTATACATAATTCTTCTTCTTTAACAAAAACCTAACTCTTCTTCAACAAACTGTTTTTCTTTAAAGTTAGTTTTGTTAGAACGTATTATCTCCTATACATAAATTAAATAATTAAAATTAAACTCACATAATGATCTCTGATGGTTTTAGGAACGTAATCTCCGATAAAATCATTGACATCATCGGAAAAGTCTTCTCCCATGATACCAACTTTCGTGTCAGACTGAAACAGAAGGCGATACAATATTTATCTGCATCTATACTTACTATGAAGGGGTAATATTGTTCATTTGGTACATCATTGGTTTAGAACGAACCGATTACAAACATTCAATACAACTACTGAAGAAAGTAACACTATTGACAACTGTCATAGATCATAATATATTTGGTTGTATAATTTAACTAAAGCAAGATAACTCACTAAGTTGTTATTTATAGATATTTGACAGTCGTTACAGGTAGTCAGTGGCCCGAAAGTCTGACAACCAGTCTTACCAAGTAATATATATATTACCCAGTATTAACTGGGTTGTGGACGTCAGATAGGCAATCGCTCCATGTAAAATACTGGTATTCAGCTGAATCCGGTAAGACTGGAAGGCGACTCCAACAAAGTTGAGTAAAGGGCTAGGCAGATGATGAAGATAACTCCTAATCTAAGCGACGGTTGTGATAAAAATCAAAACACTTGTTTAAGAAGCATAACAAAACGTAAAGTACTCTATACAACAAAAAATTACTTTTGAAATTCAACATAAGATACGTTAAGGTACTCAATGTTTTCCGTCAGAACCAAAACCCTCCTTTTCAACTTTTATAAAACACAGATGAAAAGATTAAACATGAGAATAAAACATACGTTAATATCTCCCAGCGTGAAGTCAATAGTGATGCTGCGGATAGTAACTCCGGAGATGATACCAACGTTGACACGGACCACACCTTTCACACGGACACTCACGACGTCAATTCTAGAAAAAAGAAACAAGATAATTACTTATTTGGCTATCTATATCCTGCTACCAAATGCTTAAAATCACATTTTGATCAAAGAATTGTGTCAATAATTGAATAAGTATAAAATATTAGACAGCAGATAGAGAAGAATTTTGTGTTAATTTTCATAAAAGTTTACGTGGTTGATAATTTCATACAGAAGAAAATAAGTATGGTTATTCTTTCAACGTTACTTACTTTCCAGAGGCATTGAAATTGAGTTTGTGGCTGAAGACTTCACCATCGGCCTTTGCAGAGTCTGAAATAGTTAAGGGATAATAGTGAATTTTCTATTCGAAAATATCCTTTCAGCCTAGTGTAAATTCAAAAGGAAATTTATATATATATATCTTCATTAATCACGAAAACTTAAAGACTGCATAAATGGTTTTATTAATTAATATGCATTGCCACGTTAGTCTTGTGGTCGCAAGCGCTGCCGCTGAGCCTGAGGTCCTCAGATCGTTCTTTCGCCTCAAGGATTCTTCGGAAGTAGGCGGAGTCAGGTTCTAAGCCTGGTTGATGGAAACTTGCTCGCAACAGGCGGGATGTGTTATGTTTTATGTTATGAACTTTATCAAGATAGCTTACCAGCAGAAAAGTGAATAAGAGGCAGTTCAATGTCAAAGTTGAGGCGGGATGTGATGACGCTGTAGCTGACTCTGTTAGTCTTGATATTGCTGAGACCAGTGCTCAATAGGTTCTCAACGATGGCTTCATAGTTAAAGATACTGGAAATAAAAATGAATTCCTAAATACATTTTTGTCAACAGAAAAAAGACTGGATTCGGTTAAGGGTTATCACCAAATTGAAATGTTATGTACTTTATTAAGCAAATAAGACCCTCGTAATTGCAAGAACGTATTAAATGGTGCTATGATGATAATTCTCAGCTAAATGAGAAGAGACTAGCTAACTCAAATCAGTTTTTATTGGTTATATTTTCAGTTAGGAGATTAAAATGGTATACATGGATGATTTACTGGTTACTTACACGGGTACTGGTAGCTCGTAGCTAGAGATTTCCTTCTCGATGTGAAATGGGTCCAGTCCAGCGTCTTTGATGGCTTGGCTCGCATCTTCAATGGCGCTTTCTATTTGTCCGCTGATCAACCGCTCGTCCGAAAAAAAACCTGAAATTATTAATTAGTATTTCTATATTATTATTTCTGGATAGTGTCTCGTCGTAAACGTCTGTCCTCTAAACACTACTTTTTCACATACTTTATGTGTTATTGATTAGTCCTTAGTTAGATTAATTAGATTATAGTATTGTTATTCTACCATTTTCAAAAGCAATTATTTTGTTTTTATAAAGTAGATTTTATAGGAAACTAACTTATACTTACTTGGGATATGCTGTGATATTGATGTGGCACTGATGTCTGCGATGAGGAACGCAAAAGCAAGAACGATTTTCATTTTGATTTTAGTTTATTTTCTGCTAGAAAAAAATATATTTAAGTTACCTATTAGTGACTCAATATAATCATAAAATTGATGGTTATAGCAGACCTCAAAATGTAAGCTTTCCGTTGATAAACAAATATGGAGCTATTCGATCATTTTGCTGTCAAAATCTAATAATGCTAATGAAATTTAACTAAAAATAAACACCGTAATTTTCTTCAATTAGATGTCTTACCTTGTTCTACTTCGGAAGTATAATAATATTAATTGTTTGAAAAATTATCGTTTTTATACTATTCGGAAGTACATTGATCCTAATCGTTGGCTTATCAAACTGTCTCATCTTATAGACATTATCTATATTGTACTTAATTGTTTCTTTAAGGCGTATGTTTACCATGTCGGTACAAAAATCCCCTCCAAAGAATTGATAAAGATACTAACAAAATCGTGCTACAGGGTGATAGGTTAAACGATGGAGGATCGATTTTAGTGATATCGCACTAGTTTTACCAAGGATTACCCTGAAATATAAAAAAAAATGCGATTCGCACTTTGTAGGGAACATTTGTTTTTTTTTTCGAATGAACTATATGAAGTTCATCATCTTCCTGACCTTAACCTAATTAATTTAAGGTCAGCGCATCAAATCTTATCAGTTAGCCAGTTATCAGAAAACAATTATATTTGTTACAAACTTTATCATTTTATATACTGTATGCAGAAATCTATTTTTGAAAAACCTACTTTAACTGAAGGATAAACTAATTTCATTGTGATTATTGTCCGGAAGTAACTTCCAAACATTCACGTTCCTAAATACTTGTAACTATGCAAGACAGGGTAGGTATAATTATGTAGAGAAACCTTAGGGATAACCAAAAAGGTAACCACATAATTTCTAAAGGACCTGTGGATTCGATTTGTTATATGTATATTATTCTCATTTTCAGTCATAAGCATAAGCATAAGCATAATCAGCCTATTAATGTTCCCACTGCTGGGACGCAGGCCTTCTCTCTATGAGAGGGAATCGGCTATAATCTACCACGCGGGCCCAGTGCGGTTTGGTAGATGTCACATGTCTTCGAACTTTTGGTTCTAGGACATGCCGGTTTCCTCACGATGTTTTTTTTCACCGTTTTGAGAGCAGTGGTGATGAAATAACTTACACAAAGTAATGCGCCTGGCTGGGTTCGAACCCATGACTTACTGTCGTAAATCGGGGTGACGTAAGTCCGCCACTGGGCCACCGCTGCTCTCATTTTCAGTCAAAACCCTTAAATCTAAGCTAGACTAGAAAATGATCTAAAAGGCCTAGATAACGTGACATTCTGCCAACGATAACTATTACGAAAAAGTAAAATAAAATTCGAATTAACTTCTAACCTACCAAAATCGTATGCCAATCGTGTTGAAAATCTTTGTAGAAATACGAATCACTTTGAAAGCGTTTTCCATGAGTGTCCTCAGGTATTTCAGCCATACATTAAATATTTGAGAGCAGCGGTGGCCCAGTGGCGGAGACCCCGACTTACGAGCAGTAAGTCATGGGTTCAAACCCAGCCAGGCGCATTACTTTGTGTAAATTATTTCATCACCTCTGCTCTCAAAAACGGTGAAGGAAAACATCGTGAGGAAACCGGCATGTCCTAGAACCAAAAATTCGAAGACATGTGACATCTACCAACCCGCACTGGGCCCGCGTGGTGGATTATAGCCCATTCCCTCTCATTGAGAGGAGGTCTGCGTCCCAGCAGTGGGAACATTAATAGGCTGATTATGATTATGCTTAAATATTTAGTTAAGTTGCCTATGTACGTGTACGTGAAGGTGATGAGG
Organism: Noctua janthe; assembly: GCA_910589295.1. Lineage (NCBI taxonomy): Eukaryota > Metazoa > Arthropoda > Insecta > Lepidoptera > Noctuidae > Noctua > Noctua janthe. The sequence goes on along the minus strand of OU342556.1, from coordinate 4,741,680 downwards.
TTGGTTGTTTTTATCAATATTTTAACTAGAGATATTGTTTATAAAGAAAGAGACGCTACGTTCATACTGAGCGGCGTTTAAATATCTTTGCGTTGTTACGACTGCGATAGTTAATACGGAACGTATGATATAGAAAGAGATAGCTACTGCGCTTGAAGTACTTAAATTAAGACAATTGTCTGAATCTGTCTGCAACAATTTGCCCGCGCTTGTGCTATATCTACCTCTTTTTATTTAAAATATCATTGGTCTAACTCTCAAACTGTACACACTGTAGTAGTGTACACTGTGCACTGTACTGTACTGTTGTTAACTTAACTTTCAAATAAACGTTATAGCTGTTATTAGAATTATTATTGTAAACCAATAACAAAATGACTGAAAGAGGTGATTTTATCTTTATGTTCTCATGTTAATGGCGCTAGGAACAAACAATTTGCAATCGATATAAAAACCATATTCATTGTAATATTCTGATTAATCCCTGAACAAAATAATTATTCAAATATCGATCCTTATTTAAAAGCTAACATATCGTTGAAGCAAAGTTTGTTAAATTAAAATTCATGAGCTCTTTTGTGTTTTTAGTTTTTTTTAGCCGAAATCAGTGCTGAGACCTAGAAAAATCTCAGACATCAGTAAGTATAAAACTGTCAAACTCGTATTTGACTTAGCATTGACCAAATTATATCGTTGTACTAAGATTTCTTGCAAATGCATCATATTAGACCTCAAGCCGGCCACCGATAACCCAAATTGTCTGGGCCACCTACTGAGCCAAATCACTTTAGTAACACACTTCCAAAATGATAACAAGAAGGACAAATAGTTACTTGCCGTCTCACTAAACAATAAGCCAAATACTATGCAAATCCAGTAACACAGACTAGTTTAGGGTCCCTAGTACAAGCGCGCGGTGTAAACGTAACGTAATACGTCGATTTTAGAAACAAAAATAATCGTTTCACATAATATAGGTAATATTTTATTTATATGTATGGATGATACGTATGGTGCTGGGCGCAAAAAAAAACACTAAAATGCTCTAGGGTTATTGTATTTTCGATTATAAATCGACGTATTTACGTTACGGTTACACCGCGCGCTCGTGCTATCGCCTCAGAATATCTAGTAACTTAAATGGTATTTCAATTATTATTGTTTAATAGAGTCCATCTAGGCTACCATTTAACTACCGTGAAAATACAACCTTGGTGAGGTTCTTCAGAAAGGTCAGGTGCGTAGTACTCGCTACCGGCGTGCGTATAAGACGTGGAAGAGGTAAAAAGGAGTATGTTAAAATCGTAGCAGGGTGTTCTGGTTTCTGCCAACCCCCTTGGGACAAAACCGTGAGTTTATATATGTACAGTGAGTGATAGCAGTTACCTTTGCATAAATGGTTACCTTAAAGGTAACTTAAAGTTTCGTCCCGATTCACCCCCGAGTGTAAGTGTACAACTGTTTTTTTTTTTTTTTTGCTGTACATGTGCGTGCACTGGTTCTCGCACTTTGTTAGTATGGAGCTGACAATCATTTCAATTCTGTACCATCATCCATCATCATCCACAGCCCGACTTCACCCATTGCTTGGTATAGGTCTCTCTTTGGTTGTGCTAATCTCCACGCTCCTTTTTTCTTTTTTGAAACGGTGAAAAATGTCTACGCATACCGCACCGTCCAATGAGACGGCTTGGTTATATGGGGCTTGCACCCACTAAAAAACACCGCAGTGCGCCTACTGTCGCCTTGGCGGATGCGCCGCGAGAACGGCTACGCATGACGTTCGCGAACCATCCAGCGCAGCCCGCCTCCGGGCACCAAACTATCTGGGGATGTCCGAGCTCACCTGAGACATACGTTCGTATTCAAGTGAATAAGTGTGATGAAGATAGTAAATAAAAGATCATCTATATACAAGCATTTATTTTTATAATTAAACACAAACGTTGCAAACATTCAATAATGCAATCATAGCACTAATTTTATTTAACTTACTTGAATCGCTATTAGACTTGAAAAAAGGTAACTTTGAATGTAAAATAAGAATACGGAAAGTTTTTCGTAGGCCTCGAAGTCATACCTTCTACAGTTTTAGGCCATTCGTAATACATTGATTATTTTATTTTACATTTAACATTATAGCCAAGCGGAGTTTCAAGCGAAGTATCGGTGTGTGAAGAGCAACAGAATTTTTACATTTATTTTTTAGAATTTTACAAAACACCAAGACAGGTAGAAACTTTAAACAAAGTTGCTCAAGGTAATAATGGTAAAATCCATTATTGCAAAATAAATAAAGAAAGTATGAAAAATATTATGTTCAAAATTTGTTCTAAGATAAATTATTTATGAACTAAACGGTAACTAGATACTATGACTAGTACACTAGCTTTTCAGAAATCTTAAAAAATAAGACATTATTGCAAAAAAACATCGTCAACTTGTGTTTTGTAAAATTCACTGCATATATTAAGGACAATCTAAGATCAGTTAGGAAAAGGATTAAAATTTCAATTTTTATCGTAAAAATAAGTATTTTATTGTCATAGCAATATTGTGTAGTGTCTTCAAAAATATTTTGGCATTTTGGGGTTATATTGTGAGAAACACTCTTCATAGACTTTTACGAACCTTTCAATCCGTTCCTAAATGCCGGTCCTGTTGTTTGTATATTACAGGAGCTGATGGACGCTACTGAAAGCGCCAAAGGCGATGCCAGATTGAGACTGAATCAATTAAGACTGCCATCGACACCCTAAGAAGAATACCTGATTTTCTACTTTCGATAAAGCAACTGTATCTTTGGTTGGTTATAGCGAGTGCAATGGAAAGCAAACTGCATCACAAATGTCACACATCTGTCTTGCAATGTGCTCATTGAAAACACTAAAACACCAGTTCAACAACTGCAATAAAATTCACCTACAACCCCAAAATGCCCATCGCGAAATTGAAAAGCATTAATTTTGAACAAACCATAATCTTTATCATTCGTAACGAATGTTTGAAATATTATTATACATTTCTTATGTCAAAAGCATATAATCTGTATCGCGAAATTCAAACCTATATACCCTTTTCAGATTTCACAATCTCATTTGGCACTACGCGTCTGTCGTGAACAAGTAATATAAAAACAAATATACAGTGCATCGAGAAATAACGCGAACTACAACTACCAGTATCACCTATGTATCAATATATATAAAAGTGAATAAGAGGCACTCTATAGGTTTATATACGCAGATCTAAAATAAGCGTAATCCGTGAAACATCGAACGTGGAACTAGAACATGAATTGTTACTATACATTAACTAACGTAGCGAATAAAGACACCGTCCATCCATTAGAACGACCACGTAGCCTATTGAAATAATACAACAGAAGCTCAAAATACTACGTAAAAATTACATTTAGCATCTATATCTCATAGGTATCGTCCTTCACAACAGGTTAATATTTTTTCGATATATACGAAATAGGCACCCGTCTGATCTGCCCTTTAAAAAAAAGAACCAAGGGCGACACGAGTCCCTACATAATACTAACACTCATTTATGTACATCAATGAAGTATCCGGTTATCTAGTCGGCTGTCGCGAGAAAACTTACAGTATCGTACTAGTAATATTTGTTATCTTAAATCTCGAATTGTAAAGATTCATCTATCGTCCACCAATATTTGAAAGCTGAACCGCTGTCACTACGATCTCTAAACTAGATGTATCGACCCTAAACGTAATGTACTAAGTTTTGTAATCTCTAATACATTCAGTATACTACTTTCTGTACATCTTCCGTTCCTTTGGATTTCGTCTCGTGTCTTTTACTTTGGCTTCCATTAGTTTATAATATTGTAACATTATTATGAAATTTAGTCTTATTCAATTTTGTATCTATAGTTTCATTGGTTTTGTCATAAATATCATAATTGTTGTTCTGATTCGTTTTAAATCATTCTGTTTGACGATCCTCTTAATTCCCACCGATTGATTTACATCGAACCATTATAACACGTACAACTTTCTAATATTGGTCCGCTACAGAGTTGTGAAATGATCTAGCTTATATTAAACTTACTATCTAAGGCTATAATGAACTTAAATTTTTCTATGCCTTGCGTGATATGTATTGCGTTAGAGGCGATTTAAAGCTAACATTTTTAATCATTTTTCTCATATCTACGCCTTCTTAGAACTCCGAAACACACCGCAGACTCAATTTAAATAACTTGCCCCTTAGCATTATGAAGACAAAGTTGACGACGAGGTCACACCACAATATGGCAGAAGTTCTTTAGCCTACAGAAGATATGTAGATACTTATACTATGACGAAATTACGACTACCAGTAATCTATAATTTGTTATTAACAAGTGATATGTAGTTGGAGAAATCACTCCTTTTAAAGTATAACATTAAAATTTAAACAATACGTTACATCGCTTACATTTAACTATTGAACTTAACAGATATCTAGACGAATATTAATGGACTCAGCAATTCAACACTCGAGGTGGCTTACAACTAAAATACTCTACATTATAAAAATAAGTTGATAAGAAAATATTCCAGAGATTCTTTGGCGGCAACACATAATATTATACACGAACTAATGGCTTCTTCACTAATAAGATTCTGATAACTAAAGATAACCATAAGTCGATTGAATGACTTCAATTAACTTGAAGCATCATCAAATGTCTGAATTCTAAATCTGCTGACAAATCACATAATTTAAGCAATAGTAATAAGCTGACCGAAATATTAATTAATAATTATTATAATCGAAATAAGATTCGCTATAACTTTCCAACTTTAGATATCATTATTCCATAGTTTTTTACATTTAAATGTTCTACAGTTGTAGCATTCAAGTCCTCCTTTGCACTGAAAACATTTGACCGGTACGATCAAAATGTAACACCAATCCTTTCAAACATTGAGAATCTTCTTAGCAAAGAAGTTATAGACGAAGCAAATAAATCGAAGAGGCTTGGAAACCACACAATAAACTCATATGATGTACTTGAAGAAGAAGGTCTTGGCCAGACCCGTCGCGATGACAACGCCCACTCCGAAGACTTCGTACGGGACCTTCACGGGCGCAGCGCTGTTTGTGCAGTTCTTTGGGGGTTCTGGCTTAGCTGAAATAGCGAAGTCACTATCATTAAACGAAACACGTCTTCCAACTTTATAGTAAACGTTTTCAATACACAAAATGAAATTCTAGCAATAATACCAACTATTGATGCAACAAAAGTTAAAAATGAAGCACTAACGAAAAGACCTACATTTCAATAGTGGAACAAGAATTCTTACTAATAACATTGATAGAAGAGGATAAGAAGTTATGTTATAAGAGACAATGTAAATAAAACAAACGGTAATCGAGGACATTGAACTGATAGATTCGAATTGGTTCTAATCTCCTCGTATCTTAAATACTATATATTTTATTAAGCCAATGTGCCTGATTGTTACACTATCACGATTATTTCAAATGGCCTACTACGCTATCAAGATCATACGAATTGACGAGTTGAAAGCAACAATAAAGTATCTTCTTTAAAATTTCAAAATCAGTATTTTACATGGATCGACTGCCTATCTGACCTCCACAACCCAGTCAGTCCAACAAATCATTTAAATTAAAGGTAGGAAGTCAAGAAAATCATACTTACTGGTAGCAGCCATCAATTGTGGCAAGTACTTTTGCCAGAAGGCGCACTCCTTGACACGCAGCCCGTGGCCTATGGAGCTGGAGTTCACTGCCAGGGACAAGTACTCTCTCCCATTCGCTGAGTGGACTGGCCAGTGAATCTTCGTCGATTCCCCACTCGGATTTATAGATGGGTTACTGGAATACGGAAAATGCGTAGTTTAAAATTATGTTATCAATATTTTAATCACAATTTCAATTCCTGATGTAAGTTTCAATAAGATGATTGATTGAAAAAATATGCCGTTTAGTCGGAAATATTTAAGCTTTATCAATCACAATTGATTGTATAATAAGGAAAAGATAATTTCTTACCCGCTTCTCGCGAAATTCGCCCAATATCTCATCAAACGTTTGCTAAACTCCACCTCTTCCGGAGAATAATTCTTCCCTGGATTCATGGGCTCCCCAAATACGTAGTTAATTTCATCGGCGTGCATCACTCCTGTCCAAGACGGCCAGGGGTTGTTCTTACTACGGTGCTTGTAATAATATGTGAAGACATTGTTTCCAGTTTCTGCGTAACGATGCGCAAATTCATTTACTCCACACGTAAAGTGATAGTCTCCAACCATCTTGTCCAGAGCATTTCGGTTTCTTATCGGATCTTCTGGGTTTAACCAGTCAGTGTACTCGTACACTATAGCCTGACGTCCAACCTCATTGACATAAGGGTTCAACTCTCTAACTGCTTGCAAATACTGTTCCCGACTTATTCCAACATTCTCCTCTTTCGGGAACAATTCAGTCAAGTAGTAAAGAATAAAGTAGTAACCTTCCTCTGTGTTCGATCCCATCAAAAGGTTGGTCTTCTTAAAGTTCTGGTGCACTAAGGATCGTGCAGGTAATTCGTCTAGGAAGGAACCGTCTATGATCGGGACGAAGGGGAATTCGCAAATGCCGAGAGTTCCCCATTCGTTGTTGACTAGTTCATCGGGACTCTTCTTCCTGAGGCACTCGATCATTGGCCCCACATCCGTTCTTGAGTGAGGACAGTGGACAGCTTCTGCTAAACGAATGCCTCTCAATATGCTCTCTTCTCTAGATATAATAGCCCACGGAGCAGTGGCTGCTCCTGACTGCATTATCGCCTGAGAGAACAAGTTTCTCGATAGAGGGGACAGTAAATGTAAAGATACTGATACAGCCCCAGCTGACTCTCCGAATAACGTTATATTATGAGGATTCCCTCCAAAGTAAGCTATATTGTCTTTCACCCATTGCAATGCCATGAGCTGATCAAAAAGACCAGCATTGCCTGGAACGTCGGGAGTATCGAAGAACAGAAAACCGAGGGACGCGACTCTGTACTGCATGGAAACATAAATAACTTTCTCTTCTGAGACGAGTATTTTTGAATCATATACATCTAGAGTAGCTGTTCCTGAGTAGAACCCGCCGCCGAAGACCCAAAGCATGACAGCTGCGTTTTTGGGCCGCGGTCTTGGCGTCACTATGTTTATAAAGAGACAATCTTCCTGCATGTCTGTATTAGGGTTCCACATCATCGCTCCGGGGAAATCACCGAACACAGTATCTATAATTTGGACGCATGAGTGTGGCAGTGTCGTAGTATTCAATATTTCGTCACCCCAGCTCTCCATCGGTCTGGGGTGTCTGAACCTCAAGTCACCTACAGGTTTTTGAGCGTAAGGAATGCCGAACCACGCGTCGACCTTCTTGCCGGTCGCGGCGGTCAGCGTGATACCCCGAACTCTTCCCTTCCTTGTGCGGACGACGAGGGGGTCCTCGTCCTCTGGCCCGAGCTGCGGCTCGTCTGCCATCATTTCCTCGTCAGCCCGCTCATGGTTCGAGTAAAGCCTCTCATCATACTTCGCTCTTTTAGAAGAGGTTTCCGCGTCTTCAAACTTGGCGCGTTTGGAGGAAGTCTCGTGATCTTCGAGTCGGGGTAGAATGGTGTCTAGTTCGGGGTTGTATCGGACGGCTTCGCCATGTCCGCGGTAGGGCTGCGGCGGGGCCGGCGCGGGGAAGTGCGGGGCGTGGTCGGGCGCGTGGTGGCGCGCGCGGTGCTCGTGCGGCCCGGCGAGCGCGCCCGCCAGCGCCGTCAGCGCAGCCAACACCACGCGCATACCGCCGCTCCTCCCGCTCCCACTGACACCACCTGCAACACCAACAAGAACTCCACATTAGAAACGAAAATGTGGAATAGAACACCAATGTGCATCATTTGACTACAGTAATATGTACATAGTCGATCGCTAAGAATTATTCATAAATAGTGATGGAAACAATGTTGGAAATATTATTTTTACTATTCAATTCATGAATTTAATCACCGCTATTCAATGTATAATAGAATATTCCAGAATATTTTTATGTAAAATGGATTCGAATGCAATGAAAATGGGTTCGTACATAGGATTATTTTATCCATTCGTTCCTATGGGATAAAAGCTGACATCCACGCGGGCGAATACCTGGGATAGCTAGTTAAGTAAACCCAGTATTGCTAATCGATTAGCATGCTGATGCTAATCGATTAGAAATACGATTAAGATAAAGGATAGTTAATAAAATGTTTAAAAAAAGATAGTAACGTATTGTCCACGTTTTTGAACAATTCAAGGTTAGATATTGTGGAGTACCCGGCTTCAAGGTTTGACCTTCATTAAAAGTTGACCTAATTTAATAATAATTAGTCATTTTGCTTCAAAGTTATGATATCGAGAAGGTACGATTCCAAAGGCAAACGCGACTACAAACTTGGGTGACGCCGTCGAATCGCAATTGAAATTGATGGAAACAATTTTGGATTATATATTTTTAGTTTCTGATGGTTCTGTAGGCAGCCACTCCATTTAAAATATGTTATTCAACTGCATCCAATAAGACTGGAAGTCGACCATACGACATAGTTGGGAAAAGGCTAGGCAGATGATCAGTGTTCGATGGCAATAGAAAATTTCAATCAATCAATCAATCATTTATTTTGTTAAACATAGGTATGGTTACAGATATTATATTGTCTAAAATATGTTCACTCTGTTTTGCCAATATATGGTACAAATTTATGTCACAAATTCAACCAATACAATTCAACGTTGCAAATTCTCGAAACATCTTTCACAATACCATTCACTGTCTCCACCGTCAGACACCGAAGAAAACATTCAGTATTATGGAGACCATCAAAGAATTTCGGGACCGACAACCAATGACAAATTAGTTCGCCGCACAATATCTCGGTACATTGGTAAACGTACAATACTACAGGTACAAAACAAACCTGTCATTCATCAAATGAACACAAAAGGACCTTTGGAGTTTTGAACGAGAAAACACCTGTGGTCTGGAAACGGGAGTAATATTGGTTTGAAACGTTACTGCAGGTGTAAGAGAAAATACCGATTTAGTCTGGGAACTGATATAGTTCAGCGTAATCAGTATGTTGCTGGGACACAAGGCTTCTCTGTATGAGAGGGAATGGGCTATTATAAAGTGTGTTAATAGACCCTTAACGAAGCCGAAAGACACTTCCAACTTTTTACAAGTTTTTTTTTTTTAAATACATTTTTATATAAGATTTTTACTTTAAACACCTCTACACCGCCCGTACTATTCAACCCATCCATCAGCACAATGCTTTGAGTGCGTACCTCAAAAAAAAAGTTGTTTCCTAGCAATAATTTTTGCGTAAAGTTACTTAGTTTGATGTACAGAATGCTTGGTTGAAGGCTTCGTGAAGGATCTGTTTCCACCCTGTATAATCCACCACACGGACCCAGTGCGATTTGGTAGGTTTGGTGGTTAGATGTCACTTGTCTTCGAATTTTTTGTTCTAGGCCATGCCCGGTGCCCTCACCATGTTTTCAGTCACCGTTCTTAAGAGCAGTGGTGATTACCCAAAGTTATGCACCTGCTTGGGCGCATAACTTTGGAAACAAACCTATGTCTTACAACTCGAGGGCCGGGGCGGTACGACTGGGCCACCACTCACCACAGTTCAGGCTAAGCTCAAAATAATTGGCCTGTGGACGGCGAGTTATGGGCTAGCTCGCCGTCCGGCCGTCTTATGACGACAGGCTGTGTCGACGGCGCGTTCGTGTTCCACGCGCGCCTCAAAGAGATGTCAGCAATCAAGTAGGGGTCCGCATGGGCCGACGCCTGCCAGGGCTGCGGGACTGTTCGAAAGAGATACCGTGGCCCTGGAACACAAAGGGCAGAGAAGGAACATGGATGGGTTTTAGTCAGTACAAGTCTGACACTCCCCTCCGCTCCGCCCAGAGTGGGGGGGGTCATTTGATGATTTCCCATCCGGAAAAAAAAAAAAAAAAAAAAAAAAAGCTCAAAATAATAATGTTGTATGTGTTACTGTCATAACATCGTGGTAGCTACTATGGTGGCAGGGACTACTATGTGTCATCTAGGTAACCATATACTACAGAGAAGCTTTCAGAAGAAAGACCATATCTCAGTAAGGCTTCATAGCAAAATTATTTCATTTCTTACTTTTACACCTTACAGTTGAACCAACAGCAACCAGTTGGTTATTGTAAGTAGTTTAAGATGTTACTGGCTTTGTATCGTCGTCTTTCGTGAGTGTATATTTAAATAACATAACATCACGTCAGTAATTCCTTCATAGTCATTCCCACATTTCGCCAGTTATGTTTAAGCCCCATGTAATAGTGGGCGAGCCTATTGCCATCAACCGGGCACAAATCCAGACTCCGTGGCTGTTACTGAGAAATTCCTGATGGAAAAGCCCAATAATTTGCACGACCCGGGAATCGAACCCACCTATAATTGATGTCACCTATGATTGTCCTGGCACTCCCAGATTGAACTAGTTGCTAGCAGAATCAGGAAATTGATCTGGATCTTTAAAAACCTGAGACATTCTGCCGATGTAGAACTTCTGAAAAAAGTCTATGTTACTTTTTCACAGTCAGTCATGATTTACTGTATTCCAGTATGGGGGGGTGCATCTAAAGTTAAATTTTTAGAGGCAGAACGTGCACAAAGGATACTTCTCAAAGTTATGTTATTTAAAAAACTTAGATTTCCAACCGTCTCTCTTTACTCCATAGCTGACCGGCTTAGTATGCGCCAATTGTATATTCTACATGTCATTTTAAAAAAACATAAGTCGCTGCCGGTAGATTCCAGAATCTTGGCAAAAAGACGAAATGACATAGTAGCTAAAACACGCAAATTTAAAACATACTTCGCTAGACACCAATTCTCAAATCAATCTTCGCATTTATATAACTCTGTTAATAAAATTCTTAACATATACACAAAAACTACCCTGGGGCTGCAGTCTCGACATAGATAGCGACAAAAATCGGTCGTTAAGTCATAACGATGTCAAATTTCTTTAATAGATTTTCAACCTTAAGGTTTCGAAATAAAGTTGAAAATCTATTAAAGAAATTTGATATCGTTATGACTTAACGACCGATTTTTGTCGCTATCTATGTCGAGACTGCAGCCCCTGGCATGTAAACAAATGGTGACAGATTGGCTCAAATCTCTTAACTATGAAGATGTAGAAAATTTAATTGTTCATATTATTAAGTAGTCTTTATGTAATGTGTATATTTCTGAGTGTTTATATTTGTATGTTGTTGTATATAAATATCTATGAATCTCCTTATATACTCTCGCAAACACATATACACCCACATCCACACACATACACACACACATACACACACATACACACATGCACATACACACATGCGCACACACTGGCGAACACTCGTGGGTGTGCATACATAAACTTAAAAATAAAAATAGTGTAATAAATTTAGGCAAATACATTTTTATCGTTAAGCTAATTTAATGTAATCTAGTTAAGGGAGTGCGGCTTCTCCTGGCACAGGTGTTTTTACACTTAAAAGGGGAAGTCAACCTCAATATTGTTAAAACTAATTCTGTTATCGAATAAAACATTTTTCATTTTTTTTTCATTTTTCATTTTCATAATGCATTTATCCCTTTCCTTGTTATGACGCAGATAGAATGAAACTTTACCTACGCCAACTCTATGCATGGAATTCATGAAGTTCAGTTATTTTTAGTACCCTATACTGGTGCAGATACAGGCTATATTAGAACGACACATCAATCGATTCTTCTATTTCAATTCATACGTCCATGCTGCAATAGACTTAGATTTTCACTTTGAACTGAAGGATGAAATAGACACAACAAAACATCACACTTTAGTCACCAAAAGTGACACAAACAGTACGTTTATATTTCGTCAGTTATTTTGAAATCAGATGAATAAACAAAAAAATATTTATTTTATGCGCAACGTACTAGAAATCCAGATACACAATGTTTTTAACAGCAACTTAATTTCTATCACCTCTTTTATAATCATGGTAATATTTGATTTTTGCCACTGCTAGGCAAAGGAATAAAAAAAAAATCAAATATCCTATATATCTATCCTACTTAAATCACTCGCGGTGCGCATCTCGCATCAAACATTTCAAAAGAGTAACGACAGAGTTTATTCCCCATTCTTCTCCATACGAAACTACCTCTGCGTAATGAGTAATAGATTCAATTCTATTTCCATGTTTTTGAAGTTCAAAATGCCTTGTAAATGGCGTAATTTTAAAAAACTTTTGCCTTAGCTACCTCTGTTTAGACCGGCCTCGGTGCCGCCATGCTTCCTCAATTCTTCAGGCACTCAACGTGGAGATACTGTTATCCAGCGGTCAATGTGCATGCGGATCCCGCCCTTTCCCATTAAATGTTATGCCAAATATATAGTTTTTCGCTCTTCCTACTTCTGCATATATTTGCGGGCGAGAAAACGATGCTGAATCCTGTTTCCAAATGTGGATATATTTGCGGGTTTAAAACCAAAATATTTGCATAATATTTAATGTCACTAATTTCTGCAAAGTACGTCTAATTCCATAAGTTACCGCCTAATCCCGTCTTAATCAGACAACCATCTCAGTGATAAAAGCAATTTATTTGAAGATAAACATCATTTCAGTTCATTGCAATTCTATCAAATATAATTTCTGCGTAATGAATGCTGCTTATGATAAAGATCACGGCACGCGACAGATACGCACATTTTTTTAATCAAGAGGAAAACTTTGTTCTTTTTACTCAAGTAATCAACCAAAAACAAACAAGGAAACAAGTTGTCATTTGATAAAACCTCAAATTCGTCAATCTAATGCTGTATTTGATACTAGTTGATAACTTGATGGGAACAGCAACAGGCATCATTGTCATCTCAACATCATCATCTGCTTAGCCTTTTCCCAACTATGTTGGGGTCGGCTTCCAGTCTAACCGGATGCAGCTGAATATCAGTATTTTATATGGAACGACTGACTAAATAAAACATTGTCACCATCTAACAGTACAATATTTTCAGTTACAAATGTTACTGGAGGTAAAGTATACAATAATCTTCCAACACTGCAAACTAGAGCATTCCGTAATGCCAACATAATTTTAACAAAAACTAGTTTTCCTATTGTTTTTAAGGTTCCGTATCTTAGACGCGAATTACACAGAAACGGCGTCAGGTGAAGGTGCAGCGCAGGCATTATGCCGCTTCAAAACGTTTTCATACAAAATGTAGTATAGGCGACGTGTCGTGAATCACTCAAGCGGGGCGGCGCAGGCACGCCGTTTTTTCGTTTCCTTATAAATTCCAAGCCTGCGCTGCGCCTGCGCCGCACCGTCACCTTACTCTATTTCTATGTAATTCGTACCTTAAAAGGAAAAAATCGAAAACTTTATAAGATCACTTCGTTATCCGTCTGTCTGTCTCACTTTTATCAGATTACACAAGTGATTTTATCCTTTAGATAAAATAATTATCTTCTCAGTTTTTAAACCATCTCACAATCAGGCCGATGTCAATATTTTTTTTTTAACATTTACAACACACAATTCGGTCTCTCTTTAAAATTAAAATACTCTATCAAATTTTAGTGAACAGCAAATATTTGTGTGTGGCTCCAGAGCAATAATCCGGGAGTATTTGTACTGTTCTGTCAATACAAACAATCGAACATCCGCTGGCCGGCTGAGGGACCATTGTGGACCATTGGGAGCCATCGAGGGGGCCATCGAGAGAAAGGGGGGTAAATATTGGGGTAACGTAGTACAAGAGCTCACTGCATTACCTACTAGCCCGAGTAGCTGCTATTTGTTTCAGTACTCGGGTGACCAGTGAAAATCAGTGCTGTGCTGTGGGCCCTCCATAAAACAGCATCATGCTAAGTGGTGACCTGCTTGTCGCAGTCACAACGTGCAAGCTGTCAACTTGTTTGTTCTGTCCTGGTGTTACTAGTATTTTTTATGCGTTGTATGTTTGTCTGACCGTATGTCCCCACTGTCAAAGATACTAATGACAGCCGGAACCGATTGATTAAAGTGCTTTCTAAGGCCCAACTTTCTATTATTTACCCACGAGCTCCTCAACTCTCCGTTCACCAAAATAAATAGAAGAAAGACTATTGAAATTATTCTACCATAAAACCATATTATTGTAGCTTCTGGGAGAAAACCTTTGTGACAAATACGCTGTAATATTGAAACTCCGGCCAATCAGCCACAAGTTTCCGTAGCATTCATTTGTTTCCAACAATGGTCTCCCGGAACCCCTTTTGCCGTCAGAACGCGAGTAACAACAAAACATAGGGCTGTGACGAGTTTCAAACGGGATATATTTTCTAAAATTATGTTTGTGTAAGATTAAATTATTTTAAACTATATGCCGCCAGCCTTTTGGGCACTTTTGCTGTTGACAGCGATGTGGACGAATTTTTTGAAGCCCTGTAACCCTTTTGATACTTCTACATATTTTTATTACTATTATAGATTTGTATTTTGGAAATCATCATCATCTGCCTAGCCTTTTCTCAACTACGTTAGGGTCGGCTTCCAGTCTAACCGGATGCATTTGAATACCAGTATTTTACATGGAGTGAATGCCTATCTGACCTCCACAACCCAGTTAGTACTAGGTAATACGTTACCCCTTGGTAAGACTGGTTGTCAGACTTTTTGGGCTACTGACTACCTGTAACAACTGGCAATGATCTACAAATGACATCCGGGACCAACGGCTTAGCGTGCTTTCCGAGGCACGGAGGAAATTCGGTATGTAGTGGGTGGTCACCCATCCGAAGACCAACCTAGGCAAGCACAGCTTAACCTAAAGATCGATCCGAGCGGCTGTTATTATTTAGCCACGAGCTCCTTATAATGTAAATATTCTTTGAAATTAAATATAATTTCAAACTAGCTTAAACCCACAGTTTGGTCCACGTGTAGTTCGGTAATTATCTCACAGGGATAAAAAGTCTCTTATGTATTAATCCAGGTTATCAGTGTGCCAAATTTCATTTAAATCCGGTCAGTGGTTCTTGCATGAAAACGTAACAAAACATCTATTCCCACAAACTTTCGAATTTATAATAGTAGTAAGGAAAAAGTAGGACTTATCCAGTTTAATCTTATCAAATCTAGCTCTAAGACAAAACAAACTAACATTCCATCAGCCATTTATATAAAGAAAATTAAAAATAATGTTAGATTATTAACATAAACTAAAATCACTTACAGCAGGCCTGCGATGCAAGAGCAAGAATATAGATACAGTGCGTAAAAAGAATAAATTAAACCTTAACTTAAACATACATTAATATATCAGTATAGAATTTTCTTTTTCCATACATCTGTCTTATCCGGTATCGCAGCTTTCAGTACCCCCCTTCCAATTCCGACAATCCATCCGTCTTTTCTTTAGTCTTCCTCTTACATAACAATTATAACCATCCACATTCATACTTCAGTGTACTCCATACTTCACGCATGTTCTCATTATGATCTCATCCGTCGGTATTCCATACTATCAATATTTCTAAGTCAGTAGCCCAACTTTCAAACATTCAATTTTAGAAACAAATTCTCTTATAAATATACTGGACTCTGTCGTCGCAGAGAATCCTATTTAAAGTCCACACGGTACGCAAATACCGAATATATCCATGTCCGGGCCGGCGAGCCGCTTATGCAAATGTCCGCAGAATTAATTATTTACGCTGTTTTTCTTCAGTAATTGTATTAACATAATAACGTAGATGATGATTTGTTTAAATTTACACGTTTTCACGCTTATTCATTTATTAGTTAACTGGTTTTTGTCGGGTTACAATTAATGGGGAACGTTGACGTGAAAACTAACACTTTAATTCTGAAATCAGTAGCACTGATAGACTTATGCTGTTACTGTCGGACTGTCAAGTCATAGGTCGAGTTCGAACCCCAGACATGCACCTCAGATATTTCGGATTCATGTGTGTAATGGTTAATTAACACTTGTGTCGATCAAGGATATCATCATGAGGAAACTAAACATGTCTGAGAGATATTTCTCGACGGCATGTAAAGCCAAGTCAGAGGCCGATGGGCGGCATAAAAACTCTGACACCAGGGTAGACACTAACCACACGAAGAAGAAAAAGATTCTGAAACAGTCCGGTGAGATTTCTCATCAATAATTTTAACGATCTGCCATACAATTTTTTATCCCCTATTTAACCCCTTCATCGGATGAATCTTCTAAGATCTTTTCTTGATTTTTTAAAGGAACTGTTCTGAATATCAGCAGTTTAGGCGTTGCCTGTCAGTGAGTGAATATCATCATCTGCCTAACCTTTTCCCAACTAAGTATGTTGGGGTCAGCTTCTAATCTAACTGGATGCAGCTGAATAATAGTATTTTACATGGAACGACTGCCTATCTGACCACCATAACCTAGCCATTATTGGGTAGTATAATACCCCTTGGTAAGACTGCTTGTCAGATCTTCGGCCCACTACCTGTAACGGCTGTCAAAGATCTTAAATAACAGCCGGGACCAACGGCATAATGTGCTTTCCGAGGCACGGAGGAAACTTCGTATATAATGAGCGGTCACCCATCCACGGACCAATATAGGCAAGCGCGGCTTAACTTGACGATCGACCCAAACGGCTGTTATAATTTAGCCACGAGCTCCTTTGTCAGTGAATGAACAAATTTAAGATATTAAAACACTTTCTTTATAGCTCAGCAATGATACTGTTCATGTTATACTAAAGTTAAAGCATTTCGGATTAAGTTGTTCAAACATTTTCAATTTCAAAATATTGCAGTCATCATGCGACATTCAGTTTTATTGTAAAGGCTTTCGGTTGGTTACTATCTGACTCGTTCCACCTATTTTAACATGACTGAAAGACATTTGAACAAAAAATTATTGAAAAGTCTTTTTGTTTAAATTAGGATGATAACCAATATTATCAGCACTTTTTTGAAAGTTAAAGTTACGTTACACAGTCCCTTCACTACTTCCTAGGGTGTTAACTGGAGAGAAGAAGTGGCGCAACCACGTCCCCTGTAACCATACTTCTCAGCACTAATCGCTAAGAGTTCCATCTCTTGGAGACGAACACATATCATATCTAAAATCGAAATACTCGCCATTTCTTAGGAGGGCAACGAAGAGCAACTTAAAAAAGTAAAATTAGCAAAACACCATAAAAACCTCCCACCTTAAAGAAGTGCCAAGGCGACACCCAATCACAATTACGGCACCAATTAAGCCTCGCCAAGGCCAAAGACGAAAGCGACTGATAGCAAGACCTGTCGCATAGCCACCACTCACCTCCTGCTTTTGAATTGCAAATCGTCGGTATCTGCACCGCCGACCTTCGGTCACGCAAGCGCGCGATATCGCGAGCCGCGCCGTTATTTTGAAGAGAACTTCAGAATTTTTTAGCTTTTTTCTTTTAAGACTTGTTGGGCTGTTGCTATGCTTTGTTGACACCTAATTTGGTTAAGCAGATGATGATTAAAACCGTCAGATCAGTAGACCTAGTGGAACTAGCTAACGTCTTCTATGTAATTTTTTTTCAGTCTAATACATTTTTAACTCTTCTGTAGCCAGATAGAGAGGGAGAGAGATGATCTCTTTCTCTCTCTATCTATCACTTATTCTCCTCGTCGTCGTCCTCGGGTGCTGATAAAAGCATCATATCTTAGACAAGGATCAGTTCGATACCAAACAGATTTATTTATTTATTTAACAGTTCATGTACATACTAAATACAAAAAATAAGAAAGGAACAGAAAATTAGGTACAACGGTGATGTTTATTTCTAAAGAAATCTCTTTCGGCATACCTGCGGAAGGAGAGTAGATAAAAAGAGATGTAGACACAGTATGTAAAAGAAGAAGAGAAAATAGAATATTAGATGGAGACTTTTATAGTTAACTCTCTTAACTCTCTCTCTCTCTGTTTTTCTCTTTCTGTTCTTCTTCTTTGTTCTCGTTTTCTCTCGGTTTCTCTCTTATCTCTGTTTGAAATCACTGTTTTATCCTTTAATAAATCATTTGTTGAGATTAAAAGAGTCTTTACCACTTTTGTTGATGACATAAAGTTATCCCCAGTATCATGGACAGTCACACCTGCAGCGTAACTTCTAGACTGACTAGTAACTACTCTTTCTACCACAGCATAACCTAAAACTCCTTAAGAGAAAAGCCTTTTATTATTTCCAAATATTATTTATCTAAAGTAGGCCAGAAGAAGCCTCATCAATCACTATCCTATATTTCAGCCATTATTTATCACCTGTCAAATCAACTTACAGAATACCCTCGCAAGTACATGTTCAATTTGATTACGACACTCGTCTCATTTGAGCGGTATATTGTGAGAATATTGGCGAATATTCGACACGTTATACCAACGATATCGTCGTCTTCAACAGGGAGAAGCTCAAAACGAAATTTATAAGCGATTTTATACCCCAAGGGAGCCTATTACAGCCCGACCGGCCAGTGTAACAAGAACTCTTGAAGTGGGTTCTCCATGTATTTAGGTCAGCTCGAGGATAAATTTAAATGTTGGTTTTTCATTTTAATATTTGAATTTCAGCTGTAGGAATTGTAGATTTTGAGGGAGCGATAATGTTTCAGTTTAAAGGTGAGGTAGTGTTTTGATAGAAGTTATGGGTACGTGTGGTTTTATGAGAGTGATAATTGAAATACTGTTTTGAACTTTCACGGCGTAGAAATGTAAGTGTGTTTAAAACTCTAAAGGTTACAACATATTCTTGATACAAAAAGTAAACAACATCAAGAAAACAACGCAGAGAGATGGAGGCGATTATGGAGATTATTGAAATAAAACATTTTTATTTCTTTTTTTAATTTTTTGAAACTAAACCAACTACGGCGAAGAACGCCCTTACGGATGATAACGATCACAGAAGTAATAACCTGAAACATAAAGAAGAAGAAAAAAATACAGATTTTTCTGCACAAATAATGTTTTTCTTCAGCATGACTGACTTCACGATTTTATCCATCATGGTATATTTAAGACTAACCAAGAAAATATGTCGCACTATAAAGTAAACATACATATGACCATAGTCACCCTACAGTCCGCTCGGTATCTTCGTAGAGAATCCCGCCAAAGGCTGCGAACTTGTCGTATATTTTCTGAGGACGAAATTACTGTCGGGTGATGAGAGGCAGTCGGTGGCTTCATAAATTTATAAAATGGCACCTTCACGGAACCCGCGAATTACGGCCGCGGAATATTTACGGCCGATTACATAGTTTAACGACGGTTAACTTTGAAGTTTAAACGTTGGCCGTTAATAAGGGAAAATCGAGTGGTTTAGAAGATGTTATGATATTTTTTGTTTCGAGATATGCGGTTAGGAGCTTTTTCTATTATCAACTGTTTGTTTTTATGAACTTCGTGACCAGTCCTCGTAGCATGACCACCGTAGACAAGGATTTTTTTTGACGCAAGAATCGACAAAATGACAGATAGTGCAAATAAATCTGTCATTGTGTCGACACAATCTGTCATTTTGTCGATTCATCCGTCAAAGAAATCCTTGTCTACGGTGGTCATGCTACGGGGGCAGATAGATCAAAAGGCCCGTGTTTTGTTTAAGATATGCAACTCAATTACTAGGAGATACTTACTCGAACGGTGTCAATAGTATGATCTAAGGGACAAACCAAAAAATGATTAAGAACATTGACATGTGTGTGAGAAGTGATCATGAAAACTAGTGATTTCTGATAAAATCATTCCCAGAAAATGTAAAACAAAGGATTATCGACTGGAAACTAGTCGAATACCAAAAATACATAATCAGTATGTTACAGCAAACATGACACATAATATTATGCAAAGTATTAGAAAAGTTTTTAATTAGGGTAATAAATCATCAGCATTATTCTACGCCTGAGCACAGGTATATGAATGGTGCAACCCACCTGTCAAACTAATCTATTATCACAATTTAGAAAGAAAGAAAAGGAAGAAAACATATTTATTTGGCACATGCCACAAGTGCACACAACAAAAAATAAAATAAAAATTTAAATCTAAACTGGAAAAAAGGAGATAATTGTGTGTCATAATAATATGGTATTCCCCGCTACGTGATGCCCTTCAAATGTTTAAAAGAAAGATAGCGGAAATACATATCGTTATCAGAAGGAATTTCACTGTGGGGTGCTACACACGTGAGCGGCGCAGCATGATTCAGGACTGCTGTGCGGCAATATCGAAGACATACAAATGTATGTCTTGCTTGGCTGACCCGAAATGATTAAACTATATTTATTTAATTCTTCAAGCACACAAATGTATGGAGAATAGGAATAAGAATAGGTGCCGAACGGAGTTTGCCGATCGGAACGAGCCGAACCAAAACCGAATGTGTTTAGTTATATATTGCTCAAGGTCGGCTTAGTTGTTCAACAAATAACGACAATTCAAATGCGCCGACCCGGACAAATATGTAGCACTCCCAACATTCGGTCAACTATCAAAACTTAGCCCCATCTCCACAATTTCAGCGATGTCGCGATCATATCAAGAAAATAGGTTAAACTCAGTTTAAAGTCCCAGTTAATGGAGCGCGGTGTAATCCGGCCCTAATAACCGCCCTAATGAGTTTTCATTCTTTCCTCATTTCCGTGCTTGAGAGTATTTCCGAGTCCCTGACTATCTAGGATAAACTGTAGAAATTGCTCTACGGGGGAAAGAGATGGCGATATTCTTGGAAACATTTTGCATAAGGAGTGAGTGAGATGGCTATAGGGTGCCGGATCGCTGAGATTCCTCAAATTCAAATGTCTTTTCCTAGAATGTGCGGTCTTGGAGTGTTTGTTAAATGGAATATTTCATGTCGTTCATTCTTAATGTAGTTTCTTGATAGTGTTTGGTCTCGCTTCGTAAGCGTGGAGTTGTAGTTTAAAACTTTAATGCGAGTCCTTGAATTTTATATGTCAGTTTTAATGTTACACATCGTCGTTTATGTTCTAAAACCACGTAAGTCAATTTTTAGCGGTTTTGACATTTTGATGCCGTTTGCTAGAGAATCGGAAGACGAGTTTTTTCAGCCAATTAGAAATAAGCAACGTCTCTTTCTAATTTGAAGTGTACACAAATTATAAAATGGTGTTATGTGAAGTAATAGTATCTATGTAAAATTGTGCAGATTATTCTCTCTCCTGAAAAGTTGCTATTTTTAATTTACGTGGTGTTAGAACTTCAGCGACGATATTAACTAATGTAAAGGAAAACTATTAAGAGCAATTATTGCTCACTTTCTTTGTTAATTAGCGCTCATTTTTGGGACAATTTTAGCCCTGTATATGGCCAGAGACCTGGTGAAAACCGCGGAAATACAAAAAGCCCAGAAACTGGCAATGTAAACACGCTTGGAGGAGGCGTATAGCCAGCTGTAGTCTCCCGGATATCATGATGATAATGATCTGACCGGTCTTATGATCCCACAGGAACTTCATCGCTTATTCTCGACCTTCGGTACCATAGCGATCTTTACTTAAATGGTGAAGGCAACTGTAAATCTAGCGCTAGCACAGCTTGTACCAAACGTCATCATGGGTTGAAAATCTGTCAATGTTTTTTTATAATTCAAAATAGCTTGACCTCATTCGTCAGAATCGGACTAAGCTATGGATACCCCATCTACAATGAGCTTTGACCAGCCTTCCCATTGCATAAGCATAAGCATAATCAGCCTATTAATGCTCCCACTGCTGGGACGCTGACCTCCTCTCTATGAGAAGGAATGGGCTATAATCCACCACGCGGGCCCAGTGCGGGTTGGTGCGGGCGGTTTCCCATTGCAAACGTTGCTAATCCTCTCAGTTTCAAGAACCGTGGTTATTTCGTCCCAAGTTTCCGTGACAAAATATAAGGGCACATAGCAGCGTAGTTGTTATTAAAAACTTAGCCAGCGCTTTTTAAACATGAGACATGCCAAGTTGAGATAACGTAGCGTGAGCAAGAGCATCGTCAGTAGGGTTGGGAAAAACTATCGATGTTTTTTTTAAGTTTTCTTTTTTAGATTGGCACAGAAAATTCGAGTGGGTTTTGGTGCTGTTTGATGGTAATGCATTGTTTAGGTTAAGCTATAACTGTTTTACGTGATATATTATAACTTTCATTAAGTAATTTTGCTTCTATATTCAGTATATTCAGCAATAACCGAAAACAAAAAAGACCTCAGGAGGTGAAGAGGAAAGGGTAAGGTCACAATAAGATCATATTTGATAAAATAATTAATTAATATTGTTTTTGTCTGTTGTTTGATGTTTGATTTTCTGTGTTCTTTTTTCCTTCAGTACCCGTAGTAACTTAAAATCTACCAAAACCTTCTTCCATAGAAAAAAATATCGAGAATGTGTCACATCACTACGCTGAACTCCATAAAGTCCCAGCACGCTTGGCTCCGTGCGCGCACATACGAACGACTTAATTATATTTTTCTCTGGCCATCCCGCACGACAAACATCGTGTTTGCCCTAATATATTATGAAAGTTATCTACAAAGTACTGCAGCCTTGGTATCATAATTTTCGGGTATTGTTACTAGTATCGATATTTTTTCGATAGGATTCGGTTGATGCCAATCTTCTTTTGTGTTGCGATGGAATAGTCTAACCGGATGCAGCCGAGTACTAGTATTTTACATGGAGCGACTGCTTATCTGACCTCCAGAACCCATTTAGTACTGGTTTATACAATACCCCTTAGTAAAACTGGTTGTCAGACTTTCAGGCCCCTGACTACCTGTAACGACTGTCAAAGATCTACAAATCACAGCCGGGACCAAAAGCTTAACGTGCTTTCCGAGGCACGGAGGAAACTCGGTATGAAATAGGTGGTCATCCACATCATCATCCATCCACGTATAAGTTAACAACATAGATAATTTCGGTTTAACCTAAACATCGACCCGAGCGGCTGTTATTATTTAGCCACGAGCTCCTCCTCGTCTAAGTTATAGTATTCCTGATTATGTTTCAGCAGCATCTAGATGCTTCCCTTTAGTTTGAATGATGCAGAGATACGTAATGAAAGAATAAGTCTCCAAGAACTGTCCAACGCTCTGTTGAATATAAGAACGGAGACAGCCAGGTCTTAACTATGAGCTGATGATTTTAATTATGGGTTTACCTGGCACTATCTCCGGGTCGCCATGACCGCTGTTAGCGGCGCGTGTGCAGCGTGCGTAACACCACTTCACATCCTATTCGTCACCACCTGGAACAAGCGAGAATATATTAAATAAACATAAGATAAACCACTATCTGGGTAGGTGGGTGTTGCACAACTTTTTTTCTTTTGAAATCAGATACCTCTATTTATTTTGTTTTGACACCGTTACTAGCCCCAAAAGCGAGTAAAATATAACATAGGCCATTTTGATAATCTTGAATACAAAAAAATAATGAGGGTAAAGCCATATCAAGTTTAAGTAAATATGTTTTTACTTTTGCTCTTTTTTCTGTTTCCCATTTTTATTTTACTCAAGTAAGCAACGAGTTTTACGAAAACTTTCAAGTGAGATAGTCTTACCATGCTATACTCCGTACAACCATTATAGGTACTTGTGTCATAAACATAATTACATAGCCCAACAAGCAAGAATAAAAATGACCGACAAAAACGAACATACCCAGTGTCAAATCACGATATACCTGATTACCTAACCCTACCTTCCTCAGGGAATACTATAGAAACCTGTTCCTATACAATACTTGTACCGGCTCGCCCCGTACTCTATACTCCTATAGTAACAAGTACATAGTACGTACTACACCGGCCTCAATCTCGTAGCACTTAACTGATTGCTTGCTGGACTCGACTGTACCTGTAGTGGGTACCGAACAAATGTATGCTCGTTGTATATCATTGTACTTTTTGATGTTGATTTATTTTCTTGGCAGAAGCTTTTCTTTGTTTTTATGGGATTGGTATAGTGGATAGGCAATCGAACGTGGTAGTTGATAAGTAAAAAGGTTTCCCACGTTATAATTGTTTATCCGATTTCAAAAAAAGAGTTTATCAATTCGAATCGTATGTATGTATATAATATTGTCAAAATTACACAAAAATCTTATACAAGGTGTAAAAGGGACCCTTCACTAAGCCATCAAGCATTTAGTACGTTAAATTAAAAGCGTTAACGTCTTACGGTCGAAAAAAGTTGTTTCCCAGCAATAATTTTTGCGTAGATTTACTTAAGAGCGTTAACGTCTTACGGCATTTCATACAAACTTTCAAGTGATTTTTTTTCGAAATGACTAAACCGATTTTAATGAAACTTCGTATCCATAAGCAAGATACATAAGTCTAAAAACTTGACAGAGAACATTTTCAAAAAATAGTGTTACAGCTAAATTAGACCGATTTTAGATTTTCTATAGAAACAGCAATTTTCAATTATCTTTTTTTTTTAAAAGACATTTTGAAAAGTTCTCTTTCAAGTTTTTAGACTTATGTATCCTGCTTATGCGTACGAAGTTTCATTAAAATCGGTTCAGTCATTTAGAAAAAAAATCACTTGAAAGTTTGTATGAAATGCCGTAAGACGTTAACGCTCTTAAGTAAATCTACGCAAAAATTATTGCTGGGAAACAACTTTTTTCGACCGTAAGACGTTAACGCTTTTAATTTAACGTACTAAATGCTTGATGGCTTAGTGAAGGGCCCCTTTTACACCTTGTATAAGATTTTTGTGTAATTTTGACAATATTATATACATACATACGATTCGAATTGATAAACTCTTTTTTTGAAATCGGATAAACAATTATAACGTGGGAAACCTTTTTACTTATCAACTACCACGTTCGATTGCCTATCCACTAAAAAAAATCACTTGAAAGTTTGTATGAAATGCCGTAAGACGTTAACGCTCTTAAGTACTCGTAAATCTACGCAAAAATTATTGTTGGGAAACGACTTTTTATGGAGTCAAAATTCACGTTTTAAGGAAGGACCCAATGTCACGCAAAACATAGTGCGGATGGAAGCATTGAATAGTACGGGGGGCATGGAGGCATTGGAAGTAAAGTTATGATATCAAAAACCAATATTTAAAAAAAAAATGGAAAAAGTTGAAACTTTAGATATAAACTCTAGAACAGAAAAATATCGCAATGACGGAGAGAGAGTGCCTTTCGGCTTCGTTAGGGGTATTTTTACACATTTGTTTTTTTAAATAGAGTTATTTACCTAGAAATTTTTGAAGAAATGTCGCAATTGAATTCGTTTTTCAACGTTCGTTTATTTATTTATTTGTTTGTTTATTTAATACCAATACTA
Source organism: Noctua janthe (assembly GCA_910589295.1). Classification (NCBI taxonomy): domain Eukaryota; kingdom Metazoa; phylum Arthropoda; class Insecta; order Lepidoptera; family Noctuidae; genus Noctua; species Noctua janthe. The sequence continues at coordinate 4,716,278 of OU342556.1, read as the reverse complement.
ACTGACTAACTAACTTCAACGCTGTTAACTTCATTAAGTTTAAACAAGATATTCTAAATATAGCAATCTGCCTTCCATAATAAAAACTGATAAGATTTGTATCAACTTTAATTATTTTCAGATAACTGGCTAATTAGGATGATGTTGCATACGCACACAGGAAACCGACATGTACTTACAAATAAATTCATAAAATGTGACGTCAAGCCAAACTGCTTGCTTCGCTTTATAGATAACGGACTACACCTTCCCATAGAAAGTCTGTATCCCAGCTATGGGAACCTCATAGCTGATTATACAAAGTGTAACATAATAAACGCAAGACCACGAGGAGGTAAGGAGTTCATTATCACCCCTGGTTTAATCTAACACCCTGTATTTCCACCATATAGCACGAGTTTGTTAGTATCCTTATCAATCCTTTAGGGACCCAATACTGTACCGATATTGTAAACATCAAACGTCTCCAATAAAAAAATAAGTACTAGATAATATCTGTACAGGAAAACCAGTATGCATGTATGAATGTAATATCTGTAAGATGAGAAAACTTGATAAAACACTAAAATAAATATTATTTGATCGATTAGGATTAAATTGCTTCTGAATAGTATAAAAACGATCATTTTAAATCAATGTATATTATTCTTCTTTTGAAGTATAGCAAGGTAAGACATGTAACTAAAGAAACCTTTTTCATGTTATTTTTTCGTACAAGAGTAGTATTATATAAATGATAAAGAAACACTAGGAAAGTGTTTTACAATTCAAACTTTATATTTTGCCTACCTCCAACCACCATAAATTAATATTTTATTATTTTATAGTTAACATTATTTACAAACTTAAAATAATATTAAAAAAATAAAAAGAGAAAAGAGTTAAAAGGCCTCAAAAAATCCTTCCGCATCGCTGTCGACACTAGGAATAATACTCCGGATTTTTTGTCAGCAAAAAGGCTTATTAGATCCCGAAACTATTATATGTAAACTGAAAGCTTACAAATGCAGCCTTCAATGTTATCTAATAAAATCTTAAATGTTTTTTTAGCAGAAAATAACTTGAAATCAAAATGAAACCCTTCCTTGCTTTCGCGTTCCTCATCGCAGGCATCAGTGCCATATCAATACCTCATATCCCAAGTAAGTATATACGCTATTTTCCAAATACTAATAATAAGTACCTACTTTCAATTTAACTACACTAGAAAATTGATTTTTTTAAACATCAGATGTCAAACAACGAAGTTGAAGAATAACGTTCCCACAATTTAATAAAACTTAGTTGAAGACTAGATAAAAACATAAAATATAGAAGAAGAAATAATAATTTCAGGTTTCTTCTTGGACGAGCGCCTCGTTAGTGGACAAATTGAAAGCGCCATTGAAGATGTGAGCCAAGCCATCCAAGACGCTGGACTGGACCCATACTACATCGAGAGAGAAAGCCGTGGCTACAAGCTACTAGTACCCGCGTAAGTAACCAGTAAATCATCCATATTAACCGTTTTAAATTCCTTACTAGAAATATCTCCAATGACATAAACATCAAGTTTGAGTTAGTTTGTTGTTATATAGCTCAGAAAAAATATAATAGCACAATTTATTACTTTCGTGCAATTACGAGGGTTTTAAAGCAGATAAATTTAGATTTGATGATAAGCTTTAGCCAAATCCAGATGATATTTTTTTTTTGGGGAAATTTATTTTACATTTTATTTGCAGCATCTTCAACTATGAAGCCGTTATTGAGGACATTCTAAGCACTGGGCTCAGCAATATCGTTACTCATAGAGTTAACTACAACGTCATCACATCCCGCCTCGACCTTGATATTGAGCTGCCTCTTATTCAATTTTCTGCTGGTGAGCTTACTTCTCAAAATACGTATTAAGTAACCAAACTATTAATGCAGTCTTTTTGATTGATGAAGATAAAACTTTCCTGTTGAATTTAGAAAGAATTTTATTTTGAATTAAAAATTGATTATTTTTCTTTAACTATTTCAGCCTCTGCTAGGGCCAATGCAGAAATCTTCAGCAACAAACTCGACGTTTCTGCCTCTGGAGCGTAAGTAATCATAACATAATGCCTTGTAATCCCTGAAAGGTAAGGCAGAAGTGTACCTAACACATTTCGCCAGTTATGTTTAAGTCCCATGTAATTGGGGGCGAGCTTATTGTCATCAACAGGGCACAAATCCAGGCTCCGTGGCTGCTACTGAGTCTGTTGCGACCACTAGACCAGCGAGGCACTCATGTATTCTTTCGGACTAATTAATGAAGTTGGTAAACTATAATCAAAATGATAATGAAATTCGTCTGTTTCTACTCTGCAATATTTTATACTCATTTAACTATTAAGACTGCTCTGTAATCCAAATGGGAATCTCCGACCATAGAAGTAATTATCTTATTTTTTTAGAATTGACGTCGTGAGTATTTTCGTGAAAGGCGAGGTCCGTCTCAACGTCAGTATCATCTCCGGAATTTCTCTTCGAAGTGTCACCATTGACTTCACGCTGGGAGATATTAACGTAAGCTTTATTCTTCTATTTAATCTTGTCCTTTATGTTTTATAGACGTTCACTAACGAAAGTATCAAAATTAGGGTTCTTTAGGTTATAAATATTTGAATACCATAACGTTAAGAAGTATAAACTACAAAAGTTATTGATATGCTACTGTTGCTAGTGTCTTGATTTTTGTTATTAGTACTGTCGCTTCAAATGATGACTTAAAATACTTTAGTCACAGATAAGTTCCTCTTTAGCTTATACTATACAACTGAACAAATCATACCCTAAAGTATTCAGCAATAGTATATATAAACACATAAACAATTTTAACACTTTACAATATACATACGCACAGATGAAATAAATTATTGTATCACCTTTTGTTTTAGTCTGACGCCAGAGTGCTTGTCAGGGGCGAGGACAGGTCCGATGATTTCAATGATTTCGTGGGAGAATTCGTTCCTACCACCATCAAGGAACATTATGTAAGTATAGTTGGTTTTAAATTGGGAATATTCGCGATCTTTAGTTTTAATCAATCTAGCTAAATATAATAAGCTAATCTAAAAAATATATTATTATGTATTTTTCTTTTTGTTACAGAGTGAAATCAACGAACTTCTGGAGCTCATTCTATTTGATATTATCGACGAGAATTTGTAAAGTTTTCAACCGTGAATTGACTTGATATAATTGATTAATATACTCATTGTGATATTAGAGCTAGATTTCGGTTTTTATGTGAATAAACAATTTTTGTAACGAATTATGTTATTTAGTACAATGTATTCAGCTTCGTTATTCGCCTTTCATAGCCTTATTTTATTATTATTTTGATGTAACTATGGGTGTGTAAATAAGTGTTGCTGAGGAAAAATGACACAGAAAAATCCATGTTTTGAAGACCTCTCTACCATACCACCCACTTCAAAGTTTTAAAACAGGCAAAGCAAGGTTCATTAGGCACATAAAAAGGTCTTAATGATAACAGAAGAGATAAGACAACGGAAACCGATCCCAACGCCGACAAAAGTAATTAACACCAAAATTATCATAATCTCCTTGACACACTAATTATGATTGCAAACCACGCCATCTATCGCGTTACCGCGAAATTAACATGAACAAAGGCCGTTATTACAAAATTCAACTCTAAAATGGAATGAAAATAAATTCGACATCTTAAACTCGACATCGATTGTACAAACTCCATGCTCTTTCAGCACTTAAGCGCTGAAAGCATTGTAAAGAGCTCTCTCGAGGAGTGGCTCTTGATCTTAAAACGCCAGAAAAGCTTTTAAACTAGAAAACCTAGAGTTGTACCAGTGACGGTGATGATGTGGACGTCATTGGTATCGTCATCTTAGTCAAAAAAGGAAAAAATCCAGCAGTAATATTTGTATTTAACTTATACCATTACTATTAAGGGAGGCAAGGAAGATAGAACTTGTAGTGGACCGTTTCATACTAGATGAACTAAGGCGCGAAAGCAGCTACAATATTAAAATAAACATAAACATCACGCTTGCAATCCACGTAGGATTACGCAGAGGTGGAAAATAGGAAAATATTTTTTTTTAAATTATCATTGTTCCAAACTAAACGCAGCATCTTAATTTAGGTACTCTAGACCGAGCGGTTTACTTATTAAGCAATAACTTGCAAAACAAATAAGCGATTTCTTAAAGACCCTTGCCCCATTTTCACTACCCTTTTTTTTAAAAAAAAAGCTCAGCATCGTCTCTATTATTCCCCAAATAAATAAAGTAAATAAAAAACACGCCTGAATTTCCAGCGAAGAGGAAAATATAACACTTAAACCCGTGGAGAGTCAGCGTAGCATTTGAAATTTAGACGGACGAATGCGGAAAATGGAGCTTGCTGTAAAAACATACGGGGGTGTATCATGACCGGGCCCGTGACGTTTGAAAATTAAAGGAGCAGAAATGTGTACTCCCTATACTGCATAAGTATACATTAATGCTGAAAGATTGTTTACAGACTTAAACTGGCAATTAAAGTGCTTAGAAACAGTACTGTTCGCCTTTACTTTATTGGCAATTGGCTCTAGTACCCAAATACCTTCAGTACTTTGATTGAACATTGGGAAACGGGGATTCCACCCGTTTCCAAATGTCCTGTACGTCACTTCACGAAAGAATACAATAAATCCCATAATTTTGTAAGTTTAACATTCTTCTTCTTAGTCGTTCAGTCTTGCTTAACAGAGTGGTCGAGGTTATGGGGGGTCGCCCTCAAATGCGGTCGCTGCCTTAAGGATATCATTAAACGAAATAGTCGTAAATAACACAAGAAGCAGAACAATCTGTCGTTGTTAATCTACATTTTGTAAGTACTGAACTTTATCGGCCCACCTGGGCTAGCCAAGTTCGGACCAACAAAAATAAACCGAACCGCAGCGTCTCCGCCCCAATATTCTGTTCGAGGGTCTTCAGCCACTAGAGTGCAATTTGTCCAAGCCAGCCGGTCGAGTACCCTCGCCGCTGAAACTAAACTGAACTTGTAGTTTCGTGAACGAACCAGCTCCGGGTAGGGTTACCATTTCGAAATTTCAAAAAGCCTTACATAAAACTGGACATTTGAAAAAAAAAGTCCGGAAATTTTTTTTTTAGTTCTTCCTTTGTAGCACTTATTGAGTTCTTTATGCTAAAAAAAATCCCTGAAGTAGTAGGACCTGACAAATGGTGTAGGAGGGCTAAAAATTGGACGTGTCCGGACAAATCTGAATGGATGGTAACCCTAGCTTAGGGTTTTTGCAAGCTTTTTTTTAACTAGCTCAAAAGTACTCAGGTGATGAAAATATTCAGTCGCCTTTTTGCAGTGGTAGAAATGGGCGCTGAACTTTTTATAAAAAAATATGGGAATATTTTTAGCACTTTTTTTTGGGTTTTAGGCATTGCATCCACTAACAAGCAATCGACAAGAAGTATGAATGGAATATACTACATTTTACATCGTTTGTCCAATATAATATTTAGAAACGTTATTTTTGAATTTCTGATCATCTGAAATAACAAGAAAAAAATATTTCGCAGACATTTTCGATTACCATTGCAATTAGACGCACCATCTTTCTCAAAACGGCGATCTTTCTTTTTCTTTTTCGTGTGGTTAGTGCCTAACCTGGTATCAGAGCTTTTATGCCGCCCATGGGCCTCTGACTCGGCTTGGCAAAACGGTGATAAATAGCCTGAGGAAACAGACAAGACCTAGAAAAAAAATCGAAGACATGTGACATGACATTCAAGCCCTAGTGAACGTTGCGGGGATCCGCTGGATGCGAGTCGCACAGGACCGGTCCATGTGGCGACACTTGGGGGAGGCCTATGTCCAGCAGTGGACGTCTTTCGGCTGAAATGATGATGATGATGATGATTCAGGCCCACGTCGTGGATGCCCTCTCCCAGAAACCAAGCCTGCTTACCAACTGTAGGATCATTATAAGCTGATTATGTGACCAATCCTCATTTACAATACTGATTTATAGATATGGGGGCGTCCATTAATTACGTCAGTTGATTTTGTCTTTTTTTCGAGTTCCCCCTTGGTGAGATGTCGTGAGATTTGAGTTGATGCCCTAATCTCACGTGAGATTTTTCAAAAGCGTATTTTAGTGTTAACACTTTAATCGATTTATTTAAAAAACATAATTCACTTAATTATTTTCATTAAATATTATTAAATATTATTGTGTAGGATTTAGCCCCCTCCCCCTCAAACACCTCACGTAATTAATGGACGCCCCCTAATCTATCTAAGAAAAAATATCTTAAGCTACACTTGTAAAAATCGTCCCCAACATTCGACCCCTCAACAAAACATTAGCCGGCTCGTACGAGTACGGAGTACCACGGAGTTCGCGGCCTTGTACCCGTTCAAGGAGCAACCGGGCTCGCTCAAGGACACACTTTGTTCGTGACCACACTCTATCGCGAATGTTTGCGTTCTGCCAATGTGTACTTACACAGTCTAGTCAATAGATTGTAGCTGGGTGGGTAACTGTACGTTGTTTTTGAAACTACTGCTATTGCTACTGTTGTTGTACAGAATTTAGAAATTATGTTTTTTGTTTTCTTCACTGTTGGTATTTTAATGAAAAAAAATGTGTCAGGGAAAACCATTGCTGATGTTTTTTGTGTTTAAATTAAGAAAATCTTTGAAGTAGAACCTGAAAATTTAGATTTTTCCAATCTCAAGTTGAATATCCCTTCGATATTCAACTTGAGATTGGAAAAATCTAAATTTTTTATTTCACATAGGCCTACATGGGCACTTATAAAGCGTCGTTCGGATTTGTCGTTTTCTATGGAAAAGAACTAACAAGAAACTCCATGGTGTTTTTCTAGCCCATCATGAAGAGGTCTTACTGCGTCTAGTAGGTCGGCCTAAACGATTCTGTTATTTTAAATTACATTTTATTAAGACGTAAAGTTTCACTCATTCACCCTGTTACTTGACTCCACCTTACACCTTGTAAAACATAACTCACAAACCGTAACATCCTGTATAACACGCCACGTCAGGTGTAACACCCTGTAGAACACGTGCGATCACTTGTCAGCTATTGATTTTGGGCCGCGCCCCCGACGGAACAAATACGGAGTTTTTACTTAACTGCGTAGCTCAGGTGCGGATGTTGACTGTTTCCTTCGCCTACATCTACGGGATGTACATATACCTACATGTATAACTTGTATATATATGTATAAGTCTCTTAACTAAAGTTATATCACGGTTATGTTGCTACAGAAAAGACGGATTGAAAAAATCGGTTCAGAAACGTTAAATTAAATAAATCATTTTCATATTCAAATTTATTGATTTGCATATGATCATACATACAAGAAAATTCAGTCGATTGTGTTTTCTGTTAGTGCCATTAATATTGAAAATATAATACAACATACAAGGGTATACTCATTAAATACACAAAAACAAAGTGTTTTTTCGAACTGTTGACTGTAAATTGTGAAAAACTAAGATAATGAAACAATTCTTAATCTACTTTTCGCACCAGAGCTTTTAATTTCAACACAAGACTTTAACATAACTCTTAACTACTTTTAAATAAAGAATACAACGATCTAATTATGGCTGTACTTTGGTTAAAATTTTGCGACAGTAAAATTTTTTGGGGACCAAGTTTTTGGACCAATTTACTTGGGGTCGGCAAATCATGTCTTATTCTTCCATACTTCTCTATTTCTCGTCATCTCATCAGACACCTTCTTTCTTGCCATATCACCCTTCCCACAGTCCATCCATCGTTTTTTTTGGGTCCTGTACTCTTATTCTCATGAATTGTATCATCACACATATGAATAAAGTCTTTCAACAGCTAGATGTGTTGAAACGAGTGCATTCACGCTAAGCCTGCGAGACAAAAGTCATAGACAACCCTCCCCTACCAGCTCAATCAACACTTTATCCTCTATCCTAGTCCCCGTGGAGCAAACCTAAGCGCTGCATATCCAGTAACGAGTAGAACCCCCAAGGACTTTGCACTTCAACTTGTTCACTCATATAAAGAAATCGGAAAATCTTTTGGAACTTAGCTGTAGTATTTGTAGTTTTTCTTGCAATGAGTTTTTTAAGAAACCTACCAATTTTTTTTGGACTTGATACAGATTTCTACATTGTAGCCACTACCAGATGTATTTTTTTTCGGGTGGGAAATCATCAAATGACCCCTCCCCTCTCTGGGCAGAGCGGAAGGGAGTGTCAGACTTGTTCTGAATAAAACCCATCCATGTTCCTTCTTTGCCCTTTGTGTTCCAGGGCCACGGTATCTCTTTCGAACAGTGCCGCAGCCCTGGCAGGCATCGGCCCTTGCGGACACCTTTCTGTTTGCTGACATCTCTTTGAGGTGCGCGTGGTACACGAACGCGCCTTCGACACTGCCTGTCGTCATAAGACGGACGGACGGCGAGCTAGCCCATTACTCACCGTCCACAGGCCCGCGCCTACGGTGGCCGGGAGCCACCACGTGGCCCCCGATGCCCGGGCCAGAGGTCCTGGCACGACGTATTTACGTTACGTTTACACCGCGCGCTCGTGCTCGGGCCTCAGGTCTATACCTGGCATTAGTTGCAATCTAGAAAATTTAAAAAATAAAGGTTACCTTGCCTTTTGTGTCATGCTTCCCACAAGCCCACAATCCTATAAAAAAGACCCTAAAGTAAAAAGAAAAAACACCTAGTTGCAACACTTTACAAAACTGATATAATCTTGGACAAATCAAATGAGAATCATGCAGAGTAGTGTCTGAGATGAACAACTGAGTACAAGAAGAACAAATTTGATTGGACCTGTCCAGTCAGTGCATGCTATCATCAGTGATAGTGCTGCTTAATTCAGAAATCAAGGATCTCAGCGACTCGACGAACATTATTAAAGAAAGGACATTTTGAGAAAGCCACATCATCATCATCTGCCTAGCCTTTTTCCCAACTATGTTGAGGTCGGCTTCCCGTCTAAATTAATGCAGCTGAATACGTATTTTACATAGAGCGCCTGACAATCTGACCTCCACAACTCAGTTAGTACTGGGTAATACGATACCCCTTGAGAAAACCATAAAGTAATCAAACTGCCAGATCGTTAGAATAACCTGAACAAGCCTTACTGGCAGATCTTTCTTTCTTCCTTCTTTCTTGTTCGTGTGGTTAATTCGTAACCTGGTGTTAGAGTTTTTATGCCACCTATGGGCTTCTGACTTAGGTTTACTCATTGCTCGCTCGATGGCATCATCGAGCTCAGACCAAATAAAAAACCAAGACACAGCGCTGTCAATAGTGACGTGAAGCCGGTTTCGGAAACGTGTGCACTTATTGAGCGTAGTTTTGAGCGTAGTTTAGTTGTAGCTTGATGTAAATGTGTGCGTGTGAGAGTGTACGCACAGAGCGAGGCGTAGTTTTGTGAATGCTTCACTGTATTGTTCGCAGCGCTAGGACTTGGTTTTTTATTTGGTCTGAGCTGTCGAGAGATATCTCTCATGTTTGGTTTCCTCATGATATTTTTCCTTCACCGAAGCTAGTGATAATTAAACAATACTCAGATGAATCCGAAAAATTAAATTTAAGAATAACCTTTTGTCCAGTTTCCAATCCGGTTTTCGGCCTGGCCACAGCACAGCCACAGCTCTGCTTAAAGTTACTGAAGACATAAGGGATGGCCTGGAGAATTCGAGATTAACGGTCTTGGTTTTAATAGACTTTTCCAATGCTTTTAACACCGTTGATCACGACATTCTCCTGGCCATACTGTCTCAAATTGGAGTCTCTTCGTTGTCACGTGATTGGTTTTCATCATATCTTCGTGGTCGCCAACAGGCGGTGCGTGCTGATCAGGATTGCTCTGACTGGTGCGACCTGGTAACTGGTGTTCCACAAGGCGGTATACTCTCTCCTCTCTTATTCTCATTATTTATAAACTCCATTACTGCTGTCCTCAAATGTTGTTACCATCTGTACGCTGATGACTTACAACTATACGCTCAGTCAGACATTGCCAACCTTGACAGTTGCATTTCATCACTCAATGCTGATCTTCGAACTATCGAAGAATGGTCTGGCAAATTCGGGGTTTCTGTTAACGTTGGGAAATGTCAAGCCATCCTCATTGGTAGTTCTTACTATTTGAGAAATGTGAACACTAGCCAACTTATGCCACTAATGTACGAGAACTCTGTCATTTCTCTTTCACCTCACGTAAAAGACTTGGGTCTATACATTGACAGCAGTTTAAGTTGGAATAAACACGTGGCTCAGGTGAGTCAGAAAGTCACGTTCTCACTGCGGTCTCTCTATAGATTCAAGCATTTCCTCCCATCTAGCACCAAACTCACGTTGGTCCAGTCACTTGTGCTCCCCATCATCGACTATGCTGATGTTTGTTATTCTGATCTTTCCCAAGAACTTCTAAATAAATTGGATCGTCTTCTCAACAATTGTATTCGCTTTGTTTTTGGCCTTCGTAAATACGATCACGTTTCTTCCTTCCGTTCTCAGCTTAAATGGTTGCCTATCCGACTCAGGAGATCCCTCAGATCTCTCTGCATGCTCTTCACGATTATGAACGATCAATGTGCTCCTGATTACCTAAAAACTTATTTCAAAGTGTTGGGCAGTTCTCACAGTCGTAACCTTCGAGCTTCCAAGAATCTACTTCTCCAAATTCCTTCACACCGCACTGGATTTTTGTCAAATTCTTACGCTATCTCTACTATAAAGCTCTGGAACGCGCTACCTTTTGGCATTAAAAAAGCTGAAAGCAAATTCTGTTTTAAAAGAAAAGTGCGTAACCACTATTTAACTCAGAATAAATAGCTCTCTCTCTATTAGAAGTCGAGTCATGGTAATTATTATTAGGTTTCTCGTTTTTAATTTTGGTATTTGTTAAAATATGTATTAGTTTATTTTATTTGTATATAAGTATTAGTATCATTATAAGTGCCTATATAAATTTTCGATAGCAAGAAGTTATTTTTATATATTTATTTTGTACCCTATCACAATGTTTTCTTATTTAACCCAAAGGTTGACAGGTAGAGAATGCCTTGTGGCATTAAGTCCGCCTATGTATCACTATTGTACATGAAGTTTAAATAAATAAATAAATAAATAAATAAAAATCAGAAGTGCGTGCGGTTCGAACTCGTGATCTATGACTTCGCAGTCTGATTGTCACTAGGCTATCACTGTTATACTACTTAGTAGAAATACCTACATCAAAATTATAAACATCAATTCACTCATTGAATATTCATTTGAGTACGTTACTATACACGCTGCCCACATAATAAAGCCAGCGACATAAATCCATATTTCCCTTAGAAAACAATAGCTCATCAATTATTAGTGGCCGTTATTGTCCATGTTGATTGATGGTAGTTTAACAGTTGTAACCATTGGTATTATGTAATAGGTGTGTCTGTGATATGGGTTTTAAGTGTGAAGTATGAGTTATTTTTTTGTGTTTTTGTTATTATTTATTTATTTATTTAAACTTCATGTACAAGAGTGGTACATAGGCGGACTTATTTCCACAAGGCATTCTCCACCAGTCAGCCTTTGGGTTAAATATGAAAACATTGTGATAGGGTACAAAATAAATATATAAAAATAACTTCTTGCTATCGAAAATGTATATAGGCACTTATAATGATACTAATACTGTTATCGTATTAAATATCAAAATAAACAAGTATGTTATGTTTATATTAAATCACGTATTTTCCAATTTAAAAATAACTTCATCACTCTTAATTCCCGATAGTAAGTAGTGGTGTAAATATACCTAGTGCACCGACTTTTTACCAGCAATATTAAAGTTGATAAACCAAGCACCTAATCTGAATATGTGATGTTCTCAGTACCTGCCCAGAATCCAGGCTCTTTCTGAGTCGATGGTAAATATACATATTATTATAAAGGGTGTAACAAGACCCTTAACGAAGCCGAAAGGCACTTTTTATCCCCTTCATTGCGATATTTTTTTTGTTCTAGACCATACCTCGAAACCTTCTAGTTACGGAGATATTGGGGGTCAAAGTTCCAACTTTTTCACCAGTTTTTTTTTTTTAATACAATTTTTCTAATGCTATAACTTTACAATCAGCACAATGTTTTAAGTGCGTTACTTTGAGTCCTACCGTAAAATGTGATTTTTACCCCAAAAAAAAAAAATCGTTACCCAGTAATAATTTTTGCATAGAGTTACTTAGTTTGATGTACAGAATGCTTTGTTGACGGCTTCGTGAAGGGTCCGTTTACACCTTGTATCGTATTGTTATGTGAAATGAATTGTGCCCAGTACATAGCCACGCCAATCACAGCATCAGTAACGATTTTAAGGACCTCAGTGTTCAACAACTCCAACATATGGAACATGGTTTCTGTCAGCATTCACACTGGCTGTCAGTCGTTCCATAAATCCTCCATTTTGTGAGGTTATGCTAGCAGCTGCCTACTTTGGTCCACATTCGCCTACTACTGAGAAACTCCTTATCCCAATGAAAAAGTTTAAAGTCAATAAAGTACCTTATTAAGCATATTATGATAGTCGAATAAACACTTCATCTTTGTATAAGATGATGCATTTGCCCTGCAGTGCGACAAATACAACCCAGTGTCACAGTCCTATGGCTAAATTGATTGGTAGACTAGAATAATGACTAATTTTAAATATGTTTTATACGCAAACCCTGTGTAGGGAACTACAGCTGTTTTTGATATGGAAAGAAAAATTCGAGTGCGAGCAGGGTTTGAACCTGCGACCTTCCGATTCTGTACACCGGACGTCTTAACCAATTAATAGATGGCGCCAACGTCACCGTAAGACGTTATTAATGGAACGTAGATTTCGAGAACTGTGAGCAGGGTGCGATGGTCTAATTGGTTAAGACGTCCGGTGTACAGAATCGGAAGGTCGCAGGTTCAAACCCTGCTCGCACTCGAATTTTTCTTTCCATATCAAAAACAGCTGTAGAATAATGACGTCTGGAATGTCGCTATGTGGCTGAATAGTTGGCTGATTGGCTACTGTACTACTGGTTATAAGAATGTTATGCGTAGGAGACAATACTGTTTAGGTAACTATGATTTGCCGAAAGTTTATTGATTAGACAAAGGCGAAAATCAAAACCAAAAATCTTATTTGATTCCGTTAACATACAGGGTGGAACGGACCCCGACACACCAAAAATTACCACGTCTTCAGTACATCATTCGGAACCCCTCATCATAGGCATTTTTCATCGGTAAAAAATCTGCAGTTACGTACACACGGCAGCACATAAAGCTATACATTCCAATATAACTTGGCGTCGCTTTGTATAGATTTCCTATACAATGAGAGTTCCGCATAAACTGGATGTGTATAGCTTGATTGGCCGTCGTGCGTACACTTTGACAGTGTAGGTATTGCACTTTTGTTGGAAACAACTGATTTTTTGACGAAAAATGGGGTTCTGAATGATTAAACGAATACGTGGTAACCGTTTCTACGTCGGTATCCTTTCGACCCCGTATAATGTGTTAACTATCGTAGTATCACATGTAACATCAAAATTCTATTAAACATAGCATAACATCACGCTTGTTGTACCCGAAGGGTTAGGATGACCTATAGGACACCCATATTTCGCGTCCAAGTCCCCTTTAAATATGGGGAGGACCTATTGCTATCAATCAATCAAATCCATACTTCGGGCTGCTCTAGTTCATGATAGAATTCTATTAATAAGACCATATTAATCAACGTACCATGTTTTCATGCAAATTAAAATATTCAAATTCATTGACCATATTTTTTAAAACCAATTACGAAAGAAACCAAAAACCGCCCTTCCTTAAGAAAAACACCATCTAGTTCCCAACTAAACCCAGTATTTTCCTCCTGCTAACGAGAAGAAATATGAAAAATAAAACGAGAGTTGTTGCAGGAAATGAAGGTACCGCCGTCGTTGGCTTTAAGCGATTTCTAAGTTATTTATCGGATAACACAGCTAACTGAAGTGTTTACATAAGTTTCCTGATCGAAGGAGGTTGCTCTAGTTAGGAGCAGCAAAGAGGTTTTTCATTTGCTGTTCTTTTTTTCTTTTCGTTCATTTTAAATTGCGTCCAGTCCGCGGTTTGAGAAAATAGGTTGGTTGTAATTTTGCTTTTTTTTTTATTGCAGAACTATTTTTTAAATTAGGAACTATGTTATTCTAGTGGGCGTTTATGCTACTGGCATTTCGTATTATGAAATTAATGATAGGCGCTTCATTAAATACTTACAACAGTTATGGTGATTATGTTAATGAGCATTTATTAGGGTAATTCTAGTAAAAAATGAAATTGTGAACATCGACACCATCCAAGGAGGCTATGCCATCCCTGGATATGAAGCTGACCAAGTGCCTTCTGCACCTGGACAGAGATAGCATGCGACTGGTGGCGGGGAACATCACTGGACACTGCTCACTGCACAAACATATACACACCCTAGGTATCACTGACAGTCCCCTGTGCAGAGCGCGCATGGAGGTGGAGGAAACGGTAGCGCATGTACTCATCGAGTGCACCGGCATCAACCAGATCCGCAAAGAAACTCTGGGGGTTGCTGGTTGGAATAGTGGCCGCTATGGTCACTTTAATGTCTAAGTGCGGAAAACGAACCCCTAACATAGAACGAGACATCTAAACCGAGTTAAACAGCCTGCTTTCAGTGTCATAGTATTGTGCATGAACTATTGTCAATGACAGCTCGCAAAACACGTGATCAGTTCCATGTATTAAGTTTACCCAAAAACTCAAAAACTGACTGGTTCAACGAATTTTACTGACGTCCAAAACTAAGCAACACTCTTTTTCAGCAACATAATATGTATAATTCTCATATTTATTTCTCGATCTCAACCAAAACATAAACAACAATTCGAGCACACTCATATCTTACTACCTAGAAAAACATGGCCGCCCAATACCCTATTTTCCTAACCCAGACAAATAACAGAGTACACATGAATATTATTTACCTACAAACCCAATTTTTTGCCGACCGGACGGCAAACTGTGCCGTTTCTTTTACGTCAGGCCCGTACCACCATACCTCCTTGTAGCAGTACTAGCCTCCGCCCGTGGCGTCGCCCCGAATACTAAACTATTTTGCTTTAATGTTTGTAAGGGAAAATTTAGTAAGGAAAAGGTTGAGTATGAATGTAGCCGACTATAAGAGTAAAGGAAGACCAAAGAAACGATGGCTGGATTGTGTGAAGGTTAGTATGGCTAAAAAGGAGGTGTCTGCTGAGATGACGAGTAATTAGTAGAGATTTATGGAGGAAGACGAAATGCTGCGACAGCAAGAAAATGATGATTGCTGTTATGTTTCATCAAAATCCGTTTAGTAGTTTGTGCGTGGAAAAGTAACATCCATCCATCTCACAAACTTTAGTATTTATAATAAGTAATTAAGAAGTAAGTTTAATGTCACTTTAGTGTGCAAAAGAAATGGAGCTATGCAGGACGTCTATCTCCATCCCTTTCGCAAACTAAAGTAAGTTTAAAACAATAACGCTAAAAGAGCTCACGGTAGACCACATAAAACCTCGCACACTTCATCAGTTGGCAAGAAACAAAAGATAAAGCTCGCCTTAATATATTCAGTGGAATACCATACCACCCCTGGCCCGCACGCGACCTATTGGGGGTGAAGCGAGGTTTTGCCTGAGCGGTGCGAGGTTTTCGTGGACCTGACCGAGTTCTTGACAACGAAAAAAGATGTGTGAAAAGAGAGGCATGTTTGCCCAACCATTAGGTTACTTAGAAATATGGACAGGGTGTGGATGAAACAGAGGGTTGCAGTAAATAAAAAAACACAACAGCTTACGGAAAATAATAAATATATTGTCCAAAAGCTCACAGGACCAAATACGATAGAAAACGAAATAAAGAGCACAGAAATAAAGAAAAAAAAAAAAAAAAGTAACACACAGTTAAAAATTTAACACTACGTAGCTCGTCTGGGTACAAGTCTTTGGATATCACTAGAACAAAGTTTATAAGCACACTAGATACCTATTATACGAGCGAGAGCGACATGCGTTTGCGACCAGTGACGTTTCTCGACTAATGCCTGCGAGCGCTGCGAGTCTGAAAGAGACAGATAGACAAGGCGCGGGCGCTCGCTCAGGTTATTTGTCTGCATTCCACAGAGACTACATAAAAAAATATCTAAAAACAAATTATCTGTTTTTACTGATTTGTCTTAATTTTGAATTTGTGATATGAAGAAAGTTAAATAATATTAGGTTGTAATTAAGTTTTTTATTCATAATTATATATCAGATTTAAGTGCGTATAGCGTTAAGTTATATAATGTATAGATTTAGTGGCAATACTACTTTGCAATCTTAGTTTAAAGAATTAGGCCCACTTGCACCCTGAATAGAGGGCGAGCCTTTTGCCAACAACCGGGCACAATTAAGATTCCATGGCCGCTACTGAGAAATTCCTGATAGAAAAACCCAATAACACTTTGCCCGACCCGGCAATCGAACCCAGGACCTCATGCTCAGCAGTCGCGTTTGCGACCACTCGACCAAAGAAGCAGTCAAATGATTTTCAGTTGGGTTAAATGATTTTCAGAAAACTTTAGTCAATACTTTCAATAACCTTACAATCAGTAAAATGTCTGACATCATAAATGTTCATTTTCATAAAACAAAACACTGTCATCAGTGGTACGACGCAGAAGTGGGTTAGATAAATAATTACTCGAAAACAACACTACTGGCTGGAGAGTTTTCGTCCCAAAGATCGTGTTCA
This sequence comes from Noctua janthe, assembly GCA_910589295.1. Taxonomy (NCBI): domain Eukaryota; kingdom Metazoa; phylum Arthropoda; class Insecta; order Lepidoptera; family Noctuidae; genus Noctua; species Noctua janthe. The sequence goes on along the minus strand of OU342556.1, from coordinate 4,699,431 downwards.
AGAGGCATAACAAATAATATGGCTAGAGATATTTGTACGAGCCCGAATGTTACGGAACCATTTGAATAATATATACTATCAACGTCACACGGAATGCTAAAGAGGAGCCCGTATATTTGCAGGTTTCTAATAATCTTTATTTTGCACGAATAATGCGGGTAGAGTGGAAAGTGTAAAAGTGAATTTCTGCTTTCGAAGCATTACATTTTCATGGGAAATCTAAAGACTCTTTTTTCAATAATACACCGTGAATTTCTAGTCGTCTTATAAAGGTGCTCCACCGACATAACATACGCGATTTTTTTTTTACCTACCATTGGAACAAAATTATGAAACATCCTGTTAATCATGTTTACGTGTCAAACGGGAGAACATACCTACCCAACGATCGAGTCCAGTAGATCATCGTTCGCAACAGGGTGTTTTAACTACGTCATGCGTCATAATACTGCATAATATTTTTATTTTTAAATTATTGCAATCTCATAAATACCTATTTTTTTATGAATGTTTAGTAGTCATTGGATACATGTAGTGGGCTGCCGTTTAAAGACGACTAAAAAAAAGTCACGGTGTATAGCTAAGTAGAAGAGAACGGAAATAAAATGTACCAACTATGTATTTAATGTTACCTCCAATCGCCTGAAACACAGGATTACCTAATTCAGGCACAAATCATGGGTGAATTTGACATAGATTTAAGAAAAAACTGTAAACGTGGTACCTTATATTTTTGAATACATTTTATTTATTATTTCCAATGCCGTGACAACTCTAACTCCTGGAGTGAAGACCGCTTATCGGCAAACGTAACGTGGAGTGACTAAGAGAACATGGGTGCTCAAGGCGTGCGAAAACAGGGTGTGGCGTAGCTTAGAAGAGACCTATGCCCAACAGTGGGCTGCAATAGGCACAGTTGATTGGGATTACATAACATAGTATCACGCCTGTAATCCCCGAAGGGTTAGACAGGGGTGTACCTAATAGTACACCCACATTTCGCCAGTTATGTTTAAGTCCCATGTAATAGGGGGAGCCTATTGCCATCAACCGGGCACGAATCAAGACTGCGTGGCTGCTACTGAGAAATTCCTGACGGGAAAACTCAATAGCACTTTAGCCGATCCGGGAATAGAACCCATGAGCTCATGCTCAGCAGTAGTGATTGCGGCCACCAGACCAACGAGCGCAGTTGATCGAGTTTACAAAACAGGTTATCACACATTTTCTGAAAGGATACAAGTACCAGTTTGAAGTACTTGCAGCGAGTCAAGCGGAACTGAGCTAGAAATGAGTTGAAGCCGGCCACACCCCTCGGCGGCAATCGGAAAGTTTTTATAGCGGCAACCGCAGAAAAACATCTTATCAACACGCCCTGAGGTACTCTGTACAGGCAGTCACACAAGTGTTCAACCAGAGTTGGTGAAATAAATTAATGTGAATTTTTTGGTTGAGATTTTTTTTTTTTATTAGCAGGTAATCTTAAACTATCTCAAAATAGGGTTTTCTTGATGACGAACTGATAATACGTTCCCAAAGTCTTAGTGATGAAATGTCATCATCATCTGCCTAGCCTTTTCCTAACTATATTGGGGTCGGCTTCCAGTCTAACCGGATGCAGCTGAATACCAGTACTTTACATGGAGCGACTGCCTATCTGACCTTCACAACCCAGTTAGTACTGGGTAATACGATACCCCTTGGTAAGACTGGTTGTCAGACTTTTTGGGCCACTGACTGCCTAACGACTGTCAAAGATTTACAAATGACAGCCGGGACCAACGGCTTAACGTGCTTTCAGAGGAGGAAACTCGGTATGTAATGGGCGGTCACCCATCCACAGACCAACCTAGGCAAGCACGGCTTAACCTAAAGATCGACCCGAGCGGCTGTTATTATTTAGCCACGAGCTCCTCCTCTCCTTAGTGATGAAATGTACAAAAGTCATAAAATTGCAGACAATTATTAATTATCAAGTGGTTAATAAAACTATAAAGAAGTACTTAGCTACTTGTAAATAGTAACAAGGAAAAGTAATTGTATATTCAATTTGTGTTTTATTTTCGCAACACATCATCGGATTAGCAATGCTTTGGGATGTCTAATCAGTCCAAAAGAGACTTTACACAAGCAGGCAGGACATAGACAACTTGTATGCGCTAAACTATAAGATAAAACAGAGACTGAGAAAAAACGAGAAGCATTACTTTGTTATTTATTTCATCACCACTGCTCTTAAAATGGTGAAGGAAAACATCGTGAGGAAACCGGTAAGTCCTAAAACTAAAAAAATCGAAGACATGTGACACCTGTCAACCCGCAAACCCACATTCCCGCGTGGTGGATTAAAGCCCATTCTCTCTCATCAGCAGAACTGTGTCCCAGCCGTGGGATTATCATACGCTGATTACCCTTATGCTCGCATTAAACTGCACTCCAATCGGTATCTACAGTAAACATTTAATATAAGTTTTTAAACTACCATGGTCAACTAACATTATCATTAATACTAGAAACGGGATATTTACCATGTTTACTGATTGTTTAGTAAACATCACCACACATCATTACATTATCAGTAAACATGGTAAATATCCCGTTTCTAGTGTTAATGATAAACATTTAATATTTAAAATCAAGTCCAAACCGTAATAATTTTTGTCGCCGCCTCTACCGCCTAATAAAGTACTCCAGCGGTTCTGAGGGGTGTAGCGAGGCGGGCCCACCTCGTCCGACTAAATATTACACTGACCTGATAACTTGCCGCACTTGACTCAAGTTTTTGTGTTGTACTGTTAGAATAGCTAACTTTATTGAGCTGTTGGTTTAAATGTATAGGGTAAGTGAAAACTAAACTTATACTGTCACTTACGAGATATCTTCCGTGATTGTTCATTATTTTGAGCTCCCGATATCACCCCCGATAAATGAAAACTGACAGGTGACAGAGCATTTGCTGGTGGAAAGAGAGCATTTGAATTTATACTGTTGTTATGCGTATTACAATAAATACAGTATCTTGCACGTCACGTCCGGACATGTTTCTCCGTAAGTCATTACACGACGTACGGCTGTGCTACGCAGAGATGGATTCGGAAAGATTCATTATCCTGCAACATCCAAATTAGACGACAGCAAAGCTACGGTGATCGGATTCAAAGCGCTCAGTATTTATTCAATGCTTTTCAATGGCATTGGAACGATCTCATGTCAATCCAATAGATTTTTCACATTACCACCATCGCTACTTTTTCTCTGAGGGCCTCGTGGTTATATAATAACAGCCGCTCGGATCGATGTTCAGGTTAAGCCGTGCTTACCTGGTTCGGTCCATAGATCCTTCATACCTCGGAAAGCACGTTAAACTGTTGGTCCCGGATGTCATTTGTAGATGACAGTCGCTACAAGTAGTAAGTAGCCCGAAAGTCTGAGAACCAGCCTTATCAAGGGGAATCGTATTACCTAGTACTAATTGGGCTGAAGTCAGGTAATCGCTCCATGTATAATACTAGTAGCTGCATCCGGTTAGACAGGAAGCTGACAACATAGTTGGGAAAAGACTAGGCAGATGATGTTACTTTTTCTGGGTCCTTAGGCTGTACCCTTCACAAGGTGATCCACCTTCAGAAAAAGCTTCACTTACAAATGCACTGACGCTAATTCCCAAAAAAAAAAATTCATCACCAAAACCTTAGTTCATATATTTGAGCACTGCAGAGGATCAATACAGCACTTGGTGATGTCAATTCAGTCCCACGGATCGCATGTGGCGAATCAAATAACTTTTTGAATGCCATAATCATATTTTTACGAGCTATGTCTTCCGCATTGCGATATGAATGTCTAAATTATACAAGAGACTGTCTCCTAAATTGTTTGCCTGCTTTATTTTATTAGAAGTTTCGGTACGAAGTAAACAATCATATAAGGGTGAAAATTCATGGTATTGTTTTTCATAGAAAATGTTATACCTTGACATTCATGGATTTACTGTGCAATTGCCTCTTTTGCCGTTGTCATTTAAATTGTTGCACAAAATGATTTCATCAAAATGGAATGTTCGGTTCGTTCCCATTTTATGCTTCTAATTTTTTCCGTTTTGACTTTTATATCTCCGTAACCAGAAACTTAGCCAAAGGGCAATGGAGAGGTAGAGGGATTTCCTTGCGTGATCAAATGAGAAATGAGGGCATCCGCAATAGAACGATGGTTACCGACGTAGCTCGAAGAATGTGGCAGTGAGCAGGGCACATTGCTCGCCATACGGATGGCCAATGGGGCCGGAAAGTAATGAAGTGGTGACCGCGAAACGGAAGACGTTGCGTTGGAAGGCCTCCCACTAGGTGGACCGATGACCTGGTGAAGATTGTGGGGATCCGCTGGATGCGAGTCGCACGGGACCAGTCAAAGTGACAGACACTTGGGTGAGATCTATGTCCAGCAGTGGTCTTCCAGCTGAAATGATGATCATGAACTAGAAAGTTCCCAGATATAGTCTAGTACAATAAAATGATCGCAATGGCGGAGAGACCATGAAACCCACGGCTTCATTAATAGTATTTTTTCTCCTGTTGTTTTAAAGTACATTGATCCTTTCATAGACACTATAGCCTGCCAGTAGTCTAAACAAAGTCTGAAAAACAAACTATGACCTCTTTTTACCGTCTTATACCAACTCCAGTCCAACAGTGGCTAGAGCTTTAAACTCTTTAATGCCGGACGTGCTGGTGTGGCCAAGCAATAAAGCTCGTTCACCTCGTTCCAAAATTTTACAATGCGATTAATAAAAATCAAATTAGAAAGGCCGAATTGGGTCAGTTCAGAGAACACGTGGCTAGCGTACTAAGCACGAAACTAACTTCGTTAAAATTCCCTTAAGAATAGAGTTTAATTTGATTGTAACTGGAGGAGGAGTTGTTAGATTTTATTGTTTTTGGTTTAAACTATAGTTGCACATACGTTTTAGTGGCATAATTTTGTTTTGGTGAGGAGCAGCGGTGGCTAAGTGGCGTGGGTTCGAACCCAGCCAGGCTCATTACTTTGTGTAATTTATTTCATTACCACTGCTCTCTAAAGCGGTGAGGAATCCTGCATGTCCTAGAACCAAAAATTCGAAGACATGTGACATCTACCAGACCGCACTGGAACCGCATGGTGGATTATAGCTCACTCATACTCATAGAGAGAAGGCCTGTGTCCCAGCAGTGGGAACATTATAAGCTTAGATTTTGCTTATACTAGTTAGCGACCCGTAGACAGCGAAGAACTAGTCTTTGTGGTCGTTCGCAGACGGAAACTTTTAGCCTCTTTAAGGATTTTCGATTAAAAGTAAATATTGAAAAGACACTAATCGTTTCGATTTTATTGAAAAACCTCTGCCATCAAAATTCTGGAAACTGAAAGTCAACTGCATCGCCTGAAGATTAACTAAGAAAGGAAGACAGTCCGTAAACTTTTTAGATTGAGCATCAGAACGTAATCTGATTCAAAGCATTCTTCCCCAAAACCTCACATCAATCATTGATCTTCGATCTTCCCAGAATCACCAGTACAATTCCAAATTCAAAACCAATCAAAACAGCCAACCTAACAATTCATCATTGACAAATAGCAGAGCTACCAACACTCCAAGTTTAAACTGTAAACTTAGTTCGAGACAATGGCGCTAGTTGCAATAGATACGTCAGGCTGTGTCGGCCTGCGGAAATTGGCCCCACAGAGGTTGCCTTTGCATCGCCGCAGCAAAGAGCATGTGTGGCTTGACTTTTAACCCATTGAACTAAAGAGTGGACCGTTTAAAAAGCGAAATGTAAAGTTACTTTGAGTATTTTTAGATTCGAACTATTTTAGTTTTCTGCAGTCTTTTGTGGGCTTTTTCAGGCGCGGTTTGTGGGAGTTGTGGTAAGTTTATTACTGCAGTCTTTTCACAGTTGCGGGTTAGTACCTGACCTTTATGAACTAATATTATTTGTGGTATTTTTTTTATTCAGGAGACTGAGTTGTATAAGCTCAATTCCTGCTTAAATGAATAATATTCTGTATTTAGATATTAGAAATGCTAGTGCTAGGCTAGTAGTTCGAAGTACCTGAGGAGAAACGCCCCTGGAGATTGAGGTTAGACGCCTGAGCAAGTTGTTACGGATGCCTACCTTTTTATTAGTTTTCATGTAACGTTCCTTAAATGTCAGTACTCTATCGAGGATGACTCCCAGGTAAGTAGGATTACTGACCACCTGTAACGACTGTCAAAGATCTACAATTGACAGGTGGGACCAACTGTTTAACGTGCTTTCCGAGGCACGGAGGAAACTCGGTATGTAATGGGTGGCCACCCATCCACAGACCATCGTCGACCTCATCTCAGTCCTCAGGACAAGATTGAGGTCTATAGTAGGTTCATTTAGTTGTTACCTACAAATGTGTAATACCTACATGGTCAAAATGTGTGGAACAGCTGTTTTTTTTAAATTACCGATGAAAAATTTCTATGTGGGACCCCCACAGACTCAGGATCAGGGCTCAGAATGGTACTGAATACGTGGTAACCGTTTACGCGTCAGATCGACCCGAGCGGCTGTTATTATTTAGCCACACGAGCTCCTCCGTGCTCCTCGTTTCTAGAACAAAACACTAAGACCAAGAAAAACTGATTAAAAGAGCAATTACCAGATATCATAAAGAAAACAAAACAGTACCTGTTAGAAGTCATTAATAACATACGAACTATTAATTATCAAGTAATTTGGTAGCAATAAAAAAAGCTGTGAAATACTCGTATTAACGTGAAAATGTTCATAATTTATAAATCGCACCTATCGTGGATCGCGTGACCTTTCATTTGGAAACAACTAACAATTTTGTAATACCAATTCAGATTTCTTTCCTCAAACTAATTTAGGACCCTATTCTGTAAGCAATAAAGTTCCAAATCGATTGGTTTTTACAGCAGACAGTGTAGAAGTATTAGTAAAACACGATTTATTTCTACTCACAAACTTGTAAAAGACCTTATTTTGTAAGCAGTAAAGTTGAAAAGCCATTGGTTTTAACTGCAGACAGCGTAACTGTAATGTTGTATTAGTAAAACACTGTTTTCAGAGTTATTGTTTTGTTTTAGTATTACTCATCGAAAGTTGTAAATGATTGTAAACCATTGCATGTTGTGAGAGCATGAATTTTAAATTTTGAAACTATCTTTATTAAGCTGCTGTATCGTCGACCTCGAAATGGCTTTACCATTTATTTAAAAAGTAAATTAAAACTTCACCCATCATCATCTGCCTAGCCTTTCCCCAACTATGTTGGGTCGGCTTTCAGTCTAATCGGATGCAGCTGAATGCAATTATTCTACATGGAGCAACTGTCTATCTGACCTCCACAAACCAGTAAGTTCAGGGTTATACGATATCCCTTGGTAAGACTGGTTGTCAGACTTGCGGGCCACCGACTACCTACTAAATTGAAACTTCACTAACGTTGAAAAATGTAACTACCACATAGGCATGTTGACGTTCAAGTAACATTCAACCTTAGGGTGGTTATGCATATACGAGGTCGGTTATACTTGATCAACGGGGGGAAAGTTTAGTGTTGCAAAAAACACCGCTTCGCAAGTGTTAAAGGAATTTATTGGTAGATGTGTTCATTTAAGTAGGAGAAATGTCTTAATCGCTGGCCGAATTAAATAGTTTAAGTTTTTAAATTGACTGTTTGGAATCGGGTGGGTTTAGATAAAACGAACATTGAACCATAATAAGAAAGAAAAGCGTGGTTTTTTCTTGATTTCTTGAAATTATGGATAGATCAACGAAACAAGTAAAAGCATCGGTGGCCCAGTAACGGCGGCCCTGACTTACGAGCAGTAAGTCGTGGGTTCGAACCCAGGCAGGCGCATTACTTTGTGTAATTTATTTCATCACCACTGCTCTCAAAACGGTGAAGGAAAACATCGTGAGGAAACCGGCATGTCCTACAACTAAGAATTCGAAGACATGTGACACCTACCAACCTGCACTGGGCCCGCGTGGTGGATTATAACTCATTCCCTCTCATAGAAAGGAGGCCGTGTGTCCCAGCCGTGGGAACATTATAGGCTGATTATGCTATGCTTATGTAACGAAAGAATGCTATCTCTTTTGCAAATACTTCCCCTAAAGTAGACAAAATTAAAATCTATGGACTTGGAAATAGGAACCACTTCCTTAAAAAATTCAGCGCTTTAAAAAGGAATTACAGTGGCTAATTGATACTTCTCCGGATCAATCGTTTTTAACAGCTACGACAAGCAAAAAACAAAGTATTTCCCATAGCTAATCTCGATGAAATACTTTCTAAAATCGATGGAAAATATTCCCAAAGAAAATATCACAGCAACACTCTACCTACCAACAACTCATAACATCGTCAAAAAAAAACTTTAAAAGATAAAAGAACATGAAAAGTAATCAATACATCTCCTAACATCTTATACTTGGGGAAAGTTAGTCAATTTAATATTAATATTCGTGGCGCGTAGAACGACTTCCACCTTAATTGCTGAGCAGCCCGATGTGGGCTTAGCGCGATGATTTGTGGCTAAGAGCTGCCGAAACGAATGCCCTGGTAATGAAACACAGTAAATTGTGGCGGGATGTGGATTTCAGCATCGTTTTTGAGGACTAGGTGACCTTAAGTACGAGTAACTGAACGTTCTGAATGCTCTATACAAGGAGTAAATGGACTCTTCATGAAGCTGTCAACCAAGCATTCTGTATATCAAACTAAGTAACCAATCAAAAATTATCGCTGGGAAACGTTTTGGTGTGAAAAAAATATGTTTTATTATACGATTCAGCGTTACGCATTCAAAAAATTGTCCTGATGGATGTGTTTAAAAACTTATATTTAAAAAAGAAGTTGTGTACATTTTGAAACTTTGACCTTCAATATCCCCGTAACTAGATGGTTCCCAGGTATGGTCCAGAACTAGAACAAAACAATTATCACAGTGACGGGGAGAACAAATGCATTTATTTGGGGGTCGGCACAGTATGTCTGCTTCTTCCATACTTCTTTGGTACCTACTCGTCATCTCAGCAGTCACTCCCTTTCTAGGCATATTCCAACTTCTGTATATAAGCATAAGCATAATCAGCCTATTAATGTTCCCACTGCTGGGACGCAGGTCTCCTATCTATGAGAGGGAATGGGCTATAATCCACCACGCGGGCCCAGCGCGGGTTGGTAGATGTCACATGTCTTCGAATTGTTGGTTCTAGGACATGCCGGTTTCCTCACGATGTTTTCCTTCACCGTTTTGAGAGCAGTGGTGATGAAATAACTTACACAAAGTAATGCACGTGGCTGGGTTCGAACCCACGACTTACTGGTCGTAAGTCGGGGTCTTCACCACTGGGCCACCGCTGCTCTCCTATATATAATATAAGAAGAAAATACACACTGTCAATAAAAATAAACAAATGAACAACACACACCTCGCGATCCTCCCCAGTGCATAACACTGCAGTAGATCAATTCAGTTCGCAAACTATTACGTCAAATGCAACGAGAAGTAATCGGGTCAGTGATTCGCGCTGGCAACACGCCACAGCACCATGCAGTATGTTTACATGTGTGTGTGAACATGTTACATGTGTTTCGTAATCTCATAACGTATCTTGGCAAGGTGTTTCGGCATTTTTTAAGGATGTAAAAAATGTTTATTTCATAGGCACTTGTAACTGCCAAGTTTTCTTTAGCATGAGAGAATTACGTTGTATTGGGACTATAAAAAGTACTACAGCTACTTAGTACAAATACTACTACAGCGCCATCTATGACACAAATGAAGAACTAACATCAAAATTCCAAATCGTGCAGTTAAAGTTGTCCGCGACTTAATACTATACAGGGTGCAAACAGACCCTTCACATATCCGTCAACCAAGCATTCTGCACATCAAACTAAGTAACTTTACGCAAAAATTATTGCTGGAAATCGACTTTTTTTTTGTGGTGACAAATCACGTTTTGCGATAGGACTCGATGGAAAGCACTCAAAGCATTGTGCTGATGGCTGGATTGAATAGTGCGGGAGTCGTGGAAGTGTGTAAAGTAAAAATATTACATTAAAATCATGTATTAAAAAAAAAACTTGTGAATAAGTTGGAACTTTTTCTAGTTACGTAGACTGTGACGAACGACGCAGGAAAATAGTTCTTAGAAGGAATTGGGGAACTCTTTGCTCAGAAGTGGGACAATACTGGCTAAACATAAGAAAAAGTGACTATGGTTTCCTTTTTTGTTTGTTTTTATTAGCTGTAAGTCCTCCATGTACTAAAATGAAATAAAAATAAGATAAAAGGGGAGTTTAAGCAAGACAAGGTAAAGTAAATCTTAAAAATAACTTTTCTTCGATTCCAAATACATTGGATATTCAGAACACATCGACGACGTCACATCATTGGTCCAGAACAGACCTTTCGAAACACCCTGAACAAATAAGCAAGTCGATCGCGTATTTTATTGCATCACAATGCCCTATCACTTATTTACTAAATTAAATCCCGACTACAAATAATATATCCACGGACTTGCCTTTTCAACTCAAATGACTCCAGACACAGCTAGACATAGAACGTCACCTGGATTGCCCTAACTGTTCAATATTTTTCACACAACCAATTGAATGTTGCTGGCGCGTTTAATATCAAAACTTAATAGTTATGTTGAATAGGTTCTTATTTGCGCGTTGTCCTGAAGAAGTCATTAATGTAGTAATGTGGTGTTTAGAAATATCTTAATACTTAAGTTTTATGGGCTCTTTTTCTGCTTCACCATTGCCTATAATCGGTAGTTCCTGAGATTAGTGTGTTCAAACATACAAATTACTGGAGTCTACACTATTTTAGTAGGAGCGTGTAAACCTTTAGCGCAGTCTTATAATACATGAAACAAAATAAAGCCTTTTACTTTTTACTTTTTAACCCATCCATCCTCCAGAAGTTATCGGATATAGAGAACTGCTACCCGTGCGAAGCCGGGGCGGGTAGTATTTATATAAATGGAGCACTAATGCTCGATTTATATAAATACTAGCGAAGGCTACGGTTAGCCGTAGCCTTTCAAAACTAAATCAGTTCGTCACTGTATAATTTACAGTTCAATGAATTTATTTCAGTAACTAGCTGTGCCCGCGGCTTCGCTCACGTGACCGCGCATTCTTTTGTCATTGTCAAAGTTTATGAACGACAGAAAAATATAGAAGCAACTCATGATCTATCCTAGGTCCCAACGGTTCCTTTACAATTCAATTTTTTTTTTCAAATTTTTTTTTTTTAGTCTATTGACAATGTTAACATTAAATAGTAAAATCTAGAAGTGCACTTGACTTAATGCTAGTTAACAAAACAGGTAGGTGTTGCCACCAGCACCCTTATTAAGTTATGAAATAACTTGTATTAAGGATAATGGTACAAGCCCATACATACCTACTTCAGTTTTACAAAATAATTGCAGGCAGAGCAAGTGTTTTAAGACTAAAGCGGGCGGCTGAAAGAGCTATTTAGCTAACTAGTCCTCTGTGGGTTGCTGACAGTCGATATGCTCCATGTTTTTAATATTTTTATACGCAAACCCTGCGTAGGGAATCACAGCTGTTTTGACATGGAAAGAAAAATTCCAAAAGCATCATCATTCATTCATTAATTTTTTTTTTTTTTTTATTCATTTTTTAGATGGCGCTAACGTCACCGTAAGACGTTATTAATGGAACGAAAATTTCGAGACCTGTGAGCAGGGTGCGATTGTCTAATTGGTTAAGACGTCCGGTGTACTGAATCGGAAGGTCGAAGTTTCAAACCCTGCTCGCACTAGAATTTTTACCCCCTGAATTTTTAGGCCCTGGAACACATAGGGCAAAGAAGGAACATGGATGCGTTTTAGTCAGTACAAGTCTGACACTCGCTTCTGCTCCGCCCAGAGTAGGGGGGGGTCATTTGATAACTTATCATCCAAAAAAAAAAAAGCTCTAATATTGCCTGGTTTCGCCGCTTCTAAAGATGACAGAAGGCAACTTGATTCCCTGACATTTTGTCACACCAACGAAACAATTAGATTTACTGAATGTTGATAAATTGATTATTTTTGATTTTCTCATCTAACGAGCAAATAGGAATTACAGTATTTATTAATAAATAAGTAATAAAATTGATTAGTTAAACCAATTACTTACTCCATTTTTGTTTGCTTTACTTACTCACTTTGTATAAATATACACATGTAGCTCGTTTAATACTCAGTTATTCGCTAAACTTCAAAAAAGTTGAAGAACGATAGCAATATGTTTAAATTACTCATAATGGTTCTCTTCATGGTACTAGTGGATGTAGTCAAATGTCAGACTGATTACTATGACAATTATGATGACGATTCGTAGATCGGGAAAACGTATCATGTCCTACATTTATATGTACGGGGAACGAGAAATAGTTACTAGAGACGATTCAATATGTAGAGTATTTGTGTGTACCTATACGAAACTACTTTTGTAATACACATAGAATATAGATAGAATAAAGTCTTTTTTTTTTCTAGATATATCTAAAAAAAAGACTTTATTTTTAGTCTTTTAGTCTTTTTTTCTAGATATATCTAGAAAAAAAGACTTTATTCTACCACAAATATTTTTCTCTGATAAATACACACATAACATTTAAATTGGCTTTATTATTATTGAATCCCTTCTAACCCCTCCCACGTCAAATACCTCATGAAGGAGCTGTCAAAACGGGTCGTTTGTCGCGCCGCCTCATGGAGGTCTTTTCGCCACATCGTCGTTCATTGAACCATATTCCCCATAATAAAATAACCCTATCCAGAAACATTAATGAACAACATTACCTTCCTTTAGGGTTCTAACGCAGTCGGGTAAAAAAGCGGCCAGTAAAAGAATTGAGATCTGATACACTCATCTAGATCATCACAGTTCTCTGCAAGCTGCTTTTCTATGGAAATTTTAAAAAAAAGTTAATAACGTATCTAAGGCAACTATGCGATAAACTTTGTTTTCGAATTCTCAACATCATCTGTCTAGCCTTTTTCCAATTCTGTCGGGTTCAGCTGCTGTTCTAACTGCATGCAGTTGGCGAGTCCTTAACTGATCTCGACAACCCAATCACTGAGTAACCCTTGGTAATTAAAACTGGTGTTCAGACCTTCGAGTTCCCGACTGCCCGTTATAACTGTCAAATGGCGGCTTGTTCTAACAGCTTAACGTGCTTTCCGAGGAACGACAGGGTCTGTTTATGGCGACATGGAGCGAGTGATTGTCACAACCCCGTGCAAGGCACGCCATCATAATGGCGATAAGTCCCCTCTTTGAGAAGTAGCTAGAGAGGCGCCACGGCGCCCTCGCCTACCGCCTGACGCAGGTCCTCACCGGTTGTTTCGAGAGGTTCCTGCACCGAAACGGGCGGGAGGAAACGCCCGGGTGTTTCCACTGCGAGGATCATCCGGAGGATACGGTGGAGCACATCGTGGAGGTCTGTCCCACTTGGGCGGAGCACCGCCGTGTCCTCGTAGCGGCGATTGGCGGCGGCGGTCTCTAGCTTCCGACCCTGGTTCAAGTCATGGTCCGGAGCGAGAGGGAATGGGAAGCCGTCACCTCCTTCTGCGAAGCATTCATGCTAGTGAAGGAGGTGGCGGGACGTGAGAAGGAAAGAACCTCACGTCCCAGCCGCCGCGGAAGACGCCCTGGGCGTCGGAAGTCACGTGGTGGCTCCCGGCCACCGTAGGTGCGGGCCTGTGGACGGCGAATTATGGGCTAGCTCGCCATCCGGCCATCTTATGACGCCAGGCCGTGTCGACGCGCGCCTCAAAAAGATGTCAGCAACCAAGTAGGGGTCCGCATGGGCTGATGCCTGCCAGGGCTGCGGGACTGTTTGGAAGAGATACCGTGACCCTGGAACACAAAGGGCAAAGAAGGAACATGGATGGGTTTTAGTCAGTACAAGTCTGACACTCCCTTCCGCTCCGCCCAAAGTGGGGGGGGCATTTGATGGTTTCCCGTCACACTTTAAAAAAAAGTAAAAAAAAAGTGTGACTGCCATCGAAGGTCTGATGATGGAGACGGAAGACAGTTGCAAGAGGTCCTCAACAGTTTACAGCAGCTATATTGTTATTGGGCTCATTTCATGCACCTTGCTGAGAACATAAGAGCTAGCTGGAATATAACTGTCATCGAGTATCGAAGGATGAAGACGTAAGGCTGTCGAGGCAAGGCCTTATTTAGAAAAAACATTAGTAGAATATTTTAGCGATTAATGCAAATATTTCCGAGAAATTAAATTGTTACCTACTTGAATCTATACTAATTTTATAAAGCAGAAGAGTTTGTTTGTTTGGTTGGTTAAACCGCGCTAATTTCAGGAACTACTGGTTCGAATTGAAAAATTCTTTCAGTGTTGGATAGCCTATTTATCGAGGAAGGCTATATAACATCACGCAACAAACAATACGAGCGGAGCATCAATGAAAAATGGTGCAAAAACAGTGAAAATTTATTGCTTTTGAGAGCTTCCGTTGCGTGCGCTGCGTAAACGGTTAAAGTTACGCAACAATCAATTATGCCGGAGTCGTTCCTCTTAAAAAATTCTAAAAAAGTCCGCGATAGCATATTTGTCTATCTGTTAAGGTTGACTCACACTCTCTCTAACCTTCTCTCTCCCTTATGTGACGTCAGCTAGTTATATGTATATATATTAAGAATAACATCCGCCATTTTTTTATAAAAAAACAAACCCTTTAACATTGACCCTGTATCTACAGTCAAGTAGTAATTGCTTAAGTTTAAGTCTTATGCTACCATTTTTATGCAATAGACAAGAATTTGAACGAAGTAAGAACCGTCAAAGAAAGCAAAACTAAAAATTCTAACTTTTGAAAAAAAGTAACTTTTTAAAATCGTATGTTAAATTATTATTTTTAATCTATTAATCACTTTGACTTGTTTATAGATACAGGTGTTAGAGCTACAACCAAAAACAAATTAAACTCAAAAACGAAACCGCATCGTCAATCAAAACTGCTTTTATACGAGTACCTACGACTACAAAATTCCAGCACACTTTCTGTATCCAATGCATCACAGTGACTCCCTGACCTTAGATTTCAAAGTCGGCACGCCAACCGCGACTGCAGATAAGCCTGGATTCATTGTATACTGCATTATAACGGGCTAATAAAGTTTAACTTGTAGTTCTGACCTCGTAAACTAGGTTATTTTCAGTTTTGAAGCCTAGATTTTGGGTGCAAGGTTACGCTATAAATTATTTTAAGTAGAGTTAATTGTTTGGCCGTTGCAGTGTGTCTGCGGGTTTGTGGATTTGTGTCTTGTTTTAATATGATTTGTTTGTCCGAATTTTGTAGGGGCTATCCAGGGTGTAAACGCAATCTTCACGAAGCCGTCAATCAAGCATTATGTACATCAAACTAAGTAACCGCAAAAATTGTTGTTGGGAAACGACTTTTTTTTTGGGGTGAAAAGCACGTTTTACGGTAAAACTCAATGTAACGCACTCAGAACTTGGTGCTGGTGGATGCTTTGAATAGTAAACGAGTCATGGAGGTAATTAAAGGAAATTTAAAACCTTAAAAGGTAATATTTAAAAAAAAACTTATGAAAAAATTGGCACTTTGACCTCCAATACCACCGTAACTAGAAGGTTGCCAAGTAAGGTGAAGGGTATTTTTACACTCTTAATACCTATTCAAATTAAAGTTTTTCAAATTAATGCAGCAGTGATCAATACAATACTGGCAATCATAGATTTTCACGGAAAAATACGTGTGTGTACAAGGGATCTGCCAACTAAATTCATGCTATTAAGTCGGCCAGCTTTGTTTTTTTTTTTTCTGATTGGAAATCATCAAATGACCCACTCTGGGCGAAGCGGAAGGGAGTGTCAGACTTGTACTGGCTAAAACCCATCCATGTTCCTTCTTTGCCCTTTGTGTTCCAGGGCCACGGTATCTCTTTCGAACAGTCCCGCAGCCCTGGCAGGAAGTCGGCCAGCTTTGAGATTCGTCATTATACAAACAGCGCCTGTTGGCAAACGCTAGCTGCTTTATGAAATGCCGAAGGCAAATTGATGATGCTTCTTTGTTTCCTGTCTATCAGTCTATTGGTGTTTACATTCGTATCCTGTGCATTGTCAAATAACATTAAGTGTATGGAAGTACCTAACTATACCTATAATAAAGAAGTTAATCCTAACCAACGGATACTAGCCAAGGCTGAAAGGGTTTTATATTAGGCACGCTTTGGATACCACGTAGTACGAGTAGTATGATATAATAGATAGTTCTAGCTTATGCCCGCGGCTTCACCCGCGTGGAGTTCGGTAATTGTCCCAGGGGATCGTACTACCGGGATAAAAAGTATCCTATGTGTTAATCCAGGTTATAAACTATCTATGTGACAAATCCGTTTAGTAGATTTTTGCGTGAAGAGTATCAAACATCCATCCATCCATCCTCACACACTTTCACATTTATAATATTTGTAGGATTTATCAGTCAGTTACTGATAAATCCGCAGTTCTTACTATAAAAGGTCAGTTATGTATGACGCTACTTGAAAAACAAAAAAAATATTAAGTTGTTATTTTCTTTGTGAACACATCAGTACCTAACATAGTTCAATTCAAGTAGATTTCACAATGGAGCTAACACACAACTAACGAAAGTTTCAGTGCACATGAAACTTAAAAAACCCGTTTCAAAGATTGGCACGTATCAGCTAACCCCATAACACGAAAAATCCTTATCAATAAGTCTTGTTTGCCAATCTTAACAAAAAGATCTCCAAGAAAATGTAACAACCGAAATAATATTGGTACAACTTATTTACTCAAAGGCAAACATATTGGCAAATGTTTGCAGAATGCATGTGTTTGGCATGTTGCCAGACGCTCACTGACCCGGTAACTTCTCGTTGCATTTGACGTAATAACTGGAAAACTGAATTGATACTGCAGTATTGTCTACTGTGAATATTGTGTTAATTGAGAGCAGCGGTGGCCCAGTGGTGGAGAACCCGACTTACGAGCAGTAAGTCGTGGGTTCGAACCCAGCCAGGCGCATTAGTTTGTGTAAGTTATTTCATCACCACTGCTCTCAAAACGGTGAAGGAAAACATCGTGAGGAAACCGGCATGTCCTAGAACCAAAAATTCGAAGACATGTGACATCTACCAACCCGCACTGGGCCCGCGTGGTGGATTATAGCCCATTCCCTCTCATAGAGAGGAGGCCTGCGTCCCAGCAGTGGGAACATTAATAGGCTGATTATGCTGTTGTGGGAAGATAGTGAAATGGATAAAATAAATGGTACCAATTATTTTGAGATGATGATTTTTGAATTGTTTTTTTTAGTTCTAGTTTACTCATTAGTTATCTCAAAGAATACTTATTCTTATTCTATATTGCACACAAAATTAACGGATTATACTCAAATATTCTTTACCAGTTGACAGCGTCGAGAAGGAGTTTTTTGACGTTTTTTTTTTTTAATTTTTGTTAAGTTAGTTACTTTAAGTTATTTTAATTTATAAATGTATTATAATCATTGCAATATTATGTAGCTTATGTACAACGGCGAGCTTAACCCAGAATTGGGTTTTCTTTCAGCAAACCTTACCGCGATTGCGAATACTTACAGAACAGATGACAAAATTTGGGTCACTTGTTAAATGTTTAGTATTTTTATCATAGTTTCTTATCTTTATATAGATTCTTTTTTACAGATTGTTTGTGAATATGTGACAAACATATTCACAAACAATCTGAAGATTCCTAGATGCTTGTTAACTCTTTACGTTTTTTTTTTAATTTTTTTTTGTAGTAAGCAACGGCTTATTGTCGGGCCTAGTAATAATATTGTAAAACGAAATCATTTTAAAAGAATAACCATGGAGTTTGTTGCCGGTTCTTCTCCATAGGAAAGCAACCCGAACCGTGCTGTTTTTCTCGACGTTTTACATGTGCCCATGTAGGCTTAAGTATGTAAAATAAAATATTTTGACTCATTGGTTAAACGCTTCGGTCAATTCACACACTGCTATGAAAACAGTGGAGGAAAACATCGTAAGGTAACTGGCAGATCCTAGAATCGAATATTTGAAGACATAAGACATCTACCAACCCGCACTGGGCCCGCGTTGTGGATGGCCCTCTCATTTACACGGAGAGTAAACCTGTGTCCCAGCAGAGGGAAGGTTATAGGCTGATTTTTAGTCCTTGAATAATGATTGACTCTACTGAATCTTCTGTCTCGTGACCTTTATTGGAACTAATGCTGGCCACCTTCTTTCTTCAAAACATTTTAATAAACAATTTCACATGACAGGATTTCAAATTTCGAATCGGTATTTATTTATTTTATTTGAAAAGGTATTTTAAACCTATGAAACAAAAAAACACTAAATCAAAATCGGTTCATCCGTTCAGGAGCTATGATGCAATAGACAGACACACTGATATACTCTTCAAACTTATAACACGCCTCATTTTTGATCAGGGGTTAAAAATATGTTCACCTACAACACCCCTCTTTCAAGCGCCTAAACATCCTTGTAGCAGTTGGACGATTATGCCGGAAGAACCGTTTACACGGCAATAATTCAGACTGACAAATGGAGACGCTTTCACAGAGCAATTTAGGCAATAAAGACGTTATGATACTGCGTACGCGTTT
Organism: Noctua janthe; assembly: GCA_910589295.1. Lineage (NCBI taxonomy): Eukaryota > Metazoa > Arthropoda > Insecta > Lepidoptera > Noctuidae > Noctua > Noctua janthe. The sequence goes on along the minus strand of OU342556.1, from coordinate 4,680,700 downwards.
CCTTATGATATTGATACAGGATATGACATAATATGGTGTCAATTGAATGTAGTATTATGATCTGAATAATGCTTTACATGTCTGAGGATTGCAATTAGCAAGAATCAAGACCAGGTGACCTACCTTAAAGCAGGACTAATTCCAGTGTGGGAAAGACGTGGCGCTAGACGACCTGTATCGCTCTGTCTCTTTTCCACACTGGAATTACTAGATGTCATAGTAACCCCCCAGGTCTTCCGTATTTGTGATATCCCGGAAAAGTGTTTTCTAGTGCAACACAAACACCAAGAAACGATGCACAAACTGCATCGTTGGTCGAGTGGTCTCAAAGTGCACCTACCTGTTCCTGCATCATTTGGGCCCCGTTTCTAGCGATAGGCTTGCCCCTCTAATACGTACTGGAACTTAAATATAACTGGCGTAATATGTTTAAACTACAGATAAGTAACAAAAATATATTTAGTACAAAAAAAAACTACAACGCATATGCATAACGATCGCTAGGATAGGTCAGTGGCCCAAAAAGTCTGACAAACAGTCTTACCAAGGGGTAACGTATTACCCAGTACAAACGTGGTTGTGGACGTCAGATAGGCAGTCGCTCCATGTAGAATACTGGTATTCAGCTGCATCCGGTTAGACTGGAAGCCGACCCCAACATAGTTGGGAAAAAGCTAGGCAGATGATGAGATGATGATGCATATACATAACGAATATTTATAAATAGGTACAACAGGTTTAGCATAAGCATAACGACTTTTTTTAAATAGGTACAACAGGTTTACCTCTATCTTATCATTTTTAGATTGTGGGCGTGATGTTATAGTATGTACATTTAAAAATCGACTGTAATATCTTAAAAACTAAAACAAGAGCAATAAAAGTGGCTTTCAAATGTATCTTGCCGTCTTAGAGAATGAAGAATGACAACGACAATCTTCACCAAATTATTTCATCACACACCACCTGTTCCAAAACATACAAACAGATACAACCGGTAAGAACCAGTTGTATCCAGTTCACAATCTAATTTAAGTTGCACGACTGTTCGGGAGAATTGACATGGCAATCATAGCCCCAACACGCTGACATCCGTTTACAATTGACATCTTTATGACTATACATGTTACTGTCGAGTGTGACTGTACCAAAAGTACCGGAGATATGCGACGAATGTGTTTTGACGAATTGTTGCAATAATATACTCGGTGGAAGGGACATCGAGAATTGGTGACACAAATTAGTGCCATGGAATCACTAGGAAGGTACATTACACGCCATAATAAATAACAGCTGTTCCACTTTTGCATGAAATGGCAGTTTTTTTTTTTTGACAGTGTTTCTTAACGTTACGTAAGTCTTTCGTAGGTATATTTGAAATGAATTACTTTTACGGTATGTCCTTTTTAGTTTTGTAGTCTCCAAAGAAACATAATCCGCATCGACGCACGTGGGAGACTAGATTACCAAACTTAAAAAAAAAATGAAGACAATTTCAAAACAGTTTAACAAAACCTGTAAACAACTTATAAAGATTAAAGTCCCCAACGTCAAGCTATGGCTCCATTATTTACGAAAGTATGAAAGGTTTATATAAACCAACTCCAACTAATAAAAGTCAAGTAACCATCTCTTATAACGGGTTTAAAAAAACCTTAACGAAGCGCACTCTTCATCAGTTTGAAATCGGGATGGCAATAATCATGGATAAACTGGTTAAGTTAAGAATACTATAACATCACGCCTGTAGTCCCCGAAGGGTAAGGCAGAGGTGTACCAAATAGTACACACACATTTCACCAGGTATTTATGTCCTATATAATTGGGGCGACCCCAACATAGTTCGGAAAATCCTAGGCATCTTGATGATGATGATAATTGGGGCGAAACTATTGCTATTAACCGGACACAAAATCAAACTCTGTGGCTGTACTGAAATTCCTGACGGAAAAACCCGATGACACTTTGCCCTACCCGGGAATTGAACTCAGGACCTCATGCTCAGCAGTCGCGCTTGCGACCACTAGACGATCGAGGCAGTCAAGAAAATAGTGTCGATAAATGAATAAGATGACAAGAAACTCTATTTTTATCCACTCCTCTATTTTTGAAGAAATGGGTTAGTATAATTTCAATTACGTCTTTATTGCCTAAAATAAACATAATAAGATGATTATGAAATTAGACTCGATGGTTATTAGTCCGTGTTTTTGAGCTTAAATTGGTAATTAAAGTTTATTAGCGAGGAGCCTCACCTTAATATTGTTACGGCTTTAATTATTTCAAATAAGGTAGCTGTACCTTATACAAATTCAGTGTGAATGTTGAAATACATGGTTTTTCCCGTGAATATGTGAGAATTAAAGTTCAGCCCACGTGTGACATCTACCACCGCGCACTGGGCTCTCGTGGTGGATAACAGCCCACGCCCTCGTATGTGGAGATGGCCTATGTACACCACAGACTGCCATCTCCTTTAAATCCATTCAAAGGTTGACTTGAAAAGATCGCTTTTAGCGATAAGACCGCCCCGTCACCCTACTTATAAGTACTGTATCGTAATACCTATAATTTTTATGGTGTACATAATAAAGAGCATTATATCGATCTATCTATGACACAGCAGTGGGAATATTATAGACTGATTATGCCAAATTAAGGCCACGTCTATACCTATGCGAAAGTTGGACTGCTCCTTCTTCTTATAGAAGAGAAATCCATATGGGAGGATCATATAGGTATACCTAATGCCATTTGAACAATTTATCCAGGAAGATTTGTTTTTTATGTGTATAATTTATTTTGCCACTGTTCAGGGTCGAAGAGACACCGACGCTAAATCGGTTACCACGTATTCAGTACATCTTTCTGGACAGATGTAATATAAAAAAAAATGCTTTTGTTTGCGTGACGGTTGACAGGAGAGAATGAAAAAAAAACGTGTTGCGCCAATCCCAAGTAGTGGGAAGATGATGAACTGTCTGTCCTTCTGCAGGCTTTGAAGACCTCTTTTCAAATACTGAAGTTAATCGCAGCTTCAAAAAACAGTGTCTAAAAGTTAGTTCCATTAAAAACCTAATATTATTTACTTAATTAACTCATAAAACTATGGTATCATGGCGGGAAATTATCGATGTAACGTTCTCTTTTGGTTTAATAACAGTTTTCCGTGATAAAAGGTTGTTAATAATAACCTCGTTTTAAAAGCATTTTGGTTATTTTCATTTTTGTTTATTTAAGGTTGAGAGGGATGTTAATTATAGGGTTTCTATTATAATAACGAGTTAGATTTTCATGTTATAATTGGAAAAGAGCCAAGCTTACAGTTGCTCATGGATTTGACAGAATCGTCACCAAGGAAGACAATATTCCAGTACAATCGACAAGCTAAAACGAAATCGGCAATCTAATCTATCGCTTTCAAAGTGTTTCATGTTCGCAAGCACGACTGCTGAGCAAGAAGTCCCAGGTTCGATCTTCGGGTCAGTCAAAGTGTTATTGGGTTTTTCTATCAGGAATTTCTCAGTAGCAGCCCCAATAGGCTGCTACTGAGAAAGTTAGTTATGTTTAAGTCCCAAGTAGTTGGGACTTAAACATAACTGGCGAAATGTCGGTGTACTATTAGGTACACCTCTGCCTAACCCTTCGGGGATTACAGGGGTGATGTTATGATGATGATTTAGATTGTCACGTGGTTTGGGCCCTCGGACCCGAAATTACAAAACACAATATTAACCTTTTGACCGCCATAGTCACACATACGTGACAAGCACGCGCGTGCTTCCACGCCAACCCACAATTTCACCTACCATTTTGTCACATATTTGTGTCGTCTGGCGTACAGAGCACGCGATTGCTTGTCACGTATATGTGACTATGGCGGTCAAAAGGTTAATATACGTTCGTTCTCTGTGTGGAAAGAATCCTTTGCCTTGCAGTGGGTACAATAAACTTGATATTGTTACTTTCTATTTACAGGGTAGAAGGGACATCATCTCATCATTTGCCTAGCCTTTTCCCAACTATGTTAGGGTCGGCTTCCACTCTAACCGGATGCAACTGAATACCCATATTTTCCATGGAGCGACTGCCTATCTAACCTCCACAACCCAGTTAGTACTGGATAATACGATACCCCTTGGTAAGACTAGTTGTCAGACTTTTTGTGCCACTGACTACCTGTAACGACTGTCAAAGATCTACAAATGACAGCCGGAACCAACAGCTTAACGTGCTTTCCGAGGCACGGAGGAAACTCGGTATGTAATGGGTGGTCACCCAAAACAAAATATTTGGAACAGCAGATTTCTTTTTAAATCACCGAAAAAAAACGTATTTCGTTACCACATATTCGTGGTAACCAATGATATAATAAAGAAAGATACGCTACGTTCAAACTGAGCGGCATTCAAATATCGTTGCGTTGTTACGACTGCGATAGATAATACGGAACGTATGATACAGAAAGAGATAGCTATTGCGCTTGAAATACCTACTTAAATTACAACAATTGTCTGAATTCGTCTGCAAATAATTTGCGCGCGCTAGTGCGACATCTACCTCTTTTTGTTTATAATATCATTGGTGGTAAACTGTTAACCGTTTTAGCATCAGTGTCTCATCCACCTAATATATTTCTATCCATTCCCGTCACTGGAAACGCATATTCCATTCTTTACCAATATAAATAATCGGAAGTGGCTTTTTGCGTCGGCACACGGACGGGCGCGGTTCAACTATAACGCAGTATGTTTATCTATAATGGAGAACCAGACTTGTTTGATTAAATAGACCTTGAATTGAAAATTCTAGACTAGAGTATAGATTTTTTTATGTGTGTACTGACCCACTTTTGCTGTTCAGGTTTTTTTCTTCCGATAAAATTAAATAATGCTTACATAAAACGGTAACGACAAATAGTAACAAATTTGTTTTATTTTTTTTTGTTTATGTGCTGGTCACACTTGCCCAAATGCCAAAATAGTTTTCATGAAAAAAGTCCTAAGTAATGAATGATTTCTGAGACAATTTCCTCATTTCTCCAATTGATTCGGGGGTCAGCTTCCAGTATAACCGGATGCAGGTGAATACCAGTATTTTACATGGAGCGACAGCCTATCTAACGTCCACAACCCAGTTACTGGGTAATACAATACCCCTTGGTAAGACTGGTTGTCAGACCTTCGGGCCACTGACTACCTGTAACGACTATCAAAGATCTACAAATGACTGCCGGGACCAACGGCTTAACGTGCTTTCCGAGGGACGGAAGAAACTCGGTATGAAATGGGTAGTCGCCCATCCACGGGTCAACCTAGGCAAGCGCGGTTTAACCTGAAGATCAATCGATGCCACGCAATTTAGCCACAAGCTCCTCCCAAAAACCGCCATTCTTTAAAAAAAAACATACTAGGTAAAACAACGAATATGGAACTCAACAAAGTTTTTCATGTCACTTGTTTAACTAACAGTATTGATTTTTGACTCGTTACCACTTCTTATTATACTTTCATTTTCTTTTCTAAGTCAACTTCTGTACGTTTTTGTAAGAGCCTGACCATCTGACCGTCTGTCGTTCGATTTTTCTAAAAAACAGCTGAAAACTCAAATTTTCATGGCGGAATGAGAGGGAATGGGCTATAATCCACCACGCGGGCCTAGTGCGGGTTGGTAGATGTTACATGTCTTCTAATTTTTGGTTCTAGGACATGCCGGTTTCCTCACGATGTTTTCCTTCACCGTTTTTGAGAGCAGTGTTGATGAAATAATTTACACAAAGTAATGCGCCTGGCTGGGTTCGAACCCACGACTTACTGCTCGTAAGTTGGGGTCTCCACCACTGGGCCACCGCTGCTTAGAAATTTCTGATCGAAAAACCCAATTACACTGTCTGATCTGAGAGATCTTATGCTGAGCAGTACGCTTGCAAACTTACTGGGCAAAAGAGATTTTCAAGGCTTAAAAACCATGTGGGTGTCCATTCCATATATTTTGACGTTTTGTGTGTGTTTGTTTGGGTGGGAGACAGGGTATGTACAGGATTCAGGAGTCAGCAAACATTCTGAGCTAAGTTTGATTTGAAAAGTTTTGGGGTTGTGTGTTCATCCGTGTAGGATACGCCAGTACGTTGCTGTGCTCCAAGCAACTATATATCTAACTATATATCTTCAATATATCAGAAAAAAAACAGGGGTTCCTCTGCTAATGACAATGTTGCGTATTACATAAATAGAGAACTACCGACCCAACTCAGTTGGGAAACAATATAGGCAATAGGCAGATGATGAAATAGAGTAGAGAGATAGTAACAGTTTTCCTACCATTTCTTATACTTGGGCTTTTCAATTCGGCTGCTTATGTTGCTGCGTTTTGTAATAAAGGTACAATTATAGACCGCTTCTAAAGATGGTGCGATTTGCTTTATCCGTCACCTTCCGAATTTCACCTTTATATTGTTATGGAAATATCCGTTGCATTAAGATTGAAATTATCTCAAAAATTACTAATAAAGTTCGGTTTCACCATTGAAACTGAACGCGGTCATATATATTATCATGGTCATTAACATTATAAACATAACACTAGAAACGGGATCTTTATCATGTTTACTGATTGATTTGAAATCAATAAACATCAATCAATCAGTAAACATGGTAAATATCCCGTTTCTGCTGTTAATGATAATGAACGCGATTAGCACAATATCTCGAACGTTCAAGAGCTGTCGGTGTCAGTGTCCTCATTGTCACTCAATATGGACATTGAGAGCTCTTTAACATGTTTTAGATGCTGTTTTAAAATTTGGTAGTTTATTCCTCATTTTTTTATATTTTTTAAAACAAAAGAATATATAAAACATATAAACATATTAAAAATAGATGGCCCATCGGCATCAGGAACAAGGTCCAGACTGCCGGTGGTCAGGGCTCCAGCGAGAGGAACCTCCTCACTATGTGTGCCGTGTTCAGGAGTACTGCTTTCTGAATGAAGCCTTTGACCCTGCCGCGCAATGAAAGACTCCTAAGTTGTTGGTCTAATGAAGTATGATAATTATTATGAAATTCGCCCTTTGACCGGTCCTGATCAATATTCGTCTTACTGACAAACCAAAACTTATTTTTTTAAAAGAGCTCAGTCTAACTTACAAAGCTGCATATCAATATTTCACACGGAGCTACCCGAACTGAGCCCAACTGGAGAGACAGACACCGGTATCCTAATGTAAGACTATTTCTCTTTCACAGTATTCAGATAGAATCAGCATGAAGATAAAATATTCAGCTACGTATTCCCTTCTCTCTACTAAAATACTTCCAAGTCGGAATTCTTTTCGTCCGTTTCAGCGGTCAACGTTTTCTTGTAGTATATATCTAGGTATATATGTACTTATGGATACATGTACTATCTTCCTACTTATATGAAGGGTAGTCATGTTTTTTTATCGTAATTATAAGTCTGCAGCTTTAAGCCAGTTTTAATGAAGATTCATTTCCGAGAATGCATTTTACATTTTATCGTGACCAATTTTTACCGCAAAAATAATACTTGCGCGGGAAAAGCGCTTCTCTTGGTTTTTTCCGTACTACCCGTGCTTACAAAAAAAAACATTTCTTGATTTATTTAAACAGAATACTCAGCCAAAAAAGGACAAAACTCACTTTTGCATTCATAAAATAAGAGAGAAAAACAGCATATTACGAGCACTTTCTTGTAAGAATAAAAAAATCTTCAGCAAGCATTATGTACGTAGGTATATAATATACAGTTATATACGTGGGTGCGTGATGGATGTGTGACGTACCGGTAACTAATGAGCCCAATTTGAAAGAAGCACGCTTGGAGTACGGGCAAAACTGGGGCTGGGCAAGCTGTGACACTGGACGAAATTCGACACGTCTAGTATTATTTGGTCATTAGGAAGTCTAGTGCTAGGTGGGTAGTATTCTTTTGATAATATAGGTTTGGTTTGTTGGCTATACCGGGTGTAAACAGACCCTTCACATATCCGTCAATCAAGCGTTCTGTACATCAAACTAAGTAAGTTTACGCAAAAATTATTGCTGGGAATTGACTTTTTTTTGGGGTAAAAAATCACGTTTTACGGTAGGACTCGATGGAAAACACTCATATCATAGTGCTGATGAATGGATTGAATAGTACGAGAGTCGTGGAGGTGTGTAAAGTAAAAATCTTACATTAAAAAGAAGTATTTAAAAAAAAACTTGTGAAAAAGTTGGAACTTTGACCCCCTGTATCTCCGTAACTAGAAGATTCCCAGGTATGGTCTAGAACAAAAAAATTATCGCAGTGACAGGGAGAATATTTATATAACAGGGAGGTCTATTTACACCCTTTTTAATAACAGCCGCTCGGGTCTAACTTTTGGTCCGTGAATAGGTGACCCGGAAAGCACATTAAGTCGTTGGTCCCGGCTGTCATCTGTAAATCTTTGACAGTCGTTACTGGTAGTCAGTGGCCCGAAGGCTTGACAGCCAGTCTTAGCAAGGGTTATTGTATTAGATTACATACCGAGTTTCGTCCGTGCCTCGGAAAGCACGTTAAGCCGTTGGACCCGGCTGTCATTTGTGGATTTTTGACAGTCACTACAGGCAGTCAGTGGCCCGAAGGTCTCACAACCAGTCTTACCAAAGGGTATCATATTACCCAATACTAACTGGGTTATGGAGGTCAGATAGGCAGTCGCTCCATTTAAAATACTGGTATTCAACTGCATAATGGTTAGACTAGAAGCCGACCCCAACAGAATTGGTCAATGGCTAGCCAGATGATGGAAGTTGAAATGCCTCATTAGCTTATAATTTCATGGGTCTCTTAGTACGTCAGTTCGCAGCTCAGACGTCCTACTCCTTTGAATGGGCAGAGGAACTTGAACAAGTGGCAAATAAGGCACTGAATACTCCTATAGAAACTACGTCGTACCGTCAGTTAATGCCTAAAGTACAGTCAGAAAAATAAATAAGTATAAAGAACTCAAACTTGGAACTAATTTTAATACATTTTTAGTGTGTGCTTACACAGTTATATTTTTTTTTGACATCCAGTTCGGAGGGTCTTAAGTTTAAATGTGGTCGCATAGGCTACAGCTGGGCATGGATTTCTGAGTTTGTTTCCAGGCTGGGTAGTGTTATTAGGTTTTTTCTTTACGAATTCTCAGCAACAGCACAAAGATGAAGAGGCCAGATTTATGCCCATTTGATAGTATAAGGTCTCTTCTTGGTACATGGGACTTAAACATATCTGCATAGCTATACAGAAACGCTTCGATTCGGTTTTTGCCATTACGAAAGCGAGCGAGATAGACATACGACTTTCCGAATCGCAATCGAATCGAAGCGTTTGCGAATAGCTATGCTGGTAAAGTCTGTTTTCCTTCAGAAAAAACAGATGAGATGTTGTGTTACAGTGACACTTGGTATAAAAAACTATAGTGACTACATTATTTTTAGCTGAACTCATTTGTTGACTGTACTAGTAACTACTCGTAAATCTCAATTTACATTCGTCAAGTGTTTAGTTAAGTAGATAAACTAAGGTGTAAACCGATCTGACAATAGAGAGTAAACAGTCACTTTCTAGGTACTCGCCACTGTCCTTGACCAACGTAAATCGGGTTTTTCGTACGACTACTAAACAGCCGTTCGTAAATTTCAGGGGACCTCCTCTATTATGCATGTTCATAATGCTTGTGGTCATCTAGGTAGACGATCAGGGTTGAAAAAACTGTTTCGTTTAAGTCTGCTATTGAAAAATTCCTTTTATTTTTCGTGGTTTGGCCCATTTGCCGATTTATAACGAATTTCATCAGGGTTAATATCTTTGCATCATCATCATCGATATAATAGAATGCTACTTTGTCTAGGAGTGCAAAAGACTTATATTCCAGTTCCAACATCAACGAAAAATAAAAGAAAAATAAACTGTCACTTTCAAATTCCAAATTCAAAACATATACGTGACACGTCAAAGCATCCATTATTTAATTTACGCGCGCAAAATGGCGACAAACAAAAAAGTATCGCGTCACATATTAAATCTAAATTAAAAATTATAAATCCCTTCGGTGTGTTGGGAACGGTCCCGTTTCGTCCAAGGTCGCCGGATCAGTGTGTCAGGGTATAACGTATAGCCCTAAATGTGATAAAACCTTTTTTAAATCGATATTTCGCTGGTGATGCTGGGAATTTTTTCGTGTGTTATGTTTCGACACTATATTGGGTATAGGTTGCCGTTTGGGATTACAATATTCTTGAGTATGAGTTAAGGTATTGTTATTTTTGTCCGATATTTTTCGATTCTTATGGTTTATAATGCAGAATAGGTATATCTCCTGAAGTTAAACAAAGAGTGGGACACGTGACAACAGGGTTGCTATGCGGAAGTCAACAACATAAATGTAAGCGATTAAAAAAAATTGATAAACTTGTATTTTCCCCACAACAAAAAATACTTAAAAAGAAAACGTCGTCTGTAAATGTTACATTATTTTTTCACGATTAATAAAACAATGCAGTTAGTTTAAACGACATAATATTCTCCAAGCAGTGACACGAAATCTCACGTTTCCAAAAATGGCGCTCAATAGTTTTCCCGCCACACAATACACCAAAAAATAAACGCCATAACATAACATGTACCAAAATAAATATTCTAGCTTGATATTCTTCGGCTCGGGTTGTCCGGACAGCTCGGCAGAACGGGCCGTATGTACCGCAGTGCGGTTCGCTGCGGCAGAGCTGCGGTTGACACAACCCTAGCGAATCAACTGGTTAGCAGGCGAATATTTACGTTTCTGAATCAGTATATTTTAGCAGCGATGTTAATATGAGCCAAGCATCAGTATAACGGGTATAAAAAGACCCATGTTATAAATTTACCTTGAATACAACTACTCAATACGTCCATCAGCACATAGTTTTGAGAGCGTCCTACCGTAAACCGTGACTTTTCACCCCAAAAAGAAAAGTCGTTTCCCAGAAATATATTTTTTGCGTAGAGTTACTTAGTTTGATGTACAGAAGGCTTGCTTGACGGCCTCGTGAAGGGAGTGTTAACACCTTGTATGAGCTAAATATCAGTATATTTGGCCGTATCTTTGGACTAATATCGGGACACCTGTTTCGAGAACCACGAGACGAGAGAAACTGGCTGGGCCAGTACTGTATGTTTCGATAAATAGGTTTCACGACGATGTCATGGACTGTGTCTGTGGGTACGTCCTGAACACCTTGGTCAGACAGCCTCGCTACTACCTTGCTGGTTAGGCAATGAGCAATAAAACCCTGAAACGTTTCAAAGAATAAGATAATGATACTAATCAATATTATCAACCAATGTCACGTCCGCTTTTATTTATACCTACCAGTAGCGAGGGGTTAATTTTTTTAAGAGGTAAGCCGGAGTACATATATTTAATGTAATTTTATAATTTGTCAATAGAATACTGATTGTTCCCGTTTTCAAAGAGAAGCCGATAGGAATCGAATTATATGGAACCTTCGCCACTGATACCTACTTTATTCTGACATTGACACACTAAACTATAGAGTAAATGCACAGTTTCTACTTTAAGTGTCTACGTCTTTTTTATTTACTAACATAATATCAGTTGTATGAATATTGTGATGATAGAAATTTTTGTAGTGTTCTACGGGACTTCTTGAGACAGAAGCTCGAAAACCTAACATCTAGCCTTTCCAAGGTGTATCGTGATGAGTGGTGTAAGATACAGTACCTCCATTGAAAATACTGGCATTCAGCCATAATTGGGAAAAGGCAAGTCAGATGATTATACGCCGATACCGTTCTCCTGACAATACAAAACAATAACTGCTGCTTTCAACGTATACTTCTGCGTCTTATTGCCTTATTAAAATCTTTTTATGGAAAAAACAAAAAAAAAATCTATCATCTATATCTATCATATCAGAAACTATGGAATTTAACACTTGGTAACAAACCCTATCTGGCCTTTTTCCCCGAGGATAAGTTATTTTATGGAAAATTGTATTTATAAAGTGCATAAACATTCTCAACATTATAACGTATCCACTGCTGATACACAGGCCTCCGCTCTGTGAGAAGATGTAAAATGATTGTGTTTGAAATTGTAGCGGCATTACAAAAAGTACTACAGCAACATAATTCAAATGTAAAACAGCGCCATCTATGACACAAATGAAGAACTAATATCAAAATTCTGAATCGCGCTAATAAAGTTATCCACGACTAAAGATGTTAAAGAAAAGCCTGACAAAAACTGGACAGTAAGTAGCCCATCAGACACAACACCCGTCTGGTATTAGGAACCTCCATGTTCAATGGAGTATTGAGGATCTTTACACCCTGTTCATCATATACCTATATTTTTTTGGTTTAAGTACACGCCGGTTTTCTCCTGATTTTTTCCGTAAATACTGATGATGGCTTTATACGAATCCTTGTAATAGAAAAAGCAATATTCTGCAAATGAAACGTGATGTTTGGTGATATTAGAGTCTTAGGGATAAGCTAAGCTAAGCTAAGCGTAACTGACAATAAGCTATAAGCTTATTGTCAGTTACGTCGTGAGAATGAGTTAACCTATGTAACTGAAAGAATGTCGTTCCAAGAGATAAAGGGATCGCATCTAGTGGACGGACAATGGAGCTCGTGGCTAAATAATAACAGCCGCTCGATCTTTAGGTTGCTTGGTGGTCTGTAGATGGGTGACCACCCATAACATACCGAGTTTCCTCCATGACTCAGAAAGCACGTTAAGCCGTTGGTCCCGGGTGTCAGTTGTAGATCTATAACAGTCGTTACAGGTAGCCAATAACCCGAAACTCTGACAGGCATTCTTACCAAGGGGTATTGTATTACCTACCCTGTGCCACCTGGGTTGTGGACGTGCGATAGGCAGTCGCTCCATGTAAAATACTGATATTCAGCTGGATCCGGTTAGACTGGAAGCCTACCCCAACATAGTTGGGAAAAGGCTACACAGATGAGATGATGATGATCTAGCGGACGGACAATAACAATAGGGTCGTATTATTACACTCCAAAAACGTGCTTTGCCTGTTGACATCAAAATTATTGCCTACTTCTCAATAACAATGGTAAATAACATGAAAACAGCATTAGTTTTAGTTTATGCGAAACCTGAAACACGAGTCTAGTATTTTTATGTAAAGAATCTATGTACAAAATTTCAAAACTGTAGCATGAAAAATCACAAAGTTATAAGCTTGTTCTGTTACGTGGTTGTCCGCACAAAAACCTGGTCACCACGCAACGCACCCACGCGCGTGCCTCCAACGTCGTCTTGAGCTCATTGATAATAATAATTTGGCAGTAGGTACCTAAATTATTGCGATACTTTTTTTAAGTATTTTTGGGACAAAATATAACATGGTTTAAAAATTATTGGAATCGATTCAGTTACTTATTCTGAACAAAGTATATTCAGGTTTCGCATATACTAAAAATAATGTTGTATAACTATTCAAAATCAAAATCAAAGCATTTATTTCAAGTAGGCCAGTTACAGGCACTTTTGAATTGTCGAAACAAAGACAACAGTGTAATATAGCTACAGTCCCAGTCACTAGGCACAAAAACTGTGAAAGTACTGTAGTGGCCCATTCCCTAACGTAGATCTCTATGGAGAAGAACGGGCAAGAAACTCCATGGACTGGACACTCTTTTAAATCAGAATACTTTAACAAAACCTTGGTTACATCATTCATTTTGAGACGGTACATTATGTGAGAACGATGCAGCAAGATGTGTACGTTAAAAGTGTTCGTAGTATTCCCTTTTAAAATACTCAAACAACATTATAACCGAATTCAGACCTCGACATAGTTCAGATATCACAAGAAAGAAAACACAATAAATGTTGGAAGGACTATCTACCCGCCGACAGATGATATATCGTTGCGACTCACGGAATCGGAAGGTCAAGTATAGTTGAAGAAAGAGTGGCCCGTGATCTGTGCGGATCTGGAAGTGGTCAGTAGCTTGTTGAGTGTGTTACCTGAGGACCAATTTCTTGAGAACATTTAGAATCTAGGTCCACTTTTATCTCGGCTACGGTCAATTGACAAAAACGAATGAAACTGTCAAAAATGTATCTATATAAATACTAGAAGCCATTTTGAGAGATTGAGACTGGAAATTGAAACCGAGCGTTTTTAAAAATATGGGAAACGTTTGCCTCAGTGAGATCGGTCATTATTAGCACAATATCAAAGTAAAATAAGAATAAAAAGGCTTTCATAAAGATTTTGTGTTTTAAAAAAAATCTCTGCTGTTTTTAAAAACGTCAGCAAACATATTTTTATCGAGTTTTCGACGAACGGACCAAAGACAAAAAAACTTGGAGGTATAAATTTTTTTACAAAAGCTGTCTTGACGTCTTTTTCTTATATTCCCTTGCATATATCATAAGATAATAATAATTTTTTTTTTTCAATAATTTTCCTATCACATAACTAAAAAGCGCTCCCTACTCAAAGCTAAACCCACTGACCTTGCAAAGCCTCCTCCATAAACTTTACCTCGGTGTCACGTTAGTCGGCAATCAGACGAGTTTTCGTGGAAACAATGTTGAACTCCTTCAATGCCAGACGATAGTTACAGCGTAGAGTTAAGTGCAATACTTTAGTATACAATACTGGGAAATGAAAGGCTGATTTCTGCTAACCGTGGCAATTCTTGATACAAAACGTGATTGAGGAAATGTGAAAAGTTTTGTCTGAGTTGTGCGGCATTGATTTTGCAATTAGAGGCTTTTAATATGCATGTAAATTGAAGAAATGCCGAATGTAGATTTACATAGAAAAGCCCGATGGTATTTCTTTTCCGTAAAAAAAAAACACTTTTTAGACAGGTGTGTAAAAAGACGAATTATTATACAAACTTGCAACCACTATTTAACTCCTTAGGGGTATTGCCTGAAGAACAGAGTGTAAATTCTTCAGCCTCCATAGATAAAGAAGGATCCTCCGACCAGACAGTGAGGGTGCTGTGTTTGGTGGGGTACTGCCCAACAGTTGTTGTCGGATTTTTCTATAATGATCTTATGTCGCGGATAACTTTAATAGAGCGATTTAGAATTTTGATGTTAGATCTTCATGTGTCATAGATGGCGCTGTAGTACTTTTTATACTTTATTGCTGTAGTACTTTTTTGTACTACAGCAATAAGCAATATGTTGCTGTAGCACTTTTTGTAGTGCTACAACTGCCTTAGGAAATTCATTTTCAAAAATCTTTGATGGTTCTTCCGTTACATAAGAAACTGCCGTACAAAATATCATGTTTTTAGAACCAGCGAGCGTTTAGGTTGTGCGTTGTCTATCAATAAAAAAAATAGGCGTTTATGGTTAGATGTATTTTTTTGACACTTCTAAACGACAGGTAATATGGTCGTTTCCATCTAATCCTTCAGCAAAATTATAGTAACCAACGTTTTTTGCTCTAACTAACCTTATCCTTATTTGAGGGCGACTCTGCTAAAGCCCGACATTAAAAACATCTAAAAGACTTCTCCATTTCGCTCGAAGCCTTATATACAAAAGGAAATCTATACAAACGTAAACAAATACGTTTTCATTACGATGTTCTCAGTTTTCCGTCAGCTCCTCGCTAATTGGTGGATCACTTTCAGGCAGACGCGGTGATTGGTTGACGTCGGTTTAATTAGCGAACTACCCTCCGTATGGGGATAAAAAACTGTAACCTGACTACGAGTTATTTTCTCTGTGTTACGTTGGGGTTTTTATGCGAGTTTACATTTATTTAATGGTCATATGTTTTTGTTTTCAGAATTTCGTTAATAAAGAACGTAATGACGGAAAATCGGGTTCGCCTATTAGGTAGCGGTAGAGGTCTTTAACAATGCGAATTATTCAGGGGTTTTTTTTCTGTTCAATAATAATCATATGAAAACACGATGAAGACTTCAATCAGAATTTTATTTATATTTTCGAAGTTCTCCGGTTGATGGCAACAGACACGCATTGGACTAAGACCCGACTGGCAAAATGTGGATGTAGTATAATACGTACAACTATACCTGAACCTTCAGGTAGTACATGCGTGATGTAATGTTATGTACCAAATTCATTCCCCCAGTTCCTAAAAGCATTACCGATAGAGCAGAGAAGTTATTAAAGTTATTTAAGTCGCGGGTTATTAGGCTTCTTTTGGGTTAGCTCGTTCCATCGTCAACCTCATCTCTGTCCTCCGGACTAGATTGAGGTCAAGAGTAAGCCCATTTAATTTAAAAAAAAAGAGATTATCTCACAACCCTGAATGATCAAAAATATTTTGGTTAACCAGTCTGGTGACAACTGATAACATAACATAGGTTAGGCAGAGGTATACCTAATAGAAACCCACATAGCGCCAGTTATATTTAAGGCCTATGTAATACGGGGCGAGCCTATTGCCATCAACCGGGCGCAAATCCAGTCTTTGTGCCAGCTACTGAGAATTCCTAATGGGAAAACGCAATAACACTTTGCCCGAACCGGGAAATCCAGGACCTCCTGCTCAGCAGTCGTGCACGGTGCGACCACTAGGCCATCGAGGTAGTCAGAAACAACAGATATAAGATTTAAACACCGACAGATTTCACAGAAACTGGTTGCAAAGCCACAAAACTCCTCATCATAATACGCCATAGTCAGAGAGCACAAGTAAAGTAGGTCGAGCGAATAATAAAGTTTATTATCACGTAACGATCAGCTGGTGTGCGTGGGCGTCCACCAAAATAAAGCCAGGACGTGGGCGACACGGGTTCAATGTTCGTCTGCTTGCGAATTACTCCGTGAGGCTAATAGGAGGACTTCCTTTTGTAAGATGGAGAGGCAGGAAGTCTTGTATTTCTTCTTGAATTGAATGAAGATTGATTTCTTATCGTGCGTAGAAATTTTCGAAAATACATTGTGTATATGTCAGACATACTGCCTCGTTGGATTAGTAGTGGCAGGCGCGACCGCTGAGTCCTGGGTTCGATTCCCAGGTCGGGCAAAGTGTTATTGGGTTTTTCCATCAGGAAATTCTCAATAGCAGCCACGGAGTCTGTACACATGCCCGGTTGAAAGCAATAGGCCCGCCCCCTATTACTTAGGACTTAAACAAAACTGGCGAAATACGAGTGTACTATAATAATAATAATCCATTTATTTCAGGTAACAAAGAAACATAGATAAATACTACCACCTTTGTACTATTAGGTACACTTCTGCTTAACCCTTCAGGGATTATGTTATACTTCTACTAAACTCTCCGTAGACTAGTTGTATTTAAACCATTCGTTACTTTTATCGATTCATAACTTATGCACTGAAACACTTTCCTAGCTCTGCACCTCTTTTTGCTTCGTCACTCTAGAAAATAAAGTGCACGTCCCATATTGAGGACGTCCTCCAAGAAGGTCAAATAGACTACTGCGCGCAAGAACATGTAGTAACTGTATGTGCTCCGGCAAGTACATACAAAAGAATGCATGAATGTAAGAAGCCAGAGAGGTATGTGCTATCGGAGCACGTTTTGTGTCGTTGGTTCTTATATGTCATGTCGGAATGACGAACAGAACGTCTGATAAAATGAGAAATTTTATTGTACGGTTTCCTTTCAGTACAGATCAAAGATAGATTATTTGTTTATAAAGATGTCTTTTTTTTTCGGATGGGACATCATCAAAGGACCCCCCCCCCCCCCCTCCACTCTGGGCGGAGCGGAAGGGAGTGTCAGACTTGTACTGACTAAACCCCATCCATGTTCCTTCTTTGCCCTTTGTGTTCCAGGGCCACGGTATCTCTTTCAAACAGTCCCGCAGCAAAGGTGTCTTAGGCACACATAAGTCATCATAAGTGTAATCATCTGCCTAACCTTTTCCCAACTATGTTGGGGTCGGCTTTCGGTCTAATCGGGTGCAGCTGAGTACCAGTATTTTACATGGAGCGACTGCCTATCCGTCCTCCACAACCCAGTTAGTACTGGATAGTTTGGTAACACGACACCCCTTGATAAGGGTGGTTGTCAGACTTTCAGGCCACTGGTTACCTGTAACGACTAAAAGATCTACAAATGACATCTGGGACCAATGGCTTAGCCTGCTTTCCGAGGCATGGAGGAAACTCGGTAAGTAATGGGTGGTCACTCATTCACGGACCAACCTAGGTCAGCGAGGCTTTACCTGAAGATCGACCCGAACGGCAATTATTTAGCCACGAGCTCCTCAAAGTGATCATAAGTTTAATAACAAGTATGATAGAATATAACAGTACTTATTCGTCTGTTTTGGAACATTGAAATAAATGTGAATTGACAATGATAAACACACTTGTTACTTTAGATCCTTACATGAGCACGTAGCCGTATTTCCACCTAGCTAATTAATTTTCACAAAAACATAACACAACATCACGCCTGTAATCCCCGATGGGAGAGTTGAGCAGAGATGTACCTAATAGTGTACGAAGTGCGTGTTTGTTATTTTTTTTTGTCATTTTGTTTGATGCACGTCATTTCCCTGCGACAAATAAATATTTTTTTGTTTTTACTCTCACATTTCACCAGTTATGTTAAAATCCCATGTAATAGTGGGCGAGCCCATTGCCATCAACCGGGATCACAAATCCAGACTCCGAAGCTGCTACTGAGAAATTTCCGATATAAAACCCAATAACACTGTGCCCGACCCGGTAACCGAACCCAAGACCTCTTGCTCAGCAGCAACGACGCAGTCAAAAACGACAGAGCAAATCTCCGAAATGAGATTGTCATTTATACTTCATGCAGACGAGAGAAAAAGAAGACCGACTCGTTTTCCCTAACAAATGCAAGTACCTTCAAGCCACAACTCTTGCCTTTACAGATAAAAAAAAATTAAATATAACCAGCCAACAGCACAGTTATAGCGGTTCATTGCAAATATTTGGATGGGAGCAGCGTCGTTAAACAAATGTCATGGCAAGCGGTAATGAGCCGACGTAGGGACAAAATAATGACTATTATGGTGTATTCGTGCAATGTTGCAAGGCCAACTTGGCTTGAAATTATGGAAGATTTTAAGTGAATGCTGTGGAGCATGGATAATGAGATGTAGATGACGGTAATTGAGAAGAAATGGATTCGGGGGGTAAATAAATCCGAGGGGTTAAGAAATGGTGGCTAACGTTTTGACTCATTTTTGCTAGCAGTTATTTGAGTCAGTTGGGTAGAATTTTTTTATTATTTTATCTATCGTATCTCACTTGGGCCATATCAGAATTTCTGCGCTATGAAATTTTTATATATTACAGCACCATGCTGAGATAGATGACTTTTGGCCTCGTACTCGTAATTTAGTTTAAATCCTCTTTTAGTTTTTTTGTTGTTGTTGTTCTTTATTTTACTTAATTTTTTTTTAATGTTTTGTGCTGTGCGAGTCTAGTAAATACTTTTTTATTCTTTGTTTAAAAAACCTAACAGTCGTAAGCTAACAGTAATGCTTACAGTACTGATCAATGTCTTTACATTTTCTATTAGCTGACTTCTTGAAGTGAACCAACCACGAAACCACCAGTAAAGGCAAGTTACAGTTTATAATTGTTTTTTTTTTCAATTCAAATAAATGTCTTTATTGGAACAAAAACACATTTCACAAAGTAATTGCGTTGGTAAAAAGCTGCATTAGTTAAAAAACTGTGTCCCATAAATACATATTCTTGTAACATATTTTCGGCGAGGAATTAATATTAAAAAGATCATCACAAAATGAACTGAATTCATTGAAGTAACAAAATCAACCAGCAGCTGAAGAGACAGCGAGATGGAAGACCAACGGCTATTAAATCAGTCCAGTCCATCTAGGCGACCGTGAACCAGCAGACAGCGTGGGAGGAACGCCAGACAGAACGACCAACTGAAGTAGGTAGCTAAGGTGTAATGGAGACTGAGAATCGGATATAGTTAAGTTGTGAGTATTTGGCTAGATATTGTGAAAGACTGGAGTGATTTTAAATATCAGTCTGTAGGAGACTTTAACCCAATATATTTGGCGTGGACGCAGCATGTCTTCTTCTTCCATACTTCTCTATTACTCGTCATCTCAGCAGTTCTAACTTAACGCGATTTTAAATATATTATTGGTAATATCGGCGAAACTCGGTATCTTCTTAAACTGTGGTTAGCAGTGGCGAAGGTTCCATACAACTCGATTCCTACAGGATTCCCTTTCAAAAATGGTACAGTCAGCATTCTATAGACAAATAATATAATCTCATTAAAGATATGTACTTCGGTTTACCTCTTAAAAATTGACCCTTCGCTACTGGTGGTTAGTGCCTAACATGGTGTCAGAGTTTTTATGCCGTACATAGGACTTGACTTTACATGCCGTCGAGAAATATCTCTCAGGCATGCTGGTTTAGTTTCCTCACGATTTTTGCCTTCACCGAAGCAAGTGATAATTATATAATACGCACATGCATTCAAAAATTCAGAGGTGTGTCTTAGATTCCTCTCGCGACCTATGACTTGGCAGTCCAACGGTCACTCCACTAGACTATCACTGCTGTTAAAACTAATATTGTCAATTAAAACTCGGAAAGAGGCCGTTGCCCAACAGTGGGACACTAATAGAGTGACATTATTTTATATCGGCAAAGCTTGCAGAAACAACAACTGAAAAGGCAGGAAGTAGAGAAAAAGATGGATGGACTGTGTGAAAGATTATGTGGCTAACAAAGAAGTAGATTCTATACTAAGAAGAGATAAGAGATGTATGATTAAAAGCATCGGGACAAAGCTGTCTTCGTCCCGATGCTTTTAATCATACATCTCTCAAAATGGCTCATCGTCTACTCCAAAGATCAAGAGCCATTGAAACAGACGAGTCTTTAAAAGGCCAACGTGAAACGGCAGACACGGCGTGGGATGTACCCCAGACAGAAAGACAAATTGAAGTAGGTAGTAAGACATAGCGGGGTAATTCGAAAAGGAAATACGTTGGGACTCAATGATCGGTTGAAAAGATTGTTCGATTCAGTATATTTAGTTGAGTTTGTCATTTCATACATCAGCTGGCAACTTTCCCGCTAGAGGACTCTGATATCTACATAAACATAGATATAAAACTTCCATCAATTGAAATCCAGATTTTCTTTTCAGGTTGTTTTTAAACATAATATGTCTAAGATAAAGACAAGTAATAAAGCACCTAATTATTACAATAACAAGAACTTGTCTGAGAATACTACAACTAAAAACTCGATTACAGAAAAATCACGCTCTAATTAAATTCTGGATTTACGAGATAAAATCGACTCCTCCTATCGATGAAGTCGGGTAAAATGTAGACTATGTTACCGGGGCCATAATAACGCATCGATTGACACCTTATTCTTCAAAATCGGATCCATACTTTAGGTGCTACGGAGGAACATAAATACAAACAAACATACATAGACTGCTAAAATCCTAACCCTTCCTTTAGACTTCGCCGTAGTCGGGTAAAAAGACAACCTCCACCTCTTTTCATGTCGATTAAAAAACAAATTAATTTATCAAGTTTTGAACCGCGAATCTATTCAAATTCAAACCTCTTTGCCTCCGCAACATCGATAGTCAATCACGAAGTATATTTTAAACAATCAACCGAAGTGCTGTTCCGCCCGTCGCTTCACGCAGGTGTAGCAATAATGTTAATCAATCAAAAATATTGCCAGCGATGATTGATTGGCAATCAATCAGAAATCAATTTTACTAGTATGAGTTTACAGATTATTATTATTTATTTTCAATTTATGAAAGATAATATTTTCAATTGTATTAATATCTGGTTTAAAAAGTTTCAACAATGGCCCATTACAATTGGTCACGGCTTCTGCACAATTAACCAACACGAATCATTTCAACGCATCATAAACGTTAACGAATCGTGTGAATTTTGAATCGAAATATTTGTATAAAGGGAGCTATAAACCGTGAACAAACACCGCGAGGGTAGATACGCTGCGAATGGTTTGCCTTGCACGAGAATGACCCAACATGATACCAATATTTGCAACAGTGACGGATGCTCACAGTGAGCACACAATACACCCTGGCCACGAGCTACTTGCGACAGAAACTGCTTAAAAAACAAATAAAAGAAGTTGTCTCGAGCATGACGACTCACCGCAACGCTTCTCGACTTGCTTGTCGCATCGCCTGATCATGAACAAGGCTTAAATCCATTGTCTTCTCAAAGTTAGTTAGCCAATCATTAACTTGAAAATGGGAAGGCTTCAGTATCTCTTTTCTCCTATCCTCAACTGAAAATTAAGGCTTGGTCTACAAGAATCTACAAGACAATAGTTCCACCTCTAACCAATACAATAAACACTACATTAACTTAAGAACCCGGAAAATCCTAAACAAGTATTGCGTGACCCTATTCCGCAATACTAGCAGTATTTCGGTCACGTACCGGACAAGCAACCCGCGAACGGAGTCTTAGTTCGCTGAGCCTTTTAATGCAAACGGAATTTTGCTAAAAATCTACCGAAGGAGAATAACAGAAAAATACTGGCTGAATTTTGTAGTGTATTGAGGTTGGTTTACTTTTTTTGCAGGAGAAGTTGTGGCCCAGTGCGGAGCTGATTTTGCCCAGTACTAACGGTCTCAACATACATGTATGTAGGATGTTAAATCGGAACGCATCATAATTTTAAAAAGTAATTGAGCATGAATGCAGCGATGAGCGAATGAGAGAGTATGTGTGGGAGCGAGAAAGAAGTATGGTGAGCGAACTAAGACGATTAAGACGATTCCAATGTATTTAAAGTGTTTTTAAATATTAAAAAAAGTTTGCAAGACCCCACACACCACCCTACATGTACTTATACTTTATTTCGTAACCGCTACTCTCAAAACGGTGAAACAAAACATCACGTGAGAAAACCAGCATATTAGATATGCTGGTTTTCTCACGTGAACGAAAAATTCGAAAACGTGCGTTTCCCTACCAATTCTCGGCTCGCGTGGTAGAAAATATGTCACTCCCTCTCACGTAGAAGAAGTCCGTGTGGCAGCAGTTCTTTTTAGCAGCAAAGAGTAGAAGTTTAGATATTACATATGCTAGGTAAACTATCTACTACGAAGACTTGTCAATAAAATGTAAAAATTGGTGTGAGGGCGAAGGGTTAATAATATGTGGTAGGTTTTAAGGAAACAGCCTTTCTAAGCCAACCCGATAACCCGACGCTTCCAAGTGAATGGTTTTCCGATCAAATACCACGTTTGACCCGTATCATCTAAGTTAACTTGGAAGAATATCAGAGACATTTACTTATACATGGTTACAAAATGGTTTTTCGACTTTGAACAAAATTGATATAGATAGTGCTGGACTTGTTTTCTGTCTATTTGTTTCTAGGTAGACAGGCACGCAAGCACTACTGCTGACCATTGGGTCCTGGGTTCAATTCTTAGCTCGGGCAACGTATTATTAAATTTTCCATCAAAGAATTCTCCCTGTCTTTGAATTTAAATGGGACTTAAACATAACTGGTTAAAAGTGGGTGTACTTAAGTTTCACCTCAGCCTAACCCCTCAGGTATTTACAGGCGTGATGTTATGTTATGTTTTCTGTCTATATAATTCTGTTTGAATGTCGGCTCAAGGCCAGATATCCCTGAGCAGCCCATGTTTCAATAACCTGGCCGCTGACAGCGCAGTGACTGATGGAAGGGTAACTTGACTCATATTTATGTGAGGGTAACGTGAAAATTTATGTTTTTTTTTACTTTTACTGTTGGCGTGAGGTTTGGTAGTGAAAATGACGATGACAAGACGACTGCAAAGTTACAGTTTTGTTATTTTTTTTTTTTTTTGGATTAATCAATTAGATCTTTTAATTATTTGCAACTATTTTGATCACATTTTTTATAAAATGATGCTCATTGTTCTTCTTATGCTTACGGGGCTAGCAATTCGTTTTGAAAAGCCGAAACAAGAACAGCCATGTAGCTCACGCCAATTTTCCCAAAGAGGTTAGGCAGAACCGCGTCCGTAGTATATCCACATTTTACGCGTTATTTTTTATGCACGGCAAAAAGGGGCGAGCCTATAGCCGTCAACGGAGCTCAAATCCAGATTTTGGGCTGCGACTGAGAAATTCTTAATGGGAAACCCCAATTTAAATGCCTGACCTGGGAACCGAACCGAACCTCATACTCAGCAGTAGTGCTTGCAAAGACTAGATCAACGAGACAGTCAAATTATGATTTGGTCCATATATAAAAGTGTTCCTCGTATGCCAAACAGTTGGTTAACAGTCACAACGGTAACCCCTCCCCTTCGCTGACTGTTAAGGCCATGACGGTTGAAAATCAGCTGATATTAATCCTAATTGACCAAACCAGAGTACTAAAGCTTAGTTTCAAAAAAACATTGATATACCGCTCAGCTATGAAGAAGAAATAAGTAAGTATTGATACGAACTATGTCCAGCCGTGGACGTATTTCAGCTGAAATGATGATAATGATACGAACTATCATATTTTTGATTACATTCTGACCTTACTAAGTGTAACTAGATAAGACCCTTTATTTAAAGAACAAGAAATACATTATGTTCATAATAAAAACAAGAAAACCAGCTCCACGCAACATAAAAACAGTCTGCGGTAACAAAGAACTCATGGTGCGCTTACGGAACAAGGTCGAGGCTTTCAGGACAATTATGGCGAAATGACAGCGCCCGGCCGTGGGATAACCGCGCATTGTGGCCCCCATTCGAACCCATACAACACCAGCCACCCCCCAACAAAGTCCTTGGCTTGACCGTGAAAAAATAAATATATATCCAACGAGCAAAAGCTCCTATTTTTCTCGCAACAGTGCCACTTCCGCGAAATTACAGTCCGTAGCAAATTCGCAGGACCCCAAACGCATTGTTTTCTACGGCAGTGCTACACCGCTACGAGGACGTGTAGCCGCGTAGCGACTAATTACAATTTTTCGACAGTTACCGCGATTCAGCTCCAATTGGATGTCGATACGATCTCGACGGTAATTAGTTAATATTATATAACTTTCATCTCGATATCACTAGAGCTCCGTGACAAAATACGGAAGATATCCGGAACGGATCCTTTTTGAAAAAAAGAACCTTACCTGATATAGATGTCTCGTTCCCACGGATTGAAGGTCGGAGTGTCAGTGTTTGTAGTGTAAGGGCACTGATGCACTCGCGGGCGCGTGCGGCTGCTGCGAGCGCTGGGAACTCACTGACTGGGCCCGGCCGGGAGCCCCGCCGCCCGCTGCCCGCGCCGCACCCCCGCGCCCTAGCGGATAAACAACGTGCATTGTGGGCCCGATCTGTGGGCCTACCCTGCTTCACACACACATGCAGACCTCTCGCGAGATACAGTCCTAGTGACCTCTCCACTGCGCGCTGTCCGAACAATACAATCTCCTCCTACCTTGATAAACAAGCAATGTATATAACATACGGAACAAAGCGATGTTATCAACCCGAAGCATAATGGTTATCAAATAAATTTTCCGCCCAGATAGTAAGTCTAGCGTTATAGATTTTGGATTTAAGTTTCATGATTGCACAGATCGGGGACAATGATAGGTACATGTACGTTATTGGGGCTTAGGTGGCCGGTATTAGGGACACCTTGGGGACATCTGTGTCTTTAGCATTGGCAATAGATACCGTGGTAGCTACAGTATTGGTAATCAATTAAAATGCATGATAGTGCAGAACGTACTGTTTGTATAGGTAGGTTTGTATAAAGAGGGTGTGTCTCAGTACGGAGATACGCATTTGTACGATAAGGCTGGTACGCCACTATAAGCGTGAGCGGACAGCAGATCAGTATTATCGCTTGTTAGTATTGGATGCTGCTTCTCACTAATCCTGAATCCAAATCAATTAATCCTTTAATTCACAGGTGTTATATCATTCAAATACAGGTATAATTTGGATTGGAACCTCCCTCGACTATTCAAAGTCCTTCAGCTGAGAGCTAGAAAAGTCTCTTTCGCTCTCGCTAACAATCACGCTTACTCAATTAGCTGTGTAGGCTGTAATCTAGGTTTCCTTTCTTTCTTTTTGTTCCGCTTACTGAAAAGACGCTACTTGAGTAGTGTCTTATCAAAATAGTAGTAAGCATTGCTCTGTTTCGTAACTTTAAAATATGAATATTTTAAGCAGTGATAGCCTAGTGGTGTGGACCGTCGCACTGCCAAGTCATAGGTCTCAAGTTCGAACCCAAGACACGCACTTCAAATTTTTCGGATTCATGTGCGTTTTCTATTCTTTTTATCACTTGCTTCGGTGAAGGAAAACATCGTGACGAAACAGCATGCCTGAGAGATATTTCTCGACGGCATATAAAACCAAGTCAGAGGCTCATGGGTGGCATAAAAACTCTGACACCAGGCTAGGCACTAACCACACGATAAAGAAGAAGAGTAGTAATATTTGTTCTTCCCAGTTTTTAAAACAACAAACAGCATTTTTACTAAGAGGTTTTGTAAACTTTCAGGTCGTCACGGAGACTTCTAACTTAGGACCCAGTAACTGGTAAATACTGACAAGTGAACGATTATTTACAGCATAATAACAACAATAGAAATGTAAGAGTATGTGATCGAAAATTGACATATCGCGACGTAGCGCAATATTTATCTAGATGTCTGTCATTTTCTCAATTGTATCTCGTGCTCATATGAGATAAGCCGCAACATTGCAGATACTGTTCTATTCATAATCGATTCATCATATAAATCCATGAATTAACCTATTTTCAACCAGTACTTTATTGAACCAGTTTAACCAAGGACATCTTATTTTGACTGCCTTGATCTAGTTGTCGCAATCGCGACTGCTTGTTCCTGGGGGTCCTGGGTTCGATTCACAGGTCGGGCAAATTGTTATTGGATTTGCCAGCAGGAATTTCTCAGTAGAAGCCACGGAGTCTAGTTTTGTGCCCAATTGATGGCAATAGGCTCGCCCCCCTATTACATGGGACTTAAACATAACTGGCGAAATGTGGGGTACACCTCTGCCTAACCCTTCGGGGATTACAGACGAGATGTTATGTTATCTTATTTTGAAAACATGACCATGCATAAAGTTAAATAAATGTAGCCTTATCTACGCCGTTATCTATTGGGGTATTTTGGGAAAGGTAAAAAAGATCAGTGAAGGCAGATGGGAGATCACGGCAGATCTCTTGTTACAGTGGTTTGTACACGATTTTACGGGACTGTGAAAACGTAATGGGAATTGGTTTTATACACAATGGGAGATGATGGCCCTTTATTGAGAAGTTGGTTATATCTTGATAAAATTGACATAGAGTTTTTAGAATGTCTCTTTTTTTTTTTCGGATGGGAAATCATCATATGACTCTGGGCGGAGCGGAAGGGAGTGTCAGACTTGTACTGACTAAAACCCATCAATGTTCCTTCTTTGCTCTTTGTGTTCCAGGGCCACGGTATCACTTTCGAACAGTCCCGCAGCCCTGGCAGGCATCGGCCCTTGCGGACCCCTACTTATTTGCTAGAACATATCTCAGTCGAAAATTATTCTTCAATACTAATATTCAGATTTTAGCATAGAATCAGCTGTATAGAATGTCCAGTATTTCATAATGAATCACCTAGGTTCCCATCTGTATTTTTTTATGGCAAATTAAAAAAAAATATTATTTATTATATTGTAAAGATGTAACATTTGTTCATTTGTTTGTAAGTTTGTATTTAGGGGGTAATCTCCGGAACTAATGATCCAATTCTAAGTATTTTTTCACTGCTAGAAAGCTACTATTTTCGTGGGTGCTATAGGCTATAAATTATATTTATATCATACATATTGGCCGAGCTATCACAATCTTTGCGGACGAAATGACGGGCGAATTTATGTTTTGCATTTTTCTTTCGCTTTGACCTACTCTCAAGTGGCCAACGAAAGAACTTCTTCTTATTAGCGCGCGATGACAATCTATATTGAATTCAGAATTTGGCTTCTTGTTTGGGACCTTCAGTAGCGTCCATCAGATCGTTTAACGTGCAGACAATGGAATACACAGGACACGAAATTAAATGTGACATCGTTTATGGAACAATTATCACATTTACACACCAGGGCAGAGTTATCTTTAATTCTTCAACTGAAAAGATTGTTGTTTTTAATATTAAATGGGCCTTCTCTTGACCTCAATCTAGTCCTTTTTTTTGGATTGGAAATCATCAATTTTCCATGTCGCCATAAGATCACGCCGGAGGTCTGTCCGCTGAGCGGCAATTTGCCGCGGCAGCGGAGGTTCCCCCCGACGTAGTGCCTCCGCGCGCCATTCGTGCAGGCGCGCGAGGGCTATAGCCTCCACCTTAATCTAGTCCTGAGGACAGAGTTGACGTCGATGATGGAACGAGCTAACCCAAAAGAAGCCTATTAACTCGCGACTTAAATAGATAGGGGTATTCCTTACTTTGGCCGAACTAGATCCTTTGAATAGACTATTACTACTTTTGCTTCTTTACAACATCGCCATTAAGCCAGCGAGCAATAAACCCAGTTTAAAAGCACCTCCGAACTTCATGACAACTTGCTCATAATCACAGACACAACACCTGAATTAGACACAAGGCATAATGTGAAGCTCAATTACGTTTCAATTGGGCGGTCAGGTAACGTGGCACATGCATAATTTGACGGCGCTGGGGGCTAGTCGCATCACAATGAGATTGCTGACGAGTTGAAACTATATATGCTATGTATTTGTGGTAGATTTAGCTTTGCAAAATTACAATCTTATTGTATTACTTAGAACCGATACCATTTAAACTGAATGCGATCAGAATATCTAGACCGCGTTCAAGAAGCTGTCAAACAGTAATCATTGTTACGGAATTTTGACGCTAACAGCTCTTGAACGTGGTTTAGAAGGTACAATCGAGTGCAGATATTTTTTTTTTATTGTTAACTCGATTGATTGAATCGACATTATTTGGCAAGGGGATAGACACAATCCTTACTTAGAACTAAAATCTATACTTTCATACTCATATTGTAAATTCGGAAATAAATCCGTGTCTGTTTTCTTTCAGAATGGATTTGGAGGTTAGTTTGGTTATATGAATAGCTCATGAACAGTGTTATGATATCAGGTAATTTGGGTACTTTTATTCCCATAGTCCGTGGTTTTTGTGAATGGATAAAATAAGGAATGAGTACATAAGAGGAAGCCTGAAACTAGCGCCGGTGACTGAAAAGTTGTGTGATAATCGGTTATCGTGGTGACTCACATGTGATGCGGAGGAATGAGGAAAATGTAGTCAGGAAAATATTGAGTATGAATATAAATACAAGAGTAAAGAAAGACCAAAAAAACGATGTATAGACTGTGTGAAGGATGATATGGCTAGAAAGTAGGTGACTGCTGAGATGAGAAGTAATAGATAAGTATGGAAGAAGAAAACATGCTGCGCCGACCCTAAATAAATTGGCATTAAGACGGGAGAATGATGATAAGTCCATGGTTCTTGTAGCATTATGTGTAATTTCTGTGCGGGTGAAGCCGGGAGCTAGAGATTGTTGTTATTAAATCTCGTTATCACACAAGTGGGCCATCACGTCCACCACACACCACTGTTTTAGTCCGGCCGTCTTATGACGATAGGCCGTGTTGACGGCGCGTTCGTGTTCCACGCCTCGAAGAGATGTCAGCAACCATGTAGGGGTCCGCATGTGCCGGTGCCTGCCAGGGCTGCGGGACTGTTCGAAAGAGATACCTTGGCCCTGGAACACAAAGAGCAAAGAAGGAACATGGATGGGTTTTAGTCAGTACAAGTCTGACACTCCCTTCCGCTCTGCTCAGAGAGGGAGGGGTCATTTGATGATTTCCCAACGAAAAAAAAAAAAAATACCGCCACTGTATTAACACAATATTCTTGCCAACCCATATTATAACAGCTATAAGACAGCAAAGACAACTCGCTCCGGCCGTACGTTCAGCACTTACTAAGAGAAATGTTAGCTCAATTTGCCAGCTGATAAATATATAATTCTTAGAACTAGTGGCGGGGACACGATGTTACTGTGTACGTGTGTAGAGGAATTACTTTAGTTTTTAGTTTTGAAAAAACTGAATTTAAACGATTTTTAGATCATGAAATCGTGAAGAGGAGCTCGTGGGTAAATAATAACAGCCGCTCAGGTCGATCTTCAGGTTAAGCCGCACTTGCCTAGGTTGGTCTGTGGATGGGTGACTACCAATTACTTACCGAATTTCCTCCGTGCCTCGGAAAACACGTTAAAGCGTTGGGCCCGTCTGTCAATTGTAGATCTTTGACAGTCGTTATAGGTAGTCAGTGGTCCAAAAGTCTGACAACCAGTCTTACCATGGGGTAACGTATTATCCAGTACTAACTGAGTTGTGGAGGTCAGAATGGCAGTCGCTCCATTTAAAATAATTGCATTCAGCTGTATCCGGTAAGACTGAAAGCCTACCTCAACGTGATTGGGAAAAGGCTAGGCAGATGATGCGATCAAGAAATCGTGGCTTGGTAGGAATTGACAGGTGTAACATAACGACCACGACGCCGATAGTCGTTTGTTTTTCCCGTCACTCTGATAATCTTTTGCAAACTTCTGGTAACTGAGATATTAAAGAATCCAGTCAAAGTTAGTTAAACAGCTGTTATTTTTTTTAAAGCCATGACTTTTATCTCGCATATGCTAACCTGCCAGCACCAAAACAATTTGATAATGGCTAGAATTTGGCTTCAATCAATCAATAAACACAACATGGTCTAATTTAAATTCCATTTTATGTTACTGCCCGTAACATACGGAAAAACTTAAATAATTAATCATGGAAGGGATGCAAAGCTGAACACAAATCCTCATATATTGAAAATAACAGAAATGATTTGGCGTAATCAGCCTATGAAGTTCCCATTGCTGGGGCACAACCTCCCTCTCTGTGAGGGGTGGGCCATAATCCGCTACGCGGGCCCAGTGCGGCTTGGTAAAATGAATTTGAGGGGTTAAAATCCCTTGCCTGGCTTCGAAATTCGACAAGGACGTTGAACTGAAAAATAAAAATGAAAATATTTTTTAAGTCATTAATTTACTCGTGTACTTTGTATAAAACCTTTCTACCAAAAAGGCATAATACTAAAACGCCGTTGCCCGTATCGTGTGCCGTATAAAAAGAAGGCGGTCAGTGGTTTTCATGGAATGTATTTTTCAGTGGCGCACTAGTGGCTTCAAGTTTACCTTCCCTGAAGTGGCAAGAAAAAGATTATTGTAGGTTATTAGTAGTTTGAAGAAATACGGCTTTTTATAATCGATGGAGTTTAGAACATAATTATTTCTGCAGAAGTTGCATTGCCAATGATATTGTGTAGTTTGGATTGTAAAATACTGGTATCCAGCTGTATCCGGTTAGATTGGAAGCCGACCCCAACATAGTTGGAAAAAGGCAGGCAGATGATGATGAGGATTGTATTAAGTATGTTGCAATATCAGGGAACTTAATTGTAAAGCAAATCGACTATTGACATAAAAAACTCAAAACTGTAGTTTCTCGACAGTTGTTTCAAATTACTTTATTTTAGAAAATTGACTGGGTGTCAATTTTCGACACCATGTAAAGCTAAGTCAGAGGCCCATGGGTGGCATCAAAACTCTGACACCAAGTTAGGCACTAACAACACTATAAAGAAGAAGACGCCCTCTTCGCTTACTGATAATGGTCGAGCATTGGTCACCTCGTTTATTTATTACGTGTTGACAATTTATGTGCAGATTTTCTCAACATATTTTAGAAAACAGTACACCAGTCCTGTCACATGTATATTAGCTTACAAAAGTATCAACTTGGCAAGCCAACTTTAAACCCAAAACCTATAGAGCTTCTTGCCAACATAACAACATCTGCTTGAAAATAGGTTATGACGTAAACAGCTACATACTTCAGATTTACACACACATTAATACCTTTTTTCCACGTCATCACCGACAAAGTCACACAGATACTATAGACTATGTTCAATAGAGTAACCTGAACGTCACGTGAGCGTCACGTGAACGTAAGTGGTACGTGAAAGTTTAACGGACTGCAGTGCGCCGCAACACGGCGAATTAACAAGGATAGCTTCAAACTTTGTATGTAGTTGGGGAGATTGATAACATAATTCATTAGTGAATTAGTGTCCCTGTTTAAGGCACAGATATTATATGATTATATTATGTAAGTTTCGTATTATACACAGGACCATGGCAGGTTAGGTGCGTAGTACTCGCATACGGTCTGCGTGTATGACCAGATGTATGAACGTGGACGAGGCGGAAAGGAGTAAAGGATCCTAGCAGGTGTGCAGGTGGTGTGCGGTGTCCGTGCAAGCTGTTAACTTTTTTCTTTTTTTGTTCCGTCCTGTTGAATTTATAGTTTATTGTTTATTTTTTTCTTATTTTGTATGATGCACGTCATGTCCCTGCAACAATTTTTTTTTTTTCTTTCTTTCTTTCTTTCAGGTAGCGTTCTGTAGTTCCTGCCTAACCCTATTGGAAATAAGCGTGAGTTTATGTATGTATAAAAGAAAAACTTTATTATTGATTATGTCAACTACATTGCATAGTTTATAAGGGACACCGACGCTAAAACGGTTACCACGTATTCAGTACATGTAATTCTGAACGATAGAAATTTTCGTTAGTTATTAAAAAATAAAACAGCTGTTTCCCAAAAAAACTGCAATACCTAAACGGTCCCAATTTATGGAACAGCTGTTTTGTTTTAAATTACCGATGAAAAAGTTCTATGTGGGGTTCAGAATGGTGTTTCCAGGTGTGTGTTAACCGTTTTACCGTCGGCGTGCCCTCCACCTTGTATATATGAAAGAAAGAAAGAAAGAAAGAAAGAAAGAAAGAAAGAAATCATTTCTTTGCTGATAATGTAGGTATACATATAAGATGGAATATTTGCTAAGTGTCCCGATACATTTTACCTTACGGCATGCAACATATTAGGTTTGAATTTAAATATAGTACTATAGATACAGCTATCGATATGATCATTATTAGCCATAGTCGAATTTAATATGTAATTACAGATCGGACTAAAACAAAAAATAATAATAATAATAGCAATAATAATCAAAATAATCAATGAATTAAATATAAATCTCGCATCTCTCTATGCATCGTATATACAACGTGGATCGTATATATCAGACAGTCTCGAAAAGCGATTTCAATTTATAATGTTTATAATAATGGTTTACGAATTTATAGGGTTATCCCTGTCTTTCATAAACACCATCAATTTATTAAAGAAAAACTTTTCCACGCGACTTTGTTCGCATCAAAACTTGAACCCCCTTCTGACTCGAGTGACGGAGGAATTGTAAATAAATGATTGAACGGGATGTATGAGGTAAAGAGCATTTTTTTTTGTATCAGTAAATTAAAAAAAAAATCTTCTATTGAGAAAACCAAGAAAGGATGCTAGCATTTCAATTTCGACTATAATGGCACTATCAGTAAACAGGTAAACACACACAAATAAACACTCACACACAAACCCACCATCACACACTACTATAGCCACATATACACATACTCACAATTACACACTACACAGAGCTGTTAATTACTTAAGTAATTGTTCCTCTTTTTTCTAAAAAATTTAGTTCTTAAATTTAATTTTATAGTCTCAATATTGTTAACTATCAATTAAGGGTACGGAGCGAGACAATCCCAACACAACTATTATATTATTAATTACTTACTGGGGCTGTTTCATTCACATTTGTAAATGTAATCGCTTAAGACACAATACACATTTTATTTTATTTATTCTCGTTTTTCATTTGTATAGAAATACACATTCTTTATATTTTTACATATTTAAAAAAATCTCATTAAAAAAAAAAAAAAAATTTAAAAATTAAATTCCGCCGGTGTTGGGAGCAGGGTCCAAGCAATCGGTGGTTAGGGCTGCAGAGATCACAATGAGAGCCGTATGGAGGAGTACTGCCTTCTGAATCAGGCCTTTGATCCAACCGCCTAAGGAGAGCCTCGAGAGATGATCGTCGAGACTTTTGGCCATTTTATTTATCTATTACTTAGTATACTAAATCGCCTAAATATCCCTAAAAGGGGCACATTAATGAAATCTTTCAATATTGTATACCATTTGCGGCTTTTATATCAAAACTCTTTATCCGTAATAACCACTGGACATTTACGGGCAACCACGGTGATATTTCACAAACAAATTACTAACGAAACTACGAGAAATTCACTTTAATATGTTCAAAATAGCAGCATTTAATAACATTTCACATAAAAATCTGGGTAATAAAGTTTATGACTGCACTATGCTACGCCGTAGCTCGTAGCTCGTAGCACCGTAGCGGCGTAGCATATACGTAGCACTTTACTACGACAGACAACTGTTTTTATGAGAGTGTTACGTTTTGTCTACAAATTGTGTTGTGTAAATATATGGAAATAATGGTTTTGTGTTGTTAAGAGGCTTGTTTACATAATTTTTTGTACTTTTGTTTAAGGTGAAAAAAAAAACATTTACAATGTTTGACATTGTAGGAGACACAAAGATACTACAGATTATTAAATATAAAATTATTTTGACAAATGAAGATGAGATACAGCCCGCTGACAGACAGACGGACGGACGGACAGCGGATGCTTAGTAATAGGGTCCCGTTGGTTACCCTTCGGGTACGGAACCCTAAAAATAACTATTTGTAACATATTACGTTTAAGTAAACAGCAGGCACACATAACATAAATCCTCTAAACCAAATAGGATTGCGCCAGAACAATAGGAATCCATGACAAAATATTCGTCTGCATTCCACCTGAACTATTCCTTTGTTCCGCTCACAGAGCAATGAAATTAATTAATAAACATCATAATTGCGAGCTGCACAAATGCACAAAATAATAGGAATTCAATGAAAACGAGCACAAAAGGCACAAAGCGCCAGTGAGCACAAATAGCAATCCAATCTGCTTTAGCCAGATTCAAAAGGTTCTAGTGATGGGGTCATTGTGGTAACTGGTATCGGTATCGAACCTGAAATGTGTTGGTTTCGGTACTTTTACATGACGATTCAGATATACTACTTACAACATTTTGTTTTAATAATTAACAGAATTTATTCATTGAAGTAAGTAAATAATGTCACAGGATAAAATAAAAAGATAAAAATAATGGACAATAAAATAGAATTATAGTCAAATACATCAGGTCATTAAAATATTAATCAAAATACAAAATATCAAAAAAATAAAATACAAAAATCAATAAATAAGTTGTAAAAACATCATTAAAAAAATTATTAAATGAATAATAGCAATTGTCAATTAATAGTTTTCTGACTCGTTTCGTAAATACTATTTTTGTCATTCTCTTCCATTCTTAGGTCATTAGGAATATTGTTAAATATGTCGGAGTAGGACCATTCTCCTCGGCATCGTCATTAATGGTCACGAGTTTAGTGAGCGACATTCGGGTGAAATGCGAGCACAAAACAAAGTATTCACTGTTTCATACAATTTAATGGCAGTTTTTACAACGTTGCACAATTATATTCGAGCAGCAGGTTCATGACACCAATTTAACTTTATCAACAGCGATCAACCTCGATCATCCACCGTTCTCCCAACGATCTTCGCTCCGTCACGCAAAAGTCAAGAAAGTCAAGATGGCGCCTCGACCCTACTCTAGATTTATCCTCTGCTCTAAAAAAAAAACAAACTTATCAACTAAGCGTATGCAACCAACAATCAACTGTACTTTCTCTTCCTCCGACATATATTTTTATTGATGTACCGTGAGAGCTAGTGCTGTTTAATTTTACCTTTGACTGGGGTATTACGAGCGTGTTTTCCTCTCATACTCCTCCGCTATTCTTTTCTGATTAATTTCGTTGCAGGCTCCAAGACAATTCAATTAATTAAAAAATGCTCCATGCAAAACTATACGGTGGAGCGAAATGTAAATATTTAATATTCTTTACTCCCGCTGAGTTCCTGGTGCAATTCATTATCTCTTTCATTTCAATTACACTATACCTGAGCTTTTGTAGGTTTTTTATCATACGGGTATGAAGTAGATTAATTATATAGTTTTTAAATGACCATCGGTAGTGTATTGTAATAGAGCTATTTGTGTAAATTGGTATGCTAGGCGATTTTTAGTTTTATCCGTGTTCCGGAAAGCACGTAAAGCCGTTGGTCCCGTCATTTGTAGATTTTTTACAGTCGTTACAGGTAGTCAGTGGCCCGAAAGTCTGATAACCAGTCTTACCAAGGGGTGTGGTATTGCCCAGTACTAACTGGGTTGTGGAGGGTAAAAAAGAAGTCGCTCCACGTAGAAAACTGATGCTCAGCAGCATCCGGTTAGACTGGTAGCCGTCGCTAACATAGCTGGGAAAGTTTGTGATTTTTTTTTGTGTACTGCCTCTTCCTCCGACATATATTTTTATTGACGTACCGTGAGAGCTGGTGCTGTTTAATTTTACCTTTGACTGGGGTTCTTTTCTGATTAATTTCGTTGCGGGATCCAAGACAATTTAACTGTTTCTCTGGGACTTCGTCGAGCTACATTGTCTCGGCGCTTTTCTGGTGGTCGCCACTTTTGATTCGAGCTTTCAGGAGTGGCAGTGGTTTGGGAATAGTGTGGCGGGCTTATCACAAAAAAATACCACTTATAAATGGAGGAAGGAATAAACAGTATAGCGACTTGTGTAACTTTTTGTAAATTGTGCATCACATGTTATTATAACTGTTATTTTAGTTTATATCTTGTAATGTCTCTCTAGTTACTTATTAATTAAAGTAATCTGTGGAAGACGTAGTGGGTAGCATATTTATCATAGTTTAGTATGAGCCTTACTATACACTTGTAATATGTTTATTTTTCCTAAATTAATAAATAAAAAATAAAATTACAACCATTAAAGCAACTATGCGAAAATCTTAGTCAATAATTAAAGTACCGATAAAATTCTTTAAAAACTAAGACTTACCAAAAGTTCAAAGCAACTTGAACTAGGTTACCAAAATTTAATTACAGTGAAATCTTTAGGGTATAGAGTTCAAACATCTGCAACCAAACCGTTACGTCCGCAATGACTAAACATACTTGTTACTAAGATTAAAGTTAAACCATCTACACAAATAAATAAAATTGAAGTGTCTGTTAGTAATTTCAAAATAACAGCTTTTTACTGAATGCCTATGTAAGTATGTATATTTTGATATAGGTATAGCAAGAATATCATTTTTTTATACTGTCTGTCTGTCTGTTTGTTCCGGCTAATCTCCGAAACAGCTGGACCGATTTTGGTGGGACTTTCACTAGCAGATAGCTGATGATTGCTGATGTTATAGGCTAATGTTGTTTTAGAAAAAGAATTACAAATCCGTGCAAAAAAAATAAAACCCTTGAACTTGTTAACAAAATCCGATTCAAATAAGAAAGTCCTACTTAATATATAATGTAATAAATGCGAAAGTTCGTGAGGATGGATGGATTAATGGATGGATGGATGTTTGTTACTCTTTCAAGCAATAACTTCTGACCGGATTTGGAAGAAATTTGGTACACAGATAGTAATAACCTGGATGAAGACATAAGGTATTTTTTTATCCCAGTAGTAAGATCCTGTGGGACATTACCGGACTTCACGCGGGCGAAGCCGCGGGCATAAGCTAGTCTTGTAATATTTTATAATAGTTTCACGCGAACGAATGTCGCGGGCATAATACATCTACCAAGAATGGTAGCAATACCATAAAGCCGTCAGCATCTTCTATGTTTACATAAGGATAAAAACAATACCACAAGCATATACCATTTCAATATACATAATACATACCAGTAGCGAAGGGTCAATTTTTGTAAGAGGTAAGCCGGAGTATATGTATATTATCTTTAATGTGATTTTATTATTTGTCTATAGAATACTGACTGTGCCATTTTTCAAAGGGAAGCCGATAGGAATCGAGTTCTATGGAACCTTCGCCACTGATACATACCATATATAATAATACACTACCATGAATTTACATGTCACACACAACACACAATGCAGATAACGATGCGTCAAGTAGAGGTAATTAATTAGTGTGTCTTGTCTTAATTGATCGGAAGTGATTAACACTAGCCCCACACCCTCACAGACAGGCCTGTGTCCCAGCATTGGGAACATTATAGGCTTATAATTATATGGATTAACACTTCAAGATTAACGATGAAAGATGTCAATTACAAAATTTTATCGAACTTTTCTAATTATATGTTGAAAGGTGTTATCTATAATAAGTTTCTTTTCAAAGTTTATTTTTGAAGTTAAGCAAAGTTATTTGAAAGGAAATGCGTGCTAAAAATAGATGTATTAATTTCGTTTTATGCTAAGTTTAAATACCAATGTCGTTCCAGCTTTTCTTCATGTCATTGACACGGCAGTACTTCTTGTCGTCCGGAATCTTTGTCACCTCCACGGCGTCTTCGGTAGCAGCGAAGTGCTCTGAGGAGAGGATAGGAGGTGGTTCATAGTTTGCGACACAGTTCCACTTCCACATCTTGCTGGCGTTTCGTAGAGGTCCACTAAAACACTAGTTATAACGAAATATGGACTTTTTGGGAGCAGCGTTTAGTAGCTGACTGATTTTGACTGCCTCGTTGATCTAGTGATCGCAAGCGAGACTGCTGAGCTTTGAAGTCCTGGGTTCGATTCCCGGATCCAGAAAAGTGTTGTTGGGTTTTTCATTAAGGAATTTCTCAGTAGCAGCCACGCAGTCTGGATTTGTGCCCGGTTGATGGCAATAGGCTCGCTCCCTATAACATGGGACTTAAGCATAATTGGAGAAATATGGGTGTACTGTTAGATACACCTCAGCTTAAACCTTTTGGGATTACAGGCCTAATTAAATGTTATGTTATGTATTTTTACTAGCTTTTAACGGTTAAAAGTGCTGATAATCGGTCTAATTTGAATAAATAACATTTTATTCCATATATCACTTTTATTACAACTTTATTATCTTATCGATACAACCGGTAAGCGACATCCCTCTAAAAATAAATCCGCGTGGTATCTATCGACAAAATTCCCCCATCACTAGCACGTTTAATTAAAAAATGCTCCATGCAAAACTATACGGCAGAGCGGAATGAAAATATTTAATATTCTTTACTCCCGCTGAGTTCCTGGTGCAATTCATTATCTCTTTCATTTCAATTACACTATACCTGAGCTTTTGTAGGTTTTGTATCATACGGGTATGAAGTAGATTAATTATATAGTTTTTAAATGACCATCGGTAGTGTATTGTAATAGAGCTATTTGTGTAAATTAGTATGCTAGGCGATTTTTAGTTTCATCCGTGTTCTGAAAAGCACTTAAAGCCGTTGGTCCCGTCATTTGTAGATTTTTTACTGTCGTTACAGGTAGTCAGTGACCCGAAAGTCTGACAATCAGTCTTACCAAGGGGTATCGCATTGCCCAGTACTAACTGGGTTGTGGAGGGCAAATAGACTGTCGCTCCACGTTAAATACTGATATTCAGCTGCATCTGGTTTGACTGGAAGCCGGCCGCAACATAGTTGGGAAAAGGCTAGGTAGGATGTTAGGCGATTCTTACAAGACACCGCTCGTCCGCGGGCGTCGATGGAGGCGGCAGGAAGCGAATGTATTGACATTCGCCGCCCGTCCGAGCGGGTGAGCGGTGTAGTGAGGATCGCCTTAGTACTAGTAGCTGGTTCATATGAAGATGTACTACCGATTTCACTGAGGGTCTGTCACTTGTCACCCTATGCCTTAAGTAATAAGGTTGAAAAGTACTACTATGCCTTTTTTGTTTTTACTTATGTTCAGCCTGGACAATAAAGGCTCTACAGAGCAAATACTTCCCTTTCTCCTTTCCAATCGTCACTATCTTGAACTAATTTCAACCAATCCTGAGTAGGTGTCAAGTTTGTCATTTTTTTTGCTTTTACACACTCACACACACAACAATTCCTGTTTGAATGGTATACCTTGATAGGTCATCATCTGCCTAGCCTTTTCCCAACTATATTGGGGTCGGCTTCCAGTCTAACCGGATGCAGCTGAATACCAGAATTTTACATGGAGCGACTGCCTATCTGACCTCCACAACCCAGTTAGAACTGGGTAATACGATACCCCTTGGTAAGACTGGTTGTCAGACTTTTTGGGCCACTGAGTGCCTAACAACTGTCAAAGATCTACAAATGACAGCCGGGACCAACGGCTTAACGTGCTTTCCGAGGCACGGAGGAAACTCGGTATGTAATGGGTGGTCACCCATCCACAGACCAACCTAGGCAAGCACGGCTTAACCTAAACATCAACCCGAGCGGCTGTTATTATTTAGCCACGAGCTCCTCCTACCTATACCTTGATATAGGTAGGAGGAGGTATACCTTGATAGGTTCCGATTAAATTATGGGCGATTGAGACTTCACCTGTGTATTTAACCTAAGAGACTAAGTATAAGATGTTTTGTTTTCTATTTTATTTTACACAAGTTGCGTCCCGTGGTTTCACCCGCGTACGTTGATAATAAATTATAGCCTATGTTACTTCCTGATAATTTAGCTTTATATTGGCGAAAAAGTGGTTAAAATTGGTCCAGTAGTTTCGGAGCTTATTCGGTACAAACAAACAAAAAAATCTTTTCTCTTAATTACATTAGTAGGTATAGATAGTTTAATTTGTGTTCATATTTTTAATTTCATATAAAAATGAACAACTAATACTAAAAAATATCAGCTGCTCCATACATTATTGGTCACGTAACTCTAAAAATTTAGGCAGAACCTGATTTTTTTTTCGCGATTTAATGGTCGGTCCCATAGCAAAAGTTGTTTAATTTCATGAATACACGCCTTTAAAGTATTGCCAACTATTAAAAACTTACCCGGTATACATATATTTAACAAATGCCAACTGCAATTAAGCTCCACATTACCGACCAAACAACATTAGTATAAATATTCTGGATGCCATATAATTATAGATATGCATTTATCGACTAACGAGAACGAAACAATTCTATTTTAAAATCAAATTGAATCGCAACCGTTTTCCATGTGAATGGCTCGTCCAATTTACCCTGAGCTCAGCTATTTCATTAGGTACGCTGTCGGTCTTTCAATTTGCGCTTTGTACGGGGGATGGGGGGGTTCAGGTTGTGTTGGACGCTCACTGAATCAGCCCCGGGCCATTGGTGAGGTTTCTTCCACGTTTTATTCAACGCAGTCAGCGTTTTAGTTAAAATAATGATGATTTATATTATGATGTACAGGGGAAATGTAGGGGATGGGAACTGGATTTTCTCAGAGTTATTTTGCTACCCACCATTCTGGGTTTTAGTCTTCTGATAGTATCCTATAGATTACCTATCTATAGGATACTATCTTGGCTATTCTTTTCTGATTAATTTCGTTGCGGGATCCAAGACAGTTAAATTGTTTCTCTGGGACTTCGTCCAGCTTCATTGTCTCGGCGAATTTCTGATTGATTTTGGCTTTCAGGAGTTGCAGTGGTTTGCGAATAGTGTGGCGGGCTTGTTACATTAAATAAAAATTACCCATGGCAGTAAACAAATATAATATAAAATCATTCGTGACTTAGCAGTCAGTCAGTTTAGTTTATCAGTCGCGCCATGTTAAAAACTGGTATTCAGCTGCATCTGGTTAGACTGAAAGTCAGCCCTAACATAGTTGGGAAAAATCCAGACTGATGATGGTCAACCAGTGGTTGGTTGACCATCATCTGTCTGGATTTTTCACAGACAGAAATGAACAACAGTACAACTACAGTACTTTCACAGTTTTAATGCCTTGTGACTGGGACTGTAGCTATATTTTCATTCATACTGTAATATCATACATTACAGATCAGAGATATCAGAGATTACAGGCCTAATTAAATGTTATGTTAT
The DNA here is from genome assembly GCA_910589295.1 of Noctua janthe. Classification (NCBI taxonomy): domain Eukaryota; kingdom Metazoa; phylum Arthropoda; class Insecta; order Lepidoptera; family Noctuidae; genus Noctua; species Noctua janthe. The sequence continues at coordinate 4,638,688 of OU342556.1, read as the reverse complement.
GTATTTTTACTAGCTTTTAACGGTTAAAAGTGCTGATAATCGGTCTAATTTGAATAAATAACATTTTATTCCATATATCACTTTTATTACAACTTTATTATCTTATCGATACAACCGGTAAGCGACATCCCTCTAAAAATAAATCCGCGTGGTATCTATCGACAAAATTCCCCCATCACTAGCACGTTTAATTAAAAAATGCTCCATGCAAAACTATACGGCAGAGCGGAATGAAAATATTTAATATTCTTTACTCCCGCTGAGTTCCTGGTGCAATTCATTATCTCTTTCATTTCAATTACACTATACCTGAGCTTTTGTAGGTTTTGTATCATACGGGTATGAAGTAGATTAATTATATAGTTTTTAAATGACCATCGGTAGTGTATTGTAATAGAGCTATTTGTGTAAATTAGTATGCTAGGCGATTTTTAGTTTCATCCGTGTTCTGAAAAGCACTTAAAGCCGTTGGTCCCGTCATTTGTAGATTTTTTACTGTCGTTACAGGTAGTCAGTGACCCGAAAGTCTGACAATCAGTCTTACCAAGGGGTATCGCATTGCCCAGTACTAACTGGGTTGTGGAGGGCAAATAGACTGTCGCTCCACGTTAAATACTGATATTCAGCTGCATCTGGTTTGACTGGAAGCCGGCCGCAACATAGTTGGGAAAAGGCTAGGTAGGATGTTAGGCGATTCTTACAAGACACCGCTCGTCCGCGGGCGTCGATGGAGGCGGCAGGAAGCGAATGTATTGACATTCGCCGCCCGTCCGAGCGGGGTGAGCGGTGTAGTGAGGATCGCCTTAGTACTAGTAGCTGGTTCATATGAAGATGTACTACCGATTTCACTGAGGGTCTGTCACTTGTCACCCTATGCCTTAAGTAATAAGGTTGAAAAGTACTACTATGCCTTTTTTGTTTTTACTTATGTTCAGCCTGGACAATAAAGGCTCTACAGAGCAAATACTTCCCTTTCTCCTTTCCAATCGTCACTATCTTGAACTAATTTCAACCAATCCTGAGTAGGTGTCAAGTTTGTCATTTTTTTTGCTTTTACACACTCACACACACAACAATTCCTGTTTGAATGGTATACCTTGATAGGTCATCATCTGCCTAGCCTTTTCCCAACTATATTGGGGTCGGCTTCCAGTCTAACCGGATGCAGCTGAATACCAGAATTTTACATGGAGCGACTGCCTATCTGACCTCCACAACCCAGTTAGAACTGGGTAATACGATACCCCTTGGTAAGACTGGTTGTCAGACTTTTTGGGCCACTGAGTGCCTAACAACTGTCAAAGATCTACAAATGACAGCCGGGACCAACGGCTTAACGTGCTTTCCGAGGCACGGAGGAAACTCGGTATGTAATGGGTGGTCACCCATCCACAGACCAACCTAGGCAAGCACGGCTTAACCTAAACATCAACCCGAGCGGCTGTTATTATTTAGCCACGAGCTCCTCCTACCTATACCTTGATATAGGTAGGAGGAGGTATACCTTGATAGGTTCCGATTAAATTATGGGCGATTGAGACTTCACCTGTGTATTTAACCTAAGAGACTAAGTATAAGATGTTTTGTTTTCTATTTTATTTTACACAAGTTGCGTCCCGTGGTTTCACCCGCGTACGTTGATAATAAATTATAGCCTATGTTACTTCCTGATAATTTAGCTTTATATTGGCGAAAAAGTGGTTAAAATTGGTCCAGTAGTTTCGGAGCTTATTCGGTACAAACAAACAAAAAAATCTTTTCTCTTAATTACATTAGTAGGTATAGATAGTTTAATTTGTGTTCATATTTTTAATTTCATATAAAAATGAACAACTAATACTAAAAAATATCAGCTGCTCCATACATTATTGGTCACGTAACTCTAAAAATTTAGGCAGAACCTGATTTTTTTTTCGCGATTTAATGGTCGGTCCCATAGCAAAAGTTGTTTAATTTCATGAATACACGCCTTTAAAGTATTGCCAACTATTAAAAACTTACCCGGTATACATATATTTAACAAATGCCAACTGCAATTAAGCTCCACATTACCGACCAAACAACATTAGTATAAATATTCTGGATGCCATATAATTATAGATATGCATTTATCGACTAACGAGAACGAAACAATTCTATTTTAAAATCAAATTGAATCGCAACCGTTTTCCATGTGAATGGCTCGTCCAATTTACCCTGAGCTCAGCTATTTCATTAGGTACGCTGTCGGTCTTTCAATTTGCGCTTTGTACGGGGGATGGGGGGGTTCAGGTTGTGTTGGACGCTCACTGAATCAGCCCCGGGCCATTGGTGAGGTTTCTTCCACGTTTTATTCAACGCAGTCAGCGTTTTAGTTAAAATAATGATGATTTATATTATGATGTACAGGGGAAATGTAGGGGATGGGAACTGGATTTTCTCAGAGTTATTTTGCTACCCACCATTCTGGGTTTTAGTCTTCTGATAGTATCCTATAGATTACCTATCTATAGGATACTATCTTGGCTATTCTTTTCTGATTAATTTCGTTGCGGGATCCAAGACAGTTAAATTGTTTCTCTGGGACTTCGTCCAGCTTCATTGTCTCGGCGAATTTCTGATTGATTTTGGCTTTCAGGAGTTGCAGTGGTTTGCGAATAGTGTGGCGGGCTTGTTACATTAAATAAAAATTACCCATGGCAGTAAACAAATATAATATAAAATCATTCGTGACTTAGCAGTCAGTCAGTTTAGTTTATCAGTCGCGCCATGTTAAAAACTGGTATTCAGCTGCATCTGGTTAGACTGAAAGTCAGCCCTAACATAGTTGGGAAAAATGAACAACAGTACAACTACAGTACTTTCACAGTTTTAATGCCTTGTGACTGGGACTGTAGCTATATTTTCATTCATACTGTAATATCATACAGTGTCTGTAACTGGCCTACTTGAAATAAATGCTTTGATGTTTTTTTTTCAAACAGTGCTTACAGAACCCAGGATCCGCTCTTGAATTGTGTTCATAAAATATCGGTATTTATTTATGTCTCGGTTGGAATTCCAATCTTTATCCTTGCATGCATTGATCCTCTTTGCCATTGCATCAAATGTATTAATTCCATCTCTTTTTAGCACAGCTTCACCCCAAACCGACTGACAGCGAAACGTTCACCACACGGCTGTCAACTAGTGATTTCACCACAGCCGTAATTGATTGATTTGCACCTAAATTATAGCGAGAGACCGCATCAAACGCGGTCGGAACTGCCAATCAATCAGACTAGCCGGCTGTCCAGTGGCTGGCTTATATCATGTACAGCCAGATGTCCGACAATAACGATGTGGACCATTTGTTGTTAGATAAACAGTAAAGGTTCAGCCAAAGTGGTACAAGCCTTATTGTCTATGGGTTTTTCCGTTGGAAAAAATAAAGAACTTTAATAACCTGTTTTAATGTATTTTCAAAAATCATTCCTTAGTAAAGAAAGAAAGAAAACATGTTTATTTCACACACTCCGCAAGTGCACACAACATACAGGGTGTAAACGGACCCTTCACGAAGCCGTCAACCAAGCATTCTGTACATCAAACCAAGTAACTTTACGCAAAAATTATTGCTGGGATACAACTTTGTTTAGCTGAAATATCATGTTTTACGGTAGGACTCAATGTAACCACTCAAAACATTGTGCTGATGGATGGATTGAATAGCACGGGGGTCGTGGATGTTTTTAAAGTAAAAATCTTACATTAAAAACAGGTATGTAAAAAAAAACTTGTGAAAAAGTTGGAACTTTGACCCATAATATCTCCGTAACTAGAAGGTTCCCAGGTATGTAAAAATGATCGCAATGACGTGAAGAACAAGTGCCTTTCGGCTTCGTTAAGGGGCTTGTTACACCCTTTATTATGAAAATAAACTTTAATCTAAACAAAAAAAGAATATAATATTGTGTATCTCATAAGGCTGAACCAAATAAGCCACTTCAGCAAAATACCGGGCAACCAGTACCCGACGCTAGCTGCTCGGTCAGTGGTGGCGGCCCCTACTTACGAGCAGTAAGTCATTTCATCACCACTGCTCTCAAAAACGGTGAAGGAAAATATCGTGAGGAAACCGGCATGTACTAGAACCAAAAATTGGAAGACATGTGACATCTACAAACCCGCACTGGGCCCGCGTAGTGAATTATAGCCCATTCCCTCTCGTAGAGAGGAGGTCTGTGTTCCAGCAATGGGAACATTATAGGCTGAGTATGTTATGCTATGTATGCTAGTCCCCGACGCTGAGATAGTGACGTGACGGACGTAAAACATGTTACAAACTACTGGAATTCGTTGATAAAGAAACTCTTGTACAATATAATATCATGCTTCTAGTTCCAGCCCTAGTGATTTAGACATTGTCTGTTAGTGAATTTAAAGTCTTCGGCAGCAACATCTTTTTATCTAACACCAACTTTCTGCGATCACTGTATTATGCAAAAAATACTCTGACCTTTCATAGCGATCTGAATAGTAACCTCAACAATAAGATAAAATAAAAAAGAAGAAAGATATCACCGACGCTGGCAACATCGGCTCGGCTTACAGATTAAATATTAATTACAGACATATCCTGACATTTAAGACCCTCCTACTTAAGCCTCAAGATCTACTTAGCCTTTAAAAGAGAGCGGGGATTAAACTTTTTCCGACTACTGTTAAAGTCTTAAACGGTAATCCGATTTACTTCTGCTTGACATTTCAAATAATAGAAAGAAATGAAATTGATTCCGATCAGTTGGCGATTTTTCTTAATCTTATTAAAAGTTAATCGTTTGCGGTATATATCGATTTTGTTTGAGTAGATTTCATTAAGGGAATACCATAATACAGGGTGTCAACAGACCCTTCACATAGCCGTCAACTAAGCATTCTGTACATCGTACTAAGTAACTTTACGCAAAATTATTGCTGGGAATCGACTTTTTTTTTGGAGTGAAAAATCACGTTTTACCGTAGGACTCGAAGGAAAGCACTCCAAGCATTGTGCTGATGGATGGATTGAATAGTACGGAGGTCGTGGAGGTGTGTGAAGTAAAAATCTTACATTAAAAACATGTATTTTAAAAAAAACTTGTGAAAAAGTTGGAACTGGTTCCCAGGTATGGTCAAGAACAAAAAAATGATCGCAAAGACGGGTAGAAAAAGTGCCTTTTGGATATGTTAAGAGTCTATTTACACCCTTTATATACAGAACAGTGATGACTGTTCTGTATATATTAAAATAGTCAAATACGAAATGGAAAGAAGGAAGGGAGGCCTTGGCCCTGCAGTGGGACACATCAGGCTCATAATATTGTGAGCGAAGTTACTCAACTAACATTCTAGATTTTTTGATATTGTTGACAGATTTGATTTTCAGTATAGTATTGTAGAACTCGAGCCTGACCAATCCTGGCACATAGACTTTTAGGTAAGCAAAACCACATTTAGAAATCAAGAAACCTTTGTGCATTGTCATGCCAATTTCTAGGAACCTTTACATAATAGGGGATAGTGTCAATCATTCGTCTATTGTTTCCACTATGTAGGTTAAGTTATTTTTAGTTAGACATGTATGCTCTGTAATGTCTTTAAGATCTTTAAACACCATGTTTGACGCAAATTAATTTTATTTCTATTTCTAGAACTGACGATTTGCATGTCGGAAAATCCTTTACACAGGATTTTTAGAATAACGAAAAGTTTTATGACTCATAATGGCAATAAGATTATATGAAACATAACATATCATTAGAATCTACAAGTTCATCTTAGAGGGAATCTACGGAAATTTTATCCCGTTGTTTTTTTTTTGGATTTTTGTTGAGCTTCTTCTTGTTAAAAAATTATCTATTATGCTCGTACCATAACCTAAAACCTTCAAAGTCAAAAAATGACAAGCTGCAAATATTAACAAAGAAAAGTTTCAATCAGAAATTAATCACGCGTCTATATAAAATGAGGAGCGTCGATTCTCGTCGACAATAAGCCGATAGAGTACGTCCCCAAGGGACCACAAGTACCTGCTCTCATTTCTCCATAAAATTGATCTAGTCGAAGCGAATTTATACCTTCATATTTTTGCGTCTTGTAGGTGTTTATAGATGGAAGCTTTGTGTTCTTGAAAGTGGAGTGTTGATAGAGGGTCTGCATTAACTGTTTAAAAAGCTGAGAAACTTGAATTTAACATAAAATGAATACGTTATACAGGTGGTCCCCATAATTAAGAATAGGACGGGCGACATTTCAGATAAGTCGAACTATCGACCTATATCTCTCGCAACCACAATGGCAAAAGTACTGGACGGTATGATTGATTCTAGCTTGAAGGAATGTCTATCCGTGCATGACTCACAGTTCGGGTTTCAACATGCACTGTCAACGCAAAGCGCCATAGTAAGTCTCAAGCATACGGACAGTATTACACTGATCGAAGGACGCCGGTATACGCCTGTTTTCTAGATCTCTCCAGAGCTTTCGATCTGCTAAATTATGATGTACTCTGGAGAGAGCTTGAAGATAGGGGTGTATCGGTAGGTGTCCTCAGGATCCTACAGTATTGGTATGGGAACCAAGAAAATGTTGTTAGGTGGTCCAATGCACTCTCTGGGACTTATAGGTTGGAATGCGGTGTGAGGCAGGGTGGTCTGACCTCCCCTAGGCTATTTAGCACATATATAAACGGAATAATCGTGGACCTCAGCAATATGCGAGTGGGATGTAGCGTCCATGGTGTAAAAATAAATAGTGTCAGCTACGCTGATGACATGGCGTTGCTGGCACCGACAGCAGGTGCTGTAAACGAAATGCTGCGGGTCTGTCAGGCGTATGCTGCCTCGCACGGACTTATTTATAATGTCAAGAAGTGCGAATACATTGTCTTTAAGGCCGGCGGTGAATGCTCAGATACTATACCTGACATTACCCTAAACGGCTTGAACGTCAAAAGAGTGACAACATTCAAATATCTAGGGCATCTTCTCGCCGACGACCTTAAGGACAATGTTGACATTGAAAGGGAGCGTAGGGCACTGGCGGTCCGAGGTAACATGTTGGCCCGAAGATTCGCTCGGTGTGGCAGTCAAGTAAAAGTAACACTGTTTAAGGCATATTGCCAGAGCTTTTACACGGGGAATCTTTGGGTCAACTATACCAAAAGAACGCTGGATGACCTACGCGTTCAGTATAATAAGATTTTTAGGATGCTGTAGGGACTGCCTCGATGGTGCAGCGCTTCTGCGATGTTTACGCAAAACCGAACTGACGGCTTCCATGCCGTCATTCGCAAGAAAACCGCGTCGCTGTTGTCAAGGTTGCGGACGAGTGCCAACAGCATTCTTAAAACTGTGGCGGAGAGTATCGACTCTCCGATTATTAAAGGTTTTGTGAGAAGGACAATCACTCAACATTAATTTGGGGTTGTCCTTTTCACAATACTATCTATTCTGTATCTCTCTATTTTAGTTTAAGTACTAACACTAGTAATAAGTTATTTTATTGTTTACTAACACGTTGGATCATTGTTGTCCGAAAAATAAAGAATATTATATTATATTATATACCCCATTAGTTTTAGTATATGCGCAACCTGAAACACGTGGCTAGTATTTTTATGTAAAGAATCTATGTACAATTTTTCAAAACTGTATCATGAAAAATCATAAAGTTATAAGCTTGTTCTGTTACTTAGTTGTCCGCACAAAAATGTGGTCACCACGCAGCGCGCGCCTCCAGCGTCGTCTTGAGCTCATTGATAATAATAATTTGGCAGTAGGTACCTAAATTATTGCGATAGGTACTTTTAAGGTCGCTCGGTGGCCAACTTTTAACTTTTTTTAATATTTTTGGGAAAAAATATAACATGGTTTAAAAATTATTGGAATCGATTCAGTTACTTATTCTGAACAAAATATTCAGGTTTCGCATATACTAAAAATTATTTTGTAGATTAGAAACTTCACAACCAAACTTATACTGTCACTTACGGGATATCTTCCGTGATTGTTCATGCCTCCCTTACTCCCATATTGGGAGCTCAAAATAATGAACAATCACGGAAGATATCCCGTAACTAACAGTATAAGTACAGTTTTAAACCGTGAGAGCTTAAAACAGTTATTACAACCAAATATGTTTGTATGGACAATGTAATTTAGGTGGGTTAAATTTAATGTTGATCTTACAATAGGTAGTATTGCTACATTGACTTTTAATTTATATGGCGTAAGAAAATTCTACTTATCTACCTGTCAATAATGCCAAAATATATCCTCGGATTCCATTTTGCTAAAAGCTTGGGTAAATCTCGAGCAACCTTTTAATTAAAGAAAACTTTGAAATCTATTCGGTTCTCGGGAACGGCTCCCGGGAATAAGTATCAGTCTATTTTAGAATCTATTTATTTACGAGACCACATATCTGTATAAAAATCTATTCATACGTATAACAAATACCAGGGCAGCAGGCAATAGCGGAAGTTTGGCGGTGATCTGCATAATGTTCTAGAGTACCGCAATGCGAACCGAATTGCATTCATCACCGCCAGAATTATAACTGATTTCTATATGCTAATGGGTTCATGCTATATACGATACTTTGAGGGTTTGCTTTAGTTTTTTTGTCATTAAAGAAATTTAAGAATATTGGGGTGGCTTATAACGGAGCCAGACACCTGAACTCCTTTTGTAATGGTTCCACTGACTTAGTTAAAGCCATGAAGAAACAGTAGGACCTACATACAGCGACACTGATTTAGAAAAAAAAAAGTATTAATTTGACATAAGCTATCGAAAACCTTAGTTATGTGATTTTTTTTTAAAGTCACTGAAAGAAACTAGAAATACGATGCACTTTGAATGTGTGAGCCATCTGAACTCATTTCTTTGTAGTAACACTAGAATCCTATGAGAGGAGCTCGTGGCTAAATAATAACAGCCGCTCGGGTCGATCTTTAGGTTAAGCCGTGCTTGCCTAGGTTGGTCTGTGGATGGGTGACCGCCCATTACATACCGAGTTTCCTCCGTGCCTCGGAAAGCACGTTAAGCTGTTGGTCCCGGCTGTCATTTGCAGATCTTTGACAGTCGTTAGGCAGTCAGTGGCCCAAAAAAGTCTGACAACCAGTCTTACCAAGGGGTATCGTATTACCCAGTATCTAGCCTTTTCCCAACTAAGTTAGGGCTGGTTTCCAGTCTAACTGTATGCAGCCGAAAACCAGTATTTAACATGGAGCAAATGCCTATTTGACCTCTACGAACCAGTTAGTACTGGGTAATACGATACCCCTTGATAAGACTGGTGGTCAGACTTTCGGGCCACTGGCTACACCTGTAACGAATGTCAAAGATGTACAAATGACAACCGGGACCAACGCCTTTACGTGCTTTCCCAGGCACGGAGGAAACTCGGGATGTAATGGGTAGTCAACCATCCACGGACCAACCTAGGCAAGCGCGGCTTAACCTGAACATCAACCTGAGCGGCTGTTATTATTTAGCCACGAGCACCTCCGATTAGGGACCGATATTGGATTAGTTACCTATATATTTTTCTTTTCAACCGTTTATTTCGTCAGAACAAACAAAAAAACATTCAGGGCCATATTTAGTGACCTACTCTTTATTTTCCGTTTATGTTCCTTTCGTAATAGTACCAATACAAATCAAAATGAAAAAAGACCCCGAATGCAACCATAAACAGAAAGGAACATAAACCAGCCACCTGATCCATTAGAAGGCTACGCCATAGCCATTAAAAATGGATTCGTTCTTCTATCTGTCGTTTCGGCGCGAAACCGGTACGTTTTCAATTACCGATAAATCGGGCAGTTCGTTCTCTTTACCCATTGGCCCATATTCTGCGGTCGTTCGACAATTATTTCATTTAAATGAACTCGTATTGCGGTTGTGAATTTAAATAGGTTATTTGTTCATTAATTCCTGTTATTGTTCTCCGTTATATGTTGAGTTATATGTAGTCTAATAAAACCTGTGGACTGGTGACCTGACCTGGTTCAGTAAAGAGAAAGTCCTCATCTTTTCCATAAAAACTATAATGCTTTACGCGGAATAGCCATAATTTGATTCCGATCAACTTGACGTAAATCTAAGGCCGCTTTCACATTAATACTTTAGCAGCGCGACAGTAGCGCGGCAGAAGCACATTCGCAAAAAAAAAACTAAAAGAAAACGTTTTTTGCCGTTTGGACGTTAGACGCGCGACTGACGAGCTGCTAAAGTCGCCTAAAGGTCACAGCACACATATCAACTCGGAAAGGGATCGGCACTGTATCAACTCGAGTCGTTCAGTATTCTTTGTATGAAACTCCCTACACACTAATCGGAATCGTAACGTAATCGCCTCGCCTCGGGATAAGCTCACGAACCGCGGTGCGGTGAGTGGTCTACTCGCTTACGGCTTGTCGTCCCCGCGCTTACGTCTCTCCGTACCCGAGCTTACGTCTCTTCGTCCACCCTTAGGCACACTACTGTTGCCTCACGTGCTGTCATTCACAGGGCAACTGACTTACATTCACAAGCCGTGAGCTCGGCGTCGGTGAGCCGTAAGCGCGGCGTCGGTGAGCCGTAAGCGCGGCGTCGGTGAGCCGTAATCGCGGCGTCGCCTAGCCATCGCCGAGTCGACGGTTGACGCCTGTTTGACGGCGAGGCGAAAGGCGATACGGTGCCGAACCCTTTTCGAGTTGATATGTGTGCTGTGACCTTTAATGTGAATGTGTGCGGTATAAATATACCTATGGTTATTTTTTAAAACATAGTGACAATTTTCTTAGTCTTGTCCCGTCTATCGCTCGTAAACATTTGAATGTGTTTCTGAGGTATGAACGTAAATAGTAAAGAGAGTACGGGATTAGGTATCGTATTAGTAAGATACGATACCTAATCCTGTAATCACTCGACAAAATCCATACCTACCTGTATACAGGACACTTTTTAATAATACCCCTCTGCCTATCCCAGTCTTTTATCTCGAACATCTTTATGGGGGAAATTTTCGTGAGAATTCTAATTAAATTTCTTGAAAGCAAGTCCCCGAGAATGGGACCCAAGGAACCTCTACCTAAGCCGCGGTGCCAATGTCTTAAGGAAAAAGCGGGAGAGGTATTATGTGAGACAAATGTACGTTAATTAGGAAATAAAACGAAATTAGAAATAAATTGACGTTTTTTTTTATTGGTCGTTTCGGTACTTGAGAAAAGTCAAGTATCATCGTCAATAATGTACTAGATGTTATAAGTCATGCAGAATCGGCATCTTGGTAGAATTCCGCCTAACCTTAATTCACGGTTTCACAATTTAGAGGGGTAAGTAGGTATTTTGTTTAAGCTTTTATTTAGCTTGCCTTGTTAGTTTGTATTGGTCAAATCTAGCAATTAAAGACCAATCGATTGAGCTGAAATTTTGCACACACCTTTGGTTCTGGTGACAATATATTTTTATGCAGCCAGTATTGCCTCATCACGTTAGAATTCCTCAACGGTTAAAAGCACGGACACGAAACTTTGTATAAGCGTTCAATGTTAAACCTTATTTTCGTCTTTTTATTTTAATAAAAGATTATTTTAAAGAAAAGTTTAATTTATTTATAAATTACACTAAAACTACTGGCAAATAAACTTTCTGAGTATTTGTTTATTTCTGGATCTAATGTTGTGTACTATCTACGTCCACTGTCGAAATGACAAACCTAACTACTACTGGACTTATTTATACTGTCACTTACGGGATATCTTCCGTGATTGACATTATTTTGAGCTCCCGATCCCAACCTAATTTGAGCGAAAAATCTCAAGTACCAACCTCTCTGCCGTGTAAATAATTACAGTTAAAACAACCTGAACATTCTGATTAATTACTTCGCATTCAATACCTAACATTAGAGTTAATATCTTAACAGTCAGCAATAAAACTTTTTGACCTTACATAAATGCCGTGTTTCCGCTACCAGTTACGCTAGAAGCAATAAACTGAAAACAATTACCCCAACGTTTGTAACTTGCGGTGCCAGCGGAGTGTCCAATTTGTTGAGCGTACGATTTACGGAAGTCCACCTGTGAGCTGCGAGGTCGTGGTCCACTTTAATGTCGGACAATAATATTCATTTCTGAGAATACAGCAGTATGTAGGACGAATAGGACAAGGTTTGTTAACAAATCTGCGTCACACTATGACATTGATGGCCTCGCTATTCCAGTGGTCGCAAGCGCGACTGATGACCATGAAGTCTTAGGTTCCCCAGATTGTTTTTGAGATTTTCTATCAGGATCTTTTCAGTAGCAGGAAATGAGGCTGGATTTGTGCCCAATTAAAGTCAATAGCCCTGTTGATGGTAATCGAACATAACATACATTCATACTGATACTGGAAATTAGATAAAATATCTTTATCTTTTACATAGTATAAAACAAAGTCACTCCCGCTGTTTGTACGGCTAGATCTTTTAAACTTCGCAACGGATTTGAATGCAGTTTTCAGCAATAGATAGAGTGATTTAATAGGAAGGTTTATATGTATACTAGATGTTCCCCGCGACCTTCGTCCACGTGAAATTTTATAGCCTATAACCTTCCTCGATGAATGGGCTATCCAACACTAAAAGATTTTTTCAAATCGTACCAGTAGTTCCTGAGATTAGAGCGTTCAACCAAATAAACAAACTCTTCAGCTTTATAATATTAGTATAGATTGCACCCGTGCGAAGCCGGGACGGGTCACTAGTTTTTTAATAAATTAAGAATTTAAAAAAAGTTTCATATTTTGAGTTTCTGCTACCTTTTTCAACTTATGATGGCAATAGAGGGGGCGGCCAATTTTCGGTCAACCTCGTGCAGCAAAACCCACGCTACACCACTATCAGAGTGCTGGTGTGCATCATTTCGTGATAAAACCGTTTATTTTTATAAGTACGTACCTACTGCCATATAATCGTCTGTTTCTTTAATGGGTGAATTATTTCAGTGTGTTCTTGAATTGAACTGAGTGAAAAGAGTTTACAGTGGTTTAATACTTAGGGATTTGTTAAGGCGGTGCCAATTTTAAATACATACCACATTTAATAGTATGATTAGTGTTTGAGTATCCTGGGTTTGTTACCCAAGTTGGGCAAAGCGCTAAGAAATCCAAAACCAATATTGTTTTAATCTTATTCAGAGCGGGAAAGAGATAGAGTTAGTCGTCCTGTATAGCTCTATCTCTTTCGCATTCTTGAATAAGATGTACGCTTCAAGACGTCATGGTAGACCACAAGGCACACCGTCTTCCGTCTCCGTTTGCAAGAAACTTTGGATAAGTGTCATTTCTTTCCGACCATGAGACGCAACATAGGCAACGTTACTTAACGTGTGCTAAATAGATTAGGCAATCTATTTAGCACACGCTAAGTAACGTTTATAGACCTGCAAGCTGAAGGCTAGATAATTTGCTGGATAAAATTCTTAGAGAGACACAACAGCCTCACGTCCATTCCGCTGAGCTGGGAAGGAGTAAAGTAAACACAGAGATAATATCCAATAATCTCCAAATTCACCTCTGGTAACCCTAAGAACTGCTAATGCACCGGCAGGCAGTTACTATAAAAGCAGTAATTACCGCTCGACCTTTCCCCGGCTGCCGATGACAGTAAACTTTTACTGCCACTAAAAATTATGGCCGGCCAAGTGAATCGATAGCTGTGTACTGCAAGACTGATCTTTTTCTTCGAATCTTTCAACTGGTTTCGGCAAATAATTTCACCTCATATTACACATAGGTGCATGGTGATTAAATAAGCAACTGAACATTGCCTTTTTTTCTAGAAATAATTGTTCGAGGCAAGGGCGTCGCCAGCTTTTGGGCCTGGGGGAGCAGAAGTGTACGAGTAAAAACCGACTTTTAAGGGTTAAGTTTACTATTTATGGATGCAGCTGAAGTGCTTCTAAGAATCCATAATGCAATAGCCACTTCCAAAAGGATAGGCAAAGTTAAGATTCAAGAGAAACTAGGCTGCAAGAGCAAGCAAAGCGAGCTCGAAAATTTTACATCTTTCTTCGAATAAATTCAGATAATTTGAGATCAAACTGCCCACATGCTCCATTTTTACAACCTTGTGTATGTGATGTATGCCATAATTGCCGATTAATATTAAGGTCTAGGGACAAGAGGCTAATAATTTATTTCAACCTCTGTCTATTCCGGTCGATCATGCGATTGGCACTTCGCACTTCTATTTAATTTAGATTTCTACTTATTTAGATTTCCAATAGAAGTGCCAATCCAGAGGCAGAAAATTATAACTTTTTTTAATCTGAGCCTCTTGACTCCCCCCTGCCCGGCCCCCTCCCCCGTAATGGATGGTCACCCATCCACAAACCGACCTTCATGGCAAATGCTGCTTTACCTTGAAGATCGACCCGTGTGGTTTTTTTATGTAGCCACGATCATTTTAAAATAATAGGCAAAAAAAATTGTATAGAAAATGAAATAGCTTTCTCCAGAGAAGTTCATCCGTAGTGATTCTATTGGCTCAGATAAATAAGTTTCTCCGCTGAAACTTGATTTACTGTGGCGTAGCAGGCAGACTCCGACAGTCGCTTCGCAGTTAACTCGATTTCGTTTTATTGCACATTTACTGCTGCCTCGGTTACTTGTAGCTTTTATAATAGAGCAATAATCTTGGCGGATAGTCGAAGTTATTTGAGGTAGTTTTATGTCGTTTGTTTATATTTGATTATAGAACAGTTGAGAGAAAGAGATTGAGTAGAAATGCACTAATATGATTTAAATCGTCTAATTATTAGTATCGAATGATCGCGAGGAGCCTTGGCTTCCTCGTGAATTGACGAGAAGAAGCACACTATCAAGAGAAGTGGAAAAGTGAGGGGCGACCTTTGGATAAAAAACAACTTCAATGAAATCCATTTGGTGTGGGACAAAATTGTCTCTCCCTCCATATGTTCACTCACAGGCAAATTCTAACTGTCGAAGTAATTGGCAGTAGCAAAGCCTAAATATTTGCGTGTCACTAAAATCTATTACTATCCAAATTTAGCATCAACTAAGTTGATGGTTGCTGTGTAATAAAAGGAGGATTGAATATTAAAGAGTTGCTATAAAGTTCATGTTTTCTTTGCGACTTGGATTCTAGTAGAACTTATGAACATAATAACTGCTGTAGAAAAATATTATAACTCAAAAGCCTAATATTCAGGTGACAAAAACAAAATATTTCAATCACCTGACATGACAGCTAGCAACGTCAATAACGTCATTGCGACACAACACGTAAAAGGGAAAACCATAATAATTTGTATAAAACAGTTGTTTAAACTCCATTAAATACAAAAACGACGATAAAAACCACCGAAAATGGCTTCAATACCACTAATGTACGCTCAGGAGGATTGTGAGTTGGGAGGAAAAGAAGGAATCGAGGTAAACTGACAATTTTTGTACTTTATGGCGAACAGTGAATGTTGTCCTCAATGTTTGTCCTTCAACATATTGTGCCTAAAACATTAAACTCGCTTCAACGAACATGTCTGCTTCTAGAATGTATTCATGTGCTAATTTTCCATTCATTTTGAGGCATAAACAAGTTTTATTTTTCTATGGTGGCGCAAATAATCTCTGATTGTTTCATTTCCACATGATTATGTACAATGTTAAGGCCGTTGATAAGATAAAGCCTCATTTTATAAATTGAATGTGTTCTGCTAATTCGGAATTTTTTGCTGTTTTTTATCAGTTAATTATTATGCTGAATGGCTACATAATAAAAATATGTTATCATGGTCAAACCAGGAACTCTCCAATGCAAACATAAGTAAATAGAACCTCCATTTTGTATATTCAGCAGCTGTGTACCTGTACATATTAGAAATTATGACTGTTTACTCAGTGCTTTTCATTCTAGGTAAGCATTAATCTTCTGGAAGTATTTTCATTACCTTAAATTATTTTAAATCTCTTGACTACTCCATTTTTAGACAATATTCATTTTATTTAACTAGGAATTTCACCAGCTTTAAAAAAAAAACAGGGTATTCCCTTCAATATCCTAAATGTAGGTATTTAGGATATGAGTAGACTAATTTATACTTGTGACTTCATCCTTGTGGATCACAAAGAAGGAAAAAAAATAAAACTACAACTTCAAACAGCTGACATAAATTCTTCTTAAAGCAAGTTTTTCACATTCTTATGTTACACAATAATATGCTACTCTTGGATGATCAAGATATTAATTAAGAAACTTGAAAGTAGAGATAATTTGTTTTAAAAAAAAGTACCTAATTCATTTTATAAAATAAAAATCAACTTTATTCTATATTACTCAAGAAATTGTCTATGTCAGTCACATCCTGTTTTACTACTGATTTATTTATGCTTAGTAAAGTAACAAAAATCTCTGCAAACTTCCACATTATAACAACTTAATAATAATTTACGCACTTGGTATGCTCCCTGGTGGATAAACAGAATCAATCAAAATCAGAAGTCATTTCTTCAAGTTAGGCAATCAGAAATTTTTGAACATCAAAGTTTACAAAAGATGGTCCCCCAAAATGGCCACCCTTCGCCACTTCCTAGTGTTTCAACTGGGAAGTGAATAAAATCCCTAGCAAACATCTGTTAGGTAAGAAAAACCAGATTTAATGACCCACTCCCATCACAGAGTGCGCCTGTGTGAGTGTCCCAGCAGTGGAAACATAGTTTGCTTATGCTAAAAAACCAACTGTTCTCTAATTTTACAGGAAGATTTCTCCTACCGCAACAATGTGGCTAATGCCGACAAAGAGATCCGTCTGGGGTTCGTACGCAAAGTCTATGGTCTTCTCTCAGTGCAACTCCTGGCCACTGTTGCAATCGCCGCGACATTCCATCTTGTTGAGCCTGTGAAGACCTTCATACATCAGAAGTAAGTGGAATGTTTACTTTTTATAACTGCATTCTAGCCTAGGATTATAGACAAACCACTTTAATGAGTTACATTAAGCATCCACAAAGTCCTAACAATATCCCACAGGTAAACTGCTTTAAAATAACCATAATCCACATAGGTATTATGATACTAATACTAATTGAACAAATACGTGATCAACCTTGATAATAATCATAATTTATTTCAGAATATTCCATTTAAATTGATACCTTCTCCAGGACTCATTAAAGCAGATGGTCTATAGAATTTGTCCTACTTATTTTAGTTACCTGAACTACAGTTGAAAAATAAAATTAACATTATATTGGCTTGACTATTGTTGTAGTTTTCCTCATTTTCAATAAGCTTGC
This sequence comes from Noctua janthe, assembly GCA_910589295.1. Taxonomy (NCBI): domain Eukaryota; kingdom Metazoa; phylum Arthropoda; class Insecta; order Lepidoptera; family Noctuidae; genus Noctua; species Noctua janthe. Next base: position 4,621,400 of record OU342556.1, on the reverse strand, counting down.
ATTTTAATTCTTGTTTCCTTGTCTTAAGAATGACTGTCTGACAGATATTTTCCTCATGCATGAAGAGTTAGTAGATTGCAACGGCTAGTGTTAAATCTAAACTTGCTTAATACTACAGGGACAACAAATGTCTTCTGGTTCCGTTTTTTACAGGACAGTGGACACGACAGGACTTTATTCTAAATCTTCTAAATGATGTCCTGGTCACTATGGGCTTTTCGTTTAGCTGAGTTAGTGCCAGAGGTAACTGCGCGTATGGGAGGGCTGTTGACGCCAGTCAGGGAGCGAATGACTGAGCTCTCGCGATGCATCACCTCACCACAGTCACCACACCCCTCCCGCACCGCGCAGCTGCCTCGGGGACTTCAGAGTTAAGCGATTGGCTTGTAATAGCCAACTTATCTGCTAAATATGGCTATTACAGCAGATCCCTCAGAAATATGCGCAGCAAATGTGGACATAATTTAAGAAGAATAAACGTTCCTTTCATTTCTATTCCAGTGATTGGATGGTGATAATAGCGTTTATACTCAGCATGATCGTGCTGTTCGCGCTCATCGCCAAGAGGAAGGACTCTCCCGCAAATCTTTACTTGCTGGCTGCTTTTGTAAGTATAGATCTTAGATAATTCGTTAGATGGTTCCAATATAGCCATTCAAGTAACAAATACAATTAAGAAGTATCTAAATGGCGCCGTGAGCTAGTTTGTGGTTAAAAATAAATTAATAGCTAATTTATAAGTTTGGGAATTACTTAGCTCTAGGAAATTTTAAGAAGGCTCAACATCTCATCTTGAACGCCACAAAATATATGCACACACAAGAATGATTGATGAATCACCCTAACCAATGAGCTTGACAGTGGTCAAGGCATAAATGTGTCCGAAATATGGGTGTACTATACTATAAGAAAGCCTTGGAAAAAGGGGTAATATTGTTATGTTATTGTGTGGCTGTAATAACACCAATTTACCCATCTGCTATTTCAGACGGTGGTACAAGCGTACTCAGTGGGCGTGGTGGTCTCGTACTACAACACCGCCGTAGTCCTGCAGGCGCTGACGCTTACCTTCGCTGTGGTCTTCTCCCTGACCGTCTTCACGCTCAACACCAAGACTGACTTCTCTTTTATTGGATATGGGTGAGTTTCTGAACAATAATTTGGGACATAAATAAAAATGACAATATAAGAGTTATTATCTGATGATGAAGACAATGATAGTGAGAAAACAAAGTAGTATATAAACAATCCTACTGCTAATATAATTGAATCCACATTACTCAGTAAATTACAACAATTCGACTTTCTTTGAGCAGCGGATCGAAGAAGTTACACAGCTAGTATAACTTTCTTGTGTGTTACGCGACAAAGTTAAGGCAACAAGGTGGCGCAACACGCTTTCGATCACAATCTGGAGTATTTTAAAAGGAATTCTTAATTCATTGCTTCATAATGTTGGAAAATTCGTTTGCCCAATATTGCAATTAACGCAATAAATTATACATTTATTATGGATGTTATTGAATTGTCAAAATTAAAGGCATTGCCATTGAACCTAAATGAGTTACACAAAATTGACCGAAGATCTTCGGTCAATTTTGTGTAATTTTGATTGCAATTGCTGTGGAGTAATTACTCCGCTGATCTTCGGTCAATTTTGTGTAATTGCCATTGAACCTAAATGAGTTACCCAAAATTGACCGAAGATCAGCGGAGTAATTACTCCGCTGATCTTCGGTCAATTCTTCCACCAGACAACAATCTAACGCTTCTGTAAAAATCTGTTTCAGGATGTTCGCTGGCCTCAGCGTTCTCATCGTAGGAGGTCTACTCCAAATCTTCATCCAGAGCTCCGTGTTCGAATTCGCCCTGTCTTTCGTCGGTGCCATTCTGTTCAGTCTCTTCCTAATATTTGATACACAAATGATGATGACCACTTTGTCCCCTGAGGAGTACATCCTGGCCACCATCAACCTGTACCTCGACATCATAAACCTGTTCTTATACATACTCCGAATCCTCAATGAGTTGAACAGGAATTAAATTTCAGTATTTATTTAACATTTTTTTTTGTGTATTTAGAGCATTTTATTGCACGTTATATTCGGATGTGAACGGCTGTGAATATGAAATTTTATATATTTTTAATTGCTACTTAATTTGCAGTATTCTTGAATTAAGTTTTCTCGAAGTTGATTTTACAGCCAGGAACAGACTTAACACGCTATAGAAATGACAACTCTTCATCCGAAATATTGTGATTCGCGTAGTCGGTTAGTGACCACTGGCTGTTCCTGGCGTATGCCCTTTGCTTTTGCAACTAAGGTCGGGACAAGAGGGGTTAAATGAGCGTCGAAGACATCTTTACAGAACTATTTTGTATTTCGTTTCTTCACTAAAATCCAAATGAATAAAATAATTCAAAATTATTAGACAATTATTAATGAAACAATCGTGATTAGTTAATGTTAATGCATTGTAAATGTTCTACAACTTATTCAATAACAGGAATGTTTTAAATGAAACTTGCTGCGTCTTTTTTTTGCAAAATTAATGTCTTATGTGATAACGACACTTTACTTTGTGGACACGCGGCACTATATTTTTACTTCAGCATAATCGTGGTGGCACAACTGTTGAAACATAAATTATATAATTATAAATTGTTTAAATATTCGTATTGTTTATTTTATTCCAACAACATCCTATGATGCCTATTTCCACTAACTCCTTAAATGAATGCCTAATGGTAGTAAATTGTTTAATTAAGTATCTGTATGAATATTGACGCGGACATCAAGCATCACCACGCACATGCTCGCGACTCGGTCACGCGCCATTAAACAATGGTAATACGGTCTTATTCTCAATGAATCTCAGGTATATTATACAGGTTCTGTCTGAACTGACCCTAAATAGAAGTGTTTTGTTGATTATCAACTTTCTGCGCTTAGCCAAGCGTTGAAAATTCAACAGCGTGCTTTTATTTGTCGCCTAATGTTTGTGAAAACAGGCCTTAGACCCAGACTTCTCGAAAGTGGAGAGATGCTTAGGTAGGAGGTTGGGTGTGTCAACCAAAGGTGTGCGGAGATGCCTACTTGCTATACCTGAGCAGAGATGTGTGAACAGGCAACTCATGCCCAGTTTACCGATCGCCGCATGCCGCTCACGACTCCGTTGAGCGCTGTAGCCTGCTTGGCCTAAACAAATATGAGAGACATCTCCTCTCCTATATGTTCAACCGTTTCCACTAAAGCTAGCGGAGATGAGAAGTGTAAATAACGAAATACTATTGGTGGTTTGTCAACACATCTCTCTCGTCGCGCACTACGCCGCCATAACCACGACTTTTGGACGAAACCAGGAAGAAAGACTCAAACAGTGGTCGTGGCCGCGTACAGCTTATTTACGGAGACGCGGTGCGGCGTAACATCTTACGGCGCGGTGCAGGTTTTTTCGATTTAAGGGCGACGCGTGCAGCGGCCCGCGATATAACACACGCAAGCATAAACAATGCAATGTACGATGTTGTTTACGAAGACGCGACGCCGCGGGTACCGCTACGTTTCACACGCCCCTTCTCCGTGAACGGAATATTGCAGAAAACTGGCTGGCCGCAAGGCCGCGTGCGTCTTGCGATTCTTGGGGTTTAATGAAAAAGACAATTTATTTTGCGAAATGCAATAATATATTCTATAGGGAACCATTATTTCATACATCACAATAATCATAACCTAAAAGTTTCACAAAATATTTACATCATACAAATTTATAGACAGGTGATATGAAAAATGTTACAATTAAATTGATTGGTCAAACAGAAAACAGTGTAAAAAATAAGTTAGCATTTTAGAACTCTTCTTGAAGATTGAAGGTAAGAACTGAATCACTATAAGTGTGGTCACTCTTAACGACGCGGAATCTCCATGAGCCGCTCAGAAAAAGCATTTATGTTTTTGCAATCAAATCGAAGCACATAAACAAGGCGTCTTCATTCGCTTCGTTTCGTATAGCAATTAAAAAGTAACAATAAAAAGAATAGAATTTGTTCGTTCATCATAACTCTTCTTAAATACAACCATCTATTCATTTATAATCACATTGAGGTAAAATTTACATTTTAGTACAGAATTATTAATTAAAAATTTAAAACAATCGCATTTTTTTTAAGAAACACCTCCAGGTATTTCTTTGTCTCCGTTGACCGCACGACATATAATTAAACCTTTTGACCGCCATAGTCACATATACGTGACAAGTAAACGCATGCTCTGTACGCCAAACAACACAAATATGTGATAAAATGGTAGGTGAAATGTGAAATGGTAGGTTAGCAGGGAGGGCACGCGAGTGCATTTATGCTCTGGCGTTCAAAAGGTTAATCTCATGGTAAGATTTGTTTTTAATGAAGCTGTGATTACCTTAATTACTTCATCAGGGACCAAAAAGGTTACACATATAGGGTTTTTTTTTAAAACTTTACCCCTTACTAGGAATTTCCTTTGTATCGTGGGTGCGTCGTAATTCATTAAACTCACATCACTCAAACAGCCAGACCTGGATCCACTACCACCACCCCCAGCCACACAAATATTTGTTTCTTGCGCCACCATGTGCCATCACTTTAATTGGGTTATTTTTTAGGACTAGGTGATATCCCTTGGGTAACGGCTAACCTGTATTATAGGATAAATCAACCTTTAAACCGGATCATGCACAAAGTTCATTTTGATACATAAAAAATATGCAAGAAACTGAAGGAGTAAGCCTGCGCTTGGTGCTTTGTCTCTTTCATTCTGGTTAACTCATATATTATACAGGTTAACCCGTATAATGGTTAATGAAACAGGGTTATAGGTTACAGTTATTAATGCCACACCAATTAATGGGTACCTGACTGGTGTCATCACAAATGTGAGGTTATTCATGTCCTAGTATAACTGATGGAATAAATCTACGATTTGTGTAGTTTTGTTTTTTCTTAGTCTTGTTTATTTTTCAGATTCGTAACTATCAGAACCTTTTGGCAGCTTGTGAGATAACAGGGTCAGGATATCGCATCTGCGGAATTTCGCTATTTTATTATAATTTGACATTGGCTTATGACAACTACAGTATTTCCAACTCTAAATGAATTTGTGATGTGTCTCTGTGGATCTGGATACATTTGCTAAATACAATCATCATTATCAAGTGTCTCTATTGGCATATCAGCATCGCCTAATGTGGGTTCAGTCTCGTTTTTCGTTGAATGTATTTCTAGGTGTAGTTTCATATTACTGTCAGGGTCTTCAAGTTCTTTAACTTCACTTTCTGTTTTCGACACTTCAGCTGTTAATTCTTCTTTTTCACTTTCTTCTGTGTTATTATCACTGTCTTCTCTGATTATACTTTCTAACTTCTCTACACTGTCTTCTTCTTTTATTACACTGTCTACTTCTTCTGTAACACATAATAACTTCTCATCACCATCTACTTTTTTGAAACTTTCTAGTTGCATATCATTATCTTCTTGTATTACACTTTGTAACTGTTCATCACTACATATTACACTTCCAGGCTTCTTATCATTTTCAACTTCTTCTATTACACTTTCTAACTTCTTATCATTTTCAACTTCTTCTATTTCACTTTCTGGCTTCTTATCATTGACAACTTCTTCTATTACACTTTCTGGCTTCTTATCATCATCTGTTTCTTTTGAACTATTTAATTTAATATTTTTTTCGACTTCTTCATTTTCACATTCTAGTGTCTGATCATTTTCTGCTTTATTCTCTTGATTTTCTTCTTTCAGTTCGCTGATTAAATCTTTCATTTCAACATCTTCATCTTTCATAGTTTCCAGTTCTTTCATTTCAATATCTTGCTGTTCTTTATCTGTAGTTTCTGGTTCTACCCTTTCTATTTCTAGTTCTAAATATTCTACTTTTTCTTCTGGTAATGGCCTGAAAACAAAAAAAAAAATGTTATTTATCTTAAAGCCTGGGTTGTTTTCATTGTCAAGGCTGGACAATGTTCCAGTGATTTATTGAAATGTTGAATTATGCATGGTTTCATTTCCAGTTAGTCAGCAGTAAGTTTTATTAATGTGTTTAAAAATAAATATCAAGAACCAGAATAAGAAGTGCTAGTTTACGTCGTGCTTATGTCGTCTCCATCAATCTCAATAACTAATGGGATATGGCAGGAAAATGATGATGAGGTGAAAGATATCTCACCTCTTAACATCCTCCAATGTCTTGAGCTTCTGCACAGAGTTGCCAATGCTTGCTTTACACCGCTTCCGATGGCGAGTGAGCAGCTCAAACGAGTCGAACTTCTCAGTGCAGCCGTAGCACGCAAGTTTGTTGTGGCATGTCTCGTGCACCATCAGGTCTGTTGGAGTTTGGAAACCTGAGGAGTAGAGATAGATTTTTTAGATAAATGCTTATTGTAGTTTAGTAAATTGCGTTGATGGACGTCCGCGGCCGTGTCTGTCACATATTTATATTTATAACATTGAAGACATTGATTTATGCAAGTGACGCTCATAACTACACAACTAATATGTCAGCATAAAAGATAGCTTATTGCTAAAACAAAAAAATCGTAACTTACTTCGTTTACAAATGGCACACTGATGTAGGTCGCAGCGTTTCTTCTCAGGTGACACGCTGCCATCTGCCTTTCTTTTGACAGTCTTGTAGGAATGTTGGGCTATCACGTGCGCCTGAATAAAACAATGTTTGAAATCAATAATTTATCAAAGAAATGCTTTTAAACATTATGGGATTGACAACTGTAACTGCTAGTGTAGTATTATAAGATCTTGGTACTTTTCTCTGCAAAGATGACATATTGCACCTTGAAAACAAAAGTGGCGTTGTACAAAAATTTACGTTTTTCAGTTTGACCATTTAAAGTTTTTGACGCGGCTTTTGGGTCAATATTTTAGCAAATAACTATGTGCTGTGTGTGGAATATAACACTGCAATTAATTTTACTTATCAGTTTGACTACAACACTGCAATTAATGTTACTTATCAGTTTGACTATCTTATTTAAGTTATGTACTAAAAACATGCCAATAAATTATGGGAGTTATTAAACATACTTTAAAAAAAGTTCCGCATAGTGCTGCTTTTATTTTACGTTACTACCCGTTTTAGAATAATTATCCAAAGATTAATAATGGGAGTAAGAAAAAAAAACATTATTTATTTGGCAAAAACAAAGTTATAATCAGTACAATCAAGATACACTATAATTAGGTAACATTTTTCATTCAAATGTAAGTTAGGTATAAATCACAATTTTTGAGGATATCAATTAAACCTTAAACACAAAATTAACTTTAAAAAAAAGTTTTTTTATCAAAATAATATATAAACTCTTCTATAAAATAAACTTATATAGGTATACTTATACCAATTATTTTAATGAGATCCATCAAAAATACCTAGGTAGGTCTAAATTATCGTTTGGTATCTTAATACATACTCCTGAAATATACTTTCATAGTAGGCGGTATAATAATTGGGAATCAAATCAGCATTAATGAGGCTTCCTTACGTCAGTTTTCTTTCTTTCGGATATTTATAAAGCGGTTTAAGTTCTGTAGCACGATTATTTTTATTTGTACTTTTACTCAAATCAAGGTCTTTAAGATCAGCAAATATGATGTTTTATTTTAATCTCACTGAATTCATTTTTCTCAATTCTGAACACTTTTTTGTCCGACAACTTCACAACTTGGCAATAGACATCTTTATTTAGTCTAGGAACTGGTACAATGAAAGGTGTTCCTCGTTTTTTAGCACTTCGAATTGCAAAATTATATTGCGAAGGTACGTATATCGGTCCAGATATAAGACATCGTTTAACTTGTTTCTCAATTACAGAAAATAGAGCAGCTCTTTCAACACTTTCTGCGAGCGTGTATAGAGCCTTGCTCACATTGGTCCTTTTTTGGAGTAAAGAAACCAATGTTAAATTTTTCGTTAAATATTTTTCGGTACATATGTTTCTTTACGTAGGATAATCCTTGCTTTATACAGTCTTCTTTATAATCAAAATAAATATCAGTTAAGGTTTTTCCCCCGTCTATGTATCCTTCTAGTCCCGTGTGGTGTCCGGACACAAAGAATAGCACTACCCCATCTCTTCCAGTGGGTGTCGTAAAAGGCGACTAATGGAATTCGGATGATCCCCAACGCACACAAGTCTGCTTGGTTATGATAGGCGTTCACTATCTTTTCGCTAGCATGATCAACAAAGCAGCAGGGTAATGCGAAGCACCTAAGGGCGTCTACCAGGATCCATACAGTGGTTTTCGGCCTTTCGCTGCATCCCAACCTTTGCCGATCGTACTGGTCTACCAGTCCATTGGACCACAGAGGAAGGGACGAGAGAGTGGATTTGCACCGGCGCAACTGCTTATCCACTGTAATCCAATTCACGCGCAGATGACCCTAGCTAACGTATTTCCGGATCTGAGCGTTTAAAAGCCCTGCGGCGATGGGATGCTGGCGGTGGGGCTGAGGTATCGATGTACCGAGGTTTTAGTCAGCATCCTGCACGTAGGCGGCCAGGGGAGAGTGGTCGCTCCTAGAGTCGATTGAGTCGGGACTCTGGGTTCGGCAGCACAACTGGTGACAAAGCAGCCCTATTTAGGATCGCTCTGCTTTCCTCTGCACGGAGGAGGGGTCTAGAAAAGGTGGCCCAAAAATAGTCCGTCTCACCCATCATCCAAGTGCCAAACCGCAGGCGCTTGGACATCAACAAATGCGGTCGAAAGATACAAAAGCAATTTAAAAAGAAGAAACAAAACCAACGACTTTGCATCGCTACATGGAACGTACGGACTCTGCTGGACAACGATCGTAATTTATGTCCAGAGAGAAAAACTGCCCTCATAGCAAGAGAGTTGGCTCGCTATAACATAGATATAGTTGCAATAAGCGAAACCCACCTGAGTGACAGTGGAGAGCTTCGTGAAGATCTTGGAGGCTACACTTATTACTGGAGCGGACGTCCTTCAGGTGAAAGAGTGGGTAACGGTGTAGGTTTTGCTATTCGCAATGATTTGGTTAGAGATCTGAGTGAATTACCTAAGGGTGTCAATGACCGCCTCATGACTCTACGCCTTCCGATTTCCAACAACAAATACGCCCATCTCATAAGTGCCTATGCCCCCACTCTACCTTCACCAGATGAAGATAAAGAAGCTTTTTACCACAACCTAAGGCGAACTCTGGACAACATCCCAAAGAGTGACAAAATTATACTGTTGGGGGATTTTAATGCTCGTGTTGGCACCGAACATGATACTTGGAACGGAGTCCTCGGCAAGCATGGAATTGGAAAATGTAACGACAATGGACTAAGGCTACTGTCGTTATGTGCCGAATTCGAACTTAACATCACGAATACATGCTTTCGACTTGCTGAGAAACATAAGACCTCGTGGATGCACCCCAGATCTAAGCACTGGCATCTTTTAGACTACGTGATTGTTCGCCAAAAAGATCTGCGTGACGTTCTTGTAACGAGAGCAATGCGTGGAGCTATTGGATGGACTGATCATCGTCTTATTCGATCAAAGATGTGCCTGCAGCTAAAAGCACCACGACGAGCTCCCAATAAGATTCCAACTAGACTCGCCTTCTCATCTTTAATAACATCGTCAGAGTTGGGTAAAGCGTTGGATTTACAATTTGCTGCCTGCGATCCGCAGTCTGAACCATCAACTATTGATGGTGACTGGAGATGTTTTTCCAAAAGGCTTCATGCCTGTGCTCTGGAAACTGTAGGTAAACCTCAAAAAAGGAACCAAGATTGGTTCGATGCATCTGATCAAGAGATTAAAACACTAGTTGACAGACATAGAAATGAGCTAAACTCGCCGGATGCACGTAGCAGTAAGGACACGCAACAGAAACTGAGATCTCAAGTTCGTAAACTGAAGGACAAGTGGTGGAAGGAGAAAGCTAATGAACTACAGCATTGCGCTGATACTCACCAAACAGGCAAGTTTTTTGAGGGTATTCAAGCTATATTTGGCCCACGAGTCAGAAAAATAGCACCCATGTACACTAAAGACAAACAACACCGAGTTACGAGTAAAACAGACGTAATAATGCGATGGGCAGAACATTTTAATGAGGTCTTGAATCCCGATGCACTCAGCGCTGATCTGTCGTACATAAATACGCTTGAAGATTTTCCTGTTTGTCAACATCTAGAGGACCCACCTACCTTCGATGAGTTTGTGCAAGCAGTCGCTCGTCTTAAAAATAACAAAACACCTGGAATGGATCAACTGCCCGCAGAAATTTACAAATACAGTGGGAAACATATTGTAAATAGGCTATACGATCTTATCAAAAGGGTGTGGGAAAGCGAAGAAGTTCCACAAGACTGGAGAGATGCGGTGATCTGTAAGCTGTACAAAGGGAAGGGAGATGTCTCCGATTGCAGCTCTTACCGAGGCATTTCATTGCTTTCTGTTGCCGGTAAAATTCTTGCGCACATAATTAACACCCGCCTGAGTGAACTTGCTGAAAAATACCTGCCTGAGAGCCAATGTGGCTTCCGCCCTAGCAGAGGTACTGTCGATGCCATATCCGTCGTAAGGCAACTTCAGGAGAAAAGCTTGGAACATCAAAGGCCTCTCTATATGTGGTTTGTCGATCTAGAGAAAGCATTTGATAGAGTTCCACGTGAGGCCCTATGGCTTATTCTCCAAAAGTACGGTTACCCAAAGAAGTTTGTCAACCTCATATGCCAATTTCACGTTGGCATGAAAGCGCAGGTTCGACACGAAAACGAACTTTCTGAGGAGATCCATATTACAAGTGGAGTAAAGCAAGGTTGCGTCATGGCACCCACACTCTTTGCCATTTACTTCGCAGTTGTTATGAGAGACGCCCTGCAGTACTGTAGTGACCGAATCCAGTTAAACGTACGGACTGATAAAGGCGTGTTTGATGTCACTAGGTTTAGGGCAAAATCAAAACTGCAAAAGATCTCCATTCTAGAAATACTTTACGCCGACGATGTGTGTCTCATGTCCGATAGCATGGCGAATCTTCAAAGCTATGTTGACGCACTACACCAATCTTGTCAACGATTCGGCCTTGTGATAAGCGCTTCCAAGACGCAAGTCCTCAAACAACCACCACGAGGCTGCCAAGCTGATGATGCCACTCTGAATCTAGATGGAAAACCACTAGAGGAAGTCATGCAGTTTAAATATCTTGGAAGCAACATTAGGCATGATAACACCTTGGCTTCGGAGATACCATCGCGCATTGCAAATGCCGCTGCGAACTTTGGACGGCTTAATGACCGTGTCTGGAGATCCCATGACCTAAAGCTGGAAACAAAAATTAGTGTTTACAAGGCACTAATCCTACCTGTCCTTCTTTATGGCGCAGAGTCATGGTGTCTATATAAACCAGACATTCGGAAACTTGATACATTTCACCTAAGGTGTCTGAGATCCATCCTAGGCATTAAGTGGCAGGACCGCGTTGCTAATACTGAGGTTCTGCGCCGTTCTAATATGTATGGCATAGAGGCTCTACTTATGCAGCGCCAACTCAGATGGAGTGGACACGTCCTTCGCATGAAGCATTACCGTTTGCCCAAAGTGGTCTTCTACTCTGAGATGGCAGAGGGCAAACGGAAGCATGGCGGTCAACATCTCCGCTATAAGGACGTGCTCAAGAGGCATCTTAACGCTTGCTCTATTGATCCGACCGGTTGGGAGAGGCTCGCTTTGCACAGGTCGTCTTGGCGCTCTACTATCTACAAAAATGTAAAAACCTTCGAAAACCAGCGACTCGATACATTGAACGAAAAGCGCCAAATACGTAAAGAGAGACCTAAGCCCTCCTACACCTACACCTATAACTCCACCGGTCAACTCTACTGCTTTAGTTGCGACCGGGTATTTAAAAGCAAATTCGGTCTGGCCAGCCATATAAGGGCACACGCAAGGAAATAGCATTAAAGGGTCGCCGTTACCGAAATCGGTAAGGAGGACTATATATATGTATCCTTTTGTCGTTTGTTGCCGTAAATAATGGCTTTCAGTTCTAGGGATACTACTAATATGACATTTAGCTCCTTCAATCAATTCCTCAGGTACTCTTTTATGCTTTCCATGCTTACCTCTTTGTTCGCCTTGTAATATACCTGTTGTATTATTCTTCTTCTCTATTACAATACATGTGTCTGCTATATCTAATGTATTCTTGAAAAATGTTTTACATACTTTAGTTCTAGTACCGTTTAAATTAAAATAAAAAGCATTCTTCAACTTTCTATTGGAACCAACTTTTTTGTACTGGTACTTGGGTTTTATCTCTTCCATATTGCGACCTATGTATTCCCTTTGCCTTATCAGTGAAGCCAAGCCCCAATAATCTTCAAATATTTCTTTCCTTAATTCTTCTGTAATTCTATCTGAGCATTTCAGACGGCAGGTCGACTCACATGTTTGTTTTAAAAACTTAGCTGGGATAACCTTTTTTGTTTTGGAGCATGAAATGTGTTTTTTTCCGCAGTCTTTCAATTTATTCTTCTTCTTCCTCGTTTCCTCATGACTGAGGGTCGTGACCACATGAGGTCGTTGCTTTTTCCACCAACGCTCTCCATGCTTGACGATTTTCGGCCATGCGGGCAGATGCCTGGAAATCCTCTACAAACTTTTTTACCACATCAGTCCATCGGGTTGGTGATCTTCCACGGCCCCTTTTTCCTTCCACGTTACCAGCCACAATAAGCTTCTCCAAGCTATCAGGCTGCCTCCTTGCCACGTGTCCAAAGTACTGTAGGAGTCGTTTCATGAAGATGGTCGATAGGCGAGATATAACTTTCAATTCGTTCAGAATCGAGGCGTATGAGCGGCGCGCCGTCCAGGGAATGCCTAACATTTTGCGCCAGCACCACATTTCGAACGCATCAATTCTGTTACGAATGCGTGCTTTCAGTGTCCAGGTTTCAGAAGCATACAAAAAGATAGAGAAGATCAGGGTCCACATTAACTTTAGTACTTTTGCTGATTCTTCTTCCTCCAAATCTTCTCTAATCGCTTTACAGCTGACTTTGCGATCTGGGCTCTTCTTACTACCTCTACTTCACAATCGCCATCAGTTACCATGGAACCAAGGTAGACAAATTTCTGTACGGTATCCAGGTCGAATAGCTCTCCAGTCCGTTGTAATAACCGGCACGATCCACAAACATCAGCTTAGTCTTAGCTCGGTTGATACAGAGTCCATATTCCACACTCACTGTTTGTACTCTTTGCAGAAGCTCAGCGAGTTCTTTTTCATTTGCCCCTATGATAGTTGTATCATCTGCAAAGCGTAGATTATTAATGAGGTGTCCTCCAACCCGCATGCCTAGGCCCATTCCAACCTTCCAATACTCTTCTCATGATATGTTCGCCCATGAGGTTGAACAGTTGGGGCGAGAGTATACATCCCTGTTTTACTCCACGGTTGGTCTGGAAAGGGCCTGACTCCGTGTCTTCTATTCGTATCTTCGATTTTCCGTCAAGATACAGGTTTTGTACAAGGAAAGTCAAGTGTTCCGGTATTCCCATCTCTCTCATGACGCTAAACAATTTCTTCCAACTGATACAGTCAAAAGCCTTGGCATAGTCGATGAAACATAAAGCCATCGGTACATTGAACTCGCGGGCCTTCTCGATTAACTGTCTCATGTTTAGGATCTGCTCGCGCGTACCTCTACCCCTGACAAACCCTGCCTTCTCTTTTGCTAACTGTCCTCTAATGAAATTCTCCAGCCTCTTATTGATGACATGCAGAAGTATTTTGCTCACGTGTGAATTCAGCGATATGGTGCGATAGTTTTCACACTTCTTGATAGAGCCTTTTTTATGTAAGGGAACTACAACTGATTCCACCCAGTCTGCAGTGTCCTGTTCTCCAGACTTTCTAACATATCCTGTGTAAGATTTTTATGCCATCAGAACCTAACCATTTTAGCATTTGCGAAGATATTCCATCACCGCCACAGGCTTTATGTTTGAGACGTACGACTGAGGCTTCCACTTCGTGAAGAAGGATATCTGGTTCTCTTTCAGTATAGTTGTCGACAGTACTGACGCCACCTCTCAAGCACAAGATGTTTGTCCATTAGTGGAATTCCATTTTCGTCTTCAATAGTCCAACTTTTCGGCCTATAGTCTTTAGCCAAGAACTTAACTTTTGCAAACATGTCCTTGGTGTGCGCATGGTTTGACGTTTTCTCAGTATTTAGTATTACTGTAACTAAATAAGCGACACTATACTTAAAATGTATGTGTTAAATGTTTTTGTAGTTATTACTTCAGTAGAATATTAGCTTGAATTACGTTTAAAACGACTTTAAACATAAAATGCCACTTTTTTACTCACCACAGCGTGGTGTCCACTCCGAATGCTTGTTTTCAACTGATTTAGTGTCACCTTATGAATTACTACTTGGTAATTTTACACAAAAGTATAAAATGTCACTAATCACACAATGGCGTTTAGGGAAAAGTATTGAAACTACGATACTGTCAGTTTTTGCATTAGAACCGCTTTCTTTCAAGGAACTTTGATGTCGTTATAACTCAATATTGCAATTTTCGGTGTAATGCCACTTTTGTTTTCAAGGTGTGATGTGGTTTCATAGTGGATTTACACTCACAACAAATCAACCAACTCAATTTGCAACAGACATGGCCTGCCCAAATTGGTGTGCCATCATCATCGTCATTTCAGCCGAAAGACGCCCACTGCTGGACATAGGCCTCCCCCAAGACAGGGTGTTTTTGCCATAATCACCAAGCTTGGGGTGCCAACATACCACAAAAAACCAAAGCATTTTTAATCCATCATTCTCAATGGTGAGACTGGCCACCTCTCTTTGAGAGGCATTATAGTGCAATCCACCACAGGGATTAAAGGCCGTAAACAAGCATACAAGCCCAGTGCGGGTTGGTGAACAATAAGTCAATGTATTAATACCTTAAGTCCAGTAACACTGTTGAAGGACTTCATGCACAATAAACACTCGAGAGACAGATCAGGAGCCTGCTCAATTTCTTGTTCTCCGTCACTTGTGGGCTCCTGTTTTATCTCCATTACTATGCACTGGAAATAAATATCATGTTGATTAGTTTCTACTTGTGAATAAAGTTTGTTTGTATTGATCCAGTATTTAAATTTAGCACCACTGCATTCTAATTGTACCAACACAACCCAACGTTGCATAGGAATAGAAACATAAACATAACAGCGCACCCACATGCATAATACACCCATATTTCACTTGTCATATTAAGGGAACCTGCGCAATCTTGAACAAAACTAATTGGACACCTGGTTGTGCAACCAAACTGTGATCCTGGTTTTGACCTAAGTCATGTAAGTGGCCATGTAGTGCCCTTAAAGTCTATTGTCAGAGGGAGTGAGCTTATCGCCATGAACAAATAAAGATGCTACTGTGATATTACTGAGGAAAATACTCAAGCATTTTTTTTCACACTGACAGATTACTGCTTGCTGTTATAAACACAGTAATAAAGACAAAGTACTTACATTTGTTTCCTGCATTACTTCTGCTCCCTTTTTAACATCTTTGTTCTCAGAGTTTAATGGATCCAGTGATATTGTACCTGCAGTAGAAAACAATTAGTTACTAGTGACAATTTATTCACTAGATATTTGTAAAATTACAAACTTTGTACATTGCAGTGAAAAGTTTGTGTGGGTTTTTTGGCTTATTTGCAGCAGCCATTAAGCATAAAATATTTTTAGCCTTTTCTTTGTTTTCATATGAGGTGTACAGTAACTAGCACCAATATGCTCTTTCCTAAATTTAATAGTAATTTTCGCGAGAAATAACGATGGTAACTTGGAGATAGGATCTTTTTCATAAAAATGTGAGTTCCAGAATACTATGTTCGTAACAACATGAAATTTTAATCAGAACAGTAGGAGCAAAACACTTTTAACAAATTGTTAAGTGTTTACATATTGGTGCTTGTGACTGTACTGAAGAAAGAAAATATATTTATTGGCACATTTCAGCCAATAAGTATATTTTCTTTCTTGCTTTGTTTCTTTGTTGCAAAAAGTACTCACCATTTATAGTGATATTCATAGGTGGAGGTTCCACTAACTCTTCTGGTTCTATTTTTATATCCAAAGTAGATAGTTCAGTCTCCGCATATGGGTTATCAGTACCATTAACAGGATATTCCTCATCAGAAACCACTTCCTGTTTGATTTCTATGTCCATTGAGGTATTGAAAACGGAACCGTTAATGTTTTTGTCCACTTGTATTGGTTTAGGCCAGACTTTTTCCATGTCTATGTCAGCGGTGAACCTCATTCTGAGAAGGAGGTCACAATTCCGCACATTTGCAGCAAATGTTGCTGCATCTAGCAACATTTGGTAGCATGGTGCACATAAGACTTTTGAATGTCGATCTTGTTGTGATATCTGTAAAAGGGTTAAACATAATTGGATTTGTTTATAATGTAAACCGGATAAAAAACATCAGTAGTAAAAAACAATATAAAAAAGGTCAAAGATAACTGAAAACCTTTGATATTTTGGTTAATCCTATTATAGGTTTAATTTTTTTTACTTTTTATAAGGAAACATTGTTCCTCAGTATCTAACAGCATGAAGTTTCATAATAATGTTTGCACAGCTGTTTCTAATAGTGCAGCGATATAACCTCATCACAAACACATCTACTACTTTTTTACTTGATAGATGTAGTATATTATTAAGTACAAGTATTCTACTAATCAAAATAGTAATTAATATTTGTATTCCATACAAATACAAACAGCATCCAAAGCACAAGAGAAAGTTTTGTTTTAAAATAAAAATTATGTTAAACCTGTTAAACTAACCTCAACATTAGCTAATTTAGCCAGATCCTCGGCTATGGTGGCTTCCATACCGTCCCAGGGAGGGGCCCAGGCTTGGAAGACATTACAACAGCTCTTTTTACTGTCCAACTTTTTGAGACAGGCTCGACATTCACGAATCAATTCCTCTGGTATCAATTCTTCCTTCGTTTCAACAGTAGTACCGGTCATCTTCTGCTGCCTATCACATCACAGAAAACACACGTGTATGAATATAAAAGTAAATAAAAACATATAAAAATAAATCCCGTGAGAAGTGTCCGTCAATTTTAATGACAATAATTTTGACGTAAAGTTTTTGCAGTAGAATAGACAAAATTACGGACACGACATGAGAATTTTTGCGATGAAATTATTGTTTGTAACTACGTAATAAATATTGCTTTCATAAAATATTTAATCAATTTTCGTTATAAATTGTCACTTCAATTATTTGGACGACTTGAAAAATTATATTTTTCCTCTTACACTAAGCGTGTGATTGTAAAGATGGCACGACTTTTTACGCAATGGAACGACTCACTCACTCGTCTACATTTGATTTTAGTCTCTGGTCACCAGTACTGTCAATTTTTTTAATTTCGAACCCTATACACAATGGTTCATGCTGGACTGTCAGTGTTGCAAGACTACAGAAATAAAATTACCAAACGTCGACTTTGTTTTCATTCTGTTAAAACTTTTTTCCGTTTAAATAAATAAAATTGTACCAACCTCTCAAAAGCATTGGAAATATCTTTCCTCAAAAGCTTATTTTTGCCTGCCACCACTACTTTTTTACGAGTCGGTAGATTACGGGATGGCACTGCATTGTGCTTCAGAATTCGCTCTGAATTACCTATTAGGAAAAATAATTATACAAATTATAAAGCAAACACAAATACTTTGCTAGTCGTTTTAGTAGTAATTACTTAAAATTAACTGAGCTGAATGATATTAAATACATACTTGATTGAATAAAATTTAGCTTTGTAAAGTGTAAGCTGCAGGCAACCATGTTCTTAACATATTGATAGCTGACCCGGAGAGCATCGGCCCATTCATTTCTTACTGCTGCATTGTTGGGACATGGATGAAGGGAGATTTCATTAGAAGGTCTGGAGTTGCATAGTGGTACTGAACATTTACGATTTAACCTGTAAATTAATTCCAGAATTACTATAATTTTACTATAATTTTGGTATAACTGTCAGTCATACGGTATGACTTAAATCGTGTATTTTTCGTAGCACCTCATTTTCTACGACACGCAAAGCGCCATGATGCAACGTCGTGTTATGTATTTGTGTTTTGGCCTTTAATATATTCTTGAGTGCATATTTCTCGCCTTTTAGTTCTCAATTTTCACAAAGACCTTAACACGTTAAGCACCACGTGTTTAAGTCAATATACACCCTAGTGCAACTCTCACAGGCCAGTATATATCTAGTTATACACCTCGAGTACTGAACTTCAGAGGCCAGTGTATTGGTAAATATACACCGCGCTGAAGTTCACATAGTATTTTAGGACCAGGAGAAGGCATTTATGCAAAAAAAAAATAGTCATTTCCACAATATTTGCCTCAGAGGTGCCTTGGCGTTGAATGTGTTAATAATTACTGTCTTCTTCTTTTTATGTATTGATGGTATGACATATTAGATTACGCCATGCTAATGGCGGTGCCTGTAGCATTCTTCAAGTCCTCTAAAACACAGGTATAGGGACAAATGGGACACTCCAGCAAGCGGGCCATTGTCTCGTCGGGAGCACGGCATTGACACTATGTGTTGGAAGGGTCTTCATTACCCCATTTTGCCAGCGTTTGCAGCAATAATGACTATAAATCAAGTGTATACTTACAGGTAAGCTTTTCTGTTCTTTAATCTCACTGATCTATTTCTTAGTGCGTTATTTATATCTGAAGATGTACTTTCTTCTTCCTTTATTGGCATATTTTGTGGCGAAACTGCATCATTCTTTATAGCATTGTTGTTCTTCGGCGGACTACCTAAAAAAATAACATATTATCATAAGTAAGTATTACAAAGCAGACTAAAGTGGATATTTTCAGAATATAAATGAATGATCGTAAAGAGTGTTCACATAATATAATTTATTTGTTTATCAAAAAGTTTTTCAATCAACAGTTTTTAGAGTCCTGGAATAGCAAAAATAATCAATATTAGTAACCATTATTGTAGTTAAAATCTTATGAAAGGTGGTGCTGGTCCATGTGTGTTCTTGGTGATCTTGTTAAGAACATTTTTATAATTGATAAATCTAGATTGTTTTGTTTGATTACTTATTTGTCGAAGACTGGAGCTGAATGTCAGGGCAAACTTGCTTGGATTTGAAAATATAGAGGGTACAGCAGTCTTCCTTAGGAATTTGCGGAGATTTTGATCACCTAGAACATACAACAAGGATCAATCTTTGTGACAAACATGGAGTTATGAAAACAGAAGAAAAATGAAATATCGAATAATAAACATGTTTTAACGTAACACAGAAATGCCTAAATTAAAAACTAACTAAGTCGGTCGTAAGGGTCTGGTTATGTTCTATTAAAAGGAGACCAACCTGTATAAGAATTTTTCCCAAAATAGTCTCCAGGTTTAAAATGTTTAGCACATAATCTCGACGTATCTTTAGCTTTCCAATTTTCTTTTCCGAGAGCTTTCTCCCACAGTGCACGTCTTTTAACATCTTTAGGAAATGTATGGTTTCCTGTATTTGTACACCCATTAGCTGCACAACGGGTCATAATTTAATTTTTCGTGAAAGAAGACGCGCTTGTATACAATAACACATCGATTTGAAATCCTATCGCAGTGACGCTGACATTGACATGTCTATGGGGACAAGAAACTCAAGGGGTCCCATAGATGTCGCTAGCATCGACTCTGCCCCGTGCAGTTACTGTTGACATTTAAATGTATTTGATATCGCCGTTTTCGAATCATTTCATATCTACGAGTATAACGTATTCCTTTTAGACTGTTTCACAATTAAAAGCGGAGTTACGTAAAAGAAATGCAGGCAACAATACTGCTTGCAGTACTACTTCAGATGGTCATGAGACCATCTGGAGACTTCACCTATGATTCCTATGAAAGTGTAGAATATTTGGAAAACAGTAATGGGCAATTATCGTCAAAAAGAAATCTCAATATTAGACACAAATTCAAGGACAATTATTGTGAAGAGGGAGAAAATTTTGCAATTTGGTCATTTATTCTTTTAAAGAAATTCAGGTGTTCTATGGTTTTAATATTTCATATATTTATATATGTATAATTATAGAGATGGTAAGAGGACTTATTGATTTCTATGAATGTGATTTAAAACCAGAAATGATTAACAAGTATGTTTATAAAAAATATACTTCTTTAATAAAACTAGAACATGCATTGTCTATTATTTTTACTTTTTTATTATGCTCTCTCTAAAATTACAAAACATGATACAAATAGAAAATATTTGACTTGCTATAGGAATATAATTGTGATCTAATTCACTTTTGAGCATTTTATTGGTTTTAGTAAGAGCAATCAACCATTAAATGTGTGCTCTTTTACTTGCTTAAGTTATATCCTTACTGTTTAGCCTGGTATTTCAGGTCCAACCTTTTAAAAATGTTAGAAGTATTAAACAGAAACATAACTTTCAGCATACACTTCTTTTGTTTTAATTTCATAAACACTAAAAAGAACTGATTGTCTGTGCTAAGCACGGTTGATAACTATGCATCCAAAACTGTTTATGAGCTACTGGTTTAAAGGTAGAATACACAAAATAGATTTTTTTATAAAATTCAAATCCTGTGTACAATTGAATAGCTTTGAATAACCTGTGTTAAATATCAACTTGAGTACCTTTCGATAAAAATACACATTCAGCTGGTGATGCTGATACTGATGTCTCCTCACTCTCTGAACTTATCTCCACTTCATTGTATGATTTTGTGTTTATAGATAAACTGGATATGGGTAAACATGTTTCATTGCTTTCTTGAGAGCTTGTAGTGAGGCTTGTTGTTACATCAAGCATTAATTTTCTCCGAGACCTTTTTACTAAATGTTCTAAACGCTCTTTTGCGGATAATGATATTAATTTTATTTTTGTAAAAGAAAAGATTGAAGGCACTGCAGTTTTCTTTAAGAATTTTGCTTGAGGCTCGTATACTGAAATAAATAACATAATATAACATTATTTTCTAAGCAAAATTATCTACTATTATCCACGAGTTACTATGAAAGTATGAATCAATCACACTTACCGTTATATTTACTTTGGCCAAAATAATCATCAACTTTAAAATGAAAAGAGCACAATGCAGAGTGCTCGGTTGCTTTAAAGTTTTTGAGTCTTAACGCTTTTTCCCAGGAATTTCGGCGTTTTGGATCTTTAGGAAATATATGTCTCCCTTTATTTTTGCAGCCTGGAGCACAACACTGCGTCATATTTATTGTATTGGATTATTTTCGATATTTGTTTTGTGTACTTTTAAAACTCGTAAATTGGTATGGATTTTGACAGGACGGTGACAGGACAAAATTAGGCAAAGACGACATCTGGTGGGATAAAAAAGCGGTTTTTCAAAAGAGCACAGAACATAAGCACCAAGGTAGGCCGCAAAATTAAAATTTTGTTCGGTTTTTTGCAATTTGCAGGTCAGTGTAAGGTTGGCCTAGCGTTGCGTACTTTGAAAATAAATACTCGTCATAAAAAAAAACCTACCATACAAACATACCATATTTCGTTTTTATTTATTCTATCAACATTTGCTGGCGTTGGGGCGATTACCGCGGGAATTTCGCCGGCTGAGGCTAAGGATTAACTTTTTTTACAGATAAATCACTTAAAATAAACACAACATAATTATGTATTAGAAATAAATTGAAAACTGTATTCTTTTCATAAATATGCAGTGGATGCCGTAACTACCGCCGTATCATAATTCTCACCATCATCATCATCACATTTCAATCATTTAATTAAGATCAAAATTACCCTTTACTCTATACGCAAAACGATAACCACGTATTCAGTACATAATTATGTACATATTCAGGTGATAAGGTGTTAGATGCAGAGAAAGCATTATCCATCTGGATTTTAAATTCTTCTTCTTTTCTTTTCTTTTAAAAAAACGTTGCCCCACACTAGGAATTTCTCCTGTATCGTGGGTGCGTTTACAAACATTTAAACTCACATACACAAACAGCCAGACCCGGAACAACTACCTGTAGGCCATACAAATATTTGTTCCGTGCGGGAATCGAACCCGCGACACGCAGCGCAGCAGTCAATCGCTCAACCACTGCGCCAACCGTGCCGACAAACACCTCCATTCATTCATTCATTAACACCTCCTGGTATTTCACCACTGATCACTCAGTATCAGCCCGATGGAAAACCCAAAAACATTGTACAACCTGGGAATCAAACCCATGACCTCATGCTGAGCAGTAGCACATTTAAACATACTCAGCTCAACTAATATAGTAGAAACGCATTCTTTACATATTTAACTTTAGTGCACTCGTAATAACGTATGAAATACAGGTTGATATTGTAATAGTATGCTATTCGTGTCTGCCCTCTGTCTCTAAAGATAACTTCTGATACTTCATCACTTGACCGCCTCCATAGATCCATCAGAAGTAATCTGGCTATACATAATTACCATTACCCGTGCCAAGCTGGGGCAGGGTGCTAGTATATTAAAATATAATACCAATATCATTCTGTTTGTTCTCACACTCAATTTCCACTTCGGAAGACTTTGTAGTATACTTGAGGGAGGTTTCTGCTTGGACTTTAAATTTTTTTACACTTCGTGCCAAACATCTCCCGTACGGCCCTTTGTTTTTTTGATGCACACCAGAACTTGCTTCACTCCATGGAAATTTACTTGGCACTGCAATTTTTTTCAACACAACTCTGGCTGAAATAATAATAAAATGTAAATTATATGTATAAAAATAAATAAAGGAAATAAAATAACTATAATGTTATAGTATAAATTGGTTATTCACAAAGTAATTTTAAATGATAAAAGTATTAAAAAAGCTTTGTATTTTAGGTTAGTCAAGCAATAAGATAATAAATGCAATGTAACTTAACTTTATCATGATAATTATATAATAAATATTCTTACGTGTTTGTAAAACAGACTCCTTCGGTAGCTCATAATCATCCTCTGTGAAGTGGCTTTTACAAACAATGCTATTCTTTGTTGGAATAAAGTTATCTCTACGAATGGCTACAACCCACTGTTTTAATCGATGTTTATCGCTTAAAGGGAACTTATGCCCCGGTGTTTTATTTGCACACATAGGCACCGCACAACATGTTGGCATTTTATGACAGAATTTTCCTTTGTAATGCTTGTAAAGATAAATAAATTTTCGAAAAACACAATACGTGCGACATATATTTTGACAGTTACTTGGACCTGACGCTGCAGTGCTGCCATCTCACGTCTCACGCACACAATCCATTACAGAAAACTCTCTTTAACCAAGGAACTTATATACTAACTGGAATGAGTACGAACAAAATTTTGACATCAAAAAACCGTTTGAAAATGAACTTTATCTCAAACGAATAGAGTACCTACTTGTTACTTTAATTAATTCAAAGGGGGAAGAACACTTCAGAGCGAGAACGCGATCAAGAGTGGATTGTGTCCTTGTCTAACAATTTTTTATTAGTAAATAATTCGGAAATCACGTTGATAGCTAAACTAGCACATAAATCGTATCGGGATTAATTTAATATTCAAATAATAAATATTAAAATAATAATTTCTTGCGAAATACAGTAAGCTTAATTATAAATTAAATTATTTATGAATTATGTTATTTCTGTGTCAATTATGTTATTTCAGTGTCATCTATGTTGCCACATAGATGACACTCATATAAACAAACAATATGGCCGATACAATTTCACGCTTAAGTCATATTTTTGCGTTATCAAGTTCTTTTTACATTACTTAAGTGAAATCTTCCTCTTTAAATGTCGTGAAATCGAGTTGTGTGAAGAGGTGTAACAGTGAAGGGTTTGCTGGATGTGGAATTTATTTTTTCAGATAAGTTCGTGTAACTTTGTTTACAAATTACGACTAAGGTGACAATATTCTAGATATGTAAACGGGGATCAAGAAAATATTCTAAAGAATACGCCTTTTTTATTATCCATATCGGTATTTATAGTCTTGTGAAAATGCGTACAAAATACATTATTTATAATGTAGTAGCAAAACTTAATCAATTACTCCATTTTAATAATAACAAAAATAACTTCTTGGAAATAAACTAATTCTATCTTTACTTTTTTAAATACTGTTTATTGTTTGTGTATTAATAATACTGTTTTGTTTTCATGCAGACTCCCTAACAATGAGAATCTTCAGCAACGGGCTTGAAGTTGTCCATTTAAAGAAGAAGTATTCAACCTATTGCCTAGTTTGCTACTGTTTTCCATCATCAGCATCTTCGCACTTAAATTTAAGATTACTGACTCATACTAAAACCAACAATAACACAACACCATAAGTTTTATAATGTATAGTGTAATTCATAAATTTATCAAATACTACATATTATGTTGTTTGAAAATGCTATATGCTTATTTTTCATCTATGTGAATGTTGCAGCCCTGTACGCTTTAAAATCTCTTTACAAATGAAGGATGTAACCTAAGTGTCACGTATTCTTCACTTCATAGACCTATCCCATTACAGAGTTTTACAGTATGCATATAGGCTTCGGCTTCGCCCTGTTTTTGATTATAAAAGAATAACTGTCCCAAAAGTAAGTACAAATATTGGACACCCTATTAGAAAGGGATGACATCCACTATCTAAGTTTTCTCGCTCGGAACGGCTTTCCGCTGCACGTCCTCATTCCAGTTAGTATATAAGTTCCTTGACATGAACAAACTTAACACAGGCATAGACTAAAAGATGTGAGTGAGTGAAGAGTGGCGTCACCTAAAGCCGGCTCCGTTGCGGCATGTTATCGTATTTTACTAACACAACAAAACATTGTTTACTAACAGAAAGGGGGCGTGGCGTAACAAAAAAATGTTTGCCGCGACGAACAGATAAAGAGGTTTTGTAAGAAACTGGGAGCAGCAGACCCGGCTTAAAGTGAGCATGTGGCAGTTTTTATCTCCATTCAGTCAACTGCAGTTAATCTGTGGCTCAAGAGTGACTATTTGACATTGACAGCACTTTTCTGGTCACTGCAATATGGGTGGCAAAGAGTATAATAATAATAATATGATGGGTGGTTTCAACAGTCCCTAACAGTATTCCTTGCATGAAGTATGCAAGTAAAAACAATCAAGTATTACAGCCAACAGGGATGATAAATGGTACAACACGCTTTCTTAAGCATAATGAGGCTTTGAGTTTCATTTCACTCATTATCTTAAGTTCTACATAGATTTTAGACAAACATTCTTGAAACGTCCCACCGCCCTTCACCATTTCTTGACACAAAAACCACAACTTTTCTGTGCAATATTGTCCATTTTTGATGTTATTTACAAAGAAAAGATTTCTTTTACTTGGGCCCATATTACAGAATGTCACAAAACTCACAAAATTACTTAAAATTAGTTTCATCCAATCAAATGGATGGAATCTAAAGTTATACTCAAGTTTTTATTGACATTCTGCAAAACAGACCAGTTAGCAATTATTGTAGGCTAAGATATCATAACAATAGAATCAACATTGTCATCTAGTGTTATTTATGCTGTCGTAGATGTTCAATTATAAATTACTTGCTCATTCTTTTTTATTTTGTAAAAAGTTAAGATTCATTTGGCATCACAAACTTCTACTGCCCTTTCTCTTTGTTCTTTAGATTTAAAATGATCTATTTGGACCAGGGGAATATTGAAAGTACGACACGTTTCTTAAGAAAGCTCTTTGTATTTGTTGGTCTGCAAGGCGATTGTTTTAGGTTATGTTTATAAAGTCGTAAACTAAAATGTGCACTCTGTGCGATGATTATGAAAAATATTCATAACCATTTTCAAATGTCTTACTCGTTGACGCCACAATTATAAAGAAATCATCATGTTTAAAGTAATCACAACATATTTGTGAGTTTCTCTTTCCTTGACAGTGTTGCTGCTTCCCAGTGTCCTAGCTTTCTCGTCCCGAGGAAACAAATGTTTCGCCTTATTTGAACATCCGAACACGCAGCAATTTCGCATAAGAGTACAGGTTCAGTCAAATAAATTCTGAAAAATCTTGTTTTGACGATTTTGACACAAGAAAAGAACCAAAGAACAAGTCACAACAATCAACAATGTAAGTTTACTTTACGTAAAATGCTGCAACTTTGCACGGATTTTGACGTTTTTCTTCGATAAATCTTTAATCGTTAAGAAAGTCGTATGTTTTTTCAATTACTGTCCAATATTGGACTTTAAGCTATAGGAATACATTTGCTACTAGTAAAAAAATCACCTATAAAGCACCAAAAAATTGCTTTGAAAACTTAGGCAAAGTTGAGGTAAAAACTACAACATTGCCTGTCATAATATCTTTTTAAATGAATAGGTATTTTGGTAACGGATTTGACACCCATATTGCCATGAAGTTCTTTTCCACGTCAGACTTCACTGAATCTTGAATAGCACAAGAAATTTTTTTTTACAATGCTAGGCAAAGTTGTGCAGGTTTCTCTAAAACTCCCATACAAAAGTGAGTTCGGTGTAGGGCTGCCCCAAAGGAAATGCAACAATTTTTCTAAATATTCAAATATATTTTTAAGAAATCAAATTGTTGTACTTAAATTCTAATAACATTTTTTCATAGGAAAACAAATATGTAAGTAGGTAATAACATTTAAAAAATAATAATGTTGGTACCTATTACGTATAATAAAAATTACAACAGCAGCCTGCAGAGAGATCAACAAATAGTTTTACATAAAATCAACAAAGAGTTTTACATTAGTGAGATCAACAAATAGTTTTCCATAAACATGTGAAAACATCTTAGTACCTATCTAAGTTCTAAGAAAACAATTTTATGAAGAAACTTCTTCAAAACAATATTGTATGTAAACTGTAAAAAAATCTAATTATTTTGAAATAAATTATCAGAAAAGTAGGAACTTGTATAAGTACTTAGCAAAAAAAATCAACAAAATTAAATAGTTTTACTTACACACGTAGGTGATAAAAATATTAGGGAGTAACTACACTTACCTACCTCAGCTATATGCTTTTCTTTTTCTGCAGATAATTTTGTAGGATGGCCCACAGATTTTACATGAAGATTCTTACATTTGTTAAGAATAGTACGCCTAGGAATACCGAATTGCTTCTCCGCCTCGTATGAAGATATTTTCTTACATGTGACTAAATCTACCGCCACATTCAGCATCTCCTGCGAATAATCGGAGTACTGTCTAGCCCCTGGTTTTCTTCTACTCTTGGGTGGGTTGCTCATGTTTAAAATCTGTCGAAGAATATGATAACATAGGTACTATAAATGACTTAAAGAAAATTACATTCGACATCCTTAATTTCTGATGATGATAAATAAAGAAACAATAGTTCTACTTCTATAAAACGTTCTAAGATCAATTACAAAAAAAAAACAATTACACAAGCAAAACCACGGTCGATTAAGAGTTTGTTGAAAAAATTAAAAGTGGCAGCCCTAACCCTAGATAATGTTGAGTAAAAAGTTGCGAAAATCTGACACAACTTTGCCGACCATGATTTAACGGTTTAAATTAAGATATAATACAGAAAAAACTGTTTAAATACATAAAAGAGCATATTTTCTTTGCTATATAACATATTACGCTAGAAAATAAAGCATAAATACTCACAAAATGAAATTTTCCTGAGAGCCGGTAAAAAGAGAGTATCCGCACTGACAATGAAACTGACACTGACAGTTTGTTAACTAAAATTTGGAGTGACGTATGATCGAATGTTGCCATACAGATTGCCGACTTGCTTTTAGTAATACCATAGACAATAAAAAACATTTCGCAGCGGGAATAATTTAACTTTTTTGAATTTAGGCAATGTTGAGCTATAGCACATAGTAGTTAGCACATAGTATGAAAGTATGGGAGAAAGTGATAGAGAAAAGATTGCGAGAGGAGAGTGAGATTACCCAAAACCAGTTTGGGTTTATGCCAGGTCGAGGAACAATGGACGCCACTTTTGCACTCCGCCAATTGTGCGAGAAGTATAGACGTGCACACAAAAACTTGCACATGGTGTTCATTGATCTGGAGAAAGCGTATGATAGGGTACCTCGGGATGTGTTGTGGTGGGCCTTGAAAGAGAAAGGTATACCTGGGAAGTATGTAGAGTTAATTCGTGCTATGTACAGTCAATCTTGTACCTACGTCCGGTCAGCTGCTGGCAACAGCGATGAGTTCAATGTGGCTGTAGGCTTGCATCAAGGGTCGGCTTTAAGTCCTTACCTCTTCCTGTTGATTATGGACGCTTTGACGTCGGACATACAGGAAGAGGCACCCTGGTGCATGCTGTTTGCCGACGACATTGTTCTTGTCGGTGAAGATGGATCTGAGATCCAGAGCAGATTGGAGAAATGGCAACAGAAGCTGGAGAATGTTGGCTTGAAAATCAGCAGAACTAAAACGGAATACATGTTCTGCGATTTCGGCGGTCTCTCTAGTTCTAGAGCCATAGCGCTTAATGGCGCGTTTCTTCCTGTCTGCTCCGACTTTCGGTATCTCGGTTCACTCGTGCAAAGCGATGGCGAAATAAATCGTAGTGTAAAGCACAGAATTAACACGGGATGGATGAAATGGCGGCAGGTCACGGGAACAATCTGCGACTCCCGCATCCCCCTTAAACTTATGGGGAAGATTTATAAAACAATGGTTAGACCTGCTGTCTTGTATGGATCAGAATGTTGGGCCACAAAAGGGATGAATGAAAGGCATTTGCATGTGGCGGAGATGAGAATGCTAAGGGGGATGTGTGGTGTTACGCGAATGGATAAAATAAGAAATGAGTATATAAGAGGAAGTTTGAAAGTGGCGCCGGTGACTGAAAAGTTGTGTGGTAATCGGTTGTCGTGCTATGGGCATGTGATGCGGAGGAATGAGGGAAATGTTGTGAGGAAAGTTCTGAGTATGAATGTGGATGGGTATATGAGTAGAGGAAGACCAAAGAAACGATGGATGGACTGTGTAAAGAATGATATGGCAAGAAAGGAGGTGTCTGGCGAGATGACGAGTAATAGAGAAGTATGGAAGAAGAAGACATGCTGCGCCGACCCCAAATGAATTGGGATAAGGGCAAGAGAATGATATGATGATGTTGAGCTATAAAGGCAATGTTACAGCATTTTACGGTACTGCTTTTAGTGTTGCCAACTAGGCTAGGAGGTACAGAGAGAGAGAGGTATTTTTTTTAAGGAAATACGTTTATCTAGATCTAAGATTTGGAAAAACAGCTAAAGATTTTTCACAGTTAGTTTCCCTCTGGTATTAACCTTATTTAACGAGAACAAAGACGATTGTGATGCAAAATCAGAAGTAAAATTACAGGGGTTAGGAGATTAAAATAATAAAAAGGAGTTAAATGCTGGATGCGAGACGCACAGGACCGGTCAATGTGGCGACACTTGGGGGAGGCCTATGTCCAGCATTGGCATTAGACATCTTTCGGTTGAAATGATGATGATGATTATGATGAAATGCTAAACAGTTATACAATGGACTGGGTTTACAAAATTGTTTGTGTAGCTAACGTTTAGTTGAAATCGGTGCAGTGTTTTACAAGCAGCAGAAAGCAAAAACGCAAGTGCTTGCAATGTTTTTTTTTCATACAAAATTATGTGGCTAAGAACCGCGCGCAGTTCATTTCCATTAGTAACCCAATGTGGCTGTGAGTGAAGCCGAACCAGTAAGACGCGCAGTTTGAAAAAATGTAAGTGCTATTCGGCCCCCCTCAGGGCCAAATAGTCCACCGACAAAATCAGCATCAAGAATCCTTCGTTAACAACACTTATAATTACACCACACATCAAAGATAACAACGTAAACAAAGTATCAATTCCGTGGTGCCGCTATACTTACAGGAAAACTAGCATTTAGGTATTTTATTTATGAATTCTGCGATTGTTTACGATTTCTATAATATAATTATGTAATAATCTAAGGGTATCCTCCCTAACGACGCTGCATAGGTACGTTTGGCTGTAGTGAATTGTATCGCAACATCAATTCGATTCGCACATAATTGTCTCATGTTTTTAATAAAATAGAAAAAAATATTTTATTACATGAAGCTTCCTGATGCTGTTCAGCGTCCGATGTCGATGCGGGCTTTTTAGTCCAAGGAAATACACTCGGCACGGCACCTTTCTTTATATGACGACTTATTTGTTGACGACCTGAAAACCGTAAATATTTTTCTACAATTCTCTTTGATAATACGGTAACGTATTCATAGCGATAATCAGTACTTACCCGTATACGCAGACACACCAACATAATCCGATTCTTGGAAGTGTGCTCGGCACAATCTGATTGTGTCGGTCACAGGTTTATTTCTTCGCATGGCTTTCACCCATTTTTTTCTCAACTTTGCGTCTCTCGGAAATAAATGCACACCACCGTTATTGCAACCAGGAAGGGCACAATTAGGCATATTATTTTAAATTTTCTAATAAACAAATACGAAACGCTGCGAGCTACTGACAGATAATGGCCGTGTCGCAAACACGACACCTAGCGGAAGAATCAAAATGAATATAACAACAACGTCATTTAAAATATTCTTCAAGTGATCGATTTATTATCTCTTTCCTTTAAACGATATCGATGTTGGAGACATTGAAGATGATAGAATTAGTTTCTTTTGTGGGAGTCAGCCAATCATTATAAAAAAATAAGAAGTAATTAGCCTTTATTTATTATTATAAAGTTTGCCACCACGTTTTATATCTTTAATCCATGGATTTAGTAAGTACCCAATATAATTATGATGTCATGTATGTATGTACGTACGTACAGTTCGCTTGGCTTGAGACAACTTGAGATGGTTGTATGTCATCAACACACAAAATTAGATATTGAAAAATTTATGAAAGACAACTAAGACTTACACTTGACCTTGAGATACTTCACATTAATGCTGTAATTTTTGATATTTTTTCTGGGCAATATTTGCAAATCGATCCTTTTTTTTCGCGTACAATGTAAACTGGTAAAATGCTGTGGATGGTGTGTTGCAAGGGATTGCAATTAAAATAATAAATAATTAAGGATTGCAAGTATTCTATAATAATTCTAAAGAATTAAAAAAAACGGACTGAACTTCTGAAAACTTTGAAATATTTTTAGATAAGAACACTACTTTTTTATTATTTTGGATATCACGTGAAGTACTCGGTACGGTGGTACAAATTGTCAGAACCTAGCCTTTTTCATATATTAACAGTATCAGATAGAGCCATAAAATTAATTCTTGGCGCGAAATCAAAGTCGTAAATAATGCCGCCATCTTGGTTTTTGCACACATATTTCACCAGCTTATAATCTATGTTGACCACCAGCGCCCCCTGTCAGTCATTCGAGCGCCAAAAGATCCAAGTAATACTGATACATGACAACATTAGAAGAAATAACACAAAAAAAAAACATTCCCGTTTTACGTCATAGTTCATTCAGTAGTTTGACTTTATTAAGTTCGGGGTTCGCCCTAAGAGTAAAGTGGCGCAGTAAATAATAATTATTGTTTGTAACGCTAGATCAAATGGACCCATTTTTGCAAACAAGAACCAACACACAGCAGATTACTTTCGAGAAAATGAAACTTTTGTAAACAAAGTGTGCAAAATGCATACTTAATATATTAATGAATGATTACTTGTTGACCATATGTGGCATACTGTAGGCTATCTAGGAATATCAGATTTATACATTTTATGAAGTTATGGTATAAAGTAAATCGTTAAAAACCCGGTTGGTTCTTTCTAGCAAAAACATATTTTGTTGCTTAGTTCCTACTTGCAAAATGGACGTAAGATTCAATTGTTGTGATATTTCTAAAAATAAAAGTAATTACTTATAAAATATACTTTTTAATCATTTTCAATACAATATTACGGAACAATGGAAGCAAGAACCCTTAAAACTAAACATCAGTATTATCATCATCGCCTTCTACCTCAAAATCGATAGGCCCGGTAAAGCCATCGATATCGTCTTCTATGTCTGAACTTGTCAAGGTTTTGTAGAAATCTTTTGCGTCGTTTGGTATTAGATGCAGAATACTTTTTATATCTGATAGCTTAGCCTCAGATATGGCTTTGCCTGTAGGCCAAAGTAAGTCCATATCACTTTTGGTTATCACGGTCCTGCTTCTGATATTTTTCTTTATATTAACTTCCTTCAACTCATCGTCCAGATTGTTTCTCATAAAAATAGAGTACATTTCTTCTTTTTTAAGCACTATTTCTTTGGTATCCAGCCAACTTATTTTAGATCCATCTACTGCCTTTTTTCTGTTTGTGATTTTTGTCTCTAAATTGCGTGACGACAAAAAGTCTTCTTTGGTAAGCCTGTCTACAATCATTGGTTTAATTTTTCTACAGTTTTTCATGATCTCTATGTAATCATCTGGGGTGTACAATCGTTGCTGATGTTTAAGAGAGCACTCTATCCGGCCAAAATCCGTGTCATTTGGTAAAAAACTGTGGCCAGATTCTAAAAATCGATGATGTATTTCTTTTAGAGTGGGATGATCATTCAATAATGCTTTCAACATTAGGGTCAGTTTAATATTTCTATTTTGACCCCCACATGAGTCACTCCAGAGGAATAAACTCTCAACACCATCTTTTAATCTTTCTGTGATATGTTTTATTAAACACGAACCGACTTCCTGCGACCCTCTGCCTGCCTCCCCTTCCACCCACACATTACAATGTGCTTGGTCATTACTGCCTGTATGGATACCCAGATTATATACCCATAGCTGTCTTTTATAAAAAACAATATTTGTGGGTATCCTCGGAAGAGGCAACGTTTTTTGAAGATCAAAAGTAATAGTTTCTATAGTTGGGTCATCTTTTGCCAGTTTCATATCTTTTTTGAGTTGTTGTTGCAAAAATTTAGCTTTGTCGATATGCTTTTTGTGGTCTTCTTCGATTTTCCTTTTTTCTTCTTCCGATGCCTGATTCTTTTTACTTTCATAGAAGTCACATCTGTTGCAAGTGTCTTTTTTAAGGGGTTTGGTACGCAAGTTAAATTTTGTGACGAACACATGTCTTACTTTAGAGTAAGAAAGAACTTTTTGACCAGCTGATTTAGCTTCTTCACTATAGAGATTATATATTTTGGGTAAAGTCATGTCCGATGTGAGAAACTTTGCGTCGTTACTTTTAGCTCGGCGATAATGTGATATATAAGTTGGTAATTTCCTAATTATGTTTTCCAGAAACAGTTCACTGTCTGTTGAAGCCGCATTTTGACCCGCTTGTAGTCCTCGCATATCTTTCAGGCAATTATTCCGCATTTTACAAAGAGCTGTGTTTATTCTTTTAGATGACGTTTGAAGTGTATTCAAGAACATTTGTTTGCAGACTAAGATATTTTTCAAATAATATTCCCGAGTATATGTTTTGTTGTTTCTTTTTAAATTATGTCGCGCAGTCGTGACGTATGCTCGTTTCTTAGGTTTTTCCTTAATGCAAGCTATCAAATACATATTTTGTGCAACATATGAACCAAACGAATAGAACTTATTAAATTCTTCTAGTTTTTGTTCAGATGATACCTTTTCTTGACATTGTTTTGGACAATTGCAGCTATAGTCAATGAATACCTTACTTTCGACTACCTGCTTTTTAGTGTTCACATAGCTTAGATTATTATATTTTTTCTTCTTTCTGTCTTCTCTTAGGTCTCCACCCTATAATCTTTTTCTACCCCTTTTTGGTCTTCCTTGGAATGATGCTTCAGTTTCAATATCTTCTTCTTGCAAAATTAGACTGCTTGAGTTATGGTTTGATGTATTAGTTTCATCCCGTATTTCTATCGCAGTTTGAGGTCCTTCTTCTATTGTCGCTAACAAAGATACGGAATCTTCAGAGCTTTTATCACTAGATATTCCGTTTTCATTATGACAAACGAAGTCTGGGTCCTGTACGGAGTCATCACTATTCATGATGTTTGTTATGTCCGAAGGAATCGGTGAACCTAGTGCAGCGTTTATCTTTTATTTTTGTTTAAATACTGCTGAATTTTAACACCATTAAGAACTATGCTACATGGTTCCTTCAAGACTAACATAATTTGCATTATGCAAACAAGAACCAAACTCTCTTGGTTCTATTTAGTTATAAAAATATTATAACTTTTTATGCTAGATGGAACCAACGAACATTGGTTCTGGTTTGCATAATTAAAATGCTTAAGTTGAAAAGGTACCAAGGATCATGGGTCTGTTTAACAATTAGTTTTAATAAGTGTTTAGGGGACCATGCCGTATAGTTCTTTACAGTTTATTAAAAGGTGGCCAAAGTGGGTTGGTTCCGCAAGTGACAGTGTTGTATCTCTGTTGTTAGTCGGTGAAAAGGAACCATTTTTTTAGAGAAGCTAGAATGCGTGATTTGAGCGCCATCTATGTACTAAACTCAATTTCACTCAAACTGTGGGTTGGTTCTTGTTTGCAAAAATGGGTCCAAATAATGAACCTCAAAGACATCGTTGTTATTAGATCGAGGGCTCCAATGCGGGGGCGCTGTTCACCCGGGCCAGTGAATGTTTTTAAACACCTGCACCAGAATTCGTTTTAATAATACGAAACAAATGTAACTTACTTGAAGTTTTCGCTTTCATTACACGAGCACCGCTTGTTTCTGATTGTTCAACATTACGGAGAAAAATCGATGGAATGGCTGATTTCTTCAAATATCTATGAAACGGAGTCATCCCTAAAAGTTACGACGGAGATGTTGAAAAACACATTTTTTTTATAAAAGTAAAGAAAAATATTAAACATTTTATTGTCTATTGTCCATACCTGTCGATAAACACACATCAGCATAATCACTCGGCTGGAAATGATCATAACATAACCTCGAATGTTTAGATGCCTTAAAATTTTCTTTGTTTATCGCTTTCTCCCACCATATTCTTTTGATAGGGTCTTTGGGGAATGTGTGTGACCCCATGTTGCGGCAACCTGAAGCTGAACATCTTGGCATTTTAAATAAACTAGTACTATTTCAGAGATTTTTATGAATTTTGACACAAAACACGGTCTCAAGCGTTTACAACGCTACCAAGCGGCGAAATGGAACAGCGTAGACTTGAAAAGTAGGTGAAGATCATTTGAGAATTATTGCCATACGTATAAACTAGTGATGTGAAATCAAATGTAGTAAGTAAAAGCTGCACAAACGGCAAAACAACAATTATTAAAGAGCACAAAGGCTCAAAGAGATAAATAAAGTAAAAAAACACTGCAAAGCACGTTTCCATCCAGTTCATTAAAAAAAAAAAATTTGCAGTTTTTTTTTCTAATAAAGTAACATTTTACCTACTGAAACTAAACTGTCAATGTCAAATTTCCACATTGTTTTTACACAGTACATGTGATCATTGTGATCTTATTAACATATTTTATAACATTACAATTACCATGGATGAAACTACGCCAACAGTTAGTTTGATATCATGTATGCACTTTGTACGCCGTGGCGTGGCTAAAGCAGTGCCAGAAAAGGTTTGTAAGATGACATTCGGGTTACAACTTTCGTACTTCATTAATCGTATTTTTAAATGTGTAATATCTCTATAATTACAGATAGAATTAACAGAGAAGGAGTTAGAGAAAATTATCAAACAAACAGCTGATGAATTGCGGTAGGTTCTTGTTAAAAACTCATAAAATTATATTATTTTAAAATCATTTGTAATGCACGGCGTATTTGAGACAAGTTCATTCTGATATTATAAAAAGTGCATTACTGTGCTTGCAATAAATTTCCAGAGGTAAACAAAATGTGTTCCATCTAGTTTTAAAACAACATGTGGACATGTAAAAGAGTTTTTTAAACCAATTTACAGAAATAATAATGATTTATGAACCTCAACTTACAGAATAACAGAGGCCGGTGAAGATGAAAGTGATGATGATGGTGAAGCCAGTGCGCCTCCAAGAGACCCTCCGGCCGATCCTAATGATGAGTTCAACTTTGAGAAGTATGATGAAGAGGATAATCGTAAGTATTTGGTAGCTAATTTTCATGTTAAATTAGGGACGATGTTTGTCCCCTTACTGATACTGTTAGCCTGCATCATCCCACTGCTGGGCAAAGGCCTCTCCCCATGACTTTGAGTTGTTTTGATCCAAGGCCAATGTGGACTGCTGGTCTCTGGTCTAAGGGTGTTACCACACCAATCAATCAATCGTGTAATGGACTAGTCAACGTTGATCAATAGTTATTAGCTTTCGGCTAACCCATTCCCTTACATATTGGTGTGGTAACACCCTAAGTCTTGTCTAGTTCGACGCGCCATCTTCTACGAGGTCTGCAATGCCAAACAAATTGCTGACGTTGTTCTTAAAGCCTCTAAGCTGAATTGGGACCGGGCTGGCCACGTCTGCCACATGCCCAATAAGCTGTGGGCCAAAATAACCAGTTTCTGTCCCTTTAAATCAAACAAAAAATGTTCAAGTGTAATACTTTGACTGATATGTTACTGTACCTGTCTTGCAGTTCTTATTTGCCAATGCTTAGCCAAAGTTTGTATTACTTACAGAGATGTATGTGTTTTAAAATAGTTTCAATATAATAGTGAAGTTAACATTTTACATTTTTAAGTATTTCAGTCTAAAATAATATTTAAAAAATAGAAGGTATCGGGAACAGAATTTATGATTACTTACCATTATACAACTTCACTCCTTTGCTTCCCAATAAAACCCAACCAGTATGTACCCACCCGCACAGCCACCTCTTATTCTTTTGGTACTATCATCATCATTCTGTTGCCCTGATACGGTCCCCTGCCCTCTTCTTCTTTACTTCTGTTTTAGGCTGCCTGTCCACTGGAGCGGAGAAGAGAAGAGAAAAGCATAGTAGGGTTTAGATATTATGCAATTCTATTGGTTAAAATTGACACAGCTCCACTCCCCTTCTCTCTTCTCTGCTCCAGTGGACAGGCAGCTTCACTTAGCAGTCACCTCCTTTCAAGCCATTTCATACTTCCCACAGTCCATCTGTACTTTTGGTATCATGTTACTAATGATTACTATAATTGACTATAAATAATAGTCTTTATTATCAAAAGCCAAATACAATTTGTCCATCTCAATCAAAACATAAAAACGCCGTTAAATGAGACAGAGTGAACGACTGTGTCTGTACTAGTATAAACTGTGAATACTATTTTATTATATTATTATAATTTCTTTTGCAGTCAACCCCGTTGGTATTGGTACTGTGGCAACCATGCCAAACTTAGGTGATCTAAGTGAAAACGTTCAAATAAGGGTAAGTCATAAGTATACGTGTGTGTATGTAGTAATTGAAAGGGGTCTCAACTATGAGCTTGGTCATGTTTAAGTATATGATGTTTTAACTATAGATGATGATGATGTTTTGATGTTTTTTGTTTTTCTTATATATAAAATTCTCGTGTCACAATGTTCGTTCCCGTACTCCTCCGAAACGGCTTGACCGATTCTCATGAAATTTTGTGAGCATATTGAGTAGGTCTGAGAATCGGCCAACATCTATTTTTCATACTATTTATATGGCAAAACAATGTTTGCCGGGTCAACTAGTAATTTATATTTTTTTTTTATGTAATTTTACTGTTTATATTGTTTTATTATATGTTGTAGCATCGTATTGGACTTGGTCTGTAATGTGGCTATAATGGTGGTAAATAAATAAATAAAAATAATAAATATATTGATAAGGCTAATTTGTGATAATACTATGAAGAAAATGTGGAACTGTTATAAATTCCCATAAATACGAGCTGCCTATACTGTTTTCACTAACATTAGGCACACCTAATTGGATGCTTTTAAAAAGGCGCGACTTAGCAGTTAAATTTTTTTTCTTTTCAGACTGAGGGTCCGGACAGTGACGAGGAAGATGACATTATTAAACCTAATGACAACCTGCTTCTAGTGGGACACGTAGAGAGTGATGCCAGTGTCTTAGAAGTATACAGTATGTATGAGATATCAATATTCCCACATTGGGACCATAATAATCCTACACTGTTAGGCTGAGAGCTAATATAGTGAACACACCCTGTGTTGTGTAGCACATACACATTAAAAAAAAAACATAGTAAAAAAATTAAATCGATTTCTGCATGAAAAAACCCGTTATTGCGTTCGCATGTTGTCGTTGTTTTTTTTTCGATATAGCATCTTGCAGGTCAACCTATGAGGCTGTCTTCTGCTTAACTGGACTATCCTGTGGGTGCCTTAAGTATAAGGCCCCCAGCCACAAAAGCTACTACTACATCTATAGCTACTGTCTACATTTCTTTTTTCCTCTCGCAGGCCTGCTGGTAGAAATTTCTTTTGAAATAAGCTGTGCCTTTGTACTCCAAGTTATGTTATGATGTTTCCTTATGTTCTCTCATGTGTGTACATATTATGATAAAATAAATAAAGCAACATCATGGATGACGTCATTGAAATTGTAACGTAATAGACCAGAAGAGTTTTTACTATACTTACACATGTGACAAAACGGAACAATTTTCTAAATCAATAGTTTTCATTGTCTTGATTTGCAGTATACAACAAAGAAGAGGATTCATTCTACGTGCACCACGACATCATCCTGCCATGGTTCCCACTGTGTATTGAATGGCTCAGTCATGACCCATCGGATCCCAACCCTGGTAAGTTATTAAGCAATTTTATTTATACTTTACAGTAACAAAGGGACAATTTTTGTCAGAGGTAATATCTTTAATGTGATTATATTATTTGTCTATAGAATACTGACTGTGCCATTTTTCAAAGGGAATCCGGTAGGAATCGAGTTGTATGGAAGCTTTGCCACTGGTACTTTATTAGAGTGTCTTTAATACAGGACAGTAAAACAATGCCTGTATATGAATAAATACTTCCTGCTGCTTACGTAGACTGATTTGATTTTATAAATAATGAGCAATTTATATAATACCATGCCAGATAGATACAGGTGTTTGTGTGGAACTTTTGTAAAAAAAAGCATTTTGTGTATGAAAAAGTTGGTTTTAAAAATATCAATGAAACCTGCTAGGTGCTTGGTCGTCGATGTCCTTTACACCGTAACGGTCAGTTCTGTCAACGGAAAAATCCTCGCGCAATTTACGGGCTGCATTGAAAAAAGGACCGTAATATTGCCATTGTTCAAAGTAGAAAATGAATGAATATCGATGCGGAGGTCAAGCGTCGCCTCGCGCATGCTCGCGAATTTATCACGTGTCTTTAAACAATGGTGACACGGTCCTATTTTCAATACAGCCAGTAAATTGCTCACGCACTTTTACGAATACATTTTGTAACGCTATCGCTATGCTACTGGTTATGTAAAGCCTTTGGGATAAAATTGAAGATTTTACTGTATCCATATAAATAAACAAATTTTCAGGTAATTTATGTGCTCTCGGTGGAATGGACCCTGTGATCCAAGTGTGGGACCTAGACATTGAGAACTGTCTAGAGCCAGCGTTCAAACTGGGCAAGAAACCAAATAAAAAGAAGAAAACTAAACGAGTCGGACACAAGGACGCTGTGCTGGATTTGTCGTGGAATAGGAATTTTACGTAAGTATTCATTTACTTAGAAAAGCGTTGGTGACTGAAAAGTTGTGTGGTAATCGGTTGTCGTAGTATGGGCATGCGATGCGGAGGAATGAGAAAAATGTCGTGAAGAAAGTTTTGAGTATGAATGTGGATGGGTATAAGAGTAGAGAAAGCCAAAGAAACAATAGATGGACTGTGTGAAGGATGGTATGGCACGAAAGGGAGTGTGATGAGATGACGAATAATGGAGAAGAATAGAAGAAGAAGACATGCTGCGCCGACTCCAAATGATTTGGGACAAGGGAAGGGCAAGAGAATTCGAGTATTCTTTCAATCCAGCGAAAATCTATCACCAATTCTCTCCCTGTCGCTGACCACATCCTGAGGTCAATTCGAAAAGTACATTATTCTAGTTTTGGTCCCTGGTTTGGCTCGCCTTATGATTGGAAATTAACTCACGGGAACTTCGTAAATGTAGCCTAACCTAGGGCCTAGGGGACAATGTAACTTCCTATTAGAGAAGGAATTTTCGGAAATAGGTCGGAAACGCAGTTCCGAAGGTTACCCCTATATCGAAACTTTAACTCTGTAATATAATAATATAGACTATCTTCTGTAATGATTGAAATGATTATAAAAATATTTCTTCCCAATTTGAATCGGATTTTGTTAACAATTTCATGGGTTTTAATTTTTTGCACGGAGCCCTAATCCTTTTTCTAAAATAAAAGTAGCCTAAGTAGATTAATTCTCCTTATAACATCAGCTATCT
The DNA here is from genome assembly GCA_910589295.1 of Noctua janthe. NCBI lineage: Eukaryota > Metazoa > Arthropoda > Insecta > Lepidoptera > Noctuidae > Noctua > Noctua janthe. The sequence continues at coordinate 4,580,904 of OU342556.1, read as the reverse complement.
GCCAGGTAAAGTCCCGTCAAAATCGGTTCAGCCGTTTCGGAGGTTAGCCGGAAAAAACAGACAGCCAAAATTAAAAAATAATGTTTTTCTGTTATATAGGTATACCATATATTATACTTTCATAAGTTCATCAGTAAAAAGCTGTTATTACAAACAGACACTTGAATTTAATTGTTTTGTATGTATAGGTAGATGACCAATACATGTAGATTTGTATTGTCTAAAATAAAAAGAAGAAAGCTTTGCAGTTGCCCATTCTAAAGCATAGATCTCTCTATGGAGAACAACACAACTCATACTCCTACTAGTGTGATATAGGCGGTGGTTAACACTTCCATTCTCATAGACGGTACCCGTTTCTCAAGATATATCTTAAAAAAAAAATTATCAACTTGCAGACATGTGTTAGCAAGTGGATCAGCAGACAACACAGTTCTCTTGTGGGACTTGGATCAAGGCACGCCGCACACCAAAATAGACTGCTTCGAGGATAAGGTATGTGGTGTTATCTTCATGATTCCATCATCAAATTACTGGCCTTGTCAGTGCAACTCGTTTTTGTCACGCTATCTCTTGCTTACTTATTTTTTTTAAATTGTTACATTCACCAATTGACTTGACAAGAGACCACACACACACACACAACACACACGACACTTAACTTGATTCTTATAACTTACCAGTCATCTCGTTTGTTCTTCCTCAGTGAAAACTATAATAGCGATGCATTTGAAATTTTTATTTTTATTACTAAAAAATATACATTTTTTTGTACTTATATGATGCTAGTTATGCGTGCTAAAGGAGGTTTCCCCTTTAGCCCCTTCTGAGCGAAAGTATCGACATAAGATTCTTTACTTCTGGCTGGAACAACAAAACTTATTTACTTAGGTTATAACTGGCCTTTTGATTTACAAAACCCTTAAACAAATGATCTGTTTGTGCCCACAGGTCCAGTCCCTAGCTTTCCACCCTCTAGAAGCACAAACCTTAGTCAGTGGTTCATGTGATGGCAAGGCGCGCGTGTCGGACTGCCGCACGCCCGAAGCACAGCGCGCATGGAGCCTGGCGCCTGAAATCGAGCGCGTCGTTTGGGATACACAGAATCCCTTCTGTTTCGCTGTGAGTCTTCTATATTAGTTAAACCTATATTGTATTAATTCATATTTTATGATAATTTAATATTTAACGTATATGATCTGCTAGGTTCGCGTTCAAATTATAATTTTAGACCCAACTTATCGTCGCTACCAAAGATATAATTACGAAAATCTCACCATAAATAAATCTGTCATGACACATTTTGACAATATTAAAATGCTAAATTCTCTGCCTATCGTACATACGGTAATAATATTTGACACTATAGTCACTAAAGTATAAAAGGCAGAGAAAACAAGTCGCACTAACCATTAGGTCTTATAGTCCGCCAGACCTAAACATGAATATCTTGAGTTCGATTCCCAGGTTGGGTAATGGAAGTGTGAGAAATTCCTGATGAAAACCCAGTAGTTTTTCCATTAGGATTTTTTCAGTAGCAGCCCTGTGTCTGAAAATTAGCCCAATTGGCAGCAATAGGCTCGCCCCCTATTATTTGGGACTAGTATGTACATAACTGACAAAATGTGACCGTAAAGGTACACGGTTAGCTTGCGGAAATTAGAGACAGTGGAATGTTATCTTTTACCTTTCTAACTTTTTTTACCCTATCTTTTGTATCTTTCAGATGAGTAACAACACAGGCAAGGTAGCGTACGTGGACTGCAGACAAGATGAGCCGCTGTGGATACTAGATGCGCATGAAAAAGAAGTCACCGGCCTTATACTAAGTGATAGAGTGCCTGGACTGATGATCACTGTCAGTACAGATGAGAAGCTGAAGACTTGGGATATTTCAGGGTAAGTACTATAAACTATGAAAAAACATCACAGGTTAGGTAGCATACGTGAAGGTTAGAAGCACAATCATGGCGAAGAAGTGACCTGGCTTTTAATGTCCATTTCTAGTCCAAAAATGTTTTTTGAATGATTACTTTAATACCCTCTCATAGAGTTCTGTTTGCACAACTTCAAACATTTGTATAGTCATACCGAAATCAACTTATAGTCGAGTGCAATTACGCAATAAGGTGGAACGAAGTTTATAGTGGTCGAATTTTCATGGGACTTTTTTATTGAGTTCCTAGACGAGTGGAGAGGAAAGTTAAAAAAAAAATTTCGTCGTTTGAGACTTTTTTTATAATTTCCTTTGGAATTCATATTGTGGCGTAATAGTGTGACCTGCGTGCATCCATTAAACGCCAATTTGGTTGTGTCTTTGTTCATTTTTGTCGAAGTAATGCAATTTTTTCAAGTATTTTTTGAAAGTTTTCCTATTTTCTTCAATTGGCTAGCCTAGAACTAAAGTGGTCTATGTAACATACCCAATACCAATTTTCCTTATTTTTAATATTTTTTTGTTCTTTTACTCCTAATTATCACTAAAAACTAAAAATTACATATGGATAACCAAGTTATGCATTTAACTATCGTATAAATGTTTAACAGCAACTTAACATACATTCATAAGTACATAGTGACTTCAAACGTGTTTCGTTTGATAACAGAAAATGTTTATTTTGTATCATAGACCACTTTAGTTCCAGGTTAGCCAATTATTTCTAAAATATCGAATTTTAAGACTAAGATTTCTATTGAAATTGGTCACTGATGCTTTTTTACAGATAGACGTAAAAATATTCAAGAAAACTACTTTCATGAGTGTAGTGACTTAAAATTCATTTGCAAATGCCAGAAAATCGTGTATGAGTATTTTTTGTCTAATTGCACTCGGCTATTAACTTCCTCAAGCATAAAGTTATATTCATATAACTGTATATAACTTTTAATTGGAAACGCATGGAATATACTTAAAAACGTAATACGTTCCCACCTTCCAGCGCTGCCCCGGCCCAAGCGTCTGCGCGCTCGTGTCGCGTGGGCGCGGCGCTGTGCGCGGCCGCGTGCCCCGACGCGCCCTACAGCGTGGCCGTCGGCGGCGACAACAAGCAGAACTACATCGAGCTCGTCGACTTGAATGTTAGCGAGCAGTGTGAGTTTCAATCTTTCAATACCTTTTGGACTTTCTTATCGGTGACTGGTAGTTATTACCCTGACCTTATTGGCGAGGTTCTTCAGAAAGTCCAGATGCGAGGTACTCGCAAACGGTGTGCGTGCATGACCAGATGTATGAATGTGGACGAGGTAAAAATAGTTTGGATCGTAGCAGGTAGCGTTCTGTTAGCTGTTCTGGTTTCTGCCTACCTCCTTGAAAAAATACCCTCATAAACCCTAAGGAATAAGCCCGTGTACTCGCGTTTGATTTTTAAAACACAACAAGAGGTGCAATACCCGATACGAGCTTATAGACGCACGAAAAATACACTAGTCTGAAACCAATCTAAGAGGTCGTCCAGGAAGTACTCTGTCATGTTTGACAGAGTACTTCCTTACCTCAGCAACCCTGCTGGGTTGCTGAGGTACTGTTTGTAGGATTTGAGTCCCAGCCGGTGTTATGACGGGTATTTAAGGCATTTCAGCTGTTATTGGGGTGACAACCAACGCATCTGCAAGCCACATTTGAAATATGCAGCGATAAAGCCAGGTATAGATTATTTGCAACACAACATGCAATGCAACTTTCTCCATACATTTTAATCTGCGTGCCTTCGTGCATCGGCGTATAGCAAATATGTTGCATTGCGTGTTGCGTTACAGTCTGTACCCGGCTCTATGACTTATTATCTGGTGGCCATCGCTTTGTTATATCCATCTTTTGACATTACAGTAACAAATACAGAGAACCCAAAAGGCGTTCTTGTAGTACACTTAAATAATCCTACTGCTTACTGGCGTACTGTAAATTAACTGCATTTGTAAAGCCTTTGTACGGTATTTTTGCAGATAGTCTGATGGATTCCTTTAATTTGTTTCAGTTACGAATCGGTTCGCGTCGCGACCGCTAATAGCGCCCCCTACACCAAGCGCAGACGCTATGGAGACTTAGAATTGTTTATATTTATGTTTAAGTGTAATAATAAACTATCAAATGGTTACATTTTTTTATTTTAAACCTGCTTTAAACATCCGTGAGGTGCTTGTGATAAGAGTAGGATCAAGTAGGTCTGCTTTATTATTGTAGACACAATGTTCAAACTTGGTTGAAACGTACGATCTTACAAGGCCCGCACGCCAAGAAAGCGGAGACGAGACGACAGGAGAGGAGATGAGATGAGAACCACCAATTATTAGCTTTAGTGGAAACGGCTGAAGAGAGAGGAGAGATGTCTCATATTTGTTTAGGCTAACCTCCGCACTCGGCCGCAGCGCACTGTGGAGACGAAATGAGACGTGAGCGGCATACGGCGGTCGCTGAATTGGGCTTGAGTAACCTGTACACACATCTCAGCTTCGATCTAGCCAGTACTCACCTCGGCAAAGCTTCGGTGGATACACCCAGCTTCTATGCATCTTCTCTCTGCTTTGCACATCTCCGCTTTGGTGGACTCCGGGCCTTAGCCTTTTACTAAACTTGGTTTTCATGCCATTTTTTAGGCATTTATCATTGCATAGGTACGGATCAGTGAAGGATGATATGGCTAGAAAGATCACTGCCGTGATGACAAGTAATAGAAACGTATGGAAGAAGAAGACATGCTGCGCCGACCCCAAATAAATTTGGATAAGGGCAAGAGAATGATGGTGACTTGGAAGCCTGATTTGAAAAATTTACTTCCTCCAGAGACCAGAATTGATTGGTCCTGAAAGCGTTATGAATTGCGGACATTTACAGACACGTTATGATCCAGCCCAAGAGAAACAACAAAATAGTAACGGTCTGTGTTGCTATCAATGGTATTTTATTAATATAATTTATCATACATAATTATGTACATTTTTTGAACCCGTCACCAATTATACCAACACATACCGTTTTAACGGACCCCGCGACCGTCCATCATAAGTTTTCCTTTACAATTTGGAGCGAGTGTCGTCGCTGTAAAAAAAACACCATTTTACTTAGAGTTTCCCAAATAAAACAACAATTATAAACAACTGAGATTATGTATTAGCAACATATCGTAGAATAATCCTAGATAAAATAATAAAAGCAATGAAAATGTATAAACTGCTCGATAATTCCGAACTAAAAGCATTTTTTAATACTGCAATTCTAGTTTTGATATAATAAAATATTGGTCATATAATTAAACACGATTTGAACATTAGCAGTGTATATAAAAAATATAAAATGTTTAAGTTTTATTTTAATAATTTCAAAATTGGATCACAGCCAAATCAACTGGTGTTTTGTGACAAATATGCCATATAAAATTTTCAGTGTAGCAACACACGTTTTAAAATATTATTGCTCTATGTTTCAATACTATGACAGGTTCGTAGTGAAGAGTTGCCAGATTAAATATAAAGCTCAGTATAAAAAGCTAAATATAGCTGTTAAAATCTAGCAACCCTGGTATTGAGCAATAATGTGGTGTCTTATGGTAACTCTTAACAAGAAAAAGGTGTAACACAACCAAGATTTTGATAACTTGAGGTCTTAAGACGACTTAAAGAGGTCGCCACTTTCGCTTGTACCTTATTACAATATAGTTTTACTCAAAATGCAACATTATATCTATAATTTTTAACAATGTATCCAATATTGAAATGCAAAGTTTAAAGAAACGGAAGAATATTATAAAAGAGACTAAATCTTTCACTAACTATTGTATTAAAACATCGTTTGTTCGTGACTATTTGCACTAATGATTTTACATGAATATATGCCTATTCGTTGTGAGTAAATAAAAATTAAAAGCGACGTGACTATGCAAGATTCCTTGGTATCTCCGGAAAGGCGGTGTTTGACCACAAATTTTGTCATAACCTCGACAAAGATGAAGTTTTCGGAAAACCCCATTGTGCCATATATACGCACAAGTACTGTTCGAATTAACAAAAACTGTTCATAATCATCTTGTTCCGATTTCACAAGAGAAACTTCATGATAACATTCCGGTATCTTATTATTCCTTTCCTGCGCAAAGGAATCTGTAAATATATTTAATTAATTATATCTGTATGTTATAAAAATATAATCCATATAATTATGAGATAAATATATACTTTTACTATATTATTCAAATATTTACTTTTGCGATCAAGTTTTATGCGATGTAAACTAATAAAATACACGTTCTATAATAATGAGGCACTAAATTAAATTAGCGATACTGATCTTTTACTATTTGAGCTTGATCTCTCAATTTTCGAATTTTGTCATGTGCTTAAGTCATAGCCAATAATTGCTTTTCCTTTCGTAAATAATCACAAGTATCACTGATATAAACTCAATAAATGTATTATTTATTACGCTATATTACAAATATTGAGTAGTTTATTTTGAGAGTAGGAAGTGTTTTAAAAGATCGTAATATTATTTTATAGAAGTAGAAGTCACGTGGAACTTTCACAGGGTTATTCACCCTAAAATAGGTTCCAACCGCCCTTTCACCAACAAAAGACGACACCTTAATCAATATCTAAATAAACCATTGTAAGATTTTACGCCGTTGACTCAGAGTTAAAATTCCAACAGTGCAATAATATTTAGGCATGAATTTAGGTGTCTTTTAGAGTTCGTAAAAACTGGCATAATGTTACTAACATAGGCCTGGAGTCCACCAAAGCGGAGACGAGCGGAGCGCGGAGGAGACGTGCGGAAACCGACCAATCACATTAGTTGAAATCTATATCGTCTCTCCTATGATTGGTCGAATCTTGCACATCGCCTCTCCGCTCTAACCGCTTTGGTGGAGCCTTTCCGGGCCTTAGATAAGAATCATTTCTGAACTTATCGTGTTGGAACTTTAAATATTTATCTAGGCTCATGGTATATTTACTTCTAGTTGGTACAGATTTACTTGGTGTTTGCGTGTTATTTATGTTTACAATAAATTAACTATATTCAATGCGAGATACACTTACTGTGTACTAAAAATGACTCTATAGCTGTGCAATTGTCTAATTAAATTACCTTCCCATTACCGACATTAATCTCTTTGCAATAAGGTTGAGGGTTGTGTGAGCCGAGTTTGACCAACACCTCGCTGAGTGACCATTACCACGAATTTCATCACGTTCGGCTTGATTATTTAATATTTATCATCACATGTCTTCATAATGTGTTTTAGGGTTAAAACCTTAGTTTTTATGTTTGACAACCATATACCAACGCTCACAAAACCTTCCAACCCTCGAGCATGATGGCCACTCACAAGTATAAATGCGCAATTTGACTTCTATAACCATTAACCATTGAAAAAAAAAAACTTACAGACAGCCTGCGGCTCAAAACCTTGACATGTCATTGTCTCATCATGTCAAAGTTTTTGCAATAGGTAAGGCCGATCAAACCTCATTGCAGATTCATTGATCCGACCAATGAGGTCAAGCCATTTTAAACATAAAATGACAGTAACAGATTTTCAACCAATATCGATTCTTAGAACTAGCTACACTAGCGCCATTAATTTCACGATTACCTTCTCCATTCTCTCACTTTCAAAGAGACAACTCGTAAGCCAAATCGCGCATTTAAACCAGCTGAAGACCACCACGCCCCAAACAAAACAAAACATTTACTCTGTAGTAGGGAACTTGGTGACTGCATCATTCATGGCCCTCGCCATATACACCACGTTGCTGGGGTTCAGTCCACACACGTTGATGCGGCCTGACTTCAGCAGGTAGATGTGGTAGTCCTGGATCAGGTGCTCGGCCTGGCGCTGCGTGAGGCCGGTGTAGGAGAACAGACCGATCTGCTTCACTATGTGGTCCCAGTTGCCGGGGGTGCCTAGTCTGAAAGAGTTGATAGGGAAGTTTCAATTTTGGCTCTGCAAATTTTTTTAAAACTGTTTATATTATTCCTTTATTCGCTTCCTATCTATACATACAATTTACATTTTTAAATATATTTATACTATGCATTTAAAAATATAAAAAAAATAGTAGCCAGGTCAGGGCAGTAGTGGTCAGGGCTCTTGAGAGAGGAACCTCCTAACGATACGCGCCGTGTCCAGAAGTACTACTTTCTAAATCAAGCCCTTGATCCAGCTGCCAAGCGAGAGCCTCCTCAGATGTTATATTATATTTATTTTTTGTATATGTTTTTTTTTTTAATTCTTCTGTACAGGCCTTGACAAAAGATGATATTTGAAAGCTAACTTACTTGATAAGCTCTGCCCTCAAAGCTTCTCTCATCTGTATGACCCTGGTGGACATTAGCTTGATGTGTTCCTTCCTGGAAAAGACAAACCAAATTATGAAACATGTCTTAAAATTAAAATACATAATGCATATTTTAGTCGATTTGTAATAATGAGATATTTTTTAATTTCAATCATGAATAAGTGTGTCGGAGTTTTTATACCGCCCATGGGTCTCTGACTTGGCTTTACATGCCGTCGAGAAATATCTCAACAGTATAAATGAGAATGGCTAGTAGCAGCAAAATGAGAGTAGCAAAACATCGTTTTAACCGCTATCGACATGACAGGGGGCCTACCATGACGTCTAAGAGCAGGAGTAATTCCAGTGTGGGAAAGAGATGGCGGCAGACGACCTGAATAGCTCTGTCTCTTTCCCACACTGGAATTATTCCTGCTTTAAGCCGTCATAGTACTCCCCCTGGCCATGTCCAGCTGGAGATTGCGGTACGCCAGTGAGCTACTACGGCCACTACGGGGCGGTGTGTAGGCGTAGGCGTGTGTATGTGTACTCACCACTCGTCGAACAGCGCCTTGTCGCTGAGCACGTAGCAGACCAGGCGCGCGCCGTGCGCCGGCGGGTTGGAGTACATGCCGCGCACTATCCACGTCAGCTGCGAGCGGATGGCCGGGATCAGCGACGACTCCTTCAGCACGATGGCGAGGTTGCCCACGCGCTCGTCTGGTCAAGAAAAACATTATTTTTACAAGGTATTCGAAGTTGATGGAGAACATTCAGTAATTGTAGAAGCACCTGGAGAAGAAAAAAAAAAAAGGTATTTCAATATATAATTATGAAGAATTTTTACAAAAGGCAGAAAGCATGAATTCCCGAAAAAAAAAACAACTTTTCCCAAACTTTTATGTTCACTCGACAAAACATAATGAATAGCTGAGATTTGAGAACCTGATTTAATTCAGGTGAAAGCGCCAGGGTAGCCCGCAATATTTTCTTTTACGTTTTTTGCAATTTACAGGTCAGTGTCAGGTTGTATGTTGATTAAGATATGATTCGCGACCGTAACAAATATGGCTTTACAGAGTAATAGACATTAAACTCATCAATACAACCCTCTAAGTTCATGTAATCCCATTGAATGACTTTTTCATGAAATAGTCTTTAAATGGCATTAAATGAACTTAAGAGGGTTGTATTCATGATTCTAATAATTATAATTCTGTAACTACATACGTGTTACGGTCGCAAATCATATTTTATATCACATATAGCCTGAAACTAACCTGCAAATTGCAAAAAAAAAAAAATTCGCGGGCTGCCCAGGCGCATCCACCTGAAAGTCGCAAATTTCTACAATACCTGATAAGTATATGGCTGAACGTAAATTAATAGTTTCCCAAGGTCAGATTACCGCTGACATTTTAGTAGTACTTGATGTAATAGGTACCAGTAGCGAAGGGTCATTTTTCTAAGAGGTAAGCCGAAATACATTATCTTTAATGTGATTATATTATTTGTCTATAGAATACTGACTATGCCATTTTTAAAAGGAAAGCCGGTAGAAATTAAGTTATATGGAACCTTCGCCACTGATAGGTACTAACTTGAACGTAAGTAGGTACTATTTACTTTACTGAGCTAATAAATAAAGGTACTCACTGTATAGCCCAAAGTTCTTGGCGAAAGACTGCGCGCAGATGAGCTCGAAGCCGCGCTTCACAAAGTAGCGCACTGCCCACGCGTCCTTATCCAAGTCGCCGGACGCGAAGCCCTGGTAGGCGCTGTCGAAGAACGGGAATAATTTGCGCTCCTATAAACAGGTATTAGATTAATTAATTCATTGTAGAACTACTTGTTTTATTCTAAAATTCAAATACCATTGGATATCGACTTATAAGTCTGTATTAAAGACTTATAAGTCGATATGTAATGGTTTTAGTTTCAGAAAACTGGTTCAGTTAACATACAGAATAGATTTCGTGAAAAAATATCTGTGATAGAGAAATAGTTCGATATTGTTTGATTATTCTTATTCTTTACAAAATTAAAGATATACACACAAAATTACAATATTATTACATATCATTGCTATATATTATTGCTTATTTACAACGGCGTGTTTAACCCAGAATGTGATGAGTTTGTGTGTGATGTGTTATGAAACGGTTCATTACGCATTTGCAGTTTTATGAGAAACATACAATATAGTTACTTCTCACTGGAGTCTCCAAGGCTTTTCATTGTTAATTGATTTGAAAAGCTTGTAACTTATGATTAGGCATGGCTACGGTTAAGTACACTGGCGTCTGTACTTAACCGTAGCCATGCCTAGTCATAAGTTACAAACTTTTCAAATCACTTCAAGCTACCCGAAACTGGCAAATTTTCCTAATCAACCTTGAACCTTATGCTTTAGAGATAAAGTTGAAAATCTATTTAAGAAATTTCACAGATTTTAGTAGCTTGATGTGCTGGCTGTCTTTACGTAATCAATTAGAACCAATCCCGTTCCATTTAAAATGCATATCTACTCCTGAACATGATTATTTTCATATAAAAATGCTGCAGCACCATGCTGAGATATTGACCTTTTGGCCTCGTACAGGACTAATTAAATAGTTTTATCTTTTTCTTATGTTTACTTTTTTATCTTTTTTCGCTCTCGAGCGCGCTCCGCACTCTCAACCTCATTGCTGAGGACTTAGACTTATTCTGTTGCAGTTTGGGTGAATTCACCAGAACAGCTACATATACATGTATAATTTGCTATGCTAATAAATAACTGTGTAAATTTTAAGTGTACAATTTCGCATTAGGTCTAGCCTGTAAGGATATATGTATGTTTGGAGTAAATAAATAAATAAATAAATGTTTTTTTTTTTCTTTTGTCCTGTGTGAGTCTAAAGGTGCGTCCTGATTAAGTAACATTTTACAAAACTTTTGTTATATAACTCGTCTAATTAAAACAACATTGCTAACCTCTCTATTGTATCATGTTAAATAACCATGTTTTATAACATGTTATGTTATTCGTGTGGACACACCCTAATAAATACTTTTTCTTTCTTTCTTTTCTTTCAAAAAATTCACGCACCTCCATAACATCAGCGATCTTCTCCCACTGTTCCTGCGTAGGGTCAATCCCGGTAGGGTTATGTGCGCACGCGTGCAACAAGATGACGGAGTTCTCGGGCGCACTGCTCAGGTCCTCTATGAAGCCGTCGAAGTCTATGCCGCGCTCCTTCGCGTTCCAGTAGCGGTAGGTGCGCGGGTTCGTGAAGCCAGAGTTCACGAAGACTAGGCGGTGGTTATCTGTGGGTTAGGAGACCATATTGTGAAGTAGGCTTTGAGTAATGTCATAATCTATGAAACGATTGCGACTAAAAGAGTGATGTGTATGAATGTTGATGGATAGAGAGGAAAAGATGAGATGAAGATGATATCATTCCTCACACATTCCATTCAGTGTTGTGTGAGAAATAATAATATGAAGAAAAAAAAAGTCAGATTTAGCAGACGGTTTTTTATACGTTTTGTCACCTCCTAGTTTGCCACACAGTTCCACATCCAAACCCTGCTACTTAGAATAACCTAATGGACAAAAACCCAATAACTCCTAATGATAGAATCCAGAACCCAAGCTATACTTTTCCAGATTAGTGATATAGTCAAAGGAAATAACACCCGAGGGGCCGAGGATGACTTGCATTACTAGTTTTAAAATAATCAACCAATTATTAAAATAATCCATATCTTAAGCCTAGCACACACTTATCAAGTTATCTAACGCACTCAAAAGTTATCTCAAGATATACAACTCGAACGATTCGAGCGCTCTCCAATGGAGTATTTGAATACCGATTGTTACAATCGACGGATAATAAGTAGGTACTCTTTCATTAGAAGCCCAAATTGACGCGCTACATAGGATGATTGACCTAAATAAACACTTCACTAGTTTGCGATTGCAAAGCACAGTACGCACATCGAGCTATACAAAACCAGTTTAAGCGGATCTCTCATGGTACAGGAAATCTATACAAAGCGAGGCCATGTCATACTGGAAATGTATCGCTTGATGTGTCGCTTTGTGTACAGCAGTAGCGAAGAGTCAATTTTTGTAACAGGTAAGCTGGAGTACATATCTTTAACTTGATTATATTATTTGTCTATAGAATACTGACTGTGCCATTTTGCAAACGGAATCCGGTAGGAATCGAGTTGTAAGAAGCCTTCGCCACTGGTGTACAGTTAATTGAAAAACAGGATAGAAATACAATGTCAAAAGGTGCATACCCCAGGTAGGTACGGAGTAGTAGAAGGTGGTGTAGCCCAGGTGTTTGTTGAGGAACTCAGCTCCGACGCGCAGGCTGCCTGTTCCAGACAGGGTCTGTACTCCGAACGCCTGGAATTAAGACATGCTGTGATTAAACAAAACTGTTTAACTTCGTGCCGGTAATTTATTCATTTATTGTTCTGGTTTAAGGCCATTATTCAGATCACTTGGTGGGATTAATCCATACTGGGTAGCCCGCAAAATTCAAATTTTCTTACGTTTTTTGCAATTTGCAGGTGTGTCGGGTTTTCCACCTTAAAATCATCAATACAACCCTCGTAAGTTAATTTAATCGCATGGAATGACTTTTTCATGAAAAAGTCCTGACCTGCAAATTGCAACCTGCAAAATATTTTTTTGGAGTTTGTTCATAAACGCTGACCGTTTATGAACAAACTCCAAAAATGTATTTTCTTTTGAATACTGATTTTAGGCAAATGGATACAACGATGGCTATTCATATTCTGTATAGTTAGTGTAGTTCCGCTAGCTATTTTAATGTCACCTCGTAGTCGTTTGGGCGCTGAATAACGGTATTATGTGCTATGCACGCAAATACTTATTTCGTGTGGGACAAACCACCAAAACCAATCAGTTAGCCTCGCGTGCCGTAACGCTTGACTACCGATTCGGCTAATGTTCGGCTTCAACGGGGTTATTAGAGGTCATGGCCAATCTGCCCCCTTATTCACAAACCTCGCTTCGAAAAGTAGATGTCTAAGTATCTTTTTTTTGCATAACAAAAGTGAGCGAGAGAGAGATATAATTTCAAGATCTCGGATCGAGCGGTTGCGAAAACGGGGGCTGGTCAAGATCTTTCGTAGATTAAATTGTAATATCTAAGAATCCTTGTCAGTAAATTGCGTTCTTATCGTCTAGCCTTGGCGAGTCGTGGGGTCCGTGTGTTTCTGTAACTGAAGGCGATATATCTGAGATAATTCTAGAGAGATCCTTATCACTCTCGTCTCTAGACAATTATATAAATTAAGTCTTTTGTTATGCAAGTAAGTCTACATTATTGCAAACAAGTTTGTCTTCTGTGTGCATATCAATAGTATATTCTTCAGTAAGGCCGTGAATGTTTTACTGAATACACCTACTACGTCGGCATCAGAAGCTAGAGCCGTTTGCTCCGATTTTCAGTCGCTTTTCGAGGACTTGTGTCACTCAAAGTACGGGTTCATCACCACCTGCCCAGCCTTTTCTCAACTACGTTAGGGTTGGCTTCCAGTCTAACCGGATGCAGCTGAATTTACATGTGCTGTATTTTACATGGAGCGACTGCCTAACTGACCTCTACAACCTAGTTAGTACTGGATAATACGAAATCCTTGGTAAGACTGGTTGACTCAACGTACGGGTTATCGCCGATTATTATGAAGCAGTGGGTTTAAAAACATACCAATACTTCTTGAAACGGTCATAAATTAAATTGACAACGGTATAATTCGGTTCGGGAAACGTCCGGTGACATTTAGCAGATCCAGGCGAAAATGGCCAAATGAAACGAGCTTGACGCCTACAGTAAGGATTGGTCTATACTAGCTCAAAACAGAGATAATTATAGACCGACCGCTTTAATGAGTCCACCGCCTCGCCCCATCAAAGGCACATTAAGCGTCCACAAAGCCCTAACAATATCCCATAGGTTATTTGCTTTAAAATAACCATAATCCACGTAGGTTACTAATTGAACCAATACGTGATCAACCATCAGAATATTCTATTTAAATTGATACTCATTAAAGCGGTCGGTCTATAGAAAAGAGAAGGGTGGCCTTTGCCCTGTAAAAGGATTACACAGACTGTAAAGAAAGAAAGCAATAATTGACTGGTGCGACGTATCAATATCGAATGACTATTATTGCACAACATAGTACCGCCGTAGTATTATATTATCTGTGGTACCGCATTACAAATACAAATGGCCAAACGTAGCGCGACAATTTGATTAATTAAAAGCGCGGATACGAAACCCCGGATGCTTTCATTTATCGTTAGTAAACTAAATGAAAGTGACATCTAGACTCAGTTGATTAACAAAAAATAGCAAAATATTTCAAGCATGATGGAATGAGCATGGCCGTCTTCCCTCTTCTTTATGCGACACACTTCACACTACTTCTTCTTTTACACTACTTCTATAAATTACAAGCTTTCTTGGTCGTTCTAATTCTGTTTTTCATTAAAATTCGTCATACATAACCATGTGGCGGGAAATGAACTAGTAGTGTCAGAATAAGGCTGAGGCCAAACGAGCGTAATTTTTTGAGCTGTGAGTCGCGTAATTTACGCTGCATTCGGTTTCATACTAAAGTCCTGTTTGTACCACACGGCGACGCAAAATGAGTTGAGAAATGAATTGAGTTGGACTTTAGTATGAAACCGAATGGTGCGTAAATTCGGCGACTAATTTTGCGCTGTCTGTTTTATTGTAGAGTGGTCTTTGTCACTTACTTGTGTGACAGTTTCTGTCAAAAACTCCATTTGCATTCACAAGTTGAAAATTGTGGAGCATCATGTTTATGGGAACACCCCTTTTTATCAACCGACCGCGTCAAATTCGATTCAACATGAATAAAATTACATTTCATTTCTAATATCAATTTCAATGTCTATTAACGATTAAAATAAATTACACACTCAACTTCCTCTGCAGATAACGGCTCAAATACTAATTTGATAATTATTAATAATTTACTTTTGTCTACAGAAATATAAGAGTAGACCTCTGCCTACCCTTTGGAGATTACAGGTGTGATGTAAGTGTGTTTATAATAATTATTCGCAAATTGGCGAGAAGAAGCACACCATCGTGAGAAGTGGAAGGAATGGCGGGAGGCCTTTGCTCAGCCCCCGTAGCATGACCACCGTAGACAAGGATTTCTTTGACGGAAGAATCGACAAAATGACAGATAGTGCAAAGAAATCTGTCATTGTGTCGACACAATCTGTCATTTTGTCGATTCTTCCGTCAAAAAACCCGTTTCTACGGTGGTCATGCTACGCGTGCAGGAGCGGGACAATACACGCTAAATAAAAAATAAAAAAATTGGGAGATAGGATCCCTATGTAAATTAGTATCATTTAACTATATGGAATCATCATTGCTGGTAACATAAATACTTTTAATATTATTTTTGCAGCGGTAATATAAAACAGAAGTAAAACTTACACGTCCAGTAGCGATGGCGGGGCTGTCTTCTCCGAGCAGCATGGCGGTGGAAGCGGCAGAGAACTGCTCGATACCTGCAATAGGAATTATTTTGTTGTTATTCTGTATATCGCATGGGAGAGACTCAGTTTTACGATTGTAAACATTATCGTACGGTACATAAATAATACATAAATAAATTATTACCTACATAATTATTGGATTTTTCTCTAACCAATTAGACACGGTTCACGGCCTCTTACGTTAGCAATTTCAGTTACAACTACAGCGTTGTATTAAAGCCAATTCGAAAATAAAAATTCCTTTTTTTTTGTCACCCTCCATATGCACACTTACACCCGTAGTTTAAGTCGTGGACTGAACTTAAGTCGGACTTGACACGCCTACTTTCCACCCCATTAGACATATTGACAGCTACAGTTTGTTTATAATTTGACATAAACGCCCACTTTTCAAGAGTTTTGTAGTACAAGAATCTTTTGGCGCTCGAATGATGCTGACAGGGGGGCGCTGTTGGTAACCTTTTGTTAATTGTTTTGTAAAAAATATTGAGAAAAGAAAGAGATGGCTGCGTTAGTTCCGATGTTTGCCCGCGCCAGAAGATCCTTGAAACCGTGAAACTTACGTTATGGCTGATATATATATACCTACTGAAATTCAAGTGAATCGACGTGTGTAAAATTGTTTTCTTTTTTCAGCCAAAGCAAGATGAATTTTGAGGAATATGTCGATTATGTAGACGATACGCCATACAATTATTTATCGTGACCCGATGCCGACAACCCGTTAGAATGTTACAACAATAAACAGTTCCAAAAACACTTTCGATTTCAGAAGGAAACCGTACAAAAATTGGAAAGCCATGCGAGAGGTCTTTGCCCAGCAGAGGGACATAGAGGGTTGATATTAAATAATATAGGGAAGATACTGTAGAAGAAAACACTGTTCGTTTTTGGTTCCAACGTTTTCGTTCTGGAAATTTTGACCTACAGCCCGTGGACGGCCATCGACCCTGGTTGATAAAAACTATTTTCCATCGCCTTTAATTTCGAAGCCAGCTAGTCTGTAGTCGGGATTATTAATGAACTATTATTAATATTGCGAGCACTTGCATTATCCGTGGTAAATATATATTAAGCACGGTTTCTTTTTCAAATCGGTAGGTATTTAGAAATGTTCATTATCGTGGGATTGTTTGAATTAATAATTAAGATCGCGTAAATAATAAATTATAGTCGTGACAAATAGTCGTAATATGGAGTATCGTACACATAAAAGATAATACAAGCTACGTGATATTTCTAAAGCATGAGAAAACTAACGAACCATTTTGAATCTCAGACATTAAAAATGGTGCTTATGAGCGAGCTTGCCCATACTCGTGTTGTTTTGTTTATACCTACGATACCACCAAGTCGCTCTTATCATCTATCTATACTTAAAAAATTCAAAGTTCTGACTGACTGACTGATATATCAACGCACAGCCCAAACCGCTGGACCTAGAGACATGAAATTTGGAGGGTGTATTCTTTATGAAAAGTATGTATCCACTAAGAAAAGGTTTTTTGAAATTCCACCCCCAAGAGGGTGAAATGGGGTGTTGAATTTTCTGTGAAACTTTTTATTCTCGGAATCGATAGATTTGGAAATTGGTGTACACACTCTTTAATTAAAATTATGAGACAATTATGTATCACAGTTTTTCAAAATTATCCCCCAACAGAGTCAAATAGGGCTTCGAAACTCACGTAGACAGGCCATGGCGCACAGTGTTGCGCAGGGCGTGCGGGGCGCATTTACCAATTAGTAAGTAGGAGGAATATTTCTGAGGTAGTGGTGTCTGTAAATATATGTGAAAACCCGATTTTCGCGTTGGCTCGTGATACGCGACATTGATATTAAATATTATGTAAAAGTATTATGTCTATATAGATTCCTAATGAATCATTTGATTGTCGTCACCGGTGTCCAATCTCAAACCAGGTTATCAATATTTCACATATTTAATGTAATTAATATTACAATGAACAAGTTATAAGTAAGTACATGTAAGAAAAACGCAAGTGTGTCTGTATAGCTCAAATAAAATGAAATACGTACATTAATTATTATTTATTACCTATTCAACTTTAAAAGTAAAAACTTATAAATCTTATATAACTATTATAAATGCTAAAGTTTGAATGGATAGATGTTTGTTACTCAATCGCCAGAACGGCTGAACAGATCTGAATGAAACTTGGTACAGAGATAGATTATAGTCTGGTATAGGACATAGATAACTTATTATCTCAGAAGTAACATCCCGTTGGCATTTCCCGACCTCCACGAAACCGCGGGCATAAATTAGTTGCCAATAAAGCGATAGTAGGGGGTGACTTACCCGTGTTACTACCAATCCTCAATAATCTCCTGTAATAATACGGGTAATCCCATTGCTTTTGCGGTACTATCGCAGTTGTATAGATCTTAGATAGAAAGAGAAAGAAAAAAATACAAATTTGATGCAACCAAGTTGGATGTAGCGCTCGCCGGCCGCTGTAGTGGCCAGTTTCTGTTATATTGCAATAATAAAATAATCAAATAGAATTCTTATTCGCCGTTGCGTTAGGTGTTTAGCCGTCTGATCTTAGGTTTTTTTTTCAAATGATACGGGTAAGGATAGGTGTAAGCTAGGGCATCCCCATCAAATGATTTACGTTATGTTAGAACTGGGACCAAAACGTGCTTAAAACATAAGCAGGCGGCTTGCTACTGTTAAACGGAGGAAGAGAAAGGCCGATATGAAACACACCATTATGTTGGGTGAACGAATCCAAAGAAATTCAAGGTTACTCGGTTCATCGTCCAACTGAATTCTTCCCTCAACTCTGGACGACCGGAACCTTCTAATAGAGCGAACTGGCGAAGAAAAGCTCGAAGCTTACTGAGCTCTTTTATCACCGCTGGGTTGAAGAGACCACCATGTACCCGCGACGGATTAGAGGCAGCAGGGTACAGTTTATTAAACATTGCCACGCGACCACAGTCATTCATCCTTGGCAATCATCCCTGGTAAAAATGGAATAATAACGGTAGTGACGTAGCCACTTCGGATGCCTTATTTCTTCAACAAACCATGTAGCTTGTCAGCTTTCAATAATCGCGGACGAAGGTCATGGGCAACAGCTAGTATGTTTATAATTGTGTGATGTTCATATTTATATTTTTGATCTCTCGTTGGACAACTAGTTATAAGCGCCACTGCATGGTGTGAGATTATGGGTTCGATTCCCAGGCCATGCAGTGTTGTTGGGTTTTACTAACCTAGAGACTGGATCCAGTCTAACGTAGTCCTACGTGAATAAAAATTAAAAATTTCCTTTGCTTGTCAATAAATGTGTAATTTAGATAATTTTGTTATTTGTTATACGTGATACTACTTTTAAATAAAATAAAAACCAGTTGGCTTGTATAATAATAATTTAATTTATTTTTTCGGCCTCGTCCCTTGTAACCTCGCTGAATCGAAGTAGCTGGGCGGCACTCAAACGTTCGAGTTTTGCCTTTTGGTATGCTTCTTCTGCTGCCTTCACCAGCCACTTTTGCTCCTCCATTTTCAGCAGATGTAACTGGTGCTTGGGTTCGCTGGGTTAGGCAAGCCCAAGCACATTTTTTCGCTGATGGGCTGCCCGACAACGTGGTATTTTGATGGAGCTTGTACTTGCGGACAAGTTTCTGTACGCACGACTTTTCACCAGCCAAAAAGAAAATTCTTGATGCCATTATTTTAAGTGAAAATCTTATAAATGAACCACGAAAAAATAAATATTTATTTTCAAGTAAAAGTTCTTTGACAAATGATGTCTCAACCAAGAGCATTCGGTAGAACATCAATTTATGATAACTCTAGCATTGTGACGTATTTTAATATAACATTTTTAGCATACAAAGCAGCTTGCAACCTTCATGCAACATACTTTTTTGGGTTTGAAATGGACAGCATGTTTTTGAGGTAGATTAAGGTGAGTACTCATATGAGCATTTCCACGTATTGTAACATTGGTTGATAAATTGAGGAATGATATAATGCAAGGTTGCGGTTGAAATGATGAGCAGATGAAATGATGATGAGATGTTTGGATGGCTTGGTCATGTTGAGAGGACGAGTAAAAGGCGACTAACAAAACCCGAAAGAGAACACCCCAGAAGGACAAACTTTATTAGTATTGTTCTTCAAAAAGGTCAGGTGGCAGTGACCAGATGTATGAACGTGAACGAAGCAAAAGGAGTAAGCCGGTGGTGTTCTTTAGTGACTGTCCTTACTGTGTGGCGTTTACTCTTCGTTGATACGTATGTTGAACTTGCAAGTCGCGTGTGCTGCAGTTTATCTTGATGAGTTATATTAAAAAAAAACACTGACCGAATTAGGAGAAGAAACGACCAGCACGACCCCTCAGTCCACGCACCTCATTTCATGTTGTACGATTTGCCCGCGCTCGTGTTTTTGCTCGATGAAATGTTACAAGCAAATCAAAATCAAGTTTTAACAAAGTGTCAAGTGGCTCATGTCTTGTTACAAATGCAACTTCTAGCTAGTCTGTCCTCACCTTATGAACATCATTGAGTGGGTGTTGCTGATGCGGTGGTGGGCGTTCTTCACCTGTTGCCATGACAACAAATGTCGTTTTAAGTTCAAAAATGGACTTAAGTCGGCTTCTGGAATACGGGTGTTAGACTATAGGTAATATTTATTTAGTTACAGCTGCTGTATCAGAAAGGTGCACAGTGCATTACCTTAAGTCAAAGTTTTAATGACTCATGGACTCTCAAGCAGCATATAATATTGGAATCATTCCCGCTACGTCGACTCCCTTTACGTCGACTCGTGATTTTTCTTGATTTTGATGTCAGTGCTGGGCCGGGTCACAGGCCTCCATTCTGTGAGAGTCGTGGGCGGTATTCCACCATGCGGGGCATCCATCAACCCTGTGGGCTGTGAGGGTTGGTGGATGTACCTCCCATTTCTATCAGAGATTGTTTGATTGATGCAGTGTGTATGATGGATGATAATGAAAATACACATCAGTTTTTGACCGTTTCCGCATACGCAAGGAAATGCCATATGACAAACAAAAACAATGATAATATCGATATCTTTCTGTTGTAATTCCTGACGTCAGTTGGATGATTACAATTTGTTTATAGTTTACAGTATGACAACATGCCTACTAACACAGGCTGGTTTTTTCTTCATTTTTAACCAATTAAAGTAATCTGCTGCCTAATAAACCATGGGCACGGCCAATCAAAACTAGTCTTATCTTTAATTAGGTATTATTCTTCTCTTCTTTATCGTCTGGTTAGTGCCTATTGTGCCTAACCTGATGTCAGGGTTTTTATGCCACCAAAGGGCTTCTGATTTGGCTTTACATGCCGTCTCAGACGTACTGATTTCCTCACGATGTTTTCCTTAACCGAAGCAAGAGATAATTATACAATACGCACATGAATCGGAAAAATCAGAGGTGCGAGTCTTCGAAATCGAGACCTATGACTTGGCAGTCCGACGGTCACACCACTAGACTGTCACTACTTTTTAAAATAACTACTTACTACTTTTTTTTAAATTTATTTTGTAATATTCCTTTTAAAAGTCGGCAAATCCAATATATTTTATTTTATTTGCCGGATATTCCGGATTACATAACCAGCCCGAAGCAATTACTATGCAAGTTCGGCTTTCGCTTTTAAGGCAAGTTTATTCTGACATGCCAAATGCATTCGGACATATAATAACCAATGTCCAATGCACTAGTGATGTTAAACACCCCCAATTTTAAATTAAATTATGCATACAACATACAAAATAGAAAATTACTGCTAAAAACTAGCTTTCTTGATCTTCTCATTCTATTTGTATGTTTGGGCAGAACTCCAAAACTGATATGTTTGCTACTATTCGGAATGCATTTCCAGCCAGTTTCAGCACCGTACTAAAGTTTCTAGTACTTAATTCAGAACGAAACTAGAACAGGAAAGGGCCATCATCTTCCTGACCTTGTCCCATTCTAGTTCTAGTTGGGGTCGGCGCAACACGTTTTCTTCTTCCATTCTCCCTTGTCAGACGTCACGGTATCATTTACTCCTTTCTCTTTCATATCAGTCTTCACACAATCCATCCATCTTTTCTTTAGCCTCCCTCATCATTCGCCGATTTAAAGTACCATAATAATAACAGATAATCATCCATCAGGGGTGCTACACACAATCATGTTTGAGTCGGCCTGAGTGCGTTTAGGCCTATTTTTGCGCTCACTTTTCCCAAATCAGGCCGATCGGAACACGTGTGTAGTACGCCTCAGTTATCAATATTACATAATTAAAGTTTTGCACACAGTAGAAACGATAATAACTGCGCACGGTAACGTCGCGTATCTGTAATGTCGTTGTTTTGAAGCGATATCATAAATAGCTAGAGTATTATCTATCAGTTATGTGATCTTTATTGCCAGTTTTGTGATAAACAGAATAAGAACTAAGCCATTATTGATGGCATTTTTAGAGTCTATGGCACGCCAATGGAAACTGATAATTATATAGATGCGAACATGAACCTGGTAAGATAAACAGTTATAGGATATGTGTGAAAAACATAACCCTGTCTGCTGTAGCACAGCCGTGTAAAAATACAAAGCCATTCTAAGGCGGTGAACTTGGGGTTAGGATCAGTTAGGCTCAAAGAAACGGCGCTCACTGTTCCATGCGCACCTTTATCGGAGAGTGCGCGTAATGGGGCTTGCTAGGCTTGGTCCCCGACTCATGCTAGTAGTAGGAACTTAGGGTATTTAGTCGGTAGGAATCCAGTGTAACCCTAAAGGAAGGCTATGACCATTTCCCTATTCCCTAAGTAGTTACTCTTCATCTATAAGCGAAAAACATTATCTTGACTGACAATGAAACATTACTATACAAATTGCTTTTATTTTCCTCCACAAAATATCATGATTGGCTGTTAAAAATGAATATTACCAATTAATAAAACAATACATTGTTTCTTTCATCTTATCATAGTACTTATTGGTTTTCATTTAAAAATATGAGACCATTGGGGTTGAGAAAGATAACAAGTTTATAATGTTTAATTTTGTTTCTGGTATCACAACATTGTGACTTTCTTTATTATGAAATCACAGAATAAATTTGCAAAAGATAGAGATAGTTATGACAGTTTAGTCTAATTGATAAGCAGACCTAAGGTATTCAAATTCAATTTGTGCATGTATATTTTTGACTGTGGCAAAAAAGGAAGGAAGTTGTGGCCAAATGTAAGCCTATTTAGTATTTAAAAAACTTTAAAACAAAGATTTTCAAGTAGCCAATTAATTTTGTTAATAGCTTTCCAGCTTTGGTTCATTTCCAATCCAGAGTTACACACATACAAAATCAGTTAAATATTTTAACTGATTTTAGTAGCTTTAATGAGTCCTCTGCCTTGCCCCTTCAAAGGCACATTAAGCATCCACAAATTTCTAACAATATTCCACAGGTAATTTGCTTTAAAATAACCATAATTCACGTAGGTATAACGATAGTAATTGAACCAATACGTGATTAACCTTCAGAATATTCCATTTAAATTGATACCTTCGCAAGGACGCATTAAAGCGGTTGGTATATTGAAAGTATCCCTAAATAACAATTAATTGTAATTGAATAGCTGTAATTTTTCAGATAAAAGTTATGGTATTCTTCATAAATAGGTACTTATGGTTACTAGTGCCTATTTATACATGAGGCAAAATTGAAAGTCCTATAAAAATAAATAATATAAAATAACAAAACAGTCAAAAAATTACCATAACGAAAGAAAATAATAATATTTTCTCTGTGTTTAATTTAAGAAAGAAAGAAATCGTAACTTACCAAGAACTGGCAGGTACTCGTGCAGGAGTGTTTCATCATTGGCCATCTGCTTCTCCATCTTTCTGACAACAGGCAAGACCCATGGTTTGCCATTTTCATCTCTGTATGCTGCAATAAATGGAAATATAATTTTTTTTAAATACCATAAATGTCTGGATTGAATACTTTTCCTTTATAAAGTTTATTTGATTTTAAAGTTACTTCTTCTTCAGCAAGTCAAACAAATTTAGTAAAAGTTACTCTAGTAAAACTCTGCCTTATAAGTTTAAAATAAGATCAAGAACTTTTTTCACAACTACTTTTTTACTATAATTAAAAACATGTAAAACTTTTTTTTCAGTTAATTTTATATTTAAAATGGTTTAGTAGCAAACAATTACTCAACTTCAACACAAATTACATGTACTACGATGTTCTGACTACGTAATTAATTACAAGTATGTTGCTGTACATCATAACAAATATTATTAAACATAATAAAATTACATAACGAGGTTAAATAGGTGACGAACTTTCACAGCACTAAAATTAACAGCTCCGTTAACTTAAAATTACTAATATGCCAGCCAACTTACCACCAATAGTCAAATTTACTTTAGATGGGTGCGGATCCTCCATAAACATACGATTTAATTGGAAAACCTCAATAGGAGGCCCCTGTTCAACATCTTGAAAGCGAGAACCCATTATGTCTTTTTAATCTTGTTCGCGCGACCAGTCAGACAGAAGCTAAGACAGCGAGTGCGCCACAGAGTACTTTTATATATAGGTATAGAGGCTTTACTCAACGGGTTCAGAAGGAAAGCGTTTGGTGGCGCCATCTGTATCCACAAACCTACAACTTTCCTGATATGTATATAATTGTGTAGATGTATACGTCTACCATCATTCTTGCTTCCAGGCAGGATTTTATTTTAAAATTAGGCAATTTATGTTTATTAACCCCGTAATTTACTCATAAACTAACGTATATGAATAAATTAAGGAATTACTTGGCTGCAGAAAATTAAACCCATATTATTATAATCATAGTCATTTATTTTGGCCTAAGCATTGGTGCAACAGTCGTCGTAGTAGGTCATACATAATAGAATCAAATCTTTTCTTTTATCGTTAGTAATGTTAGCTTTTAGCGACATTTCGTCAAACAATAATAATAATATATAGTTTGTCGTTAACACATTTGTTGTTGTTGAATAACACATTGAATGCATTCAAGAACAGACTGGATGATATCTCCAAATCTTAAGGGTAACAAATATTGTCTTCCATTCAAAATTCCAATTCCAATTTCTTGAAAAATAACAAAAACGACCGTCAGATTGATTGTTTGACAGCTTGCTTCATTGATGCAAGTAAAAAGTACAAAATAACTACTACGACACCAATTTAGCAGGTTTTATTTAGAGTATCACTTACATTAAAATGTATGCCAGTAGTAATGTTTTATTTGTTAAAAACATATTTTATGATTTTATTTGATATATTACGCGTATTTCGAATTTACTTAAAAAGTTTGGTAGTTTATTTAGTTCAATTATAATAAAATAAACTACTAAACAGAATATTTATTTTATTAATGGTAACATTTGGCGTTCATTTGATGGAGTATAATGAAGCAAGAATAAAATAGTCAGTTCGTCAGTGAAGCTGTAGTATATTGCAATCTATTTTCAATTTAGTCGGTTAGCGTCAGCAAACGCCATCTGTATTCACAAACCAGCGATACATGATTTTATAATACGACAAAATTATAAATGCATTAGGAGAAGGACCTGTTACTAGATTACGGTAGTCTTTTAATTTGGTAACATTATTTTCTCCTAGTTGCATGGTAAAATGTTCTAAGATTGTACAGCCTGGAGTGCGCGGTTTATGGAATTTATAAAAGAAAAATTCTATCAATTTTACAAGCGGTGGCCGGTGTATTTAATCATTGACCTTTAGCAATGACAGAAACGTCATTACGTCAGTAAACGTCAGTTTTGTGATGATAGGACAATGACGTTTGCCACGTTTTGTTAGTTCCACTTTTTACAAATTAAATAAATTATTAAAAACATACATACATAAATATGTTATTACAAACTCACGTCTTTTTCCAGGGGGGTAGGCAGAAACCACAGAACGCCATCTGCTACGGTCCTAACATACTCCTTTCGCCATGTCTCCGTTCATAGATCTGGTCATACACAAATGCCGGTAGCGTGTACTACGCACCATTTTCTTAAAAAAATCGTTCATAATAATATTAAAATGCTCTGATCACATTGCGTTTGGACAAGAAACGTTTTTAATTAAATTCAGGGGGTGCAATAGAAGAATAAGCTGTGGAAGAAGCAAGGAACAAATCGAAGAGCATGGAGATTGCTCCGGCGGTAGCTACAGATACCTTTGCATCACACAAGAGGGGATTATCCTTTTTTAAGTATCTAATCGATATTAAGAGCGTTTACGACTTACGGTATTTAATAAAAACAAGTTTCATGACTTGAAAGTTTATACAAAATGCCATAAGTCGTAAACGCTCTTAATTTATAGTAGGACCGTAGTTACCTCAAGTCAAATTATGGAGATCTCATTGCTCCTATTATTGCAAAACAAAGTCAAAAACTTATGGCCACCAAAGAAGTGGCTATAAATGCGCGAACCAGTTAGGTAAGTATATATAGCAAATATACGACCACGGCAGAAGCACTCGCCGGCACGTGAACGAACCCACACGTCATCATTACCCCGCCGCACACGGCCCCCTCACAGCTACTGACCGCCTTTATAAACAGTGCCCGGCCTACGACTCATTAGCCTGCAGCACGCGCTCGACCTGTTGCCGGATTGGCTGTCC
This sequence comes from Noctua janthe, assembly GCA_910589295.1. Classification (NCBI taxonomy): domain Eukaryota; kingdom Metazoa; phylum Arthropoda; class Insecta; order Lepidoptera; family Noctuidae; genus Noctua; species Noctua janthe. The sequence goes on along the minus strand of OU342556.1, from coordinate 4,554,373 downwards.
AAATGGAGGTTGTCGGTGAACGTGGGGAAGACGCAGGCGCTGACCATCGGCGCCTACAAGCACCCACCACACCTACGACTTCAGGGAGTCGACGTCGCATGGTCATCCCAGGCCAAATACCATAATAAAACTAATCGATCTCGGATGGTTGGCAGTGTCAAAATCTTCAGGTCGACGTGACGTTTTAATAATAGGCTGTGGTTTTCCCCCTGAAGTGGTCGCTGAAGTGGTTAGCAATCATACTGTGACCACTTATTAACGCTCACAGGCAGGCCAGGCTTACTGTTCATCTTGCCCGTTTGCTTCCAAAACTGTTTGAAATCACTTTTGGCATGATTCGCAGCAAGGATGTTCATTTTAATTTGCTCTTGTCTATCTTAACACCACTTGAGCTTTTTTTTGAATGATTTCCTACTCTCACACATTTCTTCATAAGTTGGTCCATTTTTAGGTTTCCCATCATTTACCCATGCACAAAATTTCAGCCTGGCCTCTCTATGGTAACCCTCTACATGTTTATTCCACCCAGCAATGTAACCACCTCTCCTCCGTTGCTTCACCCGAGTGTATGTAGCCGTTGCAGCTTCAGACAAGATAACCAACCTCAAATATAAGTTCTGGAGTAATTCCCTATGTCCCACTTCGGAACACAGAGAAAACTCGACTGGAAAAACAATAAGCTTTAGCTGTGAATGACATATTTCATGATAACGTCGCATTTGGTCAGGCGTCCGCTCACCCCACAACACAGTGTTATGGCCTAGTGCACTACTCACCCTCTCCTTACACACTACCTGCTGCAAATCACACTCTAGTACAAGTGGGAAGTGGTCGGACCACTGCACGTCATAGTCAACCCAAACACTACTAACCGCTGTCAGCGCTGCACCAGTCACGACGCAATGATCCAACTATCTCGCACAACCATGTACTTCGCTTACAAAGGTATACGTATCTGACTCACCCAATTTCGTCATGTCCACACATGTCCACTGCTGGTCTTTGCAAAAATCCACTAAATGGTCACAAAAAAGCTCATTTGGTTGAGCATTAAAATCACCTAAAATAAAGACAGTAGGGGTACCATTATGCTCCTCAATTATTGAACTCACTTTGCTTAAACATTGCGTAAACTCTGTTAAATTGTCTATGCAGTCAGTGGACGTTTAAACTAAAAACTATCACAGATTTGTCTATTAAATCAATTTTCACAGCCGCTAAACGCACATCACCACAATTTATCACACTAACCGATTTAAACACTGTATTTCTCCATAATATCGCTACTCCCATACGGCCTGCCTTTGAGCAAGCCCGCCGAGGTGTCCACAGCAGAGGTCCCCGTACCACTGAACTCTTCATTAACCATGTTAAGTATTGGTAAATCATGAGGCATTAGCCAAGTCTCCTGCAGAGCAATTATATCTCCCACATCGCACAGATTTCTAAGGCCATCCCAAGATCTCTTTAGAGATCTTGCAATTATATGATATGAGCCTTGTGTTTCGCAATATATCCATTAACAATGGTTGTACTATGCCTCTCATTGACAGATCCAGGATGAGATTGGGTGCCTGCTGGAGCCTGTGATTGCTAATGTTTAAAAAACGCCTGAACGAAATACCCGTCGGCCACAAACTGTCGTCTAGAAAAGTATGCGTTGAGTTTGCTCACATAAAACTTGAAGGCGCTATAGTTCCTTTCCTTTGACATTTTTATTTTAATAGGCACTACTTCCTCGTTTGTTTTTGTCTTGATGTATTCCGCAACATCCGCCTCAGTTACTTCCTTATGTACATTGGTGATGAAGAGGGGGATTTTTAAATCAGCGGCCTTAAACTTGCTATTTTCATCTAAAACCGCTTTACCTTTGACGGTTGCAAATCTATTCGTATTTTGCAACCGTGTTTTTTTTCTCTTCACCTGTATCCATTCACAGTCCCGTTTTGATTAAGACTGCAAATTACTAATACCAACTACAGCGGCAAAGGATCTTTTTTTATCACTTTCTTGCGATAACAAAACTTGAACAACAAACATGAATGAAAATATGTCAATTCATCCTCCTTTCTCACTTTTTCACATCTTGCCCTCTCATTCACACTATTAGGCGCGTCACCGTTCGGTGATGTCGGTACGGGCTCACTCGCATCTACTTTTGGTTGGAGCGAGCGAGACGGACTCTGACAAACTTCGTGTGACGCGAACTGCGATTGAGGTACCGATAAGGTATCTACCTATCTACGCAGTCAGGATGATCATAAAGATCGGAACATTTATGGTAAATATACCATAAGTCTGTATCACACAGTTTAAATTCGTTAGATACTATATTGACTGGTAAGTTGTTTTGATATGGAAAGAAAAATTCGAGTGCAAGTAGGGTTTGAACCTGCGACCTTCCGATTCTGTACACCGGACGTCTTAACCAATTAGACCATCGCACCCTGCTCACAGCTCTCGAAATTTTCGTTCTAGCTGCGAATTTTCGTTGCTGCTGTTTTGCGTTACAGCTGTAATTCCTTACGCAGGGTTAGCGTAAAAAAACATATTTAAAATTAGACTTGTAAGTTGTCAAAAATGATTTTGACAAATGCAAAAGATAGTGTAATTTAAACTGTGTCACACAGACTTATGGTATATTTTCCATAAATGTTCCGATGTTTATGATCATCCTGACTGCGTAGATACCTTTGACATTCTGTGCTTTCTGATATTTTTACCTCGTTATGTGCTCCGAATTTATTGAAAAGTCGCTGCTCTTATATATGACAAATTGCTTGTTCTGATGTTATTGACCATATCTAGTGTAACGAATTTATTGAAAAGTAATGCTGCTCCGAATTATTTGAGTACTTCGCCCGCTACGATATATCTGATGGCGACTGTAGTAGGTAGGTAGTAGGAAAAGGTGCATTGCAACGCTTGCCGGGAACAGCTAGTCAAGTTATAATTCTCACTAGTTCGATGTTCGGTGGTCGAACAAGTGAAAAAAACCTCTGTTGCTCGATGATGGAACTCAATAATTGATGTCAAGTCAAGATAGCCAAGTATTTCTCAATATTGTAGTACATTCGTTGTAGATATTACTGCCACTGAACGAATTTTCTTCGTAATTTTTTTTAATGTTGGGCTGTAAGGATGGAGTTTGGAAGTATGCCATCTTTTTATACCTATTTTTATCAATTTTTTGAGATACTTTGCAGTAGGACGTGGGTTAATTTTGTATGAACCGTGCTCCTTCTTCTTTGTTTTTCATAGTATGTCAATGAAAAACTAAGTTACTGCTGCAGTTTTATAAAAAAGTTCCATATCTTAAAAACTAAACATCAAATCTTATTCAAATCAATTTTCGTAGAAAGTTTTTTTTACGTTCTACAATCCTACATCTTTTTCAGAATTTTCCTCCTCTTACTTTAGACATTAGAGGGGGTGTACACACATTTTACCACTTTGGAAGTGTTTATCTTTCAAACGATTTCCTATGAGAAAAAATGGTCTTAGGAACCTCAACGACATTTTTAAAGACCTATCCAGAGACATGTACAGGTCTGATGAAAAAAAAATTATTTCGTTTCCGTTCCATGTATGGGAAGCCCCCCTTAATCTTTTATTTTTTTATAAAAATCACATTAAATCGGTTCACAGAATACATCTACCTACCAAATTTCAACTGTGTAGTCCTAATAGTTTCGGAACAAAGTGGCTGTGACAGACGGACGGACAGACAGACATGACGAACCTATAAGGATTCCGTTTTTTGTCATTCGGTTACGGAACCCTAAAAATTCATGACAACAAAAGGTACTCTAGATTAGTCTACATGACGCAGCTTTAAAAAACCATACAGCCTATCTATACCCTGTAGCGAGTTGAAAAATGACTCGACGGCGACGGTCTAACGATGGAAACGGAAGGCAGTTGCAAGAGGTCCTCAACAGTTTACAGCAGCTATATTGTTATTGGGCTCATTTCATGTACCTTGGTGAGAACTTTAGACCTGCCTGGAGTGTGACTGTCATGGAAGGTCTGACGATGGAAACGGAAGGCAGTTACAAGAGATCTGCAACAGTTTACAGCAGATTTATTGTGTCTCAGCTTATTTTATGGACCTTGATGAGAACTTTCGACCTAGTAAGGCTGTCGAGGGAAAAACACAAGTAGAATATTTAATCGATTAATGCAAATATTTCCGAGAAATTAAATTGTTACCTATTTGAATCTATACTAATATTATAAATTGCGCTGAAGAGTTTGTTTGTTTGGTTGGTTAAACGCGCTAAAATCAAAATCAAAATCTTTTATTTTACATAGGCCTAGATGGGCACTTATAAAACGTCGACAAAAAGGTGCACGGTTCGGGTTGGTCGTTTCCTATGGAGAAGAACCGGCAAGAAACTCCATGGTTACTCTTTTCAAATCATTTGCTATTACCATATTATCATGGATACAGCATTTGGGACAGCGTAGGCCCGACAATAAGTCGTTGCTTACTACACTAAAAAATGTAGAACAAATTAAAAAGTTAACAAGCAGGTGAGAATCTACAAAGCCTACAATGTTCACACATTCACAAACAATCGATAAAAAAGAATATATACAAGGGCAAAAAAAAATATTGCAAAATACTAAATTAAACAAGTGGCACAAATATTGTTATCAGTGCTGTAACTATTCTGAGCAAAAGAAGTATAAATGATTTGTAAACTATTGTAAAAATCTGATTCGAAAGAAGAGAAAAAATGAGTTTGAGAATAGTTAGAGACATCCACATATTTGTGCCGTTTATGAGCTACCAGGGAAGCCGCATGCGCAGAAGGAACTAAAGCCAAACTTCTTTATCTTTAACGTACTCCTTGATTTTGTAATATGCTTTTTTAATAAGGACACGTTTGATGTAGTTTTTGAACTTTCCATCGGTCAGTTCAATAACTGACTTTGCCAACTTGTTATAAAAGCGTATACTGTTTATATGAAAAGACTTGCTAGTTTTTGTTAATCTGAATTTAGGTATTACAATTTCGTGTTTACTGCGTGTATTTATATTATGAAAGTCGCTTCTAATTTTGAAAATCCCTCGATTTTTGCTGACATATAACGGACTCTTTTGTAGAATGAAAATTGAATTAAATTCAGGCTAATTTCAGGAACTACTGGTTCGAATTGAAAAAATGTTTTAGTGTTGGATAGCCTATTTATCGAGGAAGGCTATATAACATCACGCTACAACCAATAGGAGCGGAGCATCAATGAAAAATGTTGCAAAAACAGGGAATTTTTTTTCCTTTTGAGAGCTTCCGTTGCGTGCGCTGCGTAAACGGTTAAAGATACGCAATAATCATGTATGATGGAATCGTTCCTCTTAAAAAGTTCTAAAAAAAGTCCGCGGTAGCATAAGTCTATTTTTAAAAGTTGACTCACACTCTCTCTAACCCTCCATCTCCCTCTTATATGAATCAGACGAAGTTGCGCGGGTCAGAGAGTTTACATATATTTTGGTGAAAGTGCCAGGATAGCCAGCGAAACTCAAATTTTCTCACGTTTTATGCAAATTGCAGGTGGCCTACCATGACGTCTTAAAGCAGGAGTAATTCCAGTTGGGAAAAAGTTGGCGCTAGACGACCTGTATAGTATAGGTTTGTATCTCTCCCACACTGGAATTACCCAACCCGTCATACTTTTCATACAAACGCTCGTACGTGATTATGCCGTTGTAACACATCTATCTTAGATTTTTTTAACTGATAGGTATCTTGTTTTATTTTTATTTTTGCTTAGATAGAAACCTAGATATAGTTCTAGGTTTCTATCTAAGCAAAAATAAAAATTTGGCGAATCAAATTCAGTACCTATAAGCCTCCAAAAATCTGCTATTTTGCATTATTTTACCTAAACTTTGGCCGTTCATAATGTACTCATAAAATGTAAAAGTTAAGAAAACATCGGGATAGTAACCTAGAACCTTGCAAATGTAATGGAGATTCTAAATGACAAATATTTATTTTACAAACTTGTAAGCCTTATTCAAAAACACGTATTTCCTAGAACAAGTTTATGAAATTTTCGAACACTATTTTTCGTTCAATGTTGTTGCGTTAGGCGGTATGAGCTGCGCGGGAGACGAGTCGTGCGGGGTCGAGGCCCTCTGAGACGGGAGAGTTGAAAAAACATCGCCGCTGTGGCTCTGGATGAAACAAAAAGCTTCGAAAAGCTTGTTATTTCATCCAGAGTCATGCTCGCGTTGACGATAGACGGACCGTGAAGGGCCCTCTTAAGACACTGGTCGGTGTCAGGCTGTATGTTGATGAAAATATGATTCGCGCAAGTTAGGTACACAATGTATTATAATCATTAAAATAATCAATACAACCTCTAAGTTCATTTGACCCCATTGAATGACTTATTCATGAAATGGTTATTGAATGCCTAGTCTGCCTAATCCTAAAAAGTAGTAGTATGAATATGACTTCACATATATTAATAAAATGGTAAATGATTTTAATTAGCCGTTTAGACTTAATTTTTAAAGTAATTCGTAATCAATGTACGGCTCACGTGGTCGTGGTTTTAAATCGTTTACAAATTTAAAAAGGGTTTTAAACCACGGATTTTGGTTTTAAACGGTTTATTTACAACTGTGTACCGAAAACGGTATACTAAATCTTAATGCCGTTGAACCCCGGTGTACCGTTTTCGGTGCACCTCGTATCAGCTAACTTAAACCTTATTTTTACTAAAAATATGGCTCTAAATCGTTTGCAAACGATTTCCCTTTACGGCCAACTAGTAGTCGATTCAAATGACTCCAATAGTTACTAAAACTAAACTGGGCATGATGATGATGCCATCACTAATAAAAAAATATAAAATCGCGTCCTAGTCGTTGAAAACATTCAATGCATAAATGTTAGAAGTGGGTAATATAGCTTTTTCACAGTATCAAATCGATACTATATGATTTCGGATTTCGAAACTATATAAAAGGGTGTAAACATAAAAGAAAGGCACTTGTTCTCCCCGCCACTGCGGTAATTTTTTTTGTCCTAGACCATACCTGGGAACCTTCTAGTTACGGAGATATGGGGGGTCAAAGTTCCAACTTTTTCACAAGTTTTTTTTCAAATACCTACATGTTTTTAATGTAAGATTTTTTCTTAACACACCTCCACGACCCTTGTACTATTCAATCCATCCATCAGCTCAATGTTTTGAGTGCTTTCCATCGAGTCCTACCGTAAAACGTGATTTTTCACCCCAAATAAAAAGTCGATTCCCAGCAATAATTTTTGCGTAAAGTTACTTAGTTTGATGTACAGAATGCTTGGTTGACGGATATGTGAAGGGTCTGTTTACACCCGGTATTTACAGATACGCGTAATCAGTCTCCATGATGTTGTATCGTTCCCCTTTTCACTTGCACACGGTTGCCGTCTAAACGGCACGGCGCGCGGGGCCGTGCCGTGCAAGGTCTTTCACGCGGTGGCGGCGAGGGGTGATCGTAGTGTTATTGAGGTGCCTACTAGAGAAGACGTCGTCGTTTGTAATTAATGGAACGAAAAAAGCAAATAGCCTTACTCCTATTGTATCGACGTCGACTTCGTGAGAGAATATTTTGGAGCCATCCATGCAATGAGATGAGGAAGGAAAAGGGAGAATTTTACACAACGTTTTTGGATCTTCGATAACACGAAGACAAATTTTTCACCTATTTTCGTATGTCAAAGAGCTCATTTGATGAGTTACATGGACGTTTAGAAGACGCTCTGCAGCATCAGAGCATCATTAGGGACTGTATTGAAACCGTTGAAATGTTGGCAGTTACCATTAGGTAAGTAAAGAAAAATACAATACTTATCCTTTTTAATTTTTTAATGAGTAATCGACAATCTATACAAAAGAAAAATACAATACTTATCCTTTGTTTTAATAAGTAATCAAAAATGTGTTGATTGACGCATCATAATGTGGCGAAATCAATGTCAAAGTAGTTAGAGTCTGCGTAGGAAGATTGTGAGTAGTTCGAGTTCTGACTAGTGAATTGTTCATAATATTGGCGTGTGTTCGGTGGAGTCACATTTGCTTCGCGTGCTACATTATATTGTCTTTGAGATTCATAGTAACTTGAAGATGGACCTGGTAACGGCGATTGCGAAGATGTCGGCCTGGAAACTTGTGTATTAAAAGATGAAAGTTGCGGTGCATGAAAACGACTTTGTTTAATGGTCGTTATTAGTTACAGTGTACCCAATTGAAATTTTATTATCTCATCTTCAGTAAATGAAGACAATAATGGAATTATTCCTTTAAAAAAACATAAATGCGGATTCACTGGTTCCTCTAATACGTGAACAATCTTTTGTCAACTACATCTGTCTTCCGTTTTCGTGAACCCAGCTGTTGTCGTGGCGGAGGCGGTGCTTTAAATTGGCTGCTACTATTCTCTTCTGCTCTATTGCCTTCTGCACTACTACCTTCTACACTATTGTCTTCGGCCCGATCAGTAGATAAGCTATTTTCTGTAGCACGTTCACAAAAAATTTTGTTTGAAAATTTTAGCTGATTGAAATACACGTACTTCCTTATAGTAGTAGCACCGGCGCCAGATTTTTTTACAGACTTTTCTTTTTTTAAAGATTTGTGATACGAGTCTCGTATGTTTACCCATCGTTTCAGTACTTCTCTACCTGAGGAAAATGTAATTTATTATTTGTTTCAGATACTTGGCTAGCGGCTGTACTTTCACAGACCTACATCTCAACTACAGACTTGGCATTTCAACAATAAGCAAGATAGTAAAATAAGTATGTTTAAATATCTGGCGTGTTATGCTCCCGGATTGTATGTCCATATCCACTAAAGAGATGTGGAAAAAAAAATCCGAAGAATTCGAAAAAAAAGCCAATTTTCCGCATTGCACTGGTGCAGTCGATGGAAAACATATTAGAATTATTAACCAACTTGGCTCAATGTATTATAACTACAAAGGTAGCCGTTCTTCAGCAGTTTTAATGGCCGTAGCAGACGCAAACTACCGCTTTGTTTACGTGGACATAGGAAGTTACGGAAAAGATTGTGACTGCTCAATATTCAAGAGATCATCACTGCACACGGTCACGGCACGGTCGCCGTGCCGTGACCGTGTGCATGTGAAAAGGGCCTTAAGCATATTGTGAGAACCACCTAGGTATGCGATATCGTAATACGATTTATCTCTAGGTAGCTAAATTACAAACAACAAACAACGGTTTTGCGCGAAGTTAATAAATCGTTGCATATTATGTAATATGCATCATTATTAACTCAGAATAAAGTTGAAAGTTGAAATTTTTTTCACAATCTTGCTATAAAACTAAAACAATTCTTCAAACAGACTTATCTCATTTAACTTAAGGTTCAGAATAGTACCTACGGATAATTTAGCTACGTTGGTTTTATTAATCACGTACTCCCTCTCTCGGCCGGTTGCTAAGTTCTTTCGTCGGTAGGGATCGTGTATACTCGGCGTTCATTCGGTAATTCGGATCAATACGACTAGCATCATACTCAGATACGCGTTAGTGTTTCGCCCTATATTGTACTGTTTTTGGTTTCGCCCGAAATATAGAATCGGATTTTAGATATTGCATCAATATATAGATTCAATATCTATATACGTTTTGTATCACTCACTCCTAATGAATGTACTCTGTGATTCAGACCTCAGAACAATAAAGATTCAGAATTTCAGACATTCAGTGAGCTGAATTGAGCTGTTTGTGTTTTTTTGTTGAGTTGTGTGTTGTGAAACTTTGGTAAGTAAATGTTATTGATGTGTTATGTTGTTAATGTGTATTTTATAAGTGTATAATGCAACTTTGTAGTTAATCATTTGCTTCAAACAATATCCCAAAATTATTTTTAGAGCCAACAAAATATTCCTAAATTCGAGTTCATCAGTAGCCATTGAATGAACAATAATTGAAAATATGTATTTGACACTTTTACAATGAAATATGGTTTTGGAAACATTAGTAACAACGTAAAAAAAATTGTGATAATTTATTATTTCATGTATTCGAGGCATATCTATTCACATCATTATCACTACATAGCATAAAACAAAGTCGCTTCCTGATGTCTGTTCCTATGTGTGCTTAGATCTTTATAACTACGCAACGGATTTTCATGCAGTTTTCAGTAATAGATGCAGTGATTCAAGAGGAAGGGTTATATATATATTGCACCCGTGCGAAGCCGGGGCGGGTCGGTAGTTTATTTTTATTTCAAGTATTTTCAACTGAAGGTTAATGTCAACCGAACCAACGAATTAGAATTAGATTTGGTGTGAAAATCATATAGTAAGTGGATGAATTTTAAGTGCTAAGTATATAATGCAAGTTTGTATATAATTGTTAGAATACCATAAAACTACTCTTTTGAGCCAACAAAATGTTCGTCTGCGTCGTCGTTCTTTGTTATGAATTCTAATAATTCTCAATGAATTAGTATCTTTGTAAGTTTATTTAATAAGAGAGCCGACTGCAGAATTTCCAACCTACTTGATACCGCGATAAAATGCACAATGGTGTCTCATAAAAGTGATGCTAAGTCCGAATTTGATAGTCTACCACGGCGGAACTTGAACAAATTTAGTGGTATATACAGAAAAGCGAAATCTGTCAGTATTTTTTTTGCCGGAAGTGCTTGGCAGACGCTCTCAAAGGTGACCATCGGGATCCCTAAATATACCCATCTGATACCAGCATGAAACCAATTCCAGTAGGTAGGTATGAACCCTCGTTTCAGGATTATATAAGTCTGCCAACGCTTTTTCTGCCGGAACACCTTGACAGACGAGATTATTTAAGCAACATCCGTAGAACCCGTACTTTGGAATTGTACAGATTACGGACATTTTAATTACTGAAGGCTTATTGTATTGCGTGTATAATCATTATGAAGGTCTGTGTTAGGTAGTAAGTGATAAAAATATCTATAGGTGAGTTTTTTCTCTCAGTAAAACCCATCCATGTTCCTTCTTTGCCCTTTGTGTTCCAGGGCCGTGGTACCTATCTCTTTCGAACAGTCCCGCAGCCCTGGTAGGCATCGGCCCTTGCGGACCCCTTCATTTATTTATTATTTATTTATTTAATTAACACTTCAAGCACAAAAGTACAGAGGCGGACTTAATGCCATAGGCATTTTCTACCAGTCAACCTTTGGTTGATGCAGAGACAAGCAGTGGATATTGTTGCTGATATCTCTTTGAGGCACGAACGCGCTGTCGACACGGCCTGTCGTCATAAGACGGCCAGACGGCGAACTAGCCCATTACTCGGCGTCCACAGGCCCGCGCCTACGGTGGCCGGGAGCCACCATGTGATCCCCGACGCCCGAGGCGTCTCCCGTGGCGGCTGGAACGTGAGGCTCTTTAAGTTCCCTCTCACGTCCCGCCACCTCCTTCACTAGCATGATTGCTTCGCAGAAGGAGGTGACGGCTTCCAATTCCCTCTCGGTCCGGACCATGGCTTGAACCAGGGCTGGACGCGAGAGATCACTGCCGCCAATCGCCGCTACGAGGACACGGTGGTGCTCCGACCAAGCGAGGCAGACCTCCACGGTGTGCTCCACCGTGTCCGGCCCGAAACAACCGTGTCCGGTGAGGACCTGCGTCAGGCAGAAGGTGAGGACGCCGTGGCGCCTCTCTAGTCACTCCTCAAAGAGGGGACTTATCGCCACCACAGTGGCATGCCCTGCACAGTCGCTCTCTCCATGACGCCATGAGATCGCGCCGGTCTGTCCGCTGAGCGGCGACTTGTCGCGGCAGCGGAGTTTCCCGCCGACTTGTGCCTCCGCGCGCCATTCGTGCAGGCGCGCGAGGACTATCGCCTCCAGATCCCAAGGCGGCAATCCGGCAAGGAGACTCGCCGCCTCGCCGGAGATCGTGCGGTACCCCCGGACTAGCCTTACGGCTATCACCTTTTGGGGCGCGTTCAGGTAGTGGGCGGCTCGCCGCCTCAAAGAACGCGCCCACACCTGGGCTCCGTAAAGGGCCATGGACCGCAAGACCACCGCGTAGAGCCTCCGGCAGGAGGCCTTTGCACCCCACAGGTTGGCCAAGAGCCGCTCGAAGGCAGAAAATGCTCCACGAAGTTCCACCGGCTGTCGAGGACCGGTCCTAGGTACTTCAACGTCGACCCGACGCCGATGGAAACCCCTCCTACCGGGATCCCGATGGTGGCGCATTCCGAGGCCCATGAACGCACATAGCATCGGACTTGTGCAATGCCACCTCGAGACCCAATTGCCGGATCCTCTCCACGACTATCGCAACTCCGCGTGTCATGAGTTCGGCCGCCGCCGCGCCGCCTCGTGCGACCTCCCTTGTGCCAGCACCAGCGTGTCGTCAGCGTAGCAAACCACGCTGACGCCACTAGGGAGGTCGGCACGCAGCACCCAGACATTCGAGACAACCAAACATTCTGTCATTGTAACAAAACAGTTCCAAGTCAAGCGGCAATGCAAATGGCGGGCCGTGGCGTCAACCGTCTGTTTATTTTTTATGGCTATGCCTAAAGATTAAGCCAGGTATCATGTCGATATAATTACAATCAAAATTTTGCGGGAACGCGTTAAAGAGTATATGCCTTTTTTTTTACTGTCGGCAAGTTCCGCTGTGGCAGACATTATGAGGCACCGTTGTGCATTTTATCGCGGTATCAAGTAGGTTGGAAATTTTGCAGTTGGCTCTCCTACTATAACAACGTAAAAACTAATGATAATTCATAATTTCATGTATTCGAGCCGTGTTTATTCTATTATTATTCATATTTCGATGTTTTCTCATGTATTATTTACGTAACACGTAACTGTCTAAATTCAAACTTGGCGGCAACGACCATTATTAGGCCGTAGGTCATATCAACAAAAGTTATCAATGGTATCGATACTTTATTTTAATTTTTTTATGAAGTAATAGTATTTTGGCCTTACATTTCCCCAACAGTGCGTCAATGAGTCGTCTTAGGGGCGGCAGTGGGACAGTACAGGTTGAGAAAAAAAAAAACAAATAGGTTATTTATTATTTTAGAAATGTCTTGTAACGTCGGACAAGAAGACATGCCTTCTAATTTTGAGGAGCTTTTGAAGGAGAGCGACTCTGAGGACGAGGGCGATAGACAGGAGCTCGTCGAAGTGGATATGTCGGAGGATGAGTTGGACGACCAGGAATTACTCGTCGACTTTCAAGAACCAGCTTGTGAGGTAAATCCTTTTCATCATCTTGACTAAATTACTGAATCTGTTGTAATGAGATCTGTCGTATTTTTTATCAAAACTATACAATGTCAAGTCTATAATATTGTATAGTTTTGATAAAAAATAGGTATCCTGTCAGTTATTACAATTAGATTTTGTTATCTTCCAGCAATTTATGGAGGAGCTCGTGGCTAAGTAATAACAGCCGCTCGGATCGATTTTTAGGTTAAGCCGCGCTTGCCTAGGTTGGTCTGTGGATGGGTGACCACCCATTACATACCGAGTTTCCTCCGTGCCTCGGAAAGCACGTTAAGCCGTTGGTCCCGGGTGTCATTGGAGATCTTTGCCAGTTATAGGTAGTCAGTGGCCCAAAAAGTCTGACAACCAGTCTTACCAAGGAGTATCGTATTACCCAGTACTAACTGGGTTGTGGAGGTCTGATAAGCAGTCGCTCCATGTAAAATACTGGTATTCAGCTGCATCCGGTTAGACTGGAAGCCGAGCCCAACATAGGCTAGGCAGATGATGATCTTCCAGCAATTTATCATCCTTATTCACAGATCTAATATAAAATTACAGAAGACCAGTCTCTGTTGTTGAATTTACGTATGTATGTAGTTACATTCTCCGAACTCACCTTATCTGTCGCTGTGGTAGAGCCATAAGCTGCATTCTTGTCCTTATCAGCCAGACATGGCGTGATGCGAAAGCGCCAGTGACCACCAGCTTAGTTGTAAGTTCTAAGTATGTATTAGACTAGATAGGTTAAGCAGTCTTACATCAAACTCTGTAAGCGTGGGTCGTTCTAATAAACTCTTAGTATAATGGGCCCTAACGTTTAGCTCCACTCCCGAAATCTAACTACATAGCATATCTTATGTCTGCATGTTTTGTGTTGTGGAGAGTGATTGTTTTCTTATGTATATTGGTGATATTTTGTGTGAGGTGTCAGGCTCTTTATAATTATAAAAGTATCCATTGTTGAGGTTAGGTTTGTGTGTAGCAAGTCTTTTGTCTGGATATTTTGTTCTGTGAAGGGTGATTGTTTTATTATGTACATTGCTGTTATTTTGTGTGAGGTGTTAGGCTTTGAATTTTCAGTATGTCGGCTCGGCAACGACTATCCTCGGACTCGACACGGCCGAGGGAGAGGACCTCCCGCTACGCTACTCCTCAAGTCCTTCGAGCGCGTCGCTGAACTACATGTAAGTTTCTCCGAAATAAATATTTTAAAGTCGTATTATTTGTAATAACAAAAGAGGAGCTCGTGGCTAAATAATAACAGCCGCTTGGGTCGATCTTAAGGTTAAGCCACTTACCAAGGGGTACCGCATTATCCAGTACGAACTGGGTTGTGGAGGTCAGATAGTCGTTAGTCGCTCCATGTAAAATACTGGTATTCAGCTGCATCCGGTTAGACTGGAAGCTGACCCCAACATAGTTGTGAAAAGGCTAGGCAGATGATGATGATATTTGTAATAACAAAAACTTTTTATTCAATTGGCCCAATCTGTCACCTCCTGCGGCCAGTCCGTTACCTGCTGCGGCCAGTCCATCGTCACCTGCCACTGCTGATCCTCTGGCAACATCAAGCCCGCCGCGTGCGATGCAATCGTAAGTAATAAAACACATTTTCATCGAAATGTTTTTGAGTCATAATAATTATTTATAAGAACGAAAATCTTTCATTTGATAGGCTGACCCCGCCACGCGCTCTGCGGTCGCCTACGCCTACCCTTGCGGATGATGAGGCTAATGCTCATGCTGAGTAAGTTATACTTTTACTTTTTCTCGTTTTACATTTACATCAAGAATTATAATTGCATTTTCATTTTTTTTTTTAGGATTAAATATGTTGTCATCGCCAAGGAAGACGATGATGACAATTATCATCTTGCTGACGAGCATCAGGTTTACCCTCCGCAAGTGGTAGAGCGTCTGAATAGTCAAATGCTTGGCCGTGGAAGGGGACGCGCGCGCGGATTACGCCGAGGCGGCCGGGCGAGGGGAGCAGCAGGTCGGACAGGACGGGACCAAGGTGAGTCCCAATGGAGAAAGGGTAACAGACTAGTGGAAGTGAATGTGGATGATGAGGACGTGCCAGAAGAGCTGCGAGCGATGGTGATGAACGTGGTGAAAGTAAGGGAGGCAACGAGATTGCGGGCAGTTGCGAGAGTGCGGAGGCAAAGGTCAAAAAATGACGCGCATGAACACAGTGCAGACGGTGAGTTTTTAGATGCTGATGTTGGTCAGGACGAGGCTCTATTTGCTGGGACAGAGATTCCAACTCGCTTTGAATGGTCATCCATGCGTGACTATTCAGGTGACAGGGAGAAATTTCTGCCTAAA
Source organism: Noctua janthe (assembly GCA_910589295.1). Lineage (NCBI taxonomy): Eukaryota > Metazoa > Arthropoda > Insecta > Lepidoptera > Noctuidae > Noctua > Noctua janthe. The sequence continues at coordinate 4,538,788 of OU342556.1, read as the reverse complement.
CAAACGGGGCCTGTTATCAAATCTGAAAATGCGTATGGGGCGTTTAGGCAGTACTGGGATGACGGCATCTTGTCACATATAGTTACCGAGACAAACCGTTATGCTCAGGGGCTAGCTAGTTCATCCGCTATCTTTGCCCGGGAGTGGTATGACACAAATATTCATGAAATATTGGTCCTATTTTCCTTCTGGATGATGCTCGGAATCATCAAGATGCCCTCCACGAAGTCCTGCTTTACACTCAACCCACTCCTTCAGACGAACGTCTTTAGAAAGATGCTCTCCCGTGCCCGCTACTACAATCTCTGCCGCGCTCTCCATTTCAATGACAACAGCAATAAACCGACGGACGACTCTGACAGACTGTTTTGTTTTGGCCCCGTTTTAGAACATTTAAATTCACGCTTCATGGAAGTCTATGTCCCATCCCAGAACATTTGTATTGACGAATCCCTCACTTTGTGGAAAGGTAACCTAAAATTCCGCCAGTACATCAAGACCAAGGCAGCCAAGTTCGGAATTAAAACTTTCGAACTGTGCGACTCTTCCACCGGCTACCTTTGGTCTTTCTTTGTGTACCTCGGTACTGGCACTACCTACGATCCCGCTTACCCGTCGACGCTGCGGAAAAGCACGGCGACTGTTCTTAAACTCGTCCGTCCTCTCCTCAACAAAGGGTATACTCTTTTCATGGACAATTGGTTCAATAGCCCCTTACTGGCTCGATTTCTGAAGGCACATAAAACCGATTGTGTAGGTACATTGCGCTCCAACCAAAGCAGTGTCCCTCCACTCATATCGCTGTGCAACCTGAAAGAAGGTCAGATTGTAGCTCGTCATGCGGGCGATATTGTTGTCATGGCCTATCAGGATAAGAAACGCAAAGTCTGCACCATCTCATCCTACCATGGCATTCGACAAGACCTGATGCCGCCAAAACCATATCGTGAATCTCAATTTAAACCCCAGGTAATTATAGATTATAATAAGGGTATGGGAGGCGTTGATCGTAAAGATCAAATGCTGGAACCATATCTGCTGGAAAGGAAAAGGTGCCATAAATGGAATATGAAGGTCTTCAAACGCCTTCTCAATTGCTCAATTTTAAATGCACGCATTCATTTAGCGGCTTCGACCGCTACTTCTAAAGAACATATAGTTTTTCGATTGGAGTTAGTGGACCAGATACTCCAAACACACCGCAAATATGTGCCAAAACAACGCAGTGCCCCTGGAGTTCGTGTTGGTGCACCCACAGCGGCCCTAAGCACATTTGGCCTGCCCGAAATTCCCATGGAGCGGCATTTCGCAGCCCGTATTCCGAAGGTAGACGGGAAAGGTTGTATTAGCCGTCGTCGTTGCCGCTTGTGCGGACACAACAGCACGCGAAATAAACGCACGTCATACTGGTGCAATATTTGTGGTGTTCCACTTTGTTTAGAGCCCTGTTTCGCACGTTACCATAGCCATCCTCCCTAGTCTTCTCCATTCTGAGATTTATTTCATTCCAGTTTTTTTTACATTGTTGACTTCTGACAGACTTACTTGACAGACTTCCAAAATAGTATACCTTTTGTTCTTTCCACAAAATCGCAACTGACTGACACAGACAGACAGTAGTCTCTCCTTTTCTGGGTCATACCACTCTTTATTGTCTAAACGCTATGTATGTATGTGTGGGTGCATGCGTGTCCATTGGGACTCCCCTACTATATGCATGTAATTTCGCTTTACTTAAATCAATATATAATACAACCCAAGGAAAGTATTAAACTACTGCTTGTCACTCAAAAGTTCCTGCAATTTTCTACGACAATTCAAACGTCCGTGACTGTGGCGGCCAAGATGTGACGTCATTTACCTGAAACTGCCTTGTTCACATATTATTTTTTCCCTTAATAAAATAATTTTATTAATTGTATGTGCTTGATTCAAGCAAAAATTGCAATAACAATATTATATTAAAATCTTAGTGTAAAGTGTTTTTTTGACACATACATGTGTACATACACAAGTATGTGTCAAAAAACACTTTTATTTGAAAAGTACTTAAAGTTATGTATGTTTTTATGCAAAAGCATACAAAGCATTTTAATAAATAAAGACTTTCTTTATGTCTTGCATATTCCCTATTGCGTAAAAAATATTATGTCAATCACTTTTATTTTGTTACTATATAAGGTGTTTGTGTTTTGTTTGGATAAGAATTATGTTTACTCTAATATTTTTTCCCCTATGTAAAAGTAGTAAATACTTTTCTTATGTGAATAACTTGATATATGCACTATATGAAAAATAAAACGTAGACCTAAATTGTATTTTTTTATTTTCCTTTTTTAACTCATTTTCGATAGGTACACATTTTATCGTTAATTCTGTACCTTCAGTGAAAAGTGATATAAGTGAAAAATCATAGTTTTGAGTAATTTAAGGTTAAAGATTTAAAAAAATCTCGTTATTTTTCTAACGTTCTAAAATAAAAAACGATATGTGGTACGTGTACATAATATTATAAAGATTATAAAGAGCTTGGTTTGAATATATTATTTTGCACGGAATTTAAGTAATTAGTAAAAATAGCCAGTTATATCACCGTACACTATAGTTTTCTATGCTTATTTTTGTGTATTTAAATTTATAATGAAATGAATTATTTTACACATTTAGTTACCGTTTTGTGTGAAATGTTATAAGGCTTGTGTTTTGGCATGTTTTGCCTGCAAGTAGTTGTTGTGAGAAAAAGTCGTAAAACTAATATGATCATTTTGATTATCAGCAACCTTTTTTCATTGTTTTATTTAAAATTCCTACGTAAATATTCAATTGTACCCCTAAACACCAATGTATTTTTCAAACTAGTAAGTGATTAATGCTACAAGCTAGAATTTATTGTGATACATTTTGTTTACATCGAAGTGTTTATTGATACAAGTAATAAGTATTTTCAAACGTTTTTGTCACAGAAAGGGTAAAACTATGTTAATATCATAATAAAATAATAACTAAATTAAAAAAGCGTTTCTTTAATAAAGAATTCTTGAATAAACACTTTTTTATGAATTACAAGTAGTAGCAAAACAATAAAACATTTTTATAAATCAAACTTAAAACATAACTTTTAGACCTAAGTAGGTATTTATTGTTAATCTGATTATCAGAGTAGGTATCGTTAGTCTTTAAACATATTAAAACAGGCTCAATAAATCAAACAACAGATTTGTTGTAGCACTTCAACTATTCGCTATATAAAACAATATTATTAACATCCTTATAAAAAAACATAACTTTTAAACCTCTTTATTATAAATCTTGAACAGTCTTAAAGCGTATTTAATAAGTCTCAAAAAATCAAATAACAGATGTGTTGTACATGTAGCACTTCAACTATTCGCTATACAATAAAATATAACATCCTTTTAAAAAAACACAACTTTTAAACCTACTTATCGTTAATCTTGAACAGAGATCGAATTAGTCTTAAATCGTATGAAATCAGTCTCCAAAAATCAAACAACAGATAACAATATAATTTTCTTATAAAAAAAACATAACTTTTCATCCTTTTTATCATTAATCTTGAACAGTCTTAAATTGTATTAAATCAGTCCCCAAAAATCGAACAACAGATATGTTGTAGCACTGCAACTATTCATTATCCGAAACAATATCAGGATCTGCGTCACGCAATTTTGAGTTTGTTATCAAATTATGATAAAAATCGTGAACACTTGGATCAATGTATTCTAACAGTGATATTAAATCCCTTTTCTTTAAAACACTAATAGGAATCGGTCCATTGTAACATTTTGGAACAGCATTAATACTAACTAAACTATAATACACGAATACTTTTAGGTCGTTCTGGAACCGAAACACAGTAACTCCAGTCGAGTAATAGTTACTATTGGCATATTCTTTTTTTTTTTATGACGTCTAATATAGAAGTTAGAAATTTATCACATTTTTTCTGTCATTCGAGTTAAATCTTAGTAGGGCTCCCACTATTTCATTCATAAACGCAATAGCGAACGCGGTCCGCTCGATGATGACGTAGCGCGGCTCAGCTGTGCGTAAATTCGTCCGACGTCCATTGACCCCGCTCAACTGCGAGTCAGTCGAGCGGGTCAATGGACGTCGGACGAATTTATTAACCGACTGCAAGTAGTATTTCATTTCAGGTCCGATTTAGGTTGGTGTAAGTTCATTTACCTACATCATTTCTCGTTCGTATCAGAAGCACGGCACGGTTTTTACCACTATCACATCTCTTTGTTAACGAGAGAAATTAATTGGCATTTAATTCACCACTCTCGCATCACGAAATCACTACTACTCGTACCTATTGAACTAGACAGTACGCTTAAGAATTAGGCCTTAAATCGAGTGTCGACCAATCGAACCTACCTGATTCATAAAATAATACTGCCTAAAACATTTTTTTTGCGGTAATGCTGGCGGCTGTTACAAACGCAGACAAACCGCACAGAAAAATGAATCGTTTCGTCTGTCGAATAGAGTTCATTATTAGTTGGATGTATTTTAGGTATTGGAGGTATTAGGTTGGAATTAAGACCTTATTTTAATAAAGTGAACCGTGTAATTCGGTTGTGCATCTTTGTAAGTCAGGTCGGACGCGAGACAATAGGTTTCTCAGAATAATTTTAGTAAACTGCGTATTTTACTTAGGTACCTAGTTTGGGTAAAATTTCTAATTTTCACCGTTTACGGTTAAGAAATAAAGTCTAAATTCGCTTTTCGTATTTTTATTTGTGTACCAATTTATCTATCTCGTAGGTACCTATTTGCGCGACCGATCCTTTGGTTAGAACGGTATACATAACATCATGCCTGTTATCCCCGAAGGGTTTGGCAGAGGTGTACCTAATGGTACACCCACATTTTTCGCCAGTTATGTTTAATTCCCATGTAATAAGGGGCGAGCTTATTGTCATCAACCGGGCACAAATCCATACTAAATATTTTATTTTTGTTTATGTAGGTATCTAACGCATCGGCATCTTTTGTTTTCAAGACGGTGAAGGCACACTTGCGGATGAACTAATTAGATAGATACTTACATCTTACATACCTATTATAGGAATTCAATTCGTTATTCAAGCCATAGATTCTCTAGCTTTGTATTGAAGGTTTGCTAATCATGAGTTTGCTATAGGTTGCAGTGGTCAGTACCTACCAACCACGTTGTTGCTACAGTAGATACCTACCCGCGACAATAATAAATCGTTTGATTCCGCATTCATGACCATTGTGTTGTTTGTTGTTTGATCTAAATTGCGTTTATGTTTACGTACTTAACAGTTAAATAACTCTAATTTTTCCTTCATACTTTTTACGGGCTTAGGACCGTCGCGTCAGTAATACATTTTACGTCTAAGTCGGTACCTACCTACTAACTTTGTAAGTACCTACTCTTTTATTATCAAGAAAAGGTATTGCAGGCGCAGGCGTATTTAAAAAATTGGAGCTATCTACAAACATAATCAACTTATAACTAACTAAGGCTAAAACTTTTTAAATAATTTACACTTCCCTGTATCGAAGCAACTGCTCAAAATGGAGTCCACTTTGCTCGATACACAAACGGGCACGTTTAATCAAATTGTCTTTTAATTTTCCTAATGTGTATCTGTCACTTTTCACAATATTAAATGCGTCCACTATCGCACTTCTTAACTCATCTCGAGTAGTATGCTCCTCGAAATAAACAAGTCTTTTAATTTCGGACCACAAATAAAAATCCAGTGGTGTTAAGTCAGGGCTCCTTGCGGGCCAAGCCACAGGGCCACCACGACCTATCCACTGCTCACCAAACTCACTGTTAAGGTACGCACGCACTGCAGTAGCAAAATGAGCAGGGCATCCATCATGCTGGTAGAACATACCGCGTAAATATGCCAGAGGCACATCCTCAAGCAACTCCGGTATCACGGTTTGCAGCATTTCTAAATAAGAACCGCCAGTCAGGTGACCTTCAATAAAAATAGGCCCTATTATTTGGTTTCGCGTGAGTGACCGAACATAGCGAACCGCGCGTCAATACTAGCCGGCTAGACTGTGTAAGCGTTTGGTGGGGGCGTGGCTTACGGATCGATGAATGGATTTTTCAATGGGTACCGTTCGCATGTGTTGCCGATCGTGAATACGTTTTACACACACATATGCATTTACCGCAAGGAAGCGTTACTTCGAGTTCTCATTATTTCACAAAAAAAACATTAAATTAAATTTTTCGTGATTTTTTTTATTTTTACTTTTTGAAAAAAATAGTCCCAATCGTTTCGAAATCGATGATTGAGTTTATGGCTTTCGGTTCCAGAACGACCAAAAAATAACCGTGTATAATCATCACCTACGTAACTTTCTTTATATTCAAAAACCGGAAATTTTTCTTTACTAAATTTAATAACTCTTACATTCAACCATATAAACTTTTCACCCGTAGAATTAGTTTTTTTAACTGTAAAATTATTTTTATCAAACATGGCAAAATCGTAAAAATCTGTCCCCGCCATTTCAATTACTGAAAATTAATTAGTTCTAGTTGATGCACTCCTTACCAATTGACACCAATCGCGTGGGTGGTGAATATTCATTGATGTTCGTTTTTTTGCTCTTTCAATGAGCGCATGGTCACTATCAACTTCCATGTGTGTACGGCCGGGTACGAGAAATTTATGTTCTATGTTCAAAAGTTGAGGCGAGTCTTTTAGTGCAAATAATAAAGCTGTGCCAATAATAGAATTTTTGTTTTGTATTTCATTTGTATCACTTTGGATTAATTGAAGTAAAAGCTTTCGGTTCGCGTAAGATGTGGTAACTCGAGTCGTATTAAAATACATTTTAGAAATATAAAGTTCGGTTCGGAGCACTTTGGTATGAATCAAAAAGTATTATTTTACACAATAATTTCAATAAAAAATTGCTTACTTATATCAATGTACACAAAAAAATCTCATTCATTTTTAATCTTATAGCAACGGGGATAAGATAGAAATTAAGTTAATTTTTTTTTAATAAGTTTAATCAGAGAATATAAAAACCGATCTGGGTCGACATGTATCACTTTTCACTGAAGGTACAGAATTTAGTGGTGTGTTCCCCACCTACGGCATGTTAAAATTCAGTACTAACAACCACTTGAAATATAGATATTTCTTATTTTTTCCATGACACAGTTTACAGAAATTGATAAAGCATCTTGTTTTTGTGTGTTTCCAAGTGAGAGTCTAGTTGGAAAACCTAAGTTATCGAGGTTATAATATTACTCTTATAAAAATTTCGTATTTAAAATTTTCGTAGTATATTTTTTCGATTCATGGTTAGAAATCAGTTAAAAAAGGTAGGTGGTATCCTAAAAACATTTTATAAATATTGATACCTGTTCATAATAACACGGATGATCATTTACAAAGTCATGCATTCAACTGCGCAATTCTAAAATGACAATTCCGCGTACTTATATGAATTTTGAGTAGGAATCTTATAAGAACTATGTATGTGTCCTAAAAATACACTGTCATAAGATTACTTGTACATTTGTAATATTAGTTCTAAAGTGTCGTGTAAATTGATTCAGTAGTTTTACCAAAAAAAAAGATACGGCAACAGGTCTAGTTGCGGCGAGTTCTCTCATATCTATAGGATATTTATAATTGTAAAGTAGTTATAAAAGAGTTGTTTATGTATAGTAATACATGGTCTCGTTCTTCGGGAACACGAAACTGTTTGTAAACCGTGTGCGATAAGATTTAAAAGAATTCGAGCAATAAGCATTTTTGTGAGCTCAGGCGGGCGTGCGATGACGTAACTATGTGAGGTGGGTGGGAGTTTACCGTTACGCGAGCGCGAGGTCTGAGAGAATTGTTACTTCTAATAGAATAGGTGGAAAGTTTTCTGTAAACAATAAGTCATGGTTACCCTATTGAAATATTCAAAACGTATTGAAGGTTTTATATTATGAAAAAAAAAGAGGTGTTGTTTACAAAAAAAATCTAGCGATAGATAATCAGGACTTATTTCTACGCGATACCGTACTACAGCTCCTGAAATATAAACCTAGGATTTTTTGTGTATTTTTACAAATTCAAATCTAGGTTTTACCAAAAACTTCAGACCTCTGCGATGCTTTTTCAGCGAGATATCAGCGATAACGTGTTTTTCACCGTTTCAATGGCGCGGCCATGGGGTTTGAGTCTTAAAGCTCCTGAAATATAAACCTAGGATTTTTAGTTGTATTTTTACAAATTTCGACAAATTCAAATCTGTGTTTTACAAAAAACTTCAGACGTCTGCGATGCTTTTTCAGTGAGATATCGGCGATATAACGTGATTTTCACCGTTTCAATGGCGCGGCCACGTTCAAATCCTTATAACTTTTTAACCATAACTTTGACAAATTTATGGTTTTGGGAATCAATTTTTAAAAATTTTACAAAATCTTGGCATAGTTTTTTTTTTTAAATAACGCTGTGGCCGCGCCATCGAAACGCACACAACCCTGCCGCACTACGTATTTGTGTTTTACATAAACTGGATAAACCAAAGGCAAAGAGATTCAGAATATGACTGAAATGATTAATACTCTATAACTATTAGTAATCTACCTGTTTGTAATGTCAAAATAACAGCTTTTTGCTGAATGCTGAAAGAAGAAGGAGCACGGTTCGTACAAAATTAACCAACGTCCTACAGCAAAGAGAAGTATCTCAAAAAATGGATAAAAATATGCATAAAATGATGGCATACTTCCAAAGTCCATCCTTACAGGCTAACATTAAAAAAAAATTGCTAAGAAAATTCGTTCAGGGGCAGTAATATCTACAATGAATGTACTACAATATTGAGAAATACTTGGCTATCTTGACTTGATTTCAATTATTGAGTTCCATCATCGAGGAACAGAGGTTTTTTTTCACTTGTTCGACCACCGAACATTGAACTAGTGAGAATTATAACTTGACTAGCTGTACTTTTCCTACTACCTACCTACTGCCTACCTAAGAACCTTCTCCTAACAGTAACAAACAGAACAAAAAGAATAAGCGAAATCGGTCCAGCCGTTAATGCGTGTTGCCGTGACCAAGGGAAATGAGATTCATTTTTAAATATACAGGGTGTAAACAGACCCTTCACATATCCGTCAACCAAGCATTTTGTACATGCTAACTAAGTAACTTTACGCAAAAATTATTGCTGGGAATCGACTTTTTTTTTTGGGGTGAAAAATCACGTTTTACGGTAGGACTCGATGGGAAGCACTCAAATCATTGTGCTGATGAATGGATTGAACAGTACGGGAGTCGTGGAGGTGTGTAAAGTAAAAATCTTACATTAAAAACATGTATTTAAAAAAAAACTTGTGAAAAAGTTTGAACTTAGACCCCCAATATCTCCGTAACTAGAAGGTTCCCAGGTATGGTCTAGAAAAAAAATATAATCGCAAAGACGGGGAGAACAAGTGCCTTTCGATTATGTTAAGGGTCTATTTTATTTTATTTTATTTATTCAGGGACAATAAACAGCTACAATATGTGTTGGAACAGAGGAAAGACAATACAAAATATTAACAATATTGCAGCCCACTACATTATCCGCATATTAACAAAACAGAATATGATAATGAGTGCCACTAGATAGGTAATACAAATTTACACCCTTTATAATTATGTCGGAACCGGTCAATAGTACGGACATAAAATGAATCGCAAGTCCGCTGGTGGTGACGTCACGCGACCTACTTACAAGTCTACCCCCACCACAGCGTGGCTTCTACAGAGCCCTGATGTTACAGCTCGAGGCGAGGAGGACATTGAATGTCTGATCGCAGCGGAGTTGAGACGTCTTGGAACTGTACCCGATTCATTGTGCCCCGTGTTATTGTGTTAAATTGTAATTTCAAGCAATTTGTTAGTTCAATAGAAACAGTGTATCGCACCTAGTGTATTTTTATTGCACGAAACCAATTGTCTGCCCACATGATGTACGAGCCCAACGGAATAAATCCTGACAAATCCGACATATAGATTGTTTAATCAATAGCATTGTTAAATAGAATAGAGTTAACTAAGATAGGATAGGGTAGACTATGTTACAACTATAGATACTGTTTTTTTTAATTATTTATTTTATTCATTTTATTAGATATCGTTTACATTTTTAAATAGTAGAGTATTTAAACATGTATATAGGATAATACGTTTTTAAATATTCGGATAATTATATATAAATCTAAAAAGTATATAAACATAACATCACGCCTGTAATCCCCGAATGGTTGGGCAGAGATGTACCTAATAGTACACCCACATAAAAAAAACATTAAAAATATAAAAAATAGTAGCCCACCAGCTTCGGTAACAGGGTTTGAGCTACCTGTTGTTAGGTCTCTTGAGAGAGGAACCTCCTAACGATACGTGCCGTGTCTGGAAGTACTGCTTTCTGAATCAAGCCCTTGATCCAGCTTCCAACCGAGAGCCTCCTCAGAACAACCAGCAACTCAACGGGACCGTTATATCTACAATCCTTGCGCTATGCTCCAATCGATCTGTCACCACAATGCCAGGGTTATTGGCAACAACAGTCCTGTCAGAGACGATAAGTCGATCCCCATACAACGTAATAATACCATTATCTAGAACTGAGTCGGGCGCATACAAAATATTTTAGATAACTTTTATTCAATTTCCATATCTCTTAATACAGTATTTAAGAATTGTGCCGGATGGTTCATAGGTTCTAAGTAATAGATGATCGTCATAATATGGGCGCATACTCCCAGTGTCCTGCGCCCATGTATGGCATGAACAACAATTTATAATAATATTCAATTATTGTATTTCTCCCTTCAAGTTCTCTGTTGTAAAGCGTAAAGTATAGTACTCTCTTCTTCGAACGTTATCTTCTTCATACCGCATTGAGAGGATGTTCTCGAAAGTCCGGTCGTGATAGTAGAAAATGTTCACTAAGAATGTGTCTACGACGCCGTCGCAGTGAATGCTCACACACAACACAATTCTTCTCCATATCATCAGTGTCCAAATCACAAGGTTTAATCAATTCCGGTAATAACTTGGCACGTAATAAAAAGCATCCAAAAATGCAACAAATCACAATAGGTCAACAAACTAGGTCATCTATTATTATTAACAACTACATGGAGTGGCCTTTTACACGCGGTCGAGTACGGACGTGTTTGCGCTGCTCGATACGAATCTTATATTCACGTGTCGCACGGCTTTAGCCGTTGCCCGATTGACGTTGTTACGAGTTCACAACCGCTCATAGCCAACGAGGTCTTGGCGTTTATCAAACATGCCATCGACTACATGGACGAAGTCAGCATCTTGCAGATCTGCAAGTCCAGTTTCAAGGAGGAGGAGGTCAGCAGTGCCAAGCTGCTGCTGTTCCAGTCGCTCGGCAAAGTCGAGCAAATGCAGTCCCGCCGTAGGGATGGTGGCCAGAAGTGTGTGCAGGACATCATCACGTTGATGAAGATCACCGACCGAAGGTACGTTTGACCACGTCGATGTCACCAGGTTGCTGAAGGACATCGCAACTCTTAAGGCAGGCCTGGCCGAGGTGCAGTCCAAGTTGGAAGTGTCGAATAACACCATTGGTGAGCTACGTGCCGAAGTGGAGTTGTTGCGCAACGCTGTAAAGGAAAATAGGTCACCTGATGCCTCCAACGTGAGCACACGTCGCGGAGCGAGAAACGCTAGCAACGGCAGTTTAGAGTCCGCGAGCCCCACTGCGTCACCCGCTGCTGATACTGCACGCGTTGCAACTTGCGCCACCGCCGTCGCTAACTCGATGCCGGTCGAGATAGTGACTCGTGTGGGTACGTCGACCCCAAAACGTGCCTACGCCGCGATCGTCGACACGCACAAATCTGTGTCGCGGACCGAGAAGGAGATTAAGAAGAGCTGCTGTGAACCTGGCAACAGGGATTCGAAAGAGCAAGGCCCAGCTACGGGCATGTGTGACAAGGATGGCTTTGTGAAGGTGGAGAGAAAGAAGAAGAAGCCCCCTAGTTGTAACCAGTGCGGGACCGCGCTTGCAGGACCCAATGTGCTGCGTCCGGCAATACCAACGACGCAGCTTTGTATCCCGGCTACATCACACCACGAAGGTTGAGGAGGTCGTGGAGTATGTCCGAGCGAAGACCAGCTGGACCTTGAGGGTTGTGAGGCTCCAACCTCTCAATCCTCAAGGTCCAGCTACGCCACAACACGAATTTCAAGTCGTTTGTGGTGCGAGTTCCAACTCGTCATATTAAGACCTTCCTCAAGGAGGAGTTTTGGCCAAAGGGTGTCATATATCGGCGTTTCCGCGGAAGGCTACGCGACACCACGCAGCGCAACACGACGCCGCCACTTCGTGTACAATAGTTTATATAAAATATATATGTTTTTATAAAATATGTATGATAGTCTATAAGGTATATATGTTATGGGTCTTTGTTACCTGAAATAAATGATATATATTATATATTATTATAATGTAAAATGAAAACCTACTATTATTATAACCTTTTATTTTTAGCAATGATTCATAAGTTATAAAATAAAATATTTGAACACCATTAACGGCAAGACATAACGTTCAGTTTGTTCATATTTACCTATATTTTACAAATAAAAATATTAGAAAATCAATTTTTATTTAAAAAAATCTTAATATAATAAACACTATAAACATGTTACAATCATAAAGTAATAGGTTCCTCTTAAAAATACCATCTACGGTCAATAGAGCTTTGTCACAAGTCAGGATAGTTGGCTAAACTTTTAACTAATCATAAGAAAAAATACAATAACAGTATTGCAAATGGAATTACCATATCGATTATTATGTGGAATTTATCATAGTCTACGGTACCCTACTCTATCTTAGTCTGCTCTATTCTATTTAACAATGCTAATGATCAAACAATCAAGTTATACCTAACTCTCACTAGTTCAATGTTCGATGGTCGAACAAGTAAAAAAAACCTCTGTTGTTCGATGATGGAACTCAATAATTCTCAAATAATAATAGTAGAGTCTTAGTAGTACATTCTTTGTAGATATTCCCCTGAACGAATTTTCATAGCAATTTTTTTATATGTTAGACTGTAAGGATGGAGTTTGGAAATATGCCATCTTTTTATAACCATTTTTATCTTTTTTTTGAGATACTTCTCGTTGCTGTAAGACGTGGGTGAATTTTGATCCTTCTTCTTTATGAATCTAAAGGGTGTAACAAGACCCTTACTTAACGAAGCCGAAAAGCCCTTATTCTCTCCCTCATTGCGATATTTTTTTGTTCTAGACCATAACGAGATATTGGGGATCAAAGTTTCAACATTTTCAATATTTTTTTTTAAATACACTTTTTAATGATGTAATATTTTTACTTTAAACACGTTCACGACCCCTGTACTTAATCCATCCATCCGCACAATGTTATGAGTGCGTTACATCGAGTCCTTTCGTAAAATGTGACTTTTCACCCCAAAAAAAAAGTCGATTCCTAGCATTAATTTTTGCGTAGTAACTTTGTTTGATGTATGCTTGGTTGACGTCTTCGTGAACGGTCCGTTTACACCCTGTATACGGTAATTAATTATACCATAGTCCAGTCAATTAAGCCAAAAAAAAGGGGTCAACCTCGGAATGAGATGTGATGAATGTGTTCTAAAAATGGTCTCAAAAGTCTCATAAAATCTCGTGTCCCAAAAATGAGTTTTTCGTGATTATCTCGGTTTCTATAGCTCCTATGATGTTAACACGTAATCCTGGCTACAAGGTTGTGTCTTTGCAAGTACTCTTCCGTTAGCCAGACGAGAACACCCGAAGATAATGTGACGGATTGATTCGCCTGGACGGTGGCATGCCCGATATAATATGTCAACCGTACCGTCCTTCACAATAAATCTTCGGTAGTTATTCGTCATCATAACTTCATCCTTAATTGCACAGACGTAGCCAGGCTACGGACGCTGATAGGTCAAAATATTTATTGTTAATTATATTTCAATGATTTAATAACTTTATACGAGGTATTACTCACTGCGATTCACGGTTGACTTTGCATTACAGTGACTATGGCTGAGCGTTGCGGGCTCTCTGCCCTCTATCTCAAAAACGGTTGGGTGTAAAAAAAATCTTTCAATACACAATTTGTCACAAATTTTATGCTCTACAATTTTGATGATAAATATTAACATCATAGGAGCTACAGAAACCGAGATAATCGCGAAAAACTGATTTTTGTGACATTTGACCTTGAATAACTTACGACGCAGACACAAGATTTCATTTGACTTTTGAGACAACTTTTAGAACACCAAAATGAAGGTGTATACGAGTTTCCAGCTTATTATCACTCATTCCGAGGTGAAACCCTAATTTGACTGGACTAACAAAAAAACGTGTATTTTTATTTTGGTCGGTCTGTCTGACTCTCTGCCTGTCTGTTTGTTCCGGCTAATCTCCGAAATGGCTGAACCGATTTTAACGAGTCTTTTACTGGCAGATAGCTGATGATATAAGGTGTAACTTAGGCTTAACTTTATTTTTATTTAGGGGAAAAAAAGGGTTCAACGTTTTAACAAAATCGATTCAAATTGGGAAGTAATATTTTTATAATAATTTCACGCGGATGAAGGCAACAACAGACAGTTTAATGAATAAGAGAAAACAATTAGATAAAACATTCAAATTCTTTATTTTCTGAGCAGAATGCATTAGAACGGACAAAATGGTCATGTATCATGCATATTCGAAAAAATTAATTAATTATACAAAAATATATTCAGTGTAAGATGGATTTTTCAGTGCACAAGCTCGAGGGTCACCTTGTCTTACGATGTAAAACACAGATTTGTATTCTCTATTCTCACCCCGACTTTCTATATAGTTTTTTACGCCTATCGCAGCCATCCCTATTCCCAGCAATCCCATAAAAGATGAACACATTACTTCTGGTATTTCCCACCATCCTTGTTTAAATAATCCATATAAACCCCTTCCAAAATTGATTGGGTGGCCAATTATTTTCGATGGTGCAGTCATTGTCAATATCAATGAGTATTATTTCAAGTGAACTGTGAATTATTTTGTTATCGCAAAGCGCTAAACACTTTTTCTCAACACAACACAATACCGTGTCAGTAAGGTGTCAGTGTCACTCATGCTCATGTGAATAAATGTCATGTATGTAAAAAGTAATATAAATACATGGACGAGGTAAAAAGAGTACGTAAGGATCGTAGAAAGTAGAGTTCTGTGGTTTGTGCCGACCCCCCTGAGTTTATGTTTGTATGACGCCCTCTTATGCCTTTTTTTACATGCACATATTTTCGTTTATTTATCTTCTTACATATTAAATACACATTTTTAAATATTTCTTAAAAAAAAAACATATACAAACATTAAAAAATATAAAAAATAGTGGTCCGCCGGTATCCAGAGACAGGAACCTACTCACAATGCGAGCCGTAACGAGGAGTACTGCCTTCCGAATCAGGCCCTTGATCCAACCGCCTAAGGAGAGGCTCGAAAGAGGGTCGTCGAGGCTCTTGGCTATAAGGCCATTGGCCGTCACGACAATCGGCACAATGATAGCCGAGTGTCGACAACCTCGTGTGACAAGTCGAGATATTTTATTTGTTTCTCTTTCTCAGCTTTCACTAGGTTCTCGTCATGCGGGATGATAACATCGACTATCATTACGCGGCGCGCTGATCGGTCTATCATTACTATGTCAGGCTTATTGGCGACAATAGTCCTGTCAGTAATGATAGACCGATCCCAGTATAGCGTGACATGGTCTTTCTCGAGAACTGGGTCGGGCACATAGTTGTAGTACGGTACCTCAGATTCCGCAAGTTAATATTTTAAAAGTTGCTGGTGAATAATTCTGGCCACTTGGTTGTGCCTGTGCAGGTAGTCGCCGTTAGCCAGACGAGAACAACCAGAAATAATATGTCTGATGGACTCACCCGGACGGTGTCACGCCCGACACACGTCAACCGTCCCTTCCTTCATAATATATTTGCGGTAGTTGTTCGTCAACATAACTTCATCCATAATCGCACAGACAAAACCTTCAGTTTCCCTAAAGAGGTCGCCGAAACGTAGCCAGGACACGGACGCTAGAAATTCTACATCGGGCCCATGAAGAGACCGGTAGAAGCGTCCGTGAAGCTCATTGCCTTGCCATACTTCCTTGCGGTCATCGGTAGTAAGTGCTACAGGTTTGCGCCAGTTCTCTTTAGCCATGGACAGCGGGGTGAGTCTCTTGTCCACTGCGACCACATCTCGGTGCATACCCACCTCGGCTTTTAAAAAATATTCTCTGAGACTGCACATCTCGCGGTTGTGAAGGGTCTTCACGTTTAAAAAAGAAATAAAAAAAAAAAAAACATGCACATATTTTTATTATTATATACACCGTGACTTTTTAGTCGTCTTACAACGGCAGCCCCCTTCATGTATCCAATGAATACTAAACATTCATAAAAAAAATAGGTATTTATAATATTTTAATAATTTAAAAATTAAAATATTATTCAGTATTATGACGCATGACGTAGTTAGAACACCATGTTGCGATCGATGATCTACTGGACTCGAGTGCTTGGTAGGTATATGTTCTCCCGTTTGACACTTAAACATCAATAACAGGATGTTTAATTTTTTTTTTCTAATTTTTTATTATTATTTTTCTTTGTACCTATTATGGAAGATAAAAAAAATCATCCCTAGAGCTCTTTATGTCGGGTACATTAAGTGGCCGACCTTTGTAAGACGACTAAAAAGTCACAGTGTATATCAAGTTTGCTTGGAGGAGCTCGTGGCTAAATAATAACAGCCGCTCGGGTCATGGAGAGTAAGGGGGCACATCTACCATCTCAGGATGGTACTACAGCACCCTTACGTCCCAAGTAACCCTTACCTGCTCGTGGTGCATTCTACTGACAACAAACGAGGCTCTGACGACCGATAAATAGTGGTATAAATATTTCGAAAGAAATGTTCGCAGCTCAATCGCGTAGACTAGCGAATCAAGTTTTATTCCGAGCATGGAACGCTCCCTGGCTCTCTGCCCGGTCTGTGAGCGTCCGTATCGGCACCGAACGTCATGGTGGTTAAAACACTGATAATAAAGGCGGGACTTCAGGCAGTATGGAATTTTACCTGATTTTAGAATGTCATCCAGTTTTCTAAATGCGACCCACCCAAGCTATATTCTTCTCGACATCTCCGTCTATTGATGTTCTTTGCCAAACAAAAGAATATTGCCAAGGTACACTGGGGAACCATCTCCAACGTCTAATTTCCAAAAGTAAGTAAGTATATGTATTTGCATAAGATGTCGTATATACAGGATGTTATAAAAATGTTATAGAGCAGGATACATTCCGCCATAATAATAGCAAGCCAAATCATCTTTTACATAAGATAGTTACATTTAAAATGAACAACATAGGTAAGTACCACCTTTGACGTATCTGAATTGCTGTAGATGTTCGCCATAATTTTCGTTTTGGCCTTATTTATCCTAAGTCCTACTTTGAAATACGCATCATAAAGGTCTTGCAGCATCTTTGGAGATCCTCGATATTTTTAGGAAAAAGCACAAGTTCATCTGCAAATCTTAAATGGGTCAAGTAGACACCATTTGTTATTACTACAAGCAATGTCCCAGTCCAAGCTTTTCACGATGTCTTCAAGGACTGCTGTGAAAAGTTTAGGTGAAATGGTGTCTCACTCCCGGAGTGATCGGTACGGGTTTGAGCACCCTCTTCTCCCCCTTTACCAGAGCTGCTACTTATACCGGAGGGCTTCTCTCCCCCCATACATCAGGTTTATAATATCAAAACATTACGGAAACATCACCTCAAAACGACCCATGCGGGAGGTGGATCTCCCCGCCCCTCAAATATAATTATATTTAGGTCCGTTATTGTGGAGTCCGACGACTCTATAATGTGACATGTACTTGCTGATTATGTTAAAAATTCAGTTTCAGTGCTGATATCGATAAGGTGAGCAAAAATATAAAATATCCAACAAGAAAGTTTTTTTTTTCAACTGGACAAAAAGGACATATCCAAAGCAAAAAAGCTAACAATATTAAAACATAGTAATGTCAATGTCAATGCCGTCTGTCAATCTGAATCTATTAGAGACAGGCTGTCACTTAGAAGACCGTTTATAAAAATAAAGCTATATATCCAGAAAATAATAAATTTACGCTATTTCAATGGCAGGCGCATCAAGACGCACCCTTGGTCAACTACTTCAACAAGGATGGAGTGAAATCCCTGAAGTTTTTGCAACGACAGGCCTCGCACTCGCGGGCATCGGTATGGCCACAGTAGGATGTTACAATTACGTGAAAATGGACGGAGACAACAGGAGATACAAGAGTACCTACGTAATATTGAGGTCAGATGACCCAAAAACTAAACTTATACGCAAAGATTAATTCTAGTTCGTGTATAAATCAATGTCTGCAGTTGTGAAATATTAGCTTCAATTTATTATGTAATAAAGATCAGTGTCAGTGTTATCAAGGTGTTGTTTATTTTAAAGTTATATCGAAGTTGACTTGGACCATAAACATAATTTTAAACTGTAAGTTAAATGAAAGGAAATGTTAAAACAAAATTTTTTTGTGCGACAGTATTTGGTTACTGTAAATTTTATTATTCCCTTCATCTGTACTACTATGAGGTAAATGTCTAGTGAACCTGTACAACCAAGTTAAAAAGTCAACTTGCATTTTATTTACCAAAACAATTTTGGTGCAAGACTTATGAATCACCTGTGTTTGACAAGAATGGAGGATTATTTCATGCATCAATTGCTAAATCTTGTGTATCTAATAAACACCACTGACGGTGGCATTTTGGGCACGTTTTAATTTATTGGCTATATCCGACTGTTGTGCTCAGTAGGTTAACTATTATATTAGTTGTACTTTCAACTACATTTTTTTCTTCCATTTGTAGCATTGGCAGTTCATGCAACATAATTTTGTTGTTTTAACATGGCCACCTACAGGGCCTAACTAATCTAAAAAGAATGGGTTACAAAAGCTATGCTAAATGAAAAGAAAATTAAAAATAGTTAATTAACTTTCTTTATTAAACATTACAATCATTCAACAAAATTGTCCAGATATGATGAGACTTGAAGACATGGAACCTTGGTATAATAATATTATTTGTCAACAATCAGGGATATTCAACCCATTGTTTTGATGAACCTAAAATCTCAATTTGAATCTGTATTTAGAACACTTAAAACAGTCAAATTGAGAACGTCCTTGGAACTTGGGTAAAAATTACTCCAATTTACAGGCATTATTGGTAACTATTTTAATAATAGAATTGATAACTTAGGTGTTTAAATGAAACTAGAAGACACCACATGTTGACTACATGTTCTATCTATACCTCACTGTAAACACAGGGTTGAAAGTGATTAATTAGTAATTGGACATTGGTCAAAAACAGGAGAAGTAACCATTTATCATAAATCAGACATTCTCAAACACTATCTAATTACGTCAAACTTGAATTTGTTATTTCCCTATCCTTTACACTCACATTATTTTATTATTTTCAAAAAATGTGGGATAATTTGACTTACTTCAGTAAGATTTAGGAGGGTAGATAGTTTAAAACTACTGGTGCCATTTGGCAAATGTCTTTAATGTGCGATAGTAAACTTTTTTATAGTGATTTTTTCATAGTCAAGACAATAGCTCAAATTTTAACACAGCAAAATTAACACACGTTTGTCTCTGATAATAAACAACAGTATAGACAAAAGCTGATGGATGATTCTAGTTTAACAATATAAGCTTTAATTAAGATAGAAATACTTTATCAGATTTCTTATAACATCATACATTTTTTTTTTAGAATACGTTGCCCCACTAGGAATTTCTTCTGTATTGTGGGTGCGTTTACAAACATTTAAACTCACATACACAAACAGACAGACATTAAAAAACATTATTTTAAAGTATGTTACTTATGTTTATGCTTTGATCAGAGTTTTAATTTACCAATAGACATTCTAAAGCACAATACTGCAAGCACTCACAACTGCACAATGAGCATTTCGTAACAAGCTTTTGCGAGTGCAGATGCAACATTTATCGCTCGACGGGCGGGAAGCGCCAGTAGGATGAGATGCGTTGGGTAGATGCGACGCAGTGGACATGTGTGCTACACTTTGTGAGAGCGACGCCGGCCGTTCCGCTGGAGTACGTTCGGACCAGAACGTTCGTGCTTGTCGGATATCCGCTGGAGCTCGCGACGGCTGCCGAAGGCCCACTCTCTACTTTATAACCGTTGACGAAGTGGCTAAATCCGTTGGCTGCACTGCAGCTTATGTTTGAAGTGCTTGGTCTACTTCGATCTGTATTAATTGTTTCTTTTGTGCGAGATTCATTTCCTTGATTTTTGTGTGAATTTAAAGCTGAGGAATTACGAATCACTTTCAACAATGCCTGTAACTCTGACTTGTCAGTAGAGGTGTGACGTTTTGATCTCCTGGCGATTGCAGTCGGCGATTGTAGCAGTGACGATTCATACGTTCCGACACTAGGTAGGTACGGGCGGAGTTTCCACAACAGCTCTTTGTTTTAAAACGCACCTTATTAGCTGTAGTAGGAACTGTCTGGGGACTGTAATTACTTCATTTTCCAACGACGTATTTTGATGTGTCAACTGAGACGACTCTACATAATCCATCCTTAAGCGGCCCAAATCCGGATTTGTTGTTGTTATTAATACGTTCCGAAGATCTCTAAATCGTTTAGCCATTTCCTCATAGAGTATGGCTTGGTAATCCACATCGCGCTCGATGAGTTGCAATTCCTGACGTTTCAGCTCCATCCCTCATAAGATCCTCCAGCTCGTTTGATTGCACCACTTTTGTTAGGAATTGTACATGTAGGAAATGGAGGTGGAGGCCTACTTGCATCAAACATTGCACTAGAGGAGGCGGTGGCTGACTTAGGGTCAGCTCACACCGAGACGCGACGCTGCGCGCACAGTCAACCCAATTTATGCTTTATCTCCATTAGGAAATGCATCGTATCGATTGAAAGACGCGCGGCCGATCGCGGCGCCGCGAGACGTCACGCGGCCAGATTTATAGAAAGAAAATTCTTGGATTTTGCACCACGATAATGCGCCTTCGCACAAGGCCATCATAGTGAACGAATTTTTCACCAAAAACTCAACAAATACCATCAAGCAACCACCTTATTCACCAGATATAAAGAATGTTTTGATGATTGGATTATTCGTTGCCGTAAGTGTATCGTTTTTGAAGGTGCATACTTTGAAGGCGATAAAATAACTGGATGAACGATCAATAATACACAAAATGTTAGTAATAACTAACATTTTGTGTATTATTGATCGTTTATAAGCAAATGCTTGTTATGAAATGCTCAATGTGCACTGGATGGATGCACCTTTTCTACCACAGTTTTAAAACTACACTACTCACTAAACTTATTGCTCACTTTGCCAAAACTAGTATCACTTGATCTCGTATCACGTATACAGGGTGGGTAAAAAATCGTGGATCAAACGAAACAGGGCGATAGTTGGGGTTATTTGCAGTAAAAAATATCTATGTGGCAGAGTCCTATCTTGATCTCCTTAAAAGTTATGACTACTTGAGTGGGTGAAAATACCAACATTTTTACTAAATAGGCAATTAGAGTAAAATATGTACTACCAAAAAATGACCCTGATAACCCCACCCTGTATAGTTAGTTTGTTTCCAGTGTCACTAGATGCACTTATTTTAGAAGTTAAATTTTTTGTGTAGATCTAATGTAGGTTCACTTCACGTTTCCTGATACAGCAAACGACAGTGTGGGAATTAGCTCTTAGCTTTTTAATGTTATATACAATATTGTATTTCGGACTCATGTACGCAATTCCACGTCCAAGGCCCGCTTATTTGAAAATCGGTGGGAAACTGATTATACAATGTGATGTAGTATGGACAGATTGGCAGATGGACCTGATCTGGACCTCGATGTCGCCAGGTTGGAAGCGAGATATAAATGAAAAAAGCGGGTACACTGAAGACGTAGGCCCTCATTCATGCTTGCTTCTCTAATAAAAGTGCGCTGTTGAATTTTCAACTCTCGTCTTGGTGTTGAAAGTTTAAAATTCAACAGCGGAGTTTTTTCGTTGTCGCCTCTTGATCGGTTTTTTTGGCATTTGAGCTGGTGTCGACTTTTCTACCAGCGCCACGTTGCTGCTCTCTGACTTTACACTTTGTTGTAGCCTTATTCTTCCTAGCGTGTCGATGGCAATCTAAATTGTGTTTGCCCAGTAAAATGTTAGTCGCTTAAAAAGGCATTAGATCAATCTTGCTGTCGACACTCGATATAATTCCTACACTGTCACTTATCATACCATTCTCCGATTATTCACTTCACAATACTATTATTATCACAAAGCACTGCATGTACACAGTGGAAGTCCGATGGTCCATCAAGTACCATTATCTGAACAAGAAGGCCATCACGGAACGCCGATGCTATTTCTCTTTTTTCTTTTTGCCCGTGCCCGCCTTGGATGTGGACTGGCCCTTGCTGGTTGTCGGTTTCTCTGTGTCGGTTTTGCTTTTCTTTTTCTGGCGAACGGAAAATGGGTTTAGTTTTTGATTGAAAAATTTGAAAAATAGGAAGACTATTGGAGTTGGTCCTAAGTTGATAAATAACCTGTAGAAGCGCCTGGTCCTAACTAATTTCAACACAAGCTGTGATATATCAACAGAATCGTAAGTCTATTTGCCATAAAAAAGGAAGATGCACATATACACATTGCTTGTTAGACCACTGCAGAGTTGATACCAAAAGTGCCAAAGTCAATGCGACTGATACCGCGTCGATAAGTTTGGTCCTTCCCTAAAAAGCGCGTCAGTCTCCGGTTCACTGTCAGCTTCGTCCTCCTTTTGATCTTCATCTCTACTGGCCTTAAATTTTTTTGATAGATAAGTTTGTTATTGTATGACTCACCTTTATAAGCACGTCATTCTCCGGATACTGTCAGCTTCATCCTTCTCTTGTTCTTCCTCTCCGTCGCTCGTCTCGTCGTCATCTTTGCTAGCCTTCACTTTCTTGATATATAAGTTTGTTATTATATGACTGACCGTAGTAAGCGCGTCATTCTCCGGATCACTGTCAGCGTCGTCCTCCTCTTGATCTACCTCTCCCTTGCCTATCTCGACATCTTTGTTATTTCACTTTCTTGATAGATAAGTTCGTTATTATGGTATGATTCACCTTAATAAGAGCGTCATTCTTCGGATCACTGTCAGCTTCGACCTCCTCTTGTTCTACCTCTCCTTCGCCTATCTCGTCATCATTGTTATTTTACTTTCTTGATAGATAAGTTTGTTATTATTGTATGACTCACCTTAATAAGCGCGACATTCTTCGGATCACTGTCAGCTTCGACATCCTCTTGTTCTCCCTCTGCCACCTCGTCATCATTGTTATTTCACTTTCTTGTTAGATAAATTTGTTATTATTGTAGGACTCACCTTAATAAGCGCGTCATTCTCCAGGTCACTGTCAGCTTCGTCCTCCTCCTGTTCTTCCTCTCCCTCGCCCATCTCGTCGTCATCTTTGTTAGCCTTCACTTTCTTGATGGCGCCCGGCGCGTATGGTAGTGCTGTGGCTTTCTTGTTGTAGGTACGGGTCATGGCCGCTTTCACCTGGTTTTAAATGTATTTTGTATAATTAGTTGACTGGGATATCAAAGTTAATATGTCTTCCAGTTTCTTAGTGTAGAAACCGCAGACGTAATTTGTACACAATACAGGCATTTTGTATAATGTTTGCTCAGTGCAGTGGTTATAAATAATTTAATTGACAAAACGAATCTAAAAAATAATAACTGATTGAGGGTTTACAATGCATTCGAGATAATCCAGTCCAAAAATATAAAATTAGTTATACCATACACAAAATTATTATTATTAATCATTTATTTCAGACATTGTCCATATAAGATTATAAAAATTAAAATCACATTAAAACACACGAACATTAAAATAATCAATAAAAAATAAAATTACACATACATACTACAATTACATAACCAAATTAAATTAAATTAAGAATAAAATAAAATAAACACATTAAAAGAATCAAACAATAACAAAATTAAACATACACAATATTAAATTAAACATACAAATTATGGCTATTCTTACCTTCGAGTCCAACAGAACAGTAGGGTTCCTCTGTCCCGGCCAGACGGACAGTTCCACCAAGGAGTCCAAGTCTTCTCTCAGCAAGTGATAAGACTCGAGCACCTCTACACTTTTCTCAATGCCGTCAGATTTGTCCTTGATTAAAGGATTGATGATCGCGTCACGAAGGTACGAACTGTAGTCCAGGAAGATTGAGGACTTTGAACCTGATGTGCTGTGGAAAAAGGTGGGTTTTTGATAACATTGTGGTCGAGTTATTGGACCAAGTAGTGATGATATTCAGTCAGCCTTAAGTGCCTTTAACCTTTTGAACGCTATAGTCACATATACGTGACAAATAATCCATCCACATATTTGTGACACAAATATGTGACAAAATGGTGGGTGAAATTGTGGCTTGGCGTGGAGGACACGCGAGTGCGTTTATGCTCTGGCGGTCAAATAGTTAATTAAATCTTGTGATATGACAAAGACTTGTCGGGTAAGTGACAACACAAGAGGATTATTGCTGTCGACCAACGCATCTACAAAATCACATTCTAAAGTACACCCGGCGACATAATATCAAGCTATACAATTCCAGTATAAAATGGCCTCGCTTTATATAGATTTTCCGTACAATGAGAGATTCGCTTAAACTAATTTTGCATGGCTTGATTGGTCGTCGTGCGTACAACAGTATATAGAAAAAAAAAACACACAAATATCACACATTAAACATCTTTTAATATTTGACATGTTGTCTACATTACCTGAGTCTAGTATGAGCGTGTATCTCCTGACAGAGGCGTTGCATCTTGGTAGCGCGCGAGTTCTTGCCCAGCCAGCCCGGGAACTGGATCTGTCCCGTCATGTGGCCTGACATGAAGTGACCCGGGATCACTGAACTGTACATAGCCTGGAAAACATTAAGAAGGAAATGTATTTTTTTTTTGGACAAAGAAACGATGGATTTTGTGAGGAATAATTTGAAAGAAAAGTAGTAGAATGGTAGAGTGACAGTTGACAGGGACTCCCCCTGTCAACTGTCACTGTCTAACAGCAAGTATAACCCATATTACTTTAAAAATACCATGTATTGCAGATTTTTTTTTATAATCAGGTGTGCTTTAAGAAGCATATTAAACCATTTTCGTTTATTTATTTTTTTCCAAAAATCAACTGCAACTAGAAACAGAGAATAACAGGTATCGCCAACTGTTTCAATTAGAGCGTAGCTAGGGGAAAATATATCTCACCTGTGTTGGTAGTAAACTCCAGGCCTGCTGGCGGCGTATCCTGGCGTCTACTAGGTCACCCAGACTTATGCTGTCTGCTGCTTCGTTTATCCTCTGAAGAACTTCGTGTCTAAAGTGAAAACAACAAAATGATTAGCAGTGTATAAAAAATGTATACCTGTTTTTGTATAATTTGCTTTCAAATGGAACAAATCAATTTCATTAGCCAAGTGGTATGTTTTTTTACAAGCTTTTATTTTTTCATTCAAGTGGTTTATTGTGAGATATGTACATTTAATTCTGTAGATGAGATAAATGGGATATTACTTATTAATTGGAACAGAACGACGCCTTTTCAAATCTTACATAAAGAAGGGTCGTTAATTTTCTAACTCACACACAACTTTATCTGGCACTAATCTCCAAGGCATAAAGCCTTCTTCTTTCTCGGGGAGTTAGGGTGGATCGAATAGATTTCCCACCCGCACGCAAAATACGCGCTTTGACGTGGAGTTGCGGACACCAGCCCGTTATACAATACAATACAAGCCTTCTTGAATTACTTTGAAAATTAAACAAATACTTCTTTTTTAACTTACTGGGGACAGTGCGGAGCGACTTGCAGATAATTCTCTTGCACGAAGAGCGGAGCCAGGCTGTAGTCATAGAAGAACAGGTCACTCCTGTCATGAATACTCATGGTCTTGTGGTCTTCAGCTGAGAACACCTTGCGGATCGCTTCCCATGGGCCCTGGGGGACAAAGCGAAGATTATCAGTTATCATGTCTGATTAGTATCAATGAACCAACGGCACAAGCAAAGCTGTGGGTGAGATGAGGGCTGAAGGTAAACATAAATCACGAACGTCCATTTTTTATGCGTTAATAGGCTTTTGGCCTACCTGATGTAAAGAAATTACATTAATTTAACACATACACAAGATAATATTTTGGAAACATAATCTGCCTAGCCTTTTTCCCAACTATGTTAGGGTCGGCTTCCAGTCTAACCGGATGCAGCTGAATACCAGTATTTATCATGGAGCGACTACATGTCCTCCACAACCCAGTTAGTACTGGGTAATACGATGCCCCTTGGTGAGACTGGTTGTCAGACTTTTTGGGCCACTGACTACCTGTAACGATTGTCAAAGATCTACAAATGACAGTCGGGACCAACGGCTTAACTTTGCGTTTCGAGGCACGGAGGAAACTCGGTATGTAATGGGTGGTCACCCATCCACAGACTAATCTAGGCAATCACGGCTTAACCTAAAGATCGATCCGAGCGGCTGTTATTATTGTTTATTTAGCCACGAGCTCCTCAAAAATAAACACAATATTGTGTATAAAAAACAACAAAAGTTGTTCAAAATAGACGTAGTTCAGCTAAAACGCCACACAACTTACTTACACAGTTAGCAAACGCCGACTTCTCAGATATCTACAATATTAAAGACGCAAATACTGCTATGACTACACTGATTTCGAAGATATCAACAGCAATAACCAAACACACAAAATTTATCAATGTTCCGAGAAAACAAAGAACCTTAAAACCTTGGATAACACCGGGGCTTCTAAAATGTATCAAGCACCGAGACAAACTGCACGTAAAATCTAAAAAGTCACCAGAAAATTTAATACTACATGTAACCTATACGCGTTATCGAAATTTCTGCAATGTGCTACTGCGAAAATTAAAGAGGACTTATGAGAAGAGTGAACTCGAAAAATCTAGGAATAATCCTAAAGCATTGTGGAAAACCATTAAGCAAATAACAAATACTGGTAAAATATGCTCTAGTCCTGTTGAACTGCTCAAAACATGTGACAGTCCTGCGTCTTCCCTTAACCATGTCTGTTCTTTCTTCAGCAATATAGGTAAAAACATGGCTGCTAAAATAATTAATGATAAAAATAAAGCGCCTTCAGACTGCGAGACCATTCATGCTGGTAATAACAAGACACGGCATCCGCCTGTGAATTCACTTGTTATACAAAAAGTTGACGAATCTGACATAGACACTATTATAATGCAGATGCGCCATGATAGTGCCGTAGGCTGGGATGGAATCTCCTCCTCGCTCCTTAAGACTTGTCGCCATATTCTTTTATCGCCGATAACATATATCTGCAATCTTTGCATTGAGACAGGAGTTTTTCCAGATTCGCTGAAGAGGGCCATAGTCCACCCAATTTTTAAGGGCGGGAACAGAGGCTGTGTCGATAATTATAGGCCTATTTCAGTACTGTCGTCGCTCTCTAAAATCCTCGAGAAGATTCTTAACAAAAATCTTAGAAGCTTTCTCGATAAATACGAAATTATAGCGGGTAATCAGTACGGCTTTCGCTCTGGAGTCTCCACTGAAGACGCAGTATTGGATTTAACGCAATCTATTGTTAAGTCCCTGGACAGTAGAACAAAGTGCCTTGGTATTTTCTTGGACCTGTCAAAAGCCTTCGACACAGTTTCTGTCCCCAAACTAATTTCCAAGCTAGAGTGTTTGGGTGTACGTGGCATAGCTCTGGAAATTTTCAAAGATTACCTGAGGAATCGCACCCAGCTGGTAAAGATTGGTTCTAGCTACAGTGATGAAGAGGAGGTGCTATACGGTGTCCCCCAAGGAAGCATTCTAGGCCCCACACTTTTTCAAATATACATAGATGACCTTTGTAGAATGTCAATACCAGCTTGTAAGATCTATGCTTATGCAGATGACACAGCGATTCTGGTTGATGGGTCCTCGTGGGAAGACGTGAAACGAAAGGCGGAATTTGCACTGTCTTCAATGATGAACTGGCTTGACCTAAACCTGCTAACATTAAATCTAAAAAAAACCTACTACTTACCCTTTGCAATCCGGTGCAACAACAAACCTACAAATAGTTTCACGATAACGGCTCACTCCTGCCAGAATCAGTCAATGTCGTGCTCATGCCCTTCTATTTCTAGAGCTGATAGTGTTAAGTACTTGGGTGTGCATATAGACGATGGACTAAAATGGGACAAACAACTCGATACACTAACTACTCGAACACTGCGTCTTATTCACATCTTCAAATCTCTCCGAGAATCCGCCAGTATTGACACTCTCAAAATGGTGTATTATACATTATGCCAATCGATTATTGGCTACTGTATAACTGTATGGGGTGGAGCAGCGAAGACTCATCTTCTCCGCGCAGAAAGGTCGCAAAGAGCTGTACTTAAAGTTATGCTAAGGAAACCCTACAGATACCCTTCAACGCAATTTTACGCTGATTGCAAAGTACTGACGGTTCGGCAGCTCTTTATTCTCCAATCTGTCCTGAGGATACATGCCCGTTTACCTCTATCTGATCCAAGAAAGCGTACATATGTTCCCCCAGGTGTACAGTACAAAACCTCATTTGCAAGACGTCATTTCTATGTCTTAAGCCATCAAGTTTTTAAAAAAATACAGAAAGAATTAAATATAATAGACCTAAATAAATTTAGTGTCAAATCAAAAACCTCGAACTGGCTCATATTGCAGGACTATATCAAAACAGAATCTTTACTATCTTACATCGCTTGACATCATAAACCTCAACTAATATCACAAATACTCAAACACATATACACAATTATACACACACACACACATATACATCGGCACACACTCCCACTGCCTTCCCACACACCCACACACCCATGTCACACACACCACCCCTCAACACTCACACATTTTTTTTATTTTTTATTTATTTTTTTTTTTATTTTTTTCTTTCTGGTTATTATTAATATGCATTATAATGGTAGACCACACTTTCACTCTTGTGTTCAGTTTTACTGAATTAATATTTTTGTCCGATCTCTGTCTCTTAAGATACAGGTCTCCTAGTTTAAGAGACAGGGTTCATTATTATTTTTGTATGCATAGACTTTTGTAGACTTAAATCTTCGGTGCACAAAAACTGTATTCATTATTTTTACTGTATTTCTGCCACCTTGTTTTTGAACTATGTGTCTGTGTGTATTACTTGGACAAATAAACAATTTAAAAAAAAAAAAAAAAAAAAAAAAAAAAAACTAGTGCCTAACGCAAGAAACACCGAAACCTACACATCAGCCCAAACTAGTAAGATCTAAAAATAATGTGATTTGTCGGACTACCTTAAGGGTCAACGGAGACTGCGGAGATCTGTTCATGCTGAGATGAGGGACCTCTTGGCCTTGTACAGGACCAATTCAGTTTAATGTATGTCTTAAGTAAGTTTTATTTTTTTAAACGAAACGCATGTCTGACTCTTTTAGTCAAAAGAGTGATGTACATGAATGTTGATGGATGCAGAGGGAGAGGAAGGCCAAAGAAAAGATGGATGGATTGTGTGAAGACTGATATGAAAGAGAAAGGAGTAAATGATGCCGTGACGTCTGACAGGGGAGAATGGAAGAAGAAAACGTGTTGCGCCGACCCCAAGTAGAATGGGACAAGGGCAGGAATATGTTGACGATGTAAGTTTTATTTTTTGATGTTCTTTTTTTATTTAATTTTGTTTTACTGTTTTGTCCTCTGCGAGTCTAATTAATACTTTGTCTTTCTATCTTTGTCTGGTAAAGCGCAACCTAGTTCCCGCAGCCACTGCGAAGATTGGAATATTATATTACTTACCAGCTTGACATCCTTCTTGCTAATTTGGGCATCCTTCCGCAGCCTGTCTGCATCAGTCAGGCTAGGGTCTATGGCCCACATGGACAGCAGGTTCAGGGTCTGTCGCACGTCCTGATTGGCCGATGTGATTAGCTGGGATAATACATCCGGGGGTATCTTGATGCCTTCTTTGAAGCATATTGAGAGCATTGCTGACTGGAAAAGGAATTTTATAGTAGAAGTTATTAGTGGACCTTTACAATTTAGTTAGTCTATGAGAACAAAGGTCATTTCACAATATAGTACTCCAACTTTTGTCCACAGGTTCGGTCGCGTTATATTCGGAAATTATCGCACGGGAATGTTCTATGGAAGGGACATCGAACACAAACGATTACCACCTATTCAGCATATCATTCCGAACCCCTATATACAAATTTTTAGGAGAGTTTTTGAAATTTTCTTTCAATATCTGACTGAAATAATGTGTGTGTCACACATTATTTCAGTCAGATATTGTTTGATGCCCGCCTTTTTTTTTAAAATGGCTTTGCCAAAATGCTACATACCTTTATCTGGTCGACCCTTGGTCTGTTGAACCTCAAATCATAACAGTAGTTGACGAGGGACCTCATCTTCTGGCTGTTTCTGTCGTTGCACATACATATTATTGGCACTGATGACGATTTTATTAGACCAATTAGCTCTTGGAGACCACCTGCAAATCAAATGGTAGGCAGTTTGACAAATATTGATATATTCGAAATAATATTAACAAAGTCATAGGGCCTTATCATACTAGCGGTTTGCGAACGGCTGCAGGGCGGGGCGGGCGCGCAGCGAATGCGTCGCGAAAACGCTATGGCTGTACAGCGGAAACGTCGCAGACGCGTGGCAAATACGCAACGTTTTCGCCGCGTGTTTGTAGCGAGTTAACGACGTACAATCGTACACTCAGTAACAAAATGGATTCCGACGAGGAAACACTGCTGTTGGCTTTGTTACTTCGAAGACGCCGGAGACGAAAACGAAAGCATCGAAGAATTTGGGAAGCTCCATTATCCGCAACGAATTCGTTGCGCATGCGCGGCGTGATCGTTGCGCGCCCGCTCTGCTTTGAGGACGCTCGCAAACCGCTAGTATGATAAGGCCCTTAGGTTTTACTAAGATTAGCATAGAGTGCTAAGTGTTTATGGCAGTAATAATAACGATGGTCGTTGACCCCACAAGATAATCAAATAGTTTTCTTTAATGTGTTTAGATATTGATACCCATCACGTCTGTTAAATTTCGCAAGCCAATAATTGACTTTGTATTTTTTGTTAAGATTGAGTTTTGATTGTTTATTTGTCCTTGTTTTAAATAAAACTTACCTCTATCTTCATTGCCCGCCATCCCGTCAACTTCATCCATGACCAGCACATGCTTCTTTGTGACCGCTTGTTTGCCAGTCTCACCTAAAAACAGGGACATATAAATATTAACTTTATACTCATTGAAATACAGTTCCAAATGTATAAACCAAACCTCGCCAACGCCTCTATTCGTTTAGCAATTTCAACTTCTTTCTTCTCTTTATCGTGTGGTTAGTTCCTAACCTGGTGTCAGAGTTTTTATGCCGCCCATGGGCCTCTGACTTAGCTTAACATGCCGTTAAGAAATATCTCTCAGGCATGCTGGTTTCCTCACGATGTTTTCCCTCACCGAAGCAAGTGATGATTATACAATACGCACATGAATCCGAAAAGTCAGAGATGCGTGCCTTGGGTTCGAACTCGAGACCTATGACTTGGCAGTCCGACGGTCACACCACTAGGCTGTCACTGCATAAACTTGCTGTCAATTTCAACTATGCACATTGAAATAAAGTCGTAAAAAACGGCCGCGCCTTACACGTTTAGGCCCTGAGTGCAGCAAAGTGGAGACGAGTAGAGCGGAGAGGAGAGGTGCGGAAATCGACCATTCTCATTGGTTGATATGGACATAGTGACTCTCGTCTCTCCTGTGATTGGAATCTTGCATATCTCCTCTTCGCTTTGGTGGAATCCAGGCCTTATTCTGAATTGTCTTTGCTAAACAAAAATCTCGGCTATTTAAAAGACATACCTTTAGCATAACCAGACAACGAGTTGGTAGTGAGCAGTTCTCCGATCTGCTCCTTGATGAGCGTCTTGTTTCTCGTGTCTGAAGCGTTAAACTCCACCATGTCGAAGCCCATCTCCTTGCACACTAGCGCCACTGTCGTGGTTTTACCTGGATTTAGGAAACATGGAATGAAACTCGGCAGAAGTTGGAACAAGACAAGGTTATCTAACAAAAACTTCTCATCAGAACTTGACCAAATTCATATGGGATACTTTTAGTCTCACAAAACTATCAGCGAATCAACAAATTCAGTTGATGTGGTAAACAATTATCACTAAAGACACATAAAATCCTGTAGAGGACATACACAGATATAGATAGCTATATCTGAGAGGACATAAGATTTGTGTGTGAGTACTAGGTTACCTTGTGATCCAAATGTTACATCTTTTTACAACATTAAGTGTTACAAATGTACAACAAAATGTAGTTCGGCATGTGGCGATGGAATTTAACTTACATGTATGTTATTTCGGAATATAAATTCAAGTTTCCTTCCAAACCTAAGCCGGAACATGTAATGAACGTTGGAAGTAAAAACTACTAAGAATTTACTATCATATGCAAAAGTGGTCTACAAAAATATAATTAAAGTACCTATGGGTTGCGCAAAAAACGAGTGTATGGTA
This sequence comes from Noctua janthe, assembly GCA_910589295.1. Classification (NCBI taxonomy): domain Eukaryota; kingdom Metazoa; phylum Arthropoda; class Insecta; order Lepidoptera; family Noctuidae; genus Noctua; species Noctua janthe. Next base: position 4,505,907 of record OU342556.1, on the reverse strand, counting down.
TTATAAATGAAATTGTGCACTTACCGACACCGGGAGGTCCTGAAAGTAAAGCTGCCTTGAAGTACCCTCCATCGTCGTTCTTGGCCCAAGGGCTGGGTTTAGGCAATTTAGCCTTTCTGTTCACATACCACTTTGTGAGCCAATTCATTAATCTGAAAAGGAGTTATGTGTAAATAAGGGATAATGTTGACTGACCCCAAAGATGAGTATCAAAAGAAAAAACTTTATCAATAAGTAGATAGAACTTAAATATATAAACTGGTATGAACACAACATAAACAAATACGAACTTTTTAACATTGCTAGCATCGCCATGTTGTCCAATGATTTGCTTAATGTTCTGTGGTTTGTACTTCTCCACCCACATGCTCATATTCGCTGGTATTGGTGCAATTTCTCTTCTTTCACCTGTAGCAGTAATATATGTAGTTTAAAGCCCTGCACTAAATGCCCCCAGTACTATCCAATACATCCATCAGCTCAATGTTTTAAGTGCATTACATTCAGTCCTACCATAAACCATGATTTATACCCAAAAAAAGACATTTGCCAGCAATATTTTTTGAGTGGAGTTACTTAGGTTGATGTACTGAATGCTTGGTTGACGGCTTCGTGAACGGTCCGTTTACACCAAAGAGATTTAAAATAGTTATAGTGCGGACATTAGGAATATTTTCACACAACATTTTTGATCCCGAACATTTTCGATGTTGACACACGAATGCTACCTGACAAGCGGGCATATGACACTAGACAGAACGATTTGTTACTAAGTAGTAATAAGTTTTGGATTACAATTTTCTTCGTCTTGTCCCGTCTATCGCTCATAAATAATTGAATGTCTTTGGTTTACACCTTGTATGTGGAGTGCAGTATTTTATGTGCAAGTTCGAAACACCACACCTCGCTCCAAAATGCAAGTTGCTGACATTGCTCAAAAGGCAGTCCAACTTAACCTTTCGACCGCCAGAGCATAAGCGCACGTGCGCGCCCTCCACGCCAAGCCACAATTACACCTACCATTTTGTCACATATTTGTGTCGTTTGGCGTACAGGAGCACGCGCTTGCTTGTCATGTGACTAAGGCTAAATGGAAAATGGTCAAAAAGTTAAATGGGATTAGGCCTGAGTAGGATATGTCTGCCGAATGCCTGACCACCTGTGGATCCGTAAAACATCTCGAAACATCGGGGTGGCGGTAGATCAAGGGGGTGTGTCATCCTGGAGTATTCAAAAGGAACTCAGGAATATAAAAAAGGAAAAGAATGGAGAAAGCCTTTGCCCTGCCCGCGTAGCATGACCACCGTAGAAACGGGGTTTGTCGACTGAAGAATCGACAAAATGACGTTTCATTTGTTGTTCTGTCAGATTTTGTCGATTCTTCCATCGACAAAACCCGTTTCTACGGTAGTCATGCTACGCGTGCAGCAGTGGGACGATACGGGCTAATAATATACGATATAATAAGATGTGTCCTCAGTGTACTTAGGTCGCGTGAAAGTGTACACACTGATAAGAGCGAGATCGTACATCCCGCGTTGAACGATACATACGATTTTCAGTATTGGTGAGATTGGCCAAATATCATTGTCAACGACACAAAAACTTGATCTACAGTTGGGCAAATCTTACGATTTAAATATTACGTGAAATATATTAGGGTCAAAGACCTCAGAAATTGCCATCAGATCTTAAGATAAATGATATTTTTTGTTTCGTACCTGACTCTTTCCTACTCTGGGAAGAAACGCCGAAACAATCTCGGAAGTCAGTCTTAACTTAAAATATGAAAGTTGTTATTAACACACTTACCATTTACTTGACTTGTAGAAGCCATGCTTGATTTTGAACTAGAAATTAAACTTGATTTTGATTCCAATTTGGCTTCAGATTTAGGTACATCCTTTTCCTCTTTAATCTTTCTTGGACTTTTAGACTTTTCACGATTCTTTGATTCATTAACATCTATTTTACTTTTAGAACTACTTTCCCTTGATTTCGCTTCAGTTTTAATTTTCTCAGCTGGACCCTTCTTTTTGCTTTCAACATGATTATCTTTTTTTTCTTTCTCTAATTTATCTTTTGGAATTTTGTTTTTTTTTGGAGTTTTTTCTGTCTTGATTTCTTTTTTAATTTCAGTTTTTGCGGTGGGTTTATTTTGTGACCGTTCTGTGATCATTTTGAGGAACTCATCTTCGTTTATGATTGGTATACCTAGTTCTTGGGCTTTAGCTGTTTTTGCAGGGCCTGCGTCTTCACCGGCAATCACGTGAGTTACCTACGTGAAATAGTTTAGGGATAAAATCAGTTGGAAAATGATGTCAAAGATTCGACAGGATTTTCCAGTAGTAAATTAAAAGGTGGATCCTTCTGAATATATCACTGCTCTTAGGCGTACTACACTCATAGTTGAATCGACCAGTTGCGGCACAGTCGTGCACAAAATTTTGTCGCCCGGCCATGAGGCATTTCATACCGAATATTAAATCAGCTCTCAAACATTGGTGTATGTGTAGCACCCCATACTGTTTTCCTCAGTCTCCTATTTTCTATTTACGTGAATTGTGTTGAATAAGTTCGTAATGCCACCTACCTTTTTAGAAATCCCGCTCTTGACACACCCTCCATATTTGGTAATGGCGGCTGCTATTTCATCTTTCTCAAAAGAGTCGAGAACTCCAGTCAATAAGAATGCGCAGTCCTTCAAACAATCTGGTTTTCCCTGAAATTACAAGTTGTACATTGTATCCAGGCATACATTTGTATGTATTTTTGGAATTTGTGGGACAGAGCAGGCTAGAAAAAAAATATGGGATTGGGCGGGACACGTCAGCCGTATGCAGGATGACCGCTCGGCAAGAGTCTCTCCAGGATGGTTGCCGGAAGACGGACGGTGCCGCCGAGGTCGGCCCAGAAAGAGGTGGCGAGACGATCTGGACGCGTACCGCCAATGCTGGTTCGAGGAGGCACGGGAAAAGAGCACATGGAAGGAATTGAGGGAGGCCTTTGCCCAGCAGCGGGACAGTAAAGGTTACTAAAAAAAGTTTTTATTTGGTTCATCTTTCTGCTTTATAACTCACTGCTGAAGAGTATCCAGCTTTGTGAGTTTTATTTTTAATAAAGTGTTATAAAAAATCAGAATAACATTATAATATTACACTAACATACCTCTGGAATCTCTTTAGCTCCTAAATGTTTTGGTCCAGATCTGTTCAAATAGCTTTTATATAACGCGGCAGAATGCATCTTCCTTTCATGCCTTTCTTCATCTGTTAACACTGAAATTAAAAAAAAAAACATAAACATTACCTCATCAGTCATAATTGAATGTTTTGATAAATGACTCAAGAGAATGGAACAGTAATTATTATTACAAGCCACTTCCCTATTTTAATTTATCCTTATTACCCTATGCATTGTTAATTGCAGCTCATCTTTAAGAATAGAGGTTAATTCTGCAATTTCCTCCTGGGGCTGATGTGTTGTCATATTATGTATGTGTGTGTATGTTATTTGTGTGTTGTTATATTATTACTGTAACAATTAAATCAGCCTTAATGTGATGGGACAAAAGCCTCTGTCTGCACCACAACATCAAGTGGGGTTGTAAGTAGTAGTACATGATATGCAATAAGGAGCTTGTGTCACAATCTCCAAATAAGTTCTAGTTCACCACTGTAGCAGATTTGCATACAATAGATGCTTATTTTTTTATTTATATGCCATGCAGAAATGACATTGTCATTTCCTACTCAATAGCTAGAGATACACCTAAGACATTATTTATAGACTGAACTTTGTATTGTATTGTACGGGTATTGTAACGGGCTGGTGTCCACAACTCCGCGTCAAAGCGCGTATTTTGCGTGCGGGTGGGACTGAACTTTGATAAGTCAACATTCATATGAAATGCTAATCTATAAAAATGCTATCTCTCTCTTATGCTCATATGAATGTGAACTTAATTTATAAGGGCTTAACATTCATATCCACATTGCTATAGGAAAAACATTCACTTTCATATGAAAAGCTTAAAAAGTTTAAGTAAAGCATAGTACTTGGCAAAGCGGTTTGAGAATCTTGCCCCTAAAAGCTTGGTTAAAGGTAAATTAAAGTAATGGTTGTTTTTTCTCCTACCGGACTCATTCAAGCTTTTATTAAGTTTCCTTTTTTTATTTGTCTCCACATCATCTTCCATAAGAGATGAATCACAAATATTATCATCTTTTTTTGCAGTTTTATCATCGTCCAACTTCTTCTTCTTCTTACTTTCACAATCTTGACCAGCACCACCGTCAACAAACTCAGCAAACTTTCTTTTACTATGTTCTGTTTTTGATTTTTTTGTTTCACCATCTTTAGAATCAAAGGATACTGATTGATTATATTTTTTGTCAGTTTTTGATGGTTTGTCATTGTCAGGTTTCTTTGTTTTAGCTTCATCAGCTTTTTTTGATTCTTTACTTTCGTCAGTTTTTTTTGATGATTTGTGTTCGTCAGTTTTCTTTGACGATTTGGTACTGTCAGTTTTATTTGAGTCTTTATTAGAGCTGGTTTTATGTTTTTTTTCATGTGATGTTTCTTTGTTCAGTTCTTTGGTTGAATCCTCTGACTTATCTTTAGATGATGAAGGAATATTCTTGTCTGAAGAAGATTTCTCATTACTGTCAACTTTTTCATCATTTAATTTCCCTTCTAGCTCTCCATTGTCAATTTCTAACAGACTCTTTTCAAATTCATCATCAGAATGGATGCCTAATTCAGTTTTCTTCTTTTTCTTAACCAATGGTTCTGTTCTTTTAATAGGAGCGTTCCCAAACATGTCTATTGCTTTTACCTCCTTTAGTGCAGGTTTAGCAGGTTTATTTTTATTTTTGCTGGACGTCTGAGCTTCGTCATTGTTTTTCTTCTTTTTAGATGAGAATATCTCTTCATCAGAATCATCATTTAATATACGCCTCTTTTTTGCATCTTTTTTCTATTAAACAAAGATAGATTACAGCATTAATATGAGTGTATTCAAAAACAAATTTTCTATCACCAAAGTAGACCTGTTAAAACACGTTTATCATACAAGGAAAAATCTATAATATATATAGTTAATCTATATAGTTAGCATTAAACTTACTTTATTTTTAATAATTTGAACATCAGGAGACTCTGGAATAACGTCGTCATCTTCAATTGCAGAAGAGGGCTTTGGTGGTTTTTTCAGTTGAAAATATGATCTAATATCCTGAAAACAGTGTATTATATGTTTATGTATGCATTTGCTTATCGAGCCTGACAATAATTGCACGTCTGTTATCTTTTTGAACCTCCTATACTTGATACCAATAGAGTATGTTTTAATTTAGTTGATGTTTCTACCTATCCATAATGAGTACATATTGATATAAATACAGCAGTTCTATTCAAATATCTGCCGCTGCACGAATATTATTTAAATTAATAAATAATCATTCACAGTAGGTTTACCTACCGATTCAATGTATGAAAAGGTACTTACTTTTGACATATTGAAGTGGAACCAAAGATTTACGAAACAATAAAAAATATCATGATTTCCTAAACACTAATTTCAGGCTGATTTAGCTCAAAATTCAGGTATTTGCAAAATATAACGAACACTTCCTTCGCCGCGAACCGCGAAATATACTTTTTAACATTTGTTTGACAGATTTGACATATACATATATGGTAGTCTATGGATTTGACTGACATTAGCTTTCAGTGCTGCCCACAGCATAATTGATTAAAGCAAAGAATTATTAATAACAAAAACTTTCCGGTCTTGCCGGTAGTACTTATTGTACCCGGCAGATATTTTTCGACATCCACGCGGGCGAAACCGCGGGCAAAAGCTAGTAGGCTATAATTTTAAAACATTTTGAGATAGAAAGCTACTTGAATGACGAAATTTGAAATTAAGGCAGAAAAAATAGTCCTTTTGTGGCGTTTGCTGCTTAAAGAGTTCAAGTTACACAAAAAAATGTATGAAGAAATTATTTCTCTTAAAAAGGTCTAAAAAAAAGTCCGCGTCAGCATATGCCTATCTTTTAAGGTTAACTCACAATAACCATTTTATGATTTTAAAATTTTGGTAAAAGTAACGCTTTATTTGCGAAGGTGTTTTACCGACATAGTATTAATCCTTTTCAAAATAAATATGTTAGTCACCTTTAGTGTGTAATTGTGACTAAAATTGATCTTCACACTATTTCATTTAGATTATAGAATATCTTAGAAAATATCATAGAATGTAAATAACTCGCGCAACAAAATAACATCATAACGACGACGAGAGCCATTAGAAGATGACTCTCAATGAGAAAGTACGCTTTATGAAGCTGCAATATGATTTGCACCACAATCAACAACATAATTAAAATTTCGCCTGTAATTCCCAGAAGGGGTAGGCAGAGGTGTACCATTAATAGTACACCCACATTATGCCAGTAATGTTTAAATCCCATGTAATAAGGGAAGAGCCTATTACCATCAATCGGACACATCCAAGCTCAGCTACTGGGAAATTTCTAATGGAAAAACCCAATAACACTGCCCCATCTGGGAATCCAGGACCTCATGCTCCGCAGTAACTATTCCGACCACTAGACCAACGAGGAAAATCGCTCAGAAAATTTACTATCTTCATATCGTTTTGTCAAACAATGATCCTTTGCACCTGGTAAAAGCATTGCGAAATAATGACTGAAAACATTTGCAACACCTATGAGAAGAACTTTCCGCACGAACGAACAGGCCACTAAAAACGTGTCTTTTGAATCCCTAACAAAAAAGTTGTTAATGGCTTGGTATTTTCAGCGATTCACAATAACCGACTCGCGCTATATTACTGAGCCACGAACGAAGCCATGAGTTTAACCTACGGTGCTCAGACATGGTCGCCTACCCGATGGTAGGACATTACGAGATTAGCACTTGAAGAATAGCCCTATAGGGTAGCAGGCTGTACGGTTTTATTTTCTGGAGACTTCCGTAAAATCTTGCCAGTTGAACCAGAGCACCCTTGCGGACAGGCAATTAGAAACTATTGTATTCCCTGATAAATTTTGATGTTCAGAAGTGTTTTCTTTTTGAATATATGTATGTATATCAAAATTGGTACTTAAAACTATTGTGAGAGTTCCTTCTAGACAAGAAAATATACAATTTGACAATGAATTACTTTAAATAGGGACTGAATCATAAGCAAGAGCATCACCATATGTCTGCATTTTTCCAACTAAGTTGAGTTTGGCTTTAAGTCGCATGTAGTGAATGCCAGCATTTTACATCGAGCGTATCTGACCTCTTCAACTCAGTTACTGGGGAATACGATATGCCTCGATACGGATGATAATGGTTGACAGACTTTTGGGTTTCCACCCTTTTGACTGTTAAAGATCTTCAATCGACAGCCGAGGTCAACAGCGTAACGTACTTTCCGAGAGACGGAGAGACCTCGATATGAAATGTATGGCATAAATGTTTCTGGCGCTTTTAATATCAAAACTTTTTTCTTATTTTCGCGTTGTCCTGAAGAAGTCATTAATGTAGTATTTAAAGAAATATCTTAATACATAACTTCTATGGACTCTCTTTCTGCCTCACCATTGCCCATAATCGGTAGTTTCTGAGATTAGTGTGTTCAAACATACAAATTACTCGACTCTACACTATTATATGTAGTAGGAGCGTGTAAACCTTTAGCGCAATCTTATAATACATGAAACAAAAAAGCCTGATGTACTATCCACCCCACCGTACCTATTATAGATATCTGTTTAAACCTTTTAACTCATCCATCCTCCAGAAGTCATCGGCTATAGAGAACTGCTACCCGTGCAAAGCCGGGGCGGGTCACTAGTCTATATATATAAAATGGTAAACTGACTGACTGACTGGGTGATATATCAACACACAACCCAAACCGCTGGTCCTAGAGACATGAAACTTGGAGGGTGTGTTCTTTGTGAAGAGTAAGTATCCACTAAGAAAGGATTTTTGGGAATTCCACTCCTAAAGGGGTAAAATAAGGAATGGAAGTTTATATGTAAGTCCGTCAGTTTTGAAGTTAGGACATTCAAATTTTGTGTTTAGGCTGAAGATTGAAAATTGATTTATACGTGTCAAGGGTTAAAAACGGGGATAAAGGTAAGTTAGGTATGTAACTATGTTTGCTCGGTACGTTCCCGTCGGATATTTGTCGACATCCACGCGGGCGAAGCCGCGGGCAAAAGCTAGTCATAGTATTAAAATCTAATATCCAATACTCACCACATGATTTGATGATGCAACTCATCGCATCCCATACTTATCCATTTGTCATGAGAAGATCCATTACAGACTAAATAAATCAATATTAACATGTAACAATATATATTCTTAATAAAACCTGAAATACATCTTAAATATCCAACAGTCTTAAACATTATTACTAACTAAACGTCCTAAAAATAAATACCTATCAACTTACACGATGAATAACAAATCGCTACCGGCGTGAGGATCGTGTCGCGTAAGACTTAGCATCAAACTCGGTCTCAATATTGCCAGTGGTGGACTGAATCAGACCTTTGCGGGAGTGCTTTGATATCACATGCCGGGCCCACGCCAAGTCACGAGAACTTCTCGACCTTCCGCTGAGGGACTTAGAACTATTGGAACTAAGCGTCTTGCCTGATGTGCTCGTACTGGTAGCCGACCAGCATGTGTCGCTCAGAACTTTGACCGGACAGAAAGTCACATCCGAACGAGTTAGAGTACTGGTCGAGTACATTGGAACAGATTTTTTCTTATCCGATGATTGCAACTTTTCTATTGTTAACTGCGCCACGGTTGTTTCTATTTGTGGCGGACTCGAGCTTGGATCTTTAATTGCGTCAGATTTATTAACACGTTTTGCGCTATGTTCCATTTCGCTTTCCATTTTTGACGGCGATGATGGTTCATCAGTGCCTTCATTGTCACTCATTATTACAGCCATAAATTTTTCCGTGTTCTCATTGAAATCGTAAACTTTATGTGTCCGAAGAGATCCTGAAGGCGATATTTTACTTCGGGAAGGAGCACGCTTCTGAATACGTTTCTTTTCGTTGAGATCTATAGCACTCTGGTGTGGCAATACGGCTGGGAAATTACTGTCTACCTTCGTATACGCGACTTGTTGGGTCAAAGATGAATTGGATTTGCCTCCACAACCGCATGGCTGCGAATCTTCAAACGTGTAATTATAACAAACCTGCAGTAGGCATATTATAACTGCAATAATCAACACTAAAGAGATATACACTTTTGGAGTCCAATCAGCGTTTATACAGAAATATGATTCGCTGAGCGTTTTCCATGGATTCCAATTAGTTACACCTGGATTTTGGTCATCGAAGAGATTGCGCCTCGACAAACCCTTTCCATAGTTTTGTACTGCAGCTGCTATCCTCAGAACACCGCCGTATGCTGTGTATAATTTCTCGTCGACTAGATGTGGAGCCACATCACGTTTCATCCAGTGCCATAGTTCGTTATTCAAATTAACGAAATCTGCGTGACGACACTTGGCCGGAGAGCTTTGCAATATGCACCTCGATGCGGTTGTGTAATACTTCAGGAGAATATTCTCCGAGGCCGGCGCCGTTAGACTCACAAGTCCTTGTGATCTGAAAGGTAAGGCGATAGCAGCTGGTTTTTCTTCATCATCTAGTTTAGGGTACGGAAAATGAATGCAATTATCAAGATCGCGTCTTATTATCAAGCAAGAGCAAGGGTCTAATAGCTTCCCGGTTCCAACTTGAATTTTAGCTACCGTCAGATTTGACCACTGAGGGATTCGTGCGGGCTGTCTCCATCCTAAACCTTGGGTATTCAGATCCACCTTGAGAAGTTCATAAAAATCGTGGACATGCTTTGCATCTCTGTAAGGAACATAACCAGCATAGTAAGCAAATCGAACAGTAGGCAGAATGTTACTCTTGAGGTGTGCTCCGATAGTGTCCGATAGCGCTTCTTTGAGAATGGCTGCAGTTTTAGGTTCGACGTCTTGTTCAACATACCGCAGTGCAGTTTTGAAATATTTCAGAATGTGCTTCGTATATCGACTATCGATTCTCTCGGGACTTACGTGTGGTGGGATCACCGCCTCGAACTGTCTTCGAGCCTTCAACTTCGCTATATCGTCTTGGTCCCAGCAGTTACCATTAATTCTTTTAGAATCAAATATTGTAGTACCTGCATTTTTATTACTAACGACATTTATGTTACAAAATATTATAACAATCATAAGAAATAACATTGAATAATATGATAAAAACGTTCATGTTCATAACTGTCTAAAATTCATGACAGACTTTGCGTCAATAAAGATAAACTCATAGCAAGAAGTTTTTACTTTTTCTACGATTCTCTCTTGGATGAAACCAGAGATGGAATCTCTTTTCTTTTTAAAAAAATACGATAACCCGAGGGCAGGCTTCCCTCTCAAAAATAAGGTAATTTTCCCTTTCGTTGACAGATGTACCGAATGTTTGAGTGGAAACATTCGGTACATATGTCGACGAACACAGGAGTGCCTGTTTCCCAGCAGTGGGAACATTATAGGGTGATTGTGCTATGTTTATGGTTAGGGCAGGGTTTGAATAGGAATGATTATAGCTAGATGAGGTGCAGAAGGGAGTCGTGAAATGAATAACTGATAGCATATTTTCTTTATTTACGTACCTACCCATATTTTCTCTGCTAGTAACGTGTCCACGCTGGTAAGGCCAGTTATGACAATGGCTGAAGACACGGCACGGCCCTCAACTTCCGGCTGACGCAGCTGCTTCGAGACATGGATGCTTTGAAAAGCACTTGTGGAACGCCCGCTGGTCATCATTCTGTGGACTTCCCTGAAGACACGGCGCAGCATACACTGGAGGAGTGCCACAGAGGCGTGCCCGTCGCACCACTTGGTGCAAGTGATCTCTCGGTTCCAGCCATGGTTCATTCTATGGTCGGAAGCGAGAATGCGTGGGACGGAGTCGGCTCTATTAGCGAGGAGGTGTTGCATGCAGGGAGAGATACCATGGCTCTCAATCTACCCGTAACAGAAGAGCAACCGAGCGTCGAAAGGCGCTTATTTGTCTCCGGCCACAATTAGTCGAGGTCTGCGGGCAGTAAACACGGCGCCAAGTTGTCGCTTGACCAGCCAGGCCCAAAGAGGTGGCGTGAGAGAAGGAGCTGTCGTGGGATCGGCCGAGCATGGCGGGCTGATACCAGTCGATGGTGCGCGCGAATGTACTTGTATCTGCCGGGCCGCCGTCTCATAGTTATAGTTGGTTGGAGTTAAACATAACCCTCCGTTCACCTCAGACGGAGGCTATTCAATTTTAGTTTTTATGGAGACTAAAATAAACAAATGATTCTCATATAAAATATTTTAATTTTTAGAACATTATTCAAATGATTAACACACCGTCATTACGCACCAACGCTTAACAAAACCTATTTTTATCCTTAATACAAATATTGTTTTTAACCAATAAATATTATACATATATCACATTTAACGCAATTTGTACCTTGTCAAAAAGTGTTTAAGGAAAAGAAACCATTGGCAAACTTTATATAATTATTTATGGAATAATTGCGCTTACAGAACTAAATATAAATAAATGAATCACAGTGTTACTGAATAATATTCAGGAAATATTTTAACAAAAATAAATACATACAGGGTGTAAACAGACCCTTCACATAGCCGGCAACCAAGCATCAAAGTAACTTTACGCAAAAATTATTGCAGGGAATCGACTTTTTTTTTGGGGTGAAAAATGACGTTTTACGGTAAGACTCGATGTAAAGCACTCAACGCATTGTGCTGATGGATAGATCGAATAGTACGAGGGTCGTGGAGGTGTGTAAAGTAAAAATCTTACATTAAAAACATGTATTTAAAAAAAAAACTTGTGAATAATTTGGAACTTTGACCCCCAATATCTCCGTAACTAGAAGGTAGGTTCCCAGGTATGGTCTAGAACAAAAAAAATATCGAAAAGACGGGGACAACAAGTGCCTTTCGGCTATGTTAAGGGTCTATTTACACCCTTTATAAACAAAAAAATATAAAACCACAGATTTGAAAAAATATAACAATCGAAAAATAAACTTTATATACAAATGGAGGAAATGGAAAAAAATGTGTTTCACATATTTTTATAATTGTGATGAACAATTCTGTCACATATTTTACGAGTTACATTGTTAAGTGTAGCTATAACAATCAGGACAAATACTTTATTTTTGTTGTAAACGTTATTTCGCAACAACGTGCATCGTCTGCTTATTCAGGCTATACTGTGGGTGCCTTGAAACTAAGGCCCCAGCCAGGGGCATGATAACTTTAAAACTTGTACAGGACGGAGGACCGCTTATAAAAATAACTACAGGCCTACCGTTTATCTGAGGTAGCTGGGAGGAGGGGGGGACAATGCCCCCCCCCCACCCTCCGAACAGCACTCTCACCTCATGCAACGTCTAAGTCAAGTGGCCTGTACAAACATGACGTATGAAATTTGATTCAAGTTTTTTTTTTAATTGGGAGTATTAAATCTAGTATTTTATTAGACTCCTCGTAAAGAAACATCTTTTATTATTAGATAATTTATCGAGAGTGTTATAGCTAGTCTAGTCGGTTTTAATTTGTGTTAACACAGCCCTGGATTACCTTGAAACTATATTAATCTATCACAAATTCAAAAGTGAATTTTGCAGTGGAAAGTTCTCTTTACCGAAATTTAATACGGGTCACCGTAGAGTCATAGATCATTGGAGTACCGGCTCGGATTAGGTGACAATTGAAACTCAGCCTTATCTTTTTATACATACGGATGATATTGGAATAGCAAAAAAGGCACTTGTAAACCTGCCAACCTGGATATGAACTGCAAAATTCACTCAATCTGTTTTGGTCTTAAATATTAGTAATACATAAAACGAATGATTACACAATACATAGACTATACTTGTATTCTAATAACTTTTTAATAATATAATTATAACCAATACTTTCGTCTTATCTATCTACACTTCTTGTCGGTGGATATCAAAAATAGTACAGTCAACAAAATAGATAAGTAAACATTCATGATTTTTTTGCATTTCATTAGTTAAATTCGTGAGTGAATTCGTGTGTCGGGAACAGAATCGAGTTGTGAGTGACAGTGGTAGCGGTACCGATCGCGTACAACGGACAAGGAAGAGGGTAGACTGATTTGTCTGCTCATAAACACCCACCCGAAATAACTTCTGTTTATCCGTGATCATGGTGCTTGCAACATCGCCGAAAAATCGAGAACCCATAACAAATAGTAAACAAAGTAAATATCCCGTTTTCAGTATTAACGATAGTTTAAATTATTTAGTATTGCGTCCATTATTACTTTTGCACGTCCCTCAGACCAATAATGTATAGATTTGACTACTGAGAAAAATCCTTGTTTCAAAAGAATAGTAATTTGAACTCTAACGCAAAGATATACAGACACTTTTGGACTGTCAAGTACCTAGTCAGACAGTTGAAGGTTTTGACGCCTGTCACCAGATAGTTGACAGAACAAACTTCAGACATCAGCACAGTTAAGCTGTTCCCTTTTAAAGCATATTTATATCGAAACTACATGGTTACCTGCCTTCTTATCTCTTTTGTTGACCGCCTATAACACCCTTCTTTACACGTAAATTCAATATTCCGACTACTAAAACATAACGCTTATGTAATAAGAAAGATTCCTCGCTTTAATATTTAAACTCTGGCTCAGATAAGACCCCGTTTCCATCTTGCTATAAATTTACTACAATACTAAACGTCAAGACTTGTAGCAGTCGAGGTCACAAAACGTGCGAGAAGGACAGTGAACATTTAGTAAGGGACGGCGAATTCTATTCGGCAGTATTTTTTTACTACAAAGACGATGCGAAGCAATTGCTAGTTCTTTGATTTAAATGACAGATGTCAGGATGTACATAATTAAGCTGATAATTTTATTAATACTATGATTTTAATAGTTTAATTTAATTGGCCCTAATTAATACCCATATTTACATAACTGTAAACTGTACGTACTGACTGCATAAATGTGCATTTGTTATTATTTAATTCGATATGACCAAAGCTACTAGTCTCTTCACTTTGGCAGCTGTCATTTTAATCAAGTTAGATTTTATGGACTATACCGATATTCGGCTTGTTCGATCCTCAAACTCCGTTCGCCATTTGCCATAGTTGTATAATCTAACTGAAGCTGCTTTTTCCCCAATGTATAATTACATTTTTATTTCATTTTTTGACCCTGATGTACTGCATAGTCAATGCAAATGACTTATAACACTAATGTCATCTTGCTCTAACGTTTTATGACCGCGACTGCCACGAATATTGGCGTTTTACCTACCTATTATTAATTTTATACAATCTTTTCAAACCTAACTCTTCATTCAGCCTGGTAAGAGTGAGATAGTTTTTCATTTCTAAAAAGTCTTGCTTTATCACGGCAACAAGACAAAGTCTCGGTAATTTAGAGTATATTCGAATTTTCTTATCATATAACGACAAAATACTACAGAATCATTTTGGTTTGATGGTTGGACCGCACGTGTTAAAAGAAAACATGAAATAAAGTCGTCTTGGTTTATAATACAGAAGACTTAAACGAGGCAAAAGATCTAGGTCTACACATACAGGTGACCGGAAAACGGAAAAAGAAGAAAGAAGGGAAGAAAGGAAGATTTGTGTCTGATGAGATGACGAGTAATCGAGAAGTATGGAAGACGAAGACATGCTGCGCCGACCCCAAATGAATTGGGATAAGGGCAAGAGAACGATGATGGATAAAGAAGAATGCAGAAGAATTCGTTACAGTAAAAGATAAGAAAGAGTAAATAGTTAAGATTGCTTGTGTATTGTAGTCGTAAATAAATGTGAGAGCGTGACAGCGGTGACTGCTATCAAGATCGGAGACTCTACACTCGAAGTTGTAGAAGATTATGTCTATCTGGGACAAATGATCCAGTTAGGTAGGTCTAACTTCGAGAAAGAGGTTAATCGTCGAATCCGACTCGGCTGGGCAGCGTTCGGGAAGTTGCGTGGTATCTTCTCGTCCAACTTACCGCAGTGTCTCAAGACGAAAGTCTATGACCAGTGTGTGTTGCCAGTGATTACATACGGGACCGAAACGTGGTCGCCCACAATTGGCCTCAGCAGAAGGCTTAAAGTCACCCAAAGGGCAATGGAGAGGGCTATGCTCGGAGTTTCCTTGCGTGATCAAATCAGAAATGAGGAAATCCGTAAGAGAACCAAGGTTACCGACGTAGCCCGAAGAATAGCCAAACTTAAGTGGCAGTGGGCAGGGCATATTGCTCGCAGAACGGATGGCCGATGGGGCCGGAAAGTTCTGGAGTGGCGACCGCGAACTGGAAGACGTTGCGTTGGAAGGCCTCCCACTAGGTGGACCGATGACCTGGTAAAAGTTGCGGGGATCCGCTGGATGCGAGACGCACGGCATCGGTCAATGTGGCGACACTTGGGGGAGGCCTATGTCCAGCAGTTTACGTCTTTCGGCTGAAATGATGATGATGATTGCGGAATACTGTACTTCTTTCGACATAAAGAATTTATGAGCAGTCGAAGCGAATCGTACTGCTTCTATCGGTAAGTAGTTCTGGTTTTATTACAACGCGCGTCTAATAAACGGAACGATATTCCATCGACACTAGAATTTAAAACAAACCTGTCAAAAGAAAGATTTAACTTTAAAACACACACGGTCTAACCCAATCAAACCTAACATTATAAATTAATAATCATACAGTGTGCAACAAGACCTTACAATAAGAGTGAATCACATTGAAATATTGGACTTAAACTACTTACTCATAAAGATTATTTTCTAATATTTTTGTACTGGCGTTCGCTCCACTTGCGGTGCATATGTTTGACAATGTATAAGGGTAGGCAGGAGACTAAGGTTATCACTATTACTTTCCACCAGAACTCCCAGTGTCGTATGAAGTCGCCATCTAACAAAAAAAAAAAGATTTATTATGTTTTTATCGTACTTATGGTCTCTTCCGTTACTTCACCAATAAGCCGCTAACTTATGGTTAAAGTTATTTTAGTAGAGAAACAAGATGCAATGTTACATGTAAATAATAAAAATGAATTTTAAAAGTAATTAAGTAGAGTTTCTGCGCACGTAGCATCACCACCGTAGAAAAGGGTAAGAATCGACAAAATGACAGAATTCTTTTTTTGATCTATTCATTTGTCGATTCTTCCGTCTACAAAACCCGTTTTTACGGTTTCATGCTACGCGTGGTGGACAGAAAGACTTCTTAAGTATAAACAGAAAAAAAATATCAATAGTGTCCAACAATCATTAACTTAAGTATCATAGTTTTTAAGGAACAACGTTTTGGGCTTAGCTTTCACAGCCTTCTAGTCCTTACTAGAAGACTGTGAAAGTCAAGCCCAAAAGCTAACAACTGTACCCGTAACTACTCAGCCGTCCTTACGGCTGAGTAGTTACGGATACAGTTATTCAGAAGCCCAAAAGTCTGACAACCAGTCTTACTAATGGCTATCGAATTCAGATAGGCTCACTCCAAGTAAAATGCTGGTATTCAGTTAGACTGGAAGCTAACATAGTTTGGAAAAGGCTAGGCAGATGACGAAAGAGTTAATAAAAACGCCTATCCGTAGTTGTGACAAACGGATGAACCACTGTATATTTTTTCCCCTTATATCTAAATGCTATTTAAACAGACTCTCGCAGATAAAATGCCTGTTGTGTAAAGCAGGCAATAGTGGAACGCTAATAGGCTGACTGTGCTATTTTTAACGTAGAACTGCTTCGCTGGTCCCAAGCGCAGCCTGGGTTCGATTCCCAGGTCAGACAAAGTGTTCTTGGGTTTTTCCATTAGGAATATCCTCAGTTGCAGCTACGGAGTCTGGATTTGTGCTCGGTTGATGGCAATAGGGTCGCCCTCTATTACATGGGACTTAGACATCTGGCGAAATGTGGGTGTACTTGTTAGGTACACCTCTGCCTAACCTTTTAGGGACTATAAGGCTTGATGTTATGTTATGTCTACCGTAGAATTTCAAACCTCGTGAAGACTGTTAGTACCACCATGATCAGTTCTGTAATCTATCAGTTCTAAAAAATAGTCACTTACCGAAATACGTGGTGAATATAAGCAGCGTAGCTATATACATTAGTAGACTGACGAGCTCTGCGCCTATCATGAGCCAGTGCCACGTGACGATGGTCAGCGCCACCATGATCAGTTCTGTCAGTATCAGTGCTGTGTAGCTGATCTCTACTATGTGGATTAATTGGTCCTCGAATAGCACTAGTGCGCCGTACATTATGACGCCACCTGAAATAGAAGAAAATATTGTAAATAAAAAAAACTGTCACCGAAGTCTTGAATCGCGATGCGTTGCGATGCGTGACGCAGGTTCGATTCCCACACGGAATAGATATTTTTGTATGACCTAGAGGTAGTTGTTCCGGGTCTGGCTGTTTGTGTATATGAGTTTTGATGTTTATAAACGCACCCACGATACAGAAGAAAGAAAAGAAAGAAAGAATCTGTTAAATAGTTTTCTGTCTAGTCTTTTATAATCTTTACATAGTATAAAACAAAGTCGCTCACGATGTTTGTACGCTTAGATCTTTTAAACTACGCAACGGATTTTAATGCAGTTTTCAGCAATAGAAGTGTTTCAAGAGGAAGGTTAATCAGGAAAAAGAGAGGAGCGGAGAGGGCGGGAGGGGGGGGTTATACATATACTCACCGACTTCCGAAAGTAAAGTTATTTTAGACTTTTTTAGTGGTTTTTGGAAGTCGTATATAGGGTCTAACTATTCATAAAAGAAATATTTTCAGGGAATCATCTAACGGCTATAACAAAGCCATTCCAAGGGATTTTTTTTTTCATGTGAGTATATTTTTTTTATAAAAATAAATAATTTAAAATTACTTGACCCACAAAATAAATACTGGCTCCTTATTTTTAAGCATCCATTACGGTAGTTTACTACGTCGTATTTACCTACTGTCATTGTTAGAATATGGGAGTAAAGGTTTTATGTAAAAAGTCTCAAAAAAAATTAGAATTATAATAATTTTGTAAAAAAAAAACACTCAGATAATTTTTTTTTCGTTGCTATGGCGACTTTACGACTTATAGAAGTTAGTCTTAAAATATTTCGTGTATGAAAAGATAGACCTTATATATGTGTATCTACATTACAGCCGCGCGAAGCCCGGACAGGTCACTAGTAAACTATTAACTGATGAAGAAGGTGTAGAAGACCCCTTTGCCAGAAGGTTGGTACTTTAGCTGTAAGACCAAAGCCACAACTGAGCTAAGTGAACAGTAGCAGACTGAGACATAATTTAGAACAAAAATTCTACATACTTTACATAAATTACGTTAATTGTACACGCGGCGGCACATCAAGCTATACATAACCTGAATTCGCTTTGTATGAGCTTCCTGTACGATGAGATATCAGCTTAATTTGGTTTTCATAGCTTGATTAGCCGCCGAGCGTACAATTTACGTAATTTGTGGACGTAAGGTTTAAAGGATATTAATACCTTGATAAATAGATATGCCAGTCCAAATGTAGAACGATTTATAAGACAGCTGCCGTCCTTTGGAGAGTTGCTTGTACAGTTGCGGGTAGCGCAGCGCCGTAGAGCTGGGTATGTCTTTGTCGAGTACCTGCGGGACAAAAACAATAATCTATATATATAAAAGAAAGTCGTGTTAGTTACACTATTTATAACTCAAGAACGGCTTTACAGATATGGCTGAAAGTTGGTGAGGACGTAGCTTAGAGCCAGGAGACGGACATAGGATACTATTTATAGGTAGGTAGGTGGTAGGTAGGTAGTAGTAGGTAGGTAGTAGGTAGGTAGTAGGTAGGTAGTAGGTAGGTAGTAGGTAGGTAGTAGGTAGGTAGTAGGTAGGTAGTAGGTAGGTAGTAGGTAGGTAGTAGGTAGGTAGTAGGTAGGTAGTAGGTAGGTAGTAGGTAGGTAGTAGGTAGGTAGTAGGTAGGTAGTAGGTAGGTAGTAGGTAGGTAGTAGGTAGGTAGTAGGTAGGTAGTAGGTAGGTAGTAGGTAGGTAGTAGGTAGGTAGTAGGTAGGTAGTAGGTAGGTAGTAGGTAGGTAGTAGGTAGGTAGTAGGTAGGTAGTAGGTAGGTAGTAGGTAGGTAGTAGGTAGGTAGTAGGTAGGTAGTAGGTAGGTAGTAGGTAGTAGGTAGGTAGGTAGTAGGTAGGTAGTAGGTAGGTAGTAGGTAGGTAGTAGGTAGTTAGTAGGTAGGTAGGTAGTAGGTAGGTAGTAGGTAGGTAGTAGGTAGTAGGTAGGTAGTAGGTAGTAGGTAGGTAGGTAGGTAGTAGGTAGGTAGTAAGAAATGGTGCATTGCAACGCATGCCGGGAACAGCTAGTATTTAAATAAACAGCGGCGCAGCTTCCCCCGTCTAACCGTCGGCATTTACAATCGGTGTACAAAGTTTGCGACTCCTGAGCCTGATAATAGCCGTGCTCTATGTAGCTTCTATAGAAATTTTGTATGCATTTCATGAATTCAAATGACATATAAGGCGGTAGGAAACATAACTTACCATTAATATACATGTCATATAATCTCAGAATAGCCAACAATAAATAAAGCTGTGTTTATAAGGGCCGTGAAGCATAGAGTGCCTGCCCACTGAAGCGGAGACGAATGGAGAGGACTGGAGCTGAGCAAATGTTGACCAACAGAATTGCATAAAATGCGCGGAGCGGAGCGGAGTTTAGATTTTGTGGAACTTTATAATATTTTACCATGTTCAAGAGCTTTAGTAAGAGATTTTAGGAGTTTATTTGGCTGTGTGGTTCGCTGCCAAAACTATTTCTGTGGATATATTCTGGTTAAAGCTAGTTTCACAAATATACAGGGTGGAAGGCACACCGACGCTAAAACGTTTACCACGTATTCAGTACATCATTCTGAACATAAAAATACACAAAAAAACTTTTCATCGGTAATTTAAAAAAATCAGCTGTTCCATACATCTTGACTATGTAGGTATTGCAATTTTGTAGGAAACAGATGTCGGTGCCCCTTCCACCCTGTATATTGTAAAGGAGCACAGCTAGCCCTAAAAGCCCTATTAAGAAAGTTGCAGCAGTTATAATTTTGACTTACCAATGAGAACACAGGAAGCATTGTGAACACAGTTCCGTAACCGACCATGAGGAACCCAGGGTACAGCGACACAGACGAGAAGTAGAACACCACGGAGAATACAGCCTGCAAGGTAATACAACTACTTTTAAATTCATGCATGTTGCAGAAGAACCAAACAAAAATCAAATCAAATCGTTGTAGTCATAATCTACAAAACATTTAATATCTCTTTTTTCTTTATCGTGTGGTTAGTGCCTAACTTGGTGTCAGAGTTTTTATGTAACCCACGGGTATCTGACTTGGCTTTAACTCTCAGGCATATTTGGTTTCTTCACGATGTTTTCCTTCACCGAAGCAAGTGATAATTATACAATACGTACAGCAATCCGGAAAATTAGAGGTGCGTGTCTTGGATTCGAATTTGAGATCTGTTTGCAGTCTTGTCGTACTTGGCAGTCCGACGGTTAAATCACACTTTAGATACCGGTAAAACGGGGTGAATAGGATCGCAGGGGTGAATAGAGACAAATTTTGAAAGGGATTTTAACGTTGAATTAATTTGATTATGTTATCAAAAAGTACTCTGTTTTATTTACTTAGTTATACTTAATTATTTAGAGACCTTGTTAGCAACATAACATATTAATTCAACGTTAAAATCCCTCTCAAAATTTGTCTCTATTCACCCCTGCGGTCCTATTCACCCCGTTTTACGGTATACTTTTGATATATTCTATGATGTCTCCGTTCATTGCTTGGGCACAGGTATTCTCGTGCACAGGGACATAGGGCTACTCTCGATGAGAGGGAATGGACTGTAAGCCGCCACGCCGGCCGAGGTGTGGGCTGGTTGATACAGGACGTGTTGGTTTCCTCACGGTATATTTTGGTTTCCTGACCTGCATAGTAGACACAATAAGTCCTCGATGCACGATGAACAGCGACAGTGCGGCCGAGCGCATGGCAGACCGTCTGCCGTGTACCAGCAGCAGGCGCGCGAGGAACGCGAACTGGCGGATACTGACGTCGCCCGCGAGGGACGCCGCACGACCTTCTGCACCTTCGATGCCTACACCTGGAAACGAAAGAATGTATTTTAGTAAGGTATTTGGAGCGGGCATTTCGCATTCAAACGAAGTACATGTCATAAACCTCGGAAAGCACGTTAAGCCGTTGGTCTCGGCTTTCAATTGTAGATCTATCACATGACAGTGGTTACAATCAGTATTAACAAAAGGCCTAGTATCTAGGTTATAGAACTACAGAATGCCTCGTTGGTCTAGTGCCGCAAGCGCAACTGTTGAGCATGATGTCCTGAGTTCCAAAAACGTCTTATAAGAATAATTACGAACATAGAACAAACCGACAGTTGTAAACCATACTTTAAAGAACACAAAATCCTCACCTTGATTGGCATATATATTTTGGAATTGTGTAAATTGGTGCGTAAATATCCTGACACATATAAAACACGAGGAGATACACAAACAAGCCATTCGTTTCGCCATAAGAACAGATTAAATTTACCTCAGTCCCATCTTAAAATGCACTCTTCTAGTCCTTATTCTATGTCAATTAAAATATACAATAAATTACCAGAGAACTTAAAACAAATAGAAAAATCTGATATATTTTTAAGCAAAGTAAAACAATTTTTAATTAATAAAAGCTATTACTCATTGGACGAATTTTTAAATGATAAAATTTAACTATTTCTTGACTAATAATTTGACTAATTTTACTGTAGGAATACCAAACTATTTCTGGTTTTTGCCTTTTCACTATTATTGTATATTAAATAAACAATAAATTATATAATAAATATATGACATTTTAAAATAACAAATATGCATCCAATAAAACTGAAATACAATAATATTACAAATTATAAATACATAAAATAAATAAATGAGTGTTAAAACCAAATATAATAAAAATAATAAATAATTAATTTAAATAAAAAGCAATGGTATAAATATTATAAAATAATCTACTTATTTTCCAATTTCCTTTAGTCTTACGGAATTAAACGGTTTAAATAATAAAAATGCACCCATTACATAAAATATAACTGTAATATCATAATATAGAATAAAAAAACGAATGATATAATCAAATACAATAATTAATTTCTTAATAAATAAATGATATAATTAAAATAAAAAATGGTAAGTTGATAAAAGCGCTCTTCCTCTCTCCTTCCTAATTAATTTAATTTTGCTATGCCCGACAGGGTCCATAATTGTTTTTTCTTAATTGTATTTTACCACCTGTATATGTACATTATGGATTGCAATAAATAATTTGAATTTGAATTTGAATTTGAGTTCGATTCCCGGATCGGGAAAAGTATTATTAGGTTTTTTCATCAAGAATTTCTCAGTACCAGCCACGGAGTCTGATTTGTACCCGGTTGATGGCAATAGGCTCGCCCACTATTACATGGGACTTAAACATAACTAGCGAAATGTGGGTGTACTTATTAGAATACACCTCTGCCTAACCCTTCGGAGATTACAAGGCGTGATGTTATGTAGGTTACAGACGTCAGATAGGCAGTCGCTCCATGAATAAAGTCCTGTTAGACTGGTAGCGAACCCAAACACAGTTGGGAAAAGGCTCGGCAGATGATGATGTCCCACTTACCAATATCCGCTTCCTGTATCATGGCGACGTCGTTCCCGCCGTCCCCCACGGCGCCCACGACGTGTCCCCTGGCGCGCAGCAGCCGCGCCACGCGCGCCTTCTGTGTGGGCGAGCAGCGCGCCACCACCACGCCGCTACAGCGACACAGTACTTCTACGAACTCCTCTTCGTACGATTGGAGACAGACCTGGGGAGATATATGCTGTTAGTTATTTGTTTAGGGGAAGCAAACGTTTCATTGTCATAATAGTTGGCTGGGACCGCTGGATACCAAAGTGATTAAATAAAATTGTTACAATCATATGGATCGATCCAGAGTGGTTTACGTTCACTGAACGACCAACAATTTTGTTTTAAGGTGGAAGCTTCAGGGTAGCCCGCGAAATTAAAATTTTCTTAAGTTTCTTGCAATTTGCAGGTCAGCGTCATGTTGAATGATGATGAAAAATGAGTCGCGCAATTAACACATATGTAGTTACATAATTTCAATCATTAAAATCATCAATACAACCCTTGAAGTTCATTTAAACCCATTGAATGACTTTTTCATAAAATAGTTATTATTAAAAAAAAAATCGCTGGCTACCCCGGCGCTTCCAGTTGTTCGGGGTTGGGGTGAGATTGAGATAAACTAAGATTAAAGATTATAAAGATAACTATATTTCAGTAATGCAGGATAACGATTAAAACTAATGAGGTGAACGAGATGAGATTGAGTCGCGCCCGATATGATTGTCCGAGACGTACTGACTGTTTTACTTATAGGTAATACATAAAATATTCAAGGCATAGAGCGCGGAGCGCAATTATGCTGACATGTTGATTATTGTTCGGTGATTGACCCGAACACCAGTTTTTGAGGTGGAAGCGCCAGGGTAGGCCGCGGCTAGGACTAGTGGTTACATCTTACGAAAAATCGCTGGAAAGCGGTCAAATTGATCGCTAATTGTTTGGAACCTTCTTAAATAAGGAACAAGTCTGAATATCGAGAATAAAGTATCTGCTTACCTCTAGAGTCTCCCCCTCTATGATAAGGTCCATGTTATCCTCTGCAGTGTTGAGCGCGTGTAAAAGCGCGTGCGCATGTTGTCGTGTGCGACATTCGGGCGCCGTGTGCCATCCTGACCCACCGCCTAGTTGTAGTGAACGAGCGATGCAGAGTGCCGTCTCTAACTTGTCGCCTGTTAGCATCCAGATCTGAGGAAGAAAGAAAGCAAAAGCATAATCAGCCAACATCGTTCCCACTGTTGGGACACAGGGCTCCTCTCTATGAGAGGGAATGGCCTATACTCCAGCACGCGGGCCCAGTGCGGGTTGGTAAATGTCACATATCATCAAATTTTTAGTTCTAGGACATGCCGGTTTTTTCACGATGTTTTCCTTCAACTTTTTGAGAGCTGTGGTGAGGAAATAAATTACACCAAGTAATGCGCCTGCCTGTGTCCGAACCCACGACTTACTGATCGTAAATCGGGGGCGCCACCACTGGGCAACCGCTGCACTCTCGGAGGAATGGATTCACTGTAATTAAGCAATAGACCTGTCCCTCTTTGAATTTCCTATCAGCAAAAATTACGAACACACAAACTTTGATACACAATCCTTTTAGAATTTTTGAAAATTCAGCCCCTTCGTAAGTGTTATTATGAGATATTTTTGAGAATAATTTCATGCTTCTCCTACCAGTAGTTAAGAATGAGAGTTGTCGGTCAGTGAATAAATGAATTTAAGTAGATAAAATGTAAAAATCAGCTGATTTTTTTTTCAGTTTTCATTTTTTCCAATACACCTTTGTATAACATTAAAACTAATAACATCATAGCTGTAAACTTACCTTAATACCAGCAGTTCTAAGCATAGAAAGTGTCCTTGGCACATCGTCCGCCAACCTGTCTTCGACGCCAGTTAGCGCTAGCAAGGTCATGCCTCGTTGTATCTTAGCTAACACAGAGGTGGTGTGCTCGCTACGGTTCGCGTTCAAACGGGCCTCCTTGTACTCGCTCTGTTGTAAAAATTAAAAGGCATAAAACTCCAAAATTCTATACAAATGAACATTCTGGCCATTCCGAATTCTTAACAAACAAATAAAATATTGTGCTAACCAATTTTCTGTATGTTTGTTTGCGCACAGTACTCATTCAATGAGGTTCACTTCCATATTCAATAGTATCTTTTAATTGTTTCATTGACATCAAATCACTGAACCAAAAGATACGCAAATGTAAAGTTATGAATATTAACAAACATAACATCACGTCTTTTAATTCCCCAAAGGGTTATGTACCTAACAAGTACACCCTCATTTCGCCAGTTATATTTAAATCCCATGAAATAAAGGGCGAGCTTATTCCCATTAACCAGGCGCAAATCCAGACTCCGTGGCTACTGGGAAATTCCTTATGGAAAAACCATAGAACAGTTTGCCCGACCCGGGAATCGAACCCAAGACCTAATGCTCAGCATTCACGCCTGCGACCACTTGACCAACGAGGTAAGATGAAGATTAATTATACATTATACACCGTGACTTTTTAGTCGTCTTACAACGGCAGCCCACTTCATGTATCCGATGAATACTAAACATTCATAAAAAAAAAGGTATTTATGAGATTTTAATAATAAAAAAAATATATTATTCAGTATTATGACGCATGACGTAGTTAAAACACCCTGTTGCGAGCGATGATATACTGAACTCGAGCGCTGGGTAGGTATGTTTTCCCGTTTGACACTTAAAAAATCATTAACAGGATGTTTCATAATTTTATTCTAATATATTATTTATTTTTCTTTGTACCTATTATGGTAGGAAAAAAAAAAACAAATCGCGCGTAGAGCTATTTTATGTCGGGTACATTTAGTGGACCACCTTTGTAAGACGACTAAAAAGTCACGGTGTATATTCCATTATACTTGGTTGGCTTATTTAAGTCGTAAAAATCACTGGCGCAATTACTATAAAACAAAAAAATAAAAAGATGGCGATTCTCATGACGTGAGGTCTTAACAGGTTATTTAAAGCAACATTAGTTGTACCACAAACCCTTGTCCACTCACCACCTCATCAGTCTATGGTTTGAAACTCACCTCAAACTCCAAGTACTCCTCTTTGGTCAACGTCTTCTTCGCCATGACGAGTGTCCTCAGACCATCAGCTGCCAACGTCTTACATTCAGGGCTGAGCCACTGCGAGTCCAACAGTTTGGACAGCGCTACGTCAGCGCCTTTTACGTAGTATGTGATCTCGCCTGTGTTTTCTTCCTGTTGGTTTTGGGATGAAATCTCGTCAATTGATTCATTACACAATACACATAGGTACTCGTAGATACATTTTTTAAAGTCTAATCAAATCTGAAGTCTTAAATAAGCTTTAGTAGTAGTTTAACAGAAATCAACACACTTTAGACAAGAATCGACAGCAGATTGAGTAATGAGATTGATTCATTGTTGATTGAGTGATAGAGTTTGGTTGTTGTTGTTTTGTGTATTTTAATCTATGGGCCTCAGTTGCCTGACAATAAAAATAATTGATTAATTACACCCAGTTTGTAGTACGAAAATTATCGACGTGTAAAATTAAACGCAAATTAAGTGACGCGATTGGCTGATACTTCATTCACAGAAGGTTTTAGTTCTGTTCAAACTTTATGGCGGCTTTAACTTTAGCTGCGAGTGACGGTCTGCGTATTATGCAGTCAAGACGATGCCTCCTCTGCTCCGCTGATACCTAAAATTGTGTTCTGCGCAGCTTTACGTTCATTGTTCCGAGCCGCCATAAAGTTTGAACCGTTACACCTTCGCAGACCGTCACTCGCAGCTAACTTCCGAGCCACCATAAAGTTTGAACAGTGCGTTACACGCGTGCACATACGTGCGTTTAAAAATTGTGACTATACTATACTTTGTATTTCCATGATTTCTTGCAGATCTTTAATACTAGGTGTAAACGGACCCTTCACGAAGCCGTCAACTAAGCATTCTGTACATCAAAATTTAAGTAACTCTACGCAAAGATTATTGCTGGGAAACGAAACTAGAACGTTCCCAGGTATGGTCTAGAACAAAAAAAATGATCGCAATGACGGGAGAACATAAGGGTACTTTTACACCTATTCTAGTATAGACAGTCAGACATACTATTACAAAACTGTAAAAAAAAAAATACTTATAGTTTGACCTTTTGACCGCCATTGTCACATATACGTGACAAGCGAGCGCGTGCCCTGTACACCAAACGACACAAATATGTGACAAAATGGTTGGTGAAATTGTGGCTTGACGTAGAGGGCACGCGCGTGCGTTTATGCTCTGGCGATCAAAGGTTAAAAAGTATTGGAGAGTAAACAAAACAAACCTGAACAATAATGCCCATCATCTTACTCTCGCTGGTGAAGGGAAATATCTGCAGTATAGTGTAGTTGACGATCTCGTTAGCTGCGCGCAGTTTTAGCGATATGTTGTGCAAGTCACGCCGGTATAGAGATACGCCCATCTGTTATAATACATTATCTTGTAAGTCTTTGCGTCACGGTTGTTACCGGTGGTGACAAGGATTTCTGATACACAATTAGGAATTATTTGAAGATCCTCGCCCCAGTTTTGTTTAAAGGTCACATCAGCAGCCTAGCCTTTTCCCAACTATACAACATTATTTTTAGTATATGCGAAACCTGAATATAGTTTGTTCAGAATAAGTAACTGAATCGATTCCAATCATTTTTCAAAAATATTTAAAAAACTTACCAGTTGGACACCGAGTGACATTAAGTACCTATGGCAATAATTTAGGTACCTACTGCCAAATTATTATTATCAATGAGCTCAAGACGACGCTGGAGGCGCTCTCTGCGCGGTGAATACGTTTTTGTGCCAACAACTAGGTAACAGAACAAGCTTATAACTTTGTGATTTTTCATGATACAGTTTTTAAATTTTGTACATAGATTCTTTACATAAAAATACTAGACACGTGATTCAGGTTTCGCATTTACTGAAACTAATGTTGTATAGGGTCGGCACCCAGTCTAACCGGATGCAGCTGAATACTAGTATTTTACATGAAGCGACTGCCTATCTGACCTGCACAACCCAGTTTGTACTAGGTAATACGATACCCCTTGGTAAGACTGGTTGTCACTTTTTGGGTCACTGATAACATGTAACGACTGTCAAAGTTCTACAAACGACAGCCTGGACCAACGGCTTAACGTACTTTCCGAGGCACGGAGGAAACTCGGTATTTAATGGGTGGTCACTCATCCACAGAAAACCTAGGCAAGCACGGCTTAAGATCGATCCGAGCGGCTGTTATCATTTAGCCACGAGCTCCTCCGACTCTTTTGTTTAAAGGTCACATAGAAAGAAAGTAGACGAAAGAAAAAACCATTTATCATGGACAGGAACAACACGAGCACATTGTAAATGAACATAAAATACCAATAGGAAGCCAAAAAGCCAGTGTCATTCTCAGTTAGATAAAATACAGGGTGGAAGGGATAACGGTTACTACGTTTTCAGTACATAATTCTGAGCCCCACATAGAAATTTTTCATCAGTTAAAAAAAATCAGCTGTTCCATACTGTGTAGATAATGCACTTTTGCAGGAAACATCTGATTTGAAAAATGTCTATGTTGGGGGGCTCAGAATAATATACTGAATACGTGATAACCGTTTACGCGTCGGTGTACCTTCCACCCCGTATCATCATCATCATAATTTCAGCTGAAAGACGTCCACTGCTGGACATAGGCCTCCCCCAAGTGTCGCCACATTGACCAGTCCCGTGCGACTTGCATCCAGCCCGTTTGTGGTCTACTATTTCCCCGTTGATTTTAGGCCGGTCGTGCTGTATGTATGCAAGATATTTTTCTGCAAGGCGTAACCAGAAAATATGAGACGAAGAACATAGTTTTTGGAACAGCTAGTGGTTAAGCTAGGAATCAAGATCGATATTTTTCCATTTCACCAGATAATTCCAATGTTTAAATTCCACTTATATTTGTCTAGACAAAAACAGATAGCACGATTAAGTGGATAGTCAAGTACTACTCACCATATCAGTCCACTTGACCAAGGCCACTTCATCAGGACTCGACGCCTGGTATTCACATAGCTGTTGCTGAGGTACGGCCCCACCACAGCTTTCTGACATCACTGAGCTGCCCATATCTGTCACAAATGGCCTAAATTTAACTCTTCATCACTGTTAGTACACATGATAAAACCTATACAAGTGAATGTCCACTACAAATAATTCGCTCGTTTGCGACAAGGATGACATAATTCAAAAATTTGGAATCAGAATCAGAATCAGAATCAGAATCAGAATCAGAATTATTTATTTGTAAAACATAGGTGAAGAACATATATACATTAATCATACATGTCAAGGTCTTAAATAGATAAGTGTTGCACTATGCTTTGTCATTGTTGACATACAAATATTAAAGTCAGGTTCATCAAAGTTAACAAAATTTTCTATCAATTTTATACAAATACAATTTACAATTTTAAAATTTTCGATGTTGTTTGTAGTTGACTATAAAATTAACGAAAGTATTGTATTTAATTAAGTAACGAAATACGTAAAATAAGCCTTTCATTTTGATCAAAAAGATCTTTTTTTCCTTTCCTTTTTTTTCTATGCAAAAATATATTGGCAATATAATAAAAATATTTTTAGTGTAATTTAAAAAAAAAACGCAGTATTTTTACCTGCCTGTATGTATTTCTTATTTTTCGAGTTATGTCATTATTGTCGCAAACAAGCGAATTATACAAACAGAGTTTAAATAAAACAGTTTTAGTTAGGTAAGCACTTTACTTAGGGTAACTTATTTCATCACCAACTCTCTCAAAACGGCGTAAACAAACATCGCGAGGCACCCAGCATGATCTAGAGCCAAAAATTCGAAGACATGTGATATTCCAGCAGACGGTATCGTATTACCTAGTCCTAACTGGGTTGTGGAGGTCAGATAGGCACTCGCTCCATTTAAAATATCAGCATCCAGTTAGACTGGAAGCCCACCCCATCTTAGTTGGTAAAAGGCTAGGCAGATGATGAGTACCTGACTGCGCCTCGTCCGTTTGTTGGTCGTTACTGACTACATCGTACACGGGCGTCACGTTATGACACAGTGCAATACAGAGCACTGTCTGCCACACTTGACGAGGTGATGCTCCAAAACCTTCGGTGGTAGAAGTAGTGGGGGACGTAGGGAGTGACGGCGCGTCGTCGTTGGTTACGTATTGAGTTAGAAGGGCTTCGACCTGTCGAAAAATAAGTAACTTATTAGTTCGTTTTTGTCTTGGATACAGTCAAAATTTAAATCTTTTGTTTTTAGATTTAAATTAAGATAAACTGAGGATATTGTTTTGTGTAACGGTCTGGTGTACGCAACTTCACGTCCTAAGCGCGTATTTTGCGTACGGGGTTAGTTTAGATCAGTTTATTCAATTCAATTCAATTTATTTACTTCAGACACTACGATCCATAATTTTGTTAGTAGGTACACTTAAAAATAATGTTAGTAATTAAAATAATCAAAAACAAATCACACCACACAATACTATTACATCAAAATTTAACATCAAAATAACCTATAAAAATTAAATTAATACAATACTTATCCATGTCAAATAAAATGTAAAATGTTCACAATCAAATTTAAAATTAAAATAAGATAAATTTAAAATTAAAATAATTAAATTTATACAGGTACAATCTTGATATTACACATCCCTAATTTAATTTTCCCCCCCAGAGAGAGATTTAGCTCGCACAAGAAGTATTTTTTCTTTGTCTATGGCTAAACCCAAAAAGTGTAACTCCAGTGAAGATCAATAGAATGTAATTTTGTTTTTTTTTAGCCTTTTGTACTTTTTGGAATACTATAAAACTTGAAATACTTATGAAAGTGCTGTGCACACCTGTAAGTGACATATTCACCCTAGATTTTAAGTTTAATTGTTACATTACCCCAAAATTGTATTAGTGAATAAGTCGCTGGAGTGCCATAAACAAATAAATAAATAGAACCTGAAAAATTTAATAAACAACGAGAATATCTCACCTCATAAAAGTTATTCTTATCAAACAGTGCATTGCCCAGATGTAACTTCTGGAAGACCATTTCATTTTTGGTGAGTGTTCCAGTCTTATCAGCCAATACATACTGGATCCTGCCCAACTCCTCGGGGATGGTGGTGGAACGCATGACCGTGCCTTCAATCTTCTTGTCCCGTTGTATGGTCCAGGAGTAGAAGGCTTTGCCCATGTCCAGGTTAACTCGCAAACTGGAGGAAGGAATGTTTTGTGAGATACTGTTTTCAGAACTAAATAGGGTATTGAATCGCTTGTAGTTTTTCGGGGTGAAAATGTTCATGAAACAAAACCAGTTTTGCATAGGGCCTCTGAAGTAGAAAAATAAACACAATATACTTTAGCCTTTCATATAAAAACCACCTTAAGCCAAGAAGTGACATGTTGAATATTATAAGAGTTTTAATATGAACTGAACAATAACTAAATCAAACCACAAAAAAATTAATACTGTTTCATGAATGAAATATTTAGATTATCATATGTATATTGTCCCACTGCAAAGGGCAAAGGCGTCCCTTCCCCCCTTCCGCGGTCTAGTGCGGTTGTAGGTCAATCCTGCAGTGGAACAATACAGGCTTATAAAAATAATAATAATGTATATTGTCTTCAATTGTTTTATTGAAATAAATAGCGATCGAGATTTCACCATTACAACATCATGCTAGCTTTTTTCTTTTCCAGTTATGTTTTAAATCCCATGTTATACAAGGTAGAAGGGACACTGACGATAAAACGGTTACCACGTCAGCAGTTCATCATTCTGAACACCCCCTTTTTTTTTCCGGATGTGAAATCATCAAATGACCCCCCCACTCGGAGCGGAAGGGAGTGTCAGACTTGTACTGACTAAAACCCATCCATGTTCCTTCTATGCCCTTTGTGTTCCAGGGCCACGGTATCTCTTTCGAACAGTCCGCAGCCCTGGTAGTCTGAACCCCGGGGTCACATAGAAATTATTAGTCGGTGAATGAAAACAAAACAGCTGTTTCTTACAAAACTTCAAAACCTACACTACTAACTGAAAAAATCTATGTGAATGGTTCAGAATGATCTACTGAAAATGTGGTAACTGTTTTAGCGTTGGTGTCCGGTCCACCTTGTATAGGTAAACTTATTCTCTAGAAAAAAGAGCATTAAATAAAATATAAATATCACCAACTTACCTAATAGGAATAATATACGAGAACAGCAACACAAATCTGAAGAGGAACCCGTACCAGGGTCCGCCGAAACCTTTCAGAGTGATGAGCAGCATCGATATGAAGATAGTGGCGACGAAGAGTAGCTTTGTGAGGTCGTTGACCTGCAGGTCGAGGCGGCCGACTTTAGAGCGGGGGGCCGCGTTGTTCATTACGCTGCGGGTTTCACTACCTGGGGGAAGATTTTATAACAAACTGAGCAATCAGGCCAAACGACTCAATTGTGGCCAGGGGCTACTTTTTGGATAGATGGTGTGGGTTTGAAATCGGACAAAAATTGACTTTATAGTGCTGGATCCACAGCAAAAAACATATAATTACAGTTAAGCAATTTTAGAAGAACTATCATCATGCATATCCTTGTGAACCGACGTCGGACCATGCGATGATCAATGGGATGGTATTTCAAAGATCTATACTCATTATCTGGGGGATAGTGACGCTTTTACATAAAGGTCAATATGCTGTACCATCTGTTATTTTATACTCATCAACGGTATCGATAAACAATAAAACATTCTATCGCAAAAATGACTTGACAGTGGATCTCAACTGTTTATAATGCAGACAGATACCCGGTCCGAATCGTAGTTATAAAGTCTTTACCAGTATAAATAATAAGGCCAGTAGCCTGTCCGGACGCGACGACACAGCCGCTCCACAGGGTGTTCTCGATATGCAAAGAGTCGCTCTCTTCTTCGTCCATTCTCGTGCAAGTGCCGATGAAGGCGTGGATGTCTTTCTCTGGCTTCTCTACCCAGATCTGGGCGTTAATGTCTAAGAGATGTGCGTCTGTTGGCAGCTTTTGTGTTGATGGTAGAGGTATTCTGAAAGAAAAAATATACATACTTAAAAAAATGTTCTTTGTTTTTTGAATAAAATGCGACAATCAGCCTTATTTATTCACTAGCCTTTGCCCGGAGACGGACTTTCGCATATATTTTCTACTCCTACTTCACTTTCACTTTACAGGTTAATTGTCAATGTGGCGACACTTGGGGGAGGCCTATGTCCAGCAGTGGACGTCTTTCGGCTGAAATGATGATGATTGTGGAAGAGCCTTATGATTGGCAGTGAAATCAACACTGCGTGTCACTAGATCTCAACGATTCTTGGAGCGGAAAACATAGCAACAATTATCTTGACCAGGTCGTGAAGAGATAATTGGTTTAACAATCATTTGTCTTTTGATCATCAATGGACACGCATCAGTACATGCAAGTTTACTTCACAATTCATGTATCTCTTCATTACGGTGCCAGGCATTAAGTGGATGATGATATTGTGCCCTTTCCTCGAGTACTCAATACATAGTATTTATCTCGAGTAATGTTTGTCAACATTTTTATCACTCGTTCATAGAGTGAGGAAGCTGGCATCAGTATAAATGAGTAATGCCAATGACACAAGCAAGATAAGAGCCTTTATTGTAGGATAAAAATACAATGTTGTCCTTAATTGTGTTTTTTATTTTAATTTTCAAACAACACCCTTTTCCCAACTATGTCGGGGTCAGCTTCCAGTCTAACCGGATGCAGCTGAATACCAATATTTTCAATGGAGCGAAATCCTAACTGACCTCCACAACCCAGTTAGTACTGGGTAATACGATACCCCTTGGTAAGACTGGTTGTCAGACTTTTGCGCCACTGACTATCTGTAACGACTGTAAAAGATCTACAATTGACAGCCGGGACCCACGGCTTAACGTACGAGCCGCAACGGCCGAGGTACGGAGGAAACTCGGTATGCAATGGGTGGTAACTGGGTTGAGGAGGTCAGATAGGTAGTCGCTCCATGTAAAATACTGGTATTCTACATGAAAAAGGCTAGGCAGGTGATGCATATGTAAATATGATCGACCTGTGATTTTACAACCATTTATCTGCACTTATGATGAAGATTAAAGATGTGATAACAAGCACTTTAATATGTTAACATGTCTACAAAGTACCTGATAATAATGAGATAATGACTAATCGTCATAAAAAGAAAGGTTATTAGCCTGACATAAATTATAATGCTAGTTTAGTATCTAAGACAACGTTTGTTATTTGGATTGATAAGGAACTGATAAGTTAATATTATGATTCTTTACGGATTTATTTTTATTGTAGACTGGGTTTATTGAATAGGGTAATTCCCGAACCGTGTGCCTAATGGGTTTCCGATCGGCAAAATTGGATAACTTAGAACAAACTTTCTTACACAAAACTTATACTGTCACTTACGGGATCTTTTCCGTGATTGTTCATTATTTTGAGCTCCCGATATTTCGATGCTGTTACAAGCCATGATCGGGGTTTGACACATATCACACATCATATCATTTGATCCACACATGTCGGGAGCTCAAAATAATGTACAATCACGAAAGATATCCCGTTAATGACAGTATAAGTTTAGTTGTAAACCGAGAAAGCTTAAAACAACTTTCTTACACTCTTTTAGAGGGCGAATCACTTAACAATTTTTCCTTATTGATCAACTTCGTTACAAAAGGAATCCCTGTGCCGTTGTGTTCCTGAATGGTACTTGTGATATACTAATAAATGTAGCGTGAGCTTTAATGTTCCGTGTCGACTAGTCCTCTCTTATCCCGGGCAGCAAGTGCTACGTGCACTCGCTGTCCCCTTAAAGTAGTTCATCTACTTATTGATAAATTTGGTGGTTTTATTCTAAACACTAACTAGTGTTTCTAATGAACACCACAGTAATCACTGTGCAAAACGTGTTATCCAGTTAACAACAACGAATAATATCCTTACAAACAAAGATATAAATAGTCAGAAGTATCCCACCACGCCAAAAAAGTTTACAACTCTGTTTCGTTGACCCTAACATTCGAAGAGTATTGTTTCGCTCATTCATACTGAAAATCATATCTTTCGTTCCACAAATAATGCTCACTTTATAAAAAATTATCACAGGACGTATACGGTATGATACTAATAAATTCACGACCTTCTTCCTTCATTAGCTTCGACCCTTCTTCTCGTTCGTTTTTATGTGTGAATAAACACTTAAATAAATAAACTTCTAACCACAAAAGAGTTACATACCTCAACTTCCAATCAATCTCTCCATCCAACTGGTCCGTCCTAATAAACACGGTCCCCATCGTCTCATTGGTCCTCAGCAGTATCATGTCAGCGGGCACTCTCTGTCCTTTATGCAGCATCACGATGTCACCCACACGGAGCTCGGAGGAAGCCACCTGTTCCGTCAGGAATGGCCGGTAGTCTGATGCTGAAGAGTCAAGGAGTATTCGCTCGTAGCGTTGGCGGTTTACTTCTCTGTCTCGGCTGGAAGAAGAAAAAAAATTGGTTTAGATGTTTGTTTGATGTGAATAAATAATAACAGCTGCAAGGGTCGATCTTCAAGGTTAAGCCTCGCTTGCCAAGGACGGTCCGTGTGGTGACCATCCATTAAATACCGAGATTACCCCGTGCCTCGGGAAACACGTTAAGTCGTTGGTCCCGGCTGTCATTTGTAGATCTTTGATAGTCGTTACAGATAGTCTGTGGCCCCCCAAAGTCTGACAACTAGTCTTACCGAGGGTTTTCTATTCTATTCTATGATAAGCCTATAAGACTCTCACTGCTGGGACACACGCCTCTTCTCGGCCACGCGGATTCTATGCGGTGTGGTGGATGTTGAGTGTCTTCGATTTTTTGGTAGTAGTGGTTTTAAAAAAAAAAGAAAAAGAAAAAAAAAAGAAAAGAAAGAATAAAGTTAATTTGACATCAGTTCATCAAGCACACATAATAAAAAAAGATACAAAATATAGAATAAATGACGAATTCAAAAATTAAAATAAATGAGAAAATACATAAGAATATTTGGCATCTCCAGTGGAAAGGAGAAAACTAAGTAATTTTCCTTGACAGGTCATGTTTTTTATATTATTTTTGTGTTCAGAAACAGGTGGTCATGAGAGCACAAGAACGAGTTTTTTAGACCACAAATAGTACAGCAGGACGTTTCAAACAAGGACGTCAGAGATATTGAATCTCTGACGTACTCTGCGCTTTACGTGTTTAATGTATAACATTGAGATTACTAAGCTCTTAATTAACATACATTATTTTGCATGAATTAAGTCTGGTATTCACAAGTAGAATATTAAACGAGACAACTATACTAATATTATAAAGAGGTAAAATTTGTTTGTAAGTATGTATGTAGGTAAGGGGTAATCTCCGGGCTGCGGGACTGTTCGATGGGCTGCGGGACTGTTCGAGGGCTGCGGGACTATTCGAAAGAGATACCGTGGCTCTGGAACACAAAGGGCAAAAAAGGAACATGGATGGGTTTTAGTCAGTACAAGTCTGACACTCCCTAACGCTCCGCCCAGAGTGGCCCGGTCATTTGATGATTTCCCACCCGGAAAAAAAAAAAAAAAAAAGGGGTAATCTCCGGAACTCATGATCCAATTCTAAAAATTCTTTCACTGGCAGAAAGCTACATTATTCGTAGGTGCTATAGGCTATAAAGTATATGTATATTAGCTGAGCTATCACAATTTTTGCGGACGAAATCGCCGGCAAAGTGCTAATCACCAATATATTTATAGTTAGTCAGTAAATAAGACCATTGTCTCACTTATTAACGAACAGCCTGTTGACTGGTAGATAATGCCAAGAACTTACGTCGGTCATTCTTTGATGCAATAAATTTAAATAAATAATTAATAACGCGTCTATCTTTGGTACTCAGATCTCTGGAAAATAACACAAACAATAATTAAAACTGAACATTCCGTGATATTGATAATAATTCAGTCAATAAACAATTCAACATCATCCATTCCGCCTGCGATTCGCGGCGAGAATATCGAATTTCATGCCGCAGCTTACATTTAGATAGGAGTAGGATTACTCCGTCTAATTAGATTTAACCAGACATTGGAAAAACCCTTAATGACTTTACAAATGAAACAGAGTACTTAATTCTACGGCTAACGTATAATTGTACGTTCGGAGCACCAATAACAGTCAGCTATTCAGCTATGAGCTATATTTAATAGCTCGAAATTAAATGATGTCCCACCTTTTGGAGTATTTCCATTCACCTGCATCCTTGAGCAAAATTAATGTGTAGAATAACACATATTGCCTCCTAGATAAAATACACATAATGAACTTCACTTTACCGATATCTCCTAAAGTCATCAACAGCCTCCCTGCACAGCGTCACAGTTAGTACGAAGCACAGTGGTCCCCAGTACGTGTAGAGATACCCGATGCGAATGCTCGGGATAAACTGGCTGACGGCCATCACCAAGAAGTACAGGTTCAGGAAGAAACGGAACTGCTCGAACAGCACCATTGGTAGGAATGTGAGGATGTTGTATTTCTGGAAGGAAAATTCCATAATTAGCTGATAGTCGATCGATATTAGGTTTTTTATATTATTACAGTTAAAACATCAAAACATAACATCACGCCTGTAAACCCCGAAGTATTAGCAGAGGTGTACCTAATAGTACAACCAAAAGCCATAATAGAAGGCGAGCATATTGCTATCAACCGGGCAGAATTTATCCGGGCTCCGGTGTTGCTACTGAGAAATTCCTGATGGAAAGACCTGGGAATGCGACCCCGGACCTCATGCTCAGCAGTCGCATTTGTAACCACCCGAGCAACGAGGCAGTCTTTTATTTTTATTGATGTAAAGTTAAATTTTGACAATGTTTGGTCGAAATGCCAAGTGTAGGGCCCGCATTATAGGTTAGGAAATTCATAGACGGACGACGAATTGTGAATCTGCAACGCCGAGGACTTTGGGAATGTGTAAGGTTTTAGCATAATGCTTCTGGCTACATATGAACATCCCAATTTATTCAGGGCCGGCGCAGCACAACATTTTCTTCCACACTTCCCATTTAGTCTCAGTTTCAAGATCACAAACCGAGCGATAAGATTATTTATGTCATGCTCACAAATACGAGAATACAATGATAGGAATACATCGCAGCGACAATGACGCGCTATTCTGATTGCCTAACGTTAGAATACAATGGGCGGGCATTGTTGCAAGGGCGATACGGGCAAACGCTGGCAAATTACCTACTTCACGTTACAAAATGAGGATAGATAGTAGTACCATACCGGTAAGCCGTAAGCCACAATTTCACGATGAGAATAGGTGCTTAGTTTTGTTAGCCTACGTATAAAGGGTGTAAATAGACCCTTAACATAAATGAAATGCACTTGTTCTCCCCGTCACTGCGATAATTTTTTTGTTCTAGACCATACCTGGGAACCTTCTAGTTACGGAGATATTGGGGGTCAAAGTTCCAACTTTTTCACAAGTTTTTTTTTTAAATACATGTTTTTAATGTAAGATTTTTACTTTACACACCTCCACGACCCTCGTACTATTCAATCCATTAATCAGCACAATGCTATGAGTGCTTTCCATCGAGTCCTACCGTAAAACGTGATTTTTCACCCCAAAAAAAAGTCGATTCCCAGCAATAATTTTTGCGTAAAGTTACTTAGATTGATGTACAGAATGCTTGGTTGACGGATATGTGAAGGGTCTGTTTACACCCGGTATAGTGTTGCTTTCTCCTTCACAACATCGCTATTTTGCGCGCGAACTCTGGCCATGTTAACCCTACAAAGAAGATCATATCCTCACACCACCTTCGCCACGGTCCACTTCGCCGACGATGAATAGGGTTTAAGTAATGTATTAGAACATGTAAAAATAACAGTAAACGATTTTGAAAAGTCAAAAAGAACAGAGGAGCTTACGCTTTAAGAGTTTTTGGTAGGGGAATTCCCTGTATTTGTCGCGCGAAACCGGAACGTATGTTTAGGTAGAAATTGTGTGTTTTTGAACTATTAGCTAGGTACTGGTTCTTTGGGTTTCCGTGTGTATCAGGAAACAAATGGGCCTTCACTAGGCCTATAGTCATATAAACTAAATGGGGATTAAATCAGAGGAGGAGAAACGTCCTCCAATCTGCTAATAAGAACAAATTGTGATCACTAATCCAATTTACTGTTTCCGCTTGACATTGCCACGGTCATTGGGTGTGTAGTGTCTGTCTAGTAGTGATGTAATGACCAGTGACTCAATGTTCAGAAGAGCAATATCTTTTGTTTTATTTAAGCGCTGCGCAGACGATGAACTATTTTTCCGTCGCACAAAAATGACCGCTCCAGTCCATTTGTAACCTACCGCTGTGTTTTCATTCATTGGTTAACCGTTAACGACCATTGTTTGTTACAAATTGTCCATCGTCTGCTCAAGCATTTATTGAGCTGCGTAAACCATCAATGTTAGTAGGTACATAATATAAAAAACTACAAAACTAAAAGTGGCGACTGCGAACCAGAAGACGTTACGTGGCAAGGCCTCCCACTAGGTGGACCTATGACCTGGTGAAGGTTGCAGAGATCTGCTGGATGCGAGACGCACGGAACTGGTCAATATGGTGACACTTGGGGGAGGCCTATGTCCAACAGTGGACGTCTTTCGGCTGAAATGATGATGATGATTAAGCTGCTATTGCAAACGTAACACTAACGTCACTTTTTCCAATGAATTCTCTCCATACACATATATATATTTATGATAATTTTCCGAATTCCACTTATAGATGAACCAGAAACTCTGGTACTTGTGTCATTACTGAGATTATCACGGTTTTATCAAATGAATAGAGTACATATTATTAATTATTTAATAAAAGTAGTGCGCATTTATAAATGCGTGGGATATTATGTCGCTGGTGAGTCAACTGAGGAAAAGTAATTAGAAACTTTTTGTGCCTGTAACTAGACTCAGTCCGTTGACCTAATAGTACAAGTACTACATAACATCACGTCTGTAATCCCCGAGGGGTTAGGCACAAGTTGAGGTGTACCTAATAGTACACCCACATTTCGCCAGTTATGTTAAAGTCCCATATAATAGGGAGCGAGCCTATTGCAACCAACCAGGCATAAATTCAGACTCTGTGGCTGCTACTGAGAAATAACACTTTGCCCGACCTGGGAATCGAACCCAGGACCTCATGCTCAGCAGTCGCGTTTAAGACCACTAGCCCAACTAGGTAGCCACGGTAGTGGTGGCGGACGGTAGTTAGTTAAATAATAATAAAATTACGACATTCAACATAACTTTTACTTTGTGACCTCCTTGCTAACATTCACTGGTCTGTGGAGCAGACTTTCTAATAGGAACTCACTTCTTATTGCAGATAATAACAATGTTATAGTGAAAGATGGTAAACGGATTAATCAATTTAGGATTTAATATAATTCGTATTTTTTTTATAATCCTTTTTGGTGTATATTATAGGTTTGTCTCCACCAATCACATGAGCTTTTTATTTATATTTACATCTAAATATATAAAAGCGAAAGGTCACTCACTCATTAAACACGAAATATCAAAAACCGCTTTTTTTTTTTTTTTTTTTTTTTTTTTTCCGGATGGGAAATCATCAAATGACCCCCCCCACTCTGGGCGGAGCGGAGGGGAGTGTCAGACTTGTACTGACTAAAACCCATCCATGTTCCTTCTTTGCCCTTTATGTTCCAGGGCCACGGTATCTCTTTCGAACAGTCCCGCAGCCCTGGCAGGCATCGGTCCATGCGGACCCCTACTTGATTGCTGACATCTCTTTGAGGCGCGCGTGGAACACGAACGCGCCGTCGACACGGCCTGTAGTCATAAGACGGCCGGACGGCGAGCTAGCCCATAACTCGCCGTCCACAGGCCAGCGCCTACGGTGGTCGGAAGCCACCACGTGACCCCCGACGCCCAGGGCGTCTCCCGCGGCGGCTGGGACGTGAGGTTCTTTCCCTCTCACGTCCTGCCACCTCCTTCACTAGCATGACTGCTTCGCAGAAGGAGGTGACGGCTTCCCATTCCCTCTCGCTCCGGACCATGGCTTGAACCAGGGCCGGACGCGAGAGATCGTCGCCGCCAATCGCCGCTATGAGGACACGGCGGTGCTCCGCCCAAAAACCAAAAACCGCTTGACATATAAAGATAAAATTTGGCAGGGAGGTAGTTTATAGTTAGTTAGTAGACGTTCTCTAAGAACGGATTTTGCGACAGGGCCGGATTAAGGAGGTCTAAGGGCTCTTGCAAGTTTGTATGTTAGTCTTTTATTTTTTGTGCTACAAACTTGAAATTTGGCAGGAAGTTAGTTTATAGTTAGTAGACGTCCGCTAAGTACGGATTTTGCCCCAAAGATTGGGCAGAGGTGTACCTAATCGTACACACACAATTCGCAAGTTATGTTAAAGTCCCATTAATAGGGGGTGAGCCTATTGCCATCAACCGGGCACAAATCCAGATTCCGCGGATGCTACTGAGAAATTCCTGATGGAATAACACTATTATTTATAGTGTTTTATCAATTGCATATACATACATTGTTTAATGTTAAGTGGAAGAGCGGAGTCAACAAAGGGGGGCGTCCATTAATTACGTGAGGCGTTTGAGGGGGGGCGTCGAGCCGAATCTCACCCAATCTCACGAGGGAGACAGGGGGGTCTTGGCAAATATCACGTAATTTTTTATCCCGCAAGAAACTGTAAAATTGCGAGAAAACTGGGTAAAGTAAAGATGTTTCTCTAAAAATTTTTTTTTTTATTTGTATTCTACGGAATCAAGCACAGATTACCGTATTTATACTAAACTACACATTTTGATAAATCTCACGTGAGATTAGACGGGGGGAAGGGGGTCAAGCCAAATCTCACGACATCTCACCAAGGGGCTCCGAAAATCGCCAAAGTTGCCTCACGTAATTAATGGACGCCCCCTAACACAAGCATCTCCTTGCTTAAAAGGTGATCTGCAAATCATGTGTGTGATAACTTTATGTAATTGAAATACACATATTTTTTTTTACATTTTGCCCGACCCAGGACCCCATGCCTAGTAGTCGCGCCTGCGACCACTCGACCAACGAGGGGGTCTCACACGTACACACCAAAATTTCCACGCGAATGAAGTCGTGGGCACCAGCTAGTTTCTTATAAAAATACAGTCTTTTGTAGTAAATGATCTAAATTCTAAACCACAAAATTATGTAAAAGTATTTCACGTTTATTCATAAACAAGAATGTACAGTTGATGACCTTCAACATTTTAAATAAAGTTACCACAAACAAGGAATAAAAGCCTGTTTGATAATGTTTTCCATTCATGTCTATTATTAGACAATGCTTTCAAAAAGGTCATTACTGATTACCAGCTTCCACACAAACAATTCATTCATAAATGAAGAAAACACATCTATTTTTTCAGAGAAAATTCAAACAATACTGCTTACTAGTTCTTAAGTGATATAAACAGCATTAATAAACAGTACTAGTATGATAAGCATTATTATGAGATTAGTAATATTTTAATGGAATACTGTAGGTAATTTAACATTTTTTTAAAAGACTCATGCAAGATCTCAGCTAGTATGACAGAGTAATTACAAATAACACTTGATTTATTATCAACAGCCTAAATTCCTAGTCAGTACCTATATAATAATGAACTAGATTCTGGGTTAACTATTATAATAACAAACTATTATCAGATTCTCACATGAACTTCAACAATATCACATCTGTTTAAATACTCCTTGCAAGACTAATTGCATTATGAAATTTGCTTGTGTATTATTATGACACACATATTACTAATTAAATCACTTTATCAGTTATAAATAAGTCTTAAATATTTAAATAATGATAATTTGGTCACTATTTACTGGTAAGAAGGAATTAGAATAGCTATCTTCGTCTATTTTCTTTTAATTAGAATTATTTAAGAGAATGATTACGCCTCTTCCTAGTATGTCTATATAATACTCATTATGGCCTAATTAGAGTTAATTATGTTGATAAACATAACTGCCATAAATTGTGTTGTATATTTATAACAAAAACAAAATCCGTAGTCAATAATTGCATATATAAGGCGTCTATGGCGTTTTTATGGTGTCGAATCGTTTAGAAATTGTCACTGACCTGATTACAAACGTAGTTAGGCGGAAATTCTTCATCAGGCAGTTGTCCCAAATATATAGCTCGAGAACTCAACTTCTTCTTACGGAGCCTCCAAAACTGTAACCTAGAAACAATCGATTATAACATAATTCATACGTAATTATTACGCCAAACAAAGAGAATTAATATAAAAAATGCTTACCTTGACCATAAGGATTTCTTTTTGGGTCTCGTCAGCAACGGTGTCGTCTCCATTTTTCCAACACTAACAATAACTATCACGTTGTTTTTAACTGTTCACATTATATTAATGTAGTATGAATAAATTAAAACTGTTTTTTTTTATCAAAGCACAATAAAAATAAACGCAGATTGGACAAGTATACAAACACAAACCCTCACAATGACAGCGAGGTGTGAACTGTCACTTGTCAATGTCATGTCATTCCATAGATAATAGAGGTCAATGGAGATGCCCAAGTTCTGTATTACGGTTTTCATTGACCAGAAGTCATGACTGATCTGAAAGTGAATATCGTTTTACGTGCTTGATCTTCAAAAAAGTCTAAAGGATATTATTAAACAGGTGTAGTTAGATCCCGTTTTGCTGACTAATTATTTTCAATAAAGTATAAGTATTTATTAATTGCCCAGTGGGAGATTTTTTAAAGAAACTGGTCACATTGAGTAGGTAAATAAATATGGCGGTGTAGTAGTGTCGGGGTGTGTTATGAGGCTTTAGCCAGAATTTATGCAATAAACAACGTTGAATTGACATAATAATTAGTTAAGAAGTAGTTCTAGTGCTTCATCAATATTTTTGAGTGAGAAATAATGAGTGTGTAAGTAATGACCAATTAGATCAATGACTTGGGATGGTGTACGGTGGTTGACATGTAGGGGTATCGGGGAGTCGGGGCTTCGCTGCGTTGCGGTCGGTTCTCTCGCTCATCTGTGCTTGTTAGAAAGTAAGAAAAGATGTGTTTATAGTAGTGTTTATTTGTACGTAGTTAGTAAAATTGCGGGCTCCCGTTAATTATTCCACGATTCTCAACGTCTAGTGTGAAGTTTTGTAATACCCAGTATAAAGTAATTAAGTTTGCAAGA
Organism: Noctua janthe; assembly: GCA_910589295.1. Lineage (NCBI taxonomy): Eukaryota > Metazoa > Arthropoda > Insecta > Lepidoptera > Noctuidae > Noctua > Noctua janthe. The sequence continues at coordinate 4,461,639 of OU342556.1, read as the reverse complement.
GCTCTTATTAGATTGTGATGCGCCGCGACCGTCGGAGGCAGTGCGTCTGTTGTCTCTGTCGCGGCGGCCGGGCACACCTCCGTTGACCTATTTTCTGGTTATTGCATTCATCTAACTATTTATGTCTTGGGGTGTAAAGTGGGCCGCCGGTTTTGCATCGCGTATGCAATAATTCCTTCTGGTCCTTGTCAGCCACTGTTACTGCATGTGAACCTGAGTTAATTGATTATAAATAATGAAGTTACTTGTTTAAAGTGTAGAAAGTGAATTGATTATTATATTATCCTTTTAATTGCAAATGGGAAGTAATTGAGATGTTCTATTGCCACAGATACTAAGAGTCAGGAAGGACAGTGGACAGTGTTTAGTGCTAAGTGTAGTGTAGTTACAATGGCATGGTACGTGCCGGCCAGGGGTTTGGGTTTGACAGAGGGGCACAAGACTACGATATGATGGACTCGGAGCTGCCACCTGGTAGTTGTAATTCTACTGGACACCTGTCCACCATCGGATATCATACATTGCCAGGTAAGACCAAATTTTTTTTATTTTCAAATGTTTAGTTCAAGATGTAGTATGATGAAGCTTGTAATTATTTTCTACTGTATTCAGCTTCAATTACCTTAATTGATAATTTCTTCCTTGGATTCAACAAGATTGTTCTCATTCCCATACAATAATCGAATCATGTAATTAAGATAATTACTTAGATTTAATGCAATGATTTTTTTCCTAAGAGACACACTTTATTATTTCCTTCATCCATCATTCATACACATTTTAAACATTTTTAAATGTTTCTGTTTTAACATTAATGTTTGTCAGCAATATAAAAAGGGGAAAAGGCCGTCCTATATTCCTGATCACAGTGGTTTCATGTAAAATTCTGGTATTCAGCTGCATGTGGTCAGACTGGAAGTGAACCGAAACATTGTTGGGAAAATTCTAGACAGACGATGATGCCTGTGCACAGACACACATTGATCTTTTTATTTTAAAGTACATAATTGGACAATAACTTCCTCTTATAATACCTCATTAAGTAAACAATGACCATTCACAATATGAGTTCAATATATTAGCAAGTTAAATTTTTCCAGTATGTGCCATGATATCAGAATGTAAACATTATGAAGACAGATACTTTTTACATTAACAGTTTACTCTGATAAGAGCTCTGATAAGACATTGAATCTGAAGTGATGTGATTTTCAGTTTGCTATGATAATTTATTAAACATCGTGATAATTTTCTGTGGTATGTAGCTATTGATTTTGCATAAGAAGCATTGCATGGAATAATAGATAAAATTATTAAAAATACATTGAAAAATTACTCATAATATTAATGCTCAATGCACCGCATGCATTGTCTGTTTGGGAAGAAAAATTTACCATGCAATGGGACAGAAATAGGCTGGTATTAATATAATTTTTTCACATTAATTGGACATTACTATTAAAAAAATTGTTAAAGATCCTAATTTATTCATTTTCTCTACCATATCATTCAAGACCATGTGATAAAACAATTTTATAGTTATTTTTATTTTCTTAAAGTTGACAGCTCTAATCTATACTTTGGGAGTGATGGGTAATAAATTATATGCTCACAGATAGTGATAAAGTTTGAAGACATACTGTTATCTTTATTGGACCAATTCATAACTTGCACAAGACCACACTAAATGGACTCATGGGAAACTCTCTATGCTCAAAATTAGTAGTGATGTCAGTGACACAGTTTATGAAAGAGTTTCAGTGGAGTTTTTTGCCCGTTCTTCTCCATAGAGACCCATGCTTGGGATGGGTAACTAGTATCAACTCTCCGACTAACTGACTGACTCCCTGGTAGTTCTAAAGTGCTTTTATTGGCAATTTATTATGTAAATTATAGTATTAGTATGTGTGTAAATTTGTTTTTTATTGACATTTTATATTTGGAATATTTTATTTGTAATTTTAATTGGCTTTTTGTATTCTAATTTGTATGTCAGTAACAACAAAACATAGCAAGAACCTTTACTACATATAAGATCTTTATGATACCTATGTTTAACAAATAAATGATTCTGATTATGATTGTAAATGATTTAATGAAAATAAATTTGAGTTGAAGTTTTGTAATGCTACATTTCTAATAAGATATATGTTTATACATTAACTTTCAAATAACATTTATTTAATTAACTAACGATACAATCAAATAATAATCTGCCCCATTGAGAGGCTATAAATGATGATTGACTAATATTAATGAGGTAACTTTCAATTGAAAATAATTAATAACTCTTAATCAAATTAATCTGATATAGACTTTGTAACAACAATCTGTAACATATTACAATGAATTGGTTCTATTTGATAACACTTAGTGAAGAATTTACCGTGAGGAAAATTTGGATGATGAATATGGATAGCTAAAAGAGTTAAGTATAAAGTTAAAAAATAATAATTGGAATGTGTGAAGGATGATATGGCCAGAAAGGGGGTGACTATTGAGCGCGGCGTTATGACTAAAATAGGGGTATGGATGAAGAATAAGACATGCTGTATTGTATAACGGGCTGGTGTTCGCAGCTCCACATTCAAAGTGCTTTTTTTGCGTAGGGAGAACCCCAAGTTAATTGCGCTAAGGGCTGGAGAATGATGATGTTTATATATATTTGAACCACATACACACACTACTTAATTACTGAATAAATAGATATATTCATAATATCTGCCAATTAATGAGTTTCGGGAATGAACCTACACAATGAACCACTAAACTAATATTAAAATGTATGATGAATGAATGAAATATACCTTTATGTACTGACTTTGCTAGTAGTGATTGTTTAATGACATCATCTACAGAGAATAGGTAGTCAATAAGGTGCTAACTTTAAACTTATTGCTTTTGACTGTGAATTGTAGTTTATAGTAACTCTCACTGTGACAATAGTGTTAACTGCTGTTTTTATACAAATAATATATATTTTTCATAATTCTCAGTTCAATGTTTTTATTTTCATAGAGCCTGTTTTGGGAAACTTAAAGTTATTGTTAATTTGTGTAGTGAACATCATTTACAAAATTAAATCAGTGGCAGAAATATTCTCAGCGCTAAATGGGTCAGTTTGACAATAATTTACATAATTAATTAAACATTCTTGTTGTTGCTTTTAAGTTGAATGTAAACAATAATGATAAGAATCTTTGTCAAGTGAAACCACTCTTAATAAAGTGTTAATTTATATAAGTACTTTGTACTTACACTGTACCCATCCTAACACAAATACATTGGTGCTAAAATTATTAGACCCATTATAGGACGTCCAATGGCGAAGGCTATTTGAAGTACGCTGGGCTATGTGTATAATGCTTTTACTGGTGTTTTAGATTTTTTTTTTACTTGACCTTACCTTCTGAAGGTACCCCATTTCCGAGAGAAAGGTCGACGATTCGACTCGCGGCATGTGAGGCTTTAATTCAATAAGCCCGGGGCCATCTTTAGTTCTCTATTTGCTGACCCCGGGTGTGTTAGGTGGTTGGGCTGCAGCACAGCCCCCGGGTGCAATTCCGCGATTTCAGGTCATTCACACTGTGACCTCTCCTAAATTGACCTGCGCTTATACCAAATTGCCCGAAGTAACTTCGCTTCGACGCGAAAGATGGGATGGGAATAATGTCATTCTTGTCTTCGGTTCGGTCAACCTTCGGTTAGTCGTCGGTTCTTTAGACGATCAGTCTTCTCCCTTTGTTTTTGCGTCATCCAGCCCCAGTTAGAGAATAGCCAGCCTTCCCCCGCCGCCTGCTGCAGCCTGACCCCCAGATACGATTCTGGGATCTCAGGTCGATCGCACTGTGCCCACCCCACCGCACATGATAATTGCAAGGAGTAACTTTGTGTTGGCGATCGTAAAATATAGGTGTACCTACTAATCATGTAATGATCTTAGATTGGGCTGATCCGGTCGATCTTCGGTTAGTTTTCGGTTGTGCATCATCTGGCCCCCGGTTATAATGCAACCCGGCCCCCGGATACATGTCCGGGATTTCAGGTCGATCGCATTGTAACCCCCTCCTAACTTGACCTGCGTTGATAATTGCACGCAGTAACTTTGTCCCGTGGGAAGTACCTACCTACCTAAAAAATCTTATTGTTTCTTTGCCAAACTATATTAGTCTCGTATCGAAAACGTTGATGACCATCAACTTATACTTCATAATTATATTATTAATAATAGGGATAAATATCAACCTTTTAAGTTCAGGATTAGGTCGATAGTACTGTAACCCCTCCTAACTCGACCTGAGCTATAATTGCACGAAGTAACGCGAAAGTAACGGAAAATAACGCGATGTAAATTGTCTCATTATATGTTTGCCAAATTAATGCTCTCGTATCGAAAATGATTATAATATGTGGTCAAAACAAGATTAAAACTAGCCTTGACCTATCCAATTCGACTTTTTATTCAATCTTATCAACTCAATTAAAGACTGCACGTCACAATATTCCGAAAAATCAATCTTGATTTTAAGATCGCGTCATAATTTCCAGTAAACAAACATTATATCACGCTCGAATTGAAGGTTGCAGGGATCCGCTGGATGCGAGACGCACGGGACCGGTCAATGTGGCGACACTTGGGGGAGGCCTATGTCCAGCAGTTTACGTCTTTCGACTGAAATGATGATGATGATAATAATATCACACTTGTAACTGTGATCCCAGGGTGCTACAGAGAAACTCCTGATAAAAAACTAAAATAAAATTTTGCATTTTCTGGGAATCAAACAGGATCTCGCAATTATCACTAGAATTTATTACATGATGTCTGTCTTGTGGTCATCATCCACAGCCCGACTTCACCCACTGCTCGGTATAGGCCTCTCTTTCCTTGTGCCAAGCTCCAGCACTTGTGCCAGCTTCATCCAGAATATTCCCGCGATAGCAACAATGTCGTCTGCCCATCTCGTTCGTCTAGTGGTAGTCAACTCTACTACTGATAGTAGCATCTACTACCGTTAATTTCAATCTAAAGCTATAATAATACATAAATAATGACAATTTGCCAGCTTGTTGTTGTTGCCTAGAATCAGCGTCATAAACCCGAGTATTTTATGGCAAATAAAATAGTATCACGGCCAATCTGAAGGCGTGATTCGTGTTTTAGCGTAGCATTTAACGATTAACGATGTTGGCCTATCAACTAGAATCATTATGAATAGAATATACTGTCGTCCTTAGGTAGTAATTATCGTTATTAACACCCGGTTTCTGAAGGGCTAATCGGCACAAAAGTTATATTTAAATCTCAGGTTAATTAACTGCCAATTGAAGTAACAAACAATTGGGCTGCGGGACTGTTCGAAAGAGATACCGTGGCCCTGGAATACAAAGGGCAAAGAAGGAACATGGATGGGTTTTAGTCAGTACAAGTCTGACACTCCCTTCCGCTCCGCCCAGAGTGGGGGGGGTCATTTGATGATTTCCCATCCGGAAAAAAAAAAATTAGTATTTTTATAATAATTTTGACGCGGATGAAGGTCGCGGGCAACGGTTTAATAAACCTCGATTCTTTAAAACCTGGCTGCAAATCCAGCAAGTTCGCTCTCTCACAATCGTAAATCCTATAAAAGTCGACGAACCGTCCCATTTCCGGGCAAAGTTCAAACCGCGTACAGTAACCAACTTAAATCATCTTGTTCGTCGTTTTAAACATGGTCCAGTGGTCTTTCGATCGGTGGGTGTTCCCGTTGAATGCATTGAAGAAGGGAGAAAGGATATTAGATACGTCATATGTTGTTCTGGTTAAGTGGAATAGTGAACCTTCTGTATTTGTTAAGCATTTATAAAGAGCACTCAATTACTGTCATTTTTTTACGAATCAGACTTACAATTACAGTCAGTGTTCATATCACCTCTTCACGCCTGTAATTCCTGAAGGATTAGGCAGAGGTGTACATAATAGTAAGCAGTGATAGCCTACTGGTGTGGCCGTCGGACTGTCAAGTCATAGGTCTCGAATTCGAACCCGAGACCTCTGATTTTTTAAATTAATGTGCGTATTGTATAATTATCACTTGCTTCGGTGAAAGGAAAACATGATGATGATGACAGCATGCCAGATATATTTCTCGACGGCATGTAAAGCCAAGTCAGAGGCCCATTGGCGGCATAAAAAAAAACTGACACCAGGTTAGGCATTAACCACACGAAAAAGAGAAAGACCTAATAGTACACCCACATTTCGCCAGTTCAGTCAATCAGTGTTCAATTCTCCGAATATGTTTTTGTATCGTAGTTTACTACAATAAAAGTAGTTGCTTGTCTAATTCAATGTCAAAAGATTTGGCGTATAATCTTCGCCACATCCTTTACAAAGTAAAGTAGACATATAAATAACGTATTAGTAACGTAGGGTACTGTTGTAATACTAAACTGTACTGTTTTCTTCATCAATCAAAGAGTATTCTTTCTTCAATCTGTCTATTAGATATTCTACGGATAACGTTCCGATAAAGCGCGCCATGATCTTCCATCAAACCAGGTTCATAGAGGTTAAGCAAAGCATCTCTTTTGTCGACTGTAACACAATAACGATCACCGAATTCGTCCCAAAAGACAGCAGTTGTTCCTAATATCTAATATCTGTTATTTTGGCAATTGTTAAGCGCAAAAGACATTGTCATGAATTTGTACGGCCTATTCGCGTTTTATGTGTGCACATCTGCCCTTAAATACCGTATTACAAAACCCCTTTTAAGCTTAACTACCTCTCGTAAGCCATACTAGCTGATCCGAGGCGATGTTACGCTGCAAATAAGAGCTGCAGTATGGAGTTTCACACAAAGAAAATTGGACGGGTCCACTCGAGTTGAGGCGTTGCTGATCCGATGCAGTGCTTACGAGTCCGTTGAAATAAAACACCATTCTTTGTCGAATACTCCTTTGGCTACTTTCAGATTTACCTACAGTTCTTCCTCCTTTCTTTTATCTTCTTCTATTTTTCTTCTTGACTAAAAGCTGTTCTTCTTCAGGACGTATGCACCACTCCGCCAGCACACCGGCGGGGGTGGATGGCGCCGGCGGAGGCTCCCGTACGCCCCCCGCGACCCCCAAGAAAGGCGGCAAGATGCTCGCCGTCAGGGTCCAGATGCTGGACGAGTCCATATCCATGTTCCAGATACAGGTGAGTCGAAATAAAAACTTCTAGGTAGGAGGAAACGCAGACTGTTCTTTTTTACAGAGAGGAGGTACCAGTAGCCTATAATGTTCTCATTATGGGCTGATTATGCAGGCCAGACTGTCGTTAGACACTAGTTAAATCCGATACATACAGTCTAAGTTTAATCTCAAAGGAAATTTCAGGTTGCATTATTATTATGTAGCAGGAAAATGTCTCACCCCCGATATAAGCTTCCTATCCAAAGTTATTGGTTATGGTGATATTTAATACCAGCGGCATGTCGCCATGAACGGATAGATTAATGTACACAGCCCTTTCCCATACTGTATAGAAATCTGCTGTTTATTCCTGCATAGAAAACATTTATCGATCCAACCAAATAACATGCCACAGATATATAAACTTTTCAATTCTCCAAATTATCGACACAGTAACCTCCAATAGACCCAGAATATTATTAAATACCCTTACGCTCCAAAAATAAGGGCGAAAATTAGACCTTTTTATTCCCAGTTTTATTTATAGATGACAAGATAGCCTGTTAAAACGTCCCGTTGGTAATGAAATTTTTATCAGACGGCCTGTAGGTGATTAAGCGGAACTTCCTCTTGCCTTGATAACTTGCTCCGACGATGGGTTATTAATACTCTCAGTGAGATGGCATGAATATTGAATGTGGTATCAAAGCCGGCTACGTCGTTACATGTAGGAAGATTAATAGTTTAGTCCTGAGGCTATCTAAAGATATGCTGCGTTGGATAAGTTTTAGATCGTCTTTCAGCAAATTTGGTTTGATTTACAAAATTGCTAAATGTATTTCGTTTAGTATTATATCATCATTATTTTCCTTATTCCAATTTATTTGGGATCGGCGCAGCTTGTCTTCTTCTTCTCTATTACTCGTCATCTCAGCAGTCACTTCCTTTCTAGCCATATCGTCCCTCACACAGTCTATCCATCGTTTCTTTGGTCTTCCTCTACTCATATAGCCATCTACATTCATACTCAACATTTTGTATTATATACAGGCTGTAAGGACAGCCCTCTTCAAACTGATGGGGTGAATTCAGTAATCATACTAAGACGACCGGTACAAGAAATTATTTAAGGATTGTTATGATATCCAAAAAAAATAATTTGTTTTATTTCCGCAAACGCAATGTATCGTTACCGTGGCAAAACGCACGTAGCGAACGGTAAGCGCGACGATGAGTTCGATGAACTCTGTAGCTAGGCAGTAAATGAACAGCTGATTTCACGCGCGGTTCGTTCGAGTATTTCAACATCCATTGTTGGATTTTAGATTTTAGCCGTATTATTTACATAAATCGACTGCTGCGTGCAGGGAATGTAATTTTACATTGAAATAAAGGAATAGTAACTGTAAAAAAAAAAATAGTCCGGAGAAAAATTCCGGTAGAATATGATTAAAAAAAAGGAGCTGAATGCACCCTGTCAGTTTGAGGAGGGCTGTCCCTTACACCCTGTATAATAACTATTACGCATATTTTTATTGTTATGTAAAAATAAGCCCACACTACAGCCATACAATTCTCGTAATGCTCAAGTCGGAAACTAGACACAAATAAAAAGAAAAAATTCTTTTTGGCATGACCTTATGCTGTGGTTTGCGTTATGCTCTGTAAGCAGACATAATTTTCCTCAGTTTTCACAAATTCACTCTTGAAACCGATATTGCGTGTCCATAAATCTTCGAAACAACAGCAGAAATTGACGTTGGATATGATAGACGAAGTCGGAACAAACACCCCGTCCCGCCGGGGGCGAAAACTTAACTTCCGTCTTTTTGGTTACCTACTTTACAAATCCCTTCGTTTTGTCCTTTTGGGAATTAAGGGAGAACTTCCCTTAAGGTCCAGTTATTCGCACCTCCCGATTTGGGACAACTAGGTTATGCGACTCTTAAGGAAAACGAAGAAAATCGCAATATCAATCAGCTGAAGTGACGCCTATTCAGAACAGTTCCGCCTTCAAACAACTCAAAGAAAAGCGTTTAAAACTATTCAATAGCATAAATTGCAACGCCTATTACGAGCTCATTAGCGTTCTAACAAAATTATATTATACCTAATGATGTCAACCCATTAAATTACATTCATGGATGTCATTAAGCAAGCCATTAACGTATTGAGTACATTTTCGTATGACTGAACGCGGGACCGCTAAAGCTGTAAATATAGCCAATAAACGGAACATTTAGCTAATGAGCGGTGTGAATTTCGTATGTACCAGTAGCATTACCCATCGTTTTATAGAAAGAGTTCACGAGTAGGGTAAATTAGACCAAGAAAACGATAAATAATTGCGCGTAAGCTGATATGGTTAGAAATAGAGTGACTGTCACTATTGCGATGACGGTTCATAGAGATGCATAACAGAAGAAGACATGGTCCTGCGATTCCTTAAAAAGGGAGTGATAATTGTGATATCTGCTAATTGAGATGTATTTAAGAAGAGGACTTGCTAAACCGACCTTTGATAAATTGGGATAAGGACAGGATCATAGGCGATAATGAAGGTTTAGAAAAAGTTCGGCCTTAAAATACAGGGTTTAGAGTGGCAGAAACGATGTTGTTCGTATCTGTCACTCATAACTTAGCGATAGGCTCTGTCTAAGGCCCGGACTCCACTAAAGCGGAGAAGACCAGAGCGGAGAGGAGACGTTTGGAAACCGAACAGTCAAATTGGTTGAAAGCTACATCGCGTCTGTCGTCTATCTTGAACATGTCCGGGCCTAAAGCTCTAAATATAGGTAATTTTGACACATGTACACAAAGACTATAAATACGTTCTACCTAGTGGTTTCCTGATTATTCGTTCGCTTGCTCCGATGTGTTGGTGCATAATAAAGGTGCTTACTGTAGCCTCCTGTTAATTTTTGTTGGCAACTACTTTGAATTTGAAATGAGCTTTCCTTGTATGGTGGGGTCTCTGCATAATGTGACCGCAACCCGCAAGCCTAGTCTTCCACCGTTATCTCCCAGAGGACATGCGACGCTGAATTTACGGTTCAAAGTTATTTATGTTTGTTATTTTGTATGTTAGTTAATGCTAAAGTATTGCCAGGTAACTCTGGAAGTTGAGCCCTAAAAAATACAATTTCGTTTACTCGTATCATATCATAAGATATGCTTTAACACTTAAATAGGATTCAATGCTAATTCTAGTATTTCTGACGAGTTTTAGGAATCTGTCTTCCTAAATGGTCTAAGTAGTCTTCGCAATCAAAACAGTTTTGCTAGTTAGCTCAATATTTAGGATCTTGTGTTTATGATCTTTAAAACATAATCATTAACCCATGTCCATCAAATAGAATGCCGTTGACATTTTGACGTGTTTATAATAAAATAACCTAAATATTCCATCCTGTGACCGCTGCTAATGACGTTTATTACCCGCAATCAGCGTGTGGCTGACATATTTGTCATGAGTAATTTGCCATAACAACATGTGAAACAGCTATTCATCATACATATTGGTCTCCCCACAAGCAGATAACGAATGGTCCTGGGAAATGGGCATGGTGAAAAAAAATACAATTAAAATTGTATCCATTTTCTGCTTCGCTTGCTGTGACCACTTATCGGGAAGCGTAGTGTGCGACGCCCCCGCGCTAGATGTCCCGACGACCTTAAGAGGGAACAGGGACTGCGATTCTCCATACAAAAATATTCCCTTTTTTTCTTCCTGAATTTTGCCTCTAGAACAATTTTTTTTTTCACAAAATCATGGTCTACTGTAGACACGTCCCTATAATATTCTTTTTTCAGCAACTAATAAGTTAAGAAAATATGACTCTCAAAGACTGGCCAAGTGCGAGTCGTACTCACACGCACACAGGGTTCCGAAGCGCCAAACAATATAATAAAAATATTTTGGACAAATTCGAAAAGTTTTTAACGAATAAAAGAAATTGATAGGAACATACTGTTTCTTCAAATTCTATTGTCAAAAATAATTGAATTTGCTCAGTTTTTGAGGAGAAAAAAGTGAATACAAAACGATCTCGTCAAAATTTTGTGATATAATCGGTCTGAGCCGCAGTTGCACTCTACGGCGGCAGGCTTGGCGCAGCCTGACTGCAATAGGTTGAAAAGAACTTTTTCGCCGTCCCCAAGTAACATGGGACAAGGGCAGGAAGATGACGATCTCACCTTTTCTTTTCCCATTTTCTGCGTCATTTTCGAGTCCTTATTGGCTGTCTATCCACAGTGCCACATCTATCCACCTGATGTAGTTAATCCCTTGGTCGACTATTACGACGGCACCTATCTTCCTGACATTATGTCTTAATTGCCAATTACCAACACCCCTGGGACGCGATGAGGTTTACTTATTTACTTACACAAAATATTAATTTCGTGGTGCGGAAGGTAGCTTGGATGTTGTTTCAATAGATACTGAAATATACCTTTTTGTTTGGTTTGAGGAATCCTCATGGATTGAATGGAGGGTTATGTCGGACTCCTATCGACTAAAATCACACGATTTCTACTACTAATATGAGTTGGGGACCTGGGAGATACTCATATTTTATATTAAAATTCCCGCCCACTCGACTGATTGAAGAATACCTGCCGTATCACTAAAATTATTTTACTCCCAATCAAAATCAAAATATTTTATTTCACATAGGCCTACATGGGCACTTATAAAACGTCGAAAATAAGTGCACGGTTTGGGTTGATCGTTTCCTATGAATAAGAACCCGCAAGAAACTCCTTGGTTACTCTATTAAAAGTTTTTTTTAACCCCCGACGCAAAAAGAGGGGTGTTATAAGTTTGACCGCAATGTGTGTGTGAGTGTCTGTCTCTGGCACCGTAGCTCTTAAACGAGTGAACCGATTTTAATGCAGTTATTTTTATTTGAAAGCTAGAAGTATCTTGGTGATGGTTCTTAGATATGTTTTATCAAAATCGGTGCAGCCGTTTACTAGATATGAGGGGTGAAAGTGGTGATGAATAATCGAATATTTTCAAATATACCCAAGTGAAAGGGCATGAAGTGTATATTAAAATTAGATGTTTTATCAAAACCGGCTCAGTCATTTTGTTGACTTCAAATGTTTGTTCCCTTTTCCTTGTTATAATGGGGGTTTTTTAAATTTAATATTTATTTTTTTATTACAATATTATTATATTACAGCATTAGTACTTTAGTATGGGGGGACAGCGTAGGCCCGACAATAAGTCGTTGCTTACTACACATAAAACGTAAAACAAGATTAAAAGTTAACGAGCATCTAGGAATCAAGGCTTAGGCCTACTATATTATTACTTATTCAGCAATATAGTTTTGTTTCGATCATCGAATTCATGCGCTCGACCAACTATTGGCTAATGATAAACATAACACAGATATCTTGATTTTGCTCCACTCCCCACTTGCACGCATAGCTTGACTACTGTAGAAACGGGTTTTGTCGACGGAAGAATCGACAAAATGAGAGATTTATTTTGTTAATCTGTCATTTTATCGATTCTTCCGCCGACAAAACCCGTTTCTACGGTGGTCATGCTACGCGTGCTGATGCAGCAATTTACGTCTATTGGGATCACCCCGTAGGGACATTCGGGGGAAGAAAGTTCCTGTTACGAAAGCTAGGATTACGCATAGTCCGGAATGGTATTTACTGAGAGCATGTCTAATTCCCTGGGTGATTCGTATTCGACCCGACTATAAGGTTAGGTTGTGTCTATCTACTCGATTTTCACAACAGTGGCAGTGGGCAGGGCACATTGCTCGCAGAACGGATGGCCGATGGAGCAGAAATGTTCTGGAGTGGCGACCGCGAACTGGAAGACGTTGCGTTGGAAGGCCTCCGACTGGGTGGACCTATGACCTGGTGAAGATTGCAGGGATCCGCTGGATGCGAGTCGCACGGGACTGGTCAATTTGGCGACACGTGGGGGAGGCCTATTTCCAGCAGTGGACGTCTTTCGGCTGAAATGATCAGGATGTTGATGATTTACTCGATTTTAGTCAGTAGTTCTGTTTGTACATTGACCATAGAGCATAGAGGTAATAATGACAGGTCATTTGCGCAAACAGTCAGTACGACATAATCATGCATCAGTGTTGCAATTTCGAAAATTATAGACAAGCTAATTATGCGAATCGAACGGTTTATTTCTCAGTAATAATAATATGAACATGAACACCACATAATTCCTGAAGCTTCATCTCGAGGAGAACCAACATTGTGGCTGTTAATGTCCGATGAATTCGAAGTAAATCCCGTGTATTTACTGATACTGAATTCTCAATACACGGGTAGTTTTCAGAATTTGAATATTTCAACAAGGGATAAACAGAAATAACTAACCATTCGGAAATTAAGGAGTTTTCGATGAATACACCCGGTTGTTTGAGCTTTAAAATGATAATATGTATACCTGTAGGTATACAAAATGGTGGAATACAAACTGGTTGTTTATTAAAACTGTAAATAAAATTCGCTTCGTTATTTTGCTTTTTGTTTGCCGGATGATGATATTCCATATTTTATAATAACTACACTAACTTTGATAATTCCATCATTGTATTTTTATCTGCTTTGCCGAAGCAAAGTGATGACATAGTCTTATTACATGCCTGTTATTCAAATCGTAGAATCATTCGCTCAAACAATTAAATTCACATCAAGATTGATAAAATTTTTGCTTCTTTTTATAAAAGACCTGTGATCTTCGAACCTTGCACTTTGTTTCACAATTCACAGAATTGTAGATCCCGTAGTACTAGATTTTTTGTTAGGTGTAAGCCCATGTAACCTTTTTGAATTCTGAGTTATCGTTACCTACATAGACGTAAGCTTATTCATCAAACCGACTATTCATACGATTCTGAAACAATCTAAAACAGACGCGAACGCGACCCGATGCCATTTTTCAATTATCCGCCGTAGGCCACTCCAACTTTGCCCGCGCCAGTCGATCGTTATTCCGCCACTCTCCAAACTTTGACGATTCTTATCCTTCTCGCATTTTTAGAGGCGTTGGAAAATGTGGCTGCCTGTGACGCAACTTCTCTTGAGTTAACGATATTCAGAGCTTTTTCAGGTTTAAAAATCTTCCATCTGCAGAATCTTCCACGCGTAGCATGACCACCGTAGAAACGGGTTTTGACGACGGAAGAATGGACAAAACCAGATCAATAAAATAAATCTGTCATTTTGTCGATTCTTCCGTCGACAAAACCCGTTTCTACGGTGGTCATGCTACGCGTGCAGCTGTTTCTTTCTTTGCTGCCACCAACCTCATCTTTCTGGTTGCCTGTCAAATCTTGGCTAGAAAAAGTGTATTCGCCCAGGACGTTGCTTTGTAAATCTTTCTGTTCATCTCCCAGCCAATCTCGATTACGGTTGCCATTGTCAATTTATTTTGCAAGAATAGCAAGCTGTCTAGTTTTACCAAGAAATCTCGAGAGACACAACTTAAAAGTGTACAAAGTTTATTCACCTAGCAAGTTGAATGTACTTTATTTATTTAAAGTCTCCAAGCCCAGTAGACTGAGAAAAAACAATTTTGAAAGATACTGCACTCTGATAAACGCATGCGAAGGGGTGATTAACCCTTCAAAGGGACGTTATTGATTTCTGCGATCTGATACTCTTCAAATTTGAGTGTTAGGGAGGTCAGCTCTTCAGATTGTATTTCAAATATCGTTATCAAGCTTACAAGTATTTCATCAGAGGGATGTAGAACATGAAGTAGCTTCCTTACCTTAACCCCAGATTTGCAATGTGCCCTTTTCTAACCCAAGCTCACTCAAATCCTCTAGAGAGCCACTCCTCAAGATTAACTAGGCTTCCTTTAGAGTCCAACATCAGTTTTCAGCTTTCTTGGAATTCACTAAGGGAACCTAGGGAATACTTCTAAGTATCCTTGTGGAAATACAGTTCTTTATTCAACATATTTTTCCATTATCGTTCAAATCTCGACCGTAATTAATTGAATGAAGGCTTCACGCGTAAATCGTTACATGCTGAGACGTCTTAGTCAGATACGCTTCATATTTCGCATTTCCTTTTCAATCGAACTTAGACTAAATGCATGATTGGTTTTTAGCTAATTCAATTAACGTTAGCAAACCTAATTAGTTATTATTTCTTGCAACAAGTCCATTAGTAACTGACAATTATATCGTGTAGTCATGAAAAACATTCATAACGATTCGGCTAACAATACTGTTCCGCTTTTTACACTTGTTTCAGCAATAACCATTAGGATTTGGAGTTTCTTTTCTGACAGTTTATTGTTATGCACTGCCGAACTTCTTTCCAGTCATTAGAGTTCCTTACCCGAAGGGCAACCAACGGGATCCTGTTTCTAAGCCTCCGCTGTCCGTCCGTCCGTCTGTCAGCGGGCTGTATCTCATGATCCGTAATAGATAGACAGTTGAAATTTTCGCAGAATGTGTATTTCTATTGCCGCTGTAACCACAAAAGATAAAAATAAATTAAAAAATAAAGGGTGTTTCCCTTCTAAAACGGTACGGAACCGTTCATGCGCGAGTCCGACTAGCACTTGGCTGGTTTTTTTCTACACTCTCTTACACTGTACCCAGTTTGTAATACGAACTTGAATAATAAGAGTGTCTATGGAGTTTCTCGCCCCTTCTCCATAGAGATCTACGTTTTGACACGGGCAACTATCTTCAACTTTCTAACTAACCGACCGACTCCTTGTCAGTTCAAAAAGTACCTGTAAATGGTTTTAATTGCTTTCAGTCTGAGTTTACACCTTTCGAAGTCTGATCTATTATTTCAGTCTCCTGCAAAGCGTTGAGATTGTAAAACTAAGATCATCAGTTTTTAAATATACTGTTATGTTTTATGCGAGGTAGAATTTACCCTTTATAACTTGACCACTATTATACGTATAGGAATATTAACCGCCGTCTCTGATGACATGAGCGCATTAATTACCGATCTATTCTGACATCACTTTCAGATGCAAAACAAACCGCTAGTAACGACAGCACAATCATTAACGAGTCTATATTAATGAAGTCACGTATTCTAAAGGTCACAGTTTAAATTGTTGGAAAGTCGCTAAATGATCGCTGAAGGTCTAATTACTAGTCAGGGGGCATCACCTCTTACTTTAATAGTTTTAGTTTAGTGTGAATAAGAGATGGAGCTAGACGTCCTGCATACAGGGTGTAAACGGACCCTTCACAAAGCCGTCAACCAAGCATTATGTACATTAAACTATGACTTAGTTTGATGTACAGAATGCTGCGCAAGCAATATTGCTGGGACACATCATTTTTTTTGCTGTGAAAAATCACGGTTTACGGTAGTGCTCAATGTAACGCACGGAATAGTGGAGTACAGTGGTCATGGAGGAATTCAAAGTAAAGTTATTAGGTACTTTAAAAACTGGTACTTTATAAACTTGTAAAAAAGTTTGAACTTTGACCTTCGATATCTTCGTAACTAGAAGGTTCCCTGGTTTTCATTACAAAAAAAAATTGACGGGAAAACATGTACCTTGTGGCTGGCTTCGTTTAGGGCGTTTTAATACCCATAAGACCCATCTCTTTCCCACAATGGAGTGGCTTTAAAGTATTGCTGCTATGTTAAGAGGTACAGGCCCAGGCCGGTAACCATTACCCTCAGTGACCTGTCACACTGTGTCATATTAGCATTCACGATACAGCATGCCGTACGGTCTTACAATTTTGCGCGCTGTGCATAGGCTTGTGGTGCAGAACGAGCGAAGCTTATGTCCCAAACTGCCATAAGTAGTTAAGGATATGTCACTCAAGGTTTGTGGTATTGGGATGCAGTTCCGACTGTTTATTGGTTGACGATCCATCTATTACATACTTCCTCGATATGAATGGTGATGTAACAACTATTCTATAGGGCTTATAAAGTGGCAAATGCTCTCAAAGCTTTTCGTATTCCTATAATGACTTTCAACGGGATTGACATAAGATATTCGGTAGCTTGTCTATCTGATAAGAAAGAAAGAAAATACATTTATTTGGCACATGCCACTAGTGCACACAGTATAAATGTACATTTTTTACATTATACAATTTTTTACTTTTCCATCTTCGTTATCGCTGATGAAGTTTTGTCTCTCTGGTCTTCAACGTCCATCCATTGCCTTGACCAGCTAACACTTCGTGTTCAAGGTGAAATAGTGCGTTATTATCAAATTATGACCGTAACCTAAGCAAATAGTCGTTATGGGTTGATACACGGTGACAGCTTAGTAAAACTGGAAATCTTTTCTCTTTAATATCTAGGAAAATATAATATTGTTACTGAATTGAGTAGCTGAAGCTATTTTGTATCCATTTGTATGCCAAAACACTTGAAGATGCCAATTTGAAATTCAATACGAATTGGAAGTGGAGTTTTCAAACTGAAATAAAAACCATCGAGCAAATTGAATCTAAACAGTTTCTAATAAATTGGTCTTTCTCACGCAAATGCAAGTTTAATTCAAGACTTGTAAGCAAGTTAAATTGGCATTAATGCGAGTAGAATTCACGCAGCACTTCGATGCTAGATTCACTGGCTAGGATAATGGTTTAACGACACTTACATTGTCACATGACATCCTTTGTGCGTCAGTAATCGCTGTTAGCTGTCCGGACTAACGTATGACCGTGCGTATTGTTGGTGTGTGTCACTGAACTGGGACACACCCTAATGTTGGAAGAAGGATTTGGGGATGACGCTGCACTGTTTTATCTAAAGCCCTTAGGCTTTTTGTCTGCATATATTCTGTTTATTTTATTATGATGGAAGTGATATGTTATATCAACAGAATAAGTAATCGTTTGGTTGTGAACGTGATAATTTCTGAGTGCAGAAACTTGGCTAGGCTGGATTCCTTTATAAAAAGACAACTTTCGCGCAAAAACATATGAGTATGTCTGAGTTGTGAAACTACTAAACAATTCAATACGAGATCGTATAACCCCTTCACCCCCATCCTGCAAAAACTACTACATATATCAAAATATTTGTTATGTCTCCTCAAGGGAATATTCTTTCATTAGCTTGATTGTAATATTTATATGAGAGGTTTATTGTGCCAGACAACAATAACCCTTACAGACAGCCACCACGAAAGTCTCGGGGTGGCCACTTTATGACATGAGCATGCACAAGGCTTATTACAAAATAAGCGAATTGCAGCAACAGCAACACTTACTGATTTTAATCGCCCGGAAAATTCTGGCTTACTGCCATTACGAGAAGCGGCAACGAATTTTAAACAGTTTTAACGCGTTGTGCCGGATTTTGAAAAGCTATATTTTTTAACTTAGTATTCATAAACTTTTAGCGCTTTCCCGGGGGCTGGTGTAGCTTTGTTTGAAATGATTGGCTGACTTACTAAAGTGTGTCCGACCAATTTGCTAAGTGGTAACAATTACTCGCAGTCGTTACTCATATAATAAATTGCAGGGATTAAATGTGTGTTCATGCATCAAGTTTATTAACTCTGCGAACAGAGCCTTTTCTATAACAAATACGAAGATCCTTTTTTGAGTGGCCAATGAACTATTGGAAATACACACACCATATCTTTGCTTACGATAGAAATATTCATTTCTACACAAAGAAATTTAAGGACGAGGAAATTGGGAATAAAGTCATACAAAAATTTTGATTTCGAACATTTTCGACTTTGACACATAAATTCTATCTGACAAGCGGGCGTGTGACACTAGAAAACCGATTTGTTGATAAGTATAGTATTGGATAACGATTTTATTCGTCTTGCTCGTAAATATTTGAATGTATTTGAAACATAGACGAAACAAAAGGATCCCAAAATATCGTCCTGTTCAAATCCTAGTATATTTACTGCTACAAACATTACTGTTTACAACACAACGGCGGAAATATTAGCATGGCCGTATTATTCGAACCTAGGCTCCATTTCAGCAGATATTTATAAGGGACGCTAACACCCCTTCTAATTTATGTAAGCACTAAGGAATGAGGACCCGTCTACGGTCCAATACATGGCATTTTTATTCATAGTGACTAAATGTATCTCACGATAGTTGATAAATATGTATGAGCTTGAGAATGCGTACTAAAGAAACTTACGTGGAACTTGGCCGTTTTACTTAAGAGTTCTAGGAGAGAAATACTAAACTTTTTATTAGTTTTTCGGACCGGTTCTTGGACCAAATTAGCTACCCATTCGTCAAAGGCTTAGCAATTGATTGCTAACTAAAGAATGTTGATTAGTTCTGTCCTTAAAACGTACTAAATTCCTAAGGTCCGAATTCCGTTTGCTTCTTAAAAATGTCCTTGTCGAGTACAACGAATGGACGGTCTAAGAAGAAATATAATTTAGTATTCGAAATAGAATACAGTGATGTATTAGGCGACGTAACACATCGCTCATCGTAACAGCAGACACCTGTGTGACATCACCGATTCCTCTCGTGTAACTACAGTCCTGTCATATTTATTTTACCTGGCAGCGGCTTTTCAGCAGCAACCTTATTGTTACGAGAATAGAGATCACTGATTTTGACAGTGATGCAAAGTAAGGGGTAAAATAACTGCGAAAGAGCTGTAGGAAGTTGGCAAGTATCTATTTGTATCTTACATAACTACTCAACAATGAAGTATTATTTTGTGCATAGTATCTTATTTACTCTTGGATGACGTCACGTTCCTTATTTGAACTCACAGAAGCAATTCGAATTCTAAAATAGAATGGCCAACGGAAAATTTTGTTCGATTTTATTTAAAAACGGTATCCCTACTGTATTGCCGTTACGGTGAGGCAATACTGGCAATGGAATGAAAACACTGAGTGTATCAGCTGTTTATTTTCCCGCGCAAGTCGTAACCGTTGAATGGGGGATAACGATGGGATGCTCGTTGAAAGGACTGCAGCTTAAGGGTTGGGGTATAGCGTCACGTTTCGAGGGAACTGGTTTCGAATGAGACGGCTCAACTAATCTATGAGGGTATTCTACTTCGATGAAAAGCTTAACAAAAATAACAGTATTGAATGTTTTCTATAAAACCCAAAAGAAGAAAGTTCAAATAAGGGTTTGGATTTATCAGAAATATCCGGTACAAAATGTCCCAGAACATTTCTTTGTGACGAAACTACATTGTCAATACTCAATAGTATCTATTAACACATCTACATTGAGCGAACAATCAACAATCGCGTGCAGCGAAACAATACGATGCAATTTGTGTCAGTGCAGGAGTACTTTCTACAAGCCTATTACAATAATAAAATCCTGTTTGCACTAGTAAGGGCTAGTACTCACACTACTCACCGCAGAAACTACGTTTTTGATGCACGCGACGAGCGAGCAAGCCTTGCACGAGAACGGAATTTTAATGTGCGATGTACCTGCATCCCTTCGTCTAGCTGCATTTCACAGAGCCTAAAACGTGCCCCGAATTTTTCAAATCTGATACAGAATTGCAGATCGATCCTTGTATGTTTAAACACCGATTTAAATCACTGACGTAGCTGTGGTGCCTTGGAAGATTTTGATAAACATATTCAAAATTCAGTGGACTCTCCAAGACTTCTAAATGTTGTTTTTAGTTTAATTGGGACTACAATGGGATTGATGGAAGCGTACCCTTAAAGACCTATCAGAATTCAAGTCAAGTCCCAGATCGCTGTGAAAGACAGCGAGCCATTGCGACGTTTATACAATAAAGTACAATTTTGCATGGCATGCTCCGTTTGTTGAGGCTGCACGAATTGTATTATGTAGACAGGTCGTCGCCGGGTCGTGTGCATCGTTCACGATTCTCATCCTTTTGGAACTGGATGAAAAATGTACGATGGAGACACTTAAATTGTCCATGTTGGTTGGGGAAATCTCTATTCTGTCTATTGTTACGTATCTTTTTCTATGTTCTTTTCAAGCTTCGTCGTGTGTCACTGCAGGGAAAATACTTTCTGAAGAGGAACTTGGATTAATCATCACGCTTGCTGAATGCGAGTTCGATTTTAGACTCTGTACCCAAATTGCATAACACACTTTTTGATCGCATTCCGAAGGATTCTGATATGAAGGAAATTCGTCATCCATTGCATTTTCGAAAGAGTCGAGCTCGACTACGTAAATAACTTAATTATTAATATTGTTGAGTTGTCAAAATTAGTGATATTGGAAATGCGGTGTGGGTATGCAGTTAATAGCTGGTATGGTATCCCCAAAATGTTTCTAGCATTGCGTATGATAAAATTCACAACTGCAAAAATCTGGCTCAATATGTTCTTCGCTACTCGTTCAGAAATGAGGCACTTCCGATTCTAAACTGCCGTTTTGTCGCTGACAACCAAACACTTGGAACGATCGTCAGGCGTGCTCTTGGCTGCGGCTTTGTAGATAAGTGGCTATCTCTCCCCTTTATGGACGCGTTATACCTACATGAATACACGATGCAATATTCATTCCCCAGACAAAAACATCATTCGATAAGTCTTTTAAAGAATATTTGTGTTCCTAAAAACTGAGTTGCAAAAACCTGATCCAAAAGCTAAGACCGATTCTGGAATGAGATTGAGTCTGCAATTTCATTGAAAAGGTTCGATCAATCATTCTATCCATTCCAGAGGTCTAATTCAATCTAAGAACTTCCTCAATGTTCCGTAACTGATAAGGTTTGTGTCCCAAATGTACTAAATAAATGAAACAGAAGAAATATCCATTGCCTCATATCTGTTTTCGGCAGCAAAACTTGTAATATCGCATTCTTTTGTTCCACCTCTCAAGATATTGTTTTCTGGATACACAATTTGGGTTACGTGTTCTAGACTTGACGTTTTATATTCTAGTACGTTTGGAAATTGATATCTTTGTATGTGCGGGAGGCTGACAGGACTTTTAGTTCTTTTATAAATGATGCCTTCAGACTTTGTTCTAGAGAAAGAGCAACATTTTTCTGTCGTTTTATTTTTCAGAAAAGTAACGAACGTTGTTTGTAAATGGGGCTTACTTTACACATAATATAAAAATCGCGCCTTTTTTCACCGAAGGGTAAAGGCACGGCTTTAGTAATCTCACATTTCGCCAGACTTATTTGACATTTTAATATTAGGTTATTTGCGTCTGACGTAGCAGAAGTTCAATTTCAAACTAGGCACTGAAAAATGTACAGTTAGAATTTCTTACACAAACTTGTTTGAAACTGAAAACCGAACTTTTACAAACACGGACGAAATATTACAAAAGTATTTCAGTTTGAGTAAAAATTGGTAGAATACTTTCGACAGCTGTTCGGTAGGGCTCGCTTAAAGATTGTGTTGCGATTTTATGTATTTATGACATTTGGACACGATACTTACTGGAATATTGTGGTTCAGCGACACGCGTATCAAAACTCCGACAAGCTTTTATTTAAATGATTCATTTTTCTATCATTAAGCAAGTCATAATTTTTATAATCCTAGGGTACGCTGAACCTCCTTATCAGTGTTTACGGAACCCATGTTTTACTCCCATTATAATATCATATCGTGACCCCACAGCATGTGTATCTAACAACAAAACTATTAATCTTCTCGTCATGATGGTACGGATAAAGAATCATGCTGCAACCCCGTCGTGTTTAATCTGTTTGTGTCAACCCTTATCTGTGAACCGGTTGGCGTAATGCCAGAAATTTATCGTGGAACCCCTGAGCCAGGCAGTTTTGATTGCCTCAATGAGTCTATTGTTCTCTTGCCGTCTCCCGCTCTAGGCAATTTACTGCAGCATTAGGAAGGGAACGAATTTATGCTAATTTCTTGAATTGTAACTTTAGATACAATTTGTTTCACCTCAGCTTTGTTTATCTTCTGGTCGTTGAACAAATATCAACTGAAATTGAATTCCGTAAATCATTATGAACACAAAATAGCCTGAGGCTTGTGATAATATTTTTCGGGGCTGGGGGAGGGTTGCAATGACCTAAATACGAAGTGTTACAGGCGCTGTTGCTTCGGTTATAATCGACGCTATAGCTCCTGGTGATTAATTGTTACGCCAATTAGCGCTCCATTACGCTGCTTCGGCTAATGAGGCTTTACATCGGCGGCGACAGTCAATGGTGAACGAATATTTTGAAATAATGGAAGCTACTAGCTTACTCGTTGTTTATTCTTTCGTCTATGCCAGAAAAAATGTTGTAATAAGTTTTTGAAGATGATATTTTTTTAAGGATCACCAACAAGTCTTATCTTAGAAGTTTTAGACAACACATTACTGGTGAAGGATGCAGTATATTTGCAGGAGCAACTGACACAAGAATACATAAGTGCACAGGCACATCTACTTTCCACGTTTTAAGGAACATAAACCGAAGTCTCAGTGCACAATAAAGTATCTTTAATAAAAATAAAATAAAAAGTGCTAAAATATCATTTCGGTCCGACAAAAGATGAGATGTTTTCCGTGTAAACTCCGGAACGTGGTCGTGAAAGTGTCGCACCTTGACACGGGTCCGGGTTTCTTTACACACTTGACACGCTGCTCATGCTACACTCTTCTCACTGAATCTAATATTTATTTTATTATTTTCTCTTTCGCCTGAATTTGCGGATACAGGTAAGGTCATTTCCGTGGTCGGTGGCCCAATTTGGAAAGTTATATTGCAGGAGGTAGTTTCAGTCGCAACACAACACTGTCTCTGCATAAAACTTGGGGAAGCTTTCCAGTGCAGTAGATTATGTAAGGTTGGATTCGATTTTGCTGAAAATAGAATACAGAATAATATAGTTGGGGTCGGCTTCCGGTCTTTTCGGATGCTCTTGAATACCAGTATTTTAAATTGGCTGAATATGTAGAAGAAAAAGTTTTAGAAATCTAAGAACAATATACGTAATGAATTGTAAAAATAAACTTCATAGAAAAAATTATAAAAGCATAAGCGTAAAGGTATAAAATAGTAAATTAATTTTCTTCTCTTTTAATTCATGAGCTCTATTATCTTATAAAATAAAGTATCAATTCCACCGGCACCCATTGACGTCACCGCAAGAACCTTACCGAGTCCGTAAATAAACAGAAACGAAAATAAAACGGGTTGCCCTAATTGTTTACTTTAAGAATAGGGCACGTTTTTATGGTCATGAAATACGGAGAACTGCAACATTAACATTTTGTTAATTAGACGGATTTTTGGTCGAATGCGGATACTTTGGTTCCGGAGAATCGAACGTGGGGTACACGGAACCAAGACTTGATAGTTATCATGCAGTGGCTCCTGCGACACAGGCCTCTTTTCTGTGAGAATATGCATTATCCAGCACGTGGATCCATTGCGAGTAAAATGTAACTTTAAAAGGATATCGGAGATGAGTAAGAGTAAGCAGCAGGATCCACATGTAACAAACTCATGAGCATTTCTGGATAGTCTACTCCAAGAATCTATCTCCAAAAGTTACTCATCATATTCCCAGGATCAAGTAGTGATTGCTACAGAAAGCCCAAGATAATCTTTTAAGTGTAAGTACTATCTGGGAAAACCTTGTTATGACATCTATGTGTAAAGTTGATACGAGAGCTAGCGATCAGAGTGAAATATGCGCATAACGCGGCTACAGCTTGTGCCAAGTCTTAACCATGATCCATGAGTAACAATCAGTTTAGATTGGGTTAGTGGTTAGCCAAGAATTAATCATTGTTGACTACGACAGCTAGAGAGATGATAAGCCAAAAGTTCTTAAGTTAATTCAGGGTTTCACAAATCCATTTTGGCAAGATTTTCCGAGATCTCGGATAGAGGATCTAGCAATTAATGAAAATCTACGAAAACCATAAAACGATCCCCAATTTCCTTTTCCAATACATTCCTCTATTTTTATGATGTCGTCAAACTATATCGAAAGGTTAGCAGGGCTCGTATAATTTCTTTTTATAAGTTTATTGCGGTATTCGAGTACTTCCAGAAACTGCCTGAAAGCAGTAATTGATCGAAAGCTTAATGTGTTATTTTCTATTTTTGTTTGTATTTCAGTAGCTAGATCTTTTTCCAGTCGGTTATACCATATTTTCGTGTGTATTTCGATTTTAAAACCTGTTGGCCTGGCAGCCAAAAGAAGGCTTAAAACTGAGTACAAAATCCTCGTCCATTACGGGCTGGCTTGCTCCATACAGCTACAGAAATACGGGTTGCAGTATCTGTCTGTGAAAATAGACCGTATATTCTGGTCATGTATAGTGACACAAAAGTTTCAATTCTTCTGTAGTCACGTCTCTCGACCCTTCATAGGTATCTATCTTGAATCATAGGACAAAGAATTCGGGGTAGAAAAACATCCTTTGGTTTTTTCTGCAGTAACACACGTGCTTGAGAATTTTTTCTTAGTTCTGTGTGGTTTCTCTCCCGGGTACGGTTTTCGGCTCTGTTTAAATATTGTATTGGAGTAGGCTCACAATATATAAGGCAAAGTATTTCTTGTTAGTAAAACAGTAAACATGTACAACTGCTTATATAAATTCTTTATATTCTCAGGCTTAACAGTTAATAGTCAGCCATTGAGTATAATATGCTTGCCTAACTGGGTGTGTGCAATAATTCTCAGCTATTATATTTGAACTTTTCATAAGGAATTCTGCCTCATTCTGCAATCTACATGTTATTCGAGGCAAAGACATTCTCGCTTCATACTCCACATTAATATACGCGCAAATAACTAAGAAATATCCAGTGAATTTATTTTCCTTGTATTGCAAAACAAACCAAGTTTTTCATCTAAGTGCGGTTCCAAATCTGACGTAATTATTTATACCTACAACTAATGATCATCTCTACTTATGGGCAGCCCAACAACACAATGATGACGTGCTACTAATTTGTAGTTCGCGATTCGATTAGTCATGCTTGTAAGCAAACTTTACCAAAATTGGTCGCCGTATAGTGACCAGTGTTTTGCTTTCAACCTACGCTAATAAAAACGTGTGGTCTAACTAATAATGGACTACGCTTGATGACTTTGTTGGACGTTAGTCTGTGCCTATTTTTAGTCGCATTGTTCACTTTAGCGGTAAAGGTTAATATGTAATCTGCAGATACTGGGTCATGGTTCTTATTAGCTGCTGATTCGCATTTGAAATTCTTTGCCTTTTTTTGATTAAAAATATTAGGAGCTACTTCTTGTTATACGATTTGATTTTCGTCTAAGGATTTGCAAACAACCATGATAGTATTGAGTGGTCCTTTACTGGTAAATAAGGCTGAAGCACAGAAGTGATAAATGTCATATTATTTTTATTTGAACTGTTAATCGCTTCTGGTATAAAATATCCTCTATTGCAATCGAAACTATTTGTTATTCTTAACTTCTTCACGTGTTGACTTTTACGAGTAGGTATAGGAAAACATGCTACGTGCAGATCTTCCAGCAAAAGTTTTATGCATTGTCTCTTTGAAGTATTAGATAGATTTTATATTTCCATCATCATCATCATCATCATCATTTCAGCCGAAAGACGTCCACTGCTGGACATAGGCCTCCCCCAAGTGCCACATTGACCGGTCTCGTGGGTCTCGCATCCAGCGGATCCCTGCAACTTTTACCAGGTCATCGGTCCACCTAGTGGGGCCTTCCAACGCAACGTCTTCCAGTTCGCGGTCGCCACTCCAGAACTTTCCGGACCCATCGGCCATCCGTTCTGCGAGCAATATTTCCATGTTTTCTGGAATTTCCAGATCCATTTTGTAATATCAGAATTCACAGCAAGTGTTGGGTTGCATGTTGACAACCCAACCAATTTTATCAGCAGTCAACGCTTGCAACATCCAAATAGGGTGAGCTATTTTTAACCGAAGACCAAACGATCGAATGTGACGATAATGCATACTAAATTGTCTAGCACTTTAAATGAGTACTACCGCTACGGGGTTGCTCATGGCCGTAGCTTCCTTCCGCTCAACTAAATAAGATTATACCTTAGTGATTTATTTGGCTGAACCGCCATTATTATGCCCGGCTCGTAGCGTCTTACTAATGTATTGTTGGCACATTATTCGGGTAAACGGTAGGAAGTTTTAGAAAAATGTTTCCGAAAGTTAATAGGAGGGCCATTTGTTTAGTTGCTTTGATTGGATTACGTAAACGTTTGATGAAATTCCTTCGTTTCATTGTTAATTTGCAACACTTGTGCTACGATGCCGTTGCCCCTACGTCTTCTTTTCTTCTTCTCGAATGGATGACACAAGTTTCCGACCAGTATGTATTGATCTGCACAGCTCTGTTATTAGCCTCATTACGTCTCCTTTATACAGGGTGTAAACAGACCCTTCACATAGCTGTCAACCAACCATTCTGTACATCAAACTAAGTAACTTTACCCAAAAATTATTGCTGGGAATCGACTTTTTTTTTGGGGTGAAAAATCACGTTTTACGGCAGAACTCGATGGAAAGCACTCAAAGCATTGTGCTGATGGATGGATTGAATAGTACGGGGCTCATGGAGGTGTGTAAAGTAAAAATCTTAGATTAAAAACATGTATTTAAAAAAGAACTTGTGAAAAAGTTGGAACTTTGACCCCCAATAACTCCGTAACTAGAAGGTTCCCAGGTATGGTCTAGAACAAAAAAATGATCGCAAAGACGGGGAGAAGAAGTGCGTTTCGGCTATGTTATGGGTCTATTTACACCCTTTATGTAGGATATCATATGTTAATTCTTATGCCCTTCCCAAAACTGTTACCCTACCATACAATCATAATAACCCGTATTCAGTATTTTCTCACGCATTCATTTAAAAGAACATATTTTGTGACAAGGGTTTACCTCTTCATCTCTCGGCTATGACCCTGCAATATAATATTCATCTCCCTATTCCATTGTCACTCTATGTAAAATATTCTACCTGTTGCCATCCTCACCAACTATCTTCCATCTAAAATTCTGTTTAAGAATGTAGGAATGGTTCCATTAACTTGATCATCTTGAAGATTACGAGTAATTAGGGCGTGGCATGAGCTTTGAGGAAAATGGCGTTTTTTTGTAAGAGCAACATACACTCAATCTATATTATTTAAGTTCAGTAGGTCAAGCAGTAAATAGGTTACATGCCTATTCGACCAAAGTAATTGTTTTTATCTCAAGCTGGATGATAATTTGACGAATTTGTGGTTGGCCCGTATAACGCCATCAGCATCTTTTGAAACATTTCAAACTCTGAAATCGATCTCTAGTACCACACCTGACTCGATTTACAAGAGAGTCCATATAGTTTATTTCCGTTTTTCTCCATACAGATCACGTTATAGAACTGGTATGTTGCTTTAACTTGCAGACTCACAAACCGACTCCCTGACAATTCAATTCTTGCAGTTACGACTGTGCTCTTATTTCTTAAGGGTTCCCCATAACATTTAACTCTCGTTGACTACAAGCAAGATCTACTCAAAGTTAGTAGGGCGTCGGAGATCTAACCAATGTCAAATAACCAATAACTATTAATAATGTGGTCAGTTAGTCCCCTCGCACACGGCTCGACGCACCATCTCGTTAACGGACTGGTGCCCGAGGTCGGCGCGGCGGTTTGATACCTGTGAGGGAGAATATACTCTCCATATACCTAATACTGTGAAAGATAATGTCCTTTTAAATAAATATCCATTGTTTTAAATCAAATTTGCAGATACAGTTTTCACGTATTTACATAAAGTAGTAGTATCTCCTTTCGCAGGTATGCTGGAAGATATTTCTTTAGAAATAAGCATCACCTTTGTACTATTTTCTGTTCCTTTCTTCTTTCCTGTATTTAGTGTGTACATAAATTGTTAAATAAATAAATAAAGTATTAATTTTAGGAACACACACCGATATGTATTACAGAGTACAGAGGCGAACTACAGTCCGTGTATAGTTGATGCAAAAACAAAAAGTGGTTGTGGTGGATTAAATTCGATCATCAATGCATTGGTTCGGATTTTTGAATAATTTTAATACCAATTGAGACCACTCTTTAAGCGATTGCTTAAACGGTTCATTAACAAAAGTGCTTGCTTTAGACCGCTGGAATATAAAATCGTAAAGTCGTCTGTGTTGGGAAAATAGAAAGTCTACTTTTGCATGTGAAATCATCAAATCTGCCGAAATCCAAACATTTGGTCCTTAATTACCCATGTCATTGTTAGTTCTGCCGATTAGGCATCGATAAAGGACCGTATTCTCAACAAACCCTACCTTTCTTACTAGTTCTAGTAGTGAATTCTATTGGAGTTTTTATTACACAAAGTTGGGGTCGCCTACGCGTCTCTGAGCATCCAAGTTCAGTCAACATTATTTTGTATTAGGAATGCTCGTACGCTTTATTACGTTGCCCTTGAGTAAAAGATGTCGTTATTATTTATGGCCATCATGACCTTGTCAGCAAGAGTTATGGGCATGGCTAGAATTTATCTAGACGTATCAGTTACGAAGACGTTCTTTGAATAGATATCTTAAACAAATATACTAGATAAGGACCTATACAAGGTCAAATTAAATTGACTAGCGAAACTTCAGGGACGTGATGAGTATTAAGCTATCGACGTCTACCGATCTTTTCTTATTTGCGTGTCGATGGTCTCAAATAATACCCGACCAGTGTATTGCCATCTGCACAGCTCTTTCGTTGGCTTCGTTTAAATCCTGGAAGGTGCAGGTGGCTCTGCACAATGGGCAAGAAAGGAGGTGGGGCATATCCTACCGAGAAAAACATTAAATCAAGAACAATACTAGCGAAAGTTGAAATAATAAAAAAAAAACATCTCTGGGAAGTTCTGCCTCT
Source organism: Noctua janthe (assembly GCA_910589295.1). Lineage (NCBI taxonomy): Eukaryota > Metazoa > Arthropoda > Insecta > Lepidoptera > Noctuidae > Noctua > Noctua janthe. The sequence goes on along the minus strand of OU342556.1, from coordinate 4,431,692 downwards.
GTACCTACTTAACTACATTCATTATTAAGATACTGAAAAGGACTTAAATACTGTAAACCATAATTGTGGACCAAATAAACACAACTCATTCAGCACAGCTTTCAAAATCAAGAAAACGTTCAACATAATGCTCTCCCATGATGGAACACTCGACTCTCATTTACGAAACGTCAAAGTAATAACAAAGACTTCGTGATTATTTTAGCTTGCTTACTGTTTAACTTAGCTACGGTTGTTTGTCAACACAGGGTAACTTTATATAACAAGTTTCAGTTACGGTCGGAGCAATACGAAACGCGATAGGCGTATAACGTTTCGAATATTGATTTACCCGTTTATGGTGGAGTACGTCGTGTTATAACTCTGAAGGAGTTTGAATACTGGAAGGAATGCCTACGTTGGAGATAGGAATGTTTACGAGTCTGAGGGAATATTGAAGCCTGTTTGCTGTAGATACAGAGGTGTATATTTTGTGGCATTCTGTGTAACGGTCCCTATGTTTATGTAGGCACTGCTACCGAACGAATATCATTATCATCTGCCTAGCCTTTTCCCAACTATGTTGGGGTCGGCTTCCAGTATAACCGGATGCAGCTGCATACCAGTATTTTACATGGAGCGACTGCCAATCTGACCTGAAAAAAAAAAAAAAAAAACGAATATAATGAAACTTATTTTGCGAGGCAGCTATTTTCATAGAAATTATTCTATGAAAATAGCTGTCTCGCAAAATAACTCTAGACTTAGTTACTAGACTCCCCCCCCCCCCCCCCCTTCTTAGACATATTTCGCCGGTTATTAAAAAAAAAACAGCTGTTTCGTATAAAACTGCAATACCTACACGGTGAAAATGTATGGAACTGCTGTTTTTTTTTAAATTATAATAATAAATAATTTAAAAAAAACAGCAGTTCCGTACATTTTGACGTTTTTTTTTTTAAATTACCGATGTAACAAGTCTATGTGGGGGGTTCAGAATGATGTACTGAATACGTGGTAACCGTTTAAGCGGTGTCCCTTACGCCTTGTATATTGAAGCTGTTCAGATCAAGGTGCTTTACAATTTGCTAAACATTTTAAGCAGTAATGCAGTAACAGGCTAAATGTGGTTAGTTAAGTTCTGTCTAAACTCACACAACAGCCAGACATTTGTTTTTACTCAGTTTCCTTTCATTTCAAAAGGAGAAAATGGCAACGTCTGTGAAGGATATGTTTATTTATTTTTACAACGGTTCCGGATACGGTTTCTGTACGTTTCTTTGACTTCCTGTATTTGTTTGCTCGGCTTTGAAGCTTCAGGATTTATGTTTGTTCAATAGGTCTAGGGTTGTATGCTTATATTATTCTGTATATGCTGTGTGTGAATAGATTTTGCATTTATCCGTTTGTCTATATTTAGAAACATCATGACGTAAATATGAAAGAAAAAAAAACATATTTATTTGGTCCATGCCACAAGTGCACAGAACAAACACAAAAAAAAATATTTAAAAAATAAAAAAATCTTAAATTTATACAATAAAAATGTTAAAACAAAACAAAAAAAAAAAAGGAGATTATATTGTATTGTATTGGAAGCTTGGTAAGGATGTTGCCCTTCTGAACAGAATCACCCAAAAAAACATCACGAAGTCCAACAGCAATAAAAGACCTATCCTGCCAGGAGCTACCGCCAGTATTTTACTCTTGATATATCAAAAGGCTCTTAAAATGGCCGCCGAAACTTGAAATAAGTTGCAGGGAAAAGGGTTATTTCCTCGACATTGATGACGCAAAAAAAACCTAAAAGCCATTTTCCCGAGTTTATTTTCGGATATGTTCCGCGGTGAACCGTACAAACGGGAAAGGAAGCCGCAATAAAAAAGGACGGAATTTAGGAATACTTTAAATGACTGGAAGTTCGGTATGTTACAGTAGCAGAGTGGTTTTTATAGAGAATCTATATATATACACCTTTCATTTTGTAAATAGTTTCATAGTACTCGTTTTGCGAAGTTTAGTTTCATAGAATTCCTCTACGTATTGGACGTCATGCATTGCCGAAATAAAAATTGGTAGTTTCAATCTTCATTTGCACGTCTTTTGGGGTATACATGCGGTATTAAGACCAGTGGAATCCCTCTCTACACCCCTTTTTCGTTGAATTACTCAATGAATCGCGAATAACTACGTTTTATGAGTATGTCTGTAACTCTGTACCATCTGAAGTCCTTTTATATGTCGAGCGCAACGCTTGACAGATTCAAGTGATAGATGTCCTTCCGATCATTATCATCATCTTCGAAATTGGGGTCGGTTTTCATTACTCAGAGATACGGAAGCAATATAGCCCACTTCTGATGTGGTTTTTTTCTGATACCTACGGCATTATTATTATGTAGACTTGACTGCTGTTTACAATATTTTGCGTATTTTTTTTTCATCATCTCTGCTCTGTTTTATACTGAAATAAAGCAGTATTACATGCCTCTTATGCACCATGTATGTAAAATAAAAATATTATATTCTATTCAAAACAGGAAAAAATGAGGAAACCGTCATGTCCTATAAATAATCAAAAATTCTAAGACATGTGATTGACATTGTGTCATCAACTCGCTCTGGGCCAGCGTGGTGGATTATAGCTCGCTCCCTCTCATAGAGGAGGCCTGTATACCAGCAGTGGCCAGTGGGAACGTTGTTGTGCCGACTGGTACTATTATCACAAACCGGGAATATTTCATTTATTTTCCCAACATCAGTTGATGTTTGAGTGTCAAGCTCCAGTTGTGATGCTGGTCTTGACTAAATGAAACTACTGCTTCCGACATAATGACTGTATTGACTGGGTGGTTAACAAATGTATTAGCAAATGGCCGATGTATGCGTACGGTAAGTGACGACGAGCGAGTGTCCCTCGGTATGGTCGAGGAGCTAGCGTTAGGTGGGGGGTTATTAAGATGACGTAGAATCGTATGGCGCGAACCCACTATCCTTCGCGATGTGATGGTCCGCAGCAGTTTATGTAACTTCTTCTCACGTTATTTCTCTCTTTGTTACAGTCGAAAGCGCTAGGCAGAGTACTATTCGACGAGGTATGTCGGCAGCTACACCTTCTAGAAGCGGATTACTTCGGCTTGGAGTATCTGGACGCCAACGGTACGAAAGTATGGGTAAGTTATCCACTTCTATTATTTAGTTTTGTTAAGTCACCTGTAGTTATAGACCTTAAAAGTTCAGCCAAAATATACGAAGCCTAAAGCAGCTGCCTCTAGATTACTAGGACTTGGGATTTTTTAACAGAATTATATTCTGTCCTGATACTGTTGTGTATGTTTGATCATGTTCTGTCAACAGTCATCGTCCACTAAAGTAACGGTTATTTGGTTGTCAAACCATAACCACGGATTTGTTGAAGGTGTAAAATCAAATGGCTGAGAACAATGCAGGTCACTCACAACATAAATATATTATTTATTGTTACGAAAACAACCTATTAGCTAAGAATAACTAACTGATCATTGAATATGAATGAAAGAAAAACAAACCAACCAACTAGCAGCTGTAATGGCCTAAATCATAGATGACTGATTGAATTAAACTGCTTATTGCATACATTTCCTTGAGAAACCCAGACGATTGTTTCGTAGACGTCACATAAATATCAACGTGACAGTAAGAGCACTTGCTTTCAATTGATCCCTAACTTCCAACGCCCTGATACATTAAACTTGACATTGAGTGACAAAGGGTACTCCAGTCTCATCTCTGAGGAACTCAAATTACATAAATAACGAAGTATATCCAGTCCTTTCACAAGTTTTTATCTCTGACAGATGCAGTCTCTTAGTAACCTTGTTGTAACAAGAATAAAGATCATTGTAATTTAGACAGACTTAGTGACAAGAGACAGCAACCTTTGCAATGTCAAAATCACAGTACCCTACTGTGATATTGACGGTGTTGCAAAGTCAGAGATAAAATAATTGTGAATATGGACTGTACAGTATCCGCGCGATAAACACACATCGGGCTTTAAGGGTTGCGCCACATCTATCAGCAAGGAATCGCATTTTTCCATACTTCTGTCCATTTCTGTCGCTTAGAACCGTCTTTTGCTAGAGCGAGAGAAACAGAGCGTACTGTCGAGCGCATCGTCGATACTACTGCGTACGATAGCATACTCGCGGTGTTTCTCGCTCTAACAAGTGACGGTTTTGAGTAGGGCTTGGGAACCGGGTTTCGGTCCCACAGTAAAACCCGACAAAAATCGGCTTTCGCATGCCCTAGTTCTGAGCAACAGAAAAGTAAAGGAGCATAGAAAAGTGCGATTACATGCTGATATAGTAGGTAATATCCTAAAAAGAAAATGTCACATATGAGAGACCGAGACGACGATGTACAACAACAAATTTTTTTATAAACCTCGTTGCACCATTTTTACGGTCAGGTAATGTAGCTACTTTAATGCTTTTAAACATAATGCAAGGCAAACGGTAATTTGTGAGGTTTTAAGGAGCGTATGAGAGTGACACTTTGAACTCTAGAAGAGACTGTTTCACAAGTATGAGTGACAGAGACGAAACGACGCTCTTCGAAGACAAACTTTTTATAAACCTCGTTGCACCATTTTTATGGTTGGGTGATGTAGCTACTTTACTGCTTTTAAAAGTAATGCAAGGCAAACGGCAATTTGTGAGGTTTTATGGAGCGCATGAGAGTGCAAGCAACGTCCCACATGAAGAGACACTAACCTTAATTGACGTCCGTTTTAAAGGTCAAATGTCCTCAGTACTGTGCATTTGAAAAATGCATTCACGTGGAGAAACAAGCAATTTTTAAGGGACAATTTTTTGACTACTGGGCCTGCTCTAGAACTCAAATTTCGCCTGATGGATAACAATGAATGAGGTCTACGATAGAACTAGCGCGGCCAGAAGGTGCCTGTTCGGAAGGAATACCTATCAAATTATCAAGTAGGTTTATTTAAGACCTCTATGGAAAATCGCATGGTATTCTTTTACTGAACATATGGTTGTTCCACTAAAGAGCTGAACATCAGTTACCATCAGTAGCAATAGGTTCCAGTTATGTAAAACATTACTCAAGTGCAGTAAAGCGTTATCTTGGAAACCTTACATACTCAACAATTGAGTGCAACGTTAATTGGATAGCGCTAAATCTGATGTTAGAGACGGGAAGCAGACATCGAGGCGCTACGCAGACGAAGTAGTTTTTATTCCCGAGTTTCGGCAACTGGCAACTTGCAAATACTTGTTTATCGAGTTTACCTGCGAATGACCTCACAGGTAGACCGACGAGGTTGCTGGCTATTTATCTGGAAAATCCTGTGGATTCATTAATTCTTAGACCTCTCCAGTCCGGGCGTTTCATGTGCACCTATATATATTGGCGAATTTACAGTGAGTTCTCCTTTCGTACAGTATAATGATGAAAAGGATTTTCATGTCTATTCATGATTGAACGGCAACTTTAATGGGTCCCTTGCGTACAATTCGAACAATGGCAATTGTGCAGGCCTCCCAAATCGTTCCGTATGTCCTGCAATCGTTGTAGTGTTGTATATCAATCCATAAATGAATGGAAATAAAATAAATAAATGTCAGTTAATGGAGATGGGATGTCTTGTAAATCTGGAAATGATACTTGCATAAAATTATCAGGAAGCAAGCATAATAAAACTTCGTAACACTAGTTTGCTGTTGTGACCTAATTTTAAAAAGAAATAGTGTCCTCTTTCTTACTTCAAGATTTAGTAGTGTAGTGCACTATTATACAAAGAAGGAAGTATGGTCACTCGTAAATACACAGACTACGTTATGTAAAAGAATACAATGTAATGTAAGATACTGAGTTGGATTTTATATCGCCAGTTCCAGTTCTAGTACGATGCATTGTAAATCATATTGAATAATGCAACACGAAAAATGTTGTTGTGTAATGTGGGTCTTGAATATAATATTTATTTATTTTTCTGAAAGAGTCATCTGTTTATGCCCTGACAAAATATTTTAAACAACTTTCAAAGAGCTCACAAATAAAAATGGAGGGCCCTTTAGAACGCTTGATGAACGACTTCGAAAGGGCTGTAGGTGTCTCACGGTAAGGTATATAGAGACGAAAGTTACCATTAACGAAGAAACTAATAAATTGAACGAACTAAGATCACGCCAAAAAGCACTCATTTTACAGATCGAAGCGTAAGCTGACGCTAAGTTTTAGTCTGCGTATCCCTGAATATTAATCGTAACGCTTAATGTATTTTCGACTAGGTCAGCAACCCTCAGATTTTGGCATTAGTCTGGGACCGTATTTATAACCCAATTTTATACCTCACGATAATTTTTATATTCTTTTTCCACCAGTACTGGTTAGACTCCGAGAAGCCGATGTGCCGGCAAGTGGGCCTATCGATGCTGGAGCCGACGCTGCGCTTCTGCGTCAAGTTCTACACATCAGATCCTGCAAGACTGGAGGAGGAGTTCACACGCTACCTGTTCTGTTTGCAAGTGAAGAAGGACCTCGCTACAGGGTGCATACAGTGCAATGAGAATACGGCTGCGCTTATGGCCAGCTATATTGTGCAAGGTGAGAAAACTGAGGGGTTTAGTTGGGTCTTGTAGGCCGAGGTTAATTAGGATTATCTCAAATGTGCTTCAGGAAGGATTAAGTATAGTTCCCCCCATATTGCGTGTGTGCGTGACTTTCAGGAATTTTGCGATGCCATCGCTCGTGCCACGTAACGTCTGTAATTCGAACCTCGTGTATTTTTGACATCACATATTCTCTATCACTAGCTATGTAGTACAATCCCTGTGAATTTATTTGTATTTGTACATATTGGTCAAAATAAACTTTGTAATCTGAGACAAGAGCTAATAAATATTTGACAGAAAACCGCATACATATTCCATACAATCTAAAAATACAAAATGCCTTCTTCCACTACTTTGAAAATTACGCGAAGATAAGTTAACTTTCGAATTTTCAATTCAATAAATCTTGTTGACACACCTATCATCACACACGTGTCAAAGACAAATAATTCATTTAAGATTATCCAAGTTCATAAGCCATGTTGCGGCCGTAACAAAGTCCCTCCTCATAATAGCCTGGATACAAAATTCACGAGCAGACAAACAACGTGTGGCCTTAAAACTTGTATGGAGCTTGCAAACTTCGCTCGTCACACGACGCAACTGTAATAACGTAGTTTGACCTAAATCATCAACAATTCCATATTAATAGCGAAACGGCCATGTCGGCTAGTTCCATATTAACGTCCAGTTAGTATTCGTGACACCCTGTATACTGGTAACTAGGCTGATAATACGAGGTGTTAACGAACCCTTCACGAAGCCGTCAACCAAGCATTCTGAACATCGAAGTAACCAACTCTTCGCAAAAATTATTTTTGGGAAACGACATTTTTTTTGAGGTGAAAAGCCACGTTTTACGGTAGGACTCAATGTAACGCACTCAAAACATTGTGCTGATGGATGCATTGAATAGTACGAGGGTCGTGGAGGTAATTAAAGTAAAGTTATAACATTAAAAATTTGTATTAAAAAAAAACTTATGAAAAAGTTGAAACTTTGACCCAAAGGTTGACTGGTAGAGAATGCCTTGTGGCATTAAGTCCGTCTATGTACCACTCTTGTATATGAAGTTTAAATAAATAAATAAATAAACTTTGACAAGTGCCTTTCGACTTCGTGAACCGTACTTTTACACCCATTGCACTCGTTCAGTAATTCCAGTTGGACGGTATTCATTGTCTCTATAGAAATACTATGAAAGTATGAACTCATCGTCATCACGCCTGTAATTTTTGAAAGGTTAGGCAAGTGTGCCTATAAGTTCATCTACATTAAGGTTAAGCCTCGTGAAATAAGAGTCGAGCCTATTGCCATCAACCGAGCATAAATCCAAACTCCGTGAATACGAAATTCCTGATGAAAAACCCAATAGCAATTTTGCCCGACACGGGAATCGAGCCCTCACGAAAACCTTATGCTCATCATTAGCACTCGTGACCACTAGAGGCTGTCCATAGGATGAGGTGGACGCAAAGAGGGGCATTTTCTTTAACCGGCTGTCTCCTCCAGCGGGTTGTGGATGATGATGATGGCCAGCTTCCGTTTTGACATTCATTTCAGAAAAGTCCAGAACTGAGCAGTTTTTGTAAGGATATCAATTTAAACCAACTTCTCTCTTACTCTTAGCGGAATGCGGCGACTTCGTGCCAGAAGACTACCCGGACCACACGTACCTCAGCGGGTACAAATTCTTCCCCGGACAGGACTCGGAGTCCGAGAGGCGGATAATGGAGAACCATAAGAAACATCTGTAAGTTCCATATTTCAATAAAACAGGTATATTACATGTTATGAATGTCTCCGTCTGTTGGTTTCAATTTTGCCCGTTAAGTTGCCGTAGTAAAATTAAAGAACGGATATTAGAGTATTATTTTCTACCCACACACGAAAAGTATTGCATGGGCACGGAAATAGCTGTAAAAATAATTTGATAAAATAAAAGTTGTTTCTGTGCAGCGCACCAATAATGCCGATACTGGATTATAATTAAATATATTGGGTCAAATGAAAATAGCTAGCAAAACTCCGCAGAATTGATGGATATCGATAACTAAACATGGTAAAACAACGAAAAAGCACTAAATTAAGTTACCAAATTCTCGGTTTTTACTTGCCAACCAAACCTTTTTAAAGAACTTTCCAGACGTTTTCGCATCAATAGTATTTCATCCTAACTCATTAACGATTCCCGCAATCATTAATTTACGTAATACTAAAACCGAAGTTCTTACATAAACAAGAGCCAAGCAACAAAAGTCTGCAGATTTATGGAAACGAGATAAAACACTGTAATCGAAATAATTGAACCAATCAGAAGAGTTGTAGTGATTGTTTTTTTTTCTTTTCTTTGCAGAGGCCAGAGCCCTGCGGAGGCCGACTTAAACTTATTAGAAACGGCGCGAAGATGTGAATTATATGGTGAGTAGATTTTTCAATTTTTTAAAAAAGGTTTTGTGATTAGACTTCACAAAACCATTACACACATTATGATGTGTGGTTATTCTTGTGAATATTATAGTGTCGATGAATAAGGTTTTATGCATGCGACTAAAAGAGTAATGGACATGAATGTTGATGGATGGAGAGGCAGAGGAAGGCCAAAGAAAAAATGAATGGATTGTGTGAAGACTAACATGAAAAGAGAGAATGATGCCGTGACATCTGACAGGGGAGAATGGAAGAAGAAAACGTGTTGCACCGACTCCAAGTAGAATGGGACAAGAGCAGGAATATGATTATGAATAAGGTTTTAAAAGATCGAGTAGTGCGCCTATAACACTTGATCCTTTCACGACAAAGCGACCTAAGGCGACGACAAAAAAAACCGCAGCGACAAAGTCGCCCAAACACTATTAAAAACGATACGACTTGTCCTTGTACTTGTCTAGGTAATTTTAAGAAATAACTTCCGTAGATCACATTGTCTCCGGTTGTCATTTCATAGTCACGTCACAGTCGCGTTCCTCTATCGAAATAATATCTAATACCTATCAAGAATCAAATGACCTAATAAAATACCGTCATCATCTGCCTAGCTTTTTCCCAACTATGTTAGGGTCGGCTTCCAGTCTAACCAGATGCAATTGAATACCAGGATTCTACATGGAGCGACTGCCTAACTGACCTCCATAATCCAGTTAGTACTGGGTAATACGTGGTAAGACTGACCCTTGGTAAGACTGGTTGTCAGACTTTTCGGGCCACTGACTAACTGTATCGACTGTCAAAGGTCTACAAATGACAGCCGGGACCAACGGCTTAACGTGTTTACCGAGGCACGGAGGAAACTCGGTATGTAATGGGTGGTACACATCCATACACCAACCTAGGCAAGCACGGCTTAACCTAAAGATCGAGCCGAGCGACTGTGATTATTTAGCCATGAGCTCCTTAATCCTCTATCGAAATAAAAGTACCGATCAAAAATCAAATCACCGTAACTAACACAATATCGTAATTCATGAAATTTTGGTTTCAGGTATAAAAATGCACCCAGCAAAAGACCACGAAAGCGTTCCGTTAAACCTCGCGGTCGCGCACCTTGGAATCATAGTGTTCCAGAACTATACCAAGATCAACACCTTCAGTTGGGCCAAGATACGGAAAATATCGTTCAAGAGGAAAAAGTTCCTCATCAAGCTGCATCCTGAAGGTTACGTTAGTGTAAGTCCATTTCTAACATAACATCGCGCCTGTAATCCCCGAAGGGTTAGGCAGAGGTGTGCCTAATAGTACACCCACATTTTGCCAGTTATGATTAAGTCCCATATACTAGGGGGTGAGCCTATTGCCATGAACCAGGCACAAATTCAGACTCGGTGGTTGCTACTGAGAAATGTCAGATGGAAACACCCAATAACGATTTTCCCGACACGGTAATCGAACCCAGGCCCTCATGCTCACTAGACCACTGAGCCAGTCATTTATGTAACTATAATACTCACTAGAGTGAGAAACTACTGCGTAGTTGTATTTCAATGACCTATTTGAAGAAACCTTTTTTTTTTTATGCCTATTTCTCTTTTATCCCAATAACACAACAGCCGTATGAAATTCGCGCTCACGCTCCTGTGACCTATCAGCTGTTAGCCGCGTGACGCCGTTCTGTATCATTACTATCGTACCATGCAACAGTGGGTAGGCAGAGCATAATGGGCGACAGAATGGCGTCAATAATTACCAGTCACTCTTGATAAATGACATTTTCTCTTTTTCTCTCAGGGTTACTACCGTGACGTAGTAGAATTCTTCTTCGACGGTCGCAATGAATGCAAAAACTTTTGGAAGAAGTGCGTGGAGAACCACGGGTTCTTCCGCTGTTCGAGTGTGCAGCGACAGCCGAGACAGAGGACCAGGGTCATATCTAGAGGATCCTCGTTTAGGTAAGTGTGGCGACATCTATACCGCCACGTATGATTTAAACTGACATATCCTGCAAAGCATACACCGGGTTTATTTTCAATAACCAGCCAAATTTTTAGAGAAGATTCAGAATCGATATTATTTTCAATTTATAAAATAAAAAAAGATTTTTCTTAACGTCTTTAGTCATTCGCTTCTAAAAACAAAACGTGTGGAAATCATAACGTTGACGTTGGGCAATAGCTCACTAGTCACAATACCAGTCTGGTCAGAGGATTCTCCCGAAGAAGTCCCTTATCGAGGATGAGGAAAACCGTAATGAATTATACGACCATTAAGGACTAAGGGGGTGCGGTATTAGCTTAAAAAACCTCACGTGGTTAAAGGATGACCCCTAACTTACAAAAGAAATGCTAAACATATTTCAGTCATCTTCCCAAAAACTAAATGAGTTAACTTTAATTAAATAAGTACGTTTGTCTGTTTTGAAACTTGTTCAAAACAAACTTATTTTCCTTTAGCGGTACAACAACTTCTGACATACATAATTGCCGTGAAGCGAGCTTTCCCAAACACGAAAGCAAAACTGTCATAACTTTTGAGCTCATGTCCTTAGGGTATTCAATGTTGTTTGCTGTGCGCCCGACCGTTACATAAACGGTGTAAATAGACCCTTAATGAAGCCGAAAGTCACTTGTTCTTCTTTTCGTCATTGCGATCACTTTTTTGTTCTGGACCATACCTGGGAACTAGGAACCTTCTAGTTACGGAGATCTTGGAGGTCAAAGTTTCACCTTTTTCACATTTTTTTATTCAATTTTTTATTTTTTTTGTAACAAACACTTTAATTACGTCAACGAATCCCGTACTATTCAGTGCATCCACAAATTGCGCTCAAATTTTTGACTGCGTTACATTGAGTTTTACCGTAAAACGTGATTATTCACCCAAAAAAAAAGTCGTTTCCCAGCAATATTTTTTGCGTAGGGTTACTTAGTTAGAACAGTACCGAATGCTTGGTTGATGGCTTAGCTAAGGGTCCGTTTACACCCTGATAATTCTGTGCAGCGCCACCTATATGAATCAATGCTTGATACAAATGGCTATGGGGGTGCCACAACTATAGACACGAATCGGCAAAAAAGCGAATAGTTCTATACGGGTGGCGAGTCGCGTTTCTCGAACCTAAAGCCACGTTGACAAGATCAGAGTATGCCCGGACTGAGTGGACTCGGATACCTATACGAACGCAACTCGTGTTGTGGCAACCCACCCGATTGCGCTCGGATTATGGTTTACTACAATGCGAGTTGCGATCGAGTAGTTATTCGAGTCCACTGGGTCCTCGGTCATACTCTGACCGTGTCAACGCGGCTTTACTCTTTCTGACTGGCTGAAGCTTATTCCGCGTCGTAAAGTATGGTCACTTCCTAAAGCTATCCGATATCATCGTGTTTAAAAGATAAACATTACTACTTCCTTTATTTATTTCTTCACACATTAATTACATTTTTTAATATTGAAATATTAAAAAATGAAATCTAAAATAATATAAAAAAAACACATTTAAAAATATAAAAATAGTCCACCAGTTTCGGGAACAAGCTACCGATGCTCAGGGCTCCAGAGAGAGGAACCTCCTAACAATACGAGCCGTGTCCAGGAGTACCGCTTTCTGAATCAAACTCTTGATCCAACTGCCTAACGAGAGCAGTTTATTGGTTGAGGCTCTTGGCAACTATTGCTCAATATTTATCATCTTATTCTCTTTGTAGGTATAGCGGTAAAACCCAGAAACAAATCGTCGAGTACGTGCGAGACAACTACGTGAAGCGACAGACATTCCAGAGGTACGTTCATACTCAACACATTACTGTATATAAGCTTAGCTATATTGGCAGACTCAAGTAGAATTAAAACAGACGTGGGATAAAGCTACTAAGGATGAATTTCACTAATGAAATTGTACACGATCAGGAGATCTAAACCACGTTCAAGAGATATCAGTGTCGTGATTCATATAGATTATTGACAATGACAGTTCTTGAGCGCCGTTTAGACGTAGTTTAGTAATGAAATTCGTTCTAAAAGTGAAAAGAGTAATTTTATCTCGCGTCGAACCAAATAATGCATGTATAAAAAATAATATTATATCAGCTTAAGCCGCTAGTTGAAAATTTTCTTACTGTAACTTATTTATACCGCTAGGTGTAGCTAGACAACGCTTATACAGGGTGGTTGGTTAACGGTCAGCAATACTTTAAGGGAGTGAAGAACTCATAAAAATAAGCATCTTTTACTATTAGTGAAATATGAAAAAAAATCGGCTGTTCTCTACATTTTTTTTTTTCAAATTACGCGACTGTAAATGTATGCAGCAGCTGATATTTTTTCACGATTTCACGGTCAGTACCATAGTTAAAGTCGTGCATTTTGATGAGTACTACACAACTTTAAAATATTGCTCACGTTTAACAAATCATTCAGTAGATGTAACATAGTTTGTAACCATACAAACCAAGGTTTAGGTAGGATGTACGGGAATTCTAACATAAGTTAATACTAGCCTAAGTGTTTCCTAAAGGTGAGTGGTTAGCATGGGCTGGGAGACACACGAGCTTTTGGTTTTGTCTTGTGGGCGTTTGTGTGACAAGAGAAGCGACTCGTAACGAACAGATGCATGATGTAAACAACAGTCCCTCGAACTATAACGATTGGTTAGCGTGAGGCTTCGATAGTTTTGTATTAATCGATGGTGATTACTCACTCTGTTCACGAAATATCGAAACGCACAACACTTTGCACGATGTGTGCAAAATTAAATTAAGAAAATATGTTTTCGATTTATGTAGGAATCTAACTTGGGTTTGTTTTAAACGACAAATTTTTAATTACTACATTGAAATAACTTTTAATAGTTTACGAAAAATAAAAAATATTCACGTGAAATAAAAATGGCGTCGTGGAGATTTTACACGGTGTGATCGATTTTTTAATACTAAAAACATTAATGGTGATAAATAATGTTATAAAAATAACTAGATAAAACCCAAGTTAGTTTACCTACATGCAGCGAAATAATATTTTCAACGTTAAATTTTGCACACTCTGTGGAAAGTGTCGTGTAATCTGTTAAATCGTGAGCAGAGCATAGCATATACTCGAGCATGCGCTGTATCCGTTGAAATTTCCGCTTCTTCTAAACGAGTGCGGTGTAGTGGCGAGTGCGTTGCGTTGCGACGGCACTGACAATCGGTCGGAGGATGGTGTTGTCGTATCACGTAGGGTTTGTCTATGATGGGTCTGCGCTCTGATTGGTTCATTTAAACGTCGCGTAAAACCAAACCTAGACTTCCAAAGCTAAAGTTAAAATAATCCACCCTACGGTTCCACTATAGTTAGCCGGACACTAGAACTTAGTTGGGCAAGCTTGCTTTACGCACGAGGACCGCAGGCCCGTCGCGGCGCGACGCGTATCGTAAGGGCACAGATTACATACTGTACAGATGCTCCACTTCCTACATTCTACCACGTACGATCATATGCGCAACGCACGTTTAAAAGTCCAAAGGGTACAGTGGCTCCTTTGACGATGTCCAGTATCTGCTAACGGCCATCTTGCCTGTGCAATTTCGACAATCGTCTTTCAGATTTGCACCGTATGGCATGATGCTTCTCATCTCCCTCACAAGCTTTGGATTACGTTATACAGTATGATTTAAGCTAGACCGTGGCGGGCGCGAGCTATGCCACGATCGGGGCACGGATCCAAAACTTCACGATCATTTCATAATGAAGTAGTTTATGCTACACCGTGCGGTATCCATGCCCCGTACGATTATTGGTCCTTACAAATCGAGCAGACGCAGACTTGCATTGCGCCTGTGACGTCTTTAAAATAAATCATCCCAAACAAGTGTCTTGGCCGTGCAGCTGATAACGAATGTAGAAAGTCGAGTATATGTCTTAGGGAAATGTCTGTGGGCTTATTAGCAGAGTAAGACAGTAAATAAACACCTGTTAAGTGGAGGTAGGGGTAAAGCTCAGTGCACAGATATTTTGTCCACGTATGTGATCTGTGATAAGGGCGGCCACACACTCGGGTATCGGGTACAGTGCGAAACCAAAAGCTGGTGTCTCGTCACCATCCTCTGCCCGACTGTCGGCAGGTCGGGCTCGTTCCGCGCGTCGCGCTCCGTGTGCGGCTCGCGCGGCAACGTGGCGCCCCCGCCCGCGCCGCTCAACCAGAGCCTCTCCGCGCACCCGCTGCTGCCGCTGCCGCCCGGCTCCGACGGTACGTACGAACCCACACGAACATGCCCGAACGTAGGGTAACGGAACGTAGAGCGCGTCATGGTTCTTTTGGCATGAAATAACGACGCCATCTTGGTTTTTTCAAAACAATTGTCACAGATAATATTCACGATGTTTATCACGTTCTCCTGTTAATGTCATTCAAGTGCCCAAAGAACTATGATGAAAGAACTATGATGCACAAAACGATGTGTTTAATGATGTTTTGTGTTTTATATTGTGATTTTTTTCTCAACTTTAATTTAAACCTGTATTCAATTTGTTTTCTGTTTCTATCGTTCGTTTTCTTCAAGCTTTAGGTTTTTTTTGTTCAGTCGATGTATATATTACTATTATATTACCCTTTCAAATCGTTCGTCGCGTGTTCTGTCCTGCTCACATATTCTGCGTTACCAAATTTCGGTGTGTATTGCAGCGATTTCCCTGGAGTGGGACAAGCAACCTCACTACCTGGAGGCTTCTCTGATGATGAAGGGCTACAGTGCGGAGGAGGCGCGCGCGGCGGCGGAGCGGGCGCGCCGGCCGGCGGCCGCGACTCGCCCGGCGCTCGTAGCTACCGCCTATGCCAGCACGAGAGACAAGGTAATATTATGTGGTGTATGTAACCGGGTGTTGACTGACTGATCAGCGAGGCCTCTCGTTCGATATAGCCGCGATGGAAGCTGGCTCTTGCAAACGGCAAATCACGGGTAAAGTTTGAATAAACGCAAAACTGGACGTGTCACCCACGTCGATCGAGCGTTTTCTTGCTAGATCGGTTACCCGGCTTATGAATAACGCCTTAGAGTAATTGAAACTGCTTCCAAAAAAATACTTAAGGTTGCATTACATTTTCTTTCTAAATAAGAATTAGTACAACTTTTTAGTTTTTTGTGCTTTCTAGATTGATTTGATTTGTTGTAACACCAGAATAAGCCTGGAATTAATTATACAGTCAATAACAGACTTGTTTCTAGAGATAAGCGTAGACAAATCTTAAAACAATCATAATCTATTTCTCGACGCTTTTATTTCAACTTCACATAGATTTGTATTTGTTTCTTTCAGCTTTCGAAACTGTACAGCAATCAAATCGTAAGGGCCCAATACAAATTGGTGGTTTTTATTTTCGAATGTTTCTAAAATGTTTGATGGATCATCTCTAACTTTCTTTGTTGTCATATCGTCTCGTCATCTTGTCTATTTTGGTTACATACATTCACTACTTAGCACCGCTACTACGAGACTAGATAGTAAAAATAAGAACAACTAACTGGAACGACAAGGGGTCCAGGAATAATTTTGAACTCAATATATACCTCTTAAGTATCGAATTTCGATTCAAGTAGCGTCACATCACTAAAGTAAACTTTGGTATTATTTCTTAACTTTTGCACTAGTGTCGTACAATCCATCAGATAAAGTATCGTAAAAAAAATACCTTTGTAGAATAAAGTAAAAAGATTATAATTGTGTAACCGAACTAGACAAAACAGGCATGGTTCAAGATTCACGGCTCTTTTATTTACTCTCTACATGTACAACACTCATTTGACTGATCAAATTTATACGCTACAAATCATATTTTTCTAATTTCTTATCAAGGTGTTACTTAATTCTGCTATCTGTAGTGAATCGCAGAGGCATTTATTAAAACAAGAGTTTTTGATGATACCTTATCTTTTTCTTAATACTTACTCGACTTCACTATACCGTTAAAACTTTATTCTTAAAATTACACAAGTATCTTTACATTACGTCTTTCGAACATAATCCCATTTCCAATACATTTGTGGGTGGAGGGTATCAAATGCAAGTTTTAACGCACAAATCCGGTCATCTCGCACACTTTCCGTAACGCACTTACGGCACGGGGATCCATTTCTATGTAACCCGCCAACTTTTACGGCTAGCCTCGTAAATAATAGCGTATCGTTTGCCAGGCTCCCGAGCTAGTGACCCATGCCGAGGTCAATCATCATCCTACGGAGGATTCGCCTCTGCCTCATCGGACGACGACACCATTGGTTTGTACATTCTCTGATGACCGTTATTAAGTTCTTACGTAAAGTCAAAATGTAACCGTTCTCCATGTGTCGTGCAGGTTTCTCCGGAGAGTACATGGAGCCAGGCGAGTTTGCCGCGTGCGCGTGGGCTCGGCCGCGCGCCCACTCCGCCGCCGCGTGCGCGCCCAGGTCAGAGCCCCCCCGCCTCGCCCCCCCCGCCCCGCTCGCCCCGCTCCCCGCGCACCGCGCGACCTGCACCGCCCCACGCCGCCGAGCCCCCCTCTAGCGGTTACCCGGACTTCGTGCTCGCGAAACATTCCTCGAGCTTTAAGAAGTCCTCCGAGCGGCTCGAGTATGAGCTGTCGCAGAGCAACATCTACTCCGCCTGCCCGTCCACGCGCTCGAGCCGCTCGGGCGGCTCGCTGCGCATCGAGGAGGACGACGAGTCGCCCGAGCGGGCCGGACGAGCGCGCATCACGTGGCGGCGCAGCGCGTCGTGCCGCAACCTGCGCGACTACAGCTTCGACGAGGCCGGCCGCGCCAAGCGCCGCCGCGACGCGCGCTCGCTGCTGGCGTCGCTGGACGCGCTGCAGCGCCTGGACTCGCCCGTGTCGCGCTACGACGAGGCTCGCACGCGCGCCTTCGTGTTCGGCGAGCGCGGCTCCGTGGAGTCGGCCGGCTTGCTGCTGGGCCGCGCCTATTCCTCTTCGTTTCCAGGTGCCATCGGTGAGGTCTGCGATCGGCGAGACCTGCAGTCGTTCGCACGCACGGGCTCGCAGGACGACCTGTCGCACGATAGTTACGAGGTTATCGAGCGGTCCGACGACGAGTCGGAGACGCGACGCTACGCGCGCATCGCGCCGGTCGGGCGCCGCAGCACGGCTCGCACGCGCTCGTGCTCGCTGGACTCAGGTAACGACCTGCCGTCCGACGACGACCGCTCGCTGTCGCACCTATCGGAGAGCGACGACCACGAGGGCGCGCCCGACGAGGTGGTGTGCCACTACCGCAGCAACAACGACATCCAGCTCGATCCCTTCCTCGTCGACGACCCGCGAGTCCTACCCCGAGAAAAACTATCTGTGCGCTCCGATGGGAATTTCTATAAGGAAATTAAACGTGCACTCGGCTCGCGAACGTCTAGCCAGGAGTCGAAGAGTGACATTTATGATTCTAAAATATCCAAGAGTAGTGCTGAATCTAGCAAAAAATCGCGGGACAGCGTTTATCATACGGACAGTAAGAAATCTCGCGAGACTCTCAAAAGCAAAAGCTCCGATAGGTCCGGCTCGCGAACTTCTAGCCAGGACTCCAAATCTGATTATTACGATTGTAAAAAGAATTTGTATGAGCCTGATGAAATTAGCATGAGGCGACGTAGTATTACTAGTATACAGAACGCTTACATAGACCCGTTCGAGCCCATTTCACCCTCGTCTAGTCCCGACTCGACCAAAGATTTCTTCGATACTCAAGCAACATTTATCAGTATGGAACAGCCGGAGTACCGGGAGAAATCGCTGTTCGACAAGTCACACGAAGACTTGATCGCCAATTTGGCGAATTCTCCCAATTACTATCTATCTACTCCGTACTCGACTTTTCCTAGCAATAGCAAGCATGTCAAGGAGCCTAGTCCATTGCATTCTGCCAGTTTACAAAATGTTGAATTAGATCAATTTTCTGGTCAGTTCGAATCAGATTCGAGTCCTCCGAAGAAATGTGACGAGTTATCAACAGAGGAGGAGGATATCGTCCCTAATACGACTCACATTTGGCCGGAAAAGATAGTCGGTCTCGATACCGAAATCGATGGTACAAGGGCTGCGAAAATCCACAGTTACCAGCGCCGTCGCTCTTCAGATACGGTGTTCAGTTTCGATAAAGAGAAGATAGAATCATTGACGCGGTCGATTAGCAAAGAGAACGCCCCATCGCATCTCGTGAAAGAGTCTTCGAATGAGTCTGATGTCAATGTGCGAGTCCTTCCAGCAATGGACAGCATTGAGTATGCTAAGAACAAAGCTAAGCAAAATGCTATCCAGTCTGGTACGGTTTCTATTCTCCAGTCTGAATTTGACAAGCGCGGCAAAGTCCACACTCATATCATTCGGAAAGAGAACTTGAAGGAAGAATTAATGGCAAAGACTCACTTCGACGAATATAATCCTAAGCTTATCCTTGAGACTAGTTCAAGCAGCCGATTGGCCGACACTACAGTTCCTTACACTCATCCGACTGTAGAACGAACTAAGAGTGATCCTAACAGCTTAGCTAATAGACCTCGCTTCAGCAGTGTTAATTCTCGCAGACATGTGTTAATGCACCAGAAATCTATCGACTTAACACCAGCAGAATCCAGCGATGAAGATTATATGTTCCGTCAAATACCCAGTGCTCCGCCAATCGCGACTAAGCGGTCACATTTCGAACTGCCCTCAAGGCTGCCAGATCATATTCGTCCTCAATTCGATCTGCCTAAGAACTACTTCAAAGAATTCGATGCGTTCAAAGCAGGTTTCAAGGATAATAAGAAGGTGGTCGATGATGGTTATGATATTCCTTATGTATTACATAAGCGACATGTTATGAATGGAACTGCTCCATCTCCTCATGACGATCAACGACAGCCCCCAGATATCGTGATGCTTCCACCACAGAATGGTCGCCATGTAGTCAGTGCTCACCCAAGGTGCAAGTATCATGATCATCCTAAGTCACCACGTTCGCCCAAGTCGCCGAAATCTCCTAAATCACCGAAGTCGCCTAAATCACCAAAATCGCCAAAGTCCCCGAAATCACCCAAGTCTCCTAAATCGCCACGTAACAGTATACAAGTTGAACACACTTCGAAGTTCCTCGAGGTTGAGAATCGAGACTTCTTGTTCACACAAAATATCGATCTATCTAAAGTAGACCCAGTGACCTTAGAAGTGGACAAAAGCGGTCAACTGCAACATTTACCGAGTCCTAAGAGGGACATTACTAAAAACTTAGATCCTGTTCTACTTGAAACGCTCAATAATAAACTGAGTCAGATAGAAAGCGATTCTGCGACAAGTTCTAAAACAGACAGTATCCGACAAGAGACCATGTACCCTTGCGACATAAAGTTCACCATCAACGGCCGTAACGTGCAACAACCGCCTATTTGCAAAGAGCCAAAGCCTTTGACCGCTGCGGAAAAATTACGAGCCGACATCAAATCGAAGTCAGAAAAGGTACCGTCGAAAAGAGGCCAAAAAGCTAGAGGTACCGGAAAGAAAGGCCCAGGAAGTAAAATTAAAGGGAAAAGTAATAACAAGATTAGGATTACTTCGTTCTCGTCGGATGATGAAAGCGTTGATTCTGATGATGTTTTCGGTACCACGGAAGCTGCACCGAAACTTGAATTTTCACCTCCTCAATCTCGCAAGGATTTGGAACCAATACTGCAGTTGGAATATGATAAGATTACCTCTGGGGCTTGGCACAGAGGCCAAACCATGAGTTCTACGGAAATCGAAGGCTCTCCGCCACAATGTAGGAAACTGGCCGAGTTAGAAGCTAAATACAATCCTCAAATTCTAGACAGCATGAGTGGTAACGCTACAGAATTACGCCGCATTTCGGAACGTTCGATTTCAATCCCAAGTTCAGAGGACGATATCGCTATAAAATTAACCGAGACTAAACAGTCGAGTAAGGAAAGCTCGCCTTGGGAGTACAACGAAAATATTCCCTCGCCAATTCTGGAAAGTATTGAGTTCCTCAAGTCTGACGATGAACACTTAGCTGATATGGAAATCCAGAAAGTGACAGGTATTCCTTCTGAAGATAAAGTTGAAACTAAGGATGAGAAAAAAGAAACGTCCACGCTTGGTGTGAAGAAAAGTCTAAGGGATGAGCTGATATCACCTATGCGTAAACCTGGTGGTACTCCAATACTGTTTGCTCATGCTAGATTAAATCTGTCTGAAGGGTCAGTATTCTCTCTCCAGCGTCAGAGTGCGACCTTAGACTCACCAACCGCTAGTCGCAGAGCTAAGAGCTTGGACACGCCAGTAATACAGTTACACAGACTCCCGCCTATGAATGCCTTTTCTTCGAAAGACGATACGGTTGAAGATATAAATGAAGAAGGCGAAATACTGGAGGAGAAACCTTTAATTGACGAGAAAGTAAAAGTAACTGTTCCGAAGAAAGACACTATTGATAAAATTGACGAAGTCGAAGAAGAACATCCAGATCACGAAGAGCTAAAGTCCGTTGTTATAGATAACGAAGAGATGCAGCTTTTAAATGACTTGGTTGAACATAGTAAACCGCGATCTTTCAAGCTCAGATATGATCGGATTAAGCTAAAGTCTCAAGCTGCACGTTCACCACTAAGCCGATCGCCGCTATCTCGCTCACCACTTTCAAAGTCGCCGTCACGATCGCCTACTTCTTCACTGAACTCGCCTAGAGGCAGCATCAGAAAGCTATCAGATCTGAGTGAAGATCAAATAGTGCCAGACATTGAGAGAATCAAACGTAAAGAAAAGAAGAAGCTAACTCTGAAACCTAAAGCTGATGAAAAACTGAAGCTAAGTAGCAAACTCAACAAAGGTGGTTCTTTAGACACGAATGCTACTAAAATAAAAGCTTTACAAACTCAAAAGTCCTTGCCGTCGTCTCTGAAAGAGCGTCCGGACTTCTTAACAGTACCTCCACTTGATATGGCCAGAGCCAAGAGCCAGGAGCTGGAACAAACAGCTAAGAAAATTGCCAAAGAAAAATCTAAGTCGTTGGAGAAGATGGATGTGAGACGTGGCAGTAGTAAGGAAAGAACCAAATCTCAAGAAGATAGCGATACAGAAATCGCTAAACGTAAAGAGAAGCAACAGATGTTGTTTGAAGCTGCTTTAAAACAAACGAAGACTTTGATTAGTCCAGTTAAAGACACAATGCCACCATTCCCACCACCACCAGAAGATAAGATCGTTGTCAAAACTGAAGGAGACAAGATAATTATTGAGACAAAGATAAATAGCAAGGTAGAAGACCACGTCTTTATCGCTAAATCTCCGAAGAAATTAGATAACAAGTTAACTGGGAAAATCAGTAGGAGTTTTGAAGACCAAAAGACACCGAAAACGCCCAATAAAATGAACAAGAGCATGGATGATAAATCGAGCCCATCAATGGAAGATAAGTTTGATGATTTGGCTGCTTTACAAAAATCACCCAAGACTTTGTCTAAAAAACAAGAAATTAAGCAACAGATAGAAGGCAAAGTTGTTTATCAAAAAATAAGTCCTGAAGCCAAATCCAAGAGCTTAGACAGGAAGGTAGAAATCCATTTGGATTCTAAAGCAAAATCGAAGAGTCTGGACCGTAATTACGTGACACCCGCGTCAATGCTGCCAGAAAATGAAAAACATTTCAAACAAGAAGTCGTCAAAGTAGACGTTCACCCAACTGTTGTTGAAGAACCAGAAATATTACCAAAAGACGACGTAAAAGAAACAAAGGAAATATCACCTTCAAACAGTTACAAAGACAAAACTGAAGATGACTCGTCCATGGAATGGATGACCAGCTCTCAAAACACAATCATTGAAAACGACACGCAAACAGTAATCATGGAACGTCGTAAAATGGATATCTACAACAAGCAAAGACAAACTGAACTTCAAGAAAGTAAGAGTAATCAGGACGTTCACTCGTTAGTGACTTCTGAACGAAAAGTAGAAGTGACTCGTTTGACCAGCGAGGAAGAATCTTTGACTGAAGTTAGCGATTTGAAAGTATCTGACGAAAGCAACATGCTCGGAATATCTTTGCCGTACATAGATGCTGACAGCTCATCAGATCAAGAACAGAAAAAAACCAAGATCCCCCGCGGTATGAGTGATGATTCTGGCTCATGGGTCACTGTCGATTACGAAGAGACTACATTAGACACTGAACTGCCTCTTTCCGATGCTAGTAGCAAAACCCGTGGAAGGAGAACCTTGGATCCTCAAGGAACATTTGACGAATCGTCGGCAAGCTTGATGGAGTTCTTAAAACAAGAATCCATATCACAAGTCATGTCTGATAGCGAAACTGAACGTGGTTCAAAAATGTCCCGTGAAACTCCTAAGAATATAGACTTGTCCATGAAATGGAAAAATAAGAACAAGATTATCGTGACACCGCCTCAAGAAAACAGTCCCACGATTGAGAGTATACCGTTTATTGATTCCAGTACATCGAAATCTAACAAGTCTGAAGGCGAACACACCGGTAGTTCTGGCAGTGATAAATCTCCGACGGAAATAAAACCAGATCAGAGAACTTTATTGACAGCTAAGTCAAAACGTAGTGAACTATTGAAGTTGAGTGCGGAACGTTCTCGAAGTTCCGAATCCACTTCGTGGACTAGCATTGAGAAAGATGTCAGTCCATCAAGTCACATCAAAGGTAGCTCCATTGACGACGAGTCTAGTGTTAGTTGTTCGATCGCTAGACCCCTGGGTATTTCGCAGGATATTGAAAAGTTGAATAAAAAAGATCGTGAATGCTTAGAAGAACTGAAACAAGCGATGGAATATGGAGAAGAACACTTGTTGTCTCAACATACATTATCTAGTGACCACTCAAAATCTAATTCGAAGTCACCTTCACCAATACCAGAAATTACTCGTATTGAAAGTCCTAGGAGTCCGTCAAAGTACGGTACTAGAAAGTCTCCTACTCCGACTTTAGAAAAGCAGGGTCAGGTGGATTCTCAGAAAGCTCCCACCGACTCTGAATCCAGTTCAGCATCCGAGAGTATTGATAGAACTGTTGAACAGTTATCACGGCCAACTGTTAAAAAGACTGGCCTTGAAAAAATAGGCAAGGCCGTTATTGAAGAATCTGAATCCAGTCAATCAGCTGCCTCTAAAGCTTCCGATATAGCAAAAGAACTGAAAAATACAGTTAAAAAGACTAAAATCGCTATTACTATATCTCAAGAGGACCAAAACACCACTATTGATTTCGATGATGACGGCAATGTCATTACGTCTTCATTTGAAAGGGGTGATATAATGAAAAAGAGGGCTCTCAAGGATCATGAAAAGAGTTCGTCTAAATCTAGTGTAGATACTACGACGACGACGACTCCTTCTAAAGGATCCCTTAGTGTTGATGACTCCTCGTCTCGTAGAAAGGGACGTCTACTTGACGACCAGAAAAGCTCATCCAAATCTAGTATGGATTCTCGCGGATCTCTTAGCGTTGAATCACGCGGGTCATTCGAGACAACAGAATCGACTTCTGGGTCTCTTGGTGAGGCTTATCGCCGCGGAGAAGAATTAAAACCAACATGGAGACCCTTCTTTGGTGCTTCGGGCAGTGAAAATAGTACGAGCATTGAAGAAGCTTGGATACCACAAGACCATGACGGCTACGAAAACTTGGCCATCAACAAGGAAGTTTTTGAGTATAATAACCAGAGGTTGTTAGATGACTTCCAAACGTTCTCGAAGAATCCTCCTCTATCTGCTAACACATCTAAAGATTCAACTGATGCAGACTTCACAGATGATCTGAACGATTTCCCGGTCAATTTCTTATATCCAGCAACTTCATCAAGCGGTGGTGGTACTTCGGATGTAGTTATAGGTTACGGACAAACGTTCGGTCGTACTTTATCACGCATATCAGAACGCAGCACTGCGTCTGAGAAGACCAGCGCTGACGAAGATTCTACGAAAGCTTGTTCTCGTTCAGAGAGTATTAATGAGGAGTCGCTTAACTCCAGTGATCATCAAGCTAGTCTTAGCTCTGACCCGCCTAGCAACGCCAACGTCGCTTACATATCAGACGCAGATAGACGCACTTCGGCAGAGATGCCGGACATACCAATAGATCAAACTAAAATAAGTGAAATGTACGAATCTAAACGAGATGTTGAGAAAGCTAGCAGGGCTTTTGATGCCTTAGATGCTAAGAAGACTGGTAGTCCAGGTAAGCAAGGATCACTTACTCCTGTGCCAGCATCGAAAGCATCTTCTGCCAGTGAGAGTCAGGAGTCCGATGATTGGCCATTACCGGAGTTGCCACCACAATCAGCGAGCAGGCCAGCTAACTTAGATGAGATTGGTAGAAAAGAGTCGAGTGATTTTGACCAATGGCCGTCACTCCCATCAAGCTTATTAGAGACACCTATCATAGAAAAAGTCCACATCTACTACATGAGTAACGAGCCAGAAATACCCACTAAAGTGACTTTACAATCGGAGAGTTCAAAAGATCATTTAGCAGGCTCAGATGATGACAGTGACACATTGAACAACGACGATGAATTAGAAAAGGATATACCAGAGTCGAAGTCAGAGAAGTCTGCTGAACGAAGCGAAGATACTTCTCCTAAAAATGCCAAACCTATCCCTTATGATCAATCAGGTTATATGGTAGAACCGTTGGAGAAACAAGATGAGTACACCTGTCATAAAAACGTAGTACCAAACTACGATAAGTCGTGTCTCAGTGGTACGATCAGTAAGGCAACTTGTCTTATGGGCGATGTAGGGTCCTGCTGTTCACGTTCAGAACATAAGTCTTTTAACATTAAAAGCAATTTGGAAGACAAGGTTATAATAAATCAGCCCCAAAAGTCTCCTACCAACCACAGTCCGATTTACGAGGATGATCACTTGTATGCTGATGATGTTTTCGGTGGAGAAAGCAAATCTCTCTCCCCAGATTTCGATAAAGGGTTTTCACAGCTAGGCACACAGAAGTATTCTTTCGGTTCGAATAATTCTGATACGTCTATCGATGATCTACTATCACAGACGAATGCCGAAGACACTGTTCGTGCAGCTACAAAGCTAAGTACAGGAAGCGCTGGTACTTGTAAGAGATGCAGTCATAGTAGCCATTCAGAGGAAGAAACCAGTTCTTTTGGGACTGATTTGGACGGTACAGTCAAAATAGGACTGCCTCAAAAGAAATGCACACACAGCTCGCATTCTGAGGACACGTCAATTTGTCTTAGTATCTCTGAATGGTCCACTGGTACGAACACGGTACGCCAGTACGCTAATCTATCGGCTTCTGAAAGCGTGTCAGTGCCTAAGAGTGACAAGTCTGATAAAGCGTCGAAAGTGTATTCATCTTCGCATGGGAGTAAGAAAAGCGAACAGAAACTGAAACTGGGTTCTCAGGCAGAAATGAGCTCTAAAAGCAGCAGTCTTGATAAGAGCTCGGAGAACATAAAGTATGACAAATTGTGCAGTTCCGATACTACTATTTCGAGGAAAGGTATGGACAGTAGTTCTGGTACAAAGAGCGATAGTACCTTAACTCTAGCTCAGTCTATATCGGACTGGTCTGCTAGTACCAGCCATACCCTCGTGGCTACAGCTCGAGATGACCAAGCAGATGCGGATAATACGAAATCCGATGACACAATAGTGAAAGATATTCATATCGATGAAAAACCTGATACAGAGATTATTATCACAAAAGTGTCGTCTCCTACAAAAGAAATTGAAGAAGCCAAAGAGCCAGTACTCAGATTGACTGCATCATACACTGGAAAAACAGATAAATCATCATCTATAAGTTACAGCGATAAATCAGATAAATCGAGCTCCAGCTCTTTAAGTAGCTTACAAAAGAATGGGGTACTGAGATTCGAAAACAAACAAGGTTTTCCCCCACAAGATCCTCACGAACGCTATCCAAAGGTCCCACCAAAAAGTTTGAGCTACGAGGAGGAAACACATAGATACTCGAAGCCTACCATGCGATGCGCGAGTGAAGATAGCAGCTTCAAACCTTACTTTGTAAGCGAACAGCCAGAGCTAGATATAGACATGCCATCTCAACTATACAGTCAGGAAGAAAAACATAGCGAACGCTATCAAAGCCAAGAATTTTCGAACATCATGCGTGAAGAAGGACCTGGTAGTAGTAAATTCATAAGGTCCGATTACAAGCCGTTGGCTAAACACGCAAGTTACGATGATAAGACTCTGTCGAAGAATCAGATAAAGGAGTATAAAACTAATCAGCAGTATCGCAGCAAGCCCAAAAGCTGGTCTTTCCACGAGCATTATCTCGCTTCTTCTGATTTGCCTATCATCGCAGTCCCTGAAATACCTTCTGTGCACAGGGAGCTATCGGAAAAGAGATCTGCTGAAAGGTCAGGCAAGACTCCTTTGTCTCGATGCTCGCCGTATTACTCTAGCAGTCTGAGCTCAGAGTCTCCCCCGATACAACCATTGAAAGCGCCAGTAAAGAAGTCTCTTCTCGTTCGTAATATTTCATTGAAGAGTCCCCCAAGCGGCAATGACACTGATAGCTCATTGGATGTCATACGTGATCCTCGAGAGCGAATGAAGACTTTCAGGCGCAAGAAACAAGTGACAAGCGCACGCAAGAGACAGGAGAGAATACAAGATGTACTAGAGGAAGACTCGACCAAGAGCCAATGCTCTTCCGAAAGTGACATGCTCGGTGGCAAATATCTGGCCGTCGAAGAATCTCTACGTCGCATGGAAAGCTCGGAATGTTCTGATAGCTATGTCCCTGAAGTAGAATCAGGATCCTCAGAAATGTCAAAGGGTGATTCTAAACATTACGACATACAGGAAGCTAGTTACTCCGAGGACGAGGGACAAGAGGAATATGCCAAGTATAAAAGTGCCAATTATGAAGCACAACAATTCCCAATCAATATAGCTCCAATGCAGTTCCAAGGATTCGGTTCTTCCGCTGATGAGGATGAAATGGGTTTCCCGCGGTTTGATAGACTCGGTCGTTTGCGTCATCCTTATCTGGATTCCCAGGAGCCTCCTTACGTTTCAGAGGACAGTCCTCCAAGGATTTCATACTCAAATAAGAGTAGTCGCCAGTCTTCTCTCAAGAAGTCTAAGTCGACCACAGTATACCGTCAGGCTGACGATCCGTCTCTAGGTGAGCCATCTGGTCAGCACCAACAAGTTTTCTATGAGGAACAAAGCGACAGAGAAGACTCGGATGACTACGCTTACCCGATCGATACTATAAAGCGGGCTCCTAAAATGCCCAAGTCAGGCAGCTATTTGTTCGAGCGCGGAGAGTCAGTAGCTTACTCTGATACAGACCTGCCTCAAGATAAAGATGAATACGAGGAGTATAGAGGCAGCCCCTATCCAGAACATTACGAAGAAGTGGTGATGTTCCAGACGCAGGAATGTTACCCTCAATACGAGCACGATCTCGATCAGAACAGGGATGGGAATCAAGAACATTACTCTCGAGATCTCGACCAACGTTTCAGTCTGAATAATGTAGAAAGGTTCTATTCTAGTCACTACGTCGACTCACAAGCTTCTAGCGATAGCCCTGAGCAAAAGTTTGACGTATCCACGCTGCCCCCGCCTCTTTGCTCTGATGACGAGAATGATTAAACGGACATGCAGTTTGCGGTGCAATTTCATTATTATATTTAGTTTGGTCGTTGTCACCCCTCGCCTCGTCGGCTGAACGTTCACTATTCGGTTTGCGAGCGTACCGGCCGATTAGCGTTTCGAAATTTAAAATCAAATTAATGCAATTATTGTTATATTGATATTAGGGTACTCATTATATTGAATATTTACATTGTCACTTTAAATATTTAGCAAAATAATGAATTAAAAAATATCTAGTGCCATTCCCGGATAGCGCGACCCTTTTGACTATCGTGTGAACGAGGACTCATACCTATAGCTTGTTAAGTACTTAGGTGTAGTTATATGTGTATTGATCTAAATTATACATTTTCAGAAGTCTTACGAAATACTGATCAATATAACGATGACTTGAATATAAACTGTCCTTATACTCGTTACGTTATAGTTTGTTTAGACCCTAGAGCTAAAGCTTCGAGGAAATGCAATACAGGTATAATACAAACGTAGTGCCAAATTCTTCTAGTTGTGTATTTTAGTGTTTTCAACCTTTATAAAAGTTATATTCGTTGATAAAAAATATCCTGAAAATAGTATTATTGTAAAGGCTGTGATTTACTTTGTGTGGTGATGAGATCCAAGATCTGAGTTGTTCTGTTTAGGCATTTACTGCTCAAGCGATCGATGTATTGTTTACGCACTTAGCAAGTTGTTTATTAATCTTAGTTTTATAGTCTATAGTTAATTTACTTTGTCCGTGACACTACACTCGTTATTACAACATGGGATCTGCATTCGTGCCAAATCTGCTCAATTTTTTCCAACACTTTATTATGATATAATTTATTGTAACGTTTTTTAATAATGAATTTTCGGAATCTTAAATAATATGTTATACATAGTTGAAATAGATATGGGGTTACAAGATTACGTGTTGTGTGTGTGTTGTATAGCGCTGTTAAATTAACTATCATCGAAGTTAATGTCTGCGAAGATCTTCCGTAGCAAATTATTTTTGACTAAACGCAACAACAACAAAAAATGTTTTCGCTTTATCATAAATATTTTTTTCTATTTTTGTGTTGTAGCGCTCTGTACAGTAGCAGATTCGTTCAAAAATATTGTATGACGCTAATATATTTTGAAATTACATTCTATAGTAACATACCAAGGGATTTATTGATGGAAATGAAGAAAATATATATTTCCCTTCAGAATGTAGTTATGCAAATAAATATAAACAATGAAAACTTAATGAAAGTATAGTAAATAAGCAAGAAATAGATACCTCTTTCAAATATATAACACCGAAGCTCTATTATTTAACTTACAGAAACATGCGACTTATAAATAGTACTTCCTTTGACATCATTTTTATTCACACCCACACTATTCAAATTATTATAAGGTTCCGTTTCAGCTAAAATGCTGCGAAATCAAAAACTAAAACTCTCGACTGCTTTCTAAGTAATAAAATACACATTTGCAAAAAATAAAAGTATGTTCCCATCAGCAGTTAATTTAAAATATTTAGATAGGAATAAATTTATCGAAAAAATAGACGAATTGTGTGTCGGTGTAGATGTGAGAAGATTCTTTTGAAAACTTAGAGATAGGTAAGTCAGTCGTGTAATGAGTGGAGTATATTGAAAATTAAATATAGTAATAACTCACTTATTTGTCACTGATTTGTTGAAGTATTGAATGTTCTACAGATTATATTGGTTGCATGACGTGATATTGGTTCTCGTGATGAGTTTATGCAGGTGGTAAAACAAGTCTCCCTGAATAAGGTGATAATGAATCAAACATCTGCATATAACCAGTAGAACCTTTTTCAAAGCCACTCCGGCTTTTAATAAAAATGGGATTTCACGGCCATCATTTGCAATAAACATGACAAGAGCAAGCGAGAGCAGCTGCGGCCCAGTGGTGGCCGCCCCGACTTACGAACAGTAAGACGTGGGTCTGAACCCAGGCAGGCGCATTACTTTGTGTTATTTCATCACCGCTGCTCTCAAAACGGTGACGGCATCGTGGGGAAACCGGCATGTCCTAGAACCAAAAATGACATCTACCAACTCGCACTGGGCCCGCGTGCCATTATAGCCCATTCTCTCTCATAGAGAGGAGGCCTGTGTCCCAACAGTGGGAACATTATAGGCTGATTATGCTATGATCAAAGTAAGTGAGTAAATTGTACGAAATGATTCATGATGGTAGAAAGTCGACGTGGTTTCTATTGCTTAAGGATTTATAAGGATCCACAACCACCTTACTCAGGCAGATTTGTGTGCCACAATCTGTATAATAATTAGTTTTTTAGTAGTCAAATATTTTATCACACTAATATTGCTGAGGTTTTAAACAAAATATATCTTATGTTATTTATATTTTGGGTAAGCCAATGTGTTATAGAAAGTGTTATATTATTTCCATATAGTTACTCCTAAACTTATGAAATTTTAGCTATATCGGACCCTTTACAGTGTTTATAATGTTTTTCAATACTTCCCTGATATGCAAGCAAGTGTAATGTTTTAGGGAGTAACGTTCGAGTTTATTAAATAATTTTATTGAATGTTTTTCTTTGACTTAACAATGACTGAAATTACTAACGATGGGAATAATGTAGAGAAATCTAGCTTACAATTTTGGTACTTGCATATCAGGGAGGTTGTTATATTCGAATATTATCCTATAAACCCTGTGCTAAATAGTGTTCAATTATAATTGAATTAAAAGATTAAATGGTCGTGTGTGCACGAAGCAATTTTAGTCTACTAGCATGTAAGGGGTCGTCAGACCTCCCTAGTTAGCGCAATAACTGTACGGTACGATATTAAAAATCTTAGCACTTAAGTATTTCGACTTTTCGATTGAGAGTGTACAATCCGAATAGACTGTAATGTTACAATTTCATTGAATTGTTTTAAGTTTGAGCGCCCGCTTTGGACGTGTACTGTGGATTGTTGAGACAGGGATAGCGAATGGGAGGTCAATATAAGTAAAATCTTGATCAATTCATTTGGTGATTTTTCGAGCCAGTGTTATTTTACATTCATTTTAGATCGACATAAAACAACACCCAATAAACTAATACCAGCTCGAAAATATGCAACCCTATTAAAAAAAAAATGGAGGGTGCAAGGGTCATTAATGCATACATGGTTACCACGTGCTCAATACAAAAAATACCGAAAAATATCTGCTGTGCCATACATTTTGACCGTGTAGGTATTGCACGTAGAAATAAAAATACCGATGAAAAATTTCTTTGTAGAGGGTTCGGAATGATGTACTGAACTCGTTCGTGGTAACCGTTTTTTCGTCGAGGTTCCCTTCCACCGTGTATTTGTAGGGACACCCAGACTGCCATGCCATTTGTCTAGCGAAAAACAATCTCACATAATTTGTCGAGATTCGCTAACAACGTTTAAAAGAAAGTTTCAGTCCAATTGAACATCTCTTTTATACGAGCTGAAGTCGTGTGAGCTATGATCAAAGCAATAATGTCGATAAAATCATGAAGCCTAGCTTAAGAATAGACAGGGGTGCTTGCTATACACTTGCTAGGGCAGTTACATTCGATTAGCTGTTTTTGTTGAACAGCAAAGCCGATCCAAAAAACTAAACAAATTTGGCTTTCATTCGGCAAACTCGTTCGATATCTACGATCACTGAATCATATTCGAGTCGGTTTGGTAAAATTCGAGCTTTACTGAGAGGCCATGGTATAATAATATACTTCACCTGGTATTCTCTTCCCGTGACAGCTGGGTCACGTGATTAGCCCAAGAATACGTCATCAGTTGCGATGCTATCGATGTGTTGCCACGGTGTGTGATTGAATTACCCGAGCAAAATGCATTTTTTAACTTAATAAAGCAATTATGAACTAATAATTCACTATTTAAATTAATTTAAAACTATATAGATGAATTACACGAGTTACTAAGAAGTTAAGCTAGTTAGTAATTTATTTTATTTTCATTCACTAGATGAGAGTCCCCAAATTTACTGAAAAGGACAATCAATGGTAACACTTATCGTGACGTAGTCTTGGGCCATCGTGGGAAGAGAATACCAGGCGAAGTATATTATTATACCATGTGAGAGGCATTTTCTCGAACCTACTAATTCAAACATGTTTGTCAAGCCAAGACGAAGCTGCAAATTCCATTCATCGGTCAACGTATCGTTCATTCGTTCACAGTCACATCCAAAGCGGACGCATTAAGTCATGTAATTTAAATATTGTTTCGATTTATTGAAACGTTACTTCCTTTTTGAATTTATATGTGAGTGTTAGTGTACTGTGTCCCGCAATACACGGCACTGCCCCGCCTCGCCGGGGATAGTTAAACAATAAATAAATAAAAATAATAAGCGTTTTTACTGTTACGTTTTTTGTTTTTGGTTTCTGTACCTCTTTGTTTATACGCTGCCAGGATTGTTCATGTAAGTTGGTGCAGTTATAATTGAATGTTGTAAATGTTATTTGAGCTTTGGCGAAGATGGTTGGGCATTAAAGAAACGTCTTTTCAAGATTATACTTAGGTCAAGGGACAAGTAATAACAATAATTTTCATTCCATTTCTCGTTTCTTATTTATTTATTTTATCTTTCGCGAACACACAAGAGAGAACATAAGGAAACATCATTACATAACTTAGAGTACAAAGACACAGACTATTTCAAAAGAAATTTCTACAAAAATTTTTTTTAATTCTTTTTTTCTTAGTTTTTTTTTTTCTTTGTTCTCTTCTTGTTAAGATGACTGCATAACGAATCTTCGCCAAAACCCAATAAAGTAGTCATAGTACACCTATACACATTTGGTTTCGTAATAGTTATTTATAATTTAATTTTCCTTTTTATACCGTTTTCAGGATCACTTAAATTTGTTTGCTTTTTTATTATATTTCAGGATTTTTCTTTTGTTCACAGATATGCTTTTCCCCTGCATGCTTTCTCTTTTATTTTATATGAATGTTTTATTATTATCTTTATTTCATTTTGCCTTATTGTATGTCTTTTTTTGCCCACTACATCATTGGTTATTCTCATTTTTTATCAATCATATGTTTAAAATTCTTTCTTCTTAATGAACGACCAGTGATGTTCATACGTCTTTAATCAAATATTTTTCACAATTGAAATATTCACTTCAGAACGGGGTGTGGCCTTGAGTAGGGATAAAATATTAAAGCATCAGTTCTGGATATCACGAATTCATTATCATTAATTACGCCACTCAAGACCACCTCCTATTCTACTCTCTCCAAACAAAAACCTTACCTCGTTTCTCCTCAACAGACGAAACATCTCCCGAGGAAGATAACACGGTCTCCTCAGCAAGCCTGTGCATGTCGCCCTCATCGGTCGCAGACCACAGCATCGCGGGCGTGCCGATATTCGCGTCGACGCCTCTAGTGTCCCGGCCGCTCACCAATGGGCATGATGTCGTGGATAATAAGAGGAACAGCGAGAATAATAACGATACTGTTGGTACGGTTAATGGGAATGTTAATGGTGATTTTCTTTTATTGTTATTATTTACCCGAAATGTATCCTATTGTCATATTTACCCGAAATGTATCCTATTCAAAGGCTACATCATTACATGTACCTATAATTTAGCCTACTCCTTGACTCAATGATACATGTTTAGCACAAGATTATCACCCAAAAGCCTGCGTGCGCAGACGAAGGACTTTTGTCAGCGAAGGACTATTTCATGTAAAAGTAATTCAATGGGATTAAATGAACTTATAGACCGACCGCTTTAATGACTCCTCCGCCTTGCCCCATCAAAGGCACATTCAGCATCCACAAAGTCCTAACAATATCCCACAGGTTATTTGCTTTAAAATAATCCACGTAGGAATTACGATACTAATTTAACCGATACGTGATCAACCTTCAGAATATTCCATTTAAATTGATATCTTCGCGAGGACTTATTAAAGCGGTCGGTCTATAGATGGTTGTATTGATTTTAATTTGAACTTCATGAGCCACCCTGGCGCTTCCACCTTAAATAAACATCTGCTAAACGCATACATAACACAACGAATCAACATCCCACACATTTTATAACCAACATAACTCCCTCGTTTCTGCCTTTTCGTGTTAGCCTTAATGTAAAGCCCATTTAAGGTCAGCATAAATTCTTTCATCATAACTTAGTTGTGTATTTCAGTAGTTAAAGATAGATCAGGAGTTTTTTTTTAACACTAAACAATCGTGGTTTATTTTAATCTTGTCGATTAAATAAATAAAAAAAACAAAGATATAGCTGATGCAGAACTTGGATGACCATGATACTTGAGTCATTCATCACCATTATAAAGATACTAGCTACAATCAGCACAGCTATCTCAATTCAGTAGATTACTAGAATGATACTCCCGATTATTTCATTGATAAAACATACGTTTTATTGCTCGCAGTAACGATAGTGTCGGAGTCGGTGAACAGTATGGATGTGCTGAGTGGCGGAGAGAGTGATGCTGGGGATACTCTCTCGAGGCGGAATAATAATAGGTGAGTTTAGACTTTACCGGTTCTATGAGCCACAATTGGGCCAGATGGCATTGGTTCAACTATTGTCTGCTTATCAGAGACAAGGTTTATAGTATTCTTATGTAAAAATCATTAAAAATTGTTGTATTCGATGTGTAAGCTGAATGTGAAAAAGGTGCGTCTTTGAAAAACACACTGGTAGATAACACTTTGCTGACTAAAGTAGTATCATTTTTTTTTTACCGTCGTCGCAAAATTCGAATTTATTATACTGTTGCGTTTTTTTACTGCGAGATTTGCGATGACTTAGTGTAAACTCTGACGAATCCATCTTATCACATGCATTCTGATGACTCTACTATGTATCATAATAATTATAACTTTGCTCACGTGAACCTTTGACACTCATGCTAATTAGCTTGTCAGTTACAAACGAGATGAATCATAGTATTATATTATTTTCAGTATATCGTCCGGTCTGCTGGGCACGTTACGAGAAGTCAGCGACGCTCCTAAGAAAAGAAACATGGACATCACGTACTTTGTGGCTAAGGAGTTGCTGATGACGGAGAGGACTTACAAGAGGGATTTGGAACTTGTTACTGTTGTGAGTAATTTTAATATTATACAAATAATAAATAAACAAAGTTAATTATGTTTTGTCTCAAGTTCATACTTCTGACGTAAAGATGACTAACCAGTTGACAGAATCATTATTTTTTACTTAGAACACTATACCAATAAATAATTGATATCATAGATAGATGAAAAAAAAAAAAGATTATTTTTGCCACACATGATGCAGCTATCGAAGGTGTAATATCTTGTGTACATCGATGAGATACACTCATGTCACGGCAGATTTAACTACTATTCATAATCAACTAACAATGCTACACTGTAGCGAGTTAACACTCCTAACGACTCGGTTATTCTTTATTATGTTTAGAAATGGAGCAGTAGCGTATCAGAGTTAGCAGCGGGCGGCGCAGAGGCGGGCGCGGCGTTAGCGCGTGCGTGTCTCGCTCTGGAGCCACTCGCGCTCAGTAATGGCAAGTTGCTCGCACGCCTCGACAGGCTACTAGCTAATACACCTAAACCTGAAGGTAACTGGCATATTCCACTTTTTTACTGTCCTTAACTTTTATGTGGTGAAAGAAATAAATAAAGAAGATGTTACGATCATTTCGCAGACTAAAAATACACACAACAATTAAGGAGTCTGCTTGCTACACCTTACCATACTATGACCGTGCTATGAACGTGTCAGGTACGGAATAAACTTGACACAGACTACTATGCCCACTAGAAAGTATCATCATCTTATTATATTTATAACGAGTTTAGAACGGTCATCATACGCGGTTATCACGGATTTAGAACGGTCGTCATACGCGGTTAAACCTTATATCGCGCCTTATACGCGACGGCGTAGGTCGGGGACGGAACGGTCTTGGGGGTATAGTCTTATAGTTTTCAATACAAAGAATATAAATGTATTTTTGCCTGATACGGTCGGCTCGGTCATGGTATGGTACGGTGTAGTGGCAGAAGACTTTATGCAAAATAAACACAATAAAAGTGTAGAATGTTGTGTGTGGAGACAAATTTAATTGTTCTTCTTTATCTTTCTCCATACAAACAAATCAATAAAGAGTTTTAATTTCTTTCAGATGCGGATGAACCTGAGTACAAGAAAATAGCTGATGTTCTGTACGAACATTTATTAAGTACAGTCGACGTGAGTACAACACACCATTAAAAAATATTTTGCTTTATCGTTACATGGATCTTCTATTAATTATGTGGACGTATAAAAATAAATATTTAATAAAATTACCTTGATTTAGTTGCTGTATCGTCCAAAACTAGATGGTGTGTGCACTTATTTACTACAGAGCTCACTGATGGTCGACCACTTTTCAACCTTATTACTTATGACAGAAGGTTGAAAATAAATTTCACAAATATTACAACACAAATCTCCTGCCAAATTGCTGAACAGTTTTTCGGCAGTATTCTCGTGGACACACTTATTTTCCATATACATTTATTTCACAGGCATACCTATGGTACAGTTCGCGCGCCGGCTCCCTAGTAGGCGTAGTAGAGAGTGTGCGACGCCGAGGGATGGAGGCCGGTAGAGCGGCCGCCAAGTTCGACGCGAAAGCGCCCTTACCACTCGCTGCCTTACTGTTGAGACCGCTGCATAGGGCGCTACATTATAAGAGATTAGCTAATGGTGCGTATTATCTATTTAAAGCTATGTTAAATATAAATGGAAAATGCAGCAGATACCGGTGACCGGGTGTATCATGTATGCTGACTCGAAAATCCTTCGTATATTTTCAAAAAGAACTTCATGTATATTGACTAAAAAGTTGTGTGGTAATCGGTTATCGTGGTATGGATATGCGATGCGGAAGAATGAGGAAAACGTTGAGTATGAATATAGGTTGCTATAAGAGTAGAGGAAGACCAAAGAAGAGATGGATGGACTGTGTGAGGGATGATATGGCTAGAAAGGAGGTGACTGCTGAGATGACAAGTAATAGAGAAGTGTGGAAGAAGACGTGCTGCGCCGATCCCAACTAAATTGGGATAAGGGTAGGAGAATGATGATGAATTTCATGGAT
Source organism: Noctua janthe (assembly GCA_910589295.1). Classification (NCBI taxonomy): domain Eukaryota; kingdom Metazoa; phylum Arthropoda; class Insecta; order Lepidoptera; family Noctuidae; genus Noctua; species Noctua janthe. The sequence goes on along the minus strand of OU342556.1, from coordinate 4,393,890 downwards.
ATTGAACTTTATCAAAACTGAACTTGTGAAAAATGTGATGAAATTTCGATTATTTTTAGATCTTACCCACGATCTCGTTCGCGTCCACGCCTTAACAATTGCACTATTACCTATGAAATCTTTTATCCGCAGAATTATTCAACGCGACCCAAAGCGAGTGCTCAGCTGCGGCGCTAGAACTAGCTGAACACGTCGCATCGGAAGCGCGGGAACAGCTGCAGCACGGGGAGAACCATGCGGCGCTGTGCCAGCTGCAGAGAGATATCGCAGGTCTGTACAGCCTTGCGGCGCACGTATGCTGTCGCCACCCGTGAACATTATTGTAAATGACTTACCGAGGTTACTGAGGTCGTGAAGAGTCTTAATAAGACCCTGTACAACCTTTTTAGCTTAACCTTTTCAACACCAGAACATAAACTCACGCGCATGCCCTCCACACCAAGCCACAATTTCACCGCAAATACCTACAAAAATAATAGGGATTCTAAAACTGTTTAACTGTTTATTTCGTCTTATAGTGCACCGCGCATTTTTTGCCACATATTTGTGTCGTTGGCGTACAGGGCACGCGCTTGCTTGTCACGTATATGTGACAATTGCGGTCAAAAGGTTAAAGATCACGCGTGATCGACATTACCTATCCATAACCAGGTTTATACTTGATAAAAGCAGCTCGAAAGTAATCCATTCTCAACGTTTAAAAACTTAACAACTCGACTACTTTCAGGTTACGACAAATTACTAGTGGCGGAGCGGGAGTTCATGAGAATGGGCTGCGTCTACAAACACTCGTCGAGAGGATTACAGCAGAGAATGATGTTCTTGGTATGTTACAATTCTCCATCATCGTCATATCAGACGAGAGACGTCCATAGCTGAATAAAGGCGACCCTAAGTGCCGCTCTCTCACGTCTTATATTTAACCATTTGATAAAAGGTCTAAAAATCTATTTCATGCTCATTGTTTATTTGTTTTAGTTCAGTGACGTGTTAGTGGTGACGTCGAAAGCTGGTTCAGCACAGTTCCGAGCACACTCGGCTTTACCGCTCCACGCGTTAGAGCTAAAACCCTCGGAATTACCACACTCCTTCACATTAACAGGTAAATATGACTAACATTGGAAATTTCATTACAACAAATTGTTTTTTTTATTTATAATCGAATAGATTCAATTTTTTTTTACGTTAAAAAGAAAGTCGAATAGCATGAAAGTATGCAAAAAAAGCATGTTTTCTCAATTTGTGAATTTTCCAACAATTCTCTCAATATATTTTTATATCAAGTTAATTTCCCTGGTCATACCATAGACATGATACTAAAGGCCTGTATTTATAACCAGGGAACTCGAGGTGCATTTAAAAAAATACTGAAAAATTGGTTCTCCCACAGGTGAAGATATAAACCTCCTGCTAAGCGCGACCAACGACTGCGAGTACTTGGGCTGGTACAACGCGCTGCAGACGACGATAGAGAATGCGCGCGACAAGTACACTGAAGTGGATACGGAACTGACGCCTTATGAGCAAGAGATTGGTATGTAACACAGAATTATTTATTTTCAGCGTGGGCCGTCCACTGCAGGGCAGAAGCGTCTCTGTTTAGGGTTCCGTACCCTAAAGGTCTTCAACGGGACCCTATTACAATATTTTTTTTTGCCTGACCCTACTACGATCATACGGAACCCATTCATGCGCGAGTCCGACACGCACTTGGCCGGTTTTTATCTTCTTTCTATTTTGAGCTATATCAATCCTGGCTGTAGGAGTCAAGCTCGTCCTACCATATTCGCTTTGGAACAATTCAGTAACATTTTGTTTTGGTTTCATGCGGTAGGGTAAAAGAGCTCGTTCGGCGCACATTGCAATCTTCTGCTTGAAATTTTGTAAAATAATGTCTGAAGAGGCTGTTTCTTGTCTATGACTTCAGATATTATAGCAGAAGAGACATCAGTTAATTTTATTTATCAAGTAGATTTATCAACGACTGTTACACCACAATTATTATTTTCAACAAAATAAAACTCATACAATTTACATTAAAAAGTGTAAAATACCGCAGCGTCTGTTATGTGATGACGCGTATAATATTTGGTGTGTTGGTGCACAGAGTGTCCGATGTCGAGCGCGTGCGGCGCGGGCGGCGGCCTGGCGCACGTGTGCTGGCATCGCTTCACGTCGCTCGACACGCAGCATCTGCATCTCGCTATGAGGGTATGTATTTAATAATAATGCTGCATGTAATAAACCCAATTGAATATTATACAACGGTGAAGGAAAACATCGTGAGGAAACCAGCATGTCCTAGAACCAAAAATTCAAAGACATGTGACATCTACCAACCCGCACTGGGCCGGCGTGGTGGATTATAACCCATCCCCTCTCATAGAGAGGAGGCCTGCGTCACAGCAGTGGGAACATTAATAGGCTGATTATGCTATGCTTATGAATATTATACGGTAAGCGAGAGTGATATGACCGGACGATCTTGTTAAAGTTACCGGAGGACACCAGATAGCCATGACACAAAACCGCCAAATGTGGCGAGTGAAGTGGCCGGCATTAAACGGCAGAAGGATGAAATAGAAGAAAAGCTATCTTTTAGCAGTACTTAACGTACGTTGCATATACACCCTCAATTAGTCATTCTATGTTTCTTGCATTTCCAGACACAGTTATCCGGCTACTTACTGCGCAAGTTCAAGAAGTCTCCAGGCTGGCAGAAGCTGTGGGTCGTGTTCGCGGTATCTACGTTATTCTTCTACAAGAGTTGGCAGGACGAGACGCCACTGGCTTCTCTGCCTTTATTAGGGTAAGGCGATTTACATGACATTTTAACACGCTTTTATTAGCTTCACCTGTAACTGTAAAAAAATCTTAGAAGCTTCACTTTGGCTTCCGATTGAGCTGAAATTTTGTTTAGTTTGGATGACAATGCATGGTTAACTAAGTGACGTCAATCCAATGTGGCGGACTCCCAAAGATGGCGGACTAGTTATTTTTTATGGATTACCATGAAATGAGTAACAAATTAAAGAATTTGCTGAGAAGAAAAAGTAAAATTAAAATTAAAAAAATGATTTCACTCAAAACAGTGTTTTTTAGTTTTTTTTTAACTTTATTTATTTTCATTTATTGATTGACTTCAGAATTCGAATTCAGAATTGACTTCGGGATGTGTTGTGGTGGGCCTTGAAAGAGAAAGGTATACCTGGGAAGTATGTAGAGTTAATTCGTGCTATGTACAGTCAATCTTGTACCTACGTCCGGTCAGCTGCTGGCAACACCGATGAGTTCAATGTGGCTGTAGGCTTGCGTCAAGGGTCGGCTTTAAGTCCTTACCTCTTCCTGTTGATTATGGACGCTTTGACGTCGGACATACAGGAAGAGGCACCCTGGTGCATGCTGTTTGCCGACGACATTGTTCTTGTCGGTGAAGATGGATCTGAGATCCAGAGCAGATTGGAGAAATGGCAACAGAAGCTGGAGAATGTTGGCTTGAAAATCAGCAGAACTAAAACGGAATACATGTTCTGCGATTTCGGCGGTCTCTCCAGTTCTGGAGCCATAGCGCTTAATGGCGCGTTTCTTCCTGTCTGCTCCGACTTTCGGTATCTCGGTTCACTCGTGCAAAGCGATGGCGAAATAGATCGTAGTGTAAAGCACAGAATTAACACGGGATGGATGAAATGGCGGCAGGTCACGGGAACAATCTGCGACTCCCGCATCCCCCTTAAACTTATGGGGAAGATTTATAAAACAATGGTTAGACCTGCTGTCTTGTATGGATCAGAATGTTGGGCCACAAAAGGGATGAATGAAAGGCATTTGCATGTGGCGGAGATGAGAATGCTAAGGGGGATGTGTGGTGTTACGCGAATGGATAAAATAAGAAATGAGTATATAAGAGGAAGTTTGAAAGTGGCGCCGGTGACTGAAAAGTTGTGTGGTAATCGGTTGTCGTGGCATGTGATGCGGAGGAATGAGGAAAATGTTGTGAGGAAAGTTTTAAGTATGAATGTGGATGGGTATATGAGTAGAGGAAGACCAAAGAAACGATGGATGGACTGTGTAAAGAATGATATGGCAAGAAAGGAGGTGTCTGGCGAGATGACGAGTAATAGAGAAGTATGGAAGAAGACATGCTGCGCCGACCCCAAATGAATTGGGATAAGGGCAAGAGAATGATGATGATGATTGACTTCAGAAATAAATAAACATACGAGGGCGGGTCAATAAGTCCGTGACTTTTTGAATTTCTGACCTCTTTACTGAAACAGCAACACTGCTCCTGTCAACAGGCATCTGTCAGTTGACTCCTGTCAAAATTTAAACTTGCTGCGTCAGTTAGTTTGTGTTTGACAGCTATTTTTATCAGACTACTCACTAATTTGAGGAGAAAATGGAAAAAAGTGAATTTAGTGTGCTTATTAAGCATTATTTCTTGCGAAAAAAAACCATTACCGAGACCAAGGCTAAGCTTGATAAATACTATGGGGACTCTGCGCCATCGATTTCAATGGTAAAAAAGTGGTTTACTGAATTTCGTTGTGGCCGTACAAGCACTGAAGATGCCGAACGTCCTGGACGCCCAGTTGAGGTCTCTACACCCGAAACAATCGAAAAAATTCACGATATGGTGTTGACCGACCGAAGATTGAAAGTGCGAGAGATTGTGGAAGCCGTAGGGATCTCGCATGGCTCAGTGGTTTCAATTTTGAATGATCACTTGGGCATGAGAAAGCTTTCCGCAAGATGGGTGCCGCGTTTGCTCACAGTCGACCACAAACGCAATCGTGTAACAACTTCACAGGAAGCTTTGGCGTTGTTTAATCGCAATATGGAGGAGTTTTTGCGCCGTTTTGTAACCGTGGATGAAACATGGATCCATCACAACACACCAGAAACCAAACAACAGTCAAAACAGTGGGTTTCTAAGGGTGAATCGGCGCCAAAGAAGGCCAAGGTGGGTTTGTCAGCCAATAAAGTTATGGCGACTGTTTTTTGGGATGCACGCGGGATAATCCACATTGACTACCTTCAAAAGGGAAGAACAATCAATGGGGAATATTATGCCAACTTATTGGACCGATTCAATGACGATTTGAAAAAAAACCGACCTCATTTGGCCAAGAAAAAAGTTCTTTTCCACCAAGACAATGCAAGGGTGCACACATGTGCAGTTGCCATGGCAAAAATCCATGAATTGGGCTATGAATTGCTCCCTCATCCGCCCTATTCTCCAGATTTGGCTCCGAGCGACTACTTCTTGTTCCCAAACCTGAAGAAATGGCTTGGTGGAAAAAGATTTGACTCCAATGATGAAGTCATCTCGCAAACAAAGGCCTATTTTGAGGACCTCGACAAATCATTTTTTTTGGAAGGGATAAAAAAATTGGAGAAGCGTTGGACAAAGTGTATAGAGCTCAAGGGAGACTACGTTGAAAAATAAAATTATTTTTTTATCAAAAAATCTGTGTTTTATTCCAAAAGTCACGGACTTATTGACCCGCCCTCGTATTCTATGGCACTTGGTAATACTGGAAGATTCCGTCAATTAAATTATTTTTGAAATCGGATAGTTGTTTCCGAGATTACCGTCTACATCCAATATTTACCCCTTTTTTAATATTAAAAGTATGCTCATAGTTCTAATATCATCATCATCATCATCATCATCATCATCATCATCATCATCATCATCATCATCATCATCATCATCATCATCTCCCTGCCCTTGCCACGCGCAACACGTGTTAATGTTATCAGTTCTCACATAGACAAAGGTGTCGTCCATTGTCACCATTGATTTTATACGATCTTATCTTTAAAAAGTACATTTATTCTTTGCAGTTACAGCGTCGGTGCGCCCACATCTGACGACAACATCGACAAAGACTTTGTGTTTAAACTTCAGTTCAAGAACCACGTGTACTTCTTCAGAGCTGATAGCCAGTATACTTTCAATAGGTAAGTCTAACACTTATAACTACCACCCAACCAAACAAAACAGACACGTGTATTTGACAATGACAATTTCTTTCTAGTCGTATGTTTGGTATGGAATAGATAGACTATGTGCCCGTCGAAAAACCAGATCATATTTTAACATTAGCACAGGTACCAAAAGTAGTTAATAAATCACGCATTTCTTTTCAGATGGACGGAAGTTCTACAGACAGCGACAATGCGGCCTGAACATTGATCATAAAGCAATCATGACTAGAATATTAAAATAAAAATATACTAAAGTATACAAAATCACGAATCGATACAACATTGGTGCCATAGAATCGGCCAGATATATTTTTGTACGAACTTTACGAAGTGAATCTTGCCTGTATTTATTGTGTAAATAGATCGCTTTAGTATTAGATCAAGACTGACTGATGTCAAAGACGTGGACGCATTGTAGTCATAATAGTAGGTGGCTAAAGTTAATCGTAACAAACGAAATGAGAGTGTATTACTATACCTCTATAACCTACCCCTCCGCGCCATGTTTTGTCTATGCTAGGTAAAATACAGGCCATTTTTATATATAAAAACGGCCTGTTATATTGACGGCCTAACAGGTATGGGTATTCCCAATATTCAGGGATTTGTAATGGAAGTTGCTCGGTATAAATTCTTTATATTCAGACGCTTCTTATAAAAGACGACAAAAATCAATATAATTTTATCCATGGATCATTTCCTATCGCCGTCCCTTTTATACACTTGATTAGCAAAGATTTTTTTTAAGATTCGAGTCTGGGTGACATTGATTAAATACAAAATATACATTTTAGCTTTTTTAATGGAATGCCTTGTTAATTAAAATTTTCACGGTACCTATGATTAAAGACCGTCGCAATGTTAGTGAAATAAAAATTTAAACTAAATTATTTAAATATTTAGTCTTTGTTATTGCCAATAATGTTAGCAATATATCAACACCAGTGCTCCTTTGACAAAAAAAAATGTATATTTCAATTAAGATCGATATTTTTATATAAAATCTATTTAAGATTTATGACAAGTGTACAAATACCTGACAAAAATGGCTAAATAAAACACATCGATTTGTTGAAAAATATCAGCTCGGAAGAGCAGTATGGTTCTTAAGGCACTTCTTGCTGCTCGAATCGATGTCTCAGATTTTGTCCGACCATTACGGTTCTCGAGCGTGCAATTAGTTGAGCACGACGGGCAGGAGAGGTGGTGGTGGGTTGGTTTGATTGGCACTTGAATGGCATTATGAGGAGGACACTGTAAACCTTTTCGCAAAATTGTCTGTGGAAATTGCATTGATAAAACAAGATGGCGGCATTAGTACGCACGACGACCGATTGGTCGTCGTGCGTACTGCGTAAGCTATGCAAAACCAAATTAAGTTGACTTCTCATTGTACGGGAAGCTCATACAAAGCGAGGTCAGGTTATACTGGATTAGTATAGCTTGATGTGTCGCTGAGTGTACCTAACTGGCCACGTGCCTATTGAACCTTGCTACACTATGTCCTTATGAACCGACGTCTCAGGACGTTCGATGTGTCATATTTACACCTTTACTGTTCTCTTTATGAAAGTGAACTGTTTCCTTGATATTTATAGATATTAACCGATAGTCGCCTTGTTTATGAGAAAAGGCCTACTTATGTCTGTCGAAGTATATTTAGAAGATAATTGGGTGAATGGTGAACAACATTTTATTTGTAAATAGATCACCATGAACGAATGAAACCCCGATTTTTTTTTTATATAGTTTGGAACGAAAAACTCGCCAAATTAAGGCATTGGTTGTGTGTTTGTAAAATACCAACGATAGGTATATTCACTTTTGAAGATTACTGAGCACTCTGTCTTTCTTCAAACTTGATCCTTTGAACCCCAAAATATTGGTATTTTGGGTCGTTCGAGAAAAAAATAAGTAAGAGTACAGTGTAGTAATAAGCAAACGGAAGAAATTGTGCTTCAGTGTCATACGAACTTCATTGTTTCATTAATTTATAGCTTATTTGATAATGGTCACTCGTAATGCAGTAGCAATCCAATAGGCTGAGTCGCGATGGGTAGTACTTTAATCAAAATAAAATCATTTCCAAAATGTTTGTCGGCTGTGTAGTATAGACTTGCATAAGATATTAACTTGCAATAAGGTCAGTGGTTGACTATAAGCAATAATGCATCACAGGTAAATAAATACTTAGTTATATTAGAATTATGTGCGTATTTATAAAGTAAATGAACCGCGGTTGATTACCCATCAAACGTTGAAATGGTACAAACGATGCAATGAAAATGAATGAACTGTACGACTGAACGAATGATAACCGGCTGAACGATTTAGTTTAAAACAATGAATGAAGCGCGAATGATACAAATCTATTTTGAAATCTCAAGGTTTTCCTATTTTTTTTGTCGAAAAACATATTTTTGTTATTACGTATTTTGGAATACCAAAAGTTATACAGTATATTAAAATAAAATGCATGATGTTAAATTTATTAATTCATATTTGAAGTGCTATTTTATGTGTGAATATTCCCAAAGCTTTTATTTATAGAGTTTATTTATTAAGAAATGTTTATGAGTTTAACATAAGAATGGAGGAATATTTAATAATTTAATTCAGGTTTTAGTAATACAACAGAAATATTAAAATATTTTTTTGTATTTGTTTTAATGTTTGTGAAATTAAAGTTTACGTAAAAAATAAAACATCTATTCAAAATTATAATTGAAATAAAAAACATCCAAGTTCATTCGACGTTTTATTTCAGATTCCATTTTAAAATATTTGTTCGAAATTACTTACATTTAATTTGGCTTTGGCAACACCGAAGTTTCTAGACAGTAAAATAATCTACCGATATAAATATTGTAGAATGTCAGATCTTAAACATTAAATACATTATACATATAAATGTCTACTTAGTATATGTGTTACTAAAAATGCTTTTTGAGATCATACAGAATCTTTGGCATTGTCTGTTCTACTGTAAAGGTGGCACATTCAATTCCCTACTGTTATTCGAATTAAAGTAAAATGCTGTCTGATTTCTTAACAACTACTTTTATACCTAAAATATAGCAATCAGTCAGAAGTAATGGACTCGAGCGCCTTACCGAGGAACACATTTGAAAAATTCTACTATACACAATCGATGACAAAGTACGATCACATTATGTCAATTTATCTACTCTCAGGGCTTCACAAAATAAGCTCCGAACAGAAATTACTATTTTCATTTAAGTAATTCATCCGTAAGGCGTCTATATCCTTAAACTCCATGCCTTCACAACACTCGTCTCGCGTATTTCTTTCCTCGTTGAATACGAGACACCGGTTACTTAAAACAACGTCTCAAGGTCAATTTTTGACAAATATCGGGGTCAAGGTCATCCTTTAATCGGTAGACAAACTTCCCAGGGTTTGTTAGACCGGGAAGAGATGAAAAAATCATTGTTTTTGGTGTAGGTTGTCTAGTTTATGAGATATTTGGAAAACTAAAAAAAGGGAATCAGCGGCACACTTAGGTACCTGGCGCGAACTGTAAATATGTACATCAATTCACGGTCATTTAAAACCATCCCAAAAATCTGTAGACAAACTTTCTAGGGTCTGTTCATACAAGGGTGACAAGAAAATTTCATTATTTTTGGGATAATAGATAAAAATTCACGGACATTTTTTGCTATAAACCGGTATCTCGAATTGAACGCGGAGAATTAAATGGAAGTACGCACTCGTCTCAAGGCTCTGTTTGGTCCCACACCGGTAGTCCAAAAGTTTTGACTGATTATACAAAAATATCTTACAATATGTACATCTTCGAACGCTTAGCGCTCATAAATAAATTATATTTCACGTTATAATAAGTAAACGAAACATTTTGTGCAATAAATAAAATACATCAGATGTAACCAATAACTAGAATGTCAGAGTAAGCATAAAAATTCAAAATAAATAATGTCATAGTAATATTTAAAATTTTGTTATTTATATAATAACTTCTAAAATATTATTAATGTACAGACGCCGAGCACATCAAGCTACCTGAAACTGTCAAATTTTCCCAATCAACCTTGAACCTAAAAAGCTATAAAGCTATAAAGTTAAAAATCTATTAGAGAAATTTGACAGATTGTAATAGCTTGATGTGCTAACGTCTGTACCAAATACATTGATTAGGTCAATTCCGTGTATTTCTTAACAGAAATAGAAGCAACTCTGCTAGAAATCACAAGATTTTTTACACTATTTGCGCATTATGTGACAACAGCCTCTAATAGCATTTAAAAATACAATAATAAACTTATTTAGCTGCACATCACAGTCAGTGCAATTTAAATATACCTATTTTATACCATATTCGCCTAATATAGCACAGGAAGACAAGCCGCGGGAAAATTAGACCTAAACCAAGGTGGAAAGTAAATTATGGCAACATTAACATGGCCTAACTGTAGCAACACCATTAGGACAGATTTACTAATTCTAAACCATCGTTTTTCTAACTTTTTCTCTAACCTATACTGTCCCTCTCTTGGGCAATTCCAGTACACTAGTCTTCCACACCTCTCTCTGTAATCTAATACCAATCTTAAGTCAAGTAAAATTGGCATCAAAAAATGTCACAAAATTATAAAAGAACCACATTTCATTCACATCCTAGTGGAAACAGCAGCTCCATTTTCTTTACTCTCTCCATCCAACTGTTCTTTGCTTCGTTTTTCTTTATTCCTGCTTTTGAATATAGAAGCGTTGGTTATGGACCGGATGCGGAAGGATCCGGGTGTGCCGTTGCCTATGGATGTGCCGGAGCCCTCGTGTTGTTGATGCCGGATGTTCGGCGACCGGTCCCTAGGTCGGGTTCTTGATGAAAAACTTGCTGCTTTTAGTCGCGCTCCTGTAATGAAGATTGCAGGTGGTGAGCTAAGGATATCGTAGTGAGACTGGAGGATACAATACAACCGTACCTGCTTAAGGTCTATGCTGCCAATTATTGGCAGGTTCCTAATTTTGCTGGAACTTTAAACATGCCAGTAAATCCGCGATAAAGAAGGAAGTCCATCAGATCGAGAAGCATCTAAATCTTGAGATACAACCACAGTAAAAATTGATAGTGACCACACTTGTAGACGCGGATCAGATTTGAACCGGTCACAGAGCCTTACTACCATGTGAATCAAAGCGAAATGAAAAACGATAAGTCTAGCTACTATTTAAGGACTGCAGATGTCAGAGTTCCATTTCGAGGTGAATTTCTGTGGTCCTTTGAAGGTTTAACAGATTTGTATAAGCAGGTATAACTTGGTATATCGCGTACCTAGTCCCAACTTGGGCTGCTTATCCCTCGGCGGCAGATCATTCGGCGCGAGGTGCGGGTGGCCGGCGCCGGTGGGCGTGTGCGGCGCGGACAGCGACGCGGGCGGCGCCGACGTGATGTCCGCGCGACGCACCACCAGGCTGCTGGAGTGTGGTCGGATCGCGCCCAGCTCTAGCTCGTGGCCCATAGTTCTGTGAGGATTGGTACAAAAGTATTATTTCGTGTTATTTTCTACGTACGAAGGTATTTTTTATTTTTGGAATGAACTAATATAATCAAGATCGTATTTTTGATTGACGTAGGTACTTACGCCCTGTCATGTACATGTCGTGTCCTTGCTCGACGCAACTCAGTCCGTCGCTGTGAGCCGCTCGGCGCGGTCTCCGCTCGACTCGTGCGCACGCTGCCGCCGCGTTTAGCTGGGATACAATAACATATTATTTTAGAAAACACCTGTACCAACAACAATAGCTTGGTGGTAATGTTACTGTTAGCCTGCCACTGCAAAGGCCTCTCCCCATGACTTCGATTAATTCGACTAGTTCTTTCGATTCAGGGCTAATGTGGACTAATGAGCGTTGATTTTGTTCAGCTCGTCCCGTCATCTACTACGAAGTCTGCCGTTGCGACTTTTGGCTGCGTCAGGGCCCCACTGTCAGTTGATAGAGTTTCAACTATTATATCTTACCAAATCAAATGAGCTTCAAAGGATCAGAATGAGTAAATTTTGATCCTTCGTCTTCCTTTGCTTTCTTAATGTGCATGTTTGTACTTACGCACTGCCGCAGTATCGAGTGGATGCGTTAACATGCGCTTGCGCGTCTGCAGCATGGTGTACACGAGCGCGGCCAGCGAGCGCGGTGGCGCAGGTGCGGAGGGCCGCGCGGGAGCGGACGGGGCTGCTCCACGGGCGCGTATCACCCACCACGTCTCCATGCGGCCCTTGCCTTTAACTTCTACGTTTCCGCGTCGTTCCAAACCGTAGCCGCGGGGTTCTAAAAGCTGTATGGGCAGATTGCATTTCATAAATATTTAACTGAAAAGTTAGTAAAGGTTTTTCCGGCAATGGGAACGGTCACGACAGTTACACGGGTCAAGTCAGGGATTCACTTCTAAACACATGCTCCGGTCGGCCTGATACGGCACAGGCTGAGTGGAAAAATCGAATGGAAATATTTTACCGACTGTGCGCAATGTTCACGGAGACGAGACCTTGTGTGACCTGGGGCTGCAGTCTCGACATAGATAGCGACAAAAATCGGTCGTTAAGTCATAACGATGTGAAATTTCTTTAATAGATTTTCAACTTTATTTCGAAAGCTTAAGGTTGAAAATCTATGAAAGAAATTTGACATCGTTATGACTTAACGACCGATTTTTGTCGCTATCTATGTCGAGACTAGCCCCTGAGCAAGTGAGCACAATGGGACTAAAATCACCCTGCCGGTCGGCCAATGCAGACTGGCTTATCTCTAAACAAAATAAAAAAAGGTGAGTAATAAAGTAAAGACAAAGGGCTCACCTGCTTTGTGTATTTGGTGACTTGTATCTTGTCCATGGCACCGGTGGTTTCCATACGGGACGCCTCATTGACGGTGTTGCCCCAGATGTCGTACACCGGCTTGCGAGCGCCGATCACACCGCCTACTAGGGGACCGCAACTTATCCCTGATTGATAAAACATTTTTATTAAACTTGAACGTTAAATAATGGATGGACAGAGTAAGAAAGAAAGACAGAATGAGAAATGAAAGGTAAGAAAAGAAGTTAATAATAATGTGATGGTCGACAGGAGAGAATGAAAGAAAAATAGGGCTTGTGCCGACCCCAAGTTACATGAGACAAGGACAGGACCATGCTTATGCAACATCATGCCCAAAGTTAAAGTGAATTCCAAGGTAAATGCGATCCTTGATTGCGACGGCTGCTATAGAAAATATGGTATAGGTAAAGAAATTTCTCTCACCTACTCTTAGCCGGAATTTGTAGAAGCTATGTTTGCTGATATCTTCTAGCGCTTCTCTCAAAGCGAAGGCGTAGTCGACCAGCGCACACAAGTGTTCACAGTTGTCCTCTCCAGTCTGTAGAAGAAATACAAAGATGCAGGTCGTGCACAGGAAATATTTAAAAATAAACAAAATTAATGGAAAAAGACTCCTATCTCAGCATAATGCTGCGATGTTTCTTAAACAAATGAAAAAATGCCGTAGCAACCAAACACCGTAAATTGATGACGCCTGCTGTGATGCCATGAACTCACGTTCATGTTGGTCATTCTGGTTTGCTTGGTGAAGATGTGAAATGTCTTTTATTTGTGCATTAGGATTAGAACCACATTTTCTTTGAGAAAATCTGACTCAGGCACAGAAAATCATTAGGAAAGTGAAGTTACCTTATTGTGGTTAGGATTCAACCCTGAGGCGGCCATGTAGGTTGCAGCGATCGTCTTTATCTTCTCAATGCTTTTGAATCGTTGCTGCATCAGCAACTTATCAAAGTCAACTGCAAATAAAACAAACCCGTTAAACGTTTCTAAAATGGTGTGTACCCTTGAGCCACATTAAAAAAGACGACGCGCTGTATAAAACATCCTTCTGGTAGAACCAGAGGGATCCTTCTGATAAATAAATAAATAAACCAAACTCGTCAACTTTGTGCCACATTAAGCGAGTTTTCCGTAAGTGCTAAGGAGAAAGAAGAAAAGCAAATTTAAAGTCCAGCTATCAAGGGTGAAATTGGTAGAAAGATAATGCAGATGGTAAAAATAATCTGATGGCTTCCCAGATTTATTTACGTGAAATCGGCTTGACCCGACCATGTACCACCACAATAATCGTCGCATTTATAACGGAGCGCCTTAGGCTGCGTGTCCACCATGAGCGAGGACGCGTAGCGAGGGATGTGTGTGAAACTAATCAATAATATCGCTTCTTTTTCACGAAACGAGGTGAATGATGTGTTTTTCGCCTTTATTGCATGGTCAGACATCTTTTTCTGACCGACTATAGCCAATTTCGCGACAATAAGTATGCTCACTCCCTAAATGTTAGTGAAAGCCGGAAATTGTCAAGGAAGATAAGCAGGAGTATAAAAGTGTTCGGTTGGTACATTACAAATGATCTCGTTGAGCACGCGCATGCACTCGACCGCCTTCTCCTCCGAGTAGAACTCGTCGAAGTTCGGGATGCCCGCGAACATCACACCTACTTCGTCGCGCCATTGAGAGTACAGCTCCTGGAAACAATATAAGTTTAATAATCTTGATGTGATGATTGATAAGAGACAATGAAGGGATAACCCGTATACTAATATTTTGAGCGTAAATTTACCAAATTTTACGCATCTTTAAGTTGGAAAAACTAAATAGGTGAAGATGAACAAGGCACATAAGAGATTCATCCTATTATGGAGTAGTTGTGGTTGTGGTGAAAAATTTAATCTAGAACATTAACCACTGTTGACAAAACATACTTACATCAGGACACCAATCTTTACTCAGGAAATGCACAACAACATGATCCGGTAGTATGTGCTTAAGTAGATGTCTGTTCGTCCTCTGCGTGTCCTCCATCTCGTCCAGGTCGGTCTCCGCCTGCAGCTTCCAGATAAAGTCCAGACGTGATGTCACTTCCACTAGTCTCCCGTGGTATATCACCACGACCAGGAATACTGCCATCAGGATCAGCATTTGTACGTAGGCTGGGAGTGTCCTGGAAAACGAACACATTATTATTTTTTTATTTTCCAAAATATATTGTACTGATTGGTAGAGGTTTAAGGAGGGAAAATTCCACAGCTAAGCATAGGCATCCCTCCATTCTTTACATGCGTCCCGGTTTCTGCGCTACTTCTTGCCAATTCCCTAGGAAGACATTCAAATCATCCCGCCATCTCCTTTGTGGTATTTCGTCAATTGATATAAATAATAATAAAAGTTTATTTGGAACAACTTAAGTTATACAGGTTACACAGGAAAAACGAAGATAGCTACAAAAGTAAAATACTGTGGCTAATCTGTGTGATAATCCTCGATGTTCATTCCAGTACTGTTCAGTAACATTCATGCCGTTGGCAGATTGGCGATCAGAGTGTCGAGACTTGAATAGGCTGAATATACCTAAGAAGTTATTATGTTCGCCCAAGAAAATAAAATTTAAGATTTGATTTGAAGACACGTAGCTGAGCCAGAACGCTTAAATGAACAATTAGATAACAATATTCATAATATACTCACGTGTTCGTAGTTGTGTTATAGTTCTTGTAGTCGTAGTAGACAAATAGCAGGACGCAGTACATCATGACGTTGACGGTGGCCAGCAGCGTCTTGATCAGGTAGTACAGCTTGAGCACCGAGGTGAGCGCCACCAGGCACAGCACCCACGTGAACACTACGTATTCTGGACGATAGCATTCGTCTGGGGAAAAGAAGCACATTAGATTTACCGTGGTACTGCACGAGAAGAACATGTAACGTTGTTGTAGACAAGGATCTGTTGATTGATTGACCACCAATTTTATTAACAGCACAGTCACATCCTTGCGTCCCCCTAGGCCGCAAGGATGTGACAAAGAGTCTGAAAAAAATTGTAACTCCTTTTTTGATTGGCCATTGTTCTAGTAATGATTGTTTAGTGCTGGACATCATTAATTTGATTAATGAATGGACTAACCTGAATCACCCCATTCGGGGATAATGTCTTGCGTGGTGTTGCATGTTATGTTTGCAAATTGCTCATTTTTGGGTAAAAACGACGGCGGGCAGACGTAGAGTTTTATCGTGCTGCAAAGAAGAATATTTTGACGTTAAGTTAATTACTTAATCACGTAATAATTCAATTAGCGTCACGTATTAATAACAACGTGACGTTAAATTGTTTCATCATAACGAGGCATTATAATTTTCATCTGTCGAATTATAGAGAACACTAAAGTTGGTTTTCCATCTCCCTTTGTCCTATCTACTCATCTACCATTGAATATTTCTTAACTTGTGCTTCAAATTCTTGTCGCTGACGTAGTAATTAATTGCTTAAGTTGAAGAAGATACAGGTCCAAAAAAAAAAGTGAGAAAAAAAAAGATAAAAAGTAAAAAAGTGAGATTGCAATTTTGTACCTGGATATCGACATAGCAGTAATAAAACAGCAGATGTGTATATTCCTGATCGTCCTCGTCGAGCTGAGGTAAGCAGAGATCTTTGAGAGGCGCGGCAGGATGCCAGGGAACTCTTCCAGCATCACCAGCACGAAGGAAAGAGTGAATGGCACCGTCATCGATAGCAGGATTACCACGAGGTATCGGCAACTGTGGTAGGGGAAAAAGTTTCATTTAGAACTGCGAATATTGGTGCTAATTAGGTATCTTGAACTTTGATTTGGGAATTTGAAGATGTCAAGCGTTACCTTTTCGAGTCGGACTGATGTGGCACAAGCTGGATGGCAAAACCGAGTATATGTTTCCTCGCTCGGCTGAGCTGAATCGTGTCAAACCAGGCCGACCCGGGCATGTGTGTAGCATGCTTGTTATAATTCTTAATATATCAGGATATATTTTACAAACACTTGTAAACTATCCATCAAGAAAAAGATTCGGTATACTTATTCTTATGTAATCTTCATATTGAGAAATCACGAATTTCTAAGGTTTGGTTACATATGCAGCGAAATGACGACTTTTCGAAAAAAAAACATCGAAATTTAGCAAAATGTCGATTTACAGAAATTGAACCATCATTGTCCCAAACACTACCAAACGAAATAAGGAACAAACTACAAAAAAACTTACTTGTAATGCACCAAGGACTGCACAGCCACTATAAACAGCCACAGCACCAGGCAGCACATGACATTGGACTTGAAGGTCCTCTCATCCAGCTCGCAGAACGTCTCCTCGAGCGAGGGGCGACGAAACCGCAGCGACCAACCGTGCATATTGCTGACTCGCATCCGACGGTTGGACTTGACTTCGATCGAGTGGTTTATTATGTCGTAGTCCTGCAACAGTAAGAGATCTGTTACCTCTGAATTGGTTTTGGTGTTTCTTTTAAGAGTAGTCGGAAAGGGAGCAGTGACCTCATCTTGTTTCTAACATATCTTCTCTTTAAATCCCCGACCAAAACATAGGGGTGTTGTAAGTTTGAAGTGTGTATATTTGTGGCATCATAGCTCCAGAGCGGATGAGCTGATTTTGATTTAGTTTTTTTCGATTGAAACGTGTCTTAACCGAGCGTGTGCTTAGGTATGTTTCAAGAAGCCGATTGAAGATCATCACCTCTTTTCTAGTTGATGAAGGCGAAAGTACAGCCACAACCAGAATTTGCAGAATAAACATCATTTTATCAATGGATAGACGTTAAAACACGTTTTGTTTTGTTCTTGTCATGGTCGTATCATGAAATTAAATTAATTTCTGTAAGCAAATTGTAAACCACTTTTATACGTAACCATTTTATTTTGAACTTGATGAGTTTGAAATTTTTTATCTTAGTAGATATTAGAAGTCCGAAATATCTCCCTGTTTTCCCAAACGGAGTTTATTCATGAGGATTTCAGATTGACATCGTTTCAGTATTTCTTATTTGACCTTTTTTATCGTTTTAGGTTATTGCGAACATAGAAAATCTCAAAGCCAATCCTACTATTCATTTCCTGTCGTTAATGGAAGGAAACGGGGTCAGTTTTATAAAAATTCCAGATTTTTCTTAGTTTGTATTCCTTTTATGCCTCACCTCAACATCGGAGAGTGGAGGCACGTCGTCAATTTCCGGATCCTGTTTAGAATTGTCACAGTTTCTGCGAAACTTTCGCGCTACACTGGCTGCACCGCTCGAGTAGTACTGCAATAAAAATAGTTATTTTTTTATGACAATATTCTGGTCGGCAGATTAAGTACAGTTTTTGAATTTATAAGGTCGAAACTTTACAGATGTGATTACTCTTCTATACTAATATTACAAAGGGTATTATAATATTAGTATAGAATAATTTGTTTGTAAGTTTGTATGTAGGGGATAATTTCTGATACTAATGATCCAATTCTAAAAATTCTTTCACTGGCAGAAAGCTACGTTATTCGAGGGTGCTATAATTCATGCATATTAGCCGAGCCTTTACAATTTTTGCGGAGAAAGTCGCGGGCGAAGTGTTATTTTGTAGATTGTACATAATTTAAGAATTACAAAACAGAAATTATGAAAAAAGGCTCAAGGTCAGGGGCCATTAGTAGTAAAACTATTTTGAAAATACGAGTTTAAATATCATCTTTCATGTCTGTGAAGTTTCTTTAATTAATTCACTCAACTTGATCTTGAACATTTTACATTGTTACGATACATAATTGTTTTAAGAACTCAAGTGTCAAGAAACAGTGCTTTAGCGCTGAATACCATAAAAGCAAAATACTATATTCGCAAATCATCATAATAAGTATTAGCAAACCAAAAACATGATTTTCACAAAACATCATACTAGAAAAATATGGCATTCGCAAAATGTGATTATATTATAATTATTGGAATTGCGAACATAATACATAATATTATTTTGCTTTTATGGATAATTGGATATTCAGCGATGAAGAGTTCACCATCGATGAGGAGCTCGTGGCTAAATAATAACAGCCGCTCGGGTTGATCTTTAGGTTAAGCCGTGCTTGCCTAGGTTGGTCTGTGAATGGGTGACCGCCCATTACACACCGAGTTTCCTCCGTGCCTCGGAAAGCACGTTAAGCTGTTGGTCCCGGCTGTCATTTGTAGATCTTTGACAGTCGTTAGGCAGTCAGTGGCCCAAAAAGTCTGACAACCAGTCTTACCAAGGGGTATCGTATTACCCAGTACCAACTGGGTTGTGGAGGTCAGATAGGCAGTCGCTCCATGTAAAATACTGGTATTCACTATTCAGCTGCATCCGGTTAGACTGGAAGCCGACCCCAATATAGTTGGGAAAAGGCTAGGCAGATGATGAAGAGTTCACCATCGCTAGGTTTATTTATTTGTTGATGAGAATTCTCAGGCCAATTACGGCCGTTCAAAAATTGCCATCGCGGACGGTATTTCACGTCCACACGGCGGGGTATTGGTAAAGTTTTCAACTAGCAATAATCGCACCTCGGATTAACCTCATTGGTTACGATATTGCCTCTGCGCAAAGTTAATTATCACAAGTTCGCTCTTCCGACCCAACCAAACGCCGTGCAGCAAACGATAGCGCGATCTAACTCGACGTCAACGCCATCTAGATAGAAAAAGACAACTCTGCCGAGACGTTTTGTTCTCAGTACAAACAACATGCAAACAAATAAGAATAAGACTGACCTAGCGCCATATTGTGACGCTGTGCTTTGCTGTCAATCTGAATAAGTTCGATAGTGTCAGCAAAAAAATATGTTTGATATTTTTATATTGTAAAAAAATACAAATACAAAAAAAAACTTTTGCAAAAAACAATCCGACTTCGAAGTCGGTGGCAAAAAGTCAATGAAACAAACGTTTATTAATTTACATTCCTTTCTCTTTCCCTTCAGCGCCAACACCGTATAGCGTCGATGTTCTTACACACTTGTCTTACATTTTGGAAGGGCATCTCAGGCGTCCAGTCGGCCGTCATCTCATCTTCAATGGTGCTGCTGGGGCGGCGTGGTGTGGCCTCCCAGTTTGTTTGTGGCTGTTGTTGTGGTACACTGTAGACATGGAAGAGGACTGGTTACATGATGTGGTAAATGATATTAAAAGTAATGTTGACGTCTAGATACTTTATGTCTTTGAACATTGAACATTTGACATCGCTAAAATCCCGGGAAACAGATGGATGAGGGACGCTCAGAACAGAGAAGAATGGCAGATGATTTGGGGCTGAAATAACGATGATGATGATGATTTTGAACATTGACCATTTATTTAGAAGGACTCCTGAAGGTACTGTTTTTTTTACATATTAAAACCAACCTCAAGCATCCACTGTTGGGGCACTGTTGGGGCGACAGAGGAGGTCTCTTTCTGTGTGAGAAAGTGGGCTATAACGCAGGCCCAGTCAGAGTGGATGTCACATAATATGTTTTCGAAATTTTGATTTTAGGTCATGTTGTTTCCTCACGATGTTTTCCTTCGCCGTTTTAAGCCATTTATAATTTTGAAAATTTATGCTCACCTGGTTCTAGACCTGTGCCTCGTCCGCCTGGGCTGCTCAGTGCCCTTGATTAGGTAGGTGATAGGGTTGTGTTCCCGAAGGTACGGGTCACGGCTCCCGCCATCTCCTGGCTCCACTTCAAAGGCCCCGTTCAAGCACTCCAGCGTGGAAGAGGATATGTGAACGCGACTGGAAAAGTTAACCAGATATAATAAATGTGTTATTTTGGGAAGCTTTGGAAGCAGTGGCTTAATATTCTTTTTTAGTATCTTGTAAAAATTTGCTTTTCTCTGGCTCGTAGATTACCTAGGAAGCGATGGCTCGTAAAGGAAATCGAAAAGATTACTTCTGCAGTTTGTTAGGTACCAAATAGTTTTCCTACTGAAAGAATTGTCACTGGTTTGGTTATACAGTCTGAGCTGATAATGAGAGTGGCCAAACTTATGGACACAGAAAGCCAAAAAAAAGAAAAATAAAAGCGAAATAGACGTAATTTGCTCCGTTCCGGTTTGGACGACATGACTTCACACAGCTTCTATTAAGTGGACATAAAGCTCTTTTTGATCGGATCAAGCCGGTTATACGTCGAGAAGATGATGATTACTTCTTATGAATGTAATATGTTATTAAATACTTACCCAGGCAGGCCACCGCTCTCCATACGATTGGCTAGGGTAACATCGTGAGACCACAGGTCGAACTGCCACTTGAGTAGACCCAGTACTCCGCACAGTACCTTGCCGCTGTGGATACCGATGCGCATGTCCAGATCCACCTGAACATAGAACATTAAGAGTTAGTTTAGTTTTGAACGAGGAACTATTATTGTGACTTGAAAGCCCAAGTCTGCTGGTGGGAGGAATTGGGGGCGGCCTTTGTCTAACAGTGGGACAGTATAGGCTAATAAAAAAAAACTATTTTGGTAACATCACGCCTGTAATCCCCGAAGGGTTAGGCAGAGTTGTAATAGTACACCCACATTTCGCCAGTTATGTTAAAGTCGCATAGGTGGCGAGCCTATTGCCATCAACCGGGCACAGATCCCGACTCCGTTGCTGATAATGAGAAATTCCTAATGAAAAACCCAAAAACACTTTATCCGATCCGGGAATCGAACCCAGGACCTCTTGCTCAGCAGACGTGCTCTTGCGATCACCAACGAGGCAGTTTTCTTCTTCTTCATCTAACCAATATTTGCTAAGATCTCGAAACAAGATCCTGTGCATATGAGTTACCTGCGCGTTATACCGCACGTCACGGATGGCTCGTATCATGTGCAGCCCCATGTTGACGCAGCAGTGCGCGTGGTCTTCGCGCCTGTCTGGTAGACCACTGACGCAGAAGTAACAATCACCCAGCAACTTTATGCGAAGGCAGTGATTCTCCTAGAAAATAGATCAAGTTAACTTCTAGTGTCGTAGTGGCTTTTTTTTCAGAAAGACAAAATGGAACAATTCTTACGGTGACCGCAGCGGCAAAATTGCTTGACTGACAAAACGGCAGCGGGCGGCAATGACGTAATTTATGGAAGCGTTTTCATTAAGTTAAATACAAGGTGTAAACGGACCCTTCACGAAGCCGCCAACCAAGCATTCTTTGCATCAAACTAAGTAACTATACGCAAAAAAAAATGTGTTGAAAAATAACGTTTTACGGTAGGACTCAATTTAACGCACTCAAAACATTGTGCTGATGGAAGCGTTGAATAGTACGTGGGTCGTGGTGGTATTCAAAGTAAAGTTATAACAATAAAAAATTGTCTTTAAAAAAAACATGTGAAAAAGTTGGAACTTTGACCCCCAATATCTCCATAACTAGAACGTCCCCAGGTATGGTGTAGATCAAAAAAGTTATCGCAATGCCGGGGAGAATAAGTGCCTTTCTGCTCCGTTAAGGGTAATTTTATACCCATTTTAAACCATTCCTTCAATTGCGGCCATTGCTATTGGCGCCTTAGCCGCTGTGGTTCCTGGTTTGTTCTTCAATGATTAAAAATAAAAAATATCGACCAGTAGGCCTGTGAAAGTTCTTCATGATATAACAAACATTAAAATAAAAAATAAACCTCACCGATGCCAACCTGTCGAAACGAGCGAATAGTTCATTAAGTAGCTTCACCAACTCCTGCGCAGTGCATTTGCTTGATAGTTCTGAAAAAAAAATGTTTTTGATAAAAAATATCAGAATACCTCGTGAAGAAATTCGACCTTTATATGAATGTTTTTAAAGTCTTAACTTGCTTACCAGTGAACCCCTTGATATCAGCATACAATATGGACACGTCATGATGCTGTTGTATATAGAGGTTATTGAACTGTTGCTCTTGAAACTCTCCCTTCACCTTGCTCACGTGGCTGGAGATCTCTTTCGCGAGAAAGTCTGGTATCACTGTGTAGCATAGAAAGAGATTTAAAATACCATAGATACGCAATTAAAGGAACTTTCATAGAAAAACAGCTGTGAGCCAAGTCTCAGTGAGGTGTTAAAGCAAAATAAAATAATTGGGCTTTCTATAGGAATTGATGCGATCAGCTGGTCGACTTGTAAAATTAAAAAAAGAGGATTGAATTTCCAAAAGTCATCGAAAAAAATGTGGTCTGAGTCACCAGACGAGAGGTTGCGACCTTATTATGTTACACCTTGTACGTCTGTGTTGAACACAGAGCTGTTCTAAACAAACCGGGCAAGTGCGAGTCGGAGTCGCGCATGAAGGGTTCCGTAACATCATAGTAGTCACCTTCAATTTTTAATTTATTTTTTGTTGTTATAGCGGCAACAGAAAACAACATTCTGTGAAAAATTTAACTGTATATCTATTACAGATCATAAGATACAGCCCGCTAACAGACGGACTGACGGACAGCGGAGGCTTAGTAATAAGGTTCCGTTGGTTACCGTTCGGATACGGAACCCTAACAACACAAAATCTCACCGCTCTGAAACAGCTTCCACTGTCGTTGAGTTTCCCTCTTGGTTCTCTCCCGAGTGACCATCGACCTCCGGGTCTCCAGGAACGCCTTCCTCTGCCCCCAATCAGCTAATGACTTGGCATACATTCCCGCGAAGTTTACCGCTATGTACAGTAACGCGTTACCGATTAGGAGACGAAGGCTGCATGTGTAGGACTGGAAAAAAGTATTCATTAGCTTAAATACACAAAAAGTCTAAGGAAAAGAAAGACACGTATGATCTGTTCCAAATATATTTGAACCAAACGTAAACAAACTCTGTTCGGATTAAATACGACCGCAATCACTACAAAAGATGAAATTGTACCAACACATCTGTATTTGAGGAGCTCGTGGTTAAATAATAACAGACGCTCGGGGTCAATCTTCAGGTTAAGCCGCGCTTGCTTATGTTGGTCCGTTGATGGGTGACCACTCATTGCATACCGAGTTTACACCGTGCGTCGAAAAGTATGTTAAGCCGTTGCTCGCGGCTGTCATCTTTGACAGTCGTTATAGGTAGTCAATGGACCGAAAGTCTGACAACCAGTCTTGCCAAGGGAAATCCTATTACCTAGTACTAACTGTCAAGTGGAGTTCAGATAGGCAATCGCTCCGTGTAAAATACTGATATTCAGCTGCATCCGGTTAGACTGGAAGCCGACACCAACATACATTGGGAAAAGGCTAGGCAGATGATGACATTTATCTGTGTTTAGATTTTAAAATGTTTCATCTTTTACTATCGCCCCTTTTCTAGCACTTATTGTTTAAATAACATTTTACATTGCAACGGAAAGGCGTCTACGAAAATTCAGGTAATCATAAAATTTAGCTTTCTTAATAAAAAAATAATAATAAAATGTTTATTGTGCCTCCTCCCAAACGGTTACATTTACAAATGTGAATAAAACAGCCCCAGTAAGTAATTAATAATACTTGTGTTGGAGTTGTCTCGCTCCTTCCCTCTATTGATAGCTTACAAAATTGAGATTATATAAAATTAAATTTGAATAACATTTTTAAGAATAAATAATTTCTTGATATTATATTTGTTTACGTTTTCAGCAAATACTTTTAGAACAGGCCACAGTTAATTATTCTTGAAAACTTTCTAAGATAAAATGGTGAGATAAAGTGCAGAAAGTGTTAGTGGCAAGATTAACAAGCCTTTTGATGATACGCTTCTCTAGACATTACAACAATTCGCCAATTTACAAGAAGGCAAAAAACTAGTTACAAAGTTAAAAGCATCTAGATAAGTATTTACATACATCTTAAGTTTATTAAACATGAGAAGCAGTAAAAAATGAGAAGAGCTTATTTATGATTAAACAGTTAGTAAGCTGAACAACTCACACACATATCAGAAAACTGTAATAACGAAATAATCATTAATATCAATATTGTACACATAAAATATTCTTGTATAACTACTTCCATTCAATACGTATTAATGTTGGTCAGAATTCGACGTTCTGTTACTACTAAACATTTATTAGAGTTTTACACAAAGAAAAACGATGTTGGTTCGACGAAATGTGACCAGAGAAGTTGAAAATGGCCGTGTAAGTGAGTGACCCCGAGGTTAAACAAGGTCAAATAGAATTAACCAGCGAAACTCTGCAGATATAGGTTTCGCTATCTAAACCAGATATTTTTTTTTAATAAACGGCCCTTCACTAGGAATTTCTCGTGTATCGTGGGTACGTTTAGGAGATATAAACGCACATACACAAACAGCCAGACCCGGAACCACTATAATATTTGTTCCTCGTGGGAATCGAACCCCACTGTGCCAACCGTGCCCTCTTTTTGTCGGTTTTGGGCTGTTTGTCCGGTTTTTAACCCGTCATGTTCAGATATATTATTTTCCGGACCCGACAGGTCTACTGAGTACCGTTAGCCAATGTAATTTAAGTCTGTATGGACAGGAATTGAATGTTGTGGTGTATTTTGATAGGACCTCTTAACTTATTATTCAAGTAATTCAAATATAAACTTACATCGATATTACAGTGGACAGCCTTCTTGGCTGCCTCCATCCGTTCCTTGATGATCACTCCCGTGGCCAGCAAATGCGCCAGGAAGGAGAGCAGCCCGATGACGATGCACCAGATCAGAGAGAGAGGCAACATCGCGTACGGCACGAACACTATGAACAGCATGTACCAGACTTGGTTCTCTGAGTCTTGGAAGCCGATACCTGCCCCGCTTATACCTGGAGAATAGTGAAGATTAACTCTTATAACTAAGTTATTTAGGTAGATTCTTTTTGGAAAATTATAAATCGGGTAAATAAAAATTTAATTGGCGACCAATATACTGAATGGGCGACTATTGTACCAAGTAAGTAACTATTTATCCGGTCATTGCGGCAAGGAGAATATAGGAAGCAAGAGCGAGTGAAGGCTGAGAGAGACTTGTGGCACCCTGACTCGGACAGTTTACGTTCGAAGGGGATGGTGGGGTCTAGTAAGCGAGCGAAGTGAGCGAACTAAGACCCCTGAATCCCCTTCGTGTTAGGTTACTTTAAACCCTGCAAACAGAAATAGGCTCCTATTTCTGTTTGCAGGGTTTAAAGTAACCCCGCGCAGCGGGGCTACGGCGACTACGCCTTATCTACAATCTAGTGGTTAGACTGGAAGCCGATTCCAATATAGTTGGGAAAAGGCTAGGCAGACGATGAATAGATTAACCATTAAAGATAGGCGAGATATTATTTTATAACTGAGGTCAATAGAATCGTTATTATACAGTTTCTTCCTAAAGAGTGAATCGACCTTAATTGGGCTGGAAATTTTTATCATTAGTCTTCTATTATTCTAATCATAATGGAATCTTTTCTTAAAAGTGCTGTAAAGCTTTAATTTTACTATATAATGTGACTGGTAATTAGTGACCGATACTTAAACACGTGATTGTACTCATGATAACAAACAACTTTGCCAAAGAAACATTTTTTTTTTACATATGTATATTTTATCACAATAACACAACAGCCGACCAGCGAAGCACTCAGTTCAGTCCAGAGCAGTTTTTAGAGGATCAATGAAATATTTCCCATAAACATTTAAGTTTCATATCATACCTTGAGCGATGAGCAGTATCCAAGTAGCAGCTGCGGCCCAGTGCAGGTAATTGTTGGCGAAGCATCGCCACCAGCCCAGCAGGCACACGCCCACGTTCAGCCAGGCGAAGGCTACCGTCGACGCGATCTGGTACGGACCTGGTGATGCTACTGGAAAATATATGTATTCGTGAGCTTGGCTTTTCGGCTGAGTGGAAAATACATTATGTTGAGCTAGTAAGTAGATCACTGTGGTGTGCCTAGGGTCCAACAATTCGTCAAGCCCATACGTCAAGCAGACTGTTCAGAAACCCTAACATCATGAGAATAAGTTATAAGGGAATGCCAAGGCCAGGGCCAGGCGCCAGGGCTACCGCCATTTGATCAAGGAAGATAATATGAATAAGCAAATTAAAAAGTTAAATTGACCGTTCACCGCACTCAAAATACGCGGTTTGGACGTGGAGTTGCGGACACCAGCCCGTTATACAATTGACTGTTTATTCCAATTACATCTGTCACTCTTACAGTTGTATGAAATGACTATTAGACGGCAAGTTAATTTAGTGTGTTAATTTGATAAATTATTAATTTCCGTGACTGTACATGCCAGTAGGAATTTGTTAAGGCTTTGGCTCCTCTTTCCACAATCTTCGCGATCAAATGATGACAAGTATAACTTGGGCTTTTGGATTTTTGATTAGGGTTAATTCAATTGGTTCAAGACTGAGTTAAGGCAAAGACAGTTCTTTTATAGTTTATAATAATTAAATAGGTTTCAAAAGGAATTTTAATTTACTTACCTCCCAAGTTTGTGACTGTGTAAATTATTGCTAGACATATCTGAAAATTGAAAAAGAAACAAAACGTTTTTGAATAAATCATACAAAATACTACGAAAAGTACGCCCTTAATTATAATAAGAGCAAAAAAAAACAATCAATAATAAAAGTACGACCTCGTAAAAGATAATTTTTAACCATTTGAAAGTTTTTCACGGGAGGAGCTCGTGGCTAAATAATATCAGCTGCTCGGGGTCGATCTTCAGGTTAAGCCGTGCTTGCCTAGGTTGGTCCGTGGATGGGTGACCACACATTACATACCGAGTTTCCTCCGTGCCTGGAACAGCACGTAAAGCCTTTGGTCCCGGCTGTCATTTGTAGAACTGTGACAATCGTTACAGGTAGCCAGTGGCCCGAAAGTCTGACAACTAGTCTTACCAAGGGGTATCGTTTTTAATTATCCAGTACTTACTGGGTTGTGGAGGTCAGATAGGCAGTCGCTCCATTTAAAATACGGGTATTCAGCTGCATTTGGTTAGACTGGAAGCCGACCTCAATATAGTCGGGAAAAGGCTAGGCAGATGATGAGAAAGTTTTTTACGACTTTCAATTTTTGTGACAGAATTCGAAAGACCTACTGGGAACTTATGTATATTACCACAAATGAGCACTAACGAACAAACACGCCTAATGTTGTAGGAAACACATATTGTTTATTTTATGTTTTAGCGTAGATTAGAGTAGGCTACATTTTGTTGTTTTATAATTTAAATATTGTGTTTTTATAGTTAGGGAACTTAGAATAGAAGCTATGATTATTAGATGTAATTATAGGTACTACTAGTTCTTTACTTGAGAATGTGAGAATGTAAAGACCGCGTTATCGCATTAGGGATATACCTGTAATGATAGTGTATGGGAGATTTGAATAAATAAACAAATAATAAATAAATAAATATTTTCCAGTTTCTTAATTTAAATGTTAATAACATACCTTAAGTGCTAAATCAACAACGTTGACCATGATGAGTGACTTCTGTCGCTGCCGCCGCGAATATCTTTGGTATGATAACTCTACTGCTTTATTCTGCAACAAAAACGAGATGGCTAACGAATAGTTATAAGTACTGCATGGAA
This sequence comes from Noctua janthe, assembly GCA_910589295.1. Classification (NCBI taxonomy): domain Eukaryota; kingdom Metazoa; phylum Arthropoda; class Insecta; order Lepidoptera; family Noctuidae; genus Noctua; species Noctua janthe. The sequence goes on along the minus strand of OU342556.1, from coordinate 4,365,522 downwards.
TCAGCATTGCCACAGCTCGAGCCGTGATTTGTGATTCTTTCTATGAACCATCATACTGCAATGAACACTTATAGGCGCCATAACGATAATGCCTCAGTATCATGACATAACAACCGCCTGTGATCCCCAAAGGGTTAAGCGGGGGAGGGTTTACCCACATTTTACCAGTTATGATTACGACTAATGTAATAGGGGGTGTCCCTATTGCCACCAGTAGCCACAAATCCAGACTACGTGACTGCTACTGAGAAATGCCTGATGGGAAAACCTAATAACACTTTGCCCGACCCGGGAATCGAACCCAGGACCTCACGCTCAGCAGTCGCGCTTGAGACCTTTAGACCAACGAGGAAGTAAAAATCTGGCGAGATGATGCTGAGTCAGACAGTGCTCATAAGTATGCTATCGTCACTTATACCCGCTTTATGAAACGGAAATCAACACAAAAATAAGCTAAACGCCTGTCAACTGCTGTTATTGACTGACTGACTTATCAACAGCCAATCAGAGCTCTTGACGTAAGATTAATATGACACCTCGTCGATTTTCGACGAAGAGACCGAGTGTACCTAAGTGATTTTCTTTGTGAAGAAAAGAAAATCGGTAACATTTCCAGGCTGATTTACGAAATATTCCACAAGGCAATATCTTCGGAGACATTTTGTCAATAGAAGCCAGGTGACCTACATTACTAGGTCCCTGAAAGGTGTCGTCTGTCTTTTTATTTTCCATACTTTACTGGGAATTTTTGTTAAAAGGTTGGTTGCAAGAGTATAGTAAATATTTGCGTGCTTACCTTAAAACTATTTGTGATCGATGGACAGTATATCCCTCTGTAGTATCGTGGTGCCCTGAGCATGCCTTCTGTTTCCACTGCGAAAAGAAATAAGGTTTATTTATTTTATTTTTGATTATTAAATTAAAAGACGGAAGGTACAGTGAATAAAGTTCTTCCTTCTCTTCTCCATAAAAATGTGGACGTACTCGTACAATAAGCATAATCGATCGAAATATCAGGTAATATTTTTAAGTGTATTTTGTACTTAAACCATAAATATATTTAAACACTGTTTTAAGCTTGCACAGTTTATAACTAATTATAGATATTTCGATGCTGTTGCAAGCGCCATGATCACGGGATGACTCATGGCGCTTGCAACAGCGTCGAAATTCCGGGAATTAACAATAGTTGAAAATCACGGAAGATATCCCGTAAGTGACAGTGTAAGTTTAAGTATATTTAAGTCTTAAAAAGCTACAACGAATAAAGAATAGGATGTAAGATAAGCCATATCAACGTATCTAAACAAATTATCATTAACAAATTTACAAAGCGCCAATCTAGACTACAAAGTTCGTAGCACTGCTACGGCGTAGCAGTCTCGTAGCCGCGTAGATGGCTACGGATAACAATGTTTGGTTTGGCACAATTAGTTTAGTTCACAATTCAGATTCGATTAGTCTCAAACAATAGTGGGAACGGTTCTAGTGAAGTTTAATAACACGATTATTATGAACTTTAGAAGTTAGGGAGTTGGCTTCTGTGGTGGTTATGGGTATTGCTTATCAAAGTTTTGGTAGTGATTTATATTAAATATTAAATATTTTAATAGAAGTTTCATTTTAAAGAATATTTACATTATTTACAAACTACAAATCTATAGTAGTAATAAAAATATGTACAAGAATCAAAAGGATTACATGGCGTCAAAAAATTCGTCCACATCGCTTAACTTAGACGTGATTTTGATTTACTGTGAATTTATAGCTTTTTTTATTAGCATAGCAATTAATCTTGAACATATAATTTAAAAAAATATTTTTATGTGCAGCCAGACACCAAAGTTACTTTTTGTAGAGCAACATTTTGCAACATGATAACATTAAGTAACTTTCTATAACTTTTCAGATCTTTGAACTAATATTTTGTTATCCGTTGTTGCCGACTAATATTTGCAAACGTTGCCCCACAGCGAAGCTGCTCTCAATGATCTCCCTAGTTATAAAATATATATTTTTATAATACATATTTTATTTTAATAAACTCACCAGGATCTTCTTGAAATGGGTTAATACTGTGTTGGGAAACTCCTTCTCCATCGCCGCTGATACGGCGCTGTCAAAAATATTGAATATATTAGCAGGATTAATTACTAAATTATTATTAAAAACTTTTTATTTTACCCTTTTTAGTGGTGGTATCTCACTAAAAACCTTGTCAAGTATCAATTTTACTTTGTAACTAGAAGTTATTAGCACATAGACGAAGGTGAAAAAATGCATGTTACAAAATTTTAAAATTTATATGGGACCACCGCGAGAGCTTCTTCTACTAAATGATAAAATAATCATTTAAATTGGACCAGTAACCACGGAGAAATCGGTGAGAATACATGAAAAAAACAAGAATTTAGGTGGAAACCTCCTGTTTTTTTAGAAGTCGGTTAAAAACGATTACATTGTGTATATTAAATAACTTGTTAGAGAGCTATCTTTTAATAAACGTCACCCAGCTCTGCGTCGAGACTTGAAAGTCTAACCGAGGGTATTTAATAAAACATTTAAGTGTTATGTTCGTGAAGACGGACATGAGTGAGTAAAAGTGTTGTGTTAATATTACAATATACGGAAAAACAAAAACAAAACCAGAGACTAAATATAATCCTTCTGTACCTATTTGAGCCTCTCTCTAACCACAATATAAAATAAAAAAGAATTGTATTTATTTGAAAGTGGTACTGACATAGTTTGACTAGGTATTAGATAATTAATACTTTACGGAATAACATGCTTGCGGTCAGTGCGGGCTAACTACGTAATTAGGCATGTTCCTGACATACATAATATGTACTTAAGTACGGTCAAAAGCACTAATATGTTTACATTTAGCAACTTTCAAAAGGGATGTCCTCCTAGTCTTACAGTCATCATCATCTGCCTAGCCTTTTCCCAACTATATTGGGGTCGGCTTCCTAGTCTCACCGGATGCAGCTGAATACCAGTATTCTACATGGAGCGACTGCCTATCTGACCTCCACAACCCAGTTAGTACTGGGTAATACGATACCCTTTGGTAAGACTGGTTGTCAGACTTTTTGGGCCACTGACTACCTAACGACTGTTATATTTTCTTATTTTTATAAAATATGTATGATAGTCTATAAGGTATATATGTTATGGGTCTTTGTTACCTGAAATAAATGATATATTATTATTATTATTATTAAAGATCTACAAATGACAGCCGGGACCAACGGCTTAACGTGATTTCCGAGGCACGGAGGAAACTCGGTATGTCATGGGCGGTCACCAATCCACAGACCAACCTAGGCAAGCACGGCTTAACCTAAAGACAGTCCTACAGTATCAATTGAAATTGTACTCGTATGTTGCATACATGTTACATTTCGCACGTCCTCTTAAAAACTGTCATAACACAAAATATGTAGATTTTTAGATAATACCCTACTCGACTTCAATTGTCCTTGCTATAATTGAAAAAAAACCGCCATAATAATACAAAAATAAGTCGCCAAATGGCACAAGCGAAAGTTTTTGGCGCAAAGCATCGTTAAGAACACAAAAACCTTAAAATGCGTCTATCTCAAAACTGCTATTTACGTGTTATGACATTTTTTAGACGATGTGCGATATGTTTTGGAAAACATATATTAATAGGTCTTATTTTAAAGAAGCAGACATACTGCGTGGTCCACACAAATTGGGATAAGTTCACGGGAATTATGAGGTCTTGTCTCCAAGTTGTAAACATCATTTTAGTTATTCATCATTCTACGAGAAAATCACCTTTTAATTTTGCTAAACATGTACCGTTGCGTCTGTCACTGTACATAAGTCCTACTCATAGGTACTCATACAGGTCCCTGCGCTGGCTCCCGATTGAGTGACGAGCATGAATAATAGGCTTTCACCGACTAATGGGATGAAATTAATCATTATGAAAATGTAAATGGAAACTCTTTGATATTCATATACAAAAAGTAAGTATAGTATAGGTACTTATTGTGAGTGCAATTATGATACTGATTTTGCTGAAGAGTGCCAAACCTCATCCTCAAACTATCGAACAAATCGGTCTAAGAAAGCATTAATATAATGATTTGACCATACTCTATACAGGACAAGTACATCGCCCGCGACTTCATCCGCAAAAATTGTGATAGCTCGGCTGATATGCATGGTATAAATATAATTTATAGCCTTATTTATAGCACTCAAGGATAATGTGGCTTTCTGTCAGTGAAAGAATTTTTAGAATTGGATCATTAGTTCCAGAGATTACCCCCTACATACAAACTTACAAACAAATTTTACCTCTGTATAATATTAGTATGGATAAGACCCCATAGAGTTATTTACTGATGCAAGTCAGAGAGAGTGACATGGCTATATTGCTGGATGGATATAAAGCTCTTGCTCAGCTAGGAATGTCTAAGAAAGGATGGGTAAGCGAGGTACCTGGTCATCAGGCGCAGAGCAGCTGGCACCATCACCCGGCACCCGCTCCCCCTCGGGGGCCTGGGTCTGGGCCACGTCACCAGGCCGCACATGGTCGCAACTGAGACACTGAAACAATAGAAATATTGAGGTTATTTTAAAAACGAACTTTCCATGTGAACTTTGGTTTGATACGTTCGGGACACAAAATACGTGCTTTGGATGTGTAGTTGCTGACACCAGCACGATATAAAGGACAATAGTTTTAAAATCATCTCTCATAACCATATATCGTGTAATTTTTTTTAAATGACAATTTAAACGGCCTGTAATCTCCGAAGGGTTAGGCAGAGGTGTACCTGATGGTACACCCTCATTTCGCACGTTATGTTTTTTAAGTCCCATGTCATAGGGGGCGAGTCAATTATCATCAAATGGGCACAAACCCAGACCGTGGCTACTACTGAGAAATACTTAATAGAAAAACACAATAAAACTTTGCCCGACCCGGGAATCGAGTATGGGACCTCATGCTCAGCAGTCGCGGTTGCGACATCTAAACCAACGAGGCAGTTATGGCGAGACTTTATATTTGTAAGTAATGCTCATACGAATAAATGATTAAAGTCATCATTGTGTAAATACATGTAAACATAGGGCAAATAGTAAACATTAAATAAGTCTGTTTCTTCTTGAACGGCGTGGAGGAAATAAATAATATACAACAAAATCTGGTGCTCCGATCCGCAGAATTGCAGATTCAGCTGGAATCTAAGAAAAGGAAATTGGGGAAAACGGTAACGAGTAAAGAGAAATACACAGAAGTTGTTTGATAGCGATGCGAGAGGCGCTCACGTGGAACATACCTACTGGAGTTATTAAGCATGATTACATAATATAACATCACGCCTGTTATGTTTAAGTCCGATGCAATAGGGGGCGAGCCTGTTGCCATCAACCGGGCACGAATTCAGACGCCGAACTGTTATTGAAAAATTCCTAAACCCAATAACATTTTGACTAATCGGGGAATCGTACTTAAAAACCGTCGTGCTCAGAAGTACGGCTTGAGAACACTAGGCAAGACTAAGCAGGCTTAATGTGCCAGAATTCTTTTATGCTTCGAAGCCTACTAGTAATGTAAATTTACTAATAAAATATATTATGTAGGTATATATCTATGTAAAACCAAAAAAAACTGCTGCGTAAATGAAAATTCATTTTAGATAAAGATACGGCTTGTTCCGTGCGAGTGGCCGTCAAAACAATGTCGCAACGGCCTCAAAGCTTGGCGCTAATGTAAACGCATTAGTGTTGTCGAAGCCGTATCTCTTCCAATTGATAAGCTCTTATCATATTATCAACGTACGTGCGTACTGCGATTTTTATGGGTTTAGGTCGAAATGTGCGACGGAATTTTTATGAATCATATTTTTTTGTGGTATGACGTTTGCGAAGATGATGGTGACAGGGTATGTAATATGTGGAAATAACTCCTCGGTTCCGTGTCGTAAGCGGGTTATTATGTAGGCAGGAACATCTTTGTAATATCTTGTTCGAAGGTTTGATTTCGGTATATTAAAAGAGTAGAAGGACGTATGGTTTTCTTTGCCACCAAAGGAAATATACATCAGGGTCGGGGTCGGGATCGGGTGCTCGATACATGTGTGGGTCAACATGACTCGGTGCAGTCGCAAAATCAAATATATTATAAATATAATGGATGTAAAAAGACCCTAAACGAAGCAGAAAGGCACTTGTTCTGCCCGTCGTTACGATTAAGTTTTTGTTCTATTTTGGCCATATTGGGAACCTTCTAGTTATACTGGAGATACTGGAGGTTAACGTTCCAACTTTTTCACAAGTTTTTAATATTATGTTTCTACTTTAACTGTACTATTCAACGTATACATAAGCCCAATGTTTTGATTGCGTTACATTGAGTCCAACCGATAAACCGTGACTTTTCACCCCAAAAAGAAAGTCGTAAAATCAGCAATAATTTTGCATAGACTAGTTATTTAGTTTGATGTACAGAATGCCTAGTTGACGGCGTTGTGAAAAGTCCATTTACACCTAGTATGTATTTACGGCGAATTCATACATTCGGGAAAAATCCGCAGAGCTTTGCTCGAATTCTGCCGACGTGACACGAACACGATTGAGTGACAGTAGATGCCAAACGCAGTTTGCAGATGGACAGCAGCCAAGTGAAAGCCGACTATTTGTTTATATTATTGTTTCGAGTAGGCTTTAATTGTTATTCAACAAATCCTGCCGAATCGCAACCTGTGTGGAACCTCTCAAAGAACAGTAAACTGCAATCACGAATACTTGGTCAATCGTCTAAATCAAATTACTCAGAGGAGAATTTCCTTCCTTTTACAAAGTAAAGCAGCGAGGAATTCTAAGCTCAGCAATATACTGACCTGAGTTACGTGCCCTGAATAGTTATTTCCAATCCTCCAAGATTAGTTTCGCTCATATTTGTTGAGCAGTCGACGCCACCGGCTACAATTTCCCCTTACCTGGATTTCTTTAACGTAAAAACACAAGCGTCCTTATTGAAAATAAACAGGTTCAATGAATTTCAAACTTGCATAAACAGGAATCAAACGTGTTCAAATCAGGGTGACATAGGTAATTTGTCGAGCTAGTATTATTACGGGAGGCAGCGTTCAATTTTTGCGAGCAAAGTTAAACCGAATGAAAATCATTTCTAGTAGTTGTTTACTATTCACTGATCATCTCAATGAAAGTCAGCTGCCGCACCAATCGGGATATTCAAAGTTACAGCATGTCAAACTTGTAAAAAAAAAGAACGAAAAAATATGTTTTTTTTTTTATAAATTCATTTTATACGTTATGGGCTTTATCCAGGTGAATTATCATACCTTTCTAGTAAGGTATATAATAATTCACTAATACTAGCAATAAAAATCAAAATCAGTTGAGCGTATCTAACGGGTGAAACACTGTCCGCTACACGCTTGCTGTGCTATGGTTAAACTATTATTTTCGTATGATTTTCAGCTGGTATAAAATGACTAGGTCAGATTAACGATCCCTCCTGTACTATATCCTTCAGTGACTTGCGACAGAGACTGTAGAAAACAAATGACAGAAGTTGCTTAGCATGGCACGAGCTAGTGCGACGTAACTTGCGACGCAAAGATGCTCACGCAACGAAACAGTTAACGCGCGCCCGTGTCGAAGCAAGAAGTTACATCACTTGAGGCCGTGTGCGGAGCGTTAGAACTGAACCGCTTCTCACGACGCAATTATATTCATCTGAATTTGTCATTCAAATGTGTAAAGTTGGTCGCAACTTCGCGTTTCATAATTATAATTCATACAAATTCACGTCTCATTCATTATTAACACGGAACTTTATTTCGGGAACCGAGTTGTGAAATCCTACAACATACAAAGGGGTATGGGCAATTTTTCACCAGTGCTGTTTCAAGTTGTGGTAAATGTCACTTAAACGGTTATAATAGTAGCTTTATTTTATTGCTTGATAACAACTACGGAGCCTATATAACTACGCACCGTCTCCTTTTCAATGGACCAAACTTTTTGTAGGGGAAACTTGTAACTTTATTTACACACTAGCACTTCGCCCGCGAGTTCATCCTCAAAAATTGTGATAGCTCGGCTAATATACATGATATAAATATAATTTATTACACGAATAATGTAGCTTTCTGTACGCGTAGCATGACCACCGTAGAAACAAGTTTTGTCGACGGAAGAATCGACAAAATGACAGATCAACAAAAGAAATCTGTCATTTTGTCGATTCTTCCGTCGACAAAATTCATTTCTACGGTGGTCATGCTACGCGGGCTGTAAGTGAAAGGCTTTTAGAATTGGATCATTAGTTCCAGAGATTATTTTGTTTATTTATTTAAACTTCATGTACAATAGTGGTACACAGGCGGATTACCCCCTACATACAAACTTACAAACAAATCCATCTTTATATTATTAGTATAGATGATTAAAAATAGACTTCTTGTTAACGAAACCTTCTTGGTAAAAGTCCCAAGGAATTTTGTGTTTTTTCTTTGTTTTATTAGGCCTCACGTTGGGTTGGTGGGAAGACGTTGACCTTGAGCTAGCTTAGTACGGAATTTGAATAGAACAAAAGGTCAGCTTATACTGGTTTCGTTACTGACGTATGGCCTACTAAGTTCTACTACATACATACATATAGTCACGCCTTTTTATTCCCATGAGCCACCATCTACGATCCTAACTTACTCCGTTTGCCTCGTCCACGTTCATACATCCATACACGTACACCGGTTACGAGTACTACACAAGTGACCTACCTAAAGAACCCCAATATTAAGGTCAGTGAATCTCTTGTGGATTATAAAAATATTCTTTTACAAAAAAATAAGACATTTTCCACTTTTTAGTAATTTTTTGGAAGTCGGTTTTAGTTTTTGCTATTTAAATTTTTTTATTTGAGCCTTTTTCTTTTTCCAATGTTACTGAAAGTTATTAGCAGATCATCCACATAGACAGAAGAAAAAATATTGTATTGTGTAAGATAACTCATAAACTGGGATTATGCATAAAATTATTTATTTATTATATTAATTTAAAAAAATGCATAAAATTTATATGGAACCACCTTACAAGCATCCTCTACCAAATAAAAAAGAATCACGTAAATCGCACCAGTAATCACGGAGTTATGAGGTAATAAACATAAAAAAACAGCCAAATTGAGAACCTCTTCGTTTTTAGAAGTCAGTTAAAAATAAACTTAATTTGATTTGTAAACTTGGCCGACCATACTGTCTCAGGCAGTTCAAGGTTGACTAGCTTCTTCGGTGACCCCTCGAGCTGGGGAGCGTCTAAGTGAATAAACTTGGGCCTAAATCCCGTCAAAGCCTTTTATTAGCCTAAAGAGACACTATAATATGGGTACCCTGGCTATTAAGGTAGGTATTCCTTTATGTTATTTTCGTAAAAGATTGGTAGGTACCTAGTTTTTTTACGTAAACTAGGCATTTGTTGGTTTAATAAAGTGACTGATATGTTTTGACGTGGAAATGTTATAGACGTGGGTGTTTTTCGGGATATTACAATAGGTATGTTTTTTATGCTACGATTGAAGTCGTTGTTTATCTACCTATACTTACATCATCTCCTTTTCCCAATTTTATTGGGGTCGGCTTAAAGTCTTACCGAATTCAGCTGAATACCACTATTTTACATGGAGCGACTGTCTTTCTGACCTCCACAACCCAGTTAGTACTGGGTAATACGAAACACCTTGGTAAGACTGGTTGACAGACTTTCGGGCCACTGACTACCAGTAACGCATACAGCAGCTTTCAGAGGCACCTTTCGTTATGCGGCTTCCAAAGTATGGAATAACTTGCCACCACCGATAAGACAAATCAACAAGATAGACACTTTTAGAAGTCGTTTACGGCAGTATCTTGTAGCACAACGTAAGCTGGATATGGTTGTCCTAAATGTCTCAGTTATTTGATGTACGTTTCCACCTAAATTAACCTGAGCGTAATACAGTTTCTGTATCAACAAATGGTAAATATTATGAATGGATACCGTCAGACTACAATTATTACGATTAAAATTATTTATTAATAATCCAAAACATTTTCATTTCATTTTTATGCATATTTCAACATTATTCTTGACTGGCACTTACCTTTCATCTCCTTCCTTCCATCTATGTACGAATCACAGTGGTATCATTTTATTAATTTGTTATACCGATCCACGGTTTGGAAATCTGTGCGTTAATTTAATTAGTCCGTTGCGTTCGGCTGCTTGCAACGTATTGAGCGAAATGCATGAATAAATAAAATATAATACTGTGCGTAAATAGTAACCGTGTCAAACAGGTTCTATTATCATGCGTCCGTGCCATGTATCTATCTATTTTTTTGTTCTGTTTTGCACTTTCACGATATTTTTTTATTTCGTAGTTTATTTAGTAATAATTTACTGTATGTTTATTTAATTTTTTGTACACTTTTATTATACATATTCTATTTGAGTACCTTTTCACCACTACCATTGACACAACACATAAAACTGTTTTACATGCGTGACCTCTCTAATCCAGGTCCAGTTGAAAACCAGCGTCAGGCATATTTTATATTGTGTGCACTTGTGGCATGTGCCAAATAAATGCATTTTCTTTCTTTCTTTTCTTTCTTTAACGATTGTGATTTAACCATTTTGTTTGTGTGTTTTGTCTTGTTTATAAATACTTTTTCTTTCTTTTCTTTAACGACTGTCAAAGATCTACAAATAATGATAGCAGGGACCAACGTTTTAACTGTGCTTTTTTGAGACACGGAGGAAACTCGGTATGTAGTGATGATCACCCATCCTCAGACCGACCTCGGCAAGTGTGGCTTAACCTTGTAGATCGACCCGAGTGCCTGATATTATTTAGCCACGATATCTATTTATACTTACATACCTATTCCTTATTAATTAAAATCACATTACGATCCTATCGTGTGACGGCTTAAATCATAATGGATGTTAATAAGGTTTTCACGATAACTTAGAGAACTCTGCTGATCTCATTAGACCAACTTGACAGCAGTAGCGAAGGGTCATTTTTTGTAAGAGGTAAGCCGGAGTACATATCTTTAATGTGATTATATTATTTGTCTGACTGTGCCATTTTTTTAAAGGGAAGCCGGTAGGAATCGAGTTCTATGGAACCTTCGCCACTGGTATAAAAATAAACGCCTCATTTACCGAGCATGCCCCATGCTCATCGAGGCGAGTAATATCTCGCAGTTGGCTTAATTCACGGAAGACGTTATCCGATCAATAGGCGCCTGATCCGGGAAGTTCTGATCCTTCTAATAAAGGAGGAAGCACGACCTAGATAAAAATGTATGCGAGATGAGAGATTTTATATTTATAAATATTGGATTTATTACAAGGCTTTCTCTATTCTTATAAAAAAAAGTCTTTCTGCGCCAATGCGCCTCGGAAAAAGAAACTATACTCTAGGTAATGTTTTATTTAATATTAGGGGTTAAAGTATGAAATTGCCGATTTGTATGGACGATTTCGTGAAAAGTGATATTTCAATACTATCATTTTTTATTTTATTTTTCTTGGAAACATCTGAACCGATTATGATGGAATTGCAAACTGGTAACAGTGCGTATCTTAAATTCTCAAAACACAGTGTATGACAAAAATATACCGACTTGAAGTAATGAAACCGACGGCTCTTTGAAACAGGTGTTTTGACACACTACCCTATGAGGTAATATGCAACTACGAGTATTAGTACGGTTTTTAAACTCTTAAAGGTAAGTAATTTAACAATGAATCCAATAAAAATGAAATTAAGTAAAAATACAACCATACGTCAAAGTTACTAACAGAACAAAATGTGAGAAAGAAAATGGCAATTTCATAGTTAAAGACCTAATATTGTAACGACAGAAAAAAATATTGCAATGTCTGAAAATTTTCTGATTTATCAAGTATTCACCCCTCTAACAAGCTAAATTCCACATAGCCATAAGCTCCAATATTGAGGCGCTGACAGCCGGTAAATCTATTACCGCTTATTCCGACTTGGGAGAGGTCTATAAAATATTAGCCACAAATTGCAAAGGCTGAGTACCTAAGAGCGAAAGACATTTTTTCGTTCACCTTAAAAGGGATGTAAATAAAATTATGGAGTACTTTTTCTGGTCCTTCGAGGCATCTTGATTTCGGTTGTGAATGATATAATAAAGTTACATAATAAACCTACATAGTAACGTTACATAATAAAGTTACACAATAAAGTTAGACTGCCTCATTGGTCTAGTGGTCGCAAGCGCGATTGCTGAGCAAGAGGTCCTGGGTTCGATTCTCGGATCGGTCAAAGCGTTACTGGGTTTTTCTATCAGGAATTTCTCAGTAGCAGCCATGGTGTCCGGTTGATGGTAATACGCTCGCCCCCTATTACATGGGACTTTAACATAACTGACGCCATGAGGGTGTACTGTGCCTAACCCTTCGGGGATTACAGGCGTCAAATTATGTTATGTTATGTTATAACAAAATAGCTTTGTAACCTAATCTGACCTATCCCAGCTTTAGAAACCCTATTGTTGTTTCATAGTTCCCTAATTTATGCTTAGAATTATCGAAGCATAGGGTTTCAAAGTTTGTTCAATTATTTATGTACAAGGAATCAGTATCTGTTGCTAATAGGCATGATTAAAAAATAGTAATGCCTTTTTAGCTTAGCAGTAATAGGTGCTCTGTACTTACTACTAAAATAACGTACGTCTATAGTGTGTGTCTATAGTCTACTACATAACTCATTTAAAAAAAAAAAAAAAAAATCTTATATTTAGCTGTTTTGACATGGAAAGAAAAATTCTAGTGCGAGCAGGGTTTGAACCTGCGACCTTCCGATTCATTACACCGGACGTCTTCATCAATTAGACCATCGTACCTTGCTCACAACTCTCGAAATTTTCGTTCCATTAATAACGTCTTACGGTGACGTTAGCGCCATCTATTTAAGAAAGTATCGCACTAGAATTTTTCTTTCCATGTCAAAACAGGTGTAGTTCCCTACGCAGGGTTTGCGTATAAAAATATTAAAAATTTCTTATATTTAGTTTTAAGATTACCTAGTATTTCTCTTAATAAGTGAATTGTATTATTTTTGAGAAAGAAATGTCTTAAACCGTAAAACAAATTTCTCTAGCACAAAGTATAAAGTTACACAAATAAATATATGATATCTTTCGACAAAAACAAACCGAACCTATTTATTTGAAATACTCATTTTTTTTAGACCCACGAGGGTCGTTTTCATCTTTTGTTACTCTCCAAGGTTTTAGACACAAACGAGAAAAAAAACGGATCTCTGAGCACTGGAGTGGAGACAGGAAAGGAACTCAATATTCCTCTGAGATTGCTCCGGGTTTATGAAATTGAATGGATTGGACCACGAGGTTGGAAAATGTAGTCTTTCAATACATATAATAGATACGTACCTATTTTCGTGTTTTATTTTTTTAGGCCCTCCAAAAGCTCGTTGGGTTGACGAAGTAGTCTGAATCGAGAGAAACACCTGGGACGCTGAAGAAAGGAGAGGCCCATAACCAGCAGCTGCCTGGTATGAGGATGTTTTTTTTTACGAGAGATATAATGTATTTTTTTTTAAATATAACAAAAATAAATAATAATCCATTTGTTTTCAGGTAACAAAGACCCGTATAGATAAATACCTTAACTTCAAACATGCTTATAACATTTGTGTTAGTATAAGCAACTTATTTTGTTTGTTGTTGTGTGTTGTTATGTTGTTGTTGTCATTAGCACGATGTGACAGGCCACAGCGATATGACTAATCCCTAAGTACAAAGTACATTCTCCCTACTAAGTATTTCATTGTTTTTTACAACAGTATATTTCTTAACGGAAAATATGGGGAAAGCTTCACTATTACACACAAGTAGGTAAAAGTATTTTGCCTCGTGGAGGAATTTAATTTCGTCAGTTAGGAAATCCCTTTTCAGTTCATTCGAGTTCAACTTATGTTAACCTACATTTATGTAGGACATCTATTTTGATTCTAGGGTTTCATTACAGTATTTATTTTATCACTGGCAGCAACCCAGGCAGGACCCCAAAAGCAAGCCTTGTGGCCATTCGAATAAAGATCACGTTAATTTAGACAATGGTGCAACATCAGACGTTAAATAAATGGAAAGGACAGAAAATTGACACGATACATCAGCTTTCGTGTTAAAGCCATTTCATATAACTGTCAAAGAATGACACTTTTTTTATTCCCGAGCTATCATTATCGAACGCTCATATTTCCGAAGAGAGAGGATGATTTCCGAAGCGCATACTTTATCTGGGAGTTGTACATTTCTTTAAGGAGGATACGCAAAAGTAGTCCGCAAAATTCAGCCTGGCACTGACCTGCAAATTGCAAAAAACGTAAGAATTTGAAAAAAAGTATTTGCAAAATACTAAAAACCCCGACTGAAAAAACTGAAAGCATAGAACAAGCACATTTTAAATTAAACAATAAAGCTTTTGTTTAATTTAATTTTTTTTTCAACTATTTTTTTATTTCCACATTTTTACTTTAGTAACGGGAAAGATTTTGCAGTCTCCCTTTTTATTATATAATTTGTCACTTTGATTTACTTTTAAACATATAAGTTGTATATATATTTTTCACCCGATGGAATAGGAAGAAAAAAAAATTAGAACTTACACAACACGATATGGCACCCGAAATCTGCCTTTTTCCTTTCGTTCATATGTTTAGGAGTTACGAGAGAACATAGAAACGGACATACCTGCATGTATTCATACATACAGGTATGTTCGTTTCTATGTTCTTTCTATGTCCTGTATACATACAGGTCAAAAACATAACGCTCCTTTTGGGCTTCGCCGCAGTCGGGTAAAAATGTAATGAATTTAATGAAATTTGAATTTCACGGGTTACCCTACAAATTTCTCCAAATATATTCAGAACCTCTTTATTCCCAGCGGATACAAAACTTATAACATACGATCTGGAGAACATTGTGAAATTGTTTCAGAAAACAAATGAAAAACAATAATAGAATAGCTGTTTTGACATGGAAAGAAAAATTCTAGTGCGAGTAGGGTTTGAACCTGCGACCTTCCGATTCAGTACACTGGACGGCTCAAAAAAAAAAAAAAAAAATAGTTTATTACTTTTGATGGAACTACAATGTTGGATTGAACGAATCCGCCCAATACACAGTTTATTTATAGAACTATAACTAGCTTATGTAAGACTAACACTCGGTTGCCAAAGCCCCGATGAAATCTATGAATAACGTAACATCACGCTTGTAATCCCCGAAGAGTTAGGCACAGGTGTACGTAATAGTACACCCACATTTCGTCAGTTATGTTAAAGTCCCATGTATTCTATCTTTCTTTCTAATTAAAACACTTTACAGATTTTTCAAAAGACTAGCTTGTTCCAGAGGAATCGGGTATTAAATTACCCAAGTACTGAACTGAAATCTATTTGCTGAACTTATTTATTCAGGCAGACTTTAATTTGTATAGTATCTGGTTGATGTAGGGCGATGTTGATGTAACCGATTTCGGCCACAGCGACTGCATTCGGTGGCTTTCTAGGCTAGTTGTCGAGAGCTTTGGTTTCATATGCTCTCAAGTGGCTAGCATATCCAAATTTGGCCGAAAAACTCCGAGCACAAAGCGGGCATGTCAGAACACCATTGACGACTGTAGGGGGTTTAACTTTAAGCTCATCACGTTTTAAATCTAACTGCGACCTTCTTCACTCTTATTTTTATTATTATTTTAGGTCGGTATAGTCAGTAAATAATGTATTAATTTGTAATATGTACATTAAATACATTTTAAATAATTGTTCAGTACATAAGCTTTATTCCAACGAAGTTGTGAGAACAAGCGGAATTAAACGATCATTTTCTGAAAGCGTCCCTTCTAAGAAACGATCATAACATTTCCTGAAGTTTAAATAAGTTTCTAACCACCCGCTTAATTCGCGAAACTTTACACTCCTACAAAACCAGTTAAATTGTGTTTTACGCAGCTGTTTCATATGTACGCATGTGTTTATGAAACTGCTGTATAACCGCTGAAAAAGAACGAGGTACATGCAATTTCTGTCTTGAGAATTAATGAAAGAAGAACTTAACTCTACTTTAGCATTATTTAAAGTATTCTTAACTTTAAATTTTCAATCCAGGAGATCCCAGGATTATGATATTAGAGGTGCACTCAAACTATAATATTTTTCAATTACTGGTACAGACACTTTTGAACTGTCAAGGAATAGATCAGTTAGAATGTTTAATCTACTTGCTAAATTGTACTGAAAGAATGTTTCCAAAAATCATACCGAGAACAGAAAAACAGCATGTGACTATCCAAGTTTGTATTTCAACGAAGTCGCTGGCAACAGTAGTTAAAATAGCTTAACCTTGAGTGGAGAGGTCGCAGTTTACAGTCGACTTGGCAGACAAGCCAAGTGGGGTGGCTCAGCCCACAATCCACAAAACTATAGTTAGTTATGACCAAGCGTGTTCATCTGGAAGTAATTTTGTTCACTAACTTTTTTACTCAACTTTACTGCTATAGGAGAAGTTACAATGCCTTTCATAAAGTTCGAGCTTGTGCTAAAGGAAATTTTTCACTGTCGTTTTATTGTTATGCAATTTTGTCAGTAGTTTTAATTGCAGATTTTTAATAAAGAAACTTTAAACAATAGTGTTTCTATGCATTTATTATTAACACTGCACAATTCACAGTTATTCACAATTGTGTTCGCAGGTGACTACAAGAGTAATGAGTTGATGGATAGAGAGGAGGACCAAGGAAACGATGGATGGATTGTGTGAGGAATAATAATAAAAGAAAAATAAGTAAATGATAGCGTGACGGTTGACAGAGGAGAATGGAAGGAAAAACGTGTTGCGCCGACCCCAAGTAACATGGGACAAGAGCAGGAGGATGAAGATGATCCATCTTTGAATAGCGTCAAATAAGCGTGTAAATGTAATTACAATTCCGAATACTATTTTGTAAACGTAATTACAATTCCGAATACTATTTCGTAAACGTAATTACAATTCCGAATACTATATTGTAAACGTAATTACAATTCCGAATACGATCATTCGCGAATTTGACAGACCGCAGCTACAGCGGTTCGTGGTTGCCTTCGAAATTATGGCTTTGATTTTAACTAGTAGCCTCCTAACACAATGAACGTGATGTTAAATTGTAGGTAATTAATACCCTGAATGCTCAAGGTTGCAGACTGCAGTTTATGACGCACTAGTTTTTACCCGCGGCTTCACTCCCGGTAAGGTCTGAAATTTCTCCACGGGAACCGCGTATATGTATTCTAAGATACTCGGGGATAATATAGCTTCCTGTTAGTGAAAGAATTTTCGGGATCGGATCGGTAGTTCCGGAGATTACCCCCTACATCAAAACTAACAAACTTGACCTCTTTGTAATAAATATGGATCCGTCATCTTATTCTTATATGACTAGTGAAAATGATTCAAAATGGTGAACTTTTCCACGTGTGATTCAGTTTGAGGAACTCAGGATCACGCCACATTTGTAATCTAGTTGACATACTTAGGCAGCGGTTGAGTCTGCCAACAGGAAAAGCTGATATTTACCCCTTTTCCCTTTCGTTTTACGTGTATGCAATGTTTACATGAAAATTGAGAACTATTTGAACAGTTGCCAAGAACATGCACTGCGGTACCCAAATCTGGTTTTTAGAAAACCATTAACATATTTTTTGTAAATCAGTAGGTACTTTTTTGGGAAATTTTCTTCTAATTGAGCCTGTCAGAGCAGTACTGATTCAGTGGTAACAGTGGGTTCGAACCTAGGCACCTACTACATAACATCACGCCTGAAATCCCTGAAGGGCTGTGCAGAAGTGTACCTAATAGTACTCCCACATTTCGCAGGTATGTTTAAGTCCCATGTAATAGGGGGCGGGCCTATTTCCATCAATCGAGCACAAATCCAGATTCCGTGGCTGTTACTGAGAAATTCCTGATAGAAAATTCCAATAACACGTTGCCCGTTTACCTGGGAATCGAACCCAGCCCCCATGCTCATGCACTAGACCAACGAGGCACATAGTATGTGTATTATATTACCACTGCCCTCAAAACGGTGCAAAAAAGCATCATCACCTGCCTACCTTTTTCCCAATTATGTTGGGGTCGGCTTCCAGTCTAACCGGATGCAGCTGAATACCAGTATTTTACATGGAGCGACTGCCTATCTGACCGCCACAATTCAATTTGTACTGGGTAATACGTACCCCTTGCAAAGACTGGTTGTCAGACTTACAGGCCACTGACTTCCTGCAACGACTGTCAAAGATTTACAAATGACAGCAGAGACCAATGGCTTAACATGCTTTCCGAGGCACGTAGGAAACTTGGTGTATAATGGGTGGTCACCTATCCACGGACTAACCCAAGCAAACGCGGCTTAACCTGAAGATCGACCGCTGATATAGCCGAGATAGCTGATATTATTTAGCCACGAGCTCCTAATTATATAACAAAGCATGTATTTTTTTTGTGACCAAAACCCTCAATTCGCGTGTAATCCTTAAGGGACTGTGTACTGAGTACATAAATCCAGTTTACTGGTCAATTTAACAGAGGTCAGTGAGGGTCTTCCCTCGCCGGATGACGTCAATGTTTGACGGAAATGTAACGGACCCATATGGTTTAAATGGAAAAAAAAAGTGTTTTTTGGTCCTAAGAGATTCTAAAAAAGGCTTCGTAGAAAATTTATGAATACTCGTACTAGTTTCAATTTGTCCGCTGCGTCGCCCGCTTGTTGTTCAGAAATTAACCCTCGGGAATGTACAACTGGGATGAAACAGTACCCTATGTCCTAATTCAGGTCTACCTGTACGCTAAATTTAATTGAAATCCCTACAGCCGTAAGACGTGAAAAGGTACGAGACGGATAGACAGAATTTGTTGCGCTTAGCGTTAATTGATATTGTTCGTCTAGTGGTCGCAGGCACGAGTACTGAGCGTGAGGTACTGGGTTCGCTTTCTTATTTAGGCAAAGTGGTTATACATTTGTAGGTGGTTATGCTTGGTGTTCTTTCTTTATATATTGTGTGGTTAGTGCCTAACCTGGTGTCAGAGTTTTTATAGCACCCATGGACCTCTGACTTGGCTTTACATGCCGTCAAGAAATATCTCTCAAGCATGCTGGTTCTCTCACAAAGTTTTCCTTCACAGAAGCAAGTAAATCGCACATAAATCCGAAAAATCAGAGGTGCGTTCCTTGGGTTCGAACTCGAGACCTATGACTTGGCAGTCCGACGGTCACACCACTAGACTGTCACTGCTAAACTTGGTGTTATAGATCACCAATATCAGCTAGGCGCTGCAAAGACCTTTTGGTTGATTTCGTATTGGAACCTAAGTATTGATAAATGATATAGCATTGCAATGCTTCTATTTCCGAGCATTACTCATGGTCGATGGTGTTAGGTACTGCAATGTTGCTAATGATTATTTAATGCATCGAATGCGGATATGATGCAGTTGTAACTATGCTACGTCACATACAACGGATTAAATATTTATTATTTATGTTCTAAAACTTTAAGCACGTGAAAAAGTCACTGTAGGTGCACATTTTCAACATTTTTCTGCGAAATAAGCTATTTTTACTGTACAAAGCGCTAATGCCTTGGAAATATCTACCAGTCTACCTTAGGGTGATGCGGAGATAAAACATAGTAAGTGCAATTAACAGAAAAAGAACACTTTACCTTTACTGATTTTAATAAGTTATTCGTGGGTCAAGGACAAAAGAATAATACATTTAGACAACGTCTATTCTTAACGAAACCCCATGAGCATATCGGTTACGAAACCTTTAGAAAAATGACTTTCCTTAATGACGTAGGCAGCCTGTAAAGGATTTCAGAAAATCAACCCTTATTAAGGTCTCATACACGGCCTCGGGCCATGCAACTTGCGACAATCGACACTCGTGCGTCGCTAAGCAACTCTTGGCTCTGTGTCAAACCGAGCAACTGAAGAACGAACAGGATTGCCGATGCAGCTGACTTCGACATGCGCGCATGCATTGCAGGTAGGTACTTTATACTTGCTTACCTCATAAGATCCAATTAAACTATCTTATGCAGTTTAATAAGTATGATGTTGATGAGTGATGACTGATATATTTTATTTATGTAGTGATAGTTAAAGATTGCTTAAGGAGGAGCTAGTGGTTAAATAGAAACAGTCGCTTGGGTCGATATTCAGGTTAAGCCGCGATTACTTTGATTGGTCCGAGGATGGGTGACCACCCACTACATACCGAGTTTACTCCCTACCTCGGATTGCACGTTAAACCTTTGGTCCCGGCTGTCAACTGTTGATCTTTGATAGTCGTTACGTAGTCAGTGGCCCGAAAGTCTGACAACCAGTCTTCCCAAGGGGTATCGTATTACCCAGTACTAACTGGGTTGTGGTGGTCAGATAGGTAGTCGCTCTCTGTAAAATACTGATATACAGCTGCATCCTGTTAGACTGGATTCCGACCTCAACATAGTTGGCTAGGCATCTCTAAACAACTTCATTCATTTGTTTTTCCCGCAATCACTGTCGCCAGACGCGTGTCGCTTGAGCGAATAGTTCGTGGCCACAGGGTAAGTGGTCAATTGAGGGGAGATATAAATAAAGAACAGTCACAACATAATATGGATTGTGTGTTTCCGTGTCGAAATTTCTTGCAATGTGTTGGGTAACTTGATAATTTGGCTACTGTTTACATACTATTTTTGATTCGGGTTTTCTTGAAAGACCTTTGGGTACCTGATGGCTTAGGGGGTGAACCGAATCTCACCCAATCTCAGGAGGGAGAGAGGCGGGGCCTCGGCAAATATCACGTAATTTATTCCTGCTAGAGTGACAACTGGGTTTAATTAAGTAAACATGTTTCTCCACTAACATGTGGCTAATAGAAAATATCGTCTATAAGCCCTACATATACTGTTTAATAACAAAATTGAGTTTTTGAAATAAATCCAACGCAACCAAGCACAGATTAACGTAATGTCAAATGGTGTCAAGTCAAATCTCACGACATCTCACCACGGGAGAATGGGGGCTAGAAAAATCGTCAAAAACATCTGAAATAATTAATGGATGCGCCCTTAATCAAAGTGACATTCGGTCAGCAACAACGATGATGAAAAAGAAATAAATGTATTTATTTGATCTGATAAGTTACCGAAAAGGTTATCAATCAATCCTGATGTAATTCGTCGTAGAAGTGCAAAACGCTTCGAAAGCTATAGTAAATTTTCTAAGCCCTTAAAACCAACTAGGTATACAAAGAAATTCAACGGAATTCAAAATGCTTTTAATACTAAGAAAACCAGTAATTCACTTTTACTTAAAGTTTTTAATGTCGTTACAGAAAATCCTAAACCTTTCAGAATTTAATATAAAGTAACACATAAAATAACATTGATTTAACGAAAACTTGCGAGAAAGCTTCAAGTTGTAAAACTAAAACTTATTACAAATTCACAATTCGTAGTAAACTTGTAACAACTTTGCTCACACTTAAAATAGTTTTGATGCCAATTTATTTACATAAAACGTATATCTCCGTATATTGCGCCAAGTAGGTACATACCTATGTTGACTATGGTTTGTCACGAACAAATGTTACCATGCAAATACAAGCTTTTACTACGGCTTCACCCACATTAAGATTGGAAATTATTTCATATCAAAAAGAATCCTATGTGTAAATATAGATACCCATGCTTTGCCTGTTTTTCATGAAAATTCGAACAGCCTTTAAAGTGTCTAAAGATCAGACAGAGGGACAAATCGACAGACAGAGTTACTTTCGCATTTATAATATTTGTATGGATATAGAAAATAGTTATTTTTTATTCCTAATACATTCCGTCAAGTGAAACGATTTCATATCTCAAGCAATCTCTCTGAAAACCTTATTTTTTCAGGAGCACATCAAATCCATTTGTCAGTGCTTTTGAGTAAACAGTTTTAATAACAGTAGTGAAATAAGCTATTTTTTAGCTTATTTTACTACGCCTATTATTAAATATATTTTTTAATGTTAAATGTTAGATCTGCTAACCGATAAAATTTTAGCTACTTCATAATCCACACAGTCGTTACTGTGTGGGTTATGAAGTAGCTAAAATTTTCTCAAACTTTGCATTGAATCTAAAAAAGCCTTCTTTGCCAGATTTTTTGTTAAATGATATAACAAATCACCAACTGATACTTACTTAATTATACCTAGTAGGTACTCTGTAGTAGTACCTACTTAATACTTAATAATGATTGGTTGTTAAATCTTATTTTTTTTTTAAATGTTTTTTATTATTTTTGTCAACCAATACTTCTTTCTAGTTTAGTAGGTTCTTCACAAACAACTAGATACTGCTCCATAAAATCATAGATGAAATACGAAAATCCAACAGATTACAGACTAAAAAGGTTATAAGTCACGTACTATCACATATCGTCTTCTATCACTAAATCAATGACAAAACCACAAAGTATCGCATATTTTTATTGTAAAATCAATATTAATAAAAACATGGCTACCAAGGTTAAATCCCCATAAACGTGCCCCTTCGAGCAAGCAATACGTATTCGGGGCAAAAGCTATGTGTTATTAGTTCTGTTAAGATACGGGGAGGTACAGTTATGAGCATAAATACCTTAGCATAAGCATAATCAGCGTAGTGTTTATTTATTTATTGAAACTTCACGTGTACACAAGAGTGGTAGGTACGTAGGCGGACTTTATGTTCCCAGTGCTGGGAACTGCTCACTCTATGAGAAGGAGTGTCACACGTCTACCGATTGTTGTAGGCTTTGTAGATTCCCAGATTATTGTTAACTTTTGTTAATCTTTTATTTTGTTTTACGTTTTTTTGTGTAGTAAAACGACGATTTATTGTCGGGCCTACGCTGTCCCCTCATACATAAGAACGAATGCTGTAACATGATGATATTGTAATACCAAATGATTTGAAAAGAGTAACCATGGAGTTTCTTGCCGGTTATTCTCCATTGGAAACTACCAACCTGAACCGTGCACCTTTTTGTTGACGTTTTATAAGTTCCCATGTGTGTAAATATTTTATTTCAGATAGGCCATGTGAAATAAAATATTTTTATTTTGATTTCTACGAGATTTGGTTCTTGAATGGCGTTTGGTCACGATGTCTCCATTCACCGTTATGAGAACAGTGTTGAGACGCCCGCCTGCCTGGGTTCGAAAACAAGACCTGCAAATCGTCAGTCTGGGCCATTAG
Organism: Noctua janthe; assembly: GCA_910589295.1. NCBI lineage: Eukaryota > Metazoa > Arthropoda > Insecta > Lepidoptera > Noctuidae > Noctua > Noctua janthe. The sequence goes on along the minus strand of OU342556.1, from coordinate 4,342,148 downwards.
CATTAGGCCGCCATTACTCTAAAAATATTATACACTTAAGCAAATTCAAAAGCAATTTTCATATGGAATAACGACATAAAATTACAATATATACATGACTCGTATGAGACAATCACTCTTAAAAATTGCCTCGTGTACACATATAGGGTAGAAGGAACATCGACGCAGAAACGATTACCACGTAATCAGCACCTACATCTCGGTAATTTAAAAAAAAAACTGCTGTTTCCTACACTGTCAACATGACGTATGGAACAGCAATTTTTTTTTTAAATTGTGTCATCATCATCTGCCTAGCCCAATAATAATAATAAAAAAGTATGTTGTTTAATTGTATGTTGTACTGAATAAGTTTAGAGGTTATCGTTTGTGCGTCGATGTCATTTTCACCTTGTATTTGTGGTCGCGACTGTACGTGCATGGGGGACAAGGGGGGAAGTCACAAACAAACACAAACGACGCACAAACATACTGCCATTATTTTAAATACACGAACTATTCATAACATGTCCCCCAGCAAAGAAAACATCGTTATTTTTTATGTTAATTTCGCCATTCTGTGTATTAAAATCGAAGCTTGAAACTCTTGAAAGGTTGTTATTAAAATGCGGAATCTGCATGACATAGCGTAAAATATCGGTCAAAGATTACATCTTCATTTTTATAGGAGAAGGTCTTTGTTATTTAAATTTTATGATGGTCAGGTCGATACGTACCTAGTCGAAGCTAAAATCAAATAATCGAGAACTGTATTCGATGCCCGGCCAAAGGTTGCTTCAAAAACTTCAGAAACAACACGATACTACAGATGCACATCAATCACTACCACAGAGAACTTAGAAAAATGATGGGAGCGGCTCCAAATGTGCTGGATCTAGCATACGCTAGGACTCTGCCAGTAGGGATGGAAATTCCTCGCTCTAATGAAGGTTACAATCATTAAGGTTAAAATTCCCCGACCACCAAAACGTGAGGAGCCCAAACCACCCGTAAAAGATCCAACAATACAAGACACAACAGACGAGACAGAAACTGAATTACATATATGTGGACACCAGACACTACGCCTATTAAATATGGCGACAGTATACCTGTTTCCAGGGGTCAAGACTAGCCCAAACTGCGGCAAACCCTCTTACCTGTTAGAAAGCTTCGTAAACTTACTGCTGAACATGGAACTTTTTAATAACAATCAAAGGGTAAATCAATGCAATCACCAGTTACTTGATAGATGGTTGCGTGATCACATTTTTTGCTTTTCTCACACAAGATGACTTTGCTACCTATAGTCCTTTTGATATAATACTTTGTTATCGTATTCTACGAAACCCACGGAGATTAAGCATATTCTCTACGCAAAGATTTTTGCAAAACTGTGCTCTATTTGCAATACATCTTTCTTTTTCGTGTAGTTAGTCCTAACCTGGTGTCAGAGTTTTAATGCCGTCTATGGGCCTCTGACTTGGATTTACATGCCGTCGAAAAATATCTCTCAGGCATGTTGGTTTTCTCACGTTGTTTTCCTTCACCGAAGGAAGTGATAATTATACAATACATACGTGCATGAATCCGAAAACACTGAGGTGTCTTGGGTTCGAACCTGTGACCTATATGACTTGGCAGTCCGACGACCACACCACTAGGCTATCACTGTCTATAGTACGTACAATCCATAATAGCGATACATTCTGCCTAACTTAAAGGCCCTCGAGGCCGAAATAAAAACGTCGAATGCTAGATCTGTAATGAAAAAGCTAGACATAAACTGAACCTGTTACCAAGTATCAATATATTTACTTGTAGATTATTAGGTTAATCTTAGAAATTACGCACAGAATTGTGCGCCTTTTGTCGCTAAGATTAAGTACACAAATCGAGTACATTCATATGATAAACGCCAATGCGTTTATCATATTTTAGACGCTCTGTCAACGCCTTTAAATAAACATAAAACACAGGTCTTAAGTTTAAAAAAAATAATTATGTGATTCTAATTCTATTTTATTATCTGCCGTCGTACTAGAATTGTTTTACAAGTAAGTACCTACAGGAATAAACATTTATCACTACGGCTGCTCTGATTGATGGCACTTTCAGACGATTAAATATAGATTTAGAAATGTATGTACAGGTTTTTATTCTTTACCAAGCAATTTTCACGATTGACAACTCAGAGAGAAACCATTCGTATTTAGAATAGGACAATAAATTGACAGCCCCGGTTCTAATAGCTAGAGAAGAGTCCTCCAGTCTGCTACAGTATCAAGTAGTGTACAAAAGTTCAACATCATAATAAACCTTGAGCTAGTCAAGCTGGTTTGCAAACCTTCGATACACCCAATTACGCCATAATTATCTATTAAGAAAATCGATACCGTACCTTAGGACAACCCAACATACCTACGTATAATCTTCACCCATACATGCTAATTTCTGAGCGAACCGATACACTTGACCTACTTTGTATCCCACGTCGCGTCGTTGTCAACAGCCTTCCAAGCCCCTTCCAATCAGAAGCAGACTTAATCCCTAGTTGTTTGCAAAACAGACCAATTATAACTGATGCTCAGTGAAGCGCTGAAAAGTCAGAAAGTCAGAAGTTCCGACGTGGTCTGATTACGTCACTAATCCTTTCTTGTTAGCCAAAGAATACAGATTTGTTGGCGCGAATCCCTTAACTGGTAGTAATCGTAGGCGATTTTGTTAATGCGATAAAAACTTTGATGAATATTTACTTTGATGAAGTTTCGAAACAATTCAGTGAACAATTTTTGATGGGTTCCATTCAGGTGATTCTTGTGTAAATGTTCGAGTTTGCTTATCGAATTGACTGTTGGAATTTTATCTGTAAGCTTATTTTTTTTTTTCTAGCTTTAAAACATTATTATCCTACAATCTTTATATCGTCGTATGGAAAATTGGTCTTCGGAAAGGACACACGTTTTAACAGTTATTTTAATGTAAATTATAATCCCATTCTTTCAGTTCAATAGTCTAAGTTAAAGTATACCTTCTAATCACCGGTCGGATGTCAATAGCAAGCTGTGCATGAAAAATGATGTTGCGACAGGCTAATCGGCAGAAAATTGATTTTATACTACCCCTCCTGATAACTACTAGGTACAGCGTGTAAACAGACCCTTAACGAAGCCGTCAACCAAGCATTATGTACATCAAACTAATAGTAAAAAATTTATTGCTGGGAAACGAATTTTTGTTTTGGGGTGAAAAATCATGTTTTACGGTAAAACTTAATGTAGCACACTCAAAACATTGTACTGATGGATGCTTTGAATAGTAAACGCGACGCGCTTGCCTTGGTTGGTCCGTGGATGGGTGACCATTACATACCGAGTTTCTTTTGTGCCTCGGAAAGCACGTCAAGCCGTTGGTCCCGGCTGTCATTTATAGATCTTTAACAGTCGTTAGAGGCCCGAATGTCTGACAACCAGTCTTACTAAAGGGTATCGTATCCAGTACTAACTGTTTTGTGGAGGTCAGATAAGCAGTCGCTCCATGTAAAATACTGGTATTCAACTGCATCCGGTTAGACTGGAAGCCGACCCCTGGCTAGGCAGATGATGAGCTGATTTTATTTATCGCAATTGCGGTTGAAACCTTTCCGTTGCACGCTGTATAACTTGCTATTTTTATTTTAATCGTAATATCGCTGGACAAATAAAGAGATGATCTATCTGTCTTCATCGTTAATTCCTGACGGAGCTCGGATTAACAAAAATCCAAATATTTTCCAAACTTTCATGTTTCTAATTTTAGCCGAATTTTCTCTTCAACGGCTAATAAAAAACTTGAGTATCTTAGCAACAATGGACTCATCTTTAAATGGCTCTTGTTGCTGAAGAGGCTTCATCCACTTTTACTTTATTAAGAGACGAGAATCTTAACAAAATCATTTTTGGTCCTTATCATGTTTTAACAACATAAAAGATTTTCTGTTCGCCTTTTGTGATTATAATTTGCTCAGATTCTTACTCTTAAACTTTTTATTTTATATATTCTTAATATACAACATTAGTTTTAGTATATGCGAAACCTGAAACAAGTGTCTAGTATTTTTATGTAAAGAATGTACACAATTTCAAACCTGTATCATGAAAAATCACAAAGTTATAAGCTTGTTCTGTTACCTGGTTGTCCGCACAAAAACGCGGTCACCACGCGTCACAGCCGCGCGCGTGCCTCCAGCGTCGTCTTGAGCTCATTGATAATAATAATTTGCCAGTAGGTAACTAAACGATTGCGATAGGTACTTAGTGTCGCTCGGTGTCAAACTTGAAAATTTTTAAATATTTTTGGGACAAAATATAACATGATTTAAAAATTATTGGAATCGATTCAGTTAATTATTCCGAACAAAGTATACTTAGGTTTCGCATATACTAAAAATAATGTTGTATATACGCTGCTTTATTAAATGGTAAGATATGGGATCAGGCTTTAGGTATTTTGTGGAGAAATAACAATTAAAATGTTATGCAATTTCAATATTCAGTTTTGTTTAAATTCCACCAGAAAGTACACGTAATATAATTGTTGCACCATCTGCATGGAAACATGTATTCATTTGCGAGTGGGGGCTGCATTTTGTATTCACACCTGGATTTAGTCTTTGGCAAAACTTATACTGTCACTTACGAGATATCTTCCGTGATTTTTCATTATATCGGAAATATTAGTACAATAAGTTTAGTTGTAAACTGTGAAAGCTTAATACAGTGTTAGTCTTTCGCAGTATTGAAAGTAATATAAATTACATAACATTTTAAATTGACGGTTCGGTTGGCGCTGTGCCTGAGCGTTTAACTGCTGCGCTGGTTTGATTCTCGCATGGAACAAATATTTTGATAATCTACAAGTAGCTGTTTCAGGTCTGACTGATTGTGTGTGAGATTTAATATATTTTTCTAAACGTACCCACTATACAGGAGAACTTCCTAGTGAGAGGCAAGGTTTAAAAAAAAATACAAATGGGTTTCTATAATTTTTTGGCACACGACACGTGACAAGTAATGTGTTATTTCCCGGCTTTTGAACAGCAAGATCAACCTGTCTGCCATATTGTTGAGATCAGAAATCCCGTTTCTTTAAATTTCAGAAAATACTCTTTACGTGTCAAGAGGATTTATGCTGCGATCATTAACTTATGTTTTACGAAGGGACGTGATTCAAGGTATACTTATTTCCGCACAATTTACTGTTTTACGCCCCGTTCACGTGTTCAGCCGATGCGTCTTGTGCCGTGTGTTTTGACTGTATGTTTTACACAATTGCTTAAATTCATTAGAGTATTGTGATTTAGCCACGAGCTGCTCAGCTCGTGGCTAAATCATAACAGCCGCGCGGGTCGATCTTTAGGTTAAGCCGCGCTTGCCTAGGTTGGTCCGTGGATGGGTGACCACCCATTACATACCGTAAAGTATGTAAAGCCGTTAGTCTCAGCTGTCTATTTAAAATCTTTAACAGTGGCCTGAAAGTCTGGTAACCAGTCTTACCAAGGGGTATTTCGTGTTAACCAGTTCTAATTAGGTTTTGGAGGCCAGATAGACAGTCGCTCCATGTAAAATACTGGTATTCAGCTGCATCTGGTTAGACTGAAAGCCAACCCCCCAAAGTTGGGAAAAGGCTAGGATGATGATTTACTATCACAACTGTAACATGCGTTTCACTGGAGCACGGAGCTCGTGGCCATGGGGCTACTGATCTATGTAAGAGGAAACCTACATTCACCATTATCAACCTATCCGTAGCCTGGATTATCGAGATACTTTAGCCGGTCTATTTATGCCCTGAATATTTTCCAGCTACCCGACCGTCCAATGTCACGCAGGAAATGCCTGGAGAAGTGTGCAACGCGGTTCATTTGTTTGACTGCGCATTGCATCGTGTATGGCTCGGAGTGGACGATCGATCTCACCTACATTTTCATACATAACGAGGCTACGTCCACATGCGTAGCTTAGACGATTCACACTCGACACTGTGGCAAAGGCACAAAGGGATGGTTACAACTGGGATAAGCCCAGTTGCCTAGAAGTTGTTGTTGGTTGTATGGGCAGTGCGTCGCGCAGTCGAGCGTTGTACTTGTGTTTGACATCAACGGATTTCAGATCAGCCAATGCTTGGGTGCTATAAAACGATACCTATATTGACACCTTTACATTGTGAATCTCTAAAACGTCCCGCTGGTTATCTATAACTTTGTAGTAAGTAAACAAATGTCTATAAAAATGTCGATCATCAGTTTGGACGATCCCTTATTAAGCCGAACGGCAAATAGAACGCCCCTCGGTCTGTTGACCCTTTGCTTTAACAAACCAGGCCAGACCGCGCACAATAGGGTTGCCAGCCTATTGCCATGTTCAATATGTTCATCACTATGACTTAGAGGAGTACTTAGAAAGTTTGATTACTCTGGAAGAGATTTTCAGTGATAGTTCATCTATGTATGCGTGAGATCCTGGGTTCGTTTCACTGGACAGGTAAAATGTTATTGGGTTTTTCCATCAGGAATTTCTCAGTAGCAGCCACGGAGTCTGAATTTGTGCCATTTTGATGGCAATAGGCTCGCCTCCTATTATATGTGACTTAAACATAACTGGCGAAATGTGGGTGTACTATTAGGTGTACTTCTGCCTAACCATTCGAGGATTACAGGCGTGATGTTATGTAGGTTCGTATCACGACATAAAAACTGATAAATTGGCTCCATCGTGTTATAAAATTGTCACATGTATGTTTTATTGATTCATACTGAAAACTGACACATCGTTTCACGTGAGATGTGTGAGGTCACTCTTCTGAGTGCAAAAAATTCCGCGAGACCTATAAGGAAGCTTAGGACACATCTTGATAAATAGATAACTACATTTTGGAATCAATTTAGAGACTAATTGGTCGAAAAACACCATCTCTCTACTGTTAGCAAGGTGCTAAGCCGAGCTGTCAACGAAAATTCAGATTAAGCCAAAGTCACTACCGAGATTAATTGGAATATATCCCATTGTGGGAAACGGCCCCTTTACTTGTCTACACTAGGAGAAAATATTGTCAGAGTATCGGAATGTTACCAAATGTAAAAATAAACGATTGCTATCTATCTAAATCAGAAAGATTTTTGCACAGATTTATTCTTAATCTGTGCAAAAATCTTTCAAAATCTGTCTCTGTCTTTTTTTCTTATATATATACTTCTGCCAAAAGCAAGATCTTTTAGGCAGTTCAGCCATTACCTGTAACTACGTAATTAGAAAGACCAAAAGTCGTGTCGATTCAGTTACCTGCCTGTACATCTAGGCAAGTTTATCATATTTTTAACGAAATAAAATTCAAAACGATGCAATACAGGAAAAGACAACTTAAATATATTAAAACTATTTAACTATTTTCTCGTTTGTAGCGACAGACACAAAATAAATAATAATGGCGCCGACGCGTCTCAACGCTCATCTGTCTCATGGCGATTGTACACAAACTCTTGTTTAAATAGTTTTAAAAGCATGACTTTGCGATAGTTTCGATATAGTTAAACTAGTAAGCGAATGCGCTTCGATAATCTTCGTGGTTCCCGTCGCGCCGTAAGTCAGAGGCCAAGCTACTTTCATCAGCCACGCTTTGTAGTAGTGCACCAATCATTGCGCGTTTGTATGAAGTTTTCTCTCTATAATGTTACCTATATGTATGTATATTCCGGTCGCAGATCGTCTTCTGTCATTCAAAACTTTTTGAAACTTATTTTTTTGAATTTGCATAGAGTTGTAAATCTATAAATTTGTTATCATGGTAATACAAAATAAGCAAATACTTCCATCGTTTTGACAGCTCTTTGTTAAAGCTCATCATGGAGAACACTGTTTTATGCCTGGACTGTGTTTATGTGGGTCGCTGATGTGCTATGACTCATGGGTTGTCGCAGCAGTGATCCACCGTTATTGCTTGTGTTGTATTGTTCAGTGTTTACTAACATAGTCGTAAGTTTTACTAACAGTTTTTGAGTCATGGATACTCGATTAAAGAGAATTCTATTCAATTCTATTCTAAGCTTTCACGGTTTACAACTAAACTTGTACTGTCACTTACGGGATATCTTCCGTATTTGAACATCGGGAGCTCAAAATAATGAACAATCACGGAAGAAATCTCGTAAGTGACAGTACAAGTTTTGCTCATCATGGAGCGTTCGTATTTCCGAAGATAGACGATTCATCCCGAAGCGCAAACTTTTCCCTGGAGATCTGTATACTAAAAGCGGATAGTGTTGTTCTATTAAAAGTTTTAGTATCGGTCAATTTGATCGGGACAGGGACACTTCATTGTTTTCGTAGACAAGCAATTTTATAACTTTTTATGATCCTAGTTTGTGAGTCAATATAGCAACTGTATTTGTTTTGTAGTCGCAAGCGCGACTGCTGAGCATGAGGTCCTGGGTTCGATTCCCGGATCGGGCAAAGTGTTATTGGGGTTTTCCATCAGGATTTTCTCAGTAGCAGCGACTGAGACAAGATGTGTGCCCGGTTGATGGCAATAGGCTCGCCATAACATGAAAGTTAAACATACTTGCGAAATTTGGGTGTACTACTGGGTACACATCTGCCTAACCCTTGGTGGCATACAGGCGTAATGTTATGTTATGTGTGATCATTAACCTATATCGAGAAAGGCTTTTGAAAAGTGATATATATACGGTGAACAAGTAAGAAACTCCCTACTCAATCTAGTACGAAAAACAACGTGTTATCTATATTAACATCTTACAAGAGCACGTCAACCATGTAACCTAACAAGAAAAGTTATAAAACGACGTAATAAAATAAATGAAGGATAGTGGTAACCCTGGGAAGTGTCGGTTCTGAATCTGTACAAATAAAATGACATAGATGTGTGTACGAACTATTGAAGTAAACTAGAAGTAAGCTGTTACATATCCCTGTCCTTGGATCGTACTCTGAATATGTACGTAAACAAATAAATTTAACATTTCGGGGTAAATGACGAATCTATTTCGATTTGTCTCTGTTTAACGCAAATCTTGTTGGTAGAAGTTGAGTGTATTATTGCAAAGTAGCGTTGTATGGTCCAGGCATTGCTTTCAATTAAAGATGTTGCACATTCTGTGTTTAAATAATTACAATGCCACACAAACGGTTACCTACCACGAATTTAGTACATCATTCTGCCATTATAAAGTTGTAGCCAACAAAGGTCCAAAGAACGCATCTAGGATCCTAATACAGAATGAAATGGCGGCTAGGCTATCAGACTAAAAGCGTGTCCCAGCTCTATTTAACGGCCGACCAACCACTTTGTAGCACTAAGGCAGTAAATCCTAAGTTATGAGCGTTCTGTACGTAAGTGAAGTTTACGTCCAATACAGAGAACGAGCATTGATCTTCACGCTCGCTTACTGTGTTGGCGATTTTAGAGTTTATGGTTTGTTTCATTGTCATGTTTTCCTTTAACGTTGATCAGTGGGGCCCAAGTAATGGAATAGAATAGAGTATTTTGTTGATTCGTAGGTATCTTCTTAGTGTTTAAATCCGTCTAATATATGCGGGTGACGCTACGATTGACAGCTTCTATACAAGGCATTTCCTAAACCTAAATAAGGTGTGCATCTGTCTAATATATGCGGGTGACACTACGATTGACAGCTTCTATACAAGGCATTTTCTAAACCTAAATTAATACGTAAAACCAGAATGGGGTTTTCTTACAGCAAGGTGTGCTGTAAGAAAACCCCATTCTGGGTTAAGCTCGCCATTTTACATAAGCTATTTTATTATAGAAATTTTAAAATTTTATGTGCAATAAAGAATAATAAATTATACGAGTATATCGTAAATATGTAGTTATAATATTTTGATTACAATATCCAGCTTCTAATATTCCATTCTACGGTATGATAATATTATTATGTTACTTCGATCCATTTTCGTATTAACTGCATCTTTACCGTGGTAGTTTATGAAGGTCTTAGAGATATTACTACAATGTATGTGGAAATGTGCTTGAACGGGCTCCTTGAGCAAGTCGTTATCATAATGTAAGATACTTGAGTAGACGTAGGCGAGCGTGATAACGGGGTGAAGAGAGACTGAGGCCAGAAATAAATTGATTTACATTCCAGTACAGGGCTCAATACAGCTAAAAAAAATGTATCAAATTTTGATGAAAATAGCAAGTAAAGCAAAAAAAAATCGCATAGTTAGGAAAATTTCTTGGCTTGACAACGGAATTATAGCAATGCATGTTGTTCGTGTTTCGAAATAAATTGCCGTTATAGGTGTTTTAGGTAGACCTCGTATTACACGGCTAAACAAGACCAACGACCAGCGGTCTACATGAGCCCTGGATCAAAAGAACTGTTAGTCAGATCCTTTAGGCCTTTACCTAGCAGTGTACTGGGAAAAATTCCCGTTTGTTGCCAGTGAGGCATATAATATGAATATAACACATGATCCCCAAAACGTACCAGGCTGGCATGAGTTCAAGGTGGTATGCATAATAATAATTCTGGGTACAGGTACGGTTTTCTAGTAATAAATACCTTCTTCATGCCAGCCTAGTACTGTTCGTAAGGTTACTGCCCATAATTAGCACAACTGTACTACTAACACTACTACTCGATCCCATGCAATATTTTGAGTAATATCTTGTAACTCAAAAAGACGGTGGGGCCAACGGAAACAATTTTTAATAATTTTAATCAATTCCCGCTCGGGCGGTGGGATCAGCGGGAATACACCCACCCTGCTGAAGGCTGCATGATGATGATGACTTACATTGCCGGTGGTCCACGTGTGGTGGTGATCCTCCTCCTCGCCGACGCCCGAAGGTAGCTCCACCATGGTCTCCAGCCAGTTGTGACCTGCATGAAAACAAATAACAGCCTTTAATCATAAATTCTTCATTGAGCAATGGTGACCCAATGGAAAAGTGCAACTTGGAGCAGTTCTCAGAGTTGCATTTGTAGTTTATTTCAACACAAATACTGCTAAAACGTGAAGGATAACATTGTGAAGAAAAGCCGAAGAATTCGCTACGTGGGCCTGTGACCTCTGCCTAATCCTTCGGGGAAACCAGGCTTGATGTTATGTTACGTGTAGTGGCACTACAAAAAAGTACTACAACAATATTAAAAAAGATACTGAGGCACTCTTGCAACACATAGTTTAACTCACCCGTTTCTCACAACTTACACACTCACCTACACGCACACGCACCAAACACAAACACACATACACACACACACGCACGCACAAAACCTACACAACCCCCCCCCCCATCCCCATACAAGTGAATAATGTACTGCTATTATGTTCTTTTATGTAAAATTAATGGAAGAGCGGAGTCTCCTAATGCAACTATTTTTCACTTAAAAGGAGGCTTCAAACATCAACTTGCTGCCTTGTTTTTTTTTTTTTTAATATTGTTCAAAAAGTACTATAGCGCCATCTATGACACAAATGAGAAACCAACATCAAAATTCTTAATCGCGCAGTTAAAGTTATCCGCGACTTACGCGTATTTAGAAAACCCCTACAATAATTGTAGCGTAGTAGCCCACTAAACACAACACCCGTCTGGTTGGAGGATCCTCCCTTTTCTGTGCGGGATGAAGAACTTTACACCTTGTTCTTCATACCCCGATATACGTAACTGTTCCTTTAAACTATGTAATTTGAGCTTTTCTTTGAACTTTCCTATTAATCTTAAGCGCAAGCGACTTCTTCTGTACCTACTGACCTAATTCGATCTTTGTAAAAGCAGGAAAGAAATCCATTTCTCAAAGTTATTAATATGCAGTCACTGACGCTCCCTTCTGATTTACTGGGGCCAACACGAGGCAGCTAAGTGTAACGCCAAGACTAGCTTTTATAGTCTATGTAAGTGATTTTACCTACTACTACTTACTTACTTACTTACTTACCTACCTACTTCGAAGGTAACAAATGAAAAATTGTTAAATAAGTAATTAAGTACGAGTACCTATCTACTTCACTTCCTTCATCTGAAATTCCCTCGTATCATATCAAAAAGGTATTTTTTCGTGTAGTGTAATTTTAAAATCTATAAATCGAATATTAAATCTCTTGTTTTAAAATTAAATTGGATTTCTCAACAGCTGCAGCCACGGTGTCTAGATTTGTGCCCGGTTGCTGGCAATAGGCTCGGCTAACATGGGACTAAAACATAACTGGCGAACTGTGGGTGTACTATGGGTGTACACCTCAGCCTAACCTCTTGGGGATTACTGGCGTGATGTTATGTAAGTATGTACATATAACATCACGTCTGTATATGACCGAAGGGTCCGGCAGAAGTGTACCTTCAGTACATCGAAATCCACTTTTCGACAGATTTGTTAAAGTCCCAAGTAATAGGGTACGAGCCTTTTGGCACTAACACCTTACCCGGCTTGTGTTGAGCTTGTGAGCACTAGACTAAGGTAATGAGGCAACTGGGCTCCCTTCCAATATGTGCCTACAATTAGGCATTTCATAAGAGTCCTTGCATCAAAATAATACCTATCAATTAACTCAATCAATCCCACTCCACCCTTTGTACAGTCTTACCTACACCTACAAATTAATCAGATTCTCCTCCAATATTCACTCGCCTCATCAGCAATCAGGAGGCCTGGTTGTGGCACTCTGCGCTCCGCTCGCTCATACATATGCAAGCTGAGCGCGCGACGCACGGTTTAGTCTTGTTAACTGCGTAATGTGTCGCTCTATTCACACGCGAACAACGGTAGTGTAGGGAAAAGTGTTCTGTTTTCCGGGAAGAGTTGCTTTGAATGTGAGTTTGTGTCGATGTCGACCGGATTTCGGAAAACTAATAGAAATCCTCATCTGCCTAGCCTTTTCCCAACTATGTTGGGGTCGGCTTCCAATCTAACCGGTTACAGCTGAATACTAGTGTTTTACATGGAGCGACAGCCCATCTGACCTCCATCCACAACCCATTACCTACTGGGTAATACGATGATACCTTTGGCAAGACTGGCTGTCAGACTTTCCAGCCACTGACTACCTGTAACCACTGTCAAAGATCGACAAATGACAGCCGGGACCAACTGCTGCTAAATGTTATACAATATGTTGAATACCTACATGAATTATAAAATTATATGTAACGACTACAACTTGAACTAGACTAAAACTTGGTATTCTATTGGTTCCTGCCATTCACAATAGAACAACTACATTGTAGGGAAAAGTGTTCTGTTTTCCGGGTAGAGTCAACATCGAAACGAACAACAAACTCGCAAGAACAACTAGTGAGTTTGGTTTGATGTTGACTGAACTCGGAAAACTCATAGAAAACTGAGTAAAGTAGTTTCTCTTTTATAATCGGAAAGATTTTACCGCCAATGCTAACTTACGTTCTAAAAGTAAGAATAGCATAGGTTTATGATGAATAATTATGGTAGTAAATAACGACTTTGGTCGACTTTCATGTAGTTGGTGCATTTTGACTTGGCGATTCTCTATCGACGACGATTAAGGAAATAGAGCACACATATCAACTCGGAAGGGATCGTCACCATATCAACTCGAGCCATTCAGTATTATTTGTATGAAACTTCCAACTGCAAAGCACTCTAATCGGAATCGTAACGTAATCGCCTCGCCTCGGGACAAGCTCACGAACCGCGGTGCGGTGCATGGATTTCACGTTGGATTGAAACTGATCTGGTCCCAGCCAGGTCAACCAGCAGTCGGCGAGCCGTTAGCGCGGCGTGGCCTAGCCGTAGCCGATTCAACATATCGGGGTTGCTGATCTGCTTGGTTTACGAGCTTACGTTAGGTTGACGCATATTTGATAGCGAGGCGAAAGGCGATACGGTGACGATCCCTTTCCGAGTTGATATGTGCTTATGACCTTTAATTTCAAAGTTGTTGTTCAGTTGTTTTGCTTCAGGAACTAAGATTGTGATAACAGGTTGAAAATACCCTGAACCAATAAAAACGTGTCTGTTTTAAATTAACTTAATTGAATACGTGGTTTTGTTCGGGTCGCTTGCATTAAAAAAACCCTTTTCCATCTGATAATGTTTTGTTTAATATGATGTGACAGATCGCAAGCGAGCGCAACTGAAAAAAAAAACATTAAAATAGTTTTTTTTTTTTTAGCCTTTACTGTCCCACTGCTGGGCAAAGGCCTCCCCCAATTCTTTCCATGTGCTCTTTTCTGTACGCGTCCAGATCATCTCGCCACCTCTTTCTGGGCCGGCCTCGGCGGCGCCGTCCATCTTCCGGCAACCATCGTGTGGAGACTTTCGCCCAGCGGTCATCGTGCATACGGCTGACGTGACCCGCCCATTCCCATTTTAGCCTAGCAGCCTTCTTGCCAACGTCCATTATTCCCGTTTTGGAACGCAGTGTGGTGTTACGAACCCTGTCTTGTCTTTTGACACCCAGAATGCTGCGTTCCATTGCCCTTTGGCAAACTCCAAGGCGGAACTTCTGGGTCTCGGTGAGTGACCAGGTCTGAGCACCGTAGCTTAGGACGGGCAGAATACACATGTCGATGAGTTTGCGCTTCAGGGAGATCGGAAGATCACCCTTCATTAGCGTCTTCATGGACCAGTAGCTTTTCCAAGCGTTCTCGACTCGGCGATCGATTTCTCTTTCTTGCCTGTTTTCGAAAGATACTAACTGGCCCAAGTAGATATACTCATCGACATAATGTATTTCCTGCCCATCTACCTCGACCCTACGCTTAGTGCGGTTGGTCATAAGCTGGGTTTTCGACCGATTCATCGTAAGTCCCACCCTAGAGCTGGCGGTGCTCAGTTCTTGGAGCATGGTCTGTAGTTCCAGGGCTGTGGGGGCAAAAAGGACTATGTCGTCGGCAAATCGGAGGTTCGTCAACCTCTTACTGCCGACTTTAATGCCTTTGGTGGTTCATGAGGCTGCTAGTGTTCTAAGTATCTCCTCAAGAGTGCTTGTAAATAACTTCGGAGAGAGCGGGTCACCCTGTTTAACACGCTTCTGTATAGAAAGCGAAGGTCCTGCAGTATTCAGTTTGATAAAATAGTATAGTGCCACTTAAAAAAAAATGCATTCGATTTCACCTTCAAGATTATTTTGAAAATAGAAACAAAGTAAGTTTTTTAAGTAACATGGTCACTAACACTATTAATAACACTGAAAACATATAGTAAATATGGTAAATATCCCGTTTTCAATGTAAATGATAGAAACAAACTACCTCTCATTCGTCCCCAAAATGTCCTTAGAACTAACTGCAAAGCCGTAGACAGAATATTTTACGCGCTTAAACGGAGCTAGTGTTGTGCAAATGGTTCAATTCCCGGGACGAAACCCGATTTGTGTAGTTTACAAAGCTATTGAGACGTGAAGTCCCTGTGACTGCGGGATTTCACAAATACATCAACGTGGGTAGGTGGTAGGTAGGTTACAAAGACGTAAGAGGCCTTAGGACGTCTTAGTAATAGACCTATGTTTTCCCGTAACCTAAATACATAAATCAATTCAGGTGGAAGGTGAAACAATAGTCGCTTAATATACAATAAGATTTATGTCTCGACGATAGTTACCTATCTTGTAATAGTTGATACGTTACGAGTTCGTGATCGCAATCGCGACTTCTGTGCATGGTGTCCTGGGTTCGATTCCCGTGTCGTGCAAACTGCTATTGGGTTTTTCCATCAGAAATTTCTCAGGAGCCACGTAGTCTGGATTTGTGCCCGGTTGATGGCAATAGGGTAGCCTCCTATTACATGGGACTTAAAAATAACTGACGAAATGTGGGTGTACTATTAGGAACAGCTCTGGCAAACACTTCGGGGATTACAGGCGTGATGTTATGTTATGTTATCTTTATGACTAAATCCCATAGTACACAAATCAGATAACACCAAGCTTGTAATCTGCAAAAAAAAAAGGCATTAGCTTACCTGTAGGACACCCACATTTCACCAATTAAGTTTAAGTCCCGTGTAATAGGGCGAGCCTAAGACAATATCGGCCAGGTCACCTAGTCAGATCATCAGTCAGATAGTCAGAGAGTCCGCTTCTGAGGAATTCCTGATGGAAAAACCTAAGAACAGTTTACCCGATCCGGAAATCGAACTCGGAAGTAGCTCTTGCGGCCACTCCACCAATGAAGCAGTCAAAATAAATAAATAACTTTACTATTTATAGAAACCATACAAAATGTTTGTATGCAACATATTGGAATGGACATCCCAACGCTATTATCGATGGTACAAAAGAGCCACAGCGATATGCATCAAGATTACAGCGATAAGATTTATTTAGTCCACGCTGAACAAAATGGTTACAGTCCAGTCAAACTTAATTTACCTCCGGGAGCAGAAACCCATCAGGCCACCGCTGCTCTCTATTCTTATATAAATTATATAAGAATAGAGAGCTTCTATCTATTCTTATATTCTTAATTTTTTATATAAATGTAATTTAATGTTGAATTTAAGAGCAGCGGTGGCCCAGTAGAGCAGCGGTGGCCCAGTGGTGGAGACCCCGACTTACGAGCAGTAAGTCGTGGGTTCGAACCCAGCCAGGCGTATTTTTTTTTTTTTTTTTTTTTTTTTTTTTTAATTATTAAAAAAAAAAAAAAAAAATACAATTTCTTAAGGCTAGTTACATTGCCCCACAAAACTGCTTACGCAGTTTAACTGTGAGATCGTTTTATATACTTACTATATTACTTTGTGTAAGTTATTTCATCACCACTGCTCTCAAAACGGTGAAGGAAAACAACGAGAGGAAACCGGCATTTCCTAGAACCAAAAATTCGAAGACATGTGACATCTACCAATCCGCACTGGGCCCGCGTGGTGGATTATAGCCCATTCCCTCTCATAGAGAGGAGGCCTGCGTCCCAGCAGTGGGAACAATAATAGGCTGATTATGTTATGTTATGTTGAATTTACTTATGTATGTGAAACCCATCAGTGATGTTATTGCTTCTAGAATAAAGAACATTGTGTCTTTGTCAGAGTTGACAGAGGCAGCAACTGAACCACATACCTCATTGCAACGAGAATTAAAGGGTGTAAATGTACCCTTCACAAAGCCGTCAACTAAGAATTCTGTACATCAAACTAAGTAAGACTGCGCAAAAATTATTGCTGAGAAACCGACTATTTTTGGTGTGAAAAATCACTGTTTACGGTAGTGCTCAATGTTACGCACTCAAAACATGTTGCTGATGAATAGTACAGAGGTCATGGAGAACCCTGTTAACTTCCCCCTGAAGACGATCCTGAAACCGTGTGAAAAAGTTGGAACTTTGACCTTCAAAATCTCCGTAACTAGAAGGTTCCCAGGTATGGTCTAGCTAGACTAGAAAAAAAAATATCGCAATGACTGACGGGACTAACAAATGCCTCCAGGCATCTTTAAGGGTATTTTATACCATTCAGGTCGCAGTGATGTTGACCAGTAGATAACATAACTGTGAATCGACTGTAGTCCACGCTGAACAAAATGTATATGCAAATATATTCACTAGTTTATTCGATGACGTAAAACAAATGGAGCTCGCAAATGTTGTTGTTTTATCGTATTCGAGTGACCTTCGATGTGTGCCCCACATTCTTACTGAAAACACTCTTATGCGTGGGAATACAAAAAGAGGTAGTTACTGTAAAGTGGTCGCAAGCGCGACTGCTGAGCATGAGGTCATGGGTTTCATTCCCGGGTCAGGCAAAGTGTCTTGGGGTTCTTCCGTCAGGAATGTCTCAGTAGCAGCCACGTAGTCTGGATTTGTGCCCGGTTGATAGCAATAGGCTCGCCCCCTATCACATGGGACATAACAGGCGAAATGTGAGTGTACTATTAGGTACACCTCTGCCTAACCCTTCGGGGATAACAGGCATGATGTTATGATATTATGTAATAAATAATAAATGCCTTTTATTCTGAATTGTTTCTGTTTCTCTATCTGTTGTTACAATATGTCCCTCAATTCAGTGTGCCTTTTGGCAAAGGCCCCCTCTAGCTCCTTCCACTGTTTTCTGTCACGAGCCACTCTCCTCCAATTGGGGCCCGCTGTTTGCTTGAGCTCATCTTCCCATGTTCTTTTCTGTTTCCCCCTGCTGCGTTTACTGCCCCTAGGATACCAGTCGGTCATTACTTTACTCCAAATTTCATTTACTACATTTCTCCAAATTTGCTCTCATCATGTGGCCAGTCCATCTCCATTTTTGTTGGTCAATCCTGGTCAAGATGTCCGGTAGCTTAGTTTTTGCTCTCAATTGTTCATTTCTTACATGATCTGCTTTCCGTATGTTTGCCATGCTTCGTTCCATGGCTCTTTGGCAGTATTGCAATTTGTTTCTGTGTTGTTTCGTCAGTGCCCATGTTTCACATCCGTATGTTATACAGGGTAATATGCAGATGTTGAAAACTTTTCTCTTTATGGCCATTCCTAAGTCTCTGGATTTCATGATCTCTTTTAGTGACCAATACTTTCTCCAACCACTTGCTATTCTTGTGTTAATTTCCTTATTGGTTTGATCTTTTGGTGATATTATTTGGCCTAGATATGTGTATTCTGAAAAGAAACCGTCGAAACAAACTCAGAGACTACTCTGTAGAATTAAATTCTACTAACTTAATAGACAATGTGTTTTTGAGGAGTTTGTAGCCCAGCTCATCTTTCTGCCCTTGTGTCATGTTACTTGGGGTCGGTGCAACACATTTTTTTCTTCCATTCTGTCTTGCCAAACTTCATGGTAAATATTTCCTCCTTTTTCTTTCATATTTCCATCCTTCCCCCAGTTCCCTCAACTATAAATAAAACAAGTGAATGGCGAGCATTTCGGAGGACTGTCTCATGTGTTTGGACTTTCATATAGGGCTTCTCAGGCTTATTTGAATAAATATAACCTTATTTTGTTGTGTATTCGCACAATGTGTATTTTGGAAATGTCAAAGTATTTTTTTTTTTTTTTTTATAAAGTAGTAAATTTAATTATTGTGGATAATAATCCTCAAACTGTGAACAATGCCAATTCATAAAGTCCGAGCACTGCGAAAAGAAATCGTTAGCGGTATCACGGAAATAATTTGCGATTTTTTAAAAACGCTACGATTAAATTTCGTTGTGCGCGTTTAGCCGACCACTTTTCAAATTCAACAGTTGCAACCAAAACTAATTACTCACTCATCAGATTGTAAGATAAAGCCTTCTTTGCGCATGAAAAGAAAAAGTTTGCAATTACAAAATGGCGACCACGTCTTCGTTTTTCAAAAAAGTCTTCACCAATTGTTTTACTGTCAGAAACAGAATGTCTGCGAACCGACGTCGCAGTCGCAGTCGTGGCAATTAGTAAATCCCGCGTAACTTAATTTCTTTTATTACTTACGTATTCAGCTTGGAGTTTAGAAAACAAACAATGAAAGAGCTCAAACTTACTGAATACTGACTTACGCACTTAGTACATACGTCTCATCGTCTAATGAAATATCGGGCACATGTCTTCGTAAAAGAAATTTATTTGTCTAAGTAATTAGTTTTCTTAATTTCTTATTTCAGCTAATATTGTTTGACAGAGCGTGGTTTGTGTATTATTTTTGGCTGAAATCTTGTTTGAGATAGGTTCAGATTTAATTACGAAAGCTCTTCGATATTATTTTTGTCGAAACTAGCTTTGGCCCGCGGCCTCGTCCGTGTGAAGGTGCAAAATGGTCACTCGGGAATGTATCGGGATGAAAAGTATTCCATATCTAAACCCTGGTGCCAAATTGAAAATTGTTTTGAAAGTCCGTCTTATATGAATTTATTTCTCTTCTCTCCACACACCGATTTCTGAACTATTCTGTCTAAAAAATATAACTAACGTGCTAAAATAAGAAATAGTTTTATTATATTAAAACAAAAACTATGATAAAACGGCGAAGTGAACGGCATCGTGAGGAAACGTCTTTGATTCACAAATTCGAAGACATTTAAAAACCCGTACTGGTAGACGACCCGCTCAATCTGACAAAGAGGAGGTGCCCATTGTGTGTGGTCCCACTACTGGGACAGTGTTACATTATAGGCTGATTATGGATTAACACATGTGGAGAGGATGAGTGAAAGGCAACTAACAAAAGGTATTTACAACGCAGATATGAGTTGCTACGTCGGGAGGGGACGCCCTAGAAGTACACACACTGACCTTATTGGTGAAGTTTTTCAGAAAGGTCAGGTGCGTAGTACTCGCAACCGGTGTGCGTGTATGACTACAATACAATACAATAGTAATTTATTTCTCTCAAAAAGTAACAATTTTGGAACATAGCATCAATCTAGGTTACAGGCAGGTTCAAACCTTTGTGAGAGCTGGAGTCTATACTGGGTTCGAGACCTGTTTTACAGATCTCCAGGCTCACACGCTTAAAATTACAATAATAAATTGCACTCACATACTAAAACATTTTAAAAGCTCTGAATGAGCACTGAATGAACATGGACGAGGCAAAAGGAGTATGTAAGGACCGTGGCAGGAGGCGTTCTGTGGTTTATGTCTACATATAAAACGTTCTAGTGGGTTAATTTCCGTACATACCGGGAGTGAAGCCGCAGGCAAAAGATAGTATGAAATATTTTAGTTTCTAGGTCTACCATCAGCGTCTGCCTTACGATACTCAAGTAATTACTAAACGACCTTTCACAACTATCCGTATAACAATTTGCTACCATCACTTAGGAACCCAGCGTGACATGTCAGCGAGTTCTAACAGTGTGTGGCCATTAAACAAGCGTCGTGTCCGCTAACTTTGTTATCGGAGCGATCGTCCCCTCCTATTTGCGTTGGACGCAGTACAGGAAGAAGGCAGAGTGCTTACTGGCAATATTTATTGTGTTGGTAACAATGGTTTTTGTTTCTTTTTTTGCTGTGGTGATTACGTGTTTCGCTTTTCATCGGCCTGTGTTTTGGCGTTTTTGAAGGTGGATATGGCTATTTTATGGGACCTGTTTTCTTTAACATTTTAACAATGATGTGAGCAATCTTTTTATACAGGTGAAACTGTTTCTTTTAATAAACGAAGGACGTAGTTTTCGTTCCGCTATAATTTTAAATACTTACCTGTTATTGGCAAATTACTAAGTTATTTTTCAACTTTTACTAACACTACTTTGCACATACCTGACGGCACGGCTGCTGTGCTGCGTGTTGCTGTTGCGGTTTCGATTTCCGTACGGAACAAGTATATGTATGGCCTATACTAGTTGTTGCCCCCTCAGCCCTGAAACTACAGACCATGCTCCAAGAACCGAGCACTGCCAGCTTTAGGGTGGGACATACGATGAATCGGTCGAAAACCCAGCTTATGAGCAACAGCACTAAGCGTTGGGTCGAGGTAGATGGGCAGGAAATACATTATGTCGTTGAGTATTTCTACTTGGGCCAGTTAGTATCTTTCGAAAACAGGCAAGAAAGTGAAATCGATCGCCGAGTCGAAAACGCTTGGAAAAGCTACTGGTCCATGAAGACGCTAATGAAGGGTGATCTTCCGATCTCCCTGAAGCGCAAACTCAACATGTGTATTCCGCCCGTCCTAACCTACGGTGCTCAGACCTGGTCACTCACCGAGACCCAGAAGTTCCACCTTGGAGTTTGCCAAAGGGCAATGGAACGCAGCATTCTGGGTGTCAAAAGACAAGACAGGGTTCGTAACACCACGCTGCGTTCCAAAACGGGCATAATGGCCGTTGGCAAGAAGGCTGCTAGGCTAAAATGGGATTGGGCGGGTCACGTCAGTCGTATGCACAATGACCGCTGGGCAAAGGTCTTGACACGATGGTTGCCGGAAGACGGACGGCGCCACCGAGGCCGGCCCAGAAAGAGGTGGCGAGACGATCTGGACGCGTACCGCGAAGGCTGGTTCGAGGAGGCACGGGAAAAGAGCACATGGAAGGAATTGGGGGAGGCCTTTGCCCAGCAGTGGGACAGTACAGGCCATTATTAAAAAAAAAATTGTTTTTCCGGGTCTGTTTAAATTGTGTCTGTTTGTTTGTATGAGTTTAAATGTTTGTAAACGCATTCGCATTCATAGCGTGTGATTTTTAAATAAATGTCTCTATGAGGAGCTCTTAGCTAAGTAATAAAAGCCGCTCGGATCGATCTTTACGTTAAGCCGCGCTTGCCTAGGTTGGTCTGTGGATGGGTGACCACCCATTACATACCGAGTTTCCTCCGTGCCTCGGAAAGCACGTTAAGCCGTTGGTCCCGGGTGTCATATGTAGATTTTTGACAGTCGTTATAGGTAGTCAGTGGCCCAAAAAGTCTGACAACCAGTTTTACCAAGGGGTACCGTATTACCCAGTACTAACTGGGTTGTGGAGGTCAGATAGGCAGTTGCTCCATGTAAAATACTGGTATTCAGCTGCATCCGGTTAGACTGGAAGCCGACCCCAACATAGTTGGGAAAAGGCTAGGCAGATGATGATGTAGGGACATATACACAGGGACGAATAGGAGCAATAAGTCCTCAATATAATTCGATCACAACCGGTAAATTCCTCCCAATATGAACAAACCTTTAACTTCTTTCAACCATAAATCGGACTACCGGTACCAAAATAATATTGGCACAGCCACTGTGATATATTTACGGTGTTTGTCTGTGTATCCAATAAAACGCGCCGGTACGCAGCGCCCACGCAGCGAGGATGTCGTAAAGAATTATTATAGTCGTAGTAAACTTTTATCTTGGTAATGAACAGGTTAAAGTTGATTTTTGTTTAAATTTTATTGTGACAAAATGTCGGAAAAATATCCTGTTTTATGACATGGAAAGAATATTCCTAGTGATATTGATTTTGTTTTATGAGAATAATTGGTTTTTGAATTTGTTACTAATGTAAAGCAGAATGAAATAATAAATATTTTTTTCCTGAAAACGCGGGCTAGTCTTTATGCGACTTTAAATGTTTTTTTGATTGGTAGGAGGTTTCCATTTAATGATTGTAAGATTGTGCACCTTCTTGACTAGTTAAATAAGAATAATTATTTGCGCATTTACCGAATGTCCTTGACTTCTTACCAAAATTATATATAATCCAAATCAAATTGTGTATCACCAAGTAGTCAATTAACTGTTAATTGTCAATTATCGGCAACTACTTAAGACCCAAGTGCGTCGTCATTAACTGAGTGGATTGAACTCGTATTGTTCTAGGAAGAACTCGTGTTCGTTGTGTTGTTACTAATTAAACAATTATCCTTAAAATGTGACCATCAAATACATATCGACGCTGCTCCGTGTGCGGGAGAGCATGGGCTCGGCTGTCATTTATAGATCTTTGAGAGTCGTATGGTAGTCAGAATGCCGAAAGTAACACAGAGGAAATACTATAACAAATCTATCTTGAGCTTTCTCTCTCTTCCTATAACCTATCGTCCAGGACGCTATTGACTTAAAAGTGTCCATTTACAAACTCCAATTAGCTATAGACCGACCACTTTAATAAGTCCTCCGCCTTGCCCCATCAAAGGCACATTAAGCGTCCCTAAAGTCACAATATACCACATGTTATTTGTTTTAAAATAACCATAATCCAAGTAGGTATTACAATACTAATTGAACCAATACGTGATCAACCTTCAGAATATTCCATTGGAATTGATACCTTCGCGAGGACTCATTAAAGTGGTCGGTCTATAAAATGTCACAGCATCAGAAACCCTATCATCATCATCTGCCTAACCTTGTCCCAACTAAGAGTCCATACCGGGGTCGGATTCCAGTCTAAACGAAAGAAGCTGAATTGCACTGCATTTTACATGGAGCGACTGCCTATCTGACCTCCACAACCCCAGTTTATTTTGGGTAATGCGATATCCCTTGGTAAGACAAACCAGTCTTAGTGGCTCAAAAGTCTGACAATCAGTTGTCAGACTTTTGAGGCACTGACTGTAACGACTGTCAAAGATCTCCAAAAGACAGCCGGGACCAACCGCTAAACGCGCTTTCCGAGGTACGGAGGATACTTGGTATGTAGTGGATGGTTACCTATCCACGGACCGCCCTTGGTAAATGCTGCTTAACCTTGAAGATCGATCCGTGCGGCTGTTATTATTTAGCCACGAGCTCCACAGCAGCATTATGTAGTAAGTATTTAATTAGTGCGTTATTAGTTTGCGTCGTGTATGAGCGGCTCCATTCTGACCACAATTCTTGCCACTCCATTGGTGATTAGAGTTCATAACTGGTCACTCCTGACAAGCTTCACGAAACATGTGGACGAAGGCAAATCTCTAACTCTAGAAACAAAAAATTGTCCTGAGAATTTGAGTTCTGGATGTGGAAAGATTATTCACTTTGAGTGTGACTTCTAAGCATGAGGTTCGATTCCCGTGTCGGGCAAAGCGTTACTCGTGTTTGGATTTGTGCACGGTTGCTGGCAATAGGCTCTCTCAATGTTACATGGGACTTAATGGGCAACTACAATACTTTCACAAATTATTATGTCTCGTGACTCGGACTGTAGCTGCCTCCTTTGGTTTTTGACATTCAAAAGTGCCTGTAATGGTCTAATAGAAATAAATGCTTTGAGTTTGAGTTGGAACATAAGTGGGGATATGTGGGTATACTTTTAGAGACACGTCTGCCTAAACCTTCGGGGATTACAAGCGCGATGTTATCTTATGTGTGTACTACTCTCTTATCAATCTAAAAGCACTCATATTAAAATATTATAAAGTGCTTAATAGGGTGTAAAGGTTAATAGCCTGTTGTGCTTAGGTAATATTATTTACTCAGGTACATGAGTACTCATGGGACATCATAAGAATTTCTTAGAAATCCGTGACAAACGCATTGTTGACTACCAGATCCTATATTTAGTTGTTCGTTTATGCATTTTTATCCAAACGTCGTTGGATATTGTACTTCGTTTGACGTAGGATACCTTAGGGACTTTTTTACAGAAGGTTATTGATTAATAAATTAAAACATTAAAGAAAACACATTAAACGCGATACAAAGTTTCGTGTCCGTGCTATTAACCGGTGAGGAGTTTTCTAGGTGATCCTGGCTGCAGGATCAAGTCATGTCAAGACTTCGATATAAAGAGACATAATATATCCTCGGCGTCAGCCTTAGTTCAATCAGTGTACGCACGACGGTCAATCAAGTTATACAAAACCAGTTTATGCGGATCTCTCATTGTTTAGGAAAATTATATAAAGCGAGGCCCAGTTATACTGGAAATGTACAGCTCTTGCGCTGCCGGGTGTACGACGTCCTGGCAAGCAAGGAATGCTATTATCTTGTTTGGGTCGCCATGATTTGGCACAGTAGCTGGCACTGCTGGCAGGTAAGATTGAACATAAAGTAGGTGTACTGTGGTTCTATTATAAAAAAAAACAAGATGGCCGCGTTGTTTCGGCCCACTCGTGTTATACGCGTCAATAGAACATAACGTAACATCATGCCTTGTAATCCCCAATCATGCCAATGATATCGGCAAACTCAGATCGGCAATGAATCTTGTTGAATCATGGGTCAGGTCGGCACAATTTTAGGTCCCGAACGTTTTTAGAACTACATTGTTTTATTGGACTGCCTCGCTGGTCGAGTGGTCGTAAGCTCGACTGCTGCGCTTGAGTTCCTCGGTTCGCTCGGTTCCCGGGTCGGGCAAATTATTATTTGGTTTTTCCGTCACGAATTTCTCAGTACCAGCTACGGAGTCTGGATTTGTGCCCTGCTGATGGCAACAGGCTCGCCCCCTATTACATAGAACTTAAACATAACTGGCGAAATGTGGGCGAACTATTAGGTACACCTCTGCCTACCACTTTGGGGATTACAGGCGTGACGTTATTTTATTTGTACTGATAGAGGTAGTAGAAATAAGAAATTCAGAAAAGCTGAACTCAAAAGATGTGTGGAAATCGGTGGTCATCGTTTAGCCAGTTGGGCACGTATGCGGAAGATAGAGGAAAATTCAGTGAGGAAAATTATGAGTATTACGAATAATAGAGATCTGTGAAAGCAGAAAACATGTAGCCGATCAAATACCGACTAAATAGGAGAATGGAAAGTTCTTTCACTAATCTAATTGCAAAACTTGGTGATTATGCTATGTTATACAGAGAAGGTAAGGGTTGTTAATGTTACCAAAGTAAGTCGGTCAACCAGTCTTACCAAGGGCTATCGTATTACCCACTAACTGGGTTGTGGAGGTCAGATAGGCAGTCGCTAAATGTAAAATATTGGTATTTCGTTACAACCGCGGTTAGATTAGAAGTCGACCCCAAGCGAAAAGGCTAGGCAGATGATGAATGTGTCGTTCAAATAGTTTTATAAGAACACATTTTTAAAAAGAGATATGTAACTGATAACAATAAACGCAATTTCCGCAAATCGATTGACGCTTGAAATTTCTGAGGCGGTACTTTTTGTGGGGAATTCCTTTTTATCACAATCAAATAAGTGTCCACAAACATGGCGTGGCAATAAAAAAGCTATTACAGGTATAAAAGGCCTGATCAATAAACACATTAGCACCTTTCATGGATAACTAACATCCATTTGTCGTTTGTCGTGCAAATAGCAATTAGTGCTCGTCTTTTGTCTATGCCGACGCCATCTTGGATTCCTGAACGTACCTTGATGAATAGGCGGTACGAGACTCGATTGATCTAAGGGCCATTGTGTGTCAACACTATTATAAAGAGGAATTAACCTAATTTTAAATATGTTTTTTTACGTAAACCCTGCGTAGGGAATTATAGCTTTGATATGGAAAGAAAAATTCGAATGCGAGCAGGGTTTGAACATTGATTTGGCTGTAATGTCAACTTGTTGGTTTAAGTTAGTTTGATACTTTCTTAAATAGATGGCGTCAACGTCACCGTAAGACGTTATTAATGGAATGAAAAATTTCGTGCTGTGAGCAGGGTGCGATGGTCTAATTGGTTAAGACGTCCGGTGTACAGAATCGGAAGGTCGCAGGTTCAAACCCTGCTCGCACTCGAATTTTTCTTTCCATATCAAAGCTAGGAATTAACCTATTTATTTTTTTAGATTCGATATAGGTGCATACTACTATGTACATATGTGGGAGAAAAAAGAGCTTAGTGCATTTTCCCAAGAGCAGACACAGAACGAGAACCATCCAGGTTTAATTGAAAACCAGTCTCAAGCACTAGTTGCTGAACTGGGCCTATTTGGCGTAGCCGTGAGGAACACAGTGTTACATTTTTTATTTAGTTTTAAGCTTTTTTTCTTTTATTATTTTTCTTTTATATTGTGAGCACTTGTGGCATGTGCCAAATAAGTGTATTTTTTTTTATTTTACAAGAAGTGACTGCCTATCTGAACTCCACAAGGCGGGTATTGGTTACGATAGGTCCCTCGATAAGACTAATTTTCAGACTTTCAGGCTTCTCATTACCCGTTACTACTATCAAACATCAACAAATAGCGATCTTACTTATATATGCGAAAGTTTTAATGAATGTTTGTTACTCAATTACGCCAGAACGGCTGAACGTATCTGGATGAAATTTGGCACAGAAATAAATTACAAGAATATAAAATAGGCTTCTTTTTATATTTTTGTCTCACACATACACATCAAAATTTCCACGCGAATCGCGGGCAACAGGTAGTGTATTATAAACTTTACTGTTTATGAAACAGAATGGTTTACTATACCAAAAACGTAATACAAATAAAAGATCACTCAAATAACGTTTTGCAGACCTAATCGATTTATAAACAGCTCCAACACAGACAGTCGTTTTATTTTCATTCCCTGTATGCTATACCAACACACTACTGAAAGGAAAGTTCACAGTACGTGAGTGTGCACTTACCTTGTTTCCGATTGTCTGGGGAGGGCATGATGGGCGGCGACGCCCTTTCACTTTAGATCTGAAACAATAACACGAGTTTTATTTTTAAGTCGTGCTTTTTATGTCTATTGTCATTATTGGTACCTATAAGATTATATTTTTTTTCCTGTTTTTTTTTTCAATATATTATTATGTAGTGTGGGTATGTGAGTGATGTGTGAACAAAAGATTTATCAAATCAGCATTTATTGCTTTCACTTCTGAGACCGAGGTCTCCTCTCTGTCTGAACCTGAAGAATTGAGGGCTGTTGTATTTCACCATGTTGGTCTAGTGCGCTTTGGTGGATGTCACAGGTCTTCGAATTTTTTGTTGTTTTAGGACCTGCTTGTTTCTTTACGATGTTTGATTGAGTGATTTATACATCACTAACGACCCGCCCCGGCTTAATAAAAACCTTCGTCTTAAATCACTCTATCTCATCCTATCTATTGCTGAAAACTACATTAAAATCCGTTGCGTAGTTTAAAAGATCTAAGCGTACAGACAGCGGGACCGACTTTGTTTTATACTATGTAAATTTCATACTATGTAAAAGAAAAAGATGAGAAAACCTTATAGTAGGTGCCTGGTGCATGTACAAAGTATAAGTTTGCCTTTGTAAACATAAAGGTGAATTACAGATTTCATTCCTGTATTCTTTTCCATTGGTCGCCCATAATGGGCCTCATCAGAAGGCTTAAAGTCACCCAAAGAGCAATGGAGAGGGCAATGTTCGGAGTTTCCTTGCGTGATCAAATCAGAAATGAGGTAATCCGTAAGAGAACCAAGGTTACCAACGTAGCCCGAAGAATAGCCAAACTGAAGTGGCAGTGGGCAGGGCACATTGCTCGCAGAACGGATGGCCAATAGGGCCGGAAAGTTCTGGAGTGGCGACCGCGAACTGGAAGACGTTGCGTTGGAAGGCCTCCCTATAGGTGGACCGATGACCTGGTAAAGGTTGCAGGGATCCGCTGGATACGAGACGCACGGGACCGGTCAATGTGGCGACACTTGGGGGAGGCCTATGTCCAGCAGAGGACGTCTATCGGCTGAAATGATGATGATGATGATTCTTTTCCATTACCACGAGTACCTATGATGATTCAGCACTCAATTTCTATCATAGCCTTGAATCTTTGGCAACTGATCGAACACTCTAAAATACATTCAAGAAATAAAACTTTATTGCTGTGCAAACAAGTAAATAGCAGCTCATACATCTCAATCACGTGTGGGTGTTTTTTAATGATTACAGCATATGACGTAACTCTGACGTCCGTACACGTCATTACGTCATATAAATAACAACTGAGTTCCCACCGACTGAGTGTGATGTCGATATGTGTCGCCATATTGCAATGACAAACGGAAATGTTGGCTACAAGCCGAACTGACAGTTTTGGAACTGACAGTTCTGAAATTAATTTTTTGAGGGTAGTGGGGAAATCAGTTTATTTCAACTGTAGGATTTGAAATTCAGAAGACAAGTTTGCGGGTTTGTCAAGTTAAGGGAATTAATAGTCATTTGGATGACGACATTTTTGACGACAGAAAGTAGATAGCATCATGGTAATTCCCCGGATGAAATACTTAGTGAAGAGTGACAAAAATTAAATATTATAATAACCTAAAGCAACTAACTTAACAATAAACTTAAAAATGGCGTCAAACAACTCCTCCTCAACGCTGTCAACTGGTAATGTACTCAAGAAACTGGCGGTGTTGCCACGTTGTACGGCAACGCTAAGCCTTTGGCCAAGGTACGGCAACGCTAAGCTTTTGGCCAAGGTACGGCAACGCTAAGCCTTTGGCCAAGGTAAAAGCCAGCCCTTCGGTTACGGGTGCTGTCAACTAAGCGTTTTGAAAACACTAATCTCAATTTTTCTCTTTATGTGCATCCCCTTATCCCATTATTTGGGGTCGGCTCTTTTCAGCATTCTTGACGAGACGTGTCTGACTCTGTACTGACAGCGCTTTTCTTACGTATGCGACCGGTTTTGATCAGGTTTTCACCTTGATTTAGAGAATTTGATTCGGGTTAGTCGGTGTCATCTTCTACTTAGCCTTTTCCCAACTATACAGTGGGGTCGGCTTCCAGTCTAACCGGGTTCAACTGATTACCAGTACTTTACATGGAGCGAATGCTTATCTGACCTCCAAAACCCAGTACTGGGTAATACGATACCGCTTGGTAAGACTGGTTGTCAGACTTTCTGGCCACTGACTACCTGTAACAACTGTCAAAGATCTACTAATGAGGTACGGAGGAAACTCGGTATGTAATGGGTGGTCACCCATCCACGTGCCAACCTAGGTAAGCGCGGCTTAACCTGAAGATCGACCCGAGCGGCTGTTATTATTTAGCCAGGAGCTAACAGTAATATTAAACTAACGTATACCAAATACATCTAGGTGTTTAGTCACAAAAATTGAGTAGTATGGAAGAAGAAGACATGCCGAGTTCCACCTTTCTTACTATATCATACTTCACACAGCCCATCCATCGTTCATACTCAAAACTCGTATGAAAATAAAAGTGCAGTACCCTTTGCTATCAAGCTCAAATCACCATCTCACACACACACAAACACACAGGTATCCATTTCAGAACATAAGTACCATTAAATTGCTTACAATCGGAACAGCTTAACACAAGACTCAGAGTTTCAAAGTTGTGCGTGTGAGATTAAACTTAGTCGCACAAACTCACACACAAAGTAGAAATGAGGTAGTGTGAGTATGGAACACGTCACTCTAAACAGTTGACAAAGTTGTGCTAACTTGAGTACAAACTATCTAAGTTTGCTGCGAACATGACGTGTTGGAAACTGTAATAGGCTATGTTAACATGAGTGTGATTGAAAGGTCGTTATTCCGTTTTAGGTTTACAAGGCTAACTATACTATACTATTAGTAGTTTACGGTGATTGATTTCATACAGGGTGGAAGGAATACCGACGCACAAACGGTTCTGGATCTGGGACATTTGCGCGAAATACACATGCGCGAACCCACTTGCGTGAAATGACATATGCGCGCATGGACTTTTGGGCGATTAGACATTTGCGCGAATGGACTTTTGCGCCCATAGACACTTACGCGCATAGACACATATGTCTTTTCGCGCATGTTTTTTCGCGCAAGTGTCCTTCGTGCAAATGTGTTTCGCGCAAGTGTCCTGGTACCCGTATTCAGTACATCATTCTGAACCTCACATCGGAATTTTAAATCTGTAATTTAAAAAAAAAAACTGCTTTTCTATACAATTTGACCGTGTAAGTGTTGTACTTTTGAAGTAAACAGCTTATAACAGCTGTTTAACCTATAATAAATTTCTATGTGGGGTGTTCAGAATGATGTATTGAATACGTGGACACCGTTTGTGCGTCGGTATCCCTATCAATATGTTTAAAAAAAAAGGTTTTTATTAGAGTCATCATCATCTGCCTAGCCTTTTCCCAACTATGTTGGGGTCGGCTTCCAGTCTAACCAGATGCAGCTGAATATCCGTATTTTATATGGAGCGACTGCCTTTCTGACCTCCACAACCCAGTTAGTACTAGGTAATACGATACCCCTTGGTAAGATTGGTTGTCAGACTTTAGACTTTCTTTTACTTTCTATCAGAGTATGAACAAAAAAACATTTGTCTAAACGCTCACTCACCAAAAATCGGGAAACTGTCTTTGAACAGTCAGTATTCCTATTCTTTATTGTATGTAAACAATCAATTTAAATTGATACATACAAAGGCGAATGCGGCGAAGGCGGTGAGAGCAGCGGTGGCCCAGTGGTGGGGACCCCGACTTACGAGCAGTAAGTCGTGGGTTCGAACCCAGCCAGGCGCATTACTTTGTGTAAGTTATTTCATCACTACTGCTCTCGAAACGGTGAAGGAATACATTGTGAGGAAACCGGCATGTTCTAGAACCAAAAATTCGAAGACATGTGACATCTACCAACCCGCACTGGGCCCGCGTGGTGGATTATAGCCCATTCCCTCTCATAGAGAGGAGGCCTGCGTCCCAGCAGTGGGAACATTAATAGGCTGATTATGCTATGCTTATGCTTATACAAAGGCGAGCGTAACCCAGAATTGTGTTTTCTTACAGTACACGTCAAAATTAGGGAGCTTCTAAAGCTCGGTAGCAGTTTAATATAATGTGTCATATGAATCATCATAGAATGAACAGAGTGTAACCAATAATTGTAACCAATTGCTTAAATTAATTTACAAACAATGTCCTAACTTAGTAGACACAATACTAACTTGAAGGACATAATCTAGTTAGTTTGATACTAGTCGTTTCAAGCTCAAAGTTAACACAACATCTCGGCTGTAATCCCCGAAGGGTTAGGCAGAGATGTATTCCACCCACGTTATAGGGGACTAGCCTTGCCATCAACCAGGTACAATTCCTCACTCTGGTCTGCTACTGAGAAATTCCTGATGGAAAACTCAACAACACTTTGCCTAATCTGGGAATCGAACCCAGAGCCTCATGCACCAACGAGGCAGCCTTTTTATAGTTAGAGTAAACATACGTTACACAACAATCTTATTAAAATAAATCTTGCTCGTATGGCGTGATTTATGGCGCGAATCCTTTTAGCGAGATAATTATAGTGGTCACTGGCGCACTATGCTCGACCACTATCCCAAGAGATGCATTCGTTATGGCTGTTATAAAAGTAGTTCTAGTTTCTGCCCACTGTTTTGTTGAAAAAAAATCAATTTTCCGCAAAGAGTACAAAGTTACAGGTAACTGAAAATATCCTAAGGGGCAATTGTACTAATTATTATAAACCACTTTTATTTCGTAACTAACCGTGAAATAAATAAATCACCATCAGGATCATAATATCAACATCATCATTATCTGCCTGCCTGCCTTTTCCTAACTATATTGGGGTCGGCTTCCAGTCTAACCGGATGCAGCTGAATACATGGAGCGACTGCCTATCTGACCTCCACAACCCAGTTAGTACTGGGTAATACGATCATGATCATTATAATGATGAGTAAAAGATCCCTTAATGGAAAAAGTCGACTAGGTACTCTATACAACATACCTTTAAATACAGGGTAGGGACATCAACGCGAAGACGCTTACCACGTACTCAGTACATTTTTCTGAACCCCCACATAGATTTTTTTTCTTATACTAGTTAATTTAATAATTATACCTACACTGTCAAAATGTATGGAACTGCTGATTTTTTAAAAATAATTTTCTGTTTTCGCGCCCACCCTGCATTTTATTCTTTCAGGTCCAAACATGAGTAAAAATCGGAAAAAAACCTTTTCATTTCAAACTATGGAATGAATTTCAAATTAAAAAAAATACAAACGTGAGGTTTCATCTCATAAGGAGTAGAAAGAAGTGTCTTCACCGAGCTTTAAAAAGAAACATCACAGAATTTGTACTTAAAAGTTTCATTTCATAATATTCCTATGACATACTGAACAAGGACGGATCCGCTGGATGCGAGACGCACGGGACCGGTCAATGTGGCGACACTTGGGGGAAGCCTATGTCCAGCAGTGGACGTCTTTCGGCTGAAATGATGAGATGATGATGATGATACTGAACAAGTGAAAACCTTTTTTTTTTTTTTTTTTTTTTTCCGGATGGGAAATCATCAAATGACCCCCCCCACTCTGGGCGGAGCGGAGGGGAGTGTCAGACTTGTACTGACTAAAACCCATCCATGTTCCTTCTTTGCCCTTTATGTTCCAGGGCCACGGTATCTCTTTCGAACAGTCCCGCAGCCCTGGCAGGCATCGGTCCATGCGGACCCCTACTTGATTGCTGACATCTCTTTGAGGCGCGCGTGGAACACGAACGCGCCGTCGACACGGCCTGTAGTCATAAGACGGCCGGACGGCGAGCTAGCCCATAACTCGCCGTCCACAGGCCAAACAAGTGAAAACCTTACCCCGTGGCCACACGCTCAAACGACACGCGTCTAGGGACAGCAACTGAGAAAAAGACAACTGAAAGATACCGTTTAAATCAATTCACAAGTTACCGAGGCGCGATTTACGGAGCTATATCATTCTCCTGTCTTTATCCCAATTTTTTTGAGGGCGGCGAAGTATATCTTCTTTTTTTATACTTCTCTATTACAAGTCATCTCATCAGTCTCCTCCTTTCTAACCATACTATCCTTCACACAGTCCATCCATCGTTTCTTTGGTCTTCCTCTACTCTTCAACAGTCATACTCTAAACTTTCCTGAAGACATTTTCCTCATTTCTCTGCATCACATGCCCAAACCATGACAATCGGTTACCACACACACGCGATTTACAGAACGCGCTTTATGCAAATCGCATTTACCCAAGACTGTGAATGGGGCCTGGCATTAAGGGGAGCTAGTATCGTTTATAATGAATTAGAAGAGCTCGTGGCTTAATAATAACAGCCGCTCGGGTCGATCTTTAGCTTAAGCTGTACATGTCTAGGTTGATTAGTGGATGGGTGACCACCCATTCATACTGTTTTCTTCATGCCTCGGAAAGCACGTTAAGCCGTCGATTCCGGCTGTTATTTGTAGATCTTTGACAGTCGTTACAGGTAGTCAGTGACCCGAAAGTCTGACAACCAGTTTTACCAAGGGGTATCGTATTTCCCAGTACTAACTGGGTTGTGGAGGTCTGATAGACCTGACAGTCGCTTTTTTTTTTTTTTTTCGGATGGGAAATCATCAAATGACCCCCCCACTCTGGGCGGAGCGGAAGGGAGTGTCAGACTTGTACTGACTAAAACCCATCCATGTTCCTTCTTTGCCCTTTGTGTTCCAGGGCCACGGTATCTCTTTCGAACAGTCCCGCAGATAGACAGTCGCTTCATGTAAAATACTGATTTTCAGCTGCATTCGGTTAGACTGGAAGCCGACCCCAACAGTTGGGAAAAGGCTAGGTAGATATAGTATCGTTTATAATGATCCTACAGCCTCTAATCACTCGTAATTTGCACGACACGTCCCCTTGTCTAGACGTCTTTAGTTACAGCGTAATGTTATGTCTGTAATCTATAGTATAAATATAGAATTGCAGATTATTTTTAGAAGCAAGAGATATTTTCATAGTATTATTCTTGTGCTAGAATGGATTATTATTTTAAACATTGTTTTGTGCAATAACATTTCTATTGATATTGAATTAAGTAATTTAATAAAGTATGTTTACAGTTTGATAGTGGTTAGATCGGAAAACCGCGCTAAGTTTTTTGACTGTCCATAAAATACCAGTTTACCAGGTGTTAGCACTGTTTTGGTAAGAAACTGTATTTTATACATTCAAAAATATTTTCCAAATGTAGGTAAGTAAGTCATATAGAAAGTTTTCTTGGGAGACTCTTAGAGTCTTTTTAAGACTTTCATACTCTTACGTCTTTCATACTCTTAAGGTGGTAGGTGCGTTCTGAAAGTTGGCAACGTCGCAAATTTTATAGCTGTCAATTTTATTATTTCGCTGTTTTAATTATTTAAACAATATTACTGAATTATTCATGAAATATGGCTCTGTTTTGCACTAACATATTGTTAAAAGTATTGCAATAATAACAATGATTATGTTATTCACAATTTTAGATATAAAAAAGCCACTTGGGCTTCGTCACTCACCCTAGGATAATAGACAATAATTTAAACAGACAAGACATATTTATATCATACAATTAAACTTTTTTCCTTATACAAGTTACTCATATACGTGTTTCTCATTCATCTGGTAATACACTAGATGTGCAAATAACCACGTATGCATGGGTTATTTCAAGATAAACAGAAATACAGTTATTACCTTATAATGGCGCTATAGTATGGAATACGTGACTGAGTTGTGGTAATTCACTGTGCCAATTTTAAAGGCCAATAGTGTACGATTTCGTCATGATGAAAGTTTTCATTATGATTGTGGATGGCTGTATGAGTAGAGGATGACAAAAGATATGATGGATGAACTGTGTGAAGGATGATGTGGCTAGAAAGGAGGTGACTGCTGAAATGACGAATAATAGAGAAGTATGGAAGAAGAAGACGTGCTGCGCCGACCCCAAATTAGTGATGACACCACAGGCGCACTTGCTATTCATTTTATGTCTATACTAATGACCGGATCCGACAAGTATAAAATGTTCGGACCCCGCGTCTGCATTCTTCCCTGTCAACTGTCATGCTATCATTTACTTTTCTTTCATAACATTCCTCACATAATCCAACCATCATTTCATTGACCTTCCTGTCTCCATGCCATTTATATTCATCTCAGGCACTCTTTTAGTCACATGTCATTATCCGGCTGAGAGAGTGATAAATGGCATTTTGCACCGTCGATATGTTTAAATTCATCATCTACACAGCCCTTTCCCAAGTATGTAGGGGTCGACTTCCAGTCTAACCGGATGCAGCTGAATATCAATATTTTACATGGATACTTGGACAGACTGCCTATCTTACGTACAAAATTTATTTAGTACTGGTCACATTAAACCAACTAAAGAACGTACTTGAACCTATCCTTATTAAAAAACCCTTTAGAGTTTTATACTGCCTCATTGGCCGAGTGGTCGCAAGCGCGACTGCTGAGCATGAGGTCCTGGGTTCGATTCTTAGGTCGGGCAGAGTTTTATTGGATTTTTTCATCGGGAATTTCTCAGTAGCAGCCATGGAGTCTGGATTTGTGTCCGGCTGATGGCAATAGGCTCGCCCCCTATTACATGGGACTCATTTGCCTAACCCTTCGAGCATTACAGGCGTGATGTTATGACGTTATGTAATAATAGTGTGCATATTTGCAAATTATTTTGTATCTCTACTACGTAAAACTCTCCATATCCATTTACAAAACGAGTCAAAAAACCTCAACCAAAAAATAGCCACCCAACAACGTCACATCCGAACACACGGTTCGAAATAATTTAATCAAATTTACTCGTGTGTACAAACTACACACAAACGGGACGAACTGGACCCAAAATGGACACGAAACTCTTTCCACTGAGCTTTTGAAGCAAATCGGTGAAAATAGGTTTCCATGTGAGCGAGCGAAAAATACGCAGATTAGGTTGCGACTTAGTGGCGACAAGCGTTAGCGGGCAAATCGGACAAGCATTAGCGGAACTATTATCGTAAGGTGCAGAAACTATTAACATATAGGTGATACGAGGTGATGTGATAAGTCACGTTGTAGCTTGCCTGCTCGCTAACCCCGCGTTGCTGCATGGTCCCGAGCGGACCCACTGCCTGGACAAGGACATGAACGGTCACAAAAGACATCCTACTGCTGTCTCCGAGCGTCCTGAGCCGCGCGCGAATTCAAGATTCACTCTTTTTATGTTTTGTGTTATTTTTAATTAGTTTTAAGAAATAGTGACTTAGATAATCGTAACACTAGGTACTGTTTACTAAATTCAAATTAATTTGATCTAGTTATTTCATGACCTAGTAAGGACCCGTTTGGGGACTTCGAAATAGAAATTGTTTACGTCATTATTTTTCAATGCAACGCGAACCCGAGGGCCAAGGCGCGCTAGTGGAGTCACCTAAAAACTTCAATACACCGTAGGTATGTGGTATTTTCGTGTTCAACTAAACATAATGAAAGTCTAGTTAACACCTCGACTAGGGAATTGCTTTTAAAAATATTAAATAAAAATAAAAATAAAATATTTTACTCTTATTTAACATTGTGGTGTATGGTCATACCCTTGCGGCTTTCCTCCGCTCACGTCCCCGCGGACACGACACAGCCTTATAAGGACTGAATAAATTGTGCCCATAATACCCTTAGATATTTCTTTGCAATAATTTATTGATATTTGAGTTATCCATTGGCTTGCGAAGGATAAATGAGAAGGCGGTCTTGTGACTGTAATAAGTTGGTTAGGAAAGATATTGTCGCAATTTCAGGCATAATTTAAGATTACTTGCTACCTCGTTAGTCTATTGGTCACAATCGCGACTGCTGATCATGAGGGTTCGCTTCCCGAGTCGGGAAAATTGTCATTGGGTTTTTCCTTCATGACTTACTCGGTAGCAGCCACGGCAGGACATGTTGTAAAACCTACGTTAAATGTAACTATAAAAATAATGCCTCTTTGGTTCGACTGCGACCGCTGAGCATGAGGTCCTGATTTCGATTCCCAGGTCGGGCAAAGTCACGGACAAGGCCACGGTTGATGCCCCGTTGATGGCAATAGGCTCGCTCCCTTTTACATGGGACTTTAACATAACTGGTGTACTATTAGCTACACGTGTGCCCTTCGGGGATTAGGCGTGATGTTATGTTATTTAAGATTATTTTGGTAAAGATTGTCTGGGCGATTGACGCTTTAGTAACGTTTTCCATTACCATTTCGTAAACACGTTCCAATATCTACCTATTCGTTTTTCTCTGAGTCAACTCTTATAATTCTACATCAGGCAAATGATTATAATACCACAAATAATTTGAACGTAACTTTCAACTCAAATAAAATTAATCTAACTTTTGCAGATTTCAGCGTAAAGGCTGACGACGGACAATGGAAGAAAAAATTTGTTGTGCCGAACGCAAGTACTTATGGTACAAGGTCAGGAAGCTGATGAACTTTCGCAGATCTCAAGTATATATATACTAAACTATACTAATATTAAAAGGGGAATTATTTTTTGTTTGTTTGTTTGTTTGTACGGAATAAGCTCCGAAACTACAGGACCGATTTTAACCATTTTTTCACCAATAGAAAGCAAAATTATCAAGAAGTAACATAGGCTACAATTTATTAAAAAAAAAAGGAGATAGCAACTTAGCGGGTTTAACAGCGGGGCGCAGCTAGTTATTGATAAAAGCTATTTCTTAGTTCTAGTCTATTTAATTCTGGACAGAAGGTACTTCTGAAGGAAGGTGTATCTGTCTCAAATTTTTAGGCATTTCTTTTCAATATTTGGTTCTCCCTAAGTTAACAACGACAAGTCTGCAACGAAAATATCAGTGTGAGGAATTCTGTTTATGGCGTAAACGTCTATATTTTCAAAATATTCCTAAGTTCTTCAATATGTTAATAATGATCAGTAAACACCTTAATGTGACATCTGCATGAACAGTTTCCCTGTATGAAAAGACCTTGTGTTATGTCATATGACACCACATATAACAGACGCAATAACATCTTTCAAATTACTCAACAATATCATAATACTATAGACATCATAATTACCAAAGATATATCGTATCACATGACAGCGCGAAAGATGATCCCACTTAAGTTCAATTACAGTCGTTAAAGGCGATAGTCCCCCAGCAACAGTGGCGCGACATGACAGTAATTATTGCAAGCAATTGAAGGGAGCGACAATTAGTTGCTAGGACGGCGGGAGGCGGCCCATTTGACGATTAGAAACGCGACGGGGGACGCGACGCGGAGGCGGTATGTACCATACGACAAGTAGACATTATTGTATTATTATATTATAACTAGCTTGTGCTGCCCACTGTTGGGCAAAGGCCTCAGTTTGTTCGATTTGTATATCATGTTGGTACACAAAATTGCTATTCAGGATCATTATCTGCCGAGCCTTTTTCCAACTACATATTTTCGTCGGCTTCTAGTCTAACCGGATGCAGCTTTAAATGGAGCGACTGCCTATCTGACCTCCACAACCCAGTTAATACTGAGTAATACGATACCCCCTTGGTAAAACTGGTTGTCAGACTTTCGGGTCACTGACTACTTGTAACGACTGTCAAAGATCTACAAATGACAACGGGGACCAAAATTGCTATTTAGGATATCAGATAGTAATTAATTATCATCATCATCGTTCTACTGCCTCCTCCTTTAATCACTTTTTGTAAAATACGTACAGCAAATACTGAATAGTGAAAACTCACAAAATAAATACTTAACATGTAATGATTTATCAGCTACGAAAGCGTAGCATCGGGATCTTCGCTCGTAGCAACAGCGTAGTACTCGTCGCGTCTACGAATATTTGGTACAATACATCAATTTAGGTGGATTGACTTCTGTACCGGTCTATCTATAATTTAATAGATTGGGTTTATTCGTCTGTGAATAACGTGGCCTAAAATAATTTAGAAATCTGTTGATGTTTGCAGAGGCCCTCGAACGAGCGGTGTGAACGTAACGTGAATACGTCGATTATAAATTAAAAAATAAGGGGTATTTCACAGATCATATTTTCATAATTTTAAGAATGTATCATATCTATGGATGTTACTGATTGTGCTGGTTGCTAACAATTTTACTATAATGCTATAGGATAATTGTATTTTCAATTCAAAAATCGACGTATTTATATTACATTTACACGGCGCGCTCGAGCTAGGGCCTTATTTTGTTTTTGGATGGGAAGTCATCAAAAATGACCTTTCCCGCTTTGGGCGGAGCGGAAGAGAGTGTCAGACTTGTACTGACTAAAACCCATCGATGTTCCTTCCTAGCCCTTTGTGTTCCAGGGCCGCGGGACAACAGTCCCGCAGCCCCGGCAGGCATCGGCCCTTGCGGACCCTTTCCTGTTTGCTGACATCTCTTTGAGGCACGCTTGGAACACGAACGCGCCGTCGAGCTAGGGTCACTGGTCAGAATGATGTGTGTGAAGCAAGAAGTTATTTTTCATATATTTATTTTGTACCCTATCACAATGTTTTCTTATTTAACCCAAAGGCTGACTGGTGGAGAATGCCTTTTGGCATTAAGTCCGCCTATGTACCACTATTGTACATGAAGTTGAAATAAATATATAATTGAATAAATGCCCTGAACACGTGGTAACCGTTTGTTAGTGCGTATTTCTCTTCCACCGTGTAGATACACCTCTGCCTAAGCCTTAAAGCTTTATAGGTAAATTATGTGATGTTGACCTTATTACTGAAATAACCTGTTCTTAAACTCGTTGACAGAAAATAGCAAGAAGCAATAATCCGTTCGACTGCCGCCGCGAAGGGTCTGCGGGAAATCGGTTCATTTCCTTTTCTGAGTTGATTTCAGTTCAAGAAAAAATGCGAGTAACAGTATAGATCTACGCAGTGTGTTATTGTGAAAATGTAGGCACTCTGGATTTGGTTTTCAAGATTAAAACATAACATAACATCACGTCTGTAACCGTTGGTCTAGTTGTCTAGCGTGACTACTAGACCAACGGCTGAGGATGGAGTCCTGAATTCGATTACCAGGTCGGGCGTAGTGTTATTAGGTTTCTACCTCACGAATTTCTCAATAGCAGCCACTGAGTTTGGATTTGTGGCCAGTTGATGGCAATAGGCTCGCCTCCTATTACATGGCACTTAAACATAACTAGCGAAATGTTGGTGTGTAGGTACTCCTCTATAACCCTTCAGGGATTACAGATGAATCGTGATGTTATTTATGTTGTGTTAAAGTATGTTTTAAAGTTTTACGAAATTATCAGTGACAGCCAGGAGTTCAGAATAGTGTACCCCGCAACCAATATAGGAATAATAAAAACATCTAAGTTAATTCTTTCGCAGAACACAGATATATGAGACATTTATTTATTTGCTTTCCAAGAATCAAAGTACTGAGGTTTACGTAACAATAAACCTACGATTCCCTGAGCCTGAAATATTTTATTTCTAAGCATAAAACTGTATTTTATTTCTATTTTCAACGTTCTAACTCAGCAATGGCGTAACATATCAAACATGTGACCTCTATTTATCGAATAAAAAAATACTACTACGGCACTATACCTGGTACTAAAGACTCGATACAGTGAAGTGTTCCGTAGTCGGTCGGTAATAAATAGGTAGTTACGCTTTCAGACTGCACGGTATTAATTTTAACAGCATTTTTTTCATGATTTTAATTTATAAGGTTATTAATTTAGAGATACATACTTTGTATATACGGGGTGCACCAACAAACTGATAGTTGGACTTAGTGAAACTAAAAGGGTTCCTTATTTTACTTTAGGAATCCTAGAAAAAGCTAAGTTTTCATAACCAAACAAATAAATAATTCTAGATATTTCTTCGTATTTAATATTTCACCTGTCATCCTGTTTTTTTCGTTATGAGTCATTTAGGACATGTAGGACGTAAATAACTTAATATTTACATAACTACGAACTCTATGGGACTTATGTAAGTTAAGTTATGTTAGTATATAATCGTACTGTAGTACATATTTGTGCTATTTACTTAAACGAGGGAGTTATGACTAAAAAGTTGCGGCAAAAATGATTGTAAAATTAATACCAATGGCAATTAGTTTCGCTGTAGCGTTATTTTTTAACATACAACAGACAAGACAGACAAACAAACTATTCAGCTTTATAATATTAGTGTATATTTTATTTTAATATTATAAAGCTGAAGAGTTTGTTTGTTTGGTTGAACGCGGTAATCTCAGGATTTACTGGTTCGAATTGAAATATTCTTTTAGTGTTGGATTAATCGAGGAAGGCTATAGGCTATATAACATCACGCTACGACCAAAAGGAGACGAGCAGAAATAAAACAAGTCAGAAGCGGCGGGTGAGCCGCGGGGCACAGCTAGTTTAATTATAATATTACAAAGATGCTCATTTCCGTTTTTCGAAATGGCTAGACCGATTTTGACAGGGCTTTTACTGGCTGATGTTATAAGGTGACTTAGGGTACTTTTATTTTAGAAAATAAGTCGAGTTATTAAACAAATATTTTTGATAAATTCCACGCGCACGAAGTCGCGGGTAACTGCTAGTATACAATATGTATGACGTGTAAGTTATAGATATAGACGGAATGTTTCTTTGATGTCCGATTTATTTTCCACGCTTACTATCAAAGAGCATTCCCACCGGGCGGGAAGTCTGATGTGGGGCGCAAACAGTCACGTATATCAGACGCAGAGGGAATCGTTGTATCGAATCTTTGATTTAGACTTGATATAGTGACGTTTCGACAAACTGTCCATTTATTCAGATATCTGTCGCAAAATTATATTTGGAAACATAAAATAAAATAAACAGTGTTTTTGCGAAATACACACAAATCCTGATATTCACTAGTATTATTACGTTTTTCTTCTTGATTCTTCTTCCTGAGTTCGATTCCCAGGTCGGGCAAAGTGTTATTGGTTTTTTCCATCTGGAATTTCTCAGTGGCAGCCAAGGAGTCTGGAATTGTTCCCGGTTGATGGCAAAAGGCTCGCCCCCTATTACATGGGACTCAAAATAAACTAGCGCAATGAGGGTGTATTGGGTACACCTCTGCCTAACCCTTTGGAAATTACCGGCGTGATGTTATGTTTTTCATCATCCTGTGGCATTTCAATACGGAAAGATGGTTCGATATAAAATTGTGCCCAATTTTTTGTAGTTATAACCAGCTGTGCCCTGCGACATCGTTGACGTGAATTTATTATAAAAGTATTACTTCCCTATTTGAATCGGTTTTTGTCAACAATTATACACACAATAAGTTTTACAGTTATCATTATGACGGTTTTATTTTTTATTAACGTAACATTAATACTTTTTCTAAAAGAAATTCCTAATTTACTCTTAATAACATCAGCTATCTGCCACTGAAAGTCCCGTCAAAATCGGTTCTGCCGTTTCGGAGATAAGCCGGAACAAACAGACAGACAGACAAACAATTAAAAAAAAAGTTTTTTTTTAATTAGAACATTTTATACTTTCGTGTTACTCCTTCAGTAAAAAGCTGGTATTTTGAAATTACAAACAGACACTTTATTTTTATTTATTTGTCTATTTTATACACACATATATTAGTTGTATTGATGTATCGGAAATATGTTATCGGAAAGGTGTTTCTATGAATTCCGTTTTAATCTAGTAGTTAAGAGCAGTTTTCCGGGAATTCCTATCGACTGTCATTTGTTTTACCAATGGATTGTTCTTGGAAAATGGTACTACTTACGTGCAGAAAGATTAACGTATTGGACGTTTAATGTCTAGAAGATGAGCTCATTGCAAGAAATTAATATGGT
Source organism: Noctua janthe (assembly GCA_910589295.1). Lineage (NCBI taxonomy): Eukaryota > Metazoa > Arthropoda > Insecta > Lepidoptera > Noctuidae > Noctua > Noctua janthe. The sequence continues at coordinate 4,298,326 of OU342556.1, read as the reverse complement.
TATAAGTTTTTAAACTATCATATCATCGTACGAGTACTACTTCTTTTCGTGTGGTAAGTACCTAACCTGGTGTCAGAGGTTTTACTCCGCCCATGGTCCTCTGACATGACTTTACATACCATCGAGAAATATCTCTCAGGCGTGTTTATCTTCCTCATGACGTTTTCCTTCACCGAAGCTAGTGATAATTATACAATCATTATCATGCTGCATGCCTACAATATGATGATGTTTATGACATACGAGTAATTATACATTTTTAAAGAATCTTGGAAACCATGTTTTATTACATTTTACACAACCCCTTGCATTTACCTTCCTCATTATTGTTACGTATCGTCTCTAATTACTTTTTACACCTTGGTGATAATAATAGATGCCTTATTTACGGATACCTAAGCAATGAGGAAAATTTATGATTATGCACTTATTTATGGTGAGTCACGTCCATCGGCGTTATTTGATTTATATACGAATATGATATGAAAAAAACTTTGATATCTGATAGCTCATATTAAGTGAAGCTGATTGTGATTTCATTATCAATGGCACAAGGTTCCTAAAAGTACTCCCGATATTTTTTGCACCGGGTCATGCTTTTGTTACAATTCATTGATACAATATTATGAAAGAAATTCAAACATATTTTATCTGGTTGTCTGATTTCACGTCGATAAATGATTTAAATAATACTGTGACTGCCAAAAAACAAGGGAGAAATATAAAGAAAGAAAGGCACTTTTGACTAGGCACTATACTGCCGCCATTAGCAAAAAGCGGTAACTCAACAAATCGAATAGTTGGGGAGATAGAGCACGAGAGATGTATAGACGAACCGATTTTAATGAAACGTACGCATAAGCATAATACATAAGTCTAAAATTTCGGCAGAGAAAATTTTCGAAAAATAGTGTTACAGCTAAATTAGACCGATTTTAGATTTTCTATAGAAACAGAAATTTCCAATTATCTTTTTATTAAAAAGACATTTCGAATAGTTCTCTGTCAAGTTTTTAGACTTATGTATTCTGCTAAAAAAAATAATTTGAAAGTTTGTATGAAATGCCGTAAGACGTTAACGCTCTTAAGAACCTTTTGTAACATCCTCTGAACCTGTGTTATGAAAATAAATGGTTTGTAAAATCAAGGGATTTTTTTTAAATAAAATAAATTTACGTGAGGCTTATTTGGCTTATTCTGAAGACTTTCGCTGACAGGATCTCTTCACCATTATGGGTGACGTTTATTAAGAGGGTAATTTGAATGTTTTAGATTTATAGATTTATTTTATTTTTATTTGAATGTCTAATATTTAATTTATCTTATTTTATTTGATTGTTTTATTTTATCTTTTTAATTTTGCATGAATTTTAATTTTATCTTATTTTAATTCTGATTTTAATGTTAATTTTAATTTTGATAGTAATTTATTTTATTTTATTTGTTTTTTGATTTTAAATGTTAATTTATTTTATTTTTAATCCTGATTTCAGTTCAATGTTAATTTAATTTAATTTTAATTTCAGTGTATGGATCAAGTTATCTGAATTAAATGAATTTTATTTTATTTATTACTAGTTTTTTTTTTTTTAAATTCGTTGGAAACTAAAACCCAACAACGACAAAAACGGAAGCTAAAAGTGAGTAGACACAAGATAAGAGCGATTTTTTTTGGTGGTCTTAAACCCGATGATTTAAGAGAAAATGCGGTTGGTCTTTTCTCATACAAACGCTCTCGCCAGTTTTCTTTCTGGTTTATGACTTTAAAGCAATGCTTTTTTACAGTAAAATAAATCAACTTCTATGTCCCTATGTTTTCCTTTTTGATGATACATAATCTTTATAAGCACTAGAACCTTTACAAAATGCTCAAAATTGCCTTTTTATACCGCAGTCAACAGAGGCCTAGTGTACAAATTTTGACAACTATTAATGTAAAAAGAAAAACATAGGGACACAGGATATACCCTTCTTATTCAGTTTATGAAATATCTTTTAAATTGGTCAAATATTGGAGGAGGAAACAGTCGAGAGCCAAACCTCGAATCGAACCTGCAGTTGTCGTTATCGCACCAATGTCGAAATCGCGCTCGCAGTGCGACAGCGATAGTATTTTCAAATACCTAATTTTCAACGGTTTGTACTACCGCATTTCCTCTTAAGAGGTTTGGTAAAACATAAATAATGTCACAAACATACATAGACTGCTAAAATCATAACCTTTTCTTTTGGGTTTGCCTTAGTCGAGTAAAAAAGTCACATAAGGCAAACCTAAATGTGCTGAACGCTCACAAAGTTCAGAATAAAACACATTATACACTCTCTCTTCATCGTCAAAAGTTGTAAAACAATCTTCATTACAGTCAATCACCGTCCACAGACATTTCTGGGGTCTGCACAAGCAAGGCATCTGAAGTTTCCAACAAAAAGTAATAACTCGATTCGCCGCATGTTCGAGGAATTTTTCCCAAGAATTATATTAGTCTCATATTCTCACATCGTCACTCGCGAACCACAAATTCAAATATATTGTAATCCGCTTTGCATCAATTTCTCGTGAGTCGTGCGTTCCTTGAATAAACCAATTTTGCGTCGATATTTGGTTCGTAAAGAACAATGTACTTATGTGTATATTTAAAGGAGTGTTCACACGATATACACTAGCAGATTTTTTGATTGTGCTACAAACGACGAGATAACAAACGATACAAGTTTGTAGTTATCTCGTAGTTTTACTTAACATCACGTCACAGTCGTCAGCGCATCAAGTTACTACAAACTGTTAAATTTTCTCATTCGATTTTAAACTTAACCATCGACATTTTATGGTTTCGCATCAAGTATACGACAAACTGTCAAATTTTACTCATTCGATTTTAAACTTAACCACTAACATAAATAGCAGTGGGACATTGATGGCTATTGAAAACACAATTCCTGATTCCCGGTTTCTAGTGAGACATTTCTGAAGAAAGGTAGCGTTTTTGTACAAACACTTCAACACCTCGATGTACCGATAGTCAATTTGACACTGGTGGAGAGACTGCAATACAGCCCAAGTCTCGATCGAATCGAAGGTTTTCTCGTAGTCCACAAACGCTAAATAGAGCGGCAAGTTATGCTCTTCGGTCTTCTTTATAACCTGCCGCGCATTGTTCGGTAATTGTCCCAAATAATAGTACTACCAAGATAAAAAGTATCCTTTGTGTTAATTTAGGTTATAAACTATCTGTCTCAAACTCAAACTCAAAGCATTTATTTCAATTAAAACATTACAGACACTTTTTAATGTCAGAAAAACAAAGGAAGAGAAGCTACAGTCTAAGACACAAGGCGTAATAACTTGTGAAAGTACTGTAGTTGACCATTCCAAAGCGCTTGGTTCTCTATGGAGAAGAATGGGCAAAAAAACTCCATGGACACTCTTTTCAATCAAAATATTTTTACAAGATCTTGGATACATCACTCATGTCAAACATCCACATCCGTTAAACATTTTTTGCGTGAAAGAGTAACATACTGTATCTGTCCATACCTACATCCATTCACAGAATTCAAAATCCCACTTATAATAGTAGTAAGATATTATATATTTTGAAGTATTGTTTTGTTTGTATACAGGGCAGCAATTACCCCAACAATGATGCCACAACACGTCTGAAACGACGATTCAGCGCGTTTGGCACACGTGTGGCTTCATTGGTGGACGTGCGCAATGGTAAACAAGCCATGAACGTATAGCAGCAAACAGGCTCTAGGCGTAATTAATGAACTACCCTTAGGCCTCGCTCATTTTGCATCCCATTTTGCACGAAATTCGGGCGTGCGAACACGTACGAAAATACACGAACGTTCCCGATCCTACAATAAATTTCGTGTGGTTAGTGCTTAACTTGGTGTCAGAGTTTACCCACGAGTCTCAGACTTGGCTTTACATGCCATTTAGAAGTATCTCTCATCTCCCTCTATCTCTCTCGTCCTGGTTAGGTTTTCTTTCGGTGTTTTCCTTCACGTCCGACGATCACACCACTAGGCTATCACTGCTGTCAAGTACTGTGGGAGCGTGTTACTGGACGTACAATTAACTTCCACTTTGAGCGTTCGATTATACTTGATTATCTAACACACCGTAGATGACACTACTGCCGTGATTAGAGAAAAAGAGAGTCTTTGCCCTGCACTGTAACGCTATTTCTTTTTTCTACTTCTACTGACTTGTGCTTAACTGTTCGTTGGTCTCGCGATCACAAGCGCGACTGCTGAGCATGGGGTCCTGGGTTCGATTCCCAGGTCGGGCCAAGTGTTGTAGGGTTTTTCCATTAGGAATTGCTCAGTAGTAGCCCTTAGTTTGTAAGTTGGCAGTATGATACCCCCGTGGCTCGGAAAGCACGTTGAGTCGTTGGTCCTGCGCTTGACCTCTCTCCGGTCGTGTCTGGTTGCCGTCCCATCGGACTATGAGAGTGACGGAAGAGAGTTCACGCACACACTTGTGAGCTATATTATCTCACACACCGATGGATAATCTCAGCTCAGATTGGTCGCCTTGGCCGAAAACAGTCAGGAGTTCTTTACTTGGGAGCCAACTATCTGTTGCTCACGGAGTGGAGTGGACTTCGAAAATAATCCCACGGGAACATTCTAAATAGCTGCAGGAGGGCCCTGGTGACTTGAAATACAGGTCCTTATAGAGACCAGGCACCAGTTCAGGCACCAGTCTCTCACAAAGTTAATTTCATGTTCGTGCGCCTCAGTAACCCTAGCATTAAGTAACTTGTGTTGAGAAAATAAATGACTAAAAAATTTAAAAAAATACTACTGGGATTACAAGTATCCTAAGGCCTTACCCAAGTCATGGTCTTCCCGTATGCTATACATCAAAATCCGTTCAGCCATGAAGGCTTTATAATCTAGTAATAACTTATTATCTAGAATGGAAGAAAGGCTATAAAATATTAAATGCGCTTTAAAACATGAAAATCTCATGTGAATTGACCTTAAAACATGGCTTTAAAAGATGTTAATGTGCGCTTTACTTCCATCTACACACGCGTTAAATGGATGTCGCCTAACGTCGTTCGACGCAATTTGCATTTACTGGGTTATGTCAACTTTTGATGTGAGCGTGTAATGTAGCATGATTTATGATACACATTTCGAGCTATAATTTTATAAAAACATATAAAGTTCATACAATATAGATTAGCTGATAGCAGCATCTGCCTAGCCTTTTCCCAACTATATTGGGGTCGGCTTCCAGTCTAACCGGATGCAGCTGAATACCAGTATTTTACATGGAGCGACTGCCTATCTGACCTCCACAACCCAGTCAGTACTGGGTAATACGATACCCCTTGGTAAGACTGGTTGTCAGACTTTTTGGGCCACTGACTGCCTAACGACTGTCAAAGATCTACAAATGACAGCCGGGACCAACGGCTTAACGTGCTTTCCGAGGCACGGAGGAAACTCGGTATGTAATGGGCGGTCACCCATCCACAGACCAACCTAGGCAAGCACGGCTTAACCTAAAGATCGACCCGAGCGGCTGTTATTATTTAGCCACGAGCTCCTACCACGAGCTCCTACAGAATAGCTGATAGCAGTAGGTATAAACATGGTGCTAAACGGACCCTTCACGAAGCCGCCAACCAAGCATTCTTTACATCAACATTAATTATTTTGTATGGCCTATAGTTCGTTGTTCCGGGTTTGGCTGTTTGTGTATGTGATTTTAAATGTTTGTAAACGCACCCACGATACAGGAGAAATTCCTAGTGTGGGGCAACTTTTTTTAAAAAAATACAAATAAAACTTTACAAAAACCGATTGCTGGCAAACGACTTTTCTTTTGGGGTGAAAAATCTTGTTTTACGCCTAATTGTGACTTAAAATAACGCACTCAAAAGTACAGGAGTCATGGAAATTTCTAGTCAATCAACATCATCATCATTATTTCAGCCGAAAGACGTCCACTGCTGGACATAGGCCTCCCTCAAGTGTCGCCACATTGACCGGTCCCGTGCGTCTCGAATCCAGCGAATCCCTGCGCCCTTCACCAGGTCATCATTCCACCTAGTGGGAGGCCTTCCAACGCAACGTCTTCCAGTTCGCGGTCGCCACTCCAGAACTTTTCGGCCCCATCGGCCATCCGTTCTGCGAGCAATGTGCCCTGCCCACTGCCACTTAAGGTAAGTTAGTTAATCAAAAGTTGAGGTATAAAATAGCTTTACAATTTTTCCAGCACCGTATTGATATTTGCAACACCAAAGGATTTAGCGACGCTTTGTTCAGAACTCCACGCGTCAGTCGCAGTCACTATGTTTTTGTTTTGTTTCAGCGGCAACCGTTCCGCCATTTTACAACGATAGGTTTTATAAAACAAACGTGAGAACGAAACAATAGAACTTCTGTGCACCGCTTTGAACCATGCTCTGTATTTGAAACTCCTACAGACAAAAGCAGACATGTCTTATATGCTAGCAATGTCGCCGCCATATACAAAATAGAAAGAAATGCCATGCTTTTCACAGTAGCACCATTTATAGCAGTACTAGCTTTTACCCGCGGCTTCGCTTGTGTTAATGTAGTAAAGTTAAAATTACACATTACTAAAGTTTCTAGAATACTATAATTCAATCATAATTCGAAAATCACGTGGCGCCATCTATTATCATAAGAACGTGATTGTTGTTTTTCCTCGGGAACAGCATTTGTTTCGGGATCAAAGGTACCTTATGTCCGTTACTGTACACCTGACAACGTATTTGCAAAATTTCATGATGTAACAAACAAACAAACTTACTTTCGTATTTATAATATAAGTTGGGATAACCGCCTCAGTTGTTACACAATATCTGCAATTTAGGTACTAATATTAATAGTAGTGATAATACTGGTATTCAGTTTAATGTCTAACCCCGAATGAGCATTTTCAAAACGATTTGTATAATTATAGGTATAACCTACCCACCTATTAAAATGTATAGCAGCCAGTGGTACCCCCCAGTAAGTTTTAAACAAGAATTTCTTCAAATTAAATGCTAAATTGTATAGCAGTATTACCGCTCTTAATGAGTATTTTCATAAGAATCCCTACTGCTACTGAAAGCATAATATAACTTATTTCATAAATCCTCAGACTGTCTGGAACATGCAAGTTACAGCATTTAAATTCTATTTAACACGAACAAGCAAAATAAGATGAATTTACAGAATATTTCGGCAAACAAAACATTAGCGCATAACGTATGTTTGCAATGTTAGGTTAGGTTATCTCCGAGGTAAAATTAAAGTAGTTTGGGTCACCGTTACCTGACCGATGACCTGGTAAAGGTTGCAGGGATCCGCTGGATGCGAGACGCACGGGACCGGTCAATGTGGCGACACTTGGGGGAGGCCTATGTCCAGCAGTGGACGTCTTGCGGCTGAAATGATGATGATGATGACTTTACCTGTAAAGTGGGTGTACCAAGCCGTGTATTTATATCGAACTAGCAGTCACCCACGAACTTTGTTCGCTTCAAATTATTATAAAAAACCATAACTTCCCTTTTTGAATCAAATTTAGTTACCAATTTCAAGGATTTTTTTTTATTACACGGAGCTCTAATTCTTATTCTAAAATAAAAGTAGCCTATGTTAGACCTTATTACATCAGCTATATAAAAAAGTCCCGTTAAAATCGGTCCAGCCGTTTCACAAAAATAGTAAAAAATGTGTTTTTGTGATAAGTGCCGTAAATATTTTTATATGAATTCGGTAAAAAGCTGTTATTTTAATATTACAAACAGACACTTTAATTTTATTTATTTGTATAAATGTATAGATTTGTAAACGGTTATAAAATTGTAGGCCATAAAGTTAACATAAAATTAATTGAACAACTTTTCACTTTCAACTATATACTGCAAATCGACCTCCATGAATACGTATTCCGCAACTGGCTTATTTTAGAGAAAAGCAAGATGTATTTTATTTAGAATTGGAAATAATGAAGAGTCAGATCAGACAGCTGTTAAAAGATGATTCTAGGAATAATATTATTCTATTCAAATATCAAACACGCCTTTTGTTCTAGTAGCTAGGTCCTGGGTGATCACAATGAATGCAGCTTCCAGAAAATCTGTGTGAATTTTAAACAAAAGACACCATATTTTTCTTTAATTGGACACCATATTTTTCTTTTATCTAAACAAAGTGGGCAAAATGTAGAATCCAATGCGACATAAATTAATCAAGCTATCGGAAGATGCAACATACAACAAATTCAATACCCCGCAAGGCTTTTCCCTCCACTATAACCTCGTTATAAACCATGTTCATACGTTGGCAAACAATTTACTTCGCTCGCAGCGCCCTCTACCATGTACCCTAGTAATAGTGACAACTATTAACCTAGCCCCTAACACTAACGCGCGACATAAACGTAATGAAAATTCTAAAGATATTGTTTTTTTTTTAATTAGTTTTAAAATCGGCATTCTTTGAGACGAATAACACTGTCCCTAAAAAAAGCCCAGATTTCAATTCTTTCTAGTGTTTTAGCTATGTCGAAAAACCTTGGAATTATCTTTCCAGCATATTGAGAATATAAATGAAAAAGGTCTTATAAAATACTTACGGCATTTCATACAAATTTTCAAGTCCATTTTTTGCGAAATGACAGAACCGATTTTAATGAAACTTCATACGCATAAGCAGGATACATAAGTCTAAAAAGTTGACAAAGAACTTTTCGAAATGTCTTTAAAAAAAAATATGAGCCGTCACGGGACGCCTGGCAGATGTGAAACATCGACATTATTTTGTAAAGTAATATGCAGAAAAGAACAGATTGTGATAGAAACTAAATATGCCATAATGATAAAATAAAATATTACGATTTTTTTTCCAGATAACGATGACTATTTATTGAATAAACATTTATTTTCATTAAATACAAAAATTTACGAATTTATTTCAAATCGTGACTACTTAATTCGTTTAATCAGTGACTTCGGTAATAGTTATTTTCGATGTTGCCTCTGAGGACGGTATTACTGTGACAATTTACTGGCGCTCAAAACACACCAAAATAAATATACGCGTGCTTTTTTTTTTCCGGATGGGAAATCATCAAATGACCCCCCCCCACTCTGGGCGGAGCGGAGGGAAGTGTCAGACTTGTACTGACTAAAACCCATCCATGTTCCTTCTTTGCCCGTTATGTTCCAGGGCCACGGTATCTCTTTCGAACAGTCCCGCAGCCCCGGCAGGCATCGGCCCATGCGGACCCCTACTTGATTGCTGACATCTCTTTGAGGCGCGCGTGGAACACGAACGCGCCGTCGACACGGCCCGTCGTCATAAGACGGCCGGACGGCGAGCTAGCCCATAACTCGCCGTCCACAGGCCAGCGCCTACGGTGGTCGGAAGCCACCACGTGACCCCCGACGCCCAGGGCGTCTCCCGCGGCGGCTGGGACGTGAGGTTCTTTCCCTCTCACGTCCTGCCACCTCCTTCACTAGCATGACTGCTTCGCAGAAGGAGGTGACGGCTTCCCATTCCCTCTCGCTCCGGACCATGGCTTGAACCAAGGCCGGACGCGAGAGATCGCCGCCGCCAATCGCCGCTGTGAGGACACGGCGGTGCTCCGCCCAAGTGGGGCAGACCTCCACGGTGTGTTCCACCGTGTCCTCCGAACGATCCTCGCAGTGGAAACACCCGGGCGTTTCCTCCCGCCCAATTCGGTGCAGGAACCTCCCGAAACAACCGTGTCCGGTGAGGACCTGCGTCAGGCGGTAGGGGAGGGCGCCGTGGCGCCTCTCTAGCCACTCCTCAAAGAAGGGACTTATCGCCACTATGGTGGCGTGCCCTGCACGGGGTTGCGACAGTCGCTCTCTCCATGTCGCCATGAGATCACGCCGGAGGTCTGTCCGCTGAGCGGCAATTTGTCGCGGCAGCGGAGTTTCTCCCCGACATAGTGCTTCCGCGCGCCATTCATGCAGGCGCGCGAGGACTATCGCCTCCAGATCCCATGGCGGCAACCCGGCAAGGAGGCTAGCCGCCTCGCCGGAAATATACGCGTGCTTAATGCACAGATAAATGAATACTTTAATTATAAAAATATAATTAACTTACTGATGACTTGATAGTGTGTCATAGTGTGATTTTGCTTTCTTTGCAGGAGGCTGATCACTTTCACTCTCTAAATTATCACGGTCAGACATTTTATTATCAGAAAAATAATTTGTTTTCAAGTAAAACACAGGTTATGTGTACTGTAGTAAACAACACTGTATACTGTAATGCCTCTAGATACATCCAGCAGGTGACGCACCGTACACACTACTGCATATAGACTGTATATATATACCATCATATAGCGTGGTGACGCGTCGCCACGGCATGCGTCGCCACGCCAGAAATCGGTTTTACGTGCGGCTATAGATGTTTCACATCAAAAAAAGATAATGGGTTTCTGTTTCTATGGAAAATCTAAAATCGGTCTAATTTAGCTGTAACACTATTTTTCGACTTATGTAGGTATCCTGCTTATGCGTATGCAGTTTCATTAAAAACGGTTCAGTCATTTCGAAAAAAAAGGACTTGAAATATTGTATGAAATGCCGTAAGTCGTTAACGCTCTTAAAACTAATTAAATATTATGTGTAAAACGAGTTTTTTCAATTTTAATGTTCTACGAATTCGCGTTCTTACTGGCGAACTGGCAAAACATTCACATATTGTTTGATAGAAATTAAACATTTCAACTAATAGAAGAGAGCGAGAGAAGAAGAGATTTCGACATATTTTCATGAAATTTTTTCACCAGTTTGAATGCAAAGTTACGTTTAATCCGCGCATTCATGCTAGGCCCACCTGTTACCGCTTCAATTAAAGATAAAAGCTCTATATTGAAGGGGCAAGCTCGTGACCACAGCCACTGTAAGTGGCTTAAAAAGTCTGAAAACAAACAAGCCAATAAATAAAGGTGAATTAATCTGTTAGAAGTTGACTTGTTTTGATGGAAAGCTGGCATTATCTATCTTCTATCTATACACATAAAATTCAAAGTCCTGACTGACTGACTGACTGACTGATATATCAACGCACAGCCCAAACCGCTGGTCCTAGAGAGATGAAACTTGGAGAGTGTGTTCTTTGTGAAGAGTAAATATCCACTAAGAAACAATTTTTTGGGAATTCCACCCCTAAAGGAGTAAAACAGGGGATGGAAATTTATATGAAACTCCGTCAGTTTTGAAGTAATGATCTTCAAATTTTGTGTTTAGGCTGACGATTGAAAACTAATTTATACGTGTCTCAGCGTTTTTGATAATACTACCCCCGAAGGGTTATAAAGGGGGATGAAGGTAAGTAACTATGTTTGTTCGTTTGGGATATTTTTCGACATCCACGCGGGCGAAGCCTCACGCAAAAACTAGTTTTACTTATAAGGGTAACCTAACTCGCCCCATGGGCACTGTTAATAGTGATTAAGGGGTTATGTCAGGAGGATTGAGGACTGCCCTACCGAGGGCCGTTAAAACAAATGGCGATCACCAATCAATTGCTATTGAGTAATTGCTGACTCGTCAGTCAGCTGGAGTGATTGTGGAGATCACAAATGTGTCTCTGTATACTATGCAGAAGTGATGAGTACAATAACTTTACTTTAGGAACTCGGTGTCTTTGTTTGATTCACCGAATTCCGAAAGTAAAGTTATTTTAGACTTTTTTTGGAAGTCTTTTTTTGACTTTTGAGTTGAGGTATCCTACAAAAATTCTTGTCATATAAAGATTTTGGCAACCGCAAACTGGAAGATGTCGCGTTGGAAGGCCTCCCACTAGGTGGACCGATGACGAATGCGAGACGCACGGGATCGGTCAATGTGGCGACACTTGGGGGAGGCCTATGTCCAGCAGTGGACGTCTTTCGGCTGAAATGAAGATGATGATGATGAAAAATTTTGCCTTGTATCGAGGAGTTATTATGATAGCATCATATCATCAACATAGACGAAATTACGTATTATAGATAACTCATACTATTAGGTACGCCTCTGCCTAACCCTGCAAGCAAGATAATACTTGGTGCAAGTAAGTGTAGCCTTTAACTTCCTAAACAAGCTTTGACTCCCAAGAAAAACGTTTATTAAAGTATTTTAAGTCATAGAGGTTGTATTAAACAACTCTTGCACCAAGTGCATTCGTTTTAGTACAGTTATAAGAGCAGGTTCAAAAGTACAGTCACGAGCACCTATATGCGTCACTACACTTTCTAAGCAACTAAGAAAAGTAATTTTATTGATTGCAATTTTTATAACTAACTAACTAAATAATAACTCCCGCTCCGATCAATCGTTAGGTTAACCCGCGTTCGCCTAAGTCGGTTTGTTTTGTTTGTTTCCTCCGTGCCTCGGAAAGCACGTTAAGCCGTTAGATATATTAGATAGACCTTTGACAGTCCTTCCAGGTAGTCGGTGGCCCGAAAGTCTGACACCAAGGGGTATCGTATTACCCAGTACTAACTGGGTTGTGGAGGTCGGATAGACAGTCACTCCATGTAAAACCACATAGTTGGGAAAAGGCTAGGCAGATGATGATGAACAAAGTATTTTGGGACCTGTATTATAATGAAATAGGTTTTGTTTCAAAGCCGCAATCGTAATTCCACGAGAATATCGCTTCTATAGTTAGGTAGGTAAGTGTATACATATTTGTGCTCGCGACTGTACAATCAATGGACAAAGTTGCAGTAGTTAGTGGAAAAGTCCGGCGCTGTCACGTGGAGCGGGGTCAACGACCTAAGTGGACAGCGCTCTTAAGTTTATCTACTGGATTATGTTGTTTTAGTGTTTAATCCATTTTATGGTACGAGGTTTGAAGGCAAATTAGATATTTTTTTTTGCGTTCAAGACTAACACTATTAAATTCACTGACTGGCAATGCTAGACAGTGTGTTGTCAGACAGTGAATTTAATAGTGTTACGAAGTAGATTTTTTTTATAAAATCGCTGGGTCTGCAAGTAAGAAATTTTACACAAGAGTAAATAGAAGGTATGCAATAAAATAGAATTTATAAAAACTTTGACCGCCTCGTTGGTTTTGTGGTCGTAACCGCGACTGCTGAGCACGAGGTCCTGGGTTCAATTCTCAGGCAATAGTTATTGGATTTTTCCTTCAGAAATTTCTCAGTAGCACCCGCTAAGTCTGGATACGCCCGGTTGATGGCAAAAGGTTAGATATGACTTACACATAACTGACGAAACGTGGGTGTACTATCAGGTAGACTTCTGCCTAACCCTACGGGGATTACTGGCGTGATGTTACGTATGTTTTAAAATGCCTCATCCATGGGGGTTACATAAAGCAGATGAAAGTGTGCGTGGAAGTTGGTATTTTTGCCGATAGATAATGCCACCAGGCACAGGGCAGCCAGTTTTAGAGAAAGTGTATTGAAAACGTCGTTTGAAACGCGTGGGGATTTGTTAATGCAGTTCTCGACACTCTAGCAACCTCGCCTGCAGCTCGGGTGTTAATTCCGCCTTGAATGCAATAACAAAGTTTAAGTATATCAAAATGTACTTTATTTCACGAACATTGTAGGTATATTCTTGAAAAGGGTCTGCGTAAAAATGTCTGCTTAGTAAGTACTTAGGTATGTCTCGCCGGGCTTTAACCGATTTTAACATCGAACAATTTTGCTAAAGCAAATATTAATCCTCTTTAGTCGAGTACGAAAATTAGGTACCTCCTCTTTACTCTGAGGAATTTGTTTGCTTTTACAGAATGAGTTTGTAACATATGTATTTTTTTTCTGAAACTTTGTATGTTCGAAAACTGCTTATTTTGTATCTGGAAAATCCAAATTGTATTTACTATATCCTGCGTTTAATATGAAACTATAAAATATGTATTATACATGTTTCATCTGCTTTTTTACACCCTAAACAAGTTGTAAAGACCATTGTGTACAATACACGTAGAAAACTTTTCAAGCGTGAAAAAAATTGTTAACAAAACATGTCTGAAACAAACTCAAAACATGTATGAAACATGTTTTTGTTACAAAACTTGTTGACAACAAGTATTACAACTTGTTTCAAGGTTGTAAACGTGGGATATAGTAACTATAGACCCTCCAACAAACACTGTTTTAAGCTTTCACTGTTTAAAACTAAATTTATACTGTCACGTATGGATATCTTCCGTGATTGTTCATAATTTTGAGTTCTCGATATTTCGACGCTGTTGCAAGCGCCATGATCACGGGTTGAAAACCAACAAAGTCTGACACTGACTCATTTATAACAATGTACTAAAGACCATTAAACTATACCACTAATGACAACCGTCGTTACCTCCGACCATAAAACTTATGTTTAAAACGTTGAGAGACATCAGGCGTCCATATCGGTGACACAAATGAGGTGCTGACGTCACGCTAATCTATCTTAATGTTGCTCTAGTGACTCGGATATTTTCTCGGAAGATATGTTATTTTTAAACGATAAGTAAGGAGTACTTCGTCTACGTATCTACATAGACAGGTACCGCTTCTATACTTTCATTCAGGATTTGTAATTATCAAGTGACCTTGAAAGTTTAAGAAAATAATTTTTCTTAAACTTTCATGGTTACTAACATTATTATAACTAGAAGACGGGATATTTACCATGTTTATTGTTTTCTTTGAGTGCCCGATATTTCGGCGCTGTTGCAAGCACCGAAATATTTTTTTATATTGTTCCGTGATCACGGACCGATTTGTCTGCTCATAAACACCCAATAACCCCACCCGCAATAACTTCAGTTTATCCGTGATCATGGTGCTTGCAACAGCACCGAAATATCGGGCACTCAAAGAAAACAATAAACATGGTAAATTCCCGTCTTCTAGTTATAATAATTATTTTCTTTGATAATTATCGTGATAATCATCAGATACCAAAGCAAATTCATAATTGACCTCTTAAATTTTTTGTCTTACAAATAATAATTTAATTACTAAAATTTAGGAACTTCTATAATATCTATAATTACTATTTTATTATTCTTTGAAAATAAAAAGTTTAAACAAAACTTCTGACCGACAGAGGGTCCACAAGCCGTAATCGCTTCTAAAGAGTTTCATTCCCACGTCGACTTTAAGTTAGACGGTAGCATACGTCGATTCAATGCTTTATTTTCATTCTTTCAAAAACATACCCTAAAGAGGGTGAAGTGGAATGTATCACCGGTACTGTTAGCACATCAGAACGGTTGAGATTTGTAGATAGGTTAAAATTAACTGCCTAATCAAAAGTATCACTAATCTCTTAATCCTAAGAGTAAACCGCCGTCGCCTCAAGCATAAAGCACTTGTAGGTCTTCTTTTCTACTTATAAAATGTCCAAAAGAAAAAGTATACCACGAAACAACAAAAAAGAGACCAAATTGGTAATGCTTTCTTTTGCTTACACTTCGTAGAAGTCACGTAGGCCTGCTACGAGATCCGTAGCATATCACGTAGCAAACGCTACGAGCCTTTTCTTGGCCGATTTTAAGCGTAGACACACGTTTCCGTAATATTGATTTATAGTAGTTTTTGGAGTTATAAGTAGAAAACTATTGTTGTAATGTTACAGTATGATTAAGGTGATTACTTAGGAGTTTCCAGATTGTTAAATGTAATATAATAATAGTCTTTCTGACCGTTTTCGGTCACGGCGGCCGATGTCAGCGGAGATTAGTCAACGACGCTGGAGTTATAATATTGCACAAGTGTATGCGTAGGCACAGGTGCACTAGTCTCTTAACTCACTGTCATAGTCCGATGGGACGGCAATCCGACACGACCGGAAATAAATCAGGCGCAGGAACGACGGTTTAACGTGCTTTCCAAGGCACGGATGGAACTCGGTATGAAATGTATGGTCCCATGCAGGGATCAACTTAGGTAAGCGCGACTTAACCTAAAGATCGACCCGAGCGGTTATTATTTAACCACGAGCTGGAAAGAATGATGTTGTAATATAATAATCATTATTTTCTCATAACTTTTTTCTCCTTTCCATACAAAAGAAACAACGTTTTATTTTTAGAAGTAATAACGCTTTAGGTTTTCTTTTATTCCCGCGCCATCATAAAACACGATAAAAAAACATCTTGGACTTTCGTCGAGACTATAAAACTTTGAATTACAGTACAGTAGACATAACGGAGAATAAAAAGAATAGAGAAGTTACACCTCTTTTATTTTTTTTGGATTGGAAATCATCAAATGACCTCCCCCCCGCTCTGGACGGAGCGGAAGTGAGTGTCAGACTTGTACTGACTAAAACCCATCCATGTTCCTTCTTTGCCCTTTGTGTTCCAGGGCCACAGTATCTCTTTCGAACAGTCCCGCAGCCCTGGCAGGCATCGGCCCATGCGGACCCCTACGTGGTTGCTGACACCTCTTTGAGGCGAACGTGGAACACGAACACGCCGTCGACACGGCGAGAAGGTAGACCTTGACACGAAAGGAACACTTTTTGTTGTATCATCACCATATCCTACCATGCATATATTATGCTGCATGCTATATTCTGTCCCGTTGGTGTAGTGGTCGCAAGCGCGACTGCTGAGCAATATGGTCCTGGGTTTGGGATCTCCGGGTCGAGCAAAGTGTCATTGTATTTATCTATCTAGAATTTTTCAGTAGCAGCCACGGAGTCTGAATTTGGGCCCGGTTGATGGCAATAGGCTCGCCCCCTGTTCCATAGGACTTAAACATAACTGGCGGAATGTGGGTGTACTTGTTAGGTTCCTCTGCCTTATCATTCGGGGTTACAAGGCGTCATATAATGTTGTTTTATGTTATCACGAAATCAGCCATACACACAAATATAGGTCTCTCCTTAGCGTCACCACATCGCTCGGTCATGTTCTGACAATCGCTTTCAAAGAGTTTCTTTTTTTTTAAACTGAATCCGTTTTAAAATACGTTTATAGCTAATGTTTACGGTAACTATTGTGTCATACATTGCGTATACAGGGTTGTTGGTAATTGGGTGCATTCCTTGAAATGGGTGATACTAGACCTAATTTGCAACAATTTTGACCCAATAACTTGGGGTTCAAACTGGGTTGTTTTTGAGATATCGAACTTTTAAACTTTTTTGAAACATTTTCCACCTTTCCACCATAACTGTTAGTTTTCTGAGCTCACAAATGAATGAATCCTTCGAAAAACCAATTTGTCAAAAAAATACATCTGCCTTTGAAAATTAAGCGACATAAAGGTCATGTTTTGATTTTTTTCGAAACTTGCCCTTTTATTTTTCGGCGATTTCTGTGGTGGTCCCAAGGAGAAACTTTTTCAGTATGATGGTCTGAATCACAGCCTGAAATATGATCACACCTGGAACACGTTGTACAGGGTATGTGAAATATTTTCAAGCTTACTATATACGCGTATCAAACTGAACTTCTGCCTGCTAACTTTGTATTGAAAACATGAAATGAAATAATGTAGACAAGCACTTTACGATATGAGACTATGACCTTAGACACAACACAAGTTATCGTAATCTTAACGTGTGTTTGTCCATAGGTACAATGTGTGTAGTGAAAACGTATTTAGGTAAATGGATCTATGGTGGAAGCTCGTGTATTCTTATATTATGGTTGTTGTTTTTCTAGACAATCGATTTGGCTTTCTGTGGGTTTGTATGAAGAATACAAGACAGATATCATTGTGAGTGGACGGCCTAGACTGACATACACTGATATTATTAGTGATTTTTTTCAGAAAGGTTCGTTACGTAACTATGTACTTTCAATTGGCGCGTGTATTACCAGTATGTTTATCGTATGTTTGTTCTTTTTTTAAATGTTACAGCACCGTGCTGAGATACGTACCTTTTGGCCTCGTACAGGGCCAGTCTAGTTTAAGCATAACAGAAGCAAAAGGAGAATGTAAGAATCGTAGCAGTTAGTTTTCTATAATTGCTATCGAACCTTATGGAAAAACGCGTCAGGTTTTTTTTTTTTACAGAATTAATCACTATTAGTCATTTTATTTGCTTTTACTTAAATGGATTGACTCAAGTTCCTCATTACCACATAGTAATCATGTCAAACACTTATTCCATTACATTTTAACAAGATTACATTTCCCAAAGACAACAAAAGAGCGTAAAGCTAACAATACACGGTTGAACCAAATACATTCGCTTTAATTGAAAGACGATGAAGTAAGAGGTTTGGCTGACATTCACGGTAATGTTTACCGACGCGTTCCAATTTGGTTAATTCATCCAAATTGAAAGACAAAAAGTGAACCCGAGAGATTACCCACATACATACATGAACTCACGCCTTTTTCCTATGGAGGTAGGCAGAAAAACGCCACCTGCTACGATCAAGAAAATTGAAAAGTATACGCCTAGATGTTTTAGTCATGTGGAGAGGATGAGTGAAAGGCGACTAAGAAAAGGTATTTACAAGGCAGATGTGAGTGATATCGCCGGGAGGGGACGCCCTAGAAGGACACACACTGACCTTATTGGTGAGGTTCTTCCGTAAGGTCAGGTGCGTAGTTATACTCGCAACCAGCGTGCGTGTATGACTAGGTGTATGAACGTGGACGAGGCAAAAGGAGTATTTAAAGATCATAGCAGGTGGCGCTCTACTGCTACTGCTGAGTTTGACGTGTTGGCTTCGATTCCTTTGCTAGTTTAGGGTTGGACCTTATCTAACAGCACCAAATCTCATGCTGCTATGCTTCTCTGTCGCTCAGAACCGTCATTTGCTAGAGCGAGAAGCAGAGCTATAGTGTTATCGCACGCGTCAGCATCGACGATGTGCTCGGCAGCAAGCCACGTGTTATTAAGTTGTTTCCTAACCCATTCGTTCCATCTGCTGTAAATCCTCCCACCTGGACATGAGTTGCCATGGCTAAGCTGGAAGTCTCTGAATAGTCTCCGGACACAGGTTTTCCGCAGCAAAGAAAACCTGCTCAGGTGGAGATTTATTAATGACTCTGCCCTGTAGTGTAAATGTGGTGCTGTTCCACGAACGATGGGGTACTTATTATCGTGTCCTGCGTGTCCTGTTGTTTGTTCACTACAGGAACTGATGGACGCTACCGAAAGCGCCAAACTAGTAGCTCAGTTCTGGGCCAACACAATTTATATTGCTATCGACACGCTAAGAAGAAGAAGAAAGTTATTTCACAAGGAATTTCTCACAAGCAGCCCGGAGGTTCGACCTTGCCCGGTTGATGGCAATAGGCTCACCCCCCAACTAAATAGGATTCAAACATAACTGATGGGTGAACTATCCGTACGCCTCTGCTTTCTATACTTCGGGGGGTTACACGCGCGATGTTTTATAAGGTGAACTGTGCACTATC
Source organism: Noctua janthe (assembly GCA_910589295.1). NCBI lineage: Eukaryota > Metazoa > Arthropoda > Insecta > Lepidoptera > Noctuidae > Noctua > Noctua janthe. The sequence continues at coordinate 4,278,963 of OU342556.1, read as the reverse complement.
ACCATAACAAAAGAGCGTTGAACACCTTATACAAATAATTGTTCCATTTAGTGACGAGAGCACTTAAGACGAGTGTACACGATCGAACACTTCTAATGGCTTTCATGACGTCATGATGTACTCAGCTCGTGAGTAACGGCATTAAGAATATTGTATTTGTTGAATACAATGGTCAACATTGCGAGAAAGCAGATTCTTTCTTTCTTCTTCTTTATCGTGTGGTTAGTTCCTAACCTGGTGTCAGAGTTTTTATGCCGCCCAAGGGCCTCTGACTTGGCTTAACATGCCGTCAAGAAATATATCTCAAACATGCTGGTTTCCTCACGATGTTTTCCCTCACCGAAGCAAGTGATGATTATACAATACGCACATGAATCCTAAAAATCAGTGGTGCGTGCCTTGGGTTCGAACTCGAGACCTACGACTTGGCAGTCCGACGGTCACACTACTAGGCTGTCACTGCTTACACAGAAAGCAGATTATAGGTAGTGTCTTGCACCTTTTATGTCACGGATTACGGGGGAAAGTAGGACACCTGTTTGCTACCGTGGGTGTTGTGAAGAAAGAGAATAAGCGCCTTTGTGAGTTGACAGAAAACAGCGTTCATCCTTTTAAAAGGCGTAAGTATTACGTGTGGTTTAGTTGACAAAGGTTGTGAAAATGTAAGGCGGTTATTTATTTATTTAACACTACAAGCACAAAAGTACAGAGGCGGACTTAATGCCATAGGCATCAGCGGCGTAAGTTGGCGGTTCGTAAGTTTTTGTCCGCCGTCTTCTTTTACGCGTTCGGCAATTTAAGAATAGAATAGAACAATATTTATTTGCTTAAAAACATGGTATAAAACACAATGTACTCGTAGTTATGCCAAATATCTTTCATTTTAATTTTGCTCTTAAGCTTACATAATAGGTCTTTAACTGTGAAATTGACGTTTTTTTCTCACATTTTGTTCTGTTTGTAGCTTTGACGTATAGTTATATTTTTTCGTAATTCCATTTTTATTGGATTAATTGTTGTGTAACCTTTTAGAGTTTAAAATCGTATTTGTAGTTACATATTACCTCATAAGGTAGTGTGTCTTGAGAATTTAAGATACGCAGTGCAGTGCTGCATTTTTTACTCTAACTTTTGCAATTGCATCATACATATTCGGTTCAGACGTTTCCAAGAAAAATAAAATGTTAGTAGGTGAAAAGAAAAGTGATAATATAAATATCACTTTTCACGAAATCGTCCATACAAATCGACAATTTCATACTTTAACCCCGAATATAACAGAGAGCACAGTGCCTACAAAAAATCTTTAAAAATATAAGGTGTAAGAATAAGAGACAGTGCTTTTAGATATTTATCTCATATTTAATTGCTTGCTCTGTTCTGTCACATCTCAAGCGCATGTTTCTGCTTCACTATACCATCAGTGTCATTTTCAGTTCGATATCAGAGACGCATTTAGCTTCGAAACATGTTACGAACAAAGTGCCTTCCGCTTCATTTATGGAATATTTGTCATCATCAATATCTACTAATACTTTGGTCAGAAAATGGGGTTACTCCTGACGTAATAATAATAACGGGCGAGGTATAGTATGACCACTTTAATTTGGCAGTTCAAATTAGCGCTGTTTGTCAAGATAATATGCTTCAATATGTCAAACTTGGTCCCTGCTTGGTCGCCTGCACAGATAACTTGGTTTAAGTGTATTCGACTGCATCCGTGAAAATCTTTTAGCGAAATACGGTAAATTTAAAAATTTAAATTAGTTTAAAGTCTGAGTTCACATACTTACTCCGTATCATATTTTTCTCATCTACCTGCGTGCTGATTTGTCTCAAATTTTGTCCGACCAGGGATCATCATGACGTGCCCATGAGTGGGAAAGAGATGGAGATAGACGTCTTGTATACCCCCATCTCTTTCCCACCCTGGAATAAGATTAAAATAATACTGCTTTAAGATGTCGTAATACATTTAGACTGTGTGAATATTGCACTTTACAAAATGGAAAGCATTTTTTTTAAATTGCCGTTGAGTATTTTCTATGTCAGTTCCACCCTGTATGTAGCCACCTACATTATGTAGCTCAATCATTGGTTTCGTTTAGTTAAATCCTCGAAGGTGCAGGTGGCTGTGCAGGATGTGCAGGAAAGGAGGTTGGGCATATCCCGTGAAAGATTGTATATGTTCTTAAGTCCAAAAGTTTGTTGTGTTTGTGTTGTGTTTAATTAATATTTTAAGCTATATAAGTTCCGTTAAATATAGTTTTTCTTAAATCTATGTCAAGTTCACCCATGATTTGTGCCTGAACTAGGTAATCCTGTGTTTCAGGGGATAATAATAATATATAATAACTTCTCGCACAGATAATTTCGAACGACTTTATTTCACTTGGTCTAGCCAATTTGCCATTACCTATTATCTGATAGCAAATGCCTGAGTATTTGACTTTTATGACTGTCTTATAGTATGATAACCTATATTATTTGTCTACATACTTCTTTTACCATATTTAATTGCCCGTAAGAAAACCTTTCCTGAATGTTAACGGCCTATAAAAGATAAATTCCGACCAAATTAGCAGTTTTATCCTACGTTTTCTCATTACTTCTTTATCTTTTGATCAACCCTTCCCTCGTTGTGTCACAGTAGACTTATTAGTTAGAACAGTAATTCAACTTGGAACAACATCGGAATTCGCTGACACACATGCACAGCGTTTACAACCAATTCAGGCCCTAGCACGAGCGCGCGGTGTACTATTACTATTTGTAAATTAAAAATACTCTTTTCACTTAAAACATTTTCATAATTTTATGAATTTATTCACATCTATGGATGATACTGATTGTTCTTGTTGCAAGAATTTAACAAAAATGCTATAGGATAATTTTATTGTATTTTAGATTAAAAAATCGACGTATTTACGTTATATTTCAACTGCGCGCTCGTACGAGGGCCTCCGATGGTATAGGAGCCGTCGCATCAAGACAAGCGCTGACGTTTCGTGTGAAGAGCAATATAAGAAAGACTTTATTTTACAACTCGCCTTTGAAACATAAAAACTGCCTGTTTTGAATAGTGGTCGCAAGCGCTACTGCTGAACAGGAGGTCCTGGCTTCGATTCCACTTTCGGGCAGTGTAATTGTGTTTTTATTTCTGGGACTCGCCACATGGAACTTAAACGTAACTGGTGAAATGTGCGTGTTGTACGTCTGTAATGACCAATCCCCTGTAGGGACCACAGGTGTGATGTTATGTTGTGTTGATTTACTGGCTGTCTTTATACTGAGCTAGTGTCATAAAAGGCATTTAATACCACGGCTCGAGGCATTATTTCACGAACAATTTATTTTATATCAACTCATATAGACAAAGGGTTAATTATTATTGTTTGTGAAGTTTTTTGTTTAGGGGACGGTCCGGGTTTGGTTAAATTCGCGTGAAATTCAGGGACGCGTCACGAAGATTATTTTGTTGTAAATTTTGGTAATCTGTGTGCTGCCTTTTTAAATCTTATTAGATAAGGTATTATGCGGACATGGTATTAGGTGTTTCCATGTAATATGTGAACAATTCCTTTTTATTTTATAAAAGTAATACTAACTACTTGACTAGTCTTTGGGGCCTACAGCTTAGATAATAAATAATAAAATAATTTATAATTATCGGTATAACTACTTGGGGTGTAACGCTTATGGTCATCTTGGACAATCTTCGCAAAGATGGCATGAAGAGAGGTAAAGTGGACTAGCTAGATTTCGTGAAAAATAGAGAGTTGTACCAACAAAAAGTGGTGTAAAGTTCTCCATCGCCCATAGACAAGGAAGGATCCTCCGACCAGACGTGTGTTGTCTGGTGGCCTACAGCCCGTAAAAATTGTTGTAGGGTTTTTCTATACATATAGTCTTAATTCGCGCATAACTTTAATTGCGCGATTTAGACATATAATTATAGTTCAGCATTTGTGCCATAGATGGCACTATAGTACTTTTTATACTATGTTGCTGTAGTATTTTTTGTACACACGGCGGCACATGAAGCTGTACATTTCCAGTATAACTTGGACTCGCTTTGTATAGATTTTCTATACGATGAGAGATCCGCATAAACTGGTTTTGTATAGCTTGATTGGCCGTCGTGCGAACTATGTCGCTGTAGTACTTTTTGTAGTGCCGCTATAGCCCCACCAGTGGGGTATACATTTAGCTGACTACCTGTAACGACTGTCAAAGATGTATAAATGACAGCCGGGACCAACGGCTCAGACTCAGAGAGATTAATCAGTATTACCAGAACGCATAATAAGTAAGATTAATGTGAAGAAAAAGAAGTGAAAAATACTGGTGAGTGGGTTGCCAGTGTTGCCACATCTGTCTTTCCTAGCATGATTGACGATCGTATTAACTTTTATGTAAAAGAACATTAATCATGTTTTCACAGTGAATTATCTCGGTATGTTGTATTATTATTTTTGGATAGACTAATACATTACTATGATTAGGCAAAAATTTACGTATTGAAAAAATTGATATTGAATTTAACGGATACTTAGATAAAATTCTGCTTTGATGGTATTAATAAGCCTCTACTGTATCAGAATTCTAGGTATTAGACTACTAATTTTCAAAACGCTGAACCCCTTGACCACAAGCTACACGCTTAAGGTGGAAGCGCCAGGATAGCTCGCGAAATTCAAATTATCTTACGTTTTTTTACCGAAACACGTATGTAATTACATAATTATAGCCATTAAAATCATCAATATAACCCTCTTAATTCATTTAATCCCATTCAATGACTATTTCATGAAAAACTCATTCATTGGAATAAGCCATATTAGAATCGTCAAATCAAACATGAAACGTCATCATGAAAATGAAGATAATAAAAATAAAATAATAAAAAATAAAAAATACAATGATAAAAAAATAACAAATAATGGCAAAAATAACGGAAAAAAAAGGTAAAATTAATGGTATTAATTACCACGGTGACATCGTCATGAATCATATTTTAATCAACTTACAACCTAACACTGAACTGCAAATTGCAAAAAAGGTAAGAAGTAAGAAGGTAAAATGAATTTCGAGGGCTATCCTGGTGCTTCTAACTAAAGCATCACGCATGTTGTAACAGCAACTGTGGAGAAATCAATTAAAAGAAATTGCTTAGAGGACGCCACGAGCCACTTCAACGCGACGGTAATCACAAAAACTGAAATATGAGCAAGTCACTGAGAGTTGTGCCTTTGTCAAAACACAACACAAATATTTCGTGGCGATTAAGAAATCACAAAGCAATGGGGATGACCGTTAACAGTAAATTGTAAATGGCGTGACCATAGCTAAGTCTGAATCCGACCAATGACGTCAAGCTATTTTGAAATATAATATGATATGACCAGATTCTCAACCAATGACAATGCTTGGGACCAGCTTTAGACTAGCGCTATTAGTTTCACAGTTGCCATCACCATCGGACGTTTTATTCTCTAATATTCCTTTTCACTGTTATAGCCAATAAGCCGGTGTTCCCTGCTTTCATTTGTAGACCTTTGACTGTCGTTACAGGTAAACAGTGGCCCAAAAATCTGACAACCACTCTTACCAAGGGATATCGTATTACTAAGTACTAACTGGGTTGTGGAGGTCAGTTGCTCCATGTAAAATACTGGTATTCAGCTGCATCCGGTTAGACTGTAAGCCGACCCCAACAGTTGGGAAAAGGCTAGGCAGATGGATGATTGTTGAAGACTACCAATGTTACGTCTTCAGACATATGCTACTACCCATTGATACCCCTACTATTCGTAAACATCTACATATATCTCGTGATCCTTTAGCCACGGACATAAGGTCCATCTTGCCTTAACTACGGACCCACACGGACTTAGCAGTTGACCCTTAAATCCAATTAGTTGCCAACATACGAGTCATACATCTTCGACCCTTGTAACCCTAGTCGATATATAATATTATTTAATCTTTACTTGTTCGCCGAAATTGGTGAAGGTAAAAAAGTTTTTACGAAAGAATTTAGGCTCGTTTGTCAAGCCAAGCCTGACTTCGTGCCTGGTTACTGCTGGTTATTAGGTTATGCTTTGTCTCTCTGAGGTTTTGGAAATAACTGCCGGAATATGGAGGATAGTAAGAAGTTCTGCTTGGATGGCTTTCCTAACCCACCTCCACGAAATTTTTTGACAAGGTAATGGCATATTATTACGTTTCATAATAAAATTATAAAAGTTTAAGGCAATTTTGTTATGTTTATTTACACTGATGGGAATTATTATTCTAATAGAATAGATATGTTATCATTTTGGCATCGGAAGACAGCCGTCACGCAATCACCGACGATACAGTCACTGTTTTGACATGGAAAGAAAAATTCTAGTGCGAGCAGGGTTTAAACCTGCGACCTTCCGATTCAGTACACCGGACGTCTTAACCAATACACACACACACACAGCACAGCAGCAGCAGCAGCAGCTACAGCTGTAGTTCCCTACGCAGGGTTTGCGTATAAAAGATACAGTCACTGTATCGTCGGTTAAGTAGCATTGGCTGATGACTTCGGCGTTTCTAGTTACTTCATAAAAAACATAGACGCGAATATGTACGTATATAAACGAGCCCGTGATTGATCCGGCTCTGGGCTAATCCCTTGCAGCTAACCTTGCTGACCGGCTTATCTACTCGTGTGCACAAAAGATGGTTTCCAAAGAGCGCCTGTCCACATTCATATTAGTTAGTATCTATACTGTTTTAAGCTTTCACGGTTTACAACTAAACTTATACTGTCACTTACGGGATATCTTCCGTGATTGTTCATTATAAAGTTAGTGGTAGTAGTTAGTAGAGTTGAGAGTAGTAGTGTTGTTATTGAAATAAGAAAACACAAAAATTTAAATCGAGAGGATGACTTCAAGTTGTCAAGTACGTCCACGTACTTGACAACTTGAAGTCATCCAGTTTTGAGTAAGCTCAAAAGTAGCAGCCGGAATCGTAATAAAAGATAAAGATAATTTATTTGTCAAACATGCGTTTACATAAACTGACTAATCAGACATGCAAGGTATTGAATTAATAGATGTTGTGTGCGTCCATGTTTTGCCACTAACGGCGTACAAATTTTGTAGGTATTATAAAAAATTATATTTAATTGCATTTAAGGTCTCCAGAATACCTGGTGATACTTTCAGTGTGTTTTGCCGTGACTTAGTGTCGAGTTCCAGTAGTACGCGTAGCAAAAGACAAAGAAAGAGGGTAGATAGATTTGTCTGCTCTTAACAATTTATTTTCCATCCACCCGCATTCTCCAGTCAACCCGCGATCATGGCTCTTGCAACAGTGCCGAAATAGGGAGCACAAAATAATGAACAACCACGGAAGATATCCAGTAAGTAACATTATAAGTATCTATACAAACTCCTTTTCCATGATTTAAAGGGATTTTAATCTCAGACACTCCATCGCCCTTTTGTTTTGTTCTACAAAGTTGGAATTTTTTTGATCACTTAAAATAAACAAACATGAGATTTGTTTAAAAAATTCTGGGCTGCCACTGTAAATTTCTAATGGAATAACCCAATAACAATTTGCCCCACCTGGGTATCGAACCTAGCAGGATAACTGCGAAGTGTGTTTACTAATTAGGTATACTTAAAGTATAAGTTTATGTACCGATAAGGACCGGCGCGGCGGCGTCGAGCGATTTTCCCGCTAAATACTATATCAATTTCAAATAATAATTAACGGATTCTGATAAATCTGGATACTTAATGCGAAATATATTTGGATTGGCAGAATTTAATAAAAGCGTTGTTTCACCTTGTAGTTGAGTGTGACATTGACCTTGAAATGCAGATGTCATTGTCACCGGTGTCAAACGAGTTTAATTAGTACTTATTAGTTCCATGCATGGTTCCACGCCGGTGTCAAAGACAGTTGGGTTGACAGCTAGCACGTCACCATGTCACTATGGGTTTGTGGTTTTGATAGCCTTCTTTTTGGTAGAGGCATACATTTTCTAGTTAAAATAGCAATGATAGAAAGACTTGACGATGACTTAATATTAAAACTCTTTGTAAGGATTGTTTTACGTGTTTGCATGAATAGTATAAAAAGCAAATAAAGGGAATATCCAAAACAGTCTCGTCGACAACTGACAGTATCTCAATTCTAACTATCACATAACATTACGTCTGGAATCCACGAAGGGTTTAAAGGCTTAGGCAGACGCGTACCTGACAGTACACCCACATTTCAAGTCTCATATAAAAGGGGGCGAGCCTATTGCCATCAACCGGGCACAAATCTAGATTCAGAGATAGTGAGAAAATTCCTAATGGAAAAACAAAATAACAATTTGCCCAACCCGGGATTCGAACCCAGGGCCTCATGCTCAGCAGTCGCGCTTGCGACCACTAGACCAACGAGGCAGTCAACTAACAACTAGTCTAGTTTTCAATGTAACAAAAATGCGTTTACAAGAAACTAAATCAACTACACTTAATTGTGATAGATAAGTATGATACGCTTTGATCTTGTCAAAGCGTATCATACTTATCTATCACAATTTGAAGAAATTTGAAAGAAATTCGTAATCCATTGCTTCATTCCAAATTTATTAAATTTTAATTTTAATTATAATATATACTAGTTTTGCACACCTGTTAGGGTAAGATAAGGTCTTGAACTTTATTTGTTGTGTTTCATCCTTATGTGTGCCCATATTCAAGCAAAATAAATGATTTGATTTGATTTTATTTTTTAAGTTTGAAAAACAACATCGTATCACAACGTATTTTGTAGAATTTACAAAATGAATAAACGGGTTATAAGTGTATTACGAAATCACCCTACAGAACCAGATCTAAAAACCAATTACCTTTTCGAGAAACATCCACATCCAATGGCAACATAGCCGCGGAGCTAGTTTATAAGTAAAACAAAACGGAACGCGGCAGGGGCTGTCGTCTCCGCAACTGTAAATAGGTTAAGTGAATGCAATAGTGAAAGGACTGTGTTAGTTGGTATATAGGTATGCAGTTATTGATCACCGGTAACTTAGAAATGCATGTTTTAATAATGGTTTAAAATCATTATTTGTTACTAGCTTTTGCCAGCGCAATCGCTCGCGTTTATTTAGGATTTGACAATCAATTCGGATTGTACTCTGCTTGTAATAATATAATTCAATCATGATTCGAAACACACGTGGCGTCATCTATTATCATAAGAACGTTATTGTTGTTTTCATCGGGAACAGTACTTTTTTTTGGGATGAAAGGTATCCTATGTCCGTTTGGGTACACCTGACAACGTATATGCAAAAATTTAGGATGATTGGTTCAATAGTTTACGCGTGAAAAAGTAACAAACAAACTTACTTTCGCATTTACAATATTAAAAAAAAATAAGTAAGGAAGTAAGGATAAGAATGGTTATGTTTTTACGTGGAATATTGGTTTTACGACGCCGGTGGGCGGTGCGTCAAGTGGACCTGGGCAGAACATCTGGCTAGACGCTGATGGAGCAAGGCTTTGCCCGAGTGGTGGCCAAAGTTAGGCCGAAGAAACCAGGGCCGTTCTAAAGCTTGTTGGGTCGAGGATATCGTCAAAGTCGCGGGAAACACCTGGATAAGGGACGCACAGAACCGGGAAGTGTGGCGGAAGAAAGAGATGGCCTGTACCCAGCAGTTTTCCACTCTTTTCTGCATTTTGTAAACTTTTTGTACTTATAAATCCGAATAAACAGACCATCCATTGTGGAACGTCATTATAAAACAATCAAGGTGGAAAGAATTGGTGAAGCAATTGTAATATGCAAAGGTGAACAGACTTTTGAATTGTGTTATTAATTAGTGTATCACATTGATTGCGTTATCAATTAGTGTTACATTGTTTTATCAATTTGACTAATTAGTATCTGTCGATTTTATCTTTTTAATTGTCCTATACAGGATAACCGGAATTAACCAAAGTAGGCCACAACGAACACACTGTAGATACAATCAAAGATCGTATAATTATATGCTATACGATCTTTGATTATATTTACAGTATAGTATAATAACACCCTATAACGTTCCCACTGTTGGGCACATGCCCAGACATGTCTCCTCTCTGCAAAAAAGAGTGTACCGTATTTCAACAGACATACGGTGCGTCTTGGTAGACGTCACATGTCTTCGTATTGGTTCTAGATTTGCGTTTGCTGTTTTAAGAGTCGTATGCTCAATCACAACTCCTGGGGCTGCAGTCTCGACATAGATAGCGACAAAAATCGGTCGTTAAGTCATAACGATGTCAAATTTCTTTAATAGATTTTCAACCTTAAGGTTTCGAAATAAAGTTGAAAATCTATTAAAGAAATTTAACATCGTTATGACTTAACGACCGATTTTTGTCGCTATCTATGTCGAGACTGCAGCCCCTGGCCTACGTATTGGAGCATAGTTGGGGGAATTAACGAATAATTACTAACTTAACTTAAAGGAAAGCCATATTACGATAGTTACAGTTACATAAATCTACGTAACACTTCTAACAGTCACCTATTACCGCTGGCGTTTACATACAGGGTGGATGGGACCCTGATGATGATGATGATGAGGGGTCTACTAAAATGGTAAAAAATGACCCGTTTATTTTGACCCCTCCACCGTCAATTTTCGGGTATACAAGGTGGATGGGACGACGCTAAAACGGTTACTACGTATTCAAAACATCATTCTGAATACCAATTTTTTATCGCAATATAAAAAAACAGCTGTTCCATACATTTTTACCGTGTAGTTAGCAGTAGCGAAGGGTCAATTTTTGTAAGAGGTAAGCCGGAGTACATAATTATCTTTAATGTGATTATATTATTTGTCTATAGCATACTGACTGTGCCATTTTTCAAAGGGAAGCCGGTAGGAATCGAGTTCTATGGAACCTTCGCCACTGGTAGGTACCTGGTACCTGGTAGGCTGGTGGTGGTGGTGGTTTTCCTTTTGTAGGAAAGACATGATCTTTTTTTAAATTACCGATGAAAAGTTTTGTACAGAATGTTGTACTGAACATTTGTGTTAATCGTTTGTGCGTCGATGTGCTCACCCTGTATAGTTACGAGAAATTGGACAATGCGAACAAAATCGTAATCGGCTTGCAAAAGACAAGCTTGCCATTTCGCGGCTCTCCATGATATCATAAATCACTTTACGTAATACCAACAGTATACCACAATATACTATCACAAACCGGCTTCAAACTATAGCACGTTCACTTTCACTGCGACCGCCAGCCGTCCGTGAAAGGCACGCGGTTATCTAAAAAGCAGCTTAACCGATGTTAATTGACCCGTTACACTGGAGTGATTGACACTTGCGTCCGGAGCGTCCTAATTTATGTTGTCTATGTATAGTAAACTATAGGCTCAGTCGGTCTGGTCAGACTGGAACTGAGGGACGCGTGGCTAAATAATAACAGCTATAATATAACAGCTGCAATGGTCAATCGAAGGTTAAGATACTCTAGCCAAGGGCGGTCTGTGAATGGGTGACCATCAATTTGCCCACACACCCATCGTGCCTAGATCTTCGACAGTTGTTATAGATAGTAAGAAGCCTGAAATTCTGACAGACAGTCTTACCAAGGGGTATCGTATAACCCACTTACTGGGTTATATAGGTCAGATAAGCAGTCGCACCATGTAAAATACTGGTATTCAGCTGCATCCAGTTAGACTGGACTTTAACATAACTAAGAAAAGGCTAGAGAGCTGATAATGTACTCGTATTGTCAACTGGAGTTATGCGCTCCGTCTGTTGGTATATACCGTTATAACTTTCGCTGAGTAAATGCAAAGCTGATTCACCATTGTTAAAACGAGCAAAGCTAAGTATGATCCTATGATGACCTGAGTCCCCGTATGTGGGAAAACATTCGGGGATGGGTCAGGTCTTCTCCATGTGAGACCCCTAGTAGCCGCCTGGTACACACGGCGGCACAAGAAGCTGTACATTTCCAGTATAACTTGGCCTCGCTTTGCATAGATTTCCTATACATTGAAAGATCCGCATAAACTGGATTTGTAAAGCTTGATTAGCCGTCGTGCGTACACGTTGGTCTAGTAACCATACCAAAATGTCATATATTCCACTACATTTACGTCATGACGTATTTTAGTGGAATTTATTGCATTATTTATTCGTATTCTGTTGGTTAATGTTTTTCTAGCTTAGCACTTCTTCGCTCCATTGGATCAGTAACGGTTTATACGGCTTTACACTCGTCCTACTTTTTCAATGTCAAATATTTCTGTTCTGACTTGTTGATTATAGTCGACGCATATAATAATATATTATGAGGAAACCTACGATATTAAATTATTTATTTATTCCCCAGAAACACACATTTACGTTTTGTTAACAGTGCTTGATTTAAATTAGTCACGGCCCAGAGTAAAAAATCCAGTTGCCAGTTGCTAGTTTAGCGAGCAAGATTGGTATGTCTTTGTACGAGATGAGATCTATACCAAAAATGTTGGTCAAATCAAGTTCTGAATCCGTAGAGAATGAATAATGTCACATAAAACAGCTAGATTACTTAACTAGCCTTTTAAAAAGCAGACAGTGGTTATTTCCATCCTAATCATCAGCCTGGTGATAGTCCTCTGCAAGATATATGCTCAATTGTTCATGCTCATCCAAGTGAATTCTAGTATAACACCCATTCTTAGCTTCTGTTATTCGTTTATAGTCAAAAGGTGACAAGTTGATAAGTAACTTATAAAGCGAATTCCAAATTGCATTCATAAGTCATTTTCAAACTCAATGTATCGCTTCGTTTGTAACCAAAACTAAGGGCATCCCCGAATGACGATAAAACAAATGAATAATACCTGGTTTCTATATGAATTTCAACTTTCGGCCCTTCGCAGAGCGTTCGAAATCCAAAAGCATGCATTTAGGCATTAGTTATAGTCAGATCTATATTTGTAGTACTACAGACATAATTATGCTGTTCTGTGAGTCATTTCTCGAGGTCGATTGTAATGAGTAGGCACGGTAGTGGGTACAGTTACACGTCGTGGTTTGAGGAATGTATCGGTTTACAAAACATTAGATAAGTATGCAGTTCATATGTGCATGTGCTAGATAGGTTTGGACGCCATTTTAGCTTATCGTTGGGGATAGAAATGATGAGCAAGAAGTTTCGTCAAAAGAATCCTCATCTGATAGTAAGACGTCATCGCCGCCAAAGGATGTCTCGCAGAGATAAATTAGTAAATAAGACAAACACATAAAATCTGAAAACGTTCCGCTCATTTTTAGAGGAATTATTTAATTAATTCAATTTCATATTTTATGTAATTAAATTCGGTTTCCGGAGTTACCCGACCTCCTCGCCTGAGGAGTTGCTGAGGAGCACACATGCACAATCATTGCATAGTTACATTTAAAGATACATACTTGAGTGTGCAAGCCACTTATATTGCTTATTATTATCTGTCATTAAAATTGTTGTGAGACGTTAATAATTGATACTCATAAATAGTTGTAACTTGGTTTGAAGAATTCTTGTTTCCTCGGTCGGATGTCAGACTCATTACTCGTAGCTCATTATGTATATTTCTTATGTAAGTTAAAGGATACTACATACAGATTATCTATCAGTTACTTTATAGAGAGAGGTAAAGTTTGTTTGTGGTGTGTACTGCTACCGTGTGTAAAAATCTAACATTAAAAACATGTTTAAAAAAAAATTAAAAAGTAGGAACTTTGACCCCCATCTCCGTAACTAGAAGGTTCCCAGAACAAAAAAATTATCGCAATGACGGGGAGAACAAATACCTTTCGGCTTGTTACACGCTTGATACTGGATGTGCCTGATATCAAGCTGCACTTCTTTCCCACTCTGGTACATATTAAGAAAATAACAAAACTTCGACTTTAAAACGTCATGGTTACCCCTCTCTAAGTTAACCAGTAGAGTAGCTTGCAGTGGCGAAGGTTCCATACAACTCGATTCCTACCGGATTTCCTTTGAAAAACGGTACAGTCAGTAGTATATAGACAAAAAATATAATCACAATAAAGATAAATGTACTCCGGCTTAACTCTTACAAAAATTGACCCTTCGCTACTGGTAGCATCCACCAATCGAGGTCGGCTTCCAGTCTAACCGGATGCAGCTGGATACCAGTATTTTACATGGAGCGACTGCTTATCTGACCTCCACAACCCAGCTTGTGCTAGTAGTAATACGACTGATGAAGCTGAATACTAGTACTTTATCGGCCGATACATCCCAACCAAAATAGGGAAGATTCGCCAACCAAGGCCCCATCCCTCCTCCAACCCGATGACCCCATCACCCTCCTTCAAGAGAGCGATAGGGAAACCAGTACCATTCGCAAAACCAAATACAGACCGCGTTTCCGACCTCGCTGCCGAGGCCCATCGCGATGTACTAGTTGCAGGTAGGCAACTAGTGTCAAAGATCTACAAATGACAGCCGGGACCAAAGGCTTAGCGTTCTTCCCGAGGCACGGACGAAACTCGGTATGGTATGTTATGAGTAGTTACCCATCCACGGACCAACCTAGGCAAGCGCGGCTTAACCTGAAGATTGACCCTAGCGGCTGTGAATATTTAGCCAGGAGCTACGGGACAATGGAATGTCTATTTGCGGTTAAAAGTTAAATCCCACGCATCATGACAAGGATAATGACTCACGAAATCAACCAAATTATGTAAAACAGATGTGACAAAAGGTAGGTACTTATTTACAAGGCAGATGTGAGTGGAAACGCCGAGAGGGAAGGTCCTTGAAGGACGTACACTGACCGTATTGGGTGCGTAGTACTCACCACCTGCGTGTGAGTATGACCAGATGTATGAACGTGGCGGAAGCAACAAGAGTGTTATGTAAGTAAGTACCTACATAGGTACTAGCTAACCTGGCAGACGTCCTGTCCCAATCGAGGGTTTTTTCGAATACGCATGAGGTTTATGAAGTACCAGGCTGTCATAAATAAGAAGAGAAAACATTATGTTAGGGTGTTGACAACAGCGCAATCTCCGGATCCAAATACGGCAAAGCACCCAAGTGAACCAATCAGTACAAAAAAAATCGGTCATGTCGAATAGGAGGAGAAGAATTACGAACTTACGCACATCGGAATTGTAACAGATGCTATAAAATAGTTAGTCGCGGAAGTACGCTCAAGGCCATAGCTAATTGTCACAAAATAGTAATTTATTGATTGACCAGGAAAACATGAATACAAAGAGATGTTCGTCAGAAAAACCCTTCAATACTAGTTGTTTTGCAAATAGTAAAATCCAAGAAACGTCGCACCGTTGGCATTCTCAATGAGTTAGGGATGTACGATACCATTAATTTATATCGATACTTTGATTTTTTGGTTACTTTGGATCGATCCCGATCGCAAGAATGCGATATGATTCGAGCATCGTACCAAATGCATTATTGTCGATATTTTGCATCGATACTAATGTATGTAGTATATTAATCCTTTGGCAATATTCCAGGATTTTGTTTGAAATAATTTTGCCTTTTATATTCTTTTAAATTGACTGATCATGAAATTTTAGATGTGGCAGAATACGGTCAATTCATTACGAAACCGGTAGGTAAGTACTTGAATTACAGTCCAAAATATCGGAGTATCGCATCCTGTTCTATCGATACTGTAGAGTATCGGAGCGAATCGGATCATGCATCACTATATCGTCGTATCGTATGCAGGAACACTATCTGGTTTATTGATGTATATTGCATGTCGTAAATAACTTGTTAAGGTCACGTCTTGTCGTCGCAGGTGCATATAAAATGCTAATAATTAAGCTTGTATTATTATGAATCAATTATATGTTTTTAAAGACGTTTTTTTTATTGAGTTGTCTCCTTTATATCTGTTTCCCAGATCGGGATAAGTGTTATTGGGTTTTTCCATCAAAAATTTCTCAGTAGCAGCCAGTGTCTGAATCTGTGCCCGGTTGATGCAATAGGCTCGCCCCCTATTATATGGGACTTAAACATACTGGAGAAATGTGGGTGAACTATTAGGTAAGTACACCCGCACGCAAAATACGCGCTTTGGATGTGGAGTTGCTGCCTAACCCTTCGGGGATTATTGCTTGTATTTTGTAATGAAAACCTTACATTCATTTATTCACTGACGGACAACGTTAAGCCTTAACGTGCTGACCTAACCCACAGGATAGTACGGTTAAGCAGAAGCCAGCCAGCAGGTTGACTTGCGAGATGCCATAAAAAAAAAACACCAATATATTACAAGACTTCTTATTAAAACAATAGTAGGTACTAAGAAAGGAAGGAAAATTGATTTCCTTAAAGGATGTAATATGGTATGTCAGTTTGTATGGAAGTTCATCACTTTTCCGATAGAAAATCCAATCAGAAATCTTACGACTAGTATACTACCTATTATCTATAGATTAACACACGATGTTATATTAAAAAGTGTTTTTGAGCTGATAAAACCAAAAAAATGGATATTATTTAAATTTACATTCATGTATTAATGGTATGTGAATGGAACTTACATTTTTCCGGACTTGTAGTTTTCGCCGGTTAATAAGTGAGTTGGAGTTGGGTTTCTCATACGTAAACTACATTATGTTAATGTTTGATTTTTTGAAAAATTATACAGTGTGGACACCGAAGCGAAAAAAAAGTTTGCTGTTCCATACATTTTGACCGTGTAGGTATTGTACTTTTGTAGGAAACAGCTAGCTGATTTTAAAAATAAACGATGTAAAATGTCTGTGTGGCGGGGATCAGAATGATGTACTGAATACGTGGTAACCGTTTTCGCGACGGTGGAAGGGATTCCAGCCTGTATTTATTTTGGTGAAAATACACTCGAAGGTACCATATTCAACTAACCTATTGTACTTCCCTATTCTCAGAGTGTAATGACACTACATGGTGACAGTGACTAGTTTTAGGGAAATCCTTGGGGGACTTCTGTTACGTCACCGGTTTATATGTCATGCTATTGTGTAGGACATGACGTATTATGCGCTGAGGGAAAGTTACGGTTAGCCTACATCCTCACATCACTGGGCTAAGATCTCTCTACACGACTCCCAGTTCTTTTGATCAGGTCCTCGCCTTATTGCAGTGATAGTGGGTTTGACGCAGAATGTGAATTTCGCAAAATGTGCACTTGACGCAAAATGTGCACTTCTCAAAATGAGCACTTGAGCACTACTCAAAATGAGTGCCATTAAAATAATAAAATAGTGCTATAATAGGTGCACATTTTGCGAAGTGCACATTCTGCGTCAGACCCGTGATAGTCTAGTGGTGTGACCGTCGGACTGCCAAGTCATAGGTCTCGAGTTCGTTCCAAGACACACCTCTGATTTTTCAGATTCATGTGCGTATTGTATAATTATCACATGCTTCGGTGAAGGAAAACATCGTGAGGAAACTAGCATGCCTGAGAGATATTTCTCGACGGCGTGTAAAGTCAAGTCAGAGGCCCATGGACGGCATAAAACCTCTGATACCAGGTTACTCACTAACCACGCGATAGAGAAGAGAGAGAGATCTTCGCCTTTTGCCTTTCTCAGGGTCCACCTTCCATCTTGCGCTGCATACCCTGAAACCTGCGCACTTGACGACCTTTTCACTGCATCAGCGAGCGGAGTTCGCATAGCTGAATTTTGGGCCAAATATATTTAATGAAAATGTGCCATCGACACGCTAAGAAGACGGGCGCTACCGGGTAAGTATGCCGAATATTTATTTGACATAACACTGTAGCACGCCTTGCTAAGTACCCTTAAATGGTTAGGGAGTAACCACGTCGCAGTATAGGTTTGAGCCAGTCAAAAAGAGCCCAACCCGATTTCGCGTTGATAAATGTAGTCATTACATAAAGCACTGCCACGTTGGTTTACTGGTCGCAAGCGCGACTGCTGAGGATGAGGTCCTGTGTTCGATTCCCGGGTCGGGCAAAGTGTGATTGGGTTTTTCCATCAGGAATTTCTGAGTAGCAGCCACGGAGACTGGATCTGTGCCCCGTTGAGGGCCATAGACACGCCCCCTATTATTGGGGCTTAAAAATAACTGTCGAAATGCAGGTGTACTGTAGGTACACTTCTGCCTAATCCTTTCGGGATTACAGGCGTGATGTTATGTACATAATGGAATAGTAGGTACAGCCACATTTCACTAGCACACTTTTTACATCCCATGTAATAGAGAGCCAACCATTCACTAGTTGCTCTGAGAAATTCCAGATGGGTATCCCAAGAACTCTTTGCCCGGCCAGGACCTCAAGGTCACCAAGCAGCTCTTGCAACTACTTGACCAACGAAGCAATCACAAAAGCCAGAAGGAAGGAAGTATTTAATTAGTTAATCAATTTATAATATCGACGGAAGGTAACTTGAAACATAAATATTGTCATTACCTTTAACGTTTACTGATTTGTTTGAGTTCCCGATATTTCGGCGCTGTTGCAAGCACCATGATCACGGATAAACTAGGTGTAAATGAAAAAATGATAGTGACCTTGATAGTTTAAAATATTAAAACATAAATGTTTGTTTGTTTGTTTATTATGAATCCATGATATGTTTACACAACCTTTTTTTGTTTATAAACCGTATGTTTGTTCTAAATAAGTCGAGTTTTCCTTGTGACTAGGAATAAATAAACAATAAACGCATTGTTTTATTTTATTTTTAGAGAGGAATAACCCTGGTCGGACGGGATTGTGTGCATTGCCATATTTGGTACATAAGCACCCATTTTCTATAAATGAACATAAAAGTTGTTCTAATTGTCGGTACGCATGGACTTCTTATCTTTTATGTATGTTTCAATAACTGTTAATGCGGTTTATGTTATGTAAACTTAATTAAAAGATTTTCCTTTTGTCGTTAATTACCTAATTCTGGTACGATGTTTTTTTTTATTCTTTGCTTTTGATACTTTTTCAAACCTATTATTATTCCTTTATTCATTAATAATCTGATTTTTTTTTATAATATTTATTTTAAAAAAAAACCTATAAATAAACATTTGAAAATATAAAAATATGGTGTATCGGGAGCCACTTTTTTATATTATAATCTTTTATTTATTTCTATACATGTTAAATTTAAAAACAATTCTTTAATGATTGTTCCCTAATAGTTGTATTGTTTCCGCTCAATATTTTGTGTACACATGCTGCTTGCTATGTACGCATAAGTATTGTTAACGAACCTACATGGTCCTTCAAAGCATAACATTTATTAATATTCACGTTCACATATTCATCTATAAATGTTAATATAGGCATTCAATACTGCAATTTAAATAAAACATATAAATTAAAATGTCACTCACCTATAGTCCGCATTTAAATAAACAATCCAAACAAGTTTCAATCCCAAAAAAAAAACAAATCCAAACGAAAAAGTCACAAAACAATTAATCACTGAAAATAGTCAAAAACTTCACCACATCACTTAATCAAAATAACAAAAACACATCACAGAAAATAGTTCGTAAACTTTTGGAATCTAAGCGATAGATGGCGCGAGGTCGCACGCGTGCAACTTTGCCGGCTGCCGACGAAGCACTGACGAACTACCTATCTGCTCTCCGGTCTAGAGCTTGCATCCTGATAACAGGTTATTTATTATTACAACTATAAATTAATGAATGGACATATTTTGAAACAAATTAAGTAAATTTCTTTTCTTAATAGCGATAGCCAAGAGAATTATTTACGTCATTACGGTTTATATTATGTACCAAAGTCCGAAATTTGTCTCGCTTTGAGGAAAAATGGAACGGATGGTAACAGGAAACAAATGCGTGCCTACTTATTAAATAATCTGGTGATTTTATAACTTGGGGGAATTTTATCAATTGTATGTTTTACTGTAGTGGTCTTCTTGTGTGAAGGCCAACTCAGACTTAGTAATAAGGTTTTTCCACAGGTAATGTTCAGTGCAAAGTCCAACGTATTGTCCACATAATAATTCTCTAAGGTTTTTAATATTTTTATACGCAAACCCTGCGTAGGGAACTATAGCTGTTTTGACATGGAAAGAAAAACCCAAACCCTGCTCGCACTGGAATTTTTCTTTCCATGTCAAAACAGCTAATTCTCTAAGGTGTTTCAAACTCGTTCAGGCCGGCAAATTCGGTTCGACTGTAGTTTTATGAAAAGCAAAACCATACATATTTACGTATATTCATGTTGTGATGATCGGCAAAACTCCGTTTTTAGGGTTCCGTACCCGCAGAAGCAACCCTTTTACTAAGCCTCCGCTGTCCGGCAGTCCGTCTGTCTGTGTGTCAGCGGGCTGTGTCTCATGATCCGTAATAGGCAGACAGTTGAAATTTTCACAGAATGGGTACTTCTGTTGCCGCCATAAAAACAAATAATAAAAGTAAATTAAAATCAAAGGGGACCCCCTTTGATTGTAATTTGTTTTTTGTTTAATTTGTTGCCCTCTAATTTTTAATTTGTTTGCTACTACGATGGTACGGAACGCTTCATGCGCGAGTCCGACTCGCACTTGGCCGGTTTTTCATCTTCCTTTGCTGAATTATGTTGGAGTCAGCATAATTCAAGCAAAGCAGAGCGTCTTTCTCCCGACTTTACCGGCTGTACGACATCATGCAGACAGGAATATGTGTGTAGCCCCTTAGAAGACTTGCAGCCATCTAATATTAACTAAAATAATATAAAAACTGGATGACTATCGAATGTTGCAAAAAACACGAATAACAAACATTGTTTCTGTATAAAATAGTCACATTATAATGCAACCCACGTTGGCGGCGACAATCCAATAAACTAAACATTATATAAAATTGTAACAGAAGGAAGATAAACTGATTTTCGGACGACGACTCTATTAATTTGATTTTAAGTTCGACTTTGGAAAGAAATACCGAGACTTGAATGTTTCAACTAGCTACGAATGAAGTCGAGATAATTTTTTTCATCGTTTCCACATTAGTTTTAACCACCATCATCATCTTCCAAAGGTTTTCCCAAATATCTTGAAATCGGTTTTCAATATAACCGGACGAGGCCGAATATCAGTATTTTACTGTTTTAATTTAGGATGTTTTTACCGACAGTTTCATTGGAGGAATTGCTAGTCCTAATATTTCTAGAAATGTCGTCTTTCGAGCGGATCGCTAAGGTAGATGAGACATCATTTCCTTGACCAAAACAGTTGCATTTCGGACCCATACGTACTTGAACTTGTTTGTTTTGGCAGCGTCGCGACTTTTGCGAAATAACTCCTCATTACGAAGCGTCAGGTGTTCGTTCATGTAAATACGACACCGAGTTCCAGCGAGACCAACACGATCTGACGTAATACCTTTAGACAGTCGATAAGCGCTTAGCACGTTACCACAAAGCAGAACTTTTACCGAGAAAAAAGTTCATTTTTAAAAATCTTTTTTTTTTAAACACAGCCCCTCACTAGGATTTCTACAACTCACATACACAAACAGCCAGACCCGGAACAACTACCTGTAGGCCATTCAAATATTTGTTCCGTGCGGGAATCGAACCCGCGACACGCAGCGTAGCGGCCAATCGCTCAGCCATTGCGCTAACCGTGCCGTTATTACTTTATTACACTGTAGATTCTGTCTGCAGTATCGATGGATCAATAATCTGACATTTCCTATAATAAAACAACCGCTACATAACATTCTTGTCCAGAATAGTCGTCATCAGCTCAGCTGCCAAAGAAGGAAAATATTCTTCTTTTTGTCAAAACATACTCAGATACGTCGAATAATATAAGAAGATTGTTTGTTGTTTCTAGGAATCAGACACCGTCAACTCAATACTCAAAATTCAGTATCTACTCAATATGTTTACGTAAGCAGGTATAAAGAAATAAAAAAAAATACACAGCAAAGCACAGCTGTAGTTCCCTACGCAGGGTTTGCGTATAAAAATATTAAAAAAGTATTTATTGTTCTCGCAGAAGACAAAACAAAATTATTAATAAAATAAAAAAGGAAACAAAAAAGAAATAGACATATATTAAACTAAATATTAGGAAGTTTATGGATAGAGTAGGTATAAAGAATTCTCTATTCAAAAAAAAACAATACCAAGACAGAAGATGCGCTTTCCTGGTATGCCGGGTGCGGGCCAGCCCCACCATAATACTGCAGTGTGGTGCGAGTAGACTGGACTGTTTGTGTATGAATCGTTGCTGCAAGCTTTCTACTCCGGTGTTGAGCTTGTAGCAGGGATTCATAAATCTAAAGGCAGTGTTAGGTTAAGTATACTAACATAGTTGTAAGGAAATATTATTACTAACCTTTTGAGTCCCGTTACTTGTTGATTAAATATAAATTATAAATTAAATTAATACCCATTACGATTTATTACCATGTCGATACAGCGGCCATTAGCAATGGATTATTTTTTAAATACCGAAACTGGTTAACAAACAATTTGGAAGCGCCCTTTAAAGTCCGTATTGACTCATTTAGAAAGAGGAGCTCGTGGCTAAATAATAACAGCCGCTCGGATCGATCTTTAGGTTAAGCCGTGCTTGCCTAGGTTGGTCTGTGGATGGGTGACCACCCATTACATACCGAGTTTCCTCCGTGCCTCGGAAAGCACGTTAAGCCGTTGGTCCCGGCTGTCATTTGTAGATCTTTGACAGTCGTTAAAGGTAGTCAGTGGCTCAAAAAGTCTGACAACCAGTCTTACCAAGGGGTATCGTATTACCTAGTACTAACTGGGTTGTGGAGGTCAGATAGGCAGTCGCTCCATGTAAAATACGGGTATTCAGCTGCATCTGGTTAGACTGGAAGCCGACCCCAACATAGTTGGGAAAAGGCTAGGCAGATGATGATGATGACTCATTTAGGAAGACTGACGAAAGAAGAAGAAGACCATTCCATTAAACTAAAATTAGGAATTATTACAGATTTTGATGTTTTGACATACTTCAATGGTTTTACTATGAACCTTTGATATTCAGCACGGCGCGGCGGCGTTTTCCTTGTTAGTCACAAACTATTGATAAATATATCACGATGGCACATATGTAAATCGAGACAAACCCAACTTAACCAGTGATACTGTCCTTATACACATTCTTACTTAGTTTGATGTCATTGTTAAAGAATAGAATTTTAACAATCGGCGAAAATGGCGAGTGGATCTCCTCGTAAGTATTCAGGACAAGACTTGCCAGTCTAGTGTTTCAACAAATGGGAAACTATGTTACTGTAAAGGTACGAGTTCGTAGCCGGCCGCACACAGCAGCAGCAGACGACACTACTGGTTTCTATGTATTTCTATGAAATACCTTCCGCAGCTAGCGACACGTCGTCCGAGTACATGTCGCACGACCGCAGACGACGTGTCACCCGCCGCAGATCAGTAGTGCCACCGACGTTGAAGTGTCCATCTGCGGTTGGGTTCGGAATCATGATTGCAACGACATGTCGCTCCGACATGTCGCAACCTCACGTCGTCTGCTGCCGCTGTGTGCGGTTGGCTACGAATTCGTACCTTAAGACAAGCATTATGTTACCCTTAACATTTTGAACGCCATTGTCACATATACGTGACAAGGAAGCGCGTGCCCTGTACGTCAAACGACACAAATATTTAATGAAATGGTAGGTATTGTAGCTTAGCGTGAAGAGCACGCGCGTGCGTTTATGCACTGGCGTTCAAAAGGTTAATCTACTTGGCCAGCCGCCGGTTTTTTGAAAGACGTTTCTTGGAACTACACGATCACCTCCAACATTATTCAATTCAAGGCGATGAACGGACTATTGCGGCCACAGCATCCTTCTAAATAGTAACAAAATTCGTACGTACTTATAGGTAAGAAACAAACTCACTTTCACATTTAGTTTGTAATGCTAGGTACTTCGAATAAAATCACATGATAGGCAATCACTCCATCTAAAATACTATTATTCAGTTGCATCCGGTTAGACTGGAAGCCAATCCTAACATAGTAGCAACGAGGTTAGGCAGATGCTGAATACATTCTACAGGGTTATTTGTAAAACAAAAAACAACCTCGCAGGAGTAAATTACTAACATCATAAACAACAACATTTGTTCTACGACTTTTCCGAAAACAGACAAAAAACGTTCAACTCTCTATACATATGTCCGAACAGCTGATCCAGTTTTGTATGAAAAGTCGTTTTTTTTTGTCTGTTTGGTTGTTGGTGTTTTACAAATAACCCTGTATAACTAATTCGGGGAATTAATGCGTACCAACTGCTGTCAGCCATACTCCTGAGTTGTGCCCTAATTTTAATTCATTTGAGGTCTGCGAGCATCAAATCTCAGAATTCAACCTTTTATGGGTGTCACTTTCAGTTTAATCGTCTTTCATTGACGTTTTGTGAGGAAGGATGCTTTTAAAATGACCAGATTTCCTGCATTCCTGGGCCTTAAATGTATCACTGATATGAGTCAAAACGACAACTAAATGAACAATACTCATTATCCTTTATTTATAAAGCCGTAGCCAAGATTACAAAACCACGATCTCAAATTCGCTCATTAATTCGACGATTTAAGGAACTAAAACTAAATATTTGTATGAAAAACTCATAGCTCATATAACTTACAGCTCATATAACTCATAGCTCATGTAACTCATAGCTCTATACAGGAAACAGCAGATTTAAAAATAAAAAATACCGATGAATATCTTTATGGGAGGCGGTTCAAAATAATGTACGGAATACGTGGTAAGCGTTTGCACGTCGGTGTCCCTTCCCCCAGGCCTTTGCTCTTGGGGAACGCCCTTTTTTTTTGTTTTTAAATTATTATATAGCTTTTGGCACATGAGGATAGTGAAACTCCAAACAAGTGAAGCTGAGAAATTTCGAAATTAGGTCAGTAGTTCCAAAGATAACCTTAACCTGTTTGTAATTTTGGATTTATCAGCCTATACACCGTGACTTTTTAGTCGTCTTACAAAGGTGGTCTACTCGATGTACTCGACATAAAATAGCTCTAGGCGCGATTTTTTTTTGTCTTCCATAATAGGTACAAAGAAAAATAAATAATACTTTAGAATAAAATTTATAAAACATCCTGTTAATGATGTTTACGTGTCAAACGGGAGAACATACCTACCCAGCGCTCGAGTTCAGTAGATCATCGATCGCAACAGGGTGTTTTAACTACGCCATGCGTCATATTACTGAGTAATATTTTTATTTTTAAATTATTAAAGTCTCAAAAATACGTATTTTTTATATTAATGATTAGTTGTCATTGGATACATGAAGTGGGCTGCCGTTGTAAGACGAACGACTAAAAAGTCACGGTATATAATTAATATGTCTGTTTGTTCCCTTGTTAATTAATTATTTCCTTCATCCCTGGTTAATAAACATGTACCTATGTCTGTTCCCTCTAAAGACCAAACTCGTGGGCCAACGTTGATGATTTTTACGTCAATCGAATTGTCTTAATCTTGCGAGTGTCACTAAAGACATGACAGTAATCAAAATTTAAAATGGCGACAGCCAGACGCCATATTGTGAAAAATTTAAAAAATAAAATCAACGCAATAGGTACTGGAAAATCATCTTTAGGTTTCTCAAATCGTTTTTCATTTCGAATGCCCATTTACTCGTATAATAGGTATTAGTGTAGATGAGTCAACTTGAAAACAAAATAAACGCAAATTACTCATACCTATAGCCACAACCAAGATTACAAAGCCACATTCGCAAATTGACGATTTTTGCGAACTAATAATTGTGTGGAATAACTCTTAACTAAATAACTATATTTCTAACAACACCAAAGGCAATTTTAACATACCTAATCTACTTAAATAAAATACCTACCGCCCGTTTGAACCTTGACCGCTAGACTGGCCGTGGTCATCAGGTTTATTGAAGATTAAGAGGATTCTTGGAGCTCACTCTCGGGTCGTTAACTTATGCGTGGCCGACTTTGACCTTGGCCTCGGCCTAAACAATACGTTTGAAGTCCAGTTAAGGAACAGAATTTAGGTTTTAGAGGGATTACGGACATAGTATTGTAGAATGTGGGCGTTTTATTAAGCATAATAAATTAGAGAGAAGTGTTCCGACAGGAGTAGGGTCCGAGGAACTCGTGGCTAAGTAATAACAGCCACACGGGTCGATCTTCAAGGTTAAGCCTCACTTGCCAAGGTCGGTCTGTGGATGGGTAACCATCATTACATACCGAGTTTCCTCCATGCCTCGTAAATCACGTTGAGTCGTTGGTCCCGGCTGTCATTTGTAGATCTTTGAGAGATGTTACAGTCGGTGGCCCGAAAGTCTGACAACCAGTCTTGCAAGGGGTACCGTATTATTCAGTAGTAACTAGGTTGTGGTGATCAGATAGGCAGTCACTCCATGTAAAATACTGGTATTCAGCTGCGCCCGGTAAGACTGGAAGCCGATCCCAATAGGCAGATGATGAAGAGGTGTTCTGACAGTACTCCCATATTTTTTCCAGTTTTATTTTAGTGATTTTATTCATATAGATCTGTTTAAGTCCTACGTCATAGGGGGTGAACTGTGGGCTGGGAGGGAAGTTTTTATTAAGTCAAACGCTAATGGAGGATATGCTGTTTCTTGCTTAATCCTTGTCTTGGGGAAGTTGCCTTCTGTATGGTGTATTTTCAGACACAAATATCTCGATCCGAAACAATTTTGGCTATGCAAATATAATTTAGTGAAAGCTTCTTTTAAGACGAATTTCTTGCATGCACTAAATAAGCACTCAATTTACTATTGAGGTCGAATGGAATTATAACTTTTGGGCAATAAACAGGATATAATTATCATAATGGTGCAATTCTGACGTCAACGGAAGACTGGTAGATGTGGCAGTGCATTTCTGCCTCAATGCCAGACTGAGTAAACTGTTTTCTATGTATTTCTATGAAGACTCTTCCGTAGATGCCAGCAGTGCTCCCTCCTGCTGCGGTCGAGTGGCGACTGCAGACGGCTTAGCAATAGTGCTGTCAGTGGCTGTCAATAACAGAGCGACCAGGGACCAGACTTCTTAGCTATTCTCTAGTAGAGAAAAACCTTCGCGCGTCGTAAATGTGACGGATGCGTTTAGCAAAACTGCAGCTGCATTGTCGCCTTCGTTTATTTTAATCTGGATATATTCAAAGTTCGGGTGAATCGTTTTCTTCTAGACAAGCGTGCTCCATCATAGGCCACGTTTTGGCCAAACGCAAGCCTATAAAGGGTATAAATAGACCCTTAAGATAACATGTCTGAAACGCACTTGCTCTCCCCGTCTTAGCGATATTTTTTTTTGTTCTAGACCATACCTGGGAACCTTCTAGTTACGGAGATATTGGCGGTCAAAGTTCTAACTTTTTCACAAGTTTTTTTTTTTTTAATACATGTTTTTAATGTAAGAATTTTACTTTACACACCTACACGACCCCCGTACTATTCAATCCATCCATCAGCACAATGCTTTGAGTGCTTTCCATCGAGTCCTACCGTAAAACGTGATTTTTCACCCCAAAAAAAAAGTCGATTCCCAGCAATATTTTTTGCGTAAAGTTACTTAGTTTGATGTACAGAATGCTTGGTTGACGGATATGTAGTATAAAGAAAATCAGAACACCACTGTCGTCTGCAATCTGCCAAGCTGTTCGGAATTATAGTTAAGCGAAATATAAAAGGCACCGCTAATCATAATACCTAACTTTCAAGTAAAGTTCCGCGTGACCCTGAATAGAGGTGTACGAGGGCCCTTGACGTAAGATAATATCGATAAAATGCTCATTATCGGCATATCTATCGGCATCGCACACGTGGCTATAGTGGGTCAAATGCTGTCGAACTGCACTCGTCTGTACTTGGAGACAGTTAGCAGTTGTTAGGAGTAATTATAAGGTTAATGTGAATTGTAAGTGGAGCTAACGATACGTTACATTCATTTTAGTAGTAGGTAATAATAGAACTAGTAGACCCATGTATTTCTAAAACAGCTCGGCCAGGGAAGTACAGTACTGGGGGCCTAAAATGACCGCTTAAACAGAATCATCATCATCTGCCTAGCCATTTCCCAACTATATTGGGGCCGGCTTTCAGTCTAACCGGATGCAGCTGAATACCAGTATTTTACATGGAGCTACTGCCTATCTGACCTCCACAACCCAGTTAGTACTGGGTAATACGACACCCCTTGGTAAGACTGGTTGTCAGACTTTTTGGGCCACTGACTGTTTACCGACTGTCAAAGATCTACAAATGACAGCCGGGACCAACGGCTTAACGTGCTTTCCGAGGCACAGAGGAAACTCGGTATTTAATGGGTGGACACCCATCCACAGACCAACCTAGGCAAGCACGGCTTAACCTAAAGATCGACCTGAGCGGCTGTTATTATTTAGCCACGAGCTCCTCGTCTGTAACATTGCCACATTGACAACTATTTTAATCATTTACGTTGCACGCAAAAAATGTTGGCACAGCAGAGTGTAGGCGATTGGTAAAACTATTTCGTTTGTCGGTATTTCCAGCTGTGACCGGTGCCAATTGTCACTGAATAGGTTAGTGTCGTGTGCGCATTAGTTTCCTATGCATTCAGATAACGTTTTTAGTTAGGACTAAACAAAATGTTTGATCATATCGCTTAGTGAACTCCTAGCATAAGACGAAAATCTGCCTTTAATGTTCCACTATAGTGGCGAAATTTGCCTATACTTGGTGAGTGGCCGGAATCTACCACGCGGGCCCTGTGCTAACCAGCACAGGTGGATGTCACAATGTCTTCGATTTTTTGTTTTTAGGACGTGTTAGGTTCCTCACGTTTCCTTCACGGTTTTGAAAGCATGCAAGGTGATGTAAAAAAGAAAGTGCCTGCGTGAGTTCAATCGACGAAAATAATTACGGCAATATATATACGGGTACAATCTACGACTCCTTTTAAAGAAACGTTACCTCCTGCAATAGGAATTTCTCCTGTATCGTGGGTGCGTTTACAAACATTTAAAGCTCACTTACACAAACAGCCAGACCCGGAACAACTGCCTGTAAGCCATACAAATATTTGTTCCGTACGGGAATCGAACCTGCGACATGCAGTGCAGCAGCCAATTGCTCAGTCACTGCGCCAAACTTGCAACTCGTTCCCACTGGACTGCCACAGTTTATTAGCGGATTTAGTTCGCTGTGCTTATCAAATTCAGCTTCATTGGCGAAATACTTATTGTTCAAAATCAAGTAAGTGAGTGAACGCCTAAAACCACAGAAATTATGTCCCAGGGCTTCAAATCTGTGAAGCTCATTGTATCAAGCAACCAACAACAACCACAACACCACACAACAACAATCTACAGACAACAACACAACAACACCACAATACACACAATCAACAACAAACAACAATCAACAACAACAACACAACAATCATCATCGTCACAATCTTAACTAACGAATTTCCATCGAGACACAGGTAGGTATTTACAAAGCCAAGATGCTAAAGATTTCATAAACAAACACAATTTCAAAAACTCGTCTCTCTGCTTTAGTAATTGCAGTGTCAATGACCTTTTTATATGAGGAGCAAAACATACATTGTTTTAGATACATAACTACATACTTATTTACTTAACTTCACCTTAAAGGTTAGCGCACAGTCATAAGCACTGCAAGGGATTTATATAAACAAAGAATCCTGAGCGGCTCGAGGTGAGGCGATCACTTCGAGCCGTTCAGGATTCCTTCTATGAAACTCCATACTGCAACTCACACTTTGGTGCACTGTTAAGACGTCGCCTTGGAGCGGGATTAGCTATAGTAATAAAAATAAGGTAAGTTGATGCCGATCCGGTGTAGTGTGTGCTATGAACTTAAAGACTGTCCCGTTGATCTCGTAGTCGCAATCGCGACTGCTGAGCGTGGGGGTCGGGCACAAAGCGTTTTTTGGTTTTTCCATTAGCAATTTTCCAGTATTATTAGTAACCCGGAGTTGGGAAGTTGGCGTTATGATACCCTCGTGCCTCGGAAAGATCAAGTCGCCGTTAGTCCTGCGCCCGATTTCTCTCCGGTCGTGTCGGATTGCCCTCTCATCAGACTATAAGAGTAAAGGAACATAAAATGCTCCTGTGCCTGCGCACACAGTTGTGCGCTATAATATCTCACGCGCCGATGGCTAATCTCAGCTCAGATTGGCCGTCGTTACCGAAAACGGTCAGAAGGACTATTATGAGTTCTAAAAGGCGAGAAGGTCGAAGAATTTTGGTCGACAGGATTTTCTAGGTACTCTCTTGTGATTATAGAAGTAATCGCTTGTTATTTTGTTACAAGAAATTGCGATAATTAAAGATGTAATGTTTGTAATATGATTGGACCATGTACCTAATTGGAATATTATTTATTGAACGAGCGCTGTCTATTTACACACTAACAAACCAGTTGATTTAGTATGGAACCCGATAAGATCTCTTAAACCTAATGAAGCGCGACTGAGCATACGCTCAACGCGAACCGAGGCGCATTTTATACCAAAAAAATGTCAAGGTCCATCCCACGCCCGTCTTTCCGGGTTCTGACCGTACAACAACCTTTTTTCCGGCCATTGATCACAAAACGCAACCTACAATCATTATAATTATAAAACAGCCAATGACATTTAAAAAGTCCGTCCACAAATATCTCATCGTAAAAGGTTCGTTCAATCCGATACGGATAAATTACGGACGTGGCTTCGTACATCGGACACCGACAGAATCATCATCTGCCTAGCCTTTTTTGTTGGGGTCGACTTCCAGTCGTAACGGATGCAGCTGAATACCAGAATTTTACATGGAGCGATTGCCTATCTAACCTCCACAACCACAACCCACTTAGTACTGGGTAATCCCTTGGTAAGACTGGGTTTCATACTTTTGGGACCACTGACTATCTGTAACGACTGTCAAATATCTACAAATAACCGCCGGGACCAAAGGTTTAACGTGCTTTTCGAGGCACGGAGGAAAGTTAGTATGTAATGGATGTTGGTCACCCATCTACGGACCAACACAGGCAAGCACTGTTTAACCTATAAAATCGACCCTTGCAGCTGTTAACATTTGGCCATGAGCTCCTCACCCACATTGGACACGGACAGATAGATATTTTAATGTTCGGTTAGGACAAGAACTTTACCAAAGTATATTTCAGAGCCAGACACTACTGAAATATCTATCTGCCGTTTCCGTCACTTGCCCGTACCGGTTGGTCTGGTGTCTTCAGCCAGTCTGCAATTTGTTGGTACCAGTCTGACTGAACCTTAATACGGCACTCATGAAAGTGCCGAGGTACTTAAGGGTACTTAAAGTGCAGGCTCCCGGCTTACACAACTTAGACGCAATGTTCAGCGAGCGCTCAAAGAAAGCGATTAAAGCCTACTTCAACATCTCACATGTGTGTCTCAACTGTGTTCTTTGCACTTGGGGGTGTGCATTATGGAGGATAGGCAGGCGTCAAGCGTTTATAACTGTGAAGTTGAAATACAACCTTTTTTCAGTCTTAGGTTTCGCTTAGTTCATAAAAAATAATGCAATCTACGTATAGCCATGGTATAATAATATACTTCGCCTGGTATTCTCTTCCCACGATGGCCCAAGACTACGTCACGATTAGTGTTACCATTGATTGTCCTTTTCAGTAAATTTAGGGACTCATTTAGTGAATGAAAATAAATAAATTACTAACAAGCTTAACTATTTAGTAACTCGTGTGATTCATCTATTTAGTTTTAAACTAATTTAAAAATTGAATTATTAGTTCATAATTGCTTTGTTAAGTTAAAAAATGCATTTTGATCGGGTAATTCAATCACACACCGTGGCAACACATCAACAGCATCGCAACTGATGACGTATTCTTGGGCCAATCACGTGACCTAGCTGTCACGGGAAGAGAATACCAGGCGAAGTATATTATTATACCATGCGTATAGCAAGTTAAATTGGATGCTTAATTAATTATGCACATCATTAACATGACATTGATTAAGTTCTGCAATTGATGGCCGTAATGAACGTCATCGCGGGAGGGTGATTCAGCAACGATTCGCGTCACTAGATTAAAATTTTGTAATTAATTTACCATTCAGTTGGATTATTCTATTAAAATTTAATTTTGAACTAGAATGAACTAATAAATGCCAGCAAAATGTTGAGAAATACGCTTTTCTATGCATTAATTGGTAAAGTAAATGTATGCAAATGACACAGCTATTCATATTTTTTGTGTGTTTTGGAACGTAAGCAAAGATACTTAAGTCGTTTCAGATTATATTTGAAGCACACATAACAACATAAATGATAATAATATATCTTTCCATATTAGTCGGAGTTCTGCCCTCGGAGCAAGTAAACACTTTGATCAATGCTTAATCTTTTCGTAATAAATAATAGTGGGGGAGTCCCAATCTTGTTTTCTATCTAGTTTGTTCTAACTGTTGGGAAAACAACACCTTTGTTTGTCGAATTTAAACTTTTGCTGTTTTCGTGCAGTATTCTCTCAGTTATGTAAGGTTTTTTTTAACCATACTTTACTATCACTACATAGTATAAAACAAAGTCGCTTCCCTTTGTCTGTCTCTATGTATGCATAGATCTTTAAAACTACGCAACGGATTTTGATGCGGTTTAATAGATAGTGTGATTCAAGAGGAAGGTTTATATGTATATATTGCACCCGTGCTAAGCCTGGGCGGGTCGCTAGTAATATTATAAATGCGAAAGTAACTCTGTTTGTTATTGTTTTTTACCTTTTAAACTAAACCGCTGATTGGATCTTTATGAAATTTGGCAAGGAGATAGATTATATCCTGGGGAAAGACATAGGCTGTTTTTCGCACACAACGCCATAAAAAGTCCACTTAAGCTTCAATTATCTGCGTAGTGATAGACTTAATAATCTTGAACAATACAGAACCAACTTTTCACAATGATTACCTGAAACAAAAACACAATAAATTAATGACCGCCCAGCTCAATATTATACGCTTTTTCAATTGTTTTGGGACTCCCGAAACAATTAAATTGGTAGACATAAAGGTATCTACAGATTAGTTCGATTTTCATCTCCCCTGCATAACCACTAGGGTCTGATGAAGGGCGGGCGTGATGAGGGACTAATAAAGTTGACATTGTATAACAATTACCTATTTTAATCTGAACTAATTTATAATTATATTATTAGATTGTATTATATTGTTGATTGGCCTAGAACTCGGCCACTTTGAAATTGGTAGTTAATTTTAATATTTCTACACCGGCAACGGTCGTGTATGTGAAACTGTTTAATATTAAGATATCAATGTATTGTACCATATACTTAATTTGAATAAAATACCTATGACTTTTGATTGTTTTTGTGGTTTATCGATCAACCATTTTTTTTTTCATCGTGAGGAAACCACAGCATACCAGAGAGATATTTCTCGACGGCATGTAAAGCCAATTCAGAAGCCAGTGGGTGGCATAAATACTCTGACACCGGGTTAGGCACTAACCATTCGATAAAGAAGAAGGAGAATAAGTTTTTTAACCTGCTCAGGTGGAGATTCATTAATTACTCTGCCCTGCAGTGTAAATGTGGTGCTGTTCCAAAAACGATGGGGCACTTAATATCGCGTCCTGCGTGTCCTGTTGTTTGTTCACTACAGGAACTGATGGACGCTACCGAAAGCGCCAAACTAGTAGCTCAGTTCGGGGCTGACACAATTTAGATTGCCATCGACACGCTAAGAAGAAGAATAAGTTTTTTATGATTTTTACAGTTATCACAGCTAAGAGCAACAAGCATCTATGCCATTCATATGGATTGTTTCGGTTTCACAGATGCTGTCGCCACAAATACATATCAATCGTCTGTTAATATTCGATTTATTTTAACCGCAGTGTCGATCGTCGAAAATCGAGCAAATCTGTAGGCACCATAAGGCTTGTTTTCACATTTTAAACCCGTGTATAAAAACACAGGTGCGTAAACATTGTCAGCGGTTTCATTAACTCTCTCGATAAAGAAAAACATTTTCAGCGTACGTATCAGAGCGTAAACGTTTATAGCCGAAAATGAGCTTCATAGCCAAAAATGAGCATTTTAATTCTTGACTTCAGTAAACAGTTATGGTAACACTGTGTAACCGGATAGATGATTGCATTCTGTTGTTATTATCTTAGTGGTGATTGCAAACTTATCAATAAATTAAAAAGACAAATCCTGTAGGTCCGACTTATAAAGAAACGTTACTTCCTGCAATAGTACTTTCTCCTATAACGTGGGTGCATTTAAACTCACATACACAAACAGCTAGACCCGGAACAACTACCTGTAAGCCATACAAATATTTATCCCGTGAGGGGATCGAACAGGCGACACGCAGCTCAGCAGTCAATCGCTCAGCCACCAGTGCCTTCAAATCACTTATCATCTCCCAAACCCTCTGACCTGCTAATATTTTGCAAAGAGTTTTCGTACATGATCTAGACAAAGAATAAGGATATTAGTTTTTTTCATGGATCAGGGAAGGTACTCGAATATGTATATGTAGGTCGGACTAAGTCACTTGCAAAGTGCTAGTCTACAACACTTTAACATTTTTCATGTTAGAATGTTCTGGTTTTTTTCAAAAACTGTAATAAAATTATTATAACTAGAAGACGGGATATTTAGCATGTTTATTGTTTTCTTTGAGTTCCCGATATTTCGGCGTTGACGGGTGGGTGTTTATGAGCAGACAAATCGGTCTACCCTCTTTCTTGTTCATTTTTTGCACTCAGTACCGCTACCACTGTCACTCACAACTCGATTCTGTTCCCGACACACGAGACTCACTTTGTCTGCTCGCGATCTTTTTTTGGCACTATTCCGCTTTTTACACAGCTGGACCATGAAAGTTTAATATCTTATAACTGTAACAAAATCCTTGAAAATCGAACAAAATGCGGAACATATTTCTGTGTTTTATAAAACTTTACTGGGATTTCAGATTGCATGCAGTTTGCAAACGTAGTATAAAGCAGATCATCAGGTCACGTTAAAAAGAGTTGATACTTTTTGTTGTGCATTTTTTCTTAAATTCAAGAACACTTTTTGTTGTATTTTCGTACAAAATGACAAGAAAATTGTGGAAAATAGCCAAGAGAGTTATCTTTGAGTTCTAAGGCAAGACGAGAGTGTTTTGTTGTTATTAGATCTATCTACATAGTTTCTTTTGCATTTTATTCTTTTGCATTTCTTTGTAAGTAACGATTCTTTGTATATGGCCGAGAAACATAAGTAGAATTGGGCAGACCACATCGCGAGGACTACAGACACAGGTGAAGCCAGCGCGTCCTGCTCAGGTAACCAGGTAACGGAAACGGACCCCGCGGCAGACCATTGCAACGATGGCGAGATGATATCGTCGCACTGGGAGAGATAGAGTGGACCAGAACGGCCCAAGATAGATACAGGGTGTAAACAGACCCTTCACATAGCCGTCAACCAAGCATTCTGTACATGAAAGTAAGTGATTTTACGTAAAAATTATTGCTGGGAATCGACTTTTTTTTTAGGGTGAAAAATCACGTTTTACGGTAGGACTGGAATATAATATGGAAAGCACTCAAAGCATTGTGCTGATGGATGGATTGAATAGTATGGGGGTCGTGGAGGTGTGTAAAGTAAAAATCTTACATTAAAAACATGGATTTTAATAAAAAGTTGGGACTTTGACCCCCAATATCTCCGTAACTAGAAGGTTCCCAGGTATGATCTAGAACAAAAAAAGGATCGCAAAGATGGGGAGAACAAGTGCCTTTTGGATATTTTAAGGGTCTATTTACACCCTTTATAGTTTTAAACAAATGGAGTAGGCTTTCATAAATAGATGGATGACCCCTTAATAGGTTTAGTTAAATTATATTTAAAAAAAGGTTTTTTTTTTATTAATATAGTTACGACAGATATTACTACCAAATGGTATACAGCCAATTACAATAACAAAACTCGCCCCTACGTATGACCTACCACGAGAATTAAACTGGTACAATGTGGGTGTACTAAAAAAATACACGCAAAACAGGCATGATGTTATGTTGTTGGTGTGTTATGCTGACTGTACTACAATAGAACGTTTTATATGACTTATTTATTTATTTTCGTAAAAGTACTTTGCTTGCGAAAGTAATTTATAGGCTGTTGTATTTTTTGGCTAACTTTCACGCGCCGTCACTTAGTTGGGTTATGAATGTTTTGTTTATTTTGAAAATATTTGCTAATACATGAAAATCATGGACCGAGATATTTTTGCAATAACTTCCGAGTCCGACTTTGATCTAACAAAAAAAAAATATGCAAACGAACAAAGTTATAAAAACCTATTAATAAAGCGTCTTTCCTACAATGTGTTAAAGTGATATGATATTTAAATAATTAACGTAGAAATATAAAATACACAAGCAAATGAAACAGTGCAAAGTTACTTAACGATTCGATTCATTCATTTAAATTTATTTGTAAATGTAATGTTTATACAAATCACTACAATTATTATAATATGCCTACTGAATGGAGAGATATTTCCCAAGTTTTAATCTAGATCTGGGCAGTCAGTGTTCTTGCAACTTTGCTCACGTACTCATACATTTCCACCTAAAGAAAAACCAGTTTGATTGAAATACCTCTTCTTATTATCAAGAAAACTTCAGTAAGATTTACATAAAAACGCCAAACAGAGATTGATTACGTTCCAAAAAGGAAAAAAGAAGTACTCGAAAATATTCTCTTTGCTTGAGTTGTGGTGGTGAATAAATGATTTGATCGATCCTTCATTTTGTATCCCAGTTGGATCACTGTTTGTAGAAATTAGGTTCAGGGAAAAAGTAATGAATGGAGTGCTAAACCTGAATAGAGAAAAAAAACTGAGTAGAAAAACAATACAGTATTGACCGCCTTCCGCATTCAGGAGCTTGTTTAAGGTAGTTGGCCCATCGCTACCGTTAATTGTCAATTATACATAATGTTTTGCCCGCAGCTGATAAACAGGTAACACCAAAATCTAAAATTCTATACGTTCATTCATTGTTTGTATAATGCCTACTGTTACTTCATAAGACGATTTACAAGAAGAAAGCATCTGATTCTCGGTAGCGGGAGAATAAATGTAAACAAACCCTGTGGAGTTCATCTAATGTTAGACACTCGTGAGCTTGTGACCCGAAGTCCTCCACACCAATTGTGTAACATAATTTTCTATCCCATAGATAAGAATTTTGAAAAAAAGTCACTATGTTTGAAAGTATTGTCTGTTCTAATAAATAATTAACAGTGGTTGAATTGACAAAAAATAATAATGTGTTATGCAATCACCCAGCACTGGTCTGGTCGATAACGTTAAGAAGGAATGGAAGGCTGAGGCCTTCCATTCCTTCTTACTCCGTGTACCCGTTAACATGTTCGGGGAACCGGGGTAGCCCGAATTTGTTCCTCTCCGTATTCACTAGTTTTGCTTCACTGCTTCGTTTATGGCGATTTCTTTTGATTAAACCTTTATTTGGTGAAGGTTTGAATGTGAGGTAGAGGTTTCAAAGAGTATGTGTGGGTGTAGGTTTGTATCCATGTGTGAGAAAAACAAGAGTATTTTGTTTATATTGATTTACATAATACTGTGTTAAGACCAAAAATCTGACAACCAGCCTTACCAATGGGTATAATATTATCCAGTAACTGGGTTGTAGAGGTCAGATAGGCAGTTGCTCTATATACATACCTCTCGCCTGTAATACCTGAAGAGTGAGGCAGAGGTGTACCGAATAGTACACCCACATTTCGCAAGTTATGTTTTTAAGCCCGATGTATTAGGGGGCAGGCCTATTGTCATCAACCGGGCACAAATCCAAACTCCGTGGCTGCTACTGAGAAGTTCCTGATGGAAAAAACCCAATATCACTTCGCCCGACCCGGAAACCCAGGACCTCATGGTCAGCATTCGCGCTTGCGACAACTAGACCAACGATGCAGAAAATACTTGTTTCACTAATATAATAATATTTTCAAAACTTTAAGAATTTATTTATATCTATTGATAATACTGCTTGTGTTTGTTGAAAACAATTTAACTAAAATGCTATAGGATGAACTGTATTTACGATTCACTAATTGACGTCATTACGTTACGTTAACACCGCGCCCTCGTGCTAGGGCCTCTGGCTTGTCGTAGGACAATATCGATCATCATTCTCCTGCCCTTATACCAATTCATTTGGGGTCGGCGCAGCATGTCTTCTTCTTCCATACTTCTCTATTACTCGTCATCTCAGCAGTCACCTCCTTTCTAGCCATATCATCCTTCACACAGTCCATCCAGCGTTTCTTTGGTCTTCCTCTACTCTTATAGCCATCTACATTCAAGCTCAATATTTTCTTCACTACATTTTCCTCATTCAACTTTTCAGACACCGGCGCCACTTTCAGACTTCCTTTTATGTTTCATTCCTTATTTTATCCATTCGCGTTACACCACACATCCCCCAATAAAACAATATCGATCAACAGAAAATAAATAAAGTTATACCTATAAATTTTCGGAGAAAGTGACGTTTTATTAAAATAACTTGTCGCGCTTCTCAGAGAAATTAATAAGAAGAGTGAAGGTGAAATGCATTCTTCGAACTTTTACAAATTAGAAAATTCTTTTGAAAAGTGATTTCGTCGAGATGAAAGTTTTGAATTCTCGCAAAATATTTACTTCAAGAAAATAAAGGGTGTCAAAGAACCCGTCACGAAGCCGTCAATCAAGCATTCTGTATATCAAACTATGTTTAACACTGCGCAAAAATTATGGCTGGAACATGTATTTTTTTGCTGTGAAAATACACGATTTACGGTAGCGCTCAATCTGACGCACTTAAGACATTGTGCTGATGGATGTATTTAAAATAAAGTTAAACTATTTAAAACTGTATTTGAAAAAAGTGTGAAAAAATGGAAATTTTACAATATCTCCGTAAGTAAAAGGTTTTCAGGTATGGTCCAGTATAGAAGTATCGTCGCAATGACGGGAACAAGTAAGTGCCTCTCGGCTTCGTTATGGGTTACCCAAATTATAAGCTGAGGGTAAAGTAATTACACACTCACTCCACACACCACTCCACTCTACATTCCTAAATACACAGTTCTACAATTACTATTTATTTGAAATATTTTGACTGTAGCAACTGTTAGTGAAAGTGTGAATACAAAAGTGAAATTCTTTTGTAAATAAACTTCCTTTTCTAAGACCACGATTTAGAAAAATATTTTTCTTTTAAATAGAGAATCTATTTATTAATATAAGTTCGATAAGGCCTTGGGTTTGATTTCCAGGTCACGAAAAATATTCTAGGGCTTTTTCATTTCCAGTTTGATGGCAATAGGCTCGCTCTCTATTAAATGGGACTTAAACAAAACTGGCGAAAAGTGGGTGTAATATTTACCTACACCTCTGTCGTTTCCCTTGGGGATAATAGGCCTGATATTCGTCGTGACAACATCATATAATATAGTATCTTTAAAATATGTTATCAAGTAAGTAACGAAAGCCTTAGCAATACACACTGGAAGCTCCATGGTTTATTTATCAACATAAAAATAGCTGAACAAATATTAGCTCGCAGCACCGCGTCGAACTAGAGTGATATCCAATATGAGTCAACTGTGCCGTGACGTACACCTCAGGATTAGACGAAGCATTGGAAGATTGCTACCTTCGGCTTTGTATGTATT
This sequence comes from Noctua janthe, assembly GCA_910589295.1. NCBI lineage: Eukaryota > Metazoa > Arthropoda > Insecta > Lepidoptera > Noctuidae > Noctua > Noctua janthe. Next base: position 4,239,178 of record OU342556.1, on the reverse strand, counting down.
TACCAAAGATATTTAAATACAATGTAGAAGGGACACCGACGCCAAAACGGTTACCACGTATTCGGTAAGTACAATATTCTGGACATTAGACATAGAACTTTTTCACCGGTAATTTAATAAAATATCAGCTTTTCCATACATTTTGACCGTGGAGGTATTGTAGGAGAGAGCTGTTTTTTTTAACTTTCCCTGACACGGGATTCGAATCCAGGACCTCATGCTCAGCAGTTTCGCCTGGGACTATTCGACAAACAAGGCAGCTAAAGTCAAGTTTTTTTAAAGCAGAAATTCAAATATGTAGGAATAATACTTACTTCACCCAACCATCTTACTTAGGCCGCAGCGCCCTCAATAACAATTACTTCAAACTAACTCCCTCAGAGTACTGAAAGTAAAGTAATGGATACCGAGAATGACTTGAACCGTTTTAGCACATTCACAGTACCACAGTTCACAGGTGTGGCTTTCTGTTAATTTCCCCAGAGAACTATGAGCATCCCAGTGTTTATGTAAATCTTCGACATTTGAAAGCTTTCAAAGAATTACTGTGTTTTGTATTTGATTGATTTCAGATATTAGGTTACTACTATTATTTTTAGCCTATCTCATCCCACTCTTGGGCAAAGGTTGACGCTATGACTTTCAGCTCTTTCAATCAAGGGCTCATCTCATAATATGCTTTTATTATGTTGAGGTCGGCTTCCATTCTAACCGGATACAGCTGAATACCAGTATTTTACATAGAGCGCCGGCCTGGCTGAGCTCCACAACATAATGAGTTTTGGGTCAGTAACAATGCCAACACCACGAAAACTATTCTTCCCACACACTTTTTGTTATTCGTTAACACAAACAGAATCGTCCATGATAACGATGCTGACACTAGTTCATATAAATCACAAGAGTTCGTTACTCCCGCTCAATATATCACGATAATTTTATTGTTTTGCTGTGGACGCGTGTGAAAGTATTGTCTGGTATTATGGATATCTCACTAATAAAATTGAATGGATACGTAGAATGCCAGAAACTGAAACTTGAACCTGAAACTACAGGAACATTTAAAAAAAAGTACACCAGCCATCAACGAGCAGGATAAATCACTGGTATACAAACATAAAATTTTATACAAGAGTTCTTCAATCTTGTAACGTAAATATAAGGTCTATCTTTTCATACACGAAATATTTTAAGAGTAACTTCTATAAGTCGTAAAGTCGCCATAACAACGAAAAAAAAAAATATCTGAGTGTTTTTTTACGAAATTATTATAATTCTAAAATTTTTTGAGACTTTTTGCATAAAACCTTTACTCCCATATTCTAACAATGACAGTAGGTAAATACGACGTAGTAAACTAGCGTAATGGATGCTTAAAAATAAGGAGTCAGTATTTATATTGTGGGTCAAGTAATTTTAAATTATTTATTTTTATAAAAAATATACTCAGATAAAAAAAAAATCCCTTGAAATGGCTTTGTTATAGCCGTTAGATGATTCCCTGAAAATATTTCGTGTATGAATAGTTAGACCTTATATACTAACTCGGACGGGACGGTTGGCGCAGTGGCTGAGCGATTGACTGTTGCGATGCATGTCGCGGGTTCGACATTCGTACGAAACAAATTACCTATTTGTATGCCTTGCAGGTAGTTGATCCGGGTCTGGCTGTTTGTGTATGTGAGTTTAAATGTTTGTAAATGTACCCAACGATTCAGGAGAAATTCCTAGTGTGGGGCAAAGTTTCTTTAACAAAAAAGGTCGAAGTCAACTACCGATAGAAGATCTCGTCGAGCACATTATGGCTCGTGATTACCTATACAGACTTAGAAAGAATTCAGCTTCGAAACTTAGGCTCTAATTCATGCGTCTCCCTTCTAAATCTCGAAGTGGGTGCAGCACCTAAATAGTATTGTGTTAATTTACTCTTAATCTGGTAGGTATCACAATTAGCGATCACACCGCCGCCGCCGTTGTGACCTGAATATAATGGTTCTGTAAATGAGCTTTGTTGAAATGTTGATGTACGCTAAAGAAAATTCGCATGCCCTGAAAATATAACCTTGTAGAATTCGAAGTTACGACCCCTCGCTAACCAGTAGCCACTTTAGTTGTGAGTACAGCTGTTTATGACGTACCATTGCTTTGCGGATGTAAACGAAATTTTTCATCATTACCAAAGGTAATAATCATCCTGTATCAATCCCAGATAACTAAAGCTTACCGGCACGCTATGACGTCATATTATTAAGTGATTGTTTACGTTTTTTACGTACTCGAGTTGTGAGTCCTACCTGTGATAACAGTAGCATGTGAGTTCATTCAACAATGAAGAAAGGGCTTGGAAGATTTTGTATGAAGCCTGGCCGGCCTAACTTCCGCCATTTTATTTTTTTTTTCAAATTTGCGGTCACGTTTCCGAGAGAGCTTTCAAAGTTAAACTCCATTCACTAATGGCATCTTCAGCTCAACTTTGATGTCTTATATCCACTTTAGAAAATTTTGTCTCATACAAAACTTGTTTGTATTGATGCCAGCTATCGATTGGTATAGGTTTTATGGATGGCTATTCAAATCAAATTTGTTCTGAAGATGCCTCTAGTGAATGGACCTTGCATAATAATATGTAAGACGGAGTGAGCCTATTGCCATCAAACGAGTGGAAATAGACTTCGGATTGCTACTGAATTACATAATGGTAAAACTCAAGAAGCCAAACAATTAGATCATCAGTCATCACAAAATTCTATCAGCGATTTCTTTGTTCAATCCTGCCAATCACGTGGAAAGACATTGTACAAATAAAAAAATATCGACTCCAATAATCATAATATTCTAAAATTCCTAACAGTAAACACCTGCTCCCTCAAATGACTAACACCGGCCTCCACATATTTTCCTTCCATTCAACAAACTCAGTACGTAAGAAAACAATGCCAGTATCATAAGGACAACGAAACAACACAACAATGTGTTTTTCTTTACTAGAATTTACATTCTTAGTCACAATTTTATTCTTATCTGTCCGTCGCAAAAGCGTAACACTTTATTGATTCATGCTATATTTACGTCAAATGTGTCTAAATGAGGATGTTATTTTGACCCCATGTGTACGCAAGAGTATGGTATCGTGTTATGGTGTGTAGGCATGAGGAAGTCTATTGTGAAACAATGACTAATGAAAACTTATTTTCCTGGTGTCCCTATCTAAAATATGGACATTTTGTTTGAGGAAGATTATTGTAGATGACCACAAACAAGGATAAGGACAAAGTATTGTATATCAAGCTCATTCTACACAATCAACAGACAAGGTTTAAACGAACCCTTCGCGAAGCCGTCAAGCAAGCATTGTAGATGACCACAAACAAGGATAAGGACAAAGTATTGTATATCAAGCCATTCTACACAATCAACAGACAAGGTGTAAACGGACCCTTCGCGAAGCCGTCAAGCAAGCATTGTAGATCACCACAAACAAGGATAAGGACAAAGTATTGTATCTCAAGCCATTCTACACAATCAACAGACAAGGTGTAAACGGACCCTTCTCGAAGCCGTCAAGCAAGCATTGTAGATGACCACAAACAAGGATAAGGACAAAGTATTGTATATCAAGCTCATTCTACACAATCAACAGACAAGGTGTAAACAAACGCTTCACGAAGCCGTCAAGCAAGCATTGTAGATGACCACAAACAAGGATAAGGACAAAGTAGTGTATATCAAGCTCATTCTACACAATCAACAGACAAGGTGTAAACGGACCCTTCTCGAAGCCGTCAAGCAAGCATTCTTATTGCTGAGAGACGACTTTTTTTTTGGGGTGTCAAATCACATTTTACGGTAGGACTCAATATAACGCAATCAACACATTACGCTAATGGATGCATTGAATAGTACGGGGGTCGTAGCGGTATTTAAAAGTAAAGTGTAATCTTAAAAACTTGCGTTTAAAAAAAACTTATAAAAAAAAGAAAACTTGGAATTTTGACCCCCATTATCTCCGTTACTAGAAGGTTCCCAGGTATGATCATGACTAGAACAAAAAATGATTGCAATGACGGTGAGAACAAGTGCCTTTCGGTTTCGTTAAGGGTATTTTTTTTACACCCATTATAACTTTTCGGCTACTTGGACACAGGCCTCTCTGTGGAAGAATACCATAATGCACCACGCAGAGTGCAGGTTGGTGAATGTTTCATCATCATATGACTTGGATTTATAGGGTTCCGTACCCGAAAGGTAACCAACGGGACCCTATTACTAAGCCGGCCGTCTGTCCGTCTGTCTGTCAGCGGGCTGTATCTCATGATCCGTAGTTGTAGTTGAATTGTTCACAAAATGTGTTGCCGTCGTGTTGTTGTTACCGCTATAACAACAAATAATAAAAATAAAGCGGGCTACGATGGCACGGAACTTCATGCGCGAGTCCGACTCTCACTTGGCCGTTTTTTTTTTTGTTCAGAGACATGACAGTTTCTTCACGACGTTTTAATTGACCGTTTTGAGTGATGAATTAAATAAATTACAAAGAAACCTTAATTTATTATTTCAAAGCCGCAGAGTTCGTGCATTTTTAAAATCACTAAGAAAGATTGTTAATGTCAGACTTCTAATCATTTATGCTGTCTGCCTTTTTAAAGAAGATCCAAGATTAAAGTAAAATTTTAATCTCTGAGCTTCAAACAGAGCTGAGAGTTATTTTTGACATAGCTTTGTTTAACTTTTCTTCGCATTGTATTGTGTACCTACCTATTAAAAACTTTGACGTTTTCGCAAACCGTGAAGGGGTTGGGTTTCCAGTATAATTATATATATTATAGTGTAACTTTCGCAACTTTTTTATTGGGCAATACCGGAAATTCTAAATTTAAAAATAAAAATATTTGCATGACTGCCAATCCCGACGGCTTAACGTGTATCCAGAATTAAGAGATTGCTTCCAACAGCTGAAGGCACTATAAGTCTACCTTAACCTTGCAAACGATCGATACGGCCAGTACCTTAAAAAAAACAGCTGTTTCGTACAAAAGTGCAATAACTACGTGTAGGTACACGTAGGTATTGCACACTTGTTAAAATGTGTGGAACAGCATTATTTTTTTAATTACCTATGATAATTTCGATGATAAGTTCAGAATGACGTACCGAACGACGTGGTAACCGTAACTATGTGCGTAGGTGTCACCTCCACACTGTATGCTAATCTCGCGGATAACTTTGATTTGCTTCTCTGTTACCCGATCATCATAATCTGGATCTTTTCAAGGTTCAAATGAAACTTCTTCTTCTAAGCAGGCGTGCTTCACCCTAGGCCGCATCATCGCTTCACATTAGGCGAGTTGCAGCCAAACGCAAGCCTCCAGAGTGTATTAAAAAGAAAATGCTGCGTTTTAATTTTTATCTTACGTCGTAGTTGTTACCAGGAACCAGGGAACGAGAGTTGGAGAAGCAACAGAGAAGCAAGACGTATGCAAAGCCGCCGTAGCCGCCATTTTGTGTCTACTGGCTTCCTTTCTACCTCAACTTTTATTAACAAAGAATGTTAGTCCTCCAGGTACAATTTAAAATATTAAATTCCGTCGTAACACACTCAGGTGGTTCCTCTACCTGTACTTACCTTTTCTATTAATTTAGCCGCATACTTCCCTGGAGAGCCCGCTGAGGGTACGAAGTTACACAAAGTTTAAACGGTTACTGCGTTAATTTTCACTGTAGGTTACGTACCTAAGAGTATATCTATATATATAAAATGGTAAACTGACTGACTGACTGACTGGGTGATATATCAACACACAGCCTAAACCGCTGGTCTTGGAGACATAAAACTTGGAGAGTGTGTTATTTGTGAAGAGTAAGTATCCACTAAGAAAAGATTTTTGGGAATGCCACCCCTAAAGGGGTAAAATAGGGGATGGAAGTTTATATGAAAGTCCGTCAGTTATTAAGTTAGGATCTTCAAACTCTGTGTTTAGGCTGACGATTAAAAATTAATTTATACGTATTACAACGTTTTTGATAATACTACCCCCGAAGGGTTAAAAAGGGATATGAAGGTAAGTAATCGGATATTTTTCGACATCCACGCGGGCAAAGCCGCGTGCAAAAGCTAGTTATGTTATAAGCCCCGAATTGAAGGTCGTGATCAGACCCATATCTTGTAAAATTAGATATGTCAAACTTACCAACAGATTCTATGACTGTCTTACTGGGTGTTTTATGTGATGTCAGTTCTGTCAGAGAACTGAAAAACTGGATATGCCGTAAATATATTTATTAAGTAAACTAATTGTATACATTATTAATTAAAAACTATTAAATAATCTAACATATTTAAACTAACTATAAAAGGGCATCAAAAAACTCCTCCTCAACGCTGTCAGCTGGTAATGTGCCCGTGAGACCGGCGGCGTTGCCACTTTGTATGGCAACACTTAGCCTCTGGCCAAAGTAAAATTTCTGCAAGGCTTTTCATATAAGAATAAGAATAATTTAATAAGAATAATTTATTTAAAAAGTATTACAAAAAGTGTACATTTAAGCGCAGTAGTATTATTTCTCATACTAATTATAAGTACTTATAAGTAATCTATAACTAAAATATATTTTATAGTCGCAAGTATTCAATAGTTCAATTTAGATGTCAGCGACCTGCCCGAACTAGGTTTATTTAAACCTGTGTTTCAGGCCATCACTTTACCTAGCACAATTCAATAAGGACAATAAAATTATAAAATATGAAGGTAACGTGCCTGAGAGTTCTCGGGTCCATTACAGTGACGTTGAAACTACAGAACGCCACCTCTACAAATTCTTATCCTACTAAAGAGTATCAATTTGAATTTGACAGCATTATAAATTCAAAACTTTTCAGCAGTGTTAATCGTCTACGATTGGTTGACAAAACGATCCGTTACAAAAAATAGTAACCGAGTTGAAGCCGGACCCAACAAAGGCCTAGAAACTTTTTCTGATTCAAACACGAAACAATAGTAAAACGATACACAGTTCCAGTAACTTTTAATGAAACTCTGTCGTTTAACTGAACGAGTTTGTCGGAACAATAACTTTTAGATTGCGTTGAACATTGTTTGCGCCGCAATGGATTGATTCCATTTGCGCAGTCCATAATAGAAAAGTATTGTTATTGTATTGGTATTTTATTGGCGACAAAATGAGCGTGCTTTGTCGTGGCTTATTTCTTTCCGACCCCTGTGCCCGATACCTTGTCCCATCGGCACAAATGACCAACTTCCATACATTTAATTTTCATCCTATATTTACATTATATACAGACTACAAATAGAACTAAACTAATTATAAAAATAAGACTAAAAGTAAGAAAATATAAACATCTAAACAACGACGACAATAGGACACTTAGGCGTCAAAGTACTCCTCCGCATCGCTGTCATCTGGAAACGTGCCCAGAAGACTGGCAGCATTGCCACGCTGAATAGCAATGCTAATTCTTTGGCCAAAGAAAGACCCAGCCCTCTGGTCACGCGAAGTGTCGACCAGTCGGCGAGAGATTTCCTTAAAAAGGAGACGCGCACTCACTCCTATATTTAACTCCTGTAAATCATCATCATTAGCCTACAGAAGTCCACTGCTGAACATAGGCCTCTTTAATAGCAGGCCACTTAACTCGATTTTCGGCAACTCTCATCCAGTTGCTACCAGCCACCTTGCGACTGACTGACTGGGTGATATATCAACACACAGCCCAAACCGCTGGTCCTAGATACATGAACCTTGGAGGGTGAAGAAGACCGTCGCTCCACCGAGCGTGAGGGCGTCTCACCTTACGTTTGCCGATTCGCGATCTCCACTCAAGAACACGTCTACCCCAACAGTCATCGGTTCTACGGCTAATATGGCCGGCCCACTGCCTGTAGGTGATGATTTTACAAAAAGCCTTCCTCAAAGTACAATGAAAAATATTAAGTTTGTATGCTCAGTGCTGTAGGCTGCACATTGTCTAGATTTTAATAATGTAGAAATGCGTTCTCAGGTGCGTTATTATTTAACAAAGAAAACGTTCTTTAATTTTTTATATTTCATATTCCGTTTTATATTGATTGCTAACTGTATAGCTACACACCGCGTAGACTTAGATTCGGTGGTATATTATTAGGGTCTATTGTTAGATGTCAGATAATATTTCATGGTATCAGGACACTTACGTGAAAGATATTTGCGCGAAGGACACTTGCGTGAGCCTACTTGCGGGAAAAGACATATACGTGCATGGACTTTTGCGGGAATAGACTTTCGCGTGCATGGACACTTGCGCGAATAGACTTTTGCGCGAACGGACATTTGCGAGCATGAACACTTGCGCGACTGGACACATGGGTGTCGTTTTTTTCGTTATCCATGATGGAAAAACCGAAACTTTCCTCAGCGCCATCTTCGATTTTCATTTTGACCTCATTTTTGTTATCAGCGACCCCGAAAACCACGATGTTAAGTCGCGCAAAAGTCCAGGCGCGCAAATGTCCTTTCGCGCAAAAGTCAATTCACGCAATTGTCAATGTGCACAAAAGTCTGTTCGCGCAAAAGTCCAATCGTATTTCATACATCTATTGTACACAAAAGCTGTCAAACAATCAGGTGTCCCCAGAGAAAATATATCTGAATATCGAAATAAGGCCTAAAAATCTCCGAGCTATTCTATCTATTTAGTTGAATGAACCACACTTCAAACACAGATTATCACGAACAAAACCTCACACGTCCATATTTTATTAATCTCAATATCTAAAAGCTTTTCAATTTTCTTTTAAACAAATACGAGACACATTCTAACACATCATGAATTTTCTATAAAGGTTTAATAAGATAAAATATACATTGTGAAAAGTTAAGCGAAAAGCGGTGAAACGAACGAGAAAAATATAAAACCAGTCAGGCATGATGAGTATGAAAGAACTTGAAAATGGTTAAATTGTTGATTTAAAACGTCGATCATAATATTTGAGCAGTAAAAGAGTAGAAAGGGAATTTCAAAGGCTTTAATAAAATATTCAACCGCCTCGTTGGCCTAGTAGTCACATGCACGACTGCTGAGCGAGAGGTCCTGGGTTCGATTCCCGGGTCGGAAAGCCACGGAGTCTGGATTTGCGCCCGGTTGATGGCAATACATGAGACTTAAACATAACTGGCGAAATGTGGGTGTACAATTAGGTACTTCTCGTTGGCCTATAATCATAAAGTTTGGCAAGAAGCAATTTCTTACAACACATGTAAAGAAAAAAATCTGAAAACCGTACATATGTAGTTTAATAACAAAATACCGATAAGTTAGTAAGGAACCCTCTGCACCAGTCCAATTCGTACTTGGTCGTTCATTTCTTACTCGCGTTTACAGCCATAAGTTTGTAATACTTGCATTTTACTATTATTGTAGTTTTTTCAGTAATTTCTGTCTTCACTTTTAAAAAACAAGAGCCCATCCTCCCCAAATTAAGCTAAACAAACCACGATCAAACATCAATAACACCACCCTCTGTTGGACGCAAAAAGTATTAAAAACCACAAGGGCTTGGCGCTATCAATCATCATAGTTTACACATCACTGCTCGAAGGGCGATAACCCGAAGAATCTGCAAGTAACACTCGAAAAGAAAAACTGTATTATGTAAATCAACTACGCCCTGACATCCGATCCTCTCAAAAAGAAATTTAATTTGAATGTAAAATCGTCCAGTCAACGGCTTTTTTGTTCATTCGCCCTTTTTTTATTGGTCAGACGGGCGCTTGCTTGAAAAAAACAAAAGCTCAAGAATTTGGTGAAAATTATTGGTTTCACGCAAAGCTGTGGAGACGAAATGTGTAAAGTTTTTCGAAGTTTTATATATAAAACAATAAAACGTTTCGTGGTTTTATTGGTTTTAAAGTTGTGAAACGATCTTTTGTAAATGTATATGGTTATTGAAGTTTCCGAAACTGAATGTCTGTGAAGCGAAAAAATAATGTTTCCAAATAATTGAAATCGTAAACTGCATCGCTGTTGTTGCCAATATAGACTGTATGATGATGTTTTTAAGAGGTTTAGTGCTTCAGTGATTTGTAATGAGAGCGGACCTACTGTTCAGTTATCCAGTTTTTTTTTTTAAATAAAATCAACATAACATAACATCACGCCTATAACCCTGAAGGGTTAGGTAGAGATGCACCTAATAGTACACCCACATTTCGCCAGTTATGATTGAGTCCCATGTAATAGAGGACGAGCCTATTGCCATCAACCTGGAACAAATCCAGAGTCCGAGGCTGCCACTGATAAATTCCTGATGGAAAAACCCAATAACAATTTGCCCAACCTGCGAATATAACCCAGGACCTCATGCTCAGCAGCCGCGATTGCGACCTCTCAGACAAATCAAATAATATAATAAAACCATAGAAGAATCAAGTACAATGACGATTACCAATATGTATACACTTTCCTTTTAAAAGGAATTTTCGCGAGAAATAACAATTGTAACTTAGAGATAGGATCTTTTTCATAAAAATGTGAGTTCCAGAATACTAGGTTCGTAACAACATGAAATTTTAATCAGAACAGTAGGAGAAAAACACTTTTGAAAGTTGTTAAGTGTTTACATATTGGTGCTCGTGACTGTACATAAGGCCATAAACGATATACAAATTACTCCACATATTTACTAACCACTTCATAAGCATACCCAACTAATATAAATGCCAAGATGGAAATACGTCCATGAAATCCACCATAACACGGCTGAAGTACCAACTATTAAGTTCCCGGAAATGTATTACGAAAGACCACAGCGATCCGAGCTGATTGACGCTGCCATTTTAATCTGATATAAAGGAACCACTTACTAATATTACTTTGACGACATAACCTTTCTATAATCTTCAAGCTTGGAAGAAAGTAGTTTGATGTATGATGGATCGCTTAGACATACTAGCCTTACTCATGGGTATTTTTATGCACCACTATCTTTTGCCCGCAGCTTGGCTCGCGTTAATTTAGAATTTGACAATCAATTCGGGTTGCACTCTGCTTGTAATAATATAATTCAATCATGATTGGAAAGGCACGTGGCGCCATCTATTATCATAAGAACGTTATTGTTGTTTTCCTCAGGAATAGCAGTCTTTTTCGGGATGAAAGGTACCTTATGTCCGTTTCTCTACACCTGACAAGGTATATGCCAAAGTTCAGTATGATTGGTTCAGTGGTTTAAGCGTGAAAAGAAAACAAACGAGCTTACTTTCACATTTATAATATTAATAACTTTGAATTGTTGTTGATTAACTTGTCTGATCACACACTGAGAGCTTTTGCAATAAGCCCCGCTACTACGTTGCAGTTTGGCGAATTTTCTGACCACGGCATCATTATCTGCCTTGTCCCTAATATGATAAAGTCGGCTTTAGTCTAGCCGGTTGCAGCTGAATACCAGTATTTTACATAAAGCGACTGTCTATCTGACCTTCCACAAGTTCCTGGGAATTACGAAAGCCCTTGGTAATACTAGTTGTCATATTTTCGAGGCTCTGACTACTCGCAACGACTGTCAAAGATCTACAAATGGCAGCTGGAACCAACTGGTTAACGTTCTTTCCGAGGCACGAAGGGAACTCGAATGGAACACGGTTTTTGTTGTCAGGCTTTCGGGTTTCAACCCATAACAACTGTCAAACACCAACTATCCATGGACCAACACCGTCAAGCGCTACTTACCTATCCTTGAAGATCAACCTACAGCTGTTATTATTTAGCCACGAGCCTCTCAGCTCTGCAGGAACTCGTTTCATAAAACTTACATAACTACTAAAGTACACTTCAATTTCCAAAGCCTGACCAAATGACTGAGCATGGTCAATCTACCTTCAAATCTCATTTAAGCTGTTGTGATTGGTTATCCGAAATAACATCAGCCAATCAAATCCAACGAATCCCAATCCAATCTGTTTTGACAACGGATTGAATAGCTTTTTCGGGGGACAGGAAATTCCTGGATATTTAAGATTTTTTGCACAGCAGTAAGAAGCGACGTTTGAAGTTAGCTGAAGGTTTGGCAATTGTTTTTAATTAATTTTTAATTAATATGCCCAAAATTCAGCTACGCGAACTCACTGATACAGTCATAAGGTCATAAAGTGCGCTGGTGTCAGGGGATCGGCGCAAGATGGAATGTGGGCCATTTTCCATCAGGCCAATCGGTGCTGAACTAACAAACAAAACACATTGCTCCAAGATTCATTAAATTACGTACAGATGCTTCATATTAGCCATATCTAAACATAATTGCCACTTCATTAAGTATTCATTTCCAAACCCTTTGCATTTTTACGACAAATAACTGATTATTTCATCGTATTTCCACGTGCCAGGAACCTCTATCAATTTAAACGTTCTTCTAACTTATCGAGTAGCTATCCAGCTTGATTGCCTTTTCTAGCTCACCCGAGAGTATAGAAATATATAGAAATACGAGGATTCATTACAACGTATATTAAGTTTCCGATATATTGGCCACAATATTCTAGAAAACAAAGAGAAATGCTACAAGAATGGATGGGCGGGGGTTAAAGGAAATCCGAGAAATGCAATAAGTAGCGAATGTATTTCGTTCTTTGTCCTCATTTTACGTAACTGCTCTTGTTTTGTTTTTTGTCTCTTTTCTAAACCTGTGAACTGAGCAGGACAAAAAGTTTGTGATTCAGGCTGGGAAACTTTTTGATTGCTGTAATCAACAGTGGAATAGTTATTCGTTTTGGAAATCGATTATATAAACAGCTAGTCTAATCTTCTCCACTTCACTTCAGTCCACTTTAGTGCACCTGCACTTAAGTGTTGATGAAGACCTACTTTTTTATTTATTGTTATCTATTTTTGTAGATGCAGTCAACTTTGAGATTGTAACTGAAACTGTTGCATACAAAAAGTTGTTTTTCGAAATTTTAAAAGGACATTGGGACCTTAAGTTTGCAAAAAATACCCACGACAAACATTAACGCGAAAATCATTATTTATTCATTATCATAATCTATGACAACGCGCCAACGACCGGACCACTGATAACATTTTTCGTTTTGATGAAATCGAGTCATCTTTAAAAAATGTGATAGCGAGTTAGCAAAAAGTGCAAACTATTTCTTGTTTGAGCGATGCTCATTTCTCAACATTCCCATTAGATATTTAAAAAAAAAAACACTTTTAGAATGTACGTAATAATATCTAAAAACTACCATAAACATGTTTCATTAATGTTTGCAAAAATTCGGCTAGCGGTCAGAAAGTTCCCAATGCCCTTTGCTCAAGGTTTTCTTTAGTACCCCAAAAAACCTCAAGCTCATTTGGTTTTATAATTTTATTAGTTTATGTATCTTAGAATTATGTATTTATATAAGTATATATTAATATTTACTTATATGTATATTTATATAAGTTAGTTAGTTAAGGCACATATTATACATATTATTCTCTTCCCTTTTACACACTATTGTCTACATTTCTTTTTCATTTCTCCTTTTTGCGGGTCTGCTTTCAGAAATTTTGAAATAAGCAGTACCTTTGTACTCATATATTATAATGTTATTTTCCTGTGTTGTCTTCTGTGTGTGCATAAATAGTTAAATAAATAAATAAATAAAAAAAAACCAAAACAGAATAAAAACTTGGATAAATTATAACAATAATATGTGCCAAATTGGTACAAATCACTTTTCTCACGCACATATTCGTGTGTAACGAGTATTTTAACATGAGAAACGATGTACTAGAGACCGAACAGAATCGCTCAAGCACAAGTGTTTTTCTGCCGAAGCCTCGAGCTTGCCCTCTTTCGCTCCGTATACTTGGGCGATTAAGAATGTTTTGTATTAAAATAAAAACTAAGAAACGTCTAAAACAGACCCGTTTGAAGCAGAATCTTAATCTACGGACCGTTTGCATGTTGTAAATATAAAAGAACTGTTCAAAGAACTTGAGAATATTCATAAAGTAACGTAAAAGAGAATTTTATCTGTTTGTGTTTCTTGAAAATAAAGTGCGGAGTAAAAATTAAGTTCTAAGTTATAGTCCAGTGGAGTACGATTTCAGCAGTCTAAACGGTGTAACAAAACCCTTAACTAAGCAGAAAGGCACATCACGCGGTCATCTTTTTGTTCTAGACCATATCTAGGAATCTTCTAGTTACGGAGATATTGGGGGTCAAATTTCCAACTTTTTCACAAGTTTTTATTTTTAATATATGTTTCTATATGAGCTGTGGGTCAAAATAACCACTTTCTGGAGCCTTGACAAAGCCAGAAGGCGTCGCGGCCTACGTCGTAATAGATGGTGGGACGAGCTGGACAAAACCAACGACCAGTTACCCACATTAGCCCTTATTAGATCGAAACCACCGGAAGTCATGGGGAGAGGCCTTTGCCCAGCAGTGGGATGACGCAGGCTAATAGTATCAGTATGTTTTTAATGTAAGAATTTTACTTTAAACACCTCCACGACCCCCGTACTATTCAATCCATCCATCAACACAATGTTTTGACTGCGTTACATTGAGTCCTACCGTAGAACGTGATTTTTACCCAAAAAAAGTCGTTTCCCAGCAATAATTTTTGCGTAAAGTTACTTAGTTTGACATGCTTGGTTGACGGCTCCAAGACGGGTCCAGTACCTCTACCATGAGTTTACGCAGCCAAAACTCGCTAGCGTCTCCGTAAATTATTTGTATGAAATATTGTATAGCGCCCCTAGCGGTCACAGAATGAATTAAAATACGTACCATAAGCACTATAGATTTCGATAGGTTAAAAACCTAACGTAATCTATTCGATAGCTACTAACGTTTTTCAGCTGTCACCATACAAAACGGTACCATGACTCACAAATTCTACAGCAGCTATCGAATAATACGCTTGCGATAGTAGTAACGTAGCTCACTAGCATTTTGACGTGTGAAACATGTTTACATTAAAATTATATACGTTTTTGAGTGTAATATAGGGAAAATAATGTCTGCAAGAGCTTATTTAGCAATTTGAAGACATTTTGTTACCTTCAATATGATATGTTTTAAACATACATGTTTTTATCTAGACTATATTATTTATATTTTACGTACTAGCAAGCTGTGCCTTTAAATTAAATTTAGTCAAATCAAATTCATAACCATTTTTTTGTTTATTTGTTGCATTCCTCACGTCTTTAGTATTTTTAGACACTTGAACTTACCTAACTTATTACACTTTCAAATTTTCAAGTGGCTTGGCATATCTACCTGCTTGAGGGGCAACTATTTGGGAATTCTGTAACTAATACGTTTTAAAATAATTTAACAGAAAGTAGAAACATACCTTTCCATGAACTCCACCAACAATTGAAATTGTGACACTGGTCCTCATTATATAAAATATAATCCAAATAATTTATTGTTTTAAACTTTCAAACCACACAACGTCAACAAACAAAATAACAAATCATAACAAATTGAATTGAATGGCGACAGTGACATATTATAAGGAATAAAAATTCAAAAACCACCAAATACCATAAGTAGTCCACTAACCGTCAACTTTTCTATTTTGTCGGTTTATTTTGTGATATTGACTGTCTTAACATTTTTAGCATAGCGATAACACTACATTTTGAGCTTACGAACCGTTCTCTCTTCTTATTAGTGAGAAAGAAAGAAATAAAACATAAGTAGTGAAGCATAGTCGAAAGTATTCTAAGGAGTAGAGTGAAGT
The DNA here is from genome assembly GCA_910589295.1 of Noctua janthe. NCBI lineage: Eukaryota > Metazoa > Arthropoda > Insecta > Lepidoptera > Noctuidae > Noctua > Noctua janthe. Next base: position 4,223,440 of record OU342556.1, on the reverse strand, counting down.
TAGTTAGAGGACACGATCTATCGAGCTTACCTTAGCGCCTGCGTAAGATTCCGTAAATCTCATGGTGCAAGTATTATCGAAATCTATTTGATCCACGTTAGCACGCTAGCGAGTTCAACGCTAGCGCGTGTTTTTTCGATGACATCTCATGGTAGAGGTACAGAACAAAAAAGTGATCGCAATGACGGGGAGAACAAGTTACCTTGCGGCTTCGTTAAGGCTATTTTTACACCCTAGAAGCTGCTTTTATAAACTGCAATGTTCAGCTCTAATATTCTATCTGGATTTTAAAATTGATACCAAATGAATCGCCCTTAAGATAGCTTGTTGCAACACCTGTGTAGCAGGTGCTTACTTTAATAATATTGTACGAACTGCGAGCAACGTCCCGTACCGTTTGTAGCTATTACGGCAACACCCCCACTGACTGTCCATTGTACTTTGTAGTGAACTACGGTAGGCGCTATTGTTAAACATACATAGTTTAAGTCGAGCAGATTGTAAAGGTTCGTAACATCACGCCTGTAATCCCCAAAGGGTTAGGTAGAGGTGTACCTATTATTGTAGACTGGGTACAGTTGAAACATTTTCGCTTTTATTGTTCGGGTAAAGTGATATTGGTTGTTTCCATCAGGAATTTCTCAGTAGCAGCCACGGAGTCTGTATTTGTGTCCGGTTAATGGCAATCGGCTCGCCCCCTATTTTTTTTATTTATTTTTTTTCTACCGCAGACATGGAGGTCCGCGCTCTTTTTTAACTTATATCATTGTGTGCTTGTTTTATTTGTTTTTTCTTACATGCGTGTTCCTACATAGGACACGTTACATTATACTTAACTTATTGTAGTACAAAGCTCCCCCCCTATTTTTTGGGACTTAAACATAACTGGCGAAATGTGGGTGTACTATTAGGTTCACCTCTGCCTAACCCTTCGGGGATTACAGGCGTGATGTTATGTTATGTTACCTATGTATGTAAAACATATGTGGATATAATGTGTAACTACTATTTTATATCACCTAGTTACGCTAGTGCTACGTAAACGTTTGACTCATAGTTTTAAAACCAATTACCTCCGATCGGTGGAGTTTGTAACTGGCCATAACTGATACGGATACTCTGTCTAGAATCTTGGGCAGAGAACTAGGTTATATGAGTGCCAGAACATATAAAGTAACTGCTTCATTTATTCTTATATTTAAATAAATAATTATGAGAAATTGTGAAATAAAAAAGTATGTAATTTATAAATTCTAAAAAACCTGACTGAAAACACTGAAAAGCAAAAAACAAACACATTTTTTTTTTTACAACTTATGTATTTCCACCTTTTTAGTTTACTAATGTGAAAGATTTCGCAGACGTTTAAACTTTTTTTAATATGCGATTTTTTTCCTTAATAAAATCGAACTCCACAATATGGCGACCAAAATTCGCCATTTTTCTTATTTTTCATTTTAATGTAGCCAGTGAAACTCGCGCCACCAAGAAAAAATGTAACGACGTTTTTTATTCAAATCCGTTCATCCGTTTTGGAGTTACGAGGAAGCAAAGAAACGTACGTACCATAAAGGTCAAACACATATGACACAAAAATGTCCCAGACTTGCACCTTGCCTTTACCTTTCTTCCTACAGAACGCATTCAAAACAAAACAGTCGAATTTCGAATCTATTCACTGCATTCAATGTATCAAAGGCGACTATACCAAGACCAGTTAACTAAAAACGTCTCGTAATTAGCCTCTCTTATTAACGTAACGTTAACTAATGTTACTCCATTTTGTTCAGTGTTGCCTTGTAATTGGGGCGTGTTTGGTGTGCGACGATCCTTATCGGTTATGTAATGGATGTTCGATGATTGTACAAAACGGTGGCAGGACGCGACGGACGCAGGACGGGCGGCGCGGCGCGCGGTACACACAAAAGACATCAACTGTTCGTACTGGCCAGTTTGCTTTACCTTAACACGTAAGCAATATGTTTTTCCGTGTTGACATAAGACAAACCCAACCTACATAATACCTATATAATATTATATATTGGGTAGATGACCTAGGTGGGAGGATATCGTGGCTAAATAATAACAACCGGTCAATATTAAAGTTAAGCCGTGCTGGCCTAGGTTGGTTCGTGGACCCCCACATACCGAGTTTCCTCCGTGCCTCGGAAAGCACGTTAAGCCGTTTGTCCCAGCTGTCAATTGTAGATCTTTGACAGCCGTTAGGTAGTCAGTGGCCCGAAAGTATGACGACCAGTCTTAACAAGGGTATCGTATTACCCAGTACTAACTGGGTTGTGGAGGTCAGACAGGCAGTCGCTCCATGTAAAATACTGGTATTCAGCTGCATCCGGTTAGACGGCTTGGAATTACGTAAGATGAAACTTACTATAGGTTTCATCTTGCGTAAACAACAGAACCAGCTGCAGTGCGTCATGTTTCTTATAGCGCTTTGTTATTTTTTCGGATGTTATTGACAATGTTACGAGGGCATTGTTGGTAAACATTAGTGGAAGGTAAGTCTAAAATCAAAGCCTTTATTTCAAGTTGCAGGCACTTTTGAATTGTCGAAACAAAGACAACAATATAATAAAGCTACAGTCACAGTCACAGGGCATAATAACTGTTAAAGCATGTCGTGGTCGTCTTTTATTATTCGGATCGGTGTTTAGAGATGTCACTTAGCAAGCTATGCATGTAGTTTATTAAGAAATAAATGGACGAAAAAAGGGTGCTCTGCTTGTACTACATTTAAACCCACGGAGCCTACCAGTTACCTACTAAAACATAAAATACAGCGTGCATCAGAAAGGTGTGATCATATTTCAGGTTGTGTTTTCTCCATCGAAATCGTGAAAAAAAATCTGCTGTCCAGGACAAAGTTTAATACCTACTCGATCCAAATGTCGAGTAGGTATTAAACTTTGTCTTGGACAACTGATATTTTTTTCGCGATTTCGATGGTGATCCCATGGAGAAACTTGTTCAGTTTGATGGCATGAATCACTCCCTTTTTTTTATCGGATGGGTAACCATCAAATGACCCCCCCCCCTCACTCTGGGGGGAGCGGAAGGGAGTGTCAGACTTCTACTGACTAAAACCCATCCATGTTCCTTCTTTGCCCTTTGTGTTCCAGGGCCACGGTATCTCTTTCGAACAGTCCCGCAGCCCTGCATCGGCCCATGAGGACCCCTACGTGGTTGCCGACATCTGTTTGAGGCGCGCGTGCAACACGAACGCGCCGTATGATTCACACCCTGATATATGACCACACCTTTCTGGTATACGCTGTAGATAAGACATTACAAAACCAGCGTACTTCTCATGCCAGCTTATATAAGAAAATAACTTTACATGGATAAACCCGCGGCTACAGCTAGAGCAACATTAACGATACACCCACCACCACTTTCGGTGGTTCCACAAAGTCCAGTGCACCGTGAACCCACGTCCGGTGGCGCATACAGAGACGCCTAGGTAATCGGGCTAGTTTATATGCTAATTGTTAGTGCTCCCGCCGGCGTGATGTTTATACTTAAAGCGCGGTTCCATTAGGTAAGTTACTTGTATGCAAGTTGCAAATTACATACAACTTGGTATGTACCCGAACGGTACATGCATACAAGCCACGACTTGTATGACGTAGTTTGAACTTGTAAATTTCTTTTCCAAGTGACGTGCAAATTGAACGCGCAAACCATAATTGCACGTTTCGTATTGCGAACGAGTGACGTGTCCTTCTCAATTGTTGAACATCTCCACTTGCATGTAATTAAAACCTGCATGCAATTTGCACACTCTTGAAAACATATTTCCAATACAAGCAACTTGTACGCAAATGCGACGTCATACTTGCATGCAAGACTTGCCTAATGGAATCGCGCCTTTACTGTGGCGGTGTAGGTAGTACGTCACTTTGTAACGAGTCGAGTACTTCACTTTGTAGTGTTTAAATTACAGTGAAGGTTTAGATAAATAGGTAGTTTTTCTGTGTAAAAGAACCCGTCCGCTGTCCAGGGAAGAGCTGCTTTGCCTACAGTTTAATTGAATTGGTGCCTAATGTAGAAAAGAATTGAATTCTTCTTTATAATGTACATCATCATCATCATTTTAGCGGAAAGACGGTGGACGTCTTTCGGCTGGACATAGGCCTCCCCCAAGTGTCGCTACATTGACCGGTCACGTGCGACTCGCATCCGGCGGATCCTCGCAACCTTCACCAGGTCATCGGTCCACCACCACTATACATCACCAGGTTATGTACATCACCATACAAATAATATTGGGCCGTCTTATAGGGCTGTACTCTGAAATAATTAAGCCTTGCACAATACAGAGTTTGCTATATTCTAATTTGAAGTATCAGAATAGATTCCGGTACAATTACAGAAATATAAGACATTTTAGTTTTTAGATGGCAACCAGTTCGCAATTTCTATGGTATTGCAGATTTCCGTAGTTCATAATAGTCCCAATAAAGTAATAAGCGAAAGAATAATTTGAGAAGTTGTCCGTAAAATCTAAAATTTTGAACGAAAATTTTAGAATTGTGTTTCTTTGAGAATTTTGAGTGAAGAAAGTCTTTTAAAAGAGTGTCCATGGAATTTCTTGCCCGTTCTTCTCTATAGAGAACTACGCTAGGGAATGGTCAACTACAGTACTTTCACAGTTTTTATGCCCTGTGATTGGGACTGTAGCTAAATTTCATTGTTGTCTTTGTTACGATAGTCAAAAGTGCCTGTAACTGGCCTACTTGAAATAAATACTTTTATTGATTGATTGATTGATTGATTTCGGACGAGTTAGTTAAATAGTCAAGTAGTCTCGCTTCATTCATAGCTCAAGTAGTAACATTTCGATAAATAACTCGCTGCTTTTGATCGATTGACGTAGTTAGACACGCAGTACCTAATTTATCTAAAGCTAAATCAATATTGAACCTATCATTTACACGATCCATTAGGTCCATATCACAAACACAGATTACAGAAAATGCTTTATAGAAACAAACTATTTCATTCATGAAAGTCAAGGCCCAATCAAATTCCTTGCTAACTCAATTCACGCCGGTTTGCGTATGATGTCATCAATTGAAGCTTGGTAATTTTTATGTCCAAACATTCATGCCTTGGGTCATCGCTTACAATGAGTACGATTGTCACCAATTCTAAATATAGCAGGCAGTGGTGGTAAATTGGAAACAGTGGGATTGCCAGGGTCAAGTCTGCTATTACAATTGTGTCAGAATGGTCTATCATTAATTTCATAATTGTTAAAATCAAAATCAAAGCATTTATTTCAAGTAGGCCAGTTACAGGCACTTTTGAATTGTCGAAACAAAGACAACAGTAAAAAAAAGCTGCAGTCCCAGTCACAAGGCACAAAAACTGTGAAAGTACTGTAGTTGCCCATTCCCTAACGTAGATCTCTATGGAGAAGAACGGGCAAGAAACTCCATGGACACTCTTTTAAATCAGAATACTTTAACAAAACCTTGGTTACATCATTCATTTTGAAATGGTACATTATGTGAGGACGATGCAGCAAGATGTGTACGTGAAAAGTGTCCACAATAAAACAATAAGTTAAGTTTGACAAGTTTGGTAATCTACTAAATTACAGGGTGAAATTGAATTCATGGGCATCCTTTTAAGGGGTCATTGTACTCTTCATTATGAACAACTTTTACTATGGGATCAAACCTGAAGTCGCGAAAAAAAACAGCTGTTCTCTACATTTATGTTCGCATAACTCGTCAAAATGTATGGAACGGCTGTTTTTTTTTCGCAATTGAATTTAATTGCATCCTGTATAATGGCGTCATTATGACTTTCCAATGGTCAACCACTGACACTCCATTGAAAGAAATGGCATAGAATGGTAATCTGATAAATAATAAATAATATGTAAAATATATATAAATCAAATCTGGCATGAATAAATGTTCTTTAGTAGTAGTTTTTCGAAAATTATTTCTACTAACGGGTTTTATAATAATGGAAATACAGCAATGTCATTATAACAAAATTCTATAACGAGACCATTGATCGACCATTATGAATTTAGCAGATTACGAACTTTTAACAAAAATGACAATGGGATCGTGTTGGAATGACGAATTTATAAAAATAGCAGACTTGGACCCCAGGTGTGATGTTATGCTATGTTACAGCTGCTGAGTAACTCCGTCGTCGTAATGAATCCCTGAAACTTAATCTAAGTCCTGTTTTGTGGATGAGATCGCCTTAATTATGGAATATTGCGTGGCTTTGTTTTTAATTACTGGTAAGACAGCCACCTGCGATGTTACCGGCTAAGCCTAGATACCTGATCCTTCTTTTGATGCAGAAAACGCCTGCCAAAAAAATAGCTGTTTTTCTTACTGAAGTTCAAATTGGGCAATTTCTGTTGCAGAATGGTTATGTCCCTGAACCCAAAATAGGCCCAGAATATTCTGCTTTCTCCTTCAAATACATTTTAGTATTTTCGTCTTCACTTCAGAAATTTCATCGAAAGAGTAATGGGTCATCTAAAAATCAATACAATTTTCCGTCAAAGCATCCGGTCGATACATTAATAAATTATCCGGCTCCCTGAGGAATGCACCTCGACTAATTAAAGACAAAATGGCTACCTTAACGGCTGTCCACCACAGTATGCCACCACCAACTAAGCAAGACCTAATTTCCTATTAATATACTGTGAACAGAGGGGTCAATGTTCCCTGGTTGTTTACCGACGCACAAAACCAGTGTATCAAGACCTAAGTTTATTTGCCCTGTTGATAGTGATAGGGTTCAGGGTCAGTTGGTTCTTGAATGCTATACACAGGTATCAATGCAGTCGTCGCTCTTAATCAGAACTGTATCGGGGTTCCAGATTATATTGTTCATTTAGTTCAACAGAGAGGAAAATGCTATTACGAGTTGGAACAAAGTAGGCCATTTAATTGCAGGACTAATTGTATTGGACGTTTTTCTGAAATGGTTTATAAGAGTAATCGCTTAGCCATGAGCGATACGCGTGTTGCGACAGGCTGTAGACAAAACAAAAGGAAAGAAATTGTTCAGAGCTGATGTGTCTCTTGACATGCGTCGCGTAGTTTGTGACATCAACACACCGCGACACGACAAATCAGCATCATCTTCATCTTCAGCATCATCAGCTTCCAGTCTTACCGGATGCAGCTGAATACCAGTATTGCTCCATGTAAATTATTGGTATTCAGCTGCATTCATTTAGAGCGGGTAGGCAGTTGCCTGTCTGACTTTTACAACCCAGTTAGTACTGGGTAATAAGATGCCCCTTGGTAAGACTGGTTTTTTGACTTCTGGGCCTATGACTACCTGTAACAACTGTTAAAGATCTACAAATGACAGCCGGGACCAACGGCTTTACGAGGTACGGAAGGAACACGTAATTATGGTCACCCATCTACAGACCGAACTCGGCAAGCACCACTGAACTATGAAGATCGACCCGTGCGGTTGTCATTAATAAGCCACAAGTTTTCGAAAATCTGTAATTGTGTAAATTGTATTTTTGCTATGAAGTACACAAATCTTCTTCAGAAAAGTATTTAATTTTCCAGTAAAAGTATCCTTTCTTGGTCCATCTCTTTCTTAAAAATTATCTTGATCAAAACTTGATGATTGATTAAGCCATTTAAGCGTGAAAACAAATATAATAAGGTATACTGAATTAATCGAAGTAAACACTAAAGGTACCGGTATAATATTACAGAAAATCAAAAGAATAGTCAAGTTTCACAAGTAGAAACAATAAAGTAGGCACGCTTTAAACATCCACAAAAGATTACCAACAGACGACAAACTCCAAAGTTTTAATCTGTGTAGTACTCAATAACTCCGTTCTTTTTATTATCTATGGTACTTAAACCAAAAAGTTTTTATCTACAATTGAAAAAAGTCCCGGACACACGAAATGCAAAGGAAGCTGAATACCAGTTCAACTTCAACGGCTCCGATAAGCAAGACACATTGCTTTACTATCGTTTTAGATAATATTCTTGGCGGTCGATAGAGGAATCTCATTATTGTTGACTTTGATTTAGGAGTACCTAGATTCGATTTCAGTTTATTTAAGGTAGATTATTAAAAGTGACGTGATAAGAACTAAAATCACCAAAGACTAGCTAGAATGTCACATGCTCGTAATTTTGACGTTTGGTACTGACATTAAAAAACCGCGCCTCTACCGCACGTATGAGGAACTAATTTTGACAGCCAAACGTTAGGCCCTCAATAAGAAACTTACGTCACTATTATGTACTGACGCCAGCACATCAAGTTACTACAATCGGTCAAAATTTCTAATAGATTTTCAATTTTATCGTTAAAGCATTAGGTTCAAGGTTGATTGGGAAAATTTGACAGTTTCGGGTAGCTTGATCTGCGGGAGTCTGGACAATTATTGTACTATTATGTAATCTGTGGTCAAGGTCAGCGTTTACAATACGATGCAATACGTTTAAATTCGTACTAGGACCTCTGGACTCCAAAACTGTCTACTACATATCCCTAATCCTCCCACCAGCCATGTTTATATAGTTACCAACGAATTGTAACCTCAAAATAAAAAAGCACTCACAATCAGTAACTGAAACTTTACAAATGGAAAAATTAAACAAACCGTGACTTTCTGAATTTTAAAAGGTTTTCGCCATTGAGAGGTCGGAACTTATTGACTTGCAATAACACTTAATAACGAACTTCAAACAACGATCGTTCGTTCTCATCGAGCCTTCTATTAGGTTAGCTAACTTTATAAAGTTTATGTAGCAAGGAACCCAGGAAGAACTACCTGTCACTGTCTCTGCGAAACGTATTTCAGTTACTAAGCTGAATTTTATGCTTTCATTTAAGGTTGTAATTAGGTTAAGCCGTGCTTGCCTAGGTTGGTTTGTGGATGGGTGACCACCCATTACATACCGAGTTTCCTCCGTGCCTCGTAAAGCACGTTAAGCCCTTGGTCCCGGCTGTTATCTGTAGATCTTTGACAGTCGATACAGGTAGTCAGTGGCCCAAAAAGTCTGACAAAGAGTCTTACCAAGGGGTATCGTTTTACCGAGTACTAACTGGGTTGTGGAGGTCAGATAGGCAGTCGCTCCATGTAAAATACTGGTATTCAGCTGCATCCGGTTAGACTGGAAGCCGACCCCGATATAGTTGGGAAAAGGCTAGGCAGATGATGATGATGATTTAAGGTTGTAATTAGTTATTACCTGGCTCGACTAGTGAGAACAAAAAAATCTCTTTAGTTCTACCGTAAACTGTGTTATAGAACAAGTAAAAATTATGGGAAATTTTGGTCCCACGATTTTGTACCACCTCTAATCGTAGGACTAGTGGGGAAAAAATCCCATTAGTTCTACCGTAGAACTGTACGAGCTCCTCTCTTTGAATTTACCTAACTTACAAACAAAAAATAATTCAAAATTCCCCATCCCTTCAAAATTCTGGGGATTAATTCGCTAAATGAATAAAACAGTAAAAGTACTGTACCAACGTCTGGAGTAATCAAAACAGGCGATTCACATGTAAATGCTGCGAGCTCATAACCTTTCGTTACGACAGTAACAGACAGAATGCTCGATTTAACTCAGAACAACTCGGAATGTAGACCGATCACTTACTTTATGAATGACTGAACGAAACACTGAACGAATGACTGAACGTAATCCGGGAGGAAAAATAAGCAGACTGTGATTTAAGGTTATGGCCACTGAAATATCGTCGGGATATAAATCTTCACAGTATAATTATTGTGCCTCTGCTTAGTTGATCGAGTGATCGTAAGTGCGACTTCCGAGTATGAAGTCCTGGGTTTGAGTCACGTTTCAGACAAAGTGTTATTGGGTTTTTCCATAAGGACTTTCTCAGAATCAACAGAGTCTGGATTTGTCCCCGGTTGATGGCAACAGGCGCGCCGTTAATGTAGGTTCCCGTTAGTAAAAGAATTTTCGGAATCGGATCAGTAGTTTCAAAGATTACCCCTTAAATACAAACTTACAAACCAATTTTAGCTCTTCATAATGTTATTAGTTTTTATTACGGTAGGAGCAGTTGAAAGATAGTAATAACATAGTAATTATAAAGTACTGAGTTGAAACAATCGTCGTGGGAAAAATCGATACCACTTCAAATATTACGTAACCGATACCCACTTGTTCTAAATAGATAATTATCCACTGAAGTATCATTGAAGCAATATTTGAAAAATTACAATGAAAAACCTGCCATTATCTTGTGCGTTAATTGGAAAAAAAGGTTGATGCAAAAAGAATGAAACACGAGCATTAAAACTCGCCTTTTCCTGTGGAGGAGTTACTTCACTGAATCAGCTGAACAGAAATTAATATTTTATTACCATCCAAAATAGACTACGTGTTTATCCTTTACGAAGCCATAAAAAATATTAGTAAGTATTTCCTACTGGTGAGGTATGGACATGATTGTGATGCAGAGGAATGAGGACAATGTCGTGAGGAAAGTTTTGAGTATGAATTTGGATGGCTATAAGAGTAGAGGAAGACCATAGAAACGGTGGATGGACTGTGTGAAGAATGATATGGCTAGAAAGGAGGTGACTGCTGAGATGACGAGTAATATAGAAGTATGGAAGAAGAAGACAAGCTGCGCCGACCCCAAATAAAATGGGATAAGGGCAGGAGAATGATGAAATGATGGTTACCATGGCACACCCATATTTCGCCAGTTTCCTTTAAGTCTCATGTAATAGGGAGCGAGCCTATCCATCATCAACTCTCGGTGGGCTTCTGGTCTCGGTGGTCTACTTCTAACCATGAGTTCTTGGGTTTGATTTTCAAATCGAGCAATGTATTATTGGGGAGTTTCTATCAGGAATTTCTCAACGGTCAGGGTTTATCCCCGGTTGATTGCAATAGGGGACGACCATTATTCCATGAGACTTAAACAGACCTGGACTGGAGAAATGTGAGCATTTCTGCTACAGGTACCCTTCGAAGATTACAGATGCAAAGTTATTTTAGGCAATATTGTCATTACCTTCTTTGCTCTTAAAACTCTCAAGGTGCAAGCGTCAGGGTAGGCCGGGAAATTTAAATTTTCTTACATTTTCTGCAATTAAACAACTTACAACCTGACACTGAACTGCAGTCAGTGTCAGGTTTTATGTTGATTAAAATATGATTCGCGACCGTAGCAAATATGGCTTAACAGAGTTATTAAAATTATCAATACAGTCCTCTAAGTTCATTTAATCCCATTGAAAAACTTTTTATTTTATTTTTATTAAGAGGAAAAAGTTACATTATGAAAACTTAAAATTAGTATAACAATACTTGCATTTGCCAATAATGTAACCCACAACACCGTTCACAGGTTATCATAACAATATAAAACAAAACAATAATCGCCAGGGAAGAAAAAAAAAAAAGTATACAACCAGGAGATTTAAAACAATAATTTGAAGATTACATCTATAGTATATATTAATTTTTAAGAGTTTTGAAAATAAGACCTTTGAATTGTCCTATTGGGCTGTTGAAGAAGTCAATATTTACAAAAGTTTTATTGTACATGTCATGCCATGTAGCGGATGGGTGAGCGCAAGCCGGAGTTGGTTCGGCAGGGGGGTATTGCAAACAGTAACTGTACCTGCGCGCACCTGACGCCTGTGAAAGGTTCTAGGTATTGCGTAGCAGATCATATTATTTTTCAAAACATTTCATGGAATGGGATTGAATGAACTGAATGAAACAACACTGTTTTATGCTTTCACGGTTTAAAACTAAACTTATATGTTTATAATTTTGAGCTCCCGATATTTCGAAGCTATTGCAAGCACCACGATCGCTGGATGACTGGAGAATGCGGGTGGATGGTAACCCGCGATCATGGCGCTTGCAACATCGTCAAAATATCGGGAGCTCAAAATTATAAACAGTCACGGAAGATATACCTTAAGGGACAGTATACTGTCAATACACAGTGACAGTATACTGTCAGTATACTGGCACTTACGGTTTAATGAACTGAATGAATTGCAAAAAATCTAAAAAAAAAATAATTTCGCGTGGCGCTTTGTCAACCGGGAGCAACCATACAGCAGGACAGGGCCTTCGGTGTGGATTGCGGATATCGCGGCCTATTCGTAACGCAAGCATGACAACGAAAGCAACAAAAACTACACCTGCATCGGTTCCTAGAAAAAGATTAACTACCTATTCAATTGATTTGCATTACGACATTCGTTTTTTACATTGTCTTATATCATTTAAGTGTTACAGTTATACAAGATTCTGTTCGTTTCCTTATCTTAGTTATTTAATAGGTTTTGTTTGTCTTGATTGTATTCTGTGACTGATTATGAGATTATTTTGGTCTTACCGCTACGCACTGTAAGATACCAGTTTACAAGCTGGTACCCTACTTTAAATAAAAGGCGTTGTTAATTGAAATAATTATTGGAAAGAAATGTGTGTCCGTTCATAACCTAGCGATACTCTAGTCTAGATACTTATAAAACAATTATTCTATTATTATTTTTTTTTGATTTGCAATGCATTTGTTGACAGAAAATTGTTGAAGTTATGCATTTTTTCTTCTTTCTTAAAGTTACGATAGTGAGAACCCATTATTTCATAGTGTACACGACAGACAATATCGTTGCCGTCTGTATAAGCATATTTTTATCTCAGTAAGACCAAAACTTAGAGGCATATTAAGTTTATTTTTGTATGAAAAAAAAATGGCTGCTAAATAGCAGGGAAGTGTATTGGACCCAAGTGTGTAGTGTATTTGTGTATTAAAATTGTTGTTTTATAAATACTAGAATATAGCTAGTCCATGACCGGACACTTTATGATTTCTTTCCATGATTTCTATTCATGTCACACTTCTGACCCCCACCGAAGAAGAAACGGGTCTCTTCTTTTCTTATTCTGATTGGAACCTTACTGTTTATTTCCTTTTTCTTTATAACGTGCCAGAGTTTATTTTGTTTTATTTATTTGGGACAAAAAACAGTTATACGCTACAATATTAATAGTTAGCTTAGGTATAATAGTAAACAAACGTATAACCCACACTATCGTCCACAGAATCATATCGATTTTAAAAGAAATAAGGAAACGGATGTATACAGAAAGGGACAGTAAGAAAATAAAAATAAACCTGAAAGGTCACATAACCAACTCTGGACAGCGCTTCCCGTCCAGATTTAGTCTGTAGTCACCAATCAAATAATAACACAAGTAATTCAATAGCCATTTTTCTAAATTTGTTCTGATTATGAACGAAAACATCTAAATTTATAATATGTGAATTATACGTTTCTAATTCTCGGAGCTCGTGGCTAAATAATAACAGCCGCTCGGGTCGATCTTTAGGTTAACCCGTGCTTACCTAGGTTGGTCTGTGGATGGGTGACCGCCCATTACATACCGAGTTTCATCCGTGCCTCGGAAAGTACGTTAAGCCGTTGTCATCTGTAGACCTTTGACAGTCGTTACAGGTAGTCAGTGGCCCAAAAAGTCTGACAACCAAGTCTTACCAAAGGGTATCGTATTACCCAGTACTAACTGGGTTGTAGATGTCAGATAGGCAGTCGCTCCATGTAAAATACTGGTATTCAGCTGCATCCGGTTAGACTGGAACTAGGCAGATGATGATACGTTTCTAAACAAAAATACGTAAAGTTCTTTTATTTCGATCCATTGCCTTTTGTATATTTTAGAAAGGACACCATGAATAAGAATATAAACAAACATTGATACCGTATAATGTCTATAATGACTTGACTGTGTCGCCATGTACATATTACGTCAGATTATCGTCCACTTTTGTTAAAAGGGCCGTGGTTTGTATATTTTACGATAACTTTAGAGTGTGATTGTAGTATGACGTCATGGCTGCTTGATTTTGAAACAAAAGTCATCCAAATTATCAAAAATCATCACAACAATTATGTATAAGGTCTATCTTTTCATACACGAAATATTTTAAGAGTAACTTCTATAAGTCGTAAAGACACCATAGCAACGAAAAAAAAAAATTATCTGAGTGTTTTTTTTTACGAAATTATTATAATTCTAAATTTTTTTGTGACATTTTGCATAAAATCTTTACTCCCTTTTTTACCAATGACAGTAGGTTAATACGACGAAGTAAACTAGCGTAATGGATGTTGAAAAATTAGGAACCAGTATTTATTTTGTGGGTCAAAAGTAATTTTAACTTATTTATTTAAAAAAAATATACTTGGATAAAAAAAATCCCTTGAAATGGCTTCTTTATAGCCTTTAGATGATTCTCTGAAAATCTTTCGTGTATGAATAGTTAGACCTTAAATAGACCTATCGTGTGGTGACTCAGACCATGAAACTGAACCACTTAGCACAATATAAATCGACGCTAAAAAAGGCTAAAATGGTAGAGCATGATGTAGTTCTGCATTTTTGATATGTTGCACAGATCAGTTAGGGTAATCTGTGTAATTTGGGAAAAGGCTAGACAAATGATGTTAATGCGCTAAAAACAGTCAAGGAAAACATCATGAGGCAACGCACACGGTCTACAACCAAAAATTCGACGACATCTGATGATAGTCACCAACTTACAGCGGGCCCGTATGATGGGTGGCCCACTCTATTGCAGAGAAAGACAGAGAGGTCGTCTGTGTCCCAGAAGTGGGATAATGGAGCGGATCGTTATGGGTGTAAAGATATCAGACAAACACCACGCTGCGCTTTAAAACAGAATTTATTGACGGAGGCTAAACGGCTGCCAGGCTCAAATGGATGGGTCAAGTAAGCCGCATACATAAAGACCGCCGGATAAGTCTTTACGTAAAGGTTGTAGGATGGACGTCGCCGCCGAGACCGGCCCTGAAAGAGGTGGCGAGATGTTCTGGACCCTCACTACGATGACTGGTTCGAGGTGGCGCACGAAAAGAGTACCTGGACGGATATAGGGAACACCCAACAGTGGGACATTAAGGGCTAATAAAAAAAAATGCACACATATTAAATTATCCTATATTATCTCGATACAATTCCCGCACGCAAAATACGCGCTTTGGACGTGGAGTTGCGGACACCAGCCCGTTATAAAATACTATACAATCGATACAATTTAGACCTCAACAAACGCTACACGGACCACGGACTTAAAAAACGGATTCTCAATAAACGGATTACTAAATATAAAGTCCTACATATCTCTGACGTTCCCGATGCCGTTCGTTCCATTGTTCCACTAAACCATAAAGGAATGTGGGGAAGCTGGCACGTGCAGCAGATAATCTAATTCATTCTTGTCTGATTGAACACTGTTTTATTAAACCAATAAAGGAATACGCCGACGTATCTCTCTGTCTTGGTGTCGGGAATTATTGGATTAAAATACTGGGAGAAGTCTGGTATTTATGCGTATCGTACTTAATAAACATAGGTATAACGTTCCTGCCTCGTCGTCTAGTGGTTGCAAACGCAACTGATTAGTATGAGGTTCGATTCCCAGGTCGGGCAAATTGTTACTGGGTTTTACTATCAGCAATTTCTCAATAGCAGCCATGGCAGTTGTTCATTTTAAATTAAAGGTTCACGGTTTAAAACTAAACTTATACATTTTTTTTATATTTTTATACGCAAACCCTGTGTAGGGAACTACAGCTGTTTTTGAAATGGAAAGAAAAATTCTAGTGCGAGCAGGGTTTGAACCTGCGACCTTCCGATTCAGTACACCGGACGTCTTAACCAATTAGACCATCGCACCCTGCTCACAGATCTCGAAATTTAACCCCTGCCCCTGCCCCTGCCCCTGTCTATTTTGCCCCTGGGTTCAAACCCTGCTCGCACTGGAATTTTTCTTTCCATGTCAAAAACAGCTAAACTTATACTGTCACTTACGGGATATCTTCCGTGATTGTTCGTTATTTTGAGCTTCCGATATTTCAGATTTCCATGTAATAAGGACTCCACAAAACCTGTAGGCTAATTCACGTAACAAAAGAAGTGCAGTTGCAGTGCAGTTGCAGTTAAGTTTCGATCAAAACAACGCTTTTCGTATTCTCTACCGCTGTCAGACACGCTCGCGTCAAGTGCGCGTCACGCGAGCGCATTATCGGCATTCTACTGTTGCGCGTCTTTGGTGCTTGTTTCGGAACGCAACATGATCGGTATTCTACTATTCGTTTGACGTCTCAAAATGACAGCTAAGAAGTTTCAATTCGATCACCGTGCAGTGTCGGTTACGCGCAATTTAAGTTCTTCGTTATTTACTTTTGTTGGCATCAAATTGTATTTTTTGAAAATGTAAGTGTTTAAAATGGATTATTGTATGTAGACAAGTTAACTACAAGTCGTTTTCAATGAAATTCTAAATGTTTTTTTTAACTTTTGAGTGAATATGAGTTTCAAACTTGGTTTGAGAATTTTATCCCTTGCTGCCGAAGTTGATGCCCGAGAACGTCGTCAAGCCATAAGAAGACAAAGATTTTCTGTGGATCTAGTCCGTATTTCAGAACGGGAATTCCAGAAAACCTATCGTCTGAGCAAAAACATGACTCGGCAATTGATAACAACATTATGAACATGTATTCAGAAGGAGAGAAGGAAAGATGGTTTGAGTGTACAGGCAAAGGTTAGTCAATCCTGTTTATCTATAGTAATTTATTAAAGCTGAAGAGTTTGTATGTTTGAACGCGCTAATCTCTAGAACTACCAGTCAAATCAAAATTGGGTGAAACCGCAGGGTACAACTAGTAGTCAGATTCAACATGAAGAACAATATTTTAATAGAAAAGGATATCATTCTCTCAATGTGATGATTGTATGTAATCTATTTACCCATACTTAATCTATCTTAATCTACTTTATTTAAAAAACAAACAATACTTAGGTACTGGTACATAGGTAATAATATTATGCTTTACTGTCATAAAAAAAACTGTATCTACATTTGAAAATTATTGTTTTAGATATGTGATGCGGATCTTAACATTTTATGCATTGATCCCAGTAAACCTGGAGCAACCCATGATTCTTCAGTATGGCGTGATCACCCAACAAGCAATTACAGCCCTATCTTAACCAAAAATATGATGAAGAGGAAATATTTTAGCTCGGTGAATGTCCTTGCTTATTAATACATACTGAAAAAGTTTAATTTATTTAATTATGTTTATATTAAATATTGTGAATAATTATTTTAATACTTATTGTTCTTCCAGGTGACAGCGCTTATGCATTGAGGAAGATAATGATGACCCCAGTGTTGAATGCAATACCAGGTTCCCTTGATGTACATTATTATAAGCTGCAGGTCTCAGCCTGCGATACAGTAGAGAGATGCATTGGTGTCTTGAAAGCTCGATTCAGGTATGTATTTGAGTAAAACTAGTTTTCCCTAAGTTTCCTTTTCATAATAATTATACTGTTTTTATTATCTTTACCTCAAGAAGTCAAACCAAGTGAATGTATTGAGGCCCATGTTTTATTTTTGTATTGTTAGGTATTTATAATAGTTTCTAAATGTTTTTGTTTCAGGTGTTTATTAGCTGCATGCATGCTTTAGAATGCCTCTGCGGTATTGCACAATATAGCAAACAAGGCATGATTACCAGTACCACAACTGACACATCAAGAGTGTGAGCAAGAAGAGAGAATGCATGTACGGCGTAGAGCTGCAGAAAAGGATGTGCGTATGGAGAGCCTGAGTATTCTTGCTCAAAGCAATAGGCAGCCAAACAGAAATTTATTGGAAGGTCGGGCTGTCCAACAGGCTCATATTAATCGCCTGAGGCTACATAGGGAATAAGGAGTCAGAATTCCACTTAAGAACCTTAATTATTTATTTTTGTATTTAAAATTATGTTAATATTCTAAGTAAGAGGTAATATAAAATCTGCTTGTTTCATTCATCATCTGAAGAAGTAAAGAAAGTGAAAATATGTATATTGTCTACGACGGCGACGTGGATTGTTGCTTGGACGCTGTCTAGTTGCCTCTTGCTCACTGAAACAAAATAAAAATATTATGTTATGGAAATCAGACTGTTATTTATTTCCTAAATAGGTACGACAAGTTACTATAATTACCTTTCAGTAAAATGTGTGATGTGTTGTGTTACTGTGGGTGTAACATCAATAATAATATCTTCATTTCTGAAAAAATAAATAATATTTATGAAAATTAACTGGTTAGTAATAGTTATTGCACAGTTAGAATGTTAACTAATACTTGACATAAATTAAAACTTACATATTAATACAAGGGATTTATTTGCACCTCATTTTGGCGTGTGCCACTCCTCCTCACAGCTTCAGTGCCTGCTTCAAGCAGAGCAGCGATTCTTTCCTCCAAAAGGGATAAAGGAGTGGGTACGCCTGGCTCTCCACCTGTACCCCTTTGATTATGCCGAATCTGCTTTACACGGTTGAGTAAGCGGCACTTATAGTCGGTATACCACTAAAAATATTACAAATCTAGTTATTAACCCAAGTATAATGTACCGATACACATAGGTACAATATCGATAGAATCTAACAGAACTTGCTCCACTCTTTGGGAGTTCTGTGATCCCCGTCTGTCTCGGCATTTAATATGTTGGCGCACTCTGACCAAAGGCGTGATGTGAGGGCACTCTCCCCTCTCTAGACCTTAGTCTGCCACGGGCAAGGTCCCTGTGGCTCTCCAAATATTCCACCAGCAGTTCAATTTGCCGCAGACACACGTTTGCGTGAAGTCATACCTACTTAAGAATCAGGATGAAACTTGTATGAAAGGAATTTAAACTGCTACTTTATCCTTTCTTTAACTACATCCTTAAATATCATTTTATTCATAATCATTTATTATTATAATATAATACGTGCTTATCTTCAAAGTATTAATCTTTTTAAGTTTTCTATTTGCACCAGTGATTTGCACTGAGTCTTGATTTTCAACTTTCGCGCCATTGGCGGGTCTCCTGTTATTTTGAGTTTTGATTTTATGGGGCAACGATAAACCATCATTCAGCCTAATTTTAGCAAAATATGTGATTGATTGTGAATCAAAGCATAATTGTTTGTTTATCTAGTAAGAAAAAGCACTAAAAACTGTACTGGGTTATTATTTTAATATTATAATAACGTCATATTCATTGAAATGTAATCGATTCTATTCGATTATTTAGTGAGTAATATTTTTTCTCTCATATGGCCACACCATAAGTAAGTTTGGTAGCGTTTGGTTGTCGTACAGTTGACGTGCAGTTCACGCGCAGCTTACGCGCAGTTCAAAGATTACAAGAATACCGTTTATCACTCAAACTTAAACTTAACTGCAACTGCACTACAACTTCATCGGCGCGTCATAAAATTACGTGAATTAGCCTTCTGGTGATACTGTGAGTATGTTATGCCGTGACTTAGTGTCGTGTCGAGTTCTAGTACGTAGTGCGCGTAGCAAAAGACAAAGAAAGAGGGTAGATAGATTTGTCTGCTCCTAACAATTTATTTTCCATCCACCCGCATTCTGCAGTCAACCAGCGCTCATGGCGCTTGCAACAGCGTCGAAATATCGGGAGTTCAAAATTATGAACAATCACGGCAGATATCCCGTAAGTGACAGTATAAGTTTAGTACGGTATCTATTACATTTTATTTGTCTGGTTACCAAGAACTCGTGATATCGAAGATTCAAAATAAACATTACAATCAACATCAGATTTGTTATCTTGTTTACTTTTATGACATACTCTTTTTTCTAAAGAGAACGGTTAACTCACATTTTATAACTGTTTCACTTCTGTACACGAAATACAAAGATTTTTTTCCTTTGAGACATAATCATAAATACACCAATTCGTGGTACCAGTAACCCGTCCTCCTGTAATAATTACTTGATTTCCACTATTTCAGAACGTACTGCCTGGTTGGCCCATTAGGCGCAAGCGCGACTGCTGAGCATGAGGTTCCAGGTTCGATTACCAAGTCGCGCATAGTGTTATTGCGTTTTTCCACCAGGAATTTCTCAGTTGCAGCCACAGAGTCTGGGTTTGTGTCCGGTTGATGGCAATAGGCACGCCCCCTATGACATGAGACTTATACATAACTGGCGAAATGTGGGCGTCCTAATGGGTACATCTGTGCCTAACCCTTCAGGGCTTACAGGCATGATTTTATGTTATGCTACGTAAAATAGCTACATTCATATAAATGGTTAAAAAACGTGAAACATACGTTACTTTAAAGATCAATGAACTCAAACTTCAAACAAAGCATAATTATTTCAATTAAATCAATTACCTACAGGCACTTTCGAATCGTCCCGAAGTCGGTCAGTCGGTAGAAAAAAAGCTAATTGCCCATTCCACAGCGTAGATCTCTTTGGAGAAATGCGGACAAGAAACTGGACGGACATTCTTTTAAATCAAGAAATTGCTATAAAGGGTGTAATTAGACCCTTAACGAAGCCTCTGCGATATTTTTTTTGCTCTAGACCATACCTGAGAACCTTCTAGTAACGAAGATATTGGGGGTCAAAGTTTCAACTATTTCACAAGTTTTTAAATACATTTAATGTAAGATTTTTACTATTTTTACTACCTCCACGACCCCA
Organism: Noctua janthe; assembly: GCA_910589295.1. Classification (NCBI taxonomy): domain Eukaryota; kingdom Metazoa; phylum Arthropoda; class Insecta; order Lepidoptera; family Noctuidae; genus Noctua; species Noctua janthe. The sequence goes on along the minus strand of OU342556.1, from coordinate 4,202,831 downwards.
TTCTATTCAAACTATCCATCAGCACAATGCTTTGAGTGAGTTCCATCAATTCGCGTTCATATTTTTCACCCCAAAAAAAAGTCATTTCCCAGCAATAATTTTTGCTTAAAGTTACTTAGTTTGATGTACAGAATGCTTGGTTGACCGCTTCGTGAAGGCTCTGTTTACATCCTGTATATACCACAGTTTTCTTATAAAACTCCGCAAAAAGAACAGACTCTTGTCATGATACAATTTGTAATCTTGTTTTACACTGTAACAATTCTTGCAAACTTACCGAGACTTGCATTAATATTAATACCACTGTTGGCGGGAATAAATGTCACCTTCGTCCGGTTCTATTTTTAAATCTAAGTATTTTCTTTTTTATTACATAAGGCTTAGGGAGGAGCTCGTGGCTAAATAATAACAGCCGCTCTGATCGATCTTCAGGTTAACCCGCGCTTGCCTGATTTGGTCCGTGGATGGGTGACCGTAGATGAGTAGCCATTATATACCGAGTTTCCTCCGTGCCTCGAAAAGCACGTTAAGCCATGTGACCCGGCTGTCATTTGTAGATCTTTGACAGTCGTGACAGGTAGTCAGTGGCCCTAAAGTCTGACAACCAGTCTTACTAAGGAGTATCGTATTACCTACTACTAACTGGGTTGTGGAGATCAGATAGGTAGTCGCTCCCTGTAAAATACTGGTATTCAGCTGCACCTGGTTAGACTGGAAGCCAACCCCAACATAGTTGGAAAAAAGCAGGCAGATGATCACATCAGGCATAAGAATAACGTAGGTTAAGATAGTATGTTCTTATCCTTAAGATCATCATCATCATTTTGGGTTCTAACTGGATAAAACCAAATACCAATATTTTACAATTTTTACTCTTATCTCTCCTCCATATCCCAGTTACTGGGTAATAGAATACCCCTGGTAATACTCAAAGTCAAAATCATCAAAATCAAAATATTTTATATCACATAAGCCTACATGGGCGCTTATAAAACGTCGACAAAAAGGTGCACGGTTTGGGTTGGTCGTTTCCTATGGAGAAGAACCGGCAAGAAACTCCATGGTTACTCTTTACTTGTAGCAGAGTTTCGGGTTTTATGACTACACGTAACGACTGGCTAAGATTTACAACCCGAGCCAGGGCTTCCGGCTCAATACATATATAATAATATAATAATAATTTATTAAGGTACATAAAAGTTTTGTAGTACATGAGGGACTTACAAAGTATGCATTAATAATTACGTGTTGTGGGGACAACTAATTGATGGGTGAATCGCTGCTCTCCTAGCTAGATTGCTGAGCAATCTGTATTTTGGAGAGACAGTTTCGTCTCCCTATTTGAGTAACACAATAATCATGTATGCGCTTATAATTTAATATAAAACAAAACACAAAACCTAAAATCAAAATCTTAAATATTTAAATTAAATAAAACAAATTAAAACGAGGAGTGGTGAAACCGAGTGAGTGCATGTAATATGATCTTCGAGTCACGGAAGCATCTCGATATGTAATGGTCACCGACCCACGGACCCACCCCGGCAAACCTAGTAGCATACCTTCGATAACTTAACCACTAGAATGAATTAGGCTACCATATGACCGACATTTCTGAGCTCCCGGATATCCACGTAATCAAGACCATCTCAGCTAAACTCATAAAAACTTTCGATAACTTAGCTACTAGAATGAATTATTATGGTACCATAAGACCGGCGTTTGCTCCTTTGTGAACTCCCGGATATCCACATAATCAAGACCATCTCAGCTAAACTCATAAAAACTTTCGATAACTTAGCTACTAGAATGAATTATTATGGTACCATAAAACCGACGTTTGCTCCTTTTTGAACTCCCGGATATCCACATAATCAAGACCATCTCAGCTAAACTCATAAAAACTTTCGATAACTTAGCTACTAGAATGAATTATTATGGTACCCACATAAGACCGACGTTTGCTCCTTTGTGAACTCCCGGATATCCACATAATCAAGACCATCTCAGCTAAACTCATAAAAACTTTCGATAACTTAGCTACTAGAATGAATTATTATGGTACCCACATAAGACCGACGTTTGCTCCTTTGTGAACTCCCGGATATCCACATAATCAAGACCATCTCAGCTAAACTCATAAAAACTTTCGATAACTTAGCTACTAGAATGAATTATTATGGTACCCACTAAAGACCGACGTTTGCTCCTTTGTGAACTCCCGGATATCCACATAATCAAGACCATCTCAGCTAAACTCATAAAAACTTTCGATAACTGAGCTACTAGAATGAATTATTATGGTACCCACATAAGACCGACGTTTGCTCCTTTGTGAACTCCCGGATATCCACATAATCAAGACCATCTCAGCTAAACTCATAAAAACTTTCGATAACTTAGCTACTAGAATGAATTATTATGGTACCCACATAAGACCGACGTTTGCTCCTTTGTGAACTCCCGGATATCCACATAATCAAGACCATCTCAGCTAAACTCATAAAAACTTTCGATAACTTAGCTACTAGAATGAATTATTATGGTACCCACATAAGACCGACGTTTGCTCCTTTGTGAACTCCCGGATATCCACATAATCAAGATCATTTCAACTAAACTCATAAAAATAATATCAGAGTCACAGGAAATTTACACAGCTCTCGCAAATAAAAGACAAAGTCATGTTATGAAATATGCAATAATGTAACATCTTGTGTAGTGACATTCGTTTATGTCTTCAGGTGGTTGCGCATTGCGTAGCTCGAATGTAAAACGGAACTCTGAGAGTAAATAATATCTATCTATAAAATAATATCTCATTAAATGGTGGTGATTATATTTTATACTGTTTTTATCTTCATCTGCCTAGCCATTTCCCAACTATGTTGCGGTCAACTTCCAGGCTAATTCAGTGCATTACAATGTTCTGAGTACCAGTACTTTACAGGGAGCAGTTGCCTATCAGACCTCCCATTGTAATTGGATGCCAACAACACTTTAGCTATAGACTGATTTACAAATGACATCAATGGTATTTTTCCACTAACCTGCGAACTGCGGGTTACTACTGAGAAAGTCTTGATGGAAAAACCCAATGACGTCTTGCCCGACCAGGGAATCGAGCCAAAGACCTCATGCTCAGCAGTCGCACCTGCACCTGCCGACACGGAACACAATGAACTACGCACTTACAATGTATTTCCGTGACAGTCATTACTATTCAGAAAATATTGTCAAACAGCTATTTTGTATATTCTACCTTTTATTTCCTTCCTCTGTGACTGTACGTTCGTATTGTCCGCAAATACATACATGCTCATACGTCAACAGTAGATATATATTACTATTTACTTATCTTATATCCATTTTCCTTAAACATTTTTGTCGGCAAATTCCCTTACAACGTTTTTAAGTTAGTAAATACGGTAAAATACGGAGTCAAACATTGAGTAGATAATTTTGTAAATGATGCAGTTTTCCTGAAAATAATGCAGGTATGAATGTAAGTGGTGCAGGATAACATGACATAGGTAAAAACCGCATCACGCAGCGACAACGAGAACAAACCTCTTGTTCTTCTTTATTGTGTAGTTAGTGCCTAACCTAGTGTCAGACTTTTTATGCCGCCCATGATGGGCCTCTGACTTAGCTTTACATGCCGTCGAGAAATATCTCTCAGGCATGCTGGTTTCCTCACGATGTTTTCATTAAACGAAGCCAGTGATAATTATGCAATACGCACTTGAATCCGAAATATCAGAGGTGCGTGTCTTGGATACGAACTCGAGACCTATGACTTGGCAGTCCAACGATCACACCTAAAACATAGTTAGGAAAAGGCTAGGCAGATGATGAAAAGCAAAAATGACGTCATTCACTTCGTTTCAGTTCCCATTCGCGTTTATTTTACAGACACAAAGTACACATAAGAGGAAGTCTGAAAGTGGCGCCGGTGACTGAAAAGTTTACGGTAACGGGTTATCGTGGTATGGACATGTGATGCGGAGAAATGAGGAAAATGTATTGAGGAAAGTTTTAAGTATGAACGTGGATGGGTATAAGTGTAGAGGAGGAAAAAAAAACGATGGATATACTGTGTGAAGGATGATATGGCAAGAAAGAAGGTGACTGCTGAGATGACAAGTAATAGAGAAGTTACATGGAAGAAGAAAACATGCTGCGCGGACCTCAAATAAGACACCCTCGCCCTCGGATAAGGGCTGGAGAATGATGATGTTGATGATGTACAGACATAAAGCTATTTCTGACGCTATTCCACGTCGATTAGTGTGTTCATTCCCTTAAAAACCCCACTTCTTCCAAATCATACAACGTACACCATTAAAAAGAGATACATTTTGACATATTTCCTCAAAATGTCTTAAGCACGACTGCTGAGCATGGGGTCCTGGGTACGATTCTCAGGGCGGGTTAAGCGCTATTGGGTTTATCCATCAAGACTTTCTCAGTAGTAGCCCGCAGTTCGGAGGTTAGTGGTAAAATACCATTGATGTCATTTGTAAATAAGACTATAGCATAGGAACTTCATAGTAGCAGCCGGATGATGGCAGTAAGCTCACCCCCTATTACATGGGACTTAAACATAACTGGCGAAATGTGGGTGTACTAGGCACACATGTGCCTAAACCAACGGGGATTACAGGCGTGATGTTATTTACGTATATTTTTGTTGAGTTACCGCTTTTAAGGTTACGGGGACACATTGGCAGTTTCCATCAATATTACAGTCACCCTTTTAGAATATAGGTAGGTCAAATTGATTGTCTGACGCAAATCAGATGCATTCCAAAATATGGAACAACACAATTTGGCTAGTTGCTGTGTTCGCAACAAATAATATTGTTTTATCATCTATCGTACGTTATCTGCACGATAATGGAACTCTGCCCTGAAAGCTTTGGCCGATATCTACTTTTACTCATGCTTTTATATGTACCTACTTTCATATGTAGATAAAATTAATGTGCCTATGTAGGTCTTCACAGTTTCGCCTGTGTGGAGGACAGAAATTACCCCACGGGGACGCACAACTGGCATAAAAGTTTGCTGATGTCCTCAAAATCCTCCTTGGTTGTAATCTATCCGTGTGCCAAACACTCAAATCTGTTAAGACGTTCAGGCGTGAAAAAGTTACAGACAAACACAGATCTTCGCGTTTTTCCAACAATAGGTACTTACCCGAAGCAATCACAACACATACGCGGTTTTCATTCAGTTCGTTCATATCGGCAAACTGTGTTCGCTGATTCATGACCATCGCTGATTCATATTCGAAACAGCTCAGCGCAATTGAGCTAAACTGAGTGGCTTTTTCTCGAACGTACATTTATCTACATACGTATATTCAATTTCGCCGCAGATTTTATGTGTGCAGATTTTACTTAGCGTTTGGTCACGAGCTACAAGCTCAAGCGACAAGCGTGTTATGATAGCAACAGCGAGGAAAACAAATGAAATCTTAGAGCAAGCCACGACTGAACATGATGCGACTACTCTACTAGTACTCACAGGAAGGAAACAAGTGAAATACGCTTAACGCAAATCGCATCGCTTGAGCTCGAGAGGACAGGAGATGTCTCATAATTGCTTAAGCTAGCCTCCGCACTCGGCGGTAGTGGACAGCCAAGACGAGAAGACACGTGAGCGGTATGCGGCAGCCGCCTTTCGTGTTAGCTCGCGCTAAACTGGGCCTGATTTGCCTACACACACATCTCTGTTCCGGTCTAGCCAGTGCGCATATTTGCACAGCTTCGGTGGATACACCCTAACTCCTAAGCATTTCTTCTCCTCTCCTCTTCGCACATCTTCGCGCGTCTCCGCTTTGTTGAAGTCCGGGCCTAATGCCCCTTCATTAGGCCATTTATAGCTAGACCGGAACACCCTTACGATGCTTGCATGAACGAGAAAGCCGCTGTGGGCGCCGCCGTAACAAAGTTACCTCCCACAGCTAACTCGATAAAAAACGGAACTTACCGCGATTTGCCTTGTTAGATGAACGGAAGCATCTACATGTTTACTTACAAGACTATTTACTTTTCTTATAACAGTTAAACTGTATTTTTCTTTACTGGTCTTATCAGTGTTTATTCCATTTGCAAAGGTTCTTAACGAATTCGTCAATACATACCTAGTTCAATTGTAGGTAAGTCAAAATTAACTCACCTGTATGTCGAACCTATGGTATGATGAGTAATAGAGAAGTTTGGATGAAGAAGACATGCTGCGCCGACCCCAAATGAATTGGTATAAGGGCAAGAGAATGATGATGTATGACGAATTTAAGTAAATGTCTACCTAACAGTACAGAGTACTTTATTATAAAACCTTATTGTCGGACGGTATATACCGACAGTTTTGGGGCCCCACGCAGTGATAAAATGGCTCAATGATCTCAACGCTCCTTTGCTACGAATATGTAGAAACTACAATAGCTCTTACACATCACTGGAAACCGATTTATTCGGTATTTCCCTCAACAAGTTCAGAAGATCAGTTTCAGACACGGAAGCTTACTAATTTGTTTTTAAACATCTAATCTCTGTCAATTCGTGTAACTAGTTAACAAAAATGTAAAATAAAATCTTTAGATATCACACTCATAATACATATATAATCATAACTCATATCATCCCATTTAGTTTTAAGAAAATTTTATATTGTATTCAAATTGTATTATTTTATTATTAAGATTTGAGAACACTTTGTTGTTGTCTTATATGAATGCTGCGTATACTTATAATAGGCATACATGCCAGCACTGTTATGTTATTTTTATCATTTCACATTAATACTTAGTAATGTACTACCCTTTCAAAACTTCCCAGCTGTTTGTTATTCCGAATCCTTTCTGCTTACAGTAAAATTCTATTATAACCAAGACGTTTTGATGAATTTCAGTTGCAGTTTTCTTCTTTCGAGCTGTCTACTTGGACTAACAAAACAACGAGGAGGAAATGCTCAGAGTATCAGGACGGCGACCAGTCAGTTCACTTTCAAAGTGAAAGCTCGGGAACACATTCACAAGAAGTTGGCAGATTCGTCTCAGAACTAAGTTGTTGTAGTTTTTTTTTTTTGTTTATCTCTCTTAACTTTATAAAGTTTAATATATGTATGTATATAAGTATTTATTCTTATATGTTTTAGTTATAAATATTTTCTAGTCTTTTTTTCTGTTATTGCACCTACTGTATATTGTCTCTGCATCACCCTAAGGTAGACTGGTAGAAAATGCCTATGGCATTAAGTCCGCCTTTGTACAGTTTTTACTTGTGCATAAAGCTTTAATAAATAAATAAATAAATAAATGCTTGTGCTTATAAATACAGTATTCTGTTTTAATAGAAAGAATCAACAACACACAGCAGCACATAACATACAAAACACACAGGGTGGGTTTAACATACAGGGTGGGAGGAACACCGACGCACAAACGCTTACCTACCACGTATTCAGTACGTCATATTATCGGTATTATTTTTTTAACAGTTGATACTGTTTCCTACAAAAGTGTAATACCTACAAAATTAATAGAACGGCAGATTTTTTCTAAATTACCGATGAAAAATTTATATGTGTCATGTCAGAATTGTACTGAATACGTGGTAAGCGTTTCAGCGTCGGTATCCCTTCCACTTTCACATTAAGCAGCTTTAACTGACCACCAAGTGTCGTACTTAGTGGCTTTCGCTAGTCATGTCAATTATCACAAACTGAACATAAGCCAATCAAGTTTTATGAATACTTGTTTAAAATACAAACAGTTTTTCTTCATAGCTTAAAGATATAGGTAGTTTCCATCACGGCCCACAATAGTCAATTTACCTTGTTAGTATAACATTGTGCTCGTACCTAGAACATTGTAACGAAAAATATCAAACAGCTTCTTGTTCTTAGTACTTATTAGAAGTTGGGAGGACACAATAAGTGATTACGGATAACGAAACGTAAACTTACGAGTTACCTGTCGTTGTTAATGAACTAATGACTGGTGGACAAGACATGGCCGTCTTATCTTTTACAACAGACTCATCAACTCATCTTTTACTTTTTGACAACATAGAAGACGACTTTGGTATTTTTCGCTAATTAATCAACAAGTAAAGCATTGTTTTGTATTTACGTCGGTAGGTATAGTGGTGGAAAAAATAATAACTCGGGCATACTGGTTTCATCACGATGTTTTTCCTTCACCGAAGGAAAAATAATATAATTAAACAATACGCACATGAATCCGAAAAATCAGAGGTGTGTGTCTTGTGTTCGAACTCAAGACTTAGCAGTCCGACGTCGGACTGCTAAGTCATAGGCTAGTTAAGTTATAGGCTATCGCGGTTATATTTACGTTTACTTCAAATAAAAATAATATTTGAATTGGAAATTAAATAGGATGACTCGTATTAAAAAAATAACCGAGACAATTTATCACCCCTACTCTCAACTCAGACTATTTATCAACTCCACCCTACGTTTGGATACCATGAAAAGTTACTTTTTTTAACACTGAAGCGACCCTCAACTCAATTTGGAGTTGCAAATCCCCAACACTTTTGACAATCAAAAAGTTTTTATTTTCGGTCCCTCCGGAAAAGTACCTACCCTGTATTTTTAAGTATAGATTTTTATCCTTTGTCAGCATACAGGGTGTAAAGGACAGCCTTTCACAAACTGATGTGGTGAATTCAGTATATCATACTAAGATCGGTAGATCGGTACCGGCTGCGTACAGGGAATGTAATTTTACATTGAAATAAAGGAATAGTGGGTAAAAGAAAAAAAAAAAATAAGGAGCTGAATGCACCCTGTCAGTTTGTGGAGAGCTGTCCTGTATATTTTTGTCACCTTTTTTTTCGTTTTGGGCTGTTCAGAAAAGTTACGCGAAAGAAAAAGTACCTACTTATACTTATAGGTCCTTAGGATATCGTACTCCCTGGATTGTAGATACATCCTCCTGGGAGAGGGCACTGGCTCTTGTAACACAAGTCTATCACCTAGCACAAGAGTCAGGGACTTCACACGATTTTGTAGCCACTTTCTTGTATTAGTTTATGACAGGACACCGTGCTTCTATTTTAATTTTTTTCGAGAGGTGAATCAATTTTCCTTTCTTTTTTAATACCGTTTGTATCAGTACCTATACAACAACAGATTTTTTTTGATATGGTCATCAGTTCTTCCCCATTTGTCATTCAAAAAGTTCATCAAAAAAATCGAACAATCAAAACGCATTGCTTATCTAACGCCAACATGAAAACACGCGTTATTTCACCAATAACAAACCAGATAAGCCTTCGAACACACTGTACCTACTACAAAAAAATCCATACAAATCTTGTGTACTCACCTTTATATTCAATTCAATCCCACAAACACTTCACCAACCAGAATATCATTGTTTTTAGAACCAATTACACATGATCACTTCACTGTAAAAAGTTTGATGTCAACGTATTTGAGCGCGTAAATTAGAAACGTTCGTGCGTTCGCGATGGTTATCAAAGTCTTACTGAAGATTCGTTGATGTTTTTACTGATAACTGAGTTGTTTATTCATTTGTTTTCTGGAGATCGGGGATTTTCATGACTTTTACTATTGAGTGTTCAGGCACGACGGTCGTAAGCGATCAAGAAGGCTGTTGAAGGCAGCATGTACCGACCGGTTTACACTGCAGTAGACTACTTGGAGTCGCGTCGTATGTGGTCGCGATCCTCAAGATTGATGAAACGACGAAGAAAGTTGAGGCAGTTTTTATAAAACTTACTAAAGGAAGTCAACTGCACCGTATCATGCTGAGTGGCAACTTTCTTGTCACATCAGACGTGCAACTGCTGCAGCCAGCATAATCAGCTTATAATGTTCCCACTGCTGGGACACACGACCTCCTCTCTAGAGAGGGCTATAATCCACCACGCGGACCTAGTGCAGGTGGTAACAGCTGCTGAAAATTCTTGTAAAAGTTCGGTCATTGGGTCGTCTTATTCTTCTTTTGAGTTTTTACTTGGCATTCTAAATTCAAATTCGAAATTATCATTGTTGCACAATCCAAGCTGTTACATTTTGTTATTTTCTTTTCTGTATAGCTGTGTTACTGAGTAAATATTTAATTCCCGCAATAACTTATTGTACCTAATCCAACACAGAGCAAAGAGGGTTTTCTATAGAAAAACTTCCGGGTTAAAAACGTTAATAAATAATTCACTTTTTATTCTGTTTCAAGTCAAGTCGAATTAGTAAGAAGCTGTGAAACGGCCCTGTTTTGCGTTTAAACATGCTAAATTAATTATGGCCCCAATTTCTGTTCCTTTTTTCCTCTTTTTAAGATATTTAGATATGGTTTATTTCTTAGAGATAAGGGGAGTTTAGGAAATGGAAGGAAGACATACATTCATCATAATTTGAATTAAGGGGATGAACAATTTCTCACAGTCTTCATGATAATAAGCTCACCCCTATTACATGGGACTTAAATATACCTGGCGTAATGTGTTTGTTTTAAACGTACACCTTTGTCAGCCCTCTGTCTATCCCTTTGGAGGTTTCAGGCGTGATGTTTCAAATTAGCAAAGGCACTTTCTTTTAAAAAGTCTGCTGTTGCCGTGAGACCTGGACGGGAATCTTTAAATGTATTTATACATAGTACAAATATGTACCCAGCTATTATTCTATTTTGTCATAGCACATTTATACTAACTACTAACGCCATCTATTATTTAACGATAGCAAATCTTTCAATTTATAACTGAGTACTCCGGGCTGCTCAGGAGGAAATCTAACTACTGGTAACCGATATTTTGAAGGATATGTAAATTGAGTACCTACAGAATTGAGTTAGATGACCTACCTGACCCAGCGTCTTGACCAAAGTGATCTGTCGACTGAATACGTGATCGCCACGTTAATTTTGTTCAGTGAACGCAAAACGCGTGTACGCGCCGGCAGAGGGCGCTTTCCAGTTTTCCAAACAATTGAGTGACATAATATGAAGTGTACTACTTTGACTGTGTATTCAGGCAACCGATTGCTTTGAATAACACGTAACCAGGAGCACTCATCATCATTATGATCATCTGCCTAACCTTATCCCAACTATGTTGGGGTCGGCTTAAACTCGAACCGGATGCAACTGAATACCAATATTTTACATGAAGTGATTGCCTATCTGATCTCCATAACCCTGTTGTTGGTACTGGGTAAACCACCACCACCACCAGGACCACCAGCCCCCGTAGCATGACAACCGTAGACAAGGATTTCTTTGACGGAAGAATCGACAAAGTGACAGATAGTGCAAAGAAATCTGTCATTGTGTCGACACAATCTGTCATTTTGTCGATTCTTCCGTCAAAGAAATCCTTGTCTACGGTGGTCATACTACGGGGGCTGGACGACCAGGAGCACTACTGTTTACAAATAAATTATTAGTAATTTGGGCAATACGATACAAACTTCTGTTACAGTCCCTTCTAGCTTTCAGAAGATTATCAAGCCCTCATGGAAAGCAATGGTAAAAACATAATATTGCATGTAAGTATTTTCATATCTGTGCAAATTTATTTTATTAAAATCAAAATCAAAGCATTTATTTTAAGTAGGCCAGTTACAGGCACTTTTGAATTGTCGAAACAAAGACAACAATGAAATATAGCTACAGTCCCAGTCACAAGGCACAAAAACTGTGAAAGTACTGTAGTTGCCCATTTCCTAACGTAGATCTCTATGGAGAAGAACGGGCAAGACACTCCATGGGCACTCTTTTAAATCAGAATACTTTTACAAAACCTTGGTTACATCATTCGTGTTGAGATGGTACATTAATTATTATATTAATTAATTGATTTTTTTTTTGAGTAACTATCTTTTGTAACAGCCCCGAGTTCCAGCTGTATCGTCCAGGGACGCCCGACTGACACAAGCCAAGTTCGTGGGTTCCCCAGGTAGGCACTTTACTTTGAGTAAGTATGTCATCAACACCTCTCTGAAAACGGTACAGGAACATCATGAGGAACCCGACATAGCCTAGAACCAAACACACAGCACGACAGCACGGTGGGCGCCGTGGCTGAGCGATTAGCTGCTGCGCTGAGTGTCGCAGGTTCGATTCCCGCACGGAACAAATATTTGTACGACCTACATATAGTTGTACCGTGTCTGGATGTTTGTGTACGTCAGTTTAAATGTTTGTAAACACACCCACGGTACAGGAAACATTCCTTGTGTGGGGCGTTAAAATAAAATACGTTCAGAGATATATAGCAACTCCTCACCCAACACTGGACCCGCTTGGTGCCCCTTCTTACATATAAATATCGGACGGGTATTTACCAGCAGCTGGCATAAATTGCTTTATTCATCATAGCATGTTGCCCTAATATGGGTCGTTATCGTGTGTGTGATCAGTTTATAATTAAATTGATAGAAAATAGATCTATCATAATTTACACCACTTTTTTCCTCAAAAATCAGCACAAACAATTAACAAATATGTCTCCTATGTTGATGACAGTGTAACAGGAAAACAAATTAATATTTTAAACGAAAATGTAATTTCAAACCGTTTATGTAATTTTATTGCGCAATTAGTCATCAGGATACTCCATAACTGTGCTATGGTTAAATTTGAGCTTTAAATCAGTGAAGTGTCGGCATCCAGGCAGGATGCATGGCTTTTGAAAAACATACCATATCTCCTAACCTATAGAACTTTTTCGTAATATTTAATAAATTTTTCGTGTTTGTGTATAGATGTCAAGTGTTGTGTTAAGTTCTAGAATATTCTAGAGAGAGAAATAGGTGCCTATTGTGTTTTTGTTTCTGGATGGAGTTGTAAGTACAACTTCTGTTTAATTATTTAACTAAATAAGCTGAATATTTTCGGAAATAAGTCTTAGGGTTTAACAACAGATATCAACGAATTGTGCTTCTTCTTCGTATAGCTGGCACGACAAATTTTATATTTTGCTAGCCCAAAACTTTACCACTTCCACCGCGTCGTCATATTTTCCATCAATGAATTAATTCTTATGAATTCGTAGAAAATTTTAAAAATCCTATGCACCATCCTGTTTTTTTTAAAAAAAAAAACGATTCCTTAACCTAACAGCTGAAAAGCATTACAGCTGATGAAGATTCATAACACGGATGCTTTGCTCGCCTTGTACACTTTAACTGTATTACTGACTTTAAAGTTAAATTGAACTTCCAAGTAAAAGTATATAGTCCAAGAGTATTAGTATCTTTGGAGATTCTCTCTCACACTGAGGGCCTAGAAGAGGACAGTCAGCATTTCGTATTACTACATTGACTTTCAACAAGATTGGCATAACCCTTTTTTTTTTTTTCTTCTTCGGTAGCAAATTTAGAAAAAATAAAGACAGTAACTACGCAAAAATTATTGCTGGGAAGAGACATTTTTTCGGGGGGGGGGGTGAAAAATCATCAATGTAAAGTTATAACTTCAAAAACTTATATAATAAAAAAAAACTTGTGAAAAAGTTGAAACTTTGGCCCCCAATATCTCAGTAACTAGAAGGTTCCAAAAACAAAGACTAGAAGACTAGATGGTCTCAAACAAAAAAAATAAGATCGCAATGACGGGGAGAAAAAGTGCATTTCGGCTTCATTAAGGGTACTTTTAAACCCGTTAGATGATATTAATTCAAAAGTAATAGAATTGCCCGGTAATGTACAATAGTTTTTGTTATTGTTGCTTTCTATACATTTTTGTCTTTACTTTGGTTTTTTATTCTAAACATGTAGTTATAACTTAGAATGAATTATTTATAATTCCACTAGTAGGTATTAATGAGGAAAAAATATTATTTACATATTATGGTAATTAAATCTAATACTATTATTAATAAACCATATACATATGTCTGGCGTATTATTATTAACATATATCATAATCTACATGCCACATAGTTATGAACTCTCGTAGGCCAGTAAAAGATGTTGGTTTTGCTAATACTCTTAACAAATAAATAAGTTTTCATCCTTAGTCGGGGTAAATAAAATGCTAACCATAATAAAATATGTAAAATAGTGGTATTCAGCTGCATCCGGTTAGACTAGAAGCCGACCCCAACATAGTTGGGAAAAGGCTAGGCAGATGAATAAACTGATGAATATAAATGTTGATGGATGGAGCGGGAGAGGAAGACAAAAGATGAATTGTGTAAAGAATGATATGAAAGAAAAAGGAGTTAATGATACTGTGACGGCTGACAGGGGTTAAATAAAGTTACAAAGGTCAACGGCAGGTGTATGATGATGAGAAATACTTCCGATAAAATGTGGTCTATCGATGTCGAAATTCATCACCTCAAAACATATTCGAAATTTCACATGTTCGATCGAGATGGACGGCCATTAGGTAGGTACTGGTGAATACGAACACTAGATCAATTAACTAAACGGTCGATAGACCACAGACGGCTTGCACCACTACAATTAAGAAAGAGGAGAAAGAAATCATAAGGCAGGCTGGTATAAAAATAAGAGATACAAGACTTTCAGAAGTTACAGGGGTAACTTCTGGAAGTTGTATTGTAACAGCACGAGTACTTGGTTGCAACAAGCAGGCCTCATAACTTTTCAATTTTGTTCTTTACTTATTTTCATACCTCAATTGTATTTTGGGATCATAGTATGTACTCTGGAATGAAATGATGTCAATTAATATAAGTACTTATATAGTTTAAGAGAACTAATCTGCCTGGAGGCTTTACACTAAACGCATCCATAGGATAGGCCGGTTAAGCAGAAGCCAGCTTCATAGATTGACCTGTGAGATGCCATTAAAAAAAACCTAGTCTAACTTTAAAAATATAAAAATACATTTAATTTGGGTTTTTTTTTAACTATTTTTATGGCGCTCTCGTTGCTCACTCTCATGTTTCTAGCTACAATCTACTAGATATCGGTGTTGCCCACTCGCTCGCGACGACCGTTGAAGTCACAACGCTGCAACAGTACCTACGTGTGATTCAACCGATTTTGTACTCTATCACTCGTATTTGCAAAGGTAGTTGATACTAAAATCAATTGTATTTCCATATAAGGTTTAAAAGAGTCTAATTGAAATAAATGATTTGTCTTTTCCGCAAAGTGGTACGTGTGTTAGGTCATTTTCTAACGTAACATAGCGATAGTTGTCTAAGAATGTTAATGAAATTGTGAATAATAACGTTCTCATGATGACATAACACATACTCCGACCTAGTCACGTAAGTATGTACCTACTAGTTACTCTCATCTTGTTTCAATGGCCTTCAATGGCTGCCATCACTCCCGCCTGATGTCATAATATTATTTGTGACAATATTCCTGGATCAATTAGTTCACAGAAGAAAATTATCCTGTTATTGATGACGTTTTATTTTCCCTAATTTGTTTAATTAATTAATATTTTCTTAATAACTGCTGCACACAGAGACATCACACAAAAATAATTGAAAAAAGGACTAATAAAGTATTTATTAAACTTACACATGACAACACAAAAAAATGTTTGAATTCACAATAAAATAAAAATTATATAAAAGTAAACATAAGAAAAAGATAAAACAAATTAAATTGGTCCCGTACGAGGCCAAAAGGTCCCTATCTCAGCATGGTGCTGCAACATTAAAAAAAAAGTCAGAGCGCTGGTATTCTGATATAGCCCAAAGTGATGCCACGGTCAGATACGAATATACATTTATAATATAAAATAAAGTGTGCAACGAACACATATAAAAAATCACACTGAATCATTAACTTAATTGGCCAACATATTTTACCATTATTGACCACCATATCTTTCACCCATAATCCTGCCTAGCCTTTTCCCAACTATGCATAGAAGTCGGCTTCCAGTATAACCCAGCTAGTACTGGTTAGTTCGATTTCCCTTGATGAGACTGGTTGTCAGAGTTTCGGGCCACTGACTACCTGTAACGACTGTCCAAGATCTAATGAAAATTACGGCTGACTGGCACATCTACAAAATTAATATTAATCTAGAGTTCTAGAGTGTAGTACCTATTGTTTTTTATCCGTACGCATTGCTCGATGAACACAGGGCAGGATAAAAAGACATATTTTTCGTTTTGTAAACAAGTCAGTCGTATAGGTGAATCAGACTCAAAGTCGACCGCAACATAACATTATAACAGCTCGACGGTAAACCTTGAATTTCTAGGCAGCGGTGTACCCTGTACCCTTATTTTGCCAGTTTATAAAACCCATGTAAAAGGGAGAGGCAATAGGCAATAGGCCATACTGAGAAATTCCTGGTGGAAAAATTCAATAACACTTTGCCCGACCTAGGAATCAAACCGATGACCCCCAGCTCTGCAGTGGCGTTTGCGACCCCTAGACCAAGGAGGCCGCCCTGACCGAAAAGACTAACAGGCTGATATAACTCGTTAAATTTACATAACATAACATCACGCCTTGTAATCCCTGAAGGAAGGGTTCGGCAGAGGTATACCTAACAAGTACACCCACATTTTGCCAGTTATGTTCAAGTCTCATGTAATAATGGGCGACCCTATTACCATCAACCGGGCAACATCCAGACTCCGAGGCTGCTCTGAGAAATTCCAGATGGAAAAACCCAATAACACTTTGCCCGACCGAACCATGAACTTATGCGTTCTCGTTGAAATTATATTGAAATAAATCCTTTGCGTTTGAAGCTCGTTTTCAGCAGCGAAAAATTACAAACGAATGTAATAAACGTGTTATTTTCTGTTCAGGTAATAACTAAACCCACAAGATGGAGTATCTGGCGCCTTCTGAAATTGGAAACGAGCATCATGCAAGCAATGGAATGAATGTAAGTAACCACCCTTCCACCGGCAATCGTCTTTGCAACACTAAGGGTTTTTTCACCTGTTGAATAAAATGTGCTACAGGAGGAGCTCGTGGCTAAATAATAACAGCCGCTCGGATCGATCTTTAGGTTAAGCCGTGCCGGGAAAAGGCTAGGCAGATGATGATGAATAAAATGTGCTACAGAGACATTGGAGCATGGTGGGAGCATGATATACAATAAAAGACAAGACTCTCCCTATCATAGAAAGGAGACCGTTGACCCAACAGTGGGAATTCGCATATTTTTTTTTTTTTTTTCCGATGGCAAATCATCAAATGAACCCCCCACTCTGGGCGGAGCGGAAGGGAGTGTCAGACTTGTACTGACTAAAACCCATCCATGTTCCTTCTTTGCCCTTTGTGTTCCAGGGCCACGGTATCTCTTTCGAACAGTCCCGCAGCCCTGGCAGGCATCGGCCCTTGCGGACCCCTACTTGTTTGCTGACATCTCTTTGAGGCGCCCGTGGAACACGAACGCGCCGTCGACACGGCCTGTCGTCATAAGACGGCCGGACGGCGGGCTGGCCCATAACTCGCCGTCCACAGGCCCGCGCCTACGGTGGCCGGGAGCCACCACGTGACCCCCGACGCCCAGGGCGTCTCCCGCAGGTTGTTTCCCTCTCACGTCCCGCCAGAATTCGCATTATTTAAAATCAGTAACTCATACTTTTTAACTATAGAAAATGTCCAAGAAAAACTCTTTTTTTTAGCTTTGGTATTTTAATCATAACATTTTTCTTATTTTTAAGAATGGTTGCCCCACACTAGGAATTTCTCTTGTATCGTGGGTGCGTTTACAAACATTTAAACTCACATACACAAACAGTCAGACCCGTAACAATTACCTGTAAGCCGTTCAAATATTTGTTCCGTGCGGGGATCGAACTCGCGACACACAGTTAAGCAGCCAATCGCTCAGCCGCCGCGTTAACCATGCCATCAATTTATGTTATTAGAAGACCTTAATTTTAACTACTATGTACAACATGTAGCCAAAAGGTGTGGTCACACTTGAGGAAGTGCTATAGAGCATCAAACTGAACAACTTTCTCCATGGAACCAAGCTGTCCATTTGTGTTGAGCAGAAGTATAGAAGTTTTGTAAAGAACAGCAGATTATTTTTATTAGAATAATGTAATATAGGAGTATTACACTATTCTCCTATAGATATGTAGGTACGTACCTACGAATAATTTTCCTCATAGTAACTAAATAATTTATATTTTTGGAGTAATAATCATTGGTATTTATTTACGAATCAGATAACATTAGGAGGACAATATAAATACATAATAAAATATTATTTTTGATGATATAACTGATACTAATTTACTGTACATTGATCACAGAAACTCCAACTGTTAATCATTACCGAAATAACATCATTTTAATTAGGTTCACATTAACTGTTAAGCAAAGCTTTCTTGAAATTACCATTTTACTTAAATAATCTTTAAATAAAGCATTTTATATTTGATTTTGTAATCATAATTTAAACGAGGTTGTTGAAGAAAAAGTAAATGAATAAATTAGCAATGATTCTGGTATGTACTATCTTTAAAAGCAGACCGTAACTCAATTTGTATATTCAAAAGTAGGTAAGTAACATTATTCTCTCATATACTCGTAAAACAATAGAAAACATAACAAGGTATCAAAGTAAAACAATACAAATAAATTAATTTACGAGAATCAAACAAATAAATGTTGTGGTTACTAACAATTAACACATTTCTTATGAATGCGACACGTAATATGCACATAAATCCACTATCGCAACCAACGTATTAGTATTAATATAAAGAGTTACAACAGTAAGAACAAATCGGCGGAAACAGCTCACAAACGTATGTACAGACATCAAGCTACCCGAAACTGTCAAATATTCCCAATCAACCTT
Organism: Noctua janthe; assembly: GCA_910589295.1. NCBI lineage: Eukaryota > Metazoa > Arthropoda > Insecta > Lepidoptera > Noctuidae > Noctua > Noctua janthe. The sequence continues at coordinate 4,184,053 of OU342556.1, read as the reverse complement.
GAACCTAATGCTTTAGCAATAAAGTCTATTAAAGAAGTTGACAGATTGTAGAAGCTTGATGTGCTGGCGTCCGTGCATACAAAGCGTTTACGTGAGTTCTAAGGGTTGAACCTCATTTAGCAACACGGAATTGCATTTTTCCATACTCCTATACTATCCTATTCTGTCGCTCAGAACCGTAATTCCAGTGTGGAAAAGAGATAGCGCTAGGCGACCTGTATAGCTCCGTCTCTTTCCCACACTGGAATTACTCCTGCTTTTAGACGTCATAGTAACCCCCAGCTCACTGTATTATCTGGTTAAAACTATTAAACTTAGGATGATTTCCCCCAAACGCCTCGCATCGCATCGAATCGGAAAGGATCCGGACGGATGCGGCGATAGCCGACCGCTTCCGGCAGAATGTCGACTCATACGATCGGCTCCGTACCGTCGCTTGCGAACATATCCGTTTCTGCGCCTAGTCAAATAGTTTCATTCCTACCGTGTTGACGTGTTCTAATTTCGATCGGATACGACGACAGGCGAACGGAACCCATCGCGTGTCGCAGCATACTTTCGGCTACGACCACATCATACATTGTACGTAGGCGACGTGTCGTGAATTACACTCAAGCAGCGCGACGCAGGCACGCCGTTCTTTTATTTCGTTATAAATTCCACACCTGCGCTGCACCTGCGCCGCGCCTTCACCTTACACCGTTTCTGTATAATTCGCGCCTTATACATACGGTGCCCACGTTAAGGTAAAAAATAAGAAAATACAACACATTAATTATTATGAAATTATATAGTCAAGCATATGAGTAGGTAAGTCCCCATTATATTAAGTGGATGACGCGCGTTCAGGGTACAGTCAAAAGGAAAGACCGATAAATACCTACATGTTTCAGCAATATTTATTTTCAAGGAAACATCGCGAATATGACAAGAACAATATAATCATATGTTTTGCCAAATACAGTCAATTAAAGGTACGATTCTGTAAAAAAGCTTCCTTATATAACGCTTGTTGCCGTTTTTATAGTGTTACATAGAAACCAAACGCGTCGCTATGGTTTGTCATTGCTGTTGGAATTTTACCTTTTATACTCGACTGTATAAATCATAATCATAAATTTTTATTTCATCTCAACATCAGAAATTACAGGCTCTGGTATATACACATAAATAGAGAAAAGTGTCGGAAGTAGGAAGGTCCTGAGGTACAGATCACCTCTCCGTCAAATATAATATTATTAAACCTAAAGCATGTATTACTACAAGGTGTATACGACCCTTCACGCAACAATTATTGCTGGAAAACGATCTTTTTTTATCGGGTGAAAAGTCACGGTTTACGGTAGGACTCAATGTAACGCACTCAAAACTTTGTGCTGATTGATCATGGAAGTATTTAAAGTAAAGTTATAACATTAAAAACTTGTATTTTTTTTCAAAAAGGCATCGCCGATATTTGCGGTAAGTCTGCGAGATTAAAATGGGACTGGGCGGGTCACATTTCCAGAATGGACAGTCGGGACAGATGGGCCAGAATCGTCACACAGTGGGTGCCTGGAGACGGTCGTCGTCACTGAGGCAGGCCCAAGAAAAAGAAGATTATGGTCCAGAACAAAAAAAAAATGGCAGTGACGGGGAGTAGCTTTCGGTTACAAAAAATTCGTATCAATTCGATACAACCTTCTTTTGTACCTTTATAGGTCACTCTAAAACCACTGTTAAAGTTATTCTATTTTCGTTTTTTTTTTGTTTCAGCATCGCATCTTATCTGGCAGCACAGACACTATGGTTAACTTAGACGATCATGATTCTAGTAAGTACTAACTTTTATTGCCATGGCATTATTAGGTACGATTAAACCAAATTGATGTAGTTCTGTAGTGGCAACATCAACCGGAAAACGTTGCGTTGGAAGACCTCTCACTAGGTGAACTGATGACCTGGTGAAGGTTGCAGGGATCCACTGGATGCGAGACGCACGGGACCGGTCAATGTGGCGACACATTGGGGGAGGCCTATGTCCAGCAGTGGACGTCTTTCGGCTGAAATGATGATGATGATGATGAAAACAAAATAACTAACTTATTCTAGAATAACGTTATTAACGTTAACGTCGTTGTCGTTATTTTGTTTTACAAAGTATAAAATAAATTATTGTTTTCAGTGCATTCAGGCGAATTGCCTAGGCCACGCTATTACAAAGGAATTTTCTGTCCAGTCGTTAACAACACTTTCAAGGTAAGTTGTTTGAGATTTTTTTTGAACATTATGAATAATATCCTCCATAATAGCGACTTTCCTATATGCATAGAAGACAGTTATATTTGCAATTTTTTTTTCAAACACTTCTCGAAAACTGGTTCTTATCGCACTACGATTAGGTTCAACATGCAATGTATACCACATGCGTGGATTTTTTTCATTTATCACAACGCGGGTGGAAATAAAAATTTCCACAGATAAGTATACTATACTAAGTCCAAGTTGGTCCAATGCCTATCTCAGAACAATAACTAAAGCAATGCCTATAGTCAGCGGTGATTGTTTTTTTTTTAATCTCGGCAAACAGATATGCATCTTTACGGCGTAAATATTTTTTGAATATTTAAATTGTGTTTATAAATAGAATGTCATAAATAAACGAATTTTCTATTTTTCATATTAGGCTGTTTAGCGGCTTCATACCTTTGCTTTCATTTTCAACCTGGCGAAAGCAAAGCGCGGTAAAAAACGCTAATTAAATCATAGTTTCCTAATAATTGATGACAGTAATACTTTTCGTTCTATTACGGTTAATTATTTCTTCGAAAGTGTATAAAAACGTCGTTCGATACGCGTGAGCATTTGCTACGGCAGTTCTCGGCTACATAACAAAATTGAGCCTCAAATGCAATAACAAAGTTTCCCCACTTATATCAAAATGTACTATTTTCCAGAACAAAAACATAGAAATTTCGTACCAAAGGTACTCTCGAAGACAGCGACAGAAGGGACTCATCATGGTTAACCTCGTCGATTTAGCGCTTAAAGTAAGTAGAGCAGACCCCTTTATTCTTATTCCTTATTACATAACATCACGCCTGTAATCATCGGAGGGTTAGGCAGAAGTGTACCTAATAGTACACACACATTTCGCCAGTTTTGTTTAAGTCCCAAGTAATAGGGGATGAGCCTATTGCCATTAACAGACTTAATGGAAAACCCCAACAACTCTTCGATAACCACTATACCATCAACCCAGTTAAAAAAATATGCTGTGAACTGCTTTGACCTGAAGCTAGACTTAGGTCTAGCCTTAAAATCATTGAATTAGATTAAAGAATACAAACTATGCCAAACATTTAAAATGGAAACAATGATTGTACGTACCACAGTCTGCCAATAAGGCAATATCGATAATAACACACATCTATAAAAAGGTAATTTACATAATTATGAAACATTTTTTCCGTGTTCAATTTGCAGGTAGCCTTGGTTGTTATTTACGCACTCACCGATGATGAAAAAGGTAAGAGTTGTTTTATATTTAAATACTTAGAACTGTCACAAAAAGATCGCTATTTCGTTAAAACTTGAACCATGAGTATACACTATAAAAGTATTAAAACACACACTATGAGACGGCGCAGCGGGTCGTACTTAAAAAGACGAAAAATAAGAAAGTTTGGTAGTCAAGACACTAAAATAAAAAAAATCAGAACTAATATGGATTCACACCCTGTAGAAAAAAAAAACCGTCAAGATACTCTGTGGTTACATTTAACGAAAGAAACAAGATACAGTCCGTTTGCAGTTATTATGACTGCAGCGACTCAACAAAAACCACATTGCCATGTGAATAGTAATCACTGCTATTTGGCAGGCTTGTCAGTGGCAGCAAGCGAACAGAAAACTTTTAGTAACGTCAACCTTTTGACCGCCATTGTCACATATATGTGACAAGCAAGCGCCTGCCCTGTACTCCAAACGACACAAATATGTGAAAAAATGGTAGGTGAAATTGTGGCTTAGCGTGGAGGGCACGCGCGTGCTTTTATGCTCTGGAGTTCAAAGGTTAATAAAGATCATCCCCAGTCAGACGTAATTGATGAACTCATAGAGTAAAAATGTATTACAGATACGTTGAAAAGTATTCATTGGCCAATGTGGTTATGCACGGGAATATTCGGGGGTCTGAACGTGTTTATATGCTTGTTGAGCTGGTGGCATTCCTTCGCCAACCACCACCTGCATTGGGGAGCAGCGGGCACCTGGGTGCTGCTCATCGTTCAAGGTATGTATCACATAACTACACGCCTGTAATCCCCGAAGGGTTAGGCAAAGATTTGCTTAACAGCACACCCACATTTCGCCAGTTTTGCTTTAGTCGCCCCGACTTACAAACAGTAAGTTGTGGGTTTAAACCCAGGCAGGCGCATTACTTTGTGTAATTTATTTCATAACCACTACTCCAAAAAACGGTGAAGGAAAACACCGTGAGGAAACCAGCATGTCCTAGAACCAAAAATACGAAGACATGTGACATCTACTAACACGCACTGGGCCCGCGTGGTGGATTATAGCCCATTCCCTCTCAAAGAGAGGAGGCTGTGTGTCCCAGCAGTGGGAACATTATAGGCTGATTATTATGCGCATGTAATAAGGGAATAATTAAAACTTCCCAATAGAGCACTTGTGTCCATCAGACCAATGGAACGGACCATCACACCTCAATGATGAAAAGGAGCATCTCATAACAATTAATGTTTGAAGTTAGCTATCGTTTCTGGGTTATGGAGGTCAGATAGGCTGTACCATTCAGCTGCATCCTGGTTAGACTGGAAGCTGACCCATCGCGTCGCATTGTGACTAGTGCTTTATTTTAACAGTACCGATGTAAATGTATGAATAATTAACGATTAAAATAAATGTAACTGCTGTCGGTCAGTGTCCACGAAGTGTATAGGCGCAGAACGTCCAACCAGGAAAAAAAATTGACCTAACCTGACGTTTTGTTAATAATGTGTAAATTCCAGCAGAATACCTATATAATCAACCTCAACTCTAGGCCGCAGTCGGTTTACCAACCGGTAAAATCACATAAGATTAGGCATTTTTGTTGTTGTTTTCTCCAGGACTATGCAAACAAGGCATCGGTTTCCAAGAGTCCCAGAACCAGGTCTGGTACATGCTGTTCATAGTGTTCGTGCCGTACGCGATGTTCCCGCTGTCCCTGTGCTGGTGCATCGTCATCGGAGTCGTGTCTAGTTTCGCTCAAATCGTGGCCAGTTTGATCTTCATACCGTCTCTCATGCGGAATACAAGCATGGATGCAAACTGTTTAGTTAATGTAAGTACATGTTACAGACCAACTTCTATTATTCAATTAAGGCCCTTCTCTTGCTCGACGACTTTTTTGACGCATTGTTACTGTCAATGGCGCAAACGCGCGGTTATTTCTGACGACATCCATATAACTGTAGCATTCAAGAGCATTTCTTTATAGATGCTGAATCGCGTTTGTATCGCGACTGACTTGCTAAAAAACCTCCTAAATAATAAAAAAGCTCCCCTACCATACATCGCCGCAGTAGGCAAGGACACTAACACCGGTTATCTATAGTCAAGTTAAAGTAATAACTTGAGTTTAAGTAATTATTTATTTAAACATTTTTATGCAATACACAAGAATTTAAACGAAGTAAGAACCGTCAAAGAAAGCAAAGCTAAGAATTCTAACTTCAAGCAATTACTAAACTACGTAATAAAATCGTTTCTTAAATAATCTACTCAAGTGATCACTGTGACTTGTTTATTGATACGGGTGTAAGACTTGCGTCCAGAGGGCCTAGACAAAATACAATGTACATTATATTTTCTAGAACGACTTCCAATAAGATTGATAATATAAAGCATAATTAGCTGAAGACAAACCAATTAATTAGTAACTTTACCAACATTGTTTTCACTGATAGAACGTTGCTTTTTATAAGACCACTAGACGTTTCTTAGCATATGTATTAGCTGCGAATTCTTCAACTTAAAGAAAAAGTTCAATTTCAAGATAGCGACAAAAATATAACAAATCCAAGTTTGCCTAAATTCGGAAAACTGGAAAATATCGGAATGCTTTTGGCTTTTTGAAGTTTGATAGATGATTTTTTACTTTTCTAGACTTACACCTGCAAACTCCGTCTGACGTCCAGTAATATATTGTTATACATAGCAGTGAATTTCGCCGGTATGTATGCCAAGTCCCTAGTCGACTGGGGACAGAGGAAGGTGTTCCTGGAGACCCGCAAGTCTATGATCACCTTGGAGAAGACTAAGAAGGAAAGCGAAAGGCAGTGGAGCCTGTTTCAGAGTGGTTAGTGTCAATATTTTTATTGATGTAGTATGTACGGTCAGTAGCCAAATAAAAACGACTCTTCACAGTAGCCGAAAGCGATTTACGCATATTATGTTCTTTTTTTTATTTATTAAAACTTTATGCACAAGTAAAAACTGTCCAAAGCGGATTTAATGCCTTGGGCATACATATGTTCTTAGTTTCTCCTTGTATAAACATTAAGGTGAGATCAACCAACCTCTTAGACGTGGACGGTGCAGTAACTATCAGATGCAGGATAAGACGCAGCTATCAGTTGACCCGTGGCTAACAGCACTATCTCGTGTAGTATCCTCATAAGTAAATCATCCAGGGGTTGTCAAAAAAATCCTGCTGTATACACATTCATTTTTTATAGTCAACACAGGGAAGAATTGTGTTCATCCACCGTAACCATTGCGCGGCTACGTGAATCACTTTTTTCTGAAGTACTGTTCAGATACGGCATAAGTCAATTCAAGCTGTCGTCCAATCCAAGATACGAATTGATCTTTACTATTCCTTGAACCCTGCATTACTAAATAATACTTGGAGAACTCTCAGTGACCAAAACAACCCCTGAGATGATGACAAAATATGACTGCACTTGATTGACTTTAAAATTTACAGTGATACCAGACTTCCTGGCGAAGAAGATTTCCAGTCATTTAGTTAAGACAGGCGGAGAGATCGTGGAGCAGCAGTTCAGCAATATAGTAGACGTGGTACATCACCACCAGGATGTGTCCATACTGTTCGCCGACATCAAGGGATTTACCGGTAAGCCGTACATAACTTCACGCCCGTTTTTCGTTGGGCCACATTTCGCCATTCATGAATAAATCGCATGTGATTTCGCCCATAAATCTAGCACAAATCCAACCCCGGCTGCTACTGAGATGAATCTAGCAAAAAAATGGATTTTTTCCGGTTAAAATACAACATTTTTTCTGACTTAAGAATCGAACCTAAAACTTCATGTTCAGCAGAAGTGCGTGCGACCAGTTTCCTTACAATATTTTTCAAGTCTAGAAAGAAGGAAGTCTATTGAAAAGGTTCTTCTGATGCAGTTAACAAGTTGTGTCATCGAATGAAAAGATTAAGCTCATTTAGATGCACCGTATGATCTAAATGAGCTTAATCTTTCATTCGTTGCCAATTTGAAAAGTAACCTTTTTGATTCTTGACCGCACATGTAATTTTTTCAATATAATTCATACAAGACTTGAGGTTCAACTCAATCTCTCCGGTTGTCCAGATACCCATTGTGAGTTCCTTTAAAGCAAGTTATACTTAATATCTTTCAGAATTATCAAGTAAATCCAGTGCGCAAGACTTGGTAGTGTTGCTGAATATATTGTTCGCTGGCTTCGACGAGTTGGCAACGGTAAGAATAACATGATAGACTAGATAGAGAATAAGTCACGGGTCCATGATTTTACCCTGAACTTTTTACTTAAAACAGTAAGAGAAAGCCTTAGTAGAACACATAGAAGATGACAGGCGATTTGTATGAAGTTTCTGAAGGTCAGATAGGCAGAAATTTAGTGTAAAATACTGGTAATTAACTGTATTCACATACACTGGTTGGACAGATGATGATAATTGCGCCAATTATGCAAAAAGTCCATCCTCTGGTACAGAACCTTCTATTTGGAATGGGTAACTACAGGCCGTTTTAATCTGGGACGGTACCTGGAAAAGCTACGCGGTATGGGGGACAGAGATGTGTGGAAGCTTCAATTTTCTAAGTAACCGACTCCTTGATTCAAATGCCTATAGATGGTTGAATTCACGTAAATGTTTTGAGTTTAAGCTACAGTTTGTCATACATTTTCTATTGTCCAGGACAATAACTGCGTCCGCATCAAGTTGCTAGGCGACTGCTACTACTGCGTGAGTGGTCTGCCGGAGCGACGAGAGGACCACGCGCAGTGCTGCGTCAACATGGGGCTGCATATGATACGAGCCATCCGCGTTGTGAGGAAAGCGATGGAAGTGGGTATATCCATGCTATATTTGTTTATTTGTTTATGGCACTCCAACGACTCATTCACTAATACAATTTTAGGGTAATGTAACAATGAAACTTAAAATCTAGGGTGAATATGTCACTTACAGGTGTGCACAGCACTTGCAAAAGTATTTCAAGTTTTATAGTATTCCAAAAAGTAGGCTTAAAAAAAAAACAAAATTACATGAAAACAAAATTAAAAATAAAGAAAATAAAATAACTAAATCTATTTTGTTGCTCTAAAGAATGACACACTCAATGACAAATAATAAATAAGTGAATAAATAATATTAAGTAAGTAATAATATAAAATGTAATGATATTAGTATAGATATTAACTGTGGCCACTGTGGGTCAGAAACAATTGTTTATAATAACAATAATGGGTGTAAAAATGCCCTTAACGAAGCCGAAAGTTACTGGTTCTCTCCGTCATTGGGATTATTTTTGTCCTAGACCATGGGAACCTTCTAGCTACGGAGATATTGGGGGTCAAAGTTACAACTTATTCACATTTTTTTTAATACGTTTTTATTAAATAACTTTACCTACAGAATGTTCCGTTGACGGCTGCGTGAAGGATCCGTTTATACCTTGTATAATTATTTTTTTTTTGTTCAGGTGGAGTTGGACATGCGCATCGGTATCCACAGCGGCAAGGTGCTGTGCGGGGTGCTGGGGCTCCTGAAATGGCAGTTTGACCTGTGGTCCCGTGACGTCACGCTCGCCAATCATATGGAGAGTGGCGGCTTGCCTGGGTAAGCTTACGCTGTAATTTGTAGTACTTTGGGTTTGTCCAACATTCGGGGCCTGGAGGCTAAGCAGTTACGCAGCACGGGTCGATCTTGCCAAGGTCACAGCATGTCAAATTGTTGACCCCGGTTGTCATTAGTACATCGGTCCTTGTTCTGACGACAGCAACTACGGAAAAAAACAAATGAAAGGGAACAAATGACACGCGTGCGGTCCGCTTGGCAGAAGTCGTTTCGTTTTTGGGGCCCATAGCAACACATTCTTTAATATGTACACTAGGCTCAAAGCACATGCATACAATAATGTCCATTCCTATCCTGCTGTGACATAGTTACATCTTTCAGTCGCGTGCACATTTCATCTGCGACACTGCAATGTCTCAACGGGACATTTGAAGTGGAACATGGAGACGGCGGTTCGCGAGACCCGTACCTTAAAGAACACCATCCTGACACGTACTTTATTAAGGTTCCTGAGGAGACTGAGCCATCTGATCAGCTACAGGACAGAAAAACGTCACATGGAAGCAGGTAACGCAAACTTCTTTCATAACGATACAACAACAGCCTATTCATTTTATCGATCGCGAATAATCTCTAATTTGCGATCAATAGTATTCCTATTTCCACTTACTGTAAATGGCTTTTCCTAAAAAACTGCGTATGTTGTACCACTATAGAATTAAAATCAATACTTAAGAAAAAAATCACTGTTGAACTTTGTGTAAATAAAAATATTTACGTTCGTAACTGTCTATTTTTTGCAATCTGAATATTGGGAATAACAAAGTATGGTTTCGTCTGCAAAAAACCGTACATTTTCTTTGTAATTTACTGAGCTTTATCTTATACCTCGTGTCTTCGCCAACAGCATGCCGTCTACGTCACATCTAACATGGGATATCAACTCGCGTCGGAAGAGCAGCATCGCTGAGGAATGGACCCCGAAGATGCCTTTTGCAGACGTACTGAATATTATTTTATTCATCTTACTACTATTATAAACGCGTTTGTAAAGGTGGATAGGTAGCTGAATTTTTGTTACTCTTTCATGCAATAACTACAGAACACATTTGGATGAAATTTGGGATACAGATAGTTTATAACCTGGATTAACATATACAGTGAAGCAGTGACACGCACCTCACTTATCACTTTCTTCAGTGAAGGAAAACATCGTGAGGAAACCAACATGCCTAAGAGATATTTCTCGACGGTATGTAAAGCCAAATTAGAGGCTCATCGGTGGTGTACAGTGCAAGCACAGCACAGTTTTTATATCAATATATGTCAGCATTTTACCTGCGCCGGGCCGGCCAATTTACTACACGAATAGCATTCATACCACGTGCTGAGTGCACGCGGTATGAATGCTATTCGTGTGTATGAAACCTATCATTAAATCATACTTCTATCAATAAATATCAATCAATCAGTAATCAGCATCAATTCAAGGTGTAAGGCCCCTAACCATACATCTTAATGGTCCTTCGAGCCGGATAAGAACTCTGAAACCAGGTTATTCACTAACCACACGATAAAGAAGAAAGAACTCATACTTATGAATGGGACAATTACCGAAATCCACGCAGGTTAAACCGCGGACAGGAGCTATTATATTGTCTAATTTTGTTACAGTGTTACGATGGAGAGTGGGCAAACTCCAAGGAAGACCTGATCCATGACGTGCCGTCAATATCTGAAGTTGAGGTGAGCTACCTTTTGGTTTCATCATAGGGAATTTATGAAGACAATTGCACCGTTATGGGCGTTGTGCTACTGTTATCTAGATATTGACGAGGCACTTTACAATTGCCTTCGCTATTTTACAAAACAGTAGCAAGAGACGACGCGGATTGTATAAAGAAAGAAAGAAAAATTATTGATATGTGTCGCACAGAACAAAACAAAATGATGAATCATCATCATCAAACACAAAAACATATCAGCCCAGAATCACCGCTGGGTATAGGCCTCCTTTTTTTCCGCCACACTTCCCGGTTCTGTGCGTCCCTTATCAAGGTGTTTCCCGTGACTTTGACGACATCGTCGAAAGAGCTTTAGGACGGCCCTGGATGATGAATGATGATGTGTATTGTGTAATGATGAATCTTTCAATATACCTTCGACATAATCATTATCGTAGATACGATTCGGTTAAAAGACATTATGTTATTTAAATAGTTGTTCGGCGGACAGAAATGACCGCAAAGTCTCCATTGGTTGCCAGATTGTTTTTCATTCATTGATTGTTGTACATTAGCTGTTGGCTGTTGCAAATTGTCCGCGGACAAATTGTTCGTCGTCCACTCAACTCAACTCCTCAATTCATTAAATGTTCATAATTTAATTCTGGCTTGTCAGGAAAACGATATTATAAACCACTTGATCGAGATGAAGTCTATCCGTCGAATGCGTCTGCGCTCGATGTACGGTTGGTCGCTGCGGTTCAACCGGCCCACAATCGAAGCCCTGTTTGGACGCGTCGATGAGGTGACCTTCAAATCGAACATCATGTGTTGCCTGGTGCTGTGGCTGTTCGTTGTGACTGTGCAAACTCTTGTTCACTACAAGTAAGTATAGTATGCAAAACATTGTCAAGTTTAACAGGGTGCATTCTAAAAGTTGGCAACGTCGCAAATATCCGTCAAATATTTCGTTATTTTGATATTTTAATAAATATCATTGAATTAAACTATGAAAGGTTTCTCTGTGCTGCACTAAAATATTGGAAAAAACATTTGGAACATTTCCAAGTGTTTTTTATACACCTACAACTATATAATCAGGGCATATTAGTTATTCCAATTCATAATATGATACACAGTGATATTCCATTTTCATTTGCGACGTTGCTAACTTTCAGAATGCAGTTTCGAAGGCGGACGGAGTCGCATAGCCACATAATAGCAATGATTAGGCAGAGTGACATCCCATTACTTACCGAGTTTCCTCCGTGCCTCGGAAAGCACGTTAAGCCGTTGGTCCCAGTCCCTATTTGTAGATCTTTAACAGTCGTTACAGGTAGTCAGTGGCCTGAAAGTCTGACAACCAGTCTTACCAAGGGGTATCGTAATACCCCGTTCTGGGTTGTGGACGTCAGATAGGCAGTCGCTGCATGTACAATACTGCTGCATCTGGTTAGACTGAAAGCCGATCCCAAAATAGTTGGGAAAAGGCTAGGCAGATGATGACTCTTAGACATTTACTGCAGATTTGAACTTACTAATCTATCTTTGTTATTTGCATTACATCTAGAATACAACACATTTAATAAACTTTACCTGATATCCCCGTCATATTCCTCATATTTAAATTAAACTAAACCTTCTTCTATTTCTCCATCTCTCATCTTTTTCAATTATTCTTCTTCCTTTACAGTTGCAAGGACCTCATCACAGTCCTTATGGTAATGACGGTCCCTCTGACCCTCTCCTTCGCGTTAGTGATGCTGGAGGAATTCCCCAGCGTCCACATGGTCCTGTATAGGATCTCCGCACGATTCAACAACATGCGTGTGATCAAGATCGTGCATATCTGCTGCTTTATCACGATTATGACTATTACGAGGTATATTTTGATTATAGTTCATTTTTGGCACTAAAGAAAAATGCTTTTAAGTCTATTTTAGCTTGAACTTACATAAATAACCTACTTTAGCCGTCGTTCCGACACGAAACAAGTGCAAAAGTGGTGATAGTCGCTAGTAGCATTATAGGACCGGTCTGCGTCACGCTGAGGCCTACATCCAGCAGTGGATTTGTTTCAGCCGATATTTTAGCCAGCCACCAAGCGGGGCTGACTGTTCGGTAGGCGCTACATAAGAACTGGGCTGAATACCCAAGGTGTACTAACCCTGCAATTAAAGGTATCATCAAACTTAATTTATCTTTTTTTGTTGTTGCAGCACAGTAAAACTATACGTCTGCTCACCTACAACCCTCTCTGATCCTCTTGGGTTTAATAATGCTTCCAATCATATGCAGGTAACATGCAACTTGACGAATAGTACCACAGACAGCAGCAGTGGACCAGGTTTGTAAAGACATCCTTAGTTTAGCTGTTAGATGTCCTTAATCAGCCTACACAGTGGCCACTTCTGGGCCTCAGGCGTCCTTTCTGCCAGAAGGAAAGGTCGTAATTAACAACGCGAACCCACGCAAGGTTTGTGGATGTTACATGTCGTCATTTTTCTTCTGCTGTGTCGTTGACTCGGCAATATCTGAACGAGTCAACATCTCCGTGGCAGGGCGAAACACGTGTCGAGTGCAGATTTAGGATGCATGTTGCATTACCTATACTAATATTATAGAGGAAAGATTTTTGTTTGTTACGAATAAGCTCAAAAACTACTGGGCTGATTTCAAAGATTCTTTCACCATTAGAGTGCTACATTATGCCTGAGTAACATAGGCACCCGTGCAAATCCGGGACGGGCCGCTAGGTAATTAATAAGAAATATTATCATATCAGCAAAAATTTTTCCTACAGTTGATTGTCACCACCCAGAGTACGTGGTGTTCACGTGGGTGCTGTGCCTGGTGGCGCTCACCTCGGTGCTCAAGCTGTACTTCCTCATCAAGACGCTGCTGGCGACTATCATCGTCGTGATATACTGTGCCCTGATTATTCGCTACTACGAACATTACAAGACCGAAAAAAATGAGTGAGTATTTATAGAAAAAACGAACTGCCCTGCGGTTTCATGTGCATAAAACTACCCTGAATTTTTCGGGATATCATCTTCTATCCACGACAGTCAACCCAGTGTTCCTGACGCTACGTAACAAACCAACAGAATTTTGCACAGCCTCGAATGTTTACTGAGATGTAATTCATTTGTTTGTGAACTTTGCTGAATTTGAGTGGCACTTTGTACATTGCTGCATTGTGAGCTTACTCCTGCCGAATTTCCAACCGAATTAGTCGAAAACTTGTTAGTGCATTATTATTTCGATTTCTCATAACTTAATTTCGGTTCGTTGTTTTTTTTTATCACTTACCTGTTTAATAAATAATCTTGCCTTTCAACATTTAACCAAAATAAAATATTATTTTCCAGGCTACTGCCCGCACAAATGCTGGTCCTCATGATGGTCTTCCTTATAGTGGTGGTCATCCACGCGCGGCTAGTAGAAGTTATATCTCGACTGGACTTCCTATGGAAGCTGCAAGCGAAAACCGACCTTGATGAGATGGAGTACACTCAGCGCCTTAACAGACAGTTGCTTAAACATATTCTGCCAGATCACACAGTCAATCATTTCTTGAACAAAAATTGGCATCCTGATGTATGTATATGAAAACCGTTAAATTTAAATTTTCCTTATTTCCTCCTACTTATGTCTTTTAATAGTGGGCAATCAGATGTGGGCCCAGTAACTAGATTGTAGAGGTCATATAGATACTTCACATAAAATTCTGGTATTCAGCTACGTCTGGTTGGACTGAATGCCAAACCTAACTTAATTAGGAAAAGGTAAGGCAGATGGTAAACAGTTACCAAACATCCATTCCTGAGCAAAATAGCCAGATTGGTTAAAAAATATTGATAACTAGCCGTTGCCTTTTCAGGCGACCTTCGTTCGCCTGAAATTATTATAACAAATGGAAAAGTCAAAATGTCGGACATAAGCCATCGAAAATCTTACACTTCAACCAACTAATTTATATGTGCAGGCGGGAAAATACAGAAATAAACAAATGTACCAAGTTGGACATATCGGTGCAAATTTTCTTGACAAGCAATGCCACCTTGAACTGCACACTTAAAGTGGTCATATTACACAATACACAGGCTGGAAGGCGACACCGACGGGAAAACGGTTACCACGTAATCAGTACATCAGTCCGCCACATAGAAATTTTTGATCGGTTGTTAATTTTTTTTTAAATTTTTTGTCCCTTCCATCCTGTATATTTTAAAGCTTTGCTTGGAAGCGATAGCCATAGAGTAAGTATACTAACTCTGTCTACGGCTCTCTGGCCATACCCACAATTCTTTGCCAAACTGTAAAATCAAAGTGCACTTTATTGCCGTTATAATACGGTTGCTGTTGGTTGCTGCTGGCAGACGGAAAATAACAGTGCTAAAAATGTTGAGCCTTATTTCAGAACCTGTATTCGCAAGTACATGAAGAAGCCGGTGTGATGTTCGCCTGTATCGCTAACTTCGACGAGTTCTACTCGGACCAGAATGCAGTCAAGTGCATGCGTGTGCTCAACGAAATTATATGTAATGTATCACAATATTGTTCTATATTTAAAATTTAAAAAATAGAAACTTACTTTTCATATCTACAGGTTATGGTATAACCATATGTCAAATTAAGTCTAAAAACTTTACAGACAAACATTTATAATATTAGTTTGAATTTGTCGCTTACCTATGCACGAAATTTCCGTCCGCATGGATGTCAAGTCATCATCTTCCCTTATTTCAATTAATTTGGGGTCGGCGCAGCATGCCTTCTTCTTCCATACTTCCCTATTACTCGTCATCTCTTCAGACACCTCCTTTCGTGCCATATCATGCCTCACACAGTCCATCCATCGTATCTTTGGTCTTCGTCTACTCTTATACCACATTCATACTCACGACATTTTCTTGATTCCTCCGCATCACATGTCCATATCACAACAACCGCCTTTATGGTATACTTGCCTCACTTGTAGTGTAGTTACATCAGTGAAATTGTAATCAGATTAATACTTTCTGAGATGACCTCTAACAAGCAAACAATTATTCAAATTCGTTTAGATTAATACTGTATTAATATTGTCGTATGTCACAGTTTCCTTCGACAAGCTGCTGTTGCAGCCCCGATTCAAATGCCTCGAGAAGATCAAGACAGTCGGTGCTACATACATGGTTGCTTCGGGGCTCAAGTCTGACAAAACGGTAAGTATTATTAGTGTTAATAGTTGCAATTTCTAAAGTCCTTCTAATGTAACCAGACAGGTTCTGAAAAACTTACTTGTATCCGGAATGGCTGCTTTAGAATATAGCAAGAACAAATCTTGATTGTCAAATAGATTTAAAGTAGCAAGCCTATTGTCAACCGGGCACAAATCCAGACTCTGTGACTGCTATTGAGCAATTCCTGATAGAAAAACCCAATAACACTTTATCCGACCTAAGAATCTAACCCAGGATCTCATTCTCAGCAGTTGGCTTGCGTCTACTAGACCAACGAGGCAGTCATGGACAAGGAAGGAGACGGGGAAATTGGAATTAGTCGGAAATCTGTATTTCGTAATCTCTACCTCTCTTCATACTTCAGCAGCTTTCTGGGACAGCAGCAGAGCCTAACTCGCATAAAACGTTCCCACAGACATGTGAAAGAGAGTGGGCCGTAACGAGTGATTTAAAAAGTTGCTCTAGCATGGTGGTTAAGGCCCAGTTTGAGTTGGTCAATGTCACATGTCCCCAAATTGATGGTTCTAGGACCTGCTTATTTCCTCACAATGTTCCTTAACCGCTTTAACTATATTTCTTTAGGTAGATCCATCGTTACTATTACATATTTATTTTATTGTTCAGTCGGGAGAGCAAGGCTACCACCACCTGTGCTCGCTGATAGACCTGGCACTCGCTCTGAGGGAGACGGTCAAAAGCATCAACTACTACGACTTCCGGATGAGAGTAGGTAAGAAACCAAGAATCAATTTCTAGGATAAAGTGCAATTTTTCATAAACGTGGGCAAGTAGTTGCCAGATTAAAATAGGATAACAGCTGACATGCAAACAGCTGGGCAACAGTCTCCACACAATGACTACCTGAAGATAGACGGCCGTCCAGGACGACCCAGGAACAGGTAGAGAGAACTTGATGCGTACCGCATGGGCTGGTTCGAGGAATTTAGGACTGTGGGACAATCCACGCTCAAAGTTCCCCAACGTGACAGGATCAGAGGGCCTAGAAATATGGCAATACCTTTAAAGCTTTCGTATTTCTACTGTGTCTAGTCTAGGGCCTAGAAAAATGGTAGAAATTAATCAAGTATGTTATAAGTCCGTAGGAAAACTAAAGTTGTAGACTGAAATGATAATGCGCAAGCCATCAGTGTACCACAATGATGGGATGGCTACCACAAAGTGGAGACTCGGGTGCTACCTTGCATTCTAAGGGTTTTTATCTCATGTTTAGGGATAAGTTGCGGTCCCCTAGTAGGCGGAGTGATCGGCGCTCGCAAGCCGGTGTACGACATCTGGGGCAACACCGTCAATGAGGCATCCCGTATGGAGAGCACTGGAGAGATTGATCAGATACAGATTACAAAGTTCACCAAGGAGGTAAGTTATCTAGTTCCGTCTAAATCATCATGATTATTTATGTTTTAGGGAAATTGTCATGGAACCCTCTTGAGAAAAGAAGGGTTTCTCATACATCAAGACCAAAAGTTATTAAATCAAGAAAGACGCCTTTGTTGGACTAGTGCTCACAAGCACTAGTACTCCCCAGGTTAAGCAAAGTGTCATTGGGTTCTTCCATCAGGAATTTGTTAGCAGCAGCCCGAAGTCTGAATTAGTAGCCGGTTGAAGGCAATCGGATCACCCCTATCAGATAGGACAGACTTAACTGCGAAACATGGGTATATAAAGGTGCCTTCCTAATCCTTCTGGGAACACACACGTGATGTTATGTTATGTTATTTTGTCAAATAGCTACTGGACGGTTTCTACGTCCTAAAGAGTCGGGGAGAAGTGAACGTTAAAGGCAAGGGAATGATGGAGACATGGTGGGTGGTAAAGAAGTCACCGAAGAGGTACCAGGACGAGATGAACATGATCGGGATCCCGGACGAGAGACCCGCACAGCCACCACGCTCGCTGGCAGCGCTCGTGTACTCCATGCTGCAGTCTCGCAAGCGCATCTATACGCATCCTCTCGATGCTGCTTCTATGCGTGAGTATACAATACACCTGCATGTTAATATAACTGTAAAAGGGACTTTTAACGCCTAGCCAAAATTTGAACTGACACCGCCATTTTTTTTTCTCAAAACTATTTCCACAGACCATTTCATATATAGTATTACCAGTTTAAGTGTACAGTACAAGGTGGCGCTGCTTGTCAAGGAAATACACAACGATATGTCAAACTCAGTACATTTATTTTAGTTCTGTGTTTTGCCGCCGGCACAGATAAGTTGGTTGAAGTGTAAACTACCTTTTGGTAGTTTATGATGACAATCTTGAAACACGAAAGACTAAGAAGGCTATATCGACTTTCTTAGGTTTTCTTTGTTGTTGTGTTTAAATATGACGCATGAAGATCGAGAGTCAACACCTTATCCAAGTTTAAATCGTAAGTTTGGCGAATATTAAATTGTTTAATGGATTTTATTTTACAGCTAAACGAAACGGCAGTGTCCGAAAGAACCGCGCAGTGACTGCTCCGAGCGGCTTCAATCAACAAGGCGATAACTTGTGGCGCCCGCGACCTAGGACTGCTCAGACGTCAGTTTATTAACTCCTAATTCTATCCATAATATACCAATTTATAACAGTTCAATGCTCCCACATTTCTCGTGAACAAAAAACACTAAACAAGCGGTTACGAGGCTGACTATCCAGGCAATACGGGACGGACATTTGGGTCCATAATTCCTTACAACGTATATCGTAAAGGCCCTCCGCTCCCCCCCCCCCGTTTTTGTGACGTAAAGCTTTATCGGATCGGGTTAAGACGATTTTCTTGCCCCTTAACGAAAGAAGCACGAATGGCTATGATGCTAACATGATGGCTCTCTAATGCAGGATAGGGAACGACTCGGATTTAGGTGAGAATCTCTGCATGCGCCGGCAGGGGGCCGGCTTTGCTCGCGCGAGGACTAACAGGAGGCCTGCTGCAAGGCCTTCCGCGCTTAAACCCAGTGCAAGGGGTACACAGGATGAGAACATCCCACCCCAGTCAAAACCTGAGGGTTCAGGTACGTTGGCGTTTATATTTCAATTTATATGTTAGTGTCTCAATTATAGTGAAATCTGCTTAAAACTCTACCTGACTGCCACGTTAGTCCGGGGTTCGATTCTAAAGTCGGGCAAAGTGTTATTGGATTTTTCTAACAGGAATTTCTCAGTACTAGCCACGGAGTCTGGATTTGTGCACAGTTGATAGCAATAGGCTCGCCCAGGATTACACTTAAACATAACTAGCGAAAAGGGGGTGTACTATTAAGTACACCTGCGTGCGCGTGATGTTATGTTATTTAGCGATTCTTATTAAAGAAGTACAAGACAATAGTTTATTCTGTTGATGTGAAAATATTGGCAGACAGCAAGTCTTAATGTTAAAAGCTGGACTGTGATTTTCAGACACGTCGCTATCTGCTCTAAATATAACAAGAAATTGTTATATCAAGTATGTTTATCATATGTTCGTCATTATGTATGTGTATCGTATGTGTGTTTGTCATTATGTTTGTTTATTACTTACAGAAGCGAGAACAAAAGCAGCAAGCTTTTCAAACTCATTGTCATTCGATGGCTCGGAGGGTTCCCTCCGTATGAGGACCATTACCAACGCCTTCCTCTTCAAAAACAGACTAAAAAATAAAGGTGACAAAGAAAAATTGTGCATAGAAGAAAAGGAAAATGGAGAGGACACCGGCGAGAACTAGTCAATAACCAAAAACATATTGCCATCTCTTTCTAATAGTGTTAACAAGAAAGAGACGGAAGTAGTTTAGATCAAAAGAATGCCATAGTAAAGTAAGTATAAGTGTGTACTACAAGTACGTAAGTATAACAGTTTCTAAGTTTATCTTACATCTCTAACATCGGTGAAGGAAAACAGCGTGAGGAAACCTCAACTTAATAATCAATACATAAAAGTCTGAAATCGCCTATCCGCCTTCAGCAGACGTGGTGATTAATGCTCGTGGCTTTTCTGTATGAGAAGAGGCCTTTGCCCAGCAGTGGGACATTCACATAATTAATTGGACAGTATTATAATTTTATTATTATATGAATAGACTATAGAGTTATTATTATATAAAAATATTTTATATAAAAATGCGTGTATAAACACCCAAAAGCACTTGGTCTCCGTCATCGCGATCATGTTTTTTTGTTCTGAAGAGACCACGTTACCTGGGAACTTTCTAGTTTCTAGATATTGGGGGTCAACGTTTCAACTTTTTCACAAGTTTTATTCACGACCCCCGTACTATTCAATGCATCCATGAGCACACTGTTTTGAGTGCGTTACATTGAGTCCTATGGTAATTTGAATCGTACGAACATTTTTGATCCCAAAAAAAATAGTGTTTTCGAATTACTTTGTTTGTTAACGGCTTCGTGTAGGGTCCATTTACACCTTGTATAGTTTTACTTATACAACATAATTAAATTAATATAAATTGTAAGTTATGTTTGTATATTATAGAAATTAAAGAAATTGATGTATTCGTATTTGTTTTTATTTATAATACCGACATTAGATAAAAAAAAAATAAAGAAGCACAACCTTTGAATACTTATTTCAATCTTAAAGTGGTTAATTTCGATTGAGTTTCGTTACTATTTAGAATCAGAATCGAATCAGAATCAGAATATTTATTTGTGCAACATAGGTATTACATAAAGGTCTTAGGTTAATTAAATGGGCGCTATGTTTTGCCGAGAAGGCTTACAAATATTATTGAAAATAAAAGCATACAGTAAAACAAAACACAAAAAAACTAACAGAAACGGCAAAATAAACAAAATTAAACACTTACAAGAAAATAAACAAAAAATAAAAACTATTTTAAATTTAACCTAAAAAGAGAAACAGAATTAAATATTTAAAAATTACATCAAACGTTTATTGCACGCAAAATGTTAAAAATTATCATTGAGAAAATCTTCTACAGTATAATAACATTTTTCTATTAACACCGAGTATATATTTTTCTTAAACTTTAATAGCCATGCCAAAAATCTCTTTTTAACTAAAGCGGTTCTGCATTTTTTGTCGCATAGTTTATTCACATATTGAGAACGCATTGGAGTCTTTTTTTACTAATAGTATAATATATAACAGGGTGGAAAACTTACATACTTTCGAGACTTATATTGTAGTCCAGTCATTATATACATTTGGAAATGCATGTGAACCGAGAAGGCCGGATTACGTGGCCCAGGTCTAGAAAAGCTTAACTTCAAATTGTCGAGCAAGATTTCCTATGTGCATTTTCCGCCATCTTGAAAAAAGGTTTAAATTCAACTTTTTTCACAATAACTCGGTTCTCCGTTGAGATACGAAAATTTTGATGCAACACTTTTGTTGCTTTTTTTACGATCAAAATATTTTTTTTATTTATATTACGTGGCCCCCCACGTAATATTCAACGTTTTTTCCGACGTGATGACTGGACTATTAATACAAAAACAAACCTTATTATTCCGTATATAGCGGGTGCGTGTGTATGTGTCCTCT
This sequence comes from Noctua janthe, assembly GCA_910589295.1. Lineage (NCBI taxonomy): Eukaryota > Metazoa > Arthropoda > Insecta > Lepidoptera > Noctuidae > Noctua > Noctua janthe. The sequence continues at coordinate 4,162,513 of OU342556.1, read as the reverse complement.
TGTCTGTTGAATGGACATAAAGAGCGCAGAAAAAGGATGCACCGTAGACGGGACCCAGTTCATGCTACCAGAACATGGAACGCAAACTTCTCTCATAGACAAAGATCTACAAAAAAGTTTCCTTAGAGACCACTTTCTTCCTTCACGACGGCTGCTTGTCAGGAACTGAAAAATAAACCAGTACCGTTACTTTTAAACAGTCCATTGGTGTCAGTTACCTTATTCACAGACACCATTTTTTTCTCTTATCTAGAACAAGACAGCGAATTTAAAGTTGAACTAAAACATCCATATAATTTTTAACCGACTTCCAAAAGGAGGAGGTTATCAAGTCGACTGTTTTTTTTTTATGTGTGTATGTTCAGCGATATCTTCGCCAATTGTTAACCGATTTTGATGATTCTTTTTTTGTTTGGAAGAATATTATTTCGCGGTGGTCCCATTTTTTATTTGGTGAAGATTTGACGCTGGTCTTCGGAGATTAACACTGGAACTCTTCAATAATAGACAGCAAATCTGTCGCGATGGCTGCAATCCCTTGGATATTCATTGTTTACCTTGTAATGTTCTCATCAAGGTGCATGAAATGAGCCGAAACACGATATAGCTGCTGTAAACTGTTGCGGACCTCTTGCAACTGCCTTTCGTATTCAAAACGCATGGAAAGCGATCGAACACACACTCTACAGACTATATGTATAGATTTTCAAGCAGTGTCATGTAGACTAATCTAAAGTACGCTATCATAACTTTTTAACAAAGCCGGTCAGTCAATTTTAAAGTTATCTTGTGAGCACATTTTTATTCATTAGTACCATTTTGGTTCAATAGATGTCGCTGCATGTATCTTTCATATTGAAGATAAGTTCTTCTAGAACACTCAGTATATTACTGCTACATAAATACCCTTGATAATAAAACAATTTGAATAAGAATTTATACTACGATACGAATGTAACCAACTTTTGTTTCTACAGGGGCGATCTAATTAAATTTTAGAACACAAAAGCTGCTATTGTGACTTAACTATGATAGTTAGATATATGCTCTCGCTGACTTTTTTGTAGGTAATAATGAGTACTGTAATCGTGTAGTACATCATTTTTAAGTAACATCAATAGTTTTCTCAGCGCACGCCAAATAATGAATTTTATAGGCAAAATTTTGCTACTTTGGGTTACATTGTTGCAATTTTCTTAAGGATCTCCATTTTCTTTTAAAATAAATTATAGTAGTAGTAGTTTCGGAGCCTATTCGACACAAACAAACAAACAAAAAAAATCTTTCCTCTTTATAATATTAGTATTGATAAGCCTATCACCATGAAATGTATCGTTAATAATGTAAAATAAATGTATAGCAAATATTTGTATATGATTGTAATATCCTATAAATACACTAAAAATGGAAAAATAAAAAATCTTTTTTGCAAAAAATAAAACGGACTTCAAAAACACAGAAAAGTGAAAAATAACTTTAGCTTCAGAAGTTGGTGACAAAAAAACTGAATTAAACAAACAAAAGTCACCGACTTCAGAAGCTAAAGTTATTTTTCTCTTTTCTGTTTTTGAAGTCGGTTTTATTTTTTGCAAAAAATATTTTTTTACAGCCCTTTGTCAGTTATTTTAGCGGTAAAAGCCATCGATAGAATAAAGATTACCAGTACAATCGGATGCAGCTGAATACCAGTAAATACTTTTCATGGAACGACTCCTTGTCTTTGACCTCCATAACCCAGTTACTGGTTAATAAGATAGCCCTTGGTCATCCATCATCTACCTAGTCTTTTCCCAACTGGGTTTGCTTCCAGTCTAACCGAATGCAGCTGAATACCTGTATTTTAGAGCTTGGAGCGACTGTCTATCTGACTCCCACAACCCAGTTAGTGCCGGGTAATACAATACCTCGTTTTTTTCGGATGGGAAATCATCAAATGGACCGAGGGAGGTGCGGGCGGCGGGCGCATTCTTGTCCTATAATGCACCCGCCACCCGCACCACCCTGGGTCCCCTTTGTCGTCATACCCCCGCGTCCCTGTACCCCGCGGACGAAGACTCAATAAAGCGGTCGGTCTATAATTCTGAGCGCTTTTAGTAGTTCCATGGTTATGAACGGAAGATATTCTATTCATATTTAAAAACACAGAGGCCACTACGAACTAAACCACTATTTTAGAGATATATAATTAATTTGTAGTTCAATCCACGAGCTCGAAAAAGTGCCGCCGCGCATTTTATGAAAAACTTGTTTCGGAATTTTGGCTTTATATAAATAGATTAGAAAAAAAGTCTGACAACCAGTCTTATCAAGGGGTATCGTATTATCCAGTACTAACTGGGTTGTGGAGGTCAGATAGGCAGTCGCTCCATGTAAAATACTGGTATTCAGCTGCATCCGGTTAGACTGGAAGCCGACGCCAATATAGTTGGGAAAAGGCTAGGCAGATGATGATGATAAATAAATTAGAAAAATTTGGGAAAAGGGAGACCGCTATAAACTATACTAATACTACTAATTCTCCCCCACTTAAGGCGAGGTTATCCAGATAAACGTCGTTTTGTATTGTGCTTTATTCCTATATGGCACGGATTTAAATTCTGAAAAAAATATATTACATATTTCACACTTCGATCTAAATATTTCGGCACAGCGATACACGATTACTTGCATTTTGTTGCATCCAATTAAATCGCAAAGACAAGTCTAAATGATGGTTTCATTTGAGTTATATTAGGTTTTTAACAATAAAACTTATACCATTATAAAGGTCGTAAAAAATGTGACAGTACACGGTGATCATAATTTGAAATATTAAAAAAACCTATACCACCATTTCCAAAATTTGCTGTTTTCATCATTTCATATTCGCATCGCGTGCTTCAGTCCCGAGCGGAACGCGTTGGAGGTCGGACGTGTGCCAATTTTTCGAACCCGCCACCCCACCCCCGCTAAGTTCTGTTACGAACTGAACCAAAAATAGTTTGTAAAAAATAATACTTAGTAAACACCGAGCCTAGGTTTATTTGAAATGTCATTTGTTCACAAAAGTACAGTAGGTACCTAATAGGGAACGTAGTCAGAAGGTATAAGATAAGAGTTACGCATTAGAAAGAGAGGCAGCTTATAGGAGAATATAACTGTAGATAATTAGCGCTGCGCGGCCTGAATTGAACTTTATTGTGACGTTGCAAAAGTCGCTATTTATGATTTCGCAATATTATTTATAAATTTCGGTAACTTTGGAATGGGCAACTACAGAACTTTCACAGTTATTATGCCTTTTGAATGGGACTGTAGCTTCATTTTCTTTTTTTCGACAATTCAAAACTGCCTGTAACTGGCCTACTAATATCAAAACATTTATTCCAATATTTTTTTTTGTGTGGAGTCCTAAAAAAGTTTTGTAGGGAGCCCGGTAAGCCGAAGATTATCGAGTTCGACATGGGCAGAAAAATAAAGTATGTAGGGGAGAACGAGATAGAATGAGTAATGGTCGATATCGTATTTTGTACGCACGACGACCGATCAAGCTGTACAAAACCAGTTTATGCCGATCTCTCATTGTATAGGAAATCTATACAAAGCGAGGCCAATTTATACTGGAAATGACAGCTTCATGTGCCGTCGTGTGTACCTACTAGTTTTTTTTATTTTGTTGACTTATTTACATATTAAAGATAAAATCACTTTAATTTTTTTTATTTTACTTCCTCTGCATTTTATGCTTTACTTTTTTTCGGTTTTTTCGTCATGGGTGTCAGTTTCAAGGTTTTCGGGGTCGCTGATAACGAAAATTAGGTCAAAATGAAAATCCAAGATGGCGCCGACAAAAATTTTTGGTTTTGTCGTCATGGGTGTCATTTTCGTGCTTTTCGGGGTCGTTAATAACGAAAATGAGGTCAAAATGAAAATCCACGATGGCGCCAACGAAAATTTTTGGTTTTATCGTCATGGGTGTCATTTTCGTGCTTTTCGGGGTCGTTAATAACGAAAATGAGGTCAAAATGCAAATCCAAGATGGCCCCGACGAAAATTTTCGGTTTTTTCGTCATGGGTGTCATTTTCATGGTTTTCGGGGTCGCTGATAACGAAGATGAGGTCAAAATTAAAATTCAAGATGGCGCCAATGAAAATTTTCGTTTTTGTCGTCATGGGTGTCATTTTCATGGTTTTCGGGGCCGCTGATAACGAAAATGAGGACAAAATGAAAATCCAAGGTGGCGCCGACAAAAATTTTTGGTTTTGTCGTCATGGGTGTCATTTTCCAGCTTTTCGGGGTCGTTAATAACAAAAATGAGGTCAAAATAAAAATCCAAGATGGCGCCAAAAAAATTTTTTGGTTTTTTCGTCATGGGTGTCATTTTCATGGTTTTCGGGGTCGCTGATATTAACGAAAATGAAGACAAAATTAAAAATCAAGATGGCGCCAATAAAAATTTTCAGTTTTGTCGTCATGGGTGTTATTTTCGTGCTTTTCAGGGTTCGCTGATAACAAAAATGAGGCCAAAATGAAAATCCAACATGGCGCCGTCGAAAATTTTCTGTTTTTTTCGTCATGGGTGTCGGTTTCAATGTTTTTAGGGTCGCTGATAACGAAAATGAGGACAAAATAAAAATCCAAGATGGCGCCGACGAAAATTTTCGGTTTTTTCGTCATGGGTGTCATTTTCATGGTTTTCGGGGTCGCTGATAACGAAGATGAGGTCAAAATTAAAATTCAAGATGGCGCCAATGAAAATTTTCGTTTTTGTCGTCATGGGTGTCATTTTCATGGTTTTCGGGGCCGCTGATAACGAAAATGAGGACAAAATGAAAATCCAAGGTGGCGCCGACAAAAATTTTTGGTTTTGTCGTCATGGGTGTCATTTTCCAGCTTTTCGGGGTCGTTAATAACAAAAATGAGGTCAAAATAAAAATCCAAGATGGCGCCAAAAAAATTTTTTGGTTTTTTCGTCATGGGTGTCATTTTCATGGTTTTCGGGGTCGCTGGTATTAACGAAAATGAAGACAAAATTAAAAATCAAGATGGCGCCAATAAAAATTTTCAGTTTTGTCGTCATGGGTGTTATTTTCGTGCTTTTCAGGGTTCGCTGATAACAAAAATGAGGCCAAAATGAAAATCCAACATGGCGCCGTCGAAAATTTTCTGTTTTTTTCGTCATGGGTGTCGGTTTCAATGTTTTTAGGGTCGCTGATAACGAAAATGAGGACAAAATAAAAATCCAAGATGGCGCCGACGAAAATTTTCGAGATTTTTCGTCATGGGTGTTATTTTCATGGTTTTCGGAGTAGATGAAAAAAAAAATTTTTTTTGTTTCTGTTTATTTTGAACTTATTTTGCGTTATCAGTGACCCCGAAAACCACGAAAATGACACCCATGACGACAAAGCTAAAATTTTCATTGGCGCCATCTTGAATTTTAATTTTGACCAAATTTTCGTTATCAGCGACCACGAAAACCATGAAAATGACACCCATGACGAAAATACCGAAAATTTTCTTCGGCGCCAGCTTGGATTTTCATTTTGACCTCAGTTTCGTTATCAGCGACCCCAAAAACCACGAAAATGACACTCTTGAAGAAAAAATCAAAAATTTTCGTTGCCGCCATCTTGGATTTTCATTTTGGCCTAATTTTAGTTATCAGCGACCCCAAAAACCACGAAAACGAAACCCATGACAACAAAACCGAAAAAAAAGTAAAGCATAATTTTTTTAAAAACCGAATGGCGCGTGGCGTGTCGTTTTGAATCATACCCGTATTCATGATCTTAGTGTCAGTCAGATTTTAAATTCACCTTATTCACAAAAATAATAAGTATACCTTCTTATTTTTAATTATATCTACTTATTTTAATTGTTAGTAATTAGGTTCACGTTCATAGAATACGTAGGTTCCTAATCTATCTATAACCAATACTTTCGATCAAAATAAAACAAAGTGAACTTATACATATCAATTCTAGTTGTTTTACTACATCGCTCTACCTGTAACGCAACTTAGTACCTATCCGAGTTCGTGAACTCATGACCAGTGCGCTAAGCGCCCGCGTTTTCGCGCCGCGTAATTTGTTACGTATCGCCTCTCCGTGCGGGGGCTGGGGTAAGCGATTGATGCATACGGCGCTCGGGGTAACCTCGCCTTAATACGTAAAAAAATGTCAGTCTTTCAGTTTCTAAGTATATGAACACCAAAATTGGCCATTTAACGCAAAAATCATGGTCGAAATGTAATAGGCCTCTTAACGTGCTTTCCGAGGCACGTACAGGTTTCGATATAAATGTAATGGATGGTCATTTATTCACGGACTGTCCTCGGTAAGCGTAGCTTAGGCACCTTCACCTGCTTTTCCTATAATTGAGGCACGAGCTACTTCAGTAAGAAATGCCCGTCACATTTTAGTCAGATAACAAGGGAATCGTCGCGTACATTTCAAGTTCATTTATGAATTGACTAGCTCCTCGATAAATGGGCTATCCAACACTAAAAGATTTTTTTAAATCGAACCTGTATATCTTGATATTAGCACGTTCAACCAAACAAACAAACAAACTCTTTAGCTTTATAATATTAGCATAGATAAGCTTCCGAAGGTAGGTACTAACCTCGTCAGGCCCGACGTCCGGTGGTTTCACAAATCCTCTGCGCTCATTTTCAAAAATGGGCCTAATAACGTCGCCGTATTTAAACCACGTGTGATGAAGCCTTTTCGTAAGCCACCACGTTTCCATCATTCCCTTTCCTTTGACTTCCGTTTCACCTCGATATTCTAGCACGAACTTTTCCTTCAGTAGCTGCACGACGATGTGATTTTTATCCGAAAATAAAAAGATTAAAATATTAAGAAAATGGTGTCTAAACCACGCATAATGTTATTAGTATTACCCTGTTAATTTCACAAATGTCAACGTCGCCATTTTAAATTCCTTTCTGATATAACTATTTTTTAAAGAGAGGAGATCGCGAAAACTTTTGGAATGTAGATACTTAACTGTAGACTCAAAAGTTAAATAAACCAGAAAAACGTACAGCTACACTCTATATTTCAATACGTATAGTGCGTTTTCACAGATAAAGCTGAAAGCAAATTCAGTTTTAAAAGAAAAGTGCGTAACCACTATTTAAGTCAGAATAAATAGCTCTCTCTCTATTAGAAGTCGAGTCATGGTAATTATTATTAGGTTTCTCGTTTTTAATTTTGGTATTTGTTAAAATATGTATTAGTTTATTTTATTTGTATATAAGTATTAGTATCATTATAAGTGCCTATATAAATTTTCGATAGCAAGAAGTTATTTTTATATATTTATTTTGTACCCTATCACAATGTTTTCTTATTTAACCCAAAGGTTGACTGGTAGAGAATGCCTTGTGGCATTAAGTCCGCCTATGTATCACTATTGTACATGAAGTTTAAATAAATAAATAAATAATTAAAGCATTTACATAAATCTATAGGTTCTTAAGTAGGTAGTAGGTAGGTAGTGGGTAGATAGTAGTTAGGTAGTGGGTAGGTAGTGGGTAGGTAATGGGTAGATAGTGGGTAGGTAGTGGGTAGATAGTAGGTAGGTCGTAGGAAAAGGTGCATTGCAGCGCATGCCATGCCTGCATGCATGGTACAGCTAGTCATGTATAAATCTCTATTTTGTCCCCTCTCTTATCTTCGTTGAAACCGTTAATCTTGTCGGGCAACACGGTTGTATGTGAGGAGAGAACGCTTGGTTAAGAAATAGGATTGAAAAAGATATGAGATTTGAGCAAATGTTGGTGTTCTGATGATACCCAATGACACTGTGCCGACCTGGGGATCGAACTCAGGAACTCTTACTTAGTACTAGCGCTCGCGAGCACTAGACAAACGAGGCAGTCTTTCTCGAATTAATATCTTTTGGTTTTGATTTATGAGGAGAAAAACAGACCCAAGATTTGGTCCTATCAAACCCTGCTTTCTAAAGGAAATATGTCATGGAACCCCCATGACATATTCCCTAAAAAACAAATAATCATGTTGATTTAAATATAACTACACAACTGACCTCCTTGGTGTACTTTGTGACTTGTATCTGTCCAATCTCTCCAGTGCTCTCCATGCGAGACGCCTCGTTGACGGTGTTGCCCCAGATGTCGTACACCGGCTTGCGAGCGCCGATCACTCCGCCTACTAGGGGACCGCAACTTATCCCTGATGGTAATAGCAAGCGATAAGTAGGTATTCAGTTAGTACTGGGACCACAGAAACGATGAATGGACTGCCTGCTCACTTAGATGATGACTAATAGAGAAGCGTGAAATAAGAAGACATGCTGCGCCGACATTATATAAATTAGGTTTATACCAATTTATTTGATATCAGCGCAACATGCAGGCAGGAGCATGACGTTAAAATATTATTATTTTAATAAAAAGGTCAATTAGAGGTTATACTTGACGCGGTCGATCATTGAGACTCCTTCGTGGCTCAGACAACACGTTGAGCCGTCGGTTGCGGCTGTCATTTGTAGACCTTTGACAGACGTTACGGATAATCAGAAGCCCGGAAGTCTTTCAACCAGTCTTACCAAGGAGTACCGTTTTATCCAATAACTGGGTTGAGGAGGTCAGATGGGCAGTCGGATCCATGTAAAATACTGGTGCTGCATTTGGTTAGCTCGGAAGTTAACCTCAGTTTATACAGAAAGAGGCTAGGCAGATGATGAAGCATTAAATCTTGGAGTAAATAGTTTGTTATTGTAATATTTCTCACCTGCTCTTAGGTAGCTCTTAGGAAGCAGCTTTTCAAACTGGCACTCAAGAATCTCTTTAAGTGCTTCACTTAGTGCCAGTGCATAGTCGCATAGATCGTACAGGTGGCTATGATCGTCTTTCCCTAACTGTAGAAAAAAATGGAGGGACAATTGTACTTGGAGGAAAGGTTGATGGCAATAGGCTTGGCCCCTTAGCTTCAACTTAACTGGGGATATATGGACGTAATAACACCTCTGGCGCCCAACCCTTCTGGGAATACATGTTATTTTAAGAGAATGCATTCGAAAAGTTAGCAACCTCACCGTCGATGACACGAGACCTCATAGGTGCTACTGAGAACTTCCTGATGGAAATACCCAATCACTTAGGACCTCATGCTCAGCAGTCCCGCTTGCGACTAGATCAACGAAGCGAGACTGGAATTGTGCGGTTGATGGCAATATACTCGCCGCCTATTACATTTGAACTTAAACATATCTGGCGAAATGTGGATGTACTAATAGGTACACCTCTGCTTAACTACTTATTACTTTAGTAGTCATTAAAATTCTGAAATATGGCTCTATAGAGCACAAAAATGTTGCTAACTTTAAAACCTCTCCTCAATGAACAGGAAAGGGACCAATGAATCTTACCTTGTGTTTAGGATCAAGTCCAGACGCAGCCATGTATGTAGCGTTGATCGTTTTAATTTTCTCAATGCATTTATATTCTGGCTGCAGTAGTATTGCGTCGAAGCAAACTGTAAGTTTTAACATGTTCATGTGAACAACTCGATGAAACAACAATTTTTTTGTAGTCCATTTTTCCAATTAAACAAAAAAAAATATAACAAGTAGTTTGTTCAATGCCTTAAAAACGCTTTCACTTATAATTGTAGCGACATCAATTCTACGAAACACAAAGAAACCACATGTTAAACTGACCATCGGTCATAGTAAACAGATGGCTCCACAAGCTCACTAACTGCAGAATTAGTATCTATTCTTTTCAGTTTTCCCACCATTTCATCAGCTGATAGATGTCTACATCTAACATCGTCCCCCAAATCCTAAAGGTGTTGCCCCGTACTTCTCGCTCTGAATGATTGCGAGGATGCTTCAAGGGCATTGCCAGCTTTTGGGCTAGGCGGGAGGGGAGGGCAAAAGGGTCCGAATAAAAACAGATTTGTAAGATTACTTTTTACGAATGCAGCTGAAGTTCTTCTAAGAATCTAAAACGCAGTGGCTACTTCAAAAATGTTAGTAACTCTGTTACCTCGGATTGGTTAGATTATTCGATTCCTGTTTTTTTAGAAGTTACTGAGTTATTTGAAATTAAGCTCTACTTAAGGAAAGTTAACGTTTCTTTAGTCGTTTTGTTCTTAAATAGATGTTATTTAATCGACTTAGGGAGATAATTTAAGAACAAAATGAAGCAAGGCTCAAAGAGCGAACGAAGCGAGCTCGAAAATCTTAACACCCTTGACACCTTGGACAGATTAGAATTGTTTCGACCCTTCATACATAATACATTCCGTTCCCTTCATTCATACAGGAGAAACTAGATGAGTCGGTGGTGGACATCTCGTTCGCTAGCCCCGCTCTGTCACCGCGTGTCGTCGACTGGCGCGTCATGGAGGGGGTGGAGACCTATTCCGACCACCGGTACATCCGGTTCGACGTCTCCACTCAGACCTCAAGCGCACCGGTCCTACAGGCCCCGAGTGGTCCGCGATGGGCGCTGAAGCAGCTGGACCGGGAGCTCCTCCTGGAAGCCTCAATCGTGCAGGCCTGGGTGTCATCACCGGTCAGGCCTGCCGACATCAACAACGAGGCGGGTTGGTTCCAGGAGGCCATGTCCGAGATTTGCGACGTGGCAATGCCCCGAGTTCGGCCAGGAAGCGCCCGGCGTCAGGTGTACTGGTGGTCGCAAGAGCTGACGTCTCTGCGCAAGGCGTGCGTTGCCGCGCGGCACCTGTACGCCAGGCATCGCAGGCTCCGCATCCGCCCTCCGGATGCGGCAGCCATTGAGGCGGAGCTGTACGAGGGGTACAGAGCGGCGAAGACCGCCCTCCAAGAGGCTGTCCGGCGGGCCAAGAACTTGGCCCGCGAGGAGATGCTGGAGTCTCTGAACGGAGATCCGTGGGGGCGCCCTTACAAGATGGTGCGGGACAAACTCCGCACCCGGGCCCCCCCGCTAACGCAGAGTCTCCGGCCTGAGCTCGTGGAGGACGTGGTGAGCGTTCTGTTCCCTTCGCGAGGGGAGCATCCTCCCCCGCCTATGGCTCCGTCACCGCGTGCGGTGCCGGAAGCGGACCACACCGATGACGACTATGACGTTCCGGAGGTGACTGGGGTAGACCTGAGAGTGGCGGTACGCAGGCTGAAAGCCAGAAATACCGCCCCGGGACCCGATGGCTTGCCTGGCAAAGCCTGGGTCCTGGCCTTTGAGGCTCTCGGGCCCCGACTGGAAGGGCTCCTAAGCGCATGCTTGGAGAGAGGCCAGTTCCCGCTTCGTTGGAAGACGGGGAAGCTGGTCCTAATCCGGAAGCCAGGGCGCCCTGCGGACTCTCCGTCCGCATACCGGCCCATCGTGTTGCTCGACGAGGTGGGCAAGCTCTTTGAAAGAGTCATTGCCAACCGCCTCGCCGGGCACCTTGCAGGGATGGGGCCGGATCTTGCGGAACACCAGTTTGGTTTCCGCAAGGGGCGCTCGACGGTGGACGCCATCATGCGCGTGAGAGCCCTCACGACGGGGGACGCGGTGTCCCGGGGCGGGGTTGTCTTGGCGGTGTCTCTTGACATCGCCAACGCCTTCAACTCCATGCCCTGGACCTGCATTGCGGAGGCACTCCGGTATCACGGGGTGCCGACCTACCTTCGTCGCGTGGTCGGGGACTACCTGACGGATAGAGCCGTCATCTACCCCAGTCGGAGCGGAGAATGGAACCGGCGAGAGATGTCGTGCGGTGTTCCACAGGGTTCGGTTCTGGGGCCGGCCTTGTGGAACATCGGTTACGACTGGGTGCTGCGCGCCGACCTCCCTACCGGCGTCAGTGTAGTTTGCTACGCTGACGACACGCTGGTACTGGCGCAAGGGAGGTCGCACGAGGCGACGGCCGAAAACATGACACGCGGGGTTGCGATAGTTGTGGAGAGGATCCGGCAATTGGGACTCGAGGTGGCATTGCACAAGTCCGAGGCCATGTGTTTTCATGGGCCTCGAAATGCGCCACCGTCGGGATCATTACTGATGGCAGGAGGGGTTCCCATCGGCGTCGGGTCGACGTTGAAATACCTAGGACTCGTCCTCGACAGTCGGTGGAACTTCGTGGAGCACTTCCGACGTTTGGCTCCCAAACTGGAACGGACGGGGGCTGCTTTCAAGCGGCTCTTGCCCAACCTGAGGGGTCCAAACGCCTCCTGCCGGAAGCTTTACGCGGGGGTCGTGCGGTCCATGGCCCTTTACGGGGCCCCGGTGTGGGCGCGTTCTTTGAGGCGGCAAGCCGCCCACTACCTGAACGCGCCCCAAAAGGTGATAGCCATAAGGCTAATCCGGGGGTACCGCACGATCTCTGGCGAGGCGGCTAGCCTCCTTGCCGGATTGCCGCCATGGGATCTGGAGGCGATAGTCCTCGCGCGCCTGCATGAATGGCGCGCGGAAGCACTATATAGGGGGGAAACTCCGCTGCCGCGACAAATTACCGCTCAGCGGACAGACCTCCGGCGTGATCTCATGGCGACATGGAGAGAGCGACTGTCGCAACCCCGTGCAGGGCACGCCACCATAGTGGCGATAAGTCCCCTCTTTGAGGAGTGGCTAGAGAGGCGCCACGGCGCCCTCACCTACCGTCTGACGCAGGTCCTCACCGGACACGGTTGTTTCGGGAGGTTCCTGCACCGAATCGGGCGGGAGGAAACGCCCGGGTGTTTCCACTGCGAGGATCGTCCGGAGGACACGGTGGAACACACCGTGGAGGTCTGCCCCGCTTGGGCGGAGCACCGCCGTGTCCTCATAGCGGCGATTGGCGGCGGCAATCTCTCGCGTCCGGCCTTGGTTCAAGCCATGGTCCGGAGCGAGAGAGAATGGGAAGCCGTCACCTCCTTCTGCGAAGCAGTCATGCTAGTGAAGGAGGTGGCAGGACGTGAGAGGGAAAGAACCTCACGTCCCAGCCGCCGCGGGAGACGCCCTGGGCGTCGGGGGTCACGTGGTGGCTTCCGACCACCGTAGGCGCTGGCCTGTGGACGGCGAGTTATGGGCTAGCTCGCCGTCCGGCCGTCTTATGACGACAGGCTGTGTCGACGGCGCGTTCGTGTTCCACGCGCGCCTCAAAGAGATGTCAGCAATCAAGTAGGGGTCCGCATGGGCCGACGCCTGCCAGGGCTGCGGGACTGTTCGAAAGAGATACCGTGGCCCTGGAACACAAAGGGCAGAGAAGGAACATGGATGGGTTTTAGTCAGTAAAAGTCTGACACTCCCCTCCGCTCCGCCCAGAGTGGGGGGGGTCATTTGATGATTTCCCATCCGGAAAAAAAAAAAAAAAAAAAAAAAAAGGAGAAACTAGATCGACTTACTAACAAAGTCAAGAATCAAAATAAAGTAGGCTGCCAGAGCGAGCGTAGTGAGCTCGAACCGACTCGACCTAACCCTGCCCCCACCCCCTGGCTACCCCCATGGTTGCTTTTGAGTTAGCTGCATAGTTATTGTAAGTTACCCTCATGTACAGTGTAGAAAATTTGAACATCCTCGTTCATGGTTTACCTAAATGTTATTACCCAAACCCGAAAAGAGGTCATTGAACTCATAATTATGGACCACTTTTACTCAGTGACCAATCATGAAAATATTAAATCACATTGTATCGTCACAGCCAGCGTTGTGACGGTCAACGACACGACAACTTTGACTGTTACGACTTCGTGACGGTTGCCAAAGCGACTTTTAGTCATTGTCATGTGACGGTTCTTACGTATAAAATTGTTGAGCATGCGCAAGCTGTTGCTGGCACTCCAACTTTTATAGACCGTGTCGAAGTTAGCGATGCACGCAAACAGCACGCCCACCTCGTCATGCTGCTGAGAATACAAATTCTGAAATAAAAAAGAATTATGGTTTTACTAAACTAAGATTATAAACGTTTACAATTTATTCAGTTTTGGGAAGCTTCGTCGGGCCTTTTCGTCGAGTATTCCACAGAGCTTAAAGACTACGGTCTTCAATCACTGCGTGCTGCCTGTTATGACGGGGCCGAAACGTGGATACTCACGGTACAGTTGGTCCATAAATTCAAGATCGCTCAGCGGGCTACGGAGCCGGCTATGCTTGGAGTCTCACTGCGGGATCGCATCTGGAACGAGGTGATCCGACAGAGAACCAGAGTTGTTGACATAGCTTACAGAATAAGTAAGCTGGACTGCCGCACTGCAGCACTTTGCCGGCAATATTAGCCGTAGAACCGATGACCGTTGGAGTAGACGTGTTCTTTAGTGGAAACCGCGATTCGGCAAGCGTAAGGTGTAATGCCTTCACTCTCGGTGGAGCGACGACAATGGCAGGGAGGCTGGTATCAACTGTTGCCGAGAATCGAGTTGAGTTAAATATAATGCAATAGAACCCAGTTAAAAAACAAACTTACATTGGGCCGCCAATCTCTGCTCAAAAAATGATTAACGACATGATCGGGCATTATATGTTCCAAGAGTTGCCTGTTCATGCCCTGAGCGGACTCCATGCGGGCAAGGTCAGTCTTCACTTGACGTTTCCATAGGAAGTCAAGCCTGGATATGGCTTCTATCAACCTGGCGTGAATTACCACCACAACTAGGAAACCGCACATTAGAACTAGCATTTGTGCGGGCAACAGTAACCTGGAAGACAAGGGAATTTTTAAGATATTCGATTTTATTTTAGTTATGATAAACACACGACTGAGTGCTAGCCACGGCGGTCGAAGATATGGTGGCGGAATGACCGAACGACTCCTGGAATTGAGACCGCATATAGCACTAGCGCTAGGCACCGAGGGCCCTAAAAAGGTGGCTGGTTTAGACCAAAGCCGGAGCACAGAGTGCAATAGGCTGAGTTGATTGAAAAATATGGTAGATGCACACTCACATGTTCATATTTTGGTAATACATGTAGTAGTGAACAATCAGGATGCAGTACATCACGAAGTTGACGGTAGCCAGCAGCGTCTTGATGAGGAAGTACAGCTTGAGCACCGAGGTAAGCGCAACCAGGCACAGCACCCACGTGAACACCACGTACTCCGGATGGTGGCAGTTGTCTTGTAAAGGAATTAAACTTGATGTTAATAAACCATTTCAAAAGATATTTTTGTGTCTTTTAAGTTGCAACCTTGACCACGTTGAGGAGCTCAAAGGAATGCTTTCAGTTGCCTAAACTGAGAAGGGTGAACCCTATGATAGATCTTAATTATAAACCAAAGTGGTTTGGGATTAGCAAATCACTGATGATAAAAGCAGGTCCCCATCATATTTACCTGAATCATTGCCAAAGTTCGACATAGTATCCGTAGAATTTGAGAAAACTATACTTGTAGCGTTTGACATCGGCTGGTGCGACGCCGGTGGACAGATATACAGTTTCATGGTGCTGCAACAAAATAAACCAAGGTCGGTCAGGTCAGAGTCCAGTTGATATCAAGAGGTGTACGCAATAAGTTATTATAGCGTACACCTCTTGATATCAACTGGGGTGGCGCTGTGCTAACGCCCCGACTAACGAGTAATGGTTTCGAACCCAAGCAGGCGCATTACTTTTGTGTATTTTATTTCATCGCTACTGCTCATAAGTCATTTATTCATTTGTTTAAATTTTGACACATTACCTCTTGCCGCAGGCGTCAAGTTTACTTAACAAAGCTTGAGTCATGTCACAATATCTTATATCTTTGTTTTAAGTTCCCATTTCAATTTTCCTTTTTTGTCTTTTCTACACACTGTGTCTACATTTCTAATCCTACTTTCCTCTCGCAGGTCTGCTGGAAGAGATTTCGTATGAAATAAGCAGTACCTTTGTGCTCTTCTATCTTAATGTAATGTCTTGTTAAGTATTTTGTGTGTACATAAATAAATAAATAAATATCTTGCGCACACAGATATTCTACTGTCAACATTCGCATAAACATTATTTAAAAAGTCGTAGATGGCCAAATTAATAGTTTTACTTTTCCGAAAACCCTTTTCTTTTCCTCTGTCAAAATGTTTTAGGTTTTTATAAATCTGAGCATAAATGTGTATTCCAAATATCTTGTAAATTATTGGTTCTTAAATGGTAAAGGAAAACATCGTCAGGAAACCAACACATCCTGGAAACTAAAAAAAAATTCTAAGACATGTGACATCTACCAACCTACACTAAGCGTGCTAAGTAGAGGAAGAGAGGAGGTCAGTGGTCCAGTATTGGGAACATGAATGAAATGAATATATGGAACATATGTAGACTGATTATGAAGGCTGCTATTGTCTAAGTTGAGTAGCGGTAGTATATATTTACCTTGACAGAGACATGACGAAAATGAAGAAGCAGATGTGCATAACCCTGAGGATATGAGTGTTGGTCACTTTGGCGGAAAACTTAACGAGATGACGCTGAAGATTGGGGAACTCTTGGCTCATCACCAGCACAAAGCAGAGGGTCAGGGGTATCGTCATCACCATTAGAACAATCATCAGATTACCGCAACTGTAGAAAAGAACCAGTTAACAAAAAATAAAAGCTAGTCAGTGTTAGTACGTTGTAAGTAGTTATAAATGAAGGAATTCTTATTAATTACCTACATTTGAAAAGGTTGTCACTCAATCTATTAATCTAGTCAAAGAACTAAAAAAAACGATCTATGATAATTAAAAAACTAGCCTGCTAATATTACTTACTTGTAATGCGCAACACTCTGTACGGCTACAACAAACAGCCATTGGACCATGCAGCACATGACGTTAGACTTTAAGGTTTCCCCATCAACCTCTTCGAAGCACGATTCGAGATCATCTCGTTTGAACTTCAACGAAAAGGTATGAATGTGCTCTTTGCTTGCCTCGATCAAGCGGTGTATCTGGTCGACCTCCTTTAAAAAGTTATGGTTATAAACAAACCAACAAAAAAAGAAAACAGTACAACACACATAGCATTTTGGAACATTCTCAAAGTTGCAATCATTTTTTCACGAAAAAATCGCTTTTGAATTTGGCATGTGTTTATATTGGTGCGCATTACTTCGTGTGATTTATTTCATCACCACTCCTCTCAAAACGGTGAAGGAAATCATCGTGAGGAAACCGCTATGTCGTAGAACCAAAAATTCGAAAACATGTGACATTTGTAAACCATGACTAAACATTTTAGCTGCTCGCTAAATATCAACTGGTAAACGATCTTAAATGTTTTTGTCTACCAATAAATTCGAATTAAAAGAAACTACTCACCGCACACAACTATGGTTTATAAATACATAATTAAAATCAAAATCAATAATAAAGTTAAAATCAAAATTAAAATCGAAATCAAAATTTATTAGAGTAACAGTTATGTCAATTACATTTTTGAGTTTTCCTACAACGTTGTCGCTTATAGAATGGCACTTTGCCTAGGCTCTTTAATCTATTACGCACCTCGACGATAGCCTTTGGTTGCTCTTCATGAAAATCTCCATGGTAATACTGTAATAAACAAAAACTAGATTTAAAAATTTGCATCGATCAACTTGACTTGCTTATTTTCTCGGATATCACGTGATTCTCGTCATGCAGGACCTTTATGTCAACATTCATTGCGGGTCGATCCACCACGACTATATTATCAGTATTATTTTAACACTATTTTTATACTTTTTGCTGTGCCTTACAAGATCCGTAATTGTACCTTAGCTTAAAACATCTTCAAACAATATTGAATGCAATCAATGGTATGGTATGAAAAGATAGAAAGTATAAAGCGTACATTCTCAAAGGGCATCTCCGGCTTCCAGCGGCTTTCTTCGACCGTTTGTTTTTGGCGGCTCCAAAGTCGTGATTTACGTTTGGTTACCTTTTCTGAACCAGTTTCGGTCCTGAAAAGAAAATATACACTGTAAGAAATGGATCACCTAATTTCAAAATTTAACGGTCTAAACCCATAGAGCACGGAATCACAGTGGCAGCCGCGGCAGTCGAGGAATCTCCGTGCTCTGCGATTAAACCGGAGACTTAAATGGTTAGTTTTGCCGTGATCAGTGGTAATTGGCAGATGTATGGCCATGGGCCGAATGGAACACTCTAAACCGACTGCAATAGCTTACAGACAGCTTCGATGGAAGAATTCCGACAAAACAAAGTGCGACAGCGGAGGCTCATTACGAACCTCTTGTCCTACTTTTTGTGCAACTCCACCTGCACTTTTAGGGACCTAAGTGTCGTGTCGTATGTAATACAGTTATGGTCGAAGTTAATTTAACTGAAATAATCATAGGAATCATCGACAGGATCACAGCACGAAGAAGAAGGCAGATACAAAAAAACATCAAGGCAAAATGGAGCAGTAATATAAAAACTTTAAAAAGTCAAGTCAGTTAACCTGTAGGCCGCTGTATTACGTAGTGGCTGCTCCGTACTCTCGATGAAGTAAGTAACGGGATGATATACTTCAAGCAACGGGTCTCGCGTTCCGCCCTCCCCTGGCTCCACCTTAAATGCCCCGTTTAGGCACTCAAACGTAGAAGATGAAATATGCACGCGACTAGAAAATTACAATAAAGTAGATATATTAATGCGAGCTTCAAATCTTCAATCCTGGCTAAGCCATTATTATGAAATGATAATGGCACACACCATTATCATTTCTTTATTTTAAGTCACACCAAGGCCTTCCAGTGAAGGAAAACTTCATGAGGAAAACGGATATCCTAGAAATAAAAGTTCGAAGACATGTGACATCCAGCAAACGGCTCTGGACCCGCTTGGTGTCTAACGTTATATTACGATGCCTACGTAAAACGACCCCGTTTTATGAACAACACAGGCATATTAAATTTTGAAAAATCTCGCTACACAAAAGTTGTAAATGAGCTAACACTGGCCGGTGCTAGCTTTGGTTAGGACAAGTCTTGACCTTTTTCACAATCGTCGAAAGTTACGGATGAACTTATTAATCTAAATGACAGATGTCACTGATTTATATTATTTTTTAGTTCAGCGCCATCTAACGGTGAAATGGCCAAGCAGGTCGTATTTTCATCTAGTGAAGCTCACCCTGGCCGGCCGCTGCTCTCAATACGGTTGGCGATGGTGACGTCACGGGACCACAGGTCGAGCTGCCACTTAAGCTGCCCCAGCACCCCACACAGCACCTTGCCGGTGTGGATACCGATGCGCATGTCCAGAGCTGCCTGAACACATAATGTGGAATGAGTGTGCTGCGAGTTTTGCCGCTATAACAACTATAATTCACAGAATAAGCAAGCTAAAGTAGCCATAGGCCTGCCATATTAGGAATAGAACCGATTACTGTACCGAGTTCGACGTAGGAGGTCTTGGTTGCAAACCGGTAAGCGTAAAGTGGGACGCCCTTAGGCTAGGTGGAGCATCTATCTACAAAAGGTGGCTGGTAGCAGCTGGAAGACCATTGCCAAGAATTGAGTTGAATAGCGCGCGATTGTAGAGGCCTATGTCCAGCAGTGGACTGCTGTAAGCTGACATACTATGATGATTAATAACTAAACAAACAAGCAACTAAACAAGTATGTTTCACCGTTAGATGTTGCATTTGTCGCCGCACGTCGCGGATGGCTCCTATCATGTGCAGCCCCAGGTCAACGCAGCAGTGAGCGTGGTGAGCGCGAGGCTCCAGCAGTCCGCTCACGCAGAAGTAGCAGTCACCGAGCAACTTGATGCGGAGGCAGTGGTTCTCCTGAGAAAAGCACAGTTTTACTGTCATTTGTTTAATATTTAAAAGGGAGATAACACTTGCAAGCCCGCACATCAAGCAGTATGCCAATATCGTTAGTATAATGCAACTTCATAGCATTTTGGTCACATTAGGTAACTTAAACATTAATGTTCGCTTGTACTTCTTCTTCTTAGCATGTCGATGGCAAATTTTTATTATATATGTTTGGCCCAAAATTCAGCTACGCAAATTCCGCTCGCTGATGCAGTCATAAGATCGTCAAGTGTGCAAGTGTTAGGGCATGCAGCGCAAGATGGAAGATGGCCCATTGTATGTGGAGACACGCCGCATACACATTTGAGATCTGAGCCGACCATGAACCCCCATCTATAGAGATTATCCATGGTACGGCCGACTTGGGTTCGGAGTCTATTCAGAGATTTCCAAATCGGCCACGGCAAAGCATGTCCAGATGGTAGGCTTTCAGACGGCTCGATGAAGCCATCAGAAGGCTTAAGCAGCTCTCGTCAGAGATCACATCTCGCTTGTACTGTAGAATAGGTACGTTAAGTCACAATCTTACCGATGCCAACTTATCGAAGCGAGCGAACAGGGAATTCAGCATCTCCACCAACTCTTGCGCACTGCACTTGCTGGACAAATCTGTAAGTTAACAGAGCAGAGCAGGTATATTTAACGTCACCAATTCACTATGTAATCCGATTTGATCCGACTCATCAAAAAATCAGCAAAATTTTATATCAATATTTATTTAGACTTATAAAATATTTGTAGATTAATCACAGTCGTTACAAGAAGTCAGTGGCCCAAAAAGTCTGACTGCCAGTCTTACCAAGAAGTATCGTATTACCCAATAAGAACTGCTTCGTGGATTTCAGATAAGCACTAACTCCATATAAAATACTGGTATTCAACTGCATCCGATTCGACCTCACCATAGCCGGGAAAAAGTTAGGCAGGTAAAAAGATGCTTAAAAGATGCGTGCGGGAAATAAGAAGTGGGACGTTGCTCACCGGTAAATCCCTTGATGTCAGCAAACAGTATGGATACGTCATGTCGACTTCTGTATGTTACATGATCTATCATGCGTTCAAACTTGCCAGCATCGTCGCACATATAATTAGCTATAGTTTTTGCCAAAAAGTCTGGAATAACTGCCAGAGAATATAAAAAAGTATCAGTAGAACAAATATTTATTATAATTTGAATAAACTAACTAAATACATTATTAATTAAAAACTATTAAATAACCTAAAATAAATAAACTAACAACAAACTACAAAAGGGCATCAAAAAACTCCTCCTCAACGCTGTCAGCTGGTAATGTGCCCAAGAGACTGGCGGCGTTGCCACGTTGTATGGCAACACTTAGCCTCTGGCCCAAGTAAAAGCCAGCCCTTGGGTCACGGGAAGCGTCAACTAGGCGTTTCGAAATTTCCTTAAGCAGGCTATGAGCACTCGGACCCAACCGAGTTTCAACCCCAAACGGCTCGAAAATATAGTTACCACAAAGGTTTCTATATTTACGCCGCTTGAGGTTCTCTGCAGCCGCAGCGGCAGCGCCAGCACAGCACGACGAACTTGGAAGATGTGATAGCGCAAGAGTATCAGTAACATGTTTTATGGTTACGACTAGGATCTAAACCAATAAATAATGAAAAATGATCGGATATGGACTGCTTTGGTACGGACTTGTGATGAGGAGGGATGAAACGCATATGACTTAAAGAGTGATGAATATAAATGTTGAATGGATGGAGTGGCAGAGGATAATCAAAGAAAAGTTGGATAGATTGTGTGAGGGATGATATGAAAGAAAAAGGAAAAAAAATATGGCGTAGTGACAAGGGCAGGAAGATGAAGATGACTGTAACTTGTAGACGCAAGTAAATATTTATACTTATATTGGCACTGAACGTGAGATTAGATTAAGTATGAAATTATGAGTAGGGATAGCTCAACAAGAAAACAGGCAGACCAAAAAATTATAAAAGCATGAAATATGTACATGAACACTTTTTTTTTTTTTTTTTTTCCGGATGGGAAATCATCAAATGACCCCCCCCACTCTGGGCGGAGCGGAAGGGAGTGTCAGACTTGTACTGACTAAAACCCATCCATATTCCTTCTTTGCCCTTTGTATTCCAGGGCCACGGTATCTCTTTCGAACAGTCCCGCAGCCCTGGCAGGCATCGGTCCTTGCGGACCCCTACTTATTTGCTGACATCTCTTTGAGGCGCACGTGGAACACGAACGCGCCGTCGACACGGCCTGTCGTCATAAGACGGCCGGACGGCGAGCTAGCCCATAACTCGCCGTCCACAGGCCCGCGCCTACGGTGGCCGGGAGCCACCACGTGACCCCCAACGCCCAGGGCGTCTCCCGCGGCGACTGGGACGTGAGGTTCTTTCCCTCTCACGTCCCGCCACCTCCTTCACTAGCATGACTGCTTCGCAGAAGGAGGTGACAGCTTCCCATTCCCTCTCGCTCCGGACCATGGCTTGAACCAAGGCCGGACGCGAGAGATCGCCGCCGCCAATCGCCGCTACGAGGACACGGCGGTGCTCCGCCCAAGCGGGGCAAACCTCCACGGTGTGCTCCACCGTGTCCTCCGGACGATCCTCGCAGTGGAAACACCCGGGCGTTTCCTCCCGCCCGATTCGGTGCAGGAACCTCCCGAAACAACCGTGTCCGGTGAGGACCTGCGTCAGGCGGTAGGTGAGGGCGCCGTGGCGCCTCTCTAGCCACTCCTCAAAGCGGGGACTTATCGCCACTATGGTGGCGTGCCCTGCACGGGGTTGCGACAGTCGCTCTCTCCATGTCGCCATGAGATCACGCCGGAGGTCTGTCCGCTGAGCGGCAATTTGCCGCGGCAGCGGAGTTTCCTCCCGACGTAGTGCCTCCGCGCGCCATTCGTGCAGGCGTGCGAGGACTATCGCCTCCAGATCCCATGGCGGCAATCCGGCAAGGAGGCTAGCCGCTTCGCCGGAGATCGTGCGGTACCCCCGGATTAGCCTTATGGCTATTACCTTTTGGGGCGCGTTCAGGTAGTGGGCGGCTTGCCGCCTCAAAGAACGCGCCCACACCGGGGCCCCGTAAAGAGCCATGGACCGCACGACCCCCGCGTATAGCCTCCGGCAGGAGGCGTTTGGACCCCTCAGGTTGGGCAAGAGCCGCTTGAAGGCAGCCCCTGTCCGTTCCAGTTTGGGAGCCAAACGTCGGAAGTGCTCCACGAAGTTCCACCGGCTGTCGAGGACGAGTCCTAGGTACTTCAACGTCGACCCGACGCCGATGGAAACCCCTCCCGCCGTCAGTAGGGATCCCGACGGTGGCGCATTCCGAGGCCCATGAAAACACATGGCCTCGGACTTGTGCAGTGCCACCTCGAGACCCAATTGCCGGATCCTCTCCACGACTATCGCTACCTGTACATGAACACTGAGAATCATACTATGCTGCACATCAATAAGGATGAGTGCAAGAGAATGATGACGACGGTACTGAGCTATCTGGGGATCTCACCACTTTGTATCAAATTCCATGTCTTATCGTTCTCAATCCTAGTTTTCTCGTACGCGGTCTTAGACTTTCGAGTTTCCATGAACACCTGTCTCTGTTCGCAATCCACAAATGATTTGGCGTACAGGCCCGCGAAGTTAACCGCTACGTGGAGTAACATATTTCCTCCCAGGACACGCCAGGCGCATGTGTACCCCTGCAACCAATTAAAATAGATAAAAAATCATTAGAATTAAAATTTGCAAGATTTTGATGGCCAAGCAAGCCATACTTAGCAAATAGACAAAAATAGTTTAACGACAAATTGCATGAGGGAAGTTTTGAGTAAATGAGTAAGAGAAGACCAAAGAATCGATGCATGGACTGTGTGATAGATGAAATGGCTAGAAAGAGGGTGACTCCTGAGATGAAGACTAATAGGCAGCTTCTGAAGAAGAAGACATGCTGCACCGACCTAGGATAGTTGAACGATGATAAAAATTAAATCTAACTGATTCCTAATAACACGTACTACTTACATGACTATAACGGGTGAAAACTGTCGGGTCAGTGTCCATTAGTATGTCCACTATTGTAGCCACTAGTAGTGCCAGGAAGGACAGCACTCCCAGGAAGATGCACCAGCACAGAGACAGCGGGAACATCGCGTACGGCACGAATACTACGAACAGCATGTACCAGATTTGGTCCTGAGACTCTTGGAAGCCGATTCCTTGCTTGCTCATACCTGGACACAATAGGATATTCCTGTTATGAATGACAATTCATTGCTCCACGGTTCAATATTAAATAATAACAGCCGTACGGGTCGATCTTCACGGTTAAGCAGTGCTTGCGGAGGTCGGTCCGTGCATGGGTGACCTTCATTACATGCCGAGTTCCCTCCGTGCCTCGAAAAGCTCGTTAAGCATTTGGCGAGACCAAATGACCAAACTATCATTTGCAGATCTTTGACAGTCGTTACGTGTAGTCAGAAGCTCGTAATACCGGTAACCAGTCTGACCAAGAGATATCGTATTACCCAGTTACTGGGTTGCGGAGGTGAGATAGGTAGTCTCCGTAGTCTTCTTATGTAAAATATTGATAATCAGCTACATCCGGTAACACTGTAAGCCGACTCCAACAAAGTTGTGAAAAGGCTAGGCAGATGATGATTCCACGTAAATAACGAGTTGGGTGTATTACAAGAGCCTCTGTGAATGGCGTCATAACTGCGCTCACCGCGCCATAAGCAGTAAGCCCTGCAACCAACCCATAAGCTCGTATAGTCGACACGACAGAAGAAAAAAGAACAAGTGAGTGTCATCATACAGATAAAGCTAACATTTGTGATGCGTGGGGAAGTGGTGAACTCTCAGGCACTTGAGGCATTTCAACTTGTAAAAGTCGAAAATATGATAATACCGAAGGAATACAGACACAAGACCATCACTTTAATATTGCAGTTGGTGATGAATCATTGGTATTTTTACCAAACTATAACACAACGCTTGAAACTCCTGAAGGTTAAGCAGAGGCGTACCTATAAATAATAAGTTCACATTTCGCCAGTTATGTATAAGTCCCGGGTAATAGGGGCCAGCCTGTTGCCAAGAACCGGTCGCAAATTGTTGGGGTATTTTCAAAAAATAATTCGTGGGGCCGTGGGCCAATGTGTCAGATATTGCTAGCTTTATTAGCACAGAAAAGATATATACCCGTACATACCTTGAACGATAAACAGCACCCAAGTACCCACTGCGGCCCAATGCAAGTGGTTTTTTGCGAAAGATCGCTTCCAGATCAGCAAGCACACACACACGTTCAGACAAGCGAACGTTGCCGTCCACACTATTTGGTTGGTATTCAATGACAGCGCTGTAATAAGGCTTTGATTTTCATTTTTTTTATTATTGCGTTTCGAGTCTAATCATAGGTACCTAATAATAATTTCTAGAACATAAAAACTAAATATTTACAAACAAAAAGAAAAAAAAATAAGAATTAAATTAAGTACATTTTATATACAACGACGACAATAACTTAAGACACTTAAGTGAATGCTGCCAGTCTTCTGGGCACGTTTCCCGATGACAGCGATGCGGAAGAGTCATTAGCTACCTAGTTGCTCGTCTTCAATTTGGCGGAGTTAATAATTTCAATTAACATAGCGATATCGTACATGAAACAGAACGACTGAACTTGAAATTGAAGATAAAACTTACCATCTACGTGAGTGAGTGAGTTAATAATGACCAGTCCCACCTGAAATTTTATAAAAATGATCATTAAGTACGGTATTTTTTTATTGTTTTTTATTAGTTTTTTCAACTTACTTTAATTGCTAAATCTACGATGTTGGCCGTCGTGAGCGACTTATGTCGTTGTCTCCGAGCATATCTCTGGTAGGATTCCTCAACAGCTCCATCCTGGTAAACAGATAACCGATGATAAATTATCATTGTCTTATACAAGGTCTAAACGGACCCTTCTGTACATCAAACTAAGAAACTCTACGCAAAAATTACTGATGGGAATAGACTTTTAAAGGGATGAAAAATCACGGTAGAACTCAATGTAAAGCACTCATTGTGCTGATAGATACATTGAATAGTACAGGG
Organism: Noctua janthe; assembly: GCA_910589295.1. Classification (NCBI taxonomy): domain Eukaryota; kingdom Metazoa; phylum Arthropoda; class Insecta; order Lepidoptera; family Noctuidae; genus Noctua; species Noctua janthe. The sequence continues at coordinate 4,136,759 of OU342556.1, read as the reverse complement.
GTCATAATACCCAAGTTGTATACGTGTGTTGTGTTTGTATGTGTGTTGTTGTGTTGTTGTGTGTGTTGTGTTGTGTGTTGTTGTTGTTGTGTTGTTGTTTTGTTGTAGTTTTTGTTGTTGTATTATATATTTCTCTTATTTTTTTGTGCAATAAAGAATAAGAATAAGAAATGTATTATAAAAAAAAATTATTTCTTTTTAACTTGTGAACAATTTTGGAACTTTGACCTCCAATACTAACACCCTAATAACCTCCTAGAAGAACTCTAAACAGAAGGTTCCCAGGTATGATCCAGAACAAAAATCTCGCAATAACTGGGAGACCAAATGCATTTCGGCTTCGTTAAGTATCTTTTTACACCCATATTGTAATGTATCATCTACTATTTCTGACTGATCTACAAGAATGTTTGGGAAAGCTTCAGTTTCGGGTTCGGGGAAGCCAATGATTGGTCTATGCCGTCAACAGTTTGGAATCATCCCAAAACTAAATTACCTTATTATGTAGTGATAGCACGACTTACCTCAAAACTATTTGTAATGACTGGACAGTATATGCCTTTGTAGTAGCGTGGCTCAGGCATGTCTTCCGCCAAGAACCTCCGCCTAGAAAGAGAACCTTGACCTTCTCCGTATCAGCGTCCCATGTCGCCAGAAACGCACAGAATACGTGATTATTTAAGCGTGTAAGTTGGTGTACAACGGTATTTCTCTTCTGCTTTTCTTTGCTAGATTAGAATGGTATTGGAAGGTAAAACAAACGAGGTCTGATCATTCTGTTAGTGTACACTTATCTTGGTTCAGTGCAGTTCTATTTTAAGAACACGACTGGAGTTAGCTTTGAGGAAAACGATAAGCTTTATTGATCAACCGAATCATTTTTACTGTTTTAAAATTATGATTTGCTGGAGTTTGTGGTTTGTCTGAAGGTTCAAAATGGGACTTACAGGAAGAGTCCTTTAAGTTCGTTTTTAAACATTGGCTTAAAATTAGGCAAAAGGTATTTTTTTTTATACTAAATGGGCTTACTCTTGACCTCAATCTAGTCCTGAGGACAGAGATGAGGTCGACGATGGAACGAGCTAACCCAAAAGAAACCTATTAACTCGCGACTTAAATAGATTGGGGTCATATGAACTTGGGAACACCGACGCAGGCAGGGAATTCCACTTCTTGGCTATTATGAGATAACGATCAAACCTCAATTAACTAATAGCGGTGTTTGTCGTAAAAACTTAGTTCATCCTTACCCAAAAACGATAACATAACATAATATCACGGCTGTCTTCGAAGGTTTTCAATAGTACACCCATATATCGCCAGTTATCACGAAAAACTATAGGTATCCTTGGAGCTTTCTTTGTGTTGAATCAGCTAGTGGTTTCGTAATCGCGGAATGTACTATCTGGAGATCACTGTATGATAATAATATACCAGCTGTATTTTTAAAATAATCTAGCTTTCGTTGATCTAATTTCTCTCGAATATAGTATACAGTAAATGTAAAATATATATCTGTGTATATTACCTTGATCTCCTGCGTTTCCAACTGCAGATCGACTCGGAGCTAAGGAGCAGTCCCACGCAATGCAAGCAGTGCTTATGAGTAGCTCGACCACAATTGTCTGACGTACGTTAAACATAATAAAAACTGAACGGTTACAAGCTTGAAGTTACTGATTGATTTAAAACTAACCGTCAGTTATATCTAACAGCGTTATCAATGTTTTGAAGTAATTTTCCTGGTATGTGCTTGTTTACACCTTTGGCCCGGCGCAGACTAAACATAATAATTCTCTCATATTTTATTAAAAAGTAGTAATTTAATACTATAGGAGAGCATAGCAACGAGGCGCCCGCGTTTTCAAAGCGAGCGTATTTAGGTACAAACCGCTCGCCGTGGCGCTATGGGAAGGGATGCCTACGTCGTTTTTGGAGGTGTTCGCCAAGGCTCAAGCGGAATCGAACCGTCAACTGGTTCAGAGCCTGCTGGTTACGTCGGCCGTCAACGGCTCAGCTTCACCGTCTCCATCGCCTGCTGTACCAACCACAAAACACGGAAACTTCGCGCGCTGTACGTCGCGATTTAGCGGCGACCGCGAAGGCGAAGACTCCCTCGAAGCATTTGTCGACACGATAGTAATATACAAAGAGTGTACATGCATCAGTGACGAACATGCGCTTCGCGGCCTGTCTATGCTCCTAGAAGGGGAGGCAGCTGTGTGGTTTCATGGCATAAAATCTTCAGTGACGTCATGGGAAGACACGCTACAGAGGCTTCGCGCCATGTTCGGTGCAGCCCACCGCCACACAAATTATGCGCAGAAATATTTGCCGCGGAACAAACGGAGGAACGCCCAGAGTCACACGTCTTTGTTGCTCGCCTTCGCACGCTTATTGCTAAACTTCCATATGAAGTCGAAAATGAAACGGAAGTCGACATGATTTACAGGTTACTACATAGACGAATAAGAACACGGGTAACTCGTAAATCGATCGAGAATCTGGAATTATTGTTCGAGAAGGCGCGAAACATAGAAGAATCTTTCTCCGAGGTGTCGAGCGAAGTGCGTGGCCCCGCCGCTAGCGCGCACTCGCCTCACGCGCCGCCATCGCAGCCCCGGCCTCCGCCGAAGCCTGCGTGCGCTCCCACGTCTCCGCGCTCCGCGACGAGCGCGCCCGCGCGGACCGGCGCGGCACCAGCGAATACACCTATAGCGTTATCGAGTGCTACGAGTAGCGCTGCGCCCTCGCCTTTTGTGGTAAACAATTCGGACAATAAAAGTAAAAGACTTTTCTGTGTTTATTGCCGTAAAAGCGGACATACTCATGAAATAACATCTTGTAAAAATACAACAATAATAACATCTTGTTCATCTTTTTTTATATTAAATACAAATTCGATAAAAACTGTGACTTCCGCGTCAAATAGTGTGAAGTGTTACGGCTGTGGCGCTATTGGTGTCATTCGATCTAATTACGCTAAGTGTTCGGTAAACCCGAAAGAATCGATTTCTATTGTTGAGTTTAATATGTTAGAGCCCACTAGGGTTTGTGGTAATACAGATAATCTTATTGTTGTTTCACACGATTGTAATCGTAATACTTGTAAGTGTAACGTAAATTTGAATAGCGAAACGTTTGTTAATAATGTTCGTAATGTGTCTCAATCCGCTTGTTTATGTAGTTGTAAGTGTAATGTCGAGTAAGTAACTTGTCCGCGTCGAACCTATGTACTGACGGTAGTCCGATACTCGACATCGAGATAGACTGCCATCGTGGTACCGAGTTGATTGATAGAGCCGCTAAGATTAGTGTAGCCGGTTCGAGTCTATACGCACTGCTTCGTAAACTAGTCTATTCGTTTCGTAGTAGTTTTATGTCGGTAAAATTAGCCGATGGCATAGTGCGGGAACTCAAGGTCTTACTCGTAGATGTTGACATGCAACTTAAGGGCTTGACGAAACCTATACTTTTGTTATTTTTCCTAATAATTCAGTTAACAATGACAAGTTACTCGGTATTGATTTCTTACGTAAAGCCGGTGTTGTTTTCAGTTCTGACAACCAGTCTTACCAGGGGATATCGTAATACCCAGAACTAACTGTTTTGGAGATCAGATAGGCAGTCGCTAGTCCATGTAAAATACTGGTACTCAGCTCCGTACGGTTAGACTGGAAGCCGACCCCAAGATAGTTAGGAAAAGGCTAATAAGATGATGATCCACAGCGAAAGGACGTTGGGCAACTGAGCTTATGTTATGAGGAGTGTGCTGTATTACTTGGGTTGGGCCAGACACCAAAATGTCATCCCTGGCACACTTGGAAAAATGTAATGTTAGACTTGAAAAACTGATTATATAAAAGCCATATTTCAATAATAAAATAATTTAAGTACCCTTGGCTGTTTTTCTTTTTGGCTAAGATTACATGCAGGTGACGTTGTCAAAACAGATGACTAGTCATACTTCAACTTAGGTCTCATAACAATCTGAAATAAAAATTAACTTTAACTCTTAAGTACAGCTCCTTACAAAAAACAACTAGCAATTCATGACATTAACACCGGTACCTGTAGTCAAGTCAAAGTAATTACTAACTGATCCATCAGACCTATACCCTTTATGGTGGAAGCGCCAGGGTAGCCCGCGAAGTTCACATTTTCTTACGTTTTTTGCAATTTGCAGGTCAGAGTCATGTTATGAAAAGTATGTTGATGCAAAATGAGTCGCGCAAGTACCTAACACGTATGTAGTTACAGAATTATAATAGTTAAAATCATCAATACAATCCTCTAAGTTCATTTAACCCCATTGAATGACTTTTTCATGAAATAGGTATTTAATGGGGTTAACTGAACTGGTGATTAAAAAAAAGGTCAGTAGTTCCATGATGGTATGAAGGATATTCTCGACACAGTCAACAACAAAACTGTTTCTGTTTTAGCTTATTGTTTTCCTTATATCTAACACCAATTGTGTTCTAAATATAGTGACAGAAAAACCAGACCTCATTTGTTTTACATTTGCAACCATTGTATTCTAGCAACCTAAGAGAATATGGTTTACACCAACTTACTCGCCTAAATAATTATTGATTTGTGCGTTTTCTAGCAACATGTTCTTGGCGGACGACATACCTGAGCCACGCTACTGCAAGGGCATATACTGTCCAGTCATCACAAACAGTTTTAAGGTAAGTCAAACTATCACTAGGATACGGTACTTACCTTTCGAACTATAATTTTTTTGGGGTAATTCGAAATAGTTGACGGCACTGACCAATCATTGGCTTCCCCGGAAACCAAAGCTTTATCAAACACTCTTATAGGTAGCTGTTTTGACATGGAAAGAAAAATTCTAGTGCGAGCAGGGCCAGAGCAGGGTGCGCAGGGTGGGGGGGCTCTTATAGGTATATTTATCAATCAGAAATAGTAGTAAAAAGACCCTTAACGAAGTCGTTACTTGTTCTTCCCGTCAGAGCAATTTTCTTTTATTTTTATCATCACAGTGAAGAAAAAAGTCGTTTCTCAGCAATATTTTTTTCGTCTAGTATGCTTAGTTTGATATACGCGTGCGTCAAGATTCCGTTTACACCTTGTATAAAACAATGATAACTGTTTAGTGTTTGTTTGAGGAGCTCGTGGCTAAATAATAACAGCCGCTCGGGTCGATCTTTAGGTTAAGCCATGCTTGCCTAGGTTGGTCTGTGGATGGGTGACCGCCCATTACATACCGAGTTTCCTCCGTGCCTCGGAAAGCACGTTAAGCCGTTGGTCCCGGGTGTCATTTGTAGATCTTTGACAGTCGTTAGGCAGTCAGTGGCCCAAAAAGTCTGACAACCAGTCTTACCAAGAAGTATCGTATTACCCAGCACAGACTGGGTTGTGGAGGTCAGATAGGCAGTCGCTCCATGTAAAATACTGGTATTCAGCTGCATCCGGTTAGACTGGAAGCCGACCCCAATATAGTTGGGAAAAGGCTAGGCAGATGATGAGGCAGATGATGAACTGTTTACCAGGATGGATCCGTTGAGGAATCATACCAGAGATATTCTCGGAGACAGCGACAGAAGAATCTCACGACGGCCAACATCGTCGATTTAGCAATAAAAGTAAGTTGAACAATCTAGATAAATAATTCATTCGTTTGGCCAAGAGCTCAAGTAAAACGCGTGTTGAGACTGAGGAGCCAACAAATAAAATACTAATTGTTCAGAGCATGCCAGGATTCGAGTCTTCAGACACGACGGTACTTAAGTTACACACGTGCGTTTTGCTTGACGAATGTGTCGCATCGACTGAGGTCCGGGGAGTACAGCGACGAGATACGCTTAGTAATTAAAAATCGTACTGAACGAATATTTTTAAATTTCAGGTGGGACTGGTCATAATTTATTCAGTCACTCACGTCGATGGTAAGTTTTATCACAATTTCGAAAAGTTGAAGTCGACTAGCTAAGTAGTCCCACTTATGGTTCAACACCTGGTTCTATGGCACCTCAAGCACTACCTACGCAGCGACCACAAACACGACTTTTGGCCGCAGAAGCGACATTTTTCGGCAACAGGAAGAAAGTTTAGTCACAAGACCGAGCGTCGGACCAGTTTTGTCCAAGATAGCGGCCGGTCGTGCGACAAGTCGTGGTCGTAGCCGCGTAGTGCGCGAGGTTCCTATCTCAGAACGAAATGAAAACAAGGCATATTTACAGCGCTGTCATCAAATACTATCCAAATGCTGTGGACGGCAACGTTCGCTTGTCTGAACGTGCTGTGTGTGTGCTTGCTGATCTGGAAGCGATCCTTCGCAAAAAACCACTTGCATTGGGCTGCAGTGGGTACTTGGCTGCTGTTTATCGTTCAAGGTATGTACGAGTAAGTATATCTTTTCTGTGCTAAAATTAGCTCAACTCATTGACCCACGGCTACACATTGGCCCACGGTCCCACGAATTATTTCTTACCTCTTCAAAAGTTTAACAACGATTTGCGCCCGGTTCGTGGCAACAGGCTCTCCACATTACTCGGAACTTATACATAACTGGCGAAATGTGGACGTATTAGGTACGCTGCTGCCTAACCTTCAGGAGTTACCAGCGTTGTGTTGAGCTACCCAAGTAAGTGGGTAATAGATCTGTGTTAGACTGGTTGTCAGTCTTAAAAGCTTTTGACTACACGTAACGACTGTTAAAGATCTTCAAATGATAGCCCATCCACGGTCTGTCCCCCACAAGCGCTGCTTAACCATGAAGATGCGGCTGTGATTATTTAACATTGAACCGTGGCGCCGTGGAATATCATTCAAAACACGAATGCTGTATTGTGTCCAGGTATGAGCAAGCAAGGAATCGGCTTCAAAGAGTCACAGATCACCGTCTGGTACATGCTGTTCATAGTGTTCGAGCCGTACGCGATATTCCCGCTGTCTCTGTGCTGGTGCATCTCCCTGGGGGTGCTGTCCTTCCTGGCACAGTTAGTGGCTACAATCGCGGACATACTAATGGATAATGGACTGGTAAGAATCAATTAGATTTAATTTTCATTATCAATCAATTATCCTAGGTCGGCGCAGCATGTCTTCTTCTTCCGAACTTGCCTATTAGCCGTCATCTCAGGAGTCACCTCCTTTCTAGCCATATCATCTTTCACAAAGTTCATGCATCGATTCTTTGGTTCTGGATTCTTTTCTTTTACTCAAAACTTCCCCTCACGACATTTTCCGTTAGACTACTTGATCTTATTGCTATTTGTATGGCTTGCTTGGCCATCGAAATCTTGAAAATTCTAATGATTTTATCTTGCAGGGGTACACATGCGCCTGGCGTGTTCTAGGAATCAGTACGTTACTCCACGCAGCGGTTAACTTCGCGGGCTTGTACGCTAAGTCATTTGTGGATTACGAACAGAGACAGGTGTTCATGGGTACTCGAAAGTCTATGAGCGCATACCTGAAAACTAAGATTGAGAACGACAAGACAATGAATTTGATACAAAGCGGTGAGATCCATCATCCTTAGAGCCATCGTCAGCATTCTCTTGCACTAATACTTTTTTTATGTGCAGCATAGTATGAATCTCACTCAGAGCCCATATTTCTTTCAAACCTATAATTTTTTTTTCGTCTGCTTGTCATATTGAACTTTCCCAACTCATAATTTAATACTTATCTGGTATCATGTTCACTATCAACATACGTATACAAGTAACAGTCATCAGTTCCTGCCCTTCTCTTTACGCTATAATTTTTAAGTCCTTTTTCTTTTACATTATCCCTCACACAATCTATCCAACTTCTCTTTGATCTTCCTCTTCCTCTCCATCAATCATCATCTATATTTTGGTATCACTCTTTTAGTCACTTGCGTGTCGTCCCTCCTCATCACATGTCCATACCAACGCAGTCCATATTTGATAAAATTCTTCACTGTTTACTGGTTTCAGACCCTGCCGTAACCATAACCCATGTTACTGAAACTTATATTGATTCTCTTGCAGTTATTCCAGACTTTTTGGCAAAAAGATTAGCTTATTTGTGCGTCGATGTTGGCAACTTTGAACACACGATAAACCATATAACATACGAAAGGCAACATGACGTATCCATTCTGTTTGCTGACATCATTGGATTTACCGGTGAGCAATGTGCGCCTTTTTATTTCCCGCATGCACTATGTAAGAAAAAGATCGTCGCAAACCTGAATAATGATTTTCTTGTAGACACCATCTTGAATTTTGGTTATGATCGCTTTTTTGTTATCGTCCCTATGATTATATTTTGTTTTTCAAATTTTCGTCTTATTAGCGTGCTAATAGTATTTTTTAGGAAATTGAAGTATGAATTATTTGAGATGAGTTTAAATAAATCATGCCTCCACGTCTGTGTAATTTAATATGCCGTACTCTGTTAACTTACAGATTTGTCCAGCAAGTGCAGTGCACAAGAGTTAGTGGAGATGCTAAATTCGCTGTTCGCTTGCTTCGATAAGTTGGCATCGGTAAGATTGTGTCTTAACGTACCTACAGTACAGTACAAGCGAACATTTATGTTAATGTTACTTTAATGTCACCAAAATGCTATGAAGTTGCATAAACTAACGACATGGCATTTATTTATTTATTTAACACTTGAAGCTCATGGTACAGAGGCGGACTTAATGTACGGCATTCTCCTTGCTATGCTGGATAACAAGTGATATCTCTCCATAAATACAAATGACGGCAAAATTATGCTTTCTTTAGGAGAACCACTGCCTTCGCATCAAATTGCTCGGCGACTGCTACTTCTGCGTAAGCGGACTGCTGGAGCCGCGCACCGACAACGCGCACTGCTGCGTAGACCTGGGGATCCGCATGATACGAGCCATCCGCGACGTGCGGCGACAAATGCAACATCTAACGGTGATACATAAAATACTTGTTTAGTTATTCCTCATCATCATCGTCATCCAGCCTTCAGCAGTTCACTGCTCGACATGAACCTCTATAATAAATAGTACGCTATCGAATTCGATTCTCGGCAACCCTCATCCAGCTGCTTCACTGCATGATGCTCCACCTAACCTGAGGGCGTCCTACTTTACGCTTGCCGATTTGCGGTTTTCGCTAAAGACCACGCACGGCTAACTCAAACAGTAATCGATTTTATAGCTAATATATTATTAATATATATTCTGTGAGCTATAGTTGTTATATCGGCGAACTCGCAGCACACCCATTCCACATTCTGGGTTTAGGCAGCTCTGGACATGCGCATCGGTATCCACACCGGCAAGGTGCTGTGTGGGGTGTTGGGGCAGCTCAAGTGGCAGCTCGACCTGTGGTCCCGTGACATCACCATCGCCAACCGCATTAAGAGCAGCGGCCGGCCAGGGTAAGTTTCACCGTTAGATGGCGCTGAACTAACATCTGTAAGTTAGTGTTTAATAATTGTATTGATTGTGGGGAGTTTCCTGATCTTATGAAGAATAGTAAAATAATTCCTTTATTCAAAACGGGTAGTACAACAGACCCCACAAATTATAGACCTATTTCAATACTACCTACCTTTAGTAAAATTTTTGAGAAATTAATTCTAGAACAATTGCAAAGATTTTTTAATAGACAATAATTATTACATAGCAAACAGTTCGGTTTTACGAGGGGTCGTTCAACTACTGATGCCGGTGTTGAACTTTTAGGACATATTTATAGTGCATGGGAAGATAAATGCGACGCTTTGGGCATTTTTTGCGATTTGTCTAAGGCATTTGATTGCGTTCTTCATGAAACGTTAATCAGGAAAATCCGCCAGTATGGAATCCGGAACAGCGCTCTGGATCTTCTTACCTCATACCTGAGTAATAGGATCCAGAGAGTTGACATCAACGGAAAAATATCTCCCGGATCTTAAGTAACAATGGGTGTCCCACAGGGCTCAATTCTTGGTCCTTTCTTATTTCTTATTTATATTAATGATTTACCTTACCTCGTAAAGGATAACCACGATATAGTGTTAATTGTTGGTGAAGGGTGTTCTTGGGCTTAACTTTAGACGCTAAGCTTCTATGGGGCCCACGCATAGATAAATTGTCGAAGAAACTGAGCTCCGCAGCATACGCAGTTAGAAAAATTCGTAATTTAACCGATGTAGAGACAGCTCGATTAGTTTACTTCAGCTATTTTCATAGCGTAATGTCGTACGGCATTCTGTTGTGGGGGAATGCCGCCGATATTCAGACCATCTTTGTTTTGCAGAAAAGGGCTGTTCGATCAATTTATAAGTTGAGTCCGAGACACTCTCTCAGAGAAAAGTTTAAGGAGATTAATGTAATGACTGTTCCTTCTCAATATATTTATGAAAACCTTTTGTATGCTCACAAAAATATAAAGCTTTTTAAGAAATATTGTAGCATTCACAATATAACTACAAGGAATAAACATAAATTTATTGTACCCACAACAAGGCTCAAGAAAATAGGTATACATTGGCATCTTTAGATGCCAATGTATTCACTTTTATAATAAACTACCAGGCCACATTCAAGAACTAAGCCTTAATAAATTCATTTTTTTTATAAAACGTAAACTTTGCCAGAAAGCCTTCTATTCTGTTAAAGATTATATTGAGGACAAAAAAGCTTGGGATTGAACTGCTATAATTGAAATCGATATTAAATTGAATTTGTACCCATTTTATTTTATTTTACTACAGTTTGACATTTTTGTAATTTTTTTTTTTTAGTTTTCGTTATCTTCTTTTTCAAGTACCTATGGTATTATTATTATTATTTTTATTTTTCTTGTCATTATTTACTTTTTCAAGTGTTGTTTTATAATTATTTTGATACTACTGTGAATATGAGGACTACGTGGGTGGTTATTATTATTTTTTAGTTTAGTTAGTTTCACGATTGTCTGGTAGTTTGAGTACTTTAAGCGGCCTACCCAAATGTCCTTTCTTTGGTATTGTTCGTCGTGTCATTGAGCTCCTTGGATTATGAGTCGAGCTACACGATCACTGACAAATGCTTGCACTGTCTGGACAGGTCCACTCAAATCTGTGTGGTTATTTCTTCAAAAGACCATCTCAGACATTAATCTACATGGTCCTCATATGACTTGAGCAATGTCTGGACTTTAAAAGAGACGGTGACGTCTGAGTTTGTTTCGGATGTTTCTTCTCAGAGTAGTCAGGTACGAAACACCGGCCCCATCTAGTTTTAAAACAACATGTTGACATGTAAAAGAGTTTTTTAAACCAATTTACAGAAATAAATATGATTTATGATTTAGTGCTTCTGTAACTTTCAACGATTGTGGTATAGGTAGATTCAAGACGTGTCACAACCAAAACTAGCAGTGGCCAGTGTTGGTTAATTTAAAACCTTTATATCGTGTGTTTTTTAATTAAATGCGCCTGTGTTGTTGATAAACAAAGTCATTTTACGTGGGCATATAACGTTCCCGCATAGTGCCACATCAAGCGGGTCCATAGCCGGTTGCTGGATGTCACATGTCTTCGAAATTAGTACTTCTACGATATCCGGTTTCCTCACGACATTTTGCTTCACTAGAAAGCCTAAACATGCTGTGACTTAAAAATAAAGAAATGATAATGGGTGTGTGTGTCCAGTAGCACATTCTAGTCTTAGCCAAAGTTAAAGCTCGCGTATGTATGTACATCTAGTTTATTATATTTTCTAGTCGCGTGCATATTTCATCTTCTACGTTTGAGTGCCTAAACGGGGCATTTAAGGTGGAGCCAGGGGAGGGCGGAACGCGAGACCCGCTGCTTGAAGAATATCATCCCGTCACTTACTTCATCGAGAGTACGGAGCAGCCACTACGTAGTACAGAAGTCTACAGGTGAACTGACTTGACTTTTTAAAGTTTTTTTATTACTGCTCCATTTTGCCTTGATGTTTATTTATTTATTTATTTATTTATTTATTTTATTTGGCTCTTCAACAATGAGTACACTATTACATATAATAAAGTAAAACATTGCAAACTTAAGTCTAAGTGCCCCATTACTTAAAGAAGAGCACTACATGCACTATATTATGCGCCTAAATTTCTAATTAAACAATGAAAAAAAAAAGAAGAACTGATTAAAAATACAAATAAAAAAGAAAAAAGAAAAGAAAACAACGTCAGTATCGATACTATTACGTAAGTTAAGGAAGGTAAGGTAAGCCAAACAGAATTAAACTTAAACTTAATTATTTTTCTAATTACATTTAAACAGTTTCTTGAGAGTAGGCACAGATGTATGACATAAGTCGATGTCTTCATCATGTTCCTTGTATACAACATACATTCTATATAATGAGCAATGTTGCCTTAAGTTTGTATTGCATTTTGGCATGCAAAACAGTTTCTTATTTGAACTTCTAGGTAGATTTCGTGGCACATGGAAGGATACTCTACTGAGCAAATCAGGACAGTTCAAAGAGCCTGTTACTAGTTTTTTAAGAAAAATTAAATCCAACATATCTCTTCGTTTCTCTAACGAGACAATCCTAAAATATTTTAATCTTTCCCGGTACGATTTCAGACTTTTACCCAGACCACAATGATAAGTAAGATGCCATAAGAACCTTTTCTGCAATCGTTCGATACGCTTGATGTGCACATTATATTTAGGAGACCAGACAACACTACAATATTCTAGGTGACTTCTGACTAGCGAGTTGTACATAATTTTTTTGGTTTTAACGTTTTTAAAGATTTTGCACTCTCTCATGACGAAACCAAGTATCTTTGTAGCTTTTAGTGTAACTTTGTCAATATGCTCAACAAAACTAAGCTTTTTATCAAATTGAACGCCCAGGTCTCGTATAGAATCCACTTCTTCAAGCTGTTGACCATTAAAGTTATTTGCTGTGGGTAAGAATTTTTTTTTTTTAGTAAATTTAATGTGCTTACATTTCTTGATATTTAAAGACATTTTATTATGCTCACACCACTTACTCAGCCTATTTAAATCGCCCTGAAACTCGACCGAATCAGCAGGCTTTATAATTGGTTTTATGTTTTTTTTTATCTGCCTTCTTCTTCGTCCAGTCGATGATTCCTATGGTTATTTCAGTTAAATTAACTTCGAACAGAACTCTGCTACATCGACAGCGTAGGTCGCTCAGGAGGAGTTGCACAAAAAGCAGGACAAGAGGTGTGCCATTGTTCATGATGAGCCTCCGCTGTCGCACTTTGTTTTGTCAAAATATTTCTATCGGACTAAGTTGTATGTGCAGCGGCCTGCGTGACTTTGCAGATGGTTTAGAGTATTCTATTCGGCCATGATATATGACATATGACCATGCATCTGCCAATTACCACCGATCTTGGCAAAAACTTACGATTTCAGTCGACGGTTTAAACGCAGAGCACGGAGATGTCTCGGCGGCCGCTGCTGCCACTGTGATTCCGTGCTCTATGGGGTAAAATTACATGAATCATTTAGGCGTTTCGATTTTTCCAATTAATTACGGTATATTTTTTCCTTTTCAGAACTGAAAATGAATCAGAAATAGTAACAAAATGTAAATCGCGACTTTGGAGCCGCCAAAAACAAACGGTCGAAGAAAGTCCTTGGAAGCCGGAGATGCCCTTTGAGACTGTACGCTTTATGTTCTATTGTGTCATATGATACCATTTCAATCTCATTTTCGTTTATTCCCATTTGCCCCATTCGAGCTTGCCACCGCCATATGTTTAGTACTTCCATAATGTTTGAAGATCTTACAATGGCTCAAAGATAAGGTACAATTACGGGCCCTGTAGGGTACAGCAATAAGTATTCAATTAATGTTACAAATAAAATAAATACATAATCAATTAAATAGTTTTAAAAGTGTCATTTATTAATTAACTAAACAAAACTTTTGTTTTTATTGAGAGCAGTTATAACATATTTATTATCATCCAGTAATGGCCATAAAGCTTATTCAAGTTGATCGATAGAAATCTTTAACTTTTGTTACAGTATTACCATGGCGATGTCCACGAAGAGCAACCAAAGACTATCGACGAGGTGCGTAAGCGCTCATTTACGGAGAAGCGGCGCGGCGCGTCGCGTGCGATACCGCCTGCTCCTTTGCGGGTATCGCTACGTGTCACACGCCGCTTCGCCGTGAACAAAGTATTAAAGGAACTGACTGGCGTGGTGTCGTTCGACGCTGCGTGCGCCGCCGCCGCCGCGTCTAACGATATCATCTGCGGGCTCAGCCGCTTAATTTCAAGCGCATTAGTTTCTCATTGCCTGTCATCGCCAAATGTTTAAATTAAAAGAGGGCCGCGCCGAACAACGCGCCGAAGAACGCACTGCGCGACGCGCCTCGCTTCCGTATAAATGAGCCCTAATGAATCAAAGGGACTAGGCGCAGTGACATTCTATGAGCGATAATGTTGACGAGAAAGTCAAAAATGTATTGTATGGAATTGACAATAGCTAACGAAAACTGATGTCATGTAAAATTATTGTTACCTATAATGAAACGCTTTGAAAGCAATTTTCACTTGTTTTGTTCTCTAGCATAGCCACGTGCACCAATATAAAATCATTCCATAAGCGATTTTTTTCTTGAACCAAATAATGATTGCAACTTTGAGATATGACCTATTTTATAATGTAAAAAAAATACTATGCAAGACTGTAGGTACCGTTTTTTGTTTTCTGTTTTTGTTGGTTTATTAATGACCATAAGTTTTTAAAGGAGCTCGACCAGATACACTGCTTGATAGAGGCAAGCGAAGAGCACATTTACACGTTGTGGTTGAAGTTCAAACGAGAAGATCTCGAATCGTGCTTCGAAGAGGTTGATGGGGAAACCTTAAAGTCTAACGTCATGTGCTGCATGGTCCAATGGCTGTTTGTTGTAGCCGTACAGAGTGTTGCGCATTACAAGTGAGTAATATTAGAAGGCTAGTTTATTAACAATAATCAATCGTTTTTTTAATTCTTTGAAGAAATATTAGATTGGGTGGCAACCTTTCTAAATGTCGCGCGATTACAATAAAAATCGATTAAAAATTCTTCATTAGCTTCACTCATAACTACTTACTAACACTGACTTCCTTTTATATGTTTCCATGTTCCTTTCTACAGTTGCGGTAATCTGATGATTGTTCTGATGGTGATGACGATACTTCTCACCCTCTGCTTCGTGCTGGTGATGATCCAAGAGTTTCTCAATCTTCAGCGTCATCTCGTTAAGTTTTCCGCCAAAGTGACCAACACTCACATCCTTAGGGTTATGCACATCTGCTTCTTCATTTTCGTCATGTCTCTATCGAGGTAAATTAAATGTACTCCCACAAGTCAACTCAGCCTTCAAAATCAGTGTATAATGTTCCATAATATATTCATTTCATTCATCCCAATACTGGAATACTTTCCTCCATTCTTACTCTTCTTAGGAGGCACAGTGTAGGTTGGTAGATATCGTATGTCTTTGAATTTTTGGTTCGAGGACTTGCTGGTTTCCTGACAATGTTTTCCTTTACCATTTGAGAGCATTAGTGATGAAACAAAATACACAAAGTAATGCGCCTGCTTGGATTCGAAACCATAATTCGTTAGTCGGGGCGTTAGCACAGCGACACCACTGTCATTATAGCGTACAGGACCTCTTGATATCAACTGGACCCTGACCTGACTGACCTTGGTTTATTTTGTTGCAGCACTTTGAAACTGTATATCTGTCCACCGGCGTCACAGCCGCCGATGTCAAACACTACGAGTACAGTTATCTCAAATTCTACGGATACTTTGTCGAATATTTTCAATGATTCAGGTAAATATGATGTGGACCTACTTTTATCATTAGTGATTTGCTAATCCTAAACCAGTTTGGCTTATTATGATTTATCATAGGGTGCACCCTTCCCAGTTTAGGCAACTGAAAGCATTCCTTTGAGCTCCTCAACGTGGTCAAGGTTGCGACTTAAAAGACACAAAAATAACGTTTGAAATGGTTTCATGACATCAAGTTTAATTCCTTTACAAGACAACTGCCACCATCCAGAGTACGTGGAGTTCACGTGGGTGCTTTGCCTGGTGGCGCTCACCTCGGTGCTCAAGCTGTACTTCCTCATCAAGACGCTGCTGGCTACCGTCAACTTCGTGATGTACTGCATCCTGATTGTTCACTACTACATGTATTACCAAACTGAGAACATGTGAGTGTGTACATTTTTTCAATTTTCTATCCTGTTGCAGTCTAGACACCCTATCAGAACACCCTGCACTCCTTCATCCGATCCCAGTCGGACCCTGCCACCTTTATAAGGTCTTCGGTCCATCTAGTTTGGCGTCCCGATCTTCGCTTGCCGATACGCAGTCTACATTCCGACACTTATTTGCTCCTTCGGTCACCGATGGTCATTGCCAACTGTGTCTTTACTGCAGTACAAAAACTTTAAACATTCCTTTGTCTTCCAGGTTACTGTTGCCCGCACAAATGCTAGTAGTAATGTGCGGTTTCCTAGTTGTGGTGGTAATTCACGCCAGGTTGATGGAAGCCATATCAAGGCTTGACTTCCTATGGAAACGACAAGTGAAGACTGACTTTGTCCGCATGGAGTCCGCTCAGGGCATGAACAGACAACTACTGAAACATGTAATGCCCGATCATGTCATTAGTCATTTTCTGAGCAAAGATTGGCACCCTGATGTAAGTTTAATTTTTAACTGGGTTCTATTTCAAAACATAACATCACGTCTTGTAGGTAACAAGGCGTGATGAATTCGAATTTGAATTAGTATCCCCGAAGGGGGCAGAGGTGTACCTAATTACACACCCACATTTCGCCAGTTATGTTGTAATTCCGATGAAATAGGGGGCGAGCCTATTGCAATCAACCGCACAAATCCAGACTCCGAAAGAAATTCCTGATGAAAACACAATTGTCCCGACCCGAGAATCGAACCCAAGTCCTCGTGCTCAGCAGTCGCGATTGCCACCACTACCAAGCAAGTCCTATGGTGGTGGCAGTGGGTTCTATTTCATTATATTTATAATCTTAGTTTAGAAAAATCATAATTGTTTTTCATTTCAGAATTTGTACTCTCAGCAGCATGACGAGGTGGGCGTGCTGTTTGCGTGCATCACTGCCTTTGACACGCTCTATAGAAGTTGGAGTGCCAGCAGCTGCATGCGCAATCTCAACAATTTCATTCGTAAGAGCCGGCTCACATGACAATGACTAGACGTCGCATCGGCAACCGTCACGAAGTCGTATCAGCCAAATATGTCGTGCCGTTGACCGTCACAACGCTGTCACGATCCTATGTGATTTGATATTTTTATGATTGGTCACTTAGCCAAAATTGTTCACAATCATTAGTTCAATGACCCCTTTTCGGGTTTGGGTTATTACATTTAGGTACTCCTTGGACGAGGATGTTCGCATTTTCTACCCCGTACGTGAAGTGAACTTGTAATAACTATGCAGCAAACTCTATAGCATCCTCGGAATCGTAGCGTTTAGAGGCCAAAAGTACAGGACAACTCGGGGAAGGCCTATGTCCAGTCGTCATGCTTCAGCTGATACGATGATGATGAAACCGAAAAGAATGGATGGATCCTGGAACATAAGCAGTACAGAATTCTGCTGTTATTGAGCTTGTGGCGCCATCTGTTTACAATGACCGCTGGTCAATCTACAATGTGGTTCCTTTGATATATCGTTTTTAGGGTTCCATAGCCGAATGGCACAAAACGGAACGCTTATAGATTCGTCATGTCTGTCTGTCTCTCCGTGTATGTCACAGTTTGTGGCGAAACTATTAAGGCTACACAGTTGAAACGTGGTAGGTAGATGTATTCTGTGACCCGCTTTACGTTTTTATACAAAAATAAAAGATTAAGGGGGGAATATTTCTATTATATTGTTTGGTACGGAACCCTGTGTGTGTGTGAGTACGACTCGCATTTGGCCGGTTTTTTAGGGCACTAAGCAAACTATTTACTTTGTTTTGTTATTTGGAAAAAAAACGACAAACAATAGTTGTATCATCGAGCTGTTTACATGAACTTGTTAAAACTTACAGTTTGCTTCGACGAATTACTACTGCAGCCAGAATTTAAATGCATAGAAAAAATTAAAACGATCAACGCTACATACATGGCTGCGTCAGGACTTGATCCAAAACACAAGGTAAGATTCATTGGTCCCTTTCAAAGTTTTTTTTTTTTGTTCTTTCAACGTTTTTGTACACTAGCCAGCCATATCTCAGAATTTATTTACTATTAAGTACTGAGAAACTATCCAAAACCTTAATATAGGTTAAGCAGAGGTGTACCTAATAGTGCATCCAAATTTCGCCAGTTATGTTGAAGTCCTATTTAATAGGGGGCGAGTATAATGCCATCAACCGGGCACAAGTCCAGACTCGGCAGCTGAGCATGCGGTCCTGGGTTCGTTTCCCAGATCAGGCAAAGTGTTATTGGGGTTTTCCATCAGAAAGTTCTCAGTAGTAGCTACGGAGTCTCGAGTCGTCGACGGTGATGTTGCTAACTTTTAGAATACACCCTCTTAAAATAACACGTATTCCCAGAAGAGTTAGACAGCAGAGGTGTTATTACGTCCAAACACACCAAATTAAGTTTAAACTGTGGGGAGAAGCCTATTTGCCATCAACCTTTCGTCCAAATATAATAGTCCCTCCATTTTTTTCTACAGTTAGGGAAAGACGATCATGGTCACCTGTACGTTCTATGTGACTTTGCATTTGCACTAAGTGCAGCACTCAAAGAGATTCTTCAGTGGCAGTTTGAAACGGGGTTTCCTAAGAGCTACCTAAGAGCAGGTGAGAAATATCATACTATTTACTCCTAGACTTAATACTTCATCATCTGCATAGCCTCTTCCCATCTGTGTTGTGGTCGGCTTCCAGTCTAACCCGGTGCAGTACCAGTATTTTACATGGATCTGACTGGCTATCTGACCTCCACAACCTAGTTACTGGATAACGCGGTACTCCTTGGTAAGACTGGTTGACAGACTTCCGGGCTTCCGACTATTCGTAACGTCTGTCAAAGGTCCAGAAACGACAGCCGGGACCGACGACGGCTCAACGTGTTGTCTGAGGCACGGAAGGGTTTCAATGATCTTCCACGTCAAGCGTAGTTTAACCTCTAATCGACCTGTGCAGCTGTTATTGTAAAGCCACGACTCCCTTTCCACTAAGGTAATATTTCACCATTCTCCTGCCTTGCATGTTGCGCCGAACCCAAATAAATTGGTATAACCCTAATTTATTTAGGGTCGGCGCAGCATGTCTTCTTATTACACGCTTCTCTGTTAGTCATCAACTCAGTGAGCAGACAGTCCATCCATCTTTTCTGTGGTCCCAGTACTAACTGAATACCTACTTATGGCATGCTATTACCATCAGGGATAAGTTGCGGTCCCCTAGTAGGCGGAGTGATCGGCGCTCGTAAGCCGGTGTACGACATCTGGGGCAACACCGTCAACGAGGCGTCTCACATGGAGAGCACCGGAGAGATTGGACAGATACAAGTCACTAAGGAGACCCGACAGGTGATACTATTGTCACATTATTATAGAGCAACAACATGTACTTAAATCTTTTTTAAATCCTAATTTTGCTTTCCCACAGGCCGAACATTTAAGGTACAAAACATGTTGTCTATGATAAAAGTTTTCAATTAAGAAAGAACAGTTAGAAGACACAGTAATGCAGTATAATCCAATGCTATTACACGAGCAATATTTGTAAACACGTTCTCGAAAACGGCTCTAAAGATTTCGATGAAAACTGCAATATTGCGGTTTGCGGACCGATCTAGCTAAGTCTAATTTCTGGGAAAATGAGTTTCCTCTATTTTCAACCGAGCAGAGCTCGGTCGTCCAGATACTAATATAAATAAGAGGGCCCTATTGTTAACTAGCATTAAGTCAAATGCACTTATAGATATTATTATTTAATGTTAACATTGTAATTTGATTAAATTTTGAATTTGTATTTATACTGTTAGCGCCGCGGACTCCCTCATCAGAGTAGAGAATATTCGAACTTATTTGTGATCTTATCCTTTTAAAACGTATCATCATCATTTCAGCCGAAAGACGTCCACGTAAAAAAGTAAAAAAACGTATAACAAAAAGGAATTGAAAAATAACGGCAACGCTTACCCGCATATACGCACATTCAAGGAATACTATATATATACCTTTGATTGGCCGTCATTTTTTTTCGAGACGAATAGGTTTTGAAGTTTTTTAAGATAGGTACAGCTGGTGTTTTTTTCGCGATTACGATTTGGGCCATTTGGAGAAAGTTGTTCAGTTAGATGGTCTATACCACATCCTAAAATATGGCCACACCTTTCTGAAACATGCTATATAATGGTTTGTACCTTTTTGTTTTCGTTGCAGCTACTGCAGAAGGATCATTTCGTGATGGAATATCGCGGAGAAGTGGAAGTCAAAGGGAAGGGAATGATAGAAACGTGGTGGGTTACGGGACGACCTCATCCTACTTGGTATGGCGACGTTATTAGTCCCTTTTTTGACACAGAAAGTAAGCACAGAGGATTTGTGAAACCACCACACCTCGACCCTGACGAGGTAAGTACCTTTGGAAGCTAGTCAGTTCATAAATGAACTTGAAATGTACCTCATTACGGGTGTTAGGTGCTCGCCAATTCCGTTGTTCACTAACTAAAATGAGACCACGGACATTTCTTACTGAAAGGGCTCGTCCCTCAAAAATAGCTATAGAAGGTGAAGGTGGCTAAGCTACGCTTACCGAGGACAGTCCGTGAATGAATGACCATCCAATACATTTATATCGAAACCTGTCCGTGCCTCGGAAAGCACGTTAAGCCGTTGGCCGGCTGTCATTTGTAGATTTTTGACAGTCGTTACAGGTAGTCAGAAGATAAAAAGTACCAGTGTTACTAGGGGCTATCTTATTAACCAGTAACTAGGTTGTGGAGGTCAGATACGCTCGATGTAAAATGCTGGCATTCACTACATGCGACTTAAAGCCAAACCCAACTTAGTTGGAAAAATGCAGACAAATGGTGATGCTCTTGCTTGTGATTCAGTCCCTATTTAAAGTAATTCATTGTCAAATTGTATATTTTCTTGTCTAGAAGGAACTCTCACAATAGTTGTAAGTACCAATTTTGATATACATACATATATTCAAAGAGAAAACACTTCTGAACATCAAAATTTATCAGGGAATACAATAGTTTCTAATTGCCTATCCGCAAGGGTGATCTGGTTCAACTGGCAAGATTTTACGGAAGTCTCCAGAAAATAAAACCGTACAGCCAGCTACCCTATAGGGCTATTCTTCAAGTGCTAATCTCGTAATGTCCTACCATCGGGTAGGCGACCAGGTCTGAGCACCGTAGGTTAAACTCATGGCTTCGTTCGTGGCTCAGTAATATAGCGCGGGTCGGTTATTGTGAATCGATGTAATTACTTTTTGTTAGGGATTCAAGACACGTTTTAAATGGCCTGTTCGTTCGTGTGGAAAGTTCTTGTCGTAGGCGTTGCAAATGTTTTCTGTCATTATTTCGCAATGCTTTTACCAGGACCAAAGGATCATTGATTTGACAAAACGATATGATGATAGAAAATTTTCTGAGCGATTTTCCTCGTTGGTCTAGAGGTCGGAAGAATTTGATTCCCAGATCTAGCAGTGTTATTGGGTTTTTCCATTAGAATTTTTTGCAGTAGTAGCCCTGAGCTTGGTCGTGTCCGATTGATGGTAATAGGCTCGTCCCTTAATACATGGGAGTTAAACATTACTGGCAAAATGTGTGTGTAGGTACTATTAATGGTGCACCTCTACCTACCCCTTCTGGGAAATACAGGCGGAATTTTATGTTATATAGTAACATTACTACTTATATAATGTTGTTGATTATGCTGTATATTGCAGCTTCATATAGGGTACTTTTTCATTGAGAGTCATCTTCTAATGGCTCTCGTCGTCGTTATGATTTTATTTTGTTGCGCGAGTTATTTACATTCTATATTATATTATATTTCCTAAAATATTCATCACAATTAAACACTAAAGGTGACTAACATATTTATTTTGATAAGGATTAATACTATGTCGGTAAAAACACCTTCGCAACTAAAGCAAAACTTTATACAAAATTTTAAAATCATAAAAATGGTTATTGTGAGTCAACCTTAAAAGATAGGCATATGCTGTCGCGGACTTTTTTTAGACCTTTTTAAGAGAAATAATTCCCTGATACATTATTAGAACTTGTACTATTTAAGCAGCGCACGCCACGACAGGACTATTTTTTCTGTCTTAATTCCAAATATCGTCATTCAAGTAGCTTTCCATCGCAAAATGTTTTTAAGTTATAGCCTATAATCTTCTCAGCTAATCCTTCTTTCTATTGGTGAAAACCGTATCAAAATCTGTTCAGTAGTTCCTGAGTTTACCCCGAACAAACAGACGCTCTGCCCGCGCGGGGGACATTAATTTATAATAATGTAGTGATATTAATGATATGGAAGCGATTGGCGTTGTTGGTTACGGACATAGTATTTAAAGGTAACGTTACTACGTGTTTTTTTTTACAGTTCCTGGCAAGTAAGCGTCGCGAAGGAAAGTGGTCTCTAAGGAAAATTTTTCAAAGACCCAGCGAATACTATGTATTTCCTGACGGGACCAAGAGGGTCCCGTCTACGGTGCATCCTTTTTCTGCGCTCTTCATGTCCATCATACAGACTAGACAACACACTCATACGCACCCGCTCTACACGGATTAATAAGAGAAATAAAAAGTTTGTTTTGTATTAATATAAGTCCAAAGTACTTATGTAAGTCAATTATTACAACATTTACAACAATAAAATATTGGGTGGCCGAGATTAAACGAGCCAGTATGAGCTGCTAAGCACGCTAAATAACACTATAAATGTCAAAAGGAGAGGCACTGCCATTATAGATTAATTCACCGATGAAATGAACTCTATTATCACATCTAAAAAGCGTTCAAGAGCTGTCTGCACTGTCTTAATATGACACTGACGGATCTCGAATGCCTATTACATCTGCTGATCCCGAACATTGAACAACTACCCCACAGGACAAACTAGATTATAAATAAAACAACAGGTAAACTTTCCATATATAATTGATATAAACATTATAAATAGAAGCGTCTCACATACAGCATAACATCTTGCATACGAGGACAGTCCACAGATTATAAAGTAATCAATAACTTGACTTCATTTGATACTAAACGTACCTACTCATTTTACTGGTTTATATCCTAAGAATGCGAAAGAAATAATGGATAGGTTTTGTGAAGGATGATATGGGTACAAAGGAGGTGACTGCTGAGATGACGAGTAATAGTAGAGAAGTATTGAAAAAGACATGCTGCGCCGACCGCAAATAAATTGGGATAAATTTGTCGCAGATATTAAGCGTATCCTCGCGCGTACTCTAGGATGCGCGAGCTCCAATTTTATATACTCCAAAATCCTTTATTCAATGACATCAAAAATGAGAAAGAATGTGAAGAAAGAGATGCGCGTAAAACTAACCAACCACATCATAGCTAGCTTAGCTCAAAGTGTAAAAAGAAGAGATATTTTCAGTCAGTTTCACACATCTCTCGCTACACATCCTCGCACATCTTTGGTGGGCATATACCATCATTATCACCATTCTCCTGCTCTTATCGCAATTTATTTGGGGTCGGCGCAGCATGACTTCTTCCATATTTCTATATTACTCGTCATCTCAGCAGCCACCTCTTGCAAAGGGCAGTCAAGTCATTGTATAGTATGTAATCTGTGAGCACTAATACTACGGTAACTACTTGTGACACATTGATACAATGAAACAAGAATGTGCTCTTTAAGGTCGGTTTAGACCAAACGATCAAATACATATTCGATCCCCACTCCACCAAATTGTCTTTATGAAAACAGAGACATAGCATTCTCTCGTTGGTTTGTCCATCCCGTCAAGCGATTGCTACTGATTTACGAGGTTGAACCAAATATAAATTTATCATCGGTTACAAAAGTGAAATACCCACTTGGTCAAAACGTATGGAACACGTGTTTTTTTTTTTAATTAGATGAGAGATTTCTATATGGTGGGGGGCTCAAAATGATGTGCTGAATACGTGGTAACCGTTTTAGCATCGGTGTCCTTTCCACCTTGTACTTACTGTCGTTTTTGAGTACATTTTTGATAAGATTTGTCGGTTTAAATATCAAGAAAAAATGCTCTCGCTCCAGTTCTATGTTCGTTTGGTCTAACCCCACCTTTAGAGGTCAAAAAATGGCGCGAATACATTGCTACTTTTGTATTGTAGAATATAATTTTAGATTTAAATATAATACGTAGTTAAAATATCAGTGTATTGCATTAACTGCAAGATTCTTTACCAAAAATATTTGTGATGTACTAAACGTTGAATTATACCAAAATATTAGTTCTGATTTTAATAGACATCGTTTCGAGTGTGAAAATATTCGTAAATAAATTTTAATTTGACCTTATTTACAATGGCAATAAGGATAAAATCTTATTAGATTACATCAACTACTAGCTTCATCGACTACGGAAAGCTACTTTTAGCGGATAACATGACGTTGTGCGCATTCTCCTAACAATATTATTATATTGGTTACATCTGGGCAAGTAAAGCTCAAGGTGAACGTAAAGATAATTTGATCCAGACTGCTTTACAAAACTTCTACAAATGTCAACCAACAATGGGAGAGGTCTGTCAAAGTTAATTGTAGATGGCGTGACTATAGCTAAGTCCCAATCGGACCAATGAGGTGAAGGTATTAAAAAAAAATACATTCAACAGATTTTCAACCAATGTCGATACTTGGAACGAGCTACACTAGCGCCATTAGTTCCACAGTTACCATCCCCATTCATGAACCAACTATGTATATTATTTCAATAACATAAATAAATCTGCAATTAATTCACTTAAAATTGTTGTCTTCCTCACACTGTTTCCATACGCTTATGTGACTAGGTATAAAATAAACAGCCAGATCCAGGACTTTAACACCTTTACACTCGGTTCCTGAAAGACTAATCAACACAATAGTCAACTGTCAAAAACAAGTCGAGACACTTGACTGGCTGTTGGTATTCCAGACAGCCAATCGCAGTAGAATAATCCCGGAGAAATCGGTGAACATATATACACACAAAAAATACATACAATCGAGCACAGAACCTCCCCCTCAGCCTTTGAACTCGGTTATTGAGTGAAGTTCTAAAAGCTATTATTTGTTGATTAGAGTTTCAGAAAACGAGTGTCAATATTATAAACGTATTATATTATAGTAAATTAGGACTCAAAAGCACCGATGACAATATTACGTACAACATTCACAAAATGTTTTATAAGGGAATTTTAGAGGCACGAACAATAAATTTTATTATTAATTATTTTTCAAAAAAAACGAGCGATTTTGACAGTAAATGTAAAGATGGAGAGGTTGTGAATGACATAGCTTGATGGTTGACACTGAGAAAAACGTTTTGCGCACCAAACGTGAAAAGAGCAAGAATAAAAATGGCTGTTATTTAAAAATCGCTTTTAAATTATTTTATGTAAACTCTTCTTTTGTGATGTCAATTCTACATGAATAATGAAATGCATTATCATTGTCCATAAAAATACCCTTATTAAAACATTTACTTTATGTTATATAAAAGTTTAGTAATAATGACAGAAATTAATGTTTAACTTGGCAATATTATAATTATAACGTACTACTAAAAGAGCCACAAATTGATCAAAAAACTTTAAAAGTTAATTTTCGCTCAATTTGTGCGCGGATGAATTTTTTATAACAATATCTGAAAATATCTTGTAGTGAATATTAGATTTATTAAATATTTTACGGATTTTGGACGAAGTGTATCTGGATATAAAGTTTTTAATTATAATATTTTATATAAGAAATAAGTTTTAATATTTTATATTAAGATCAATTACGTAATTAAACAAGATGAACGCTCATTTCGAATCATTCCAAAAATAAATACACTTGAAAGAAAAATAACAATATTTTTTTATTCATATAATATTTTTGCCAACTGTACGCTTACACATTCTATACATTTCTACAGTTTCTACTGAACACGTGAATCAGGCGAGTTCGAACACTTACAGCTTAAGACGACACATTGACATAATAATATAAAAATTGTATATAAAATCAACGAAGCTATATCAGCTAGCTTTTCGTTATAAAACATCATTTGGCTAGCAGACTTAAATGTAGCATTTGGGAACGGACTATTCCATAACATTGTGTCTTTTAAAATAGATTTTTTAATATTAAAAAATGCTAGAAGTTATAATTGCAACTAGTTATAAGTAGGTTCTTTAGCAAAATAAAAAATTACTGGCGGAAATGGCGGAATACATTCAAATATCCCATTAATCTTTCTAACTTTCTTTTACTGCCACAGAAAAGTCTCTTTTAAGACTAGCTACATTTTTAATGCAGTACACAACTACAACTTTGGTTAAAATATTATAGCAATAATTTTAGTTTTTTGAATTAAAATGCTCAATTTTTAAATCGGTAGTGCAAAAGTAGTATCGGTAGTATTTTTTCAGTGATGAAATTGAGAAATAGGCCGTTTAAGGCGTTGAAATTGAGAAATAGGCCGTTTAAGGCGTTGAAATTGAGAAATAGGCCGTTTAAGGCAACAAAATAAGTTCATTTTTTTGCGTTTAGCTGAACAAAGTCGATTTATGCTTCACCGAATTAAAAATAGAACAATTTACAGCAACAATATAAAAATTGAGCGTCTAAACTATTGTATTTCAAATACGCAATATAAAAATGTAAGTGTATAACGTATATCTCTGTTAAAAATGAGATTCGGTTTAGTCTTGAAATGTACAAGATAACGTATATAATAAATATAAGCGCTTAAATATATGTATATAAATAAACTTAGTTTCCTGTATGCGGAATTGATATAAAAATGTTGCATTGTGGATCAAGAATAAAGGATTGAAAACAAAAAGTTTTTCAACTATTATTGATATTAACGCGCAACCCAGTCTAACTAGCTTCTTTTTTATTTTATTTTAAACTTATATTTTATTTTAATGTTATTTTACTGAGCGGTCTTTTTAGACGACGCGACGTTACTGTTTTTTTAAATGAACCGCCTGAAAATCCATAAGACTTGCATTAATTATTAATTCAAGCTTTTCATACAAGTTCCCTCCATTTCATACATCTTCTTTCATAACCTCCACATTTCTCATCATTTTCTCTCTTAATGAAATGGATTCGTATTTTGGGGGCCTGCCACCCCCTCTTATAGCAGTAGGTATTGTTTAAACCGTACTTTAGTGTTGGTAAGAGATGGAGATTTACAGAATGAATAGCTCCATCCCTTTTCTACAATACTGCTATAACAATAGGTGGTACAGCCCCTGATATGTCAACAAAACTTATTTTCGTTTTAAGTACATTTTATGGATCGTAGTTTCTCTTTGACAGTTATAAGAGGTAATCAAGGATTTGAATCTGAATTCAGTTTTTATTTTAACGTGTACTACATTTAAAAAAACACTTTGGTTGTCAATACAGCCCTCTTTATACTTTTATTTTTAAAGATTTACTCTTTCAAAATTTTAAAAATCTTAATTTTTATCAAAAAAATATCACACAACAATGAATAAATGTAAAACCATATTTATACATATTTAAAATATTCCCTAAATTTTTTTAAAGATCTATGATTTAATCTCAAATAAAAGCAAGAAACCGAAAAAAAAACGAATTAGAAAACAAATGAAGTGTCAAATTATGTAAATTTAAATTCACATGCATTCATTTGAAATGAATATTCCATTCGTAACTATTCCGTGACAAACGCAAATAGCAGTTATTGCACAACTCTCTTTTATTTTCTATCACAATTAATTCAAGCACATCACAAACAATATTAACCTTACACCGCTAGTATAACAAATTGCATATTTTAACGCATTTATGTAGTCAAACTAAGAGTTCTCTTTACGTGGTTGTAAAATGGCAAATTGCACCAATTGATTTTATATTTTTTACTATATTAATTATAACTAAGGAAATTAATCAAAACTTTTAACGTTTTAAAATGAGTACTTTTAAAGTTTTAAAACTTGATTTGAGATACGAGCCATTACTTAACGGCAACATTATAATGTAACTTCGTTATTAAATAGGTTTTATATGAATTGCTACTAAAAATAGCTCTCGGCAACAAATATAACAATTATAATTAAAAAAAAGTTGACAACAGAAGTACTGCTGTATGAGTCGGTTTAAAACGATAGTAACATACTGTCCAAATCCTAGGACACAACTCAAAATCTTACCTCAATTATTTTAAAAAAATATTCATCCTTACCCAAAACTTCAATCCTTCAAAATAATGCCTAATGTGACGTTTACTGGAGCATTACAATTGCACAATTCTTAGCTATTACTTAGACCTGTTAAGAGCACGGAGCAAATAACGGCAATTATAGGAATTGCTTTCAAGTCATATAGAGGAAACCGGCGGCATGAGTTAGAACCAATATTTTTTTAGGACATGGCGTCATCTACCAACCTGCACTGGGTCTGCGAGTCAGATTATGACTCACTCCCTCTTCTAGAAGACGTCCTATCTTATCAGAACACATTACAGGCTGCATATGCTTTTGCAAGGAATTGCGCAATATTTGTTGGTCTTGCAAGCACAGTTTAAATCTGCCTCATTATAAATAAGGCACTAAACGTGTACCGGGGGCGGTTCGTCCACTACCTCACCGACGACGTGCTTCCCAACGTCTCTGATGTCTTGGTGGTCCCCGTGGGCTGCGAGATCGAAGTCCGACCCTGAGAGGGAAGCTATGTGGTTCCAGTTGGATTCGGTTGTGTCTCCTGTGATTTTAGAAGGTTGGTCTTAGTATTTTTGTAGAGAAAGCTACCGTGAAGTTTTAGTGTATAGAGAACTTTCGAGTTTTATTCGTTACGATATGTTTTTTTTAGTCGGAAATGGGTCATATTCGGCCCATGAATCGACCTTGTAAATGTTTTAGAAATAACTCACTCAATCGGGGTACAGAATGATGTATTAAATGTCTGTACTGTGATGTGTTACCAACAGATATGTATATAATATACTATTTAATAGTTACAGTGCACAATACTTACTTTCGGGATCAAGGCGCTCTAAGCCTTGATCCCGAAAATATGCCAGCAGAATCGGCTTCTTAGGTGCCTTCGAGCCTGGTACACATATTATGAGATAAGTATTTTCCTAAGTCACTAATCAAAATCTGTTTATTGAATCGAATACTTTACAACCCCGAAAGTTTTTCTACACATTAAAAAGACACAGTGTAAATAAACGTAAATAAAAATGTTAAAAGAATGGTTATTAAATAAAAATATTTGCAGCGGAAAAAATAGATATAGCATTTTGTTATGGAGGATTTGAAATCAGCAGTGAATAATTTAAGGCTTGTTCGACAATATCCGAATAGGCACTATCTACCACATAAACAAACTGATGACTTGTGTTCAGTGCATTACCGGTTAATCGTAATATTATAATAATGTAGTGTTTTTTTTATGAACTGATAAAATATCATTTATTTCTTTTAAAGAACACCAGTGAATGCTAAAATTTACCCATGTGAGGTGTAAATGTGAAAACAAGATGTACCTAAAAAATTCTTAAATTTTGTGAATAATTACGCCGTTTTTACTAACTGCATGAGACACCTACATAAATCCTAATTAAAGTCACTCTGTTGGATTTTCTACTCTCGTCGTTAAGGTGAAAGCGCCAG
The DNA here is from genome assembly GCA_910589295.1 of Noctua janthe. Lineage (NCBI taxonomy): Eukaryota > Metazoa > Arthropoda > Insecta > Lepidoptera > Noctuidae > Noctua > Noctua janthe. The sequence goes on along the minus strand of OU342556.1, from coordinate 4,106,926 downwards.
GGTAGCCTGAGAAATTCAAATTTTCTTACTTTTTTGCAATTTGCAGGTCAGTGTCAGGTTGTGTGTTGATTTAAATATGATTTGCAACCGTAACAAATGTAGCTTAACAGAGTTAAAATTATTAAATTCACTAATACAATCTTCTAGGTTAATTTAATCCCATTGAACGACTTTTTCATTAAATTGTCATTCAATGAGAAGAAGGGTTGTATTGATGATTTTAACTATTATAATTCTGTAAATACATATCAGTCGCAAGTCATATTTTAATCAACATAAAACCTGACACTGACGTGCAAATTGCAAAAATCCCAAGAAAATCCCACCTTAACGACGAGAGCAGAAATTCCAACAGTGAAATAATATCAAGGAAACATTTAGGTCGTCTCTCACAATTATTTGAGAAAACAGACATAAAATGTATAATTGAATCAACCTCTACAAGCTTAAAGCTGCCTAATTACAATGGCGAAATTAACTAAGCTTGGTTGTATGATTGTTCATTAAAATGGCGGCCAGTGTAAGTTAATCTAACTACGTGATGTCGTTTTGTAAGCCAATCTGTTATTTGTGCGTTTCAAATGTAGAAAATTAAAGTGTATTGGATGTTTATCCGCATTCGGTAAGACTGGAAGCCGACCCCCAATTAGTTGGAAAAAACTAGGCAGACTTTCTGAGGAAGAGAGCTACTAACGTTAGTCCAGTGTTATGTAGGCGTTCGTTGAAAATATAGGTCCACGGCGCAAACACTACGCTAACAAAGAAAACCAAATTGTATCTCGCCCATTTCAAAAGATTTATACTTTGTGAATTTGTTATTGAATTTTTTTGCCTTGAACAAGTATTTTGAACGCCAAAAAGGTACAAAACATCCCAAAATCAGCTCTCTGTCCTTTGTTTACAGACTAAGTTCCAATGCACTTCAACCTCCGATTAGTAAAAGTTTGCTTAAACATAACTTATTATGTTCATTCTGTATTATCCAGCATGCTGTTAAGTTTTACTGTAAAATGTTCACTCACACAGCACCACACGGTTTCGGCAGCGATCCTGCTTCCTTCAGTCAATGAGTGTAGGTCGACTTACCAAAACCTTAACCATTAAGGCTGAAATTCCTAGAGCAAACTTCAACTTAGCTCATGCTAAGTACAGTAAATGTGTCATACGAAAATGATTCTTATACGCTTATATGTTAACGTCCATATTCCTTTAAGCGACTGTCATACAGAATTGCATACCAATATGAACATTAAAAGTTACACAAATAAGGTTAAATTCCGTATGAAACACTAACGTACGTATTATTCGTAAAAGTTTCGCTCTATACACTTCAACCTTAGAACCATGTCATATTATAAAATGCAAGTGTTGCCGTCAAAAACATGACGTATCACTGCACAAGTTTAATATGACAAAGTCGTAACTTGATCAACGTTTTTGTAAGGTGACCGAATAGTACCCAGGCGTAAAAATGACACATTCGGGCTTAAGAAAGAGACTCACAAGCACACAAGTATGAGTGACAGAGATGGCGCTCTACAAATACGAACTTTTTCATTTTCTTAATATTTTTTTTTCTAAAACTCGGTGTGACTTATTTACGGCCAAGTACAACTTTACATAAAAACTTAAGATTACTTAGTATTAAGCGAGCCTCAGTCTTTTTAATGGAAACGTGTTGTAGGGAACTTCAAGTAATTTTTGTAGATTTTTTTATCCTTTTGCCAGTCTAATGACTTTGAAAAGGCGTTGTCCTAAGAACATATACTATTAAACTTATTAAGTAAATACAAGGTCAAATTGAAATAGCTAGAGAAACTTCGTAGATGTGTGTCAATTCTACACACAATGATTTTTTGGACGTTGGCGTTCCTGAGCAAAGGCTGCCTCCAAATCCTACGATCTTAAAAATCATAGACTTCAGGCACTACATGCTTTGACTAGATGGTATATTTTCATTTGAAGCTCCCAACAATACGCGCTAAGACTGCATTGAACGTGTATGATACATAACATAATTTTTTTAAACACTCGGTTAAGCAGATGTAAGATTTTGTTCCCCCAAAATAAATATTCTAAACTTTCGTCGGAGCATCGAAACCGCTCAAAAAGAATCTTTATATCTTTAAATTCATGAATATTTTCTTTCAGAAGTACTCAGATATTCGACAAATGCTAATCATAAAATTACTGGTTTTTTTTTTCCTAAAAATCAACAAACTGTAAGACCCGCTTGAACCACACATCACTAAATGCGTTTGGTGATAAACTTTTTTAAAACGTTGTTCTGTTTCAATCAATGGTTGAAAGATGAAAGAGACAGAATGGTGTTCAACAATGTTTAGCATAAAACGCATTAGTGTGCAAGCGGGAAAAAGATGATTAAATCTATAAATTGACGTAGGCAGGATTAAAAAGTATTAAAGCAGACAATTTTACAATTTCACAGACAAGGAACTGTTTCTCTTGTCATAAAAGCTAAGCCAGGATATATTTAAGCGGGTATTGGATAGCTTCGACCGTTACCAATTCGCACTACTCACTACTCGTAACCCAAATGTTTATTTTACAGCGAGGGGTCTACCACGACCACTTTCAGCAGTAACTAACTTCTGAGTGCGAAAAAGATGGCGCTATACGGCCTGCATAGCGCCGTCTCTTTCTCACACTAAAGTAAGATTTAAACAATACTGCTCTGGTGGTAAGCCAGAAAAAAATATCGAAATATCTGAATATCGTTACTGCGTTGTATAATTCCGTAAGCAAAATTCGAACTCAATCACCAAATGGAGCGTGGTGATTACCAATAATCACCGAATGTATTATGGTGATTATGAATCCCCATAGAACGCTAATAACCATCTCACACTATATTATTTGGCACACTTGGCAAAGGGGAGGAGGGATTTAATTTTACTTTCCAAAAGGGGCTTAATGGATTGACGTTTACTGTTTCGGTGACGTCATACCGTAGGAGTATCAAACACACAAAACACAGTCTTCATACGGGAGTAGTTCACTGGCTATCAATTATTCAATACTTCGACAGCTAAAATTCTCTAAACGAACTATTCGGTGAACATTAAATGTAGCACCAATATCACCCTACTCTAACACTATACTTTAAGTGCTAGATCAGATGATAACCCAACTAATGGCCCGATTTCCACGAAGATAGTAAAAAATGCCTCCAAGAGCCAAACATCTTACTACCATTATAAATGCGAAAGTTTGTGAGGATGTATGGCTGTCTGTTACTCTTTCACTCAAAAACGATTGAACGGATTTGGGTGAAATTTGGCACACAGATATAGGATACTTTTTACCCCGGAAGTGCGATCCCGTGAACTAATTACCGAACTCGGCGCGGACGAAGCCGCGGGCATAAGTTAGTTTCAGCTATAACATCCTTACTGGTTGCGAACAAAATCCTTTTTTTTCGCAATAACTCTCTCTCTTCTCCTTTTTATAGGAAATCGGGCCTGACGATCAATAAAAAAGCTTATCTTCTTTTTGGTGAAGTAAAAAGCCAGTGAACACCTCCCGCGGTTAGTAACTACAAAGAGAAGCGAAGCGTCCGCGTGCGTACCGTACAGCTACACGACACAGGCGTGGAGGCGGCACCTTGGTCGCGCACGGAGCGCGCGCGCGTCTCGTCCAGGATGAACGAGTTGATGACGTAGGCCTCGCGACGGATGCGGTCGCGCAGCTCGCCCGACATGTCCGGGATCGCCCAGCGGATTATTATCATTACTAAGGCTACCACGTTCTGTGGGAGAATGTTTCGATATTGGTTAAAAACCGACAGATATTTGTGGGTCTTTTACAAAGCGGAGTCGTGAAGTAGAGGATTTTCTAATGACATATAATAATAAGATTTATTTCAATTAGCTTAAGTACAAAGTGGTACAAACTTCGACCTAGGCATCACAAACAGCTTCTAGATCTTTTTATGACAGGCTCGTAGTATATTGAAAAAAATTAATAGAAATTTAGGGAGTCAAAACTGTCTAAACTTAACACAGGTTGCTCAGCAACTTAGCTAGGAAAGCTGTAACCTATTTATTATATTTACTACTTTAAAACACTAATTATAAAGTTTATTATTCCATGTCACGAAATATACTCAGCTTTTCCCTCCACTTTGGTTTAAACTTATCCTCACCTCAAAAACGACGACGAATGCCAGTCTAGCGCCCATAATGTGCCAGTACCAGTTACTGTGCTCATAGCTATCGCCTTCTTTGTAGTACCAGTAGCCAGGGAAACTGAGACAAAACAAAAAAACAGTAAGTATGACAAGAGGGAAAAATTATGGACTTAACAGCAGTCAACGTAGAGTTGATATTCACCTGCACATAGTCTCGTTATACTTCGTATTCATGGGCGGATGCTCCAAGACAGTAATGTTGAAGTCCGCTAACGTATGGTTCACGTACTGCTTCATAGATCCCGTAGAGAATTGATACACGAGGCGCGGAATGAAGTCAGATGTGAATGCTATGATGAAACCCTGAGACAAACGCGAAAAAATAAATATAAGTAAGTTTATCTACCGTCTTGGTCGAAGAAATATATAAACAAATATGGAACAGCTTTGATATGGAAAGAAAAATTCCGAGTGCGAGCAGGGTTTGAACCTGCAACCTTCCGATTTCTGTACACCGGACGTCTTAACCAATTAGACCATCGCAGCTCTCGAAATTTTTCGTTGCATTAATAACGTCTTACGGTGACGTTGGCGCCATCTATTTAAGAAAGTGTCGAACTAACTTAAACCAACACGTTGACATTACAACCAAATCAATGTTGTATAGAAGTCGCCATACCAAACTAACTGGGTTAGCTGTAATTCCCTACGCAGGGTTTGCGTAAAAAAAAATATTTAAAATATGGACTTGGACACTAAGGTTGAAGAGAGATGATTTTTTTTTTCTATCATTTTATTATGCAAAGGCACTGTAACACAACGTAAGACATGAGACACTGAGCATGCCAAGCAAAGACAACCAAATTGGCCGATTAAATTCTCATGTAACCTAACTACCGACATGAAAGAACAATACACAATATACTCACATTAGTAATAATGCTAAGCTTCCCAATAGAGTCCAGTATCCGGTACCAGACGCCGATATCGCTGACCCTCTGCGGCACAGGTCTGCGGTAGCACGTGAGGAACTTCTTGGCGTCCAGGCGCATCTCCAGCACGTTGTTGATGAGCGCGAACAGCGGCGCCAGAGGGAACGCCGCCACGAATATTGTGACGAAGCCGTATTGGAGAACTGTTGGAGGTAAAATACGAATTATTGGTTTGTTCCCACCAGTTCTACTAAACAGTTCTGCGGTAGAACTAATGAGAATATTTTTTCCCACTAGTCCTACGATATAAGGTGTTACAAAATCGTAGAACTGTGAGTGTCCACGGTTAACCATGACTTGGATAGGATGGGATACTTTTTTATCCTAATTGGACGTTCGTGTGGCATAACTTCCGGACTACACGCAAGTGAAGCCACGGGCAACACCAATACATCAAAGAAGTTATGTTACTATCACCAAGGCTAATTAATTTCAAAGATATAACATATTCTTAGGGTAGTATACAGGGTGTTTTTTTAAACTTGGGCAATACTTTAGCGGCTTATTTTCATGAGTACTACTACTCATGAAAATAAGCAACTTTTACTATGGGACCGACCAAGAAATCGCGAAAAAAATATCAGCTGCTTCACATATTATAGATCGCGTAACTCGAAAAAATTTAGGCAACAGCAGATTTTTTTAATCATATTCAATAGTTAGCCTCATAGTAACATTTGGTCATATTTATTTCCCTTAAAGTATAACGTTTAACCAAACATCCTGTAGGTCTATAGAAATGGCACATTTACTTACCCATTTCCAAGTATTCAGGAAACAGTCCCATGTTACCGAAATCCATTAGCTTGAAATCTTTCACCCATTGCAAAGGGCTTTTTATGCTGAAAAAGTTGGTTTTTCGATTAATTTTAAAATTTTATAGATTAAAGTGAATGTTGACGGATGGACAAGGCGAGGAAAGCCAAAAGAAAAGATGGATGGATTGTGTTTGTACTAAGAAAAAGGACTAAATACCGTGAAAGCTGAGAGGGCTGAAATAAAACTAAGTTCAAAATGGCCTTCAGTTCTTTTTTATAATGAATTTAGAAGTTTATATATTCCAAATATTTTTTTTTTTTTGGAATTTGTGAGAAGTAGCAACTTCTAAATTCATTATAAAAAAGAACTGAAGGCCATTATCAGGAATGAAAAAGAAAAAATTCGTGTTGCGCCGATCCTAGGTACTACGGGACCAGAAGAAGGAAGATAATGATGATGATGATGAATTGCTTACTGTTTCTTCCTCCCAATAGTCCTGATGATGTACCACCACTTCAGGAGGTACGGCATTAACATCTCTACTATGGTATTGATGAACTGCTTGCCTACCATGATGATGGCTAGTTGGATGGACAGCTCGAGGAGACAGCCTCCAGGCGCGCACTGAAAAGATTAAACATTAACATGTTATATGATGTAAAAACACAATGATAGAAGCAATAGTTGATACACAATATGTAAAATCGGTAAACGTGCACCGCACTGTAAAAACGCTCAAGAGTCGATGTGGATGTACTTTATACAAAGCATCATTATATAAAATTAAATGGATTTCAGAGTATATTTCAAACTGTAAATAAATGGGTTCAGTCACAAGACTGGTGCATACTACTGGAAATCTCAGTCATCATTTGAGTTGGTAAAAGTCGGACATAAGTTAACACAATTTAAAAGACACATCACTTAACATTATCAAAAACACATAACATTATCCCATACATAACGCACTTACACCAGTACACTACCTTTTTTTTTTTTGTATCAGGGTGGAAAATCCTCACGGATGTCCTCCAGCCTGGGGCGGGGGAGGGGTCTGTCAGACTCAAAGTGACTAAAAACCACCCCGGTGTTCCCTTCCCACACTTGCATCGGGGATCATGGGAACTAGTGCGCCTTCCACGATCCCCGACCAGTACACTACCAAACCCAACTGATTTCGAGGTGAGGCAACTTAGCACTCATAAATTGTTCACTAAAAATTACAAAGGTGCCTTACCTCTTCCTGCCTATGTCCAAACAGCCGCACATAATCCCCGGGCCGTCCTATCAGCTTGCCTTTAAAGAAAGCTATGTAGAATATAGACGCGTAGTAGTTCACGAACTGCAGGAGGTATATCTTGAGCGTTAGGGAGTCGTCGAACTCTGTCTGTGTGCGGAGGAGTTCTTTCTCTGTTAGCCATTCTGCTAGGAATTGGTAGACCTGTGGAAGTGAAATATAGTTCTAATAAGATCTCTCGACAATATAGATACGACTCATAAAAAGTTCTTAAAAGCTTAGTGGCTAGGCTATGATGCAGGGGCTGTGGACATGCTAAGATAAACCTTAGCATAAGCATAGCATAATCAGCCTATTAATATTTCCACTGCTGGGACGCAGGCCTCCTCTCTATGAGAGATAAACCTTCATTGACTGATAAAACCAGTGTTTTATACAAGAAAATCTGCTTATTTTAAAGTGCATTATATTAAGCCGGCTTTGGCTATCATCTGAATATATCATTAGCAAATACCAGGATAGTTTATCAAAGCTAACAATAAAATGGCGGCCAACAGAGACCAAGATCAAACAAATGGCGCCCAGCTGGGACCGTTAATTATAAAATGGCGCCCAACAGAAAAACTAACAAATGACGCCCAGCTGGGACCGTGAATTATCAAGCTTGGACCGTGCATTACAGGCACCCAACGGATATTGGGATACATTTGAATAGGAAATATACGAAAAGCATACTCACATAATTGAACAAACAAATGAAGCACAAGTTAATACAGGCCGCCGTCGCAGTAGTAAACATGATCGGGTTATACGTTGTTAGCGCGTTTCCGTTTCTTAGTATATTGGCGCCCAACAGAGACATTCGGTATAGTACCACGCCCAGTACTGTAGCTAGTGCCATTAGCACTAGTAGTGCGACGATGCTGAACGACATTAGAGTCGCGGGGAGACGCATCCGCCAGAATGGTACCATTGGCTCACGCTCTCCTGTGACGACGTTCAGCTGAGGAACAAATAATTTATTGGAGATAAACATTACTGCAATTTGTGGATAATTACTTTCTGAACTTTAAATTAAACTTAACAGCACTCAAGATGTAACACCAAAATTTGATGCAGTCACTGTGAAAGTGTGTTTTTCCCTTAAAGACTTCGGGCATAAAAACGGCCACTTAAAACATTGAAAATATGTCATTCTAATAAAAAGACCTGTTTTATACGAAAATGTCGTCATTTAATGCTCATTATTTCAATTCAATTTCAAAATTATACCTGTGTTCTTTTAACGTGTGCTAATCTAGCGAGGTACTGTGGTCGTGGATGTTCTTCGTACACATCGAAACCGGTTAGATCCCATCTATGCGTCATTTCAGCTGAGTATCGCTTCCATAGCTCCAGGAAACATGCAGCTGTGAAATAATTGTAATAGAATATCAATTTCGAGCGAAAACTCTTATTACAATGTCCTTAAAATAAAATGAGGGTAGTTTAATATTTGAATAGACAGTAAGGAAAACCAGACTAGTAGTAGTCCGTCATCTACCCTGGTCGAAGCGGAGAATGGAACCGGCGAGAGATGTCGTGCGGTGTTCCACAGGGATCGGTTCTGGGGCCGGCCTTGTGGAACATCGGTTACGACTGGGTGCTGCGCGCCGACCTCCCTACCGGCGTCAACGTAGTTTGCTACGCTGACGACACGCTGGTACTAGCACAAGGGAGGTCGCACGAGGCGGCGGCAGAAGACATGACACGCGGGGTTGCGATAGTCGTGGAGAGGATCCGGCAATTGGGTCTCGAGGTGGCATTGCACAAGTCCGAGGCCATGTGTTTTCATGGGCCTCGGAATGCGCCACCGTCGGGATCCCTACTGACGGCAGGAGGGGTTTCCATCGGCGTCGGGTCGACGTTGAAGTACCTAGGACTCGTCCTCGACAGCCGGTGGAACTTCGTGGAGCACTTCCGACGTTTGGCTCCCAAACTGGAACGGACAGGGGCTGCCTTCAAGCGGCTCTTGCCCAACCTGAGGGGTCCAAACGCCTCCTGCCGGAGGCTATACGCCGGGGTCGTGCGGTCCATGGCCCTTAACGGGGCCCCGGTGTGGGCGCGTTCTTTGAGGCGGCAAGCCGCCCACTACCTGAACGCGCCCCAAAAGGTGATAGCCATAAGGCTAATCCGGGGGTACCGCACGATCTCCGGCGAGGCGGCTAGCCTCCTAGCCGGATTGCCGCCATGGGATCTGGAGGCGATAGTCCTCGCGCGCCTGCACGAATGGCGCGCGGAGGCACTACGTCGGGGGGAAAGTCCGCTGCCGCGGCAAATTGCCGCTCAGCGGTCAGACCTTCGGCGTGATCTCATGGCGACATGGAGAGAGCGACTGTCGCAACCCCGTGCAGGGCACGCCACCATAGTGGCGATAAGTCCCCTCTTTGAGGAGTGGCTAGAGAGGCGCCACGGCGCCCTCACCTACCGCCTGACGCAGGTCCTCACCGGACACGGTTGTTTCGGAAGGTTCCTGCACCGAATCGGGCGGGAGGAAACGCCCGGGTGTTTCCACTGCGAGGATCGTCCGGAGGACACGGTGGAGCACACCGTGGAGGTCTGCCCCGCTTGGGCGGAGCACCGCCGTGTCCTCGTAGCGGCGATTGGCGGCGGCGATCTCTCGCGTCCGGCCTTGGTTCAAGCCATGGTCCGGAGCGAGAGGGAATGGGAAGCCGTCACCACCTTCTGCGAAGCAGTCGTGCTAGTGAAGGAGGTGGCGGGACGTGAGAGGGAAAGAACCTCACGTCCCAGCCGCCGCGAGAGACGCCCTGGGCGTCGGGGGTCACGTGGTGGCTCCCGGCCACCCAAGGCGCGGGCCTGTGGACGGCGAGTTATGGGCTAGCTCGCCGTCCGGCCGTCTTATGACGACAAGCCGTGTCGACGGCGCGTTCGTGTTCCACGCGCGCCTCAAAGAGATGTCAGCAACCACGTAGGGGTCCGCATGGGCCGATGCCTGCCAGGGCTGCGGGACTGTTCGAAAGAGATACCGAGGCCCTGGAACACAAAGGGCAAAGAAGGAACATGGATGGGTTTTAGTCAGTACAAGTCTGACACTCCCTTCCGCTCCGCCCAGAGTGAGGGGGTCATTTGATGATTCCCCATCCGGAAAAAAAAAAAAAAAAAAAAAAAAAAAGACTAGTAGTAGTCAATCCAATCGAACAAATGTATATTGAAATAGTGACTAAGAATTGATTTTACGTACCCCAAAAGCTCATGAAAATAGCAAAGAACACAGTAGTAGGATTATCGAAGAGATATGTTATTCGGGATTGTAAACACGTCGCTTTTAGATCCCAGAAGTCGCAGAAATAGTCGCATTGTGGACACATCTTCACTGATGATTCGTATTTACATACGTCTTCACTGGAATTTTGCAAGAAAATATTGTTAAAATCTTCCGCCAGGGAAATTAATTGTTCAACAAATTGACACCCTAACGACATTTTCGAAAATTCATTCAAAGAATAAAAGTTATGATTGAATATACCGACGATATTTAAGTTGACAGTCAGTTTGGCAAATATTTTTTATATATTGCTGCTTACCTAGGTGTATTGCTGTAAACTGTGGCGGCCGAGTATATGACGCAAACTAAACCTACTATTGACGCGGGAATCAGCATGTGTGTGTAGAAGCCGAGCCATGCGAAATATAAACCTGAAAAAAAACCAAATAAGTATGTGGGGGTATGGAGAACAGGGTGTAAAGTTCTTCATCCCCCATAGAAAAGGGAGGCTCCTCCGACCAGACGGGTGTTGTGTCTGGTGGGCTACTGCCCGACAGTTGTTGTCGGGTTCTTCTATATTTTATAGCCTTAAGGCGCGTATAACTTTACTTGCGCGATGTAGGATTTAGATGATTTCGATGTTTAGTTCATCATCGATGTCATGGATGGCGCTGTAGTACTTTTTGATCTATATTGCAGGTTTCTTTTTTATGAGAGGAAGTAGGCTGCAAGCCACCACGAGGGCGCAATGCGGGCTGGTAGATGTCAGATGTGTTAGTTTTTTTTTTTATGTTCTAGGCCACGCTGGTTTCCTTACGATGTTTTCCAACGCCGTTTTGTGTGTGTTAATGATACGAACCTATTTTTACTCCAAAATAGTCCTTGACATAGTCTAGAGGTTGGTATTTGATACATTTGGAGACTGCCGCCCATTCTGTGTATAGTAAATGCCTCATGGAACCAGGAGTTTTGAGATCACCCTGAAAACAGAAAAGACACCAGAGGAAAAGTATTAATAACTAGGAAATTCTCTCCCTGGCATAACGCGGCGCCATGACCGTATTTAGATTTTTGTAGCCGTACTCATTTTAAAAGCGGCAAGCCGGCAGCAATTAACAAATTTTAATGCAAAAATTTTGCTAGTGTTTTGAACTCCTTAAACTCAGCGGGGCCGTGGAATCTTACCTTAGGTCGATACCGTAACAGCATTCATCGATTACAAAATTATTCGATCATCGGATGCTCTACTTGATAAGGTGAAAACCATTCAAAAGCATACTTACGTCGTGTAAAGGATAGGCAGCGCTATAAGTACAATTAGATATCAGTCTTGTGATGCCGAAGGCGAAGTCATCGTTCAACCGCTCCGAGAACTTTTTCCGATCCAGAATGAACTGAACGATGCGGGAACGAATGGAAGGCGTCCAGAAACATTCGGCTGCCGTGTCGAATCTGAAACGAATATTTGACAAATTAGCTTATTTATTGCTTATTAAAATTTTATCTGTGATTGATACAAGTAATTGTAGAACAATGATAAGAGTGTAAATGTGGTGTTGGTCCACAAACGATTGGACACTTGATATCGTATCCTGCCAGTCCTGTTGTTTGCACATAACAAGAGCATGTGAACGATACTGAAAGTGCATAACTCGTCGCCAGATTTTGAGTTAAATCAATTTAGATTACCATCAGTACGCTCAAAAAGAATGATTGGAATTGCGCATGGTAATTGGCAATGATGGGATCTAATAATACCTAATAAATGTGTTTCAATTGTTGAGTGAGGCGCCCAACCAATTAAGGGAGCACATAGACCTTCACCAAGGCTTTAGATTAGATCTACTGAAGCCTGGCAGCGACTACGTGGCGGATCTACGAAGAGACGGCTGGAGGACCTGGACTCATTCTTAACGGATTGGCCTAAAACCGCGCTAGATCGCGAAAAGTGGACAATATAGACTCATTATAAATTAAATTACCCGAGGTCTATAGAGTAAACTTTGAATTTACTCAAGCCACGAAGACCCGAACAGTAGCATTTCACACGAGAATAATCCTTTTTCTTATTAAGATTATGTTCATATTCATATGAAATTCTTGATCATAGTCGCTTATAGGAATATGCACCTTAACTTTTGGTGCATAATGTTAATTTTCGGCTTCCAGAGAAATCGAATTCAACTAAATACCAGTATTTTACATGGACCGACTGCCTATCTGACCTCCACAAACCAGTTAGTACTGGGTAATACGATACCCATTGGTAAGCTTAACCTTGAAGATCGATCCATGCGGCTGTGATTATTCAGAATTGTGCTTACTTAGACAGGAGTGTAAAATCAAATATCAAAAGTCATATCAAACTGACACAGAAAATACTTACAAATACTCCTTGTCCTTGGAGTAAATGGCGGTCAGTCGGTGTCCCCTCTCAGGGAACATTTCATTGTCAACGCGGATCTTCGCCATGAAGCGGTCCCAGCACGCGTCCACCTGCTCTATGAGGCTGTTCGTCTTCTCGTGCACGTCCTTCAGAGCTGAGAACTGATTCGGGATGTATAGAGATTATTGTGTGAATGGAAATGGGTTGTGGGTAGTTAATGTTGTTTGGGGCGAATTTCTCCGAAGAAACTGTATGTGATCGGTATAGTTCTGTCCAAATTTTATGGCGGATCGGAAGTTAGCTGCGAGTGACGGTCTGAGCAGTATAACGGTTCAAATTTGATGTCGGCTCGGAACATCGAACGTAAAGCTGCGCAGAAAACAATTTTAAGTATCAGCGAGGCGCGGAGGACGCATCGCCTTAACTGTATAATGCGCAGGTCGTCACTCGCAGCTAACTTCCGAGCCGCCCAGTTGAAAAAGAACCTATACATCTAAACCGCGTTCAAGAGCTGTCAGAGTAAGTAATAGAAGTACTGATCGCATTCAGTTTCAATTGTGAAATCAGCTGTTTTTCGTTGAGGTTCTAAGAAAGTGTAATATTGTTGCCTTTGGGATTGTGTCATTTGAACTGGTTTTGGGTTTTTTTAGTCACATGCATATTACTGTAACGTTAATTTTATATATTTTGGGCTTGGATCAATTCCATCCTTTTATTTGTGGTAGAACTGGAGTGCCTTAGTCATAGCCCCATCATTTTGATTTTTCATTATTCTTGAAGAAACATGGTGACTATAATGCTACTCCGGTTGTATGCCCATTAGGTACTTCTTAAACATGCATAATTTGGTTGATTAAGTTTTATTATTTATGTTATGTGTAATAATATTGATTCTTACAGGAATGTTTAATAATTTTGAAGCGATGAATAGCGGCTTGAGCACGTTTACGGTAAAATGATTTTTTGTTGTTGATTAATTAGTTACTGTGTGATGAAAGATTTTTAAATGTAGTGCTCCATCTCACTACTAGGTGTATTTATGGGGGTTTAAAATGGCCTCTTTAGCAGAATCATAATAGGATAACAATATGAATTACTTTACAATTCGTAAAATAGTCACAAAATGGCAACAGAATTTTACGTGATTCATATAATTATCCTGTTGTTATACTGCTAAAGCGGCTATTTTAGGCCCCCAGATCTATTCTTAGCATTTGATTGATTTGATACACTTGGCGCAAATGCTACTTATGTTTGCAGATAGCTAGCACCCAGCTTCTGGAACGAAAATGATTGACGCGGCGAAATTAGACGCGTAGTTATGCGTGCGACTTTTAATAATTCATTCAACTAATCGAAGCCCTTTACGAACAATTTTGTGTTGTTTTCGTTCCAGTAACAGGACGTTAGTCTATTTTAGCCGGAAAACACGATTTTCAAAGTGTAGATTAGTTAAGTAGTCACCTGTCTACTTATCAATTTTGCCGACTGTACGCACGACGACCAATCAAGCTATATAAAACCAGTATAAGCGGATCTCTCATTGTACGGGAAATCTATATAAAGCGAGGCCATGTTATGCTGGAAATGCATAGCTTGATGTGTTACCGCCTGTTCAATATTCCGTTGGTGATTAGTGTAGCGTAGATCTAGTGTAGTCTGTTATTTACTTTCTGACTTTTAAATGACAATATTTACTGCTTTATGAAACTATGATTTATGGTAACTAACTACCATAGCTCAGTGTAGTGTCGAGTTATATACAATATTATTACAGTGGCACCTCACTTGGAGTATTTGCTAATACAAAATAGACCTTATCCACCAACAGTTACGAGTATATTTTGTATTGGTCGTTTAGGTATTCGTGTTTTTACGCTAATACAAAATAGTCTTTATACGTTTCCACGTAAGGTATATTTTGCATTGTACAAATACACCAAATAATTTGCTATGATTACAAACACAAACAAATATTGGTGACATTTAAGTGCTCATTAGTCGGACCATGTTAATTTAAGTGAGACATCAAGTTATTTCCCCAAACACAAAGTTATCACAGTATTACTTCATACAATGTTTCATAAAAGCCACATTGAACCTTAACAACAAACAATAAAGTTGAAATAGGATTGGACAACAGTAATTGAAAAAGCTTGAAGAACCCAAACACCACAGAAATATAAATGTTGACATAATTATTCACATACAATTGAACGAAACTATTCCTATTCCCCATTTATTTGGAACCCGTATTTCATTATTTGGCTAATGACCCAAATCTAAATATAAAAAATAGAGCGGATTTCGACGCAATAATCATAAAATAATGTAATTTGGCATGTTTTCTTTTAGCATCTAATCCTTTACTTTTACAAACATTGAAACGGGTAAAAGAAAAATATAACGGAACGGAAGGTAGTTTACCAAAGCTAAGTACTTAATAGAAATAATTAAAGTCAGTATTAATCTATCCTCAGTACAAACTTTACTACTTTATTTTTCTTAACTTACGTATCTATCTAGTCTTCTCTTGAAATAATAGCCTGTTTCATCTATCAAACCGCCATATTAAAAATGGCGTCTTGACAGTTCACCCGACAGAACACTTTTAACCGCTCTCGGAAGAACACACCCGGGAGTGATTACACTTATCGATGCAGAATCGGCTTAAGCCGGACTGAGCTTTATATCTATGCGAATAGCCCGACGCGGTGTCGAGCCCGTCGTAGAGGAACAGATGATACTCCGGCCAGAAGAGTGTTGTCTAGAGTGGGCTACTGGGGTTTTCTTTGTTTTTAAATCGCGGATAATTTTGATGTTAGTTCTTCCTTTGCGTCATAAATGGCGTTGTTGTAATTTTTGTATATGCCACTACAACGTCTTTAAAGCTTTAACTGCACAGACATAAAGCTCTTTTTACCAGCTCAAACCGATTGCGCGCCGTTGATTGTTGCCACTCCCTTGATCTGCCTGCCTAACCTAGCATAACGCCCGGACTCCACCAAAGCGAGAGCGAAGAGCGAAGAGATGTGCCAGATTCGACCAATCACAGGAGAGACGAAGGATGCGATGCAGATTTTAACCAATGTGATTGGTCGGTTTCCGCACGTTTTCTCCCCGCCCCGTTCGTCTCCGCCAAGGAGAAGTCCTGGCCTAAAACACCATAGTTCAACACCGAAACAACATGACATTCAACACCAATGGAGCCCACCCAAGCGGCAAGTTAGCAAAGCCATGCTCATACCTGATGCATACCTTAGACATATACAATGCTGCATTGAGTATCGCATTCGCCCGACCAGACTTCCTGATCTTACTGCATTCCTATAACACATGACGTGATGCAGTTATGACACTGTGTTGCAACACTGTGTTCACACACTGTGTGCACAACATTTAGGCGGACCTCTGAGATAATTTTGAATTTGAACCTTTAGTTGACTAGTTAAGGTTTAGTTTCTATTGCATCTGAAAGAAGTTGTAACTTTTGTCACTATATACCTACTGCATTCTTATAACACATAATGTGTTGCAGTTATAACACTGTGCTGCAACACTGTGTATAGAATTTAGAATTCAAAAACAATTATTTTTGTTTAGATTCAAATTGCATTGCAATTAAATTGTCTTTTGTTTCTTGTCACTTCGATTTCGTTTTTTAGATTTTAATAAGTTGACATTCATGTGAAATGTGGGAACTGCCGTCATCTATAATTGACCCTGGCCTGCTTATATAGCATCTTCCTTAAATACAACCATTAAAGTGATGAGAATAATACTTTTTTATTTTATTTTATTAATGTTCCTAACATCATGGGAATCAACATCCTAGTTTCTTAATATTTTATCCAATGAACATACATGGTATATTAATAGTGCTGTGCCACAACATCGACAAACATCTAATATCGACATCAGATACAACACAACTAGGGAATGCGTTTGTTAAAAACTTAACTAGTGTTGCACTCTATACATATCTAAGACACACGATGAAACCATTGTATATAATATAATGGGCATAGTATATGACTGTATAGATAATATAACCCATAATATTGAAGATATTATTATTTAGACCTTACTTATGAATGCTGTTACTCTGGTAGGTGCAATGCAAATAATCTTGTTCGTATTCAAAATGGAGTTATCATTTAAAGCAAATTGTGTCTTTGCTTCTGAAGTTGGTTGACGTCGCTCTTCGTAGACGTTGTGATAATGTTGCGTAATTGGCGTACTAACGTCATACTAAGGGTCAGTTTCCACTGAGCGGAAAAATCCTCGCGCACTTTTTGATGTCACTGAATAAAGGACTGTATCAATATTGCCTTTAAGTATAAAATTTGACGCAGACATTAACCGTCCCCCGCGTGCTCGAAGATGCCTGAGCACCCAATTTTATACTTAAATGTATACTGATACAGTAATTTATTGAGTGACATCAAAAAATACACGAGGTCGATACTGACGCTAGCACAGCATTCCCAATCACGATTACGTGACGCAGCGTCTACGCAACGTTAACGTCTACGCTGCACATGCGTTCAATGCGAAGATACTCTTAGGCCCGCTTGCACCACAAATCACTAAACTAACATTAAACGATAAACGTATTAAAAATTTTCATTCTGTCTATATAATCTTCAAGCGGCTCACAGGTACAGAACGACGTTTTAAATAAGTTTAGCGCTAAACGCATTTATTGATTGGTGAAGGTAAGCCATAATTCTGGCTGTTTAAAACAAAATCTAAACTCATTAATTTATTCATTACTCAACAACGAACAACATTCACAAGTAAGTAAAGAAAACACTTCTACTTGAAGCGAAGCCCTTGTTCTAGAACCATATAAAGCCATAACACGAGTTCTGCGCCTAAGAGGGTTCATTAGTTGTTTAGTACAAGAAGTATGGGGGTCATAGTTACCTTCATGGGCATCCTAAGTTTGAGGATCTCGCTGTAGTCTCTTAGGACGGACACTGGAGCGTGGATCTGAAAGTAAAATACAAGAAAATGTAGAATCATCTCATCTCTCGAAGTACCAAATAATTTGCATATCAGGAATGACCCTGGTTTGTATTACCCTACCAAAGAGATACAAAATTATGGGAAAAAGCCATTCGGGCGATTTGAATGAAATATTGGTATAGCCTAGATGCTCATTGAAAGTCTAAATGAGCGCAAAGAAAATTAATGACCAGCTCAAGATAAAAAAATAATAATATAGTAATGTATATCTGTATTCTGTAATTAATCAATTCTCACCAAGTGCTGTAATCTATTATGAATTTGACAGCAACAAAATTTGATCAGTCTTAGGAAATTAAGTTATGAAACATATTTTTAGGTTGGTATGAATGAGAAAAGTTCTGTCCTACAAAAAGGCCAGGTGGAGCAAAATGAAAAGGTAAATTGCCCGACACATCAAAGTGTCGTTTTATCGTCTGTTATCGTCCATTAAACCGTCTTTTATTACTTCACCAGTGGCTATTATACAATTATGAATGAACCATCTGTCTTTATGACATCGTAACAAATCAACAATAGGTCAATAGCCGTTAATTACACAGAAAAGAGATCTTAATAACCAGTAATCTTTTTCGATGAATAGACCTCTCCTAGGCCTATATATCCTCGGGACAACAGTAATGTTCGGGCGCTGTTGTATACGCCACGGGTGTGGGACATGGTTCCATGGGTCCATGGTTTTCATCAGAGAATCTGCAGTTTAAAGGCCTGAGCGCAGTCACCGATGTGGTAGGACTACCAGGGAGTAGCCCAACATATCCTTCGGATGTTCATGATCATCCGTCTCGCCTTTTCCCAACTATTTTGGAGTCAGCTTCCAGACTAGCCGGATACAGTTCAACGTCAGTACTTTACATGAAGCCACTGCCTATCTGGCCTCCACAACCCTGTTACGTGGTAACACAACGACACCTCGTGGTTAGCTGGTTCTGAGACTTTCGGGCATTTGACTGTCCGTAACGACTGTCCCACTCCACGGAGGTTAATCGTGAGAAAAACAGCGAAACAATATTCCTTACCTTAACAAAATTCAGTCCATACAAGTTCTGCGGCGCTTCCCTTTCCAATTGCAGTCCTTCCAGTTCGAGGTTCTGCTCAAACACCTTCCTCTGTGCATAAGCCTCTTCCGTGGAGGCATCCTCTTTAAACATCTCCCATACTAACACATAGTCTATGGATCGGACGCCATCGTTGAATGTTAGGGAGGGGTTGTTTAGGATGCCCCCCATCACTATCCTGTTTATTTGAAAAAAGTTCATAAGTAAGTTGTCTTTGGTACTATCGGATTCGAAGGTGATAAAGTGCAAAATGAGCGCAAAGTGCTAAGCTTCTAAGCGGTTTGACAGTTGGGATCGTTTGGTCATAGACGACGTCAGTCGTGTTACGGTAGTAAGCTACCCAAATTTTTGACTACTGCAGGAATAAGGCCACTCCTTTTTTATGGTATGTCCTTTGGTGGGTGAACTCTCATGGATACCTTACGTCTGAGGAGAATGGAGGGATATGCCAGACTCCTACCGACTAAAACCCCACGGTTTCGACTTCTTACATGATTAGCGGGTTCGAGAGATTACAGTACGTTCACACGCACCCCGTAAAATCTCTCCTAAATAGGTTCTGGCTAGCTATTACAGTTACAGACACTTCCCAGCAAAACTAAAATGTTTCAACAAACCAATGAATCAAGCGACACTAAAACTTGGGCTCATAGCCCCGTTGCTTCTTTCTTACCAATGATATTATAAAGAGATATCACACTAGCGCGCGCAAATTATTGCAGACAAATTCAGACAATTATTGTCGTAATTTAAGTAGGTACTTCAAGCGCAGTAGCTATTTCTTTCTGTATCATACGTTCCGTATAATCTATCGCAGTCGTAACATCATCATCATCTGCCTAGCCTTTTCCCAACTATATTGGGGTCGGCTTCCAGTCTAACCGGATGCAGCTGAATACCAATATTTTACATGGAGCGACTGCCTATCTGACCTCCACAACCCTGATAGGACTGGGTAATACGATACCCCTTGGTAAGACTGGCTGTCAGACTTTTTTGGCCACTGACTACCTAACGACTGTCAAAGATCTACAAATGACACCCGAGACCAACGGCTTAACGTGCTTTCCGAGGCACGGAGGAAACTCGGTATGTAATGGGTGGTCACTTATCCACAGACCAACCTAGGCAAGCACGGCTTAACCTAAAGATCGATCCGAGCGGCTGTTATTATTTAGCCACGAGCTCCTCACTATCGCAGTCGTAACAACGCGACGATATTTGAACGCCGCTCAGTATGAACGTAGCATATCTTTCTTTATAATATCATTGTTTCTTACAGTACAGCCTACGTGGGAAAATAATAACGCTACTGATTGTTTTTCATAACCACTTAAATGACCATACTTCATTAGCTTTTGAGGTTTCCTGTAATTATCATTTATTATACCCATTAATTTTGCGGTTGGTATAAGACATTTAAGTACTGTATCACGATTATTTATATACTCTTACGCAGTTATTTTCTGGTCATGTAACTATGAGTAACATTATATGCATAATACATAAATAGGGAATAAATTGTTTCCTTCCTCATAGTGAAACACGTGATTATTAATTCTGTGTCCCATGATTAGAACAAATAGGTGAGACTGATGAGTTTTTAATCACATCGTGTCAGTCACAGTACTAATCAAAACTCTAAAACCAAAGTACTTCAATTGATTCAATAAAATCTGACTAAGGTCGAATAAAACACCCTTGACGAAAATTGTACAACATGCCAAACGTTATTTGTTAGCCAAACCCATGCATTATCCCACACCACAACAAGACAATGACAAACATAAAAATATTATCATAGATTTAAATTATAGCTTCGCCTTACGCGCCAAAAAATGTTCACGTTTCTTTATTTCGATAACAATGAGATTTGAGTAGTATTGTCTCGCTCACTCATACTGGACATCGTATCTATCATTTCATGCGGGATTTCCGTCTACACTCATATGAGTGTAGACACTTTTTTGCGCAACCTAAGTACGGTGAGGGCACATCTATGATTTAAATCTATGATTATTAAAATAATGTTGGAAGTTTCGCCAAGTGAACGCCTAGTTCGGCAGACGAATCTTTTGATCAAATGTCTGACCAAATTACTCACGAGCAATGGTTGGCTGGAGGTTTGCCATTGCCGTTTGGACCAAGGTTTATGGCGGGCTCACCACAGTCTTCGGCAGCACGGGTTGACGCTTCGCTACCATTATCCCTGAAATTATTCTTTAACATTTGGGGACAATACAGCATTAGGTACCTATGGTACTTAGATTAGAAATGTTAATAAGTACGTGGTAGAGTTCATTATTAGTTTTGCGTGACGTGTTCACTGTATGGCAACATTTTCCAGTAAGGGCCGATTTCACCAATGAATCTGAAAGCGATCAGCACGTCGAAACCACGTTTAAGAGTCTTCACTGTCATCATTAGTACGGAATTTTGACACTGGCAGCTCTTAAAGTTATTTAGATGTGCTGCTTGCGTTCAGATTCAATGGTGAAAATCGCCTTTTTTCTTTCTTTTTCTCTTAGATAATCATCCAATAAAGTGAACGACATCTATGTAAATTAGTAAGTAGAATCACAAATCAACTGGTCAATTGTCAGTAGCGAAACAAAGCTGGTATGACTTCACTCAATTAGAATCTAGTAATGTCCGCCAGGACATTCATATGAGAAATATTGTGTACTTTGTCATCATTATAGACTTTAGAACTTTGCTACAAGGTAAGTGCTGTCTGTAGGAATAACTCATAAGTACTTCCTTAATTTTATTGATCTTAGCAACTTGAATACAAAAAAGATTCTATTCTATTCAATAACACATTGTATGTTGCGTTCTAAAAGCCCTATTAATAGAAAATCGGAAGTTCTAAGTACCTATTTGTATCTATAATACCGTTAATAACCTTTATCATATCGTTCGTTTTCAAATAGGTCTATACGAATATGGTTTTATTGGACCCCAGCCAAGGTTGGGTTTATTTGAAAGAAGCACCTTGAACCTTTATGAAGAAAATCTAGTCTAGTCTAATAGTCTAGTCTAATAAAATGTAGTGATCGGTATACTGAAAATCGATGTGATCGAATGAATTTCTGAACACTGAAAACTTGAAAACCCATTTCGTCTTCTTACAATATGTAAGGGAAGGACTAGCTCTCAGTAGGTCACTGAAAATAATAGAAAAAATAGCAACAAAAGTCGGAAACCCTTACGACGGTATCCACATCGATCACGTTTCTCTGAAATTACTTAAAGAACGAATGAACGATATCAAACGACTTCCCCGGAATCACGGTTTATTCAGACTACGTGCCGCGATCGTAAATAAATGCGATCCTAAATAGAAACTTTATGCCTTTGATATATCCGATCGATGTAAGCACTTGAAGAAACGATGAAATAAATATACAGAAAAGTATGTTGAACAAATATATTTATAGAGACATTTGACCATCACCTGTGATATTAAACAATTATTGGATTGTCATAAAGCAACAAAAAAAACATGCATTAAGATTTTAAGGCACAGTTCCGAAGATCGCGCGAAATCGTGTCTTTCTAGTGTCAATTTGACAGATGACAGCGCACAAATACGTGCCAAAACGGGTAAGGACGCGCGAAATCGCGCGATCTTGAACTTAGCTTTAACTGTAATATAAAACTAACAGTATTGTTTTTTATTGAAAGATGTCATTATCTAGATTATAGTGGTAATAAATCTAATGTATTTTCCTCTGAAAGTACAGTCCACTCAATTTAAAAGACAGCCCATTAGAAAATTACTGGAATATGTTGGTATACAAAAATAATAACTTGAAATAAAATGCAAACAGGAAGTTCAACGACACACAAGAACACAAAAACACACGGTGACGTAAGCATTTAGCACATAGCACATACAGAAATAGGCTGAAAACCTATTAGCAAATTTCACACTCGCTGATGTTATTTTTTCAGTCAACGTCTGGGAAGGTACTGAACACTGGACTAAGTATTTAAGATATTGAAGACTATCAGATCAGTGCTTAGAACAATTTTATTCTACTAGATTAAGGCCAGGTTTCCACCGCGAATACGAGCGGAGCGGAGTAAAAAGGTGCAAGATTGACCAATTACAGAAGACATGTAGATTTCAACCGATGTGATTGGTCGATTCCCCCACGTCTCCTCTCCGATCCGTTCGTCTCTGCTATGGTAGAAATCTGGCTAAAATGGAACCATCCCGTCATTTCAACGCACTGTTTCAGTATTTGTTGGTTGGTTGGTTGGTTTGTTTTGTTTGGTTAAAATATATCACGTTATCTACTCCACTATAAACAATTAATTAAATTGTATCAGCTTTCCTTTCGTACACTGGTATACCAAAATTAATTTAATTAAATTGCACACAGTAGTTACAAACAATTAATGTATATCTTTATCATCATTAATAGGTATTAGTGTATCGTGTGTACTTATTAATATTTGTGTTCATGCTTTTTTATTAACATGGTTTTTCTAACTTTACTTACTTATTTTATTATCCATATTGACCGATTCGTTGTGCCCTTTTGCATTGGAAATGAAAAACCTAGAGTATATCCGAGAAAACAACACCCAAATACAGAATGAAAAAGGTGCGAAAGTTGCTAAAACAAACATAGTGCTCTCAACACACTGTTATACAGTATGACCAAAATTATTGCAAAAAAAAGGTTCTGCCATGTTTTCAACAAATAAATTAAAATGAATGTCAACATTGACAGGTAGGGAGTACGTGGGGAAGTCAGTTTTAAAAAAAATATTGGTACCGTGTGTCACGGCCACATTAAATTTCCCTAAAGAATTGTTATGTAATGGAACATAAAGAAAGAATTACGACATTCATTCGAACGCAATATGTAAGTATTAATAGGGCTTCAGCTAAAAATTAAATTCTAGTAGGCACGTGTTTTGCAATACCCGAAAACAAGGACAATTCTTACGAACCTTCAAACTGAAGTAAGAGTAGGTATTCTTGACCTAGCAATGAAACCCACCTCTAACCAATTGTCACTTGTCAGCGAGTTCATCGAGTTATATAACGTAATAGAAGAGTGAAAAACATGACTTCCGAAACACATTCAGGTCTCCCAACACAAAAAGGCTAAAACGAATCGGTTTGCGAGAGTCTACGTTTGTTTTAGTCACAACAAATACGGAATACCTGCCAAAATCGACGCTGACTCATAAAAACGTCAGCGGTGGTTCATTTGCATTGCATTGTGAGACGTTTCACTCACCGGTCGGTGTTCATGTCCTGCGATAGATTGTCCTGGTACGTGCTGAGGACTGACATCGCCTGGAGCTCCCCGTTTTCCTCTTGGACCTCCCTCTCCGTCTGGCCCAAACAGTAAGCGAATCAGTCACTCTCTTAGAGCAGGTTGACATTCAAGCTAAATTGATATCTTTATATCTATACGTAAGACCCATTGTTGAGTCAGAGATCATGTGCCGTCAATGGTTCAACAACACGAAAGGATTCACGCAGATAACAGAAAATAAGTACAATTCTTGATAACACCCGCATACTTTGAATTTTTACAGCTCTCGTTCAAGTTGTTAATTTTGTACAATGCTACGTCGAACACTATTTAACACAGTTCTTAGTATATCACCTCATTATCATCGTATTGCTCACAAAAACTGCACAAACTCTCAAATTACGGACACGTAGCAACTGACCTTGATTCGTTCACTGTTCAACGCAGACTTGAGACTGAATCATCTATGTTTGATCTGGGATCTTAGAATTTTAGTCAGAGATACGAGCTATCTATGAAGACTCATTTTGAACCGTTTCACTGATAATTATTAAACTGATGGATGTTGTCTCTGCTTTCAGTACTACATTATTCAAATATTATTTATTGAATTTAAAAAAGTATTGACTACTGTTTAGGACTGTTTGAAGCTAAATGTGGGTAAATGTCGATAATCGGCACGTAATACATGAAGGCACTGTGCACACAATGCGACTTCGCGCCGACGACTTGTCTGTAAACTTCGCTGGCTATGCATTCTTTACATAACATTGGGTTTGCAGCATTTGCAACCAACATTTTGGCGCAAAGAAACTTAAAGACATTGTTGGAAGAGCGAAAGTTCCAGACTTCACATAATTAAACCGTGAGTATTTTTCACACGGTCAAGCTCTTTTTCCACAGGGTACTTCCAGGATTGTCCGGCTGGTTGAGTGACTTGAACCCCGGTTCTTACTTAGGATCTCATCATCAAACAGCGAGAGCGTTATCGTTAGTCAAAATCCCGAAAAAAACATGTGATATAAACGGTAAATAAAAGTAGTGTTTGACGCAAATTATAATAAATCTTGTTTATTGAAATGCTACTACATGTCTATTTGGCAGTCGGTGACCTCGGTTGTTCTCGCTTATACCCTAACTCTTCCCACGCGAATGGGGGACCAAATGACTAAGTGTCACCATTTATATACACAGATTTATCATACGCGGAAAAATCTTCGGATATTGAAATTAAAACAAAAAAATGTACTTATTAAAAGGAATTAGAGGAGCTATTTTTATATCGGACGGTCAGTTCCTTTCAGAAAAGCAATCAAAAGCCCGGAAAAACGATAAAGAAACAAGGCACTTGACCGATAACATTTAATATCATGTCAACTGGTTATCATTTTATCATTGTGCTACTTATGTTATTAGGTAATACTCAAGTGGCTACGGCTTCCTACACTTCAGTTACTTTATCCCTTTACGTACCTACTACCTACCTACTCATCTTCTATGACCCCCACGAGAGGTAAAAAGGTAAGACGAAAACATTTCACGCGACAATTTTGACAATGAATAATCGCGCGGCCGCGTGGGCTCGTATGACAGTGTGTGTTAGCCCTTACAGTAAAGTAATTAATGCTAACTAACAACACTTATCTTTATTACTATTAGCTAAGCACCATGGAGATTACCGTGGTAAATTTAACAAACCTAAAAACCTAGCATTCGGCATACTTTATTTTTATTTTACGGCGCAAATGAGAGAATTATGTCATAAAATTTGGATTAGGACATCTCTTTACTCTAGTGATAACAACCTGAGGTACGCGCCAATCATAAAATCTATTTTGCTGAACTAAATCGAGACTTCCACTTATAATTTTTGGGCTTTAATACCAATTTTTAGGCTTTAATGCAATTCCATAAAACCGCGCGTTCATCTGAACTAAGATCAACCGCCGATAAGTATCGTTAATTATTAACGCGTGCTTGAACTTTGCATTACACTTTTGTTATGGAGAAGAACTTCTGTACCTACTACCAACCTACTTGTAGCACATGGTATTTTGTTATCATTAAATTAACATTGACATACAAGGGGAAACTGTAACAGGTCCTCATCTGTTTAAGTAACAATAGCTATAGTTATTATATTTGTGTTGAGGAAAATATGCTTACACGCCTTTTATATTTCACATGCACGCTCTTGTTTTTGACACGCTAGTATAACAACTTTATGCCTACCGTATCCTATGCATAAACGACTTTATCTTTCACAGATCAGTGGTTCTTGCACTATGAAAACCACCCTTACAGCTACAACATAAAGGTGCTGTCACCATGAAATTGTTACTACTAATTTGTTTGACTGCACCTAAAATTATTTTTGCAAAGAATGTACTTATCATGTTACACTGAGTGAGTTGAACCATTGTGTTCTTAGAATACTCTTACAGACTGATTTTTATTATTTGCGCAATATGTTTTATTAATGCTTAAATGCTTTGCAAAAAATATTTTACATTTGTTTATTTATTTTTACAGATCTTACAGATGTGCTTGTGAACTAGTTAGTGTACCTAATTAAATGGAAGTGAATAATTCTTTCAGGGAAGAGCAGTTAACAAATCACTTATTTGTTCATGTAGACTTTCATGAACCACTCATAATATTAAATCTCCTGTAATCACCTTATGATTAAATTCATGTAGTAACATAATAAGTATAATAATAATTATTATGGTTTTTTATTTTAGATCCTGCTCCCGACACCGGCGGACCACTTGTGTAGATTTATAAATAAAGGAGATAATAATAATAATTTAAGTTTTCTCCTCATATTGTCAGGAGGTTCCTCTCTCTGGAGCCCTGACCGCCGGTAGCTTGGACCCTGTTCCCGATACCGGTGGGCTACAATTTTTTATATTTTTAAATGTTTTTTATATTGTTTTTAGTTTAAGAAATATTTAAAAATATATAAGATTTGTGTAAACATAAATAAAGGAAATTTAAGTTTTAAATATTATGTACCCAAAAAACTATTTGGTGTAAACAACTTTACAATACTTATGGAAAACTATACTAATGACTGTGTTAATGAGGAATTATCAACAATAATGAGCTTATTATAATTACTATAAATAACTAGTTGCATTTATGATTAGGTGTTGACGTAGCAATAATACAATGGGTATGTACCTATTATCTAAAACTACACTCAGATTGATCACAATATGTAACAGTTGTGTTCTCGCCATTTATTTGTGGAAAAAATTAAAAATACTTCTTTTTCTTGCTATTTTGGTCTTGGCTCAACATTGCTAGGAAATTCCAGTCACCAAAACTATAGGTATGGTGATTTTTTTAACTTTTTAAAATAATTTACCTGCTATAATGTTACACTATATTATAATCAGATTGAGTAGTATATATATATATATTTTTTTATGAATTTTCAAAAGAAACTACTTTTTCAAAGAAGAGAAGGGTGGGTATTTTGTGAAACAGTCTTTTGTTAATTTTAAAGTTCAAATAGTGCTGGACCCTACATAATTTTAATAAAATTACTTTTAATTACAAACACAAACAAGGATTTGCTACTAACAAAATGACTCAACAAGTGGCTCATCAGTAGATTTACTAAATGACTGACACTTTATTTTGATACCCACTTATATTGGCACCCTGTGGTTTATGTAGCTATTTTATCACAGCTGGATAGCATGTTGGAAAAGGGAGAGAGAAAAAGGAGGAGGGAGAGGAGGGGAGCAGGGGGGAGTTGGGTTTGGGGGGTCATTCAGAGTATTTTCAAATTGAAACCTATTCCAATAAGATTACTAACTGGGCTTAATAAGATTAACAGTTAGGACCCTGATCCTTATACCAGTTGGCTACGATTTTTATATGTAAATAGTAAGTAGGAAAATTATGATTTAAAAATGTAAATAAGAAAATTGAATAAACAATTCACTGTGCTTTATAAAGTAACTGCTTGGACCCTGATCCTGATACCGATGGGCTACGATTTTTATATTGATTTTAAAATGTAAATGGTAAGTAAGAAAATTATGATTTAAAAATGTAAGTAGGAAAATTGAATAAACAATCAAAACTTCATAAAGTAGGTACTCTTCTATGGGGGATAAATGCCAAGAATTGAAGAGTAAGAAATGTGTGTGTGTTTGTGTTTGTATGTGTGTGTGTGATGTATGTGTGTTGTATGTTTTATAAGTTTTCCCCAAGGTAATGGACAGTTAGCCTGTCCAGTTTCTAGTTGCTCACTGGTTATCTATGTAAACTAGCTACAGGTAATATTTTATTCCACTTATGACATCTCAAGTTATGTATAATAATAACCTTAGTACCTACTTAAGTATTACCTGGGCCTGCAGTCCCGACATAGATAGCGAAGCTATCGCAAACTACCGATCGCTAAATATTAGCGATAAAATTCGCTTGCCGTAACGACGATAACGATAAATGCAAGTCTCGACAACCAGATAGCGAGCAAAATCGGGAACCTTCTTGACTTTGCGATGTCGGTACGCTAACGAAAATCGTATTCATAGTGCAGTGATTTAATAATATTTTTGGCATGACTTCTGGGCTTTTGTGCCATTAGTGCGGTAATTTTATTGTAAAATATTGACACTTAAAAAAAAAACCTTGTATTATAGGGAAAATTGGTGGACAAGATATTTTCAAATGATTGAAAATTATACAGACGATAGGTAAACCTTAAAAACCGTTTTTAAGAATACACTTAAAAAAGAATTTGTTAGTTTGCTTCCTTGCAATAAATACCGAGACGTTCAAAATGGCAAACTGTCAATGTCAAGCTTGTTTGTACACAAACATTTAATTTCAAATGGTGTCAAATAAAAATACTGGAAAAAAAATACGATATTTCCATTTCCATGGACAGTGACACAGGCGCAGGCTCGCGTGCGAGCAGCGTGAGCTTCAAGTAAGTACAACATATAACAACTATTTGAGCAGTAGATGACGGTAAGTCTCAATCAAAGATTGAGTTTGTTTTACTTGTAAGTACATGCCTTGCGTCAGTTTTATTTAAGCATATATATATTTACTTGAATAAATTATCCTAATAATAGGTTTGGAGAGACTTAAAAAGCCGCGCCTGCACTAAGGCGGCAAGGATAAAAAGAGAAAACAACCGAGCAACCGAGGCGTCATCGCTGCTCCTTTGAGTGAGGCAGAAAAAAGAATTACTTCAATAGTTGGTGCAGATTACACATTCGGCACTGACTGCCCAGACGCTATGCCAGAGGAAGATGTAAGTTGGTGATTATTGTGTTCAGTAGGGTGTGTACAATGTCAAATTTCTTTAATAGATTTTCAACCTTAAGGTTTCAAAATAAAGTTGAAAATCTATTAAAGAAATTTGACATCGTTATGACTTAACGACCGATTTTTGCCGCCCCTGGGGCTGCAGTCTCGACATAGATAGCGACAAAAATGGGTCACAAAAATGGGTGTCATTTTCATGAAAATGACACCTATGACGAAAAAGCTGAAAATTTTAATTGACGCCATCTTGAATTTTAATTTTGAACTAAGTTTCGTTATCAGCGACCCCGAAAACCATGAAAATGACACCCATGACGAAAAAACCGAAAATTTTCGTCGGCAGCGTCATGGATTTTCATTTTGACCTCATTTTCGTCATCAGCGACCCTAAAAAAAACGAAAATGACACCCATGACGAAAAAACCGAAAATTTACGTCGGCACCATCTTGGATTTTCATTTTGTCCTCATTTTCGTTATCAGCGACCCCGAAAACCATGAAAATGACACCCAAGACGACAAAGCTGAAAATTTTAATTGGCGCCATCTTGAATTTTAATTTTGACTTAATTTTCGTTATCAGCGACCCCGAAAACCATGAAAATGACACCCATGACGAAAAAACCAAAAATTTTTGTCGGCGCCATCTTGGATTTTCATTTTGACCTTATTTTCGTTATTAACGACCCCGAAAAGCACGAAAATGACACCCATGACGACAAAACTGAAAATTTTCGTTGGCACCATCTTGAATTTTAATTTTGACCTAATTTTCGTTATCAGCGACCCCGAAAACCATGAAAATGACACCCATGACGAAAACACCAAAAAATTTTGTCGGCGCCATCTTGGATTTTCATTTTGACCTTATTTTCGTTATTAACGACCCCGAAAAGCACGAAAATGACACCCATGACGACAAAACTGAAAATTTTCGTTGGCGCCATCTTGAATTTTAATTTTGACCTCATTTTCATTATCAGTGACCCCGAAAACCATAAAAATGACACCCATGACGAAAAAACCGAAAAAAAAAAGTAAAGCATAAAATGCAGAAGTAAAATAAAAAAAATAAAGTGATTTTATCTTAAATATGTAAATAAGTCAACAAAATAATAGGTACACACGGCGGCACATGAAGCTGTCATTTCCAGTATAAATTGCCCTTGCTTTGTATAGATTTCCTATACAATGAGAGATCCGCATAAACTGGTTTTGTACAGCTTTCGACCGTCGTGCGTACAAAATACGATATCGACCATTACTCATTCTATCTCGTTCTCCCCTACATACTTTCTTTTTCTGCCCATGTCGAACTCGATAATCTTCGGCTTACCGGGCTCCCTACAAAACTATTTTAGAACTCCTTACAAAAAAAAAATATTGGAATAAATGTTTTGATTTTAGTAGGCCAGTTACAGGCAGTTTTGAATTGTCGAAAAAAAGATCGCAGCGCTAATTACCTACAGTTATATTCTCCTAGAAGCTGCCTCTCTTTCTATTGCGTAGCTCTTATCTTATACCTTCTGACTACGTTCCCTATTAGGTACCTACTGTACTTTTGTGAAAAAATTACATTTCAAATAAACCTAGGCTCGGTGTTTACTAAAGTAGTTTTGGTTCAGCTCGTAACAGAACTTAGCGGGGGTGGGGTGGCGGGTTCGAAAAATTGGCACACGTCCGACCTCCAACGCGTTTCGCTCGGGACTGAAGCACGCGATGCGAGTATGAAATGATGAAAACAGCAAATTTTGGAAATGGTGGTATAGGTTTGGTGTAGGTTTTTTTAATATTTTAAATTATGATTGCCGTTTACTGTCGCATTTTTTACGACCTTTATAAAGGTATAAGTTTTATTGTTAAAAACCTAATATAACTCAAATGAAATAATATTAAAAACCATCATTTAGACTTGTCTTTGCGATTTAATTGGATGCAACAAAGTGCAAGTAATCGTGTATCGCTTTTCCGAAATATCTAGATCAAAGTGTGAAATATGTAATGGGTTTTTTTCAGAATTTAAATCCATGCTATATAGGAAATACAAAACGATGTTTATCTGGGTAACCTCGCCTTAAGTAACCCAAAATAATAATTCTATTGAGGAAATATGAGAAGGAATTGAACTTAGGTACAATTTATTATAACAAATCAATATGATATTACAATAAAATTATTGATCATATTAATAATGTTGATGCTGTTATATTTATTAATATACTATTATCATGTATGACAGGAACTTATTTCTGATTAATTATTTATCTCTAAATGTGTACCTACTCTGTAGCTTTTTTTCTATCATTTAAATATAATATGTGTGATGCATACTAAAATATGATTTCATTTTAAAATAAGTTAGTTAGCTAATCTATTACTTTACAAGCAATGAAAAAGGTTGTAAACATCTAAAATCATAGTATTGGTGTGTAGGTACTGTTCCTGTTTGTACTTATTTACATATATTTGACTAAAACCAACATGTTATTAAGTTTCAGTTATTATTTAATCAACTTGGCCCATATTGAAACACTATACTTGTTGACCTTTGCCTTTGTTCTCAATGGCTCTTATTATTGAAATAACTGCTAATTTTAAAAGAAACACAAGACAGTCAATGTTAACTTACATTACCTTGAATCAGTTAATTGCTTATAGTCATGAAAGGAAAGTTACAGAAATAAGATTTTGAATTCTTAGAAGTATTTTCCACAAAAGCATTGAAAACCCACAAATTAGTAAGACAGAAAAATGGATTCATAGCCTTAAGTTCTTAATGCCTCTGACAACAGCCTATACAGTCGAGCGATTAAAAAAAAAATACCTGGTGAAATGCTCCAGCTCCATCCCCATCCTGGAATAATTGTTGGAACGCGAGCTCATTCCTTTGTGCGTCAGACAGGAAGGATTCCGTCTCCCCGGCGTCAGATCTCTTGTGGTGCAGCTTCACACCTCCCGTGTAGATCGGAGTCGTTATCTTCGGCGTAAACACATTTTCCTCTACCCTCTCGAGCAGAGGTTTTGGCACGTCTTCTTCGAGTGAAGGATCTCCGTCAGACATCACATAAAAATAACGCGCCTAATACTTTCACACCACTATTTAATTTTTCACACGATTCATATTCAAGACGTTCTTCCTTCCGAGGTATTAGTCATAGACGGAACTGATCTGGGTACAGATTTATCTCCTATTCTTTCACACAGTAATTAACTTTGAACTAGAACTGAATTAAAAATAGATATATTTGTAAGTTTATAGATTCACACAACAGGTATTTGCACTATTTTATTTAAGCTACGTGGTTTCGGAAGGAACGGGCACCGACCGAAACTATTTCAAGGGAACGACAAGAAAAAAAGATCTTTGTATCTGAATGGGAAGGAATGACATATTATTTCACTAAGGCAATTAAACTGTAAGCCGAGATAGATGTATACGATTGTTTAAAACAAAAAAGAGACAAAACATAAGCAATGCTAAAGATGTAATTTTGGCTGGTCATCGACTAATTGTTCTGTCATTAGCTTCTTTCTTAGGGTCGTTAACCAACTTGGGTACTTATAATGTCGATGCTCTTAACAGTATCGTCGAATCATGCCTGAAGATAAAACAAAGTCTTGATCAAAATGAAGCTGATAGTGATGATTATACCACAGGCAAAATCTACTTTATATTTTAGATTAATACGAGTTTCCTTTTTTGAATTTCACCTTAGATTCAGTTCGCGTAAAAGAAGATCATTTTATACATTTTGAAAACGATGCTCATAAAGGGTCATAAAACCCACGAAAAATCGACGTTTCCCCATCCCTATTCCATAGTGCCCTTTTGAATGACAGCTCACAGCAGCTCCTGACAGATGTTAAAGTTGAGTTCATTACGCCTTTCGTGTTCCCCACCTCCTCTTTAAAAGAGTAGTTGATATAATTAAGTTTTATAACTATAAATACATTCATTTTAATTATTTAAGTAACGTACGAATTGTTTACCAATAAAAATATAATCGAAAAAACTTTTTTTTTATTTACTTTTTAGTATAGCAACAAATTATGCCACGCCGTTCATGATCTGTCAATTCGCGTCGCCGAAAAGCGAAAAGGGATAGGTTGCCGGCGAAACATTTTATTATTAATTTAAAATAAGTAATCCACAGCGATATTTATGTGAAATAGTACAACCAAGGAAAACATCACAAACCCAAAATGACGGTGGAGGTGCAAGCCAAGTCGAGGCTCCCGCAGCTATCGTCTGACAAACAACTAACATTTATAAAATTAGCTGTTTTATCAATGGCAGCAATATTATGTGAGTATTTTTAAAAGCTAATTGGCATCAACACTTGTATTAGAACGAATCTATATCGTGTCCTTTCGATAAAACCCTAATTAGATCGATTTATGTTATGACTTACGTGGTCCTATTGTGATAAGCAATGGCGATAAAATGTGCTGATTTTAGAAAAACACAGACCTTAACGTGTTTTGCCTTTATCAAAATATCATCTTGCTCTGTTTGTAACTGCAAGATAACACTAAGCATCGCTTTGGAATTAAATATGCTTCAAAATGGGAAAAACCGGCACCCGGGCATCATGTGCTGTGTATTCGGCTTCTGAAATCCGCCCCTAAGACGATCCACTGACCGGTCAATAGTTCTGTCAATATTTGCCGAAAACAGTATTTTCTGTACTTTGAAATTTCCACCATCCAACACAGCTTTTTCATCATATTTATTTGAGATATTTACCCAAATTACTTTTATAAAGACAAACTGAAATAATTTATTTTTCAGCCTTTGGAACGCGCCTATTCTCAGTGTTACGTTTCGAGAGCGTTATCCACGAGTTCGACCCTTACTTCAACTACAGAACCACCAGATACCTCACTGAGGAAGGGTTCTATAACTTCCACAACTGGTTTGACGACAGAGCATGGTATCCGCTGGGTCGTATCATTGGTGGTAAGTTTTTACTTGATTACTAAGAGAGGCCTGGCACTGCAGTACCAATACAACCAAGAAAGATGTTTGTAAGCAATGTTGTTTGTTGTTTTTCTGACTTGCTGGATGGGTAACTTCTTGCTGGCTAATATGCAGTAATCTTGGAAAGTCTGTCCTATTATAACTATATGATGCGTGCACTCCACACACTCAACCTCATCACTGGTTGCATTGATTTATTTCATTGTTCTCTGAGTGAATTCACAAAAAAAGCATTGTTTATAATTAGCAACAAAACTTAATATTGTTGTTGTGTACACTATCGCATTAGGCAACCTTGTACCTAAATCCGAAACTTCTCACACTTGCTTTATATAATTCGACTGTGTGTAAAAGAATTACACAATAGGTCGCAAAAGATGAAACCACCCCCTTCCCCGGTCAAACTGCATGAAATAAAATGCACCAATACACCTGTAAAAATCCCTATTTGTGGCACATGTAACAATTTTTTATTTTCACCAAAGAAATAAATAAACATCTATACTGTAATGAGAGTCATAACTTGGAGAAAAAAAAATATTTTGCCATACCATTTAAGCCTAAGATAAGGGAAGACAATCTCTATATTAGATTTCAGTTTCTCAGGTTCATTGTCGACTATTACTATACACAAAATATTAGTAAACATTTTAAAAGAGTATAAACAGCGGAGTGCCTCGATCTCAACTTTGTGACAAGCTAGGGAAGCAGTGTATTAAAACGTCTCAATTGTGAAGGGCTACATGGGCAAGCCAGGCGTTTAAGCTTGTATAAAGGTACCGCCACTGCTTACAAAGTTTCTTGCCATTCTGTGCCATAAGAAAGTACCCTTGCAAATGGGCAATTAGAATTAATTCCGTTTTCTTAGTACTAAAGTTTGTGGTTTCAAAGTGTCTTAATGGGGTTATTAAAATAAATGGTGTTACTTCGACTTTTGACTTTGCACACCCAGTCAAAGTTGTAAAGAAACTGCATAATTATTTCATCTGAGTAAACAGTAACAAAAACCTTATAATATTTCTACTTACCCTCCCTGTTATCCATCCAAAGGTTGTTTTAAAAAGACACTTGTAGCAATAAGTATGCCCATTGTATCACCCTATGGGAATTTTATTTTTCTGCTGTAATTTGTAAAGAATATTGTGTATATAGAATATTCTATTTATCTATTCCAGGTACCATCTACCCTGGTTTGATGGTAACATCGGCCACCTTGTACAATGTGATGCAGTTCCTGAACATCACCATAGACATCAGGAATGTCTGCGTGTTTCTCGCACCGTTCTTCTCTTCACTTACGACTATTGTCACGTATCTGCTGACTAAGGAATTGAAGGTTGTTTTTTTTTACATAAACTAATAACTCATGTCTTTCTCCCAGGCCTCCTTGGGGCCAAGGATAGGCAGAAATTGCAGAATGCCTCTGTTAAAATCGTTATACCTTTTTCTGCATCCCCATTCATCCTACTCCCACTAATATTATAAATGTGAAAGAATGTTTATAACCTGGATTAGTAATATGATCCCATGGGACCGGGGATACCAAACTCAACACGGGCGAAGCCGCGGTCATAAGCTAGTAAAAACATACACCTACAGAATGTTGATACCAAAATAAAACAAAAACATTGTGCCGCCAAAGAGGTGCAGTAAAAGTTTTATTGATATGCCATGATGGCTCTAGCTAGTGGAGCAAAAATATATTATTTTTCTAAAAATACTCCAATCAAACACTTATTGTTTGCTCTATGTATACAACATTAGTTTTAGTATATGCAAAACGGGTCTAGTAATTTTATGTAAAGAATCTATGTACAAAATTTCAAAACTGTATCATGATAAATCACAAAGTTATAAGCTTGTTTTGTTACCTGATTGTCCGCACAAAAACGTGGTCACCACGCGGATCCGCCGCGCGCGCGCCTCCAGCGTCTTCTTGAGCGCATTGATAATAATAATTTGGCAGTAGGTACCTAAATGATTGCGATAGGTACTAAGTGTAACTTTTTATTAATGTTTTTGGGACAGTTACTTATTCTGTACAAACTATATTCAGGTTTCGCATATACTAAAAATAATGTTGTATACACAATTTAACAGATGTTTAGGTAATGATGTTTAGTAAAACTTAGACTTGTCTGTATAACTAGATAAACAACACCATCTTTATACAGATAAAAAAGAATTGGTTTAGATTAAAATGCTACTATTGTATTGAATAAAAAACCACTAAACAAGAACTGTTTACTGTTTCTTATATCTGTTACCGGCCAAACCCGATTTCAGGCCAAACCGGTTTACTGGTTTATAGTGACAGGATACACTAACCTAAACAAATCAATACCAATGCACCCAACTTGCATGTGGCGTGGTCACAGTTTTAACCTAACCCATTTAGACGGGTTGGTCTAAGATCGTCCTTTCGTGATGAGCCATAGTTTGGCCTAGGCGAAATTAGTTTAAAGAAATAGCACACATATCAACTCGGAAAGGGATCGTCACCGTATCAACTCGAGCCATTCAGAATTCTTTGTATGAAACTCCTTACTGCAACGCACACTAATCGGAATCGTAACGTAATCGCCTCGCCACGGGACAAGCTCACGAACAGCGGCGATACGTTGACGATCCCTTTCCGAGTTGATATGTGTGTTGTGTATGATCTTTAGCCTGAAATTAGGAATGGACGATAACAAAAATATAAATCCAAGAGCAAAAAAAATCATACAGTAACAATATACTTAAAATCTCAAAACAGTGAAGACACCATGTCCAAGAACCAAAAATTGAATGACATGGAATTCACTCTTATTCACGGAGAGAAGTCCTGTATCACTAGCAGTAGGAACAATGTAAGCTGATCATCCTTTATGCTATTCCAATTCATTAATCCCCCTATCTTCGACAGGATGAAGGCGCTGGTCTGGTAGCTGCGGCTATGATAGCCATAGTACCTGGCTACATCAGTCGTTCAGTCGCCGGGAGCTACGACAACGAAGGCATTGCTATATTCTGCATGCTTCTGACCTACTACTTCTGGATCAAGGCAGTTAATACTGGAACTATCCTGTGGGCTACTATGACTGCGCTTGCTTATTTCTACATGGTGAGTGATTTTATGAAGACGTGGAATCGGCGCTTATGAGTGGCGAAAAGTAATTATGAAATAAAAAAATTACATTTATTTCAGGTTCTACCATATTAAAATCACAAGTTACGAAACAAATAAATACAAATCACAATACAAAAATATATACAATGACATCAAATCAGAAATAAAGTGTCAAGAAAATCAAATCAATATCAATGTCAGTACTGCGCATCCTTAGTAATCAATTCAGAATCGTCAGGGAATCACCGACACAATGAGGAGTTTCAAATTACATAAGCTGTTCATTTGCAGTGTTAGCCCAGTGACAATAGCAATGCCTATAGTCGAGGTCGCAGTTTCGAATATACATAACATCACGCCTGTGGTCCACGATTAGCTGGCAAAGATGTACCTAATAAGTAGAGAGAGTATAGTACAACCACATTTCTCCAGTTAGTGGTTAGTTTAGTAGGCATTTTACTTTGTGTAATTTATTTTATCACCATTGCTCTCAAAATTGTAAAGGAAAATATACCAGCAGCCAACACATGTGTGACATCCACCATTTGGTACTGGGCCTGCATAGTCGATTATAGCCCAACAGTGGGAAACTGGGAACATTACAGCCTATGTATGCT
Organism: Noctua janthe; assembly: GCA_910589295.1. Lineage (NCBI taxonomy): Eukaryota > Metazoa > Arthropoda > Insecta > Lepidoptera > Noctuidae > Noctua > Noctua janthe. The sequence goes on along the minus strand of OU342556.1, from coordinate 4,068,759 downwards.
ATTCAATATTGGAAAATGGATGGTAACATTTACCTTACCAGCCTACTTTCTATTGAGTTTCATAACATAACATCACGCCTGTGATCCCCGTAGGGTTAGGCAGAGGTGTACCTAATAGTACACCCACATTTCGCCTGTTATGTTTAAGTCCAATGTAGTAGGGGCGAGCCTATAGCCTATAGTTGATACTGGGCGCAAATCCAAACTCCGTGGCAGTTACTGAGAAATTTCTGATGGAAAAACTCAATAACACTTTGGCCAACCTGGGAATCGAACCCAGGACCTCATGCTCAGCAGTCGCGCTTGCGACCACTGGACCAACGAGGTAGTTGAGTTTCAAGATAAAAAAAAAAAGAGAAACACATGTTAGAGTTACATGAGTTAAACATTAAAAGTAATCCTTGTGTAAATTAAATCTTTTATTATTATAACTAGAAGACGGGATATTTACCATGTTTATTGTTTTCTTTGAGTTCCCGATATTTCGGCGCTGTTGCAAGCACCATGATCACGGATAAACTGAAGTTATTGCGGGTTGGTGTTTATGAGCAGACAAATCGGTCTACCCTCTTTCTTGTTCGTTTTTTGCACTCAGTACCGCTACCACTGTCACTCACAACTCGATTCTGTTCCCGACACACGAAACTCACCGTCTTCTAGTTATAATAATTTTAGTGACCATGAAAGTTTAAAATCTTAAATCTTTTATTGTTACAAAATCTGTTAGTGTATAGTAAACAGGATTACAGATTATATTTATTAGCTTTAGCCATTATTATTGTTTGATAACTACTGATTGGCTTTGTCTAAATGCTTGCATTATAAAGATATCTGTGTTTTAATCAGGTATCTTAAAAGTCAATCACAGAATATAAAGATGACAGTTTCACACCAAAAAGTTTCAATTTATCTTTTTGGTTTTTGCTCTGTCGTACACACCCTATACTTCAAGAAAGCGACACGTTAAAATGAAAGTTTTTTTTTCTCATTGACTAATGTGTAAAAAAAACTTTATAAACTAATGTTTATATGGCTATATCACGCCTTAATTTTTGCTCGTTAAGTTTAAAGACAAAAAACATCAACAATTAAGTTCTTATCACTAGAATGACAAAGCCAGGTAAAATTTATTAACTGTTTTTAAATGCCATGCAATTTTATTTTAAACAAGCCTGTGAAAGACTGGCGAAAGATTCACATAACACAATTTGTTGAATTCTGTTTTTAAATTAAATGTCTCTTGGTTATTAAAGGACAAGAGAATGATGGTTGATTTTTTTATCTCATCAGACAACATGTTTCTATGTCATTGTCTCCCCAGTAAAAATGCTCAGTTATTAAGCTATACAGGAACCAATTTCTATCTGCGAAAACTAGACTGAATTGTCCAAATCTTCCACAGGTCTCATCATGGGGTGGCTACGTGTTCCTAATCAACTTGATCCCTCTCCACGTCCTCGCGCTCATGCTGCTGGGCCGCTTCTCAGCACGTGTGTACGTGGCGTACAGCACCTTGTACTGCGTCGGCACTATACTGTCGATGCAGATCTCCTTCGTGGGCTTCCAGCCGGTGCAGAGCTCGGAGCATATGCTGGTGAGTTTATATATCTCATGCTACTTACTATGTTTAGGTCAAAATATCAGTAGAATAAATATGCACCACCTGTAAAACTACCATCTTTGCTTAGATGCTGGCGGAAAAACTTTCTGTGAGGCCTTTGTTACTAATTTTGCGCCCGCATTTTTAGTATCGTATTTAATCGATCAATAAATAATGCTTCCTTGACCCCAAATAAATCGGGATACGGGCGAAAATTGTAACAATGATAAATGGACTGGTATGACAACAAACCATGTAGCTAGTTGACAATGCCAAAAGAAAAACTATCTGAAATAAGTATGCCAGACATAATAATGATAAAGTTATGTAAATGTTCGGATTATAACACCTTTTCACATTACGTCATAAAGGGTAACAAGGTTGTTTATTTTTCGTTTTGAATTAAAATACAGAATGTATTCTTATTACCTATGATATTTTATCTGCGCCAAAGATAATACTCATCTCATCATTTGCTTAGCCTTCTTGTCCCAATTCTACCTTATTATGGCTTCCAGTCTAACTGGATGCTGCTAAATATATAATACCAGAGTTTCATATTAAAGGTGCTGCCTATCTGACCTTTACAAACTAGTTACTGGAGAACACGATACTCTTTGGTAGGACTCGTTGTCAGACTTTTAGGCTTCTAATTATGCATAAAAACTGTCGAAAGATCCACAAGGGACCAACGGCTTAACATGCTCATGCATGAGTCTCAAGCAATTATTTAAATTAGACCATTACAGGCACTTTTGAATGTCAGAAAAACAAAGAAAGCGAAACTACAGTCACAAAGCATAATAACTTGTGAAAGTACTGTAGTTTCCCATTCCAATGCGTAGATCTCTACGGACAAGGATGGGCAAGAAAGTCCATGGACACTCTTTTAATATATTGTTACAAAATCTTGGTTTGGCTTATTCCACTTTTCCCCGTTGGATGATCCCCATTGATGGGGATTAGTGAACTTTTTGTTCACTATTCCCCGTTGACCCAAAATTTTTATTTAATGGGGATAAGTGAACTAAAAAGTTCAATAATCCCCATTAGGTAGGTACGTTAAAAAAATAAAATATATGAATCATGTTACATTTATTAATTAAAAATATAACTTTCTTATACCTAATAAAGTCACAGATTGTTACAATCATTAATTTAAAATTGTAGCATGAAAATATTTCTTTCTTATACCTTGTAAAATCAAAGATTACAATCACTTAAGTTTTTCTAATTAGGTACGTTAAATAAAAACAATATAAAAATAAAATATATGAGTCATGTACTTTTATTTTTATAAGGTAAGAACAAAATTTTAAATTACCTACATACCTACTTTACGATTTTATTAGAACGAAAAACAGATTGTTGCCCCAACGAAATTGTTCTAACGATGTTTGGGAATAAGACCTTATATCTATCTATCTAATAAGATACACAATACTGTAAAAGATGCTCATTTTCTAGAGGCGCGCGCGCAAGGCGGTGGCGGAGCGGGGTGCGAGTTAGCTCGTATGTGATTGGTCGACCCATCTTTTGTTTTTGTTTCGTAGTCGTTAAGGGTTAGTAGTGTGTAGTGTAGTTCAAGCGTGCAGTTCTTATCAGTTCGCAGTTATTAGTTTAATATAGGAATAAATAAAGGAAATGGCTGGTAGTTCAACTGACGTTTGTTTAGAGTACGTTAAAAAAGGTAAAGCTACCATACTTCTCCGGGCCGGACATCAATACAGTAAAAAATGCAAATATAAAAATGGTGGAGTTTTGTGGGAGTGTACCACAAGAAAACAAAGTAAATGTGCCGGATCCATCACTGTCATGGTAAGTTACTTATTATATTTTGTGATTAATAATGACAATAATAACTCAGGTTATGTGTGTTATCAATATCACGTTTATCAATATCAAAATTTAAAAATCAACGTTAAAGTTTAAACACTGTTTCTGTCATGGCGGCACGTGTGACGTCATTCTTTTGTCAAACAAGTCTATTACACCTAGTGTAAAAGAGTGTAGCTGAAGTGAATTGTATATATTTAATTATTATTACATATTTTAGTTAAGCATAAAGTGAAATATGTTTTGTTGAACTATTCTGATAGGATAACAACAATTTGTTATAAGTTTTAAAGGTTGTTAAATAGCCTATTTAATTTTGTATTCTATGTAAGTGCAATATTGTTTACTTAAAAAATAATGTAAAGTAATTAATTATTATTACTTAATTTTACAGGACAATCAAGTTGTAGCTGAGAAACGACACAATGTTTGTGAACCTGATTTTGCGCGGAATGAAGTTACCTTGAGGTTATTCAAACTAAAAACTACACTTGCGGATCCAGAAGCACCTGCTATTCCCACTGCTTACAACGCGGCTGTGAGCTCACTAAAAGATACCGGAATTGACAAAATAAAAGAATTCCCTGCCCTGAAGTCTATCAAAACAACATTATATAAACACAGAAATGCAGCATTTGAAGTAAGTAAAATTGAGTTCAAAAATGTTGAAGAAGTTAAAGTACCTCCAGCTCATCAGGAATTTATTTTAGCAGACTACAATGACAGTGGTATCCGTGTAATAGCTTTTTGCTCTGAATTTGCCCGACATCAAATTAAAAATTTGAAGATGTTCTTGGGTGATGGAACGTTTTGGATCTGTCCATCTCCCTTTTACCAACTCTACACCATTCATGGGGATTTGGGCAGTACAGAAAAACACATAAACATTGTGCCACTTGTTTATGCCCTCATGAGCCATAAAAATCAACAAACATATGAAATTTTATTTAGTATGCTAAAATCTGCATTACCTGATTGGAATCCAGAAATATTTAAATGTGACTATGAAGTGGCTCCGATGAACGCAATGCGAAATTTTTTTGTAAATATATCTATTAGCGGCTGTTATTTCCATTTCACCCAGGCAATATGGAAGAAAGGAAAACAACTCAAACTAACAAAAGATAAATTAACCAGAAGACAAGTTGCACTTAGCACTGCTTTGGCTTTGTTACCATCAGATAAAATCATTGCGGGTTGGTTTTATGTTGCCTCTCAAAGCCCTGATGATGATAATAGCAAGGAGTTTAGAAATTACATGCTCAGACAATGGCTACAAGATGATTTTATTAAAACGTGGTGTGTATTTGGACAGACTCATCGCACTACGAATTTAGTCGAAGCATGGAATAATAAAATAAAAAAGCGTGTGAAAATAAAGAAACCCAACATTATGAAGCTCCTCACAGCGTTGGCTGAAGATGCATCGTATTACGAAGTTCTTGCATTGGGGGTTTCTGAAAATAAAGGTATAGCGGAAAAAACAAAAAAAAGCATCAATCGCGATAATTATATACAGGAGGTCCAAATGGAACTCATTAATAATGAAATTACGATTGGGCACTGTTTAGAAAAACTTAAGTGAGTGTAATCTTTGATTTTACAAGGTATAAGAAAGAAATATTTTCATGCTACAATTTTAAATTAATGATTGTAACAATCTGTGACTTTATTAGGTATAAGAAAGTTATATTTTTTATTTTAAATTAATAATTGTACAATCTGTGATTTTACTAGGTATAAGAAAGTTATATTTTTTATTTTAAATTAATAATTGTACAATCTGTGATTTTATTAGATATAAGAAAGTTATATTTTTTATTTTAAATTAATAATTGTACAATCTGTGATTTTACTAGGTATAAGAAAGTTATATTTTTTATTTTAAATTAATAATTGTACAATCTGTGATTTTATTAGGTATAAGAAAGTTATATTTTTAATTAATAAATGTAACATGATTCATATATTTTTATTTTTTTAACGTACCTACCTAATGGGGATTATTGAACTTTTTAGTTCACTTATCCCCATTAAATAAAAATTTTGGGTCAACGGGGAATAGTGAACAAAAAGTTCACTAATCCCCATCAATGGGGATCATCCAACGGGGAAAAGTGGAATAAGCCCTTGGTTTGTAGCCTCTATATGTAATGGATAAAAAACTACTTTTATATCCGACTATGAATTCACCAACAATATCTTTCTTCCACAGGCGTTAGGAGTGTTCGGTCTGTGCCAGCTGTACGCCTTCACGCAGTACTTACGCGAGCACCTATCCCCGGCTAACTTCGAGCTGCTGTTCAAAGCTCTGATCACTACCCTGCTGTCTACGTTGGGAACTGCCTTAGTTGCGCTCACACTTACCGGTAAGATTTGAAAAGTGTTTCTATGAACTATATCCTGTCCGCTGGCATTAACATGGCACATTGAACTTCATAAAAATACTTTCACACAAAAGATTACCATCATCATTTCAGAGAAATTCCTCCTACAAAGTCGTAGTTTTTTTTAAAACTCGATGTCCCATCTTAACGGCTGTGTACTGTAAGCCGTAATGTTACTTTCTTAAAGTTGAAGATTGAAGAAACATATGTTTGATACCTCAAACTATTATTGAAACTGCGGTCTCCCTAGTTCAACGGTTTTATATTGTATTGCATGATTTCTGTTCAACAAATATCCCTTTCATGCATATCTTCAATTATAATTTGTATTTATTTTTGTTACAGGTAAAATCTCACCATGGACTGGTCGTTTCTACTCTTTGCTCGACCCCTCATATGCCAAGAACCACATTCCTATTATTGGTGAGTAATTTCAGAAGTGCTTTTATTTATTTTTAATAATCTCTCGACAAATCCGAGACATCTAAATTATATCTATCACCACTGAAAATCTCACCTCTCTCCCCACAGCATCGGTCTCTGAGCATCAGCCGACTTCCTGGTCGTCGTTCTACTTCGACCTGCAAGTCCTGGTGTTCCTGTTCCCTGCTGGACTGTACTTCTGCTTCAGCAAATTGACTGATGCTAATATCTTCATCATCTTGTATGGAGTACTTAGTATTTACTTTGCGGTAAGTTTATAGTTTTAAAACCAAAATTGGTAAGGTTAATCTCTTACAACTCTTACCCAAGAGGGTACTAAGAATAAGGCAAATAAGGGTATAGTAGAAAAAAAAATGTCACAAACGACAAATCTATGTACCTACCAAACATGGCCATTATGGCGATGTTTTATAAGTACCATTTTGGACGAGCCATTCGTTCGAAAGCGACAAGTTAAAAAGGCTCTTCTAATTTCGATGAAGCTTATACATATTGCAACACGGTTTTTTTTTATGTAAACCTATGCTATAAAACTGTCACAAATATCTTGACAATCATTCAGGCACTCAGGCAGTAGAGGCCTCAATGACATTCAACAAACCTATGATGACACAAAAAGCATTGAGCGCGTCGAGTCAGCGTATGAGCAAGAACTCCGTTGACTTCGCCCATGATCCTTACACTTTGATCGCTGACATCCCCCCCTACCGACACTCCCCACCATTCACCACCACTTTACATTAACTCTTATCATCTTCTCCTCAGGGTGTGATGGTACGTCTCATGCTGGTGCTGGCGCCAGTGATGTGCATCGTCTCAGGAGTAGCTGCCTCTAGCCTGCTTAGTCTACATGTAAAGGATATTGAGCCGAAGGTCGAAAAACATGAAAAGAAGAAGAAGCATGAGAATAATTTGGTGTTTAGGTCGGAGGTATGTAGAATTTTTTTCACAATTTAATTACATAACATCACGCCTGTAATCCCTAAAGGGTTATTCAAAGATGTACCTAATAGCACATCCACATTTTGCCAGTTATGTTCAAGTCCCATGTAATAGGATTCAAGCCTATTGTCATCAACCGGGCCAAAGTGGCTGCTACTGATAAATTCCTAATAGAAAAACTCAATAACACTTTGCCCGACCCGGAAATCGAACTCAGAACCGCAGTCGCGCTTGCGACCACTACACCCACGAGGCAGTCAAAAAATTCGCCTGTATATAGCATTGTAGCTTCAAAACGGATGGTCCAATTTCAATGCGGTTACATATTATCTACATTCCCATAATTCGTTGCTCCCTATCCCCAGGTGGGAGCCCTATTCGTGTGCGTGCTGGGCTGCCTGCTGATCTCGTACGTGTTCCACTGCACGTGGGTGACGTCAGAGGCCTACTCCTCGCCCTCCATCGTGCTGTCTGCGCGCGCGCACGACGGAGCGCGCATTATCTTCGACGACTTCCGCGAGGCTTACACTTGGCTTAAGATGAATACTCCTGAGGTGAGTTTTAGAATAGAAAATAGTCGCATATCATCTCCCTAGCCTTTTTACCAATAAGTTGGGGTCGACTTCCAGTCTAACCGGATGCAGCTGAATACCAGTATTTTACATGGAACGACTGCCTATCTGACCTCCACAACCCAGTTAGTACTGGGTAATACGATAACCCTTGGTAAGACTGCTTGTCAGACTTTCGGGCCACTGACTGTAACAACTTGTCAAAGATCTACAAATACTAAGAGCCGGGCCCAAGCAACGGCTTAACGTGCTTTCCGAGGCAGAGGACACTCGTATCGTAATGGGATTCTAATCTAGAATCCCTTGCTACGCTCGGGAATCCTTCACTGCTCTCGGGATCCAACTTAGTCCCTCCAATTAAATTCCCTTTTGTTTTTCACTTGTTGTCTAATCTACAAAAAATACTATTGTTTCAAACAGCTTAAGAAATAATTGCCAAGTAAACTTACAAATAATGATCAAGCGAAAGTCCATGGCAACAATTTGACTTAGACTTCACCTTTATTTCGTGGCAAAAAAGGCGGCGTTCGTAATTCTAATGTTCTGACGTACGGTTGACACACTTATTATTTGAAAAACTATACCTCCATCTTCAATTTAAAAGTTTTCCAATCTATTTCTAGGACTCAAAAGTAATGTCATGGTGGGACTACGGATATCAGATAACAGCGATGGCGAATCGAACAGTAATAGTGGACAATAACACTTGGAACAACACGCACATTTCTCGAGTAGGACAGGCGATGGCATCCACTGAAGACAAAGCCTACGAGATCATGAGGGAACTGGACGTGGACTATGTGCTGGTTATCTTTGGAGGACTCGTCGGGTATTCTTCTGATGGTAAGATGATGAGTTATTTTACCGGGGAATGTGTAGTATTGACGAAATTATGTTTGCTAGACTTTACTCCGAGTTTATTATGTTTTTCTTGTTATGCCTGCGCTAATGTTAATATCTGAGCCAAAATGCGCTTTAACTAAGGCGAAACAAAGTCAACTTAAACTTAAAGCATTTATATCAATTAGACCATAACAGGCACTTTTGAATGTTAGAAAAACAGAAGGCGGAGCTAACAACTTGTGAGAGTACTGTAGTTGCCAATTCCAAAGAGTAGATCTCTATGGAGAAGAATGGCCAAGAAACTCCAAACAAATAAAATAGTTCAGATTTGTTATCTAACTTACATCAAGTAGTATGGCAATATGCCAACTAATGCATCTCTACATTTCCTCCAAAACACGAACGGATTCCACTACCTCACATCTTGAAATACAGTCTACATTCCAACATGTTTTTTTTTCGCAATTTGGCTTCTTTATTCGGTACATTTCTACCTAACTCTTGCGATTACCAGCGTGATGTTATATTATTTTTCATCTCACAGATATAAACAAGTTCCTGTGGATGGTCCGTATCGGCGGCAGCACGGACCGCGGCGCGCACATCCGCGAGGCGGACTACTACACGCCGTCCGGGGAGTTCCGCGTCGACGCCGACGGCTCGCAGACGCTGCTCAACTGTCTTATGTACAAGATGAGCTACTACAAGTTTGGCTTGGTTTATACTGAAGGTGGTAAGTAAAGAAAACGATATTACTTTTATCGATTGGCAAAACGACTGCCCTGCCTGCAGTAGATGGCAGGTAACACTTTTGCGTTGAGCTGGCCCAGCGTAGCACGAAGTTTCAAAAATGGTCTCAGTGGTAACAAATCCTTCGTTAGTACTGCTACTATAGAAGAATACACATATGTATGTGTTTATAAATATTTATGACTCAGATATCAGAAAATGAGAACAAATAAAAGGAATTCCTGATTTGACATACTTCGATTTGCAACATTGTCCCGGTAAGGTTATTGATTCTACAAACCATTAATTTTAAATAATTCCGTATCCAGGTCGACCGCCCGGTTTCGACCGCGTCCGTAGTGCTGAGATCGGCAACAAGGACTTCAACCTGGACGTACTAGAAGAGGCGTACACCACCGAACATTGGCTCGTCCGCATCTACAAAGTGAAGCCGCTGCCCAACCGGGGCGTCTGAAGGCCGCACCCCGCCGGCCCAGCCGGTAAATATGTCTCAAGTTTATATTGGTATAAGAAGATGTACCACATGAAGATCGTGGAAAATCTGGAACAGTGATTTGACATAGAGTTTATCTACAGTCAAGTCTTTTATGATTTTCAAATTCTTTTTTTAAAAGTCAGAACACAATACTTTTTAGCGACATTTTCACTGCAATTTGTGTGCAATGAGGACACAAAATTGCCCTTAAAGTAGCGAACGAATGTATGCTGTGACTGTATACTCTCGGAATAAAAAAAGTTAAGCTTTATGATTAATTTATGAAACTAAATTTATGAAAATAAAATAAATTTATGAAACTTTAACTGTGAAGTGAGACGTTATTAAATTAATAAGCAGTCAAGCTTTTCGTTCCGTGACTGTACAGTGCCTACAATATTTCTATAAGCTCTGAAAATATCGATTTAAATTGCTCAACTCTGCTTAGAATGAATTTATTAAAAGCTCGTTAAAAACAAAGACTGCTTAGCGGTGAATTTAAAATTAGTGTCTGTACAAAAGACTGTTAAAATGTAGATAATTTAATCGATTTTCGCCTCGTCTTTTTCCAACTATGTAGATGTCGGCGAAATGCAAACATTGGTTTAAAAAAACTTCTGTTCAAACCACAATATAAACTTTTGTAATATTTACCGGTCAAGCCATACAAAACTAATGTAAAATAAGAAATAAAGTGATAATTATTGGAAATATTTATGATGAGAAACATGCGGTTCTTTTTTACATGACTTTCTAAGAGTGCGTCATATGTTGGAAATACAATTGTTGCAGAAGTATACTAGATGTTTAACCACACAGCTTTTCGGTAGGCCATGATGGCTAACAGAAGGTTTCTTAAGTTCACGGGAACGTACTTCTGAGTTTCATTCCATGGAATCAATTTTTGGACATCTAAAAATTGATTTATTGATCAACTGCAAAACGCTAGAGTAAATATATTCTGTATACAATTGTGTCTCCAACATAATATCTTCATTAGACTTAGCATCATTTTTATATTTTATAATAAGCGTGATGAGAATGGAAGTGAAAGATGAAGTTTAAGAAAGAAAGGAAGGAAGATAATACATGTGTGTGTGCTACATGTGTGTGTGCTAGCCGCACTGCCTACCTGTCAGAGTGCAATCTTGTGTGGATGTTATATCTTACTAATAAGTTTCTATTGACTGGGACTAGTAATACATGGATATACAACCCCTTCAGTCATAAAATACTATAATAAAGAGGGTTCACAACATACGAATCCATGGAGAACTAATACTATTACTATTACAAATTAAAACTGATGATTTTTTTTTATTTTCATATTATCGTGGCTCCAAAGTTCGCTGCCTAAATTTTTTTAAGTTGAAAATTAAACAAATTTTCGTTAGTTTTAATTAGTAATAGCACAAGCCGCTGCTTTTAAATCTGAAAAAGTTTGTATATAGCCTAATGTTATATATTTTATGCGCGTCTATGTCAAATACTACCATTAAAACTAAGCAGTAAGAATTTGTAAAAACTCTGATTCAAGATTTTGACTACTAAAATTGTAACCATTCTTATGGGGAATCTATTACGAATGTACGGAATGCATTTTTTCTTAGATTAGCAATTTATAACTAACCCCTACGTTTCACACATTCGCAGTAGATGTCCTAGATACCTAGTTTGTAAAACTACCATAAATATAATCTTTTGTCTCTAAGACTTAAGGTCTGTCTACAATTCGATTATAGCAAATAAATAGCAAATGCACTTGCTTCATTTTATATGTAATGCACTTACAAATAGTCAAAATGTAAACAGACTTCTACAGACTGAATCCTATTCATCGCGTAGTTTCTTAAAATGTATGTAAACAATAGAGTAGATGTATTTTAAATAGTGGTTATTTCACTTTGTATGTCTACCTCTATCTAGATTAAACAGAAATACGCACAAATAGAATTCGTCACATTATGTGTAGACAATATAACACACTTCCCTGATCTAGACTTGATTCGGTTACTAAATGAAATGATGTAAAGGAAATGTTGTATAAATTCATTTTTTATTTTTATTTTAATTAAAGTTTATTGATAAATGCCTGTGTTTTTGTTACTAAGGTCCTGTTATCCAAGTTCAAATGCGAATAAACAGCGTTGCTTCATCAAAAGCATAATACACACATACGTACATACATAAACTCTTCACGTGTGACCGACAATGGCTTGCCACCATCAGGGATTTTAATTTTGATAACAGAAAAAAATTGTCGCTAATTAGTCGCCAAATATCGAAATTTGTCGGTCACTGGTTCAAAAGATATCAAGGGTTTATAGGTGGCTGATTTGGAGTCTCCCGTGTCTCAAAAATAAGGGGAAATTTTTCCCATACAGTGGTACAAATTAAGAAAGAAAAAAAACAAGTACAAATTAAGTTTCTAGAAACTACCTAAAATGGGGAAGACATAACCCAAAGAACACGACTTTCTAAGATCTTTGCATACTTCTTTTGTTTCGTCAAATATTCATACAGCTGCACTACACGAACGCCACTAACCAGTACTACGATCAAGAGCTTTCTGAAGAATATCATTAATCACTAATATGGTGGTGTATGTCCTTCTAGAGCGTCTCTCACATCTGCCTTGTAAAATTAATGTTAGTTGCAAAATTGTTATAAATAAATCAAAGTACCATTTTTAAAGCAATAATTATTTATTTAAATATTTACAAACACACGATTACTGGTTCACAATACTGTAATCATCACTAAAGTCTGACAGATTAGCGCCGCACTACAAGCGGTTTTTTTTGGAATAGTCACAGGTCAACCTAAGGGTCAGCGCAGACAGAGAGGAATAATCCCCGCGCGGTCTCGGGCATTTTCTTTACGGATTCCGCATATATTCGAGGACGCGCGAGCATTTTTTGTCAGGTTCTAACATTTATGCACTTTATTGTAATAATTTTAAAGTTTATTTTCAAGTGCGTTAATAAAATCCTCTCCACTGCGCTGAGCCTAAGAGGTTATCGGCAGCTTAACCGAGCTATACTGTAAGTGCTTTAAGAGTAAAGCATCCAGCCAGGGCAAAAAAAGACTTATAAACTAAGAGACTACACGCTAAGGGAACCTACTGTGGGGGTACCAACCTCAGCTTAGAGCTCCGCTGGGGTAAGGGACAGGCTGGATCCGATCTTGCTACAGACGGGTCGCACCTTGCTTTAGTACCTATTGAAATGCGATGCGCTGAGTTTTATTCGACGTCTACGTCGCTGTGTTCGGAGCAGTCTTCAGGAAGGAAAGTGTCGTCGTTGTTATAATCTCTATTCGGGCCGAATCGCTTGTTGCGGCGACGAGTTGGTTCGGCTGGACGAGTGCCTACCTAAAGAGACAATGAACATCTTTATAGCTTTGTCTAAAATAGTAAAAAAAGCTACCAACACTGGAGACGTGTGGTGGGCCCTCCCTCTATCAGAGACGAAGTCATTGTCCCAGCAGTACGAACATTATATATCACAAACAAGAGCATAGTTATGTCGAGATTTTAAGGCCAAGGAACACTGTGCATGTTTAGGGCATCCGCAAAATTCGCGCGGGTGTAGGCTCTCTTTTCTGTATTAAAAAATAGTATGAGCTGCGCTAAAAGGCGCGTGCAACGGGTTTTCTAAGGATATTTTGACAGAGTTCTCGCGCGTCTTTTAGCGTACGCACTTCATCTATACTTTACACTAAAATAAAAATGTGGATGCTGATTTAATCAGTCAAGAAAGAAACGGGCCATCTGAAAGTAGCTCGAAACATCGACATGAACCGGGGGTTCATTATTTACAGATTCACGAGTTTTGAAAACCCACCTGTTCTACAAGTTTGTAAGGACCAGCGCCATTAATGAAGGTCTCTCTAAAGGCTTTATGCAATGGTTTCTTTTTGAACAAGACACACTGTTCTTTAAGCACATCTGCTGCACCTTCCGGGAAATCTGTAAACAGCAAAAATGATCGTGCTATGAGATATGATTGTATGAAATGAAATTTTAGAAGGTGGACCGACGCTAAAACGCGTACCACGTATTCAGTACATCATTCTGAACGCGACCCCCACATAGAAATTTTTCATTGGAATTTAAAAAAAAAACCGATGTTCCATACATTTTGACCATGTAGGTTTTTTTTCTTAATAAACAACGAAAAATTTCTATGGGTTTAGAATGATGTATTGAATTGTGGAACGGTGTTCCTCCCATCCTGTATAAGACCATATTGTTTTTTTTTTTGTCTTTAGTCCCTAGGATCAGCAACTCTTTGCTAAACCTAGGGGCTAAAGACACGGTACCTTTCGAAGAATTTTAAATTTTATTGTCGAAATGTGTAATGGATGTACTGTTTACTGCAAATCTCTGGTACCAGTCGGCCTTGAAAAATTCTTTTGCATTTGATACCCCAATGCTAGGAACATAGTCTACCTCACCACACTAAGACTCTTAGGAGCCGAGCAAAAAGAGAGACGGTGGTGAGACCACTAGTGTTTTATATATTTATAGCACTTGCAGCATTATTCAACAATGCTGATAAGACTATTCACCTGTTTCTTTGAAAGAGATCTGCTTAGGCCTTATATCGTAGAGCCGGTAGTCCAACATGAGCACCATGTCGAAAGGCTCTCCTTCCTCATCCATGTCATTCTGAGCCAAGAAGGACACTTCCATGTGAGAACCATCCAGAATCTTGAAGAGTTGAGCTTCCATCTTTAACATTTTCTGTGAACAATTACTATGTTAGCCAAAATAAATATACGGGGTGGAAGGGACACCGACGCAACATCGGTTATCACGTATTCAGTACATCATTCTGAGCCCCCGCCTAAATAGAAATTTTTAATCGGTTATTAAAAAAAACAGCTGTTTCCTACAAAAGGCAATACCTACATGGTCAAAATGTATGGAACTGCTGATTTTTTTTAATAACCGTTTTCGCGTTCCGGTGTCCCTTCCACCGTTCCACGTAAAAATAATTTCGGAAGCTTTAGGAAATGTTGTCTCGTACAATACTTAAACAGTTTTCATGAGTGGCTGTGAAAATGGCGGAAGTTGGCAGGCCAGGCTTCATACAAAATGTTCGAAGGTCTTTTGTGAAACATAGTAGAAATTGCAATTCGATCAATGCTGAGGAGTTTGCAAGTCACTAAAAACTTTCCTCCAACCATAATTTTCTTATAAATTGGCCCTAACATAGTCGAAAGTCCCCTGTTTACTCAAAAAGAAATTATCACGTTCGTGTAACCGCTCCAGCACATCTTAAGCATATCAACTTACTTTCAAAGCTTCAAACTGTTCGAGTCTATTGTAGTAAGCCACTAGAGCCCTCCTGATGGCACCCAGACATTCCGGCAGCATGATGTTATCAAAGTCCTCCATCACTGCATCCAGGTTGAACCCCAGTGGCAGGTTTGATTTGGACACTTCATTCACACCTGGCAATGGTAATCAGAAGGATGAATAAATTTAATAGTCTGCTTATATAACATTGTTGGTTTCAGAGATGATTGAAAATTGAGATAATCTGTGTGTGTATAAAAGTAGTGATTTGGGCAATAATAAATATGTTTAGCTGTCTCGTCTCATACATCAATATTGAGGAAATATATTTTCTACATGAATACAAGAAAAAGATTTTATTGAGTATTGCAATTGCACTGTACACCCATTTTAGGTCTTAAGACTAAGTTGCATTACATTAGCAACTAGATTTTAAGATGTCTTGATCTATATTGAGACATTGAAAACTACAGTACTTTCACAAGTTATTATGCATGGGTGCCGGCAGCACGGTGCAAGGGGATGCACTTATTAACCTTTTGGACGCCATTGTCACATATACGAGACAAGCAAGCGCATGCCCTGTATGCCAAACAACACAAATATGTGACAAATTGGTAGGTGAAATTGTGGCTTGCCATGGAGGGCACACGCGTGCGTTTATGCTCTGGAGGTCAAAAGGTTAAGTATCCTCCTCTACTCTTTTCCTGTGAACACAGCATGCACAGGCCGCTTATGTGCTGCTTATGCTTTGCGTCTCCCATCGTCAAGGCCGTTGGCAGGGCGAGGATGCATAATCTCAGGAAACTATAAAGAAACTAATCTATCCGAAGCATCAAGCAAACATTTTTAAGCTCACTTTGATCATTTTGTACTCCTATTCTTGATTGTGTATGTATGAACAAAAAGAACCTAATTTATCCTAAAAATATTCGAGTACAACATCTCACATCTTTTGTTTTTGAAATTCAGAAGTGTCTGTAATGATCGAGTGCGAGTTTTTGAGTTAAAATTTATATCAATTTGCACATACCATTTTTCAGCTCTATCCTGAGCCCATGTTTCACCTCATGTTCGGCGGCATGCTGCATGTGGTAGACGATACAGCAATGGTCCTCCAGCACATAGGACTGCACCTCGATGCCAGACAGCACTGACATTAGCTCTAGATCCTTCTTTAAGTGGTCCACTGCATTTGTTAAAACAATTTTCTGCAATTTTTGTAGATTTATGTCATTAGCTTTAAAATACCTATTATGGATTTATAAACTTATGACTGAAAGTACAAGAGGCCAACTGTGAATTGTACAGAGCATTACAACCCAAGGTCTCCAAAATATACAGATACCTTACCCTATAAGGAAATGTGGGTGGTTGATAACCGTTTGCAATACTACCAATAAAATCAAACTAGTTTATGCCGTGTTGGTCTATAGTCGCAAGCCCTACTGCTGCTAAGCGTGACGATTCAAATCCCCGACAGCCAAAGTCCTAACAGGCTGTTCCATCAGGAATTTATCAGGAGCCAAGGAGCTCACCCCCTATTACAAAGTACAAAAACTTAAGGGATTACAGGTGTGATGTCAGAAAGTTAAATTCAAAAATAAATTATAAATTACCTCTGGTCTAACAAAAGAATCAGCCATTTTCTTGATAGGTGAAACCTTGCGCCTGTAACTATTCCTTTGTATCTGAAACAACTCATCTTGCTTCTCTTTCAGCCGGAGTTCCAGCTGCTGTATCTCTTCTTGAAGCTCAACACATTCCTCGTCCTCTGGGAGCTTTGTCGCTGAAATGTTTTACTAATATTTATCAACAGAAGTTTTTGTTTGAAAGTAAGGATGTTATATAGTAATGTAAACTGATTTTATTTTTAGAAAGACAGTTTAAAAAAGAAATACCCTACTTTTATTAATAAGGTTCGTGGATGCTAAAAAACAAGGTACATTCAACATACAATCAATACAAATATAGTAAGAACATGAACCCGTATTACCTCCTCTCTTAAACAGCTTTGATATTTTTAACTGCTTGGTATTCTTCGTCATTATTCTATCGGTGTTAGTGAAAATATGAAGAAAAACAACTTTTTAGTTCAAGTTCAACCAATAAACAAGCACTCAACGGAGAAAAATTCAAAACTTTTTGACAGTTTGTTTTTTTAAGTTGGCTAATGTGATTGATTGAATGAATGAACATACCATGCCATGTTTGGATACTTTGCGGATATTTAGACGATCAATCTGGCAATATTTCACTAAAGGCGCAAATCCACCGCGGCGCACGGATAGGCTACGCACGTGTGTTAAGCTTCGCTTTGCAAGAAAATGTATGTGATTGTGTCCACTGCAAACCACCGACACATCATCATCATTTCAGCCGAAAGACGTCCACTGCTGGACATAGGCCCCCAAGTGTCGCCACATTGACCGGTCCTGTGCGTCTCGCATCCAGCGGATCCCTTCAACCTTTACCAGGTCATCGGTCCACCTAGTAGGCGGCCTTAACCACGGAAACGCATCTAATGACGTCATTAGTACATGCGAGGCTTGATCGAATAAGGCACTCACATGACTCAACGCTGTCAACGCCATGCACGCTGTGCATGTACTACACGCTATACACGAATATTACCCACGACTATGCCGCGGTGGGCCACGCACGCTACAGTTGCATAGTTGTGGGTGTGTAGTGTGTACTGCAGTGGAAAGGTAGACCCACGTTGTCAAACAAATTAATCCACGCAACTAAAATGCGCCACGTGCCCGTGCACAGCGTGCACCGCGGTAGGTTTGCGGCTTTATTCTTTTTCAATAAACCAAAAAGAGATGGCCTCAAAGAATTTACACATAAATCTGACTTTTGAAAGTCACCACTTAGCTTACGGTGGCAACGCAATACTGAGGTAGAATATATGTACATAGGTAGGTAGTAGGATAAAACAGCACATTAATAAGTTTATTGTGTTTTGTATTTCTCTTTTTTATTGCTCACAAGGCACGTTTAATGTTACAAACATTTGCCGAATTATTGGGCAATTATACTTGATTATGTTGAACATAATTTTCTATAAATATGGCACTTGCACCACAACTCACTAAATATTTTCAGCACGTAAACACATTTAAAACACCTCTTGTCTGTCATCTTCATAAGATTGACAGAAACAAAACAATATTTTATATTTGTAAGGCTAATTCTATTTATTTATCTGTGGTGCAAGCGGGCCAACATTACAATCTAGTTAATCCAATAGATTTCAAGTGTTCTTGGGTGACACGGCCTTCGTTCCATTTCACTATCAGCCTGAAACAAATACAAAATTTTATTTAGAAGATGAAAATATTTTAAAATATTAGAAAATATACTTTATTTTTAAACTGTGGCCACTTTTAATGATTAAATGACAGTTCGTACACAGTTATTTTATCTCCGCCCTTGTATAACTGTCAAAATCACAGTAATCTTTAAGCACGTAGCAAAGAAGCTATCACTGACAAGTCTCAATATTATAATGATCTTTATCTTCCTCACAATAAGATCGCTGTTGGACTGTTTGTGGCAGAGGTACAATGTGAAATATTTGATTAAAGGCTCATACTTCTCTTCATTATGTTTGGTGGACCACAGAGCAGGCATGTGTTGTGGATCCATAGAGTTCAGAAAATGTTCACGCCACAACTCCTCCAGTCGCAATAGACCGCCGTGCTTGAAAAAATACTCAACCACCTTTAGACCGTGAGACTCATATTCTGAATTCTGGAACCTGGAATATAAAAAATAATTTCTCATAAAGATAGATATATTTATTTTGTAAAAACATGAGTGGTATGGTATGCACTGTACAGGTCTTATAAATAAAAATAAAGTTTCTACATGTTTTGCCATATAGGAACGGCGTACAAAAAAAATGTTAGGCTAAAAAAACTAGTAGGTAGTAACTTAATTTAAAAAATAGAAGGTTTTACCTTAAAATATTAAATTTACGAGAAATGGCTTATACAATAGGGTATATTAATTATTATAAAAGATATAAAATTTAAAAAAGGGTTAGACAATAGGGTTAAAAAAAAAATAGACGTTATTAACTAAAAATATTAAAAGAAGAAATGTCGTACCTAACTTAATTGCCGATGTACCTATTGTTTTTTACTCGTTTCAAAATTCTGATAAGCTGTAGTAGCATTTCGCTAAAATAATTTTTTTAAGCTGTATTTTGTATAGTCTAGTTGGTAACTGCTTAATAAGATAAGGATAACAATAACCCATGGTGTTTAAACCAAACTCAAAGTTTACTACCGAACTATAGAGATGGGTGTTAAATTAACGAATCATGTTCGAAACACAATACTGCGCTCCAAAACAGTTGACGTGGCTTAAAATGCTGCTCAACTGAAATGGGACTGAGCAGGACATGTCTGCCGGATGCCGGATACTTACTTAATTTGACCTTAACAAAAAACAAACAGGGCATAGCTAAATAAAACCGTTTAAAAAGCTAGTAAGATTTTATCACTCAACTTACACTGATTTCGTATGAGCAACTTTTTTCAACAGCTCCTCTGTGACCACATCTTGATCTGGGAAGTTCTTCAGTAACGTGTCTTCCAGCTCGATTCGTCTCGCTTCAGGCAGTTTGTTAGACTGGTAGAGAAGAGCTCGAGCCACCGCCTTCATTTTTCTGTTAGATAAATTATTTATTAAATAAGTGGTCACACAGATCGACACAAAAAGTTGTAAGAAGTGTATACGTTTAAGACTAGCTCTACAACCGGAGCGTGTGTGTATTGTAATAGCACTGAAGGTAAAATACTCACTTTGGAACAAAGTCATTATACTTCTTGCCGCGCTGATTCGTCGCAAGCGGCGCATCACACATGTCAGCTAGCCGCTCACGCATCGCGTGGTCACGAATGTTGCTCAGCTGGTGACATTCAGCGCACAGCAGCACCACGTCGTGGGAAGCGTGCTCTTTCATGATCTCTGCAATGATAATATCAGACAATGATGAGGATGTATTGATTCACAAGGTAGACCCACTACCTGGCGAGGGGCCATACTCACGAACTAGTGGGGCCCGCTTAATGGCTAGTGACATTGCGGACCTAGACGGAGACGGTGGGATTAACTTTAAAATTGGTCTTTAGCAGCTCTTGACAGAGAAAGGTAGAAGCAAGCTACAGAGAATTTAAACAAGCAAAGAGACAAAAAAAAAATGTCTCAAAAAATTTACTACACTGTTATAAAGTCAGAGGACCAAACTAACCTGGAAACATTTTCCTATACTCTCTAGGCACGACATTCTTGCGAATGTAAGAGTTAGTGCTCCCACACACGACGCACTTGTTCTCCTTCTCTAGCTGGTAGTAGCGGCCGACGTCACCGACCGCTCGGCCGGCAGGTTCGAAACGAAGGCGCACGGTGAACGGATCCTCGCTCACTACGTCGCCTAGCTCTTTGTTCACGAACCTATAGAAATAAGACTCGCTTTTATTGAGAATTTATTTTTACCTTTGACAAGGGCAACTGTGTAACGTCATTCTTGGTTCTTATATCCGTTTTCACTGACACTATAGACTACTGGGAAAGTAAGTGTATCTTACCACAAAGCCTTCTTATTGTCGCATCTACACAGCAGTTCACCGTCAGGTGCTTCCAAGTAGCCGTTGTTGTAAAGAGGCTTATTGCGCATGGCGAGCTTATAACCCTTAGTTGGTACCAGTGGCGGCTCCTTAGTCCTTCCATCTTTTTCTTTGGCACTGATGAAATTGTTGAAATATAATTATTAAAACTGTTCAGAAATAATAAAAGTAAGCTTTACGTGCTCTATCTCAAAATTATGTTCCTTTTCAACTTTACAGTCTATGAGTCTACTGTCCTAAAATACTTTGACGGGATTTACCAGAGCGAGATACAAGATACAAGGTACGTAATACCTACTTAAACCTCTTGTATAGTATAAGTAAATAATAAGGAAAAGATAACATTGAATATTATGTTGTTATCTATTCCACCTGTCTTTATCTACTTGCTATTCACTTTAAACTGAAATCGATTAATTTCATTATTAGTAAACATGAGTTGTCAAATTAATACATTTTTCGTGAGTTGTTGTAAGCATATGAGAGCGAGATTGACGAGTCAATTTAATAACAGCAGTCTGTTATATTTTATTATTAAACTACATTAAAGTTACAAACAATCATATCACACTTACCCATCTTTTAATTTGACATGTTTCATTTTATATTGCACATCAGCATATTTTGAGCAATACTCGTCTAATTGTGACCAGACACTGGGACCGTTGGTGCCAAATAGCCAGGCTGTCCCCGTTTGTTTTCGTCCAAGTTGTTCCAATAAAATAGCGAAGATTTTGATAGCGACGTGTGCGTCGATTGCTGCGTATTGTACTTGTTTCTCTGATAATTCATCTGCTTCCCAATCACTGCATCGAATCTGGTGAAAAAATGTATACTTAATTGTAGGTTTTCCCGATAGCTACAACATAATAGACTCAAATCCAGAGAGAATAGATCACTAGGAAATTAGGGATTGATTGTTGACAACATCATTGTTTACCTACGTTCAAATAAGATTTAAAACCAACAGATTAGCATTAAGTACATAATAGTAATTAATATTAAGTTAAGAAATGAATAAAGGTAATAATAATGCATCTATTGTTACCATCCCGCATGACGAGAACCTCGTGAAAGCTGAGAAAGAGAAACAAATAAAATATGATGACTTGGCACACGAAGTTGTCGACATGTGGAATGTGAACTCGGCTATCATTGTGCCGATTGTCGTGACGGCCAATGGCCTTATAGCCAAGAGCCTCGACGACCATCTTTCGAGGCTCTCCTTAGGCGGTAGGATCAAGGGCCTGATTCAGAAGGCAGTACTCCTCGATACGGCTCGCATTGTGACGAGGTTCCTGTCTCTGGAGCCCTTACCACCGGTAGCTTGGACCCTGCTCCCGATACCGGCGGACCACTATTTTTTATATTTTAAATGTTTTTTATATGTTTTTTTTATAAGAAATATATAAAAATATAAATAATGTGTTAGAAAAACGAATAAAGGAAAAAATAATGCATCCAAAATATGTAAGTCTATTACATTCAATTGTGATACTTTGAACTTGGCGGGAATTAGAACAAGCAAAAACTCCCAAATTATTTTTAGATTAGGTAAACAGTTTATTTATTTTTGTAATCATCGCATCGATTTATCTATCTTATCTAAAATTCTTCTTATCTAAAAAACAGTAGTAATCAACCAAACTGTTTTAATCTTTATTGTTGACTGTTGCTTGAAGCAAGTTTATCAGACGGAAAAATGACGTGTATCACTTAGCACTTAGAGCATAAGTGGTTGCTACACATGTCATTGTAAATTGCAACTACAAAGAGTAAATGAAAAAGTTAACATTTATGTTTGTCACCAAAGCTGAGTTGCATGCCTGAGGATTTTTTTTTCTAATCTTACCCTCCAACTTTTGTCCAAGACAATGTCTAGCAGTGTAGACGACAGTGAGCCTAATCCACCAGCCTCAAGTCCATTCAGCTCAGCCAAATGCCTAATGTCCAGGGTAGACTTTAACAGCACTGAGTAATCGTGACTCAAATAATTGCCATCATCTGCAGCCGCTACACCTACTTTGTAGATAGTGTCATCTTCTAACAGGTCCTGAAATTTAATATTGTAATAGACTTTTTTCTACGATTTTCCATGTTATACTTGTGATATTTACCAGCTTAATATACTTACTTTTAAAGATGCAGGTATTACTTTCATGTTACTTAGCCTGAACAGGCCGCAGTACCCGTCAAATGAAGATAGCTGAACTAGGGCTACTGGCTGCCTCTTTCCATTGTCAGTCACCCATTCACAGTCAAATCCTAATGCTCTGTGATTCCGACATCGCCTGTAAATAGTACAGTTTTGCTTTTGTTTGATATTTTTAGAGAATTAATTAACATTTATGAATGAAAATAAAACCTTTTTGTACAAGTGTTAGTTTTTGAAGAGTATAGACATTTATTTTGTAAGTATTATAAAAATTGCTTATTGAAAAGTTAGAAAACACTAATGATAATAATTACCTCCTCAACTCTTCAACAACTTCATCACAATATTCTTCAGTGGTCACAGTATTGATGGTCAAGTAATCAAATAATTCTGCAGCAATATTTCGGCGTCCTCTTCTTAATTTATAAATTACGTACGAAACAGTACATCCCACAGCCAAAGCTGCTGAGGCGGCGTACAAATCATAATATTTCGTTGAAGCTTGCATTGAAACTTTATATATAAATTCACTATAATAAGTACACAACTGACGATAAACAATGTTTCTGTATTACTGAATGTCATGAACTAATTTTGTGTTTTTTAAATAGATATTTCAGTGACGTTACACTTTGTTTTATATGATTTGTGTTAAAGTGATTGGTATTTACTTCAAATTCATAATATTGCACCATTTCACTAGCCACAGCTGACAGCCAATTAATCTATCAAGTGTCAGTGTCATTGTCAACTTGACACGAGTATTCTGTTACTGTCACTTGCCAGCTGTCATCACTCGTGCATGCCCCTTGGATTGTTTGGCTGCGCTATGCATTTACACCTATATTATATCGATAATATGAAAAAAATATTATTTATGTTGATAATAAAACAACTTCAAATAACAACAACAAATAAACACAAAACGATTTTAAACAAATGTTTGACTGTTTATTTCACTCAGTTGGCAAACCTGATTGATTGAATGAATGAACATTAAAAATTACGTTCGGATATTTTAGAAATGAAACAGTATTTGTCTACGGATCAAATCGTTCACAATCACATTGACGAATATTGATAACCCTTATTGGCGCACTTTCGGTTGATTTGATCAAAGTTTTAGACGAGCTAAAGCTCTTGCTCACGACCGTTTTCTGGCCGGCACGACACTGGACCGGTCGTCAGTTATGTATATAGCACTATGGAAGCATGTTCATGATTTCAGCGCTAGTCTGTTCAGATTCGCGACATGGCCGGTTTAGCTGTGGCTACTGGCTAGGCCCGGCGCACGCGAGTCAAGTCAAGCACGAAACTTGTGAACACGAAACATGCGCGCAGCACATGGTATCAAAATTGCACCTTTTTCCGGCTAGAAACAGTTCGGTGTAGGTTTACAAACCTAAAGGACACATAAAACCGCGGCGTTGCCACCGCCGCTGCCCCAATATGAATACAATGTAGGGAAGGGACCATAGGGTCAGTACAGACCGAACGGAAAAATCCTCGTGCAAGCTCGAGCATCCTCTGGTGGCACACCAAGGCCAGAAACGCGCTTCGAGACAGTGCGACATTGAGAGAACGCTCAAGAGCGCGCGCTTCATCATGAGCCCACACCAAAAACTGGTATGTGGGGGTGAGCACGTCAGAACTTGGTTGCGCGGTCTCTCAGGTATCCTCGAGGACTCCCGAGAAAGCGCGAGGAGGTGCGCGACCTATTCGCGAACATGCGCGAGAAGGTGCGCGACCTATTCGCGAACATACGCGAGGAGATGCGTAACCTATTCGCGAACATGCGCGAGGCAATGGTAATACGGTCCTATTTTCAATGGAGCCAGAAAAATTGTGCGAGGATTTTTACGTTGCCTGAATTGACCACACAGAGCATCATAATATATTATACTGGTATTGATTGAGTATTTTACAAAGCCGCCGCCGCTATTGCCATATGTGTAAGATCCACATCAAAGGGTGACTAATGTCATGTTATACCGGGTGTAAACAGACCCTTCACATATCCGTCAACCAAGCATTCTGTACATCAAACTAAGTAACTTTACGCAAAAATTATTGCTGGGAATCGACTTTTTTTTTGGGGGTGAAAAATCACGTTTTACGGTAGGACTCGATGGAAAGCGCTCATAACATTGTGCTGATGAATGGATTGAATAGTATGAGGGTCGTGGATGATGTGTAAAGTAAAAATCTTACATTAAAAACTAGTATTTAAAAAAAAAACTTGTGAAAAAGTTGGAATTTTGACCCCCAATATCTCCGTAACTAGAAGGTCCCCAGGTATGGTCTAGAACAAAAAAATAATCACAGTGACGGGGAGAACAAGTGCCTTTCGTTTATGTTAAGGGTCCATTTACACCCTTTATATTGGTGGCAGGTAAAAACCGGTCGTGATTTCGTGAACCGTGAAGAAGAGCCCTTAAGCCGTATTACCCCAACTGCGGTAGAAATAAACAAAGGGCATAACTGTTTACGAAATAAAACAATCTTATCAACGTTCAGTTTATCTTTTTATATTTTATGTCATTAAGTTTTCTTTCTTATGGTTACCTGTTTTATTTAAATATAAAACAACCACAAATGTCTTTTATAATTCATATTATTCAAATACAAAACTGGGACACAGTCCCTTCGAGCGGTGGGTAGGATTTATTAGCATTATTTACAAATTCTATAGGTATAAAATATTTGTTTGGCTGTACAACACCTCACCATTTCTATTAATACATAGTAAGTATATAGACGTAGTTAAAAACACTAGGTATAAAAGTATACTCGCTCGTTCATTACTGTACAGTCAAGAGAATAAATATATTACAAAATTTAAAATCTATTTTTATGACATAACGATTGCAATTTTTTGAAAATAACTCTTCATTACTGTAGTTTCGAAAATACAATGTTCGTAACACGACACAAATTCTATCAAAACTAAGAGAATTTAGCTTCTCTATCTTGAAAAGTGTTACGTATTCATGCTCAAGACTGTACAACATACATCAATCGATATAAAATATGTTTTAAAATGCCGAGTAGTTAACATAAAGCACATTACACCTACTCAAATATGATCGAAATACGCAACTCACTCATGATATGACTACTGGTGAAGTATCGAGAAGTCACGCTGCACCAGTCCTAACCAAATAATCACTTACAAAAATATACGCCCACTTTATTGGGTAATATAAAAATATACACCAAATTTGCCCGCGGCTAAGCTTGCTTGCGGGAACGTTTAAAATGTAGCCTGCGACAATCGGGGATAATGTAGCTTCTCATTAGTGAAACAATTTTCGGAATCAGACTGTAGTTTCGAAGATTACCCCCTACATTCAAACTTACAAACATTACGTCTTTATAATCTTAGTATTGATTAAATAGATTATAGAAAAAATCAAAATGGCCCTAACGATAACCTTTAATTTAAAATCTAGCTTCAAAAGCAGCTTTTTATAGCCCCTAGGTTTCTTACGATAAGCTTTGGCTCTCTTTTTCTCTTGTACAAAATAAGGTACTTTAAAAAAAATAACAAATATTTTAAATTGTAGTCAATCCAATGGGTTCTAGGTCTTCTAGAGTGATAAGCCCTTGTCTAAATCTATCTCGTAACCTGAAACAGAGAATGATCAATTTTACTAAATGAGAATATCTTAAATTTGTGGTTTCGAGATGGGCCAGTAAGGGTCCGTTTGCACCAAGCGGAAAAATTCTAAGACAATGCGTCTCCTCGCACGCGCTCGAGGTTTCGCGAGCGCCCAATTTTATGCTTAAAAGCAATACTGATACAGTCCTTTTTTCAGTGACATCAAAAACGTGCGCGAAAATTTTTGCGCTTGGTGGAACTGGACCCTAAGGGCACCTTAACCGTTGTAAAATGGAAAACAGTCTTAGGAAACCTTCCTATTATTTTTGAGAAATTTCGATCCGGCATTCAGTTTCAGACTCATTTCTATAATTATGTTGTATGGTAAGACAATTAAGTAGCTTTTTTATTGAATCTGATAAATGCAACACAACCTGCGCCGATGTGGACATTACCAGTTTCATCATGAAGGTCCTTGTCCAAGACAAGTTGTTGTTATACTTGGATTCAAGATTCGATCGAGAAATATTTTTTCTTCCGTTATCCGCTGTCAGTGGTCATGCCATCATTCGCTCATTTTTCATTTATAACCTCACACGATCCATCCACCTTTCCTTTGGACTATTCCCACTAACAATATTATCACTATTCCATTCCAACCAATCACACCATTGCATTGGTTACAAAAAAAGCCATTGACAAAAGTTCTTACCTCTCCTCATTATGTCTGGCGGACCATAGAGTAGGCATGTATAGAGGCTTCATAGTTTTCAAAAAATGGCTGCGCCACATCTCCTCAAGTTGAAGTAGACCTCCGTTCTTCACATAATAGTCCACTACCTTTGCACCGTGAGATTCATAGCCTTCCGTGTCAAACCTGGAAAACATAAAAAGATTGATTTTATTAGAACTGATTCACGTTTGTCGTAATAATTCCGATTTATTACAATGCTAAAAAAAGGTGGATAGAGAAAATTTAAAGAAAATCAGATATTTAGCGTTAAAAAAAAACTTGTAATCTAGAATATCTCAAAATGCTAGAAAGAGAAGCTGGAAGGACGGAAACCGCCTCAAAAAGCTAGAAAGATGGGAAAGGGAAATATTTCAATAACCTAAAAAAGACAATTTCTCAAGATGCGATTAAAAGAAGATATTATACATCAACAAATGAGGAAAATGTTGAGTATGAATGTAGATGGCTATAAGAGTTGAGGAAGTTAAAAGAAACGATGGAGGGACTGTGTGAAGGATGATATGGCTAGAAAGGAGGTGACTGCAATACTGACTGGTGACTGTTCATACAATTCAGTTCTGGGTTAAGCTCGCCTTTGTAATGTTTTTACATTGACAAAAAGAATAAGTTAAGGTTTGATGTTATCACTTTGAGTTCAAACCGACGTTCCTAAGCAAAAACCAAGTTGAGAACCGAGTTTTGTAGTTAATTTTGTATTAAGGACGTTATAACGGTCGGAATAAACTTCAAAATACAAAAACCAGCTCGAAATAAATGGAAATTATTTACTACCCCAATACAAATTTTTTTTCTGCCCATTTGAATTAAGAATATGAGTAATAGACAAGTATGGAACAACCTGCTCTCCCGACCCCAAATAAATTAGAATATGGGGAGGAGAATGATAAAGATAATATCAACACACAGCGAGATTTTCTTGGTGCTTGAATATCATTGTCTGGAGCGCTGGTGGTAAGAATTTGTGAAATAATACGTAGCCAAAAGATTCATCTATAAATACATACACAACTTGAATATCACAAGCTTCATTCAGCAACTCTTCAGTGACCTCTTCCTGGTCGGGGTAATGCTGCAACAAGATGTCTTCCAAATCCTTCCGCCTTTGCTCCGGCACTTTGTGGGATAGGTACTTCAGGGCACGCGCGCAAGACCGGATTCTTCTGTGGAGAGAAAATGTTTCAAAATGTTAAAAATCATCATACATTCTTTTCTCAATTATGTTTGGGACGGCTACCAGTCTTCAATTAGATCAGTACTAAGAAGTAAGTGCGAATAAGGCGGACGGACATTTCTTGTATGAGATCATAAGGTAAGGTAGGAAGGAGGCAGTAGCGAAGGGTCAATTTTTTTAAAAGGTAAACCGGAGTACATGTCTTTAATGTGATTTTATTATTTGTCTATGGAATAGAAGGGAAGGGAAGCTGGTAGGAATCTAGTTGTATGGAACCTTCGCCACTGGTAGGAGGTAGCTGTTGTTTTTCGTTGTAGAATCAAGGTCCAAAGTTTATAATTTTACTCTCCTTTTTTATATCGACCTGCAATTAGGTTGACAGCCAGCACTTTTGAACGTCAAGTAGGAAGTTAGGAAGACAGTATAAGAGAGTCCCCCAAAACGACCGCGCAACAGTTTTTAGAGTTTTAGCTTGGAATTGGCGGATAAAGTTACCAGCAACACATCAGCCTGTTAAGTTAAAATAATGAAGAAAGAACGCCTTGCTGAATTTAAGGCGTAATAAATTTGAAAGTTACTCTTACAGGCATGCTAAAAAGAAGAGGATATCCATACTAAAATAATAATAATAAAGCTAAATAGTTTGTTTGTACGAACTCACTAATATCTACAACTACCAATTGGATTCGAAATAGTTCATTTTGATACAAGTGGGGAAACTTTGTCATTGCAACCCAGACATAATTCACACCCGAGCCGTAGGCGAGGCTATTATGAGGAGTCAAGAACTGCAATGTCATAGTTTCTCCATTCTTTTTGCACGTGATAGCCCTATTCTTTAAGTAGGTTATAGGTTAACATGAAACCGCGGGGTGCAGCTAGTGGTGATATATCCAAAAAGGTGAGGCCTCCTTACTTTTTATTGACGTCCTCGTAAGTCTTCTTGCCTCGTTTCTCGTCGGACATGGGCGCGTCGCACTGCTTGACGAGGAACTCGCGCACCGACTTGTCGAAGATATTGCTCCGCTTGTGGCACGGCGCGCATAGTAGGATCACATCGTGGGAGGAGTGGTCTTTCATGATCTCTGTAATTTAGTTCATACAATTCAGTTCTGGGTTAAGCTCGCCTTTGTAATGTTTTTACATTGACAAAAAGAATAAGTTAAGGTTTGATGTTATCACTTTGAGTTCAAACCGACGTTCCTAAGCAAAAACCGAGTTGAGAACCGAGTTTTGTAGTTAATTTTGTATTAAGGACGTTATAACGGTCGGAATAAACTTCAAAATACAAAAACCAGCTCGAAATAAATGGAAATTATTTACTACCCCAATACAATTTTTTTTTCTGCCCATTTGAATTATGAATATCCGAGTCATCGTATTGTAGGCTTACTTAGGGTGGACTAAATTGTTGGACATACCATGAACGTTTGGCACAATTTTGGTGACCGACTAATATGTATTTTTACAACGAAGGGAGCTTAAATCATAAGAGGAAGTCTGAAAGTGGCACCGGTGACTGAAAAGTTGTGTGGACATGTGATGCGGAGGAATGAAGAAAATGTTGAGTATGAATGTAAATGTCTATAAGAGTAGAAGAAGACCAAAGAAACGATGGGTAAACTGTGACGATATGGCTAGAAAGGAGCTGACTGCTGAGACGACGAGTAACAGAGAAGTATGGAAGAAGAAGACATGCTGCGCCGACCCCAAATAAATTGGGATAAGGGCAAGAGGTTGACAGCTCAGCTCATACACAAAACACGATCTAAGAATCAAACTCACCTGGGAAATTCTTCCTATACTCTCTAGGCACTACATTTTTTCGGATGTAAGAGTTAGAATCCCCACACACGACGCACTTATTCTCCTTCGTCAGCGTGTAGTAGCGTCCTGTGTCGCCGACCGCGCGACCAGCTGGCTCGAAGGTGAGGCGGACTGAGATGGGATCTTCTTTCAGTAACACTGCTAGACCTTTGTTTACGAACCTGTAGAAAAGTTGTTGTGTTATACAGGGTGTAGCAAGACCCTTAACGAAGCCATCAACCAAGCAGTCTGTACATGTCACGTGGTGGCTTCCGGCCACCATAGGCGCGGGCCTGTGGACAGCGAGTTATGGGCTAGCTCGCCGTCCGGCCGTCTTATGACGACAGGCCGTGTCGAAGGCCAAAAAAAAAAAGAAAAAAAAGCGTTTTGTACATCAAACTAAGTAACTTTAAGCAAAAGTTATTAAAAAAAAAAACTTGTGAAAATGTTGGAACTTTAACCCCCAATATCTCCGTAACTAGAAGGTTCCCAGGTATGGTCTAGAACAAAAAAAATATCGCAATGACGGGGAGAACAAGTACCTTTTTGTTTCGTTAAGGGTCTTGTTACACCCTTTATATTGACTCATAGTGACTGTCGCATGCAACCGTTATTCTTCACAATCATACTTATACAGGGTGGAAAGTACACTGACGCAGAATCGGTTAACAGGTATTCAGAGCATCATTCTGAACTTTTTATCGGTAGTTAAAAAAAAACAACTGTTCCTTACATTTTGACTGTAAGTATTGCACCTTTGTAGGAAACAGTTGACTTTATTTTATAATTTCACATAATTTTCTATGTGGTACGGGGGTTCACAATTATGTAGTGAATACGTGGTAACCGTTTGTGCGACAGTGTCCCTTCCACAGTGTATAGCGGTCGCAGCGTTTGTGATCAATAGAAGCTATGCAACAGATTGTAGTTAAATTATAATAATCGGAGAGCTGTCTCCGCTGAAGAAAGCACCGCACAAGTCATGAAGAAGCTTGTGTGCAGGACTATTACCAAGCTAAAATGTTCCCGCAAAGCATTTTGCCTTGGTACCTGCCTACATGGTATTGCAGATTTGGAGAGGGTTTTCTGAGCAGCAGCCCGCCGCGGAGTCTATCTTGCTCGATATATGTTCGGTTGATAGCAATAGGCTCGCTCTCTTTTACGTGGTCTTAAACATAACTGCCGAAATTTAGGTGTATTATGTACAGCTCTGCCTAACCCTACGGGGATTACAAGGATGAAAATGTTAAGTTAACAAAAAGGTTGTAAAAACAAGTGCATCTCACCACATAGCCTTCTTCTTGTCGCAGGTACACAGCAGTTCACCATCGGGGGCATGTAGGAAGCCGTTGTTGTATAGAGGCCGTTGACGCATGGGAGCGTACCGCTTTGTTACCGCTACCAAGGGCTCCTTGACACGACCGTTTCGCTTTTCTTTGGCGCTGTTGAAAAATGTCTGTATTAGGATACAGATTGTAGAGGACTTATCTTATCATCTGCCTAGCCCTTTCCTAACAATGTTGGGGTCGCCTTTCAGTCTAACCAGATGCAGATGAGCATGGAGTAAAGTGACTGAATATCTGACCTCAGCCTCACATCCCAGTTAATGGGTAACACGATACCCGTTGGCAACACTGGTTGTCAGTCTACTCGTACCGGTTGTCAAAGATCTACGAATGATCGCCGGGAACAACACAGACGGGCGCCAAGGGTATCTCAAAGCCGTCGCATACATCATTTATTGGAATCAAACTTATTCAACCATGTTTCTCAATGAATAGGCTTAAGGAACTGAGGAAAATCACTTCATCCTAAAGCTTTGGTAGTTAATTAAAAGGTAAAACTGCCGTATGAGAACGCGGGTATTGCCCAATAATCATTAACCCCCCTGTAACAAATAGTAAGAAGTTCACTATGATTCAGCGTTATTTCCTGTAACATTAATGATTATTGTAGTACTAGTTCACTACATAGGCGCCAAGGTAAGTATTACACCAGATATTGAAATATTTTCGTAGAATCTTACATAGGCAGAAATCGAATAGGTCGACTTCCAATATTTCACATGGAGCGACTGCCTATCTGACCTCCACAACCCAGATAATACTGGGTAATACGGTACCCTTTGGTAATACTGGTTGTCAGACTTTCCGGGACACTGACTCACCTGTAACGACTGTCAAAGATCTACAAATGACAGCCGCAGAAATGAGTAGGCAGAAATGCTTACGATGTATTACGACAGCACTGATAAAAAAAAGTTCAAAAGTCAGCTTTTGTACTATTGGGGATTATCCCTTATTTATTGGCGGAGGAGAGGTCGTGAGATCGACCAACTCCATCTGTTTGTTTACAAAAAACCAAATCAATTTCTAGAATATTGAAAGACTACTACTGGGGTTAACAGCACATCGAAACCAAAATGTAGCAACATAGTGGTAGAAAAATTATGAAGGACTTGTTCGTGACCACAGCTTCGCCCTGAGTTCGAAAATTATCCCAAGGGACCATACTATCGGGAAAAAAAGTATTTTATGTCCATCCATGTCACGGTGTATTGGTGTAAGTACTGCCATTACTTTTTTTTTTATAATAGGTATTTTAATAGTTTTAAAGTCGATTTTATTACAGCCTATATGTTATCCAAGTCATAGTCTATGTGTGAACTGAATTTCATCCAAATCCGTCCACCTTTTGCAGCGTGAAGGAGTACCATACCTACACACACACGCACAAACTGTCGCATTTATAATAGAAGTGTGATTTTTACCTAAAGTCTAGTTCTCATCAGAAAATCTGATACTCCCAGCGTGCGGGCCTAGATATTCTTCTCTTTTGCAGCAACCCAATATTCTAGGAAGAGCGCATGTTGAGTAAGGCGCACGCTTTAAAAATGTATGTCTTTTCTTTGATGCCAAGATATCTTATTTAAATCTAATGATTCCAAGAAGCAAGCAAGAAAAGGCGCTCCCTCGCCGGGAGCACTGGCCTGCAATGTAACAGTTCAGATTCGAGCATTACCTACAGCAGTGAGTGACGAGGACTGAGCATTTTAGTGCGAACCTGCACGCGTAACATGACCACCGTAGAAACGGGTTTTTTAGACGGAAGAATAGACAAAATGACAGATTGTGTCGACACAATGACAGATTTCTTTGCACTATCTGTCATTTTGTCGATTCTTCCGTCAACGAAATCCTTGTCTACGGTGGCCATGCTACGCGTGTTGTAATGATACAATTTGTAACACTCACTTGTTTCTGAATAAAATCGAATCTTGGATCGCCTATAATGTAACAATAACAGGCGAATGCTCACCGCGAGCGTCTATTTATAACTTAATGCTTAAAAACGAATCTAGCATCGTTACATTACAGGCGAATGTGTCGCTGAGGGAGCACCTTAATAGTAATAAATGAAACTCACCCATTTCTTAATTTGACATGTTTCATTTTAAAATGCTTGTCAGCATACGTAGAGCAATGGTCGTCTAAATGCGTCCACACGCTGGGGCTGCTAGTGCCAAAGACCCAAGATAACACGGTTTCCTTCTTTCCAAGCCTTTCTAATAACATTGCGAAGATCCTGATAGCGACGTGTGCGTCGATAGCTGCGTATTTTACTTGTCTCTCTGTTAATTCTTCGGCTTCCCAGTCACTGCAACGGACCTGGTGAAGAGATGAGGAGTTAAGACAAGTGGCAACAATAAAGTATGTGTGATCGTTCATACAATATTTATGTGTGTTCATTATTATGGAGTTTCTTGTCCATTCGATTCCATACGAATTACTTATGCGAATAGGCAACTAGAATCAATTTATTTGCCTTTAGAGTTTGACGTTCAAAAGTGTCTTTTAATGACCTAATTTAAATAAATGGTTTTCTTTGACTTTGTACGAAGTGATCTAGGATGATTTTTGGTTGCGATGCATGCATGGTTGGTTGCATGCCTTTAATGTTGGTCCAAACCTTTGATGAGATGATTCAAATTCAAATTCAAAATATTTTATTGTGGGCATATGTTAGTTACATGTCTAAACAATAAATTTAAGTTCCAATATGTCCTGCTAAAAAGGCATACAATAATTATATAGTGGCATTACATTTAAAATTATTTTACATGTCAAATTTGGTTATTATAAATGTCAAAATATGAATATACAGTCAAATTAATACATGGTCAACAATTCATTCAATGGTTCATGAATCAGATACACCTTATTTATGAAGCACTTGGGCAGCATTGCTCTTTTATACTTACAAAGACATTAAGATATAAGCCCGCAGTAAGACATTTACAACGACATAAGTACCGCAATGTTACGACGAGTTGTTAATAATATTCCTCGCGACATTTTTAAACATTTAAAGGTGACCCATCATTTTAGCAGCAGGGACGCTATTTCTGGAGTATTGCAAAACAGTTCGCGCCCATTGCGTTAGTTTGAAATTGGTCGAAGTCATTCCCTCATTTTTCGCGGTTTATTTTTTGACGTTTCTGTTTCAGTTCGTTGTGCTCATTATATTGTAAACGCGTAGGATATGTGTCATCAAGGGAACAAAAGTCTTTGTTACTGTTGGTAGTGGGCTTATCAGTACTATGTGCATTCTACACATCATTTTATATTGCGCAACTCATATATTTGCATCTATACAAATATTATAAAGAATAAAATTTGTTTGTAAGTTTGTATGTAGGTGGTAATCTTCGGAATTGCTGATCCGGTTCCGAAAAATCTTTCACTTATGGGAAGCTACATTATATAAGGAAGCGAAGCCGCGATCA
Source organism: Noctua janthe (assembly GCA_910589295.1). NCBI lineage: Eukaryota > Metazoa > Arthropoda > Insecta > Lepidoptera > Noctuidae > Noctua > Noctua janthe. The sequence continues at coordinate 4,033,690 of OU342556.1, read as the reverse complement.
AAAGCTGGTATGAAATAAAGACACTTTTTTCATCATATTGAATAACGTCTACTGTGACCTGGCTACACTGTAGACGAGTGCAATCTAAGAACTGATGTGACGACATATCAAAGGATCGATATTCCTGCGCTACCGTCAAAACCGAATCGAAATCTATTTTGCAGTTAAAACATCAAAACAGTCACAGACAGACACGAAAATGACTTTGTTGTATACTACTGATAGAAATAACATTCTTACCCTCCAACTTTTATCCAAGACAGCTCCTAGCAGGGTGGCAGACAGCGTGGCCAAGCCACCGGCCTCGAAACCGTTCAGTTCAGCCAAGTGTCTCACATCCAAGGTAGATCTTAACATCACGTCGTAATCACTGCTCAGGTACTTCCCATCGTCTCTGGGCGCTACGCCCACTTTGTAGATCGTGACGTCTTCTAGAAGATTCTGAAAATAATGAGATACATAAACTCACGCTTTTCTCCCATCGGGTTAGGCGGAAACTATAGTAAACCACCTACTAGGATCCGGAGTTTCGCTTGCTAGTTTACTTTGACCTTGCATCTAAATAGATGCAAGGTCAAAGTAAACTAGCAAGCATATAGATTTACACATTGATTTCAAATCCATGCGAGTCACGCTTCGAGTACATATATTGTGAGTATTGTGACATCACATCATAATGCTGATGCAATATTAACAAATGTTGGAGGAGTCTAATATTATCCTGTTAGGCGCCGTCTACCTACTCGTACTCGCGGTTTTACGCTGAGTGTGTATGACGTACTATTTGATTCGCGCGGATGGTGGGTACGTACATAGAATGAGTCGTGGATTTAGTAGATTCCCGCGTGAATTTGTTTATGTTTAGGTAAAATCGACCTTGTGATGGGATACTTCTAAGATTGCATATTAATTGCATGATTGTAGCATGGCGAGGGCCGCCCCCTGCTAGATAGAATGACGAATTGAAAATGGTGGCTGGGACAGACTGGATGCGGATAGCAAAGGTCGGGGCTTTGTGGAGCAGCTTGGGTGAAGCCTATCTTTGTGCATCAGTGGACTGACCAATGTCTGTTTTTGCTCTAAGACTAATATGACAAGTAGGTTCTAGTTTCGACCTTAGTAAAGTCAACTTTTTGACAAAAATAGTAAAGCAATTTTATAAAGTCAACTATATCATACTGTAGGTAGATCATTGTTCTGGAAGCTGGCACACCATGACATTCAATATTGATTCTTATTGCAACTGCAATAACACACACATTCATACTAAGAATGAAAACTCATGCTATTTATAACAGTTTTTTTATCTTGCACATGTTCAATGTCTGGTATGCAACATTGATAACTCTTTTCGCACGCGACAGTCTGTATCTCACCATGATTTTGGCTTATGTGCAGTGTGCCACTAGGTATCTGTGGCGACAAAGAAAATAAATACGTATTTTGAAATTCTTTTCAAATTTTCTTTTAAATATTTTTTATGCTTTTTGCAGAGTATGTAAGGATCATTTCTGACAGACTAATTCACTTCTTTTGAGAAACTTTTCATTCAATTACTAGCCAGATTATTGTTTACAAATTCAGTTTATTTTTATAATTCCCCAGTGAGCAGAGCAAATGACACTTAAACAACTAACTGAGAACACAAATAATTTAAGGGGCTTTTAAATAACATCACACCTTTGATCCCCAAAGGGTCAGGCACAGGCATACCCAATATTACACCCATTTTTCCCCAGTTATGTTTTTGAAGTCCCATGTAATAGAGGGCGAGCCTATAGCCATCAACCAGGCACAAATCCAGACTCCATGCTGCTACTCAGAAATTAATGATGGAAACACCCACTAACACTGACCAACCTGGGAATTTAACCAAGGACCTCATGTTCAGCAGTCACGCTTGCGAGAACTAGACCATCAAGGCAATTGAAGGGAATTCTCAGAAGTACTAAATTAATATACTTACTTTTAATGATGCAGGCACTGCTTCCAAAGCATTCAACCTGAACAGGCCACAGTACCCATCAAAAGAAGATAGCTGAACTAGGGCTACTGGATGCCTCTTTCCATTGTTGGTCACCCATTCACAGTCAAATCCTAATGCTCTGTGTTTCTGACATCGCCTGAATGGAAATAAAATTTTATATCAACCTCTTTTTATGACTAGATTAGTCTGTTCTTATGATCAGCACATAAAAAAACAGCGGTTCCATACATTTTGCCTGTGTAGGCATTACACTTTTGAATGGCAAAGCTGTTTTTTTTATAATCAGAATACGTAGCAGCTGTATTCTTAGGCTAGGTTGAGTAACTTTTACTTATTTTGCAATATAAATCTCTGTGGGATCCCAAAGGAAGAGCAAAAATATTAAAATAAATATATTTCCCTCCATAAATATTAACTAAATTGTTTTTGCTATGTTATTGTAAACAAAGTCGTTTGTTTACAAATAATGCTCTAGTAACAAAGATTATTACCTTTTCAACTCTTCAACAACTTGATCACAAGATTCTTCAGTAGTTACAGTCTTGATAGTCAAATAGTGAAACAAATCCGCAGCATTTCGACGTTCTTTTCTTAGTTTGTAAAAAATATACGAAATGGAACATCCTACAGCCAATGCAGCTGTGGCCGCACACAGTTTATTTCTCGTTGAAGTCTGCATTATAACTTTGTTAAAATTCACTAGTTAAATAAGCACTAGTTTACAATAATGTTCACTGTTTATAAATGTTCATGAAATCATGAAACCAAAACTATTACAGAACAATAAATTGACAACGTGTGAAATAGATGAATGTCTCTCCATTAATGACTGCAGACGTATTTTGCGTTTGTTATATAGTCATGTGTTGATGGAAATCTACTCTGTTACTTTTATTTCCGGTTGTCGATTCATAATAATATTGCTTCAGCTTTTAATACACAAAGTGTAATTTTGGCTAGGTTACTAGTGTTCGTGTTTGTGTTGCGATTGTGACGTTTATGACGGGACACCTAATACCACAGAATAAATCTAGCGAGGGACACCACAGAGCATCATGCCTGACAACCATAGATAATACACTATCCAGAACGGAATAGGCAGGGAGTTTAAGATTTCATGGTTTTCCTTTAATTTAATTTATCATATTTATTAGAGAGACCGTTATGATTGACTATCGATTGATGCCATAAAAGTACAGGTGTTATTTTTTTGGAATTTAGCCAGTTCGATTCCCGAATGTGGCAAGCGAATTTCCGAAAATCTTTGAATGCAGATTAATTTCTCTATAAAAATAAAAGAATGTTTCCTTTGAGTAAAATTTTCGATCTCCAGTATTACTTTCCCTCCAGGTGGCGTTGAAAAATTCCATCCATATTAATATAAAATACTGACAGCAAGGCAGTTTTCACACCACGTTTCTGTAGGACCACAAAAATAAATGGTTTTTTTGTTATACGTGAGAAAACAACATGGCAGTTTTTTGTGAATAGTCTAATGCGCAGTGCAATTATCATTTCGAGTTCAAAAATTTATATCTGAACTGGCAAGTTGTAATTTTATTGGTAGTGGCAACTTCGTCGATAAGCCGTCAAATAAATTAAGGCATGTTTCGTTGATTTGTGCGATATTTTTGTTGTAAATGATACATTTATTGATTTTAGATAATATCTTGTTACAACAATAATGGCACGGGACAGGAGTCCTGAGCGAAGACGTTCGCGATCACGAGAACGCCGTGACAAGGACCGTTACGAAGAGCGTGAGCGTGAGTCCCACCGCGACAAAACAAAACGTCGAGAACGGTCTCGAAGCCCTAGGAAAGAACGAGAAAGGTCACGAAGTCCTAGAAAAGAAAACGATCGGCCTCGGAGCCCCGCACGAAAAGATAAATCCAGGAGTCCCGCAAGAAAAGATCGCGAGCATGGTCGATCTCGCAGCCCCAAGAAACGTGATGGTAAAGAAAAGGAATCGGACAGCCGAAGGAAACATGATGATAAGGAAAAGTCAAAGGGCAAGAAAGACGAAGAGAGTAAACCTGAGGAGGAAGAGCCTCAAGATGGAAAAGATGATGACTCAAAACCCGTAAAGAAAGAACCATTGTCTCTGGAGGAACTACTTGCTAAAAAGAAAGCAGAAGAAGAAGCCCGTAGTAAACCAGTCTTCTTGACTAAAGAACAAAGAGCTGCGCTTGCTTTGGAACGACGACAAAAACAAGTAGATGCTATCAGAGCCAATGTTGACAGACCTTCTATAACAACAATCGATCTTACAGGACCCTCCCTCTCTAAAAGGGAAGAAGAAATGAAGAAATATAGAGATGAAAGAGAATTGATGAGAGAAAAGGAAAGGGAAAGAAGAGATGAGAGAGAGAGGGAAAGAGAGAGAAAGTATGAAGAAAGGAAGGCTAATATGAATGACCGCAGGGGTGGTGGAGATGACAAAAAAGAGAAAAATGAAGAAGTTTCCAAAACAAAAGACAAAGAGCGTGAAGAAGAAGCCATTAAGGCTCGTTATTTGGGCATTGTTAAGAAAAAACGCAGAGTAAGAAGATTAAATGACCGTAAATTTGTGTTTGATTGGGATGCATCAGAAGATACTTCTAATGATTATAATGCTCTGTATAAGGAAAGACACCAAGTTCAGTTCTTTGGTCGTGGTCATATTGCTGGAATAGACATTAAGTCTCAAAAGAAAGATTACAGCAAGTTCTATGGCAATCTGTTAGAGAAACGCAGGACAGAATTAGAAAAAGAACAAGAGAAGTTGCGTCTTAAGAAAGTTAAGAAGAAGGAAGACAAACAAAAGTGGGATGACCGCCACTGGTCTGAGAAGGAACAGGATGAGATGACTGAGAGGGATTGGCGAATCTTCAGAGAGGACTATAATATCACCATCAAAGGAGGTAGGATTCCTAATCCAGTCAGAAATTGGAAGGAAGCTGGCTTCCATGCAGATATTATGGAAATTATTAATAAAGTTGGCTATAAGAGCCCTACACCTATCCAGAGACAGGCTATTCCTATTGGTTTACAAAACAGGGACATCATTGGTGTTGCTGAAACTGGTTCTGGTAAAACATTGGCTTTCCTTATTCCTCTTTTGACTTGGATCCAATCTCTCCCAAAAAGTGAACGCTTGGAAGATGCTGATCAAGGGCCATATGCCATTATTTTGGCGCCAACTCGTGAGTTGGCGCAACAGATTGAAGAAGAGACAAATAAATTTGGAATTCCTTTGGGCATTACATCTGTTGTTGTAGTGGGAGGTCTTTCGAGAGAGGACCAGGGTTTCAAACTGAGGTTGGGATGTGAGATAGTCATTGCGACTCCCGGTCGTCTTATCGACGTCTTAGAAAACAGATATTTGGTATTAAATCGTTGTACCTACGTTGTCCTCGACGAAGCTGATCGTATGATTGACATGGGTTTCGAGCCCGATGTGCAGAAGATTCTAGAATACATGCCAGTTTCCAACATCAAACCAGATTCGGACGCCGCTGAAGACGCCTCCGTTTTGCTAGCTAACTACAACTCGAGAAAGAAGTTCAGACAAACTGTGATGTTTACGGCGACTATGCCTCCCGCTGTAGAGCGTCTAGCAAGAAGCTATCTACGTAGACCGGCTATAGTATACATCGGATCTGTCGGCAAGCCTGTAGACAGGACAGAACAAATCGTTTACATGATTGGCGAGAACGAAAAACGCAGGAAGCTGACGGAAGTATTGCAGAGAGGAGTCGAACCTCCGATTATCATCTTTGTCAACCAGAAGAAAGGTGCGGACGTTCTTGCTAAAGGTCTGGAGAAGCTGGGTTTCAACGCCTGTACTTTGCACGGTGGTAAAGGGCAAGAACAGCGAGACTTCGCATTGGCCAGTCTTAAGAACGGCTCGAAAGATATTCTGGTGGCGACAGACGTCGCTGGTCGTGGTATCGACATCAAGGACGTTAGTATGGTCATCAACTACGACATGGCGAAGACTATTGAAGATTACACGCATCGTATTGGTCGTACCGGTCGTGCTGGAAAGACTGGTAAAGCCATGTCGTTTGTGACTAAAGAAGATTCGGGGCTTTTCTACGATCTGAAGCAAGTGTTGCTGACGAGCTCCGCGTCTACTTGTCCGCCAGAACTGATGAACCATCCAGAGGCCCAGCACAAACCTGGCACTGTAGTCACCAAGAAAAGGCGCGAAGAAATGATATTTGCATAAGTGTAACTGAATGTAACATTTTCTCTATGTAAGGTGTTATTATTGAATAAAAACCGTAGTAAAAATATAATTTGTTTATTTAATTACACATTGATTGTATTACACTTTTACTAACAAACAATAAATAAATTTAATATTTCCCTAAATTGGTTATGGTTGTTGACTATTACATTCCGGTTCACCTCACGGCATCGACACTGCAATGGAAAGTCTTACATTACTAATGCTTTTTATTTTTCGAGTGCAACACAAATTAGCATCGCGTGTGGTTGGATTAGATTTTAGAAGTTTTTAAGAATACCTAAAGAAGTCAAATCATTGGAAAAATAACAGTATACCCAAACCTATTGGATGAAAACACTAAGGGCGACTCTACAGAAGCGGAGACGAGAGATGTTGTAAACCTTCTCGTCTCCGCTTAGCTTTAGTGGAAACGGTTCAGCAGAGAAGCGAGATATCTCTTAATTGTTTAGCCCAGCGGAGACCAGAAGAGATGTGAGCGGTGTGTGTGCTGTCTGCGGTGATGCGCTGCACCGCTTTGCACATTTGCCGAGCCTGGTGGATACCACCACCCTAGCTTTTACGCATCTCCGCTCGTCTCCGCTTTGGTGGAGTCCGGGTCGAAATTAGGATCACACTAGTACATACTCGACTTACACAGAATTTTTCATTAATAAATGTTAATGTAAAATCAATAAATGTTGCCTGGGCCTATTATAATGTTCAATACATTGTGCCACTGGGGTATAAACACAATATGTAAATCTTTCACCCGGTTTCTAGATCTCGAATCAAAACCATTTGCTAACAAATGGTCAAGGTGTTAATTGCTGTGTGAATTATTTTGCTGCCTGAATTATCAACAGCCAATCGGATCTCTTGAAATTATATCGTTAATTTTTGTTTCAGAAAGTGAGTGTTAATATAATTAATCTACTGTAATGCAGGTGCAAAAAATCTCTTGCACTCGGATTGCACCATGTTAGACATGATATAAATGACCGTGTGACGTAATATTACATCGTGCATCACACATGTTTTAACACACGCAACATTGCCGAACAGTTTCGAATGGTAAACAGGACATTGGCTACAATGAGCAAAATAGATTTGAGTAGGGACTTTATTGTGTGACGCATAAGTTCCCTGACAGACGGTACTTTTGAGAAATGAATAGATACACATAAACATCTTGTGAAACAAAATGATAACATATTTTCCGTAACTGCTCAAAAATGCTAAAATCAGCAAACATGACCTATGATCCGTTGAAGGCCCCGGGAGTACTGCCACGGGATGCGAGAAGTCGAGAAGCTCAGAACCGGCCAGAGCCAATCCGGCGCTTTGGAGAGGCCTATCTAGAGAGGTCTTTCGAAAAATATGATGATGATGAACGCATATACCTTCCTTTTTTCATGTAGGAATGATGGCTTAATGGCTACCTACTGTCTGCATTTGTGGTAGATTTATTACAGGCTAAAACCTCATTGAGTCCTATGAGTCGGGAGTGTGGGATCCACCCCAGCCGCGAAATGTTGGTCTGCCATGAAGACTAGTGCGTCTAGGCAAAGTGACGCTGTTCCGTGTGTGCCTCCAGCACCCACGGAACAGCAACCTCTTGATGAAATCAATACTTTTTAATGTCTCGGCTATAATATTTTTTTAAAACTATAATAATTATACCTTTTCTAAAAATGTCTATGATAATACGAACCTGAACTTGGACATGGTTTTTCTTCTTCTTCTTCTCGTGGGAATAAATATTCTGAAAATCAGTGTAACACAAAATTAATAAATTCATCAATTTAATCCTGAGCAAAGATCTAGAAATAGATAAGTAAAACAAAAAAAAAAACGAACATATATTGCGACAACTTGTTATGTCCCTGTACGAGTAATTATTGCAAAGAATCAAAGATAAACACGACACGAAATCGGATGCATTAGAATAAAGCTGGAGTTTAGCATTAATTCCCATTTGTTTTCTTATATTAAACAGAAAAAAAATTGTAGCATGCTATTTCCACACTCAAAAAAAAATCTGAAATGCGTGCCACAAAAAAAGAGTAAGATCGCCATTCAAACCATATGTGCAGACTTGCAGAAAACGTGCAGGATTTATATTAAAGCTGGGATGCGGGTGATCGTTTAAAAAGCCACCTTAACACACGAAGCTATAAGTTGATCACACCAAAGCAGGAACACCAAAATCAGGTAGCAGAAGCAAGCAAGTTAAAACTAGTGTTGCCATGTGTTCTTATTTAGTAATAATGATTCCTCAACCTTCATCTTTGAAGATGTTTTTAAAGAACGGTTTGCCGAATAGCCACTCTCAAGAAGCTTAAAATGTTTATGCTCTATGTGCATGAGGTACATATTGAAACTTCTGACAATTTTGTGGTTTTCCGACATTTGCACCGGAATGTTTGCGCTGTTAGAATGCAGACGAGTTGACATATAGCATGAACCAGTATATATATATATATAACATATCTTAATAGAATTACAAGATTATCTTCATTTTTAATTTAAAACACAAGTCCTGGCAACATTAGCCATAACAAAAAAACAAAAGCACTGCCACCATTCCAAAACTAATCCCGTTTGAATACCTATTCTTTCTTTTCCTCTGGTTTTGTTTCCTCTTTAGCGGGCGGAGGCATTATCACCTGCCTGACCGAGGATGCCAGAGAGATGGTCATATCGACGAACTCGGAAAAGTCTTTAGGGAAAGACAGCTCTGGGAACTTCACCTCCAGTTGGGGGTCCCCGGGTTTCACTGATAATAGTTTTAGAATTTTGTAATATTTATCTAAAATATGGATACTACCAGCAAGTTTCTGGTAGCAATTAATCATTTTCATTAAGTTATGTTAGAAATGCAGTTTTTTTTAACTTGGACAGTATTGTAGAGATATAAGTCAACTATTTGGTGCTAATAGTTGACTAATTGACTTTTTTTGTATTAGGTACTTATTTTATTGGTCAAGTCCGAGTAGTTCATAATAATGAGTAGGTATTTTTTTGTTAATGTGATTTGTGTCACTTTCATGAGAAAATCGTTTCTTTGTGAGCCTGTCAGTTTTTGCAATATATTGTTATACATTACCTCCATAAAGGAAATTGTACGCGATGTTGACGTACTGCTTAGCTAGTGCCGAATTGCTTTTTAAAATATCCTTCGTGTTTTCAGGGAAGCATACATAACCCATGGCGGTGGTACCGGCACCCGTGTAAAATATTCGCTGAAAATATAAAAATAACACAACTAAGTAAGTCTTAGATTTTTGTAATAAAGTTTAATTTGGAATGATTGACGAGTGATCGTGAAATGCAACATCTACTCAGTTTATTCGTCATAGTAAGGTCAGGTACGTTTTGATTTTCATTACGATGATATATTGTGCCTGCTCAGCAAGCTGCAGTTGACCTAAGTAACATCTTAAATTGAAATCGGAAAATCAACATTACAGTCTGTCAAAAATTATCATGAAGACTACAAGAGAATAAAATAAAAAAAATTAAAGTATTTGCTTGGCAGTGAATGAGTACAAAAATAAATATAATGTGCTGTAATTTGAAACAAGAAAACTAATAATAATAACCTGTTACCGAAATTTTTCATGTTCTGCTTTTATGTTTTGACTTTTTATAATTCCTTTTAACTAGGTTCTTGATCAGCTGAAGTACCATAATTGTATTTGTCAGTGATAGGCATAGGACATTTTCTTCTATCTAACTAGCCTATAATACCCCAGTGATGGGCAAAGACCTCCATCTCTCATTGCCACAAAGACAAAGATGGAGGGTCGAACTTTACTCCTACCAATACCAATATGGTAGAAGGAAATGTTCATGGGCACTTATTCAATGTTAATTTGTCAACCTTAATCTTCTCACTATGTAGTTTACAATATGTGACTAGAACAGACTCAAACCGAAAACGCCTGCTCAAAGTATACAAGCAATTACAAGACAAATCAAAACTCACTGCTTACCAATGGTGTGACAATATTACAATTTTGTTTTCTACCAAAATAGATTTAGTCAAGGTTATTTTTGTCAAGCACTAGCACGTTTTAATGACTAGTGCATTTTTAGGAACTGTAGATTCATACTGCATCAAAATTTAAATAAAATTGGAATGACTTGAGAATTATATGTCACACCTGTAATCTCTGAAGGGTTAGGCAGAGATGTACAGACATGCTCATCAAGCTACTACAATCTGTTAAATTTCTTTAATGGATTTTCAAGTTTATCACTAAAGCATTAGGTTCAAGGTTGATTGGGAAAATTTGACAGTTTCGGGTAGCTTGATGTGCTCATGTCTGGACACCCACATTTTGCCAGCTATTTTGAGTAATGTAATAAGGGGAAAGAATTGTTGAAGTACCCGAATAATGCCTCCCCTCAGGCCGAAGATTAAGCCAGTGAGACCACCCATTGCTACGGCACCATACCGAGATTGTTTGTTTTCTTCTTCTCGAAGATATCTCAAGATCCCTGCAAAGTTAAGTTGAGTAGGATGAGGTTTTGTAATGACCAAAAATCTGTTTTATTGGCACTTATAAAAGAGCTGTGAAACCATACTTAAGGTGGAAGCGTCATGGTAGCTTGAGAAATACAAATTTTATTATGTTTTCTGCAATTTGCAGGTCAGTGTCACATTCACATTGCATGTTGATTTAAACATAAACATTAAAATCATCTATATTACCCTCCACCACTCAGTTCATTTAATCCCATTGAATGACTTTTTCATGGAACAGTCAAACCCTGGCACTTCCACCATAAGTATTAAAAAGTTTGAGAATACTTTAATTTCAGGTTAATACTTCAAAATATTAAATATTGATTTTTTTTTAGTATAATAAACCTTTGACCTTGTTACTATTGTTTTTTAAAGTCTGACTTTAAGGTCACATCAAAACAATTAAGATAGCATTAAGTAGTCATAACATGAACTTACAACCAGTCTTATCTTGGAGTTCATGATACTGATCTTGCACGGAGTGTTTTGCTCGTTCCCCATGGTCCACCACAACCTGTAACTGCTCACGTATGGCCCGTACAGGAGTTAGGAGCAGAGACTTGACATATCCAACCTCATTTTCAGCTTTTGGTTTTGTCTTTCTGTGTAGAAAAAAGGTTGTAATACAGTTGGAAAATATTATCTCTTGTTATCAGTAAGTAATCATTGACATAGAGATATAGTGTTTGTGGATATGAATTAGTACCTTTTTTATTCTCCTAAATCATTGAAGAAAAGATCAACAATATTCAATTCCCTGCTGTATGAGCTGTAAGGGAGTTAACTTTTAACTGCAACTTTTGGTTTAATATCACATCATATAATACTATATATTTGTTACAGCTAATAGCTGAAGTGGGGCTACAACTAGTTTTAGCCGGCTAAACCTAGGTGCGGCCGTTTTAACTTAGATGTATCCTACTTATCTCCGGTTAGAACATGCAACTAATTTGGATGTAGCACTCACTCGGCTCGCGTGTTTGGTCAGTTCTAACCTTACCTAACCTAATCCATTTGGTTGGTGTGTCCTAGCAATAATAAGGATACACAACTGTTACCAGCTGCACCTAGGTTTAGCTGGCTAAAACTAGGTGTAGCCGCACTTCAGCTTTTAGCTGTAACATAATATAACACCAAAAAGGCGAAAGTTTGTATGTGTGTATGTTTGTTACTCCTTCACGCTCAAACGGTTTAACGGATTTGGATGAAATTTGGTATCAAGATGGCTTATATTCTGGATTAACACATAGGCTACTTTTGATCCCGAAAAAATGTGATGTTCCCATGGGATGATCAATTAACTCAAATATTGTTTTCCTAAATTTTGCCTAAAATGTCTCTGGCGACCAAAAGTACTAGGCTAGCATAATGATGAATGATTATTCGAACAAGGTAGGTAAGTAGGACAGGTAGGTAGGTAGAGTAGGTAGGTTAGGAGGGTAGGGTAGGTAGGTTAGGAGGGTAGGATAGGTAGGGTAGAGTAGTAAAAAGTATAAGAAGGTAGCAAAGCTTACTTTTACCAGCATCAAAATATCAAGAACATGAAAACAATGTTCTTAAAAATTTGAATTATTTTTTTTTCCAAATTACAGTTTGTGTATGGACGTGTGCAAACTTTTTCACCGCGCGGGTAACACCGCGGGTGCAGCTACTTGTACATAAAGTTCATTCTCAGTTTGCTCTACAGAATATTTTTGTACAGCTATCAGGTTTTCTCACCATCGACAACAACACACCTTCACATTCATCATTACTATTCACACCATCTATCAATCAATACATAACAGCTTCTACAAGACAAAATATATTAACACATACTCAGCATATTCCGCATGTGGAGCTTCGTATATCGGCAGTTCCGAGAGCTTCATGGGCTGGGGCTTCGAAGGGTCCGGAGGATCTTCCCTGAGAGGAACCGCAGCACCCACCGCCGGTATCAAGGTAACCACCCCGATCGAACCTAACACTACTTTTCGAAGCATCTTTTCAACAATCAAAACACAAACTTTAGTACAAGTCCGATAAACAAAGCAAAAAGGTTTGCAATTATAATATTTACAGCAAAAATTACATAAATGTTGTATGTAACAAAATTACGAACATCAGCTGGGCTGGTGACAGCTGAAAGTAGTGTTGCTATTGATTATTTGAGAATGCGAATTGCCATTTATCAAAAAAAGTAAATGAAATCACTCGTAATTTTTTTTACATTCATTTTTACCCGACTACGGCGAAGCCAAAACGAAGGGTTATTTATTGATTGTTTTTATCAACATTATAACTGCGACTATGACAAGAGCCTAATCATCATAAATATAACCAGAACATGGAAATGTAACACTCGGACAATTTTATTTTTATACCATTTTTTTTGTAAACAAATAAATGTCACTGTCGCATATTGTGACAATACAGGCTGGTGCTAAATCATTTCGTTAGCAAATTCAAAAGAGATTTTATTCAATTACAGTAAAACTGACAGTAGATAAAGCAATACAGTTAATATTTTAAGTTTTATTCAAGGCTATATTATTTTAAAAAAAATGGTTTTGTTTGTATTACATACCAACAGAGTGCGCGTATGGTAGTGCGCTCCACTCGCGTTTTATTCAATTACTGGCAACTTTAGTTCCACTGTTTTGCGAATTTTTTCTCTTTCTGTTCTGTCAAAGTTAGTTGTCATGTCAAATCTGTCATGGCTTCGACATGTCACAATTTTCTTTCGTCTTTCTTTTGTGTATAACTGTGATTTTAGTGCACGTTCTAAAACAGTAAAGAAAATTAAGAGCTATATGAAAATTGAATAGATTGAATATTTATTTCTTCGTTCGGCGTTAAATGTATGAGTTGGACTAGGTGTGTTATAGAAATTCAGTGTCGGTCGAACAATTAATTGAGGTGATTGTGAGTACGGTTTTCGAGTATCTGAATCAATAAATTTTTGTGTAACGTTTCAATAAACTTTGTGGTTATTGTTGTTGAGTTAAAAATGTCAGAGGTCCTATCAGGTCGTGTGTCTAAGCATAGGAGGGACCGTCGCGTTAAGAATAGTACAGGTACGAAGAGGGCCGCATGCTGGGACTGCGCTTGAACGACCACTTTGATTACGCTTGGAGATTTTCATTTTGAGTAGTGTTCTGCTTGTTTGAGACATTACGACTGGCTAGTTCTTCATACGCCTATTCATAATATCACTCTCTTGTTCAGGGCCACTTCATAGTGTTTTCAAGCCATGAAAAATAATTATTGCAGTTCTCAATTTTCATAGAAACAATTCTGCAGTTAAATTATTTTTTTTACTATTCATTATCACTTTGTTAGCATGACCCAGATGAGGATCTGAAATCTAGATTTTTATATCATGTTATCTTCTAACATAAATATTATTTTGCTACACACTGTTTACACAAATTATTAATGATAAAATAGATCCTCCCAATGCTGCTAGTCATAGGATACATGTAAACAAGTATTTTTGCAAAACATAAAAGAAGCAACAGAAAAAATAATAATGCATGAATATAGGTCAGAGTAATTTGACATAACCCATTGACTATTCTTGTCTGCCTATGTTGTTTCATACAGACAGAGGTTAATTAGCATACAGCCTAAAAAAAAACAAATTGTTAATGTAATAGGAGACTAACATTTGCTATCAAATAGAAATTGGTTTGCCTTAACAGTAGTTACCTGATTATGCATACTAACAAAGAACTTGTATCAATCCAGGACTGTGAGGTGCATGATGTGTGTAGAGTGACAATCTCTTAGATCAACTTGGAACGCGTCTACTTAGCAGCCACCGAAGATTATTGGGATGAAATGGTACATAACTGTTGCATTTTATTTATGTATTTGTTTCTTTTTCCAAAAATCAAATCTTAAATTAAACATTTTTGGGTGCCTACTGTACATATAAAAATTGGTCAATGCATGTTTTTGGAGTCTTCCATTTCACGAATTTGGTTGCATGTTTGGTAGTTTTAAATTGAAATTTATTTATAGAATAGATTGCTACAGCATTACATATCTGATATTTTGCCACAAAATAATATTTTCAGTTTTCTTCACTTTATTCTTGTGTTTTCTATTGTAATATTAATATTGAGCTGAACAATCAGGCAATGCTGCACCTATCTACATACAAGTACTTGCTTTTATCTTTTAGAAGCCTTTTAATATGAAGTTGTATGCCTGATAGTTATACATGTCCAAATTGCATAATATGTAACCTTCTTTAATTTCTGTTAGTCATTATCATTTTCAATATCAAACAAGTTCTTATTAAAATGGGATCATAATAGAACTTTGATCATCATACTTGAAGCTGTTAAAGTTTTACTTTGTTATAAATAGCTACTTTACAAACTCGTTAAAAGTGTTTTTATGTGGCAAGGAGTGTACCATAGACTAGCTATCTAAATATAAATCATAGCTGTAGGTAAAAACGGTTGCGTCACTATTCCATTCAGTTGTTGAAAGGACATGGATACTGCTTTGAAATCAGGTCTCACGATTAGCATAACAATGATTCTTCTCTGAACAATTATGAAATATATAACTATAGATAGTTGTAGTAAAAACCCACATATTATACAAGTAACTCTACTGCTTTTTAGTTTTATTCACAATACATAGCATGATTGTATATCTGAGACTAGAATGAAAATAATTGAATGCTCACTAATTACCACACCAATAACAGAGAAACTGAGGCATAATTGCAAAAAGTAGTCCTATAACAAAGTAAGAAATTACGGTTTATCTCAATTAGTTCTTATTGGAATCCAGTAAGACAGTTGTAATAATATAATCACTAAACTTAATGTCTTGTCCCATGTTAAACACGGCATTATCTCTCCTCCCTTAGCTATTTGCCATCTGTCAATAATTCGTTAAACACATCTGTTAGCGTCTACACTGCAACACAAATATTACACATACATTATTGATATTTATTTTGATGTGTCAGCCATGAAGGAATTCCCCAAACGCTTTCGTGTTACCAAAATGTAGACGCATTATGATTGATGATATTGTAGTACAAATTCGGCAAGTACTAATAGATGAGACTTGGGAAAGGAAGTCGTTTGTACCTAAGTCTACATTCGAGATTAACAGCCTATTTTTGTCTTTAGTCGGTAGTCCTAAAGTATTTTCCACGTGCGTTATCTTATCTAATTAGATAGTAGGAATAGTATTACTCCACATATTGATAGCGTTTATAATATTTTCGATAGCTAAACACAGTTTGTAACTTTCTGTTACGCGTTTTATCCCTTTATTGGCAGTGGCACCTAATACGTTAATGCCCGCCGTAATCGGCCCTGACACCGAACGATAATTTAATTTTAATTACGTTTGGTGGTATTATAAATCGATCTGACACGAATAACCTGACTATCGAGAGGCTCCGTATAGTAGCACCGTTATGCATTTTTTACAACGCCACTGATTCGATTCTTTGTATCAACTTCTATTCGAAAGAAACGATAATCAAAAACCCAGTTCACACATACCGATCGCCGCTAAACGGGACTGTATTGTTATTGTTATTTATGTAAATATGATCTACATACATAGTCGTGTTGTAGTGAAGATAGCCGTTGTGTCGCGTGAAACCTTTCTTATCAGTCATGTGTACTGTGACTTTGTAAAGTCTTTCAAACTTAACATTAGAAATGCCTCTAAACATTCCAGGGTAAATACAAACCATTTAAATGTAGAGCTGCGGACCTACCTCTAAACTTCGTAATGAAATTGCCAGCGATAAAATTTTGTAATTTAAACATTTTCAGTACTGAGAATGATGGCAATAATGCAGGAAGGGAATAGTGAGGTACCGAAGGAATTTCTTGAGACGGGGCGGACGGGCCGCAGGAACGCGATGCCGGACATCCTGCACCCACAGAGCGCTGAGGCTAGCACCGCTGACCTGCCCTCCAGGTTGCAGCAACTCTCTGCCACTGGTAAGTTTAGTCTGTAATCTGTTGAATCTAATCTGTACTACCTTTATTCCTTTAGCTACTATAAATGATTAAAAAACTGTCTATGGACCGAAGGGCCAAATCCAGGCCGTGGCCATTTGTGTATATCCATAGCACAATACAGTAGCACCTCTGTCGTTCTACTCTCCGGTCAATAAATAAAGCGACGAAATATTATTAGATGACCCGCTTGGCGCTGTGATTTCTAATCCCGAATCGAAATAAACGTTTATATCGAACTAGGCTTGTGTCTGCGTCTGGGTCTTTCTTCATACGGGTTTATTGTGTTTTCTACTGGCAGTCCACAACATAAAGGATGCTGGTTTAATATACTTTCCGGGCTCCAATCAAGGCTACTTAAATACTTTAATAAATGGTGTAAAACTTGTAAACTAATTAGGTTGTACTACTTTGTAACTGCCGTAATAGGATTATGACGGGTAGTATCACCGTTTATTGCCACTTAAGCCTAAATTACTATCACAGTATACGTAACTACGTACTATTTATCAACGATAAAATTTATAACCGTCACGCGACTACTTAATTGGATTGTTCAATTTTTGTGCTAGTAAACCTTTAAACCGAACTTTTTGCGAAACTTCTAGAAATGTGAACTTTTGGTTCCCCGTTTAGTCTAAGTTTAGAAATCGACCGGATCAGTCTGTTGTAAAATAAAGGGAAACGGAAATGTTATAGCATTGTTTTAGTATAACATCCGTTTTGCAGCTTTCCAATTTCTCGCACGTGCTCGTGACGCGCTGTCGACGTCAAACAATTTGTTTTGCGCAGAAATTTTTTTCACTGAAAACAATTTGAACGTTTAGGTATTAAAATAGACAAATAAATACCTACTCGAGTTACGTATGAAAGGCGTCAGCGCCCGCATGACTTCTAAATATCCGAATTAAACTAATACGATTTTCGGCAACAGGCCAAAAATCACAAACCACGTAACGGAATCGGTCTACATGCTTGTAAACTAAAAGCTACCTAAGATCTGTAGAAGAAAATCCTATTTTATTTATGAAAACATCTTGAGTAGTTTCAGAAGTATGATAAACCCGACGCATTTTGTTTACACATCAATAGCTCATTATGAAAAGCAGCTAAATGTGTAAACCATTCATCGTCGATTTTTTAATAGCCTTTAAGAGGATTATTTCTTGTCTAATGTCTTCTTAAATCCTCTCCCTGACTTTAATATTTTTGGTGAAATATTAAAGTCAGGTAAATATTGTAGTCAAGACCCCTTGATTCAAAACTGTTTCACAACGAATCGAATCGGTTATAAAACATTGAACTTATATTTTGCCACGGCAATAATTTGCAATTCGTTGTAAGATATTGGGTCAATTTAGATTCAACATCAATAAAATAGTATTACACCGATGGATATCGATACGCCTATATATTATATTTGTATTCTAATTAAAAACACATTAAATTGCAGTGTGTAAGGGAATTGAAAGACAAATAACTCGGCTTACGATTCAAAATCGGGTAACATGATAATTTGAAATTCGGCTCCTATCTAAACAATTTGGAATCTGAAACCATTCGGGTTCAGTTTCGGGAGTGCCCTTCCAAATCGTAATTACTTTAGGGTAAACAAAACTATTGACTAAAAATCATCGACATGTTTATATCTTTTCATCGCTACATGTTTTCATCTGTCATACATCTTTCTTTGCTATTATCTCAGTATTTATTTATTTTTTTAAACTTCATGTACAATAGTGGTACATAGGCGGACTTAATGCCACAAGGCATTCTTTACCAGTCAACCTTATTATTACCTCAGTATTCACCCTCTTTCAAACACGTTTCAGACCAACGTTTGCAGTAAAAATCCAAAATGGTAAATTTCCAACGTGACTACAACTCCGTAACGCAATTTAACATGCGATAGTTTAGATATGGTTCATGATACGATTCGCTTATCACAATCCACCTGTCACTGCAGTAATTGAGGGCTGGTGTGACGTAGATCGGTCGTAATGCGACGATGATAAGCGCGGGTTATCGCACTCTGACGTACTAGCCCTGCTATATCTCAAATTATGATGAATTGATGCCACACAAACATCGAATTATCGACACTATCATTAAATTATAATCAATCATTGTTTCTATGGAAAGTTGTTCGTCACGAGAAGTATTGTCAGTGTGGGAAAAATTGTCAGTGTTATCTGATTGTGAACATGAATTATGTACATAAGAACCGCTCGCTGACTAGACAGGAGTATTTCCGAGAACTAGTCGATCGGTGTTCGAACATAGTTGTCGTTTAACTGTGTGGTCCAACTGGCGAAACGACATAAACACGTGTTATGTGCTGAGGCGAAATATTTCAACAATGAAGAGAAAAAAAATAGATTACAACATGTTTTATGTGAAGGTTTAATTAGTGGGAACGCACAGTAAGTTCTACCAAGTAGACTAGACTACTGTAAAACCAACTTATCTTAATCAGGCGGATAGAAGACGGGATCCAGTTCACGGGGCTAACGTCACGCTGTGATAAATACACAGTCCCAGTGTCCCAGTGGTCAGTGTGACCTAGACTAGATGATTATGACTATTATCACTCCGGGATACTATTCAAGCAATCAGAGTAAGAAACTCAAAGCCTAAATGTAATAGACTCTTTATTTTAAGACATTGTGCGTAATTCTCTCGACTACTTCACGCTATAATATATTTTTGTCATGAAACAGCCAATAAAGGACGCGTTACTGATAAAAAAGACATTACAATCGACCTTTGAAATGATGATAAATTACTCCGTTACTATATTCCTACCATACTATTTTACTCGAGTTCTATTGTGCTACGTAAAGTGGACGCCCATTGCAAGGTCGATATAGACGTAAATAGAAAATGTAAGTGTGCATTTCTATGCAAGCTATATTAGCTATTTTACAGATATATTTTTTTTGTTGTCAACAAAAATTCCTTGTAGCCTTTACAGCATGCTTTGCAGTGCAGTGGATTTTTTGGCGCTCGAACGAAGTTGATATGATAATGGAAGGCTGTTGGTAATGCATTGGAAACATTTGTGTAATGCATTGGAAAAAGAAGATTGCGGTGTAAATTCCGATTATGGTTGCGCGCCAAAAGATCCTTTTACAGTTGCAGTTAGGGTTCGGTTTATCCTTGTCATTTTGGGTAGGTCCGTTCATCTGTTACACCTGAAAACTTGCTGATTAAGAGAAGCGTCCCCTAGTCTCGGCTTGCCTTCAGTAGACACCCAATACATATAGCAGTTTAGAGTTCGTTTGATGCTAATTATTCAAATTATGATCTTGAGATCAGTTTTAATATTTACAACGCCTGCAAGAAATACCGAACTCGAGAAATCATGAAATGCAACATAAACATATTTTATTGAGTATTTTATTGCAAATTCATTAAAATAATTTGTATTGATCGCGATACGTCAGAACGTTGAAGTAATCCAAAATGTACTAAATTGTTTCATATTAAAATTAAAAGACTACCAATTCTAACTGATTTGTTGGTCAAATTTCTTGTAACAGATCATAGTATAAATTTTCCTTTCGTTATCTTCTTTAAGAGATTGATAAGTAATTGATACTTCTCATTTTCCTATCCAATTACGTATCTTCGTTTTCTCAAAAACAAAGTTTTTGTTCGGGTTTGTAAATCAAATATTCTTATTTAATAAAAAACAAATGTTTCAAAGTAATTGTTCTGCTTTATTGAATCTTGGGAAAATTGCAATTCGTGTTAATTTATGATAACATCCTCAAAGTCGAAATGCATGTGACTAAAAGAGTGATGGACATGAATGTTGATGGATGGCGAGGGAGAGGAAGGTCAAAGAAAAGATGGATGGATGGTGTGAAAAATGATATGAAAGAGAAAAGAGTAAAGGATGCCGTGGCGTCTGACAGGGGAGAATGGAAGAAGCACCGACCCCAAATAGAATGAGACAAGGGCAGGAAGATAATGATCCTCAAAGTCTGGTTCATCCATATTAAACATTACAGAGTGCATTTTCAAACTGAATTCAGACTTCAAATATAACCTCAGATTTTTTTTCTCGACATTAACCATACACCCACACTTTCTGGAGTCTTCGAAAAAATTCGCTGTTCGTTCCAAAAAAATATTTCGTGACCCACATTCTCATAATCGACGTTTCTGTCAGGAAAATTCTTAAACGATCTTTGCTAAGGTTTTGCGCAGAATTTTCCCTGATGATTCAATAAGGGAATTTGCCACCCCTCACAATCTAATTTGCTGCCCTTCTAAAATATACAGCCCTGCGTCTCGGGCGTATATTTGAACACCTTGGCAAATCTGCTACTGGTATACACAAACGGGATTCGATTATTGTCCTAGAAATACAAGCGAATCATATTGACGTTTGATTGAGACTTTGAGCCAGACAAATATGATTTTCACCGTACAAACAAAGCAAGCAAGCTTTGGCATAGGTACTTTAGTTCCAATTTGTAGTAAAACTTGCATTACAGTCACGTCCATAATATTATTCGGGTTGAGGTCGAAGTTATAACAATCTCGTCTTGTATTATTGCGTACGTTAATGACGGTAGTCGGGTTTTTACTTGACTTTAGTTTAAATGAAAGGCATCCTTTGTAAATTGCGTAACGGAGGATCGATGTCGCCTTATCACTTT
Organism: Noctua janthe; assembly: GCA_910589295.1. NCBI lineage: Eukaryota > Metazoa > Arthropoda > Insecta > Lepidoptera > Noctuidae > Noctua > Noctua janthe. Next base: position 4,012,299 of record OU342556.1, on the reverse strand, counting down.
CAGTTTCGTAACTAGGAGCGGAGAATAGACGCCTACGTCTACTATAGTACTGTAGCTGTAATTGATAACATTACATAAAAATGTTTATCTTAAGTTGGCGGAGAACTAACAACTTGTAACTTGGCCTATTGTATATATAAGAAATAAAAATAAGAAATCCGCTGCCTTAATATTTTCTCGGGAAAACGAATTAATAATTTACTTGCTAATCAGATGGTTCGGTACCGGTATATTTCGGAAAAAACCGTGTGATGTGTCACGATTGACATAGGTACGCCCCCAATTAAAAAGTCCGCCTCTAAAAATTAATCTATATTTTGTTTTTCGCTCATTGGTAAAACAGGGCAAGGGCATCTCACAACATGAGTGTTATTTCACTGAAGTAAACGTACAAAAGATGCAAGGTAACCCTTAAATGTTCGCGTCTAGCCTGAATTCGGAGCACCATTACTCACGCTACGTAAATCTTGCGTAATTTGCTCCACTCATTTGTGGTTATTTCAGTAAGATGTAACTACTTTGAAACATGCAACGCTCATATAAATTCGGCTGTCAGCAGAATCATTGATTTGATGTAGAGAATAAAGTAAAGTTTTACATACAACGAAACCCATGAGCGGGTGCGGGCTCGAACGGGTTAGCAGAGGCGTATGAACAAGAATTCATAACTGGATGACAGATAGAAGACCTCTTAATAAGAGAGTCTGAGCATCAGGCTTACGACCTATCATTTATGATTATGAAATGGTTCGTATTTTAAACAGCAAAATACTTAGCTTATATGACTGTCACGCCCCTATTCGTCGAGTGAAGGTCAAATATGTTCCGGCTCCCTGGCTTACTCCTGTCATTAAAGATGCGATGGAAAGTAGAGATAGAGCCAAGAGAAAGTTAAAACGCTGTCCTTCCGAGCGCAATCTTACTGCGTACAAAAAGTTGCGTAATCGCTGCAATCGTGTGTGTAGAGATGCTAAGAAACGCTACTTCCACAAATCGCTCGACAACCGCAACTCTTCTGAAGTCTGGAGGTTTTTAAAATCTGTCGGCATCGGCAAGTCTCGAGTTGTGTCTGGTAACGACACTGACGCTGCTCTTAACAAACATTTTTCACTCCCTCCTGTTACATTGGATCCTCACGTCAAGTCTGCTACTTTAAATAAACTTTCCTGTTTGCCTTTGCCGCAATGTTCTTCCTTTGAATTAAGTCCAGTGAGTGAGATTGAGGTCAAAAAATCTATTTCTGCTATCTCCTCTTCTGCTGTTGGTTATGACAACCTTTGCTTAAGAATGATTTCTCCTATCCTTCCCACATTACTTCCCGTTTTGACTCTCATTTTTAATTACTCTCTGTTTTCTGGTACTTTTCCTGAGGTCTGGAAACAAGCCCATATCATCCCTTTACCCAAAATCTCTAATCCGGTCGCACCTACTGATTTTAGACCCATTTTCATCCTCCCTTATCTTTCTAAAGTTCTGGAGCACATTGTCCATCAGCAATTTACGGCCATTCTTTTTAGGAATGATCATCTTAGTACTTTTCAATCTGGTTTTGGTCCTGGCCATAGCACTGTAACGGCTCTTTTAAAGGTTACTGACGATATTCGCTGGGCTATGGACCACAAGTCTCTTACCTTACTTGTACTTCTAGACTTTAGCAGCGCCTTTTATTCGGTTGATTTCGACATCCTTCTGGGGATCCTTAAATCTCTCAATTTCTCCTCTTCCTCTATTGGTTGATTTGACTCCTATCTTAAAGGCCGCTCGCAGCGTGTTCGTCTTGATGAGTCTTCCTCTGATTGGTGCCCTCTAAGCGCGGGTGTGCCTCAGAGTGGCGTTCTCTCTCCTCTTATTTTCTCTATTTTCATTAACTCTGTCACCAGAGTCATTTCTTCCTTCTTCCATCTCTATGCCGACGACTTGCAGCTTTACCATCATTTGTTAAGGGAGGATGCGGATGCGTGTCTGTCATGAACAAGGATCTGGATTTGATTAGTGAGTGGTCGCGGTCCTTTGGACTGCAAATCAGTCCTAAGTAATCTCAGGCCTTGATCATCGGCGGCAGGTATATGCGGAATAGGCTTGATGTTGCGTCGCTGTCTTCACTTAGGCTGAATGGAGTTCAGATTGATTACGCAATCAAGGCTAAAAACCTGGGGGTGACAATGGATTCCTATTTATCTTGGACTGCCCATGTTGCTGAAGTTAGTCGCAAAGTACACTATACGTTCCACTAATTGAAATGCCTCCAGAGCTTCCTGCCTTTGAACACCAAAATCTTCCTGCGCAAACTCTCATTCAACTTATCATAGACAACGCCGATGCCTGTTATTTGGATGCCACCGAGGAGCTTTTAAAAAAAATTGAGCGCTTGCAAAATATCTGTATTAGTTTTGTATTTAACCTTAAAAAGTATGATCACGTTTCTATCTTTCCTAAAATACTCAAGTGGCTCCCAATTCGACTTTGCAGGAACTCTCGGATATTGTGTCTGCTATTTAACATCCTCCATAACCCTAAAACGCCATCCTATGTGCGGGAAAGCTTTTCCTACTCCCGTCCTTCTGATGCACCTTGCAGGTCGCATCTTAGGAACCTCCTTAAATCCCCTCCACACTCTACCGACTTCTACTCCTATTCCTTCTCTGTACACGCCGTGCGGCTGTGGAATTGACTTCCGCCTGAGATTAGGGACTGCCAAACTATTGCAGATTTCCAAAGAAGAGTGAAAGGATCTTTCCATTTCGTCATAGTTGCATAAGTATTTATTATTAGTTATTTTATTGTATTTACAGTATTGTTATGTTTTGTCTTTGTATTTATAAGTATGTTAGGATATTCTTATATTATTATGTTTAAATAGTTCTGCTTTACGTTTTACGTATTCCATTTTCTGTTCTACTTTTACACACTATGTCTACATCTCTTTTTTAGTATCTCCTTTCGCAGGTATGCTGGAAGAGATTTCTTTAGAAATAAGCATCACCTTTGTACTATTTTCTGTTCCTTTTTTCTTTTCTGTATTCAGAGCGTACATAAATTGTTAAATAAATAAATAAATCAATTTATATCCTAGAAATCGAAACCAAGGGCATTTATTTTTTTTCTAGCACGAACCCCCGTTCCAGAAAGTCTTTTTCCTATGAATTCGGATTGCTCACCTCTTTGTGGTGCCAATAAACCAAAGAAGCGATCGGTTTTTTCTACTGGTATGTAACGTAGCTGTCGAACTCGTAGTTAGAGGTTACTGAAGGACAGTCCTTGCAAAGTAGTGTTGTTTCGTAATAGATGCTACGTCAGCACCAGACGCGTTGGTATTGTAACTAAATTATTCAGGCACAGTGTTTGTTACGTAACCTTACGGCAGGCGGTCTGGGTCATTTGTTGTGAACAATGGTAACGGCTATGAATATGTTTCTCTTTTGGGCTCCTGATGAAAAGGATGGCAATTCGTGTAGTAATCGGTAATGAAAGGAAAACTGTGTACACTGTGTGTACTGGCGCGATTTAACCAGAAATGACTGTCGATAGATTCCCACCAACCAGCCAGTTATTGGCCAGCCAGCCAGTTATTACAAAAATAACGTATTTAATTAAAACCGCTTTCATTTATTTTCCAGATTCAGAGGCGGGACAGGCAGGGTCATCAAACAGTGGTCAAGCGATTGAGGTAGATCCCAAAACAAATACTAAGAAAGATGATACGCCCAGTTGAACTACCTACCATACTCGCAGTCCCATAGGACTACACTGGACTTGCCCAAAGCTAAAGTAATCTCAATCAGGTAAATAGTATTACTAAGCACTGAGTAATGTAGCCCCACCTTATAGGGATGGTATGGTGTACAAATGTAGCTCTTATGTCTAGTTCGACAAGATAGAATTTGCATAATTTATAAGTACCTTAATAAGATTTGTGTACATGGACGCTTTGTCGAATTTAATTTGTTTGAAATTATTAGATTTTTTCATTAGGTTTCTGAATGGACGTTTAACGTCATGTAAAAATATTTTATGTTTGTTATTAACGTGTTAAAGCAAAATGCAGCTGAAGGTGAATGTTAATTTTATTTGTTTAATATTATGTATTGAATGTGTTATGTAAACAGCCCATATGTGTTATAGAATAATGGGAACGTTTTGTATAAAAGTGATTGATATTTAAGAGTGTTGATGCAAAGATTGGAATTAGACAATACTGATATATGAATAGAAAATGAATTAGGTGAATGTTGATAGACAGTAATTCGTGGGATTGGTTAGGAATGGCTATTTTTGCACGCCTACCAAAAATCACTAAGAAAAATTATTTTACAGTAACCGCTTAGTTTCAAAAGCGGAAATTTGCAATGCGTACAAGTACATATTATAAAAGGACGCACACTCACAGGGGTACTGTTGAACGATATATTTTATGTGCAGTGTCCTAAAGTGCCCCAGTAGTAGTAAGTAAATGAACTTTAGTTGTGAATGCATAACATTCTGAACAAAAAGCTTTAACAGTACTTAGCATTTACTTGGCGCAGTCAAAGTAAAGGTTTTGGGAGTTTAAGAAAAAAATATTCATATCATCAATGCTTAGTGCAATAAGTGTAAACTTAGTGCTACTATAAGGTAGACTACACCCTCTTATATCACTATCTACAATATGATCAATAATAAGCTGAAAGTATCGACGGTATTTTGTGCTAACATCAATCACCATATTGTCAACTGTCCAACACATTACAATGCTTTAATCGAGTTTATCGGTCTTTTTGATTCCCACATTGACTTTGATCTTATTTCGGGACATGGGACCAATGTGGATTTTCCCCATGGTTTTAATGACAGCTTATTGAACTGGCCATGCACTTGATGCACTGAAATGTGTGATTTTAATTCTGCGTGCATTATACAATGCGACTATTAAAATGATTGATTTGTGCCTTGGTAAGACTGTGTCTACTTGGAACTGTCCGTCGCCTCGTCACACAAATCAATTTATTTTAATTGCATATTGTGACTTGAGCTGAATTGTCAGCAACGCATATTATACTTACTTTAATACACTTACTATGTATGTTTGTTTATACACTCATGTTTTATTGTGTCGAATGTTTAGTTATAAGCCGTGCAGCTATTTCGTAGATATAGGTTCCTAAGTACGCTTAAATTCAGCTAATTTATTTTTAATTAAGTCACGTAACTATTTGAAGAGTACAATTTTTATATTTATCGATTCTCTTAATAATGGGTACTGTGTAAGGTGCTGTATCGCTTACTTTTATTTATTGTGTATAATGATATGATACGTACATCGTATTGTTTAGTTAATGTCTTATTTCATGATAATTCTATTTGCATTTTTTGTTTGTATCGAACAAAAGTATGTTTTTTCTCAGCTATGACGTAAAATGGGGGCTTTTGTTAAACGACATTTTTCAGAAAGTCTTTTGGCTTTATTCGAAACATGCATTACCAAATCTCATTGACTTTAAAATTGACACCAATTAACCAATACACTTATCAACTACTTCAAATGAAAAATACCATCTCGACATTAAAATGCCATTTATTACACTCAATCATGCACTTTATTCTTAATAGACTTTAATTCAAATTACGTATGTTTCGAACTGAGCCAGCGACAAAATAAAATGATCAGTGGGTTCAAACTAGCATGTTGGGTGGTTTGTGAAGGATGATTGACGTTCAATAAACTATACTTGAATTCAGAATATTAGATCATTTACTCAACTAGTTTAAGTTAATTTTTGAGTGACCGTTTGTAGTAATAAGTTCCTTAATTTTAGTTGCAATGGAATTTGAACTTTGTCATGTATTACATTGAGCTTGTAGTTCCAAAACATGATTGATTGACGTCTGTGAGCTCAGTGTGTGCTAGGGCGCGCAGCGGCGCTCGCGCAGCCGGGTACGGTACCCCGAGCCCCGCGCCCTCCCCGCGGTTATCCACGCATATGTGAGGCGCCGACATGATAAATGTCTTAAGATTTTGAATTCAAGTTTTTTTTTATAGTACACTACACTCGCTATGCCAAAGTCATCGAGTCAATTACTGACTACACTATTGGAGGCTGTACAACTTAATGGTAGCTATCTCTAATATTCTATGTAAATCTGTAGTCTAGTATATAGCTAGATACTAGTTGGTGTTATATTTGCTATTTTCAACAATTTCATGTTTATCGTAAAACTTATTCAATGAAATAGGCTCTGATAAATCATTTTAATATACAAGGTCAAATTTAATTAGGTAGCGAAACCTCGCAGTCGTGACGGATATCGATATCTAAATATGATCAAACAAAAAAAAAATCAGTAGCAGCCACGAAGTCTGGGTTTGTGCCCGGTTGATGGCTATAGGGTCGCCCCCTATTACATGGGACTTTAACTTAACTGACGGGGTGTACTTGTTAGGTACACCTCTGCCCAACCCTTCGGGAATTACAAGGCGTGATGTTATGTTATGATAAAACAAAAAACTTTAGTAAAGTAGCTAAACACGATCCAAAGAAAAACTACATATTTTTTGTCTTCTCTTGTTTTGATATCAATTACGTCGGCGAAGTTTCGCTAGCAAACAAACTACAAACCTTGTATTTATTACTGTATCATATCGTATTTATTGACGCACAATTAATTTTGTATTAATTACGTAATATTTTAAGTAATTATAGAATTTTACTTGCCGAATTTACTTATTTATAATTTTGACTTTTACTTTAAGGTAAAGGTGAATCTCACGAGTATTTTAAATACGTTGTTTTGGTATTTAGTATAGGAGGAATATAATTTGACCTGTATTTCATCATTCATTCTTACTTACATATACATAAGCATTACGAAGCTAAATTAAGCACTTTGCTGTGAACTCTATGCCTTTTTAGAAAGCTCATGCATAAGTATAGACCATTTGCTAGATGGATCAGCGGAGTTCAACCTTTGTTTTGGGATGAGCCTTCTTCTACTCCTACTCAGATGAAATATAAGCAAAAACTTATAGCGGAAACCAATATCGAAATGCTCGCTACGAACCGTTTACTTGTAGGTTCATATATAAGTCTTCAACAATGGTTGAGCACCGCTGGATTAGACGGTAGTATTATTATTATATCATACTTACGTCTTGTTTAAACATGGTGTGCGAAGTACCGCTAATTCTGAAACAAAAATAGATCATTTGGCTATATAAAAGACTAGCGGCTCGTCCCGGATTCGGACGGGTGGATTTGTTCTAGTAATATCCTATGTTACTCAGGGATAATGTAGCATTCTAACGGTAAAGGAATTTTTTAAATCGGTCCAGTAGTTTTTGAGTTTATTTCGTTAGAGACATACAAATCTTTCCACTTTATAATATTAGTGTGGAAATGTATTGGAAAGGAATTTCCACAGAAAGCATTTCTGAGGAACTATAATTATTCAATCATGTAGCATCAACTTGAAGTACTTGTTATACGATCTCATAATACGTCAAGCAGAGTAACAGGGGGATTTTTCTCAACAAATAAGTCGTGACTATCGTCTATCGGTCAATGACCGATTAGTAAGTAGGCACACAATATGAGCTGTCTCAATATTTACACACATACGTTAATCTTATAACGGTGTAAATATTGCACACTATTTTATCAGATTGACATTTTTATAAGTTAGAACAAAAAAATACGTACCGTACGTAAAATACGCGCTTTAGACGTGGAGGTGCAGACACCAGCCCGTTTTACAATACAAATTAGAACAAAGATGGAAAAAGTTTTAGGACTTCACCGCAGTCGGGTAAAAGTCATATGTAGTTTCAGTTTTCGCGGTAGTCTCAACACCTTTTTTAGTGAAACAACGCATCTCTTTACTAAACTGCCTTATAATCTTCCTCGTCTTAAACACATCGAAATTCAACGTTTTCGAGGCCTATTCGGTGTTTCGGTGTAAAATTCTAAAAATATTATATGTCTGCTAAGTACGATGTGTGTAAGTTGTAGGTAACCTAACCTTACTTAATTTAATTTCCCTAAATTATTCTGTATGTGACTGTGGCCTCGGTACTATCTGCTGATAGCTACCTCAAGCTGAAATCTCTAGAGCGAACAGAGAGTTAGCTCTGTGGCGCTTCATCCGCAAATTAACCTTTTTTGCATAAATTTAATGTACATATTCCTACAAGCGATTGTGATCAAGGATATCATAATAAAAAGAACATTAACTTAATGCAAATAAGGTTCATTTTCGGATGAAGCGGGACTGAGCTATGTCTAAAAGCCTCGAGAGACCCGGTCACATCGTCGTTTTCAATCACAAAATCACTGGTCGTCAGTCAGATTTAGTAAGCTAAAAATGTGTCATTTGAAATACGTAGAAAATGTATGAATTCCATGTTAGTTTGTGTTTGTCAATTACATGATTGTCTATGTTAATATTATGACTTCAGTAAATGTTGTAACAATACGGTACTCGTAAGTGCTAATTAAGATGTTAAAAAATTGTCTATTGTCTGGGACTATAGAAATACCAGTGTTGATTTGACCAGAATTTACTAGAAACGGTTTGTAATTAATTTGTGTGTAATTTTTTTGATATATGGTCTAAAGCACAACTTTAATTTAATTCTTTCTAAATAAGTAAATTACGATTCGCATTTTGTAACCATGCTTCCAAAATGTTTTCCTAACTACCCTTGTATTGTCAGTAAGGTTTTATAAATGTCAATTATTCCAGTAGGATATGTATTTTTATCTATACGAGTATTTTTCTTACATAATTTATTAATACATAGCAATATGTATAAATGGTTATGCTGCTAACTTTCAACAATAAGCAAATACGTAATCTTTTTTAATAGAAGCCGACTTAGCTCTATTATTTCATTAAATATTTTTTCCATAAATATATTCCATTTATTACCTGCTAGCCAATTATACTACACATAAAAATCATCAATTTAGGTATTATAAAAGGAAATTATTTTATTTTACCATGTGTATTTTTTACCATCAGTCATATTAATATCTGTTTTAGATATTAAACAGGACCTGTTAACACAATTCAACAAATTACGAATAAAAAAGCTAACTAGTCGAAGACTATTGTATCTTATAATCTGATCCCTATGTAAAGGTGATAAAGTCTAAAATATTTCTTAATTTATTTCATTTAGATCTCTGATTGATATCGTAACATTGTGATCGTCAACGTAGATTTAGCTTCGTTTAATTACGAGCTGTAAATATATATGTTTACTGTAGTATTGATTTACGTATTTATAATACAATTCATTTAATATTCAAAATGATTGGTACATAGACTTAACACGCAATCGAATATTATACCTCGTGTTATCATTGAAATTCTTATATCACCAACCTGACATATTTTTGACAAATTAGAGTCGGTTATAATTATGTTTACGAAATAAGTTTTATTAAGTATCCATCTTTTCCAAAGCACGTGTTATACAATTTTATCTATAACTCTTTAAAACTATTTAGTCTTATTTTATCACTGCTCTAAGAATTAAAAAACATAGTGATGTGCTCATTCTATTTCTTTATATTATGCTAAGGCATACATGTTTTAATGAATTAGCACGACACTAGGTTGTCTCTTATTACCTGGAGATGCAAACAATTGTGTGTTTGAACCTGTAAAAGACAGCAATGGACGTTGGGTTATTTTGCAATTGGGCCAACTAACTAAGAGCAATTAAACTTATCCCTAATGAAAGGTTATAGTGCTTTTATGGGCTATTTTCTATGGTAGCAAATTACGATACAATTACAGAAAATAATACAATAATTAACTCAAAACCCTGCAGATTAAATGACTTGAAATCAGATGCAATTTGGTTCAGTTGGCCCAAACAAAGTGACCAGTCCTTATATACCAAACATATAGTTTGTATACGTATAATTATATACATATGGATAGAAAATAAACTGGATGTTTAATTCACTGTAATATTGTAATGGTGCAATTCGAATCCGTAAGATCAACAGAGTAAGTTATTGGGAAAATAGAATTAATAAATTTGTATCGTTTTGTATCTAGTTTGCTGTTTAGCAAACGAAGATAAAAATAAAAATGTAAAAAGCTGACGTCAATTTTATTTATCTGCCTAACCTTATCCTGTTATTGTTGTAAAATAAATTGTGGGTGAACTTTTCCGCAACTCGACGAGCCAACTACAGCTCAGTTTACGCGCGAGTACCGTGGTCATCACTGGTGTTATTATCCTTGTTAGTAATACATTATTCAATCCACCCCAACTCCTTCAGAAAAATCAGACAAAATGCGTCTCACCGAGAACACCCGAGATGGGAATGAAAATCGTTTTTCTAAACGATCATCAGCTAGAAGAAGAAGTAGCAAAGGTAACGGTAAGTAAAGTCCGTCGAAACTTATCGCACCTTACTGTCCATATTCCAGTTTGCTAACTATTGGCAAGAGCTAGTTTAGACAACCTGAACCAATTCTCCGTGATTCTGTACTTAAGTTTTCTTGGTACTTACACAAATCTTCATAATCAAATTATTTGCTAACAATTTCCTTATAACCTTGTTTCGCTGCGTAATTATGCCAAAAATAAATTAGAATGGAACAATGCACCTCCCATACTACCATCAAACTCCGTGTAGGTACTTATTGTTTAACGGGGCGATGCTGCATGCTAAACAAAATTATGTACAATGATTGTGTAGTCTCTTCGTCTCCGTCTCCATCGTTTTGTTATTATAAATATCCAGCGTTTTGGGTATTTTCAATGAAATTTTTGAACTTTGCGCGTTTTTTCGCGAGGGAGGCGTCATCGCTTCACTTGTCGTTTGAGTCATACATGCAGGCACAGATGAGCTATGTTATGCAATAACGTGTCAACCCTAAAAAACCTAAACCGGAGAAATCTCAGTTCAAAGAAATTCACAGCTACAAAAAATACTCTTAAGCTATTCTGATTGTATCCAAAACTTATTAAATAGGTCATCATGTACTGTAGTGATTCAAACACAGCTTAATAGAGTGAGAGTTATAGGAAAAATAAAAATAAATGAAATAATGATGAATTGTTTATTGCGAAATTACAATCAAGATATTAAGATTTTTGAAACAAACATTTAAGCCCAATTAGTTTATTGCAAAATTTAACCAGAGCATTTTTTAAGTGCTAAAATGTTTTTCAAGCCCTTGACATATTATTGCTAACAAAAATAATTAAAAAATGGGGGAGGCTTTTTTCCAGCAGTGGGAAAGAATAAGGTAACAAAAAAATGCAGCAAACATAGTAACATAATTATAAATTTGAAAAATCAACAAAATTGAGATCGATAAGAGATCACATCGGTAAATAATCAAAAATAAAAGATCAGTCTTCTCCATCATCTGATAGCTGTTCAATATCTTCAACATGATATCCATCTATATCTTCATCAATAGAAACACCTGGAGTATGTTTTAGGAAATCATAAAATGGTTTAGCGTCTGCCGGTATTAGTTTCATTAATTCTTTTAGATCTTTTAATTTTTCTACACTCAAAGACTTTCCGTTTGGCCAGCATTTGGGCAAATTAATATTCTTTAGCACAGGCTTGCGGCCTTTCCCTGCCTTCTCAAGATTTACTATCTGAGCATCTTCTTGTGCAATTTCAGTTTTGACTTTCAAAATATAGGGAAATGGTTTTTCTATCACAATCTCATGCAGTTTCAACCAATTAACTTTGTTTTTAGCACTGTCAACTTTTCTATTTGTTATAGCCTGTTCTAGTGGCCTGACAGAGAACATATCGGAGGGTACCATTCTCGAAACCTCAAACTTCTTATTCTTCTTTGACTTCTGAATACTTTCTGCATAATCTTCTAGAGTGTAAAGCCTTTGTTGCGTTTTCAACTGTGATTCTATAACACCAAAATTGGCATCATTTGGTAGGAAGCTATGCCCCGACAAAAGAAACCGCAATGTAATCGATTGTAAAGATGTGTGATGTGGCATGGTATGTATTAACATGAGAACTAACTTAATACTCCGATTTTGCCCTCCACAAGAATCCGCCCATAAGATTAGATCCGTTACTGGGGATTGTACGAGTATGTTATTCAAAATGTACTTTCGCAAGCAGGATCCAACTTCTTGAGTACCCTTTCCACCTTCATTTTCAAGCCATAAGTTAAAAATTGAGCGTTTGCTACTTCCTATATAAATCCCTAAATTATACAAATTTAACTGCCGTTTGTAATAGGCTATATTAGTGGGTATTTTTGGAAGTGGATGGGTTTTTTGCATATCAAAAGTAAGTGTTTCTACAGTATCTTTTTCTGACGCCAAATTCAGATCTGCATTCATTTGCTTTCTAAGCTCTGATGCTTTATTAATATGCAAATCTCGTTGCTTTTTTGCTTCTTCAGCTTCTGTGCCTGTTAATGATTTTATATTAGCTGCAAAAGTGTCACACGTTTTACATGTGTCACTTTTTGGGGCTTTAAATCTGAGGTTAAATTTTTCATAAAATATTTTCTTATATGTTGCAAGACTCGGTAGGTTTTCATTTGTCGGATATTTAGCTTTGAATAAATCGTACATTTTTAATAGGTTGAGTTCAGTATTCAAATAACGACTATCAGTCTTACCTCTACAATAATGGCTAATATATTTAGGAAAAGAATCAATATGGCCAACTATTAGATTAATGTCATCTTCATTGATTTTATTTTTGCCACCACTAGCTGTTCCTCTATTGTCTTTGAAATTAGATGATCTATTATTTTTCTGCATCGCTGTATCGATTCTACTTTGACAAATACCTAAGGTTTTCAAAAACGTTTTCTTGCATATTTCGGTATCACAAAGCGTATATTTTCGTGAATATATTCTCTTCGAATTTGACGAAGTATACGTCCTAGCTTTATGGGTTTGTGTTACTTTACCACAAATGAAAGCACATCGACCTTCGAATGACCCAAGAGACCAAAATTGGTCAAATACTTGTTTCCGGCTATCAATTGACAAGATCGTTGTACATTTCTTTTTGCAATCACAATGGTATATGTTGTCGAATTCTTTTGACAACAAAAAAGTTGTCAAAAGTCTCTTGGACCAATTTTGGTCCAAGAGACCAAAATTGGTCAAATACTTGTTTCCGGCTATCAATTGACAAGATCGTTGTACATTTCTTTTTGCAATCACAATGGTATATGTTGTCGAATTCTTTTGGTAATACTTCTTTTCCTTTCGCACTGATATACTTTTCGTTTACATTGGCTCTTCGTTTTCGCTCTTTTCTAGACTGGTCTTCTACTTTTCTTTTTCTTCCGCGCTTGGGTCTACCGATATTATTTATCTCTAATTGATGATCATTCTCACGATTTGATTGTGGTTGTTCGATGCAGTTTAAAATGCTTGATTGATTATTATCATTTTCAGTCAGTTGTGTAGCAGACATATCTATACAATCTTGAACAATATTATCAGTATTAGAAGTTGAAGCTACTACTTCTATTTCCGCGATAATTTCGTTTCCTTTGTCATCGTAATCATTAAACATACTGGAAAGGCTGTTACGGACAATATCTAAATCATCCAGATGTATTAACTGAGAAGTATCTATAGACGCTTCCATATTACTTATATTTAAATCATTATAGCTTAAGTCACGCTCAAAATCTTTATAAGTTAACGAACATGAAGCAGTATTATGACGCTTAAGATGTACATCCTGTTTCAACTGTGCTAAAGTTGTTACATCTCCACTGTTGGAAGATTCTTCTACTTCAGATTCTTCTTTGTCGTCGTTTTTATTACATAAATGCTCGTCACGAGCCATAGCGACAAGCTTCTGTGCTCTAGAGTTCATGTTCAATACCTGAAAATAATTTGATGCATGGTTGTAGCACATACCTAAAACTTTTCATATCAATTTCGCAATAACCAATTAAAAAATTTAATATTTAATGTTTTTATAAATTACTATCATCTGCCTACAACGAGTAAATATAGACATTCTTATATGTAATTTGTAACCTTCCCTCATAGTAATATCAGCATCTCTTCGGATTAAATTATAGAATAATATAAAAAAGATAAATACACCAAGCGGCCGTTATGGTACAAGTATTAAAGCAATAACCAGTTATAAATTACACAAATTTAAAATGCCAGATTTTTCGTAATTATCGGGAAATAATTTAATTTCATTCCAATTCCATAGTTCTTTACGATGAGAAAAACTACTTTAGTGCGTCATTGATTGTATAGAACAGGAGAAACCATAAAATCAAACACTGAAAACTTACTTTGTGCCTTGTTGCAGCAAGTAGAGACTTAAAAACTCTTGTAAAATAATGAAATTCGCACAACCCACAGTTTCATGAATATTACAAAATACTACACGTATATTAAATTTCACTGAAAGCCGCAATAACCAACAGAAAACAAAATTTTAAAGTAATTGTCACAGAAGAAAAGCGCGCGTGTTGTGACAGGTCGATTATTGCAAAATTGTTGAAGACTAATTCCGCAAACTGCAGAAACATTTTTTTGGTAGATGGCGTTTTTATAAATTTAGTACATGCCTCTGCATTTTTTTAAGGGTTCAGGAGACTGGCTACAAGAGCTAGATGGCGTTAACTTAAAATTCATATTTTTGTGGGTTAACAGGTTATTGCATAACATAGCTCAGATATAGATATGCAGGTTTATTCTGCTATTCCCTATTCCTTATCAAGCTAGCAAGACAAAATAAAAACATGTTATTAATTAATTTTAATATTGATAACAACTGGTTATTAATTAAATTACCGTTTCACATAATTAATTTTACGAAATAGTAAATTTCGTAAAATTAATTATGTGAAACGATTCTTAAAATTAGTCGAGAATAAACCTGCGATTAGCAGATTGCATTGACAATCAAAATTCGGGTTGCTAGCGGTTAGAAAATTAAAAAGAAGCATTTTCTTGCTGTGGATGGTTTTGATCGTATTGGTTAATAACAATAACTCGTTCACGGTACCTACATTATACTCAATTTAAATAATGAAATCTAGATTTCTTATAGGCGCAACGGAATTATAAGCTCTAAAATGTTTATAAATGTTTCGCTTCTTTGACAGTAGATAATAAATCTTTCATTTGAGGGCTGCCAAAAGGCTGGCAACTTTAGAAAAAGTCAGAATTTATTCGCATACGGATGTCGACAGAGAAAGTGAATTGGAAGTTTTTTTCGAGTTTATTATGTTTAAACAGTGAAATGAATATTTCTTAATTGTGAGAAATGCTCTTATTTTCGTCAACGGATTATTGTGTGTGCCAAATAACTGGTTGTTATTTGGCTTTAAAATGTTGGAAAGTCGGGGCGATTGACACATCGTTCCTCGCAAGTTTAAAGTAATTTCTAAGTGTGTTTTGTTAAATTAGTGTGCAGGATGCCGAGGGGAGAGAACAGGGCGAGCATCCTGTTATCTCGGGAAGAGAATGAGCAGGTGTTCAGTCTGATTGGACCAAAATGCCAGGTGAGTAAGCTATGAATTCTCATTAGCAATCCGCGTGATTCAGAATGCCCTTAGATTACGTATCTCTGTCCATATCTGCGGATTATCAGTCGATATCGCCGCGATACTTTTTGTAAGCTCTGAATTTTCTCCTTGAATGACAAATATTTATCTGCAATTGACTGGGAAACTGAACCATTATCCTACCTGTTGGATTTTTTTTCAGATTTGTTTTAGTTAACCACACAATATTTAATTCATACTGCTGTGATATCAGCAAACATCCTCATAAAAAATATGCTAGAAAAATAATGAAACCGACAACAAAATAACAAAGTCTTCAATAATCATTTCAATTTTACTTCACATGTAAATGTGAACAACCATAAACAAACACAAATTGCTTGTAAAACCTTGTATCAGATTAAAAGTAGTAATTAATTTGGTGTCTCTGGGATAGTACGTAAGTCTGGGGCCTGCAAGGTTGCTCCTACACAATAGTGTATTTTTTACAACTTGCGAAGTACTCATTATTGTTATCTTCAGATTACGGCATAAAGTACTCATAAACTCATTGTTTTAACCCATACTGTTGTGTAACAATTAAATTATTTTCTTCCTCAAAAATATGTTGCTTCTGTCTCTTAACTATGCTAAGGAATCTAGAAGTCATACAATACTCATTATAAAATTAGTGACCCCATTTCAAAACACGCAGTCACAGCACACATTATCAAACATTTTTTTAATATTCTTTAGGAAACTCTTCTTTTTATGAAATTGTTGAAATGACCGTAAATATTTTCTGAGTTGGACCCGCACACAAAGTTCACAAGACCCCATACCACCATACAATGTTAAACATTACATACATATTTAAAAACACCAAAAATTGCGGATGGTATGGAGACCCCAAATAAATGTTACCAACAGCCTTCACTCGGTGGTATAGATTATTGCTCACTCAGAGAAGAGGGCCCGTATTTCAGCTGTAATTATTATACACTGATTATTCTGCTAATGTTTAATTGGATATTTGCTGTATATCCTTTAAAAAATTACCAAATGAAATTTTTCATAATCATCAGATTCAGTGAAAGACCACAATATTTTCGAGAAGGTATGCCTGCTTAAGTCATTTAGTTTCAGGCCCCATACAAGAGATAAAAATCAATCTTGCTGAAAACCCTATTGTTAAAATTTAGTCCTTTTTACCTTCTGAAAATTTCTATAGTATAGTGTTAACGTTTTCTCTACCTACTCATCTATCAAGTTTTCATGCTGAATATGCTTGATGAAAAACCCTCTTCGCTCCCTTATAAGTTTTAACAGACATTTAATTGCTAAAAAAACGTGTTGAGACCGCCACAATAATAATATTGCAAGCTCATAATCTTGCCTGTAATGTTCCCATAGGTCTCGCAGTGAGATAGAGTGGGCTTTAATCCACCATGCAGTTGCTGTGACAGTTTTTGAATTTTACTAAATTTGCCAGTTTCCTCATAAAAAAACAGATAGGACAGAACAGAAAAAATAAAAAAACCCAAGACCTACGACATTTTAACTACTGTGCCACCCCTGCTCCCTAATACCATATTGTTTTAAGTTTTGGTTATCTATCAAATATTTTCTACCAAGTGGGGAAAATAGAAAAAAGTATAATTTGTTGTAACTAGAAAGTTACGCAATACTCTGGAAAGTGCCGGTAACCATATAATTTCACTCTATAAAGCGTTTATAGGGCGAAAGTTAATCTAGGCGCCGTATAAATGGTTCTGGTTTAATAGAAAGCATGTCTGGTTTGTACCTACTTTACAACTAAGTAAAGATTTAAGGCTAACGAAAGTTGGCGTTTTCGGTCGCATAGAAATATAATCATAATCAAGTCAATCGACGCTTACCTGTAGAGCACAAACGTGGTCATTGACGAAGTTTAGCAAACTCCGCACTCAGGTCAAAATATCTGACCCGTATAAGGAACCGTATAGTTCGTCCGTATAATCGTTCCATATAGGCGCTAAATTAAAATGGAACTGAGCAGGCCACATCTGCCGTACATCGCATGAAAATTGGGCTAAAGTGGCAACAGATCCCGGCGTCGCGGTACACCCAGAAAGTGATGACTTGACGATTTTTACTCTTTTTAAAGGATAGGGCCCAAATAGACAGAGAAAAACCTGAGCTGAAAGCGAAAAAGTTACTATTATTATCAGCCCGTGTTGAGACCACTACAGGGCAGAGGCCTCCCTTTCTTTTTTCACCTAACTCGCTCCTTAGGCAATATGGACAACTCAACTCGTCCTGCCATCTACGCCTGTGTCTTCCGCGATGCCGTTGGACGTTTTCAGGGACCCCTGTTGTGGTGGTCTTTGCTCACAATATATCCGACATGTGGCAAATGTGTAAAAGGCAGATGCTAGCATCTGCAAAATCTGACTGATGCCTGTCGAATTCTGTCTTTATGAATTAGTCTGCCTAAATAAGCACTAAGACCGCATGGCTTGGAGACGTGTCATATGTGGCCGCGATCCTCAGCAGTGAGGGAACGACGAAAAAGAAGAGAAATAAGCACTGGCTATGTGCTATTTATCATGAGTTGGAAACTGGCAGTATAGTAGTTAATCATTTCTTTTCCTTCCTATGGACTTATCGCAAAAATTCCAGGGACAAACCTAAATACTATTGTGTTCTAACTTATAACTTCGAGTGACCTCGAAATTCACGAAATTAAATCAATCGTGCACTGTTCTTTAATGGCTTCTCGGCTTCGCAATTAGACGAAGACTTGCATCAATAATGAGTTAATCCACAGTTATTAAATATTATTTACAAAAAATAAAGGGCACCATTGCTTCATACATTTTGGTCATTGTCTTTTAAGATTGCCCCACTTAGAAGAAATGGCAAAGATTTTGGCCCAAAGTACTATCGATCGATCGATATCTGACAAATGCTTGCACTGTCTGGACAGGTCCACTCAAATCTGTGTGGTTATTTCTTCAAAAGACCATCTCAGACATTAATCTACATGGTCCTCATATGACTTGAGCAATGTCTGGACTTTAAAAGAGACGGTGACCTCTGAGTTTGTTTCGGATGTTTCTTCTCAGAGTAGTCAGGTACGAAACACCGGCCCCATCTAGTTTTAAAACATAACATGTTGACATGTAAAAGAGTTTTGTAAACCAATTTACAGAAATAAGTATGATGATGATGATGATCAACGAAGAAAACTAAGAGAGGAAGAAATGTACTACTTATGTACATTTCCATTACCACACTCTTCGAGGATAGGATATGTTTCTGATGGACACTTTCTAAAATTATCAACGGGTGAAGCAAGGTAGCCTATGCATAGCAATTGTTTTGTCGAGACATAATAACAAGCCCCAACACTTCCGTCCTAGACGATCCATAGTAAACAAACTGTGTCTAAATAGTCGAGTGTACGTGCCTATTGAGTGGCATTCATTAAAGATTCCGTAATTAATTTGTCAGCTTTGATTTGTTTATCTTTATTTGAAGTTAATTGGTACTCTTGTACTTGACCATTACGTCTCATTCGAAACCAAGAAAACACGGGAGTAAAATAATGCATTCGGGAATAAAATTCATTGCGAAATACTTGATCGGTTCAACTACCGAAGATGCTACAAAGTCGAAAAAGACCAAGGATGAACTGCAAAACTACTCGAAACAAATATTTGAATACTACTGCTACTTCAAAAGATCGATGTTGAAGATGTTTTATCATAGACATCCCAGACAAGACATGTGCTAAAGTAATAACAGGCCATTGGCTAGGTCATTGCCATATCTGACCCAATTCGCAGTTGACCCCAACGACTCGTGGGACCCACGGCATTACACAATATTAAGCACCTTCAATTCTGTACTTTTCTCATCGCGTTAATAGTAAGAAAACGATGTCAAGTCTTTATTATAAAAAAGTCATTGGGAGACAAATTCACTGAGAAAACCGTGAATGATGAGGTGGAAGCCAGTTATGTAGGCCAGATCGTGGTTCTTTTTAAAGCTAATAGATCAGGAGCATAATAAGCTGTATTTACCTAGTGACCTGTTAGGCCTATACGACAAAACATAACTATTATTATCAACGCCTGACGATTATAGTAATGGTTGAATGTTTTCCGTTTTCTTTCTTCAGTGCGGCGGTCCACAAGGGCATTTGTTAGTTGTGTATGACAACCTGTTATTATAACTACAGAACGTCACATACTTTGAGCCTGTTATGTTAAAGATCCCATTGAATGGGGGGCGAAACGGTTCCATTTACCGGGCACGAATCAGGACGGTCCAAGGCTGACAATCTCCATAAAATGTCAAAAACATAAGATGAGTTCTTATGTTTTTGACATTTTCCCGCGCTTAAGTCGAGTTTGCTATTCCAAAGTTACTGGCTAATACACTCGCTGAGAAACTACGAGAGTACCAGAGAAACGGGTACAGTAGATAGTTTCTCACCGTCTTCTGTCATTGATTTTATCTTTCCGTTGTACCTGTAAGACACAAAATATTCGTAAAATTGTCAAGTGGCAATAACAGATGGCTATAGTTTCTTTTTGCACGTTTCACGCTGGGTTACGTCAACTTACGTGTTTCGAAATCGCAGTGAGAATGAGAACATTAAGATCAGTATGATGGACGAGTAGTGAATTTTAAGTTGAAGGCTTATGTAATGAGTGGAGGCTTCTTTTAGAAAATGTCGCGCGTTCTCAAGATGGATCGTGTTTCGGTTGACAACATTCAAGTAATCTATCAGAAAGTGTTATGCCGTTAACCTTTCGAGCTTTCCCATGCATCTTTCTATGGAAAGTACAAAACTCCACATGCATAATATAAAATGCATAGCTGCTCTGTCCATCCGTTACTGCTTTTATGAATCGTGATCCGCTTATCCGATCGACACTGTGATGCTTGACGGAGCTTTATTTATGTCCGGCACAGGAGATCTTTCGGTTCATAATTATGTTGATGATGTTGTTCTCCGGCTCTAGCTTTAGTCCACGAAAGCGGAGCTTTCGACCCACCTTTTTCTAATAATATCAGATTAATTTGCCATAAAATCAATGCGATTTTCTAAATGAGCGATCCCTGGCTTATCACAGTTGATTACGCTACATGTGTCATCCTAACTTAAAGGTCAGCTATAAGCAGATTGTACCCGAGCGTCCTGTAATTGCGCTTACGCATAATTACACGCGTGTATGCGTCATGGAGGCGGGAGACTGATAATAAAATAATCAGAGTTATTAAATCACAATCCACTTGTAAATTGTTTCATAACCACTGCTCTCAGGGCCTCAAAGTAAAACATTGTTGAAAAGCTTCTAGAACTGAATTTGGAGACATTTGTCATCGAACAAACTGCTGCACTGACCCGCTGGTGGGGTAATATACCTACGACTAGCTCTCTCTTTCAAAGTGGATGCCTGTATCCCAGCAGTGTGAACATTATACGCTGATTATGCTTATGCTACGACATCACTTCACCCCATCTGGATTGATTTGATTTGCCCAACAAAGACATAATCTATGTAAACAATTTGTTGACATGATTCTTTGTATTAACTTATCTCAATATAGGTGCGACGAAACTGCAAGTACTTATAGGCGGAAGTGATTTTTTATCTGCAATGAAAAATGCCATGAGCCGATCTTACCACCTGATAAAATACATTATTCAGATAACGCAACGTTCGAGATATAACTGGACCTTTTGAAAACATACTACTTAAACACGAAACTGCACGTTTTGAGCGAATCTTCTCCCATGTCGACAGTTTGATACGAATTATTACAGAAGCTCATGGGAGATAAAATCTAGCCAATCAGTAAGTGCGATCTTGGGTAAATGGTCTGCATCAGACGATTCAGCCGTAGATACCTACCTATATCCTATATTTTAAGTGACACTACCTCCGTTACCATTCGCTTTCTTCTTGTTCGTCGTTCTGCATGATCGCGACCTTCGACGACGTATCTATAAGTAATGCGGTCCTCTGCAGAGTGTACATACCCATTAGGTCCCCCACCCTCTTCCCACTGTTGCTAACCAAATCAATATACCCACAGAGTCTGGCAACGGCTGTGGTCCAGCTATTCACAACAGAAGATCCTTCGCACTCAAAATGGAAGAAGAAAGACACGGGTGTACTGTGCCTGATCAAAGACAATGGGAAGAGGTCGTACTTCTTCCGAATATACTGCCTTTACCGCAAGACTATGATATGGGAGCAAGAGGTCTACCTCCAGATCGAGTACAAGAACCCAAGGCCGTTCTTGCACACTTTCGAGGCAGAGGTGAGTGTAACTTTATAATATAATTTTAATAATTGTGTCTTCATGAATAATTTCACACCTTTTATCACATATCTCTGATATTATTTTTGTAGCCTTTTCCGAACTATGTTGGGGTCGGCTTCCAGTCTAACCGGACGCAGCTGAATACCAGTATTTTACATGGAGCGACTATCTATCTGACCTCTATTCTATATGGTCTCGCTCTAATAGCTCCAATCATCAGATTTCAATCATTTATTTATACAGCTTGCCACTGTATACAAAAGAAATAATAATAGGTATTATGTGGACATTATTATATCTACGATTAGCATTGCGCCTTTGTGATAGCTCGGCTAATATGCATGATATAAATATAATTTACAGCCTCTGACGAATAATGAAGCTTTATTTATTTATGTAAACACAAAATACTAAACAGTACATTACATTTAAATTACATTAGTTCTCATTTTTGCCTGCCAAGACATACTGTCATGTGGATCGAAGGCTTCTCCAAACTTATTTATACTATTTGGACAGCTGCTTTTGTAATATTTTACCAAACAAAGTTTTTTTGCATTGATCTTTCAAAGGCGAATTGAAAAGTACTTCTTTATATAAGTACTTCAGTCTTCAGATTAATTTAAAATGATTAATGTAATTATTGTTTCATATCAAAAAGGATTATTAATATTTATATTAATCATTGCCGATTAGCTCATTCATCAGTCATGATAGTTGTATCAAGAATTCAAAGATTTTAAACAGAAACTTCGATATCCTTGTAATGTTATTAATCTATCATGTACTTATAAAGTACATTTAGTATAGATTATGTTCTAAAATAGCAGAAAAATTTTACCTGATAGCTGTCGATAAAATATATAATATTGTGATGTTTATCCTTCCCGAAATAGATTGTAGGTAAATGTATGAGCAACGAGTGAAACAATTTATTCAGTTGAAATGAAACAGAACACTGGTATACGTGTTAACTAGATGATCAAACCGAGTCTAACATACGAGTAGTTGGGTAATACTAAGCTGATGTTTCAAAATAATTGACCGATCAATTACATACAGTTTATTGTTTTTCCTCGTCTTTAGTGCATTTTAGGACTTGTAAACTACCCATTCACACGTCTTCCTGTTTATATTAATACACTTAACCATTATCCTCGAACGTTTTGTCTACGCAAACCTGAAGTGCCTCGTTGGGTTCAATTCCCAGGTCGGGAAAAGTGTTTATTGGGTTTTTCCATCAGGAATTTCTCAGTAGCAGCCACGGAGTCTTGATTTGCGTTCGGTTGATGGCAATAGGCTCGCCCCCTATTACACGGGACTTAAACATAACTGACGAAATGTCGATGTACTATTAGGTACACTGCCTAACCTTTCGGGGATTACAGACGTGATGTTATGTTAAACTACCAATTCAAACGTCTTCCTGTTTATACTAATACATATAACATATAACCCTTTTTCTCGACCGTTCGCAAACCTGATGTGTTTCCCGAGATCAAAGTTATGTATAACAATACTCAGATATAATAGTATTCGTCGACGTCATGTGCTTTTATGAGTCAACGAACCGAAAGACTGGGAAAACAATAATATATCACCCACACAATATACAAACATTTATTATGCGATGTTACCGCAATTTATTTTTAAATAGACATCAAATTACCCCAGATTTATTTTCATTTTATTTGATTGTTGATTTATTGAGGATAACTGGATATGATAATAGGGAGTACTACACAGATGACTATGATGCTGACCGTATACAACAAATACATAACGGTAAAAATAATAAACAATTAAATAAACCTACCTATAATCTATATTTACGACTGTATTGACGTAATTTCTGGGGAATAAAATAAACACAGTTCGTAGTATTACTAGGAGTTTTTTGTTAATTGATTCGGTCGTCATGCAATACTATGACACGTTCCTTTCACGTTAATTGTAATCATAACAGCATTAATCGAACAACAACCCTGCTGCAACGTGAATAAAGTTCACAGTGATTTGACAGACTTGTCAGCAACCTTCATCATCATCTGCCTCAGCGTTTACCAACTATGTTGGGGTCGGCTTCCAGCCTAACTGGATGGAGCTGAATACCGGTATTTTACATAGAGCGATTCCCTAGCTAACCTCCACAACCCAGTTAGTACTGGGTAATACGATACCCCTTGGTAAGACTGGGTGTCAGAGTTTTGGGACCACTGACTATCTGTCCAAGGCACGGAGACTCGTTATGTAATGGATGGTGACCCATTCACGGACCAACCTTGGCAAACACGGCTTAACCTAAAGATCGATCCGAGCGGCTGTTATTATTTAGCAACTTTATTGAAACAAAATAAAGCTCAGTGTGATTTGGAAGTCATGCAAAATCAGATGTAAAGAGACTGAAAGGACTGAAGGAAATCTAAATTTGCACTCATCAACTTGCGGATGGGGTACTCCATATTTGGTGGTTTAGACTGCAATAAAACACTCACAACCCACTGGTGATTCTTAGTAGCCTAAACTCAAAACCAGCTCTTCAATATTTACTAAGTACTTCTTCTTAGCGTGTCGATGGCAATCTAAATTGTGTCAGCCCAGAACTGAGCGGTAGCATCCATCAGTTCCTGTAGTGAACAAACAACAGGACACCCAGGACACGATATTAAGTGCCCCATCGTTTGTGGAGCAGCACCACATTTATGGTAACCTATGAAACAATAAGAGTATCTAATAACTTCACACGCATCACAAATTTTAATTTTCTTTCTTGTTCGTACAAAGTATATTTTACACTTTAAATTGGCACCGTTTCAAACTTACTTCGCTTTATTGTTCTTCGGATCAATTGGGTAGCAAAAAATAAGTGTCTTCTTAGTTTTGGTGCCAAAAATAAACGATAAACTTTAAATAAGCATATAAATGCAAAGCCAGCCAAAATCGACTCTAAGGGTGCTTGTACTTGGCGTGTTCAATCATGGGTTTTCCTGTTAACAGAATGATCAGCAACACTCTCATTTAAGCTTATAAAAACATATTGCAATCACTCCTCCCTCCTAATTCGCATCATATCAATTAGATTTTTAGGAGGCAAAAATCATCTGCCCAGCCTTTTCCCAACTATGTCAGGGTCGACTTTTAGTCTAACCAAATGCACCTGAATACCCGATGTTTTAGATGGAGCGACTGCCTATCTGACCTCTTCAACCTAGTAACTGGGTAATACCATCATCATTCTCCTGCCTTTGTCCCAATTTATTTGGGGTCGGCACAGCATGTCTTCTTCCATATTTCTCTATTACTCGTCATCTCAGCAGTCACCTCCTTTCTAGCCATGTTATCCTTCACACAGTCCATCCATCATTTCTTTGGTCTTCCTCTACTCTTCTGGCCATCTACATTCATACTCAACATTTTCCTCACAAAATTTTCCTCATTCCTCCGCATCACATGTCTATACCACGATAACCGATTACCACACAACTTTTCAGTCACCAGCGCCACTTTCAGAGTTCCTCTTATGTACTCGTTCCTTATTTTATTCATTCGCGTTACACCACACATCCCCCTTAGTATTCTCATCTCAGCCAGATGCAATTGCCTTTCATTGACCCCTTTTGTGGCCCAACATTCTGATCCATACAAGACAGCAGGTCTTACCATGGTTTTATAAATCTTCCCCTTGATTTTAAGGGGAACGCGGGAGTCGCATATTGTTCCCATGACCTGCCGCAAATACGTTTAGAAAAGAATGACAAAAAGTATGCTAATGTTTTTTTTTTTTGTTTACAGGAATACATGGCCGCTTTCAACTTCGCTCATGAAAACGAAGCAAACATCCTTAGAAATATACTCCTTGAGAAAATCGAACTCAGGAAAATTAGACGGGAAGGTTAGTATTACTGTCTTGAAAATATTTTACGTTTTTGGCAGAGAAACTACATTTTATGCTTTTATTTCTTAAGAATTCTTTGCGGGAGCTACACGCTCAATGTTCAAGCCATAAATATTGCGTGAACTTAGGCTTATCATGGTCTCAAAACGGGATGTTAAATTCTTAAGAGGAAAACAGAATGTCCAGAACCAGTGCTTGGGCCTGGTTGATTAAACTCCACTGTCTAACAAAGGACATTATAAGCTGCTTTTGATATGACTTATGAGGCAGATCAAATGCGCCCATACTTAAGTTATGTTAGAAAGGCACCATTATCGATGGAGTTGTGCCACGTTATTTATAACCACAAACAATATATCTCCGCAATACCTTAGCCCTATAAATGCCGAATGCCTTCGTGACCTCACGTTTTATTTGTTTGTATCGGTAACCGCTCTGTTTACATGCTCGCAGTTGACAAACACTCATTGTGATGCCGTGGATAATTTCTACACTACGTCATCGTTAGACGAATATTTGGCATGGAGATGTTTTTATATAATCAGAATAAGAATCGCAACAAGCTTTCAGTATGGAACTAAAGCAGTGATAGCCTAGTGGTGTGACCGTCGGACTGCCAAGTCGTAGGTCTCAAGTTCGAACCCAAGGCACGCACCTTTGATTTTTCAGATTCTTGCGTATTGTGTATTATCACTAGCTTTGGTGAAGGAAAACATCGTGAGGAAACCAAATATGCCTAAGAGATATTTTGTGACGGCATGTTAAGCCTAATCAGAGGCCGATGGGCGGCATAAAAGCTTTGACACCAGGGTAGGCACTAACCACACGAAAAAGAAGAAATAAACATGGGACTTAAACCAAACAGAACTGGCAAAATGTGGATATACTTTAATACATGGGACTTAAACCAAACAGAACTGGCAAAATGTGGATATACTTTAATGCCACCTCTGCTTGCCCTTTCGGGAAATATAAGTGTGATGTAAATGTAATAAAATTAGTTGTTTTAACGTCATGTCTTCGTAACAATTTGGAAGGTTTAACATTACAAATTGACTAGGTTACCCAGATAGAAAACTTAATCAGTAGTAGTATTATTCTGACACCTACCTATTTAGCGCTATAAGTGTTGATAAATGCAGAGGAAGAGGAACCAAAGAAACGATGGATGAATTGTGTGAGAAATGATATGAAAGAAAAAGGAGTAAATGAAATGAAATATTTATTTTACCAGATATAAATCCACATACAACATTCACAAACAGACACTAAAATAAAATAAATTAAACCTATTGACATGATACAAGCACCCACGCGCCCCAAATGCAGCGAATTAGGTAATCGGTAAATGATATAGTTGGCAGGGGAGAATTGAAATGTTGTCCAACATTTCAATTCTTCCTTGTCCAAGTACCTTGGAACTTGTGCCTTGTTACTTGGGGTCTCCACAATACATCCTGCCCTCGGGCAAGAAAATGATTATGATACATTTTAACGCTGCTTGCTGTCGGAAATGGGTATGGTGCTTCCCGAGACGATCTTCATCACAAAAAACCTCACTTCTATAAAATATATAGGATGACTGGTAATTAGTGACCGATACTTAAACACGTGATTATACTCATGATAACAAACAACTTTCCCTAAGAAACATTTTTTTATACCTACTCGTTCACTTTTATCCCAACAACACCACAGCCGTATGAAAGTCGCGCGCGCGCCTGTGACCTATCAGCTGTTAGCCGCGTGACGCCGTTCTGTCTCATTACTATCGTACCGTGCAACAGTGGGAGACAGAAAGGCGTCACGCGGCTTCATACGGCTGTTGTGGGTTTGGGATAAAAGTGAACGAGTATAAAAACCAAAGTTTCTTTGGGAAATTTGTTTGTTATCATGAGTACAAATCACGAGTTTAAGTATCGGTCACTAATTACCAGGCACCCTATAGTAGAGACGAGATGAGTACTTTATCGTCCTAATCCGTCGCTTTCGGCTTGATTGAGGTCAAAAGCTGCCTCACGAATAAAAAAAATAGTTCACAAAGTTCACAACGTTCGCAACTTTAACTCTAGATGCAACAATATGTCATAACATTACACTTGGTTTCCTCGGAGGGTTAGGCAGAAGTGTATCTATCTATTTTTTACATTTCGCCAGTTATGTTTAAGTGGCCGAGCCAAATCCAGACTCCGGGACTAAGAAATGACAATAGGAAAAGCCCAATAACACTTTGCCCGACCTGGGAATCCAACTCAGGCCCATTTACAACAACAATATGAGTGAAAATCTCCATTCTAACCCACAGAACGCCGCACCCGGTCAATGGTCTCCGGGCGCAGCAGCGGGTCTAGCTCCGCCCCACCGCGACAGAATGGCACCATGCTGCCGCCGCCGCCTCCGCAGCCGGAACCCGTGGCGCCCCCCACGCCGGCGCCCATGCCGACCATGCAGCCTATCCAGCAACTACAGCCTGTACAGCAACCGCAGCATATGCCTGTCAAGACAAACCATAGCTTGGGAAGTAAGTATCTTGCCTCACACTACAACCCTTCAGGACTACGTAAATGAATGTGTAGAAAGGATAAATAAAGGCAAAAATTATAAAATAAATCAAAAGTATAAGGTATAGCATTAAATACAGGTTTGCTTAAATCTTTGTCAAAGTTCACACAATATTTTGTGCCTGAACTAGGATAAAGTGGCGTGCCGCTAGGTCAAAACGAAGGCAAGCCCAATTCGTCAACTACCGATGTTTTGGGAAATAATTTTATAAATTATAGTTTTTCATTTTTTTTTCTAGTCTCAATATCATAATACGCATGCATAATTGACAAACGCGCCATCTATACGTACGAATCACGACACCAAAGTAAGATCGCTACGCTAATGTTTACAATTCAGACGTGCAAAATATTTCAATCAAAGGCAGATGGCATTAAAACTATTGATTGTTATTTTATTACCGTACACACTGTTTTATTCATTTAATTTAGTGTCGATTAAAAATGTTAATATTTTATATTACGTAAATATGATCTCACAAAATCATTATAAATCACCAATAAATAATAGCCAATTTTTATTTATTTTTTCTTCAAAACAACTCAAGATGTACCTAATCTCTTCGATCAAAACATTAGGTATTGTATTTTCTTATTTCAAGAGATATAATATTATGATGATTGTTTTTTATTTAGAAGAACTTTATCAAATAATTTCAAAATGATATGCAAAAAGCGACAAAAATCCAATTCCGAGAAAAACTATCATTAGGACTTGTTTAACAGTGAAGTAAATAGCTAACTCAACGTATTTACACACATTTTCGACGGTAATATCCGAATTCACATAATAATAATAAAACCACTATACACCGTGACTTTTTAGTCGTCTTACAACGGCTGCCCACTTCATGCATCCAATGAATACTAAACATTCATTTAAAAAAAAAAAAGGAATTTCATAAATACCAAAATAAAAATATTATTCAGTATTATGACGCATGACGTAGTTAAAACACCATGTTGCGAGCGATGATCTACTGGACTCGAGTGCTGGGCAGGTAATGTTCTCCCGTTTGACATGTAAACATCATTAACAGTATGTTTCATAATTTTATTCAAATTTTTTATTATTATTTTTTTTTGTACCTATTATGGAAGATAAAAAAAAATCGCGCCTAGAGCTGTTTTATGTCGGGTACATTGAGTGGACGACCTTTGTAAGACGACTAAAAAGTCACGGTGAATAGCTGAATACAGCTTACGAATTCCTATGCTGGATTTTTGTTTAAGTTTTACTAAAATTCCTGTTTTCAGGCTACACACTGAAGAGTAACAAGAAAAAAGCGGTTCGGAAAATTACTAAAGCGGACATCGGCATGCCTCAGGACTTCAAGCACATATCACACGTTGGCTGGGATGCTAACAAAGGTATTGTTTATTTATATTATATGACGTCGAATTTAATGATAACTCTGAATAATCACGGTTTACGGTAGGACACAATGTTGTAATGTAGTCAAAACATTGTACTGATGGATGCATTGGATTTAAACATTAGAGGGAGTGTAATACTACTCAAGTTGTACTAATTCTATCATTACCATCTCCAGGTTTCGACCTCGACAATGCACCAGAAGCTGATGAACTTCGTTCGTTCTTCACGAAAGCCGGAGTCTCAGAAACACAGCTCCAGGACCAAGAGACCAGAGAGTTCATCTACGACTTCATAGAGATGCACGGAGGACTGCCCGCTGTCAAACAGGACCTGGACAAGAGTGAGTTTTTGATATAAAAATATAGACCTTACAGTGGTTGAAATAAAGTTGACAATATACAGGCTGAAGTTTTCAAGTAGGCTAGGATGGCCAAATCTGAAACTATGAGGAATAGTATAGGAATCTCTAAAACTGCATAATTGGATTTTCACTTTATTATACATTTGAATGTCTAAGGCGCGAATTATACAGAAACGGCGTTAGGTGAAGGCGCGGCGCAGTCGCAGCGCAGACGTAGAATTTATAAGGAAACGAAAGAATAGTGTGCCTGCGCCGCGCCGCTTGAGTGTAATTCACGACATGTCGCCTACGTACATTTTGTATGAAAACGTTTTGAAGCGGCATCATTCGTAAGGAGAAGGTGCGGCGCAGGCCTGCGCGACTTCATCTTACGCCGTTTCTGTATGAATCGCTTATTAAAGTTAATATTATACAAGGTGTAACATAGCACACCCACTCGTGCGTTGTCTCGGACCATGAATTGAACAAGTTTTCTTCTATGAGTTCTTGAAATTTGAATAAAATATGCAAATGGACTTTCAAAAAAAAATGTTAAATCTTGTACAACTAATGCCCGAACTACGTAATATTTCATGCACCTTTGTGAGAAACCGGTGCCTGATGTAGGTTAAGTGATGCAACGACAACCCGACACGACTGGATGAAGATCAAGCACAGGTTCTTCAAGTTAGATAATAAGATGATTGTCCCCCAACAGTAACCCTCGGCTCGCTGCCGCCCGCGCCCAGCATGTCCGCGCCCGCGCCGCCCGTGCCCACGCGCAGCCCGGCGCCGCTGCACCCGCCCGCACCTCGTGAGTACTCCACAACCTAAATGTATCTACAGGGTGTATACCTACCCTTCACGAACCCATCAACCAAGCATTATGCATATCGTAGCTCAACGCAAAAAATATTGCTGGGAAACGGCTTTTGATTTTGGGGTGAACGATCACGTTTTACGGTAGGAATGCACCGCGCTCAAAACATTGTGCTGATGGACCCACACCGTGCTACACCGTAGCTAGTGTAAGTGGTGAATTTTCATTGTACTCGTTTTCCTTATAAAAGGTCCTCTAGTACAAAATTTCAAGCTTCTAGACCCTTTAGCGATATAGGCTGTCTGTGAGTTTGCTGGCTGTCTGTGAATGATATTCTTTATTTAGTATACCTACATATAGGTAATACAAGGTGGAAAGGACACCGACGCTAAATCGGTTACCACGTATTCAGTTCATCATTCTGAACCCCAAAAAAAACAGCTGTTCTATAAATTTTGATCATGTAGGTATTGCAGTTTTGTAGGAAACAGCTGTATTTTTTAATTACCAACGAAAATCGTCTATGTGAGGGGGTTCAAAATGATGTACTGAATAGGTGGAAACCGTTTTAACGTCGATGTCCCTTCCACCCTGTATAGCTAGAATGTTGGTATTATGACGATAATGTTTGTTTCTAAAGATAATTTAATTTGTGTAGCGTCCCGCGCCCCTCCCCCGCCGCCCGCGCGCGTGGTCCCGCCGCCCCCCGCGCACCGCACCGCGCCGCCACGTCCCGCACAACGTAAGTAGCATTGTTACTATACTAAATAAACATCTAATAAATACTCCCAAAGTTTGTGGCAGATGAGATCATAAAAAGGAATAGAGAGGCGGCACAAAGAATATGCAGTGTCCTTGTCCCACGATTTATGAGATGATTTAATTGTTCTATTTCAACTTATACCACCTACATTGATAACATAATATAACCCGTCTCTTACAACTTCCAGCCGTATCATCGGGTCCGCCATCAGTCCCTCCCCCTCCTCCGCCCGGCACAGCGCCCCCGCCCCCGCCCCCCATGACAGCGGCGCCGCCGATGGCCCCGCCCCCGCCCCCGCCGCCCGCGCCGCCCGCCCCGCCCCCGGCGCCGCCCATGATGGCCCCGCCCGAAAGCTCTATGATGTCAGAGGCACCTTCAGCTTCAGCAGACCCCAGAGCTGCGCTAATGGAGAGTATAAGAAGCGGATCCAAGGGTCTCAAGGTAAATGAAGCTATATCCCTTTACACGGTTATTTATCTGTGTTAGCAGCATCCAAACAGCAACCAACAAATTTTTGTGTGAGAATAAAAATCACTATAATTTTAAGTCACAAATAATAGTACAATACAGTACAGATTTTACAACAAGTAAAAAAGGGGAATTTAATTCGAGAGACTAAGTTGGATCCCGAGCGTAGCAAGGGATTCTAGAGTGGAATCCCGAGCGTAGCAAGGGATTCTATATTACAATCCTGAGCGGAGCGAGGGATACAAGGACCGAGATGATTTTTTTTTCACGAGTGGTGTACTACTTTTTACCATTGACTGCAAGAAAATAAATAGTAGTATAATATTTAAATTTATCAATTTATAGTGGAATTAGTAGTGTTCCGTATGGTGTCGGACGTAAAAGAATAGCACCATCCCATATCTTCCCGTAGGTGTCGTAAGAGGCGACTAAGGGACTTACCAGAGAATGGGCAGCTCTGTGTTTTTAACAACCGTACTGCGATCGCCAACCCGCCTGCCAAGCGTGGCGATTATGGCAAAACGCCCCCAATGATGAGCGCAACACAAAAATGGCCCCTAGTACCCGGCAGCCGTCTACCCTCGACTATGGTAGCGGTCGAGGTCGCGGCGTGGCAAGGGGTGCTAAGAATCTCCGGATGAGATCAGGCTGCCTATACCGACGACTTGACCTGGCGACATACAACACGCGTACACTCCGGACCGACGAGAAGATAACGGAACTCGAAGAGGAATTGAGCAGGCTGCGATGGAGTATTGTGGGATAATCTGAAGTCCGAAGAGAGGGGGAGGACACGATAATCCTGAAATCCGGCAACCTGCTCTATTTCCGAGAGGGTGACCGGCAGTCCCAGGGTGGTGTTGGGTTCATCGTCCACAAGTCCCTCGTGAATAACGTGGTGAAGATCGAGAGTGTGTCGACCAGGGTGGCGTACCTTATACTCAGAATATCCTCAAGATATTCGCTGAAGGTCATACAGGTCTACGCCCCGACCTCGGCACACCCCGACGATGAAGTGGAGACCATGTATGAGGATATTTCCAAAGCCCTGCATGGTTTCAAAACTCACTTCACCGTTGTCATGGGGGACTTCAATGCGAAATTAGGCATACGAGACGGGGATGAGCTGCAGTTGGGGCAATTTGGGGTTGGACGTCGGGACCACCGGGGTCACCAACTGGCTAGTTTTATGGAGACGGAGGGCCTCTATATGATGAACTCCTTCTTCAAAAAGCATGAGCACAGGAAGTGGACCTGGCAGAGTCCCGATGGTGCAACTAAAAATGAGATTGACTTCATCATGTCAACCAAGAAGCAAATGTTCAATGATGTCTCTGTGATCAATTCGGTGAAAACCGGGAGCGATCACCGCATGGTAAGAGGTACATTGAACTTCAATATCAAGCTTGAAAGGTCTCGACTGATGAAGTCTACGCTCCGTCCAGCACAGATCCAGATCCAAAACCCCGAGAGCTTTCAGCTTGAACTCCAGAATCGTTTCGAGTGCCTAGGAAGCTCGGTGGACGATTACAACGATGGGTTCGTGGAAACTGTCCATACGACTGGGTCTAAGTTCTTCAAGACACGTCGTGCACACAAGAACAAAAAACTCTCTGATCATACTCTCGAGCTCATGAAGGAGCGGCGTGAGATGATCCTGCAGTCTTCAGACGAGGCGTGGAAATACCGGCAGCTCAATAGACGGATCTCTAAATCCTTGAAGAGCGACCTCCGCCGCTTTAATACCGAGCGTATTAAAGACGCTATTGAGCGGAATAAAGGCTCCAAGGTATTTTCAAGAGATCTGGCTATTGGGCAGAGCCAGCTCACGAAACTGAAGACCGACGACGGCAGGATCGTATCCGCCAAACCGGAGCTGCTGAGGGAAATCGAGAGTTTTTATGGGCAGTTGTACACTTCAACCAGTAAACCCGTTGCAAATCTAGCTAACGACCCAAGAGCTAGACTGATCCGACACTATACCGAAGACATTCCGGATTTCAGCCTGTACGAGATTAGGATGGCTCTAAAATAGCTAAAAAACAACAGGGCACCGAGTGATGACGGAATTACAGCCGAACTCCTGAAGGCAGGTGGAAAACCGGTACTTAAGGCCCTTCAGAAGCTGTTTGATTCCGTCATACTCGAGGGGCAGACGCCACAGGCATGGTGCAGGGGTGTGGTGGTACTCTTCTTCAAAAAGGGCGACAATGCCCGGCTGAAGAACTATAGGCCCATCTCACTTCTAAGCCATGTCTACAAGTTGTTTTTCAAGAGTCATCACGAATCGTCTCGCGCGCTGGTTTGACGATTTTCAGCCTCCCGAACAAGCCGGATTCCGAAAAGGCTTTAGCACCGTAGACCACATAAATACGCTGCGGCAGGTTATACAGAAGACCGAAGAGTATAACCTGCCTCTCTGTTTGGCGTTTGTGGACTACGAGAAAGCCTTCGATTCGATTGAGACTTGGGCTGTGCTGCAGTCTCCCCAACGGTGCCAAATTGACTATCGGTACATCGAGGTGTTGAAGTGTTTGTACAAAACGCCACCATGTCAGTCCGACTTCAGGACCGGACCTCGGAACCTATCCTTCTGCAGCGAGGTGTGAGACAGGGAGACGTCATATCTCCGAAACTGTTCACCGCTGCACTGGAGGATGTCTTCAAGGTTCTGGACTGGAGAGGGCTAGGCATCAACGTCAATGGCGAGTACATCTTTCACCTTCGGTTTGCCGACGATATAGTGGTCATGGCTGAGACCATGGAGGACCCTAGTACTATGCTCGATGACCTCAGTAGAGCTTCCGGAAGAGTGGGTCTTAAAATGAACATGGACAAAACCAAAGTCATGTTGAATGCCCATGTATCACCCACTCCTATCAAGATCGGAGACTCTACACTCGAAGTTGTAGACGCTGCACTGGAGGATGTCTTCAAGGTTCTGGACTGGAGAGGGCTAGGCATCAACGTCAATGGCGAGTACATCTCTCACCTTCGGTTTGCCGACGATATAGTGGTCATGGCTGAGACCATGGAGGACCCTAGTACTATGCTCGATGACCTCAGTAGAGCTTCCGGAAGAGTGGGTCTTAAAATGAACATGGATAAAACCAAAGTCATGTTGAATGCCCATGTATCACCCACTCCTATCAAGATCGGAGACTCTACACTCGAAGTTGTAGACGATTATGTCTATCTGGGACAAACGATCCAGTTAGGTAGGTCTAACTTCGAGAAAGAGGTTAATTGTCGAATCCGACTCGGCTGGGCAGCGTTTGGGAAGTTGCGTGGTATCTTCTCGTCCAACATACCGCAGTGTCTTAAGACGAAAGTCTATGACCAGTGTGTGTTGCCAGTGATTACATACGGGACCGAAACGTGGTCGCTCACAATGGGCCTCATCAAAAGGCTTAAAGTCACCCAAAGGGCAATGGAGAAGGCTATGCTCGGAGTTTCCTTACGTGATCAAATCAGAAATTAGGAAATCCGTAAGAGAACCAAGGTTACCAACGTAGCCCGAAGAATAGCCAAACTTAAGTGGCAGTATGCAGGGCATATTGCTCGCAGAACGGATAGCCGATGGGGCCGGAAAGTTCTGGAGTGGCAACCGCGAACTGGAAGACGTCGCGTTGGAAGGCCTCCCACTAGGTGGACCGATGACCTGGTAAAGGTTGCGGGGATCCGCTGGATGCGAGACGCACGGGATCGGTCAATGTGGCGACACTTGGGAGAAGCCTATGCCCAGCAGTGGACGTCTTTCGGCTGAAATGATGATGATGATGATGATGAGTGGAATTAGAACAGTTTTCAAAATTTTGAGTTATATTCTTGTCGCACGTTTTATTTATTTTTTGTACATAATTCGTGTTTGTTCCAAATTCAAAATGTGTTTATTCAATCAGTGACTAAAAAGAGTTTTATTCACTGTTATCCATGAATCAAATGCCCTTTTGCGAATAGCAATTGTAAAAATAACTTCGTTCATTATCGACGTTCGTTGCTGAAAGTTTTTCTCGTATACAATATTATCTATGATCAACTTTATGACGCAAATATTAAAGTTAATTTTTAAATGTCATCATACAAGTATAAGTATAATCCATTTACAAATCAAACACTTATGTTACAGCGCGTCGAGACCGTGGCTAAGCCGGTGGTCGTGGAAGACAGCAGGAGTAACTTACTCAGCGAGATCAGACAAGGAGTCGAGCTCAAAGCCGTAAGTACTACTTTCTTATAGAGGATTAATTTTTAAGTGGGCGTGGATGGCCAAATCTGAATCCGAAACTTTGAGGAATACCGAAAAATACTCAAAGGGGTCTCGTACCTGATTTCCAAGCTCGAGACTCCTTTTAGTATTCCTCATAGTTTCGGATTTGGTCATACACGCCCATTTGAAAAATTCACTCTGTATAATTATTATTTGTGAACTAAGGATATTCGGGTAGTCAGTGGCCCGGAAGTTTGACAACCAATCTTACCAAGGGGTATCGTTTTACCCAGTACTAACTGGGTTGTGGAGGTCAGATAGGCCGTCGCTCCTTGTAAATTACTAGTATTCAGCTGCATTCGGCTACTGGAAACAGATCCTAACATAGTTGGGTAAAGGCTAGGCGGATGATGATGTTGAATCACCCAGTCATAAGGTACTGCTCTCGCAGGTGTCCCGCTCCGGCAGCAACAGCGGCAGCGAGCGCAAGGCGGGCGCGGCGTGCGGCCTGGCCGAGGCGCTGCAGCGCGCGCTGGAGGAGCGCTCCCGCGCCATACACTCCTCCGACTCCGACATGTCCGACGCCAACACCAGCGATGGCGAATGGGACGACTGACTCCCTTAAACCTAAACTATATTGAACAAGTACTGTACTCTAAATCATAACAAGAAAAAGAAACTGGTCACGAGTGTTCCTACTCGACGATGATTAAACTTCTTCTGATACTACTTACGGGAAATTTTCAAGGGTTAAATATTATATACCGAGGGGGATGTCTACTACTGCCGATGGTGGACTCCCGATATAATGCCGCTTGCTTCTTTTGGCTCTTGAATGTCATTGTCCTGAACGATTTTTGAACTTGTCTATGGAAAAAAACAAGATGGCGACTTCTGTTCCGACTATGGTCGTACCACGCGTCAAAAAAAATAAAAACAATTCAGCACGATACTACTCACACAACAAGACAGGGACAATGTTTCAATGCCACGTACTACCGAATTCACTGAGAGTCGACCACTTTTAACCATTATGCCCTGAGTAATAAAGTTGAAAAGTGGTCGACCGTCAGTGAACGCGTTAGTACGCACGACGAGATAAAGCTATACTAAACCAGTTTATGCGGATCTCTCGTTATACGGGAAATGTATACAAAGCGAGGCCAAGTTATACTGGAAATGTACAGCTTGATGTGCCGCCGTGTGTACATCAGGTGACATAATAAGTTGTTACTTTTTTAGTAGCCCTAGTATATTATATCTTCAAAATCCCTCCAAGAAAACGCAATACTAAACCATGTCTTTACCTTTCGTCCGTTTATGTGGCACCATAGAGAAACAGAAAATTATTAGAGTGCGTTTTAGCAAATCAGCTTTAGCTCAACTAAAGCAGACTGGTAACAAACGTCTGAGTGTAGTGAGAGAAGCCACCCTTATTGTATTGTATAAAGGGCTGGTGTCGGCAATTTCCACGTCCAAAGCGCGTATTTTGCGTACGGGTGGGGAAATTATTCGATCCACTCTAGTTCCCCGAAACGCACCCTTAATATCTGACTTCTCAATGGGTAGAACATAAAGCGGTAAATTCACATGGTTCTTCGAGCGTTTTAGTTTAATCCTAGTCAAGGAATGACGGTGACGCAATGTTATACTTCTTAAACCCGTTTTTTATCTAACAATAAGGGACACCTAGATAAATGTCAAAATAAAAGCTCGCTGATGAATTTTCAAAGCTCAGCTCAGCGCAAAGAGTTGAAATTTCAACAGGGCAATAATATTTAGGCGTTTATTTCAGTGTTTCGGAAAACGGGCATTATACTTGGACATTTACAACCGTTGATAATTCGACGACCTCCGCGTTATAGTTTTAAACTTTTAACACCAATAATAATAACTTTAGTCTTTAACTAACAATAAACAAATATCAGTATATTAGTTTTGTTTTAAAACTATTTAATGTTTACTTAAAAACTACTTGTTGAATTACTTTTTCTATTCAAAGTTTCATTTTAATTCTATGGAATCAATTAAGATTTAATTTTGATTACTTAAATCAGTCATAGGAATATTTATTCTTTTAAAAGTATTATTTTTAAATAGTTTGACGATAACAGTATTGCATATTCAAAGTGTCTTAATATGTGCGTCATAATTATGTATAGAAATAAAATTAAGGTCTTTGTTCTTGTTAAATTCTTAATTAAAA
Organism: Noctua janthe; assembly: GCA_910589295.1. Lineage (NCBI taxonomy): Eukaryota > Metazoa > Arthropoda > Insecta > Lepidoptera > Noctuidae > Noctua > Noctua janthe. The sequence goes on along the minus strand of OU342556.1, from coordinate 3,973,860 downwards.
ATAGTTTAATATTAATTAGGCTTTTGAAATATCTTTTTCTTTATAAAAAATGTGTGCCAGAGTAGCTAGTAGCAAAGTGATTACTGATAGAACATTGAATTAAAGGACAATAGTCAAAATGGGCGTAAGTCCTACAGAATTTAACTATATCTCAAATCATAGCTCTCAATAAGTTCTCCAATTAATTTTATTACGACAAGTACCAAAGTCGCCGGAGAACTGACCTACGGCCGAAAATGTAGTGTTTCCCTAAATTTTGTCAAATATTTGATTACAGAAGACCTAATTGTAAGCTACTATTGCACTGTCTTACGCCCAGAGTTCATAGCAAAACGCCCAATGTCCTTTGGATGATCTTTGTCAGTTTTACTTTGTCCTAGCGTATGAATTGACTTCGGTTCAAATGTGATATTGGAATAACTGTGCTCAGCAATATTTTCTCTTTTATTGAGTCAAGCATTTAATTATAGGTGTTCGTAGTAGTGCTTTGAGGATTTTATTAAACATATATTCCTTGATTCGAGGCAGTATGATTTGACGACTGAAAAAACTCATTCTAAATTAAAAAGGTTCAGTTTCAAAGCCATAGATGAGGATAGTTTGGAGTAAAAGCTCAAGTTAGCTCAACTGATTGCCTCATAGGCGAATATCTACAGAGCGAACTTCACGCATAGTACAGTCGCGCTTCATCCGAAAATATACCTTATTCGTATAAAGTTAATGTGCATATTGCTACAAGAGTCTGTCATCAAGCTTTTCGTACGAATATGAAGATTATCTTTTTATAGGAATAAGGGTCATTTTTGTATAATATGCTACTGTACTTACTCGTAGCTTGATAAGTCAAAATTCCGTTTATAAATCTCAGCCATAGATTAAATATGCTCGGAACTATGCCTTGTGGGTTTACTAGAGTCCGCAACCGCTGCCTCGAATTAAGCAAGTCTTTAAAATGTCTATTTTGATTAGTGTCATGTGAATATATTTTGTAATTTAACTAATTAATTACTTTTTGATAATAATTGCTACAAGTTATTAATATTTTTATTGAGACAGTAATGTTTTAAATGTTACGTTTGTGAAGCCGTAGAAAGAATACGTTTGATGTATATTGCTTTAAAAACTATTAAAACAATTAATATTATGTATCTATCAGAAAATTAAAGCATATATCGCCTTATTACATTAACATATAACCAAAGGCTGACGTACTCTTTCGACGAGATCACTTATATATTTTATATAATTGATGTAAAATGTGTATATAATTGTAGTAGGTAAATTCTAATAGACTCAAGTGCTGTATATGACTGAAAGAAAATCGACGGTGATTCTAAAATAACAATGTAAATGGTGTGTACTGAGAAACGTTGGAATTATCGTATTATTGTACGGTGAATGCATCTTCATTAGAAAAATAGTCCGACTAAGAGCGGAAATTCCCAATGAATCTGAACGCGATCAGCATAGCTAAACGGCAGTCATAATGGAGAAGTTTCCATGTTTTTGGGTTAAGTTAAATAGAAACATTTTTTTTAAAGTTATGGGATTTTAGAGTTACGCTTGCACTGAGGTAAGTGACGTTATTTATCCTTGATGTGTGGCTAACGAAATAAACCCACGAGAAGGTAGATAAATAGGTAATTACTTGGAAAATGTAACTCCTTTTATTTCAGCACCAACCTATTAATTAGTTAATCTATTACTCAGTAATTTATTGGTAAAAAATAATCACCGATTTTCTAATAATGATCTATATTTTAATTTCATATAGTTGAACTAGCGACCCGCCCCGGCTTCGCAAGGGTGCAATATGCATATAAACCTTCCTCTTGAATCTATTCCTGAAAACTGCATTAAAATCCGTTGCGAAGTATAAAAGATCTCGAACAGACAGCGGGAGCGACTTTGTTTTATACTATGTAAAGATATAATGTTATCAACATCATAAAACTTTTCCATTGCAATGATTTTTTATCACTGTCAGCTCTTGTACTCGAACTAAATAATTATACTAATCTCATTCAGTTTCATTAGTATAATAATTCGCCACGGACTTAAGAAATGCTTAACGGGTCGCAGGCACCACCTTGTTCATACAGATATGATATGTAACGTTTCGAAGCGCAAACCTCAATGTAGCTAGTTAATAGAAATAGTTCGATACGAAATCAATGGGTTCGATGTTATTATCGATAGATTTACTCAACGCTTTAATTACTGCTCACGTCGATCTATTAGAGATGTGCTCTTCTTGAATCGATATCATTCGAAGTAATTTTTTATGTTTTGACATAAGCAATAACATTTATAATCTAAGCCTGTGGGTTATTCTAAATTTTTTAAGTCAAATCATTAATTTTTATCGTAAAAAAAGTTAATTTTTATTTTCATGCAAGTCGTATTTGTTACTTTATTTTTTTTTATGACTAATGGGTATATTAATTAAGTTAGATAGACAATCGAACAGATTAACTTATGAAAGAATTCGCATAGTTCGTAATACGATAGATGAACAGTTGCACAGTCATGTTGCGGCGTTGAACCATGCTGGAGCATTGTAACTGCCTGCAAGTCTGTATGGGTGGCGCTACACACATGTTCAGGTAGGTCTGGCACAGGCCGGACAAAATTGAATGTATGTGATGGAAGGGACATCAATACGTCGATGTACCTTCCGCCCTATATTTTGTCGCCCTGCTGTGCCGCGGAATCAGGCTGACCTTAACATCATTGTAGCACCTCTAAACATTTAAATTGTATTTTTGTCAACATTTAAATATTTGATGTTGTACACATTTTGTAACAAGCATAACCAGGTATAAGATATAAATATTTAACATGTTACATTACAGGCCGACTCCGATATTATCCGATACCGCGACATAATGGATCCAAGTTAAATTGTACTAGCATTGTATAAAATGAAGTTAAAATTAGTGTAAGGGTTATGACTATATGTATCTTAATAAATAACGATAGATATTTTTATAACTATCAACGTTTACGATGTATGTAATGTACCTGTAACACCTGAAAACTTGTGTATAGCTGGTTAACTGATGTAGCTGGGGCGTAGAGGACAAATGTTTGTAAATTCTTGTGAAATAAAATAGTCCATGGTGTCGAACTGCACCCTTCTGGGGAAGGCCTGTCCGAGCTCATTTTTAATGGTGTGACCATAGTTTAGTCCCAACCTGACCAATGAGGTCAAGCCATTTTGAAATATAAAACAAACTTATAGTTAAAAAATCTTTTTTAAAAACAAGCTTTTAAATATAGGTGAAGTTATTTTTCTCAGCAAACGCTTCTAATTGATACCCTCATCATGGAGGTGTGTAAAAAAATAGCTAGTCTACCATTCTTGGCGAGCCCTCCATATTGGGTTTAGAATTACGTCACTTAGCTAACCATGCATTGTCATACTAACTAAACATGTATACAAAATTCCAGTTCAACCCTCCGGTTGGGGATAACCGTTCTAAAATTCAGTTGCAAGATTTGATCTAAACAGACAGTGCAAGTTAAATAAAAGCTTGTAATGACATTAACTATAGACCGACTGCTTTAATGAGTCCTCGCGAATACCTACTACCTACGTGGATTATGGTTATTTTAAAGCAAATAACCTATGGGATATTGTTAGGACTTTGTGGACACTTAATGTGCCTTTGATGGGGCAAGGCCGAGTACTCATTAAAGCGGTCGGTCTATATTGGCGATCCTGGGAACTAGCAACCTATGTTAGCGCCATTCGTTAGTTACCTCTTCCATTGAGTAACACACTCGATCACAATCGGGAAAAAAATTTGAACGAAAGAATTGCTACTGCTGAAACTGTAGCAATTCTTTCGTTCGTTTCTTGTTTATTAAATTCTTGTGTACATCGTTAATAATGCAATGAATGTTGCAAAATTGCATTAAGCAAATGCGCTGCTGTTTTTTGACTTTACCCAGACTACACAAATTAATTGTGATACTTTCTTGTTTTTTTTTTAAAAAGCTTGTGTATGATATTATAAGCACGTACCAAGATGACGGTTGAGATGTATCATAGAACTTACAAAGGTAGACAAAGCGATCAGTTAGCTCTGTTAATCAGCAATGCAGGAGTATGTTGACTAAATAAAGATTAATAAAATTTATATGATCATTTTATTTTACCCACCATAAACAATCTACGGTTTACAAAGAAATAACGGAGTGTATCTACTCGACACTTAAAATAAATGGATAAAAAATTAACCAGAAATAAAAAATTAACTTCTTTATTATACACAATTTGGAATAAACACTATTATAATTAGACGATCAAAGACGCTGACTGAACTTAACATTATCCTTAATCTAAAGTTTGTACACACGACAACACATCAAGCTATTCATAAACATTTCCAGTATAAGCTGACAGTGCATTGTATAGGCTTTCCGTACAATAGAAGCTTCATCTTATCGACGGAGGAAATTTGAAGTGCCGAACGATTTGCAAAATCCAATGCCTAGGGATATTGGACGCGCGACGATTTTCTCCAGCTCTGTACTGAAAGTTGAAATCCAAGATGTATGCCAAAATAAGTATTTTGATATGTGGTCGTGCGTTCTTAGAGTCGTTACTTAAAATCAATCAATCATAAACGACATCAGTCAAAAATATGACAGATCTTTTATTAGTCAGAGTAATTGATGCTTGATTATATTTAAGTGTCGTCTCCGAGTGTGGCAGTAAGAGTAACCTAGTATACAATACATCCACTCCCTTTGGCTAATACATAGATTTGTAAAATACTATTTTGACCTATGGTTGTATTTTAAGGGACCTATTTATATTAGAAGGGGTTTTTTTTTCATAAACGCTGCTTTATTAATATTATTTAAGTCATTACCATACATTTGTAAAGTCTCTAACTATAACCAGCGATGAAGGAACCCTAATGTAAAACAAAAAAAACACTAACTATCAGTTATTGCATTTAAATAACTAACCTTTTACGTTTAACTGTCACTTCGATATCCATACTATCTATGGAGCTAATAAAAAAGAGCTAACTCTTAGCTGTACATATATATTAATCAGGGCAAGTTATTAATTCTGTTAAAGTTCGGCATCAAGCTATGTAGCTATCTATCCTAATCTACAGCATTTACAAACTCAATCTATCGATCTGAACAAATCATTTCGCATAAGAACGCGTTTCCCTTGCAGCGGAGACTAGCAGAGAGACGTGTTAAAGTAACGTAAATAAATTATGTCGATTTTTTAATCGAAAATACGATTATCCTATAGCATTTTAATTAGTGTTTGCAACAAGCACAATCAGTAACACCCATAGATACATTCTTAAAATTATGAAATTGTTATATGTGAATTTGGTATTTTTAATTTTAAAATCGACGTATTTACGTTACGTTTACAGCACGCGCTCGTGTTAGGCGTCACAGGCTAGACGAAAAACGGGGATTTCAAACAATATGATTGATTAATGTCTAGTCGTGTGTGACCAACGTCTCTGCTATATGAGAATCGCACTCTTAGTGAAACTTGTGCAAACACTCGCACACTACATTTAATACATATATAAACATTTTGTACAAAAGTTGCAACTCGATCAACTAAACACATCGAGTTAAACAACTACAGTTTATTAAATAGCGAGACTCATTAAAACCTTTTTTACTGTTTACCTTTTTTATTAGCTGCGCATACGCTAGGCGAGCTTGGCTCGAGTTTGTTTGTCGTTGACAGATTGAGTATACCCAGAGCATTTACTTGTAACAAAACATGGAGCCGCTCGACGCTTTTACAAATAAACGAGCAAATCTGTGTAACATTTCATCGAGATGAGCGAGGGAAAAACGTGCGGACGCGGAGCGATGTGCGCTTCACTCGATCCAGCTTGTCCTTTACTGTCCTTCCCTAGAGACGCCCAAATCCCTAACGTGTAGTCGCTTAGCTGTTTTCTTTCAATAACAAGATAAACGAACGATTAAAAGGAAAGTTACAGTTATGTACATGCTCACTCGCCGTGAGCATTACTATGACACTATGTCGAGCATTCGCAGAAATGTTACATTACATTGAAATGTTTTGGTATATTCTCATCTTTAGGAGTCTCGAACGAGCACGCCCCGCCCCGCTAGTGTAAACACCCTTAACAGATTCCACATCTATTTACAACGCGGGAAATATCACAACAGAACATTTGAGACATCATCTTGAACAAAAAAAAACTATCTTTGATGGCACAATGTTAAAATAAAGTATGTAATCTTCAACAAACCAATTGACAATTTCTTCTATTGCCTATTACAATTTGAATGCCCAAATCAAATAAAAATTAACAAATATAATTAAAAAAAAAAAACAAGTTTTATTAGATTAGGCGACATTACACTTATTATAAGATCTAGATTTAAATTGTGCGCACGTAAATAAAAAAAAAAAAAAAAAAAACAAAAATACCTCCAGGTAATAAAATCACTTGCTTTGAAATAAAAGAACTCCTACTTTTTAATTTTTGCTCATCCACTGCCTTTCAATTCCCATAGACGGGGAATTTACAGAAAATGAATCGACACGAACTGAAAATACAGTGTGCTGCTTAGAGAGTTGAAAATCCAATTGCACTTTTTTGATTTTTATACCAACCAGCGCTTCGTTGGAATCTCAATGCTACCGAGCTTTTACAGCAAATTCAAATTGTGGTATAAAAATGCCCGTGCGAACGAGGGCTTCGGTGTACTCGGTTGCTGTGGACACATCACGACGAAAATTAAGCGTTGTAATTATTTGAAAGAAAAAAGACCGAAGTTTTATTAAAACGAATTTAAAAGTTACGCCGAAATTACGGCGCGAACATTCGGCGTGTGTGTCCCTCGACTTGGGAGGACACTTTGCTTTGACATTAAGCAAAATATCGTATGTTGTTAAACATTTAATCTATAGCCCTATTTAATTAAACTATGCACCATTCACTTGTCATTCAATCAGTAACATTCCGCATATGAGCTGGGCGTAAAAACCATTGGTTTAGTGAGAAGCCGAATATTGTTAGCCACTGTCTAATCGTCATCTATAACGACAACAACTGGCATAACGGAATCATCAACTCCCACCGAATCATCATCAGTTATGTCGACAACGTCATCCATATTATCCACCACGCCGTCCACCTCGCCCAGCCCATTCATCTCCGCCTTGAACAGCGACAGAACATCCGATATGATCGGCGACTGGAGCATTGGTATGTCTTTACTCTCCTGACTCTCCTCTTCTTCGCCAAGCACTTGCGGCTCGACATCGTCTTCCTCGTCGTCAGTGTAGCCGTAGTACTTCTCATCATCCTTCTCGTCTTTAGGAACATATGTATTTATCAGCTCGTTCAAGTTAGCGTCGCTTGTGAACACCTTCGACGGGTCGGAGTCCTCTTTGGCGCACTCGTGCGCAGATATCGCCTTATACGAAGTAAAGTATTTCAGACAGCCCTGACACTGGTTCAGCAAGTGGGCTCGGTAATGGTTGTGGAGATTCGGGAAGCCATCCCCACAAACGACACATTTCTCCGGCTTCACTACCGCTCGGTAGTGAAGCTTCTTCGGCGACTTATGAACTAACTTCATATGCTTAATAAATGGTCCGTATTTAACGAACTTCTCGCGGCATATCCGACATTTTATCGGCTTCTTGTTGTATTTTCTGTTTCGATGAGAGAAAGCGTGTATGTTAAAAGCGTCCATAGTTTTAAACTTAAGTGGGCAGAATCTGCAGGATATAGAGCCGGAGCCCTTGTGTATCTGGTCGTGAAGCCGTTTCGTGCTTTTCTTGGTGATAGGTTTGAAGCAGAATCTGCACTCCTCGTACTGGAACATGTTCTCGTTGCCCACGTACGCCGTGCCTTCGTCATCGCTTTCAATTGCGCAAAGATGACTATCGAAGTCCGCCCTGGAGTAGAAATACTCGTTGCATTTCTTACACCTGTTTTGTTCATGGTAAGTCAGATGTTTGTGAAGGTTGTAGAACCGTTTGTTACAGATGTGGCAGGTCTCCTCAATGGACTCCTTGGGCTCTGTGAACCATTCCTTATCATCTCCGTGCACGTCCCTCATGTGGTATATCATTTCCCTGAAAGCGACGAACGTTTCGTCACAATGTTCGCATTTCGTCGGGTTATCTACATTTAGCTGCGCCATATGGTGATTCTTGTGTTTCCGATACACAGTCAATGTGTTAAACTTCTTTTTGCAGTAAATACACCCGTAGTAGCCAATCGTGCGATGGTAAATCTTGTGAGTACTCAGAGCATACTCGTTTTCGAAAACTCTGAAGCAATAATCACAGACAATTTCTTGCTTGCCTGCGGAACGTTCCTTGTCTACGATGATGCCGTGCTGCGTGCGCAGATGGCAGTCTAGTTTCACTTGAACATGGAATGCTTTGTAACAAATATTACATTTCACTTTCTTAGGGTAAACTTCGGTGTCGCCTAAAAGCTTTTTCTTTTCGCACGAGAACGCCAGATGTCCTTCAAGGAACCTGAGCGAGCTAAAGTAATCGAAGCAGTAGTTACATCTCAAGGAGTTGTGGTAGTCGATGTGTCGCTCGTAGTTCCCCTTGCTGGCGAGAACCTTCATGCAGATGGAGCACTGCAGGTCCTTGAGCGGGCCGGAAAGCGGTTGCTCCGTGCGCTCGGCGATCCAGTTCTCGTTGATGTTGTGCGCGTCGCGCAGGTGGTGATGCAGCCCGTAGCCCTTCACGAACGTCTCGTCGCAGTGCGGACACTTCAGCGGGTTGTGGTAATGCTTCTGGGCCAAATGACCCTTAACGTGAATGGTGTGGCTCTTTAGCGATATGTATTTCTTTCCACAGAACTTGCATTTAAAGAACTCGGGCTTTCTTAAATGCGCTTCCTCGTGGGACTGCAGTCTTCGTTCGTCTAGAAATATCTTGGCGCACAACTTGCAGGAGTAGTAGAGCGGCGGCGGAGCGTCGGGGTCGGACTTGATCATCTTACTCTCGGGGTGCGTGCGCCGCAGGTGGCGGATCAGCTTCACCAGGTCCGGGTAGTACCGCGTACATATCGGACATTTAACTTTATCCTTTCTGATTTTATCTATCCTCTTCTTATGTGACTGATGATCGAAATTGTGTCCCTTTACATGTTTTTGGTAGTAGCCCTCGTCGGTGTACCCCTTGCCACAAATGGTGCACTTGTAGGGACCATTTTCATCCTCGAAGTGGGCTCGGGTGTGAATTTCTAATCTTCTTTTGTTAGTGAACTTCACTTTGCAGATTGTGCACTCGTGGCGGGCGCCGTACAGGAAAGTTTTGGAGGTGTGCCAGATGAGATGATGTTTGAGCGAGTTTTCTGAATCGCAGACTTTGCCGCAGTGGTGGCAGGTGTGCGTGCCGTCGAAAACGGTTTTGTCAGCGTTGCTGGGCATGACGTCGCCTACGATGGTGTTGTGGACGCTGTCGCCTTTCTTGTAGTGTATGGCCATGTGCGAGAGGTAGACCTTGCGGTGTTGGAAGACTCGCTCGCAGATGGAGCACTGGTAGTCCTTGTTCTGGAAACGCGTCTGCTTGTGGTAGGTCATGTGCGCCTGCGCGGCGCGGAGGTGCTTGCTGCGCCGCCCGCAGATGGTGCATGTGAGGTGCTTAGGATCCAGGTTGGGGTCGTGGTAGTGCTCGCGCATGTGTATCTTGTAGTGGCATTGGAACCTGAAAGACTGAAACAAAAACATTTCATTAAGTTTTCATGGACATCTTTCTTACAACTTATTAAATCGCCTAAACCTCAGTACTTCCTGTAATTGTGTGTGTGTCTGTAGTGGAATCCGTCCTACTAGTGATAAGAGTGCAGTTTTATTGGAAAGTATCGCTTCACTAATAAATGAAATTAACGTTTCTCTTTTTATTTCCAAAATAATATGGAAATAAAAAGAGAAACTTTGGATTAAAAGAGAGCTGAGAAGTTCTTACCTCCTTACAGACGACACACTCGTACTTCTTCTCAATACTATTGCCTACATTGGAGTGCCAGTTGACGTGCCTCTTCAAAGAGATGAGAGTCGGCATCTTCTTGCTGCAGATGGGGCAGGTGAAGCCGCTCAGGTCTACCAGCGGCTTGCTGTCGCCCGGAACCTCACCAAAGTCGTTGTGACTCTGGATCCAGTCCAGGGGTTCCGCCTTTGCCACAACGACTTCACAAAAATCCGACGGGTTCACGGCATCTTCGATTCGCTTCTGTTTTAGTCGGTGAATCAGCTTTATATGATTCGCGAGAGCAGAGCAGCTCTTGAAGGTGTCCTCGCATTCTGCGCAGGTGTACATGTTCCTCGGCTTCATGTTCTTTGCTATATGCGTCTGGTTGTGTTCGTTGATCGCTCCGACCTTCATGTCGAGGTCGCAGATTAGGCAGCGCACAGAGCAGTCTTTGAGGTAGATTTTGGCGCGCTTGTGTCCTGAGCCCATGTTGTGCTTGGTTCTCTTGTGGTGGAGGAGGAGCCGACGATACGAGAACTGTTTCTCACAGATATCACAAGTATTGTCGTCCTCTTCTTGACTAGATTCTGACTCAGTCTGCCTATAAGCTGTCTCGCTTAGAAGACTCGTCGATGCTTTATCAGGTGGCTCTACTTTTACTACCACAGGTACTTCTGAATGACACCTAGCCTCGTGAGTTTGAAGAGCTTTCTTGTATTTGAACTCTTTGTCACATGTCGGACAGTTAAATAGAGCGGTGGGAGTATGGGATTGGCTATGTACTGATTGGATGGATGCAGAGTCCTCTATAGTGCTTGTTCTGAAAAGATAAGAAGCATCCAATTAAAGATTCTACACTGATTTTTATTTAAACAATAAAGATTTTATTTTAGGATAGGTCAAAACCAAAGGACAGTACCTAGATACGTTGTCAGCTCCACCGTCATTGTCATCGATGTGCGACACGTGCGCCGCCAGATGCGTGATCAGCAACTCTTGCGACGGAAGCTTCTTGAAGCACATCCTACACTCGTGGTACTCCTTCGCCACCGGCTCCACCGAGCTCTTCTGCGACATCCTTGGTTCTAAATGCAAGTTCTTAAGATGTAGGAAATAGTTGCTCTTTCTCATCACTACCTTCTTGCAAACAGGACACTCAAGTGGTAAAGAGTCGTCCCTTCTCGGACACTTGTGGAAATGCGCATTGTGAACATAGTAATCGTCAAACTGCTTCTTACAGAACAAGCAAGGAACTGACACCTTTCCGTTTTGATGAACATGAGCATGAACTACCTTCATATGCTTCGCCAAATTGTCAACAGTCTTGAACTTGGCGGAGCACATTTCGCACACAATGTTGCGGTTCGTCATGCCGTCGATCGGTTCTAGAGCGATTAGCAACTCTTTCTGTGGAGACTTGATAGAATTTGTAGTCTTCCCGCATATTTCGTGGTGGCGTTTCAACATGATCTTTAACTTGAATGTCTTGCCACATTTGTCGCAGTTTAGTTTGTCCTCCACGTCAGCGGCGTCTTCTGTTATTTGTGGAATATCAACGACGGCATTTTCGCCAAGACTTTCTTTTTTATCATGTATCCTCTTGTGGACACCGAGACTTCTTTGAGATTGGAAATGTTTGGGGCATTGATCACAATTGAAGCTATTTTTAAGTAAGGGCTCGTCGGAATCTGTATCGGCTAAGTACGAGGCGATGTTATCTTCGTAATCTGAATCTAAATGCGAGACGTGTCCTGACAGTCTTCTGGGTCTCTTGATGCTGCGTCGGAGTTCCTCGACTCGCTTGGACCCGCTGGGTCGGTAGTCGCTGGAGGCGCCGCCAATTGATGCGTTGTCGACGCTGTCCGCGCTACGTTTCCGGATTCTGGTGGCGGGGGTTACTTTCTCCTCGATGGAAGACGGAGGTTTGGTCAAATTGGAGGTATCAGTGTGATTAGAAAAAGCGGAGTCGCTGCTTTGTCTGTTGGGCGGGCTGACGCTGAATCCTGGAAATTCGATTATTGTCAATATAATGGTCTAATGGTCATAATAATATTTGGAGTATACATGAGCTACGAAGTAATCGTGCGTCTTACCGGGTGGGGGCACATAGTTGCGGCGGAGTTCCTGGTCAGCTCGTTCACACTGCTGCTTAAAGATGTGTGCACTGCTGAGCTTCTGTATGCACTCTGAGCACACCTTGTCAGGCAGCCCGTCGCCTTCGTATATCTGTAACAATGTATTTCATTTGATCAGCAAACTTCGTCCTGAATGGAGTTGTTCAACACTTAGAATATTGCTAACTTTAACTAACAGACAAATAAGAAAAGAACACCGACCTTATCATGGCCCTTTAAAGCTGTACAAATAGTTTCCGTCTAGGACTTCCATGTTTTTGTCTGTACATTCTGGTGTGTCATGTTTTGACAGCTCTTTTTTACTAGTTTTATACAAGAGAAGACATGGTAATTGCTTTAATACATTTTTTAAATTTATTTTGAGGCCAGTGTCGCAGCAGTTGGAACATTAGCCTGATTATGCTTATATTAGATTTTATCTCAAAGTTACAATTTTGAATTTAGGCAAGTGTTGAGAATATTGGTGCTGGTACTTTATTTTCAAAAATATTAATAAAGGCCAAAAAGAAATCAACAGTTGATTTAACAATAGTAATTTAATTCTGTATGTAAATTAGGAAATTTCGTACTTGGTTAAAAATATTCTTAGGTATGATCTGCTTTCTTACACATTAAAGATCTTGGTTTTGTCAGGATCTAAACCTGTCATCAAGTCTTGAAAGATTAATTCAACTTATAAAATATTCTATATTTATTTTATATTGCAGTTAAAATCACGGTGAACCTTAATAACTGAGTTACAAACAGCAAGTGTAATAACAAAGCATGAGAGAGTCTGGTATCATAATTTAATTTCTTATTATATTATAATGAAATTATATTCCTGTTTGAAGTAAGGTATTAAAACTTTTTCAGGATCCTAACAAGTAATTAAAAGCTTGATTAATAGTTAAGAAGTAGATGTTTATTTAAATCAGGTGTTTTTTTCGATCATTTTTAATCAGAAGGAGAGCCCAACATGTATTTTGGTATTGGATAGAAAAGTGAACATGCAATAAAGTTTACCTATTTGCATGAATTTTTTAACTTTTGGCATGAATAGAAAATCAGTCAGAGGATTACATATGTTAGAATACTGTGTTCTGTTGAAAAGTAATGAAAATACGACAATTGCAGACACATAAATTGGGTTTGAGTTTCAGTAAACAAACGATAATATAATACTTCTTGGTCTTCTAATCACTACTAGTTTGAAATCAGATACGTGTTCCTGAATTCTCGATTGAATCGCGTCGAATGTATAATTCAAGTATTTGGACTTACTTTCACCCGGGCGCATTCCATTGCCATCTCCGCCAGCTGTAAAGCATTGTCGACCGTGAAGATGGAGTAAAAGTCGCCGAGCTTGAGGCAGAGCCTGCATTTTCCAAGCTTGAGGGCCATATTGATTTGCTCTCAAGAAACTTCATGTCATTAGAACATCACATCTGTGGAATGAGCTGAGGAACAAACGATTTCTCTATGAAAATAAGATACAAACTTAATCCTTAAGATCACACTAAAACTAACCACTCAAGAGATCAAATAATTCGGTAAAAATAATAAAAGTACCTTTTCAAACCGGCACACTCCACACGTAAATTACAATAATCACACACACAAAGACAGAGACAATCGTCAAGACAGCACTCTTTTTCCACTCCTTCAACACCACTGCCAACTTTTAGAATTTAGCTGTCAAAAAGAAGAAACAATAACAGTGATTGTCAACAGCTTTTAGAGCTTTTTATTAACATAAAAGCTCTAAGGTCCACAGAAATTACCGGGTAACCAAATGGGTCAGGCCAGGTGGTTGGAAGATTTTCGGTTTTCGGCACACTGCTGACAACCCTTGGACAATCTCACTGTCAACTGTCAACAAAGTTCTGTCAAAATTCTGCTCGAGTGTGTGTGAACTGGCTGCATATGCATAAAGTAATATATACTATACTGGCTGGCACTGATGTTGTGATGTAAACAATTTAATTCATTCAAAAACAACTATAAACTACATCCAACGTACACCCCAGTGCGCTTTATGAAGAAGAATGGTGTATTACATAACAGGATCTAATGTATTTGGACAGTGGCTTTGTGACGACGCAGTTTTAAGTGAATTTCGGACCTTTACAGCTACTAAACATGATTTGGGAATAGGTTTAAGTCAGGCAAACCTTGTGCAGATAAACTGGTCGTATAACATATTTGAGGCAGACAGCATATTCTACGTTACAGGTGCTTGGAATGGGAAAGAACAACAACTTGTTAAAATACCATTACCAGAAGAAAGTACAAGTTCAAATGTGGCACTAAGCGTTATTGGTAATGATTATAAAATTATACTTGTTGGCAAGAATGTGAATAGTCTATGGGTTATAGATTTGAAGACAAATGAGATTAGAAGAATACAGATAAATGTTGAAGAGCTTCTTGAGGACATTGTGAAGAAACTGAAAAAAGAAACAAGTATAACAAAAGCTAGGATAACTAATGATTCTTGTATATTTTTGACATCAAATGGTAATGTATACAGTGGGATTTTACCAAGCTGTGTAGACACAAGGCACTGTAAAGGAAAAGTAATTGACGTAAAGTGTGGCTATGAACATTTTGTTTTATTAACTGAAGAAGGCAGAGTTTATACTTGGGGTAATGGAAGGTAGGTAGTAAGTAATAATATACTACATTTGACCATGTAGATAAGAACCAATAAGAACCCTACTCCTTATTACATTTTATTTTTTCAGGAGGTTACAGCTTGGCCATGGTGATATAGGCAGTCAAGAACTACCTACTGAAATAGATGCCCTCGCTGGAATAAAAATAATTAAAATTAGTGCTGGTGGTTGGCACTCTCTAGCACTCAGCGAGTTTGGCGATGTGTATGCTTGGGGCTGGAACGACACTGGCCAGCTTGGAATCAAAAGTTATAGTAAAGAAGGCAAAGAGAGTTATTCCATCCCAACTCTAATTGATCTCTTTGATGAGAAGAAAACAGTAATAGAAAAAAATATTAAAGACATTGCATGTGGATCTAGGCATTCAGCTATACTCCTAGATGATAATACAGTCTGGACTACTGGCTGTAACAAATATGGGCAGTTGGGGCTATCGGAAGAAAAATACACTTCTCTGAATCATTTCAAAAAAGTTTTTAACTGTAATAAGGAATGTTTACTGATTTGTGGACCATGGAATACTGTGATTTACTCTATCTAGATACTTAATAAAATAATTGTAAACAAATAAATGTTAAGGTGAAACATATGGTCTGCTTGAGGCCATTTTCCCGCTACATGGCGCTAAAATCAACATTTTTAATTTATTTTATTTGTAATTGGAACATTAGTAAGCCGTAGGAGTAGTACGAGCGCAACTCGAACATTATACTTAATTGAACTTTAATCATAACATTGCCTCAAAATCCACCTAATTCGACATACAAAAATGTTAAAAAAAACCTGTCCGATCCGAAAGGGGCCAATGACATTAGCAAATAAATAAGAAACAAAATATTCATGAAAATAAAAATACCAATGAATTTTAAAATGAATGATTTTTTTTGTCCCAAATTACCACCAAGATAACAAATTCCAACGAACAAAACGTGGCAACACCATTTTCGGCATAGAATAAGTATTATTTTAGTATTTTGTAGTGTAGTGTGTTTTTTAATATTTACAACGGAATCCGAGGAAAACGTAAGTATTTCATTTTCATCAGGGTATTTTTTTTTTACTTGTTATCCAAAAAGAATTTCATAAATAGAATCTAATCTCAATATCTTATGTTTGCTACACACGTTACGAAAAATCATTACGATCGGGCGGTACAGTTTAAACTGCACAGTTTTCGTAGTGCCTACACACGTTACTAGAAAACTGTTCGATTATTCATTCGTTGAGCTATGGCTTCGAGTGATGAAGCGTTAGCAGTTGTTACTATATTATGCGCCATAAAAAAGCAAAAAGCAAGTTTGGTGTAAAGAATGGCTAATAAAAAGAGAAGCTCATTCCCATGTTAATATTATATTGAAGGAACTAAAGGTATTTCCTAAAGATTGGCATATTATTTTACGAATGAATAGCGGTACTTATTTACATCTGCTGTTCATGGTATTGCCAATAATTGAAAAGCAAGATAGAAAACTGAGCGACTGACACACACGTTACGATTCCGATGTATATATCCAAAATTTCATACTGCTCCGTTCAACTGAACAGTTTTATAAAATCGGACAAACTGTAGAGTTTCTCTCTTACACACATGTAGATTTATCGTTGCAGTTTGAACTGTAGCGTCCAATCGTAACGATTTTTCGTAACGTGTGTAGCAGCCATTATAGTATTATAGTACCCTCACGAGTCGGACAGGGTTTTTTTTTAACATATTATATTATCCCAGAACAATATCTGTCATTGAATATACGAAGGTAGTTTGATAAACCCGTGACCATGGGAAGAACATAATTTCCTTTTAGCTCTATAGACTTCGACCAACAATATTCGAGCTTCTTCAATCCATCAAAATAAAGTTTTTGTCAAACCCTGAAAAACCGGCGTCTTTTGCAGCATCACTTCCGCATTTGATTAAAATCTTTGTCCGCCAAGCCATTTCTTCAAGTTTGGGAATAGGAGTCAATAAGTCACTGGGGGCCAAATCTGGTGAATCCGGGGGTGCGGAAATAGTTTTTATCGTTTTGCTTAGAAGTTGTAACGCGATTTCAGTTTTGGTCAACAGTGAGTAACCGCGGCACCCATCTCGCAGAAATCTTTTTCATGCCCAGAATATCGTGCAAATAATGAAAAACACGAACAGTCGAGTCGCATCAGCTATCTCACGTATCTTCACTTGACGGTCTGCCAAAACAACATCATGGATTTTGTTGATGATATGTTCGGAGGTGACCACAACCGGCCTTTCTGGGCGCTCTGCGTTATTTGTCGTGGACACGACAGCCAATCAAGCTTTACAAAACCGGTTTATGCGGATCTATCCTTGTATAGGAAATCTATACAAAGTGAGGCCAAGTTATACTGTAAATGTACAGCTTCATGTGCCGCCGTGTGTACGACCACAGCGAAATTCATTGAACCACTTATGTACAGACGCCAGCACATCAAGCTACCTGAAACTTTCAAATTTTCCCAATCAACCTTAACCTAATGCTTAAGCGATAAAGTTGAAAATCTGTTTTAAAGGAATTTGACAGATTGTAGTAGCTTGATGTGTACCATTCCATGAGACGGAGCAGATTCTCCATAATAATTTTTTAGTTTACCTTCCGTCAGTTTAATTGTTACCACGTAAAAAGTAGTGTTTAATTGGCGCTCTCAATTAGTTTTTCTCCATTTTCCAAGAATTTTCCAACGCATTTACCTTTTTGTCGATCAAACTTATATTTTCGCGCCGATTTTAAAAAAGAAAAGATGAATAATTATAAGCTTAGTAAGAAGGTGTACTTTAAGAAACAAAATGAAATTATGAAAAAAGATTTTATTTAACGACTTTTCAAATCACCCTCGTCACCTCGTATTATCATTTACACACACAGACGAGATTTAGTACTCGTTACAAAGATGGCCCAGTAGATGGCGCGTATTTCAAAATATTTTGTAGAAATAAGTTTTGACTGTGCGAAGGATGATGTGGCAATAAAGATGTCTAATGGATGAGATTTATGTATATTTATATTGTATTGTATAACGGGCTGGTGTCCGCAAGTCCACGTCCAACCGTCCACCCGTACGGGTGGGAAATTTATTCGATCCACTCTCCGAGAAAGGCCAGCAGCGCCTTGATGTTGCTAACAATTTCGCGCAGCGCAGAGTACCTGGGTTACCGACTTTTTTTACTTTGCCCTGTATGTTGCAATAAGCCCAATGCCCAATGCCCAAAAATTAAGCGCATGTGCATTTGAACTATCCTTTTCCAGCAAACAGCGAATTTTCAGGTGTGTAAGAGCTAATACTATTTTCTACAATTAAACAGGACCCGAGGACCGTATTTTTTTGACACATGATGTGCGTACTGGAATGTATTTGTATTCTACTCTTTCATGCGTACCATAGACTACTATATTTATATTGGTGAGCACCGACGGCTGTTTGCCAGTGCCACAGACAGAGTACTTTACTTTTATATTGGCCAGTGCCAAACGGTTCTTGTCATTATTTGTGTCTATTATTTTTGATGCTCTGTGTTTAATGTTTATAACTATCTGAAAAACCAGCGAAAATAGGAATATTTACGAGAGCAAACATTGCATTAAAAGTAATTATTACTCCACCAAAAGCACTGCTACGTAGTACGTGCTACACTCTGTAACAGATCGTTATTATAGTGGAAATTAAGTTACTGCCAGTATTAACAAGATATAATATACAAAAATGGGTGACCTAGCCCAAGAATATGTTGTTCTTGCTAGACAGCTGTCTACAGCAGGGAGCTACGAAAAAGCCTTCGAGATTTACATAAGAGCTTTTGAAAAAAGTAGTGAAGTTAAACGCATGCACGAAACTGAATTTCGTGTCGTGATGAGTCGAATGATGGATGTTCTACATTTGGAAGGTAAAAACGACGAAATGCTTTATAACTACTCACGTGCTCTCGGCTTCTTCCCTGAAAATTTTTATATTTTAAATGACTTGGGAAATTTTTTCTATAATATTGGATACTATGAGAAAGCAAGGCAACGCTTTCAAGATGCACTTGTAATAAACCCTTATTATGTCAATGCTGAGAAAAATTTGAATTCTGTTAATAACATACTTGTTGAACGCTGGCATTACCGAATGTTAAATGATAAACTCCGTAATGAAGCTTACCACAAGGCAATACATGACACTCTCATCCCTCATAAAGATACCGTTTTGGACCTTGGAACAGGCACTGGATTGTTATCCTTGTATGCTAATGAATGTACACCTTGGATTATAACTGCTTGTGATGGCTCCAGAGTAATGACTCGTATGGCTACTAAGATAATTCAAGAAAATGCTTGTGAACACTTTGTTATTTTTAATAAGTTATCCACGGAAATGCAAGTTCAAGAAATTGGTGGGAAGCGTTCTTTGCTCATCACAGAGTTGTTTGATGCTGCCCTTTTTGGAGAACATATCCTCCAATCATTAATTCATGCTTGGGAGAATTTGATGAGTGATGTTGGAAGAGTAATTCCTAACAAGGCAGAGTTTTTTATCATTGGTGCCAAATGTGATTTCCTGAATAGAAGATATCAGCTGTGTTCGTCTATTAAATCATTTTTAAATATTTCAACTCTTAATGTGCATGTGACTTGTGATGAGTCTTATGATTGTGAAGATATCCACCTTTATGGTGATGATATAAAATACATGACGGAGCCTCAGTCTCTTATTCAAGTTGATTTCAACAGTTGCCTGGAGTTAAAGAACCTGATTAAGAAGGATCATTATGAAGTTAAACCAGTAGCTCTAAAAAGTGGTGAGATTAACACCGTGATTGGCTTTTTCAATCTGTATTTGACAGACAATGTTACTATAACTACTGACCCAAGATCTGATCAGAGAGCCAATGCATGGCAACAGGCCATCTTTTTTGATAAAATTCCTGTACAGGTAAAAGAGAATGACATCATTCCCATGAATTTCTCACTGAATGGTGGCAAATTGACAATGTACAGAGATGATGACATTACAAGAATTTCCACAGAAACTGTCAGATTCTTAAACGACACTGAGTATTTAGATGCAATAGCTGGATGCTTAGGCACAACTTGTATCTATCTGGGGCAAATTGTTGATATATCTCAAATAACTATAATTGATATGTGCCCGTTCCCCATGTTTGGCCTGCAGCTTTTGATACGAGGTGCAAAATCACTTACATGCTGTGCTAAAACTAAAAATGACAAAAATTTTTTCAAAAAAGTTTTCAAAGCAAATGATATAGCTTTATCAAGAGTCACTATTATGGTTGGAGATGATTGGACACATGAGGGCTTTGGAGAAGAAAAATTTCATGTAGTTTTCTATCACTTTTTTGAAACTGGTGGCGAAATCGACTTGCGCCTATATGAGATAGCTGAGCACCTGCAGTATTATCATCTAATTCAAGGTGGACTATTTTTGCCTAGCCTTATCAAGATAATGGGCCAGATTGTTAAAAGCGAGTGGCTTGACATAAATAACAGGTTGTTTGATGAGAATGTAAGGAATTATAAGATATCAAAGCACTTGGATTCATATCAGGTGTCTCAGAACTTCTGCATTGACTTCAGCCACTTGAAGTATACTCCATTATCAGATCCCACTGAATTACATAGAATTAAAAATTCTGTGGGCAGGGGAGTAGTGAAGGTTCCCATAATAAAAGACGGTCACTCCACTGCTATCTTGTGTTGGTACACAATAGAATTAATGAAGGATGTGAAGGAGATTTCGACAAGGAGGAAAAACTGTTTTATGGATGGCATAGTATTTATGACAGACCCGGAAATACGCCTAATTCGCGGCCAAACTGCTCAAATAACACGTAGCATTGACTCAGATGGAGCATTTAAGTTCACGATGAACGATGATGATGAAGATGATGATGATGACGATGAAACTTAGAATGGGGCTGGTATTCTTTGAGGAATAACTTTGATGATCTCAATATTTTTTGTAAGCATTTTATTTTTGTTAGAGATAGAAGAATATTGAGTTCTCGTCTATATTGAGGAACACTGTCTATTTTATGAGTAATTTATGAAATTGTATTTTACTTGAGAAATAAGTGAAGTGTTTAGAGCTTATCTTTTTGGTAACTATGAAGAAATTAGATGTTGACTTTTACGACAGGGACGGCATAATCTTTGCCAGGGACCTTGGACTGAACCCTTAATAGAAAGGAATTGGTAACATTTTCCTACTGATAAAGGATAATAAACTGCACAGAAAAAATATACAGAGATCACAACTGCTGGCGTGATGCTGAAACTGCAGTTGCGAATCACTAACTTTTGATATCGCTCTAGTGTATGCTGTGCTATTTAGAAATTATATAGGTAACAGGAAAGGGGTGGGTAGGGTTGGGTATGGGTATACAGGGTGTAACAGAAAGGGTATAGTCATATGAAAGGATTTGCTGCAGACCATCATACTGAACAATTTTCTCCTTGGGTTCAATATCGTAAATGCGAAAAAATTATCAGCTGTCCCATACAAATTTTCAATACCTGCTCGACCCAAATGTATGGGACAGCTGAAATTTCTGTTACACCCAGTATATTATTTTTTCAGAGAATAATCCGGGCAGTGGGTAGTTGTAGGTCCAGAATCTGTAGCAAATTCCAATGACCTTAATCACCTACTAGGTACATATTATAGAAAACAAAATGTGTTATGGGAATCTTACGTATCAATCGATGTTTAATCTTTAAAAAAAACTCCATGTCATAATCATAAAATAAAAATATTATCACTTTAGTGTAATGAAATTCTTAATGTTATGTACAAACTGAGCACATCAAGCTACCTCAATCTGTCAAATTTCTATAATATATTTTCAAATTTATTTTAGAACAATAGGTTCAAGGTTGATGAAAAACTGTCAAATATTCCCAATATTTGACAGTTTCGGGTAGCTTGTTGTGCTGGCGTCTGTACACTGTAAACTGCAAGCAGAGATTTTCAATAATCAATTATGTAATGATAATGAACATTAGTGCCACATTTGTTTTAGTGGAATTTGTATGAAGTATGTATTTCCATGCCCAAATTAATTTTGCCATTTGGCTATGGTTTTTGTCGTGACTATTGTGAATTATTCTAATACTTTGAAGTGTTTTGGGTGCCTCTGCATCTGGAATTGGTTGATGTCGCGTAGACGTGATCGAAGCTAACGTTGCGTATACGTCCGACGAACGCATGCGTTTGTTAGGGTGTCTTTAGTTATCGCGGGTCATTAGTTACCAAATCAATGTATTTGTCAAAAATGTTGTTTGCTACGCGTACACGTTCATTTATATTTATTTAAGTATAATAACGTACAATTCAAGAGCATTTATACAGTTTAGTTTTGTGATCTATTTGGAAGTTATACACCCGCGATTCTAAGGGATACAAATTATGAGCAACAGCTGGACAGTTATTTTGACATCACGCCTGGGCAATTAATAGCTCAAGTTGAATCTTCAGTGTTTTTTTTTACCTTCTAACACGCTGGCCCCCTAGTACATCGGAATCATCTATGGTGTGTACACATCTCTGCCACCCCTTTCAGGGTACACAGGGGTAATTTTACAATTTCCGATCAAAGGTCGAGCTCAAAACTAATGTGGTTTGGTACTAATATTGCAAAGGATCGAATTTGAAAGTTGGGCTGTGAGGTAAAGAATCGGTCGACGGTTCTTTATTTTCATCATAATTTATTAGTACCTATGTTTATAGATCTTACCTTGTAACCAGTGTATACTAATAATTGCATGTATTTTTGCTCGTCGTTTATATTAACGGTTATTTATTGATGTAATAGTAGGTACGCACGACGGCCAATCAAGCTATACAAAACCAGTTTATGCGGATCTCTCATTGTATAGGAAATCAATACAAAGCGTCAAGTTATACCGGAAATGTACAGCTTCATGTGGCGCCGTGTGTACATAAAATTCTAATAAAGTAGTTCATGTGCATTTTTTGCTTTTAACTATTAATCCTCAACACCACATAGCAGCGACTCGAGCAAGCGACAAGTATAGACTATGCGTATGTACAGTCGCCAGCACATCGAGTTACCACAAACTGTCATAATTTCCCCAAATGATTTTAACCTTTTGGCGTACAGGGCACGCGCTTGCTTGTCACCACAGAGTACTTTTAAATATAGGTATAGAGGCTTTACTCAACGGGTTCAGAAGGAAAGTGATTGGTGGCGCCATCTGTAACCACAAACATACAACTTTCCTGATATATGTATATAATTGTGTAGATGTATACGTCTACCATCATTCTTGCTTCCAGGCAGGTTTTTATTTTAAAATTAGGTAATTTATGTTTATTAACCCCGTAATTTACTCATAGACTAACGTATATGAATAAATTAAGGAATTACTTGGCTGCAGAAAATTAAACCCATATTATTATAATCATAGTCATTTATTTTGGCCTAAGCATTGGTGCAACAGTCGTCGTAGTAGGTCATACATAATAGAATCAAATCTTTTCTTTTATTGTTAGTAATGTTAGCTTTTAGCGACATTTTGTCAAACAATAATAATAATATGCCGAGTTTGTCGTTAACACATTTGTTGTTGTTGAATAACACATTGAATGCCTTCAAGAACAGACTGGATGATATCTCCAAATCTTAAGGGTAACAAATATTGTCTTCCATTCAAAATTCCAATTCCAATTACTTGAAAAATAACAAAAACGACCGTCAGATTGATTGTTTGACAGCTTGCTTCATTGATGCAAGTAAAAAGTACAAAATAACTACTACGACACCAATTTAGCAGGTTTTATTTAGAGTATCACGTACATTAAAATGTATGCCAGTAGTAATGTTTTAATTGTTCAAAACATATTTTATATTTTTATTTGATATATTACGCGTATTTCGAATTTACTTAAAAAGTTTGGTAGTTTATTTAGTTCAATTATAATAAAATAAACTACTAAACACTACAACTATTTTATTAATGGTAACATTTGGCGTTCGTTTGATGGAGTATAATGAAACAAGAATAAAATAGTCACTTCGTCAGTGAAGCTGTAGTATATTGCAATCTATTTTCAATTTAGTCGGTTAGCGTCAGCAAACGCCATCTGTATTCACAAACCAGCGATACATGATTTTATAATACGACAAAATTAAAAATGCATTAGGAGAAGGACCTGTTACTAGATTACGGTAGTTTTTCAATTTGGTAACATTATTTTCTCCTAGTTGCATGGTAAAATGTTCTAAGATTGTACAGTCTGCTTGTCACGTATATATGACTATGGCGCAGTGGCGCTAAAAAGAATTCAAATTGTAACGAGCTTTTACAATTTGATGTACATCTGGATTGAGGCCCATTTTTAAATCGAGAAACGAAATAAGACTTATAGGGGAATTAGTTAAAACTTAAAGCAAAGGGCCATGAAATTCTTAAATAAAAATTATTAACTCAGAGGTAGTACTTTTTGAGAGTTAGGCTATGCCACTTTAGGCACGTCTAGATTGAGGGCCCAAGTTATTTGATTATAAGTTTTAATTCACGTTTAAGAAATTCATGACCCTTTGTTTTTTTACTATCTTTAAATAATTTTCCTAGGTTTAATTTCGTTTTGAAGAATTTAAAAAATGGGCCCTCAATTCAGATGCACATGACAGTTTGTGGTAACTGTACTAAGCGAATCTCTCCCGAGTGTTCTGCTTGTCAATATGTTACGTCATTCTACATATAAACGTTGCAAGAGCGGCCCGCCGACTATAGTTTGAGAACCGATGTGGACTACAGCTTGATATATCCTTCATTTTATAATCACTGAGAAATTTGTTATGCAAATAGTGTAAAATCTCTAAAATTTAGCTCTGACTTTGTAGTATGTGGACACCCTGCTTAGGGAAGCAAAATAAACCAAAAAATATTTCAGGTGGCATTTATTACAAGCACAAAATGTAAGACAAGTCGGCCGCCATATGGGTGTCCAAACCCGGCGGCGTTGACCGTCCCCACACTTGGTTGCAGCCACGGGGCTCGACAGAGAGGCTTCGACATCCCGAACGGTTCCTACACGCCTATCGGTCGGGCGCGGGTAGTCTCGGCCTCACGTGACGGCTTAGTCGAAGAGACCAAAGCCCATGTCGTCGTCGCTCTCCGAATCTTCCTTCTCCTCCTTCTTTTCCTCAGCCTTAGCAGCAGCCGGGGCGGCGGCAGCGGCAGTTGGGGCGGCAACAGCGGCGAACTTGCTGGGGTCCTAGAAATGCAAGAAAATACGTTTAAGATTTTGAAGATAAGATAATGGAGGTAGATAACTTCTTGAAAAAGAAATTGTCTCTTCAAAATGCCAGTGCAATATTCTCTTTTTGAACCATCACACTAGGATAAATTTGAAGACTATGATTTTGTCTGAAAGCGAAGCCAGAGAACTAATATTACGTTCTCAGGAATTAGGACAGACATAATAACAGCAAGGGTATGTGAAACACCCAGGATACCAATTTTTTGGCGGCGGCGTGCGGATTGACCGAGTAGAAAGGTGTTTTAGAAGATCATTGTGTAGACAGTACTACTTATAACACTAGTAATTTTAACCTCTTGTATTAGCATTCATAGACTATTTCGATTTACCTTGATGAATTCCTTGATGGTCTGAGCCTCCTTGAACTCGACCTCGGTGACGGCGGCGATGGCGAGCAGGTTCCTGAAACCATTGGCGATGGAGTGGGGCGCGGAGGCCACAGTCGGGTAGCCGATAGCCAAAGACAGAGCGGCAACATTGGCAACACCAGCCAAGAACTTCTCACGAAGGTCCTCGGGCTTGATGTCCAGGATGGCTGGGGCAAAGATGGTGCCGGAATCGTAGACCTAAACAAAAACAAATTGATATTTAATATCTCAAACTAAACATGTAGTTTACCAATTGTGAGTACCATTAATTTGGTGTTCAAGTGTCTGCTGTAAACTTTAGGCTAAGTAAAGATTTCACATAGTCTTAAGATCAACACAGCAAATAATTTACCAAAGGTAAATTATCAGAAAGCACAGTGATGTGCAGACTGTACTCAACACTTTGGATAGGTAATTAGAAATGGGGATTTTTGTTATCGTAAATTATCTCGACATTTTCCTGCAGGGTAAAAATTAGGGTTTTGGGAACATTTCCCTTTCACAGAGAAATACAATATCTCTATCGACATTTCTTGAGAAAGGTACTGCAATAAAAAAAAAAACTACTACTAACCTGCTTGACAACAAGACCATACGAGAAGGGAGAGATGTTCAACATGTTGAGGAGGGTCGCCTCGGAAGCACCGACCTTGTCGCCAGGCTTCAAGATGTGCACATCGTTGATGATTTCAATAGTACCTGTAAGGATAGAAAGATAAGATTAGCATAGATAGAGTTGTGGTTTACCAGAGAGCCATGCGAAGTTGATAAAAGACTATAAGTAGGCTACTTCCAGGAAATAACTCAAAATGTGAGACTAGTGTATTATTGGAACTAGAAGAATTTCAATAATAGATACTTGAATACATTTTGATGGATTCTCTCCTCACTAAGGTCTGGTTGAATATTGAATAAATTGTTTCTTCAAAATGCCAGTGCAATATTCACTTATTAAACCATCACACTAGGATAAATTTGAAGACTTTAATTTTGTCTGAAAGCGAAGCCAGAGAACTAATATTACGTTCCCAGGTATTAGGACAGACAGCAAAAATCAATTTTGAATTGTGCATTCAAAGATTTCTTTGTGACGTACCGTAGTTGATTGAGTAACTAGAAAATAGATAAAATACAAGATTTCTTACCCTTGGAAATCTTGGTGGGGATTGAGAGAGCCTGGAAGAAAGAGGTCTTCTCAGGACCCAGACCAGTGTTGTGGGCGGGGATGACGACGGACAGAGGGGCGATAGCACCAGGACGGGCTGGGGCACGAACTTTGTTCTCCAGCAGCTTGTCACGGACATCAACAAGGTCTCCGCGGGTGAACACAAAGCCAACGTTTCCCTTGATGTGTGGCAAAAGTTTCTCAAGAGCTGGGTTGGTGTCCATGTGGTCCTTGATGGCCTTGCGCATCATGGTGTTCTTTCCCATGAGGATGATGCTGGAACCACGCAGCGCGATACGGATCTGCTGCATTTGGGTCGAGCCCACATTGTCTGCACCCACGATGAAACATTTTGGGTACTCGTCTAAGAGTGTCTGTGGAATAAAATAGTTTTTGAATATTATTTAGGTTTTCAGAGTAGAGACTATTGGGAACAACAGTTTTAATATTTTGAACATTATTTTCAGTCAGGGGGTCTTTGTAGTCTTGCGATTTCGGGTCAATCTATATTGAGTCTGTCAATAACTTAGATACGCGATAGGCACTCACTAGCGTCAATCGATATTGTGTTTTGATTGTTTGGTTAACAGCCTGCATCACCTTTGCACTCTAGGCTAAAATAATTTCGGTCGTTCCCGCTGGTTAATACCCCGTGGTTAACACTATTAACTACTGGGAATAATGCGTTCTACTGGTTAACAGTGTTGACTAACGCGACATGTTTTTCCAAATGGTTATTCGCGAGACGAGGGCGTCTCGCGAATAGTTCAGGAGTCAGGTTAAAGAAAAGTAAAAAGAAATCTATATCTATACTTAATATTATAAAGCTGAAGAGTTTGTTTGTTTGTTTGGTTGAACGCGCTAATCTCAAGAACTACTGGTTCGAATTGAAAAATTCTTTTTGTTGTGGATAGTCCATTTATCGAAGGTTATAGGCTATATAACATCACGCTATGAGCCTTAGGGGCTGAGCAGCGGGTGACACCGCGGGGAACAACTAGTAAAAAATATGACATCGTCGAAGCTGCCGCGTGCGATAGCACTACTGCTGTATCTCGCTCTAGCAAATGACGGTTTTGAGCGATGGAAAAGGAAAGAAGCATAGAAAAATGCGATTCCGTGCTGCTAGATGAGGCGCAACCGTAATCGTTTCAATATGGTACCTAAATATTTGAGGTTATACACGTAGTTATGTACTTACGATGATCTTGGTGAAGTAGTTAGTCTTCCAAGTAGCCTTGTCCTCCCTACCCATCGTGGCGTGTGGTGCAGGGACTTCGTAGAAATTTAAGGACTGAAAACGAAAAAATCACGCAAGTGTTAGGATGCGTCACTTATATCGCAATTTTGCGTAAAATAACCACAGCAATGAAACTAATATATTATCACTCGTTAAAGAACACCACATCGTAAACATAGTAAACATGATTGATTAAATAAATTTAGATTACTTTATTTTAAAAACTCACCAAAACCAAAACGCGCTTAACTCAGTGCGGGACAAAATATGATAGAGATAGATAGAGGTGGGTGGGACGTTTTGAAGTAAAGTTCACTATGACATTAGTAATAACTCAGAACTATTTAAAAAATCGACTAAATTGAATGAACTCAACAACTAAAAAAAAAGTTATATTACAATTTATTTACGTAACTGACGAGCTTAATAACCAGGCGGACCAATTTACCATTTTGGCCCGCAGGTTTGCACGTTGAAGTGAGTAAGTTAATATAACGCTTTTTGATGTGAGGATTTATACACCTCTCACCTGCTTTGTGATTTTAGGAGTTTATGGTTGACATTTAATATATGGATTTCTCTCTATTTTATTTCACTGTAATTCTTTAGCTTATAAAAACCAATATTATTATGTGGTTCGTCGTTTACTTTATAACACTTTTCAAAACTCCTTATTTCTGTCTTCCACACGTGCAGCCTGTGGACCAATCATCCTCACCGGACCATCAGCGACTTATGGATCCAGTATAATATTAGATTCAGGATGTTGATGGGGCCGCACCGTTTCTACAGTGCATCTGGAATGTTCGCGCAGGCACACGTCGACAACTTTCATGCGATCCTTGGAATGAAGTATGCGTCGTTGTTCTACAGAGTGCAGAGTACGAGCCAGCTCCAACTCCACCCAGAAGACTATAGCAGGTACGACTCCTCGATATTTGGAGCTATTGTTCGTAAATGTATCTCGAACAACAGGCATGTCTCAATAAATAATAATTTGTGACTAACAAAAAAAATATTTTTTTTTACTAATCTTCTATGGACGTTGCTTATCCGAAGTAAAAGTTATTTTTTATTATTAGAAAACACTGCTTTGCTAAAATGCATGTAACTTTGTGAGATCAAAAATTATCTACGACAAAATTTACATATTGATTGAAAATGAAACAAGTAGACTACAATGCAGATGTAGTATGTACAGACACCAGCACATCAAGCTACTGTGAAAAGTCGACGTCAAATGGTGTTATTCGCTGATGACACATCACTGATTTATAAGGTTAACAGACGTCCAGAAGAGTTTGACTACGTAAATAACGCTATACTTAAGCTTCATAACTGGTTCACTGTAAATAATTTGGTGTTAAATGAGAAGAAAACTAAATGCATAAGATTTGCGTTATCGAATGTAAGAAGTAGCGAATGTAACATTGTTTTGAACGGGGATATACTAGAATTCGTCGAACAGACGGTTTTCCGGGGGATTACGCTTGATTCGAAATTGCAATGGAGTCCTCCCTTAACAGCACTTGCAGGGCGGCTAAGTTCAGCAGCTTACGCTGTCCGTAAAATCCGGCAAATAACAGACGTGGATACCGTGAGACTAGTCTATTTTTAGTTAATTCCATAGCATCATGTCTTACGCTATTCTGCTGTGGGGACGAGCTGCAGATATTGACTTACGTTAGAGCCATCTATAACCTACTTAAACGCGAATCTCTAAGAGAATTGTTTAAACAAATTAACATCATGACGGTACCTTGTCAATATATTTTTGAAAACATTATGTATGTTCGGCAAAACACATCTTTTTAGTAAAATAAGTGACAGGCATAATGTTAATACTAGAAATAAGGACAAATTAGATCAGCCACGTTTCAGATTGTCAAAAGTACGCACTTCTTTTATGGGGTACTGTGTATAATGTTACAATAAAATACCACTCGACATTCTACAACTTAATGAAAAGAAATTTAAAACATGCATAAAACGCACACTATGTAAGCGAGCATATTATAAGTTGGTAGACTTTATTCTAGATAAAAATGCTTGGTCCTGCTTTATAGCCACTTGGGCTCACGAACTAAGATTTTAATGTTTGGAAGAGATGCTCCCCTTCTAGTTCTTTATTATTTTATTTTTTCGTTTGGAAACTTTTACCTTGAACACTTTTTACTTGATTCTTTTATATAAATTAAAAGCATTATTTCAGTTTTTGTAAATCTGAGTACCACTATGTAGACTTTCTATTATGGTTAGCAGGGCTTATCCTCATCTTTAAGGTTTTAATTGTGTTTTTTTCTTTTCTATCTCTACATTGTGTTCACATATAGAAGCAAGAATTTGTTACTTAACCATAGGGGCAAACTAATTGATTACCATGTTTTATTGTGGAAGCTGCAGAAGATTGTAAAATATTCTTGCTTTGTATAGATTCCATATGTTAGTATTATATTTTAATTGCATATGACATGTGTGAGTACTATGTACTGTAGGCTACAATTTGCATTTTGTTATCTTTCATTGACTTGAATGTGCCTCAGTGGATGAGAGAATGTCATGCGCACTCAAATGTCTCGCTGATGGTAGCGGGTGTGTCGGGTCATTTAGTTCCCTTCAATATGGTTGAGTTGAATGGCGCTGATCCATGCGTCATGTTCGTGAACGGGCACTGTCAGTTGGGACTAGTCATCTCTTAGCTGCCACGGTTTTTTTTAATTACTTTATTTTTTCATTGTTGATTTAATCTTTTACTCTGGACGCTCGTAATGTGCACGTCTTTCTACATCGTTCTCACATAAATGTATGATTTCAACATGAATGATGTAACCAAGATTTTGTAACAATATTTTGATTTAAAAGTGTCCATGGAGTTTCTTGCCCATTCTTCTCTATAGAGATCTATGTACGCTTTGGAATGTGCAACTACAGTACTTTTAGAAGTTATTATGCCTTGTGACTGTGACTGTATCTTCGCTTCTTTTTTGTTTTTTTGGCCCTCAAAAGTGCCTGTGATGGTCTAAATGAAATAAATGCTTTGAGTTTGAATTGTACATACATTGTGTGTTTATTGCAGGAACTAATGGACGCTATTGAAAGTGCCAAACTCGTGGCTCAGTTCTGGACAAATTAGATTGCTATCGACACGCTAAGAAGATTGAAGTACAAAAGTGTCAATTTGTCGAAGTTATTTTACCATCTTTGCATTGATAAACTTTATAGTTCATCACATAAACTTAAAATCGCCTAAATTATGACATCACAGTGACAATGCTTGTGTCGGTCCATCACTAAACTCAGCAAAAAAAAAACAGAATGACGTTTGCTGCCTGAAAAAAATGCTAATAGATTTTTAACCAAAAATTTAATAATTATAATAAAATTACGATTAGTTTCAGGGTTTTCAGTTTATTGTTATTTGTGTGTTGTGCAAACAAGATGTCATTGTTTCGGAAGCCGAAGAAGATTCAGAGTCGGGTATTTTGTGCTGATGATGACGAGGATGGAGAGCCCGAAGCGCCTCCGCCGCCAGTCATCAGCCAAGAACGGGAGAAGAAGGAAAAGTCTACCAAGAAACCTGCATTGTTGAGTTTCGCTGACGAAGGTAACGAGGCGTAGAAATTTTCAAGGCTAACCGAGATTGCCTCAATTTTTGCGTTTTCTCTAGTTCACTGGTTTTGTTTACTTCTACAGAATTTTTAATATTTTAAATGCTAGGACTAGTTCTGAAACGTTTCTTGAGTATGGAGTTGATGATCCAATAAAGAAGGTATTACTTTGAATAATAAGCTGAATAAAAGTACAATGCATCATATTTGTCACTATTATTCTTGAATATATTCTAGCACTAAATGGCATTTATTAAAAATGTACTGTTTGACTGTTTGTCTGTTAAGACAATGCTTCACCCCTCACTCTTCAAATTGGGTCAAGGGTCCCTCTTTACAAATTCCAGTTATTCAAACTTGATTAGAATCCAGCGCCGTAGATTGAGAAGCCATAGAGGTTAGAAGACACTTGATAGCACCTCATTGGGAGCAAAATCTAACAATGTTTCACCAAAATATCCTCTAGCACAACCTGCCTCTAGAATCTATGATACATACTTAAAACTTTGACTTTCAGAAGAAGAAGTGGAGGTGTTCAAAGTCAAGAAGTCTTCTCAAAGTAAGAGATTAGCGAAGAAGCGTGAGAAAGAGAAGCAGAAGCGTGATGTGAGAACCGATGGTGATAATAACAAATATGACACTATTATAATTGAGGTAAGGTTGACTCTACAGGAAATTACTCACTAAAACTATTTTGGAGATGGTTTTTTCTTAGTGTGCAATTCACAACCAACAGAACATAGATGATAGATGTTTTTGTAGTAATATGGGTGGAATTGGGGTCCTTATATAAGGGTAATGATAATTGTTCAATCATTATGGTTTTCTTAAAGAACTGCCTTCCAGTTCAGGTAAATAGAGTTGTAATTGATTGCTGTGACAACAACTGTTCCATTTGCATTCTCTATTTCATAGAGAGTGACCAGCTTCAGATTGAGGTTATTCAATTATGGTATGATTCAGTACACTATCAGAAACCCACAATGAAAGATTGATTTTGATCATAATAGTAATTGATGTGCTGCTATAGATATTCCTATATTCAGGTATAGATATATTGACCATTACACAGGTGGAAATTATGAAGGGTGGGTTTAGTTTTTGCAAAAGTACAAAATTAAATTGACCAGTAGTTGAATTTGCCAAGCCTAAAAATAATTCTTCAGATAGCGAAAATGATTAAAAAAACATGAGGTACACAATATATTATACATACATATATGTTTTACTTAGAGTACAACACTATGTTGCCCATATCATTTTTGATACAGCCCTTAGCATGGTTGTTTGCTCTTGGACTTATTTTCCTTGCCCAAATGCGGGCATTCAAAGCATCTAGTTTTGTAGCTAGCTGTGCATATAGCTATTGATATATTGTGTGACTTATTTTTATAACCAAGAAAAACATGCGGCCAACAGCCCACAACTACCCACTTCGTGGAAAATAAGTCTTAGGCCTGAGTCACATTATTTATCAGTTTTTTTCTAATGTATAAGCATCTTTATATAAAACAGCTTTTGTCAATAGATAAAAATGCGAATCAATGCTGATAAATGTGATTCCGGCCTTAGCCGTAAACATGACAAAAATACTATAAAACAAACTCTAAAATCCAGGACAAGAGCAGCGACACAGACATCATCAACGACAAACCGAAACCAAAGAAGAAGGTGTCACTAGAGGGGCTGATCCTGTCCGGTCGGGAGGCGCTAGCGGCCGACGGGGCGGGGGACGTGTCCGATGAGAGTGCACCCGAAGAGGGGGCCGCGGAGGGGGACGACAGGGGATTCCACCGGTACCGCGCCGAGTCCGTGAGGGCCGCGCTGTTGGGCGCGCCGGGCCGCATTCCCGACGCAGCGCTCATCCACGCCGCACGCAAGACCAGACAGCAGGTATGAGAGGTGAGGGACTAGCGCTGGCTGCAGACTGCTGTTCCACATTGAGGATGGGTGTTGGTTCGATGGGTTACTGGTCTTCAAGAAAATGGCGGCTTTATTTAGACTAAGGAGTGCAATCTAGAGATCTCGATCTCGCCAGATAACCGGGCCAGTCTCGAGTGACCAATCTAGACCTAGCCTTAGTCTGCGTCATTTTAAATCTCGGTTGGTGGTTGACTATCTTAACTTGAGATTGTATTGCCTTATATGTATGTTCAAACAACTTTTTGAATTTCTTTTCTCCGATTAGAGAGAGAGAGAGGTCAATAACATATCAAATCTTGTCGGTTCTCTGTTTTGTCTCATTAGCTAATGTCCGAGCCGCAATTATCTTTTTCCGGCACCAGCAGTGCCCGTGAGTAAGTCAGGGTTCTGGAGGTCAGATAGGCAGTCACTCCATGTAAAATTATTAAGCAGGTTCTGGAGGTCAGAAAAACAGTCACTCCATGTAAAATTATTACACAGGAAAAAACCTACTTAATATGGAGTGACTGCCTATCTGACATGAACTGAATGCAGATTCAGTTAGATTGGTAGCTGATCTCAAGAAAGTTGGAAAAAGGCTAGGTACGGACAATGAAGCATATTTTTGTTTTTTTCAAATTTCACAATCTTCTGTGGCTCTGTGAGAAAATAACATTGACAGTCAGCCTGACCCACAAGGCACGGCAACATCCAACACCACAAATCTTATCAGGTTTGTGTGGTAGATATAACATGAAATGTTTATCCCAGCATTTATTCACAGGGATTTCATACGAAATAAATAGAGTTGTTACATATTATTATTTTGATTATTTCAATTTGCAGTGCTGTGCGACAAGACGTAGGTATAACTTTTAAATTATGTTGCCATATTTTGATAGTCAAACCAACATGTTTCCCCTATTTTTATTTTAAAGCCATTACACCCTCTAGGATTTAGATTGTTTTACTTAAAAGTACTCTTTTTAGCAACCCGTTCTTTGCTCAAGTTAGGTTCTGAGTGACATAACTTCACGTCTCTAATCCCTGAAGGTTTAGCAAAAATATACCCTATAGTATACCCACAAGACCCACATACACAAAAATTTTAGTATTAATAAAAAAAATCTCCACTTTCTCCCTATTTCTGTCTTGTCCCCAGCACTGTTCTGACCCCATAATCCAGCAGTTCCACTCATTCTAGGCTCGCGAGTTAGGCGGCGGCAGCGCTGGCGCGGATTACATTCCCGTGAAGTCTGTTGAGTCCGCCCCGGGTTCCCGGCTAGTTCGGGACGATGGGTCCGGTGATGATGAGGAGGAAGGGCGGATTCATGTCCGGGGGCTGGACTTGCCTAGTGATAAGCCTAAACGTGAGTAGAGTTAATAGTCTAAGATTTTCTTAAAAAAAAAAGAAAAGGAGCCCAAGAACGAAAAGACAAACCAAAGTTTTCAGCTATTCCAAGGCAGTCAACTGAAGGTAACACAACATAACGATACAAATAGTTGGACAAATTTTCATTGGTTTCTAAGAATGGCGTAAACATTACAGGGGTTTGAGCCACTTGTACTTTTTCTTTGAGGTTGGTGAAGCATGCACCAACTTCGGGGAACTTTCAATCTGTTCTGTACTATCCCCAAGATTTCTTATCAAGTTTTTATTTTCTGTTCAAATGAAATGTCTAGAGATCATGTGCTGGGAATATTTATTAGCAATTCACATAAAAGCACATTCTCATAAAAGCGTGTAGTCTGATAGAAATTGAATTAGATGGAGATAAATTGAGATTTCATCGTGTAGTGTGAACACACAGTTAGTTTAAGCATTGACATCCTTTCGAATCCTTACAGGGATTCACTGGATGCGAGTCACACGGGACCGGTCAATGTGGCGATATTTGGGGGAGGCCTATATCTAGCAGTGGACGTCTTTCAGCTGAAATGATGATGATGAATCCTTTACATTAGAGGATGCCTGTTTACCAGCAGTGGGACCATCATAGGCTGACTAAGATTGGGTTCCTTTCGAGATAATCAACTGCTTTTCTCCCCAGGAGGCACAGCGGCAGTTTCCGAGGAGGAGTTGGACAGCGAATCGGAAGAGTGGGTGGAACAACAGCTGCAGAAGGCGCGGCCCGTCCTCGCGGATCTGACTGGTCTGATGACATTGTATTCTATTCAAGACCCCATCCGACAAATGTACTGTCTAAACTACCTTCTTAATTGAGAGTCAGGGCGATGAATTGTGTGTGCTGATTGGCTGCTTGACTTTAGTTGGTGAATTTTAGCCAAAGAAAATGTGTGGCTCCTCTGACAGATGCCTGAGTAGTGAAGTATTATTTTTGGACTCCCATTTATGATTCTACTTGAGCCCGGATTTAAATTTAAGATTTTGTGCTTGTTTTATTAATTTTATTTGGACCCCTCCCTGGATCTCGATTGGAAAGCCGTTCAATAAAATCTGTTAACTTGATTGATCAATCTTTCAGAAACTACTGTTAAAACATAATCCCTTACAATATCAAGAAAGAGTGCATCCTCTTCTGGCCATTTATAAACACTTCCTAAACATTTCCTACAGGTGAAGCGCCAATAGAAGTGAACCCATTCTCGGTGGCCTTGCCGCCGCCTCAGTTGTCGGCCCCCGAACACTTGCGCCCTCTCACGACGGGCACTCAGCCTCCCGCGACTGCCAACGAGCTGGTGGAGGCGCTCAGGAAACGGTTAGTAACTGTAAACAGATCGCGCAGTAAAGGTATGCGCTTCGGGAATCATCGTGTATCTTCGGAAATACGAAGAGGCTATAGTGAGGTCTAGTACAGAGCTGTTACAACCATGGAAGTACTGGCATGTTTTGTATTATCACGATAGCAAAAGTAACTTAATAAAGAACGGAGCTTAATACATACGCCCAATGGTGCAGGTGCACTACGACAAAGCACGGCAGTACAAAACTAGGTGCACATCATTTAGGCAGTTGTTAATCTTATTACCAATTAGCACAGGAAGGGTTTTTAAAGATTTCCGATAATTAGTTATATAGATAATTGTGTTGTCCTAATTATGACGAGCTGGTATTGTTGTATTTAAACAATATAATGGTATTATTTTGTAGGATTAGAAAGGTGTAACTTGGTAACAGCTCAACAACTTTTATTACATTTTCTTGGAACTGTGTTTTATGAATTAGTTTGAAGTTTTAACAAAAAATATATCTTTGTTAGAACTGACTGTTTTGTACTTTTGTAGCAAAAATTGTTTTAATATCACTTGCAGGTGTCTTATGATTCTTGTACATATTTCTTATTCTAAATAGCAACCAAATAATAAATGTGGAAGGCTATTCTGAATCTATCGATTGTGAAGAAAATTTACTCCAGAAGTTTCCTCACCCAGGGAGGGTGCTCGTATTGGACCATCAAACACACATTGGTAATTTCTATATACATCTCACAGGTTAGGAGAACTCCAAGTAGAACGCGAAGCAACATCGGAAACACAGAAGGACCTGCGCGAGAGGTTGCTCACTTCGGCAAGAATACGAGAGAGTCGAGCGTCGCGTTGTGGGGAGTTAGATGCGGCCTATAGGAGGGCGCAGGCCATCCGAGGATACCTTACAGACCTGATTGAGTGCCTTGATGAGAAGGTAAGCTGATGCTTTTATCAAAATCAAGATATTTTATTAACCACTACTTGACCATCATTAACAATACAGACTAACAGACGGGATATTTACCATGTTTACCATTTACTTGCTGTTACCCGCGACCTTCGTGAAATAATCATAAAAATATATAATTTAAAATATGAAAAGTTTAACTTTTTTAATAAGTTTGCCGTATGTCATTATTTCCTAGAATTTGATCCTTATTAGCAACACTATCGAATGGTGTAATAATAGTGTGTATTTTTTCCGAAATTTCAATGGGTTGGTTTGGTTTTCAATGGGTTTCGATTCCTGGTCAGGGACATTGATTTTTCAAAAATCCAATGATGCAGTTTTATTTTTTATCAAAATCGGGTTCTAGACTCTTTTGAGTATTTTTCGCTATACCTCATAGTTTCGGATTTGGCCATCCACGCCCACTTGGAAAATAGAATATAATTCACCCTGTATATTAAATATAATACTTCACCAGTCAGCTTAGAACGGGTACGGTGTTCTACTCTCAACTTCTTCTTCTCAAATCGATGACTCAGATTTTGTCCGACCAGTACGTAGCGACCTGGACAGCTCTGCCGGTTGCCTCATTCAGGTCCTGGAGGGTGCAATTAGTTGGCCGCTGCAGATTCAATCTGGCTAAATGGGATATAATCGAACCAATGTGGACACAATGCGAGTGTGGAGTCCCAACACAGGATATGCCACACTTCTTCTGCCCGTCCAGCACAACTAATTGCACCCTTCAGGACTTGAATGAGGCAAACGACAGAGCTGTCTAAGTCGCTACGTACTTTTAACTAGGTGGCTAGTTTCAGGGTAGATCACTGACCCCATCTAGTAAAATATTATTTGACGCCCATCGTGTTTACCGTACGCCATGAGCCGAATAAAAAACGAATATGAATAGTAACTGCTTCGGTATTTGTTGTTCAACAAATACTGCCAAACGCAGTTGGCCGACCCAAACAAGTATGTAACACCCCATATAACGTAATTTTAAACGTGCGTTCTATGGGCCAACTTTTAATAATATTTTACAAATAATATTTTACTAGATGAGTAAAATATTATTTGACGCCCATCGTGTTTACCGTACGCCATGAGCCGAATAAAAAACGAATATGAATAGTAACTGCTTCGGTATTTGTTGTTCAACAAATACTGCCAAACGCAGTTAGCCGACCCAAACAAGTATGTAACACCCCATATAACGTAATTTTAAACGTGCGTT
The DNA here is from genome assembly GCA_910589295.1 of Noctua janthe. Lineage (NCBI taxonomy): Eukaryota > Metazoa > Arthropoda > Insecta > Lepidoptera > Noctuidae > Noctua > Noctua janthe. The sequence goes on along the minus strand of OU342556.1, from coordinate 3,935,621 downwards.
CTATGGGCCAACTTTTAATATATATAATTGTGTTTGTTCAGATGCCACAACTGGAGGCGTTAGAAGCTCGTGCGTTGGCGTTACACAAGCGTCGCTGTGAGTTCCTTATTGAGAGGCGAAGAGCTGACCTGAGGGATCAGGCGCAAGATGTGCTTGCACCACCTGGTAAGAACATTCACCTAAAAGAGGATTTTAGCTACAACGTGAAAACATTCTTATCGCAGAATATAAGATTTGGTGGTGCGCCATCTATGATTCTACTTCTTAAGTTTTTTTTTTTTTTTTTTTTTTTTTTTGAAAAAGTTTTAATTCACATAGGACGTACTAGATGTCTCTTCAAAGCAATTTAGACCTAATAGTTGTTGAAAATCGCTATTTTAGTTTCTAATTTATTTTCATTATTTTAGTTTAATTTTATGATTATTATTAAAGCATAAATTCACTATATTTATTTAAAAGAGGACGGGCAAAAATATGGAAGCCGGCCTAGGAACTAATAACAACATGCGATATATCCTTGGAAAGGTTTTTTTATGCAGTTCTACTATTGTTATGGCGGGATATCCCAAATCGCTGTGTGGATGAAGTTATGGTACAATAAAGCTTGACTTCATTCACAGAAATGCCATTTCCCAACATAATACACTAATCCCACTAATTGTGGACCAGGTATTTTATGGCTCCTCAAAATACCTCGTCTATTGTTTTATTTAACCTTTGAATATACCGCGTGGAGTATTGTTTAAAAGATAGCTTTGTTTTAGTTATACTTTATTAGTTGCCCGTGTTTTATGCTTTTGGCCAAGGCTGTATCTCGCTCTTACTCACCTGATGCTACACGCGCTGGTATGCTTACACTCGAAGTACCTACATACTGACACTATTCCACACACAGATCTAAGTTTTCACTCTACAAAATAAAATAAACAAGTGGAAAAATAATCATTTATATAAGTTTTATTATCGATAACAATGAATTAATACGTTTTACAATATTATACTTTGTTAAAGAAATAATTGAGACGGTCATAAGCAGAGGTCGGAATTAGGTAGAGTTATTTGTGTACTTACACTGATTTCATACAGCGAAAGAATAAAGTGGATATGCCTCAAATCCCGAGAACGATTTTAAAGGGCAGAAAAATCCCGTGATTTATTAAATAAAAAAGTAATTTACTTTTCCACAACTTAAACCATCCAACATAGGACATCATGCGCACGCAGCGCAGCAGTTAATGAAAAAATGTCGCGTGTTCGATTCCCGCACGGAACAAATATTTGCATGATCTACAAGTACTTGTTCCGGGTCTGGGTATTTGTGTATGTGTGAGTTTAAATCTTTGTAAACGCATCCACGTTACAGGAAAAAATCCTAGTGTGGGGCAACGTAAATAAAAATTGTATTGTGAATTAAATTAAATACTAATAAAAATTGTATTTTAATTATCTTTGTTTCATTTGTCTTATCTATCTCTGTGGTTTTTATTACTATTTATTTGTAATATTGTTGACCACTCGGGATTGTATTATAAATCCCGGGAAATCCCGGGAAATCCATATTAATATCAACATTTCGATGCAAGTACATAAATAACTCTACCTAACTCCGACCTCTGGTCATAAGTGACAATAGATACAACTTAAAGATTTTCAAAGGAAAACAAAAGTATTAACACTTTAGCGCGCCCTAACACTTGCCTTATAAAAATACAACACAATAATAAATCAAATACATATTATTTTTATTAGTTAGATAATACTAAACACAGTAAGATGACAAAACTTCTTTTCAATCTCCTTCAATAATAATACCAATTAAATCTCCGGCACACAAAACGCGTATTGTTGAATATGACCTGGAAAGAAAACAATCAGTATCTATTTAATCCTCTCACTGAGTGAATGAATCGGCTAGGCTACCATTTTAAAAGTTGTAATTGTAGTATTATAAACAGAAAAAAAAATTAACTTATCCAACTTTTCGTATTAACTAACATTTCTTATTAGGTAGGGCTTTAAAAAAAAGGGCACCTACCGATCTAAGTCTTTATTGCTATTTATATAATAAATGACTATTTTTCAGGACTATAAATTATTATCGTTGCCTCAGGTCGAGCCACAAAACCAACGGACAACGAAGAGAAGACGCGTCGCGCGGCCGAGCGTGAGGGTCGGCGGCGGGCGAGACGTCTCAAGCGCGAGGCCACGGCCGCTGCCGCTGGGGCCACGCTGCCGCATCGGGATGGAGACTCCTCGGATGATGAGCTTCCCCCGCATGAGATGCATCACTATAATCAGGAGAGAGGTCAGTACATACTGAATTATTTGTGGCGACATCTTTAGCGCCACATACGAACTAAAGTGGTACATCCTATATCATGATCAATAAAATCCTGTTAGCTCAAGAAACTTATTTATTGATTACCTTAATTATTTGCGAATACTCGACTTACTGACGGATCTAAGGACGGGGACAGCTACGTTGTAAGAGTCAGAAGAAAATTCAATGAAATTTAAAGTAAATAAGCCAGTGTGTGTATAATGGAAGCTGAACTGATCGCGATCGCAGAAGCTCTGTCTTATGTAGAATCAATCCACCAAACCCATATTGTAATTATCACAGATTCCAGAAGCTCGCTCCAACATCTGGCTCGGTGTACCTCGACCTTTCGAGGAACACCGATAGCCTGTACTGAAAACTATTTTGCGATACACTTAACTGAAAACTATTTTGAATAATCTGACGGAAACTGCATAATTAAAAAACTATCTTAGATGAGCTTATATTAGGTCTTTACCTATGAAATTGGAGATTTGTATGAAAATTTTAAAAACAAAATTTTTTGTATTTTTTTTTATTTTAGCTTATCTAGCTTTTTTATCTTTCCGATTTGACGCAAGTGCTTCAATGTCGTTTTGACACTAACTCCAAGGCACGCAGCAAGCTCAGCCGTAGATTGAGTTGGATCCGTTTCCACTACCGCCTTCAATTTGTCGTTGTCGACAATAGTTACCGGCCGTCCGCGAGGCTCATTCTTCAACTCAAAATTTCCAGATTTAAAACGATTGAACTAATAATGGACCGTGTTTATGCAAGCAGTGTTAGGCCCGTACACGTCGTTAATGTTTCGTGTTGTTTGCGCAGCGGTATGCCCACGTAGGAACTCATATTCGAAAATTGTACAAATTTTCAGTTTATCCATGGCGCCAAAAACTACCACAATTTCACAAAAACAAAAAACTATCTAAAACAAATGATTGAATTTGAAATTAAAAGAACACGGCTTTCGAATAAAATTTATTTAAATTTCGAATTGCGCGCCAATCCACAGATAATTAAATCTGAAAATGCTGGTTATTAAATCTCCAATTACATAGGTAAAGACCTATTATAAACAGAAATTCGACAAGACATCTGTGTCTGAATTAGATAAATGAATATCTGTATCTCAGACAACAGCGCTTGTAAATGTATTTTTTTAAAAAGGAGCGCTCCACCTTAGAAATATACATTTACAAGCAATTTGAAGTTCAATTTGACTTTAACGTTTTGACCGCCACGTCAAAAAAGAAAAAGCGTACCCTTGGCGCCAAGCTATGAATTCATCCTTTAATACCTACAAAATAGTAGTAAGTTCGAAATTATATCGATAAAGCACTAACTATTTATTTTTAACCTAGAGTATGTTTTTATTAAAAGCTCACTATACCGGAAATATATAATACAGGAGTTTTATTTCATCCCGCTTTGTCCTGTATGGCAGAAATAAAAATGATATGTGTCACAGTTTCGGCGTTAAATCCACAATTCAAAACAACAATCGATAAAACCAAGTCAATACCATCACAGTACTATGTTCAATTATGACGTACTTTCTTGTCACCTTATGATGACAGTGGCGTAGCTGGCACGGCTTTTTTTAATTTGCTCGCCTCTGCACTAGAGGTGCGCAACCGATATTTATTAATAATATCGAAATAATAATAGGTATTTTGCTTTAATAGTTTCGTAAGTTACGTTTCACTGATATTCTGTTTCATATTTTTTAAAAATTTTGTAAATATGGATGGTATGTTAGTGTTGTTTACTTTCGAATGTAGATTATTTAAAAAACTGAAATGAATAGGAAATAATGAGGAATAATGGTACCTACATGGACAAAGTCTCTTATGTGTCACATACATGAAGTTCACAAAAGATAAAATAAAACATTTTATAAAAATCAGTCTTTTATTCAAATAGGTAGTAGAAATTGGTAGAACAATCACACCCATTTTTAATACCTCCACACATTAAATACTGTTCAATATTTAAAAGACAATCAACATCACCGGCGCGCACTCCTCACCCGCGTCGTAGTCGATGGCGGACGCCATACTGAGCTGCGGCACAGGCGGCGAACTTTAAGGCGAGGTTATCCAGATAAACGTCGTTTTGTATTGTGTTTTATTCCTATATAGCACGGATTTAAATTCTGAAAAAAACATTACATATTTCACACTTCGATCTAGATATTCCAGCAAAGCGATACACGATTACTTGCACTTTGTTGCATCCAATTAAATCGCAAAGACAAGTCTAAATGATGGTTTTTAATATTATATCATTTGAGTTATATTAGGTTTTTAACAATAAAACTTATACCATTATAAAGGTCGTAAAAAATGTGACAGTAAACGGCAATCATAATTTGAAATATTTAAAAAAACCTTAACAACCCTTTCCAAAATTTGCTGTTTTCATCATTTCTTACTCGCATCGCGTGCTTCAGTCCCGAGCGGAACGCGTTGGAGGTCGGACGTGTGCCAATTTTTCGAACCCGCCACCCCACCCCCGCTAAGTTCTGTTACGAGCTGAGCCAAAAATAGTTTGTAAAAAATAATACTTAGTAAACACCGAGCCTAGGTTTATTTGAAATGTTATTTGTTCACAGTAGGTACCTAATAGGGAACGTAGTCAGAAGGTAGAAGATAAGAGTTACGCAATAGAAAGAGAGGCAGCTTCTAGGAGAATATAACTGTAGGTAATTAGCGCTGCGCGGCCTGAATTGAACTTTATTGTGTCGTAGCAAAAGTCGCTATTTATGATTTCGCAATATTATTTATAAATTTCGGTAACTTTGGAATGGGCAACTACAGTACTTTCACAGTTATTATGCCTTTTGAATGGGACTGTAGCTTCATTTTATTATCTTTTTTTCGACAATTCAAAACTGCCTGTAACTGGCCTACTAAAATCAAAACATTTATTCCATTTTTTTTTTTTTTTGTAAGGAGTTCTAATAAAGTTTTGTAGGGAGCCCGGTAAGCCGAAGATTATCGAGTTCGACATGGGCAGAAAAAGAAAGTATGTAGGGGAGAACGAGATAGAATGAGTAATGGTCGTGGTCGATATCGTATTTTGTACGCACGACGGCCGATCAAGCTGTACAAAACCAGTTTATGCGGATCTCTCATTGTATAGGAAATCTATACAAAACGAGGGCAATTTATGGGCTGGAAATGACAGCTTCATGTGCCGCCGTGTGTACCTACTAGTTTTTTTAATTTAGTTGACTTATTTACATATTTAAGATAAAATCACTTTCATTTTTTTTATTTTACTTCCTCTGCATTTTATGTTTTACTTTTTTTTCCGGTTTTTTCGTCATGGGTGTCATTTTTATGGTTTTCGGGGTCACTGATAACGAAAATGAGGTCAAAATGAAAATCCAAGATGGCGCCGACAAAAATTTTTGGTTTTTTCGTCATGGGTGTCATTTTCATGGTTTTCGGGGTCGTTAATAACGAAAATGAGGTCAAAATGAAAATCCAAGATGGCGCCGACAAAAATCTTTGTTTTTTTCGTCATGGGTGTCATTTTCAAGGTTTTCGGGGTCGCTGATATCGAAACTTAGGGCAAAATGAAAATCAAAGATGGCGCCGACGAAAATTTTTGTTTTTTTTTGTCATGGGTGTCATTTTCGTGCTTTTCGGGGTCGCTGATAACGAAAATGAGGTCAAAATGAAAATCCAACATGGCGCCGACGAAAATTTTCGGTTTTTTCGTCATGGGTGTCATTTTCGTTGTTTTTAGGGTCGCTGATAACGAAAATGAGGTCAAAATGAAAATCCAAGATGGCGCCAATGAAAATTTTCGGTTTTGTCATCATGGGTGTCATTTTCATGGTTTTCGGGGTCGCTGATAACGAAAATGAGGCCAAAATTAAAATTCAAGATGGCGCAACGAAAATTTTCAGTTTTGTCGTCATGGGTGTCATTTTCGTGCTTTTCGGGGTCGGTAATAACGAACATGAGGTCAAAATGAAAATCAAAGATGGCGCCGATGAAAATTTTTGGTTTTGTCGTCATGGGTGTCATTTTCGTTGTTTTTAGGGTCGCTGATAACGAAAATGAGGTCAAAATGAAGATTCAAGATGACGCCAATGAAAATTTTCGGTTTTGTCGTCATGGGTGTCATTTTCATGGTTTTCGGGGTCGTTAATAACGAAAATGAGGTCAAAATGAAAATCCAAGATGGCGCCGACAAAAATTTTTGGTTTTTTCGTCATGGGTGTCATTTTCATGGTTTTCGTGGTCGCTGATAACGAAAATTAGGTCAAAATGAAAATCCAAGATGGCGCCGATGAAAATTTTTGGTTTTGTCGTCATGGGTGTCATTTTCGTGCTTTTCGGGGTCGGTAATAACGAACATGAGGTCAAAATGAAAATCAAAGATGGCGCCGACGAAAATTTTCGCTTTTTTCGTCATGGGTGTCATTTTCGTTGTTTTTAGGGTCGCTGATAACGAAAATGAGGTCAAAATGAAAATCCAAGATGACGCCCATGAAAATTTTCGGTTTTGTCGTCATAGGTGTCATTTTCATGGTTTTCGGGGTCGCTGATAACGAAAATGAGGTCAAAATGAAAATCCAAGATGGCGCCGACGAAAATTTTCGGTTTTTTCGTCATGGGTGTCATTTTCGTGGATTTCGTGGTCGCTGATAACGAAAATTTTTTCAAAATTAAAATTCAAGATGGCGCCAATGAAAATTTTAGCTTTGTCGTCATGGGTGTCATTTTCGTGGTTTTCGGGGTCGATGATAACGAAAATGAGTATAAAATGAAAATCCATGATGCTGCCGACGAAAATTTTCTGTTTTTTCGTCATGGGTGTCATTTTCATGGTTTTCGGGGTCGCTAACAACGAAAATTAGGCCAAAATGAAAATCCAAGCTGGCGCCGATGAAAATTTTCGGTATTTTCGTCATGGGTGTCATTTTCATGGTTTTCGTGGTCGCTGATAACGAAAATTTGGTCAAAATTAAAATTCAAGATGGCGCCAATGAAAATTTTAGCTTTGTCGTCATGGGTGTCATTTTTGTGCTTTTTGGGGTCTTTAATAACGAAAATGAGTTCAAAATGAAAATCCAAGATTACGCCAACAAAATTTTTTGGTTTTTTCGTCATGGGTGTCATTTTCATGGTTTTCGGGCTCGCTGATAACGAAAATGAGGACAAAATTAAAATTCAAGATGGCGCCAATAAAAATTTTCAGTTTTGTCGTAATGGGTGTTATTTTTGTGCTTTTCGGGGTAACTGATAACGCAAAATAAGTTCAAAATAAACAGAAACAAAAAAAATTTTTTTTTTCATTGACTCCGAAAACCATGAAAATGACACCAATGACAAAAAAAACCCGAAAATTTTCGTCGGCGCCATCTTGGATTTTCATTTTGTCCTCATTTTCGTTATCAGCGACCCTATAAACAACTCGATCTTAGTGTCAGTCAGATTTTAACTTCACCTTATTCACAAAAATAAATAAGTATACCTTCTTATTTTTAATTATATCTACTTATTTTAATTGTTAGTAATTAGGTTCACGTTCATAGAATACGTAGGTTCCTAATCTATCTATAACCAATACTTTCTATAAAAATAAAACAAAGTGAACTTATACATTTCAATACTCGTTTACTCGTTTTACTGCATCGCTCTACCCTGTAACGCAACTTAGTACCTATCCGAGTTCGTGAACTCATGACCAGTGCGCTAAGCGCCCGCGTTTTCGCGCCGCGTAATTTGTTACGTATCGCCTGTCCGTGCGGGGGCTGGGGTAAGCGATTGATGCATACGGTGCTCGGGGTAACTTCGCCTTAATTTAACAGTCTGATATATTTTTAGGTAGGTATTTTTTTTTTTCGTTTTATTTTTTAACGTAATAAGCATAAAATTAATAAACTTACCTCAAAATCTTCGTCTTCTAAAACTTCCGCACTGTCTTCCATTATAAACGTGTCAGTGTCGACTTAGCAGTATATTTAATAAATCTTTACTACTCATATTAAAGTCATCCATTATTAATAATATTTAATAACAGTAAACGAACTAGGTAGGTACTCTATTAAAAAAAAATCCGCGTTTGACGTCATGGGACTGTCCAACATAGACGACTGTGGCGTTCCCGGCACAGACAATACAACAGTGTGATAGAGATGGGCATTGCAGTCATTACAATTAATCGATAATCAACTAATACTTGACTTTTAAAGAGCGCATAGTTCAGTATTATAAAATTTTCTTGATTTTTCAAACATAAAAGTTCAATATCAAATGTTTTGTTTATTTATTAGTGCAGAATTCAGAGTAAATCAAATATAACATAGGTTGCAGCCGAGGTCGATATTCTTGTTATATTGACTGCTACTACATCACTACGTGTCCTGTTATGATGACTGACGTCGGGGGCACCATGTTTTTCGAACTTTTCATCTGGTTTTCTTTTTTGTCATCTTAAGTTACTATAGATGAAATCTAACGAAAGCAATGCACTTCAAATAAATTAAGAAGAGTCAAGGTACATAATTAACAAGGGAAATAAGCAAAACAATGTTGTTTTATGACGTTTATTTACGTTAAAAATTCTGTCACCCAGTCGCGACTGTGGCGTGCTAGGCATATTTTGGTTTGTCTCTTGCAATTAGGGACTGATTTCTCAACTTATATTTCTTTTCTCCAGACGCTATCCGTCAGCAATCAGCATCATTGTTCAGCGACGCCCTCCCCGCGTGGCGCAGCGTGTCGGGCGTGTGCAAGCGCCTCGCGCGCTGGCGAGCTCGCGCCACCTCGCTGTATACGGATGCCTACGTGGCCGACTGCCTGCCCAAACTACTGGCGCCTTATGTCAGGCATGAGGTAAGGAGACAACGTCCCGGGAAAATGACAATCAGTCTTACCAAGGGGTATCGTATCACGTACTCTGTAAGGTATATATCTAAGGGCCAAAGTTGCCTGGAAATAAATGCGTGTTGTTGTCGTTTAGGTGCCCATGACGGTGAATAAGACCATGAAAATGGACTCCATTTTGGATTTTTATGTTACCTTTATTTTCTTATCAAAATTGTTCAAGCAATTTTACAGAGCCGCCATCTTTTTGCCAACAATTTCTATTGTTAAAACTGATTCTATAACGTTCGAAGTCATAAAGTGAAAGCTTAGTTTTTGCACTATTTTTCCCGCGATTATTAACTTAACCTTCGGTATGGAAGCTGGACTGTAATCTTACATATTTTTTTGTTGTCCTCAGTTAATACTGTGGAACCCGCTGTCAGATGAAGACAACGAAGATTACGAGAGAATGGATTGGTACAAGTGAGCATTTATGGCTTTTATTATCATTTTATACAAATTTCTTATGCAGTTCGAGGGTATGGAGAACAGGGTGTAAAGTTCTTCATCCCCCATAGAAAAGGAAGGATTTACCGACCAGACGGGTGTTGTGTCTGGTGGGATACTGCCCGATAGTTGTTGCCGGGTTCTTCTATATAGTCTTAAGTCGCGAATGACTACTTGCGCGATGTAGGATTTTTTGTGCAGTTTAGTTCATCGTCTGTGTCATAGATGGCGCTGTAGTAATTTTTGTTCTATGTTGCTGTAGTACTCTTTGTAGTGCCGCTACAATATAATAAATTTGAGATCCGTGACATTTTTAAGGATTTTTGCTTTTACGTTATCACACGTATTATTGACTTCGTAATTGCTTCAACATCCTTAGTTTGAAGGCCACTTGCACGTCATAAAATATTAAGGTCTTTTTTTTGCTTAAGATCAATGTGTCAATTTCGATTAAATTAGTAAAGTTCCCATTTACTGGGTTGCATTTTTGTCCCACAGATAAAACTTGTAATTACCAGGTCTATAATACGTAAATTGTCTTTGATTCTCAGTTCTAATTCCCTTAACCCACTTTTGTTCCCCCAGATGCTTGATGATGTACGGCGTCCGTACAGACCGCGGTGCAGACTCATCCTCGTCGGGTTCGGAAGACGAGGTGGAACCGCAGCCGGTCACGGAGAGTACCGTGCGAGAGGACCCCGACCTGCTGCTGGTGCCTAGCATCATTAGCAGGGTGGTACTGCCTTGTCTCACAGGTATACTTAGCGCTCGGCAGACGCCTGGTAACACCGTGCATTTTTGTGGCATAAACATTATCTGTAAATGTCAGTTGGTAAGAGTGTAAGCTGTAAATCAGTGAACGAATGCATTCACACTTTTTGTAAACACTTCTCACCATTATCTTCCTACCCTTGACCCATGTTATTTGTGGTCGGCGCAACACGTTTTTTTCTTCCACTCTTCTCTGTCAACTGTCACGCTATCATTTACTCCTTTTTCTTTCATATCATTCCTCCCATGATCCATCCATCATTTCTTTGGTCTTCCTCTCCCTCTTTATTCATCAACGTTTATATTCATCACTCTTTTAATCACATGCGATTCGTCCCTCCTCGTCACATGCCCATACCAAGACAGTCGAAACTAACTCATATAATTTAAAAAATACAAAAACAATCTTGTGTTCAGATTGCAATAATCGTTTACCCGGGTTATCCCATAAAAAGTGTAATTTTCGTTGTTGAACCGAGTGGTCAGTAAGCCTATTCCCGTCGCGCAGAGCTGGTGTCGGTGGCGTGGGACCCGATGTCGGTCCGCTCGTGCACGCGCCTGCGCGGCCTGCTGCTGCGCGCGGCGCTGCCGTCGTGCGCGGGCGCGCTGCAGCGGCTGGCGGGCTGCCTGCGCGCGCGCCTGCAGCAGGCGCTGGCCGCCGACGTGTTCCTGCCGGCGCTGCCGCCGCAGTACGTACTACGTGTCTACATGTGCACTACTTACAAAAGACGAGCCGAACCCACTTCATATTTTTATTCCATTTTTGATTAACTTCATTTTCTTACCAAATACCATAACTTTCCATTTCTAGATTATCATTCTTCCATATTTCTCTATTTGTCATATAAATAGTCACCCCCTTCGAGCCATATCATCTTTCACCCATTCCATTCCTGAATATTCTACAACATTTTTATATGCGTTCTGTTCCGTACAGGGTGATGGAAGGTCCAGGCGGAGCGTTCTGGCGTCGTTGCCTGGGCGCGGGAGTACGGTTACTGCGCGCCACGCTCGCGCTCACCGGCCCGCCCGCGCTCTTGTATGCTGATCCACTTGTACTGTCGCTTATAGGTATGACATACTTATGATAATATTGTTGTATTGTGAAATTCACACGAAAGTGTTTTTTTTGTGCGTCAGTAAGGAAGGTTACGCCATCTCTTCGATTAATAGTCTGCTTATTGATGTGCGATAGACACCGTTATTTAGGATCAACATTCAACATTTATTTTCAAATACGGACGTGTTGATTTGGCCTCTTCTTTTTCACAGCTAAAAGAAAGTGGCCGTGCCCTTAACCATTAGGAGAAATAGTAAACGCTCGTCGTGGGCTGTTTTACAATTTTTTTTGACGAAAAGGCGAAAAGTCAATCAAACCCGATTTTCTTCCTTTGAGGGTGGATTTTATTTTTCTATTGTAAATGGTAGCATTTTCAAGGTATTTCCGAATAAATTAAAAAAAAAAAAAATTAAAGATTACCCTGTGTGTATTAACGAGTTTGCGTGGTCATACACACAAACAAAATACGCGTCGACTTGAGAAGCCCTAATTTGAATTTGATTTCGTGCAGAAACGTTATGTTGCGGCGCGGGCGCGGCGGGCGGGCCGTACGTGGCGCACGCCGCCGCCGCGCTCAGCGCCACGCTGCCGCGCGCCGGCGCGCTGCGCAAGCGAGCGCTCGCGCGGCTGGCAGCGCTCTCCAAACTAGCGCTGTCCAGGCTGGACACTGATAATCCTATGCATTTGTAAGTACATCATTTTGGCTATTGAATTTGTTACAATACCCGGGCACTACTAATACAAAACGAATATTCAACAGGAAAGCTCTAGAACAAGCGAGAGCAGTGATCGCAGAAGCGCGCGCGGTTGAATGACACAAAGAACCAACAAAGATGCCGTGACCTGCCTCCACGGAATCAGATCACCAGACAGCGGCAACCGACAACGACATACACCTCATGCCAAACTTGGAGCCTTTTAACGACAAATCCTACCTCCGCAGTAGACCAAAAAGCAATGTTAACCGGCGCATACGGCCGAGGTTCGCACTATAGGACAACTCCACAGTAGACCAACGGACGAAGGCAACCAGCAGAAAACAGACCAGTTGGCGCCATAAAACAAAAAAAAAAGGACAATTCATGCTTCTTTATTGACAATGCTCAACCTGAAACTACTTAAATCGATAGAAACTTTTTCAATTTAATTTTATTTAAATGTGAATTTTGTTCAATGTGTAAAAAATAAAATAAAGTTTATTTCCGACACGTAACATCATACCATTCACTCACATTTTATGTTCACTTTTATTCCTTTCGTGTTCAAACTTTTCACTTCTAGTAAAAAGATAAATCAAAAAGTCGACTGAATTAGGCATTATTGAATGAAAATATATAGTTAACGTGACGCATAGCGACATTCAAAGGCGATTTATTTTTAAACTCTTGATTGGTACAGAATTACAGATGCTAGGTGCCCGATATTTCAAGATTTTAGTTGAAATTCTGCAGTTATTTTATAATTTTCGCAAGTTAAATTTCTTTTCCATTTAGACAATTTTATCTGTAAATAATATCAGATTCTATGATTACACATTTAAAGACAATCTTAAAAATAGTCAGTAGAACTGTAATATTTCATTTCATATTTAAATATAAATGTACAATATTAAGAGAATTATATCGTTCAAAACCGCTAGGATTTCCTTGATGAATACCTGTAATTATTGATAGCAATAATAGAAATACAAATTCTGTGCACAATCGTACATTTTTTTGGCATCGAAGTTTTCCCACCCGATCAAGCGTCTTGAGACCAAGATCTACAATGATTACCAATGACCGTATTCACTATCATTAGGCAATATCTAAAGGAAAGCACAACAGTGCAGTAACATTTAGATATTCACTTAGGTGTGGTTTAGTGTAAGTTCACTGCCTTTTTGTTTCGTTATCTTGTATGTAGAAGACAGACTGGAACATGATTAAAGTAAAAGCACGCGCCAAGTAACGTTGATAGGTCTCGAACGGTGTCGGGTATTGATAACTGCTGATAGCTCATGTTAAGAGTCAATTTGTATTGGTCGTTAAGCTGTCTTATTGAAAGGAACAAATATTTTGACGATTGTAAAAGGAACCTTATAGGTTTGTGCCCAATAATCTATAGTACTATTATTAATTAAAATTATATACAAACTACAAATAAGTCTAAAATAATAATAAAAAATTAAGACTAAAACACCGACCTACATACGACGACAATAATGACACTTAGGCGTCAAAGTACTCCTCCGCATCGCTGTCATCCGGGAACGTTTCCAGAAGACTGGCAGCATTGTCACGTTGAATGGCAATGCTCATTATTTAACCAAAGAAAGAGCCAGCCCTCTGGTCACGCGAAGTGTCGACCAGTCGGTTTAGAGATTAAATTAAAATAACTCTGTTTCTGTTTTTCATGCCTAGACTACTGAACTGATTGTTATGAAATACAAATAGGTAGCTGGGTGCCTAAAGGATATAGCTACTTTCTTCCTAGACATTTGTATAAAAATAAAGCGCAGGCGAAGCCGCAGGCAACAGCTTGCATATTATATTTTCGTAGCACTAAGAATTATTTGTATGTGGTCTTGAATTGTTTTATACAACATGTAACGTAATTAACGCACACCCTCAGACACCCCAATTAGTTTATTATGTTATAATCATAATACATACACTGAATTTTTAGTTAAACATAAATGAGCATTGATTATTGATTGATTTAGTTATACTAATTCCGGAAGAATGTTGTGGTCACAGTACAAATCCACGAACGCAGACAGTCGCACACGTAGGTATGAGGGTCTCGTTAGCCTAGTAGGTATTCGCTCGCGTTCGAAACGAGTTAACGAGTTTTTACTGTAATTTACGTAGTTTTAATTATTTTTGGGAAAAAAAAATACCTATAATAAAAATTATAGAAATCGATTCAGTAAACGATTCTGAACAAACTAATTTCAGGATGTGCGTTAATTATGTTACATGTTGTATAGCTTTTAAGTTCTTAAAGATTTGTTGAGTCATTTCCTCTCAAGAAAAAGTGTCGTAACACAATGCACTTATTTTTTAAGTTAATGTTTTGACATATAATTGCGACTTTCGAGGTCTCCTACTAAAATATTGATAATAAATGGTCGACTGACTGCTGAAAATAGTTCATTACTGTGTTTTTACACCTACATAATTAAAATCTAAATATTTTATTTCACATAGGCCTACACGGGCACTTATAAAACGTGGAGAAAAAGGTGCACGGTTCGGGTTGGTCGTTTCCTATGGAGAAGAACAGGCAAAAAACTCCATGGTTACTCTTTTAAAATGATTTTACAATATTATCATGTTACAGCATTAGTAGTTAAGTATGGGGGGACAGCGTAGGCCCGACAAAAGTCGTCACTTACTACACAAAGAACGTAAAACAAGATAAAAAGTTAACACATGCATTTTGCCAGTCAGGTTTAAGCCCCATATAATAGCGGGCGAGCCTATTGCCATCTACCGAATGATATTTTAACCTCGTTAGGTCGCAATTAATTTAATACTAATTTAGAATTAACGAAAAATAAGAATAGGTCTGGAATTATTGTGATGGCTATTTCCGATCATTGTGAATGATATAGCGTAGTTATTTATGTAAACTTCGTATATAAGTAACATGATCTAATTGTGTGAGCTTCTGAACTAAGATGACAAATAAATGATATGGGATAACAACTAATATCTTTTATTTTTTGCTTTCCAAAGACGTGAAGTCCCATGTTATAAGGGAGAGAGGAGGACAAGCTATACAAATAAATAAAATTGAAGTGTCTGCTTGTAGTTCGGGACGATGTGTCCGGTGATGAGGAGGAGGAAGGTCGGATTCATGTCCGGGGACTGGACTTGCCTAGTGATAAGCCTAAACGTGAGCAGAGTTAATAGTCTAGGATTCATTAAAAAAAAGAATAGCAACCAGTCGACGACAAGACAAACCAAAGTTTTCAGCAAGTCTATGGCACAACAAGATTATCAGCTGTCCCATACAAAATTTCAATATCTGCTCTACCCAAATGTATGGGACAACTGAATTTTTTTTGGCATTAACGACATTGGACCCAAGGAGAAAGCTGTTCAGTTTAATGGTCTGCAGCATATTCTTTCATATGACTATACCTTGTATACACTGGTCTATACTGACATATTATTTTATTTAGTTGTATAAATATATCACGTATTATGCATGTGTAATTTTTAATTTAATTGATTGATTGACATAATAATTTCTAAAATTGACATTGAATAATTAATTTAATCTATATAATTTGTTGTGTATCTTCATTTCTATTGTATTTCCTATTAAATGAATTATTTAATTTTGTTGAATTTCTGTATTAATTGGTGCCCCTTGTACCGACGAACATGGCTTGCCCATGTACAGATCTTCTGCTTCAGGAAGTCGATACGCTCTGTGACGCGGGCCAATTAGTCTCGAAAACTAATATCAGTTCCCGAGAACACCCGCCTCACAAAGTGCATCACTCTAGGTCGAGTATTAATCTGCTTTAGGGAGAGCCCTGAAGTAGATTAACTTGCCGATGAGTGCTCTAGCCTCACCGATACGCCGCTCAATCCTGCACTGCCAGTACAGTACAATATTGAGTGGGTATCGGCGAGGTCTTTCTGCTGTCAGAGCAGTTTGACAGCTGCGAATGTAGAGCACACACCAGCGCCTTGTTTTTCTTGTGCACAGGCAAACGGGGTAGACGTGGTCTAAGTTCAGGCGGTGTGGAACGGTACTACCGGAATGCACCCTCCAAAGCGCTCCTCAATTGTACGTTGCACTGGGTACTCACGGATATAACTTCGTCATCATCCTTTTCACCACCACAATCGGATCGCGGCAAAGCACCGGTAACATTTTGCAGCTGCACCGCCATCATTGGTGAAGCAGGCGTAACTAGGTTACTCTGTGACGACGTGGTTCCGGGTCTGGCTGTTAGTGTATATGAATTTAAATGTTTGTAAACACACCCACGATACAGGAGAAATTCCTACTATGGGGCAAAGTTTAAAAAAATATAAATAAAAAAAAATACGGTTATGCTGGATGACCTGCACCTGATCCGACAGTCGTCGCGCCGACACGCTGACAGCTGGCTCAAGCATCTGAAACAGAGAGAGCATCCGACCAAGGTACGCAGTCAAGTTGCTTCCCTCCTCAGTAGCCCCAATATGCGCGCATGACTTGTTCATGAATGGACCGAGTCGCATGCTCGACACATTTCAACCGGCAGCGGGGACCCTGTTAAGGGCCGGTTGGCCTCGAGGTCCCAAACCATGTCAATGGCTCATGCCAAGTATGACAAATAAATGATACGCGATAACAACTAATATCTTTTATTTTTTGCTTTTCAAACACGTGAGTTCCCATGTAATAAGGGAGATGGGTAGACAATTCGAAATATGAGCGTATCCAACGAACGTTGGATACGATATGATCGGATCGGCTCAACCTGACTCGGTATTCGGCACAGGCCGGGCAGTAAATTCGAATGTATATTTTGAACATTTGTGTACAAGACAAAAATAAGATAAAAATTTCGTATTGTCTGCACCCGTAATTCAGCAGTGAAGCAGTGTTAATTAAAACAAATGAAAAATATTTTAAAAAAAGTTTTTGCAAAAAATAAAACCGACTTCAAAAACACAAAAAAGTGAAAAATAACTCTAGCTTCAGAAGTCGGTCACAAACAAACTAAATCAAACAAACAAAAGTCACCAACTTCTGAAGCTAGAGTTATTTTTCACTTTTTTGTGTCGGTTTTATTTTTTGCAAAAATGTTTTTATTATTTTATTTTTAGTTGTATTATCCTATACAAATAAAAGGACAAACACACGGATATATAATACTATATGTTTAGTAAATATTATGTAAGAAATAATCATATCACTTAATATATAACACTTATGTACTAAATGATCACCGATAGACAACAGATCAGAATTTATAATAATTAAATAAGTTTATATTTAAATAGTCCTTAACTACTATGCATTTATTTTACTTTGTTGTTAACAATAAATTCATGGTAATAGGCTTATCCCCAAAAAAATGGAACTTAACATACCAAACTGTCGGAATGTGGCTGTACTGCACACATCTGCGTACCACCTCAGAACATCCAGGCGTGATGTTATGTTATGATGTTGTGTTAACAATAAACATCCAGCGATTGCAGAAATCGCGACAGATTTGCTGTCTATTATTGAAGAGTTCCGTTTCATATCTCCGAAGTCCGTGATCAGATCATGACAATATTTCTATGGGACCAACTTGGGAGTATACTCTTTCAAACAAAAAATAATTTTCCAAATTGATTCAGGCGTCTTGGAATAATCGGTGAATATACATTAAAAAAAAAGATTCCGACGAATTGAGAACCTCTCCTCCTTTTTTGAAGTCGGTTAAAAAATACTTCACAATTTGACAACAATTGTTGTTTGACACAATGTTTTAATTACTTGATCAAATGTTGTAAATGTTGTATGGAGCCCGACGTAATATTGGTGTCACACGTTCCCAGATGTACATTAAATCGAAATAAATATCTATTGATAGATAGATCATTCAAGTAATCCTTCACAAAAATCTTAATTTCCTTTGTATCCCTTCTCATTATTCTGATGCAATTTGTAATACAGTTCCCAGAAAGCCATCCTTCTATAAAACGGGCGATATTCAAGTGTGATCGGTTTGTTCAGGAGCAAGTATGGCCGCCGCGTCGCTTCGACTGGCTGCCATTGCACCGTGATGACATCTGTCAACGATGGGGTCGGGTTTCTGTAAAGTGAAAATGAAGTATTTTTATTTGTATCACACACAACTTGAGTACACACAATGTGGCTGGATCTGACTAGATGAGGAAGGCGACGACAGATGACCACCAATGGACTGGGACAGGCTGATAGGCTTTGTTTTGCACGTTGATGTCATCATGGATGACCTCCGCCTTAGGGTGGTGGTGATGGGCAAACGGTCTGTCAAACTCTTACAGATTCTTACTAAAGCATTTGCTCAGTTCGTCACACTGCCCCGGCCGGAGGAATGCAAAATGCTGTTGTGTATTTTAAGCCATTGTATGCAATAAAGTGTTGTTTAGAGAACCGGTTTTAATTTTCTACTCACCCATATTTAGCGAAATTAGTCCACATAGTCGTCATAGTATCAATCATCCTTTGGTCTTCCTCATTTGGTACCTTATTCGTGAACATAGTCATATCAAACAAATAGCCCAGGTCATCTCCGTGGCACGCCCCGGGTGATGTGAAGTTCCCAGAAATCTTGACCCTATTTCTACCACCTTCATACGAAAACACGTATCTGTAAACTCTATTTGCTTTTGCATTTAAATATTTATCTACAGTTCTTTCAGCCGGATAACAAAAAACAAAATCAGTTCCAAAATCGAAAATATCGCTCTGTAAATCTGCGCTTAAACCCTGATCCCCGATGTAAAAATGTCTAATGGTATCCACATCATAAATTACGTCAAAATCTTTTACTAATTCGTCTCCAAAATTGTAATTCTCATAATACGCTTTGTCAGATTGTTTTGGGTATAGAAACATGACTTCTTTATTTGTATGACCGACCATGAGATCCATGCCTTTAACTTTAGGTTGTAGATTGACTGGGAAGTCAGTTAGATGGGCATCTTGACCGACGGTCTCAACACACGGTCGTGTCAATGGGTGCCCGCGCTTGCTAACGATACGTGCATTATGTGTCGCTTGCATTACTTCTAAAGGATCCTTGTTGCTCAGGAACTCCAGCGCTCCTCTCACATCTTCACCGGTATATCCGAGGTTATCAGCTATATTGAGTGGTATACTATCATTTTGCGTTGCAATAACCCACGTAGTCAATGCAGAACCACTCTGCATGATCGCCCGTTGGACTAAACCTTCAATAGCCAGTAGTTGAACGTCTAGAGTCATGGCTCCGGCTGATTGTCCAAACGCCGTAACTTTTTTACTATCTCCCCCAAACGCTTCGATGTTGTCTTTAATCCATGCCAGCGCTAATACTTGGTCTTTTAAACCTTGGTTACTGAAACCAGGTTCGCTTACACATAGGAAGCCATATGGTCCTAATCTGTAATTTATCGAAACGATTACGACGTCGTGTCTGATTAAGAATTTAGGTGATAGATCTGCCATGGCTTTGCGTCCTAGGACGAAGGATCCTCCGTGGATGTAAACCATTACAGGTAATTTGTTGGTAGAACTAGCAGTGTTGGGTACGTATACGTTAAGTTGCAAGCATTGTATCGTGCCCACAGGCTCGCCGCTCCTGCTGTACTGAGGACATGCAATGCTGTCGTCATTGGCTTCGTAAGTGCTGTTGAAACCGGGATGAGGTGTAGCTGCCTGAAAGACGATGTTTCAGGTTAATTCATGGTAATTTATATATAGTAGAGGGAAGCAGTGGATAAGGCACCCACAGAACAAAGAAGAGCGGCAGAAGAAAGGGGAGCTTAACAGTAGCTGATTCTGGGCTGAAATGATGAGGACTAAAATCATCAAACAAATCGAAAACGTTGGCAAGAGGTACGTATGAAAACAAAGCGTTCTTCCCTACGTGGGTGCCCTAAGCGCTAGGGAAGCCTGCGAAATCATTAGCTTGGAAAACCATCCATGCTGTCAATAGCTCCCATGATGTGAATGTAACGACCTGGAGTGGAACATCATGGGAGCCTGCTGGATGGCGGCAATTGTTGCGAGAGGTCTATTTTCAGCAGTGGTAGTCATTAAAGTATATCGTCGCTGCGCCTGCAAAATCCGCTATGTATTTTTTTTTTTAAATCGGTTTTTGATGCTAATTTATAGTATTTCTCAAGCCACGTGCGCCTGTAAAATCCGTTTTGTAATAACTCATTGGGTTAAGAAGATAACAAAATCAGCTATGTAATTTTGGTCAAAAACGGATTTAAAAAACCCCCTATGTGTGCAGGAGACACATAGCGTATTTTCGGTTTAAAGCGAGTCTCTTAGAATTGCGCTTTGCAATGACACATAGCGGGTTTATCAAACAGGAGACGTGGCATATGGCACGTGTATTTTTCCAAATGAGTCTTGTAATAATTCCAGACTCATACCGCTGCAGGATACAGGAAACTCTATGATGGAACAACCCAGTAATTTCACCGAAATACTATTTCAAAACTCATTTGTGATGGAACAACCTAGCATTTTACCCAACGTTGTTGTAGTAGCTACCGAGTCTCTAGGTGAATTAAACCGTGTAGAGCCGATACTGACTAATTTAGAACAGCCTCAAAACCTGGAGATTTTTGACTTTGAAATACCAAGTACTATTATTTCGAATTTCAATATTATTGACCCTGTACAAGAAGAAGCATTTATAGCACATGACTCAACGTTCAGTGAATTTCATGGATCGAACCAACATCAGCTAAATAGTGTTCAGATGCCAATGATGGTTGATTCGGGTGATTGTTCTACAGATCAGAATATACTAGTTTATCCACTCCATACCTCACCACCAGTACTTCCACTTTCTAACGAGCGATCCTTGAATGTTGAAGATATTCAGAACCCTGGTACTTCAAAATCCTGTAGTTTATTGATTAATCCTGAGACAGGTCTGTTAGAAGATTGCAGGTAGAAGAATCTAACGACAATCAGAGCAATGACCTAACATCTATTAAGAACAAGAGAAAGAACAACCAGGTTCTTCGATTACATGGCAAAAACTACAAAGGTCTTCGAAGAACAGGGGGAAATTTGATCGAGACTCAGAAGTCTAAAAGACAACTAAAGCCTGTACCTTGTAATCATGGTACTGTAGGCTTTTCTGACAGGTCCTTTCTATGCGGGTCTGTAACCGATCAAGCCCGTACAGATATTTTTGATTATTTCTGGTCGTTGACATCTTGGGAAGCTAAAAAAGCCTACGTACTGGGTTCCACTGCAGTTCGAGATATAATAAAAAGAAGAACCGTAACCACAACTGAAAATGGTACATCAAAAAAAAAATACTGGTGCCGATTGTTTTTTGCCTAGAGAAAATGGCGTTAAGGTAAGAGTCTGTAGAGATTTATTTTTGGCCACTTTAGACATAACGAAAGATACCTTCACAGATTGGACCAAAGCTGGTAATAATTCGTGTCATACAGACAATTCAACGCAATGTGCACCTGCCATTCTTGATGAGCTTAGTACCTCAAATAAAAGAATTTTGAAGTCAGACTCGGTTGTCCAATGGTTAGACCAACTGGCTAAGGTACCTAGTCATTATTGCCGCTCGTCTTCTTCTAGAACTTACGTAGACGATGCATTGCATTCAAAAACAAAAATGCACGAAGTTTACGTTTCCTGGTGCAAAGAAAACTCATTGGGATTCGTCCAAAGAAAAAATTTTTGTGAGATTTTAGAAAATAAGAAAATTTCTATATATAAGCCGCGAAAGGACCAATGCGATACTTGCGTATCTTTCAAAGAAGGAAACCTAAGTGAAGAAGCATACCAAATACATTTGACAA
Organism: Noctua janthe; assembly: GCA_910589295.1. NCBI lineage: Eukaryota > Metazoa > Arthropoda > Insecta > Lepidoptera > Noctuidae > Noctua > Noctua janthe. Next base: position 3,913,610 of record OU342556.1, on the reverse strand, counting down.
AAAAGAATGAGGCTCGAGAAGCGAAGAAAAGAGCCATAGCTTCCATATCCGATGAGCATTTTGTATGTACAATGGATTTACAAAGTGTCCAATTGTGCCCCAAGTTGTTAGTATCCTCCCAGTATTATAAACAAAAACTCCAGCTTCATGTTTTCACAATTTATATTAATAACACAAAAGATGTATTTGTGTTTGTTTGGCACGAAGGTGACGGTGGTGTTACATCTAATGAATTTGTTTCATGCATTATAACATTTGTGAAGCTTTATGTCACCAAAGACTATAAAAAAATTAGTCTAATATCAGATGGTTGTGGTTACCAAAACCGGAATAAGATTCTGTCTAGTGCTTTGGCAGACGTTTCGAAGCTGAAGTCAGTGGAAATTCAACAAATCATCTTGGAAAAAGGACACACCATGATGGAAGTTGACAGTGTCCATTCGACTCTAGAGAAATGCTGTACTCCGCCGTTGTACACGCCTGCAGATTACGTAACATGCATGCGCAAAGCGAGGCCAAGTCAACCCTACATTATTAGACATGTAGACAATACCTTTTTTAAAAACTTTGAAGCTGTGCCTAGCAATTTTTCATCCGATTCGTCCCGGTAAAAAAGCAGGTGATCCCACGGTTGCCGATATAAGATCACTGTTATATATGAACGGTGATTCTTATTATAAATTAAGGCATGATGAAACCGAATGGACCTTGTTGCCAGAAAGAAGAAACGCTGATCTGTACGAGGAAGCTCCGTGTTTGTTTACTACGCCGAGAAAAATTGATAAAACTAAATTTGATTGTTTACAGTCCTTGAAGTGTTTCATGCATCGAGATAATCACTTTTTTTATGACAATTTAGATTATTAATTAATTTAAAACTTGTTTTGTTTACTATGCTTATTTAGTACCTACTTTTTGCTTAATTACAAAGTGATCTCAAAGTTTGCCAAATATTTAAGTCTAACAACGACTGTGATTAGATTTGATCTCATAGATCGAGACTGCTAAATTGTAAGAATTTAAAAAGATTGTTTTATTACGTTACTTATTATTTTTTAGTTTATATAGTTTTATGTGTAAACCCTGTTTTTTGTGAGTTAATTCGTCCATTCATTAATACTGTTGCAATTTAAACTTTTAAATATTATTATGTTATATTTTTAAATACCTGTTTAATTTTGTTTAATATTTTTCTAATTAAGTATAATAAATACTTTATAAGTGAACTTAAACCTATTTTATTATTTAAAATAATTTAGTAAATCCGCTAAGTATTCTAGGAAGCACAAAAATGCAAACTATCTAGTAAAAGCATAAATCCGTCATGTGGTGAAAAGTCAGGTAGCGGTAATTACGACCCGAAAAAAAACCGCTATGTGCCCAAATTCACTTAAAAAAATGATTGCTCCTGGAATATCATAGTAAACGGTGAAAATTAAATATTTTTGAATGTCCCGATATAAAGTCAAATTTTCTGCATATTTAGTTTTAAAATAATATTAACAGTTTGAAAAAGAAACAGTTTTTTGCTTCTCCTGAAAAGTTGAATTTTTATCCATAGCGGATTTTGCAGGCGCAGCGACGATATGTGAGTATTTAGGGGATGGGGAGGGGGAGGGGGGGGGTGTGTGTGTATTTAGGGGATAAGGGAACGGTGGAAACTTCACTACTTCCGTTGAAACGGGAGAGCGAACTCCTGTTGATTACACTGTAGATAATTTGTAATCATTTTTCCCTTATAATAAATTCGGTGGTAATGACATTTATGTTAAAAACTAATTAGAATAAATTAGTGTAACGGATTGACAAGTAGTTGTCTAAATATCCGCAAGTGTTGAATTATCCATATAGCAACAGACATTTCCAAGACATGTAGGCAGTGTAGGTACCTAAATGTTCACATTAAGAGCGAAGTCAATATTAACATTCTACGAATCATGTGTTTTTTATTACACATCTAAAATAGGTGTACTGAAGCAAAAAACTAGAAACCGCATTTAATGTTTTTTCCTTGTACACATACTTATACATATTATCTAGGGAGATAATTGATTTAACAGTTTCTCACGATTTCGTACTTTTTATACGTTCACAGTAGTATAGTTTAATATCACACACACGGACACAAGTAATCAGTATTTGGGATTTGCGGTACGGTGTAGTCTATTCAAATCCTTATTTCACTTTAAAATCCAATTTTCATGCCTTGCCTTTATGATTTTACAATTAATTAGTCAAACTGAAAAATATTTTAAATCCCACAAACAGAATTATTTGTGGGATTTAAAATATTTTTCCCAAAAACACGTATTTGTTTATCTTTATTTCTGGCTGACTAAGTAAGTTGCGAAAGAAGAATAGACTAGAATAGAAATGAAGAAGACTGCTCAAGTTATGATGAAAAGGGATTTTTAAGTGTGCCACATACAGTGATGTTGTTTATTTTAATAAATTGAACAGTGCGATAATTTCAGAATTACTAATGAACTATCAGACTGACATGACTATCCGTGTGGCTACCATTTTTGGATGTCATGCCAAAAACAAAAATCTGTCTTTTGGACGGGAAGCCGACCCTAACATAGTCGGGAAACGTCTGGACAGAAATGCTGATGATGATGGTGGTGTTAAGAACTAGACTTACCCCGAAAGGATTGCTCTCATCCACCAAAGCGTATGGTATCCCAAGAAACACTTCATAATCACCATCCCCTTTTAAACCTCTAATTGTTCCTTTCGCAGTAGTCACTAAACTTTCACCATCTCCATTGATGCATTTGATTGTAAACAAAATGAGTATGAACTTCTTCATTTTATTGAAAACTTTTTTTTTATAAAACTGCCTGGCAGTTGCGATATAAAATATAGGCCAGTATTTTAGCGACCGTGTGTCCACCAACAGGCGATACAAACGACTGGTGACTGAAGAATTTTAACTATGGTTATGATTTTTTCGTTCCATTTCCACGAGACGATTCATTGCGAAATACATACTATTTGAGTATCGCCAGACGGAACGTGTAATGATAATGTTGTTTCATCTGTTATTAAATTAATTAGAACATTGTATGTTCGTAGGTAAATAACTTTTTATTTGTATATATTTTTTTAGGTCAATATTAAATATCTCTGATTGTAAGGATCAAGGGGTCAGTTGAATTGAATTTATAATTAGACACACATCAAATGTGTCTAAAAACAAAAGCTTATCATAATCTAGCTTATACCCGTGGCGTCGCCCGCGTGGATGTCGAAAATTATCCGACGGGAACGTACCGAACAAACACAGTTACTTACCTTCATCCCCCTTTTTTACCCTTCGAGGGTAGAATTATCAAAAGCGCTGAGACACGTATAAATTAATTTTCAATCATCAGCATAAACACAAAATTTTAAGATCCTAACTTCAAAACTGACGGACTTTCATATAAACTTCCATCCCCTATTTTACCCCTTTACGGGTGTAATTCCCAAAAATCCTTTCTTAGTAGATACTTACACTTCACAAAGAACACACTCTCCAAGTTTCACTTCTCTAGGACCAGCGGTTTGGGCTGTGTGTTGATATATCACCCAGTCAGTCAGCCAGTCAGTTTACCATTTTATATATATATAGATATGATTTAGGCAAACTATAGCCGTGTAATAGGGCGCTACAGAGCAATGGCTTACATACAGCGAACTCACTAGAGTAATTTAAAAAGCTACTTCTTTCAAATATCTATGTTCTTGCGCTTGTCCGATGTTTCAGTCATGGACGGCTCGAATCACAAGTGCGCATGCGGCGTCTCCCCACAGACAATGGCCTACCTTCCATCTTGCACCGCAGGCCCTATCACCTACGTACTTGACGATCTATTTACTGCATCAGTGAGCGGAGTTCGCGTGGCTGAGTTTTGGGCTAAACACATTTAAACTTTTTGCTATCGATATGGTATAAATAAACATATTTGAATTTGGTCTTTATTTGCATTAAAATAGTGTTGTTGTTGGAGTTCTGCTTTCAGAGGTACTCGTATACTGTACTTGGGGTCGGCACAACGCTTTTTACTTTCATTCGCCCCTGTCACCTGTCATGCTATCTTTTACTCCCTTTTCATTGTACCAGATGCTAGAGAAGTCATTGCAGAAATGTGGCATTTGCCGACCCGCACTAGGCCCGCGAGGTGGATTTCTTTTTTTTTGTGTATGACATCTCGCAGATCAACCTATGAGGATGTCGTCTACTTAACAGGACTATCCTGTGGGTGCCTTAAGTGTAAGCCCTCATAAAACGTAGAAACTAAGCTTGGATTATAGCCCAATCGCTCGAGGAGGCCTGTGTCCCAGCAGTGGGAACAATATGGCTGATCATTCTCGGGTACTTAAAATAAAACAAAATCATTTCAATATTTCCTTTGGCTTTATTTCTAAACTTGCGAATCAGTTTCGCGGTCACTGACCACAAATTCCGCCGTATTCAGTACATACACATCTTAAAACAAAGTTCGTTTCGACCGGCCGTTCTTAATCATACAAATATATTATCACAAGTAAATAAAGCATTTTTATATAACAGTTGTAGAATAAAACCAACAAGCTATCCTTTAGTTAGAAAAATAATTGCTTGTTTTCACTATCTTGGCGACACCTAACTGAATGCCTAAATAGAAGCGCTAAACACAAATTCCAACATTGCAATTAATTTAGCGCTTAGTGTCCACGAAAACGGTTAATTATTTGAAAAAATATCCCATTACAGAAGATCGATTTTTAAATATTTACATACTATGTTTACGAGTTAAAGCGCCACTAAAACTAAACGTAATTTAACGCTACGAAAAAATAGTTAAGTAACTAAAAGCTTGGACAAATCTATACATTTTTACAAATTCGGCTTCTTCTGTGTATGAGGATAGCTTGTTTTACAACTTAAAATTTAATAACACTACATTGACGCACTTTTTTTATAATCAAAATAATAAAAAATAAACTATTTTTAACACGATATTCAAACTGCTCGTCTATAGAACTTTCAGAAAATGCAACAGGCTTTGGCAAGTCATTTTAGCCTGTGACCTGACTCCCAACGCCTAAGTCCAGCAGTGGAGTCCCAGCTATGTTAGGAGTACGATTGGAGTTACGGTGCCTTAGTTAGCAGGGCAGCATAACCCAGTTTATTTATTACTGGTGAGCGTAACCAAGTTTCTCAAAATTCTTAGCTCTTGAATTTGCGTAGACTCATTTTGCGTCGCATAACCAACTAACTTAGTTTAGGCAGTCTCTTTTAACGGTGTAAATTGAGCTGTGTTTACGCTAGTATAGGGGTAAGTTTCCACCAAGCATAAAAATCCTCGCGCACTTTTTTGATGACACTGAATAAAGCACTGTATCAGTATTGGCTTTTAGTGTAAAATTGGGCGTTCGCGCATCGTCAAACACGTGCGAGACGTTTAATATCTACATAAACACAGTCCTTTATTTCGTGATTTCGGTGACATCAATAAAATTCGTACTTGGTGGAAACTGACCCCAGTTGTTCCCGACAGTATCGTATGTGGACACAAAAGTTTCATAGTATTAAAATAACTCATTATTTCCATCTGCTTTGTCTCAAAGTTTTACCTACGAGCAGCACACGTCAACATAGCACAGTTAAGTATTACCACACAAAAGTAAATGTGTTAATAGGTGATTAGTAACAGTATTATGGCGTTACCTAAAGTTCTATTGATCCTATGTACAGGGTGATTTATTTATCTCTTATACAGATATAATTATGTGAGTTACTCCTCAGTATTGAACTAAAATACAACGGTCTACATATGTCGATTTGTTGATGTTAACTATACAATGGTAGTTAGGATATTCCTCGAGATAAAAGAGCAAAACAATCAATATAAATAGGTCATCTCGCAAGTCCACCTATTAGGCTAGCTTCTGCTTAACCGGACTATCATGTGGGTGCCTTGAGTATAAGGCCTTCAGCCAGGGGCAAAGTAAACATCTTGAAGGCAACGTACTAAAATAGACCGACGATCTGACCAGTGTCAGGTAAATATAGGACGGAAATATGGCAAAATCAGATTCCAACTTTTTTTTGTGATATTTGTTTCAGCTGTTTATTATGCTTTTTTTTTCAAAATATAGATTTAGTTCAAAACCGAGGAGTGTTATTATTTAACGAGTAAAAATTAATTAAAATAAAAAACATTCTAAATATAATCGTAATCACTAAAAATTTAACGTTAATTTACTTACCAAATGTCTACCGTAATTGTCTTATAATACATAATAATTTGATAACTGTGGGGTTAAAATGACGGGCTTGACTCACAACCCATCTTAGAATTTAAACCATAAATGGAGAAACTGCGGAATGTTACTAGAAAATGCAGCAAATTAAAAAATCGTACTATCATGATTTTTAAAGAGTAAAAAATAAAATTCATTTGTGAGAAAAATTTTCTAGAAACATCCCCCAGTGTTACAAGAAAAAAAAACAACAACAAAAAAATAATTTCGAGACAACACTGATTTTAATAACAAGTATTATAGCTACCATCTTGATATTTCAATTACGATCTAAAATTGTTGATAACTGACTTCAAATCTATCTACAATGATTTTCGTATAGTTTTATTTATTTTAGGATAGATAAATAGTAACAATCTTTATTTTTTATTATAATAGAACTAAAGCTCGTTGGCACCACAAATTATAAAAATAAAACGTATTAAGCGCTAAACGAATTTAAAACAACGTTCCGTTACAGTTAATCTTTGAATCTTTAAAACCGTTTAGTGTTAAAAGAATTTAGTGATCTGTGGTGCAAGTGAGCCTAAATCCACATTAATAAGTTACTATAACGTCAGATTCTCCTTCAAAACTAATAAATAGTTTATTAACATGGAATTTAGAAAATAAAATACTCAAATCGTTATTGCACCTTTATAACTTATCCCCGATTCCCTTATTCGAAGTGTTTTTTTTTTTATAAAATATAGTATTTTGCTCGACTTTCAATGCATCAGGCACTTTTATATAAAGTTAAAATTAAGTTTTGAATGTAATTTTTTTGAGCTTTTGTCTCACAGCAGCAAATCATGGTAGTATAAATTTCATAATTGTCAGGATCTGTGTTTAGAGACGGCAGTACTATACAGTGTGCTGTCCCATACATTTGGGTCGAGTACAAGTTGACATTTTTTATAGGACAGCCGACTATTTTACGATGTTAGGCCCATACTGCAATTTGTTGGTCTGTACCACACCCTTAAATATGATCACATCACCACACCTCTCTCCTGCACATCCTGCACAACCACTTGCACTTTCAAGATTTGATCGAAGTAAATATCAGTGCTGTGCAGGTGGTTACATACTGGTCTAACACAATCTGAGTGTCATCGACACGTAAAGAAGAAAAACCACATCTTTCTGGTACAGACACCAGCACATCAAGTTACCACAAACTGTCAAATTTCTTTAATAGATTTTCAACTTTATCGCTAAAATATTAGGTTCAAGGTTGATTGGGAAAATCTGACAGTTTGTGGTAACTTGTTGCGCTGGCGCCTGTACATGCTCTATAATAAAATTCCTGGTGCTTAAAGGACGAGTGTCTATACATACGTCATGTCTGTCGTAGTGCGAGTAAACGGTGATAAGCTTGGCTTGTGTTGAGATTGTGGACAACACTGGCTTTGGCAGCACCCAAGACGTCTCCTAGCTAAGACACACTTAAACAGCGATAGACATGCTTTACTGTGATACATACTCTGCCTACGTATAGTTCCCATTTTGAGGTCGGCTTCCAGTCTAACTGGATCCAACTGAATGCCAGTTTTTACATGGAGCGACTGCCTATCTGACCTCCCCCATGGTAAGACTGGTTGACAGATTTTTGGGCCACTAACCATGTAATGACTGTTTTACTGTGGTACAAAACTTCAAACGAAGGTGTCGTAAGATTTTTAATGATTGTGACTGAAAAATATAGCGTTTACTTTTCAAAAGATTTATTAAGATTTTTTTTACATTATTAAGCCATATTCTATTCAACACCTAACATATTCAGAAGTACACAGTTTGTGATATGAACTCCTTTGTCAGTCCGTGGTTAGTATTTTTTTTATAGTCAACTTTTCTGTTAGTCATCATCTGCTTAGCTTTTCCCCCCAACTAAACAAAAAAAAAAAGTAAAGATTGATATTAATTTTTGTATAGTTTTAACAGTCAACGTAAACTCAGAGAAACTGCAAATTGACAACCAACTTGAATTGTTGTGTGTAATTGACAGCCTTTGTCAATTTGCCGTGTTATACAACGTGGAAAGGACACCAACGCACAAACGCTTACCACGGATTTTTCATTTATTATTTATCATCGGATTTTTTTTAATTGCTTTTTCCTACAAAAGTGCCTACACGTTAAAATGAAACAGCAGATTTTTTTTAAAATTACCGATGAAAAATTAATATGCATACGGCAAATTGCTGTAGGTTGACAATTTACTTAACAATGAACGACCCTGACTGTACAAGACAAGCGTATGTGCCAATATTGTACTTATTCCTTTAGCAAACTGACTTGATTACATGCAACCTGCTTATACCTGGTGGTCTATCATGACATCTCAAAGCAGTATTGTTTTAATCTTATTCCTGAGTGGGAAAGAGATGGCGCTAGACCTCCTCTCTAACTCCGTCTATTTCCAACACTGGATGACATTAAAACAATACAGCTTTATGACGTCATGGTAACCCGCCTGGTTTCTAACGATTTCTTGTAACATTCTATATCTATCGTTAATGAATTCTTTAACTGTAAATTGACGATTTAACCTGAAATATTACATTATTTATACCAAAAACAATTTTCTAAATTACGTCACATTCGAGTGGATAGCACGAAAGCTTTAGGACACAAGTTCACAGTGTTTTAAGCGTTTTATATAAATAATAATTATCGAAATTCGACGACTAATTGCTTTGATCGCTCGCCCAGCCATCTTAGATTCCGATAGTTATCGATACTTTTATTGGAAAGATCTATACTAATATAATAAAACTGAAGATTTAGTTTGTATTTTTGTTTGAATGCGCTTATCTCTGGCACTACCTACCAGTAATCAGATTTGAAATAGTAGATTATACAACAAATGAAAATAAAAAGTTTTTTAATTCGAGGGACTAAGTTGGATCCCGAGAACAGCAAAGGATTCTAGAGTAGAATCCCGAGCGTAGCAAGGGATTCTAGATTAGAATCCTGAGCGGAGCGAGGGATACAGGAGGGAAGGTTAAAGGATTATATCACGCTTCAGCTCTTAGGAGCCGAGCAAAAAGAGAAGCGGCGGGTGACACCACGGGGCATAACTAGTCATTCATAAAATTATCAAGATTTTTGATTATAAGGCCTTTTATCAGCTTTTAAATTCGCATTTTGTCAATAAAATAGCAATTTTATTTGAAGACTCACAAAATAGCTATTTTATTGAACAACGCTAATATCACACAATCATAGTTTAAAGATACAACATTCTGTTCAATCAAAATAGTATGGTACGCACAGGCACTAGAGCTCAATTTACCGTAACATAAAGGTAACATACACACTGGGCGGGCGACAGAGCCTCTGTAAGGGAGCGTGCTCACTCGGTACAGTCAGACAGTCAGACTTTCAGAACAGTCAGTTAGTCAGACGTTCATAAGTCCAGGTGGTGAGGCGTTGATGATGATTGCGCTGGTAATGCTGCTACGCCTGTGAACGGAGAAAAATTGTTTGTGTAAGTTATGTTTATTTTGACTTTGACGGAGCCCAAAAGATAGGCTAGGTAATGTTTTTATGACGGGATGACGAGGGTTTTGCGAGTGAATGATAATCTGGCTTTCTATACTGTGATTACCAGAGGTCGGAATTAGGTAGAGTTATTTGTGTACTTACACTGATTTCAAACAGCGAAAGAATAAAGTGGATATGCCTCAAATCCTGAGATTTTAAAGAGCAGAAAAATCCCGTGATTTATTCAATAAAAAAGTTATTTACTTTTACACAATTTAAACCATCAGACATCGGACATCATGCGCACGCAGCGCAGTAGTTAATGAAAAAATGTCGCGGGTTCGATTCCCGCACGGAACTAATATTTGTATGATCTACAAGTAGTTGTTCCGGGTCTGGGTATTTGTGTATGTGTGAGTTTAAATCTTTGTAAACGCTTCCACGTTACAGGAAAAAATCCTAGTGTGGGGCAACGTAAATAAAAAATTGTATTGTGAATTAATGTAAATACTAATAAAAATTGTATGTTAATTATATTTGTTTTATTTGTCTTATCTATATCTGAGGTTTTTATTATTATTTATTTGTAATATTGTTGGCCACACGGGATTGTATTATAAATCCCGGGAAATCCCGGGAAGATCCATATTAATATCAACATTTGAATGCAAGTACATAAATAACTCTACCTAATTCCGACCTCTGGTGATTACAAATAGGTTCCTGCTACCAAACACAAAACGAACGCAAAGCGGAATTCACGTCGTGGCTGTTTTGATTTTCGTCGATGAATGAAGAAATGTCACAATGCGTTTTAAGCCTTTTTCGAGCAGTCATTACACGTTGGAATGAATATTATGGAACTTGTCGAGGTTGACGAGTTTAGTGGTGAACTGGTGACGCCTAAGTGGGATGAAAATGGTGGATGCAATTTTTTTTTATATTTTCGTCTTGGGAATCAGTTTCGTGGTTTTCGGAGGCATTGATATTGAGGTCGAAATGAGAATTCAAAATGTGATTTGATTGATGACGTACAATCGGCCAAGCTAAATTCATGCCCACCCGCATAAAAATGTGCTTACAAACTGTGAAAAATCACCTACATTCTGCTGGATTACGTTGCAGCAAGCCAGCGCGCACATTTGCTGTCCACTGCGCAGCGACAAAACCGACTCCAGTTTGCTAGGTCATACATCAATTGATTGGGAGAACAAATTGGTGATTTTTAGCGACGAAAAAACGTTTAGGTCAGTTTAAGATGGGCGTAAAGGAGGTAGTAACATATGCGCATATGGTTAACAGCATGAGCAGGTTACAAGAAGTAATAGAAAACGAAGGTTTGCCGATATATGAATCTTATTTTTATGCACATAATGTTCATATTTGCTTAGCAATAATTAGGTATAAATGTTAATAATCTCTTCCTCTAATCATCTTTTTAAAACCACAACTCGTAAAGTATTGAAAGTATGGTGAAGTGATGTTATTGTTATGCGGTTAGAAGTTGTCATAATTTCTTACTATCTAACATGTTGATTCATTTCACCTCTAATTTTACTTTGATTCAATTTATATAGCATCTTTTATGTCCATCCGTACCAACAAAAAATTTTCTTTGTAAAAAAAAACTGGTAAACAACAGTGTTTTACTCATTCGAACGTCTAGCATGGATAGCCTATGTATGTTTAAAACCAGTTCGTATTAAATCATTGTATCAGCCACACAAGTTTTCATCATTTTCATTTTTAATATCAATGTTTGTCTAATAAAAAATCAAATTATTTTATTGGTTTTATTAATTACTTGCTTGAGTGATTTTATTGGTCATAAAATTAATTTAATAAAGAACAAAAAGTACAAAACAGCAAAAATAACTCCTCAGCTGGGATCGAACTCACGTCGTGGAGATTAGATCACTAACTGACGCTTACACAATCAGCTATGGTAACCATGTTACATTTGTATAAAATGATGGGCCTTATTCTAAACCCGTTTATTTTATATTTACCCGTGTACCCTACACGGGTAAAAAAAAAAAATAAACCTCGTGTAGGGTAGTATACGTGTACGCACACAATAATAATGAGCGGCTGTATGAACATTACTGGCTCGTACAATGACAGTTACCGATGTGTGCGATGTAAACTATTTCTCTTGGCCGATTGTACATAGGAAAACGCGAATTTCGCGTCGTGGCTGTTTTGGAGATGTCAGAATGCTCTGTGGTCGATTATTTTCGCTCAATGAGCGTTTATGTCTTTGAGCTTAACATGTAGATAACTCACCAATCTCCCCTTGCGCCTCAGTGTTGATGGAGTGCTCGTCGGAGATGAGTAGCGGCGCCACGTCCCGAGCGGGCGCGTGCGCGGCGTGCGCGCTGGCCGAGCGGGCGCGGCGCGGCCGGCGCGCGCGCCGCTCCGCCGTGGGCACCACCGTGACGGCGGGCAGCAGAGCCTCTCTGTCGCCTGACTCCACGCTGCGGAAACAACCAATTGTATTAGGCTTAAAAATGCATGTTAGCTATAGACTCGTGTGGGATCGCGCTGCCACGCGTCGTTTAACCGCACCTTTACTATACGCGATACATTCATACGAAAACATGTTGTGTGATGATATAAAAAAAAAACTAAGACAAGAGAGAGAAAGAGAGGTCATTTGTTTTATATGAATGTTTGGCAAACGAAAACGAATAGTTGCAGAATATAGAGGTATATTGTATAGTTTATTTTCTACTAATATTTTTGCATAAAAGCTAAAACGCTCGACTAAAAAGATTATAAATAATACTTACGTGTCGTCATTAACGTGACTCGTCTCGTCGTTGTCTTCAGTAGGTGTCGCTACCTGCAACAACACAATCATATTTGTTAGCCACTACACTTTATGTTATCTCAACAAAGAATATTGGTAATGTACAACAAGTATGTTACCTCAGCATTGTCCCCGTCCCGGTTGCCCCTCAGACGGGACATGAACCGCGCCGCGCGCACGAATGGATTCTCGCGCTGCTCCTCGAATGTGCCGCCCTGAGACAATACACAGTACAATGATTAGCTACTTGATTATAAGTGCAGATATACACTCAAATTACGCGATTTAGGGGCCATCCTTTAATCACATGAGATTTTTTGGGCTACTTTTAGACCCCTTCCACCTTTCGCAAAGGAGACAGCAGAGAGGGAAATAGAGCATGCTTCTCACTCCACCTGCACCAGAAGAGCAGACTGGGTTGGCGGGCTGGTACCAGTCGGGGAAGCGTGAATGTACAGTCACGAGCAATGAAATGTAAACAGCAAAATTCAAACGCAATTTTCTAGTGAAACAACGGTGTCTACTTTGGGATAAGACTTACTTCGTAATAGTACGACTACGAAAATACTATGTTCGCGAAATCGTAAAACATTCAACAAAACAGTAGGAGAAAATCGCTTTTGACTTATGCTTAGCGTTTAGTTTGATCGCTCGCGTACCTCCCGGAGCACCGGCCCCTAACAGTAGCGGTGGTACCTGCGTGGCGTTGTTGTCGTTGAGCAGCGGCTCGGTGTCGGTGGAGTCGGAGTCCGTGTGCAGGCGGCGCCGCTCGCCGGCCCCTAACAGTAGCGGTGGTACCTGCGTGGCGTTGTTGTCGTTGAGCAGCGGCTCGGTGTCGGTGGAGTCGGAGTCCGTGTGCAGGCGGCGCCGCTCGCCGGCCCCTAACAGTAGCGGTGGTACCTGCGTGGCGTTGTTGTCGTTGAGCAGCGGCTCGGTGTCGGTGGAGTCGGAGTCCGTGTGCAGGCGGCGCCGCTCGCCGGCCCCTAACAGTAGCGGTGGTACCTGCGTGGCGTTGTTGTCGTTGAGCAGCGGCTCGGTGTCGGTGGAGTCGGAGTCCGTGTGCAGGCGGCGCCGCTCGCCGGCCCCTAACAGTAGCGGTGGTACCTGCGTGGCGTTGTTGTCGTTGAGCAGCGGCTCGGTGTCGGTGGAGTCGGAGTCCGTGTGCAGGCGGCGCCGCTCGCCGGCCCCTAACAGTAGCGGTGGTACCTGCGTGGCGTTGTTGTCGTTGAGCAGCGGCTCGGTGTCGGTGGAGTCGGAGTCCGTGTGCAGGCGGCGCCGCTCGCCGGCCCCTAACAGTAGCGGTGGTACCTGCGTGGCGTTGTTGTCGTTGAGCAGCGGCTCGGTGTCGGTGGAGTCGGAGTCCGTGTGCAGGCGGCGCCGCTCGCCGGCCGCGAACACGCGCCGCTTGCACACGGGGCACACGCGCTTGTTCTGCGTCAGCCACGGGTCGATGCACACCGCGTGGTACGCTGCGGACAGATGTACATGACGGTTAAATGGTGTCATACTATCGGAAAATCATTCAGACGCCTGGAGGGCTACTATGACGTGTTAAAGCAGGAGTAATTCAAGTGTGGGAAAGAGACAGAGCTATACAGGTCGTCTAGCGCCATTTCTTTCCCACACTGGAATTACTCCTGCTTTAACAGGTCATGGTAGACTAACTGATATCCACTATGCATGGGCCTGAATGATAGTTACGGCTCACCCCATTCCACAAGGAAGAAGACTGTGGTTTAGCTCATTACAAACGGATTATTCTAAAATAACTTTTGCTCGTGGCTTCGCTCGGTTTAATTTAGATGTTGACAATCAATTCGAGTTGTACTATGCTTGTTATAATATAATTCATTCATGATTCGAAACACAAGTGACGCCATCTATTATCATAAGAATGTTATTGTTGTTTTCCTCGGGAACAGTACTTTTTTCGGGATGAAAGGTGCCTATGTCCGTTTCTGTACACCTGACAACGTATATGCAACATTTCAGGATGATCGGTCCAGTGGTTTAAGCGTCCAAAGGTAACAAACAAACTTACTTTCGCATTTATAATATTAGTTAGGATTAGGATGAACCGTAAAACTCAATGTGACTATATTAGAACGACAAGCTGGTACTAATGACAAATCTGTTACCTTTAAGTAAACTCGTATAGCATTGTGACCGCACCGTATTGAGGAACAAATTAAAAGCTTTAATTAAAGATTTTCTAATTTTATTTGATTATTTGAGGGGGTAGGATCTCCCTTGCTGAACTTGCAGGTGGGGATCTTGTGTGTACTACTCACCGTGTGCACAGGGCAGGACCCTCAGCCTCTCTCCCTCCTGGTAGTCATCGAGACAGATGGCGCACGTGTCGTACGGGTCTCCCTTGCTGAACTTGCAGGTGGGGATCTTGTGTGTACTACTCACCGTGTGCACAGGGCAGGACCCTCAGCCTCTCTCCCTCCTGGTAGTCATCGAGACAGATGGCGCACGTGTCGTACGGGTCTCCCTTGCTGAACTTGCAGGTGGGGATCTTCTTGAGCGCTCGGCTAGGTAGCCGGTGTCGACGCGCACGGCGACGGTCTTTTATGCATTTCACTATCTGGAATTGTTAAATTAAAAAGTTATTTAATGCTGTGATAATAATATGTCGGTTATATACGCTGTGCAGTGAATCATCGAAGAATGCAATTAACAGAACTTAGCTCTATCGACAAGAGTTAAAAAACGAAGTTGATTCTTTTTAGCCAAATATAATAAATAAACGCCGTTATTGTTTAAACAATTCAATGTAAAACTAGGCCTTATTACTAAGCGCATACGTACTGGTGTTTGTATAAATAAGATAAAGATTTATTTTCTCACCGCAATACATAGGTACATTATTAGGTTTTGTGAACAAAACATGGGTTTTTTTTATACTGTGGGAGGCTGGTGCCTAAGCTAGACGAAAGGCCTGTATTTCAGGACACCAGGTCTCCACCCCTTCGAAAGCACATTTAAACAGAACTATGCACTCGTATACAAATTAATGCGGTAAATAATATTGAGCAAGAAAAAATAAAGGATAAAAATAAATATTATAACAGTGGCGATAACGAATTATTCAATCAGGGATTAGTACGTGTGTGTGTGTGTTTGTGTGTGTGTGTGTTTGTGTGTGTGTGTGTATGTGGTGGGTGTGTGCGTGTGAATAAGGAAAAGGAAAAATTTTATAAAAAACTGGATGGTCAGAATTGTGATATATATAGATGGTAGTATTCGACAAGCAAGTTATTTCGAGGCGAGACTACCACAATCGGTGGTTCTCCAATTAAAAAATGTTCAGGAGTTAATGGATCTAAGTTTTCTGTGTCAGTGTTATCTATCTATTGGGCACCGCTATGCAAAAACGGTCTCACCGGTTCTCTCTTTCCACTGGTAAGTCTCCTATTATTTGTCCTTTAGTTGTGGCATTCATTTGAGCACACTTCATGCATTTGTGAATATATTTCTTCACCAGTGATTTAGCTCTTATAACCCAGTATTTAAAACGTAAGTTTAACTTTATTAACTGTACTCCTCCATGAAGTGTTTTCTCATGTGCATCAACAATGATTAACTGTATCAGTGCGTTTCTATTTTCCAAGATTACAGGATTCTTCTCATCATCCGGTAAGTTAGCATGTCCTAAGCGACCGGCCACCCTGAGTACATTTTTCTCGTCTAAGTATGGATTTGGACATCGTAGCTGACTTTTTTTCTTAACTTGTTTCACTGTTTTTATTCTATCTACCTCTTCTTTAAATTCTTCCTCTTGTGCCTTTCTACAGATCCGTAGAATATCTTCTAATTCTTGTTTTGTTAAATTCTGATTTTCACTGGTTATATTCTTATTATAGTTCAGAAATTTTCTACAGTAAGTAATCGCTTTTTATTAAATCTGTTAATTTTTCTAAATTTTCAAATTGTGTTATTAAAGTTATTTCAGGTTATTTAATCCGTTCTGCGTTCAGGTAAGTATTGATTTTAGTTTTCCCTATTTCCAAGTCTGTTTCTGTTATTTCATGTTTAATATTTATTTTTGTGTCATATAGCCAGCCCGGTCCGTGCATAAGTTACATTTCTTCAAGTCAGAAAATAATATTCCTCTAGATGCGAAATCAGCGGGATTTTCGTGTGACTGAACATGGAACCAGTTCTTGTTATTAATGTTTTCAACAATTTCGACTACACGGTTTGCAACGAAGGGTTTCCACCTGTTAGGTTCGCCACTAAGCCATGCGATAACAATTGAAGAGTCAGTCCATGCATACATTCGTGTTGTCGGAACAACAAAATAACATCAAAATTAATGAACAGGTATCCTCATTAGGATACCTGTTCATTAATTTTGAAAGAAGTAGGGCACTACAAAGTTCTAGACGAGGTAACGAAATAGTCTTCAGTGGTCTCAGTAGAATTTAATAGAATATTCCTGGCTCAAAAACAGTGCATTCGCGCACTCTGTAACGTTGATTCTTTAATTTCGTGCAAACCGTTGTTCCAAAAGCAAAATCTACTAACAGCACCGTCCATATATATATTTGAGTCTTGTATTTTTATCAAAACACATCAGTACCTATACAAATCGTTTGGTGACTATTGTAATTTTAATACCCGGTATTCCAGTAGCTTTACCTTGCCAAACATAAAAACTGATCTTTATAGAAGAAACTGTTACCCCGTGTTAATTTAATTATTTAACAAGTTACCTAGTGAACTGAAAGACCTAAACATTACTATATGCCGAAAAAAATTGTACGCCTGGTTAATCAATAAATGTTTTTACACGACCCAGGAATACCTTTTTTTTTTTTTTTTTTTTTTTTTGGATGGGAAATCATCAAATGACCCCCCCCACTCTGGGCGGAGCGGAAGGGAGTGTCAGACTTGTACTGACTAAAACCCATCCATGTTCCTTCTTTGCCCTTTGTGTTCCAGGGCCACGGTGTCTCTTTCGAACAATCCCGCAGCTCTGGCAGGCATCGGCCCATGCGGACCCCTACTCGGTTGCTGACATCTCTTTGAGGCGCGCGTGGAACACGAACGCGCCGTCGACACGGCCTGTCGTCATAAGACGGCCGGACGGCGAGCTAGCCCATAACTCGCCGTCCACAGGCCCGCGCCTACGGTGGCCGGGAGCCACCACGTGACCCCCGACGCCCAGGGCGTCTCCCGCGGCGGCTGGGACGTGAGGTTCTTTCCCTCTCACGTCCCGCCACCTCCTTCACTAGCATGACTGCTTCACAGAAGGAGGTGACGGCTTCCCATTCCCTCTCGCTCCGGACCATGGCTTGAACCAGGGCCGGACGCGAGAGATCGCCGCCGCCAATCGCCGCTACAAGGACACGGCGGTGCTCCGCCCAAGCGGGGCAGACCTCTACGGTGTGCTCCACCGTGTCCTCCGGGCGATCCTCGCAGTGGAAACACCCGGGCGTTTCCTCCCGCCCGATTCGGTGCAAGAACCTCCCGAAACAACCGTGTCCGGTGAGGATCTGCGTCAGGCGGTAGGTGAGGGCGCCGTGGCGCATCTCTAGCCACTCCTCAAAGAGGGGACTTATCGCCACTATGGTAGCGTGCCCTGCACGGGGTTGCAACAGTCGCTCTCTCCATGTCGCCATGATATCACGCCGGAGGTCTGTCCGCTGAGCGGCAATTTGCCGCGGCAGCGGAGTTTCCCCCCGACGTAGTGCCTCCGCGCGCCATTCATGCAGGCGCGCGAGGACTATCGCCTCCAGATCCCATGGCGGCAATCCGGCAAGGAGGCTAGCCGCCTCGCCGGAGATCGTGCGGTACCCCCGGATTAGCCTTATGGCTATCACCTTTTGGGGCGCGTTCAGGTAGTGGGCGGCTTGCCGCCTTAAAGAACGCGCCCACACCGGGGCCCCGTAAAGAGCCATGGACCGCACGACCCCCGCGTATAGCCTCCGGCAGGAGGCGTTTGGACCCCTCAGGTTGGGCAAGAGCCGCTTGAAGGCAGCCCCTGTCCGTTCCAGTTTGGGAGCCAAACGTCGGAAGTGCTCCACGAAGTTCCACCGGCTGTCGAGGACGAGTCCTAGGTACTTCAACGTCGACCCGACGCCGATGGAAACCCCTCCCGCCGTCAGTAGGGATCCCGACGGTGGCGCATTCCGAGGCCCATGAAAACACATGGCCTCGGACTTGTGCAATGCCACCTCGAGACCCAATTGCCGGATCCTATCCACGACTATCGCAACCCCGCGTGTCATGTTTTCGGCCGCCGCCTCGTGCGACCTCCCTTGTGCCAGTACCAGCGTGTCGTCAGCGTAGCAAACTACGCTGACGCCGGTAGGGAGGTCGGCGCGCAGCACCCAGTCGTAACCGATGTTCCACAGGGCCGGTCCTAGAACCGATCCCTGTGGAACACCGCACGACATCTCTCGCCGGTTCCATTCTCCGCTCTGACCAGGGTAGATCACGGCCCTATCCGTCAAGTAGTCCCCGACCACACGACGAAGGTAGGTTGGCACCCGGTGATACCGGAGTGCCTCCCCAATGCAGCTCCAGGGCATGGAGTTGAAGGCGTTGGCGATGTCAAGAGACACCGCCAAGACGACCCCGCCCCGGGACACCGCGTCCCCCGTCGTGAGGGCTCTCACGCGCATGATGGCGTCCACCGTGGAGCGCCCCTTGCGAAAACCAAACTGGTGTTCCGCAAGATCCGGCCCCATCCCCGCAAGGTGCTCGGCAAGGCGGTTGGCAATGACTCTTTCGAAGAGCTTGCCCACCTCGTCGAGCAACACGATGGGCCGGTATGCGGACGGAGAGTCCGCAGGGCGCCCTGGTTTCCGGATGAGGACCAGCTTCCCCGTCTTCCAACGAAGCGGAAACTGGCCTCTCTCCAAGCATGCGCTTAGGAGCCCTTCCAGTCGGGGCCCGAGAGCCTCAGAGGCCAGGACCCAGGCAAGCCATCGGGTCCCGGGGCGGTGTTTCTGGCTTTCAGCCTGCGTACCGCCACTCTCAGGTCTACCCCAGTCACCTCCGGAACGTCGTCATCGTCATCTATCTGTATTACCTTTATTTCACTGAAATTTATGTGACCTAGTCTTAAATCAATGTTGAAGGTTTTTGTATAAATAAAGATTTTTTTTTTTTTTTTTTTTTTTATTATCGTCATCGGTGTGGTCCGCTTCCGGCACCGCACGCGGCGGCGGAGCCATAGGCGGGGGAGGATGCTCCCCTCGCGAAGGGAACAGAGCGCTCACCACGTCCTCCACGAGCTCAGGCCGGAGACTCTGCGTTAGCGGGGGGGCCCGGGTGCGGAGTTTGTCCCGCACCATCTTGTAAGGGCGCCCCCACGGATCTCCGTTCAGAGACTCCAGCATCTCCTCGCGGGCCAAATTCTTGGCCCGCCGGACAGCCTCTTGGAGGGCGGTCTTCGCCGCTCTGTACCCCTCGTACAGCTCCGCCTCAATGGCTGCCGCATCCGGAGGGCGGATGCGGAGCCTGCGATGCCTGGCGTACAGGCGCCGCGCGGCAACGCACGCCTTGCGCAGAGACGTCAGCTCTCGCGACCACCAGTACACCTGACGCCGGGCGCTTCCTGGCCGAACTCGGGGCATTGCCACGTCGCAAATCTCGGACATGGCCTCCTGGAACCAACCCGCCTCGTTGTTGATGTCAGCAGGCCTGACTGGTGATGACACCCAGGCCTGCACGATCGAGGCTTCCAGGAGGAGCTCCCGGTCCAGCTGCTTCAGCGCCCATCGCGGACCACTCGGGGCCTGTAGGACCGGCACGCTTGAGGACTGGGTGGAGACGTCGAACCGGATATACCGGTGGTCGGAATAGGTCTCCACCCCCTCCAACCCAGGAATACCTTAGTTATAAGAATAGAAAATTATTGTAACACCTCACTATGTTCCTATTCTAGTGCAATAATAGTTAGTTAAGTTATTATAAAATGAAAATTAAAAAGAGTACCTATGTATAGATAGTTATGTCGCCCATTCCGTTTTATTGTTATTATATTATATTATAAGCTTTTATTTTATGTTTCGTATACCAGAAATGGTTAATATGAGGATCCTTATTGTTATATTGTGTAATGTAACATTTATGTACCATCTATGTAGACCCATATTATGCGAATAAATTATTTGATTTGATTTGGTGCTACTCTGGTTCTGGCAGCTATCAGTTTTGTTTCAACCTTGTTGTCTGGACTATCAATTCTTATACACCGTGACTTTTTAGTCGTCTTACAACGGCAGCCCACTTCATGTATCCAATGAACACTAAACATTCATAAAAAAAAATAGGTATTTATGAGATTTTAATCATTTAAAAATAAAAATATTATTCAGTATTATGACGCATGACGTGGTTAAAACACCCTGTTGCGAGCGATGATCTACTGGACTCGAGTGCTGGGTAGGTAATGTTCTCCCGTTTGACACGTAAACATCATTAACAGGATGTTTCATAATTTTATTCTAATTTTTTATTATTATTTTTCTTTGTACCTATTATGTAATATAAAAAAAAATCGCGCCTAGAGCTGTTTTATGTCGGGTACATTGAGTGGACGACCTGTGTAAGACGACTAAAAAGTCACGGTGTATAGACTGCCGCTGCATATGCACGCATTGAAGCATCGCTGAATCCGTGAATTTGTATTTTGTCGTTGGTAACAGTCATCGTGCCAAAGCATCTCTCTATTTTATGTGTTACTAACTTGTTAATCCCAGTTAACTTTTTCAAGCCAAAGCTTTTGTATTATTCATTTTTAGCCATAACAATACTCGGTGCTATCCAACCAAGAGGATCACACTCTTTGTATATCAGACAATATGTTTCGCTTGGTTATGGACTCGGTTGCGACCATATGGTGTTTGTATTAAGGTGCACTAGTGCTTGTTCGGGATTCGGATAAATAAAATACGTGTTGTCTGAATGCAAGTGTATTGGCGACTAACTAAATTCTATAATGTGTAATGCTTTTAAAAACGACATGAGATAAACAGATAGCTATGTGGATATGTAGTGGCTAGTATGTGGATATGTGACTTGCGTAGCTACTAAGACAAGTGCCAATCTAACACGTACCATAAACACAAGTATAACGAGCAGGCACAGCACCACGACAATCGCGAATGGCAGCAGCAGGTGTGTGTTTATGTTGAACGGGAGGTCGCCGTTCACCATTATATAAAAACTGAAACATACAACATTAAAAAATTATTCCTTTATTTATTTTCTTTACATATAATTTACATTTTTAAATATTTCTACACAAAGTGATATAAAAAACATTTAAAAATATAAAAATAGTAGCCCACCGGCATCGGGAACAGGGTCCGAGCTACCGGTGGTCAGGGCTCTTGAGAGAGGAACCTCGTAACGATACGCGCCGTGTCCAGAAGTACTGCTTTCTGAATCAAGCTCTTGATCCAGCTGCCAAGCGAGAGCCTCCTCAGATGTTGCTCGAGGCTATTGGCTATTAAGCCATTTGCCGACACGACTATCAGCACAGTTACTGCTGTACTCACGTCCCACATGTCGATAATCTCGCGGGCCAGATCAAGAAAAAATATTATTTTTTTATTTTTTTTATTAGCCTGTTCTGTCCCACTGCTGGGCAAAGGCCTCCCCCATTCCTTTCCAACTCTCCCGGTGTTTTGCCTCCTCTGGCCAATCAGTCAGCAAACAAATCGTCACGCCAGCGTTTCTTGGGGCTGCCTCGGTAACGACGACCGTCTTCAGGCACCCACTGTGTGACGATTCTGGTTCATCTGTCCTGACCCATCCTGGAAATTTGATCCGCCCATTCCCATTTTAACCTAAGAAAATTATAATACAGAAAAAATTGAGGATAAGATTTCTTTGTGATGATCGTAGCTGTTGGCGTTCTGTTTGCCTACACTCATGGGGACAAGGCGAAAGCTAGTTGAAAGTATAGCAGTGATCGGGCCGGGGCTGCCTTCAAGCGACTCGTGCCCAACCTGAGGGGTTAAAACGCCTCCTGCCGGAGGCTATACGCGGGGGTCGTGCGGTCCATGGCCCTTTACGGGGCCCCGGTGTGGGCGCGTTCTTTGAGGCGGCAAGCCGCCCACTACCTGAACGCGCCCCAAAAGGTGATAGCCATAAGGCTAATCCGGGGGTACCGCACGATCTCCGGCGAGGCGGCTAGCCTCCTTGCCGGATTGCCGCCATGGGATCTGGAGGCGATAGTCCGCGCGGAGGTACTACGTCGGGGGGAAACTCCGCTGCCGTGGCAAATTGCCGCGGCGAATTGCCGCTCAGCGGACAGACCTCCGGCGCAATCTCATGACAACATGGAGAGAGCGACTGTCGCAACCTTCTGCAGGGCACGCCACTATAGTGGCAATAGCTCTTTGAGGAGTGGCTAGAGATGCGCCACGGCGCCCTCACCTTCCGCCTGACGCAGGTCCTCACCAGACACGGTTGATTCGGGAGGATCCTGCACTGAATCGGGCGGGAGGAAACGCCCGGGTATTTTCATTGCGAAGATCGTCCGGAGGACACGGTGGAGCACACCGTGTAGGTCTGCCCCGCTTGGGCGGAACACCGCCGTGTCCTCGTAGCGGCGATTGGCGGCGGCGATCTCTCGCGTCCAGCCCTGGTTCAAGCCATGGTCCGGAGCCAGAGGGAATGGGACGCCGTCACCTTCTTCTGATCCTCCTCTTCAAAGCAGATGCTAGTGAAGGAGGTGGCGGGACGTGAGAGGGAAAGAGCCTCACGTCCCAGCCGCCGCGGGAGACGCCCCGGGGACGTCACGTGATGGCTCCCGGCCACCGTAGGCGCGGGGCTGCGGACCGCGAGTTATGGGCTAGCTAGCCGTCGGCAGTCTTATGACGAGAGGCCGTGTCGACGGCGCGTTCGTGTTCCACGCGCGCCTCAAAAAGATGTCAGCAACCATGTAGGGGTCCGCATGGGCCGATGCCTGCCAGGGCTGCGGGACTGTTCGAAAGAGATACCGTGGCCCTGGAACACAAAGGGCAAAGAAGGAACATGGATGGGTTTTAGTCAGTAGAAGTCTGACACACCCGGTCCGCCCGGAGTGGTGGGGGGCATTGGAGGATTGACTAGCAGAGAATTATAGCAATGATAGCCTAGTGATGTGACCGACCGGACTGCCAAGTTATAGGTCTCCAGTTCGAACCCAAGGATTCATGTGCGTATTGTAGAATTGTGACTTGCTTCGGATAAGGAAAACATCGTGAGGAAACCAGCATGTCAGAGAGATATTTTTTGATGGTCTGTAAAGCCAAGTCAGAGGCCCATGGGCGGAATAAAAACTCTGACACCAGGTTAGACACTAACCAAACAATAAGAAGAATCTAAACTAAAAACTCAACATTCCATCAGTTTTGAAATTAACATTTTAACGAAACTCATTTACAAATGGTCAATTTACCTTGTTTTTCCCAGTAATTGAATAAGATCTATTCATCAAAAACCATTTTTTCGTAACGAATTTCAGTAAATTGCACAAGATTAGATCGCTAACCAACACGACTAGTTCGCATAAGCAATCAAACAGCACGCGGTCAAAACAGACACACACAAGTTCACCTAACACAAACCAGCTATCATCGACAATCAATATCATTATTTCATAACAATATTACTATAGTATTACGTCACATTTTCCAATCAGGCAAATCATTGGACGTAGCCCGCGAAATTCAACATTTCATACGATTTTTTGCAAATAGAGTAGCTTTTTAATTTGAATGTTGCCGAAAATTCAATTTGTGGTAAAATTAATAAGTAAATTATAATCATTTAAAAACATCAATAAGGCTCTCAAAATAAAATACCAAAATTAAATTTTACCAAAATAATATTGATGTATTCATAGTAAATATTATAATATTAAGTAAACATTTTATCATAATTGACGCGAATTCAATTTCAAACAAAACATACAACGAACGCCGCCATTTGCAAAAAAAGAAAAACGCAAGAAATTTTGAATTTCGCGGGCTTAACTGAAGGAATTGCGATAAATACATAATAATATTATGGTTGACTTACCCGTTGCCGTAGACGTACTCGTCGGCTAGTATGAGCCCCGCGAGGTCACTCACGAACACTGACGGTATATCTATCCCCTCCGCATTTTTTGCTGACATAGTCTCTGCAAAAAAAGTGATAAACAAACATCATTCACAACTTGTGAAACAACACAATGCAGCAGAATTACCACATTAAATGTACAGGTGGTGAAATAAAGAACTAATTTTAAATGTATTGAATTTGACAGGTCGGCGTGAAGTCTCCTTGGCGAGTAACGCCGCCATTGAAAGAACTATTAAATTGGTATCCGGTATGTTACTTGCGTTTTTAGCGTGTGTCATAGCAATGGCGTATATGGGGCTTTTTGTAGCAATCCTCACGATCATCTCGCTTCAGTGAATGGCACGGCAGATGGTTTTTAAATTCAATGTTAATCTAAATTTACCTGTTTTCAAAATAAGGTTTAAATTCTAATGCACGGAAAGTGATTGGAGAATTGGGAGTTTTTATGGGGATTACCCTCGAAATATAGTACGTATTGTTATAAATTGATAATTTAAATATATTCTTATCTATTTTGGGCTACACCCTTTTTAAAAAAAATAAAACGTTCCCCCATACTAGGAATTTCTCCAGCATCGTGGGAGCGTTTACAAACATTTAAACTCGCATACACAAACAGCCAAACCCCGAACAACTACCTGTAGGTCATACAAATATTTTTTTCCGTGCGGGGATCGAACCCGCGACACGCAGTGCAGCAGTCAATCGCTCAATCACTGCGCCAACCGTGCCTTAAAGGCCGGTTTCCACCATACTGGACTCGAGCGGATCGGTGAGGAGTCTTGCAAGATTCGACCAATCACAGGTAGGACTAGAGAAGCGACATGCACGTCTCTCCGCTCCGCTCGTAATAGGTCAGCTGAGCGTATTATGACGTACATTTTCATCGACGGTTTTCCTGTTTGGTTAATTCTTATTTTTACTTTTTTATGCGTCACGACCGCGTCTCTGCGTCCAGTCAAATATATGAGCGAGGTACAGCGGTATGTAGCGGCTAGAACATTTATTTGTTTCACTGTATTGCGCAACGAGAACATTGCAGAAATTATATTTCTTTAGTGACATAATATTTCACCGAATTTAGTTAGATAAGTTGACAGATACACACGGCTGTAAATTGTGTTGTGTGAATGCTCTTTTGTGAAGTTTTAATTTTGTAGTAATTGGGTACATTACTACAATATATATATGTTAATATTTCTTTCGGTAGGCATTGCCTTTTGTATGGTTTAAGTCTTACATAAGAAAAACTTTAGTTATGGGAACAAACTATAATGGTTTCTGAAGACCTGGTTTGTAAAATAGTAAAAATTCAAATGGGCTGTTACCATTGGCGTTTGTTATTTCTCTTAACCAATTAAGGGAAATAATAGAAGCCAATCAATTCTTTACACATCCGATACACTATCAACTGTGACACATGTATATTTCCACTACGTAAATTACGGTTAAACGTCCTGTTAATTTGGAGGTGTTAGCCATAGAACCTGCGTGTAAACATTTAGGATCGTGTTTTGTGGATGGAAGCCAAATAGATTGGCAACTTTTTGAGGGATATAACAACATTGAATACGTCACCCAGAAACCCGGCAATCAGAAATCAATGAGAAAAAAAGAGTGCTGTTTTTGTCTGAATGATTAAAAATAAATTATTTATTTAGTTTTCAAAGGGCCTATGCCCTTAACTTAGTACTTATTTACACCAATAACAAAGCGATAAAGTAATATTTTTTCCGTTCTATTAATAAATCGACTAAGGAACTTATTTTTATCTTTGCTGAGTGCAAGTGCATTTAATATAAATATTTATTTAATGTAAATATTTGCTGGGAGTATTTGAACTCTTTGTATACCTTCCTTCCTACAGTCGATGAGGCTTTCTTTAGCTTGACCCACAGGCAAGTGGAATTAAAGATATGTATGTTAAAGTCAAAACTGTTAATCGGTCAAAACCCCTTTTGACTAGTCTCAGTCAAAATCATTATTATGTTAAAATGCTTTTTCTACATTTAAAATATGTTGCTTCAGAACGTTGTAATTACCTAGTCCTGGCGTTACTACAACATAATGTTTTGCAAATGTCACAAAAAAAAACCTAACAACCTAATAAGTTTTTAAGTAAACGATAGTTATTGTTAAAATAGTTTTCACCGGTAAAAACTAGTTTTGACTGATAAACAGTTTTGACTGTGACATATATATCATCATTCTCTTGCCCTTATCCCAATTCATTTAGGGTCGGCGCGGCATGTCTTCTTCTTCCATACTTCTCTGTTACTCGTCATTTCATCAGACACCTCCTTTCATACCAGATCATCCTTTACACAGTCCATCCATCGTTTCTTTGATCTTCCTCTACTCTTACAGCCAAGTTAAAGATAGATATGGAGATAGAGATTTAGAAAGGTTACGGTTTTTACTCTAACAGATAGGAGGCCTTTGTCCCAACAGTGGGAAATGGTATAGGCTTATTTTGTACTACCACTGCCACTTTTGATCCTTCTTCTTCTTAGCGTGTCGATGGCAAATCAATCAAATATTTGGCCCAAAATTCAGCTATACGAACTCCGTTCATAAGATTGTCAAGTGCGCAAGTGTCAGGGCATGCAGCGCAAGTTGGAAGGTGGGCCATTGTCTGTGGAGACACGCCGTATACACACTTGACATCTGAGCCGTCCATGAACACCCATCTGAATAGATTTTGACCCTTATGCCCCGAGTAATAAGATTGAAAGCCGTCGACCGTCAGTGAATTCGGTAGTACGGTTTGTACTGCCATGTACCAAAGTAAATATTTCACATAGCTGAATTTAATAATTTGAACACGTGATAACATACTGGAACTCAGCATTGGAGTGATCAAGTTCGTTCTGAAGGAACAAAAGGCCTTTGCAATGTTATTACGACAAGTTTAAACCCAAAACAAAAAGCTTGGACGAGAGTTTTTCTTATAAAAAGTTTTTTTGCGTTATTTAAGTAAATTTACATTTAAGAGTAGAGGAAGACCAAAGAAACGATGGATGGACGGTGTGAAGGATGATATGGCAAGAAAGGAGGTGACTGATGAGATGACGAGTAATAGAGAAGTATGGAGTATGAGTATGGCCCCAAATAAATTGGGATAAGGCCAGGATAATGATGATGAAGTACATTTAGCACTTGCATTAACTGATGCATTGTGAACCTTAATAACAATATTAATAAGAATCACATCCATGCATTTTTCCATCACAAGACTCCCACATTTTTAACAAAACACTGCATTTTTTTCGACAAACAAGAAAAACAAACACATACTTAACAAAAAACGAGACTAATCACTTACTAAGAACAAAAACAGTTCACAGATGATTTCCATTGTGAATTAATTAATAATAAAATTAAAATAAATAGTGAGGAGTAAACGCCTCCTGCGGCCGTTCGCAAACAAGTTTATCTGAGTAATGGTATTGTGCCGCAGATAAACTTGGTAAAATCCGCAGTTACTGTGTGCGATTTGTAGGGAGAAATGAAAGGAGGATGCGTGAAAGCAATCTATACATGTTTATACTAAGTAGTATAGTCTATACTACCCAGCAGTGGCGAAGGTTCCATACAACTCGATTCCTACCGGCTTCCCTTTGAAAAATGGCACAGTCAGTATTCTATAGACAAATAATATAATCACATTAAAGATATGTACTCCGGGTAACCTCTTACAAAAATTGACCCTTCGCTACTGCTACTTAGTATAAGTATTGTGTAGTGTATAGTTATAGTTTAGTAAGGTTTTTAATATGTATTAGTTTTTATTGTTTAAGATTATTTCGTGTATTTTACCTATGGGCCTTAGCATAAGCGTAGCATAATCAGCTTATTAATGTTCCCACTGCTGGGACGCAGGCCTCCTCTGTATGAGAGGGAATGGGCTATAATCCACCACGCGGGCCCAGTGGGGGTTGGTAGATGTCACTTGTCTTCGAATTTTTGGTTCTAGGACATGCCGGTTTCCTCACGATGTTTTCCTTCACCGGTTTGAGAGCAGTGGTGATGAAATAACTTACACTAAGTAATGCGCCTGGCTGGGTCGAACCCACGACTTACTGCTCGTAAGTCGGGGTCTCCACCACTGGGCCACCGCTGCTCTTCCTATGGGCCTTAGTTGCCTGATAATACAATGATTATTTGCCGTTGTACATAAGCTATATATTGTAATTTTGTGTGTATATCTTTTAATAATGTGTGAATAAGAATTATTATTATAAACAGGTGACTTGGTAAGTTTGTATGTTCGAGGTAATCTCTGAATTTCCTTATCCGATTTCATTAATTATTTCGCTGATGGCAAGCTATTGCCGAGTGCCATAAAATGTTTTCACGCGAGCTAGTCTATAATAAAATGGTGGGAAGATGTTGACTTTCGTCGGGGTAACTTTTGTTCTTGTGTATTATTTTATGGCTTGATACGGAAAGTTATTTATTATGTACTACAAGTGTTTTTATCCCCAAATGTTGCTGTTATCGGCGTCAACTACATAATGGGTGTAAGAAAACTGAAAACGAAGCCGAAAGGCACTCGTTCTCCCCGACATTGCGATTGCTTTTGTAGTTCAGGATCATACCTTCTAGTTGCGGAGATATTGAAGGTCAAAGGTCCAACTTTTTCACACGTTATTTTTTTTAACAATAGTTATTAATGTTATAACTTTACTTTAAATTAGCCCATGACCATTGTAATATTAAATGTATCCATCAGCACAGTGTTTTGAGTGCGTTACATTGAGTAAGTCCTACAGTTAACCGTTTTTCAACCATTTTTCACGACGTTATCGTATGGTTGGTGAAGTCGTTTATTAAAAACTTTAGGGAATGCTTTGCTATCGCACTTGCGAACACTCTATACATCGAAAACCTTGTGGAATTCAACCAATTTAACATGAATCGCCTACTTGGGCCTCTTCTTGTTGGCCTGGACATATTGGACCTCTCAGGTTACTAATGTGAAAGAGATATCATAAATAGAAGCTGTTACTAACCTAGATCACTGGAGTTGACATTGTGTACGATGGCACAGTCGTACCCAGCCAACTGAGCATTGCGCACCTTCACCTCGAAGCTGCAATTGTATCTGATTGAAGAATAAAAAAAGTTATTAATATTAATGAAGTTCATAAGAACGGATGGGTCGTCACAGGTAAGTGTAGTGAGAGGTGGTGGGGTCCTGATATGCGGAAGGTTCAATTTAGTTATTGCACAAGATTGTGCAAAGTAAAAGCAAGATCGTGCAAAAGTATGGAGAGATCTCGTTTAAAAAAAAGGACTCCCTTGGGGTCGCTGGCCAGTTCTGCTTAGCAAAATATTATTGTGATTTTTACAGTTGACTGCTAAACTGGTCGAGTATGTTTTTTCCGTATTATTTACATTATATTGTGCAACATGGTAAGCCAATCAAAAGTGAGCTAGTCCGCATGGAGCTCGAATATGTTCCTCTTTTTTTTCCACATTTAGTCACACTCAAAATCACCTTATTCAGCAAATGTCCTACTAAATGAGCACGTTGCTGCGCGATGCGTGCTGAAGTAAATGTGACTTTAAACCTAGTAACACAAAAGGCTGTTATCGTTCAATATGTTTGCATATGTGTCGTCAGAGGTACACCTCTCGTACGGAGTGCATTATCGAGACTATCAGATAGGTGCAGCACTAAGTAGTTATTCTTTAAATTGTTTCACCAGATACTAAGGGGATTCACACAGAATAATTGTTTGCTACGAGGACGGCGCGTAGTCCCTCGGGAGGCAGATTGTTGCCGAAGCTAGCGCGGCTGATATCATTTAGACCCTTAAGTATGTGATGGTCTTAGAAAATATTCACTTGGCAAGAAGTACGATCCACTTTTCAGTGATGTGGTCAACTGCTGTGGGCTACTTGGGAAGAGGCGAGCACCCATCGGGCAGCGGCTTTCCCACCACGAGGAAACCGCGCAGCTCCTCCAGAGGCAGGTAATTTTCGAAGCCTATCGAAGTTCGCCGAACCTTGCGTGACTGATACACGAGCTCCTCAAGGATGTGATGTATGTATTTACATGGCTAGAAGCACGACCTACTTCGAGTGAAGTTGTCAACTGCTGTGGGCGGCTTGTATACGTTAGAGCACCCTTCGGGCGGGACACCGGTCACCAGAAATTCACCCGACCGTTCCGGCGGATCATTGCCGAAGCTTGCGCGACTGATACACGAGCTCCTCAAGAATGTGATGTAAGTATATATTCACCTGGCTAGAAGCACGATCCACTTCCCAGTGAAGTTGTCCACTGCTATGGGTGGCTTGGGTAGGGGGGAGCACCCATCGGGCGGGTCGCCGGCCACCAAGAAGCCGCGCAGTCCTTCGGGAGGTAGGTCTGCGCCGAAGCTTGCCGGCATGTCACGGAACTCCTCCATTATCTATGGAAAAGAGAGAAGATAGTTTATTTTGTGTAAGTGAGAATGAAAGAAAACACGTGCCGCAGGATTTTCCAAAGGACCGGTGTATTGGAAATTGAGAAAGATTTTTGTAATGATATAAAGCTAATACCAGAATTTGAGTAGACAATCAGACAATAGATCTCTTGACAGTTAATTACAATGACAACAGGTAAAACAATATAAATATTACAATCTTGTTGGCTGTGGGTACAACAATGTTGAGCACATCATTCGATTTACATTAAAATACAACATCACGTTCAGTGTGTCCTTAACGGGATGTACAAGTCTAAATATTAATTATAAAAGCAATTTTCAAAATCTCCTAAATAAAACCTTAAATTAATTCTCTGGCAGACAACGCAGAGCCCAAAACATTGCGTGCGTTGTAAGAACAGAAGCTGGAATTTAAAAAAAATCATTCCTTTATCTCACCTGTCTTCTGAGGCACGAGTGCGCGCTATACATAACGTAAATACATCGATTTTTAGAACGAAAACACAACTATCTTATTAATTTTAGTTGTATTGTTTGCAATAAGAGCAATCATAAAGAAAATATTATACTATGTCAACTATGTGTATTAACGAGTATTTCGAATTTTAAAATCGACGTAAATATTTACGTTATTTTAATACCGCGCGCTCGTGCTAGGGCCTCTGGTCAGATAAGGGATGAAAGATTTCTGTCATGATTGCCCATTGAAAATACTGTCTGTCACACAGCTTGCAGAAATAGAAACATCCGTGACAGGCACAGGCAACATTGTCAAAGATAAAAAGCAACTTTCAGTTTCGGACCTAACCTTATTTAGCTTTTATAATAACAAGAAGTGCCTCGTTGGTCTAGTGGTCGCAATCGCGACTGCTGAGCATGAGGGTTCTGGGTTCGATTCCCTGTTCGAGCAAAGTGTTACTGGATTTTCCCATCAGGAATTTCTTAGTGGCAGCCTCGGAGTCTGGGTTTGTGCCCGGTTGATAGCAATAGGCTCGCCCCCTATTACATGGGACTTAAACATTACTGGCGAATTGTGGGTGTATTTAAGTACACCTAGGCCTAACCCTTCGGGGATTACAGGCGTGATGTTATGTTATATAATAACAAAAAGAGAACAGTCAAATTTACACAACACCACATAGTATAAGTAAATAAAAAAGAAAATGTCTATGATTGTCTCTCCCATTAATCTCATTTATATATTACCTATTACGAGATACAAACTCAATTAACAACTTTTATCTCATAATCAATTACTCAATTTAAACAAAAAAAAAAAAACTAAAAATATCAAAAGCGAGAATCCATTAAGGAAACTGCGATATCAATATTATTTAGATATTAGACCTCTATGTATAGTTAAGCAGATTATGGTCTACAATGTAGAAATATTGATAACCATTGACAGATAACTTCTAAATAAATGATAGCATTGAATGCATTCTCTTATCACTAACTAAAGATATCATCTGCCTAGCCTTTTCCCAACGATGTTGGGGTCGGTTTCCAGTCTCACCGAATGCAGCTGAATACTAGTATTTTACATGGACCGACTGCCTATCTGACCTCCACAAGACCACAACCCAATTAGTACTGGGTAATACGATACCCTTAGTAGGTAACACTGGTTGACAGACTTTCGGGCCACTGACTACCTGTAACGACTGTTAAAGATGAAAACTGAAGAAGAATAACAGCCGGGACCAATGGCCTAACGTGCTTTCCGAGGCACCTGTGGATATAAAGAAACTAAAATTAAACTATAATAGCCCGTATTGACCCACTGCTGGGCAACGGCCTCCCTCCCCCTTTCCACACAATTGTGTCAGTCAAAATTATTTATTTGCTCTAATGTGGTAGGTGCAAAAGATGATACATTTGATAGGGACAACAACAAACACAGATAACTATGTTTTTAAGTATTTTCTAAGTTTGACTCACATTGTCCGTAGTGCCGATGGGGGGTTACTAAGACGTCTTATAGCAGTTGTAATTTCAGTGTGGGAAAGAGACAGAGCTATACAGGTCGTCTAACGCCATCTCTTTCCCACACTGGAATCACAACTGCTTTAAGAGGTCATGGTAGGCCACCTATCTTTTCGGCAGGAGCCAAGTTCGTCCCGCCATCTTCGCATAAAAAGATAATGAAAAAAATACTAACGAAATGTTGCATTCCAATAAGATACAGCACTTGTACTGCATTTATATTCAACTGCGGAACCGGAGCGACTTCCATTTTTAAATACACAGCCAGTTAAAATTTAAAAATCACTTTTTTTTTTCATTCTTTAGGGCGAGTAAAAAGTCTATCGTAAGTTTTGCCGCGATACACTTTTTAATTTTTTTTATTCACATTATACGGCAAGGGAATTCGGTTTTCAGCCAATACCACTTTTAGTTCTAAGCGAAGCACATGCGTTGTCCATGTACGTTGGTTGTTCAGTCACTGATAATAACTGGTATAAACTTGATTATTTGTTCCGTTCAGTTTAATTAACGATACTGCGGGAGGGATAAAATGGCGGTTTTGTGATAAAAATCTTTTGGATTAAAACTTGATTCATGAAACTTTAAAGGATAATAAACTATGGAAAAATATCAGTTATTATTCAGTTATTCATGAAAAATAAAGGATAGAAAATTCCAAATAAATCTTATTAGTGCTGGTAAAATATTCAAATTATTAGTATTTTTATTTACATATGTCTCTGTTATTTTTACAATTTCGCTTTGTCTATTATGCCTCCCGCATGATAATACTCGTTAGGAACCCGACACAGCTACGACACTATACTGGCACAAAACACTATGCTACACTAGCAAGAGATAGTGGCATTAAAAAATAAACAGTCTGCCATAGACACACTCTTTAACACCATTATTTAAAAAAAGAACGACTATTTAGCAGGTCGATAGAAGGATATTGAGAACAAAATAGACCAACGTTCTTAAGAAGACTGCACTAAATGAATACTGGTTTGTTAACATTGATATCGAATGGAAATATTCTCCACGTGAGATAAGATTAAAAATTGTTGATTATGTCTAATTTACTAGCATCTGCCGTGGTTTCTAACGCGTTTATTAACGACATAGTTATAAAAGTTTGATTGAGACTTTACCTATTAAAAAAACGCTGATAATCAACTACTGTACTATTGATTTATGGTACTTTTTAAGATGATCTTGGGTATCACTGACATCGGTGGAAGGAAACCTGGACTTATAATTAATATAAGCCTGAAATCGCAAAGCCGTCTTGAGCAAGTGTGGCCTGCTCTGTATTAGACCTTTGCCCAACAGTGGGACAGTCAGAATAGGAGAAAAAGGAGATGAAAGTTTCTATAGAAGTTCGTCATCTCAGTCGATGACCATGCCATCAGATAATAATCAACGATTCTAAATGCTAAAACATATTGATCCATAGACAAACTGCATCTAAGACATGCATGCATGAAAATTGGCACACAGATAGTTTATAGCCTGGATGAGTAAATGGGTTTTATATCCCGTTAGTACGATCCCGTGTGACATTTAACAAACTCCAAGCGGGTGAAGCCGCGGGCATAAACTAAGATAAAATACATGATATAGAGACAGCGATAAGGGACTTATCAATTATCGATATTAAAAATACAAACAATCTTTAAGAGACAATATAGATACCATTTATTTATATTGTAGACTTGTACAACATTCCTGTCTCGAAATCGCGTAAGTTGGCAAGAAGTCTCTCTTCCAGGTGTGTATTTATTTATAACTCGACGATATGTACATATAATAAGTAAATATATAACTTATAAACAAAATTACGGAGATGCAGTTTTGACTGAGTATTTCAAAGACAGCCAACCAAAACATGAAGCTTTACTATCCCCCCAAGGAACCATCTTGGGACCGCCAACAAAATCAAAAATAATAATGAGCAGCAAAGAAAAACTGTAAAATGTCATACATCGCACTTTAGAAAAGGAGACACTCATCATCATCATCATGACGACTACCAGCCATAAAAATGAGGAGCCGAATTTGGAATATTAGCAAACATAATATCTCAAGCTCTTGAATCTTGACCTATATTTTGCAATGTATAGTTGTACAAGTCTTTTGGCGCGTCGCGTCCTCAAAAGTGAAACTTACACCGCCATCTTGTTTTTTCTGGAGTGT
This sequence comes from Noctua janthe, assembly GCA_910589295.1. NCBI lineage: Eukaryota > Metazoa > Arthropoda > Insecta > Lepidoptera > Noctuidae > Noctua > Noctua janthe. The sequence goes on along the minus strand of OU342556.1, from coordinate 3,878,351 downwards.
TTACCAATAACACACTCTTGTCAAAGTCAGTCAAATGCTAAAAGCCCCTTGTAGCAATATATCTATGGCAGGGTACTATTCAGTATCCTGTAGCGATAAGATTGAAGCCTACAGTAGTAATCAGCTTCCTCTGGCGAAATGATACATTTTACTAGAAATGATAACAAAGTGATCACTTCTGACTTCACGAAAAAGTATCTGTATATTAAAAACAAAACACTACTGATATTAAGACAATCAAATCGTTATCGCCTCCCTCGAAGTGTCGAAATAGATAATTAAAAAGAAATAAAAGCTTATAAAATGATAGTGTGCAGTGTACGTTGATTCGTCTAACTATAAGACGTGCTAGTTGCTTCAGAAACTGATAAAAAGCATAGTCACCCTATAACGTCCCTACTACTGGGGCAGTGTCTTAATCCGCCGACCACCACACCAACCCACTACGGGTCCATGGATGATACCATTATTTTTTTTTTTTTTTTTTATATTTGGTTCTAGGACCTGCCGGTTCCTTCACGATGTGTTCCTTCTCCGTTTTCAAAGCACTGGTGATGAAATAAATTACAACAAGTTAAATGCCTGCATGGGTTCAAACCATCAATGCTCTCTTTCGATAGATCAGGCCAATTCAGTTTTGTCTCTTCTGTCATCGTTTTCGCTTATAGAATGTGATTTTGAGGAGTTCGTGGCTAAATAATAACAGCCGCTCGGATCGATCTTTAGGTTAAGCCGTGCTTGCCTAGGTTGGTCTGTGGATGGGTGACCACCCATTACATACCGAGTTTCCTCCGTGCCTCGGAAAGCATGTTAAGCCGTTGGTCCCGGGTGTCATTTGTAGATCTTTGGCAGTCGTTAGGTAGTCAGTGGCCCAAAAAGTCTGACAACCAGTCTTACCAAGGGGTATCATATTACCCAGTACTAACTGGGTTGTGGAGGTCAGATAGGCAGTCGCTCCATGTAAAATACTGGTATTCAGCTGCATACGGCTAGACTGGAAGCCGACCCCAATATAGTTGGGAAAAGGCTAGGCAGATGATGAATGTGACTTTGCCCAGACTCTATGGTCCTACTATTAGACTACTGCTGCATGGAAGCATCAGAAACTGCGACGATAAGCATAGGCGCATGTATTTTTGCAAGAGTTTCTTTTGTAACAAAGGTGAGCAATAAGGATAAAAGTTGGTATGTGAGTTCGTCTTTAATTATTTGCCGGTGGGAAATCACATCGGACACACGGCTTGTATTCAAGAAATCGATATCTTCGATTGGCGTTACTGCATTACTTTGCCCTTGGCTCAACAAATTCAAATTCATTTCTTATTAGCTTACACAACAGAATACTGACATGTTTAACAGCGGGTCCAAACTAGGCATAGCCTGTATCTTGGTGACCCAGACAATACACAAGGTTACAAAATTATAATGTTCTGCTAGTTCAAGAAAAATAACTTAGATTAAATTAGCAAAAAGTGGTCAATGAAATGTAGGAATATAAGGTAAGTTATGTGGCAACACTGATTGTATAAGGGAATGTAAGATGATGGAGTGACAACACAGAGTGAAAAAGACGAATGACGATTGAAAAGACGTTACGTTGGTTATGTTGTAAAAATATTGAAAAAATAAAATATAAGAAGTAAAGTTTGCTTGGCCCCGTTTTATTTCGAAAATCCCATAGTGCAAACACTACAGAAATATAACAAAAAAAAACGAATAATTAATTACATTGAAAATAAATTAAATTAATAAGAAAAATGTGACTGCAAAAGGAAAAATTAAAATAAGGTAATAATTTATAACATTGAAAAAATAAAACATGGGTACATACAAAAAAAAACACTTGAAGTGAGTAAGTGTAGGGTGAGTGAATGTGTGTGTGAGTGATTGTGAGGGAAATAGAATTAACGTGTCCAGTTCAATGAAAATACGTCGTATTGTTTGAAAACAAAGTCGTCAACATTATTTAGATTAATGATTAGATAACGTCTGTCTACCGACCATGTGGATAAGAATAGTATACTACTGGTACTGTTGAGTGAAATTCTTTTATCATTAAAATATGCTTTGTAGAATATACTACTACGCTAAATCAGTATATTGCTTTATTTTTAACTAAATCTTCAATTTTGATTGATGTTTGAATACGACGTCATCACGCTTCTAACTCCCGAAGGGTTACACAGAGCTGTACCTATAGTAAAGCACATCTACATGTTGCCAATCATGTTTAAGCCCCCTATGGATGAGCCTATTGCCATCAACAGTGCACAGATGCAGACTCCAGCCACAAAGAAGTACTTTTGGGAAAACTACTTTGTCTGACCTAAGACCCGAATCCAGTACTCATGCTCAGCCAGCAATAACCCTTACGTCCACTACCACGAGGCAGTTCAGAGATATTTTTTTACATATACAAACATACAAAAACTCACGCCTTTTTGGGGGTATGCAGAACCGCAGAACGCCACCTGCTACGATTCTTACATACTACTTTTTCCTCATCCACGTTTATACATCTAGTCATACACGCACGACGGTTATAATTTAGATCTATAGGGTCTAACTATTCATACACGAAATATTTTCAGGAAATCATCTAACGGCTATAACAAAGCCATTTCAAGAGATTTTTTTTTTTATCTGAGTATATTTTTTTATAAAATAAATAATTTAAAATTACTTGACCCACAAAATAAATACTGGCTCCTTAATTTTAAGCATCCATTACGCCAGTTTACTACGTCGTATTTACCTACTGTCATGGTTAGAATATGGGAGTAAAGGTTTTATGCCAAAGGTATCAAAAAATTTTAGAATTATAATAATTTTGTAAAAAAAAAACACTCAGATAATATTTTTTTTGTTGTTCTGGCGACTTTACGACTTATAGAAGTTACTCTTAAAATATTTCGTGTATGAAAAGATAGACCTTATATATTTTATATTTTAATATCTCTACAAAATTTTATATCTATATATATAGAAGTTCGATAATATGATTTAGATATTTTAAAATCTCTACAAAATAATGTAATCGTTATCTGCGCCATGAGTTACAAATTGTGATGCGTAGACCTTGCATTTATCTTTAAATATTATCTTAGCAGGTCATTATCTTCGCTGAGATTGTGTTTCAAGGACACTGGGTGACTATCAAAGATACCAGGCTGATTAATTGGGACATTTAAATCATGATTATGATTATAATTGCATTTGACGCATGTGACTAAAAGAGTGATGGATATAAATGTTGATGGACGGAGAGGGAGTGGAAGACCAACGAAACGATGGATGGATTGTGTGAGAACAAGATGCAAATGATTGTGTGACGGGAGAATGGAAGAAAAAAAACGTGTTCCGCCGACCCCGAGTAACATGGGACCAGGGTAGGAAGATGAGGATGGTTGATATTCCCCAGTTTTAGGAACAAGACCGCGTGGTCTGACCTGCCAGGATCCATCTGTAAGGTTGTGAGGTCGCTACAATATAACAAAAGGTTCCATTGTATTGTAAGCGGTCTTATATTCTTTTGTATGCACAAAATCTTAACAGAAATCTTAAAATTGCAGTTTTCTTATAATGTTAGTACAGAGTTGTTCGTGCAAATGTTGCTCATTTTATCTATACTAATATTATTATAAGAGGTAAAATTTGTTTGAAAGTTTGTATGTAGAGGGTAATCTTCGGGACTAATGTATTACTGTTCCGATTCAGAAAATTCTTTCACCAACGGGAAGGTACATTATCCCCGAGTTTCATATATCCCAGAGTTTCATAAGCTACAATTAAAACGTTCTCGGGGGTTAATTTCCGTACATAATGGGAACGGAGCCGCGAGCAAAAGCTAGTGAGCGATACTGTCGTATTGCAGGAAGGTTCTACATTCAGCCTTCGTCCGTAAAAATAGGTTATGAACACAGTATAAATAGCTATTTTGTGCTCTAGTTACTTAAGATATAAGTCTAGCCAAAAATAAAATTGATTTACAGGTTAGGTTAAAAGTTTAGAAAATAATTTTGATGGCGTTATTTTTTATCCTCCCGAGTGTGCTTAGTACGTTAGTAGTCATGCCTTGGTTGTCTTTATTTATAAACTTCATGAATGTTGGGATGGAACAAAAAAATGGTTATAAAAAATCGTGTGAACCGCATTTTAACTAAGTGCAGATATTTATTTACTATCAGGTTGATCTTCAGATTGAGCGTGCTTGCCTAAGTTGGTACAAGGATGGGTGACCCCGCAATACATACCGAGTTTCCTCCGTGGCCTCGGAAACCACGTTAAGCGGGTCTCGGCTGTCATTAGTAAATCTTTGGCAATCGTTACAGGTAGTCAATGTCCTGAAAGTCTGACAACCAGTCTTACCACAGGGTATCGTATTACCTAGTACTAACTGGGTTGTGGAGGTCAGATAGGCAGTCGCTCCATATAAATACTGGTATTCAGCTGCATCCAAGCCGACTCCAACATAGTTGAGAAAAGGCGAGGCAAATTATGAATTTGTTAAGTTACTTACTCAATTCTGATTAAAAAAATGTAGACGTGTATATGACGCTCTATTAAGTCTTAAGAGGATTACATGAGCTAAGTGACCTTGAGTGACGCACGCACACATTTACACAATAGACGTGAAAGCCATCTAACGACGACGCCTATAACAATTAACTCTCAAGATTCTCGAGATTACGCCCGAGTTTCTAATAGATGGCGCGCAAATAAGAACAGACAAATAAAAATAAATATATTAAAAATGAATTGCAATTAAAACACTGAATTTGAGGTTGTAACCGTTATAAGTTTAAAAAAGGCACTTGGAAAGTATCCAAATACTTTTTTTACATCTAAAACTAAATATTCGGTGTTACGATAATTATTGCATTTCATAATTAATACTTTAGTTCACTAGTTAGCCATATTTCTTATTTCCATACAGTAATATTGTCAAATTGACGCACGGGACCAGTCAATGTGGCGACGCTTGGGGGAGGCCTATGTCCAGCAGTGGACATCTTTCGGCTGAAATGATGATGATGATGATGGAACGCGTTGGAGGTCGCACGTGTTCCAATTTTTCGAACCCGCCACCCCACCCCCGCTAAGTTTTGTTACGAACTGAGCCAAAAATAGTTTGTAAAAAATAATACTAAGTAAACACCGAGCGTAGGTTTATTTGAAATGTCATTTGTTGACAAAAGTACAGTACCTAAAAGGGAACATAGTCAGAAGGTATAAGATAAGAGTTACGCAATAGAAAGAGAGGCAGCTTCTAGGAGAATATAACTGTAGGTAATTAGCGCTGTGCGGCCTGAATTGAACTTTATTGTGTCGTAGCATAAGTCGCTATTTATGATTTCGCAATAATATTTATAATTTTCGGTAACTTTGGAATGGGCAACTACAGTACTTTCACAGACTGTAGCTTCATTTTATTATCTTTTTTTCGACAATTCAAAACTGCCTGTAACTGGCCTACTAAAATCAAAACATTTATTCCAATAATTTTTTTTTGTAAGGAGTTCTAAAAAAAGTTTTGTAGGGAGCCCGGTAAGCCGAAGATTATCGAGTTCGACATGGGCAGAAAAAAAAAGTATGTAGGGGAGAAGGAGATAGAATGAGTAATGGTCGATATCGTATTTGGTACGCACGACGGCCGATCAAGCTGTATAAAACCAGTTTATGAGGATCTCTCATTGTATAGAAAATCTATGCAAAGCGAGGGTAATTTATACTGGAAATGTACAGCTTCATGTGCCGCCGTGTGTACCTACTAGTTTTTTTTTTATTTTGTTGACTTATTTACATATTTAAGATAAAATCACATTATTTTTTTTTATTTTACTTTGCATTTTATGCTTTACTTTTTTTCGGTTTTTTCGTCATGGGTGTCATTTTTATGGTTATCGGGGTCGCTGATAACGAAAATGAGGTCAAAATGAATTCAAAATTTTAATTGGCGCTATCTTGAATTTTAATTTTAACCTTATTTTGGTTATCAGTGACCCCGAAAAGCACGAAAATGATACATATGACAAAAAAAGAAAAGTTTCGTCGGCACCATATTGGATTTTCATTTTGTACTCATTTTCGTTATCAGTGACCCCGAAAAGCACGGAAATGACACCCATGACGACAAAGTTGAAAATTTTTTATTGGCGCCATCTTGAATTTTATTTTTGACCTCATTTTCTTTATCAACGACTCCGAAAAGTACGAAAATGACACCCATGACGACAAAACTGAAAATTTTCGTCGGCACCATATTGGATTTTCATTTTGTACTCATTTTCGTTATCAGCGACCCCGAAAAGCACGGAAATGACACCCATGACGACAAAGTTGAAAATTTTTTATTGGCGCCATCTTGAATTTTATTTTTGACCTCATTTTCTTTATCAACGACCCCGAAAAGTACGAAAATGACACCCATGACGACAAAACTGAAAATGTTCATTGGCGCCATCTTTAATTTTAATTTTGACCTCATTTTCGTTATCAGCGACCCCGAAAACCATGAAAATGACACCCATGACAACAAAACCGAAAAAAAAGTAAAGCATAAAATTTTTAAAAACCGAAAGGCGCGTGGCGTGTAATTTTGAATCATACCCGTATTCATGATCTTAGTGTCAGTCAGATTTTAAATTTAGCTTATTTACAAAAATAAATAAGTATACCTACTTATTTTTAATTATACTTTGGTTATTCTAGTCACAGAATACAAAATAGTACAAGGTACACACGGCGACACACCTAGCTATAAATTTCCAGTATAACATGGCCTCGCTCTGTATACATTTCCCGTACAAAGAGAGATCGGCATAAACTGGCGATGCGGCCGGCGCGGCTAGTCCAGAAGACGGACCCGCCACGTACTTGTAGCTTCATACATATGCTGCGCAGTGCGCCTGGCCTGTTCTAGCTTAGAAAAGTTGTAGGTATATACGCATTGACAATAACTTCAGTGTCGACATTTTCAACTTTCTCCAGTAAAAAATAATTACATTTCAAATGTTTTTTTAGTTACTTATTATTGAATATTTATTTTTATATTAATATACTCCGTAGTATTTCAGATCATAAAGCAAAAAGAAAAAACAGCTTTATATTCCTGGAATCGAACCCGGATACCCAGAATTGCAAATCCGTACCTCTTCCAAATACATTATTGTAACAGTTACGCTATTGATCGAAATAACTAAGTGTATGCGAACTGACATCCATCCGTCAAACGTCTAGGACTTTTTCAAAATTCATAGTTTTATATTGTTATTATAAAAATAAATATTTAGTAATAATAAAATGTTCTTACGTTTTATTATTACTAAATATAGTTCATATGTAGTAACGGGTTTCACTTTATTTCCCATATTTACAAATGAAAAGAAGTACCTTATTTATTACGCTATTTTAATTTAAAATATTTTATATTTAAACGAAACTAAAATATTTACGGAAAGAAGACATAAAACAATGAATTTATGAATAAAATTATACAAACAGTAAACAATATCGGCGTAATAATGCGGCAAAACGAGCGACACGTCCGTATAGCATCAGGCCTCGGCCGGCAGTGTCGGTACACAGGCGTTTACGCACACATGCGCACGTATTTTGCTCAGAGATATGAATATGCGATTTACAAAAAATCTATAGATTGGATTAAAAAACTAAAACAGTATCACGTTAGTATGTTGCGTGAAAAATAATTTGACAAAAAATCAGAATGATTGCATGTATATTAGTATGGTTTTTACTCGTGAATAGAAATGTTTGGAGGCATCTTTGTGATTTTTTTCTATCGTATCAAATTTGTAGTATTATGTTTTCAAAACACTATCGTACTAGCATATATCCTGAAGAATATCATATATTTTTCTGTTTTTCTTTGCTGCAGGGGATCATATACTTTAAGGCCTTGTTAAACATGCTTTTAGCTCATGTAGTCGCCTTAATAGAGCGTCATGTAAGCTTACATACGTAGCAACTAATAGACTGATAACGATTATGCACAATTAATTACTGTTGAATACTAAATGAAGCATAGACTAGCAAGTATTAGTAATTGTATAGTTTGAACAATATTATCAAGTTACTACGATACTGCACTAATGCCAAACAAATGTCTATTCTATCTTCTTTACATTAGGGTATAATTTTAACTAGAGTCAAATGATTTCTGGCAAATACTATTAGCGGTTGGGAGTACCCAGATATCGAGTAATGTGCGGTCTTAACTTATATTTCGATTGTCAATAAAGTTGGTCATTTGTATTGACATGACATCATAATACATGATAATATTTGTATATGTGTATAGATTAAAGTACGGCAAAGTACAACAAATTCATGAAAAAGACATTCAATGGGGTTAAATGAACTCGGAGGGTTGTATTGATGATTATAATAATTCTATAACTACATACGTCTAACTTGCGCGACTCATACTTTCATCAACATACGACATGACACCGACCTACTAATTGCAAAAAACGAATGAAAATTTGAATTAAGCGAGCTACCCGAGCGTTTCCACCTTAAGTTTTTAGTTTTATTACATTGCATTGTTAATGAATGAGGAAAATGTTGTGAGGAAAGTTTTGAGTATGAATGTGGATCGGTATATGAGTAGAGGAAGACCAAACAAACGATGGATGGACTGTGTAAAGAATGATATGACAAGAAAGGAGGTGTCTGATAGTGATAGACACACATTCAGCAGTCACCTCCTTTCTAGCCATATCATTCAACATTCTGACCCATACAAGGCAGGAGGTCTAACCATGGTTTTATAAATCTTCCCCTTGAGTTAATAAAGAAAAAAAAATATATATATAAATCCCCATCGCAACAAAGAAAAGCGAACAAACATTTGAAAGTCAATAAAATGGCTGAGCCGGTTTTGATAAAACATGTCTAATTTTAATATACACATCATGCCCTTTCATTTGATACCCCACTTGGATATATTTGAAAATATTAGATTATTCATCACCACTTTCATCCCCCATATCTATTAAATGGCTGCACCGATTTTGATAAAACGTATCTAAGAACAATTGCCAAGAAACTAGCTTTCAAATAAAAATAACTGCATCCAAATCGGTTCACTCGTTTCAGAGCTACGGTGCCAGAGATAGACACACACACACATACATTGCGGTCAAACTTATAACACCCCTTTTTTCGTCGGGGGTTAAAAATGAGAACTAAAAAAAACATTGTTTTAAACGTGCGTCTGAGAAGACCAAAAGTATCTTCGTATTTGTTAAGCCGTATTTATTTACCAATGCAGTAGCCCTCCACTGCAAGCGGTAGCTACGAGCGTATGACTCAACTACAGTCACCATCCAATGGGTTGCCAACCTGTTATGCCGGACGCATAATATTGATCTTTATACCTAACACGTCATTGTGGCATGTGGTCGCGGTTTACAGTTTGTTTGATGGAAAATCAATTAACAAAAATAAAGTTACTGAGTATTTTTTGTATCATTATCAAACAAAGAAGGATTGCTTGTTATTTTACTAGCTCCAATTCTTGGACCAAATGAATCATTTGGTCTGTATTAATTGACTTTTAATACTTTTCACTACTACTACTACTACTTTTTACTAAAAACATTGGACCTAGAAGAAAGTCACGTTTCATTGAGAACTTTGACGTTTACAATGAACGACGCGTCATTTCTGACATCACGAAAAATGCTGCAACGCGCAAGCAAAGTTATCAGCTATACATGACGAATGAGAGTGTACCTAATAGTACACCCACATTTCGCCAGTTATATTTAAGTCCCATGTAAAAAGGGGCGAGCCTATTGCCATCAACCGGATGAAAATCCAGACCCCGTGGCTGCTACTGAGAAATTCCTGATGTAAAAACCCAATAAAACTCTGCCCGACCTGGGAATCGAGCACAGGACCTCATGCTCAGCAGTCGCGCTTGGTAGGTCCTTTTCGATGACAGACTCTCCCTTTATACCCAATATTTGATACTGATGTTAGTCGTCCAATATTCTCTGAACATTCCCTAGTTTATTAGCATTCTTGTATGCGAATGGATCATTAGTTGATGCAGTATGGAAACATCGGTAAATATAAACAGATGGGTGACGTCTGTTGTTCGGCAAACCAATTTGCTCGAAGTGAATGAACTTATTTGGGGGCGAGATGTTTTTGCGCGACAATATTAAAGCTGATCAATCTGAATATACATTCATATGCTCTAGAAACGGTCAGAAAAACATCGTGCGGAAACTGTCAAGACTTTGAACCAAAGACATTAAATTATACTACACAATAATAATAGTATAATTTTAATCTCTTTGATTTGAACCAAACATTCTAAACCATTTCACAGAGGAAACCTGTAGAGTAACGCACAAATGTGGGTGTAATGGGTGTACTCCCGTTGACCCCACCGCCCGTGGCCCCACGAGTGGGGCTAGCGGGAATTGATTAAAATAATTAAAAATTGTTCCCGTTGGCCCCACCGTATTTTTGAGTTATAAAATATTACTCAAAAACGTTGCATGGGATCGAGTAGTGTTAGTACAGTTGTGCTAGTTACGGGCAGTAACCTTACGAACAGTACTAGGCGGGCATGAATCCAAGAAGGTATTTATTACTAGAAGACCGTACATATACCCAGAATTAAAAATGCATACCACCTTGAGCTCATGCCAGCCTGGTACTTTTTGGGGAACATATGTGAACATATTATACATATAGCTCTCTGGCAACAAACGGGAACTTTTTTCCCGTTTGTCGCCAGGGAAAATATACAAGACCGTGATCAGAGCTGAATCAATCGGAATGTCTATTAATTCCTACTGACATCATTAACGTTGTACACCTCTGCTTAACCCTTCGGGGATTTACAGGCATGATGGTATGTTATGTAATTACTTTATCAAGTTATTTTTGCCATGACTCACGTGCTAAGCGATTCAGACACGCACTAACCCAGCCTTAGTACACAGTCATAAATAATAAACACATATTTACATAGGTTAATGTGGTCCAGCATTGATTTGAGTTATGGTTTAATGTCTCATAATACGTAAGTCCTCTACCAAGATTTTTTCCAGTTCATTATCTGCCTAGTCTTTTCGCGACTATGTTGTGGTCGGTTTCAGTGTCTAACCGGGTGCAATTGGAATTCTGGATATTGGTATTTTAAAAGGCGGGACTGCTTAATTGAACTCTAGAATCCACAACCTGAAGTTATTAGAAGAGATGTGATATACTAATAAATGTAGCGTGGTTCAGTGTCGTCTAGTCCTCACTTATCCCGGGCAGCGAGTGCACGTACCCTTAATGTAGTTCATCTACTTACTGATAACTTGGTGGTTTTATTTGAAACCCTAACTAGTGTTACTAGTGAACACCACAATGGCATCACGAAAACCGTTGGTAAAAATCTTTTGAATATTATTGATACGACTGATTGTCACAATTTCACACTTAACTAAACCGAACTATGGCACGTATTATACTCGTAAGTCAGTGTGGTTCTATAGTAAGGTACTTTGTGTACAAGGTAAGGTACTTGAATCTAAAGACTTCGGAAAACGCCATATGTGTCACCGTTTCTACTTTTCCATTCTCACATATGCAGCTGTTACTATGCGCCCGATGTCATTAAAATAGTCGCGCATCGTTGCATAAGGACAATCGAAGAAATGATTATAACGTTATTTTGTTATGTTATCTCTGGATTCCTTAACTGGCGGGATTTCCGCCGCCATTAGGACGGCTGGCTAGATTCACACAGTAAAATTCATTATTTAAAATACGATTTTTATACTGTAGTTTCGTAATTACTTGAAGTTAGAACTGTCAAAAGTTAGAATTCTTAGTTTTGCTTTCTTTGACGGTTCTTACTTCGTTACTTAAACTCAAGTAATTACTTGTAACTTTACTTGATAGATACGGGTGTCAGAGTTGTGAAATTCACGTAGAGATAAATCAATGAACTACACTGACGTATCCTAACAACGTACCGTCAGAGTTATACGCGCGATTAACATAATTAATACAGAAACGAGACAGCTGCTACCGTCGCACGTCGTTGGGCAGTATTTAGCACACCAGACACAATACCCGTCTGATCGGAGGATCCTCTTATTTTATGGAGAAGGAACTATACACCCAGTTCCTCATACACGTAAACATAAAAAATTCGATTCAGCTGATCCAAATGTAAACAGCCGGCCAAGTGCGAGTCGGACTCGCGCATGAAGGGTTCGTACCATCGTAGTAGGGGAGCCCCTTTAATTTTTTTTATTATTTGTTGTTATATCGGCAAATACACATTCTGTGAAAATTTCAACTGTCTACCTATTACGAATCATGAGATACAGCCCGCTGACAGACAGACGGGCGGGCGGACGGACGCATGGACGGACGGACGGACAGTGGAGGCTTAGTAAAAGGTCACGTTGGTTACCCTTCGGGTACGGAACCCAGGAAATTATTGTTTGATCGATTTAGGTTCCATGGGGAAAGTTGTTAAGTATGATGATCTATATCTATACCATAGTGGCGATAATTTCATACAAGCCTAAAAGCTTATAAACTACAAACTTTTGCTCGCGGCTTCGCTGCCGTTATGTACGCGCGGCAGTCAATCAAGCTAAGCAAAACCAAATTACGCTGATCTCATACGAGCCGATGCCATAAGTGAAGTCAGGTTGTACTGATTATGTAGAACTTGATGTGCTGCCGTGTGTACGGAAATTATCCCACGGTAACGTTTTAAATGTAGCCTAACACTCGGAGATAATGTAGCTTCACGTTAGAGAAATAATTTTCTAAATCAGAGCAGGAATTCCGAAGATTACCATCAACATACAAACTTACAAACAAATACCTCTTTAAAATAATAGTATAGGATACTCTTCATAATATTAGGGTTTCTGAACAGTCTGCCTGCCTTATGGGCTTCCCGTATTGTTGGCCCCTAGGCACGCCACTGACACCTTTAAATGTGACAACAACTCTTTGAAACATGCCGTACAAGCTGTATTACAATGGTCGTAGTCGTTGGATCAGTGAGATATTTCTGACAAAGGTTTACAACGACGAGGACACATACCGATAGGCGTTTCAGCTTTGACGTCATAAATACGCAGTCGTTATACTGTCCTTACTTCTAACCATGAGCAAGACTTATGACAAGCGTCAGTAACAAATGTATGAGTGGATTTTAGAATACAAAACTAAGACCACCAAGCATGTGGCTAAACGTACTTTGGTTTTTTTTTCGTTTGGTAAATCATCAAATGACCCCCCCCCCCACTCCCCCGGGCGGAGCGGAAGGGAGTGTCAGACTTGTACTGACTAAAACCCATCCATGTTCCTTCTTTGCCCTTTGTGTTCCAGGGCCTCTCTTTCTCTCTTTCGTACAGTCCCGCAGCCCTGGCAGAACGTTCTTTGGGGTAGCACAAAGATTTTGTGGAGATGTATGGTCGAAAGAATTATTTTGAGACACGACTTAGCAGCCTAGAAAATAAAGCCCAGACAGAAAAGAGGTTAGAGTAAACCAGCACTAAGTAGATCTGTAACGATTAACTCTGGACAAAGAGAGGGTAGGAGAGGAAGAAGTGTTTGATGAAAATGCAAGATTATTGTTTGGAATCCTAGTTTTACCTACTTTAAAATTCGTTTCGGTACGATAGGCTGTACATCAGTGACAAAAACCAGCATAGCTGGCCTTTCATTCTACTGAAACTTCGTACAACGACCAGCTGAAGCCAATGCGTTACCAGTGCCACAGACGTGGGATCTCCTGTACCTGCTAGTAGAGACTCAATGTGTCTCAAACAAACAGTATCGATTGTGCAAACCTACTCGTACGCGTCCGAAGATAAACAGATAACACCTGTAGCGACCTTCGACACTCGAGATTCGCTGCGACGATAACCCTGCGACTGATGAAAATTTTGAACTTTTTTTGAGGGGAATTCGCTGATTCTGAATGGCTTTTCAGATATGATGATGGGAGGCGTTAGAGGGAACCTTTGATGCAGGGACTAAGCTATTGACTGCAGGTCTATTATGTGTTGCGTTGTAGTTTCGTTTCCCTCTCGTAAGGTCTACTGATAGTTCTTCAGTGGTAAGCTGTTTTTCTTCCTTGTCATGTATGTCGATGATTCCCCTTTTTGTAATCCTTTTTTTTTTAAATAGGCCTACTCTTGATAATCGATCGAATTAGTTTTGACCAGAATTCTGCCACCTCGACGGTGTTAAGCTGTTTGTGTTAATATTTGTAAACGAATCCACGATGCAGAAGTGTGGTAATGTGGATTTATGTTTATAAAAAAGTCTCAGCCGAAAAATTAATAAGGAGGTTGCTAAGGCTGCTGTTACTGATAGTGTTGGTTAATCCGACATTGGAGCAGGGGTAACATAGGGATTTGATAACGTTTGGCTATTGATTTGAACAGTATAGATAACCATGTTTAAAGATAGTGAGATCTGCGACTGCCCACGCTTACGCAACACAACGAATCATCAATCAGGCAAGACTGTCGGAACATCTTCAAATAAAATTGTCCTTGCCCATGAACTATCGACGCTAAATCAAACACTTCCCGGGTCATATGATATCACAGTTCATAGCAGGTTGATAGATTTCGGTGCACAATTGTTCGTAGCAACTATTTGTAAAACTCATTGCCCCCAGTTGACCCCTGTGCGAGATATTACAGCTGCTGCTGATTCACTCATTTACTTTATAACCCGGAACAAACAATATCGTGTTGTTCTTTTTTTCGATAAAATTTAAGAGCGTTTACGACTTACGGCATTTCATACAAACTTACAAGTCCTTTTTTTCGAAATGACAGAACCGATTTTAATGAAACTTCTTACGCATAAGCAGAATACATAGGTCTAAAAAGTTATCAGAGAACATTGCGAATGCACTGTTACTTATTTTTTTGCTAATGACCTCTATGTGAGCCATTTTCCATTTTAAATTACGATCTATGGTTAATCCTAAAAACTTAGTGGAATTTACTGTTTCAATTACATTATTATTATATTTAATTTAAAAAATTGGAAATTTTGACTGTCTTTAGCTAAAATGCATTATTACTGTTTTACTTAAGTTGATATTGAGGTTATTATTTTATAACCATAGAATCGCTTTGTTTAATGTATTTTTTAAATATGCTTATTATCACAAGGAATGGTTATCGTGCTGTCATCTGCAAAAAATGTCATACTGTGTCATACATTTAGGAAAATCGTTGATATAAAGGTTAAATAGCGGCGGTCCTAATACGCTTCCTTGCGGTACGCCATAGTTGACATTACGCTCTCCAGATGCAAAAATCACTTTAGGTCTAGTGCTAGCATTAATCGTAGTTATTTCTGTTGTTTGTTTTCGTTCTAGTAAATATGATTGTGAGAACTTTTGAACATTTCCTCTTACACCATACACTTCGAGCTTTTTAATAGGATATTATGCTGAACATAATCGAATGCATGCGTCATGTCGCAGTAAATTGCACAGATGGGTGTATTTTTATCCATATTTAACATGATTTTGTGTAGAAAGTCGTAAACCGCCATATTGATTGATATCGCACGTTTAAAGATAAAGCGAAGTGCAAGATACAAACTAAGAAAGTTGATCAACTAACCACGTACAATTCTACAGTCATACAGAGATAGAATAACAATTGAAGACACTTAAACTGCAATATAGTTGCAGGCCATTCAACTGCAATAGATAAAACAGTCCACACAAAATGTATGCTATTTGTTACAATGATAGTAACACTTCCTATGACTAATAACAAAATTAATCTCTGGTCACGAAAAAACAAATTCAAATTCTTCTGATAACGGACGGTCATTTGTTTATTCTTTCAGTTACTCCTGACCTGAGATTAATATGTGTGAGTATTGACGTATGCTGTGACCTGTGACACGTTTCAGAGAAGCCAAGGCCAGAAGACAGGTTTTTTTCTTTACTGGGCCTGCTCTTGACCTCAATCTCACCTGATTAAAAGCTATGGAGAAGGTGTATGATGGACCGAGCGTGCCTAGAAGATGTCTGATCACTCTTAGAAGGCTGAAGGGTCATAGGCGGGAGGAAAAACAGGCAAAAAGTTCCCTACAATGGCTACGCAAAATATGTCTTCTGGCAAGGAGTTAATAGAGGATTATAGATTATTACAGACAGGGGTAACAAAACTCAGGGTACTTGCTTACTGACCTTTTGTTTTGTAAACGATGCCGAGGTTACAAACGTTAACACGCGTGTTAACCCCGCTAACAAATAAATTAACACTTCCTGCGCGACCGCAATTAAGATCCGAGTCATCAACAATATGATTTCGCTTATACACACTGCGAAAACATACGACATTTTTTTCCGTTATAATACTAATCCTAATACAAACAAGAATTTGTGTGCTATACTACAACTAAAAACCGGGGTTTACAAGGTAAACTCGACTCCTCCTATCGTTGAAGTCGGTTAAAATGTAGCCTATGTTACTCGGACCATAATAACGAATCGATCGACACCTTATTCATCAAAATCGGATGAATAGCTTAGGCGCTACGGAGGAACATAAGTAAATACAAACATACATACATAGACTGCTAAAATCATAACCCTTCCTTTTGGCTTCGCCGTAGTCGGGTAAAAAAATAACATCAGTTAAGCCAGTACTGGAAAATCACAAGGAGTATCGCAAAACTCAAGTTATGACATTTAAGGATAATTAAATTTGAGAAACATGAGGTACTTTTGCCTCAAAAATTTAAAATAACAAACAATATATCAATGGTACGCACGACGGCCAATCAAGCTTTACAAAGCTAGTTTATGCGGATCTCTCACTGTATAGGAAATCTTTACAAAGCGAGGCCAAGTTATACTGGAAATGTATAGCTTTATGTGCCGCCGTGTGTACCTACTTACAATTATAAAACAACATGTAAGTATTACCAAACCAATGTAAATATGTTTTTATCATAAGGAAAAAAAGGCACACTTCTGTGTAGGTACCTAATTTTTATTATTTCAAATAACAATTGTATTAAAACATCTGTATCAGCAATGAAATTGCATTATTTTACTAATAAGTCAATTTGCAACAGTTTGCACATTTGAATTATATTGTATAACGGGCGTGTACGAGTGGGTAATTTATCCGATCCACATTTTGCACATAAGAGTAAGAATTATACATGGTTTTCTATTCCACGGTTTTGACTGACACTTTGTTTGGTAGTCAATAATAAATCTATGAAGAACATGTGAAGGACGGTACGGTTGACACATGTCGGGCATGCCACCGTCCAGGCGAATCAACCCGACACATTATCTCCCGGTATTCTCGTCTGGCTAATGGAGAGTACTAGCATAGACACAACCTTGTAGCCAGGATGCCAGTGAAATCGGAAGTGCCGTACTATAGGTATGTGCCCGACCCAGTTCTCGAAAATGGCGGTATCACATTGTACTGGGATCCATCCATCATCACTGACAGGACTATTGTAGCCAATAAGCCTGATATAGTGGTGGTGGATTGATCAGAGCCGCGCGCAATGATTGTTGACATAACGGTCCCGCATGATGAGAACCTCTTGAAAGCCGAGAAAGATAAGCTAATCAAGTATCTTGACTTGGCTCGCGAGGTTGTCGACATGTGGGATGTGGACTCAGCGATCATAGTGCCGATAGCTGTATCAGCCCATGGCTTAATTGCCAATACCTGAGGAGGCTCACGTTAGGCCGCTAGATCAAGGGCTTGATTCAGAAAGCGGTACTCCTGGACACGGCTCGTATTGTTAGGAGGTTCCTCTCTCTGGAGCCCTGACCGCCGGTAGCTTGGACCCTGTTACCGATACCGGTGGGCTACAATTTTTTATATTTTTAAATGTTTTTTTAAATTGTTTTTTGTAAGGAATATTTAAAAATATAATTGATTTAATTATAATCTATACATACTATTATTAATTAAAGCTTCTTCCGTCCGTCTATGGTGTGGTCACGCATTGTCCATCTAAACTTCACAACGTATTTTTGAAAGTTTTATCGTAATTTAGAGAATTTATACCAGAAGGTTTATGTGTTTGTATTATTGAACTTAAATAAAATAAAGACTTCACTGAATAAAGTAAATCATTTTGTGAGGCAGATTCTTGGCTGGAAGAATGGACCTCAACAGTCAATATCATTTTTTATTAATAAAACATCTACACAAGGTTTGCAACCACAAGAGGTGCAAGAAATGAACATGGAAAAAAAAATATAATAAAGAATTGTTATTTTCTGTCATGGCATAATAACCATACCAAGCAGTGGAATGTCGCTAGTTGTTAAATAAACAGGATTATAAAAATATAACAGTGTTATGTTACTGCATTACGTCCTACCTGCTGACCAGAACAATAACATAACACTCTTATTATACTAAGGGTAAGTTAGAGGAGTACTTATTGAACACTCATTTTATCAGTTATATTTTTAAGTTCCATTATCATCTGCATAGCTTTTTCCCAGCTATGTTGGGGTTGGATACCAGATGCAGCTGAATACCAGTATTTTATGTATGGAGCGAATGCCTATCTATTTTTTAGTGCTATGCAATCACCAAACAAAGCTTCCTATGTGATTTAATAAAATAAATTAACAGGGTAATGTGGACAACCACTTCTACTAACTGTAATTTCATCATTAGATGCATAATGCAGATAAATAATTATTATGCTATGATAAGATTATCAGGTGTGAGTGCACTTAATAATATGTATGTCATTGTGGTAAGCACTTGCTTGCACACATGACCTTCCTTTTTGCTTTACCATTTGCATAGTCTCATATAAATAAATATTGATAAGACCCAAATAATTTGACACAATAATTGTTTAATTTGTTATTCTTGACCTGATTATGAACCCTTAGTGGATCAAAGATTAAAGTACAAATTAAAACCAAAGCCTCTTACCAAGATTTCGTCGGACAAACTTAGCATTATGCTTTTTAAGTACACATTCTCTTAAATGTGTCATAGGACATTAGCCATACCAAGCCATATAGCAGTGATAGCATAGTGGTGTGACCGATGGTCTGCCAAGTCATAGGTTTCGAGTTTAAACCCAGACACGGAACTCATGTGCGTATTGTATAATTATCACTTGCTTTGGTGAAGGAAAACATCGTGAGGAAACCAGCATCCCTGAGAGATATTTCTTGACGCCATCTTAAGCCAAGTCGGAGGCCCATGAGCAGTGTAAAAACTCTGACACCAGGTTAGGCATAAACCACATGATAACGAAGAAGCCATACCAAGGAATACATCTAGCATGTCACGTAAAATTACTTAATAATAAAAAGCATTGTGACTGTACAAGTAAAAAGAGACAAAACTACTTACCATATGAGGCGTACTCTGTGTGTAAACAATGACATTTCCAAACGTCTCCGTCAGTAGCGCCAAATGCAGTGTGATCACTAAGCCCAACATGATGGATGCACGTTATATGTGCCGTGCCCTTGCGGTACTCAAGTCTCATATGCTCCTACGCAGGTGGGTGTAGGCCGACAAGGTGATTGCATGGTTTTGTACCTGAAATAATGATAGAATAACTTAAAGAGAGATTTCTAAGAGAATGATTTTAACTACTGGTTGTGAATCTATTATTTTTCTATTTTAAAGCACTATAACTTTAATGTAACTAAAATACTAGTAGTATGAACAGAACTAGCAACCCGCCTAGGCTTTGCGTGGGTGCAATATATACATATAAACCTTCCCCTTGAATCACTCTATCTATTAAAAAAAACTGCATCAAAATCCGTTGCGTAGTTTTAAGATCTAAGCATACATAGGAACAGACAGCGGGAAGGGACATTGTTTTATACTATGTAGTGATGAGTCAATTGTAAAAAACATATTGGAGTTAGTCATAGTAATTAGTTAGTGTTAGTAATTAATATCTAGCTCGCTGCACGGCTTACAGCAGATTCTGGATGGCCTAGTTGATTCTTCAATATGCATTGGTCTCAAGGTGAACTTGGACAAAACCCAGGTTATGTTCAACGAACATGACACCCCAGGACCTATTGTAGTCAATGGCGGAATTCTAGAGTTTGTTTGAGAATATTTTTACTTTGACAAACTCTGCCGTTTGGTAAGAACAACTTTGAGAGGGAGGCTAACAGAATAATTCATGCCCTCAGGCTCGGTAGACTGGCAACTGGATGAGAGTTGCTGAGAATAGAGTTGAGTGGCAGGCGATTAAAGAGGCCTATGTCCAGCAGTGGACTGCCACAGGCTGATGATGATGTATTAGCAATCCAGTTACATGTTTCATAAGAGGGTAGGTATCTCAATTTCAATTTTAAGAGGAATTATTATTTAAATACCAATAAGACAGGTAAGTTGGCCAATTTGAAAACAATAGGAACTGATGTAGTTACCTATTTACTGACACTGATAAGCATCAGTTCACAACAAACAACAATGGTAGGGTGCTTAGGAATTGGCCACACATTGTACAAAAAGTAAAAATAAAACATACAATGTTATTTTTTACAGCTAATTTAGTTGCTATAGAGTCACAATGTCACACAAGGTGAAAAATTTGTCATATTTGGACTGGAACAGGTAGGAACACATATATTTCACTATTAAAACACTAAAAGCATACTTTGGTGTCAATCTCAACACAATCTAAGCTTTATCTTGACTTCTTATTTTGGTCACTATGTCAGGGATGTATCAGTCAATAACCCAATAAAAATATTTTTAAACTGTATTATGAACTGGTTTGACAAGTTCCTAGCCAGCCAGCAACCGTTTACAACACAATGATGCACAAAGAAAATGTTTTGCGGATGATAACGATTCGGTTTCGTAACAAACATTCTACATAATAATTTTACATAAAAACAGCAAAATATCATGGAGTAGAGAAAAGACAAATAAGGTAATTCAATTATTTGTTGCGACAAGTGTCGGCCTTGGCTCACGTGTTTATCGAAAACAATAACTTCCTGAGATGTCCACACACAAAATAGAAACACTGCAAATATCATGAAACACACGCATGAACAGTTTAATTGTTTGTTCGACACGACGCTACTTACTATGTATTAAACAATATTATCTCCTCTGATTTAGTCAGAATACACCACGTTTGTTAACAACACACTTTATCATGAGAATTTAGACGAAACTAAAAGGAAAAAAATACAAATTACGACTAATTCATTCTTCCTCTGGTGCAGGAAAATTAGCGAAAAGTCAAACTGAAGTGTGTTCTAAAATGTTCATACTTATCACAGTAGTCATTCCGATTGCATTCAATTATTGCGGAAAGTTTTGCAATAACCCTCCAATAGTCCTAAATTTTTATATTTGTATAAGTCCATGAAATTAAATCTCATATATAAAAGAAAAACAAAAAATATTAAATGAAACCAAATCCTTTTCTTTGGCCGATGAGATTTGAAACTTTGAGCCAAGTTCGGAACGCACGGTTAGGTCATCAGACTTCATGTCAAAATTGACAAATATTTGAAGTGAGGATTAATTCAATGTTCAAAATATCAACAGAGATATTATACTCAAATACTAGATTAATATTAATGAATGTTGGTATGTGATGATAATTCACTTAAAACATTCTTAAAGCTCAATGGATGCCTTTTCATGAAAAAAATGTATTTTTTTGTGTGACCAGACGGAAAAAGAAATAACAAAGAAAACAGCATCTGCGTTAGCATAGTTGTATCCATTAATATTAGCGTGAAATTAACGTGATTGATGATGATAAACATTTCAGACTATTCATTTCATTATTCTAGTCTTTTGTAGACACAAGTTTAGAGAAAATAGATTGGTTTATTATTAATTTTATTTCATAAAAGCGCCTGATTATTTTTAAATAGCTTTTTGTTCTGTACGTTAATTTAAGGCGCCTGTTTGAAACAAATAACGAACTTATTCAAATTCAAATTCATTTATTTGTTAGAATGTGGTACAATAAATGGTCTTTCTAATCAGTGGTCTCATCACAATCTGCCACATGTGGCGTGCAAATATTTGGTACATAAATTACAAGACAAAAAATAAATAAAAATGAAACAATAACAATTTGTGGCAAGTCAGTTAAAAATATTATCTGGATTACATTCAAAATATTATTTAATGTCAAACTATTAAAAAGATACGACATGTCAAAGTTAATAAAATTACAATTCAATTAGCATGTCAGTGTCATTCAAATAGTCGTTTAAATTATAATAACATTTTTTACATAACAAGTCTTTGAATTCCTTTTTAAACGCATTTAAAAACTCTTTGATTTGTCTTGGGATTTTGTTAAAGACTTGCGGGGCTATGTAGAATATGCTTTTCCACATTAGAGCTGTTTTCGCCCTTCGCCCGCGTAACATATCATACCGCCTGTTACGTTTAACAGTATCTGACAAGTTAGGAAACAGGTGTGAATTCGACTTAACAAACAAGGCAGTTTCATAGATGTATAACGACGGTAGTGTTAAAATTTTATACTTTTTGAAAAATGGTTCACAACTGTCCGTCACCTGTAGTCTAAACATGGCTCTGATGGATCGCTTTTGCGCTTTAAACGCGGCTTCTCTATTTGTGGAGTTACCCCAGAATATAATTCCATATCTAAGTACAGATGTTACAAGACCATGATAAACTGTAAGTAGTGCATCTGTGTTAACTGTTGGGGCAAGTTTATATAAGGCATATGATGAACTACTAATTTTCTTACACAGAGCTTCAATGTGATCCTTCCAATTGAGCTGCCTGTCAATTATCAGGCCTAGAAATTTAGTACAAATAGGGATATTTGTAGATGTTTCTACGAAATGTTTTAAATGTTGGTATCTGTTTTTCTTGCGCAGATTCCAGTGTTTAGCATATTTTTTGTCCTACTACTACTTACCTACTGATATCCTCTCTTATTACGTCTATTATTATTCCTCTATAATATTAGACGAGTGTGTAGGCACAGCATGTCGGTCTCAATACAGTACCTTGCTTACGCAGTTTATGAATCGAACTTAGACCACATGCCTTGTGCAAAAAAACTCGGCAAAAGTGCGAGTCGTACTCACAAGCACACAGGGTTCCGTAGCACCAAACAATATAATAAAAATATTTTTAAGGCTCATTTATGTTGTATTGTATTACATTCAACATCAAAACAAAATTTGTTTTTCATAGTATGTTAATGAAAAACAGAGTTACTGCTGCAGTTTGATGAAAAAGTTCCATATCTCTATCACGAATGCTTCACAATATAACAATAATAAATATATAATATAATATATAATATAATATATATATAATATATTTCATAATTTTAAATAAATAAATAAATATTAAAAATAACTTGGGTCGTGTCTTGGACTTACTCATTAGTAATACAGAATGTCAAATACAGGCTGACATCACACTGCTCCCGCCTGATAGTCACCATCCCCCATTTTCTGTTTTGACTTTACTTAAAATTAATTATACACCAATGCGACGTCAGTCCACTAAAAAATATAATTATTATATCAAGAAATTAATGTTGAACTAGACAAGACGATTTGGGATGAGCTTTTTTTAAATCTTTCCAGTGAACAAGCAGTGAATGTTTTTTATGAGTACCTATATGGCGTAATTCGCGTACACGTCCCACTCAAAAGACCTAAGACATCTAGCTTTTCCGCTTGGTTTAACGTTCCCCTTATTAAAATCTTCAAAAATAAAGAACGAGCATAAATAAGGTGGAAAAAACACCACAATCTTTCAGATTATGTAAAGTTCTCAGTTTATCGGAAACAGTTTAAACAACTATCGGATCAGTGTTACACTATGTACATGAAGTCGATCGAAGACAGTATTCCTCTTAATGTCAGGCACTTTTGGTCGTACATCTCTAACCACAGGAGAAGTTCCGGTCTTCCAGCAAACATGTACTACAAAAATATATCTTCTAATTGCCCTGACGAGATATGTTTACTGTTTTCCACATTCTTTAACTCTGTGTACGAGCCTTCAACCTTCGACCCTATGAGCTGGGTACCTCCCGATATCCTTGATGTGAAGTCAGCCTGTATTCCCCATATTTTTCTCAAAAAGCGTGACGTGCTTAAGTCATTGTTGTCCTTGGATTTAAATAAAGGGCCTGGTCCAGGTGGTCTCCCACCTACATTCTTTAAGCATACGGCACGTCAAATCTGTATTCCGCTCCATATCCTGTTCAACAAATGTTTAAGTGAAGGGGTATTTCCGTGCATATGGAAAAGAGCCTTTATTACTCAAAAACTAACCCCCCCCCCCCCCCATAATCTTTATTTTTTTTAATCTACCTATATTAAGTTTCAACTCTGTAGTCGTTATAGTTTCGGAATAAAGTGGCTGTGGCATACAGATGGACAGACAGACTGACAGAGATGACGAATCTATAAGGGTTTTCGTTTTTTGCCATTCGGCTACGAAACCCAAAACACACAACTTTCATGACGGCCCGGTTGGTGCAGTGGCGGCGATTCGCGCATTCGGGCGTGTCGCGGGTTCGATTCGCGCACGCAACATTCAGGGTGTAAACAGACCCTTCACATAGCCGTCAACCAAACATTCTGTACATCAAACTAAGTAACTTTAAGCAAAAATTATTCCTGGGAATCCACTTTTTTTTTGGGACGAAAAATCACGTTTTACGGTAGGAGTCGATGGAAAGCACTCAAAGCATTGTGCTGATTGAATAATACGGGGGTCGTGGAGGTGTATAAAGTAAAAATAGTATAAATAGTACCAGGACCTTAAAGAGGTAGTTTGTGTATCTATGGGACTTTAAATGTTTGTAAACACACCCAAGAACCAGAGAAATCATTCCTAGTGTGGGGCAACGCTTATTTAAAAGAAAAAAAAACATAAAACCTAAAATGGTCTCCCGTGAACTAGTTATTTATATTTATTTATTTATTTATTTGGTACACCAACAGCAGTACATACAAAGAATTAATTTGAAACAATAAAAATAACATAAAAGTGCTGGTATGTATACCTATTATACGCAGCATTCACCATAGAACAACAACATAATGTTGCTTGGCAGCTGGATCAAGGGCTTGATTCAGAAAGCAGTACTTCTGGACACGGCGCGTATCGTTACGAGGTTCCTCTCTCAAGAGCCCTGACCACCGGTAGCTCGGACCCTGTTCCCGATGCCGGTGGGCTACTATT
Organism: Noctua janthe; assembly: GCA_910589295.1. Classification (NCBI taxonomy): domain Eukaryota; kingdom Metazoa; phylum Arthropoda; class Insecta; order Lepidoptera; family Noctuidae; genus Noctua; species Noctua janthe. The sequence continues at coordinate 3,853,101 of OU342556.1, read as the reverse complement.
TTTTTATATTTTGTTTGTTTTTTTAATATTTATGTTACTTTGTATTGAAATATTTAAAAATGTAAATTATATGTAAAGAAAATAAATAAAGGAAGTAATATAATTTGAATATAATATAAAATTTACTTAAAACTAAATGAGATGATATGAATTATATAATGACAAATGCGTTATGACTCTGATATCTATTTAAGAACCGAAACAAATCAGTGTAAATTAAATACCCTTAAATAACGATTACCTATAGATAGCACTCATTATCCAATTAACTGAGTCTAATTAGGTCATGACAACCGTGAAACTGTATTTATTGTTCTCCTAAGTAATTAGACACCTAATTCAGTGATAAAAAAACAAAGTGTTGAAAAATAATGTTGATTTTACAAGCTAAGCGGATCTGTGTAAGAATAGAATCGTTGTCGAGGTAAAAATAGTCAGCATGAAATGACAATTAAGCTTTAGTACCTACAGAGTTGAACACGAGGAGATTGGCCCAAGCAAAAATGGGGGGAGAGACCAGCTCACCAATGGGTGAAGTCGGGCTGTGGAGGATGATGAGGTCAGACAGTTTTTGTTATTATCCAAGCCGCTGTGGCGTATGTACCTAGGGGCCAACAATACAGCAAGTTCATAAGGAAAGCAAGTTGATCAAAAACCCTAGATAATGAAGAGTAATAGAGGTTATAAGGGCAAGTCAAGTTTTTTGGCTTGTTTCAAAGTACCGCCACTCATCCAAACGGGCAGACCAGATCATTCAATTGGAATAGAAAGAAAGAAAAAATATTAATTTGTCGCAGGGACATGACGTGCATCATACAAAATTACAAAAAAAATAAACAATAAACTATAAATTCAACAGGACGGAACAAAAAAAGAAAAAAAGTTAACAGCTTGCACGTCGTGACTGCGACAAGCAGGTTACCACTCAGCATGATGCTGTGTTATGGGGGGCCCATAACACAGCGCTGGTTTTCAGTGGTCACCCATGAAAAAACGTACGGAAGCCAAGACAGCATAAATATTTTTTACATCAATATAAATTCTCAAAACAAAGCTACATCCTAGAGTGTGTCCGATAAAGTTAATTCTGGTGGTGGTTCTAAAGGTTGACTGGTAGAAGAAGCCTATGGCATCTGTACTTTTGTGCTTGAAGTGTTAAAAAAAATGAAAATAGACTTAACATACCCACTTCAAGATTAAAAATGCACTCTTCTAGTTCATTTGTTATGTCTATAAAAATATACAACAAACTACCGGAAGACATTAAAAATACTAATAACAATAATATATTCACCAATAAACTTAAACAATTACTAATCAATAAAAGCTACTACACCATTAACGAATACTTTGACGATAAATTTAAACAATAATAAAAACCATTGTGACATTTTTCCGATATAATACCGACATTTCAATTTAAATTTGACTCTGAATTTATTTATTTATTAATTTTAAAACTCGAAAATACTGTTCATTTAAAATAACTATACTAAATAGCGCACCTTTCAATCCAATTATCCAATTTATTTAAAAAATACTGTAAAAAAAGTTAATTTTAGATTATTATTATAACTTATAATTTTAGTATATAATGGTGCAATAAAATAAACTAAAACCAAATATTACATTTAAGACTTACAAATTTATTAGTACTCAATTAAATATAATTAAACTAAAAACACAAAAGCCATTTTACTATTTTAATTTAATATTTCTTAACTTTTTAAAAAGCGCCTTCATCCTCTCTCCTATTACCAATTAATTTAACTTTGCTGTGCCCGACAGGGTAATAATTGATTCAATGTTTTAACATACCAACTGTTTTATTTAAAATTATGGAATGCAATAAAGTATTAAGTATTGAGTATTAAATAAATTCTACCTGAGTATCTATCGACCTAGCTGTTTTTGATATGAGTATAAATGAGTAGTGAATGAGTATAAATGAAAAAAAACTTCACGACTATAATAGGGACTTTATAGTCGTGAAGTTTTTTTTCATTTTCCAATTTTTAGGTCACTTTTACGGTTTCCCAAGGACATGCATAGTCAGTATTATTCCGCCTATGACGTTCCCACTGACTGCTGGGACACAGCCCACAGGCCTCTTTGCTGTGACAGCGGCTCCAAATCCACTACGCGGTGTCAGTGCGAGTTTGTAGATGTAGGTAATATCATATTTGACGGCACGGTTGGCCCAGTGGCTAAGCGAGTGACGCGCGCTTCGTGTCGCGGGTTCGATTACCGCACGGAACAAACATTTGTATGGTCTACAGGTAGTTGTTCCGTGTCTGGCTGTTTGTGTATGTGAGTTTTAATGTTTGTAAACGCATCCCCGATACAGGAGAAATTCCTAGTGGGGGCAATGTTATATAAAAATAAATGTTACAAATCTGGTTCTAAAAAATGCTGGTTTCCTTTAAAAAAAAAACAGCTGTTCTATACATTTTGACCGTGTAGGTATTGCACTTTTGCAGGAAACAGCTGAAAAAAATACCGATGAAAAATTTCTGTGGAGTTCGGTATGATGTACTGAACACGTGGTACCGTTTGTGAAAAGATGAAAAATGAAGATCCCTTCCTTCCTTCCTTGTGTAGTAGTAAATTCTCATCTCGGCATTTCAACGTACTGCAGCGGCAGATAACCCAGAGACACGAAACGCCTTGTGTATTGGAAAAAAGTTCGATTGACTGGTATATTCAAACTCGTTCAACAAGTTTTAACTGATTGAAGAAGTTATCTACTTTCACCATACTACTTTCAGTTTTTATCGGCTACTGGACCGATACGTTCTGTTACTGTAACTTAGTTGCATTAAAATTCAACGGCGGCTATACGGGTAGTAGAGTAATATGGTGGATACGTCTCCAAGCCTTATTTCACGTTTTCGGGGGTGAGTCAGGGTAGCAATATCGGTCCATTAGGCTTCATACTCATGGTCAATGATCTACCGGAAGTTGTAAAGGAGGCGAAATGTTTGCTATTCGCGGACGACCTCAAGTTGTTCCTGTCGGTAGCAGACACTTCGGATTGTGAACGGCTTCAACAGGATATTGATAGGGTACTGCAGTGGAGTCTAGATAATAAGTTAGGTTTTAACGTTTCCAAAAGCGGTATAATGAGTTACACTCGCGCGCGCGAACCTCTGCTGCATCAGTATCAGATGGAAGCCGTGGTCATGTCACGAGTCACGCATGTGCGGGACCTGGGCGTGGAAATGGTTCCAGAATTAATGTTTCGTGAGCACATCTTAGACATATGCGGCAAGTCCTTCCGAAATCTTGGATTTATACTCAGACAGTGCAAAGACTTTCAGAATACGGCAGTGGTTAGAATCCTGTATAATTCGTTGGTACGGAGCCATCTTGAAACGAGTGCGATCGTTTGGAACCCTCATGAGGCTAAATACAGTGTCATGGTGGAAATAATCCAAAATAAATTCACTCGTTTTTTGTTTTTTAAACAGTACGGCGTCTATCCCTTCTTCCCGCTCATGTACCCGAGTCTCTTCGTAATAGGGATGGTGGGGTACAGCAGGCTGGCGGTGCGGAGGGACGTCGCTCTGTGTAGTTTTGTGTTTCGGGTGCTGCGCGGCTGGCTACACCACCCCGATCTGTTAGCGGAGCTGGGGCTGCGCGCGCCACCCGGTTGCGGGGGCGCGCGTCGCCCCACGCCTACGCTACTGGAGCCATCCTCTAGGACTAACCTTAACAAGTTTGCCCCCTTGTCACGCGCCATAAGACTGTTAAATATTATCTCAGATGAGGTAGATATATTTCACTGCAGTCTGATGAAGTTCACAGGAGTAGCACTGAAGTGCATTGAAAATATTTAGAGGTGTGCTTATTGTAGGTATTTTAATATTTTTCTTTTTTGATATGTATTCTGATTGTGTTTTAATTGTATTTTTGTTAGCTTATGTAAGTTATTGTATCTTGGTGGTGGTAACATCGCATTGGCGTTATAGCTGTAAAGGTGTTATTTCATAATTTTAAATAAATAAATAAATAAATAAATAAATATAGGCGTAGCGTATCTATACAGGCGTAGCATATCTACATCGGCGTAGCTACACAGGCGTAGCTGCATAGCGTTGTGTAGTTGCGTAACGTGTCTACACAGACGTAGCTGCTCGGCGTAGCGTATCTACAAAGGCGTAGCGTACTTTATGTGGGTGCGGAGTAGCGTAGTCTTCCTCAGCGCAGCGAGGTTGTCATGACGTATCGTCGAGCAGCGTAGTACCTTCATCATCCAAACCGTAGTTGCTGGTAGATAATATTTTTTTTATATTACCAATTTTTTATTGTTTTTTGGTCTCTTCGGGAATTTCATCGAGTTACCTTATTTATTGCCTAATATTATGTACTTACAAAAGTTTATTTATTTACAAAATCGCTTAAAGTGAATGTTTATTAAACATGCTGCACTATACACCTATTCAAGCTTAATTTTAAGTCAAAACATGCAGTGAAAGCGAAGGAGCACGGACTTTGATCCGACGCGTTAATTCGTTGCATAATGGATGTTATGGATGCTTACGCCAACGTGTTAGTGCCGCTGCCACTACAAGAAATATTTTAATTCTCTTTAATTATAGCTTTCGCAACAAAGCCGGCCCGGAAATGCGAAAATGTACTAAGAAGGTGAACTGTAGTAAAATTTTCACGCGCCCTTGACTCTTGATTCGTCGATAAAACTTGCCAGCTTTAACCTTATTGGCTAGCTTGAGCCGACAATGCGGCATTGCGCCTAACGTGAAACAGAACTTTCTTCTGAAACAAAAAAGACGTGTTTACCCGCACAGCTGTGTGAGGTAGGTAGTCCGTCTCGTGTATCAAATTACCAAATTTAAGCTGTATCAGAACACGGTAGAGTAGACATTTCTTTGGTCGGCGATGTAAATACTACTGCAGTCATTCATGTGTTGTGCCATCTCACATCTGGCAGTACACATTCGTGATACCATGGAGCGGTCGCGCCAATTGGTTTAAAAAAAAATATTACGAACACGTTGGTTTTTTGTTTTTTACTCTAGTGACAGTTGAAAGTGGCAAAGGAATTTTGTTTATGATATTACTAATGCTGTAAATAGAACTCAAAATAACTGTGTTGTTCTAAAATTAAAACAGTGTTTTCATCAAAATGGTAAGTTGGCACATGTTCCGATTTTGTTTGTGTGTTTTCTTCATAGGCTTGTGAAGTATTTTTTTCAGCCTCGTGAAGGAAGGACAAATGTTCCAGGTTTTAATTTGAGCGTTTAGTTACTTTTATGTTAAAAATAATATCTAGTGGACACGCACTGAACATTACTAGGTAGGTACCTAACTGTTAAATTTTTAATACGTATCTATGTGGCCTAGTAATTTGCACATAAGTATTGGTGCTATACGTGTAATTTGATAGGTATAAACATTCGTTGTACATGCTTTGAATTACCATAATATTGACTAATCTTACCAAAACTTTGACCCCAGAGCTCTTAGGTCGATTCGACCTACCTACCTAATGTTTAGAACACTATCCAATACAAAATTAGATTCTTATTTTAAGATGACCTTACAGATAAAGATTAGGTTGTCTAAAACGTGCTCACAGATTAATTTATTTACACCTCAACATAATGATTAGGTAGGTATTTGTCATATTTTTCTTTTTAAGGAATTGACTAAATGGCTAACCTTCAATGAATAGGTACCTACTTTTCTGGTTTTAAATTTATTATATTTAATTACACATTTCGAACGATAGATAGGTACAACACAAGTAACACAAAGTTTTAGCGCGATATTCTCGATCTACCAAAAATTAAATGAGTTAATTAGAACTAACCTTATTTATAAATAAAACTAGGTAGGTACCCCTATACCTACGCACTATTTACATTCATTTCATTCTGATTCATCGAGTCGTTGACTCGCCAAACAAAATAAAAAAACAATGCATGCTGTTTATCGAGTCAACAATACATTTACGCTCCCGTATACAATGATGGCGCATGCTAATCACTACCTAATCAAATACCGTTGCTCTAAACAGGACTCTTATCTTAATCTATGTAGTTATAATAGTTTATTTACTGTTACCTAGCTAATCTATTATTATTATTTTTTATTCTATCTCTGAAAAAATATGTTCTACAGTGTAATCATTCAAACCTCAGGTTGTATGCGCCAGGGAAACCCGCGGAATTCAATTTTTCTTACGGTTTCTGCAATTTGCATTCAAGTCAATAGGATTAAATGAACTTTAGAGGGTTGTATTGTTGATTTTATTTATTATAATTCTCAGTTAAGCCATAATTGTTACGGTCGCAAATCATATTTCAATCAACATACATTTCAACACTGACCTGCCACCTACCAATTGCAAAAAACGTAAGAATACTAGAATTTCGCGGACTACTTTAATTTCTTTTTATTCAAAATCCTCAGGTTAGCCAACTAAATAGCTAGAGGTAAATAAACTGCATAAGGACAGTAAAGTTGATAATCTGACAATGTATATATACCTATAAGTATTATATTTATAGCTAACGGTAAATAAACTGAGTAAGGACAGTAAAGTAGGTAATCTGTCAATGTAGGTACAGTAAACCATACGTATCTACGCATTACCCTTACTGCTACGATATAAAGGCGCTTCAACATGCTGTCATTGTCAAATTGCTACGATTTTGATGTGCTGCTTACTGTATGACGGAAATACAAGCACAATAATCTTCGTCCAAGCACATGCACAAATTGTAGAAAAAAAAGTCATGACACTTGCTGCTGGCCATTGACATTCAGAGGCCAGACGCGAAAAAAAAACAATTGATATTTTTGCACATAAAAGTACACGCAAAGGAAATAAAGTCTCTTGTCCACCATTGTAACGAGTTTGAATTCACAAAAGAAAAGAAAAACGCAAAATATGTTTGTAATATTAATAAAATATAAAAGATTAACGAGTTTATCTGCGTCAGTGCGAAAATTCAATTGTTCATGTTCGTACCTACTTACCTATAAAAATAAACCATCACGAACAAAATAAAATATTATAACAGAAATTGTTTTCTTGCCAGCCACTGCAAATAAATTGTTTTCGGTATCGCATTTTTTCGTCGATCATGTTAAAATACAATAACTGCTTATTATGTTTACTGCTGATAAATAAATATTGTTTTATGATTGGTTTCTCAAAATATTTTAGCTTTCTTGGCTACAAATAATGTTTCCAGTTCCACCCGCGGGAATCGTAAGGCTACACTGGAAATTATACCTTCTGAAAGGGAGCAAGGTGAATGACCTTTCCTTTCAGTTACCTTGAGAGCATCCTTCAGGACGGCCTCGGTTTCAGGAGATACATACAATACATTATGTAAAAGCATCCGACGCTTAGTTATTGCACCTCCCTAGGAAAACTTTCCGGGTTTCGTTCGATCTCCAGCGAAGGTCATGGTCATGCATGAGATTTTTAACCATTGAGTTTAACACGTAGCGAGGTTCGACTTCACGAGTTAATTGATTATTTATTATCATATCAAATATAAAAAAACAGGAGATTTTTCAGGTGCGAATTATCATATTCAGGAAAAGATTATTGCGTACGACGATCATTGATCCGTCTGCCAACTTCAGCAATTATGAAAATAATTGCTTCCCACACGCTTTTATTTAGCAGACAGTGTTTTATAAAACTAAAGAGTAAAGCTAGCTAGCTCTGCTAAATGCCAAACATTATGTAGTTTATACCTACTTTTACATTACATCCAATGATGCTTTAGTAATGAAATTTCGGATATGAAAACCCCTTCCCTTGAATCCTTGACTAACACATCTGTTTATTTTACAATTCTACATAGCTGTGTGCTTCATCAGCGTGGCAATCAAAGAGTGCGTGCTGAGCTTGCACTAATCGGTACTATTATTTTGTTATCAGATCGCTAGGGTCGGTCTCCCTTCAAGGTCATTTCCATGGGTAGGGTTACAAGTTCTTTGTGTGAACTGCTATTTATTTGTTGAAAGAAAAATTTGTTTTATAGGTTTTTCGAGGAATTTGATCTTTTCCGGGGGAGAAAATGTGACTTATGTTATTATTTACAATAAACTGTTTTAAACATTAAACTAAAAAGTAGGAGTTGAAGCTGGGTAGTATCAATGAATGTTTCTGCAAACTGAAACAAAATCAAAACAAAATACTACGCTTTTCAGTTGTTTTCTGAAGACTCAGCAGGTGCAGAAAATAGGAAAAACACAGATTACACAAACCAAGGCTGTCTTCCTAAAGATTTCATGTGCCGGATTAGAGATTACCTAGCTCGCTTTAGAAGAAATTAGCTTGAAGGCTGAGGACACACTGATTTATTGTAATGCAAAATCTTCACTCTTTTCAAACAGTAAAGCCACTTCAAAACCTCGTTACAGACAAAGCAAAGCGTATCCAAATACTTATTTCACGGAATTGTTCCGTTTCCACTTTCCACGCCTTTCATCTTAGATAATGCAAGGTAATGTTCCTGTATGCAAACAGTTTCAAGCCTTTATAAGATAAAGGCATGAATGAATTTGGTTACAGTAATCTCTACAGTAAAAGTAACGTGAAGTTAATAAAAGTCTTACCCACTAGTGTGTTATCTATAGGTACATTAATCTTTATGACTGAAGTTTAACATGATATTGATGCAATACCAAAGTAAAAGAGGGTCAAGATCGCTAAGATACGTGCGTAGGACTTACCAATATCTCATCATCATCTCGATTTCCTTGTCCAATATCACTTGAAGTAGACACAATACGTACTCTATCATTACCTCCAAATTTTTAAATGGACTTACAAAATTACAATACAAAAAATTACAGTAATTTAACTGCACCTATGATGAGCTGAAATGATAGGCTAATTAGAAAAATAAATGATGAGCTGAAACATTAAATAAAATATCTACCTAATGTTCAGGTATTACTTCAACTTTGTAAGAACTGAATAGTTGCTAAGTAAGTAGATATGGTTTATTGAATAGTTTCTACAAAGTTGTGTAAACACCCACATGTAGGTAAACAATTTATCATCTTATTCAAATTGTAACATTGACATGGTTACATACATACTTTAGTCACTTACAATAAACATAATTAGTTACATACATATTTCAGACTTGTACCTAGGTTCCTGTAAGGCGAAGTTAAGCTCTGGCAAATATGTATAACGAGATATAATAATATTACATTCGACCTTCACTATTTTCCTTATAATTTACGATGGCGATTTTATTTTATGGATTAAATTTCCGCTCGACCCATAGTTATCGTAAAACGCTTGTCTAGAATATTGTTATTCAACGAGTTTGAAAACAACATTCGTCTAAATTCAAATTCAAATTTACTTTCAATCTTATTTGATGGAAGTATCTTTAGTTTTACATTTACATCAAAAATATTACATCATCCCCGAAGGCATTAGGGGTGAACCTATTACCGTTAAACCCATTCCTAACGGAAAAACCAATTTAAAATACAAATCAAAAATCATTTAATCAAACTAGGCTGAAGATCAGAACTTTTTGAACGTCAAAATTACACAAGGCAGTCCCCCAAAACGCCCGCTCTTCGCCACTCCCTAGTGTTCTGGGAAGAAGAAGTGGCGGAAATAAACTCCCCCAATCCCTATTAAAAGTATGTTCGACCTGGGAATCGGACTCAATACCTCACCAGCAGTAGTTCTTTGCGACTGCAAGACCAAGCTTAGGGTGAACTTTTAACTTTGCTTTTAACTCTGTATAATAAGGATTTTGAATAGCATAGCATAGCATAATCAGCCTATTAATGTTCCCACTGCTGGGACGCAGGCCTCTTCTCTATGAGAAGGAATTGGCTATATTCCACCACGCGACCCTGTGCGGGTTGGTAGATGTCACATGTCTTCGAATTTTTGGTTCTAGGACATCCCGGTTTCCTCTCGATGTTTTCCTTCACCGTTTTGAGAGCAGTGGTGATGAAATAACTTATACAAAGTAATGCGCCTGGCTGGGTGCGAACCCACGACTTACTGATTCTTAGACTTACTGACTTATTTTGAATATCATATTATTTTTACCGATATGACAGTGTACAATTTGGAGGGGGAGAGGAAGGCCAATTAAGATGGTCGGATTGTGTGAGGAATGATATGAAAGAGAAAGGAGTAAATGATGCCGTGACGTCTGACAGGGGAAAATGGAAGAAGAAAACGTGTTGCGCCGACCCCAAGTAGAATCAAAATCAAAATCAAAGCTTTTATTTCAAGTAGGCCAGTTACAGGCACTTTTGAATTGTCGAAACAAAGACAACAGTAAAAAATAGCTACAGTCCCAGTCACAAGGCACAAAAACTGTGAAAGTACTGTAGTTGCCCATTCCCTAACGTAGATCTCTATGGAGAACAACGGGCAAGAAACTCCATGGACACTCTTTTAAATCGGAATACTTTAACAAAACCTTGGTTACATCATTCATTTTGAGATGGTACATTATGTGAGAACGATGCAGCAAGATGTGTACGTTAAAAGTGTCCATAGTAAAAACAATTCAAAAATAAAATAATTAATTCAAATAAGCCGTGGCAAATAAGAGATGACCAGTCACAACTGACAGCGCCCGTTCACGAACATGACGCATGTATCAGCACCATTCAACTCAACCATTTTGAAGGGAACTAAATGATCCGACACACGTGCCACCATCAGCGAGACATTTGAGTGAGCATGACATACTCCTAACCGCCAGGGCACATTCAAGTCAAGAAAAAACGCAGGTTTCCAGCGAATGACAGCTTTCTAGTACATAGTACTCACACAATATGGGCTAGGCGGCTATATAATACAAAAGAGATTGAATTTATACAATGCAAAGATAGTTATACAATCTTCAGCAGCTCCAACAATACTATTTAATGCTATCAATTTAGGCGCTCCTGTTCTTGTGGAGCAGGACCGGCATTGAGCCAAGCATTTTTATCAGTGATATAATCGTCCAACTTGTGAATGCGATAAGGACAGGAAGATGATGATGACAGTGTACAATTTACTTACACGCCTTGTGTTTTCTTAATTGCCTTGAGAATGAGCTCGACTAATTCCTATAAAGTTCATCTCAGTTGTTCAGCATAATTACTGTATGTATGCAGTTCAATTACGCTTAATCAATATTAGGGCCACAGGACCAATTATACCACTTTGCTAAGCCATTGACCTCAGTTTTATTTCTCGAAACCAGCTAGAATATTGGAGTCACTCTTCTGATCGATACTACTGCAGTATTGAGGGTTAATGGTACTTATGCAAGTCTGAGAAGCTTGTTACCTTACTCAGAGATGCATGCTATTTGGTACCTACCTATCTTGCGGTTGGATTGTCTCGTTAGTCAGGAAAAGGAGTCAATAACTTTACGTGAATGTTAAAGGTAGCATATTCTTAGATTTCGGAGATTTTTTGCTAATTAGAAAACAGCTTAATTGTACATTGTGTTTTAACCCGGCGTTCCCACGCCAATGGAAAGAGAGATCTAACATGCCTTTCGTCGTTGAAGTTCTAAAACCACGTAAGTCATTTTAGGCGGTTTTGATTTTCGATGCCGTTTGCTAGAGAATCGGAAGACGCGTTGTTACAGCCTCACAAAAACAAGCAACATCTCTATCTAATTTGAAGTGAACACAAATTATAAAATTAATTAATTACCATTACATGGTATAATTATGGAGTTTTTTCAATCTCCTGTAAAGTTGCTATTTTTGACTTACGTGGTGTTAGAGCTTCAATGACGCTATGGTCTTGCCTCAGGCCCAGTTTTCACCAAAACGGAGACGAGCAGAGTGCTGTGGAGACGTGTACGCTTCGACCAATCAAGAGAGACGTGAGATATGGATTTCAACCAGCGTATTTGGTAGATTCCCGGCTCCCGCACTCTTAGTTCCGCTCGTCTCCGCTCTGGTGGGACCCGGGCCTTAGCCTGTATAATATAATTATGCAGAAGACCATAAAATGTCATTATTAACAACACGTGTTTGATTTCCCAAGCGTGGCGGCCGTTGTCGGTTGTGGGTAGCCTAACACGTGTGGCTGAAGACACTGGAAAAACTGTTCGGTACTGCCATCTGCTAGCAGGTTTGACTAGAAGCTTAAGGTCATAAGGAAAATGCTTATCCAGAAAGGTTATGATGACCATCAAATGAATACTAATTACTGGTAGTTCTTGATCAGAGTCTGTCCCAGTGTTTTCATGCAGAAATGATCAGATCGTCATCATCTGCCTAGCCTTTTCCCAACTATGTAGGGGTCTGCTTCTAGTCTAACCGGATGCAGCTAAATACCAGTATTTTACATGGAGCGACTGGACCTCAACAACCTAGATCAGATATGAAACTTTAAAGGAGATGGAAAACAGCGTGAGAAGACTGGTATTTCCAAAAACCATAAATACTTCTACCAACCCGCACTGGGCCCGGTTGGTAAATTATGGCCCGCTCCCTCTCATACAGAGGAGGCCTGTGTGTCAGGCCAGTGCCAGCAGTGGGAGCGCCGTAGACTGGTTAGCTATGTTCATTCGATATGTTATGATGAGTTGATGACCTCAGCCTTCTCTCAGAAATCGAAACAAGGAAATCATTTCTGTAGTCAAGTTTGAGCTGTAGATGTAAACCCAAGTCATCATTACCGATAAATGATGAGAAAAATAAACAGACCAGAGTGATGCGTAAATCACAATATCTTCCGCAGATTGAGACGCAGTCATAACACGGTAGTAATGTGAACATTTATTCATAACACAGACGAACGGTTGCTTTTTTATGATAGTTCGGTTGATAAACACAGACAGACAGACTGTGAAGTCCACCTGATGGGAAGTATTAGCCTAGTTTTCTCTCACTTAATAAAAACTGTAACACCATTTTTATCAATGATGGCCATGGTATCAATAATGACCTTAGGAAGAAAGTTGAAATGTCTCATGCCACACCTAAAAAAAATGAAATGCAAGGAGCTGTAATTAAATTCATCATCATCAGCCTTGCCTATTTCCAGCTATATTAGGGTCGGCTTCCAGTTGTAATTTAATATTATAATCTTTAATAATCCTTTAATATTTTCCCACGAGACTTGACACCGGCTTACGGAAGGGACAACAAGACAATAACTTCAGACCAGTTAACCTCGTGCTCGTCCCTAACTATAAATAATTGCTCTTTAACTAACTCCGCTGTAATCCCAAAGAGGGAAAGACAAACAAACAAAAACAAACGTATTAAGCGTCCCGCCTGACTAGGACAAAGTTGCCAATCATCATCATCATCCACAGCCCGACTTCACCCACTGCCTCTCTTTGTTTGTACCAATCTCCACGCATCTGTGCCAATTACCAATAGTTTAACAATGTTCGTTGCATTTAAATTTTAACTGAATAACGATGCGTTGACGGCTTTTAGTAGTTGACAAACTTGTTTATGGGTTACCTATTCAAAATGGCAGACACATACAGGATAACATTGAGTAGACTTGTTCATTCATGTGCTACATAAATTGTAGAGAGGTTTGTCTTTAGCCAGGCGTTTGAATATAATTATCTTTTTTCCGATGTTCGGTTCAAGGATGTTGGTGGACAAACTACACAATTAGACAAGGCTGTTAGTTATATTTTGGGATCATTGTGGGCAAAAAATATCGGAATATTTTGGTCAAACAGAATTTACAGATAATATTGTTACGAATATGCTATGTTAAAAATAAATCATCAGAATGATGGACATCTTCCCGGTGACATCGAATCGCAGAAGGCTTGATACTTATGCAAGTGTTAAGTTTGAATGAGGCAGCAACTTTTAAACTAATTTTGTTTGCGTACGTTCCATTTAAAAGAAATTTCGATGGTTGTCAACTTTTGAATCTGCTTTTAAATCCCCCTTACAGATCCCTGACTCTTCTTGGTCGTTCACATGAACGACCAAGAAGAGTTTTGAAAAGATGAACCACAATTCGCGCCGCGGCGTCGCCGTATGATATGAACTTGCGACTTTCGAAGGATCGAACGAACGAACGAACGAACGAACGTCAGGAGATGCGACGTGACACGCGCGTTTCTCTTGTGTCCCTCGCGAGAGTATCGTCACGGCGACGTATACTCTACGCAAATTGTTTTTTTCGTAGTTGCTGTTGCAACACGCGTGTCGTTTAAGCGTTTATCCCGTAGTCAAGCGTTTACGAATGATAATCTATATGTATATGTTACGGCTAATAGCCGAAGTGCGGCTACACCTAGTTTGAACCGGGTACAACTAGGTGTAGCAGTATTTAGATGTAGCGTCGTGTTTTGTCACAGTTCTAACCTAACCTAATCCATTTGGTTGGTGTGTCCCAGAAATAAAAAGGATACCTGCGCACCTAGGTATAGGCTAGAACTAGGTGTAACCGTACTTCGGCTTTTAGCCGTAACATATACATATATAAAAATCACGGTGTTTGTGGTCGTACTCCTCCGAAACGACTCGACAAATTTTTATGAAATTTTAATGGTATATTTGGTAGGTATGAGAAAAGGTCGTAAAGTATATTTCACACTATAATTTATATGGCAGAACAACGTTTGCGAGGTCAGCTAGTAACCTATATTATGATGACAATCAAAGTCAGGTATGAAACATCCGTAATGGTTCACTTATGAGTTTCCATAATATTTTTAAGGGATCACAAACCTATTTGACGCGCTATAATAACAACGTGATATACGGTATGGAAGACTAGTACCTTTGCGAGTAGCTAAGTTCATGAAATATATCAAGTTCGAGATTTTTTACATAATAAATCTTAGATTAAATCAATATTGACATAGCTTTGAAGTGCAGCTGGTATAGACAGAGATGGTGGGATTAGCTGGACGGTTTACAGTACCTAGACCGGAAAAATGCATTAGGGGAAATAAATTAAGCCTTCTCTGGTAGTCTACTGCCTGGGCAGCCATACTTGAAACTAGGTGGCGCTTCGGCATTAATGGTGGATCATAGACCACACCGACACCCGGTGCTCCCGACCAAACAATGTCCCATTCGTTAGAGAGTCCAAAGTTTCCCAAAACTTGCAATTTTGCTGAGGAAATAAAAAACGCCACAGATGCCTCGATTGGCGTGGTCACCGTCAAGATTATTCTTTAAGATGAAGAATTAAAAATTCCTGTTCACCTCCACAGTAAGATGACCAAACCAAACTTGAGGTATCATTCAAAGTGCCGTGCAGTCCGATGCAGTGCATTTTCCGCACTTAAACTGGGCTGAATTAGGAGGGCATTTAATTCGCAGCGGCAAACACATTGGCAACTAGAGTTCAAGGCTGGCCTCAAGTGGTTGCATGCTAGTCTAGTCATTAGAAGGTTAAGGCAAGATTGAGGCGGGCTTAGTAAAGCGGCTGTAATTGATTAATAAGCAATACGAGACACACTCCGTTAATAAGTGATTCTGGTTAGGATGAACAGTTAGGGCCGGCGCTCACTGACGGCGTGGCACTGCATATCACGGCAGGTTGTGCTGCGGCATCCCACGGCGTTCCGTGGCATCCCGTGGCATCCTGCTGAAAGCCCAGCCACTCTGGCATCATTGACAAATCCATCTTTATACGTACACACACACTACACTATCTTACTCTCTCTCTCACACACTCACACACAGCACTCCACATACAGGACACCTTCCACTTCACACTCACACTTCACACAAATACACACGCATTTTTAGTTATATTTTTAATTATTTATTTTTTTGATTTTAGTTTACTTCATTAGTTAGTATCTTTTTCTTGTTATTCTTTTCTTACAATAGTCCTACATGTCCTGCGTTCTAAAACTGTCAAAATCCTAATCTCGGCGAGGAGGGCCAGGAATCCATAGCACAGGGTATCCTAGTTTGGATTCCTGACTCCCACAGACCTTTGTACCTCCAATATTTGGAACACCTCTATGTTGAAACTGTACTTTGTGTGAGAAAATAAATCTTTATTATTATATCAATCAGTTTTGCTCCGCGCGGATTCGAAGTTTGAACCTTATTTCAGTTAGCTTAGTAACCGTAATACCTAGACACAAAGAGACTCATACGCCTCGCGGGATACAATGGCGCGCCGTGGCAACCCGTGGAATGAAACGGCATGACACGTCATGCCGCAGCATCCAGCGGCACGTCGCGTCATTTCGCGGCATTAGGATATCGAAAAAAAAATAACATGAATTCTAAATCATTGAAATAAGATTCAAAATATTTTGATTACTTATAAAATCCTTTACAATGACACGCCGTGCCGTGCCGGCAGTGAGCGCCGGCCCTTACGCGTCAGTTTTGCTGTGTGTCAGTCTGATTTCTAGTATGTTCAGATTCGTGATAGAAGAAGGTAACATTATAGATCTTGTCATAAAAACATTCGTAAAAGTTGTACCGAATTAAATTAAATTTGCTGAGGCAACAAAGTTAGGTTAGCTCCCAGTCTAACCAGATGCAGCTCTGCAGTTGAATACCAGTGTTTCACATGAAGCGATTGCAAATCTGACCTGAAGTTGGACTGAATAATGTATGTAAATCGGAACTGTGCAGCCATTGTAACGTCTACACAACTACGCTGCTGGTGAACATTTCGTATGCATTTAATGTGACCGCCTCTCTAATCCGCCTGCACCAAAGTTGAGCACTCTTCGTAGTCGTAACACGTAAGAAAATAGTCAATAGTGACGTCAGTGGCGTGCCTAGAGGCCAACAATAAGGGAAGCTCATAAGGCAAGCAGACTGTTCAGAAGCCCTAACACCATGAAGAGTGGTAGGCTATAAGGCAAGCCAAGCTCGTAGGCTTCTATGAAAGTACCACCGCTAAGTGACGTTTGTGTGATCACTGAAGTTCTGTAAACATGCTACATTCAGTTAGGTCCAACCTACAATATAAAGCCGTGTTCACACAAAAGTGTTTGCATGACAAAGCATGGCCCTATTTAATATAACTGACAATACGACATATTTGTCGAAAAATTACAAAAGCATCTCGCAGTTCAGCCTATGAGGCTGGCTTCTGCTTAGCCAGTCTAGTCCTGTGGATGCCTTGAGTGTAAGGCCTCCAGCCATGGGCTTAAAACTTATTTAAACAACTAAGCGACCACATCTCTATTTTCTTAAGGTGCTGGTTTCCCCGGTTTACTCCAACTTAGAAAATGTACCTTTGAGAAGCAACTTATAACATGGACTGTCCTTCATGTCTTTCATACATTTTCACGCAGCGACCGACTTACTCTTGGTGTGAATAAGGCCTTACGCGCTGAAACAGTTGTATAATTTTTCACTCTCACCCGATTAGAAACACGAGAGCTGCCAGTCACATAACAACGCCTATGCATGCAAGTACCACGGTGCATTGGGTTAAAAGATGTCAATGGTACATTATTGTTTACAAGTCTCCTCGCCTCCAATTGCCGAGATGCGGGTCATAATATCGCATATGTTGTCAACAATTCGTTTTATATAAATTTAACTTAATAGATATCACACGTGTTTGTAGGTACCATGGAAAATTTAGGTTCGTGATGCTCTATTCTCACAACAACATATCGTTAAAGGCTAGTTCAAGTAATAGACTTCACGCAGCAAAGCCGCTATGACGGCGACTTTCGTTTGCGTTCAGGTGACAAGCAGTATGTATAACAGTTGTGTCAGTGTGTGACAAATCTCGAATAATTTAACAGACCCTGAAAAAACAAAAGAGTTTTGTTCAAACTATGCTATAAATTGTAGCGGCCCTACAAAAACTAATACAGCAACATAGTACAAAAAGTACTACAGCGCCATCTATGACACAAATGAAGAACTACCATTCAAATTCTGAATTGCGTTAAACGTTATCTGCGACTAAAGACCATATTTTATAGAAAAACCCGACAACAACTCGAGCAGTAGCCAACCAGACAACACCAGTCCGGTCGGAGGAACCTGCCTTTCCTATGGGGGATGAAGAACTTTACACCCTGTTCTTCATTCCCATAAAAATCAGCACTTTCCGAACGTCCATATTGCAATAGACAGTCTCACAAGACAGACGCTCGTCCTTTACGTATTCATAGTTACCTAAACTTAAAGCTGGATAGAATTGGCGCAATAAACTCGTCTGCAATTACTGATACTGTTAGCCTGCGTCATCCCACTGCTGGGCAAAGTCCCCATGACTTACGGTTGTTTCGGTCCTAGGCTAATGTGTGGACCACTGGTCGTTGGTTCTGTCCAGTTCGTCCCGCTATCTTCTACGAGGTCTGCCGCGACGACCTCTGGCTGTGTCAGGGCTCCAGAAAGTGGCTATGAGCAGCAATTACTTATAACATTTTATTCCAACTGGCTCCTTCTTCGACAAGTGTCTAGCCCTCCATTAACCATGCCAGGCTTCCAATCTAAACAGAAGCAGCTGAATGCAGGTATTTTACACGGTAGGGCTGCCTCTATCTGACCTCCACAAGTTACTGGATAACACGATACTCCTTGGTTAAAACTTCAGCACTTTCCAACTTATTGAAGTAGGTTATTAATGTTAACGATAGGCGATTCTATGGCATGTGTTGCTCGATATAATAAATGCAAATCGATAAAATCCGAGAATTGATAGGTGATAGGCATTCACCAATAGAACTCGGTCACCTACTGTTTGAAAGAATAAATACGGTACTTAGAAAGGTCTCGGTCGGTGCTTAGTGTAAGTACCTAGGTGTCTACTGGCTAGGTATCTCTTCAATGTAGGGATTGGAAGATGCTGATCATTGACAGAAAGTATCCGAGTGCTCAGTGCGAGTTGTTATACGTATGAACTGGGTGAACTGAATTCATGAACTGGGTTTTTCCACCAGAAGTTTTTAGTAGAAGCCACGGAGTCAGGATTTGTGCTCAGTTGACGGCAATAGGCTTACCCCCTTTTACATGGAAGTTAAACATAACAGGCGAAATGTGGGTGTACTTTTAAGTACACCCACAGGGTACACCTCTGCCTAACCCTTCGGACATTACAGGCGTGATGTTATGTTAGCTCCTTTATCACGCAGCAATAGTGTAGCTTTCCATCAGAGAAAGATTTTTTGAAATCTGTTAAGGGGTTTGGAGATTACCTCCATCCTACCTAACTTACAAACTTTGAAGTATTTTCATTCCTCGATGTCTCATAATAAATAGTCTCTACGACCTCAGACTATGACCTAGCATACCAAGTCTTTTCAAATATATGAAGAATCTTTACATTTAACATAAATTATGTACTTGCATCATAAAATATTCTTATTTATAACTAGCTGTTGCCCGAGACCTTCGTCCGCGTGAAAATATAATAAAATTATTACTTCCCTATTTGACTCGTATTTTGTAATTTTTCTTTTTATTTGCACGGTACCCTAATTTTTTTTTTTAATAATTAACATAAGCCAAACAGCTTCAGTTACTCGGTTACTCCTTATAACATCAGCTATCTGCCAGTAAAAGTCGCGTCAAAATCGGTACGGCCGTTTTGGAGATTAGCCGGAACAAACAGAAAGGCAAACTGACAGATAAAAGATAAGGAAAAAAATATTATTTACGGCACTTACAACAATGCCGTAAATAATATTTTCATACGCATTCAGTAAAAAGCTGTTATTTTGCAATTACAAACAGGCACTTTAGTTTTATTTATTGGTGAAGAAGATGTATAAATAAACCACTGAGAGGGAAAACGTTTTCTCAGAGTACCTACGCACGACAATCACACGTATCTTTCTTTACTACATACCCTAAAGCCTAAACTGACAGTTTTAGGTACCAATTACCTTCATTACCACACACATTACTCGAGTACCTGCCCATCTCCGAGATAGGGATCCTGTAATGAGTGTAGATTATCTCGGCAGCCTCAGTTTCACACAGTTCATCGACCCCGGGGCAAAGGGCAAGGCTCCACTACAAGTCACACATAGAATCGTAGATTGATGTACTATGAATATGATGACATTTGCTTTGCTGGAATGTTTATGTGTAAATGGCATAGTCGTAAAACATACTTAAGTAGGAATGACATATTTCGTAACTATGTTATAGGTAAAAACCTTCGGAAACCAGCGACTCGATACATTGAACGAAAAGCGCCAAATACGTAAATAGAGACCTAAGCCCTCCTACACCTAGGCATGCCACCATAGTGGTGATAAGTCCCCTCTTTGAGGAGTGGCTAGAGAGGCGCCACGGCACCCTCACCTACCGACTAACGCAGGTCCTCACCAAACACGGTTGTTTCGGGAGGTTCCTGCACCGAATCGGGCGGGAGGAAACGCCCGGGTGTTTCCACTGCGATGATCGTCCGGAGGACACGGTGGGGCACACCGTGGAGGTCTGCCCCGCTTGGGCGCAGCACCGCCGTGTTCTCGTAGCGGCGATTGGCGGCGGCAATCTCTCGCGTCCGGCCCTGGTCCAAGCCATGGTCCGGAGCGAGAGGGAATGGGTAGCCGTCACCTCCTTCTGCGTTGCAGTCATGCTAGCGAAGGAGGTGGAGGGAGGTGAGAGGAAAAGAACCTTACGTCCCAGCCGCCGCGGGAGACGCCCTGGGCGTAGGGTGTCACGTGGTGGCTCTCGGCCACCGTAGGCGCGGGCCTGTGGACGGCGAGTTATGGGCTAGCACGCCGTCCGGCTGTCTTATGACGACAGCGTTCGTGTTCCACGCGCGCCTCAAAGAGATGTCAGCAACCACATAGGGGTCCGCATGGGCCGATGCCTGCCAGGGCTGCGGGACTGTTCGAAAGAAATACCGTGGCCTTGGAACACAAAGAGCAAAGTAAAGAACCTGGATGGGTTTTAGTCAGTAAAAGTCTGACACTCCCTTCCGCTCCGCCCAGAGTGGGGGGGGGGGGGGGGGGTCATTTGATGATTTCCCATTCGAAAAAAAAAGCCCACCTACACCTATAACTCCACCGGTCAACTCTACTGCTTTAGTTGTGAGAGCAAATTCGTTCTGGCCAGCCATATCAGGGCACACGCAAGGAAATAGCATTAAAGGGTCGCCGTTACCGAAATCGGTAAGGAGGACTATATATATATATGTATATATAATATGTATATATATAGGTTCAAACAATCATCTTCTATTTAAGGTATGCAATCTTAAATTCACTGAAATTGCAAAAGGGGATGCGTGGTGACGCGAATGGATAAAATAAGGTACATAAGAGGAAGTCTGAAAGTGGCGCCGGTGACTGAAAACTTGTATGGTAATCAGTTATCGTGGTATAGACATGTGATGCGGAGGAATGAGGAAAATGTTCAGTACGAATATTTGTAATAAGAGTAGAGGAAGATCAAAGAAACGATAGATGAGCTGTGTGAAGGATGATATGGCTAGAAAGAAGGTGACTGCTGAGATGACGAATAATAGACAAGTATGGAAGAAGAAGACATGCTGCGCCGACCCCAAATAAATTTAAATAAGGTAGGAGAATGATGAATCTTAAATTCACTCACTAACGAGGCGCCTAGCGCGTTGAGAGCACTTGGAGCTTAAAATGAACAAGAGTTCATAGAGTAAAATGGGAATGAGGCTTGTATTGACGTCCATTATGTTTGGTCAATAGGAAAAGTTGTTGCAATATAAATTGCTCTTAGCAGGCAGAAAGGTCGCAGAATTATTAACACTCACAAAATATCCTGAAGATCGTCTCTGGTCTTTTCTCACCTAGCTTTGGCTACTTACAAACCATAAATCGGTTTCATCTAAGCTACCGTGCTCCACCCTAGGCCGTGTCATCGCTTTACATCAAGCGAGTTGCGGACAAACGTAAGCCTATTAAAAAAAAAAATTGATTCGATGAAATGGGAAAAACTCATCATCTGTTTAGCCTTTTCCAAACTATAGGGTCGGCTTCCAATTTACCAGGAAGCAGCGGAATACCAGCATTTTACATTGAGCAGCTGCTTATCTATCTAGCCTCCATAACCTAGTTACTGATAGGAAGACAACATGGGAAGACTGTATTGTTAGAATATGGGGTAAACTGTTAGCCCTTTGATCGAAAGCGTGGGGAAACCCTTGGAGGAAACCTTGCCACTGCTTTGACTTATAACTGCTTGTCTGTAGTAATATTTGGCTTGAATTTTTCAACAGTTCCACGAGTCATCGTAGTTGTACTTATGAAGGTGAAACTTGGTACACGCACAGACCACGCACAGCACGCACAGCTGATTTGCAAGATAAGAAGATTCCTTACGGAGAATACAAAAAAGATGAATTTTTGAAAATCTACTACCTAAATAGAGCAACAGGGGGACGTGTTGGTCTTATTTGGAATTAGAAACACGGAAGTTGGTACTAAGATTTCAGTTTATAATTTAAAATTATTTGCATCATCGTGGAAACTGATCCTGAGAAGTAATATCTGGAATAAAAACCAATCGGATACACAGTAAACTTAAAATGATAATTTATATGTGCTGAAGCTGTACCACTTCTACCAGATAAAACAAATTGTTTTTCTTTTCACACAACCGTTATTATAGAAAGAAAGAAAAAATTGTCGCAAAGACATGACGTGCATACAAACAAAATAACTTAACAATAATCATACAATAACTTAACAATGATCATACAACGCATAACAAATATTACAAATACAAAAGGACGGCAACAAAAAAAAAAAAATAAGTTAACAGTTAGCAGCAGTTTATAGCTTTTTGCAGTTCCATAATATGCACAGTAGGTACACATGTATGACGCGCATGCTCAGTTATTGACTCTCTATTCATCTGTAAGTACTAATAATTATCATTTAGAAGAATCTTGGTTTTACCTCTCCTTTATCAACAGCCGGTCCTTGTACCTACCCGCTACTTACTGGAAAAGTGTTAATTAGTCTCTATTATTCTGCAGTCTTTAATGATGACAGGCCTTTTCATTTCAGTTCCTTAAAATATTCACACACATTATAATTACCACATTCAAAAACCAGTACGGTTTGCTTAAATACCTATAACTCATTAATTAGAGTTTTTTTTTTGTTGGACGGGCTGATGCGAAGAGGATCTTTTAAAATGTAGTACCTACGTTGAAATCATGATTTACAGGTAAACTAGCGACCCGCCCTTGCTTCGCACGACGGCGGCGCCACCTATAGTGTCCTAAACTCTCCTATGATCTATAAAGCTAGCTGGAACCAACCACACACAATAATTTTAATTGAAATCCGGTGTACGAAAATAGTGACCCGTGATTTTTATATACGTATTCATCATCAGCGTCATTCTCCTGCGCTTATCCCAATTTATTTGGGGTCGGGGCACCATGTCTCTCTTCCATAGTTTTCTATTACATACTCGTTATCTTAGCAACCAACTCCTGTGCAGTGATTTTTATGTAACAAGATTATTATTATTGAATTGATGTCATGATTTCCGCAAAATAACGCCTAAAACTGTGAAGATTGGTTATTGATAGTGCCATTTAGCTTCTTAACATTTACTCAATCTATGAACACGTCCATCACTCATCATTACTTATTAGGAATGCAGTTTACACAACAACTTAGCACCGATTTGGTAAGATTCTCCACAAACTGAATCATCCAATATATTTTGACATGCGGAAAAAATTGGAAACTATTAAAAACGTTCCAATTTTCATCGCTTGTCTTTGAAAGTGGCGCCACCGTGAACTGTCAAAGTATAATGGACACTTTCGCCTTGGCCGCTACTTGACGTAGAAAACAAACAGACAAATTATTATGGTTCAGAAGATATTTGCTTACAACCTACGCACATTACTCAATGCTTGTCGTAAGAGTAGACCATGAAGTCTAGGCTTTGCCAAAAACTGGTAGACCGTTAGGCAAAGCCATATTTTTGGCTAATATTTCAAAAATGAGTTAACAGACTACGTAATACTTTTTGTGGAGGCAGGCAGTCAAGTAGAACTTCTACTATTTCATTTGGTCAGTCTGGGCCTAAATGGTCTGAAGGAACCAAGGAGACCAGTTGTGAAAGGTGGAGAACCGTGCGATGGTGTTGTAACCAAACTTGAAAGAGGTTATGTCCAAAAGAGGATAGCAGTCAATTCATCAAAATGGTTTTCGCAACAACAAACTTTCCTTGTCCTTCTATTTTAGTTTGCAGACTTTGGAATTAGAAGCTATAGTGACCTCAACTATAGTTGCTTTCAAATCAGTATTTTGTACTGGAACATAAGGAAGGTAGCCGATTGATATTCACCAGTTGGCGCCACGAAGCACGCAGAATCACGTCACGTGGACATAATTCATCCATTAGAGAAAAAAATCACGTCGTACCATAAATATAAATAAATCCTGATTATGCCACCTAATCACGCGCAAGATGGCCGATTATATCAATTTACTACATAGTGAGAATACCTTGTTTATAGCAATCTATTTATATAATTATAGTTCTTAGGTTTTTTAATTAGAACATCAATCTATTTTAATTGAATGCTCTTGCGTTTTGATTTCCATTAATTTTCAAAGAAAACGACATTCTAAGAGGTTTTCTGATTCATCTGATTGCTGACCAAAGGTCACTAATGAGAAACATCCCAGATGCCACTTGACTATGCATTAGTTGGATAAGTTGTTTGGTACATTGAAAAGATATCTTAAAATGGAACAGCTATGAATATAAGCTATGAATGGCTATTCTATGCTGTACTTATACGTATGGGCTTTTTGGCTTAATAGAATAGAATAGAATTTCTCTGTATTCGAGTATCCATGACTCAAAAACTGTTAAGACTAAAAAAATAAACTCAACTACACTAAACTACAAACTAAACTTACGACTATGTTAACGTACTCGTCGTAAGTAAGCACATATAAACAGACGTTACAACAAATAACGGTGGATCACATACAAAATAAATTAGAAAAATGATCAATGATCTCCTCTGAAACTTATAATTCTCCAGCCCTCAAGTTTCCCAATTAATTTGGGGCCGGCGCGCGGCGCAGTATGTCTTTTCTTACATAGTTCTCTATTAGTCGTCATCTTAATATTTAACTCTTTTCCAGCCTTTGTAATAGATTACCTCAGAAACTTGTCGTCCAATTCAGCTGTACTGTTTATTTGTGCCCTCATTATGTTCTATGATCTAATTACCTATGTCACATAAATGCAAATAATTATTGAACAAACAGACAACGATCACTGAATAGAAACCTTTTGCAGCCATACATTAGCATAAATTTTATAGCAATTTGTACGTAATCGTCCGACCTATGCGTGCAGGGTGGCCCTAAGGTCAACCGAGCAACAATGGCAAAGGGAGAGCCGTAATCATTATGTAACGTTTATAATAACAGCCTGCCTATTTATTGACGGTTTGAAACTATAATTTTAAGCCTATTGACGGCTTCAAACTATAATTGTAAAGTAATTGTTTGAGGAAACGCGTAGTTTCATATCAACGTTACATCAAACACGATCTGTTTGATTTAAAGTTGAATTAGCTAGGTGCTAAACACCGTGAAATGTTTATGATTTTCAGCAGTGTAGCGACAGCGAATTTGTTTCGATAGTGAGCGATCGGGCGTGAAAAGTGGAAATTGCTGTATTCCGTTAGACTCAAAGCCGAACCCAACAAGGTTTGGCAGATCATGATGCAAATGAAGCTTCACTGGCAATAGTTAATCTTCAGACAAAAACAAACAGCATGGATATTCATTATCCGTATTGTACCTTTACTATTTCTACGTGGCTCATAATTGTCATCAAGTCATCATCACCCTGATTTTCGAAATAACTATCATTTACATTTTTAAGATCACAATACGATTGGTGACAAGGAACTTGTTCCACTGGAAGATCTCGCTGCTCTTATTTTTCACTTAAATGACATAATTTAGATCAGTATCTTTTCTGAACATTCGCAAAAAAGCCCTTAACATTGAAAACCTGTAACGAAGGTTTACAACGTCCAAAAAATATTTCCAAATTCCATTTCCGTCACCTTTCGTTTGTTTATTTTTAGCGCCGAATTGACCAAGTAGGTCTGACCATCACCAAGTATGGTATGCAACCTTCTTGGTGGCCAAGTTTCGCGGGCCGTCGCATACTTGATTACAGTCTTTTAATCTTGCTATAGAAACATGTGCCTTGTGGAATTACTCGTCTTGAACTGGGCCAAGGAAATGATAAACATTTGTAAGTATAGACCACTGTGTGTTTAAGTGTTTGTTGTTTGTTATCTTTGTTATCTTTTATGTTATGGGTGTTATAAATGTCCAGTTTATTCTGAGCCCCCCTTATAACTTAATGTGCGACTCTTTACCGTTGTCTAGGATTGCTGACAGTTGTAACTCCGAGTCTGATTATATTACTTCTAGGCAAACCATTTTGAAATCGAGAGTATGGTAATCGTAATTTAAGATACCAATAATGAAGGGCCGAAAATCTTTAACTCTGTGTAAACGTTTTATTCTAGTTTCTTTTCTGTCACACTCCTGGGCAAAGGCCCCTTCACTCCTTGCATTTCTCGCATTTCTATTTTTGTTCTTGTTTTTTACACTAAATTTGCTTGTGTTTGGCTGCGATGCGACTCGCCTGATGTGAAGCGATGATGCGGCTTAGGGTGAAGCACGCTTGCCTAGAAGAAACCGATTCACTCGAACTTTGAATAGATCTAGATTCAGATTAGTGAAGGAACCAATGCCGTGTGCACGACGAGATTAAAACATGACGATCTTACAATCAAACTTCAATCCCTGTGGGGAATAAAATTTGTACAAATCTTTCATTGCTCTTCTTCGTTACAAAAACTCTTGTCCAAAATTTCTTGGTTTTCATTGTTCAGGCTGTGTTGCCTGTTCGATTACCTATCGGGAATCATCGCACTGCCACGTTTAGTTGATTGTCATTAAGATTCATTAAATTATTAATTCTTGTAACTTAGTAAATAAATATGATCTATGTCAATGTGACTATTGGACTGGAATGGATCCATTATCCTATTCTATGGTAGGTACCTACATCCTCATTGAAATGTTGGGTCTTTACAAGTCTTTAGTCTGTCAAAGGTAAATGAATTTACTTTTCTGAAGAACAAAATAATGCGAGTGTTAATAGATATTTGAGATTAGCGAAAATATCCATTTGTATTGAACCTGAACTAGCACCGTCTAGTGACAATAGTTGGAAACATAATTCATACAAAATAATACAGTTTATTTTAAGGCGTTCGAGAAGAATTTGTATGAATCCTAGCCCTAAACCTACAAGCCATTGTAGATAATGGAGAATAGTTATTATTGGACCTTTGGTATAAAGAAAGTGTTGCTCTATATCCTATTTTCTGCAACTGGTTTACTGGTATAATTTATTTAGATAGGTAGGTAGGTACCGACTCTAGTTATTTACTTTTTAAATCTGGTTAGGGTCGCTCGAGGCCAGTTAAATATAACTTTTAGGTGTAAAGACATAAAATCTCCACGGCCAGTGTGATTTAAAAGGTTAATATGTAATTCAGCTTGTTTAATAAAAACGAGGGATTTACCCTCTCAATTCTGTCCGAAATATATGTATGTAAATGCAATCTCATTGCTGGCGTGGGCAAGTTATGAAGATTAAATCGTATAAGTAGGTACCTCGGTAAAACAGGCTTATATTTGTCTTGGGACTTGATTGATCTTTGACAGTCGTGTGCCGGAAAGTGAGAAAAACCGGCCCTTTCAAGGTGTATCCTGCTACTGAGTAGGTAAGTAGAATGTGGAGGTCAGATAGGCAGTAGGAAAGTTGGAAGCCAACTCTGTAGCGGCATTACACAAAAGTACTACAGCGCCATCTATGTTCCAAATGATGCACTAATTTCAAAATTCTGAATCACTCTACTAAACACTGTTTTAAGCTTTCATGATTTACAACTGAACTTATACTGTGACTTACGGGATATCTTCCGTGATTGTTCATTATTCAGTCATCCCGCGCAACAGCGTCGAAATACCGGGAGCTCAAAATAATGTACAATCACGAAAGATAGGTACCTATCCCGTAAGTGACAGTAGGTATAAGTTCACTCTATTAAAGTTATCCTTGGCATAAGAGCACATAGAAAAATTATATGTTTGTATATTATTATTATCTATCGCACGTGGCTAAATACCATAACACTACTAAACATACAGAATACACTACTCGAGGTTGTATCATTCATAAGACCCGACCATGTTTATAAAACAAATGCCAATGGGCAATCTTGCCAAGCCGACGCCAGTGGTCAAGCTATTTACTATAATTTCACGGTATATTCCAAACGTGTAGAGTGCCTATAGAAATACAAACAACATTGTCGAACGAATTGCTGGAAATTAGAAAAGCCACTTTAGACACAGTTTTGTTCGGGCAGGCGTTAAGGCATGAAGGGGTTTTGGGGTCTTCCGGGCTCCCCAAAATTGTCTTAGTAATTTAGAGTGCCACAGTGTAAACATATTAAACTTATACTGTCACTTACGGGATATCTTCCATGATTGTTCATTATTTTGAGCTCCCGTTATTTCGGCGCTGTTGCAAGCGCCATGATCGCGGTTCCACAGGAGAATGCGGGTGGATGGAAAATAAATAATAATAACAAAATCTAGAGCTATAAAAAATAGTACCGGGAGCTCAAAATAATGAACAATCACGGAAGATAGGTACCCCGTAAGTGACAGTATAAGTTTAGTTGTAAACCGTGAAAGCTTAAAACAGTATTGGTCTGTATTGGCAAAAGTTGCTTTCGTAGATAATTATGATTATCTATTTTAGGATATTTGTACTTTTTTTTTCAAAATTATCACTTAAATCTCGAACTTTATTTGCAATCAATAAAGATTTGACTAACTAAATACCTACATTATTAATTAAAAACTATTAGATAACCTAAAATAAAGAAACTAACAACAAACTATTTTAATAGGTAACTGACATTTGATCCCCGTGAACTAATACGACTGTATATTTGTATAAAGTTACGCACGGGGACACCGTGCACCGTGAGAAAAGTCATGGTTGCTCTAAAGATTCTTGACAGTTCATGAGACGATCGAGTGACGGATGCTGAGAGAGAAATATCACATAGGTATCTTGAAACATGGACAGGGGCACTAGCTGTTCGTTCAACTCCTGGAGAACTAGTCCTCCTGTTCTCCAGGATAAGTCAACAACATGCCTTTTTGATTAACTGATAACTGCATAGCAGGATTAGCAGGTATCCAAAAAGTCAACGACTGGACTTTTCCTGTGGCTACAACGGTTATAAAAAGCACCCGACCTTACAAACCTATCTCCAAAATCCACCCTGTATAAGCTCACGTGCTAGTTAACATGCGATATTAATAAATAAATCCTTGTCGCACGATTGGTAAGTAAATAATAATTACGAAAATAAAGTTGACCTTGGCAACACACTAGGAAAACAATAAAAAAATAAAGATTAAAATAAAGTAGGTAGGTACCTAAACTTATCTATACAAATTAATAAAATTGAAGTGTCTGTTTGTAATTTCAAAATAACAGCTCTTCACTGAATGCTCATACGGTACTAAAAACGAAAAAACATTTTTTTTTAATTTTTGTCTGTCTGTCTGTTTGTTTTGGCTTTTCTCCGAAACCGATAGACCGATTTTGACATGTTAAAAGGAGAAACTTAGGCTACTTTTATTTTAGAAAAACGATTAGGCTTCCGTCATTCCGTGCTAAAAATGAGAACCCATGAAATTGTTAACAAAATCCGATCAAATAAGGAAGTTTTCATTTCTATAATATTAAGTTCACGCGGACGAAGGTCGCGGGTAACAGTTAGTTACGAAAATAAAGTTAACCCTAGCAACACACAAAAATGAAAAAAAAATAGGTACCTACCTCCATCTGATTATCATAAATTAGGTAGGTATGATCCCCAAAGTGTTTCATTGATAAAACAATCGGACATGATCTCCGATAAGGTAGTAGGTACATGCTATTGCAAACGTGTTTCCCCAAATCGTTTAACATTATCTTGTGCATCCGCCAGTAAACAGTAACAGGTAAAATAAACACGTTTTGATGATTTCTGATTGCCTAAGATTTACGAAATAGATAGGTAGGTAGGTACGTACTGAAATGATGAAACGAAATGATATGATGATGAAATGATATTCGGCTCTCGTTTGACCACTATCTCACCTCATGGTAAGTGATGATGAGTTCGACGACCTCTCTTTTTACCTATTCACTTAAGGTGGACGCGTCTGGGTAGCCCGCGAAATTCTATTACGTTTTTTGCACTGCACGTCGCGTTGCAATTTGCAGGTCAGTGTCAGGGTGTATGTTGATTAAAATATTATTCGCGTCCGTAACAAATATGGTAAAAAATAAAGATATTCGCGGGCTACCCTAGCGCTTCCTCATTACCTACTAAAAGAATATCATTAACGACATACTCAGCCTATTTTGTCCTACTATTACAGGGTACATTAAACTTTCCTCCTTTGACGGTATTCTTCCTTTTTTTGTGGCAAATCCTGTCTGGTTCTTTCTGACAATCTAACTAATCTAATCTAGTTATTTTTTGCTTAGTTTTTCTTTTCTTTGCTGCAAAAGGCGCCTGGGCGGTTTGGGATAAGACCAGATAGTGTGGGATTCTAACCACACTAAAACCACCCCAACAGCACATGGCCCTACTCCGCTTAAACACATGGTGACCACCAGGTCTCGGTTCTCTTAAAACACCACCCTAGAACGCCCATCCACAACTCCACATAAGGGCCCATCACATCTTTAGGGAAGTCTCCCAACCCCTCTGGACGATCGTGTACAGTCGAAAAGCGGTTTCCCCTAAAGCCTCCCCAACACCTACAGCAATAATTCGTCAGATAAACCTAATTTACACAAACTTCTTTAGGCAATGTTTCTTAGTCTGGAAAGAGATTAACGTCCGCGATAAACTCAAGGTCAAAGGTCAACAGATAACGAAGCTTTTAGCATATTTAGCTAAGCAGACAAAGCTAAAGGTAAGTATTTGCCAGCTGAATTCACAAACAGTTCCGATTTCCAAGGTTTCGTGTTAATGTAGCTTTTGGAAAAATGTGCCCTTCGACCTTTGCAATGTTAGGGTAGGTCAGATCTTTAAAAAAGTATCGCGCACACTAACTTTTATTCTGAATGAAAAATTAATCACCTTTTACAATGTGACCTCATTATGGTATGGATTTCGTTTTCAGTCCACAATGGAATTACAAGTAGGTATTTGGTTTTACAGTGAATTAGTAGGTCAATAACCTTAATTAATATTTCAACAAAATATTCGCTCTTCCTACACCACATTTTGTATCGTAATGTTTTACTTTTTATTACATATTTAAAACATATTCTGCTATAGGTACGTGATGAGGACTTCAGTCAGAAACAAAAAATTGGACATCATTTCAATTTTAAAATTAAGATTGAATAAAACAAAAAAAGGTACCTGATTCTAAAAATGCGTTGTAAGCATGCCAATTAAAATCAACCAGTTTACATTTGTTCATTTTATTAATAATACCAGTATATAGGATAATTATGTATTATTAAAAAAACTATAGGTGCCAATTAATAAAATGTCATGTTGATACATTGTAATTCCGAATGGATTTTTAATTATTTTAAGTAAACCTTTGTAATGCCGACACATGACCGTATTTTAATCGATTATAATGAACACAGAGACCGTGTCATTGATTTTGTGACACAATTTGCCCTGGTAGGTAAATGTGAATAATTAATAATAGGCTCTGACAAGAACAGAAGTTCTGACAATGATGCCCATTATCCCCTCAAGGTCAAAGTCAAAATTATTTATTTGCGGTAAAAGTGGTTCAAAAGGTAGTAAAAATAAAACATAGTGCAATGACACATTTCGCCATAAAAATATGCAAAAAATTATAAATACAAACATTAAATTAGGTAGCAGTGGCGAAGGTTCCATACAACTCGATACCTACCGGCTTCCCTTTGAAAAATGGCACAATCAGTATTTTATAGACAAATAATATAATCACATTAAAGATATGTACTCCGGCTTACCTCTTACAAAAATTGACCCTTCGCTACTGTTAGCGAAGAGCGAGCCTATTGCCATTAGTCGGGCACAAATACAAACTCCGTGGCTGCTTCTGAGAAATTCCGCATAGAAAAACCAAATAACACTTTGCCCGACCTGGGAATCGAACCCGCGACGTAACTAATGATCAGCAGTTACACTTGCGACCACCAGACCAACGAGGCAGCCAGAGTAGTATGATAGTTTATTACAACGTAAGTAATTATTATGTATACAGGGTGTAAACAGACATTTTCACACAGCCGTCAACCAAGCATTCTGTACATCATACTAAGTAACTTTACGCAAAAATTATTGCTGGAATCGACTTTTTTTTTGGGGTGAAAAATACGTTTTTATTTATTTATTTAGGATCTCCAACAAAGGATAAACACACGAAATAAATAATCAACGACAAAAGTATCACGTAGGTGTACTCCTTCACTTACAGGAGACCACAACATGCATAATAAGATGTACAACTAAGCCAACAAAGTTATAGTAGCATTTAAAAATTCAAATGATATCAAAACACAATATTTAGTACTAAAATTAAATTAGAAAAATAAATAATTAACAAAGTCATAATAGCAATTAAAAAATCGAAACATATTTGGAAATAATGTTGGAAAAATAAAATTTAAAAATAAATTAACAAAGTCATAATAGCAATTAAAAAATCGAAACATATTTGGAAATAATGTTGGAAAAATAAAATTTAAAAATAAATTAACAAAGTCATAATAGCAATTAAAAAATCGAAACATATTTGGAAATAATGTTGGAAAAATAAAATTTAAAAATAAATTAACAAAGTCATAATAGCAATTAAAAAATCGAAACATATTTGGAAATAATGTTGGAAAAATAAAATTTAAAAATAAATTAACAAAGTCATAGTAGCAATTAAAAAAAAAAAAAAACAACAGTTTTAAGGTAGGAATCGATGGAAAGCACTCAAAGGATTGTGCTGATGGATGGATTAATAGTACGAGGGTCGTGGAGGTGTGTAAAGTAAAAATCTTACATTAAAAACATGTATTTTAAAAAAACTTGTGAAAATGTTGGAACTTTTACCCCTAATATCTCCGTAACTAAAAGGTTCCCAGGTATGGTCTAGAACAAGGTTCTCAGGTATGTTCTAGAACAATAAAATATCGTGCGTTTCGGTTATGTTAAGGGTCTATTTACACCCTTTAGATACAAACTAGCAGTAGCGAAGCGTCAATTTTTGTAAGAGGTAAGCCGGAGTACAAATCTTTTATGTGTATTTGTGTGCGTTTTTGTATGTGTATATTATCTGTCTATAGAATACTGACTGTGCGATTTTTCACAAACAGTTCCGATTTCCAAGGTTTCGTGTTAATGTAAATGTAATGCTTCCAAGAGAAGCCGGTAGGAATCGAGTTCTACGGAACCTTCGCCACTGCAAACTAGGCATTCTAAAATTATAATTCTATGAATAAGCATTAGGTCAGGATTCAGAATATATTTATTTTAGTGGTTATTTAAATGTACGTTCATTATTAAATTAAAATTGTCTAGACTTATAGTCATCAATTTAATTAAATTGGCTGATTTGTCATGCACGTGGCTTGCAAGCATGTGGATTGTGGACCCAAAGACTTGGCAACATCATTGTTGAAGTTGAAACTACTTGTTATTGTAATAAAAATAAAAAGATCCTACATTTTTGCATTTTCAAACAATTTATTTCGTTGTTTTGTTCAAATGGTTAAGTTTAAATGACCTATTCTATATTTTCTCAGTACGGTACTATAAGGAAAGCTGGAAACTAAGCGCGTCTTATGTAATTTTCCCGTCTAATTTTGTAAGAAATTCGTTCGTTATAGATCTAATTTTGCTCCTTTGTAGACTTTTTGAGCCTGAATAGAGTCGTGGTCTCCACGGAGCACTCGAAAGTGATATTAAATTCAGATTTTCAGCTTAACAGAACACGAACGCGTCGCGCGTCGTCGTGCCGCAAAGAGGGCTTCTTCCAGTTTCTCGGAGGGATGTGTGAAAAAAATTGTGTTTCGTAAACAAAAACTAAAAAATTAGGCCTGTATTAAATAAATTAATATAGAATGTGCCTAATACTTATTATACGTTTTGCTGTTGTTTTACAAGCTCATGTTAATTTCCTCGTGGAAAAATCCAGCGTGAAACACGATTGGTCACAACCGTTAATTTTGTGAAACGGCGATTAATCTGTTAATTCCATTCATTTCCTTTTTATTGTCTTTGGCTGGCGATGGGTGACGGAATTTTGTATTATCATCGTTTCAAAAAATGTTTCTAGAAATCATCGGAAAAAGGAAGAATTTGATAGGTATTTAATTACCTATTTAAAAAGGTAATTATTAATAATGATGTAAGCGGGGGCATTGATATCATTTGCATAAAAATAAAGATATTCATCTAAATGAATGAATTCAGTATCCAATTTTTTATCTATGAATAGGATCTACTTCTTCTTTGACCTACGTCCTACAGCTATAGAAGACTTGGAACTCGTTACAGACTGACTGAACACGGTGTAAAGTTCTTCGTCCCCCATAGAAAAGGTAGGCTCCTTCGACCAGACGGGTGTTGTGTCTGGTGGGCTACCGCCCGACAGTTGTTATCGGGTTCTTGCGTATAATTGTGCTTATGTCGCCGATAACTTTGATTGCGCGATCTTGCGTCACACTCAGAGATGTAGTACCTTTAGCTGTTTGTGAATGAGGTTGTCTGGGAGAAGAACTAAGCTACACACACCCATAGTTATTGCTGCCAGCCATCGAGTTATGACTAGACAGGGTGTAAACAGACCCTTCACATAAATCACATAGCCGTCAACCAAGCATTCTGTACATTAAACTAAGTAAGTTTACGCAAAAGTGATCGCTGAGAATCAACTTTTTTTTTTGGGGTGAAAAATCACGTTTTACGGTAGGCCTCGATGAAAGCACTCAAAGCATTCGTGCTGATGGATGCATTGAATAGTATGGGTTCGTGGAGGTGTGTAAAGTACAAATCTTACATTAAAAACTCGTACTTATTAAAAAAAAAACGGTTGAAACTTTGACCCCCAATATCTCCGTAACTAGAAGGTTCCCAGGAATGGTCTAGAACAAAAAAATGATCGCAATGACGGGGAGAACAAGTGCCATTTGGCTATGTTACGGTCTATTTACACCCTTTATGTGTTGCCATCTGGCATCATGTTGAGCTAAGTCATCTAGGCATTAAAAGGTTTAGTTTATTTATTTTATTTTGTTTAGTTTTAAGGTGTTTTTATAATTTGTTTTAATGCCAATAAACACACCTTTCTTGTTATAAGAAATAAAAATTTAAAGTCAAGTCACAGGCTCATGAGCGGCATAAAAACTATGACACACGGAAAAGAAAGATGAGCACTTAAAAAAATACAGTTATTGCCTCTGTGTAACATTAATCTTTGTCTGAAAGAAAGCAACGAATATTTTCATAACATAAATCATTTTCACGGAAGTTTGTTTTCTCACTCCGTCGAGTAACACAACGCTCGGAATGATCAAGACGAGATGATTGCTTACCCGTGGCGAAGGTTCCATACAACTCGATTCCTACCGGCTTCCCTTTGAAAACTGGCACAGTCAGTATTTTATAGACAAATAATATAATCACATTAAAACAAAAATTGACCCTTCGCTTCTGTTGCGTACTATATTTTCTCTATAATTGGGAAAATAATAACAACTTTTCAACTCTTCAAGGTTAAGCCGCGCTTGCCAAGGTCGGTC
This sequence comes from Noctua janthe, assembly GCA_910589295.1. NCBI lineage: Eukaryota > Metazoa > Arthropoda > Insecta > Lepidoptera > Noctuidae > Noctua > Noctua janthe. The sequence goes on along the minus strand of OU342556.1, from coordinate 3,817,278 downwards.
TGCATGGGTGACCATCCATTACATACCGAGTTTCCTCCGTGCGTTGGAAAGCAGTTTAAGCCGTTGGTCCCGGCTGTCATTTGTAGATATTTGACAGTCGTTACGAGTAGTAGTGGTCCAAAAGTCTGACAACAAGTCTTACCAAATGTTGCCGTATTACTGGGTCGTGGAGAGCGACTAGGCAGTCCCTCCGTTTAAAATACTGGTATTCAGCTTCATCCGGTTAAACTGGAAGAAAGGCTAGGCAGATGGACCCATCGTCATCTGCCTAGCTAGCTTATGTTCGTTCTAGCAATATTTTAAGTATCTGAATACTATCTTGTGTGTGTGTGTCTGTTCAACACAGCTTCAATTGGGCCGATAGAATCTGCTGTTTTTTTATGGTTTCAAATCCGACTATGTTTATTGCACATTGCTATAGTTGGCACATGTTTGTGGTGGCAATCTTTTATGCCGCGTTGACACAATCAGAGTATGCTCCGACCGAGTAGACTCGGATACCTACTATTCTACTTGGACGAAACTCGTATTGTCACAACTCATAATCCGAACGCACTCGGATGGGTTGGTTTGGGTTGCCACAATACGAGTTGCGTCCGAGTAGTAATACGTATCCGAGTACAGAGAAGAGATACTCTAATCGTGTCAACGCGGCTTATCATTTACAATTGTTTTATTCCAACTTTGTAGTGCCACTGCTGGGAATAAAAATGTTAACCAAAGCCTGCCATTCTTTTCTCTATGCTATCAATACCAAAGATTGTAGAATACGGACTCTGTATCCGAAGACGAAGCGTTGGAAGGTCTTCCTCCCCCAGGTGAACGATGAACAGGCGCGGGAATCCGCTGGGTACGCAAGGCACAGGACGGGTCTATGTGGCGACGCTTGGGGGTGTCCAGCGGTGGACATCTTTAGGGTGAAATGTTGATGCTGGACTATTATTAAGTAATTCCTATGTAAGTTATTATATTGTTTTGGTGTATATGGCTGAGCAATCCCATGCCAGATTGAATTTGCTGATCAAATCTCTGATCTTTTATTCCGGTATCACATCCTTGTAGGTATAATAACTTAAAGGCATTAATTTGATTGGTTATCCGAAATAACAATCATGGCATTAATTAGTTGATAAATAGATTAAAATTAAGAAAGATAGCAAGCTTTTGAAAACAACCTATCTAATATAATCTTCTTTTCCAAACTCCAGGTTTAACCTTGAAAACGAATCTCTATCAGAAAGTTATCGACAATTTGAAGCACAATAGATTAGGGGGCAATGGTTCGGTCGTTTTTGATAATTCCCGTAAATACATGATCAGGCGCCGAATCTTATCACTCAGTGTCCGGACTCTGTAAGGGAGCGACGCGTGTTCTATATTTGAAAGTGGTGATAAGCGCGTGGTTATGGGTACGGTGCACGAAATGAAAATTATTTCCGGGGAGGAGATGTTTACGGTTAGTGATCTTTTTTTAAATTATTTTTCAATTAAAAACACTGTTGTGAGAAAGAGAGACGTGAGATGTATGGTAATTAATTTTTCTTCCCGAAAAAATCCTGAAACCATCGAGTAAAGAGTTTCATGTGCTGTGGACTGGCAATATAAGTACTAGAGAGTGCATTGTGGAGTAAAATTTTATGAACTGCAGAACTTTCTGTATTTATTGTTATTTGTTTGACTTAAAAAGCTTAGATGGTTGATAAATGTTATTTTATGTTTCCATATATTGCTCTGCGTACCCATTATGGAACAACCGTTATGACTACCCTTTCACCAGATAGTTAGTAGTACTGTCTCGTTGGTCAAGCGCGACTGCTGAGCATGAGGTCCTGGGTCCGATTCCCGGGTCGGGCAAAGTGTTATTGGGTTTTTCCATAAGAAATTTTTCATTAGCAGCCATGGAGTCTGAATTTGTGCACGATTGATGGCAATAGGCTCTCCTCGCTTACATGGGATTTAAACATAACGCGAAAACTGCGAAGGATGAATAGGCTTTATTTGAATACTCCTAACAGTCCTAACTACGAGTAGCTATACATATAAAACATATTATTATTATACATATTAGAACATGCATGAAAACCTTAAAAGGAAGGAAAACCTTAAAAATCAGTTAGTCCTTTAATTATTCTGAACAATGGATAGTAAATTACTCACCTAGTACATAGTTTTAGAATTAATTACAAGACGATCATTTCTTTATAGACTGGTATCCCCAAATAGTAGGTACTGCCGTTTACGTTGTGTTGTGTCACATTTACTACAAATGCCTGATATGAAATGAAGCAACATATGTTTCTAATCAATATGTTATCGGAGATTATACTGCCTGCAATACAATACGTTTTATATCAAACAAATATCGCGTTTTATAACCTATACCAATATTGTAAAGAGATATTTGTTTGTATGTAGGGGGTAATCTTCGGAATTACTGATTCGATTCCGGAACTTTTTTTACTAACGGGAAGCAAGCAAAAGCTAGTGTGGAATAAACTAACAAAATATTGGTTAAACGGTCGTAAAAATCGATTCAGGTATCGATAAGTTGTTGTGGATTAAAGTAAATAATAATGTACATACTGTGTGTATGTAGGTGACATGAACCCTGAAAAAACACTCCCTCTTTTTAGCGAACCGTTTAAAAATATCAAGTGTTGGCAGTTTGGCACATAAAGTTCATAAAATAAATTGTGTTGCGTCTAGCTATGAGGTATATAACTAAACTTCTTAATCTAGGGTCATTGACCCATTTAAATACGATAACAGTAATTTATGACCCCGCTGTTTTTTAAATGTTTTTGTTTTTTTTTTTGTATAAGTAGGCGCGGTATAAATAAAGATAAAACAAATGGAACACTATTCTCGTTTAATGTATCTGTGGTTATCAGAGAAGTGTGGCCAGATTTCGTTTTTTTTTTAAGTGTGGTGGACGGGTCGCAGAACATCAAATTGAATAATTACTTATCTCCATTTTTATAGGTACGTCCATGCTTATCTCCATGATAATCATAAACGCAAAAAAATACTCAGCTGTCCCTACTAGGGTCGAGTAAGTATTGAAATTTTGTATAGGAATTAGGACAGCCATAAAGTGATAAGGAGAAAGTGGTTCAGTTTGATGGCTCGGATACACTTTTCTGGTATACTCCGTCATCATTCTTCTGCCCTTATTTGGGGTACCTACCATTCATTTGGGGTCGGCGCAGCATGTCTTCTTCTTTCACGCTTCTCTATTACTCGTCATTTCATCAGACACTTGCTTTCTTGCCATATCATCTTCGGGTACACGATGTGTATTTAAATTGCCGAAAACGCCCACAAAACTAAATAGTAGAGACATAATAGAAATGGCGACCTTGACCGGGCGAAATATTTGCCCGTGTACCTAATAATAAATTATAACAACCGGTTCTGTATAAACAAGTCGTTTTGTAGGCATATTTTAATGTTAATTTATAAGTCGTTTTGATTTACGGTCACCGGTCACCGGCTTGAGGTTAATTTATGTAGGATTAAGGTAATAGGTAACAGTGTTGAAGAATATGCTAGCTATTGGCCGTTTTCACATTACGCGATAACGATAACGACACGATATCGTGGACTGGGGCTGCAGTCTCGACATAGATAGCGACAAAAATCGGTCGTTAAGTCATAACGATGTCAAATTTCTTTAATAGATTTTCAACTTTATTTCGAAACGTTAAGGTTGAAAATCTATTAAAGAAATTTGACATCGTTATGACTTAACGACCGATTTTTGTCGCTATCTATGTCGAGACTGCAGCCCCTGGTAGTTTCATTTATCCGACGATATCGAGACGACATTAACCAACAGCTTGTATGCATGTGTTATGCCACTGAGCAGTCTCGACTGTCAGCAACCACGTAGGGGTCCGCATGGGCCGATGCCTGCCAGGGCTGCGGGACTGTTCGAAAGAGATACCGTGGCCATGGAAAGTAAATAAAAAAAACAGTCTCGACTCTCGAGTAGGTACTAATCGCGTCCCGCCAGCAACTTATATCGTTACAAAACGTAGGGAACTACCAGTCCTAAGATATCGTGTCGTTATCGTTATCGCCTAATGTGAAAACGGCCATTAGGTAAGGACTGACCTTTTTCCATTTTGGGGCACTGCTCTGTATTGTCATCATGTGGAGGTTTACATCTCTACAGTCACTAGGTATATAAAGAACTAACAACCAAAGCCAATTTTCAAAGCTTAAACTTGGCACCGGTTTTGTTTGACATTTAAAACCTCCCAAACCTACTAATAGTGTAGTGCTGAAAAATTGCCAACAGTTGGCACGATATCGGTTAGGTAGACCCCTTCACCTGCCGCTCTTCAAGCAATTTGGCGGGAATTTCGTGGATGCCATTTTGTTACAAATGATCTTTGGAATTTTAGATAGGTAGGTACTTAAGTTATAGGTTAGGTGCTTATTTATCTATTCCCTATCGGTTGTTTTAATGTACTGGGTATGTTATGGAGTTTAGACGTATATAAGCATGATAAACATGGTAGGTGAGGAGCTCGTTGGTAAATAATAACAGCCGCAAGGATCGGTCTTTCGGTCCGTGGATGGGTGAACAACTGAACATACTGGGCCTATTTGGCGCAACCGTGAGACACACAATATTATCTCTTTTTTGTTTGTTGTTTTGTTTTAACATTTTTATTGTATAAATTTAAGATATTTAATTTTTTAATAATTTTTTTTGTGCTTGTTGAGTGCACTTGTGGCATGGGCCAAATAAATATGTTTTCTTTCTTCTTTCTTACTGACTATCCATTACATACCAAGTTTCCTGCGTGCCTGCCGTGCCGTGCCGATAAGCCCGTTAAGCCGTTGGTCCCGGCTGTCATTTGCAGATCTTTGACAGTCGTAACAGGTAGTCAGTGCCCCGAAAGTTGACAACCGTTATTACGGGCTATCGTATTACCCAGTAACTATAGTTATGGTTGTGAAGGTCGGATAGGCAGTCGCTCCATGTAAAATACTGGTATTCAGTCGAGCTGCCGACCGGCTAGAGCCTAAAATGTTATGTGTAGATACATCTGGGTAGTTTTGCTAGCTAAACCAATTTGACCGTGTGTTTTACCATTATGCCAATAATTTAGACTTCTTAATTAAATAATAACATCCGCTGTTCTCAAGTTGTGCGCTAGATGCATATTAAGATCAAAGTGCAACTGTACTTAATCGTAGCTACATTTTATATACGTCCAGGCAATAATTATTTCGCTATAAAACTCTTCGATCAATCATTCTTGATCGAATAAAACTAAAGTTAATCTTTAATTGCAAAGTTTGTACGTGAATGATGAACTGATGATTTTATTCGAAAGATTTTTATTTCATGTAAACAGTTTTCTTTACTAAATATGATGTTTTGTTAAATAAGATTTTTTTGCCGCCTGGGGTTGCCTATGGGCTTTTTACATACTTTGTTGGTTTTTAAAAATTTAAACAAAAAATGGTCACTGGAGCCGCATTCAAATTCATTTGAGGTCACCACATGATAGTCCGGTTGAGCAGTATTGCAACCTTTTCGAGTTGAATTGCGAGTGGCCATACCTAAAAAAATAAAAAAAGCATCCAATGAATACAGGCAATATGAGACAGGTAGGTAGGTATATTACTTTTATTAATTTTTAATTAAGTCATAAAATGATTAAAACTACATTTTAATAGATTGCTTTAATTGAAGACTATTTCCTACTTTAAATTAAAATCAAATGTCAAACACATTTAGTTTTTTACTATGTTATCGAACGAGTGTATAAGTTTACTTTTTTTCGTTGACACCGTGACAGATATAAGTGTTTTGAATACAACCTTCTTTTTTGGTCAACTACTTACATATTGGTATATTATGATGTAGGTACCTATATGTAATCATATTCGATAAAAAAGCCAGGACATTCACAATGACTTTCAAAATAAATAAGCTATCTAATGTAAATCTATGTTTCTTGATAAATAAATAAAATTGCAAGTGTCTGTTTGTAATTTCAAAATAACAACTTTTTGCTGAATGCATATTCAGAAAGTATAAACGGTACTTATAGCATTTTTTTTTAATCCGTCTTTCCGTCTGTCTGTTTGTCTCGGTTAATCTCCGAAACGGCTGGGACCATTGCGCTGATGTTATTATAAGGAGTAACTTAGGCTTTAATTTTAGAAAAAGGATTAGAGTTCCGTGCAAAATAATTAAAACCCTTGAAATTCTTAACAAAACCCGATTTAAAAAGGGAAGTAATATTGTTATTCCTTTATTCATTGTACATACACATCATCATCATCTGCCTAGCCTTTTCCCAACTATGTTGGGGTCGGCTTCCAGTCTAACCGGATTCAGCTGAATACCAGTATTTTACATGGAGCGACTGTAGATACACATTTTACATATTTTTAAATGTTTCTTAAAAAACCATATTGAAAACATTTAAAAAAATGAAAAAATAGTGGCCAGTCGGTGTCGGGAACAGGGTCCAAGCTACAGGTGGTTAGGGCTCTAGAGACGAACCTCCTCACATTGCGAGCCGTATCGAGGAGTACCGCCTTCTGAATCAGGTCAAATTATTTCGAGCGGGCAACAGCTAGTAATAAATAAAATTGTACTTAACTGTTTGTATTGTCTTGTATTTAATTGGTAATTAGCAAATAAAACTGCCTTTCGCTGGACATAGGGCCTCCCCCAAGCATTGCCACATCGACCAGTCGTGTGTTTCTCGCATCCAGCTAACTCGGAACCTACATAAATAAAAAAAAAAAAGTAAAAGTAAATTGAAATAAAATAGTTAGATAATCCCCTTTCCAACGTACCCGGTCCGAGTGGAAGGGAATAAAAAGGCATGGTGCGCTGTGAACGGCCTCTTTGGATGATGCTCTGTGCTTTTAGGTTCTCTTTGGTTCTGGGGTAAGCAACTGACGGGTGCTAGGGAGGTTATAATTTTTATTCGAGTCGTGTCATATAATTCTTACGTACAACTTATTATTTACATATGTGATTGTTGTTGATTAGAAATATTTTGTAAGAAACATAACTGTCTATTTCGCTTCTGGTCTCCAAGATCAGAAGTGGGATTGCCACGCGTTCTCGGCCGTTTGATATCTATTTAAATACCTGAGTATTTAAATAGATAACGGTGTTAAAGTAAAAGTGTTGCGATTATTGTGTGCAAACTTCTCAACCGTAAGTTCTGTTTCTTTCAAAATGTCAGGGCGATCGTCTTGGTCTAGAGGACGTAGACACGGATCGTGAATCCAATAGACCGTAGAGATAGGTCATCTAGGCGCCGTAGTGTCTTGCCTTGCATAGCCCATATAGTCGCTCTTGTTGTCGTGGATATCGCGAAGACTTATGACCGCCGCGACAACTCGCGTGATGTAGCCCTTGATCGAATTCTTACGAGATTAGAAGTAATTAAGCGTAGATTGCCAACAGCATCTAGCAGTGATAGTCCGTTGCATCTAACTGGCGAAAGCCTGTTATTGTCTTCTGTTCCGGTCGTGCCAATCCCTGCTAGTAAGCAAGGTTCGGGCGTAACCGAGACAATAACCAACGAGGTTACCGCAGAGAATAACTCGCGTGCGACAGATGTCCATAGCGAAGATAGAGACGTAGCGAACTGTATTGTTGGTGCCCTAAGCGCGCTCTTAAAAACAAAGTCTCTATTTTGTAAGAAACAACTGTCTATTTCGCTTTTGGTCTCCAAGAATAGAATACAGTAATATATTAGCTTAATCTGCTCCCTAAAATCCCAGAACATTACCAACGCAACGTTTCTAGCGTATCTTTATGCTAATTTAAGAATAAACACACTCATAAAAGCGATTCAATATAGGATAATATATGTACGTACTAGCAAACCAAAGTTGTTTCGTTCACAAACCATCTAAACTAAAAATAAAATTGTCAGCTGCGCAAAGCGCGAAAAGGTTTATATTAAAACATTCAACACCAACAGCGGGCTAGGAAACAACTCCATTCTTCAATGGAGGCCGTAAATCAAGAATGTTACCATTGTTTAAAACCTACTTACTTACAAAGCAATTAAAATTACAAAGAAAAGCACAACCTGTGTAGTGAATTCCAGGAGGACGTTGAACTGATTGAACTCTGAGGTGACCCGCAATAGTTCTTTCACCGCATTTACAGCTTTTTTCATCAAATAATTTCCCAGTAATAATGCTTAAGTAGCAAGATACTACAGTCATCATCTGCCTAGCGTTTTCTGTACAATTTTGGGGTCGGCTTTCATACTAACCGGATTAAGCTGAACACCAGTATTTTTATGGTGAAGTTGCTATCAGGATTTTATATGGAGTGATTGTTTAGTCTCTAGTAGGCCGTAAGGTCTACAATCGAAATACAAGCCGAAGCAAACCAACTGCGACGATAAGCTAGCGTGGGACCGTCGGAGCCCCGCAGCACCGTAGCCGTGACAGAAACCATGCCTGCTGCATGTTGCATGCCTGCTGCATGCCTGCTGCATGCTTGCTTGCATGCTGCATGTTGCATGCCTGCTGCGTGCATGGTGTACAGGTGCCATAACCTGTGCCCAAAGGACGCAAATTTATAAACTCAAGCAATGACTGCGGCTCATCTTTGTTGATTTCAGTAAATCTACTTTAACATGCTAGCAACAAAGTTCTACCACGAAAAGCTTGCATGTTAAGCAAATCAGATTTAAGAATCTCGCAGATTTTTTGACACGCTTTACACCTTAACTTTTGTAAATCCTACGCTTCACTTGTAGCGCAATACTAACATGCAATGTAAGCCACAGTTACTTACAAGTCAAGCAGTTACAAGTCTGACACTCCCTTCCGCTCCGCCCAGAGTGGGGGGGGGTCATTTGATGATTTCCCATCCAAAAAAGCCACAGTTACTTATTCAAGACGTGTTCTTAAGAAGTAACGGTTTTTATATCCTTATCCAAGCGAAATAAAGGTTGCATTTTAAAAGGGTCCAAAGTCACGATGCTTCTCTTCACCGGTTTGAGAGCAGTGATGATGAAATAAATTACAGAAAGTAATGCTCCAGCCTGGATTTGAACCCACGACTTACTGTTCGTAAGTCAGGCCGCCACCACTGGGCCACCTCTGCACTCTTTGGCATGGAGGCTTCTACAGAATGTTTGGCATGGACGCTTCTACAGAATGATTGTTTTCCGAAATTCCCTTACGCAAGATAGACAAGGAAAACTGGTGAAATAATCTAGGCATGTTCGAGAGAGCTAAGTGACTATCTTGGCACACTATCCTCGTGTTTCCATATGAATGCATACCTAAGGATATTTACCCCGAGCACCATAACTGATCCTCACATGCTTATTTTGAAACAAACGATATCCATTTACGCTTTTAAAAATAACAATAGGCTTCTAACGAAAAATGTCAATTGATTTTGGTCAATAGTGAAACACTTTTTAGTGGCGAATAAATTACACAATATTCTCATCAGGGGGTTACTATGACGAGACGAGATGGCGCTAGACGACCTGTATAGCTCTGTCTCTTTCCCACACTGGTAGGCCACCTGAATTGTCATTTTGAAGCTTAAAACATTTTTTTCTAATAACAGCATCGTCACAGTTTTCCCGTTAACGGTGGTTTTGGGCCGTTTTGGCAAACTTTTCTCAAAAATGGGACACGAACTAAATTTAAAACAACAATTTTATAGAGCTCCTGATGCGATTTAGGAACAGGAAAATAAATGTTCCTTTGTTATCGGAAGCTCTGAACCGTGTCTTGTAGTCGTACTATAAAGATAATAAAGGGTGTAAATAGACCCTTAACATATCCGAAAGGCACTTTTACTCCCCGTCTTTGCGATATTTTTTTTGTTCTAGACCATACCTGGAAACCTTTTAGTTAAAGAGATATTGGGGGTCAAAGTTCCAACTTTTTTTTTTAAATACATGTTTTTAATGTAAGATTACACACATATATAACTAGAAGGTTGGAAACCTTCTAGTTATATCTGTGTGTAATCTTCGGAGATATTGGGGGTCAAAGTTCCAAGTTTTTCACAAGTTTTTTTTAAATACATGTTTTTAATGTAGGATTTTTACTTTATACACTTCCACGACCCCCGTACTATTCAATCCATCCATCAGCACAATGCTTTCAGTGCTTTCCATCGAGTCCTACCGTAAAACGTGATTATTCACCCAAAAAAATTTTTCGCCGGATTCCATGTAGCAGCTGTGTACATAACTGCTACTCGGTCAAAATTTATGGTACAGCTGATTTTTCACGATATTCTTTACACTTATCTACACCATGTATTTTTATAGCCAATGTAAATAAAGAGCCCAAGCGGAACAAAACGTGCATACAATCGCAAAAACGACGACAACATTCATTTTTTCTTCGAAATTCGTACAATTTTGGCAATTTCTCTGTTTAAATATTATTATCAAGGTGAAAGAACTCGTGAATGATTCAATGTGACTTGTATGTTCTGATTTTGTTCAGATTATGGAGTCGAAATAATCATAAAGATAGGGACTGATATCTGAAAATCATAAATAATATTTACAATACTACGGGAATTTCTCTACACGCCTTGAATTATTTAGGAATACTTTATTCTCTTGAAAAGGATCTCCTTGTTTTCGTGTCTATGTAAGTAGTTGGTCCTTTGTCCCAACTTTGAGTTAATTTCGAGTCAATAATGATTATTATGCTGCTCAAAAATCGTCGTTGAAGTTCTAACACCACGTAAGTCAAAAATAGCAAAAAACTGCATAATTATACCTAGGTATAATACCATTTTATACTTTGTGTTCAATTCAAATTGCTTGTTTCTCAATGGCTGAAACTACGCGTCTTCCGAATCTCTAGCAAACGGCATCAAAATGTCAAAACCGCCAAAAATTGGCTTACGTCATACGTGGTGTTAGAACCTCAACGACGAAATCTCACTTATCTTTTTATTTATTATTCTTCTCAATCAACTAAATAAAAGCATCTCAATGAAAATGTCTTCCTCGCTTTAAGTTTCTCATTTTCTCAAAATTAAATGCTTATAAAAAGGCAACTACCTCATTCACTCAACCAAAAATATTCATCCACAGGACGCCAAAGAGGAACTCAACAAAAAATCTAAAAATGACGCAGACCTTATGGAAGAAATCCTCGGGCACGTGGGCGACATGGGGCGCTACCAGAAGTTCCTATTCGTCTTCATGATGCCCTTCGGCATATTCTTCGCGTTCGTCTACTTCGTGCAGATGTTCATAGTTGCGACACCGCAGAGACATTGGTGTAGTGTGCCGGAGCTGGCGCATTTGGATATGGAACTCAGGTTCGTGGAAAGATTGTTTTGGATTGTATGATACTCAGTGCCGCATTGGTGTAGTGATTGCAGGTTACTGCTGAACATGAGGTCTTGGATTCGATTTCCGAAGTGTTATTGGATTTTTTCTTAAGAAGCTGGCGGTGTGTTATTCCAGTGCCTCGTGCTAGTAACTTTTTAATGCACTTGCTTATGTCCACGGCTTCGCCCGCGTGGAATTCGGTATTTCTACCACGGGATCATACTACCGGGTTATAAAGTATCTGTGTGCCAAATTTCATCCAAATTCCGTCAGTAGTTTTGGCGTGAAAGAGTAACAAACATTCATCCATCCCCTCACTAACTTTCGCTTTCATAATTTTAATAGGAAGTAGGATAAACGTTAGCAAAAACATACCTAGAAAACAGATGTCGCTATACTAAATAAATGGTACGTTATTTACATTACAAAGAGACCTGATAGTTGTCGGTTTTATTCCCTAGTCAGTTTCAGGAATTTTTAAAAGGTTTTTTTAAAGGACGGAGGAACACAACGCAATGCTATAACCGGCGTATAGCGTGCCGACGCGGGCGGAAGATTACAAAATGTCCTGCGGACTTGGGGGACCTCCCCCTTAGTCCACATCCATTATAAAGCGAGTAGACCTAGCCTTTCAAGCTCAAAGCAACTTCCTTTGTTCGTTCCTAGCACATTTTCCCTTGAGAAGAAGCTTGAAACTTAGGCATACAAAAGATGGAGGTATAGGTATGGGGATGGAGGAAAGAGGTTTTGTTTTGTGGGTTGTGATCATGAATATAAATCTAATTTAGTATGAACTTAAATGCGAAGAAACACGGTATTTATTTTTAGGAGTAAGTTGCTGATAAATATGTTCGTACTAATAGTTAGCTATATGGTATGTGCTTTATACAGTTACCCCAAATGAATTAACTTTTGTTGAAAGGCGCAGAAATGAAGCTGAATGCAAAATGCAAAAGTGACGGAACGCCAAACCACTCTTAAATTCTTTTTTGACGATTACCATAGTCATACTCATAGATAAATAATACAAATCGATCTATGCACATTATTTTTAGCCAGAACGTTTTGTAATACTAATGTTAACGTTTTGTATGATAACGTTTTGTAAACACTTGAGATACATGTGGTAATGGCAGATTAATGTTACCCTCTGAATTTCTGATATGAGAAATAACTTCACAACATCGCACCTGTAATTCTCGAAGGGTTATGCAGGGTTGCCCATAACCCTTCGAGATATGTGATATGATATTAGTATGTCTACATTTCCCCAGATTAGTTTAAGCCATCAACCGGGCACAAAACCAGACTCCAGGCAGCTCCCACATGGAAATACCTAACAACAACACTTTGCCCAACCTGGGAATCAAACTGAGGACCTTATGCTCAGCAGTGACGATTTCTACTACCAGACCAACGAGGCGGTTACATGAGAAATGTGTGAGAAATATTATAAAATGACACGAGTGCATAACATTACAAATAAAATCAAATCAAATAATTTATTCGCATAATATGGGTCTACATAGATGGTACATAAATGTTACATTATACAAGTTAAAAAGGCTTTTTTTTTTTTTTTTCTGATGGGATATCATCAAATGACCCCCCCACTCTGGGCGGAGCGGAAGGGAGTGTCAGACTTGTACTGCCTAAAACCCATCCATGTTCCTTCTTTGCCCTTTGTGTTCCAGGGCCACGGTATCTCTTTCGAACAGTCCCGCAGCTCTGGCAGGCATCGGCCCATGCGGACCCCTACTCGGTTGCTGACATCTCTTTGAGGCGCGCGTGGAACACGAACGCGCCGTCGACACGGCCTGTCATCATAAGACGGCCGGACGGCGAGCTACCCCATAACTCGCCGTCCACAGGCCCGCGCCTACGGTGGCCGGGAGCCACCACGTGACCCCCGACGCCTAGGGCGTCTCCCGCGGCGGCTGGGACGTGAGGTTCTTTCCCTCTCACGTCCCGCCACCTCCTTCACTAGCATGACTGCTTCGCAGAAGGAGGTTACGGCTTCCCATTCCCTCTCGCTTCGGACCATGGCTTGGACCAGGGCCGGACGCGAGAGATCGCTGCCGCCAATCGCCGCTAAGTTAAAAAGGCTTAAAGTCACCCAAAGGACAATGGAGAGGGCTATGCTCGGAGTTTCCTTGCGTGATCAAATCAGAAATGAGGACATCCGCAAGAGAACTAAGGTACCGACGGTTACCGACGTAGCCCGAAGAATAGCCAAACTTAAGTGGCAGTGGGCAGGGCACATTGCTCGCAGAACGGATGGCCGATGGGGCCAAAAAAAAGGGGGAAAAGTTCTGGAGTGGCGACCGCGAACCAGAAGACGTTGCGTTGGAAGGCCTCCCACTTGGTGGACCGATGGTGAAGGTTTCAGGGATTCGCTGGATGCGAGTCGCACGGGACCGGTCAATGTGGCGATACTTGGGGGAGGCCTACGTCCAGCAGTGGACGTCTTTCGGCTGAATTGATGATGATGATGATGATGATGACACAATATAACAATAAGGATCCTCATAATTACCATTTCTGGCAATAACAATAAAACGGAATGGGTGACATAACTACCTTTATGTAGGTATTCTTTTACATGTTCGTTTTATAATAACTTAACTAGCTATTATTGCACTAGAATAGGAACTGTGAGGCGCTACAATAATTTTCTATTCTTACAACTAAGGTATTCCTGGGTCGTGTAAAAACATTTATTGCCTAACCAGGCGTACAATTTTTTTCGGAATACATATGTTGATAATGATTTAAGTTTTTTGTCTACTTTTGTGGCATAGGAAAAAAACCTATTGCACCATTTACGAAATTTTTCGTAACAATTTATTTGGTTGAACCACTTCGACAGGAAATAGTTACTTTTTCCTCTTGAAGAATAGCTCAAAGGTTTATTAGGAAAGTGGTTTAGACTTCTTTTTTTATGGATGTTAGTGAATCACTGATTCAGAAATAGACTCGTTTCCGCGCTGTTTTGATTGATTCCCATTAAAATGCTAAGCGACATCGTGGTAGACCAAACACAGATGGAAGGACGAACTAGGATGGCTGTGAGATTTTCAATTTTTCAATCGGTAATTAAAAGTGATGAGCGCACATACAAAATTTCTACCCTCTTAAAACTCTTCAAAGGATGAATTTACAAAATTCCTTCCTCAGCTGCAACCAAGGTTCTCGATTCAGCGACGTAGGCTGCGCAAGCGCATTGTCTGTCAGTGATTTTTTTATTGAATAGTTAAGGTGGATGCGCCAGGGTAGCCCGCTAAATTCGTTGTGTACTTTTTTTAATTTGCAGGTTGAAAAAAAGGGAGAAGCTCGTGGCTAAATAATAACAGCCGCTCGGGTCGATCTTTAGGTTAAGCCGTGCTTGCCTAGGTTGGTCTATGGATACATACCAAGGTTCCTCCGTGCCTCGGAAAGCACGATAAGCAGTTGGTCCCGGCTGTCATCTGTAGATCCTTGACAATCGTTACAGGTAGTCAGTGGCCCAAAAATTCTGACAACCAGTCTTACCAAGGGGTATCGTATTACCAGTGGCGGGGCAAGACCACAATTTTGGGTTGTGGAGGTCAGATAGGCAGTCGCTCCATGTAAAATACGGGTATTCAGCTACATCCGGTTAGACTGGAAGCCGACCCCAACATAGTTGGGAAAAGGCTAGACAGATGATGATACAACCTGACACTGACCTGCAAATTGCAAAAAACGTAAGCTTTAAATTTCGCTGGCTACCCTGGCGTTTCCACCTTAACAAAACAAAATTAGGTACCGTACTTCTGTTATGATAATTGAGTAGATACCTACCTTTTAGCAACTTATTTATCCTCGTTCATTAATACATGTGTGTCTTTGTGTCTTTTATTCAATTAGGTAGATAACTAAATTGATTGGCCAACACTTTTACCTACCTGTTGTTAGGTAAACGAAAAGCTTCGAAATAGTGGGTGTGAATTGTGTAATATACTGATATGAGGTGATAACGATGTCATATTCGAACGTTATATGACACAATCATTATGAAAAATAAAGACTTTAGATGTAATCATGACGGGATATCACTTAATATCTCAGTTTGCTTCACACCTTATCTGTCCTGCCCTCTTTGTTTCACACCACATTGTTTGCAATTGGCAATTAAATTAGTGTATCTTAATCAATAAAAATCACTGTATTCGTACACACGGCGGCACATCAAGCTCTACATAACTGGTATAACCTGATTTCGCTTTGTATGAGCTTCCCGTACGATGAGAGATCAGCTTAATTTGGTTTTGCATAGCTTGATTGGCCGCCGTGCCTACACTTTAATCTCTGAAACCACCCAACCGATTTCAATGAAATTATGTGAATGTGTATGGTTCATTCCGGCTTGAAAGATAGAATAGTTTTGGACCTGATAGTGGCGCCGAAGCAGTGGCAGGTTGCTGTTTTGTTTGGCAAGCACGGGTGAGAGCAGGCCGCTCTGCAAAACAACACATTTTTTCATTAGGCTTGCGTTTGGCTGCAACTCGCCTGTTGTGAAACGATGACGCGGCCTAGGGTGGAGCACGCCTGCCTAAAAGAAACTGATTCACTCGAACTTTGAAGAGATCTAGATTATAATAATGATTGGGAATCAGAGAAACCGGCAGTGAATTCCACAGACTGGCGATTCGCACAATAAATGTGGAAAAGTCCTCCAAAGTCCTACATCACTTTCGTACATTTTGTATAATCCAACCCACACTTCCAGGCCGGCCGTTCTGGGCCATCTTTATAGATCTAATCTCTATTTTAGCTGTTGTTGTTTGCTTATTAAGTACTTTCGTAAGGATAAAAATCTACGAAAAGCGGCGCTATCCTTATCGGCTGTGAAAATCCCGAAGGCCTATGATAAAAAAAGATATCTTGAAATCAGAGACAGCTCCAATGCCACTGTCGAGTTTTATCGGAATTACTGTAAATAGCTAGGAATTCTTATTTGTTTAGATCATTTCTCTGTCATGAATTGACTTCTGACGTTTCAAGATCACGTTCACGTGTGAGTTTAAAGTTTTGCGGTTTAAGTTTTAGGTCTTGTACGGCCGTCTTATGACGACAGGCTGTGTCGACGGCGCGTACGTGTTCCACGCGCACCTCAAAGAAATGACAGCAACAAGAAAGGAGTCCGCAAGTGACGATGCCTGCCGGGGCTGCGAGACTGTTCGATAGAGATACCGCGGCTCTGGGACACAAAGGACAAATAAAAAACATGAATGGGATTTAGTCAGTAGAAGTCTGACACTCCCTTCCGCTCGGTCAGAGCATGGGGTCACTTGATGACTTCCCAACCGAAAAAAAAATAGGCCTAAATCTTCAAACTCAATTGAATAAATCATAGATTTTATAACTAACCTAACCTAACCATCGACCTAGTTGTTTCCCCAACATATCTAACTATGTTGGGGTCGGCTTCCAGTCGGTCCCGGATATTAACGAATATCTATGACTTTTGTTACGAGTCGTCGCCGGAAAGTCGACGGCCGGTCCGGTCCAACATTAGTATTTCGAAATTGGGTTGCGGGGTCAGATGGCCGTCAGAAGATCCGTGTATAATTATGTTCTATGCATTTAGCACAAACAGCCTTGAACGTGCCCACAGGTGGGACACAGACTTCCTTTCTGTGGGAGGAACCACGTGAGCCTAGTGAGCGTTGGGGAATGTGACGTGTCTTTGAATGTTTGATTCTAGGACATGTCCGTTTCCGCACGAGGTTTTCTTTGACCGTTTTGAGAGCAGTTGACTACCATTTCCTGGCTATCTCAATTTTACAATTCTCTCCAATCCAGACGAAACCTGTCAGCGCCAGGCGCGGCGACGGGCGAGTGGGACAAATGCGCGACCTTCGACGTGAACTGGACGCAAGTCCTGGAGACCATGACCCCGCCACCACCTGGCACGCCCACCATACCCTGCCAGAATGGGTGGGACTTCGAGCTGATTGATATTCCATATGCTACTGTTGTTAGCGAGGTAAGGAGCGAAAACGCTTTTGTTCTTCCATCTGCAGGGATTTATCTTGTTCCAATAACTTTAATTGGGTCTCATCCAATGATATTATAAAGAAAGATACGTTCATACTGAGCGGTGTTCAAATATCGTTGCGTTGTTACGTCTGCGATAGATAATACGGAACGTATGATACAGAAAGAGATAGCGCTATTGCGCTTGAAGTACTGAAATTACAACATTTGTCTGAATTTTTCTGCAACAAATCGCTCGCGGTAGTGCGATATCTAGCTCTTTTTATTTATAATAATTACCATTGGTCTCATCCATTTTCTATGAAGTAGGTAACTGCGAGATTTCAAAATGCTGAGGAGTCCATGGCACTTCTCTTGGAAGTGGTGAAGGGCGGGCGTTTTGGAGCTAGGATCATCTCATGTAATTTTGGCGTTCAAAAAGTTCTGATTTTCAGTTTAATTTTAATAAATGTAATATTTCCGTTTGATTGGTAACAGGCAGCCTTGGAAATAAAACTTCTAAGAACTTCTTGATCGCTTCTCAAAAAGCATAGAGTCAGTTAGTAATAGTTCAATACATTAAGGATTCTCAATAATGTCTTGTATTCCAGAGAGGCTGGGTATGTGAGCACGCTGGCAACGTACCGATGGCGCAGGCTGTGTTCTTTTCCGGAGCCTTCATGGGCGGCTTGATCCTGGGCTGGCTAGCCGACCACTTCGGCAGAGTACCCGCTGTCATAGGTAAGTTCAGTTGTAGAGACATAGGCTCTATATTTTGTCGTCATTCACTACCGAACAACAAATATTTATATGCGTCATTAAACAACCCATACTTCTTGATAATTTTCTTTTCTCGTATTTACTTGTGTACTCGTAGAATGGAATTAAAATATATTCTAATTCCATTACATTGTGTCCCCATTTTTAAGCAAACGAGTCTTTAAGTTTCTTTCTTCTTCTTCTTAAATGACAAAAAATTGCGTATCCAAAATGCAGTTAAGTACATCAAAATTTATATCAATTATCGTCTGTGTTATCCTCGCCTGATGTTTGATATTAAATATCAGTGTCCACATTTGTTTAATTATGTACTGTGGGAATCAACGCGACATTTGTGTTTGTCACATTTTTATAAACATGTTAGTTTTTCAGACATTAACGAGTCGGTAAACTTTTGTTGATGTTAGTCTTGTGACATACTTTACCAGAAGCATCTGTTGACGTAAAATGTCAGATAATTTTTAGAATATATTTATTTATTTAGGGCATAATTTTATTGTTCTTTTTTTGCATAAATTGATGCTGTTTTTTATGCCTGGGAACCAAATTAGAATGCTAGCTAGTCTCACTCAAATACTCAAATGACCTCACTTGTTTTTTGTTGTATTCATGCTCATTTGAATTTCGAAGTGACTCATCCACGTTCTCCTGGGAACCTCCAGTAACCTTATCAGGTATTTTAATTGGTAGTCTACAAGCCGTGTGTACGGCATTTTTTTTCCTCCTTTGTCCACTGATAACAGCGCTGTGCCCCCCTAGTACAGTATTATGCTGAGTGGTAAACCTTTTTGTCGCAGTCACGACGTGCACGCTGCCAACTTTTATGTTGCGTCCTGTTGTGTTTATAAATATTTGTTATGCTTTGTATGTTTATGTTGTTATTTTGTATGCACGTCATGTCCTTGTGACAAATAAATAATTATATTTTCTTTTTTCTTTCGACTTTTCCGAAGCACCGGGGATGAGTTTCCAAAACATGATACTACAACTATCTTTACTTATGAACAGAATTCTACATACCAACTTCCACGTTTGAAACTCCAAAAATTACGAATTTCAATACAACAAAAAGTAATAAAAAACGTTATTTCCTTTATTCATTTCTCTAACATATTAATTACAAAAAATATATAACATATTAATTTTAAACATTCTAATATAAAACAATATAACAAAAAAAACATTTAAAACTCTAAAAAATAGTAGCCCACCAGCATCGGGAACAAGGTCCAAGCTACCGGTGGTCGGGGCTCTTGAAAGAGGAAGCTCCTAACGATACGCGCCGTGTCCAGAAGTACTGCTTTCTGAATCAAGCCCTTGATCCAGCTGCCAAGCGAGAGCCTCTGCAGATGTTGCTCGAGGATATTGGCAATTAAGCCATTGGCCGAAACGACTACCGGCACAATGACTGCTGTACTCACGTACCACATGTCGACAAGCTGGCGAGCCAGATCTAGATATTTAAATTGTTTATCTTTCTCGCTTTCACGTGGTTCTCCTCATGCGGGACCGTTACATCAACAATCATTTCGCGACGCTCCAATCGATCTATCACCACAATATCAGGCTTATTGGCAACAATAGTCCTGTCAGTGACGATAGGTCGATGCCAGTACAACGTGATATTGCCATCATCGAGAACTGGGTCGGGCGCATACTTATAGTATGGCACTTCTGATTCACACAAGGTTGTATTTCAAAGCAAGTTGCTGGTGGATAATCCTGGCTACAAGGTTGTGTCTTTGCAAGTACTCTCCGTTAGCCAGACGAGAACACCCAGATATAATGTGACGGATTGCTTCGCCTGGACGGTGGCATGCCCGACATATGTCAACCGTACCATAAATTACCATTATTATTATAATATGAAAAGTGGTTTTTTTTTTTTTTTTTTTAAATTGTTAGAATGTCTTAAAGCCTTCCAGCCTACAGTTTTAATAATACCTACGTGTCGATTTGTATTTAATTATAGAACACAAATGAACAGGTAAGCATTACTTTAAACTAGATTCAAGCCATTTGATTGGTTGAAACTAATTTTAAGTAACGCTTGAGTCTTGAGTGACGTTCTTGTAATACGGACCGTAGCTACCATAAAATCTTGTTAAAGGTAGTAATTATATTCATTTCCAGGTGCCAATGTAATCGGAGGCATAGGTGGCATAGCGACCATCTTCACTACGGACGTGTGGGACTTCGCGCTCTGCCGGTTCTTAGTCGGCATGGCGTATGACAACTGTTTCATGATGACTTACATATTAGGTAAGGCTGTCAGGCACCTAATAACTAAATAGCTGCTCCTTGGGATCTTCATAATCATAGGACTACCCTGCATCTGGGAATAGATCGATCTTGACCGAAAGTGGGTTTAGGGCCAAGGCGTACATGCCTACAGTGCAATTTGGGCTACAACACCA
Organism: Noctua janthe; assembly: GCA_910589295.1. NCBI lineage: Eukaryota > Metazoa > Arthropoda > Insecta > Lepidoptera > Noctuidae > Noctua > Noctua janthe. Next base: position 3,796,745 of record OU342556.1, on the reverse strand, counting down.
TTCTACAGAAATTTTATTTGCTTTGGCTGAGTTTTAGCAAACTTTGAGTAGCAGCTTTGCACGAAAACGAACCTTATTGGTATGAAGTAACTGTGCAAATCATCGCTTATTATGTCACATATAGGATAACCGACTGAACAAGCATTTAATACGAATATGAATACTACGTCTTTACGAATAAGATTCATTTTTGTATGAAACGATTAGCTCTTTACAAGTAAGGCCTCAAATAAAGGATGTAACAAGTCAACAGGACCCTTAACTAAGCCGAAAGGTACTTGTTCTTCCGTCATTGCTATCATTTTTTTGTTCTAGACCATACCTGGGAATCTTCTAGTTACTGAGATTTTGGGAGTCAAAGTTTCAACTTATGTGAGAACTTTACTTTTAACACCTCCTCGACTATTCAACTACCCCGTACTATTCAATCCATCCATCAGCGCAATGTTTTGAGTACGTTACATTGACTCCTACCGTAAAACGTGATTTTTCACCCCAAAAAAAGTCGTTTCCCAGCAATCATTTTTGCATAAAGTTACTTAGTTTAATTTACAGAATGCTTCGTTGACGGCTTCGTGAAGGGTCCGTTTACACCCTGTATGTTTGTCAAATACCTTGCCTTCTCTCCTCAGTTCTGGAGTACGTGGGTGCCCGCCACCGCACCTGGGTAGCCAACATGTCCATCGCGTTATACTTCGGCTTGGGTTGTCTGTGTCTGCCGTGGTTGGCGCTGTGGATCAGCGACTGGAGGAAGCTTCTGTGGTATACGTCAACGCCGATGTTGCTGGTTGTGTTAGCGCCTTTGGTTCTGCCGGAGAGTGCAAGGTGAGTTTGACACTGAAAGGTAATATATTAAAAACATATCAAGGCAAAGTCCCATGTTAGGGGCCTTCGCTTCGGGCTGCTACTGACAAATTCCTGATGGGAGAACCCAACGACACTTTGCCTGCTTGCGAGCAAAGTGTCGTTGTGAGCACGTTTTAGTGAAGCACATTTTTGTAAAGTCTTGGGTTTTTTATAAGTGGCGAATGAGGTCCTTATACATATATATTGTGCAACTGAGACTGAGTAACTTGCAACATCCTGACGTGCGGTCGACTTAGCCTATCACAGTTCATTGCTGGATATAGGCCTCTACAAAGCTGCGCCACAACACCCTGTCTTCTACTTTCCGTGTCCAGTTTGTTCCGATCACTGATGAAGACCTCATCTTTTCTGACTTCCTCGTCTTCCACTGTATAAGTTGCACTTGCTGTTTATAGAGCCATGATTCTGTATTTGGTGAAGTGGACGTAACGTTTCTGTTTATTCCAGGTGGTACGTGAGTCGCGGCCGCGTCAACCAAGCCGTGCGGGTTCTCAGGAAGTTCGAGAAAGTCAATGGCACCAAAATACCTGATGATGTTATGGATCAATTTATTGTAAGTTTAAGTTGGCAATTTTTTTTTTTGTGCTTGGATCCTAAGGTATGTTACAGCTACCTTGCACAGTTCGTTAAGTTCCCCCGGCCAGGTCCGCATTTACAATTTAGATAAAAACGTTTTAAAGACCTAAATCTGATTAGAAATGACGTTTATTTTACCAACAGCTTCAATCTTTTTAAATCTTTACTAATTAGGCGGTCCTTACAGGTAACATCAAACCAGAACAAACAGAGCAAAGAGTCCCTCTTAGTCCTCATGAAGAGTGCACCCCTCCGGCTGACTATGATCCTCATGCTGATCGTCTACATGGCTTGCGCCGTGATATTCGACGGGCTGGTCCGAATGTCCGACGCGTTCGGGCTGGACTTCTTTATCAGTTTTACTCTGACGTCGGCCACGGAGATACCCTCGGTTACTCTGTTGGCTTGTTTGCTTGATAGGTAAGAATCTCCGTCTTTTGGTTTTTTTAAGCCGTTGGGCATAAGAACAATCTTCTTTTTATGTTAATTGACTGAAATACCCTACCGCTAACTTTCTACCTGGACAGCTCCCTCATTGGCCTCATTCAAATCCAAGTTGTGCATGACGGGTAGGAAAGAAGATGAGACATCTTATAAAAAAGCTCTGATGATTTCTTCAGCGGCAATCTTCGGCCCAAATCGGGTAAAAGATTCCCAACTGACCAGTATAGTTGGTGTCCTGTTGGCCTTGTTCTGCCGAAATGTTGTAGTGTGGAGCACAATTCACAACTCTCGTCTCTCAAGAACTAGGTACCATAGTTACCTATCTAAAACTCATTTGATTATTATGAATTCGTCGATTCACAGATGGGGTCGCAGAAATCTCACCTCTGGTCCCATGTGCATAGCGGGTATCCTCATCACTGCCGCCTTGTTTGTGCCTAAAGGTTGGTTTTCTATCCATAGTTAGATACAGTTCAGATATTTTACCTTTGACTTCGCGTCAGGGATAAAATAACAGTAATCTCTATATTCGTCTTCGATTCTTTAAGGCTGCTTTTGAGTTGGTGCTACTGACAAGTCTGTTAAAATTACAGTGTTATTCTCATTATTACAATAAGGTTGCTGATGAAATAATATCACGCCTGTAATTCCCGAAGGGTCAGGCAGTAATTAATGTATTTATAATTGCAATAATTCTAACTATGACATCTTAATTTGTAATTTTTATATACTCTTAACAACTGACTTCTCGCGTTGGTGACTCCAAAAAATGTTTGCTAACCCTCAACATCCTTATCAGGTATCTATCAGGCATCAATGGCGATAATGGCGCGGTTCTGCATCAACATGTCGTTCAACGCAGTGATCCAGTGGTCCACGGAACTGTTGCCGACGGCGGTGCGGGCGTCGGGCTCGGCGACGCTGCATATGAGCGGCTATGTCGCGTCTGTGCTGTCACCTTATATTGTGTACTCTGTAAGTTGTTTGAGAATTATTTATCGAGACCAAGATTAATACGGGGGTCCTGTTTTAAAGATTAAATGAGGTAATAAAAAAGGGTGGTCCGCGACATCGAAGATATAGTCAGTGTCCTGCATTATCAGAGCCCTCTTAATTTCTCCTTCTTTTAAAGAAGGGAGAAGTAATCTGGGCCATGACTACACATCAACGTGAGTCAAATGATTAAGTAAATTTTTCGCAAAAGCCCACTGACTAGTCCTGATGTTATCCAAGTATTCTCAGACAATAAGTAGGTACTTGTGCTCTAAATCATAGTCTTAATTTGCACCTTAAACCTCCTTGAGTGGCTTTGGCTTCATCTAATCAGGAGAAGAAGAATCTTAATGGATGTCACTATGTATAGTGTAGGTATCGGATAAAATATGACCTACAGGCCCGAAGGCACCTAAAAAGCCGGTTCCTACCGGTTTTCCCTCGGGAACAAGGCAAGCTGACCTAAATATTTCTGTCATTCACAGGAGCGGCTATGGACTTCCCTACCTCTGCTGATCTTGGGAATAGTGTCATTAATAGGTTCTGGCATCAGTGTGGTGCTACCAGAGACGAAGGGCCGTCCCATGCCACAGACAATGGCGGACGGTGAGAGAATCGTACAGGAACAAACATTATGCGGGTTAGTGTTTCTATCTTAGTATACATATTTACCTGAATAATGGGTAATCGCTTAGTTTGAAACATACGTAAAAATGGGCATGATGGGTAATATTTTACGAGGGGAAATATGGGTATGGGTATGGGTATGTTGGGCAATTGCAAGGGACAAGGGTTAAAATGAACAAAATGGGGTTGCTGTGAAGCATACAAGGGTAAACATGAACAAACAGGCGGGTTATGTTGGGCAATCTCTAGGAGCCAGAATATAGTAGAAAAATGAGTGTGTTAGACATTGCATTATCGGAGACAAGGCTAGAAAACAATGTGATGGGTAATCCTGGTCAGAGGCAAGAGATATTTACCCTTGTCACTGAACATGATCAAAAACAAGCGTAAAAACGATGGACAATTATTAGGCCGGCGACGACGATAAAAATAGGCAGTTTGGAATTCACTTAGAGGGCTCTCCGCTCTAAGGGTAATACGGATATGTTGAGCAAATGTGATCACCGCGAATGTACAGTCAGCAACGGTGTTATTGTAATTTTTTTTTGTACAAGGGGAACAGCAAACAGCTACAATATACAGTGTGTTTGGCTACCGGTTACCGATACTCTAAGGGCGTATTATATACTCATTTCTATCGACAAATACACGTTTATAAATACTCCTAACCCCGTGAATGGCAGGCATTTTGTTTTTTTAATCGGCTGATCTAGGGTATAAATGTTCAATGAAATATCTTTGAACCTAAGAGACCTAGAGACGTGCAAATGATTTTATTGCAAGGGTAAACGCCAAGGCTATTAATTATTAAATAAATTTTCCTAAATTACGAAATTTTATATAAAACCTTACCACTACCTTTCGCTCGTACACTAATGTTCTAGGGACAACATAGCATAACATGTTGGTTAACTCAATGCAGTCAAATCTATTACTAACAATGTTATACAGATTCTTGGCTTCCAAGTACTTACGTCTACTTTCAAGTGTTGTGAGTTTGTACTTAGTAAGTAAATCCTGTTATGGCAAGTAATATCCGAAGCACGTAGGAATTTCTGTTGAACACTCTCAATCGCCTCACTTGTTCTCCCCGTCTTTGCGATCATTTTTTTGTTCTAGACCATACCTGGAAACCTTGGAGATATTGGGGGTCAAAGTTGCAACATTTTAACAAGTTTTTTTTTAAATACATGTTTTCACATACCTCCACGACCCCCGTACTATTCAATCCATCCATCAGCACAATGCTTTGAGTGCTTTCCATCGAGTCCTACCTTAAAACGTGATTATTAACCCAAAAAAAAATCGATTCCCAGCAATAATTTTTGCGTAAAGTTACTTAGTTTGATGTATAGAATGCTTGGTTGACGGCTATGTGAAGGGTCTATTTACACCCTGTATAAAATCGAATGTCGAGCGCATAACAAATCCATAATGTTGGTACGCTTTATTGCTAATATGAAAGTCTAAGCAAAGCTTGGAGTCAAAGATAATGCCGAGATCACGGACAGAGTCCACTTTGTTAGGGGAAATTCGCACAGAGTGTATACGTCTTACGATGTTTTTATTTTTTGTAAAGTTTCGAAAATTACATTTAGGTAAATTAGGCTGCAACTTATTTCTACGACAGTAGTTTGTCAGTCTATCCAAGTCTTTATGTAACAGAAGGCAATCATACCTTAAGGTCGTCGGCGTATAAGAGAGATTTGGTATTAAGAAAACACAAGCTGATGTCGTTAAAATACAAAACAGATAAAAGGGGACCAAGAATAGAACCTTGTGGTACACCAGAGGTGACCCGTGCGATGCAGAAGAATGACATTAACTGCAAATCTGACTGCAGTTAGTGATTTAGGAAGCAAACAATCTCAGTAAGTTTCCACGGATTCCATTAAACGCTAATTTATTGAGTAGTATTTCATGATCTACCTTGTCGAAAGCCTTGTAGAAATCTGTATACACTGCATCCACCTGTACACGGCTGTCAACATTATCAAATAAAAAGCTTGTGAACAGCACGAGATTAGTGATTGTGGACCACCGTTTAACAAAACCGTGCTTATGTTGAACAATACTACTATGCAGAATAGGTATAATATATTTAATTATGCACTAACATCTCAAAGAGATTCGACAAGGCAGTTATTGTAGTGGTACAGTTAAGGTATTGTTAGTTGTAGGTAGAAAAGTTGTATCTTCAAATCTCTCAATAATTTAGGAATTGGATAGTCAGAATACTTTACTCAGAAGTCTTTGGTCAATTCATAGTAATTCTATAAATATGTAGGTAGGTCAATACCTACCATTGGCAAAAAAATCGGGGAATAATTCTTATTTATATCATTCATAGCTATTGTTAGTCACATTAAAGACTCAATTGCTCGATATTGAGTATTAACATTTTGTTTGGCTAATAGTCAAGAGTTTGTGCATATTTGTATTTTTTATCAATGTTTGTGTGACGAAAAAGAACGGTATATTTGTGTTTTTTGTATTTTGTGAGTTGTGCCTGCCGGTAATTCGATGAGGTAAGTTTTTTAATTTTTTTCATGCTTGTTTGTCGCTTCAGCTTTAGTTTTATTAGTAAATCAAGTACGTAAATTCTAGAAGAAGGTACCTAAGCAGTTATTCATTAAAAATATCTCAGTGCGATGAAATTTGTTCGCCTATTGTAACTCGAACTAACATTAGTAGGTTCCCATATTAAAAACTGCTCCAGTACGCGCACGAGTTCATAAATATAGGTAAAAACTTTTGCAATTCTGCAGTAGGTAATGCAATTCAAGCATTCCGACACAGGCTATACAGATCGACTTCCCTAATAATTCGCTCGCGTACTGTGTATTTACTTGTGTATGATTTTTTTTAAAACAGACAATTTTTGTTTTAGATGCCTCGAAAGTATTAGAAAAAGAAAGGGAAAACCACAGTCAGCTAAGCAAGGAGTTAGAAGCAAAAAGTTGTCGATGGGGAAATCTACAGTTCATTCCAAATCCGAAACTAAACCAAGATTAGTTGAAGAGTTACACTTGTAAAAGTTGGGGTAGTGCGGCCATCAGAGAGCAACTAATTGCGATAGCCGTCAAAACTCAAAACTGATTTCTATACTCGTATTTTAGTTATAAGTTGTCAACTCACTACCTAGAGTATTTACATTTTTCTCATTACATTGTACAAGGTGTCAATGGACCCTACACGAGCCCTAGAGCCGTCAACCAAACATTACGTAATCAAATTTAGTAACTCTACGCAAAAATTAGTATTAAAAAAAAACTTGACAAAAAGTTGGCAATATCTCCGTAACTTGAAGGTATGGTCCAGAACACAAAAATGATCACAATGGCGGGGAGAAAAAGTGCCTTTCGGCTCTGTTAAGGGGGTCTTTAAACACCCTTTATTTGTCTTAATACAATATATTTTTTTTACATTATTTTATTATACGCAATCGTGGTAAACTTGGTGTTATGTTTTTATCTCTGTAAGTTTTATAACTAATTTAATTACTCTAAGATAAGCAATAAAAAATATTTAATTGTAAAAAATCGTTTTATTTCAATTTTGACAAATTTTAGGTTTTCGTAATTCCCCTACGATCGTGGAATTGAAGGCGAATTTATTAAAATCGGATGTTTTTGTTTCACAGAAAAGCAGAAGACATTGAAGAAGAGGAATGGAAGAACGAGAAGGAAAAGGCTTTAATTACATAACGTTGTAGATTTTATTTACGGTTGATAAGGGATCTACCAATGGTAGACATTGCTCTTAGTATTCTTAAGGGCTGCCTACAGATGTACTTAAAGGTGCTTTCTTTTAGCATGGATACGTAATTAAACAATTACCTAATATAACGTAGGATGATTTCAAAAATAAGCGTGTTTCGTTTAAGAATTTCGGAACGGTAATTTGTCGATTGAAGTTGTATTGTTAAAAACTTTGTGTAACTTGCGGGATAAAGCTGTCGGTACTTGCAGCCAAAAAAGATAAATTTGCAGGCATTTTTACTGTGTGGGATATTAAACGAGTGATGGTAATATTTGCCACTCCGCATTCTAGCGTAGTTGCCTGCACAAATAACTTATTCGCCGACTGTTCCTAAGTCGAAACAGAGATCATCATCTGCCTAGCCTTTTCCTAACTATGTTGGGGTTGGCTTCCAGTCTAACCGGATGCAGCTAAATACCAGTATCTGCCGCAGCGACTGCCTATCTGACATCCACAACCCAGTTCGCACTGGCTACTACGATACCCCTTGGTAAGACTGGTTGCCAGACTTTCGGGCCACTTTGACTTGTAACGACTGTCAAAGATCTACAAATGACAGCCGGGACCAACAGCTTAACGTGCTTTCCGAGGCACGGAGGAAACTCGGTATGTAATGGGCGGTCACCGTCACCCAGAAATAAAGATGAAGCAAAGAAAAATATCAATAAATCGTGCTAATTTAAAAATCTAGGTTGTAAAGTGTAATTAATGTAACGCTTGTACCAAGGTGCCTACATAGTTTTTATGGGTTATTTATTAACGAAACGTTATCCTTTAGTGAGAACAGTGCGTTGCACGCAAATAGAGCTTTATACACGCAGTAGATTTTCTCAATTAAAAAGTAAATATTGCCCAATTTGAGGTTTTTGCAAGACTCCGGTCAGTTGTTAAAACGTCATGTCATAAAAGCTGACATGAGATTTCACTGCATTATGTACCTATCGTTGTCAGCCGAATTACCAGCTCATGGTAAGTTCCTAAGTTCAGGCTCACTGTGTTTAAAAGTTTTATTTTGTAACTTATCCTTTGTGCATAAGTCCTTGAAACGTTTTTTTTTTGACTCACCCTATGTAATAAAGAGTTTTTTTTTTTACTTGTTTTTTTATGAGGGTAGGTCTTATAACTTTTTTGAGATACATAAGAAGCCAAGTGATAAAATATGCATTATTATCGCTTTGTGATATTTAAAAATAATTTTAAGATTGCCTAAATCAAAATTTTAGGTCAAGCTTCCAATATTTTTAAGATTGTTAAATAGCTATTAATATAGTTCGACGCTTACTCTAAAGTAGTAAGTAAGCAAACGTAGGCTAGGTCGAAACAGTTGTATGTTCAAATCTCTTAATCATTTAGAAATTGAATAGTCAGAATACTTTGCTCAGAAGTCTTTGGTCAATTCATAGTAATTCTATTAATTAATATTTAGGTAGGTCAATACGTAGGTATATCATTTATAATTTAGAAATTGGATACTTTGCTCATAATTTTTGGTCAATTCATAGTACCTACCTAACTATATGTATTACCTAGGTAGGATGGACGAATAAATCTTAATTATTGAATATCCAAATTTAATTAATTTGGACCGGGCATTGTGTAGAGTCAGCAAGTGATTTTTCATGCCTGGTGCTTTTTATATCGAAGTAGAAAAGTGCGAGTCGAATAGATTTTACGAAAAAGCTGGTCTGAAAAATATTTTTTGCAACAAATTCAACATTTCTTGACTTCCCAAGGACGAGATTCACGGATAGCACTTTGCAATTAATGTCTAAGTGCAGTCTGTAAATCTCGCCCTAACACTTGTGAAAAAGTTAATAAATCTTTGAAAGAAAAAGCGCGCTATACCAATATCACGATATTTTTTTTTGTTTTATTTATTTCGTATGATTCACGTTGTGTGCCTACAAAAGAGCAATCGCTCGTTTCAATAATTTAGGCTGTAATTCAGAGAAGATAATAATTTTATTATTAGGTAAGTAGATATAGGTATGTTGTGTTACATCACAGGAGATCGGAATAATCGTTTATTTGCCCAATTTCCTCGTTGGTCGATTGGTAACAAGCGTGACTCCTGCTGACCATGAGGTCCTGGAACGAGCCCCGAGTCGGGCATAGTGCTGTTATTGGGTTATTCCATCAGGAATTTCCCAGTAGCAGCCACGAAGTCTGAATTTGTGCCAGGTTGATGGCAATAGGCACGCCCCCTATTACATGGGACTTAAACATAACTGGCGAAATGTGGGTTTACTATTAGATACACCTCTGCCTAACCCTTCGGGGATTACAGGCATGATGTTATGTATGTATTTGCCCAAAAAAATGCGTAAGTAACATGTAAATAATACCTACCTCCGTATAAAATCCTGGAATAATTTTAAAGTTCTGAAATAAAGCTGTCAGTGTAAATCAGAGGGAGGTAGTTATTAACTTGTTACTACGGAGGTAGTTATAACTTTCTTGAAGATATGGCAAATAAACTGTAGGTACCTATCCTTTTCCGATCTCTGTATATTACACAACGGAGTAGAACAAACAGTACTGTGATATTATTGAATTCAATTAATTGTTATATTGAATTAAAAATACTACGGTACCCAGACGAGAATTTGTACAAAATGAGAGATATCATATTTTTTGGTCCAGTGATTGGCCATAATATAGGAATTCATATCATTTAGATAGTAATTGTCTTTGAAATTCAATAAATCGCTCACTTGCTGCCCTTACAATTATTTTACCTTTGAAACCTAACCTAACAGTGACCTTTTCAACGACTAGGGAATCCAATCCCGCACATATGCGGGATTTAAAAAAAAAGTATAAGAGCTCAGACGAATATCGTCATTTCACTTTTTTTTTTTAAATAACTACTCGAAAACAAAATAATATTTAAAAAATCTCAATCCCGCAAATCCCGCGGGATCGCGGTTTCGATGCGGGATTGGATTCCCTATCAACAACAATAAAGATGCATTTGATTTTGATAGCGACGCAAAATCAAGGCTATTATACCGAATTACTGGCGACGGTCGACCAGTTTTCATACTTATTACTTAGGGGATAAGGGTGAAAAGTGGCAGGCCGACAGTGAACTCGGGAGTAAAATAATTACTAATTACTGTCTATGGAGAATATAGACAAAAAAATGCCAAGAGTTGGTCAAACTCCAATCACAACATTTGATGTCAGTTTGACAGTCTGTTGGCATATGTGCTGCCTTTCAATAACTGGGTGAACTCCCGTTTACGAATATGAATGGTTTCTTGAAAAAACCATTCGAGATTAAAATAGGTTATATAACGATAACATTGTAAGTAAAATAAAAATAATTTAGCATAAGTCTGAGTAATTGTTTAAAAACAATTGGTTAATAAAACATGTTGTACAATAAGTACTTTTAATAAAAGTATAAATTATGATTTTTCTATTTTGTTTTATTTAATACCTAACAATCCGCTGAGTGACGCCATCTTGATTTTTGGACTTTGGTATCTTTGAATTCAATGTGTAATTTATTTCATCACCACTGCTCGCAAAGCGGTGAAGGAAAACATCGTGAGGAAACCGGTATGTCCTAGAGCCACAAATTCGAAGACATGATTGTGACCTCTACCAACCCGCACTAGGCCCGCGTGGTGGATTATAGCCCATCCCTCTCATAGAGAGGAGGCCAGTCCCAGCAGTGGGAACATTAAAGGCTGATCATGATTATGCTATGTGTCTTCGAATTCAGTTGAAAACCGAATTGTGTTTTGAGCATCATGCAAAAGCCGATCAGCTTTATTTTGAGACGTGGAGGATTGCAGCTGCAGAATCCACACAGGGGGCGAGCAACTCGCAATCAACCGGACCCAGATCCAGACTCCGTGGCTGCTACCAAACATTGACTACTGCGCAGTCATTGTCACTTACATGACGCAGAATATACAAGCTTATGGCACTAGGACTAAGGTCCATTTCTAGATAGCAAATCAAATGTATGATACCTGTAATTTCCCGACGGGTACACAAATCATGAAACCTGCAATATGTACTAGATCAATTTATGGATTAATTTAAACAAAAACAAACACCTAAAAAATTTGAAGATTTAGCTAGAGCCTAAGTTCTGCTTAGTACGCACGACGGCCAATCAAGCATTACAAAACCAGTTTATGCAGATCTCTCATTGTATAGGAAATCTGTACACAACGAGGCCAAGTTTTACTGGAAATGTACAGCTTCATGTGCCGCCGTGAGTGCCATAAATAGTGGGAATAGACGAGCCCACTGCAGACGGGACCGTTCCGGGCGGTTGAGCGTCCAAAAAACAACAACAATACAAAAAAATCAATTTATTGAACTAAATCAGGTGTTCTTTATACTAAGATACATTTTCCCGTTAATATTCTGTTTGACAGGGTTGATCCGCTTCAGTATTTGCGTCATGGTCTCGACCAGACGCTCGCTGCTGACGCCCGTTCGCTTGGACTTGAACTTTGTGAGTAGTTCTGTGGTCGTCATCGGTTTGCGGGCGAGGTAGCGACGTACCGCTTCTTCTGTTACGCCGCATTCGCTGTAAGGAGTTTTAAAGCTAGAATTCAATATTCAGAAACGAGTGAATCTTTCAAAAGTACATATTTTATATAGCCCAGCTTCTGTACTTGTTCCCTACAATTAAATGTGTTTGGCTAACATCATAAAGATCAAAATCAAAGTTGCGGGCGCTGCGGTATTAAGACACAGATCCTGCTGTTCTTGTCCGTCGGGATACGGCTTAGTCACGAATTCACGATGACATCAAAACAAAACTTTAATAGCGTTAAAGTTAGAATTACTTTACAATGACAAAAGTCAAAGTGCCAACTTCACCCCAGCGACATCTCGCCGTGCTTCAAACGGTAATATCATCGCGGCGATAATTTGGAGGTGGCACCCGAGTTTCAATAGAAATTCAACCTTACACAATAGAAATACGGTTTCAAATCCCTTCTTTTAAAAATCATAGTAAATATGGATGTATATTATGTATACTCACGTGTAAGAAGCATCAAGTTTGGGTCTCTTGGCGGGCGGCAGGCTGGTGTTGGCCGCGTTGGCCGCCGCCACGGCCGCCTGCGCCGCCGACGGCGTGGGCGTGCCCGAGCGGGACGCTGCGACAGGCAAATGTGGGACGTTACTATCTTGCTCAAAAGTCGAAAATCCAACAGCGGCTCACTTTATCTTATGGCATTTCAAATGTTCACTGCCGCGGATACCTTTGGTAAGACTTGTCATCAGTCTTTCGAGCCAAGATAAATCAGAGGCCCATGGGCGGCATAAAAACTCTGACACCAGGCACTAACCACAGAAAAAGAAGAAAGAAAGAAGTAGTCTTTCGAACTTCTGAGTACCTGTAACGACTATCACAGATATACAAATGACAACCGTGATCGGTGACAGATTAACGTGGTTTCCGAGCCGTGGAGGGGTCCCGATATGTAATGGATTATCACCCATTCACGGACCGACCTCGGCTAGTGTAACTGTGCAACTGATATTATTTAGCCACGAGCTCCTCATAAGGCTAAGTAATGGATACATATTGTCAGTGTACATACCGGATGTGCTAGCGGCGGGTACACTCTTATCGCCTTTCTTACTCTTCTTAGATTTCTTCGCAGGAGTGGGGGCGCTGGTTTCCGGTTCCGTGTCTGAATCTGAACTCAACTCGCTGCTCGTATCTGGAAATGAAAAGATATTATTGTTCTTAATTATCACTACATAGTATAAAACAAAGTCGCTTCCCACTGTGTCTTTCCCTATGTATGCTTAGATATTTAAAATACGCAACGGCGGATACGGATTTTGATGCGGTTTTTTTTTAATAGATAGAGTGATTCGCTAGTAAAGAGTAAAGCAGAGAGGTGTACCTAATAGTATACACACATTTTACCAGTTGTGTGGAAGTTCCATAATTATGACAGGGACGAGTCTATTGCCGTACTAATCTGGTTTATCTTATCTGCCAGCAAGTTGTGTCTTGAAGTGGTGGAACAGGCACAGGTAGATGGAATACGCGATCACGATTTTAACATAACATCACGCCTGTAGTTAGTTAGTTGGGTTAGGCAAAGATGTGCCTAATAGTACACCCACATTTCGCCAGTTATGCTTAAGTCCCATGTAACAGGGGGTGAGCCTATTGTCATAAACAAGTCACAAATCCAGACTCCGTGACTGCTGTTAAGAATTCCTGATAGAAAAACCCAATAACACTTTGCCCGACCCGGGAATGGAACCCAGGACTTCATGCTCAGCAGTCGAGCTTGCGACCACTACACCGACAAGCAGTCCAGAGGCAGTCACATGAACAGTTGCGACAAAAGACATTAACAGTCATCATCACAGTCGGTTACGGAGTGTATGTGTGTTTATTTAGCCCCAAGGGGCTAAAAAAATTGTACCATGGCTGTTATCCCCGAATAGTTAGACAGAGACAAAGCGATGATACTTACACCCGTATCTATAAACAAGTCAAAGTTATTACTTGAGTTAAAGTAGTTACTTAAGATGCGATTTGTATTCTGTAGTTTAGTAATTTCTTGAAGTTAGAACTGTCAAAAGTTAGAATTCTTAGATTTGCTTTCTTTGACGGTTCTTACGTCGTTTAAATTCTTGGCTATTGCATAAATGTAGTTGCATAAGTAATTACTTGAACTCAAGGAATTACTTTCACTTGAACTCAAGTAATTACTTTACTTGAACTCAAGTAATTACTTTCACTTGAACTCAAGTAATTACTTTCACTTGACTATAGATACAAGTGTTAAAGTTAACCCGTTAACCTTTCTTAGTGTCGTCGGGTTTGCTCTTCTTCTTTTTAGTAAGTTTGCTGGCGCGCTCCTCTCCCTCCTTCGTGGGCTCGTCCTCTTGTTCGTCTTCCTCCTTCTCTTTGTTCTCCTGTTCTTCTTCAGAGTCCTCGTCTGAAGCCAGGAGTTTTCTGTAAAAAGTCATTAATAGGTTGGATTGGTTACACTTGCTTTCTCGATGGTCTAGTGGTTGTAAGCGCTATTGCTGAGCATGAGATCCTGGGTTCGATTCCCAGGTCGGGCAAAGTGTTATTGGGTTTTTGTATCAGGAATTATTCAATAGCAGTCACGGTGTCTAGATTTGTGCCCGCTTGATTAGTAAGAAGTTAGTATTTCTTAGATTATAATAAAATATTGCGTTGTGTTATGTTACCTGAGCGCGTCCTCCTCTGAAACGCCTTTAAGCTCCTTATTAGTCTTGCCCTCGTGGTCTGATTCACTGGAACAACATTACATTTAATGAACACAGTTTAAATTTCTAGTATACTTTAGTCAGAATTTCAAATGCTTTCGATGTTCCATACAAATGAATGAAGCTTGTTACGTTCTTTAAACACCTTTTACCAGCTCATTTTAGTTTATAACTGTTCAGATTTCCAGTCTATACTACATGCAATAAATCCCAAATTCTGATAAACGTTTAAATATCATAGCATAAAGTGGTCAAGCAAGCAATAATTATACACCGTGACTTTTCAGTCGTCTTACAATAGTCGTCCACTCAATGTACCCGACATAAAATAGCTCTAGGCGCGATTTTTTTTATCTTCCATAATAGGTACAAAGAAAAATAATAATAAAAAATTAGTATAAAATTATGAAACAACCTGTTAATGATGTTTACGTGTCAAACGGGAGAACATATACCTACCCAGCACTCGAGTCCAGTAGATCATCGCTCGCAACAGGGTGTTTTAACTACGTCATGCGTCATAATACTGAATAATATTTTTATTTTTAAATTTATTAAAATCTCATAAATACTTATTTCTTTTATGAATGTTTAGTATTCATTGGATACATGAAGTAGGCTGTCGTTGTAAGACGACTAAAAAGTCACGGTGTATAGAGAAAACGATGTTATCAGATTAAATCATATATTTATTTGGCTTTTCAACAATTAAATACACCAATACAAATATACGAGATACATCCAATGGAGTTATAGACCAGTGTACCAATTTCTTATAGGTAGTGCTTACCTACCTATCATGCATTACTTATTTGTCGATGTATATTCTGATTGTTAAGTATAAGATATCGTTACCTCTCGGAGGAGTCTGATATGTAGTCCCTCTCCCGTCCCTCTTCGTCTCCGTCGTCACTCTCTTCAAACGCCTCGTCCTCCACTTTCTTCTTCTTCTTGTTTGCTGCGGCCGCTATAACATGACAATTATTTTAATTGTGGTTTGTAAGTTAATTTGATTTTTTTGATGACCGTTATCCCATGCATGGTTGTAGTTGGACTGTACAGGTAAAACTGCACATGAATAACTTATCGTTTATTTTTTTTAATTTATTTATTGGCCTTGTATGTTTCATTCTATAGCCGCCTTTAATCCTGAGGATTTGAACTGATACTCTTCTGTATCTAATAGAGTTGGATATAAATACTTTGCATAGAAAATATAACGTGACAGCCGTTTTGTTGGTTGATAACAACTGAGCCAGACAACAGATTGCTTACGCGTAGAAGATAAGGAAGTCTGCCTCTTTTACGTCGTGTTCTTGTCCCATTATTATTACTTTTTTAAAAGCTTTTATTTAACTTTCAATGTTTGTATGTTTGTTTAGGTCAAATCTTGCAACTGAATTTTAAAACAGTTATTACCAACCGATTGAACTTTACATACACGTTTAGTTTCGATGACAATGCATGGTTAGCTAAGTGACATCTTTCTAAATCCAATATAGCGGATTCTCAAAGATGGCGGACTTGTTATTTTTTATGTACCCCCAAGATATGGGTATTAATTAAAAGGTTTTGCTAAAAAGAATACAAAAAATGATGTCACAAACGGTTGATTTAAATAATGTATTTTGTCTATAAGCTTGTCGCCGTAAACACAGCAGATGGCGCCACTTACCTTTCTTTTTGTCCTTCTTCTTCTTCTCGCCGGCGTCACTATCAATGTCTTTCTCCTTGTCGTTGTCAGAGTTCGACGAGTCGTCGTCCGAGTCTATCCACTCGTCCATCTCTGACAGCTTTAGATCTGAAACAGAAGCAAGTAAAGAAGGTATTTGGGGAAAAATAAACAAACGAGTTTCATCATCATCTGCCTAGCCTATTCCCAACTATGTTGGGGTCGGCTTCCAGTCTAACCGAATGCAGCTAAATACCAGTATTTTACATGGAGCGACTGCCTATCTGACCTCCACAACCCAGTTAGTGCTGAGTAATACGATACCCCTTGGTAAGACTGGTTTTCAGACTTTTTGCGCCGACCCCAAGTAACATGGGACAAGGCCAGGAAGATCATGATGACCAGAAAGGATATTAGTATAGGACGTACCTTTCTTAGCCTTGCCGCCTTTGATTTTCTTGTCGTCAGGGTCGTCCGCGTCATCAGCGGCGTCGTCACCGCGCATGCGCTTACGGAACATGAGAGAGAAATAGTTCAGCACTTTGTTGCGTCTGGAAGTCGTAAAAGTCATAATTATACAGGGTAGTCCAAATAGTGACGTCATAAAAAAATTGTATTTTTTATTTGTATTTGTATTATATAATTCAAAGTAATATGGCCGACATTAGTTATTATGAATGTACCCAGAAAAACAATGACTAAAATAAAAATGTTCTAATCTGTTTAATTGTAAAAAAAAACCTTATTTGTAAACCTCACCAGGTAAAACATGTACGGACCTATCCTACCCTACTTCACTAAGACCTTGCATGCTTAATTTGTGTGTAAACGCATGTTTTCAACAAATAAAATATCTTTATATTAAAAAAAAAAATAGATTCCTCATGCCCTGGGGATCACTTGTTATAGCACCCAGTATTGCACAGGGCCAAACAACGAGAATTGCTGGCTGGGCTGAAATAATCGAGCAAGAGATGATGAATGAAATTCACTCGCGACGATAGTGTCTCTGCGCAGCTCACCGCGCTTGCTTGAAACCAGTGGTTATTTTCTTTATGTATTATATCATGATGTTTGAGGAGCTCGTGGCTAAATAATAACAGCCGCTCGGATCGATCTTTAGGTTAAGCCGCGCTTGCCTAGGTTGGTCTGTGGATGGGTGACCACCCATTACATACCGAGTTTCCTCCGTGCCTCGGAAAGCACGTTAAGCCGTTGGTCCCGGGTGTCATTTGTAGATCTTTGACAGTCGTTAGGTAGTCAGTGGCCCAAAAAGTCTGACAACCGTCCAAGGGGTATCGTATTACCCAGTACTAACTGGGTTGTGGAGGTCAGATAGGCAGTCGCTCCATGTAAAATACTGGTATTCAGCTGCATCCGGTTAGACTGGAAGCCGACCGCAACATAGTTGGGAAAAGGCTAGGCAGATGATGCAGATGATGATCATGATGTTTACCTTCCGAATTCTTCGTCAGCCTCTTCAGCAGACAAAGCTTTGTACCGCTGGATGGGTTGGAAATTATACCTGGAACAAAAGGAAGTGATGACGAGTGGTCTGAAACTGTCTTATGTTTTTTTTAACGTTATAAGTGCTTGTCTCAGCCTGATTTATGGAATTTAAATAGGTATTTACCATTCTTGGAGCGGGTACGCGTCGATAGCTCCATCAGCTGCGTGCGTGAACACATAGTACGCCGTGTGTTCCGACACGCCACCCTCACGAATACCCTTGAATCTGTAATAATAGTTTTTTAGAACATGGTGTCTTGTTAAGCCACAACAATATACAAAGTCAAATTTAATTAATAGCGAAAAGCAATAAAATAAAATAAAAAGGCCGAGAAAAGAAAAAAATGATATGTGGATTTTGACTTAGTTGTGATAAATCAAACTAATTTTATTATTCCAATACACTTTGAATGTCACATGATGACATATAACGTGCATATAACCTTCGACCTCATTTTTCGACTTAAGAATAATGTATTGTATTGTATCAATCTGTTATTTATTTCCAAAGCAATGCAAAATGGAAAGAAACAGAAAGTTGCAGGTTATGCAATACTTTTTATGTCAATACACAGTCCAACATAAGTGATTAAATGAGTATACTTACTTCTTGCCAGTCTTGCCTCCAACTTTCAGTATCCACGGCTGGTCCTCAGGCTTGTATTTCCGCGAGATGATACCGAACTTCTTACGACGAGCCTCCTCGCGAACGTCACGGCCGTATTCTGAACCAGCGCCGAACCTTATTGGGATTTGATAAATGCCTCAATTGCTAGCAAAATAATTTTTCCGCACGCAAAATACGCGCTTTGACGTGGAGTTGCGGACACCAGCCCGTTATACAATACAATAGCATAATAATTACATAAGATTTGAATTTGAATTTTGTCAGTTTTATATACAAAATGGCCAACCCCAAAAAAAAAATGGGAAGAGATTGGGATAGTGATCTACCAATGACAGTTTGTTTCATTTTGGGTTTTATCATGCAGAAAACCTGATTATGGTGAGCACATTGTTGCTACAGGAAAACCATCAATTGTTGTTTTATTTTTATGATGCCAATCAATGCAGTTGCCGTAATAAGGATAAGAGACTCTTCTGAGACAACTGAGGTTAGAGTACTTAAAAAATCCACAATTTGCAAATAAGCATTTTCATTTATTAATTTTTTTTTTTTTTTTGATGAGCAGACAACATAGTTGCCATAGGGGGAAAAACCTGAATGAGGTTGGCACAGGACCGGGGAGATTGGCACAAGAAAAGAGAGGCCTATACCCAGCAGTGGGTGAGTTTGAGCTGTGGATGATGATGATTTTCCATGCTATTGAATAATTCTATAATTTCCAATTGTTATCTAAATTTGAAAATCTTTTTATAATTGTCACCTGTCATCAAAAACAACTCACTTGGGCATATCTTCATCCATGCCTTTAAACTCCTTGATGTTATTCTCTCGTTCCATCTTGACGTGGGTCCATTTTGCAAAGTCCACATTCAGGGTGGCATTGAACCGCATAACATGGTTTTTCTTCTTTACATTCTTTGGGACCCTGATTTTGAACTCTTGTACGGTTGCAGCTGATGTTTGTTGGAATGAATTCTGAAAAAAGATTTTTACTTATTTTTATAGTGAGAATCTTTGTAAGAAAGGAAAGAGGTCATTTTGTCTATGTTGTGCAATTGAATTGTTTAAGAGTGTGAGTAATTCATTTTTGCAAGATTGAAATGTGTTATAACTGAATATAAACTAAGAATATGGACAAAATTCTAGTTCATTGTTTTTCATGCACCACACATAAAGATTACAGTGGTGAGTATGGTTTGTAAACATTTACTTTGGATCAATTTGAAAAAAACATTCTAAAGAATCACACATTTCTCGTTTAGACTTGTTCTAGAAGATAAGTTTTACAGCTATTATGAAAAATGTGCACTTTAACTTCTATCATCATACAGGTTCCTTATCATTTTATAGGTTACGGTTTGATTTATGTAATTAACAAAATGGCTGTAAACAGTGGTTTTATTGGAAAATAAACAAATACGTACCGACGGCCCAGGAGACGTCATTTTTCGAAATGATTTTCACTTTTACACTGCACTCTAAATAAGACAGAACTATATATCGCACAAGTGTTTTTATCTTTTACATATTAATACTTATAAATACGTGTAGATTATTTATTTGGACATAAATCGAGGAACAAGAAAATAAAATTGTCCTACGATATCATCACTGATCTGCTGACTGAAACACAGTCACCACAGATAGTCACACTGACATTTTGCAAATGCCATTGCCAAGATGACAAAATACGTTTTGTTTTTTATCGCTTGCGCTGTTTTGTGTACTAAAAATACGTTATTAAAAAGATAACTGTTTAATTTTCATCATCTATATATAATGGATCATTAGTTACATAAAATAAATTAAGTGTATGTTGTCCTTTAACGGTATTTATTACTACATTGTGATAAATAGAATCAACAAACAAAACGTAACATTATCGGTGACAAGTTGCGTTTAGAACACATAAATAAAGTAAGTTTCAAATTAAAAAAAATATGTAATAAAAGCAATATTCAAAAAATCAGGTCAAATTGTTTGTCAGTTTTGTAAATTACATTTGAATTCATAGTCAATTGATGTCTAAAAATATTGAAATAACGTGTAAATGTTCAAAGAAGTCCAAGCCAAGGTGTCATTATTTTCAATCAAGAAATTCGAACGACTTAACCTATTTGCATCCATCACACAATTCACAGTTTAACACATCTCTTAAATGTTTTGATACATTTTTAGCATCATTTTCTACTGTTTATAAGTTAAGTGTACCTAAGTAAATAATAATATAAAAATATGGGCAAAAAGAAGAATAAAAATAAGGTCAGCGGCGCTGTGAAGACCGCCGCTAAAACTGAGAAGAAACTTGCAAGTAAACTGAAGAAAGAACTCGCCAATCTGGGAGAGGTTAGTAGCTTAGTGTACACTTAAAAGTATTACAGTAGTAACTAACTAAGCTATTCAAGGAGATAAAAAAAATGGATGTGTGACTTCTATAATATTCTTAATCGGCCACGTTTTTTTTTACTTGAAATATTAAAGTAACTTGGATAGAATGTCGAATGCCAAGCACGCCAATGACTTGATGATGAAAGAAAATTCCAACATTATTCTAAAATTGTAGATCATGTCCCTGTGGCCATGGACTTTATGGATCATAGCAGTTGGGGTTGTGTAGTTTCAGCCTACCCACGCATATGGCAAAGAGTCATGAGTTATAAACGTTACTAATGTAGAACATTAATTATGGGTATAACTTGGTACTTGCTAGATACAGTCATGACCACAACATTTATGTACAACTGTATTATATATTGGGATAAAATAACTTATTTGGAAACTAAAATCCCAAAATTATTTATATTTATTTTCAGGAAGACATAGCCAAAGTGCTAGCAGAGATTGAGAAGGAGGAAGCCAAACGGTCTGCAGCCTCAGAGAAGCCCCTGCCAGGTCCTCCCTCACCCAGAGCATATGCAACACTCACACCACACCCTATCAACAATGAGCTTATTGTGTTTGGTGGAGAATATCATAATGGACAGAAAGTAAGTGTTACCATTATAGATGGCATTCTTTGTCTTATTATAAGCTGAATTTTTATGCTGAATTAAAAAACATGGAATCTCATTTCTGGTCTGGTCCGATAAAACAAAATTTAATAATTTGTGTTGACCATATTAATAATGATTATCATGTCTCTTCTTCAACATGGCGGTAAAGTAGAGCAAAGCTAAATCAAATTAATTTATATTTCTTTAAAAAAATTATTAAATTAACTGCCAATCAATCAATCAATCTGGTGATGACCTGTGTACTCAATGAATGATTAAACCATATTTAGACTGTTAGATAGAACTTAATTTCATGTTTGCCTGTAAAAATAGATATATTTATATATTTTATTGTTATAGACTGAAGTATACAATGAGCTGCTATTCTTCAACCCAGTGAACAACTCTTGGAAAGCACTAAAGGCTCCTGGACCACCACCTCCGAGAAGTGCACATCAAGCTATAGCTACACCTGCTAACAAGTAACATGTCACTATGTTTATAAATTCCATTTAAATAGAAATTTGTTTATTATCCAGGTAATACATAAGTATGACTGCGTTATTGGTCCAGTGGTCGCAAGCACGACTGCTGAGCATGCCTGGGTTCGATTCCTGGGTTGGACAAAGTGATTTTGGATTTGTCCTCAGTAGTTGATGGCAATAGGCTTGACCCTATTAAATCGTATTTCAACATAACTGGTGAAATGTGGGTGTACTAATGGGTACACCTCTGCCTAACCCTTAAGGATTACAGGCGTGATGTTATGTTATGTACCTCTTGTGTATACTTGTACCTGCTTATGTAGCTAGATGGCTAGATGAGAAAAATTCAAGTAAAATTGAGTAAAACTTCACTAATAAAATCATCATCATTGTCCTCCCCTTATGCCAAATTGTGAGGAGTTGGTGCAGTACAGTAGAGACCATAAGTGCAGTAGCAGTTTCACAAAACGATCGCATCAAAACAAGTCGCACTTACGACCTTTTTCCATAACAAACATTTTGCACACATACACGATCTCGTATATCGCTCTCTTTCATAATTATCTAGTCAGAAAGAGTGCGATATAATGATCATTTGCCTTAGTGACAAGCCTGTCATGTCGCGACGGAGTATTAAGTTAGTGATATTTAATTTCAAACAAACAATTATGTGTCTATCTGGCTTAGCGGTTAACGCTATAGATAAAATGTCACGCACAGTATAGTCTGCGTTCGAACCCAAGTGACATTACATTTTTTGTGTTTTAATTATAAATGATACGTTAGACCCGATGAGATATGTTTTTCTAAATATTAGTTGGAACTTATTATTAACAAAAAAGATGAGGGTGAATGTGAAACAAAATAAACTTCTGGATTGTACAAAGTAGTTAGTTATGACGTTGTTAGTTGGTGAACTTTGTTACGGGCGTTTGTGTTATTATTACGATTAGCGTATTGTTTGATTGTCTTTATTCAAGATGCAAGCTAATATTAGTAATGATGACAGGGCAAATGTTGTCACTTTGCGTAAAAATGGGCTTAATATTTCTCAAATTTCAACTGAAACTGGCTTAAAATGTGTAAGTTATTTTTAAAAATTATAATTATTATGATGATAGTTGTGGTGTGTGATTTTCTTATTATTAAATAAATTGCTAGTTGCAAGTGTGTAATCACATTTTGTTTTTTTTTAGAAATTCTGTTAGCCGTTGGGTAAAGAGGTTTGAGGAAGAAGGTAGTCTGAAGAGTCGTCTAAGAATTGAAAGGCCGCCGCTTATTAACCCGACTCAGCGACGTTTTATGGTGGAAGAATATGAAACAAATGGTTTCATTCCAACTATAATGTTTGCAGAGCAATTGGATACTACATTACAGACTGTTCGTCATGCAGTCCATGCTGAAGGTTTACATCATCGGAAGCCAGCTAAAAACCATTTTTGACACAAAAACACAGGGAGGAAAGACTACGTTTTGCTCGAGATTATTTACATTTTAACTGGGAGGTGACTGTATTTTCTGACGAGAAGACTTTCAAGTCTTGCCAAAAGGAAGACTTAATTTATGGTCGAAACGCTCGGGTCATGGGGCCCGAGTGCGCGTCTCCTTTTTAAGGAAATCTCTCGCCGACTGGTCGACACTTCGCGTGACCAGAGGGCTGGCTCTTTCTTTGGCCAAAGAATTAGCATTGCCATTCAGCGTGGCAATGCTGCCAGTCTTCTGGGCACGTTTCCAGATGACAGCGATGCGGAGGAGTACTTTGACGCCTAAGTGTCCTTTTGTCGTTGTTGTTTAGATTTTTATATTTTCTTACTTTTAGTCTTATTTTTATCATTAGTTTAGTTCTATTTGTAGTCTGTATATATTATTTATGGCGAAAAAATAATAATACTTAATTTAATAAGTAAGTAGACCGGGTAACTAAATATTTAGTAATATTAACATAACCGTAAATAAAAATAAAAAAAATTAAGAAATAAATTTTAAATTTAATAATCTTAAATTGGGGTTTAGTTTCAATATTCTTTTCGTCAAGAAAATGAACACTTAAGCTATAACCTCAATACATTCAATGTGACGTTACATTAAAAAAACACGTTCATAAAGTCTAACTCATATATTAGTATTCAATTAACTCTGCTGAATACTGATACCTATAATAAGCGGGTATCAACAATTATATTTGTGTTATTCGAATATCCTTTCCGTGTTATGTTATTCTTATTATGAATTGACTAAGTGGGTATACAACAAAAAATCTTATGAACGGTGATAAGAGAACTTTTTTTTGCCTAGATAGGAATGTGACGTTACATTCTCATAAAAATTTGTTAATTTTATAAATAAATAAAACGAATAAACATTTTTGTTATCATTCAGCATGATTTTTTTATTTCCACCTTCCAACACCGAAAACATAAAATAAAAATCAATTAATGAGGTTAAATAATAATACAATAACTATCTAATATTTAACTTCTTATAAAAAATAAATAATAAGCATGACTATATTATAAATAAACATAAATACTTTCTGCTTAAAATACAAATATAATTAAGGTTTCAAAGAAACAAAAAACAGCCACACATTGTAATAACATGGATTCGAACTTGGACTTCATTGATCGTGAACCCATGCTCAGCCGAAACAGCTACCAACCCATGTTAATACTACGCGAATTTTAACAATGCAATGGTAAGAACAGGTCATCACTATGATGTGTATTCTAAATGCAACAGAAATATAATGCTATTTCGCGTAGTGTGACGACAGTTCATTAGTGTGTGTTATGTGTAGAATGTTGAGACATCACTCATACACGCACACGCACACACACTGCTGTATCGCGCTCGCACAGTTCATAGCAATGTAATCTTTAGCATGGTACTGCACTTTTGAGGTCTACTGTACATCTTCTTCCATACTTCTCTATTAGCCATAATTTCAGTAGTCACCCTTATCTAGCCATATCATCTTTTGGACAGTCCATTTATCCTTTCTTTAGTCTTCCTCTCTCATATGTGATGATTCCGTCTCTAATGTGGATGGCTATCCACATTCTTACAAATCTTCTTTTTCGTGTGGTTGGTTGCCTAACCTAGTGTCAGAGTTTTTATGCTGCCCATGGGCCTCTGACTTGACATGCCGTCGAGAATTATCTCTCAGTCGTGCCGGTTTCCTCACATTGTTTTCCATTACCAAAGCAAGTGATAATTATATAGTACGCATGAATCCGAAAAATCAGAGGTGCGTGTCTTGGGTTCTTGCGTGACACCACTAGGCTATCACTGCAAGTTCTGACAAATTAAAAATTCACTCATTTCTGTATTCTTTTGGTCATCATCATCATCATCCACAGCCCGAACTCACCCACTGCTGGGTATAGGCCTCTCTTTTCTTATGCCTTTTATTGTTTTGGTATTCAAATATATTTTTATTTCCAGAGGTGAGCTCTGGGTGTTTGGAGGAGAGTACACCAGTCCATCAGAGACACAGTTCCATCATTATAAGGATCTGTGGTGCTTCTCGTTGGCTGAGAAAAAATGGGAAAAGGTGTGTTGTAATAATTGAATAAAGCATTTGAAAGAAGACACATGGTGCACTAAATATGAAATAAAATTTTCTCACTTGGAAAGAATATTTTTTCTGCCTTTCTTGAACTTCTTTTTAAAGGAGTGACCATACTAATCGACGCGGAATCACCTTGTGCTGCTCAGTAAAAGCTTTAAGTCCATTCAATAAAAGCGGATGAGTCTGATGTTCTGTCGAGTCGCGTGTTCCCTACAGTCTGACAGACAGAGTTCTTGCGTCATCACTTTCTAAAATTTATCATTAGTAAACTTCGGGCCAGTTTTGAAGTTCCAACTTTATTTTTTCAGATAAAAATATAATCTTGTTTTGTCAGTAGACCGAAATTGTTTTAAATTTTTACATTAGATTACAATATTGATTGTCTCTCTTCTAAGGTTGTAGCCCCGAACGGCCCCACCTCGCGCTCCGGCCACCGCATGTGCCTCCTCGGGCGCAACATCGTTGTGTTCGGCGGTTACGCAGACGACGGCCGCGAGTGTCGCTACTTCGATGACGTGTATACCTTCTGTTTGGACACTCGGACGTGGACCAAGTTGGCCCCCAGTGGCAGGGGTCCCAGTGCGAGGTCCGCTTGTGTTATGTTACCTGCTGGGAGCGATTCGGTGAGTTTTATTTGCCTTTTGAATAATCTACGCAAACGTCCTTAGCTTGGTTTTTGTGTGAAAATATAGGCGTGTTCATCCACTGGCCATCCACTTACAGTCACCCTACGCGCGGATGCTTGATTGGCTAACAAATGAATCGCGCAACCGTGGGGGGTTTTTCGTAGCAGTGGATATTCAACTTTTGGTTGCAATGATCAAAATACGACATGAGCGGATTTCTTATATCTCGTAACCTCGTGTTACTCAAGTGCTCCACAAAAAGGGTAAAATTGATACGACTTTTTAGCATTACCCGGGAATCTTGTTTCGTAAAATAAAACCCAAATTTCTTTCCCAGATCCTAATCTATGGTGGCTTCTCCCGCGTTCGGGAAGGCCGTACAGAACGCACCCACACTCACACCGACCTGTTCCGCCTGGCGCTAAAGACTGGCGGCGGCTGGACTTGGCGCTCCCTGGCGGGCGGAGCGCTGGCCCCGCCTGCCAGGGCCGGGCAGGGCGCCGCTGTCAATGTGTATAATAACAGGGGATATGTGTTTGGAGGAGTTAGTGTGAGTATCTTTATTTCTAGTAGATTTCCATTATTAGAACTCATTCAAAGTCGACTTTATTTCCAGTAGACTGGAACTTCAATAAGGTTTGTAAGTCACATTGGTCTTATCAACAAAATGGATCTTTTGGACATTCAACCGAAGGGTGATAAAACAATTACCAGGTCGACTTAACATAGGCAAGCAGTTATGTGTTATCTAGCTGACAGTAACCTGGCCCGAAGACTTGGTGAAGGTTGTGAGAACCAGCTGGGTAGGAAAAGCTTAAGACCTATGTCTAACGGCTATCTTTTGGCTGAACGATGATAACTTCCATTTAAATGTTAGCCAAAATATAATAATTTATCCAGATAAAAAATGAAAAAACTGATTACAGGACGTAGAAGAAACGGAAGAAGAGATACGCGGTGAAATGAGCGATGATCTTCAACTGCTAGACTTGGAAACCGGCAGGTGGCACAACGTGACGCTCAAGTCTGAACAACAGCACTTGCAAGCGGTGCCGGAGGAAGCCATGGATGTGAAGGAGGAAGAGGCTGTCACAGGTAATGCGAAAGATAATTAATTGCAAGTAAATCACTCATTCTCACAATCACTTTTGCGTTTAAATACACGGCGGCTTTGAGTGGCCACACTTTTTTGATTTAAGTTGGAAGCGCCAGGGTAGCCCGCGTAATTCAAATTAGCGAGATTACAAATAATTTATACATAAACCTAACACTATAAATAAAACTATCTTTCCTTTCCAACAGTGGTAACAGACGAAGTATTCACAATGAAGCTGGGCGGCACCTCCGCCCCCGCCGCCCCCGCGGCCCCCGCCGCCCCCGCCCGACGCTCGGGCCCGGGCGCGCGCATGTCAGCCATGATGGCCGTGCAACGCTCCACGCTCTATCTGTATGGCGGTGTGTTGGAGAAGGACGATAAGCAGTTCTATCTGTCGGATATGTATAGTTTAGGTGAGTGAAGAAGCTTTCTTAAATGTTTTAATTGCTGTGGTTTATTTATGACCGTTCCTCCTGACCGTTTTTAGCCACACCGGCCAATCTTAGCGGAGATTACCTATCCGGACGGGAGATACTATAGTGCAAGCGTATGTACACAGGCGCAGCTGCACTCTCTTTTGCTATACTCTCATAGTTTGGCGGGACGGTTGTGGGCCACTTGCGGAGCTCAGGCGCAAGACCAATGGCGACTCGTGCGCACCGCGGCACGGGGTATCATACCGCTAATTTTTAAACTTAGGCTACTACTGAGAAAATTCTAATGGAAAAACCCAGCCCAAAGAAAAACTTAGCCCGAACAGTGGATTTGAAAAGAAACATCCTTCTTCCTTACTTTGGTACCCGTTCTTTCTTTTTGAATCCAACGTCTTTGTAAAGAAACTGTTTTTTTTTTTTTAGAAAAAACTGTCGGTTATTCCTAGAATTACTTTCATAGATCTACAAAAAATTTCAAATAATACTTTTATTTCCACAGAACTACACAAACTAAACGAATGGAAGACGCTAATAGAGCAGCCGTCACTCCCCGACTGGGTCGGTTCTGACTCGGAATACGACTCCGAAAGCGGCTCCGATACCGGGTCCGACGACAGCGGATCCGAAAGTGACGGTTAACCTGAACTGGATCTTGTAGTAGTGCAATAAGGTTGGGTGTTGAATGTGCTGTGATCTGGTAGTGTAAGGATAAATTTATTTTTTGTACTTGGTATTTTTTACATAGTCTGTGTCACTGATAATTAAACTGAGGGATGCATGTACCTAAGTTAATTAGACTCGTAAGTGTTCAATTGAATGGGAAAGGACGCCTTTGCCCTGCACTTGAAAGTGGGATATTACAATACAGATAAAAAACAATAAGAAATACAAATCATTTTAAATCGTCATAGTACTGTTTATTGATATGTTGTATACGTTTTAAGAACTCAACTCGTATTGTAAATATTTTAAGTTTATTATAATACAAGATTAATTTTAATACTTGAGACAGTTTTTCATTTATTCCTCTAAAAAATGGCGTTTGATCTCACTATTCGATTCATTAGTTCGATTATCGAACTAGTGAAGATTTTTTTTTTTCAATAGTTCGACCGTCGAACTTATTTTTAATCGAGAAATTTAAAAAAACGCTTGTTTCGTCAAAAAAAAGGTTTATATTTGTATAAATAATATTGTTTGTAAATCTGTACCACATCATTGATCAAATAACGAAACAAACGTTTTATAAATATTATTTTATTGTTTTGGTCGAACTAATGAAAAAAAACATTCTCACTAGTTCGAACTAGTGAGAACAAACGAAAAATGGCGATCATCTGATTAAGGTGTTTTTGGAGTTCAAATAGGGAAAATAAAAAGAAATAAAACAGCTTCATTACACATGTTATCATTTTTATTGTATGTACACGTTATAAATCTACGTAATAATATATCTTTATAAAAATCATTAGTCTACACACTCGTCCTAACTCACATTTCACTATTATTCACTCACTGAGCGTACCAGTGACATATTATTTAAATTCTTTGTCAAAATCTAAAATCGGTACTTGGTCAATTTTTCTGACTAGCCTTAGTTTTTGTCTGTGTCGATTCCGTCATTCAAAAATAAAATCTATCGAGTAGGGAATAGTGTTAAAAATGAAATAAAGAATTAGAATTTACGCCGAAATTGAAACTACTACATTATTAGGAATGTGAAAGTTGGTATTTAGTCACGCGAAAATAGATTGGGTCACAGGCAAAAACTAGTACTGGGGTCATAAAGGGAGGTCTTAGACAGCAATGTCCGTGAGCGGGAAAGAGATGGAGCAATTCAGTACTAATAGCGCCATCTCTTTTTCCCTATAAGCCCTTTATAACATATAGATGGTTCTTATACCTTTAAAATAATACCCAACTGTGCACGCTCATTTATTACGTATATAAGTAGGTACAGCAGTCACTTAACCAATGGAAAATATCACAGAAGGTATATTAAGTGAACTGAACACAGCACCTTTAAAATAAGAACATTTCACTGGATTTTTCCCATTAGACATGTGACTTGTTAACGGTTTGCAAATCAATGAGTATAGATTACGATCTGATATCAAATGTATTGTATAGTTTTTGAAAATGTCGAGTACCATCGTAATTAAAAATTGGAACGTTAAATTAGTCTTAGAAATAATCAAATGGTATCAGATAATTACCAGTCAAGTCAAAATGCATTTCAAAGCCACCTTGTTAAAAGAATTCGATCAAAGGTACTGTATTACTAATTTAATTCTCAATTTTCAAGCACCTAGTTTGTGCAGCTAGAGCAATTTATTAAAGTATGGTTCAGTTAACGATTAGATCGCAAATTATTTCCATTGATTTGAAAACACAGATGTAACATTCATTACAATAAGTCTGATATGATTCAGAAAGTACTCACAACATTAATTAAATTTTCCTTTCAATCAATTAACGAAAGAATACATCGAAAACATTCACTCTTCATCCATTCAAATGAAGTTAGTTAAAAGAAAATGCTCGTCCATTTTAGGATATATGATTTATTGATGACTTTCCGCAGTTTATTCATTCAAATCAATTCATTATTATGGAAATTAAAACGTTAATGTCCACTGGCATGACACATGTTATGTCGCAGTCAAAACAGACAAATGGCCAAGTGATCAAATGTCTAAGTTAAAGCGACAATAATAAATGAACTTAGAATGATAGATGTAAGTTAACGATATCGGCAATAAAGACAGAATTTAATAAACGCATTCCTCGTTCCAGCAATTAAGTTTGATACCAAACAATATGCTTCGTAAACATCTACTTTTACTTTTACCGTAACATATTGGTATCGTTTCATTTTCATGAAGTTTTTGTTACAAATCGTATCCGTTGAGTGCGTAAATAAAATTCTATCGTTTTTATCAAAGTTTTTCTTGACATTCGTTTTCGTGCATGGTCAGTCATGTCCACGGAAATCATCGTTCATATGTTCTGATTAATAAACCGTACCTATTTCTTAATGAGTCCATTATACGTACATATAGATACATTCATGTCGGTACCCTGTTACACAATAATTCATGACACTGTATAAAAAACTACAACTTTCTAGCAACTTTTAGCGCGGTCTGCTTCACCGGTGGTTTATACAAAGAAAAGTGTACTTTTTCACGTTGGCATAAAGCCAGTTTTTGTTACAACAGTTTTAGTTATGCTCCATGTAGGTATGTAAATGACTTATGCAAATAATAAAAAATTTTGTTCAATGCATTGGTCACAGAATCTGTTTGTGATCAACCACCCGTGAGGTAGACGCGACAATTATTTAAGATCTATATATCTCCAGTAATTAATGTTAAACATGATTATTTACATTATATAGAGCGACCATTCAATATTTTACATAGAGTTATTTGGGACAGATGCGAGCCAATTATTTTCTGTTGATGGCTTGGAATTAATTACATATTTTGTGTAATAATGTATTCTGCATATCTTCACCTAACTACTCACACAGTGGAATTCAAATTAAATTCAATATTATTGAAATAATATTCTAGCGTCTCTTCGAGATATTATTAAAATTCATGTAATTAAATACGGAATAAGTTAAACATTTACTCTGTTTGAGTTTTGATCTGAAGAAAGAAGTTCTACTTTAATCAATATAAAGAAATTATATTAATTCATCTTATTTGTGTGATTTCGATGTACTACCACGCTCACTGACGGTCGACCACTTTCAAACTTATTAACTCATAGCCCTTATTACTTTTCACCCTTATGGTGAAAAGTTGTCGACTGTCAATGAGCGCGGTAATACATGCCCAGTTTAACATGCCCTCGTTTTATATAGATTTCCCGTACAATGAGAGATCCGCATAAACTGGTTTTGTAAAGCTTGATTGGCCGTCATGCGTACGTATACCAATATAAAACGAGTGTAATCAAAACTTTTACTGTCACGGGATACCTTCCGAGATTGTTCATTATTTTGAGCTCCCGAGATATTTCGGCGGTGTGACAGTTTAAGTTTAGTTGTAAACCGTGGAAGCTTAAAACAGTGTTTGAGTGTAATCAAGCTTATACAACAACATGCATATGAATGCTGCTTACATTAAGTTGATATGAAAAAGTTTCATGTTCGTATAAAACGTTACGTTAGTGAGCTTGATGGTTTACAAAACTACCTTATCTTAAAAAAGTTCTCTGTTTAGCTTTCACCCTTAAGCGCAGGCCACACCGCCAGCTGGCGGGCGGGCGAGCGACGCGAACGACGCCCTTTTCATACTACGTTCGTATCTTTCGATAGTTCGCGGTGTGAACCAAAGTATGAAAAGAGGTGAAACGATGCGTCTTTCGCGTCGCTCGCCCGCCCGCCAGCTGGCGGTGTGGCCTGCGCTTTAGGACGTAAGTGAAGAAAGGACCGAACATCATTTTTTTTTGTCTAGCTATTCATACTCTATGTAAAATATTGTCACTGCCCGTACGATTCACCTGACACACGGACATACAAATCGAAATAAAACACGGACCGGTAAGCGTGGCAGTACATTTTGTGCGCTAAATTATTCTTAAATAGATGGCACATAGCGATACCTTATAGTTTGGTCCCCGTACTTTCTTGTTTTTGCTTTCGGTATACTTTTTATTGGATGTAATTTTTGCTATAATGTGTACTTTATATTTTGGAGGGTTATAAAATTTGCATTGCATAATATTTTAAGGTTTTTGTTAATTCACGCAATTTTTCTATTTTTTTTTTGTCTTGCCGTGAAAATTTAACAATTTTTTTTCATACATGCAATATAAACTGTATAAACCCGAAAATGCAAAACCCTTCATTGACTATAGGTTTTATATCTAATGACCTAATGTGTGACCTACGGGTTGAAGTTTCACTTCATAAAAAGCACAAAGGAAGGTATAGGTCAAGATCACAAAAATTAAAAACAAAGACTACTTTTAAAAATAAAATTTTATTATTTCAAATTAGTTGAAAAAAACGTGTAAAATTGTACACTTTCTATTTATTACACAAGACCTTCCTCTGCTTGTTCGAATATTAAAAAATAATTGTGCGTTATTGTCGCAGCCGTCTCTTTCTAAAATGCACTGAACTCATTTTATATAAAATGACTTAGATATTTGCCAAACGTCGACACTCAAACATAACTATTCGTTGGTGAACAAAAGCTAAACATTATCCATTAATGGATATTTTACTCAAAAAATGTATTTCTTTTTCAGCTGCGACTCATATGACATATCTGATCTACATAATATAATATACGACGCCACATTACGTATAAAAAGAAATAACACTTAGAATATTATACACTGGTGTGACTTATCTAGCGTAAAAAATATTCAATTTGCAAATCTATCGGTCGTTTAACAGTTTGCCTAATTTATAACATTGCCTGCGACATTAAATTGCAAACTAAACTCTATTCTTAGCAAAGTAAAGCTGAAGCCAAAATCGAAGATAAATATTTTAACAAAAAAATATTATTAATATTATAGTATAAAAAAATGTAAAATTCAAATTATCATTACATCAGTCGGTTAAATGATTAGTTATCTTAGTCCGAATGAAATAATAATATTATAATTTGCATGTAATAAAAAATATAAATCGAAAGCAAATCAGTCTATAAACTTACTTTAAGAATTATGACTAAGTTTTATGTACATTTTTAGACATGTTTTTTTTAAGTTCATGGTAATCTGTGGTTTGGGGCCAAAATATTAAAACCATTGAGCTCTTGAAACATTACCAAAGCTAGAAAACATAGTTTTAATTCATTTTAATTAACACTTTGGTAGCTGTGAGATTTTTCGATTGAAATAATCAACTAAAGAGGAAATAAGGCGTTTAGTTTCAAGTTCAAAGATGAAGCAATGAAAAACTGTCATTAAATAAATGTTTTGCGCCAACCCACAGACTATACAGCATCGTACAAACAATACAACATACTCGTAAAATAAAACATACATTCACTATCTACCTCATTATAATATACAAATTATTTACATTTACGAAAAAAGATCATTTAATAAATACATAATTTGGCTGTTTTAGATTTTCGCTAAATTAAAAAAAAATATAATGCCATATTTAATTGCCAGTATAAAAAAAATCCTCCCCATTTATTGTCGTTCACTTCGAAAAAGGGTGTAACAGTAACTGAATATTTTAATTTGAAAATATTAAAATAAATTAATTCACTACACAATGCACTGTGTATAAATTTGTTAAGAGTCATTGTCCGTTCCGTACTTTCCGTAACATCCCAAGTATAACCTGTCCACTTTTTATCACAGTAGCGCTTTTTGCGCTGTAACACTTCCTTCGTCGCTCACTGACTAGGCTATATACAAACCAAACGATTTCTATACACTTAACAACTTCCTTAGAACAGATCGGTGACTATGGTGCCGAACCACGCGCAGACGACGGGCAGGGCGTACGTGAACAGTGCTTTCTGTAGGGAAGGTCTGTCTGCTGAGCCGGCGACGGGTTGTTCTCTAGTCGGTATGTCTTGTGGTTTCGGTGTGTCTTGTTCCGTGTCTGTGTTCAAGTCGATGTTGTCGATGACGCCTTTGGCTGTTTCGTCTTGAGTACGGCCGCGCACGTTGACGTTGTTAGTTCCGGGCGTGTCCACGATGCTGGGCACGAAGGGTGCCTCGGTGACGACGGCGGGACGCTGTGGGACCACGTCGGGTTCGCGCTCGGTTGGCTCCTCGTCTACGTCTGGTGGGCTGTCGCCTGAGCCTGGAAGATGGAGTTTTGAGTTAAGGCAGTGGATAAAGATGTATCAGCAGTCTGTGATCCAATAGATGATTCATCACCGGTATAGAGCCTAAGTGATGGATTATGGCCCACCTTCCACTAAAGAGAGGCCTGAGGCGCATTAGTGGTAATGTTCAATGGTAGTGAAGACCCTCTCCTAAGATCAAAGTAGAATAAGAGAAGACATTTTGTAATTCTAAGACCAAATGTAAATAAAACCTCTTAAAAAACATCTTTTTTATCATAAATTTCTCAATAACCGTGTAAATTTGTGTCCGATTGATGGCAATAAGCTCGCTCCAAAATAATGTCTGTTGACATCTTTACTTCGTGCTATCAAAAGTCGCTAAAAACAAATACATACCAGTATCATAACCATTGAGCCTGTCCTCATCATCATCAGGCAGGCCGCCGTCGGTGCCCCAGTCTCCGGACCCTGACCCGGACTCCACGTCCTCAATGATCTCGCGTCCGTACGAACTGGCCATTTGTAAGTCTGGAAAGAATATTTGAGATTTATTAGTGTTCTTTATATTGCCACGTGTTACAGGGAAAAAAAACATAGTGTGGTGAAAATGAAAAAGTACCTAGATATAAAGGTATAACTCATAGTTTACTCACCTTTTCCCTCAGTATCAAGCCACTGCACCTCCACACCATTGTAAGCGTCCTTCAACCTCGCAGTCAATGTCCGCAGCTGATCCGCCTGCGTGGCCACGCTGGCTGCAGCGCTGGCACTGGCCGCCCCGCGTACCTCTGGGTTGCTGGCGAGACCGGCCGTGCCTTCAGTGGCCGCGTTTAGTGTGTAGCTGGGAATTTGTTGGAAGTATATTAGTGTGTGAATGTTTTGGTCCCACCTTGGGCGCCAAATTGAGAAGTAAAAATAAAATATTTATCGAGATTTTTGAAAATATAGTCTTGTGGGCGCAAGTGCTGGACATGAAGCCTTGGGTTCAATTCCCGAGTCGAGCAAAGTAATACCCGGGTTTTCTAGAATTTCTCAGTTGCAGCCTAGTCTGAATTTGTGCCCGGTTGATGGGAATAGGGTTACCTATCACCAATTAAAACATGGGACTTAAAATGTTAGCGTAATTATTGAAATGTGCGTGTAGCTGCAGAGGCACACCACTGCCTAACCCTTTGGGCTTTGCATATGTAACATTATGATAACAAATTGATTTTTCAACTTTTTGTTCCTAGGTTGGGCGCCAATAAGAGCAGTTAAATCCGAATAAATACAAAAACTATGAAAAACTAAAGAAAGATTTTCGCCTTACCTTGCAACGTCAGTTCCGTTAAAGCAGGGCGAGCTGGTGACGCTAGTAGAGGTGCACAGTAGCGCGGGTAAGTGGTTCCAGTAGCGCCTCGTGTTGCGCAGGCGCACTCGCGTCTCGCGGACTAGCTTCTCTAGCGCAGGCCCGCCCCAATCTGATCCTGGAAGACACATAAGTATATTATGCTTAATATATCCTTTAAGACAAAGCAAATAGAAAAGCTGAGTTGAAAATTCAATGCGCGGTTAAATCATGATAATTCACCCGTGCGCATGAGGGCGTAGGCTGAATCGATCGTTGGTACCTGTCAGATTTTTTAGATTATCGTAATTAGACCAAAATCAACCTTATGTAAGCTTTAATGTAGCCTTATGTTATTTTACCAACTTACCGCGACTCTCTTCGCTTTTCACTGAAGGCTTCTTTTTCTTCTGTCCCTTCTTCTCATCAAAGTCGTACGACTTAAAGTCGATATCCATCGCACCGGCGGCCGCGGGCTCCGGGTCCGCATCTCGGCGCTTCCTCTCATGTTCTTCATACTCCTGAAGGTCTATATTCCCTCGCATATACTGCAAGAACCGATCTCTCAACTTCGCCTGTTCGGCCATGTCTTCTGTAGCCCTACGGATGCCTTCGGGAGTCCGTAAACTTACTAAAGAAGGATCCTCGTTTACCAGGCTTTCGAATGAAGCTTCGATCTCGAAGTCGTCAACGTCATCGACTTTCTGGGGCCAGTCGAAGTCTGGGATGGAGCGGACGGAGCGGCGGGTCTTGCCGGGCGCAAAGAACGGCCCCGCCCCGCCCCCGCCACCCAGCACTGGCTTGCCGCACCCCGTGAATATCTTCTGCGAGATCTCTCGGTTGTGCTCCTGGAAGCTCATGATGGCTTCGGAAATTTTGATGTCTATTGGTTCGACTACCATAGCTATGTTAAATGGACCGAGCAATCTGTCGGCCACTTTGTCTACGGCGTCTGCAAAATTAAACGATATTATTTTAGAACGACTTTAATGATGTGGGCAATAGATCCTGATAAAAAAAAACGTACATAACAGGAACCATAAAATCTCTCTTGTTACATCATCAGTTTACTCACCGACATAGGCATCCCACTGGTCTCCGAGGTCGGCGTGCGCGGGCAGACAGCCGCGGATGACGTTGTGGCAGTATCGCGTGCACGCGGGCGGCTGGTAGCCGGCGCAGCTGCCGCAGTAGCGCAGCCGGGTCCAAGCTGTCACACATTCTGAAGTCACTGCCACCTGTGGGACGAAGAATTTGTTAGTAAAAAGTATTTTTTGTAACTATAGGTAATGCTAAAAAATACGCGGGTCTTTTGATGATTACTTCTTGGGATGCATGCCATTAAATCATATTCTCTTAAGCGATGATAATTTAAAAACATCAAAGGAATATTTAGTTTATTCAAAGATATCTAGACATAGCGCAGTAGAGCTACGTCAGACATTGTGGGCGTTGAGAATAAGTAATTGACGCTTCAAACGAGCCCGCGTTATCTATCAAGTTCGTTGATCTAATAAACGCGAAGCAAACACATGAATAAAACCCAATCATTGTTACATTGCGCCAATTAAATAACATAGTTAGGGCAACAAGTGGAACGAATAAAAATAAATCAAACGAAGACGAGATAATAATTACAATTAATAAAGCCAAGGTCTTGAGCTGTGTCACTGATGGCGCCAGGATCAACGCACCACAAATGATACGCGGATAATGAGTCATTTTCTAAAATGATACCCTGAGCCTCAGACGTTCACAAGTTGAAGGTCAAGCGGCCAACAGAATATATATTCGCATTGATTAGCGTATATTTGCATTCTAATAGCTCGCTTAACATTCAACAAATTAAAACGTAAGCGCGATTTGGCAATGTTGGTCAATAAAGCCAAGAATGTCGCGAAAAATTGTCGCCGATGATATAATATGAGTGCGCAATTATTAGTTCTGAAGGTTGTGGTCCTTTTTGGACCTAAAAGAATAGAAACTGAGGGCCATATGTGTTGAATAGATGTTAGATAATAGTTGATTTATGTCTCGGTTTGTCACTCTTTCCGGGTGTCTGTCGGGTGAATCACAAATTCAGAAACACATTTACATGAGAGCTTGTAAATGTCTAATCGTATACTAAAAGCTCTTAACGGAGTTTCGCTACCATTATTCATGCTTGGTAGGCGGAATTGTTATTAGTTTGCATTCATATTTATTCATAGGCGGGAACTCGAGAACACTCGCTGTTTATTTACACACGCTCAACCGTCAAGGATGCAGTTTTGCAGTGCACCTACTAGCAATATTAACAGTAATAGCAAGTAGCAACCATTCTGGGCACATCTATAATTACTCTTCTAAATTTAGGAATTGGAAACCTCCCTAAGAGAGTCAGGTTGGCGGAAACCAACCTGACTGGCTTACTTGTTTGTCAATCTCTAATCACACGTTCCATTCCTCAATTTTAATTAGGATTCGTAAATCCTAGTAGTATAAGCCTGTTAAGTTTTATAGGACCTTCCTTACCTGCATCATACTCCTCACAACATCAGCTCCGGCTCTTAGCGCCTTGTGGAAGGTGCGGGTAGCCACCACAGCTCGTCTCAGTTGCACGGACAGCTTGTTGGGCACGTCCTCGAACGGCTGGATGTCGCGCATGTGTTCGTTCACGCATTTTAAGTACCTGAAACAGACGTTTTGTGTTAGAAATACGAAGAAAATGTGGCGAAATTGCTGGAACAATAGCTTTGAGACTAAAAGTAGTATGAGATCAAGATGTGAACCAAAGTCATCGACATAGCTCATAGAATAAGCAAGTCGAAGTGTCAATGTGCAGGCCATAATACCCGTAGAACCGCTGACCGTTAGGGTAGACGTGTTCTTGAGTGGAGATCGCGAATCGGCAAGCGTAAGGTGGGACGTCATCAGGCTAGGCGTAGCAACGATCTTGCCAGGATGTCTATAAGTAGCTGGATGAGACTTGCCGAGAATGAAATTGAATGGCGGGTGATTGGAGGGGTTTATGTCCAGCATGGCTGACGAAGACAATGGCGAAGAAAATAAGGCGAAATTGTGTAACAATAGATGTAAGACTAAGAGGTCACCGAGATCAAACCTTGGTTTTAAAAGCATTACTTTGAAACGTCTAGCAAAATCCCTAAATCCTTCAAACGGTCCGCTTAAGGTTAGGCTTAAGATGAGTTGTGAGTAAGGATTGCTGTCCTTTACAAGATTCGGGTCAGGTCATAAATATTGTGGTAACTAAAGACACAATAAAAGTGATGACAAGCAAATATAAGCGTAAAATTCACGAGAATAATTTGTTACAGCAATCAATCGTGGGACCCAAACAGCAGTTGACATTTATAACCTTAGCTAAATGAGATGTGTACCTATCATAAAATATGGCGACCACATCTCGGAACCCATTCGGCTTGGTTAGGCGTGGTACATTAAAATGATTGTGGCCTTGCGTCATTCTTCGCAACAGGCGGGTTTTAAGGACAAAAGATTTTTTCGCAATCATTCGCAACTATTAAAATATTTAATGCTATGTCAAAGTGATAATCGTTTTATAGGTTTTTTTATAATTTGTTGTTTGTCAATTTTATGATACCTAGTGAATAAATGTGGTGAGTTTCATAAGCGACAGCAAATATATTTTTATACACTAGTCGACATCTTTAATGTGTCCTGTTGGATTATCAGTGCCGAGTTTTTAAAGTCCAAGTTCGTCGCCCCCTATTACATGGAACTTAAACATAACTGGCGAAATGTGGGTGCACTACTAGGTACACCTCTGCCTAAC
Organism: Noctua janthe; assembly: GCA_910589295.1. Lineage (NCBI taxonomy): Eukaryota > Metazoa > Arthropoda > Insecta > Lepidoptera > Noctuidae > Noctua > Noctua janthe. Next base: position 3,757,315 of record OU342556.1, on the reverse strand, counting down.
ACTTCGGGGATTACAGGCGTGATGTTATGTTATGCAGTCCTAATATCTAGGCATCCATACATAAAGATTTCTAACTAAGTTTACCTTAGTTTCAAAGCTAGCAATAAAGTATAACACCTGATTTTACACCGCGGTTCCCTACACACTAAGTTTTTATTCCTCTGTCACACGTCTTAAAGTGTAAACTCCATACATTCTAACGTTCATTACCGTAGCATTTTAGCTCTATTTCCAGGATATAAAGTACTGGGTCAGGCTAACTTTAGTCTAGCTACAATAAAACATTTCCCGCAGGATGTATATTCGGGCTAATTCTCTGGAATGTTCTGTGGGTTTCAGCACAGATTTTTGAAGGAAATGAGTAATTGCATCGTATTAGGAACATGGCAATTGGTGGTTTAATCAATGAGTTTAAATGGAGACACAGAGACTGTAAATTGGTGAAGCTGTTAACAGTATGAAAAATATGTTACAGTCATCATCATGAACTCAAACCTCTTTTAGCGTCACGGTTGATTGGATGAGCTGAACACTGAACATGGCATGCTTAAAGACGGTATAGATAAGTAAACTAGGATATTATTCGAATACCTGCTTCATTCCGAAAAAAACGTTTACGAAAACTTTTACTTGTGAAACACTGTAACTAATAAGAGCTTTCACGCATGCGACATCTAAGTCTCCACCAATTTAAACCTTATTAACCCACAAAATATTAATATATATTCACCTAACCCGTCGCCACTTCAGCTAAAAACACACTTCATACGCAATAACATTAATAACTTGATTGTGTACATCTCATAAACTATCCGGTAGCCCTTCATAACGTTATCATGATTCGTTTCACGCCACTTTGTGCCCTATTATCATGAGTTTATGCCCTATTATCGGGCCTAATCGTTTGTTTACGTGTCCATAACACTAAAACTGTCTGCTAAAGTGGTTTATTGACGCGTCTTTATAAACAAAGAGGGCGTTTTCCAACTAAACGGCACTGAGCTTGGTGTCAGAGCTTTTTTTAGTGCGAAGTGCAGTGTGCGGATTCGTGTAAACATCTTGTATGTGTTATTGTATCTTTAATAGTGATATGCAACTTTGTTTGGCTCCTGGATAAGACTGGACAGGCCTGTCTTTTCATTCATTCAAGTACTAGGTTCTAGGAAATCTTCAGATAACAAGGCATTCAAGAATTATGCTGAAGAGCAGAGTTATTATGGTTGATATTTTATCAAGTATTTGGTTTTGGGCCACCCACATATTTAGGATATAGGCTTTACCTACGCCAACGGCAACGATGAGAGTGATATGTTAACTCTTGCAAAGCCTTCTCATGTTAATGAAAGCACTGCAGTCGATATGACATCGAAAAACGAAATAGGTATTTGAACGACAAATTACAGGCCGGCTTTTCCTGCTAAACTCTAAACATACAAATAAAATTTAAATCTCACAAAACATAGACCAATAATCCAGCGGATACAACAGTAGCCACATAAAATATAAATACCCAACAATATTTGAAACAGACACATCCATTTAACGATCAGCATTGTGAATCAACGTTTCATATCGGGTCTAGACTAAACAGAATAATATCAGTGATGCTCTGTGTAAGGTTTCGGCTAACCAAGTACAGAGTCAGCGGCCATCATTGTGATGAATGATATGATACTGAATGAATGAGGATACTTTATGATAATTGTGGTCTTCGATATTAATTGCAATTTGCGTCACTGACCGCAAGGACAGTTCGTGTGAGGCCGATGCGTAAAGACAGTGGTTGCAGGCAAGATAATATTAGGACGTCCATTAAAATGAAGCAACTTTACATTGAAACTGAAAGCTACAAGAATGTCGGCAAAGCCTTATTTTTCCGTGGAACCTGGAACTGCTTGCTTAGCTACGAATTTGATAACTTTACAATGATATATTCTCATAACTCTTCATCGCAGATCTACTGCAATGAAAGATTTTGTAAGCTGCTTATGCAGTCGAAGTAATCTTTAAAGGCCACGATAAGTCAAACTTTGCTTATTGCTCACCAGGATGCATATGGCGAAGTAATTATCATTTATAATACTAAGTGCCATGTACCAGCCCAAACAAAGGCGTTCAATGCACTCAAAGTGACTTCATTAATACACATCATTAACCTTCATAAACCGAAAACGGGCACAAGTACATTGGAGACGGGACTCCAAGCCCAAACGACCGCGACAAACGTCCACAGGACATATTGCTTAAAATAACACGATAAACAGCAAGCCTGTTGCCATCAACCGGGCACAAATCTAGACTTTGGGCTGCTATTGAGAAATTCTTGATGGAAAACCCAATCACATCTTGCCTGACCTGGGAATCGAACCCAAGACCTCATTCCCACTAGACTAACGAGGCAGGAGCAGGAGGCAGTCAAACTCGACTGAACTTAACTGGCAAAATGTAGGTGTACTAAAGATACACCTCTGCAACACACACATTGCAAGCGTGATTGTTGATGAAAACTTACTTCTCGTCAAACTCGTACTGCGAGTTTAGTACGGTGAACATCTTGTTGTACAGTATGCTGAAGAACCCGTCCATCATCACGTCGAAGTTGGTGTCGCCGCGCGTGTAGTACCTGCAGAGAGAGATATAATTTAGTAGGAGTCCAGTATTTAAAGACTACAATGGGATCGTCGTCTTCTTTTCGTATTCTATTCGACTGTACATCTTTATTGAACTCTTTGAGCCCAGTATTAAGTGGCCACAATTAATGCAGCGTTCCTATCGTCAAAGGTGCAGTTGAACGGACATTTGGGGCACTCCAGGAGATAGGACTTGGTTTGATTAGGGGCACCACACTCGCACTGGGTGTAGAAAGGATCAACAATACTACTGAGCTCGTTGATACGAAATGGATGATTTAAGTTTGTAAAGACAGTGTAGCATTAGTTGTTGAAGCTACTGAAAATATTGGTGATCTGGTCTGGATCGCCTTGGGTCGGTTGTGTGACTTGGTATTCGAAACTCGACAGATTAATTAAAATAAATGGTTCAGAGACAACACCAGGCTCTACAAGATTCGACGAAATCCATAATGGAGCTTTTTGATAAGAATGAACTTGTATATGCCAAAGTGAAGATTCAAGTACATAGATAAACAAAGACGTTTTATACATTAATCCTGTACAAAAATATGTATACAGAATCCCATAAAGAACCCAGCTTTATCTTATTACCAAAAAGTTCCCGTAATAAGCCTGGCTGCTGATACATTTTCTTTTAATAATAAAAAGGCAAAGATCACGCTCAGTTCTGCCAGACGTTCCACAGGGGATTTGCATAAATTTCTTTAGACTTCAACATCGTAATCCTGAGATTTAGACTTATAATACTTTGTGCGATCCATCCATTTTTTCTTTCATCTTGTTTAGGACATAACTTTCGTCATACACTATTATAAAGAAGGGATTTTCTTTAATTTTAAACTCTACCAGAATAATTTTCTGAACAGTTATTTGCTGACGCTCAACTTGTCTTCGGTTGTTAGTACCTTGACCAATCAGAATAATAAATGTGTGACTAAGAAGCAAAAATTCTGAATAACTGCAGTGCGGCTTTACTCCCGAGGAATTCATTCATTCATTTAATGTTACAATATGCGAAGCAAAATATGAGACTGACTGGTTATCCGTTGAATTTATTATGAGAGAAATAGCACAAACAATATATATCTTGCTATAATTCTCTTGTCGTGTTTTCTAGGCAAAACACGTAATCGCATGACAGATATATCGTGATTTATATTTCAGTGAAGTGAATTTCATTCAAGATTCTGCGTCCAGCTCGACCACGGTCGCGTCTGTTGATGTCAGAACCTCGTTTAAACTTTAATGCTCATGATTGGTGATGTCATAATCATAAAGGGTGCGGTGTTCACTGTTTATTAATATACTAGTGACCAGCTCCGGCTTTGAGCCATTTGAAATTAATGTGAAGTGAAACCTTCCACGATTAATGGCCTGAATAATTATGAAAATCGCATCAATATCCACCAGGCCTTGTCCAAATACACAGACAGTCACCAGACACTTTAATTTATACAGTTTAGATAAAGCTATCATTCAGGCAGAAGTCTAAAGTTCATAAGATATAGGAGAAAAACCCTTGTGACTTATCTAGGTAAAAGAAAAAAAAAAGAAGAAAATCTTACCTTTCTAGTTGCTCAAACAATTGTTCGAAGACGTAAGAGTGTTGCTCGTAAATCATGCCGTAAGTTCTCTTAAACATCATGTGGAACTCCTCGCGAGATAGCTTCAGAAGCCTTCTGAAGAACTCTGGAACAGAAAAAAAAAGAATTATGAATTTGAAGAACACTTTGAAATTGTTTGGGACGCGGACGTTTCGGGAGCATTGTTATAGAAAATGGCTGAGTTTCCACAACTAATTTCTGACTGTGCTTTTGTTGTATAGTGCTGCTTATTTCTTTTCGCGCGTGGTCATAGTCCGAAATAACGTCGCCATCTTGTTTTTCCAATACAATTGCCGCAGGCGATTACACAAATGACAGCGCCCTCCTATCAATGACATAGAAGCGCTAAAAATCCATGCTGCACGATAGCTATGTTTTCTTCATTAGTGATTCGTCTTTCCCTGTAACCTGCCCCGCCACACCAAGAGGTTTCTTAGTCTAAACATCCTAATCAATCTTCCAGTGTTTCTAGCTTTTCATTCAAGGGTGAATGACATTAGCAAAAACTATATTCAACAAAGAGAGATCTGGTCAGTCACAATAATATCTAATAAAATCTTAGAAGGCATTGGAGTGAATTAATATAGTGCCGTTTAAACGCACATTAAATATTAATAGCAGATGTTTCGAGGTTCCTAATGCCGGCCGTAACACTATTATTATAAAGATACGTTACTCTATTGAGTCACTCACGGATCTTAATACCGTCATTTAATACTCTGAAATTGAAATGGAAAATTACAATACAACTGATTTTGAACGAAAATAATAACCAGAGGTATACCTTCAGTTAAACACTTCGATGAGATGATCTTAAACAGCAAGGTGTAAACATTAGAAATCAAAGACAGGCTTTCAATATTAAAGCCTGTTGGAACACATGAAATAACAGTGTGAAATAGGAGTAAATGATAATGTATTGGTATTGTAGTAGCACAAGGAGGTTATTATTATTATGAAGTTAGTTTCTTCTTACGCAAATGTTGCAACGACGGAGAGAAATATATGAACATAGTTTGGTATGGCAGTCGGGTCAAGAAGCCATTGTCTTCTAATTCAATTTTAAAATCTATGAAAATTCTGCCAAAACATTGAACGGTTCCTAAAGCCCTACTATCATAGTAAAATCCACCTACTTACTTACTACGCTATCAAAGCAGAACAAAATAAAACATCTGTAGACTGTAGTTGTAGTAGCCCTCGACGTGTTGAATTGAATAGTAAACTATTTCTGGCAATGACACTGGTACCAAGCTTTGTTTACAGGCTGCCTTCTGAGAAACAGAATCATTCGCCCAAACTTCAGGGAATTTATTTGAATTTATTAAAGTAACGGTTCTGATGAAAATTCCAGCTTTATTTCTTAGAGCTTGGCTTTAAAGGAGACTAATAGTTCGCAAGAACTGACCAATGTGTTCCTGTAATAATGGTGACCTTTCAACAACTTACTTTCTTGTAGTAGAGATGGGAAGTCTTCTAGAATAACTTTGAAAAATAAACAAATGAATTTAGAAAACTTCGAGTAAGTAAAACCTGTTTGGAGACTTCAAAGGTTAATTGAATTTTCCTTCTAGATATAGTTGGCTACAAAACATTAGCACAACTGTGCGAAAAAGCTAATGCACCAAAGCTAAGTATACAAAATCAATCGATTAGCTCATAGCTGTAAGTTACCATATTTTTTTATCAATTTAAAACTACAGAACATCGAGAAAAACATAGTCATTAAAACCTTTTCAATCGTCAATCATGCCTCTATGAATAAACAAGACGTTTCTTGTAAAGATATTAACATTAACAGGTTACTATGTGTTATAATTGCACAAACAATGCATTTTAATTACTATTTACAGTATTTAATAACTAATAATGTGTGCTATAAATTATACACGGCATCAAGTTCATTGACTCTACACTTTTTTTTTTCATGGCCGCGGTATTTTTGTCGCGTGCAAAAAGTATCGTGGACAAAAAAACAAATACCTACACAGCTCGCTGAAAACGTAAATAAATTATAATTGTAGATATAAGTGCTGCTTGTATAAATGTTTTGTGTAAATGATGTGATCGGTGTTTAAGTTTACGTAACCGGAATGTTTTCCATCCGTTTCAACTTTGACCTATTTTGAACCTGTCTAATTGAATTTCGAATTCTTGAATTGCTTTTTTTTCGGCGCCATTTATTTTTAGATTTCTACAAAAAAGGTTAATAGCCAATCAATGGAGATTAAGAAAAACGGGGAATTTATTTAATAAAAATCTTAAATTCATTGAAAGAAAACGCATAGCCTAACTAGTCCAATAGAAGGTTGAAATTTCTGTACAAGAGTTCCGTTTATGAGAAAAGTGAACACGAAGGAAGAAGTTTTGAAAATTGCTAGCATGTAACCTAAGTGATACAGATTTAAGCAATCAGAGGAAATTTTACCCACAAAAGATTTAATACCATAGTGTAAAACTGCCTGTGTCAATCAAATTATAAAAAGAACTGCGATGATGCAAGGTGACAACTAACAATCATTCGCGATACTTAATTATATATGCCACGCTATCACCTTAGTAAAACAAAAGGAAATCAGTTTGTATGTTTGTGCCCATCGGTGCTGGTAACCGATGAGCTGATTAGGTATATTACCTGTCGAGTGTTTCCGTAAAATGATAATTTATTGAATGAATCGAACACGTGGTTCTCCTATTTCCACATTGTTATACTACTGTAGTATAGTTTGGCGCTGGTGGCGCTACCCAAGCAAAACAAAACATTCAGCTAGGAACTATGTTAGGTAGGTACATTACGTTATCGTTTATTTTCAGAAGGTATGTATCTAGATTTATTATATATCAACGGTTTAATCTTTCGAGGAGCGAAGCAGACGACATAATAGGTTAAGAAGCGTAGTTTTATCTCGCTGATTACAACTCCGTGATATGCCATAATAGTTGTACCTACTGCTGATTCAATGTTGATAGTATCTACGCACGCTTATGGGCCAAGAACCTCAGTATGCAGGGAAAGCGCCACGTTTCTAAAAGCCAAAAAAATCTTAATAAAAACGGTAGTAATTGTCGTAAAGGAAATAGGAAACATTCAACACTCGTTTGACGAATAACAAAAATACAACGAATCGAATACCGAATCGATTACCGAGTTACAAATATGTGAACGATTTTAACGCTCGATAACTCGACTTATTTTTTCCGCGCCATTTTTTACGGAACGCGTTGAATTTATAAATCGAATTGAGTTTCCCGTCGCGTTGTTGAAGTTAATAAAAATGTGATTTAATATTATTATAGTCCCTTTTAATATTAATTGCTGGGACCCGAAAATGGCGGACCGTTAATTTTCCTGTTTGAAATTAATCACTTTGTACATGAACATTTTGTTGTCAGATTTATTATTTTGTTGAATTAAAATGAACTTAAACACAGTAAGGTTAATAAACTTAAATGAGTTAATTGTGCATTAGTACTATTTTAATTAAAACGCGGAAATTCCTCGCTCGTCAATCGTATGGAAAACGCTTGCTAATAAAAAGTATGAACAAAAAACACACAACATCCGTAGATGGCTATTAAGCTATTAACGGAGCTAAAGATCCGTGCAGACACAAAAACCGCACAGTTTTTGCATCCTCTCCTCTAAGTAAACATATCCCGATCATAAGACAGCGTAAACGCATAAACCAGACGCAGTGCAACCCAAGTCGAGGGCACACCGCATCTGTGCATGCAGTTACAATAACAAACGAAGTTACAGAAGGAAAAGAGAATAAATCATGAATTTCTAAACACGGTGCAATACTTTCACCATCTGGAACTATGCCAATTTTCTGGGGGTGAAGGTACTCATGAAATTTAGCAACTTTTACTATGGATTAATTGTGAAATTTGAACTGGATGTGTGCATTAACGGCTTCTTAATGCACACAGCATTAAGAAGCCGTTAAGGATGATTTCTACGGATTTTACCGAGGTGATCATGTCGCAGGCTTAGCCATAGCAAAAGTAGTAGCGTTTTAGAAAATAGGACTATCAAGTTTCTAAAACGCTACTTCATTGATCATCATCATCTACCCTAGCCTTTTCCCAATTATGTTGGACTCGGTTTCCAGGCTAACCAGATGCGACCAGGCCTATCTGACCTCCACAAACCACTTAGTACTGAGTAATACGAAAACCCATTGGTAAGACTGGTTGCTACTTCATCATCATCATTCCCATATATATTTGGTAATGATGATATCATATCTTAGTCAACTCAATAGTCATCTTTCACACAGTTCTTCCAACGTTTCTTTGGTCTTACTCAGCCATCCGACATTCATATTGAAAACTTTCCTCACGACATTTTCCCAACAAACGCTTCTACTTTCCGTCACTGTCTCACTTTTATTCCAACAGTTCAATAAAGTAGGTCTTCTGTCCCTTGCCTACAAATTGGCGCAGTTAAATCAGATCTGTGGTGCGGTCCTCCGCGCACGTGCGCCGGCGCATCAGCTGCCCGACACCGAGCGTTTGACGTCTCGTGACGTGTAATACGACACATTGCAAACGAGTAGGTTAGGGGGGTTCTGTGTGTATTTAGACGAATTTGAGGAGGTGAAAGGTGATGTTAAGTTTTACCATTGACAATTTTTCATAGCTCTATTTGTCCAAATTAAGATTTGCTGATCGATCTTTTTAGTCTTTGGGAAAATTCTTATGTAAGCCAGAATTAACTGAAATTGATGTTTTCTGTAATGACTTGGCCAGCACTAAGGGTTCCTAAGTTAACTGACGGTAGCGATAATACGACAGAAAATAACGCAAAATCTTTCAAAATTTTTCTTTTATCATACTCATCACTATCTTCTTGCCTTTGTATCATTCTACTTGGGGTCGGCGCAACACGTTTTCTTCTTCCATTATCCCCCTGTCAGACGTCACGGCATCATTTACTCCTTTCTCGTTCATCTCATTTCTCACACAATCTTTCCATCTTTTCTTTCGCTTTCATCTCCCTCTCTATCCATCAAAATATTTTATGTTAATCACTCTAATCACTTAATGTGTTTCATCCCTCCTCATCACATGTCCATACCTAGACAGATGATTCCCTTTCAACTTTTCATTAAAAGGCGCCACTTTCAAATTTCCTCTAATATACTCAATCCTTTCTTTATCCATTTTTTTAGTGATTTGTTGTTTTCTAGTGTCTCTTATTATGCTATAGCAGAGTAGGTAGTGTATATAAAGGTTCTATTGAATTCAGAACGCGTATGTGGTAAACAAGCCATTAGTCACCCTTTGAAATCCAAATCCCATAACAAAATACATATTTTTACATTTCTCCCTTTATCTCACCCACCCTTCGGATCGAATTACAAGGAAGGAATAACTGTCTGTTTGCGTCATGCAAAGAGGGAACTAAAAATAAAGTTAAGTTGTGGCGTTACAACCTAGATTTTGAAACAAGGTGTCCGAGGCATATTCTCTTCTCTGGCTAGTTTAAGATGCCATGAGGATGGAGAGTTTTAAAAGCCTAATTTTATCAGGACTGTTTCTAGTTTGTTCAAAGCGACAGAAAAGTTGTACTCTTAGATGAGCATGCCCAAGAAATCCATGCTAAAGTTAATGATTCAACGCGAATGCAGACTGGCACAATATTCCCGGATCTCTCCGTTTTAACTTCTCATATGATAGGTTACTCTCTATTTCCTCTCCCCGAACTGCCGTATCAACTACCGATTCCAATATCCAACCGCCACCCAAACTGCACCACACCCCCACTATCAACAGTATCGTCAGTAACACGACACTCCGACACCACAATCGGCATAACGAACAGTTAGTTGACACGTACGACTAAGGCCCAGCGCACACCTGTGGAAGCGGCGAAGCCCTGTTCTTGGTCGCAGAATTCGAACGACTCCGAGATATGGCGTCGAGAAGATCCGCACGCGTTCTCTATAATTTATCGTTGACATGCCATTTCCAGAATAATCAAGCCCAAGTGACAATGGGCAAGCAATATCAGCCGTTGAACCGATGAATGGTGGGGTAAACGTGATCTTGAGTGGAGACCTCAAATTAGCAAGCGTAAGGTGGGACGCCCTCAGGCTAGGTGGAGAGATCTCCGCAGGTTGGGTGAGAGTTGTCGAGGTGAGTGGCGTGCAATTGGAGAAGCCTTTGTTCAGCAGTGGACTACTGTAAGCTAATGATGCCAATTCCAACAATATGTCATAGAAATTAAGGTTTAGTTTAAATTGTTATATTCTCAGTCTCTTCGCCGTAATTCCGCAGTTGTGCGCCGGGCCTTACTACCCGTTGTTTATCTCCACTTGTCATGACAAGGTTATGGCCGACGGACTAGTAACGACGGCTTACGGCACTCATCGTCGCCTTTGATGTTTGTAGTTCATTATGAAGGTAGAAATGGAGGAATGGGGTCAGTAGGTTAGCTTGTTAGGGAATGTCCGAGGTATGTGCTGGTGCGGGGAAATTAGCATTGAGCACGTCATGTGGCGGAAAATTACGGAAAAGTTCGAAAATAATCCTATGTTCCATATAGTCTTGTTCCTAACACCAGCCACCTTTGAATTTGAAACCAGGCATCTTTGAATCAATCTAAACGGACCTTGGAGATCTAGAGCCTAATAGCTACGCTAATGCCCAATTATAAACTTATCTCCAAGACTCAATATTCCGATCAATAACGAACCCTCCATAATTATTCTCCATTGAAATTCACTCGCATACACTCAGTATTAATTTAGATGAAACTGTGTACTTTAATACTAAAGGATATTTATGCAGAGGCACGTATTCGTAACAACTGGTGCGCCGCCGTTGTCGTAAAGTCGATACGTAAGTGAATGAACCTTCATAATTCTTGGTATATTCTAGTTTCTGATCGAGTTTGAATACGACGTTATACATATATTAAATGTAGGGACTGGAAAATGAACAATCACAAAAATGAGTGTTTTAATTACGTATATTGGTTGCATTTAGATTTCTAATCTCTAAAATTCATGCAGCCGATTCTTACCGATTATTTAGTGCAATATCGCTAAAAGTATCTGCTAATTAGATGGATATCAGTTATCACTATGCAGTAATACCGACGGTATCGACGAAAACTACATAAGAGACCAGCTAAGAAGAAGATGACGATAATAGTTGGACTCATTTCAAAAGGATTATCATATAATAAATAGCATTAGATCAAGAACAGTGAGAAAAGGAAAGGGACGCCTGCCTTCAGCCTAAAACTCGACTCATTTGCATTTTACTTCAATGATAGCCCCAGAATGTCTTCATACTTCGATTATAAATTGATATAGTTAGTACTATAGTTTCCAATAAAATCGATCAACTGTCCTAAGAAACGAGGCAGGTAGCGCCATCGTTCATTTTGATAGTCTCCTCCGTTGGCGGCATGAATTACCTATAATTATAGCTGCCATTATCGTGTTCCTATTTATACTGGAAGATCGATATTACACCCACTACCCACCCCTGTATGAATGATGTATGGATCCATATTATGTATAGGGCATGTGGAAAAAGTGTGGACCATAATTGACGAAAAGTAGAGCAGACCGCGTGAATGTATGATGTTCTAACCAAAGTTTTACATGCTTAGCGGAAAAAATTGTGGAAGAATTCAATAGTTCAACGATTTTTGTAAGCAGGTATCCTTATCTGTTTTTGACATGGAAAGAAAAATTCCAGTGCGAGCAGGGTTTGAACCTGCGACCTTCCGATTCAGTACACCGGATGTCTTAACCAACTAGACCATCGCACCCCGCTCACAGATCCCGAAATTTTTCGTTCCATTAATAACGTCTTACGGTGACGTTAGCGCCATCTATTTAAGAAAGTATCGAACTAACTTAAACCAACACGTTGACATTGCAGTCAAATCAATGTTGTATAGAAGTCGCCATACCAAACTAATTTTTAATATTTCATACGCAAACCCTGCGTAGGGAACATAGCTGTTTTTGACATGGAATCCTTATTCTCCTTACGGCTATGTTAAAAACAATCAACGTTTCTTGGTTGTACAGTTCTAAGAGCTTTGGACTCTAGTTCGGTTACTGTTACTCATTCTACAGATAAACGAACACAGACTGCTAACCAAATGATCAATAACTTCAGAAACTTTGCAGATTTCTTCGAAAGGAGAATCACCTAGCAAAACATCTTCAATGGACTAACCCAATGTCCCCGTTGTTCCAAGACATAGAACTTTAGTTCTGTTTTGAATAATTTAATTTGTTATAATCTATTCTACGGATAAACAAACACAGACCATGAATCAAATGATGACCTTCAGAAACTTTGCAGATTTCCTTGAAAGCAGAAATTCCCATGAAAACATCCGGAATCGACCATCTCACCCAGTTTTTCCTTCTTCCCCAAATTCCTCGCAAAAACATTCGCCAGGTTTTCCCCACATGTTATACATATATCATGCATACATGCAATTATTCAGTGTATGTTTCGTAAGAACACTTTGTTCTATCATCGTTCGGCTAAGAGCTTCGACAGACGCCCAGTGCGGTATTAATAGAACCGAACAGTGGCGGGTTATCGCGAGAAAATACTTACTCACACTTTTGAACCCCTACTATGAGTTTCTTTGGGAGTTTGGGAAGCTGTTTCGGCTTAAAAAAGAACCCTAGGATTTTTTCGGAGACCTCGAGGACCTGAACTAGTATGGGCTCATTTTCGAAAAGGACATCAGCTAGAATATTGCCAGGAGCTCTGAAGTCGACATATTCGGAAGCTGGACTGATAAGAGGTTCCTTTCTATCTTTCTTTGTTCAGGACCTGGTCTTTAGGAAACTTCGGAGCAGTTGAATGATCATAGAAATCATGACAACTATCTGATCAATGTACTGCGACCAATTATTATAAGCATTACATCATTTGACAAAGTCTAGTGCCGTTCTATTCGCGCGTATAGTCACGAGCATGAATTGGTCACATTACTACGTGAGACCTCAGACCATTCCATCACGAAGTGTAACTACACACGGCGGCACATGAAGCTGTACATTTTCAGTGTAACTTGGCCTCGCTTTGTAAAGATTTCCTATACAATGAGAGATCCGCATAAACTGGTTTTTTAAAGCTTGATTGGCCGTCGTGCGTACTGGCATCGAGACCTAACAATAACACTATTTAAAATATTTAAAAACCTAAACGGAAGTTTGAAAACGAATCGTGTTGCTGTAGTAATTCCTCCAAGTTGGAAGTGATTCATCTGCGTCCCGGCTCTTCGATTGTCGACTCATTGTAGGGGCAATGTTTAGTCTTGCCATTCGCTATTACGATAACACTCGAGTATTGCGGCCGGACCGAAGCTTATAACATCTTTTGTTCTCACAACCTCATTTAATTATGTTATTATAAACTTTTTATAGCTTTCTTTCATGTAATTTTGGCGGGCATCATTTTTGTTTATAGAATAGCAAACGTATTACGACATTCAGCCTAGTTTACCGTGCATACTTTTCAGATTGACAAGGCTGAATATTTTGTATTCTCTATTTATATTGCAATCGCGCTGAAACGTGAGCTTAACGCAAAGTCCACCGGTTTCCCACACGGATCGGAAGAATAAAAGGAAAATAGATTGTGTAAGCCGCTTATCGGGCCGCACACGGCTTTAGAAATAACCTGAGGGAATAAGGTCAGTTTGGTGAAAGCATTTTCACACTGTAAGCAGAGATACAAACAGACCTTTCTCACCTGAAAAGGAAAAAGGATTTTTCTGGACAAAGACCGCGTTTTTATGGACTTTTTGCTCTAATAATTTAACCAGAAGAGTAGGTAAACTTTTATAATACCCAGCGGCATATTCTTAAGATGTTTTTAACATAAAACCTCCGAAATCAAATAAACATCTCAATTTACTCGTTTGAACATTCAATTATACATAACACAGTGTAAAGTCGTGACTCGATCTTCAAAGTCAACGACATTCTTTTTTTTTATGACTAATTTAAAAGCGCTGTTCACTTTATGTACAAATTATCAATAATCAACAGTTTCTCGTGTGATTGAAACACAAGTCGCTTGAATGAATGTTGGAAAGTGGCTGTGGCCTGTGTCAATATTGATCTGGCCGGTTGCTGGTCACCGACCGGACACCGTAATTACGAATGTACTTTGTTCGACTCACTGTGTGATGGACAAACGTTTTCATATTGCCGAGCTAGTAAACAGAAGAACTTACAAATGATAGATTCATTTTATTGTCTTTGAACAGTATAGCTTTAAAGATGTCCCAGTTCATTCTAGTATTTAAATGAATACAAGTAATGAAGCTTCTGCAACTTTCCCAGCTTTAGGGTTAGATTGCAATATGTGTTGGAAACATTTTGTATGAATAATCATGCAATCAAACCAGCTTACGCTTCCAGCATAAATTCAACACTGTAATAAACAGGAAGGTTGATGTTTGGTGACCGCCTGTTGGCTATCCCAACCATATTTGTTTTTGCACGTTCGGTGTACTTTCAATTTGTGCAATATTCCAAAGCGTTGGGAAATGGAAAGGTCAGCAGATTGGCGCGAAACGTTAATGGTAATCCGATTGTGATTGGTTTGTCAGATAGACATGCAAATTAAATTATATGTGAACATGTCATCATGCTTTTATCGTTTTTTTCTGTTGTAACGTCACACGATTGGTAAGTTTGACATTTTAAACATGAACCTAACAGCGCCAACTGTTCAAAGACATCTTTTCTATATACTTTAATTTTTTTGAGTTCATTTCAACGTCTGAATTCTAAAACATGATTGAATTGAAGCCACAACAAAACTTTCATCAAACAGTGCGGGTTCGCAGTCGCAATCCACTTTGTTAAAAGCCCTTTTGTTTGCTTCTACAACTTGTACTTCATTGTGGTCGTACTTTAAATTACAAGTTTGCCAACAACTGAAGTTTTCGTAAATGAATAAACTCCGTCCGTTTTTTGTTTACTCTTCTGTCATATTCCAGAAAACTTTTTAAACATTTTGGTCATTTCTTTCGGACTGGTTATCGACAGTAGAATCTTTCTTAATTAAATTCTTCCAATTCCAACATGGTGCTCGATTAATTCGCGGTCATTTATCCGACACTGTGCCCTTTGTTCGACTGTGAACCCATTTATACAAAATGTCAACGCACCGTTGCTTGCCACCATGTTTTATTTTTACTTTTTAATTGTGTTAGCTTCATTGCAACCTTTTTTATTTATAAATGCTGCTGCTTGTACATCTAAAGGAGATGGTAATTGTGAAACTAATGACACTGCTAAAGCTAGCTCCAAACATAGTCTTTGGTTGACAATCTGCTAATGTAATTTTAAATTTCAAAATATTTTGGCCTCACTGGTCAGGTTGTGACCTAGCTATGGTCAATGAGCTTTGACAGCCCTACCCCATATTCAAAAACTTTTCGTTTCTTTTTTTTTAAAATAACACTGATCATCGATCAAAATTAGAAAAAAAAATATCCTTTCGAATTTTAAAACTTAATAAAACTCTATATCTCTCTGAACAACTACCACATACAGCTTGTATCTGCGATCATTTGTCCGGCAGTACGTCGTGCACTTTGTTCGTGGCGACTACACGATGGCGAGTCGACTTTCAAGTGTCACCGCCATGTTTGGACAAGCGGGCTGCGGTCCCGTTCTGATGCAACTGCGCCGGCGCCGGACGCGACGTGGTAAAGGTTGGGGTACACGGACGAAGCATAGTGAGGTATTGTGTGCAGGTGAGTCTGAGGGGTAATTTATAAAATTGTCATCATGCTGCATGCTTAGATGTACCTCTAGCATAATCATCCCATAATGTTCCCTCTGTTAGGTCTTGGGCCTCCTCTCTGCGAAAGGGATTGGGCTGTATGTAATCCACCACACGGCGGACGTCTTCGAATTTTTGGTTTTGGTTTTTCGTTTACCTCACGACGTTTTCCTTTACCGATTTGAGAGCAATGGTGAATGGTGGTAAAATCAATTACGCAAGCGCCTGCCTGGCTTCGAACCCACAGCCACATGACAAGAGGCTTGGCTGTTAACACCTAGTGTTAGCAGTGTTGGTCTAACCAACACTGCTCTAATGTGAGCCATTGAAATTGTAATATCTTTCTTTCATTATTTGAAACAATAATCATAACTAAGTCCCTCTTCGTGCAACCAACAACACAATATTGCATTACACGGAATGGACCTTGCACTTGTATTTGCGGTTGGATACAGCCGCAAGCAAGCCGTTTTCGCGTTCATTGTAACCCAGCCTTTACACTTCGTCTGCGATGCCAAGTGTTTGTGGAATTTTAATTAAAATTTGTATTTTATTTTACTTTAGTTATTTCCTTATTCGTTGCCCTTTTAAGTCGAAGTAATGTGTGGAACAAATTGCTTAGAAAGGTACTTACCTGAGTTCTTTGATTTTCAGTCTCTATTGAGTTTTTCCATAATAGGCATAGTGTGCCGCTATCTCTATCATCAAACGGTTTTGTGAGTCTATATGTGTTATACTTTACGTAATAGGTTATTACATTATCCATTACTGGCATCAAATCATCCTTATAAATACCACAGTATTGATTGCTGTGATGACAGTAATCGGCACTTAGGTAATAAAAAATGTCGAGCTTTTGTCAATTAAAATGACATCATGCCGAGTTGAGTATCTACGCGACTGAGTCAGGGGATAGGATAGGTGATACGTGTCGGTGAGTGATAGAGAACGGCTCTTCACAACACAGTACGATAGGCCATACATTAGTGATGCCAAACCCAGAATAAGTAGGTCTCTTATTCTACTGAAACTCCCTAATGCGCTAGGCCAACTCAAGGTCAGTCTTGCCACTGACGAGCAGCCTATCTGTTTAGCTTTTCTTTTTTGTTGGGGTCGGCTTCCAGAATACCAGAATTGTACGTGGAGCAACAGTTATTTGACCTACACAATCGAATAACTGGGAGATGAGATATCTCTTGATAAGAATTTCGGACCACTGACTATCCTTACGGACTATCAAGGAACTATAAAAGACAGCCGGTTCTACAAAAAATGTAATGGTTGTGAAACTCACCGTCAAACTTGATGGCTCTATTAGTGAGCGTGTCGGCGAGCTTGCTGAGCTCGCTCCACAGCGCTGACTCGAGCTGCGTGCGCGCCGCCTGCGTGAGCTTCAACCGCGCGCCCGCGCCGCAGCAGCCGCGGTTGGCGCATAGTTGGTCTGCGTCTGTGGATAAACGAAAACATCGTTAGTTTATGTTTAGCTATACTTTGTGGTAGACTGAAAATAAAGCTTTAAATTATTCAGATGACATTCAGAAAGACAGTGGCGCTACAGGCATTTAACAGAAAAACCAGAGAGAGTGAGAGAAAATAAATTATTTGACTACTTAAAACTAATGAGACCAAGTCAAGATTACTATTTTTTTTTAGTACTAGTCTTTAGCTTCGACTAATCAAATCAATTTTTATGACATGGTCCACTGCGTTAATATGGTAAATCGGTACTTAATTAGTAACTACACGTCCTGTAATTAAGATTGACCGACATTGAGTGTTACCGTCAAGCTCTCACAGTGCAACCTTTTCATTTATCTACTAACAGCTTTCCCCACCATTAAACCGTCTAAACACTAGTAACCACTAACCATTGCCGTTCCGAAGACATAAAGACAGACGACTTAAGAAGCGAAATACAGAAGGCTCAGACTGATAAAAAATCATCAGATAATTAATGATGAAAGTACTGTCTAAAAATAATAATTTCGTTTCAACCTTTTCGCTGTCCTGTGATCACATCAATAGTTCTTGGCGATTATTGAACTATTTTGCTAGCCCTCCTAATTAATGGGACTCACTGCCGAAATGTACTTACAATAGTAACAGCGCAGCCTCGAGCCTACCCTTAATACAAATAAGAAGTGGAATGTTATAGTGTTTTCTGCGTAGCTGGCAAAGTAAGAGTTAAGGATAGCGTTGGCAATTTGCTGAAACACTTCAATCAACCACCACGGTCCATGGTATCTCTCAATTTTACATAACATAACATCAGGCCAGTAATCCCCGAAGGGTTAGGCAGAGGTGTACCCAAAAGTTTACCGACATTTCGCCAGTTATGTTTAAATCCCTAGTAATAGCCTATTGCCATCAACCGGGCACAAATCTAGACTCCGTGGCTACTGAGAAATTCCAGATGGAAAAACTCAATAACACTTTACCCGACCCGGGAATCGAACCGCGGACCTCTTGCTCAGCAGTCGCGCTTGCGACCACTACACCAACGAGGCAGTCTATCTTTCAATTTGCACCAC
This sequence comes from Noctua janthe, assembly GCA_910589295.1. NCBI lineage: Eukaryota > Metazoa > Arthropoda > Insecta > Lepidoptera > Noctuidae > Noctua > Noctua janthe. Next base: position 3,738,751 of record OU342556.1, on the reverse strand, counting down.
AATATCCGGATTTCCGCCTTCATCATAAATTGTCAGCGGTCTATACATAAGAAACTCCCCTGGATTATGTTTATATCGTTCCAAGATCTGCCTAGCAGTCTATCTCATCACCTACTTGTTAAGACAGACATTTAATTAGCTTCTAATTACTTTTACCGGTAGCTTGGACGGTATCATCGCCTACGAGCTATTAGTAGCAAGTGAGGTGACCCATTTGTTAGCTGATGCTTGCGTGGGATGAGAAGCAACTGTTTTGCTTTCTCTCCTAAATGGACATATCAAATTGAATGTTGTCGACTTTTTGACATAGTAATTCTTTGTGACTTGCTTCTGTTACATCACTTTACTAGATGTAGGTACATCACTTCACTTTTGTGTCGCTAGTTCACTACTCTATGTTTGGTCGGTGTCTATGGCTATAGCTAGTTGTCTGTAGTTGCTCTTTTTAATATGTTTAAGTATTTTTACTATGAAGATTAAATAAAAATCCAAGGTTTTAGTCATCAGAAGTACACTCTTATGTCCAATAGCTTTTATAGCTAACAGTAGCCTTTAAATGAAAGTATGGAAGAAGAAAAATGTTGTGCCGACACCAAATAAATTTGGATACGGAAAGGAGAATGATGATGATGAGTAGTCTTCAAATACTAAAATAAACTCTTAACACTGCAAAGGACCAAGAACTATCGATCAACAGAAATTAAATTTTCGACTTTAAATGAATTTCGTATCGTCTGCCAGAGAGCCAATGACATCCCAAAGTTTCGATCAGGAAAAGTTAATAATTGTCGACTAGACGGGTCGAATGGGGAGCTTCCATAGAGGGGCAAAGTGAGGGGTGCAAATAAATTTAAACATCCGTCGAGTACCAACGTTATTGCATTACTGAGGCAACGAGGGTGCGAGCCTGTTTTCTTTGATTCTTACAAAAATCGATAAATTTTGGGAAACAGTGAGTGTTGCCAGGATTAACGAACTGAAATGGCTTCTTTGGTTTTGTTATGTTAGCTTAACTTTGAGGAAGTAATGGAGAGACAATCAACAATAATTATTATTTTTACATCACAGAGAAAAATAACATAGCAATCATGCTGGTTCCGCCAAGCGACAAAAAATTGGAGCAAAAATATGATTTTATAAGACATCTTTCATTGCCAGTCTCAGCGACAGTCGCATCAAACTCGATTCCTACTTGAACAAGTCAAAGAAATACCAATTAACAGATTTATCTCGACTGAATGTTCTACTCGGAAACCACTTATTATTCCACTCAGGCAGTTCAATTGGTTCAACGCCAACGAATTACATCCATCGGTCCATTAGCTCCTACTTTGTTGAACCGTCTTTAAATCAGTGGCGGCAATGGATGAAGTTCCAAGACGTTCTCTCGAGGAACGAGGAAAATGGCTTGCTTTAGCAGACAGCAACCTGTTACTTTAGCAATACTCTTAGAGCTATCTCGTGTGAAATTTTATCACCTCGTAAAGGGAACTGGCGTGAAAATTGAAGTATTTTCACAGTTCACCTTTAGCCCCGATTTGGCTAACATTTATGTCTGCGTCTTCACTGATTTTGTTGATGTATGTTGTAATTTTGTAGCGTTTGATGTTTCGAAAACTTTGTTAAATGTCGATTGTCGATGTGATGTATTTCAGAAATCGTTGGAGTAGCGTTTAGCCTTTATTTTCAAGTCTTGAACTGTTACTTGGTGTTCATTAAACTTCAACATAACTTACCTATCCCGTTAAGGAAACCCATTAAGTAGTTTAGATAGTGGTCTGTCTAGGACCAAAAAGCTTCCCTAATATTATCACGTAGAGACACGTTCAATTAGGCAACAAAATCCAGAAATAATAGATAGTAACCCAAAAACAAGATGGCGCACATTTGACAGCTGAGTTGTCATTTGAAACTCACATGTGTTGACAAGTAATTGCATAAACAATCACATCTCACTATGAACAACGGCTCAATAAACATAATGCCTATTGAATGACTAAATCAATGTTAATTCCTCATTCCGATCGTGCTTTCTACAACCGAGATAGGATAAGCCGAAATTACTGATTTACATGGTTTGAAGACAATGGAATTTCAACCTTGTAGTGAGGTGTTAGGTTCCGATATTGAATATTTGATGACCGATTGAGTGGTTTGAAGGGTGGTCCAATGCATCGAACAACGCGGGAAACAGAGTGTTTCATCTTATTTAGATGAAGATACGGTTACAATACTCAACAAATAGGTAATACATTTTTTTCCTGAAAACGTACTTACAATTGTATACATATAGAATGAATGTGTATAAGTTTAATGTCAAATATAGGAGAGATCAAAGGATTGTGTCGAACCTTCTTTAATATAAATTATATTGCCGTCCTGCAATGAGTCAGAAACCGGGACAACTTCCACGCAAATCACCGTTTCAAAGAAGATGTGGGCACAGACTGTCATTAATTCTATCATTGCGCATTACGAGTATTACGGGCGATCATAAACGTTTCGAAATCCACAATAAACTAAATCTTAAGCTCAATTGCAAGGCCAGCGCGATCTACATAATAATTATTTAAATTAAACATCGAAATCTGAATGAACACATAAATTGACACAACAATGTGAAACTAGAGGGGTGAGCAATAGAAACTTGATTATAGTTCCAATAATGTTAGCGTTATTTAATTAATTTGTAGTTTTTCTAGACTGACCTACCTAAACACTTATTGCAATAATGTAACTTAAAACTATTCATTACACAAACAAGCTATTCATATTTTGCAAAAAGCGACTCTATTAGAACTCACTTATTCTTCGTTACCGAAAACATATTAATTTGTTCAATCGTAAAAGCTATTCGTCACAGAACGGCATTAAAGTGGGTACAAGCTAAACCACTTAAGTGTCATTCATACTTAAAAACTTCTTGGCAATCAAAATACACAATAAAAGCCCGCGAGATAATCCCGCTTCCTTCTTCCACCTTAGGCCACACATCAAGATGAACAGCCCTAAACTAGGGGGCGACATGTCTACCGACAATAATGTGACTCACCGCAGCTTTGATACTAATGTTTACTATGAGTGTGATCGCCACGGAAATGTTATGAGTTTTTTCGTTTTTGGAACGCCTTTGTGGTTTTATGAATTAGATATAGCGGCTTTGGGAACTTTAAGAGATCATTCATTGGTTTCACCGGATTCTTTATTTATGAAATTCTCGTCCTTGGCCGATTTAAGAAGGCCGGGGCTTACTAAGAACAGCCGCTCGGGTCGATCTCCGGGGTAAGCCGCGCTTGCCTAGCTGGGTCCGTGGATGGGTCCATTTATTACGTACAAACTTTCCTCTGTCTCTGACAGTCGTTACGAGTAGTCATGTAGTGACCCAAAACACTGACAACCAGTCTTACCAAGGGGTACCGCATTACCCAGTACTAACTGGGTTGGGGAGGTCAGATAGGCAGTCGCTGCAAGTAAAATACTGGTATCAGCTGCATCCGGTAAGACTGGAAGCAGACCCCAACATAGTTGGGAAAAGACTAGGCTGATGATGGCCGATTTGTGGAGCTAAGGGTTTAAGCGAGTGGCAATCGCTTTAGTTTTTCGTATTTTTTCATCGACTTTCAACAGAATTGACAGTTAACTTTTCGGTATCTTTCTCTTCATCATTATTGCTGTTAGTATGCCGCTGTGTCCATGGCCTTCAAGTTTCTGGATTGTCTTGTTAATGACCTAAAGCTAGGTTAACTTTTCCATTGCCATATTATTTCATCGTATTGCATTAGAAATTCAAAACACAGGCTGCGTTCTTTATCCAATGCCACTTTACCTTCTCTTTGTTTCAATTTATTCTTCTGTTTGACCTTATTATTTAATACAATATTAGGTATACTAGCATAATGCATGTATTCATCTCTTGCGACATAAGCAGACGCATTAGTAACAGCTTATACAACATTCATATTTTAAAAACTAGCTTAATGTCATGGTTACTCGATAGGTGTTGTGTACCTATTGTATCTAATTCAATATTCAAGATGTTGTTGGTCTAATCGGTACCTTTCTTCGAACTTATACACCATAAAGCCACATCAATCATTGTCCGGACATTCTTCAACGTCAATCGCTCCATTATCATACACGTCGTCCATTAAATTAGGATGTTTGGGTGTGTTCATGTGCCAACATCCAATATCCATTACGTCTTAGAAAAAAAAGCGTAGGTATTTCAACTGATGCACGATTTGGTTCGAAATTCGAAACAAAAAGTGACATTTGACAGCAATGACAAGCCAAGTGACGTAACCAAACCGTTTTTGCTTCTTTCATCTAAAACTCTGATTCGTATTTTGAATGAAACTTTAAGTATGATCGTGCACAGCGCCCGTCGCGTCCTGGGGCAATGTAACGCAAACAAACATCTCCCCCGGATAGACTGTTTGAACAAGCTGCGCATGATTTGATTTCAAATTCCGACTTATGAATATATTTTCGAATATTGTTATAACTACGCCGTATGGTGTGACGACCTTTGCTTGACTGTTTGTGTTCTTTTTCTCTTTTTTAGGACGCCATGTTTTGAAATGAAGCCAGTTACTTGACAAGACTAGGTCATCATTATTCTCAATATTTAAAATGTAATTTTAGCAGTCATTCTCCGTCAGTACATCCAAACCAAGGAAATAGTTAAACATGAAACGCCTTGGCAAAACATAGAACTTGCTAAGTCACCTCGACACAGCCGTGAAATTATTGATCATCGATACCATAGACACATACTTATAGACCAAAACAAATGAACTACTAATAACAACCTGTCACCACAGTCGGCACATGATCATGATAAATTCAACGGGCTTCTGTTAGATGAACCGTTACTATGCAATGCAGTATCGATAGTCGATACATCTTGCGTATTACTGCTTGGTCATAATGTCCATAGATGACTATTGCATCTCAATATGGTCTGACAGACGACGGGATATCGAACCAGTCTAAATACCTCAGAGACAAGACAAGAAGGCAAGAATAACGGGCCTTCTTTGTGATCCATGTATGCGTAGGTCTAGGTAAAGACAAAGCTGTTACTGCAGCTAAATTAAGACTAAGTCCTGAAGCAGACTGATGTTGATAAAACATGGGCCTCTGACAGACAGATCGACAGGGACGAATTGATATTGGTAGTAGCGATTGTTCTAAGTCTAGAAGACTGATGGTGTTGATCAGTGGCTTTTATAAATTATAGTTGACACACAATTGTCTGATATATCCTAATGTCAGTCGGAAGATGAGTGTGAGTATGTACCGAGATTTACATGGAACAGATGGTTTCTTTTGACTATCTCAGACTTAGAACCATAGCGAAGTTGTACAGATCCCTGAGCAATTTCATCCCCTGAAAGATTGCCAATGACTTCAGAATCAGTGTGTATATTATTAGCCTTTTATCTACTAGAGACAACTGTAAAGTGATCCCAATTAATGACAAGTTTACGGTGATTAGTCTCGTTACAGATTCAGGTGCAAACGGTATCTAAACGCAGTAAGATAAGCACTGTTTACACTCTGACGACCCAAATACTGTTACGAAATGGGGGCAGTTTTACAAAACGTTATGTGTTATCTTTTGTTATTTTTGTGATTTATTATATTTACATTGCGTGTTTTATGGTTCTTGTAGTGTTACTGTTCGTACACTGGCTGTTGGATGCAAGTTTGGTTACGTTTGCCAAGAATAAAATGGTTAGAAGAAAGAAAATTTTATTACCTATGGTGCATTTCTTTTTTTTTATGCGTAGTGAAATGTAAGTTGTTTATGAGGAAACAACTTCTGCTGATTATCTTCTTTAGCTTCATTGTTTAACTCGCTAGTTAGCTACGTAATGCAGCAAACAAATTAAAGTCATCGACACGAGAAGAAGAACCTTAATTACAACAACGATATAGTTCTTTTGGCCAGTTGGCCGAATTAAATTGACAGCAGGGCGTTGCTGGTACACATTTGTGAAATTGTCTGTGGAAATTGTAATGTAAAAACAAGATGGTAGCGTTAGTTCTGATTACGCACTATACAAGGTGGAAGGAACACCGACGCAAAAACAGTTACCACGTATTCAATAATCATTCTGAACCCCCTACATAGAAATTTATCATCAGTAATTTTTTTTAAAATTCCGTGTTCATTTTGACCGTGTAGGTAATGCAGTTTTGTAGGAAACAGCTAGTTTTTTTTAATCACCGACGAACATTTCTGGTTCAGAATGATGTTGGTACTGAAACCGTGGTATGGTAACCGTTTTAGCGGTGTTCCTTCCTCCCTTTACGTGATGGATGGGCGCCTACGAGGCACCTCATCACCTCACCTAGACACCTACGTAGATAATGTACATCAATATAGAACAGGCAGTAAGTAAACGCTAACTAATTAGCTTTCAAAACTGAACCCCCACATTAACTTTTAGTTTAAATAATTCATAATCTGTGGCGCGGTGCAACCCGACCAACCGACTCAAATGAGTTTCATGCTCCATTTAATATAACGAATATACCTTGTCGATAGCTATCAAGTTACATTCATTAATGATATGGAAATATTTAACGTCTCCATTACGTCTGCTACTAACTTGAATATCCCGTCAATTAGTAGGCAAGTAAGACGTTTCAGTAATATACGCCCACTTCGCATTTAGTCCTTCATTAGCATTTGTCAGTTTATAAATCAGCTTCTTTAATTATTTTCGTAGTCTTCGAATATAACTTTTTAAATACACGCCACGGAAATTAGTATGTCCTTGATATCTATATAAATTCTTTACCTTCCTTGATATTTATATGCTTTTTTTCGCCATCGAAAAAGCTCCTTATTTCTACATTCTAACCATCAAAATGTCGTGCAACAGTTAGTCTCTAACCCTAAACTGCAGCGGTGTACAATTCGACCCGTTCGTGCGATTATATCTAACACTATTAGCTTAGGAATGCGTCTGGCAGGCAACACTGAGCTATCTCAACATTATCACGCATGATTTCGCTTACAAATGGCCGTGATAGACTAAATATCCATTTTCACATAAACTAAGCCACAACTAAATATTATTGCATCGTCGAAATTTCAACTCTCGACGATGGGACAAGCGTTGAAAATTCAACTGACAGCATTTATTTAGTAAGGAGTTACTGAAATCAGGCATAAAATATTCTAAATAGTAACACGCCAGTCTAAGCTAGATCTTTACTAAAACTGTCAGATTCTACATTCAAAACCGCTACTGGCCTCGTAGAAAAAATTGTACCTAAGTAAAGTTATAAGAAGAGCAAGTATTCCGGAATGCGTACAGTCTACGCATATGTATAAGGCCGTCACTTGTAAGGGAATTCGTGTGGACCTACGTGATGTGCGTGGACAAATGCGATGCTTCGGAGGGAGCACAATGAGGAGGTAAAGAAGGCTCACTCATTCCCAAGGCCTACTCTATAAAATGACTAAGTATCTACATAAAATGGAGGCTTTTCTATGTAGAATGTAGATGTTGTATAAAGTTTAGCCGTTTGGTTTAGGTTATTGCGTGCCGTATTTTCAGGCTTCAATCTTTGCTTGGACCTTTCGAAAATGTGATCTGATGTTAGGTCAATACAGGACCAGCAATTTAGCTAAACCTTCTCCTGTCTTACGTTCAGTCATTTCAGTAATATTCTTTTGATATGATGGTGGCTGTGGTGTGACGGTTTACTGCAATACTGTTTCTAAAGCGTCAAAAGCACATTGTTGAATTCTTCAAAGATTAATCGTCTTCCACCAATTCGTAATACCTCAGGCAAAGTGATATTCTATAATTCTATAAGCGATGATGAAACTTAAAAATAGCTTCCAAAAAGCTTCTAAAGCCTTTTCTATGGAAATTCGTTGTAGAAATATGAGACACTGGCTGGAAGCATAGGTGCCTTCAAGGAATCATTTTTGTGACTCTGTGCGTGACCTCACCAAGCATGGACTAAACCTTCTCGGCATCTCTGCTTTGTCTACGGCATGCTCTAATGCCGTTCTTCACACCACAGATACGGCCATCGGTGTTTTTGGGAGCTCTAAGATTTTATCTGTGCGTTTTTATTGTCACGACGCGTAGTCGCGTAGTTGCGTGCCCTACGCGGTCGCGGTCGATAAAGTGATAACTTTGTGTTGTGTTCGGTATTTGTATAGAGAAAGGAGGTGTTTATTTGTTATCTGCCAGTATACTAAAAGACGACACAGACTTCTTGGAACTCCTGTAATATCTGAGACAAAGATTTCTACCAAAAATCTAGCATTCGTTGTAATGAATTTGAAGCTAAATCAAAAAGATTTCTTTCTAAGGACTACAATTTAACAGATCATTTTTTCAACACGTTGCTGGATCGAATGAATATGGAAAAACCCAAAGAGGAAAGGTATATTTTACAGCTACAGCACCTACTTATAATCTCAGCGGATCTTTACCAAAACAGTAATTATGATACAGCAATATCCCGCCGAAAATTTAACAAAATTAAAGGCTTTTTAGCGCAAAAAGTAACAGAACAACAACTCAAGCACACTGAACGTATAATTAAACCTTTCGAACTTTAGTTTCACGATAATCAATCTTTGTTTCGCGCCAAACTTAACCCTTTCCCCGCCAGATATGGGCAATTTTGACCGGCATGCGGCATCCCGACTGGATTGTCTAATTATAAAAGAATTCGCTTATGCGTCATCCTTTATTTATCTGGCGAAAATCTGGATCCGACCACTGGCAAGAAAAAAGAAACGAGTTAGCTTATTATTAAAGGCGTTCGAGTGCATTCCAAGTTTGCAGTTTACTGAATAGGCTATGGTTTTATGGGTATCGTGTGAAATAAGGAAGTCTCTTTGGAGCGAATGAATAGCGATTGCAGAAGAAACGATAGAATCGTAATTATACTCAGCATTGTGCATAGGTAGGGGGTAATAAACAATAAAACATAGTTACTATTTCATGAGTCTTACACGAAATTACAGATATATAAATGTGACTTCGCAAGTCGAAACACTGGCCACAACGGGTATATCTCCTTATTTGGATAAAAATTGACCTTCCGAATGTTGAACCTACTTTATTTGCCCTTAAACAGGCTAGTGCGTAAAATGGACGTTTATTTTGCAACGTCTCATCACACATCTGCCAATTTAATTGTCTCCGTAGATAGTTTTAGTGGTTTTATAGTCTTTAAAACCGTCCAAAAGGCAAGGCCTATCACATTCACGACGATATTAACCCACATTACAAGCTAACCATTCACCTGCAAGCCGTCAGATGACCACAAAGTTTTACGCCCGCGTGAAACACTCCAACTCGGGTATTCTCATAAAGAAACACTTCCATCGCTGTTCTTACATTATAAGCTCCAATTAACTTGTAATAAAGAGAGCAATGGACGTAAATCCTCGCCGTTGGTCGGTCAACGTGTGAAGGCAGGGCTATAAATGCAACTTAATCTTCGACATATTTATTGTGCACTAAATATAAAGTGGAAAATCTAAGATGGCCGCCGAGGCGCCGGTCTGCAATATAATTTCTTAAGGGCAAACCTCCACTGTGGAAAGCTGATTATTTCGCTCACTTTAACTTCAAACCAATTAAATAACACCACGTCTCGAGTAGATAATATGAATGTCTTGCTGCAAAGCACATTGACAGTGGCTAATTTATACGTCAAAAGGTACAAGTAACTAAATGGAGTAAATTGAGACATCATAACCTGCTTCGTTATCATTAAGCACGAGGCACAGACACCTCGGCACGTTCGACTTTTGAGTTTAATGGGTCTGTGGGACCATAAAGTCATTAAGATAAAACGATGTAACTCATACGCCTCATTAAGGAGCTTGGAAAGAACTTGCTATGCGGGTTCTTAGCTTTGTATGGAGTAAACATCATCATACTCAAAACTTTTCTCACAACATAGCTTTGTATAGAGAAAAGCACTTAATACTATACTGCGTAAATTAGCCGCCCTATAAATCCATATCGTTGTCAAGTCGTCGCAAGGAGCCGCCAACGCCTCGCCGTTGATTCGGGATTATTTTATGTAGTCTGATTTCATGACTCACTGAATCACGTGGCAGAAGAAGGGTTAAGTCGAAAAATGTTTTAATTTTATTTCTACAATTTAATACGGGTTTTAAATTATAATATTGAAACATCGCATAAGTTTTGTTTAGATGCTTTCAGTCGGTTAGTTTAAGTTTCTCATTCGAGTAATATGATAAGTAGTTTTGACTTTCATGTGTAATTGACGAGAAAATACTAGCATTTACAAAATTAATTTTACCTAATTCTCTCGTTACATTACTTAGAGTGCTCTTGAGAGATTTGTAACTTTATCTAAGGCTTGTAATTTTATTAGTCTGGCTTACAGAGTGCGTACTCGCGTAATCATATAACAAGTCCTTTTTATATTCCCAGATGAGTAATTTCTAGATAAAATGAAACCATAAAGTAATGCGTAGACTTTAGCTTATAAAAGTAAAAGTATTAGATACACTATTCAGCCTTATAGCTCTTTCAAGGATATTTAGGAGCTCGAATGAAGTTGACAAGGGCCTTGTGGGTAACAACTTGGGTAATACTCGGAAATATACTAAAATTACCTTTATTATCATCGTCATAAGGTTTATTTCAGAGGTAAAATAACTGTGCAAGGACTGTTGTCACTTATGTAAAATATTTCGTGAAAAAAAATATGTAGATGACAGTTTCATTTCCTATATCACCCACGCGCCAAAAGATCCTTGTACAGCTGTACTTAGTTCATTATTCCTCAAATACGTTACCCATATGGCCATAAACTTACACTGTCACTTACGGGATATCTTCCGTGATTTTCAATTATTCTGAGCTCCCGATATTTCAACGCTGTTGCAAGCGCCATGTTCGCGGGATGACTGGAGAATGCGGGTGGACGGTAAATAAATTGTTATCGGCAGCTCGGAATAATTGAAAATCACGGAAGATTTTCTGTAAGTGACAGTGTAAGTATTATAAACCGTGAAAGATTAAAACAGCATATGGCCATATACATAATCAAGTATAGTGGCCATAACAGCACCATAAACAAGTAACACAGGGTCAGAGTAATGTTTGCCGGAAAAAGGAATCGTCCGGAACGGCAGCCGCGTTCAGTCACAGGCGGTCGGTTCTTCCGGTCGCGGAAACACACTTGTCTTACATTGATGGTTTATTCAAACTGCTAATTTGTAGGCCTAGTGGTTATCGGAATCGATTAGATTGTTAATAGATTCGATTTTAACTGGTTAACAGTCATTATCGATTGTATGGTTTACTTTTTATTGGAGAGGGTTTAGGCTGCGTTTGCACTAGAGATATAAGCGTTTTGGGAAAAATTAACCAATCATGTAGCTAGCTTAGCTGTGAAAAAGAAGCGATAATATTAACAATTAAAATAACATGTTGTGTAAAAATAAATAAAGGAAATAAAATAATATAATTATTATATATAATTTTTATAATTGTTAATTTAGTCACATCCGTAATAATTTTAGAATTTTAATTTATTTAATTGATAAAAACATGATAATGATTGATGTTGTTTTTTTTTTGTTTTTTTTGATAGTTTTTTTTAATGTTTTTTTTTACAAAAAAAATTATTTAATTGATTATAATTGTTAATTTTGGTTTCAAATGTATGGATCACATGTTCCTAAATGGATTGAAATATATGTTTTTGATTTTGTAATATCACACATCACTCCCCCCCATTCATATCTGCTGTAACCGAAGCCTTATACCTTGTAAAGAGTAAAGACCCACGTCTTTACTCTTTACAAGCTTTTATTTCTGTAAGTTATAGGTTTAAATTAAAACGGCGTTATGTTAATATTATGATTAATTTTATTAATAGGTGTGGGATTTTGCAGCTCAATATTTTTGCGATAGAGCTTAAAAAACATGTAAATATTTAGGAGAATTTTCTTCTTCTTTTTTCTTCTTTCTTTTATTTAATTAAACATTTAAATATTATAGTTTAATTACATTTTACCTCATGGATACTCCGTCTTGGGCGAGCGGAGGGTTATGTCGGACTCTAATCACTAAAAACTCACTGTTTACCACTACCATGTGTCACCACCGACTGAATTACATTATTGTACCGCAAAAGCCACAAAATATGACTAATCAGTAATTACAGTATAAATAGTGGATTTAATAATGGACTCCATATTATTATTTTTCCAAATGACATAAAAAATAACGATATTATTTAAAATGAGTCGAAGCTTTAAGTTGGGAAAAATATAATTTAGGTATATTATGTCCCCAGTTATGCCCGCGGCTTAATTGTCCCACGGAATCATACTACCGGGATAGAAAGTATCATATATGTTAACTTAGGTTATAAACTATCTGTGTGCTAAATTTCATCCAAATCCGTTTAGTGGTTTTTGTGTGAAAGAGTAACAAACATCCATCCATCTATCCACCCTCACAAACTTTTGCATTTATAATACATAAATTATTATAGTAAGATAAACACGTTACCAATTATAAAATAAGTTATCAAGTAAATTAATGAAATAGCATTGTTTATTGCGGTTATGAACAAAGCCATAAGCAATAACAACAGATAGTAACAGTTCAATATTTTTTTAATCTGTCCACACTTTGTTAATTGTTTGACTGCATGACTAATGAATGACTGTCCCATACACCTATTCTCGGCAATTCTACCTACCCATACTGTAAGTAAATACACAAAGCCCGACATTGGTCAGACTTTGAACATCGATCGACACAAACCTATACATCAGATTCATCAAAGTAATTAGATAGTAATCCATCAGCAAATGCCCGTGTTTCCGTCGTGTGCATGGAGCATTAGATATGCAGTAGTCACGCAAAGAACTAAACTATACAATAGATAAAGGTGAAAGCGTCAGGGTCGCCCGCGAAATTCAAATTTTCTTACGTTTTTTTCTGATGTTTTACAGATAGAAGTCTGCAATAAATTTTGCCGATGACGTTCCCCTCTCAGTATTATTTTTAACTGTTTATAAGCGCAATAAAGATTATTTATTCACGTTTACCAAATGTACATTATTGTGTAAGTAGCATACATTACCCCGCCTTATTAATGGTACATGATTGAGCTTTGATTAGCCCAAAAATTATTTTACGTGCAATTTCAACGAAATTGTTGGATTGTAAAAATAATGTCGGACATGACAATTGTAGAGGCAAGGGCGGCAAAAACTGTACAGCCTATTTCTTGAAAACTTGTAAATCCGCCACTGATGTCAGTGTTAGGTTGTATGTTGATTATAGCTTTACAGAGGCTTTATATGGCTTTACAGAGTTATAATCACTTACATCATCAATACAACCCTCTAAATTCGTTTATTCCCCTTGAATGAGTTTTTCATGAAATAGTAATTGAATAAAATTATACAAACGTGTTAAGGTAGCGAATCATAATTTGTTTAACATACAGCCTGACACTGACCTGCAAATTGCAAAAAACATACGATAATTTGAATTTCGCGACTGCAATATTATTATTATAAAACCACAAATCTTAGACTAACACGAATTACCGCTGGCAACACTGAGCGTTAATTTAAACTAGAACTACTGTCCTTTCATTGTTATTTTACCTTTGATTTTGCAGTACCTTGACCTTTATTTTCGTTTCCATAAGGTTTATGTCAGAGATTAAATAAGTGTGGAAGGACTGTGGGTAGGTTACGACAACTTTTATTGCCCTGTTTCACGCACTGTCCGAAGAGGTGTATATACTAGGCCCGAGGGGACAATACATCACTATGAGACCTCACTCGATTACTGGGGCGAACTCGATTCCATTTGATGACTTCATTGTGTCGATTATTATTATGTTCCTACAAAAAGCTTTCTGTAATAGTCGCCGTCGGTGCGAGATCGCGCGGGTGGTCCATGTAATTACAACCAAGTTTCTATATGCCCTTTCTCTTTCACACCTACGATGATAGCGCACTAAATGTGCGTTGTACTACTTTAACTCACATGGTAATCGTTCTAATCCGTCTTTCGTGAGATATGCAAACAATGGGTACCGATATTGTGTCAACTAATATAAATTATTAGCTGATAAAGTGAATTTTTATTCAGTCATTGATTAGAAAACCTCAACTTGATATATAAATATCAGCGGCCTTTGTTTACTCTTATAATCTTTTAATACCCCCGGGTTAACGGAGAAAGTTCAATAAAACCGTTGATAGTGTCTTACGAGTTGATACGATACACATACCTTTTGAATGACCTCACATTAAAAAGTCGTTGGGCCATCGACATTTCTCCTTCAACTTTCGAATAACTATAGGCTCAAACTCCTTCGTATAGTGCAACATGATTCTCTTGGCTCTTGAATGTCGTTTTCCGGAGGGCGCTAATGGTAAACATTTCGGAAATTATCCGTGGTAATGGTATTGAAAAAAAAATGGCGGTTTTAGTTCGAACCATGGTCACACGCCAAAAGAATCATGCAGCGCTATCCTAGTAGTGTTATACCAATGGTACCTGCGTGGTCATTTGACATTTCTCCAAGTGTCCGCCCTCCCTGTGGTTCGTGCTTCGTCGGTAATTTCCGACCTAATGTATCCTACGCAGGTGGTCGGCCGGCATCCCGTCTCTAATTATGTAGTTTTCACAAATAAACAGCGCGCAAGGTACCTATTTGAAAATTATATCATTCCATTATAGATAATCGGTTTGGGTCACTATCGATTACAGATAATAATCGATAAAGTGCGGTGACCGCAGATGCCAAACTGTGGTGATGACACCGTGAATGAACAATGGAGTCCGTGATGGGCGTTAGAATGAGAAAAGCTGTGTATTTCAATGTTCTTAAGTTTGAGTGTGTAAGTGAAGATGGCTTCGTCGTAGGTATTTGGTACAGATTACTTCTGTGCTTATACTATCAAACGTTGTCTGCTGTAATTATATATTCCATTTTCCGGGGTTTAATTCTAATAATGACCGACAGACAATGCTTGAAACATCATCATCATGTCGGACTCTGAGAGATCCTTCAGTACCTAGTATTTGTATGTAGGAAGGTGGCCGTGTCCGGAGTCGTATAAGCAATTTTTTAACCGAAACTTAAATCAACTCCAGTTCCGCGGGAGACGCCCTGGGCGTCGGGGGTCACGTGGTGGCTCCCGGCCACCGTAGGCGCGGGCCTGTGGACGGCGAGTTATGGGTAAGCTCGCCGTCCGGCCGTCTTATGACGACAGGCCGTGTCGACGGCGCGTTCGTGTTCCACGCGCGCCTCAAAGAGATGTCAGCAACCGAGTAGGGGTCCGCATGGGCCGATGCCTGCCAGAGCTGCGGGACTGTTCGAAAGAGACACCGTGGCCCTGGAACACAAAGGGCAAAGAAGGAACATGGATGGGTTTTAGTCAGTACAAGTCTGACACTCCCTTCCGCTCCGCCCAGAGTGGGGGGGGTCATTTGATGATTTCCCATCCAAAAAAAAAAAAAAAAAAAACTCCAGTTTTAAATAGAAAAGTGTCACTACATTGGCTCATTATATCAAGACATTCGTATTTAATAAGGTGTTTTAAGCTTTCACGGATTACAACTAAACTTATACTGTCACTTACGGGATATCTTCCGTGATTGTCTTCTTGGTTAATGAACAATCACGGAAGATATCCCGTAAGTGACAGTATAAGTTTAATAAGGTGTGTTTGCAAAAGAGTGTACCCAAGTTTCCATTTCAGAATTTTCCGGGTTATAACCTCAATCGAATTCAAAATGTAATTTTATTGAGCATAATCAAAGACTTCTTGTTTGCTTGAAAGCTGTTTAACTAAGAACGCTTTCCTTTTGAATGCGATCTGTTCAAATAAACTTAGTATGTACAGCGCTGGTTTAGATAGGGCTGGCAATTTAAGATGGGTTTCACCGAGAAAACTGAACACGATCAGTAAATGAAAACGGCATTTTATTCAAAAGCTGGCAGTGTCATAAATTGCTATAGAATATAGACATTAACAGTTCCTGAACGCCGTTATTGGTGAAATTCGCACTTAGTAATTGTGTCCAAATGCGGAAATTGATATTGTGAAAGATTTTATATTTGTTTTTACTGCAATTTGTCCTAAACCTCCAGTGATAAACTTGTTTGTTGAATTTATAAGTTTAGGAATTGCAGTTATCTTCAGGAAATAGCTTACCGACTGAGGTTAAGTTTTCGCGTAAGTCAGTTTTATCAAGGAATTATTGTTACCTATCTTTCCTGTTATTAATAGGTATCATTATTATGTGCTATTTGTAGTTAATTTAAAACCTGATTTCTGATAGGGAATCCCCAATTAAAGACGCAACAAACAGTGCAGATGATTTTGCAAATCAAAAAATTTTACAATCAATATTCACTGCAGACCGTTATTAAGTACCTAAACAAATAGCAAACAAAAAGTTTTCCTCCAATAAAATTCTAAGTACGTGGCAACCCTGATTTTGAGGGGTTGCTGCGAAAATATTAACGCTTAGAGAGGCTGAGTGGCATGAAATGAAATGATTACCCCACTTAGCAGAGGCGATAAGAGTGCCCTCTACCGCTGCCCGACATTTTATTTAGAACTCTGCTTATTTTTGCTCTGCGGTTTTTTTTTTCTTTTAGGCTGTGGGATTTATCTTGAGCCGTAAAACTTTTTAGTATATTTTTTGTGTTGCAATATGAAAAAAAGCAAACTGTTTTAGTTTTAAATTAAATATGACGTATAAGATACGCAAATGTCACATAAGTATGTCAAACACATTCTGCTAACTGAGCGTTTATAAATAAATGGTAATAAAACACCTGTTTACTGGTCAATAAACGCTAAATATTACGCTTGTAATAAGAGCAGGCATAACGTGACTAATTACGACTTTTTTACATCAACTGCTATAGTCAAGATTTTAAATTAATTGACTGTTTTTGCAGTATATTCGTACGAATTGCCATTTCGTTGGCATGCTACGTAAAAGGTATTATCATAGCGTGCAACCCGCTTTAAACTTGTCTTAAAGATTAGCTGGAAAAATGTTGCCAGAATCAGAAACAAAACAAGATGTAAGTAATAATATAAACTTTATAATATGTAACACAAGTAAATGAAAGAAATAAAAATTTTATTTTATGAATCGCTGTTGGTTACCTAAATAAATAAAATAAAAAAATAAAAAAAAGCGTTTGTTTTAATAGCGGATATCGAAAGTGATAAAATGATGTTTCTTTTGCAAATAAGTTTTTACAAACATGGCATTTTTTTTTAAAACTATGTGGAACCGGTGTTTAGTAAAAAGTGAATTTGATACAGTTTTCACTCGTTGATGATCATTTTATTCGGAATCGCGAACCAGAAGAGTATTCAAATAAATGTGAACTATTAAATATGTAGGAACAAATTGTTAATAATAAACTAACAACTTCAGAGGTTTATTTTACTGTCCTTATTAATAAATACACTAATAAGAAAAATTAAAATTACGACCGTAATCGGATAATGTGTTTATTTTACCAAAAATCGTTTCGTGGTAAAGGGTCGATCTAGAGTCGTGGTTGCCATATTTAAAAAAAAAATGTATGTTTTCAGCCTTTTTGGTAGTTCTGTCGCCAATGCCACATGTTTAAAAAATGTTTGTATATTTTCGGAGTCACTTTGTAAGTGCCGCTTGTGAAATAATAAAAATGTCGTAAAATTTGGGAGCACCCGAGATTCTTATCGATGGTTGGACGGATCGGGAATAATAACGAGACGGAATGTTGCCTGTTCACATTACAAGCAAATTGAATTGTTGTTGTTTATTGGCTTTATCAATAAATTTTATGTTATTGCCTTTGTAGGAGTAGATGCAATTATATTGTCAAATTGGCTACTTGTTGCTGAGTGTGCTTCCGAATTTTATAGGAAAATTGATATGCGTCTGCTTAGTTTACATTATTTCTGAGATAAAAGGAATCTATTACTGATAAAAAATTATTTAATTATGAGGAAAATGTCGTAAGGAAAGTTTTGAGTATGAATGTGGTAGGCTAAAAGAGTAGGGTAAGACCAAAGAAACGATGGTTGTGTAAAGCATGATATGGCTAGAAAGGAGGTGTCTGCTGAGATGACGATTAATTCGAGAAGTATGGAAGAAGACATGCTGGGTCGGTCGACTCCAAATAAATTGGGATGGCGGCATTGGCGGCAGGAGATTGCTTATGTGAAACTATTACAGATAAAAGAAAATTGTTAGAACTTCGATACTTAATTAGATGCTATAATTTATCTGGACTGAACGAGTGTGTAATACTGTCAGCGTGAATAGCATTTACAGACGTTTTACGCCGGAACTTGACCAGATGCGTGTTTATTAGGCGGGTAATTCATCCAGGAAAAAGTTAAAACCATATTGATTCAAAAAAGTAACAGCCTGTATCAAAATTTAAGTTCAAGTTTGCAATTACAAATTAGTTTGCAAATTCAAAGTTCCTTAGTTTCGGTCAGCGCCTTAGAAATAGCTACAGTTTTTTTTGTAATATCTCGACGTTCCCGCCAATATCCAAATCGACCTTCAAAAGTGTTAATTCAGTATTGTTTTCTTTTTATCAGAAAAATTTAATATGTATGTAAACTGCAATTACCATTTTGAACTATGAATATACATTTTATTCATGTATGATCTCCACATTTAAGTATCCTTCGGCTTATTTGCTAACACTCTAATTTATAAATAACATAACTTAATTTCATAATATCTTTTAATATTTATGTCACGCGAATATCTAAACTGAACGTTCTGTATCTAATGAAATGAGTAACCCTAACCTTTCCTTTTAATATGATAATATTATAATACCCATGGATTTGAAAAGAGTAACCATGGACTTTCTTGCTGGTTCTTCTCCATAGGAAACGAACAACCCGAAGCGTGAACTTTTTTGTCGACGTTTTATAAGTGTCCATGTAGTATGCGAAATAAAATATTTCGATTTTAAATAAATACATTATTATTAGAATTAAGTCGATTTTATAATAATACAACATTCGTAGCTCCTTCTACTTCTATTAATAATAGCACAATAATAGTGATTCTGATTTTGCATATACATATTTATTATGCAGCATACTGATGGGAGGAGCTCGTGGCTAAATAATAACAGCCGCTCGGGTCGATCTTTAGGTTAAGCCGCGTTTGCCTAGGTTAGTCTGGAGATGGGTGACCACCCATTAGATACCGAGACCGAGTTTCCTCCGTGCTTAAGAAAACACGTTAAGCCGTTGGTCCTGGCTGTCATTTGTAGAGCTTTGACAGTCGTTACAGGTGGCCCGAAAGTCTGACAACCAGACTTACCAAGGAGTATCGTATTACCCAGAACTAACTGGGTTGTGGAGGTCAGATAGGCAGTAGCGTTACTACTGGTAGGTATTCAGCTGCATCCGGTTAGACTGGACCCCGATGCCAACATAGTTGTGAAATGGCTAGGCAGACAATGATACCCATGAAAATAAATCAATCATTCTGTATTAAAATGATCGTTGTATCTTAAGACACAAAAGTTTCAATCTTATTCAATTATATTATTGTTGGCTAAAATATGTATAACTTACAATTACGTACAAGTCAAGATGAGCAAGTTTTACGACAAAACATGTTAATAGGTCCCTATTGTTACCAATGGAACAGACAAAATTACCCATAGATCAACGTTCATTACAAAGTTTTTTCTGCGTGTCTGAATGGAACCCAATGATTTGTTGGAGGTTTCCTTTTTAAAAATCACTTGACATGTGCGTATTTTTACACTTTCGTAAAATGGGAATAGCGTATTGTTTAAAGTATTCTTCGCCAGTCACACGTCCGCGTCAGTACAATGTGAGTGCATGTCTGCAAATTATCGTTCATAAAGACGCAAAAATGTATGCGCTTTCTTGGGCGTTCGGTTACACTGCAAGTGAGGGTGCTTCTATTTGTCATACACTCATGGATTCCGTAGGTTTGTCTCTAGAAACTATGCCACAATTCTTGGTGGAAGTTAGGTTGGAAAAGAATACATTGATAAATACGCTTTGCCCGTAGCTACACTCCTATACAGGGGAGTGTTCCAGGGCAAAAACCAAGTTGCCCATTTTAAGGGCTTTGAACTAAGAAGAAAAAATATACTTAATGGATATACATTGCTAGGTGAAAGAAGGACAAGCCAATATATAAAAAATATACTTAATTAGATGTGCATTTAAAATTTAGCAACATTGGCAATGACATACCTAAGTAAAGTTTATTATTTACAATCACGTACGAAAAAGCCATTTTTGATTACATTTCATAGATCTACAGTAAAAAAATATACCCATTGCTTTCTTATGTAATAATCCAAAGCTGAATGTAAAATGTGAATTCACTGAATCCTAACTTAAGAAATGCGGATCCGTCTACGTTACCTAGACTTACTAGCATAGTATAGAAAACATTTTATTATCCATTGTTCTACAACTACTGTTCGCTGACGCAGAAATGCAAAAGCCGAGCCATAATTTACATTTTATGCTTGAAAACATTATGCGCTCGCTAGGGAGAATACGTAGGGCCATAACAATTGTGTAAAATGTAAAAACCATAATTAAAACGCACATTTTAAAGGCTGTATATCTCAGCATAGACAATGGAAAATAAAATAACTGCAAACTATTTTGACAGCCCGCCAAAATTAGATTTCGAATCATTAGTGTCAAATAAAATAAATAATAACTACAAAATAAAGCCAGTGTTGCTCTTTCATTTTTGTAATAATAATTGAAAAGGTTTTAAATCAGCGCCTTATTTTCCCGCGCGCGTATTAAATGTTGTCCGAGGGAAAATGGTTACATGGCGGTCGTAAAGTGGCTGGCAACCCGTCATTACTTGACGCGTTATTTTAAACTTAAATTACGACGCACACCTTGCTTGTACTTCAATGTTTTTGCACTAACAAACTTGAAGGCAGATGGTGAGACCTACATTTTAAACACGTAAAGAATATAATTAATAATGCCAATTCATTAAATGAGAAACTCGTAGATGTAGTTAGTTATATGTTATCGAAAAAATAGGTATACTAGTTTTTGATCATTAAAAATAATGATTTGTTTTTAGTTATGGCTTATCATACTTTTTTGATAAAATTATTTCACTATGATTTTTTTTACTAATGAAAGTATGATTAGGTCTTTTTAATTAAGTATTTGAAGGTCTATTCGTAATTAGATTATTAGCATAAATCCACCAAAAATAATATTAATCAATAGTGTTAATTAATACCGAACTGAAATGAATGCTGAGTCATAAGTACTAACATAACATAACACCACATTGAACCTACACTTAGTTCGCAATAAATGTTTTGAATTTGACTTTAGTGTATCATTATTTTTTACTAATTATAAGAATAGAATTTAATCTTAAATTATATAAGCTGTACTTAATTAACAATGATTATTTAGATTTATCAAAACATGATACCTGCTTTCCTGACTAACTACTATTTTTACATTATTACTACCATAATCATCCTAGTACCAACAGTAAAATAAAATTATTAAAACGAAAGCAGAATTTGCATGACTAAAAGGTGTTAATTAGGTATATCTATAGTGCGTTATGCTATTCATAAGGTAATAAATAGTTGTGTGTGCCCGCATCCGGCCGTAAACCGAGTTATAACTATTGTCGCCCTTCCATTGAATAAAATTGTTGAATAAATGTCACACAACACACAAATAAACAACAATAAACATAACAGCATGAGACTTAAGATTAAGATCTAAGCTTAGTGAAAATTAATTTTGACAGAGTAAATTATCGCTTCTTGTAGTCAATTACTGAACCCGAACAAAACTATGATAGACTGAACTGAATTTTATGAACGCACCTTAACCTCCCAAACCTTGTTTACAAGTAAAAAAAAAAAGACAAAAACAAACTTTTTCATAAAGCATAGACAAGCGTCAGACAGTCTCATTTAATTTACGATCTAATCACAACGGTTACGAGGTCATTAGGAGATATTTTAACTTCTAACTCACGAACACGTTAGTCAGAAAAGGGATATGTCTTTTGACGAGGTCGTTATCGTAGCTAAATGTATAACAAAATGTCCCTTTAGACACAGTCACACGTTGCCTCCAAACTGAGCGTTAAGTTGAAACTGCACTTAACATAGATAAATTCCATTGATAATCAGTGAATGAAGAAGTTTGAGTTTGACAGGTGCTGATTTTGCCGCGTTAACATAAAAGAGGTTGTGTAAGAGTAGTGAAGGGAAATGGAACGTTCGAAAATATTATGTTGTTTGGAAGTTCCGTTTGCCGCCATGGTGTCTCAGTCTTAAGAAAATCTTCAATAATAATTCATTGAGTGACTTTAACGGCAACTGTACAATAGGTACTCCAAGTACCTATTGTACAGTTGGCGTTAAAGTAAGACTAAGCTCAACACGCAATAAATGTCAAAAATACAAATTATAAATTTTACAGCACTCTTTACATGTTTATCCACCTCTCAACAATAAAGAACAGAATATACAGGACAAATAATCTACAATAGACATCTACGCGAAGTCGATAAACTTACAAACATAATAATTATTCAAAATGTCTACTTGAAAGTCATAGATCTTAAATTCTTATGTCAATACGACTGTCAGATGTTCGCTTGAACAATTCCGAACATGCAAATTGGAATAGTTCATAAGAAGTTCGACGTTCGCTATTTGAAATCGAGTTGAACGTTGCTGGAATATCAACGATATTGTGAATGAAATGCAAGGTAATAATTTAAGTTTGCATTGAAGGAAAGATTAGAAAATGTTCTTATTAGGAGCAAGGAGACTAAGAAGAATCCGGGAGCAGAGAAAATAACGGCATGATAAAGAGTTTTGTTTGTGGATTTTTATATTGGGTTAACGGACAGCACACGAGATTTTCAACCATAGCGAAATGTTTTAAAACAATGTTGATCAAGACTATAATCCGCCATTTTGCATACACCTGAAAGACTGATACTTTTGAAAATTGTACTAGCAATCTGCCAACACCAATATTCTTCACAAATATTCACCGGTACGATGTTATCTATATTTAAACCTCCCAGATGGCTAGACTTCCCTTAGTAACCGAACCATAAAATATAAAATCTTCCTCAATAGTTGGTCCGGCTTCTTACTCTTTTTATCTGCTGTCAGTCAGATATTAGAAATGTTATTCTTACGCCTAGATAATGCAGATATTCTAAATGAACTCGTTGAACTTTTAATATAAACTATAAATGTTTAAAATATCAAATATCTGGCGGATTACGCGCGCAGGAAGGAGATTCAATATAAGAGCTGCCGTCTGATCTTGGAGTTAAAGAAAAACAATTTATTTGGCTGGTTAACGTAGAGAGGTCTTTAAAAAAATACTACAGGAAATTATGTCTTAAAAGATAAACTAGAATAAACTGAAGTCTAAAATATTAGACCATCAAAGAAATACCTGGTTAAACAGATGCAGATACCCGAGGATACGAGGATAGTGAAACGGATTTATTAAATACAGTTTTGGTATTGAATAGAGACATGCATTGTCCTAAAAGGACATGTTTCCAATAATTACTATTATTGGAAACATCTCCTTTTATAATAGCGAAGTGAAGGACAAATATAAACAAGAAGAACTTAGAAAGAACGATAAAGAAGAATTTGAGGACAATCATACAAACTCAATAGGAAAACCAGCGTGCGATATTTAGTCACACTTGTAATAATTACACACTCTGAGAACGTGTTGAACTAATTAATTACCACTTATGCAGGTGTTGGTAATCAACTATGCAGTCTAGCGATAAGAACTGATTAATATGCACTTGCTCATCTTCAACGCGAAACATGATCGAGCCGAAGGTGCCGCAGACTTAATAACTTAATTCCATGCAATATTCTACGCAGGTTGTCGGTACAGCAGCTTTGAGCGCAGTAAAAACCGGGATTTTAGTACTCTTTGTTTGAAAGAGGAACATAGACAACACACGTTTTTCTTTCCCGCGAGAAATGGATTGGTGGAACAGTATCTAAAATAATTAATTTACGAAAATTGTACTCCAGTCTGACGCATCTTAGTTTCAATCAACTTTGTTAGTAGACAGTGTTCACTAACTAATCGATATGTTAAGTACCCTCTATAGACTGTCCCTCTATTTAGACTTCAGTTTTTTGCAGCCTCCCTAGTGTTGTCTCCCTAGTGTGAGTGTGTAAAGCTTGAGACAGTTCAGCTATGCAACTCGACAATTTCACTCTACTATTATAGTAGACCATCTTAAGTGTGCAGTTCAAGGGCGTTGCTGAGCTGCGGGACTGTTCGAAAGAGATACCGCGGCCCTGGAACACACAGGGAAAAGAAAGAACATGGATGGGTTTTAGTCAGTCCGACACTCCCTTCCGCCCCGCCCAGAGCAGGGGGGGTCATGTGATGACTTCCAATCAGAAAAAAAGGGTGGTGTTGCTTGTCAAAAAAAATTACATCGATATGCCAAACTTGGTACATCCACTTTAGTGCTGTGTTTTCCCGCCTGCTCAGATAAGTTGTTTGAAGTGTACAAGTATCTACGCCATATTACTCTCTAGCCATAGTACTACAAACTACGTCCAACCTACGCAAACTCTCAGTACTATCGCAGTCAGGTAGTGCGAGGTCGATGCTATCTCCTCTATCTGGGTGAAGAGCCACTCCTGAAGCCATTGTCCCACCTGGACCACAAAGGTATATAGGTCGGCCGCGTAGGACGCTTATAATGTAGGACTTTTCATAATATTTGCTGAAGGAAATTGAATGTTGATGGAAAGCGTATGGAACGAAAATGTTTTCTATTTCTGTTACTGAAAGTAATGGAAAAGTGTACTTTGGGTAAATTAGGTTTTCTTTTCGTTTAAATTTATAAAAGGTACTCCGACAGTATTTTTGATGAAAATATGTCTCTTGAAAAATATTAATCACGTCCATGTCATAAAACAAGAATTTGTGTGGTATAGAACAACTAAAAAAAACCCGACTACTGAAAAATCACGCTCTAATTAAATTAGGGGTTTACAAGGTAAAATCGATGCCTCCTATCGTTGAAGTCGGTTAAAATGTAGCCTATGTTACCCGGGCCATAATAACGAATCGATTGACACCTTATTCATCAAAATATGATGAATAGTTTAGGCGCTACGGAGGAAAATACGTAAATACAAACAAAACAGACTGCTAAAATCATAACCCTTCCTTTTGGCTTCGCCGTAATTTTCATGTCTTTGTGACAACGTTGTTCTTTTAAACTATGTATTGAATTTTGATGCGGCAGTTACCATTATTTCGAAGATTAATTAAGGAAGGTTAAAACGTGAATAATTATTAAACTGACATACAATAAAGAAGTGTCCAATTGTCCATGTTTTGTCAAGCCGCTGGTTAAGACATACATGAGGTGACTTTGCTAACAGACATAATGTGCGATGTGGGGAGAATTTGCAAAAACATTACCTACAGTGTCAAACTTTCTCATTATCACCGTGAATTCTTGTTTTAATTTCAGCATACAAACTTTTCCTGTCTTCCCAAGAAACCGAGTTCCTTATATAAGTACAAAAGCTCCTGCCACGAGCCCAAATAGTTGGAACATGTCCATTACCACGTCATGTTTACTTTAGGGCCCCATGCGTTTGTTTTCAAGCGATGTAAGCAGACGCCTACAGCGGCCAAGGAAAATATTATATTATTATCTGTTAACCGTGAACGTGAATAGTTCGGAAAGTACATAATATTTAGATTGAGTTAGCAAAATGGCTTTTATATGTTGAGCTTTGATGTCAAAGTCGCTTGAAATCCAATTTCTGCCAAATCATAATGGTCACTGCAGTCGAAGTATCGAATGCATATGTATGAAGCCAACTTCGCGCCTAACTTTGAAATTGGAATCGATGAATGACGTAAGTTTGACTCCCTTACTGGACGTCTGAATTCCGGGGATGCTCTATGACTCAACAACGATAAAACTGAACGAGCTACATCTGAATATCTAGAATATCTAAACAGCATTCAAGAGTTGTTGTGAAATACTGTCACTGGTGGCTCTTGAACACGGTTTACATGCGCTGATCGTGTTCTATTTAACTCGTGATCCCCTCCTCATCATCTGAATCTTCTTTGCCCATGCAGATGTGACCGAACCATTTCAAAAGAATTTAAAGTAAAACCTGTAGTAGCAAATTTGGGTACCTACATATTAATCGAATAAGTTCTGCAAATGTCTTCCATTGTGTACACGATCTATAACCACTAACAGAATGATAAGTACAGTAACAGAATCCTAAACACACTCTACGTGGGTAGTTGATACTTTGGTAGTCGTAACAGTTGGCGCCATCCATCACGGTTCGCACAGTCGCACACCATTACACACATTAACATTACTCCTCAAGTTCTCACTCGTCAGCAGACACGTGTGGGCTTCACACTGTTTTCTACGGATTCAGGTTAAGTGAGGAACTTGATGTAAGTTAAGAAACTTGGTGAAGTTCTGCCTACAAACCGAATGTAAAGAATACCTTCTAAAGAGTTACTGTTACTAATACTATAAGACTTAAAAGACAGTCTAGATCAAGTAGGATTCCTGTCCTTAAGAAGAATTTGGTGACTTAACAGTTTGCTACCTAGCTAGACACTTTGTATCCTGTGCTGGGCCCACGTGGTGGATAACGACCCCTTTCTCTCATAGAAAGGTGGTCTATGTTCTAGCAGTGACCTGCCGTGGAAACAATAGAGGTTTTTATGGACAGTTTGACCAAGACTATAACGAAGGCACACAGACAATTGCTGTTTTAAATAATCAAAGATATCATTCATATATATTTTCATTGGACTCATGCCGTTCGTTCTTGTTTCAGGTTAAATAAAATAGATGACTCGAAAGATCAGCGAAAATGGAAGCTTTCTATTCTGCCAGATGTTTTTTATCCCATCTCAAGATTACCTTACCACCTGGTACATCACATTCAGCTTAAGCGCTCCATAAACAACGCGATCTTTTTACCTGAAAATAAAGGAAAGATTCTTTCGTAAGTACACATTGTTGAATGTTAATATAATCGTACGGTTGTAAAGACATGAAATCACTTACTATTGTAGGTCGAGGGCTCTGAGGATTAAGGGCAAGATGGGTATTAACTTGTGTTATAAAATGAATGGACGACTCAATAAAACATTGTGTGTTGGAGCGGAAAATTGTGACAAATGAAGAGCGCGTTTCAAAGGTTGGAGTACCGGAGCATAGAGAATATTGGACAGTCGAGTACAAGAGTATGGTTTTATGATTTTTTCGTTGTGATTACTGTTAAAGTGTTCGTTTGAACAATTTTAGGTCGATTTAAACCAAAAAATAAAAGGTTATACTGAAGTTATTTTGAAGAGCAAGTAAAACTATTTTTATCGAATTATATATTCAAAGATACTGTCGTAGACAATCTCATTTTCTACGTTACCATAACTCACAAACAAGAAAAAATCCTCATATAGACCTCACGATTTTCTTACAATTATATCAAGATACCACTTGGTTTAATATTACTTGATAACAATAAATATGTCTGTGTAAGCGGATCTTAAGATGAGCTCAATATTTTATGGGGTAATAAAATTTGAATTAATTCGTATTAATGTAGAACGATGTTGTAATCTTGAAGCGTGGGCGGGGCTGATAATTAAACAAGTAATTGATATTCGTTGATTAAGTTGGAATTTGTTGATTCATATTTGAGACAACAGTTCCGATTGATGCTTTTGATATCAGTCGGGTAATTTCTTACAATACGATATTATTATTTTAGGTCTGTTGTTAGGTTGTTTCCCATCTAAACTAAATTATCAGTCGCACCCTGTCTTTTATAGTGCCCGGTTGATGGCAAAAGGCTTGCCTCCTATTACAACACAAGGGGCTCAAACATAATTGGCGAAATGCGAGTGTATTAGGTTTAGTTACACATATCTGCTTGGGAAAAAGAGGCATGACATTATGTATCCATTCGATGTGTCCTTGAATATATAACCGTATAATTCTTCATTTATCAAGAATGTTAACTAACTAAACGTAGAGTAGTAGCGAAAACAAAACGCTTCATTACTTTACGCGTTCCCTCGTTAAGCGAGACTGCGGGAAAGATAAAATGAATAAAACATCTTCATTTACAATTCGTGAGCACCGTTGTCGGTGACTGTACACCGTTTTATTGCAAAACATAAAACGGTATTCCCACTAATCCCTTATCTTTAAATCAGAGCAGCGATGGGGCTAACTTTAGAAGTTCAAGAATGTGCAACCTTTTTTTTGTACAACTTATTTACGGTTTTTTTTCGGTGACAAAGGAATGGCAAGGCAAGCTATAAAATATTTTTTCAAAACAGAAACGTGTAGTGATGTTTTTGGAACAAATATTGGAAGAATTATTAGTAGAGTAGCTATGTTGTTTCTGCCTATATAGGAGTTTCCACGTTTAAATGTAGTTGTACTTTTTTTCTCTATTTTTCTTTTTTTTCTTGACTCGTAAATATGGTATCCACAAAGTCCCAAAAACTAATGGCAGAACTCATTTTGTCAAGTTGCCAGATTAGTAACATTTCCCATCCCTACAGGAAGGTCTCCATAATCCGCTATCCCCACACGAAAGGT
This sequence comes from Noctua janthe, assembly GCA_910589295.1. NCBI lineage: Eukaryota > Metazoa > Arthropoda > Insecta > Lepidoptera > Noctuidae > Noctua > Noctua janthe. Next base: position 3,710,006 of record OU342556.1, on the reverse strand, counting down.
GATGAATGGACTTCAACAGCGTTTATTACTTCATTGCTTAGTAATTCGAGTATTTGCCGAACGACAAAGGACTGGGTTTTAATAAAACCGTGTCATTTGAGCGAAACGTATTGTTACTGTATTTGTGGGTTTAAATAAAACCGCGTCATTGGAACAAACGTATTGTTACTATGTTTGTTCAAATTTTGAGGTAACGTTATATTGTGAAGATGAAAGATTTTTTTGAATTTTTAAGGGATGGCGAGAGATCTTTGCTTAAGTTAGAGATTGTATAAGAAAAATAAGGTAGAGCATTGTTATTTGGTATTTAAATCCATTATTCATAAATGACATTGAAGATAGACGCATGGACTAATCTAAGAGGTTTGGCAAAAGTACTGCGAATCCGGTAATGTGCCAACAGCATACCGCAGTGGCAACTATACAATTGTCAAGACAGTTGAGACGCGGGCGCTTTCGGAACATCACCTTAATTCAGCACTACATACTAGAAATGTAAATTAAGGCCTTTTTAAACAAAGATCCTATATGGAAGCCGACCCCAGGGAAAAAAGCTAGGCAGATGATAATCCAATAGTACCCACCTACTTAGCAAAATCTGTCCACCCAACACAATACAGTACACAATTATACCTACAACACACTACGTTTACCAACTGAAAAAACAATTTTATTACTCTTTCCTTCAGTATAGCTGGAAATTCATGAAACACATCCCCAAACCCGAGTACGGAGTACGGAGCAATCTTTTTCGCAGTAACACCCAGCTGCACTGAACATTAAATAATTACTGAAGCATGTGCTGTACCGTCTCATGCTCATGACTATACGTAGCTCGAAATAGCAGAGTGTCAGTACGTAAGATTTTTAATGATAACGTTATTTTCACGTCCGGAGCGACACGGCCATCTTGTAGGGTTGCCTGTGTTAAAGTTTTGACACCTGTCAATGTCAGTTTTAGGAATTGTAATGTCACTGTTCGAGAAAGACCATGACCGTCTTCCTTAAAATGAGAGAACAATTAAACTATACCTTAAAATGAGAGAACAATTAAACTATATCGCTCAATTTTAGAGTTTTAAAATATAGTTTTTGGGAGATTCCTATACCTAAAGGTGGAATAGCTATAATGTTTATAGTACACGTACAAATCACTGGTTTTGTTTTTGCGGTGAATTTAGGTAACTTTGGATGTTTTCCTGTTTATCAAAATAAAACATACACAACAGATTACTTTCAATAACACCACGGTTTTCGTTTGACGTAGATAGCAAAAATAAATGAGGTGACAGGTCAAAGGTTCATTACAGGGTCAGTATGGTCAGGTACGTTTAAAGTTCATCAAGTTTCGATTCGCTATTTTGTAGGTAGGTAGGTAGGTAGGTAAAGGTCGTCACTTAATCAGTGATATCGTTTCTAAATATGGTAAGTACTTATGCGCTATTGAACTTACTTTTGGCAGCATGAACTGGACTCATATCACCAGTAATAACCCAATCCGGTTATAACGCAAGTCACTCGCAATCACTTTTATTTTGGCATTTCAACAACATGTTTACATATTTTACTAACAGCATCGTACAGTCAACCGCACATTCTGTGGTCACAACTTTCAGGACAGCGCCTTAGCCATATAGGCAATTTTTGTTGTGCAAGTGCTACCACCGTTGTACGGTTGATTATACACGCCGACAATATCAAAACTGTTAGGATCAGACACCAGCATAATTATATCAATTGAAATTCAAATTGTCAAATTTTCCCAATCAACCTTGAACCTTATGATGATTAAAGTTGAAAATAATTAAAAAAGTTTGACACATTGTAGTAGCTTGCGTCTGTACAATTAGAGAGTGTTACCCAATCTATCTCGACGATATTTTTATAAGTACACACATACTATCACTAAACCAGTAATAACTAAACACATTACTCCAATATCTTAGCTCTAAATATCTTATCTTGATTGTAAACACTGATACATTTGTCTAATCGCTAAATGAAAGTGACCAGTCCTTTTTATTGTATCCTTATCAGAATCGATAAGAAGACAATAATAATATACACTACAATGTCAGCTGTAAATGCTAGACAACAATGTAGTATCAGGATGTTGTGAAAGATGATATGACTGTCAAAGCGTCATAAATGCACAACAACGGTTAAAGTGACCCAGTCGGTAAACAAACTTGAGTGTTACAACCATTTATTACCGAATACCGTTATTCATAGATATATTATATAAAACCAAAGACAATTAAATATACTAACGCTTAACGTGACAACGCGAGTTAAATCTCTACAGCCAATTGGTTGCTATCGGTACAAGTGTAAAGTGTCAAAATTGACAAATGTCATTTTGATTTAAGGCGTCCCGCGTCAATGAAACTTTCTTCCTGCCTCTCGTTTAGTATCTTATCTCTTAACATAAACGGAATTAAACATTAAAACATCCATATAAGATCTCATAAACCCTAAATACCGCTTAAAACACTTCCAAATTGAAAATTACTGGCCATTCCATTAACTATTCTTAGCCACAGACCACACACCAAACTTAACGTAGATTAAGCCGTCAATACATTTCATATTTCGAACACAACCAACCCTAACGTGCCGTATGCTATCTTTAGCCGTTTCCCGGTGCGATCTCGATGTGTTAAGTAAACAAAGGTGGTGTATGAGCGCGCGGTCGATATACCACCGGCCACCGCAAATAGACGCCGTGTGTCATGCGTTGCAGCGGAAGGGTTATACTCGGTGTAGTGAACTAGTGATGTGCTTGTGTTCTGTGAACTGTCCATTGGTGGGTTGTTTAGCAGACCTGCGAATATTTATTGTGCTTTTTTTGATAACATTTTCTCTTATCTTTCGAGGTTTGGTCTTTTCACTGATGTAAAAACAGTTTGTTTATTAAAAGACAGCTTTCGGTATCGGTAGTTTTAAAACTGTAACCATATTAATCATTTCTTAAGAAATTATCGCCTCATGAGTGTGTCAACAGTGCAACTAATATGCTGCTACAACCAACTTTAGACGTTCATTAAAAAAAAAACGTTTCAACACCAAAATATTTTACAAAAATTCGTAACACATAAACGAAAGGTAAACATTCAAATTACAGAACAGTCAACAATTAAAGACATTTCATAACAGTCGGTTTGTCTTCACAAAGCTGAGAACAATGCACATACATGATGCAGATTAGATAGTGCAGTATCTAAACGCATAGATGCCGCGTTTTGTCCAAAACCTTATGTAAATTTGCCCACAGTGTGTACGGAAGCCGATACCGTGGGCGGTATTACAGAAACGCTTTTTTAAATGGTTGAGAAACATGCTGTAACCTCCTTAGTCGATTTTTGGTTAATCGTTTTGGCGGGCGTTAGATAATGGCAATATTATTCTTCATTAACTTGCCATAGTTGGGTAAAGAATTTTGAATTTTACGGTTTAGTTTTAAAGCATTTTGAAATAATTGATACGGTTTTGTAGTTGTCGATTTTATCACTTTTACGGCATAAAGCTTTATGGTACATAGCTTTACTACTGCTTAACTTTTTTTTTGGCGGACTTTATGGTATATAGCTTTATGGAAGTACCAATTCTACAAAGGACATTAAAAACCATTACACACTATAAAAAACCCAACCAAGCCTTGATGTCAATTAAAAACCAGATAGGTAAACCCAGGTACACCAAAAAAGGAATGAATCGGCCTGTAGTATGCACATTTATTACACACGGTGTCATTTATAACCGACGCCATGTAAACGCCGTGTCGAATTGTTAAACGACACTTAAATAGCTTATTTAATTAATGGCTGAGCTATAAATATATGAAGTAGGTCGTGATGGTTCGGAGGTTGAGATTCTGGAGTAGGAAGCTGCTGTTTCGAACCGACAAATGTCGACCAATGCAAGAATTCGATGGATTTGGGTAACGCAAAACCGTTTCAGGATGTTTGGAAGACGTCTGTGATGCTGATGTACAGTCGACAGCACATCAAGTTACTAAAAACTGTCAAATTTACCCAAATGATTTTAAACCATTAAAATGTTGATGATTAAGTTCAAAATCGAACATTTGACAGTTACTGGTAACTTGATGCGCTGGCGACTGTACTTACCGTGTTTTTTAATGAGAAATTTGAATTAATGCTACACAGTACACTGATCGACGACGACGGAAAAGAGAGACGAAGCCAATGATCTGAAATTGCGAACTCGCTCTGATCAAGCCTTTAAATCGTATGCTCATCCTTCTCGGTATGTGAAGAGGTCTTTGCCAGGCACTGAGACAGTTACAAGCCATTACAGTATGTTAAGTGAGTAAAGCAATAAATTCGTCATTCTTAGTTAACAACAGGGAGAAATCCGGATTCACAATTGTGCCAAATGACCTAGAAACGTAATGCCTACGCAAGTAAAAGTAAATACTACTGAAGTTATTTATCTTTGCTTTTTGTATCGTTCTGAATTTACTCTGGCATAATTATTTTGAGTATTATGTAATTGAGTACAAGTTTTGTTGTAAAACCGAATCTTTTTGACCAAAATTCATCCTTACCAAAAAGTATTTTCATCATCTGCTCAGCCTTTTCCCTACTATATTAGGGTCGGCTTCCAGTCTAACCGGATGCAGCTGAATACCAGTATTTTACATGGAGCGACTGCCTATCTGACCTTCACAACCCAGTTAGTACTGGGTAATAAGATTCCCCTTGGTTGTCAGACTTTTTGGGCCACTGACTACCTAACGACTGTCAAAGATCTACAAATGACAGACGCGCATACCAAAAAAGTATTTTAATGGTGACAATAGTTAGCAGATGAGCTTTAGAAAGAAAATAATCAATTTTATAGTTATAAGTACTAATAAAATAAGAGAGCAAGAGTTGATACCGTTGATCAACCATTACCACTGAAAACTTAAGATAATCAAAAGAAGTGTTCAATTTTCGAGATCAAAACCAAACCATACAAGTTTAAAACATAACCCAACAAAGTTAGATTCCATTTAAACATTCCAGGAAACAAATGTATAATTAAAACACGTTCAAACAGCTACGAAACAAAACATGGTATATTGTGGAATGTAGTCAATGTACTCCATACGGATCTGTATGCACCGTACTTGGGCCAACTGTGTACAACACTTGTGTCTACAAATTATATGGTTATTCAATGATTATAAAGAATTTTTGATTGTTTATTGAGGGTATTGAATTGAGGAAGACCGAAGAAACCGTAACAGACAGACTTTTTCTCTGGGAATTAAAACGAATGCCTCTCTTATGATTCTTTTTAATTTTAATCGTTCCTTTTAACCTGATATTGACCATTCAGTATATTTGACTTAGTTTGCCCTGTTTTATTATAAAGCTTTTTACTATCAACTCTTACTACAGCATTTACTGCTTTCACAATCGACCAAGACGTTTTCCTTTTGCCTCCTCTTTTTACCATAATGCAAATGTATTTCAGTAATGCGGTCGCCTCCAGTTAGTTTTGCATGTCTATGGTCAAGTCATTAATAACAACTGTCACTATCAATAACATTTTACGAATCGTTACTGTTACCGCTAACCACTCGTAAACCGCTACTAACATTAACTACTATACTACATTCACAATTATTTTACCCCTGACTGCAACCGAGAATAGAGACCACTGGGATGCATACTCAGTGGTCAAATAACCGTGGAAGGACTGTACTGCCGAGTTCACTGAAGTCAATGTTATTACTTAGGGCATAAGTGTGAAAAGTGGTAGACCGCCAGTGAATTCGGTAGAACCTATCGATTCAGAGAAACGTATCATATACTAAGATTAGATACAAGGTATAACAATTAGTTCTAGGCGTTATGTCACTTGCAACCGCACGATAACACTAGTAGCTTGTGGTTGAACCTGATAGCCTGATACTGTATCAAAAGGGCCTTTTTGTAAGGTGTGCCAAGTAGCGTGTATTCTTGATAAAAGGTTCATGTTAGGTAAATAAATAACAGTATTTGGCTTTGGTTTGATAAGAGTTCTTAGATTCGTAATATTTTCTTGCAATTCGGTTTCAAAACAAACTGTAGTCATGTCATTCAAATAAACTGATTTTATTGCACTGATTAAATCTATTATTTATGGTAAGATTTCTTAGGAATAGTTCCAACTTTGTCATTACCCGAACTTCGTACAAAACCTCTATAATTGATTTCTCGGCTAGGTTTTCATCAAATACCAAGCAAATCTTGTATCTCGTTTCCTTAACTTTTCAAATCCTACTAACGCCTATACAATTCTTCGAAGATATTTAACATAAACTGGGGAATTTTATCCGGCACATATTGCACATCGTTCCTGAATATTTCAAAGAATGTTAGCACTCCTTGAACAGATAAAGTTGAAGGAGTCTAGTTCATGAATAATTTTACACTCTACTTGAATGTGGCAGCAGGTGCATTTGATACCGGTTCAGGCTTTTATACTTATTATATTAACCGTGCAAACGTGAGGTTTTCAGAAAACAAGTTAATACCAACATAATTGTGCACTATTCGAGGCTTTCTTGGCAATATAAAAATGAACACATGCTCAAAATGTAATAACCTACATGGATGATATTCGCCTCATTTCTATTTGATGAAATCCCGATGCCATATCTATTCAAAACCGACTTACAAAAATTAGTCGCCACCTCTGTAAACGTTGTTAGAGCGCATAAATTGTGCACACAACAGCAAATAAACAAAGAGCTAAGAAATAAAACGGTTAATTTGAAGATTGTAATAAGAATTAAGAGAGTCGGCGCCACCAGTCGGCAGGCGCTTCATAAATCACACCGTCTGACTTAAGGGACTGCCGACTGGCAAGCAATATACTGCAGCTAAAGGTTTGGTCAGACGAGCTACTTTTAAACGACTTTTGATTTTATATTCTTGCTAAATCATGCACCTTTCGAATTCAACTTCTAACTAGTTTTTGATGTTTGTCATTGCGTTAATAAAGCGTATAAAGGACTTTTTTTAAGACCTTGTTCCGGGATAGGTTATCGACCAAGATTACATAAAACGGGTAGGAATTACTAAAAAGGTAAACCTCTCCAATTTCATTATTCAATGCCGCATAAACAACAAGCCTTAAAGCAGCTGTCCAAGACAAGACGCAATGGAATGAACATTAAGTATTATGTCAATGAGTCACCGACAAGGGTGAATCACCCTACCTGCGCGCACGCAGAGACCAGAAACTGTTATTAGAAAGAGACAGAAGACCTACCGCACACCTTTTGTGGACCCCTATGGTAAAAAGGAGAGAAGTGACAATTTATTTTAGATATTTTTGACACCGAAGTGGCGAGCTTCTAAAAAGATGTTCAAACTTTTGAATCGTTCGTTAGTAAACCGCTTTATACTAAAATAAGTGGCTTTATAAGTTTGCTTAAAGTTCAAGATTTATTAATAATAACGTGGTCTAAGCTAAGCTTTTACTAGCACTAACCTAAACGTAGTAAAATGTTATTTAATGTTAAGAACAATGCGTCTTGGGAGGTCTAAGAAGCACCGCTTGATAATTTGAAAATGCCGGGGCTTCAAATTGTTTTACAAAGTCGGACCGGGATATTTATGAGTGTTAGGATATTGAATTGAAATACTAGACGGAACATAGAGGAAGGAAGCGATAAAAGTGATAAATGCATACATTAAAAATATCAAGTTTAGAACCTTAACAACTAAACAGTAATAAAACTTAGGCCCCTATGAAAGTATTTCAAAACGATACTAAAGCATGAATCTCAAAGCTGGTAAACATTTCGAATCTAGATTCATGCTTGACAAGCAATTCAGACCCAACTATTAAAAAACTGAAGCTCTTAACTTTTTTAAAGATCATCATTAAATGTTAACCGTTTTCCAAAATGTCGGCTTATTCAAGTTAACGATGAAGTTAACGTTAGGACGGTTTCTATACAAATTCTATACGCTTCACCTCTCTAACAATTATGAATTCATTGCCCTAATAAATTTTAACACAAAGAGATCCGACAAATAACTAATTAGCATATCGAATTTAATGCCGATATCTATGCAATAGATCGAATCTATATTAGTCGACGCAAAGTATGATATAATGTGTGTAGTACAAGTGTTTCATATCTCAGCCACTTCACGCATCGGTCTCTTGAAATTCGAAGGCAGCTGTTAAAGAGAATCGACAATTGGTAAAATATAAAACGAAGTTCACAGAATATCGGAAGGAATTTCATCCGAATTTTAGCAATTCAAAAACTTATTCTTCGAGAATAAATTCCCGATAAACGGTGTTATATTGAGCGTTAAAGATCGAAGTTTGCAAAGTCGCAGTATTCTTCGGAATATTCTAATAAAATTTTGCCTTTAGAAGCTTTTGGGACAGTTTAAGTTGCGACGACTTATGGAGATGAAGTTTATATAGTACATTGCGCAAAATATCAGCTTATTGAAGTCGAAACTTCAATAGCACATCTGAGCGAAAAGTCTCAACTGTTAGACAAACCTATTAGTTAATTAGAAGATGGACTCCTTCCAGATATCGAAATGACTTAAAAGCAACGTACGGGGAAAACTCTTGGCTCATAATGTTCGTATGAATGTACGTATAATATCTAAGTAAAAATCTTGCCAATTCTCCCCAGCCTCATTTAGCAATAACACCGCAATCTTCCAAATAGATTTCGCTCCATTAACGATTACTTGGTTCGCTTATATTTAAGTTAAGCCAAACTCATGGCAAGGAGCCAACTATTTCTGCCATTCACTTGCTGAATCGTTATATCTTTAATGTATGAACAAAAAAAGGATCTTATCGTCAGAATTCACACTACGATTCGCGAATGAAACAATAAATTCAAGTTGTTTAAGTTCAGAAATAAAAGGAAGAAATCTTTCGGTAACTTAAAAAGCGCTGAAGTTTATTTTAGCGTTGTGTGAAATCAACAGAAGTACTGCAAGAGGAAGTTATTTTCTTAAAGAGTTCTTTTTGCAAATCCGGAGATAGAACAGAAACTAAGGAAAGTCAGTCCGTAGACGGTGATAAATTGTGTATCGCTCTACTGCTTGAAAAAAGAAGAATATAGGTTTTCCAGAACATATTTCCATCAAAGTTTTTAAAACAATTGCTTTTGATGTAGCTTACTGTTCAGACAGCCGTTTACAAACCCTTTGCACGCGCAAACATAACTATTTGAAGAACATATTTCTGTATCCTTTGTTAACACGTGTAGGCCTAAAACTCCAATAATTTATAACCAAAAAAGTTTTTTACTTTTAATAATAAAATGTAAAACAGATATTAAGTATTCCGTGGATGTTAGTGCTACCTGTTTCCGGTTACGCATTGATGAATCAGGCTTTCAAAATGGCGACACAAGATATTGTTCATAAATATGATCTAAGCATGACAATCGACAATGCTTGATCAGATTCTGAATAATTTTAGCACTGTTCTCGTCTTCCGGCCCTGGATGAAATTTAAATTATTAATGGTGACCAGGATTTATAATTATGTTGGGACGTGTATAGGATGGAGGAAAAAGTTTCCCAACGGTTTTTCAAACCCGCGTGTTCACCTGAGACTGCTTTTAAAGAGCTCATGGATGACTGTATAGATTGTTTTATTAGGTTAATACGATGTTATTAAATTTTTAATTAGAATTTATGTGCTACTAACACCACTTTATAATTTGAATTTATGTAAAAGAATGCCATTTATCTCAAATCCGTTCGTTTTTGCAGCCTTTATGCCTCATTATGATTCTTCTGTTACAGGTAGTTTATTGGTATGTAACCAAAGTGTTACTTTTCTACGAGTTGGACCTATTTGGTAAAATAATCTTGGGCACTATTTGTCTTAAGTCCCATAAATTCTAATAGAACTAATCAACTTGCGAAAACGACGATAGTTAATAATCTTTGAATTAAACGGCAGCCGGCACCCACAAGCTAATCATAAGTCTTAGTGATTCTATTATTAGAAAGCATATTAATTGGCGGGGCTATTATAAAATAATTACGTATGGACTGGTTGATTTGAAGACAATTGCAGTCAATTATCCATGGGAAGTAAAACACGAGTATTGATTGGAAAGAAAGGAACACGTGATGGCTGATTTTGTACTGACTTCTGACTAACATGTTTTTTATTATGATTGATTACGGATTCAAAGGCACTTGTGTTATAAAATGGTTCTTTGCCTTAGATAATTACTGAAAAAAACACATTGTTTCTGGTACTACTTTCAGACAGTATTTCGTTTTCCTCAATTTCCGCGCTCAAATGAACTGCCTGGGCAAGATGACTATAGTATCTCTATCGTATTTATTATTATCTTTTTGTCGGTAATGCGAATAAAGTGCTTCATTGATCTTATTGAACAGTCGCCATCTTGAATTTGCTTCAAATCTCCAGTCTTCGTTAATCAAATCTTCAACGCTTTTATTACTATCTTGTCACTCGAGAAAGCAGCAAATCATGTTCCCGAAAGTAGGCCGAATCGATTGACGATATCTTTTTAGTAAGATAAACTTTGAATAGCGAACAAACGAGATTATTACACCCATCATTATCTATGTTATTCCTACTGAATTTACGTTGAAACACAATCGGGTCCACCTATGTATGTATCTAATCTCCAAGAAGCTTAAATTCAGTGAAATATCCAACTTCACTTTGACTGTATAGAGTGTATTTTCAACTAGCGCGTTTCTTGAGTGATTCTGATTACATAGGCCTATTAGATTCAATCCTTTAATATGACCTAGAACTTCGTTTAGCGTTATCTGCGCGAACTAAACCGATTCATCATCGCTTTGATCTTTGAAAGGTTTCGTATTTATTATTGTGAGACTTTTAGAGGAAGTAGTGTTTATGTTAGTGCTTTCAGAGTACATCTTCACGTTCACCGAGAGTCTGGGTGGAGTGAGGTGGCTGTTCTTTGAACTCTGGCTGGCAACAGAGAAGCAGTGGAGTGCTTTGGATAGGTGACGATGTGTCTTTACTGTTGAGAGTTTTCTGACATAGAATTATTTTACTTTTTCTTCAATAAATCCAGTCTGGATCCAAATCTGATCCACCGCTAGTAAATTATGGTTTACAGCTCCATCAGTAGTGTACACTCTCCATGTAAAATGCTGGTATTCAGCTGCATCTGATTAGACTCGAAGCCGACCGCAATATAGTTGGGAAAAGAAAGATAATGACTTCAATAGATCTTTTTAGTTGATCATGATCAGTAATTCAATACCTCGCGCATGACCAGATATTGGTCATTAATTTTCATCCTCTGATATACTAAATTATCCATTTACTTCGACTGATGAATGGATGGATAGATGGATAAAATAAACAGTTTCTTCGAACAAGTAGCACAGGACCCCATTAATATACTTCCTGCAGTTTGGTTTCCGCGCTAAATCTGACCTGTTTGCTTTGATATACGACACCGTTACTCATCCAGTACAAATTAGCAGTGCAGTTTATTAACTGTACTTACAGTATGCACTCGGCTTTAAATATGACTAAAGATTTTTAGAAGAAAAAAAGTACCTTTGTAAGCGTCGTTTCTGTCACTCACACCTTCATGTAAGCATTTTGTCTCTTTCTAGGCCGCGAAAATGTCATAAAATCCCAGGTTGTATACTGCCAGTCACATTCAATAGTAATTCAATAAATATAAGCCTAATACGATTTTACAAATTCCTTCCTTATCTGTGGCCAGATTATATCATTCCATTCATTATAACGGAAATTAAAAATATTTCGGCCCCATTAAAAGACATAACATCGTATATTAGTCATAATTAAAAGCTTATCAAAATGCAAATTATGTTGATTATTATGAGGATAAAAATCTTCATAACAACCAGAATAACTTGGCAGATGGGGGTGACGGTAGTTGTATAGACAAATGTCAAAATAGCGTCAAATTCAATACAATTAAATTTAGTTCAATATTTTTCCGCAGGTCAAGATACAGTAGTGGATCTTCCGAGTCTTGTATGAAGCGTTTATTAATAGCTGTTTCGGGAAATAGTGTCTTATAAACAACGCCCAGTATTCATTGAAAGTTTATACAGTACTGAGAATGTGTTATCATAACAAATATGACACATCGGACTAGGTATGACACAGGCTCCCTGTACGAGCAGGCCAGGCGCACTCCGGCCTTCGCATTTTAGGTATAAGAAACTACAAGTACGCGGAGGCGCAGCGCGATACGGCTTGGTGCGGGCGGGGTCGACGCGTCGGACTAATTTAGTTGGGCTGCCGCGCGCCCGCCACCCGCTCGCGCACCACAGAGTACATTGGTCGCACGTCAGTTTGATTCTCACTCACCTCCCTCGTCGCGTATCATCCGTTCTTCACGATGGGAAAAGCATATTGCATCGTATTTGGGTGCTTAAATAAGAACAAGGATCCGAACCTCACGTTTTTCACACTTCCAACGGACATCGAAAGGTAAAGAAATGCACCTATAAGTAATTAGGTAGGTCGTCGCGACGGACCAATTCAGTAGGGATGCCGCGCGCTGGCCGCGTGGCACGCGCGCCGTTGAGTACATTGGTCCGTCTCTATAGTTTTTATTCTTATTTATGTCACCTGTATTTACGTACCTAGTCAAAATATTAATAATTATTATTGTTAAATAATAGACCAAGAGCTGGAGCATCTTTTTTAAACATTTCTATGTACAGCAAGTTTTATTTTTTAATTCCAGGCGCAGGAAATGGTTGACATTAATTGATAGAGAAGACTTATTAAAAAGAGAAGACTTGAAAAGGAGCAGCCATTTAGTTTGTTCTGTACATTTCGAAGTTTCTTCAATTAAAATAATTAAAAAACTTAGAGAAAATGCTCTTCCATCAATGCTTTTACACAACCAACCTCAAGAAGGCGCATCTTGTTCAGAAGTACAGTCCACATCTGCACGAATGGAAGGCAACGGTAAAGGCAAAGTAATATTATCGAATAATAAAGAATATGTTACCGTTGGAACCCAAACAGAATCATTACGATCAACGGAAGCACAAACACAGACGTCAAAGTTACTTACCGAAGAAACGCCTGGAAAGCGAAAACTTTCAAATGAAATAATCGAATGTAAGTTGAAACGCCGTAAGTTAGATCAAGAAATTACAAAAATTAAGAAGGGGTTAGAAGCAAAAAATCAGCCTATAACATGAAATGATCCTGGTGACATAGCGTCGGTCGGAGAATTAAAAAAAATAAAAATGTAATGGCAGATAGGATTAAAAACAAGTACAAAGAGAATCGGTACCTACGACGCAGAGTACTAATTTTTGCTTTAAACTTACATTACTCAAGTCCACGTGCATAGAGATGCTTACAAACGGTATTGAAACTACCATGTGAAAGAACTTTGAATCGACTCAAAATGAATACACCTCCAAAATTTGATAATAGACTACTAGATATCTCTCCTGTCTCCATGTACTTGTTTCCCTGATAAATATGTATTGAACTTGTTTGCTAGATTTCGCATATTTGCTACAAAAGAATTCAAAGATGGCAAAAAAAGGGATAAAAAATATGTTAAAGTTAGCCATTTATAATCACTACACAGTATAAAACAAACTCGCATCCCGCTGTCTGTCCCTATGTATGCTTAGATCTTTAAAACTACGTCACAGATTTTGATGCGGTTTTTTTTAATAGATAGAGTGATTCAAGAGGAAGGTTTATATGTATATATTGCATCCGTGCGAAGCCGGGGCGGGTCGCCAGTTATTTTATATATTTCTTAATTATTCTGGTCGGTCAAATAAAACATCATCAGCAGTATTAACTAAGTTATTGTTTCATTTTCAGTAACTATAATTTACCTATATCAGTACTCCAATGAGAAGGTATAAGAGTTACGCGATAGAAAGACAGGTAAAGTGTAGCCGTAGGTGAATATAACTGAAGGTAGCCAGCGCTGTGCGGACTGAATTGCACTTTATTGTGTCGTAGAAAAAGCCCCTATTTATTTAAATGATTTTTCGGAGCGAATCTTCTGTACTTCTACTCTGTGTACGACTGTACACAGAGTAGAAGTACAGTACTCTGTATTCTGTGGTACGACTGTACGAGGTAAACAATGTACTTGAATAGTTCTTGTGATAGGTAACTTTACCTAACTTTTAAAATACAAAGATGGTGATAAAGATTAAAGACATAAATATAACCAAAACTACCTAAAACGAAAGGCGCAAACTGACAAAGCAAAGTCAAACTTATCCCATAGTAGACTACGAATACCAACGGCTTAATCTTCTCTAAAGAGCTAAGACTGGTAACTTAGTGAGGCAACAAATGGACATCTGACTGTGGTGACAGACTGACAGCAAGTGGCAGTAGGTTCACACCTACTTCAACATTTATGTACTTTTCTCGTTCTATGTCATTTACTAAAGCAAACGGTGCGCCTACCGCTAATGCACTCTCGCAGGCGCATGTAAAAGTACAATGTTCAATTGCATAATGTAAATGAACATACTTGTGTGAAAGTAATGACTTGTCCAGCACATCGCTAAGCAAGACAATTTGAATGTACAAAAACATACAATGGATTATAAGTACAAGATTTTCTAAGTTTTTGGGGAGGTTGGATTTTTATATGGTAACATTTAACGTATCTGTCAACGACTATCCATAATGCAGAGGAGTTACCACCGTTACAATTTCTGAAATGAATGCCGCCAATTATGGTTAAATTATCAAACAGCTGGCCCATCCCAATAGAGAGCTGTCAAAAATACTTTTATAACAGCTTTTATATTTCTGCCATAGGGGCAGAAATATAAAAGCTGTCTTTCTTTCTTTTTATCAAATCTGGCTTTTAATTATCTAGTTCTATTTTTGCCAATGAAAATTAGGGTTTAGGGCTTTGATTTAATGGCGTGCGGTATTCTGGAGTCAATAAATCACGTTCACAATTTTTATATGTCAAACATATAAAATGAAACGGAGATCGTAACATATTTAATGTTACAATAACAACATAAATTCTGCACTATCTGTTAGCCTGTCAAACAGTCTGTTCTTTGTCAACATCGAGAAACAATTTTAAAAAGTAACTAGTTTGCTGTCTACTTCAAAGAGTCGACGCTGTTTCGTTTCACGTAGTTATAACTGACCATCCTAAAATAATACTGCTATGTGGGTCATGCAGTCTAGGCGATATGAGATATTGGCGCGAAAGGGCGTAAGTTAGGTCTAAAATAAGTGGTGTGTTATTGTGAACTGTCAAAGTGCTAGTATGTCTTGGCATTTAGAAATGAACATTGGTTTGAAAGCTGGTTTCTGTTAACTGGAATTCCGATTTCGAATTATTTGATGTAAGTTACATAGGTAGACTATTTCTGACTTGATTGAAATGGAACACTTAAACATTCGAAGCCCCAAAGGCATCGACTGTTTATTTCCAGGAAAACACTACCAATGATAGAGAACAATCCAAAATATATAAATAATACGAGGGCGGGTCAATAAGTCCGTGACTTTTTGAATTTCTGACATCTTTACTGAAACAGCAACACTGCTCCTGTCAACAGGCATCTGTCAGTTGACTCCTGTCAAAATTTAAACTTGCTGCGTCAGTTAGTTTGTGTTTGACAGCTATTTTTATCAGACTACTCACTAATTTGAGGAGAAAATGGAAAAAAGTGAATTTCGTGTGCTTATTAAGCATTATTTCTTGCGAAAAAAAACCATTACCGAGACCAAGGCTAAGCTTGATAAATACTATGGGGACTCTGCACCATCGATTTCAATGGTAAAAAAGTGGTTTACTGAATTTCGTTGTGGCCGTACAAGCACTGAAGATGCCGAACGTCCTGGACGCCCAGTTGAGGTCTCTACACCCGAAACAATCGAAAAAATTCACGATATGGTGTTGACCGACCGAAGATTGAAAGTGCGAGAGATTGTGGAAGCCGTAGGGATCTCGCATGGCTCAGTGGTTTCAATTTTGAATGATCACTTGGGCATGAGAAAGCTTTCCGCAAGATGGGTGCCGCGTTTGCTCACAGTCGACCACAAACGCAATCGTGTAACAACTTCACAGGAAGCTTTGGCGTTGTTTAATCGCAATATGGAGGAGTTTTTGCGCCGTTTTGTAACCGTGGACGAAACATGGATCCATCACAACACACCAGAAACCAAACAACAGTCAAAACAGTGGGTTTCTAAGGGTGAATCGGCGCCAAAGAAGGCCAAGGTGGGTTTGTCAGCCAATAAAGTTATGGCGACTGTTTTTTGGGATGCACGCGGGATAATCCACATTGACTACCTTCAAAAGGGAAGAACAATCAATGGGGAATATTATGCCAACTTATTGGACCGATTCAATGACGATTTGAAAAAAAACCGACCTCATTTGGCCAAGAAAAAAGTTCTTTTCCACCAAGACAATGCAAGGGTGCACACATGTGCAGTTGCCATGGCAAAAATCCATGAATTGGGCTATGAATTGCTCCCTCATCCGCCCTATTCTCCAGATTTGGCTCCGAGCGACTACTTCTTGTTCCCAAACCTGAAGAAATGGCTTGGTGGAAAAAGATTTGACTCCAATGATGAAGTCATCTCGCAAACAAAGGCCTATTTTGAGGACCTCGACAAATCATTTTTTTTGGAAGGGATAAAAAAATTGGAGAAGCGTTGGACAAAGTGTATAGAGCTCAAGGGAGACTACGTTGAAAAATAAAATTATTTTTTTATCAAAAAATCTGTGTTTTATTCCAAAAGTCACGGACTTATTGACCCGCCCTCGTACAAAGGAAATTTGTCAAAAAAAACGGTTACGAATTTATTTGAGGCTATATAACTTTCCTCGTCGGGGATTTTGCTCCATAAATTTCATGAATGAAGATGAGCTCACAGGAAAATTACCGGTTAACGTGTGAATTGTGGTCTCATTTATTTATTGAATATTAGGCAACATATTTTGTAGGTATACGAAGTACGAATATAATCCATTAATTTTTGTTTAAAAGCAAGTTTTTAGCATAATTAATATTGCGTTGGCCATATATGTAGGTACCTTTGTGCTAACTTGTATAGATATACTTTCTCTCCCAAAATCCGCGTAAACACTACTGTATTGCCAGGATCAAATTCCCAGGCCGTTAATGGGAGCGACCTGATTGGCAAGGCGGTTGAGAACAGCGCGATATCGTTTTTGGCATTGCTTTATCTTTGGCATTGGACTGCAATATACTGCTTTTCTCGTCTCCCGCCAACAAGCTATAGGTACGAGAATATCTTGAGCCATGGTGATTAACCAGTCTGACAACCAGCCTTGCCAAGAGGTAAGATACTCATCGTGTTATTCAGTAACTGGGTTGAAGAGATCAGAAGTAGTCGCTCCATGTAAAATACTGGTATTCAGATGCATTGGGTAAGATTGGAAGCCGATTTCGACTTGGTTGGGTAAAGAACAGGCAGATGATGGTCATTAACCAGGCAGCAAGTTACTACTAATTGATACAGCGCAGGGTGATACAGACATAAGTAGGTACTACCGAGTTCACTGAGGTTCGACAATTTTTCACCCTTATGCACTGAGCAATAAGGGTGAAAAGTGTTCGACCGTCAGTGAGTGTGTGTACATATCGCCATTGGTGGAGGCGATTTTTGTGTGCTTTTACTATATGTTCCTCCACCAGTTAGAACTATAAGATTCGGAATAAGTGTGGTTTTATTACTATTCATAATTGATGAGCTAGATAGCAGAACGAGCTGGGCAAGACCAGTGACCAGTGGTCCACATAGGCTTTGGATCGTAACAACTGGAAGTCATGGGGAGGGGCCTTTGCCCAGTAGTGGGATAATGCAGGCTAAGAGTATCAGTAATTGATGAGTTTTATCCAGCGGCTTCGGCCAAACGAACGAAGGCTGAATGGATGTCGAAAAAATGTTTCAAGATCGAAATCCGAACAGACAGAGTTACGTTCGCAAAAGTATGATACTATTTCAACATAAGCCCATGATGAGCCCACAAAGCCCACAGCTGGAACCTGTCAACACAGACAACATCCAACAATGCAAGATGGTCATTGAAATAGAACTAAAGCTTACACCTGACTCATTTATTATAACAGCTACGGTTTTAAGCATTTATTAATGAGCCATTTGTCAGAGCTAATGAAACCGTAGGCTAAAATTAGTTCAGACTTATTCAACTTCAATATTCATCCTTTTTGAACTTTAGTTAAGGTTGGAACTTGCGTGAGCTGCAAGCTTGATTTTACATCGGCTTTTCATATTTATATTATGACATAGACATATTTATATTACATTCCAATAGCACGATAGATTATCTAGTAGAAATTCTTGAGCGGAGTCTATATTTGCAATAATAATGATCGAGAGAATTCTGTACTCTATAATAACATGGTTATGGTGGCACTATTTACATTTTCATTCGTCATGTTGGTTTTTATGGTTAGCGTTTTAACATCCGGCAAAGATAGTCTGATTATTTTTAGCAAGATCTTAGGAACAAATTGTTTATGAATGAGCGCAACCTGTTAGAGAGTATCCCGTTCTTCTTCAAAATAATGTATCCATTAGGGATACAAAAACATAAAAAAGAAATACACACAGTACAACCTTTTTCAATTCCAAATAAAAACATAAACCCATATCCCTTAAAATCAAGAAACTGGCCAGTTACAAATAACATAAAACAGACGGTAAGAGAACGCATTCGAAAATTAACACTGCTATTAAAAAAGCAATTGAATATCGTTCAGGAACTAATGCGCGCGCCGCCTCTAATGTAATTCTCTCACCAAACATTTCTTTTAATCCTAAACGCAGCTGCATAGTTTATTTATACTGGCCACAACCCGTTTCGTTTATCTGTGCGCTTGGGTTGCCAGATAGGGAATTAAAAACACCTGATTTTTGTCATTTAGGGACTTGTCAATTATAATGATGTCTTAATCAAACTGGAAGAACAGAATAAAGTACGAATTGTGTTATAATCAAGGCACAATCCCGAAATATTTCCTTTTAAAAGAGCCTTAATGCCCCCTGCGTAGTTATTTAATCCACACGTTTTTTGACTCAATTATGTTAATTATAATGACCGGTATTTCGATAGAAGTTTTCGGTATCCGGCTTCAAAGAAAACCGCAATGGTGACTGTAATTATTAAATCATTACTGAGACATTAAGGTCGTTGTCCCTTTATTCCTTGAGTACATAGGTCGATCTATTTAAGTACCATATAATACGTAAATGGTTCTTATTATGTCGTCTGCTAATGATAAGGGCCCACTATTACATATGTTTACTAACTTCTGAACACATTTTCCTCAAGTTGTCTATAGCCTTTTTTTGTGTCCTCACATTCGGGTGTTCTTGCACCTGGCAACCCCGTCTGACTATCTACTTTAATTGATACACAGCCCGCATTCCGTGAGCTTTATTGGACTCATTCGAAGGATAAAGGCAATAATTTCTAAAGAATTTTTATAACTAACAACATTTTGTTCATGTTAAAAGCTTGATTCAAGAATTTTAAAGCTTTTGACAGTTGTCTCTGCTGCGTCTGTCACTCAAATTGAAGATGAAAACTACGATTAGCGTAATAATTTGTCTTTTTCAAATATTTACGAGCGATACACGGGCCAAGGCGAAGAAAATCGTAATCCAATACTTGGTTTGTCTAGCGGGGGTGTGACATTAGCTAGATTCGAGTTAATCTCACACGCTCGGTTGACAGGTAGCATTCGTGTGTCAAAAACGAAAATGTTCGGAAAAAAATCAAAATTTTTGTGTCTATGACTTTATTCCCAATGTCCACTCTACAATTCTTTTAAATCTCTTTGGCTCTTTCTTTCTTTCATTTATGTAGTTTCTTTTTCGCAAATTACTAAAATAGAAAATTGGTTCATGCAAGGATAGGCTAAGGTCTAACGAGTAACTTCGACGATAATTAACCAATTGGTTTGGATTATATTGTTGTTTAGTAATTGATTCTAAGCTGAATAATAGTGGGTGGCCATTTCGACATTTATCACCGACATGTCGAACCCGGGTTATCATAAAGAAGTGAGAAGTTTTCCCAGTTACTGAATTAAGATTACAAAAGTGTAAAAAGAGAATTGATAATACACATATTTTATATTTAATTTATGATGTGATAAAAAGATACTTAACACGTTATCTTTTAATTATAAGTTTTTTCTAACTATTTATATTAATTATTATTTATGTAAATATGACACAAGCAAGAAGATAAAAGGTTTAGCGAAAATAACAAGTTGAGGACAAAATTCTGACTAACGAAATCATGTAAATAAATAAATAAACAGATTAGCAAACATATCGAATCCGATACAGATATCGATGACTTTCCAGTGACGTCAACTCCGATGACATCATCACTGCACCAGCAGTTTCTGCCTAATGTTTATACACAAACTATGACAAAAGCTTACAATCTGACAGAGTGTTGTAATTCCACACCATTACATATTTTTACCGTCCCCGAACTCCGTCAAAAATCAACTTTATTCTAAGTAATTTAGGGTTTGGAATTGAATGGATGATGTTAGGAAATGCGAGTCGCCGGCGCCTTTGACCGACAAGATAATATCTACGTGGAGCAGGTAAGCTTTATTGCTGCCCCCGCGCCCCTTGTTCACAGTGCCGCGCCAACAATCCCTCGTGTTGTATTTCACACGAGAAACAAACATCCAGTGGATATCCGAGAGAAGACTTGGATGTCGTTCAACATGTAGAAAAAGGAATAATCGAAGTTGTTATTTGGCCTCTGAAGTTCTTGATATTGCAAGAATGCACATGGGACATAATGAAACACCTTTTCTCGTCAAATGAGTACCAGGTGTGTCGGAAGCAGCGTGCGGCCCACATAATCCGGATATCGAAGATTAAAAGTGACAGCTGTCATTAATCGCTACAAAGAGAATAGCTGCAGCGCTGAAGCGACTAAACTGTCAAAAGAACACTTTGAAACTTGTTTCATTTCATTCTGTATTTTTTATGCAAAAGTAGAAAAATCATTACAGAGATCGCGAGACATAACGGTTCAGTGCTGAAACGGGTTATGTATCAAGATGACTTGCTCGTTTGTTTGGCTTTAGTTGTCCTTATCGGCAGATTATCACTTAGAATAAGTTGTTTAGTTACTTTTTGACGTGCAAATTCATTCAGTAACAAAATTCAGTGTAAAAATTTTAAAAAAAAAACGGACACTATGAATGTGTTCTAAACCGGATTGTCGCAAGTGTGAGCTAGACCTTACTATCAAATATG
Organism: Noctua janthe; assembly: GCA_910589295.1. NCBI lineage: Eukaryota > Metazoa > Arthropoda > Insecta > Lepidoptera > Noctuidae > Noctua > Noctua janthe. The sequence goes on along the minus strand of OU342556.1, from coordinate 3,688,685 downwards.
CACATCTTTCCAAACCGCACTTTAAACTAAAATGGCTGAGATATTCATCCAAGTTGAACTTTAACGACTTCGCAATGTAATAAACTTCATACTTAAGAAAACTTTTAAAAATATTATCTTTAGTTTAAAATGTAATTTTCACTTAAGAGGTTATCTGTCACTGTCATCGTTGAGCATAGACATTTTTGCTTTTTTTTGTGCTATTCAAACTAGGCAAAGGTATGAACTTAGTCATTCTGTAATTCAACTTAGTTTTAATAACAAGCTGTTATCGTTAAAGGATACTTCCGTAAACTTGAACCGAATACGGCAGCCTTATATCCAGTAGCAACTGTAGCAAGCATATAACAACAGCAAGTCATCTAACACACTTCTTTTGTGTCGCGCATTCATTACGGATATTGTCCTGCGTGTTTAAACAGGCTTGATTCAGAGTCTGATTGACACAAAGGAGGCTTTACACATTTAATTATGTAAATATTACCGGTATTGTGTTGATTAATGTACTGTACAGACATAAGAAGAAGGATCTAAGGACCAATGACGAATTTCATGATGAAACTTCGTGTAAGGTGCAATGAAATTCGGAAATGTTCTTCAGAAGTTCAGTTCACGAACTTTTTACATTTAGTTATATCATTAGTTTTAGTTCCGATAGAATAGTTTTTGCTTCTATTTTTATTTAATGGGTACATATAGTTGGTTAATTAATTAATCCTGGAGTATAGTACTTATTAGATTAGTTTGATAATGATTATTATTTTAATAAATGTAGCATTGTATCATTAAATTAAAGATAAACCACATCATTTAACATTAATTTTACTATTCACAAAGAAATTTACAACGTCCGTTAAAACGAACACATTGTTCCCCAACCTCATTCCTACTCCACATTAACACTCAACTCCCGATGCCTGCGATTAGAAACACCTTATCTCCGAGCTAAGTGCATCTCAAATAGTTGCATTACTTAAAAGATGGTTAGTAAGCGATCCACCGCAGCTCTACGTGACACGACACCAGATCGAATGGGAAACTAGAGTTTTCAATCGCGACTCAGGCGCCGGTGAGATGAACCGCATTCCTCAGCCAGTCTTTGTCATGTTAAGCAAACAGAAGTCTCATTATTCTGTTATTTTAACTAGCCGTGGAGCGTAAACCGGCCGCCGGTACACATCACTACAAACCCCTCGGAGTATTTTTTAAAATGCATTTCTTAAACATGCACAGGGCATTCTCAAACAGCCGGTATCATATTGAATATTACACGGAAGTATTGGCTTCCACGTACGAGTATTTGTATGTCAACTCTTTATGAGCCTATTACGTTACGAATGTGACATGTCAGAAGCGATTTGAATAAAATTATGTCTCCAGTAGAAATATTTACAACATCGAGATATCGTAGGGCATAAATATTATGAGTTTTGTGTGGTATTCTTGAAACAGTCCCAGGTCGACACGACGGCGACCCCTCGCGCTATTGTGTCGGATCGACTAGTTTTTTATGTGTAAGCGCATCGGCATCGCCCACTCGAGTTTTTGGAATTCCGATAGCGGTCTCTTCCCGCGGCCGGCGGCCAGGCCGGTTCATTCATAACCCGGCGTGATGCCGATACCCTCTTTCACTAGCTTTTCAAACGATCACATGTGTCTGTCAAACCGGAAACGTAAACGAAAACAAACCTATAATTGTTTTAGTTTACACGTTTGATTTATTGTGGGCTAAGAAAAACAAACCACCAACGTCGCTGACTAGCCTGTCTTCATTCTGAAATGGACTATACATATTACTCATTGTTTTAGGTAAACAATGTGACTCATGAAGACATGACTTGTTCGAAGCCTTTATTTATATTAAACAATTAAATAGGAAAAGGATTTTATGAGACATAGGTATAACTGATTCTGCCAATGTAAAAATTGTTTAGTCGGTTAGGGAAATGCAGAGGCAGATACCTCTGTTCGTAGCCGTAAACATTAAAATGTCGTCAACACAGAACATTTCTTTGGCAGCATTACAACTGTACTTTTAATACCCCCTAAAGTTGCGGAATAGCATGTTTTCAGCTACTTTTTGTAATCCATAACAAACTTTATAGAGTAGTAATGCATAAAAAGTTAAAGGTCGTAAAGCTAAGCCTGTGGGGTGTTGTGGGCGTTTATCGTAGGTTTTATGTAGGTCACAGATTATAAAGCTGTTTACAACTATGTATTAGGAAATCCTATGCTTGTTCGTGAAGAAACTTACGTTAATTTAATAAATGTTTTGTGCAACATTTGCATGGTAAATGTTTTCTGCGCATAAAGTGAGACTTCATACGATTCAAATAGATTGATCAAGACAGCTTCAAAGTTCTTATAAATTAAAATTAATTGATCAAGAAAGCAAAAACTACACTTAATGATATCGGTTTCAGTTAAAGGTTTCAACTACCCACCAATAAACCTTCAAAAAAAGAACAATAAAACAAGAGCTTGCACAAAAAAAGATTTCAACCAAGTACAACTAGGCATTACGTTTATAAATCATGCATGTAACGTCGAAACTGTTTTTTCAAGTTTGATATTCTCGATATAATACTGTTTTAAATGTCAACGCATGATCAAACCGTTTTAATGCTGGCTGTGCACAAATGCGGCCATTATTATTCTAGTCAAGTAATGACTGTAAATATTTCTGTACCCACTTCTGTTCACAACAAAAGTGTCTTTGACCGCAGAAAATAATACAGCGCTCGGTTATGTGTTTTAATTACCTTTATTCTTTTTTTCATCTTATTGGTATGCACTGAAGATATAGTTGCGATCAATATATTTCTCATTAGTAATTCCTTATTAATGAAGAAACTATTTAATTATAACTGGTCTCCAAAATCTCGACCTAGATTGGGATTCCGAAACTGTCTGCGACTGCTGACTTTGTGCCTAGGCTTACAATTGCCGTCCACTAGACCATTCTAGCTGTTAATCTCTCAAAACATCTACACCAGAGTTCGCATCAACGATTAAACCTGCAGTGGCGTTATGGTGCAGCAGGGGTGATCGTCCAAGCACTCTCACGGCATAATAATTACGGGGCGCGTGAACCACTCGTCGCAGTTTATAGGCCGGCTCGGCCGAGCAGCCTGCCCCCCTCTTGCTCCCCCCTCCGCTCCCTTACACCCCGCCCGCCGGACCGCATTCCGCTCCCATGCGACTGCGTCCTGCATCCTCCTGACTCCAGGACCTCTCCAAAATGTCATGTTTTTATTAATTTCGCTGATAGAACTGAGCTCGCGATTCTTGATCTTATGGAGCTCATTAGTGGGGTAGGGTTGTAGAGTTTTCTACTCCATTTGGATAGTATCCGCTTTCGTAAGGACGAATTTTGGCAAGATAGCCGTGAACTCGTTGCTTTCAAAATAAAATGCAACAAAGTTGCAGCAAAAAATCTAAAGCTGCATAAATAAAACATTTAGCGATTTCAGAGAATGTATTTTATTTGTCAAAAAGTCATCTATCTGGATAATAACCTGACTTGCTTTCTCTAAATTGAATCGTTGGTAGATGGCATCTGTAATTTAATTAGACAGACAATCGAAAATCGTCACAGAGGACAAGTTTTTTTCTCGAAGCTCGAAGGTGTCTATTATCAACATCTATTACAAAATCGGGTGTCCATCACAATGTAAAGTCATCTCGGTCGTTTCACACGCTTATTGCCTATTCCATTAACTAAATCAGACGATGACGAATCGACCACTAAATCGAGATTATAATCATTATACGATCTCGCAGGCTCACATTCTTAACGAAGAATCCGTGAAGCGTCGGAATGCACAGAATCGATTCTAACTCGTTTTGTTTTCGCCACGTCATAACTCGATGTTCGAGCTCGACCTGCACGAAGTCATTCGTGCTCGAATATTGAATCGATATAGTTTACCGATTTGGTTTAACGGGAGACAATGTAACGCTATTGATACAACACAATGCAATGTGCGCGGCTTTTCACGCTATTTTCAAATTGGCGTGCGATTGTGCGAATCGAATTAGCACCAGTGTTTACTCAATTCCTTGGCTAGTACTGGTTCAGCCAGCCATTTAGGGGATTGGAAAATGAGCGTAAAGCTATTATTTTCGATGCTTGTTTCAACATTACCCTATTACCATATTTGTTTTCTTTCACGCCTTTACAAACGACACCGTTTATCTAAGCAAATAAACCAAGCTTTCATCAAAATTAAACGCCAATTTAATTTTTATTTGCGGTACCTGTTTGTACCGCAGCCGCAAATATTTGTTGGCTTTGACTCGCAGAAATTGCTGTAGAAATAAAAGGACTTATGTGAGTACTTGGAGTATCTACACTTCAACATATTACATTATTAGAAAGAAAAAACTGACTAAATCTAGACCCTGTAAATTCCCACAGCACTAAAAAAGAGAGCCACCGGGAAACTGCAAAAAGATATTCCAGTTTGCAACCATCTCAATAAAAGCAATATTTTATTTACATAAAATATTAATTCAAAGGAAATCAAACTTATACCAAGACAAAACGACAGATATTAAATGCTGATAATTATATTATCAACATGGCTAAACTGAATGTAATTGATACTTGTGCAAATGTGCATTGCACATAAATGGCCATTGAGTGACATCCAGCATCCGTCCATATGTTGTCAATGGTCAATGTGGCGCGAAAGTGTTATGCTTTGATATTTGTTGTTTTTTTTTTGTTCATTTGGTTATTGAAATAATTTGTATAGTGCTTGACAACAATCGCAATTGTTTTAGTTTTATGAGAGTTCGAGATAAACTTCATCAGAAGCAAAATAATATCAAATTGAATTCACAAGCTCATCATTAAAATAGCTGGAATTTTATTACTTAATGTTTTACGAACAGTTACCGAGTATTTTAAGTGATTTTTATTACCTACCAAGTATTTTTATTAAATAAGGCGGAATCACTGGTATTTGAATTCCTGAATGCGACCTTTACAAAAAAGTGGCTGAACATAGCTGAATAAAAATCAATATAAGAAGATTTAAGTTAATTCTGATCTGGAATGAATTTGTAAATTTTATACTGGCTTGGTAGCCGAGCTCTGGTACTACTACGTGCTATATAATATACGAACATGACATGTGAACATAACTAAGCTTATTGCCAATGCCAACACGGTTTCATTACAGCGAAGCCGACCGCCTCGGATTAAATTTTACCATAAAACTGCTAGAAGTTAATTTTAAACAAACACTCATGCAATTGAGAAATACCGACAAAGAGAATTTTATGTTATCTACGTTTATCGCGAAGTGCCTCGATAGTGCAATTAAGATAAAATCTCAATAATTTATTCGGCAAATCGGTTTGTGCATACGTTATCTGTGGTTGCTGGTAGCCACGGAATAAAATGCAACCTTTACGGTCACGGAAATGTGGAAAATAAAATATTGTTTGACCACCATTTAAATAACTACTTATGTGTTAAAGTAATACACAATAACTTCCTAGTGCAAATAAAAAGTAACGTAGCTCTAAATTTCCGTTTCAAATCCGTTAAAGAATTTATGGACTGCAAAAATATTTCGCGTCAGTGTTGAAGTCATTAACTTCAACCCAAAAAGAAAACGAGTTTTTGTAAAATCGATTGTGTTTCATCTATCTAAAAAACGATTTTCGAGTGCAATGAACATTGTAAAGTTACCAAAATAATAAATACATAGTCTGCTATTAATGTATTTCCGAAGTGAGTTTGTTACAAAATTATTAATTAGGAAGTAAACCAAACATATTCCTGCGTCATGAGAGGTATGTCAGGGTCGCATAAAATCAAAGAAGAACAATTTGCAATTCAATAAAATAAAATTATAATTTTTAAGTAGACAACATTCTTGAAAAAACGCTCTTGAACATAATTCTTTTCGATTCATAAAATATTTAATTCAATTTAAATAAACGATTGGTAACATCGGTTTTAAATATCGAATGCACATTTTTTGCGCGCGGTTGGCAGGCCAGTGCCTCGACCGGCGCGCCGGGGACCGGTCCGGTGGAACGGCGACAGGTCGGCACCTGCCTCGCGCGTGGAATGTCCGGTCGCGAATTAAAAACCTTTGAGATACACTTATTTAGTCGCGGACAATGACGATTTTCCGGATTACAGCTAATTACCAAGAGTTTTTATCTTTTCCATTAAACGTGTATCGCATTTTAATGAGCTCGGTAGCCAATTAAAGAAATGAAACCTGCCTTTACTTTGCCGTAGTTTATAGGGTGATAAGTCACATTTTCAATCAAACCGCTTCTTACGTACCTAGTTACCTACTAGATGTTTTTCGCTGTCCCAGTTGTGGCAAATCTTATTCCGGTTCAAGTTTAAGAATACTATTAAAATTCCTCCTATTTAGCCAACATTGAATCAAACCCCTGTAATGAGCAATGATGAGATATCAATTGAATAAAAATTTAGTTCAATGACATGGAATTCCGAAACTAATGAACTGTTTATACTCACAAATTACATTCGGAACGCAAATTGCTTCCCAAGGTCGATTTCGACTGCAAATGCTCTATTTAGTCACGATTGTATTGGGATCAATGGAATGTAACGCATCCTATTTACAGATACATGCTCTTGATTTATTAGGTTCCTAAAAGTAGATAAATCGAAAGAAAAGAAGATTTTCTTTCACGCGTCTTTTATATGGGCCTTCATTTTTCAATACGACGCGCGACAAGTTGAATCACCTTATTTTTTGCGTACTTAAGTAATTAAATAACCCGCCTGTATAGTTACGAGCTTTTCTTGAAATTCTAGTTTTATTGGAAATTCTATTTTCCGCCATTATTGCTTGCACTGGCCAACTCCGTAGCAACAACTTACAAATTACGGAATTATGACGAAATCGTGTGACTAACAATGTATATTTTTGCACAACAAAGCAATACCTATCAGAATGTAAGAAGACACATCGAAAAATATTGTGGTATTTATTACCTATTTAATCTGAGTGACACTTGACCTGTTACAACTCCTCTTGCAAAGTTGAACGCAATTGCAATTTACTTGACCTATTTGGGAGTCATAAAAATAATAGGAAAGCCCGTGACATATTATGAACATGCAGCTGCTACACATCGCAGCAGATGAAAATAAAAGTAGAACACGAACAGATTCGCGAGCAAATGCTATAAAATAAATAAAATACCACGTGGTCACGATGTTCAAACATGCACTGCGCTTACGTCATATTCGACCTCCATAACTCCATAGTTTCGGCATGCTTTGGTCATACTACGTATTTAACGATCTATAATCTGCTATTTATGTCTTTCCGATTTTCTGGGATGCGTCGGATCATCCAGAAGTTGTACTTCTTGTAAAATGTTCTGTTTCATTTCACGGTATATAATTGCAAGCTTCTCTTTGCAGTCAACCCAACCGTAAGCATGTATTTCGTGAAGAGATGGAGAACAGCTAATAAGAATGAACTTTTGGATGTCTACGCAAGCGGCAACCACGACCAAACTAGATGCCTCACCCACAAAGGATCTCAAAAGAGATCATTCAATAACCCAATATCATTAGACGTATAGAATATCTCAAAACTCGACAATCGAATCATTCAAATAATAAAAATCTGCAAAAACTTAATACGCGGCATCCTGTTTCCCCTATCCGAGCCTAATTACAGAATAAGAGGTTATGGAACGCGACATAAAAGGCCTGACGTTCCCTGTGACTGATGGAGCACCATTCAACCAGCTTGATTGAAAGGGTACACTGTGAAAGCCCGAATAATGTCGGCATAATGGGATTTCTTCTTCAGGTATGTGCTAATTCGCCAACGGGGTACGATTTTTATTTTTTTATTTTAGCTTTTAAACTGGCAATTTGTAGGTACTTGCGCACCAGATTTTTTATAAGAACAATTCAAATTATTTAAAAACAAACATTTTGGAAAAATGCCACGCTTCTAAAATTTACCGTTTCGGGAGTGCGAAAGTGAGGGCGGAAACAGGTATTTATCTTTATTTGAATTTTTCCTTACAAAAGTTTCGTAACGAATTTGAAAACTTATCTTAACACAATTTAGTTACAGAAGTTTCCCGGTGAGGTAACTGATAAATATTAGTAATCATTTGGACTTTAATCAACGAGGCTGAAGCCATGCCGTGGGTTGTCGACCTTATACCCGTGTTTACTCAATGCCCAGTCGGCTTGTCAACCAGTCCTCCCACTGAACGATTTTGTATGTCATTCCAAACATTCAGATAGGTGAGAGTTCCTCGGTAGCTTTCTAACTACATTAGAATTTAATGCGTTAGACATACACCACAAGGCAGAAACGTTTTGATTCCTTCCGCCAATTTCTTTTCAGTCTTTGAGTAATTAATTTTCTTGTACCAATGTAAAAAAAAAACTGTTCGTTTTAATTGCATACTTTCACTGAGTCCACTTGTATAAAATATAATCATTTTAGCAGCTAAAAAATAATAGGTTTTATTAAATGTTTCTATATTTTATTATTTATTATCTGTTTTCTTAAACATACTACGGCTTTCTTGATAACTTAATGACGACTTAAACATTATGTTTAATTCGCTCATAAATACTTAAGATTTATATCATCCTACTTAATTGGTCATAAATTATAAGACCTTTAAGAAACCATTTTTAAAAAGGGTAAATATTTGTTTTTATAATTTACAAATACTTAATATGCAGCTTAAGTTATGATTTCATTGATGTATCAATCGCATTTTAAGTGAATTCAGTTCGTAAGACTTTCCCGCAGTCAATGCTCGTTATCTTCAACTCCTATGACAGCTTTGATAGATAGGTTAGTTGAGAAAATAAGTACCTAACCAAACAGGATACCCCAACCCATGATAACGAACGATGTCCATCCTTATGACATTCTAGTGCGGCGAAGGTAAATTTATTTAAGGAAATCTGAGGCTACTGACCTTAATCTTACCGAGATTCCCATGTACCCAGAATATTTTATGCGTTTTTTTATTCATCATGGGATGAAGTAACATTCCCTGACGTCAGCTTCGTATTTCTGGTAATGCAGTTTATTATTTTTCAACTCGTGGTTTACGTTCCGGTATTCAATATCATACAGAATTTATTTGGCGTGGTGTAGTTTATGTGCGCAGACTATGAGCTTGAAGCTGTTTTGTGGAAAACTGATGGTTACAAAAAAACTCATTGTTATGAGCAATAAATCATCGATTCTTCTCAGCTATTCAAATTGCCATCGTTCAAAGTTCGTTTGGGTCTTAAATATGTATATTCAAACGTTGGTCGTGTACAGATGCCGGTAGTTGTCGCGACAAGTCTCCGTTAGAAGTACCGGCGATCGAGTATTGCATGCTAAACAACCGGCGAGCTATGCAAAATACTTTGTATAACCTGATAGTGCGGCGATGCCGGCTGATCTATCAGACAGTAAGCCATAATGGGAAACGTGGCGTCAACCTGCGCTCTTAAAACGACGTCTATCTTAGAGGCAAGAACTAGTATCGCCTGATCTTGCCGCTTCCATTCAATTACCAATGGCGACGAATAAAATTTGCGTATAAATTATTATGCCGTGGCAAATTATGATTATCTTTAAGTTTGCACGGCCTAGAGTTGTTAAGACCTATTCCTGTATCAATTATGACTGCACAAACACCAATTAGCGTTATTAGGTCGATATAAGGCTTTAGTAGTTTCACGGGTAATGCGTTGGGTGTGGCGCAGTGGTTCATTAATAATGTATCAGTTTACAGTAACGAATGGGATGGGTCCAACTTCAAAGGGCTTGACGCAAAATGCTTTCGCCGGTAAGAGGTGTGCGTGGTGGAAACTCATTAAATTAAACAATGTCTTATTATTTGCGCACACTGAGTATTTACTGGTTTCGAGTTGTTACAATAATTATAATTATTTGGATGTTCAAATCGGTAGCATTTCGTGTTAACGACATTCGTGGGAAGGCACCAAAGAAATGCTCGTGCCAAATACCGTGTCCGTGACTGTAAATTTTCACGGAATAATTCGTCGGCGATTATTCCAAAGAGTGCGGGCGATGAACATGCTTTCGAATGCCAAAAAAGGAGGATGTAATGACTGAATGGTGCCGTCGAGCCGGTCCAAGCATAAAACATTTTTGGAAATGTAATCGATGTCTCGATATCTTGCGCCCTCGTCTTGAAATGTTATTTCTTAAATTCGAAGCCATATTTTCCTCAATCTCGACAATCAAGTTGTCTCCCAAATTAATTTGATTAAGGCGGCTTCTTCAGAGGCCTGATGACGTTAATTAAAATACAGTGAGTTTATACACATCTAAATCAATTGACAACACTTATCAGTAAAACCAACATGCGATATCCTCAAAGAAGCTTTGTGTAAGTAAGTATGTCGGTTGTAAAGCTTTCATAAATCCGAATAAACATCTGAAAACCATGTCAAATCGCGTTTGAACCTTCCGCAGCGGAGTCGCCCACGCTTATTCCGCGTGCCATTACCTGCCTACTTGCAGCCAGGCTTTTAACTTAAATGTTTTCTGCCATTGACAACGTGATACGTCCGAATTTGAACTTTATTGATGTCAGTTTAGATGCGATTTTATGGACAAGATCTTGATAATTTAAGCTGAAGTTTGTTTCGCAGAAATGTTCATTTTATATCATTATGTTGCAATGTAGGCATTTCACAACTCCGCCTACCTGTATCCACTACACCTACGCCTTAACAAATTGTTTTGGGAGATGTTGACTCTGCTGGACATTACCTACGAGTTCTTCAAGGTTGGCTCCGCGAATGAATTAAAATTAATCAATGTGTATTCAATAATGCTAATAACGCAATATCCACGTTGTCACGATTTTAGTGTTTTATGATTCTGATGATTATGCACTTGCATGCACTAATTGTGTTACGAAATATGAAGTCAGGCATTACATTAATTTACGCCTTAAGCTTTTGACAATGTTGCTAATTACATGATAGGCAGCTTTTTCTGCAAGCAAAATGCATTTGATTGCCTTTTAAGTCGAGTGGCTTCATTAAAAAGGCAATGAACACAAAGTTAAATTAGTCGACGGCAGAAGTTTCTTGGATTATTGCCTTGTAAAAAAATGCTGTCTTGTCTTGACTTGTTCCTGTTCAGGTAAAAATGAGTTCAAAGAAAGGAGTTTTAAGTCTTTATTCTTTAAACAAAATAACAATAGCTTCTGTTCCATTTTCCTTTCATTATGGGGTGTTTACAAAAAGGTTTAGGCTGAGTTATGCACCCAAATTCGTGTAAAAATTTTCGTATTCTTGCCTCTAATCTCTTCAAACGGCCATGGCTGTTATAAAGATGTTAAAACATTATAACAGGTAGTAAGGACATGCAAAATGAGTTTCTATCTACTAATCTGCAGTAGGTACTTATATTTACATCAGTAGAATCGCAGGTGGGCGAATCTTACCTGTGGCTTTGTCGGCTTTCAATGTGTCGTATGAAGGTAGGTATAATTTTGTTTATCAGTTCGTTGTTTTGATAACGGGCTGATAGATTACACATGTTTTGCTTTGTCAGTTTATTTCTGATTTGTAAGGACTTTTGAGAAATGTGAATAATAAGATTAAGCAATTAGCCTACTAATTAAGTTTTTCTAAGAAATTATCTATTCTACATACCTACAAAGCCTACTAGTTCTACTTTTTATACTAGGTAGTAAAATGCATTTGGAATTTTATAAATACAAGAAGTTAGCTTAAATACTACAATAGGTACCGCGTTTCCGACGTAGTCAATATTTGCACGCTAGTTTCATAAGACGAAAAGCAATATATCGGTACATCGTATCATGCATTATCGCTAATCATTATCACATTCAGCTGTGGAATAGCGCGTGATTCTCACCTGAGTTTGGTTGCGCTTGCAGGTCTGCCGCCGTCAACATTCCATTCTTTTCAAAGATACTTTTCACATTTGCACAAGTTCCTTCAAAGTCAGCAGCAGAAGCCACGGTTAAGAAACAAGAAGCCAACAGTAAATACAGAATTTGACTCCGCATTCTCAATCCGAAAATCGATTTTTTGTTAGGCGACAGTTTATCACAACAACACTCTTTCACAGCCATGTTCGCGACTATTGAATTAATAAGTGTTAAACAAGATACACTTTTATAAACGGTTCATAAATAAAAGTACAAGTAAATGATTTTTAATTTAAACTTAAATTGCGGTACTGTATACGCCATACGCACGACACGCGACGATTCAACTGCGAACCATGATGGTCGCAGCTCGACTGCTGGCCGACTGAAGTGAGCCGAAAGCGACGGACCGGCAGCGCGGCGGCGGCATTGCCATTCTACCGTGTTAATTATAATTAAGCAAAAATATCAGAGCCAGGGGAGTATTCAAATCAAGCTATTAATTTTTTGGTTTTATTCTTTTATCTGCATTTAAAAGGCGAGGGCCTTTTCAAAGCGCCGTCTTTGAAAATTCGAAAAATTATTACTGAGCAACACTGACAAATCATTTGGCGTTTAATTTGCTATAGCAATATTATGTTTTCTAAAATCGTTTATTGGTTACTCAGAGGGATATTTAAAACAATGTCGACCAATGGAAGATTGCTCTCACTTGATTCTTTGCTGTGATTGGTTTTTTTGATGACATTAGTGACGTAAAATAACGTCAAAAAACTAGTTCTAGTGTCAAATGTCAATCAAACAAAATAAAATAGACGAAATGTTATTCAATCAATGAACGCACGTTTTATGTTTTTATTGTGTTTAGAAAATAAAACCATCTGTAAAAATAAATGAAACTTGTGTAAATTCGTGTGCAATAGTGTTTATTTGTAAGGGAAACGGAATATCAGTGTATATTCAGTTTATTATTGTAAATAGTTTAATTTATCTGGTCACCATGAGGATATATTTGTTAAAAAGTGTGTCGCGGGTGATAGGCGCGAGATGTTACTCGACGCCGAATTATAAGAAAGTTACGCACTGTATTTTCGACATGGACGGACTTCTGCTTGGTAAGCTAACATTACGACCTTCGCAGATATTGTCAATGTTATTGGATCGCAAGGTTATATACTCGGTCAAGCTTTTACATAATTAATAACAAACATTTGCATGTATTTTACTAAGGAGACCGTGCCTAATTTGACTGAAAAGTGTCGCAATACAAAACGAGTTTAAAAAAAAATTTCGAAACTTGTAACCTGTTGTATAATTTATTCATGTATTGTAATTACTCTAGTCCTATCATTTTTGGAAACTTACTATTTAATTGTTAAAATACCATTGATTTAATTTAACAATATTATGCAAATCACGGCTACTGTCTTACATACTTTTAAACTACCTATTTGATTAATATTCCACTGACACACATATTTTAATAGCTTGACATTGTTGTCTAGCCTAGGACTGCCCATCCTAATGTTTATACATTAATTTAATTTGTAAAAAAATAAATTTAATTCAAATGTCATGGGTACTGGTTCCAGCACATCAAACTACTACAATCTGTAATTTTTTTTAATAGTTTTTCAACTTTATAGCTAAAGCATTAGGTGCAAGGTTGATTGGGAATTTTGACAGTTTCAGGTAGCTTGATGTGCTACGTCTATACAATCATTTTAATGAATGCGATTAATCTTGGTTTGCTTCACAATGTTTACCTTACCCCAAATAAAATAGGACAAGGGCTGGAAGATAATGCTATAGAATATTCACATTGGGGAAACCAAATTTGATCACATACTTTTAATTGAGTTAACAAATTATAATTCGAAAATAAATTCATAAACCCCATTTTCCAATATCTTAAACAAACCAACCATAGAATTTGTCTTGAGGAACATTATGAAAGAAGGTTGCAACAACCTAAAAACTTTTTTGTTTTCAGATACGGAACTGGTATACAAGAAAATGATAACACAGCTATGTGCAAACTATGGCCACAAATACACAGACGAGTTGATGATGAAAGTACTAGGTGGCACTGAACAGCGACTATCAGAGATCCTGGTCAAAGAACTGAAGTTACCATGCACTCCGACGGAGTTTAGAGACCAGTTGCTAGTACTAGGAGATACTATGTTAGCTGGAGCACCTTTATTAGATGGTATGTGAATTAAATTGTAGTAAAATAAAAGCTGAAATATTGTGAGGAAACGTATTGGCATATCCTAGAACAAATAATTTGAAAACTCCACCAAACTGTACTCGGCCTGCATGGTTACATCCCAATCCTCCTGGGAGAGACGAGACCTGTGTATCAGCCATGGGATTATGATGATGATTCTGTAAATAAAACTATTGTATTTTTTTAGATATCCTGTAATATCCCACTGCTGGGCAAAGGTCTCCCCATAGCTTTTACTCTCCTCTGTGTGTGGCAAGCCCCCATAAATGGATCTATCTAACAACACTCTAATAACACAAAGTAAATGTATGCTTTCACTAGAACTAGGTATATTATAATGTTTAAAATTTAAACTTTAAAAGCAGTGATAGATAGCCTTGTGAGCATCGTACTGCCAAGTCCGAAACCAGCATGCCTGAGAGATATTTGTCAACGGCATGTAAACCCAAGTCAAAGGGCCAAGGGCGGCATAAAAACTCTGACACCAGGTTAGACACTCACCACACGATAAAGAAGAAGAAATGATTATGTACAGATTGTCTCCCATGTTCATTTGTTCACCTAATAATCGATTATCTCATCTAAACTGATTAACTATTCAGAATAACCAGGAACCGTGAATGTATAATTTGTAATGGTAAATAGGTTTTCTTAAGTACATATTAAATTGTTTTATGGGCATTAAAAATAACAATGCGCAAAAATAATGGCCATAAACATGCACTAAGCATTCAGATCATGCATCTATTTAATCTTTTGATGTTTTCAGAATTTTGTATTACAACTTCTTAGTACTTATTGTTCCTTCCTGCTAGGCTACTTACTTTAGATATTTTATTATAATTAAGAAAAGCCGATTTAATTCTATTACTATCTCCATACAAAATACTGCCCCCTTGCATGACCACCGTAGACAAGGATTTCTTTGACGGAAGAATCGACAAAATGACAGATTGTGTTGATACAATGACAGGTTTCTTTACACTATCTGTCATTTTGTCGATTCTTCCATCAAAGAAATCCTTGTCTACGGTGGTCATAATACGGGGGCTGGTATTCAGCTGCATCCGTGTAAGACTGGAAGCCGTCCCCAACATAGGCAAAGATTCCCACCCTCGTTTTGCTATCATGTAATCGAAACAATGAGCATAGTAACTACAAGCTAATTAACAATCAGTACCAAACAATGTATTTCGCAATTTGCAATGCTTGGCATAAATCCATCTTCATTGAGGCAGATAGTTCACGTCCAAGGTTAGGATATGCTAAATTAGAACTTGTATACATCAGTGGCTTACATAATTCTTTTTATAGTCTTCCTGTTTATCCTTCTGATTCCCAGGTTCCTCATAATATTAGATTTTTCTCTCGTTATTTGAGGCTACGTAGTCGATACATTCGACTCGCCAGTATTTGTTGAATAAGAAAGCCGACCCGAACCAATTACTACATATATTCGGCTTTCATCAGACTCGGCACAATTCGTGCTACGCCTGCTTTTTCGTACGAACGTAGGAATAAATAAATATATTTCTGCACGGTGGAACCCTGAGCAGTGGGCCCAGGTGGTTAACCTATTCAATTTTAAGTTGCGTCAAGACAACTTCTAAGATATAGAAAGTAAATAATCACGAGACATTCCTTATCTGCTGACAACAATGATATAATATCTATTGATTATTTACCGTGCATCAACAGTGCAACAAGATAATGCTTATGTAACTCCTGTTTAATGCACTTTTGATATAATACGTCATTTACGTTACATACTTTTTTTGATGGTATGGGAAATCTGGTAGGATACCCTCCGTCTATGGGTTGGTGGGTATGTGTCTCTTACCAACTAAAACACCGCTATTCCTGCTACTGAGACCCTGTGGGAAGGGGGAATACACGTTACACACAATTTACGTGCACACCCGACCAGTCGGGGATGCACCTAAATTGGCATCTGGCTCAATCACTGGCCTGCTAACCTAACCTGACCCTGTCGATGGGGGCTTGTGTCTAATCAAAAACAGCCGTAAGAGACGACCGGAAGTTAAGCTGAGCAAGCAGAAGTCGTTCAGTGGATGGATGAACGTCCATTACATATCGAAAACCTCCGTGCCTCGGGAAGCGCGTTAAGCCGTTGGTACTGGCTGTCTCGAACCTTGACAGCCTTAACAGGTCGTTTAGAAGCCGTAGAGTCTGACAACCAGTCTTATCAAGCTTTTATTAAACTTGCAATGTTTGTATGTATGTCTTTTTGTTTAGGTCAAATCTTGCAACTGAATCTTAAAACAGTTTCCCCTTACCGAATGAGCTGAAATTTTGCATACATGTTTAGTTTCGACGACAATGCATGGTTCGCTAAGTGACGTCATTCTATAGCCAATATGGCGGACTCGCAAAGATGGCGGGCTAGTTATTTTTTACGCGTCCCCATGATAAGAGTATCAAAGGGTTTTCTGAGAAAAATACGTGCAAACATACCTTGTTTGGTTCTAGAATATGGCTGGTTTCCTCATTGACATTGTCCTTCACCGTTTTCGCCCTTTGTCTCGGCAAATCTGCCTACATTAAACTGTTTAATTTGCCAAATATAGACTTCTCGAAATACCACAAATGAATGCTTCTAATTTTCCATTGCAGGTGCGGAAAGATTAATACGTCACCTACACAAAACGAAAGTACCCTTCGCATTAGCAACCTCTTCAAGTGCTCGATCAGTTAAAACGAAGATAGCTCATCATAAGGAACTGTTCTCATACTTCCATCATATGGTCATGGGCAGTACTGACAAGGAAGTCAAGTTTGGAAAACCACATCCTGATATTTTCTTGGTGGCTGCTGCACGGTTTCCTGATAAGCCGGATCCTTCGAAGGTATGTTTGTTTGGGTTACCATAGGAATATAAAGACCGAAGCCGAAAGGCACTTGTTTCCCCCCCCCCCCCCCATCCCCCGTCATTGCAGTCATTTTTTTGCTCTGGACAATACCTGGGAATCTTCTAGTTCGGAGATATTGGAGGTCAAAGTTCCAACATTCTAAGAAGTTTTTTTTTAAATACTAGTTTTTAAGGTTATAACTTTACTTTAAATGAATATATGAAATTCGACGTTGCACTCTGTAACTGGTAACTCACAGTGGGGAATGCTAGTTTGACTGGTTTCGGGACAGAATTAGGCTGCGTTTCCACCAGAGATGAGCGAGAAAGTGCAGCGATTTGTGTGGAACTAACCAATCACATAGCTAGAATTGCTCTCTGTAAAAAGAAGCGATACTATTGGTTAGTTTCACACACATCCCTCGCTACGCATCCTCGCTCATCTCTGGTGGAAACGCAGCCTTAAGCTGTTTTTGTGACCAATTGGCGTACCTAATAGGTAATAAAACTCGTGTTATTAACGTGTACAATGTGTACATGATATAGTCCGTCCAATTCTCATATTCAGCGCTAATTGAAAGATTGACGTAACTCGACCAATGACGTTAATCCCCGTTTTTATTTTACGAACACTAAGCGACAACGACATCTAATTGAATGCTTTTAATATCACACTGTGGGAATGTTAACTCTCGGCGCTGTTGATTCGCGACCATAACAATAATTTCGCGGTTTATCCTAGCGCTTCCCACTTAAGTGTCTTGTCCAGTGTTAAAACGGGCAAAATATTGCTTGTTTGGGCATTTGACGTAGACAATCAGCATCGAAGCCAAAATATCATTATTACGTAGTAACAGTTATTAAGTTCACAACTGTTTCTCGTTTCGTTTGAAGTCGGCAATCGCGGTTGTTTCATAATAGTGAGTGTTTACCGATGCTGCCGCCCACAAGAACCAAAATATCCCACATCCTCAATTGAACTACTTTTAGCGCGTGAATTGCAACTAGCGTGGGTGGTATACCGTGTCTAGTGCATGATTTCTTCGTTCAAAGTCGATATTGAAATCAATATTATTTTTAAACCATGATTATTTCTTAAATAATAATAAATAGGTAATATAGGGAATTAGGGATTCATGGACGGAGGGATATAGAGTGAAGAGCCTCCTGCATTGGCCCTGTAACAGTGGGACACATCATCTGCCTAGCCTTTTCCCAACTATGTTGGGGTCGGCTTCCAGTCTAACCGGATGCAGCTGAATACCAGTATTTTACATGGAGCGACTGCCTATCTGACCTCCACAACCCAGTTAGTACTGGGTAATACGATACCCCTTGGTAAGACTGGTTGTCAGACTTTTTGGGCCACTGACTACCTATAACGACTGTCAAAGATCTACAAATGACACCCGGGACCAACGGCTTAACGTGCTTTC
Organism: Noctua janthe; assembly: GCA_910589295.1. Lineage (NCBI taxonomy): Eukaryota > Metazoa > Arthropoda > Insecta > Lepidoptera > Noctuidae > Noctua > Noctua janthe. The sequence goes on along the minus strand of OU342556.1, from coordinate 3,670,222 downwards.
CGAGGCACGGAGGAAACTCGGTATGTAATGGGTGGTCACCCATCCACAGACCAACCTAGGCAAGCGCGGCTTAACCTAAAGATCGATCCGGGCGGCTGTTAGTACTTAGCCACGAGCTCCTCTGTAACAGTAGGACACATAGGCTAATAATAGGGGAGGTTAATGATAAATATAGCCTGGTTGTTTTCTACAACTGCACTGAATAAATCCCAGTCGGTGACCAAAACACTAAAGAAGAATGCGGTCCATAGTTCTTTTTAGGACCTCAGGTCCAGCATTTGCACAGACGCCAGCAAGCTACCCGAAACTGTGAAATTTTCTCAATCAATCTTGAACCTAATGCTTTAGCGAAAAAGTTGAAAATCTATTAATGAAATTTGACAAATTGAAGTAGCTTGATGTGCAAGCGTCTGTACAATTTATTTGTCCCTTAGGACATTTACCACAGAAGACCACAGCGAGTTAATTAGAGTACTCAGTCGACATATTTACAGAAGTGATTCTGTAAATATGTCGACTGAGTACTTGAATTAACTTGGTCGACCAGTAGTATAAATCTGCTAACGTAGGTAAATCCGTTTTGTACTCATAATCCAAACTAATCTTAGCTATTCCATGCTGTTAACATCGCATCGTGAGAACGTGCGATGCGAATTAGGACCATTAATCACTTCGACTTTTTGCGTTCAAGGTGAAATTGCAACAAGTAGACAATTCTTTTATAAATGTATGCTGGCTGGAGTTTCAAAATTGTAGCTAATATTTTTAGTTAGCTCTCTTCTTTGAATAAAAACAGTGTATTGTCGGCTTTAGTTCAACGTAATCAAGGTCGATATTTGTTCGGCAATGTAAACCACGATGCGGTTTCCCGCGTCTGCTTTTATTGTTTCCAGTGATATTAAAGTCACATGGATCACTGACTCCATTTGCGTTATGATCATACGCATGACTCATCCACGTGTTAGGTAAACCATGAATACAATAATGGGTTCCATTCCCAGGGCGGGAAAAGTGATGTTGTGGAATTTCTCAGCAGCAGCCCAGAGTTTGACCGAGAGGCGAAACTGGCCGAGTTGATGGCAATAGACTTGCCTCCTACTCATAATAAGTCCTCCTGATCGTTTTCGGTCACGGCGGCCAATCTTGAGCGGAGATTAGCCATCGTCGTGTGATATTAAGGTTCACAAGTAGTGCGCAGACATAGGTGCATTCTCTGTTCCTTTACTCTCAAAGTCCGATGGGACGGTAATCCGACATAGCTGGAGAAAGATCCGGCGCAGGACCAACCGCCCAACGTGGTTTCCGAGGCACGGGGGTATCATATCATACCGCCAACTTCCAAACTCCGTGCTGAGAAATTTCTATGGGAAAACACAATAGCAATTTTTGCCCTACCCGGTAATCGAACCAAGGACACCACGCCCAGCAGTCGCGCCTTCGACCACGAGACCAACGGGGCTTTCCATTACATGGGTCTTGAACATAACTGTCAAAACATAGGTGTACTATACTATTGATAGTATAGTACTGTAAACCGCTGTCTAATCCTTTGGCTTTGATTTTATGTCTTATTTACTTCATTACCATTCCAGTGCCTAGTATTCGAAGACTCTCCGCATGGCGTGACGGCTGGCCAGAAGGCAGGCATGCAAACAGTCATGGTGCCCGACCCACACACGGACAAGAAGCTGACCACACATGCGACCATCGTCCTGCCCAGCTTAGCCAAGTTCAAGCCGGAATTTTTCGGACTACCCGCGTTCTAGTGACGGTAGTTGGAAATTTAGTTTAAGAAAAATCCGTGTGCTATCATTTTTTAAGTGGTTCAACTTTACTTAGATAACTAGTGGTCTTATGGCAAGATTCACAGATCACAGTTGGACTATGAACATTATTGTCATAAGATCGATTCGTATGAAAAGGTCACTTTACTTACCTTACGTAAAATTTGAAGTGTGGTTTGTGAATCTAAAGTAGAACTTCGAACTTTTTGTAGATGTTTGTCAAGACCAGATTTTTTTTAGAATCTTGAAAGTCACTGCTAGTAAAGCGCATCCCTCATCCCAGCCTGCAACCAACAGACAAAATTCTAAAGTTGGGCTTATAACCTATCTCCAAATGTATAGGATACTTAGCTGTTTTCTTCGCGATTATGATTTTGGTACTATAAAAAAACTTGTTCAATTTGATGGTCAGCACACCTTTCTCATGCCGTATATCAGATTTCATGAGCTTATCTTCGATCAAGAAATTTGCCTTTTAGTTCTAAATAAACAAAAAGAGTTTTTGTCGACATACATTGGAATGAAAATTATGTAATTAATGCATACGATATATTTTTTATACTCACGTTAGCGTTGATGTTTTGTCTGTTTTAAACGTTTAGAAACTGTGCAGGAACTTACAAAAATAATAAAGTAGGTACAAAAATACAACCCAAGTTATAGGAAATTAGGAACTCCTGAATGGGTTGTTTGTTAATTATAATATCTATAGTCAATTTACAGAACTATAAAATAAGTAGTACTTATTAAATTTTAAGAGAATATAATTGTATTTTCATGTTGTTTGTTAAGAGTAGTGTTACCATACATGTTGTAATTTTTTCAGGACAGGTATTAAAGTTATTAAAAGTAAGGATCAGTTTAGACTAGATACAGCTCAGACGTAAGCAAGCAGTGTAGTATCAACTAACTTAAAAATTGCACACTCATTTCTTAAGGATTATACCGACTGGTACAGACAAATTGCTGACTGGCTGTGGACATTGGACAGGAACAAATACTTCAGTAAGTATTTGTATCGAGGTGTTAGTGTCCAGAGCCGTGTCCCCAGTTGGTCCGTATCGGTCTGACGGAACCTTTACCAGTGCTGTAGGAATGTACGGCACCGTTGGCGCAGTGGTTGAGGGATTGGTTGCTGCGCTGCGTGTCACGGGTTCGATCCCCGCACGGAACAAATATAAGACCTACAGGTAGTTGTTCCGGGTCTGGCTGTTTGTGTATGTGAGTTTAAATGTTGGTAAACTCACCCAAGATACAGGCGAAATTCCGAGTGTGGGGCAAAGTTTTATTTAAAAGAAAGAAAGAAAATATAATTTTAATAAACTTGTCAAAGCCACAAAGACTGCCCATCTTAATCATGAATAAATAAATCCGGGTGATAATATTGCATAAATATTAACTCATTAGTAATGCAATCATTGTACCATAATAGATGGCATTAATGTTGTTATTATATACAAAGTCTGGTAGTTGTAGATGATTTTAAGCAATAAATTATTTGTTTAAGTATATTATTCTTTTATTTGTATCATATTTTATCGCACTTATAAAGTTAAAATCAAAAGAAAGTCATAATATCGACAGTGTTATTTTGAAATGACGGAAGGGATATAAATTAAGGGTGCTGTTGGATCTTCAATTTCCTGTGCTGAGCCTTACATTCTAAATCTAACAGCGTAATGATAAAATTTGAAAGTCTGTCTGTGTGTTACATTTTCACGCCTAAACTACCTATCATAATGTGCGCACCTGGAAATTTGTATTAAAAAAAAAGATGAAATTCAAAATATATGCAGATAATAAAACTAGATTTGCTATCAACTAAATATGTTTAATTATAACATTAATAAAGAAATATAAAATAATTTACTTTTCAAGCTGTTTGATGGTTGAGAGAACATTGTCAACGGATTGATCAGTGAGTGGCACGCTGCGTTCTGCTCCCTTTTCTGAAAATGTAAAGGTAATGCAAGTATTAGGAAAAGAAACTGTCTTTTCGGTATGTAAATCTGATTACTAGAACTTTAAGGAACAGTTCTGAAAGCAACTGCGACTGCATACCGCAGCAGCAAAGATGCCCAACCGCAATGACAGATGGCAGTAACACAACTGGCTTTTTTATGTTACTAGATTAACAACACTCCCGTTCATGGCGATGTTGTCACTTGTTGACATTTTCATCTGTTATTGTCACTGGTCAATGACATGACCATTTCATAGCTGACAGCAGTTATTAACAGGGTGGAATCCCGAAACCGACGCTAAAACAGTAACCACGTATTCATCATTTTGAATGTCACATAGAAATTCATTGGTTATTAAAAAAAAAACTACTGTTTGATACATTTTGAATGTGTAGGTTTCGTAGGAAACAGCTGTTTTTTTAAAATTAACCAACGAAAAATTACTATTTGGGGGTTTCCACCTTAAGTTCATAAAACTTAATTTCTTTTCTGAAATAGGGTTTTTAAGTATTACCCATTGATTTCTATTCTGAACCAAAATTTAACTAAATCTAACTAAAATATAAAACAATTACTAGGTAACTAATGTTCTATCCAACTCCTTTTCTATTATACATAATATTTTTAATCATAAAGCTACCCAATGGAAGTTCAAATCTAGATGATATTTTCAAGACAGATTCAACAAATTATTTTACAGTCCACAAGTCTAACTGTGTATTCACATAACATTGTTCTCAAGTACTTTATCGTGCCATGCGCCTGATCACCTGCAGAACTTGTTCAGCAGATAGATCCACAAGTTCCTCACATGCTTCATATCCTTTTGCTAGAATTATTACTTCACATTAGTATGTTCCAAGTCTCGTCAGAATTAATGTTTGAACTATGTAATAGTTACCATGGACATGCGGTTGATTATATTATTTAAGTGTTACATTAAATCAAAAAACTTGCATGCCTAATTATATGCCTGATCTGTAAATCGATTTAAAAATCTCATATTAGAATTATAGCAATTTGAGCACTGGGCACTAGCACTTTAGATTTTCTAAAGGTAGTACAAATGGCCAAATTATTATGAAAAATATTTTACAAGCTACATAGGTAACCACAGGAGTGAATATTTATTGAAAGGAGAGGTTCTTTTGTTAGTGGAATGACACACAAAGTGGCATCAGGAATTTAGAAATTATATTTCATAAACAAGATTCAGAACTGATAATATACACTCACAGGCACAATTAACCGTCCACCTCTATCATTCCTCGCCATGTTTGTTTAACTATTAGTCCAGTCAAATTAGGGAAACCCTAATTTGACTCCTCGTAATGAGAGATAATAAGCTGTAAACTCGTATACACCTCCATTTTGGTGTTCTAAAAGTTGTCTCAAAAGTCTCATAAAATATTGTGCCTGCATCGTCAGTTATTCAAGGTCAAACATCACAAAAATCAGTTTTTCGCGATTATCTCGGTTTCTAAAGCTCCTGTGATGTTAACATGTACACATGACACCCAACTTCTTTTTTAGGTGTCACATTGATTTATAAATAGTTTTTACTCTAACATTATTTGCTGTCCTAAAAAAGTGGCTTCACTCTCTGCCTTTATATGCCATTCCCTGCACAAAAAACTTTCTAGGCCAGTTCTAAAGCCTGTCTGTTGTCTCCTGTCTGTTGCATTGTCCTGGGCATACCGCAACAAGGTGTGGGGTGAGGGTTCCACTTGCAACTCCAACATAAATATTATCTTAAGAGCAGAAGCTCGAAATGTTACTCGTTGGGATATTTTATCAGACCAATCAATAAAAAAAAAAGCTGGACTACTTACCATAGCGGGCCCAGACGCGCGGCTGTGTACCAGAGCACTCACGAATCAATATCGGGAAACCAGGGTTCTCCTTCTTAATGTTCACATAGTGTTTCTGAATGAACTGCCTGAAAAACGACGATATTTTCATTGACAAGTTTGAGGTTATGAGACTGTTTATGTAATAAAAATTCTCACCTTACGCCCTCAGATTGTTTGTTTGTTTGACACAAATGAATCCTCAATTCCTTGAGGGAACCTCTACCTAAGCGGAAAGACATTTTATAATGTTTTTAGATTGAAAACTACGATTCACACAAAATCTGATTTTTACAAAGTGACAGTTGACACTGACGGCTGTTTAAATTGACAATTCGCGAACAACATTCCATACTACGCATACGGTACTTGCTTTCATCATTTCTTATCTTTGTTAGTGGACAAGAAAAAATAAAAAGACATATAAATTATAATATGTGAAAAACATGAACTCCTTTCCAGTGCAGTAACATACCGTATGTCCATACAGCTGATACAACCCACCTGCCCACCAATAGCCCTTAAAAATTGAGTTTCAAACTGTTTGTTACTTTTATACATGACACTACCTCGATGCATCAAAATCTCGAATAACTTTAAGCTCGAATCATCGGCAGCGCGAAGGCCCATTATCTTGGAACATTATTTCTCGAGCGACCATCTAATTGAATATCTATGAAATAGTTTTAAGGATTTTATTTGAGCACCTACAATATAATGAAACATTATATGCTTAGAAATATAAATACTCATAACACAACATAACATCACACCTGTAATACCTGAAGGGTTAGGCAGAGGTGTGCCTAATGAAAAAAGAGTTATGATTTGCAATACCTTTCAAAAACTCGAGTAAACCAATTTTCCCTTTACTTTCACATAAGTCATAACTTCATAATAAAGGCATTGCGTTGTCTTATTTTCTTTTTAATTGGTGTCCTACTGTGGCATTGGCTTTTTCTATTATATTATATTCACCGATTTATAAAAAAAATGAGGGTAGTTTAACCATAATATCAACAGTATTAACACGTAGTATTTGTATCTGTAGCTAATATGATATTTTCTTATATTCATGATTATAGTTGTTATATTTCTATGCATATATTGTTTTATTATATTGTAGGTGCTATTATATTTGATTAGACGGTCGGTCGAGATTCTGATGCATAGAGGTATTGAACTGTCGCGCTCATAATTTATCGATTTCAAGCACCTACTATCGAGTTAACGTTTTCGAGCAAGTGTTATTCGATCAAACGACATTCCATTTCAAATAGGGAACCCCATGTGCAGTTTTAATACTGAGACTTGTTGTCAAAAGTGGTAAAGCAGTTACGGGGTCGACTACACAGAATGTATAGTAGGTACATACTACCGCGTTCAATGAGGTTGAAAAGTGGTCGACCGTCAGTGCGGTTGAATGGATCATGAATTGAATTTCAGGATTGGGATAGCGAAAGGGTTCAATAAAATGAGGAAAACGAACATTATCAATAATTCCTAAAAGAAAACATAAGTATTTATTTAACAATTTAATTTAATACTCAATACATCAATTTTATCTTTTGTACATTAAAATCTAAGTACCAAACACTTTAATTATGATTTTTTTAATAGTGTAATGTTATGCTAGAAGCAACAGCACTTTTCTAGTAACGTTTGAGAATTAATATTGAAAATAATGAATTATTAATGATCTATTAAACTGACGAAGTTATTAAGGCATACGAATCACGTTAATTGTTTTTGTAGGGTAGGTGACTATTGCGGTTGTTTTTTTTTTGTTGCAACAAGAAATTTGTTAAATTTCATTAAAAATCAAAAGGAAATAAGGTAAAAATGGTAGAAAACAGTAAGCCAAAGCTCCCAAAACTACGACCAAATAACTGCCTAAAGAAGGCAAACATAATAATCTTAGAACGTTTTTTAATTCATGTGAGATTTATATTTTTTGCATAAAATTTCCAACTACCCTACAACATGATGTAAAAATGTCCATGTATTATTATTATATTTAAACGTTTTGTTCGATAACAATAGTTTTAAAATATTGAATTTATGTATTATATTCGTTTGAACAGCATTACAGTAATAAAAGTTCCTGAAATTCAATAATCACAGATCACGCTTGTCAATATTATTAAGTTTCTACGTACATCAACTTGTACATTATCAAGGAAGATATAAAGTTTAAAATCCTTTGTGAAATAGTTTAGGGATCATTTTTAAGGGCTGGTTCACATAAAATGCAGTTTATGCTTGTATCGAAGTGTTTGTACTGAAAAATTTACGTGAATTGCCCCAAAGACGAGACGCTCTGCGTGAATTTATAAGCAGCATCTTTCTTCGTGTCGCTAGGCAGGAATATTTTCTATTAATTTCGGTGTTCTACGTTCATGTTCACACTTTCTTACTTTTGTTCTTAGAATTGATCGCGAGTAATATTGTGTGCGCATAAAGACCTGCGGTCATCTTGCGAGGCGCAGTAGTTTTTACTGTCAAACAAATCACAACATTCGAGTTTCTTAAAATAAAGTTCAAAATAAACTTCATTAGTCCTTTTGGACCGCGTCTCATGTTATTTATATTAATTAAAAAGGACAATGGTGATATTTGTTTTTTCAGTAAAACCGCGCTGGACTGCGTCTCGACGATATTCAACAGCCCTGAGACATTACTGCATTTGATGTGACAGAATTTTGAAGAAATTAAATAAAGGTGACTACCCACTACGATGTAATTAAGATTTGTCGATTCTAGCGTTCACTCAAAAATGTATTTGTTCACAATTCGCTTGTTTCGTAATATACGTACAAAATTAGCCATTAGTGTAGGTATAAGGTAGATTTTTTGTTAACAACCCATAGACCCTTTCGGTTTAAAAGCACTCATTTATTGCGATTTTCCGACCGTTACTGCTATAGCTAGATAAATTACTAATTTAGCTCAAAATCTAGCGATCGTGAGCTTAGCTTAGGTGCCTGTGGTATAACTATTGTCGATGCTTCTAACTCTTCTAGGTTACCACAGAACACATCACCGATTTACGGTCTTGTATGACTGTTTTTCACTAAAACCAATATTCAACGCTTTACTAGGGAGAAAGTTCATTTTTGTGTGTGTACATCGTGTGGTGTTTATTGTTATAAATAAATATTGGAAGGAGATGGTGAGACGAACTGGATGTCTTTCTGGAGAATCGGAAAGAAGTAGCGCAGAATTGTGACCGCTGGAAGGAATGGAGGGAGGGCTTGAGGCCCAGCAGTGGGATAATATGGGTTAGCTATAATAAATAAATGAAATTCTATGTTCTCAAGGCAACAAGAAAATAATCATAGGAATGAACGTTCATCTGCTCCTAATATTTCATTTTTCGTTCATTTGGTAGGCAATTGAAAGATTGCGTGTCGCAATTCGAATCGTTGGATTGGTTCACCAATTAATACAATTTATGACTTTTAATTTATTTTGCGTTCAGACGTTTCACTTGGAGTGACAAATGCCAAATGAAAGGCATCAATGAACGAAAAGTGAAGCGTTTAATATCGGTCTAAGCGTTGTACCCAATAAGCACCGCCAGGTATTGGCAAGTTCGTCCACTGCAGCTTTTAGTATTCTCCTTCAATGACACAAATATGTGTTATTTCGTCATGTTACACTTCAGTGGGCAAGCTCCTTAAGGTCTAATACACAGGTGATGTGCAGGATCCAAAGTTATATTAATTTTAAAGTGAACAAGACTTTAATTACCATCTCTAGACGTGACAAACTTGGAATCTACTACCAATCAACTTTCATACAATGCTTTACCCTTCATCAAGTGAATTATGAGTTTACTAATGTTACTTCGAGACTAACACAGAACATTCCAGAGCTGAAACAATGACATGAAAAAAACGGAACTTTTATTGCACATTTATTCATGTCAAAATTGCACTTACTCCCAAAGTGAATAAAAATAAAATCGCTTACAGGTATTCAAAAATAGAGGCAATTCCAACATTAAATAAATGAGCAAAATTGAATTAGTTTCATTAAAATTATGCCGATTTCATTACTCCAGCGTTACATCGCCTTGTCAAAGCTGGGAAGCTAAAAAAAAACTAAAACAGAAAAATCTAAACTTGTTATAATTAAAAAAAAATGTAATATCATTAATGTGTATTATATACATATTTACATCTTAAATTTTAAACGGCATACTATTCTATAACGTAGAAGAACCATGTTGAGAAATTTGAAGAGACAATTTTAGAACAACTCTTATTATAAATATCATTCAATTATTGGAAAAAAAAACTCATCCTATTGTTTCATAATAGGGATCAGGTCAACAAGAATTTTATCTAACGGACGAATAGTACGAGAGCTATATACAGTTGAGTGAGGATTAAATTACACATGGAAATTTCAATTGGCAAGATCAAAGTAATTTTCTATACTGACAACACTTTCCACTCTTGATTAACAAGTCTATTAGAACTATAAACTATTGAGACTAAACGAAAATATGTAATCCATCGAAGCTTGTAGACTAGAGTCACTGTACACGTGATGCCAAATGAAATTCCCAGCAGCGTCATCACTCTTACGTCACGTCACTATTTAGTCAACTAGTCAGCTACACAACTCGAAAACTATAAGTATAGCGAGCCACTCGACTGTACACAGCTCGAGGCCGTAAAGCACGAAGCGAGAGAGCAGCAACACTGCGTACGTGCAACACACGGCAAACTTGTTGCGGGGGGCGTGTGGCTCTTCAACGTACGGGTCGCGCGTCGCCTCGCGCTTGTACAAGGTCAGCTAGCCGGACGCCGGTTCTAGTGCTTTGACCGCGTCTGCGGTGAGGCCCTGCTTCTGGCACCACTCTACGAAGTCGTCAATGAGGACGGGCCACGCGCCCTCCGCGTCGTAGTTGCTCATGCCGTCGTCGATTTGCGTCGCAAAGTCTAGGAGGAGGTTCCATGTGTCCTTTGGTATGGATCTTTTGTGATGCTCCTGGAATTGTTTATGGTCTAAGTTAGTTGGGTTGTTTTATGTTTTGAAAAATAGAAAAATAAATTGGTGCACTACTGAAGTTATAATAAACATGCAGGTAATTCAATTAGATTTTAGTAGGACAATGTGTTTAATTGTTCTGATCTCTTGGTTTATTTACTATTCAGATGAATGGTTATTAAAATTACATTAAGAACAAATCATTTAATGTTATTTTAAGTACGACAGTCTAATAAGAAAAAATTTTGTCCTTAATTTAAAATGGGGTAGTCTAAAATACGTTAGTAAGAGACATGGTTACACTATTTACACAAAACTTCTGTAAAATATTAAATTATCATAGTTTTCTTACAATCAAATTGGCCCGAATTTACTTTTTATAAGCCAGGATTAATGCCAGATCTACTAATATTTAAAATATACGCTACTGACCTAAAAAGTATTAGGAATGATGAGTTAGTTACTAAATATTTATATGAGTCTGTGAACTTTATTATTTACTGTGTTCTACTTTCATCTGGCACAGACAAAAATGTACTGAATCATGAATGATTTGTGTTAAAAATTGGTACAAAACTATTTCTTTTTCTAGATTACAGAGTCCTATTCAAAACTGGGCATTGTTGCAGAAAACAGAACTGACAAAAGAGAGAAAAAATAAAGCACAGAAACTAATAGAACTAGTAAAACTTTACATGAATGTATTTAACCTTTTGATGGCCACTGTCACATATACGTGACAAGCAGGCGAGTGCCCCGTATGCCAAATGACACAAATATATGACAAAATGGTAGGGGAAATTGTGGCTTGGCGTGGAGGGCATGTGCACACGTTTATGCTCTGCAGTCAAAAGGTTCAATATGCTGGGGCTACTGTCTAGAGTTTGATTTTATCTTTTTTACTTTTATGATTAGGAGGGTAGACATAGTTGCATTGTACATACATATTTCACTAGTTATATTAAAGTCTGATGTAATTATAGGCCATTCAATACTTTATCAGCAGCTTAATCATACTTACAAAAGTGAAACTCACTGTTGCATAGATAGCATTATGTTTTCTTTAATAAGTATAGAGGTAATGATATCAAATATCATTCATTTCAAGATAAAAATGTTTGTAAGTACTATATTATGATACTACATTTATGATATGGGACAATCATCTATTATTTATTTACATTAGGAATGTAATGAGAGGTGTTTTTCTAGTTTAAAACAGTGAGTAAGGCAACAGTGGGTGAGTATGCCTATGATGTCATCACCATCATCATAATCTGCCTGGCTTTCCCCAACTATGTTAGGGTCAGCTGCCAGTCTAACGAGATGCAGCTGAATACCAGTATTTTACATGGAGAGACTGCATATCTGACCTCCACAGTCACCATCCATACGTAACACATCATACATCCATTACTATTAATGCCATATTATTTGTGATTTAATATAGATGCCAACTTGGCATGTATATGAGAATATCAGGCCAAATAAAACAATAACTATGGCACCATTATATCTTGCAAGGAAAACACAACAAGTTTTCGTTTTTTGAATTTGCACATGTAGCCTGTGTGCAGATTAAAAAAAAATATGCACAGGTGTTTTGGTAAATAGTATTTAATGTATTTTGTAATGAATGCTAGGATGTATTATGGTAAGTTTAAAGCCTGTTGTATTGGTAAGTTGTTATATATCTTACCATACTCATTTTAAAATGAGGATAAACTCATACATACCGTGAGAAACTTGCACCATGCATCTAGGAACTTAAATCTCCCACGGAGCACTATATTCCAATAGGCTATCGCCATATCCAATTCCAGTCCTTTCTGACCGGGGTTCTTGGCATAATTGAATGTGAAATGATAAAAGTCTTTAAACTTATTTGTATCTTTTATCTCTGTCTCCAATGTTGGTAATTTTGCTTTTAATTTGTCTATGCTATCTGCTCCAAGCTCCATGAGACCAGTTGTGAACTCGTCTTTAGTAAACTCGCACTGTACAGCAGCTTTACATTTCCATGCTATAATAAGAACTAAAATTGACTCAGGACTTAAATTAAGGTCTTCTAAAAACTTCATAACACCATCTACAGTGATTTTATCGTTCTCCTGTTGATCTTTGTACTTAGTAAACAGTTGGTCGAGCTTTTTTCTATCCACAGACGCCTTGACGGGGTCCTTGTAGTAAGCTTCAGGGTTCTGAAAGTAGTTGTCACTCGCGAGGTCCAGTTTCCAGTCATTTTGAGACAAACAATATATCGCTGTGCTCTCACTCGTCTGCGTAAACGCGACGAACTTTTTAACTTTGTCTCTCTGTGACGATTTTAATTTATTCTGTAAAAGAATCGTACGAACGTCATATTTATAACCTTATTAGTGCTTACCTGTCATCTAATTTACGTATCAAAAAACAATTTGGGCATTTTATGTGATGTTGTGTTTGTTATTTTGGGTGGATTTGATGCATATTTTAACACGATTACTCACCATTTTCGTGAATTTTTTATTGTTTCTAATGACTTTCACTGTTATTTCGACATCGGAACCAAAGTGAAATAACAATCATAGACAACTTTCTAATGTTGTTATGGAATACACAAAATTACCCATTTAGTGTAATTATCGTTTTGCAAGACTTGGGTCTGGGTTGAATAATTGACTTTTTCCACAATTAGATTAAGATTAGGCGAGTGAATAAATTTAAAACTATAGTTTAAATGTTGTAACTATATTTTCTAAAAATGAGTAGTTTTGTTGTATTTTTTGTTTATTTACCAAAAATATTCCTCTTTTTGTTTTCAAAACTGGTTGAAATTGGTCTTGCGGTATCCTTTAATCAGGCAACGGTAGGCAAATTTAGTGGCAACACCGTTTTGTAAGATTATCATAGACAATTATTTATTCGTTCTGAAATGATAAAATATGAGATAAACATTAAAATTCCATTTTATTTTAAAATGAACTAATGGAACGAAAAAAATCCGCTTATTTTTGTTAGAAAAACTAAAGAAATATGAGAGCTTTAAAATACGAAAATTGTCGGTAGACCTTTCATCTTCATAATTTTTCAGAACGAAGTTGTCAATAACTCCCAAACAGCTGATCGCAAAACATAACCTAACTTGTAACAACAAATACGTGTAATTTAAGTGAAAATCATTATGTTACTTAATTAAGCCTTAAAAATGCGGTCTTTAATAGTTAAGCAGTTATATTACACTCCAAACCGTTATTTATTCAAGTCAATAAGTACGCAAAGTCCAAGGGTGAGATTTGCACCTAGTCCAACAGGATATTTACATTTAGGGGGATTACGAACTGCTTTATACAATTATTTATTTGCCAAATCCCGAGGAGGTTCCTTCATATTGCGAATTGAAGATACAGATCAAACGAGAAAAGTTGAAGGTTCTGTAGATGCGCTTTTGAACGACTTGCAATGGGCGGGAATAGAATGTAATGAAGGTCCAGGAATAAAGGGTGAATATGGACCTTATGTGCAGAGCGAAAGGTTGAATATCTATCAGTAAGTTTTGTTTCTTACTTTTTTACCTGTTTGAAATTGGAAACATACTTACTTTTATTGATTTTCAAATAATCTTCAACAGATATTGAGAAGGTTTTATATTCTGTGAGCCTTTTATGACCAAGACATATTATACTATTTTTCATCTTTGCAGAGAACACATAACAAAACTCCTTGAGAATGGTTCAGCTTACAAATGTTTCTGTACGGAGAGGAGGCTGAACATTCTACGTAGAGATGCGGTGAAGTCTCAACGCATACCCAAGTATGACAACAGATGTAGGAGTCTGACTCATGAAGAGATTAAGGAGAAGATGGATGCTGGTGTACCACATTGTGTTAGATTTAAGGTATAAAGGGTGTAAATAGACCTTTAACATAGCCGAAAGGCACTTGTTCTCCCCGTCTTTGCAATATTTTTTTCTGGTCTAGACCATACCTGGGATCCTTCTAGTTACTGAGATATTGGGGGTCAAAGTTCCAACTTTTTCACAAGGTTTTTTGAAACACATGTTTTTAATGTAAGATTTTTACTTTACAGACCTGCATGACCCCCATACTATTCAATCCATCCATCAGCACAATGCTTTCAGTGCTTTTCATCGAGTCCTACCGTAAAACGTGATTTTTCACCCTAAAAATAAAAGTCGTTTCTCAGCAATAATTTTTGAGTAAAGTTACTTAGTTTGATGTACTGAATGCTTGGTTGACGGCTATGTGAAGGGTCTGTTTACACCCTGTATATTACTTTGTTAGCAACTTGGTTATTTTTGGCCTTAGAGTTATTGTGCTAGCAACTTGACTAGAAGATTATCTCAGGGATATGCAAACTTCGCCGGCCTGTGGACGGTGAGTAATGGGCTAGCTCGCCGACCGGCGGTCTTATGACTACAGGCAGTGACGACGGCGCATTCGTGTTCCACGCGCGCCTTAAAGAGATGTCAGCAACCATGAAGGGGTCCGCAAGGGCCGATGCCTGCCGCGGCTGCGGGACTGTTCGAAAGAGATACCGTGGCCCTGGAACACAAAGGGCAAAAAAGGAACATGGATTTTAGTCAGTACTAGTCTGACACTCCCTTCCGCTCCACACAGAGCGGGAGGGCTCATTAGATGATTACCCATCCCAAAAAAAAGGGATATGCAAACTTAGGAGATAATTTTATAATGCAATTATTGTCATTTAGTGGCAACACTGGCAACTAACTACCATATATTTTGTTTTATCAATAAGCAGATAAGAAATTGTACTGCATTAATGTTAGCAACTCATAACATACTTCTTAATTTAAAACATAAAAAAGTTTATTTCATACCTGAAATAAACTAGTTTATAAAAAAGTTTATTTCAGGTATAAACGAATTTTACCTAAAACTAACAATTCAGTTGATAATTTACAAAAATACAAACAAATTCCATTTTATTTTCACTAGCTAACATCAGACTGCCAGTTCTTCGAAGACCTGATCTTCGGCGCCATAGCGTACGACGTGTCCCTGAACGAGGGTGACCCGGTGCTCATGAAGAGTGATGGCTTCCCAACATACCACTTTGCTAACGTTGTGGATGACCATCTGATGAGGATCAGTCATGTGCTGAGGGGCGTGGAGTGGCAGATCTCTACTACTAAGCATTTGCTTATTTATAGGTAAGGATTTGTTAAATCAGAAATCAAGCTTATTTATACTACTATTAAATTGATATTTGTATAAGAATATGAACTGAAAACGAATTTGAATATTATGGAATATAGCCTCTAAGAGGTTGTACTAGCTTCTTAGGGTTCAAACAGACGACTATCTGCTAACCATAGTATTTGAGAGCTGATTTCTTGACCTTGAATAATGAATCTTCTCCGAAATATCTTTAAAGTTCAAACAGCAAAGAGTGCAACCGCAATGTAGGCCCCTTCGATGTCTGCGTACATGTAAATGCAAACAACTTTGCACTTTAAGAGCTACTCGAATCCTCTCGACTTCTCTTTGGTATACACATAGCCAACTGTTTTTGGTTTTCAGAGCGTTTGGCTGGACTCCGCCACAATTTGGTCATATGCCCCTGATCGTGAATGCTGACGGTACAAAGCTAAGCAAGAGACAGAGTGACGTCAAGGTTGAAGACTACAGGAGAAACGGTAATACATTCTGGGATTCTGAACATTACCGTTATATGGTTGAAGTTAGTGTAAAAAAAAAATTGACACTAGCATGAGTACGCGGTGTAAACGTAACGTAAATACGAACTACTCGTATTTTAAAACTGACAATACTCGTTACAATATTTACTTAATGTCAAGAATATTTTCGATTAAAAAAATCGGCGTATTTACGTTACATTTAAACAGCGCTGTCGTGCGCGTGTCTCTGACTGAGTTTTCTTGTGTTTTTATACTTTTTTTTTTCTTTGCCATTTTGGCATTGCCTACTAGTTCCGGTTACGCCAGCACATCAAGATGCTACAATCTATCAAATTTCTTTAATAAATTTTCATCTTTATCGCTTAAGCATTAGGTTCTAGGTTGATTGGGAAACTTTGACAGTTTCGGGTAGCTTGATGTGCTGGCGTCTGTACCATCTATTTTGCATTTGCCTGAAGTCCTGGATTCGATTCCCGGGTCGGGGATAGCGTTATTGGGTTTTTCCATCAAGAATTTCTCAGTAGCAGCCACGGAGTCTGAATCTGTGCCCAGTTGATGGCAATAGGCTCGCCCCCTATTACATGGCACTTAAAACATAACTGGCGAAATGTGGGTGTACTATTACGTACACCTCTGCCTAACACATCGGCGATTACAGGCGTGATGTGGTAATGACAATGTACCAGTTTCTTTTTATGGCGAGATTTTGAGTTATGATATCTAGTACTTTATACTTAATCTATTGGGGATCCGCTGGATGCGAGACGCACGGGACCGGTCAATGTGGCGACACCTGAGGGAGGCCTATGTCCAGCAGCGGACGTCTTTCGGCTGAAATGATGATGATGATGATGACACTTAATCTGTATTTATATCCTTTTTAGGAATATACCCTCTGGCCCTGGTGAACTACATAACGCTGTCAGGCGGAGGGTTTGACCACATACCAGGTGCTGGGGTCAGACTTAAGAGTATGGGGGATTTAGCTGAAGAGGTAATTTAATTTTTGCACAGTTCCTTATCATTTTAAGACTAAATGTCATGTCAGTATCTTATCCTTGGCTTGTTATGTGGGGCTCGACAGCATTTACGAGGACACTGGTATACGAGGATGCACTGGATTTCAAAAGAAGTGGTGTTATCAGGGAGATAATATCAATCAGAAATTAAAATATTTAGTTACCGGCTTGACTCAGTATTAGGGTTCAGAAATATACCATGGGGATGTAATATCGGGATAAAAGGACGAGAATTATCCTTTGTCCAGGTCATGGTCTTTTCAACTTTTATCTAAATGATTGCTTCTCGTATATTTTAATTATAACCTAGTTTAAATACCTACAGTATATCGAATGCTCCGTTGATCTAGTGGTCGCAAGCGCAACTGCTTAGCATGAGGTCCTGACTCCTGGGTTCGATTCCCAGGTCGGGCAAAGTGTTATTGAGTTTTTCAATCAGGATTTTTTCAGTAGCAGCAACGGAATCTGGATTTGTGCCCGGTTGATGGAAATAGGCTCGCCCCGTATTACATGGGGCTTATAACTGACGAAATGTGGGTGTACTAATTAGTAAGATGCCTATGGCATTAAGTCCGCCTCTGTACTTTTGTGCTTGAAGTGTTAAATAAATAAAATAAATAAGACTCTGCCTAACGCTTCGGGAATTACATGAATGATGTTACGTTTAATTACAGTTCCAGATAGAAAACATATCATCACACCCGAGTCGCCTGAACCCCGACCTTCTAGAAGAATGTAACCGCCTGGAAATCAAAAGAAGACTAAAAGACAATGACCTCTCCAAAACCTTAGTAACCACACTCCAAGATTTAATCACGAAGACGTACCCAGACCACAAGCTAAACCTAACCGACGAACATGTTACAAGCGTTCTAAATTGGTCTGCATCAAGAATATCAAGAATAGAAGAGCTATCATCGAATAAATATGGTTTCCTTTGGATTTTACCGAAGAACACTTCAAAAGTAGACCAGGAACTGCTCAAAAAGCTGGTGGAAATCTTGGAAGGGCTTGAAAAGTTCGACCAGGGTTCGTTAAAAGAGAATTTAAGGAGTTTTTCAGTCAATAACAATGTCAAGTTTCCAGCGTTGATGAAGATGCTTCGGTCTGTGATTAGTGGTATGGATGAGGGTCCAGGAGTTGCAGAAATGATGGACTTGTTAGGAAAGAGTCAGTCGTTAGAAAGAATTAAAGCTGTTGTACGATATTTTGCTTTTTATTTCACGAAAAGGAAGAAATCTTGTCCCGGCGTCGAACTCTTCAATTTGTGTGGAGTTGTGTTTTCAAATTTTGCAACCAGACGGCGCTAATTCAGTTTTAATACAAAACGAAGTGAACAAAGTAAAAAAATCGCACTTAGCCCTTCGAAAGTTACCTACTTAGAGCCAAACCACACGGCGCGGTGCGGCTCCGGCGCGGCGCCTGAGCGATACCGCTCCGGTTTTCTACGTACAAAAAGGTGTTGTAGTCACACGGCGCTGTGCGGTGCACTCCGGCGCCGCACAGCGCGCGCCGGCATCGAGACGAGGCGGGGAGGGGTGCAAACAGAGCGGCACCGCAGTGGCACCGCACAGTTGTTTGTTTGCGCGGCACAGGGAGAACGCATGCCGCTGCCGCCGCTGCCGCCGCTGCGGCACCGCCGCTATGCTGCACTTCCCGTGTGGTTGTCAGTGCGGCGAAATGGCTTGCGGTGCGGCGCCGCACCGCGCCGTGTGGTTTAGCTCTTAGGGTCAGCACAGACAGAGCGGCTAAATGTATGAGCATGATCTCTGCAGATACGTTTTCGTCGTGTGAAAGTATACTTGAGCATGGCATTGACACCTTAGTTTGACGTGGATCCCCTTTTTGAAATTTTCGCAAATATCTCGAAAACTAGCCAAGCTTAAAGAATGAATGAATGATAATAAATAGTTACAGATGAATGGACTGTTGTTAATTGACCATGACCATCATCATCATCTGCCTAGCCTTTTCCCAACTATATTGGGGTCGGCTTCCAGTCTAACCGGATGCAGCTGACCACGCGACCATTTAAAAAAAAGAACCGTTTTGTCCGAACACATGGTTGCGCCAACAGAGGGCGCCATCGGGTTTTCAGAAAAAATAACGTGTGTTATGAACGCGACGATCACGTATCCGCGCGACCGATCACTTTGCTCATGAGGCTCGTCGATACCTAAGTGGGTACCTATTTAAAATGGTTGTCTAGAATAAAATCTGATACAAATCCTGACAGAGTACATACTTGACGCAAAAGACTAATAAAATCCATAGGTCAATGATCACATGAAACAAAAGTATTCAAACTGTAATCTAATCATTTCTTTAATCTTTCTTTTTGAAGCCGTGGACATGTTATAGTCCATTAAGAGAGTGGTAGTAATAAAAATGAGTCAAATCTTTATTTTCATGGCTGAACAATAACTCCATGGTTTTGAGAGGACAATAAAGTGTGATTACTGGAGTATTCGTTTGAAAGATGAACCTCATGTTTATGGGGCCATTGCTAGGTCATTCAGGATAAGTGCCTTTCTAGTTTCACATGGCTAGGCTGTCGGATACGTGGTATCGAATGGAAACTGCGGAGTAGGTACCTACATAATTGCGTTTGACACATTACTACAATGGCAAATGGCAATGCCATTCATTTTGACAGTTCGACAAAATTAGATGCGATGTTTTGTTGTCGAACGGCACGTGGCGCAGTGGCTGAGCGAGTGGCTGCTGCGCTGCGTGTCGCAGGGTCGATTCTTGCACGGAACAAATATTGAAATGTCCTACAGGTAGTTGTTCTGGGTATGTCTGGCTTTTTGTGTATGTGGGTTTGTTTGTAAACGCACCTACGATACAGGAGAAATTCCTATTGTGAACCGATTTTATTTTTAATTCAATTTTTCACGGTTTTCCTTCAAAATCTTTTGGCCACACATCACATCAAAAGTGTGTTAAGTAATTGGAATGCCGGTTATGTTTAAACAACATTGTTTTTAGTATATGCGAAACCTGAATATAGTTTGTTCAGAATAAGTAACTGAATCGATTCCAATAATTTTTAAACCAAGTAATATTTTTTCCCAAAAATATTTAAAAAATTAAAAGTTGAACACCGAGCTAATTTAAGTACCTATCGCAATAATTTGGGTACCTACTGTCAAATTATTATTATCTATGCGCTCAAGACGACGCTGGAGACGCGCGCTGCGTGATGACCACGTTTTTGTGCGGACAACTAGGTAACAGAACAAGCTTATAATTTTGTGATTTTTCATGATACAGTTTTGAAATTTTGTACATAGATTCTTTACATAAAAATACTAGACACGTGTTTCAGGTTTCGCATATACTAAAACTAGTGTTGTATAGAACTTAGAACGACATACACCACGTCCACCTTATGGTGATATTCTTCCTTGATCTGTGCTAGCCTTATGAACCTATGTCCATAAGACTGTTAAATATTATCTCAGATGAGGTAGATATATTTCACTGCAGTCTGATGAAGTTCACAGGAGTAGCACTGAAGTGCATTGAAAATATTTAGAGGTGTGCTTATTGTAGGTATTTTATTTATTTATTTATTTATTTATTTAAACTTCATGTACAATAGTGATACATAGGCGGACTTAATGCCACAAGGCATTCTCTACCAGTCAACCTTTGGGTTAAAGAAGAAAACATTGTGATAGGGTACAAAATAAATATATAAAAATAACTTCTTCTGTATTTTAATATTTTTCTTTTTTGATATGTATTCTGATTGTGTTTTAATTGTATTTTTGTTAGCTTATGTAAGTTATTGTATCTTGGTGGTGGTAACATCGCATTGGCGTTATAGCTGTAAAGGTGTTATTTCATAATTTTAAATAAATAAAAAAAAAAAAAAAAAAATGTCTTCTCAAAGTTATTTCTATTTAACAACGCAGTTATTACTAGACACCCCTCTTCATTGGGACACAAAATATGTAGGTAGGTACATATTTATTCTCGTTTTCCCTGACACTAAGCAAAACCTAAAGAATACCCAAATATTATAGCACTGTTGGAATTTCAGGTTTCGGTGCTGAAGCGAGCGTTTAAAATCCAGCACTGCGCTTTTATTTTTAAACGGTTACTGAAAATGTACAAAATGAAACATTCTGAAGATTCTGAATCCATTAGATAATATGTTTTAGGAGTTTAATAAAACCAACAGATTATGAGTAACAGTATAATTTATTGAATTCCCAAATATAAATATTGAGAGAAAATATCGAGGTCGATTCTGAGTTACAATTAATTTCACAAACGAGTTTCTGACCCACACTAAACACATTTGTTTAACAGAACAGTATAAGTTGCACATCAAATAAACAATTAGTATAGGTTTAGATATAAAGAGTACCTAAGTATCTCGATCGGAAGAGAATCTTGCAATTGATTTACCACTTCTGACAAAAAGTCCAAGTAAATGGAAACATCACAATGACTGTGACTTAGACAAATAGATCTTGGTAAACGTGCGTGACATTCATCCTTGAGTGGTAAAGCAGTTACGAGGTCGACTGAGTAACTTGTTATTTTCTTCGATAGGATCTTAATGAAGTAGCTGACCAAGGCAGTTACACAACTCGGTAGAAATCGGCTCCGTGTCCCACCCATGTCAAATTGTTTATGACTGTTGTTTATGTCTGTTGTTTGTCTGTCTGTGTGTGTTTTGGCATTGCAAATCACGTCGTTCTCAAAATAGTGGTCTATCCACCTTGATCGAATAAAAGTGCGATGTATTTATTTTTGAGACAGTTGTACATTTTATTTAATTGTTTATGATATTTATTGTAGACTTTAGCAGAAGGAAGGGTCAACAGTTGCAGTAAAAGAAATAAATCAAAATGGCGGCCCTGTTCCACCGCTGACAAGAAGGCGACTACTTAGCTGTCGACAATTTTCTCGTTCAAGATCTTATGGCATTGTTCAGACCAAACGTATTGTCGGCCGCTGACTGTGAGCGTGCGTTACGCAGTTTATCGCTTTTTCATATATATTTAACTTCTCGTTCACACCGAACCAGTAACCAGTGAGCTACTCACAGTCGGCGGCGGACAATACGTTTGGTGTGAACGATGCCTTAGTGCAGTCGCCAGCGCATGAAGTGACTACAAACTGTCAAATATTATCAATCGATTTTGAACTTAGCCATTAACATTTTATGGTTTAAAATCAATTGGAGAAATTTGACAGTTTGTGGTAAATTGATGTGCTGGCGACTGAACAATAGATTGTAGGCGTAAAAGAGATAGAAATATTAATAGTTACCTAATCGTCACCGACACCGCCTCGGCCTGAAACTCTGTACTCCGTACAATCCTTTCACAGTGTATTTTACCTCTGACAACAGCAACCCAAAAGCAGCCTTATGATGACCGCGATAAAGATCACTGTAGATTTAACAGACTAGGCAGTGGCAGCGAAACACCGGCAACCTTATTACCAAAGCAATAAAGTCAAAATAACTGTGATTTTGACGGGTTCCCTTTTTGAAATCGAATGACGTTAGATCGAATAACACTTGCTCGAAAACGTTAACTCGATTGTACTTGAAATCGATAAATTATGAGCGCGACAGTTTACTATATCGATGCATCGAGGTACTGAACTGTCGTGCTCATCATTGAATTCAAGTGATATTCGATCTCACGTCATTCGATTTCAAGTAAGGAACCCGATTTTGACAGTGATACAAAGTCCTAGGTAAACAAACACGTTGCTTTTGAGAAGTTCCTAGATGCTAGCCTTACTTGTTTCTCGCTAATCGTCGGCGGTGGGACAGGGCCTGTAAGCACAACGACAGATCAAGCTATGCAAAACCAGTATACGCTAATCTCTCACTGTACGGGAAGATTGTACGAAGCGAGGTTATGTTATACTGGATATGTACAGCTTTATGTATCGCCGTAAGTACCACGACCTCTTATAGCAGTATTACTCTAATGTTATTTCAGTGTGGGAAAGAGATGGAGCTATCCAGGACGTCTAGCTCCATATCTGTCCCACACTTAAGAATTTACAACTTCATAGTGATGTGCAACCTTTTTTATAAACACATAAACCACAACAATTTTGATCAATGACTGTTTAATAAATTAACTTAAAATACATTGAGCAAAATTTTATAAAACTAAATTAAAATACAAAATTAGGCAAACTTCACACGAAAACTCAAACAAGAAGATTTACTGCAGATGTCCAAATGTTCTAACAAATCAGGAAAGCTCAACATTTAATTACATTCGAGAACGTACAGTCGCCGCATCGTTCTTTTGGCCCAAAGCCACGATCAAAACTAATGGGCCATCTTGTTTTTCCATAGACAATTCACAAAAGTTTACCAACAGCGTCCTTCTGTCAACGACATTCAAACGCCTAAAGATCCTTGCAGCACTGTATTTTCTTTATTTCTGTTTCTTTTTAAATGCCGCTTTTGATATCTGCAATAACATCTTTTACATAATCATAGAACACTGTCTTAACAAAAACTAATTAGACCAAAATAAAATTAAAACAATCGTACCTAAATAGTAAAAATTTGGTCTTGCTTTACCTAATTGATGCCGTTCGTATACAATCCATTATTATGCAAATAATATCTAAATGAGTATTGGAACTATTTAATCATAAACTTTATATGGTGTTAATTAGTGACAGAAAAAAATTGTACAAAACTAATGAGATTAATTTTATATGTTAATTAATAAATACAATAAATTATATAAATTTATTGTGAAGGGATTTTATATATTAAATCTTGTTTCGGCTGATCCCGGCTGTTATTCGTATATAGTTCTGTAAATTGACAGTCGCTTAGGTTAGTTAGTAGCCTGGGACTTTTAACCACCATTTTCATCAAGGGGCCATCCTTTAATCACGTGAAGTTTTTTTGGCCACTTTTAAAGCCCTCCCTCCCCCTGGTGATACGTCGTGCGGTTTTAGGCTACCGCTCCTCTCCCCTCCCAGCATCACGTGTATTTTTTACTATAGAAGAGACTAGATAGCTTTAAATAACCAGTCGGGTAAAAAATCGATTGCTCGGGTATTTATTATAATTAATTAGTATTGGTAAAACATATTTTACACGTCACACATTTCGTCCAATGAAAAAAATACACGTGATTGCCACATTATCACCTCCCTCCGCATCGTGATTGATCGTGATTTTTCTGACCCCGTCCCTCCGTTCAAACCTCACGTGATTATAGGACGACCCCCTAGGAGTATAGTGATACCGACACTTGGTTGTGGAAGTTAGATGGGCAGTCGCCCTTTTGTAAAATATTGTCAGCCGCAATAGTTTAGAATGGAAGCCAACCCCAACATAGTTGGGAATAATAGGCTATGCAGATGATGGTGGCGGATAAAAGGATCATTATTTTTCAAAACTCTGGCCGTTTTTCGAAAGGTCAATTTTTTGTGTCGCTTCTATAAAATTTATCATAAAATAATGGTAAAGGACAATAAAATCATTCTTTAGCGATAACATTTAAATAATTTTAGACAACTAATATGTATTTAGACAACTCTGCTTACATGTTTTTTTTCTCACAACTTGCATCAGGAACATACCGATATTACAGTGACTAGATAAATTAAACATAAATAATTTAATTGTTATTTTAATTTTGGCAAGCAACTCTTTTTGTTTTTTTTTGGTTTAGTTCATACAAACTTCTCGAATAGAAATCTCTTTTCTCCATGTTTATTTTTTCCGAACGCACATAACGCTTCCTTACAAATAATTGAAGCTATTGCTTTTTAAATTGGAAGCCCCAAATCGGAAGACATGGACAAATATCGTAAATATCGTAATGAAAAGATTTTTGATTGACCGCAAGATCAGGCAATGTTACGCAGTTACGGGCTAATACAGCCGGTTCACATTGTGAAATTACGGCCAAATACGGCCGGGTAAGATCGTGCAGTTTCGCTGAAACATTGCCGGGTAAGACTGCGCCGCACGCCGTTACGTTCAAACACCGCCGGGTAATTGTGCGCAGATAAAAACCTCCAATTATCCAAATTATAATTTCATTGCCGCCAAAATCAAAACAAAACAATAATTACAACATCTAAGTAGAAAAATCGAAGCGAATAATCGATGCTTATTGCTTAATTGAAATCGTAAAATAGTTTACAAAGAATTATTATAATATAACGACAGCATTATTAAAACTGACTTAAACATATTGATATGATTACATTTATAAGGAAAACTTTTAGAATTTATCGCTTTGCCGTTTTCTGTAGACAGAAGGTCGAAGAAAACTGAAAAACCTGGTAAAGAAAATTAGTCATTCGAATTGTGGTATTTTGAGTCGGATTTCAGAAATCGATTCGCTCAGGTAACGTTTAAACAAATTGACAACTAACTGAAATAGCTGGACTATTCGGTCACAAGTTACAATTTCTCTGACAATATTTACTTCCAGATTCCGTTGATCAGCGTTTTTTTGGTTAAATCCTATTTACTGGCCCTTTGTCCTCAGAAAACGACAACTTTGAGTAAACTTTATATAAACACTGAAATGTAACTATAATTATTTAAAAATTCACAGCAATTGAAATATGTAATAATGTAAAAATTAAATATCATCAAACATCAATTCTCACATCAGATGTAAATGTAAAACTCCACATTAATTAATTTTTCTTGAAATATAAAAACACTTACAAATAATGAAAGTACAACGATTATTTTTCAATTACATTTTATTAATAATAACTTTGAATAATATCATTTCGTTAAAATTTACAGAATAGAACGTTACGATTTGGGATTTCATTGAAGAAAATATTATGAACATATTATTTATTAAAGTAGATGAAATCATTGATACAACAGTAGGTATAATATCTACATTTTGCATAATTATTATGAATAATATGGATGTGTTTTTATGCGATACTTAGATTCGCTCTTCTTAAACCGTTAAAACATTAAGAACGAATTTTACTAACGGAACTGAAAGCGAATAGCATTTATTCTACGTACGTATATGAGCAATTTATATACCATAGCAATATTCACTGTCAATATTTCATAGCACTGGTGGCCTACCATGTCGTCTTAAAGCAGGAGTATTCCAGTGAGGGAAAGAGGTGGCGCTAGACGACCTGAATAGCTCTGTCTCTGTAACCCCCCTGATACTGACAGTGAACGCGCAACGCAGTTTTGAATGCCTGATATATCGTCCAGTTTCGTTGGTGAAAGTGGCTCTAGGCAAGATGTTTCCAATGTAGGATATTTTCCGCTCTTTCAGATTTTAAATTTCGCATAAAAACGTACCATCTATTTTTAGAAGTAGGTATATTTATTATTTTGAATAATCCTAAATCATCTAAGGCATTAAACGATCCGTTTAGTCCACGGCGGAAATATTTACTAGTTTAGTATTAAGTTCAAGTTTACAAAACTATTATAAATATTCAATATAAATACAAGTATGTATAGACGACACACGTTCATGTACACTAGTACACAGACTGGATACTCTGTAGAGATACATTTTATAAAAAACATTTATAAGGCAGATCATTTAAGGAGAGGCGATCGCGTGGAATAAATAATTACTGAAACAAAACTAAATTTAATTTTAGGCCTCATAACTCACCAACCAAAATAAAATCAACAACAAGTTATTTAAAAAAATATTGTTTGTTGAAAAATGTGTTTTGGCGACTCAATCACAGAATCTCAATTATCGCATAATATACGAGCAAGTCGCCAAGATTGTAAACGGCCTATTTCTCTTTCCCAAATCATCTGTTGTTGTCAATTAAAGAAAAAAAATACATTCATCCCACGCGATCGTAGCATTTATCTAAGAGATATAAATAAAATTATAAGAGATCACATTTTATAAATAGTCTTATAACAGTTATATAAAAGTAGGTTCGTCTGTCATAGTTCATACAGACGTTATGAGATTGCTTCGTATTATTTAGAATTTTGAATTAAGAATAAGACACCTACAATGTAGCGACTGTCTACTCTACTCGACCACCGTCAAGGTGCGCTGTCTTACCCACCCCGTAGTCTAATTGTACGCACCTATTCTATACAGTCACGTTACAGTGGCTTCTTATACATTCTATACAGCTATAAACCGTCTAATCGTCGAAATTGAACGTATCTATGATATATCCAGTTTTACTCAGTGTTATTGCTAAAAAATGTACTAGAAATGAAGCCTGAATTTTATCATTGGGTAAAGATAGGTCTAGTGCGCTATAGCTTCAGTTTTACTATGGTAAATGTTTGGTATACATTTTACTCAAGGCTTGTACGTATATGGTGTACCGAATAAATTACTCTAAGCTATATATTTACGTTTAACTGCTACGCAAACACTTACTATTTTGTGCATTATATGGGTATTTATTTGGTGCTGAATAAATGCTGAAATTGGACTTGCAGTGTATAAAATTTTGTCAGTTTTTATATCTTAAAATTACTGAAACTGGTATAGCAGTTGTATTTTAGCATGGCAATAGCGGTCATTGCCCTTTCCCTGATATCTCTTTACACGAACTGAAACCATAAACCGTGTAGATATCGTTTCTTCTGTTAATGTTCAGGATCACAATCAATGTCAATTCAGGGGCTATTAACAGGTTTGTATACGTTTTTTTAAAAGAAGAGATTCAATAAATGTATGTGGTTCAATGACCGCTATTGCCATGCTTAAATACAACTACTATAGAACTAAAAATTGCAAGATATTTGACAATCGCCAGCCCAAATATTATGGGGCGATTATGGCTAGGCAACTGCGATATCAATATAAGAAAGTAAATCAAGTATGTACCTACTTGAAGTGTCCTTATGGATTCTCATAAAAAAATCTTACCATTTTTCAATTCCAAGTTGACCCAAAGATGTCAAAATTATAAAAACCTGTTTTACCTACTGCAAGTCCTCTATACGATTAAATAAAATAATAAATAATTCTTTATTGACATAATAGGTTACAGAGACTTGTTTCAAGCCTCCGACTCCTGAACTAGTTGTAAGTCCTGTATGTCAGGAATAAGTAGATTATTTACGGTTTTCATATCATATTCTGCTACTATTATTATATTTCTGGTAAATATTGACTGGCTATTCTATATTTATTTTTATTTAAGGAATAAAAGTCTCGAATGACTGCCATTTTCTATTAACCACCTCATTGTTGTTTTTTTAATTGCAATGTTAACATGTAATTGGCAGTCAGTAAGAGAGCTTTTATTTTTTTCTATATTTTTTTAAAAATAAAGTGTGTGTCTATGTGGTCAGGATGTAACTGCCTATATGCCATTGCCAAAGAATTCAGGTGCTAAAAGAAATATTAGACAGTGATATCTAGCAGTCTTCTCCCGATATACACGGGTAAAGTATTTTAGCCAAACAATGTAATAATTCGTTGTTCCAATAAAATATCGTAAACAATTTGAGAAAAATCTTTTAGTCTTTGAAGGCATTTTTGGCAGCTTTTAGAGGTAAACTATTTTTAGGGACTATTTTTATTTTATTTTTTATATATGTATATTTTTAAGGGACGAAATTATTTAAAAAAAATTTTTATTTTGAATAACGGCTTAGAAAATAATTTATTAGTAAATATTCAATAGGAAAATTTAAAATCGGGTAATTCGTAAATATATTGACCATTTGCTAATAAATTCGCGCAGTCTGTTCCCAATTCATGTTATATTCGTTTTAATTCAATGTATATTGATTCTGTAAAGAGCAATTCTTTATTATTTATATATATTTTGCCCTACATTATATCCACTTTCATTCATTTTCATGGCCACTTATTATTTTACGTACCACATATTTTTGCCTTATTTAAAAAAGACTTTTAACTTGCCATAACCATAATATACGGTATGACATAAATATCAATAGTATTAATCGAAATGGTTCCATTATTTAAGTAATGTAGGTAAGTATATTTTACAATATTCCAAATCCAGTAAATACATTAACCAGAGTGGCATTTACCTATATATATTTTCTCAGAAAGTGCTCAGAAAATATTCGTTCGTAGCACTATGTGATTTATAGAGAAAAGTATGAAGAAACAGAGGTAGAAATATTCGATGATAGAAGATTAGATTGCTGAAGAAAATACATTTTTACCGTAAAGGTATTCATAAAGTCGTAAGAGAGATATTAAAGAAGTTTCGTGCTGTATTATGGTTTCAAACAGTCGACTTGTTTTTGCCTTACAAGAATTTGGCAAATATCTAATTTTAACACATTTAAAATGAAGTGACTAAGCATCTATGTTTAGCTTGCCACTCTTAGTTT
The DNA here is from genome assembly GCA_910589295.1 of Noctua janthe. Classification (NCBI taxonomy): domain Eukaryota; kingdom Metazoa; phylum Arthropoda; class Insecta; order Lepidoptera; family Noctuidae; genus Noctua; species Noctua janthe. The sequence continues at coordinate 3,640,613 of OU342556.1, read as the reverse complement.
TTTCTACGTTGTCAAAGAAATAGAATCAATTTACAATCGATTCATAAATCACATTCGGTAAGTATTCTTGATAACGGAATCGTATGAACAATGGCAATGCTCTGAGGGTCTCAACAAGTGACTATCAATTTCGAAGCGTTTTGTATTTCGAGAACGACTGTCTTCAGGATGGACATTATCCTTTCCGATAGATTGTGTCAGTTTGGATTCTTCCATTACTTAGGGGGCGTCCATTAATTAATTCAGTCGATTTTGTTGATTTTTTCGACTTGAGATTTTTCAAAATGCTTATCTTCGTGTAAATACGTTAATCTGTGTTTGATTGCATTGGATTTTTTTGAAAAAAAAAAGAACATTATTTGCTTATTTTTTTTTTCTTTTGTAAGATTTAGCCACATTTTAGTGGAGAAACACGTTTAAGACCTTTAGGTGAGATTCGGCTCGACCTCCTCCCCCCCCCCTCTTAAACGCCTCACGTTACTAATGGACGCCCCCTTATCGCTGATAGAATGTCACTTTGCCTAGGCCCTCAGTTCAGCTTGACAGCTGTCACATGCGCCGAAACCGATTCGATTTCGATTGCGTATCGAGTGTAGTCAAGTTCATTACTGCATCTATAAGTGACGCTTATATCAATCACATAGTTATCTCTTATAAAGAGGTCAAAGCTCCACCTTTAGAAATCGATGTTCTGATTTTTCTTTCATTTTTCAGTTAGATAGTCATAGTTTTATATAATAATAATATCTTTTATCTATACCTAAGTGGGATCACACTTAATATATTTTGGGACATTGAATACATAGTTATATTTTAAACATATTTTCTTATTTATATTGATTATTTAACTATAGACGAAAAATATATTGTTATGCGTAAAATTCTGTTTAAATATTTTAAAATAGTAGCTATTTAGAATAAGAGTTCTATATCTATAAAAAAGGTTTTATATATGGAAGAAAAATCAGATTCGAATTTTCGAACAGTTAAGCAAGGCCATCCCCTTCGGAGCGGCCTCGCCGTCGTCACTGAAGTTCCTTTACAGCCTGGAGGATCCTCTTGACGTGTCCTACCTTGGTCACTCCAAGGTCTTTGAGATCCCTCCTGGCTAGAGACAAGAGCTCCCGTCCTGTGACGTCATGTTTAGCGAAAGCCTCAGAGTACTCGCTAAGCTGGAGTGACTCCAACCAGTTCTGGACCTCTTTGACTCCCCAGCATCGAACTTGTGCGGCCGTGAAAGTAGAGGTCGGTCCTTCGGAGACGCTTCGACGTCCCCTCAGCCAGCGATTGCCCTTCTTTTGGACCTAAGGACCAGGTGAAAGGGACTGATGAAATGGCTGGGGTTACAGTTGTGTTGTGTGAGGTTCTCGTAGTGGTTTTAGTTTTTGGATGGCATGCGGTGTTGGTGCTAAGAGGCGTAGTGAAAGGAAAAGATAGCTCTTTCCAAATTATCACAGCTATTGAGCTTAGATGAAAGTAATATCGTATGAAACTTCTTAATTTCATTTTGGTACATGTTAGTTGATTTATTAGTTTACTCATAAATCCGATCTTATAGTATTTCTTGAGGCCTTGATAATAGAAAAAGTATCATAGGTCTTACTAAGAACTAGAAATACGAGTACAGTCGGATCCCATCTAATGAGAGTCTACGATACGGTTTAGGGATTCTAACGGGCGATTCGAACTGGGGACATGGACGTGAAATAAAGCACCGTTAGTTAATACGGCCAGAATATATTTTTATTTAAAGCTATGTGCTTGTGCATTATTAGAATTGTATTCATGCTATCGGTGGAAAGAACATTGTATAGAAAAGTGAAGCCTAGACTAAAAATTAATAATGCTTTTGTTGTATTATCTGATAGTTTTTGCAGTCAAGAAACTTATAAAAATGTCATCTTTCTAAACAAAACTGTACCATTATTGACCTTTACTTAAATTTTTGACGATTTCGAACTCTAGAACCATGGTTTGTCCTAGAGTCCTAAGCTATGGTAAAAGCTTTCGTTACGATGTCCATTCCACCGTTTAAAAAATAGAAAAGAAAAATGGCATTATTTCGTCTTTTGTTTGTTTGGATGTTTCTTTTGTTAAGATTTGAACTGGCTGAAATGCGCGATTTCCTCTAAAAAACATGTTGTGAATGTAATAGTGATCAAAATATACCTCGTCAGTATGCAAGAATGCGTATCCATCGTGCAGAGTGGCTCTTGAGAGATGCGTGCGCAGTGACGAGGCGGCACCTGCGCCGGCGCCAGTTATTCCACCACTTTCAACTAGTTCATGGCAGCTCTCCACCTAGACAAACATGGTAAGGAGTCAACAAACTGTTTATTAGATTATTCCAGATTTATTGGAAACATAATTTTGCTTTGCTTATCAAAGGCAAGGAATGCATTGAAATATATTTCTCAGTAAGACCAGTTTGTCACCGCTTCCTACTAGCATTGGTGTAGACCGGTACAACAGACGCATCAACATATTTCGTCAGGAAACTCTAAATTGTGACGGCTCTTAGCAGGACCTTTTGAAAAATAGTTTTCGCAGCGCTGTCACCCGTGAGGAAGTCGAAAATAATGTCACGGGAACGAACTGCCGCAAAAGATCCCATGGTCTATCCGTGTGCAAAAGATCCAAAGCCGTTCAGCTCCTAGGGCATGAAAAGACAACAGACAGACATATAGAGTTACTCAAGCATTTATAATATTAAGTATGGATTATAAAATTTGTAAAGTTACCAGTGTAGCCAGCAGTCTCCGCAGCTGTGGCGCCGGCAGCAGTTTCCCATCAGAGTCTTGCAGTGCATCAGCGTGCGCAGCGACGCGTCGAGCCAACGATACTCCCTGAGAGACTCCACCGCAAGCTGAGGTCTCGCTTATGCATGACAGTTTCACCTGTGATAGAAGAGTTTTATTGACAAGGATCCAGTAGCGAAGGGTCAATGTTTGTGAGAGGTAAGCCGGAGTACGTATCTTTAATGTGATCTTATTATTTGTCTATAGAATATTGACTGTGCTAATTTTTAAAGGGAATCCGGTAGGAATCGGGTTGTATGGAACCTTCACCACTGCAAGGATCCGACTTTTAAATATGATTTAAATTTGTCCAAATTATCACAGTCGAAGTAGCTTGATAGAAAAATGTTTTGAGTTCGACGATTTAGAGACTGGATCTGTATTCGTCGAAGATCAAATCTTAGCTTAGCTTTTTTGAAGAGAATTGTTTGGTCTTTTGATTCGGATTGGGGCTTTTAATTCTAACACATTTCCGATCCAGAAACGGACCGCTAAGGTGTTAGGACCTTACCAAGTTATACTTACATGTTTAACAAGCGTGTTGACGTCATCCAACAACGCCAGCAGTTGAGAGCTCTCAGAAGGAGACAACGCTACACGAGGGCTGCCCGGACCGCCGCCAGCGCCTTGTCCAGCGAGCGCACTCGCTTTGAGTTGCTGCTTCTCGTCCCAGGTTCTGAATGACGCAACGGTTTATACAGTGCTCGAATATTGTTTCTTTTTTTAAGAAACGTAGGTACTAAGAGCAATAAGTGCAAGAAGCTTTCTTGAGAAACGTGAAGATTGGAGACTGATAGCATTAGGTTATAAAAGCCACATTCTTTCCAATTGCGCAATATATTTTTCGCCACAATTCGAAGAATTTTGACAGAAATACATCCATTGCTTCTTTATGCTTAAATAATTTTATCTGCTCTATAAAGTAAATAAAGCAAAGACGTTTGTTGAATTATCAAAATTGTTTGGCTGCTGCGCTGCGTGTTGCAGTTTCGATTCCCGCCACGGAACAAATATTTATATGGCCTGCAGGCAGTTGTTCCAGGTCTGGCTGTTTGTGTATGTGAGTTTAAATGTTTGTAAACGCACCCACGATACAGGAGAAATTCATAGTGTAGGGCAACGTTTTTTTTTAAATAAATAAAATATTTATTAGGTACCCCGCTGTTCTTTGATAAACCTCTGGCCACATAATTTTTCTTGTGAATTTTAGAATATTGTTTACCATTTCAGTTTCTACTAAACCGGATTCTCATCTTCTTTACCGTGAATCATTAACTTACTACTTTCCACTACTGAATATCAAAAATAAAAACATTCACCACTGACCTAAACTTCACTAACCTAAGACTAGTTTCAAGAGCTCTGGAGCGGCACAACATCTGGGCTCTGTTCTTATGTATGATCCTGACGCATCCGGGGGGTTGCAGCCAAGCTTCTCCATCAACTTGGACTGGTACGCACTCTTCGCCCAGGATGTTGATCTGGACTGCACGGCATTGGGCGATCCGGTGTTTTTGGAGGTTGATGAGTCGGGATGCTGCCATTTGGGCTGACCCGAATACCGCTACGACCTGAATAAAAAGTTGAGTAATTAGTCTTTTGGTACTGAATTTGGTCTTTGTGGTTGAAAATGTTACACAATATGTTCACCTATACGTCTTCAACAAAAGGGGCTGCTTACTAGTTATTTTCTTCAATTACTTTATAATTGCGAATCAATTTCAAGTTAAAAACATCAGGGGCACAGACACTAACCTCAAGAATCCGATCGTCAAAGGAGGGAGCGAGGAAGAGGTCATCCCCTCTAGTTCCTCCCCAGAAGTTGGTTCCTCCCATAAATGAGGGTATGTTCAGGACGACGATACCCTGTAACTCTGGTAGGGGAATCCTTTGGCCGTCACATTCCAGCTGTACCCTTTGTCCAAGATGCCTGGAAAGTAGGTTTTTATTGTAGAATTACCGAAGATTCTTCTTCGTTGTTTCGAAAATAAGGTAAGAACTCTAAACTTAAAGAACTCTGCCAGCTCGATAGCGTTACTAGTGGCCTTTGGCCTCGGATAGGTCCTTCAAGGTGCAGATAGGGTTGCACAAGGAACAGGACAGGAGGTGAATGTGAAGCGAACCGAATCGAAACCGAAGAATTATGATATGAGATGTGCGCTCACCGTACTTAAATAGGTTGGGTGAATATGTGCGCATAATGAAATGAAAACTGATTCCTAGGTTACTTATACACGATCTTTTAATGCGGGGTGAGTGATATCAGTATAAGTGAGTCAGACAATACTATTCAAATGTCAATGTCAACGAAACGGAAACATGACCATATTTTGGTGCGGTTGGGTGATTCTAAGAATCTTTAGTAGTAACAACGAACAATAAAAACTCTAACTACCTACTACAAGTGGTCATAAAAGTAGTAAGTATACTTTTCCAGTTGTACTACAATGGAAATGATACTGTTTGGTTTATGGAAGCATAAAATAAGTACTCCACAGAGTTTCAATTCTGTATGAGAACACTCGAGTGGAATAAGGTCAAGATGGCGTAGCAATATTAAGGATTTTGATGGCTAGAAAATGTATTTTACTTAAACAAACAAAACACCTTTATAGCTTCGTAGTCGCATCGACTTTGATATGATCCGGGAACATTACTAGATGGAAGTTTTGTGGCCAGTAACAAAGAAAACAAAAGGTTGACGAAAATATTAAAAACGTCTCACCTGTAAGTCCTATTCACCCACTCCTTAGACCCAAGGACTCCATACCACATATAATTCCGTGCCCTCGATCGACACTTTTCGGGATGCTCCTCCCTCTTATTATGGAAGTCCAAGGTAATCTTCGCATCAATCCCGATTCCAAAGTAATTGTTCATCACAGCCCTCTCATAGAACCCTTCTAGGAGCGTCTCGTCAGGGTCCATGAGAGGACTAACTGCGGCACATAGGGCATCGGCATTGGCTAGCAGACATTGGCTGATGAAGCCTTGGGTGACGTGAGGCCAGGCTGGTAGTTGGACCAAAGGGTTGATAATAGGCAGTTTCTTGGCCTTATCGTTTGCCTCTTTAGATCCAAGGCCGCTGGTTGCGCCACCTTCACCCCATATTGAGGACACAGATGTTGATAGTCTAGAAAGGAACAGTTGCTGCAATAGTTGTAGATATTTTCTTAGTATTAATGGGAAAATAAAATGGCAGAGTTGTAGTTGTAATAAAATTTTATAACAAATAGATGGGGCATTATTTGCGACTCACATTCTCGATACTGAAAATGCAAATAAGCACAAATGCAACAATATATTCAGTGCACGAGGGAACTTTTGAAATATAGCTCTAATATTAAATAAAAGGAAAGAAAACGAAATTAAAGGTATGTATGCACAAGAATATTTCTTAGAGATCTTGAGAAAACATCGGAAAAAAGTAACTACATTATTAGGAAAACGTTGTTTTCATTCGAAAGCGTCTCGGCTCGAGCCTGCCAGCTTTACATACATTTTCTAGTTGAATACACAACAAAAAATACGGTTGTCTCTGAGAAAATTCCGTAGAAACAATATTTAGATTCGTTTGAAAAAGCCCAAAAATATGAAACCTCTTTGTATAAATAGAGATAATAAAAATGTAGGCGTATGATCAATGTTTTATTTAAATGACTGGCTAACAAAACGTTCTTTAAAGATATTTTGAGGTTGATACTACAATTCTTTATTCATGTTTGTACGAGTATGTCTCAGACATGATTTGTTTTTGCGTTCACGTCTATCTTTTGCCCGGAGGCTCAATGAGGTTTAAATTATTTGATCAAATTGGATGATTTCAATTTACATTACGTAAAAGCTTTTCCATAGTAATTTTGTGAGGCAGCAAGTCGCAACTAACAAAATACTTTCTTTGAATAATGGGGAATCTAGCGATAACTAAAAGTAAACTTACTTGTCAGGTTCTCCCGGCTTGAAGAGGCTTCCACATGATATCCTCCTTGTAGCCGCAGGAGAGCAGCTCAAGAACTTCCCATATTCAGGATCTGTCTGTCCCAAAAGCTTTGGATTGTCCGATTGTCTCCTTTCCCTAGTGGTACCTATACTTGGCTCTGGAGAATTCACGCTAAGAGTATCAGTACCCTGATCAAAGATATCACTTAGGACTGAAGCCATACGGCTTGGGCAAGTCTTCAAGCTCTTCTTGTCTTCACTATGTGAAGGCGAAGGTGGTTCCACTACAACACTTACTTGCGGAAAACCGCCTACATCGGGAGTAGGCTGCTGCATATGCTCGTCACAAATCAGTCTTGGAGGTTCCATATAGTTAGGCGTCTCAACACTTTTGACACTGAGTGTTTCCTCTGCCGTTTTTGGAAGCAGATGTATTAGGCTTACATCTTCAACCACGCGTTTCTTTAAACTCTTCCTTAGCTGCTTCTTAAAAGACTTCCTCGCTATATCGTTCCCTTCTTCAAAATGTGCGAGACTACAGTACTTGATCTGTTCGTCTTTTTTCGTTGCATTTTCGATGTAGAATACTCTGTTCTCAAACCCGAACTTCTCCGCTTCGGTATCTTTGGGTTTCTTCATTTTCGATATGTATTTCAGTTTTGCCTCGTTGTTCTTCTCGAGGCTTGGGTTTCGACTGTCCATGGCGATGTCCGACACAGTATCGGATGTAAAAAGAGTTGTGTCATCAGTGTACGTTTCGTTTTCACCGTTCTTCCCCATCATAGCCAACAACACTTCCTGACCAAGCATTGAACTGATATCATCCATGATAGATTCTCCGTGTAAAGTTTCGGAGTTGACGTAAGTCGTTTCTGATATTTCAGGAGAGTCGATATGCCCGATACCCATACCACCGGCTTCTTCCATATCTTCTGGTTTAGAATCGATTATTTCCGATATTAAGCTAAAATCGTCGCTAATGTTGGACCCATCTGAGCTGCTGGCTTCGATCTCCAGGTCTACGCTAGAAAGCCGTCGGTCGGGCGTACACTCGCCGCTGGCCGGGGTCACTCTCGCACTTACCTCGTAATGTTCCTCATCGGTATACGGTTTGTCAGTATCTATAATAGTCAATTGGTCCGATTCATAAGTATCTCCCTGTAATATCGATTTCTTATCGCTATCGTCAGAGACAACTAGGTTAGGTATAGTTAGACTACTGCTATTATATGTGCGCTCTAGTTCTGGCCTCAGGAGGTTCTTGCAGGAGCTAGTATCACAGTAAGAGAGGTTTGACAGCGAGAGCCGGTCCTGAGGCGAGGCGGAGCTGGTCTTACGTTCCGGTTTGTTGTCGACGTCTAACTTGTAGTTACCCGTTGGGTTTGAATTTATTAATTTAACTATATCTTCATCTACGTCTGGAATGCTGTTGAAGAAAGGACAACCATTGAGTATTTACCATCTAGAGTTAAGGCCACTTGTTTTTGCTCTTGTTTTATGTAAGTCCTCAAAAGTTCAGTTGTATGGACATTAAGGACATTATATAAGTGGATCATGTTAAAATAAAATATTCTGGACAGCACCGCACTCACATTGTATGTCACACGGGTCTGCAATCGCCTATTTTACCAATTTCATTACGTAGACTCAAGCAAAGACACACACTCAACAGTCAATCGTAGTATCACTTACTTGTCTGGTTGCAGCGAAGCAGCAGAGATGGCGCTGGCCGCTGACGAGCGGCGACTATCAGCGAATGCCCTGGGCACCGGCAAAGCTGACATGTCGGGTGCACTCGGAGTAGGCGGCACTTGTCCCGTTGGCCCTGCCCCTTCTACTGCCGGACCTGCACTGCTGGAACCCTCGCATGTGTCACAAGAGTCCCCTTCTTGTGATACACCCTGCATCAAATAATGTTGCAATTCATTAAGAAATGGTAAATGTTACGTAACACGTGTTTGAATTATGGTATTGTCTCTCTCTCTTGCAATTATAGTTTGACAGTGAGAGGAGTACTGTTTTTCCAAAGTATGTGGGGTCAGGTCTGCAGGGCTGCTGGTCACACTGTTTTTTCGATCGACATTTTTGGTCCTTTTGAGTTCGCATTTGGTCTTTAGATTCGGTTACTGGAGTTTTTAATTGAGTAGTTGTGCCTGTAGTACAAGAATTGCAAGGAACTTAATTCTTTTTATTTGTGCTGTTGAAAGATTTAAAGGGCGACATAGTAACCTACTTACCGCAATAGTACATCTATTGCGGTAAGTAGGTTACTATGTCGAGTTAAATTTGAAGCCAAATTCCTAAACAAATACTATTCTAATTTGTTTTCTTTTCGAGCTTTCAAAATTGAAAGCTTAAATCAAAAGTACATATTACGTACAATATCTTTGGTTTTCAATGGCAAAGAAAGATTTTATCGCATTACAGCTTGGAGCTAAGCCATGAACCGAACTATGTCACGGGTTTCTTTAAAAGATAAGATGCGAAACGAGATTAAAAGTGAAAAGATCTGGAGTAGGAAGTAGGTACAATATCTTGTAATCTCACCAAGTTTAATAAGCTTAAAAATAAAAAAGCTCGTTGACGTAAAGATGTGAAAAGTACTGCAGAGCTAAGGACAAATAAGTTAACTGAATTATACTATTATAACTACGTAAAACTTGAGCCACTCGATAATCTACTTTATCTACTGAGAAATGTAATGGCAAAGGACATGCTGGCAAGAATGTTTGTCAACTATCTGTGTGTTTTCACTAACGTCAAGCAAAGCAACGTTTTTACTGATCCCTAAGTAATATTTCCCGTTTCATCACTCGTTTCTTAGTTGACAAAGTTTCAAAAACTACATTTTCATTAAAATGCATTTTTACTGCTAGTTTAATGTCTGACAGTATTGTTATAAATCTTGGGCAAGGGAACCCTTCTTTAGTTTCCTAAGGGTTCAACATTAGTGGCTCGGCGTCGCTGTCGCGTCTTTAGTCTTGCCTAGTGACCCCTAAAATGCTGTTTTACGCTTTAAGCGTGAGCATTTTCACTCACACTACTTCGCGTAGTTTTAGCGAAAACGGGCATTAGCATTAGTAACTTATCTTATAATGAAATAGGTGGTAGAATCTAGCACACACCTGCGGGTACACCTGAGTGAGCGTGCGCAGTAGAGAGCGAAGTGCGCGCCGTACGCTGTCAGCGCGCCCGGCCAGCGCGCAACCGCGCACTGCCCAGTTTAGTTGCTCCTGCGCATAGAACAAAATCTTTAAGTATTTCAAAATAATGTACCGCTAGCAACGTGTTACCGCTTGGCTACAGGTCACATGTTCAAACGATACGCGTATTGCGACAGCGACTGCGGGAAGAATAAATTAAAGAAATTGCTGAAAGAGCATGAGAACACGCCCGAGACACCACGACGCGACCGATTCGCGCGTCGAAAACAGGGACACATACGCGTGTCACTTCTTCCAAGTCGCATCAACTAAGGTCGTGAATAGGGCGTTGGATTGGGTCATAGTATCTATCATGTTCCTGAAAGCGTACCTTTTCAGTCTTTTCGATACTGCCTTTCTCGGCAACTGGTTGTGCTTCAGGCTCACTGTCACTCGTCGTCTCCACTGGCTCCCATGACCTAAACACACAATTATGTATTTGGTACAAAACCATGTTACAACGATACAACACTACAATTGAAAGAGGGTTTGAACTTTTTTCTATGGAAGCTGGCATTGTCACCCCATCGCCATTTCAATCAGAAACTGAATTATGTGTAGTAGACACTAAAAGAAAAACAAATTGACCAAAAAAGTGATGCCCTAAAGTGACGCGATGCCGAGTTATTTGAAGGAATATATATATATATATATATATATATATATATACGAAGTAAGCTGCGTAGCGAATATATATATATATATATATATATGAGAACTTTACCTCCAAAGAACACAATGGTGATGGGGTGACTTTGACTTCCAAAAGTGCCTTTTAATGGCCTAATTGAAATAAATGCTTTGACTTTGACGTTATGTTACGCTGTTTTATAGTCTTTAAGGAAGAACAAGCAGAACCCTAAATGGCCAAAAGCTTAGACAAACTGTCTCCCCAGCATACTCACTTGCACCTCGCATGATCATGCGCGAGATGCGCGCGCGCATGCAGCAGCAGCGACACGGCGCGCCGCAGCCGGTGGGCCGCGCGCGCCGCCCCGCCCCCCGTGCGCTCCCCCACAGCCGCCAGGCGAGCGCAGCCCGCGCGGAGGGATGTGCTCGCTACGCAGCTTACTTCTCCTGCCTGGGTCGGTAGAAAAGAGGTTTGATACAAGGTCTTCTTATCGTATCAATGACAAAAACTTTTAAAACTTCAGCCACGCGAACCCCGCTCATCACAGGTCGCAGGTCGTCGTACGACGAATGGACGGTTACTTGGAAGAAACTTGTAGGGCATCCATCAGAAAGGGACTCGTGATTTTAAACATACTGACGTTGTTGTACAGCTTTGGCGGAAAGTTTTAAGGTTTTTGGAGTTTTAGGATCAGGTTGCCTACCATGATGTCTTAAAGCAGGAGTAATTCCAGTGTGTGTTCCAGTGTGTTCTGTAAAGCTCTGTCTCTTTCCCACACTGAAATAACTTCTGCTTGAAGACGTCATAGTAACCCCCAGGTTGTCGCAGTACGTATCCCTAATTTTCTCACTGGTCTACTAATTGTTTTATTTATTACATTTAGTTCAGCATAATCCATTAATACTAAACTAAGTACCTAATCCTTTTACTCCGTCTTATACTCTCGTCTCACTAAGAGAACCTCATCTCTCTAAGACTGTACAAACAACTGCAAAAGGAAAAATAATAATCATGGCAAAAAAATTAAGTACACAGAAGAAAGCCTTACCTGCATGATATCCTGCAAGTTCCTCAGCAGCGAGTTCTCCTCCAGTAAATCGGGAGGCACGGGAGGTGGCGGGGGGGCTGACACGGAGCGCTCGAACGTCATTATTGACCACCTGGTTACCAAAGAAAGTATTACAAGGATTCCAAGTACAAATTATGTTTATCTTACTCCTACGTAACTCCTAGTCCTAGTTAAATTGTGTCTCTGGGACTTCATTTTCTCGGTGCTTTTCTTGTGGTCGCTACTGTTGAATATCGCTTTTAGGAGATACAGTGGGTTGGGTATAGTGTGGCAGGCTTGTCCCAAGAAAAAGGATCCCAAGGTTCAACCCGCCTTTTCCCATAACTCTACAGTGTGAGTTTGTCACAGAACAAAAATTTGAAGACATATATGGCATCCAACTGCACCCGCACTGGGCTCGCATGGTGCATTATAGCTGACTCCCTCTCACAGAAAACCTGTGAACCAGCAGTGGGGACGCTATAGGCTGATTTTGTATGTTGAATGCTGGCTAGGTAGCCAACAGCGTGGATTTTGATAGCATAACATAGATCATAGGCTTTCTAAGTAAATTGGACTATTAATAAAAGTTTTTAAACTTGAAGAAAACAGAGCTTAATATAAAGCTCAGCGAAAAAGGTCAAAAAGTTTTATAGTATGTATTAGGGAAAGTCCAATTTATTCAATTATTGGCATATGAACGGAAACGTGGCTTAAGGAGGTTTGGCGCGAAGCCAAGATGACTCAAAAATTGGCTCATTCAATATTTCTGTGCGGAGAAAGTCGACATTCAATCTTTGGGCTTAACATTTATTACGTTTACGTAAAATTCTTTATTGAATAGAAATAACATTCTAATCTAGCCCTGGATTTCTCACTTTTCTATACTGAGTAATATTATGAAGACGTAAAGTTTGTAAGCTGGGATGTAGGGAGTAATCTTCGGAAAAGCTGATAGGATTCCGAAAATTCTTTCAGTAATAAAACGCTACATTATCCTCATGGGATAATTTTCGACCATAAGGCGAGCAAAGCCACGGGCAAAAGCTAGTTATAAGCCACGGACAAAAGCTAGTTATATGTTTACAATTTGGAATTCTAGAAGTAGGTATCGCAAGTTATAACTTGAAAGTTCTCTTTCTGTCTCAGTGGCTTTACAAATAAATCGTTATAATCTGTTTGATTCTCACATTCTTTTCCTTAGGGACTATTGACAACTATCAGTTCACCATTTGGCTCGTAAAAAGAACTCCATACTCGTGGACCCTCACAATAAATATACATCAGCCACTGCGACAAAACCTTGCTCGCACTATCATAGCCTTACCTGTCTAGCATCTTAGTGGAAGCCCTCTCATATCGTTCGATGAGGATCTGGAGGTTGGCTGCGTCGTCACAGGAGGCTCCCCAGCCCAGCACTCGCGCCAGGTCGTTACCCGTACCCAGGGGAAGAACTGCAGTCTGGACCTGTCGCTGAGAAGAGATGAAGTGTTAAACTGGCTCAGCCTTTTCTATGGCAAATTACTTTGAGTATAGCGACTTCCTTACTTAATCCTGTTAGAACAATATTTCCTTATTTTACTGTGTCCTTAGTCACACTTTGCCTAAAAATACCTTCCCACATTAATGTAAGGATGTAAGCGAGCGATCGCCCTTATTGACACGAAATCGACTTGAGCTGATCACGTATTACCACATATATTTTCACATTTGTTTCGGCGCAGTGTGCAGTAGCATCATCCGAACCGATTAGAGGCGAATACGGACTTTTTTGGGATTACTGTAAAGACCAATCTTTCTGACGGGTTCAAGCCGATTCTGCGTGGATATCAGCTCTACTTACTCCCTAAAGAACACGTTATACTCACATGCATATCCAGCTTATCGACCTCCTGCAGCACCCACCCCACGGACCCATCCCCCGAGCAGACCAGCACCCTCAGGGGGGCGAAGTGCCTGAACAGCCGGAGCCCTAGCCGAGGTCCGGCCCCGCTCAGCTCGAACACTTGTGCAGGATTCAGAAGCTGCTTGAAACGACGAAGGAACTTCACGCCTTGGTTGTCGCCTGGGGAGATAGAGATAGCGTTAATATGAGAATGAAAATCGAATAGCTTGCCAAAATTGTTGCCAAATATTACATTTCTTTTCAAGGTCACCTTCCAACTGAAAGGCTAGACTGTTTTCATGAATTAATAAAAGTATCTGCACTGCTGATATTTTTTTTTCTCAAAACTAGAATTGCAGTGGAAGGAGTGGAGGGGGGAGGCCTTTGCCTAGGAGTGGAACAGAAAAGGCTAGAAAAAAAACTACGATAGCGACAATAATACTTTAAATACCTACTCATGAGTCCATACGACAGTAGGTATGATACAAAAAATTTGTTCAGTGAACCAAAAGACACAAAGATATGGTAAAAACATAGCCAAAATCTCCCCAGGGATGTGCCTATAACAGGCGTTTCACAGAGGCAGCTCCGGACAGGTCTTTTAAGAGGAAACGGTGTGTCCTCCCATGTGCGGATGGTGACCACCGAGGTGGTTTTAGTGAGGTAGAAATCCCACACTCCCCGGTCTTATCACCAAAGACCGGTCGCTTTTTAAAGGTGTCCCTTTCTGCAATTGTTCCTAGAAGCTTAACTTAATATAACTAACCTGATCTAGAGTTAACGAACACAATAAGCGGGCTAGCATTGGGAGGCCTGTCAGGGACCCAGGCATCGTCGGGCCCCACGGAGTGGAGGCGCGTGGGGGGCACGACTGACGCACGCGCCGGGCCCAGCGAGCACGACGCGCGCCACGTCGGCTTGCACGCCGCGTGCACGCAGCGGCGGCACCACACGCATCGGAAGTCTTGTAGTCTGGGAACAAGAGGGAATGATTTAGAACTTATAATAATAAGTACAGTATTTTTTAGGGGGGGTTTTTTAAAAGATTATGAGGAAGATGGAGGAGTGTGTGCACTGTACACTCTACTGCAAGTTAGTGGTAATACTTAAACTATAAAAATATTCCTTCTAGTTAGACATAAACGGTGTAGGAGCACATTATGTGGGAACCGGTATGTCCTAGAGCCAAAAATTCGAAGACTTGTGACATTCACCAACCTGCACTGTGCCCACGTGTTCGATAATGGCCCACTCCTTCACACAGAAAGGGGAACCTCTGTCCCTGCATTGGGAACATAACAGGCTGATATTGCTACATAGTAGTACCTATATCAGAATATTATCCATAGTACACATTTACACTACAATTTTCCATAACAAATCACGTGTTATGGACGACTCACTACCCGTTCCATCACGGAGTTACATAAATCGGTCATTTACAAACCTTTCCGAGTGACGAATGGTTGCGCATCGACATTTCTATTCAAATGCCAAAAGCCGATTATAGGCACTAATGGTTTGCCTTGTATTGTGACGAATACTAAACAGATGTGACTTGCGAAAGGGCTTATTTTTCCGCAAAATTTGTTTGGATAAACTAAATAAGAAGCTTTACGTAGGGCAAAAACATCCCATTCATGTTTTTGATTCAATTTGGAAATTATACATAACATAACATCACGCCTGTTATCCTGGAAGTGTTAGGCAGAGCTGAACCTAAAGGTTCGTTCACATTATGTCGGGCCGCAGCAGGGTGGAGCGGTACGCAACGCAGCTCAAAATGATTACTTAGCACAATACGGCGGAATATACGGCCTGCTGCGCTCCGGCATAGTGTGCGATAGTTCATATAAAATACATACGAGTGATTTGACCGGATTTTTGCGCTGTGACCCGACCTGCTGCGGCCGGACATAATCTGTGCGAACCTTAATAGTACACCCACAATTTGCCATTTATCGCTGTATAGCTGCCCCACTACTGGGTCTCTTCTCATGCAGATACAGTAAGTGCATTTAACGCCACGCTTGCTCAAATTTGATTTTCCGACTTATAACTACAGAGGAGCTCGTGGCTAAATAATAACAGCCGCTCGGATCGATCTTTAGGTTAAGCCGTGCTTGCCTAGGTTGGTCTGTGGATGGGTGACCACCTATTACATACCGAGTTCCCTCCGTGCCTCGGAAAGCACGTTAAGCCGTTGGTCCCGGGTGTCATTTGTAGATCTTTGACAGTCGTTACTGGTAGTCAGTGGCCCAAAAAGTCTGACAACCAGTCTTACCAAGGGGTATCGTATTACCCAGTACTGGGTTGTGGAGGTCAGATAGGCAGTCGCTCCATGTTAAATACTGGTATTCAGCTGCATCCGGTTAGACTGGAAGCCGACCTCAACATAGTTGGGAAAAGGCTAGGTAGATGATGATCAATTATAACTACAGTTTTCCTTCACTAGCCTTAGTGATGTCTAAGATAAACTGTCACATTGGTACTTGCTCGGATTTGAACCTACAACCTCGTGCATGAGAGAATGAAAATCGAACCCTCAAGGGACATCATCCAGGGGCTGCCTTCAAGAGGCTCTTGCCCAACCTGAGGGGTCCAAACGCCTCCTGCCGGAGGCTCTACGCAGGGGTCGTGCGGTCCATGGCCCTTTACGGGGCCCCGGTGTGGGCGCGTTCTTTGAGGCGGCAAGCCGCCCACTACCTGAACGCGCCCCAAAAGGTGATAGCCATAAGGCTAATCCGGGGGTACCGCACGATCTCCGGCGAGGCGGCTAGCCTCCTTGCCGGATTGCCGCCATGGGATCTGGAGGCGATAGTCCTCGCGCGCCTGCATGAATGGCGCGCGGAAGCACTATGTCGGGGGGAAACTCCGCTGCCGCGACAAATTGCCGCTCAGCGGACAGACCTCCGGCGTGATCTCATGGCGACATGGAGAGAGCGACTGTCGCAACCCCGTGCAGGACACGCCACCATAGTGGCGATAAGTCCCCTCTTTGAGGAGTGGCTAGAGAGGCGCCACGGCGCCCTCACCTACCGCCTGACGCAGGTCCTCACCGGACACGGTTGTTTCGGGAGGTTCCTGCACCGAATCGGGCGGGAGGAAACGCCCGGGTGTTTCCACTGCGAGGATCGTCCGGAGGACACGGTGGAGCACACCGTAGAGGTCTGCCCCGCTTGGGCGGAGCACCGCCGTGTCCTTGTAGCGGCGATTGGCGGCGGCGATCTCTCGCGTCAGGCCCTGGTTCAAGCCATGGTCCGGAGCGAGAGGGAATGGGAAGCCGTCACCACCTTCTGCGAAGCAGTCATGCTAGTGAAGGAGATGGCGGGACGTGAGAGGGAAAGAACCTCACGTCCCAGCCGCCGCGGGAGACGCCCTGGGCGTCGGGGGTCACGTGGTAGCTCCCGGCCACCGTAGGCGCGGGCCTGTGGTCGGCGAGTTATGGGCTAGCTCGCCGTCCGGCCGTCTTATGACGACAGGCCGTGTCGACGGCGCGTTCGTGTTCCACGCGCGCCTCAAAGAGATGTCAGCAACCACGTAGGGGTCCGCATGGGCCGATGCCTGCCAGGGCTGCGGGACTGTTCGAAAGAGATACCGTGGCCCTGGAACACAAAGGGCAAAGAAGGAACATGGATGGGTTTTAGTCAGTACAAGTCTGACACTCCCTTCCGCTCCGCCCAGAGTGGGGGGGGTCATTTGATGATTTCCCATCAAAAAAAAAAAAAAAAAAAAGGGACATCATCCATCAAACGTATTTTTTTTCTAAAATAAAGATATATCAAATTGAAGTTTACATCCATAATGGATGTGCTGCAACTATATCTAGCGTGAGAAGCTGTTTAGAATTCTGAGACAGCCTTCAGGGGAAACGTGTTAGACTAGACTCGATTTTGGATTCACTCTAGTGCTGCTATCAATATCAATTTAATTTTACAAGAGGATTCAAATACAATGCACGAGTGCTTTAGAAGTATAGTACTAGTTGGTTCAATAATCTAGAGACGAATTTATAATAATATTTATTTACTTTTATTATAGTAAGATTCTAAAATAAATGGTTAGGATACTTTTTTTTTGTTAATAAAACGGGGCAACCACACTAGGAATTTTTCCTGTATCGTGGGTGCGTTTACAAACATTTAAATTTACATACACAAACAGCCAGAACAAGTACCTGTAGGCAATACAAATATTTGTTCCGTGTGGTAATCGAATCAGCGACATGCACCGAAGCAGCCAATCGCTCAACCACTGCGCCAACCGTGCCGTCCAAAATACTGAACTGAACTGTCGACGTTTTTTGTGTGTTTCTTTTTTAACCTCCACTAGCACCCCAATAGCGTCATCATCTGCCTAGCCTTTTCCCAACTATGTTGGGGTCGGCTTCCAGTCTAACCGGATGCAGCTGAATACCAGTATTTTACATGGAGCGACTGCCTATCTGACCTCCACAACCCAGTTAGTACTGGGTAATACGAAACCCCTTGGTAAGACTGGTTGTCAGACTTTTTGGGCCACTGACTACCTAACGACTGTCAAAGATCTACAAATGACACCCGGGACCAACGGCTTAACGTGCTTTCCGAGGCACGGAGGAAACTCGGTATGTAATGGGTGGTCACCCATCCACAGACCAACCTAGGCAAGCACGGCTTAACCTAAAGATCGACCCGAGCGGCTGTTATTATTTAGCCACGAGCTCCTCAACCCCAATAGCGTAACACACTTTATTTATTGATTTATTTAAATTTTGAAATAATCATCTGCGGGGCAACATCTATGAAGGAAATGCTCACATGGCGAATGCTCGTGGTGAGAGAGCACCTTCATAGATGCTCTCTCACCACGAGCATTCGCCTGTAATGTAACAATCCAAGATTTGATTTTGTACAGAAACAAGTGAATCGGAACTGTTAATATTAAATATAGAATGACAAAAAGAAAGTACCTACTAACTTTTTCGCTTTTTTCCTTCGTGGTCAGTTTCGTAGGTGGCTTAAGGGACATTGGATAATTACTCCTTCGCAACTAGTTACGTAGTAGTATAAAAAAGCCTTCATGGAAACCAGTTACGAAACCCCGGTTTCCTTGACGGCCGAAGGGAAATTACAGGTGAATGCTTCCGGTAAGTTCATTTACGCAGCTGACGTATATTCCCCCCACTTTCAAGCATTTTTTAAGCTGAAGTCGACCCCAATAATCTTCCAGCGCCATAACACAATGACTGTTATTGAATTGTCAAAATAAATGCCATTGTAATTGTTTAGCAAAGTTACAGGATTAACCAGAAATGAAACAGAAAGCCAAATAAAGTGCCAAGTAGTGTTCTTTTTTTTGGAGTCGGGAAAGATAGATATATTTATTTTTACCCACTCCAAAAAAAGGAACAGCAGTCTACACTTTCGGTCTAGTTTTCCGGGCCTAAAATAAAAATACCTACACTCTCAAGCACTTTAGTATCGGACAAAGATAAATAGCTGGCCTATTTCAGCCAAACTCCCAAAGTCTACCCTAAAAGTTCAGCAAACTGTAACAAAAGTTAAACTAGATCATACATAAGTTACATTTATGAGATAGCCCTATTTCGCCTTGTCTGACCCGTCAAAAGTTGGGGAACGGACGAATCATTCGGGTCTATTGGCTCGAACTTTTTCTTGCTAAAGACGTGTATGGCTGGTTGAAATATGTTGGTAAAGTAAATAGGGCAAGTTAATTGTTTCATAAGATGTGCTGTATATTTGTTTGAGCTGGCATTATTGGTACAACCAGGTTGTAAAATCGAATGTGCAGCAATTGCTTCGAATCGGCTTTTTTGTGCAACAAATCGAATGTGGCACCCAATCAAGTCTGGCTATCTTCATGCACAGCATCATAATAAAAGGTTTTAAAACACACCATTGTCTAAAACAATAATAACGAGTTGTAATGTACGAAGATTTTTCAAAGACTTAATAATGAGTACAGATTGGTGAAACGTAACATGAAATGCAACTCAAATGAGCTGTCAAAACTTATTCAATGAAATGTAACACAACTAATGTGAAATTGTGTCAAGGTGTATCATAAAACGTTGCACGAGGCTTGTTTCTCTTATTTTCCACATTTTTCTTTTGTTTACAGCACAACCATTTTAGCTAAAGTATTGTTGAGAGTGTCAGCTAAGAGTGACGTCATTAGTCGCGCTCAGGTGTGAGGGTCCTCAACTTGAGGGCTCAGAGAGGTGAGAGCGTGAAATGTCTTCTCACTTGTAAAATATTATACACTCACAGGCACAATTAACCGCCCACCCAGTTTTTCTTGATTTTTGCAGAATTGTAAAAAAAGGTCTACCTTATCTGTACTTTTTATTGAAAGACATGTTAAGGCAATAAAAACAAGTGTTAGTAAATTGATTTAAGATGTCAGCCGCCTGCGCATTGACATGCAAGGAGGTTGCATACTGATTGAGCTAAAACCACTTCAGGTTTGTCACGATTATATATATTATAAGTTGTAATTTGTCGGTATTTTCACCATATAGTGAATTTACAGGAATATTTTGTTCATCTATTTCCTCGTAGACTCCTTCAGTCTACATCATAAATTTTTCATTTAACCAAAACTAAATACGAACCTAACCAGAATTTTCCGAATAAAGCTTTTAAACGGAATCAACGAAACTGGTTTCGGGAAACTAACCCGCGAAATCCTTTCGTTCAACGGATGAGTAGTGGCTCGAATAGTGTTGTTTCAATTTCCCGGTGCACTGCGCGGGATAATGGCGGAGTGTTGCTTATTTCCCGGGCTCTTGCCCCGGGGGGACACTCTGAGACTTAGTTATTGGCATGAGACAGCCATTTTTTTGTCTTTATTTTTAGTTTGGCAATGCAAATTTTCTGAGGAAGAATATTGTTTTGAAAGGCAAAAGGTGTTAGTAAAACCATCACAATCTTTTGGAAAAGATATGTCTTCTTCTTCGTACGGCTGGCACGACAAATTTTATTTTTGCAAGCCCAAAACTTCGCAACTTCCACCGCGTCGTTGGTAGCAGCGCAAAGGTCATTTCAGCTGCAGGTTTTTAGCTGAGATGGCAGGATAGAAGGTGGAGCATAGTTTACGACACAGCTCCACAACCACACCCCGCTGCTGTTTCATTGAGGTAGCCCCACTTAACGAGTTTGGAGTTACATCTTCCCATTTGAGTCCGGAGACGGTTCAAGGTAAGTAAGTAGGCGCATCTTTAAGGCAATTTTCTTTTAGGAATAAAATCGACCATGAGCTCGCCATTGTACATCTTTACATAATATAAAGCAAAGTCTCTTCCGCTTAGATCTTTTTAACTACGCAACGGATTTTAATGCAGGTTTCAGCAATAGATAGAGTGATTCAAGAGGAAGGTTTATATGTATATTTTCTACATTGCACCCATGCGAAGCTGGGACGGGTCGCTCGCTAGTAAGATATATTAATGCAATTTGTAGGTATATTTTTTATTTTATGTGCAATAGAGAATAAGAATAGGGCCATATATTGAGCACTTTAAATATGTCGCTTCATCATAATTATGAACTTGCGTTGTGCACTGGCTTTTACCCGAGTCTGCGCCCGCGTCGAGGTTTGAAACTATCACACGGGAACGGGAATATACAACTGGGATAACAGGCTATGTCCTAAGACAGGTGGACTAACTGTTTACAAAATTTTATAGAAATACGTTCAGCCGCGGCGTGAAAGGGCAACGGACAGATAGATAGAGTTAGCGACGCCGCGAGCGCCCGGAGCATTACCTACATAACCTGCCTCCGCAACTACGTTAAGTAACGTTCAAATGATTGATCGACGAGCTAAGTGCGGCTAAGTAACGATTGATGACAATTGATCAGCCGGCACGATATCTATCACTCACCTCAACAGCACATTCATCAATTTCCAACAATTAACAAATAGAAATGGAACGGTTCTACATCGATACGAGTACCTACACTAGAAGTGTACTTGTCAGTTTACTGTGTAATTGATAGAATAGTAATACGTAACTATGTGATCAATTTTATTATGATATTGTGTTTGTCTATGAAGTACGTAATGAAGACGAACTGGCTCATGCGTGCTACGTGCGATCAATTGTTGATTAGATTACTGATTTTCAGTTGTGATAATATCAATTATATTTGCCAGTCTTCTGGGCACGTTTCCGGATGACAGTGATGTGGAGTACTTAGACGCCTAGGCGTTCTGTTTTTTTTATTTAGTAAGTTAGTTTATTTTATAAAGGCTGTAAATAGATCCTTAACATATCCGAAAGGCACTTGTTCTCCTCGTTTTTGCGATATTTTTTTTGTTCTAGACCATACCTGGGAACCTTCTAGTTACGGAGATATTGGGGTCAAAGATCCAACTTTTTCACATTTTTTTGTTTTTAATGTAAGATTTTTACTTTACACACCTCCACGACCCCCGCTTTATTCAATCCATCCATCAGCACATTGCTTTGAGTGTTTTCCATCGACTCCAACCGTAAGACGTGATTTTTCAACCCAAAAAAAAATCGATTCCCAGCAATAATATTGCGTAAAGTTACTTAGTTTGATGTACAGAATGCTTGGTTGACGGCTATGTGAAGGGTCTGTTTACAACCTGTATAAATCTGTAGGTTTTGGTAAATATTAAGTTTTAATTATTCTAAAAGTAGCTTTAATTCATTGATGTATTCATTTATTGGCTAAAGATAATATTATATTATCTATCCCTTTTTTTTTTTTTTTCGGATGGGAAATCATCAAATGACCCCCCCACTCTGGGCGGAGCGGAAGGGAGTGTCAGACTTGTACTGACTAAAACCCATCCATGTTCCTTCTTTGCCCTTTGTGTTCCAGGGCCACGGTATCTCTTTCGAACAGTCCCGTAGCCCTGGCAGGCATCGGCCCATGCGGACCCCTACGTGGTTGCTGACATCTCTTTGAGGTGCGCGTGGAACACGAACGCGCCGTCGACACGGCCTGTCGTCATAAGACGGCCGGACGGCGAGCTAGCCCATAACTCGCCGTCCACAGGCCCGCGCCTACGGTGGCCAGGAGCCACCACGTGACCCCCGACACCCAGGGCGTCTCCCGCGGCGGCTGGGACGTGAGGTTCTTTCCCTCTCACGTCCCGCCACCTCCTTCACTAGCATGATTGCTTCGCAGAAGGTGGTGACGGCTTCCCATTCCCTCTCGCTCCGGACCATGGCTTGAACCAGGGCCTGACGCGAGAGATCGCCGCCGCCAATCGCCGCTACAGGACACGGCTGTGCTCCGCCCAAGCGGGGCAGACCTCTACAGTGTGCTCCACCGTGTCCTCCGGACGATCCTCGCAGTGGAAACACCCGGGCGTTTCCTCCCGCCCGATTCGGTGCAGGAACCTCCCGAAACAACCGTGTCCGGTGAGGACCTGCGTCAGGCGGTAGGTGAGGGCGCCGTGGCGCCTCTCTAGCCACTCCTCAAAGAGGGGACTTATCGCCACTATGGTGGCGTGCCCTGCACGGGGTTGCGACAGTCGCTCTCTCCATGTCGCCATGAGATCACGCCGGAGGTCTGTCCGCTGAATTATCTATCCCTTGTCCAGACATAGGTAAAACACACACATATACAAAATGGTTCCTTTGGTTTGCTTGTTTAATTAACTTAGTATTTTGCAGTTCACTGTTGGACATAACCTCGCCTCAGCTGCACGCCATTGTCTTGTTGTCTCAGCTTTCTGCATCCAGAAGGTCCCTGCCACCTTTTTAACCGCCGAAAATAAGGAAAATAAGGTTCTTAATTCAACGTGTATTTGGTGCCACCTCAAAATTTGTTACTTATATTAATTTAGACAATTTTTTAAAGTTTTATTTTACTATTGTCAATTAACCTAGCTGGGGGCGTAACGGGCCTTACTACGCTAGTCTCAATTCCTACATTTGAGTTAAAATAAACCACCCCGGCTTATTGTAACTCGAAACAGGATGTTTTCATACAAGTGCAAAAACTTTGTGATTGCAGTCGAGGCAGAACTCACACCCGAGCCGAAGGCGAAATTATATTATTTTTATCTATCTGTGCCAGTTTATTTTTAAAGAATCAGTAAGAAAAATATGCAATAAAAATATTTTAGCACGGAATAAGAGAAACACATTTTAACATATTCCTTGTTTTCTGCATACAAAGATTTTTTGAATTACAGCATACAGATTTTTGGCTAACCGGGGCATTGGTGGCACGCCTGCTGAGCCTTTTCATAATTTGGTTTAATTTCATTTCGAAAATCGAATCAAATTAACGCAATTCACCCAACACGGCACACTTCACCGGCTCCGCACAAACTCAAACACTGACTCATTTGATTAAAAGCGTTGAGTCTCTAATCAGGCTCACGTTTCCGCTCAATGTATCTGCAAACGATCTTAGAATACACAGCTGATTTGTGCCACGTTGGGATCGTCTTTGAAACAACTAGCTATTAACATAACATAATTCCTGTAATCAAGGGTTAGGCAGAGGTGTACCTAATAGTGCCATTTCGCCAGTTATGTTTAAGTCCCATGTAATATAATAATAATCGCCCCCTGCGAGCCTATTGCCATCAACTGGGTACAAATCCAGACTCCGTGGCAGCTTCTGAGAAATTTCTGATGATTAACATCAGGCCTCAATAACACTTTGCCCGACCTGGGAATCGAACCAAGGACCGAACGCTCAATAATCGCGTTTGCGAGCAAAAGTCTCAGACTTATAATAATACAGGGGTAATGTAATGTTTTACTACTACATTTTATGTATGACTATCTACATATGTCGTGAGGAAAGTTTTGGTGGATGGACTGTGTGAAGATTGATATGGCTAGAAAAGGAGGTGACTGATAAAATGACACGACTTTTTGTTTTTACCCGACTGCCAAGGAAGGGTTATGTTGTGCGCGTGTCTTGTATGTTTCTCGACAATTAAGGTATCATTAGATTTGTCTCAAAAACCCAAGTGTCCAAAATAGGTGTTTTAAAAAACAAAATGGCGGAGTTTTGGCGCTAAATTGTCGTTTAATGTTTTTTTTTCAACCAAACCTATCGAAGGGTATCAAAATGAAGGAAATTAAAAGGAGATTACAAATATATATATAAGTACATAATACAATTCGAAGTCAGGTTTTTTGATACTTTTAATTAAATGTTACATGTTAATAAATCATTTATTCTGGACCAAAAATGTTGTATATTTTGTAAGCCCACCAAACTGCGTAACAGCCGGCGGGGGTGATTAAGAAGTATGGAAGAAGAAAACATGCTGAGCCCACTCCAAATAAATAGAGATATGTCACATAATTATCTCCTTACACACACACTTACTTACTTGTCACATATTCAGGAGTATTATGATAATTATGACCCAGCGTTACGACACATCCCGTCTTTATTAAGCCAACATAATTGATGATTTACAATGCGCAAACGCTGCATTAATGGCCGAAATCCATACTATAAAGGTGTCAGCACATAGATGGAGGTTGGATCACGTAGAATAATATCGCATTGTATATGCCGTTTACCGGGAAACACACACTATGTGTAATCTATGTCTACATTGTAAACAATCCTACGTATAGGTGATAAAGTTTCTATAATAATATTATTCAATCACGATTCGAAAGACACGTGGCGCCATCTATTATCATAAGAACGTTATTATTGTTTTCCTCGAGAGTAGTTACTGTGTTCGTTATGAAAGCTACCCTATGTCCGTTTCTGTACATCTCACAACGTATATGCAAAATTTCAGGAATGTCGGTTCACTGGTTTAGGCGTGAAAAGGTAACAAACAAACAAACTTACTTTCGCATTTATAATATTAAGTTAGGAAGTTAGGATTCAAAGCAAGAAGCACAGTTGGTGAGTGAACGTAGCCATCTTAAAGCTCGCATCTGAAACTGAGGAGAAATCCCGCGCGAGTTGAAGAAAGTGATTGCGCGCGTCCATTGTTTTAATAATTTAATTAGGAAGACGCTACAATTTCCGCCTGTTTGAACCCCGCCAGTCCTCCATACAAATGAGTTGACACAATCGTCCCGCTTCTGTTTTGCTAGACCAGGCCTGTTCAACATACGGCCCCCGGGCCACCTAGCGGCCCGCATAGGTCTTTCATCCGGCCGGAGACCTATTAAAAAATTTAGGGACATCCAGACCATTGTTTAAAAATATCCCTAAGTCAGTTTTTCCCGCGCCATACCTATTTAACTACCCGTCCCACCTCATCTACCCGCGACTGCAGACCGCATCATTCATTGCAGTCTAGACCGACGAAGCTTGTGTTATTTAAATTCAAGGTCAAAAGAAATGCAAAGTGACCTCTATCACTGTTGCATTTCTTTTGACGCGCTACGGTTACAAAAATACTAAGGCCCTTCATAAAATTATGTTGAACACCCCTGGTCTAGACCTTCAAGGCTGAAGCACATTCTGGCTGATTCTGGTATAACTATCTATTTATCTTCCTGCATAACTTTCGTAAATATTGTATGAACTATCACAAACTACAGGTGGGCACCCGCGCATGTAATATGCCCTTGACTTTAGAGTGCTGAAGCCAACGACAACTTCATAATACGCGGTACAGGTGTGTAAGAAATACGCAAAGTTATCCGTACTACGCCGGTAATACGCGGAGTCGCGGATACTACGCGGCTCAGCCGGAGACTTTGCGGATAGAGCTCGCGGTAATACGGCTTGCTTTGAGAAGCTTGATTAAAATGCTATTTAGAATGCTGTAAGCTTGTTCATTTTAAAGGATATTGTTAGCTTTGAGGTAGTTTTACGGGATTAGAGAGGCTGTTGCTTAGTTGTGTAGGGTGTCCTTGTGATGTTCTTTATTTGTTGGAGTCATAATGGGCGTCAATATAACATCATGTAAATTTTTACAGTAGTACTCTCTGATGTAAATCTAGAGGTAACCCTTTAAAGGGAATATGTATGAAATACATAAATAAATAACAACACAACACCGAGAGGAGTAGAGGAACTGGGGTAGGCTTTTGTCAAGGACTGGGACAGATCAGGTTAACGAAAAAAAAGTTTATCAGGGTCTAGCACGAACTCGCAACGAGAACGTAATGTATTCGAACGATTTGTTCTTTTACTCAGAATATTTTTTTACGGCAAGCAGAATAAATTAAATTCACTATAATTTCATATTATTGTTCTACTATATCTAAGAAGCAGTGGTCCATAAAAAACCGTTGATCGAAAAAACTGAAAGCCATGCGCCTTTGCTCAGCTGTAGAATGACGAGGGCTAACAGTATATCTCAAAATGAATGATGTAACCAAGGTTTTGTTAAAGTATTCTGATTTAAAAGAGTGTCCATGGAGTTTCTTGCCCATTCTTCTCCATAGAGATCTACGTTAGGGAATGGGCAACTACAGTACTTTCACAGTTTTTGTGCCTTGTGACTGTAGCTATTTTTTACTGTTGTCTTTGTTTCGACAATTCAAAAGTGCCTGTAACTGGCCTACTTGAAATAAATGCTTTGATTTTGATTTTGATTTTATGAGTCTCTAAAAGGCACATAATATGCTACAACCTGACGGACCACCGGCGCCGCAATGCGGGAAACCACGATGTGCGAATGTATACAGACTATTTGTGTTGGTCGGAACTGCGGGTAGGACCACATAGCTCAGTTGCCCACTGGTTAGCCACAATACTTCCACTTGCACACAATGTACGCACATGGTTAATAATTTAATTATATACACGACTCATGGTGGCTGGCTATCTGCACACTAGATGCATAATTGTACTGTGGATATGTAGGTATACCTATGTGTAAAAGTTTATTGAACCGTAGTGCTGTTCAATGTAGGGGCAGCAAATCTCCAATTGGTACACAGCACTATTGGTTGTTGGGTTATTGGTTGGCAAATAGGCAGGTGGCCGAGTTGATGGTATACGTGTTCACCGCCGCTTTTGGACATCCGAAACGTGAATATTTTATGGCGTATATAGGTATGGCGAATATCATGGTAGTTTCATAGATGAGCTTACAAAGGGCTCTACTATCACAACTATTAATGCAAGTATTAAACAAGAAGTTTTCATAGACTGGATGGCTGTATTGACCAATCAGAAACGACCGCGTAATTCATTCGTGCTCTAAGTAATATAATGATATGTTCCTCACCTGAGCACCGAACCGCAAGTCTTGTCACACACGTCGCACTTGGCCGCGACGGGAAGGTTGCCCTCCAACCACTGGTGAGGCATTATTATGTTCTGCAACAAAACACACATACATTAATGTAATTCATTGGTCGAGTGGTCGCAAGCGCGACTGCTGAGCATGAAGTTTCGATACTCCTGCCTCCTCTCCTTGAGAGGGAGTGTGCCGTGATCCACCACGCGTGCCCAGTGCGGGTTAGTGAACATGATGGCAACTGACATGCCAATAGTCAATTTGAAAGAACGCAGTTCCTGAAGATGTTATGTAAAACCACATATTTTTATACATAAAACTTTTCTTCTGAAAAACTACACCAAGTTATCTCATTCTAAAATTATATTTCACTCTAAGAACCGTTGTACACTTCGTCAGAGCCGTTTTATTTGAGGGAATATGGCCATGATAACAGACTATATAATTGTGATTCTAGCTTAGCTAGTTAGGCGAGCTTAAACTAACAGCGGCGGTGACTTCTCCTGAGGAATTTTATTTAAAACTTGAAATATTTTAACGCTATTTCTTAAGAGTTTTTAAGTAAGACAGAAAATATTTTTCGCTGTGTAGTGTCATCATCTGCCTAGCCTTTTCCCAACTATGTTGGGGTTGGCTTCCAGTCCAACCGGATGCAGCTGAATACCAGTATTTTACATGGAGCGACTGCCTATCTGACCTCCACAACCCAGTTAGTACTGGGTAATACGAAACCCCTTGGTAAGACTGGTTGTCAGACTTTTTGGGCCACTGACTACCTAACGACTGTCAAAGATCTACAAATGACACCCGGGACCAACGGCTTAACGTGCCTTCCGAGGCACGGAGGAAACTCGGTATGTAATGGGTGGTCACCCATCCACAGACCAACCTAGGCAAGCACGGTTTAACCTAAAGATCGATCCGAGCGGCTGTTATTATAGCCACGAGCTCCTTGCTTTTCGCTGTGTAGTGTAATTCAACAATTTGCTGGTGTTAAAACCACGGTTTGTAAATTTATATACATGGGGCCTAAACAATTTTGAAAGCTTTTAGTATAAGGTTATATGGCCTCGTTGGTCTAGTGGTTGCAAGCGCGACTGTTGAGCATGAGGTCCTGGGTTCTATTCCGGGGTCGTGCAAATTATAATTTGGTTTTCCATCAAAGATTTCTCAGCTGCAGCCACGGAGTCTGGATTTGTGACCCGTTGACGCTTGCCCCTATTACATGGAACTTAAAAACATAACTAGCAAAATGTGGGTGTACTATTAGGTACACCTCTGCCTAACCCTTCGGCGATTACAGGCGTGGTGCAGGTTAACTAGTTAGTATAAGGCTGGCCGTGACCTGTGAGTGCTTTGTGGTTGATGGATGACATAGTCTTCGAATTAATGGCTCTAGGATGCTTACGATGTTTGAACTTCATGAACTGATGAAATAAATTAAACCAAGTAAAGTGTTGCTTGAGTTCGTATCGAACCCACGAATTAAAACTTTTATGTCAAGGACGATACCACAGAAGCACCACTGCTCAAGACATTCGTAACCTACTTAATTTTAAAAGTGAGCCAAAAACTCAGACATCTCAATATGCAAACAAACCCCGAAATTAAAACCAGACATCAACTTTTCTTTCCCGAATCAAATAAGGATTCGTTAAAAACTTCAAAAGAACCATTGCGCAAGAAACCCTATTAAAAAAGTTTGAAATGTCCAGGATTAGCTGAAGAGACGGAAATTCCTGAATAGCTGAAAATTAGTGGAATCCTACGCAATTGTAAAATGGAGGCCGAAAAACGGAATTCTTGGAAAAAAAAACAAATACCTACTATTACTAAGTCCTTGACATTCAAACATTAATTGGCGCTGTTGTTGGTGTTTATATATCTTTTATTAAGGTTTGATATAAGGTAGGTAGTAAGTTTCAAACTTCCAGTAATGTGAAATGATGTATGAATGCATTGTTTGTAATTAGTTACAAAACCTAATATTGTTACACTATCGCACTAAGTAACCCTGTAATGATAGTCGTAAGATGGAGAAAATATATAAAACAAACTAAAAACAAATACACTATTAAAAAGAAACAAAACAACAAACAACTAAACTAACTAACAAACAAACAAACTGACTAATAAACTATTTATCGTGCATTGAAACGGTATGCAGTAGTTTAAAATTATTTTCCATGAAGAGAATGTGCAGTCATCAAAATTGCTTTAGTTCTGCTGTGAAAAAGTACCCAACATCCACTCAGAAAGACTTAAAGTCAACCTCATAATTGCTTTTCACCCTTATGTTAAATGTCTTGTACGTCATAAAACGACCAAGTCTAAATTATTTTTTTTTTTGTATTGGTCTCTCAGTCTTGTAGTTTCGACCTTATTAAAGATTCAGTTTTATGGGAATTGTTGGCAGAATTGGTAAAATACGCGATCGACTATTTATACAAAATGGTTGTAATTTTATTTCCATGTACATTATCTCAATGTTTTAGCATTTAAAACTTAAGGATTGACACATTTCGCCGGTTATGTTTTAAGTCAGGGGCGAGCCTATTGGCGTCAACCGTTTGTTGTATTAGGTCCACCTCTGTACTAGTATTACACATCAAGTTAAAACAAATACCATATTCACATCCACATTAATATACCTACTACCAAAGCAAATAATATTCCAACTACAATTTGCCTCCGTCTACAATACAATTAAACTAAGAACAACAAACTTTGAGTATCAAACAGTTTCTGGTCAAAATCTCCCGACAAAAGCTGCCAACTTTAATGAACTGGAATCATTATGAGCACTGAATGCTTTTTGTAACAAATGAAGTCTGTTTGTATGTGTTTGGGAAAGCTCCTGAGTCAACAAAGTATTGGAACTTTGAGAGTGTTTGACTGCACAGTGTGTTTAGCTTGTAAAATTGAGTAAAATGGCGGATTGTTTTAGTTTAGTAAGAAAACAATAATATTTTGATGAAATCTTGCTGTAATTATTAATAAATAAAGTCTTTGCACTCCGCGTATTTAGTTATCTTCACGTTGCCATCTTGTAAATAATAATAATTGTTTTGCTTTCAAGTAACCTCGTCACTCTAGTGCTGAACAAGCGCAACAGCTGAGCTTAAGCTCCTACGTCTGAGCTGCTCTTGGAGTAGTGTAATTGGATTTTTCCAGTAGTCCGGAGTATTTGTGCCTTACACGTTCACATATTCTTCTTTTCTGCACCTCTTATGAGAAATATTGATATTATAAACCGTGACTTTTTAGTTGTCTTACAACGGCAGCCTACTACATGTATCCAATGAATACTAAACATTCATAAAAAAAATAGGTATGTATGAGATTTTAATAATTTAAAAATAAAAATATTATTCAGTATTACGACGCATGACGTAGTTAAAACACCCTGTTGCGAGCGATGATCTACTGGACTCGAGTACTGGGTGCTGAGTACCAGGATGTTTCATAATTTTATTCAAATTTTTTATTATTATTTTTCTTTGTATCTATTATGGAAATAAAAAAAAAATCGCGCCTGGAGCTATTTTATGTCGGGTACATTGGGTGGACGACCTTTGTAAGACGACTAAAAAGTCACGGTGTATTGTTTCTAAAAGCAAGTCAAACTGGTCTACACAGAAACACCCAAAGGACCGTCCAAAGCGTTGCTCGTTGTGTTTCGTGTCAAACAACACAACTTCGTCGTACAGTATTCACGAGAAAACAACAGCCATTGGGGCGGAACATTGCAAGTGGTTTGTACGCTATACAAAACATACAACGGTACAGAGTGGTAGAAAAGTGATGTTAGAATCTAACTAAGTAATTTGTTGTGGTAAAAGTGATAACCACGCTTGGTCTCCTGTGTTCAATTGAGCTATTTGAGAAATTATTTTAGATTTATTTGGAAATATTAAATAGAAATAAAAAAAATAAAAAATAAAAGTTTTCTATTTCCTGCTTAAATACAAAATAGATTAGAAAGTATTTTTTTTTCTAACGCTAATGTTTGCAGGAACCCCTTAAACAGGTGAAGGCCTCCTCAAAGCCTTTCCAATTGGTTCTGTTTTGGGTATATTGGGCCAGTAATAGTTTTTATAGCATCCTCCCCTAAATTTGGAAATATTAAGGACATAAATATAGCCATGTTTTATAATTGTCTCGATTAATGAATATTATAAAATCCTTTATACTAAGCCTACACTAACTCATAAACTGGATTTAATTGGCAACTAGTAGCCATATATGACAAAGCCAAGCAGAGAAGTTAAACGAATCTATAGTACAGCATCTGCGACGGCAACCATTGACTCCTCCTTTAATCAAAGATGCCGAGGGCGCCCGTATCAATCTTTTAATGCTGAGATTACTCAGGATTAAAGTGTACTTGGGGATCGTGGGTATTTTTATTAGGGTCTTTTCAATGTTCTACAACTGTAAAAAATGGATGATTACTGTTGAAGTTAAATAAGTCGGTAGATACTTTTAATTTGGAATATTTTAAAGAATGAAACAGTCGTGTCTTTGTAACGAAAAGAAAGGAAATCTTTGTGTGATATGCTTTTAAATGTCATAGGTTTTTTGAGTTATTTCTAATACCAACTGCGTTTTTGGCATACGCTACAGACAAGAGTCAAAAGTCATTTACATGGCCGAAAAAATGTGCTCAATAGATATAAGTAATAGTCATGGATGATCTGTGAATGTAGGAGTTCAGGATGCAGTTTTAATTAGCTATCAAACAAAATATAAATAATAATTATAATTATTATTTATATTATATAAATAATAATTATAATTATTATTTATATTATAATTAAAATAAAATATATATATTATTATTATTATTTTTATATTATTTATATATATTTTTTTATAATTTCTTTTGAAATAAGCAGTACCTTTGTACTCATATATTATAATGATATTTTCCTGTGTTGTCTTCTGTGTGTGCATAAATAGTTAAATAAATAAATAAACAAATAAATATAACAAAACATAAAGCAATCAGGTTATTAGGATTCTAGCCTTTAGCCGCGTATTACTTCCGTAACCATTAGCTGATTAATTCCGAATTTTCGATACCTTCCTTGCCAATGCCAATATTATACTTATGAAAATTAACTTCCAGAAGCTTAGGAGCTTACATCATTTATAAATCGACCAAATGATAAAAATACATACAAAATAGAAACTTAAGAGAAGTGTTCTGTTTGCCCATTTGCAAAGAAAACTTGCTTTAAAATCAATGGTATAATTTAAGTTGCAGTATGAAATTTTGCAACACAATTACATGTCAGCACTAGTTTTGTTATTAAAGTCAACATTGCACTTAAAACATAGGTCATTAAAATGCATTGTCTGTCTTATATTACTTGCCAACCGCTTTTCTTTATAACATATTTCTCTGCATATAAACAATGAAACTATCCAACGAAAAATATACGCTGGTACAAATGAGAATACAAAGTAAGACAAAACAGCAAAAGTTGTGCTACGATACGTAAGAATAGTGAAACTTACACAATGGAGCCACCAACGTGGAAGTAGCCAGCATTTATTAGAATTCATTTTTTTAGTTAAACTTTTACTTTTAATGAAAACCTTAAAGAGTTATAAATTTTATTTGCAAAAGAAAAATAGGTAAGTACTTCATTCTTTGACAGTCGTTTCCGAAGTATGAAGAAGAAGCCTAAACAAGCATTTGTTTTTGTAAAAAATAGAAAAAAACTCTTTGACTACAGCTGATACGACAGAAAAGGACAAGACAGACAAGAGACAAAGAAGGACGGAGAATGAAATGGAATTCATATTGTTATGTGAGTTCCATTACGTTCTACAGGTTACGTAGGCGCCTACGCATGTCAGTAGTAGGTGCAATGAATTTGTACTTGCATTAGCAAAACAAGTACTTGCATATAAAACCATCAAACAGACGCAACGGTCAAGCATCCTTGTTCATTGGGCCCTGGGGTAAGTCAAGCTTGCACCTACATGCCGTTACGTAACCTATCAAAATAATAGCTTTTTACTGAATGCATAAGAGAATATATATGGCACTATGGCAAAAACACATTTTTTTAAATTTTTGTGCGTCTGTCTGTTTGTTCCGGCTAATCTCCGAAACGGCTGGACCGATTTTGACGAGACTTTGACTGGCAGATAGCCGATGTTATAAGGTTACATAGGCTACTTTTATTTTAGAAAAATTAGATTTCCGTGCAAAAAAATTAAAACCCTTGAAATAACAAAATCTGATTCAAACCGTAATATTCGAACATAGGTCGCCGGCAACAGCTAGTCTAGTATCTTACCATTCTACCCCAAGCTAGATCATAAATTTTAAATTACAAAAAGACTGTATAGCAAGCAGTCACACAATATTCAATCTTTCCACAAAAGCCACTCAGCCCTTTGTGTAAGAGGGTATTGTTAGTAAAATGGCGGCGTTCAGGTGGGGAAACACAAATCTCGTATAATTTGTTCAGAACAAAAGGACAATTATTATTCGTGATGTTATTCAGGGATTCATTATGAATGTCGTTATGTTTGTGGCTTAAAGGCTTTTAGGTTGTGTATCTACTGAAGACTGCTTGCTGGTCGAGTAGTCGCAAGCGCGACTGCTGAGAATGAGGTCCTGGGTACAATTTCCGGGTCGGGCTAAATGTTATTGGGTTTTGCCATCAGGAATTTTTCAGTAGCAGCCACGTTGTCTGGAATTGTGTCCAGTTGATGAGAATAGGCACGCCCCCTATTAAATGGGACTTAAAACATACCTGGCGAAATGTACTATCAGGTACACCGCTGCCTAACTCTTCGGGGATTATAGGCGTGATGTTATTTTATGAAAGAGAAACTCTTTTAAAATGAGTAAAGGGTGTAACAAGACCCTTAACGAAGCCGAAAGGCACTTGTTTTCCCCGTCATTGCGATCATTGAGACCATACCTGGGAACCTTCTAGTTACGGAGATATACGGGTCAAAGTTCCAAATTTTTCACATGTTTTTTTTTAATACACCTCCCCAGCCCCTTAATATTCAATCCATCCATCAGCACAATGTTTTGAGTGCATTACATTGAGTCTTACCGTAAAACGTGATTTTTCACCCCCCAAAAAAAAAGTCGTTTCCCAGCAATAATTTTTGCGTAAACGTACTTAGTTTCATGTACAGAATGCTTGGTTAACGGCTTTGTGAAGGGTCCGTTTACACCCTGTAGGTACAAAAAGTCAGTATAGTACTTTTTTTGCCCTATAAAAGTTAAGCTATTTGCAAACTAGAGCACAATTTAATCACATTATGAATAAATGTTCCTGCCTCAGAGAAAATGATAACGAGGTAAGTTTACGCTCCATGCTCGCATTGGTGTAAACAAGGTCGTCTATATTTATAATTCTATCTTACTATAGTCAATTGTCAATAATACGGATTATAACTATCGTGGAGCTTGCAGGAAGGTTAGATTGGAAAATAATTGTCATAATTTTAGGGTTAGTTTTGGGATCTGGGACACTTACGCGAAAGACTTGTTCGAACCAATATCCAGGTGTCTATTTCCTGGCATGTGGTGCTAATTGGTTCAATACTTTCACATTACCGGATCTATAGACCGACCGCTTTAATGAGTCTTGGCGAAGGAATATTCTGAAGGTTGATCACGTATTGGTTCAATTAGTATCGTAATACCTACGTGGATTATGGTTATTTAAAGTAAATAACCTGTGGGATATTGTTAGGACTTTGTTGACACTTAATGTGCCTTTGATGGGGCAAGGCGGAGGACTTATTAAAGCGGTCGGTCTATTAGTGTGTTTTTGTTTGGTGGTACTGAGCGTTCATTCTACAGCGGTGACACTGCCGCCTGTTGTCGTTTTAGCAAAATCATAATAGGATAATAATATCACTTAAAAACTTATTAAAATGGTCACAGACTTATTTAATATTTATTATGAATTGTCACTTCTGACTATTTTAGGAGTTGTAACGTAATTCCTGTTATTATCCTATTAGGCGCGAATTATACAGAAACGGCGTAAGGTGAAGGTGCGGCGCAGGTGTAGCTCAGGCATGACATTTATAACGAAACGAAAGAACGGCGTGCCTGCGCCGCGCCGCTTGAGTGTAATTCATGACACGTCGCCTACGTACATTTTGTATGAAAACGTTTTGAAACGGCATCATGCCTGCGCTGCGCCGGCGCCGCGCCTTCATCTTGCGTTGTTTCTGTATAAATCACGCCTTATGATTCTGCTAAAGCGGCCATTTTAGGCCCCAAGAACCCCATAAATTCCATAGTCAACATTCACGAACAGCTTTCCCATTTCAGTAAGATACAATTTTTCTCATGCCTCCAGTTTACAATGTTTACAAAACCGTTCTAAAAACTATAAAGATGTTAATCTGCGGCCCTACTATACACACAATCACTGTTAAAAGGTTAACGTCTCTCTAACGGTACGGGCTGTAAAACGGCTGTACACATACGTAGTCGGTATAATGACATACATAGCGTATGTGTTTACGTGTTGCTAAGTCGATTTTGAACGCTGTTTATCGTGGATAGTAGAACGAAGTTCATGTGACCTAAGAAATCATTGTGCTACTTTGATACTTAAAATCACATTACCGCCTGTTTGCTTCAAAGCATTGATATGTACCTAATTATCTATAGTACCTACGTGCACCCAAATTCCGTGAACTAATTGCTATTATCACGACACAAATCGAGATTACTGGTGGCCCAGTGGTATAAAGACACCCCACACAGCTATATACGAAGAATATTTTTTTCTACCTTCAGTTACATGTATGGAGAGCCATCCCTAGTATTTTTTAACTCGTAATGTCACATGAGTTTTGTGTACCGGTTCATAGAAGATACCTGCTTTTCAAATTTCCAACTGTGTGATGTGAATAATCTCGGAGTAAAATGGCTATGACATACGGACGGACAGACAGACGGACAGGACGAATCTCTAAGGGTTCCGTTTTTTGTCATTTCGCAACGGAACCCTAAAAACAAACTAAGATCCACCCTGAAAAAGCTGCATTGAAATTTAATCACAGGTTTGGGAGCTACTATGCCACAGACAGACACACAGAATGACAAAGGCGCAATGCTTTTAATAAGAGGGGTAATTTGTTGGGCTGCGGGACTGTTCGAAAGAGATACCGTGGCCCTGGAACACAAAGGGCAAAGAAGAAACATGGATGGGTTTTAGTCAGTACAAGTCTGACACTCCCCTCCGCTCCGCCCAGAGTGGGGGGGTCATTTGATGATTTCCCATCCGAAAAAAAAGGGGTAATATGTTAATACATCGGTTAAAAATGAACATGTTCAAACTCACCCCCTCAGCGTCCTCCACGACATGTGGGCCCAGCGATGCGAGCGTGCTCCACTTACAAGATGGCGGCGCTCGCGAGGCGCACCGCTTGTGCGCCTTGAACTTGCACAGCTCGCAGGCCAGCGCGTGCGCAGTGCCGAGCGCGCCCAGCGGCTCTCGACATACGTTGCAGAAGGTGGGTCGGGCGTGGGTGGCGGCGTACCTGGGGAAAATAAATTACGGTAAGAAAATTGTCATAGATGGGGGAAGATCATACATAGATGTAGATAAGAGCGCCTTGTGTTCATACACAATCCTGATCCAATAAACAGGCACCCTTAGCAGCGTCGACCGACATCACATAACAATCTTCTCGACAGGTTTTAGGAATCGGCAACTTAGGTTGAAATCGAAAAAAAGAAAGAAGTAAGAAAGAAAGAAAGAAAGAATGATAATTTGGCACATGCCACAAGTGCACACAATATGTAAAATAAAAATTAAATACAAAAAACTTAAATCTAACAAACAACAAAAAAAAGAAACGATTATATTGTGTGTCTCACGGCTGTGCAAAATAGGCCCAGTTCAGCGAGCAGCTAGTGCCCGACGCTGGTTTTCAACTGGATCTTAGTTAGTGATGTGACAGACGTAAAATAGTTTTGTACAAAGAGCTTACGATAGAAGCTGAATGCATGCGAAAGTAGGTTATAGCATGCAATAGCCTTCTATTGCAGCGTTTGTCTTGTGGTGCGTATAAGTGTGGCCAAAGACCACCCAGCTAAATGCGAATCGATGCTGACACCCTTAAACTGATTTAAAGCCAGAATCAACGGTGTCGACCACCAGAAAAGCGCCGAGACAATGAAACTCGACGAAGTCCCAGAGGAACAATTTAACTGTCTTGGATCCCGCAACGAAATTAATTAGAAAAGAATAGCAGAGGAGTAGGAAAAACTTAATTTCCACTTCCCTTCATATCAGCAGGAGACAGGACAAAACAAGGTCAATAGGCACAAAGGGACGTTTACAGCTGGGATAAGCCCAGATGCCTAGCACCATGGATAAAAATATTATCATTTATGAGTCCTAAATTGTGAGCTGTTAAACTTAAACTGATCTACAAAAGCCCTGGCAATATTTCTGAACATAATATCCCCTATACGTCAAGTCTGACATATGGTACAAAGCAAAGCCTATCAAAACTACAAAGTTCTGAAATTTCGGGCCGAGCGTGCCGCAAACCTGAAAAATGAAGCTTTTTGTTTGACACACACAGTCGGCAGCACAAAGGGAACTTTTTAGTTCGTTTTCAGTTCTCAACTTGAGTAATACGACGTGAGCGATGCTTTGTGAGCTTCCAGTAGGTTATACTTATACCCTTACTGTAGTGTCGACAAGAGGAATAGGATTACATTTTTTGCAATGAAGGATTGAAGTACCTAATAAGAATTAGCCAAAGAATTAAAACTGTTCAAGGATTATTTGGCGCGTGGCCGAATTCGGAAATAATGACAATTTTTTTTTTTTGCGTTTGTCAAGGCGTCGCAAGCGCGACCTGAGCATGGTCTTGGATTCGATTCCCGGGTCGGGGAACGTGTTGTTGAGTTTTTTCCATTAGTAATTCCTCAGTAGAAGCCACGGAGTCCGGATTTGTGACCCATTGATGGAAATAGGCTCGTTCCCCATTACTTCAAAAACTTAACTGGCGAAATGTCGGTCTACTAATAGGTACCCCCCGGCCTAACCTTTTTGGGATTACAGGTGTGATGTTATAACGTTTTTTTTAACACAATGTCTCACCAACGGCACCTCACTGTCAACATCATTCGAACGCCAAAAGATATTTGTAGGGTAGTTGACTTCGAAAGAAAACTGAACCTAAACCATTTCCTGAAGGTCAGCTACTTGAAGAGCCCACCAAATATACACCTGCACCGGCGGTAGACAGTTCTAAGTACCTTCGTGTTTAATCTGCGATGCAGTTTGAAACTACATTATCCATACCGGAACTGTTTGACACCTTCGTGGTCGAATAAAACTCATTATAAAGGGTGTAAGGAGCTCGTGGCTAAATAATAACAGCCGCTCGGGTCAATCTTTAGGTTAAGTCGTGCTTGCCTAGGTTGGTCTGTGAATGGGTGACCACTCATTATATACCGAGTTTCTTTCTCCGAGCCTCGGAAAGGACGTTAAGCCATAGGTCCCGGGTGTCATTTGTAGATCTTTGACAGTCGTTAGATAGTCAGTGGCCCAAAGTCTGAGAACCAGTCTTAGCAAGGGGTATAATAATATCCAGTACTAACGGTTGTGGAGGTCAGATAGGCAGTCTCTCCATGTAAAATACTGATATTCAGCTGCATCCGGTTAGACTGGAAGACGACCTTAACATAGTTGGGATAAGGTTGGGCCTTATGCTTATGCGTATGCGCTTATGCCTTATGCTTTGGGCGGGCTTAATGCCTTGTGGCATTAAGTCTAACCTTCACCACCTTCTAGTTACGATGATATTGGGGGTCAAAGTTCCAACAATTCCACAAGTTTTTTTAAATACATGTAAGAACTTTATACACCTTACTATTCAATCCGTTCATCAGCACAATGTTCTGAATGCTTTACTTTGAGTTCTACCGTAAAACGAGATTTTTTTTCACCCCGAAAAAAAATGTCATTTCCCAGCAATATTTTTTGCGTAGTTACTTAATTTGATTCTTTATCAAAAACTCGCTTACAAATATCCAAGTCCAACCAGAAAATATTTCATCAATTCCTACCGTGGTTAGAGATTGGGATTATCGCGGTGCAGAGCAGCGCATAATTGCATTTCCGATTGGCGCATGCTTGCCGTCATCCCGTCACTCGGCTAACGAATATAATTGTGTCGGGACTTTCATGTGTGTTAAATGTTACACGTCATGTGGATTATATTTTGTGGAATTTCTAATAAAAGGGCGCACTTCTAGGCCTTCCAGATGTCTTTCAAGGATAAGGCATACGCATATGTTCCCACAGCTGGGACTGGGACAAACTCCTGTCTATGAGAGGGAGTGGGCAGTAATCCATCACACGGGCCTAGTTCTACAAATACTATACGTATTTCACAAATAATGTTTTCATAATTTTAAGAATTTATTCATATTTATGGATGTTACTGATTGTGCTTGTTGTAAATAATTTATTGCTATAGGATTATTGTATTTTCTTACCGTATGGAAATCATACACCGGTTTGGATGTACGACGGTACGGCATGCATGTATGACCAGATGTATGAACGTGGACGAGCAAAAGGAGTATGTAAGGGTCGTAGGTGGCGGTCTGTGGGTTCTACCTTCACCCATAGGAATAAGGCGTGAGATTATGTATGGATATCATATCTTGGGTAATAGGTACTGTTTAAACACATCCACATAATACTTGCTGGGAAACGACTTTTTTTTTTGGGGTGAAAAATCACTTTTTACGGTAGGACTCGATGGAATGCACTAAAAGCATGTGCTGATGGATGGATTGAATAGTAAGGGGGTCGTTGAGGTGTGTAAAGTAAAAATCTTACATTAAAAACATGTATTTAAAAAATAAACTTGTAAAAAGTTGGCACTTTGACCCCCAATGTCTCCTTAAGTAGAAGGTTCCCAGGTAGAACAAAAAAATTATCGCAAAGACGGGGAGAACAAGTGCTTTTCGGCTTCGTTAAGGGTCTATTTACATCCTTTGTTAACTGTCACCGTGTTCACATGACTCAGAGTCAAGACAGCTAAAAGCATATAATTTGCATCTTACAAGATAATTAGTACTGCTAATTGAATTCGTTCACACTCTTAGACTTATGAGCCTTTTGTCAGAGACAGCAGTAACGTTAAAATACATGTAAATGGTAATAGGAAACTGCCTGAGGTGATTATGTTACTGAGAACGGTAAACAAATACTTAAGGAAAATAGTGAAGTTAAAAAGATAAAAGAAAAGTAAAAGATACAAAAGGAAAAAGGCCCTAAAAGATAAGAAAAAACATTAAACTAAGAGATGAAAAAGTTACTAAATAAACTTGTGATTTCCGGTAAATGAAGGAAATCAAAATTTAGATTTTATGACGTCCATTAAACGGTTGATCAATCAAAATAAAATGACCATATAATTTGATGGATGGATCATTCAAACGCATTATTATGGTTAGTCTATCAACCATCATATCGCGATAAGGATCGACCTTGAATGAGGGTGCTGTTATTCTGCTATTAAGACTATACAGCGTGGACAGAGACACTGACGCACAAACGCTTACCACGTATTCCGCGATTTTTGGAGTTCCGTACTCAGATGGTGTTAAACGGGACCAAAATACAAAGACCCCGCTGCAACCTTAATAGGTAGACACAGAGTATGTATTACTATGGCCGCTACAACAACAAATAATAAAAAAAAATAAAGGTAATTTTTTGAGTATGTACTGTTAAATATTGTACTGTGGTACGGAACCCTTGAGAGTTTGACTCACACTTGGCCGCTTTTTGGGACGAACTTCCAGATAATCATCCCTTTACAAAATTCGCTTTCAATTCGTTTACGTTGTGCAGTGCAATTTTTCGTTTGAATGCACACTTTCAATGGCAACATAATTAATTTTGTGAGACCGCTAGTATTATGTTTTCCAACGATTCTGTGTAGCTTACAGAATGTAGAATTTTCGCAGAAACACATTAATAACTTCAAAAAGCATAATTTAGCAATGCTTGTTCAGTTTTACTAGGAAATTTCAAGTTTGATGAGGATCCGGCGAACTTCTACACTTTAGTAAGGTATACAAAGAACCGACCTAAAACGCCTGCTCTTTTTTTATGATGATGATGAGTCCGTTGTGTCCAACTGCAAATGTTTTCACATTCATCTTACCATTTATCTTTATCTTTTGCGTTTTTTTTTAAATATAATAAAGTGCACTCTTGACCTCAATCTAGTCCTGAGGTAGTTGAGGTCGACGATGGAACGAGCTAACCCAAAAGAAGCCTTTTAACTCGTGACTTAAATAGATTGGGGTCATATGAACTTGGGAACACCGACTTGAGCTCAATTCTTTAGGTCCTGCCGTATCGTCGGTTGGTCACATTTTCACCCAGTTCTATTTGTCTATGCTAATAGTATTTTTTATCGCCAATTAATATGGTGGACAACACCCAAGGCGTCCCGCCATCTTCTACCTGATCTGCCACGACCCTGTCTATCTGTCTCAGGACTCCAGTCTAGCAATATAAGGGCCTACAGATATGAGCAACATCGAGTGAATTAAAAGGAATAGGGGGGGGGGGGGGAGGCTTAATCAAGAATTGGGATACGTAAGGCTAAAAAAAAAAAGGTATATCCTTACCAGTGATGGTCTCCAGAAGACAGTCGAGCCACCAGGTCCGCCACATCAGCCCCACGATGCAGGGCTCCGCGCAGTGCGCCTGCCCAGGACTCCATCTCGTTGCGGCTCTCGGCGCAAAGCACCAAGCACCGACTTGCTGTTATGACCTGAAACAACCAGGATAATTGAGTTTGTGATAAAAAGTCGTGCTATTTAAGTTGCCGATCGACAACACCACACAGCTAAACTACGCACTATAGCGTCGCTTTGTTTGAAAATGTAAACGGGATAGGCCACTGCGAGCCAGGGTCGTGCTACGGACTGATGAACGACCTGGGAGTCATGCTCAGCACTTGCGACTACTAGACAAGCGAGGCAGTCAAATAGTGAAGGGTAAACTGTAGCATCGGTAAAGGAACATGGCGACCTGCTGCCTACCCCATTTACATATTATTCAGGAGGAGTACACACTTAGTCGTAAACTAAGCCCATAAATTCAAGAAGTCGAACATGCGTCTTTAAAAATGTAGAATTTCCATCGATCGCTTGAAAGCGAGGCTCACAAGCAATCATTTAAAAATCCATCAATAATAAAATACAGTGATGTGTGTGTGTAAGGTTTTAAAAATGCTCAGCCGGCTCGTTAACCAGCTTGTTTCTGATGTTGATTAAACACATCAAAATTAACCAAATCACTTCGGTTTGCGTAATTAATTTTGATGTGTTTTTGTAGAATCAAGCTCAGGGATACCTAAACATTTGGAGATGGCGAAGTAGGCTTCGTTTTCACCAGAGTAGCGAGGGATGTGTGTGAAACTAACCAATAATATCTTTGTTATCGCAGCGTGGGCTAAGTAGGCTATGTGATTGGCTAGTTTACATACATCTTTCGCTACACATCCTCGCATAACTCTGATAGAACAATCATATGATTGCTCAGCTCACTATAAGTAACGTATCACTTGACGAGTGGTACAAGATTACATTATGATAATAGAAGGTAGGTAATCACAC
Source organism: Noctua janthe (assembly GCA_910589295.1). Taxonomy (NCBI): domain Eukaryota; kingdom Metazoa; phylum Arthropoda; class Insecta; order Lepidoptera; family Noctuidae; genus Noctua; species Noctua janthe. The sequence goes on along the minus strand of OU342556.1, from coordinate 3,597,255 downwards.
TCAAGTATTTGACTTATGTATACAAAACAAACACAAGTCATATTTATTATAACTAGAAGACGGGATCTTTACCATGTTTATTGTTTTCTTTGAGTTTCCGATATCCAGAATCGAGTTGTGAGTGACAGTGGTAGCGGTACTGAATGCAAAAAACGAACAAGAAAGAGGGTAGACCGATTTGTCAGCTCATAAACACCCACCCGCAATAACTTCAGTTTATCCGTGATCATGGTGCTTGCAACAGCGCCGAAATATCGGAAACTCAAAGAAAACAATAAACATGGTAAATATCCCGTCTTCTAGTTATAATAATGTTAGTGAACATGATAGTTTAAAATCTTATAACAAGTCATATTTGTTTTTATCCTGGAAAATAGCAATCAATTTCAAGTTTTTGGATTGCAGAACCTAAAAAAATTTGTCCGAAAGATTGAGAATCGCTAGATCAACGTTGTTACCGTCCACTGTCCTGCCTACCCTTGCTTACCTCCCCTAGCCTTTACACAACGGTCCCCTGTTTATAGTAAGACAGATCGATAACCAGGACAAGGCTAGGCTTACAACTAAAACTATTTGTATGGAATATTCCAACTTCGTAAGTCAGAGTTTGTAGATGTAGTAATTTGGAGTTGTATAACTATTTAGTGTCTGTTAATTCTGGTTAATTCCATTGTGTAGAGATGGGATTCAAGGTTGAATAGGTAGATAGGCGTATCTTCATGTTGGCGTTGGTTGCTGCCTTTTGTGAAGGAAAGTGGGGATTTATCAGCATCATACCTACATCACGCATTTTTGCCTTAGGTATGTAGAAACTACGAAACGCCACATGCTACGATCTTTTCATACGCCTTTTGCCACCTTCATACATTTGGGGTACCTAAAATGGCCGCTTTATCATAATGGGATCATAATATGAATTACGTTACAATTCGTAAAATCGTCAAAACGAGACAATTCATAATATTAGCACATTTAAAGAATTTTAACTAGTCGGACACCGCTCGCCGGAATAGTAATTTAAAAGGAAAAAGAAAAGGCCTTTTCCCAGCAGTGGGACACTCAAATAGGCCGGAATAATAATAATATATTACTCTTTATTAACACCACTTTTTTAATTACCAGAAAATCACAAATCTCAAACATTTTTTTTTTGTCCCGTTACTTGGGATTGGATTTTTGCAATTTATGACGAATTTGTTAGCTTGGGTCTTACCTGTTAAAACAAATGTGTGTGTTAAGGAATAATAAATAAATAAATAAATAAATAAATTTTCATTTAATACTCATCGCATAACAGAAAAGCCACCATTTTAGAAATTGGCGAAAATCAAACAGAATATTAGTTAAGCAAACACTAGATACATTAGCGATATTGCCACTTCACGATGCAATAGTGTGATTGAATATCTCGAACATCAAACAGTGATCAGCGATACGGTAATGTTATATCTACTCTATATTTGATTCATCGTAAATGCTTTGATATATTTCCCGCTTGCGGTATAATACGGCACAGTATAAAGATAACCAGTAAATCATCATCCGCCTAGCCTTTTCCCACTATATTGGGGTCAAATCCACGGACCAACCTAGGCTAGTGCAGTTTAATCTAAAGATCGAACCGAGCGGCTGCTATTGTGCAGCCACGAGCTCTTTGCCACAAAGTCTGAGCATACTTCAGATAAAAGGTTACTTGTGTGTAAATCGGGACTATCTCCGATACAGATTGTCCATCCATTACATACCGAGTTTCCTCCGTGCCTCAGAAAGCACGTTAAGCTGTTGGTCTCGGCCGTCATCAACTGTAGATTTTTGACAGTCGTTATAGGTAGTCAGTGGCCCGCCAGGCTGACAACTTGTCTTGCCAAGGGGTATCGTATTACCCAGTCATTACTAACTGGGTTGTGGAGGTGAGATAGGCAGTCACTACATATAAAATACTGGTATTCAGCTTCATCCGATTAGACTGGAAGCCGACAAGCAAATGATGCTTTGCATGTGTTTTCGACTTCTCATGTTTGTTCCGACTTGAAATACTGTACCTAAGTTAATACTAATATGTCGACTGTGACGTTTTGATACGTTTTCCGCATCTGGTATGATTTACGTTATTCACTTATAATAAAATTACCCCGCGGCGACATTGAGGTTGTGAGCAAATGAATTAATATATTTGAATACATTTGAATTTCAAAGCTGGGATTTTCGTTTCAATTAATTTAATTATTAATTTTATGTTAACTGTTGAACTTTGTAATCGGATTTGCACGTGGCTTTCAGTGGTTATTTGAAATCAGCCGTGATTTGAAATCACAAAACAAAACACTACTTACTATACAATCATTGTACCTGTTCCGGGTCAAGTTTAATTAGATAGAGAAACTCGACAGACACATCAGTAGATACTGGACCAAGACCCCATTAACGCTAGATCTAAGTCATTTTATAAAAGATAAACTGTTTCTGTAGAAGCACCTTACCGTAGATGAAGCTGTTTTATAAAATAACGTAAGTTCACTTACAATTTAATCTACTTTAAAGGTGTCTGGCGGGGGTTATCCACCACACAAAGTGTCTGGCAGTGGAGGAGGTGAATCATCATATCCCTTGTGTAATATAAAAAAATCACGCTTTATAGTATGACGTAACTTAGCAGCTATTTAGCACACCTCGGTTACCTGATTTCTGCCAAAGCCACCACGACCCACTTTTCTTATCTCCAGTTGATCTTACCTAGACTAAGGTACTTCCACAGAAAATGTTTCGGCTTTTATAAAATGACGTAGGTCTGGCGATCACGGGATCTGCATCTATACGGTCTTACCGTGATGAAAGTGATAAAATAAATATCGTGTACGACACGTGCCACATCCTGCTTTGAAATGCCTTTTCTGCCTGATAAATAATTAGTGATTATTTATTTATGTTTGGTTTTATTCATTTAAGTACCCTACCATCATCTCTGTTTTCATAAAACATCGATCAACAAAAATAAACGATCTGTTTTGCGAAAATTAAATAATTAACAGTAAGCAAAAACACACAAAACCATTCAAAAAACATAATAAATCATGTCAGTCTCAGTGGTTTTATTTTAAAACCGCAACACGTGTGTTAGTACCCAAAGAGCAAAACAATAATATTATTGTGAAACAAATGAATTTCGTCCGGTATCGCGCCATATGTAAACTTAAATGACGCACGGGCAGTGTGGTATGCTCGAATTCATGTTTAGGCCGAAATTATTACTTTTATGCTGTGGTGCAATAGTCTATGAAATAGAACCTTGCCAGACTCTTTTACAAGCAACTGTTAAACAGGTCTGGCAGGTCTTTATTTTCGGCATCGGAATTTTTTTAGTCGCAGCATGGCGTCTGGGTTCTGGGTCTGGGGGACAGAGATTGTGCAAGCCCACTTGACCGGATACAAGGTTGATGATAAGTGGGTTTGCCCCTCCGATATCGATTCAAAAACAAAACTGGGACAGTATGGGTGTATTTTACACCGCTACCAATTCTATCGGGAATGACTGGTCAAATTATGTTCCTAGCCTAAAAAAGAGACGTTTTCTACAAAATAGAAAGTCTATTCATTTTTATTAACGTGTCTAAAAAAACTACATAGTACACACCACATTGCTCTGCCTAGCCTTTTCCCAAATTATGTTGGAGTCGGTTTCCAGTCGGATGCAACTGAGTACCAGTATTTTACATGAAGCGACTGCCTATCCGACCTCCACTATACAGGAACTGAGTAATACAAAACCCCTTGGTAAGACTGGATGTCAGACTTTCGGCTTCTAACCACTCGCCTACATTACAGTACACGTACACACTACATTGTTATACAAAAATTATACCTACAGTAAAGACAGTAAAGTCAACGCTGCGAAGTCTGAAATGTTGAATTTTATGCTGGAAGAGGGATACTTAGCCGTTGGTCCCGGCTGTCATCTGTAGATCTTTGACAGTCGTTACAGGTGGTCAGTGGCCCAAAAATTCTGACAACCAACCTTACCAAGGGGTATCGTATTACCCAGTACTAACTGGGTTGTGGAGGTCAGATAGGCAATCGGTCCATGTAAAATACTGGTATTCAGCTGCATCCGGTTAAACAGGAAGCCGACCTCAACATAGTTGGGAAAAGGCAAGGCAGATGATGATGACTTTTGGGATTCGGGAATAGGATTTTGTTCAATCATAACGTTTTTGTTTTTGGTGGAGCGACAGTGATAGGCCGTAGTAACAAAATAATGTGGATTTGTATTTTTTTCAAGTTTGAATTCGAATCAAGGAATCAGTTAAATATTATCAGGAAACACAAAAACATCGTGTGGAAACCGATACGTCTAAGACACAAAGGGCTTACATAAAGAAGCAGGTTTCCGGTACAGACAAATCTGTGCGGGTCGGTACCGATCGGTGCAGAGTTAACTTGCATATAGAAACAGGTAAATTTGTCCGTATTGACCATGTGAGATAATCGGCACCGACAAGTTCAAACCTGTTTCTTTATAAGTGAGCGCATAAGATAACATAGAAATTAATACCTGCACCGATCGGTACCGACCCGCCCGTACCGGAAACCTGTTTGTTTATGTAAGCACCCAAAGAATAGAAGACATGCGACTTCCATAAACCTGCACTTGGCCCGCGTGGTGGCTCATGGCCCATGTGGTGAATCACGGCCCGCGTAGTGGATCACGGCACGCATGGTGGATTACGGCCCACTACCTCTCACAGAGTAAAAGATCTGTGTCCCAAATGTGGGATCGTCATAGGCTGATAATGTTTTACTTATTCCATCAATAAAACAACAGAAATAACCACAAATTCTGATATTATTTAGATTAAACTATAATCCAGCTTCCCACAGCAATCAAACACGTAAATACGTGTAAGGAAAATTCCCTCACGGACCGTACTGTACGGAAAAAGGACCACTAAATTCAATCGGTCCTCTGAGACGAGCGATGTTCTGCTAACTGGCGGTCTTATCGCTCGCTTTGTATGTAAAAGCAATTTGTTTCACAGTAGTGAGCAGGCAATGGACAGTGAATGAGTGTAAGTGTTAGTGCTTAAGAGTTTATGTGAGTGTGCGTGTAAATGGTAGTTTTAGTTGATAGTGGCACGGTATGGAGACATTTGGAGTTGGTAGTTAGCTTACTGTGATGGAAGTGAGGTGTTTGAGGGTTTGTAGTCCAAATTGCGGTAGGGTTTATGAGATGGAGTCTTTAATTAAACACAAGATAAACAAACGATTAAAGAATTTATTAGAGCAACCTTAGTTTATTATTACCAGACACTTTAATGGATAAACAAACAGATCTGAGCTACTATAGGTACGAGTATTAGGTCATAAAAATATTTGTTAATTACGGTAATCAAGCTCTAAAAGATAAAATAATCTTCGGAATTAATAAATGCAAATCCTAGCTAATATTATAAAGGCGAAAGTAAGTTAGTTTGTTTGTTACCTTTTCACGCCTAAACCACTGAACCGACCATGCTGAAATTTTGCATATAAGTTGTCAGGTGTACAGAAACGGACATAACTCCCCTTAATCCCCAAAAAAAAGGACTGTTCCCGCGAAAAACAACAATAACGGTTTTCACGCCACGTGTCTTTCGAATCATGATTAAATTATATTATTATAGAAACTTTAGTAGTGTGTTTTGAGTTTTTTTCTTCTGAATTAACGCAAGAGAATCCGCGGACAAAAGCTAGTTGAAAATTAATCAATGAAGTATTGTACTTTAAATAATACCTATCTCGGCAGCCAATTACTGAGCCACAGCAGGACAAAAGCCTCTACCCATACAGAGGAGTAATTAGCATTTAGAATATTAATCAAGGCGGCTTGGCCATTTCAGACTTGATTAATAATAACTCCAGGTTTCTTTACGATTTTTTACTTCTCTGATGTCAGTGCTTGTGGTATTTAATTTTCTTAATTAATTCTCCAGCACTCTGTGTTGTTGTTTTGAGCAGCTCGTGGCTAAATAATAACAGCCGCTCAGGGTCAATCTTTAGGTTAAGCCGTACTTGCATAGGTTGGTCTATGGATGTGGATCATTACATACCGTACATACCGAGTTTCCTCTGCGCCTCGGAAAGCACGTTAAGCCGTCGGTCCCGGTTGTCATTTGTTGATAGTCAGTGGCCCAAAAAGTCTGACAACCAGTCTTACCAAGGGGTATCGTATTACCCAGTACTAACTGGGTTGTGGAGGTCAGATAAGCAGTTGCTCCATGTAAAGTATTGGTATTCAGCTGCATCCCGTTAGACTGGAAGCCGACCCCAATATAATTGGGAAAAGGCTAGGCAGATGATGACTCTGTGTTGTTATCTTTCTATCTTCAACATGTATTTTCCTTTAATTTGCGCAGTAACAACAGCTGAGGTTAACACGACGCAGATAAATTAATGATATCTGGTTAATTTCTTGTGTGTATTGTGTACCAGTCTCCGGTTTAAATAACGTTTGGAGTGAGGAATGCTTTGATTCTTGTTTAGGTATCAGAGAAAGAAGGAAACATGTGTTAGCTATGGCTGCATGGACTGGTTATTGTCTATAGATGTATGTTGGATTGCTTGTCGCATTTTCTGGTCTAATTTATAGATGTATGAAATCTGACTCATATACAGGGTGGAAGCGATATCCACGCACAAACGAGCCACGTAATCAGTAGATACTTCATTTATATAATATATAAAATACTTCATTCATTGTGACCGTGTAGGTAGGTATTGCATTTTTGTAGGAAACAGCAGATTGTTTTTAAAGTGTTCGTAACGGAGTGGTTTTAGTCTGTAAGAGTGTAACAGTCCAATCCGTCCGTCTCAGGAGTCCTAGTCTATAAGTATTAAAAATCTTATTGAATTTCACCGTTCGTTTAGTAGGTAGGAGTATTATACAGGTTGCGAAAAAGCTGTTCTTACTCGGGTATATTTTTGTGTACGGTAAATTATTGGAAACGAGGATTTTCTTAAAAAAAAACTGTAACTCGTATGTGGTCAACATTTACCATTTAGTGTAATGTCCTATAATTTTAATAAATACTTCTAAAACCAAAGACCTTTTGAAAATTGCATTTCTATACAAGTGCATAAAAGTGTCAGAACACCATAAAAGCACACAAAATGGTACCTTACTATTTAAAGCCCTATTTAGACGCTCCACATTTCGCACGACGGAAAGCGCTCTTGAGAAAACCGCTTGCTAATGAGAACTCTACGGGATTCTACCCTGTTCTTACAGTCATTTGTTTCACTCAAGTCTCGAGTAGAACTGACACCTGTGTAGTACGTCATTGTAGAGATAGTAGAGTCTTACTGGTACTAGGAATATATTTTTAAGGTTTCATTATACCTATGAGTGATGAAATTGTTTTCACAAAAGTGTTTCGTAGATTAAAATGTATGTATTTCTGTAGTTTTATTTTAACAATTAAATATTTTGTTGTGATTCTCCACGCCACGACAAATTACCACGAAAAAAAGCGCCATAATATATTTTTCTCTTAATTTTTGAGGCCGAAATAATTTAATTTTTTCGGGGCTTTAAAAGGACACCGAAATTAATTGGATGGCTCTGTTTTGTCCTTTTTCCCAATGTTTAGTTTTTAAATAAGTCGTAGTAGGTTAATTGTAATTGGATTTTATTTTTTCGAGACGAAAATAAATTACTCCAAGTTTATTTTGAATCCGCCCCTACTTCGACCGGTTTTTACGACTTGTCAAAACATCGAGTTTTCTATAGGTCATTAATATGCACGTTTGTGAAACTTCTGCAATAAATTCTTTAAATGCTGGTGAAAACCACATCAAAATCCGTTGTGTAGCTAGAACAAGCAAGGAACCACCGGCCGCCTTGTTTTTCCACAGGCAGGCTCTAAAAGAAGTAAAATTATAATAATTATGAAGGTAGGTATAGCTTTCGATAAATAGATTTCGGTTATTTGAAACTGAACCGCCAGTCGTTCATAAAATAACTTCAGTAGATAATGTGAGACGAAGGCACATACTTCAGACTACCTATCTCACCTAAGAGCAGTAAAATATTTGCGGTATTAAGTCTAGATACCAGCGCACCTTCAAAATACCGCAAAATAATTTAATACCTGATGGACGCGGCACCAATTCATAAATCTTCATTTGTGAATTCTTCGCACTGAGGGAGCGTTTGAACTTGGGAGAGTAAGTGGTCTATTGAGTACTGGAATAGCGGCACTACAAAAAGTACTACAGCGGCATGTTACAAAAAGTACTACAACGCCATCTGTGACATAAACTAAAATCAAAATTCTGAATCGTGCTATTAAAATTATTCGCGACCTGAAAAAAATGCAACGACTACTGTTGGGCAGTAGCTCACCAGACACAACACCCGTCTGGTTGGAGGATCCTCACTTTTCTATGGGGGATCAAGAACTTTACACCCTATTCATCATCTCCCTATACGATCATTGTTAACTGCTGCTACGAGCCTGCTGCCTGCTGTCTACTAAACTAATGCTAACGGCACAGTTGGCGCAGTGGCTGAGCGATTGACTGCTGCGCTTCGTGTCGCGGGTTCGATTCCCGCACGGAATAAATATTTGTATGGCTTACAGGTACTTGTTCCGGGTCTGGCTGTTTGTGTATAGCTTAAATGTTTGTAAATGCACCCACGATACAGGAGAAATTCCTAGTGTGGGGCAACGATTAAAAAAAAATGTACAGTATACACCGTGACTTTTTAGTCGTCTTACAAAGGTACCCGACATAAAATAGCTCTAGGCCCGAAATTTTTTTCATCTTCCATAATAGGTACAAAGAAAAATAATAATAAGAAATTAGAATAAAATTATGAAACACCTGTTAATGATGTTTACGTGTCAAACGGGAGCACATATACCTACCCAGCACTCGAGCCCAGTAGATCATCGCTCGCAACAGGGTGCTTTAACTACGTCATGCGTCATAATCATAATACTGAATAATATTTTTATTTTTAAATTATTTAAATCTTATAAATACCTATTTTTTTTATGAATGTTTAGTATTCATTGGATACATGAAGTGGGCTGCCGTTGTAAGACGACTAAAAAGTCACGGTGTATAGTGATAGACTTCTGTCCAGTTGCATTTAGGATGGTAGTTTCGGCAATAGAAAAGCTAGACCACCTGCAATGGCTTTCAAAGTGTTTCATATTTCTGCAACGTTTGTAGTAATTGATAGTATCTGGAAACCAAATACAGAGCCGCAAGATACAGACCAACTGTCTAGTTTGGGGCTCACTAGCAACAACACTACGTAAATAGTTTTAAGTAATATTTTAAGCCACTTGTAACATCTCTTTTGTATAATTGTATGTAGTACCTGAATAATATACTAGTTTCTATTTCTATAATTTCAATATTAAATAAAATAAAACTTCTAAAAATCAGGAGGCAAGACTGCTTGCCTTTGATGTAAACGCACCTTCAGAAGTGCGGTCTTACTGTAAGCTAGCATTGAACAAGTTACTCTCTAGAGTATTCCTATACATTACATTCGTTAAAAGTTCTCGGGAAACAAGGACTGGAGAGTTATTCATTTATTAAATTACTTAGTGATATAAGTTTCTGTATTAAATTCACAGCTAAGGTATTCTATTGTAAAGTTATGTCGTTTTTCGCTTCGACAAATACGTTTATTATTACAAATTATTTATCCGTGGCGCTCGCATTAAGGATGATTTCCACCAAACGGTTCGCATCGCGTCGGACCGGAACGGATTTTATAATCTTTAAACAATATTAAGTCGTGTACACAGTATTTAACCAAGCCGCACGCAACAGCTTGACCGCGGGCGTCTTCCGCGACACGCGATCGTAGCCGAAAGTATGCAGCGACGCGAGATCGGCTCCGTTTTCCCGTCGTCGCATCCGATCGGATCCTTTCGGATGACAACACGGTAGGAATTAAACTATTCGACTAGGCGCAGAAACGGATATGTTCGCAAGCGACGGTGCGCAGCCGATCCTATGCGTCTACATCCTGCCGGACGCGATCGGCTGTCGCCGCATCCGTTCATATCCTTGCCGATCCGATGCGATGCGAGCCGTTTGGTGGAAATCATCCTTTATGCTACAGGCTGCAGTGAAACTATTTTCATCAAACCTGAAAAATATGTAGGTATTTTTTCATTAATCGTTTATTTTTCGCTAACAGTGACGCCATACATTTCCATATCTAATTTATAAGGCAGAGTCCTTTCTATTTCTACACCCTTGTACCCAGACTATCTTATTAATTACATTGAAATATCACAAATAAAAGAAACGACCTACAATTTCTGTTCATTTCTATTGTATTCTGTGGCGAATGTAAAAGAATATTAACCTTCCATTTTTTTCTGAAAACATTACCTGCCACGAGTACACTAGTTAAAAGGTAATTGTGTATGTTTAGCCAACTTTAGCGAAGTTCAAAAAGAAGGTACCTAATGTTTTATATAGCAGTTTTTACTTTCACATTTATACCTCGGTTTTCGTCGTCGCATTCGCGTTCGTTTAGCGAGTCGACTAATGTGCGGAAACGCGTGTCGCATTCAACGTGTTTCGTTTAGCGTGACCCAGTAACAGGCGTGTTCGCAAGCTGGCAGCGAGAAATATTACTGCAGCATATGAGAACGGATGTTGTTATGAAAATGTTATTCTGACTGAGTAGTTTTAGGGTACACTTTGATAAATTGCTTTTGATAGCTGTGTGTTTTAGGTGAGGCCGTGTATGTGTGTGTGAGTGCTTTGACCGAATGGTGGTCAAGGTTAGGCTAAAGAGATTAGGGCCGTCTAAAAGCGCGTCACGTTGACGATAAGTCGCGGAAAACACCTAGATGGGGGGATGCATTGAACCGGGTGGTATGTCAGATAAAATGGGAGGCCTTTACCCATTAGTGTGAAATTCAGACCTAGTCATGCTCTACTAAAACAATTATGGTGTTTATACAGCAACAGTTCAATTCTGAATGTCACTGTGAAGCATCATGCTTCATCGTGACCCCGTGACACCTAGGTAATTGCCATTGGTACCGCAAACAACTAAATCCGCATCTCAAAACATAAGAATGGATAATACGAAGTCAGTAACTATATCTTAAATATCACACAACATAGTTATACAGAATTAATTGCTTAAGGAACGAAGCAATAAATTAAACGTTGTTTCGTTTTTTCACGACGCTGCGCTATAAAAGGGACGGGGTGAAACTCATTTAACCCTTAGGTTCCGGGTCAGCGTGTTTGCAACAGCGGTCGGCGAAAAATCCCTATACTTTCGAGTTCCTATTTGTTTTGAAACTCCCGGACAGTGGTTCAGAGGAATTTTGTTTCATCGTTGTTACGTTTTAAAAAGGTTTTCCGTCGGCTGTGTGGCGTAACTGATTGGGGAAAGTTTGGGGATTATTTTTAAAGAATTAAAAACTAACTTTTGTTTACCAATTTTCTGTATTTTCCTTTTTAACTTTAGGACAATTGGAAATAGGGTTTTAATTTATAATTAATGTGCAGTATGTAATGCCTAATGTAACTGAAGGTTTCAGCTGTTGTCAGTATGGTGATCCTTCTAATATCCTACTTAATATTATAAATGCGAAAGTTTGTGAGGATGGATGGATGTTTGTTACTCTTTCACGCAAAAACTACTGACCGGATTTGGATGAAATTTGGCACTCAGATAGTTTATAACCTGGATTAACACATATAATACTTTTTATCCCGGTAGTACGATCCCGTGGGACGATACCGAACTAAACGCGGTCGAAGCCGTTGGCATAAGCTAGTCAAAAAAACATAAACATCATAAAAAGGTTATTATAAAAAGGACACTGCTCACTTGTGCTTGAAAAAAAGAAAATATGTTCATGTGGTACATACTAAAAGTATACACAATATGAAAACAAAGAAAAAGCTTAAATCACACACTAAGCTTAAGCACTATTCACAAAAACCCTACACGTGCCGAGATTTTTCTTTACTACACCAAGAAAGCAGGGATTGTGGCTTTCACACTGCAGTAAATCGTACACCCCTTTTAACGCCATACCTCCCGCGTGTTAATAGCCGATTACTTTCCCTCACAATTCTTTTATTAAGACCTCTTTGTACACCTTATTAGGGGGGCGTAGTGACGTGTTACGCCGTGACCCCATTTAAAGGAGTGTCACGCTGAGTTTTACGCGCGTGACACGAATAAGCAGGGGTTGAAATCGAGCATTGGAGTGTTATAGTGTTGTTTTATTGATGTTAATACGATGTTGAGTAATCGTGAAAGATTTCTCTGATTTGGTGTTGTTTTTCATCTTCGTGTATTTATAATTGTTTTGGGTAGGTAGGTTGTGTTAAAAACCAGTTTTTCTCGTGGTGTATTAAATAAATAATCACAAGCGGCGAAATCTAAGAAAGCGCACTGTGATCTTAGGTAGCCCTACTAATAGTCATGCAAACGAAGAATAACTAGCTCCTAAGTCAGGGAAAGATGAAGAATGTTGAGCTATGTTATAAACCTTTATTTGTTCAGCGCCAAGGATATTAAATAGGATATTACGCGTTTGAGGAGCTCGTGGCTAAATAATAACAGCCGCTCGGGTCAATCTTTAGGTTAAGCCGTGCTTGCCTAGGTTGGTCTGTGGATGGGTGACCGCCCATTACATACCGAGTTTCCTCCGTGCCTCGGAAAGCACGTTAAGCCGTTGGTCCCGGCTGTCATCTGTAGATCTTTGACAGTCGTTACAGGTAGTCAGTGGCCCAAAAAGTCTGACAACCAGTCTTACCAAGGGGTATCGTATTACCCAGTACTAACTGGGTTGTGGAGGTCAGATAGGCAGTCGCTCCATGTAAAATACTGGTATTCAGCTGCATCCGGTTAGACTGGAAGCCGACCCCAATATAGTTGGGAAAAGGCTAGGCAGATGATGATTACGCTTTTGGTGAAATCTTACTATTATTATAAATGCGAAAGTTTGTATGGATGGATGGATGTTTGTTAGTCAATCGAACGGCTGAACGACGGACCTGGATGATATTATTCATAGAGATAGGTTATAGTCTGGAATGGCACATAGGCTATTTTGCCTTTTTTTTCTCATAAAAACACATCAAAATATCCACGCGAACGAAGTCGCGGTCAACAGCTAGTATGGAAATAATTGTACCTAATTGAAAACAGTCTAAAAACGACATTACTCGACTATCATTACCATGGCAAGACTTAGCGACTTGATATAACTTGTCTTACCTCACATAATATTCTCGAGATAAAACTAAACTCCACTGCCTCGTTGGTCTTGAGGTTCTGAGTTCGATTCCCAGGTCGGGCAAAGCGCTATTGAGTTTTGCCATTAGGAATTTCTCAGTAGCAGCCACGGAGTCAGGATTTGTGCCCGGTTGATGGCAATCGGCTCGCCCCTTATAGCATAAGACTTAAACATAACTGGCCAAACGTGAGTATACCTACTAATGTGTACACCTCTGCCTAACCCTTTGGGGATAACAGTCGTGATGTAAACAAACAAAATCTCTCAGGTCATTGAGACCTCAAAGACATAAAGAGCGATGAGCAGCTTCCCGTAATGGATAGTAAACCTATCCGTTACAATTGAGATGGCTCAAGCGAAGAGCTACGTAAACGATAGGTTTTTACCTATCGTTTATATAGCTTTACTAGGTATGTTAGAAGAATATAGAGGGATTGAAAGGGTGTTGAGTTGTTGACCGTTTGTGGAAAGGCTAAGGTTACGTGGACATTACGTACACTATTGAATTTAATTCAATTATGCTATAATAAAAAAAAACTGAATTACAAGAATTCTTCGAAGCTTAAGCCGTAGGTATAGCTCGTTCCGACATGAAAGATGCCAACCTAGGTGTTCTTGCTTTTTTTCTCATTGAGGCCCTGTTTTAAACCCTCGACGCAAAAAAGGTGTTATAAGTTTGACCGCAATGTGTGTGTGTGTGTGTCTGTCTCTGGCACCGTAGCTCTTAAACGAGTGAACCGATTTGGATCCAGTTATTTTTATTTGAAAGCTTGTATCTTGGCGATGGTTCTTAGATATGCTTTATTAAAATCGATGAAAGCATTTAGTAGATATGGGGGACGAAAATGGTGATGAATAATCGAATATTTTCAAATATACCCAAGTGGGGTATCATATGAAAGGGCATGATGTGTGTATTACAATTAGACATGTTTTATCAAAACCGGCTCAGCCATTTTATTGACTTTTCAAATGTTTATTCGCTTTTCTTTGTTGCGATAGGAGTTTTTAAATTTTAAATTTATTTTTTTACTTTATGTATTGATTAAAATTCGATTCGCGGAAACTATAAAATAAAATGATAAAATATTTTTACTCCAAATAAAATTATTTCGTGGAAATATGTAAATTTCCAGTTATATTAACGTTCAGCGTTTTATGTGATATTTTAGTGTAGTAATACTGTCACAAAAAATAAATTTTAAACAACATTATAAGGTACATCAAAGCCGCAATTACCAAAATAAGTACCTTCTAATTCGAATATCACAGGAAACAGCTTATGTTCTAGCTGCGGGAATCCCTCTAATATCAACAGCTAGTTTTTCAATAGGTTTATTATTTAATAATGTACCTGAAAGCTGTTGTTGGCGTTGTTGATGCTGCACTCTGCGAAGGTGGCGTCTTCGAGCTCGTACTCGTCCCACAGCTGGCTCTGTAACAATGATAATACAATCTTACTTTTACTATAATAAATGCGAAAGTTTCAACGGATGAACGGATCAGGAAAACATTTGTCACAGAGATAGATTATAGTCTGGAATAGCACATAGGTTACTTTTTTTTACTCTTACATAGGTACACATCAAAATTTCCACGCAAACGAAGTCGCGGGCAACGGCTAGTTATAATAATGCAGCAGATTAAATTAGTATTAAATGATTATAGATCTCTGGCTTTTATGAAGGTATACTGTTCGCAAGATAACTGCTTCTGGCAGAGGTAAACAGACTCAACTTGAAGCCGCTCAAAGAAATAGTAATTTAAATGAAATATTTTTTATTATTATTTTTAATAATATATTGCTGAAGCATGTAGTGATATTTTAATTGTAAGCTGAAAATAAAGATTTTTATTATTATTTATTATTAAAAAAAAAAGAAAAAGTGGGGTTTTAATATACGAGAATAGAAGATGAGTTACTATTAGTTAAATAATGTAGGCCTTTATGGTATTCGTTTAAAGACGACCCTCGACAGAGCTAGGGGTAAATATCCGTAAGTTCCAGAGTAAAATACAGGTCAAACGATTGCTTTTCTTAAAATATCGCACTTTTGTGTTTCCTACCAAAATTAAACATTTGGAATATTTTTAAGGGAACGCACCCCAAATAAAATGAAATGATAACCAGACCTAGTCTTTAATTTCGAACCGCCCTCCAATTATTCACAAAATAACGCTAATAGCAGCAAAGACCGAAGTTAAAGAATTATATCTTTCCCTCTTTGTTTTCTTTCGGGAAGAATTTTTATAAAAGATTATTTGACAATGTCTGTATCGTTTGTTTTTCTCTCCTGTAGAATTAAATACCGACAACATTTAAACAAGTTTTCGAATTCTTTTAATGATAGTTTGTTTTAAGAATGCCTTTGAAAAGACAAAGACCTTTTTTTTTAAAGGGCAACTCATCTTTATTTTAAGAGCCTTTTCAGTTTTAAAGAATGTTGCTATCTAACCTCATTTTTTTTTTGAGCATGAAATAATATTTACGTAATATTTTTATCTCGACTGGGAACATGGATCCGGTTACTATAGGCAAAACAATATTATAGCTTCTAAAGGGTCTTACTTTAATCAAACAAATGAATGAGGGCGAGTTTTTGTGTATCGAATGCCGAATGAAGGACGCCAAAAAAGAAGAAATTGGAACAATATATTTACTATTTTTTTATATATATCGGTCATTAGTACGGACATAAAATGGGCACTGGTGATATGACGCGACCTACTTGCCAGCGCGTTTCTACAACGCCCTGATGTTAAGCTCGAGGCGAGGGTGACATTCAATGTCTGATCGCAGCGGAGTTGACACGTCTTGGAACTGTATCCGATTCATTGTGGCCTGTGTTAAGTTGTAATCTCAAACAGTGTATCGCACCCAGTGCTTTTTCATAGCACGAAACCCATCGTCTGCCCACATGATGTACGAGCGTAACAAAGTAAATCCTGATATATCCGGTCTTTAACTATGAAATTGTCGTCTTTTTCTCACATTTTGTTCTCTAGTGTTTTCAAATGTTGCACAAAGTTAGATTTGTATATTGCCGTTGCCATTATAGTTTTATAATAATAGTAAGCCTTGAATCGGATAGGAATTCCCATCGGATAAAATAACAAAGTTTCATCCCCAAAGTTGAGCCCTTTAAGGGGCGAATCTTCATTAATCCTTCCTTAGTGCTTTAATTTTCGTTATAAAAGACTCTTGTGCAGAAAATCATGCTTTTAGACTCAGCATTATAATTTAAATTTCCTGTTAGTCCGAAGAAATTGGATGGCCTATCTATCCGGTTACACAAACCGAACCAAAAGCCGAATGTCAAAATGACAAATCTGCCTAGCCTTTTCCCAACTATTTAGGGGTCGACTTCCTGTCTATCCAGATGCAGCTGAGTACCAGTATGATACAAGGAGCGACTGCCTGTCTGACCTAAACAATCACATTAGTAGTGGGTAATACGATACCCCTAAGTAAGACTGGTAGTCAGACTTTCGGGGCACTAAATACCTGTAACTACTGTCAAACATCTACACATGTTATGACAGCCGGTTTTGGAGAAAACTTATGGATGGTCACCCATGTACAGACCAACCTAGGCAAGTGCGGCTTAACCTGAAGATTGCGTGCGACTGTTATTATTTAGCCCCGAGCTCCTCCACATTTCCACATTTCCGCTACTACCATAAGCAACAAATACCGACACGAAGCAATACAACAAATCAATCCGTATGGAACACACAATGTAGGTACTCGGTTGACTGACAAGTCAACTTCGCTGACACAATCAAATGATACGCCTACGTTTATTATATGGGTAATGAAGAGAAAGGTAAGGGCAGAATATCCATGCATATTGGCTCCTTGGGAACTTTCGAGTGGGTTTAAAGCCTCCATGAGAGGAAATACTTAAGTATCTACGTCCGGAGCGGCCACCACATTTATGATAAATACCTGGCCTGGTATGATATATAATACATAGACATAGACACACACTTTGAAAATGATATTCATTTGTTTGTAATAGAGTTGTAACTGTCTTATTTAAGGTCTCGTGTTATATCTACACAAGCGAAGCGTGAATTTGGCCAAAATACATTGGTTTCGAGTATCTCAGCCAGGAGCGCGAAAATCTTTGTGGTCTTATACATTAGTGATATCTACCTTCGAAGCTAGAGGCCCCAAATAAAGTGACATTCTATCATCGAAAACGATAACTGAAAAGTCAAAAATATAGCAGATTGACATATGCTACCAAAAAGTGTAGCAGATTGACATAATTATGCTACTGAAAAGTGTAGCAGATTGACATATGCTACCGAAAAGTGTAGCAGATTGACATATGCTACCGAAAAGTGTAGCAGATTGACATATGCTACCGAAAAGCGTGTGTCAATCTTGTTGAAAGTCATTGTAGAAAATACGAAACGCTTTGATCTATTGCCTTTTTTTTTCAAGTCCTAGTTGGCTAAAGTTGATCTAAGCGCAAGTTATTTTCGTTTAAATTAGTTTTCCATTACCCTTAAATTCACCTTCTGTCTCCTTTGCCACAGAAACCTACGAATGAATATGCTGCCTACACAGTCGTTTGATTGCGCAGCCCGCGTATCGGTCCCGCGTGTGCCATGATACGCCGCGTACTGTTCTACGACAATTCTCGAACTGGTCCCCGATGTGTGTAAATATTTGAGAAACAATTTAAATAAGTAATTCAAAGATGCGTAGGTAAAAGTTTATCAATCTAAAATGACAATTTGTTTAACGATTTATATGAAAATGTCTGCTATCAAAACGGTGAATAAAGCTAATATTTAAAATTTAAAAAACCCCCATCGCAACAAAGAAAAGTGAACAAACATTTGAAAAGTCAATAAAATGGTTGAGCCGGTTTTGATAAAACATGTCTAATTGTAATATACACATCATGCACTTTCATATGATACCCCACTTGGGTATATGAAAATATTCGATTATTCATCACCACTTTCATCCCCCATATCTAGTAAATGGCTGCACCGATTTTGAATAAAGAGTCTAAGAACCATCGCCAAGAAATTAGCTTACAAATAAAAAAGACTGCATCCAAATCGGTTCACTCGTTTAAGAACTACAGTGCCAGAGACAGACACACACGCACACACACATTGCGGTCAAACTTATAACACCCCTCTTTTTGCGTCGGGGGTTAAAAAATACATCGTGAAGAAAAAGACACGTCCAAGCAACAAAAAAAATTAAGATAATATGGTGTCCGCCAAGCAAAATTTGGTCCATGTGTGACCACTTTCACAAACAAAAGACCTGTGTCCCTAAAGTGGAAAACGTTTTCGGCTGATTATGTTATTATACTTACCTAGTAGTATGTATTAGTAGTTGGTATGATCGGTTGGAGTACAGATTTTTTGTCATTATCGAATATTATAATTGGTAATTGCGAATACGCAATGCCATATTACGCTCAGACCGGCTGATGGTGGCCAAAAGTCTACGAGTTTAAAATGGGACTGGACGGGTCACATTTCCTGGATGGGTCATGACAGATAGGCCAGAATTGTCACACAGTGGGTGCCTGAAGACGGTCGTCGTCACCGAGGCAGGCCCAAGAAACGGTTGCATGACGGCATGACGATTTGGACTCGTTCCTGACTAATTGGCCAGAGAAGGCAAAACACCGGGAGAGTTGGAAAGGAATGGGCAGGCCTTTGACCAGCAGTGGGACAGAATAGGGTGAAAAAAGTTAACCCTACTACACGGCAAATAACGACTTAGGGATTACACCTCTTTTTTTTGTAAAAAACACTTATATGCACAGGTAATCACTCCTGTATACCCCAAAGGGTTTTCCCACACGACATGGCTATCACAAATCCATCAGCGAACCGTGTTGGCAATTTCCTTCCTGACTGGTCATTAAAATGGTTACTAAGAGGTCGAACGCCCGCTGTAGTCACGTAGCAAATATATTCGGACGAATAGTAAATAGGAATATATTTAAAAACTGGCCTTGGCTTATAACCCTTACTAGCTGGTGCTTCTCCCTTGTGTAAGCCTGAATGTTTTTTTGTTTTTATACGGTACCGTACTATCAGGATAAAAAGTAAGGTTCCAACTCAGGTCATGGTATGCCTGTGTGCCAAATATCGAAACGTGAAAATGTGTTTATAATATAGGGATCGATTTCTTTTATAACATTTTTTATCGGTAATTAAATTATCGTATTAATCCCAAAAAATTTATTCGATAATTTCAGTAACGAATTTCGATGATCGGTATTTTATTTCAATGGAAATTTCGAGCATCGATACAGACGTAAGGTGTTGTGTAAATTGCATTCATCATCTGCCTTGCCTTTTCCCAATTATGTTGGGGTCGGCTTACAGTCTAACCGGATGCAGCTGAATACCAGTATTTTACATGAAGCGACTGTCTATCTGACCTCCACAACCCAGTTACTACTAAGTAATACGATACCCCTTAGCAAGACCGGTTGTCAGACTTTTCGGGCCACTGACAGCCTAACGACTGTCAAAGATCTACAAATGACACCCGGGACCAACGGCTTAACGTGCTTTCCGAGGTACGGAGGAAACTCGGTATATAATGGGTGGTCACCCATCCACAGACCAACCTAGGCAAGCACGGCTTAACATAAAGATCGACCCGAGCGGCTGTTATTATTTAGTCACGAGCTCCACGAAATTGCTTTCGTTTGTTTAAAAGAAAACCCAGGTCTTGGTCAATTTGTATGCCAGTGCCGTACAGTGTCAATGAAAAGTAGTAATCAACTAAACACACCTAGTATTTCGGGAAATCGCCAAGCGGTTGGTCGGTTCTCCACGTGAAGGTATGTGGCCGCAGCAGAATAAACCTGACCATTACCCCCCAGGTGTTCTTATATGATGATACTTAGGCATTTCATTGTCCTGAATTAAATTCTAAATGAAACAACGCAGTCCAAAAATATTATGATCTCGAGTATTCCCTTTCGTGTCGTTATACGTAAAATATGTCTGCTTTTATAATATGCTTTTGTGATGGCACTTCAGAATGTACTGTTATTGTTTGAGTAAATTATAGTACACAGTTGGTTTTGGTTTATGATGATAATGCGACAGACATTAGAAACTTTGTAATTGCCGAGGTGAAGGACCTAGAGTTAATGCCATAATTATAAAACAAGTCGTCACAGAGGTAAACAGAAGCGGTCACATCGCCTTTAAAACCTTTGAATTGAGCCTGGTAAGTTAAAATTATGAATGTTTACGATTGTGTATATTCGGCGTATGAGCTGGTGAGACATTATCTTTATATTTGACAAAAATTGGTGAACGGACACGAATGAAAGTAGTAATCCCGATCCTGCTCTCATCTAAAACACCATTGTTATGCAGGGTGTAACAGAAAGGGTATAGTCGTATGAAAGGATATGCTGCAGACCAACAAACTGAACAACTTTCTCCTTGGGTCCAATATCGTAAATGCGAAAAAATTATCAGCTGTCCCATACGAAATTTCAATACCTACTCGACCCAAATGTATGGGACTGCTGAGAATTTGCTTTCTTTTTTATTTTTTTTTGCTGTTACACCCAGTATAGGTACTATTGCGGTAAATAACAAAGATAGAATATAATTTTACACAGAAATTAGGAAAGGAGTCTTATAATACCTAAATTAACTAATAGCTCTGAGCTTCATGTTGCAGTTATTAAAGTAATTACAAACAATCTTCCACCATTTTGTAAGCTTATCCATCAAGGTCTTCAGTATCTGATTATAATCACGAGTTATTAAAAGAAAATTATAATAATAATTTTAGACCTTAAATTTGAGCAGTAATTTATAAATAAATATTACTAATAGATGTCTATCTATTATGTTAATTACCCCATTACATACCGAGTTTCCCCCGTGCCTCCGAAAGCACGTTAAACCGTTGGTTCCGGCTGTCATTTGTAGATATTTGACAGTCGTTACAAGTAGTCAGTGACCCGAAAATCTGTCTACCAGTCTTACCAAGGGGTGTCGTATTACTCAGTACTAATTGCGTTACTAAGGGTACTAAGTGGAGGTCAGATAGGCTCCTCCGATAGTCGGATAGTAGCTAAATCACTGGTATTCAGCTGCATCCGGTAAGACTGGAAACCGACCTTAACATAGTCCAAAAACGCTAAGCAGATGATGATCTAATATGTTAATTGTTTTGAAACAATTTCGTAAACGGTAAAAACTTTTGATCCGTCAATCGGGAACGGGCAGATTATTATTATTATTTCTTTATTTCAATCAACTTTGGATCATAGGTACAATTAACGAAATGAACCGGTTACAACCGGACTCCGCCAAATAATTCAGTACAGTGTCTACCTGGGTGTTGTATGTATTGAGCGGTTTCCGCAATCAGTCCTTACCAGCGTGAGCCTTCAAATGGTTGCATTTACTGCGTATTTGTGTCGTGCAAACATTGATCGAAATTTGTAGTACAGAGCTAATCGTTCAGCCGCTGCAGCGCTGCGCCAAATCACCCCGAATATTCAAGCGACTATTCAGCGCAAAATCTAAAGCACACTCACACAAACATGCATCCCTATACTAGTAGTCTTTAGTCCAAACTCCAAGTTCTGATTAACTTCTGAGGAAGGAAGTGCCATCAAACTTGTAGTTTCTGAAGTTAGCCCCATATTAGCCTTAGCTTACTAGTTCGCGCGGTTAGAGGGCAACTCGGACCGGGCATCTATCCGGCCCACTCACAACTTTGCCCGGGTCATCTAAATAAACAGGGGATAATTTTGATCCCTGATTTAGTGGCAAGTTTAAGGGGCATTAGAACTTAATTTTGGTCAACCCTTCCAACGAAGGGTTTGATGAAATATAATTATTTATTATGTGGATATTATTTGTCACTTTCTGGCACTAAATTTAAAAGTCCCCGGTGGCAATAGATTGGGATATGTGGAAAAAGGAAGAAAGCCTGTGCCCTAGTATGGCGGCTCTAAGGTCCAATAAAAAAAGGTGAATCTCACGGACTTTTATGAAAGTCGTTAAAAACGTTGATATGACAAAATAAATAGAATATTAAAGTGCCATGATTGAATATGAGAAAACGAAGCCCATTTGGGCGCCAATTCGTTAAAATAACACGGTTTGCGGGTACGACTGTGAGACGATCAAGCTCACGATTTTAATGAAGTAATTTGTACGAAAAATGTGTTACTTTAGGTGGTAAATGGTTTTCGATTTTGTTTAGTCGAAAATCTGTCATTAAATATGATTCTTGCAGAATTATTATTGACTCATCAAGATTTTACATGTGGCCAAGCTCTGCTCGGTTCTTCATTTCAAGTTTTTAGTCTTTTAAACAGAATTTTTTCAGTAACTACCCGGAGTCTGTATATGTGCGCGATTGAAGATAATAGACTCGCAGCAGACCCTATTGTATGAAACTTAAACATAATTGGCGAAATATGGCACATTGCACTATAGCTACACGTCTAAACCAAACCCAGTAAAATATAGGTGTGTTGTTTAAGTTACATAAATGAAGTGCAATTCCTGACAAACTAGGTATTACAAAATTAACCGCTATTCAATTTCTAGCTGTTATTGAGAACTTGGTTCTAATTGGATTCTGTCAGAGCCAGTCGGATGAAACTTAATCAGAAGTGGGATGCAATTGAAAGCGTTCTTGCAATGCAGTTTACGTGAAAGTGTAAAAGATTAAGAAATAATGAATTTTTACTGTTTTATTGAATAACTGAATTTAAAGTGAATTATTTTACTAAGTGTTAATGATAGTGTTACTGACCATGTCACTTTACAAACTTATGTCGCCTTAAACATGTAGGTGCCTACAATGCAACATCTGTTTCTAATAAAACCTAAAAAATGCCAATGGGCCCAACATATTTAACATTCAACCATCGATTCGAAAAGATGAAGGAGTCTTTAATTAGAAACAAGAAAAAATACAAAAGGCACTGGAATTTCGCAACTGAAGAGAATAAATAAATAAAAAAAAACGTTTCCGAGTAAAATGGCTGTGTAGCATCCGGACAACAAGACGAAGTTATAAGGGTCCCGTTTTCGGAATTTGGCAACGGTCCCTCAAAATGCCTTCCTAATAATACCAAAAATGTAAGAGAATTGCAAGTAAGAAACCCAATCAACTATTGTTTTGTAGACCAACCAATTAAGGGTACGCTCTACGCTACCACGACCACGTCTTATGGTCGCAGAAAGGTCCTTGTCGAAAACCCGGACTCCACCAAAGAGAGGAGCGGAGCGGAGAGGAGTTGTGCAAGATTCGGCCAATCACAGGAAAGATGAGAGACGCTATGTTCATTTCAAACAATGTGATTGGTCGGTTTCCGCACATCTATTCTCCGCTCCGTTCATATTCGCTTTGGTGGAGTCCGGGCCTCAGTGGTGTTTTCTCAACGATCTGAACCGTATATCACAACCCTAACTTTAAGAACCTTCTCTCATATGTTACCTCGAACCCGTCTCATGAGTATAAAACTTCAACGAAAACTATCACAACTTAGAAGGTGAGGGGTGTAGAAACTGCAACTAGGTCGCAGTCAATCATCCGGGGGCAAATTGTGCGAAAACTGGGGTTGGAACATCGCCAGACCGCAGGCGATTCAAGGAGATGAAAAGTGCAAGGTTTCGTGATTGAAAGTGAATGAAGCAACAATTAACTGACTTGTGTAACGGTTGCCAGAGAGAGGATAAAGGCGCAAACCCACCGCGGTGCACGCTGTGCACGGACGCGGCGCATTTTGGCTGCGTGGATTCATTTGTTTGACAACGTGGGTCTACGTTTCCACTGCAGTGCACGCTACACACCCACAACTAAGCGTGCGTGGCCCATTGCGGCATAGTCGTGGGATAATATTGGTGTATAGCGTGTACCGCGTGCACAGCGTGCATAGTTGACAGCGTTGAGATATGTGAGCGCCTTATTCGAGCAAGCCACGTATGTACTGATGACGTCATTTGATGCATAGCGTGTCCGTGGTTTGCAGTGGACACAATCACATACATTTTCTTGCAAAGCGAAGCTTAACACACGTGCATAGCCTATCCGTGCGCCACGGTGGGTTTGCGCCTTAAATTATGAGTCGAAGAGTGATGACCGCTTTGCGACAAGCTCAATTGACAAACGTATTGCGACTTCGGAAAAAACAAGTGCACATTACACAAGTGACACACGCGAGTGTCGCTTGACCCAAGTCGCCGCCGCCGTCGCAAATTGCATCGACCGAGGTCGCGAAAGTGTCATTTATTATTTATTATTTATTTATTTATTCAATAGTACACGTACATTTTATACATTATAGGTTAGTGCCAACATAAACTCATTAGAGTTTTACCGTGCACCAAAATCATCGACTACATAATAAACATTAGTTAACCAATTACATTAAGACGTACAGTTACAGTATTACGTTACATTAAGTTAATCAATTATGAAAATTCTCAGTTGCAGTCCAGAGCCTGGATTTGTGTCTGATAGTAGAAAATTGGTCGCCTTTTTAAATGGTACATCATGTCTCTGCTTACCAATTCGAAAAATTCGGCCGTGGAGTAATTGATGCAGTAAAAAAAGTGATTTTGATGTATGTGTTGGAAACCAAAGTGAAGTATAGAAAGTCATCATCATCATCATTCTCTTGCCCTTATCCCAATTCATT
The DNA here is from genome assembly GCA_910589295.1 of Noctua janthe. NCBI lineage: Eukaryota > Metazoa > Arthropoda > Insecta > Lepidoptera > Noctuidae > Noctua > Noctua janthe. Next base: position 3,572,285 of record OU342556.1, on the reverse strand, counting down.
TGTGGTCGCAGCATGTCTTCTTCTTCCATACTTCTCTATTACTCGTCATCTCGCCAGATACCTCCTTTCTTCTTGAAAGTATTAAAAAATAAAAACTTTTGTTCGCGTGTGTGTTCCAGATACAATTTATTTGCAGCAGTGGCGGTAGTTACAATCACACTGTCACTCATCTTTACAGTATCTTGTCCCGCATTTTGTTCTATCATCGGGGATAGTGCAAATCCGCGAATCTACCATACGTCTCTGCACTACGTGTAGGTTTACAGGGGAAAGTTATAAGTTTATATTTTTTTATTTCAACAATTTTTGACCTCATTTTTACGTGAATAGTAACAATTCATGTGTTCTATATATTGTTAACAGTACAAATCCATTAAATTAATTAATTAAGTCGCTACGACAATACGTAATTAAAATTGGCTACATTTGTCAGATACGTGGAATTATCCAATGCTAGTTCCGCGGATTTGCACTATCCCCGACGCTATATTACTATACACACTATATAATAAAAAAAAAAAAATTGGTAAATTTTCCGCTAGTCCGAAAAAATATTGTTCAAGTTACCGCTACTAAAAGAAATTTCAGAATCCCTCGAGTCCTCGGCAAAGTCCGGTGGTATTACATTTTACAAATTCTATTTGAAGTAATATGGCTTCTGATATAGGACGTCGTAAGTATTAAAACTTTTATTTACTCAACAAGTGTCCACGTCTAGATTGCACAACCAAGTGAAAATAAAAATGAATCCAAGAGACGAAGAAATGTAAAAGACCAACGATACGAGGATGTATGTCATAATCTGCCTGCCTTTTCCCAACTATGTTGGGGTCGGCTTCCAGTCTAACCGGATACAGCCGAATACCAGTGTTTTACATGGAGCGACTGCCTATCTGACCCCCACAATTAAGTTAGTACTGGGTGATATGTTCTGGGTAATATCTTTCAATGACAAATGCGACCAACAGCTTAACGTGTTTTCCGACGCACGGAGGAAAGTCCGTATGTTATGGGTGGTCATCCATCCTCGGATCAACCTAGGCAAGCGGCTTAACCTGAAGATCGACTTCAACGGCTGTTAGTAAATAGCCACGAACTCCTCGATACGAGTATGTATGTGTATTATAAAATTCTTTGACCTGACTGACTATGAACGAAAACTACCAAAGACTAACAGCTCAAACAACTGGACGGATCGGGCTAAAATCTGGCATACAGATATCTATTATGACGTAGGCATCTGCTAAGAAACCACTTTGGAAATTCAACCCTAAACCGATTAAAATAGGGTTTGAAAGTTACTGGGCGATTCTGGTGCCGGTCGACTAGCTAGTGTACATATTATACTATGTATACCTACACGTTGTGCATAAAAGTTGCACTAGCTGACATTTTAGTGCATTCAGAACAAACCTTCTGCTACTATAACAAAGTGGCTTTTTGCTCCATTAGAATTTAAGTATTTTAATATACAGGTTGGAACGTACAAGCGATTTTATGACATAATTTTTTCATCGATGAAGAATTTCTATGTGGTGGGGTTCAGAATGGTGTACTGAATACGTGGTAACCGTTTGCGCGTCGTCAGTGTCCCTTGCATCCTGTATAGTATAGAAATAAAAACTTGAAGAACCTGCCTATGGACCCTGAGCGTTTTATCATCATCATCATCATCTGCCTAGCCTTTTCCCAACTATATTGGGGTCGGCTTCCAGTCTAACCAGATGCAGCTGAATACCAGTATTTTACATGAAGCGACTGCCTATCTGACCTCCACAACCCAGGTAGTACTGGGTAATACGATACCCCTTGGTAAGACTGGTTGTCAGACTTTTTGGGTAACTGACTACCTAACGACTGTCAAAGATCTACAAATGACAGCCGGGACCAACGTCTTAACGTGCTTTCCGAGGCACGGAGGAAACTCTGTATGTAATGGGCGGTCACCCATCCACAGACCAACCTAGGCAAGCAGGGCTTAACCTAAAGATCGACCCGAGCCGCTGTTATTATTTAGCCACGAGCTCTTCCTCCTCCTCCTTATCATCATTCATCTATTTATTTATTTTATTAATAATTCTTACATTGTATCGAAAGCTTTCCCAGTGAAGACCCAAACATTGCAAAGCCAAAACCATTAACCAAGCAATGTTTAAAAGATTCGCAAATCTCGGCTCTTATATCACTAACCCAGCCATATCTCTATTTGCTCCACAGAATACTAAATGAACTTTTCGCTAACGACATTAATTTTAGGTCACCTCACACCAGAAGGTGAAATCATCCATCACTGTTACGACTACCTAACGCCAACAAACTGGAGCAAAGGAAACTGCATTGGGGTCGTCCATAACTCACAATTTGGTCCTTGTATGTTAGAATTAAGGTCGCAGTATAAACAAGGTCCTGTCTCATGGATCGTGACGTCACAGCCTCGATTTGTGACGGGATGACGTAAATAAATGCGAGTGCCTCTTACAGATTCTGACGTCTTTGTGGGATACTTCCTGGGGGATAAATATTTACGACTTTTTAACGTAATTTTCTTTTGTTGAGCGCTCAACAACGAAAATCTAGTTAGATTTCCGTCATTTGTAGGTGCAAACCCGGGCAGAACACGGATGACGCAGTGGCTCAGTGATTGACTACTGCGCTGCGTATCGGGGGTTCAATTCCCGCACATAACAAATGTTTGTACGGCCTACCGGTAGTTTTTTCGGGTCTGGCTGTTTGTGTATGTGAGTTTAAATGTTTGTAAACGCACCCACGATACAGGAGAAATCATCATAGTGCATAACATTGTTTGGGTTATTTATTTCATCACCACAGCTCTCAAAACCTCGATCCAAAAGTTCGAAGACATCTACCATCCACCAAACCGCACTGGGCCCGCGTGGTAGATTCAACCCACTCCATCTCATAGACAGAAGGCCTGTGTCCCAGCAGTGGGAACATATAAACTGATTATGCTTAGGTATGTTCATAATCTTCTTTCATATCGCCATCAAGGAATAAAGTTAGTCTATTCAATTTAACACTTTTACTTGAAACTGTTCACGTTCGAATATCGCAACATTCTAACAAACTTTGACCACCATCAATCTTTTATACACCACAATTAATCAACCTGGTACTTCCAACTTCATGACTGGAATAACCATTTTGAGACGTAAGTTCCATATTACACTCCGTCGCGTCTAGCTGGGTGGAATAATATGATACTGTCATATGTTTTATGTAAATTATAACTCCATGTGTGGCGTGGCGGAATGTGCTATATACATGTGTTATTTTAGGTAGCCATCTTATATGGAAAAGGGTAAGAAAAGCTAGATTTAAGATTTTTTTAGATCGTTCTGTTTATGTTAGGGGTTAAAGTATGAAATTGCCGATTTATATGAACGATTTCGTGAAAAGTGATATTTCCACGCTAGCATTTTTTTTTTGGAAACGTCTGATCCGATTTGAAGTAGTAAAATCGACGGCACACTGAAACAGGCGTTTTGATACACCCCCCCCTATGAGGTAATATGCAACTACTAGTACGGTTTTTAAACTATAAAATTTACGCAATTTAACAATGAATCCAATAAATTTAAAATTTTCATCACAACTTTCACCCCCATGTCTAAAATGGCTGAACTGATTTTGATAATACAAGTCAAATTGTAATATACACATAATTCCCTTTCATTTGATACCCCACTTGGGTATATTTGAAAATATTAGATTTTTCATTCCCAAAATCTAGTAAATGGCTGCACCGATTTTGATAAAACATGTCTAATTGTAATATACACATCATGCACTTTCATTTGATACCCCACTTGGGTATATTTGAAAATATTCGATTTTTCATACCCACTTTCATCCCCCATAACTAGTAAATGGCTGCGCCGATTTTGATAAAACGTATCTAAGAACCATTGCCAAAAAAATAGCTTTCAAATAAAAAAACTGCATCCAAATCGGTTCACTTGTTTAAGAGCTACGATGTCAGAGACAGACACACACACATTGAGGTCAAACTTATAACACCCCTCTTTTTGGGTCGGGGGTAATAAAAATGGAATTAGATGGAATTCGATAAAAACTCCTGAATTAAGCACCTCTGCCTTTTTAGAAATCAGTTAAAAATGGTGCAACGTGGAATACCTACTATACGAAATGAAAGTTTCCCGTTCAATTAATCAGGAAAACTTCCAGAATTTCCACGAAAGCTATTCCTGTAACGTTATTTTATTGGTTCTAGGAATCCAAGATACGCTGTGATTGTGTGTTGAATTGAATTGGATTAATTTGGATGGTTAAATTGGACTGTTGAATTAGTTTTGTTTTGAATTGGTAGTTATGTATTTGAGCCGTTTGGGATTGAAACACTAGGGCCATGGGGTCCAAGTGCCCACTTAGTATTTCGGAAATCGCCAAGCGGTTGGTTGACTCTTCACGTGACCAGAGGGCGGGCCCATTTTTTGGCCAAAGAATTAGCATTGCCATCCAACGTGGAAATGCTGCCAGCCTTCTGGGCACTTTTCCTGTTGACAGCGGTGTGGACGAATATTTTGACGCTTTGTACTTTGATACTTTTACCTATTTTTATTACTATTATAGATTTGTAGTTTGTAAATAATGTAAATATTCTTTGAAATTAAGTTTTGTTTTTAACCCCCGACGCAAAAAGGGGTGTTATAAGTTTGACCGCAATGTGTGTGTGTGTGTCTGTCTCTGGCACTGTAGCTCTTAAACAAGTGAACCGATTTGGATGTTGTTTTTTTTATTTGAAAGCTAGTTTCTTGGCACTGGTTCGTAGATTTACCAAAATCGGTGCAGCCATTTACTAGTTATGGAGGATGAAAGTGGGTATGAAAAATCGAATATTTTCAAATATACCCAAGTGGGGTATCAAATGAAAGCGCATGATGTGTATATTACAATTAGACATGTTTTATCAAAACCGGCTCAGCCATTTTATTGACTTTTCAAATGTTTGTTTGCTTTTGTTTGTAGCGATGGGGTATTTTTTTAATTTAAAATTTAATTTTATATTATTATAAATTTATTGTAATAATAACTGTTTATCTAAAAGTCGTACTAACTGAAAATGTTCTCTGATAACTTTTTAGAACTATGTATCCTGCTTATGCGTATGAAGTTTTATTAAAATCGGTTCAGTGATTTCGAAAAAAAAAGGACTTGAAAGTTTGTATGAAATACCGTAAGTCGTAAACGCCGAACCGTAATGCATCGCCTTAGATTGGCTACACTTCACCTCAATTTTACGTAAGTGTGCTATGAGCTTTAACAGTACGATGCTATCCCGCTTCTCGCTTCAACTAGAACCGCAGCCGAACTCGCCACGCTCGCTTCAACCTGTCACTACGCTCAGTTACCCATTGTAATAGCTTTTCTGCGCGGTGGGCCCCGTCAAGCGGGTTACTTTATTTTACTTGTTATTATTCTTAATCCTTTTATGCCAAACTGGGCCGGTGGAGGGTTAAATTTATGCCATAAATCTTTAGGCGTCTTGGAATTTGCATGAGTAATAGTTGTGATTTCGGCTTAGACAGTATTTATTATTGTTATAGGAGTGTTTAGATAGCGGCGTTTAACATAAATGTGTTTTCGTCTTATTTGCTTCATTTACCTACCGTAAATGAGCTTTATCAAGAATACATGAATCTAAACCAATTCCATTACTTTCCCATAATTGAGTTCTAATAACATTTCTCGTAGATCGTATCTTAGTGTAGTCAGGGATATCCTTTTTTACGTCAATTACCGTGGTATACCGCGTTTCCTCCGTGCCTCGGAAAGCAGGTTAAGCCGTTGGTCCCGGCTGTCATTTGGAAATCTTTGACAGTCGTTACAAGTATTCAGTGGCTCGAAAGTCTGACAACCAGTCTTACCAAGGTGTATCGTATTATCCAGTACTTACTGGGTTGTGGACGTCAGATCGGCAGTCGCTCCATGTAAAATACTGGTATTCAACTGAATCCGGTAATACTCGAAGCCGACCCCAATATAGTTGGGAAAAGGCTAGGCAGATAGCCATTTCATACAAATGTTAAGAATGACACTGGTGATGTAAATATACAGAAAATTCAATTAACTTAACTATCACTTTACCTACATAGGGATGCACACTTCAGTATCTGACCCAAATACCTGATCAACAATCGGAAACACATAAAACTTCCTCTGAACACTAACTCCTCAACTACTCCGCGCATAAAAGATGCCCTTTAAACAATTGCTATTGGGCCAACTTTACCCGGTCCAGGCAAAGTTACAGGCGCTAGTTACTCACAGCTATTCATGCGAGAAAGAGAAACTTACGGTATTATTGCAACTTGAACTAATAAGCACAGAGTGGAAGCTTAAAAGATCGACTGGAAAACGGGCAGAGTTACAGGATATTTTTAAAGTTAAATCCGTGCAGTCGAGGAATGAGCAATGTACTAGTAAGTTCCATTCACGTATTATGGGACACACCGTAAAATACTCAATACTAATTTTTTTATTGCATTCCACAATGTCTTAGGCTAAGGCTAAGGCTTAAGTGGTAAACATTTTTCCAAAAAAAACAATCGTTGTCGAGTATCTTATAATGTAACTTTTTCTAAAAACATTTTTGTTTATTTTATACGAAATTGAAACCTTACGTGGTAACGTAGTCAGAATGACGTAGTTGTAAGGTGTTAGTAAAATATTACAAAGCGTGGGAGTTTAATCATTTCCTGACTGTACACTTTACAAAAACAAGACAAAATAAATATAGGAAATTCGACAGAGTATACCATAGTAACCATGCTCGTTTTTATGGTTTTAAAATCTTATCATTGCTGCATCTGAATATTGCATAAAAACCAACGTTATTATTTACCTTTACAAGCAATTCCGAGGCCAAAATAATTTATGAAAACTTCTGGTCCACCAAAACATCGTAAATATTTGAGAAATTTAGGGTCCCGGGCTCCTAAGTATGTCAAAAGTTACCCATCTGAAAGGGGCCTGATAAGGCCTAAAAGCTTTCAAATAGTTTCAAGCTGAATTTTCAAAAGATGTCTTGTATTTTGCTGACTGTATAAAAGTTTTTATCAGGCAAATGGCAATAAGGGATTGTAAAGTGACCACTTTAGACACATTACCGAGAACGGTTCAAATGAAAAATGAGGTCAAACGTAACTGTACGAAATAACTTTTGCCTGCGGCTTTGCGTGCTTGGGGGACGGAAATTATCCCACGGTAATGTACTACCGAGATCTTCTTAACGTGTTGATGGCAATCTAAATAAAATCTGCTCAGGTTTTGTAAAAAATAATTTATTAAACTTGCACATGAAATTTAGCCCACAGTTTGACCTTGATCATCTTATTCAGAAACGTGACGCTTCCGAAGATTCTGTCTCAAACAATGATAGTTTGTATTGATAACGGCTATTAAGACAGGTTTTATCGCCTGCTATTCTGAAAATAAAATGGCGGAAAGTTAAGCAGACCAAGATATGAAAACCTAGGTATGAATTTATTGAAGCTATTTTATTTCAACAAAAGAAAAGCGTTCCTTTTACAGTTCAATTTTTTCTAAACATTTCTAGGACTTCATGAAGCACGAGGCAAACCATTCACAATCCGATCACATTGGCAGAGCCTGATATCGTATTTCGTTTCGCAATGTACTCTAGTACATACGTACCTGGTCTTTTCAGACCAAATCGTGTTGCGATTCTAGTCTGTTATTGTGCATTTTGGCTTTGCCACAAAGGTTATAATGGCGTACATATGTTACCGGTTATGTATGAAACCTAGGAATTTAACACAAATCCTAGGAAATATATATTATACAGTTTCGAGCCTACTTAGGAAATGTGTAAAATAATGTCTCAAAGATACTTTAATACTTACATTTGCTTTAAAATGTATGTATTTCCTAGGAATTGTATGCAATTCCGAGATGTAACTAGGAAATATATAAAAACAAATGCTCTCTCTGTGAACAAAATAAACAAAACACGAATAAAATCAACGCTCTCAAGACCCCGCCATCCCCTTCTTTCTTTTTCTTTTTTTTTCTATTTTTTAAAAACGTTGCCCCACACTAGGAATTTCTCCTGTATCGTGGGTGCGTTTACAAACATTTAAACTCACATACACAAACAGCCAGACCCGGAACAACTACCTGTAGGCCATACAAATATTTGTTCCGTGCGGGAATCGAACCCGTGACACGAAGCGCAGCAGTCAATCGCTCAGCACTGCGCCAACCGTGCCGTCAAACCTAACCTGTCCGAGTCGGGTCCCCAAGTGCCGAGCTCGCTTCGCTCGCTCGCAAAGTTTTCCATGCCACAATGCCTTGTTTATGTTAGTGTGGTGTGTAGTGTATTAGGGTAACATAAAAAAATAAGAGTACGATAGACGCAAAAACTAATTAATTTTTATGTACGATTTTTGAAGTCGTTTGAATTAACATTACTTTTACTTAGCGTCGCGTTCGTGCCAGGTTCACTGATTATGTTCTCTATTCTACCACAGCCTAAGCCTTATTTCCATTTCGGCTAGCTGCTGGCTATCTTACGTGACTTGTGTTAAGTATTCCTGAAGCTAAATACTGAAATCGCCTGTAGTTGGTTTTGACAAACAGACGTTTATTAGTTTTTTCTTCCTTAGCCTATATTGTCCCACTGCTGGGCAAAAGCCTCCCCATAGCCAATATCTCACAAACGCCTCTAAGTCGCCACGTCAGCGTTTTCTAGACCTCCCTCGGCGACGACGTTCGTCTTCTGGCACCCACTGCGTGACTATTATCGAGGTTTATTATAGGCCGACCGCTTTAATGAGCCCTCCGCTTTGCCCCATCAAAGGCACATTAAGCGTCCATAATTTTTTTATAATACCTACAAAATTTGTACGCCGTTAGTGGCAAAACATGGACGCACACAACATCTATTAATTCAATACCTTGCATGTCTGATTAGTCAGTTTATGTAAACGCATGTTTGACAAATAAATTATCGTTATCTTTATCTTTTATAAAGTCCTAACAATATCCCACAGGTTATTTGCTTTAAAATAACCATAAATCATGTAGGTATTACGATACTAATTAAACCAATCCAAGATCAACTTTCAAAATATTCCATTTAAATTGATACCTTTGCGAGGACTCATTAAAGCGGTCGGTCTATTGTATCATGTTTTAATTTGATTAAAAGTAAAATAGATCTAGCAAATCATAGTGAGGTGATTACATTACCCAAGATCTTTAACCAGTAAATATTTTACAAATTTAATATTCTGCAGCCTAACAAAATTCTCTCATAGAAACCATTCAAAGCGCGGAAGGGTTAATATCAAAAGGCTTGTTATGATCGATCTACATGTTGATAAAATTATATTCCGAAATCTGGTAACTAAGAGAGGGTCGGACCATAACCAAACCTTCCTTGCTAATCACTTTGCGGATTACATAATTACGCTGACGAGTATAATCTGTAGCTAAGAAACAAGATCATGGTTAATATTAAACCATAGACGTCCGCTTTTGAACTTGGATTTGATGTAAACCGCTTTGTGGATTGTGTAGGGAAAATGGCAACATTATTACATTTGGTAAACTGATTGAAATCCAAGAATATGTTGTTGAAATATAGAAGTTGCTTAGCAGTGGTGGCTTGGTGTTAACGATCTTGACTTTCGTGTCATAGGTCGTGGCTACGAATCCAGGAAAGCACTTAACTTTGCTTATGGAATAAATCGTGCGCAAACCGGCAAGTCTTAGAACTAAAATATCAATACCTGTCCTGCCCGTCCTGCTCATCCTGCACAACCAGTTGCATCTTTCAGGATTTTATCGAAGTAAATGTTAGAGCTGTGCAGGTGGCTATATACTGGTATAACAGAATCTGAGTTTCATCGACACGTAAAGAAGAAGATCACGGTACTGCTGTTATCTTAAAGACATAGTATGATCGATGATAACAGTGAAGTATTGTCACGCCACCGGGGTATCCGATGGGCTCCAGTCACTCCTGTGTCTTTATTTGTGTTATGTTTTTAATTCTGTAAACCGCATTTTTTACCAGCATGCCTGCGAGAAATTTTATGATGGCATGTAAAGTCAAGTCAGAGGTCCATGAGCAGCATAAAATATCTGACCGCATTTTTTTTGTAACCTTTACCCCACACTAGGAATTTCTCCTGTATCGTGAGTGCGTTCACTAACATTTAAACTCACTTACACAAACAGCTAGACTCTGAACAACTATCTGTAGGTCATACAAATATTTGTTCCGTGCGGCAATCGAACACGCGACACGCAGCCAGCAGTTGATCACTCAGCCACTGCGCCAACCGTGTCGTCAAAAGCTGTCAGTTTAGAAACCTAAAACTGCGAAGTCTGTTGGTCTTCATTCGAGGTGATCACAATTCATTACCAATCATTCCAAGTTCATATTCCGTGTCTGCAAAAAAGATATCATCAAAACGGTTCATCAGTTTAAAGTATACACTTCCACGACAGCTAAGTATTCGTTGAAATCCTCTGCTCGGTGCTGTAACACGATACGATTACTCCACACTCATGGCAGCTGTCGACAGCTTAATGACTTATCGTGTACGTTTAACAGCTGAAGGCGAGAGCTAATGCAGCTTTGGGTACTGAGTCAAGACTTTCAGTGCACGTTAGTTAGGTGATTTTAGTTGCGAGAAATTGTTTATCATTCATGCTTTTGTACCAATATTAGAAGGAGCTCATGGTTAAATCATAACAGCCGCACAAGTCGATGTTCAAGAATAAGCTGAGCTTGTCTAGGTTGGTCCGTGGATGGGTGACACATACATACCGAGTATCCCCAGAAAGTACGTTAAGTGGTTGGTTCAGGCTGTCATTTGTAGATCTTTGACAACACACACACACAGGTAGTCAGTGGCCCGAGTCTGACAACCAGTCTTACCAAGAGGTACCGTATTACCCAGTACTAACTGGATTGTTGAGGTCAGATAGGCAGTTGCTCCATGGTATTCAGCTGCACCCGGTAAGACTGGAAGCCGACCGCAATAAAGGCAGGATAAGTATACTTTTTACCACGGTAGTACTTGTCCATGGGGTAATGCTCAACCTACTGCGGGCAAAACCGCAGGTAAAAGCTGTGAAAACCTATATAGTGTAAAGGCCTGTGCCATGGAAATTGTATGTAAGGAAGGGCACATACAAACGAGGACGGCAGAATATACAACAACAACATTACAAGATCAAAAGAAAATATACACATTTTGTAGGGTATAAGATAATGTATTTTTTATCTGCTTCCTATGGCCTTATCATAAACAACATGAATACATCAAGATTCTCATCACGATAATGGAGCCGATTTATATCAATTTGGCTTATTTCACGCGAGTAGCCTATAGAGGAGACCTCCTGTAAGATACTTAGCTGTCCGATGTAAGGATAATCTACTTACGTCTCCAGCATTATTATTTACGACGAAAACGTTCAAACGTCCCCAGGCAATACTTTTGACCTTAGAAAAAGACAGGCTTAAGGAGAAACGGGAGAAAAAGAAAATACGGTGGAAATATCACACACACACACACACACACACAGACATCGAGAAATGTATGGCTTAGTAAACCGTAACTGTCTTTTTCTTAAGCTAGACGTATCTATACAATTATATACTTACATACAAATACAATTGAAGTGTCTGTTTGTAATTTCAAAATAACAGCTTTTTACTGAATGCAATAAAGTATATAAGTACGGTATTTATAGCTAAAAAAAAAAATATTTTTCTCTGTCTGTCTTTCTGTTTATTCCGGCTAACATCCGAAACGACAGGACCGACTTTGACGGGAGTTTCACTGGCAGATAGCCGATGTTATAAGGAGCAATTTGGGCTACGTAGGGCTTTTGTTCTAGAAAAATTATTAGGGTTTCGTGCAAAAGAATGAAAACCCTTGAAATTGTTAACAAAATCCGATTCAAATGGGAAAGTAATATTTTTAAAATGATTACACGCGTCCGCGTGGAATCAACTCAACATATCACAGTTCACAGCTGGACATAGGCCTCTTCTGCATCCAGTCTGATACAGCCACCTTTTTGTGGTCACCGCCACAGTAGCGCATATATCTACAGTAAACGACCAACACGGGAAGCTTTCTAAATTAATCTTGAAAGCCACCAGTAAAAGAAACCATCTCACGTAAAGTGTGAAGAATTACACAAGTATATTTTAACGCGCTTTCCGAGCCCCGGAGAGATTTCAATATAAAATAAATCCACAAAGTGACCGCAGCGAGTGCAGCTTAACTTCGCAGATAGATCAAACGCCGACAATGCTATTGAGCCACGAGCCACTTACTACATCACGTTCCTAACTGATCCAGGTAAAGTTACTTGGCCTTTTGCATTTCAGTTTGTCGCCATTTCAATACATTTAAGCATTTAATACTTCCAAAATTATATTCAACGGTATTAATAATTGACACGAATTCTATAAATATTTACAGAATTCATTAATTTTTCAATTGATAATAAGAAGGCATAAAAAGTTTACTTTACATATTATAATATCATGCCTGTAGTCCCCGAAGGGTAAGACAGAGCTGAACCAATAGTACACCCACATTTCACGTGTTATATTTCAGGCCCATGTCATGAGGGCCGAACATATTGCCAACAAAAGAGCACAACTTCATACTCTGAATTCTTCTGAATAAAACTAAATAACAGTTCGTAAAGACTGGCCATTTATTTTAATCATTAAATACGTAATTTTAGGTCTGTTTCCTACTAAATAAAATTGGTTCACGTCCTAAAATCACCATCCTATAATATTAACCTTTTTTTATAAAAATTCTAGAAAAAAAGTAATACAGGTAGCATAACTTATATTACTTATTCTGACGTAATAAAAAAGAAAAACTTTTCGAATTTCGAAACACGGAGCTCCGCCATTATTAAAAAGGTATCCATTACAATCAGTTACCGTTTGGACGTCAGACTATTAATTATACGGTTCGTTTAAAAAAGAAGCATGTTTTGTAGAATAAAAATGACCTCGTTCTACCTACTGGCAGTGGTCTACCTTTTTTATCAGCCTAGCCATTAGGTATGTAAGTAGCGTAGGTATACAGTAAAGGGCTGATTCCCAGCTCGCTCAACATAATAAAAATAACAAATTATTCATTTACACATTTTTTAACGGGCGAAAAATATGACAAGAAAAATTAAAAACTTGTCCTTAAATATTTTTTTGTTAAAATACGAAAATTGAATTTCACCACCAACTCACATGAAAGTCTGAATTTCTTAATGAAACATTATTTTGATCTTTTATCAACTTGGTTCTTATTTGTTTTCATAAAAAGACGAAAAGGCTGCTGTTATACATCTCGTATTAAACCTTAAAGACTTTTTTTGATTTTGATTTACAGTTCACGAAAAAAGAAAACAACATTTTTCCACCAGGTTACCGAGTTGGGAATAGGCCGGCCATTTTCCACGTCCCGACCTCAGCAGTGACTTTTTATTTTGTTTATTTATAATTTCATGTCAGGTGACCTTCGTTCGTTATTCCTACTCTACAATATCTCGTATAGTTACAATATTTTTTATACCAACGCTTAGGTATTTAAATGGATTTAGAGAATTTAGTAAAAAAAAATATTTAAATGCTTACATTCTTTTGGTAAAATAATTTAAGAAAAACCTACAGGAATGTGTTTCGTTTAAATTTCCTTTTACCAAAGGTAATTGTTAGGTACCTCAATTGCTTTTAAATTTGATTAGAATTCCCTCAAGAAGGTTTTAAGTTGCTCAAATATTGTAGTCTAATATTCTTACTTAAGGTTTCAAGCAGTAATAGCCTAGTGCTGTGACCGTCGGACTTGTTGTCTAACCCAAGACGCACCTCTGATTATTCGGATGCATGTGCGTATTGCATAATTATCATTTGCTTCGGTGAAGGAAAACATTGTAAGGAAACCAGCATGCCTGAGAGATATTTCTCGACGGACTGTAATGCCAAGTCAGAGGCCCATGGGCGGCATAAACACTCAGACACCAGGTTAGGCACTAGCCACACGATAAAAATAAAACAAGTTTCCCAACTGTAAAACACAGAAATTGTAAAGATATCTTTATCAAAAACATTATACGATAAAGCCTCTTTTCTAATCCGCTAATCTAACTCACTAACTTTACCTCGACTCTGAATATTCTTTTAACATTTCATGTGAAATCTCGCCGCAGGCAATATAAGTTCCAGCAGCGAATGTGGTTCAAATACGATCATTTCTGCTCGCGACAGTACCACAGCACATATAATATAATGTAGGTAGGTAATGTAATGAGCCCCGGGCTTGCAGGTGTTTGTTTGTTATTTTTGGATTAAATAATTGTTTTATATGTTTTTATTAGGCTTTGGCAATTATAATTACACTAGATTATGCCCGCGGCTTCGCCCGCGTGGAGTTCGGGAATTGCCCACGGGATCGTACTTCTAGGATAATAAGTAATCTATGTATGTACTATACCAGACTATAATCCATCTCTGTGCCAAGTTTTATCCAGATCTGTTCAGACGTTCTTGAGTAACAAACTTTAGCAAATATACGTGTAATATTAGTTTTTACTGGAGGGGGGGGGGTACCCCATTTCACCCTCTTAGGGGTGCAATTTCGAAAAACTCTTTCTTAGTGGATACCTACTCTTCACAAAGAATACACCCTCCAAATTTCATGTCTCTCAGCGGTTTGGGCTGTGCGTTGATACATCAGTCAGTCAGTCAAGACTTTGAATTTTATATGTATAGATTTTGGGTCAAAGCCATTAAAAATATTTATAATGTAAAATAATGTGTACAAAAAATCAATGATTTTAATGTCGATTAACCATACAATGGTTACATGAGATATATACAATGAGGAACATCATTACTGGTCCAGTAATGATAGATCTACTTATTTCCGTACATCAGGCAATACACTTCTTTGGTTTCCTTTTGGTCCTGGTTTCGATTCCCCGTTTGGGCAGTTTGTTATTGGGTTTTTCCATCAGGAATTTCTCAGTAGCAGCCAGGGAGTCTGGATTTGTGCCGGGTTGGTAGCAATAGGCTCGCCCCCAATTACATGGGACTTAAACATAACTGGCGAAATGTGGTCTACCTCTGCTTAACCGTTCGGGGATCACAGGCGTGATGTTATGTCAAGTAGGAAAACAACAATAAAACATCTTGATTACAAAGGCACGTGTGTGAATTGTCATCTATCAATTCTTTATTGAATAGCATCTAATAGAGATTGTGAAAAAAAAAATATATATAATACAAATATCCCACTGCCTAACAGTAGCGAATGATCAATTTTTGTAAGAGGTAAGCTGGAGTACATATCTTTATTGTGATTATATTATTATTTGTCACAATAAAGATATGTACTCCAGCTTACCTCTTACAAAAATTGATCATTCGCTACTGTTAGGCAGTAGCGAATGATCAATTTTTGTAAGAGGTAAGAGAGGTAGAGGTAATAATAATATAATCACAATAAAGATATGTACTCCAGCTTACCTCTTACAAAAATTGATCATTCGCTACTGTTAGGCAGTAGCGAATGATCAATGATTCGCTACTGTTAGGCAGTAGCGAATGATCAATTTTATTATTTGTCAATAGAATACTGACTGTGACATTTTTCAAAGGGAAGCCGGTAGGAATCGAGTTCTATGGAACCTTCGCCACTGCTGTCTAACCGTCCACCCTCTTGGTCCCAGGAATGATTAAATAACAGCACCATGATATTCTCCACATGTCCGGTTACATGATGTTTAACCTTAGTTTACTAAACCGCCCAGTTACACCACGCTTAACCAACGTTTAGTTACAAAACTTGTTTAGATTACAGTTTACCTAGAAACGTCTGTATGGATTCAAGCGGACGTGACTTGGCTTAAATTATATTTCTATACTCGGACGTTTTATTATAGCACAGCTTCGTAAAGTGGCTTTTGTTGTATTTACTTTTGCAAATATTGACAATCTAGCGTCCAAACTGAATTTTGTTTGTTATGGCAAATTTTGCATAAATGGTGAAATTTTGAGTTGCGTGAAAACTCGATTCGCGCTAAATGTGGAATTAAAACTGAATATTTACACGTTAAATTTTATTGTCATGGATTACCGAAAAGTAACGGTTTTCTACACACGATGGGTGCCGGAAGACGGACGGCGTCGCCGAGGCCGGCCCAGAAAGAGGTGGCGAGACGATCTGGACGCGTACCGCGAAGGCTGGTCCGAGGAGGCACGGGAAAAGACCAAATGGAAGGAATTGGGGGACGCTGTTTCCCAGCAGTGGGACAGTACATGCTAATAAAAAAAACAAGCGCCAGTCATACTCACACGCACCTAACAATATAATAAAAATATTTTGAAGGCTCATTCATAATTACATCAATCATCTATTAAATGTATTACATTAAACAGCAAAACTAAATTTGTTTTTCATAGTTTTTTAATGAAAAACAAAGTTACTACTGCACTTTGATGAAAAAGTCCCATACCTCAAAACTAAACATCAAATCTTATTCAAACCAATTTTCGTTGAAAGTTTTTATACGTTCTTTACCTTACATTTATTTCAGAATTTTTCTCTTCTTACTTTAGGAGGGCTCGGTTTCCAGTCTAACCAGATGCAACTGTATTCCAGTATTTTACATGGAGAGACTGCCTATATGACCCTCACAACCCAGTAACAAGTTAATACGATACCCCTAGGTAAGATGAAGAAGTATATAGTACCCATAGTATTCACAATATTTCGAGCTCGTGGCTAAATAATAACAGCCGCTCGGGTCGATCTTTAGGTTAAGCCGTGCTTGCCTAGGTTGGTCTGTGGATGGGTGACCGCCCATTACATACCGAGTTTCCTCCGTGCCTCGGAAAGCACGTTAAGCAGTTGGTCCCGGCTGTCAATTGTAGATCTTTGACAGTCGTTAGGCAGTCAGTGGGACAAAAAAGTCTGACAACCAGTCTTACCAAGGGGTATCGTATTACCCAGTACCAACTGGGTTGTGGAGGTCAGATAGGCAGTCGCTCCATGTAAAATACTGGTATTCAGCTGCATTCGGTTAGACTGGAAGCCGACCCCAATATAGTTGGGAAAAAGCTAGGCAGATGATGATGAGTATTCACAATATTTAGTTTTCTCTAAACTTGTTGTTACATGTTTGAACGCGGACGTGCTTTGGCTATGATATTATAAAATATATTTATAAACTTAGACGTCTCAAATTAGTTGCTGCGAAGTTAAATTGCATTTTAAATTGTGATAAACGACTTCTAAAGTTCATTTCTTGTTAGATTACACTTGCAGAACTTATATGATATGAAACTGGCTGTAAGGGTCTTTATTTTTTTTCCTTTTTAGTTATAGAACCCTACATCATAATTTTCCTGTCCTTATCCCAATTTATTTGGGGTCTACCTCTTCCATACTTTGTTATTACTCATTGTCTCAGCAGTCATCTCCTTTCTAGCAATATGATCCTTCAAACAGTCCATCCATCGTTTCTTTGGTCTTCGCGATACTCAAAACGTTTCTCACGACATTTTCCTCTGATACAAAGCCCTACCATTGCATTAATTATGCTATAATTATGTACATCGCTCAAGTAATTATAACTGCTTGTTATATTTCTCACGCTTTACCAGAATTAACATGAATATGCGTATTATCTAAAGTTTGAAACTCTAAGGCGTAGACACAACGGCGTACCAAACTTCAGAAGCAAACTTTGTGAAGTCGAATAATCCTTAATTACACTGACAGTTGGCTTTTAGGCGTAGTCGAGACAGGTCGGTGTGCGCCCGCCTTTATCTAATGTTTGACCTTCAAAGTGATGTCAGGCACACGCTGTGTTAGATGAAAGTAAAATTTGTGTATAGTCCTTTATAACTATTTGGCCTCTATCTTTGCCTCGCTGTCAAAATCACAATGATATTTATGCTAGTAATAATAGGGTTGTTTTTAGGTTGCTAGCACTGACAACACTGTCAAATTGTACAGCTGTCAGAAGTAAAACAATTGTTAAAGGAATCGAGTCTGGTCTCCCACCGAAGGAGCAGATTTAAGTAATATTGCGATTTGTTAAAATTAACCTCCTCTTGATTAAAAGATGACACCAACTCCACCATGTCCCCTAAAATATTTTCTACAAAATTTATAGACTTAATATCAACCCCCATAGCTCTATCATTTCCGTCTGTCCATTACAGCACTTTCTACATTTACATGCATCGTGACCTTTCCCTCGTCTTCCTTATTCCTCACCCTATTAACTTTACAAAGCCAACTATGATTGACATATTGCCTTTTGTTTTTAAACCTTCATCATTCTTCCTTGGCTTCTCTGCTATTCAGTTATTCATGACTCCATACGTATTCACAGTATTCGCTTCCTTTTCCTGGTCTCAACTCGCTCGTTGCTCGCTTCAATGCGAAGGGAAGAACTTCACATAGTTTGTTACACGGTAACGGACCTCCTTTGACTTATTTACACCCTTCTGTAGTTCCGAGTGACAAAAAGTAACTTTCGTGTGGTGACATATTTTTGGTCCTTTGGAGCGAATATTTTGCATTTGTTGTATAGTTCGGTTTTATAGAAAAATCCGTTGCATCTGTTATGTTTAACAACACTGCGACAGACTTTTCAATATACCAAAGCCAATCAATATTTTTGATATCAATGACCAATCAAGCAGTTCCGAAGATCATAACCACAAACCGCAATGGCGGAGGTGCCCATTCAGCGGCGGCAGCAACACAATTAACTTATCTATGTAACTCTAGCAACAGGCGGCAATATTACTTGTACATTCGTTTTTGTTACTGTGGGTGTGGTGTGGATATTTGTTATTTTTTCTATGAACGTAGATATCTGTACCCTCATAAACATGTTATTTAAATTTAGTTTCTCAGTAAGTGAATTGTTGTTAATTCTTGATGAGGAATAATTGTTGGTACTATGGAAGTCTTTTCAGTAGAAACCAATGATATTATGAAGAAGATACGCTACGTTGATACTGAGCGGCGTTGTGTAGTTACGACTGCGAAAGATAATACGGAACGTATGATACAGAAAGAGATAGCTACTGCGCTTGAAGTACTTAAATTACGACAATTGTCTGAATTCGTCTGCAACAATTTGCGCGCTAGTGCGATATCTACCTCTTTTTATTTATAATATTATTGGTAGATACACACAGAAAACCAGTATGTGGTTTGATTGTACACCTGTACCTGATCTATAGATGTAAAACATTGATCTCCGTTTTCCTACTATCTTAACCACATTTATAGAGAACAGCTATTCTTGTCACAAGAACACATTCATCCCCTACTTTAACCACGACCTGCCTTATTTTCCTCTCATCTTACACCGCCTGACAATACGACACGCTGACGTTTTCCGCAATTGTGTGTCCGTAGGCGAACGTGGTATACGGCAACATGGTCACAGTAGACGTATTAGTATTCACATACAGTGTTTCAACTAGGAACAAATGGTCGGAATCGGCTCTTGCAAAGGGTTTACGCAAATGCTAAGGACAGTTCGCTGTCAATGTCAATATTCCATATAGCAATAAAGACAATGACTACTCCTGAACGCAGTTTAAATGTGTTGATCGCATTATTCGTGAAATTGGCTATAAAAATGATTCAGGTAACAGAACTGGTGAGTAAGTCGGTCGTGCGTGTATACATATGGCATAGCAAACAGTTTTGTTGACACCCCGTTTGATTTCACAAGTTGGTAGGTAATCATTTATTTACCAAAAACTTAGCCTAAGTAAGGTAAGTGTTTGTGTTGTTTCAATGGACGACGGATATGGCTATTACAGATCCTTCAAACTAGGAAAATCTTGTAGCATAAAAGACAGTTTCCTTTAGTGGGATTGATATTTTTAACAAAACATTTGTAACTGTCACTGTTTTAAGCTTTTACGGTTTATGAGTACAGACACAACTTACTTTTGGGAGCTCACTATAGTTGAAAATCACGGAAGATATCCCGTAACTGACAGTGTAACTTACTTATAACACACAACATAACATCACGCCTGTAATCCCCGAAGGGATAGGCAGAGCAAACCGCAAAACCAGACTCCGTGGGTGCTACTGAGAAATTCCTGATGGAAAACTCCAATAACATTTTGCCCGACCCGGGAATCGAACCCTCATGCTCAGCAGTCATGATTGCGACCACTAGACCAACGAGGCAATCAGTTTATTTATAACTGAGTGATAATTCTGATGTTAACACATAATAAAAGGGTCTAGTTAGTTTACTGGTAACTTGTACACTGTGTCATGGAGTCATGGTACAAAATGCTTTATGCTCACACAATACATTGTGCCGCGGGTATTGAAACACGTGATGCGTGCAGAAACATCGGTATGTCCGAGGGTTTATTTTCTCTGTAATATTTATTGGACCGTTTTTTTGGTCTTTGTTGGCGAATAAATATTTTGGGAACAGAAACGGTCGCGCGATTGGACAGCTTTGTTAGGTTTTGTGGCAGGTATTGTGATATCGTTTTAATATTTATTACTAACGGGAGCTTACGGAAATATTCATATTTTAGGAAAAAATATGAATATTGTATATCCTGCATTGAACTCTTGTGGGCTGAGATAATAGAAGCATGAATATGACTGGATAATCAAGATCTTTATTACAGGCATTGTTATGAATGGTAAAGCTTAAACATTCAGCCTGTCAAAGCTGAAAATGACTATGCTTCACTTTTTAATTCAAGTTAGCAACTAAAGAATCATAACTAAAACAATTACCGCGATCAAGTAAAACAAAACACATTCAAGCACCAAATAAAAGAAAACAAAAAACCTCCTTTTCCCATTCAAATACCCGGCACGTAATAAAAAAAACAAGCACTCAATAGGCCTCGAAGTCAATGAATCAAATAGGTACAACACTACGCAATAGTAGTAAGTGTTCATTATTCCGAGCATGCCACAAGGCCAGAAGTTGTGACCTTGGCATTGGGGCGCGTGACCTTGGCGCGTACCTAAGCGCCAAGAAAGATGGCGCGAGTTGTGAGGGAAGGCGAAAAAATATGGCGCGAAGGATTTGGTTTAGATTGTGTGATTTAATTTTTTTATAGATAATGTTCTGGCTTTTCTTGGTTTCTAATGGTATAACTTAGAAACTACTTAAATCGAGAAGCTCATGGCTAAATAATAACAGACGCTGGGTCGATTTTTAAGGTTAAGCTGCGCTTGCCAACGTCGGTCCGTGGATGGGTGTTTACATATCGAAACTCGTCCGTGCCTCGGCAAGGACGTTAAGCTGTTGGTCCCGGCTGTCATTTGTAAATCTTTGATAGTCGTTACAGATAGTCAGTGGCGCGAAAGTTTCACAGTCTCTCATACCAAAAGGTATATATTACTTATGCAGTACTAACTAAGTTTTGGAGATTAAGATAGGTAGTCGCCAAGTTAAAAACAGAAGTTAATTGTTGATACACAAATGAATGGTCCTATAAAGCATAAATCAAAACAATACCATGTAATTATTAATATCACGTGTGGTTTATTAACATTGCGTGCGGTGGTCGTGGTCCCGTTTCTCGCAAAATGAAAATGAATTCATATGAATGGATTAACTCTAAATAAATTGGACAATAATGAGGATAATTTTGATTATATTATGGATGAATAAATTCAGCTTGTTAACCCGTATAATGGAACGAAAAACTCAATGACAGCCCCTACGGGCTACGCGATGTTCCATATGATACAAACGAAGGATATTTATGTCAACCGCCCGGGGCAAAGACATCTACTTACACAATGAAGATACACTGTAAACATACTTTATTCAAATTCAAACACAGAGTGGCTTTGATATTCAATTTCAAATTCATTCATATTGACTCTTCGCTACATTTCATAACTTACTCCAATTGTAGGTATACTTAGGTAAACAGAAGGTCCTGGGTTCATTTCTACTCCAATAAACTCAAATCCTCATGAGAATGGCCCACGATATGGTCCTAAATAAATGATATTAAATGTGAGTTGTTGTGCCAGTATTTGTTCTTTATTATTTACCTTTCGTTGCTGGTTAATCCCTGGAGTAGGCTACCCTATCTTAGGAAGGTTAAGGGTAACGGGGAGTGGAGGGTTAGGAACAGAGGGTAACACAATATTGTGAGGGGTTGCAGTATCATAATCGGCTTGGTCCTTTTATCCGACGGGGGTGATGCCAAAAGGAATGGTTACGATCTTAATGAGCAATGGATGTGAGATCTTCTATTTAATAAAATCTAAAATTCACTTAGTGCTAGACAACGCAACGGGTTCGATTCCCGGGTTCTGTGCATATATTATTGTTATTGGGTTTTTCCAGCAGAAATTTCTCAGTAGCAGCCATGTAGTCAGAATTTGTGCCAGGTTGATGGCAATAGGCTTGCCCCCATTACACTTAAACATAAGTGGCGAAATATGGGTGTACCATTAGGTACACCTCAGCCTAACCATTCAGTGATAACAGGCGTGATGTTATGTTATATCATTTTATAACGAAAGTGAGGATGAATTTTCAAAAATCATTAGTAACTAAGGCATGATTTTTGAATATTCATCCCCCAAAGGAGTTGAATAGGGTCTGAATTAACTGCTTTTTACAGAGTTTCCTTTACAAGGACACTTGCAAAGTCGTTTATAAGTTGAAGAAACAAAGAATTATGAAACAGTGTAGTACAAATCTTCATGTACGTCATAACCAGGTCTCTGGGTTGACTGTAACGAGGCCAGGTTAGCAGGAGGTCATCGGCACAGTTTTTACTGTCAGAACGAACGACCGTGCTTGTGTTGAGTTACTGATGGAACTAAAGAAACAGCTGGCTTAAACAGAATTTAGTACTCACCCATAGAGCTGGAGGAGCTCGTGGCTAAATAATAACAGCCGCTCGGGTCGATCTTTAGGTTAAACCGTGCTTGCATAGTATGGTCCGTGGATGGGTGATCACACATTACATAACGAGTTTCCTCCGTGCTCGGAAAGCACGTTAAGCCGTTGGTCCCGGGTGGCATTTGTAGATTTTTGACAGTCGTTCCAGGTATTCAGTGACCCGACAGTTTGACAACCAGTCTAGCCA
Organism: Noctua janthe; assembly: GCA_910589295.1. NCBI lineage: Eukaryota > Metazoa > Arthropoda > Insecta > Lepidoptera > Noctuidae > Noctua > Noctua janthe. Next base: position 3,549,100 of record OU342556.1, on the reverse strand, counting down.
AGGAGTAACGAGTACTGGGTATGTGGACGTCAGATAGGCAGTCGCTCATGTAAAATACTGGTACTCAACTGCATCATGTTAGTCTGGAAGCCCATTCCAACATAGTTATGGAAAAAGCTAGGCCGATAATGTTGCTTTTAGCCTTCGGCCTAATTTCACAAAGAAACTGAACACAATGTACCCATCTACACAGCGTTAGAGGGTGTCATCGCTGTTGTGCTGATGGCCCCTGAACACTGTTCCATTGGTGAAATTCGCCTTCATGCATAGCAAATTGATCCTTCTGAAACCATTGTAAGTTCAAACAGTCCTCGTAATTTTAGTGTTCGTAATTAGTGTCAATTTGTCATAGACGGGTTTCTGTTATTCTTAATAATTTTTACTTTTGTTTTAGGTTTCACTATTTCAATCTTCAGCCACTGGCGTGCCTAAGGGCCAACAATACGGCAAACCCATAAGGCAAACCGACTGTTCAGAAACTCTAACATCATGAAGAGTAGTAGGATTTAAGGGCAAGGCAAGCTTGAAGGCTACTGCTACTGCGTTTCAAGGCAGAGTATCGAAACTTAAAAGTTCTGTGCTCCACTGCAAGACACTTGTCTTCCAGTCTCAGTCAAACAGGGCTTATAGTTCCAACGTCAACATGTGACCGCGATATGAAAACAACTATCAACAATGTCGTTCATCATGTGATAAACAAACAAAACAACATCTTGTCACATGATTTAGAATATCACACTTTAATCTTGATAACAAATGTCAGTTGCGTCACATTACACGCTTAAATCGATCATCACCGCTAAATTTAAATGTGTCTTTAAATAAATTCAAAGACGCGAAGTTCATTTAGAACTATTGGCAGTCCTAAGGATTTAATTATAGTTTTTATTAGGCCACGCCCACAGGTTAATTGAGACATATAATACATTGTTCTAAGAAAATGAATATGGCGAGCACACTTTTAACAAAACTGTTGTCAACAGCTTTCTGCGTTGGTTTAGTGGTCGCAAGCACGACTGCTGAACGTGAGGGCCTGGGTTCGATTCCAAGGTCGGGTAATGTGTTTTTGGGGTTTTTTCCATCAGGGATTCCTCAGAAGCAGCCACGGACTTGTGCCTGGTTGATGGCAATAGGCTCGCCCACTATTACATGGGAGTTAAACATTACTGGCGAAATGTGATTGTACTATTAGGTACACGTCTGCCTAACCTTTTAGGGATTACAGGCGTGATGTTATGTTATGTTGTGAACAGAAATAAATACTATTTTGATACAAGGCAAAACTGAAGCAGTATAGAAAATAGACAAATTAGTCATATTTCAGTGCTAAAAGACGTGGAGACGGATTTTATAAAGGTAACTTGATTTAAAAGAGTGGACATGGAGTTTTTACTAACTGACCGACTACTGTTTGACAATTCTGAAGTGCCTATGAATGGTTTAATGGCAAAGCGCCAGGGTAGTCCGGGAAATGCAAATTTTCTTACGTTTTTCGCAATTTGCAGATCAGTGTCAGGCTTATGTTGAACAAAATATGATTCGCGGCCGTAATATGGATGTATTAACAGAATTATAATCATTAATACAAGCCTCTGAGTTCACTTAATCCCATTGGATTACTATTTCATGAAAAAGTCTTGAAAAAATACTTTGTTTTTGAGTTTTAAAAGTATCCGTTCTTCGCCTTTTTCTTTCTACACAAGACAAACTGTATTAAGAGGGCCCTTCCCGGTTCGACTAGCGTCAACGCGAGCATGGTCGAAAAGCTTGTTGTTTCATCCAGAGTCACAGCGGTGATTTTTTTTCAACTCCCTCGTTTCAGGGTGCCCCGACCCCGTACGAATCGTCTCCCGCGCACCTCATACCGCCTAACGCGACAACATTCAACGAAAAATAGTGTTCGAAAATTTCATAAACTTGTTCCAGGAAATATGTGTTTTTGAATAAGGCCTACAAGTTTGTGAAATAAATATTTGTCATTTAGAATCTCCATTACATGTGCAAGGTTTCTATCACGATGTTTTCTTTAGTTTTTACAATTAATGAGTACATTATGAACGTTTAGGTAAAATATGTGCAAAACAGCAATTTTTGGAAGCTTATGCTGAATTTGTTTCTCCAAATTTTTATTTTTTGCTTTGATAGAAACCTCGATGTAGTGCACATGATACCTATCAGTAAAAAAAAATCGTAAATAGATGTGTTACAACGGCATAATTACGTACGAGCGTTTATATGAAAACTATGACGGGTTCCAATTCAAATTCAAATTCATTTATTTGTTAGAATGTGGTACAATAAATGGTATTTCTAATCAGTGGTCTCATCACAATCTGCCACATGTGGCGTGCAAATATTTGGTACATAAATTACAAGACAAAAAATAAATAAAAATAAAACAATAACAATTTGTGGCAAGTCAGTTAAAAATATTATCTGGATTACATTCAAAATATTATTTAATGTCAAACTATTAAAAAGATACGATATGTCAAAGTTAATAAAATTACAATTCAATTAGCATGTCAGTGTCATTCAAATAGTCGTTTAAATTATAATAACATTTTTTACATAACAAGTCTTTGAATTCCTTTTTAAACGCATTTAAATTATACTCTTTGATTTGTCTTGGGATTTTGTTAAAGACTTGCGGGGCTATGCAGAATATGCTTTTCCACATTAAAGCTGTTTTGGCCCTTCGCCTGCGTAACATATCATACCGCCTGTTACGTTTAACAGTATCTGACAAGTTAGGAAACAGGTGTGAATTCGACTTAACAAACAAGGCAGTTTCATAGATGTATAACGACGGAATTGAAAAATGGTTCACAACTGTCCGTCACCTGCAGTCTAAACATGGCTCTGATGGATCGCTTTTGCGCTTTAAACGCGGCTTCTCTATTTGTGGAGATACCCCAGAATATAATGCGGGTTGGCCGCTTTTAAGTCTATAGATTTATAATGTGAAGACATTTCAAATTCGGGTATTAAAAGCGACATAGCCCAAGAAATATTTCAATATTATCCAAGAGACATTACGCAATATTTCAATTTTGGACAGAATAATTTTACATGTTATTTTTGGGAGTCTGGTATATTTAATTTATAATTACTTATTCCATAATTCGGCTTGATTACATAGCTGAAATAAATATAAATTTCGGTTATAATTATACCTGTTCAATTATAGCACACGTTGTTAATGTTTTTTTTTAATGAAAGGTTATGTTTTATTTTTTATCTGCTTCATGTAGTTACACGGATCCAATTTTTGTTGAATTTGTTTTATTTTATTAATGGATGGGATACTCAAAACAGATACACAGGAAAGTTAATAACATACAGATAAAAGACCCCTAAGGTACCACTTATTTCATTAATAAGACCCATACAGCAGACCTGCAGGCCTAGCCAAGTTACAAAAGTTTCTTATTGAATCTCTTTCTACAATCGTTGACGCCTCGGCGTAAGCGATTTGAGAAAACGCTAAGTTGGTAGCCAACTTGACACGACTCTGTCGATCGCTCGTTCTCCAACGTTTGTAAAAAAAACCCATACTTTAGTCTATGGTGAGCGTTCCTACCCACGTAAAACTAACGTCAAAGTCACAGTTGTTTACTTTGTGCGCGGGCTGAGCTTTTCTTTTGAATTAAGAAAGGAATAATTCTTTTAAGTGATAAAAATTAAGCGAAATAAGGAACAAGTTCTTCTTATAATTGGTTTATTATAATTCTTACATATCTACCTGTGCTATTCGAAACTCTATCATACTCGGGCACTTGAAAGTTTGAAACATAAAAAATGACGTGATACACGACATAGCTGAATCATATAGACGCCTATAGTTATCGTTAACTCTTGGGTGTCGGCGATCGCTCAGTGGTCGTTCAAAAACTTCGACATCGTTTCGTTAGCGCTTGTCAAAACTAGAACTTGGCTACGATTTATATGGGATCTAGCGATCAACATTGTAGAAACGATTATATTTCATTCTATCATTTTCAACGCTCAGATAAGTTGTAAACTTGTCTACGAGTTTTCTATTCGTTTGTTTTGATCATGTGACTTAACGTTGAGATGACGTCATTCCCATACATTTGTAAGTTTTCTATTAGCGTTAACGATTGTCAACTTGGCTAAGCCTACTGCGATAGGAGAGTTAGAGAAGAAACTTAGACACCGTGTGTAAAAAAAAATAAACCTTTTGTTTACGATGTTTTTTTTTATTGGGTTTGAAATCATCAAATGACCTCCCGATCTAGGCGAAGCGGAAGGGAGGGTCAGACTTGTACGAACTAAAACCCATCCATGTTCCTTCTTTGCCCTTTGTGTTCCAGGGCCACGGTATCTCTTTCGGACACTCCCGCAGCCCCAGCAGGCATCGGCCCATCCGGACCCTTTCATGGTTGATGACATCACTTTGAGGCGCGCGTGGAACACGAACGCGCTGTCGACACGGCCTGTCGTCATAAGACGGCTGGACGGCAAGCTAGCCCATTGCTCACCACCCACAGGCCCGCGCCTACGGTTGCCGGCAGCCACCACGTGGCGCCAGATTTATGATGCTTCTCTTAATATTTGACACACACACATTTTCTCTACAAGAAAGATAAACCCAATAAGATAGTAAAGAAGAATTGACTTAATTATATCATAGATTGATTTTTAGTTGTTAAACTTTTTCTTTGATATTTGATCAATAACAGTACTTTCATAACGAGTGTAATAGTTTTATACACGACAAAGGTATTTGCCACAAAAAAAAAAAAACAATTTGAATAATATATTCTACATGCTAAAGAAAATCAGAGCAAAAGTCAACTCAAATCACGTAAATAAACAAATCGTCAAGACAAAAACAAAAAGTCACGACAATACCCTTACTCTGAAATCCACAAATAACATTACTTATCATAATAATGTATTATACATTCTTCCTCGGAGCTCGAGGAGCTCGTGGCTAAGTAATAACAGCCGCTCGGATCGATATTTAGGTTAAGCCGCGCTTGCCTAGGTTGGTCTGTGGATGGGTGACCACCCATTACATACCGAGTTTCCTCCGTGCCTCGGAAAGCACGTTAAGCCGTTGGTCCCGGGTGTCATTTGTAGATCTTTGACAGTCGTTATAGGTAGTCAGTGGCCCAAAAAGTCTGACAACCAGTCTTACCAAGGGGTATCGTATTACCCAGTACTAACTGGGTTGTGGAGGTCAGATAGGCAGTCGCTCCATGTAAAATACTGGTATTCAGCTGCATCCGGTTAGACTGGAAGCCGACCCCAACATAGTTGGGAAAAGGCTAGACAGATGATGTTCTTAATAGAACAACTGAGGGAAATCGCAAAGGTGGAATTGTAACAAGAAATTATTCTTCAGTTTATACAATAAATAGATCAACTGGAGAACCCTGAGGCTACTCGTTTGAAGCCACATGTTTGTTAGAGAAAAGGTAAGGAAGAATATTCTTCGGAATACATATTTGTTAGCGGGATCAGTAGGTAGGTTCTCCAGATGTTGCTTGAGGCGGGTAAAGGTGTAATATCAGGGAAAAAGAGATCCTTTCATTGAGGGTGTATTTGACGAGAACCTCAAAGGGCTGTAAGGAATTGAATTTTTACGTTTTTGCCAATATTTATGTCACTGTCTCGTTGGTGTAGTGGTCGCAAGCGCGTCCTGGGTTTGATTCCCGGGTCGGGCAAAGTGTTATTGGGTTTTTCATCAGGAATTTCTCAGTAGCAGCCACGGAGTCTGGATATGTGCCCAGTTGATGGCAATAGGCTCGCCCTATATGGAATGGGACTTTAACATAACTTGCGAATGGGTGTGTTTCGGAGATTACTGGCGTGATTTTATGTAATGAAACACCTCCCAGAGGTAAACCGGTTTCTGCAACCAACAAACGCCACACACCAATCAGTATTTCCATTGTGTTCCGGGGTTTAGTTCAAGAGACTTAGTTGAAAGTTATTTGTTGTTCTTGTCTTTTCCAGACGCATAGCAATGCTACTTCTACTAGGTTCTAAAGCCATAAACAATCTTAGTAAATTAGTTCTCCATTAAGGTACATGATTAATCAATATCATGTCTAACCTCACAAGGACCAGCTTTTATTTCTAACAATGATCCTAGGACCAACTTTCCTGTATCAATATATCATTTAGTCACCTCTCTACTTGTTGTGGTTCCTTTTGCTACCATATTTCACTTTTTTCATCATCATCTGCCTAGCCTTTTCCCAACTATTTTGGGGTCGGCATCCAGTCTAACTGGATGCAGCTGAATACCAGTATTTTACATGGAGCGACTGCCTATCTGACCTCCACAACCAAGTTAGTACTGGGTAATACGATACCCCTTGGTTGTCAGACTTTTTGGGCCACTGACTGCCTAACGACTGTCAAAGATCTACAAACGACAGCCGGGACCAACGGCTTAACGTGCTTTCCGAGGCACGGAGGAAACTCGGTATGTAATGGGCGGTTACCCATCCACAGACCAACCTAGGCAAGCACGGCTTAACCTAAAGATCGACCCGAGCGGCTGTTATTATTTAGCCACGAGCTCCTCATTCACTCACCATATTTCACTTTTTTATTGATTACTAACTGTTGCCCGCGACCTTCGTCAGCCTGAAATTAGTATAAAAATAATAATTTCATGGGGTTTAAGTTTTTTGCACAAAACTTTAATTCTTGTTCTAAAATAAAAGTAGTCTAAGTTACTACTTGTAACATCAGCTATCTGCCAGTGAAAGTCTCGTCAATCGGTCCAGCCGAAACGGACACAAAAAAAAAAAAATGTTTTTTGTTTTTAAACTACTGATTTACATTCAAATTCATTCAATAAAGCTGTTATTTTAAAATTACAAACAGATACTTCAATTTTATTTATTTGTATAGATGGAAATACAATAACTCATTATTTTCGTATATTTTGTTCTCCATTCTCGTCAAATGGTTTTGATATGTTAGGGTAGCTAAGAAAATTATCTTCTTATATTTTTTTCATTTTGTTTTTCCTGACAGTGGGCCTAATAAATGAATGAATAATACTCGTTCATTCTAAGCCGACTTCTAATGGATATAGATACCTTCTTAACTTTGTCCACGCAAATCAAATATGTACATGAGAATGATTATTTTCTTTCAGTAATTGGTTTGATTAGTTATTCATAACAAGTCCCATCTACTACATAGACTTTTTTGACAACAAATGTTAAATATGAATTTCTCCTGTATCGTGGGTGCGTTTAAAAACATTTAAACTCACATACACAAACAGCCAGACCCGGAACAACTACCTGTAGATCATACAAATATTTTTTCGTGCGGGGATCGAACCCACGACACGCAGCGCAGCAGCCGATCGCTCAGCCACTGCGCCAACCGTGCCGTCATTAAATTAATTTTTTTTTCTTACGTATCAGCGCTCATAGTAACACGTTGTCATAACATCCGCTTGCTCGGTAGCTTCAAACTAATCTGGTGTGGTTTTGACGCGGTTGATAAATGACTACGTTCACGCCCGTCTCTTGTGGTGTCAGCAGACGTTCAATTTCCGCAAACATTTCCTTGACAAATTGCAGTGAGAGTTTCCTTTAAATACGGCTGTTACGAGATTTAAGAGAAGTATATTTTTTATCGTATCGTAAATGTAAAAAAAAATGCATCAATACATATTTTAAGTTAAAGTTACTTTTCATGTCCGCAACGAATTTTTATATGATTTTCTCATTCATTTACAGAATTTATTTCTGACGGTTTATATACATATAGGGTCTAACTATTCATACACGAAATATTTTCAGGGAATTATCTAACGGCTATAACAAAGCCATTTCAAGGGATTTTTTTTTTATCTGAGTATATTTTTTATAAAATAAATAATCTAAAATTACTTGATCCACAAAATAAATACTGGCTCCTTATTTTTAAGCAACCATACGCTAGTTTACTACGTCGTATTTACCCACTGTCATTGTTAGAATATGGGAGTAAAGATTTTATGGAAAAAGTATCAAAAAATTTTAAAATTATAATAATTTTGTAAAAAAAAGCACTCAGATAATTTTTTTTTTCGTTGCTCTGGCGACTTTACAACTTATAGAAGTTACTCTTAAAATATTTCGTGTATGAAAAGATAGACCTTATAATTATATGTTACACTCAAACACACATATAAACACACGGTCTCCTCTCTATGAGAGGGAATGGGCTATAATCCACCAAGCGAGCCCAGTGCGGGTTGGTAGATGTCTCATGTCTTCGAATTTTTGGTTCTAGGACATGCCAGTTTCCTTACGATATTTGCCTTCACCGTTTTTGAGAGCAGTGGTGATGAAATAAATTACACAAAGTAATGCGCCTGTCTGGTTTCGAACTCACGACTTAAAGCTCGTAAGTCGGAGCCTCCAACACTGAGCCACCGCTGCTCTCGTGCATCATACAAAATGACAAAAAAAATAACAATAAACATACAACACGTAACAAATATTATTATTTATATTAGGTACACCTCTGCCTAACCCTTCGGGGAATACAGGCGTGATGTTATGTGTCTATCCATCTATCAAAGACCAACAACCTTAGTTAAACAATAAAATACAAGAACAACCCCTCCCCTTAATGGCTCCATGTTCTCTGTACTTAAGCAGAGGTGCTCGTCAATTTCCCGCGGAGCTGCTATCAATCACCCCGCGGCCATTACTCGCTGGTCCTTATCCAGACTTTTATCACTTTTGATTGCTTTTGCTTTTAAGTAAGCAATCACTCGCTTGGATATAAGGAGTTAAGTTTTTTGCTGCGTTTTAAAATATATGGTTATATTCTTTTCGTCGATTTTTAATGATTTCCAGTAAGCAGAACAGCTTTTAATGAAGAATTATTATCAACAGTACCATATAATTTGTAGTAGGTAAGGCAGACAGCTACCAAATTTTAGTTTTTTCAAGTTAATAATAATAGTATAGGTTAAAAACTGTCTGTCGAGGCTTGTAATTAGTAATTGTTATATATTATTTTATTATAGGTTACGTGCTAACATGAATGTTGTTGGTCTGTAAGCTTTCCTTAAATGTAAAAAAATAAAACACGCTTTAGTGATGTCATTTTATTTCTCGTATTCTTTTCAGTAAACCCTTTTATTTATTACCTATATCATGGAAATGCACAAAAATAATTAGTCCGCCATCTTTGGGAGGCCGCCATATTGGATTTAGAATGACGTCACTTAGCTAACCATGTATTGTCATTCAAACTAAACATGTATGCAACATTTCAGCTTAATCGAAAACCGGGAAGTGGGTCAAATTTAACTTCTAAATTTTTTTACATAGTAACAGGTGAAGCTTACAAAGGGTTTTAAATTACTCTCAAACTGTAATCAACATCAAAATCTGTCAAATTATAATTTTCTTGCCCTAGACCCATTTTAACTGGTGTCATCGCAAAACGTTTTCTTTTTGCACTCTTTCCTGTCAACTGTCACGCTATATTTTACTTTATTTTCTGTCACATCTTTGCTCACACAATCTATCCATCATATACCACATAAAAAATCCATCAGTTCCTGCATACAACAAACCATACAAATAACAACAAAATACCGATAAAACTAACCGCCATAGGACGGAAAATCCCCACAAATAACCTACGGTAAAAATAAGATGGTATTCGTTCCATTGCTTGCAACATAAGCGGCTTAGCTACTGCACTTAGCTTCAAACTCGCGACGGATCGGAAAGGCCGCGGTAAAGTCGTTTCTTCATGCGGATTCCAATTTGGAACGCGGAAAAGTAGTCACTTGAGATTTGACAGTTCAATTCGAAATGGGAAAGTACCCATCTTTCAAATGTCGAATTGAAATGAAATGACTTTTTTTCCTTTTTCTTTTTTTTTTCTTGTTTTCTAGAGGTGAAAAGGATTTTTGTTTCGGTCTATTCGTAGATTGATAAAAGAGATTGTCTTGTGTGATAAGATGGATCTTTGTTCATTGTTAGTTTTGTATTGTTTCTTGTTAGATTATTTTTATTTAAGAATGGAAGAAAATATGACATACAATTGAAAAAAACCAGCCAAGTGCGAGTCGGCATGAAGGGTTCCATACCATCGTAGTAGGGGAGCCCCCTTTAATTTTTAATTTATTTTTATTTGTGGTTATAGCGACAACAGAAATACGTAATCTGTAAAAATTTCAACTGTCTACCTATTACGGATCATGAGATACAGCCCGCTGACAGACAGACGGACGGACGGACAGATAGCAGCGGAGGCTTAGTACCTTCTAGACTTTCTTTTTTTTATAATTATTTTAAATCTATAATCAAATTGTGCTTTAGAATTTCGTACACAAAGACCAGAACGGAAAACTAATAAAACGTTACCATCCTTTTTGGGTCCATCACAGTAGAGGAAAAAAACTTTCCAAAAATAATCACTATTCAGTGACCGTAGCTTCAAAATAAAATAATTTAGAGTCCCTGACCCTGCCACTGGGTTGTAAACCGGTTACAGAAACAGATAATACTAAAACTATTACGTGCTAACATGGACGTGGACAGAATCGAAAGATGAACAGAAATAATCGGGCTTCGAAAGTTTTAGAATAAACTTTAACCACAAAACAGATTGGTGCAGAAGGTTGACTGAATTAATTTCGAAACAAATAAAGACTTTAGCGGTCATTGACCATAAAATCAATCGAACGAAGACAATCGAATATTTTTTTAAGGTATATTAGTCTAAACTGTTCATCGGTGAAACATCTTTGTTATAATTATCTGCAATCATTACAAAAAAGAAAAAAAAAAAAAAAAATGTCACAAAGAAACTTAAAAATGGACGGATTTGTGCAGTTAGAAGTAGTTTAAACTGTGGCAAAATATAGACACCCATCACTTTTGAGAAGTTCCTCTAGCTCAGTTTATGTATGTGCCTGCACCTATTTTTATTCGTTGATCGAAATCAGCCTTCTATTAATATCTATTTTGTACTTCTTCTGATGATTTTGGAGGCGAAGCCTGTTGAATAATGGAGCGTTTAGTAGCTTTTTACTGAAGCTTTTTATGCTGTAAGCTATATAAGACCTATAAACCCGTCTACTCTAAGTTAGAAGTCGTCGTGATATATTTTTCGTGAAAAAAAATATTTCGGATGTCTGTCTGGAATATTTTTGTTTCATTCTTGTGTACAGATAGAATTTTGATAATTGTGCTGAAATTATGAGTTCAAAAGTAATAGATAAATAAAGCAAACAAGGCTTTCATGTAGATAATATTTCGTTGCACTCCTGCTGGCCTGCAGACCACATACAGATAAACAATAAAAAAAAATAATTTCGCAAGATCACCGATAATATTTCCGGGTATTATACTTTATGATTTATTACCACATAAAATGTTATAGGCTGTTAAATATCCTTATGCATATTTTAGTACATAATTAATAAATCACGACCTCATCAAACACACATAAAAAGTAACTGTTCATGATAAGGCATTTCCTCCGAGCAAAGTGTCGTAGCACGCCTACGATTCTCGTAACTCACCGCCAACTGCTACGCGGCTCGTAGCAAATTGCTCCGGATATCGTAGCATCGAGCCGCTACAATCGCTACGAGGGATCTACAATTTCCTACGAGTTTATAGGTTACTTTATTATTAATGCTGGGATATTAGATTTAGTTAGCATGAATATTTCTGATCTTTTGGGTTTCGCTTCTTAATTAAGTTTATGAGGTTAATTAAATTAAAGCACTTTGGTCAAAGTAACTCAAACCTGACGGATGTACTTCAAATAAACTATTTACAGGTGCGCACAATCCAAAAGAATTGTCAAGTAGTAGGTCGGTTAGCCATAAGCCTGAAGTTAGTGAGTCCGTTTGCAAAACGTAGATATCTGTGAAGAATAGCCAAGAAACTCCAAAAACTCTTTTCAATCAAGTTGGGTATTCTAAAATTCTGGATACATTTATCTGCGTGGTAGATGGTCCTTCATAATAAAGTGCCCAAAGCTTTTTGTGGGACCAAGGACATCTCAAACCTCATCATTAACCTACATCATTATGCGACTGCCTATCTGAATAGGCAGTCACTCCATGTAAAATCCACAACTTAGTCAGTACTGGGTACTTCGATACCCCTTGGTTAGACTGGTTGTCAGATTTTCAGGCCACTGACTATCTGTAACGACTGTAAAAGATCTACAATTGACAGCCGGGACCAACGGCTTAATGTGCTTTCCGAGGCACGGAGGAAATTCGGCATGTAATCGGTGGACACCCATCTACCTCCTAACCTGAAGATCGACCGGAGCGGGTGTTATTATTTAGCCACGAACTCCATCACGACCTAATCTCATACCTGTTCTAGAAAAAAAACAATCGAGAACGTCATCACAACGAATCATATTACATTTGTGGATATTGAAACATAACACAATTGTGTTATTCATCCTACTTCCACGGCAATGTAGGCCAAACCAATTGTGTTGCGATGGCCCGCAGACCGGAGACAAAACTCCATTTGGACACAAATTGCCAATTCTTCTATACGGTACTTCGGATGTTGTCGTACGGTGTTTGCTCTGCTTTTCGATATCTGCAGCGGTGAGATGGTATAGGAAATAATATTTATAATTTTGGCTCGCAAAATATTCGATCGGCCTCCGGAGTTTTAGTTATCAGCCGGTTTCACCAATGTTTTAAGAATTGAACTGTGTTTTTGCACTTAATGATTTGGACATTATGATATTTCCAACTATAGCAAGTATAGCACAGACAACTTTTTATATGTAGAAAGAAGGAGTATTGACCACTACGTTTGCCAAAATGTGTCTTCAATTTTGAATAAAAAAGTCCAAATTCCCATAAAAAAATTTGGACATGTCTCTATTCATTTATGAACGTTATTCCATGTTTCCAGATTCTACTCGAATATCTGTAACTAGGTGATAATCTATACAAATAAATAAATTTGATTTTTCTGTTTGTAATTTAAAAATAACAACTAATGCATATGAAATGAAAGTACATATATACTTACAAGTTTTTTTTTTAATTTGGTCTGTCTGTTCAATCTCAGAAACGGCTGGACCGATTTACTTACTGGCAGATAGCTGATGTTATAAGAAGCAACTTAGGCTACTTTTATTTTAGAAAATAATAAAAATTCCTTGCAAAAAATAAAACCCTTGAAATTGTTAACAAAATACGATTCAAACAGGAAAGTAATATTTTTATAATAATTTCACGTGGACGAAGGTCGTGTTAAACAGCTAGTAATGAATAAATAATTAACGCACCGTAAAGATCAGCACACGCTTCGATCAAGCAAAACAATTCAAAACACACGAGTTCATTGAACAGCCATAGTGTAATCACGCATCGTCACTTACGGCCATCATAAATATATTTTATAGCCAGTAAATCTCGCTATAAAACTATGGCAATTATATAAAAGTCCCTCTTTATATAACGCCCAGTTCATGAGCTCAAGCGATGCGACTTACGGGCAGTACGAAAAACTAGCTACATTAAAAGTACCGTACTACCATTGCTTAAAGTAGAAAATTGTATGAATATCGATGCAGACGTCAAACCGTCGCCTCGGTCTTGCTCGCGACTCAATTGCGCACCTAAGCAATGGTAATGCGGTCCCATTTTCAACGCAGCTCGTAATTAACTGACTCTTACAAAGCGATTTGCGTCGTGTCGCTGTAACTCGGGGCCTGTTAAGCAATTTCTTTCCTTTGTTTTCTCCACCTGCCTCGTTTGTCTGCAGCGCTACTACTGAGCATAAAGACTTGGGTTCGATTCACAGGTCGGGCAGTGTTATTGGAGTTTTTTTTCCATAAATGGGCCTGTATTTGGATTCGTGTCCGGTTGATGACGATAGGCTCGACTGCATGCTTACATGGGACTTAAACATAACTTGAGAAATGTAGGTGTCTCTGCCTAATATTCCGGGGAAGTAGAGGTGTGATGATGTATTGTTTAACTTTATTACCGTATCATGACTGTTCTGATTGGTCATCATTTTTTTTTTCTACACAATGTGTCCCGATTTGTCATCACACACGCGTGACGCTTGATCGTGAAGCTCGTGTCCAAGCTCTGGGGGCGCAGTTTAACGAAGCTAGCGATAGACGCCATGATTTTATGGGTAATAATAAGTCATGGAAACGCTTTCACTTAAGTTGTGTTGTGACCTCTCGTAATATTTATGGAGTTCTTATTTTACTGATGAAGTGGAGTAAACAGAGTGAACTGCTTCATTCATTTAATGTGCAGATGTATTCACAGTGCAGCTGTCTAACATGGTGGTACAATCTTTTACGATCGATTCAGTACATCATTATATTTTTTCGGTGGTTGAAAAATAAAAATTCACCAGTTCATACACTTTGACCATGCAAGCATCATATTTATGAATACAACACCTTAATGCTATACCTACCTAACTCGGAATCATCCAGTGCTTATCTGTCGCACATGCATTAAAGAAAGAAAAAGTATTTAGTAGACTCGTACAGGACAAAACCAAATTAAATAAAAAGAGAACAAAAAACCGTATACATATGTATAGGAAATATATTAAACTAAATTGGTATTGTACGAGGTCAAAAGACCCCCCTATCTGAGCATGGTGGTAATCACGATGAAGACTGATTTGATATGGATTTTTATCATCATTTTGCATATCCATCTGGTCCATTATTTTGACAGAAGCATTATAACCACAAAGAATCACTTACATCGAATCAAATTACCCTCAAATAATAGCAATAGTCATCGTTACACTGAAACCCTACAAAGCCGATACTAATATTCAATTCCACATAAAGCTTGGCCAACAAATCGACCAGTGGCGACCAACATATTAATTATATGTGGCCAATGTGCTGCAGACTACTTACTAAGCTTTGGTTATTGAAATAAAGTAAAATACACTTATTTAGCACAGACTAAGACAAACAAAATATTCTGTAAGATAACAAGAAGAAGAGAATATTCTGTAAGATAATAAGAAGACACGGTAAAAGAAAAAAAATATCGTTGAATAATGTGTTGGTGTTTGTTACAAAGATTGTTGGTTGTTGGTGGCCAATACATTGGTGTTTGGCGACCAAAGTATTGGTTATTGGAGGGCATCGCACACATATTTGCCGGACGGTTAGACGGCAATCAATTTCGTAGTTACGGCTACTCATAGTATTTATTCGTCCGTGAAAGTTACATTTGTGAGAAATATGATTGATATATGAGCGTAAGAAGTCATAGTAGACGTTTCGTTGATTGTTTTATAGATATTGGATATCAAATAATGGATAGTAATACCCAGTAACTGAGTGCTGGTGGTCAGATAGACAGTCTCTACAAGAAAAATTCTGGTTTTCTGAACTCGGTTAGACTGGAAGCCGACCCCAACATAGTTCGTAAAAGGGTATTCTCATCGTCATTGCGATATTTTTTTTGTTCTAGACTATACCTGGGAACCTTCTAGTTACGGAGATATTGGGGGTTAAAGTTCAAACGATTTAACAAGTTTTTTTAATACTAGTTTTTAATGTTATAACTTTACTTTAAAATACTTTTAAATACCTCCACGACCCCCGTACTATTCAATGTATCCATCAGCTCAACGTTTTGAGTGCGTTACATTGAGTCCTATCGAGAAACGTGATTTTTCACCTAAAAAAAAACAGTCGTTTCACATCAATAATTTATGCGTAGAGTTACTTAATTTGATGTACAGAATGCTTGGTTGACGGCTTCGTGAAGGGTCCGTTTACACCTTGTATGTCAAAGCCTACTGGCTGCAGCCAGGTTCGCTCTACAGTTTGTTGATAGCTGTAACTGTTTCTAGTAGTTGACATAAGCTCAACAACTGAAGTAGAAAACAAATCATAGTAAATCTTTTAAATACTGAAAGAATATTAGTCTTGTACTAACTACTTCTAATCTACTACAACTGCTTGCTAGAAAACTTTTCATGTCAGCCAATTAGCGGGACTTCGCTTTTCACCAAACTCATGTAAATTATCACAATATTAATAAAACGGTGTTCCATATCACTAAAACATAACGAGCAAAATGTACAATAACATGCATGCTTACCCCCTCAAATACTCGTCTCTTCAGGGAATACAAGTGCGATGTTATAATATTAACCTAACCAAATCTTACCCAATTCACATTACAAAACTTAACCCGCTTCGACCCACATTGTATCAAAACTAATTTACCATGCTGGCCCCGAACACCTGAATTTTGTTCTCATATAAACCCAGTTGGTCCCAAGGCGACCGCAGCAATTATTATAGTCCGGTGGAACTTTCATTAACTAAGATCAAAACTGTTGCTCAATCTTTTGCTGATAATTGATTTTAGAAAAAAAAGGGATTCTGGCACGTGCTGTATGAAACAGAGAGCTTTTTTCGTTAAATATTTTTTCGAGCGGCGCAATTATTCGGGTATCTAGTGTAATTGACGACACAGTTGGCGTAGTGGCTAAGCGATTGAATCTTTCGCAGCGTGTCGCAGGTTCTATCCCAGCACGGAACAAATATTTGTCTGGCCTATTTATTTATTTAAATAGAACGGCCGAAGCTAATTTAAATATATAATTTATTTAACACAGTCATGCATTCTTCTCACAAAAATTCAAACATTCTTACAGTATCACCTTCCATTCATTCGCAAGCATATCAAGATCTGTGTTTGTGTTCAGGAGAGCGTTAACAGCGGCTAATGTCCGAGGAATAGGTGACTTGAAGTGTGCAACAGTACGGCAAGTTGGAACAGCCAGTAAGCGGTGTTTCCTGCCGCGACAGTAATTGTCTGGGGCAAATAGGTTGCCGATGTCATTATGCAGATCAGGAACATCAATAGATAGTTAGATAGTTGTTATAGATAGTTGTTCTTAGCTGTTTCTGTATGTTATTTGAAATGTTTGTAAACGCACTTACGATACAGGAGAAATAGCTAGTGTGCAACGTTTAAAAAAAAAACCACGTAAAGTCAAAAGAGAAACGCATGGATAAACTGAACAAAAACTGAACTCAAATAAAATATCGGAATTTAACATAATTCGAATGGTGTATGATCCATTGCTAGACCATAAATTACTTTTAAATAAGAGATGAATGGAATTAAAGGTAAAGTATTATTAATTAAAAGTATCAAAAAACCCGACTACAATGTGTATTATGTCCTACATACATATATTTGTAATCTCCTTTTAATTTCCTTCATTTTGTGACCCTACTTGATAGGTTTGGTTGAAAAAAAAATATTAACGACTTACAATTTATCAAACCCGCGGTTTCGTTTAAAAAAAAAACATCTTTTTAAAGACCCTTCGGTTTTTGAGACGAATCTAATGATACCTTAATCGTCGAAATCCATCCAGCCATTTGGACCATACGAGGTAATAAAGTAATTTACAATGAAACAAACAAAAAAACATACAAGATACGCGCGAAAAACATAACCCTTCTTTGGCAGTCGGGTAAAAACACTACTGTATTGACTCAAAGGTACTTAAAGTAAAATGAGCTTAATGGACTGATAGTGTGGAAATTAAGAAAGCCGTGCTATTCAAAATTTAAACCGAAAGATCAGGCTAAAGCATCAGATACATCCACTATATATCCTCAAAAAAAATTAAAACTTAAAAAAGTTGCTACAAAGGTTGAAAGGTTGGTTGGTTGTTAATATCACACCGTATTCATTCTACAATATACCAATAAAAAAAATACGACGCACAGGCAACATTATTGTTACACGGTACACAGCCTGGGGCAATTCTCGCGGTGCGAACAGCTCTATCGATCGACCAGCGGGAACCAGGTCACCTGGGCAGTTGCAGGTTGACTAATATGCTGGAACCTTATTGGGCACAACCGTTTATTCAATTAGGTCGTGGATTTATTAGTTAATTAAATATTTGGCTAGATTTACCGCAAACGGAGACGAAAACTTGTCGAAATTATGAGAAAATATACGGATATTTTTTAAATTTCATTTTGATGCCCATAAAATAATGATTTTGGATATGAAGTAGCGACTGTGAAAAAAAGTAAATGATGAAGTTGTTGTACACCGTGATTCACACCACTTCAGAAACCACCAGGTAATTAATAGATCATTTTCTTTTCAATTCATACTTAAAAGGGTTGAAAACATATAAGCCATATTCTTTAACAGCAAAACTATATTACACTTAAGCAAACTGACAAAATGACAGTCTGACAGATGGTCCAGTGTGTGCTTAAACTGATTACGTGTGCCTTGACGTGTCGCTCGATTCCGTCTGAATTCCTGTTAACTCGACAAACTAAAGCCCTAGCACGAGCGCGCGGTGTAAACATCACTTTTATCGAAAATACAATTATCCTATAGCATTTTAGTTAAATTGTGGGCAACAAGCACAATCAGTATCATCCATAGATATGAATATATTCTTAAAAATGTCTAATTTAAAAATCGTCGTATTTACGTTACGTTTTTTAAAGCGGTCTGTTTTTTTGACACCAATCGTATCAAGATCTATTTAATCCTCTCAAGTTAAGAGTTTCAGCGTTTGATAACAGAGTGAATGATGTAGAATTTCTGTGGAATATTGTTTAAAAGAATACTCTATGGCAGTTTTTGTTCTTTATCTACAGAAGCATCAAACCTGCATCATTAAACACCGCGCGCTCGTGCTATGGCCTCTGGTCTGCCAGCGAAACTTGAGTCATTACCGGATTATGCTAACCTCGACCACTTGTCACCTTATCGCAACGTCACGTGACGCCCGATTCCGTCCGATCCCTTCCGAATTAACATGACTAACTGATCAACAGTCTACAGGAGGAACTTGAGTCATTAGTACGCTATTATCTGGCGTATCGGTCAATTAAGGCCAGCGCTGACAGGGGAATAATCTGGAATGATTGTGTAATGTTGCCTTCGAGAATACGGATGTCTGAATGATTTATTTTGTTTTGATGTAGAACATAAATCATGCTGAGATGCTCGCAATGTTCCGAGCGATAAGACCGGTTGATGACGATATAATAATAAATCTATACATCTAGACAAATAAATAAAATTTTAGTGTCTGTTTGAATTTCAAAACAACAGCTTTTTACTGAATGCACGTGAAAGTAAACGAGTATACTTCAATTTTACGGTACTTATAACAAAAAAACATTATTTTAACATTTTTGTCTGTCTGTTTGTTCCGGTTTATGTCCAAAACGGCTGGACCGACTACTACTACTTACTTTTACTGACAGATAGCTGATATTATAAAGAGTAACTTAAGCTACTTTTTTTTCAAATGAAAATATAGTACCCGTACAAAAAAATTAAAACCCATTAAATTGTTAACATATTCAAATAAGTTTTAAAAAAATTCATGCGGACGACGTTTGCGGGCAACAGCTTGTCTTAAATAATGATGGAGGTTTGATGCTTCTGCAGAGAAAGACAAAAAACTACCGTAGAGAGATATTCTTTCAAGCAAAATGCCTCAGAAATTCTACATAATTCACTTTGTTATCAAACTCTTAACTTGCGAGAATTCGCGGTCTGTTTTTTGACACCAATTGTATTGAGATCCATATCTCAATACAACTAGTGTCGAAAAAACAGACCGCTTCAAAAAAAATCTTACAATCTACCTACGCAAGATAAAACAATAAGGCGCCTATCTATCTATAAAAGTACATATAAACAAACAAGGCACAAATATACTACATCTCAATCATCATACGTGCTTATTTTTCTCGGCTACTACTCGCGAATCTCAACGTAAACGTGCGGTATTATTTCAAAACAAACAGGTCTAATAATACTGTATGCGAAGGTCTATGCCCTGGCGGAAATAGCCACGGAGCGCCAGTGTGTGCGGGCCGATGAGCCACGGCATCCAGTGTAAACATGACTGACAACTGTTGAATAAAGGATTAGGTTCATGCTTGTTTATTTATGAGGTCAATAGAAAAGCGTTGGCTGACTGATTTTTTTGGCAAGGCAGTGTAAATGTTACCGAGGCCCTATATTCAGTAATGCCATGCTGGTCAAGTTTTTAAACAAACGTGTCGTGTTTTTAACTTCAGTTAATCCGCGATTATGGTGCTTGCAATAGCGCCGAAATATCGGGAACTCAAAACAATCAGTAAACATGGTAAATATCCCGTTTCTGGTGTTAATGATAATGTTGGTCAAGTGTTTTCTTTTTTTTTAATCGCTTTATAAAATACTTTAATGAATGTTGATCCTCAAACGATTGGACACTTTCTATCGTGTCCTGTTTATTATTTTGTTTAGGAACTGATGCTACTGAAGGCGCCAATCTAGGCCTATTCAATATAAATAGTTTTTGAAACTAGCGTGTAGAAGACCGCTTTATAATCTGTACTATTTTGATGATTCGCAAGCGCGACTGCTGACAGTGAGGTC
Organism: Noctua janthe; assembly: GCA_910589295.1. NCBI lineage: Eukaryota > Metazoa > Arthropoda > Insecta > Lepidoptera > Noctuidae > Noctua > Noctua janthe. Next base: position 3,528,654 of record OU342556.1, on the reverse strand, counting down.
TTGGGTTCGATTCCCACGTCGGGCAAAGTTTTATTGGGTTTTTCCTTCAGAAATCTCGGTAGCATCCACGGAGTCTGGATTTGTGCCCGGTTGATGGCAATACGCTCGCCACCTATTACATGGGGCTTAAACATAACTGGCGAAATGTGGGTGTACTATTAGGTATACTTCTGCATAACCCAACGGGGATAACAGGCGTGACTGCATGATGTTATTTCTAAAAACTGTGTATGAGAAAAATGCAGCCAATCAAGCAGATACACTAAATGTTGGTAGACATCATTATCTATCTCTCCTGTCGCAGGTCTGCTGGAAGATTTTTTTTGAAGACTTCTATCTATATATAATGTCTTATGTAAGTACTTTATGTGTACATAAATAAATAAACGATATACCAAGACCGAATCTGCGGGCACTCATTGTATTTCAGAACTTATTAAAACATTCCCATAAACTCTAACTAATTTGTCAAGGCTAAGTGCCTAACTAAGAACACGGATTACGCAACAACGTCCACAGATAATGAAACACCTGAGAATCCACCTTAATCTCTTCTCCGTTCGTCTGCACACGCTCCTTTAATGCTTAGTGACATAATTAAATAGTTTATGTACCAACAATTTGTGACTTAATACCCTTAAGATACATAGAGCCAAGTGAGCGTCTCCGTATCTAACAGGGTCCATGATTGCTCTTAGCTTTTAAGCCTTTTAAAACACCTTGTGTTTAAAAAGGCTCAAAAGCTAAAAGCAAGCTAAGAACAACAACAAAAGTGGCGTGCCTAGGGACCAACAATACGGCAAGCCCATAAGGCAAGCAGACTGTTCGGAAACCCTTACATCATGAAGATTAAGGACAAGCCAAGTTTTAAGGCTTTTATGAAAGTCCTGCCACCACCATGTACCTACAATTGTGGAAAATAAATAAATAAGCATAAATATTTGACGCCTTAACTGTGGCTCTGAGAAAACGTTGCTTTCAATCTTAGGGTGAACTTCATCAACGACATTGAACGCGATTACAAACCTTGTATGATGATTGTAATAACATGTAAATGTACACGTAAGATAGAAACCAATTAAAAATTGTAATGTTTAATTTAAAAAAAAAGGGGAGGAATACTGTGGGGACACACACACACACACACACACACATACACACACATATACACACATACAGGCACACTTATACAGTCACTATATAAACATGAACTTAGTTGAATAAACCAGTTGGCATCTAACTCTTCAGCCATTCATTTACTGTTCCCGGTAGGTAGCCCTAAGTAACACCTAGCCTCTACACCTTAAACCACGTCAAGAGCTGACATTTCAGTTTTCTACAACAGTGATAACACTCACAGTTTGAACGCTGTTTAGATGTAGTATTCGCGTTCAATATCAATATTGAAATTTATCATTAAACAGTACAGCATAAGACTCAAATGTTTACGAAATCGATCTGAACGTGAATTTTTTCGACTCATTTCGGTCGACAAAAATTCTTACTCTCAGCTAGCCCTACCATTATTGTTGGTCTGTTTCCGTGGCAAGGCAATGAACCTGTAACTCTATATCGCTTTTAACGGCTAATGTGTTTCGTCTACAAACGCTGGAGATCGTTTCCGCGCCGAATTGAAAAATAAGAAAAAGTAGTTTTTTTGTTAGTGTTTCTTGGAAAGGAAATTACTTTAGTGGAAGTCATTACAAAACAGGAGTAGTATTACAAAGATGAAGAATATTTCATGATGTTTATTAACAACAACATCATTTCTAGTTTGTAAGTAATATCATTTTCTGCTTAGCCTTTTCCCAACAATGTTAGGGTCGGCTTCCAGTCAAACCGGATGCAGCTGGCAAATCTAACAAAATTAAGGACGACTAGCTTATGTTTCGCCCGCGTGGAGTTCCGTAATTATACCACGGGATCGTACTACCGCCATAAAAAGTATCCTATGTGTTAATCCAGGGTATGCCAAGTTTCATCCAAATCCGGTCAGTAGCTTTTACGTGAAAGAGTAACAAACATCTATCCATCCATCCTCACAAACTTTCGCATTTATAATATTCCGTAGGAAGTAGTCTAAGTTATTTATTTATTTTATTTATAACGCAAGTCAAGTAATGCATTCGAATGTTGATAATAATTCACTCAACCAACTGCAGTTTAAGCGCGTGTTGCGCATAATTGAATTCATTTGTGCCAGCACATCAAGTTGCAACAATCTGTCAAATTTCTTTAATAGATTTTCAACTTAATTGCTAAAGCACTAGGTTCAAGGTTAATTGAGAAAATTTATCAGTTTCGGGTAGCTTGATGTGCTGGCGTCTGTACAAACGAGCCACCCACTACAAACTCACGCACATACTCGTACAAAAGGTACAATACTCTATACAACGAACAACCGTCAAGTTGACACCTAATATCGCGGTACAGATCCTACCGTAACAGGACTCGCTCCAGCATGTCTCGCGCTCTCCGGCAAGCTTACGAACCGATCAGAAACCAATCTATTTCCCCCATTAACGTCCAAATAGGGAATGATACAGAAAGCGGAAATTTTATACTGAAGACGCGTTATGAGGAGGCTTTCGACGTGTTCCTTGGAACGAAATGGAGGACAGCAGAATTTTATTATTAAGACTTCCTTTACTTATGTAGGTCTATGTTTCATATTTCATTGTTTGTTATTTACAAGACCAAACAAAGTTATTTGCGGTTATATTGTTATGTACGTCCAATTTTTGTTTCAGTTAGCACCAACGCGTGCCGTTAGCGTAACATAAATTCGAATGATTTTTTAATCAAAAATTCAACTATCCGACACATCTCTTCTTTAAATAAAATAATTGTCACCCATAAATATGAAGAAAATCTTAAAATTGCAGCAAATATTATGTGTTAAACGAATATTTTCAATTTAGATATCGTTCAAATTTAAGTTACATTTACGTTACACTTCTGTATTAAAATAAAATGGAAATCTTTGTGTGTGTCCGTTTCCATCAGATGGTTATTTTAGGGTGAGTAGATTAGACATAGTTTTTGTTCCCGAAAAAACATTTTTTGAACTCCAATTACTGACGAAGTGTCACGACCAATGAGAAGTAGTGCGGCATTGCGTGGGCGCACGGGATTGCGTAGTAAATGCAATTTGATAACAGGTGTCCGAATGTCGGATTGGTTTGAATTTATCTGACAGGTTTTAGTATTTCAGTAAAAAAATGTTATTCAATACATGTAGAAAAATTCAAAAATTTCACGGTCGAGTTTTATGTACTTACGCTACTTCTTTACAGAACTAAATAATAATTATTATTTTGTATGCTGAGCTACAAAAGGGTCATTTCGCTGACAATAATAAAGAAACTCAAAGATGGCGAATATAAGTAGATTCGCTAATAGAATTGACAAAATGTAAACAAAATTCACCTAACCCGTAACATTGTCTATTAAAATAAATTGGTCCTTTCGTCCAAAAATAAAATTATAAGACTGATGATGAGTGTGTAATAGTTGCGAAGATAAATATATATATGTATGGTATCGAGAAAATACTCAATATAATTATAGGAACACAACTATCGATCTTAAACACAAGAGTAGGAGGGAGACAAGTTATAAATAGAAGCTAACACAGCCTCATAATCAGATCACACATGCATAACACGAGATTAAGCTCTAAAATATGAACTAGCTAGTCTATTTAACTAGAAACTGGAGTGCTGAGGTTACACAAATTAATTAGACTAGCAGAGTGCCCTCTTGTGGGGGCACGTGTTAATTGCATGTGCTAACTAAGGGCTTGATGCAATGGAGAGAGGTTTCAAGTCTGTTATAATTTATTGAATGTTTGAGCCACTTAGACGAGAGCAGCGGTGGCCCAGTGGCGGAGACCCCGACTTACGAGCAGTAAGTCATGGGTTCAAACCCAGCCAGGCGCATTACTTTGTGTAAGTTATTTCATCACCACTGCTCTCAAGAACGGTGAAGGAAAACATCGTGAGGAAACCGGCATGTCCTAGAACCAAAAAAATTCGAAGACATGTGACATCTACCAACCCGCACTGGGCCAGCGTGGTGGATTATAGCCCATTCCCTCTCATTGAGAGGAGGTCTGCGTCCCAGCAGTGGGAACATTAATAGGCTGATTATGCTTGAGCCACTTTGTACACGTCCACCCCTGCCTCACTTTATCTCTTGACCACGAGCCACACCGGCGACACGTGTCTTGCCACAGCAAAGAAAAACAATTAATAGAAGTTCTTTAGAGCCTGTCACCTAGACACTGCTTTTGGAGCGATGGACCGACAAACGACGAGCACGTGCAGCTCTTGTAACAACTCGCCTCTTCCTTCAACCAGATTATTTTAGCATATGTCAACAGAATTTAAATATTTTCAGTCTGACATACTATTGTTTGACGACGCGGCGACGCTCCAATTTATAAGGACAATTTAAGTTAATGTTTGATGCATATTAAGCAAATACACTGAGTAGATAGATAGAATACTCTTTATCATGTATATCATACAAATTACAGGTAGGTATTACAATATGGAACTTATAAATAGTGTTACACAATGAGTACTGGGGTTTTATAACAAATACCCTTTTAAATTTTCATGGCTCGTAAAAAATACAACAAAAAAAAGTAGTTGCAAAAACTAAAAAACCCGACAAAAACTGAAACGTATAAAACAAGCACATTTTAAATTAAACAAAAGTTGGAAGCAGGCGGGCCCATTTGAATTTAAAATTATGAAAATGGAATATGGCATCCTAAATCCACCATTTTTCTTTGTTTTTCATTTAAATGTAACCAGTGACATTCGCGCCACCAAGACGAATCTAACGACGTAAATATCCAAATACGTTCATCCGTTTACGAGTTACGAGGGAACATAGAAACAGACATAAATACATACAGGTCAAACACATAACCCCTCTTTTGGGCTTCGCCGCAGTCGGGTAAAAAACTGAGACCGAAACCACCTATAATCAGCACCCTACATTTTTCGCCAAGCCAATCAGCATCGCACCCCAACCTCAAAATTACCAACGACATACGCACACATCAACAAAACAACCTTTATTTACACCAATCATTTTGAATACTGGTGCTGAAAGACCAAAATTGCGGAGCCAAGCTTAACCACAGAGTACTTTATCAAACGAGGAACATTGACATCGCCTGTGCAATATTGGAGCTTCTAATCAATTCGTTGGGTCACGACGAGGCCATCAATTGACGTCCTTGCTTCCATTTAGAACCTTTGTGAAGCTGAAAAAGTGGGCGAATTTGTTAGACTGCGTTTATTTTAATTTGGACTCGTTTGTTGGCGATTGATGTTATAGTGTAGTAGGAAGATTACAGCTCGTTTGGAAGCTGTCTTAGGATACATCAAGCAGTCACAGACGAATTATGGACGCGCCTCCAGACACCTCCATACATACATACAAGGTGGATAGGACACAGACGCACAGACAGTTATCACGTATTCGGAACATCTTTCTGAACCGAAAAGAAACAGCTGTTTCCTACAAATTGCAATACTGCAGCAGGGAACAGCAGGTTTTTAAAAAATAGCATAGCATAGCAGCAGCCTATAATGTTCCCACTGCTGGGACACAGGCCTCCTCTCTATGAGAGGTAATGGGCTATAATCCACCACGCGGGCCCAGTGCGGGTTGGTAGATGTCACATGTCTTCGAATTTTAGGTTCTAGGACATGCCGGTTTCCACACGATGTTTTCCTTCACCGTTTTGAGAGCAGGGGTGATGAAATAAATTACAGAAAGTAATGCGCCTGCCTGGGTTCGAACCCACGAAGATCGAGTTTTTAAAAAAATTGCCGATGAAAAATATCTATGTGGAGGGGGGGGTTCAGTATGATTAACCGAATAGGTAGTAACTGTTTGTGTGTCGCGTCTGTGTTCCTTCCACCCTATATAACTGACAGTAAGCTAAACAAGAATTATTTTATGTCAATAAGACACAATTAGAGTGATCACGCTTTCGTCAATTGCATACAAATCAGTACTCGAGAAGTAAAATCCAACCTACAAAACACTACGAAAAACTATGTCATCATCATCATCATCTGCCTAATCCTTCTCCTAGTATTTTCCCATTTAAATAGGGGTCGGTTTCCAGTCTAACCGGTAACATCTGAATACCAGTATTTAAATTGGTTAGTTTCTATTTGGCCTCCGCAAGCCAGTAGCTAGGTAAGACCATATCTCCGAAGAACCCGAGCAACTACGTAACGGAGAAAAAATTTAGGCACGGCTGAGAAGAAAAATACTCAAGTATGTTTTGAAGTACTATCTTATTCATAGAATCATTACCATCGAACCCTTTCTAATGGTCATCCATGGAATGGCTTTCCAAACTTACATTTGAGTGGGACCCTCGTTGGAACTGTTATTTGATGTAGTATTTATGCAGGGTCCTTGGATCCTTAGTCCTTTACCATCTGTTATTTTCTTAAATTGTTATTGAAAAGTGTTTGTTTTGTTTTAAATAAACAAAACATAGCATGTCTGTTGTCTTCCAACTAAGGGATAGACAGTGATACATAGTGCATTAAAAATTCTAGTTTGCTAGTTGTATTTAATTAATTTAAGTAACAGAATGTAACGTTAATGCACATAAGTATATCCTCCTCTGCAAATCTCGCAGTCAAGATTAGGTTTGCTGTAAGAAAACCCAATTCTGGGTATTATGCATATTTGTATAAATATTTGTTATTTTGTGTGCAATAAAGAATAAGAATAAGAATATAGGCGAACCTATTGCCATCAATCTGTCACTAATCTAATCTCGTTCTTGGTTAGGTTGCGTGATGAGTTTTTTTTTATGGACAAGCCCAAAAACCCTTTCTCGATCGAGGATTCGAATGCAATATTATGTAGGTAATCTATATTAACCTATAATATTAATTTTATAAAGAGGTTAATCTTGTGTGTTTCGATGTAGGGGGTAATGTTCAAAACTACTGATCCGATTCCGAAAATGCTTTCACTAATAAGAAGCTACATTATTTCCGAGCGTCATAGGCTATATTTTAAACGTTCTTGTGAGAGAATTAATGATCACAATGCGAGCGCAGCCGAGATAAAATGGCGTTTAGAAAACCATACTATTCGGTACACATAGAGCTTCACTGTTAAAAAACTTTTCTTTAAATAGCACTCAGTTATGCATGATGCAGGTCAGTTTAAATTAGTCGTTTTTGCAAGTCAAAGGACCAAAGCCCATTAATTACTCTTTCATATTTATAGAGCTTGAGGTGAAAGGACCAGTCATTAAACTTTTAAACGTACGTAAGATATTTCTGTAACAATTTGCCTAACAACAAGTTTGCATATTAAAGCTGAGAAACGTTTATTTGAAACTTTATAATCCACGGTCAGCTCAGTATCTGAACTAAATAAAACAACAGTAAAGCCTCCTATAATATTGATGGCGGTCCCAAATAGGAAGATACGAGTTATAAATATTCCGTTTTATATAGCTGGGACCGCGCTATTAAATGTTAGGACCAGAGGACCATTGGACCATCGTTTTGTTGAGAAAGCTGGCGCTATGGATGTGTCGTGTTGTCTCTGTTTGTTTCGGAAACGATGGACCTTAATTCAGAGGTTTGGTATTGTCTCGATGAAATATTGCTTTAAGAGCATTTAGAGAACCTCTTTTAGTAGTATTATTCGTCAATTTCATATCATGTGTCGTAGATTGTGGGTCCGAAACCAGGCAGGTACTTTTTTTTGACAGCCTGGTCTATCCCACTCCTGGAAAAAGGCCTCCCTACACTCCTTCCATTTCTCGCGAACCTGCGCGTTCTCCTTCCAGTTCTGACGGAACCTGTCCACTTCGACCCGCCATCTCATTCGTGGTGTGCCTCGACCCCGCCTCACTGTCTCAGGGCACAAGTGTCCTGCTATTTTGGCGCACAGTTTGTCCGGCAGGAACTTACTTTGATCACCGCTTTGCTCTTAGAACGGTAGAGGAAAACTTCGTAAGAAAACAGGCATTTCCATGCAAAAACAATTTGAAGACGTCCATGGATGGGGAAGGTCGGACCGTTTGAGCTTCGATGTCCCTTCCACCCAGTGTTGTTCACTCTCTCTTAGACTCTTAGACAGGAGAAAGGCTCTGTCCCAGCAGTGGGAACATTATACCCTATTATGCAATAGGTAAGTGGGGTCGGTATATCGGGAGCTCAAAATAATGAACAATCACGGAAGATATCCCGTAAGTGACAGTATAAGTTTAGGTAGTAGGTTTCTAACAAACATTTTTAGAAATGAAAAGTAATATTACTTTCATCAACCACATTATCAAAACGTTAGCAAACATTTCGACTGTTTGACGGTGAAACCAAAGCTGAAATTAAGTCTTGGAATTTTTCAACCGTCCGGTCCCCTTGAGTAATACTGAAACAGGGCGACTTATATTGTACTTTAATTCAAAAGAAAAATGAGTTTTGAATATTTGAAACCATATTATTAAGTTTGAAAAAGAAACTTGTTTAGGGGGGAGCTATTTTTGTTTAATGGAGGTCTTTTTCTCGTAAAGTAAATGAGCTTGTTCGTTCAATGTCACCAAAGTTACCGGTTATTCAAACAAAGTTACTGTGTTACATGAACGTTCTTTGAGTTAATTAAAGGCTATTTTTTCGTTTAAAATATTTAAAGATTTTTATTTTATTTATTTCCTATTACTCTTTAGTAGGTAGGCATGGAAATCTACTATTTATCATGAGTTTACAAGGTGTTAAATGAAATCAAATTCGAAATTTGCAAGGAAACAGGATGCTTGCTTCATGAAGTAAGCACAGAAGCTTATTGCTTAGCAACCGTCGCCGGTCGTAATCAAGCCATAAAATTGCTCCCGAACATTCTTAAACAAAGTCAAATTGCCCAATTCACGACATCATGTCTCCAAGGACCAAAATAGTTCAACCTCAACCTTCAAAAGACCAGCAAAAAATAGATACGACAATAAATTTGAAGAATTTAAAAGTCTCAGAATGTGCGTTAAAAGATTAACAATGCAGATTAATTACTTTAGCAAAGACTAAGCTAATGGCTAACAGATGTGCCGTTGTGGTTATGGCGTCGACAACAGCGTTAGGGGAGCTACACACAAAATCTTCGTTCGATTCGGTCGTATTTGTTGAACTACAAAACCAATCCAAACCAATTGCCATGAAGTTACTCGCCGGTTTTTCTACATATAACATAACACAACATTCGCCATTTATGTTTAAGTTTCATGAAATAGGGGGCGAGTCTATTGCCATCAACCGGGCACAAATCACTCAATGGCTGCTACTGAGAAATTCCTGATGGAAAACCCAATAACACTTTGCCCGACATAGGAATCGAACAGAGGACTTCATGCCTCATGTTTTTCTCCATATGCAACTACTTATTCATTCCGTGCAACCATCTTCTGCCGTTTCATAAGAGCGTACACACATTCGGCTTATATTCGGCTCGTGCTCGTGAAAACTCGCTAAACACGTTCGGCACAATTCGGGCATAATCGGCTTTTTCTCGAAGTAAATTTACATATTTGCTGCCTCATTTGCGCTGAATCAAGCTGACTTGAACGTGTGTAGCACTCCTTAGCCCATAAAGAATTTTATAGACTGTTTGTAGGAGCAATATTAAAGGCCGAACGTAATTGTTTACACGTATGTTCGTAGTGTTTCAGTATGGTCGAATCGATAATGGTGTTTGGATAGGTGTGTCAAAAAAGTTTGATTGCGTTATACACATTCCAGTCCGTGCAATGGTCGTCAGGAAGAGGCGTGTGCGATTCGTTTTTTTTTGCCAACCTTTTTTATGCAATGGATGCCCTAGCTAGAGGCTCGACTTTCTAAACGTATCAAAATAGAAGACACATCACAGCGCGCTGAAACCAAATTCATGGTGGTAGCCCTCAAAGCTTAAGTGGGATTGAGGCAGACCAAATGAGGAATAGGCGAAAAGAACCACAGCAACAGAGTAAGTCTTATTTAGATTTAAACAAGATCGCGGCAGGCTAAGGCGAAGATAGTAGGACCAGCTTATATCTTACCAAAAGGACTGGCAAAAGACAGAATTGTGTGTAAAAGAGAGAGGAAGGCGTCTGATAAGCAGAAGGACAATAGGTACATACCAGTTGAAGATAACCATTAAAGCAGATTATTTTATTATCCGTCCGAACTTGACGATGACCACATCATTTCTCACAATTCAACAATTTTAATTGTATCTTCTTATGACTTCAAAACACATTAGCGTAATTGATATTGTTGAAGTGACATTTAGTTTACGATAGAATTGGTGCCTAGATGTTTTTTCTGGTGTTTTTTTTATAAGGCTATCGTGTTTTACGGCCTCTGACCAAAGTGCCGGTAACAACAAACAAATCGTCCGGCGCGAGTTGGACTCGCGCACCGAGGGATCCGTATAAACTTGTAGGTATCTTGTTATTAAACTACATATTTACGGTTTTTCTTCACATGTGTTGTAAGTCATAGCTTCTTGCCAAATTTTATGATTCTAGGTCAACGGGAAGTAAGTACAATGTAGGTTTTGATTCCCTTGTGAAATCGTAAAATATGCGACATAAACGGTCATATCTTTTGATCGCGTTGACTTACAAGTTTGATTTTTTTATTGCTTCAAGGGGTAGCAGATTTGACTATTTGATATAAATTTCAGTTTGATACCTCTACGTGTTATTGAGAAACAGAGTTTTGAAAGACGGGCTGACGGACATCACGAACGATCCTATGTGGGTTCCGGTCTTGCCGACTAAGGTATGGAACCCCAAAAAGAACTTGCGTGTCAACTGTGAATCACACGACAAAATTGTTAATTCATGAAACGGTGACATTCCTTTGCACGTGGAGACGTAATTTCCCTTTTGAGTGACCTTCGCATAGAAAATTTAGGTAATGAGTAGGTACAGTCGTAAACTCATATATTATTCTTGAAGGACGACTATGTGGGCTGGATTCGTTGTTAGAAATCAACGTACCCTGAAACATGATTAGACGTAACCGTGGTTTCAGGTTTTGAAGGAAAGGTACAAGAGTCCTTGGGTGGAGACCGCGAATCAGCAAGAGTAGAAGTTTTGGGGTGAAAAATCACGTTTTTCTGTAGGACTCGATGGAACGCACTCAAAGCATTGTGATGCTGGATGGATTGAATAGTACGGGGGTCGTGGAGGTGTTTAAAGTAAAAATCTTACATTAAAAACATGTTTAAAAAAAAACTTGTGACAAAGTTGGAACTTTGATCTCCAATATCTCCGTAACCAGAAGGTTCCCAGGTATGATCTAGAACAAAAAAATGATCGAAAAGACGGGGAGAACAAGTGCCTTTCGGCTTATGGGTCTATTTACACCCTTTATTTACAATTTATTAATTTATGTTAATTTGTGTTATGTATGTTTTGTGTGTGTTTATTTTTTTTGTTAATTAAAACGGTATAACACCACAAAATAACCGTTCACTGGATGCGGTAAGTGGAAATCCAATTGTGTCGTGTAGCAAATGGTAGAAGTCTATTCCAGCAGTGTACATCAATTAGCCGAGTTGATTGTTTAAAACTGGTACAGTTACAAGATATTTCACACGGCTAACATTTGTAGATCTTTGACAGTTGGTACCGGAAGTCAGAACCTCGAAAGACTGCAAACTAGTCATACCAAGTGGTACGGTATTACGTAGTAAATAGTAAATGGATTGTGGACGTCAGATAGGCAGTCGCTCCATGTCAAAATCAGATATTAATCTTCGTTCCGAACCGAACCGAGTCTAGACCTCATCATCATCATCATCATCTGCCTAGCCTTGTCGGCTTCCAGTCTAACCGGATGCAGCTGAATAACAGTATTTTACATGGAGCGACCGCTTATCTGACCTCCATAACCCAGTCGACCTCATCATTTCTGGGAAAAGGCTAGACAGATGACGATGAGGAGTTTCAAGGGATTAAACATTACTTTACAAAACACAAATCAGACCATTAAATTCATTACAAAAAACGTTTACGTATCAAATAGAACACGCTAAATCTGAAATAAAAGATACAAAACTACACAAACAACTGTTTGATCTACAAACGAGATTGTGCGGCATTGAAGTCAATTCTCATGCGTATATTCACAGTAGACATGTATGAACATACAGTAGTTCAACTAGGAACAAATAGTCGGAATCGAATATTAAAATTCAAAATACTCGTATTAAGTACAATATTTACATAATTTTAAGAATTTATTCATATCTGTGGATGATACTCATTGAACTTGTTGCAGACAATTTAAGTAAAATGCTATGGGATAATTGGATAATTGTAATTTCGATTAAAATATCGAGGTATTTACGTTACGTTTACACCGCGCGCTCGTGCGCTCTCCCGCTCACAAAACCAAAAAAAATCAAAATATTTTTTTTATTTCACATAGGCCTAGATGGGCACTTATAAAACGTCGACAAAAAGGTGCACGGTTCAGGTTGGTCGTTTCCTATGGAGCAAGAAACTCCATGGTTACTCTTTTCAAATTATTTGGTATTACAATATTATCATGGATACAGCATTTTTACTTAAGTATGGGGGGACAGCGTAGGCCCGACAATAAGTCGTTGCACACAATTACGCAAAGCGTTTACAAGAATTTTAAGCATACTAGTAATTCAGGTCTTGGTCACTCGTGATCAAGTCACATCGATAGAAGTTGTTACGTTATAAGCGTATCGTGCTACATAACAGAAAATTTTGTTGACAAACCTAAAACCCACATTTTTGTTCACAAAAAGGGCCTAGTTAGTTTTCTGTTTATCTTTATACTGTGGCACAGTGAACATTGACAATACAAAAACATGGCTGACAAGAAGCAGACGTTGAATGTAAACTGAGAATAACAATAGACATTGAATTAGAGATTTAAGACTGATGTATTATGTGATAGTGATGTGCTGTGCTCCTGACAGCACAAGTATTAGGAGAATCGGAAAACGCAAAATCACTTTACCCGACCTAGGAATTGAACCTAACGACGGACAGTAAGTAATGGGCTAGCTCGCTGTCCGGCCGTCTTATGACGACAGGCCACGTCGACGGCGCGTTTGTGATCCATGTGCGCCTCAAAGAGTTGTCAGCAACCATGAAGGTGTCCGCAAGGGCCGATGCCTGCCGGGGCTGCGGGACTGTTCGAAAGAGATATCGCGGCACTGGAACACAAAGGGTAAAGAAGGAACATGGATGGGTTTTAGTCAGTAGAAGTCTGACACTCCCTTCCACTCCGCCCAGAGTGGGAATGGTCATTTGATATCCGAAAAAAAAAGACCCCACGCTCAGCAGTCTCGCGTACTACCACTACACCAACGAGGCAATCAAGTATAGGCAGGATAATATTCACAATTAGTAGATAAGACTATATAGGGTCTAACTTTACATACACGAAATATTTTCAGGGAATCATCTAACGGCTATAACAAAGCCATTTCAAGGGATTTTTTTTTATCTGAGTATATTTTTTTATAAAAATAAACAATTTTAAATTACTTGACCCACAAGGTACCCATTACGGTAGTTTACTACGTCGTATTTACCTACTGTCATTGTTAGAATATGGGAGTAAAGGTTTTATGCAAAAAGTCTCAAAAAATTTTAGAATTATAATAATTTTGTAAAAAAAAAACACTCAGATAATCTTTTTTTTTCGTTGTTATGGTGACTTTACGACTCATAGAAGTTACTCTTAAAATATTTTATGTATGAAAAGATAGACCTTATATGTATTCAACATTATTTTTAGTATATGCGAAACCTGAATATAGTTTGTTTAGAATAAGTAACTGAATCGATTCCAATAATTTTTAAACCATGTTATATTTTTTCCCAAAAATATTTAAAAAAGTTAAAAGTTGGATACCGAGCGACATTAAGTACCTATCGCAATAATTTAGGTACCTACGACCAAATTATTATTATCAATGAGCTCAAGACGACGCTGGAGGCGCGAGCTGCGTGGTGACCACGTTTTTGTGCGAACAACTAGGTAACAGACCAAGCTTATAACTTTGTGATTTTTCATGAAACAGTTTTGAAATTTTGTACATAGATTCTTTACATAAAAATACTAGATAGGTGTATCAGGTTTCGCATATACTAAAACTAATATTGTAAATCTACTTATATGTGAAAACCGTGCTTTTGAACTAACAGCTCAGAAGCTTTTGTTAGCACGGGAGAAATATGAAAAGCCGTAAAACGCCACACCGATCTTAAAACCAACTTAAAATAAAGAGCGCAAGGTAAAGGAGAAACTTAATTAGTTTGCTTGTGATAAGCGTAAAACAATCAACAATCAGAACCGTGCATAAAAGACGGTAAGGCGTAGAATAGACTAACTAGACCTCTAGTTAGTCTATTCTACGCCTTACCGTCTTTTGTTACGGTCGGATAGTTTCGTAACTACCTCGTACAATGAGTTCAAAGGGATTCTATCACTCTCAGTTGCTTTACTAGAAACTTGAGTAATAGCGCCAAAGACATAGCTAAGTTCTAGGGTCACTAAGTATGTGTCACCGACAACGACCAAAAGAGATTTAAAAAACTTATAGAACGGACATTGAGAATATTTTCATACAAAAATTTTAATCCCGAACATTTTTTTATTTTGACACAAGAATCTTTCCTGACAAGCGCGTATGAGACGAGACAGAACGATTGGTTACTCAGTAGTGACAAGATTACGATATGCAAAAAAAAAGAAAAAAAAAAAAATTATGCGAAAGTAACTAGAATAGAATAGAATAGAATAGAATAGAATAGCATTTATTTGCAAATATGGGTTGTACATAATTAGGTAGTAGTAGGTTTACATCAGAGTTCTGCCATATTTCACCATTCGGCATGCAAACATTTTTATTATATAAAATTGTTAAAATTTAAATTCTTATTGGAACATTGAATTAGTTATGTCATTCTCATTAAATAAAATTATTAAAATTCAAATATTCATTAAAAAAAAAAAAACTTAATTATTACATTAAACCTCAAAAATTGTCAGTAACAGTAGGTCAACAAGAAATACAAAATCGTGGTCCGAAGATAAATAAACAAACAAATATTAAAATTCCAGGTCATAGACAATACACCATAATTATTCCGTACTAAATAAATTAATCAATTAACAATTCGAGGTAGTTTGATAAAAATTGTCCGTTAAAAACTCAGTTACACTGTAATACGTTTTATCTATTAATAATTTACGAAGTGTACTTTTGAATTGCACCGTTTTCAAGTCTTTCCAAGCACTTGGCAATTTATTATAAACAGCTGGGGCCATGCAATAAATACTTTTGCGCATCATAGTGGTTTGACACGGTACATTATTTAATTTTGAATTGTCACGTCTGTTTCTTGGGTATACATCGGCCAAACGTTCAAAACGATTTGGATTGTTCTTCACAAACATAGCCACTTCAAGAATATAGATAGAAGGAAGGGTCAATATGTTGTACTGCTTGAAATATGGCTTGCAACTGTCGGTGGTTTTTACTTTAAACATTGACCGGATGCATCTTTTTTGAGCCTTAAATGCTGTCTCTTTGTCGGTGGAGTTCGCCCAGAAAATGACACCGTAGCGTAAGTAAGATTCAACTATACCGTAGTAAGCCGAAAGAAGTGCTTTTGTATCTACTACTAAGGATAATCTATGTAAAGCAAATGCAGACGAACTCAATTTTTTACACAACATGTCGATATGTGCTTTCCAGTTTAAACTGCAGTCTATTTGTAATCCTAAAAATTTAATATCAGTTACTTCATCAATGTTGTTATTTTTGTGGTGTATGTGAAGGTTTGGTACACGAGGCATACGTTGTCTGAAGTGCATTATCTTAGTCTTGCTTAAATTTATATTCAAATTATTTTTATCTAGCCATCTAATCAAATTGTCAAGAGAATTATTTATGTCCGTTTCATATGTATTTACGTTTTTACACGGGATCGTAATGGTACTATCATCAGCAAACATAGTTAAGGGATGTTCAATGGACGTGGGCATATCATTAATATATAATATAAATCCAAACGGGCCCACAACGCTTCCCTGTGGAACACCGAATGTAATTTTGCGTTCTCGTGACCGGGATGTCTCTTCATGTTTATTAATTACATTGATGCGACTAATTTCGGTTATCTGTGTTCTGTTTTCTAAATACGATTTAATTAGTTCGAGCACGTTGCCTCTTATGCCGTAGGCTTCTAACTTATTTAACAATGTATTGTAATGGACATAATCAAACTACGTCTGTCTATTAGTGTTCCGTATGGTGTCGGACTTAAAAGAATAGCACCATCCCATATCTTCCCGTGGGTGTCGTAAGAGGCGACTAAGGGACTTACCAGAGAATGGGCAGCAGCGTTCTCTGTGTTTTTAACAACCGTACTGCGATCGCCAACCCGCCTGCCAAGCGTGGCGATTATGGCAAAACCCCCCCCTCTTGGGGAAGGCCTATGTCCAGCAGTGGACCTCTTTCGGCTGAAATGATGATGATGAACTCCGTCTGTCTGTGTCCTAACCTTTTCAGTATGACCTGGGTTAGGACCTGGGGCACTTTTTGTTTCGGTAGTATGTCTAGTCCCAAATGACTTGTTTGTATATGTTATCAAGCATGACTCAAAACATGGCGTCGCAACGCTAATGAAACGCTCATTAGCTATACAAATAAATAAAATTGAAGTGTCTGTATATCAAAATAACAGGTCGTCGTCAGTCGGTCGGTCTGTCCGTCTGTCTGTTTGTTCCGGCTAATCTCCGAAACGGCTGGACCGATTTAGAAAAGACTTTTTTTGGAAGATAGCTGACGTTATAAGGACTTAGGCTAAAGGGAAGTAATATTTTTATAATGATTTCATGCGAACGAAGGTCGCGGGCACAGCTAGTCACTTATAAAAATACAATCACTCAAAGAACCATACTTTTATCAGTAACTGAGTGCATCCCTATTCTGGTCTCATAAACGCAGACTCAAACACACAGACCAGACGACTATCATTGTCGGCTTGATTGACAGCTGATAGTTTTCGAAAAACAATCGTAAACACGATACTACGAACGAACTACAATATTATTTGTATTTTCAGTGGGAATATCCTCGTTATATGAAGATAACAAGCGTTGTTTGTCCTTGAGATACAGCCGGGTTTGACGTCTAAACGCCAATATTTAGGACTTTAAAATTAGATTCTTCAGACAGAATTGAGTCTTAGATTTTCGGGTTGCTATTTTGTATGTCTGGAGTCTAATGCCGAAGATATGATTCGAGCTGAAGTGAGATTGATTGAGTTAAAGTATAGGGTGAATAGATAAATCTACATTAATCGTTGGCAATATTCATAAAGAGTGGTTAAATTGCGGGAATATCTTGGATGAGGCTGGCACAAGAGCGTGAAGCTTGGCACAAGCAAAGAGAGTCCTATACCCAGCAGTGGATGAAGTCGGGCTGTGGATGATGATGATGAATCGATGGATTTTGTCAGTAGCAGTCTGACATAACCCAGTAGAGGTAGATATGCAGAACATTGTCAAACCATTTTTTTTATAGGAAAACCATGGAGAGTCTTACCGGTTCTTCTCCATATGAAACGACCAACTCGAAACGATCACCTGTCCCTTGACGTTTCACAAGAGACTATGTAGGATTATGTGGAAAAAAAAAAACATTTTTAGAATAAAAACCGCGAAGGACAAGCAAGTCATCGCTTGTCCTAAGAGAATAAACTCCATGATAGAATACATGGATTGAGCTCGAACAATAAAAACTAACATACGTAGTCATTGTCAATAAGTCTTTATAGCTACTACTACACACCAAGCCCCATCCCTTCCGCCATTACGAGAATGACAGGTACGGAAATAAAAACAAAATGGCGGCGGGTTCGTTTGTGTTTGATGCTCATACATTATTTATGTATTTGCTTTGAGAATGCATTGAATAGCTGGTGGGTAAAATTACATTTGCTGTTATGGAAAGCAAATGCTGCCGTATGAAAAAATAATCCTCGAGTAATTTTACATTTTCATTTTCACATCACCTCCGTTGCCTGAAGTAATTTTATATATCAGCGGAGTAATTGCGTAACGCACTTATAAATTAACGGCATTCATTTTGACAGTTTATCAGCATTCATTGTGTTATTAACCCGACGAATGTATCAATCGAATGTTAAATGTGCTTATGCACATTTAACAAAAGAATATAAAATTCAATATAGGTTCTTAAAAAAAAACTTTGTTTTACCGTCAAAGAAAGAGGTGCATATAAAAAAAGTTATCACTAAAGAAGACACCTTTCAGAATGTTAGATAAATATTATTCCATATCTACTAACTTTTTTTTTTTCTGGAAACTTCTGAACCGATTATGCAATTGCAAACTATAGTGTGAAAAAATCTGCGCTGGGCTGCGTATCTTAAATTCTCAATAACAAAATTAAATTTAAAATTTAAAAAACCCCCATCACAACAAAGAAAAGCTAACAAACATTTGAAAAGTCAATAAAATGGCTGAGCCGGTTTTGATAAAACATGTCTAATTGTAATATACACATCATGCACTTGGGTATATTTGAAAATATTCGATTTTTCATACCTAGTTTCATGCCCCATATCTACTAAATGGCTGCACCGATTTTGACAAAACGTATCTAAGAACCATTGCCAAGAAACAAGCTTTCAAATTAAAAAAACTGAATCCAAATCGGTTCACTCGTTTAAAAGTTACGGTGCTAGAGACAGACACACACACACACACAAATTGCGGTTAAACTTATAACACCCCTCTTTTTGCGTCGGGGGTTAAAAAACAGTCTAAGACTAAAATATACCTACTTGAAGTAGTGAAACCGACGGCACATTGAAACAGGTGTTTTGACACACTACCCTATGAGGTAATATGCAACTACTAGCACGGTATTTAAACCCTAAAAGGTACGTAATTTAACAATTAATCCAATAAAAATGGAATTAGGAAAAAACATAACTATACGTCAAAGTTACAAACAACAAAATGTGAGAAAAAAACGGCAATTTCATAGATCTATTATTTCAGAACTTCTTATATTCATCGCCAGTTCTGAATTTAACTCTTGACGAATACGTATAGATAGGTAAAGTTATACGTTCAATGAAATATGGTATCAATCCCAGTTGTTTAAATGCAAACAAAAGTTTGTAATTATAAACCAACAGTTTGAATGCACTAACCTTGCAGCGTCGGCAGTGCATTTGTAGTACTTATACTCGGTATTTATTGTTACAGCTGCGAGTTCATGCAGTTATGGCTTAGGAAACAGAGTTCTCGGTATTTCATGCCAATGCATTATGTACGGAAATATTTATATTTATTCCTAAAGGATTTCAGCTAAAATTGCATATCTGGAGGTATTAGGTTATTTAGCAATGGCGGAGAGAACTGCTAAAAATACTAACATAATATAACATAACATCAAGCATGTAATCCCCGGGTTAGGCAGAGGCGTACCTAATAGTACACCCACATTTCGCCAGTTAAGTTTAAGTCTCCTGTACTAGAGGGCGAGCCTATTGCCATCAACCGGGCATACATCCAGACTCCGTTGCTGCTACTGAGAAATTCCTGATTAAAATCCCAAGAACACTTTGCCCGACCTGGGAATCGAACGCAGGACCTCATCTCATCCGGAACCGGGATAGCGCAGGCTAACACATATATTTTTTAAGGTAAACTCGTGGTGAAATTTAACCTTAAAAACATTGGTTGGCTAGCAGCTCCGGCCAGAAAAATAAATGAGACCATTTTTTTTGTAATAAATGCTTTTTAAAGAAAAAAATCACTTAAAAATGTGCTCAGCGAATGAAATACGCTCGATGGCTACATCCAGACGAGATGAAGGAGCTCCATTGAGAACAATAGTTTAACATTACTCACAGCGAGCGAAACGAAGCTAAGTGTAATTTCAAAATGACAGAAATGGATCAGTAGACTTAAAATGTACTCGGGAAAGGACATTATTTTGAAATTGGGTGCCAGTTATAAGTAGTTTAGAAATGGGCTTTGCAAAGAACATTGGAAATAAAGTAATTTAAAACTTACAATGATTTTCAATAAATTTTCAGAGCTTGGTCGCCATTTTATGAAATTAGAGACAAAATCGTATCATAGATAAACATTTCAGAAAAAATTTAACAGCTCCGTCATGCTAAAGATTCCTTTTTGACAATATAACGTCATTCATAGTATTGCTCTCGTCATCAAGAAGACCAATGTACAAAAATAACACGCAATGAACAGTTTTGAATAAAAGTAAGTATGTATATCATTAAACTGTCAAAATTAAGGCTGTAATTATTGTTTCGATTAAATAAATGTGAGACCCAAGTTATATTAGGCCGTGGGCAACCACGTGTAAGCTTTGCAAGCCTAAGCTTTAATAAATAAACCCTTCAATTTAAATTAAAACCCAAATAAGCCTCAAAAATTTACCGTCAAAATGAAAAGCAATTCCGCGAATCTCTCTTTAAGTCAGGAATGGTAAAATAATCTCATGTTTTCGAAGACATCGCCTCCGTTACTTACGCTTCAAGGAGTTTCGGAAATGTGGGTAGGTGTGCATCCGCCCGTACAATGTGCTAATATTGTGACGGAGGTTCAGAAACCTATGGTTGAGATTAAGGTATAAGACGACGCGTCAAAGTTAAGCCGTGTGGACGTAATGTGTCGTCTGAGCGTATTAGCGCATAATGTTGAATGATATGGGTGGACAATATCGTGTTGGGAAGTGGCTCCGGTTAAGTCGAAGTTAAACATAAAAGGACGTTTGAACTGAATTATGGATTCGCATGGAGAAGTACTGTCAATCTGGCATGAACATTTAATGTTTGCAATTTTTATTAATGGCACTATGGTTTATTATTTTCCCATGAAAATATGCAAGTAGAGGTCGTCTCTGATAAACGTTGACAGATAGTCAACGCACCACACAATATTGTATTGCGGTATTTGCACGTAAAGCAACAAAAGAAATTCATCATCACTCACATCATTCAATTTTTCACTTGAATACAATGATCAGAAAAGCTATCAACATTTTAGCCATTGAATACTCACCCTTCGAGTGAGTTGCAGAATCTCTCAAACTCTCTCCATTCAGCACAATAAATCTTTGTTTTCCATTTCTTTAGACCACGTAAACAAAAGCCAACCACAAACAAAAACAAAACAGAATGTCACCAATAAAATATGAAACAACAAAATCGATTGGCTATCCCTCTCTTACCTTCTCAAAAATAAAGGACAGAGCACTCATCCCTTTGGCTCAGTGCCAAGCTTAGGTCGCAAACCTGACCGGGGCGGAGGTTATGACAGGTGATCGGATTTAAGGGGTGTTCCGTTTGAGGATTGGAAACATTGAAATGAGTGTAGTCTTCTTTGTAGTAAGTGTCCCAACGTATAGTTTTGTTTTGTGATAAAAATACAACACATCTTTACAAATATGGTCAAGATTGAATTGTGGTATAAAGAGACAGGCGCACAAAGGGTAATAACCGGTTACTGAAACTTTTTCTAAATCTTAGGTATATTTCAATAGTTTTTTTTTTATAAATATTTTTTGTCCATCTTCAGGTCGGTAGACTGATAAATAGCATCACGTATTTTTACCCGACGGGTGACGTTCATTTAGCTAGTCATGTTTAATTCCCATGCAACAGGGGCGAGCCTATTGGCATCAACCAAGCACAAGTCCAGATTCCAGGCTGATATATACTGACGAATTTCTGGTGGGAACTGAAAGAAAGCTTTGTCAGCAGTAGCGCTAGTGAATACTAAATAATCCAAGTAAGCCATAACAAAAAATACAGTAGAAACATTAATAGTGATCATCAACATTGATTTCAATATTCTATTCGGGTTAGCATCCCAACATTAGTACAATCACCTTTTGACGTAAATAAATAAAAACCGCGACGCCCCAACCATTAATACCGCCCTGAATACATTATATCTTCAGTAATTTATTCATTCAATTATTCATATCTTTATTGCCGAGTTAATCGCGCTGGGTTAGAACAGCCCTTTACTTATTACTTTTTTATTCTGATGATGTTTTTTATTTAATAGTTTTATGGGCAATTATTTTATTTTATGGCATTATAAAGTCAGTTATTTTAATTGAGTAATACCAGTACCTACTTAAATAGTGAAGTACCGTCAAGGGCACATACCTACAGTGCTGCAAGGTTCCTGTGACTATTTCGGCGTGCATTCTGACAATGGCAACGCGACAATGGCCATAGTCAGAACAAACGCAGCCATCTTGTTTTTTAACACGTTTTGATTAGCTTCACCTGTAAACAAATCTTAGAAGTTAAATTTGATCCACTTCCTGATTTCCGATTGAGCTGAAATTTTGCAAACATGTTTAGTTTGGATGACAATGCATGGTAGTTTAGTGACGTCATCCAATATGGCGGACTCCCAAAGATGGCGGACTAGTTATTTTTTATGCATTCCCATGATATGGGTATCAAATGAAAGGGTTTGCTGTAAAGAATACAAAAAATAAAATGTCATCACTCTAAAGCATATTTTTTTAAACCTCCGACGACCTTCTTGTCAATGTAATTTAATCGCCAAAACACTCACGGTGTACTGTATCAAAAGAGTACCTTATTACGTGTGAATAGCTTCCATTATTGAGAAATACTGATTAATAGAGATTGTAATATAGTTTTAGATAAAGCCATTAGTGATTATTGCTTTGATCTCAATATTGCTAAACATAGGCGAAAATTAATTTAGCCTCTGTGTTGCCAGCACTACAGACTTATTCATTAATCAATATTTAAGCAATATTAATCTAATACAGAGACATTTATTGAAACCTATAATTCTATCTAATGCTGGTTTTGTTAGTCTCTAGTGTTTGTAGCTCCACTGCGGAGCGTGAAATCAAGGGTTCGATCCCCGATGGGGCCAAAAACTCGCTCGAAACTGAAATTGAAAATGTTGACAGCTTTTTACCAGGTATTTCCGGCCCTAATTTATGCCCAAGTAATTAATAACAATAGGCTTGCTATTATTAGGCGTCGGACTAAACAAAACTGGTTAACAGAGGCTCTAGTACGAGCGCGCAGTGTCAACGTAACATAAATACGTCGATTTTAAAATTAAAAATACTCGTTTCTTATATAGTATTTTCATAATTTTAAGAATTATTTCATATCTATGTATGATACTCATTGATCTCGTTGCACATCATTTAAATAAACTGCAGAAATAAGATGTAAAATGGATAATTGTATTTTCTATCCAAAAATTTTCTGGTTGTACTTTACCCGTCCGTGACACGTCTGCCTATCCGTTTAGCCTATTCCTGCGTAATAATATAATGATGACGATCTAGAAACGAAATCAAACAAATATTTACCAACTTAACTTTTATAAATACATCACATTCAACCCAAACTGTGACCGTGTGGTGGATTAAGACCAACTTACTCTAACAGAGAGGGGACTGTCCCAGTAGTGGGAACGTTTTAGGCTTATTGTACTAAGTACAGTAGAAAGAACAAACCCAGTCCTAACGCATGTCATTGGCCTTACATTGCGTAGGTCGAGGACTCGGGGCCAAGGCTTTTGCGAACATTTTTGCATATTTTAACCCTTCGCATTAGTCACAAATTTAATAAATGCAAAAACAAATATATTATCACTTTTTTTTTTTTTTTTTCCTGATGAGAAATCATCTAATGACCCCCCCCCCACTCTGGGCGGAGCGGAAGGGAGTGTCAGACTTGTACTGACTAAAACCCATCCATGTTCCTTCTTTGCCTTTGTGTTCCAGGGCCACGGTATCTCTTTCGAACAGACCCGCAGCCCTGGCAGACATCGGCCCTTGCGGACCCCTACTTATTTGCTGACATCTCTTTGAGGCGCGCGTGGAACACGAACGCGCCGTCGGCACGGCCTGTCGACATAAGACGGCCGGACAATATATTATCACTGAGCCTCGTGTCATTTTCATTTAAATTGTGAATGCAGACGATTTGTATCACTAATTTATTCATAAGTTGGCGCCAAGATCTTACATAATAAGGCTATAAAGTAGATGGAGTACTCTATAGATTAGCTTTCAGCGTGGCTTTTTTTTTTTTTTTTTTTTTTTTTTTTTTTTTTTTTTTTTTTTTTTTGGATGGGAAATCATCAAATGACCCCCCCCACTCTGGGCGGAGCGAAAGGGAGTGTCAGACTTGTACTGACTAAAACCCATCAATGTTCCTTCTTTGCCCTTTGTGTTCCAGGGCCACGGTGTCTCTTTCGAACAGTCCCGCAGCTCTGGCAGGCATCGGCCCATGCGGACCCCTACTCGGTTGCTGACATCTCTTTGAGGCGCGCGTGGAACACGAACGCGCCGTTGACACGGCCTGTCGTCATAAGACGGCCGGACGGCGAGCTAGCCCATAACTCGCCATCCACAGGCCCGCGCCTACGGTGGCCGGGAGCCACCACGTGACCCCCGACGCCCAGGGCGTCTCCCGCGGCGGCTGGGACGTGAGGTTCTTTCCCTCTCACGTCCCGCCACCTCCTTCACTAGCATGACTGCTTCACAGAAGGTGGTGACGGCTTCCCATTCCCTCTCGCTCCGGGCCATGGCTTGAACCAGAGCCGGACGCGAGAGATCGCCGCCGCCAATCGCCGCTACAAGGACACGGCGGTGCTCCGCCCAAGCGGGGCAGACCTCTACGGTGTGCTCCACCGTGTCCTCCGGACGATCCTCGCAGTGGAAACACCCGGGCGTTTCCTCCCGCCCGATTCGGTGCAGGAACCTCCCGAAACAACCGTGTCCGGTGAGGATCTGCGTCAGGCGGTAGGTGAGGGCGCCGTGGCGCCTCTCTAGCCACTCCTCAAAGAGGGGACTTATCGCCACTATGGTAGCGTGCCCTGCACGGGGTTGCAACAGTCGCTCTCTCCATGTCGCCATGAGATCACGCCGGAGGTCTGTCCGCTGAGCGGCAATTTGCCGCGGCAGCGGAGTTTCCCCCCGACGTAGTGCCTCCGCGCGCCATTCATGCAGGCGCGCGAGGACTATCGCCTCCAGATCCCATGACGGCAATCCGACAAGGAGGCTAGCCGCCTCGCCGGAGATCGTGCGGTACCCCCGGATTAGCCTTATGGCTATCACCTTTTGGGGCGCGTTCAGGTAGTGGGCGGCTTGCCGCCTCAAAGAACGCGCCCACACCGGGGCCCCGTAAAGGGCCATGGACCGCACGACCCCCGCGTATAGCCTCCGGCAGGAGGCGTATAGCCTCCGGCAGGAGGCGTTTGGACCCCTCAGGTTGGGCAAGAGCCGCTTGAAGGCAGCCCCTGTCCGTTCCAGTTTGGGAGCCAAACGTCGGAAGTGCTCCACGAAGTTCCACCGGCTGTCGAGGACGAGTCCTAGGTACTTCAACGTCGACCCGACGCCGATGGAAACCCCTCCTGCCGTCAGTAGGGATCCCGACGGTGGCGCATTCCGAGGCCCATGAAAACACATGGCCTCGGACTTGTGCAATGCCACCTCGAGACCCAATTGCCGGATCCTCTCCACGACTATCGCAACCCCGCGTGTCATGTTTTCGGCCGCCGCCTCGTGCGACCTACCTTGTGCCAGTACCAGCGTGTCGTCAGCGTAGCAAACTACGCTGACGCCGGTAGGGAGGTCGGCGCGCAGCACCCAGTCGTAACCGATGTTCCACAGGGCCGGTCCCAGAACCGATCCCTGTGGAACACCGCACGACATCTCTCGCCGGTTCCATTCTCCGCTCCGACCGGGGTAGATGACGGCCCTATCCGTCAAGTAGTCCCCGACTACACGACGAAGGTAGGTTGGCACCCGGTGATACCGGAGTGCCTCCCCAATGCAGCTCCAGGGCATGGAGTTGAAGGCGTTGGCGATGTCAAGAGACACCGCCAAGACGACCCCACCCCGGGACACCGCGTCCCCCGTCGTGAGGGCTCTCACGCGCATGATGGCGTCCACCGTGGAGCGCCCCTTGCGGAAACCAAACTGGTGTTCCGCAAGATCCGGCCCCATCCCCGCAAGGTGCCCGGCGAGGCGGTTGGCAATGACTCTTTCGAAGAGCTTGCCCACCTCGTCGAGCAACACGATGGGCCGGTATGCGGACGGAGAGTCCGCAGGGCGCCCTGGTTTCCGGATGAGGACCAGCTTCCCCGTCTTCCAACGAAGCGGAAACTGGCCTCTCTCCAAGCATGCGCTTAGGAGTCCCTTCCAGTCGGGGCCCGAGAGCCTCAGAGGCCAGGACCCAGGCTTTGCCAGGCAAGCCATCGGGTCCCGGGGCGGTGTTACTGGTTTTCAGCTTGCGTACCGCCACTCTCAGGTCTACCCCAGTCACCTCCGGAACGTCGTCATCGTCATCGGTGTGGTCCGCTTACGGCACCGCACGCGGCGGCGGAGCTATAGGCGGGGGAGGATGCTCCCCTCGCGAAGGGAACAGAGCGCTCACCACGTCCTCCACGAGCTCAGGCCGGAGACTCTGCGTTAGCGGGGGGGCCCGGGTGCGGAGTTTGTCCCGCACCATCTTGTAAGGGCGCCCCCACGGATCTCCGTTCAGAGCCTCCAGCATCTCCTCGCGGGCCAAATTCTTGGCCCGCCGGACAGCCTCTTGGAGGGCGGTCTTCGCCGCTCTGTACCCCTCGTACAGCTCCGCCTCAATGGCTGCCGCATCCGGAGGGCGGATGCGGAGCCTGCGATGCCTGGCGTACAGGCGCCGCGTGGCAACGCACGCCTTGCGCAGAGACGTCAGCTCTCGCGACCACCAGTACACCTGACGCCGGGCGCTTCCTGGCCGAACTCGGGGCATTGCCACGTCGCAGATCTCGGACATGGCCTCCTGGAACCAACCCGCCTCGTTGTTGATGTCAGCAGGCCTGACTGGTGATGACACCCAGGCCTGCACGATCGAGGCTTCCAGGAGGAGCTCCCGGTCCAGCTGCTTCAGCGCCCATCGCGGACCACTCGGGGCCTGTAGGACCGGCACGCTTGAGGACTGGGTGGAGACGTCGAACCGGATGTACCGGTGGTCGGAATAGGTCTCCACCCCCTCCATGACGCGCCAGTCAACGACACGCGGCGACAGAGCGGGGCTGGCGAACGAGATGTCCACTACCGACTCGCCCCGCATCCGCACGCACGTGGGGACAGAACCCCGATTTAGGACGACCAGGCCTGTCTCCAGAGCCCAGTCCTCCACCATTCTACCCCGCACGTCCATGTAACGAGAACCCCAAGCCAAGTTCTTGGCATTGAAGTCCCCGAGCACAAGCACGGGGAGGGAATGGCTTCCGATGACGACACTCAACTCCGTGAGGGAGTTGTGGAACTCGGCGAGAGTTCGGCTCGGGGAGAAGTAGACTCCCACTACAACGATCTCCCCGAACCGTGCTGCTACGCACCCCTGACCCTTCCTGACACTCTCAAGGGTCGGGGTACCGGCGGCGACCGACGCAATTAAGGTCACTGAGCCGCTAAGGGAGGACTTTACCCAGTCATCCCTGGGCGGGACAAAGTACGGCTCAGCGACCACGGCGATGTTAATCGACCACTGCGCCATGCTCTGGAGCAACAGATCCTGAGCGCAGGCGCAGTGGTTGATGTTCGCTTGGAGAAGGCGTAATGGGGCCGTTACTGGCACTCCATTTCAGCCCCCTCCCGGGCCCCCTGCGAGGGCCCCGCTGCGGAAGTTGCAGCAGTAGCGGCAGCGGCGGCGACAGTGGCGGCGACAGTGGCGGCGGCTGCGGTGGTGGCGACGGTGGGGGTTTTGGTGGTGGTGGCGGAGGGCCTTCCCTTACCCCTGGCCTTGGCGGGAGTACCGCAGGACTTGCTCCCTGCCCGGTGATCGGCCAGCTTGCCAGCTGCCGCACATGCGGCGCAGCGCGGCGCGGCGGAGCAAGCCGCGGCCATGTGACCAGGCTGGCCGCAGCGGAAGCACAGGCCGCTGCGGTCCACCTCCGAGGTGCACCGGACCGACACGTGGTGCCCCACATGGCAGCGGAAGCACCTCAGAGGTCTGGGTTCCAGCAGCTTCACCTGCGCCGAAACCCAGCCCACCAAGAGCCTTCGGCCCTCCACAATGACTTTCGCCGCCGTCACAGGGCAGCTTACCTTTACGGTTCGCATGCCCGACAGGTCCGGACGTAAGGTGCCTGCCTTGACCTGCTCGGCAGGGCACCCACCGGTCCTGGTGACGGCGGCCACCACCTCCTCCTCGGTCACCGAGTCGTCCAGACCCAGGATGCGCAGGTCTGCGCATTTGACGGGCCTGGACACTCGGGCCTCGTCCGCATTTAGGGACGCTCTAAGCTTTTCAGCCAGAGCGTCAGCGGACGAGCCACGGGTTTCACCGGGGATCTCCAGCACTCGAGCCCCTGTTGCGGTGACTCTAAGCCGGAGGCCCCCGGCGATCCCGAGCTCCCCGAGATCCACCATCGTCTTCGCCTTAGCGAGCACGTCGCGATAGGTCACGCCCCTCTTTTCCGCCTCCGGCTGTAGTGTTATCACTACAGCTGCGGTCTTCGGGGCGCTGAGCCTAGCAGCGCCATTCCGCTTCTTATCTTGGCGCTTCCGCTCCCGCTTCCTGGCCTTTTTTGGCCGCCCTTCGCTCCCTCGCTCTCTCTCCGGCCACCTGCCACCCAGTCTCGGCCACGGATGGCTTAGGGGGCGGGGGGGGCGGCGGTGGCGGCTGTCTCGCGGCTAGCGCTGGCACATTCGCCGCCTTGCCCTTCTTGTGAACCGCCGCCTTGCCTTGCCTCAGGGCCGCCGCCCCCCCAACCGGGGCCGATTTAGCCGGAGCCAGCTTTCCGGGAGCCGACGTAACCCTGCCGGAGGGCTGGCTGGACGGCCCCGGTGCGGATGCCGCTGCAGCCGCATATGTGGCCGCCCTCGGGCCCGAGGGCGCCTTGTTTGCCGCCAAGGGGGGGCGCAGAACAATGCCCTCCAGGACGGAGAACCGCGCCTGAAAGGCAGCCAGCTCCTGCCGAACCAGGTTCAGGACCTGGTTCTCCACCGGCACGGCCTGGCTTGGTCGCTGCTGGCCATTTTGGGGCGCCTCGCGAGAGCCGGACTCACGCAGACTGGCCAAGTCTGCTCGGAGCCTCCTGTTCTCCTCTTGGAGAAGCTCCGTGGCGGCCGTCAGTCGAGCGACCTTCGCCCGCAGTTTGACCATGCCGTCTGGCGGGGGCCCCGCATATCTGGCCTCCGCTGCCGCCATGATAGAGGCGACCGCTGAGGGTATAGCCCTTTGCCTGGTGGAGGGCTTTTGCTTGTAGGAGACAGCCCTCAGCGCCGCCTCCACCTCCTTTGCAAGCCCGGCCTTACGCTCCGCTTCGGAGCCGCCGTCTGCGCCCGCCTCGCCACCAGAGGAGCCCGAACGGGCCACCCCGTGACCAGCAGCCACCCCCGGGTGGCGCGCCTCCGCGGCAAGCCGTGCCGACCTCTCGGTGGCAGAGAGGCCTCTCCCCTTGCCGCGGATCCCGCCACGCTTGCTGGTGGGGATCTTGCGAGCCGAAGCCAGCTCCCCCTCTGATGACGACTCTCGGTCGCCTACCGGCCTGGACCGCTTGCGAAGGAACTCCCTGTTCCCCGCAGCAGCCCCGGGCCTCCCGCGCTGGGAGCTCTCTGAGCCTCCCGCACTCACATCGCTGGATGCGGCGCCGGACTCCGACCCCGCATCCCTCTCCTCCCTTCCTTCGCCGTTATCGGCCGTTTTTTGGGTTAAAATATTTTTCATTTTGTTCCCACGAGTATGGGGGAAATAAAAAGTCCATCTGGGCAGTGCCCCCTGTACCCAGATAAGCCATAGCCAGGCCCGGCAGTGGTTCGCACTAGCGACTGATTTTCCAAAGGAACCCGTCAGCCATACATCTCCTCGCGGTGCGCCGCCGCTTGAGATTCGGGGTAATTTTTTAAAGAGGTTTTCTACCTCGTGGTCCGGGCGGTTAAGCCAAGACCCTCGGTCCCAATCGAAGCCGCGAGACGTGTTCCACGACACTTCGACGGTGGGATTACGATATCGACGGGGACAGTGAAGGACTGCATCCTTCACTGTCTGCTCGGAGGCAGGGTAAGTGCACACCGAGCCCGCCCTAGCTCCTCCGCTGTGCCCTCTGCTTTTCAGAGGGTCACACGGAGCAACGCCCCCTAAGTCCAAGATGGACCCCTCCCATGTCAGAATATTAGCCATGGACAGTAACATTCCCCGAGGAATAAGAATCTCTTCCCATTCCTCGGGGAAGGATACTGCCCATGCCCAGGGTGCACCGGCCCAGCAGCTGCTATTCCCTCCAGACGTATCGAGAGGGACCGGCAGCCATCAAGCACACGAGGAGGAATTCTGACAACGCACCCCATTCTGACAACGCACCCCAACAGCGTGTGCCTTATGAAGTGATTAGATAGCGGCAGCCTTTGTCAGTCAATTGTAAACTAGTACTGTCTAATACAATCGAGGAATAGTTTCCAAAGAACTCGTACCTCAACAGCTGATGACTGCCGTTGTGTTGGTCTTTTAATTTTGACACTTAAGGTGGAAACGCTCACGGGACTGGACGGTGAGTTATGGGCTAGCTCGTCGTCCGGCCGTCTTATGACGACAGGCCGTGTCGACGGCGCGTTCGTGTTCCACGCTCACGGAACACGAACGAGCCGTCGCGCGTCGCAAGGGCCGATGCCTGCCAGGGCTGCGGGACTGTACGAAAGAGATACCGTGGCCCTGGAACACCAAGGGCAAAGAAGGAACATGGATGGCTTTTAGTCAGTACAAGTCTCACACTCCCTTCCGCTCCGCCCAGAGCAGGATGGGTCATTTGATGATTTCCCACCTCAAAAAGAGGAGGCGGAAACGCCAGGGTAACTCGCAAATTCAATTTTTTTTAAGTTTTTTGCAA
This sequence comes from Noctua janthe, assembly GCA_910589295.1. Lineage (NCBI taxonomy): Eukaryota > Metazoa > Arthropoda > Insecta > Lepidoptera > Noctuidae > Noctua > Noctua janthe. The sequence goes on along the minus strand of OU342556.1, from coordinate 3,497,653 downwards.
TTTTCAGGTCAGTGTCAGGTTGATTAAAATAAGCTTCGCGGCTGTAACAAGTATGGTTTACTAAGTTATAATCATTAAAATCATCAATCCAACCCTCCAAATTAATTTAATCCCATTGAATGGCTCTTTCATTTAAAAAGCCATTCAACTTAAAAGAGATTTTAATGACTACAATTCTGTAAATACATATGTATTACGGCCGCGAAACATATTTTGTTCAACATACAGCCTGCAACTGACCTGCACATTGCAAAAAACGTAAGAAAATTTGAATTTCGTGGGTTACCCTGTCGCGGAACTTAAACTTTTGAGATTGACTCTTTATCCTCGATGATATTATAGCCTTAGTACTATTTATTTGTGTGTGATCCGCTTTTGTTTTTATTATCTTTTAGGTGTTAACCAGTGCCAATACACGTGCCTATTTTATTTATACGAATTTGTGGTTCAAGGATCATCCCGAAATGAAAGAAAAACAGTTCTCGCTGTACGTTGAGTGAAAGATTAGAAGATTATACCGGGATTAAGGAGTATGTTGGCATGTTATGATGGGAGGATTTATCTACAAGCTTAGCGGTCTGTGTGTTGCTATGTGAGTATGTACGTTCTTTCCCGAAGGGTTAGGCAGAATCGTACACATAGCGTCATTAAGTGCTCACCACTGAAGCTTTAAAATGTTAAAGCTTGGGGGGTTAGCACTAACTGACGCTGTGTGTACTTGTAGTAAAAACGAAACAAATAACGGTCTCAATCTATTCTCAATTACATAAAATGTACTCAGATAATAACTTTTGCATAAACTTATACTGTTATTTAGGGGGACATCTTCCGGTATTTTCAGTTATTCTGAGCTCAACACAAATACTGACAATTCGACGCTCTGCGGCGCTTGCAACAGCGCCGAAATATCGGGAGCTAAGAATAATAATTGAAAATCACTGAAGATAGTGACAGTGTAAATTTAGTTACAAAACGTGAAAGCTTAAAACGGTTTTTTTATAAGTTTTTGTATTAAACTAAATCAAGTATTTGTAGCCCAAAGATGCAATCATACTAAGTAAAATCCTACTCAAAAGAGTGTCCTTTACAAAATACAACAATCGAAAACGTGTAAATAGTACCAATGACATAAAGAAATGAAAAACCATCATCATCGTTACCCTGGCCGTGTACCAATTTAGCATCATGTGATCTTCAATACTTATCTATTAGTTGTCATCATAACAATAAAACATAGCCAATTCTTCTTTATTGTGTGGTTAGTTGCTAACCTGGCGTCAGAGTTTTTATGCCGCCCATTGGCCTCTGACTTGGCTTTACATGCCGTCGAGAAATATCTCTCGGGCATACTGGTTTCCTCACGATGTTTTCCTTCACCGAAGCAAGTGATAATTATACAATACGCACGTGAATTCGAAAAATCAGAAGTCTTGGGTTCGAACTTGAGACCTACGACATGGCAGTCCGACGGTCACACCACTAGGCTATCACTGCTTGTTTAGCCAATAATAATCAGGAATGAAATCAAGAAAATCCAATTTCAGTTGATTGATTCGGTTTAATCCTTTTTTATCGCATTTCCTAATTACCTTTTTTTACTACTTTTTGCTCTCAGCACACCCCTATTGTTGAGTTCTCAGAATCAATTGAAAGGCTTCCAGGGTTGGCACGCGCACAATTATTTATTCACAATATGAAAGAGGTTGCGAAGTGTTTGTGAATTTCAGCCAGTTATTTTGGGAATTTTCTAACTTTTGTTAAATAATAAAATATTCCATTCTTCGTTATCCAGATTAGAAGTGATTTGAAAGTGGATTTTCAGGGATTTTGCAGGTATAATACCGGTAAAATGGTCTGCTAAATATACTGCAATTAGCAAAAGTGTGCGAGGGAGATTAAATATTCGAAGAGGCTGCAACGATCAGAACGCTCGCTAGGAAAAAGGTACTTCTTCCCTCCAAGTTACGTGCGTCCTGTCCGGTGGGCATAAATTGTCGCAACACACGCAAATAATTAAGCAGTTCCTTGATTTTATAAAAACGTAACGTTAGGTTCATTGTACTAGATTTTTTAACTGACTTCCAAAAAGAGGAGGTTATCAAGTCGACTGAATTTTTTTTTTTTTTTTGTTTTTGTTCAGCGATATCTTCGCCAATTGTGAACCGATTTTTTTCTTCTTTATTCAGGCCGCATGAACGTTTGTTTGAAGTTCAAATTTCAGTTCTGAAAGCGGCCTTAAGATGCAGTAATTCGAAAAAGAAGAAAGGAGGTTGCAATGAAACAAAATGCATAGCTTTGTGCTTACGCTATGGGTGAATAGAGAAATGTAGCCTTTAATTTTCCCAATGCTGGACTCTACTCTCCCCGTAGTGAACATTTTAGGATGTGTATGGTTGGACTCAGCTTGAAAGACGGGATAGTTTTGGACCCGATGGGTGGCTCCGTGCGAAGCAGGCGCTGGTTGTTAGTAGGTAGTATTATACAGTAGATTGCAACTACGGGTATGGGTATTTTGGATATATTTCGCGTCTGACTGCCTCGTTGGTCTAGTGGACGCAAGCGCGAATACTGAGCACGAGGTTCTGGGTTCGATTCCCAGGTCGGGCAAAGTGTTATTGGGTTTTCCATCAGGAATTTCTCAGTAACAGCAACGGAGTCTGGATTTGTGTACGGATGATGGCTATAGGTACGCCACCTATTACATGAGATTTAAACATAACTGGCGAAATGTGGGTGTACTATTAGGTACAGTAGAGACCATAAGTGCAGTAGCAGTTTCACAAAACGATCGCATCAAAACAAGTCGCACTTACGACCTTTTTCCATAACAAACATTTTGCACACATACACGATCTCGTATATCGCACTCTTTCATAATTATCTAGTCAGAAAGAGTACGATATAATGATCATTTGCCTTAGTGACAAGCCTGTCGTGTCGCGACGGAGTATTAAGTTAGTGATATTTAATTTCAAACTAACAATTATGTGTCTATCTGGCTTAGCGGTTAACGCTATAGATACAATGTCTCGCACGGTGTAGCCTGCGTTCGAACCCAAGTGACATTACACTTTTTGTGTTTTAAATAAATGATACGTTAGACCCGATGAGATATGTTTTTCTAAATATTAGTTGGAACTTATTATTAACAAAAAAGATGAAGGTGAATGTGAAACAAAATAAACTTCTGGATTGAACAAAGTAGTTAGTTATGACGTTGTTAGTTGGTGAACTTTGTCACGAGCGTTTGTGTTATTATTACGATTAGCGTATTGTTTGCTTGTCTTTATTCAAGATGCAAGCTAATATTAGTATTGATGACAGGGCAAATATTGTCACTTTGCGTAAAAATGGGCTTAATATTTCTCAAATTTCAACTGAAACTGGCTTAAAATGTGTAAGTTATTTTTAAAAATTATAATTATTATGATGATGGTTGTGGTGTGTGATTTTCTTATTATTAAATAAATTGCTAGTTGCAAGTGTGTAATCATATTTTGTTTTTTTTTTAGAAATTCTGTTAGCTGTTGGGTAAAGAGGTTTGAGGAAGAAGGTAGTCTGAAGAGTCGTCTAAGAAGTGAAAGGCCGCCGCTTATTAACCCGACTCAGTGACGTTTTATGGTGGAAGAATATGAAACAAATGGTTTCATTCCAACTATAATGTTTGCAGAGCAATTGGATACTACATTACAGACTGTTCGCCATGCAGTCTATGCTGAAGGTTTACATCATCGGATGCCAGCTAAAAACCATTTTTGACACAAAAACACCGGGAGGAAAGACTACGTTTTGCTCGAGATTATTTAGATTTTAACTGGGAGGTGACTGTATTTTCTGACGAGAAGACTTTCAAGTCTTGCCAAAAGGAAGACTTAATTTATGGCGAAAAAATAATAATACTTAATTTAATAAGTAGACCGGGTAACTAAATACTTAGTAATATTAACATAACCGTAAATAAAAATAAAAAAATTAAGAAAAAGATTTTAAATTTAATGATCTTAAATTGGGGTTTAGTTTCAATATTCTTTTCGTCAAGAAAATGAACACTTAAGCTATAACCTCAAAACATTCAATGTGACGTTACATAAAAAAAAACACGTTCATAAAGTCTAACTCATATATTAGTATTCAATGAACTCTGCTGAATACTGATACCTATAATAAGCGGGTATCAACAATTATTTTTGTGTTATTAGAATATCCTTTCCGTGTTATGTTATTCTTATTATGAATTGACTAAGTGGGTATACAACAAAAAATATTATGAACGGTGATAAGAGAACTTTTTTTTGCCTAGATAGGAATGTGACGTCACAATTCTCATAAAAGTTTGTTAATTTTATAAATAAATAAAACGAATAAACATTTTTGTTATCATTCAGCATGATTTTTTTATTTCCACCTTCCAACACCGAAAACATAAAATAAAAATCAATTAATGAGGTTAAATAATAATACAATAACTATCTAATATTTAACTTCTTATAAAAATAAATAATAAGCATGACTACATTATAAATAAACATAAATACCTAACGACTTTCTGCTTAAAATACAAATATTATTAAGGTTTCAAAGAAACAAAAAACAGCCACACATTGTAATAACATGGATTCGAACTTGGACTTCATTGATCGTGAACCCATGCTCAGCCCAAACAGCTACCAACCCATGTTAATACTACTCGAATTTTAACAATGCAATGGTAAGAACAGGTCATCACTATGATGTGTATTCTAAATGCAACAGAAATATAATGCTATTTCGCGTAGTGTGACGACAGTTCATTAGTGTGTGTTATGTGTGGAATGTTGAGACATCACTCATACACGCACACGCACACACACTGCTGTATCGCGCTCGCACAGTTCATAGCAATAATCTTTAGCATGGTAGTGCACTTTTGAGCGTCTACTGTACACCTCTGTTTAACCCTTCGGGTATTACAGGCGCAATGTTGTGTAATTTCGCGTCTACCACTACGACTTAATACCTTTCAGTACAAATGTTTCCCCTTCACAAAAGGGCGGTGACATTTAGATTCTATTTAGACATGTCTGCCACAGCTTTTAAGCCCATTCAAAGCGGGAATTGAATCTTTTCACTCTCAATTAAAAAGAAATGCAACGACTGTAAGCCATACACAAAATTATGAAGCATAATTGTGATCGAATCAAAAGGTTTCTATCGGAAAATTATTACGACTATAGTTTTAATTTTTATGGAAAAATGATTTACGGTCAAAAAAGTCAATAAATTAAGTGAATACTTGCATTATCTGTAGTTTTCTGCAGGTTCAAAGGCTTTTTTTGTTTTGTAAGCGTGGGTTGTTTAAGAATACTTGTTCCGCAAAAATAATAAACACCATGAAAAAAACACGATGAAAATGGTAATAATCGTAAATTAATTGATAAAAATCAATGAATGAAATGATTTTGTAAACATGTAAACATTAAAACACAAGAAATATAGACCAATAAGGTAGAATTCAGTCAACCAAGCCCGGTCTCCTCTACCTACCTAAATACCGTCAACAAATGAAGTTATTATCAAAAATGTCACTGTTCGTGATTTCAATTTCATTTAGAATATAAAGATTTGCGCGCAATCAACTCGTATTCAACAAGAAAATCCCTGGAAAACGAAATCAAATTGTTAAAACGCGACAAACCAATGCAGAAATAAACTCGAAGAATGAGAATCTCCAACAGTGCTACAACGTAGAGGTTAGGGTGCTTACGGAAAGAAATTGTTATTTTTTCCTTCTCTTTTAATCCAGAATTCTAACAAAGTCAAAACTTTCCGATGACGTAAGTCAAGAAACAATGCATGCTTTTTACGTATTTTTCCGTAGAATTTAGAGCCATTAACTGATTGTATGAAACGTAACGTTTTCAGTCTGAAATAGAAGCAAGGGAGCACTTTTCTTCGTGAAGGTATCAATATAAATGGAATATTCTGAAGGTTGATCACGTATTGGTTCAATTAGTATCGTAATACCTACGTAGATTTTGGTTATTTTAAAGCAAATAACCTGTAGGATATTGTTACGACTCTAGACGCTTAATGTGCCTTTGGTGGGGCAAGGCGGAGGACTCATTAAAGCGGTCGGTCTATAGTCACAAGGCAAAATAACTGTGAAGGTACTGTGCTTGTCCATCCAAAGCGTTGATCTCTATGGAGAAGAACGGGTAAGAAACTCCAATATTTTCATTCCATGCGTTCTCACAAAATATAGCATGAGCATAATCAGCTTATACCGATCCCACCGCTGGGACGCAAGCCTCAAGAAGGAAAGGGCTGTACCACCGCGCGGGCAAAAATGTAAAGAAAGAATAAAGTAAGCTTGGCCCGATTCTCTTTTAACTTTAAACTGGGTCACACGAAGCTCGGTTTGCGGTGTTTCAAATCGGAACCGTCCCTCTTATGGGCCGTTTGGGTGCCTGTAATGTGGGCTATTGTACGATGAAACTTGAATGGAGACTGTGAAATGCGGATTAACGAAAATAGGGCGACAATTTCGTGTTGACCGACTAAAAATATCTACTTTCTTTTGTCTAATGTTATAGGTGGTAGAGAGGTTATGCTTTGGTGTTCCATTACTGATATAGAACAACTAAAACAAGCAAAGCGCATTCTATTGTCTCAATTGTGTGTAGTTTTAGGTAAGGGGTCGTCCATTAATCACGTGAGGCTGGAAAGGGGGGGAGGGGGGTTCGGAAAAAATCACGAAATATCACTAGGGGGAGGGGCAGGTGTAGTGAGATATCACGTGTTTTTATTTTTTCTTTGAACGCGCGATTTCTAAACCGAAAAGCGGTGCGTGACCTTGACATTTTTATCACGGTGCTTATTTTTCCAGAATTAAATTAGATTAAACCTGTTAACCTGTATTTAAAGATAATATTCTGATTTTTTTTAAGATACTTTGTACCAAAAAAAATACACGTGATTTTGGGTGGGAGGAGGGAGGGGTAGTCTAAAACTTCACCACGAATCACCATGGGGGAGGTGGGGGTTAAAAATTTGCTAAAAAACATCACGTGATTAATGGACGACCCCTAATTGAATAAATAAATTACCACGGCATTTAGGATCCTCCCGTTTCAAAACTAAATCATGTGCTAGACGACTAACACGATTTTGGCAATATATTGTGTATAAATAACATTGCAGTTAAATAATTAATCACTAACAAGTAACATTTAATTAAAAGTATCAAAAAATCCGACTACAAATTGTATTATGTACCACAATAATCAATAATACCTCCTTTTAATTTCCTTCATTTTAATACCCTACTCGATAGGTTTGGTCGAAAAAAAAAAAATTACGACTTACAATTTAGCGCCAAAAATACGCCATTTTGTTTTTTTTAAACACCTATCTAAGGACACTTGGATTTTTGAGAAGAATCTAATGATACCTTAATCGTCAAAATCCATCCAGCCATTTGGAACATACGAGGTAATAAAGAAATTTACAAACAAACATACAAGATACGCGCGAAAAACATAACCCTTCCTTAGAAGTCGGGTAAAAAGGGAAAAAGCCGTGAGTTTATGTACGTATACGTTACTTATCTACAACTAAAACATAACCACATCATATCATGCTAGTCTCCCCGAAACGTTAAGCGAGAGAGAAGTGTACCTACACATATGCACCCACGTTTCACCAGTTACTAATACAAACATTACATAATAATAACAAGCATTATTTCGCAAACAAGCATCAAAATTGATTGCCTGAAAAGTTCTGGGGCTGACATTTGAATCCGGCACACGAAATGACGTGGAAAACTTTTACCATTTTCAAGTTGGCTAATGAAAACTTTGAGTGGAACAAACCTGAATCAGTGAAACTCGCACACACACATTACCTTTTGTAACTACATGAATTGAGCCACTCACACATACGAGTATACTAAAACTGGTTAAATGAGAGTGTAAGGGTGAGCAGCGGACGCAGCGGTGGCCCATTGGTGGCGGCCCCGACTTACGAACAGTAAGTCGTGAGTTCGAACCCAGGCAGGCGCATTACTTTGTGTAATTTATTTTATCATCACTAATGAAGGAAAACATCGTGAGGAAAGCGGCATGTCCTAGAATCAAAAATTCGAAGACATGCGACATCTACCAACCCGCACTGGACCCGCGTGGTGGATTATAGCCTATTTTATCTCATAGAGAGGACTCCGTGTGTCCCAGCGGTGGGAAAATTATAGGCTGATTATGCAAGTGAGAGTCGGACTCGCACAAGAAGGGTTCCGTAACACCGCCGAAAAAAAACCATTTCTTGTATTGTTTAACTTTATTAAAACTAAAATAAGCCGGTCTAATTCCTTGTCATCAGATATATGTTGAAGCGTAAAGCAATCATTTAATGGTAAAATATAATATGACAAGAAAAATGATAAAGAGAGACTAGGTCTTATCTGTTGTTATGGTGGCCACAGTATCCATACACACTCTGTCAAGTTACAAGTACCTATGTATTATGCCCCTGTGACAGACGGACGGAAAGTCAGACGGAACCTTAATAATAGGCACCTTTTGGAAACGGAACCCTAAAAAGAACAGCAAAATATGCACACTCTCGTCCTTTACAAGTCTATCAAAGGTGTACTAACACAAGTACATGTACGTTTTCTTAAAGCGATCTCAAAAAGTTTTGCAGATGGTACCTTTGATTGCTCATTATTGATGTAAGGGTCCTGACATTAGATACAGGCTTCGAGTCTTCGATATTATTAACAGCGCAAAGTTGGGAGTGTAAACAAGAGAAGGGTAGACGACAATAGGCATTCAAACATATACAGAGGTGTCTATAAACATGTACCTCGTGAGACGAAGTAAAGTAAGTAAAGTAAAGTAGTATAGTACGAATAAGACATTGTTTAACTTAGGAGTGTCAAAATGAAAGGTGTTGACATCTTATGTCGTTTTAGAACGTTCTGAAGTTTAAAACAAAGACTGAATTTATTTAGACTGCTTTCTGTGCCGTAGAACATTGACCCTGACAGCTCTTAGACGTAGTTAAGATTTACTAAACACATTTTATTGATGAAATTCGTAAACTGGTAGGTTGGTCAGATTACTTCGTCATTCATTGCTATTGAAAATATACCGAGCTTTTACATATTTTACAAAAAATAGGATTTATTAAAACATTTAAGAAACAGTTTATTTTTTTCTGTAAAAAACAAAACAGATATTCAAAACGGTTAGGTAAACAAACAGCATCATGATTACTTATATATTAAATTAAATACTCATATTTTGTAAGCCAATGTAACATTTTCCCTTGTAGGAATGATATCTAACGGTACCGAACAGATTGTAATGACAGCTGTCATAGCGACATCACCAGCAGTGACTCGAGCATCGGTAACATAGAGCGATACGAAATAGAGAAAATTGCGTTTGATTTTATGAAAAATGAATGGTAGATATGTGACAGATACATGAAGCTCTCGTTCGCACGACCCATTATTTTATCGTGCACTTGATTTACACCGCGATGTTTTTCTTTCTCGTGTGGATAGTGCCTAATCTGGTGGCCGAGTTTTTATGCCGCCCATGGGCCTCTGACTTGGCTATACATGCCGTCGAGAAATATCTCTCTGATATCACACAAGATAGAGAAGTTTGGAAGGAGAAAGGGGCGACATTTGCCAAGCTGTGGGAAACGTGGTAACTAACAAAAAAGTAAATTATAATTCGAGAAACTTCTAAAAATACGTTTGTTACTAGCCGGTAACAAATAAATCGAGAGATCTAACAGATTTAAAGTGAAGTGTCTGTATAACCTCATCTATGACATGGATAAGCTTAGGAATCTCCTATAGCACCATAACCTTGCAACCGCGTTCTGCTTTACCACAATACAATATAGTGTTATATATTAACAATTAGTTGCTTTATTTAAATTCACATACAACAATAGTAAAGCTTCGCAGTGACGTCAAACTGGATATTTATTACATTACGGTTGATGGTGGTTTCCCGAAACCGCCACGGTTGACAACTGACGAGTTTGCTGTTAAAGGGAATTCACGTTTAAACCTCAGATGTGACAGGATATTGGTGTATAATTATAAAGCTACTAGCGACCTACTCCTGTCTCTAATTAGCTTAGAAGCATAGATTGGTCACACAGATAGGCTTCCATTCGGTGGTTCAATATGTATAGATAGGTACATTTATCCAGGTGTTGAACACCATTCATTGAGAAGAGTTTCTCAAGTTATAATCATTGTGTCTATTTATTCCTAAAAGACAAAAATAAGAATTCGTTTATTACAACTGATGCTTTTTACGAGTACTTACGGCCATACTTGTACTCAAAGAGATATCTTTTGCTTTATTAGATAGGTTGATATATATATAAAAAAATGTTAATTGATTCTTGAAATTTCCATTTTAAACTTTATTTTTATCCTTTTTGCTGTGCTTTAGGCGCCATAATTGTACCTTGGCTTTAAGCCCATTGTAATATCGGTAAACATTATGGGACGCAAATAAATATATTAATATTATTGATCAGGAACGAAATATACCTGTTGTAAATTCATTCACCGAACCCGGATACCTTCTCAGGTTAAAAGTGAACCTGGATCTTCAAAGTTCACAAATTTCAATGTCAATAGGACTTAAAATATGCAGAATGTATATCATGTAAATCGGCGGTGTGAATTCTACCTAAGTTTCAAAGTTATGTTAAGTTGAACCAAGTTGTGACTGCGACTTGCACGCTCAGATTATGAGGTCGCAACTTTGTGGGATAAGCTACAGATTAAGTTGAATGCGGGGGGAATACTCAAAGGATAAGTTTTGAGTCGTTACTTTAAGGTTACATCGTGGTTGTAAAACTATTCGTGGACGGTAGATAGTGTTTTATTTTGGATTGAGTGCACTGTCAAGTTAAAGCATTGATATTGCTAATTTATTGCAATAGTATAAACTTGTTTTTAAGGTGAAAGCGTCAGGGTAGCAAAGCGCGAAATTCAAAGGCTTTGGAAGATTTTTGTATGAAGCCTGGCCGGCCAAACTTCCGCCATTTCAAACCCCTTTCTTGCGTTTTTTTGCAATTAGCAGTCAGTATCAGGTTGTATGTTGATGAAAAATGTGTGGCGCTAGAACTTATGTTCATATCTTTATTTGCATTCCATAATGAGTGAATATGTTACAATGGGCTTAAAGCTAAGGTATAATTACGGACCCTGTTATGCATAGAAAAAAGTATAAAATTTTATTATTTGTTTTAGCGGCAACAGAAATACACATTCTGTGAAAATTTCAACTGTCTACCTATTGCGGATCATGAGATACAGCCCGCTGATAGACCGGCGGAGGAACGGACAGCGGATGCTTAGTAATAGGGTCCCGTTGTTGCCCTTCGGGTACGGAACCCTAAAAAGGCAAGCTAAAAGTGAGTCTTGCCTCGTCTATGTTCATACATCTGACCATACACGCACGCCGGTTGCGAGTACCACGCACCTAACCAAAAGTGGTTCTTCAGAAACTGAAGAACCACTTTAGAGGGTCCTTTTATGTACGCCTTTTATGTGGTATCACTACCGGGTTTTGCGATGTTTCAGGGTTCAACGAGCAATGGAGCGCAGTATACTAGGTGTTAAATTAACGGATCGTGTTCGAAACACAATACTGTGCTCCAAACCAAATAAAGCTGACGTGGCTCAAAAGGCTGCCCAACTCAAATGGGACTGGGCAGGTCATGTCTGCCGCATGCCGGACAAATTGTGGGTCAAAATATCAGGAAACTGGTGCCCTGACACAGTGAGGCGTGGTTGCAGTAAGCCACATAGGGGATGGCGGCGGGCAGGACGAACTGGCCAAGTTCCGTCAGAACTGAAAGGCGAACCCAAACATCCTGGGTTCGCGAGAAGTGGAAGGAGTGGAGGGAGGCTTTCGCCCAGGTGTGGGACAGAAATGGCTCGGAAAAAAAAACTACCGGGTACAGATAGTAAACTATAAAATGCTGCTCCCCTCTCTGTCTGTACACCCACTAGTTAACGTGAACAGAAACGTTCCCCACACTCAATTTATTAAATCAAAAACTGACCTCGTTAAGTTCAAAAGCATCTTATTTTTCCGGTCAAAGAGAACTGTAGCCCTTGTACAGATACTGCAGTACTTCAAACATGGTTAGCGTGAGCCAAACGAAGCAAGAAATGGGTTAGCTTCGTGTTTGGTCCTTTGACTCGCAAAGGACCTAACCGTGCTGTTATAGATGACCGCAATTATAAGCCCGCTTTGTTGAGACTTGCGGTCAGTTATTTTGCAGCTGTAAAAGAGGTAGGCAGTACCTCAACCTCAAGGGGATCTTTACAAAGTTATCGGCACTCTTATTTCAAAAGAAAAAAAGTACTAAAAAAAGTATTTATTTATTATCTTTTTTGACTAGACACTGTCTCGTTGGTCTAGTGATCACAAGTGCGACTGCTGAGCATGAGGTATTGGGTTCGATTCCCAGGTCGGGCAAAGTGTTGTTGGGTATTTCTGTCAGGAATTTCTCAGTAGCAGCCACGGAGTTTGGATTTGTAACCAGTTGATGGCAATAGGCTCGCCCACTATTACATGGGACTTAAACATAACTGGCGAAATGTGGGTGTGCTAATGGGCACACCTCTGCTGTGATATTGTGGTAGTGTGTCCTCATGCCACGTCCTAAATAAAGCGATTACCGCACAAACATGCGACCATCGCGTTCGTTTTATTCACCGAATCCGAACGCGTGATCACGTCTTGAAGTTTTTTGAACACATGAGGGACGATCAAGTATGCACGCCATCGTTCACTTGTGTTAGGACACGGGATTTGTCAGAACGAAAGAAAACCTCTACCTAATCAATACAAACTTACAAAGAATAGTAATTAAACCAATTAATTTGGCTCTTGTGATACAGGGAATCCTAGTACAAGAGCCAGAGCTACACTGATGTTACTAACAATCACCTGTTAATAAAGATTTTTATTTTTTTATTTTTTTATTATTATAATTAGTTTCGCAACTTGTCGAATTTATTCAAACTTGAAGTAAGTAGTTGAGAGGCGTAGGCGACCGATCAAACAAAACCTTCCTGTAGACTGGTGATGAAGTCATCAAGAATTGTGACAAACTTCGAACTGTTTCACAAACTTTGTTAATTAGTCTATTGTTTAAATGAGTTTTTAGACAAAAGCTTTATTTTCTTAAGTTACATAGGAAACTGGATCGGCAATGTTTTTTTCTTTCCAATAAATTCGATGGCTTTTTTCCTCATCGACAAAATCAAGCGACCCTTTTTAATTACGCCATTAAAAAGCACTTTTTAATGTCAAAAACAAGGAAATAGAATTGATACCAACTGACAAAATTCGCTTCCAAAGTCATTTATTCAAATAAGTCTGATAATCAGCACCTTTTCGAACGTCAATTAAAAGGTTCGTACGGGGAAGAATACTTTTTTCAACTATGTTGGGGTCGGCTTCCAGTCTGATCGGATGCAGCAGAATACCAGTATTTTACATGGAGCGACTGCCTATCTGACCTGTACAAACCAATAATACAGTACCCCCTTGGTAAGTTTATCAGACTTTATTATCAATCAAAGAGTCAACATTTTGTCGTTTACTAATTTTTTTTGAGTATGTTCGGCCTATTAATCATAGCCTTTACAAACCAACATAAGATATACGTCGGTTCCGGTCGTTAGTATGGACATAAAATGAATTGGAAAGCGCGCCTGTGTGCAGTGGTGACATCACGCGACCTACTTACCAGTCACAACACAGCGTGCGTCTAAAGAGCCCTGATGTTCAGTTCAGCGGCGAAGTTGAGACGTCTTGGATCTGTACCCGATTCATTGTACCCCATGTTATTGTGTTAAGTTGTAATCTCGAGTAATTCGTTAGTTTTGCTAGAAACAGAGTATCGCACTCAGTGTGTTTTCATAGCACGAAACCCATCGTCTGCCCACATGATGTATGAGCCTAACGGAATAAATCCTGACAAATCCTACATATAGAACAGAAACTAAGTATAGATGTGAAGTTCTCGTTCTAGTTTCTAACTGAAACACGTCTTCAAGGACCAGATAACAAAACTTTTGTGAGACAAAGGCACCGCCGCATTTCGAACATGAACTTTTAAAAATATTACAAGAAGCTTATTTACAAATTGAAATATATTTTAAAGTTTATAAATGTAATATTTGATGTGACAGGGAAAGGAGTATATCAGTCAAAATGACGCCCTGTTGACCTAATACCGAGGAAGAAGTTTTTTTACGTTACAGTTTTACTCAAAAAAGGCTACGTAACTAGCCCACCGTCCATCCGTCTTATGACGACAGGCCGTGTCGACGGCGAGTTCGTGTTCCAAGCGCGCCTCAAAAAGATATCAGCAAACAGGAAGGCGTCCGCAAGGGCCGATGCCTACCGGGGTTGCAGGACTGTTCGAAAGAGATACAGAGGCCCTGGAACACGGGCTAAGAAGGAATATGGATGGGTTTAGTCAGAACAAGTCTGACACTCCCTTCCGCTTCCGCCTTCGGTTAGGCAGAGGTCTACCTAATAGTACACCCACATTTCACCAGTTATGCATATATAGGGGAAAAACCCAATAACAAATTGTCTGGCGCCATCTCTCTCCCACCCTGGAATAACATTAAAACAATACTGCTTTGAGAAGTCATGGTATATCACCTGAAGAAGGACAGGTAACCATTTTGATCTTTGTGCTTTTAAAAAAAAATATTCTCAGACGAAGTCACGGGCAATATCTAGTATGTATCCTAAGTATCTTATTTCACCATCACACAATTTTAAAAAGCCGTAAATAATGAAACTGTAAGCATAACACAAGACACATCTCACAACTTTGTAACATTTTAACGTTCAGGAGTAAACAATCAAGCAATGAACACGAAACAGCCCGAATAAAAACATCGCAAAAACATTGTAATTTCCATGTAAATGACACATTTTTACTTCCCTTTAACACTCTACACCCATATTGTATAACTTTAAATGTGTCCCGGAATCGCTTTTGCGTGACATTCGAGATATAGGACAGCCGTCAAACAGTAATGGCGTCTGATTGTTCCCGCGCTTTCTTGTGTCATCCGGATAGCCGAAGAAAACACGTGTCGAGATTTTATATCACTATGTGACTGTCTGTCACGTACTCCTAATTATTAAGTAGATATTTTAGTATTGATTTTTATTTAAAATCATCACACGGTATGGGCCACTTATAAACACATTAAACTTCTATTTTATGGCTTGATAGGCTGGCAAGTGACCGTAATTAATAAAGATTTAGTGAGCTTTCTTCCTTGAATTGTAAAAAATATTGCATCACTTAGAAACGCTTAATGGGAAAGGGACTAGAGAAATCTTAAGAAGAGATAAAAAAATTACTGATTTCTAAAGGATACTAACGCCACATCTGCTGAACAGTCTTCGGTATCGCACGGCCCGGGACCCTTTAAAACAATTGAGACGGTTGCACAAAAAAAGAGGCGATTTAAAAAGTATGGGAACATGCCAAGCGTGGGGCTTTTGGAGGCTGGGCCGGAGAAAGCTGGGTGGATTCGGGGCAGTTGATTTCAAATCGCGGAAGAGTCCACACGTGGAGGCTAGTCGAGCTAAGTCAGGGAGTCGGTCTGAAAACGGTTAAAGAGCTAGGACGTTCTAGGTTAGGTTCGTGTAGTTAGCGTAATCTTGGTACTAAGATGGACATGTCCCAGAGGACTGTCGTAAGAGAGCGATTAGTATTTTATAAGTTAAATATAAGTAGTAGCTATATGCCTAATTAAAGTGAGTGACGAGATCCTGAAGGAGAAGCTGTAGCGGAGGTGAGACTGGTAATGTGTGCAGTACTATGTAAGTAGCTGGTGACTAGTCCTCCTCAATGAACAATGAACACGTGGTAAGTGTTAACTATAATTACCTCCTAGCTTAAGTAGCAGTTTGGCGGAAACGCAGTGATGTTAATAATTATTTATTTCAGCATGACGGCAGAGCCGCTTTATCATCACAATGTATATTATTATGTCCTGTGTTGTGTGTCCTAATAACTCCTAACCTTGGCACATATTCTTCATCTGCGTTTGGTTATAGGAACGGAGACCGCCTTTCGCAACACTATACACACATTTCATGCATACGACAAACACACTATACACCAACACACCCGACTATTGACGAATGTTGACTTTTACCTGACAAATGAAAGGCAGAACCGTAATATTCACATTCCAATTAAGATAAAATATATTGTTCAGTGGTGACGGCAACACCGAAATATTCACGGATTTATTAAGACAAATTATACTGCTCAGTGATATAATGCCGACTTGTACTTGTGGTACAAATCAACCAAACGTTGCTGATGAATACTGCTTCCTGTAAAGGTCTAGCTCAAAAACATTGCGTAGAGATTGTTGGCGCACATTTCAGGGAGCGGGGGTAGGCTTCACCAAGTATCCTAAACTGATTGGATAGCTACGTTCTTAGGAACGCTAGGGACTGTGTCTCGTTAAAACTAACCCCGGCTGCCACAGGCCTATTACTGAATCGACACTATTTAGCGAGACACGCAACCACGACATGGGGCAGAGTAAAGAAATGTGAAGTGACGATGGAATAACCACTTCGGCGTCCACCAATAACAATCGCAATATGTTCTGCTACAGACTGAATCTACGGTACGCTCGTGCAAATTGTGTTACAATATAGTAATTGGGGTAATCTGCCGTAAGGGTGTTATTAACGTGAGTACGCGTATAAGTAGAAAAACTAGAAACCTGTCTTCCTCAATGGCAGTGGCCTCACAACCCACTGCCTTAGGATTGGGAAAGATATGTAGATGGAGCCTAGGGAACGTGGCCTGTTAGAGTTCATAGCAATGTTCTCAGTAGGACTATGCACTTAGGTCTAACAGTACACGTACGCCGAGCAAACGTTGTAAAACGGTTCCATGTTGTAACATGGAATCGTTTGCGTTTGCAAATCGGCAACTAGTATTTTGGAATCATTAAATTAACGTAACTGTAAAATAATCCCTCTTAAGCGCAAGCGTAACGTTTCCTTTCACCAACCTTTCATCATATATATATATATCTTTGCGCCCTCTTGTCTTATTAGCTTCATACTTTATTACTGATTTAGTTTTATAGGATTTGATAGTATTCATGTATATGTCTTAACTGTGACCTCCCAATAGTAACTACACCTTGTACCCCTCCCTGTCCCCTAGCTTCTAAAGTCCGAAGTTCCGAAGTTATGATTTTATTCACAAACATTTAAGAGTTCACGGGCAACGAATAGTCATACCTAAGCACTATTAATTAATACACTATTGCATAGAGATTTTCAAAGAGAACTTTTGCTACTAGCACTACTTTTGCTGATTGGTAGTGAGTTCGGAACACAGTATTGGACGTTTTTTCTTAAAATCCGTCTTATGTTAGTGCTGAAACAAAAGGAGTTTAACTTTCCGAGTAAGTATCTACTTATCAACCTCCTCCTGGGTTTTTTTTCGTTATCCACTCAACAAGAATAAATAACGTAATGAGGTAAACTGACGTCACTTTACCTCATTG
The DNA here is from genome assembly GCA_910589295.1 of Noctua janthe. Classification (NCBI taxonomy): domain Eukaryota; kingdom Metazoa; phylum Arthropoda; class Insecta; order Lepidoptera; family Noctuidae; genus Noctua; species Noctua janthe. The sequence continues at coordinate 3,480,036 of OU342556.1, read as the reverse complement.
CAAGCGTAACTTAAAAGTTTCATAACTTTTTCATTTGTGGAGATATTTTAATGATTTTTTTCACATTTTCATTTCTTTTTATTTAAATTATTAAACTAAATCCTAAAAAAATATATAGTAACTTCTCCATTGTCATGAAGTTGATCCATTATACAGAAAGTTTAAGCTGTACAGAAAACTGGATTAAAACATGCATAAATACCTAAATATGCTTGAAAAATATAACTCTATCTTTGCCATCGCGCAGTAGGGTATAAATACCTACCAATTACGCACGTGCAGAGTATTTGCAACCAGCGCTAAAGCCTTAACGGGTACGCCAAGGCCTCATTAGAAGCGTAATGTGAAACCGAATCAGGTTAGCGCAGATCTTTATAGATGGCTATAGGAAGGATGCTGTAGATGGCTAAAGGAAAGATGCTGTAGATGGCTAAAGGAAAGATGCTGTATATAATATACAGCATCTTTCCTTTTTTTTTCCTTTTTTTTTTTTCTTTTTTTTAGAGTGTCTTAATATTCTGTCAAGTGTCTCTAGTTATAAGTCTTTGGTACGTTAAGCGTTGTGTATTTGAAAACGCAGTTGTGGGATTTTAGTCTGTAGCATAACATCACGCCTGTAATCTCCTTTAGCTTGTAGGGTTAAACAGAGGTGTACCTAATAGAAGACCCACATTTCGCCCGTTATGTTTAACTCCGATGTACCTAATAGGGGATGAGCCGATTCTTACGTATTTGCAATTTGCAGGTCGATGTCGGGCTTTATGTTGAACAAAAAATGCTTCGCGACAAAACTCGTATGTATTTCCAGAATTTAAATCATGAATACAACTCTCTAAGTTCATTTAATCCTATTGACTAATGAATGACTATTTCATGAAAAAGTTGATGTTACGGCCGCGAATCATATCTTAATGAACATACAGCCTAAAACTGACTTGCAAAAAACGTAAGAAGATTTGAATTTCGCGGGCTACCCTACCCGCTTACGTCTTAACGAAGAATAACCCTAAGTTAAAGTATTCTGGACAGTCAGTTTGTATACGACGATAGCAATTGTAATTGCCAAATGCTTATTCATCTGTGGTTTGATTTAAATCGAATGTCAATTATTAACTACAGATCATGATTAAAAAGTATGTTCACACGGCTGAAAGCTAGCCAACGAAGCAATATTGAAACAAAGGTGCTTTTTTCGATGTAATAAAAAAAATAATAAATATCAAAACGAACATGACCACATATTGACTAGTAAATACCTACTGATTAAATACTCTGTAAAGGTAACCAATTTGTTTTAAAATTTCGTTGAAACTGGCCCATACGTCGACAGCGAATTTATCGAGTGTAATGTAATGCATAATTAATTTGTATGGGTGTACCATTGGGATAAACCCAATTTTGAGAATCAATACTCAAGCATTACAATTATAACATTAACAATACATTATCAGAATCAGAATATTTATTTTATCGATTTTGTAACATTTTGATTAAAAAGAGTATCCATGGAGTGCCTTGCCCGTTCTTCTCCATAGAGATATACGCCTTAAAATGGGCAACTACAGTCCTTTATCAATATTTTGCCTCGAATTTTACTTCTCCGTCAAATAATGAGATCTTTATTTTCATTATGATAAGGTTACTTTTGGCAAGCTGCTGTCGGGCGAGGAGTTGCTGTGGGGGAAATGTATCTTTTTGTTTCTTACTGACTTACTTGACTACTTTGTTTATTTGAAACTAGCTTTTGCTCGCTTGCATTATGGTCGGAAATAATCCCGTTTTAAATAAGCCTATGACACTCGGGAATAATATGCCTTCCATTAGTAAAAGAGTTTTCGGAATCAGATCAGTAGTTCCAGGGATTACCCGCTACATACAAACTTACAAACACCTCTTTATAATATCAGTATTAGTATCTATACATAAATGCTTTATAAGGTATAGATAGATGCTATGATAATGCGTTTGAGTTTGAATAAACAAATTGGTCCACTACAAATAATATTAATAAATAAAAATAATATCTAATTACAGCTGCAAAGAAAGATCCATTTGTATGACACTGCCCCACAAAATGGCGACAGTAGGTAAGCTAAGCTACTCTTGAAAATACCCAGCCACTTTGTAGACCGCGCGTCAACACAACGTCCCACCACTTAACTTTACCTGACACTTACTTCTAGTACTAAAGTTCCACAGACTATATCTAAAGTTCTAAGTGACAGCAAAGATACGATATATCTTGACTATACTCGCTGTTCAAGTCAAGTTGTGTACGATTTTAACTTGAAGTATGTATATGATAAGGTATATATTGTGGTAGCGACCCGCCCCGGCTTCGCACGGGTGCAATATTTTTTTGATTTTTTTTAATGGCTACAATGACTGTTAATTTATTTTTAATTTTAATATTTAAATTTTATTTCCAAATGTGTTTCGATTTTTTTAATTGCTATTATGACTTTGTTAATTATTTTATTTTTCTAATTTTATTTTAGTACTAAATAATGTGTTTTGATTTGATTTGAATGTTTAAATGCTACTATAACTTTGTTGGCTTAGTTATACATCTTATTATGCATGCTGTGGTCTCCTGTAAGTGAAGGAGTACGTACGTGATACTTTTGTCGTCGATTATTTATTTCGTGTGTTTGTGTATATCCTTTGTTGGAGATCCTAAATAAATAAATAAATAAATAAATATACATATAAACCTTCCTTTTGAATGTCTCTATATATTGCTGAAAACTGCATTAAAATCCGTTGCGTAGTTTAAAAGATCTGAGCGTACAAACAGCGGGAGCGATTTTGTTTTATACTATGTAAAGATTGTGACATTTATCCTTTGTGTCTGAACACAATTGTTGTAAATGAAGTTGATGCGAATGCATGTACAATGAACGATAAATGGCATAGATTCTTGAAATATTCAAAAGGAGCCTTGCATAAAGTTCCTTTTGCTATCAAAATGTGCCTCTATTTCCGTGAGCTATTTGAGATTGAGAGATGGGATGTTTGTTTTTCCAACTTTATTCAACTCAGTCAAGCGGTTATTTTCAATTTTGTATACAATGGTAACATACGTAAGTGTTGTGCAAAAATGTATTTTGACTGTCTCGTCGTCAGTTTAAGGTCCTGGGTTCGATTCCCAGGTCGGACAAAGTGTAATTGGGTTTTTCCATCAGGATTTTGTCAGTAGAAGCCATGGAGTCTGGATTTGTGCCCGGCGATAGGTTCGCCCCCTATTACATGATACTTTAACATAACTGGCAAAATGTAGGCGTTTTAAGGTACTATTATTAGGTAAACCTCTGCCTAACCCTTCGGGACAAGTCGAGAGTTTTCATAAAACTGGTGAAAAAGGTAGATACTATTAGTTGTAAACATGGAATCAATTACTTTCCTGAAACGTGGAAATGAAAACAAATAAGTAATTGCGGCCATAGTTCGATTAGCTCACAATTCCACGGAATAGAAAAATACGTGATTACACGGGAAAGCCATTAAATGTTAGGACCGCATTGAATGTCTATCTAGGAAATAATGGAATGATGTTTATTTTTGTGAATTAGTTTTTACAAACACACTTACAAATCAAAATAAATTTATTTTTTAGAAACTAGAAGAGACCGGTGTTTCGAACCTGGCTACTCTGAGAAGAAACAGCCGAAACAATCTCAGAGGTCATAGTCTCCTTTTTATCTTATTCATAATTCAACGATATGATGATGAATACGACAGTTGATAACACTTCGTAAACTTTATATTACACAATAGAACATCACGAAGACATCGCTGAAACTCGTTACCGAAACAACAAAAGGGCGATGACGACTCCCTCCCGTACACGACCTCAGACGATGCGAATTGTGATGAAAATTTTCATCAAACACACGGGAGCACGTCACTTGTTTCCTTGATTAACGCGTGACTCGTGGCTGCGGGTTTCTACTACACAAAGTGTCTGGCAGTTGAGGAAGTGAAAAACCATACCATTACCATACCATACCTAATTTATATAAAAAATCTCGCTTTATAGTAGATACGTCTAGTACAAAGCGAGATTTTTTTACCATACCATACCTAATTTATATAAAAAATCTCGCTTTATAGTAGACGTAACTTGGCTGCTATTCAGCACACCTTTGTTGCCTTGCTAAAGTCACCCTACCAACTTTTCATAATACTTAGTTCTTACGTATAGTAAGATACATACTTCTATTCTATTTTTTGTTCATTTGTTTTTCCGCAGTTGCTGTGTTCGTGTAGCTCATGGCTGACCGTTATAGCGCGTGTACAGGGTGAGTTTGTAACTTGCGGTGATGACGTCATAACACGGATACTGTGGTAATACAGGGGGTTGCTTTTACAACTGTTTGGATGATTAGGGCGTAAAAAGGGGTGAAAAAAGAAGGTCGCAAATTGAGTTATTTTATGGATTCTAAACGGGTGTAATAAAGTGTAATTTTGTTTGTAGCTTGTGAAATTTGCAAATAAGAAACTCTATCAAATTCGAAAACGCGAATCCTTTAAAATCAAAAGTAACTTTACTCTGGTTTTCAATAACTTTATTCTTCAAGTTGTCACGACGCGTGACGTTTGTTTGATCCAATAATCCCCGATTAAGTAAGGTTGTAATTCTTTTGGAAAAATAAAGATTATGATTTATTTATTTATTTATGTACACACAAAATACTTAACAAGACATTACATTAAGATAGAAGAGCACAAAGGCACTGCTTATTTCATACGAAATCTCTTCCAGCAGACCACACACTGACAGACTGATTATTATCATATACAGCTACAGTTTTCGACAAAAGAACCAAATCTCACTAAACTAATTATTCCAGTACAAACTTTCTCTAAAATTTATGTTAGAACAAGAAGAACATTCTAGGGTCAGAATGTGATCCCGACATGACCCAGCCACTCTCATCTCAGAAGTTGATCTCTCGTCTAGTAACTACAATACCTTAGATAAAGCCTTCAACCGTGAAATCGTAACAATTTCACAAGAAGTTTAAAGTCCGTCAGACTTAGCACGTTAAGGTAACAGCTGTTTTGGTACCAAGACGTCAACCCATTACATCGTACCATACTATGACCGTGCTATAAACGTATCAGGCACGGAAAAAAATATGACACGGACTACTATTCCCAATAGAACGTATCAATAGTACCAACGTAACAGCAAAATATTCTCCCGACAATTGTTGACGCTCCATGCATGGCACGCGTCGCTGGTGGTAATCGTATAGCGGGTATAGTCTCATAAATCTTTAATACAAAGAATATTGTTTTGCCTGACACGTTCCTAGCACGTTCATGGTATGATACGGTGTAGTGGGCAAACTTCTTTAATAAAAGGATCACGTAACTAAAACTCTTTAAAGTTTGAAAAGACCACGTAAATTCCTCCTCTTACAGCACAAACTTTCTCTAAATTAAAAACGTCATTACAAGAAGAACATTCTAGCTCCGGTACGTGATTCTCCACGATCCACCCTCATCTCAGAAGTTAGTTCGAGAGTCTCTAGTTACTAAGTCACTACTGCTGCCACTAATTGTCTGAATTATACCTGACTCCTTGTCTAACAGGCGTCTCTCTAATGAGGCTTGGCTTAGGTAACTTACCTTGGAGGAAAATGTTTGATTGCACATCTATACATACATTTTATAGTGCTTTGATGCAGTTTACATCATCATCGAGAGAATTACACTTTAGAAAAATAAAAAATACCCATGATTTTTTTAATTTTTCTCTTAGAATCACGTACTGATTCCTTGAATCTTTAATTTATTGTGCGAACCGCCAGTCTGTGGAATTCACTGTCGACTTTTCTGTTCCCTGATAATTATAAAATAGATCTAATCAAAGTTCGAATGAATCGGTTTTTTCTAGGCAAGCGTGTTCCACCCTAGGCCGCATCATCTCTTCACATCAGGCGTTTTGCGGCGAAATGCAAACCGATTTAGTATAAAAAATTCTTTGATAAAAGTTTGTGTTCCGTTCTCCCTTTATCGCATATAGTTCGAGACAACACTAGAGAAAATCTGTCTTTCCAAATACACCTCACCTCACCTAACATTCAAAACACCCTACTTAAAACGTTCACACTAATGGCTAGCTAACCTTCCTTTTCTAACAATCTGCCTACAGATCTAAGCCCGTAGTTCATTGTGGCCGGTACTATGTTCTCGACACCCGCTCTTAACTCCGTGAAGCATGAAATTAATTTCGTAACACAACATCACGCCTCTGAAATCCTCGAAAGGTTAAGCAGAGGTGTGCCTATATTTCTCCATGTTCAGAAGAAAAACATGGTGAGGAAACTAGCATGCCTGAAAGATATTTCTCTACGGCATGCAAAGTCAAGTCAGGCAGCATAAAATCTCTGACACCAGGTTAGGCACTAACCAAACGATAAAGAAGAAAACCATGTAATAAACGATGAGCTTATTGCCACCAATAAGGCACAATTCCAGACTACTAGCTGCAACTGAGAAATTCGTGTTGAAAAATCCCTATCCCACTTTGTCCGACCTTGGAATCGTACCCAGGACCTCATGCTCAGCTCTAACGTTTGAAACTGCTAGACCAACGAGAAGAGATAGTCTTTGCGTAACCAGTTTTCTGTGGTCGGCCTATGTTCTTGACAAACGCTTAAACTCCGTGAAGCGTGAAATTTAATTCATCAAAAGGAATCTCGACTTATATACGAGTTCTAGTGGCTTAAGCGCTTGTGAAAATCATCTGGTTATGAAAGTTTTGTTGTAGGAACTCTTACAGTTCATTGTAAGCTTTCGAAAAAGTTAATTTCATAATTTTATTTTGATCTTTATTTAGATCTTTATTTATTTATGTACACACAAAATACTCAACAAGACATAACATTAAGATAGAAGAGCACAAAGGTACTGCTTATTTCATGCGAAATCTCTTCCAGCAGACCTGCGAGAGGAAAGTAGGATCTTTATCAGGTGTGCTGAAAATTTTTAGGGGCCATCCTTTAATCACGTGAGTTTTTAAGGCCACTTTTGTAGACCTCCGTCCCCCTTTCCAGTATCACGTGTATTTTGTTTATTATTGAAAAGAACATAGTTTTGGAATATTTTTAATAAAAAAATATAATGTTATTGGTTTTTTTTTTTTAAACTGTACTTATCAGTTACGTCACAGGCATAATAATTTGAAAGATAAATTTAATTGAATATTGAAAAGATAACATCGTACCGCGGCTATCATGGCCGGCTTTATTAACAGTGCAAATTGGCCCATCCATTTAAAGTTAATTATAAATGCTAATTAATGAACACAATCAGCAGCAGCATAATGGGATAAATTCTCTCTACTTTAATTTGATTATTATCTTCGATAAAAACAGGGGCTCGGAAGAATAAAAGCAGCATTGATTTTTCCAAATACACTTGGGTTCAGTTTCCACTCTAACCGAATGCAGCTGAGTTCCAGTATTTTTAACCGACTTCTTAAAATGGAGGAGGTTATGTATTCCACCAACAACTTTGTGAATTTTTCACTTATTTAAACTGGTTACTTCATGATTACTGGGCCAACTTACGTGATTCTTTTTGTTTGGAAGCCCGCGTGGTGGTCCCATTTAACTTTAATAACTTTGCTTGATTAGTTTATGAGTTAGCTCCCTTTAATACGTATTTTTTCATGACATTTGTCACTTAACAATTGGCGAACATATCTTGCCGGTGACGTGTGTGTTCCTCTGTGGCCGGACCACAGTTTAGTACTCAGATGCTATAGTTATAAATAATACCTACCTAAAGTCTACTTTCATCGGAATATATATATATTTTTAGTACCTCAAGAGATATCTTTTTAATTAACAATTTATGTGGTCCGGCCGCCAGGCAGTTCTCTCTGGCCGCGCCACCTCAAATTAAATAGAGTATAATGAACTATTAATAAATCAATATCCCGAAAAAAACTACCTAAAGAGTACATTGCAAATGACAAATATGGTCCTATAAACTACTTTAGTTAAGGAGTTATTGGTCGTAGGGTGTGGTCCGGCTGGAAGGTATACTCTGCAGCAAGTCAATTTTGCAATATTTAATATTAACTATCCATAAATCAATTTATATAATAGTACCTTTTCTCTACTCTTCGTTGATACTTTTTTCTCTCAAGAAACTATTCATTTTGATTAATTAATCTTTAAAGTATGTGGCGCGGCTAGGGAGGATTACTTTCAGCAAATATAACGAAATATGCTTTATTTCTTTATGCCAACGAAAACTGCATAATAAGTACTTTATAAAAAGACCTGGACTCATCTATAAACTTTTATTTTTATTACCAACATTGATTTAGAAAAAGGTGCACTTTTTTGTTTTTGTTTACCTATCTACCTAAGAATAGGTAGTTATATAAAAACACGTATACGAAAAACAAATATATATTTTCATAATTAAAAAATTGTTAATACAAAGGTTTTATAAATTGCAAAACTTAGTATAAATTTAAACGCCTTCCAATATTTTGTAAGCAATTAATAGAAAAAGCGTTGTAATGTTAGCAGAATGTGTAGGCGTTATTACAATAGTTTACGTACGGGGGTAGTTTGCTATTATTTTATTATCATAGCTTGAATATATTTTTACTTCAGTAGTTTGTTCCTACTATTTTGTATCGGCCGTCGGAAAAATAATTACACTGTTGTCAGTGATTGAGTATTTACCAAATATTCTCCATTATGTCGCTCACTGCAAGCGTCTGGATGATACTTGGGAAACATATGATGATTTAAGTACTAGAGTTACAAGGACTAAAAACCAGCAAATTAATGTTCATTGTATTTTATACGCAAAATTGTAAATTATAACTTATTTTTATCAAAATTTTTATTTTTAATTTAGGCCTTGCATTTTAAAGTTGGAAAATAACTTCAAAACTCCTTTATTTGTAATACAGATTGACTATATTTTTAATACGCGGTTTTGGTACACTCTTTTTTCATTGTTATTTCTTGTTTAAAGGGTTAAATGCTTAAATTCGATCTATTGACTTTAGTTTGTTATATAAAACACTTTTCTGTCATTTACAATACCTTGTATTAACAATTGTTAATATTTGATTATGAAAATATATTTGTTATTCGTATACTTATTGTTTATTTTAAACCAAAATTTTCACTTACTTCGTCAAATTAACTACCTATTCTTAGGTAGATAGGTAAACAAAAACCAAAAAGTGCACCTTTTTCAAAATCATTGTTGGTAATAAAAATAAAAATTTATGGATGAAGTCCAGGTCTTTTTATAAAGTACTTATTATGCAGTTTTCGTTGGCATAATGAAATAAAGCATATTTCGTTATATTTGCTGAAAGTAATCCTCCCTAGCCGCGCCACATACTTTAAAGATTAATTAATCAAAATGAATAGTTTCTTGAGAGAAAGAAAGTATCAACGAAGAGTAGAGAAAAGGTACTATTATATAAATTGATTTATGGATAGTTAATATTAAATATTGCAAAATTGACTTGCTGCAGAGTATACCTTCCAGTCGGACCACACCCTACGAGCAATAACTCCTTAACTAAAGGGGTTTATAGGACCATATTTGTCATATGCAAGGTACTCTTTAGGTAGTTTTTTTCGGGATATTGATTTATTAATAGTTCATTAAACTCTATTTAATTTGAGGTGGCGCCGCCACAGAGCACTGCCTGGCGGCCAGACCACATAAATTGTTAATTAAAAAGATAAAAATATATATATATTCCGATGAAAGTAGACTTTAGGTAGGTATTATTTCGAACTATAGCATCTGAGTACTCAACTGTGGTCCGGCCATAGAGGAACACACCGGTACCGTGCATGGCACGCGACGGTGTTGGTCGGTATTACGTACGGTCACCGGACGGACCGACCTCAGCGAGGGTAACTCAACCCGTCCCATGTGACTTTTTTTGTTTTGGCACGCGCCCCACACATAAATATCCTCTAATATAGAAGTGACCACACTTATCGGCACAGAATTATGAAGAAGGAAGATATAAAGAAGAATTACGAAGAAGACAGAGCTTCATTTCCATGCAGTTACTCACTCCCAAAAGCGACAAAATACGACGTGACTAGAACTCCCTTATCTGTATTCAACCCGTACACTACATAAGTAAAACATGTAATTTCAATTAAAAGCGGCTCAAAAGCCTGCTATCAAATATGTACAGACACCGTGACGTCATAATACGACCGCCATTTAAATTTGCAACCAAAGGAATCTGCTTGCGCGCAAATGATATTGCTTTGTGAATATTATATTTTGCCTTTTGGGGTTACGTGTTCTGCCGATATTAGGAAAAGAAGAATGCTTATTAAATATCAGGTGGCCTGTGTATAGGGTTCATTTTAGAACATACAATGATTAAGGCCAACACCATGAGGGAACCGGCATGTCCTAAAGCCAGAATTTCGAAAATGTGACATCCACAAACCCGCGTGGTGGAAGGAGGAACGAGGTACGTTATGTACTGCCGCGGCCGTTGGAAAAAAAAGGCTGATTATGCTAACATGAGATCCATCCGTATCCTGGCTAGCAACTTATGCCGAACGTCCCAGTTGTGATCCCTAGATCCTTGACAGTCGTTACGGGTAGTTTATGTCAGAAATTTGAAAGTCTGACAACCAGCCTTGCCAAGGGATATCATATTACCCAGTACTGAGTGGGTTGTGGAGGTCAGATAAGCAGTCGCTCCATGTAAATTACTGGCATTCAGCTGCATTTGGTTAGACTGGAAGTCAATAACACCATAGCTGTTTTTGACATGGAAAGAAAAATTCTAGTGCGAGCAGGGTTTGAACCTGGACCTTCCTTCCTTCCCTGCGTAGTTCCCTACGCAGGGTTTGCGTATAAAAATATTAAAATAACACCATAGTTTGGAAAAGGGTATACAGATGATGATGATTAGTGAAATAATAGTCAGTGATACCTACGTCAGTCCATCAGTAAACGTGCAGAAACTGCATAACATCACAGTGTACTGTTGCTCATAGCTTTGAGTGATGTCAATCAAATTAGACTCTACTGCTGTACTATTACTATGTAAATTGAAACGTGGTTAATTAACCTGTGACCTAACCAGTATCAGTAACATAAGATAGGTATTGGTGTATCCGAACATCAGTCATATGACATAGACAGCGCGTTTATGTCAAAGTAGTAAGGTTGATTTTAGAGTAAAACTTTTGTGCTGTCGACTGTAATATACGCAAATAAGGGAGGTTTTTTTTTATTTGGAATACAACAAGATCATGTCTGTTTTTCACCAAAGGTTTACTCATAGGTGTACAAGTACGAGCAATGAATTATATACATACATCAAGTTTAAAAAGTGCGTTTCCACTACTGTATTGATTAACAATTGTGTGAGGAATGATATGAAAGAGAAAGGAGTAAATGATGCCGTGGCGTCGGACAGGGGAGAATGGAAGAACAAAACGTATTACGCCGACCCCAAATAAAATAGGACAAGGGCAGGAAGATGGCTGCGAAACGTAAGTGTACACGTACAGTGTAATATTAAGTACGCCTCCGTCTAACTCTCCAGGAAACTGCGTAACAGTTTGTCGGCGGGATTAGCGCTCGTCTTAATATATTTGGTTCAAACAGTAATGGCATAGAATAATTAATAGTAGGTAATAATAAAATTATGAATGATCATGATGTTATGTTAATTCCCGGGAATACCTTGATAATTCAAATTCTATTTATACCGGGTGTTTTTTTTAATCGTGGGCAATACTTTAGGGGCGTGCAGTACTCATGAAAATAAGCAACTTTTACTATGGGACCGACCAAGAAATCGCGAAAAAAATGTCAGCTGCTCCACACATTATTGGTCGCGTGACTCGAAAAAATGTAGGCAGCAACCGATTTTTTAAATCATATTTCATAGTTAGCCCCATAGTAAGAGTTGCTCATATTTATGAGTACTTCACTCCCTTAAAGTATTGCCCACTTTGAACCAAACACCCTGTATATGGATTGTGCTAGTTCCATAACCGAACCCGGAGATAAGTCCGCACGTTTCAAATATCCGGCTCAAAGTTGCAACGTTACCGACGGTACGATGAATAGTTTCGGAACTTCCTGAAAGCCCAATATCGGACAACTTAACTCGTAGATCGAATGTTAAACTTTTGTATTTGGGTACAGAGTAGTGTAAAACAGTGTAAACGTATAAATGTTTTGGCACAAAAACATAAGACGCGTCTTGTTTAAATAGATTTTTTTTTCTTAACTCTTTGGAAAATCTAATACTTTGGACGGCGATAGAGGGCTAAAAGTAGGTTCGAATATTTTTATCCTTATTACGTTTTTCGTATTGCTTATGACCAAATGCAACTTTCCAGAACTACTTATTCAGATCAGAAAATCTGAAAAAAACATTGATTCTCCACCCTAATATACTGATGTAACAGGATAAGATCAACTTTAAGAAAAGAAAAATGCACTTCCCATACCAAACATCGCATCGGCTGATGAAATCAGTATAAACAGTTCAAATATTTTTATTCGACTCATGTTTCTAGGGAAAGTGTTCCAGTTTCATGGTCTGAGCCACCACCAAAGAGGCATTGCGGTTATTCTATTCATCATCATCATCATTTCAGCCGAAACACGTCCACTGTACACATAAGCATCCCCCAAGTGTCGCCACATTGACCGATCTACCTAGTGGGAGGCCTTCCAACGCAACGTCTCGTCTTCCAGTAGGCCACTCCAGAACTTTTCAGCCCCGTAGGCCATCCGTTCTGCGAGCAATGTGCCCAGCCCACTGCTTCAGTAACTGTTTATTCTATACACCCTACATAAACAGCAGAAGGTGGGCAAGTCGCCATCTGTTGAACCGTTTTACTAGAGTTATTTAGAAACCGGTACCGCTTCGTTATTTAAAGGATCTTATTGTTTCCACTGCGCTTATTTATATAATTGTAAAATAAATTCAGTATAACTGCGCTCTTCTTAGAATTGAAACCAACTAAGAATTCACATACAAGTAAGCTCGTTATGTTACTTATTTTCTTTTATTTATTTAGTTCCTTTATTCATTTTGCATACACATTATACATATTTCTTAAAAAAATATATATTTAGTTTCTTTTATTTAGTTCATTATTAAAAGGTAACTAAGGTGATCTCTGCAGTCCTGGTCGGAATTAATGTTTCAAGAAAGTTTTACAACTAAGTTTTAAATAAAGTACCCTGGACAGGAAGTCACTTTTTCTAAGAATAAATAGAAACTTTCATTTACTTTCTCCGAGGTGTTAACAAACGGCAAAGTACTAACTTGAAGTTAAAGGATTTTCTTGAAACCGGATCCTTCTCGAACTTCGTTTACAAAGATTTAAATAACTCAATTCCCTATCGCGTCAAGATTGCGTTTCTTTTTCGTTGCCAGTAGCCACTAGTATTCTCTCACTCACTCATACTCAAAACCGTGTCTGTCATTCCTTCGGGTCAGTTCCGACAACGGAAAACAGCGCGATCAATTTAATGGCTGCATTGAAAATAGTACCGTATTACCATTGTTTAAAGTAGAAAATTATACTCAAACGTCGCCATTCCGTCGCGCGCGTTTAAATAATGGGAATATGGTCCTACTTTTAATGCAGTCAGTAAATTTCTTGGGCATATTTCGTTTTATTTTTATTTTTTTTTATTTTTTTTTTCTTGGGCGGGGTGCGATGGTCTAGTTGGTTAAGACATCCGGTGTACTGAATCGGAAGGTCGCAGGTTCAAACCCTGTTCGCACTGGAATTTTTCTTTCCATGTCAAAAACAGCTATGTTCCCTACGCAGGGTTTGTGTATAAAATATTAAAAAATTTGTTTGGTATGGCGACTTCTATACAACATTGATTTGACTGCAATGTCAACGTGTTGGTTTAAGTTAGTTCGATACTTTCTTAAATAGATGGCGCTAACGTCACCGTAAGACGTTATTAAAGGAACGAAAATTTCGAGATCTGTGAGCGGGGTGCGATGGTCTAGTTGGTTAAGACATCCGGTGTACTGAATCGGAAGGTCGCAGGTTCAAACCCTGCTCGCACTGGAATTTTTCTTTCCATGTCAAAAACAGCTATATTTCCGTGCTGTCTGAAGTTCTGAACTGAACCTAAGGCGAGCCCACTCTTCTCAGTAATACTGTTTTTGTCCGCAGTTTCGCTTGCGTTAAGGCCGGAAATTATCCCACGGGAACGCTTTAAATATGACACTCGGGGATAATAGCAGCAGCCTATAATGTTCCCACTGCTGGGACACAGGCCTCCTCTCAGTCCGCCCAGTGCGGGTTGGTAGATGTCACATGACTTCGAATTTTAGGTTCTAGGACATGCCGGTTTCCTCACGATGTTTTCTTTCACCGTTTTGAGAGCAGTGTTGATGAAATAAATTACATAAAGTAATGTGCCTGGGTTCGAACCCACGACTTACTGCTCGTAAGCCGGGACCGCAACCACTGGGCCACCGCTGCTCCCCACGGAAATAATGCTCGGGAATAATGTAGCTTTCCATTAGTAAAAAAAATTTCGGAATCGTATCAGTAGTTCCGTAGATTACCCCCTATAAACAAACATACAAACATATTTTACCTCTTTATAATATTAGTATAGATTGTTCACACCCGGCGAAAGCACTTTTAACGATTTAAATCTTTGTGCGCTTGTAGTTTAGTTTAATCTGCTCTAAAACTCTCTCCGGGCAAGGGGAAAATTGTGAATAAGATTATAATTATAAAGTTTACAAAAATGGCGCTATTTTGTGAAAGGTTTTGTGTTTCAAAGTAAATAAAGCTAATGCTTTGGTGTATTATTACGGTTGACAGGTTAGAATATTTAAGAAGAATACGAATAATGTACAGACAGCAAAATAAGTCAGTGTTCAGGCCAAAGATCATTGTTGTTGTTGGTGAGGCCAGGTAGCGCATTTAATACCAACTCTTTTATAAGGCTCGTTGCCTCGTTGGTCTAGTGGTGGCAAGTGCGACTGCTGAGCATGAGGTCCTGAGTTCTATTCCCGGGTCGGGCAAAGTGTTATTGGATTTTTCTATCAGGAATTTCTCAGTAGCAGCCACGGAGCCACGGAGTCTAGATTTGTGGTCGGTTGATGGCAATAAGCTCGCCCCCTATTAAAAGGGACTTAAATATAACTGGCGAAATGTGGGTTTACTATTAGCTACACCTCTGCCTAAACCTTCGGGGATTACAGGTGTGATGTTATGTCTTTTAAAAGGCATATGTAAGCTTTCATCCTTATCATATATTACAATCGCAATTACAATATTTATCATTGAACACAATATTATTTCTATTTTATGAAAATATTGTGGAGGGATTTTCAATAATGGTTTAAGGTTCAACTTTTAATGATCGCTTCGATCGACTTCCTGAAATTTTACCTCATTTTCTTTACTTATGGAAAACGCGACTCTGTCTGATACCAACGTCATCATCGTTGCCCAAATAAGTAAGGGTTGTCTTGGCTTCCAGTCTAACCCTACCCGGCCGGGCCTACTCGGAGCAACCGTGAGACATAATATTTTCGTTTTTTTTTGTCTAGATTTAGGTATTTTTTTTATTTTGTGTCCTTTTAACACAAACCAAAAAAATATGTTTTCTTTCTTTCTTTGTTTCTTTCTTTCTAACCAGATGCAGCTTAATACCAGAATTGTACATGGAGAAACTGCCTATCTGTCATCACAGTTACTGAGTTGTATGATACTCTTTGGTAAGACTGGTTGTCAGATCAAGCTTCTGACTATACTATAAGTAATGTTTGTACCTCCCTGTCAATGTAAATTACAAAATCTTTGAGAAATATCCCTCTCGCTCTAGCTTCATATAATTTCCTATTCCCTTTATATTCTAAGGCTTGCTTCAGACCGATTAAATATAAATCTCTCTGATTCATCCCCGGTTTTATTCCACGTCATCTCTGTCAGCATTACAATATTAATCCTGGCGTCCTGCTTACAGGTTACAGCAAGAAAATGATTATAATTTCAAAATAGAGAAAGATTTTTGAAATATTACATACATACTTGGTCGATATAATTAGAGGAAAACATTGTTCGTAAATTCCCTGGAGCCCTATTACAGGTTTTCTTTAGTTTAGGTAACTGTTTTGGTAAATATTAAGCTATATCAAAAATATTAGATAATCTAAACTTTTAACTATGTAGAAAGAAGTCGTACTTGGAAAGAACAAAATAATGTCGCAGGGACATTACGTGATATTAAAAAGACTAAATTATAAACAATAAACATACAAACCGTAACAAATATTTCATAAATACAACAGAACGGAAAAAAAAATTGACAGCTTGCACGTCGCGACAAGCAGGTTGCCACTCAGCTGAGGTATGGGGAGCCCACACCACAGCGTTGGTTTTCAGTAGTCACCCGAGAAAAAAGGTACGGCAAAAATATTTGGAATACATTAATAAGATAATAAAATAAACGGTACTTGAATTAGTTAGAACCACCATTAAAAATAAGTGCAGGATGGTGGAGGCCACTTAAGGCCAGCGCACACAGGGGACGACACGGCAAACCATTTTATCTTTACCCAAAGTAAATTCATCGAAGTACACAGAATTTCAAATAGTACATCTTTATTCTGTGGTATTTATAAGCCACGTGTACATAGCTGCTTCTGACAAGTTAATCATTTTCATTTTTCAGGCTCTTCTATTCATAGCGTAAACATGACAAGCAAATAATTATAATCTAAATAAAATAGAATATAATATTACAGGAATATTAATTCGCTTATATTCCTTGTCGAAACCAGATTCTGTTACAAGCTCGCTTCAGGCAGTACACAGGTTTCATCCTCATAAAGGGATTTTTGGCATTAAATACATTATCCGACCTATTTAAGATAACCTTGTTTACGAGCATTTACTTATTAAGATAGATTTTCGCAGAAGATTCTCGAAGAAAAAAGTGCTTAGGTGTGTTCGCACTTTGTGCTTTTAACGCGTTACGATACGATTTAATGGTAGCATTGGTAATCTAATATAACATGATATCTTAAGTGGGTAAGCCAGCTAGTAAATCAATGAAAGGCGTCCGGAACGCGTAAATGTGGTCACCATCGTGCAGGATAAAAAATGGTAAAAATGAAATAAAGAAAATATCTTAATTTGATAATTTCCACAATGAATACACATTGTTTCCACATTAACTGTATGAATTACTCGTAGAATTGTTTAATTGTTGTTGTTGTTAAATTGTGCATGTATATCACTATACATGCACAATTTAACATTTCTACTGTTATATTTTTTTGATTAATTCATACGATCTCCTCTGTAGCTTATCGTAAAAAATTTTGGTGGATCGGCTTCGGTGACAATAATGTCCGATTGCACTAACTCTAAGCAATACCTTACTGAATGCCTATAATCATATTTATATTTAAATCAATGTCATCAATGCATCCGGAGACCGAATTCAATTAAAGTCTTTCGAACATCCGAATACGGGCTAACGACCAA
The DNA here is from genome assembly GCA_910589295.1 of Noctua janthe. Classification (NCBI taxonomy): domain Eukaryota; kingdom Metazoa; phylum Arthropoda; class Insecta; order Lepidoptera; family Noctuidae; genus Noctua; species Noctua janthe. The sequence goes on along the minus strand of OU342556.1, from coordinate 3,462,493 downwards.
GTGTAATCGTACCATCAGACACAGAGTACGGTCCGGCAAACCATGACAAATGGGGCCCGACATTTAGATGCAATAAATAACTCCCCTACGATATCGTACCGTTTCCGTATCGTATAAAACAAAAGGAGATATTGAAGAAGCCATTAGTCGTTGTTTCACGTCACATACATAACTTGTTAGCTTTGCAAATAAAATGTACCAGAAGGTAATTAGGGAATGTTTTCCTTTCTCACGACGTTGGTGTTCTGTTCTCTTTATTGGACTTGACTTTTGAAGGGGAAAATGTAGACAATAGGGAAAATGTGTATGAACATAATGCGAATTTGTCTTCTGTAATGTTGAAAAGTTCATACCTACTAGTAAAGACACATATTAATATATGCTTATATACAATGGCGACCTTAACCTAGAATTGGGTTTTCTTACAGCAAACCTAATTTTGACCGCGCGATTTGCAGGAGAGGATATACTTATGTGCATTAACATTACATTCTGTTACTTAAATTAATTATTTTTGTAAACTAAACTACATGCATACAACATAATGTACATACATACATACATATTGATTATGTTGACAGGAATGTTCCTTTATTCCTTTCTAAATCAATTATTTCACTTTTTGGATTTCAAAATCTTTCACTCGAATTGAGATGTCTGAGCACAAAATAAACCTACTAAATAATTGAAAAACTAAATGAAGAAGCAGATAAACTTTCATTCCTATGTAATTTTATCAGTGACGTGTGGACGTGGAAGAAAACAGAAATTAACTCGAGTGAACATTCTTTTATGTCGGCGTCGGATATCGGCTTAAAGAATTCCCATAGAAACAAATCTTCTTCTTCAATCGGTGCCTCATTACTGAGGATCGTATCACTAGACAACTTTAAACGTACAATCTGCCTCCATCGACTCCGGTCCAAAGTTGCCATCACCAGCTGCTGAAATTTGCTCGAGGACATAGCCTCTTTTACTTGGTCGGACCATCGTGTTGGCGACCGGCCTCGTGCTCTCTTGCCTTCGGTATTGCCAACAATGACCAGCTTTCCAAGGCTTCTATCTCCCCTTCGCATTATGTGGCCAAAAAACAAATAAACATTCTGAAAAATATAGAAAATGTAAGAATCCAACTAACATTCCTATTACTTCCATATGCAAAAATTTTACCTATCCAAGATTACATAAATCACAATATTCTGAGAGGGAACTCGATAGATTGACATAATAGCCCTCAGATCGCTGATGCCATTACGTCGGTCAATTTACTTCGAAACGGCCATTATGTGCCTCCAAGGGTAATGGATAGCCACACTAACAGATTCTGTTCTAGAGCCTTGTAGCATCTAGCGGTCTATCATTTGTAGACCGTTTAATCGTTTATGGGTAGGCTAAGAACTGCGTGTGACTAGAAACGACAGATAAATGAGGATTTTATTGTAAAAATAATCTTATAGTTATAAAAACTAAAAAACACGCTTTAGAGTGTAGTCATTTCATTTCTCGTATTTTCCTCAGTGAAAACTTTCATTTAAAAAAAAAAAATCCCTTTCATTTACACCCATATCATGGGAATGTAAAAAAATAACTAGTCCGCCATATTGGATTTGAGTTGATGTCACTTAGCTAACCATGCATTGTCATTCAAACTAAACATGTATGCAAAATATAAGCTCAATCGGAAATCGGAAAGTGTGTCAAAAACTTCTAAGATTTTTTTATACAGGTGGGGGGAGAATGTATACTGTTGAATTAGAATGATATACTGACTACGTGCCCACGTAGCATGAGCACCGTGGAAACGGGTTTTGGCGGCGGAAGAATCGACAAAATGACAGATTGTAGAAAGATTTCTATCGTCCTAAGCATGGCGATGTTAGACATGTGGAAAAGAAAAGTTTCTATTCTTATGTCAACAAAAGTCGACAACGCCGAGCATGGCGACAATTTCTTCTCTACTTTTGGCACTTGGGTGTAGAAACGTTTCTTCTCAACCAATGTCAAATAGTCTACATCACATCGGACCTAGAAAAGATTATTGTTATAACTCTTATTTGTGTTTGTGAGTCACTTTGGTTTTAAAAACATGTCGGGGTCCTACCGTCGCCATCTCCTCAGTTTTTATGCCGAGAAGAAAGAAAGAGGCCAAAAGGAACGCTGTACGAGCTTTAACCGGGTCTTTCGATCTCCCTGAAAACGAGTTCCTCGAAAATTATAAGATTAGTAAAGAGATGGTGCAATATTTGAGTAGGGAGCTGAGACAGGATCTGTCTCCTAGCACATCACAGGGTCTGCCTGTTCTGGTTAAAGTAAGTTCAATTCAGGTTATGTACGCCTTCCAACTACCTTGTAAAAATAATAAGCAACGATAGTGCATAGTGGATCAAACATTATCATTCTCTTGCCCTTATCCCAATTCATTAGTGGTCGGCGCAGCATGTCTTCTTCTTCCATACTTCTCTATTACTCGTCATCTCATCAGACACCTCCTTTTCTTGCCATATCATTCTTTCGACAGTCCATCCATCTTTTCTTTGGTCTTCCTCTACTCATATACCCATCCACATTCATACTCAAACGACACTTTCCTCATTCCTCCGCATCACATGCTTATACCACGACAACCGATTACCACACAACTTTTCAGTCACCGGCGCCACTTTCAGACTTCCTCTTATATACTCATTTCTTATTTTATCCATTCGCGTAACACCACACATCCCCCTTAGTCCATCCATCCCTTTTGTCGGCCAACATTCTGATCCATACAAGACAGCAGGTCTAACCACTGTTTTATAAACCTTCCCCTTAATTTTAAGGGGAATGTGGGAGTCGTAAATTGTTCCCGTGACCTACCACCATTTCATCCATCCCGTGTTAATTCTGTGCTTTACACTACGATCTATTTCGCCATTGCTTTGCACGAGTGAACCGAGATACCGAAACTCGGAGCAGACAGGAAGAAACACGTCATCTAGCGCTATGGCTCCAGAACTGGAGAAACCACCGAAATCGCAGAACATGTATTAAGTTTTAGTTCTGCTGATTTTCAAGCCAACATTCTCCAGCTTCTGTTGCCATTTTTCCAATCTGCTCTGGATCTCAGGTCCATCTTATTATAAATATATTTATTATCCGTTGCTAAGGAAAGAATTCCTATGTCTTTGTCTTCGTGAAAACTCGAGTCTACGGCTCGCCGCATGCTCGGGCAGAAGACATGTCGAGTTGTATAGAAAAAGCTTTGTCGATTCTTGAAGAATAGAGATAGATAAACGCCATGCTACGGGGGGTGGTAAACGTTTTCGCGCCAGTGTCCCTTTCACCCTGTATAGTTAGTTAATTATAGGTGAAGCTAGTAAAAGGCAAGAAAAGACTGTGCAAAATACATTCTTTTGGGGAAACCTTTAGCCAAAAATAAAATACCTACGTTGCATGGATATCAAGAAAAACCCTTGTGACAGACAGACAAGAAAGTGACATAAGAGTTCCGATTTTCATTTATTCAGAACCTTCAATATGAGGTGACGTGATACGATGCGGTGTTTACAGACGTGCTACGAGCTTTAGGCCCGGACTCCACCAAAGCGGAGGAGTAGAACGAAGAGGAGACATGCGGAAACCGATCAATCACAGTGGTTAAAATCTACATTGCGTCTCTCGTCTCTCCTGTGATTGGTCAAATCTTGCACATTTTCTCTGCGCTCTGCTCGGCTCCGCTTTGGTGGAGTCCGGACCTTAACCTTACCTAGTCAATGCCTTGATTCTTGAAATCGTTAATTATTTATGCTTTATTAAAACACTACTTTTCTTTAATAGCTTCGTTCTACGCACCAATATCCGGCCACCAATTAAAAAGCAATTAGTATAATTATTGCACTGAAAAACGTGCTTCAAATTATTGAAAAATCAAATGGAGTAAAAATCAAACCCATCAGGATAATTGCTTGCACGAGTAACGAACTAATTGCTTTGTTTTCGAACGATGCTATTGAATCGTATCTAGTGTTTTTTCCAAATGTTGAAAATATTCGTCAAATCATATTGAACTTTTTAAATGTTAAAAGTGTCCGAGGATGGAATGGACAGCACTCATCATCATCTGCCTAGCCTTTTCCCATCTATGTTGGGGTCGGTTTCCAGTCTTACCGGAAAAAGCTAAATACTAGTATTTTACATAGAGCGACTGCCTATCTGACGTCCACAACCTGCATACTGTATACAGCTGTATCCGGTAAGACTGGAAGCCGACCCCAATAAATCTGGGTAAAGGCTACGCAGAGGATGAATTCGTCAGAACACAATTTCCGTTAACTTACATTAAAATTCTATATCAAAGCACCTCGAACTACGACCGTTTACAAGCAATTTAATCAACATTATGATGTCATTGCCAACATATCAGGACACGTTTCCAAGCAACCATTATAACTTTACCTACCCCGAAATGGTACACATTCGAAATTGAACCTTAATTTCTAAAGTTGAAAGGTTAATGGATTATTTCCGAGGTGTTTCCGAAAGATGCTTGTCATTTGGGCGTTCTAGAAGAGATTTCAATTGGATTATAGCTCTATGCTTTTAGTAACTTTCGGTATACGATTAGTTAAGGCTCTTTATCAAAGTGTTGGATCAAGCAAGAATCTTTTCCTTCTATTAAAATCCCCGTCATATGCCAGAAAACTGAAGAAATAAGTAGAGGATACATACAACGGAAAAGGAAAACATCGTGAGGAAACCTGAGTATTCTAGAACTGGGCTAGCCAGTGACCCAGCAGTGGGAACGGTATACCCTGATTATATATGTTGGATCCGGTCATTAGTACGGACATAAAATGTATCGCAAGTGCGCTGGTGGTGACGTCACGCGACCTACTTACCAGCATTATATATATTGCAAAGGATTTTGTAATCATATGAACAAGCCGTTTCGTAATCGTTTATTCAGGGTTATTGCAAAAATCCAGCTTATTTTGGGTTATCCCAAGAAAAATGTCGATGACTATGAACGCTGATCGGTTAATAGCTACATTTCAAAAGTATTATAGTTAAATTTTATTATGAACTGACTCACAGATGTATGAAGTATGTGTGATTAAAAGTTTTAAACATGCAGCCTGTAAGGGCACTGAAAAACAAATAAGTGACATTACAATACAATACATTTCACAATAATTGGTGGTGCTACCCACGATGACATGACACATCATTCTTCATTCCCCAGCACAACTACTACTATATGTCAGATCCGGTCATTAGTACGGACATAAAATGAATCGCAAGTGCACAGGTGGTGAGGTTATGCGACCTACTTACAAGTCTACCCACACCACAGCGTGCTTCTACAGAGCCCTGATGTTTACAGCTCGAGGCGAGGACGACATTCAATGTCTGATTGCGGCGGAGTAGAGACGTCCTGGAACTGTACCCGATTCATTGTGCCCCGTGTTATTGTGTTAAGTTGTAATTTCAAGTAATTTGTTAGTTTATTATAAACAGTGTATCGCACCTACGGTGTTTTCATAGCACGAAACCCATCGTCTGATCCGACATATATTTTACGAAGTGGGGGATATTTGACACACCTGTCGGTATGTATGTCATCGTATATAGGCAAACGGCTGCGACAATTTGGGTCAATGAGGTGTCGTTCGATTCATTTGGTTCCGGAGCGGATGCTCGTGAAGCGGCAGGTGACATCGCTTGATTGGTCCGCTGTTGGATTGTATTGTGAAAATTCAAACTAACGTCTGTCGTGATTTTTGATGTTCTGATTCCATTTATTTTTCAAGGCGATAATACTGTGTAATGTTTTGAATTCGTTGCTTTTTCGTTGTAGATAACGTAAACAGTTTCCAGCGGGTGCGCATTCGACGCATTTTCTAACTTATAAAACAAAATACAGAAGCCCTCAAAAAAGAGAAACAGAACGTTTTAGGAATTTTTTTATCAAGAAAAGACGACCTTTTCTTGAGAAAAAACGCAATCAAAATAGCCTATTTAACCTTAATTACTATTAATTCAACACAACAATGTACGAAACACACATTCAGTCGCAATTGAAGGAAACTCCTAAACCATTACTTCATATGTTTGAAAAATTTGAAAACGAAGAAAAAAAGCAATGTATGTTGTTTAACTGTCAAAATTAAAGACATTGCTATTTTAAGTGTTACACAATTACCCCGCTGGGCCCATCGAAATATTTGAAACAGTTCAAACGCTAAGGAAACGCAGGGCAAACTGCCATCAAAACTAACCCGAGCCATGGAGAAGAGATAACTGTAGTTAATATAAGTTAGTACCGCAATTTGTGTAAGTCAACATAGGTTGGACTTCATCGGGAATGGCTGAAGGCAAATAATTGTCGCCTGGATTTTAACGAGCCTCAGTAAGGAACTTAGATGTAGGTATCTAAGAGAAATATTAACCACGTGGTTCGAGTATTTTTTTATTACAAGCTTTTCTATAACTTGCACTGTTTTTAGTGTGAAATGGCTCACACGACAAAAATTATATATGGTGTTAAAAATAATTGTCCTTAATGTAAAATCAACAAAACAGTTTGATGTGCAAGTAAGCAATAGTTGCACATCAAACATCAAAGAAGTTGTAAGTCACTGTAAAGCTAAACTGTCTGCTGGCTGAGCTGATTACGCTTGGCGAGCCGAACACGATCGGAGCACGAATTCGCTTAGCGTAGACGGACTTCGAAGCCTCGACCGAGCACTCCCAAGGGAATTTGTCCTTCGTTTGTGCTCCGCTCGTGTTCGGCTCGCCTAGCATAGACGCAGCTTTAGGAACATAAGATGAGCAAATTTAAAGATTTAACAACTCAGCACACGCTTTAAATGTGTTACAAAGTAGTAGAAGTTTCCAGTATACTTTTCTTTTTATTGAAAGTACTCTACCGGAACGTGAAACAGACTTAGAAAGTCCACAAAGCAGACTCCAATGAAGCCTGTAGCTTAGCGCGCTCGTTGTGCTTTAGTTTTATTTTCGAGTGCGACACTCACACTGATTTACTGTGAGCAGGGCGAGTGCGAGAGCGAGTAATTACTACAAGGAATCATCTTTCATTCTACTCGTACCGACCGGGATACTCCGTTCTTAATTTTCTACTGCTGCATCATGATCGAGTCGGCTTGCCACGATTCGAGCCAAGCCGCTTTTTCATGAACTCATACTTAACATAAATATTATCTACTCTATTATATTTTATTTTGCCGCCAAATCATGCCGACTCGAACATGTACATAGCTCCTTAACTTATCCTTACTTTTTAGGGTTCCCAACCAACGGGACACTGTTCATCCGTCTGTCTGTCAGCAGGCTGTATCTCATGATCCGTAATAGGTAGACAGTTGAAATTTTCACAGTATGTGTATTTCTGTTGTTGCTATAACAATTATAGATTAAAAATTAAAGGGGGCTACGATGGTACGGAACCCTTCCGACTCGCACTTGGCTGGTTATTCTGTCCTTGGGACCTCGATTTTGTGCAGATAAGCTATTAGTCCGATTGCAACGCTTAAAACTATATTTGAAACCGCTAGAACACTGCTAGAAGTTCCAGCTACTGCCAAAAATATACGCAATATTTCCTGACTGCAAAACGAAAGCTGGCACAAGGGAGGTCGCACGAGGCAGCGGCCGAAAACATGACACGCGGGGTTGCGATAGTCGTGGAGAGGATCCGGCAATTGGGTCTCGAGGTGGCATCTAGGACTCGTCCTCGACAGCCGGTGGAACTTCGTGGAGCACTTCCGACGTTTGGCTCCCAAACTGGAACGGACAGGGGCTGCCTTCAAGAGGCTCTTGCCCAACCTGAGGGGTCCAAACGCCTCCTGCCGGAGGCTCTACGCAGGGGTCGTACGGTCCATGGCCCTTTACGGGGCCCCGGTGTGGGCGCGTTCTTTGAGGCGGCAAGCCGCCCAATACCTGAATGCGCCCCAAAAGGTGATAGCCATAAGGCTAATCCGGGGGTACCGCACGATCTCCGGCGAGGCGGCTAGCCTCCTTGCCAGATTGCCGCCATGAGATCTGGAGGCGATAGTCCTCGCGCGCCGGCACGAATGGCGCGCGGAGGCACTACGTCGGGGGGAAACTCCGCTGCCAGACCACAGACCGCTGCGCTGCCGCTGCGCTGCCGCGCTGCCGCTGCGGGTACAGACCTCCGGCGTGATCTCATGGCGACATGGAGAGAGCGACTGGTGCAACCCCGTGCAGGGCACGCTACCATAGTGGCGATAAGTCCCCTCTTTGAGGAGTGGCTAGAGAGGCGCCACGGCGCCCTCACCTACCGCCTGACGCAGGTCCTCACCGGACACGGTTGTTTCGGGAGGTTCCTGCACTGAATCGGGCGGGAGGAAACGCCCGGGTGTTTCCACTGCGAGGATCGTCCGGAGGACACGGTGGAGCACACTGTAGAGGTCTGCCCCGGTTGGGCGGAGCACCGCCGTGCCCTTGTAGCGGCGATTGGCGGCGGCGATCTCTCGCGTCCGGCCCTGGTTCAAGCCATGGTCCGGAGCGAGAGGGAATGGGAAGCCGTCACCACCTTCTGCGAAGCAGTCATGCTAGTGAAGGAGGTGGCGGGACGTGAGAGGGAAAGAACCTCACGTCCCAGCCGCCGCGGGAGACGCCCTGGGCGTCGGGGGTCACGTGGTGGCTCCCGGCCACCGTAGGCGCAGGCCTGTGGTCGGCGAGTTATGGGCTAGCTCGCCGTCCGGCCGACTTATGACGACGGGCCGTGTCGACGGCGCGTTCGTGTTCCACGCGCGCCTCAAAGAGATGTCAGCAACCACGTAGGGGTCCGCATGGGCCGATGCCTGCCAGGGCTGCGGGACTGCTCGAAGGAGATACCGTGGCCCTGGAACACAAAGGGCAAAGAAGGAACATGGATGGGTTTTAGTCAGTACAAGTCTGACACTCCCTTCCGCTCCGCCCAGAGTGGGGGGGGGGGGGTCATTTGATGATTTCACATCCGAAAAAAAAAAGCTGACAAAAATATAAATAAAACCGTAAAACTCTTTCCGTGTCCATGTCATTGTTATGACACGTGTCTGTATTATTCTCGCCTTTAAGTGCTTTCGTTCAGCAACCGTAATGTTTACATTGTAAACGTGCGCGAGACCGGCACGCAAACTCACTCACATTGATCGTGAAATAATAAACACTGAAGTATTCACACCTGAAGCCTTAACATTAAACTTTTACTGTCAATTACGGGATATCTTCCGTGGTTATTCATTATTCTGAGCTCCCGTTATTTCAACGCTGTTTCAAACGCCATGAACGCGGGATGACTCAAGCCTTAACATTGTTGTCTTTTTCTTGTAGATAATAATAAAGTGTAAGATGTTAATTTCTAGCTTAGCGCCAAGTTTCGTCGCTCAATAGAATGTGCCCTCAATATTCTGTTGCAGTTTTTTCCATTGTCTTTTATCCGTCGTTTGATAGTTTTTTGTATGGAAAACTTTCAAGAATTCTCTGGGATAAGGATTTCAGCAAATCGATTTCCGTAATTAAAATCACTCAAAATCTAGTTGGAATCTATGTCCGAAACTAAATGACAAAAACTTGTCATAAACAAAGGAACATTATAGATTTTTTTTTAAATTACAGCTTCATAACTAACTGTAAAAATCTTGGAAGTTAAATTTGAAGCACTTTCCGGTTTCCGATTGACCTGAAATTTTGCATACATGTGTAGTTTGGATGACAATGTATGGTTAGCTAAGTGGCTTAATTCTAAATTCAACATGGCGGACTCCTAATGATGGCTCACTAGTTATTTTTTATACATTCCCATAATATGGGTATCAAATGAAAGATTTTGCCAAGAAGAATACGAGAAAGCGTGTTTTTGAATTTTAATGCCATACACAATGTTCTTATCACCCTAATTATGGGTATCTCTCCTCTGGTTTTGGAATCAGAATCCAGCTTTATTAATTTCTTCTCCATTAAAAACAACGTTCATCAATACAAAACCGTCTAGATTCAATTCCAGTAACTCATGCGCTTTTTGTCTCCAGTACCAAATGGGTCAAGGCACCCGTAATCCAGCGATCTCCAATTCATGAGCGATCAAAAACAAATGTAAGCCAATAATAAACGGATCAGTGAGTTCATTCAATTTGATGGTTTTATTTATGTTGGATTGTTGGCTTATGTTGTAAGCTGGGGGTTAAGTCTTGGCTTTCGAGTCTTGATTCTTGATGCATCAGCTTCGGTTAGGGTTGTCAGACATTTTATGAAAGTTTTACTGGTTTATTTTTAATCAGTATCAATGCCCAGCCTCATCCACATTATGTTTGGGTCTACGTGATCGATTCCGCTATTTTTCATCCTTTATAATAATATACAAGGATTGTTGAGTAATTAAACTGGCGTTGACTTTATTTAGCTAGGACACATCAACAACACAAGCTTTGTCAATTTGTGGCGTGTATGTCACCTCGCTTCACTACCGTCTGACCTTTGACAAACACGGCCTTTCGACTGCCTTTGAAGTAACTTAGTTACGGTAACTAGTAGATTCCTTATCACAACTTTACCTTACCGTAAACCAGTTTAGGAGATTCCTTGAAAAATCTCTACTTCTTCAGGAGTTACGTAGGAAATATACTTATAATGTGTCTATTGTTTATGTATCCTTGGATACTATGGTGAACAGTAAAACTCTAACTTAAATTGAGTTGCTCTGAAAAGAGAACATTTTATTTAGTGACAAAAACAAGTTTTAACACTAATACATTCTTTAACCTTAATTAATAACAAACTCACCTGAAAAGAGAAACAACATTGAAAGCCATTGTTTCACCAGTTCTTAATCAGTATTATTTAAATATTCATATTTCAATCTAATTTTCATAACCTAATTTGCATGCGGTATTCAATACGTCAATCTGACAGACAGCTCAGAAACGACCAAGTTCACTCACAGATAACTTATACATCAAAGTTATTACGCGGCAAATTCAAACATACTTAAATGAAGTGTCAAGCACTTTGTTTACATACTAATAATACTCTTGCGTATAATCAAGTATCTTGACTTGGTTCGCGAGGTTGTCGACATGTGGGATGTGGACTCAGCGATCATTGTACCGGTAGTCGTATCAGCCCATGGCTTACTCGCCAAGAGCCTCGACCGAGGCTTTCGTTAGGCAGCTGGATCAAGGGCTTGATTCAGAAAGTGGAACTCCTGGACTCGGCTCGAATTGTTAGGAGGTTCCTCTCTCTGGAGCCTTGACCGCCGCCGGTAGCTTGGACCCTGTTCCCAATACCGGTGGGCTACTATTTTGATATTGTTTTGTTTAAGAATATTTAAAATTGTGAATCATATGTATTAAATGAATAAAGGGAATCAAAATCTAGCGTATTACGTATAGGTATCTAGTATTTTTTTTTAATATTTATTGTCGCGAGATAATTAGTAATTCATACAGATTAAAAAAGGAGGAGCTCGTGTCTAAATAATAACAGCCACTCGGGTCGATCATTCAGGTTATGCCGCGCTTGCCTAAGTTGGTCCGTACCGAATTTCCTCCGTGCCTCGGAAAGCACGATAAGCCGTTGGTCCCGGCTGTCTGCTTGAAAGTCTAACAACCCGTCCTACCAAGGGGTATCGTATTACCTATTACTAACTGTGTTGTGGAGGTCAGATAGGCAGTCGCTCCATGTAAAATGCTGGTATTGCATCCGGTTAGATTGGAAGCTGACCCCAACATAGTTAGAAAAAGACTCGGCAGGATTCACACACAAGCAGTCCAGTCTGCTCACGATACAGCGCTATATAAATTCATACGTGCCACAAAGGTGGTGGTGATATACATTATTCTGTAGCCAACTTGTTTTTATTTCTAAAGGTGACTAAGTATCGTAAGCACTTTTCTACTGAATCAAGTTTACTTATTCAACGATCAGGAAAAGTCACAAATTAGTTTACGAAGAAAATTGTTTCTTATTAAAGGATTAGGAGAGCACTCAAGATCCTAACAAAAATAACAGGTTATCACTTAGAACTAAAGCTAACCCTTTCAAAGCTGGGGACTAGCATTGGGCTGAGCTAATTAGATATTTTAGGCTATTGAACTGGTATCGACATTAAGGGGTGAATCTTTTTTATTGATAAAATTCACCCTTAGTGTTATTAGATCCTGGGTTCGATTCCCGGGTCGGTCAAAGTGTTATTGGGTTTTTAGAAATTTCTCAGTAGCAGCCACGGAGTCTGGATTTGTGTCCGGTTGATGGCAATAGGCTCGCCCTCTATTATATGGGACGTTAACATAACTAGCGAATTGTGGGTGTACACCTCTGCCTAACACTTCGCGGATTAGAGGAGTGATGTTATGTTATTAGCCATTGCTTTCTTATTACGAGATTTTATGATATATGACAGAAAGCCGCCAAAAGTTAAACGTTGACCCACTCTAGGAATTTCTCCTGTTTCGTGGGTCCGTTTACAAACATTTAAACTCACATACAAAAACAGCTAGACCCGGAACAACTACCTGTAGGTATACAAAGTTTGTTTAACGCAGCAGCCAATCGCTCAGCCACTGCGCAAACCGTAAAAAGCAAATTTGCATAAGACCTACACTCACCATTGGGTAACCCAAGGATGCTTTCTTTGGCCTGTCGTTCGTCTCTTCCTTTTGTTTTCATTTTTTTCTAACCAAACCATTTTTTATCTTATTATCATTTTATTCAATTACAACTACATCACAAAAAAGTCTTACTATCTAAACTATTTTCATAAAATAGAATAAAAGGAAAAAGGACCAGATTGTTATTCACTTAACCCAAAGTAAATTACTATTCCATAGCCGTTGGACTGATACAAATGGAAATGTCAAAAACTGAGCAATCACTATTTGAGTGATGACACGACCGTTACAGACTTATTCGAAAAACGAACAAGTTGAAACCCAATTTCCATCGCGTACTGGCCACCAAAACACGTATAATGAATGGAATATTGAACGAACGTTATTTTGAGCTGGAAAGTCTTTTGTTTTTTACCCCTTCACTTCGTTCATTCGTCGGTCAGAAAAACAATTCATAAATGCATTGTTTTCTGACCAAAGACTAATATTTTTTGAAAAATAAAAGGAGTTTTGCAAACAAACATCGTGATTCCGGAAAAACAATCACATATCCTTTCATCTAGCTTGTCTTTGACATATTGATAGATTGATGACGATAACAATAGAGTGGCTATCAAGCTATACCAGACAGCCTGAAAGGAGTTTGATTTACAATTTCTAGGAATATTACGTGTCTTGTTTGTGTTGACCGCAAGCAAAAAAGTTGAAAAGGCTCGGTCGTTTCTAAGATTAGGTTTACATTTCCATATTATGCCTACTTCTTCGGGGACTACAAATCTAAAACCAACATACAATAAATTAATAAAAAATTATAATAATATCAGCCTATTATTGTCCCACTAGCCAAATTAGCCCCGAAAGCTTCCTCACGATGATTTTCCTTCACCGATTTTAGTGATGGCGGCGATAAGGTCGGCTGTTCCATTAGCTGAATGCACTACGCAAGAACGCCTTCTTTCCCCCATTGAAAAACATCCCTTAATAACATTATAACAACTAATGTTTTCCACTAACGCATTGCTATAGAAATATTCCCGAAAAGCGCATATTGATGAATAAAAAAGTCGCATTGATACCTGCCTGGATATCAACTCACCACTTCGTGCGTGAGAGACGAGGCCTTAGACCGCAATCGGAGGGGCGTCTCTTTCAGCGAGCAGCCGGGCGTTTAATGGAATTACCAATTTAACACCCCGCTGTACGTTGCAAGAGACGCCTTAACCAAAGGGCCATCACGATATTACGGTTCGGTCTGACTACGGCCAAAATACGGATCGGTTGCGAACACACATACTCACACACAACTTCAGTGGAGTATCTATCCATGTTCGGTGTCCGGAATCACGTCCGTAACTTATCCGTACCGGTTTAGCCAAACCTTTTTATCCATTTACCCGGCCAAAATGCAATACCATTCTATTGAACGATATTAAGGGAAGTGTAAAACCGAACAACAAAACCCGAGGCCCTAGTACGAGCGCGCGGTGTAAACATAACGTAAATACGTCAACGTATTTTACGTATTTGAATCAAAACTACAATTATCCTAAATCATTATTGTTAAATTATTCACATGCACAATCAGTATCATCGACAGATATGAATAAACTCTTAAAATTATGAAAATACTAGCTTATGCCCGCGGCTTTGACACGTAAAGTTCGGTAACTGTCCCACGCGATCATAAAACCGGGATAAAAAGTATCCTATATGTTGTTTATTTATTTATTTATTTGTTGTTTATTTAGTTGTTAATTCAGGTTATAATTTATCTATGTGTCAATTTCATCGAAATCCGTTCAGTAGTTTTCGCGTGAAAGAGAAACAAACATCCATCCATCCTCACAAACTTTCGCATTTATAATATTATATATGTCGGAACCGGTCATTAGTACGGTCACAAAATGAATCGCAAGTCCGCTGGTGGTGACGTCACGCGACCTACTTACAAGTCTACCCCCACCACAGCGTAACTTCTACAGAGCCCTGATTTTACAGCTCGAAGCGAGGAGGACATTGAGCGTCCCATGGCATTGGAGTTAAGACGTCCTGGAACTGTACCCGATTCATTGTGCCCCGTGTTATTGTGTTAAGTTGTAATTTCTAGTAATTTGTTAATTTATTATAAACAGTGTATCGCACCCAGTGTATTTCCATTGCACGAAACCCATCGTCTGCCCTCATGATGTACGAGCCTAACAGAATAAATTGTGACAAATCCGACATATATTAGTAAGACTAATTAGATAAGATGGTATGTGAAACGGATATTTTTAACCGACTTCCAAAAGGAGGAGGTTATCAATTCGTCAGATTTTTTTTTTTAATTTCAAATTCGACGTAATTACGTTAAGTTTACACCGCGCGCTCGTGCTAAGGGCCCTAGTGTTAAGCACCTATTCACAGGGTTTACGACCAGTATACATTATACAACCGTAGATACTGCGCATATCAACATTATACGATTATTGCACTGTGAACTGCCCATACTTCACTTGTTATTTATAAAGATTACATAGTGTATGTAATGAAAAGCGGTGAGTACTTTCCATAGTGTTATCAGTATGACGTTTTCAATTTCGAACGCATGTTTTCAAACGCTTATAAGATCACTATCTTATAAGCGTTCTAAAGGACATCACGTAATTATTCTAGAACCGCAAGATTAAAATTATCGGTTATAACAAATAACATGTCCCATACTTTTGTTCTACACCAACTGTGTGGAAACCTAAATAAATATTTGAAAAATTTTACAAAAAAAATTTTTTTCAAATATTTATTTAGGTCAACAAATCTCAAAAATCATTTAGCTTTCCACACAGTTAATTAACTATTTATAGAAGATAACTCATAAATAGAGATCGGATATTCGGATGCATTTTTACCTAAAGTACATTTTTTTCCGGCTACGGGTACAAAAGTGTGGAGGCGGCTTTTATACTCTATATATTTTTTTTCCGATTTTGCGGAATTTCATAAAAAAGGATGTTTAAAATGTAGTATTAATAAGAATAAAAAATATTTCTATTCTCTTTAAAACTAGGCAAGAATTTTTTGGAACCACGTAAAAAATCACTTCAACTTTAAAATTTTGCTGTTAAATAACTAAATTCAAATGTTTCTGCTATAAACTGGAAATTATGACTGGGCTTATAGCAATGATTATTTTGATACTTGAACTCGCGCTCCATACTAGTCAAACTTTAGGTAAACATGCATCCAAATATCCGATCTCTACTCATAAACAACTCAAGCAATGTCAATACAATTCATTTAAGAAGGACCACTGGAGTTTCCGCAACCAAATAATTAAAAAAAATCACGTAAATCGCACCAGAAATCACAGAGTTACGAGGTAAAAATATTTAAAAAAGAACAGCTCAATTGAGAACCTTCTCCTTTTTTAAAAAGAAATCTCACCAACATTTTACATGAAAAATTACAATTTTCCCGGCTTTTGACGTTCTAATAACAAAGAGAAACTTTACCAAGATAATCCGACAATACACTTAACCTAATTATTTAACACCAAACTCCCCGAAGACAGCGGCCCTCGTTCAGGTAACGTTTCAAATGTTTACTAACAACAAGCTTCTAGCGAGAATTATACAATTAACTACTTACACGTGGCACACATGTAAAAGGGGATTATTTATTTACAAAACATAACATTACGTCTACAATCCTAAAAAGGGTTGAGCAGAGGTGTACCTAATAGTACAGTCATGTTTCAAAAGCTATTTTTTCGTAGGGTAACAATTGCATGTTTGAGATAAGGTCATTTTCATATAATTTAATTATTGCAGTATAAGTTCCAAAATACTATATGTTCGTACCAACATTAAATTAAAAAAAATATAGTAGGAGAAAATCACTTTTGGTGTATGTTGGTAAGTGTATACATATAAGTGGTCGTGACTGTACACCTCAATTTGACCAGTTATGTTTCAGTCACATGTGAGAGAGGGCCAGCCTATCATCAAACGGACACAAATCAGACACTGTGGGTTCTACCGAGAAATTCCTGACGGAGAAACTCAATAACACTTTGTCCGACCTGGGAATCGAACCCAGAACCTCATACTCAGCAGTAGCGCCTGCAATAGACCAAGAATAGAAATTACCTAGTATTACACTTGGCTCGCGTGTTAAAGGCGATAAGTTATTTATATAAACGCTTTTAGTACAACACTAAACAATGACATCAAGGATGCATGGAAACTAAGCGAGAAGTTAGTTGGAACACGGCTCTTACCACCTGGCCACGAACTACACGTTCAAGCGTCACGACTGCAGGAAAATAGATTATAGAAGTTGATAAAACGATGCCATGAGTCACTGAGACGACTACGGACAAAATTAAATGTCGTACGAGTGTGTAGCTTGACGCTAGTCGCATGACCTAAGGTTGTGAAAGAGACTTAAGGTAGACTTCTGGAAAAAACTCAGGAGCCCGGAAAATTGCTTACCTCTCGAGTAGGAATTTGCAATTTCCATAATTATTACGGGTTGCGGGTCCAAAAGTGGCATGCTCCGCGACTTTTTATAGTTGATTAAGTTTTTTCTTAAAGACATAAAAACCGTGGAAATTCAGACTTCGAGACATCAAGACGAGGACGACAATAACTGGCGAAATGTGGGTGCTAACGGTACACCTTTGGTTACTTCTCTGACGAATACAAGCAAATATTAACTGTAGGAATCACAGATATAGATATTCCTAGATAACGCAAGTATCACGATCCGAATGAAAACCAAACGTGCCATTTTTTACCTAACCTACCATGATGCCATAAGCCCTATTTAGTTACTATACAAACAAGTTACTATACAAAATAGACTACGTTTTTGTTCTTTAAATATCTAGAAGTAAGTTCTCGAGTCGCAGCTATTATTATTAGCAAGCTGCGACAGTAGCCACGTTAAGCATAAAATGCTCAACCCGGGCACGCGAAGTAGGTGTTCTTCCGTTATCTGTTATTAATATTATAAAAGGTAAACTTTTGTTTGTAAGTTTGTATGCAGGGGGTAATCTTCGAAACCAATGATCCAATTCTAAAAAAAAATACTAACAGAAAGATACATTATCCGTGGGTGCTACAGGCTATGAATTATATTTATATCATGCATATTAGCCGAGCAATTTCAAGTTTTACGGACAAAATCGCGGGCGATGTACTAGTCTAGGTATATCTATATCTGTGGTAGGAATGGTACCGCGCACGACACGCACAATACACTCTTAATTGCATTTATTTGTCGCCAATCCCCTTTTAGCAGCACAACAATCAAATGCAAATGATCTTGTTCCATTCGCACGTGTATATTCCCCGGACACTAGGACCAAGGTTCGAATCTTTTATTCAATCGAACACGCTGTAAAAGATACGCACCAGAAAGATACGTTATCTTGTGTAATATTCTAATGTAATTGGACTTTGGGTACCTTTTATTACAGGTCTGAAAATATGTGGGCTTCTATCTATATGAAACGAAACCTTTTCTTTTTTACATTTGTGTTTTTTTTTTTTACATTAGGGGTTGAACCCAGCGATACTGAGGTGAGGAAAATGAGATAAAAATGAACCCTCCCCGATCATCATTACTGAAAAAACGTTTTTGTAATGGGCTGTAAAATAATTGATAACGTTGAAAATACATTCTCGATATACGTGAAGCTAACTAAATACCCGATTCCCGTATCTTTTCCAAGTTCTCTTTGTTTCGATTTGGCTCTATTTCTATTTCTATTTTTTTAACCTTTTGGATATTGAAATATGATTGAGTATTTTTTTAGCGCAGTGATAGCTATAAATATTTTATTTCACACTAGCACTTCGCCCGCGACTTTTCCTGCAAAAAATGTGATAGCTCGGCTGTATGATATAAAGTAATTTACAGCCTATAGCACCCACGAATAATGTAGATTTCTGCCAGTGAAAGAATTTTTGAAACAAACAAAATTTTACCTCTCTATGGGGTGACTGGTAATTAGTGACCGATACTTAAGCACGTGATTGTTCTCATAATAACAAACAACTTTCCCAAAGAAACTTTTTTTTATACTCTTGTACTTTTATCAAAAATAAAACAACAGCCGTTTAAAATTCACGCGCTTTTGGCCTATCAGCTGTTAGCCACGTGACGCCGTTCTGTCACCCACTGTGCTCTGCCTACCCACTGTTGCACGGTACGATAGTAATAAGACAGAACGGCGTCACGCGGCTAACAGCTGATAGGTCATAGGCTCGCGAACGCGTGTTTCATACGGCTGTTGTGTTATTGGGATAAAAGTGAACGGATAGTATAAAATTTTTTTTTTTATGGGAAAGTTGTTTGTTATTATGAGTATAATCACGTGCTTAAGTATCGGTCACTAATTACCAGTCATCCTATATAATGTAGAAGATTGAAGATAGAAGAAGATAGTATAGATAGGCTTACACGGGCACTTATAAAACGTCGAGAAAAGGTGCACGATTCGGGTTGATCGTTTTCTAAGGAGAAGAATCAGTCTAATATAAAACCTCCCAATGATCACAGTTCCTAGTTACGAACCGAAGAAATAAAGGAGGAGATTCTTAAGTCAACCCGAATAAAGGGTGTTAAAAATACACTTAACGAAGCCGAAAGGCACTGGTTCTCACCGTCACTGCGATCCTTTTTTTGTACTGGACCATACCTGGGAACCTTCTAGTTACGGAGATATTGGAGGTCAAAATTTCAAATTTTTCACAAATTTAAAAAAAATACTAGTTTTTAAGGTACTTTTCTTTAATTACGTTCATGACCCCAAAGCATCCATCAGCACAATGTTTTAAGTATGCTACATTGAATTTTACCGTAAAACGTGATTTTACTCCCCAAAAAAAAGTTTAGTTAGTAAGTTTGGTTAGTTTGATGTACATAATGCTTGGTTGACGGTTTCGGGTCCGTTTACACCCTGTATGACCGTGTCGTGACGCAAGTTCATACATTATTCCGATTTTTTTAACAGACGAGATGACGCAATTATCCTTCCACGTCACGTTATTTTTCCAAGAAATTTTAAAACTTACAGTTAGGAAAGAACATAGATTATAATTATAAACTTTTATAAGTACCTAAGTATATTTTTATCAAGGCTCGCTTGAGAAAACAAGAACAAATGGCCCAAAGGACAAGCTTTAAATTCAGAAATATGTCTCTTGAAGATTAATGATAAAAACCACCTTCTCGCAGTTATAATAAGAGCCAATTTAATAATGATTAATAACCTCAACATTTTACAGAGTCTTAATACAAAACTTTTTATAATCGTTTTGTAGCTTAATATGGAAAATAATTGGTTTTTTTAATTTGTGATTTATGTGCTAATTTGTTGTGGAAAGTTAATGTGTTTTATAGACAGTTATTAATGGCAAGGTATTTACAAATACTTAAACGAAAATAAAAAAAAAGCCTTAGACAAGCCTTAGATAATTAAAAACACATTAAACACAACAGCTACTTTATGTACCACTACTGTACGTGAAGTTTATATAAATAGCTTAAAAACTTGACGCTTCTGATTTCAGGAAATTGGAAGGTTTGTTCAACAGAATAAACTGCGAATATTAGATATGCATACGGTTAGCGAACTAAATGCCTTTGCAGGGCAAATACATAAAATAACATCACGCCTGTAATCCCCGAAGGGTCAGGCTGAGGTGTACCTAAAAGTACAACCACATTTCGCCAGTTATGTTTAAGTACCATATAATAGGGGGCGAGTCTATGGCTATCAACCGAGCTCAAATCCAGTCTCCATGGCTGCTACTGAGAAATTCCTGATGGAAAAACCCAATAACATTTTGCCCGACCCGGGTATCGAACCCAGGACCTCATGCTCAGCAGTCACACTTGCACTACAAGACCAACGAGGCAGTCAAATACTTTCCGCCTAACCTACTCACATGAAGTCAAACATGCCTTTTGGAATTTCCGCCCGCCATTTGAATAAAACAGGACATACAAATATTTATCCCAACACATCTCATTCCGCGACTCAAAGGACCCAGCCTCGTAAGGCAAAAAGCGGTAACTCAAAAAATGTTTGTTTCAAGAAATCAGCCATTTAGTTCAAAAATGCGATATGCACAATTCTGTAAGTGATATTTTTAAATTAAAGAACTAATTATTTTGATAAACGAAACTAAGCGAGATAATTGAAAGTGTCAGATACCGCTTGGCTCTTGGTTACGAGGGCAATTGATAGGATACCGGCTCATTACCTAGCTGCCTCGTTACCATTGCAGATAACACGTTTTCACGCTGGGAGCTAGCGAACTTATTTAAGTTACAAAATGGAATCCACTCGCTTAGGTTTTGTCGTTACATATTGAATGTTGATTAAGTTTTAATAAGAGGACAAAGTGCCTCGTTGGTCGCAAGCGCTACAGCTGAGTATGAGGTCCTGGGTTCTATTCCCAGATCGGGCAGTGTTATTGCGGTTTTCTGCCTGGAATTTCTCAGTATGGCCATGGGCCCACCCTCTATTACATGGGTAAATATCAAACATAACTCGTAAAATGACAGTGTACTGAAAACCTCTGCCTAACCCTACTAGGATTACTGGCGTGATGACACGTAGTATAGACATTGTCGTTAGAGATTGTATGTTTTTAAAGTTTTAATAAAAGGGCCAAAAAGGTTGGTTTCGTTTCGTGAAATATTTTTGTGCTTTGTGGTTGATATTTGAAACAAACAAAGTTTCAATTCCCTATACAGTCCGTTAAAAGTAAAAGCCGATTGAAAAGTTGCTTTTATAATATTATTGTTCGAGAATTTTACCCAAATATGCCAAAAAATATCAATGAGTATGTTCAATACTTTGTTCTTTAACCGACTACGGCGTAGCCAAAAGGAAGGGTTATGATTTTAGCAGTCTATGTATGTGTGTTTGTATTTACGTATGTTCCTCCGTAACGCCTAAACTATTCATCCGATTTTGATGAACAAGGTGTCAATCGATTCGTTATTATGGCCCGGCTAACATAGGCTATATTTTAACTGACTTCAACAGAAGGAGGTTTCGAATTTACCTTGTAAACACCGAATTTAATTAGAGCGTGATTTTACATTAGTCGGGTTCTTTAGTTGTAGTACACAACACAAATTCTTGTTATGCCATTCTGATGACTTGAACATTCATTACATATTATCGTGCCTCGGAAAGCACGTTAAGCCGTTGGTCCCAACTGTCATTTGTAGATCTTTGATGTTTTTTTCACATTACTTGTAGTCACTACTCCGAAAGTCTGACAACCAGTCTTACCTCGTATCACCCAGTATAACTGGGTTGTGGAGATCAGATATGCAGCCGCTCGGTTAGACATATCAGGCAGATGATGATTAAGTAAAATAAACCACATTTTTGACTGTCACTTACCGAAACTTAACTTTATATCGAGTTCCAGAAGTGCTCGTAGCAAAAGACTAAGAAAGAGGGTAGTCAGTTTTGTCTGCACCTAATAATTTAATTACCATCCACCCGCATTCTGCAGTCATCACAGTCATGTCGCTTGCAACAGCACATCGTCGAGATACCAGGAGCTCATAATAGTTGAAAATCACGGAAGAGATCCCGTAAGTGACAGTATAAGTTTAGTTATATAAACCGTGAAAGCTTAAAAAATTAAATACTTTAAACCAAAACCTGGATTCAAGATTGGTCTATTCTTGTAACTGTCATTCGCAGACCATCATGGATACAAATGGGTCATTAATATTTGAAAAAGATTATTTTAGATAATCCAGAAAATATTTCGTTACTTTACATTAATGTTAACGCGTTGTGAAGAGATTCGTAAGTAATTTAACCCTTTTCAATGTGAGTACATTGAAAACCCTTTTAATAAGCTCACGCTCTTATTTTAGTAGGTAAACAGAGTAAATGTATTGTTGCGAGGTCTGAGAGTGATTTTGCGGTAAAGATCACCATCATCTACCTAACATTTTCCTAACTGTGTTGAGCTTGTTTCAGGCCATCACTTTACATAGCACAATTTAATTACGACAGTATAATGATAAAATTAAATTAATCTATTAACAACTATAAGTATAATCAAATTGGTACAAAAACGAACACTAAAACTAGCTCACGTTAAGTGCGAAGCGAGGCCTAAATCACCCCTGATGCAACTTCCCTGTGGTGCGGCAAGCAAAAAAGTGAATTTCTCTGTCGTGCGAATGGCATAGCTTTGGTTTGGTCCAGTGTAGGAAAGAGATAAATATATATTTGAGATCACTAATGGTTCCGGACTCGGTGGTGTACCTACCTTGGTACCGGATGTCTTAGGCCTCGTGCCGCACTGAATTAATATAATTTTAATGCAGTGCGGAACGAGGCTAAAACGTCCCATATCCCCCCTGACCTCGTACCGCACTCAACGCGAACTTCCCGCGACCAGTGTTGTGCATCACGTCGATTGGAGAGCACGTCCTTTTACAGCGCCGAACATGTCTAAACGATGTCGGAAGAAGTTAATTTTGAAAAACCCAGAAACAGAGCCAAAACAGGTAAGTTTTTAATGAAAAAATCTTCAGTAAGTACCTAGTTTTTTCTTATCTTGGTAGCTATGTACCTAAAGTAAGTGTAAGATATTATTACTTAAGTATATTATACCTAAAGATATTATTGGTAATAACGATTATTGACGTACCTAATACTTTGCAACATATCTAGAATTACCTATTATTCTATATCGTGATAATAATGTTATTATTATTAGGACTTAACACTTAATTGATATTTTTGTAGGTAGTGAAAAACTCCACAAGAAACGCAAAGCAGCCGTTGACAAAACAGGTAAGTAATATAATTAATATTTCAGTAGTTCTTTGTCTAGGTTTTGAAAGTAGGTATATATATATATGTCAACGTGTTGAAGCTTTCATAAACTAAGCTTGACATTTGGTCATTATTAAGTTATTTATTATTGTTTCCTTTTAATTATTCTGAATTTAAGCTACCTTACCTACCTACTCTTTCAACATTTTAAGTATAAAACAAACACATTCATTTGATGCAGTTAAACCTACATTATCATTGTTATTCTCATCTACGATCTAACCTAAGTAACAATGTCAGTTTTATTACGTTATCTTTACATTTTTGTTATTTTTCAGCACCTGAAAGCGCACGCCATTGCCTCGAAAAGGGTGAAAAAAGGAGAAGATGTGTTGGTTGTTACCAAAAACTACGCACATTTTTACCATCTCGTGAAGCTGATAAAAAATCCAAAAAGATTTTGACTTAGTGCACTCAGTGCAAAAAATCTTATTGTCTACCCTGTTTCAATGAAAAACACTCATAAATAAGTACAACATATATATTGAGATTTTTATAAAAAAAGTATATTGATACTGATTTTTTAATGTTAATTCAAGTTCTAATAATTGTATTTTTAAAGCCCGAGGCAGAATAAATAGGACAGTTTCTTTTCTACTTCTGGTTGCCTTTTTTTTCTATTCTGTGAACCGCATTAAGATTTTCATATACAAATAGAAAGATTAAACCTTATGCATAAAACGTAATCCATTATTTTCCAATAATAAGTCTGTAATAGGTGCCTCTTAATGGTGTAGAATGGAACGCTTCGTGCGCGAGTCCGACTCGCACTTGGCCGGTTTTTTTTTCTTTATGGCGCCTTCAAGCACAATTTAGATTATTTAAAAAAAAAATGTATCCTTTGATAGCTTTGTGTTGTTTTGCCAGGTTTTGCCCTTAAAACGATCTAATGAGATATAATTGATCAAAATCGGTCAAGTCGTTGCGTAGTTAAGACAGTTTAAAAACGTCGATATTATTTTTCCCATCACTAATCGCAGCGAAAATTTGCCCTTTTTCAGTGCGTTACGAGGTGTATAAGATCCCATATTTTGTTTTGCTAATAATTCCTAAACTAGCCATCAGATCCCGGGGCGACGGTGGATTAGGGTTCATCAATTCACTGTCTATATCAATAAGGACCAAATTTCTCATTTATCTTTGATTTCGCGCCAGAAAATGGATTTTAGTCTGTAAAAGGAGGTGGGGTCTAATAGACCGCGTGTCGCCCTAACGTCTGGTCACGGTACGGGCCGATTATACCTCGTGCCGCAGGAACGGAAAGTATGCAAAAATTGGTGCCGCAGCTAACGTGTTAAATAAATATGTACAAATAGATACGAGGGGATTACATAATCCATCCACACTTCCACAAATTTTTGTGTCTGTGTAATTAAGTATCGTTAAATAATCCGACATTACAAAACTACATTTTTATTAACAACAATAGTTCCCTATGCTACTGATATCTTTACGTTTAATTATGAAAAATCATACGAAGGTAGACGGTTCCAAATTCCAAGGAGAATACACATCAATATTTGTTCCGACGCGACGCAGTTATTAAAGTTACCCGCAGATTCGAACACCAAAAACAGACTTTGAAATGGCCGTGTGTGTTACATGACAACTACAACATGCTCAAAATATGTTGAACTAGCACTTAGCCCAGGACTTGCATTATATAAATATCATTTATAGCCTATAGCACCCATTAGTAATGTAGCTTTCTGCCAGTGAAAGAATTTTTCGAATTGGATCATTGGTTTCGGAGATTACCCCCTACATGCAAACTTACAAACAAATTGTTTTTTTTTTTTTTTTTTAAAAAAACGTTGCCCCACACTAGGAATTTCTCCTGTATCGTGGGTGCGTTTACAAACATTTAAGCTCACATACACAAACAGCCAGACCCGGAACAACTACCTGTAGGCCATACAAATATTTGTTCCGTGCGGGAATCGAACCCGCGACACGAAGCGCAGCAGTCAATCGCTCAGCCACTGCGCCAACCGTGCCGTCCAAATTGTACCTCTTTATAATGTATTAGTATAGATAAATTGAATTGAAGTAATTAATAGAATTGCCAAACTTAAGTGGCAGTGGGCAGGGCACATTGCTCACAGAACGGATGGCCGATGGGGCCGAAAAGTTCTGGAGTGGCGACCGCGAACCGGAAGACGTTGCGTTGCAAGGCCTCCCAATAGGTGGATGACCTGGTGAATGTTGCGGGGATCCGCTGGATTGTCTATCAAATGACAGAAAACGAATGTTGCAACATAACGCGATTTAGAAAGCCTTAGGCCAACGAAATAGGTCTCTAATTAACATGTGTTGTGGTTTGCGCCAACTAGTTTAAAAACAAAAGAAAATACCTGAAAAATATCATCAAAAAAGTTTACAAAAATCCACGCACCACATAAAGTGATTTCAATAACCTTTTACGCAACTAAAAGTTCAGTTATTTAATTTCGAATTTTAAACGCAACTCTTTGCGTTACGTTTTTTAATGAAATTACAGCGTTAACGTTCGAAATTACTTTGGTTTAGTTTTTGTTTCATAATCCTAATTCAAAATTACAAGCAAACACAGCTACAGCCGGGAGGCAACGGGTTATTTAATCAAGACTTAAAGGTTGAAGATCAAAGAGTTTCTTGTAACCGGCCGTTCGTTTGAAGTAATTATTCTACGTTTTGGTTATTTCGTAAATAATAATTTATGGTAAATGAGACGGGTTAAAGTAAATAATTGTTTCATTTAGAAGTTAATGTGGGCGTAAATATACTGTTTACACAGGTATATTGGTACTGACAAAAAAGGTATCGGTCGTGTAATGTATGTAATATTAGGGGTTAAAGTTTGAAATTGCCGATTTGTATGGTCGATTTCGTGAAAATCGATATTTCCTTACTAACATTTTTTTATTTTTCTTGCAAACGTCTGAACCGATTATGTATGATGCAATTGCAATAGTTAGAGTGAAAAAAGCTGCGCTGCACTGCGTATTTTAAATTCGCAAAACATTGTCTATTACAAAAATATATCTACTTGAAGTAGTCAAACCGACGGCACATTGAAACAGGTGTTTTGACAAGTGTGTCAAAACACCTGTTTCAATGTGCCGTCGGTAATTTAGTGACCCTATGAGGTGATATGCAACTACTAGTACGGTTTTTAAACTATTAAAGATACGTAATTAAACTATTAATTGAATAAAAATGGAATTAGGAAAATAAATTACTATACGTCAAAGTTACAAAGAGAACAAAATGTGAGAAAAAAACGGCAATTTCATAGTTAAAGAGACTTCTTCTTCTTCTTCATTCTTCTTTGTTCCAATAAAAGAAAGCTGGAAATAAAACATATTCCAATGATAGCACTTCATGACGGATATATAAAAATAGTTATTTGCCGCGTTTCCTTCGTGTCTCGGAAATGTTAAGCTGTTGGTCCGGGCTGTTTTTTGTAGATCTTTGACAGTTGTTACATACATATGTAAAATACTGGTATTCAGCTGCATCCGGTGAGGCTGGAAGCCCGAAAATCTGTTGATCAGTTTTGCCCACTTTTGTCACAGAGATGCGGACGATTTTTTTAATCTCTCTGCCTCTCTTTTTGCTTTACCGCTTTACATGCATGCACAATTGTTTTACAATTTATTGTTTATATTTTTTAAAGACAAGTCACCGTAAAAAAAACGTAATTTTCTTTTTTTTTTATTTATCAATCACTACTAACATTACAGGGAATTCCTAATGCGTTGGCGTGGTAATAAATTAAACTATCTTATATATAAAACAACTTACATTTAACTTTTTTCTTTTTACCTACTTTTTTTTTTTTTATAAGTGTTGATATCCATTTTTAAGGGGGTACGTTTGTAATATCAAAAACTCAAAGATTTAAGGCTCAAAGATGGTCCTTGATACGTTAGTACACAAACAAACCCTAGGGTCAATATGCCCATAAACCCACGTCAAAGTCTTTGAAGGGTTCGATACGTCTGAAACTTATCAGAAGATGAATCTATGACAAAACTGACGACCGAAATTACACTTAGGAAACATCGTTGTTTGTAGGAATAGTCCGGCTAAGTGAAACTCTTTGGCATAAATATCATGAGCATACCAATTTATAATTCAAAAGCGACGAGTTTTTCTTTATACTAAGCCTACCTAACTTTTCCTAACGTACTCAGCCGATGATAGGCTTCAAACAAATTACAGAACAAACTGTCTAAAGTTTCAAACAGCAGAGAGTTAGTTCAATTAAATGTAATTTGCATTAATTATTTCGAAATACCTATTTCAAAATTCAATTCCCCTAATTGAATTGTCATTAGTCGAACTGTGCTCTGTGTCAAGTCAATACGAGTACGTTACGCGGCCATGTTTACGTTCCATGTTCAAATATGACGCACTGGCATTTGTGAATTCTAATTTCAAATAAATGATTATTGGTTCTATTTGTATGATTATACTAGGTCCTGTCCGCAACTTCGTCCGTGTAAAGTTTCTTGTTCTATCATGCAACGTACAGGGGGGGGAAAGGGGATGTCCCTTCCACCCTGTATACAACATTATTTTTAGTATATGCGAAACTTGAATATAGTTTGTTGTGAATAAGACAGTAACTCAATCAAATAATTTTTAAACCATGTTATATTTCGTCCAAAAATATTTAAAAAAAAGTTACAAGTTGGACACCGAGCGACACTAAGTACCTATCGTAATAATTTAGGTACCTACTGCCAAATTATTATTATCAATGAGCTCAAGACGACATTGGAGGCGCGCACGCGGGCGCGCCGCGTGTTGACCACGTTTTTGTGCGCACAACCAGGTAACAGAACAAGCTTATAACTTTGTAATTTTTCATGATACTGTTTTGAAACTTTGTACATAGATTCTTTATATAAACTAGACACGTGATTCAGGTTTCGCATATACTAAAACTAATCTTGTATATGAGTAAAGTAGGGCACTCGGCAATCAAAATATTTTATTTAAATTTGACGAAAAATTTGATTTTTTAGATTATATTTTACATCCAAACTTACATAATTTAACTTTTCATGATATTAGTTTAGATAAAATACGTTTTAATGTAATCAAAACGTTATTGATATAAATTGTCCGACAACTTAGAAGAACTTTGATTTCTGATTAATTTAAAAAGTTCTTTTGAAAGTAATTATTTATGTTTTAGAGAGGGAAATCAGGAAAATCTACAGGTAGAAGGAAGTATAATTTTTTTTTACCAGCGAATTTTGTGAACAACATTTTAAGTAATTAAAAAATTGGTCCTACACATCGCACCATAGTTTTCTAGCGAAACGAGGAATTTCTTTAATAACATAGGATTATTGATAACATAGGTACTTAAAACCTCGTGAGGATGTAAGTAGTTTGTAAGTACCTATAGGTATTTACTACGTAACTTTTTTGCCTTAATGAAATTCGCAGACCCAAAAGTCTACCAATTTTAGGTAAAAAGTTCAGTACTTACCTATATTGTTTACATACTTAGTGTACCTGGGATACTTTTTATTACACTTTTTGTTTGTTTAGGAACCTGATAAAGTGTTGTCCAGGTTTAAAATCCTTTCTACTTATTATAAAATTGTGAAAGTGAGTTTTTTATTATTTATCATCTTCACACCTGAATGGATTTCGATGTTTTGCAGACATGTTATATGTCACATATACCATGATCTGGGTTGGACGTTTCCATGGGATATTTTTCGACTTACACTCGATTGACGCCGCGGGTATAAGGTAGTATTCTAATAAAAATAAATAATCATCTTAAGTGTAGGACATGCAGGTCCCAAGACTAGTGTTCAACATTTTTATTAAAAAATACCTTTTGTATTTTTTATTTGTAGCAGTGTGAGCACCGACATAAATTGTGTTGGAGAAGGGAACACTGGTCCTATTTCGTAGTTTTGTGTAGCTACTAAGCATAAAACATTATTTTTCATTTACTTCACAAACTTGCTTAAGTAGGTTAATTCTGAATGAAACTGCAGACAAAAAAATCTGCGTTAAGTAACGGTTGTATTTTTTAATTATTTAGGCATACATGATAATTATATTGAAGGGATAAAACCAATAACATACTCTGATTATTTCATTATATTCTAGAGGGATTTGCAGCGAAATTTTTCTTATTTTTCTAATAACTCAAGACTTCCACGCTAACGAGAAAAAAAGTGATAAAAGTAAACAAAGAGACAAAACAACCAAAAAAATAACTAACTTAACTTTGCTCGATATTACAAATCTTCGTATTGACAGTCGCGCTATATGGTCCTTCGGTACAAACGCCGGATACTCTGCAAACCTGAATGAAACACACTAAAAAAGGCCTCCAGAATAATACGAAAGTCAATATAAATAAAAGTACTTACATGGAAATTTTCACCTGATCAGCCCAGCACAGCAAAAATTGTGCAAGAGTTATCAAAATAAGAACCGGGTCAAATTTACGAAGAAACACTCAACACTACACAAAAATTTAGAAAAGGCATAGTATACACGAAGATCACTTTTAAGGCATAACTTATTGCGAAATAGAAAGTTTAGGGTAGATTTTCATTAATGTTTTAAAGGTTTTTATATCGCACCGTTTTTCGTTGCGACCGACACAGAGAGAACGCGTGTCTATCGCAGCGCCGAAAGCGCGACTGACGATATCTAGGCGAGCGAGGCGCCGAGCAGTCTCGGGAAAGCAGGTGTACAACACTGACATATACGAGCGTGGATGAGGCATTGCAAATAGGGATGACACTGTAACGCTATCTCTTTTACACTCGATTTCACGCCCGACCCGCATCTATTATGAAAGAAAGGGACAACGTGAGTCGGCGTAGCCGTAGTACGCTAGCGTATCTAGTATTTTTTAGGCTTTTGTCTCCGCCCCGCTACGCGGCTACGGGCAGGCTTTAAATATTTAAGTTCAGAGTGTATTTAAGCACACTGAAAGGTCATTATTTAGGCACAAGGGTTAACATTATCACTTATTTAAGTTATGTGAACGACTATAGACTACTTTAAACGAGAGCTCGAAATTATCTCTTTATTTAATGCTTCGTATCTTTAAACTTAACAATTTTAAAAGTCTTACAAAGGGTTTAAGGCGTGAAAATTCTACATTCATTAATTTAATGTGAATCTTCACCAATGATCACAATTAACCTTTCCATGATCACAATTTAAAAAATTTAATAACATTTTTTTCTATTCTGTAGAGAGCTGAAATTTCTGAAAAAAAATCCGATAATTATTCTTGACCAAAGTTTATTGTCATCATCTTCACAAACTTTTTTTGGAAGTAATTTTTTTTTTTACAAAAAAATGTCCCCCAACTTATTTGTTTCATTGACTTTTTTGCCTGTAATCACTGTAATTAGTGTAGTAATCGGTGTACGCCGATTACTACATGATTACTAGGCCGATTACATACATGAAAAAACGAGATGCCATTGCAATACATGACCTCCTCCTTTTTGTAGTCGGTAAAAAAATGGGCTAAGGATTGTGAGAACATACTGTACAGTGATACATATGCAGTGATAGAGAAAACCAAATATTTGTTTTTGTCTTCCACACTGCACTTTTGATTTTGATACGGTTTTCACTATCACATAGAGCATTTATTACGGAAAAGTGATATGTAAGTATTATTTATTATTCACATAAACTTAAATTCTCTGAGTGATTTTTTGATAAAGTGACATTAAATGTTTTGACACGTCGCCAATGCACCCTTTTGAACCAGGGCGAAACCTCTAGTTATTTAAAAAAATATATAGATAAAATAGTCTCTAAAAATAAAACGGCGTACATTTTCAGCATAACGGGGCTCCCAGTACCAAAGCAAAGACGGAAACGGAAATAACTCCGAAGTGGACCAAATAAGGTCATATGTAGATGTTGCATTAAGTTATCTTTAGCTGGTTTAAATCCAGATGGAGGTAAATAGGTCAGCCTGACATTTTAGCTGCGAGGAGAAGCGATTAATCTGGAAATTATATTTTAAGACAGCTCTACCCTAATTAAGACTAGCAGTAGGTATACACAACAACATTAACATCACGCCTGTATCATCATCATCTGCCTTTTCCCAACTATGTTGGGGTCGGCTTCCAGTCTAACCCACGCCATCACGCCTGTATTTACCCTTATTAGAATGACTTGACTATCCTCATCATAAAGTTTTAACTGATTTGCAAGGTTAAGTTGCACATACCAAGGTCAGTCTGTGAATGGGTGACCATTCTTCCCTTTCAAAGACACAGTTAGTACAATAAGCAGGTGAACGTGGCATAGCAGTGGCGAAGGTTCCATACAACTCGATTACTACTGAATTCCCTTTGAAAAATGGCACAGTCAGTATTCTAAAGACAAATGATATAATCGCACTAAACATTTGTACTCCGGCTTACCTCTTACAAAAATTGACCCTTCGGTACTGTGGCATAGTATATTTCATGGACAGAAATGATATATGTTACATTGAAATTATCAGTAATAAAGAATGATTCGAATAATAAACACCCTGTATAAGACAGTGTTGTCCCAATCAATCGTTATGCGAGAAGAATTAAGATTGATTGTCGTGATGACAACCCTTGGAAATAAGTAATCCCCTAGCTACGAGTTTTAGTTATGACAAAATAAATATAAGTCGGTATCAAGTTTTTTTCTATTTAGCGTGTCGATGGCAATGTACGAAAAATCTTAGATTTTTTTTTCTTTTTATTCATAAAGGCATCAAGCCTTATATTCATAAAGGCATTAAGCCTTTTATTCATAAAGGCATCAAGCCTTTTATTCATAAAGGCATCAAGCCTTTTATTCATAAAGGCATCAAGCCTTATATTCATAAAGGCATCAAGCCTTTTATTCATAAAGGCATCAAGCCTTATATTCATAAAGGCATCAAGCCTTATATTCATAAAGGCATCAAGCCTTATATTCATAAAGGCATCAAGCCTTTTATTCATAAAGGCATCAAGCCTTTTATTCATAAAGGCATCAAGCCTTATATTCATAAAGGCATCAAGCCTTTTATTCATAAAGGCATCAAGCCTTTTATTCATAAAGGCATCAAGCCTTTTATTCATAAAGGCATCAAGCCTTATATTCATAAAGGCATCAAGCCTTTTATTCATAAAGGCATCAAGCCTTATATTCATAAAGGCATCAAGCCTTTTATTCATAAAGGCATCAAGCCTTATATTCATAAAGGCATCAAGCCTTATATTCATAAAGGCATCAAGCCTTTTATTCATAAAGGCATCAAGCCTTATATTCATAAAGGCATCAAGCCTTATATTCATAAAGGCATCAAGCCTTATATTCATAAAGGCATCAAGCCTTATATTCATAAAGGCATCAAGCCTTTATGAATAAAAGGAAAAAAAATCTAAGTAATTTAAATGCATAATTACTTTAAAATTAAAACATTACAAAATTACATTAGAAATATGTCATAAGTCATCTGTCATGATGTGTGTTGACTACACTCTCATTTCTATTTTGTTTTGTTGACATTATTTTGATTGTGTTAATATTTTAATTTACGTGGTAATTTGCACACCGTAAGGTAGACTGTAGCCGATCTCATTAATTTATGTACAACACCTAACCTGTACCTACTGTCATAGCAAATAAAATACTGATTCTGATTCTGATTCATCAGATGACATATGACATATGATATGGTGATATGAGTTTGGTACTATCTCTAGCCTTCATCAATGGAGAAGCTTCTAAATTGTTTTTTTAATCATGTTTTATAATTTAAAGCCACCAGACACGATATAACACGTACCATCACATCCCATCGTTAGTGGAACAAATACTCAATAATTAAACTATTTACTTAAAATTTCCTAAAGATTATTTACCACAGTAAAATAAAAATGAATTGATTGTATATAAATTTCGAAATTACTGTCAATTTTTTACTTAATGGCAACTAAGGCATGAAAGCTCTTTTAAAATGAAATCCGTAATGACCGATATCCGTGCTCGTTATAATTTAAACGTCGGCGACTAATGGGTTTTACTGAAATCCATTAGCGGTGGAAAACAAAGGAAACATTTGGATTACACTATTATAAAGTTAAATGCAACAGTTTACAAAATAATATATCAATTCTTAATCAACTAGCACTTCGCTCGCGTGCATGATATAAATATAATTTACAGCCTATAACACCCACCAATAATGTAGCTTTCTGCCAGTGAAAGAATTTTTCGAATTGGATCATTAGTTCCGGAGATTAACCCCCACATACACATACCTCTTTATAATATAAATAGCTTCATCGGTTTTTATGACAAAACATGAAGATTTTTTCCTGTATTTATCTAAGTAAAAAACTAACATAATTATTTATAACACACTTAAAACTAAACACACATACCTTCCGAAATACCTTTTCTATAATGATGGTGAAAATCGCATTCAAATCCATCGCGTAGTTCAGACGAAAAAAGTAATAAATTGAGGCCACGTTACATGAAAATGAGCTTAAATTTATGAGGTCTTGGTATTAGAAGACATAAAAAAAAACATTCTGTGTTTAGAAAGAAAAAAGAAATAGCAAATTCAAGAAATAATATCACGTTAAAACAGTCATAAACTACGACCGTCGTAGACTCGTAGCTCGTAGCAGTGCGTAGCGCGTAGCACGTAGACTTAAGCCTACGCAAGCCTACGTGCTACGACTTAGTTGTTTTGGGCTCAGCTGGTTTACCCAACAATAACATCGCTTATTTAATATTGTTCTTTAGTACTAAAATCTAGAATTATTTGATAATCAAGTAAGACGAGGGCTACTATAGGTAGAGGGAGGGTGGGAGTGTGAGCGGAGCGACAAGCGGGGAGGAGACGTACGAATAATCTTTGGGAACGGAATCCTATACCACTCTGGCTGTCATTGTTTGAGAGCTTTTTTATTTAAGAGCGTTTACGGCTTACGGCATTTCATACAAACTTTCAAGTTCTTTTTTTTGCGAAATGACAGAACCGGTATCAATGAAACTTCAAACGCATAAGCAGGATACATTGGTCTAAAAAGTTATCAGAGAACATTTTCGAAACGTGTTTTTAAAAAAAAGATAATTGGTTCTTTCTGTTTTTTGGAAAATTTAAAATCAGTCTAATTTAGCTGCTACACAATTTTTCGAAAATGTTCTCTAATAACTTAACAGTTTCGTTAAAATCTGTTCAGTCATTTGTAAAAAAAAGGACTTGAAAGTTTGTATGAAATACCGGAAGTCGTAAACGCTCGTAGTATACTTAATATTCTCGTAGTCAGCAGTAAGAATAATCGCTTGAACAGCTTCCCACTTGCATTCAAAACAATCGAATAAAAAATACTAAAGAAAATGTTAGAAACGTTCTCTTATTTTTAACTAGCTGTGCCCAGCGGTTTCAACCGCCACTTCTGACTGGTTTTTGTTTTGCTCGGCTTCTATTGGTCATAGCGTGATGTTATACAAGGTGTAAACAGACCCTTTACATAGCCGTCAACCAAGCATTCTGTACATCAAACTAAGTAACTTTACGCAAAAATTATTGCTGGGAATCGACTTTTTTTTTGGGGTGAAAAATCACGTTTTACGGTAGGACTCGATGGAAAGCACTCAAAGCATTGTGCTGATGCATGGATTGAATAGTACGGGGGTCGTGGAGTTGTGTAAAGTATAAATCTTACATTAAAAACATGTATTTAAAAAAAAACTTGTGAAAAAGTTGGAACTTTGACCCCGAATATCTTCGTAACTAGAAGGTTCCCAGGTATGGTCTAGAACAATAAAATGATCACAAAGGCTGGGAAAACAAATGCCTTTCGGATATGTTAAGGGTCTATTTAAACCCTTTATAGCCTTCCTCGATAATTGGACTATGCTACACTAAAATAGTTTTTCAATTCGAACCAGTAGTTCCTAAGATTAGCGCGTTCAACCAAACAAACAAACTCTTCAGCTTTATAATATTAAGTATGGATAGATGTTAAAAAAGCGCTCGTGCGTGTCGCCTGAATGTATGTTCTTGTGCAGTCAGTGAGGTGTTGATAAAGATCTGTTTGTCACTGCAAGGTGGGTTGGTTCATGGTCTGATGGGTCTTAAGTGTTGTTCGTCGTGTTTTAGTTATAGTACATAACATCACGCCTGTAATCCCCGAAGGGTAAGGCAGAGGTGTAACTAATAGTACACCCACATTTCGTCAGTTATGTTTTGAATCTAATGTATTTGAGATTTTTTTGATTGGGTTGAGGTGAGATTTTTCCATCAGAAAGTTCTCAGTAGCAGCCATAGAGTCTGGGTTTGTGCCCGGTTGATGGCAATAGGCTCGCTCCCTATTATACGAGACTTGAACATAACTGGTGAAATGTGGGTGTACTAATGGGTACACCTCTGCCTAATCCTTTAGGGATTACAGGCGTGATGTTATGTTATGCGTACTGGAACTCTAACCCTCATTCGACATGACACATGTACATGTGTTTATATTTTAATAACATAATTATTTAACCTCAAATAACATAACAACATGTACAACACTCCCCTCAGGGTGCTCAGTACCATGGATGCCCCACTTAAATCAATCTCGTTACAATGTCGGCCATCTTGAAAACTTTCCATTACAATTTTTTGTAGCTCCCCGTACCAAATATAACGTTCACGAGTGTGTAAAGAAGGATCCATCATATTATGGTAATCAGACTTAAGTATTATGTCCACAGATATAGGTATACTTAGATATCGCATGAGCACCTATTTCACGTGCCCGACTTAAGCATTTTATGCTTAACGTGGCTACTGTCGCAGCAAGCTAACTTGTTTAAAACAACAACGTTACAACTCAAGAACTGAATTCTAGATATTTAAAGAACAAAAACGTACTCTATTTTGTATAATAACTTGTTTGTATAGTAATTAAATAGTGCTTATGACGTCAAAGTACGTAATCAAAACATGGCACACTTGGATTTCACACGGATCGTGATACTTGCGTTATCTAGGTATATTACATCTGTGGTTGTATCATATGAGGAAATTGGTAATTTAAAAAGAAAATTATAACTGTTGTTGTGCGTCAAAACATTCTTCTTTCGTTATTCCTGAAAGCTATTTTGGCCAAGTAACTGGCAAGTTTTATAATCGCAATATAGATCAAGAGACGTACAGTTTAAATGATTCTTACGGTTGGCGTCTTCTCACACTCTTTTTTGGATTGTTTATCATCGACGCGTCAAAATAATAAGCAGTCAAGTGAAGCCATTGGCTGTTCGTGTTCATACCTACTAAACTAGCGACCCGCCCGGGTACTAATCCGTCATCGACCGAACTATGCTCATACATGAACGTCTCAAAAGTCGAATATGTAACTACTTACAATTAAGTTCAGCTGTTATCAAAACATCATACACATCCCGAAGGATCGTATCTAATGTATTCTCCGTAAACAATGTTTTAATCGATAAAATTAATAAAAATGAAGGTTTGTCCTCTATGGGTTTCTAAACCATTGACCCGATTATGATGATACTTTGATGGGTTCTTCCGTGTACGCCTGCGAAGATTTCTGGCCCAAAAAATCTATACAGGGTGTTTAAAATAGTGACGTCATAAAAAAAATAGTTTCCTAACCCCAGGGGTATCCAAAAATATCCCATGTATGGACCACGATTCTTGATAGTTTTCCAGTTATAGATTCTTGAAAATTGTTTGGGAACGGCTTTAAATAAATTTTATCTTTATTTTTACAAGCCTTTTTATATTCTTTAACGATAACTACATGCATTTTTTAATTTCATTAGCATCAAGAGTAAAAATAAAGGTACACAGCTAGTTATAAATAATAAGTAACACATCTTTCGTCTGACCCATTAAAATGACTAAATAAATCAAACTTATAGCTCTATTACTCACGTCTTTCTCTTTGGCATAGTAGAGGGTTCGTCCGCGCAGCCTGAAGTACCGGCGCTGCCATCGCTGGAAGCTGCGCGTCTGCTTCATCAGGTAACCCTCCTTGACCACGGGCTGGAGACAAAAAAGAAAGAAATTATCATAAGGGGGTAAATACACAATTAACGAAGCCAAAAGGCATTTGTTCTCTCCGTCATACGTCATTGCGATATTTTTTTGTTCTGGGAGTCTTTTAGTTACGAAGATATAGAAGTGCAAAGTTGCAACTTTTTCGCACGTTTTTTATACTTTTTATGTTATAACTTTACTTTAAATATCTACATGACTACTATTCAATGCTCCCAAAGCATCACAATGTTTTAAGAGCGTTACATTGAGTCCTACAAAAAAAAGTCCGGCCATAATTTTTGCAGAGAGAGAGACTTAGTTTGATGTACAGAGTGCTTGGTTGACGGCTTCGTGAAGAGTCTGTTTACACCTTGTATATGAAATCATTAGGAAGCACGTTAAGCCTGATCCATCAGGCTTAACATATCGAGACCCTTTCGCGCATCTTAAAGCACATTAAGCTGTTGATACCGGCTGTCATTCGTAGATCTTGGGTAGACAGTATCCCGAAAATCTGACAACCAGTACCAAGGATTGTCGTGTAACCCAGTAAAGGATGTGGAGGTCTGATAGGCAGTCGCTTCATGTAAAATAAAGGTATTCAGTTCCATCGGATTACACTGAAAGCTGACGCCAACATAGTTTTGAAAAGACGAGGCCGATTGATTGATATTTAAGACCCGAAGATGGTGGCCGATGAGAAGTCGGGAGTATCTAAAGATTCATTAATGACTCTGCCCTAGAGTGTAAATGTGGTGCTGTTCTACAAACGATGGGGCACTTAATGTCGCGTGTCGCGTGTCCTGTTGTTTGTTCACTACAGGAACTGATGGACGCTACCGAAAGCGCCAAACTAGTAGCTCAGTTCTGGGCTGACACAATTTAGATTGCCATCGACACGTTAAGAAGAAGATCTGAAGATTTTTTTTGATGCGCCTTTTTGTCATTTTTTTAACTGTACCATGCAAGACAAAGTATGCTTCCGATTAGAACGAAAATATATTTTGAAAAGATTGCACGTGCCCGCAAAGCGAAAAAGAATTGTATTTGAAATATATCACAAGCCAGCGGACGCAAAAACTTAGCGCTCGTTGAATCATCGCGGTTTGGTTTTTAGAATGAGTATTAGAGAAACACATTTATTTGACTTGCTGTAACCGGCTTTAGTTATGATATCGTAGGTGTAAGTCAACGTATTTTGCACTAAACCTTAAAATCCTTTCTCTGTCAATACTAAGGATAAACACATACAGGTGAGTGCGTCGCTTGGCTATCGGAAGAAGTAACATCACGCCTGTAATCCCTAAAGGGTTATGCGAACGTGTATCTAATAGTACACCCACATTTCGCCAGTTTTGTTTAAGTTCCATGTAATCGGGGCGAGCCTATTGCCATCAACCGGGCACGAATCCAGACTCCGTGGCTGCTACTGAGAGATTTCTGATAGAAAAACCCAATAACACATTGCCCGATCTGTGAATCGAACGCAGGACCTCATGCTCATCAGTAGTGCTTGCAACCACTAGACCAACGAGGCACCAGAAGAAACGTCGTAGAGAAAATGTGATCATCATTTCATCATCATCATCATTTCAGCCAAAAGACGTCCACTGCTGGATATAGGCCTCCCCCAAGTGTCGCCACATTGACCGGTCCCGTGCGACTCGCATCCAGCGTATCCCTGCAACCTTCACCAGGTCATCGGTCCACCAAGTAGGAGGCCTTCAAACGCAACGTCTTCCGGTTCGCGGTCGCCACTCCAGAACTTTTCGGCCCCCATCGGCCATCCATTCTGCGAGCAATGTGCCCAGCCCACTGCCACTTAAGTTTGGCTATTCTTCGGGCTACGTCGATAACCTTGGTTCACTTGTGGATTTACTCATTTCTGATTGGATCACGCAAGGAAACTCCGAGCATAGCCATCTCCATTGCCCTTTGGGTGACTTTAAGCCATCATCATTTATCTAGTATCTAATCCAGCACACTGCACGGTTCACACTACACTACTCACCAGACATAACTGTGTGGCCGCACCCTTAGCTTTTCAACCCCAATACTTCTTTTATTCGTTTTAAAAATAGAACATCTTCATCGTCGACAGTTCCAGACGTCGACGGCACGTGAACGAAACCGTGCGGATAATTACGAAGACATGCGGAAATAAAAATAAAATGGCGGACGCTGTTTGGGACGTGAGATATTAAAATGCGCAGCTGGTGAAGCGATGGGGACTGAATATTGTTGTCACGTCTTGTTTAGAAGGGTAAGGTTCTGATGTTGAAGGTTTCGCTATCCTACTGTCAATTTCATTATCCTGTCGGAAAAAAGAGGGAAAAGAATAGACCTGAAGGCCAGTTCCCTTTATTATAGACATTAAAAAACAAAGTGATTCATCTTACTATGTATTTACAAGGTGTAAACAGACCCTTCACGAAGCAGTCGAACCAAACATTCTGTACATCAAACTAAGGAACTTTACACAAAAATTATTGCTGGGAAACGACTTTTTTTTGGAGTGAATAATCACGTTTTACGGTAAAACTCAATGTAACGCACACAAAACTTAGTGCTGAGGGTTGCTTTGAATAGTAAACGGATCATGGAGTTAATTAATGTTAAAACCTTAAAAAGTAGTATTTAAAACAAAACTTGTAAAAAAATTTAAACTTTAACCTCTAACATCTCCGTAACTAGAAGGTCCCAGGTATGGTCCAGAACAAAAAAATTACCGCAATGACGGGGAAAACCAGTGCCTTTCGGCTTCGTTAAGAGTCTTTCTACACCCTTTATCTTACTACGATTATGAATGCGAAAGTTTAGATGGATGTTACTCAATCACGCCAAAACCGCAAAACGGATCTGGATGAAATTAGGCACAGAGATAGATTATAGTCTGGAATAGCACATAGGCACTGTTAACGCCATCTAGTGGAGGAGGACGCTAAATTACGTGTGGCCCTCTACCGTCGAGTGGACCGAGGCTTGGCGGTAGCGAATCAGCGAATAGGAGCGGAGCAACGACGGTGCGCGGAGCGCTGATTGGTCGGCGCTGAGGAACTCGCGCCGAGAAGCTTCTACTCGTTCGTACCACGGCGCGTCCGTCAATATATAGATCACTACAGAAGAAACAACATGGTAGTCGGTTCACCATTATTGTTCACCTTAATCATAATTAAATACACATGTAAATTCGTTTTAATAAACGTCTTAACACCATAAAAAATAAATCGAATCATTGAAGAAGTCTGACCCGCAAACCCACAAACATATTGGACCTTCGAGCCGGATCGGAGCGGCTTCAAGAAAACGTACAGGTGGAAGTCGGCAACCAGCAGGAAATAAAACGGTCAGGCCATTCAGTGTTCCTATCCAAACCCATCCTCAAGGATCATTTGTGTTAATATCGTGTATTCTTGTGCAAAATTCCAGTTACATAGACGTGCCGCGAGCCCGCGTTTGAAACACGAGTACCTAACTACCGCCATTTTGAGCGGCGTTGCTTCGAGTTCGATCGAGCGAGTTAAAATCTGTAAGTACTTTCTTCTTTCTCTTGCAATCTCCCAGAATGCCACTCGACGATTATAAAGATTTGGTTAAGAAAAGAGGTGTAGTGAAAGGAAAGTTTACTGTATTCATTAAATATGTGCAATCGTTACAAGATCTAGAAATAACAGATTCTCAAAAGATAGCTCTAGAAGATCGTTGTAATAACGTTATGTCACTATTAGAACAGTTTACAAACATTCAGGATGATATAGAATTTCACATACAGGATTCTGAACTAGAGTTAGAAAAACAATTAATTGAAAGAGAAACCTTTGAAAGTCTATTCTATGAGATCACATCTAAGGCGAAATGCACGCTTAAGAGTAAAGAAATTATTGATAACGATGTTGAAGGTTCCAACAAGACCTTTAGCATCAAATTACCCACTATTTCATTGCCTTCCTTTGACGGTTCATTTGAACAGTGGTTAGAATTTAGAGATACCTACTTATCCTTGATTCATAATTCTAAAACTATAGACGGTATTCAAAAATTCCATTACTTACGTTCCGCGCTCACTGGCACTGCTAGTCAAATAATAAAATCGTTACAGTTTACTGCTGAAAATTACACAATAGCCTGGAGTTTATTGGAGAACAGATTTAATAATAATAGATTACTGGTTCAAAACCACGTTAAAGCTCTGTTCTCATTGCAGTTTTTACACAAAGAATCTGCATCTCACATTCGCAAGTTGATAGATAACGTACTAAAAAATATTCGTGCTCTTAAAGGTCTAAATGAGCCCACAGATCATTGGGATACGTTAATCATATTCCTTATTGTTACTAAGATGGATTCAACTACTGAAAAAGAATGGGAAAACCATAAAAGTGCACTTTCTAAATTACCAAGTCACGCTAATAAAAAATTAACTCTAAACGATATGATTACATTCCTTACTGACAGGGCGGACATGTTAGAATCTATTAAAGGTACACATGATTCTGGTAAGCAAACCTCCGATGGTTCCGTAAAGAAATCATCATCATCATCCAATCAATCAAAGCATGCTAACTCGCATAGTTACGTCGCAACACGTAATAATAATAATTCGTCTAAATCATCACAAAAACCTAATTCGAACAATGATTCAAAACGTTACCAAAGGTGTATTATGTGCAAAAAGAATCATCCGCTTTATTCGTGCAGCAAGTTCAATGACCTTTCTATGAAGGACAAATTATTATTCGTAGACGAGAACAAATTATGTAAAAATTGCTTGCGTGCTGGACATACAGTGTCTCATTGCTGGTTCGGCGCCTGCAAGTTATGTAATCGTAAACACCATTCGCTTCTTCATGGTGAGTGCTGTGATAACGGCAACATGTCAAAACCTGTAGGGCCGCACGACGCGCAAGCGCCGGCGTCCACATCGTGTCGCGAGTCCGAAGCTACGGGCGGCGCACATAGTACAGCGCTACACAGTGCGTCAACTTCAACGCGTCAACAAGTTGACAACGAGTACTCATTTCAAGAACCCGTTATTCTTTCGACTGCATTATTAGAAGTATTAGATCGTGATAACAAACATCACACTATTCGTGCTATTCTAGATAATGGTAGTCAACATTCATTTATCACAAAATCGTTATGCGAAAAATTAAAAATTCCTTTGATACAGTCCACAGTACAAGTCGCAGGGGTAGGTAATTCGGTAACCCAATCTACACAATCATGCAAAGTGCAATTGCGATCTAAAAATAGTGAATTTAACACACACTTGAATTGTCTCGTCCTACCTTGCATTACCGCAACGTTACCTTCTGTTACTCATAATATCGCAAGGTTTATGATTCCGAGTCATGTATCACTCGCCGATCCTAAATTTTTTATGTCTAACAGAATCGATTTATTAATCGGCGCAGATAAGTTTTGGGAACTTTTAAGTGAAGGATTAATTCGACTGACAAACGGCCCATACCTACAGAATACTAAGTTAGGTTGGGTTGTATCTGGTGTCATACATAATATAAAAGGTTCATTCGTTAATCGAGTTCAATGCAACTTTACGCACACGCACGACAACTTAGATACTCAATTAACTAAATTTTGGGAATTAGAGGAGATAAGTTCAAAAACCGGTTATATTATGTCTAAAGAAGAACATGATTGTGAGAATTTATTTATTAAAACAACTACGCGTGATAGTGACGGTCGTTTCTCTGTGCGCATTCCACTACGCGAATCAGCTGATCAACTAGGCGACTCATACTTACAAGCCGAGAGTCGGTTCCTCGCGCTCGAACGCAAGTTGGGTCGATGCACACCGAGTTATAAAAAATTATACTTTGATTTTATGCGTGAATATTTGGAACTCGGTCATATGACAAAAATAGATACTTATACATCTCCACATTACTTCTTACCGCATCACGGTGTATTTAGAGAACATAGTACAACTACGAAATTACGAGTAGTATTTGACGCTAGTGCTAAAACTACTTCCGGTCAATCACTAAATGACATACAATTGATTGGCCCGTCTTTACAAAATGATATTGTTGCCATTCTCTTAAGATTTCGTCAGTACACATATATTGCCTGTGCAGACATCGAGAAAATGTACAGACAAATATTAATTCAACCCGATCAACAATGTTTACAATTAATTTTATGGAGAGAAAACCCGTTAGATGCGCTCGGTGTGTACCGGCTTAACACAGTAACTTACGGTACGGCGTCCGCGCCATACCTAAGTATGCGATGTTTACAACAGCTGGCGTCGGAATGCGCTGATAACGACATCGCTCATATTATAAACAAAGATTTTTACGTTGACGATCTGATATCGGGTTGTGACGATAAAATGGAATTATTAGACATTTGTAATAAAGTTTCTACGGTATTACAATCGGGTTGTTTCTGTTTACGAAA
Source organism: Noctua janthe (assembly GCA_910589295.1). Lineage (NCBI taxonomy): Eukaryota > Metazoa > Arthropoda > Insecta > Lepidoptera > Noctuidae > Noctua > Noctua janthe. The sequence goes on along the minus strand of OU342556.1, from coordinate 3,418,545 downwards.
ATGGTTATTTAACTTCGATTTGTCAACTTTAAACGTGTCAAAGAATTTATCTCTAGGCGAAACCTGTCAAAGTAAAACGTTAGGTTTAGGTTGGTTCGCAAATACAGACGAGTTACATTATACGACTAAACTTAAATTAAACGGGAGTCACGTTACTAAGCGCATTATGTTATCAGCAATCTCGCAAGTTTACGATCCGTTAGGTCTATTAGCGCCTATTGTAATACTTGCAAAAATATTACTACAAAAATTATGGATGTATAAAATCGGATGGGACGATCCGGTACCTCATGATATTTTAATTAATTGGCAAAAATTCGTTGACACTCTTGACTATTTGGGTAATTTACGTATACCACGTCAGGTTATAAACAGTAAAATACAATATATAGAATTACATATATTTACTGACGCCTCTCAAAGTGCTTACGGCGCTTGTGCTTACGTGCGTATGTACTCGGATAACAATACTGATGTATCCGTAGCCTTGTTATGCGCTAAGTCGAAGGTCGCGCCTGTCAAACCGATAACCATACCGCGTTTGGAATTATGTGGGGCACTGTTAGGTGCAAAGTTGTACTCGAAAATTATAAGTTCACTTCGTTCAAAATTCACGAATGTTTATTTTTGGTCTGATTCCACAATTGTGCTGGGATGGCTACGAATGCCACCTAACACTCTTAAAACGTTTGTACAAAACAGGGTGGCTCAAATTAATGAACTTACGGGAAGTTTACCATGGTTACACGTAGGAGGTAAATCCAACCCAGCTGACTTGGTGTCACGCGGGGTCACGCTTGACGCGCTGCGCACAGCTGATATTTGGTGGCACGGCCCGGCATTTTTACACGAACGGCTGTGTGATTTCAGTTATGATCACAGTTGTCATAATGTCAACTTTAACGAATTGCCAGACATTAAAGTAACCACTACACTGTTAGTACATCATACTAATGAGAATACTTTTCCGTTCGAGAGATTCTCTTCTTTTACTCGCATGAAGCGTGTATGTGCTTATATTTTGCGTTTCATTGATAACGTTCGTAATAAAATAAAGGTAAATCGTCAATACGGCCCGCTTCAAGTAGATGAGTTAAATAAATCTATTAATAAATTAACTCAAATGTCACAAAACCAGTCGTTTCCTGATCTTGATATTTCTTCAAAGGGGAATGTCACCTTAAAGGCTAACCGTAATATTTCTGGTCTTAACATATTTGTTGATGATAATAACATTATTAGAGTTGGGGGTAGATTAGATAATTCTTTAAACTTTTCATACAATAAAAAACACCCCATCCTGTTGTGTAGCAAACATACTTTTACACGCTTGTTATTTCAATATGAGCATAAGCGCCAGCTTCATGCCGGTCCTCAATTATTGTTAGCTAGCATACGAGAAAATTGGTGGCCCCTCAGAGGCCGTAATCTGGCTAGAAACGTTGTACATACATGTGTGACATGTACACGTATTAGGGGTAAAACTGTTTCAGTTCAAATGGGTAACTTACCTGTAGAGCGGCTAGAACCAGGTTATCCGTTTTTAAGGTGCGGTGTAGACTATGCAGGACCCATGTTTATTTTGAACCGTAAAGGGAGGGGCGCTAAATTGGAGAAATGTTATATTTGTCTATTTGTTTGTTTCTCAACGCGTGCAGTTCACTTAGAATTAGTTACTAATTTAACAACTGACGCTTACATATTAGCTCTAAAACGGTTTATGTCTCGACGGGGTAAACCTGCTGAAATATTTTCTGACAATGGTAAGAATTTTGTTGGAGCAATGAAGGAACTTACACAATTTCTTAAGTATAATCGTGATAATCTTATAGAGCTCTTAGCTGAGGATAATATTAAATTTAATTTCATACCACCATATACTCCGCATTTCGGGGGATTGTGGGAGGCAGGAGTAAAGTCTTGCAAATATCACATCCGTCGTGTTATTGGCAACGCGAACTTAACGTATGAGGAGTTTAGCACGATACTAACCCAAATCGAGGCCGTCTTAAACTCTCGACCCATGTATCCACTGTCCACAGACCCAACTGACCTTCTTCCCCTCAGCCCTTCTCTGTTTCTGATTGGCCGACCGCTCACCGCACATGCCAGCCCAGACCTGACAGCTACAGCTTCACATCGCCTATCCCGTTACGACCGTGTGGAACAGATGCGCCAGCAGTTCTGGCAGAGATGGTCAAAGGAGTACATAGCGGAGCTACAGACCAGAACGAAGTGGAAGACAAGTAAGGAAGAATTGATACCTAACACTCTTGTACTCATCAAGGAGGATAATCTTCCACCTCTCAAGTGGCGCTTGGGAAGAATTCTCCATACCTGTCCTGGGAAAGATGGCCTGTCAAGAGTCGCTGACATCAAAACGGCGACCGGGACGGTGCGAAGGGCATTCTCAAAAATATGTCCTTTGTTACCGCCAGAAGAGAAGAAGAAGACGGATACACAATAAACATTCATTATCCATTCAAGAACTTTCAACGTCATCGGTACTTCGTTGGAAAGCAGGAGCTTCCAAGGCCGGGGGCATATGTTAACGCCATCTAGTGGAGGAGGACGCTAAATTACGTGTGGCCCTCTACCGTCGAGTGGACCGAGGCTTGGCGGTAGCGAATCAGCGAATAGGAGCGGAGCAACGACGGTGCGCGGAGCGCTGATTGGTCGGCGCTGAGGAACTCGCGCCGAGAAGCTTCTACTCGTTCGTACCACGGCGCGTCCGTCAATATATAGATCACTACAGAAGAAACAACATGGTAGTCGGTTCACCATTATTGTTCACCTTAATCATAATTAAATACACATGTAAATTCGTTTTAATAAACGTCTTAACACCATAAAAAATAAATCGAATCATTGAAGAAGTCTGACCCGCAAACCCACAAACAGGCACTATCCCGCAAGTACGTTCCAGTGGGTAATTCCCAAACTCCACGCGGCCAAATCCGCGGGCTTAAACTAATTTAACCTAATTAGATCATTTAAAGGCACTTTTTACCGTCAAATACAATGTAATTCTAGTGGCCCAGTCACAAATGTCGGTAGGTTCGTATGGAGAAGAATGGGCAAGAAACTCCTTAGTCACTCTATCAAGAATTTAGTCTTAATCCCATTTCAGCCAAAGTCTATGTCAAAACTATAAGTAGAAACAGGTATTTATGAAAGATTGAAACTGAAAATGATTTCGGTACGTTTTTAAAATACGTGAATTACCTCTCTGATCTACTCAAGTCAAAAGTATCATACGTGGAAGCATAACCATAAAAGTTTCAAATATCAGCGTAATTATGTTAAAGACCCCACAAAACAAATCTACACGATGTAACTTTATTTCTACGTGTTACCGGCCAAACTCAATTTCAGGCCAAACGAGTTTATCCTAGGCCAAACTAGGTTTCATCACAAATGGACGATCATAGAGCAACTCGTCTATTTAGTTGGGTTGGTAGGTTAGGTTAGGCTAGAACTGTGCGTTGGCAGAGGGCGGACAACCCCTCTTCCGGCCCCCCTAAATAGGTCCAGGGGCGACGAATTCGGGGACATCCGTCGCCCCCGATCACACTGGACCCGAGACGGCGGCGCGTAGTGTTCCACGCGCGTTTCTCTCAGACGTAACGGGGGGAGTCTTACACCTCACTCTCCCCCCGGGACGAGGCCCGCAGGTGAGGCGGGCCGGCACAGTTTCCGCTTCGTTGGAAGACGGGCAAGCTGGTCCTCATCCGGAAACCAGGGCGCCCTGCGGACTCTCCGTCCGCATACCGGCCCATCGTGCTACTCGACGAGGTGGGCAAGCTCTTTGAAAGAGTCATTGCCAACCGCCTCGCCGGGCACCTTGCGGGGATGGGGCCGGATCTTGCGGAACACCAGTTTGGTTTCCGCAAGGGGCGCTCGACGGTGGACGCCATCATGCGCGTGAGAGCCCTCACGACGGGGGACACGGTGTCCCGGGGCGGAGTCGTCTTGGCGGTGTCTCTTGACATCGCCAACGCCTTCAACTCCATGCCCTGGAGCTGCATTAGGGAGGCACTCCGGTATCACCGGGTGCCGACCTACCTTCGTCGTGTGGTCGGGGACTACCTGACGGATAGAGCCGTCATCTACCCTGGTCGAAGCGGAGAATGGAACCGGCGAGAGATGTCGTGCAGTGTTCCACAGGGATCGGTTCTGGGGCCGGCCTTGTGGAACATCGGTTACGACTGGGTGCTGCGCGCCGACCTCCCTACCGGCGTCAGCGTAGTTTGCTACGCTGACGACACGCTGGTACTGGCACAAGGGAGGTCGCACGAGGCGGCGGCCGAAAACATGACACGCGGGGTTGCGATAGTCGTGGAGAGGATCCGGCAATTGGGTCTCGAGGTGGCACTGCACAAGTCCGAGGCCATGTGTTTTCATGGGCCTCGGAATGCGCCACCAACGGGATCCCTACTGACGGCAGGAGGGGTTTCCATCGGCGTCGGGTCGACGTTGAAGTACCTAGGGCTCGTCCTCGACAGCCGGTGGAACTTCGTGGAGCACTTCCGACGTTTGGCTCCCAAACTGGAACGGACAAGGGCTGCCTTCAAGCGGCTCTTGCCCAACCTGAGGGGTCCAAACCCCTCCTGCCGGAGGCTATACGCGGGGGTCGTGCGGTCCATGGCCCTTTACGGGGCCCCGGTGTGGGCGCGTTCTTTGAGGCGGCAAGCCGCCCACTACCTGAACGCGCCCCAAAAGGTAATAGCCATAAGGCTAATCCGGGGGTACCGCACGATCTCCGGCGAAGTGGCTAGCCTCCTTGCCGGATTGCCGCCATGAGATCTGGAGGCGATAGTCCTCGCACGCCTGCACGAATGGCGCGCGGAGGCACTACGTCGGGAGGAATCTCCGCTGCCGCGGCAAATTGCCGCTCAGCGGACAGACCTCCGGCGTGATCTCATGGTGACATGGAGAGAGCGACTGTCGCAACCCCGTGCAGGGCACGCCACCATAGTGGCGATAAGTCCCCTCTTTGAGGAGTGGCTAGAGAGGCACCACGGCGCCCTCACCTACCGTCTGACGCAGGTCCTCACCGGACACGGTTGTTTCGGGAGGTTCCTGCACCAAATCGGGCGGGAGGAAACGCCCGGGTGTTTCCACTGCGAGGATCGTTCGGAGGACACGGTGGAGCACACCGTAGAGGTATGCCCCGCTTGGGCGGAGCACCGCCGTGTCCTTGTAGCGGCGACTGGCGGCGGCGGATCGCGTCGGGCCCTGGTTCAAGCCATGGTCCGGAGCGAGAGGGAATGGGAAGCCGTCACCACCTTCTGTGAAGCAGTCATGCTAGTGAAGGAGGTGGCGGGACGTGAGAGGGAAAAAACCTCACGTCCCAGCCGCCGCGGGAGACGCCCTGGGCGTCGGGGGTCACGTGGTGGCTCCCGGCCACCGTAGGCGCGGGCCTGTGGTCGGCGAGTTATGGGCTAGCTCGCCGTCCGGCCGTCTTATGTCGACAGGCCGTGCCGACGGCGCGTTCGTGTTCCACGTGCGCCTCAAAGAGATGTCAGCAAATAAGTAGGGGTCCGCAAGGGCCGATGCCTGCCAGGGCTGCGGGACTGTTCGAAAGAGATACCGTGGCCCTGGAACACAAAGGCAAAGAAGGAACATGGGTGGGTTTTAGTCAGTACAAGTCTGACACTCCCTTCCGCTCCGCCCAGAGCGGGGGGGGTCATTTGATGATTTCCCATCCGGAAAAAAAAAAGGCGGGCCGGCACTAGTCCGGGGCAGCGGAAGTCGCAACAGATCCCGTTGCCCCCCGACGCAAGTGTGCGAGGGAACACCGGTGTGGTTTTAGTCAGTACGATTCTGACAGAACCCTCCGCTCTCCCAAGAGCGGAGGACATCCATTGAGAATTTCCACATCGAGAACAAAATAAAAAAGGTTAGAACTGTGACCAACCACGCAGTGTATTGTTTTGATTGGGATAGTGTATCCGGACACGGTAAACCGGTTTGGCCTGGGGTAAACTAGTTTGGACTGACATCGGGTTTGGCCGGAATCATATTTGTATACCCTTACACTGTGTACAATCATGTAGTTTATCAAACCAGACATAACCGTACCTACCTAATTGTCATGAAAAATTACCAGCCAAACGATGTCATACCCAAAACAAAATTAATTTCACAAAATAATGTGCCCTTTAATATAATAAAAGGAAAGTGAATTATAACCGCAGGCTGCAGAGCTGAAAATATCTTTTTGGTTTCATGGGCCATTAAAATTTAAAGCGTTGGTAAGTTTACAATGCAATTTCAGTGATGTAATTGGAAAAATTGTCAGTTCCGTGAATGCATTTATGAACTCACAAAATCCGCTTGAAAACTCGCTCATGAAGTGAGGTCTTATGCTAAAACATATTTCCTAGAAATCTTACTAATATTATAAATGCGAAAGTTTGTGCGGATGGATGGATGTTTGTTACTCTTTCATGCGAAAACTACAGAACGAATTTGGATGAAATTTGGCACATAGATAGTTAATTATCTCGAGGAGCTCGTGGCTAACAGCCACTCGGATCGATCTTTAAGTTAAGTCATGCTTGCCTAGGTTAGTCTATAGATGGGTGACTACCAAGTACATACCGAGTTTCCGCCGTTCCTGTCATTTGTAAATCTTTGACAATCGTTACAGGTAGTCAGTGACCCAAAAAGTCTGACAGCCAGTCTTACCGAGGGGTATCGTATTACCTAGTACTAACTGGGTTGTGGAGGTCGAAAAGGCAGTCGCTCCAAGGAAAATACTGGTATTCAACTGCATCCAGTTAGACTGGAAGCCGACCCTAATATAGTAGGGAAAAGGCTAGGCAGATGATGATAGTTTATATAGTATAGTTTATAATCTGGATTAATATATACGATACTTTTTATCCCGGTAGTATGATCCCATGGGACAGGTAACGATCTTCACGCGGGCAAAGCCGCGGGCATAAGCTAGAACTTCATATTATTAAGTACGTACCTGTCGACTTCAAAGCTTGTTGTATGCTTGAAGTTAAAGTTAAAGTACTATGAACAATTCTCGTATCTTCATAAAATACGGTAATCTCCGAAAACATACAACCGTTTTCAATGAAATTTTGTGAATGTGTATGGTTGGTTTCAGCTTGAAAGATGATGTCGTGGGAAGCTGGGGGTAGCTTATAATAAATGGTGTAACAAGACCCTTAACAAATCTGAAATGCATTTATTTTCCCCGTCATTGCGATAATTTTTTCGTTCTAGACCATACCTGGGAACCTGCCAGTTACGGAGATATTGGGGGTCAAAGTTTCAACTATTTCACAAGTTTTTTTAATTCCACGTTTTTAATGTATGATTTTTACTTTAATCATCCCACGTCCCCCGTACTATTCAATCCATCCATCAGCACAATGTTTTGAGTGCATTACATTGAGTCCTAGCGTAAAACGTGAGTTTACACCCCAAAAAAAAGTCGTTCCCCAGCATCATTTTTATGTAAAGTTACTTAGTTTGATATAATGTTTAGTTGACGGCTTCGTGAAGGGTCCTTTTACACCCTGTATAGATATTGCTCAACACAAAAACTAATTATTTTAAATGATTGAATCATCAGATCGATTGATCATCCAGTAATAAAATCACAAACCAATGATCAATTCAAAATATATTCTTCTTAGCTGGTTAGTTTACTTAAACATGAATTTTAAAAACCGATTCGGTAGTTAACCATCCGATGCACTGATTACACTGGACATCGTATCCAGAGCTAACGACTCGATTGAAGTGAAAGGATTGGTGGTTGATATTTCTGGTATCCGAATTCAGCAGAAACGAAGAAACTAGACGAGGTTGTCCGAAGATGGGCAAACTCGGCCCCAGTTCATTTAGGGCTGGACTCCACCGAAGCGGATACGAGAGGAGACGAGATGTGTTATAAACCACCAATAGAATAGCGTAATCTACACTACTCGTCTCCGTTCAGCTTTAGTGGAAACAGTTGAGCAGACAGGAGAGGAGATGTCTCGTAATTGTTTAGGCCAGCGGAGACGAGAAGCGTCGTGAGTGGCATGCGGTGAGCGTCGTGCGGTTCGTGGCGTCCTGTGTGCGGTAAGCGGTGTGCTGTGAGCGGTGCGCGGTCAGCGGTATGGTGCTGAGAGCGGCATGCGGTGAGAGGTGTGCTGTGAGCGGCGTACCGCTTTGCACATCTCCTCTCCTCTCCGTTTTGCATATCTCCGCACGGCTTCGGTGGATACACTATAGCTTTTACGCATCTCCTCTCCGCTTCGCACATCTCCACTCGGTTCCGTGGAATCTGGGCCTTATACTTGGTCGTTTGCCGAAATTCCAAACGCAATCGTATTCGCACGAACTATCAAGTGTAATTGCACCATGAGGCTGCTATACAAAGAGCGCTCCCGCGTGCCAGAGTCAGCCAACTTGTTTATATTTATGACAAGTGCGTTTGGAAACAACGTTAACAATCATAACTCTATGAATCATCTTTATAATAAAAATAATTTCGCACAATCCTTTAGTAACCCAAACGAATAAAACTCACGTTCCCAATTTAAGAAAGACATCGTCGTCAAGGTCAGCGTCACTCCATTTTTAATCTTAACACAAAGGATAAAAATCCATAATTAGGTCAACAAAGTCTTGACGACAGAACCATCTCTGAGCATTACCTACTTTGATGACATTGAAAGCAACAACGTTTGTAAACCGAGACATTTACGACGCCTATAATTTATTTTGAAGCAATTTTGACGGAGGCGAAAAGCTTTTACGCAAAGTGGAGAAATACAACAACGTGAAATAAAGTAATCAATTTGTCATGAAATCAGGGGTTTAGTGTATCAAATCACATACAAGATAAACTTAGGTAACTTTGAACTAACTTTGTGTTAAGCCAAATCTCTGCCCTTTTTTTCATCAAATCACACCTCGCTCGCGGAAGGGAGCGTCAGACTTGTACTGACTAAAACCCATCTATGTTCCTTCTTAGCCCTTTGTGTTCCAGGGCCGCGGTATCTCTTTCGAACAGTCCCGCAGCCCCGGCAGGCATCGGCCCTTGCGGACCACTTGTTTGTTGCTAACAAGTGGTCCGTAATGTGGGTGTACTATTAGGTACACCTCTGCATCACCCTTCGGGGATTACAGGTGTGATGCGTTATGTATGCAGTCTGATCAACACAACGACCATCTCGATTCGAGTCCTTTTTTAGGAATTTCTACAATTAATTTCATACTGGACAAAACTATATTGTTTACTTTGTTGAATCGTTTGTTTGTTGTGCACAAAAAACAGAACAATTTGTATACAGTTTCCAATTGTCGAACAGTGACAAAACCAGTATTTTCTTTACTTTTTTCTCATTCAAAACTCGTCACGTTTTTAAATTTAACTACGGGTAAGAACAAAGGCCGTATCGCTCGAGCTATAATTTAAATTCTAGTGTAATTAATGAAGTTCAAAGCTTAGAATTTTTTGCCGTTTTCGTTTGATTAATAAACGACGAACAAGACTGGTTTTTGTTTTTATTTAATTTTATTCTCTCTCTTCATCCAAGTTTTACCAAAACTACGAGTATTTTTGTAAACAACCACATTGGGCGCATGAAAGCAAATCCGGCTATTGAGTGTCACGTCTTTGGACTGCATACGCACTGACAGATCCTTGCTTAGCGCCTAGAGCAGGTCCGTTGAACATACGGCCCCCGGGCCATCTAGCGGCCCGCATAGGTCTTTCTCTTTTTAATCGCGTAAAATAAAAAGACCGTACCTAATATGCATCTAGCTACCTGCATGTACCTACGCCATTTTGTTCGCCACCGAGCTACTCCAGAATGTTCGTTTTACCAAGTGCACTTGTTACTAGGAGAGTATCTACTATCCGGTAATGGGCACCACGAAGCGACCTGGCGGTTGTTAGGAGCGGCTTAACGTCGGCATGAAGCTGGGGATAGATCTCTTGTGTTCCTAATCAGGTAGGTTGTCAGCGTGTTGCGGTGGCTAGATCTGCTTTGTTATTGTGCACCTAATCGGGATGCAATAAGATAGAAAATCAAATAGAATGGTTGAAGGAAATGTAGTGGATGCAGTGTTTTTAGAGCTGAAAATTTCTGCCCGTTAAGAGGGAGTGAAGGGAGGCTTTTATCCACGAGTGTGACAGACCAGGATAGAAAATATAATGAAAAAGAGGAATCTGTCCAGGCAGCCCGTGGAATTGTAATAAAAAATGTGAAAGTCGTATTATTTTGTTAAATAAATGACGATTACCAGCAAATAAAAATAATTTCGATGGCTTTATTGATTTTTATATACTTGTAATTTAGTCATTATTTTGTCAAGATTATCGCAAATTGCATTATAATCAACGTTCATCGAAAAACAGCGCATCAATTTATAAAAGCCGTTCGCGGGCTGGATTGAAAGGAAACTATCTTTTCAGAAGACTATAATGTGCTTCGTCTTTTTATTTGATTTTCATAGTTTTTATTTACGACACTGCAACAGCTTATCGCACGGTTCTAAAACCCCGGCTTTATCTATGTGGCTTCTTTAAAAAAATAAGGTTTAACCAACTTACACCAAATTACCATATTGTAACCGGCCCTAAATATAATAAAATAAATATAATAATAAATGAATAATAATGAATTTAATTAATTAATGTAATGAATAATATGTGTAATGTTATGTTATTTTGATAGTAATGCAAAGAACTAATAATGAATTTGGAAAATATTTGTGTACGATTGTCAGCATAATAAATTGCATGTTTATTAAGGTTGCTGAATATATAATTAATTAATGTCTGTAATAATTATGCATGAATATTAAATTTAAGGAATCAAATAAAAGCTTTATTTATTTTATTTTAACCGGCCAGTTACTAGTAGGTATTTCATTTCTCAAAAACAATCAAACAAAAATCGTCAGTAAAAAAAACCATCTGGGGAGCTGCGCTAATATTCCGCTGGAAGGCGCCACGACCGCAAAATGTTTAATTACAGCCACCGAGGCACGCTGCGACGATTAAAACCATTTCTTTTGTTTTAATACTCCACATTTTTACCATTTTTAAGAATTTATTTTTAGGACAAAGCTTTTACTGGTAACTTTAAACACTACGGAATAGTTTTTAATTTTTGTATGGTGTCTACCAAAACTTTTCAATGCATTTAAAATGTCATACATAACAGAAGGTTAGGCAGAGGTGTATCTAACGGTACACCCACATTTCACCAGTTATGTTTAAGTCCCATATAATGGGGGGAGAGCCTATTGCCATCAACCGAGCACAAATCCAGACTCCGTGGCTGCTATTGAGAAATTCTTGATGGAAACACCCAATAACATTTTGCCCGACTTGGGAATCAAATCCAGGACCTCATGCTCAGCAGTCGCGCTTGCGACCACTCGACCATCGAGGCAGTTAAATGAGCCTCAAATTACCAAATACAGTCCACTTCGTTCTTGTTAGTGGGACACTACAACAATGTAAACAGACCCTTCACGAAGCCGTCAACCAAGCATTCTGTACACCAAACGTAACTCTACGCTAAATTATTGCTTGGAAAGGACTTTTATTCGGGTGAAAAATCACGGTTTACGGCAGGACTCAATGTAACGTACTGAAAACATTGTGCTGATGGATTCAAGATTCAAAATTCCTTATTTGAATAAAATATGGTGGTTAAATTATGGTCTTACAAATAAAAAGGTTTCTCATATTTCGCTTACTTCCTTCAGCATGCAAACTTAAAATTACATTAAAATACCAAAAACTTCTAATTTAGAAACCTATTTTATTTGGATACATTGAATAGTGCAGGGCCAGAGGGGTCACGGAGATATTTAAAGTAAAGTTATAACATTTAAAACCAATCTTAAAAAATAACACTTTCACCCATTTTAGTCATGACAATTATTTTTTTGTAAGTTGTACTGATTACAGATGCCCGTTGTAAACACTATGCGACACAAAAATTAACAACAAAATGTTACTTTACCGTTGTAATTTTTACTCCCATTCGACTTGTTAAAAATCCAACAGTGCATTTAGGCAAATTCAAATTCAAATTCAAATTATTTATTGTAATCCATAATGTACATATATACAGGTGGTAAAATTCAGTTAAGAAGAAACAATTATGGACCCTGTCGGGCATTTATTCAGGCGTCACCTTTTGTTAGTGAAAACGGTTATTAGTGTTCTTTCATCCAAATAAAGTTATCGCGTCATGCCATCTTCATGTATTTGTCATATGACTGTAATCAGGAATCGTCAGGAACAACCCATTCAATTATTTAGAGAGTACCTACCTATACCTACTGCAAAATGGATAATAGTACGCATACTACCATATTATATTAGCTACGCAGGTATCAGGTATCGCTTTACACACATAATAACAACACCATTCAAGTACAATATCCTTATCTACTGGAGATAAGCCTCCAGCTTTCCATTACAAGCTCGTCAGCGACGTCACATAATTACATTCCGATCTACCCTCAACGGAACCTACCTACCAGAAACGATCTTTGTTAGAGAGAGACAGAGGACATTCTTGGAAACGATTTCATGCGGAATTTAGAGAGGAGGTGTGTCTTGTCGGTCTTGTGGCTGTAAGTGCTACTACTGGGTACGAGGTCCTGGGTTCGATTCCTGGTTTGAGTTAAGTGTTGTTGGGTTATCAATAGGGATCCCAGATTTAAAAAAAAAAAGGTTTCCGGAGAAAATTCCGGAGTTTCCTTGCAATCATACGGTATAGTTTTAAACTGAGATTTTTACAAAAATATACACCGTGACTTTTTAGTCGTCTTACAACGGCAGCCCACTTCATGTATCCGATGACTTCTAAACATTCATTAAAAAAATTGGTATTTATGAGATTTTAATAATTTAAAAATAAAAATATTACTCAGTATTTATGACGCATGACGTAATTAAAAGTGCCTGTTGCGAGCGATGAGCTATTGGACTCGAGCGCTGGGTAGGTATGTTCTCCTGTTTGACACGTACACATCATTAACAAGATGTTTCATATTTTTACTCTAATGTATTATTTAATTTTCTTTATACCTATTATGGTAGGTAAACAAAAAAAATCGCGCCTAGAGCTATTTTATGTGGGGTACATTGAGTGGACCACCTTTGTAAGACGATTAAAAAGTCACGGTGTATTAATAGCGACGGATTTTTTGCAGAACATTTGCTTAAAATATGAATATAATATGAATTGTAAATATTACATAACATTATTTACCTATGCAAGTGATTCCTTTGTTATTTTATTTTTACCCATTGTTTTAAAGTTTTCGTCCGAAATTCGCAAAAACATTGCGAATTTCGGACGTGTACGGAAAATTACGGACGTATGGTAACCCTAGTTGTCACTGTTGTCAGAAGCAGCCCAGTGACTCGATTTGTGCACGGTTGATGGCAATAGGCTCGGCCCTATTACATAGCATTCAAGCGCTACTGGCGACATGTGAGTGTACTAATTGGTACACCTATGCATACATCTTCAGAGATTACAGGTGTCAATGCGTGATAGTAGGTATTTCAGATATTTCTGAAATCTATTTCAGCCGTTACAGTAAAATGCATGATTATTGGGAACTATTCATATTTTAATGGATTTTAATAGATGGATGATTACCATTATCCTGATTAATACATTAGTGAGCGGTAATGGCTATGGGAGTAATTTTGGATAACAAATTGATATTTAGCAATTAAAACATGCGTATATTTGTTTTATACAGAGCGTAAACAGCCCCTTCACGAAGCCGACAACCAAGAATTCTGAACATCAAACTAAGTTACTTTACGCAAAAATTATTGCTCGGAAACGACTTTTTTTTTAAAGTAATTATCACGTTTTACGGTAGGACTCGATGGAACGCACTCAAAGCATTGTGCTGATGGATGGATTGAATAGTACGGGGGTCGTAAAGGAGTTTAATGTAAAGATCTTACATTAAAAACATGTATTAAAAAAAAACTTGTGAAAAAGTTGGAACTTTGACCCCCAATATCGCATATATTTCGAATCTGTCTTTCCAAAGGAATTTTCCCTAACTGTCTAAAAAAGGCTGTTGTTATCCCTATCTATAAATCTGGAGACAGGGACTTGGTTACGAACTATAGGCCGATATCATTACTCCCCTCAATCTCAAAAATACTTGAGAAAGTTATAAATAACAGACTTGTCACCTGCGCAATTTGGGTTCAGAACCAAATTATCCAGAGCCGATGCGGTGCATAGTCTGCCCGATTATGTCTCAGAACAGCTAGACAAAGGGAACCAGGTCCTGGGAGTCTTCCTTGATTTAGCGAAAGCCTTTGACACTGTCTCTGTTTCTGTGCTTCTAAGATAATTAGAGGCAATAGGAATAACGGGAACGCCCACAGATCAGCTGTATAAATCCTGCAACCTGCTGACTGTGCGCCAGCTATTCATTATGCACACAACACTCTATGCTCACGTACAATGCTGACAATACTAACAAGAGACGAAATGATATAGCATGCATTTCTAATGCAACCTCCAAACATGTCCTTGTGGAAAGATTCTTTTCATATTTAGGCACATTTCTGTACAATAGATTAAATAGAAAACTAAGTATATATAAGTTAATTTATTTAACTGTAAAAAGTCTATAATTACTTTTCTACAACCAATATCTTATGCACAGACAGAAAACTTACTTGTTGTCTGCAAGTAAACTGCTGACACGCTGTTTTTTGTGTTTGTTTATTATAAGTAAGTTTTAATTTCAGTACTTTAGTTTTCATTTAATGTTAATTTATTTATTTTAAGTAGGTATTTATGCACCTTGTAGCCTGAAACACAGGTTAGGTTACACACCTAGTTCAGGCAATAAGCAACTGTGCTCTATTTTATTTGTTAAGATATTTTATTGTAAATGTGCCCCTTTTTATAAATAAACGATTATTATTATTATATCATCTGAATAGCCTTTTCCCAACTATGGTGGGGTCGGCTTCCACTCTAATCGGATACAGCTGAATACCAGTATTTTGCATGGAGCGACTGCCTATCTGACCTCCACAACCCTGTTAGTACTGGATAATACGATACCCCTTGGTTAGACTGGTTTTCAGACTTTTTGGGCCACTGACTACCTGTAACGACTACGATCTATGAATGACAGCCGGGAACAACGGCTTAACGTGCTTTCCGAGGCACGGAGGAACCTCAGTATGTAATGGGTGTTCACCCACCAGACCAACCCAGGCAAGCATGGCTTAACCTAAAGATCGACCCGAGCAGCTGTTATTATTTTGCTACGAGCTCCTCATTTGTTATGCGTTATATGTTTATTTATTTTTTTGTTATTTTGTATGCACGTCATGTCCTTTCGACAATTTTTTTTCTTTCTTTCTTTATTATAAATTGGCATTGGTAACATTTTAATTAATAATATTATAGTTTCCAGGAATACGTTGAAGTGTGGTTTCAATTACACCGGTGCTTTATCAACATCGTGGTTTACGTAAAAGGTGTCAAAAAGTGGGTCAAATTGATACCACAGTTAAACTTATACTGTCACTTACGGGATATCTTCCGTGATTGTTCATTATTTTGTAAGTCACGGCCCAATACACTCACAGTATCACCGGGTTTTGTGGAGTCCTTATTAAGATGCCGGCTGCTACTTGCTGCTGCTCAAAATATTGAACAATCACGGAAGATATCCCGTAAGTGACAGTATAAGTTTAGTTGTAAACCGTGAAAGCTTAAAACAATGTTCACGATACCACAGTTGTATGAAACTGTAGTTATAATGCTTTATCTATACAAATAAATAAAATTGAAGTGTTTATTTGTAATTTCGAAATAACAGCTTTTTACTGAACGCAAATGAAGTATATACACTTATACATACGGTACTTATAACATTTTTATTTCTTTATTTTCTGTCTGTCTGTTTGTTTGTTCGGGCTGATCTCCGATACAACTGGACCGATTTTGACGGAACTAACTGGCAGATAGCTGATGTTATAAGGCAAAGTGAGGCTACTTTTTCTTTAGAATAAAGATTAGGGTTACTGCAAAAAAAAAAACGCTGAAATTGTTAACAAAATTCGATTCAAATACGGCTGTGACTTGACAGGATCAAAGGGGCATAGATCGGTATGAAAACTTCTCCCCATGAATAAATAAAAAAAGAGAATACGTGTATGTAGGTGTTCAAACCTAAAATTAAAGTCCAACGACACCGTGAACTCATTTTTATTTAATTCCAAAATATAAAAACCTTGTTCAGATGAACAGAAACGATATAGTAAATCAATTAGTGTCACTACGCACTACATCTTGGAGTTTTGGACGAGTGCCAGTGAGTAAACAGGGCTACACGGCGGCCCACGACGGGTGATATAACTAGCTATACGCGAAGTATGTGTGTACTACCGAACGGTCATTGATCTCCTGAATTGTAAAGTAAGTAAGTAAAAGATTATTTTATGTACCTATAATTATGTATCAAATAATTTTATATTTTTTTGTGATTCATCATCATCATCATTTCTTGGGAGCAGAGATAGCCAAGTGGTGTGACTGTCGGACTGTCAAGTCATAGGTCTCAAGTTCGAGCCCAAGACACCCACCCCTGATTTTTCGGATTCATGTATAATTATAATTTGAAGGTAAACATCGTAAGGACACCAGCATGCCTGAGAGATATTGCTCGACGGCATGTAAAGCCAAATCAGAGGCCCATGGACTGCATAAGAACTCGGACTCCAGGTTAGGCTAGGCACAAAACATTATTTCAGTAGGCATAGGAATAGATAGGCCACCTTTTTCTTCTGTCACATTTCCTGGTTCTGAGCTTATTTTTTATGATGAGCTGACTCAGTTGTATTTAATTTAGCTCAGTAGTATTTAATTTAGCTCAGTAGTATTTAATTAAGCTCAGTAGTAATTAATTAAGCTCAGTAGTATTTAATTAAGCTTAGTAGGTATATAAGCTCAGTACTTTTGTATGAATTATTTTAATTTAAGATTTTGTCCATCATGTCCGTTACGATGTTTTCCTTCAAGGGAAGTTACTGGCACATTACTGCCGATAACTTTAACTGATAGCTTTAACTGGAGATATACAACCGTCATACCAAAGACGAACAATCATTAGGTTTCTTAGAACCACGATTTCTTAAAACCTTTACTAGTCTCCTACTTAAGTATGCCTGTGTGTGTTTTTGTTATCAAACTATCTCATCTTCGCCACGGCAGAAGCTATCGCCTTATAGCATATTCCTCTAAATAGTTTTTGCCACGTCTTTCTGTAGTACCTAATATAACTATTAAACTGTTTTAACAAACCGAACTAAATATAGAATTACAATCAATCAAATTGCATAGAGTAAATATAATCCAGTCGAGCGCAGTCTGTATCTCAGATATAATTTGATTGCTCTGGATGAAACGCATACTACGGAAATACGCCTCCCGAGTTTCCCCCCATCACAGACCCGTCATTGCACTACACACTCTATCACGCAAGAAATAAGGCCGGAACTCCAATGGATATCACATTACAATGTCCTTGCTTCTGATTGAAGATGGATAGTTTCTTTTTTTTCATTGTACTCGTAATTGGAATCTGCGATATGAATGTATTAGTTTTTCATTGATTGGATGTGGATTATGATGCTGTAATTGGATTTGATGAAAGTGTTTATCTATGGAATGGATATTATAAGAGGAGCTCGTGGGTAAATAATAACAGCCGCTTGTGTCGATCTTCAGGTAACCCATTTACATACCGAGTTTCCTCCGTGCCTCGGAAAGCACGTTAAGCCGTTGGTCCGGGCTGTCATTTGTATATCTTTGACAGTCGTTACACGTTGTCAGTGGCCTGAAATTCTGACAATCTTATCTGGGTATCGTATTACCCAGTACTAACTGGGTTGTGAAGGTCAGTTATACAGTCGCTCCATGTAAAATACTGGAAGCTGACGCCAACATAGTTGGGATAAAGTTAAGGAAATTATGATAGACTGATATTATCGTAGAATCAAGTTGAACGTAAAAGTGGATGGCTTCCCAGGATGCTGGGGAGTCTGTCCCGCCACTTCTTCTTCCGAAGAGCGAAAGGCGGGCGTTTTGGTAGACTGTCTGTCTTGTGTAATTGACGTTTAAAATGTTCTGTTTTTAAGACTAATTTGAATGAATGAATTTTGATTTTGTATGGCTGGTAGAAGCGGGACAAATGTAGAGGATTGAACGGCTAGCGATAGGAGATGCCTATGTCCGACAGTTGGGCTACTTCTGATGAGATTGACCGATGTTTTTGGTAAAGGGTTAATTTGTGCATTGCATTGTGTAGAGTTAGTCCATAAGACTTAAAACGATGCTTCCTAAATCGTTCTAACAGTTATTAATGACTATTTCACACGTATCTCTCAGGAGATTGTGTTTTATGATGTCATGGCTATGACATCATAGAACCTTAATAATTAAAGAGTCTTCAATTAATTTTACCTTTTGCAAAATAGGTATGCGTCGAGCAATTGAACACCTACAAACACTCGTTGCATCAAACTTACTGAAAATACTCGGCCTTTGAACGATCTGTCTTCTGAACTACCCTTAATTCGAGAAAACAAAACTGCATACCATAATACCACACTTATTTTCCCATAGGTTTGAACAGAAAGGTACCAATTAAACACATTTCACAAGTTACTTTTAAGTCCCATTTCCCAAAATAAACTGACCAGTACTAATTACCTGTAACCCAAATACTGTGGCTTACCAGCTATATTACCTTTCCATATAGATCCTCTTCACAAAAAGGGATCGAACCCAACTAACCTACCACCCAACCTACCTACCTATCTACCTATAGGTACCACATAGGAGGCGCAAACATACGAAACTGGAACAGTCAAAAGATTGACAGCCACCGGACTTCCTTGGTCGGACGCGGCATAACGTAGGGTGTCTATGATGTTGGCGTTTGAGAGACAAGTCTGACAGGCTACGAATGATAAGACAGTTTGAGGGTAGTCGGTGAATTGATATGATACGGGTGTGAATACCCCAAGATATGGGGTAACGTCTTCAATAGTGTGACTAGAATTTATGTAATCCGGGAAGGTTTAATTTCTGTTGACGAGTGTGATGATTTTGAATCTAAGAAAAAATTTCAAGTCTTGTAATTTATTTAATCTAGAGAAGGAAAACGCTATGAGCAGCGCGAATCATTTAAAAAAAAAAGAATAAGCTAAAGGTGCAGGCTTTATACTGAAACAAAAGTACATAAACAGTGCACATATGTATAACCGACCAGATCTGTGGACGTGGATGAAGCAAATAGTATGTAAGGACCGTAACAGGTACTGTTCTAAGTTACAGTCTACCCCTAATAGGGTAAAACGCGTGAGTTTGTCTAAGTACTCAGAAAATTAATTTATTGTAATAGGTTCGTGATAAATCGACCCTTTGCCCACATAAATTGGTACGAAAAACGCAATCCATTAGTAGAAAAGTAGTTAGTTAGGGAAAACCGCGTTTTTATGCAAATATTGGCAACAGACGCGGGTCGATAACATCGAATAGGGTTCCCGCCAATTTGTTAACTTATCAAGGTTGCTAATAAAAAAACTTTTTTTTGCGAATATTCCTTATGAATTACATTCATATTGCTTTAAAGCATTTTTGTATAAAATCTAAACACAATGAGTTAAATACATCCTACTTAATACTACAAAAGAAAAGCTTTTACTCAAGAAACTCTCAATAACCATCAGTCTTCCTAAATGAATAATATTTTACCGCCAAAATCCATGGCGCTCTTATTGCCCCAAGTCATTTATCATCGTGTCGAAAACTAAGGCGGACAAACAAAAATAGAATGCCTACTCAAACTGATTAAGATCTTTAGACGAAGTATTAAATAAACTGGAGCTTTTCTATTCCATGTTTTGTATTTAACAACAATTGCATTGTTCTAGCACCGCTCAGGACGTTGAACCACCTGTCGGAGTAAGATCAATAAATATAAAGGATCAACTTTATCCTGGACGAATCATTGTCACCGTACAACACCCTCTACACCACTCTTAGCCTCCCCAAATAGGTCAAACTCCACATCTCATTACTTGAGCACACAAAATTTAATACCGACGCTAAACAAACATTATAACTTGAAAAATTGATCTTCGAAAATTGTGTCCGGGCACATGGAGCTCTCCCCCTCTCCCCCCTGGCCCCGCGCGCTCTGACAGTTGGCACGCCCAAGTTTACCACAACAGATCCTTTACTATTCCCTCATTAGGATTCTACTCACGAGTCTCCCGACGCACTTGCTTGTTGATATCCTCCGAAGGAGTCTCTTCCTCTCCGTGTCATTGTCGCTGTCCGTGCTGTCCTCACAATAACCTGGTTTTCTCTCTTCGGCGGTCGCATTCCCACCGGCCACTGACATCACTCCACGGGCGTTCGCACACCACACACACGGCACTCATTAAACACAACTACATCATACAGGATAAGCTAATAATTTACATTGTATAAACGATACGCTACCTCGGTGACATTTCACGCGAGCGCCATGACAATAGTGACAGTACGCCGCCACTGAAAACAAAACAACCCTGAAAGGTGTACAGAGACACCTAGCGGGGAAACGCGGAACTTTCTGGTTCGTACGTACCGAACGAAGTCTTTTCACGGATAGGTTATTTAGGAAAATTACATTTTAGCGTGTCATTTTAGTTCGGGAAAGCTCCGATAGATGACGCCTCGGTAGGAGTTATTTTAAGATAACTACATAAACACAGCTGTTTGTTTATTTATTTATTTAGGTAAGCAGATTATTTTTATGTTTTTCTGGCAAAATTACACACATTTGTTTTCCTAATCAAAATAAAAAAATTATACCTTCTAAGACTGGTTGAAAAATGTTCCGAGAAAAGTATTAAAATATTCTAGAATTCTTTTCAAACGTCTTGGGACGTCGAGCGTTCATTTGACAATTCACTTTTCTGAAATCCAACGTAAGAAATGCACATGGTGTAATTGTTACGAATTGATTTTTTGTATTTTTTTTTATTAGTTTTTAAGCTAATGTTAAGCTTCAATTTCGAGAACAACTTTGGGTTCACTTTTACTAAAATTAACAAGTAAAATATTTATACTCGTTAACTGTGCGATAAATTAACAAGATGAGGGAAATAATCAACATTCAGGTTGGTGCGTGCGGGAACCAGATTGGCGGAAAGGTGAGTAAAGTGCTCCTTTTGTAAAACTACTATCGTCATTTAAACCCTCTAGAGAGCAATGTGCAGCCCCCCCCCCCCCCCCCCTACTACTGTTAAGCTACGTCAGTTTTTTTTTCTCTTTTGGTCATCCATCGTATGTCCAATGCACAACTACTCACTAATAATTAATAATTGTCCACAGTTCTGGGAGGTGATCTCGGACGAGCACGGGATAGACCCGTGCGGGTGCTACCACGGTGACTCTGATCTCCAACTAGAACGCATCAACGTGTACTACAATGAGGCGTCCGGCGGCAAGTACGTACCACGCACAATCCTCGTGGACCTGAAGCCTGCCACCATGGACGCCGTGCGCTCAGGACCCTTCGGCTGCCTCTACCGACCCGACAACTTTGTCTACGGACAAAACAGTGCTGCGAATAACTGGGCACGAGGACATTACACCGAAGGAGTGGAGATCCTGGAGTCTATCCTCGACGTCGTCCGTAGAGAAGCGGAGGGCTGCGACTGCCTCCAAGGCTTTCAAGTGTCGCACTCACTCGGCGGCGGCACCGGCTCCGGCCTTGGCACACTGCTTATCAACAGAATACGCGAAGAGTATCCCGACCGAATCATCCTGTCATTCTCTGTATTTCCGAGCCCCAGGGTCTCAGACTGCGTAGTGGAGCCGTACAACACCACACTGGCAGTGAATCAGCTAATTGAGAACACCGACCACACGTTCTGTCTTGACAACGAAGCGCTGTACGACATCTGCTTCAGGACGCTGAAGCTCACCACACCCACGTACGGCGACTTGAATCACCTTATCTGTGCCACCATGTCTGGCATCACGACTTGCTTGCGCTTCCCTGGACAGCTCAACGCGGACCTGAGAAAGCTCGCTGTGAACATGGTGCCGTTCCCACGGTTACACTTCTATACCCCTGGCTTTGCGCCGCTAACGTCGCGGGGTGCACAACAATACAGGGCGCTCACCGTTCCCGAACTAACACTTCAAATGTTTGACGCTAAGAACATGATGGTCGCATGCGACCCGAGACACGGCAGATACCTGACCGTGGCCACGATATTCAGAGGACGAATGTCCATGAAGGAAGTGGACGAACAACTTGTGAACATCCAGAACAAGAACAGCACATACTTTGTGGAGTGGATACCACACAACGTGAAGATCGCGGTGTGCGACATTCCACCACGGGGGCTGAAAATGGCGTCCACTTTCATTGGAAACACAACGGCTATCCAGACAATATTCAAAAGGATAGCGGAACAATTCGTGTCCATGTTCAGGAGGAAAGCTTTCCTACATTGGTACACTGGTGAAGGTATGGATGAACTCGAGTTCACCGAATCAGAGAGCAACATGAACGACCTCGTGTCCGAATACCAGCAGTACCAGGACGCGACGGCAGATGATGAAGGGGAATTCGACGAAGAAGCGGAAGGGGGGGAGGAGGGTATGGAATAGCAATTACTATTAGGTTATGTGTCTGTGTATGTCTTTGTATATGTCCACAATAAAACAAAAACCAGAATCATATTGATTAGTTTTCTTTGAACAAAGTATTTTACCATAGGGATAATTAATTAATTAATTTAAGAGCAGCGGTGGCCCAGTGATCGAGACCCCGACTTAAGATCAGTAAGTCGTGGGTTCGAACCCAGCCAGGCGCATTACTTTGTGTAAGTTATTTCATCACCACTGCTCTCAAAACGGTGAAGGAAAACATCGTGAGAAAACCGGCATGTCCTAGAACCAAAAATTCGAAGACATGTGACATCTACCAACCCGCACTGGGCCCGCGTGGTGGATTATAGCCCATTCCCTCTCGAGAGGCCTGCGTCCCAGCAGTGGGAACATTAATAGGGTTTGGGTGCAGAACGTCAGAAACGCAAAATGACAGATTAGCGAATTGTCAGAAACGCATAATGCCAGGCGTCGCAAAATGACAAGATCTGATAATGACAGATTCGCGTAATGACAGATTCGCAGAATGACAGATTCGCGTAATGACAGATTTGCAGAATGACAGATTTGCGTAATGACAGATTTGCGTAATGACAGATTCGCAGAATGACAGATCAATCTCGGATTAAATAAAAATCATCAAATAATGAATATTAACAAAATTCTTTATTATAAGTATGGTTTAAATCAACATTTTTCAAATAATCAAATCAACAATAACAGATGGTAAGGGACTTTTCTCTCCCTTTAAAAAAAATCATGATCGTCCATACATTATGACTTAGTCAACCTTGCGAAAATAGTTTTTTTAATAATTTTTTTTGGAGTAATTTTATCTTGTTTTAATAATTCAGTGTGCTTTCTGAGTTTTTTATTAAAAGCAATGTCAGAATTACGTCGATTTTTTTTTTCAGAATAAAAGTAACTATTTCTTATTATGTAGTTATGCTTACATTCTTTTATTAATTTTTGTACAAAATGACATACTTGGGGCTTCTTAGGAAATTTGACGCCAAGGCGATGGTGCCAGCCCTCCAATGCATTTGTTGTTCTGTGCATATTTTCTGAACAGCTCAATAAGTCGGCGAAAATTTCTTTAACCACTGACCTTCGAAATATGTTGTAAAAGGTTTAAATTCCCTAGTTTGTGAAAAATCTTCTAAAATCGATTCCCAACAAGACCGTATATAATTTCCTGGTAGAAGAGGTAAACACGCTGTCATTCTGGTAATGTTTATACCTTCACGAGAGTCATATAATTGTAAATACTTCGCCTTTTTTTTCACAGCTTTTTGGAAGTGAAAGAAGCAACCGTTGATGGATACATCAGGGAATACAACATTAACAGCATTGATTATTGCATTTTCATAATCGCACTTAAAAGAGCCCATCCTTAAGCCCAATATATCTTTGACTAATTGAAAAAATCGAACATACGTCTCTTCAGTCTTATTTGGCAATAGACCATAAATCATAAAGCAAATATTTGTTGTATTTTCATTAGATCCTAAATCTAAATGTAAACTGAAAAGTTGGTAGAATGGTTTTGGTGCTCATTTAAAGGTACCGTCACCAAGATATCGTCCCGCTGGATTAGCTCGAATGACTCTTCTGGCGGTTTTTGTACAAAAAATCAAAATTTTGTCGCTTCCACCATCATCACAAACCAACAAATTTTTAGCTAATACCTCAGGTATATGGACGTCCTCTAGACGTGCGAAATTTAATGTATTTGTTTTATAAGTAATTTAATGTATTAGCTTTCCTGGTCATGTAAAGGTTATCTTTAAATTGTTTAAATTCTGGAATGTAATCTAAATACTTTGAACCTTTGTTCTTTAAAGTTTCAAAATTTTTTTCATATATTTGTTGTATCGGACCCAAATCTTCGCATACTTCCTTCTTGCAATTATTTTTGGCAATAAACACCTCATTTGCTTTTGGTTGTGCTATACATGTGTGTGTACTTTTCCGAATTATATTTTTTCTCTCATTGTGTATAGTCACCGACGCACTGCATTCAGTACGCTTGATGCACCTCCAGTTTGTTGTATTATTTTTATTTCGAGCATTTACCGTATATCGGTAACCTCCACACAAAACCGTTTCATTTCCTTTTTGATTTTGTTCGAAATGCAACACTTCATCACCTTCCATTATAACACGATTAACAATAATAGACAAAACCGAGTTGTGATATCATCCAGAAGGAAGAAATTGTGGTTTTCTCTTTAATGCACTATTTATATTGTTAATCTATCATTTTGCGTTTCTGACGTTCTGCGCCCAAACCATATGTACTTCCGTATTTCCGTAGTAAATTCACATAACGTGCTATTCCATTTGGAAAAAAACAACCTTTTTTTAAACCTGGCTAAATTTTGTTCTAAATTACTAACGCGACATTTTGCGAAAGAGGCATTGTGAGAAAGCGACCTTTTGAGAAGGAGTCATTCTGCGAAAGCGACATTATGAGAAAGCGACATTTTGAGAAAGAGACATTTTACTACCAGTAGACATTTTGCGAAATAGACGTTTTGCGCCTGAGCCGTAGATACATCTGTACAACATACTGCACAATAGATAAATGGCACCATAGCTGCGCACTATTCACTATACTATTCAAGCGATAGGGCAATTAACTGTCGATACTCTGATTAGGGGTGCGCATAACCCAGTGCAGCTGTCATCCTGACGCGGACTCTTACCGAATCGTGCCGAGCCGAACACCCGAAGTATACAATCGGTAATAACCAATATCACACGCCTGTAATACCCGAAGGGTTAGGCAGAGGTGTACCTAATAGTACATCTAACATTTCGCCCGTTAGAAGTCGAAAGATTAATTATCGATCGACATCGACTAATCCATTCTACCATCGATCGACGATCAATCGATTGGTGTGGTAACGCCGTAAAAGGGAGCGAGCCTTAATGCTATCAACGTGAGAATACTGAGAAAATCGTGATGGAAAAACCAATTGCTTGGCGCAATAACATTAATGGCATATAAGCCCCAATGGTTGCGCATGAGCAAGACCTGGGCCCTGTTTAATAAACTTTACAATCCGACAATTTTGTAAATAAGTGACATATTTGTAAAGTTGTACGACAAGTTCTGTTTAATAAACCTGACAATTATGTAATAATTTTACAAGTAAAAACATTACAAATATTACCATTACAAATGCTGTTTAATAAACGTTTACATGAGCAGAAAACGCCTGCAGATTTCGATGACAATATTGTATTTACGTCGTAAGTTACAAATTACATAAAATGTAAGTTTTTAGGGTTCCGTAGCCAAATGGCAAAAAACAGAACCCTTATACATTCGTCATGTCTATCTCTCTGGCTGGCTGTCTGTCCGTCTGTATGTCACAGCCACTTTATTCCGAAACCATTAGGACTACACGGTTGAAACTTGGTAGGTAGATGTAAAGTAAACCGCTTTACGATTTTTATACAAAAACAAAATATTAAGAGGGGCTCCCCATACATGCACTGAAAGATAATTTCTTTTTTCATCATACCTATTCATGTGGTGTCTATAGATAGGTCTTTAAAAAAGACATTGAGGTTCCTAAAACCATTTTTTCTCAAAGTCAATCGTTTGAAAGATAGACACTTCCAATGTGGTAAAATGTGTCCCTCTGATTTCTAAAGAGGAGGAAAATTCTGAAGAAACACAAACCACATCCTTAGACACATTTTTATGCAGTTATGTATCGTTCCTTTAGTTACACCATGTGCATCTGCTATCACATGGTATTGTGAGCCCCAGTCCATCCAGTGCAATGCACAAAAATTTGCTGAGTGGGTGTAAGGGCTGCATTTCTCTTAGAATCTTATCTAAGATCATGTCTATTTTCGTTACCAAATATTCGACGGTAGTTTTGCTGACCCGAAATCTTTCGTTGAACGTAAAATGTGTCGCATCATATCTTTGTTACGACTAATAGCCGAAGTGCGGCTACACCTAGTTTTAGCCGGCTAAACCTAGGTGCGGCTGGTTAAACTTAGATTTATCCTATTTATCTTCGGGTAGAACATGCAACCAATTTGGATGTAGCGCTCGCCGGCCGCTACCGCACCGCTCGCTACGCTCGCTCGGCTCGCGCGCGTTTGGTCACAGTTCTAACCAAACCTAACCTAATCCATTTCGTCGGTGTGTCCTAGCAATAAAAAGAATACACAACTGTTACCGGCCGCACCTAGGTTTAGCCGGCTAGAACTAGGTGTAGCCACACTTCGGTTTTTAGCCGTAACACATTCGTCATCCTTACTTCCACTACTAGTTGTTAGAACCATTTTTATGTATGACAATGAAATATTTTCACTTATTAAATTGAGGTACAAAATTGTTAAGTTCTGACACAAGTCGAGTCCACCTGTCGGAATTGTTCTACAATTTACAAAATATGTAAACTTGTAATTACAATTATGTGTTCAATAAAACAGTTTTCCTTACAAATATGTAAATTGACACCAGTAAAAAAAAATCTTTATTGAACAGAAATATGTGAAAATGTAGGTATAATTTTACAATTTTGTAAATTTTCCCCCATGATAAAATTGTAAGTTGTATTCTATATTAAAAAGAAACTTGTAGATTTGTAACTTGTAAAATACAATTACAATTTACAATTTGTAACGTTTATTAAACAGGGCCCTGCCTAGTAGAGTAGGTACCCATAGTAAAATTTTTGCGTAATATCGTACATGACACAATGGAAAACTATGGTGCAATAATTAATCATTGTGAACCTACTCTTGTATACTAAACTACACCTACGTTAAATAACTACCTTTGTGCAATATAATTTAATTTGAAACCTTAACATAAACGCAATATTTTTGATTAAATAATGACGATTTTTTTTTGGTTTCATAATGAAAATTTGAACAAGTTTAAGACCAGTATTGACTGTGGATACGACTTTCGGCAAGACGACTCTAGCCGTTTGTGGACGTGCATTAGTTGCATCGAATCACCTAACCGACCTCGCAAAGGGATGATTACGTATCCATACGATTTTCTACTTTAAACAATAGTGGTACGGTCCTATTTTCTATGCAACCAGTTAATCACGAAAGGATTTCTCCTTTTTGTCTGAACTGACTCTAATAGAGTGGTGTATGGTTCTTTTGGCGCCTGACCAGTGTCGGAACCACAGATATACTTAGACATACCTAGATAACTCAAGAGCACCTACTTCGCGTGCCTGTCTTAAGTATTTAATAATGAAGGAGGTGGCGGGACGTGAGAGGGAAAGAACCTCACGTCCCAGTCGCCGCGGGAGACGCCCTGGGCGTCGGGGGTCACGTGGTGGCTCCCGGCCACCGTAGGCGCGGGCCTGTGGACGGCGAGTTATGGGCCAGCTCGCCGTCCGGCCGTCTTATGACGACAGGCCGTGTCGACGGCGCGTTCGTGTTCCACGTGCGCCTCAAAGAGATGTCAGCAAATAAGTAGGGGTCCGCAAGGACCGATGCCTGCCAGGGCTGCGGGACTGTTCGAAAGAGATACCGTGGCCCTGGAACACAAAGGGCAAAGAAGGAACATGGATGGGTTTTAGTCAGTACAAGTCTGACACTCCCTTCCGCTCCGCCCAGAGTGGGGGGGGTCATTTGATGATTTCCCATCCGGAAAAAAAAAAAAAAAAAAAAAAGTATTTAATACATAACGTGGCTACTGTCGTAGCAAGCTAATTTGTTTAAAACAACAACGTTACAGCTTTTAAAGTTTTTGAGATTTAATCTCAAAAACTTAATATTAGACATTTAAAGAACAAAAACATAGTCTATTGTGTATAGTACCTTGTTTGTATAGTAAATAATAATGCTTATGACGTCATAGTAGGTAGTCAAAAAATTTAACACGCTTGGTTTTCATACGGTTTGTGACTCACAAGCTTGTGATACTACTGTTATCCAGTTATATCTAATATCTGTGGTCGGAACTAACGTCACCATCTTGATTTTTCATAAAATAAATATGGTTCAGCTAAAATAATCATTCTGCACTATTCTACCGATGCCATAGATTACAGAAACTATACCATTGATACTGGATTTTCGTCTATAATGTTATCGCCTATACTCAGATAGTTTTGCTTATTGTTAGGACATCGTTATTGATCTCTATATCGATGTATTATGTCGATACGACACCTAATTAAGACTTAAATCGAAACGAATGTCCCGCGATCTTGTTTATTCATCACGTGATTCAAAAGATCCATGCGGCACTATAAGAATGTGTGGGTGACTCACGTGTGTGAGGCACCCACACTTTCTTGTCACTTCACCTTTAGATCCAACAAATGCTTTTTCCAAACTATGAAGTTTTATTTAAATCATTCTCCTTACATGCCTGGCCATCGAGATTTTGTGTCAGTATGACAAAATTTTCTAAAACAGATGAAAATTTTCAAATGTACTGACAAAAGAATTCACTGAACTCATAATCTAAGGAAATTTTGTGCAATGCACACGCAGTAATATTTAGCCCGTTTTTTTTTGTTTTTTTACATTATTTTAAACGTTTGATGACAAATTAAACTTGAAGTGATTTTTTAATACCATATTGTTTAGGCGCCAAATTTTTTGTGAACCTATAATCATGAGGGAAATCGTCCACATCCAGGCCGGGCAATGCGGTAACCAGATCGGAGCTAAGGTAAGGCACTAGTATTTCCGCGGTTGCAATATCTTAAACTGGTTTCGATCTCGCGCTGATCGTCGACAGCCTTGGACTGCTCGATGACAAGTATAAGAAAGTCATGCTACACAGATCTTCATGATGTCAGTCATTGTTCGCGTTGTGACGCCTGAAAAAAATACATAGGTGACAATCCCTTCAAAATGTGCCCTTAAAGCGACAGTACAAAAACCTTTATCAACATCTGTTATCTTTTCCAGTTCTGGGAAGTAATCTCCGACGAGCACGGCATAGACTCCACGGGAGCCTACAGTGGAGACTCCGATTTGCAACTGGAACGTATCAACGTATACTACAATGAGGCGTCGGGAGGCAAGTACGTGCCCCGCGCTGTCCTCGTTGACCTGGAGCCCGGCACCATGGACTCGGTGCGCTCCGGACCCTTCGGCCAAATCTTCCGTCCAGACAATTTTGTCTTTGGACAATCTGGAGCTGGAAATAACTGGGCCAAAGGACACTACACTGAGGGCGCGGAACTAGTCGATTCTGTCCTTGATGTCGTCAGGAAGGAAGCCGAGGGATGCGACTGCCTACAAGGCTTCCAGCTCACGCACTCACTCGGGGGCGGCACTGGCTCCGGAATGGGTACTTTGCTCATTTCCAAAATCAGGGAAGAGTACCCTGACAGAATTATGAACACGTTCTCTGTAGTCCCCAGCCCAAAAGTATCGGACACCGTAGTAGAGCCGTACAACGCGACCCTGTCGGTTCATCAATTGGTCGAAAACACCGACGAAACATACTGCATCGACAACGAGGCGTTATACGACATCTGCTTTCGAACTCTGAAGCTGAGTACCCCGACGTACGGCGACCTGAACCATCTCGTGTCGGCGACGATGTCGGGCGTGACCACGTGCCTGCGATTCCCCGGACAATTGAACGCCGACCTGAGGAAGCTCGCCGTCAACATGGTGCCGTTCCCGAGGCTGCACTTCTTCATGCCTGGCTTTGCGCCGCTGACGTCACGAGGTAGCCAACAGTACCGCGCCCTTACCGTGCCGGAACTCACGCAGCAGATGTTTGACGCAAAGAACATGATGGCGGCGTGTGACCCGCGACATGGGAGATACCTCACCGTCGCCGCAGTATTCCGCGGTCGCATGTCCATGAAGGAAGTGGATGAGCAGATGCTAAATATTCAGAACAAGAACAGCAGTTACTTCGTAGAATGGATCCCGAACAACGTCAAGACAGCCGTCTGCGATATACCTCCCCGCGGCCTGAAGATGTCTGCTACCTTCATCGGCAACACTACCGCTATACAGGAACTGTTCAAGAGGATTTCTGAGCAGTTCACAGCCATGTTCAGAAGGAAGGCTTTCTTGCATTGGTACACCGGTGAAGGTATGGATGAGATGGAGTTCACCGAGGCGGAGAGTAACATGAACGACCTGGTGTCCGAGTACCAGCAGTACCAGGACGCGACGGCAGATGATGAAGGGGAATTCGATGAGGAAGTGGAGGAAGAGTGATTGTTTTGTAACCGTCCAATGTTTTGTATCGTCCATGTCCATGTTTAGTGTTAGGTGTAACTATTCGTTTTGATGTTTTTACTTTAAAATAAAAAACTAGTAACAATATTAGTCTTTCATTTCAAATGGTATCAGTCAACACCATATACGCACATTGTGCCGTTTCCACTAAGGCTTAGGGCTTGGACAAATCGCAGAGGAGCGCGGCGCGCCGCTGCCGGGCTCAGGCGCAAAACGTCTCTTTCGCAAAATGTCTCCTGGTAGTAAAATGTCTCTTTCTCAAAATGTCGCTTTCTCATAATGTCGCTTTCGCAGAATGACTCCTTCTCAAAAGGTCGCTTTCTCACAATGCCTCTTTCGCAGAATATCTCTTTCGCAAAATGTCGCGTTAGTAACTTAGAACAAAATTTAGCCAGGTTTAAAAAAAGGTTGTTTTTTTTCCAATTTCTTATTAAATATTTACAAGTTTTACAACATATTCAATCGTCGAATCTGACTCGGCTGGGCAGCGTTCGGGAACTTGCGCGGTATCTTTTCGTCCAACATAACGCAGTGTCTCAAACTATAAAACTACTGAGACAATTAGAATGTAAGGAGTTTTTAAAGAGAATTATATATTTTTACAATGTTCAAAATAAATATTAGGTGACTTTGAGATGAGAGGTGTAAATGCAAAGTAGTCCTTGTTATTGTTTATACCATTTTTTAATTCAATAAAAAAATAAGTAGATTACAGTACCTACTTACCAAAGTGAAGACGTATGTGATTTGTTCCCTTTTTTTGTTTGTAATTGAAGATGTTTATGATTTGTTTCCTTTTTACAAAATATGTTATTTTATTATTTAAATGTTTAACGTACTATACCACTATACCAGATTTTGTAAAGAACTCATAATAAAAGTACTTTTATTTTTGATTTCACTCGAAAAATCAAATTTACAACGTTGCCATACAAAATTAACAAAGAACAGAACAGAACCAACCAAGAATAAGAAATTGGAAAAAATCAACCTTAAAAAAGGTTGATTTTTTCCAATTTCTCAAAAAAATCAACCTGGCTAAATTTTGTTCTAAGTTACTAACGCGACATTTTGCGAAAGAGATATTCTGCGAAAGAGGCATTGTGAGAAAGCGACCTTTTGAGAAGTCGTCATTTTGCGAAAGCGCCATTATGAGAAAGCGACATTTTAGAAAGAGACATTTTACTACCAGGAGACATTTTGCGAAAGAGACGTTTTGCGCCTGAGCCCGCTGCCGCCGCGGTGCCGTGTGCGTCAGTATGGCTGGTTGACTGTATCGGTTCGCGTCAGGCTGGTGACCAAAAAATTGCAACCTATTTGCTATTAGTCTGCGTCAGGATGGCTGGTTGCCTGTATCGGTTCGCGTCAGGCTGGTGACCAAAAATTGCTACCTATTTGCTACCTTTTACTACTACCTATAGTCAATAATTAATTGCTACCTAACTTGGAAACAAAATATTCAAATTCGTGTTATTATTTTTACTTGAATAATTGCTACCTGATTGCTACCCTCACGTATTTTGGAGTGTGAAGACGTCCGGCCACGGCAAAATGTGCGTACCTACCCGAGCGTGTAACGACTTGCACTTCCATAATTTAAAGTTTTTACGGGGTGGTACGTGGTTGTAGCCTGCTGTATCAGTGCGACATGAAGTCGCCGATACTGACGGCTGTAGACACTGTCCACCGAAGAGGTTTAAGGTCGATCACATGTACGGTATGTTATGCATGCATTGCATTCAAGGACTGCCCACACATTTAGACCTTTTAGGTTGTACGTAGCGTGTATAGGATGGCTACTCTCCCTCCCCCTGCCTACTTGACCTTCATAAATACCTAGTGTCTATTTTGATCTATATTTTCGAAACTCTCTGGAAGTGGCTGTATTTTGAGACGAGAGTTGTGTGAGGTTGTGGTGACTACTAAACCGCCGAATTTCTATCTACAACTAAAGGTCTAAGCAAAACACCATTTAGCTATAGTCTCTTGTACAAATAATTTATTAAATAAACTATAAATACAGTCTATCCATCGCTTTCATTGGCGTCTTCTTCTTCATCCTCAAACTCCTGGTCCTCAATAGTCGCGTCCTGGTACTGTTGGTACTCTGATATCAGATCACTCATGTTGTGGTCAGCGTCAGTAAAGTCGGTCTCATCCATACCTTCACCAATGTACCAATGGAGGAACGCTTTCCTCCTGAACATAGAAGTGAACTGCTCCGAAATCCGTTTGAACAGCTCCTGAATAGCTGTAGTGTTCCCTATGAAGGTCGCTGACATTTTTAAACCTCTCGGAGGAATGTCACAAACAGCTGTTTTCACGTTGTGTGGGATCCATTCGACGAAGAACTCTTTATTTTTGTTTTGAATGTTGACCATCTGCTCGTCAACTTCTTTCATTGACATGCGACCGCGGAAGATAGCAGCCACGGTCAGGTATCTTCCATGTCGAGGATCGCAAGCCGCCATCATGTTTTTGGAATCAAACATTTGATGCGTGAGCTCTGGTACAGTCATAGCTCGGAACTTCTGGCTTCCTCGGGAAGTCAGCGGTGCGAAGCCGGGCATGAAGAAGTGCAGCCTCGGGAACGGCACCATGTTGACGGCGAGCTTCCTCAGGTCCGCGTTGAGCTGTCCGGGGAAACGAAGACACGTGGTCACGCCCGACATCGTCGCAGATACTAGGTGGTTCAGGTCACCGTACGTTGGGGTCTTCAGCTTTAGCGTTCGGAAGCAGATATAGTACAACGCCTCATTGTCAATACAAAAAGTTTGTGTCGAGTTCTCTATCAGCTGATTAACTGCTAAAGTCGCGTTATAAGGTTCTACTACCGTATCAGAAACTTTTGGACTAGGTACCACGGAGTATGTAACGAAAATCCGGTCAGGATACTCTTCGGTCAAATTCGCCAACAGCAGCGTTCCCAATCCAGATCCGGTACCACCACCAAGAGAATGTACTAGTTGGAACCCTTGCAAACAGTCGCAACCTTCCGCCTCTTTTCGCACGACATCGAGGATTGATTCAAGCAGTTCTGCGCCTTCGGTATAGTGGCCTTTGGCCCAGTTATTGCCTGCACCTGAGGCACCGAAGACGATGTTATCGGGTCTGAATATCTGTCCATAGACGCCACCTCTTATGGCGTCCATGGTGCCAGGTTCGAGATCGACTAAAACTGCTCTGGGGACGTATTTGCAGCATAGTCCTTCGTTGTAGTAGACTTCGATGCGTTCGAGTTGAAGGTCGGAGTCACCGTGGTATTCGCCGCATGGATCGATTCCATGCTCATCCGAGATCACTTCCCAGAACTGAAATGATGCGAAGGGAATTATTTAATATAATAACATCCATTTGACCCAGAAATGGGCGGCCTTAAATATTTATTGATAAAATCACATATTGAAATAAAACCTATCCTATATCATGTTACATTTAAGACTATATTCCGCTCAGACCAGGCAAGAAGACATAGTTAATACAATAACAACTGAAAATCAACCTTAGTTTTGGTATATACCGCTGATATTGGTATGGTATTCACACTCGGAGACCAAGTTTCATTTAATTTTGCTTAACAACTATTTCTCATGGCGTAAACTAATGTTATGTAGGTACAGAATGATTTAGAGATCTTTTACTCACCTTAGACCCAATCTGGTTGCCGCACCTCCCGACCTGAATGTGGACTATTTCCCTCATTATAGCACAACGAATTTATCAAAAACTAACAAATAAAACGAAACGTCTTCCTAAAAAAACTAACAAAAAACAAAGAACTTGTAATAAACGCCTACATCTAATTAAAATGAAAAATAAACTAAATGATATTAGTAAAGGCGTTTTGTTTCATGGCCGTGTAGTTAAAAAAGGTTAAGCAGTACCAACTAGATTTCCATTTTCCGAAGATGACGAATACTCACCGATTCATTGCGGCACCCAGATTCGAAAACTTTTTGCTGTGGCGATGAACAATTATTTCATGACACGACTGGCGTGCCTAACGCCA
This sequence comes from Noctua janthe, assembly GCA_910589295.1. Lineage (NCBI taxonomy): Eukaryota > Metazoa > Arthropoda > Insecta > Lepidoptera > Noctuidae > Noctua > Noctua janthe. The sequence goes on along the minus strand of OU342556.1, from coordinate 3,383,592 downwards.
TAGAAGATGATGGCACGCCTATTGTGCCATCAGCCGTGTGTATAAAAAAAAATTCTTTTTTTGGTTTTTTCACTATAAATTAGTGAAAAAACCAAAAAAAGGTTTTTTCGACTTGGTCGAGTCCATTTCACATCAAACCAAGGAAGTGAACTGCAGGATACGTTGTTTTAGGCGGTTTTTGAGTGGCTAATCTAATGATGGGAAGTGACTTTATAATTCAGATGTTTCAAACCTTTTGTAATATTTATTTATTTAAACTTCATGTACAAGAGTTATCACTCTTGTACATCATAGGCGGACTTAATGCCACAAGGCATTCTCTACCACTCAACCTTTGGATCAAATAGGACAATATTATAAGTTTTTAAACTGTCATGGTTACTAACATTATCAGTAACAGTAGAAACGTGATATTTACCATGTTTACTTAATAACAGTAACTCTCAGTCTCTCTTAACTTCAGCCTATTCGTGATCATGGTGCTTGCAACAGCGCCGAAATATCGGGAATTTAAAACAAAAAGTAAACATGGTAAATATCTCGTTTCTAGTTTATTTCTATCGTTAGTTAAGTTGCTTTATTTCAATTTGTATAGGTATAGTTTCTTCACTTTTTGTAATACTTGATGTCACGATAAATAAAGGTTTAAAATTAAAATCGCATATTCAGAAATAACTTTAATAATAAAAAATATAGATCACAAAACAATAGTTACATCAAATATGCGTCGTGCTTATAAAAATGCAAAATACAAAGTAATGTTCTAGCTGAATATATTAATTATTTTTTTATTAAGTAACATCTCCCTTCGTGCCAAATCTTTAATGTTGCAAATTACACTCAGCGTGGCTAATAAATAATATAATTTAATTCTTATTTTATCTATACAATAAGTAAATTGAAGTCCACAACCTCACCATTGTTTTGGCTCATGACGTTCTTGATGATACCGAATAGTAGTTATCGGATTTTATTAACAATCCTATACGGTTATCAGAAACGGTTAAGGTGGAGGGCACCAGGGTAGCCCGGAAAATTCAAATTTTCTTACTTTTTTTGCAATTTGCCGGTCAGTGTCAGGTCGTATGTTAAAGAAAATATGATTCGCGCAAGTAACACGGATGTAGTTACAGAATTATAATCATTAAAATCATCAATACAACCCTCTTAGTTCATTCAACCCCATTGAATGACAATTTCATGAAATAATAAATTTAAGAAAATTTTGCGGACTAAGCTGGCGGTTCCACCTTAAAGTATGATTTTCAACAGACTTTTCAAACGTTTAAAATAGTTTAAGGTGCTCCCACACCGGAGCATTCACCTGTAATGTAACAAATACAAGATTCGGCTGAGCATTACATTACGCTCGAGATGAGGGAATTCTACTTTAAAGTAACAATCCAAGTTGCTTTTGACCAAAAACAAGAGACTTTTAGTTCTGTTCAAACTTTATGGCGGCTCGAAGGTTAGCTGCGAGTGACGGTCAGCGCAGTTATAACGGTTCAAACTTTATGGCGGATCGGAACATCTGACGTAAAGCTGCGCAGGACCCAATTTTAGGTATCAGCGGGGCGCAGAACACAATTTTAGGTACCAGGCGCAGACGACGCATCGTCTTGACTGTATAATGCGGAGACTGTCACTCGCAGCTAACTTCCGAGCCGCCATAAAGTTTAAACAGAACTATACAAATTTAATGCTTCTCCTCACTCACTGATGCAGTGCTTGAATCTGCACTGTTACATCACAGGTGAATGCTCCCGATTAGGGGGCGCCTTATGTATCACCCACGCTTGCAGTTGAATTTGAGATTTAGGTGCGCTTTACAGTATATATCATTAAATGCGTTTGAATTTAAAAGATCATTTTTTCTGTCTTTTTTAAACGAATGAACGACAATGTTTTAAATACGTTCGCGTTAATCGCATTTAGTGCGCTGTGATTTAAAGGGGGTCCTAGTAGCCGACCAAATTAATATATTAATTTTGAACAAGTGATACGGTCAGCAACGAAAGTTGATTAAAACAGTCAATCGTCCAAAAACAATAATATTTGTTTTTATAACGTATTATTACAAAAACCTGTAATCCCCGAAGGGTTAGGCAAACATGTACCCAATAGTACACCCACATTTCGTCAGTTATAATAAAGTCCCATGTCATAGGCGAGCCTATTGCCATCAACCGGGCATAAATCCAGACTCCGTGGGTGCTACTGAGAAATTAGTGATGCAAAAACCTAGTAACAATTTGCCCGACCCGGGAATCGAACCCGGGACCTCATGCTCAGCAGTCGCGATTGCGACCACTGGATCAATGTGGCAGTTATTAAAAAAACTGAACTTTTAATCGACTTTTGTTGCTGTACTCAGACTTTGCCCCAAAATAAGCAACCATTAAACAATTAAGAACACTTATAGACGGCGAATATTTTAAATACCTGTGATATTGACTGTGCTACTGGATTTACAACTTTAAGCGCTGAGCCCAACACTGCAAATCAAACAGCACTCGTCCCTCACAGCATTTCACATACCACCATACAGTTATAGAGAATTGTCGTAAGATTATTATTGCACTAGAAACTTACAGCTAATTATTATTAGGACATAATTTAAGCATAACATCTGTTAAATTATGACTAGCTCCGTAGTAGGATGGTTCTATCGCTAACTCAGTGCTGGCAGAAAAACATACTTGATATGTTTTTTTTATTATTGTATTTGACTGTGGTCTGAGATTTTGTATAGTTGTATAAGTAACTGTCTCCTATAGTAACTTTTCCAACGATTTTCGGACTCAAACAGTCACTTTTTTGTCCGAAACTCGTAGGGCAGGCCCGAAATAATTCGTTAACATTTCTTTAACCTTTTGAACGCCAGAGCCAGAGAGATTAAAGCACGCGCGTACCTTCCACACCAAGCCTCAATTTCACTGCTAATACCTACAAAAAGAATAGGGATTCCAAAACGATTTAATTGTTTATTTCGTGTTATAGTGCACCGCGAATTTTTGACACATATTTGTGTCATTGGCGTATAGGGACGCGCTTGCTTGTCACGTATATGTGACAATGGCATTCAAAAGGTTAGGTTATTTTTAGTGTAAGTCAAGCTTTCGATAGGTATTTTAATATGGGATGGCAGTGTATGTATTGCAATAGATTTTTGTACTGACACTTAACCTAAATAAACTAGACCAACTTCAGTATTTGGTAACATTATAACGATTTGTATGTATTCAAACATTTTAGGTCGAATATAACACCTTCTGTACATTTTATGGTTTAAAATCATTTGGAGAAATTTGACAGTTTGTGGTAACTTGATGTGCTGGCGACTGTAGGTACATTTTCGAGACCAATACGGCAACCAGCTTTATTGTCGGCAAAATTACCGCAAATACAAAATCAATGTATCAAAAATGCATAAATACTTACAAATCGATATCTTAAACTCAGGCCAGCACCTTATTCTTCAACAAATACAAACTAGCGTAAACATTTTTTCTACTTGACAACACTGGCACATAGAATGCTCTGAACACCGGGTGGGACTTCTTCGCGTCGAGTATGGCAACACTAGATATGACTTCCCATGAGGAATCTTTGTGATAAGCTGGTTCTAGGGTAGATGGTCGGCCTATGTTGGAGTCTACTAAGTAGTGGCATTCTTTTGGTGAGATGTAGGTCCTGTTGTCACCTTTGTTGAGATCGTTGAAGTGTGGGTGGACGAGGCGCGTTGCTGGAAAGAGAAATGGTCGAAATTGTAGGTTAATTGAAGATTTTTTGTCATGTTTTGGAAAAGCATTTTTGAATTTAGATCTTTGTAAGAACGCTCAACGCTCGGTTATCCAAGGCCAATGGCTTTAAGTGAGCAAGTTACACCTTTTCGTGAGTGAATTTACGTTGGATATATTTTTTTTTCAATTCTTACCATTATGGACTTCCGCATAAGGCGCCGGCAGCTGCCCAGTAAACTCGCTGGGTATGAACCTCACGCTATACCCGGACGGGAGGTGGAAGCTGGAGGGCGAGCGGTGCCACTCCTTACCGAAGCAGACCGTGAGGTCGATGTTATCGGGTGCTTGTGGCAGGTCGCGGAGGATTGTCATGGGACCGTGGTAGTTTGTGTAGAGGGCTGCTGTGCGAGATATTCCTGGAATATAAAATATTGGTTAGAAGTGTAGATTAGTGAACACAGTACATGTTTTCACTGGGTAGTGGAAATGACCGGAATTAGAATGCTATTTAGTAAATTATAGTTTACTAGCTTTTGCCCGCGGCTTTGCCCGCGTGGATGTCGTCTTCGGAGGAAGAATTATCAAAAACGCTGAGATACGAATAAATAAATTTTCAATCGTCAGCCTAAACACAAAATTTTAAGATCCTATCTTCAAAACTGACGGACTTTCATAGAAACTTCCATCCCCTATTTTACCCCTTTAGGGGTGGAATTCCCAAAAATCCTTTCTTAGTGGATACTTATTCTTCACAAAGAACACACCCTCGAAGTTTCACTTCTCTAGGACCTGCGCTTTGGGCTGTGTGTTGATATATCACCCAGTCAGTCAGTCAGTCAGTTTACCATTTTATATTTATAGATTTTGCTATCCTTAAGTAGTACAACCCCGAGGACAAAATCTTGTTAAAACACGCCTTATAGTATAATGAATTTACATGAACCAATAGGATACCCAGCTTCAATTAGTCAGAATCCGGTGATTCTTGCGGAACTCAAATGGAGTTGTGCAGGACACCTAACAATGCGCAGTGATGACAGGGGGACTAAGGCTGTCTCCGAATGACGTCCAAGAACTAGGAAAAGAAATGTGGCGGCGAGATATGCAGGCGACATAGTTGCCATCTGGGGAACAACTTGGATGAGGCTCGGCTGGGTGAATTCAGGCTGTGGATGCTGATGATGAATCATAATCAGTGCGTTTACACGTAACTTTGCCAGATTAAATCGTAAGATTACGCAAAGTGTCTTAGAACATCTTTAAGAACAGTTCAATATAACTAACCCGCGATCCCCGCTATAAGCACACACATGACCATCAGCGGGCCGGTGTAAGCGAGATAGTGTCGTCTCTCTCGCTCTCTCCTCCAACGGAACAGCTCTGTACCGACTGCAAACGTCATCTTTTGTAAGCAGTCGAGCGATATGGCGCCCGCGAGGATGATCATACTGTAGGCTGGGTACAGGAATCTGGAAGAATTGACAATATTAGTGGTTAAAGTATGAAATTGCCGATTAGAATGGACGACTTCGTGAAAAGTGATATTTCCATATTAACATTTTTTTATTTTTCGTGGAAACGTCTCAACCGATTATGTACGATGCAATTGCAATAGTTAGAGTGAAAAAAGCTGTGCTGCACTGCATATTTTAAATTCTCAAAACACAGTCTATGCCAAAAATTTACCTACTTGAAGTAGTGAAATCTATGGCACATTGAAACAAGGGTCTTGACACACTACCCTATGAGGTAATATATAACTACTAGTACGGTTTCTAAACTCTAAAAGGTACGTAATTTAACAATAAATCCAATAAAAATGGAATTAGGAAAAAATATAACTATACGTCAAAGTTACAAACGGAACAAAATGTGTCCTACTAAGTATCCTATTATGTTCTTATTTTATTTATTTAAACTTCATGTACAAGAGTGGTACATAGGCGGACTTAATGCCACAAGGCATTCTCTACTAGTCAAAGTAAGTAAGTATTTATTTTTTATTAGTTAGTCCTTTTTTGTTTGTGTATTTTTTTTTTTTTGTAGTAAGTGTTTTAGTAATTATTTTGAAAACATCATCTTCCGGCTCTTGAATGACTTTCTTTGGCTAAATTGTATTGAAAAATCAAAATGGCGACGTTGGTTCTCATTTAGGTCATATAGTGATTGGCGCCAAAAGGTTGTTCGTAACTTAAGTTTCTGCATAAATATGAAGAAGTGTTTTAAAATACAGGGTGCAAAGGACACTGATGCACAAACGGTTATCACGTATGTACATCATTCTCAACCCCCCACATAGAAATTTTTCATTGGTTATAAAAAAAAAATCACTTGTTTCCTACAAAAGTGCAATACACTATAAATTATGTACTCTGTGGTGCAATACCTACACGGTAATTGTGTATGACACACCAGATTTTTTTTTAAATTACCGATTAAAAATTTCTATGTGGCGAGGGTTTAGAATGATGTACTGAATACGTGGTATGCGTTAGCGCGTCGGTGTTCCTTCCATCCTGTATACGATTGGGCAAAAGTTATACTCAAATTATGCCGAGCCGACCCAGGATGATTCAGCGACGGCAGATGAAAGACTGATTTTACCGATCGTCACAAACCGAATGAAAGCCGTATGCTTGCTTCGGATCGGCTTTGCTGGTTAACAAATACGGCCGAGCTGAACGGAATAAACAAAAAAATGTGTACCTCTCTTCCTTATGCGGCTGTAACATGAACACGGCTAGCCACAGCACTAGCGGCATCAGACCCAACCAGTACGGCGCGCAGAACGGCGCCCGCGCAGTAGAGCGCGACGTCATCGCCGTGCAAGCTCCCAGGAATAGCGGGCAGGAGAGGGCTAGCACCTGGAATGGGAGGACGAGGTCTTAGAATACGTATTGAGAAAAAAATCGTCGTTTTTCAACTCAAAATAGTGAAAATTAAAACATATCATCAAGCCCGTAATCCCAAAAGGATTAGGGTGTTCCAATAGTACACCCACACACCCATATAACAGGGGGTGGTTTGTTTTAGCCTATTCTGTCCCAGTGCTGGGCAAAGGCCTCCCCCATTCCTTTCCAACTCTCCCGGTATTTTGCCCTTAAGCGCACACAAATGTAAACCCCAGCCTGCCACGGAAGAACCCAATAGCAATAAGCCCGACTTGGGAATCAAATCTAAGACCTAGCACTTGCAACCACTAAATCAAGGAGCCAGTCTATCTAATAAAATTATTTGAATTTTGAGTTTAAATAAATGACATCAGACATCAGATCACTCCAGTAAGATTCAGAGGCAGAAATATCGAACCCAAGAAATCTCAGCAGTTACGAAACTTGAAGCCATTATTTTTGCTTCTATTCTTAATAACAACAGAAACTCACCCACACAATATTGAAATTCAAGAATCCATTCACAAAGTAATACGTCCAGGGCTCAACTCCATACAAATCAGGTCCATGCTCCGTAAAGATATTATACGCGACGATGTTCCACGGTGCGACAACCAGTCTGCCGTAATGCCACGAGTCTACCACCACTGTAGGTACCAGTATGATGACCAGGGATATGAGGGACCACTTGATGAAGTCGGCGTACTGTTTCTTCATTAAAATCATGTCGATGGCGATTGGTATGCCCAGGAGCGCTGTGAAGGGCCAGCCTGTGGGAACAGGAAACCTCATTTATTTTATGAACAGTTTTTAGCTTCACTTATAACTAATTATGCAAAAAAAATGTAGAAGTTATATTTGACCCACTTCCCGGTTTCCGATTGAGCTGAAATTAGTTTGGATGACAATGCATGGTTATCTAAAGCACAACGCACACAGGGAACGGGCGCGGGTCACGCGGCATACGTACGGCGGGTGTAATTTCATACTTATATGGACGACACCACACAGAGAGCGTACGCGGGATGGGTACGGGTCGGAAGCGGGTGTTACGTCGTTGCATTGCGTCATAATACACGTATTCAATGTGACACTGATTTTTCTCTTTTTGAAATTAATCAGTTTGGAAAAAAAACCATTTTAAAGATTGCAATTCATTTACTGCACTTTTAACTTAGACAGACTTCTGTTATTATAATTTTTACAAAGACTTGTAATCTAGTTATGACTGCTACATACAGCCTTAGCCTTTTTCCAACTATGTTGGGGTCAGCTTCCAGTCTAATCGGATTCAGCTGTATTTTACATGGAGGAACTGCCTATTTGACCTTCACTGCCCAAGTACTGGGTAAGATGATACCCCTTTGGTAAGACAGTTATTTAACACTACTTACTAAGTAAAGTCGAAGCTGCCGTCAAAAAGATAGCGGGCGGGTACCTCCGCCGCCACCAGCAAGCGAGCGCTCCGCTGGCTAAAGCGCTGCTCCATGCTGACGGCAACATTGCAGCGCTGCAAGCGAACATACCAGCCGCTGGAAGCGTCATAGCCAGCCATACTCTGCCCACGTGGACGCCGAACTCGTGGCATACGGCTCTAGAAGATAGAAAAGGCAAATGTTAAAATTTTGTGTTTTCCGTCTCATAAGGTTCTGAATTTTAAAGATGTTGTCATTTAGGAAAAAATCCCTGTTGTAAGAAACCTTCAATATAACACTACCTCTACGGGCGAGAAAATAGCAGCAATAGTCATGCCATACAAACAAATTATCACCACAATGGTATCGCAGTGTGCAGATACGTTCATAATCTTTACATCGCTGACTCGCCGGTAATAAGCAGGCAATGGGCTTGATTTTTAATATTGATAAATATCAATCTAAAGATTCACAAAAATACAAGTCATTTTAAAGGCATTTAACTTGTGATTGTTATAATAGTAGCAGTTGATAACCTTCTTAAAAAATATGTGACTACTTACTTGTAAAACATAAGCTCAGCGCAAGCCGAGAGCATGGCTAGCAACATTTTCAAAGAGTAGAACACGGAGATCGGAGTCATGAACGAAGACAACATCTTGGCAGGCACCGCAAACAGCCATAGTGGCATGTAAGAGCGTATCGCATACACGGGACTGTACTCCCATGTTTGAAGACCACTGCCATATACTGAAATAGAAAATATAATTTACTAAACTTACGGCAAGCGTAAGGTGGGACACCCTCAGTCTAGGTGGAGCAACAATCTCCGCAAGGTGGCTGCTAGCAACTGGATGAGCTGCCTTAAACCTTTATTTATTCATTTAAACTAAGGGCTTACCTAAATAATGCAACGGCTCCCAATAGTTGTAAGTTTCATCACAATCAGCTACATGTCCCCAGTATGCAGACACAACGCGAGCAGCAAGAAGTAAGCCTAGTGCCACTGCACCACCTGGGTATGCTATACTACGCAGGTCAGATGGTGCATTTGTTACGAGAAACTCCCTGGAAAATATAATTATAAATTATGAGGTGATGGAGGGCAATAAAGTAGCTCTGCCCACTGTGTAAGCAAATCACTGAGTTACATGTGGAGTCTTTACTTGATGATCTGTTTTGTGTCTTTCTGATTCATTTCTAAAGTATGCAATATTTATAGAAATTTAATTATTGACATGTGTGATTCTATTCTAATTATGTAGACCCAATGGTAAGGACAGGGTACATAAGCATCTATGACATATACCCATGAAATTAAAATTACACACAAAATATTAAGACACTTGAGTTAACTCCAAAACTACTTAATTCTTTAGTTCCTGCAAAGAAGCAAACAGATTTAACTTTCAATAATAGTTTGTTATTGTATTTTGAATCCCATAGAGTACGAAAACACTAGACAATAAGACAGTAACATAAGGACTTCCTCAAGTAAACAGTCTTACATGACAAAAATTTTAAGATTCCTTTACTTTTTATTCATATAAGATTCTAATAGGAAAAATTTATAATGTGACACAATAATAGCTATCGCTATTAATTATTACCGCTTGAAAAGAAAACTGACACAATATTAGAGGCACTATATTAGATTGACACTGGCTTTAAAGTAGCTTTTACGAAAAAAAAAATAGCACTCAACTCAAAAATAGTTTGTTAGTATAGCATCATGCTTAATTAACGTCAGCGGACTGTTTTTACCTTTGTTTGAGTACGGAAACGTCTGGATAAGCGCCAAACTGTAGTACCAGCAACAAATTAGAGCATTGATGAGCCAAAATAAAAAAATATTATAACCTATAAATGATGCCAAGTGTTTTATACCACAAAACGGAAAGCAAGTTTAGAATTTAATAATAGACATTAATAAAAGCGTGTATATTAATAGTAAATGAGCTTTGATTACATACCCTTCGTTCGCTTTCCGCTTCCCTTTACTGAAACTTGTGGCCCTTTTGGCACCGTTCTTATTGTGTATACTTCTTTGTCTTGCCGTGAGCGGCATGGCTGTTTGCTTTTTTCGTCTAAATCATTTAATTCACTATAATAAGCGTAGAAAATTCCCGTAAATGTGAATTTATTTTCAGAATAGTACACATACGCGATTTCTGCGCAAGCCTTAAGTGACACTGACAGTAGTGAGTAGTGACAGCCACTTGACATTAAATGAGCGTTTATGGACCTAGCTTCATCATCTTCCTGCCCTTGTCTCATTCTGTTTGGGGTCGGCGCAACACGTTTTCTTCTTCCATTCTCCCCTGTCAGACGTTACAGCATCATTTACTCGTTTCTCTTTCATACCAGTCTTCACACAATTCATGCATCTTTTCTTTGACCTGCCTCTCCCTCTCCATCCATCAACATTCATGTCCATTACTCTTCTAGTCACATGCGTTTCACCCCTTCTCATTACATACCCATACCAAGACAAACGACTTTCTTTAAATTTTTCTGTAACAGGCGCTACTTCAAACTTCCTCTAATATACTCATTCCTTAATTTATCCCTTATTGTCACTCCACACATCCATCTCAACATTCTCAATAATATTTTTTTTAGAATTCATAAAATTTGGGAACTTCTTTCTGAAGATCCGTGATTTATATCGAGCATGATTGCCTCCGTAGCAAGACCAAGCTTTTAAACCGTGTTTCAATGCAAAATAGAATATAGTTATTCTTAAAATGAAAGGTAGCTAGGGCCGCAAGCTTATGGAGACTGCCAAACAAAAAAGATTATGACTTAGAGTTAGACCAGACTTAAATACAGAAAAAAATGGTCACGGTTGAGAAAAAAAAATATGGGAACAGAATAACGAGTTTACGAGTGTACATAAAAGCTTTTTAACCTCCTAATGTTCCTATAAGCAGTACAGTGAGGCAAGCGTAAGTTGCATAAGCCAAGAAAAAATATTCTGAGTTGAGGTGGAGGATAACCTTCAGTATTGGGGAAGGAAAGTGTGTAAGCGTAGCGCTAGCGTAGCTACGTAGTTGAAAACTGATGTCATTTAATAAAGGACTGTTTCAGCGGTGCAGACAAAGCGTCTCCTCAAAGATGCGTGAGCGCCCAATTTTATACTATATAAGTGCGCAAGGATTTTTCCACGGATTTAAGAAATTGAATTCAGCAAGGGTTTTAATGGATTCACCGACATATTATTATTATCGAAGAGGCTGTTCATCGATGAAACAACTTGGGTTACTTAGGCGCAATTTTTTTGCATCTGGGCTTCCATACATGGCAAGTTCTTGAGATAAAGGTAAAGAGCTAGAATAAGGGATTTTTTAAGTGTTGCCTGTCGTAGAATGTTTTAACATGACTACACTACGTATATTATGCACATTCATCCGCAACTGATTGAATAAAACAAAAAGATCAACATTTATATACATATTTATTAGTTAAAATATAAATACAGTGTTGGTACAACACACCATTCATACATTCTACCTACAAAGGTATTCCCACGTTATGTAACTTTTAATAAATGTACTACCTTACAGTACATACCACAGAGTAGACACTAATGAAGTAATCAAAATCGATCCCACCGTATTTATGAAGCGTGTGGGAAATAAAACGTTATCTCAATAGCCAGGTACAAACCGGTCAAGCCGCTTTTTGGGGCCCGCCTCGGTTCAATGTGGACCCGGCTTTTTGCTAACTACTTTGACGTAACTAAAGCTATCAACTTTATATTACTATGCAAGTACTAGAGTAGTATTATCAAGATTTCTATTGTAATTTAATATGTTTATAAGTCAATGGAAATATTTATAACTAGGCCACCAAAACTCCTCTGTAAGCTAAAACTGCAAGAACAAGTAGTCTGTGAAACGCAGGATAAATATTTCCTTTGCCAGATGAAAAATAGTAGATCGATTGTGGTTTATTCTTATAACTGCGCGTTAGCACTGGTGAAACAACTACATAAAAACTTGTTGAACTTTCTATTGCTCTCCTTTTTCTTACTGAAATCCTCATTTCTATTATATATAACATGTTTTTAAGTGAATGTGTCACCAGTACGAATCACATTTGCCTAGTGTAGTTACATGATCGAACATACATTTAAACATCAGGGCCCTACAGGGTTGTTCGATTTTAGCAAGTATTTATACTAGTACTTATAACAGTACGCAAAACGAAACGATAGAAATAGTTGTTTTATTGATATTTTTCATCCTACAGTCATCGAGATATACTTATGATAAAATACAACTTTCCTTACTTCAAATAAAAATATCACATAAAAAAATCATATTATCTTAAACCGAATCAACCTCTCTATGATTAAAAACATTATCAGCATTATTATAACTATATTCTTTTCATATTTGAGCTGCTCATAATTTTTTTTTGTGCTCACATGTGCTTTTTCTAAAACTTGGGTGGTAAAAAATGCTTACTAATGTGTAAGATGGCTTTAAATGGTACTACTGTTGTCTATTAATTGGTGATTATAATCAAGACTACCTTTACTTCAATCTTAATAGTGAGCTCAAACCAATGGAAAGCCTTTTTAAAACAGTTGAAATTCAGCTTAATTCCTTTTGCATACAGCTGAAATTTGGTCAATAAATTAAAATTACAAGTCTCAATTGGTTTGCACAGACAAATTTACTAGCTAGACTAACAAGCTAACAGATATGTTTAAAACAATCCAAGCAGCTCAAACTTGAACGAAATTTGACTATAAATTTAAAAAAAAGTATTGTTTAATTCCTTCGCCTCGACCGCACTACTGTCCACCCAGGGTCTCCGTCCTCATCCATTGGTTCTGGATCTTGGCGTCTGTTTGATGATGATGCTGCCGCTCCATTCATGTTGTTGTCAGGGCCGTCATCCTCTTCACCGCTATTGTCTGTTGAGTCGTCATCAGGGTTGCCATGGCACTGGAACAAAAGGAACAGTGAATGAGCAACTTAGGGATAACATCAGTTATGAACAAAAGTTAGGGATAACATGTTACAACATTGCTGCCACGAATTTCGTCACGGTTCCCATGTTTTGAGTTTGACTAGGCGTAGTATTGCGTGGCTTCTTGTTCTTAATGTGTGAAAGTTGGGATCATTGTATGACAGACTTCCTTATGTGTGTGAACAATCCATTTATGTTACTACTCCCTGGCCAAAAAACGTGCAATTTTGTTACACAGTCCTTTCTCAGTTGTTTTATCTTTAACAGCAGCAAGCATTCAGCACCTTTGTTTTAATGAAGGTTCAAATTGATTGACAGTGATTTGATAGAGTTTTCAGTGGCCGTATCTTTATCAGAACAAAAATGGTGTGAACAGTGATCTTTACTGTGATTTTGGCTGGTAATAATATACGTATATAACATCACGTCTTTCAGCATCACCTTTAGCACCTTAGGCAGAGGAGTACCTAATAGTAGACCCTCATTTCGCCAGTTATGTTTAAGTCCCATGTAATAAGGGGCGAGCCTATTGCCATCAACCGGACACAAATCTAGACTCCGTGGCTGCTACTGAGAAATTTCTAATGGAAAAATTCAACAACACTTTGCTCGACTCGGGAATCGAACTCAGGAACTCATGCCCAGCAGTTATCACTAGCCTCGACTGGACTCCTCGCCTCGACTCGAGGCTGGTGATAAGTCAGAGGCACAGATGTCAGAGGTAAAATAAATGTAAAAGGCAGGGAAGGTAATGCTTGACTTAACTTACTTGTGGTGGTACTGATTCATGTATCGGCTGACTGAGCCATTTCTGGCACTTGGGCATTGCATCAAGTCTAGCTCGAAGTTCATCATGTTGCCCCTCTTTTAGAAGACTGAGAAACTGCAGCAGTAGGACTGCTACTTCTGGAAACCAAAATAAAATAATTGTGAGAGTGAGTAGGGGGTTCTTAGCTTTCTCTTTGGTAGTAATACCAAAGAGAAAGCTCAAACTTGGTGTAAAGCTGGATGATTAAAAGTGGTGGACTGTATAATCTCCACCTTTGGAAATTAATCTGGCATACATGGTGTTTAACAAAAATATAGCTGCAAATACTTCTTGGTTTCTTACAATGAGGTTCTTAAAAAAAAAAAAAACAAGTTAAGTACTACCTCTCTACAAAAGAGAAGATCAGTAATCTCTTTTTTTGCTAACTAGCTTAGCTTGATAGCAAAAAAACACATGTGTCATTAAGTGACACATTTTTGGAGGCACTGTTACTTAATTTGAGATGCAATCCATTTCTTATCAGTAACACTGAAAACTGACAGATAGATCAATTTGTCTGCTCATAAACACCCTTGTGATAACTTCAGTTTATCCGTGATCATGGTGCAACAGTGCTGAAATATTGGGAACTCAAAACAAATAGTAAACATGGTAAACATCCTGTTTTCAGTGTTAATGATAATATTAGTGACCATGTCAGTTTAAAAACATAAATCCATATCTCATTCAGGAAAGTCCTCATATTTTAAAAAGGCAGGTGGAAACCCTTACTATAAAGTTAGCTTAAAATCACATATACCTTTAGGAGAGTCATCATGGCAAACAGTTTCAAACTCCTCATCCATCAGATCTTCTATGACTTCGATGAGTTCATCTCTGTCCACCACATTCTCAACGCAGTACCTAGCTATGTAGACTGACATTAGTTGTGCTGTCTGAAATGAAAGGAAAAAGTGTTAGCTGTGAAAGTTTATTTTTAAATGTTTTCTTACACTTGGAATTTCTCCTGTAACCTGGGTGCGTTTACAAACATTTTAACTCACATACACAAACAGCCAGACCCGGAACAACAAGTTAAATGTTTTTATTTTCTTTTGAGCAAATAAATGTTATTTATTTTGATGGGTGGAGAGGGCTAAAGAAAAGATGGATGAAGGAAAAACCATGATGGCTGACAAGGGAGCCATGAAGATATAGAAGCAACAATATTGTAGCCAGTACTATCGAACTTGATTTGAAAAGATTGTCCATGGAGTTTTTTGCCCATTCTTCTCCATGAGATGTACGATTTCGGAATGGGCAAGTAAAGTCCATTCAAACTGGTTATGCCTGCAGCTAGACTGTAGGTAGCTTATTTTTGACAATGCAAAAGTGCCTGTAACGGGTCTATTTGAAATAAATGCTTTGACTTTGATAAAAACATGTTGCATTAAGACCAAATAATATAGACAAGGGCAAGAAGATAATGATGATAGTATTCGTCTTCTTTTCGGAGATACCGTAGAATCTCACTAATCCGGCACTTCAATAGACCGATAAGTCCAATAATTCGGCACCGTCCACCCGTGCCTGTCTCTCCCCTCCCTACGCCATGCACCGCTTATGTGTTCCGTCATCTTGAAGCAGTGTAACGTCTGAGATATGTTAAAGTTATAATGTGTGAGATATGTTACAGTTATAACATGTGAGATATTATGTTACAGTTATAATGTATGAGATATGTTACAGTTATAATGTGGGAGATATGTTACAGTTATAAAAAAAACGGGTAGAAATCAACACAATAAATACATAATATTGTCTTTTTGAAATTTTTCTTTACAATCAAGAAATGATCCATGTTTTAGTTGTTACTGGCAGTATTTTCTAAGATATACTTCACTCTATACTAGTCTTGACATCATGGTTGGTTGTTTTAGGTTTCATATCAAATGGATGGGCCCTGTTGCCTGCCCCTCTATCAGCTGACAAAACACAGTAATGCCAAGCAACTTTGGTCCTTCAATATTATATGATTCAGGTGACTTTCAACTGCATTTGATAGAGATTGTTATTACTTTTACCTACCACATGAGATAGCTTGTTACAGGTTTACATTAATATGATCCATATAAAGCTTGGATATTTATAAACTTACTGTCAGTTAATATAAACATTTGTAAAGTTCTACGATTAATTTCATGTCACAAAGCTCTGTTATTTATTTCATAGTGTGGAAAATATGTTCAAAGGTGCATGCAGCACATTTGATTTAATTTATTGCACTTACTGTTGACCACAATAGTATGTTCAGAACATTTTTTTTTGTTTTCTTGCTTTTTCAGCGCACTGTAATGAATTACAGTGCTTAATTACATTGAGTTGTATTAATTTCGAAGACATTATTACCTTTTCGCCTCCAGGCGCTCCCATTCCATGTTCGACAGCGAGCTGCAGCGCTGTCCAGTTGTTGAGCACTAAGTCCACAATCGGTTTAAAGTCGTCGTACAACATTTTTACGTTTTTAAAGTCACTTTAAGTTACTAAATATAAAGAAATTGGAACATCTCACATTTTTATAACCTCTTTACGGTGAATACGGTGTACTATTTTTTATCGATTAGACACGAATGACAGCGGCAATGTGACAAGACATTGTTCCGTTCGGTAACTATACAAACAAAATAACAATTTACGCCAGTGTCATGTCGTTCATGTTGTGGGCACGTACTACAGAACGGCACTCAATACGCAAGCATTAAGTACATCTTTCTAGATTCAAGCCATTTGATTGGTAGAAACTAGTTTTCAGTATTGACTTGACTTTTGAGTGACATGGAGTCTTGTATTTTACAGGAAAGATAACTTGCAGGAGTCCTAGAGAAAAAGTCGTTGGATTGTTTTTGAACGAAAAAACCAAAAGATGGCGGCAAATTCTTCTTTCATTCTGTCACTCATTCATTAATTCGTTCAATCAAAAATTTTGTAAACAAATCACGTTAAGGTTAAAAGTTGATTATTTTTGGAAAAACATGTAATTCTCGCATAAACTAGTTATATTAGTGTGTTAGTAGTGTTTTTGGCTATCAAGAAACCCATCAAAATGACTGAGGATATAAGTGTAACGTTCATAATACCGGAAGATTGCCGATCTGAAAATGAATGTTCGGAGGACATGCAACTCGCCTTTGTCGTAAGTTCCAAACTAAAAGTCTGCCTAAAATACTTTTTTACTTATCAAATAAAGGGTATAAGATAACCCTATAATCCTTGGTAACTTTAAATGAACAGAAAACTATAGAAATCGTTGTGCCATTGGAATGGATGCGCTGTTGATAGCTTAACGTCATGATAAAGTTTGACCACCAACATTGATAACACATAGTACATAGATATTACGTTGAAAAAAAAACTTGAAAATGTGTACATGGCTACCGAACATGTGTTTACGTAGTAATCATTTGTTTACAAAATTTTCTAATACCCCTTTGTGAAATATACAGTTTTGGAAGTAAAGATCCACTAAACTGCAGAATCTCCAAAACAGATTTTGAAAACCTTGTCTACGAAAAAAACAATTTTTTAGGGATCTATAATAAAACAAGGAAACCATATGGTTTTGCAAAGTCGGTTTTTTTTCTGTCTGTCCACAGTTCTTGTTTATGCTTACAGACATGTGAACAGCATTGCGGCGGTGGTCTCCAGGCACGATGGGTGCATGAGAGCAAGTGGACAACGTTTGAGGGACTTACAAAAAGAGATGTCTTTGTACTGACTGAATTTGAGGGACCGCTCTATGAAAAGTTACAGGCTACTAAGTGTTTGTACGTTTTGCTATTTTGAATACATAATATTACCTAGAAAACTGAAAAAACTGACTTACTTAATCTTAATAAGTAGTCTTAGTAAGTCTTTAACATAACTTAACTTCCAGTTGTATGTCTTTCGTGGTAGCAATACTTGTTGATTTTATTAAATTCTTATGTTAATCATGCAATTCTATCGATTCTATCAGAATTTTCATCAATTGTGGGTTGTTGAAACATATTCACTTATGAAAGCTGTATGAAAGATTTCAATAATCATAGAGCTTTATAATCAACTGTCTTCATAATCTCCTGTTTTCCAGATTGGTTGGTCCCCGCTGCTTATCATGCTGCCTGACAGAGGGTACTCCAATACCATCAGGCCCAGAGCCTGTGTTCACAATAGCCATGAGAGGTTTGGTGGTCACTGCAAGTGGACTGTCAAAGCTACAGAAGGTAAGAATAATAAAATTCTAAAACAAGTTTTTAAGGCCTCTTGGCTTACAACAATGCCATTGTGGAACACCTTTGCAGGATATGCCCTTTCGTGCCCATCCTGCACAAGTACTTGCACCTTCCAGAATTTAGGTGAAGCTAATGATAGGTGCTAATTATACAGAAACGGCGTAAGGTGAAGGTGCGGCGCAAGCGTGGAATTTATAACGAAATGATAGAACGGCGTGCCTGCGCCGCGCCACTTGAGTGTAATTCACGACACGTTGCCTACGTACATTTTGTATGAAAACGTTTTGAAGCGGCGTCATGACTGCGCTGCGGCTGCGCCGCGCCTTCACCTTACGCTGTTTCTGTAAAATACGCGCCATAGACTGGTGCAGGTGAGGAGGCTATATACTGGACAGACAAAATGTTAGTGAAATTAAATTGTTGTTGAAGAAGAAGGCTTCCTGAAAATAATATCTACTTTCATTTTTATTTGTTTTCAGGAAGAAATAAAGAGGAAAGTACATTGGATGGGTGGCATTTACAGCACAGTCCTAACAGATGATACTACACATCTGATATCAGATACTGTTCTCTCTGATAAATATGTTGTAAGTAGTTTTTTTTTCATAAACCTAAGAAGTTATAACATAAAACATCATCCCATGGTGAAATATTGATGTAGTCTGCTAAGATGGCTGATTGGACACACTTAGCATTTATGACGAACCAATTTCTATATTTTTGTAAAAATAGTGATGTGATTTTAAGTTCCATTTGTTAACTGTTAGGACTGCCTCGTTTGTCGCAATAAAAAATATAGTGGTCGCAATCGCGACTGCTGAGCATGAGGTTCTGGGTTCGATTCCCGGGTCAGGCAAATTTTAATTGGGTTTTTCCATCAGAAATTTCTCGGTAGCAGCCACGGACTCTGAATTTGTGCGTAGTTGATGGCAATAGGCTCGCCCCCTATTACATGCGACTTAAGACATAACTGGCGAAATGTGTGTGTACTATTAGTTACACCTCTGCCTAACACTTCTGGGATTACAGTCGTGATGTTATGTTATGGTGTTAGCTCATATCATTCAGAAAAATTTAAAGGATTTTTGATCAATCTTTAATTACCACCTTATAATTTTTTCCAGAAATCAGTAGAAAAAGGTATACCAGTCATGGCTATAACCTGGATCGGGGCGGTCTGGGAAGCATCCCTCCAACTCAATGTCAGTGGGTCCTCACCAGACTTCCTTGTCCACCGCCTGCCACCCTTCACTAACCTTCAAGTTACCACGTCAGGGATTTCTAAGAAGGATAAACAACTAATTATGAAGCTGGTCAATGAACAAGGAGGGATGTTCTCGGGGGCCTTCCAGAGTGAGACTACTGACGTTGTGGTGTTGACCAAGTTGGTATTTTAGATAATTTCAAAACTGTAGAATTAGTGTAACCATAGTCCATTCAAGCGAAGGGCTATACGACAAGTTTATTCGTTTTTGAGTTCAATTTTAAAAGTAGAAAGAGGTAGCGAGATGGTTTAGACGCGCTTCACGAAGACTGGTTCGAGGTGGCGCAGGAGAAGAGTACTTGGCAGGATATGGGGGAGGCATTTGCCCAGCAGTGGGACAAAGAAGGCTATTAAAAAAAAAAGTTGATATTGTTTTGGCAGTGAAAACTGAGTTACATTTATGATAGTTTAATCATAAGACGTACAAAGTGACAAGGATCTTTCGGCGCACGAGTGACGTTGACTGGCGCTGTTGATTTTGTGAAATCTCAGGTGTACTCAGGTTTACACATCTAAAATTGACCAAACTTTGCAGGCACTAGGCCAAGCCCTACATCCCTACATTTATACCAAAGCGTCATCTATTTAGAGGTTTAGAAAAATCGAAACTTAATCTTAAAATGTATTGAGCAATCCTTCAGCCAGCATCCTAAAATTGCTTTCAGGGAAGGTATTGGCAGTGAGAAATACAAAGCTGCCTTAGAGTATGGCAAAGCAGTGGTCTTGCCATCATGGGTGAAGGACTCAGCAGCCAAGGGCGTGGCCCTACCTCTGGCTAAGTACCGAGTCGCCGGGGCCTCAACGTCGTCACCTTTCGCTGAATCTCGGTTGCCCGATATGAGTGAGTTTTTAAGATGATTTCAATGCTATTAATTAGTGTCTTATAGTTAAACTAGCTATTGCCGGCGACTACGTTCGCATGAAAATATTGATAAAAAGGTGTGAGAAAAAAAAAGATAGCCTTTCATTACGATCTGATCAGCCTGTTAATAGTGAAAAGGTAACAAACAAACAGTTACTTTCCCAAGTATGGATTGTATTTCCAACAAGCTCATTGTGTGTCTGCTATTTGTGTATATGTCCTGTTATTTAGCTTAATATCCCGCAGACTGCTATAACATGATATGTACACACGGCGACATATCAAGCTAAGCATTACCAGTAAAACATGACCTAGCTTTGTATAGATTTCCCGTACAATGACAGAGCCGCTTATGCTGGTTTTGTATAGCGTGATTAGTCGTGCGTGCGGTCAATACCTGACCCCTCCTAAAAAGAACTATTAGATTGCATGTTCTGCAATTCAGTTGGTTAACCCAAAGTGACACTAGAAACGGGATATTAACCATTTTTTTTTTTTCTAAAGTAAACATGATAAACATCCCGTTTCTAGTGTTAATGATAATGTTAGTGACCATGACAGTTTAAAAACTTATAACATAAAGTGAAGTGGAAGGAAATGTGAAAGTTTTGTGACCCACAGGTTTGAACTTCTCCCGTATAACAAACGTGAGGCCGCCTAGCAATTTCGTAGACGAAACCAGGTCGGCAGACGCAACTATGATGTCTGGTAAATTCAAGGTATGTTATTAAATATACAACATTATTTTTAGTATATGCGAAACCTGAAAATAGTTTGTTCAGAATCAGTAACTGAATCGATTCCAATAATTTTTTAACCATGTTATATTTTTTCCCAAAAATATTTGAAAAAGGCTATAATTTGGACACCGAGCGACACTTAAGTACCTATCGCAATCATTTAGGTACCTACTGCCAAATTATTATTATCAATGAGCTCAAAACGACGCTGGAAGCGCGCACGCGGGCGTGCCGCGTGGTTACCACGTTTTTGTGCGGACAACCAGGTAACAGAACAAGCTTATAACTTTGTGATTTTTCATGATACAGTTTTGAAATTTTGTACATAAATTCTTTACATAAAAATACTAGACACGTGTTTCAGGTTTCGCATATACTAAAACTAATGTTGTACATAGAGGTGTAAGGGACAGCCCTCCACAAATTGATGGGGTGAATTCAGTACATCGTACTAAGATGACGGGTACAAGAAATTATTTCAGGAATGTTATGGGAATCTAATAAATATTTGTTTTATTTTCTCATACGCAATGTATCGTTACCGTGGCAAATCGCATGTAGCGAACAGCAAGCGCAACGACGGGTTCGATGAACTCTAGCTAGGCAGGAAGTAAACAGCTGATTTAAGGCATCGTTCAATACCGCACGCAAAATACGCGCTTTGACGTGGAGTTGCGGACACCAGCCCGTTATACAATAAGGCATCGTTCGTTAGAGTATTTCAATATCCATTGTTGGATTTTTGAGCCGTAATATTTACATAAATGGAGAGCTGCGCACAGGAAATGTTATTTTACAATGATATAAAGGAATAGTAAATGAAACAGAATAAAAAAAAACCGGTGAAATATGATTCAAAATAAAGAGCTGTATGGAACCTGTCAATTTGTGGAGGGCTGTCCCTTACACCCTGTATAAGAATAATATATTAAACTACGAGTAACTGTGTGTAAAGAGAGCTTCGGATTTTTGTCTATCTGTTACGGACAGATAGACAAAAATTTAAAAAAATTGTTTTTTTTTTGTTATATGTATCGTAACACTTTCATATGAAAAAAAAAGTAAAACCTGTTATTTTGAAATTACAAACACTTCTTCAATTGTATTTATTTGTACAGTAGGAAAAATTCACTTGACCCTTATATTACCGTCATAAAATGCTGAAGGGGAAACCTTGTTTTTTTTTTTCAAGAATTGATAATTTGAGGTTTTATTTCAGTTCACACAAGATACGAAGAAAACTGACGTGTCCATTGACAAAGAAATTTTGACGGCGTTTGAGAACCTAGACATGAGTCTCATTAAGAAGGCTGGCCCTATATTTGATGGATTCTGTGTAAGTGAGATCAGATCAACATTTGCTAGCTTGTTCTAACCTACACATGGTTTTGAGATGTGTTTATTTTAATTGTATTATTTCATGTAATGAAAAAATAAAACGTACTTTTTTTTAATTCATTATTTCTGGCCAACCAACAATTGTGTATATTGTTACATGTTAAAATAAAGATTCTTATATCAAAGGTTAGTATAACAATTTCTTATAGGTAAGCACCGCATGCCCCATAAAATAATAAATATTACCAATTATATTAAAGTCTAAAGTAAAATTTAAATCAAAATTTAAAAACAATAAAAAAAAAAATAATTACAAAAATATTTTTCAATAGTAAAGAGTGGTTGCCATCCTGAAAACTGAATTTATAATCATTATGTCCACTAGATCTGGGTAGCCGGCCTCGAAGGCCTCGCTCGCGAGCGTGCCGCAGCCTGCGTGTCACGCTGCGGCGGCGTGCGGTACGACGCCGCACACCCGCGCGTCACGCACGCCGTCGCCGCCAGCGCCAGCGTCGCGCAAGCCGTGCTGCGAGAGCTGCCCGCTGTGCCAGTGGTGTCGCCGCTGTGGCTAGTGAGCAGTGTGCAGGCGGGGCTAGCGTTAGATGAGGCGCAGGTATGTGTAGTATACTAATGATGAGTTCCAAGAATGGAATGATCTAGAATCACTTGAATGTGCAACTCTACCGCATACCTAGGCTTTACCCAACTATGGGAAATGGTTAGAATGGACCGGAACTTAGGGTCGGCTTCCAATCTAAACGGATACAACACATACCGGTATTTTACATAGAGCGACTGCCTATCTGACCTCCACAATCTTACTAATACGACTAAAACTACCAATAATATGTCACATTACACAGTTCCTAATAGACACAAAGCCGAGCACGCCAGCCAAGTCGAGCGCCCGCAAGCCGCGGCTGGAGCCAGCTTCGCCGATGAGCAAGCGGAACTTGGCGCTGCTGCGGCGCGGCCCGCTGGACCTGCCGCCGCCGACACCGGAAGTTGAAGAGCCTCAGAATGAGCTTGTCAATCATTATCTTAGCCGTGAGTATTACTTTTTATCTGATTTTGTATTTGAGTAAGAGATTCACAGTTAAGAATTGTAGCCTAAAACCTCAATAACACCAGAACAGTTTCGCGACCATTGAGAGGCAAGAATGTCTGTCAAACTTTGGATATTTACAATACAAAAAAGACATTTCTTTCGTATTTGGTTTTCGCGATCATACTGATGTGACATTGTGAGCCAAGATTTTGAGGTCAAATACATTTTTTCACACATAAAACAACAATATTTTTTAATCAAAAGTTGTAGGTACTGTTTATCTATACTGATTCCCATCTATTTGTTCTCTACCCCTCAGAACACGTAGAACCCGAGAGGGAGAAAACTCCGGAGCCTGCTCGTAACGTGACGCTGCGCGCGGAGTGTCGCCCTGACATTACTGAGGATGCGGCAGAGGATCCCACTGAGGAAATCGAACAGATATTTAGAGGTAACTCTTACATTTATGCTACATAATCTACTTATCTACACTAATATTATAAAGAAGAAAGATTGTATTTTTGTATCTATGTAACGAATAAACTCAAAAACTACTGGACCGATTTCAAAAATTCCTTCACCATTAGAATGCTACGTTATCCCTGAGTGAAATAGGCTATATTTATTACTAGGAAATTCCAAAATCTTTAAAAAATTAAGGCAAACCGTCCACCCGTGCAAAGCCGGGACGGGCCGCTAGTAATGTCTGAAAAGGATAACTCGTATAGTCCACCGCGCAAGCTTAGTGCAGTTAGGTGTTTAATGTGTGTGTCTGGCATGTCTTTGCATTTCTTTCAATGAATTTTTGGTCACTCTTGCTTACTTAAATTAAATTCTTTTTCCCCAAGACGAACAGTGACAGTAAATTTTAAAAGGTTTTTCTAATAAGAATTACTTTTGTTGTGCTCCACAAGGCTCAACATAATAATATTATATGCTACCTTATTAATGAGGATTAATTAGGTTAGGTTGTGTAATTTTTTCGTAACCAATTTTACTTTATTCTATTTTATTTTTTTATTTAAATTTTCGTCACTCACCGAATCACAAAAGTCCCGCCTTGGAGTCTGCCAAAGAGCAATGGAGTGCAGAATTCTGGGTGTAAAGAGAGCTGATAAAATACGGAACACTACGCTGCGCTCAAAAATAGGGATCACAGACGTAGGCAAAGAGGCTGCCAGGCTGAAATGGGATTGGGCGGGTCACTTGAGCCGCATGGATGATGACCTCTGGGCAAAGGCTTCAACACGTTGGGTGCCTGAGGATGGACAGCGCCGCCGAGGCCGGCCCAGAAAACGGTGGCGAGATGATTTGGACGCGCATCACAAGGGCTGGTTCGAGGTGGCGCAGGAGAAGAGTACCTGGAAGAATATGAGGGAGGCCTTTGCCCAGCAGTGGGACATACCAGGCAAATAAAAAAATACTCTACTAGCCTTTGCCTGCGGCTTCGTTCGCGTTAATTTAGAATTTGACAATCAATTCGGATTGTACTCTGCTTTAATCATGATTCGAAAGACACGTGGCGCCATCTGCTATCATAAGAACTTTCTTATTGTTTTCCTCGGGAATAGTACTTTTTTTCGGAATGAAAGGTAACCTGTGTCAGTTTCTGTACACCTGACACAAATATGCAAGATTTCAGGATGATCGGTTCAGTGGTTTAGGGGTGAAAAGGTAACAAACAAACAAACTTACTTTCGCATTTATAATAATAGTAAGGAAAGGAAGTAAAGAACTAAGGATGCTTTTAAAATGAACATTTCTGAAGAGTTTAATAAGCATCCTTATTACAAATATTCCAGGTATCAAAATCGAAGTGCAAGGTCTAGACGAGGACGCAATCTGTGAGATAGGCGCCGAGCTGTCGGCCGCGGGCGGCGCGCTGCGGGCTGCGGGCGCGGCCGGCTCGCTGGTGCTGGTGCCGCTGGACTTCGACGAGGAGGACTTGCTCACTAAGGGGGCTGAGGCTGTTACTGTGTTCTGGGTGGTAAGTAGTTCAATATTATTCTACTGTTGCCCAATTTATTTGGAGTCGGCGCAGAATATCTTTCTACATATTTCTCTATTATTGTTAACTTTTGTGACTGGATTTGCCCCCATAGCATGACCACCGTAGACAAGGATTTCTTTGACAGAAGAATCGACAAAATGACAGATTGTGTCGACACAATGACAGATATCTTTGTACTATGGTCATGCTACGGGGGCTGCTATGCAATATTGGGCAAGTATGATTCCAACTGTTAACTTGCTTGTCTGTTACTAATGTGAAGTCCAGTTTTATGATGTTTCTTTTGACAGATTTTGGTAATTCGGTTGATTACAACCTGTCAGGTTAAATATGCGTTACGTTAATATTTCTCGTTCCTATATCACAATTTCTAGCTTACTTACCTCAGGCTGGTGCCACTTCTAACCAAATTTTCTGTTTTACCATTTTCTCTCTTGTCCTTACAGAAAGATTGCCTCTCCCAACAAGAGCTCGTCCCGATTCAGTACTACCACCGCCCAGTCCGAGTGACATGCACTGCTCCAGGCCCGCTGACCGGTGTCGTAGCCAGCCTCAGCACCTACAGCGGCGTCGAGAGAGCCTTTCTCGACGAGCTGGCCAAGCTACTAGGAGCCACGTGAGTACCTGCAGGACGTACACCTTGCGGGGCGAGGGCGGGGGTTCTGAGACCATAATTTAGAATTTAGATAGTCCGTACTTGGAGATTGCCCCGCTAGTCGAATGGTTGCAAGCGCGACTGCTGAGCATGAATGAGGTTCTGGTTTCGATTCTCGGGTGGGACAAAGTGTTATTGGGTTTGTCTATCAGGAATTTCTCAGTAGCAGCCACGGTGTTTGAATTCGTGCCCGGTTGTTGGCAATAGGCTCGCCACCTATTACATGGGACTGAAACATAACCGGCGAACTGAAGGTGTATTAGTAGGTACAGTAGAGACCATAAGTGCAGTAGCAGTTTCACAAAACGATCGCATCAAAACAAGTCGCACTTACGACCTTTTTCCATAACAAACATTTTGCACACATACACGATCTCGTATATCGCTCTCTTTCATAATTATCTAGTCAGAAAGAGTGCGATATAATGATCATTTGCCTTAGTGACAAGCCTGTCATGTCGCGACGGAGTATTAAGTTAGTGATATTTAATTTCAAACAAACAATTATGTGTCTATCTGGCTTAGCGGTTAACGCTATAGATAAAATGTCTCGCACAGTATAGTCTGCGTTCGAACCCAAGTGACATTACACTTTTTGTGTTTTAATTATAAATGATACGTTAGACCCGATGAGATATGTCTTTCTAAATATTAGTTGGAACTTATTATTAACAAAAAAGATGAGGGTGAATGTGAAACAAAATAAACTTCTGGATTGAACAAAGTAGTTAGTTATGACGTTGTTAGTTGGTGAACTTTGTTACGAGCGTTTGTGTTATTATTACGATTAGCGTATTGTTTGACTGTCTTTATTCAAGATGCAAGCTAATTTTAGTATTGATAACAGGGCAAATATTGTCACTTTGCGTAAAAATGGGCTTAATATTTCTCAAATTTCAACTGAAACTGGCTTAAACTGTTTAAGTTATTTTTAAAAATTATAATTATTATGATGATAGTTGTGGTGTGTGATTTTAAATTTAATGATCTTAAATTGGGGTTTAGTTTCAATATTCTTTTCGTCAAGAAAATGAATACTTAAGCTATAACCTCAATACATTCAATGTGACGTTACATTAAAAAAACACGTTCATAAAGTCTAACTCATATATTAGTATTCAATTAACTCTGCTGAATACTGATACCTATAATAAGCGGGTATCAACAGTTATATTTGTGTTATTAGAATATCCTTTCCGTGTTATGTTATTCTTATTATGAATTGAGTAAGTGGGTATACAACAAAAAATCTTATGAACGTTGATAAGAGAACTTTTTTTGCCTAGATAGGAATGTGACGTCACATTCTCATAAAAGTTTGTTAATTTTATAAATAAATAAAACGAATAAACATTTTTGTTATCATTCAGCATGATTTTTTTATTTCCACCTTCCAACACCGAAAACATAAAATAAAAATCAATTAATGAGGTTAAATAATAATACAATAACTATCTAATATTTAACTTCTTATAAAAAATAAATAATAAGCATGACTATATTATAAATAAACATAAATACCTAACGACTTTCTGCTTAAAATACAAATATAATTAAGGTTTCAAAGAAACAAAAAACAGCCACACATTGTAATAACATGGATTCGAACTTGGACATCATTGATCGTGAACCCATGCTCAGCCCAAACAGCTACCAACCCATGTTAATACTACGCGAATTTTAACAATGCAATGGTAAGAACAGGTCATCACTATGATGTGTATTCTAAATGCAACAGAAATATAATGCTATTTCGCGTAGTGTGACGACAGTTCATTAGTGTGTGTTATGTGTGGAATGTTGAGACATCACTCATACACGCACACGCACACACACTGCTGTATCGCGCTCGCACAGCTCATAGCAATGTAATCTTTAGCATGGTACTGCACTTTTGAGGTCTACTGTACACCTATGCCTAACCCTTTGGGGATTACAGGCGTGATGTTATGTTTTATGTTATGTTAGCCCTGTGTGGGTTTAAAGTTACATCACTATGTTTGTGAAAATGAAACAATCAGAAAAATAAAAAGTGCTCAGAACTCAGCATTTCCAGTTTAATTTTTTCAAGTCACAAATGTTCAGAAATCATCAGCGACACATACTATTGCTTCTACAATTACCTAATTAGATTCATAAAAAAAATACTTACAAACATATTGTATTCTATTCCACAGTACCCAACTCCGCTTCTGCAGACGCAACACAGCGAATGCCCTGGCCTCCACCCACCTCATATGTCCCACAGCCGCCGGGGACAAGTACTTGGGGGCTCTGAAGTGGGGCCTGCCTGCTGTGCAGGCGTCGTGGTTGTTGGAGTGCGTGAAGGAAGGCAAGAGAGTGAGCGAGAAGGGGCATCTTGTAGGAGATACGAAAGGTAGTCGGGATTTTTTGAAACCTGAATTTATGGCTATTTTTCGTCCCAATATTGTTTTGATAAATGTAGGTCACTCACACACACTCCTTCTTGGCTAAGGTCTCCCTCTGATCCTTATATCGCTACCAGCCCTGAGGGAATGAAAATACTCATTGCAATTTTAAAGGAATCTATTCTACCTATTTTTACCTCGGAAAGCCGTCGGTCCCGGCTGTCATTTGTAGATCTTTCAGTCAGTCGTTACAAGTAGTCAGTGGCCTGAAAGTCGTGACTATCAGTCTTACCAAGGGGTATCGCATTACGTAGTACCGCTCCATGTAAAATACTGGTACTGAGCTGCATCTGCATGCATGCTGCATGCATGCTGCATGAAAAGGCTAGGTAGATGATATTCATGTTTTATACGACAACAACATAACTGGTGAAAAGTGTGTATACTCTGGCACTGCACCTTAAAAAAAACTTACTTCAGAAAAAAAGGCGTGATGTATCTATTCTTCTTAAAGTTTCTTGCTACTTGATGTACAGATATAGAAAAAAACTCATTTAATATTCATTATGTTTCTAGCACCACCCTCACCACAACCTCAAATAGAAGAAGAAGCTGAACCTATGGATGTCCCCGAAGCTGAACCCGAACCTCCTCAACCTGAGCCACAAGAAGACATACAAGCTAACGTAACAGCAGACGTAACTACAGACAAGGACAAAGAGAACGCCATGTTGCCTCCTGCGGCTGCCGCTATACCGCGGCGAGGGTCTGTGCCTAGCAGCAGTAGGGAACAGACGCCTAAGGGAAAAGGGAATGGTGAGTATATATTTCTTTTATAATCTTTTTATTATGTATCTAAAATGAATTTAAATCAGTAAAAGTCGTGTGCTCGATGTGTGATGTGTTTTTCTGTGACTTTATATTATCTATGTAAACTAAACTTAAAATTAGCTGAATCATTATACCAATTTGGAACGAGCAGCAACGTTTTTATTCCTTCACATCTGAGACAATAATTGGTCTCCGCCCTTCTGACACACTACAAGTCAATAAATTTGGTCCTTCGAGCCGGATATTATGAACATTGCAAATTCATCAAATCAAATTTCACTTCCTATTTAAGGGGGAAGTACCACGGTAACCCGTGAAATTCAAATCACGTATTGGTTCAATTAGTGTCGTAATACATACGTGGATTATGGTTATTTGAAAGCAAATAACCTGTGGGATATTGATAGGACTTTGTGGACGCCTAATGTGCGATGTAGCGAGGCTGACACACCTGAGCCGGCTGGCCAGTGTTTAGTGTATTAACTCATGCAAGCATATTTTATATACTCCTTCATTCTAATTGCTTGGTAAATATGTTTTGTTTAGATGTGGACGAGATGTCTCCAGCATCCCGGTACATAGCGATGGCGCGACAAGGTCTGCTTGGCTGCGACTCGCAGGAGACTCCCAAACGTGTGGGGGACCTCAAGGATGGAGATGCTAGACAAGGTATTATGGTTAATAAGCTAGTCAGCCTAGACATTCCCACAGCTGGGACACAGGCCTCCTCTCTATGAGGAGAGCGGGCCATAGTTTACCACGCCGGCCCAGTGCAGCTTGATGGAAGTCTCATATGTCTTCGAATTAAGGGTTCTAACCTCGCTGGCGGGCCACTCGGGCCGGTCGACATTCAGCCCTGAATCTCTGGTTGTTTCCTATACTTTTTCACATTTCAACTTTTTGTTCGATTAGGATGCTAGTTTTCTAAAAAGAAATTCGGAGTTTACCTAAAAAATTAAATAATTAGCTACCTATAATTCTCATGCGAAACTTCCATTACCCAGGTGGTGACTGCGCAGTAAGAACCCCAACATTAGAAGACGCCCTATCTACCCCCAACCTGGCAACACTAAGCCCCACCACGCGGCGGCGCCTGCAGGCCGTGCGACGCGGGGAGATGCCCTCCGACCCGATACGAACACCTACTGATCCTTGTGAGTATACCTTACTTATGTACCGTGCACCTATTTAAAATACAGTAACAAATGAGTAGTATAAACAGTACCTTACTATTGTCATAAACCCTCCTTAGCCAAATTAGTCTTTTGTTTATTACTTTTACGTCAATCCAATTGTATCTTAAAACTACATGTACACATACACACTCACAGACGCACACACACACTAACACAGATCATCAATCATTAAAATCATTAATACAACCCTCTTAGTTCATTTAAACCAATTCAATGTCATGAAAAAGTCATTCAATGGGGTTAATTGAACTTGAAGGGTTGTATTGATGATTTTAATGATTATAATTCTGTAACTACATACGTAAGTAAATAACTAAATTAACGATAACGAAACGACGATCGATTTTTTGAAATTGTAAAAAACGTTAGAAAATTAGAATTTCGCGGGCTTTCCTGGCGCTTCCACCTTAAACTTTAGTCCTGATTTTTGTCTATTCCTAATTGAGCAATGGACGGAAATCCCTATCTTCTTATCTAGTGGCGCCGTCAGTGCTATGTTCATCTGACAAGGAGTTGACTGATAATATGATGTTTTTGTCCCTTATTCGGCCACAGTCGACAAGAACCCATCGACGCCTGACAGTGCGTTTGGTGCCGCGTTACGGCCAGGATCTGGCAGGATGTCGCCAGACGCACGAAAGCGACTCTGGAAGTTCGTCGACGGTCTGCCAAGTAAACAGGCTGAGCCTGTTATTAGAGATAAACATACGGTGAGATATTAAACTAAAAAAGTCTTCTTATATCATCTGCCTAGCCTTTTCCCAACTTTGTTGGGGTCGACTTCCAGTCTAACCGGATGCAGCTGAATACCAGTGTTTGCCATGGGGCGACTGCCTATCCGACATCCCAGTTAGTACTGGGTATTACGACCGTTTGATAAGACTGGTTGTTAGACTTTCGGGCCACTGACTACCGACTGTTAAAGATCTAAAAATAGCAGCCGGGACCAACGGCTTAACGTGCTTTCCGAGGCACGGAAGAAAGTCGGTAGGTAATGGGTGTTCACCCATCCACGGACCAAGCGCGGCTTAACCTAAAGATGGTCTATCTTTAGGTTAAGCCGCATGGCGCATGGTAGCTATTATTATTTAGCCACTAACTCTTTTACAAAAAACAAAAAAGTCATCTTCCAAATTGAAAGAAAGCTTAGTCGTTTAGAATGGTAGAGAAAAATATCCTGAGGAAACTGACATGTTTTAGTACCAAAAATTCGAAGACAAGAAAACACTAGGCCCACGTGGTAGATTACGGTCGACTTACTACTGTGTTGGCCTGTGTCCCAGCAGTGGGAACCTTACAACCTGATTATGAAGTCGGTTCGGAAAGTGAATTTATATCTAACTTCATGCAATACGGATGAGGGTGTTTGGGATTTGGGTGGGCTCTCCTAAATGTGTCGTATTACAGTATGGTAGGTGGGACGAAACTTTTATGGATGCTGCGTCATCTGGGGGAGTAACAGACCGACCGCTTTAATGAGTCCTCGCGAAGGTATCAATTTAAATGGAATATTTTAATGGTTGATCACGTATTGGTTCAATTAGTATCGTAATACCTACGTGGTTTATGGTTATTTTAAAGCAAATAACCTGTGGGATATTATTAGGACTTTGTAGACTCTTAATGCGCCTTTGATGGGGCAAGGCGGAGGACTCATTAACGGTCGGTCTATAGGCCAACCCGAACATGGGTATAGAGGCTTTAGAGCCACTATTTTGAAACACTAATACAATACCTAATTAAATTCTACATTTTATTTGCATAGCGTACCAAGTTGATGTTGAAGAGAAACATAGTAAGTGGTTTTAATATCTATCATTTATGCAAATTTGTTTTCGGGCAAAGTGTTATTGGGTTTTTCGTCAGGAATTTCTCAGTAGACGCCACTAGACTCTGGATTTGCGCCCGGTTGATGGCTATAAGCTCGCCCCCTATTGTATGGGGCAAAATGTGGGTGTACTATTAGGTACACCTCTGCCTAACCCTTCGGGGATTACAGGAGTAATGTTATGTTATTTATGCAATGTATACAGGATTCGTTATCGGTATACCCAAATAATGCAACGAATAAGGTCCATTTTCGTATGACACGCAGCTGCCAACTGAACTAAGCTTAAAGTAAAAGTTCGCTCTTATTGATCTCAGGTTAAAACTTTGTAAATCTTTCAGCCGTTATCAGAGATCCGCAACAGATTCCTCGCGCAGTTCAACGGTGATGCCGCGACGCCACCCTCCGAACACACTGTTGCGCCTAGAAAACTTCAACTACAGGTAATATAACTAAAAACAAAACATAGCTCGTACTTTCGACAACCCTTTATCTATACGACCAATCACTGTGTTTTTGTCACTCAGTCCGGAAAGCAGGAAAATTCTCTGTCTATGTGGCCATCATCATTCTCAAAATCAAAATCAAAGCATTTATTTCAAGTAGGCCAGTTACAGGCACTTTTGAATTGTCGAAACAAAGGCAACAGTAAAATATAGCTACAGTCCCAGTCACAAGGCACAAAAACTGTGAAAGTACTGTAGTTGCCCATTCCCTAATGTTGATCTCTATGGAGAAGAACGGGCAAGAAACTCCATGGACACTCTTTTTCTCCTGCCCTTATACCAATTTATTTGGGGTCGGCGCAACATGTCTACTTCATCCATACTTCTCTATTACTTGTCATCTCAGCAGTCACCTCCTTTCTAGCCATATCATCCTTCACACAATCCATCCATCATTTCTTTGGTCTTCCTCTATTCTTATAGCCATCCACATTCACACTTCATTTTCGTTATTCCTCCTCATAACATGTCCATACCACGATAACCGATTACCATCTCTGTCTACGCGACCATATGCGTTCGGATTCGCTCATCAGGATTTTGTATTCATATGACTAATTTGCTCAATATTTTCTGTTCTAGGACCAATGCGAGACGCCACCAGCTAAAATTGCCAAGTTAACGCCAGATCAGGTAAGATTTATTAATCTTCTTATACAGGGTGGAATTTTTCAACGCCACCTGGTGGGAAAGTACTTTAAATAATGGAGATAGAAAATTTTACTAAAAGGAAACATTCCTTTATTTTTAAAAAGAAATGAAAATCATTGAATTTCAAAGATTTTCGAAAATTCGCATGCCACACTCGGGAATCGAACCGGCTAAATTAAAAAAAAATAACATCTGTACTTTTATGGCATCAATCGATAGGGTCAAACATAAGAATCAAATCTCTCAAACAAACATGATAAATTAAATGAAAGGTAAACCATGAAATCCTGTACGTAATGGGTGGTCACCCATCCACGGACCAACCTAGGCAAGCGCGGCTTAACCTAAAGATCGACCCGAGTGGCAGCGGTATTATTTAGCCACGAGCTCCTCACATTTCAACACCAGACTGATACTGAGAAAATCCCAAAAGTCATTCGCCCTTGAAATCGTACCCTTATGCGCAGCATTAGTGCTTGCGACCGTACGTCCAACGAGGTACTTTATCAACCAACTAACCAATATTTTTCCATTCAGAGCCCAGGAAGCTTCAACACCCCAGGCCCAGAAGATACTCCTAAAAGCGTATCATCCCCATCTATACCGGCAGCCGTGGACGCGCAACTACAGCGGCTGAATGCAGCGCTGACGGGCAGACTTAGCTCTCAGCGCGCTAGACGGACCAGGGACTCGATACCTTCTGCACCTGTGCCTCGTAAGTATTAATATACAATTATTTTAACAGACGGCAGACTCCTTTTCGGCTTTTCAGTACTGAAATATTTTTGAAGGATCATTTTTATGGCCCATCTAATAAAACTAGCTTTTACCTTTCTTGATAAATGGGCTATCCAACACTAAAATATTTTTTTTAATCGTACCAGTAGTTCCTGCGATTAGCGCGTTCAACCAAACAAACAAACTCTGCAGCTTTATAATATTAAGTATTTACTTTTTCACTCTGATAATGTGATAAAAAGGTTATTAAAAGTAGTCGTGTGTAAATATTATTAGTCCTACTCTTTTCTAAATGCAGTGCAACGGGATTAAGTGCGAGCTTGAGATTGTGAATGCATGTAAAAGTCTGAAGAGCAGAAACTGAACTGAATTTGTGCCACTCATTTGACAGACACTCACAAACAAACTATGAACGATTATTATTTCGTGTATTTTAAGATACCTGTCGTGCGGAAAGTTTTGAGTATGATGAATGTGAACGGGTATATGAGTAGAGGAAGACCAAAGAAACGATGGATGGAAAACGTGTAAAGAATGATATGGTGTCTGATGAGAAGACGAGTAATAGAGAAATATGGAAGAAGAAGACATGCTGCGCTGACCCCAAATGAATTGGGATAGGGCCAAGAGAATGATGATATCTAATTCTGTTTTTATTTCATCTAGCTCCAGATTCAGAACCAGCGCCAGAATCTCAGCCCAACACAGTAGGTTGGGATGACACGACGCCCGCGCAACAACCAGTGGACGCCGAAACACAGATGTCTATGCATATACAAATCAAGAGGTTTATGCTGTCTTCTAATGTCGATGTGAGTCGAAAATTAAATCCTTATCTTCGCCGATCTCATTTGGTATTTCAAAAAACAGCTTGACAATTTTAATTTTCAAAGATAGACGTTGCTTAATATAAGACTTGTTCAGACAACGCAAGGAATGCCAACGCATCACTTAAGCATTCAGGATGAACGTTCTCGGAGACGTAACAGACTTGTATATGTCACCGTAAAATTGTAAAAACCGTTAGATTATAATCTATCTCGCGAGATTGTAATCTGTCGAAAGATTGTGAACCGTAACATACTGCTTACAATTTAACGCAGTAGATTATAATCCATCGAAGTGACACCGTCAAATTGTGAAATGGTATTGCGCAGAACGCACCTAGCGCGCTGATTGGTTGAACGTCATGTGCCCCGCGCCGCCATATTTCTTTGCTAAATGTTTTGGTAATTGTAAATTAAATTCGTGTTGAAAATAACTCAAAGCTTTAGAATTAGTCATATAAAAAGTATGCCTGTGGGTTCTTTCCGTTTGTGGCGTTTTCTAACGACGATCAATGACGGACGCGAGTGGCCGCTCGATCTTTATTACAGCCTGTTCTTATTTCCTCGATAGAACCGCGATGAAATAATCTCAATGATAGCCCACCTCGGCGGAGAAGTGTGCGAAGGGGCCGAGTTAGACCCCGAGGCGACCCATCTACTATGCGCGGCTCCGGGACGAAGTGAGAAGATGTTGGGGTCTATAGCGGCCGGTAGATGGGTACTGCATCCCGTGTATATCGCTAAGAGTCGAGCCGCGGAAGGGTTTCTACCGGTGAGTCATCATTTATCTAGACTTTTCTCATCTTTGTTTTGTTCGGCTTTCAGCGTAACCCGGATGCAATTGAATATTGGTATTTTATATGGAGCGATGGCCTATTTAACTTCCACAACCGAGTTAATAGTACTGGGTAATACGATTGATACCCTTTGGTAAGACTGGGCTGGTTCGATAATCAATTTTTCTAAGGCGTATCGTATTACCCAAACGTTTTTTATAAATAAACATACACTGTCACTTACGGGATATACGTATTCCGTGATTTTTTTTGTGAGCTTACAGTAGTTGAAAATCACGGAAGACATCATTAGTGTAAGTTTATTGTATACCTCAGCTAATAGTTAGCGACCCAAATACCTGTAGGTATTTGGGTCGCTAACTATTTGTAATGGTTGTCAAAGATCTGTTGGGATTGGTTCCAGCTGATCTTTGACAGCTGATATCTGCAGTTTAACTTGTTTTTCGGGGTACAGAGGAAATTCGGTATAAAATTGATGGTCATTCATATACAGACTGACCTTGGTAAATGCTGCTTTAGCTTGAGGATCGACCCGTGCGGCTGTTATTATTTAGTGACGTTATTTTTAGTTTCGGCATGCAAGTTTTGGATAATAACTAGGTCGACTTTAGCCAATATCTCAATATCATCATTATTTTCTTGTCCTGATCCCAATTTATTTAGGGTCGGCTCAGCATTTCTTCTTCTACCATACCCCTACTACCCATTACATCCATACAAAAACCTCAGCCTCACAAACTATGATCCTCCAGGAAGAAGAGTACGAGTGGGGCAACCCGCTGGCCCCGTGCCTGCCCTTGCTGGCGCCCGCCGAGCGCGTGCTGGCGCGGGCCGCGCGGCGCTGGCGGGCGGCGCGCGGCGCGGGCGCGGCCGGGCCCTTCGCCGGCGTCGTGGCGCTGCTGCACGTGCCGCCGCCCAGGAGGCGCCTGCTGGCCAGGCTGGTCACGGCGGGCGATGGAGCGGCGCCGGAGGATGAGTAAGCTTGTGTTTATTTATATGGGGTGGAAGGGACACCGACGCGAAAACGGTTACCACGTCTTCAGTACGTCATTCTGAGCTCCCTCTCACATAGAAATTTTTCATAGATTATTTAAAAAAAAATTCAGATGTTCCATACATTTTGACCGTATAGATATCGCACTTTTGTAGCAAACAGCAGATTTTTTGGAATAACCGATGAAAAATTTGAATACGTAATAACCGAGTTACACTATGAAACATAATATCAGTTTGTAGAGCCGAGCAGCATTACAGCAATGTTCCAGTTTTACGTGTATATGAGGATAAGAACAAAGGAAAATAAAACAACTTTATCTGTAGAATGGCTGTACACAAATAAGCACATACCGTGCCTGTTACAGGATCAGTGGCCACTTACCATCAAATTTGAGAATAAGAATCAAAAAAATTTAATATTACAAAAGATATGTATTAGTTTATTTTATTTGTATATGTGCATTAGTATCATTATAAGTGCCTATATAAATTTTCGAAAGCAGGAAGTTATTTTATATATATTTATTTTGTACCCTATCATTATAATAAGGTAGGGTTTTCTTATTTAACCCAAAGATTGACTGGTAGAGAATGCCTTGTGGCATTAAATCCACCTATGTACCACCATTATACATAAAGTTTAAATAAATAAATAATAAATAAAGACTCCCCAAAACTAAAACACGCCACTACTTTCTTTTAGGAAAACTAAAAAAGAAATCGCAAAACAAATATTGAATAATAATCTACTGACAGTTATGAACACAATGAACACTTATATATTTTGCTGTCTTATTCTATTTCAGGCCACCCTACACGAACGACAACATCACAGTGTGCTTCGCCGACATCAAACGCTACCCGTTATCAGACAGAGATAGCGCGTGGCTCATATCTAAGAAGATACCAGTCTGTGCCCCTGTGTTACTTAGCGCATACCTCACTGACGACCCACCCCCGAAGCCTGAGGAACACTGCTTGCCGGATTTCAGACCTTAAGTTGATCATTATAGAGTCTGTGTTAATGCCAATCTATTTGCTCAAATCAGAATAATACTGCTTGTCCGATTTTAGAATTTAAAGGTAAAGAAATAGAGTCTAAATTCATTCAGTCAGTATATGGGTCATGTCTAAGAGAATACCAGTATATGCCCGCGTGGTACTAAGATCTTACCTCACTGATCTGCCACCGAAGCCTGAGGAACACTTCTTGCTGTATTTCAGGCCTAAAGTTGAACCAAATAAAGTCAAAATTGGTTTTCAAGAACGACAACACCGCAATATGTTTCGCGGTTATCAAACGCTCTGATAACGGGTTGCCGACATCAAACGCTACCCGTTATCAGACAGAGATAGCGCGTGGCTCATATCCAAGAGGATATCTGTATGTGCATTCGTGTTTCCCACTCCATACCTCACTGATGGCACCGAACCCTAAGGAACGCTGCTTTCCGGATTTCAGACCTTAAGTCGATCCTTATAGAGTCTGTATTAATGCCAATCTACTTGCTCAAATCAGAATACTGCTTGTCCGATTTTGGACTTTAAAAGTATAGATATAGAGTCTAAACTCAGTCAGTATAAGAGTCATATCTAAATTATCTAAGAGAATACCAGTATGTACCCACGTGATACTCAGTTGATACCTCACTGAAGACTCGCCACCGAAGCTTGAAGAAAATTGCTTGCCCGATTTTAGACCTTAATCGTAAGAAAATCCATTGAAAGTGATTTTGTAATAATGCGAATCATGTCAGTATCTAAGAAAAGTCTGTCATTAAATCCAACCACTTTAAGGTCTAAAATCGACAAACCGCCTCAGAAAACTCATATTTTCAACTTTAATTATAATATATTATTAAACCAAAAATTGTCTCTGTACATCACAAATGCGCCATTGTATTATGTTTATGGGGGGTATTACATGGAGATTTGATAAAGAAAAAAGCATTTCTAAAGAATAATCGATATTTTTAATCGAAAACTTTGATATCGATAATTCATGCAATTATAATAATTGTATAGAAAAATTCCAATTGCGTCAGGGGTGCTACATACACAGGATTCAGCAGTAGTTGAGCAGTACAACCAATCAGAAGCAATTACTACAGATATTGACTTCCATTCGGTTCGTGCCGATCGGCAGATATCTTTCGGCATCTGTCATTACTGAATCATGATCGGCCCGGATCAGCG
Organism: Noctua janthe; assembly: GCA_910589295.1. Taxonomy (NCBI): domain Eukaryota; kingdom Metazoa; phylum Arthropoda; class Insecta; order Lepidoptera; family Noctuidae; genus Noctua; species Noctua janthe. The sequence continues at coordinate 3,344,688 of OU342556.1, read as the reverse complement.
TGAGCGGCCTTTTGCCGAACGTATATCAACGCATGGCTGAACGGAATATGTATGTGTGTCACACCCCTTATATTAATTAATGTTTCAACTGAATTAAGAAGAATTAATTATTTATGTTCATGTTAACTGAAGTGTGTTATTGTATATTATTAGTTATAACTGCATTATTTTGTGACAATAGTTATTAAAGAATATTATAAATATTAACAACTGGTTTTATTTATTTTATTACTTATGTACGGTTGTCTACCGTGAGTACATAAGTAGTAAGATAAACATAACAGGACATAACATAACACAGGAAAATAACTTAACATATTTATTTTAACATTCACTTAAAAACATTTAAAGGAAAATGCTGGACAAAGGGTGTAACCTTTGTCCAGCTACAATAAAAATAAAAATAACAACTTACAACAACCTACTCGTATACCTTGTCCCTTAAAAGACTTCTAGCTTACAATTAAAACTATTACATATTAGGTATTCACGAAAGATTAAAGTAAATGTTAGTTCATATCTAATTCATTTAATTTATGCCTATTTTTATGTATTTAGTTCTTTAAAAGTATACAATATAATATAATGAACATAATGCTAACTACTCATAATCACAATGCTTTGAGGAGCTTTCTTAAAATATTACTCAAAAATAACAACTGGGCGCATTAAAATAAAAAAAAAATGAAATTGAAAAATAATTAATTAATTAGTAAATTACTATTCCTTTTCAACGTAGCACTATCCCGGCCTGCTGCACTATACCGCGTACGCACGTACGAACAAATTTGTTGCGTTGCATGATACGCAACAACTTGGTTCGCACGTGCGAATCACTAACGAACAGCGAACACTTTGTTTGTCAAACATGTTTGCAGCGATACTATTAGTATGTTCTGTATGGACGGTGTTTGAAGTGCTTTAATAAATGTCACGTGTAGAACTTGGCGGGGTAAAGACGGGGCGGCAGGGGGCGCCATGCCTATTAAGATAGAGTTCACGACTGTTGTGCGAACTCCATTCGGACTATGTTCGCGTTCGTGTTCGAATATGCCGTCCATACGTACGAACCAAATGTTCAAGATTGATGTTTGTGTTCGCTCTGTTCGTGTTCGTTCGTGCGTACACTGCTTAGATATTTATCTACATTAATTAACATAACATAACATCACGCCTGTAATCCCCGAAGGTTTAGGAAGACGAGGAAGAGTATCATAGTACACTTTTCATTTCGCCAGTTACGTTTAAGTCCCATGTAATAGGGAGCGAGCCTATTGCCATTTTGGTGTGGTTTGTATAGTAGGCTAGGACGTTAGGATAATTAGGGTGCTAGGTAGGTAATTACTATAGGGCTAGGATAACTAGAGTGCTAGGTAATTACTGTAGGGCTAGGTTTATAGTCAGTAGGGTATTAGGACACTGAACCAGGCTCAGTTGTCTCAAACATACCCACATCGTACGCACTTGGAATAACGGCAGTACTAAGCTGTAAGTCCCGGTGCGTACAGGGTCCGTTTACACCCTGTATGGCTATCACCGGATTCATTATTCTCTTTCTCAATACCTATTCTGAGCAAATAACCGAATATTCTATTCTATTCTCTATAACACCAGGCACCTTCATTCTTCGTCATCCATCATTCATATTTCTTTACCATCACCTTGATAGCCCTACTCTCATCCTTAGGATAGTTCAGGCCGGATTCAGCCAGTTCCTTTAAGGTTATAGTAGCGAGGGTCGTGAAGCCCGCTCTAGCTGCGCTGATCTGCGAAGCGGGACCCGTGAAGACTGTGGATGTGGCTTTGATGCCGTGGTGGAGACTGAGGGGTTTCCTGTAAAAAGAAATTGGTCATAGATTTTAAAAGCGGCACGGCACGGTTGGCGCAGTGGCTGAGCGATTGGCTGCTGCGCTGAGTGTCGCGGGTTCAATCCCCGTACGGAACAAATATATATACGATCTACAGGTAGTTGTTCCGGGTCTTGGCTAGTTGAGTATGTGAGTTTAAATGTGTAAACGCACCCACGATACAGGAGAAATTCCCACCCAGGTTGGGGCAACGTTTTAAAAAGAAAATAAAGAAAGAAAAGAAACAAAATTCGGTTATTGGCTTTAGAACAAAAAACACCTAAAAACTATGAAAACAGAAAGTAGATTGTCCAAAAAAGGTAACATTTGTCAAATTTTCTTTTTAAAAATGTTATCAACACATCTTTATTTCGTGCGGTTCTCCTTTTGCCACTTGGCTACGGAACCCTAAAAATGAGCTTAGCTACTTGCCCCTTTTTTTTGTTTACGGCAGCATTATTTTATGTCAAGTATTTTTGTCTCAAAGCAAATCAAACTTGGTTATTTGTTTTAAAAAGGGTAGTAATAAAATTTCCGAAAAAAAATTAGCATACTCAAAATATACTAATACTATTAAAACATACTAATTCTGGTCAAAGTAGGAACCGTTATTTCACAAAAAAAATCGCTTTTGAATTTTGCTAACTGTTTACATTTCATTGCTGGTGACTGTACAAGTTCACGTGACCGTGGACGCCATTACAAGGTCTATAAATATTAATACGTTGCCATGTGCACGTTTTATCAATTGCAGGCGTAAGATAATAATATAATGACGCGAATACAAATACGACTTCTTGATCTTTTATGTTACCTATCTACTTATCTGTCATTCACCGTTTTATTTTTGGATTGTTTAATTTATAGTTGTAAAGACGCCTGTGATCCCCGAAGGGTGAGGCAGAGATGTACCTAATAGTACCTATAAGCACATTTCGCCAGTTATTTTAAAGTCCCATAGGGGGCGAGCCTATTGCCATCAACCGGGCGCAGATCCTGACTCCGTTGCTGCTACTGAGAATTTCCTGATGGAAAAACACAATAACACTTTGCCCAACCCGGGAATCGAACCCAGGACCGCTTGCAACCACTTGAGCAACGAGGCATATAAACGAGGTATTTACGCGCTTGCAGTATTATATACGCTACACAGTGTTAGTGGCGTTTGGTGGGTAGAGTCCATTACGATAATCGCCCTTACTGTTACGAAATAGGAGATGTTGACGTCAAAGTGAATAATAATGATAAACGATTTTGTTAATTATTTTTGGCCTTGGTGAGGTACAAATACCGCAGTACTGATAACAATGTAATATAGTGTTATCTGATAATGGTGACTTGCGAACAAAAATAGATTCAATGGTTTTAATAAAGTACGCATCCTCTCGTGGTTCATTACACCACTGAAATTATTTACGAATTTGACCACAGAAATTGGTTATGCCTGCGCGTTACGACTGCGCAGGCATTACCGAGCTTGTGTGGCAGGTCGCATGAACAGCTCTCAGTCGTTTTCAATTTTTAATAACAAGTAATACCTAAACTCACTAAAGCAACCATATTGTCGTGTGTCGTGTGTCGGTGATGCCATGCTTGCAAATGAGCCAACCGACAGACTTGCAGTTAAGCGTGTGTCCTCTATGAAAGTCGATTTTGCAAGCACATTTAAAACTATCATGCATAACCTTATCGCCTATGGCTGGCTTAACAGAGAACGCCTTCCGGTTTTCCGAACAGATGAGTGACATAAACATTTGGAGATCGCGACTAGTTAGGACTCCTTATGGAAACTGTAACAATAGCCTACCTTGCTGCCAGTATCCGTGATCCAAGTTTAGCTCCACGATATTCCTTGGACACGACCAGACCGAGAGCATACAGTATCTGGTCCATCCCAAAGTATTCGAAGACGTCGACTGCTTCCTCGGCCATTTTTAGAGCTCCGTACACGTTCTTCCAACTCTCTCCTTCGATCTGAAAGAGTAAAAGTAATTAAGTTGCTGTTAGGTTAGATTAGCAGTCGTTATTTGTAAAATACTGGTTTTAGAGCGGCTTAGAGTGATATTCTAGTAGTTTGACCATTAGACTGCCAAGTATAGGTCTCAAGTTCGAACCCAAGACACGGATGATTTTACAAGATTACTGGATATACGATACGTCTTTGTAATTATCATTTGCTTAGGTGAAGGAAAACATCGTGAAGAAACCAGCACGCCTGAGAGATATTACTCGACGGCATGTAAAGTCAAGTCACAGGCACATCTCTGACACCAGGTTAGGCACTAACCACACGAAAAAGAAATAAGGAGCTGCTTAGACTAGATTTGGATGTCGCTCTCAACATTGTTGTGAAAAGGTTATGTAGATGATGATGAAATTTGACAGGTGCCTCAAGCACTAATGACCAATTAGGTAGCTTTGATATGAAATGATAGGACACTACGCATTAGTGTAGCCTCTACAAGGTAGACCAACGCCCTAGTCCTGGATAGCGGGAATAAACCCGCTGGATGAGAGCATTACAGGTGGCCTACCATGACGTGGGAAAGAGCTGGAGGTAGACGTCCTACGCTCCATCTCTTTCCCACTCTGTAATAATAACCCCTCCAGGATCGGTCATATTTAACATATTAATTGGATTCAATTACTAACTACTACTACTCTTCTCTTTACTATTAGTACCGGTTAAAACCGATACTTTTTTCTTCCAAACACTCCTAGGACTTCTGGAAAAGATTGGACAAAAGTGTATTCTGAAAAGCCTTATAAAGAGAAACAAGTTATACAGGTACTTACCACATCATCGCCCTTTTCTCCCTTACAGATCACTAGACACACGTTCAAAGCCACTAGTTTACTCTTGCCATTCTTCTCTTCATAACAAGCTAGCGACATCCTCTGTAAGAGGTATCCTCTCCAGAATTCTTCCATACTGCGCACGCTCAATGGGTCATCAACGAGTTCTAAAAGGCATTATCATATTAGTTAGTGCGACATAATTGGCAGGATCTACATAACATCACGCCTGTTATCTTAGTTAGCCAGAGGTATATTAAAAAGTAGGGACACCCACATTTCGCATTTATCTTTTACATAACATAACATCACACTTGTAATTCCCTAAGGGAAATAGGTACACCCAGATTTCCCCGATTATGTTTAAGTCCCATGTGGGGAGAGCCTATTGCTATCAAACGGGCACAAATCCAAACAGAAATTACTGATAGAATAACCCAATAACACTATGCCCGACCCGGATATCGAACCCAGGACCTCATGCTCAGCAGATGGCCTGCGACCACTCGACCAACGACATAGTCAATACGTGGTAACTCTAAGATTATATCAACAAGTTGGTAGGGGTAACCTTTGAATGAAAAGTCTTGAGTGTCTGTACATTTGAAGGCTTGTTGGTGGGGCCAAGGTGCTTGCTCGACCAATGAGGCCCATTGTATTATGGGGAGCCATCAACTGGGCACTAATTCATAGTCCGAAATATTATGACAACCACCTTTGGATACTGTGTACAGTATCCAAAGGTGGTTGTCATAATATTTACTGCTGAATGCATTTTGTCACTGAACTCTAGGCGACATCTGAAATAGTGAGTTGAATTTGTAATGTTCGGCTTATCGCCTACAGTTGTAATTTTAACAGCGTTTTAATACCAATTTATACATCCCTTAGTATGTGAAAATGTTTATAAGACTGTCATTGTTTTGGAGCTCTCCTAGATTTCTCCTATTAAGGAGGATCCGCTCCCTAATAGGCGAACAAGGAAAGCCAAGTTCGTTTAGCTAACAGTTCTAGCAAAGAATATTCAATGCGAAAGAAGGTCAGTGTCATTTCAAAAATATCTGTGAAGAAGCAGCTGGTTTTTATGTTCATGACTATGTTGTTTTATTGTCATGGACATTTCCGTGATTTTCCCATACAAAGTGGCAATCTTCTGACGAAAAACATCATTAAAATAACAAAGAATCTACGACTGAAAGGCAACATTTGAAAATAGCCAATTATTACAGGGTAGTTAACCACGGTGATTATTTACTAAACAAATTACATGTAAATGACCCAACTAATTCCTAAACAAAAGCGCACTGAATTTCCATTTTTTTTAAATTTATTTATTGACAAGCTAAATTCATACTTACTACTAAGAACACACAACGCTTCATCAGGGCAGAGGTTTCCCACGAGGATCTTAATAGCCTCTTCATCATCCTCTGGCGGTAGATCTCGGATAACCCACGTTGTCCCATTGTCCTCCCACTTGTCCCAAACACGAGGACAGGACGAGTCCCAGACTCTTTTGAAGCCCATGTTTATTCTGTAATGGTAGAAAAATATGAAGAGCAAACAAAAAAGTAATGTTATTGAGTTAACATAACACCACGCCGCTAATCCCTGAATGGTTAGGCAGAGGTACACCACCTCTCGTAGACGGTTATGTTTGAAGTCCCATGTAATAGGGGGCGAGTATATTGCTATCAACCGGGCACAAATACAGTCTCCGTGGCTGCTACTGTGAAATACCTGATGAAAAATCCCAATAACACTTTGCCCGACTCAAAAATCGCTTGCGACCACTCGACCAACGAAGCAGTTGTTGAGTTAATAAGATGGAAATGCCTGAATAGCTTCGGACTTTAATCGAGTGCTAGTTTAGCTGTTCGCCTTGCGAGTTCGAAGTATTGTGCTTTGATTTGATAAGCCCGAAACGCCTAGGGGTTGAGTTGTCACAGGATCGAGTTTTCGGGGTCGTCATATCCGAGTCGAATTGCCAAGGGGTTTTGACAATTCGACTTGGATATGACGACCCCGCATTGTCCGGGCCGAGTTGTCTCTGGGTCGATTTGTCGTAGAATCTTCGAATAAGCTCAAGAATATGGTAGGGTTGAGTTTAAAAATTGGCTATGGCTAAATAATAACAGCCGCTCGGATCGATCTTTAGGTTAAGCCGTGCTTGCCTAGATTGGTCTGTGGATGGGTGACCACCCATTACATACCGAGTTTCCTCGGTGCCTCGGAAAGCACGTTAAGCCGTTGGTCCCGGCTGTCAGTGGCCCAAAAAGTCTGACAACCAGTCTTACCAAGGGGTATCGTATTACCCAGTACTGGGTTGTGGAGGTCAGATAGGCAGTCGCTCCATGTAAAATACTGGTATTCAGCTGCATCCGGTTAGACTGGAAGCCGACCCCAACATAGTTGGGAAAAGGCTAGGCAGATGATGATGAGTTTAAAAATTATACTTCTAATCGAAACTCATTTGGCTTAGTTTTGATGGTATACCTAATTGTAAGCAATTCGTTTTGATAATGTTCCAACAAGTACAAGACACTTAAGTACGGATTCTTCCTACTCGTAACAAGGATAATGACTATTCCACGTATTAATCATGCTATTAAATATCATCATCACAATGATAGCGCAATTTAAATTAACACTTCCTATTCACAATTGGCAACAAAACTTGTCTAACAATATTTTAATTTAAAACAATTCTATAAATAAAACCACTTACCTAAAGAGTATGCAAACTTATAAATAAGGTACTGTTGGGTTTTTTAAAAGTAAGTTTATTTTTACTCCTCGTAATTTTCTGAACGCACTGTCAAGACGTTGTTATCAAGATATTATTCACAAATGACTGAATCTAGACTCAGATAATGTATACAGTTGGACCCTGAAGGCCTGTTCCCACTGATCAACATAACACGATTAGCTGACGGAAACAAAAGACTATCCCATCATCGGCATCATCTGTCTAGCTAGCCCTTTCTTAACTATGTTGGGGTGGCTTCCAGTCTAACCAGATGCAGCTGTATTCTAGCATGCTGCATGATTTTAAGGAGCGCGTGGCGAGTGGCGCGACGAACTGGACAGAACCAACGACCAATGGTCCACATTGGCCCTGGATCGAAAGATTTGGAGGTCATGGTGGAGGCCCAGCACTGGGATGACACAGGCTAACAGTAAAGGGGTATTAGACAGTAATAACTGATTTGTGAAGGTCAGACAAAACAAAGTAGACTACTTATAGGGAAAAAAAAATTGAAGATAATTGTTACCTTATTTAAACCTAATCAATTTATTGCACTGATTCAATAAACGACACGTTAGCACCGTACAGCTGATACACTAGTGTGTGATAATGTTTGCTTCCTGACGAGACGTTCGCCTAGACCTAGATCGAGTAAGTGTACTCCTTAGTATCGCCTTCCACTGATCAACATTCACGTTACGTTTAATGAGATAATCGTTTTTGCGTTAGCGCGCGTTTATACTGTTCCCAAGATGAGGAAATAGGTACATTTGTGATTTTGCTAAAACCGTTTCTGTGTCGTAAACCATTTTAATTTGACTTGTCACCTGTCATGACCGGTTTAGAGTCAGGTTTTCCGGTCCGAATTTAGATTTATCCTCAAGCGCTCTTACTCTTAAAATTGTGACCTTGTACAAATTAAATGTTGAACTTAGCTCATAAGTATATTTGAAAAGAGTAACCATGGAGTTTCTTGCCGGTTCTTCTCCATAGGACCTTGTTTTGACGTTTCATAAGTGCCCCTGTAGGTTTATCTATTGTACAAATAAATAAAATTGAAGTGTCTGTTTGTAATTTAAAAATAACAGCTTTTTACTTAATCCATATGAAAGTATATACGGTACTTTTAAAAAAAAAAACATTTTTTTTTATTTTTGTCTGTCTGTCTGTTTTTTCCAGCTAATCTCCAAAACGGCTGGACCGTTTTTGACGGGACTTTTACTGGCAGATAGCTGATGTTATACGGAGTAACTTAGGCTTTTATTTTAGAAAAAGGATTAGGGATCCGTCAAAAAAAAAACCCTGAAATTGTTAACAAAATCCGATTCAAATAGGAAGTATTATTTTTTTACTAATTTCACAGCTAGTGTGAAATAAAATATTTTGATTAATATTATTAGGAATTAAGTCTTACTGACTTGAGACCTTACAATAATGCGGCTAATTAAACATGTTTGATAAAACTTATCGCAGTTTTGGTGATTAGGTAAGATTTTGAGGATTATGATATGTTATCTGTTTTATTATGCGGTAATTTGGTAATCATAAATCTTAATTGTTTACCATGACTTATGTCACGTTGTCTCTTTTAGCATGCGAAAAAATCGTGGCAAGTTTTTATCTCAAAAGTTATTTTTATGGTGAATGTTCATTCTCGCCGATAACTCGGACGCAGACAGAGTGTAGGTACATAGGAGCGCTTGTCAAGCTTCGGTGTTCCCTGCTTGGCTGTTAACTCTCGCACTAACCCTTCCTCAGAGTGTCTCGGCTAGAGTATAAAGGGTGTAAACAGACCCTTAACGAAGCCGAAAGTCATTTGTTCTCCTCGCTATTGCGATTTTTTTTTGTTTGGGGCCATACCTGGGAACCTTCTAGTTACGGAGTTATGAGGGAGGGTCAAAGTTCCAACTTTTTCACAAGATTTTTTTAAAATACTAGATTTTAAGATTATAACTTTACTTTAAATACCTCCATGACCCGTTTACTATTCAATGCGTCCATAAACACAATGTTTTGAATGTATTACAATGAGTTTTACCGTAAAAGGTTATTCTTCAACCCAAAAAAAAAAAATTCGTGTAGGATTACTTAGTGTGATGTACAGAATGCTTGGTTAACGGCTTCGTGAAGGGTCCGTTTACACCCTGTACAGCTACGTTTATATATACTGCTTATTAGACCATGACAATAGTAAGTAAAATACAAGTAGCTATAAAACTATCATAATCTGCTTAGATTTTTTGCACCTATGTTCCAGCTTAACCGCATACAGCTAAATACCAGTATTTTACAAGGAGTGGCTGCCTATCTTCTTACAATTCAGACGTAGAACTGCAAAATGTAGGTATTTGAAAAAAAATCGGCAATTGTACACCCAGTATGTTGATTAATCAACAAAAATATAAAGTTTTATGTTGGTTCGTGGAACTCGTCCTTTACTGGCGTTTGGTACTCTCTTGACCTTCGTAACAAGCACATTAAATAAATATAACATAAGACGAATTTATAAAAGCTATAAGCAGGTTGCTATTTACTTTTTATGAAGTTAAATATTAGATATTGTTTTTTGTTTACTATCAACCGGTTCACTGTATTTTGTTGAAATTCTTGTTTTTGTTTAGAGTACATAAATAGATTTTCCGGTGTCTTTTTTTGAATGTGCCAAATGTAATTTTTCGCCACGAATTATTTAACATAATATAATATCATCACGCCTGTAATCCCAGAAGGATTCGGCAGAGCTGTAATAGTACACCCACATTTCACCAGTTATGTAAAGTCTCATGGGGCGAGCCTATTGCCATCAACCGGGCATAAACCCAGACTCTCTGGCTGCGACTGACAAATTGCTGATGTAAAAATCCAATAACACTTTGCCCGACCTGGGAGTTGAACCTAGGACCTCATGCTCATCAGTCGCGCTTACGTCCACTAAGACCAACGAGGCAGTCCGGTCCGACGGTTTTTTAGTAGGTATTAATTTACAAGTAACTACTTAGTTACTTTTAACATAACAGGTAAAATGTGGGTTTAGGTACTCGTACTACTATCATAAGTACACCCTGCTCAACCCTTTGGAGAAATATCTAGGCGTGATGTTATGTTAAGGTGGAAGTGTCAAGGTAGGCCGCGAAATTCTAATTTTCTTACGTTTTATGCAATTTGGAGGTCAGTTTCAAGCTATTATTATGTGAAACAAAATATAATTCGCGACCGTAACATGTTTGTAGTTACAGAGTTAGACTATTTCATAAAAAGTCATTCAATGGAATTATATGAACTTATAGGGTTCTATTGATGAGTTTAATGACTATAACTCTGTAACTACATACATGTTACTGTCGCGAATCACATCTTAATCAACATACAACCTGATACTGACATGTAAATTGCAAAAAACGTAAGAAAATTTAAATTTCGCGGGCTACCCAGGCGCTTTCACCTTAAGTTGAAAGTCAATCAAGTAATCATTTTATTAAAGATGTGGTCTTTGAACAGTTTCCAGACATTTTGGAAAATAAAACTAGACACTTATTTGTTCGTGAAAGGATGTAATTGATTTACTTTTTAATCTTTATTGTTGTGCTAGACTATAAATACTACAATCAAGGTTGTTGGTTTGTTTCGCATGTTTTATCTCTCAACGATTGTTTTTTGTTTCAGTCACGTCCAATTTGGCTAAATCATTAACCGTCAAAACAAATGGAGGAGGTTCTCAATTACTCTGGCGATCACTGTCAAATCCCCACTCCGTGTGTACGAAAAATCTAAAATGGCCTTGTGGACATAATTATGGTGCTAGGGTTAATGCTCTTAATTAATTACGGAGAATATCTCATGGCTAAATAATAACAGCAGCACGGGACAATCTTCAAGGTTAAGCAATGCTTGGATGGGTGACTTTCAGGGTGAATTTTTCAAGTGGACGCCCACTTGAAACGTAAGATGGTTTAATTCGCAACTATGAAGAATAGCAAAAAATAGGTACTCAATAAGAGTCTTGCCAAAAATCCAATGATGCACTTTTAGTATTCATCAAAATATATATTTTGATGATTTTGATTTTTTTGACTAACCAATATTCCTAGTCAGGAATCGAACACGTTGATTTAGAAAAAAAAATACACTGTATTATTACACCTTTCGATAGCTTCGCTATTTAGATAAAGTTATATTTATTTTATAAAATATGAGTAGGTATGTATACACAATACAGGTCTTATAAATAAAAAAAGTAGCTGCATATTTTGCCATACATTCCTGTATGGCGTACAAAAACATGTTTGAAACACTGTTTTAAGCTTTCACGGTTTACAACTAAACTTATACTGTCACTTACGGGATATCTTCTGTGATTGTTCATTATTTAGAGCTCCCGATAGTTCGACGCTGTTGCAAACGCAATGATCGCGGGTTGACTGGAGAAAGCGGGTGGATGGAAAATAAATTGTTAAGAGCAGACAAATCTATCTACCCTCTTTCTTTGTCTTTTGCTACGCGCACTACTAGAACTCGACACTAAGATCACGGAAGATATCCCGTAAGTGACAGAATAAGTGTAAAAACATGTTTGGTTTAAAAAATTGAGTAAACTTAATCAAAATTAAATCAAACATCAATCTACATCATCATCTTTATCAATTATTAATCATAGTAGATCGGTTCCGCCGATATGCTAATAGCAACAAGAAGTTTCTTGTTAAGTGATTGCACTGTAGAAAATTAAAGGCGCTGTTTTTATTAGAAATTCTGGGTTGTGGAGGCCAGATAGGCAGTCGCTCCATGTAAAATACTGGTATTCAGCTGCATCCGGTTAGACTGGAAGCCGACCCCAACATAGTTGGGAAAAGGCTAGGTGATGACTTTCTTAGAAATTAATTATTCTAATCTCTTTCTTGTAAAAAAGAAAAATATTTCAATTCCTTACCATGTAATTAGTGCCTAACCTGGTGTCAGAGTTTTCATGCCGCCCATGGGCCTCTGACTTAGCTTTACATGCCGTCGAGAAATATCTCTCAGGCATGCTGGTGTCCTTACGATGTTTTCCTTGACAGAAGAAAGTGATATACAATACTCATACGAATCTGAGAAATCAGAAGTCTTGTGTTCGAACTTGAGAATTATAAATTGGCAGTCCGACTGTCACACTATTATGCTATCACTGTTAAGAGCGTTTACGGCTTACGGCATTTCATACACAAACTTTCAAGTCCTTTTTTTTAATCGATTTTAATGAAACTTCAAACGCATAAGCGGGATACATATAAGTCTAAAATGTTTTCAGAGAACATTTTCGAGATGTCTTTTAAAAAAAAAGATAATTTTAAATTTCTGTTTAATGGTAAATCTAAAATCGGTCTAATTTAGCTGTAACACTATTTTAATAAAAGGACTTGAAAATTTCTATGAAATGCCGTAAGTCGAAAACGCTCTTAATGTTTCAATTAATCGCTAACAGACAGCAAACCATATTTTTCTTTACGAATCCCCAAATTTCCACGAAATACGAACGCCAATAACCTAACCCGAAATCAAAAGTTGTGTCTTAAAGGAAAAAGGGTTCAACCACGGTTAAATTAAAACCTTCCGCACTATTTATTTCTCTCCACTCCCAGTCAGCATTTCCAAGAAAAAGGAATAAATGGAATTAAAACGAAAATAGTTAAATTCTGCGTAGGTGTTGAATTAGATACTTAGGTAGGTAACTAAAGTAAAACTGTTTCATAAAATTAAGTAACCAATGATTGGTTAGAACTTTTAATTTATTAATTGCTGTCTGACAAATTTTTAGTTTTAAAAATAAATAATTTAACTTTTTAATGTAACTTTTTATGTGACTAAAAAGGGTGATAAATGTATGGAAAGGGAGAGAAAGGCCAAAGAAAAGATGGATGAAATTGTGTGAGGAATTTTAAGTAAGAAAAAAGAGTAAATGATACCGCGACGGCTGACTGATAAGGGAGAATGTAACGTGTTGCGCTAACCTCAAGTAATACTCCAGGACGAAAATAGAGCCATAGGAGCCTTCAATAATATACTATACATAAGTTCGTTAGTCAAAGACCGAAGCACGCTATTTGTTTGGAATTTGACTAAGACTTCTTGTCAAATCTGAGGTTTTTTTAGCCAAATCTAGAAGCGCCGGAGCTTAGAAGTTTGACTATATGGGATACACTAAAGGTACATAACCAAATTATAGCTTATTGTAAGTTGTTGCAATTATGGTTCACTTATCTTTGTTTACATGTTATTTCACTACATGTTAGAGTCAGTAGTTAAGGTTGCGTGTGACGCAATAAGGTTCTCGCCCATTTGCCAATTTACTCGAGATAAGGACAAAATAATGATGGTCTAACCAAAAAACGTTATTTCGGTTAGATAAACATAATCATCATTATTTTAATGCTTATGTAATAACCGGCCCACCAACATAAATAAATTATTTATTTTATTTATTTATTTATTTATTAGGTCTACCAACAATTGTCTACACTTATCTTCTAATAAAACTAACATGATTTTAAACTTTTCACAGTGCAACAATTACTTAAAGGTAAACACTACATGATCAAAAAACAACAATAATAAATATATTGTTAGCTACAAACTATGAGTAAACTTAACAATTATCAGCAATATAAAACTATGTTCTATTACACGACGTCGTCGCTTCGTGTACAATAGTTTATATTTTCTTATTTTTATAAAATATGTATGATAGTCTATAAGGTATATATGTTATGGGTCTTTGTTACCTGAAATAAATGATATATTATTATTATTATTATTTCCTTTATTCATTTCTATACATATAATTTACATTTTTAAATATTTCTATACAAAGTAATATAAAAAAAACATTTAAAAATATAAAAAATAGTAGCCCACTGGTATCGGGAACAGGGTCCGAAATACCGGTGGTCAGGGCTCTTGAGAGAGGAACCTCCTAACAATACGCGCCGTGTCCAGAAGTACTGCTTTCTGAATCAAGCCCTTGATCCAGCTGCCAAGCGAGAGCCTCCTCAGATGTTTGTCGAGGCTATTGGCTATTAAGCCATTGGCCGACACGACTATCGGCACAATGACTGCTTTACTGACGTCCCACATGTCGACAACCTCGCGAGCCAGATCTAGATATTTGAATTGTTTATCTTTCTCTGCTTTCACGAGGTTCTCGTCATGCGGAACCGTTATATCAACAATCATTGCGCGACGCTCCAATCGATCTATCACCACAATGTCAGGTTTATTGGCAACAATAGTCCTGTCAGTGATGATAGATCGATCCCAATACAACGTGATATTACCATTATCGAGAACTGGGTCGGGCGCATACTTATAGTATGGTACTTCTGATTCCACAAGGTTGTACTTCAAAGCAAGTTGCTGGTGGATAATCCTGGCAACGAGGTTGTGTCTATGCAAGTACTCTCCGTTAGCCAGACGAGAACACCCAGAAATAATGTGTCGGATCGATTCTCCCGGACGGTGGCATGCCCGACATATGTCAACCGTGCCATCCTTCACAATGTATTTCCGGTAGTTATTCGTCATCATAACTTCGTCCATTATTGCACAGACAAAACCTTCGGTTTCCCCGAATAGGTCACCGAAACGCAGCCAAGATACGGACGCTAAGAAGTCTACATCGGGTCCATGTAGGGCCCGGTAAAAGCGTCCGTGAAGCTCCTTGCCCTGCCATACCTCCTTGCGATCATTAGTGTCTAATACTCTAGGTTTGCGCCAGTTCTCGTTAGCCAGAGAGAGCGGGGTGAGGCCCTTGTCCACTGAGACCACATCTCGGTGCATCCCCTCGTCGACTTCTAGGAAGTATTCCCTGAGGCTGCATATCTCACGGTTGTGCAGGATCTTAGCATTTAAGAAGCCACGACCCCCGCACTTCCGCGGGATATACAGTCTCATCACCGACGACCGCGGGTGATGCATTCGATTTGCGGTCAGCAGTGCGCGGACCCTCCTATCCAGGGCATCAAGTTCCGTCTGAGTCCATTTGAGTACGCCGAAAGAATACATCAAAACCGGCATGACCCAACCATTGAAGGCGCGCACCTTGTTTCCACCTGACAAAAGACTGCTTAGTACTTTATTCAGGCGGCCAAAGAAGCGGTCCCTCAATGATTGTTTCATGTCGGCAGTATTGATACCTAATGCTTCCGACATACCCAAATACTTGTAGGTTTCTGTTGAGGAGAGGGATCTAAGGTGTATGGAATCCGAGAGTTGAGTTCCCACGGATTCCATAATCTCCCCTCGCTTCACATGCATGACTGCACATTTGTCCACACCAAATTCCATCCTGATGGCGCTACTGAAAGTTTCCGTTACCTTCAGTAGCTTCATCAGTTGCAAGTTGTTGGGGGCAAAGAGTTTCAGATCATCCATGTAAAGAAGGTGAGATATGACCTGACCACCTCTCCTCAACCGATAGCCTAGACCTGAACCCTCCAACAGTGTGCTGAGAGGGTTCAAGGCTAAACAAAACCACAATGGACTCAGACTATCACCCTGGAATATACCGCGCTCAATCTTTATCGGTTCGCTGTTCCCCTGGATCTGTCGACATCCTGGATAGCGAAGGACCGTTCTCCAGTGCCCCATACATGACATCAGGAAGGTACGCAGAGTTGCATCAACTTTATACAACTCCAGCACCTTCATGAGCCATGTATGAGGCACAGAATCATAGGCCTTCTTGTAATCTATCCAACATGTAGACAGATCCCTTCGCGAGCGGCGAACCTGTTGGCTAATGGCCATATCAATAAAGAGCAGCTCCTTAGTACCGCGGGACCCATTCCTACATCCATTCTGAGAGGCAGACATGATAGAATTACTATCAATATGATGATTGATTTTAGCTCTCAAAATGGATGTAAGAACTTTATAGACCGTTGGTAAACAAGTGATTGGTCTATAATTTTTGGGTTCCGCAGTACTACCTGATTTATGGAGCAGGTGGGTAATTCCTGTCGTCAAGAACTGGGGCAGCGACCCTGACTCTAAGGCTGACTGAAACTGGGATGCTAAGCGAACATGTGATCTCTGGAACCATTTAATCCAGAAGTTGTGCAGTCCATCCGGCCCTGGAGATTTCCAGTTAGGCAACGGACGGACTGCACGAGCTACATCTTGGGGGCTGATGATAATTGCCCCCATTTCAGGTATCGAATCACACGCTCGTTCAACCTCCCGGGTCCAATCACCCTCAGTGTGACTGACAGGCACCGACCAGATGTTGCGCCAGAACGAACACATGGCGTCATCATCTGGTAGACGCGTATCGGTCACACCTTGGTCCGGTCGTTCCCAAGCCCTATATACCCACCTTTCATCACTTCGGAATGTGCGATTCTGAGTGTAACGCTCCACTCGCCGCTTGTACCGACGAATACGGCTTGCCCATGCACAGATCTTCTGCTTCAGGAAGTCGATACGCTCTGTGACGCGGGCTAAGTAGTCTCGAAAATTAACATCAGTTCCCGAGAACGCCCGCTTCACAAAGCGCATCACTCTAGATCGAGTATTGCCCTCCCTGAAGCAGATTAACTTGCCGATGAGTGCTCTAGCCTCACCGATACGCCGCTCAATCCTGCATTGCCAAGCTGGAACAGCAAATTTTGGTCGTGTAGCTCTGTCGTTGTTGGGAAATTTGACGTGAGCTACACGACATGCCGCTACAGCTCCACAATACAATATTGAGTGGGTATCGGTGAGGTCTTTGCTGCTGTCAAAGCAGTTTGACAGCTGCGAATCTAAAGCACACACCAGCGCCTTGTTTTTCTTGTGCATAGGTAAACGAGGTAGACGTGGCCTAAGTTCAGGCGGTGTGGATCGGTACTCCCGGAATGCACCCTCCAAAGCGCTCCTCAATTGTGCGTTGCACTGGGTACTCACGGATATAACTTCGTCATCATCTTCTTCACCATCGTGCTCGGATCGCGGTGGAGCACTGGATACATTTTGTAGCTGTACCGCAATCATTGGCGAAGCAGGTATAACTAGGTTACTCCGTGAATCGAAGCGTAGTCGCTCAAGTACGGTGTCATCCAACATGTGGTTACGCTGTATGACCCGCACTTGATCCGACAGCCGTTGCGCCGACACGCTGACACCTGGCTCAAGCACCTGAAACAGAGAGAGCATCCGACCACGGTACGCAGTCAAGTTGCTTCCCCCCTCAGTAGCCCCATAATATGCGCGCATGACGTTATCATTAATGGACTGAGTCCATCGCATGCGCGACACATTTCCACCGGCAGCGGGGACCCTGTTCGGGGCCTGTTGGCCTCGAAGTCCCAAGCCCGCTGGTGGCCGTCCTCTTCCTCGTCGTCGTGGTGGTGATGGGGTCGACGGCGGGGAGAAAAACTCGTCACTCGAGCTCGACGCAACTGCAGCGATCGGAGACACAGCACTCACGATTGAGGCGCGTCCCGGCGGCTGCGAGGCGGAGCTGAGCGACGAGTCCGGAGATGGTGGGTGTGCCTGATGTTTTGCCCGGCTTCTTGTCAGCATTCATGTATATTTTCAAGTATATTCCAAAAATTTAGGGTCCGGTTTTGTAAAATAGGTTTTCTGTTTTTTTTTTTTTTTATCATTGTTATTGATGTAATTAATATATTATTGTTTAAATATGGGTTAAATCGATAAAAACATTAAATTAAAATTCAGTATCGTAAAAATTCGTGCTGTCAATTTGACACTCGGCCACTTTATTATTATTATTATTACCATGACTGAAAACACAGTACAAAAACTTTTACAATAAGTCTGATAAACAGTTCCGAAATTTAAATTTTTGCTTATTCAGTGAATCGAAGTGAAAATCAACCTTATCACTACAGCTATTTAAAACCCTACAAAACCTAGCACATGGAGAGTTGGAACCCAACACCGTTCTTCTCATTGGAGGACAAAGCGGAGTAATTGGTTTGTGCGGAATCCTCGAAGGAGCACGAAATTTAAAGAGTGCGAGCAGCGGCGGAGAGTCTATGTTTCCCTTCAAGATCTTGCTAGCAAACATTGCGTCGTTCAAACATCTTCGCTCTTCCAAGGAGTGCATTTTAAAGAATTTTAATCTTTTTTTATACGAACGTACTTCCCTAGATATACCCACAGAAAAAGCCAGGTGCCAAACGAAGCGTTTTTGGACGCGTTCTAAACGCAAACTACTTGTAGCGTAGTGTGGCCGCCACACCACACTGCAATACTCTAATATGCTACGTACTAAACTCTGATAAAGTAAGATTTTAGTATTAATTTGCCGAAAACCTTTACATTGTCTTATGACGAAACCCATCATCCTGGACGCTTTTTTAGAAATGTGATCCAGGTGTGGTGCAAAGGTTAGTTTTTAGTCAAATAGAACACCAAGGTCACGTATAGTGTCCACTTCACTAACCTTGTCCTCATTTATATAATACGCTGTCTTTAGTGGATTATTTTTCCGTGTATATTTAACGTGGTGACATTTCTTCGAATTCAAATACATTTCATTACTTTTACACCATTGAATAAGACTGTTAAGGTCCTTCTGTAACAGTAAGGAGTCTCTGTTAGATTCGACAATTCTAAGAAACTTCAAATCGTCCGCATACATGAAAATTTCAGAGTGCCGTAAACAGTTGGGAATGTCATTAATAAAATAGTTAAATAATATTGGCCCTAGATGAGACCCTTGTGGGACTCCAGATGAGATATTATATACGTTAGATTGATAACCGTTTACCACAACAAAAAATGATCTACTTTTCCTTTTTTAAATTATTGCAAGAGATACGATCAACTTCCAGGATTTTTTATGCATTTTTATTTTTGTGACATGCAAACTAAACTTTCTAGGCGTTTCCGAGTTTCACAAGGAAATCATCTGAACACTGACTGTCAGGCCTGGACTCCACCATAAAACGAAACGAAGCTTTTCGGAGCTATGCAAAGCGTAGAGGAGAGGATATGTGCAAAGCGGCACGCAGCGCCGCCCACAGCACACCTCCACCGCACGCCACTCTCAGCCGCACACCGCTCACCGCGCCGCTCACAGAAACCGCTCACTGCACGCTGCACACAGCATACCGCTTACAGCACACCTCTCACCACACGCCTCTTCTCGTCTCCGCTAGTCTAAACTATTACGAGACTCTGCTCTTTCAACCATTACCGATAAAGCTAACTGGAGACGAAAGGTGTAAATAACGAAGTTCTGTTGGTGGTTTACAACACATCTCTCTTCTCGTCTCGTCTCCGCTTCGGTGAAGTCCGGCCCTCAGATAACTTCGAAAAACACGAACTTATTAAAAAAAATCTATAGTAAAACAGGTACTGTTGCACGTCGGCTCTGTTAATGGTTGTCAGAAATAGCAACATCTAAAATTTTTGTTTGGCTTATTCAATGCACCATAACCGTACCTGCCAACGTATACGATAAATATTAGGGGTAGGCTTGCACTGCTTGTACAACAGACAGACAGTGTCGTCACCGTAAAATATTATTAATGGAACGAAAATTTCGAAAGCTGTGAGCAGGGTGCGATGGTCTAATTGGTAAGACGTCCGGTGTACAGAATCGGAAGGTCGCAGGTTCAAACCCTGCTCGCACTCGAATTTTTCTTTCCATATCAAACAGACAGACAGTGCGTTTGCGACAGGCCTTATGTAATTACCTACCACTTTAGCAACTTCGTAAAATTACATTAAACGGCGGCATGGTTCTTTCCGCATGTTTTGATCATTTATAAAATATTTAATTGCAAGACAGTCAGAGGTTACACTAAATATTTAGCAAAAAATGTGTACAATATAGATAAAACATTGCTACAAAACATACACCTACCACGCAGAAAAAACATACTCGTAATTATTGATAGACAAGTAATGCAAGATAAATACATAAGAAGTTGACAGAGACGGCTTTATAAACACGAACCTCAGTAGATTCTCAATCAGTCGCCTTTTGAACTTGAACTGGTATTAACTATATCTCCAAAAATGTTGACAGTTTTATTATCTTGCGTCTTTATTGTGTTAGCCATTATATATTTGAAAGGCAAATATAACCAGTACTATTGGAAGAAACGTGGTGTGCCTTTCTACGATAAACATAGAAGTGGTGGTCCTTTGTGGCAATTCATCACGGAAGATAAATCATTCTTCCAAATTTTGAGTGAAATCTACTGGAGCTACGAGAAGGAGCCTGCTGTTGGTCTTGGCTCGTTCGGCGATTTAGGACTGTACGTGAAGGATCCCACCAACATCCAACACATCACACAAGGTGATTTTCAAGCTTTTAATCACAGAGGGATTGCCTTTACTGACACAGATATCTTGGCACATAATGTTCTTATGTTGCACGGCCCGAAATGGAAGCTCATCAGGCAGAAGATGACTCCGCTTTTCACTACTGTGAAACTAAGGAATATGTTCTACATTATTGACAAGAGCGCACAGGATTTTGTGGAATTCTTAAGGGTGAAACCAGAAAGATTAACTGGAGATACCCCTGAACATTTGAGTCAGTTCTGTTCTGCTGCTATCTCAGCCGCTGTGTTTGGAATTGGAACAAAATCAATCTTCGATTCTCCGTTCCGTGAAATAGCTAGAGAAGCTTTAGTTCCTACTTTCTGGACAAACATAAAGTTTTCGTTAAGTGGAATCAGCGGAAAACTCTTTAAAGCTTTAAATCTGAAGTTGTTTCAAACTCATCAAGAAGAGTTTTTCATTGGAGCCATTAAAAGTGTAATCAGACAACGTGAAAAAGAAAATGTAAAGAGACACGACTTCGCAGACATATGTGTTGAACTTCAAAAGAAAGGTACGATGGTGGACAATGAAACTGGACTGAGGTTGGAACCGACGGATGAACTACTGGCTGCTCAGGCTTTCTTCTTCTTCTTAGCTGGCATTGACCCTACTGCCGCTGGAATATTTGGAGCTTTAATGGAAATGGGAAGAAATCCTGATGTTTTGAGAAGAGTACATGAAGACGTAGACGCGCTTTTTAAGAAATACAACGGTAAACTGACTTATGATTCTATCGGTGAAATGAAGTATTTGGACCACGTTTTGAGCGAGAGTCTTCGGCTGCATCCCCCGATTGCTTTCTTAACGAGGCAGTGTGTACAAGATTCTGTGTTGCCGGTAGGTAATGTGCCTGTTGAGAAAGGTGTGAAGATATTTACAGCTATTTTTGAGCTGCACCATGATCCTAAATATTTCCCTGAACCAGAAAAATTTGATCCTGAACGCTTTGAAAGGGAAGGAGAGGTTAGTGATGCGACGTACATGCCATTCGGAAAAGGAAATAGATATTGTATTGGAGCCAGATATGTCAGAGTTCAGATCTTGACCGCGATTGTCCATCTTCTTAAACAATATACAGTGCGGACATATTATCTTCAAAAAGGAGGCGTAAAATATATTAAGGAGCAGTTTCAAGTGAGATTGAAAAATGTTAACGTTGAATTTATTCCAAGGTCTCAGTGATTTTTTTAACAAAACTAACTGTTGCCCGCAACCTTCGTCCGCGTAAATCCTAACTAATATTATAAATGCGAGTAAGTTTGTTTGTTTGTTACCATTTCACGACTAAACCACTGAACCGATTATCCTGAAATTTTGCATAAGCGTTGTCAGGTAGAAATACAGACGGAAACGGAAATAGGGTACCTTTCATGCAGAAAAAAAGTACTGTTCCCGAGGAAAACCACAATAACTTTCTTATGATAATAGATGGCGCCACGTGTCTTTCGAATCATGATTTTGAATTATATTATTACAAGCAGAGTACAATTTCGGGTTGATTGTCAAATTCTAAATTAACGCGAGCGAAACCGCAGGCAAAAGCTAGTTTATTATAAATATAACATTCCTATTTGATTTGGATTTTGTAAACAATTTCTTCTTTTTTTTCAACATTGAACCCTAATCGTTTCTCTTAAATAAGCTTAAGTTACTCCCTATAACATCAACTATCTGCCAGTAAAAGTCTTGTACAAATCGGTCCTGTCGTTTCGGAGATTAGCCGCAACAAACAGACAGACCGATAGACAGACAGACAAAAATTAAAAAAAAAAAAATTGTTTTAAGTACCGTAGATATTTTTATATGCATTCAGTAAAAACCTGTTATTTTGAAATTACAAATAGACACTTCAATTTTATTTATTTATAATGTACCATGTGTACTTATAACATGTTTGAAAAAAATATGATTTGTGTGCTTGCATGTCACGATTTTTTTTAGTGAGGTTCTAGCTTAAGGATTTAATGTGTAACTACTGAATACTACTTCGATACATGTTTGTAATATAGTTATTAGAATTGACGAATTTTTTATGGCGCAGTTGGTCTGAAAACGCAATCACTGATAGAGTTACACTTACTTAATTTTCTGTAATGGACTTTATTTTTTCTTTTTTTTTTTCGGACGGGAAATCATCAGATGATCCCTCCTGCTCTGGGTGGAGCGGACCCATCCATGTTTCTTCTTTGGTCCTTGTGTTCTAGGGCCGCGGTGTTTCTTTCGAACAGTCCCGAAGCCCTGGTCTGTAATGGACTAGACATTAGTACATAAATAATACACAGACACAATGGTTAGAGGTAAATATCGAACACATAAGGACCCAAATAATGGATACCATATACCTAAGATCCCACTCCGTAACTAAGACAACTCAAACACCCAAATACTAAATAGATAAGCATTATTGAAGGAATAATAAAAAGAATACGAGCGAGAATTGTGTATGAAAAGACAGCTGGACAGCTGGTCACAGACCTCAAACTACTCATCATCATCAACATCATTGTCGCAGAAAGACGTCCACTGCTGGACATAGGCCTCCCCCAAGTGTCGCCACACTGACCGGTCCCGTGCGACTCGCATCCAGCGGATCCCCGCAACCTTCACCAGGTCATCGGTCCACCTATTGGGAGGCCTTCTAACGCAGTGTCTTCCGGTTCGCGGTCGCCACTCCAAAACTTTTCGGCCCCATCGGCCATCCGTTCTGCGAGTAATATCTCAAATCTAATAACGTGGGTCTCTGTCTCATTATTATTTTATTTCGCCAGTTATGTCCCGTGTAATATGGGCTTTCCTTTTCCTATCAATTGGGCACAAATCCAGAATCCGTGACTGCTCTTGAAGAAAAAACTCAATAGCACTTTGCCCGACCCGGAAATCAAACCCAGGACCTTATTCTCAGCAGTCGCGCTTGCGACCAACGAGGCAGTCTATCATTATTTTATATACCTAATAAAGTTGTCTATTGCTATACTCTACGACTTCAATAGTCGGGTCGTAACGGCGATGATGTACTGTTTCGACATTATTTTGTAGTAGATGATTGAACTAGGTGCTGGAAATTCATGTACGATAAGATACAGTTACATCAGCGAGTGGACAAATACATCCCGATGCAGGTGAAATTTCTAACAGAAGAATACTCCTTTTCCAGGGCTGTAGGACTGTTCGAAAGAGATACCGTGGCCCTGGAACACAAAGGGCAAAGAAGGAACATGGATGGGTTTAGTCAGTACAAGTCTGTTCCGCTCCGCCCAGAGTGGGGGGGCGGGGGGGGTCAATTGATGATTTCCCATCCGAAAAATACTCCTTTTCCAAAGAAGGATGAGGGACATTGTGTTATGTTCAGGCATCTACAGACTTGTGTTGTCAGGCTAGTGTGTGACGTTAGGTGGACGACAACGTGTGGATTTTGCGTGACGTCTGTTATGATGTTTAGTTCGTATGTGGCGCTGTAGTTGGCGCTACATGCTCTCTATTTTCTAAAATCAAAAGAACTTTATTTTTCGTGTGGTTAGTGCCTAACCTGGTGTCAGAGTTTTTATGCCGCCCATGGGCCACTGACTTGGCTTTACATGCCGTCGAGAAATATCTCTCAGGCATGTTTGGTTTCCTCACGATGTTTTCCTTCACCGAAACTAGTGATAATTATATAATACGCACATGAATTCGAAAAATCAGAGGTGCGTGCATTGGGTTCGAACTTGTGACCTTCTTGTGACCGTGGGACGTAGTAGTCCGACGGTCACACCACTAAGTTATCACTGCTGCAAAAGAACTAGGAAATCTTGACTACCACACACAAAATTATATAAAGGCATGCTGTTTTACCTTTGGTCCTGTGTTTTTCACGTCAAAAAGTACTATGACTCTGACGTGACTCTCGTTCGAACACAGATTACATCATCATCATCATTTCAGCCGAAAGACGTCCACTGCTCGACATAGGCCACCCCCAAATTAATTAAAACAGGTAAATATTTGACAGCTTTTGCGACGTTGCCTACTTTTTGGATGAACGCTCTTAATCAGAACTTAATATTGTAAGTCAAATTGGGGTCATCACATTATCTGTAAAATTGAAGAAAGAGGACGTCACAATCACTAAGATGATGTTGCTGTACATCTTTTTGCATGTTGTATAATATCATTAATTATAATAAATAATAATAAAATCTTTATTAACAGGTGATTGTTCGCCCATCAGTGTAGCTCTGGCTCTTGTACTAGGATTCCCTGTATCACAAGAGACAGATTAATTAATTAACAATTACTTGTCGCATCCTGGTACATAGGACCCGGGCCAGGACATACTAAGTGACGTACATAGTGTCAATACAGTTGTGGGCGCAGAATGGGATACGGGTAAACTAGAGAAATAGCTCCTTTAACCTTTTGACCGCCATTGTCACATATACTTGACAAGCAAGCGTGTGCCCCATTCGCCAAACGACACAAATATGTGACAAAATGGTAGGTGAAATTGTGGCTTGGCGTGGAGGGCACGCGCGTGCGTTTATTCTCTGGCGTTCAAAAGGTTAACTCGTACACGGTTCTTTGTTACAGAGTCAGTTACTAAGTCTACTGTACTAAGTAAATACTTAAAAGGAAACACAGAACAGTTTCTAGACCAGTATGCGTCGCGACCACGCCCGAACGTTTACTGTCGCTCCATGGGACCATGGTCCGTATCGGACACCATACCTCTAGAGTCAGCACAAAGCTAATAAGTACATACTCGTCAGAGTCCGACATACTTAATAGTAATACAATTAATTAAAGAACGCACTGTAATTGTGACTACGAGAACAATGGATCAGTGATTTAAAATACACTACACGAATTGAAATGTTCCATGGTGTAGGTGGCGAGTTCATTTTCTTCATCATCCATGGGAAAAGCCCAATAATGCCCGACCTGGGAATCAAACCTACGACCTCGAGTCTAAACCACCATGACCAATGAACAACGAGGCAATGAAAATAATTAGGATGAAAAACAATACTGAAAATACTTGTAGAAAATGGGAGAAATTCAAATAATGCAGGGCGGGTTTAACCGGCCGAATAATACAATTTTTTCTACGGGATTGTACCTAGATACACGGTTTCACACTCCCCTGACGGACACCTACTGGTTAACTACTACTTATAAACCTTTCGAATAATTGACTACTGATAATATACAGGGTGTTTGGTGCATCGTTTGCCAAATTGAATTAGCCGAATGGAGAGGTCATTTGCTATCTCTTCAGGCCCAAGAACTCACTCTTGGCCACACCGGTTTTTTTATTCGGTTTTTCTAATTTTTATTTTGAAAGTAGTAGTCTAGTATTTAAAAGTTCCGCCTTGGGGTTTGAAATAAAACAATGGAGCGCAGCATTAAAAAGAACGGGCCGAAAAAATACTATGAAAAAAAGAGGAGGAGGATCTCAATTCGACATTTCGAAAATCAACAACCTCTTACAGGTAGTTTCTTTAAATGTAAATTCTCTAAAAATATAGACTTCCTATACAAATTAACGCGATGAGTTGAGCATTTAAGTACTATCAAACGTGTTTTTTTTGTAAAGTTTCAAAAATCATAGTACACATACGTGTTTTTTTATTTTTATTTATTTAAATTTAATATTTATTAATAAGAACTTAATGCACACAGTTAAGCAATAAATATATCTTTATCTTTATCTTAAACGTGATGTAAAGAAGCTACTTGTAAGAGGTTGCCACCAATGCGAAATACGTACTTTATACCATTTTACCTTTGTGAGAGCGCAGCAAAAGTCCACCAGTCGAGAGCCCCCGCGGCGCACTAAGAATACCTAATATGGCGAGACTGTAGTTCGCTAACACAAGAAAATACAACTAGAAAATATCTCGTGGGGTCTACCCAGACCCCGCCCGTGAAGTTAAAGATTAAGTTGTTGTAAAACGCAACGTCTCTCTGTCCGTCAGTCCTTTATTGCGTGCGTGTACACAAGGCCATTTAAATTGTTTTTGTGTTAGTGATTATCGTAGTATATTTATATACCGTATCATCAAAAATTCTTTTTTATCATAGGGTAATAGTCTCTTCGTTCATCAACTACAACAATCGCAGCAGACAAGTTCAGACTCGCTACCAACATTTCACATCTTTGTCCAAAAATCCTGGCCGTATATCTCGAGATGTAAGCGTCGGAGGGTTGGGGACCTTTGCGTAGTGATTCAGTATTACATAATATAGATTATATGCACCAAATTTCAGCTAGTTGCCAGAGATTTCACATATTTTTTTTAAAAACCTGGGCTTATAGTTTTTGCCCAAGATGTCTAGTTATGGTCGGAAATTATTCCACGGTATTTTAAATACCCTTAAGAAAAAGGTAACTTCCCATCAGTGAAGAAGTTTTCGAAATCGGAGCAGGAATTCCGTAGATTACCCCCTACAAGCTTTACATCCAGAATTCCAGACTCACAACGATAACTTTTATAATATTAGTAGGAGCATATAGCCCTGCAGGCAATAACTCAGCTTCTACTTGAACTAGAAGATATTACTTTACAAAATGTTGTTCACGGACTTTCTAACTACTTACACTTACACTTTCTTGTACTTTAGTACTAGCCTTCGTGTAGGTACGAAAGGCTAAATATATATAAGGTCTATCTTTTCATGCACGAAATATTTTAAGAGTAACTTCTATAAGTCGTAAAGTCGCCATAGCAACGAAAAAAAAAAATATCTGAGCGTTTTTTTTTTGCAAAATTATTATAATTCTAAAATTTTTTGAGACTCTTTGCATAAAACCTGTAGCTAAATACGACGTAGAAAACTAGCGTAATGGATGCTTAAAAATAAGGAGCCAGTATTTATTTTGTGGGTAATTTTAGATTATTTCTTTTTTATAAAAAATATACCTACTCAGATAAAAAAAAAAACCCTTGAAATGGCTTTGTTATAGCCGTTAGATGATTCCCTGAAAATATTTCGTGTATGAATAGTTAGACCCTATATAGGCTATATTTATTTTATCTTATTTTATTTGATTGTTTCATTTTATCTTATTTTAATTTTGAATGAATTTTTATTTTATTTTATTTTAATTTGGATTTTAATGTTAATTTTAATTTTGATGGTAATTTTTTTTTTTTTAATTTTTTTTAATTTTAAATGTTAATTTATTTTATTTTTAATACTGATTTCACCTCAACGTTAATTTAATTTAATTTTAATTTCACTGTATGGACCAGGTTTCTGAATGAAATGATTTTTTTTTAATTTTATTTTTTTAATACAATATACAAACTATATACAACTATAGTATTGCAATTTGTATGTATATTTGTTATTTTGCGTGCAATAAAGAACAAGAATAAGAATAAAGGCTGATATAACAAGACCGTTGGAAGAAATGTGGAGTACCTTTTTTACGAAAAAAAACTACAGAAGCTACTATATTTTAAAGAATGGTCTACCATTCTTTAAAATATTTATCGATATACAACGTGTAACAGAATAAACGCAATTCCTGAAAGTAGTTGGTTCAGAATCAGCTTCTGAATCGATTTCCGTCATAAAAAATAGGTGTTAAATTTTGACGGAAAAATCTTTTAAATAACTTAATTAGAAACACAGTATCATGAGAAATTAATACAATCCTTAATTCAAGAAAATTGAAACCTTAACTCAGAGCAATAAAGGTCACTAAAACGCACTACATTATTTGTAGTTCGCTCATAGCTCGTAATACACACACGTAAATAATATCAATGCATTTACATTAAAAGTAGTGTGCGTCAAATAAAGTGGTAATTGAAAGGAATTCCAACTTTATCTCCTATGAGTAAGGCTTATTTGAATACACGACCTAACTTAGTTGGTCATCAGAGTATCCCTACAACAATAAAATTATTTAATTTGAAGAAATTTAGAACTTATAGCAAAGAGATAAAGCATTTGTCGGCAACCTCTTTGACGGTTATGCGAAATGCCGATACATACGCCGCCGAATACCACGATACCTAACATTAAGCCAGTCATCCGCCGGTAGTGATCTAGAGTAGATGAATTTACTTCTGTGACTTTTATGTTTCTGCGCGCGATGGCTTTCCGGTATACCAACATACAATACACGGAGATGGTAAGAACACTGGCTCGCTGTCTTGATAATGTCGCGTTAGCTTGTCGGGAGTTCAATTACCGTTTTGGCTGCAGTGTGAGCGCCAGGACGATGCTGGCTGCAACTCAGCGACTAAGGGACTCTGGGACGTTCCTTCCTAATACGGCTTTGGACAGAGGGACGAATGTGCGGACTACTCGTCTGCAAGAGCGTATTCTCGACCATTTCGACGAACATCCAGAGGACAGCTCGAGAGAAGCAGCACCCCAGTTCGACTGCAGCCACATGTACGTGTGGCGAACGTTGCGTGCTGATGGTGAACACCCATTCCATCTTCGACGGTGTCAAGACGGTAGTTCGGGTAAAAAGTCTCTGTTTTAAATGCGGGATGCATTTAAAACAGAGACTTTTTACCCGAACTGACTGTCTTGATAATGTCGCGTTAGCTTGTCGGGAGTTCAATGACCGTTTTGGCTGCAGTGTGAGCACCAGGACGATGCTGGCTGCAACTCAGCGACTAAGGGACTCTGGGACGTTCCTTCCTAATACGGCTTTGGACAGAGGGACGAATGTGCGGACTACTCGTCTGCAAGAGCGTATTCTCGACCATTTCGACGAACATCCAGAGGACAGCTCGAGAGAAGCAGCACCCCAGTTCGACTGCAGCCACATTTACGTGTGGCGAACGTTGCGTGCTGATGGTGAACACCCATTCCATCTTCGACGGTGTCAAGACGGTAGTTCGGGTAAAAAGTCTCTGTTTTAAATGCATCCCCGTTACTAAGCCTAAAGTGTTAGATTCGTGTTGATAATTTCAGATACTAGAAAATTATCAATAATTACACGGTATACTCTATGAAGTATCAAAAGTCATTCATAATATCAGCCTGTGCCGTAAAATTCGTTCATTGAACTAAAGCACATCTAATGCCTACAGCTATGGTCAGCTGGCGATCGCTCGAGTTTGCGTGTCGCGTCAGCCGCTAACATTGCATGAGTGTGTGTGCAGGGATGTTGATGTACATACGTTTTGCGTTTAGTAAGGATAACTATTTTATAAAAAAAAACTAGGTTAGGTTTAAATTTATTTAATTACGGATGTTGTTCCAGACTAATAATTTAATATTCTAATTGGAGTGTCTGAGGTATTGCGCTAAATCTGTTACACGTTGTATACATTTTTGGTTAATGCGACCAGTTCATCTGTCTATGTCAGTGACAATTTTTTTCAACTCAGCTCTTGAACGCTGTTTAGATCTGCTAATCGCGATCAATTTTACTGCTGGACCAATGGGGGTTTTGTATGGATCCTGCACCTGCCCTCCAACAGTCATATAATACATGTCTTTTCAAAATCGATGGGATTTTTTTTAATGATAAAAATAGATTAGGTTACGTTAGTTGTCAAGGAGGATCACAATGTTTTAGTAGAAGTCTGTTAGATCCCACCGCCCCTGGGGGGGAAATCCATTGAGGCCACAACAAACAAGACCTGGTTACGACTGTTGAAGAAGATCTGCAAATGACAGCCAGGACTCGAAAGCAAAGTAAAACAATAAAATTATTTATGCTCGTCCATTTGTTTATTTCTTTGAAACTATTTAAGAAACGAGATAACCTGAATTTCCAAAAAAAAAAATACAGTTCAAGATTACATGTGTCCAATTTTGTAACATAATATGTTTTTATCACAATGAAAATAATTTTGATAACAATGTCAAAACGAATTATTCTTAATACAAACACTTTTTTAACATCATATCATTTTTGTAGTTTCCATATCACAATAAGAGAAGTGCTACATTGCAAATGGCACTTGAATACATAATACATACAAATCCGACCATAATGCCCGTTCTGTAACGCTAAGCAATACCTAACTGAATGCCTTCATAAAAGCTCTAAGACTTAATATTCCAACAAACCAATATATTCATTCAAGTGTCGCTTAGAGTTTGTGAAAACAAGTATTAATATCACACCTCCCCACTTTAACAACTATTCAATGTTCCAGTTTACGAAACTTAAGCAAAAATTGTCTTTCTCGTAAACACTGCAGCATTTCATTGCAACAATCACAGGTTCCTCTGAATAAAATGAACGTCAACGTTTTGCAGTCTTACTTGGAACTGCTCCTTCTTGTATTGTAAGCCTCCTTTCTTCACATATGTTTGCACTGTAAAGTTTCTTAGCAGATGGATAATACAAGTCAATGTCTGAATTCGTGCATATCTGGCTCCGATACAATATCTATTGCCTTTTCCGAACGGCATGTACGACGCATCACTAACCTCTCCCCTTTCAAACCGTTGAGGATCAAATTTTTCTGGTTCCGGGAAATATTTAGGGTCATGATGCAGCTCATAAATAGGTGTAAATATCTTAATACCTTTCTGAACAGGCACATTACCTACCGGCAACACAGAATCTTGTACACACTGCCTCGTTAAGAAAGCAATCGGAGGATACAGCCGAAGACTCTCGTTCAAGACGTTGTCCAAATACTTCATTTCACCGATAGAATCATAGGTCAGCTTACCGTTGTATTTCTCAAAAAGCGCGTCTACGTCTTCATGCGCTCTTTTCAAGGCATCTGGATTTCTTCCCAATTCCATTAAAGCCCCAAACATTCCGGCGGCGGTAGGGTCAACACCAGCTATGAAGAAGAAGAAAGCCTGAGCAGCCAGCACTTCATCTGTGGGCTCTATCCTCAGTCCACTGTCAGGGTCTACCATCGTTCCTTTCTCTTGAAGTTCAACACACAAGTCTACGAAGTCGTGTCTGGTTACATTATCTTGCACGCGTTGTTTGATCACTTGTTTGATGGCAGGAATGAAAAATTTCTCTTGTCCCTGGAACAACTTCAGTCTTAAAGCTTTGAACACGGTATCACTAACACTACTTATCGCAAATCTTAGATTCGTCCAGAAAGTAGGGACCAAGGCCTGTCTAGCCATTTCACGGAATGGAGAATCGAAAGTTGATTTTGTTACGATTCCAAAGACAGCGGCTGCTATCGCGGCAGTGCAGAAATGGCTCAAGTTATCGAAGGTATCTTCTTTCAACCTTTCCGGATTTTGTTTGAAGAATTCGACAAAATCTTCTGCGCTTTTGTCAATAATGTAGAACATGTTCTTTAGTTTGGCAGTGGTGAAAATCGGAGTCAACTTCTGCCTAATCAGCTTCCATTTCGGGCCGTGCAGCAGAAGAACATTATTGGCCAGGAGATCGTCGTCGAGAAACGGAGCTCCTCTGTGATTAAAAGCTTGGAAGTCACCAGCTGCGATGTGCTGGATGTTGATGGGATCCTTAACGTACAGTCCAAGGTTGTCGAACGACCCAAGGCCGACAGCAGGCTCCTTTTCATATTTCCAGTAGAGATCGTTAAATACTTTAAAGAACGCTCGACCTTCTGTAGCGAACTGCCACAAAGGTCCGAATGTCTTATTTTTTTCGTAAAAAGTCACTCCACGACTCTTCCAATAATACTCGTTGTATCTGCCTCTCAAATATACTAAGGCTAATACTAAGATGGCACTAGCCAGTAGCACTGTGAACAACATGTTGGTAGTTCTAGTTCAAGTTCAAGAAGCGACTGATTTCGAGTCAACTGAGCGTCTGTTTATAAAGCGGTCAATGTTTACTATCTATCTGCATTCATGGCGATAAAATTATTAACCCGCGAAACTTCTTTATCTACAAATGTTTTTATCGTCCGACCTATTTGTGCTTCATCATTGTTGTTAACGACTCTGCGGCGCTCAGATATTTACAGTTTTGATTTGTAAACATAAGGCTCTAAATCGGTCGTATTCTTCGTGGCAGTTAGCAAAGGCGGTGTGCAAATGCTGGAAAACAAGTCTGAACTTGTCCGCTGCAATTGTTATTTTCGACGCATGAAGAACACGGGGTTTCGATTGAAAACGTGATTTGACTTAATTTATTAGCTCGTGGCTAAATAATGACAGCCGCTCGGATCGATCTTTTGCCTAGGTTGGTCTGTGGATGGCTGACCACCCATTACATACCGAGTTTCCTTCATGCCTCGGAAATCACGTTAAGCCGTTGGTCCCGGGTGTCATTTGTAGATTTTTGACAGTCATTAGGTAGTCAGCGGCTCTAAAAGTCTGACAACCAGTCTTACCACGAGGTATCGTATTACCCAGTACTAACTGGGTTGTGGAGGTCAGATACGCAGTCGCTCCATGTAAAAGACTGGTATTCAGCTGCATCCGGTTAGACTGGAAGCTGACCCCAACATAGTTGGGAAAAGGCTAGGCAGATGATGATATATATCATTCTTATGTGCCTGTGACACTGGGACTACTCCTAGCTTTTAAACCAGAACGACTGTCCATCTGACCCCTACGTCCAAGTTATGAATCCCAGATCAGGACTCCGAGATACTACTGAGAAAGTCCTTATATGTAATAACTTTAACACGGGAACGCGATATTACCTGGTAGAAATATGAAAGTACATACTAAAAATATAATGAAAACTGTGTCCTTGAAAAAATATGATATTACTCAATACTCAATACTCAATACTCAATTCTTTATTGCGTTCCACAATGTAGGCTTAGGTGGTAAACATTTTTTGTAACAATCATGGACCCTGTCGGGCACAGCAAAAGAAATTTGGAGAGGACCTATCAAGAATATTAAAATAAATAAATCATAAAACTTCTTTGCGAACATGGGTATACAAAGAAGTTTTATGATTTATTTATTTTAATATTCTTGATAGGTCCTCTCCAAATTAATCCTAGGTATGAGATATTTTAAAAACCAGCTTAGACAATAAGTATTTACTCATCAAATATTATGTAAGTATATAAACACTAATGTAAACAAGTCTATCCGTCTATTGATACTAAAAATTAACGGAAAACAGGAAATCAACCTGTAAAGTACTTAACTCTTTGTAGAGGTACAGTAACGAGCATCAATATGTAAACAGTTCACAACTTTTTAAAGTGTTTTTCTCCTACTGTTCTGATTAAAATTTCATGTTGGTACGAACATAGTATTCGGGAACTCATATTTTTATGAAAAAGATCCTATCTCCAAGTTAAAATCGTAATGCCTCGCGAAAATTGCTTATAATTTAGGAAAATTACACTACACTATTAGGTAAATTGGACTATACTTTAACATTATTACTTTGTTGGTAACATACTTGTTAAAATATAGAGATACATAACGCCTATTTTCTCCATAGGGTTAGGAAGACCTGGTTCCAGCCAGGATACTGAGAACCCAGGGCTCAAACCCCTAGCTCGGATTAATATTCGAGGATGCGACTTGTAAGGGTTGCCATAATACGTGAATTTTAGCTCTCTTTAATATTAGTTTTCTGGACACGTTCCCGGATGACAGCAATGCGGAGGAGTACTTTGACACCTAAGTGTCTCGGTGTTTTCGCTTTGTATTGTGTACTTTGTGTTAATCTTAATTTAGTATTATTATATATTTGGTTTATGTTACTTATATAAGTCAATCAATCTTTATTGTGGTAATTATATAAGTGCTGTGTAGTTTGTATAATGGTAATTGTAGTGTCTGCCTACCTCCATGAGAAAAGGCGTGAGTATAAATGTATAATTTGAAAACTTTCCCGGCCATGTTTTGCAATAAATCTTTCTTTATTATTTATGTAGCTTTGAAAAATAAAAATTGCAGCATATATAATTATGATGTTGATGCCATCTACCCGATTTAAGCCACAGCGTCTGCATTCAATGGCTGTCTAGGGTGGTTGTCGAAAGCTTTAATTAGCTGCTCTTTTATTCAAGTCCGGAGTTTTCTCCTGAAAACTTTTAATAGATCTGGGAACTAGTTGAACAGCAACACATTTTTATCGATAAGTTGTAGTTATTTAGGGGTATGCGGAACAGGGTGTAAAACTCCTCACACTCCATAGAAAAGGGGGGATCCTCCAATCAGAGAGGTGTTGTGTCTGGTGGGCTACTGCATGACAGTATTGTCAGGTTCTTGTACATACGCTTGACTAGGATAATCATGATATCGCGATACAGGATTTTTAGTTCTTAATTTGCACCATAGATGTTGTTAATGTTGCTGATGTTGATGTTGCATAGACTACTTCGTTGGTCTAGTGGCCGCAAGCGCGACTGCTGAGCATGAGGTCCTGGGTTTGTTCACGGGTTGGGAAAAGTGAAATGTGTTTTTCCATCAGGAATTTCTCAGTAGCAGCCACGGAGTCTGGATTTGTGCCCGGTTGATGGCAATAGGCTCGCCCCCTATTACATGGGACTTACACATAACCGGCGAAATTTGGGTGTAGGTACTATTAGGTACGCCTCTGCCTAAAA
Source organism: Noctua janthe (assembly GCA_910589295.1). NCBI lineage: Eukaryota > Metazoa > Arthropoda > Insecta > Lepidoptera > Noctuidae > Noctua > Noctua janthe. Next base: position 3,309,544 of record OU342556.1, on the reverse strand, counting down.
CCCTTCAGGGATTACAGGTGTGATGTTATGTTATGTTATGTCGCTAGCGTTTTTTTGCCACTTGATTATGTCCGCTACAGTAATAAAGTTTTAGAGTATCATAATAGTATTTTGCTTTTAAAAGGATTCTAGTTTGAATGTTCCAACCTCCAGGAAAGATATCACTTAAAGTTTCTCTTAAAAGGATTTATCAGTACAATTAAGATAAACATAATCAGCCTATAATGTTGCCACTGCTGGGACACAGACCTCCTCTCTATGAGAGGGAATGGGCTATAGTCCACCACGCGGGCCCAGTGCGGGTTGGTAGATGTCACATGTCTTCGAATTTTTGGTTCTAGGACAAACCGGTTTCCTCCCGATGTTTTCCTTCACCGTTTTTGAGAGTTAAGATAACAATACAAAATTGTATTAAATATGTGGCTATCATGAAACGAAATGTTTACCTATAAATATTACATAAATATGTAGATAAGATAGATATTGTGTAGAAACAATGTTTATAAGTTACCTAAATAGATTGGTAGATAAAAACCGGCCAAGTGCGAGTCGGGGTCGCGCATGAAGTGTTACATCGTAGTATAGCGACAACAGAAAGAACACATTCTGTGAAAATTTCAACTGTATTCCTATTACGGATCATGAGATACAGCCCGTTGACAGACAGACGGACGGACAGCGGAGGCTTAGTAATAGGGTCCCGTTAGTTACTCTTAGGGTGCGGAACCCTAAAAATGACAACGGGTTAACCCCGTTTGACACTTGCGATATATTATGGGTTCTTGGGGTTTGGTTATTTGGTGTTGATGGTGTTTATCCCTTACCTCAACACCACCACAAGTAACTTAAGTCTTTTCACATTTATTTTACCTCATATTTCCCACCACTGTTTGACTTTGCACCTATCAAGGATGTGCTGGAGATGGCGAAGATTGTAACTTTGATAGCTTATACCTCAGAAACGTGACGCTTTCGAGGATTTTTTCGCATAAAATATATTTTATTTTTATTTTATTTATTCGGGAAAACAAACAATTGCACATTAAGAATTACAAAATAAGGTATGATACAGAAATTATACAAATATGAAATCAACTACGTTCTCCACAGATACACAACACAATGAGACAATTTGGTATATTTAAGACTAGCGTTGTGAACAATGAAAAAAGAAGAATATTAATAGAAAAGTATCAACAAAACATAAAGCTGTCAAAATTGCCGCATAAGTGGAACATCAGTGTCGCATCAATTTTTTAATAAGTTAAGCAACATGATTTTAACTTTATATGTGGTAAAGCAAACAGGTCCAAACTGTAGAAATTCTTATTAAAATTGCTCGTAAGGCGAAGAAGAGGAGCACGGAAGCTTGCATTTGTACGACTATACGTAGTGGCGAATACAGGTCGTGCGCGCACCTTGCGTCCCTGGCATGTTCTGGGAACTATATAACACAACATATGTTTGTATTGATGGCAGAAATTTATTAATCCAGGTTTTATGCGTGGCTAAATCAAAGTCGTATTGAAGATGCCATCAGTGAATGGATTTTAACTTTGATAGTTCATATCTCTAAGACGTGAAGCATTAGAAGATTTTGTCTCATTCAATACTTGTTTGTATTGTAACCAGTTATCGATGAATAAGGGTCATAAGCGTGGCGGCAACTGTGAAAAAAAAATGGCGGATGTCAGGCTGGACAAATAATTCAGGCAGTTTTTCTGTAGCTACTGTGTATGATTTACAGCCACTGCTTGTTTACAGACCGCTAATTCGGAGAGGCATTTCAAGCGTGCACCGGCAAGTAATGAAAACGAATGTAACTGAATGAAAAAAGAATAAGTAAGTAAGTAATAAATAAATAAATAATAAATAACTGCCCATGTAACGCGCCGCTGCACGCTGAAAGAAACGCTTCTCCGAATTTGCTGCTTAATGTAGTGCAAGGTGCATGACTAAATTTTTGAATAGAGATTTGTTTTCAGAGTAGAACTTGATAATGGTTGAGACCGGTCGGAGGAAAGGGTCACCCGATCTCCTCTAGGTCCTTGACTTCCCTAGGTTGTCTATGTATTGAACGCGGGTTACCAGTTTACGTTGGTACCAGGCAGACCATTGCTTTAGACTCGTCATATACTGTAAGGTTACGTAATCGTCGCTAGATGTTATTAAAAGACGCAGAAAGATCTCGTATCTTCTTTCTCTCCTTGAGTCACAAAACCAAAGTAAAACAATAAAATGATTTATGCTCATATTTTTTTTATTAAATTTATGAAACTACTAAAGAAACGTGATAAACTGAATAAAAAAAAAATACAGTTCAAGTTTATACGTGTCCAAAAAATAATTTTGTTAAATAACATGCAATTATTACAATTTAAATTAATTTTGATAACAATACCAAAACGAATCATTCTCAAAATAAATATAACATGTCAATACAAACAGTTTTTGAACATATTTTCCATTTCAAAATAATAGAAGTGCTGCATTGCACTTGAATACATTATACACATCCGACCTTAATTTCCGTTCTGTAACACTAAGCAATACCTAACTGAATGCCTGCATGAAAGCTCCAAGGCTAAATATTCTAACAAAGCAATATATATTATTTACACATTCCCGTACGCAAAATACGCGCTTAGACTTGGAGTTGCCGACACCAGCCCCTACAATACAATACAATATTTAGACACTCATTTAGGTATCGCTTAGAGTTTGTGCAAGCGAGTATAAATATCGCACCTTGCCACTAATCAACACTTCTTTAACAACTAGTCAATGTTCGTCCTTTACAAAACTCAAGCAATAATTGTCTTTCTCGTAAACACTGCAGTTTTGATTGCAACAATCACAGATTCCTCTGAATAAAATGAACGTCAACGTTTTCCAGTCTTACTTGGAACTGCTCCTTCTTGTATTGTAAGCCTCCTTTCTTCACATATGTTTGCACTGTAAAGTTTCTTAGCAGATGGATAATACAAGTCAATGTCTGAATTCGTGCATATCTGGCTCCGATACAATATCTATTGCCTTTTCCGAACGGCATGTACGTCGCATCACTAACCTCTCCCCTTTCAAACCGTTGAGGATCAAATTTTTCTGGTTCTGGGAAATATTTAGGGTCATGATGCAGCTCATAAATAGGTGTAAATATCTTAATACCTTTCTGAACAGGCACATTACCTACCGGCAACACAGAATCTTGTACACACTGCCTCGTTAAGAAAGCAATCGGAGGATACAGCCGAAGACTCTCGTTCAAGACGTTGTCCAAATACTTCATTTCACCGATAGAATCATAGGTCAGCTTACCGTTGTATTTCTCAAAAAGCGCGTCTACGTCTTCATGCGCTCTTTTCAAGGCATCTGGATTTCTTCCCAATTCCATTAAAGCCCCAAACATTCCGGCGGCGGTAGGGTCAACACCAGCTATGAAGAAGAAGAAAGCCTGAGCAGCCAGCACTTCATCTGTGGGCTCTATCCTCAGTCCACTGTCAGGGTCTACCATCGTTCCTTTCTCTTGAAGTTCAACACACAAGTCTACGAAGTCGTGTCTGGTTACATTATCTTGCACGCGTTGTTTGATCACTTGTTTGATGGCAGGAATGAAAAATTTCTCTTGTCCCTGGAACAACTTTAGTCTTAAAGCTTTGAACACGGTATCACTAACACTACTTATCGCAAATCTTAGATTCGTCCAGAAAGTAGGGACCAAGGCCTGTCTAGCCATTTCACGGAATGGAGAATCGAAAGTTGATTTTGTTACGATTCCAAAGACAGCGGCTGCTATCGCGGCAGTGCAGAAATGGCTCAAGTTATCGAAGGTATCTTCTTTCAACCTTTCCGGATTTTGTTTGAAGAATTCGACAAAATCTTCTGCGCTTTTGTCAATAATGTAGAACATGTTCTTTAGTTTGGCAGTGGTGAAAATCGGAGTCAACTTCTGCCTAATCAGCTTCCATTTCGGGCCGTGCAGCAGAAGAACATTATTGGCCAGGAGATCGTCGTCGAGAAACGGAGCTCCTCTGTGATTAAAAGCTTGGAAGTCACCAGCTGCGACGTGCTGGATGTTGATGGGATCCTTCACGTACAGTCCAAGGTTGTCGAAGGACCCAAGGCCGACAGCAGGCTCCTTTTCATATTTCCAGTAGAGATCGTTAAATACTTTAAAGAACGCTCGACCTTCTGTAGCAAACTGCCATAAAGGTCCGAATGTCTTATTTTTTTCGTAAAAAGTCACTCCACGACTCTTCCAATAATACTCGTTGTATCTGCCTCTCAAATATACTAAGGCTAATACTAAGATGGCACTAGCCAGTAGCACTGTGAACAACATCTTGGTAGGTATCTTTTAGTTCAAGTTCAAGAAGCGACTGATTTCGAGTCAACTGAGCATCTGTTTATAAAGCGGTCAATGTTTACTATCTATCTGCATTCATGGCGATAAAATTATTAACCCGCGAAACTTCTTTATCTACAAATGTTTATATCGTCCGACATATTTGTGCTTTATCATTGTTGTTAACAGACTCCACGTCGTGGCGCTCAGATATTCACAGTTTTGAGTTGTAAACATAAGGCTCTAAATTGCTCGTTGGTCGTGTTCTTCGTGACAGCTAGCAACGGCGGCGTTAGGCGGGTGGCGGGGAGAATGCTTGAAAGCAAGTCTGAACTTGTCCGCTGGGATTATTAATTTTCGACGCACAAAGAACACGAAGAATCTTTATTGTGTTATATAATTTATGTCGCAGTAATGGATGTTCGATCATACCTATTCCTTTAGCAAGTTTTACATTCTGGGAGTTATTGTTGTCATCCAGTTAAACAAGAGCACAGAAAAGATCAAGTTAGCAAGCGGGAAAGCTAAACGTTCCTTTAATACAGTTTTGAATATAAGTTTAACGGACTTCAAAAAGAGACTCACGCAATTTTTGTTCTTTTTTGTCCTGTCGACATATCTCCATGAAATAATGCCTTTTGGAATTCATTAAAGGGCATTTAATACTTATGTATGGTGAAGGAATTGAAAAAATAATCAGCAAACCTTATATGATCTTCGGTGACCCAAAGACTGACGTGCGGGGTGTCTATAGATAGGTTTTTAAAAATGACATTGAGTTTCTTAAAAACATTTTTAATCATGGTCAATCATTTGAAATATAGACGATTTCAAAATGGTCAAAAGTGTGTCCCTGGCACCGCAACTAATTTCTAAAGTAAGAGCGGAAAATTCAGAAAAAATGTAGGATTTCATTTTCACAAACTTTTGATTCTCATTTTAATTTGAATAAAAGTCTTTTAATTTTAATTTATCGATATCAACAGATTGGTATTGCGCATAAATTACAGAATTTCTTTGCAGTGGTATCTAGTCGTGAAGTTTTTAATGTTCCAAAGACCTGATTTTCAACCTTTGATTAAATGACTTTTGATTACTAATTATTGATATCGATTTAGAGGAGGTTAATTAGTAAGTGTTTAGTGAAAATTGCTCAATCTTTTTGTCGTGACTTTTAGCAGTGAAAAAACATCTCTTCCGTACTCATCACCATCTCTAGTTTTGTTGAAAACCAGCAAAGGGTACTAGTTGCATTTTGCTAAACTGGGCCTATTTGGCGCAGCCGTGAGACACACAGTATTATCTTTATAGGGTTTCGTACCTCAAAAGAAAAATCCAGAACCTTAAAGATCACTCGCGTGTTTGTCTGTCTGTCCGTCTGTCAAAGCCAATTTAACTCCGAAACAGCTGGACCGATTGAGTTGAAATTTGGTACACATATGTAAGTCGGTGACCCAAAGAGGGACGTGTAACTTTAATTAATGAATTTTTAACATGGGGGCCACTTTTGGGGGTAAATTAAAAAAAATAAATTGCAAACTATACCGTGATATATATCAAATGAAAGGGCTCATTGTGAGCATCTCAAACATATTTTTTTATAATTTTAAAATACATAGTTGTGAAGATATTTAAGAAAATAGACGAAAATTTATCATTGCCCGTAACTCCGAAACTACAGGGCCGAAAATTTTGAAAAAAATACAAAAAAAATAGTTCTTTGCCTATAAATTACAGGAAAGCCGAAAGAAATCTTAGATTAAAAAAAACTTACGGAATTTAGACTTTTTTTTTCACTTGTCCGTTTCTTTTTTGTTTAGATTTAATTTTTTAAATTTCATGTGTTGCCTTTCTTTCTTACAATCTGACCGTTCATCTCGACAGTAACAACACAGAAACCGAATGCATTATTATCTATTTACTCTTCCAAGTTTGTGAAACATCTTCACACAGCAGCAGTTCTTTCAATGAATGCTTCATTTTACGAAACAGGACACTATTGTTTGTTATTGATACAACATTGTTTTGAAAAAAGAATACTCACGGTTTCTTGTATGTACGTTTGTTAGTTTGCCTGGAACCTCTGTTGGTGGAAGATCAGAGGAAAATGAGATATACGTCTTTTTTAGTGTTTGTGTTTGTTGTAATTAAATGTAAGTATACTTTTGTTTTGTTTTAATAGCGTAATTGGTCTCGACGTTTCGTTTATGGGAAGCTTATGGCTATACAACATTATTTTTAGTATATGCGAAACCTGAATATATTTAGTTTGTTCAGAATAAGTAACTGAATCGATTCCAATAATTTTTAAACCATGTTATATTTTTTCCCAAAAATATTATTAAAAAGTTACAAGTTGGACACCGAGTGACATTAAGTACCTATCGCAATAATTTAGGTACCTACCTACTGCCAAATAATTATTATCAATGAGCTCAAGAGGACGCTGGAGCCGCGCGCGCGCCCGCTGAGTGGTTACCACGTTTTTGCGCGGACAACCAGGTAACAGAACAACCAGGCAACATATAACTTTGTGATTTTTCATGATACAGTTTTGAAATTTTGTACATAGATTCTTTACATAAAAATACTAGACACGTGTTTCAGGTTTCGCATATACTAAAACTAAGGTTGTATATCGGTCGCACGGGTAGTTCCCCATTGTTAAGCATTGCTTGCCTAGGTCGGTCCGTGGATGGGTGACCATCATGACATACCAATGTTTCTTCGTGCTTCACATAGCACGTTTAACGGTTGGTCCCAGCTGTCGTTAGGAGTAGTCAGCAGCCCGAAAGTATGATAAACAGTCTTACTCAGTTACGGTTATGGAGGTCAGATAGGCAGTGTCTCCATGTAAATTACTGATATTCAGCTACATCCGGTTATTGAGAGTGGAAGCCGATCTCAGCATTGATTGAAAGCTAGATGACGATGTCCCATTCATGAAAATTGTCCTGTATGTAATGAAATTGTGTATTTTATGATTGAGTTACGTAAATTACCTGGAAATTGGGTGAATTGTTGTGGTAAATAATGGTTAGAAATAGAAATCATTTATTTACCAATAATGTAGGTATACAGATATGATGGTCATTTTGATGAGCGTTCCGATACATTTTGCCTTACGGCATGCAAAATTATTTAACATAATCGGTAGGAACATTTACTAAACAAAAAATAAAACATAATAAAAGCATTCCATTCCCTAAGCAACATTACTAACATTATTAAAAAAAAAATCATATTATTCAAAACACTCGGAATTATGCACAATGCCAATAATTTAAATTAAAAAAAAAGTTAAAAAAGGGAGAAACGCTATTTCAGCAGAGGGCAAGTTTTAGAAGATTTTTTACAACTTTTGCTATAAGATAAAAAAGAAAGAAAAAACATTTATTAGCCCGCACAGGACAAAAAAAATAGTTAAATTAACAGTACAACAAAATGATATAAAAAGAAAACCAAAAAAAAAAAAATTGGTCCTGTCCGAGGCCAAAATCCTCCCTATCTCAGCATGGTGCTGTAAAATTAAAAAAAAAGTCACAGTGCTGGTATTCTGATAGGGCCCAAAGTGATGCCACGGTCAGATACGAATAAGAATAAAAAAAAAGTGTACAACGAATAAATAAATATGTAAATTAGAATAAATACGAATTTAAAAAGTAGAAAACAATAATTACATCTACACCCCACGTAACCATACTGTTTGTCTATCTGTGTCATGAAAATATTAAAAAATAACATCTACATAACATCACGCCTGTATTTACCCGAAGGATTAGACAGAGGTGCACCTGATAGTACACCCACATTTTTCGTCAGTTATGTTTAAATCCCATGAAATAGGGGCTGAGCCTATGCCATCAACCGGGCTCAAATCTAGTCTCTGTGGTTTCTATTGAGAAATTGCTGATGGAAAATCCCTCAAATGCTTTAGCCGACCTCAAAATCAAAATATTTTATTTCACATAGGCCTAAAAGGGCACTTGTAAAAAAAGAAGGTGCACGGTTCGGATTGGTCGTTTCCTATGGAGAAGAACAGGCAAAAAACTCCATGATTACTGTTTTACCTGGGAATTAAACCAGGACCTTATACTCAGTCACGCTTACAAACACTAGGCCAACGAGGCATAGCATAATCAGCCTATAATGGTCCCACTGCTGGGACACAGGCTTCCTTTCTATGAGTGGGAATGGGCTATAATCCACCAAGCGGACCCAGTGCGAGTTGGTAGATGTCACGTCTTCGAAATTTTAGTTCTAGGACATGCCGGTTTCCTCATTACGTTTTCCTTCACTATTTTGAGAGCAGTGGGGATGTAATAAATTACACAAAGTAATGCGCCTGCCTGGTTTCGAACCCACGACTTACTGTTCGTTATTCGGGGCCACCACCACTGAGCCACTGATGCTCTTTGCTGGCGAAAAAAGAACAAAATTCGGTCACCTAACTATCAACTGACCGAACCAAATAAAGTTGAACCCAAAATAAGACGTAGAAGTAAATTACGAGGGGCAAACCCAAGCCAAGTTCTTTGCTTCCCCATTAAATATAGCCTAAAGAATTGTGACCAGATTCGTGCCAACCTCAGTGGTGTTTTTTTCCTTTTTGGCATGTTCAGCACAGTTTGAAATATATGCCACAATATGTTTGAGATTTTTATTTTCTTCTTTGTTTAAAAATATCACTGGTAAATTAAATGCCCGTAGAAGAGGCTTTTGATAAAAGGGAAGAGGTTCTTAGTTTGTCCTATGAATGGTTCTGTGTATATTTCTACTACCAAGCAAAATTGTTTTTGTTGAACGATGCAATTTCATTTGCGTGTACTTATTCAGCTTGGTGTCTGAGTAGCAAACAAAAATTTATTTGTTAGTCTCTCGAATGTTCCACCAATATCTGATATCTGGCTATCTTAGCCCCGTAAATAAGATCGTCACATGAGCATTGCCGCGGTCTACCTTGAAAAAACAAATCATCATCATTATCATCATTTCAGCCGAAAGACGTCCACTGCTGGACATAGGCCCAAGTGTTGTCACATTGACCGGTCCCGTGCGTCTCGCATCCAGCGGATCCCCGCAACCTTCACCAAGTCATCGGTCTACCTAGTGGGAGGCCTTCCAACGCAACGTCTCCCGGTTCACGGTCGCCACTACAGAACATTTCGGTCCCATGGGCCATCCGTTCTGCGAGCAATGTGCCCTGCCCACTGCCACTAAAGTTTAGCAATTCTTTGGGCTTCGTCGGTAACCTTGGTTCTTTTACGGATGTGTTCATGTTTGATTCGATCACGCAAGGAAACCACGAGCATAGTTCTTTCCATTGTTCATTGGGTGACTTTAAGCCTTCTGATGAGGCCCATTGTGAGCGACCACAGCAGAAAAAATCTAATAAAAAATTTAATTATAAATATTAAAATTACTTAATTCTTATCACCATCAATTTGGCGGCCTTGGACTGTTGACTAATAGACGTCTTCACTTTTGTGCCATGTTTCTCGGCCTGTGTGTTTTACTTTATGCTTGTTTCAGATACCCATACTCAATACGTCGCAACTGGATCGAACCGTAAACAGACATCTGAGTCAATATGCGATACATCAGCCAAGTCAGCTCTAGTGGAACATTTCTTCAATATAATCTTCACAGAGTTCCATAACACGGCACCCGTCTGTGCATGCGTTCAAATGTGTCCTGACCAACCGACATACTGTTACCCCAACGGATGCCTAAAAAGAGCAGATAAGACTAAGAAAGTCGAAGTTCCAGTGCAAAAGATCAGTGAGAATGCAAACTCAATCTTCTTTATTGACGAGAACAATGATTTCATGAATGATTTTCTTATAAAGAATTATATCGACGATAATACACCAATGATCACTCCAGGTTCGTTTACTGATTCGTTTATTTTGAATGTTGGTTAAAATACATGTGTATAAGCATCTTTTGACGTAAAGATATAATAATCAAAACTTTCCCGTGTAGGTACTTTACTCACTCATATTATAACACCCCTCCCGAGCATTAAATAGAAGGTATGGTGTTAATTGGTCAACTGTAACTCATACTCATTATATTTCAGTAGCTCAGTACCCTGATAAACCCGCAACGACAATAATGCGCCCAGATCCATTTAAAGACAGATACAAAATTCTCTTCAACTATAAGAAATTGCCAAAGGTGGAACTGAAGTACAACCTTGCTGAACAGGTAAAGAACATGAAGTCAGAAGTGTTGAAAACTGAAAACGTAGACGTGTCAAAGACGAGATGGCCGCTGAATAAGTTTGACCGCCGATTAAGTGTTGGGCCAAGGTCTGGACCAAATAATCTAATTACTCAACAAAGTAGTTATAACCCGAAATATTTTGTGTCCATGTTCCCAGAAAAAGACGCAAGCTATCTACCCAAATACTTCAAACGTGAACTACTAAACGATACGAATCGTGAAGTGGATATCAAAGCAATTTATGTAGTCGGAAAATCTGAAACAGAAAACAATATATTCTCACTAGAAAAATTAATTGATAGTTTAATCGAAAGCAGTTTCGATAAGAATGCGAGCTCACCCGATGCTGCTGCAGAAACTGTAGTCAGTGAAACAACTGTCCAAATTAAAAAACCGAATGATGAAGCCAAAGACAATACAACTAAGCTTTCGATGAAAAACGAGACCACAAATATAATATCAATGAATTTACCTAACGAAAATGTTGATAAAAATAAATATTTAGATGACATGTTGAATAACTCTAATAATTTTAGTCAAATGATTGCGACTCTTTCTAAGAGGATAGACAGACAGAATAATACTAGTTTAGAGATTATGAAGGACAGGACAGGAACTGGGAATTTCGAAAATGAGTCTGTTAGTTTCACGTCAGAGAGACCTATAGAAGCGACATCACATACGGAAAGTGAAAATTCAACTACGGAACCTATTACTGAACCAACAGTCTCTGAAATAAGAACGACGAGAAAGATCAGAAAAAGAATAGCAAGAAGACTTCAAAATGGCAAAAATAATTAATAGTTAGCACTTTTTAGCTTTAATGAATAAGAATGTAAAATTTTGTAAGTTTACTGGTATTATATATTAAAACATATTTTATAAGCGCCTTGTTTAGAAATCTAACAGTCCGAACTCGAAAAAGTTACTTGCCAATTAATATCAGTAACTCCACAGAATTCCAGTATTTATTATTATTTTTGTTATAAAATGCTTGAGCTATAGATAGTTTCTTTGCTTACACTTTCTTTATCACAAATCACAGATTTAATAGTTGCTGAAAAAACGCGTGCGTGTATGACCAGATGTATGAACGTGGACGAGGCAAAAGAAGTATGTAAGGATAGTAGCAGGTAAAAAGAAATAGAAGTAGTGTAGCCAGAATATCATAGAAATATTGCATTAAAAAGATCTTTGACACTCGATCCAGATAGTCAGTGGCTCGCAATCTGACAACCAATCTCACCAAAGGGTGTCATATTGTAAGGGTGTATATGTCGACGGCGCGTTCGTGTTCCACGAGCGCCTCAAAAAGATGTCAGCAACCAAGTAGGGGTCCGCATGGGCCGATGCCTGCCAGGGCTGCGGGACTGTTCGAAAGAGATACCGTGGCCCTAGAACACAAAGGGCAAAGAAGGAACATGGATGGGTTTTAGTCAGAACAAGTCTGACACTCCCCTCCGCTCCGCCCAGAGTGGAGGGGGGGGGGGGGGGTCATTTGATGATTTCCCATCCGAAAAGAAAAGAAGGATCGTAGCAGGTGGCGTTGTGTGGTTACTCCCTACTCCCACAGGAGTTTATGTATGTATGTGAACTCATAGTAGCTGTATTATAATAGATTAAAGCTTTTCTCTGCTGACGTTAGGATGAGTCGACTTTAAACATTTTTGTAACGAAATAATATGTCCTCATGTTGGGGAGGGTCCAGGTAATTATTTACACATGTGGCTAATAGCTTCAACATGTCGGAACCTTAAGCCAAAAAGAGCGAGATATGATTAATTTTCGCAAAGAAACCAGCCGCGGTTGCCACGTGCCCGAAATTATATTCAGACATAAATGGCATAAAATTATCTGCCGAATAAAGCTTTTTTTTTTCATCAATTTCATCGATATAAAAAATAAAACTATTATTTATTTCTATTGAAAGATCTCCGCCTTAAAAAAAACACCCTTTAGACGCTGCTTTCTTGTAATTGAATCGTCTGTCACTAATAGAATATTATACGCTAAATTTCATTCTGGATATATTTTTTGTTCCAAAATTGATGAAATGTCGAATACACGCAGACAAAGTCTCGGTTCATTTACTTGTCTTTTTATAAAGCAGTAATTTGAGTTTGTCAAAATCACAGAGCAGTAAAACTCACAAAATGCCTACCATTGTGATTTAAGAAACAAATGATGACCCCCATTCTCGCCAATCCTTTCAAATGTCACAGCTCAAAAAACTTATAACAGCCGACATTGTCCGAAATTAATTCACATCGGCCGGCGTAAATTATACGCAATGAAAACTGTAATTTTGTAGGACGATACAATGGAATTGAACCCAGAAAGGGTTGGATATAATGGTGGAAAGCATCTGGGTCCGTTCCGTGAAATGTGTCGAACACGGCTTGTGTAATGGGACTGTTTCTCAACCTTTTACTGTCTATCGGGGAGAAACGTTTAATCTAAGTAAATGTGAGTGAACTACATATGTAAGTGAAGGTTTTCTAAGAGTTCTTTTACCCTCTCATCTACGAGACGTCTAGTCAATTTACTTGCGTCCATTAGCGACAGTAGTGGCGTTTTTTATGACCGTCTACCTACATTGAGGGTGAGGACACTCCAGTAAGTGGACCATGAATCTAGGTGGTAGATTTTTAATCTTCGATATTGTGTTTCGCAGTGGCAGTGGTAAGCAGTGATAGCCTAGAGGTGTGACCCTTAGACTGTCAAGTCATAGGTCTCAAGTTTGAACCCAAGACACGCACCTCTAATTTTTCGGATTCATGTGCGAAGAAAAAGACATGCTGCGCCGACCCCAAATAAGTTAGGATAATGGCTGGAGAATGATGATGATGATGATGATGTGCATATTGTATAATTATCACTTGCTTCGGTGAAGGAAAACATCGTGAGGAAACCAGCATGCCTGAGAGATATTTCTCGGCTTTTTGACGGGATGTGAGGCCAAGTCAGTGGCCTATGGGCGGCATAAAAACTCTGACACCAGGTTAGGCACTAACCACACAATAAACAATTAAGAGGCAGTGGTATATTTGAGTTCGTTTGTAAAAGCAGTGGTATGCCAAAGTTAAATACTACGTAAATTACCCAGGTTATAAATGATGTAAATTCTGAAGCTGCTTCGGAGTTGGTTGCGCTTCTGCTCTACCCCAATCGGCCGGCTGGTTTGTTGGGACTTTCTTATGTTATTTAGTCTTTTTTTCCCTCATTTGACAGAACCAAGTAAATAATAATAAAAAAAAACACGCCTCAGAGTGACGTCATTTTATTTCTGGTATTCTTCTCAGCAAACCCTTTTTTGCGATACCTATAACTTGGGAATGTATAAAAAATAACTAGTACGCCATCTTTGGGAATCCGCCATATTGGATCTAGAATGACGTCGCTTCTCTTAACATGCGTTGTCATCCAAACTAAACATGTATACAAAATATCAGCTTATTCGAAAACCGGGAAGTGGGTCAAATTTAACTTCTAAGACTTTTTACATGAGTTTTTACGAGTTACAGGTGAAGCTAATAAAAGCGTATAAATAACAGTTTTCCTCACACAATATCTTCAATGATCCACCTGCAAACACAAGGATCCCTTTCACTCTAACTTGGCAACTAAAATCCCCTTTCACGTTTGAGAACCGCTGCAAAAGACCTCGATTAGCGCTATTATGGCGATATAAAAGTAGGATATTAACTGTAATAAGCTTTCATTGGCTGTATAAGATTACTAGCTGGGTTTAGGCGTGTATTACTGGATACGAACATCTTTTGTTTCATGATTGCATTCTGGATTAACAGTTTTGCGAGCTGGTGATGTTATTAGGGGACTGAGAGGCTTTTCGGTATACATATGATAATTATGGATACTAATCCATTCTTTCCACTTACTGAAAATCTCCCACCTGAGTTGCCATGCCTGACCTGGAAGTCTTTAAATAGACTCCGGACCCTGGTTGGCCGCAGCAAGAAAAACCTGCTCAAGTGAAGATTCATTGATGACTCTGCCCTGGAGTGTAAATGTGGTGTTGTTCCACAAACGATGGAGCACTTGTGTCCTGCATGACCTGTTGTTTGTTCATTACAGGAACTGATGGACGCTACTGAAGACGCCAAACTAGTGGCTCAGTTCTGGGCCATAATTTTGGTTGCCTTCGACATGCTAAGAAGAAGATTAATACTAACCTGTTACTGGGACAGTGGACAAGGCAAAGGCTTCAGCTCATACAGAGAAAGCAGGGGGATCGATCATCCCGCTTGCTCTTGCGCATAGAGGCTGATCTAAAACTTTTCTACCGTTTCGTAAGCTGTGCTGAAGAAAAGGATTACAAGAAAGCTCTGCCTGAGTTAGAAGTCAAGTAAGGCCGGTACCACTAGCGAACCACTGGTTCCATACAAGAATCTTGTTTAATACAAGTTAGTATTTGCAAAAGCTAGTGCTTCCGTTCTCTGTCGTCGGAATATCATCATCTCATCATCATCTGCCTGGCTTTTTTCCAACTATGTTGGGGTCGGACTCCAGTCTAACCGGAAGCAGCCGAATACCAGTATTTTACATGGAGCGACTGCCTATCTGACCTCCACAATCCAGTTAGTACTGGGTAATACGATATCCCTTGGTAAGACTGGTTGTCAGAGTTGGACTTGGTTGTCGCTGTCATCACAATGTACCCACAGAAAAATACTACCGGGATATAAAGATATAGAAACATCCTGTGTTCTGACTCGCGTCTTGGTCTAACTGTGTGTTCATTTTGACAGTACAGTTATGGCATTGCAGTTTTGTTGGAAACAACTGTTTTTTTTTTTTAAATAAATTACGAACGACGAATAAGTACTAACCGTTCTAGCACCGGTGTACCCCCCCGCCCCCCTTGGCTCTGCCCTGTATATTTTGAAAAAACAGCTTCATCATTAACTCACTTCCCTCTCAAATTAATAAGATTAGAACATCAATTATGTCGTTTGGAAACAACTGTTAGAAAGTAGAACAATTGTCTTTGGAGTAAAGCGAGTGCTCAGGAACAAGTCGAGTAGTGGAGTGTGATGCAGTGACAAGCGGGAGCGGACGCTGAAGCGGAAAGCGAACAGTCGATTTTAAATTTTGTAATTGCCTAATTGATCTAGTGGTCACTTGCGCAGTCCTGGGTCCATAGTGCCCGGTTGATGACAATAGACCGCCCTCTGTTACATGGAACTTGAGCATAACTGTTGAAACGTGAGTGTACTATAGGGACAGTTTTGTTTAACACTTTGGGGATGCAGGCGTGATGTTTGTGTATGTTATGTAGCCATGCCAAGATCAAAAGTGTATTTTGCGTTTGTAGTTTAGAGACCTACTCCTTCACTAAGATTCTTTCATTTTCCTACTCTTATCTCAAATAGCGTCCATTATTTATACATGTTTATCAGTCTTTATCTTTGTATTCATTTTCTTCCTGGTTATATTATTACAATTTTTCACTATATCTATCCATTAGTTCTTAGTTCTGCCTTTTGTCTTTCGGCTATCCACTTTTAAAATAACCTAGCGATCATTGTCTTGATGTAAACTCGTTATTCCACGTGTCACTGTAGATAATTACACTACTTGGAAATCTTCGTTTGGAGAATGAGCAGCATCATCATGATCACATCAGATCGATCGATCGATCATCGTCATCAGATGATGACGCTGCTCATTCTCCTCAACGAATGTTACTTCCAAAACGAATGACAGTTGTCAAGAAACCCATCATCTGCCTAACCTTTTCCCAACTATATTAGGGTCGGCTTCCAGTCTAACCGGAGGCAGCTGAATACCAGTATTTTACATGGAGCGACTGCCTGTCTGAACTCCACAACCCAGTTACTACTAGGTAAGAAATCATCAAGAAACATCCTTGTTTGGAGAATGAGCGTGCACAACTTAGAAATCACACATCGTGGTAAGCGGGCTTTTCGAAGATTGCATGTTATCGCTACAAAGCCGATTATTGCATCTATTTCCTGATATTTATCGTACCCATACCGATACCCTTAGGATTTTAGATAAAAAATATTGTTTGCTTATTTGTACATCGTTATCTAGTAGGTGTAATTACCTATCTTATAGATACTTTAGACATTATAGTATCTTCTTCTAATCTTCATTCAGTAGATGCCCGGTTGAGATAGTGCTCAGACATAAACCTTATCTTTGCAAAAATATGCATTTTAAGAATGATAATGCTGTTTTACCATTATCAAAGAAGCTCTCGATTACCTCACTGTTTATAATGTTCAGGGGCTTTCGTTGTTTACGTGATTTTTTTATATTGTGCAATACATTCGAATATTAAGACTGATGTACTTTTACAAGTCATTATCAATCAATCATAGTTAGCCTATCGCGGTCCACAACTGGCATATGCAAGTTTAGCCAGAACACCTTGCCGTCTGCCTTCCTCAAATGGTCTAACTGGTCTATCCCATTAATCTTTAAGATGTCCGTCACTACTCTTGCTACTATTCTTTTTTTACATTAATTGGGCGTACTCTTGACCTCAATCTTGTCCTAGGACAGAGATGAGGTCAACGATGGAACGAGCTAACCCAAAAGAAGCCTATTAACTTGCGACTTAAATAAATTAGAGACAGATGAACTTGGGAACACCGACGCAGGCAGTGAATTCTACTCCTCGGCAGTGCGCATAATAAAAGATGTAGGTAGCAAAGCGCTTCGAGCGGATTGTGTGGAACATCGACAAGTTATGGGTAGCGTGCAGTAAGCCTGAACTCCCGATGGAAGAAGGGAGATTGTGGATTGAGCTCGTGGAGGTCTTGGGCAAACTCACCGAAGTACAGTCTGTAAAAGACCAATAAGCATACAAGTTTGCGGCCGTCACTACAATTGCTTATTATAATTTTCTAACCCATTTCCCTAATTATGTCTTTTCTTCATACATTTTTGTCACGCTCCACCTTAGTATTCAGTTTCCTTCTTGTCACAATTATTCTTCCGGAATTGGAGTTCACCAGCTCTGTGTCTCATTTTAATCAATATCGAAGGATTGTCGTAAGAAAAGGCACAAATTATCTCAGAGCTCTGTCGCACCACCAATTGTGACATACTATGCCTACAGGAAACTAACCGAAGTCAGGACCAAACAAGACCAGAAATTCCCGGCCTAATACTAGCAGCCGAAATAGAACACCCAAAGTATGGGAGTGCAGTGTTCGTCAAGCCTGGCACAGTAATAGGGTCCACCTCCGTCTACTCTATGGACTCAATAGAGACCGTGGTTGTCGACACAGGATCATATTCATCCATTAGTTCTTAGGCCTACTTTTGTCTTTCTACTATCAACTTTCGCGGGCCTGTGGACGGCGAGTTATGGGCCAGCTCGCCGTCCGGCCGTCTTATGACGACAGGCCGTGTCGACGGCGCTTTCGTGTTCCACGTGCGCCTCAAAGAGATGTCATTTTCTACGTGTAACTGTAAATAAATCAAATATTTGCTCCGTCATTGTTTATGATCTTGTGTTTTGCTAATAAATGACATTGACAGATATTTATACAAAACACTGTCGCCATAGTTTTTGCGAGTCACGATGAACATTTATATTTTATCGCTTTTAACAGATACAGAGTGGAAAACATTGACGCACACACCACGTTCAGTGCACATGTAATTCTGAACAAATAGGAATTTTTCATCGGTAATTAAAAATTACTCGGTCAAAATGTATGTATGGAATGGATTAAAAAAAATACCGATGACAAATTCTTAAGTGCCCAAATCCTATATGGTGTGGTGGTATATTTCCATCTCATTTGAATTTCTCAACTAGAAACCCAGTTGGTGACTATAGCATAACCATTATCATCCTATATGTTCCCACTGCTGGGACACAGGCCTCCTCACTTTGAGGGGAGTAGGGATTGGTAGTGTCACATGTCTTAGAATTTTTGGTTACATGACATGCCGGTTTCCTCACTATGTTTTCTTTCACTGATGACAATAGGCTCGCCCCAATTATGTCGAACTTAAACAAAACTGGCGAAATGTGGGTGTACCTACTAAGACACTCCTCGGCGTCATCCTTCGTGGATTAGAGGCGTGATGTTATGTTTTTTTGTTTGTATTTAGGTTTAATCTTGCCGTGTCATGCTTCGTAAACATAATTGCAGTAGGTAGTAAGCCGAACGAGGTCCTCCCAGTGACCTCTGTGATAATCTTACTAACAATTCAATATACAACGTACCAACTTATGATAAGGTAATGATATGTGTATGAATGGCCAATGATCGTCTGCGTCAGGATGGCTGGACCAAGAGAGTCTTCTGCGCGGGGCAAATGCTATCAAATACCAGCTTACGATTTTCGGAATAATTCTAAGAACTTTAAAATGAAGTGAAATTGTTGTAATTGATAATAATTAAACATAACAACATCACGCCTGTTATCTTGAAGGGTTAGGCAGAGGTGTACCTAATAGTACGCACACACATTTCGCCAATTATGTTTAAGCCACATGGTTTTGAATTGAATGACTCTTTCATGGAAAAGTCATTCAATTCAAAACGTAAGAAAGTTTAAATTTCGCGGGCTACCTGACACTTCCCCCTTAAGTAACCCTTTTAAGCCCTAACCCGCTATTCTCCCCACAAGAACCGCATCCTTAATTCATTCAAATAAAAGAAAAAAAAAACCAATTTGTACAGGAAACAAAGCTGGGCCATTCAGAACAGTCTTTTTCTATTAAGTTGTGAGAGAAAAACTTTTTCCATTTGACCCATTAAGCCGGCGGCACGACACTTTGGTTTGCACCGTATATTCTAATAATGTTCGAGCTAATACTGTTTATCTACTAATAACGTTACAGGTTGAGTTATGTTGCAGTTTATAGGACAGTGTACCTTAATATGTGTGTTTTTGAGGTTATTTTGTTTCTTTGTTATGTTTATTTTAGGTATTAGTAAAACACACCTCTCACATAAAAAAAATCGAGATTTCTTTTTTTATATAAAGGCTTGCGTTAGGCCACAACTCGCTTGATGTGAAGCGATGACGCGGCCTAGAGTGAAGCACGCCTGTCTAGAAGAAACCGTTTCACTCGAAGTTTGAATAGATCCAGATTATAATGATCAGGGAAGAGACAAGCCGGCAGTGAATTCCACAGACTGGAGGTTCGCATAATAAATCTGGAAGCATAGCGTTTTGTTCGGGTCCGTGGAACTTCAACCATATAACGATGACGCTTTGCCGTATCTCTGCTCGTCCGATATAGAACCACCACCGACAATGTTCTGGGATAAAGCGTACAGTAACAAAGACAAGTAATGCTACTAGCAAAATAAATAAAATGTCTAAATCTCTATGTAATCTTGAGAGAACGATTTAAAAAAGAACTCGGCAAATAAAATTATCTTCCGGAATCCAAAGGTAATTTAATGCCATAACATTCAGAAAGCTAAAATGAACTCAATTATTTCGAAGAGACACTTTAAAAAGGGCTCAGAATTTTTAAGTCGCTCTTCCAGTTACATTTTATTCATCCTCCCTTACATATCTTCGTCTTAAGGATGATTTCCACCAAACGGCTCGCATCGCATCGGATCGGAAAGAATACGAACGGTTGCGGCGACAGCTGATCGCGTCCGGCAGGCTGTCGATACATACGATCGGCTTCTTACCGTCGCTTGCGAACGTTTCTGCGCCTAGTCAAATAGTTTTATTCGACGACAGCCGAAAGGATCCGATCAGATACGACGACAGGAGAATGGTGCTGATCACCCGTCGCAGCATACTTTCGGATAAGATCGCGTGTCGCGGAAGACGCCTGCGGTCAAGCTGCTATGCGTGGCTTGGTAATATAGACTTTAAAAACTTTGCAACACGATCTAATATCGTTTAAAAATTGAAAAATCGATTCCGATCCGAAGCAATGCGAGCCGTTTGGTGGAAATCATCCTTTAGCGTGTCCCTTTCATATGATATGAACGAAATCTTCCATTTTATCATTTATAGACATTTACTCATTTAATTTTGTCTACTTCTCATATTAGAACCAACATCATCTGCCCAGAATTTTCCCAACTATGTTGGGGGTCGTCTTTCAGTCTAACCGGATGCAGCTGATTACTAGCCTGTTACGTGGAGCGACTGCCTATCTGACCTCCACAACCCAGTTAGTACAGGGTAACACGATACTATTTAACGTGCTTTCTAAGGCACAGAAGGGTCTCCCTATGAAACACACGGTTACCCATCCATGGACCGACCTCGGCAAGCGTTGCTTAACCGACACGAGTGGCTGTTTTTATTTAACCACGAGCATTTTTTACCTTTAATACGAAAACCAACGTAACAATATAAAACAGAATCTCAGTGTTATATCTACACTTGTAAAACCCATTAAGTTGGTCCCTAAATTGAAGCAGAACTTTTTTGCGGCTCGGAATTTTTGGCCGAACATCTTGATAACTCTTTTGGACGACCCAAAATGATTTAAGGTTGTTCCTTACTTCTTGTTCCGAGATAAAAACGAATGTTCTAATGTTTCTTAGAACTTAGAAACCAGATTTGGCTGGTTTTGTTCTAGCTCCTTTGTTTTGTCATAGAATCTTGTGTAAATTGGAAGAAACAATTAAGGTAACTTTTCGATTTTTGAGAAAAAAATAATATGAAAAAATGCGGTTAAATCGAGTAGTAATAGAGAAGTATGGAAGAAGAAGACATGCTGCGTTTATCCCAAATGAATTGGGTTAGGAGCAAGAGAATATTGATGATTTCAGTAGAAAGAAATATATTAGTAGGTACTTCCGTATAATTATCCTTATCAAAAAAAAAGATCGGGTAAAGGATTGCTTGTAAACTTATCATTTTGACTCTCAATTTAAAATTTCAGTGAAATGACAAGCATCATATTGGCCAGTCAGAACAGGAAGGGCTGTAACGTGTTTGTCAATTTGCATTTTTTTTTTTAATTTAACATCTTTGCCCCACACTAGGATTTTCTCCTGTGCCGTGAGTGCGTTTACAAACATTTAAACTCACATACACAAACAACCGGACCCGGAACAACTACCTGTAGATCATACAAATATTTGTTCCGTGCGGGAGTTGAACCCGCGACACGCAGCGCAGCAGCCGATCGCACAGCCACTGCGCCAACCGTGCCGTCTAATAATAATAATGAAAGTAAATAATTAATTATCCTGACTGATCTTAGGTACGATGGTAATAACTTCATTCCAAAGGTCAATATCTCTCTTCAATAATCAGTAGACACAAGTTTCTTGATACGGATACCGTAACCCCGATCACATCAGACATCTTAGCCGTTCGGCAACTTAATTGAATATTTAATGGGTACAGCCGTCCTGTAATTTCACGGGTTGGATCAATCAATTAATCCCTCATTGGTCAATGGACCGCGAGGACCGATTGAGATTACGGGGTTTTTGTGTTAGTTAATGATTGATACTGATCTGGGCAAGTTAAAAGTTTATTAGTTTTAAAGAAAAGAAGGCCTAGATAAGGAGGTAGTTCTATCAGTGATACCTATAGTGTCAAAATAAAAATGTTTATATTGACATAGTTGGTAGGCCTCCCACTAGGTGGACCGATGACCTGGTGAAGGTTGCAGGGATCCGCTGGATGCGAGTCGCACGGGACCGGTCAATGTGGCGACACTTGGGGGAGGCCTTTGTCCAGCAGTGGACGTCTTTCGTCTGATCGAATGATGATGGTATTGACATAAGCTGCCTAAAATCTTGTGTCAATTCTGTTGAAAGATTTTGCAGAAATACGAAGCGTTTTTAAAAGGAATGACACTTGTCAAGAAACCCATCATCTGCCTAGCCTTTTCCCAACTATGTTTGGGTCGGCTTCCAGTACACCGGATGCAGCTGAATACCAATATTTTACATGGAGAGACTGTCTGACCTCCACAACCCAGTTAGAACAGGGTAATACGGTGCCCATCGATAAGACTGGTTGTCAGACTTTTTGGGCCACTCGCACTACCTGTAACGACTGTCAAAGATCTACAAATGACAGCCGGGACCAACGGCTTTATGTTTTTTCCGAGGCACGGAGAAAACTCGGTACGTAATGGGTGGTCATCCGTCCACAGACCAACCTAGGCCAGCACGGCTTAACCTAAAGGTCGATCCGAGCGGCTGTTATTATTTAGCCACGAGCTCCTCCTTGTCAAGAGGGAGACTGGAGGTATAGACAGACGCCATACTCTTACACGTGTATCTATCTATAATCATGTTAAAGTAATTAATTGAGTTTAAGTAATTACTTATACAACCATTTTTAAGCAAAAGATAAGAATTTGAACAAAGCAAGAACAGTCAAAGAAAGCAGAAAACTTTTGACAGTTCTAACTCCAAGCAATTACTAAACTACAGAATAAGAATCGTAGGTATCTTAAGTAATGACTTTCACTCAATTAATCACTTTGACTTGTTTATAGATACGGGTGTTAGTATTAAGGGGTTCCATTGGCCCCTTAAATATCAGGTATAATTTTAGACAAAAAAACATTAGCTTTTATAATATTATTGCTTTTATTTAAGTTGAAACGGTACCATAAGCCCTTTTATCCGGCTTATACTACTCGTACAAAATATAAACGAAGATAAAAAATAAACATCTATGCCGTTTATATTTAAATAAAAATATCCAACAAATATTAAATATTAAACCATTCGAGACGCTTAAAATGTGAGAAATATGTATTACTCTCAGAGGTAAAGAAATCATGAGAGCTGGCGGAGGAGTAAAATACAATTGTTAGAATGAGCGAAAGAGATTTGAATGTTTGTAGGTTCCATTTTGTTTTCAAGATACCTAAAATTGGTGTTTTTAACTTCACGATTCATAAATCTATAAGTATACGTCACAAGAAAGATAAAATAATAATAATGGGGTAATTGGTAATTGTAATGGGTAATAATAATACCCAGCTCTCGGATTCCATAAATCTTAGATCCCTCTCAGCAACTGAAACCTATAAGTATTTGGGTATGTCGGAAGCGCTGGGCATCAATGTTGCTGACATGGAGCAATCGTTGAAGGAGCGCTTCTTTGGCCGTCTGAAAAAAGTATTTAATAGTCTTTTATCAGGCGGCAATAAGGTGCGTGCCTTCAACGGTTGGGTCATGCCGGTTCTGATGTACTCTTTCGGCATACTCAAATGGACTCAGACAGAACTAGACGCCCTGGATAGGAGGGTCCGTACATTGTTGACGGCATATCGAATGCATCACCCGCGTTCTTCTGTTATGAGACTGTATATCCCGCGGAGGTGTGGGGGTCGAGGCTTTTTAAACGCTAAGACTCTTCACAATCGCGAGATATGCAGTCTCAGGGAATAGTTCCTTGAAACCGACGTGGGGATGCATCGAGATGTGGTCGCAGTGGACAAGGGGCTCACCCCGCTCTCCTTGGCTAAAGAGAACTGGCGCAAACCTGTAGTGCTTGACACTAACGACCGCATGGAAGTATGGCAGAGTAAGGAGCTTCACGGACGCTTTTTCCGGGCCCTGCATGGGCCCGATGTAGACCTACCAGCGTCCGTAGCCTGGCTACGTTCCGGGGACCTCTTTGGAGAAACCGAAGGTTTTGTCTGTGCAATTATGGATGAAGTTATGATGACGAATAACTACCGGAGATTTATTGTGAAGGACGGTACGGTTGACATATGTCGGGCATGCCACCGTCCAGGCGAATCAATCCGTCACATTATCTCCGGGTGTTCTCGTCTGGCTAACGGAGAGTACTTGCATAGACACAACCTTGTAGCCAGGATTATCCATCAGCAACTTGCTCTAAAATACAACCTTGTGGAATCGGAAGTACCGTACTATAAGTATGTGCCCGACCCAGTTCTCGAAAATGGCAGTATCACATTGTACTGGGATCGATCCATCGTAACTGACAGGACTATTGTAGCCAATAAGCCTGATATAGTGGTGGTGGATCGATCAGAGCGGCGTGCAATGATTGTTGACATAACGGTCCCGCATGATGGGAACCTCGTGAAAGCCGAGAAAGATAAGCAAATCAAGTATCTTGACTTGGCTCACGAGGTTGTCGACATGTGGGATGTGGACTCAGCGATCATTGTGCCGATAGTTGTATCAGCCCATGGCTTAATTGCCAAGAGCCTCGACCAATACCTGAGGAGGCTCTCGTTAGGCAGCTGGATCAAGGGTTTGATTCAGAAAGCGGTACTCCTGGACACGGCTCGTATTGTCAGGAGGTTCCTATCTCTGGAGCCCTGACCGCCGGTAGCTTGGACCCTGTTCCCGATACCGGTGGGCTACAATTTTTTATATTTTTAAATGTTTTTTATATTGTTTTTAGTTTAAGAAATATTTAAAAATATATAAGATTTGTATAAAGATAAATAAAGGAAATAATGGGGTAATTGGTAACTGTAATTTGAATACTTATTTAGATAAATTATTAATTTTATCTAATTAAAACAGTATTTAACAAGTATTTCATTCAATTTTGGCGCACGCCTAGCTGTCCCTAAACTTTGTTCATTCTCCTTTCAACCTTACTGTTTATTTCCTTTTTATTTACAACGTACCAGAGTTACATCCTAGATGACCACAAAGGTTATGTCTCTACAGTACCTACTTGAGATTTTTGGTTAACTGGTATAGGTGTTCTAAGCATCTACGCGTAGATAATATAATAATTTTAAATTATATTATCCCTCATCTATCTGGGGGCGTGAGGTATTCATCTAATCTTAATTCAGTGTGGGAAAGAGATGAGATATCTTTCTTTGCTATAAGGGGTGGTGGTAAGACCTCTGAACACAAATTCACGTAGGTACTTAAAAACTTCTAAAATGTAGTCGATATATTTGACAGATTTAGATCAGAATGCAAACGTTCTTAACAATACGCGAATTGACCATCTGTTTTCCAAAAAAAAAAAAGAATTTCTAAGAATATTTTTCTATTAAAGGTGACATCAAAGTAAGTCGTTCATTGCCTCTCTGAATCCCTCAAAAACCTAAGGATTTAAACTAAATCTTTTAATTTAAAAAAATAAAACGTCTCGACTTTTCGCGAGAAGTTTGTCAAAAAGAAAACTCAATTTCTTTCGTAATTCGCGGATCATAAACAGATTGAAGCTTCGGTCACTTTCGGGATACTTCGGTAGTGATCGGCTGTTCGAAGAGGAAGGAAGCCGGAAAGCGATTGGTTTCGAGGAAGTTATAGGGTAATAAAAGATGTAGGTAATGGTAGTTTTATGATTTATATTGTAACTTCGTAGTTTGTATGTTCTTTGTCAAGGTTTACTATATCGAAGATAACTAATTTCGATTCTACCTATTGACACATTCGTCCCCAATTCCCTTTATTTTTAACTCAATAATTATTTTATTGCTGCATTTGTTACTCAAACTTGATCACAATGAATTCGAGCCTCTTCTGATCGCAATTCATACCAAGAGCAGAAACGCGCTTCGAGGCAGTACGACATCGAGGGAAGGTTCGAGCCCGCGCATCAACGCGAGCCCATGCGAAAATCTAGGATATGACAGTATGAACATGTCAGAACTTGCTCGCGCGGTCTTGTGTATCCTCGAGGTATTCCGAGCACGCGCGAGGGGGCGCGCGACCGAGTCGCGAGCTTGTGTGTGGCGACGCTTGCCATTCGCTCCGATATTCTTACAATTTTCTACTTAAAACAATGGTAGTACAGTCCTATTTTAAATACAACCGCAGGACTAACGCAAGTGCTTGCAGAGAGCCTAGACAAGTAACAATCGTTTTCAATGCGTTTAGGTTTCTCAAGCACTTTACAACGGGATTGTTATATTCATTATACATAACATAACATCACTCCCGTATAATATTCGAAGGGTAGCTACACCCACATTTGGCCAGTTATGTTGAAGTCCCATATTGTAGCGGGCCTGCCTCTTGCCATTAGCTGGGCACTAATCCAGACTCCGTGGCTGCTACGGCGAAATTCTTGATAGAAAAACCCAATTACAGTTTTCCCGACCCGGTAATCGAAACCAGGACCTCATGCTCAGCAGTCGCGATTGCGACCACTAGACCAGCGAGGCAGTCACACTACAGTACTCCTTCAGTATATTCGTTTGAGTTTTTCACCGATATCGCTAATAGAATGACATTTTGTCTATAGACCCTCAAATCATTTTCCATCATAATTTATAGAAGCAAGAGAGTACAACACAACAGCCAAGAAAAGTAATAAGTTCACTTGAATTAGGGCCTTTGATATCTTTTATTCTCTTCCCACGACGGCCCAAGACTACGTCACGATAAGTGTTACCTTTGACTGTCCTTTTCAGTAAATTTAGGGACTCTCATTTAGTGAATGAAAATTAATAATAATAATATTTAGTAACTCGTGTGATTCATCTATTTAGTTTTAAATTAAAATACATATAATGTGTTTATGTATCCTTGGATACTATGGTGAACAGTAAAACTCTAACTTAAATTGAGTTGCTCTGAAAAGAGAAACAACAATAAAAGCTATTATTTGACCAGTTCTTAATCAGTATTATTTAAATATTTAAATTTCAATCTAATTTTCATAACCTAATTCGCATGCGGTATTCAATACATCAATCTGACAGACAGCTCAGAAACGACCAAGTTCACTCACAGATAACTTATACATCAAAGTTATTACGCGGCAAATTCAAACATACTTAAATGAAGTGTCAAGCACTTTGTTTACATAAATATTGAATTATTAGTTCATAATTGCTCTGTTAAGTTAAAAAATGCATTTTGCTCGGGTAATTCAATCACACACCGTGGCAACACATCGACCGCATCGCACCCAATGACGCATTCTTGGGCCAATCACGTGACCCGGCTGTCACGGGAAGAGAATACCAGGCGAAGTATATTATTATACCATGATATCAATAATCTTTATAAAATCTCGTTGTTTCATCGATTCCCCTTAATTTAAATTTCAACAACGTAACCGCGAATCGAATATTAAAACTCTATTATAACATCGCCGCACCCCATACAGCGTCGTTTTATACAATAAAGCAGAATGCGCTTAAAAGCGGTGCGCCCATTAAACCCGATTCCGCTGTTGATGTTTGGAATTACTTTTTTCATCTTTTTTTCGAGCGATTTTCTTGCTGTTGGCGTAGATGCTTATCTGAAAATATAGGTTGTGGTTTTTCTGCTTCAAGTACTTTGTTTATGGAAAGTATAATAAGGCTAGCGGGGTCTTTGCAAAACTATTTTTCAATGGTAATGCTATTTATTTTGACGTTTCGACGACATTCTGACGTGTCGTCTAGGGGGCGGCAGTCATTGCGTTGTTCACGTTGCCAACATAACGATTTTTTAAAACATGTGCAGAAAAGTATTACAATTTCCTTCAAATACTTACTCCAAGAATAAGCAGAAGTGTACCTAATAGTACACCCATATTTCGCCAGTTGTCTTAAGCCCCATGTAATAGGGGGCGAGCCTTTGACAGTCGTTACAGGTAGTCAGTGGCAAGAAAGTCTGACAACCAGTCTTACCAAGGGGTATCGTATTACCCAGTACTAACTGGGTTGTGGAGGTCAGATAGGCAGTCGCCTTATGTAAAATACTGGTATTCAGCTGCATCCGGTTAGACTGGAAGCCGACCCCAACATAGTTGGGAAAAGGCTAGGCAGATCATAATGATGTTATAGGCGGCAAGCCTATTTCCATCAAACGGGGACAAATCCAGACTCCGTGGCTGCTACTGAGAAATTCCTGATGGAACAGCGCAATAACACTTTACCTGACCCTGGAATCAAACCCAAGACCTCGTGCTCGGCAGTCGTGCTTGCGACCTCTCGGCTCGACCAACGGGGCAGTACTTTTTAGTCCTTCAAAATCCTTTCAGTCGAATTGTGGTTGAAAGTACGCTACTTACCCAATTGGGTGTACTAACACTAAGCGCACCTACATCTTGCTAACACTTAGACACATCCTACAAGTGCTTCAATAATTCAGTGAATACAACATACCAATGAACACCTAATCATACCGTTTGAAACACGCATTGCTTCGTGTACAATCATTTTCACAGAGTACTAATCAGACAGAGGAAGTCATGAAAATGTGAACACTGCAAATATGCATTTTTCTTCTTAACAAAATACCCCGTCCTCGTATGAGTTTAAAAGAGAACTTAACAACCTTCCTTTAGTAGCTGTCCTGTGGATACCGGTAGGATGAACAAATTGCTCAAATTTTAGCCGTTCTCAGCTCTGTGTTTACGTTTATGGTTAACATAAGTTTTTTCGATCTCTATAATAACCACAGCTTATGCAGTATCTGCATATAATGTTCCCACTTCTGGGACTAATGTTCCCACTTCTGAGACTATTGTTCCAACTTCTGAGATACAGGCCTCCTCTCTGTCGAAAGGAGTGGTGTCCGGTGCGGATTGGTAGATGTAACATATCTTCAATCGAGACATACTTTAGCGCTTGGGAGCAGTGGTGATGAAATAAATTACACCCATAAGTTGAAGCCGTAGCCGCCACTGTCCTTATACTCAGCTCTATAATAATATCTAACATCATAGTGTTCTGAAAGCGGCAATTAACATCGTACACATAAGTGGCGTTGAAATGACACCTCGATAACAAGGAGGCTGTAACTGTTGAATTATTAGACATATTCAAGCTTCAGATTTGGTGTTAGCTGTGTAATTTGAAGATGGTTTAGTGGCTTTGTAAGAACGGCTCATCTCATAATAATTGTGTAACTGTAGCTTTATAGGAGTGTGAGGAACAGGGTGTAAAGTTCTTCATCCCCTAAAGAAAAGGGAGGATTCTCCGACCAGACGAGTGTTGTGTCTGGTGGGCTGCTACCAAACTTGTTATCGGGTTTTTCTATATACTTTAAGTCGCGGATAACTTTAAATAGCGCGATTCAGAATTTAGATGTTAGTTCTTAATTTGTGGCCCTAGATGGCGCTGTATTTTTTTTTTTTACTGTTGCTGTAGTACTTTTTGTACTGTCCGCGTTTAATCTCTTGCTCGAGCTATCCGCTCAAGTGAAAATTAATGAAGGAAGATATTCAGAGCATGCTACGACTTGCAGTGACACAATATTATATATATAAGTATACAAGAAAAGCACGCGAGTTTCTTTTGTCGCAAGTCGCATCGACCAAGGCCGTGAATGAGGTCTTAAGACATGTACACGGGGATAAATGTCTTGAGATTAATGTCCATGTGATGTGTTCATAAAATGTTCGTGGCTATGCGATGCCTAGAGATATCTTGAAACCAAAGGAACTATTCTAAACCTAATGTCGTCTTTTACAAACGAGAAAAAAGGACTTTGGGCACTTTTCCTAAATGTGTTTGGTATTTCAAGGTCAGGAAACACGAATTTGCACGAGTAAAGATATAAAAGTATATATATATATATATAGTAAAGTTTACAACACCTTTTTCAATTACGTCACTGTTGCAATATGCATAATAAACAAATCAATTTACAAGAAAACATTCCCACAGCAAAAAGAGAAACAAAACAGTAGAACAAACAACATAATTCTTAAAGTAATTCCAACTTTTTAAAACACGTACAAACAGAAAATGCGACAGGAATTCGCAATTTAAACTGCGTCCGAACTCATTTACAAATGGTCACCCTAGCTGGGACGTAAACTACATTCTTTAGCGCCAAGGAACAGCTTGTTCCAGCTCCGGGCACCATGATTTACATAAAAAGCGGACAGTCCACGTCCCGCTCGCTCGTAATTGGACAATTTTGTTACTCCACTTTTTAATACTATGCGCTTTTGCAGTATTTGCTTGGTGGCATAGAATAGGAAGGTTCAGAATTGCCGTTGAATTTTCCCTCTTTTAACAGGCACACAACCACTTGAAGCATGGGCAAGGCTGGCGCGCGCTCCTAATCATTTTCGTCACTAACGATACAATATTAGAAAATATAATAAATCATCAAATGACTCCCCCCCCCCTTCCGCTCTGGGCGGAGCGGAAAGGAGTGTCGCCATAAAGTTCGAACCGTTATACCTGCGCAAACCGTCACTCGCAGCTAACTTCGGAGCCGCCATAAAGTTTGAACAGAACTATAACATTGTTAAACTCGTAGTTTGTGCCCTACAACCCACTAAACGCGATTTTATTATCTCTAATAGAAATGTGTTTAAAGCATCGTCCTGTTTCAGTCAATCGTTTGAAGTTGACAGAGTGATATTCACTTTAAATAAGTTTAACGCTAATTACATTAATTTAGTGATCTGTGGCCGAAGTGGGCTTTAAAGATATTTCAAGTAATCCTTAATTCACTATACAACGTGGCAACGCTGCCAGTCTCTTGGGGACATGACCAGTTGACAGCGCTGAGGAGAAGTTTTTTTCTTTATGTTGTTTAGGATTAATAAACCGGCCAAGTCCGAGTCTGATTCACGCATGAAGAGTTCCATACCATCGTATTAGGGGAACCTCCTTTAATTTTTAATTTTTGCAATAGTGGCAAGAGAAATAGCCATTCTGTGAAAATTCCAATTATCTACCTGTTACGGATCATGAGACACAGCCCACTGACAGACATACAGACAGTCGGATGGACGGATAGCAGAGGCTTAGTAATAGGGTCACGCTGGTTACACTTCGGGTCCGAAACCCTGAAAACTCCTTATTAAAGCGAGGTATCGTTAATCGAACATTAGATTCAGTTCTTCAAAAATTATCCCCATAAAATCTTCTAAATGGACCTTCTGCGTTTTCATTTTACAATCGAGTCCAGTTGTTTGTGCAACCCTCAGCGTTGTTTTAGCCAATTATTACTGATACCAATTCGGAGTTCATGTTCTTTTAGGAAACGTTATATTGGGATCACAAATTGGGTACTACAGTACCCATTAATATTGCTATATTTGGAGATATTATTAGCGTTGATTATGATGTTGATTACATGAAGGCAGGTGTCAATTATCTTGTTAGGTAAAAGGAATGTTCTCCTGTTACCTGTTCTGTTTTCCTTCAGTGATGTATCATTTCGTTATAGTGAGCAATAAACTTAATTGATTTTGTGGCCGTCGCTATATAGCCGTTTTTATTTCAAGACTTTCCTGTCACTTTTACGTATAGTGGACTCCGTAGTTGTTTTATCCTTTTTGACCACAATTTCTAGCAAATCAACCTCGTTCCCTCCTCTCCCCGTTCGTGTTCGACTGCCTCGTGGGTCTAGTGGTCGCAAGCGCAACTGCTGAGCATTAGGTCCTGGATTCAATTCTCAGGTTAGGCAAAGTGTTATTGGGTTTTTCCATCAGGATTTCTCAGTTGCAGCCACGGAGTCTGGATTTGTGCCCACTTGATTGCAATAGGCTCGCCCCCTATTACATGGGACTTAAAAATAACTGGCGAATTGTGGGTGTACTAATGGGTAGACCTCTGCCTAACCCTTCAGGGTTTACAGGCGTGGCATTGGTAGATTTTTGACAGGCGTTGCCAGTCAGTGACCCAAAAGTCTCACAAGCAGGCCAAGGGATTTCGTATTACCCAGTACTAACTGGTGTGTGGAGGTCAGATAGGCAGTCGCTGCATAAAAAATACTGATATTCAGGTGCATCCGGTTAGACTGAAAGCCACACCAGCAAAGCTGAGAAAAGGCTAGGCGGAAAATGTTGTGCCATTCAGTTATTACGGGATCAAGAATACCTTCAAACATTCTCTAATTTAGGTATATTAGTACTTACTTGTAATCGTCTTTGCCAAAAAATCGAAGTAACATCTCCGAAGTATTTTTTTTTGCAAGTCTGATGAGGTGAACTTCACCCACTTTTCCATCGCTTTCCAACATTTTGTATCGATACAACGTGTTCCATTTTCACCACCAACTTTAGCCAATCACCGCCTTAACATCTTAAATCGAATGAAATTGATTGATCATACTTTTCTAAGGTTTTTCATGTTTAAAGTTACAGAACTCTCAACTGTGGCTCACGGCCCAACTCGATGAATAAAAGAATTTCTTTTGAGAAACTTCACTTTGCTTTAGTTTTTCTTTCGCTTGTATTTTTATTAAAAGGAATGTTCGGAGATTTTTTTCTTTTCGCATATTTTGTGAAATAAACGTTGCGTGAATGAGCTAAACTTGTACTGAATGGTTCGGTGTAATTGGCTCAACCAAAGTCTTACCAAAAAGGATCGTTTTTGGAAGAACATTATTTGATTTAAAAGAACAAACTTACTCAAACAAAAGGGCAGTTGGCACGACGACCTTAAAAAAAAGTAGTTTCTCGTGTCTGGCTGTGTGACTATTGTATATTGGAGTCCGCGTATCATTGGACAGTTTCCTTCACTCGTCAGTTTATTTAATTCGACAGTTTCGTTGATTAGTCAGTTTCGCTGATTGGACAGTTTTGTGAAACCAAGCCAAGTTAATGGTTAATATGAAATAAGCCAGTTGACTGAAGATTAAAAGGTTATAAAACAGAATATTTCTGAGCAAAATTGTTTAAAGTGACCGACTTGTGTACAGTGTTCTACTGACCGAAACTGTCACATCGTAGAAACTGGCAAACACTGGAAAATGTCGTATTGACGCAACTGTCTAACTCACAAAACTGGCCAATCAGCGAAACTGATTAATCAAAGAAACTGGGCGACTAATTAAATAAACTGTTGAGTGAGGGAAACTGACCAGTGATACGCGGACTCATATTGTTCCTCTGACTAAACAATATATTTTCCTGAGGGTTTACCATAATTTAGAGAATTCTGGAAGGTACATGTATGTAAGACACTGGGTTCCAACCTGTGTTAGTGATAAAATTAGAAATAAATAAACACTTAACTTAAATACGCACATAAATCACGATGTTTTGTCAAGTCATAAAAATCTTACAAAACAGGGACAAGTCATTTTCATCAGGGATTAGAAAAAAAAAAAAAATAGAAATTAGTACTTACCTAACTCTTCAGTTACCTAACCTCTCTAAAACTTTCAAACCGTTCTCGAAGTAAAGGAACGTCGCCTACCAACCGGCGCGGCGCTCATTACGGCGGCGGCACGTACCACGCAGATTGCTTTAATGTCTCTATCGGAACAGTTGCCTAGACCTTAACCTCAGGTGACGGGTTACAAAGATGGTTTATGGCGCAACTTTGGTTTGGGTACGTGTACACAGTGGGCGGGGCTGGCTGCAGTGTGGAGTTGGAGGTGTGACGGTAATGCAGGGTAAATTTTAGTGATGGTTTTTGATTTTGAAAAGGTATTTTTCTACATTTTTAAACGTTTGTTACAATCTTTAAAAGTGTTAAAGACGCACTCTTTTAAACGACTTCCAATAAAGGAGGAGGTTACGTATTCCAGCAGTATCTTTTTCATGTATGTACCCATAACTACAACTAAAAAGCGTAAAATAAAAAAAATAAATATTTTTGTAAAAAAACCGAATTTAAAATTAAAGTCAATGAAACAAACAAAGTCACCGACTTCCGAAAGTAAAGTTATTTTAGACTATTTTAATGTATTTTTGGTTCGGTTTTTTGCTCATTGATTTTCCTATGACATCATCAGCTACCTAGCCTATTCCCTACAATATTTGGATTAGCTTCCAATCTAACCGAATGCAGCTGTTTACCAGTATTGTACATGGGTCGACTGCCTATCTGACCTCCACAGCCAAGTTTATGGGTAATTATTTTTCCTTTATTTACATCTGTACAATTCAATTACATTTTAAATATTCATTAGAAAAAACAATATCAAAATCATTTAAATTATTCATTTTGGGTAATTATTACTATTATTTGTTTTGTTTGTTTATAAAAAAATCTACTTCTGTCCAAAAGTCAAAGCACACGGACGCCGTTTACTGATGCAGTCAGAGCAAATCGTTGTTCGGTTATAAAATACGTCGAATCGAATTTTCTGACTAGTGCAAGTATACACCCCTTAGACACTCTCCCAACAACACCAAAACAATTCTGAGTAACAATTTCAGATGTCACTCAATATGTCTACTAAATTATCTATCAACGATCCAAGTTCGGTTCAGCTACTTCCATACTTAGTGTGAAAAGGTTGTATTCATTAGCAAGCAGCCTGTACCCAGCACAGCTTGGTTTAATGTTCCTTACCGTAACAACTATCTTGCTCCAATTTATCGCCCCTTCGCTTGCCAGCCTTGAATAAAACTTTGCAATTTATTTTTTTGTTTTTTTAGTCTTGCATATTTTGCGTGTTTTTTTTTGAGTCGAGTAGGTGGAAGTTTTTAGTACGGGACTGAGAAAATTCTTGACGCCGTTGTTTGTATAATGTTTGTAAAGGCGCAGTCGAAGAGTCTAATTAAAAAAAGTGTAATGTCTGTTAGTTTCTCATAAAATATATTATTGTTAAAGATAACAAAAGACGCTCACAGAGGAGTGCCGTTTGTGAAGATTCGTGTTTTTTTTTTATTTTGAGTAATCTTTGGAAAAACAACACACAAAAATTTTTGAAATCCGAGCTTTTGAAACATTTAATTTTATCATTTTAATTTCTTTTATTTCGCAATTCACGACATAAAAAACACATAACAAACTTAAATAAACAGCCTTATTTTATTTTATTCTGTACACAATAAATACACGCTTATAACCATTAAAAAGCTCCGAGTATCGACGCGGGAGTTATTTATTCAGCTCCAAATGGATTGAAAGTGATTGATGCGCGCCATCGCGCTGTTGGTATAAAAGTTGTTATAAATCACTTTATTGCCCATTGCTGTACTGCAGATGTTAAAAGAGGTTTTGTGTTTTTTTAGGTTAAGTAAGGAGTGTCATTTGACATTACGTATTTTAAAAGTATTCTAATTATTATACTCGTTATTTGTGGCAAATATATCGGTAATGTCTTTACAATAATCGAAAATAATTTATTAATTTAAACATGTATAACAAAAGCTGGTATGTGGACTTGATGCCATAGCAGTTACCAAATATATAAACAATCTTATAAAGCGTGTTTTTAGAGGCAGAGAATTTTATGTTTTAATATGATTTCGAGCATGTGGCCACTGCGGCTGACGCGAACATGGCGTAATCTGGCTGTATTTCGGCAATAATGCGATGAATGTTGTCTTTCAAGTGCTCGATTGTTTCTGACTTATCAGCGTAGACATAAAACTTTGCATGTCCTCTCCCCCATTTTGGTGTATTTTATTTCAATTTAAAGTTCTCCTTCACTAAAAATACCCGTTTTTTGTACAAGGGCTTTTAGCATTCACATAAGCTTTGCGGTTATGATGAAAAAGTCACACATAAAATAGGACTGATATAAGCTATCAGGCCTATTTCATGTCTGACTTTTTCATCACAATTATTTTCGTTGGTAGAATATCTTATAGTCTAGGCCCCGAAGGTGTGTCTTAATTCGTCTATTCTGCCTTTAAAGTGTGAAAGAGCAACACAACAAAACAACAAGCCAGCAATCCCCGAGGGTTAGGCAGAATTGTACCTAATAGTACACCCACATTTCGCCAATTATATTGTAAGTCTCTAATAGGGGGCCGGCCTATTGCCATCAATCGGGCACAAATCCAGACTCCGTACTGAGAAATTCCTGATGGAAAAACCCAAGAACACTTGGCCCGACTCGGAAACGGAACCCGACACTCGACGAACGGGAAAGTCACAAACATCCACATATAATAATATTCCTAATTTCCTATTATACTCCGTATCTCAACTCCCAGTACTAAAATTCATTGATCCAAAACAGGAGTACTTGAGTACACGTTATGATAAGCGCCAGTTCCGAACTATGCACGCGTCGGTCTAAGTTTCAGTCTAGTCAGCTCCAAGTCGGTTGGCTTTAGTTATTGTAGTTCGATGTGCAAGTTTCTACTATAAAGATGCTGTGGGGGATGCAGATAGTGGGTTGGTAAAGTGATATGATTGGGTAATGTGCGGTTTTGATGCAAGGGAAACTCCTTGATTTCTCCTTGATACTCCTTTAGATTACAAAACAGGCTACAATCTAGCTGCGCAGGTAGACCGGAATACCTGTACAGTTTTTGAAACATATGATAAATGTGGTAGGCCTTTTAGTTATATCTTACTTGATTGACGATAAAAAATAAATAGCACCCGATAATTAAGCGGAGTTAAACTGAAGTAGATAGAAGATGATCTTTAGAGTACGAGAAACTTTGCGCTAATATCGTATAGTCCAGAATAGTAGGTATCCTGCTCGAAGGACCAATGTGAAAAGTACCGAGAACCAGTAAAATTTGAAATTAAAGGATGAATTTCCTTGGAGACATTGCTGTCTTACGACATTATTGGGGAGAAAGCGAAATGGCAAAGTAAAAAAAAGCAAAACACAGTATTGCTGCGGTTTTCAAATACAAAATAGTCGTCAAAGAAAACAAACGAAAATCTAGATGTTACTAACACATCTTTTATCACAAGTACTCCTTCAAACTGAACACTTATCCTTTATTACACTTATCAACTCTTAATTAAGACAATACGTGTGTTTCCAAGACGAAAATGTTTGTTCAGTGCTCAGTTATCTTAATTTTGACATAATGAGGGCATTCCTTTGTCTCTGTTAGGTATTGTAGAACGGTAAATAAGGACTTTAGAATTAATAGAATTTTGAACAAAATTCCTCGTCTTTGAGGTGTGTTTTCGTTAGGTAAAACGAGGATAACGTTTAATTGGGACTCATTTCGTTTTCTTATTACTAACTAACTGTCACCCGCGATTTCACCCGCGTGAAATTTAATAAAATTATTTGTTTAATTATTTGACTCTTTTTTTCTAAAATAAGAGTAGCTTAAATTACTTTGTATAATATCAGTAAAAGTCCCGTCCAAATGGACCCAACTGTTTCAGAGATTAGCCGGAACAAACAGACCTAAATTAAAAAAAACAGTTTTTTTTTTATAAGTATCGTTTTATATTTTCATATGCATTCAGTAAAAAGCTGTTATTTTGACACAGACATTTCAATTTTATTTATTTGTATGAATAGATAAAATTCATAAGTAAACATTATTCGTCAGGTTGAGCTGTTTGAAAACTGCTGCTTATTTTCATTAATACTAAGCAACACCTAAATGGATACCTAAACAAAGGTGCGTTTTTAGATGTGTAATGCACTAGGCACCGACAGTTAAAAAATGAAAAACGTCCTGTTATTTAGGCTTTGATTTTGGTGTTACCTTTGTAAACAAAACAAAGACAACAACAAACACAAACAAAACAAACAATAAATTAAAAAAAAAACAACAAACAAAACAAACAACAACAATAAAAACAAAAAAACAACTATTTTTTTTTCGACAAACTTTATAACGTTGTTCAATATGTTAAATATTTCAGCTGCAATATCGACATTTAGAAAATAAATACTATAAAACGAGCTTGTTTACTCCTAAACAAGTAACTTCCTTTAGTAGTTAAAACTCGTGTCAGCAACAGCGAAGCACACTGCATCTCTAAACTTAGTCGAAAGTGCCTGGCAAGCCCCACCCTTATTGCTCGTAGCCCGTAGCAATGTGCTACGGCGTAGCTCGTCGTAGCTTGTAGACGCTACGAACGATGATAGTTTTCTAGTGATAGTTGAAAAGTGCGGTTGAGACAGTGGACTTTGACAAATAATTCTGTCAGATTTTGCTGTCGGTTTCACAGCTCTTGTAATGCGCTTCGCGTGAAAATAAAAAAAATCGTTTTCTTTATGCCGATCGTTTGATGATGAGAAAAACGGAATCGTTCAACGCGTTTATTGCTTGTAAACCTTAAAATCTATCATCTAATGTTCAGTAAATAATATCATTTCATATTATTTCATTTACTTACTTTTCTTACGTATAGTTTTCATTTTTAAATATTTCTTAAAAAAAAACAGGACAAAGAAACATTTAAATATATAAAATAGTAGCCCACCGGTATCGGGAACATGGATATTATTTTTAACGAGTTTTGTACGATCTAAAATAAAATTCTGCTTTCAAATATGTGTCTCTCTTTTAATAGCAGTCGCCTCCATTTTCTCTCAATTTCCCAACATCTTCAAGTGATAATAGATAAAAGCAAAATCTCATGAAAATTCTCAAGGAAAACATAAATAAAGCTGAAAATATGATCCAATGTTATATACAGCTACATTGTA
Source organism: Noctua janthe (assembly GCA_910589295.1). Lineage (NCBI taxonomy): Eukaryota > Metazoa > Arthropoda > Insecta > Lepidoptera > Noctuidae > Noctua > Noctua janthe. The sequence goes on along the minus strand of OU342556.1, from coordinate 3,270,823 downwards.
GCTCGAGTAAAGCCTCTTTGGCGCAAAGTTTTTCAATTAAAAAGGTTTTACTGCGACCACGGCAGGCGATGTATGATACTGGACGGTTTTTGTTGTATAATAGTGTTATAGTTAGTTAATGGTAGAAGTTTTGGTGTGAAGAATGCATTATAAGGTGTATTTTTAGCTTTATTGGCCCGCGTGAAATTATTATAAAAATACTATTTATACCCGTTTTTGCAACATTTTTCATCGATGCTACGCTCTTATTGGTTGTAGCGTGATAGTCTATATCCTTCCTCGATAAACGGGCTATCCAAAACTAAAATAATTCGTCAATTCGAACGAGTCGTTCCTGAGATTAGCGCGTTCAACCAAATAAACTCTTCAGCTTTAATATTAGTATAGATTTATCATTGCTGAAAATAAGCCACTTTCATCATTATCGTAATCGTTCCACCATCTATGTAGTCGGTCGTAGGTACTTAAAAACTAAAAATTTGAGCCATGAAAAGTAATTTTCTAGCGCAGGCATCTAAGAAAACTGAAAACAAAAAGTCTTATAAGGCACCACTATTGCAATTCAGAAAGAGCAATAAAGAAACTAAATTGTAACAAGTACCTTTTTTTAAAAAATGTCGTCGTGAGAATAAAACAAAATGGTCTTCGGCAATTTGCGCGAAACATCGTCAACCTTCGGCCTCCATCGCTCACCGTCGACACTGTCCCGAACGCATTCCATTTTGAATTGAGAACGTCCATGAATTGCCGTTTTTGTTGCTGCTCGGTTGAACAGGCATGTACTGCCACCAAGAAGGGTAGATTGAAAAATTTTCGCGCGTTCAACGAAATATTGAAGGGGATTCTTAACCTAGGACATGTTGAGATGCGTTGGTATGGTATTTATGTTGCATTTTTAATGAAAAATGTATCAGTAAATGGCTTTTTATTACGAACAGAATTTTAGCCGGATTATAGATCGTAAAATAAGCAAACTTTACAAAAGAAAACGTGTGAAAACGTTTTAATGTTTTTTTACAGAAAGTTTTTATCTTACCCTTGTTAGTTGTAGCGTACTACACAAATACGTGTCATGAATTATTTTTTACATTGTAACTAGATGTTATTAAGGGATTATCATGTCATCAACATAGCCCAAGAATAAAATACTTATTAAAGGAAAAAAAAAACCAAATTACCGAACCGACTTGGATGAAATCTCTATGGGATTAATTGGAAAGTATATCCTTTTACGTCAAAAAATAATTTTAGAAATCGGTTTATAAATGTCGGAGTTGTAAATAACATAAAAAATATCAAAAACATACTACCGAATTGAAAACCTCCTTTTTTTGAAGTAGGGTACAAAAAGAGGCTGGACGACTAGATTTTGCTAGAGAACTTAAAATCTGTTGAACAATAGTTCAGCTAGGTACCCATACTATTAACCTCAAGCTCATCTCAACCAATATCACACCCATGGTATACTGAGCCTTTAAAGTTTTCACTGCACTGGGAACACTAGGCTGTGAGAGGAATTAGGCCATAGCCCACAATACGCGGCCATAACCACCACGCGGGCTATTTCTCACTCTCCTGTCAAATGCCAAAATTAAATTAGACCAACTCAACACTTAATACTAAAAACTTTTCCCACTTACATTTCAAGACACACTTTGAAACTTTCAAATTACTTTAAAAAAAGAACAAAGCTTCGCCCACAAGAATTTCAATATAAACCCAACGCCAGACGGAAACTATTTGAATAAAATCCCTTTTGTTGCGCGTAACGACACTGTCTCGGCAATTACGTGGAAAATATAGGAACAGAATGTCGGGTCCGTACGACAAGCGAAAACGAACGAAGATACCATAGTCTTTCAGACCGTTTTTGGTCATAGCGGCATATCTCGCGGAGACTAGCAGGTACTCTGTCTCTTTCTTTACTCTCATAGTCCGACAGGACGGCATCCGACACGACCGGAGAGAGATCAAGCGCCAACGGCCGTGCAACAACAAGCGAAGACGGATGCACAACACAACTAACAACATCTAAATTGCCATTGTTTTACAGTAGTTCAACGCCTATACATTTGACAGAGCTTGAGAGTGTCAAAATTTTTGTCATTTCGTCATAACTTAACTTGGGACATAGTACTCACTTATGTCAAGTCAGATTTATGAACTGCGATACTCAAATTCCGAAACCAAAACACTAAACTTACGCCCCCAACCCTGCTTATGAGTGCTCTAAAAAATTTACTATTGTTACACTGTGTTGCCACACGTGATTGTGTGCCAGCTTTTCTATTCGCTAATTGCGTGGATATGACCTTCTGTCTGTACATATTCTGTGGCAGCACTGCCTCGGCAGTTACATGAAACTAGCTCGGTTGCGCGTGGAAATACTAGAGAATTACCTTTATTACGCAAACGTGCGGTGTATGGGTATTTATTAGGTATTATTTACATTACTGTTTATGTTCAGTGGCTGTGAAACGGTCTCGGATGTTAGTGCTAATGGATTTTGAAGTTTTGTTTAGAACTTTAGAGTCTGTTTTTGAATTAGGTGGGCGATTTTTAGGTAGGTGTCGCTTTGTTTAATCTGGCGTAGGCTTTGACATTAAACTTTATCATGTTCTGGATTAAATGTAGCAAAATCAGGCCTATTTATAGACTTAAGTTTTACTTTGGTTTTCTACACGTGCGCGAGGAAATAGGCAAACGAATGTAACCTATTTTCTATTTTGTCGTTACTATTATAGCCCATTTCAAAGGATCTATTCTATTCAGTATACATAAATTGTCTTTATAACAAATTTAAATATAAGAACTTTGCACCTCTTAACACATTTTTTTTTGATTTGTCTAATTTATAATTTGTACTATGAGTTTATTGAAATCGGTCTTTAAAGTACTTGGTATTAAGAACTGACCCCAGTCAGATTTGTGACCATTTTTTTTCTGTGACAAAATGTGCCCCTCCGACCTTACCTTTGAAAGGTCGTTATACCTTTGGTCCCAGTTGTCATTACTAAATCTTTGGCAGTTGTTATAAGTAATCAGACGCAAGAAAGTCTGACAACTAGTTTTACAAAGGGTATCTTGGTATCAAGTAATTGGGTTGTGGAGGTCAGATAGGCATTCAGTCTACGAAAAAAACTGGTATTTAGCTGCATCTGGTTAGACTGGAAGTCGCTCCTTACATAGTTGGAAAAACGTGACGACGATGATGACAGAATGCATTACCGAAAAACGCACTCATTAATAAATAAAGAAATTAAACCCAAAATGCAACTTTAATGGGCGTTTGTCGTAAATATTCATACCGGGGCCATACGCAAAATGAATTCTGATTTATTCAGAATATTATATTATTACGAGCAACTGAAATACAGGGTTATATTTCAGCGGTATTCCTGAAAGCGCAACTATTTTTAAGCGCAGCCAACTAAGCGCAACTAAATTATTCCTCGAAGCGCAACCATTAGTTGCGCTCACAAACCTGAATTAAAAATATAATATGTTTATTCCTCAAAGCGCAACCATGATTGAAAAATAATTAATGAATCCATCATACCCCTCTCAATTTTTTAAATTTGAATTTGTGAGCGCCACTAATGGTTGCGCTTCGAGAAATAATTTAGTTGCGCTTAGTTGGTTGCGTTTAAAAATAGTTGCGCTTTGAGGAATACCCCATATTTTATTTCCTGGCGTCTTTTTAAAGAGGTCAGTAGCTGTTGTGCTTAAGCCCAGAAATGCGACAATATTATCCTGAATGGAATAATCGGAGCATACATTTTGAATTGCTTGTTGCGGAATGTATACATTTTCTTATTTGTTAGCATGGCCGTCGAGCGTGGAGAATTAATTGCGTACATTTTCTCAATTAAGGAATGTATGTATATTTGCTTGGAATATATTGGATCGAAACCGTAGTTGCTGCTTAAACATCTTCCTATGGGGCTTGCACGCTGAAACTTGGTACAAAAAGTTTTAAAGGGTTCCATAACATAACATCACACCTGTAATCCCCGAAGGGTTAGGGATAGGGTTAGGGACCTACCTAATAATACACTCACACTTCACCGTATTTAATGTTTTAAGTCCCATGTAATAGGGAGTGAGCCTATTGCCATCAACCGGTGTACCTACCTAATAATACACTCACACTTCGCCATATTTTATGTTTTAAGTCCCATGTAATAGGGAGCGAGCCTATTAGCATCAACCGGTGTACCTACCTAATAATATACTCACACTTCGCCATATTTTATGTTTTAAGTCCCATGTAATAGGGAGCGAGCCTATTGCCATCAACCGATGTACCTACCTAATAATACACTCACACTTCGCCATATTTTATGTTTTAAGTCCCATGTAATAGGGAGCGAGCCTATTGCCATCAACCGGTGTACCTACCTAATAATACACTCACACTTCGCCATATTTTATGTTTTAAGTTCTACCTAATAGGGAGCGAGCCTATTGCCATCAATCGGGCACAAATCCAGACTTCATGGCTGCTACTGAGAAATTTCTGATGGAAAAACCCAATAACACTTTGCCCGACCCGGGAATCGAACCCAAGACCTTATGTTCAGCAGTCGCGCTTGCGACCACTCCAACAACGAGGCAGTCGAGATAAAGCGTTCTTGCGAGGAATAGAACCCCAACTCAATTACAGAAATTAGTAGGTTGATACTCTCATTAGTAGCTCTTCTAATTTAGACATGTGTAAGTATTCTGTAATTGATTCGCCGTAAACATAACATAGTAATTAATGTTACACAGTCTTCTCAGTAATGTTTACTTGTTTTTTCCCAGAACATTTCTAGAACCTTACCTAGAACTTTCCTTCCATTGCGAAAGAAATATACAAACGTTTTCTGCAACAGCTGTTTATATCTACATTGCAGTAAATTGCAAGAAACTGAGGAAGCGTGTGTAGTTACAAGTATTGCTATCTTTTTACTGAACTCCGATATTGCAGTACGTGACTTTGTGCTGTATACCACTTTTCAAGGAAGCTTGTGTAATGTGTGGGACGTCAAGGAAATGGCTGGAATTGGTCTCTAAGTACATGTTTAAAAAAAGAACTTCTTTAGGCTCCATTTACGGCCTCGGACGAAGCGTATTTGCGACAAGTGACGCGCGCTGTTCACTTGTTTTCCGTCGTTTCGCTGTGACTCCTAGCAAGCTGTATAGAACTTCTTTCAATTGTTTTTAGCTGTCGCAAGATGCATGTGCGCGTTTGCCATGGCGATTTTAACGTGCCGTTTTTTATCCCGATTTTCAACTGTCGGTATTGAGCCATGTCTACCAGGGTTAACAATTCTCAGTGAAATTGTGGAACTCTCTGTTCGGCATCTGTGTCCCCCCCCCAAATTTAACCCGTCTTCCTTTAAAACAAGAGTGAACAGGCATCTTCTGGGCATGCTCGTTCCATCATAGACGTCATCCATCCCTTTCCATCAGGGATGATCGATAAAATAAAAAGAGTAGGTATTTTGGTATCGATGTAATATTGAAACAGAAGCTTCTCTTCATCAACGTATGTTAAAATACCCATTGACAAGATACTTATCTTAATAAAATCGTACAAGGAGTAGCAGGAGTACCTACTCCATATTGGAAGAAAATTGTCGACGTAACAGGATTACCGAGTCGCGAAATGATTCACTTGGGAGCTATGCATTTGTCGCTTCATTTCCCAGTTTTACTTATGCAAATAAGTTTCGACAGCGGACGAAAACCTGCTGAAATGAAAGCGTTTGTTTCGACCACATAGGTGGCGTGGAGTTGTTATTAACACATAGCCTCGTATTCATGGTAAACATTTGTTTAGCAACATGGTTGCATAAACATGTTGCCGAGTTGCTGTCAACATATTGCGGGCAACACTTGTGTTGCGGAGTTGATCACGCCATGTTTCAGAGTTGACGCCCGGCGAGCGAAAACATCAGTTTATCAACAAAATGTTGACGTGTGTGGACGTGTTTGCAACTGTTTATAAACATGGCGGTAGTGTGGAGCAACGATAAAATTATGCAATTAATTCGAGCAACATTTTAACGCAGACTGGCGTGTGTGGAGAACCCATATTGATTTAAACAAAGTTTCCAGCAGCATTATCGCCGTTCATCAACCACGTTGATCAACTGTTGCTAAACAAATGTTTACCATGAATACGAGGCTTTATGAAGTTTTAATGTTGATCAACTATCCATCAAACATATTTGTAAGTTTTAGAATATTTAATGCTCAGTGCGTTGAGTTTATCAAAACCAAATATATTTATTCAAAGTATGCTGAAAATCAGCTACGTCAAAATTACAAAAGATTGTCCCTCGAAACGCACGCCCTCCGCCACGTCCTAGTGTTTTTGCCGAGAAGAAGAAGTGGTGGAACAAACTCCACAGCAACACATCTGTCTGTTAGTTTAGAGCACATGTCGTCGGTAGCTAATAAATAAATTGGGTGTAGACAGGTAGTATTTATTAGTACGGTATTAGTACTCTTAAGAAGCTTATGCCTATCGTTATTTTTAAAAATTAGTTTTATCTTTTTTTTTCAGAGAACGGCCAGCCTGTCCTTATCTGTTTATTTTAAAATATCAGTAAAGAAAAGAAATAAAACAAAAATATGCTGTAATCAAATTCGCTTATACCAAAAAACTTAAAACCCAACACCATTCCACCCCGACCTCTGTTTTATGAAGGAAAACTTTTTGCAGATGCGAGAGCGTCGAGCTCTAATGACGTCGGGTCACCGGCCGCTCCGAATATCCCATAATGGACCATTGTATGTACCGCTGTTCAATGATGGATGGCCACAAATATTTAAAAACGAGCGCTTTTATTCTTAAAAGGATTTTGGATGGAGGATGCTGGAAAAATGCCTCGGTTGTTGTAGATTGTGATAATATGCTGAGGTTGTGTTATTGTCTATGTAAACTGATACTATTAGGCCGCAGATAGGGGTTCATGCACGGCTCAGACCTCAAGTGCGTATGCGGCGTCTCCCCACAGACAATGGCCGACCTTCCATCTTGCACCGCATGCTCAATCACCTGCGCACTTGATGATCTGCTTACTGCATCAGTGAGCGGGGTTCGCGTGGGTGAGTTTTGGGCTAAACCATAACATTAGAACTTTTTGACATCGATACGCTAAGAAGAAGATTAGCCAGCTTCATCCCACTGCTGGGCAAAGGCTTGTTTGTATATTGTAAGTAGAAACTGTAGTGAGGCCACGTCCTAACCTTAGTGAACGTCGCGTTCATTTTGTTCAAAGAAACAAAACATGTGATGGTGCTGAAAGAAAAACGCCCTTTTACGAACAAGTGAGTGAGATAGTCAACGTTTTCGTGTGGCCGATCGTTTTTGTCAGGACGCAGGGTTATGCGACAAACAACTGACTTAGTTATTTCATGATCGTTGACATGACTGAATGATGACTACGTGAGTAAAAATCGAGTTATGCTAGACTGAGTGTAATTATTTTTGTTAATTTAGTGACACAGTTTTTTCAATTTTTACATATTTTACATAGTTAAACTAAATACTGTTGTAGGGCTGAGCTACACGTTCTAGAGGGAGATAGACGTATACTTATTAATACAAATAAGTTTACGCAAATATCTCTATGAGGATACGTTTGGTAATTAGTACTAAAACAAATAATTCAAAATTGCATAAAATTTGTTCACGACTCATTTCGGAGGTGTGATGGTCACATACACACACGAATAAGCCCGAGCGTCAAGCTCATGAAATTCCTTTTTGCGCTGAGGTTAATGAGAAATGAGAAACACATAAAAATATCATATTCTGGCAAAATCTAGCAACAAGTTTTTCCGTCCATAAAATTGTGCAACGAGGTTCTCTTTTAAAACCTTTTAAAATGTGAAGTTCTTTCATAACGGAGAGGAATATTTTAAAATTTATCAACACCTTAGTTATTTGCATGTTTAAGTATTTATTTAAGAATTATCCTATTAATTGTCTACTTATCATTTCATAGAGGTTCCGTAGTATCTATTCCTATAGATTAAAGTAATTAATGTTTGTTTTATGGGAATATAAAGTGTGAATAATGATTGTATTAAGTTTGTAAATGTATTGACGGAATATTAGGTATTAAGTGAACCCACATTTATAAATACCCGTTCACGACCTCGAGTAGGGCAACTTGCGAAACGATTTATGTCAATAGACACTCGCGCTCGATTTCATGCCATGCCACGACACGTCAGAGACGACAGCGCTCGTCGGTCATACCAGTTCATCGCGCGAGTAGATAATGCACTCCAAACCGTAGCTCCGCATGTCGAGTCGCGGTGGCTCATGGCACGCTCAAAAGAACTTCTTCCATTTGTTTCTTCCGCAGCAGGTGTCGCAAGACGCGTCCCACTTGGTTGTGGTCAAAGGCTAGTGGTGTCAATACATTTTACATAATCTACCTTTGAATTCTACTCAGCCGCCATATTAATAACCACTTCTTATTCTGTATCCTAAATTGGTTAATCCTACCTACCCCCAAACAGAAAACAAGCACAAAGATTCTGTCTAAAAATAAGCCAGCACGTATCAGTAATTCATCTTCCAGAGTAGTCGATTAGATTGAGGAAGGCAGGCTAATGTGCCCAATTCGGTGCCGATGGAGAGGCAATTTGTCTCTTTAAAACACTCGCAATTTTTAAGCGTGTACGTGCTTTTTCTTTGTTTAGCTTTAGTGGGCGTTAGATTATCCTCTTTTCTGTTTTTGTTAGTGTTGGGATATACAGCCGGGGTGTCGGCTTCACTTGTTTTTTTCATTCTGTCTGACCTGTTTTTGGATTGAGTGAGTAAAGTATCGGTTAATCTTGTACGGTACATATTGCGGAAATGGGTCTGGACACGGATCACTGATAGATACGTACGTACAGGATAAGACAAATTGGTGAAGGCACATTGCAGGCCGACTGTTTTGTTAGAGGTAACCATGCCCCGGCCGCGTCCCTCTATTTTTAAGCGCAATGACGATTGTAATCGATGTCCTTGTTTCGAATGCCAGGTAGCGTTAAGTGTTATTGGGTTTTTCCATGAGGAATTTCTCAGTAGCAGACACGGAGTGTTGTTTTTTACCTGGTTGATAGTAATAGGCCCACCCCCTATTTCAAGGACTTAAACATAACTTGCGAAATGTACTAAAATGTATGTAATGTAGGTTCACCTCCTAACGCTCCTCCTCAGCCTATCGCTTCCGGGATTACAGGCGTGATGTTAGGTCTCCTTTAACGTATAACATGAAACATTTCAAATATCTTTAATATTTTTATACGCAAACCCTGCGTAGGGAACTACAGCTGTTTTGACATGGAAAGAAAAATTCAAGTGCGAGCAGGGTTTGAACCTGCGACCTTCCGATTCAGTACACCGGACGTCTTAACCAATACAAAAACACAATTCAACACAATACAATACAATTCATACAATTTCTTATTTCAAATATCGTATGCCACATGACAAGTAAAGGACGATAAATATTATAAGCTCATGCATTGCGAATGATAAACTCAATGTTAAATTTTAAATCGTTAAGACCTCGACGATAAGCGGTACGAGAGTTAATTAACTACATAAATGATGATGTAAACTTAATATTTGAATCGATATCAAAGTTTGTATACAAGACATACTAAGGTGTGGGTTACTCTTGTGGATACAGGATGTAAACTTCCGGGGTTACCTGCCTTTCAGGTGTACAAACATCCGTTCCCGTAGGATATTATTCTATTGAATACAGATTCTCATTAAAGAAGTTACATTAATTTTTATACACATTTATTACATTTTTAAATATTTCTTAAAAAAAACAAACATTATCACCATAAAAAAAAAAAGTATAAAATAGTAGCCCACCAGCATCGGGAACAGGGTCCGACCCGGCTACCGGTGGTCAGGGCTCTTGAGAGAGGAACCTCCTAACAATACACGCCGTTTCCAGAAGTAATGCTTTCTGAATCAAGCCCTTGATCATTGATTTCGCAATACTGATAAAACAATCAGTGAACTTTATTTCCGTAAAAATAAGGATGCTGTTGTGTTGCTGTCACTGACGAGTATATCTTAGTGATCTTTATTATCCTTAGGTTCGAAGGGGATGGCGAGGTCTAGAGGGCGAGCGAACTAAGACCCCATCATCCCCTTCGTTCCTGTCAGATTGCTACTGTCTTACGTAAAATAACAGCTGTAAAAGTCTGTAGTATCCTTCCACAGAAGCTCATCAGTGAATCTTGCATGTCAGTACGCACTGACAAACGTCAATCCCAAAATTCCTAACCTCAGCGACCAGATTTTCATATAAACTGTATTGCCGCAGCTTCCGGGGATCCGGACCGGCAGAACAACAAGCAAATAATAGAGACAAAGCCTCAAGTTATCGGATTATAGATGGAGGACAGATGCAGTAGCCACGAGGATGAACTATGCAAGTTTTATTTAGGGATCAGTCCGATTTATAGTCTGAAATTGAGGCTTGAAAAAGCTAATAAAAAGCGCATACACTCGCATAAACGAGTCCATTGTAAAACGCTTTTTATTAGCTTTTATTTAACTTGCCTTGTTAGTTGGTTTGTTAGTATGTATTGGTCAAATCTTGCAACTGAATTTCGAACAAGTTCCCTCCGACCGATTAAGCTAAAATTTTGCACACAATTTTGGTTCTGATGACAACACATTTTTATGGCAGACATGACTTGCTCCTGCAGCCAGGATCACACGAAACTTTGTATACTCGTTCAATGTTAAAAGATAAACCTAATTTTCTTCTTTTTTCATTTTATATCCTACAACTATCATTAAAATGCAATTTTTATTTGAAATGGTATTAAATATTTACCCGTGAAAAGGCACACTAAGAAACGATGGATAGAATGTGTAAAGAATGATATGGCAAGAAAGGAGGTGTCTGATGAGATGACGAGTAATAGAGAAGTATGGAAGAAGAAGACATGGTGCGCCGACCCCAAGTGAATTGGGATAAGGGCAAGAGTATTAGTATTGGTAATTAGTAATATTAGTAAAATTAGTAAATTGGTAAATATTAGTAAATTAGTAATTAGTATATAAGCATTTGTTAAAAAGTAAAACAAGTGAAAATTTAGTGTCCGCACTTGTAAACTTTTCTCTATACAGTTTGTTCCGTTCCCTCAGACAAACCTTGAAAACGGTTTTATGGGGCATAGTTCTGAAGTTAAGATTTCTGTAAACCTTGTCTTGATATATAAATGCTAAAAAAAAGAAGAGAATGATGATGATGATGAAAAGGCACACTAACAAAATAATTTCTTACAAGCTTTTGATTGTAAGAAAACACTCGAGGAAGAAAGAAGAAGGTATTTAAACATGTGTCAAGCATTGCTTTCTATAAGCGAATACTTCGGGATTTGTGAGATCAAACATCTCAGTTCTGACACGTTACATGATATCTGACCAAAGAGATTTAAGTAAGTTAGTCTATTAAAATGTCTTTGCTCCCAAATTATGATTAAAAACAGTCCCAAGTCAAATGGCCTAGTGTTTCGACTAACACGATTACAATCTCTTACAACCCAATAGACGACATAATTTAAGAAAAATGCCCTCTACATGAAATCAAACTCCGACGATCAGACAGACACTATCAGACGGAAATTCCTTTTTCCCAACTTGTCCTTTATTTGTTTTATCGAACGGGAAGAAAATTTCCATCTGTTCAAATGCGTTCGGAATTATTTTTCGGATTTCTGTTATTTCATCGTACGCCACTTGGGTTACAAAAAGTTTTTGCCGCGGAGCAATTTTGTTAAGCAGTTTTTTGGAAGGATGGCAAGAAGTTGCCTTTCCATATTTTGCTCGAGTTTCGTTCGTGGGATGTTTTTATGAGATTTGGGAAATTGAAATGATTTGTGGTGGTTGAGTGTGTATTTTGATTTTGATTTTGCAAGAAGCTTAAAGATGTGATTCGTTCTAATATGAAGTTTAATCGAGTACTCGTACGGTTCGTAACTTAAAGAACACACAACATGATGATATCACACCTAAAACTCCCAAAGGTTTTGGCAGATTTTTATCTATTTATTCAGAAATACATTCTAAGTGCTTACAGTTTTTTTTTACCAAAACGCTTAAATGCTAACAATAATTATAAGACAATGTCATATAGCATTTTGTAATCACAATATTTCAGTAAGCAAAATAATTTTTTTTATATTATGTAGGTATCCTTTGTAATACGGGTTGAACCTATTGTCATTTTTACTAATACATGCTCCAAACGGCCGTTTCGAAAAGTAATATAATTTGTCTTAATATTAAAAACTGACCGTCCATTTGGATTGTATAATTAAGGGTCTGTTTCACCACCTGCGATTAAGTTCCCGTTAACTTACATAATATTTTTTTTTTTTTTTTTTTTCATAAAGTATTACAATAAGATGTGACACTGGATCCTGCACTAGGATACCCTGTGTCGCAGGATCCAATCTCTTACGGCAAATATGGTTGATTGTTCAAAGATATAAAATGCAACGGTTCCAATCATAAAAGATAACTAAAACTAAAAGGTAACTCAAGGTTTGTATGTTACGATGAGTTTTAATTTGTATGTGTTGGTGTGTAGCTTAGTACTCAATTGCAAGTAGGTTTTATTTTTCGTTTTACTTAAGTTCCAGTAACCAATACTTCACAACTTAACAAATCACTTAGCAGATAATTTCATCAAATTTCTGTTCCATTTTTGAATTTATTCGGTAAGTAACGGCTATGCGGACATCGTGAAATAGGCCTTTATTGTTGTAGTAGCTATTTAGTTTTGACCTTGACACACTTCCCAACAAACCATTCTTAACTTTCTCCCTCACAAAGATCCTCATTATAATCTTACAGAACCCGAAACCTCTAAGTCCCCTCTATTACTCCAACTAAGGCATCAAGCCTCACATATAGATGTAACAGGATATTACCCTAAATCCTCGCAGGGCCCATTAGACTGGACAAACGGGATTAATTAGGGATCCCACTTGGCAACTATCGACCTACTTAAACATAAGGCCGGCTCACAAATTGGTGGAGAGGTATCGGTATCGGGAAATGTAAGTGCTGGACGGTTTTAAATAGAATAAGTGATGTAGTAGTATTAAGATGATATTTAGCGTTTCTGAGGAGCTCGTGGCTAAATAATAACAGCCGCTCGGGTCGATATTTAGGTTAAGCCGTGCTTGCCTAAGTTGGTCTGTGGATGGGTGACCGCCCATTACATACCGAGTTTCCTCCGTGCCTCGGAAAGCACGTTAAGCCGTTGGTCCCGGCTGTCATTAGTAGATCTTTGACAGTCGTTACAGGTAGTCAGTGGCCCAAAAATCTGACAACCAGTCTTACCAAGGGGTATCGTATTACCCAGTAATAACTGGGTTGTGGAGGTCAGATAGGCAGTCGCTCCATGTAAAATACTGGTATTCAGCTGCATCCGGTTAGACTGGAAGCCGACCCCAATATAGTTGGGAAAAGGCTAGGCAGATGATGATTTAGCGTTTCTGAAAATCGCTGATTTTGGTTTTTACAAGCTTTTATTTAATTTGCAATGTTTGTTAAGGTCAAATCTTGCAACTGTCCCATACTCAACCGATTTAGCTGAAATTTTGCATACACGTTTAGTTTCGATGACAATGCTTGGTTAGCTAAGTGATGTCATTCTAAATCCAATATCCCGGTCTCCCAAAGATGGCGGAATGTTTTATGCATGATATGGATATTAATAAAAGTGTTTGCAGAGAAGAATACGAAAAAGAGATGTCACATCTACATGATATATTTAAAAGGTTCTTTAGAAAAAAAAAAAAATTACTGAGCTTGTTTAAAAATTAATGCTGTAGTTTTTATAGTTCTTATCGGGCAATTCTCAATAATCTCATTGCTGTAAGGAAATTCTCAGAAGTAGCTAGGATTCTGGATTTGTAAAAACTACCTATCACGTCTATTGAGTTTTGCTAGCTAATTTCATTTAACCCTGTATAGACGTTAATACAAATATGATTCCTAGATTATACTGCACATTCAACGTCAACTTAACGTCATAAAAATTATTCTGTATCCAGCAACCGACGAGACATATATACTCCATCTCCCGCATTTCGCTGCTGTAAGGAAATGATTTTATAAATAATCGCATGAGGCTGTAATTTAAAAGCGAATGGAAATACATCAGCGGTAAGAAATATAAATAACCGCAGATCTGGGTAAGTGTAGACAGGAATACGGAATTTCAGAACTGCATGCATGGATGGTGATGGTTGCTTTGAACGAGATAGTGCACTTGCTTGATTAGAATATTAATAGGAGAGTAGAGTACAGTTGCTAGTCGTTGGTTGTATATTTTTGTCCAAGCATTCTTGTTGATAAAACTTCGAAACGTACCCTACGTACGTTCCATTTAAATTATTTTCCTGTGTATATTTCAATTATTCCTTGTTGCAATTTCTTTTTTACAGTGACCTTGGGGCACATAATATTTTGGAAATACTTGTATCTCGTTTCTCTACTTTTATTTTATGATCACGACTTACGAGTATCTGAAACAAAACTTAAAATCTAAGAAAACTACTTACACAGTTAGATAGCAGTAGCGTGCCTAGGGGCCAACACTATGCCAAGGCTAGCAGACTGTTCAGAAACCCTAACATCATAAAGAGTAGTAGGTTATAAGGGCAAGCCAAACTTTTAAACTTATATGTAAGTACCGCCACTAATAGATATATCATATAAACTTTATTATATTTACGCATAAATCTGTAGCACCGTAGTTCTTAAGCAATATTCACTTAAACATTTTACTCGACCAAACATCCAAGTGAAATTCAAACGCAGCACCATCTCGAACCGTGGGGTGCCCACGGGAAATGTGGTTTTATGCGGACGCTACACAAATAAACTGGTTTTAAGAAAGCCCCCAAGTCTCGGCGAAACTTGTCCGGTACGTAAAATGCTTCGGATTTCTGTCGGAACTGAGTTGCATTCTAACCGAACTTGGACAAAACGTTCATATTGATCTTTTGTACGGATGAGGAATAATTAATTTTCAGTTACGTGATCTTTGAGTTTCGACTTAGTTCGAAGGAGGGGAATGGAGGGATGTGGGAGTTGATTCTTGTGTGGGATTTATTTCGTGTTGGGTAAGAAATTCAACTATGTGTACCTGGGCGTCTTATACATCGAGATTTAAGGTTGTGTCAGACTGCCTTTGTGATCTAGTGGTCGCAAGCGCGACTGTTGAGCACGAGGTGCTGCGTTCGATTCCCGGATCGGACAATGTTATTGGATCTTTCCATCAGGAATTTCTCAATAGCAGCCACGGAGTCTGGATTTATGCCCGGTTGATGGCAATAGGCTCGCCCCGTTTTACATGGGACCTTAATATAACTGGCAAAATGTGGGTGTACTATTAGGTACACCACTGCCTAACCCTTCGGGGATTACAGACATAATGTTATATTATGTGTTTTAAGGTTCTGGCAAACCGTTACATACAGATTTCGAACTGGCTGTGGACAACAGACACTGACAGATACTTCGGTACATTATCTGACAGATTCTGGCGTCCGAAGTCGTAATCTATCCTAATCTGTTTGATCAAACCTTAAGGAGACTGCCACACAGGTAAGTATTATAATTCATGTTTACCTGAAACTAGATATTTACTACCAGATTGCACGATTATGCTTCAAACTCCTCAGTGCCAGTTCAATTAACCCATTCTTAAACCGCAGCACCGCGCCGCACCGCAGTAGTAATATGTTCGCATGCTGATGAATATTCAATTGATCGAATGATTGAATCCTGTCACAACCTGAACAGATTCAACCACATTTGTTAGGTCTTTCGCTATTCCATGGACGGGCCATTCGGCAGCCGATCATTCCCGAACGTGGCACGAGTGATGGAGTACCAAGCCATAAATAAGGCATTCGCACTTTGTTTCTGCGCTTGTCGAGTCTGCGATCGTAGTTTTGACGCCCCGGGCACACGCTCAAGCGTCAACATTTCAGACTAGCGTATTTTGTAGAGGGCTCTTTCCGGCTTACGCGGGTATACGCGCACCTCATTTCGCGGCGAGAATAAATTTACGCGCGTGCACGCGCCTTCTTCGTGTTAGCTTGATTGAAATGACAGCTGTCAGCGTTGAACGATTCTGAGTCAATTGTTTACTTCGCGAATTCGTATGTGTAATGTCGCGTTTCAAGCTGCGTTGCGGAGACTCATGCTCTAAACAATATTTTTCACTAGATTTCTCCGCACTCGCTGTCACAAGATGCGTATCGCTTGAGTCTGTAGCTCGTGGCCAGGCTGTGAGCCGATTCAACGCGAATGATGTCCTATACAAATCTCGCCTCTAACATGGGAAAGGTGTGAATCGATTGTGACAAGAGGGTTCTCTGTTTGCACTTTACAAGTAAGTCTGCGGAGTTGCTTGAAGTTGGTTTTTTGTAGTAAGTAGTTGAGATTCTTGTGAAGTAACAGATCTGCGGCAGCACCTACAATGGTTTTACTTAACGTTGTTGTATTCCTGTTTGAAGGGTGCTGAGAAAGAAGAAGTGGTTCCAAAGCGTATCATTTATTTTTACAACGACTTCAAACAAAATTTACATGTCGGATATGTCAGGATTTATTCCGTTAGGCTCGTACATCATGTGAGCAGATAATGGGTTTCGTGCTATGAAAACACACTGGGTGCGATACACTGTTTCTAGCAAAACTAACGAATTACTCGAGAATTACAACTTAACACAATAACACGGGGCACAATGAATCGGGTACAGTTCCAAGACGTCTCAACTCCGCCGCGATCAGATATTGAATGTCGCCCTCACCTCGAGCTGAACATCAGGGCTCTGTACAAACATGCTGTGGTGTGGGTAGACTGGAAAGTAGGTCGCGTCATGTCACCAGTGCCCACTAGCGCGTTAGTCAATCCATTTTATGTCCGTACTAACGACCGGATCCGACATTCATATTATTAAACTTTTTGCTAGCTTATGTCTATCCAGTACATTTTTACAAGCTTTTATTTAACTTGCCTTGTTACTTAGTATGTATTGGTCAAATCTTGGAACTGAATTTCAAACCAGTTCCCCCCAACCGATTCAGCTGAAATTTTACACACACCGTTGGTTCTGGTGACAATAATTTTTCCTGCAACCAGGCTCGTCTCCTCACGAGAGAACTCCTTAACAGTTAATAGCATGGACACGAAACTTTGTATACGCGTTCATTTTATTTTAAACTTTTTAACATCAATATCTCTGATCGTCAATGTCACACGCCAGATGGCCTAAAAAAAGGCCATCTGGCGTGTTTACAGGCAAAATATTCAGTGATGCTTTCTGTATTTCTCATGTCCATAGACGATAGTAGATCAACGAAATGTCGACAAACGAAAAAACACGCGGTATTTTATCCTTAGCGTTGCTTATTTTCTTGTTGGAATAAATTACAATAATAATATGTATGTACAAAGTTCGTGAACTCTTCAAACCGAAGTGGAAACCTTCAAATGTTTGCTGATCAACTTCGGCAAAATTTTGAATTATTAATTTTGTTTACGTTCTGGTGTCAGCGAAGTATGATGGGTTATTAGGAAGCTCTCGGAGGTAACTTTGGCTTGATTGTGTTTATGTTTCGTAAGAACAATTTGACGGCTGACGATAGGGTAATACACATACAGGGCTGTAGGTGATCATTGTTCTTTAGTTTTGTTTGGTGGAACATCGTCTTTTTATCCAATATCTATGAATTTCTTTGTATCTAATTAATATTATCACGTTTTAGAGTGACGTCATTTTATTTCAAATATTTTTCTCAGCAAACCTTATCATTTACAAACGCAACACGGTTTTAATATTGTAAATAAATGGCTTCAAAATAACTCACTAACTCTAAATGCAGGGAAGACAAATTATATTAAGTTTTCGATGCACAAGCATACATCGAATGTCCCTTCAGCGTTGCGTGCTCATTGTTGTCCAATTCCTGCAGATAGCCAGTGTAAGTGTCCCAATATTAAGAAGACTGATAAAATAAAATACCTGGGTATTATAATAGATGAAATCCTTTCCTTCAAACAACATATGGAAGCTCTAAATAGTAGAATTCGTAAGCTGATATTCGTATTCAAAAAGCTACGATTTATTACAGATCCAAAAGTTCTTAGACAAGTATATTTTGCTCTTTGTCAGTCAATTCTGACCTACTGTATTTCTTCATGGGGTGGCACGAGTAAAACTCTGTTATTGCCCATTGAAAGAGCTCAAAGAGCTATCCTCAAGGTGGCTACTTGCCGCCCTTTCCTTTTCTCTACCAACCTCCTGTATAAATCTTGTGAAGTACTAACAGTTCGACAGTTATTTATTATGAGCACTGTACTTAAACAACACGCAGCACTTCCATACAGCACTGAATTTACTAAAAAAAGACGGAAAGATATAGTTTGCCCTCAAAAAAGTACAAAACATGCTTTCACAGCGAAGTTTCATATGTACCTCGGACCGCTGCTATATAACAGGCTAAATGAAAAAATAAACATCTACTCTTTAAATATCAGTAACTGCAAGAAAACCCTCAAGGAGGCTCTTCAAACTATGTCCTATGAAGATACAGAGAAGTTATTACTAGTGCTTAAGTAAATATTGTTCGAATTATTGTTATTTTTTAATTAGTTATCTAAGTTAAGATAATATATTTTATATGCCTTTTTTACATAGGTATAATACATACTACATAGTTACCAATAAGATTAATAAGAAAATGTGATTATTTTATCAATTAATGTTACCTCCAATCGCCTGAAACACAGGATTACCTAGTTCAGGCACAAATCATGGGTGAACTAGACATAGATTTAAGAAAAACTGTAAAAGTTGTACTTTATATTTTTGAATAAATTTATTTATTTATTTTTTATTTTATTTGGTACTCATATTATGGCAAAGCATAAAAATAACTAGTCCGCCATCTTTTGGGAGTCCGCCATATTGGATTTAGAATGACGTCACTTAAGTAACCATGTATTGTCATCTATATTAATATAAAATTGTAAACTGACTGACGGACTGAGTGACTGACTGACTGACTGGGTGATATATCAACACACAGCCCAAACCACTGGTCCTAGACAAATTAAACTTGGAGGATGTGTTCTTTGAGAAGAGTAAGTATCCATTAAGAAAGGATTTTTGGGAATTCCACCTCTAAAGTGGTAAAATAGGGGATGGAAGTTTGTATGAAAGTCCGTCAGTTTTGAAGTTAGGATCTTCAAATTTTGTGTTTAAGCTGACGAATGAAAATTAATTTATACGTGTTCCACCCCCGAAGGGTTAAAAAGGGGGATGAAGGGAAGTAATCGGATATTTTTCAACATTCACGCGGAGGAAGCCGCGGGCAAAAGCTAGTTAAAACTAAACATGTATGCAAAATTTTATCTCAATCGGAAACCGGGAACTGGGTCAAATTTAACTTCTAAGGTTTTTTTACATAGTTACAGGTGCAGTTAAAAAAAAAACGTGTTAAAAAGATAACGCACAGCCTGGACCGTTGGGTCTAGCACCATGCATTTGCAGAAAAGTTCCTTATTTAACGATGGCGGGATGGACACCAAAAAAATCCATATTTAAAAAAAAAAAAATTGAAGTTAAATTATAGGGTATGATTTTTTGTATGGAAGGCCATAATTTTTGCCGATGGATTTGTTAAAAGACACTCGGCTTGCCCCTGTATAAAGACACTGGTACATACATGATTATTTTGTCATCTACAATGTGTAAAATTTTGTTTAATAGACTTTCAACTTTATCGACAAAGAATGAGCTTCAAGGTTGATTGGAGAAAATTGACAGTTACGGGTAGCTTGATGTGTTGGTGTCTGTACATATGTAAAAAAATACTAGCCTCCCGAAATGTAAAACTAGTAGTATACAAGAACACTTCACGAAGCCGTCAACCAAGTATTCTGTACCTACATCCAACTATGTAACCCTACGCAAAAATTACTGCCGGGAAACGATTTTTTTAAAGGGTGAAAAGTCACGTCTTACGATAAAACTCAATGTAACGTACTCAAAACGTGTTGTGCTGATGGTTGCATTGAATAGAAAACGGACCATGGACGTATTTATAGTAAAGTTATAACCTTGGAAACTAGTATTAAAAAAAAAAACTTGCCAAAAAGTTAGAACATTGATCTCCAATATCTCCGTAACTAGAAGATTCCCAGGTATGGTCCAGACCAAAAAATATCGCAATGACGGGAGAACGAGTGCCTTGCGGCTCCGTTAAGTGTCTTTTTAGTCCTTTTAGAGGTATCACAAACCTAACTATATATCCCTTCATCCTGAAAATAGAACGTCCAACAAAACGGTCTTTCTCAAATATCTTTTAATACATTACAACGTCCCTTTCAATTCCAACTGATCTCAAGGAAGGATATTCGTTGGCAACATGTTCTTTATCCGTCTAATTTATTGGAAAAGATAACCATTAGTGTGTGGTATTGGCAGCCGAGTATTGAAGGGGAATTGACTTGAAATGTTACGATTATTATTGCCAGTAATATCTGAGTCGAAATCGGAGCCTCGGGCTACGTTTTCTCCAGAAAAGTGAGTGTGTTTTGTTTGAAGATTGGAACTCACTGTTTACAATTCAAAATATTATTCTGTGACATGGAAAGTTTCTTATTATACGTCATTGCGATATTTTGATTGATAACCATCAAATCAAAATACCGCAATTCGAAGAGAACTAAGAAATTTGGGTGTTCATCAAAGCGCAACTATTTTTAAGCGCAACCAAATATGCGCAACTAAATTATTCCTCGAAGCGCAACCATTAGTTGCGCTCACAAATTCAAATTAAAAATATTATGTTTATTCCTCAAAGCGCAACCATAATTAAAAAAAATAATCAATCCGTCATACCCCTCTCTATTTTTCGTCATCATAATTTAGTTGCGCTTAGTTGGTTGCGCTTAAAAATAGTTGCGCTTTGAGGAATACTCCAAAAAATTTAAGTAAAATTGCTGGAAAATTAATTTAGTTAGCATTAAAAGATTTCTTGTTTACTTATTATAATTTTAAACACAAATATAAAACCATACAAAAGCCAATAGGCATTTTCTACAAGTATTGTGCGTGTTGTTTTCATCTTTTTTTTCATTCATTCAGTCTAAAAGTGTACAGACATACTTTTGAAAACACTAGTAAACTTTTTTTGCAACACAGTTGGACTTTGGTTGTAACAGCAACAAGAAATAGCCCTCCTAATGACCTTATTGATTTTGTTATTATCTCGTTCCCATTACTTCTGATTAATCGAATTTCTTTTACCCAAAATTACTAATAAAATGTCAACTTCAAAACGTCTTCCTCATACACAAAGCCTCACTCCGTACCTAAGGTCCTAGCACACACGCCCGACGTAAATAAGTTGAAAATATTCTTTTACACACAAACTGAGTAAGGGCGAATTCCACCAAAGCCACCTATTGAACTGTTGTATAATTATCACTTACTTCGTTGAAGGAAAACACTGTGAGGAAACCAGCATGCATGAGAGATATTTTTTGACGGCATTTAAAGCCAAGTGACGTGAAAACCGGCATAAAACTCTGACACCAAGTTAGGCACTAACCACACGATAAAGAGAGAAGTCCAATGGAAGTGAACCCGATCAACACATCTAAACAGTGTTCAAGGGCTGTGAGTCACATCTTTGATGTGGAATATTTACACTGCCACTATTTAACGGGGCTTAAGTGTGTTAATCGCGTTCAGTTTCCTTCATGAAATTCGCCGTTACTTAGTTTTGAAAGTTTAAATCCATAGGCGAATACTAATTAAGCTTATCGCTATACAATACGTATTTACGTTACATTTACGTCGCGAATTCGTGCTAAGACCTCAATACCTGAAATTCGCTGTAATTATTCACCGTACGAAATAAGTACGGCGCCTGAATTTCAATAAGACGTCTTGAGATTTCCTCTAAGCAAAGAATGACGGTTATAATAAGCATATTAATAGCAACCGTGGTAAGCCTCCGGATTTGTGTGCTTAGAATGTACTTTATTTGTTTTGTTTTGTTGTATTTTGTGTGAGGAGGAAAATTTTGTTATTATGTTTCTAAGAATTATTCAAGGGCTGGATTTGTCACTCCTTCAGTTTAGGATTACTTGATGAGAAATATTAATAATATTAGTTAAATCCTTTTAAAACTGTTTGTTCTCTCAATGATAATCACTTTTTAATGAATTATCTGGCCTTCATCGTCTGCCTAGCCATTTTCCCAACTATTTATTTATTTAACAATTTATGTACACACTAAATACAAGAAAGAAGAAAGGAACAGTAAATAGTACAAAAGGTGATGCTTATTTCTAAAGAAATCTCTTCCAGTATACCTGCGAAAGGAGATACTAAAAAAGAGATGTAGACATAGTGTGTAAAAGAAGAAGAGAAAATGGAATACATAAAACGTAAAGCAGAACTAATTAAACATAATAATATAACAATATACATAACATACGTATAAAACAAAGACAAAACATAACAATACTGTAAATACAATAAAATAACTAATAATAAATACTTATGCAACTATGACGAAAACGAACTATGTTGAGGTCGGCTTCCAGTCTAACCGAGTGAAGCTGAATACCAGTATTTTACAGGGAGTGACTGCCTATCTGACCTCCACAACCCAATTAGTACTGGGTAATATTATGATACCCCTTGATAAGACAGGTTGTCAGACTTTCAGGCCACTGACTACCTGTAACGACTGTCATAGATCTTCAAATGACAGCTGCGACCAACGGCTTAACGTGCTTTCCGAGGCACGGAGGAAACTCTGTATGTAATGGGTGGTCACCCATCCACGGATCAACCTAGGCAAACACGGTTTAACCTGAAGATCGGCCTGAGTGGCTGTTATTATTTAGCCACGAGCTCCTCTGAATGAATGGAAAATTAATTATCTGGCTTTGTTAGGTACTATTGTATTTATTACCATTATTTAATCATAAGTGCATTGTCATCGATATGGGGTCCTTTGAGACGTATCCATTGATCGCCACCAAGTCTAATCAGCACCTAGCATACAGACGCGTTTGATGTGATGAGACCAACACACAATACTGTTGCAGATTAGGAGTAGATGCTGGTATCAGTTGCTGTATCTATTCCTAATCTGGCCAACAGTATAATTAGCCTTTGTCATCCCACTGCTGGGCAGAGGCATTTCTTTTTTTTGATCCAGGGCTAAGGTGGGGGGCCACTTAGGAACAGATTATGTACGCAATGATATTATAAATAAAAAGAGGTAGATATCACACTGGCGCGCGCAAATTGTTGCAGACAAATTCAGACAATTGTCGTAATTTAAGTACTTCAAGCGCTATCTCTTTCTGTATTATTTGTCGCAACAACGCAACGATATTTGAACGCCGCTCAATATGAACGTAGCGTATCTTTCTTTATAATATCAATGTATGTAAGAATAGTTGTTATTTAGAATGTCTATTTAGAACAGAGAAATCAATCGTTCTCCTGGGATGCCCCGATAGATTAACAATCTGCCAACATTTTAGCTTCACCGCCTAAAACACTACACTTTCGCACTACGTACTGACAAACAAAGACCCCATTTTGTCAATGACCCCGTTAATTTTCCCAACAGTCCTCCCCAATAAAATCAACTTTCAATATTTATGACAAGCACGAACCTGTGTAAAGCGTCACCAGTCATTATAAGTACAACAGATTTGCGTACTGAGGGAAATCTTCGTCAACACACCGCACCGATGGCAAAACAAAAATTAAAACTGATAAACAGAAAATTTCAACAACCATTGCCGGTTTTGTACTACTAATAAGAGTTATTTCGGTTCAAAACCAGCAATGGGTGTCGTTGTAAGCGAAGAGGAGGTTTTTAAAATCTAGGTTGATGATCTCGTGGTGGCAGGTGAGAAGTGTTTGCAAAGCAAGCTAAGCTGTCTAAGGAATTAGGAGCCTCTAAGTATTCACGGACGCTGAATAAGTGCGCGCTTTGATGTCTCACAAACTGCTGTTTGTAAAGTATGGAGTACTAGGTACTCAGGTAATGGGTTAAGCATAATTATGTAAGTAGGTGCTTTTGTGATAGAGGTGGTGGGAAAATTTCAAGTGATATTATTGAGCGTGAGGTCTTGCGTTTGGTTCCAGGGTTGAGCAAAGTGTTACTGAGTATTTCCATAAGGATTTAATGAACCGAAAACCGAGCACAGACTTATATACTAAAATGTGCAGGACCGGCTTATAGGCTGACTAACCATATAATACGAGTGAACCTTTATTCTACGGTTTCTCACCTTACACTCAAAATAACACGATCCGGGAAACCTCTTTGGTATCCCGGATAAGGATACCAAAGGTTGGTCCATGGTAATTACACGTAGTAGCAACATATTGCCGCGGGATGCCTCTCGTGACTACAAAACTTTTTATTTAAGCTGACAAACGATCGTAGAGAATAACTGGGGACGTACACAAACCGCAAACAGTGATGGTCTGACAAAGCAAGACCGTAATTCGTTAATTGAACGCAGTTAAATGTGCAACTAATTTGAATAAGCCTTATGCGGCCGCCATTACGTGTGCTCATAGAAACTTATGGTGATAGAGTGTAGCTGTGAATTGGTAACATTTGCCAGAGCAGCGACTGTGTCTAGGCCCCTAGGGTTTCAGGAGTAGGTTTACCTTATTTGGGTCGCAACACTCAAAAAGCAAGTAAAATCGAAGGCTTTGCAAAAGTAGCCGCCAATGTGACATTTTTTTTAAACGTTGCCCCACACTAGGAATTTCTCCTGTATCGTGGGTGCGTTTACAAACATTTAAACTCACATACACAAACAGCCAGAGACCACGAACAACTACCTGTAGGCCATACAAACATTTGTTCCGTGCGGGAATCGAACCCGCGACACGCAGCGCAACAGTCAATAGCTCAGCCACTGCGCAAACCGCGCCGTCGATCTTAGACATCATTGACATTGGTGATGGTCGGGTGGAAATTTCGTGAGGAAACCTGTGCCTTCTGTGTATGAGAAAAGGACTTTGCCCTGCAGTGGGATATGGCTCTGCAGTATTCTTTATCTCAGCAAAAAAATTAAAGCCCGCAGTAACTATTAAAAAAATATTACTAAGTTAGTTCTTAATTTCATCTTACCATCTATCAGTCTAAGTCGGTCGCTGAAACACATCTGAATCTAAACACAATAAAAAATTAACTAACTACTCTACTCGTAATTACATGTTACACAAACACATACACATTGCAACTGCAGCAATTCCACCTGGAATTCTGTCCAGCACTTAAGGGGAGCATCGTGCAGATAAAAGTAAATTATCGTCCATATTTCCCTGAGGGATGGCTAGCGTCATTGCGAGAGAGTCAAAGTCTAGGGAAGAATATTGTGGTGCATGCAATCTACCTATTTGCAGAATGTTCATTAGGATTATAATTTTATTTTACTCCTATATTACTCAATTAAAACGTGTTTGCGGTTATGATGAGCGCTCGGGGATCCAATGACCCGATGTAGTGCAGGAGTATGGCAAAGACAGGATTATCAACATATCAACATGCTTTGTGGAAAGACGTTTTGTGCTCTAAAATATCGTTAATAGCCTGATTTTGGTACAGAGTTCTGATGAATGAAATTATCTGCCAGGTGTGTTAACCGAAACTTAACCAGTGATCGTAAAACATGCATTGCAGTGCAATTACTACATAACACACATAATGCCATGTTCGACATGTCTCAAAACCAAAAAAAATAAGAAATGTGACATATTCTTCTCATAGAGGAGACGCTTTTGTCCCAGTAAATTGCATCAGTGGGAAATTATATGCCAAAATAGTAAAGCGCAGTTTTTGTCTCAGTAAAAGAACTTCAACACCTAATTATTAAAATAGGGTCGGAGCTATACACATCATCACATGCCCACACGCATCACTAATAAAATGGCGGGCGGCTAGACATTAGAAAATATGATAGGATAGCAATATTAATAATATGAACTTCACCGAATGCCGCTCTCCAGCTGTAGACGCGCAGCTATTCCATAATAGTTATGTTCTAATGTGCAGCTGATTTGAATAAGCCTTAGGGAATATTACGTATCCTTATAGAAATTTATTTTCTTATTTGGTAAAGATGAATTATTAACTTAAAAAAAACATAGGACTACCTCGTTGGTCCAGTGGTCCGCCTGTAATCCCCGAAGGTATAAACAGAGGTGAGAGCAGCGGTGGCCCAGTGGTGGCGGTCCTGACTTACGAGCAGTAAGTCGTTGGTTCGAACCCAGGCAGGCGCATTACTTTGTGTAATTTATTTCATCACCACTGCTCTCAAAACGGTGAAGGAAAACATCGTGAGGAAACCGGCATAGATCCTAGAACCTAAAATTCGAAGACATGTGACATCTAGCAACCCGCACTGGGCCCGCGTGGTTGATTTAAGCCCATTCCCTCTCATAGAGAGGAGGCCTGTGTCCCAGTAGTGGGAACATTATAGGCTGCTGCTATAAACGGAGGTGTATCTAATAGTACACCCACATTTTGCCAGTTATGTTTAAGTCCCATGTAATAGGGGTCGAGCCTATTGTCATCAACCGGGCACAAATCCAGACTCCGTAGCTGTTACTGAGATATTCATCAATTTAATAATAATCAAAGATTTTTAGAAGCTCCGGCTTCTTTTCTTCCATTTATTATCAATAGAACTTACATAATCTCTATTCCCATCCCAACACGTAATACAACCACATGTGCATTTATATTAAGAGCAACACAAACGTCACCCGTTGACTTAGCGCGATTGGTCTAATTGCTCCCTATGCATGCACCCATCGCTCCATCGCTCCCGTTGCTCCCGTTGCTCGATTGCTCTTGCTCAGCACAGCTAATACAATTTAAGCAATTGCTCCTTAATCTGCTATTTGTGGTTAGTGTTTGATGAGATGTATAGCGTGAATAGACGGACTGTTTGTGTGGTGCAAAGGAATGACAGCGTCTTTGTTTTAGTAAGTGATGGGCGGTAAGGGCGATTTTACTAAGGCACGTTCAACATTTTTGCAAAGTCGAGATCGTGGTTTTGTCCCGCATTACTACGTGAGGTTGGAAGTTGTCCCCGCTTGGGCGGAGCACCGCCGTGTCCTGGTAGCGGCGATTGGCGGCGGCGATCTCTCGCGTCAGGCCCTGGTTCAAGCCATGGTCCGGAGCGAGAGGGAATGGGAAGCCGTCACCACCTTCTGCGAAGCAGTCATGCTAGTGAAGGAGGTGGCGGGACGTGAGAGGGAAAGAACCTCACGTCCTAGCCGCCGCGGGAGACGCCCTGGGCGTCGGGGGTCACGTGGTGGCTCCCGGCCACCGTAGGCGCGGGCCTGTGGACGGCGAGTTATGGGCTAGCTCGCCGTCCGGCCGTCTTATGACGACAGGCCGTGTCGACGGTGCGTTCGTGTTCCACGCTCGCCTCAAAGAGATGTCAGCAACCACGTAGGGGTCCGCATGGGCCAATGCCTGCCAGGGTTGCGGGACTGTTCGAAAGAGATACCGTGGCCCTGGAACACAAAGGGCAAAGAAGGAACATGGATGGGTTTTAGTCAGTACAAGTCTGACACTCCCTTCCGCTCCGCCCAGAGTGGGGGGGTCATTTGATGATCCGGAAAAAAAAAAAAGGTTGGAAGTTGTATTATTCAGACAACCAATCAGACATGTTCTTCCTTTATTAATTACTTTGATACCATTAATATGATACCGAGAAGAAAGGGCATTGAACCTGCAGACTAGGTCTTTTAAAATGTGTGTATCCTTCGGACTATCACGACATGCAACATTTGACCATCAGGGCCATAAGTAAAACCGGTGACAGCTAACGTTATGACAATTGTAAGTGTTGTTTTCATAGCTTTTTTTTCTGCTGTCATTAACACGACTTGTCGTAAAAATGAGACAAATACGTATTTTTGACAGATTATGTCGTATATTTGGGTCAATCCCTCCACACCATTGCAACTCCTGAAAGCCAGAATTGACAGTAGCGACTACCAGATAAGCGCTGAGACAATGAAGTTCGACGAAGTCCTAGTGAAACAAATTTACTGTCTTGGATCCCGCAACGTTGTGTCGCATTGTTGTACTAAATATGGCCGCAACTGTTCAATAATTATTCTCTTTTTCAAACCATTCGTTCGTACTTTTTAACACAGCAACAGGATTGGCTTGTAAAACTTCGGCTTTAAATTTCAAAGCCTGTCACTCCCGAATACACACAATTTTATCCCTTACACAAATATAACGGCAGGTGTGTATTCTGTGTACTTTTTCTGTGTATGCTGTGTACTGTGTTGTGTACAAAGGTTTAAGCTGGGGTTAAAGGTTTAGAAGAATTGGTGGGTTGTGAATCAAAACAAATGCCTTTGAATCGTCGTGTGTGTTTTGATTTAAAAAATCTGAAAACGCACCAGAGCTCAAAACGTGCGTTTTCGAATTTTCGACTGCAGAATAAAAAAAAATCTCGTGAAAATTTTGCTTCACATAAAAACTGTAAGTCTGGTTCAGTTGATGGAAAATATTGAGTGTTTCGGTAGTTTTAAAAGTGGTTGTAGTATGTTAGTAGTAAATGTTTTGAAGCCTGAAATATCTAGAATTTGAGGTTACTTTACAGTTACTGAAATACTGTACTTTATAGGTAGGCGTGTGGGCTAATACTTTGATTTATTACGCCTATACTAAATAGTTTTAAAGGACTTTATAGAATAAATAAATGACATAAAACAGTGACCCCAGGTCTCAATTTGACACGTACTTGGTTATTGTAAGTATCATTCTCTTGCCCTTATCCCAATTCATTTGGGGTCGGCACACCATGTCTCCTTCTTCCATACATCTCATCAAACACCTCCTTTCTTGCCAAATGATCCTTAACACATTCCATTCATCGTTTCTTTGGTGTTCCTCTACTCTTATACACATTCTTCATTCATATTCAAAACTTTTCTCCTAACATTTTCCTCATTCCTCCGCATCACATGTCCATACCACGACAACCGATTACCACACAACTTTTCAGTCACCGGCGCCACTTTTAGACTTCCTCTTATCTACTCATTTCTTATTTAATCCATCCACGTGATACCACACATCCCCCTAAGCATTCTCATCTCAGCCACATGCTATTCGTTCATCTCCTTTGTGGCCCAACATTCTGTCAACCGTCAGAGTAATTTAAATGTGTGTTTGCCTGGAGGTATCTAATAATTTACTATCTCCCCCAAAAAATCAGTACACATCACAACATTTCACCCTGAGATCCGCAAATGAACTGCGTGACGTCGACCCCCCGCTTCTTCCCCCAGAGTCCCAAAATTGCCTCGTATGATTAAACGTAAGGATTTGCAAGACGAATGCTTTCCGAGCCTTGAAGACGAATCACTGCTGCGTTTGTGAGGGACATTATGTTTACCTTATTAGCATTGTGTGGTTTATTTCTAGGTCTATTGGTCCTTTGAGTCTCGTTTATAAAGTTTTGACCTATTCCGTCAAGATTGGTGGGTAATTTGGTGATAAATTCTGGATATTTTTCAGTTTGGGTAGGAATGGGACCTAAGAGTATTGTGATGGTTTGATAGATATGTCCTGGTAGGCTATTAGACCTAATTTTAAAGTTTTTCTTGTCAAAAGTTTGTTTAAGTGGTTCTTAAAAATAGCCATCTTTGTGTTTCGTTTCTTCTTATACAAATACAGCTGCCTTGTTCCTTGAATGCTTTGCACAAAACGAAGACGTTATTCAAAGTGTTCCCAAGCGACAATACATTGTAGTACACTGATAAAAAATGTTTCACCGGTAATGGAGAATATAGTCATCTTCTGCCGAGCCTTTTCCCAACTATGTTGAGGTCAGCTTCCAGTCTAACCAAATGCAGCTAATACCAGTGTTTTACATGGAGCGACTGCCTATCTGACCTCCACAACCCAGTCAGTACTGGGAAACACGATACCCCTTGGTAAGACTGGTTGTCAGACTTTCGGGCCTATCACTACCTGTCACAACTGTCAAAGATCTGGAAAATATACACAGGTCAGGTTTTTTATACAGGTCTAAATTAATATTTTTAATTTAGACTATATGAGGCTGTTGTTTTGTACCTGACTTCGCTGAGTAGAAACAGCCGAAACTAAGTCAGAGGTCACAGCTTCTTTTAAAGTCCAGACACAATCTTGATCAAGACAAATAAGGACCGTCCAGATTAGTGTGAGGTGGTCTTTTTAAGCAAGAACCACACATAATTATGTTATGTAATGTTTCACCACTGACAATTATTATGACAAAACTTTCATACATTTCATCTACATATGAAGTAATTAAGTAACCCACCTCTTCACTGTAGTTCTGGACGCAGTGCTAGACAAGTTATTATTAAGGGAAATTTAATGCAGCTCCTTGGGGCTCGGATACGCCGCCGGCAATTAAACCTTAGTTATGACGTCGCGAAGAAACCTTCACGGAAACATGGGTGGATGTTGTGGACGTGAACTTTGTAAGTCTTGAGAAGGATGTTGAAGCTAGATAAATGTTCTTGAATGGGCTTATTTGGAGTAGTAGATATATTTCTGTTCGAAAGAGATACCGTGGCCTTAGAACACAAAGGGCAAAGAAGGAACATGGATGGGTTTTAGTCAGAACAAGTCTGACAATCCCTTCCGCTGATTTCCCATCCGAAAAAAAAAAAAAAAAAAAGGTTATACCTAGTTCTAGTCGGCTAAACCTAGGTGCGGCCGGTAACAGATGTGTACCCATTTAACACCTTACAATCACCTGTTAATAAGATAGATTTTATTTATTTTTAATTTTTTTATCCTTTGGCGAACGCAGTGACAGTGCTGCGGCAGCGGCCGGGAAGCACTACATCCAAATTGGTTGCATGTTCTAACCGAAGATAAGTAGGAAGGATACAACTAAGTTTAACCGGCAGCACCTAGTTGTACCCGGCTAAAACTAGGTGTAGCCGCACTTCGGTCATTAGCCGTAACATATTCCGTCTAGTATGCCCTTCTGGTCGGATCTGTCAATCCGAAATCATGGCTCCTCGGTTTGAAGGGGACACATGACGACAAAAATATCCGCCGACAGGAAGGGTACTACTGACAAAGCCATCAAAATCAGACCCAAGTTCGTTCGTGACCTGGTCCGTGAGGTTGTAGGACACGATCAGTATGAGAAGAGGTCAATGGAGTTGCTCAAGGTCTCAAAAGACAAGCGCGCCCTGAAATTCTTGAAGCGACGTCTGGGCACACACATCCAAGCCAAGAGGAAGCGTGAAGAACTCAGCCACGTATAAACCGGTGCTAAGTTAGAAATACTTTACAAATAAATCGTACCGTGACAGTTGGTTATAGCCGTTTTCCTGGGCCTCAGTCACATCACTCAGCTTACAATTGGGGCAAGACAAAATCTTATCATACTTCAAAGTTGATAGAGAAAATGTATTTCTGTCTCGTTCATTGTTACTACTGGATCTAATAAGTGTGTGCCTTTCTCATTATTATTAGGGTGTTACAGTAGAGCTTTAGGCGCTTCGCTCAGAACTGTCCTGTTCACAATGTCTTCCCGTATATCCCCACCGGTCGCCGACACCTCGTAAATCGCACTGTATTTTCAACTACCGCTTTATTAATGTGGGGAACGACTACAACCTTAATTTTACTCTATTAAGTGGTCACTTGTGGGTTAGGACCATTATGTGGTTGATAGGGAGATTCCGTAATCATAATTTTATTTTAGTAATGCTAAAATAATAGTGTAAATAAAATACAAGTATGGAAGAAATGGGGATAAAGACAGGGGCATTATGGTGAATATTGAAGTTTAAACGTTCACAGGATAAATCTTTGTGTGGACTAAAGTTGAGTCTGGTCTGAGAATATAAAAGTAGCCTTGTGCTAAGAAAAATCTTGAGAGGATTGATTCTGAGTATTGATACGCAAACCTCGTTCTTAGAAACCTAAGGCACGAATTATACAGAAATGGCGTAAGGTGAAGGCACAGCGCAGGCATGATGCCGCTTCAAAACATTTTCATACAAAATGTACTAAGGCGACGTGTCGTGAATTACACTCAAGCTGCGCAGGCAAGCCATTCTTTCGTTTCCTTATCCGTTCCACGCCTGCGCTGCGTCTGCGCCGCGCCTTCACCTTACGCTGTTTCTTTATAATTCGGGCCTGACTGAGGAACCCTTTCCTCTCTTTTACGGTAACCGTGCCTGCGGAATATAATACATAATATAAAGGCAAATACAGGTATTGACTTGATCGCAAATCCTACGACACTCGGGAACACAGTAATTAGTTTTAGTAATTGGGTTGCAAAGACCGGAAATCCATAACTAGAACATGTTTTAAAAACCATCATCAACATCATTTCAGCCAAAAGACGTCCACTGCTGGACATAGGCCTCCCCCAAGTGTCGCCACATTGGCCGGTCCCGTGCGTCTCGCATCCAGCGGATCCCTGCAACTTTCACCAAGTCATCGGTCCACCTAGTGGGAGGCTTTCCAACGCAACGTTCTGCGAGCAATGTAAAAAGCTTTTAATAAGAATTGAACCCAACTTAATCAAAGGTTACACTAAAAAACCCAACAATAGATTCATCAACGATGAAAAGCGTCGTAATATCTCATTGGCTAACAAAGCACGGTCGACAAAATGGCGTCGATATTCAGGGGTGCACGATTTGCATATCAATGGGACAAACGTCAGTTTAATAGGGAGTTAACTGTTTACTCGCGGGTTTGCGTTCAGTTGAAAATGTTTTATTTTTAATAAGTAAAGTAGTTTTTTAGAGAGCAGCGGAGGCCTAGTGGTCGCGGCTTACGAGCAGTAAGTCGTGGGTTCGAATCCAGCCAGGCGCATTCTTGTGTGTAATTTATTTCATCACCACTCGTCTCAAAACAGTAGTCTCAAAACAGTTAAGGAAAACATCATGAGAAAACCTAGAACCAAAATTCCAAGATACATGTGACATCTACCAACCCGCACTGGGCGGTGGGTGGGCCCATTCCCTCGAATAAAGAGGAGGCCTATGTCCCAGCAGTGGGAACATTATAGGCTGATTATGCTTATTAAAGTAGTTTTTTGTCGTGTTAGTACCGTAACCATTAACTGAAGTGTGGTCAGATAGGCAGTTGTTCCATGTGAAATACTAGTATTCAGCTGCATTCGGTTAGACTGGAAGACAACCCCAACTTAGTTAGGAAGCGGTTAACCAGATGATGAAGTAAATTAGCGTTTCTGACTTATGGTGCTGTTACTGGTACTTTAGTTCGTTCACTATTACTAAAGGTGAGCTATCAAGATAAACATAACATTACAACATAACATCACGCCTGTAATAGCAGAAGTTTAGGCAGAGGTTTACATAATAGTATCCCCATATTTCGCCAGTTATGTTTAAGTGCCTTGTAATAAGGGGCGAGCCCATTCTGGTTCCTGATCTGGGAATCGAACGCAGGACCTCATACTCAGCAGTCGTGCTTGCGATCAATAAGGCAGTCAAGTATTTTTGGATACAAAATATAGAAAAGATGTTTGCGCCCGGTTGAATGGCATAAGGCTCGACCCCACTTAGGACACATAGGACTTAAAACATAACTGGCGGAATGTGGGTGAACTGATAGGTAGTTAATATTTACAGAACCACATTAAATATTTCATGAACAGACAATACTTCAAAAAATGATTTTTCATTTCTAGCCGTTCGTATATTGAATTATTTTTCCCCAATCGACTATTAGAGAAGAAAATGGAAGTCTGAGCTCGCGTTGCCACGTAAGCAGCTTATAAAGCTTTGTTTATTTTATTTTGAAAACGTTATTTTCTCTGAATTCTTTAATACTGACTGCTGTTGTAAAACGTTGCCTTTTATTATTCTCAGAAGCCTTGCTTTTTGTGAGCTCATGGCTTAGTAGTAACAGCAGCACAAGTCGGTCTACAAGGTTAAGCGATAGTCCGTGGATGGGTGACCATTCATTACATGCTGAAACCCAAGTATGGCTTGGAAAGAACGTTAAGCAATTACCAGGTGTCAGTAGCAGGTGTTTTTGGATAACCTTGACAGTCGTTACGGCTAATCAGAAGCCCAAAAGTTTACAACCAGTCTTGCCAAGGGTTAAGGCGCAAATCCACCGCGGCGCACGCTTTACACGGGCACGCGTCACATTTTAGCTGCGTGGATTCATGTGTTTGACAACGTGGGTCTACGCTTCCACTGCAGTACACACTACGCATCCACAACTATATAAAACTGTAGCGTACGTGGGGCCCACCCCGGTATAGTCGTGGGTTAATATTCGTGTATAGTTTTTTCGACACTTCAAAAGTGCCTGTAACTGGCCTACTTGAAATAAATGCTTTGATTTTGATTTTTGACCGCATGCACAGCGTGCATGGTGTTGATATCGTTGACGTATGTGAGCGCCTTATTCGAGCAAGCCACGCATGTACTAATGACGTCAATTGATGCATAGCGTGTCCGCGGTTTGCAGTGGACACTATCTCATAAATTTTCTTGCAAAGCTTGGTCTATCCGTGCGCCACGGTGGGTATGCGCCTTTATCGTGATAACTTTACCAAGTAACTAGGTTGTGGAGGTCAATCGCCTAACTGGTCCAGATAATATGATTTTACATAGAGCGACCGTCTGAGGAAATTGATTTAGATTGATAAAATACATTTAAGCAAATAGAGGGTAAAGATATCATTTAGGGTTCCGTACCCGAAGGGTAACCAACGGGACCCTATTACTATTAAGCCTCCGCGATTCGTGCCTGTCCGTCTGTCTGTCAGCGGGCTGTATCTCACGAATAGGTTAACAGTTGAAATTATTGCAGAATTTGTATTTCTGTTGCTGTTAAAACAAAAAACAATACAAATAAATTAAAAATTAAAGAGGGCTCCCTACTGCGATGGTACGGAACCCTTCATGCGCGAGTCCGACTTGCACTTGGCCTTGGTTTTTTTTCTTGTATTTATTCGCAATACAAGGCTCGTGGCTAAATAATAACAGCCGCTCGGATCTTTAGGTTAAGCCGTGCTTGCCTAGGTTGGTCTGTGGATGGGTGATCACCCATTACATACCGAGTTTCCTCCGTGCCTCGGAAAGCACGTTAAGCCGTTGGTCCCGGGTGTCATTTGTAGATCTTTGACTGTCGTTAGGTAGTCAGTGGCCAAATAGTCTGACAACCAGTCTTACCAAGGGGTATCGTATAACCCATTACTTACTGGGTTGTGAAGGTCAGATAGGCAATCGCTCCATGTAAAATACTGGTATTCAGCTGCATCCGGTTAGACTGGAAGCCGACCCCAACATAGTTGGGAAAAGGCTAGGCTGATGATGATGATGATGATGATTTATTCGCAATACAGACAAACATATTGCCATATCTACGTAATAGTGGAATATGTCATTATAATTGATTACATTTGCCCATTGAATCGCCAATTGCTCGAAATTAAATTAAAACTTTAAATAAACTCAATTTCACAAGCAAATATCATTTATTTGGTCATTTTAATGTACTGTGGTAATAATTTAAAATACTTATTTGAGTACGAGCTTTTAAGTTTTGTTCGCTTAATTGGAATTTCAGTGCGTGGAATGGAATTTAATTTTTTTTTTACAAAATAACTGACGTGAATAAAGGTAGTGTGTATTTAATTCCTTCGAGTAATATGGCAATATGCCAAAGGTGTGGTTTGGCCAACAGACGGTCATAAGTTCGATTTTACTAAAAGTACTAACTATTTAGTAATTCAATAATTATGCAACTCAATTCAGGAATCAACACTGAAACTGTCCTGACATTATAACCATGATGAAATTAAAATCGTTTATTCATTCGTTTACACAAAATAAAATGGCAGACCTAAATACATAATTAATATATTCATCACCCAATGAAAATTAACAGTAGGTATTTATAATTTCCTTTATTCCTTACGTATTCCTAAAATTTTACTATAATTTTCTCAATAAATCCCCGCCACATGTCTTCGTCGACTGACGTTGTACTTGGTCAGTGCAAACACGTTGCAGGTACAAGCTACATAATCATTTTCTATCCTGTCAGCTACATGTAAACCATTGGTTCCCAAACTATGGCCCACGGACCGCCAGTGGTCCGCAAAAGGTAATAAATGTTCTGCCATAACTTTCAAATTACATCATCACAAGCATCTGCCTAGCCTTTTTCCAACTATGTTGAAGCCAGCTTCCAGTCGAACTGAATTTAACGGAATACCAGTATTTTACATGGAGCGCCTGCCTATCTGACGTCCACAACCAAGTTAGTACTGGTTAATACGATAAACTTTGATAAGACTGGTCGTAAGAGGTTTATAATTACTTTTGAAGATCAATATGATGCAATTTTTTAAATTTTCTGGATAAATATTGTCTTTTCTATTGTAACAGTATAATAGTACGAGTATAATATTAAGGCATGCCACTATAAATTGAAGACAAAGGCAAAGATATTCGCAGTATCTACCAGGTACAAGGTTAATTATATTGACCGACCGCAACATCACAAGTTTTTTTATTTAGAACCTTATGGTCCCTGCTTACAAAACATAAATCAAAATGGTCCCTTGTCAAAGGTTGGGAGCCACTGGATCTAAACAGACTGCATTAGGCACAGCAATCTTTAAGCCCAGTACACACGTACGTGGCTTTAAGGCAGTATCAACAACGCTTGTTGACGCTGTTCTGTACCAAGGCTTGTTTACGAAAACGTAGTGCACGACTGTACAATGTATGTGTTCACTTGTCTACGCGAATGTACGTAATTATGTGTGCATTTCCAGGTATGTCTACATAAGTAGGTTTGTTGTTACAAGGTACCGTGTGCTTTGGTAATTGAAAATGAAGTGTACTGTGTTTTAAGGAGATGTTTATCATCATTGAGCTGTAGACAGATATACTTTTTGTAGATGGTAGTTACAGGAAACATAACCATAGTTTCAGCATTGCTTTGTTTCGGTTCGAAACACACGTATGACTGCCGGTAACATTTACACAATACACGTATTTTGTCTCTTAGATAAAAAATGTTTCAGCAATCCCTTGGGTGTCTTAAGCAACGATAGGTACCAATTGTTCATTCCCCTGGCCACCTGTTATCAAACTTTTAACAGTAAAAAGTATTCTCAAATAATCCAAAAAAGAAAACAGTCCACAAACATAATCGCATAAATATTTATCTTTTTTTTTGTATCCTAAAAGTAACTTTTATAAGTTTGGGCTTAAGTAAGTGGAATGTTATTCGATTCGCACATTGTTTATTCAAAAACTTTTATGATTAAGTCTCGGAATTGAATTTACCCAGAGCGGCAGGACGCGCTCAAGTGTTTTGGGACATACTGCTCCGTAAAATTACGGTGCTAAACTTTTTTCAGCGTGTTATAGACTTATTTTTTCTTCAACCTAGGTTCATCCAATGCTGACTTTAGGTCATCCATTTTGCCTGCCTGTCTGACCAGGTTTTGGAAAGTTCTTCTCTAATACACGCTTAAACACCAAAATGGGTCGATAATGTCAGCATTCTAACTTCAAACAAAAAGTCTGTCACGTAGATAATGAGGTGTCTTCAAGTGTTCACCTTGTCGGGATACTAAGAGTGTATAGGTGTGCGCAGTGAGTGAGCAGTCTTTTCAACAAGATACAAGCAAGCCCCGTGAAAATTATTTAAACGAGTCCGTATAACTGTATACTTAACACATTTTGCTAGTCGTTACACTTATTTATCTGGCAGTAGAAAGGGGATATCTATATCCAGCAGTGACTCATTCGGGGCATAGTTTGTTCAGAATAAGTAACTGAATCGATACCAATCATTTTGAAACCATGTTACATTTTGTCCCAAAAATATTTTAAAAGTTACAAGTTGGACACCGAGTGACATTAAGTAACTATCGCAATCATTTAGGTACCCACCGCCAAATTATTATTATCAATGAGCTCAAGACGACGCGAGAGGCGCGCGCGCGCGGGTGCGCTGCGAGGTGAACACGTTTTTACGCGGATAACCAGGTAACAGAACAAGCTTATAACTTTGTGATTTTTCATGATATTGTTTTGAATGTTTGTAAAGTTTTCAATATACTAAAACTAAGGTTGTATATGATAGGCCCCCAATTATGAAAGGCAGTATTCCGTAGTGCTCAAACGAAAATCTCTACGTCAGCTACTCAATCATTCCATTCCGTCATAAAGCACATTCCCGCCATCCTTCACGCCCATATGTCCGCGTAGCGTAGTAACTTGTTTATAGGTTCATATTTGTCAATTCAATCGGTCGGTGTGTGTCTATAAAAATATTTTCGTAATCTCGCGCCGATGCCGATGTTGTCCAATAAGGAATATAAAAAGGAAATGTTTAGAATTGGAGGATAAATATAAGGAAGTGTTTATGTGAAGGAATGGCAATTTTGTAGTGGAAAGTCAGCTAACAATATAATGATTAATTACTGAAATTGGGTTTTTCTTCATATATAAGCATAATCAGCCTATTAATGTTCCCACTGCTGGGACACAGGCCTCCTCTCTATGAGAGGGAATGGGCTATAATCCACCATGCGGGCCCAGTGCGGGTTGGTAGATGTCGCATATCTTCGAAATTTTGGTTCTACGACATGCCGGTTTCCTCACGATGTTTTCCTTCACCGTTTTGAGAGCAGTGGTGACGAAATAACTTACACAAAGTAATGCGCCTGGCTGGGTTCGAACCCACGACTTACTGCTCGTAAGTCGGGGTCTCCATCACTGGGCCACCGCTGCTCCACCGGTTGGTTTTGCTTCAATTGAAGCTAAATGATTAATTACTTGACATCTTGACAGTCATTATAAGCCGTCAGTGGCCCGAAAGACTGTCAACTAGTCTTACCAAGGGGTACTAACTGGGTTTTGGAGGTCAGATAGGCTGTCGCTCCATTCAAAATACTGGTATTCAGTTTCAGCTGCATCTGGTAAGATTGGAAGTCGAACCCAACACAGTTGGAACAAAGCTAGGCAGATGATGATGACTATTTACTTGAAATTAGGAATGCGCATGCAACGCTAAGATGATTACGACTGTATGGCCGTGTCTTTATCATCGCACTAATACGCAATCATTTGTTCGGAGTACCAGAAAGCGCCGGCGCGGGCGCCGCAACTATGCGTTGTAGTTCACCTTACTCACCACATCGCCTATCTACTTGATGATCTCTTATACAACGTTAGTTTTAGTATATGCGAAATCTGAAACAAAGGTCTAGTATTTTTATGTAAAGAATCTATGTACAAAATTTCAAAACTGTATCATGAAAAATCACAAAGTTATAAGCTTGTTCTGTCACTTGGCTGTCCGCATAAAAACGTGGTCAATACACGGCGCGCCATGCGCGCGCCTCCAGCGTCGTCTTGAGCTCATTGATAACAATAATTTTACAGTAGGTACCTAAATGATTGCGATAGGTACTTAGTGTCGCTCGATTTTCAGCTTGTAGCCTTTATTAAATATTTTTAGGACAAATATAACATGATTTAAAAGTTATTGGAATCGATTCAGTTACTTATTCTGAACAAACTATATTCAGGTTACGCATATAGTAAAAATAATGTTGTATAACGACACGTGGTACACCTCCGGAAATAAATACCCACAAAGATTTCTTTCACTTATAATTCATTCAATATAAAAGCTTGCAATTATGCTCTAGCGAAACACATTCTTGTCTAGAACATCCGCCCCTTACCCAACACAAAATTAATAGTAAATATCTCACTCGAGTCAAATAACCCACTTTAAATAAGCCCTGAACAAAACAAAAACTTTCACAAAACAAAATTACCATCGCGACGCACAACTTATTACGCATCAAATTGAACAATCCAGCGTTACTCAAACTTTTTCCAATTCAGACCCCCGCGGCTGCCTGACACAGCGGATACATAGAATTTTCCACTCAGTATACATGTCAAATGTCTTTGTGATTCTCAAAGTTTACCCCGGCGCAGTGACGGGGCGCAGAAATGATAAATGACAGCCGCTAATGAGAGCCCATCAGAAGTTACTGAATTATTTCAATGATGAAGCTGAATGTAGGACGGCTTGTGTACTGACTTTGAGTTGTGTTGTTATTTTTCTTTTTGTGTTCGGGTTGAGAGAGGGTAAATATGAGTAGCATTGTCGATCTTTGTGTGCCCACATAACAATGACTACCACAGCATGAGTACAATAAGCTTTTAACGTACCTTCTATTTGACAAGATGTGGGTCGTTATCCAACACGCGAGTGTAGTTCACACGACCAATCAAGCTATGAAAAACCAAATTAAGCTGATCTCTCATTGTACGGGAAGGTCGTACAAAGCGAGGTCAGGTTATATAGGATATCAATAGCTTGTTGTGTCGCCGTGTGTACGGGTTAGTTGACGTCACGTGTCTTCGAATTTTTGGTTCTAGGTCATGCTGGTATCCTCACGATGTATTCTTTCACTATTTTATGATAAGATAGATACGATACCATACCGTTAGATTACATTACATTACATTTCCTTATACACCGTGACTTTTTAGTCGTCTTACAAAGGTCGTCCACTCAATGTACCCGACATAAATTAGCTCTAGGCGCGATTTTTTTTATCTTCCATAATAGGTACTAAGAAAAATAATAATAAAAAATTAGAATTAAATTATGAAACATCTGTTAAAGATGTTTACGTGTTAACCGGGAGAACATATAACTACCCAGCACTCGAGTCCAGTAGATCATCACTCGCAATAGGATGTTTTAACTACGTCATGCGTTGTAATACTGAATAATATTTTTATTTTTAAATTATTAAAATCTCATAAATACCTATTTTATTTAAGAATGTTTAGTGTTATTGGATACATGAAGTGAGCTGCCGTTGTAAGAAGACTAAAAAGTCATGGTGTATAAGACGAGACGAACGTGGACGAGGCAAAAGGAGTATGTAAGGATCGTATCAGGTGGCGTTCTGTGTGTGTCTGCGTACCCCCATGGAAAAAAGGCGTGAGTTTATGTATGTATATGTTACGGCTAAAAGCCGAAGTAAGGTTACACCTAGTTCTAGCCGGTTATATCTAGGTGCGGCATAAATTTGGAGGTTTGATGCAACCAATTTTGATTTGCGGTCGCCGGCCGCTACCGTGGCACCGCTCGCTGCGCTCGCTCGGCTCACGCGCGTTTGGTCACAGTTCTAACCTAATGTATTAGGTCGGTGTGTCCTAACAATAAAAAGGATATACCTAAGTATAACAAAACAAACTGTTACCGGACGCACCTAGGTATGGCCGGTTAGAACTAGGTGTATAATTTGTCTAAAAACTGCACAGGAGACCACTTAAAATGGATGGCAAAAAACATTTTGTGCCTTACTTCTGTCATCTTCATAGAACTTTCTGTTATTAAAATTGTTCTTTCTGTTCTGTTATTAAAATCACGTACAAGTAGCGAATTTTTTTCATACTGCGTCTTTCTCAACTCAATTATATTTGAAACTGAGCCAAAGTTATTCAAATGACTGATATCTAGGATGTCCATTTTCAACAAAGCCTGCATTATCCTTTTGCTTGCAAACGAGAATAAAAATAGGCTTAAGCTAAGATCACTTAGGGGCATAAAGAAGGAACGGAATGTTGTATAATGTTCCGGGACATAGATAAAGTGTCTATAATCTACTTTTTTGAATTTTTATGTTTCCATGTTCTATATTTGTGGCCAATGCGTGGTTAAATAAGCACCAGTAATTATATATACTTCTATAAAGAGGAAAGATTTTTTTGTGTCTTTATTTGTACCGAAACTACTGGACCGATTTTTTCCAATTTTTCACCAATAGAAATCTAAATTACCAGGAAATAACATAGGCCATAAATTATATTTATATCATGCAAATTAACTGAGCTATCACAATTTTTGCGCACGAGGTCCTAGTTACTTATAAAGATACTTCTGCGCTGCACTTATGGTTAACTGTTTGACATTAAACTTTCTATGACCTTCTAGAATAAGATGATATAATCACAGTTTTTGACCACCTTTACGTAAAACACTTTTATCACCATCAGAATTATGACTGGACTGGACATTTGCTGCACTGGAGCTTGATAACAAGCTCCAGTGCAGCAAATGTTTGAAATAAACGTTCTCTCAAAAGCGTAAATTACGCGACAAATGTTGAATATATAACATACGTTTTTAAACTGACATGGTTATTAACTCTATCGTTAACACTGAAAAC
Organism: Noctua janthe; assembly: GCA_910589295.1. Classification (NCBI taxonomy): domain Eukaryota; kingdom Metazoa; phylum Arthropoda; class Insecta; order Lepidoptera; family Noctuidae; genus Noctua; species Noctua janthe. The sequence goes on along the minus strand of OU342556.1, from coordinate 3,228,431 downwards.
GGGATATTTACAATGTTTACTATTTGTTTTGTGTCCATGTAAATATATTATAATGTTGAACATTTACCCCACTGGGGTGCAGAAATTTGTTTTCAGGGCAACAAAATTGGTATTTTGTACAATAATGTTATGATAAGAAGATCTACAGTTATTAGTATAACTAAAACTTTATAATTGAAAACAAACCACAACCACGAACATTATCACAACATCCTTAAAAAAACATAACCTAATAAACAGAACACAAACTTCATCCATTATTTAAATCCGGTAATAATTCGAGAAAACCAATGTAACGCCGTAATGGAATCACTCACGATTCATTCGAGAGACTTCGTCTCAAATAATTATGCTCCAAAGTACTGCGTCACAAGTTGTTTCAACTGCGGGGCCCGACTGAGAAGTTTTTTATTTGTAAATCGCCAATCCGAAAGAAATTAACATTTTTTTCTGACAGCCAACAAGAGTTGCGTTCTTTTATTTCTACGCTCTTTTGTTTACTGAAAATGAGGTTTTGGTGGTTAGTTCTTAATAATAAGACTGTTTTTTTTTTAACTTTTTTTTTGTAAGGAACAGGATGGTTTTCGCGTATTACAATTCAAGGAAATTCCTTGAACAAAAATCCTTTTTCTTTTTCTCTGAGCATTTTTTTTGGAAACTGTTTTAGGTAGATTAAAATCGGGTCCTTGAGGAAAACCTGACCTTTGCCATTTACACGAGTAATGCTATTGGGATAAAGTACATTTTAGGTTTCTATTTTAAAATATGGTATCTAGGTTTCTTATACAGACGCAAGCACTTCCCGAAATTGACAAATTTCCCCAATTAACCTTGAACCTAACGCTTTAGGGATAAAGTTGAAGATCTATTAAAGAAATTTGACAGATTGTAGTAGCTTGATGTGCTGCCGTATGTATATAGTATTTTATACACCCTTTTATTATATTTTCAGACTTACACTTACGACTGTTTGTGTCTACATCACCCAAAGGTTGACTGGTATAAAATGGCTATGGCATTAAGTCTGCCTCTGTACTTTGTGCTTGAAGCGTTAAATAAATAATAAAATACGTGTTGATCCACTTTCGCTTACAAATAATAGTTTTTTTTAAATAAATTACATGCTTCCAACGAGCCTAAATAAAAAACAAATAAACACAATACAAACTCATCCAAAAATCATGAATACACCAGTGTTGTTATTGCATAAATCCTATTAATACTTTCCATATAAAAAAAGTTTGAGAATTTATGATGTATTTTTGTGTGTCGGCAACACTGAAGAGTCATTTGTTATACAATTACAAAAGTTTGTAGTGGAATTGACAAGTTTGTTTGGTCAAATTGGATTATTTAGCGTTGTTACTTCCTTCCTGGCTTTACCTCATTAGTCTAGTGGTCGGAAGCGCGACTGCTGAGCATTAAGTCCCAGGTTCGATTCCCAGGTCAGGCAAAGCGTAATTGGGTTTTTCCATGAGAAATTTCTCAGTAACAGCCGCGGAGTCTAGATTTGTGTCCAGCTGATGGATATAGGCACGCTCCCTATTACAGTGAACTTAAACATAACAAGCGAAATGTGGGTGTACTATTAGGTGCACCTCTGCCCATCCCTTCGGGGATTACAGGCGTGATGTTGTGTTATTTTTATTTCAACGCTTTACTGTATTACCGTATTTATTACTGAAATTTTATAACAGAGAGCGCATACAATTTCATTAAAGACCGTATTCATGAATTCCCAGAAATTTGTGAATATGTACACATATTCACAAAATTCTTTTTGTGTATCGTGTTATCCGAAATTATACCGTGTCGAACATTCCTGTATAAGGAAGTCGACTATAATAATGATAAGGCAAATTAAGAAGATTAGTTATTTATAGAATCCTTGACTTTCAAAAAATTTATTATTTCCAAGCGTCTTTGCGTGAATGTACTCTGTGTTAATCTTATTGCATAAGATTCTGTAATTATCTCGTCTTGAGACACTGGCTCCTGTCACAGAGGTCTATCACCTAACACAGGAGTCAGGGTCATCACGCAATTATGTAACCACTTTTTTGTGTAATAAAGATTATTGATTATTTATTGAGTGTCCAAATTATCCCGCAGAATGTATTAACGGAATAAAAAATAAAGCCTGTGTCTTTATCCAGGTCCATGGTCTGTTGGTGTGCTAAATTCTAGCCTTTCTCCTCTCAACTTATACTGTCACTTACGGGATATCTTCCGTGATTGTTTATTATTTTGAGCTCCTGATATTTCGATGCTGTTGCAAGCGCCATCGCGGGTTGACTGGAGAATGCGGGTGGATGGAAATAAAATTGTTAAGAGAAGACAAATCAGTCTGCCCTCTTTCTTTGTCTTTTGCTACGCGCACTACTGGAACTCGACACTAAGCACTAAGCTATCGGGAACTCAAAATAATGAACAATCACGGAAGATATCCCGTAAGTGACAGTATAAGTTTAGTTGTAAACCGTGGAAGCTTAAAACAGTCTTCCTACTCTCCTTTAAGCTTGAAAAGTCAACATTAACAAAAAGTAGTACAGAATATTTACCATAATAATAATTATGTCAATGAGGCTTGAAAAGTCTACTTTAATGAAATTAATAAGGATTATTTAAATGCTGAAATGTCCTCTCTTGATCAAGTTTCTAATTAATACAATGTAAAGGCTCCTTTCCATTTTTTATAACAAAAAGGTAAGCAAAAAATAAATTTCAAAACTGCGAAAATGGTTCCAGTGTCTCTACTAGGCAAGCGGGAGCGTCGACTTCCGATCCTACCGACGTCACATCCGCAGCGCCCCTCGCGGGCAAGCCTTTGTTGACTGAAAATTGTAAAATGCATGTAAATAATAAATCCTTTTTGAAAAATGTATTGTTTCTCTCCATGCTTTTTTTTTGCCTTATTAATTTTTGCTTTTGGTTAAGTGGAGATGTGAGTTGTGATTTTTTTGTTTATTTTCTGAAATTGGAATTTTGATAACAATACGTAACATAACACCTGTTATCCCCGAAAGGTTAGGCAGAGATGTACCTAATAATACACCCACATTTCGCGAGTTGTTTAAGTCGCAAGTAATAGGGGGCGAGCGTATTGCCATCAACCAGGCACAATTCTAGACTCCGTCTCCGACGGCTACTGAGAAATTCCTGATGAAAAAACCCTATACCAATTTTCCCAACCCGGGAATCGAACCCAGGACCTCATGCTCAGCAGTCGCGATTGCGACCACTAGACCAACGAGGTAGTCTGGTATTTAAATACTAACATCACCCTTCGTGGATTACAGTAGTGATGGATGTTATCTCCATTATGCTTTAAAACCAACAATTTGAAAACACAAATGAACATAACAAATTAATTAGATAAGAAGTCTATCACAGCTTCTACATAACCACATTTAACAATCTTAGCTACACCCTATTTCCATCCATCATCCATCCATTGTCCATTGCACCCTATTTTCTGGCACATAAAACGTAATACATAATATACCATAATTCCTTCATATTACACTTACCCTTTTATTATTTCTATGTAACCAACCATCAAAGACCTCAACACTTTCCCCAACGACCGTACCTTAAACCCACCAACAAGGCAAGCCGTATATCCTTAAAATTGCAAAAAAAGAAAAGAAAAAAAAGCCTTTCTTCTTCAGGTAACCAGGAACCTTTGCAGAACGTATGGTCATAACGTCCAATAAACTTTATCGCGGCTTCGAATGGGCCGACAATGAAAGCCGTGGGTGAACCGTGGCCGGTCCGTGGCCGAACCGTGGGCCATAAAAACTAGCCGTAACCCTCGTTCGTCCGCTTTACTTCACAAACGTGGCTAAATAATGGAAGGTTGTTGCGGTAAGGGTTGGCACGTGGTGTGTTCATGAAGTGATGAATGAAATTATTTGACTTTAATACTGTTTTGCATATGTCAGATCGCCATAGTCTTAAATTTCCTTCATAGTCATTTGTTTTATAATAACTTTATTTAATTAAACAAAATTTTAGCTTGTTCTGCCTCGTTGATCTAGTGCATCGCAAGCGCGACAGCTGAGCATGACGTCCTGGGTTCAATTTCCAGGTCGGGCAAAGTGTAATTGGGATTTTCATCTGGAATTTCTCAGTAGCAGCCACAGAATCTGGCTTCGTGTCCGATTGATTGCAATAGGCTCGCCGCCTATTACATGGGACTTAAACATAACTTTGTAACTTCAGAACCTTACTGTAAAAAAAATTACTACCAAAAAATTACCCTGATAACCCCACTTATCGCCCTGTTTCGTTTGATCGACGATTTTTACGCACCCTGTATAAGTTTTTATTAAAACTTTTATGCACAACTCAAAATAACCGTACAAATGCGGATTTAATGCAAGCATTTTCTACCAGTCTAGCCAGAATAAGAAAACAATTGTCACCACTTTGTACAGTACTATATTCAGCAACACTTTGCTCCCAACAACCCTACAATCATAACGCTTGCTACAGTAACAATAGAGCATAGAGAATAGAGCCTCAGTGGACGATTGTATGACATCGTCGAGTATTTTATGTGTTGACTGTAACCTGGTTACGACTCCGTGCCATTTCCTTACGAGTAAGCAGAAATGGCTAGCTTCCTTTATCCTTTGAAATAGATACATGGCCGCGAATTTTATTATCTGTGTAGCTTTTGTCAGGACACTTGTTTCGTTGCAAATATTCTTTCTATCGGTCGAATAGACGACGTTTGAAGGGGAGGTTTGTGACCAGTGGTGGACGACCTTCGGCTTAAATGATGATGATGACGCTGGACGGGCGTAATGCTTAACATGATAGTATACAGATCTACATCATTTTGCTTCATGTTTACGAATTGAGGCGCTGGCACGAGCACGCGGTGTAAACGTAAATCATAAATTATATTTATTTCTGTAAATTGGTTTTACAAAACACTTTTGCATGTCACATCGTGTTATGTTTTAAAACTAGATGGGGCCGGTGTTTCTTACCTGACTATTTTAAGAAGAAACATCCGAAACAAACTCAGAGGTCGCTGTCTCTTTTGAAGTCCAGACATTGCTCGAGTCATATGAGGACCATGTAGATTAATGTCTGAGACGGTCTTTTGAAGTAATAACCACACAGATTTGAGTGGACCTGTCCAGTAAAATAAATACGTCGATTTTCTAATCGAAAATACAATTATCCTGTAGCATTTTAGTTAAATCTTTGGTAACAAGAACGTTCAGTATTATCCATGTATGAATAAATTCTTAAAATTATGAAAATATTGTATGTGAAACGAGTATTTTTAATTTTAAAATCAACGTTTTTAATTTACGTTTATACCGCGCGCTCGTGCTGATTTTGTTCATGATTACATCGACTAGCGATGAACGTGCAGTGTCACTCGTTTCGGTAAGGACCGTAATTAATAATATATTATTATCCTGTTATGATTCTGCTAAAGTAGCCATTTTACACCCCCAGGTGCGTAGTTCTCGCAACCGGCGTGCGTCTCACATAGACAACGTTCTTTAGTTTCTGCCGGCCCACAAAGGATAAAATCGTGAATTTATGTATGAAACAGCTCCACTCCTCCAATAACTACCAATCCATTACCATTTATTGACAATCAAATCTAATCTAAAAAATGGTCCATTATCCCTCAAAGTTTGATGTAGGTATCTAACCTCGTAAGTCGATTCTTTCTCAGAATTATAATGAAAAGTCTTCAAAGTCGTGATCTTGAAGACTTATTCTTGATAGAGTTCACTCAGCTTATGCGATGCGCGTACAAAGAAAATTAACATACAGATAGTTTGTGAGACGTGGCGTCGGATCGAGGTCTTAGATTTAGGTTTTCATAAGGATCTTGATAAAATGAAGGATACATTGAAGCTGATTAGAAGTTTGTTCGCGAAAGCTAGAGTTAGTACCAGACAAACAGCGATGTGGTAGATCAGTGGGCCATAATCCACGGCGTATCTATAGTGCGGTTTGTGAAAATCCTTAGTCGTTTTCCTCACTGATATGAAATAATTTATACCACTGGGTCACCACTGCTCACCATGGGCCTTTTAACATAGCGAGATGTTAATCTCTCACCTAGACACGAGTTGCCATGGCTTGCCCGAAGCAAGGAAAACCTGTCCAGGTGGAGATTCATAGATGACTCTGTCCTGGAGTGTAAATGTGGTGTTGCCCCACAAACGATGGGACACCTTGATTTGCGTCCTGCCTGTCCCGTTGCTTGCACGTCACAGGAGCTGATGGACGCTACTGAAAATGCCGAACAAGTCGCCAAATTTTGGACTGACTCAATTTAAATTATCATACTTATATATCACGCTGAGAAGAACGTACCCTTACTTTTATTTTTTCGTGGAATACAAGCACTATTTTATATAAAGTCAAGTAAAAGATTATGCTCTGACAGACATTGATTAAAAGAACTTTGACCCAAAAACTTATTACTTGAGACGTCTGAAACATAATCTAATCATAATATTGTTTTAGTACCCCAGACGTCTGCCCTGATCACAGGTAATACCTACCTAGTATTCTAGCGCAGACGTCTAATCAGAGGTCTGTGTGTAGTGTGATCGCGACGCGATCCATCCCAATTCCATTTGGAGATCAAATACTATCTTCAGTTTTCGTTGTAAAGTTATAGGGTGTAACATTTGTGAGGTCTTATTTTTCGTTTTGGGTTGATTTTTGCATGGAGTCGTAGATAGAAGAAGTATGTTTTACAATATTGTTGGTTGAACGAGGTACATCTTCTAAGGGAGTCTTAGTTCTCATGAAAATGAACAACTTGTACTGTGGGAACATCTTTCCGTACATTTATGTTCGCATAACTCATGAAAACACTGGACTGCCTCGTTGGTCTAGTGATCGAAGGCACGACTGCTAAGCATGAAGTCCTGGGTTTGATTCCCAGGTCGGACAAAGTATTATTGGGTTTTTTTAATCAGGAATTTCTCAGTAGCAGCCACAGAGTCTGAATTTGTACCCGATTGATGGCAATAGGCTCACCCCCTATTACAAGGGACTAAATGTGATAATAGACGATTACAGGCGTGATGTTATGATGATGATGATGAGTTCAGGGCAAATTTTTGTTACTTGTGTCAATGTTATTTTGTCTTCTTGTGCCTGTAACTTTACCAATAACCTCCATTTTTTTTAATTTACAGCAGTGTTTTAGCGTTTAATTTAAGTGCACGGCCAATGAAAATTCAAGAATTAACCCGTACATTTCATACTCGTATCACATAAGTTTTATCTCACACGTGTAGCAGTTACCACTTACAGTTCAACAAGCTGTAATGATAACACCTACACACGTCTTATTACAATATAATAAAGATCAGATCAATCTTTATAGATAATATTGATATCATCAAATCGAATAGCACTTGCAGAAATACAAATTGCCGAGTAATATGTGTTCAGCAATTTCCAAAAAGATATGAATGCTCAATCTTACTCAAAAACTCGTGATGCGTTTCGATTCCCGCACGGAACAAATATTCGTATAGCCCACAGGTAGTTGTTCCGGGTCTGACTGTTTGTGTATGTGAGCTTAAATGTTTGTAAACGCACCCACGATACAGGAGAAATTCCTAATGGAAAAACCCGATAAAAATTATCCCGACCTGGAACTCAAGACCACACATGCTCAGCACTCAGCAGTCGCGATAACGATCACTAGACCAACGATACAGTAATTTCAGTTTAATCAAACAAAAAACACTATTCGCATAATCAGTACCTGAAATCCATAACCCCAATTTACTACCCTATACAAAAAAATACGAGCCACCCTATATACGAAGCACCTGCGCCCGGGGTCACGTTCTTATTAATTCCACAGAATAGAAATTGGATTCCCTTATTGGAGCAACGATTATTCCAATGGTTTTCATTTTCGATTCTCGCGTCGTCGCATAATTTATTCCAAGTATAATTGAACAGGGATCCACTGCATTTTCGTCAATACTCCTGATTGTAATCTTTTGGGAATTAGCTTTTGGTAGATAATATTATTTAATCTTTTATATTAGTCTGAGAATAAATTAGTTGCCAAAGGTTGAAGAAGACTTTAGACTGACGTTCTTCTGTTTTCTTCTTTCTAGGTTTTGTTTGGTGCTGCGGAACCCTGTGTGCGTGTGAGTACGACACGCACTTGGCTGGTTTTTTCCACAAGCTACAAAAAATACAACACTTTTTTAAGTATCGTAAAAGCTGCCCACGTGTTTTCCTGTTCGTAATTATAAAAGAACATGTACAGAAGGGTAAAACTTTACCAACATAGTTTCACAACATACCAATACTCAAGGCAGTAGACCAAAACGATGAACGCTTCACTACTGGAATTTATGGACAACAGGGTTGGTTTAATTTAAATCGTTTTGGTGTGTTCTTGAGCTTGTATCGTCCATGTTTAGCTCAAGTAAACGCTTAAATTCTATTCCGATGATAAGACTGTTTCGGGACTTCAAGGAGGAACGTTTTCAAGTACTAAAACAAACAGCATTTTAACAGCTCAACGTTAGTTTCCCTATAAAACTAATTCTACCTGCCATTACATCTTTTCTGTCACCCAAAGATAAAATTTAACAGTCTTGTGTACGCTAAAACTGTCGTTTTATATTATGTTCGATCTGCTCAATTTCCCTGTTATATGAGACTGAAACTAAACATACTTGCAAGCAGCCCCTCAGCTAAACATAACATAACATCACGCCTGTAATCAGTTAGGCAGAGGTGTACCTAATAGTACGCCCACATTTCGCCAGCTATGTTTAAGTCCCATGTAATAAATAGGGGGCGAGCCTATTGGCATCAACTGGGCACAAATCCAGAATCCGTGGCTGCTACTGAGAAATTACTGATGGAAAAACCTAACAACAATTTGCCCGACCCGGGAATCGAACTTAGGACCTCATGCTTAGCAGTCACGCTTGCGACCGCTAGACCCAAGAGGCAGTCCTATCAGCTAAATGTCAGCCTTATGCCTCAGCTTCATTTCGGGGATTATAGACGTGTCGTTTAGGATATTTTATGTCCTCAAGCAGCTAACTACTTCTCCTTCAAGGAAGGCCTCAAAGGAGTAGTTAGAGTTACTCTCTAACCTGGTTCAACCTTCTGTTTCTACTGTCTCCTGATTAAAATTCTAAGATTTGATCTCAGTTCAATACGTTAGTATAGAACGCGACCTCGTTAGAGGTTGCCTCGTCACCTCGATGCTGTACAATGGCATTTAGAACGAGGTATCAGCAACCATTTCTATTGGGATTTCTGATAGAATATCTTCAACAGGTTCATAATGGCTGTAAGTTGAAGCCGTTAGTGGGAAATAGTTATTTTTTATTGTATTATTGGAAAATCACCTGTGATCATAGAGTTTCTTGCTGGTTCTTCTCCATAGGAAACGATCAACCCAAACCGTGCACCTTTTCTCGACGTTTTATAAGTGCCCATGTAGGCCTATCTGAAATAAAATATTTTGATTTTGATTTTCGATCATAATTATATGATTGTTAGAGTCATAAATGAATCATTTAGAATCAAGTATGGGTTTCCTACCGCCTTGCCGGGCACCTTGCGGGGATGGGGCCGGATCTTGCGGAACACCAGTTTGGTTTCCGCAAGGGGCGCTCCACGGTGGACGCCATCATGCGCGTGAGAGCCCTCACGACGGGGGACGCGGTGTCCCGGGGCGGGGTCGTCTTGGCGGTGTCTCTTGACATCGCCAACGCCTTCAACTCCATGCCCTGGAGCTGCATTAGGGAGGCACTCCGGTATCACCGGGTGCCAACCTACCTTCGTCGTGTGGTCGGGGACTACTTGACGGATAGGGCCGTCATCTACCCCGGTCAGAGCGGAGAATGGAACCGGCGAGAGATGTCGTGCGGTGTTCCACAGGGATCGGTTCTAGGACCGGCCCTGTGGAACATCGGTTACGACTGGGTGCTGCGCGCCGACCTCCCTACCGGCGTCAGCGTAGTTTGCTACGCTGACGACACGCTGGTACTGGCACAAGGGAGGTCGCACGAGGCGGCGGCCGAAAACATGACACGCGGGGTTGCGATAGTCGTGGATAGGATCCGGCAATTGGGTCTCGAGGTGGCATTGCACAAGTCCGAGGCCATGTGTTTTCATGGGCCTCGGAATGCGCCACCGTCGGGATCCCTACTGACGGCAGGAGGGGTTTCCATCGGCGTCGGGTCGACGTTGAAGTACCTAGGACTCGTCCTCGACAGCCGGTGGAACTTCGTGGAGCACTTCCGACGTTTGGCTCCCAAACTGGAACGGACAGGGGCTGCCTTCAAGCGGCTCTTGCCCAACCTGAGGGGTCCAAACGCCTCCTGCCGGAGGCTATACGCGGGGGTCGTGCGGTCCATGGCCCTTTACGGGGCCCCGGTGTGGGCGCGTTCTTTAAGGCGGCAAGCCGCCCACTACCTGAACGCGCCCCAAAAGGTGATAGCCATAAGGCTAATCCGGGGGTACCGCACGATCTCCGGCGAGGCAGCTAGCCTCCTTGCCGGATTGCCGCCATGGGATCTGGAGGCGATAGTCCTCGCGCGCCTGCATGAATGGCGCGCGGAGGCACTACGTCGGGGGGAAACTCCGCTGCCGCGGCAAATTGCCGCTCAGCGGACAGACCTCCGGCGTGATATCATGGCGACATGGAGAGAGCGACTGTTGCAACCCCGTGCAGGGCACGCTACCATAGTGGCGATAAGTCCCCTCTTTGAGGAGTGGCTAGAGAGGCGCCACGGCGCCCTCACCTACCGCCTGACGCAGATCCTCACCGGACACGGTTGTTTCGGGAGGTTCTTGCACCGAATCGGGCGGGAGGAAACGCCCGGGTGTTTCCACTGCGAGGATCGTCCGGAGGACACGGTGGAGCACACCGTAGAGGTCTGCCCCGCTTGGGCGGAGCACCGCCGTGTCCTTGTAGCGGCGATTGGCGGCGGCGATCTCTCGCGTCCGGCCCTGGTTCAAGCCATGGTCCGGAGTGAGAGGGAATGGGAAGCCGTCACCACCTTCTGTGAAGCAGTCATGCTAGTGAAGGAGGTGGCGGGACGTGAGAGGGAAAGAACCTCACGTCCCAGCCGCCGCGGGAGACGCCCTGGGCGTCGGGGGTCACGTGGTGGCTCCCGGCCACCGTAGGCGCGGGCCTGTGGACGGCGAGTTATGGGCTAGCTCGCCGTCCGGCCGTCTTATGACGACAGGCCGTGTCGACGGCGCGTTCGTGTTCCACGCGCGCCTCAAAGAGATGTCAGTAACCGAGTAGGGGTCCGCATGGGCCGATGCCTGCCAGAGCTGCGGGACTGTTCGAAAGAGATACCGTGGCCCTGGAACACAAAGGGCAAAGAAGGAACATGGATGGGTTTTAGTCAGTACAAGTCTGACACTCCCTTCCGCTCCGCCCAGAGTGGGGGGGGTCATTTGATGATTTCCCATCCAAAAAAAAAAAAAAAAAAAGTATGGGGTTCCTTTTCAAATTACCTCAAGGACTAGATAGGAAAAGGCAAAACGAATGTAGAAGATTATGATTACGATGTATCAACGGTTTTGAAGTAGAAGAATAACGTACGAGATAGCTGATTATGTGTTTGTACAATCACATTATAGCGAAGTCTAAACAGAAAGGCAGGATCCTAGCAAACGACCCAAGAGCTGGACTGACCCGACACTATACCGAAGACACCCCGGACGGCAGCCTGTACGAGATTAGGATGGCTCTGAAACAGCTTAAAAACAACAAAGTACCGGGTGATGACGGAATTACACCCGAACTCCTAAAGGCGGGTGGAAAATTGGTACTTAACTTACTAAGGCCCTTCAGTAGCTGTTTGATTCCGTCATACTCGAGGGGAAAACCCCACAGGCATGGTGCAGGGGTGTGGAGACAGGAGACCGAAGAGCTGCCCCTCTGTTTAGCGTTTGTGGACTACGAGAAAGCCTTCGATTCGAGCGAGACTTGGGTTGTACTGCAGTCTCCCCAACAAAAACGCTACCATGTCAGTCCGACTTTAGGACCAGACCTCGGAATCTATCCTATTTTTTAACAATAGAGAGTTTTGTTGACCGATAAAAGTTACTGATACTTCCCGAGAATTTGTGAGATTAGTCAAATTGAGCTTTATTCGTGAGATAGAGGTTTCTGACAGAGAAATCCAGTTTTAGTGCCACTGATTTTAAATTTTGGTGGGCATTTTCGATTTTGGTGGGCGATTTTCAATTTTGGTGGCCACACTAGACTTTGAATTAAAATATCTCAAAAAATTACCGAGATATTCTGAGACCAAGAGGTCTCAGAATATCTCGAAGAAGAGAAGATCCTTCAAGCTTGGACTTTCTATTCTTACACCAGATCCTTATTTTTCACGAAAACTAAAGAAAAAACTGAGCCACCAAAATTGACAAAAAATGAAATTTGTTGATATTCACCCCAATGATACCTACCTACTGATGTCGAACATGTATAAATATTTTCTAGATTTTTTTGTCAGTTTACCCAGTAATAAAAAGACAGATAAGTAGAGCGGTGTACATCAAATCACACGTTCTATTAAGTAAAATAATTATCGAAATTTCGGTCCCAATCGACAAATAATCACAGAACTCTTTGAAATTCAAAAATATGTATCTATTCCACTGGCTAATACGCTTGATTAACCAAAGTGCGATTACTGAGGCGTGTTAATACTCCATTTAAAAATACATTTGTTCAAATTAAGAACGTTTGAGCGATACGACTTCAAAGGAGGATGGCATTAATGCATACCGTATGTGAAATAATTGAGCAGGCTTCTTTAGCACTAGACTATATAATTTAAACGGATGGATAGGCAATTCGTACTCTTTTATGCCCATTCTCCTTTTTGTCTCACGGTGACTCGTTACCCTTGACTATGACCAGTTTAAATATAACATCAGTCCTATGATGCCCGAAGGTTTAGGCAGAGGTGTACCTAATAGCATCCACATTTCGCCAGTTATCTTTAAGTCCCATGTAATAGGGGGCGAGCCTATTGCCATCAACTGTCACAAATCCAGACTCCGTGGCTGCTTCTGAGAAATTCCTGGTGGAAAGACCCAATAACACTTTGCCTAAAATTGAACCGAGGACCTCATGCTCAGCAGCCGCGCTTGCGACTACTCGACCAACGAGGCAAAAACTTGAACTGTCAAAATTGTTAAAACTAGAAATATTCATATCTAGCGACAGACACAATTCGGACGAATGGCGACGTTATTCAAAAGAAAAGTGTCACAAACTAACTAATAAAAAAAAAAAAAACTATTTTACGGTCAGGCATCAAGGCCCATAGTGTTACCCCTGCCAGGGCTGCGGGACTGTTCGAAAGAGATACCGTGGCCCTGGAACACAAAGGGCAAAGAAGGAACATGGATGGGTTTTAGTCAGTACAAGTCTGACACTCCCCTCCGCTCCGCCCAGAGTGGGGGGGGTCATTTGATGATTTCCCATCCGGAAAAAAACAAAAAAAAAGGGCCCATAGTCTGTTAGTATTACATCTTACTTAAAAAACTATATTAGTAACATGCAGGAACAATAAAAAAGAAAAAAAGAGAAAGAAAATCACAGTCACAGGAAGGTTAAAGGGTGGTTGGGTGGCTAATGAGTAGTCAGAATGTCACAGCATTAGCATTCTTATATCACTCAAAGTCCGCACACGATGTTACTTATTAACGTGTTATTAACTAGTATAGATTGTTTGCTTACAATATGTTACTAGATAATTTATATTCTTGTAAATGGTCGTAATGAATTACTTAAGATACGTTTTTTTTTAAACCTTGCCCCACTCTGGGAATTTCTCGTGTATGCGTTTACAAACATTTAAACTCACATACACAAACAGCCAGCCCCGGAACAACTATCTGTATACTTGTGTATTTTAATTAGTATCTTATTGTTTGCGTCATGTAAACCTAAATGATCTCTTCTTATTTGCATAAATCTTTGGTAGAAAAAGGTTATTATTGAATCAGATAGATCGTAAAGATTAAATCGTCAAAAAATAAAGGAACACAACACCATGACTCATTATTAACAATATCAAAACAGATTAAACACACAAGATTATCGTGTTGACCGCTAATATATCTTTAAGTAGACAGAATGGAAGCAAAGAAAACAATTTATATGTTGTGTGAGGTGAATAAAACATCAGTTACCGAGAAATATTACACATATAGCCAGATTAATGGTGCTAAGAGAAGACGGCCATATTGGACTGGGAGCGTGGAACAAATATAATTGGTTAATGTACCACTAATGAGATAATAGGGCTTATGTCTTTTGTGTATATCAGCATGAATAGCGAGAATATTTAGGGCGATATAATATGAGCTTGTTTCAGCATTATTTAAGAAAGTTAAGACCTCGGTTGAACTCTTATCAGATTCGTAACTACGCATGAAGATAATGCTTATGAAATTATAAAATCGGGTTTCATAAATAAAGTTAGTAATTTTCAACGAACTGTATTTTGAAACCCGAATTTATGTTTCTTCTAATCCAATCAAGGGCTTACACTTAAACTGAAAAATCCATTGATACTGTGTGATTATTTAGAATCTCACAATCATATGACAATAAATTGATGAGGTAACCCATACCATAATCCTTGCAGTCTGGTTAAAAAGCGATTTCTTTCTTATTATGTGTCTAGTCTCTGAATCTATCGGTAACAAAAAAAAGAATCAGACCGATTGATTTGACGATTCTTTGGATGTTTAAAAAAAAAAGTTCATCATTTCATGCATCCATGCTCCCAGTCTAAAACTTATGCAGTCGCGACACGCGGTGTGTACCAACCGATTTAGGACATGGCGGGCGATAGGAATTATTATCAAACATTATTTTTTATGCGCCATGACAGACGACGCGTTGTGGTGGGGATAATGTGCCTTTGAGCAATAAATTGAAGAATATTAGGAGGGATAGACATGAGAAAGTGACGTTTGCAGATCATGTTATGGGAATACACGTCTGCCTCGTTGATCTAGCGATCTCTAACGCCATTGTTGATTTTCTCTATCATGTGGTTAGTTCCTAACCTGGTGTGAGTTATTTTTTTTTATGCCGCCCATGGGCTTCTGACTTGGCTTAACATATAAAGATATAACATATTTACATATCAACATAACAAGAAATATCTCTCAGGCATGCTGGTTCCCTCACCGAAGCAAGTGATGATTATACAATACGCACATGAATCCGAAAAAATCAGAGGTGCGTGCCTTGGGTTCGAACTCGAGACTGAGAGATGACTTGGCAGTCCGACGGTCACACCACTAGGCTGTCACTGCTTTTGGTCTTGGTGAGGTCTTGGGATAGATTGTCAGGTAGGGTTAGAAAGTAATATTATGTTTTCAGGACTTTATCTGTTCTGTTTTAATAGGCTTCCTAAATATTACATAGAACTTAAACTTGATTGGTAAAATCTGGGTGCACTATTAGGTACACCACTGTCTAAACCTTTGAGGTTTACAAACATGTTGTTATAGTTTAGAAATTGATGGTAAATTCAACATGATTTTCAGTCTTTTTACTTCCCCTGGGGCTGCAGTCTCGACATAGATATCGACAAAAATCGGTCGTTAAGTCATAACGATGTCAAATTTCTTTAATAGATTTTCAACCTTAAGTTTTCGTGATAAAGTTGAAAATCTATTAAAGAAATTTGACATCGTTATGACTTAACGACCGATTTTTGTCGCTATCTATGTCGAGACTGCAGCCCCTGGTTAGACACTAACCACACGATAAGGACTGATTTTTACTTCATATCTTTATTTTATTTCCCACTCATGTCTTGATGTTAAATCTGACATTGGCAGAATTTTCGACATCGGCACCTATTGCTTAGAGTAAAATTTAATAGAATAGAGTGTGTATGGAATGAAAGAGGAAAATTAATGAAGTGTGTATGGAACAGAATAAATAGAGCCTTACAAACAATTTATGTTTTGTATTCCAACAAAACTATAACTATTTGTTATGTCATAATATAGTGAAAATATAAAAAAAGATCTAAAAATATTCATATCTACAACATCCCATAACCGCACCACCCCAATGAAAATTATTATGAAGTATTATTTTTTATCCGCGGTGATGGACGGGTTATTATGGCGCTTGGCAATATAGGCCAACAGTCGCTTAGTGATTTTTTACTTTCATGGCAACATTTTGTAGGCTGCCATGTTGTGTGTATGGGGTTTTTCACTGTTAGAGCACCGGCTATTTGTTGCTGAGGGCCTGTAAACGACTTACGTTCCGTTATATTTTGCGCTATTGAAGCAGGATTTTGGTTGAAGCCGCGTGTGTGAATAATACATGGTATGTAGTTGTTTGTAAAATGATTTGAGTTAAGTGTGAATGGTAGGCGTATTGGTGTAACTTTGAGGTAACGCATGCTTTTGAAATAATTATCTGTAGCATAGATAATGGTTCGGAGTAATGACAAATTAGTCTGAATATTCACTCACGCTCATTAGAGTACCTATTTATAGATTTGTTTTCTTAGTGGACTGGACTAATGTGAGTCTTAATTTTAGCACAAATACAAAGATGTACTCAGTTCACTATCTCGTAATTATGAGATAATGGTTCTTTTATGCAGGTCAAGACTTACTACTGAAATAATTATATTCAAATACCTACTTCACGAACTCTAATAAAGTAAACACCCTTTTGCAATTAATCATGAATAAAACCTTGTATTAATAAAGAACAAACCCACTCACAAGTTAAAAGCCAACAAAACTTCGTCTAAACCGCGCTCAAAATATCTGAACTCAAACCGAAAACTCATCAAATCTTGACGTATTAAAGGCTGATATAAAAATTTTCGACAAAAGCGGAGTCGCCGGTAAAGTTTCACAATTAAGCCGTCGTGGTATCGTATCGTTCGACTTTTGTTAGCGAATTTATTAAAACCTTGCTCGCGATATTTTGTTACAGCTTTTGGGATCCTTTGGGTAGAGACTATTTGACTTTTAAAGACCTCGGTAACAACGAATTTACATATTTTATATGTATACACAGAAGATTCTTTTATATGTACAAGTGCTGCACGTGTAAGAGAATCCTTTGTTAGATCATGATTATCTGCCTAAACTTTATCCAAACTATGTTGGGGTCGGCTTTCAGTCTAACCAAATGCAGTTGAACACCAGCAATTTCACAATCAGTCGTTATATAAATGGGCTTTCATAGTCGCCTAACGTCTGAAAGTCTAGACAAAGTACTTATTTTTGTCAACGATAACGATGGTTAAAAACAGCAAAAATGTATTAAATTGAGCTATCAAAAACTACTTTTGAAAGTCGTATTAGAAATATGAAGTGCTTTGAAAACCCATCGCCCTCTGGTATTTTAACAGTTTTAATAGAGGCTCAAAATAATTCGTAGTTTGAAATTAATGCCCAATAATTCATGAAAAAGCTTTTGACACACTTCACGACGGGAGACATGGTCTTTTTTTAAATTGGCCAACGTATTAAAACTTATTATCGCTGATATTACTAAACCACAAAAAGATTCAGCCCTTTTGTCATGTTTTCAATACATAATCATAAACAGAACCATACGTAGCGAGAGGGGTACCCCAAGGCTCCATCTTTGTTCCCCGGCGAACTTCGACGGTAAACAATGAGTTCCTAATTAATTTCGTCTTTGAAGGTGTGCGTGCGACCAACTTCTAAATATTATATTAATTTCTCGAATTTTACTTTAACACGGGAAATTTAATTTACGAAAACACGTTAGTATTATCAGTTGGCAAGAATGTATGTTCTGTTACTTTTGAGTTGTTTCAATGTATTTTGGAAAGGGTTTATAATGTTTGTCATAGAATACAGACACTAACATACAGTACAGCATGGTGTAAAACATTGAGCTTTAGAAAAAGTTGCTATTTGAGTTTGGGGTTATGGAGAACAGAGTGTAAATTTAAGATTTTATTTATCAGGTACAGTGTTCTTGTTTTAGATGTCAGCTGTTTTAACTTATCATCTACCTGATATTTTCTTAACTGTGTTGGAGACGGCTTCCAGTCCAACCGGATGCAGCTGAATATCAGTATTTTACATGGAGCGACTGCTTATCAGACCTCCATAACACAGTTAGTGTTGGGTTATACGATAACCCATGGTAAGACTGGTTGTCAGACATTCGGGCCACTGACTTACTGGGCGACGGGCATTCGAGCGACTGTCAAAGATCTATAATTGATGGCCGGGACCAAAAGTTGTTTCAATTATAAAGATCAATTTGGGTATTTCTTTTGTTTGCTTTGCAAAAAAAAAGTAATTTGTGCAAATTCATTTACAATCTAGCAAAAAACTGAACTAAAAGGACTCTCTCTTGAGAATCTTCTTGAAAATAAGTCTTCAATTTTAGTCGGAAGGTGTACAAATTCAAATTATCTTGAAAAAGAAAGGAATACTTTAGACTTGTTCTCAGTATCTCCTTGTAAACGATATCGTAGACTTTAACTAAGACAGGTTTATGAAGAAAATTGCTGTAATTTGAGGGCACGTAATAATTTTAAGTTGATTAAGAAAAAAAACAAAAGGGCTTGGAATTAATTGTGTAAGGGCGAGGAGTAAACGTTTTATAACAAAAAAAATATACTGTAGTAACATTTGAATGTAAGAAATAAAAGTGAGGATCGTTTTAAACCTAATATATTGACAATATTATTATAGTGGTACACAAAGTAAAGCTGCAGTTTAATCAATACCGATAGAACACACTATAATCTGAATGTTTTTGCAAAAATCTAGGACACTAAAAAAATCTCAACCTTCCTCAAATCTTAAATCATCAAAAAAATAGATCAATTCCCTAAAACAAACCCCATTCACAGAAATAACAAATCACAGTTGTCATTTTAATATTAATTTATGAAAATAATCTTTTTTTTTTTCAATTTCGGATGGTTTCTGCGGATAATACGCAATCAGCAAAACAATTAAAGCCTGGCCGAAAAGGTCGGGACTTTTATTTTTTTCCAACCCTTTTACCTGATCCCCGGCTAATAAATCCGTTGAGGAAAATTTTGGTGCAAGCGATGAGAGGGTTAAAGACTGTTGTTTCCGTTGGAGGTTTGATTTCACCACTGAAGTTTTTTGAGCTTGATCCAATGGTGGAATAAAAATGTCTTCAAAATGGAGTCAAACGTGGCTAGGACTGAGTGGATGTGGGTGGCGGACCAAGTTTTTTGGCGTAGTTTGGTAGAGGCTATGTTCAGTTTGATACAATGGGTGTAAAAATGCCCTCAACGAAGCCAAAAGGCACTTGTTCTCGCCCTCTAGACCTGGGAATCATCTAGTTACTGAGATAAGTGGGGCTCAAACTTCCATCTTTTACTTAAGTTTTTAATGGTATACCTTTACTTTAAATACCTCTATGACCTCTGTAATGTCCAATGCATCCACCAGCACAATGTTTTGAGCGACGTTACATTGAATCCTACGTAAAAACGTGATTTTTCAAAAAAATTATCGTTTCCCAGCAATATTTTTTGAGTAGTTACTTAATTTGATATAGAGAATGCTTGGTTGACGGCTTCATGAACGGTCCGTTTACACCTTGTATTTGGAAACTCCATATAACATCATCTTCATCTTCATTCTTATCACAATTCTATTAGTGATTGCCTCAGTGCGTATTCTTCCTCTGTATGTGCTGCTTCTTATAGCGATTCATAATCATACTCAAGGACTCAAGGATATTTGATTTTCAACACACTTCTCCTATTTGATTGTTTGTCAACAAACATCATTACATGACATCCCACTTTGATGTACTGTATCAAAATTAATCAGTCTTTCGCGAAATAGTTACTATTTTATCACTATAATTATTTGAATACACGAGATTCTGATTCTCTGATATTAAATCGAAGTTAGAAATTACCTTTGCTACTTGTTTAATTAACTTCAGATATTGAAATAGTTAGCTGAACTTTACGGAAGGAGATTGTTAACAATATTGCAGTTCGCACTTTGATTGTAATTTATCAAATAGATGTGGTTTGTGATCCAAGAGTCCATAACCAAATACTTTCTTAGAGTAAGCTGTTTATTTTATTGTTTGTTGGATAATTTAATTTGCAAACCCACTGATTAAAAAAGAAGAATTTCAAAAAGAAAAGGGGGCCTTTTTTTTTTTTTTTTTTTTTGGATGGGAAATCATCAAGTGACCCCCCCCACTCTGGGCGGAGCGGAAGGGAGTGTCAGACTTGTACTGACTAAAACCCATCCATGTTCCTTCTTTGCCCTTTGTGTTCCAGGGCCACGGTGTCTCTTTCGAACAGTCCCGCAGCAAGAAAAGGGGGCCTAAAACGGTTGTTAATCATAATAAGATAATAATATGAATCACATTAAATTTCTTAAAAGGGTCACAGATTCTGTTAAAGCGGTCATTTTAGGCCCAATTTTTTTTCCTGTTTTGATTACTGATGTAGCGAAGTTGTTGTTGACGTAAAATCGTGATATATTTTTTAATGAAAACTCGTCGGGAAAGTGCAAATCCACGGAACTAGCATTGGATAATTCCGCGTATCTGAAAAATTTTGAAAATTTCAATTACGCATTGTCGTAGCGACTAAATCAATGAATTTGATAGATTTCTACTGTTAACAATACTTAGAACACATGAATTTTTACTATTCATGTAAAAATGAGGTCAAAAATCGTTGAAATAAAAAATATATAAACTTATAACTTTCCCCTGTAAACCTACACTTAGTGATGATACGCGCACTTTACATATGGTAGATTCACGGATTTGCACTATCCCCGACGAACTGTCACTTTTATAGACTGACGTTTTTGACAAACTTCTCTCTACTACCACTAAACTTAACGCGGTAATTAACAAATGCAAATGAACTAAACTTAAAGATAAAATTTTTATGTTATCAAACTCTGTGGTACTCGTAGCTCCTAAAAACTGCAAATAAACCGATGAACATTCAACCGCTTATCCAACAAACTTGCACCACAAAAAAATGGAAGGAAACGCCGACAAAGCGATATAAATGTTTTATTGTACTTTTGTAACTGAATTGCATATCAGGCTTCGTGTTTTATTAATAACGACGAGTCCAACGTTGGGCGTGGGCTTATGTGGGTGCGGATTTGTGTGTGTATCGGTATTAATACCTGTGGAATAATTAAAATGCGAGGTGTACTTGTAAGTGTTTTTATCGCTTTGTGTTGTAAATTGACGGGATGGGTTTTTTGTTGTCAGCATAGCAGCTGTTTATGAGTTTTTAATTTGTTTGATCTCTGAATTTTATTAATTTTAATGCAGCCAGATAAACCTCGCAGGAGATGGCGGGACGAGCTGGACAAAACCAACGATCAGTGGTCCACATTGGCCCTGGATCGAAGAATTTGGAGGTCATTGGGAGAGGATGACACAGGCTAACAGTAACAGTAATGCAGCCAGATTGTAACTTGGTGCAATAGCTGGATTCTTGCATAATGCAAGCAGTTTATTGCTTTGATTATGCCTCGTTGGTCTATCATGAGAGCGACTGCTGACCATGAGGATCTGGCTTCGATTCCCAGGTCGGACAAATTGTAATTAGATTTTTCTACCAGGAATTTCTCGGTAGCAGCCACAGAGTCTAGAATGATGCCTGGCCGATGGCAATTTGCCTGCGCTCTATTAAATATGACTTAAACATAACTGGCGAAATTGTACTATTGGGCACACCGCCTAACCCTTCGGGGATTAGTGGCGTGATGTTATGTTATGCTTGTTGTTGTGCAATGTTCAAGTATATGTGCTTTTGCATGATAATCCGTCTATCATACAGTTTCTAATCTCATAAATAAGTTGATAGCACACAAACACCACCAAAGCTACCACTACTAATTTTATTCGTTACTTCTGTAACTCATCTGCATACTCTTTTTTCTAAGTGTGTTTGGGTCGGCTTCCAGCCTAACCGGATGCTGCTGAATACCAGTATTTTATATAGTTCGACTGCCTATCTGACCTCCACGACTCAGTTATTACTGGGTAAGACGATACCTCTTGCTAAGACTGATGGTTGTCAGACTTTCGAGCCACTGACTACCTGTAACGACTGTCAAAAATCTACAATTTGACAGCCGGGACCAACGTGCGGTTAAACGTGGTTTTGCGAGGCTTGGAGGAAACTCGGTATGTAATGATGGTCACCCATCCACAGACTGACCTTGGCAAGCGCAGCTTAACCTTGAAGATCGACCCGAGTGGCTGGTATTATTTAGCCACGAGCTTCTCCTCCTTTGCTACTTCTGTAACTATTTGGTAAAATATATTGCTTATAAAAAAATAAGTTAGTGGTTTACTTTACGAACACTTAATGTTAGCCATATTGATATCCCGCCTTTTCTGGGTGCCAATATTTATCCAAGGACCCATTTCTCCCTCCAAACAAATTCTCATTTTAAATCAGCTCCTTATAAACACGTCACGAAAACCTCAGAGATCCAACATGGTCGTAATGTTAGAGATTTCCCGCAGCTTTATCATGCAGCGGAGCCTTAAGTGTAAGACGACGTATATATAAATTTTGTTTATCACTAATAGGCGACTCTCGTACGTCCACGGAATATAAATATGGCTACTCTATTGTCACTAAAGCCGGTAAGAAGTATGGCGACTTGAGGCTTTGCGAATTTGGATGTGGGCCTTGAGATTTTTATTTTGAGTGATGGGCGTTAGATTTTTTTGGCGAGAATTGTTTGTTTACTAATTCATTATGCTTTCTTTTTGGCAACTAAAATTAGTAACATAACATTAATTGATTTCTCCTTAAAAATGTAACATGTTGAATAATGTTAAATGTAGTTAGACTTGAACACAAAGTATAAAAGATGAGCAAGCGCGCCTAAGTTAGATTCCCAGAATTAAGAGTGGTATTAAAAATGGTTGAACAATTCAGTTTATCGCTTTCTTATATACACAAAATATTATTAATATTGTTCGAAATGTGTTGTCTTTGTGTATTGTATTGTGTTGTGTTGTGTTGTGCGTGTGTGTGTTGTATGTGTAGTGATTGTAATAATCATGAGGATCTTCTTCTTTTTCTTCCTTTCGATGGTACGTTTTATCAAATCACTAGGTTCCAGGAATTGAAATCTTTAATCGCAGCGTCAGTAGCGTTTAGCAGTTTACAAAATAATGTCGAGGTGCAGGAACACATGTTAGTAATGGTCTGACGATTATTGGAAGTTTGCAAATTGGCAGGCATCATTAATTTACAGAAAGCCACATGACTTCGGTCATCCTGCAGGATCGATATAATTCTGAGGTATCAATCCCGGGTCATCATCTGCCTGGCCTTTTCCCAACTATGTTGCGGTCGGCAGTCTAAGCAGATGCAGCTGAATACCAGTATTTTACATGCAGCGACTGCCTATCTGACCTCCGCAACTGAGTTAGTACCGGGTAATACGATAGCCCTTGGTAAGACTGGTTGCCAGACTTTTGGGCCACTGACTACCGAGTCCCCGAGTATTCCGAGTATTGATCGAAATTCTATACCAAGATTAATTCTAAAGAAAAGTAAAGTTGGAGAGGACATTTCGAAATCAAGTTACCCCAGATTTAAACTCAAAGTAATGAGGCATTAAAAAAACGGACGATAAGACCAAATTATCTCGACTAGAACCGATCATAAACCCAAGCTGTGTGAGTCTGTGAACCTAGAACCCAGCCTTAAAAGTAAAAGCCTACCAAATAACCTACTTTGCCCTTAACACTAAAATAAAACAGACCTTTTCCCAAAAAAACTGCCTACATTAAGGCCTTAAGTTGTACTTAAAAGGTCATTAACTAATTTAAAGGTAGTCTTTAAAGTTATAAAACTTTTTACTACCTTTGACGTTATTTTTTTCATGACGAGTTTTAACGACGTCGTTCAAGAAAATGGTACCCTCCCTTTATAGGTTTATTTAATTATTTTTTATTTATTCTAGCAATTACCTAATTATGGGGGCTGTTAGCTTCATGGCGAGTTATTTGCCATAATGTTTTAGGTGATGTCTTGGGAGTTCAGGAAAATCTGTACCTAATTTCATAGTGGCACACGGCAGTGGAAATTTACTCAGCTGTTAATGATGTTGATATTGTTTTAGATGGCTATGTTGGGGAAGTGTTTGTTGGTTGATTACCAGAGATACGGGTTTTGCAAATTTAGGTATAAGAAGCCATTGTTCTTTGCTTTCAAAACGGTGGCGGAATCGTTGTGAAGAAACTGGCGTGAACCAAAAATTCTAAGATATTTATGTGAGATCTACCAAAACGCACTGGCCTCATGTGGTGGTTTACAGTCAACTTAGTTAGAGAGGAGGCCTGAGTCCAGCAGAGGGAACAGTAAAGACTGATCATGCTTTTACTTTGTTTGCTATAGAATATCTTCCGAGAAATGACTTTGGAAAATCGATAATATGACATAACATCATGCCTGTAATCCCCGAAGGGTTAGGCAGAGGTGTACCTAATACATATTACACCCATATTTCACCAGTTATGTTTAAGTCCCTTGTAACAAGGGGCGAGTCTATTACCATCAACCGGGCACAAATCCAAACTCCGTGGCTGCTACTGAGAAATCCCTGATGAAACAAGCCAATAACACTTTACCCGACCTGGGAATCGAACTTAGGACCTCAAGCTCAGCAGTCGCGCTCGCGATCACTATACCAACGAGACAGACAGTGGAAAATCCACTCAAACAAAATGTAAAACTTTCCATGGTACTTTAGTATAATTTCATAGACAATCTCTTACTGAAGATACCCTTGAACCTGATTTGGGAGAAAATAAACGATTATCAAATCCCTTTCATCTTCATGCGAACACAAGGACCAAAGGTGTACCTAACAAAAGAGAAAAAGGACCAAAACTTCACAATGAAGGTCTCATTAAAAGTTTTTCGAGGGAATTAAATAACGTCTCCGAAACGAATCCGTTTACTAGGTAAAGTTTTTACAAAGTTTTTACAAAGTTTTGTATGAAAGTAATTTTGAAGTGGGGTTTTAGTTCTTAAACCCTTAGTGGTATTAACAAGCAGTTTATGTTTATACAGGGTGTATTTTTAAACGTGGGCAATACTTTAGGGGCGTTTAGTACTCATGAAAATAAGCAACTTTTACTAAGGAACCGACCATGAAATCGCGAAAAAAATATCAGCTGCTCCACACATTATTGCTCGCGTAACTCGAAAAAATGTAGGCATTTGCAGATTTTTTAAATCATATTTCATAGTTAGCCCCATAGTAAGAGTTGCTCATATTTATGAGTACTTTACTCCCTTAAAGTATTGCCCACGTTTAACCAAACACCCTGTAGTGTAATTGTCTGGTCGTTATTTTGTGGTGTTGCTTTTAATTTAGTTATTTTACTGCCTCTTGAGTTGCGATTATTGAAGCAAGAGCGCTACTGCGAAGATGAGTTCTCGGGGTCCATTCCATTAGGGATTTCTCAGTTTCTTCGTCGTTTTTTAATGCCTGCTTAAGAGCGTTAACGTGTTACGGCATTTCATACAAACTTTCAAATGATTTTTTTCGAAATGTCTGAACCGATTTTAATGAAAGTTTGACACACATAAGCAAAATATATAAGTCTGAAAACTTGACAGAAAACATTTTCTAAATACAGTGTTACAGCTAAATTAGACCGATTTTAGATTTTCCATAGAAACAGAAATTTACAATTATCTTTTAAAAACGACATTTTGAAAAGTTCTCTGTCAAGGATCCTGCTTAAGCGTACAAAGTTTAATTAAAATCGATTCAGTCATTACGAAAAAAATCACTTAAAAGTTTGTATGAAATGCCGTTAGGCGTTAACGCTCTTAACCTAATGTCAGATTTTTTATGCCACCCATGGGCTTCTGACTTGGATTTACATGCCGTCGATAAACATCTCTCAGGCATGCTTGTTTGGTTTCTTCACCAAGTGATTTATACAATACGCACATGCATCCGAAATATCAGACGTGCGTGTCTTGGGTTCGAACTTGAGACCTGTGACTTGGCAGTCCGACAATCACACCACTAGACCATCACTGGTTAGTTTCTTAGTTATAGCCCTTAGTCTGCATTTGTGAGTTGTTGGTTGCTACACGCTCAGCCTCTGACTAAAGTAAAAAGCATGTTTTAGACTTGGTGCACGGCTACCTGACCATTCGGGGATTGCAGATGGTATGTGATGTTGTATATTTTTTTTTTCACTTGTTCACATTTTCTTTTTGCCTCTTAGGTTAGACAATTTCACACTAAAGACATAGATAGATATAGATATTGTTTTGATATTTTTTTACATCTAAATTGGTTAGGCTGTTACCAGTATGATGGTATGTCAATATCAAAATAGATACTTCTCTAATTGAATTTGAAAGCCAACCGCAATGCAGTTGGACATAGCGCGCCGAAATGAAATCGTGACGTAATTAAATGTGGACCATCGGTGGCTTCGCCAATAATTGTTATCAGCGGCGCCATCGCGCCATGTAAACCACTTGTGACGAGTGTAAATTGACAAGTCGGAATTGTTATTGGGCGTTTTTTATAGGTCGAACACAGTTCAGCTGTGGTACAAACGCCAGCACATCAGGCTACCCAAAACTGTCAATTCTTCCCAATCAATCTTGAACCTAATGCTTTAGCGATAAAGTTGAAAATCACTTTGCGACACCGCAATTCCATTTTGAGTGCCAACATGCCATAAGTCTCGCTTGTGTTGCGTACTGCACCTAACGTAGTAGCAAATGGACTAAGAGTAGTGTTGCTGCTTCTAAAATCACACAGTTCTCTAAAATTATAACTTCATCATAGAGTATAAATAAACAATGTTATGTTATTCTACACCCTGTACCACCTCTCAAACCCACATGATCGCAACCAAAATAATTACGCCAATTTAATTACAAAATAATAATTAATTTGTTCTTGTCATTGGTTTGACCGACGTTATCGTTGTGTGTGTAACTTTTGTTATTGAACGTAACGCATTATTGTAAACCTATATGGTTATCATACTGATTTCATTATGTAATAAACGTTTTATATCAAAATAAGGGTCAGAAGGTCAGGTCTATACAAATGGGCAAAATCGCACGCAAACATTGACATGAGACACGTACGGTGAGTGCAAACGCGTCTAGCATTTGTTTTGTTCGGTCTTCACGAAAAAGTTTATCACTTTTGAACTTTGTCACATAAAACTCGTTCGTTGACGCGTACCTAACTTTTTTGATGTCTCCATTAGTATTGTACAGTAGAGACCATAAGTGCAGTAGCAGTTTCACAAAACGATCGCATCAAAACAAGTCGCACTTACGACCTTTTTCCATAACAAATATTTTGCACACATACACGATCTCGTATATCGCTCTCTTTCATAATTATCTAGTCAGAAAGAGTGCGATATAATGATCATTTGCCTTAGTGACAAGCCTGTCATGTCGTGACGGAGTATTAAGTTAGTGATATTTAATTTCAAACAAACAATTATGTGTCTATCTGGCTTAGCGGTTAACGCTATAGATAAAATGTCTCGCACTGTATACTCTGCGTTCGAACCCAAGTGACATTACTCTTTTTGTGTTTTAATTATAAATGATACGTTAGACCCGATGAGATATGTTTTTCTAAATATTAGTTGGAACTTATTATTAACAAAAAAGATGAGGGTGAATGTGAAACAAAATAAACTTCTGGATTGAACAAAGTAGTTAGTTATGACGTTGTTAGTTGGTGAACTTTGTTTCGAGCGTTTTTGTTATTATTACGATTAGCGTATTGTTTGATTGTCTTTATTCAAGATGCAAGCTAATATTAGTATTGATGACAGGGCAAATATTGTCACTTTGCGTAAAAATGGGCTTAATATTTCTCAAATTTCAACTGAAACTGGCTTAAAATGTGTAAGTTATTTTTAAAAATTATAATTATTATGATGATAGTTGTGGTGTGTGATTTTCTTATTATTAAATAAATTGCTAGTTGCAAGTGTGTAATCATATTTTGTTGTTTTTTAGAAATTCTGTTAGCCGTTGGGTAAAAAGGTTTGAGGAAGAAGGTAGTCTGAAGAGTCGTCTAAGAAGTGAACGGCCGCCGCTTATTAACCCGACTCAGCGACGTTTTATG
The DNA here is from genome assembly GCA_910589295.1 of Noctua janthe. Lineage (NCBI taxonomy): Eukaryota > Metazoa > Arthropoda > Insecta > Lepidoptera > Noctuidae > Noctua > Noctua janthe. The sequence goes on along the minus strand of OU342556.1, from coordinate 3,200,222 downwards.
GTGGAAGAATATGAAATAAATGGTTTCATTCCAACTATAATGTTTGCAGAGCAATTGGATACTACATTACAGACTGTTCGCCATGCATTCCATGCTGAAGGTTTACATCATCGGAAGCCAGCTAAAAACCATTTTTGACACAAAAACACAGGGAGGAAAGACTACGTTTTGCTCGAGATTATTTACATTTTAACTGGGAGGTGACTGTATTTTCTGACGAGAAGACTTTCAAGTCTTGCCAAAAGGAAGACTTAATTTATGGCGAAAAAATAATAATACTTAATTTAATAAGTAGACCGGGTAACTAAATATTTAGTAATATTAACATAACCGTAAATAAAAAAATAAAAAAATTAAGAAATAAATTTTAAATTTAATGATCTTAAATTGGGGTTTAGTTTCAATATTCTTTTCGTCAAGAAAATGAACACTTAAGCTATAACCTCAATACATTCAATGTGACGTTACATTAAAAAAACACGTTCATAAAGTCTAACTCATATATTATACTCATACTCATAGTATTCAATTAACTCTGCTGAATACTGATACCTATAATAAGCGGGTATCAATAATTATATTTGTGTTATTAGAATATCCTTTCCGTGTTATGTTATTCTTATTATGAATTGACTAAGTGGGTATACAACAAAAAATCTTATGAACGGTGATAAGAGAACTTTTTTTTGCCTAGATAGGAATGTGACGTCACATTCTCATAAAAGTTTGTTAATTTTATAAATAAATAAAACGAATAAACATTTTTGTTATCATTCAGCATGATTTTTTTATTTCCACCTTCCAACACCGAAATCATAAAATAAAAATCATTTAATGAGGTTAAATAATAATACAATAACTATCTAATATTTAACTTCTTATAAAAAATAAATAATAAGCATGACTATAATATTATAAATAAACATAAATACCTAACGACTTTCTGCTTAAAATACAAATATAATTAAGGTTTCAAAGAAACAAAAAACAGCCACACATTGTAATAACATGGATTCGAACTTGGACTTCATTGATCGTGAACCCATGCTCAGCCCAAACAGCTACCAACTCATGTTAATACTACGCGAATTTTAACAATGCAATGGTAAGAACAGGTCATCACTATGATGTGTATTCTAAATGCAACAGAAATATAATGCTATTTCGCGTAGTGTGACGACAGTTCATTAGTGTGTGTTATGTGTAGAATGTTGAGACATCACTCATACACGCACACGCACACACACTGCTGTATCGCGCTCGCACAGTTCATAGCAATGTAATCTTTAGCATGGTACTGCACTTTTGAGGTCTACTGTACATTATAAGAAAAGGTTAAGTACCTGGTAATAAATAATATTTGAGGTATTTTTTTCGGTTGTCAAATAATTGTGAAAAAGCCTATACCCACGGTATAGGTTTTTTCACAATTATTTTATCTCTGGCAGCAACACCTTACAGTAACGAGAATTCTGCTGAGAATCGAGATTCCTGCGATTTTGTTGACACTCTTGTCAGTGGCAGCAACTCAAGAGCAACCTTATCTTACCAGAAATAAAGATCACTATGATTTTACTGTGATTCAAAATCACAGGTGAGCGTGCGGTTTGCGTGTTGAATGGACCCAACCTTCTGTCCTTACTTATTCTTTGGTTTTACTCCAGCAAAGTACGCTAATTGAAATCCATTAGCTGACCACGCGGTGAGTTTAAAATTTCGAGGTGATTTTGATAAAACAGATCTGTTTTAGTCGCGATAAGTGATCTGCAAGGTATTGTGGCCATTGACGTTGAGTGGGTGAACATTTTTATAAACCCGACTTTGTTTTTATGGTTCCGTAGGTAAAGGTGGCCGTTGCCGGCGTGGGCCTGAGCCCACGTTGTCTCTTTGTTGACAGGCCAGTATTTCATTGAACCGTCTTAACCAATAAGTTTAACGGTAGTAAGAGTTCATCACAGACTTGCAACACCAAAGGCATTGTACATTCGTCATGATAGAGTCAAAGCTGAAATGTATCTCGTCAATGCCCTTCAAGGGGTCTAAATAGCACAATCATAATAGGATATTAATCATAATTCGTAAAATGGTTACAAAATGACAACTCATACTATTAACTGCGTCTACGAAACGCTTAAGAAACTTAACGTGATTCTTATTATTATTGTAGAACGACCAATTAAACTCGGTACAGGCAGCTAGAAGATAATAATTATAAGGCTAATCAAGCTGTCCTTTAAGCTGGTACAGTAACTAGGTGGCAATATTAGGTATAGTAGCAGTATTAGATATAATGATGGCAGGATTAGAGATGATGGCGCCTCTCCCATCCGCTTTGCACATCTCCGCACAGCTTCGGTGGATAAACTGTAGCTCTTACACATCTCCTCTCCTCTCCGCTTGCCACGTCTGCGCTCGTCTCCGTTTTGGTGGTGTGGGCTTTAAATATGGTGGCAATGTTAAGTACAGTTGCCGTATAAGATATGGTGGCAATATTAGTTATAAGTAGTTGCTGTATTGGACATGGTAGCAGTGTACGTATCTGTGGCAGTATTAAGTATAGTGGAAATACTCTCCCGGACGATCTGCTTCATAAAAAGCTCATATTATTATTCTTCACCAACGACCAATGAAAGTCGGTACAGGCAGCTAGAAGATCATAAAAAGGTTAATCTTCAAAATGTTTATAGATACCCTATAAACGGACAGGTTAACGTTAACACAAGTAATTGACCCGGTTATCCGGATCGTTAGGTTATCCTGTATACAGTTTATCCGGATTTTTTCCGCATCTTAATTATTATTGTGGCAAAAAGAGTGTAAAATGAGAGTAGATCGGTGTTCGGGAAGTTTGCTTGTTTATTTTTATATTTTGAGGTTACATTTTTCAATTTTGTTTTTTTTTTTGCAAGTTTATTTGCTATGGCAACACCTAGGAACATTCAGGGAAAATAATTTTTAAGCAAATTGACTGCCAACTTAAATTGTCTGATTAACCAAATTTTGACATGAAAAGAAAAATTCTAGTGCGAGCAGGGTTTGAACCTGCGACCTTCCGATTCAGTACACCGGACGTCTTCACCAATTAGACCATCGCACCCTGCTCACAACTCTCGAAATTTTCGTTCCCTACGCAGGGTTTGCGTATAAAAATATTAAAAAATAACCAAATTTTAATCACAAATCATTGAGTTGTATGAGATGGCTATCATCATCACCTCTTGCCCTTATCCCAATTTATTGGGAGCCGGCGGCGCAGCATGTCTTCTTCCTGAAGAAGTATGGAACTTCTCTATAAGTCATCATCACATGAGCCATCTGTAATCCCCGAAGGGTTACTAAGAGATGCTTAATAGTATGGAGCGACTGCCTATCTGACCTCCACAACCCAGTTGGTAATACGGTATCTATCACTGACTACCTGTAACGATTGTCAAAAATCTACCAATGCCACGCCTGTAAACCCCGAAAGGTTAGGCTGAAGTGTATCAATAAGTACACCTAAATTTCGCCAATTAAGTTATAAGTATTATTTAATAGGGGGCGAGCCTAATGTCATTAACCAGACACAAATCCTTACTCCGTTGCTGCTACTGAGAAATTCCTGAAGAAAAAACACAATAACACTTTGCCCGACCCGGGAATCGAAGCCAAGACCTCATGCTCAGCGCTTCGACTTTGCACTTGTGACCACTAGACCAACCCTGAAATGAAATTACTATATCACAGCAAATTGAAGAAGGCTGTGAATATGCTAAACATTTTTTACCCCAGATTGTCACCGCCGCATCAAGTTACCACAAACTGTCAAATTTTCCTATTAAAATTTTACCGTCAACATTTTACGGTTAGTACGGTCAGTTTCTGGTAACTTGATGCTCTGGCGACTGTACATACAGAGATTGCTACTGGTAACGAGAAAACTAAAAATAAAAATACCTAGAACTATAAAACAATATTGTTTACTAGATCCGCCATAATATCCCTAAGGATTGTCTGAAAGAAATGGGTTACTTGCTACATAATTGAACAAGGTATTGGAAGCTTTTTCTCAATATTCTTTGAATACAATTTGTTACCGATAGCTTTATTTTGTTTAGCCTAGTTTTGGGTTTAACGCTCGGAAGGGTGTAATAGGCCGTTTGCGGTTAAAGTTGTTGCATCAATCTTTTTATTTTACAATTGAAATATTATGATAATATCACGCCCGTAAGCCTCGAAGGGTTAGGCTTACCTCAAAGTACCTGGTAGTTACCTATAGAAATGTGGGTCATTTCGCCAGGAATGTTTAAGTGTCATGTTATAGGGAGCGCGCCTATTGCCATCAACCGGGCACAAATCCAAACTTCGTGGCTGCTACTGAGAAATTCCTGATGGCAAAAACCAATAACATTTTGCCCGACCTGGGAGTCGAACCCCCATGCCTCATGCTCAGCAGTTGCGATTGATCGCAAACGCAACTAAACCTACGACTTACCAAAACAACTCTAATAAATACTACTACAAATTTTTCCTTTTTATATTTTTTCCTGTTGCATTGTGTCTCAAACAACGCTAAAAAAACCATTAGACGAATTGGTAACCTCCTCCTTTTGGAAGTCGGTTAAAAAAAAGTAGGGAATACAATAATGAAAAATTAAACTACTGGGAACCATATGCGTCACATCCTTGCAAAATGGCCATCAGCTGTGACACTTGTGTGCGAAAAAAGCCACAGCACCACAAACCTGTGAAAATAATTACTAGCTAAAAGTGCTGAAACATAATAAAAGGGTGCAAATCAAACCCAACAGCGAGCTTATCTCCATAAATATCTAATCAGAAATCGGTGTTCCAAATTCAAATATCAAACAGTCGATTTCAATTGGCGAAGCCAGCACATACTTTATTCAGGTCCTTAATGCTTCGCTAATACTCGAACTGTAAAAGCGAAACACGACTTATCCACCATTTTACCCCACTTTAGGAGTGCCAAAAAGAATAAAATTGTACGGTATGATGAAACAGGTTGATCTGAGAAGGTTAGATTTATTTCAATTTTGAAATGTCTCCCTTGAGTTACACCAATTTGGTTAAAATTAGGTGCAGTTAGCCATTTACTTACCGCCAATTTAGCATCTGCTCTGTATCATGAAAAATCTAAACGAAGACTTTCTCGAATAATCCATATCTTGAACTCCTTGTCCTCAACTAAATTTACTTGGGGTCGGCGCAACAAGTTTTTTTTTTATTCTCCCCTGTCAACCGCCACGTTGTCATTTACTCAGTCCATCCATCTTTGTTTTAGCCATTCCAACATTTCTATTATATGAATAATTTAAGTGTTCAATCAGCCGAATCAAATCTGCGAAATCAATTATAAATGAAGATGATTCTAGGAACCAGATGATTATAATTTCTTTTGTTTAGGTTAGACTTGAAGTCGATCCCAAGGTTATCCATTTTGTCGATGAGTCTATGTTACCCAAAGACTAGGTCCACTAAGACTTCTACACTTTCCCGCATTACTTAGAAACGGTGAAAGCATGTTCGGTTCCGTGTTATCCATTCATGAATTGCTTAGCCTATCTAGTACTAATGGACTTTGCCGTTTTATCAGTGGTGTCCTCTATATGCTAGAAGGATTGAGCTTTCGCATTAACTGTTATAAGTGGAATTACGTACGGTGAATTTTTGAAAATTTCCGTTCGACTTTTTGATTTCTTATTTCCATTTTGTAGTGCTATTTTTTCGTCGTTCCCAAATGTTATAGATTTTTTTTCAAATCTTGCTAACGATTTTAAGTTTTTCATGGATTCATGGAAAATGACTTTTTGTAGCTTGGAACCAATTAAGTAATACAATTTACTAAGTCAATATTTGATAACTCCTTCTAGGATTTTACTTTGATAACGGTTATTCTTACCTTCATCAGCATCTTCCTGCGCTTGTCACATTCTACTTGGGGTTGGTGCAACACGTATTCTTCTTCCATTCTCCCCTGTCATCACGGCATCATTTCGTCCTTTCTCTTGCATAATATCATTCCTCACATAATCCATCCATCTTTTCTTTGGTCTTCATACGGAAATACTTACTTTGTGAACTAAAAATAAGAATATTTTTGACTTATCGTCCACGACGCTACTCATAAGTATTTATTTAGTTTCTTTTTTTTATTTTTTTTTATTGCACAATGTACAAAACCAATTTTACACGTTAAGCTTAAACTAGTGAGTACATGACCCTATTAGGGCGCAGCAAGATAACTTAAAATAACTTAATACTAATATTGCTGAGTATCTATTATTGTTTATAATATGACTTACGTAGATCATTAGGAACTTTCACATTAAAACGTTATATTAATTAAACTTAGAAGTTTGAAAGTTCCAGTCTAGTTACCATTTACAAGCTCAAATCACCAATGAGCAACCAGAAAGCTACAGCACTTTGCTACTTATTAGTGATTGGAGTCTGTGATACTTTACTTTTGAGGAGCGTCGCTGACGACACTCCTTTAACTCAAAAATCGCTTTGTCTCTCATGAATCCCGCTTCCAGTCGCCATGTTGCATTTAATTAAAACCGGGCTAAATGTTTTACCATGCAATATCCCACGTAGCTTCCCAACAAATAATTTGTTAATACCGTACTCACTTTATTTCCCCCACCTACCTGCTGGAAATAAAACCGGCAAAGATACGGCCATATACAAGACCTCTTTGTTGTAAAAATACTTGATGCCGGCTGGACCAATGAACGGGCTTAGTTCCAGGCTAGATACGTTAGGGGTCTCTGCGGCCCCCTAAAGCTAAAATAGTGGAGATAGGAGATCCTACCATGATGTTAGGTAAACAGTATATAACGCTGCCTCTAAATTTTCTGGATCTTTCTTAGAGTAAAAGGTCGGACTATTTTTGGATGTTGGTTTAGAAAATTAAATTGTTGGAGCTTTTGTTTGAGTTGCGCTTAAGAAGTGGTCGGTTTGATAAGGTTAAGGCTATGGCGTTAATTAAAATTACTGGATTGAACCGTCAATATTTTGTGAAGATTTTGTACTGCTATATAAATGAATTCTTGATAGTAGTTAATTGTATTATTATTATTTAATTTGAATACATTGACTGACTGCCTCGTTGGTCTAGGGGTCGCAAGCATAAGGTCCTGGTATCGATTCCCGGGTCGGGCAAAGTGTTATTGGTTTGTTTAAGCACGCTCTATTTTTTTTTATGTTGCCCCACACCAGGAATTTCTCCTGTATCGTGGTTGCGCTTACAAACACTTAAACTCGCATACACAAACAGCCAGAAACGAAACAACTATTTATAGGTTATACAAATATGTGTTCTGTGCGGGAATCGAACCCGCGAGATGCAGCGCAGCAGAGTGCCGAATATGGAATCCTGACTAGATTTTTGTTAGTAACTTTTTTTTAAACGATGTTTATTTAGCTACATCGAAAAACAGGATCCATGAACATCCAAAAAATTGGTACCTCCCGTTTCAACATTTTTCACCCGGCCTCACACACCCGGGTAACTACTGGAAAATAAATAGTGCTCATTCGCGCAGTAATTAGGTTAGACGGATAAATTGGCGCCTCGGGCGTTATGTGCCCGGCTAACGAACGGACCAACCGGGTATATACGGGCTAATCAGTATGCTCAAGTACCGGGTAACATTGACCTTGCATTGGAGGGTTAAATCGACTTTTTTGGTCATTACTGTTGGCTTTTATTGGGTAAGGTGGGTACCTGGGTAATTGTCGCTTAGTGTTATTGGGTCGTTATTCGGTTTGCTGTTGGAGTACCGTTCCTGGTTTAATTTCCTTTTATTACTTAGGTAAAATTTTCACGTTTCTGTAGTCTTAAAAAAACAGATTTTTGTTACCAAACTGATTCAATAATCAAGCTTTCAGTGAATGCTTGGATTAAGTTTAAAAGTTTTCCAAAATTCCCCCATAATATGAGTAAAACAAAGCGTAATGAGTAATAACAGCCTCTCGGGTCGATCTTCAGGTTAAGCCGCGCTTTCCTAGGTTGGTTCGTGGATGGGTGACCATCCATTACATACGGAGTTTTTTCTGTGTCTCGAAAAGCACGTTAAGCTGTTGGTCCCGGCTGTCAATTGTAGATTTTTGACCGTCGTAAAGTAGTCAGTGGCCCGAAAGTCTGACAATCAGTCTTACCAAGGGGTATCGTATTACCCAGTACTTACTGGATTGTGGAGGTCAGATAGGCAGTCGCTCCATGTAAAATACTAGTATTCAGCTGCTTCCAGTTAGACTGGAAGCCGACCCCAACATAGTTAGGAAAAGGCAGGCAGATGTAGAATATGAGTAAAACAAAGATAATTCTTGATGTTAAAAACAGTCTCTGAATTATTATTTAATTAAGTGCAACACATCTTATAATGGAAGTAGCGTCTTATTCATTAGCAATTTCAAACGTTGAACGCAAAATGTGTTCATATTTTCCAGATACTGCTCCCGACACTTAGGTACTTCTCATTAATATGCACTCAGCTCAATGCACATAAGCACCGTTTCGGCATCGCTTCGAATCAGGATCAGCTACTAAAAATGAGGTGAAGTGATGTCAATCATTTTGCAGTACTTACGTGTGCACACCGGGGACGGCGGGGTAGAGCATTTAATCTAAATTCAATGTTTAGAGATCGACCTCAAGGCATCAAAGGGGATTTCCCTTCACAGCATTGAACATTGCAATCTGTATCTTGTTACCGCCAGCTAAGTATGAATTTACGGTAAAGATAAAATGTCCACCGTGCCGTCCTCGTACTGCGTTTCTACCAGAGATGTTCGAGGATGTGCCAGTTAGTGATGTGGGCAAAACTTACCAATCACATATGTAGGTAGCTTAGCTGAAGCAGTAAAAATAAGCAATATTATTTTTTAAGTATCGCAACGTCGTACAAACAATATTATAGCAGCTTAACGCAGCTGTTATGTGCACGCAAGTTAAGTGCACTCACCACCTGAAGAATTCCAAGATAAAGCAATAAAACATCTCCTAGTCGCGATAGATTTTCCACAAGCGTTCGACTCTGTGAAGCATGGCCCCTGCGACACCCGGATAAACATACAACCGTCTATCATTCCGGTTGTGGCTGCCAGCCAAAAAGTATCGCGCACAAACTCGGTTGGCTGCCCAACAACCGAATACCAGCCAGTGTTTTTCTGGGAATTTACAATTTCATACACGGTGGAACATTGCACCCTAATCTGTGGAGACTTTGGCCTTAGATGGGATCTTGATTAATTTGTGGAACACCCACTGTTTTGTTTGAACAATTAATTACGACATTTAAAAGAGTACTTTCTGATGTATTTTGTTTTAAAAACAACGCTTACGTTACCAGGGAAATGCTAAAACTTGGGCTATGATTAAGAATAGAGATTTAATTTCGAATTGCCACGATTTTAAAAACAGCCCAAAGAGTTTTTACGACCAAAGATATCATCATTCTTATTGATACAGCTGTGCTAATCTTACGTTGATGGGGAAATATTCAACCCGCCTGCCAATCCTGTCACAACTTGGAATCAAGATAATTAGCCATCTTAATGCTAACCCATGTCATAAGTTTAAGACAATTCTATTTACCAAGACTTAGAGCAAACTCACGAGTCAACATACTTTACATATTGTACTCATACGATCAATCGCATGTAGGTTCGGTAAAATTTACTGATGACACATATCATAACATAGCAACACGCCTGTAATCCCCGTAGGGTTAGGCAGAGGTGTGCCTAATAGAACAACCCCATTTCGCCAGTTATGTTTAAGTCCCATGTAATAGGGAGCGAGCCTGTTGCCATCAATCGGGCATGAATCTAGACTATGTGGCTGCTACTGAGGAACCCCAATAGCGATTTGCCTGACCCGGGAATAGAACTCAGGACCTAATGCTTAGCAGTCGAAGTCGCACTCTAACGTGCCAGTCACGCTACTGCTTGCGGTCTACTGATGAAATTGGTAAGCAAATTACGATTTAATGATAGCATTTTGGTCAGTTCTGTTTTTTGGAAGCGTCGACACAATCGATACTGTATTGGCTATTAGCGGTATAATAATGTGGTCGGTGACGCGAGTCGTCGTCGCGTTGGTTACAAAAACAAAATGTGAACGCAAACCATACAGTTTGCGTTACATTTTGTTTTGGTATGAGTTACGTAATGGTATATGACCGGTTGGGTTAACGAACTTTGTGTTTTGTTTTTCAGGGTTATTTATTCTAGCAGTATAGTTTCATTCAGTTGTGTAAACTAAGTTCACATTAGTTATCATCATCTGCCTAGCCTTTTCCCAACTATATTGGGGTCGGCTTCCAGTCTAACCCGATGCAGCTGGATATCAGTATTTTACATGGAGCGACTGCCTATCTGACCTCCACAACCGTTACCACCTCAACAGTTAGTACTGAGTAATACGATACCCCTTGGCAAGACTGGTTGCCAGACTTTTTTTTGGGCCACTGACTACCTAACGACTGTCAAAGATCACATTAGTGTTTTTGCTATTTGTCAGGACGATAGTAATATTTCGAGAGCTGTGAGCAGTTTGCGATGGTCTAATTGGTTAAGACGTCCTGTGTACTGAATCGGAAGGTCGCAGGTTCAAACCCTGCTCGCACTAGAATTTTTATTTCCATATCAAAACAGCTGTAGTTCCCTACGCAGGGTTTGCGTATAAAAATATTAAAGATAGTAATATTTGTCATTCAAATTATGAGATTAAGAGTGCTTCAACAAAGTCGCTAGGCCATTCCTCTGGCTTCAAAATTTTTTAACATCACAAATGTCAACAGCTCCATGCTTATCAGCCATCTTTACAGACAATTAGTCGTTTTCACAAGCACTTAGAGGCACCTAAATAAACGCGTAAATATTATTGCACTGTTGGTTCATCGTTCCGTTTTTGTTTAGGCGCTTATCAAGGAATAGCCTAAACTTCAGTCAAAGTGTACCTACTATGGTAAAATTACCCCTCGCGATGGAAACAGCGAGCATCCCCCCGTAATCTCATCACTCCACTTATAAGCTTATATCCGCTGCGTTACCCGGGTAAGCCTTTGAACCGGTGACACGGTGCATACCCGGATCATGAGAAGACTGACGGACTGACATATTGAACCGGTTGTGACGGTTTTAATGTAGTAAAAAATAGAGGGAGTATAAAACATTTAACTGTTAAGGGTTAATACGAATGAAGCCGGGTATTGAAAAACTTGTAAAAAAAAAACGTGTGAATGCATATTGGCATGTCAGTCGGTCAAAGAATATATCAAAATACCAGCCCCCGTAGCATGATCACCGTAGACAAGGATTTCTTTGACGGAAGAATCGACAAATGACAGATTATGTCGACACAATGACAGATTTCTTTGCACTATCTATCATTTTGTCGATTCTTCCGGTGGTCATGCTACGTAGCATGACCACCGGAAGAATCGACGGGTTGGGCGTTGCCTCGTTGGTCTAGTGGTCACACACGCTACTGATGAACATGAGGTCTTGGGTTAGAGACAAGAAGACATGAGGTTTTGTATGTTATGTAAAATACTAATCTGTGTGTGTTCAAGCGATTCTCGGGAAATCTCATCCAGCTGCTACCAGCCTCCCTGCGAAGCCACCTTCTCTTTGCTAACTCGAAGCAAATAACTACAACAAGATTCTCAGAAGATTTTCCTCAATATAAACACAGTTTTCATCTAATTTACTACCTAATCTTGTAACAAGACGCCATATTTCAGAAGTTACAACAACTCAAACAAAATTAATGTTTGAAAGATTTCAAGATTTAGTTCAGAATTATGGTTATTTGTTAAGTTTTATTATCGAAGTATTAAGCTTAGGTTTTTCTTTCAGTGTTATACATAGATAGAGAGATATAAATATACAAATTAATAAATTATTTCGGTTTGTGGTTTTTCTCCTTATTCGTCGTCGAGTCTACCAAGAGTGCGCAATTTGTGCGCTCATTGCGCTAATTTTGATCTTTTAGCGTTTTAATTAATGGCTATGTAAGTTTGTTGTGAAGTGAAAGATATTTTTCAGTAAAATTTTGTCAAATTACTCATTTAAAACTCATTGCACCAGTCTTTAAAAAAATCATGGAATTAATAAATAATAATAAATGTTTATTCACAAAAAATACAGATAGTAAGTACTTATATAAAACAGCTGTTGCTAAATCTGTGCAAAACAAGTTTATAACCCTGCCTCTTAAACTAGGATAAACCTGTATTTTAAGAGACAGTATTATTATATATATATAATTGATGCGGCAATTTAAACATTTATTAAACACTAGCTTTCACCTGCGTCATCATCAATATATACAGGGTGGAAACTTTCAACGGGGTAGTAAGGGGAACTATGTTGCAGCTACACGAAAAAGGTCTTAGGAAATTTGATCCCCATGAGAAATAGGATCGATTGGGATCAAAAATTTTTTTTGATTATAATTTTCAAACAAAATGTATGAGAAAAGTTTTTTTGCAATTTCTGACTTTTTAGTACTTCAATGGGATGGGATACTTTCACTGGGATGGTTCCATAGAAGTTTTTGATCAGTATTAGAAACAGGATCGATTGGCATCAAAAAAAAATATTGTGTAAAATGAACATTTTTTTTTAAATCTGTGAATGGGGATCAAAATTTCACATAAAATTATGGATAGTCTCCTAAGACCATTTTCGTGTAACTGCAACGGTTAAGGTAGTTCCCCTTACTGTCCCGTGGAAAGTTTTTTATTTTTATTTATTTATTTAATGCAAAATGTACACAACCAATTTTACACGCTAGGATTAAAACTAGTGAGTAAATAACCCTGTTATGGCGCAGCAAGATAACTTAAAACCAAAAACTTAAAACTAATAATATTGCAGTGTCAGTGTTATCTATTATCTAATATAACGTAGATCATTAGGAACTTTCAAATTAAAAGTATTCCAACCGGTATACTCCCATTTTCTATCTTCATAAGGTCGGCTTGCACCACACATACATTGTACATTAAACGTTATTAAGTAAAACATCATTCCGTCACCGCCATACAAGAAAAATATAAACAGTTTAAAATCTTCAAAAAACTAAAACCTTTTCTTTAAACGTTTGTCAGAAATAAACGATGTTTTAAATGCGTTTAGCTACATACAAGCAAGAGCCAGTGGCCCTTAGAATGAAACATAGCGTTTATGTAGCACACAATGTAAGCAACATTAATTCATGCATATCAATGCTGACTATGTGTTTTCTAAAATGTCACAACAAGTTGCGACAAGCTTTAAATGTAGTCAAACAAACGTCCTCATTCATGATCATTGATCTCCTATCTTTATGGATAATATTAAAAACAAATGAATAGTCATGATTATTGTGCGTTTATCTGTTCTACAAGTATGGACAGGTTTCGAGACGCTGTTTGTTGTAGTAAGGTTCAATTAGATAACTTGGTTACACAACAAAATACTTATCAATTCTGATAGTGGTGTTTATAAATAATTGTACCTACCTATGTATTTATAAACATGCGCAGACATAGTGATTTTGTTTTATTTTGCAATATGGGGTCTGTTGGTTAGTATTGTGCAATTTTTGAGATAATAAGAGACAAATACCACTTAATAGTAACTGCCGCACGGGTCAATCTTCAAGGTTAAGCAGCGCTTGCCTAGGTAGGTTCGTGGATGGGTGACCATCCATCATACCGAGTTACCTCTGTGCCTCTCTCTGTGCCGCTGTCATAGATAATCTATGATAGTCGGTAGGCAGTGGCCCATGTCTGACAACCAGTCTTACTAAGAGGTAGGATAGGTTGGGAAAAGGCTAGGCAGATGATGAGGATGATGAAGGGTCTGATAACATGATAAAAAATGACCAATTTCTCTTGAATCTTCCATAGGTCATCTTTGTCCGGTTTTTGAATACTTAGGTAGGTATCTTGGCGTGTCAAAATAAACTGAACATAATTACATAACATAGCAACAGCTAGGGCAGGAGGGGATGGGCTGTAATACAACTAGCGGGCCCAGTGTGGCTGTCCAATGACACATGTCTTCTATTTTTTAGTTCCAGGATAACGGGGTTAGACGACACGGTTGGTGTAGTGGCTGAGCGATTGACTACTGCGTTGCGTGTCGCAGGTTCGATCCCCGCACGGAACAAATATTTGTATGACCTTCAGGTTGTTGTTCCGGGTCTGGGTGTTTGTGTATGTGAGTTTAAATGTTTGTAAACGCACCCACAATGCAGGAGAAATACCTGGTGGTCTTCGTTTAAAAAAAAAGGTTTCTTCACAATAGTTTTTTTCACCGTTTCAAGAGTAGTGGAGGAAACCAGACACCAATTCAATAACGATTAATCAGATTAATATTATCTACAGTAAATAAAGATAAATGAGGCTCCAAAAAGTATTTATTGGTTTAATCGTTTACAAAGATGATGTCAAAAATAGATAGATATTATCTTTGTTATGTATGACTTAATATGCTGTATCATTTCGAAATACTTCATTGATTTCGTCATATCAAAACAAAACCTTAAAAATTGTGATCGAACAAACTGCGCGCGCACGCTTTTGTGTGCGTTCTGGCGAACGCTCGCGGGTGTGCATACATAAACTTAAAAATAGTGTAATAAATTTAGGCAAATACATTTTTTATAGTTAAGCTAATTTGATGTAATATAGTTAAGGGAGTGCGGCTTTTTCTGGCACAGGTGTTTTCACACTTAAAAGAAGAAGTCAGCCTCAATATTGTTAAAACTAATTCTGTTATCGAATAAAACGTTTTTCATTTTTTTTTTGTGATCTTGATTAGGTATCGTGCTTGTTTCATCATTCAGTGATAGGGGACCACGCATCGGTGCGTACGTGCAGGTTGGTACCTAATCAGTTTTGTTTGTACAAAGATGGGTAAGATAAAATAGCATGAACATCATAGTTTTGTAAACTTTGAGGTACTCGTGGCTAAATAATAACAGCCGCTCGGGTCGATCTTTAGGTTAAGCCGTGCTTGCCTAGGTTGGTCTGTGGATGGGTGACCACCTATTGTATATCGTGTTTAATCCGTGCCTCGGAAAGCACGTTCAGCCGTTGGTCCCGACTGTCGTTTGTAGATCTTTGACAGTCGCTAGGTAATCAGTGGCCCAAAAAGTCTTACAACCAGTCTTACCAATGGGTATCGTATTACCCAGTACTAATAGGGTTGTGGAGGTGAGATAGGCAGTCGCTCCATGTAAAATACTGGTATTCAGCTGCATCCGGTTAGAGTGGAAGCCGACCCAAACATAGTTGGGAAAAGGCTAGGCAGATGATGATTTACAAAAATATTAATAGTAGGAGCTTGAAAATTATGGGTATATAATATTTTAATTTTACCTGAACTAGCAATAAACTTGTATCTCAGGTAACTAAAACAAGTGCTTATATACCTACCTAAATATTTATGATCAAAGATTTCTTAAACAAATACCTAGTAAAAAAAATTATCTTAAAATTATTTATAATTTTTTTATAACCAACTTATACTTACAGTTTATACCACACACACAAGTTATTTGTTAAAAAATATAATTGTTATGTTTGTGTTAGCTATAGGGATAACTTTTGTTTACATAATTTTGCAGGAGTGGTTATTCTATACTGCAAATAATACCTATGTATAGTTTTTTATTACGCGGTAAACCAATCACATCTTCTGCGCAGTTGCGCAGTAGCGTAGAAGAGATCATTTTACTACTATCCCATAATACTGGCAGCTAACGTGCAAATATTTCTTTAAACGACGGTGTAAGTTTCATCACTTTGCCCGACCCGGGAATCGAACCTAGGACTTCATGCTCAGCAGTCGCGCTTGCGATCACTCGACCAACGAGGCAGGTGTTATTACAGCATAATAAAGGCCGAATGCACAATGAGGTTCTTCAGAAAGGTCATTACTCACAACCGGAGTGCGTGACCATCTGTTATTTATGAATGTGGTTCTGTAGTGTCTGCTTACCCCATGGAAAAAAGGAGTGAAAAAGGCGTTTTTTCTATGTAAAAATTGTAATTAAGGGCTGAAGTACGCACGACTACCAATTGAGCTCTACAAAACAAGTCTATGCGGATCTCTCATTGTAAGAGAGCTCTTTACAAAGCAAGGCCATGTTATACTGGAAATGTATAACTTGATCTGTCGCTGTGTGTACCTACCTGTTTTGTAACTCATCAGCGATGTATCTAGCAGTAACGAAGGGTCAATTTTGTAAGAGGTAAGCCAAAGTACATATCTTTAATGTGCTTATATTACTTGTCTAAAGAATACTGACTGTGCCATTTTTCAAAGGGAAGCCGGTAGGAATCGAGTTGTATGGAACCTTCGCCACTGGTATCTAGTGTTGCAGATATCTAACAGACTGCGATCACTTGTCATCAGGTGGGCCATCTGCGAAATTTTCACTCAACGACAAAAATAACATGAGCATTGTAAATTCTCTCGTAGTTGCATCACAAATGTGTTAAATGTTATTTAGTTTTTTTTTTTTGTCTTTTTCAAGAAAGCTGCCATGAACAGAATCTAGGTGGAGGAGAATGAAAGAAACAACGCACACAAAAAAGTATAAATTAAAAATGTACTGTCATATGTTTATATCAATCTAATTACAAAAAATAAAGTTCCGAGATGACTATGAAACATTACTTCAATGTCTCATAATTTTTGTTAATTACTTTGCGCTTAATTATCTCTTTATTGAATTTTTCATAGAAACTAAATATTTACAAGAAAAGGTAATTATATTTCCTTATTTGTCTTTGAAATCGACGACATTAAAAATCATTCAACAATCACGGCTGTGTGTTAGAAATTACAATGGTTTTCTTTTCAAAACAACGCTACTTCTCAAAAGGAATGTTACTTAGTTGAATTTTAACTTAAATAAATAAATATTTATTTATTTAAGTTAAAATAAATTATATTAATTTAAACCGATAGAGACACACATAAACAGTAACTAGATTATACAATATTTTGGTTTTAAAATCACAATCACAAGACTAAACAAACTTATTAGTCTCGATCATAAAACGTATACTATTTGTTATTTATATTATTACAAGATAGGCCTGCTCTTGACCTCGATCACACCAGATGGAAAGCGTTGGATGAGGTCTATGATGGAACGTCATAGTCTGTTGTAATTTGTGCGTCGGTGTTCCCGAGTTCACTTGACCCCAATCTATTTAAATTCCGAGTTAATAGGCTTCTTTTGGGTTAGCTCGTTCCATCGTCGACCTGAACTCTATCCTAAGGACAAGATTGGGGTCAATAATAGGCCCAGTTGATATTAAAATACTAAGCCTGCTTGCACCACAAATTGCTATTTTCGTTTCACGCTAAACCTATTTAAAACATCATACGGGACAAAATTATGTTTTAAATACGTTTAGCACTAAACTCTTTTAGTTATTTTTAGTGCAAGCGGGCTTTACACTTTTTGTTATAAAGAAAGAAAGAAAAAATATTTATTTGTCGCAGGGACATGACGTACATCATACAAAATACGTCGACAGTCGACAGTCGTTACTGACAGTCTTTTCACATCTTTGGAGCTGAAAGCACTTGCCTAGGCTAAACTGTCTTAGATGAAGTGGCACACATATACAGACAACAGTACATCAAGCTACCCGAAACTGTCAAACCCCAAACCTAGAACCTAAAGCTTTGACGATAAAGTTGAAAATCTATTAAAGAAATTAGACAGATTTTTTTTTTTTTTTTTAGAATCCAACAATTCCCCACACACTAGGAATTTCTCCTGTATCGTGGGTGCGTTTACAAACATTTAAACACACATACCCAAACAGCCAGACTCAGAACAACTACCTGTAGGCCATACAAATATTTATTCCGTGCGGGAATCGAACCCGCGACACGAAGCACAGCAGTCAATCGCTCAGCCACTGCGCCAACCGGGCCGTCAAATGCTGGTGTATGTACAAAAAGTTTTTTCAGGATTAACACATAACATATTTTTACACGAGTGGCATGGCTTCCAGATGCGAGTAAAACCAATGCCATTACTACTAAAATTAAATAATTTAGATCTAAATATCCCTTAACTTCAAGTCATAATGCGTGGTAGGGCTTCGCAGTCCGAATGGGCTTCGTTCAAATGTCGGAGTGCAGTTCTTCTGTTCACCTAAAGTGAAGCGATGCAGCAGCCAGGCTAACCCTACCTTTACTTGGAGACGAGCGAACCGATTACCTGGAAGAGAAATTGAAATCATTATTAAGAAGACACGTAAGTGCGATAAGACTGGGTAGAGTGAGTAAGAAATGGGTAAAGGGCAAGAAGACATAAATTCACAAAGGGTTAGGCAGAGGTGCACCTAATAGAACACCCAAATTTCACCAGTTATGACTTAGTCCCATGTAATAGGACCTCCTTGTAGTTAATCTTAGTATTATTTAAAATTATTTTCAGATATACACCTACCACTGTTTGTCTCTGCATCACCCAAAGGTTGACTGGTAGAAAATGCCTATATCATTAAGTCCGCCTCTGTACTTTTGTGCTTGAAGTGTTAAATAAATAAATAAATAGGGGGCGAGCCTATAGCCATCAATCGTGCACACATTCAGACTTCGTGGGTGCTACTGAGAATTTAATAATGGAAAAACCAAATAAAACGTTGCCCGACCCGGGAAGCGAACCCAGGACTTCATGCTCAGCTCTTGCGACCGCATGCAGCCACTAGACCAACGAATTGAGGCAAAAAGACGATAATAATAATTTGATGAAGTCTTCATTTTCTCATAATACAGAAGTGTTTCACAGCGAAATAATTAGGTAAAACCGAGGCATCAACCATATTGTTCTAAAATTGGATGACATTCAAAAAAATTAATCTCCTAATGTTAATCATGTGAATGAGATTATTATTTGTTGTTTCAAGATGCCAATGGCCGTTTTGATATTGAGTAATCTTATCCAACTACGCATGAAGAACGCGATAGAAATAGAAACTAACGTAGATTGGTTTCAATTGTTTCCAATCTGTAGACAGACACGTCTATGTTTTTGAACATGTAACTAACAAGCATGATTTATATCGATAATCCAAAACTAACTTAAATAACTTACCAATACAAATACGGTTTCCTTCACCAAAAGGTAAATAAACATAATTATTTCTTTTCGAATCGTTCTCTGTTGAAAACCTCTCCGGATCAAATAAATCTGGGTTAGGGTAATATTTCTCATCTCTGTGAAGGGCAAATACTGGTAACAAAACAACGTTGTTCTTTGCTATCGCTACTCCAGACGGAAGATGGGTGTCTTTAGTACATAATCTTTGAAGAACTCCTATTGGTGGATACTTTCTCATTGCTTCATTAAGCACTTTGTCCAAGTATTGCATTTTATCAATATCATTGTAAGTCAATTCTTCAACACCACCTTCGAAGGCCTTGTCTATTTCTTCATGCAATTTCTTTAAAATTGTTGGATTGTTTGAAAGTTCTATTAGAGTGTAATGCATTGCGCCAGCTGAGGTGTCTGCGCCAGCAATGAAGAAGAAAAATGCTTGTGCAGCCATAATTTCATCAGTAGGTTCCAATTCGTAACCAGTGCTAAAGTCTTGCATCATTCCATGTTTCTGGAGCTCCAAACAAATGTCTATAAAATCATGCCTCTTCGCAGTCTCGTGTCTTCTATTTTCTAAAACAGTTTTAACAGCGCCAACAAAAAATTTTTCATACTCGCCGAAAATTTTCAGTTTTAAGTGTTTGTACAGAAAAGGGAATACATTTGCAGTCATTATCACGATATTTTGGGTGAATGATGGTGCTAGAGTTTTCCACGCCATGTCTAAGAACGGTGATTCCATAGTGTTCTTGGTCTGAGTATCTATGCCGAATACTGCCGCACCAATAGATGACGTAGTGTAGGTGTACAGACCGTTGAATGGTTTTTGCCTCATATGAATATTATCTTCAAGAAAATCTACAAAATCTCGGGCACATTTGTCCAGAATATAGAACATATTCTTAAGTTTTGCACTCGTGAAAACAGGACTGAGTTTCTGCCTTAAAATTTTCCATCTGTGGAAGTCGTTGGTAAATAATAGGTTATCAGCTAGAAGGTCGTTTGGGTTTGCTATTATACCACGGCTGTGGAAGCTTTGGAAGTCACCGGCTAGCACAGCTTGGATGTCTTCAGGATTCTTCAACATCAGCGTAGGAATGTTTCCCGAAGTCATACCAACATACGGTTCATCGTGCTCATTGTATATCTTCTTCACTATCTCTGGCATTGACTCTTTACCGAACATAAACTTTATCATTAAATCACCAATTTGCACTACATTTTGCTTTGTCCAGTAATTCCTGTTGGAAGACTTGTAATACCACGCCACTATACACAAAACTATTGTTAATAACAATACTATGAACAACATTGTGAACAAGGTGCGCACTCGCGAAGGTCAGTTTACCGACTGATAAATAACTCGACTCGACTCCTATATTTAATCACAATATTCACACTTATGTACAAATGAATGGAGTTGTTTGTTCATGTTAATCTACGCATTCCTTTGGTTTTCGTTTAATTTATTAATGACTTTGGTTCTAGTTACGGTGTTAATGATTGTTTCTTATATGTACATATAGTGAAGGGTAGCCATAATTATGTAGTTCTTTCGCGAGGTATGTGGTACTTTTGTTCAATCTCCAAGCAATTATCAATACCTGTTTAACAAAATATTTTTGTTTACTCGCCCATATCTCGCTTGAGTACATTCAACCAAATGATGTAACATAGTATGGTTTCAATGTCAGTTGGTAAGTGGTTATTTGCGGGCCCCTCAATTAACAATGGAATGAGATCCGTCCGGTCGATTGCTTTGACCGCTGTCAAACTATGTTATGATTACCCTGATTACCTCATCGCAAAAACCAAATAATAGTTTAAGCAAAAAAATGATAATATCGCAAAAACTGCTGACGATGAGGGGAATGTACTGTATAGCAGATGAATAAGCATTTGGGTACTATATTTATTAGTTTTTTTTACATTTTATTATAGAACGAAGGTCGATAAATAAAAAATAAATGCGTAGTTTTTTTTTACACTCCATTAGTAATAACTTTACAACTAGCTTAGTCTAGTAGTAAGTCTTACAAATTGGATGAATTGGTTTCAAGGTAAATGTAGTCATCTATTAAAATTCTTCTCTGATTCAAGACAGACAACACACAATAGTAAAGTGTTTACAGTCACTATATTTTGAAAGCCAATAATAATACTGTAGCGAAAGGAGATAAAGATCAAGGACTCAAGTGTCTTGACTTAGCATACTAGGTTGTTGACATGTGAAATGCGGACTTCATAGTTCTTTGTGATGACAGAACCATTCCAAAACCTTTGAGGTTCATTACTATGACACAGGGACGACGTAATGATGACCACGAAGAAATGAATGATTATAATTGTAACCAATGCTGAAATGGACCACACAGCACATACTACGTATTTTCTCTATTTTTTTTGGATTTTTTAATTCCTCATTATATTTTTTATTTTGGATGTTTTTTTATTCTGTGTGCTTGATGAACTGGCGTCAAATAAACTTTATTCTTTCTTTATTTTCTTTCTTTATAGGCAAGAGGCTTGATCAGTATATTGATCAAGTCATCGTGACTATTAGGGCATACAAAAATATTGAAGTCTTAACAGTGTTCTCTAACAATGAAGATCTTGGTTGTTATCTTCATGTCTCAATTGAGACTCTGATGAACAATAAATGAAAGCCAATTAGGTAGTATTTAGCTAATGATATTTAGGTGCTATATCTATTACTATATACGTCAATGCGCTAACGATTATCATTATGATAAGATACTACCATTGCATGATTTTTGTAGTTTATAGAGTTCCACAATCAGCGAGAATTAAATGTAAGTTTTCCAATTGTGTCGCCATATTGCTGTCTAAATAATAATTGTTAAAATATTCAGCATGAAAAGCTCGTGGCTAAATAATAACAGTCGCTCGGGTCGATCTTTAGGGTAAGCCGTGCTTGCCTAGGTTAGTCTGTGGATGGGTGACCACCCATTATTTACCGAGTTTTCTCCGTGCCTCGGAAAGCACGTTAAGCCGTTAGTCCCGGGTGTCATTTGTAGATCTTTGACAGTCGTAAGGTAGTCAGTGGCCTAAAAAGTCTGACAACCAGTCTTACCAAAGGGTATCGTATTACCCAGTACTAACTGGGTTGTGGAGGTCAGATAGGCAGTCTCTCCAAGTAAAATAAGTAACTATCCAAGTCTAACCGGATGCAGATGAATACCAGTATTCATCTGCATCCGGTTAGACTGCAAGCCGACCCCAACATAGTTGGGAAAACGCTAGGCAGATGATGATGATGCAGCATGAAAAATTTTCTTTTCATTACTATTTTTACAATCCGTTGGTTACCTTTTACGATACCAACTCAAAAAAACAACGGTGAGAGAAAATTCCTTCCCTGAAACCTCTTTTAAAGACAGCGCCAGAAAAACAATCGCCAATCAAGTTTTTTTTCCAAAAATAATACAGGAACTCCAACAAAAAATATAAGTACGGAAACCAATTTGATTTTAGTATAAAAAGTTCTTTTTGTTGAACAACTTAACTTGGCTTCGTTCCAGCCAAGTTTCATGTTACATTTTTATCTCCATACAACTTTCATTTAATCTGTTTCAGCTTAAAACTTCAACGTTCAGATGTAAGTGCCTTATGTAATGTATTTTCATGCTTGTAAGCTTGCACGTTGAAAGGTATAACGTATGGCTTGGAGAATAAGGAACAGGAACGCAACGCACAAAAGTAGTCTGAAATAGAGCTGCTTGAGAAAGAGTTAATCGGGCAAAGTACATCTGCCTTAGTTATTTCGATTTCTGTGTGCACTAAGCAGGATTCTTGTGTGACAGAATGTTTTTTATTAGATCAGCATTAGTGTATGCCTTATGAGTTAGTAATAGGCTTTGACAATCACAGTCAAATGTAGTCGGCTAAATGAATACTACGAATAAAACGTTCTGTTGGGGTTAAGTCTATAGGTATACTAGGCTCAGATAAAAAAATTGCATACACGAAGGAGTCTGTCTCATTTACTCCGTCTTTGTCGCATTATTATCATTATTTTTTGACCTATCTGTACCTATTTTGCTAATTATCGTAAGTATAGTGATACTTATGCAAGACATGTCAACCTGTAGAAAACTTTTTGATGTAATATATTTCCTTCATCATCATCATCATCTGCCTAGCCTTTTCCCAACTATATTGGGGTCGGCTTCCAGTCTAACCGGATGCAGCTGAATATCAGTATTTTACATGGAGCGACAGCCTATCTGACCTCCACAACCCAGTTAGTACTGGGTAATACGATACCCCTTGGTAAGACTGGTTGTCAGACTTTTTGGGCCACTGACTGCTAACGACTGTCAAAGATCTACAAATGACAGCCGGGACCAACAGCTTAACGTGCTTTCCGAGGCACGGAGGAAACTCGGTATGTAATGGGCGGTCACCCATCCTCAGACCAACCTAGGCAAGCACGGCTTAACCTAAAGATCGACCCGAGCGGCTGTTATTATTTAGCCACGAGCTCCTCCTTGTAATATATTTACTTATGTCCTGTAAATGTTCTATAGTTGGCCTTTTTTTTTTTTTTTTTGGATGGGAAATCATCAAATGACCCCCCCCACTCTGGGCGGAGCGGAAGGGAGTGTCAGACTTGTACTGACTAAAACCCATCCATGTTCCTTCTTTGCCCTTTGTGTTCCAGGGCCACGGTGTCTCTTTCGAACAGTCCCGCAGCTCTGGCAGGCATCGGCCCATGCGGACCCCTACTCGGTTGCTGACATCTCTTTGAGGCGCGCGTGGAACATGAACGCGCCGTCGACACGGCCTGTCGTCATAAGACGGCCGGACGGCGAGCTAGCCCATAACTCGCCGTCCACAGGCCCGCGCCTACGGTGGCCGGGAGCCACCACGTGACCCCCGACGCCCAGGGCGTCTCCCGCGGCGGCTGGGACGTGAGGTTCTTTCCCTCTCACGTCCCGCCACCTCCTTCACTAGCATGACTGCTTCACAGAAGGTGGTGACGGCTTCCCATTCCCTCTCGCTCCGGACCATGGCTTGAACCAGGGCCGGACGCGAGAGATCGCCGCCGCCAATTCTATAGTTGGCCTCGCATTAGAAAACATTGGTGTGGCAAATATAACTTCCCATCCACTTTATTAGGTTGCCTCAACTAATAGTGAAACTCATGCAAAACTTCAAAAGATTGAATCAACATTCAATTGTTTCTTTGTTCTGTTTTTAGCCACACAATCACTCAATAATGTACAAACAATAAAAGCCATTCGTAATAGTGACCGCAGAATCTCAACGAATGACGCCTAAAACTCCTGAAAGTAATATGTGTCGCTTGTGAAGAGGGTTCAGCTACACTTTTGTTGGCAGCTGATTTTCATTACTGTCGGTTTGAACACCTGTCTGGCTTAGACGTAGCTTTGTTGTGAAGCTGGCTTTAGGATGCGTGTACAATATAGCTTTTAGTAACGACGTATTGTCCTACGCATGTATTGTAAGGTTTCTATCTGATACGTAATTAAATTATGGATAGCTGTTTTGACATGGAAAGAAAAATTCTAGTGCGAGCAGGGTTTGAACCTGCGACCTACCGATTCAGTACACCGGATGTCTTAACCAAAAAATGTCTTAATGTCTTTGTCTTGTCGTTATTAATGGAACGAAAATTTCGAGAGCTGTGAGCAGGGTGCGATGGTCTAATTGGTTAAGACATCCGGTGTACTGAATCGGAAGGTCGCAGGTTCAAACCCTGCTCGCACTAGAATTTTTCTTTCTATGTCAAAACAGCTATAGTTCCCTACGCAGGGTTTGCGTATAAAAATATTAAATTATGGATATTTGGATATCTGGCTACGCGCTCAATCAGCATGCATGTAGCGATGGCGCGTGCGGAAAAACATGAAAAAAATTGCTTAGAGCATTATGTGAGCCACTGTGACGGAAACAACGCGTTGGAACCCCCGATCTGTGGTGTAGCTTGAAACAAGTTTAGCCTAGACTGTCCCACTATTGGGCGAATGCCTCCCTCCATTCTTCCTATAGGTTCTGGTTCTGCGCCACTTCTTGCTAATTCTCAAGAAAGACGTCCAAGCCGTCAGTCGTCATCGAGTTCTTTTTAAAGGGCGTAATTTCGGCGACTTACTTTGTGTGGCGTAAATAACGCATTATCTTCGTTTCACAATTTTCTTTTGGATTTTTTCAGAATTTCGGAACCTTTAACATTAATAGGAGTGGTGCACTTACATGATATCTTTATTTTCTTGGAAAAGTGTACAGCAGGTAAATAATAAATTACAAAATATTATTATTATTTTAAGCTTTTGAGCTTGAGTAAAAAGTATTTTGATACTTGGTGATCTAGGCTCAAAAGCTTAAAATAATAACACTAAGGTCGGATAAAGATTTCATTGAAATAAGAATTTTCCAGGAAAAAATTGAATAAACAATTTTAGTAAGTACTTCTCTAATTCTAGATGAGGATATTGAACCGAGCATCCACGTGTATAAGAAATAAGTTTTGAGAATTATTTATTCACTCTTTGGTTCGTGGGTCAGATATTCTCCCGCGGGATCGTACTACTGGGATAAAAAAGATCCTATATCCTAACCCAGGTCACGGTTTGTCTGTGTGCCAAATTTCATCCAGCCATTTCAGCTGATAAAGCGTTTAAACGTTTTTCTTTCGCATTATACTAAATAATGTATGGGACATTATGTATTACGCGCAGTGGTAGGATGAATTCACTAAATGATTCTGGACCTAAAAGAGATAAAATTTTTCGCCGGTTAAAAAAAAAAAAAACTGCTGTTACGTACGGACGCACATCAACCTACTCGAAACTGTCAAATTTTCCCAATCAACCTTGAACCTAATGCTTTGGTGATAAAGTTGAAAATCTATTATTTTGACCAGGTTGGTTCCCTTTTGTGTGAAACAGTAGATTTTTTTAATAACCGATGATTTTTTAGTCTGGGGGTCTAACTAACTGTAGTAACAGTTACCCAACAAGTAAATACGTCGTAACAAATCGATAACAATTCTCCCGGTCAATCATTTCGTAAGGCATCCTTGTTTGTTCAAATAATAGAATTGATGCCACTCCAAATCATGAAACGCCAATCATGTCATAAACCCATGTCAAAGTTATCCTATCTTATTCAAAGTTTCCTGGTGTCAAAGATAACATGATGCCTGCATCTCCAACTAGTTCTACCACACTGATTTGTGGAGGTCCAATAGGCAAAATACTGACAGATCAGCTGCATCCAGTAAGACTGGAACTCGACCCCGACGTAGTTGGGAAAAAGCTACAGTAATATTGTTGACGCTTGAATTTGAAATTGAGAATAGAGATGAGATGAGAGAATGAGAGCATAGGTATAGTACCTTATCAGCCTACAATATTTCCAGTTCTGAGATTCCGGCCGAGATCTCTCTATGACTGGGAAAGGTCTGGGCTAATGACTCACCAAGAGGGCCAAGTGTAAGTCCAGTGCCAGTTTTGATAATATTTTCCTCTATCATCATCATCATTTCAGCCGAAAGCGTCCACTGCTGGACAAAGGCCTCCCCCAGCATCGCCACATTGACCGGTCCCTTGCGACTCGCATCCAGCGGATCCCGGCAACCCTCCCCAGGTCCACCTAGTGAGAGCAAAGCAACGTTTTCCGGTTCAGGGTCGCCACTCCAGAACTTTTCGGCCCCATCGGCCATCCGTTCGGCGAGCAATGTGCCCTGCCCACTGCCACTTAAGTTTGGCTATTCTTCGGGCTACGTAACCATGGATCTCTCACGGCTTTTCTCATTTCTGATTTGGTCACGCAATACCGCAAGAAAACTCCGAGCATAGCTGGGTGACTGTAAGCCTTATGATGAGGCCCATTGTAAGCGACCACGTTCCTCTATCATGTTGAGATAATTATTAATTATCAGAGTATAATATTTCCCTTGCAGTGACACAGGTTCCCTCTCTGTGAGAGTGAGTGGACCACGATCCACTGAATTTGAATATAATCTTCGGAATTTTGGTTCTAAAAAATGCCGGTTTCCTTACGATGTCTTCACGTTCTTTGAGAGCAACAGAATAAAAAAAGTCCTAGAACTTAACCAATCTAGTCTTACCCTTAGATATAAGATATTTCTAGTGTTTGCCCCGCGGTGCCAAAGTTACACAATATTCTTTGTTTGTCTGGCATGCGTGTTTTTCTTTGTTCTTTTTGTAGCCAATAAAGAAGACAGGTGACGCACTGACTTAGGTCTGGGAATGTTCCCCACCTGAGTATTACAATGTGGAGTAAATTGAAGTGGGATTTGTGGTGTTTAAGTTTTCTTTCAGGGTAGAGTAGCGGTCTTTCTGATAAACATATAGTGTATTTGACTGCCTCGTTGGTCGAGTGGTCGCAAGCACCACTGTTAAGCATGAAGTCCTGGGTTCGGTTCCCGGGTCGGGCAAAGTGTTTTTCGTTTTTTTCCATCAGGAGTTTCTCAGTAACGGGAGTCCGGATTTGTGCCCGGTTGATGGCAATTGGCTAGCCCACTATTACATGGGACTTAAAACTTAACTGGCGAAATGTGGGTGTACTATTAGGTACACCTCTGTCTAACCCTTTGGGGATTACAGGCGTGATGTTAGGTTATTTGAAAACGTATACAAGATATTAAGGTACGTTTTTTTTGTCAAAGACCGTTATAAGGCTATTTTGAAAGTCGTTTACAAGATATTCAAGAATAGAAGAATAGCAGTTTACGTTTATTCTTCGATTTTTGGAAATCTTGTAAAATACTTTCAAAAGAGCATACCGAACCTTGTTTCGTTAGAACAAGAGTTTCTAAGGTTCTTTCATCAATTGGCTTCTTCCAGATGATGATTAGTATTTTTATTTTGATCTACATTTATATTTAACTAGCTGTTGCCCGCGTGAAATTTATAAAAAAAATACTACTACCCTATTTGAATACGATTTTGTTAACAATTTCAAGGGTTTTAATTTTTTTGCACGGAACCCTAATTTTTTTTTGTTTTTTTTTGTTTCGGAGATAAACCGGAACAAACAGATAGACAGACAGACAAAAAGACAATAATTAAAAAGAAACCGTATATTTCATACTAGCATTATGCCCGCGGCTTTCCCCGCGTGGATATCGGTTATTTTCCCACGGGATCGTACTACCGGGATAAAATGTATTCTATGTGTTGATCCAGGTTATAAACTATGTATAATTTCATTCAAATCAGTTCAATGGTTTTTACGTTAAAGAGTTAGTTAAGTTAGCTGTTATTTTGAAATTACAAACAGACGAATCATCATTGAAACACAATATTAAATTAATTTCGTAGCCAAATTTAATTTCGTAAAAAATTAAAACTGAAAAAAATTTTACAAATTTTAATCATTTATTTCTTTGCAAACGTGGGTAATAGATGTTTTTTTTTATAATAATGTTCTCCACATGCAAATAGTTGGTTTACAAAATATTATAAATTTAAAATAAGCGGCATGTCATTGGAATTATATAAAATATAAAAAATAAAAAAATAAATTAAAAATGTCAACATGGTCAAAACAAAAAAAAATAAAAATATTATCAATGATGTCAAACAAATAAGTGGCATGTCATTGGAATTACATAAAATAAAAATAAAAAAAAATGATAAAATAAAAAAAATAAAAAATGTCAGCATGGTCAAAGTAAAAAATAAAATAAAATAAATTTAAAAATATTATCAATAATTTCAAACGGAATAACATTATGCCAACTAGAATAATAATATGTCAATTAGTAGTAACAGCATAAATAGTTTTAAATCACAACTTATCAAATCAAATTCTTAGAAAAACGATTCCAACGAGTCCTCAATACTGTAATATAATTTTCCCAGAAATTCTTATAATAAGAGAAAGAAAAATCACGACATACTGGTATCTACATAACCGCCCTACAAACGGCCGTATTGAATATGAAATGATAATTTTCTATTTTCTAGTCCTGCCCCGTGCGAACTCCAGGGAATTAAATGTGTCAATATTCATACGGGCGAGTTTTTTCTTTGGAAGATTTCTCTCTTGGGTGCATAAGTATGGATAAGATAAGGTGTAGAAGAAGTGAGTCCATGGAAGTTATTCACACTGACTATATTGAACGCACTGTGACATAGTGCACAAGTAAAGTGTTATTCATCATCTGCCTTTTCCTAACTATGTTGGGGTCGGCTTCCAGTCTAACCGGATGCAGCTGAATACCAGTATTTTACATGGAGCGACTGCCTATCTGACCTCCACAACCCAGTTAGTACTGGGTGTTACGATACCCCTTAGTAAGACTGGTTGTCAGACTTTTGGGGCCAGTGACTACCCGTAACGACTGTCAAAGATCTACAAATGACAGCCGGGACCAACGACTTAACGTGCTTTCTGAGGCACGGAGGAAGTGTTACTAACATAGTTTTTACTTAAGGTTCTATTTACTAACACACATTGTATTTT
The DNA here is from genome assembly GCA_910589295.1 of Noctua janthe. Taxonomy (NCBI): domain Eukaryota; kingdom Metazoa; phylum Arthropoda; class Insecta; order Lepidoptera; family Noctuidae; genus Noctua; species Noctua janthe. Next base: position 3,170,605 of record OU342556.1, on the reverse strand, counting down.
ATCATATTTATGTTGCTAGGTTTATCTATGGGCCAAAGTTGCCTGACAATTAATGAAGGTTTTGTTATGTTTGTTATGTTATATGTATTCTTACCCTGCTGTAACGAGTCTTAGTGGGAGCTAGATCATGAAACATGAAATGACTAGTTTTTTGTAGCTAGCCTGCGTGTTAAAAAGATATACGTTTACAAATTTTTACCATTTACACCCTACAGATGTATAGTATGTGACTTTTAATTAAATCCAGGGGCGATGAAATAATTTTTAATGTGCCTGCAATTGCATCTTGACTGTCGTTATAGGTAGCCAATGGCTCGAAAGTCTGACAACCAATCTAACCAAGAGGTATCATATTACTCAGTACTTACTGGGTTTTGGAGGTCAGATAGGCAGTAGCTCGATGAAAAATAGAAGCCGACCCCAAACACACTTGGGTAATAGCTAGGCAGATGAAGACTACTAGGTCACCACTGCCTTAGGTAAGCTACTAGTGCACAACAGAACAATGACGAATTTGGTATTGTTATAAATATTGACCACTACATTTATTTCAATAACGTGTTCCATTCATACTCAAAGGTTTAACCAGAATCTCCGAAGCGCACATAAATATTTGTGCCCCGGGACTATGTATGTTTTTAGTTTGTTTTCTCATGTTTTGCAAGCTTTGAATAATTATTTATGAAGTCCTCTGTTTCTGCGGGGGTTGCTCCTTTGTTTTATGGCTTGTAAAGAATAGTAGATGTTTTCAACTAGCTGTGTTAACAGCGAAGTGGAAACTGTGGAAATCCGGGGCGCTTTACTTTCTTCGTTTGGTTGTGTCAGTATCTAGCTTGTATGTTGTTTTCATTCGCCACTGCAGTTTTGGTATTTTGCCTTTCTTCATCATGATGGCAGTACTTTACTGTGAGTAAACGGTCCTGCACACTTTCGACTTTGAAAAATGGCGTACGCTTCAAGGCACCTGATAATTTTGTTAGAGCAAAGTGTATACGAGCTACAGTATGCTATCGATATAATGATATTTATATTGAATTAAACAAAAAAATAAATAAAATATGACATACATAACATAATATCACGCCATTAATCTCCGGAGGGTTAGGCAGAGGTCTACCTAGTCCAGTACACCGCCATTTCGTTGGTTATGATTAAGTCTTATGTAATAGGGGGCGAGCCTATTGCCATCAACCGGGCACAAATCCAGACTCCGTAGCTGCTACTGAGGAATTCCTATGGAAACCCAAAAACACTTTTCACGACTCCAGGATAACATGCTCAGCAGTCGCGCTGGCGACCACTAGATCAACGAGGTTGTCCAAATTCGGTCAAGTCAGTAGAAATTAAAGGTGTTTACCGTGTATAGTAAAATATAATATTCACAATTAATTGATACAGTCAGACCTCGCCTCCATTTATCACCAATACAATTTTGTAACTCTTTATTAAAAACTAATGTCGATAGTGTAGCAAATGTTCTATGAATTGGTCGTTTTGACACACGCTGTATAAAGTTAATGCAAAACGGTTAAATTGAAAGCAACCTATTGTTGATTTTTAGTTCATTATTGTAATTTGCGTATGTATGCTTTTGGACTGATTTAATTATCTAGTAATTGAAATTTTAATACTTTGCACTAGTCGAATGTTGTTAATTGATAATCTAATGTGAAAATAGGTACGTGTAATGTTTATAATTTTTTAAATAAAGTGTTATTTTCTATTTTTTGGGTAAAGCCGCGGGCCTAAGCTAGTTAACATATAAGTTAATCACAAAATATTTTGTAAACATTCAGTTTCGACAGAAAACGCTGTTGAAAGAACAGTGGTGGCCCGTTTAAAAGGACCCACCCATTTGCTGTTGGTCATAATGATTTTGTTCAATCTGAAAATAAATATAAAAAGCTCTTCTCGATTTCCGATTTACTTTAAATTACTATTGTAGAAATACTAAACCAATAGAAACTGGTAGAACATTGCACTAGCAATATTAGCTTTTAATAAAGAGTTAGAAAGCGGACGATTACAGCATCTTGGTACAGTAGTATTATTGAGAAAGTACTGAGTATTATCTTAGATACCAGCTGGAAGTTAAATAAGAATGACTTTTGTATTAACTTTGTTACTCTTGGTAGTTAGAAGTTTGCTCTGTAAGATAGATAAAATTATTTTCAGTTAAACAGAAGCCGAACCGATCTTCACAGGCAGGTGTTATATCAATTGATAATGTGCTTAAGAACCTTCATATTTGCTTATAGGTAATAAGAAACTGAATGCCTCGTTGGTGTAGTGGTCGCAAGTGCGACTGCTGGGCATGAGGTCCTGCGTTCGATTCACAAGTCGGGCAAAGGGATTTTCCATCAGGAATTTCTCAGTAGCAGCCACGGAGTCTGGATTGTGCCCGGCTGATGGCAATAGGCTCGCCCCCTATTACATGGGACTTAAAAATAACTGGTGAAATATGGGTGTACTTATTAGGTACGCCTCTGCCTAACCCTTCGGGGATTACAGGCGTGATTTTATGTGATGTGTAATAACAAACATCATCATCTGCTTAGCCTTTTCCCAACTATGTTGAGGTCGGCTTCCAATCTAACCGGATGCAGTTGAATACCCGTATTTTAAATGGAGCGACTGCCTATCTGACCTCCACAACCCAGTTAGTTCTGGATATTGCGATACCCCTTGATAAGACTGGTTATCAGACTTTCGGGCCACTGACTACCTGTAACGACTGTCAAAGATCTACAAATAACAGCCGGGACCAACGGCTTTACGTGGTTTCCGAGGCACGGAGGAAACTAGGTATGTAATGGGCGGTCATCTATGAAAACCACACCATCTATCAACCTGTGAAATCACAAGTTGAGATAATCTTAAAACTTTTTACAATCTAATAGAAGTATTAATTAGCTACGCACAATCCATAGCAGAAAAATCTCAAACACACTTTAAACAAATCATAACGCTACCCTTATTAAACTTTGAAACGAATAAACTTAAAAAGCGCAAAGTACTCGTATACAAATTACAATAAGTTAAAGCTGAACCTTTGGCCTCGTACCAGGAAGACAGAAACTATCGGCACACTCGCGCTAAGTGTGGCCCGCACTTAGACGCGGTACAATTTATGTGTTACTTAGCAAACTGGATGGCCAAGTTGGAGTTTGGCACTGAAACTAGCGGGGAAGAGATTGAAATTGCTTAAAGTTGTTTTTACGTCTACAAGTATATAATTATGGTGACTGGAGATGGGTGAGTAGCTCAGCATAGTATATTTTATTATTAGCAATTTGTGTTCCACTGCAGGACAAAGGCTTTCCTTCCTTTCTTCCACTTGTCCCTATCCATAGCTGTTGGTCAATCCTTATGAAAAGATTCGAGTGCATCTCACCACCTCCTTCTAGGCGTTGCCGTTTGCTGCTGTTTGGGATCCTATTGTGTGGTTACTTTAGCCCATAGTCTGGCATGCGACAGATGTGACGAGCCCAGTTTCATTTGAGCTTGGCAGCCCTGTGACCTGATCGGCAATTTGAGTTTTGGAACGCAGTACCTATCGAGTTCCTAATACCATCAGTAAGTTTAACTCCAAGGATATTTCAAAGTATAATCAGGCTTTAACGTTTCCACTGCCAGACCTCTTCTCGTGATTAGGAGCCTTCTAAAATTCATAATGCGGGCTCCAAACAAAATAACCGCATCATCTGAAGAACGGGTTTTATTCTCTTTAAATGTTTACGCTTTACAAAATAGTAGCCATAAGTCTAGTTATGAGCAGAGAATGAATAAAACCACAGCTTGAATACAGAAACAGTCTTTTTAATCGAATACCTAATAGTATACAGAGTGGATGGGACACCGAGGCGAAAATAGTTACCACGTTTTCAGTACATAATTCTGAGCCCTCTAGCCATTCTCTAAAAAGAAACAGCAGTTCTATACATCTTGACCGTGTAGGTATTGCACTTTTGTAGGAAACAGCTGTTTTTTTTACTAGCTTTTGCCCGCGGTTTCGCCCGTGTAGATGTCGAAAAATATCCGATTACTTAAGCTTCATACCCCTTTTTAACCCTTCGGGGGTAGAATTACCAAAAACGCTGTAACACGTATAAATTCATTTTCAATCGTCAGCCTAAACACAAAATTTGAAGATCCTAACTTCAAAACTGACGGACTTTCATATTAACTTCCATCCCCTATTTTACCCCTTTAGGGGTGGAATTTCCAAAAATCCTTTCTTAGTGGATACTTACTTTTTATAAAGAACATACCCTCCAAGTTTCATGTCTCTAGGAGAAGCGGTTCATTTCTTGTCCGCCATCTTCATAGCTCAAACCCAAGTGTTATCAGATGGAAAAATAACATCGAAACTTTTAGCGACCAACCGTTTAAGTGCTTGAAGTGCGACCAGCGACTTGGTCGTCGTTGAGTAGCAGTAGCGACCAGTGACAGACCGCCACGGGTCACATACTTCAGTAGCAAGCTATTTTGAGTAGCAGGAAATTGTGCTGATAAAAAGTTTAAGACTCGCTTTAGTATTGGTTTTTATTTTGATTTTCTTTTTTAGGACTTTTACTTTTACTGCAGATAAGTAAGAAGCAGTAATATTCATATTATGGGGGTAGTAACTAGGCATAGGCAGTCGCTCCATGTAAAAAAGTAGTGCGATATGAGCTAGTTTTTGAAGATCTGTATTAAAAAGTCTTATCGCAAAAAGAGATGTTTTCAAGGCCACCTTTGGATGGATCAGGGAGAAGGATTACAATACTACAGCATTACATGAAACTTTTCATAATTTAATCAGCCTATAATGTTCCCACTGCTGGGACACAAGCCTTATCTCTGTGAAGAGGTACAGCGAGCCACAAGCGGGCCTAGTGCGGCTTGGTGGATGACATATGATGTCTTAGAATTTCCAGCTCTAGGACACAATAATTGAAATTTTGTAAATACAGTCATAATTTTCGCCAATCATAATTTCTTGTACATACAATCAGTTGCATGTTGCTTGTTTTACAAATGAAACGAAAATAAATCGGTCAAGTACGAGTCGGACTCGCGCATGAAAGGTTCCGTACCATCGTAGTAGAGGAGCCCCGATTAATTTTTAATTATTTTTTGTTATAGCGGCAACAGAAATACACATTCTGTGAGAATTACAACTGTCTACCTATGACGGATCATGAGATACAGCCCGCTGACAGACAGACAGACGGACGGACGGGCAGACGGACAGCGGAGGCTTAGTAATAGGGTCCCGTTGGTTACCCTTCGGGTACGGAACCCTGAGAAAGTGCAAAGAGTGCGGATTTCACGGGCTACCATTAACAGATCCCATCCTTAGCAACTTTCCACGTGGATTGTCTGCCTGATTACTAACAACATAAAAAATAAACCTTTAAGATATACAAAGTCAATCTCAACCCTAATATCTTCGCCCTCATCACTCACATGGGACATAACCCCAGCTCTGAGCCTACGTCGGCTTTGTTTGTTGTTCCCTTTGATGTTGGCGGTGCGTGCGATTTGCTTCTCCTTCTAATTAGACGTCTCTTCGAGTTGGGCCTTTTTGTTCTACTAATGGTTATTGGGCTGCTTGAAGAAATTGTGAGCGAGGCCCTTTGTGTTCTTGTCTGTACGTCTTTTGGTTAGGCCTTTAGGGAGTTAGAGGTCCTTATGAGTTCTTAGTCAAATATAATTTGTGTGTGTCTGAGATACGAAATACACATTTCGTGAAAATATTTTTTTGTTATAATCACACACATCTTCTATACAAATAAATAAAAAAATTAAGTGTCTGTTTGTAATTTTAACAGCTTTTTACTGAAAGTATATACGGTACTTATAATACAAACACAGTTTTTCTTGAAGTTGACTGTCCGTCTGTCTGTCTGTTCCTCAAATTCCTGTAATCTCTAGAATGGCGGGACCGATTTTGACGGGACTTTTACTGGCAGCTTTTGTAGCTGATGTTGATCTGTTGCTGTGTTGAAGAGTAACTTGGGCTACTTTTATTTTTGAAAACATAATTAGAGTTCCGTACAAAAAAAACAAAACCCTTGAAATTGTTATCGATTCAATAGGGAAGTAATATTAATTAGTGAATAAATAATAGGTATTTAATTATGTAATTGGAGATTTAATAACCAGCATTTTCAGATTTAATTATCTGTGGATTGGCGCGCAATTCGAAATTCAAATAAATTTTATTCGAAAGCCGTGTTCTTTAATTTCAAATTCAGTCATTTGTTTTTAGATAGTTTTTTGTTTTTGTGAAATTGTGGTAGTTTTTGGCGCCATGGATAAACTGAAAATACGCACAATTTTAGAATATCAGTTCCTACGTGGACATACCGCTGCGCAAACAACACGAAACATTAACGACGTATACGGGCCTAACACTGCTTACATAAACACGGTCCATTATTAGTTCAATAGTTTTAAATCTGGAAATTTTGATTTGAAGGATGAGCCTCGCGGTCGGCCGGTAACTATTGTCGACAACGACGAATTGAAGGCGGTAGTGGAAACGGATCCAACTCAATGCCAGCCATCTCACAGAAATAGGAGGCCTGTGTCCCATCAGTGGCATCATTATTAGCTGATTTTACTGTTGGCATAATCACGTCATTCACACTTATTAAATTTTTACGAAATTATGCCTTTTTTTTTTCGGATGGGAAATCATCAAATGACCCCCCCCCCCCCCCCCCCCGCCACTCTGGGCGGAGCGGAAGGGAAAGTCAGACTTGTACTGACTAAAACCCATCCTTCTTTGCCCTTTGTGTTCCAGGGCCACGGTATCTCTTTCGAACAGTCCCACAGCCCTGGCAGGCATCGTTCCTAACGATACTACGTTCCTAGTTCTCCAGAATTCCCAATATCCTGAGTGCCATTACATCCTAAATCACTTGCCCAAACATTCTGAATTCGAACCATCTGTAGATCACACGGATATTCCTATTTAATTAGACCGGGAGTTGAAACCGAGGACACTTTATGCACAGAAATCGATAGTTTGTTAGTTTTTATCACGTAGTTTTGCCAAGATTTTAAACTGATCTCTATATTCTAGACATGAAGGTTAAGTATCTCTATTTCTATTAAATCATGTTTGAAGGACCTCTTTTAAACATGATTTAAAGTAAATCTAATACTAGTGAGGAATCTAATAATAATGGACCTAGATTGTTAAGATACCTACCTAAAATAACATAACATCACGCCTCAAATCCCCGAAGGGATAAATGTACCTAATAGTACACCCACATTTCGCCAGCTATGTTTAAATCCCATGTAATAGGGAAATAGCCTATTGCCATCAACCGGGCACAAATTAGTATTGAGGACATCCGCAAGAGAACCAAGGTTACCGACGTAGCCCGAAGAATAGCTAAACTTAAGTGGCAGTGGGCAGGGCACATTGCTCACAGAACGGATGGCCGATGGGGCCGGAAAGTTCTGGAGTAGCGACCGCGAACTGGAAGACGTCGCGTTTGAAGGCCTCCCACTAGGTGGACCGATGACCTGGTGAAGGTTGCAGGGATCTGCTGGATGCGAGTCGCACGGAACCGGTCAATGTGGCGACACTTTTTTTTTTTTTTTTTTTGGATGGGAAATCATCAAATGACCCCCCCACTCTGGGCGGAGCGGAAGGGAGTGTCAGACTTGTACTGACTAAAACTCATCCATGTTCCTTCTTTGCCCTTTGTGTTCCAGGGCCACGGTGTCTCTTTCGAACAGTCCCGCAGCTCTGGCAGGCATCGGCCCATGCGGACCCCTACTCGGTTGCTGACATCTCTTTGAGGCGCGCGTGGAACACGAACGCGCCGTCGACACGGCCTGTCGTCATAAGACGGCCGGACGGCGAGCTAGCCCATAACTCGCCGTCCACAGGCCCGCGCCTACGGTGGCCGGGAGCCACCACGTGACGCCCAGGGCGTCTCCCGCGGCGGCTGGGACGTGAGGTTCTTTCCCTCTCACGTCCCGCCACCTCCTTCACTAGCATGACGGCGGGTGGTGACGGCTTCCCATTCCCTCTCGCTCCGGACCATGGCTTGAACCAGGGCCGGACGCGAGACATCGCCGCCGCCAATCGCCGCTACAAGGACACGGCGGTGCTCCGCCCAAGCGGGGCAGACCTCTACGGTGTGCTCCACCGTGTCCTCCGGACGATCCTCGCAGTGGAAACACCCGGACGTTTCCTCCCGCCCGATTCGGTGCAGGAACCTCCCGAAACAACCGTGTCCGGTGAGGATCTGCGTCAGGCGGTAGGTGAGGGCGCCGTGGCGCCTCTCTAGCCACTCCTCAAAGAGGGGACTTATCGCCACTATGGTGGCGTGCCCTGCACGGGGTTGCAACAGTCGCTCTCTCCATGTCGCCATGAGATCACGCCGGAGGTCTGTCCGCTGAGCGGCAATTTGCCGCGGCAGCGGAGTTTCCCCCCGACGTAGTGCCTCCGCGCGCCATTCATGCAGGCGCGCGAGGACTATCGCCTCCAGATCCCATGGCGGCAATCCGGCAAGGAGGCTAGCCGCCTCGCTGGAGATCGTGCGGTACCCCCGGATTAGCCTTATGACTATCACCTTTTGGGGCGCGTTCAGGTAGTGGGGGGCTTGCCGCCTTAAAGAACGCGCCCACACCGGAGCCCCGTAAAGGGCCATGGACCGCACGACCCCCGCGTATAGCCTCCGGCAGGAGGCGTTTGAACCCCTTAGGTTGGGCAAGAGCCGCTTGAAGGCAGCCCCTGTCCGTTCCAGTTTGGGAGCCAAACGTCGGAAGTGCTCCACAAAGTTCCACCGGCTGTCGAGGACGAGTCCTAGGTACTTCAACGTCGACCCGACGCCGATGGAAACCCCTCCTGCCGTCAGTAGGGATCCCGACGGTGGCGCATTCCGAGGCCCATGAAAACCCATGGCCTCGGACTTGTGCAATGCCACCTCGAGACCCAATTGCCGGATCCTCTCCAATGCCGGATCCTCTCCAATGTGGCGACACTTGGGGGAGGGCCAATGTCCAGCAGTGGACGTCTTTCGGCTGAAATGATGATGATGATGGGCACAAATCCAGACTCGATGGCTGTTACTGAAAAAATTATGATGGAAGAAAACTCTGCCCGACTTGGGAATCGAAACCAGGACCTCATGCTCAGCAGTCGCGCTTGCGACCACTGGACCAACGAGGCAATCAAAGCTAAAATAATCAAATCTTATTGTCTAAAATGATATGTGTGAGTGTGGCAAAATTAAAGCTTTTGAAGTCTCACTATTGTGTCACGTATCAAAATAAAAGGTCTCATATCTCATTATTGTGAGTTTCAAAATAAATGCTCAAATTCATCCTCCATCTTTTAGCGGCTTACTCAATGGGTAATTAAGTTACGCCATTTTAAATGAGTCTTCTCAAGTGAAATCTCTGATTACCTCTTCGCACCATGTGCGTTACTTCAGTAATGTCGAAGGAAGGCAGTGGTTCCCAAACTTAACTTGACTATGGACCACTTTGATTTCTTTAAGTTACCAGGGAACGACATGATTATGAATAATTTCAACATGAATGATATAACCAAGATCTTGTAAAAATATTTTCATTGAAAAGAATGTCCAGGGAGTTTCTTGCCCATTTTTCTCCACAGAGATCTACGCTTTGGAATGGGCAACTACAATACTTTCACAAGTTATTATGCCTTGTGTCTGAGACTGTAGCTGCGTTTTCTTTGTTTTTTCTGACATACAAAAGTGCCTGTTTTGATCTAAGTGGAATAAATGCTTTGAGTTTGAGTTTTCACTTCTACCTATAATATTTAAAAGTAACATGGATTTACAGTAGATACTATTGTTGTAGAAAACATTTTTTTTTACAGAAAATTGGAGTTCTGCTTACATTATTTTGATTTTTGGTATTATCATTACGTAAATAAAAAGTTAGAAATTTTAGTGTGAACCTTTGTTGGGCCATATTTTAGCTACATGTTGGGAACCAATGTCTTCTTGGTGGAAAATAGGAGTATGAAATAAACTCGCATCTCTTTTGTTTCGCATCGGAAAGTGTTCCTTTGAAAATTTTCGACGCTCAAAGCTCCGAATCCTTATGAGTTTGGCAAATTAGATTGCGTTGGCTCTGGGGGGTTTAAAGATAGATCGTTTGATTAAAACAGCTGAGCTCCTCAGCTAATGTTTGTGCTATCATTAATTAAGTGCTATGTTACGTATTTAACGTATTTAAGATTGAAGGACGGCGCCTTTGGCGATTATATGAAGAGGTTTTCGAATTTAAATTCTTAGTGTATATCTTTACAAGAGTAAGAAGGAGTGAAGGAGGAGTTTTTTATGATCGTACCAGGTGCAAGTCGGTGTTGTACAGGGTGAAAGAGACACCGTCTCTAAAACGGTAACCTAGTACATCATTCTGAACCCCTTATAATTTGAAAACAAATAAACAGTTGTTCCATACATTTTGACCGTGTAGGTATTGCACTTTTGTAGTAAACTGCTGTTTTTTTAACAACCGACGAAATATTTCTTGTGATGGTTATGGTTCTGAAGGTCAGATAAGCAGTACTTACGTACTTTTATACAGTTACACCCAGTAGGATTGAAAGCCGACCCCTTTTTTTTTTTTTTTTTTTCGGATGTGAAATCATCAAATGACCCCCCCACTCTGGGCGGAGCGGAGGGGAGTGTCAGACTTGTACTGACTAAAACCCATCCATGTTCCTTCTTTGCCCTTTGTGTTCCAGGGCCACGGTATCTCTTTCGAACAGTCCCGCAGCCCTGGCAGGCATCGGCCCTTGCGGACCCCTACTTATTTGCTGACATCTCTTTGAGGCGCACGTGGAACACGAACGCGCCATCGACACGGCCTGTCGTCATAACACGGCCGGACGGCGAGCTGGCCCATAACTCGCCGTCCACAGGCCCGCGCCTACGGTGGCCGGGAGCCACCACGTGGCCCCCGACGCCCAGGGCGTCTCCCGCGGCGACTGGGACGTGAGGTTCTTTCCCTCTCACGTCCCGCCACCTCCTTCACTAGCATGACTGCTTCGCAGAAGGAGGTGACGGCTTCCCATTCTCTCCCGCTCCGGACCATGGCTTGAACCAAGGCCGGACCCGAGAGATCGCCGCCGCCAATCGCCGCTACGAGGACACGGCGGTGCTCCGCCCAAGCGGGGCAGACCTCCACGGTGTGCTCCACCATGTCCTCCGGACGATCCTTGCAGTGGAAACACCCGGGCGTTTCCTCCCGCCCGATTCGGTGCAGGAACCTCCCGAAACAACCGTGTCCGGTGAGGACCTGCGTCAGGCGGTAGGTGAGGGCGCCGTGGCGCCTCTCCAGCCACTCCTCAAAGAGGGGACTTATCGCCACTATGGTGGCGTGCCCTGCATGGGGTTGCGACAGTCGCTCTCTCCATGTCGCCATGAGATCACGCCGGAGGTCTGTCCGCTGAGCGGCAATTTGCTGCAGCAGCGGAGTGTCGCCCCGACGTAGTGCCTCCGCGCGCCATTCGTGCAGGCGTGCGAGGACTATCGCCTCCAGATCCCATGGCGGCAATCTGGCAAGGAGGCTAGCCGCCTCACCGGAGATCGTGCGGTACCCCGGATTAGCCTTATGGCTATTACCTTTTGGGGCGCGTTCAGGTAGTGGGCGGCTTGCCGCCTCAAAGAACGCGCCCACACCGGGGCCCCGTAAAGGGCCATGGACCGCACGACCCCCGCGTATAGCCTCCGGCAGGAGGCGTTTGGACCCCTTAGGTTGGGCAAGAGCCGCTTGAAGGCAGCCCCTGTCTGTTCCAGTTTGGGAGCCAAACGTCGGAAGTGCTCCACGAAGTTCCACCGGCTGTCGAGGACGAGTCCTAGGTACTTCAACGTCGACCCGACGCCGATGGAAACCCCTCCTGCCGTCAGTAGGGATCCCGACGGTGGCGCATTCCGAGGCCCATGAAAACACATGGCCTCGGACTTGTGCAATGCCACCTCGAGACCCAATTGCCGGATCCTCTCCACGACTATCGCAACCCCGCGTGTCATGTTTTCGGCCGCCGCCTCGTGCGACCTCCCTTGTGCCAGTACCAGCGTGTCGTCAGCGTAGCAAACTACGCTGACGCCGGTAGGGAGGTCGGCGCGCAGCACCCAGTCGTAACCGATGTTCCACAAGGCCGGCCCCAGAACCGATCCCTGTGGAAGACCGCACGACATATCTCGCCGGTTCCATTCTCCGCTTCGACCAGGGTAGATGACGGCTCTATCCGTCAGGTAGTTCCCGACCAAAAGCCGACCCCTAAACTACATAGTTTGTAAAAGGTAGGTAGATAAATCATTTTTTTTTGCTCAAATATTCAAATAACAATATTTGAGAATCTTTTCCCTCAAAAGTGACAAACGGAAGCAAGAAGGCATAGCATAAACACGGGCTCTCAAGCAAAACAATTATTTGGAAGAGGACTCGAGAACTTCGCTCAAATACACCAGTTACACAGACAGTTGACCAATAGTTGAAGTGGCTTCTTGTATTTCATGAATCAGAATTTAGTCCTGGCATTGTTTATTCTACCTCTGATTTTGCAATACAATGGCCTTTATTCTTGTTGACGTAAGGTTTATATCAGTGGTACAATAACTGGAAAAGACTGTAAACAGTCACCGTTTGAACTGTTCGAATTTTGAATGAAATATGGAACATTGTTTTAGTGAAAACCAGAGAACATGACAATGTTTTAAGCTTTCACGGTTTATGACTAAACTTATACTGTCACTTACGGGATATCTTCGTTTTTCGTTTCTTTGTGTTCTTCCGAGTGTTCAATCGTGGAAGATATCCCGTAAGTGCCAGGATTGTATTTAGGGACCTCGCGCACTGCACGGCCATGAGATGACTTTTGGCCGAACCGGCCGCAGATCTTGTACAATACTGGTCGGACGCCCGCAAACATTCTTCCTGGTCGGAGCTTCTGCGGCCAAAAGTCATGGCCTTGTAGTGTGCGAGGTTCCTTACAATCCATAGTAAATTTTTGGACTAAGCGACAATTTAATAAATACTCAAATATCTTTTATTCCACTGTTGGAATTTCAGCTCTGTGCGCTTCTTCTTTATCGTGTGGTTAGTGCCTAACCTAGTGTCAGGGTTTTTATGCGGTCGAGAAATATCTCTTAGGCATACTGGTTTCCTCACGATGTTTTCCTTCACCGAAGCAAGTGATAATTATACAAAACGCACATGAATCCGAAAAATCAGAGGTGCGTGTCTTGGGTTCGAACTAGAGACCTATGACTTGGCAGTCCGACGGTCACACCACTTGGCTATCATTGCTTACATGTGCAGCTTGAGGGCTGAAAATCTAAGTGTGCTTTTATTTAGGCATTCATTCCTTTCCCCATATTAAAGGTCTTAAGCCCGATTTACATTGTTCAAGGACAGTGGCGAGTGGCTACTGTCCTGTCGGTTTACACCACTGTCCTTACCCACTCCACTTATCTACTTCGTTAAACACTTGACCAATGTAAAAAGGTTCATTTCTCAATTTTACTAGAAAAAACAATATTTATCGGTCATAGTTATTTGCTGACCGAATTACCCGCAAACCGATCCTTTGATTTCCAATCGAGAACACAAAAACAAAAATCGGCAAAACTCTAATTGCTTCAAAGCGGTATATTTTATTTATTTAAACACACTCAGCCCTCTGCTTGCGTATTGATGGTCCTCTCTCGAGTACCATACAAAGTTAATAATACACCTTTATTTCAAAATGCCCAGCGTTCATTTTACAATGCCTCGGTTACAAAGCTATGTTGGCACACGTCTCTTGAATAGATTTATATTCAATTTAACTTTTCGCTGTTAGGTTTCCATTGGTTACAATAAATAAGCCGGTGATAGGTCGGTTCTCTGTTACGGATGTTAAAAGGTGTTAGTTTGCGTGGATGCGTATATATCGTATATACGGTAGGGGCAATACTTTATGGGCACTTATGTCCTGTTTTGGGTTGTGTATACTTATTTATGTTCACTGTGAATACCTTTTTTAAGGTTCCAAACTTCAAAGAACCTTTATAATCATACGTATTTGAACGTCTTGATCGTCGTCTTGTCTTGGAGAAGCTCGTGGCTAAAGAATAACAGCCATTCGGGTCGATCTTCAGGTTAAGCCGCTCTTGCCTAGGTTGGTCTGTGGATAGGTGAACACCCATTACATACCAAGTTTCCTCCGTGCGTCAGAAAGCACGCTGAGCAGTAAGTCCCGGTTGTCATTTGTAGATCTTTGACAGTCGTCACAGGTAGTCAGTGGCCCGAAAGCCTGACAACCAGTCTTATCAAGGGGTATCCTAGTACTAACTGGTAGCTGTGATGTCAATCTTGATCTTGCTTTGATATCGATACCCTTCACGCCTGACTAGTTTCGCTAGCTAATTTCATTTGACCCTTTTTTATTGATGTCGGTGGTCAGTTTTATCTTCAGAAAACGTAAATTTTCATTTCAACACAGTAATCCGTCGTTGGCCTAGTGGTCATAAGCGCTTCTGCTGAGCATGAGGTCCTGGGTTCTATTCACAGGTCAGGCAAGTGTTGCTCGGTTTTTCCTTCAGGATTTCTTAGTAGCAATCACGGAGTCTGGATTTGCTCTCGGTTGATGGCAATAGATAACTTAAATATTTCATAATTTATTTGTGTAAAACATGCAAATTATACGTATTTAAGTTATGGAAGAACGGCGTCTCCATTTGCTTAAAAGAAGGCTCCAATCATTGGTTGTAAAGGTTTACTTGTTGAAGTAATAAACCATTTTTCATTTTTTTCACAATAGGCTCGGCCCCAATTACCTACATGGCACCTAAACATAACTACACCTCTTTTTATTTCGGATGGGAAATCATCAAATGACCCCGCCTCCACTCTGGGCGGAGCGGAAGGGAGTGTCAGACTTGTACTGACTAAAACCCTACCATGTTCCTTCTTTGCCCTTTGTGTTCCAGGGCCACGGTATCTCTTTCGAACAGTCCCGCAGCCCTGGCAGGCATCGGCCATCGGCGTGTGCTGACATATCTTTTAGGCGCGCGTGGAATACGAACGCGCGGAATAACTACATCTCTACCTAATCCTTCGGGTAAATCAGGCGTGATGTTACAGTAACACAATACAGTAATTAAGACTGGCCATCGACCCCTCCACACGTTTAGCCACGTCCTGCTACGTTTAGTTTCATTCCGAACCTTACTAAAGTGACTGCGACTCGCTCTTGACCAGTTTTTTTCGTAGTACTTGATATAACGTCCCTAAAGTAGGCCATCTTACCTTTTTATGGCACTTAGGTACTGAATATAGGCGATGAAAGGTTTATATCGGGTGAACGTATCCATTACTCCAGATAAACATTAGGACATGGTACTCAAATGGAATGGATCATGTCTGGAATAAAAAACGAGGCGTTTTTTTGAACAGGAGAAAGGAATACGATCTTTCAATAATTTCAGCCAAACTATGAACGTACAGATCACAGATTATAGATGTACCTAGATAACGCAAGTATCACGATCCGTATGAAAACTAAGTGTGCCATTTTCAGGGTTCCGTACCCGAAAGGTAACCAACGGGTCCCTATACTACGCCTCCGCTGTCCATCCGTCCGTCCGTCTGTCAGCGGGCTGTATCTCATGATCCGTAATGGGTAAACAGTTGAAGCTTTCACAGAATGTGTATTCCTGTTGCCACAAATCAAAAAATAATAAAATACATTAAAAATTAAAGTAGGCTACGGAACCCTTCATGTGCGAGTCCGGCTCGCACTTGGCCGGTTTTTTTACTACCTACTATGACGTCATAACCACTATTTACATTTAGTTACTATACAAAGAAGTTACTATAAAAAACTGACTACATTTTTGTTCTTTAAACGTCAAGAATTTAGTTCTTGAATTGTAACGTTGTTGTTTGAAACAAATTAGCTTGCTGCGACAGTAGCCACGTTAAACATAAAATGCTTAAGCTGAGCACGCGAAGTAGGTGTTCTTGCGTTATCTAGGTATTTCTATATCTGTGGTATTTATACCAGAGTAGGAACAACATGAGCTTTTCTCACTTATCAAACAAATATCTGATGTAAGTTAGTTGGATTATTTAGAAATAATAGGCCGATCGTTTTCACAATAAGATATTTATATTTATTCTTATCGAATGACACAGACAGACTGAATTCTATATCTGATAAACGTAAGAGAACCGCAAACAGTAGTAATGACAGAATTCCAAATTCGAATTTTGGTTACCACAGATAACAATTACCGTTGCCATTCTCGATACGGATAGGTTTGGCATCATACAATGCTTAAGCCCGAACAAAACGGCAAGCAACTTTAAATTGACCTGTAAACAATGCCAAATGTACATCAAAGGGAATTAATCAATCGAAAATATTTAGATAAAATATTTGTGTGTTTGTTGAACCAAATGTATCCTAATGTTCAATCGTTTGGTTTCTATCTAGAGCTCATTGAATACTGAGGTCTAGAATAAAATTCCAGTTTCAGTTTACGGATTCCATCAGTTATTGTTTTGGCAATTACAGAATGTTATTTATTTGAGACTGCCTCGTTTATCCCGTGGTCGCAAGCGCGGCTGCTGAGCAAGAGGACCTGGGTTCGATTCCCGAGTAGGGCAAAGTGTTATTGAGTTTTCCATCAGGAATTTCTTAGCGGCAGCCACGAAGTCTGGATCTATGCCCGGTTGGTGACAATAGGCTCGCCAACTATTATATGGAACTTTTAATATAACTGGTAAAATGTGGTTGTACTATTAGGTACATCTCTGCCTTACCCTTCGGGAATACAGGCGTGATGTTATGTTATGTATTTATTTTAGTAAATCATCATCAAATTATCTTTCAGATGTCGACTACAGGATATAGGACTCCCAGAGTTTCATCACAACATCTAGCTAGTTTTCTTTCAGTCCTCTATATTCAGACATCAGTCGGTCTACCTTCCGTGGGCTCTTCGTTGTAAGGTCTACCAAAGGTTCTTCTTCTTAAACCTTTGACCACCCAGTACCTCAGGGGTGGTCAATGGTTGAAGGTCTCTTCCAAATGTGACCAACTTTGCTAAAGGTTAGTGTTAATTACTATTTAATTCACGCCACTGTCCATTTATAGATAAATAATCCATTTACTATAAAAAAATTCGTGTGAATATTATTCAAAGAATTTATGGATAACACGCAATTGGTTGATATTCAAAAAGGTATTTTTCATACATTTTATAAAGTGTTAATGTTGCAAATGTAATTATGGTATCCTATTTAATAGTACTTGCATAGCTGAGAATATTACATTTTTAGGGATTAATTGGACCTATAAATGTTTTTGCAAAAAAATAAATCTAAAAATATTTTTGAAGGACCTCAGGACCTCTTTTCATCATATTGAGATCTAGAAATTGGGCACAAACACTATTTTTTTATGTTTTTTTGCCAATATTATTATTGCCAATGGTAATTAGGTATTTCCTCAGAACATTTACCTACAGTTATGCACGATTAGGCCCATACATTTACATTAATTTAATGGCCTGTATGACGAGCTATTATATCTATATTTCAGGCTAAACGTTCTAGGAACACTACCTGGCATTACCTACCTATCATAGGTAACACTTTAGCTGACGTAACGTTTACATCCATTACACCATTACACCCATTATACCGAATAATTACAATGACTAAAACAATAGATCAGTTAGAGCGATCTTGTGAAGCAATTAAATTAATAGCCGTGAGCTATATTGTTCTATTAATGGAGTTTAAGTTTTAGAATAGTTTGTTATTATTGTAAAACTAGTAGTGATAGCCTAGTGGTGTGACCGTCGGACTTACAAGTCATAGGTCTCGAGTTCGAACTCAAGGCACGCACCTCCGATTTTTCAGATTCATTTGCGTATTTTACAATCTCTTTTTTTTGTAATATAATTATGTTAAAAAAAAACAAGTTTGTTAATGTTAATAAGTTATGGAAAAGGGGAGTCTCCTAATACAGGCTTTAGACGCCTAAAAGGAAACTCCAATCACTAGTTTGTAAGAAAAAATTGTCAAAAACAATAAATAATTTTTAATTTTAATTTTGATAATGTAAGGCCTATTTTTTTTTTAATCTTTCGATTTCAGTTCACTGAATAAAGCTTACAGCCAACAGAGTGGTGCGAGTCTGTGTAACGTCTAAGGCCAATTCATAGCAGAAGTTATAATTCCCGTTCTCAGACCACGACAATGTCTACAATATCTACATGCTAATCCTCCATATTCAAGCCCCAACCTAATTCTACTCCACCTAAATATTCAACGCAATTTGAATAAGATCTTTGTTTCAAAATTATCTACAATACATACTGTTATAGAACGTTAATTTCTCCTACGGAATACAACCCGAGAGTCAAACTTCAGAAGCCGCAGCTGCTGCACTAAGATTCCGATGCTAATGAACTGAAGTTATACCATAAAACCATATCAAGATATTAGCATTTTGAGTAGGTTTCTTCTGGGTGTATGAGGCTCACATCGGAAGTTATACTTTGAAGCATGTCGTAAAATGGGACGGTATAATGTTATGCATATGACGTAATGGTGGAAAAAATTACTGTCGGCTTAAGAATACACCTGGCGGCCTAGTGAGTCTATCGATGATAACGGGGATGGTAAAGTCAAAAATCCACTGGATTGATATAAAGCGACCGAAAAGGGTGATCCAAAGCAGTTAAATTATTTCTCTGGGACTTCGTCGAGCTTCGTTCTTTCGGCGCCTTTTTGGTGGTTCTGTTGGCTCTGGCGCACACGAGTTGCAGTGCCCACTTGTGCAAAAAGATTTTTCCGCGCGTGGTTTTTAAATCCACCGACAAGCTTTTTTTTGAATCCTGTTGACAGTCGTTATATAAATATAATACGCTTAGAAAGCGGTTTGCTGGGTGGAGTAAGCGCAGGACAAGTTAGGGTACTATAGACCGACCGCTTTCGAGTCCTCCACCTTGCCCAATCAAAGTCACATTAAACTTCCACAAAGTCCTAACAATATCCCACAGGTTATTTGCTTTAAAATAACCGTAATCCACAATGCTAATTGAACCAATACGTGATCAACCTTCAGAATATTCTATTTAAATTGATACTTTCGCGAGGGTTTTCCTCGCATGTCCAAAATCGCTTGACACTGCACCTGCAACTGCAGTTTTTTATAATATGGGTCTGCTATTCTTATAGCAGACCAATATTGTAAAATGCTTGAATGAATGCATGGTTATCCTTCTGCACTGAAATGAAAAGAGAAATTGTGCTGTGTCCCAATTCGGAAGAGACCTTCGTCTTGCAGTAGATCGCGATAAGCTAAGTTTTTTGATCAAAACTTTTGAAAAGGGACAGCTCTCCGGAAACTTAACGCATTCATTTGTTTTTTGACTTATTGGAGACCTCACTGTTCTTTGCAATTGAGGTTTTCTTCCGTGGAACTGGGAGCAAATTTTGTTTCAGTCTCAGTTGTGACATATTTATTACCGTTATTTCGATGTCTAATGAATAAAGGCTCGCGGAATCCTTGGATTCCGTAAATGATTTTAGATCCATCAGAGCAGATAGATCCCAGAGTTTTCATCGGTAATCAAAAAACCGGTTGTTCCATTCAAAAGCGCAACAGCTACACGCTGAAGATGTGTATGGAACAGCTGATTTATTTTGGTCTAGAACCATTCCAGTCCACGACAAAAATATTTGTAACAAGATTAGGATTACCCGGTGTCTAAAAGTCCCCCAAAAGTAGCCCAAAAGTCGGCCATTCAGTAATTTCGTTATGGGCATCAGTTCTTCTGTTTCTGTTTCAAGTTTGAGCTGACCTCAACATAGATCAGGCTTGGTACTTTAACACTGCACATACCGCATTGTGTGCTATTAAACTTACTGCCAGCTTTTAGTTTAACAAGGTCCGGATAAGCTGAATCTATTTACGTTAGAGCTAAGGTTTTGCCCGAGTTTTCTTGAAACTTAGTTCTTTGCCTCAGGGAAAACAAAACACGAGACAAGAATAGCCTTGTAACAAATACTTAGTATTTATCTTGTTGGTTGTTGCAATTTGTGGGATTTAAAGTACTATTTAATGTAGGAGGAGCTAGGTCAATATTTTATTTGGTTTGATGGGTGGTGAGAGTATATTTTCGATTTAATCGCCTTTTAAAATTTGTATCGGGCTGTATTGATTTTTTTCTATGTAAGCGATACATTTAGAGGCCAAAAGAGAAATTGCCATTAAAGGTTTGTACATACCACAGTTGTTTGAGATCATATGAAGACAAGAGGTCGTCACTAACCATTTTCTCAAGAGTACAATAATCTATACATACTTGAAAATAAATACAATTTGAAGTTTCTGTTTGTAATTTCAAATTAACAGCTTTTTACTGAAAGCATATGAAATAATATACATTTTTTTTTTAAATTTTTGCCTCTCTGTCTGTTTGTTCCAGCTATTTCCGAAACAGCTCGACCGATTTTGACGAGAGTTGTACTGGCAGATAGCTGATGTTATACGTTAACTTTGGCGTTTATTTTAGAAAAATGAAGAGGCGTGAAAAAAAATAAAACCCGTGAAATTGTTAACAAAATTCGAATTAAATATGGGAAGTAATATTTTTGTAATAATTTCATTTGGACGAAGGTCGCGGGCAACAGCTAGTTGTAAATAAAATCCAACATCTTATCATAAGCATAAGCATAATCAGCCTATAATGTTCCCACTGCTAGGACACAGGCCGCCTCTCTATGAGAGGGTATGGGCTATAATCCACCACGCGGGCCCAGTGCGGGTTGGTAGATGTCACATGTCTCCGAATTTTTGGTTCAACGACATGTCTGTTTCCTCACACCATTAATATAATATAATATTTTACAACATACCTAAACTCACCCTTTTTTTTTTTTTCCATGTTCCTTCTTTGCCCGTTATGTTCCAGGGCCACGGTATCTCTTTCGAACAGTCCCGCAGCCCCGGCAGGCGTTGGCCCATGCGGACCCCTACTTGATTGCTGACATCTCTTTGAGGCGCGCGTGGAACACGAACGCGCCGTCGACACGGCCCGTCGTCATAAGACGGCCGGACGGCGAGCTAGCCCATAACTCGCCGTCCACAGGCCAGCGCCTACGGTGGTCGGAAACCACCACGTGACCCCCGACGCCCAGGGCGTCTCCCGCGGCGGCTGGGACGTGAGGTTCTTTCCCTCTCACGTCCTGCCACCTCCTTCACTAGCATGACTGCTTCGCAGAAGGAGGTGACGGCTTCCCATTCCCTCTCGCTCCGGACCATGGCTTGAACCAAGGCCGGACGCGAGAGATCGCCGCCGAAACTCACCCTTTGTTTGCCATGTGAGCAGGCTGAAACTACAGACCGTTACGTCCTGCGAATGCAATCCTTACATAGGTAATCCTTTTACTTCATCCACGTTCATACAATCTTCCCAGCGTGTTAAAATAATTTCAAAATGAATTTTACTCACTTTAAAAGCAAGCACAAACATCTTCACACGACTGCAAAAGATCGTACAAACATTCTCCATCCGTTCTCGACTCAGCAAAACATGGCGCCGGTTTACTCTCAAGTTAATTGGATGCTGTTTACGCTGAACTAATTAATACATTATCATTAGAGGACAGCTTCTATCTGCTTTTAAGAAGGGGCGAATGATTGAGGGCGAGCTGTTTGGAACTTGTTTTGGTGAGGACGGCTTTTCGTTGGGCACTTCAGGGGTATTATTTACTTAAGTCGTTTTTTAGTCTGGAGGTTTTTTAAGCATTCATATTGTTGAGGATAGATTACTAATCTTGCAGCAATGAAAGACACATGCACACTACTACAAGATTTATTGTCGGTATCCAACAGTCACTGATTTCGGGAAAGGATGGCTATAGTTTAACAATTCTGGAAGCGAGCAGACACGAAAGAGTGCACTAGTCTCGTAAGATTTAACCGCGTTTAGAAAGATTGTTAGACTGTATCTACCCTTGCCCGAAATCAGTGAAAGTAATAGTTTTAAAACCTGTGGATACCGACAATAAATCTTGTAGTAGTGTTCGTGTGTGTTTCATTGCTGGTAGATTAGTCCTCTGCCTTTTTTTTTCTCAACTCGTATAATTTCTGACATGATAATAAACTCTTTATTTTAAGGGCACTAACTGCAACTGATCAGCATAGCTAAACCGCGTTAACTAAAAACTCTTGAAAGCAATTTAGATTTGTGCTGATCGGGTTTGGCTTCATTGGTCAAATTCACACTGAGAAGTGTGATATATGTATAAGATGGAAGGGACAACGTCGCACAAACGGTTACCACGTGTTAAGTACATCATTCTAAACCACATTAAAATTATTCATCGGCAATTGAAAAAAGACAAATCAGCCGTTCCATACATTTCGACCGTGTAGGTATTTCACTTTTGTAAAAAACAGCAGACCTTTTTTAAAAGTCCCTATGAAAAATTTCTATTTATACGGAATGATGTCCCAAAATATGTGGTAACCGTTTGTGCATCGATGTTTGTTGCACCTTATATACCATGTTTTGATTCTGAATGTCATGTTAGATGGTCTTGTCCAATCGTGTAAGTTGACAACGTGGTACGGCTGACACAATTTGACGATTCTTTCAACATTTCAAATAAAAGTTCTTATATTAAAATTGGTTTTATTTTTAGGATCGAGAAAAAGACCTGAAGCGCAAACATAGGCTTCATCTTGAAGATTGAGAATATCATTTAATGAAGCGAAACTCGAATACCTTACGTGTCTAGAGGAACGAAAGAAAAGAAAATCAATTCCTCCTGAACAGTCCTAGTAACATATAAAGGAAAAGCTTCATTTAGGCCCGAAACGACAATTCCCTATTTACTTTGGGAAGGAAACGCTTGCTACATTCTCCTTCATATAACCTATTGTTATTAAAGACGGCGTACCTAAAGACCTATTAAGGCTCTTCGCACACGGTGACTTTTTTGGCGATGCTGACGCGTGTTTGGTGAACGCGCGTCGGCATTACTACTATCGTATGTTGGTCTCATTTTCAACACCAGACTCAAGTGATGCAAACGCGCGTCTGCATCGCAACTGTATTGAAGTAAACGTGCGACTTTTTCTGACGACGATGGCGTCGAGGACACGAAGAGTGGAGCACAGTGGGAAGGTGCTGCGCCAGTTCATCACATACAGACAGACAGCGCTGTTGTCTTGAACTCGTCACATGCACAAAATGGAGTCTTTCGACTCTGAAACGTTTATGCTCGCTGTTCTTCTGCGTGTATTACCAGATGTATGATCATGGATGAGGCAAAAGGCATAAGGATCGTAGTAGGTGACGTAAATTTTCTGTAGTTTATGCCAAACCCCATGGGAAGAAAGCGTGAGTTTATGTATGCATTAAAACCTTCATGTTCTATGGGACCCGCGTTTGCATCGCGACTGAACCGCGTCAACATTGCTATTGTAGTGATACAGAATCGTTGTTACATGAGTGAAGGTCGTTTTACGTTTGCATCGCAACTGCTGCAAAAAGTCTCAGTGGACGAGGGCCCTAACAGTTGGTCGTTAAAACGAAGCAGATAACTCCTTAATTGCTACGAAACCAAATTCTTATCGCGTCGGGGATCTTTGTAAAAAAGTTATTTGAGATAATGGCTTGAATGGCTTTGTAAAAGGTTTGAGACAGCCGCCCCTGATAAGACGTGAAGTTTTCTGTATCTTTTGATCAATTCTACCATAAGTTTTTGGGACTTTTTGACTGAGGCGTTCGAAGATAATTTTGGAGAGGCTAGCCTTCTAAGTGGTGTAAGTGGTTTTGGTTTGAATTGATTTCATATCTCTCAAGGTCTTTAAACAGGATTAGCTTATGCTTTTTGACAGCTATTGAAATAGCTATCCAAAACTTTTTTATCTTTATCGTTTTCAGGGGCTCTAGACAAAGGGCTACCCCCTTTGTCTAGAGCCCATGGTGTGAATTTATGCACTTTTTTCGTCACTAGAAATTGTCTTTCTTACTGAGTTTGCAATTCGATCTGAATCGGTTTGAAGGGCTTTTTGTAGATCCTGTCTGTGAAATCCCATTTAGATGAGTTTGGTGGTTGAAGCCTTAAAGAACTTTGAAAAGCGGTTTGGAAACTTAATGTTGTTCCTTCAGAAAAGCATTGAATTTGCTGTGAGTGTCTATTTAGTTGTGCAACGCACGATGGGTGTGGATACATATGTAGTCAATGAGTTATCTCATTACTTACCTTATTAACTGGCTAACTTTTTGACCACTACACAATCTATTATTAATTGTCCAAGCCGACCCTACAAATAAAGAAAGAAAATATGTAAACAAAAATCCACAAAAACCTTCACACAACTTTTTACGTGTCAGGATAAAATATCCCTGCAGTACCTTAGAATATTTCGGCTCAACAAATATATTCGTACGCGCCCTAGAATATTTTCTGCCTAACTTAGACCACAAAGTAGGCCTACAGATCACCTCATTGTTGCCTAGTTTCAAGAGTTATGAAGCCATGTATAAACTACGAAAGATCACATATTTCTGTGGCACGTTGAAAATATACGAACATATATTTTTGGCGTGGCTGAGCATAAATATGAAGAACTTATAAGGTGTGTAACATGGATAAATAAGGGTGATATATTATGTTAGTATACGGAGCGGGTTGCGAGGTTAACGCAACTGTGTGCGGTTTTGAAACTTGATATCAATGAAATAGATTGTGTGGTGTATGTGGAGTTTATTCTACCACTTTTTTTCCCAAGATTAGAGACTAGGAAATGGCAAAGCGTAAGTAGATAGTTGAGGAGCTCGTGTCTAAATAATAACAGCCACTAAGCCGTGCTTGCCTAGATTGCTCCATGGATGGGTCACCACCCATTACGTACCGAGTTTCTTCCGTGCGTCAAAAAGCACGTAAAGCCGTTGGTCCCGGATGTCATTTGTAGCATCTTTGACAGTCGTTACAGGTTGTCAGTAGTCCGAAAGTCTGACAACCAGTCTTGGCAAGGGGTATCGTAACACCAGGTATTAACTGCATTGTGGAGTGGTATCCAGCTACGTTTGGTTAGACTGGAAGCCGATCCCAGCATAGTTAGGGCTAGGCTACGCAGATGATGACCGAGTGTGAACATTTTATTTTATTATCAACACAGTTGCAAAACTATTTTCTTTCTCCTCTCTTCTAAAAAAGCCAATGAATTTCTTTTCCAACCAAAGCCAACACGTGTTAGCATAACCAACAAACTGCATCGCCTAACAGAACCAAACAGCTTCCATTTTGCACCAATCTTTCCTTTACATAAAATTTCTGCAGTACCCCGGGTACAGTCAGTCAGCCAGTTATTTCGTTGTCGTCAGCTCGTGACCGAAGCGGTAATGCTCACAATATCCTACTATTTATGAGAGCCGGCGATCAGTCTTGGTGTCAAGACTGGATCCACAAGGGAATTTGGCTACTAGTACTTTTAAAGGAGTTCCGATGAGTGAAGGCGTTTTTTTATTTTCTTTGATAGAATGTGGTTTTGGAGATGGAAACTGTTTTTGGTGATAGATTGTCTTTGGATCTATTTTTAACCCCCGACCAAAAAAGAGAAGTGTTATAAGTTTGAAGTTGTATCTGTGTGTGTGAACGGATAAATCGATTTTGATAAAGTTTTTTTTAGTTTTTAAATTATATCATTATTTTGGATGTTTTAAAAACAGGGTGTAACAGAAAGGGTATAGTCATAATGAAAGGATATGCTGCAAACCATCAAACTGAACAACTTTTTCCTTGGGTCCAATATCGTAAATCCAAAAAAATTAACAGCTGTCCCATACATTTGGTTCGAATAGGTATTGAAATTTTGTATGGGACAGCTGATATTTTTTTCCCATTTACGATATATAGTTACCGTCTCGTTGAGCATAATTTTCTGTCTTCGCCAAAACCATTCGTAATATGAGTAAATACATATTTGTCGGTTTCTCTACCGACTTTTGATCACTTCACGAATCGTGAGACTTAGTGGACGTGTTTTTTGTACTTGCTAAAATGAAATATCTATAAACAATTACGACAAAATATATCAATAATTATTTGCGGCGTCAGTTAAAATCAAAGTAATAAGTGTGTCACATGTGACTAGTGCCATACTAACTTTTATGTGCAAGATGAACTGAATTATAATTGTTTTCTATTGTAAATAAATAAAGTGTTGCGGTTAGTATGTCTAACCCACAATCGAGCCCGTTTGGTCGTAGCCAATTACTACGAAGAAGTCCTCCGCCATCGGCTACCGAACGATTGCCGCCGAGTGAACCACCACCACCTCTACCAGCACCTGCAGAGAATGCTTTGCCGAGTGATCTTGTCAGCACGCATGAGATCCAGACATGGTTATTGTCTATAGATGGCATTCTGAACGAAGTCTGCTCTATTGTTGGTGAAGGAAAAATGAACTCGGACCAGAAGCAACGTGTCTCAACCCTTTGCCGGAAGGTCCAAAGTGGGACTGCTCAGATGGCTGTCCTTTACCAATCGGTGAAGCAGAAAATGATCCAGTCACGCAGTACCGTTCAGCACCTACAGCAGCAGCAAAACGTGGCGCACTCTCTCAACCAGTTCAAAGAGGTTATTGAGTCGAAGCTGAATCCGTCCGACAATTCCTATGCTAGCATGGTGAAGAAAGGCTCCGACAACTTCGTCCGTCCTGCAAACCTGAGTTCGATCGCCATTTATCCCAGCGATAAGACCAAAACAAGTGAACCAAGTCACTTGTTCAAAAGTTAATATCTCCCGAAGAACTGAAGCTCCAAGTCCGTGGCCTGAAAAAAGTGAAAAATGGGGGAGTGCTGATTAGCACAGAAAATAAAGGCGATATAGATAAACTGAAAAATTCAGAGAAGATATTCACCTCGGGCCTAACAATAGAAGAACCATCTAAACGCCGCCCAAGGGTTACTGTCATTGGTGTTCCCGTAGCTCTTTCTGAGAAGGAGGTATTCGACTGCATTTACGAGCAAAACTTATCAGACAAATTGCCCAATGCAACTCGTGAATCCTTCCTTGAGACCATTAAATTAAGCCATAAATCGGGTAAGAAAGGCCTTCCTACCTGCAACTACATACTGGAAGTACCCGCTGGCATAAGAAAAATGCTAATCATCCAGAGCAGAATTTTTATTAATTGGACTTCATGCCCGGTGAGAGATTTTACGATAGTCACCAGGTGCTACAATTGCCAGCAGTTCGGCCATGCAGCTAAGTTTTGCCGTGAGACTAGTCCTACTTGCAACCACTGTGCAGAGACGGGACACTCCGTGAAGGACTGCAGCTGCAAATCTTCTCCCCCCCAGTGTGCGACGTGCAAAAGATACAGGAGGAAATGTGACCATCCAACCGGTGATGTTAGTTGCCCGGCACGTAAACATGCAGAGACCAACTACATTAACTCCATAGACTATGAGGGCGCCTAAGAGCGCCACAGAATATTTTATTTAGTAGGCACACAAACAGGTAGCTCATCACTTATTTATATTTCTTCTTAGTCTGTAGTTATCATGAGCAATCAGCTAATCAGTGATCTAGATAGTTTTACTGTGTCTGAATCTAAAATCTGTAATGTTGAGGACTGTAAACACCTTCTTCGTTCTGGCGACAAAACGCTTACCTTACTTACACAAAATATTCGCAGCATAAACCGGAACATGGACGGTTTTGAAGTGTTACTACAAAGTCTTGACATAAGCTGTGATATTATCGTACTAACAGAATGTTGGCTGTCAAAACAGACAGTCAACTTACCATCTCTAAACGGTTTTTATTCATATAAAACAGATAGAAACACTAACCAAAACGACGGAGTAGTAGTTTATGTTAAAAATAATTTGCGAACTATCAAAGAAGAACCACTATCCCCAGATAGTAATTGCTTAATCATTAAAATTATTCCCGATACAGTAGTCATAGCTATTTATAGGCCTCCCTCTCATAATATCGACAGATTTTTAGACTCACTTGACACAAACTTAAATAACATAAGTACATTCAAAAACATAATACTTTTAGGAGACATCAACATTAACATTTCTTCCGGGAATCCCGATACCCATACACATAATTATCTAAATATTTGTGCATTTCATGGACTTTTACCAGCTCACTATTACCCCACGCATCAAAGCGGTTCTTGCTTAGACCATATCATTCTAAAATCAAAAAATCCATCCAAAACATTGGTTACTAACTCTTCGCTTACCGATCATCAAGCTGTTTTACTAACATTGCAAATAAATTCACCCAGAAAAAACTGCGAGCGTAGCTTCACTAAAGTCAATATGACAAACCTTGAAAGTGACATACGCGGCATTAATTTTAACCGTATTTACGATTCTGTTGATGCAAATATTTCTTTACAATATTTCATAAATTCTTTACAATATGCAATTAGGAAAAACTCTTACACTGAGATAATCCCTAGAAAGTATAGTTGTATTAAACCTTGGATCACACCCGGTCTCGTTCGTTGTATAAGACACAGAGACAAACTTCACCTAAAATCCAAACTTGCACCGGATGACGTAATAATTTCTATTACCTATAAAAGATATCGAAATTTCTGTAATAATCTTTTGAAAAAACTAAAAAACCAGTACGATAAACATGAACTACAGAAGGCGGGAAAAAATAGTAAACTTGTGTGGAAATTTATAAAAACCAATACATTGAGGTCGAAAAATTCCGAACCTCCGCTTGATTTACTATCAATAGATATAAACCCATCGGAAGCAACGAATAGGATAAACCACTATTTTGTCAACGTTGGTAAAAACTTGGCTGAAAAATCCTCAAGTATTAGTCGTCCACCCACTCAAAACCCAACTAGGACATCTTCCGCATTAAATTCTTTTGTTTTACTAGATACTGACGTCAACGAAGTAATTAGAATAATAAACGGGTTAAAGGATGTCTGCGCAACTGGGTGGGATGATATTTCCAATAATATACTTAAAAGATTTAAATACCTTCTGGCCCCTCCACTGACCCACATTTTTCAGCTATGTTTATCTAAAGGGATATTTCCAAAATTGCTAAAAAAGTCTGTCGTCACACCAATTTTCAAGTCTGGAGACAAAATGAGTGTGAATAACTACAGACCCATTTCAGTGCTAACAGGCCTTTCAAAAATTTTAGAAAAAATCATTAACAGTAGATTGATAAAATATCTGGAAGATAATAAACTACTTTCAGACAATCAGTTTGGGTTTAGGCCTAAAAAATCAACAAGCCAAGCAGTAAACAAATTGACCAACTACATTGCTACAAATCTGGATAGTGGAATGCATACAGTTGGGATCTTTCTAGACCTTGCCAAGGCCTTCGACACTATTTCTTGCACTACTCTTTTGCAGAAGCTTGAAACACTTGGAGTAAGAGGAGCACAGCTTCTACTATTGTCAGATTATCTAAGGGATCGACAGCAAACTGTAAAAATTGGCCCGCATACAAGTTCTGACCTTTCTAATACTTGTTTCGGAATTCCACAAGGCAGTATTCTAGGCCCTACATTATTTTTGATCTATATTAATGACCTTTGCTGCCTGCCACTCCAAAATGGTGTTATTATGTCTTATGCAGATGATACTGCTTTGTTGTTTGCAGCTAAAACTAGAGCTGAGGCCTATGAACATGCTCAGAATGGCTTCAACATTGTGTCTAATTGGCTCCAGAATAATCTACTTACATTAAATGCTGAAAAAACAAAATACATTTTATTTACAATGAGAAATACTAACACACCGCTTACTAATCTAAACATTTACGCGCATAACTGTAGCACGTTCGCTGACACTGTATGTTCTTGCCCTACTTTAGATAAAGCTGACCACTTGAAATATCTAGGTGTCACTATTGACTCCAATCTAAATTTCCGTAAACATATCGAGTTACTGTGTACTAGAGTGCGAAAATTAATATATGTTTTTAAGAATTTACGTAATGTAGCTAACTATAATTTGATAAAACAGATTTATTTAGCGTTGTGTCAATCTATTCTAACATATTGTATAATATCCTGGGGTGGGGCGGGAAATTCAATTCTTCTCCCTCTAGAACGTGCTCAAAGAGCAGTTCTAAAAGTTGCTACCTTCCGTCCTTTTAGATTCCCTACACACCAGCTCTATAAAACATGTAATGTACTTACAGTACGGCAATTATTTATTCTTCACATAATACTGCACCAGCACTCTACACTTCCCTATCACCCAGTTCCCTCCGATAGGAGAAGGAAGGACCTAGTTTGCACAAAACCTCAAACTAGACATGCGTTTGCAAATCGTTTTTATGTGTTTTTAGGACCTTTTCTTTACAATAGACTCAACAAGATACTAAACTTCTACAGTTTAAGTAATAAAAAATGTAGTTTGGTAATGTCAGATTATTTAGCGGTACTTAATTACACAGACACAGAAAAACTTCTAGAAGTTGTGGTTTGATTATGTTATCGTATCTATTTGTACATATTTACTTAAGCTAGTTTTAGGGTTTTTCTTTTATACCAACTTGATGCATAGTTAAAATTGTTAATAGATTAATTTAATTTTATAATTTTATTGTCCTTATTGAATTGTACTAGGTAAAGTGATGGCCTGAAACACAGGTTTAAATAAACCTAGTTCGGGCAGGTCGCTGACATCTAAATTGAACTATTGAATACTTGCGACTGTAAAATATATTTTAGTTATAGATTACTTATAAGTACTTATAATTAGTATGAGAAATAATACTACTGCGCTTAAATGTACACTTTTTGTAATACTTTTTAAATAAATTATTCTTATTCTATTCTTCTATTCTACACTAATACTTCAGAGCGTCAGCCTAACTCTATATTACTAAAGGAAACGTCTATTCAATTCCCTTTAGGTCTCGATCAGGCTATGTATCAAGTGTGCCAAAGTGCCTAATACCGTCTTCGGGAGAGCCTAATCCTAATACCTTGTTCGTGTACACGTCATTCAATGTCGATATGAACGCAATTGGGTAACTATGTAGCAGACAGATAAAATACCTTTTGTATATTGTATGATATTTTTGGGGTAAGTTTTTTCGTTTGGTTTTAGGGTCTTTTATTGGTTAGAAAATGTTTTTATCAAAATTAGGCCAACTTTTATGTATGTGGGTTTGATTTGACATAATATCACGCCTGTATACCCAAACAGGTGGGCAGAGGTAAAATTCTCTTTATTTATTTAAATTTATTTAACACTTCAAGCACAAAAGTACAGAGGCGGACTTAATGCCATAGGCATTTTCTACCAGTCATGCCTTGGGTGATGCAGAGACAAGCAGTGGTAGGTGTATATCTGAAAATAATTTTAAATAATACAAAGAACTCTTTACTATCCTACATGCGACAAGTGTGGTTACGAATGATGTAATTCTAGACAAATCCAATTATATAAAAATATGCTGTGATTACCTTTTATCTTAATTTTACCGAGACCTATCTTTTGAGAGTATTTTTACGAATGTACGCGAGCTCTAAGTGTGGTCCCCAGATTGCCTGGTCAACTGCCTTTGTTCGTTACCGGCCAGTAAATAATTAACAATATTTAAAGTGAGTAGTCACTTTAAATATTGTTAAAAACAAAATTGTTATCACCAACGACTGCTAGTTTCTTTATATAAGAGGACTTATGTACATCTGGAACGTTCCATTGTGATATTATTACAGGTAGGCTTAACCTATTCACCGAACCATGTTGCCCCCAATATTCAACAAACAAGAACCTAATGATATCCCTCAAGTTATAAACAATTCGATTTTAGCCTCAAAATCGACGTTGAGAACTGATTCGGTGAGCCAAACACTAACACAAACAAAGGTTTCTTAGGTTTTCTTAGGGTTTCTACTATTAATTTATTATACCTAGAAATATACATGTTAGGTTGTTTGTATGTAGATCAACGGAATAAGTTCGAGGAATACTTTGTGATATTGTTAGTAATTTACGTTATAATATCAAATCAAATCAACATCAAAATATCTTGATTAATTCCATGCATAATCACAAAAAGTAAACATGAAATAAACGATTGTAAATAATCACAACAATCCAAATTAAAAGTAATCAATTGTAAAATAAAATAATAAATAATACTAAAATCCATTTTCACATGCCTTAGATAATAAATTATAGTAAATTAAATAATGTAATTCAAATAGTTAAAAATTGATTATTACCTACATTGAAAATAAATAATAAATAATTAATTCTTGTATGGGCCCCTCTTGGGTAAAAGCCTCCTCCAAAGAGTGCCCGTGATAATATACGTAGCTATAAAATAAATAGACCGGAAGATTCGCGTCTTAACCAAAGCGATCATGGATGGCGCGTCATTTTGTTCGTTGAACCCAAAGCCTTTCTTATCTTAGAAATAATACTGACATAAATGAGCACGACGATTGTGTATTCGCGCAACCGATCATTTTGGTTAGGTCGCAGGGTTAGGCAGTAGTATTTGAAATGATACATGTATTTTTTTTTTTTTTTCTATTAAATCAGTTTCAGTTTTAGGGGAATAGGTTAGTGCACCTGCACCCAAAATTTTCCTAACCTCTTTTATAACATAACCTCACGCCTGTAATCCCCAAAGGGTAAGGCAGAGGCGTATTTAATAGTACACCCACAATTCGCCAGTTTTGTTTTTAAGCCTCATCATTTAATAGCGGCCTATTACCATCAACTGGGCACAAATCCAGACACCGTGGCTCCTTCTAAGAAATTCCTGATGGAAAAACCCAAAAATACTTTGCCCGTTCTGGAAATCGAACCCACGACCTAATGCTCAGCAGTCGCGCTTGCGACCACTAGACCAACGAGGTAAAACTTGTGGATATGTTACGGCTAATAGCCGAAGTGCGGCTACACTTAGCCGGGTACAACTAGGTGCAACCGGCCACATGCGGTTAAACTTAGATGTATCCTACTTATCTTCGGTTAGAACATGCAACCAATTTGGATGTAACGCTCGCCGGCCGCTGGCGCGGCACCGCTCGCTGCGCTCGTTCGGCTCGCGCGCGTTTGGTCACATTTCTAACCTAACCTAACCTTACCTATTTGGTCGGTGTGTTCTAGCAATAAAAATGATACACAGCTGTTACCGGCCACACCTAGGTATAGCTGGCTATAACTAGGTATAACCTTACTTCGGCTTTTAGCCGTAAAAGATACATGTATACTTTTCCATGCAGTAATGAGCGGCGTAACCTTTATCCCATCAGCTCATCTGGTAAAAACGGCTTTTTTGTTTTCCAAGTCTCTATAACTCCAGTTCTCTTCATCTTATTATAATGATTCCTTCAACAATAGTCATAAAAACTTTTAACTTTACTGACTTCGTTACTAAATATCAGCAGTATTTTATAAAACTGCGGTGAAATAAAATAAATTATGCAATTTTCTTTACACCTTCCTTCCTCGGTGTGGCGGAGTGCAATCTAATTATGTGAAGCAACTCGCCGCTTGCGGGCGCAATCTACTATTGAGGATGCTGTATGCTTGTGGATATGGCGTTATATATACAGACGGCAGCCCATCAAGCTACCCCAAACTTTCAAATTTTCCCAATCAACCTTGAAACTAATACTTTAGCGATAAAGTTGAAAATCTATTAAAGAAATTTGACAGAGTACTGGCGTCTGTACCTAACATAACATAACATCCCGCCTGTAATCCCCGAAGGGTTAATCAGAGGCGTACCTAATAGTTGTTCAATCTGAGCTTGGGTGTCAGAAGTGTAATATAAGTCTGTGTTAAGCACATACAATACTCAATTTAAATAATATATTGTTTAAGCATGTAGTGACACTTTAATTTGAAGCTGGAAATTAAAAAAATATATTTAAATCCGGACTGCGTGGCTCCTTCTGATAAATTCCTCATGGAAAAACCCAATAATACTTCGCCCAATCTGGAAATCGAACCCACGACCTCATGCTAAGCAGTTGCGCTTGCGACCACTAGACCGAGGAGTTAAAACTTGTGAAAAGGTTGGAACTTTGACCCCCAATTTCACCGTAACTAAAAGGTTCCCAGGTATCATATAGAGCAAAAAAATTATCGCAATGACGGGGAGAGTAACTTTGAGCTTCTTTTAGGGTCTTGCGACACCCTTTATATATTTGTTTTCTTTTTTTAAAACTTTGCCTCTCACTAGGAATTTTTCCTGTATCGTGGGTGCGTTACAAACATTTAAACTCACATACAAAAACAGCCAGACCCGGAACAACTATCGGTAGGTCATACAAATATTTGTTCCGTGCGGGGATCGAACCCGCGACACGCAACGCAGCGGTCAATCGCTCAGCCATTGCGCCAACCGTGCCGTCTAATCCGTATTAATACCACCTCCAAGAAAATATTCTTAAGTCTATGCTGATTCCACAACCTCGAGTCGCAATACGAATAAAAAAAGTTGTTTTTTTATTACAACGACGCTTGTTGGTTCAATTTTGAAATTCAATTTAGATTTAACTTAAAGCTAAAATGTCTTCTGGAGCACTCGACCAGTGTAGTACTTAACCAACTGCGTAAGTGCATCGTTCTAGACTTTTCGTATTCATAGCGTTGCGTTATTGTCTATGGAATGACCAGCGAGCGTCAGTGTTTTCGTAGCGATAACCAAGGGGTCCTCACTCGGGCCCTACGGCTGAACTGCACACAAATAATTTAAAACCAGGACTAATACAGAGTATACTTTTATCCCGATAAAACCCAAACTGTGTGGGGCAAAAATCCACGCGGACGAAGTCGCTAGCAGATGCAAGAATTTTTTTCACTTTTACCGGTGATGTGCAAGATAAACTCAGTAAGTACATATGAATGAGTTAGTTCATGATAACTGGTCGATGTGGTTGAAACCAGATATTTCTCAAAAAGCGAGCGCCCTGATTTCTGGGAATAGGAAAATGAAATTATTCGAACCGATAAAATGAATAAACCGAACCGATATGAGGCTAACGGACTCATATCAGTTCGGATTATTCATTTTACGAGTTCTGACTATGGCTGGTACTGTGTGATGTGTACAAAATGTATCTGTTACCGGCCAAACCCGATTTCAGATCAAACTTATTTGCCTTAGGCCAAACTGGTTTACCCATTTATAATACACGGTATAGGTACCAACCCAAACAAAGCAATTATACTGCACATTGCGACCAACTATGAAGCACTCGTTGCTCGCTACGCTCGCTCGGCTAGCGCTCGGTAGGAACCTAACCCATTTAGTCGATGTGGCTGGTACCTGGTAGCTTCGGAATAGAATTTTTTTTATAAAATTATTTGGTCTTCATGGTATTGTAGTGAAGACAAAGGCACTGATTCTGAAAAGAATTTAAATTCCTTCAAAAACGGACTTAAAAAAAAAAAAACAAATTAAAAAAAAAAAACAACGAAAAATTATAACATTATTATAAAAAATAATCATCGTCAGCCTAGACCATTCTCAGTAACTATGCAGGATTCGGCTTCTAATACTAAATAACAGAATTTTACATAGAAATATCTGACCTCCACGACCCAGTAATCGACAAACTAGCTTATTTGTCAATAAACCACAAAGACGGCATAGCAAATCACAATAGATTTAATTTCCCTAAAAGTCCACAAGAAATCCTTCTCCAATTTACAGCCGGCGTTTGTAAAACCAGTCATTTCTTTTCATTCCGTTAAAAGTGTTCCGTCATTTCGGCGTTATGAGCTTACTGGACGAAATTTAATAAATTCCCCTTCGTTGACGGTGAAGAAATAAATGACATTTAATGACAATAATAATGTATATTGAAAAATGAAGAGAGTAATGACATTGAGATTTCCTTTCTTGTCCTTAATGAGTTTTTGGAGGCGAAGTTTGAGGAAGGTGTCTTGATTTTTGTTTGTTGGTTTTTATAACTGACACGAAAAACGTCGATAGTAACTAAAGAATACGAGATCGTCGCGTTCAAATGTCATTTATTTGCTTAGAAAACTATTAGGGTGGCCTCTGTTAACGCGAGTTTGAGTTCACCGAAGAAAATGAACGCGATGGTCACGTGTTCGTGTTACGATGTCTTTTTTTTTTTTTTTTTTTTTTTTTCCGGATGGGAAATCATCAAATGACCCCCCCCACTCTGGGCGGAGCGGAAGGGAGTGTCAGACTTGTACTGACTAAAACCCATCCATGTTCCTTCTTTGCCCTTTGTGTTCCAGGGCCACGGTATCTCTTTCGAACAGTCCCGCAGCCCTGGCAGGCATCGGTCCTTGCGGACCCCTACTTATTTGCTGACATCTCTTTGAGGCGCACGTGGAACACGAACGCGCCGTCGACACGGCCTGTCGTCATAAGACGGCCGGACGGCGAGCTGGCCCATAACTCGCCATCCACAGGCCCGCGCCTACGGTGGCCGGGAGCCACCACGTGACCCCCGACGCCCAGGGCGTCTCCCGCGGCGACTGGGACGTGAGGTTCTTTCCCTCTCACGTCCCGCCACCTCCTTCACTAGCATGACTGCTTCGCAGAAGGAGGTGACGGCTTCCCATTCCCTCTCGCTCCGGACCATGGCTTGAACCAAGGCCTGACGCGAGAGATCGCCGCCGCCAATCGCCGCTACGAGGACACGGCGGTGATCCGCCCAAGTGTTACGATGTCTTTAGTAAGGACGCGGCCTCGTTGCTTTTTTTTTTGTAAAAAAAATGTATCTTTATTTAATTCGACTTACATCTTTATTTGGTGGTAAGTAAAGTCATAATGGAGTAAACCTCCTTCATAGTATCTTGACAAAGTGTGCCTCCTTGTTAACATCATTCGAGCGCCAAAAGATTCATGCATCACTGTAGTTTAAACTTCGTAATTTTTGAGATTTTTGTACATGAATTCGACGAGGTCAATCCTATCGTACTTTTTTACAAATATCAACATACTTCCTAAACTAATTGATCTTTTCAAAATAACACATAACTGAATGAACTTAATCTAATTTCTTATCTAATAAAAAGTATATAATATTTTCACATCTACCAACCCGCACTGGGCCCGCGTGGTGGATTATAGCCCATTCCCTCTCATAGAGAGGAGGCCTGTGTCCCAGCAGTGGGAATATTATAGGCTGATTATACTTATGCTTTTGCTATAATATTTTAGCTATTTCCGAAGTAGGCTTAGTTCAAATACCATGGATCACTCTAACATCCATTCCCAACAATTTCATCGCGTTGATAACTGCCTTTCTCTTATTAGTATATCGGACACATTCCGCCAACACATGCTGTGCATTCTCTATCTTGCCACACAACTCTCTGGAGAGTCAGATTTTCACAGGCGATAAGCAAAGTTATTTAGAGCCACACGTTACGAATAGTAACCACATCCATCTGTCCATTGAAAAAACCGCTAACTTTCCCATTTACAAAACCGTCTAAAACTCAACACGAAACTTCTGTAACAATAAATAACGACTTTAATCTCCTGCAAAAATGTTAAACAAAGTCCGAGCACTGTGTTTTAAACTAGCTGAACAAATTATATTTTCATTAACTTGGCTGGAAGCATTTTTCTCGATGTTTAGGGTAAAATAAGATTTACCCTGCTCCCATACATTTTTGTGGCGACATTTTTGGCCTCGTTAGCCCACTATGCGAGTTTGTGGAAATCCTTTGCGTTGTTAGCTTTCAGACTTCGTTAGAAGATTTTTGTGTGAAATTTTATTTTGTACTACATAAAAATTTTATAGTTGGGAATTATGCTAAAGTGGTTCTACCGCAATTTGTGCTTTGATGTTGGTTCTAGGTGTTTATTGGATTTATTTTTATTTAAATGGATCTTGCTTTGTTCGTCAATGCTTTTGTGAGTTAGAATTTTCAGCGAAATAAATAATAAGGTCGGGTTCTAACACATGGAACTTGAATAAAACTGTCGAAATGTGTTTTTACTATTTTTTTTTTTTTTAATTGAGTTTCTTCCGCAGACATGGAGATCCGCGCTCTTTTTTAGTTTACATTATTGTTTGCTCATTTTATTTATGTTATCTTACTATTAGATGTTTTTACTATTAGATAGGTACACTGCCTAACATGTGTTATGTTATTTTTTCGCTTCTTATCTTTCGACAGGAAAGCTGAAAAAAAAAGTATTCGAAACAAAATTTAACTAAATTTTTAACCGACTTCTAAAAAAGGAGAAGGTAGTGTATGCGGCTGGCATCTTTTTTTTTCTTGTATTTGCACCTGTTTAAATTCGATTACTGGACCGTTTCACGTGATTCTTTTTTCATTTGTAGGAGTTTATTGGTTAGATTCTTTACGTATTTTTCTTCATGACATAATGTTGATGACACGATGTTTCTGTGGGATATTACAACTTAAAAGGGTAAAATGAAAAACATATTGCAAAAAAAAAAAAACACAAAAAAGTCAAAATAAACTTCACTTTTGGAAGTCAGTGGCAAAAAGTCAACGTAACAAACAAAGTCACCGACTTCGACTCGCTTTCTTCATTTCAGTGTTTTCATCATAAAAAATCCTATAAAAACTTTACTGCATATCAGTATTATTTACTTGAATTTAAACCACTCAAAATTATCAACAATCCATTCACTTGTCTCCAGTCCTAATAATACTACCAGGAAACCTAACCCAAGCGAACCCTGGTGTCCAAGTTATACCGTCGTCTAACCTATAAGAACGTGCCTAAACATAACTAGACGACTTAACTAAGTGAACGCTAACAGCTGTCAAGTTGAAACGTGTTCCTAACATGGTCACGGAATAGATAAAATACAGAAGGACAGCTTTATTAGCATCATTCTCCTGCCTTTATCCCAATTTATTTGAAGTTCGCAGCATGTCTTTTTCTTCCATACTTCTCTATTACTCATCATCTCATTAGACACCTTCTTTCTTACCATAATCATATTTCATACAGTCCATTTATCGTTTCTTTGGTCTTCCTCTATTCTTATGGCCATCCATATTCATACCAAAACTTTCCTCACGACATTTTCCTCACTCCTCTGCATCACGTGCCCATACCACGACAACTGACTACCAAACAACTTTTTACTAAGGACAGCTTTATATAACAAGTTGATAACGCACGCGCACATTGTCACGGACACTGGTACAGACGGCTCCACCGTCTATTGAAAATGTTGAGCAATTTTCACACAAGGCCTGGCATTTCCTTCGTCTTCACAAGTTACTGCTGAAAATGAAGTCATGGATTTGACCTATTATTAGGTTTTTATATGTATTTTCTCAGTAGCTGCTCCGAATGTGTGCCTGATTGTTGGCAATAGACGCTGACTATTTTTAGATGAAACTACATCTCTGCCTGCTCCTTGAGGAATACAGACGTAATGTTATTTTGGACTGTCAGTTTCATTCAAAATGTTGATAATACGTAGTCGAAGAAATAATAAGGTGCAAGTTGAAGTTCCATTCGCTGGCTGTACCTATTAAAGTAGATGCCAAAAAAAGGCCTATTCGTATGATACGCTCGATCACAGTCACTTATGCACAAACATACATTAATTACATAATAATATGGTTCATTTTCGGATGACCTTAGCTTGAGCTAAGTCATAGTTCGCTCTAAAGTTTTCTGCCTGTGTTCGCTTGTTGCATGGACTTCTGTACCTATTACTTCATGGTCGTATTGTGTACTTAAAGTAGCGAGCATCCCTGATTGGTGGTAATCTTTGTATAATATCATGCAGGATGTGTCTAAGAAATTGTATGGAAATGGGTATTTGGTATTATTTTGAACTATGTGTGTTTGTAATCGTATCAACGAAAATCCGAAGACGTGTGACATCTACCAACCCGCACTGGGCCCGCGTGGTGGATTATAGCCCATTCCCTCTCATAGAGAGGAAGCCTGTGTCCCAGCAGTGGGA
This sequence comes from Noctua janthe, assembly GCA_910589295.1. NCBI lineage: Eukaryota > Metazoa > Arthropoda > Insecta > Lepidoptera > Noctuidae > Noctua > Noctua janthe. The sequence goes on along the minus strand of OU342556.1, from coordinate 3,130,644 downwards.
ACATTATAGGCTGCTGCTATGCTACTGGACCGACTTTCATCACGTTTTTTGCTGCTCACGATATAATGAGTATCGTATTACTCAGTTACTGGTTTGTGGAGGTCAGATAGATAGTCACTTCATGTACAATAATGGTATACAGTTGTACCCGGTAAGATTGGTAGTCGAACCCAACATTGCTGTGAATAGGCTTGTCAGATTGTGATGGATTATGATGATGGAACGGAGTGTGTAATTGCGTTTTAGACTTAGTTGTGGGTTTACACATGTTTTTTGCAGAATCATTCTTACTATAATTACTTTTAAAGAGATGTCAATTAACAGATATTAAATATCAAAATAGACGTGGTTAATCCTTATGAAGTAATAGAATATCACGCCTGTAATCCCCGAAGGGTTAGGCAGATGTGTTCCTAACAAGGACACCCACATTTCGCCAGTTATGTTTAAGTTCCATATAATAGGGGGCAAGCTTATTGCCATCAACCGGGCACAATTACAGACTCCATCGCTGCTACTGAGAGATTCCTGATGGAAAACCCAATTAAACTTTGCCCGACCCGAGAATCGAACCCAGGACCTCATGCTTAGCAGCCGCGCTAGCGACCACTAGATCAACGAGGCAGACGTACTTTCCGTACAAAATAAAATGTAATGTATTTCCTACTTTCTGTTTGTCTTGATCACAAAGAGTAGAAACGGGCTTACAACCTGTCCCAGCAAAGTGCTATTATTAACAATTTTTAATCCACCTTATGTATGTCAAACGTGATATTAAGTAAAGCTTGAGCATTAACTGTGTGCTTAACTCGTTAAGTATTTTGAGCGTGATTTTGAACATGTCTGCTTACTTAAATATTTGCATATTAATGGTCGTAAATATACGAGAAGTATGTAAAGTGCGGAACCGCTAAAGGAGAGCTTGAAATTCATGCATTGCATAGAGATAGATAAGAGTAAAGTAACACGGTGATTTTTTTTTTTTTTGACAGCCTCGGATGTCCGCCGTGTCCTCGTAGCGGCTACTGGCGGCGGCGACCTCTAGCGTCTGGACCTGGATCAATCCATGGTCCGGAGCGAGAGGGAATGGGAAGCCTTCACCTCCTTCTGCGAAGGAGTCATGATAGCGAAGGAGGTGGCGGGACGTGAGAGCGAAAGAACCTCAACTCCCAGCCACCCCGGAAGACTGTCTAGGTGTCATGGGCCACGTGGTGGCTCCAAGTCACTGTAGGCGCGGGCCTGTGGACGATGAGTAATGGGCTAGCTAGCTATCCGGCAGTCTTATGACCACAAGCTGTATCGACGGCGCCTTCGTGTTCCATGCGCGCCTCAAACAGATGTCAGCAACAAGGTTGGGGTCCGCGAACGGCCGATGCCTGCTGGTGCTGCGGGACTGGTCGAAAGAGATACCGCGGCCCTGGAACACAAAAGAAAAAAGAAGGAACATGGATGGGTTTTAGTCAGTACAAGTCTGAAACTCCCTTCCGGTTCGCCCAGAGCAGGAGGGGTCATTTGATGATTATCTATCCTAAAAAAAGGGTAAAGTAACACGGTAATTTTGATTTTTTTTGACAGACTTAAATGTCCCACTGCTGGGCTAAGGCTTACATATCCTTCGAGGTACACTTCTCCTGCGCCACCTCGAACCAGCCGTCATGTTGCAGGTCCTCTTCTTCCTAGGCCAGCCTCGGCGCCGCCATTTTAAAATGACTGAACTACTGACTGACTATTCTAAGTGTTGAATTCAGCAAAAGCTGCAAAGCGAAGCTGTTTTATGTCCGTCACATCACCATCTCAGGTCCAGTTGAAAACCAGCGTCGAGCACTAGCTGCTCGGCAGTTTGCTGAACTGGACCTATTTGGCGCAGCCGTGAGACACAATATTATCTCTTTTTTTTTTTGTTTAGTATTTTTATTTTTATTTTGTAAAGTTAAGTTATTTAATTTATTTTTATTTGTTTATTGTGTGAACTTGTGGCATGTGCCAAATAAATATGTTTTCTTTATTTCTTTCTAAAGAATAAATAAACCATCGACTTTTTCAAACATTTTGGCGTTGCCAGAGTTTTAAAAATCATTATCTCAAACGTAGCTAACGTTAAGACTACAGACGGAATCGATGCACGATGTAACTGTATTTTGCTCATTCAACATTTTCAGTGCTTGGCGTTTTCATGCCTATTATTCATTCATGAAGTGAATTTCACGCTCAATACGTAGCTACGTAGGAGCTCCTAAATATGCCTTTGAGCAAAATCCATGCATTAGCGGTAAAAGCGGCAATATTGCGTAATTCTTGCTCATTTCAGTCTTCATCCTCCCGTATCGGTACAAATTAAACATGAAATCTAGCTCATGCCGTGATAAAAATATAAGCCAATTAAGCGGGTCAGCGAGTTGGTAGAGGGGTAATCTACAAAGGTTTCTGCAGAAGAGTAATCATTATTTACCGACATAAATGACCGGTGTCTTAGCCAATTAAACAAATATATTGAAGTATTTAGTCTTCTGTTTGGTGTGGTTTGTGTCTAACCACACGAAACCTGGTGTCCCTGGTGTTAGAGTTTTATGCCGCCCATGGCCCTCTGACTTGTCTTTACATGCCGACGAGAAATATCTCTCAGGCATGCTGGTTTACTCAAGATGTTTTCCTTCACCGAGCAAGTGATACTTATGCAATACGCACACGGATCCGAAAATGAGAAGTGCGTGTCATGGGCTCGAACTCGAGACCTATGACTTGACAGTCCGACGGTCACACCACTAGGCTGTCACTGCTACTACGTGTTTAGTAAGGTTACTTGTCAGACTCCACACTATAATGGCAGCTCAGCAGGTATAGACAGAACAACCTAAATGATAAAAGGAAACAGTTAATTTCACTTACTTTGGAAGGCCGAAATTGGCATTAGTCACAGAAAAGCTGAATGAAGGTGAATGGGGAAGAATGCATGTGTGAGTTGAGAAACAAGAAATTAATTTTGGGAGAAATATTTTGAATTTGAATATGCTTAAAGTTTATATGGCTGAAATAGAAAGAGGCTGACTACTGAGATAATCAAAGATAGAGAAGTATCGAAGAAGAAGACATGCTACACCAACCCTTAATAAATCAGGATGCAAGTGGACGCTGAAACGCAGACGTGTAAATTGAACTATACCGAAATTTCGACAGGCACATATCCGGTGAAATTGGTCGCGTAACACAGTCTGCGTCCACACTCATCTATCAATGCTAGCTCGTAATGTACGATGCTCATTAATAAAGCCAATCGGCTGTGTTTTCCGCCTAGGCTGAACATGTTCCTGGATGTGACAGTTGACGGTCGATTGCCGAATGTTTTGGATTAGCGTGGCGTATCTAGTTAGGTGGATTTTTTTTTGTCGACGTCTGAGAGTCAGTTGTTTGTATTTTATTTAGTGCGTGTTTCTGTAAAACGATGAAGAGATATTTTTGAATAACCTGTTAGGTTTTTTTTTAATAATGTTGGTTCAGCTGTTTTTAAAGTAAATATACTGCAAATAAATGATATTTTAATTCAGTTTGTTCCCAGATTTATGGGGATACTAACTTTACAGGCTGTAAAATACACGCGTAAATCGTAACCATGAATTCAGTGTACGATTTTTTTATTAATTAACGAATTTCAACATCACGCCTGTAATCCCCGAAGGGTTAGGCGCTAGTGTACATAGTAGACCCACATTTCGCCAGTTATGTTCAAGACTCATGTAATAGGGAGCGAGCCTATAGCCATCAACCAGCCTCAAATCTAGACTCCGTGGCTGCTTCTGAGAAATTCCTGATGGAAAAACCCTGCCTGACCTGGGAATGAAGTCCTGGGTTTGCCTAGGACCTCATTCTAAGCAGTCGCTCCTGGAGCCTCCATACCAACGAGAGATTCAATTCAGGTTAAAATCTTCCTGAAATTCAAATAACATCCCAATAATGACCCCTATTGTAAACAGTCCATTTATTATGAGTGCCAAATTATATATTAAAACCACATTTGGCGCAACAGCAGTAGATGAAAAGGTGATAAAACCGCAGCATGCACCCACAGCTTGCCAACCAGAATCTATCTACGAATAATCGTTCGCAGCGGTCAAAGTTTTGGTTACGGACTGGTAGTCAGTATTTTAGGTAAATATTGTTTAAATTTAACATAACACACATATGTACATTACATTACTTAATTTTTTTTTAAATTTTATTTAAGTTTCGGCAACCCGTACGAACTTATTAAAGTTTGCACCTGTATTTTGTGCATTAAGAATACTGAATAGTGTCTCTCGGCGATTGGACATAATTATTTTCTTGCTCTTTGGCGGAATTCCAGAGGGTGGCACTTAGTATGTTGTCTACTGTCTAACTTATGCTTCTACCCAGACCCGTTACTTGGGACTGGATCATTTGCAATTTATGACTACTTTGTAAGCTTGAGTCTTACCTGTAAAAACAAATGTGTGTGTTAAGGAATAATAAATAAATAAATATTAATTGTGATTTACCTGATAATTATTAAGCAGTACTGGCCCAATATAAACGGTCCTGACTTTGGTGGTTGTTGGGTTCAAATCCAGGTAGGTTCCTTGCTTTGTGTGATTTATGTCATCACCAACATTTATCATCTGCCTAGACTTTTCTCAACCATGTTGCAGTCGGCTTCCAGTTTTACCGGGTGCAGCTGAATACCAGTATTTTACATTGAACGACTGCCTATCTGAACTCCACAACATAGTTAGTACTGGGTAATACTCTTTGGTAACACTGGTTGACAAACGTTTGGGCCACTGATTACCTTTCGTCACCAAAACTGCTCTCAGTTTGATGTACATTATAATTATGTGTAATCCACCAGTCCGTATGGGGCCCGCGTGATGGATTAAGGCACACACCCTGTCACAGATAGAAGACCTGTATCCCAACAGTGGCATAGTTATAAGCACATCATGATCATGATACTGTTTGTATTGACTGTTTATGAAACGCTTTGACATTCCCAATATTAATTACTTTTACAATTCAGACATTACTTTCAATCGAATATAACATCACGCTTATAATCTACGATGGGTTAAACAGGAGCATATAACAGGTACACCCATAGTTCTTCAGTAACATTTAGTTTGATTTGTTTAAATACCTATGTATGTAAATACACAATCTTCGTATTGCAATTATTTAAGCACTTAAACCCGTTTTACGTCTCCATATTCTCAGTACACGTGTTAAAATTCCCACTAACGCGCTAACGTCTGTTTGTGGAACAGTATTACTGTATTGACTTGCCTGGTTTGCGTTTGACTTGGATGTTGAAATTGTTAGCAGTTTCCGAGTGTTAATGATATGAGGTTAGTTGTTAATGCTGTGATTGTAGTTTGGCGTTGAGGTTTACTACCAGGGTTCGATTTCCTGTTGGGCAAGGATATTGGTCTTTTCCACCAGAAATTGTTAGCAGTTTCTAACAAATTCTCCCCTTTCCTTCCTCTTTGTAACGGCACTTTTGGCGCAGTGGCTGAGCGATTGACTGCTGCGTTTCGTGTCGCGGATTCTCTCTCGTGCGGAACAAATATTTATATGGCCTACAGATAGTTGTTCCGGGTCTGGCTGTTTGTGTATCTGAGTTCAAATATTTGTAAACGCACCCACGATACTGGAGAAATTAATAGGGTGCGGCAAGGTTTCGCTAAAAAGAAAAAACTGTCTTATTTTTCGATCGATTGCAATAGGCGATTGCAATTACAAAAAATGTAGGGTACACTAAAGGTATATTTCTGCTGTCTAACTCTTTGGTATATGCAATCGTAATTATATCCAATGTTAAATTCACACGACAGTGCACTGTCGTCGCTCTTTTGCTTACTGTCGCAGTCGTTATTATACATATAGCTACACGATTTTCCACTAAAATCAAACATCTTTCAGACAACAGACTAAGATATATAATGTTTCTGAGTAAAGTAATTATTAAAAATGACACGTGTCTCGCGGCTGCTAGTTGCGCAGTCATGAGATGTTCTCAACTTAGTGCAACGCTCAAAGGCTCTTGAATGTTTGGTGCAAGTTGGAAGAAAATAGCGGTCCAACTTATTATTTAGCTTTTATACCGTTGAAGTTCATTTTCTACCTTTTTACTTTCGTTCGTACATAAGCATGTTTTTATTATTCTTGATTCTTTATTGTTCTTGAAATTTTTTTTTTTGTTGGAAACGGGTCAGTCATCTTCAGAATCTCACTCGTATTTTTTTTCTGTGACATCATTCATAATTATATATTGTATAGATTTTTTTTTATCAATTGTTTGTGAATGTGCGAACATTGTAGGCTTTGTAGAGTCCCAGCTGCTTGTTAACTTTAGTTAACTTTTTATTTTGTTCTACATTTTTTGTGTAGTAAGCAACGACTTATTGTCGGGCCTACGCTGTTCCCCCATACTTAAATACAAATGCTGTATCCATGATAATTATAATACCAAATGATTTGAAAAGAGTAACCATGGAGTTTCTTGCCGGTTCTTCTCCATAGGAAACGACCAACCCGAATCGAGCACCTTTTTGTCGACGTTTTATAAGTGCCCATCTAGGCCTATGTGAAATAAAATATTTTGATTTGATTTGATTAAACCGGTTGATTAGTTGTTTGTAAGACTTATATGAAACATTATAATGTTTTATACCGTTAAGCATCATCGATAATAAATGAGTGCATTATTTCATAGCTGCTAGCAGTTTCTATCAAAGTTATGAACCGTCTAACCCGTGTGTTCGATTGTGAGTTGCATATTATTCACAAGACAAACTGAAACTTAGCACGGGATCTTAGTGTGGTACGTGTTATGAGAAGAAAGCGTCCAAAAAAACATTTATTAGTTTATTCATCATCAACATCATCATTTCAGCCGAAAGACGTCCACTGCTGGACATAGGCTTCCCCCAAGTGTCGCCACATTGACCGATCCCGTGCGACTCGCATCCAGCGGATCTCTGTAACCTTCACCAGGTCATCGGTCCACCTAGTGGGAGGCCTTCCAACGCAGCGTCTTCCGGTTCGCGGTCGCCACTCCAGAACTGTCCGGCCCCATCGGCCATTCGTTCTGCGAGCAATGTGCCCTGCCCACTGCCACTTAAGTTTAGCTATTCTTCGAGCTACGTCGGTAACCTTGGTTTTTTTGCGAATGTCCTCATTTCTGATTTGATCACGCAAGGAAACTCCGAGCATAGCCCTCTCCATTGCCCTGTGGGTGACTTTAAGCCTTCTGATGAGGCACATTGTGAGCGACCACGTTTCGGTCCCGTATGTAATCACTGGCAACACACTAATTTATTGATTACCAATAAAATCGGTCGACTACATTTCCCTTAGGGGGAGAAAACGCTCAAATTGTATCAGTTAAATTTGTAAAACCATAATATACCTCTTGTTAATTTATTGAAACTCAATTAATTGTCTAATTTGTTGACTGTGTCTTCATAACTGGCACATCAACAGCTGGGCCAGTCTCTACGTTCTCGTATAAAGTAAATGATTTCCATATAGGCAGCAATGTTACGTTATCATTTCCAAAACTGCTTTTTCAAAGTATCAAAAACAACGTAACATAACGTCACGCCTGTAATCTCCGAAACGTTACGGAGAGGCGTACCTAATAGTACACCCACATTTCGCCAGTTATGTTTAAGTCCCATGTAATGGGGCGGGCCTATTGCCATCCACCAACCCAATCCAATAACGCATTTTTACTTTTTTGTTTCATACTGTTGAATTTACAAATATTTGTTATGCATTGTATGTTTATTGTTATTTTGTATGATGCACGTCATGTCCCTGCGACAGATAAATATTTTTTCTTTCTTTTGCCCGACCTGGGAATCGAACCCAGAACCTCGAGCTCAGCAGTCGCGCTTGCGGCCACTAGACCAACGATACAGTCAGGCTGTTATAAAAAATAATTAGGACATTATTAATTAAAATTAAATCGCACTAATTTCATAACTTGCCCCACAACCAAGCAAAGGTACCAGGTACATACAAACTGTCACAGAACGGAACCTGCATCTCCCTGCTCATTACTACATTACATAATGAGGTTTGTATACCGTGTAGCCCGACCTTTATGAAATATTCACATCGCTCACGTCCCAAAATGTATCTAATTACCAACTCAAAGGGTTCACAATCGTTTGTGCATATCGTGTGCAAATGCGAGTCTGCCTCATTGAACTTAAGCTGTTTTAGTTAATTGTTGCTACTGACAGTAGAAAGGTTTAGTGTTGTATGAAATTTGATTACCCGTGCATGTAAATAAAGCCTTATGGCTGCTATTATTTGTATTTGTAAGTTTGGGTTCTAACGGTACAAGTTAACATTAAAATCTCAACTTTTTCATCGTCTCAAACAAGTTGAAAAAGTTCGTTGCATCCAAAACGTGTCAAAAAGGTGAAATTAATGGTAGAGAAAGACGTGTCTTAAACTGTTTTAAATGCACCATGAGGTTATAACAAGTCTTGTATTATACAAGGTGTAAATGGACCCTTCACGAAGCCGTCAACCAAGCAATCAGTACATCAATTACTTAAGTAACTTTACGAAAAAATTATTGCTGGACGACTTTTTTTTTTTTGGGGTGTAAAAGCACTTTTCACAGTAGGACTCAATGTAACTCACTCAAAACATTGTGTTAACGGATGCATTGAATAGTACAAGGGTCATGGAGGTATTTTAACTAAAGTTAAATTGTTATTTTGTTCCAATTTAATTTATTATTTATTTGCATTAATTAATCTTATATGTATATTTCAATTTAATTTATTCTTAGTCAAGTTATTCTTATTTTAATTTTTTAATCCGTATTCATCTGATCTGGACAACCTACATAAATGCTACTAACTTAGTCTTAAGAGAATTAATGTGTTACTAACAAAATATGGACATTACCTAGTCTGAAATAAACAAATTTTAATTTTAATTTAATTTTAAATAACATTAAAAACTTGTGAAAAAGTTGGGACTTTGGTCCCCAATATCTTCGTGGCTGTAGAGGTATGGTTCAGAACAAAAAAAATGATCTCAATGACGGGGAGAACAAGACAGAGTGTCTTTCGGCCTCTTTAAGGGTTAATGGGTTTAAACGCTGGGTTATTAAATGGATATTAATATTTTTTTGTTTGGATTTCCAAAATTTACAAAATTGGAAAAAAATAAATCAAATTGAATGCAGAAGGAACTGAATTATATGAAAAAAATATTAAGCAAACCTATATTTTAATAAAACATAAACGAAAATTTTTTTTAAGCAAAAAAAATAAACATAAAATCTGAAACGATCAATCAAAAACTAAAATCACTATTTCAACATTGCCGCACAAGTAGAAACGGTGCCAACTCGATATTAATGGGATCTAGATAACGCCAGTAAATGCCTTACATTACAACTCCAATCGTGTGAAACTAGCCTTATTACAGCAACGGTCATAACCCACTAACTGCATGCGGTAAACACGGTTCAGGCTTCACCTGTGGGAAAAGTTCTCTTTATTATTTAAAACTAGCTATTGCAACTTCGTTCGTGTGAAATTATTATTAAAATTATTACTTCCGTTTTTTAATCGGATTTTGTTAACTATTTCAAGGATTTTAATTTTTTTTCACGGAACCCTATTTGTTTTTCTAAAATAAAAGTAGCTTTAGTTAGACCTTATAATATCAGCTATCTGCCAGTTAAAGTCCCGACAAATCGGTCCAGCCGTTTCGGAGATTAGCCGGAACAAACAGACAGACAGATAGATAAAAATTAAAAAAAATGAGTTTTTGTTATAAGTGTCGTATATATATATTGTCATATACATTCAGTAAAAAGCTGTTATTTGATATTACAAAAAAACACTTAAATTTTATTTATTTGTTTATATTGTTTGTTTCATGTATTATTCAACATGAAACAAATTATTTACACTTTAAAACTGCCTTTTGTCAGGTTTCGTCGTAACTAGTTCTGAAGGGGAACTAAACATAGACTTACCGGTGGTTTTTAACCGAATTCGAAAAAGAAGCAGGTTCTAAGTTCGGTTGTATTTTTTTTAAGTATATGTTTTTTTTTAAGTGTGTTTTTGTGCATATGTTTTTCGATTTCTCCGTGATTACTGGTCAGATTTAAGTGATTCTTTTTTCATTTAATAGAAGAATCTTGGGCGGTGGTTTGATATAAATTTTATTCACATTGCTTGGGTAGTATATGAGTTATTTTCCATAATACATATTTTTTATTCTATGTATAGACACAGAATAAAAATATATATATTATTGATGAAGAAATTAATTATCATAATAACTGTAACAGGCTTAGCTAGTCCTTCCTCTTTCAATTTCCTTAATTAGTATCTCAATCTATCTGTCTAGCTTTTTCTCAACTACGTCGTGGTCAACTCCAGTATTCTACATGGAGTGACTGCTTTTCTGACCTTCATCATCCCTCCAGGGTACCTCTTGGTAAAACTATCTAAAATTCTGAATGGTTGAAGTCAAGAACATTCGAAGACTTGTAGTGCCATCCATCAAACCGCACTGGGCCAGCTCGTTAAAATATAGCCCACTCCCTTTGACAGAAGGAAGGCCTATATCCCAACAGTGGACATAGGCCTTCCTTCACGCTACATACTTATTATGCTATAGCAATAGCTTATTGCTTTTTTGTGAGGGTCGTGCTGCACTGTACAGTACGACACACAAGGTTACTATCACATTCAAAAAAATTAAATTAAAAAAAAAAAGAAAATCATGGTTTTTCTATGAACATTGAACGCGTATACAAATTTTCGTGTCGGTGCTACTAACCGTTGAGGAGTTCTCTCGTGTGGAGGCGATTCTGGTGCAGGACCAAGTCATGTCTATTATAAAAATGTATTGTCACCAGAACCAAAGGTGTGTGCAAAATTTCAGCTCAATCGGATACCAACAAGTGGTCGAAAAATGCTTTGAAAATTTCGAAGCGGACAACTTACAGATCATGAGATATAGCCCGCTGACAGAAAGACGGACGGATGGAAGGACGGACAGATGGACGGATGGACGGACGGACGAACAGGGCAAGTTAAATAAAACCTTGTAATTGAATGATAACGTAGATAATCTATCGCTTATCTAAGTGTATCCACGTACAGGTGCCCTACACATAGAACATAGTTCAGTCATGCGGGCTATTGCCAATTTATCTGATCGTTTGGATCAAAGGTATCGAGGGTAATATCGATGGTTGCTTTGAACTTCGACATTGTTAACAAATTGATTGTTTTTATAATCTCCACTGGAGAAATTTATAAAGAGATGGCGCTAGACAACCAATTAGACTATAAGAACTATGCGGTGGGTAGCTGTTTTAACCGTAAATCTATGCTGCGTGGAGGTTCCCTAATATTATTGAAAAATTGTGTTAAATATAAGCAACGTAATGACATAGTAGGTCTCTCGGCGGAACATTGCGTCGAACTGTCTTGTGTTGAGCTAGATAAGCATGTAATTGTGTGTGTGTACAGACCCCCAAACTATCAAAACTTTTCCTTATTTGAATCAATAATGGAAGATGTCCTGGCAAAACTTGCAGAAAGTGATAAACCTATAATTATTTGTGGTGATTTCAATATCAATATTTTAGAAGAAAATTCTAATAGCAGTCGATTATTAAATCTTTTCAAGTCATTTGACTTGACCAACATTTTTATTGAACCTACGAGAGTCACTTCATCTTCTGCTACTTGTATGAATGTTTTCTGCAATTGTGATTACTTAAATAAAGCCATAGTTAATTGTTTGCCGTCTGACCATAGCGGACAAACTGTAACTTTTAGGTGTAACATACCATTGCAAAAAGTTCAGATTCAGTTTAGACCTATAACTACTAATAATTTAAAGAGGTATAATATTTCCCTACAGAACAACTTAAGTGTTATGAGCCATCATATGGACGATTTTAATATAAATCAATTGTATGATAATTTCTTTTCAATAGTTCACACTGAGTTTAACAAAACTTTTGAAAAGAAGACAAAATGTATTTGCCCTAAATTTATATTTAGTGATTGGGCAACTAGAGGTATCAGAAAAAGTAGGGAAAGACTATTTGGGCTTTATGGCCTTAAGCCTTATATAAACTCTGAAACTTTTAACAAGTATGTTGCTAGGTATTCAAAATTTTTTAGAAATACATGCAAGGTTGCCAAAGCCTTGCACATTAGCAACAAGATCAAAACAGCAGAAAACAAAATTAAGACAGTTTGGAAAGTCATAAATAACGAGACTAACAGGAAGAAAATACGTAACACTAGCTACACATTAGATACAGCATGTGGTCCTAAAGCTCTAATCAGGAAGTAGCTCATGAGTTTGTAAATTTCTTTACCGATATACCGTTAAAAACTACGGAGGCTCTTAATTCCTCTCCTGAAGTCTCAATTGGTTTATTAAAAGGGAATGTGTCTGACTGCCCGGCTGAATTTAAATTTAAACACATAAACCCTATGATAGTTATTAAAGCTTTCCGGCAAATAAAAGTCAAACTGATCGAAGATCTTTGGGGAATGTCTATCAAAGTTTGTACATCCATAATTGAGACTATAGCACCATACTTAGCTTTAATTTTTAATTTGTGTGTAGATCAAGGAGTTTTCCCGGACTTAATGAAATACAGAAAAGTCATACCTCTGTTTAAATCCGGAGATAGTAAAGATACAAATAATTATAGACCTGTATCCGTGTTGCCAGTTTTTAGCAAGGTGTTTGAAAAGGTAATGTTAAATCAAATGCTCAATCATTTTAACACCAACAGAATCTTACACGATCAACAGTATGGTCTCACCAAGGGACGTTGTACAACTGACGCCGGTGTAACCTTATTAAAGCACATATTTACTACGTGGGAAGAGTCCCAAGACCCCATTGGAATATTTTGTGACCTCTCCAAAGCATTTGATTGCGTAAATCACGACACATTACTTTTGAAACTTGAGCATTACGGACTAGGGAAACTTGCACTTAGTTTGGTAAAATCTTATTTGAGTGATAGACAACAACATGTGCAAATAAATGGTGTTAATTCACAGGGTTTTAAAGTAAAAATGGGGGTACCGCAAGGCTCAATATTGGATCCTTTGATCTTTCTAGTATATATAAATGATCTCCCCTATTTATTGAAAAACCAATCTCAAAATATGGTGTTATTCGCTGATGACACTTCCCTAATTTTAAAGATAAATAGACGGGCCCAAAATCTAGATGACGTGAATAATGCCCTACTTCAGGTCCATAATTGGTTCACAGCAAACAATTTAGTGTTAAATGAAAAAAAAACGAAATGCGTAAGATTTGCTTTACCGAATGTTAAAAGTAGCAATTGTGATATAGTATTGAATAAAGAGAAACTTGAATTTGTAGATAAAACGATTTTCCTGGGGATTACGCTTGATTCAAGGCTACAATGGGGTTCTCATTTAACATCTCTTGCGGGGCGGCTAAGTTCAGCAGCGTATGCTATAAGAAAAATCCGTCAATATACGATGCATTAAACGCACACTATGTAAGAAAGCATATTACAAGTTGGACGATTATATCACTGATAAAAATGCTTGGCTCAATGTCGGTCCTGCTCTACAAGAACAGGGGCGCCTAAATTGATAGCATTAAATAGTATTGTTGGAGCTGCTGAACATTGTATAACTATCTTTGCATTGTATAGATTCAATTTCTTTTGTATTATATAGCCGCCTAGCCCATATTGTGTGAGTACTATGTACTAGAAAGCTGTCATTCGCTGGAACCTGCCTCTTTTCTTGACTTGAATGTGCCCTGGCGGTTAGGAGTATGTCATGCTCACTTAAGTGTCTCGTTGATGGTGGCACGTGTGTCGGATCATTTAGTTCCCTTCAAAATGGTTGAGTTGAATGGTGCTGATACATGCGTCATGTTCGTGAACGGGCGCTGTCAGTTGTGACTGGTCATCTCTTATTTGCCATGGCTTATTTGAATTAATTATTTTATTTTTGAATTGTTTTTACTATGGACACTTTTAACGTACACATCTTGCTGCATCGTTTTCACATAATGTACCATCTCAAAATGAATGATTTACATCATTCAATGGTTTTGTTAAAGTATTATGATTTAAAAGAGTGTCCAATTCCAAGGTTTTGTTAAAGTATTATGATTTAAAAGAGTGTCCATGGAGTTTCTTGCCCGTTCTTCTCCATAGAGATCTACGTTAGGGAATGGGCAACTACAGTACTTTCACAGTTTTTGTGCCTTGTGACTGGGACTGTAGCTATTTTTTTTTACTGTTGTCTTTGTTTCGACAATTCAAAAGTGCCTGTAACTGGCCTACTTGAAATAAATGCTTTGATTTTGATTTTGATTTTGACAACTGTATAGCTCTGTCTATTTCCCACACTGGAATTACTCCTACATTAAAACGTCATAGTAACCCCCCCGTCCAACTCCATTCCGTAACGCGATTTCCAAAATGGAAAACCTTTGTTCAGACGCCAGCACATCAAGCTACCTGAAGCTGTCAAATTTTCCCAATCAACCTTGAACCTAATGCTTTAGCGATAAAGTTGAAAATGTATTAAAGAAATTTGACAGATAGTAGTAGATTGATGTGCTGGCGTCTGTACGTCTTCGCATTTGAACGTTAGGAATGTTACCTTGGACAAATAGCAACCTTAACTTTGACCCTTTTTATGATTCATTTGAACCAATTCCACATCAAACAAGACTTTGAAATAGAGTTTAATTTGAATCTCTTTGCTTTGTGTAGGGTTCCGTACCCGAAGTCCCGACGGGTAACCAACGGGACCCTATTACTAAACCTCCGTTGTCCGTCCGTCTGTCTGTCTATCAGCGGGCTGTATCTCATGATCCGCAATAGGTAGACAGTTGAAATTTTCACAGAATGTGTATTTCTGTTGCCGCTAAAACAACAAAAAATCAGCTCCCCCTACAACGATGGTACGGAACCTTCATGCGCGAGTCCGACTCGCACTTGGTCGGTTTTTAAATCTTTGATGTTGCCGCTGTTACCGTTTTTCAAAGGCAGATCATTTACCGATGAACCCGCGTCCGTTAATTGGACACTTACTGTACCGACCGCAATTGTTATTAGAACTGTTTCAAAGTCTAAAACAAACATTAACTTAAGTAACATTAGTTGAGTTACAGCCGCAGGAACTTGGATTAAATCGAAATTACTAGATAATGTATTATATTAGTTTTTGGTCTAAGTACTAAGCGTAGATAAATAAGCCTTTGATGTCTAAGTTAATCTGATATACTGAACCATCATCTTAAAAAAACAGTCTCAAAATATGAAGATTACTAGCGTATGCCCTTGGTTTCACCCGCGTGCAGTTCGGAAATTGTCTACCGGAATGTGCTAGTCTAGACTACAATCTATCTCTGTGCCAAATTTCAACCAGTTACGTTCAGCTGTTCTGGCGTTATTGAGTAACAAACATCCATCCATCCAAACTTGCGCGTGCGTTGATGGCCAAATCCGCAACTATGAGGAACAGCAAAAAATACTAAAGGGAGTCTGGAGCCCGATTTTAATGGATGCTAAAATTGAACCACTACATTTTTGAAAAAAACCCTATTCCTAGCCAAGAATCGAAAACGTTAACTTTGAAAAAAAAAACACTGTATGATTACGCCATTCGATAGTGTCGCTAATAAGGATCAAATTATGGAAAGTGATTATACAACATTATTTTTAGTATATGCGAAACCTGAATATAGTTTGCTCAGAATAAGTAACTGAATTGACTCCAATAATTTTTAATCCGTGTTATATTTTGTCCCAAAAATATTTAAAAAAGGCTACAAGTTGGATACCTAGTGACACTAAGTACCTATCGCAATCATTTAGGCACCTACTGCCAAATTATTTTTATCATTGAGCTCAAGACGACGCTGGAGGCACGCGCGTTGGCTCGCCGCGTGGTGATCACGTTTTTGTGCGGACAACTAGGTTACAAAACAAGCTTATAACATTGTGATATTTCGTGATACAGTTTTGAAATTTTTGCACATAGATTCTTTACATAAAAATACTAGACACGTGTTTCAGGTTTCGCACATACTGAAACTAATGTTGTATACATCCTGTAGTAAGATTAACTCGAGCATGGAGAGTCTTCTTTATCCTCAAACATTGCTATGACTATTCTTACTTCTAAAGCAATCAGTTCCCGACCCTTGAAATCGATATCAATAGTCTTAATGATCCGAATCCAAAATCCGTTCAAAGCTCTGCCTTAATATACCCCGATCATTATTAGGTGCGCTAACGAAGTGGCCAGCTAGCTCATCCGCTCATCCAATTATACGCTGATCCCGGCGGGTATAACTAACATAATTGGTGTTATGCTGAGCTGGCTAACTTTTCAGTTATGGTACTTTGTTGATACGGGGAGTTTTGATGATGTCGTTTAGTTTTGATGTGGTTGAAATCCGGTTCCTGGTACGGGTCTGACGAACTGTGGTTAATTATGTCTTATATGTATATTTAAACTTCATGTACACTACTGGTGTCTGACATCAATTTATGTTTCGACTCTCTCACTATATCGGGGTGTATCGGACAGTCCTCCGCAGACTGATGGGGTGAATTCAGTACTAAGATGAACGGTGCAAGAAATTATTTCAGGAATGTTATGGAAATCTAATAAATTTGATTTATTTTATTTCCTTATACGTAATGTATCGTTACCGTGGCAAAACGCACGTAGCAAACGGCAAGCGCGACGATGAGTTCGATTAATTCAGTAGCTAGGCAGGAAGTGAACAGCTGATTTCACGCGTCGTTCGTTAGAGTATTTCAACTGGATGTTGAAATACTCTAACGAACTTTGTTGAATTTTTGATTTTAGCCGTATTATTTACAAAAATGAAGTGTTGCGTACAGGGAATGTAATATTACATAGAAATATAGACTGAAAAAAAATATATAAAAAAAGATTTTCCGGAGCAAAATTCCAGTGAAATATTATGCAAAATAAGGAGCTGAGCACCCTGTCAATTTGTGGAGGGCTGTCTCTTACACCCTGTAAACTTCAATGTTATTTTTGATGAAATCATTACCTCGCCTCTTTCAACCGCAGCTATGTATGGGTCGGGTCAAGTATGTCAAATACTTAACCCCACAACACTACCACCACAACAACGCCACAACCAAACAACAACCCATACAATGAGTTAATTTTATGTCACTCATTTATTCTGAAAACTAGAAGTTGCTGTATGTGGACGCAACCACGCGTTCGAGTTCTCTAAACAAAATGAACAGGAACATCGGGTGTTGTCGTTACGATCACATTGGTAAGGACACGGCCTATGCGTAATCTATCAAAGAGAAGAAAAACAAAACAATTTTTATAACAACCGACCTAACGATCGTTGTTACAGGCTGTTGTCAAAATCCCCATGCCTGACACAAGCTATATCCTGATTGTTTATTATCAAACTACACTCCTGCTTATCCTCATTTCCCTTCTACACCATTCACCAATTCTTTGCTAAACGATAACTATTTTATTCCCAGCACGTATCCGGAACATATCTTGATATCCCTTACAAACTACTAACAGAACTAACCTCTATTATGATAATCATGTCACAATAAATACAATACGGTAAAGATAAAAAATAATTCAGTACGTCGTTACACCGGTAGATGGCGTTATAAATAAAAGAATATCGACACTATTTTTCAAGGGAAAAGACCCCGTTAAAATATTTAGCGGCCATTATTCGGTTGAGAAAAATGCGTGTCCCTTCCGTGTCCGTACTTTGTATGCAAATATGAAGACTGGGTTACGTTGGAAATGTACGGGACAGTTTTTTGTGATAACGCGTACAAGAAATGGGAGCAGCGATGGCCCAGTGGTGGCGGCCCCGACTTACGAACAGTAAGTCTTGGGTTCGAACGCAGGCAGGCTCATTACTTTTTGTAATTTATTTCATCATCACTGCTCTCAAAACGGTAAAGGAAAACATCGTGAGGAAACCGACATGTCGTAGAACCAAAAATTCGAAGACATGTGACATCTACCAACCCGCACTTGACCCGCGTGGTGGGTTAAAGCCCATTCCCTCTCATAGAGAGGAAGCCAGTGTCCCAGCTATCCATATTAATGACGATAAAAACCATCAAAAGCCAATTTATAGGGTGTAACAATATGATGGAAAAAGTTATACTTATTTTAACCCATCTTGGTCAATATGTGTAAAACACAAAATGTACGTATTCTATACTGGAACGCTGACGGCATCCGATCTAAAATCACAGAATTGTTGGACCTGGTAAGTGAGCTATCTATTGATATTATAGCTATATCAGAGACCAGAATAGCCCCCCACATCAAATTGCAAACTCCTGGCTTCACCTGTTATAGGCGGGATAAGAAACGTGATGGATGCGGCCAGGGAGTTGCAATTTTAGTAAAATCAGATATAGCACATACCCCTCTAAATTTACCTCCAACCCAAAATTTGGAATGTGTCGGCATTCAACTGACCCTATCCAACCATAAAATGGTCTTTATCTCAGCCTACCAATCACCTAACTTATCATTGTTAACTACAGACTTGGACGTAATTCTTAATGTTCAGTCAAAAACACTGGTTATGGGTGATCTTAACACCAAACACCCCTACTGGTACTGCTCTCACTCTAACATCCATGGCGAGGTGCTTTTCGACCACATGATGAGCAACGAATACGAGATCCATGCGCCTTCTAATCCCACTTTAGTCCACTATCATAGCACACACGTACCTTCCACTCCAGATATTATTCTGGCTAACTCGATCAACCACCTTTCGGAGCCTCAGGTCATCACCAGCCTCTCCTCCAACCACCTACCCGTTTTCTTTACCGTAGATGGTAAAGTCAACAGACACCTCCACAACTTCTTTAATTACAGAAAGGCGGACTGGAAGGGCTACAGATCTTACTTAAATGAGTCCATAACTTTGAGTCAAACTACACTCAACTCACCTGAGGCTATTGACCTTGCCGTTGAACACTTGACCCAGTCAATAACAAATGCACGAGATAACGCCGTTCCTAAAATGTCCAGTGGTGGTGGTCATCAACTCCCACGACGGATCAGGTCACTAATAAAAGTTAAAAATCGTTTTCGCAGACTAGCTTTAGAAGAATCCAATCCCTTTTATCGTCGTCAATTATTCTCCCAGGTTAACAACATGCAGAAATGTATAAAGCATAAGATCCAAATCCAAAACGATAATGTCTGGAACAATAAACTATCTAAAATTACCAACCCAGCTACCGACTTATGGAAAATAGTTAAGTCGATTAACTATCAACCAAACTCAATTCCCCCGCTATCAACGTCAACCAATACCACCACTTCCTCAGCCCTTGAGCAATGCGAGACACTAGCCAATACCTTCCTAGACAATATGAACCTGACCAAAAATTGGGTCAGTGACCCTAGTATTGAAGAGGCAGTGAACGATTCAATGAGGTTGCTAGACCGTTTTCAAATGAATGACTACCCAACACTTGTTAGGCCAAACGAAATTCGCAAACTTGTAGCAAAGCTAAAATCAAATAAAGCGCCTGGTTTTGACGGCCTGGGAAATGTTTTACTGAAGAACCTGCCTCAGAAAGCTATTGTGTTTTTGACGAAGGTGTTTAATGGATGCCTACGCATTGCATACTTCCCGAGGTCCTTAAAACACGCTAAAATCATAGCCATTAAGAAACCTGGGAAAGATCAGTCCATTCCATCTAGCTATCGACCAATCAGCCTATTACCAAGCATAGGGAAACTACTAGAGTCTGTCATCCTATCCCGCCTCTCTAAAGCCACTGCACAAATCTTGATCCCTGAACAGTTTGGATTTCGAAGTTCACACTCGACCACGCAACAGCTAGCCAGAGTTGCTGAACACGTAGCTCATGGATTAAACCTCGGTCTTTCCACAGGCATGATCTTACTAGACATTGAAAAAGCCTTCGATTCTGTTTGGCACGATGGTCTTTTACACAAGTTATTAAAACTCGAAGTACCTATTTGTCTAGTAAAACTCATTCAAAGTTACTTGCGTGATCGATCTTTCTCTGTCTATATAGGTAAAGACCATTCTGCTCCCAAAACCATCCCAGCCGGTGTGCCTCAGGGTTCGCTCGTGGGTCCTTACCTGTTCATACTTTTTCTGAATGATATACCTAAACAGGCTCACACACACCTTGCTATCTATGCCGATGATACAGCTACATTCACGACAGACAAAGATGTCGACATAATTGCGGGGCGGCTACAATTTTCATTAGAATTACTTGGCCAATATTTTAAGACTTGGAAATTGAAAGTAAATTCAGAAAAAACCGAAGGAATACTATTTACCGGTAAGCGAACACTACCTACTAGACTCGTTAAAATTGATGACTTCCAAATTGCGTGGCGGGAATCGGTAAAATATTTAGGCATAATTTTAGATAAGACGCTTAACTGGAACAAAAACACTGAACTAACCATAACTAAAGGTGCGAAAGCCCTTGATTCACTAAAACCAATCTTAAATCGAAAATCCATTCTTAGCCCCAGAACTAAACTGCTTATTTATTCAACATTGGTCAGACCTTGTTTAACATACGCAGCACCTGTCTGGTCCAGTGTGGCTGAAACTAAGTATAATAAGCTTCAAACCATTCAAAATAAAGCCTTAAAATTATCCTACAATACACCATTTCGCACAAATTTTAAAACACTACATAAACGCATAAAGTTTCCTTTCCTAAAAGATTTTATACTAAAGATTTCACGTAAATTTTATTTGCACAAAAACCCATCACACCGAAACGTACTAATATCAGCAATTGGCAATAGTAGATTATCGACACTGCCTTACGCTCGAACGTACAATCGATATCGACTCCCCCATCACTACTTCCTTCGTGACGAATCATGACGATAACTCGCTTACTGGCCGACGCCGCCTGACCGGCTGTGTATTAGCAATCTTTGCACAAAACTACCCGCTACCTATCTTATATTATTATAACGTACCATTATAATAAAACGTACATTTTGTATTTAAGTTATTGTAAATATTATGTGGGTCATTACTAAGACCTGCACATACTTAGTTAATCGATGTTAATCAATATGTTAAGTCAACACCTAATAAGGTAATAATAATATGTTTTGATGTTTAAAAAGGCGATATATTTAGCCTATGTAACAAACCAAATCCTGACTGGCTAACAAATAGAATAAGATCATTTGTAAGCAGACTGTATTTTAACATTATATAAATAAAGACCTTGAAAAAGAAGAAGAAAGAGTGTCCCAGCAGTGGGAACATTATAGGCATGAAATAATATTCTTGTACATGATAATGATGTACAAGAAATGAATAACAACGACAGATGACATAAAATATTTAAAAAACCCCAGACACAAAAAATCTCTAAAAAAGAAACATAATAATAATTATTGTCCCTTTACGTTTAATACAATACCGCATAGTACAAGCAGATGAGATTCGCACAAAAAGTGATAAACAAAGCGGTCCCCAGCGGTCGTGCGGTCCATGGCCCTTTACGGGGCCCCGGTGTGGGCGCGTTCTTTAAGGCGGCAAGCCGCCCACTACCTGAACGCGCCCCAAAAGGTGATAGCCATAAGGCTAATCCGGGGGTACCGCACGATCTCCGGCGAGGCGGCTAGCCTCCTTGCCGGATTGCCGCCATGGGATCTGGAGGCGATAGTCCTCGCGCGCCTGCATGAATGGCGCGCGGAGGCACTACGTCGGGGGGAAACTCCGCTGCCGCGGCAAATTGCCGCTCAGCGGACAGACCTCCGGCGTGATATCATGGCGACATGGAGAGAGCGACTGTTGCAACCCCGTGCAGACCACGCTACCATAGTGGCGATAAGTCCCCTCTTTGAGGAGTGGCTAGAGAGGCGCCACGGCGCCCTCACCTACCGCCTGACGCAGATCCTCACCGGACACGGTTGTTTCGGGAGGTTCTTGCACCGAATCGGGCGGGAGGAAACGCCCGGGTGTTTCCACTGCGAGGATCGTCCGGAGGACACGGTGAAGCACACCGTAGAGGTCTGCCCCGCTTGGGCGGAGCACCGCCGTGTCCTTGTAGCGGCGATTGGCGGCGGCGATCTCTCGCGTCCGGCCCTGGTTCAAGCGATGGTCCGGAGCGAGAGGGAATGGGAAGCCGTCACCACCTTCTGTGAAACAGTCATGCTAGTGAAGGAGGTGGCGGGACG
This sequence comes from Noctua janthe, assembly GCA_910589295.1. NCBI lineage: Eukaryota > Metazoa > Arthropoda > Insecta > Lepidoptera > Noctuidae > Noctua > Noctua janthe. The sequence goes on along the minus strand of OU342556.1, from coordinate 3,108,346 downwards.
TGAGAGGGAAAGAACCTCACGTCCCAGCCGCCGCGGGAGACGCCCTGGGCGTCGGGGGTCACGTGGTGGCTCCCGGCCACCGTAGGCGCGGGCCTGTGGACGGCGAGTTATGGGCTAGCTCGCCGTGCGGCCATCTTATGACGACAGGCCGTGTCGACGGCGCGTTCGTGTTGCACGCGCGCCTCAAAGAGATGTCAGCAACCGAGTAGGGGTCCGCATGGGCCGATGCCTGCCAGAGCTGCGGGACTGTTCGAAAGAGACACCGTGGCCCTGGAACACAAAGGGCAAAGAAGGAACATGGATGGGTTTTAGTCAGTACAAGTCTGACACTCCCTTCCACTCCGCCCAGAGTGGGGGGGTCATTTGATGATTTCCCATCCAAAAAAAAAAAAAAAAAGCGGTCCCCAGCGGACCATTAGAAAACAGGTGATGATCTTCATCACAACACGAAACATAGCCAAAAGAATGCTTTCGATTAAAACACCTTCAAAGAAAAAAAAAACTTTATCAAAATCTGTTCATCCGTTCAGGAGCTATAATGCCACAGGCAGACACACAGATAGACACTTCAAACTTATGACACTCCTCTTTTTTGGTCGGGGTTAAAAAGATGCCAAAAAGGTAAACGATATTTAAATTGTATTAAAAAAATGATTAGTTGTTACAGCTTTTGTAAATACACATTTGAGTAAGAATTTTAAACTCAATGATAGAACTTACACTGCCTAAACCCACTGGGTCTAGAATCATGATATTTGCACAAAAGATCCTTTGGAGGATTACATTCGTCTCATAAGAACTAAATACGGGATGTAAGTATTTATAAAAGCTAGTAATGTTTGTCGAAGGGAAATTCCATCGGACATACCTACCCATTAGATAAATAGACAACTGACTTTCTTCGTCTTTGCTTGTTGATGGACACAAATAATACCCGACCAATATATGCCACCTGCGCAGCTCTTACGTTGGCTTCGTTTAAATCCTGGAAGGTGCAGGTGAATGTGCAGGATGGGCAAGAAGGGAGGTGGGGCATATCCTGCAGAGGGGCTCTACACTGGCATTGTATTTGGGACGGGTCGATGATACCAGATTGGGCCAGATTATTTCTACAGCGGCCAACTTGAGCCCGCCAACGGTTAAGAGTTTTCCGAATTCTTCAATGTCCCTCTCACCGTCTATTTCTCTGTGGAATGCGCTTCCCCAGGAAATCAGGACGGCAACCAATAGTTTATCGTTTAAAATTTAAGTTCGCGAGTACATTCAGAAAAAGCTGGCAGTTTCGTCACAACGTTAATGTTTTCTTCATTGTTTGTCTTTTTATTTTAGTATATCCGTGTAAATTTCTATTTACATATATATATTTATAGTATTTTGATATATTGTTGTAGTATTTTATATATCCTTGTAGTTTATCTTTGTAATATTTTTTTTTTTTTGCAGATAGATACACCTACCACTATTTATCTCTGCATCACCCAAAGGTTGACTGGTAGAAAATGCCTATGGCATTAAGTCCGCCTCTGTACTTTGTGCTTGAAGTGTTAAATGAATAAATTTCCAGATTGGGCACTGCAGTTCCTGTCCAGGAGGAAGATGTTCTGCTGGATTGATGAAGTGAGGTGGGGTGGGATGTCTGTTCCTCCACAACATCTTTCATCTGACGCACTATCTTCTGAGAATATCGTGACAAGTGCTGATAAGATAACATTATCTAATATTTACCAAAACTTATAAAATAAATTTAATTTAAGTAGGTCTAGTTTAATAAAAACAAAACTTGGTAATAAAATTTAAACTCAGCATGCAATATTAATATTACAAAGATAAAATTTGTAGATCAAACATCATATTTTCGAGATGATATTTATTAAATTCTCAAGGAGCTATTAGTTTAATCATAATATAATGGGATCAAAGGCATTCTTGAGATTACCAAAACTATTGACGAACCCTTTAAAGTTTAGACTTTAATATTATTAAATTAGAAAATTCGTCTAACTAGACAGTTCCAATAAATAAATAGTTCAACTAATTTCATTACGACTAAACTTATAATCGAGCCTGTCATCATCATCATCATCATCTGCCTGCCTTTTCCCAACTATGTTGGGGTCGGCTTTTAGTCCTACCAGATGCAGCTGAATTTGAAATGGCCTCCACAACCCAGTTAGTACTAGTTAATATGAAACCCCTTGGTAAGACTAGTTCAGTAGACTAGTCACTGACTCGCTGTAACGACTGTCGAAGATCTACAAATGACAGCCAAGATCAACGGCTTATGGTGCTTTTCGAGGCACGGAAGAAAATTGGTATGTGATGAGTGGGCACCCATCTACAGAACAACCTAGGTTAGCGTGGCTTAGCCTGAAGATTGATCCGAGCGGCTGTTATTATTTAGCCACGAGCTCCTCGCCTACATCTAGCCTGTTTTCCTGACTGCTGAGCTTAAGGTCCTGGGTTCGATTCCCGCGTCAAGCAAAGTGTTAGTAATCCATAAGGAATTTCAGTGGCAGACCCGGAGTCTGGATTTGTGTCCGGCTGATGGTAAATAGGCTTGACCCCTATTACATGGGACTTAAACATAACTGGCGAAATGAGGGTTGTACTATTTTAGGCACACCTCGGTCCAATCCGTCAGGGATTACAGGCTTGATGTATGTTGTTGAATCATTCCTATTTCGAATACCTTTTATGTAACATAATTTGTTTAATTGATGTTAATAAAATGAACCACAAACTTGTTGTCAAGTTTACATAATTGGGGCATTAAATCGAAACATTCTGTTGTGTAGAACTGTAAAGTAAAGTCTTTAAATACTATATTTTTCGAACAACTAAGAAGTGAGTGTTAACATGACTTGTTGCTTTCAACAACAAATAACGTTGAGAATGTTTAAATGGCTTCCACAAGTGGTATTCGTTACTTTGAAAGTGGGTCTTCAAAACACTAACATCTAGAAATAAAATTGTTTGTCGTTTTTAATTAAAGTCAATTCTCATTCTGTTCTAAGCCTAAATGTGTGTTTATTTAAAAAGATTTTGACGACCTGAAAACAAACCTGAAACATAATCAAACACAGAAATATACATTATTTCTGTGTTTGATATTGTTTAAGATTTGTTTTTATATTTTATGTCATTATTTAATTGGGTTGCTAAATATACTTGAGTAACGAGCGGGTTTACATCAAATTATAACGAGATAGGTATAATATCGTATTTTTTTCCCCAATCATATTTTTTAAATGATTACAATCGCAATTGTAAATACCAACAGTCCCGCCCAAAGATTTAAATTGTTAGATAAGTTCTTCCACGTTAAAAAATATCAGATTATTCTGCTTACCGGCCCATTGCCACTTTATCTTACTTATTCTGTGAGCTATGTCGACGACTTTGGTTCTCTGTTGGATCACTTCGATCCGGATGCGATCTCTCAGAGAGACTCAAAGCAAGCCCGTTCAAGCGTAGCCTCTCTTACTTATACTGAATATCATATATATCGCTCCTTACGGGAAGTGTCACTCTCCTCAAAGTTAATAATTCCTCAAGCGACCCAAGAATAGTCCGCCTGACCTTGTATACAACATTAGTTTTATTAACTGCGAAACCTGAAACACGTGTCTAGTATTTTCATGTAAATAATCTATGTACAAAATTTCAAAACTGTATCATGAAAAATCACAAATTTTATAAGCTTGTTCTGTTAGTGGTCCGCACAAAAACGTGGTCGTCACGCAGCGCGCCCAAGCGCGCGCCTCTAGCGTCGTCTTGAGCTCATTGATAATAATAAGTTGGCAGTTGGTACCTAAATTATTGCGATAGGTACTTAAGGTCGCTCGTTGTCCAGCTTGTAACTTTTTTTTTTAATATTTTTAGAAAAATATAACATGGTTTAAAAATTATTGGAATCGATTCAGTTACTTATTCTGAACAAACTATATTCAGGTTTCGCATATACTAATAATAATGTTGTATACGGTCATGGCGGTGAATCTCAGCGTAGACCAACCATCAACGCTGACTAGTGCACCAATGTGTGCGCGAACATAGATGCACTCTCTCCAACACTCAACTGCGGTAAGGTCACATCTAGCGATTAAAATCTACGGTCTCGCCCACAAGACACCCCCGTATGTTTACGACGTGGACTATTGTCATGCGTTTTACGTAACACGTCAAGAAAGGATTACAATAGTGTGCGTGATAGATAATACTTTGATCTTCGAGGTGTTTGCATAATATACCTTAGGGTTTTTTTATTCTTTAAACATGTCTTCCTGGTCCTTTTTCTCCGATTCTATAAAAAATCACGACTTACAAGTGGTTCGTTTTAACATACAAATATCTTGTAATATTGTCTTAAAATGGTGAAAGAAAACATCGTGAAGAATCCGGGTTGTTCTAGACCCAAAAAATCGAAGAGATGTTTAAGTGTGGTATCCTCACACCGCAGTGGACCAGCGAGAGAAGTGCAGTTACAGGTTGAGCATGTTTATAATATTATTTAAAATATGAACCCAGACTGCACCCCATCGCTGAGGAAAGTTTTGAGTATGGATGTGGACGGGTATAACAGTAGAGGATGACCAAAGAAGTGATGGATGGACTGCGTGAAGCATCCTTCACACAGTCCATCCATCGCTTCTTTTTCATGGCACGAAAGGAGGTGTCTGATGAGATGACGAGTATTAAAAAAGTATGGAAGAAGAAGTCATGCTGCGCCGACCACAAATCAATTGGTATAAGGGCAAGAGAATGATCTCATTGCATTGTAATGGGCTCGTCAACGTGTTTTCCGAGGCACGCGAGAAAGTCGGTATGTTATCCACGTACCAATCTTGGAAAGCGGGGCTTAACCTGAAATTCGTCACCCAGAGATAAAACTCAAAAGTATTGTGCATCATGCTGTATTAAATTAACATTGGAGTCCTACATACGGGTCACCATGGACCCCACACTTTACAAAACGGAAAACAGCAAGTAATCAGGATTACGTGGGTTGATTTATACCTATTACCCCCCCCCCCTTTTTACCTATTATGAGTGTGAAGTAAAGGATCTTACTCCCACTCACATAAGCCTCTTTCACCTATATATATTCGATTTTATGACGAAAAGTAAACAGCCCTAGTTACTATATGTATATTTCAATACTTTGGTTTATTTTCGTCACGAAGACAAGTTCGTCATGCTATTTTATCTTTCGGTTTTGTTTTAACTAAAGCAAGCGCAAACACACGACAGTCGCGTACAATTTGTTTAGCGAACCCGAACGAGGAATCGCACCGGCAGAGGGGTGCCTTCCAGCACGCGTAGCTTGACCACCGTAGAAACGGGTTTTTTAGACGGAAGAATCGACAAAATGTCAGATAGTGTCGACACAATGACAGATATCTTTGCACTATCTGTCGATTCTTCCGTCAAAGAAATCCTTGTCTACGGTGGTCATGCTACAGGGGCAGTTTTCAAATGAATGACATGTGAACGCGACAATCACGTATTCATACTTGCTTGCATTAGTTAGCACGCAGGCTAAGGGTACGTACAGATTGCAACTGCACAATGGCCAGTTGTACTCCAACAAAAAAATCGCGTGCGGCAAAGTTCGTGTGAACAGTCACTTGCTATTATTAAAAATAATAATATCTATTAACTAATCACAATGCTTTAACTCAAAGCGACATTTTAAGTGTATGCTACATGTTTTCTTAGACATTCACAAATTACCCTTTGCCAGTTAGGTAACTAGAACCACATTGAAGTAAACTAGAGTTTCTACACGCGCGTCCAACAATGCGCGGCACAGCTCCAATCTGAACTTAGCCTAATGCGTTCAGTCACGAGCACAAAAATTATGTAGGTATACACCGTGACTTTTTAGTCGTCTTACAACGGCAGCCCACTTCATGTATCCGATGAATACTAAACATTCATTAAAAAAAAAATAGGTATTTATGAGATTTTAATAATTTAAAAATAAAAATATTATTCAGTATGACGTAGTTAAAACACCCTGTTGCGAGCGATGATCTACTGGACTTGAGTGCTGGGTAGGTTATATGACACTTAAACATCATTAATAGGATGTTTCATAATTTTATTCTAATTTTTTATTATTATTTTTCTTTGCATCTATTATGGAAGATAAAAAAAAAATCACGCCTTGAGCTATTTTATGTCAGTGGACGACCTTTGTAAAACGACTAAAAAGTCACGGTGTCTACACTGTACAGTCGCTAGCGCATCAAGTTACTACAAATTGTCAAATCATTCGATTTTGAACTAAACCACCAACATTTTTATGATTTAAAATCATTTAGAGTTTGACAGGTTGTGGTAACTTGATGTGCTGGCGGCTGTACCCTCAGCAACCGTTAAAAGTGAGTTTTTGTTTTGTATTGATGTAAATCTAACTATACTTAGGAACACATGCCATAATTAAAGAGGTCTTATCTCAATGATCCATGTGAAAACTGTAGCTGAGAGCTTCAGCTTACCAATTGTTAAAAAGTTGTGTAGGTTTATTGGCAGTAACACTAGATAATAAGTTGTTTTAATATTACGCTACTAATACTATGTTCTTTTTGTGTTCTAAATTACTATGTTAGGCAAAAAGAGCGTAATTTTATAAGCGTGGTGTGTCGTCGTGTGGTACAAACAGGACTTTAGTATGAAACCGAATGCAGCGTAAATCCCGCGACTCATTTTACAGCTCAAAAAATTACGCTTGTTTGTCTTCAGCCTTAGTCGACTCGCTCATGAATCTATCTCTTATATCTATTACTCGTGACTTTAGTGTGGAGAAATTCTGTGATAATACCACATTTACGACTTCGCCAGATGTATTGTGGTATGACATCAAACAAAATAATAGCTACCCGCTGTTCTTCATATTTTTTCAGCATTTTCATGTTATGTGTGGTGTCAGGTGGCTTTGCAAAGTACGTCGGGTCGGTGATAACAATTTCATGTGTGATGTAGGCTTTGTGTCTAGAGTATAAGAGGTACAGAATATATATTTTCTTATATACATATGGGTCTTAAGGTTTTGCTTACACGAACATGGTTTTATTGGTTTTTTTTATTTAAGTTTGTTACATAATGAAAATGAGCAACTAAGTACAGTACTTAAATTAAATTGTTTTATCTCAAGTAATTAGGTAAGCATTTTTCAGGAGGTCGTGGCTAAATAATAACAGGCGCTCGGGTCGATTTTAAGGTTAAGCCGTGCTTGCCAAGGTTGGTCCGTGGATGGGTGACCACCCATTACATACCTAGTTTCCTCCGTGTCTTGGAAAACACGTTAAGCCGTTGGTCCCGGCTGTTATTTATAGATCTTTGACAGTCGGAATAGGTAGTCAATGACCCGAAAGTCTCACAACGAGGGGTATCGTATTACCCAGTAGTAATTGGGTTGTGGAGGTCAGATAGGCAGTCGCTTCATGTAAAATACTGGTATTAACAAAGTTGGGGTCGGCTTCCAGTCTAACCGGATGTCGGTTAGACTGGAAGCCGACCCCAACTTTGTTGGTTAAAGGCTAGGCAGATGATAAAGCATTTTCAGAAGTGATACGTTTTTTGTAAATTTTGAAAAGAAGATGAATTATTTTCGACTCAGGAGGTTTAGATCAAAGGTCCAAATAAGAATGTTTATTATAAATATGAAGACGAAGATTCTGGGTTTTGATACAACAAAAGGCAATACAAAATGGATGCTTAATACTTAGGGTTTCGGAGTTTAAGTGTCAATGGACACTTCAAGAAAAGTTTGGGAGTTTCAATTTCAAACTTTAAAAGTACCTACTATTAAAGTGAAAGTCTATTGTACCTTTAAACGCTAATAGTTTGGAAACAATTATGATTTGAAAATGTCCATAATATATTAACTGTGCAATTTTCCCTTTGAGCTTTGTGAACCATTATTACATACTATAACGCGTTACCCTAAACTTTTTCTTCTGCATTGTGGATGTGACTACGTAGATAAACGTCTAGACCCATTGTAAGGGATCAGGACAATGATACGGACTAAATCACATACTGCGGACACCGAACTAGAACACAACCTTCAGTTACGGTTCAGTCATAACATAACATCACGCCTGTACACCAGCGGTGTGCTTTGGGATATTTCAGTTAGAGTTCAGTCATAACATAACATCACCCCTGTACACCAGCGGTGTGCTTTGGGATATTTCAGTTAGAGTTCAGTCATAACATAACATAACATCACGCCTGTACACCAGCGGTGAGCTTTGGAATATTTTAGTTAGAGTTCAGTCATTACATAACATCACGCCTGTACACTAGCGGTGTGTCGTGGGGTATTTTAGTTAGAGTTCAGTCATAACATAACATAACATCACGCCTGTACACCAGCGGTGAGCTTTGGAATATTTTAGTAAGAGTTCAGTCATTACATAACATCACGCCTGTACACTAGCGGTGTGCTGTGGGGTATTTTAGTTAGAGTTCAGTCATAACATAACATAACATCACGCCTGTACACCAGCGGTGAGCTTTGGAATATTTTAGTTAGAGTTCAGTCATTACATAACATCACGCCTGTACACTAGCGGTGTGCTGTGGGGTATTTTAGTTAGAGTTCAGTCATAACATAACATAACATCACGCCTGTACACCAGCGGTGAGCTTTGGAATATTTTAGTTAGAGTTCAGTCATTACATAACATCACGCCTGTACACTAGCGGTGTGCTGTGGGGTATTTTAGTTAGAGTTCAGTCATAACATAACATAACATCACGCCTGTAAACCAGCGCTGTGCTGTGGGATACTTCAGTTAGGGTTCAGTCATAACATAACATAACATCACGCCTGTAAACCAGCGCTGTGCTGTGGGATATTTCAGTTAGGGTTCAGTCATGACATAACATAACATCTCGCCTGTAAACCAGCGCTATCCTGTGGGATACTTGAGTTAGGGTTCACCGTTCAGTCATAACATAACATATCATCTCGCCTGTAAACCAGCGCTGTGCTGTGGAATACTTCAGTTAGGGTTCAGTCATGACATAACATCGCGCTTGTAAACAATCGCGCCTGAAGTGCTTTGCTGTGGGCCTCCAGAATCATACTGAGGAGTGGAAACCATCTTGTCGCAGTCACGACGACGACCTCAACTTTTTTGTTCCACCCTGTTGTGTTTATAAATATTTGTTTTGTTATGCTTTGTATTTTTGTTTGTTTTTGTTTTAAATGCACGTCATGTATTTATGACAATTTTTTTCTATGTTTTTTCTAATCACCGAAGGGTTAGGCAGAGGCGCACCTAATAGTACACTCACATTTCGCCAGTTAAGCTTAAGTCCCATGTAATAGGGGACGAGCTTATTCCCATCATCCGGGCCCAAATCCGGACTCCGTGGCAAAGTCAAGCCGATACAAACAGATTTCGGAACAGACTCTCACAAATATTGGATTGAAGTATTGGTCCGGAATCTGCGGAACCTTTTTCTTAGTATGGGGAAATCATCAAATGACCCCTCTCGCTCTGGGCGGAGCGGAAGGGAGTGTTCTTTTCTGCCCTTTCTGTTCCAGGGCCGCGAGATCTCTTTCTCTCTCAGCAGGCGGCCCATTGCCGGTTGCTGGCATCTCTTTGAGAAGCGCGTAGAACACGAACGCGTCGTCATTCTGCGGAACCTTAAGTATTTGTAAAGAAGAGTTGTTCATGTCCGGAGCCGGGTGTTCAATTCGCCCGTACTGGTTTGATCGTACCTTCTTCTTTATCTCGAATCGATGACTCAGATTATGTCCAACTACTGGTTGGACAAAATCTAGCAACCTGGACAGCTTTGCCGTTTGCCTCATTCAAGTCATGGGTGCAATTAGATGTGCACGACGGGCAGGAGAGAATGTGTGGCATATCCTGTGTTGGGGCTGCAAACTCGCATTGTGAGAGATGGGTCTATATTAGCCAAATTAGAAAGGCAGCGCCCAACTTGAGCACGCGGTCGGAACCGTACCTTTAAAATAGTAAATCACTCAAAGTATTTATAGTACTTCGTGTGGGAGTTTAATCTACGAACTCTGTCGACGCCACGGGTTCATCCAATGCACCAAACTAGGCTATGGAGCCAACGTAAGCTTATTAAATCCAACCTTTCTTCTCCCTATAACGCTATCAAAATATCTGTAGGAAGATTGCCCTTAAAATTGCCAGTTTGTAACCCCACCCACCTTCTTTCAGTAAATAGCGTGAAGCTAAGATTAAAATGGCGGTGTAAACACGCGCCGCTCGCGTGGTCGGCGGTAATATACGACGGTCAGCTTATATGGCTGTGTTTCACACCGAAACGTAACGTTTGAAGGGACTTTTTGATACAACTTATAGAGTGAAGTACCTAAGTATTCAGAGTGTGCGTCATGACGGATACTTGGTTGGTTTTCTTGGTTTTGTTTGATGTTTATAATATTCGTTGTGTTGCAAAGTATAAACTTTAGTTATTTCTTGATTGTACAGAGTATACCAATGTGAATCAAATATATCATCGTAGTATTAGAATATGTATTACGAAAATATAATCAGCTTCAATACCGCCACAATACCGCCGCCGTGTCCGCCTATGTACCACTATTGTACATGAAGTTTAAATAAATAAATAAATAATACCTACTCGACTAAATGTATTCGGCAGCTGATCATTACTCCGCAATCAAAGGTGGTCTATACCGCACCCTTAAATATAAAAGATTTCTGATACTCGCTGTGCGTGCATTAACATTTGCTGTGGAAGACTTTGCTTTGTATTTTAGAGCTAAGAACTTCTTAAAAAAATTAAGTTTGTGTGTGTCTTTCCATTACCCCGTAACGTCCCGTCAATAAGCAACTAGCCTTTGCTCGCGGCCTTTACTCCCGTTATGTACGGAAATTAACCCGTAGGAACGTTTTAAATGTAGCTATGATGTATATTATATACTATTATGTACATTTTTTTTTCTTGGAAGATGGGTAGGCCTTTAGTGTGGGACGCAAAATGCGTCAATACTCTTGCGCCTTCACATCTTCCAAGCTCATCGTGCTGTGCTGGCACTACCGCTGCAGCTGCAGAGAACCTCAAGCGGCGTAAATATAAAAACCTTTGTGGTAACTATATTTTTGAGCCGTTTGGGGTTGAAACTCTGGGGTCGTGGGGTCCGAGTGCTCATAGCCTGTTTAAGGAAATTTCGAAACGCCTAGTTGACGCTTCCCGTGACCCAAGGGCTGGCTTTTACTTTGGCCAGAGGCTAAGTGTTGCCATACAACGTGGCAACGCCGCCAGTCTCTTGGGCACATTACCAGCTGACAGCGTTGAGGAGGAGTTTTTGATGCCTTTTTGTAGTTTGTTGTTAGTTTATTTATTTTAGGTTATTTAATAGTTTTTAATTAATAATGTATTTAGTTAGTTTATTTGAGAATAATTTAGCTTCCTTATACTGTCACTTACGGGATAATCTTCCGTGATTGACTTGATTGTTTTCCGTGTTGTTTTTTTTTTTGAAGATATCCCGTAAGTGACAGTATAAGTTTAGTCGTAAACCGTGAAAGCTTAAAACAGTGTTTGAATTTAGCTTCCTGTTAGTAAAGAATTTTCTGAACCGGATCAGTAGTTCTACAAACTTACAGACAAATACCTCTTTATAATTTATAAGCGATAAGCGATAACTTATGGTCCGTATCACTACAAAGTACAGTCAGCTTTTCACATTCGCTTCGGTGTGAATGCAGTCTGTTAATCTGACGTGGCAACGTTTTTCCAATAGCTTACATTCATGTCTGGATAGCTATGAGAACTTATGGACGTAACACTGTAGAGGAAAATGTTTAAAATATAACATTATTTTATTACATAACGTTCTTCCTATATTAAATCGTTCAGAATAGTTAATTGATCTTGCTAGAGGTCGTCATGAAATAGATATATAAAAATTAAGAAAATTCTAGGGTGAAGAATCACCAGCATTCTCTTACTAGAAGACATGCTGCCACACAAATAAATATGTGCTAGGGGCATACTGCTCGCAGAACGGATGGCCGATGTGGCCGAATAGTTCAGGAGTGGCGACCGCGAACCGGAAGACGTTTTGTTGGAAGGCCTCCTACTAGGTGGACCAATGACCTGGAGAAAGATGCGGCGATCCACTGGATGCGAGACGCACGGGAACAGTTAATGTGGCCACGCTTGGGGAAGACCAGCAGTAGACGTCTTTCAGCTGAAATGATGTTGATGATTCGTCATCATTTTAGACGAAAGACAGGGCAGAAATATAATCTTTATTAGTGGTTAGCGCAGCATGTCTACTTTTTCCATATAATCTTTATTAGTGGTTAGCGCAGCATGTCTACTTTTTCCATATAATCTTTATTAGTGGTTAGCGCAGCATGTCTTCTTTTTCCATACTTCTCAATTAATCAACATCTCAGCAGTCACCTGCTCTAGCCATATCATCTTTCACACAGTCCAACCATTGTTTATTTGGTATTTTTCTATTCTTATAGCCATCCGTTCCATCCTCAAAACTTTCCACATGCCATTTTCTTGAAAACTATAATAATAATTATGATGTTGTTTAATTTCATATAGTTTTTAATAACCAATAACAACAATACTCAAACAACTCCCGACAACCTCTTTCAAAATAACATCAAAGAACTGACATTTCTAAAAAACGACTTTCAAAGTCTTTACAATTTCAAAACTATAATAATTCGTAGACAATTAGCGAGTAGAGAGAATTCTCAAGACTACAATTTCGCATCTCGCAACTGTACGAAAGGGCCCTTTACTTGATGTAATTATTTTTGTAAAATTTTGACATCAGTGTCACTCGAGATTTTGCTGTTTACTTTTAAACAATTCTCTCTTTTGAGAGTGGGTCAGTGAAGAAGGGAGAAAGAGACTTTTGTTCTGCAGAGGGACGATACATGATAGTTAATTCGTTACTTAGTTACTAAACACTGGTTCTACTGATGCACACATGAAATTAGGCATTTTTCAGAAATTACGAATGGAAAAAGTCCATAACTCTTATGTAATTTCTCCTTGTGACATTTGCTCTCGAACCTGCCATAAAACAGTGAATACTTCGAATTATCTTAAAATTTACATTGTAAGACAGTAGTTGATTTATTTTGTCTGAAAACGTAACTTTCACACAATCACTTTTGTAAATGACTGAATTATACAGACTCTGGCAAGGACTTCCGCTTCTTTGCAATATTTTAATATAATAAAAGCTTATAGATTTTATTGAATTGATATCATATTCATATGTAAAACTGCCAGCTTTACTGAAAAACCAGTGACGTATAATAGTGAAGTAGAACTACCGCAGCGCTGGTACAAGTTTCAGTTGATTCACAAGCGGTCACCCGTTCATTCAATGTTCACGGACGAGTGCGTCGCTCGCCTCACTGCTTGCCGACTTGTTGATACATCGCCGGTTTTAACTCGCACGTAAACAGTCCAGGCGAGCTGGCTTGCTAGTTTGATCGAGGCATGATTGAGTGACGTTTGTCGTGTTCGTCAATTGTTTTAGACATGGATAGCGGTGTGATTTTTGTTTGGTTTTGAGGATACATCAAGTGAGGATCAATCTCACTTGATGTATATGAATCCAGCAGTGTTATTAAGTTTTTTCATGACGAAGTCTCTATTGCAGCCTGGAGTCTGGATTTGTGCCCGGTTGATGGGAAGATGATGAAGCGTGGATATTGGCACAATCAAAAGAGGCCTATACCCAGCAATGGGAGAATTCAGGCTGTGGATGATGATGAAAATATGCATAACTGTTAAATGGGAGTAAAGCGGGTGGAACGTAGGTGTACCTTTTTTTCGGATGGAAAAATTTCGAATCATAAAATCTCTCTCGCTCTGGGCGGAGCGAAAGGGAGTGTCAGACTTATACTGACTAAAACCCATCCATGTTTCTTCTTAGCCCTTTGTGTTCCAGGGCCGCGGTGTCTCTTTCGAACAGTCCCGCAGCCCTGGCAGGCAATGGCCCCTTCCCATATGCTGACATCTCTTTGAGGCGCGCGTAGAACACGAACGCGCCGTCGACACGGCCTGTAGACATAAGACGGACAGATGGCGAGCTAGCCATTTACTGACCGTCCACAGGCCCGCACTATAGGTGTACCTTATGTGAACTTTTTCCTTAAATACAGGTGCTCAGTTATGTTGTACCCATAGTTTTTTGGTGCTTCGTTTAAACGCTAATGATCGGAGTCACAACTTCACTGTATTAATTCATCATCAAAGTATGCTTAGAAACACGCATGTAAGACATGTCATTCACAAAAATATATGACTCTATTTGATAACCTCAATTTCCGAAGTCAGTTTCAAACAGACGAATTTGAAGAATATTGAAAATCTGTAAACTCTCTCGCACATAATGCAATCGCGCAGATGTCGACAACACGTCCCGTAATACATTCAACTGTAAGTTACGTGCTTAGACTGCGTGGATGAGCCGCACTGATTCTACAGGACTAGCATTCTCTTCACTTGATTATACGGGGTATTATCGTAATTGTATACGTTAAAACCGTCTATAGTATTGCATAATTCTATTTTCTACTACGTACGTAACATGGAGGTGTAAGGGATGTCGTGACATATACTATCTTTACCAAGAATTCCGTATATGCTTCTAGACCTCCCGTAAAAAAACATTTATCTTGTATTTTTGTATGGAACACCTAATTCTTTTACATAACATAACATCACCCTTGTAATCCCCGATGGGTTACTAAACGCATGAATTATTCGTTTATACTCCTCGCACTGGAACCACACATAGCAATTACACCAATGGAGCACATATCCTGAGACATATGCTTCTTTTTCTTAGCGTGTCGATGGCAATCTAAATTATGTCAGCCCGGAACTGAGCTACTAGTTTGGCGCTTTCGGTAGCGTCCATCAGTTCCTGTAGTGAACAAACAACAGGACACGCAGGACACGATATGGAGTGCCCCATCGTTTGTAGAACAGCACCACATTTACACTGCAGGGCCGAGTCATATATCAAACATATGCTGCTAAAATATCAAAACAGACGACGTAAAACTCAACTCATCTCCTATTGGTTAAAAACAACACACTTACTTTGCAAATCCTCATGGATACCCTCCTAGGAAAGGCGAAGGGGTATTACAGATCCCTAACAACTAAATCCACACTGTGACCGTCCTAAGAACATAAGGGGGCTTCGGAAATGCTTCGGGTTCTCCGATGAATCGCACCGATGCCTTTACTGAGCGGAGTTGTAAAGATGTCCCGGGGGTTACAAAGTTGATTCCTGTAACGTCTTATAGTTTTGGCATTAGAGACGATAATTTAGTTGAGAGTTGAATATTGTATTTGGTATAAATAGGAAATGTATGTTATTTTTGAAATTACATTCATAACATGACACACGCCAGTGATCCCCGAAACGTTAAGCAGAGGTGTACCTAATAAATGGAACACCCACATTTCGCCAGTTATGTTCAAGCCCCACGTAATAGGGGGAGAGCCTATTGCCATCAACTAGACACAAATCCAGACTACTCCGTGGTTGTTACTAAGAAATTTCTGATGGAAAAACCCAATAACTCTTTGCCCAACCTGGGAATCGAACCCAGAACCTCATGCGGAGCAGTTGCGCTTGCGACCACAAGACCAACGAGGCAATCACCTAAATTCCATTTAGTTTCTTTGATACCTTAATCGATATGATCTTACAGCAGTTCGTTGATAGAGTCATATAATATGCCTCTCTAATTGTACAGCACAGAGCTTGATTACCAGAGTTCGGAATTAGGTAGAGTTATTTACGTACTTGCATCGAAATGTTGATATTAATATGGATCTTCCCGGGATTTCCCGGGATTTATAATACAAACCCGTGTGGCCAACAATAATACATATAAATAATAATAAAAACCTCGGAGATAGATAAGACAAATAAAACAAAGATAATTAACATACAATTTTTATTAATATTTACATTAATTCACAATACATTTTTTTATTTACGTTGCCCCACGCTAGGACTTTTTCCTGTAACGTGGATGCGTTTACAAAGATTTAAACTCACACATACACAAATACCCAGACCCGGAACAACTACTTGTAGATCATACAAATATTTGTTCCGTGCGGAAAACGAACTCGTGACATTTTTTCATTAACTGCTGCGCTGCGTGCGCATGATGTCCAATGTCGGATGGTTAAAATTGTGTGAGTAAATAACTTTTTTATTTAATAAATCACGGGATTTTTCAGCCCTTTAAAATTAATCTCGGGATTTGAGGCATATCCACTTTATCCTTTCGCTGTATGAAATCAGTGTAAGTACAAAAACAACTCTACCTAATTCCGACCTCTGTTGATTACCTACACCGAAAAAAATAAAATCATATGTAAAAATTACGTGTTCCTATAAGTTCGTACCCGCTATACTGCGAAACCACCGAAATGATTTTTATTTTTAATTTTTTTTAATTAAATGGACCGCAATCTAGTCCTGAGGACAGAGATGAGGTCGACGATGGAACGAGCTAACCCAAAAGAAAACTATTATCTCGCGACATAAATAGATTGTGGTCATATGAACATAGGAACGCCGACGTAGGCAGGGAATTCCACTCCTTGGCTGTGCGCATAATAAACCATGTAGCATTGTAAATGTGAAGTTATAAAATACATTCCAAAACATGACATACCATGTCTACATAACAAAATAATTAGGTACTTACATACTACAACATTTCAATACAACATGCATTTCAAACAGGCCCCGCTGTTCACGTATTACATAGATGCTCATATTTCGTACCATAGCTCTTTCAACAAAATGTAGTATCAAAGCTAATTGGCAAAACTGTTGTTAAAACATGTTCTGGGAATGTTTACAACAAAACAACTGAAAATCTCATGTTTATGCATTGTATTGGTTGCACAACCAGTATGCAGTTAGTAAACTAGTAGAATTTTTTTTTAATGTTTTCCATTGGAATGTAGAACCACTTTTCCTGAATTTCGACAGTTAATTATTTTGACACGGTCCTAATTTCGAAAAACAATAGTTCGACTACTCATTGCTTCGACAAAACATTTATTCGTTTAGCATTAGTCCGACAGAACATATTTCGACAACACACAACTTTGAAAAACACTACTTCGACAGAACCCTTCTTCGATATGCACTTGTTCGGCGGATCTCTATTTCGACGGAACACACCTTCAACATAATACTGCTCTGAAATGTGACAATAATAATTGAAGTTAGCGTTATGGTTTTAAGAACAGAATTAAAACATAAATAATAAACAATTATATTTAATCTATAACATGGATTTAACTGACATCTTCTAAAGGTACCATTTTTAACCGACTTCTAAAAAAGCCTGTAGGTTCTCAATTCACCGGTAGTTTACCATTACCTTACCTCTCAATTATAATTTATGAAATATATAAATTTATGTATATATTTTTATTAGTTTATACATTATGCACCTATTTATATAAGTATATATTAATGTTTATTGATATTTGTAAATATATATAATATTTTAGTTTAAATTAGGTAAGACACAATAAACACCTTATTCTCTTCCGTTTCTACACACTATTGTCTACATTTCTTTTTATCACTTCTCCTTTTGCAGGTCTGCTGGCAGACATTTCTTAGGAAATAAGCAGTACCTATGTACTCAAGTATTAAAATGTAATTTTCATGTGTTACATTGTGTGTACATAAACAGTAAAATAAATAAATAAGAAGCTTAAGCTGTGGTCGCATGTTAATTATTATTCACATTGCTTGGCTAGTTTATGGGTTACCTTCTATAACACATATTTTTTCTTCTATGTCTATGTAGCTGAGCGTATCTGCTACCCAGGGTGACTAACGTCGGTAAATAACACGACGACTTTGTAGAACAATTACTCAGCATATTATTAAATTAAACTTTTACAAGCATGTGCAATGGTTATGATGGTGGCGTTGGCGATGTGAAGATTGCGTACGGGCGTAGTATTATATTATCTGTGGTACGGGGTTCTCACTGCTGTCCGTTAATTGGGTTGTTGGATGTCGCGTCATCGCAGCGCAGCCAATTGCAGCAGTCGACTAGTGAAGTCTGATTAGTAACCTTTGGTGTAGTGCCGCAACAGTCTATTTGGATGATCTGCTAATAAATAACTTTTAGTAACAATGGAAAATGAAAGTTATCTCTTAAATAATGAAAGTTATCTTTTAAATGAAAGTTATCTCTTAAATAATAATATTTACTCATTCTTCTCGGTTATCTTTTACTACTTTGTTCAGCAAATTATGTAATTTTTGCGTTCTATTTTTTTCTTACACGTGCTGAATTTATTAAATTATTTATGTTCATTGAGTAATAAAAGAATTAATGAATGACTAAGCAGAGTATATAAAAAGGTTCCGGCCTATTCTGACAAAATAAATGTATACTTATAGTTGTACCGATTTCTGTTGTCAACAGTATTTTATTTTTCTCACATTGTTGGATCGCTTTTTTAATGACGCTGTTCTGCCCTTAACATATCCATGACTTTACCACCTCAAAATATTGTATCCGGTAATGATAAAGAGTTATTGATTGAGAAAGCGGTACTCCTGGACACGGCTCGTATTGTTAGGAGGTTTCTCTCTCTGGAGCCCTGACCGCTGGTAGCTTGGACCCTGTTCCCGATACCGGTGGGCTACAATTTTTTATATTTTTAAATTTTTTTTTGGTAAGGATTATTTAAAAATATAATTGATTTGTACAGAAATAAAAAAAGGAAATAATAAGAGTTATTGTATACTTGTGTAAAGAAAAAAAAAAAAGTTGTTAAAGTGAGTGGAGTCAGGTGGATTTTATAATGCTAAAAAAAGCTGTGGGTAATGATGACATAAAATAATTGAATGAAATTATATATAGCCTGGATTCGCCCCCCCTATGACATGAAATTAAAACATAACTGGTGAAATGTGGGCGTACTATAAGGTAAACCTCTGCCTAACCCTTCGAAGATTACAGGTGTGATGTTATGTTAAAACCCATAATCTACACCAATGAACATATAAAAACATAACCAAGCAAAAGTCGAGCTAATTTTTGGTGTTCCTATCAAAAATGATGGAATAAGTCATCCGTGAAATGTTCACTACTCCGTTAATAATAGGACATGCCTACTCAAAGCGATCCATATTGTATGAATATTGGTATATATTAATTATATTATGTGGTATGTACTCGTTTTATGTGTGGAGTTATGTGAACTATGTTGAGCGAGGGAATTTGATGCAGGCATGTGAACTTGTGAAGTTAATATATGCTTAGCTGATCGTGTATTTGAGTATAATGGATGTAAAAGTACCCTTAACGAAGCTGAAAGGCACTTGTTCTCCCCATCATTGCCGTCATTTTTTTGTTCTGGGAACCTTCTAGTTACGGAGATATGGGGGGTCAAGGTACCAACTTTATCACAGGGTTTTTTTTTTTTAATACAAGCCTTTGACGTTATAACTAAATACTCCACGACCCCCGTACTTATCAATGAATCCATCAGCACAACGTTATGAGTGCGTTACATTGAGTCCAACCGTAAAATGTGATTTTTGACCCTAAAAAAAAGTCGTTTGTTTTCTAGCAATAATTTTTGTGTAGAGTTACTTAGTTTGATGTACAGAATGCTTGGTTGGCGGCTTCATGAAGGGTCCGTTTACACCTCGTATAATCGATAGATAAAACACAATGTAGTAGCACTGAGTTCGTAAAAACAAGGCTAGTTTTATTCCTTCTTTATATCCCTGGTTCTGGTACTTATTGTATAATCAGCAATCACGCAAAACGACCAAGTTAAATGGGTCATCATTTATGGCCCATTTTACTTACGATGGGTGACGGCACCGAAAATAATTGTCCTCAAATCAAAACCTACCACCCAACAGTCAAAATAAAAATAAAATGTAGGCAATTATTCGCGGAAAGTAAAGTTGCACGAACAGAATCGCCAGTAAAAAGTCCAATTATCGAGGTTCGGAGATAGCAACTTGTTGCGGTGTAAAAGCCAATTTTGAAATCAGATAGATTGTGTTAAGGGCATGGTGGGGTAAAGGAAATATATTTTAAGGGCTTCGTGCAGTGATAGCCTAGTGGCGTGACCATCGGTCTACCAAGTCATAGGTCTCGAGTTCGAACCCAAGACACGCACCTCTGATTTTTCGGAGTCATGTGCGTATTGTATAATTATCACTTGCTTCAGTGGAAAACATCTTGAGGAAACCAGCATGCCTTTTTTTCTTTTTTTTTAGGATGAGAAATCATCAGATGACCTCTCCCGCTCTGGGCGGAGTGGAAGGGAGTATCAGACTTGTACTGACTAAAACCCTACCATGTTCCTTCCTTTGCTCTTTGTGTTCCAGGGCCACGGTATCACTTTCGAACAGTCCCGCAGCCCAAATCAGCATGCCTGAGAGATATTTCTTGACGGCATGTAAAGCCAAGTCAGAGGCCCATGGGCGGCATAAAAACTCTAATACCAAGCTAGGCACTAGCCACACGATAAAGAAGAAGGGGGAACTTTGTTTCAGGTTTGGTGTTTGTAAGAGAAGAAGCAATCAAAAATGGTGAGGGAAAACTTCATGAGGAAACCATTATGCCCTAGCACTGAAAAGTCAATCGAACTAGAAGACTTGTAAAATCTACCAACACGTACTGATCCCGCATTGTGGATTACAGTCCAATCCTGCTCACAGAGAGACAGCCTCTGTCCCAGCAGGTGAAAAATCAGGTTGAAAATGAAAAGCAGGTAACCAACAGGAACATAAGTTGATCAGACTGATGCCATCACTGGAAACACTAGGATGAGATCATGTGTTAATGCAGATTAGTGTAAAATATGTGAGGTATACCTAAAAGTTTGTTATGGGTGTTACGAGAGATGCCTTCAAAATCAAAATTAAAGTATTTTATTTCACATCGTCGGTCGTTTCCTATGGAGAAGAACCGGCAAGAAACTCCATGGTTACTCTTTCATGGCTTCCTTAATATGAACATAGAACTAAACAGTTTTAAACTTGAAAATGTTTGATAAGCGTGATGCTTATGACAGTTTTGGTCTTTCTTGCACTTTACGAAGAACTATTTTCCTCTAACTCTAGTTCTAGCACATAAAAACATAATAAAACCTCCCCCTTAAGTGATGAACTATTTGCATTCAGTTTGGATTGGCAAACGAGCCCCGATAGCCGTAACGATTTCACTATATTGGCGATTTTCCGACCTAAAAACATCCATCGAAAAGTAAATAGACCAACTATCTGTGTACTAGGGGACTAGGTCGTTGCCGGACCTATTGTATTTGCATATATATCTATTGGCATGTAAAACTGTTATAAAAGTCTCATGGAAGGTGCAAATGTATGACAAATCGAACTTACATTTATGTTGCCATCATTTTTTTTTTTAATTATTATTTTTGTTATTGACTGGTAGAAAATGCCTATGGCATTAAGTCCGCCTCTGTACGTTTGTGCTTGAAGTGGTATAAATAAATAACATGCTCAATAGGTCGAATTTGCTCGTTCATTTGTAAACGACACATAACATCACGCCTGTAATCCCAGAAAGGTTAGGCAGAGGTCTACCTAATAGTACCCACATTTTGTGAGTTATGTTTGAGTCCTCTGTAATGGGGGGGCGAGCCTATTGCCATTAACCGAGCACAAATCCAAAGTCCATGGCTGCTACTTAGAAATTACTGATGGAAATACCTACCAAATCAAAAAAATCGATCCAGCCGTTTCGGAGATAAGCCAGAACAAACAGACAGACAAAAAATAAAAAAAATATGTGTTTTTGTTATAAATGCCGTATACATTTTCATATAAATTCAGTAAAAAGCTGTTATTTTGATATTACAAACAGACACTTCAATTTTATATATTTGTATTGATACAAGTATCAATCAACTCTAACTTCATGTACTAGAACCCCATAAGATGTTAGAAGCAGACATATTGAAACTAAACGATCAGCCGATCCATTTCCAAGATGGCGGCGAATGTCGTCCTCAAATAAGTCGAATTTCCCGCCACCGCGCACCGAAACCTGATAGCATCCATTGATAGATTGATTGTTCGACTGTTTGGTAACTGTATCCTTCCCAGAAATAGTCGCAAGGATGCTCCCAAGGATTATGGGACCACTAATGTGCTATGTATGTAACCGGGTGTGAAGAGATTTGAGTATCTACTCCGTGAAGAGTTGTTGAGTTTAGTGAAAGTAAATAAAGGGGCTATACACTTCTGTTGCTATGGTGACGGATTCATTTGATTTGAAGAAACTGTTTGTAAGTGCTTTTTGTAGTTATAAAGGGTGTAAATAGACGGCCGCCGTCACCAGGACCGGTGGGTGCCCTGCCGAGCAGGTCAAGGCAGGCACCTTACGTCCGGACCTATCGGGCATGCGAACCGTAACGGTAAGCTGCCCTGTGACGGCGGCGAAAGTCATTGTGGAGGGCCGAAGGCTCTTGGTGGGCTGGGTTTCGGCGCAGGTAAAGCTGCTGGAACCCAGACCTCTGAGGTGCTTCCGCTGCCATGTGGGGCACCACGTGTCGGTCCGGTGCACCTCGGAGGTGGACCGCAGCGGCCTGTGCTTCCGCTGCGGCCAGCCTGGTCACATGGCCGCGGCTTGCTCCGCCGCGCCGCGCTGCGCCGCATGTGCGGCAGCTGGCAAGCCGGCTGATCACCGGGCAGGGAGCAAGTCCTGCGGTACTCCCGCCAAGGCCAGGGGCAAGGGAAGGCCCTCCGCCACCACCGCCAAAACCCCCACCGTCGCCACCACCGCAGTCGCCGCCACTGTCGCCGCCGCTGCCGCTACTGCTGCAACTTCCGCAGCGGAGCCCTCGCAGGGGGCCCGGGAGGGGGCTGAAATGGAGTGCCAGTAACGGCCTCATTACGCCTTCTCCAAGCGAACATCAACCACTGCGCCTGCGCTCAGGATCTGTTGCTCCAGAGCATGGCGCAGTGGTCGATTAACATCGCCGTGGTCGCTGAGCCGTACTTTGTCCCGCCCAGGGATGACTGGGTGGAGGACCTTAGCGGCTCAGTGACCTTAATTGCGTCGGTCGCCGCCGGTACCCCGACCCTTGAGAGTGTCAGGAAGGGTCAGGGGTGCGTAGCAGCACGGTTCGGGGAGATCGTTGTAGTGGGAGTCTACTTCTCCCCGAGCCGAACTCTCGCCGAGTTCCACAACTCCCTCACGGAGTTGAGTGTCGTCATCGGAAGTCATTCCCTCCCCGTGCTTGTGCTCGGGGACTTCAATGCCAAGAACTTGGCTTGGGGTTCTCGTTACACGGACGTGCGGGGTAGAATGGTGGAGGACTGGGCTCTGGAGACAGGCCTGGTCGTCCTAAATCGGGGTTCTGTCCCCACGTGCGTGCGGATGCGGGGCGAGTCGGTGGTGGACATCTCGTTCGCCAGCCCCGCTCTGTCGCCGCGTGTCGTTGACTGGCGCGTCATGGAGGGGGTGGAGACCTATTCCGACCACCGGTATATCCGGTTCGACGTCTCCACCCAGTCCTCAAGCGTGCCGGTCCTACAGGCCCCGAGTGGTCCGCGATGGGCGCTGAAGCAGCTGGACCGGGAGCTCCTCCTGGAAGCCTCGATCGTGCAGGCCTGGGTGTCATCACCAGTCAGGCCTGCTGACATCAACAACGAGGCGGGTTGGTTCCAGGAGGCCATGTCCGAGATTTGCGACGTGGCAATGCCCCGAGTTCGGCCAGGAAGCGCCCGGCGTCAGGTGTACTGGTGGTCGCGAGAGCTGACGTCTCTGCGCAAGGCGTGCGTTGCCGCGCGGCGCCTGTACGCCAGGCATCGCAGGCTCCGCATCCGCCCTCCGGATGCGGCAGCCATTGAGGCGGAGCTGTACGAGGGGTACAGAGCGGCGAAGACCGCCCTCCAAGAGGCTGTCCGGCGGGCCAAGAATTTGGCCCGCGAGGAGATGCTGGAGTCTCTGAACGGAGATCCGTGGGGGCGCCCTTACAAGATGGTGCGGGACAAACTTCGCACCCGGGCCCCCCCGCTAACGCAGAGTCTCCGGCCTGAGCTCGTGGAGGACGTGGTGAGCGCTCTGTTCCCTTCGCGAGGGGAGCATCCTCCCCCGCCTATGGCTCCGCCGCCGCGTGCGGTGCCGGAAGCGGACCACACCGATGACGATGACGACGTTCCGGAGGTGACTGGGGTAGACCTGAGAGTGGCGGTACGCAGGCTGAAAGCCAGAAACACCGCCCCGGGACCCGATGGCTTGCCTGGCAAAGCCTGGGTCCTGGCCTCTGAGGCTCTCGGGCCCCGACTGGAAGGGCTCCTAAGCGCATGCTTGGAGAGAGGCCAGTTTCCGCTTCGTTGGAAGACGGGGAAGCTGGTCCTCATCCGGAAACCAGGGCGCCCTGCGGACTCTCCGTCCGCATACCGGCCTATCGTGTTGCTCGACGAGGTGGGCAAGCTCTTCGAAAGAGTCATTGCCAACCGCCTCGCCGGGCACCTTGCGGGGATGGGGCCGGATCTTGCGGAACACCAGTTTGGTTTCCGCAAGGGGCGCTCCACGGTGGACGCCATCATGCGCGTGAGAGCCCTCACGACGGGGGACGCGGTGTCCCGGGGCGGGGTCGTCTTGGCGGTGTCTCTTGACATCGCCAACGCCTTCAACTCCATGCCCTGGAGCTGCATTGGGGAGGCACTCCGGTATCACCGGGTGCCAACCTACCTTCGTCGTGTGGTCGGGGACTACTTGACGGATAGGGCCGTGATCTACCCTGGTCAGAGCGGAGAATGGAACCGGCGAGAGATGTCGTGCGGTGTTCCACAGGGATCGGTTCTAGGACCGGCCCTGTGGAACATCGGTTACGACTGGGTGCTGCGCGCCGACCTCCCTACCGGCGTCAGCGTAGTTTGCTACGCTGACGACACGCTGGTACTGGCACAAGGGAGGTCGCACGAGGCGGCGGCCGAAAACATGACACGCGGGGTTGCGATAGTCGTGGATAGGATCCGGCAATTGGGTCTCGAGGTGGCATTGCACAAGTCCGAGGCCATGTGTTTTCATGGGCCTCGGAATGCGCCACCGTCGGGATCCCTACTGACGGCGGGAGGGGTTTCCATCGGCGTCGGGTCGACGTTGAAGTACCTAGGACTCGTCCTCGACAGCCGGTGGAACTTCGTGGAGCACTTCCGACGTTTGGCTCCCAAACTGGAACGGACAGGGGCTGCCTTCAAGCGGCTCTTGCCCAACCTGAGGGGTCCAAACGCCTCCTGCCGGAGGCTATACGCGGGGGTCGTGCGGTCCATGGCTCTTTACGGGGCCCCGGTGTGGGCGCGTTCTTTAAGGCGGCAAGCCGCCCACTACCTGAACGCGCCCCAAAAGGTGATAGCCATAAGGCTAATCCGGGGGTGCCGCACGATCTCCGGCGAGGCGGCTAGCCTCCTTGCCGGATTGCCGCCATGGGATCTGGAGGCGATAGTCCTCGCGCGCCTGCATGAATGGCGCGCGGAGGCACTACGTCGGGGGGAAACTCCGCTGCCGCGGCAAATTGCCGCTCAGCGGACAGACCTCCGGCGTGATATCATGGCGACATGGAGAGAGCGACTGTTGCAACCCCGTGCAGGGCACGCTACCATAGTGGCGATAAGTCCCCTCTTTGAGGAGTGGCTAGAGAGGCGCCACGGCGCCCTCACCTACCGCCTGACGCAGATCCTCACCGGACACGGTTGTTTCGGGAGGTTCTTGCACCGAATCGGGCGGGAGGAAACGCCCGGGTGTTTCCACTGCGAGGATCGCCCGGAGGACACGGTGGAGCACACCGTAGAGGTCTGCCCCGCTTGGGCGGAGCACCGCCGTGTCCTTGTAGCGGCGATTGGCGGCGGCGATCTCTCGCGTCCGGCCCTGGTTCAAGCCATGGTCTGGAGCGAGAGGGAATGGGAAGCCGTCACCTCCTTCTGTGAAGCAGTCATGCTAGTGAAGGAGGTGGCGGGACGTGAGAGGGAAAGAACCTCACGTCCCAGCCGCCGCGGGAGACGCCCTGGGCGTCGGGGGTCACGTGGTGGCTCCCGGCCACCGTAGGCGCGGGCATTTGTTCTCACCGTCTTTGCGATCTTTTTTTTGTTCTAGACCATACCTGGGAACCTTCTAGTTACGGAGATATTGGGGGTCAAAAACTTCCAACTTTTTCACAAGTTTTTTTAAATACATGTTTGTTAATGTAAGATTTTTAAGCTTTAAACACCTCCACGACCCTCGTACTATTCAATCCATCCTTCAGCACAATGCTTTGAGTGCGATCCATCGAGTCCTACCATAAAACGTGATTTTTCAACCCAAAAAAAAAGTCGTTTCCCAGCAATAATTTTTGCGTCAAGTTAGTTTGATGTACGGAATGCTTGGTTGAAGGCTTCGTGAAGGGTCTGTTTACGTACTGTATAGTTTTATGCACTATCCATCATCTGCGGTTTTCTTCCAGTCTAGACTGGAAGTAGACCGGACGCAGCTGAATACCAGTACATTTTCAATTACTAATGTAGTACGGGGTAATACGATACCCCTTGGTAAGACTGGCTGTATGAACTATCCATATCCGTACTAATATCATAAATGTGAAAGTAACTGAGCCTGTCTGTTATCTTTTCACCTCTGCTGGCTCAACTTATTTGGATGTATGGCGCACGAATATACCATGGCCGTTATCCCTCTTCCCGTGGGTGAAGCCGCGGGCAAAAGTTACATTAGATTCGTGATACCTTTAAAGTTGCTTTAGACAAAAGTGTAGCGGCACTACAAAAAGTACTACAGCAAAACAGTGCAAAAAGTACTACAGCAAAATAGTGCCAAAAAGTACTACAGCAAAATAGTGCAAAAAGTACTACAGCAAAACAGTGCAAAAAGTACTACAGCAAAATAGTGCAAAAAGTACTACAGCAAAACAGTGCAAAAAGTACTACAGCAAAATAGTGCAAAAAGTACTACAGAAAAAGAGTGCAAAAAGTACTACAGCAAAACAGTGCAAAAACTACTACAGCAAAATAGTGCAAAAAGTACTACAGCAAAACAGTGCAAAAAGTACTACAGCAAAATACTGCAAAAAGTACTACAGCAAAACAGTGCAAAAAGTACTAAATCAAAATAGTGCAAAAAGTACTACAGCAAAACAGTGCAAAAGGTACTACAGCAAAATAGTGCAAAAAGTACTACAGCAAAACAGTGCAAAAAGTACTACAGCAAAATAGTGCAAAAAGTACTACAGCAAAATAGTGCAAAAAGTACTACAGCAAAACAGTGCAAAAAGTACTACAGCAAAATAGTGCAAAAAGTACTACAGCAAAACAGTGCAAAAAGTACTACAGCAAAATAGTGCAAAAAGTACTACAGAAAAATAGTGCAAAAAGTACTACAGCAAAACAGTGCAAAAACTACTACAGCAAAATAGTGCAAAAAGTACTACAGCAAAACAGTGCAAAAAGTACTACAGCAAAATACTGCAAAAAGTACTACAGCAAAACAGTGCAAAAAGTACTAAATCAAAATAGTGCAAAAAGTACTACAGCAAAACAGTGCAAAAGGTACTACAGCAAAATAGTGCAAAAAGTACTACAGCAAAACAGTGCAAAAGGTACTACAGCAAAATAGTGCAACAAGTACTACAGCAAGATCCTACATCGCCCTATTAAAGTTATCTGCGACTTCAGACGATATAGAAAAACCCGACAACAACTGTCTGGCAGTAGCCCACACGATACCTCCTGTCTGGTCGGATCCTCCCTTTTCTATGGGAGATGAAGAACTTTACATTATGTTCTTCATAGTTGCTACAAGAGTAAGACCAAATGGTCTTAATCAGTAAACTTGGTAGTCCAATCACATGGTAGGTAGTCAGGTGGAATATAATTTGTCATTTTCCATTTATTCGTCTTTGTCCTTTTCCTAGGTAGTTCTGAAAATGGGTAGGTACCCAAGTCATGTACCGTGACAAAATATTATTTCACCAGCGGCAGACCCGTATAAAACAAAGGTAACTTTTTATTACACTGTGATCTATATTTTATCAAACTTTGTTAACTAAGCCTATAAACTTTGAATAGAACAAAGAAAATATGAAAGACCTTGTAAGTTAGAACTTACAAAAAACTAATATAAGTGAAGGAAGCCAATAAATCAATCATCCGTGTCTGCTGGAAGTTTTGTAAAGAAAAAATGTTGTTCTCCTATTTGTACTATGTTATTTGACATTGTACTAAGAAATATTTGGGAATATTGACGTGTCTGACTTTGCAGTCTAGAAAACAATGTTCTAAATTCGTGTTATGAAAATTGCTTTGTCTAGCTTTCGGGTTTTCTATGATAGCAAAAATGACGCAGGAAATAAAAACTAGGTACTCAAAAGTAACCAGGTTCTTCTTCTTCTTCGTGTCGCTGGCACTTCGGCAGCCCAGAACTTCGCTACTTCCACCGCGTCGTTGTGCAGCGCAGAGGTCACTACGGCTGAATGTTTTTGGTCTAAGAGGGCAGGATATGAGGTAGAGCATAGTTTGCGACACAGTTCCACAACCACAAATCGCTGCTGTTGGTTGGAGTTACATCTTCCCACTTGAGTCCGGAGACGGTACAAGGACTTGTAAGTAAACAGATACAAACTCATATCATTAATGTCTGATCTGCCAAAATGTCACAGCACCAGTCATTTCAATTCAAAGGTGGTCCGGGCACGACGTGACTTATTAACGCGTTATTGACTTGTTTGTTATTGGTAGCGTCATGGACCATGGGCCTTAGTGGTCAGACCATGAAATCGTCGTGCAATAGGATAAATTTTATGAAACATTTTCATACAAATTTTAACGAGATATTTTAAGATCAATCTTTAAAATCCTAGTCTGCTTCAACTTGTTCGGCAAATAGCAGCACCTATTCACACTGCTTGTGAGTTTCTTTTTTGGTTTTTTTGAAATGAAAATAAACGTTGCCGTGGGGGGCAACGTTTCTTTTTTACTTAGAATTTCACCTGTATCGTGGGTTACAAACATTTAAACTCACATACACAAACAGCCTGACCCGGAACAACTACTCGTAGGCCATACAAACATTTGTTCCGTGCGGGCATCGAACCGGCGGGACGCAGTGCACTAGCCAGTCGCTCAGCCAATCCACCAACCGTTCCATGCGCAAGACAAAGGCTCTTCTGTAATTTGCGAATTCCGTCCACAATGCACCCTTTAAAAAAACTAACATGACAATAGAGAACCATTTTCTTTTGTAATTCATCATCTATCTAGCCTTTTCCCAACTATGTTAGGGTCGGCTTCCAGTCTAACCGGATGCAGCTGCATACCCGTATTTTACATGGAGTGACTGCCTATCTGATCTCCACAACCCAGTTAGTACTGGGTAATACTAATAAGACTGGTTGTCAGACTTTTTTATTTTTTTTCTTTTTCTTTTGTAAATAATATAAATGAAATGTGTACAGTATATGCCCTGCTAGATACAAGGAAAACTGTGTAAGGCCGAGTTCGGCGTGAATTAAACCGACTTCGGTGACTGGTTCGTTACGTGTCGATGTTCCTAACAACGATTTTAGATGGGTCCATTGTTTGACGATACGGGATTTGTAACAAAATGGAAAGTAAACGTAAGTTCATTAGTAGTTGGATAGATTTTAGATTTGTAGAAAAAGGATGAAATTCTTTCTCATAAAAATATTGTATTTAAGGGTGACAGTTAAGTAATCATTAGCGTCCAGGGGAGATCTATGCGTCTGCACCATAATTATGTTTGCTGCTCAAGCTTGTCTCAACGTTCAGCAATGTTTATAAGTAAGGGGTTAAAGCTTTATTGACAGGTGAAGTAAAATTGTTTTATCAACTTTTCTTGTTTTAGACGACAGTCCTGCAAGAACAGATTATAATAATTCTTCTGTGATATTACATCACCTACAATTTGCAATTGATCAAGCCTTTTTGGGCTTGCGAGGAGGATTACTTCCCGCTCTCTCCCATATAATGGAGGTGTATGTTCCAGGAGTGGGAACTTTATAGCATCATTTTTGTCATCACATTTCTACCAAAACTCTCTCAGGGCTTTTATGCATGAGCTTCAAGTCTTTGGCTTGGACTAGGACAGAAATTTGCTGGTATTGTTACGAGCTGGATACGGGATAAATTTAAACATAACCGGTGAAGCACCAAATATTTTTATTTGACACAAAACATTTTTCAAACAATCACAAATTCACCGCTGATGCACTATTCACTCAGATATCCCACCAAAAATCTGACTGACTGCTCCTGAAAACCCGACGGCTATTTATATGGCGACCGAAACTAATGGAACAATAGTGGAACTTTTTAACTTCTATGCAGTTCCATAGTGGAACATTCTAGACTTGAACGTAGAGTAGATAATTCGTAAAACAGCTAACTAACGGTCTCATAGTTTGTAATAACATCAAAAAGTTCAAACACTCTATTATCAAACAATGGAAACTCTCAGCAACACCTGCTTGCATCAGGAAATGGTATCCGATGTTATCTGTGCCGTGTTAAGTGAAAACTGAAGCGTGCCGTGTAACCGTGCCGGATTTATCTCCTTGTAACGCTAACTCATCTGGGTGATTGAGTGTGGGAGCCAGGCTTGATAAGAGGAATTGGAATTGAGACTGCACGGGAATTGAAGATGGGGATTCAAGAACAGTGTCCTTTGCCTTGAGAGGATGCTGCTGGATATGGCTTTTCCAGTAAATGATCACTGAAACCCGGTTCCCATCAAAGTGGAGACGAAGAAGAAGAGAGCTGGCATTTAGGAATGGCATTGTAGCGACACTATAGCAACATAGTACAATAAGTATTACAGCATTATTTATGCCATAAATGAAGATTTAACATCAAATGACGATAAATGGCGATAATTAAAGTATTTCGCGACATATGATCCTATAGAAAAACCCGGCACCAACTTTTGAGCTATAGTCCACAAGACACAACACACGTCTTGTCGGAGGATCCTGCCTTTTCTATGGGGGATGAAGAACTTTAGACCCTGTTCTTCATAGCCTTACAGAGCAAGCACGTTGGTTGAAATCTAAATCGTGTCAGTTGTCCTGTGATTAGTTGATTCCTGCCAGTATGGTCTCCGCTCCACTCGTCTCCGCTTTTGAAGAAGACGGGCGGTAGCTCTTACCGTAGTACAGTAAGCCAAAAGTCCGTTGTAACACTTACAGCTGGCTTAGCGTATTAGAGACTTTCAACAAAACTTTGCTAAATGCGTGCTGCCTTCCGTACGATTCAAGAAATCTACGGAATCTGTCAATCTTATGGGCAAATATGATGCTTCTTACAAGTGGTCGTACCACCATTGTCGCTACATTGATCATCCATTTGCAAACTGTGCTTAAACAAGTCTGGATGGCAACAAATAAAATGTCAGCTTAAAGAGAGACTAAGAGAGACTGAATGGATCACGTATCAGGAAACTTTTACGTCCCTATTCAACTAGAATTAAAGAAAAATCTAAGTAGTACATAGACCAACAAAACTACAGGGCGTGGACTTATAAAATACTTTCAACAAAACCGAATTTAATATCAATTTACTAACAGAACCCCATCAAACAGTTTCAATTAGCGTAAAATCGTTAATTGGCATCACACACCATTCATGATTCCACAACCGACATCAATTTGCCTGATGTTCTATCAATAGACTATTGAAAAGGCAATACATACATACATATAGAAAAACACACACACAGTCGGAGAAAATACTTCTAACGCATACACACACACTCACATGGATAAATTAGACGGAATCAGTCAACACTCTACTTTGCCACAGTAGACATACTATTAGTATTAACATTCAGTAATTCAACTAGGAATAAATCGTCGTAAGCGTTGGCCCAGCCCAGGCGCATTTCTTTGTGTAAGATATTCCATCACCAATGCTCTCAAAACGGTGATGGAAAACATAGTGAGGAAACCGGTGTGTCACAGAAAGAAAAATTCGAACACATGTGACATCTACCAACTCGCTCTGGACCCACGTGGTGGATTATAGCCCATTCCCTTTCATAGAGAAGAGGCCGTGTGTCCCAGCGGTGGGAACATTATAGGCTGATTATGCGTACATACGTACAAAGCATTTACACGAATTCTAAGCATGTTTCAGGTAACAGGTGACTCCGAAGTAAGTCGGAGCTGTCGTATCGATACTAGAGGTTACGTTAAAATGTGTGTAGCTGTAGTACAACATTACAAAAGGTTTAGATGACCACCCTAACATCCACGTTTTATATACAAACATTACATAACATCACGCCCGTAATCCCTGATGGATAAGACATAGGTGTACTTAATCTTTTTTTTCGCGTATCGATGGCAAAACGACGGCACGGTTGGCGCAGTGGCTGAGTGCTGCTGCGCTGCGTGTCGCGGGTTCGATTCCCGCACGGAACAAATATTTGTATGGCCTACAAGTAGTTGTTCTGGGTCTGGTTGTTTGTGTATGTGAGTTTAAATGTTTGTAAACGCACCCACGATACAGGAGAAATTCCTAGTGTGAGGCAACGTTTTTTTTTAAAAGAAAAAAAAAGTTCAAATGTGATTGATCCAAAATTCAGCTACGCGAACACCGCTCGCTGATGCAGTCAAGTGGTCATCAAGTGCACAGATGATGCTGTGCAAGATGTAACGTGGGCTTATTGGCCATGGTGTACTTAATAGTACATCCTCATTTCGTTAGTTGTGTTTAAGTCCCACGTAATTAGGGGCGAGCCTATTGCCGTCATCCATCAACTGGCACAAATTCCAGTGTTATTTTACAAAAAGGGCCTAGTTAGTTAACTGGCTGCCTTACACTGTGACTGCATTCAACGCATGTAATATCACACAAGTGCTATTTCCGAACTATCAAAAGCTTTTGACATCTAACCCATCCCTACATTATGACACACGTGTCATTCTCGATAATTACGTCACTGATTAAAACCACTAATTGTCGTCGTCTCCCTCCTGGAGGTGGGCGTTAATAGCTGTGACACAGTTTTTAACTAATGCAGCTATTTCCGTACGCAATTACTTTGTGAAATGTGTTTTTGTTCCAATAAAGATATTTGATTTGATTTGATTTGACTAATAAATTATCGGTATAAAGGATCTGTGAATAACGTGCGCATGATTTCAGCGTTTTATCAAATAATTTGTGGATATACGCATTTGGCAGGTTTGATTTCATTACGATACTGCCATTTAATTTGGCTGTAACCTGATTAAATTTGGGGAGAGGGATGGGTGGTAGTGGATAGTGCGAGAGTGAGAGGGATGGAGATAGAACATGTAGTGAGC
Organism: Noctua janthe; assembly: GCA_910589295.1. Taxonomy (NCBI): domain Eukaryota; kingdom Metazoa; phylum Arthropoda; class Insecta; order Lepidoptera; family Noctuidae; genus Noctua; species Noctua janthe. Next base: position 3,074,950 of record OU342556.1, on the reverse strand, counting down.
TTGTAGTTTGTGATGGGTTGTTGGGTAATCGCGTTTTAGGCAGTTAGTTTTCGTAGTAACATTATATTGATTATGGTTGATCAAGTGCATATTGATACACAACAAGTAAGTAACACGCTTGCATACCAGTGGCGAAGGGTTAATTTTTTGTAAGAGGTAAGCCGGGGTACATATTATCTTTAATGTGATTATAATTATTATTTCTTTAGAATGCTGACAGTGCCATTTTTCAAAGGGAATCCGGTAGGAATCGAGTTGTATGGAACCTTCGCCACTGTTGCATACTGAAATATCCTGTTTTTTTTACAAGTAAATGTTCAAAATTCGTTGTCAAGAATTATTTCATTTTGCAGTATGCAGTTTCTTAGGGCTGACGCTAAAAAGGAAACGTTGTTAACGTAATCTAATAAAGATTTGGGTCACCAGGTCACTGAAAAAAAATCTTCTTCGAAAGACATTTAAATGTGTTTACAAAAGACGGGACAATGTGAACAAAATCGTAATCTGATTCCAAGAGCCAAAAAGGTCATTGGTAGCCCGTCTTGTTCTAGTTTAATGTGTAAAGATTGGCAATTATGTAATTTTGCTTCAAGGCCTCACATTTTTAAAGGAGAGTAATTTGTTTTCAATTTATATAATACTAGCTTTTACCCGCAGCTTCGACCGCGTGGATGACGAAAAATATCCGACGGGAACATACCGAACAAACATAGTTACTTACCTTCAACCCCCTTTTTAACCCTTGAGGGGAAGAATTATCAAAAACGCTGAAATGAATTTACAGTCCTCAGCCTAAACACGAAATTTAAAGATCCTAACTTCAAAACTAACGGACTTTCATATTAACTTCCATCCCCTATTTTACCCCTTTAGGGGTAGATTTTCCAAAAATCCTTTCTTAATGGATACTTACTCTTCACAAAGAACACACCGTCCAAGTTTTATGTCTCTAGGACCAGCGGTTTGGGCTGTGTGTTGATATATCACCCAGTCAGTCAGTCAGTCAGTTTATCATTTTATATATACAGATGTATGTTTGATACTTCGTGGTGTTTTAGGTGCGAATTATACAGAAACGGCGTAAGGAAAAAGCGCGGCGCAGGCGTGGAATTTATAAGAAACGAAAGAACGGCGTGCCTGCGCCGCGCATTTAATTTAAAAAAAAAGTGTAATTCACGAAACATCGCCTACGTACATTTTGTATGTTAACGTTTTAAAGCGGCATCATGCCTGCGCTGCGCCTGCGCCGCGCCTTCACCTTACGCCGTTTTGGTAAAAATCGGTATAAATCGTGCCTTAGAGACCAAACATGGCTGATTTTGATGATTCTTACTTCAATCGATTTGTCTTAATCTTACGAGTGTCACTACAGACTTGACAGCATTACAGCAATCAAAATTCAATATGTTTGCCATACTGTGAAAAACGAAAATATGAAAGTCGACGAACTATGGTAAGTGGGGTACGATGGGATAGGTATTTGAAAATCATCTTTAGGTTTCTTATTTAATTTTTCAGTTCGAACGACCATGTAGAACTCATAACGGGTTAAAGTTGGTTATTCGAAATGACAAATCGTATAAAAAGTGAAACAATAAAATCGTTTGAGAAATCTTTCACATTATTAAACTAAAAAGCTGGAAATAAAAAAAGCAGTAAAAAAAAGCAAAAAACCCGACTGAAAATAAAAAAAAAACAAGTACATTTTTGTAAGCAGGCGGGTTCCATATTGAATAACCTAATTTATTTTATATTCAAGTGGGTCCCGTCTGTTTTTTGCTTTTCACATTTTTCAAATAGCTTCTGTCTATCTATAGTTACTTAAATATCTTTGGAATTATTCAAAAGACCCTGTTCAAATTCCTCTAACATGACTTGTTCCACCCATCATAATTATAACCATCTTCATCAGTATCTTGATTCGAGCCCGTAATCCCCCGAACCGAAACATAGGTGTACTACATAAATATCTTGGCAGTAGCCTTCGGCATCACAGCTTAATTCAATGGTACCCGGGGGACAGCAACTAACGCTGTTTGCTTAGATAATGTAAATATTTTAACACCACATAAGATGGTGGCTGCTTTTGGAAAATTATACAGTATGTTTGAGTTATGTGAAGATGTGTTTGTTATATAACATCACACCTGTAATCCCCGAAGGACAGAGGTGACCCACATGTCGCCGGTTATGTTTTAAGCCCCATTTAATAGGAAGCGAGCCTATTGCCATCAACCGGGCGCAGATCAAGACTCAGTTTTGCCCGACCCGGGAATGGAACTCAGGACCGCATGCTCAGCAGTCGCGATTGTGACCACTAGACCCAGAGGCAGTCAGGAATTAATTCATTATGATTTCAGTCGAAAGACGTCCTCTGCTGGACATAGGCCTCCCCGAACGTCGCCACATTAACCGGTCCCGTGCGACTCGCATTCAGCGGATCCCAGGTCATCGGTCCACCTAGTGGAAGGTCTTCCAGAGCAACCTCTTCCAGTTCGCGGAATAAATTAATGAAAATAAATAAGAACGATAGCTTAGCTTTATTGGGGTGTTTACTTTTAAGCATGGAGCACACACAGGGTCAAAGCAATATTTCACGCTCGCGATTGTTATTGACTGCAGGAGCTCGTGGCTAAATAATAACAGTCGCTCGGATCAATCTTTAGGTTAAGCCATGCTTGCCTAGGTTGGTCCGTGGATGAGTGACCACCGATTACATACCGAGTTTCCTCCGTGCCTCGGAAAGCACGTTAAGCCGTTGGTTCCGGATGTCATTTGTAGATCTTTGACAGTCGTTACAGGTAGTCAGTGCCCCAAAAAGTCTGAGAACCAGTCTTACCAAGGGGTATCGTATTACCCAGTACCTTCTGGGTTGTGGAGGTTAGATAGGCAGTCGCTCAATGTAAAAAATTGGTATTCAGCTGCATCCGGTTAGACTGGAAGCCGACCCCAACATAGTTGGGAAAAGGCTAGGCAGATGATGATTGTTATCGACTGGAATGACGGTAAAAAGTAAAGTTTTTTGAAACACAATTTACCGTAACTGAAAGACCAGTAGCCGTTGCCCTCTTAATCAACTGTCAGTTAGTTCTGAGTTAATTATATATTTTTTTTAATTATATGTATTGATACCTTTCACGCTTTTGTAATTTCGCTAGCTAATTTAATTAAAATACTAAAGTACGTAAGTATATTCAGAACAAATGAGTGAAAAATGAACACGACACACCTATTATTGGAATCAAATATAAGCTCATAAGTTAGGACTCATTAAAATTAATAAAATAAAATAAAATAATAAATTCCATTTATTTCAGGTCCAAGGCCCATATAAAAACCAAAAATAGACAAAAATACAAATACAAATACATAAATTATAGCAAAAACCTAAATGTCAGAATTACATTACATTAAATAAGAAACATTTTTAAATTAAATTAAAAAGTAAAAAATAAATTAAATACCGATACAGAATAAATAAAAAAAAAATGTCAAAATAAATTATCATATTATTAAAAAAAATATTACAATTTATGATAGGTAATATTTATCCGTGGTGCTAGGCATCTGGGCTTATCCCAGTTGTAAACGTCCCTTTGTGCCTATTGGCCTTGTTCTGTTCTGTCTCCTGCTGATATGGCGGGGAGTGGAAATTATGTTTTACCTACTCCTCTGATATTCTTTTCTGATTACTTTCGTTGCGGGATTCAAGACAGTTAAATTGTTTCTCTGGGACTTCGTCGAGCTTCGTTGTATCGGCGCTTTTCTGGTGGTCCCCACTGTTGATTCTGGTTTGCAGGAGTTACAGTGGTTTGGCAATAGTGTGGCGGGCTTGTCCTATAAAAATGAATCCAACAATCGCGTATTCAATTGACCGTACATGTTGCTGAGGACACAGGGTTAAACCATACATCATCATCATCATCATTTCAGCCGAAAGACGTCCACTGCTGGACATAGGCCTCCCCCAAGTATCGCCAGTTGCGCTCATCATTGGGGGGGTTATGCCATAATCGCCACGCTTGGCAGGCGGGTTGGCGATCGCAGTACGGTTGTTAAAAACACAGAGAACGCTGCTGCCCATTCTCTGGTAAGTCCCTTAGTCGCCTCTTACGACACCCACGGGAAGATATGGGATGGTGCTATTCTTTTACGTCCGACACCATACGGAACGGAAATCATACATACGTCTTCCAAAGTCCACCGCATTTCTACAGGACTCAACTTAGTTTAATTAATCAAATATACCTTTTAGTGACCTTGACAAACTGTTATGTCGAGGGTCTAATTTAAATCTAGACAACCTTAGAACTTGTGATCCGTTCAAAGTCTGACATCAAGGCCTATCCAAATTATATTAAGCAAAGCGATTGACGTCCAACCTTGTATCTTGTTTTTGTCAGGAATCTGAAGTCTATTTTCATCATTTCTGACCCCAGAAGGTTAAACAGAAGTTTGCTAACCTTTTGCCAGTTTTGTCTAAGTCCTGTATAATAAGGGGTGAGCCCATTACCATTAACCGGGCGTTATACAGACTTCAGGTTACTACTGAAAAAATCTCATGGAAAACCTTTAAAGAAGAAATCTTAATGTAATAAATAACACCGCGCCTGTAATCCCCGAAGGGTTAGGCAGAGATGTACCTAACAGTAAACCCACATTTCGTCAGTTATGTTTAAGTCTCATGAAAAAGGGGGCGAGCTTATTGCCATCAACCGGGCGCAAAGTAAGACTCCGTGGCTGCTACTGAGAAATTCCTCATGACAGAATCCAATAACACTTTGCCCGACCTGGGAATCGAACCCAGGACCTCTTGGTCAGCAGTCGCGCTTGCGACCACTAGACCAACGAGGCAGTCCAGTAAATAAATAAATAAACACAATGCTTACTAATAAATACAGCACATAAACGATGCACAAGTACTTCTGCTAAATATGAGGTCCTGGGTAATTGGGTTTTGCAACCAGAAATTTATCAGAAGCAGCCGGCGTTTGAATTTGTGCTTACTGGCCAAAATAGCACCTCTGCTTAACCCTTTGTAGAAAAATGGCGTGAGGTTATGTTGTATTTATTTATTGGATCTCCAACATAAACTAGAGAATTACATGCAAGTATAAATGTAACAGGGACAAATACAAGTGTGCGCTTCCAATTAAAGGAGACCACATCATTCACTTATAATCAATAATATGCACTTTTGATAAGTTCAAAAATCTTTTTATTACTAGCCATTAGTGCCCCACTCCAGGATAAAGGCCACATTACACAAAAATCATATAAAGGAAACAAGGTGAATTACGTAAAAGATGAACTTATTATTCGTAAATTATTAATAGACCACATTGCAACTTCTCTAGTGTAGTTTCTGCTAGAGTACCAATCCACGGTAAATTCGTCCCCTAGGAATCTCACATGCAACATCTCATATCCACACCAACTGCTATTCCTATTTGCTCCAAGAATACAAACCTTAATAAGGGGTGCTACACACCTTTCTGATCGACCGAATTTGGTGAACAACAAAACCGACCCGACACAATCACAATACATATTCGGCTTTCATTCGGCTTGTGCCGACGGGAAAACCCCGTTCGGCATCGACCATTGATGAATTATTAATAAAATAATGTTTGGGCCGGCTCAGCACAACTCTAGTTAAACCGAGCGGCTTTTCAGAAGTTATCATCATCTGCTCATTGCCTCCTCCCATCTACGCGACGTTTCCCGGATCAGCGTGAGTCTCGACCATTTCTTACCCGCAATCTTTTGAATCTGGCTCTTAGTCTGTCAACAATTTTTCTACCGTAACCAGGTCTTGCTAAGTGTCCTGACTGCCTCTAATCTGAAATGGAATATATTGTGTATTCGATTTTACCGCCCCGCGTGCCGAACCGAACATGTACAGACGCCAAACAATCAAGATATCTGAAACTGTTAAATTTAAGTTGAAAATCTATTAAAGAAATTTGACAGATTGTAGTAGCTTGATGTGCTGGCGTCTGTACGTAGCAACCCTAACACGACCGCACAGCATACAGTCGGTAACAAAATCTTCTACCCCGATGTATCTATTGCCTGATATTTCGGTCCTTCGTCTACCCACGACAGACGGGCGACATTTTGACGTGACGTCACACAGCCTGATGTTTACCCAGATTGTTCCATCGATAGAAGTTCTGTTACGGTTAAGTAGTTTTGTTGAAGAGATATTTTTAGGATTTCGACGGACAATGTTTTGGGAGATTGTCGGGGATCTTTTAGTTTTGGGCTGTTATTGGTTTCGTGGAAAGTTCTGGATTGATTTGAAGTATTTCGGAAGATTAGTTTATTTTTGCTGCTCGTTTGGTTTATATCAATCAGTGATAATTTGTTGGTTCGTACTAAAAAAACTGGCCAAGTGCGAGTCGTGCATGTGACTCGCGTATGAAGGGTCCGAACCATCGTAGTAGGGGAGGCCCTGTCATTTTTTTTATTATTATTTTTTGTTGAAGCGGCAACAGAAATCCACATTCTGTGTCCATTTCAACTGTCTACCTATTAACCGATCATTAGATACAGCCCGCTGACAGACAGACGGACGGACGGAAGGCGGAGCCTTTTTGATACGAAACTCTAAAAAAGGGTCAAATGAAATTAGCTAGTGAAACTAGACAGGCGTGAAGGGTATCGATCTCAAAACATGATCAAGACGGACATCATAGCTACCAGTTAGTACTGGGTAATACGATACCCTTTGGTAAGACTGGTTGAGATACAGCCCTCTGACAGACAGACGAACGGACGGAAGAACGGACAGCGGAGGCTTAGTAATAGGGTCCCGTAAACTAACGTCTTCTATACGTTTTTAGTTTTTAAAACTTTTTACTAATAGTGTGTCCAACTGAACAGAATGAATGTTCCCACAAAAACTACTGCTTAACTTTTAATGTAATATTTGGGTATGGTTGAACTCAATTCTCACTAAAGTCTTCTAATATAAAGATTTCATAATTATAAGCATGTGTGTCTTTAACATCAAAATTAATAATTTAAGCTACCCCAAAACTTGATTACACTTAAAGCCAAAAAAACTACTACAGCCAGAGAAGATTATAATAATCCCTGTACGAACCTAATATAGAGTAAAATGTTGGCTAATGACAAGGGTACGACAATGACAAATTGGGTTTACCGACAAACTAGTACCTATAACATATAGAACAACTAATTAATAGGTACAAGAGTCTGGTCTAGCTTACATGCTAGACAAACCTAGTTACTGAATCCATTTACTTTGATATTTACGTTAGGAAACATTAATTTTATTCTTGCTTGTGGGTATTGTTGGGATGGATGAAAAGGGGATGAGGAGTAATCTAATATTTGTCTGATAAATGGGATGAATAGATTATATGGAATTATCGATCCTGTTTGTCAAACAACATAACAACACGCCAGTAATCCCCAAAGGGTTGGGTAGTAGTGTACCTAATGTAGTGCACCCACATTACGTCATGTAATTGCAGAATTGTAAATCCTTTTTTCCAACGTATTGTTAAAAAAACTACGAGCCCTATTTTCTATTCAGATTATCATCTAGGTACGCTTTATTTGTTGCGAATCAAAAAAAAAAACTTGTGTTTTTTGTTCTCAAAAACCAATTCAAAAACACATACACAATGAATTTACTCCAAAAAAATCTACGAAATATTCCTTGAAAATGAGACTATCTTAGAAGCAAACCCATTTTACACTGAATAAAAAATAAACTGGCAATTCAAGTATTTTTCTAACAAAGAATTCTTCAAGGAACCTTTGCACAATGCTAAGTTATGAAGTCCCTCTATTTAAAGCTAACGTTTCTATTATTTATCGCGGGCCGTTATCTTTTGAATTAATTCGGGGACCCACTTACTTTGGCCAGAAGTGGACTTTATCAGGCCCAAATTTAACTAAATTTGTTATTTTATGAGAAATTGCTTCTTTGCTTCGTTTCTGAGGTTATTTTGTTATGCCTGTTTTCTGAGTGTCTAGAGGCTAAAATTATGCTTTGTTATGACTTGGAGTAATTTTAATTGAAGATATTCGAATTCTGATTTATTTGATTAGTGAAATTTTCTAAGAGAAGTTTACAAACAATGTCTCGGTTTTCAACTATTATTACGATTTAATTGGTCGATGGTCGTCAATTATTTGGCCCAGGAATAAACATCGTAGTTTTTGATAGCAGCTATCGTTTTACATACTTCCCATCGATGCTGATCAATAAAATGTTGTGTTATTTCATTATTAATTTGTTTTTATTCTTCCAACAACTAGATCTGGGGCATCTCACCCGTAATAAGACACATGCAATATTTGTGGTAATTATAACCGCAATCTATACCTAACAGACAACATTTGTGTTTCATATGTGGCACCATCAGGAGGAGGAACTCGTGGCTAAATAATAACAGCCGCTCGGGTCAATTATTATGTTAAGCCGTGCTTGCCTAGTTTGGTTCGTGGATTGGTACCACCGTGGTGACCACGGATTGCATACCGAGTTTCCTCCGTGTCGTGTCTCGTAAAGCACGTCAAGCCATTGGTCCCGGCTGTCATTTGTAGATCTTTGACAGTCGATACTGGCAGTCAGGGGCCCGAAAATCTGACAAGCAGTCCTACCAAGGGGTATCGTATTACCCATTACTAACTGGGTTGTTGAGGTCAGATAGGCAGTCGCTCCATGTAGAACACAGTTATTCAGCTGAATCCGGTTAGACTGGTAGCCGATCCCAACATAGTTGAGAAAAGGCTAGGCAGATGATGATGTGGCATCCTCAGATGTTGATAGGTGTAATAAACATTGAAATTACATAGCCTTTTTGCTGTCATCGACTCTCATTAGGTAACACCTCTAAATATGGAACAAATCAATGTCTCTCATCAGCCAACCCCAGGATAATTGTAAATACCAATTATAATAGGAAGAGCAATCTAATTGCAAGGCAACACTAATTAAGAGGCCACATTCAGCAGAGCTATCAGCAGTGAGCAGTGCGTGCGACCGTGTGTGTTTAGCTGAGTATACAAGTAGTATATGAGGCGCTTTGATTGGTGGAGCGAATGTCAAACTGTGGTACTGAGTACTGGACGTCAAATGATGTCGTTTATTTATGATAAATTTGAAAGCGATTTTTGGAATAAGCCTTGCAATTGAGTTAGTTAAACGACATTTCTAAGTCAATGCAGCCTCCTACATTCTTCCTATCTCATAATTTTATCTATACTTAATATTGTAAAGAGGTAAAATTTGTTTGTTAGTTTGTATGTAGGGGACATTCTCCGGAACTAATGATCCAATTTCAAAAATTCTTTCACTGGCAGAAAGCTAGATTATTCGTAGGTGCTATAGGCATGCATATTAGATCTATCATATTTTTTGTGGATGCAGTCGCGGGCGAAGTTGCTAGTGGTAAATAAAGTTCTGTTAATTTTATAAAATTTTAAACTTTCATGGTCACTAAAATTATTATAACTAGAAGACGGGATATTTACCATGTTTATTGTTTTCTTTGAGTTCCCGAAACAATAAACATGGTAAATATCCCGTCTTCTAGTTATAATAATTACTTACTACTACTTATAATTATTAACTTTTTGCCCTGGCAATCCGTCTCATAAATCTACCCCTAATTTCTGTAGGGTATTATTTTAAAGTTAAAGTTTTTGAAGAACATACTTTTAATGAAATTAAATCACTGCACATGATTACAGTTTTTCGCTCCAAACCCAATTTTTCACAAACCCTTAATGGAAAAAGATTGCTTTACTTAATAAAAGCTTTAAAGAATAATGTGGTATAATCAATGTGATTTTAATCTACACTTAAGAAAGGCATTAAAAAATACGTCTTTTACCGAAAACGGCTATTTAAAACAATTGCCGTGAACCCTCGTCCAAGCCAATGGATGTCCTTGTTTAGTTACGGCAAATTAAACTTTATGTTTCAAGAAATAGGGGAGTTAATCGATAAGCGATTACCGATAATTGGAAGCACGAGTGATGTTTTTTAGGGGATATAGTGTAAGATACATCGGTTTTAATTTTCTTTAGCTTTTTTAAAAAAAATTGCTCGCAACGTTTAATTATCTATGTCACTTTAGTTAAGGCCGTAAATATTGATTAACTTTTAAATCGCTTATGAGAAAAATGGCTGCAAGTAGGTACTGCAACAATATACATCTATATTAATATTATAAAAAGATGAAATTAGTAAGTTTGTATGTAAGGGGTAATCTTCGAAACTAATGATTCAATTCTAAATTTATTTTCGTTGATAGAAAGATACATTATTCGTGGTTACGCTAGGCTAGCAGCAGGCGAGCAGCGGTGGCCCAATAGTGGCGGCCCCGACTTACGAACAGTAAGTCGTGGGTTCGAATCCAGCCAGGCGCATTACTTTGTGTAATTTATTTCATCACCACTGCTCTCAAAACGGTGAAGGAAAACATCGTGAGGAAACCGTCATGTCCTAGAACCAAAAATTCGAAGACATGTGACATCTACCAACCCGCACTGGGCCCGCGTGGTGGATTATAGCCCATTCCCTCTCATGGAGAGGAGGCCTGTGTCCCAGCAGTGGGAACTTTATAGGCTGATTATGCTATGCTATGCTATAGGCTATAAATTATATTTATATCATGCATAATAGCCGAGCTATCACAATTTTTGCGGATGAACTCGCGGGTGAAGTTCGTAGTCAATAATAATCAATATACTTTGCTTTCACATCATCAATCAATCAACAACACTACTTTTACCATATAAGGTGCCACTCTTAATTATTAGACTGGACTCCCTGGCTGTTACTGAACAATTCCTGAAATTCGATTCCTGAGTCAGCCAATTCGTTATTGGGGAATAACGGTTTGGCTGACTCAGGAATCGAATCCAGGACCTCAAGCTTAGTAGTCGCGCTTGCGCCCACTCGGTCAATGAGGCAGTTCTTATTTTAGTAGTTTTCATAGTGTTTGTGACATAATAACTAACATAGTTTTTTTTGAGGTTCTATTTACTAACACCATTTGTATTTCATCGTATGTATTTAGTCTGTAAGGTATATAAGAATAGATGGACATTTAATGAAATTTTAACACAGCGTTCAGTACGTCTAACCAAAGATATCCAAGCAAAAAAACACTGATTAATGATTTTCTTTTGACCTAAAATCATTGGGTATTTTGGGTAACCAACATTTTTAGTTTATTTTCGTTAGCTGATTCTTTTTGTTGTAAGTCTAATGCATTTTTCTTATTTTATTTTGTTATTATTTGTCCTTGTTTTGGTAGTCTGAATGATTGCTAAAAGTTTATCCATCTATTTTAATGGGACCTTATAAAGAGTGTAAATAGACCATTAACATAACCGAAAAGCACTTGTTCTCCCCGTCTTTGTGATCATTTTTTTGTTCTAGACCATATCTGGGAACCTTCTAGTTGCGGAGATATTGGGGGTCAAAGTTCCAACTTTTTAACAAGTTTTTTTTTTGAAATACGTGTTTTTAATGTAAGATTTTTACTTTACACACCTCCACGATACCCGTACTATTCAGTCCATCGATCAGCACAAGGCTTTGAGTGTTTTCCATCGAGTCCTACCGTAAAACGTGATTTTTCACTACAAAAAAAAAACGATTCGCAGCAATTATTTTTGCTTAAAATTACTTAGTTTTGATGTACAGAAAGCTTGGTTGACGGCTATGTGAAGGGTCTGTTTACACCCTGTATATCTATGGGCCAAAGTAGCCTGAAAGAAATGAATGTTATGTTATGTTTAAGGAAGAAGGGTTGAAGTAAACCTTCTGAACGTATCTGCCTTATGACAACGGGGTGTCCTCTTGTTAGGAGAGCACCTTTCATGTGTGGAAACGAGCCAAAGCCATAGGATTCGAACGGGAATTCCTGGTGTTAGTTTTAGCTCAGTCTGGCACTGTTCCGGGGTATTGAGAATGATCTATTGTAATTACGAGTGACGGTATGTGTGGCTGTGTCCATTGTGGATGATGGCTTTCATTTCGGTATTGTTTTCGCCATGTGAGTTATATCTGCGGTTTAGTTTGATATTAACATAAAGTTACATGTTATTAAATTCAAGTTATTTCGTTGGTCCACCCTAGTGCTAAATTGTTTTCTATTCAAATTTCTTTTGTTTTGTGTGCTTGTAGTAGTAATGGGTCACCCATCCACAGACCCACCTCTGCAAGCACGGCTTAACCTCAAGATCGACCCGATTGACTGTCATTATTACGCCAATAGGTTCCCCACTCTAACTATTGACGGTAGGTATGGTGCATATATTATATTGTGTGCATAATAAAGAGTATTCTATCTATCTATCGGTCTTTAAGCAGATCCCGATTCAGATTCCACTTAGTTCCTCAAAATAGACACGCAATTTAAAAACAATGTGGCACTAGCGAAGAACTCAAGAGTATGAAAGGTCAAAATTCCAATGTCAATCGATCGGAATTAAAATCAAGAGTAAGCGCGAAGGCCTGTGGTCTATGAGATTCCGGGCCCAACTAACGTGTACGCTAGTTTGTCATATTATTATACTACTAGCTGTTCCCCGCGACCTTCGTTCGCGTCGATGTCGAAAAATATCCGATTACTTACCTTCATCCCCCATTTTAACCCTTTGGGGGGTAGAATTCTCAAAAACACTGAGACACGTATAGATTAATTTTCAATCGTCAGGATAAACACAAAATTTGAATATCCTAACGTCAAAACTGTTGGATTTTCATATAAACTTCCATCCCCTATTTTACCCCTTTAGGGGTGGAATTCCCAGAAATCCTTTCTTAATGGATACTTACTCTTCACAAAAAACACACCCTCCAAGTTTCATGACTCTAGGACCAGCGGTTTGGGCTGTGTGTTGATAGTCAGTCAGTCAGTTTACCATTTTATATATATAGATAACCTTCCCCGATAAATGGGCTATCAAACATTAAAATATTTATTCAAATCGAACCAGTAGTTCCTGAGATTAGAGCGTTCAACCAAACAAACAAACTCTTCAGCTTTATAATATTAAGTATAGATAAGAGGAACGTCACCCACTAACGTAACATTTCAAATCTACACCTTTAATTTAATCAAGCATCTTTAAAACTTTCTCCCATCAATTCATCACACGCAAGGCCGTTGTCGAGACATTAATATCAGTAAGCAGTAACTTTTATTCAGGGGAGAATACGTTAATTGCAAACTAATCAGTGCTGAGCCTGCCTTGGTAAACATCACTATGATAATATACATGTTACCTGGGTAATAAGATAGGTCTTAGTTAATTGGTTTTGGTAATTACTAAAATCCTTGGAAGTTTTTCTAGGATGTCTGGAAGTCTAATTCAAATTGGCACTTAATCTTAAATCATTTATGTAGCTGAAAACTTTTTATTTTGTCACGGTTCTTTCCAACACAGATTATAGATTCTTCGATTGAGGGCTGCGCAATAAATGTACGAAAGAGAAGTTTTACTGAGGGAGGGAGGGAAAGTAGTGATAGCCTAGTGGTGTGACCGTCGGACTGCCAAGTCATAGGTCTCAAGTTCGAACTCAAAACACGCACCTCTGATTATTTGTATTCATGTGCATATTGTATAATTATCACTTACTTCGGTAAAGGAAAACATCGTGAGGAAACCAGCATGCCTGAGAGATAGTTCTCGTCGTTGTTGATGTCAGAGGTTCATGGGTGGTATAAAAACTCTGACACCAGGTTAGGCACTAACCACACGATTAAGAAAGAATTGAGGGATTCATTCAATAGAGGTCTTAGTTTTCTATCGACCTCATAATATATTCAAATTCAAATTCAAATTCAAATTCTTTATTGACATAATAGGTTACAGATATGTGTCCAAGATAGAGAGAGATAGAGATAGGCCAATTTAAGCTAAAATATACAGTATCAGGCAACACTAGATGACGTACTATTCCTTATTTCTACAGAAAGCAACATAAAGCCTTGTCCAGACTAAGGGATATCTACAAAGACGGCTGAAAATTTTACATTCGACATAACATGACGCTTCTTCTTTTTAGCGTGTCGATGTCAATCGAAATTGTGTCAGCCCGGAACTGAGCTACTAGTTTGTTGCTTTCGTCACCCGAACCGGTAACGCAGTGTCTGGTGCTCACGGCGTAAGCATACAATCCACCAAGTGCTCATCATGACGCTTGTAATTCCAGAACGGGTAGGTAGAGTTGTACCTACAGTACACCCACATTTCGCTAGTTATGTTATACATACCATGTTATAGAGGGCGAGTATATTGCCAATTTCTGCCACCACAATAACACTTTGCCCGATCTAAGAACCGAACCCAAGACCTCGCACCCAAGATCAACGACGCAACGGTATATTCGATTTACAAACTAACAAAAATGTAACGAAATTTTTCAGATACATTATGCTGCAGTGTGTTCAAAGCTTTACAACGATGACGTCAGTGCTAGTAACTTAACTATCCAACTATATACGGTGTCCGATGTCAAGCTCGCAAGGCGACCCTTACACGTAATTAAGTGAGCCAAATTGGCTATACTATACGGTCTTAAAGTGATAAAGAGTGCTGCGATTATTATATTAAATTACGATAGCGTATAATTTGGACGTGATTGGTAGGGGCGAGGTTTAAATGGTTGTTTAAGATATTTTCGAAGGATTTGGCATTATAATATTAATAATGCTGTCATTCTCGTGGCTAAAAAATAACAGATGGTCGGTCGATCTTAAGGTTAAGCCGCGGTTGCCTAGGTTGTTCTGTGGATGGGTGACCACTCAATACACACCGAGTGTCCTCCGTGCCTCGGAAAAGCCGATGTTCTTGCCTGTCATTTGTAGATCTTTGACAGTCGTTATAGAAAGTCAGTGGCCTGAAAGTCTGACAACCAGTCTTTCCTAGGGGTACCCGGTATTAATTAGGTTGTGGAGGTCAAATAGGCAGTCGATTCATGTAAAATACTGGTATTCAGCTGCATCTGGTTGGGCTAGAAGTCAACACCAACACAGTTGGGAACAGGCGTCGCAGATGATGATGCCGTCATTTTCGATTTGTTTAAATTATTTTGGGGACAGCTTTCAGTCTTACCGTGGGGACATCTCATTCATTACGTGAACTTTAAACATAAATATATGACCTTCTCAAGTAATTTTCTAGGTAACAGAATTTCGATCTTTTGTACTAACTAGGTATCAGAAAAGTTTTTATTTTTCGACGATGGCAGAACCGATCAACATTCTCTTCAAGAAATAAAAAAAAATGTTGACTCATTCAAGAAATGATCGCACGAAGTACTTATTTGTACTTCTGCCTAAATAAATAATCGAAAACTGTTGTTCGACTACCTCACTACAGAATTTACCTTCCAAAATATTCTTCATGAAAACCAACAACAGCCATCCCTCCTCATCATTGCACCTCTAATCCTCGTTCCAGAATCGGCAACACACAGAAACACAAATTGCACATTTCTGCTTAATTAACAGTAGCGAGCAGCACAGCATTACACAAATCCTTCGTAATACGGTTCCACACAAACAGCTTAGCAGTACCGTTTAGCGTTTGTAGAAATACTCTAAATTGAAATTCTAATACGATAATCAGACAATTGTCGGGATTAACTGGTAGTACGACATGTGCCGTCGGCTAGTCGAATCGGATGCCATATAATCTGTTTCCGAATATCGTGTCAGTAGATTTCATGTTAGTGGCTTTTGTTGAGCAGGTTCCAGCTGCCATGATGTTTGAAAACAAATTTACAGGTCAGCCAATATTAATTTCGAATGTGTAGCTTTTAGAGCAACAGCAACATGAAGCCGATGCGTGCATCCAACTCTCGAATCAATTGAATATGCTTTCAAAATATTGAAGGAAAATATTGTGAGGAAACCAGCATGTCGCTGAACCTAAAACCTACCAACCAGCACTGCGTCCTCGCGGTGGACAATGGCCCACTTTGTCTCAGAGAGGCGGCTTGTCTCCCTGCAGTGGGAACGTTCTAGGCTTATACGAAATAGCTTAGCAGCACGATTCGTAGCAATAATATATTGTTTGGATTAACTGGGAGTACAACATGTGCCTTCGTGGAAATTTAGAATACCGTGTCAGTAGATTTCATGATAAGTGGTGTGAAATGTCAACTCATTTCTATTTACCAAGTTGCAGCAAAGGTTGATGATGTTTGATAGCATATTTACAGATCGGTAAATATCAAAAGCCTTTAATGGTATCCTAGTCGAGCTACACGATCACTAACAACTGTTTGCACTGGCTGGACAGGTCTACTCAAATCTGTGTGGTTCTTTCTTCAAAAGACTATCCTCAGACACTTATCTGCATGATTAGTGTCTTCATGTAAGTTGACCAAGATTATGTCAGGACCTAAAAATAGAAAATGACCTCTGAGTTTGTTTCGGCTCTATCTTCTGAGGATGCGAAACAAAGTCCCTATTTTTTTTGGAAATCATCAAATGACTCCCCCCCCTCCGCTCTGGGCGGAGCGGAAGGGAGTAACAGACTTCTACTGACTAAAACCCATTCATGTTCCTTCTTTGCCCTTTGTGTTCCAGGGCCGCGGTATCTCTTTCGAACAGTCCCGCAGCCCCAGCAGGACCACCAGCCTCATTAAAGAAAAAGACGTGTAAAAGTGTTTGTTAAAACCTATTTGCAGAATAAACATCATTTATCTATCTTTACCTAATATCCTTACCTAGGTAGCCCATAACTTTTCTGTTGCTGCGACACTCTGCGAGAGGGGAAGGCCACATGGTTCCAGTTCTCGTTTTTGGATGCCACATGTATTTTAATTTTTGATTCTATGTCATGCTGGTTTCCTCACGATATTTTTCCTTCACCACAAGTACATGAATACTTGCCATGGTACCTTTAAAGATTCCTCACTAACAGTATGCGTTTGGATTTTTGCCAGAACAGCGGTAGATTTGTCTCGATCACAGCTATAGTGTAATTTATCGTAGTTCACGAACAGTCGGAATATAACACAAACTTTATTTCGGGAAAACAGAAATCCTGCCACGTGATCCAAAAAGCGGAATCTCGAAAAAATCGAAAATTCTGGTTTATTTTTGCATCTTGGAAACTAAAACATCGCGCATAAGATGAACTAATCGAAATGATATAATACGAACGTTTATAAAAAAGCAAAAAAAACTATACATGTCTTATTTAGTCGATGAAAAAGAGTGATATTATTTTTATAATTTACTAGCGACTCAGGCGAGTCGCTAGTCGTAGCTGCTTCGTACGGTGCCACCTTTCGAGTCCAAAACTTACAATAGTTTTGGACTCGAAAGGTGGCACCGCCATTCAAGCTGAAACCAAAAAATATATACATGTTTACAAAATTTTATTGAAATCGGTTGGGTGTTTTCGGAGATCACTGCGTACGAACATAGAAATAACATATCAATACGTGATTTTTAAATATTGAAATTCCTCGTTTTCTCAAAACATTGATTCGTTGAGTTATCACTTTTTGGCTTACGTGGACAGAATGGTGGTTATCCCAAATTGAATCCGAGTTATCAGTGAGGATGTTGAGCTTATAATAAATTTGGGTGGCGTTTAAATCACAACAGATTTCGGAAGCATCAGGACGGTTGGTGCAATTCATTAAATGGACCAATGTGTCTGAATGTGCTTGATGTATGACCGAAGGTCTGTTTTGCGTGTAGTCTCTGTGAAGAGAGACCGCGGTTTTATATAGGCAAATCCCCTTCTTACATCTTTTATACATTGCAATATAATTATGGAGATGCGAACAGATTATATAGGCTCAGATAGAAAAAGCCGGCTTCAATTCTTATCGCTAAAGCCAAGTTCAAGGTTGATTGGCAAAACTTGACAGTTTCTGGAACTAGACCCTCAGATTTGACAAATTTCATGACGTTAATTGATTAACCTAACGTTCTTATTTATTTTGATTCATTTTATTCTTCTAGGAAATGCATGAACAGATTTCTAGCTGTGAGTACTCAATCCAGCTCACGAGCAAGTGCTCACGAGCTAATTAATCCTCCAGACTGTTATTAGGAACTAGCAAAGCTTCGGAAGCAACATTAGCTGCAATATTACGTCTTGGTACCAAATAGCGCAAAGGCTTTTTAGAATTGATGCTAAGGGAATGTTGGCTGTTGGGTTATATTTCTAAGCTTTCAAATTATTATGTTCGCCGATATCCAAGCGTAAATGTAGGTACTTTATACACCTCGTAACGCGCCTCAATTTAAATCGCCTCAGAAGTTTCACACATAATAATTATCTTGCCTATAATCGTCTAAGAGTTAAGCAGAGATGAATTTTAATACGCTTATGGCACGGTTGCTGTAGTAGCGGAGCGATTGGCTGCTACGCTGCGTGACGCGGGTTCGATCCCGGCACGGAACAATTATTTGTATGGTCTACAGGTAATTGTGTGGCTGTTTGTGTATGTGAGTTTAATTGTTGTAAACGCACCTACGATACAGGACAAATTACTAGTGTTGGGCAAAGTTTTATAAAAAGGAATAAACCTACATTTCGCCAGTTATGTTTAAATCTTATGTAATAGTCTATAGTCGAATCTATGGCCAACAACCGAATATAAATTCAAGCACTATGCTGCTACTGAGAAATTTCTGAAGAAAGAACTAATTATCACTTTGTGTGGTCAGAAAATTGAACGCAAGGACGTTATGCACAGCTTTGACAACGCAATACTGTGTGCGGTCCGCGTCAGCATTGAAAAGTCGGCCCATAGTAACAAGCGGACTTTATTCACCACGCTGGTGATAACCACAAACACAAAACAAATAAATCAAGTGCCGTCGATCAACATAACACCACTAGCTCCTAACTTGTACCAACAATCACGTAGTGATTTGTAGCTGGAAACGTACCGTGATCGCTTGATTCACTCGCGCCTGTTAATTATTAAAAGCAATTACTGAATACCGTACTTTGTTTTATTTTCCAATTGTTTTCCCAGCGTTTATTGTTGCTGGGCTAAATAAAAGGTATAAACGGCATTGTTTGTTGCTAAGGCAAAAATATGTGGGAGCTTTTTTGTTACTTTGTAGGGTTAAGTCGATATTTTTGTATACGCAACCGGCACGTGTATTTTACTTTGGTACTTTTAGAAAACTCTTGTCGATAAATAATCTTCAAGGTTAGTGGGGTTGTGGAGGTAAATAGGGGGAATAAAAACACCCTTAACGAACCGGAGAAGCACGTGTTTATCCCGTAAATGCGATATTTTTTATGTTCTGCATCATACCCGGGATATTAAACGTCAAAGTTTCAACTTTTTCACTCGTTTTTTTATTAAAATACACGTTATATATATTTATATTTTTGTAAATACCTCTGTGACCCCTGTACTATTCAATACATTCAGTTAAATTCACCAACACAATGTTTTGAGAGCGTGCATTGTGCGTACACTGAAAGCCACCGTAAACAGAGATTTTCACCCCAACATAAAAAGTAATTTCCTAGTCAAAATTTTTGCGCAGTTTACTTAGTTTGATCAACAGAAAGGTCCGTTTAGACTATAAATATAATTAGCCTTAAACGTTTTCACTTCCTGTTGGGACACAGGCCTCCTCTAGAGGGGCAGTGACATGTCACATGTCTTTGAATTTTTGGATCATGGCATGGTAAAGTGGAGAGATTTGGAAAGGAACTACTCTCATAGTTGAGTGACCAAAGGTTGAAGAAAAATGGCATGCGATGTTTTGTGGAGTTAGGTACAGTCAAATGTATTTAGTGTGCATCAGATTAGACCGTTAGCTGATACCATCATAGCTGTTGGGAAACGGTAGGCATATGGTGATGATTGCTGATAGTAGAATCACTTGCTATGATTTCAATTATTATGCTTCTTAATTCTTGCCCGAAAGTTTGTGAAGATGGATGGATGGACGGATAGATGTTTGTTACTCTTTCACGCAAAAACCACTAAATGAATTTGCATGGCATTTGGCACATGGGTTACACATATGATCGCGTGAGATAATTACCTGTAACCCGTAATAAAATTAACCGCTTAGTCGCTGTAGCCTCTTCCGTAGTAAATTGAGTCGGCGTCAGCTCTTATAGAAATCTTGGTAATGATACTTGCGAAGCGTTATATTATACCACTAATCATCACATTTTGAGATCCTCCCTACGTTAACTGCCACACAAACAGCTTAGTAATTTCCCGAGTCTGTCGAATTTTCACTTCGAGGCCTAAATCACAGACACATCACTTTAAATTCAAATAAACCAGGCAAATACATTGTCAGTGGAAACAGGTATCCTGTTACTCACAGAGCATGGAATCGCGGCACAAGCAACATCTAGAGATTGCATAAAATAAATTTCGTAATGTCAAAAATGCGTTGGATGCACAACTTTTGTCATAAGCCGCCTTCAAAGCCGTTATTTTGTGTCAGCCCAGTGCAAACAGCCATGACGGACGAAAACGTTTGTCGGTTCCAATCAAGCAGGCATTTTGTGATTCATCACCACTGTTCTCAAAACAACGTTTGGAAATAGCAAGTCTTAGATCCCAAATGCGAAGTCGTGCGATATACCGATTCCTTTTGTCGAGAGGGAACCTGACGCCCCAGCAGTGAGAACATTATAGACTGATTCATCATCATCATCAGCTTCTGCCTAGACCTTTTTCTAACTATGTTGGGTTCGGCATCCAGTCTAACCGGATTCAGCTGAATAACTGTATTTTATTGGTAGGACTGGTTGACAGACCTGTTACAATTCAATTCAATTTATTTACTTCAGACACAACGATCCATAATTTTGTTAGTAGGTACACTTAAAAATAATGTTAGTTATTAAATAATCAAAGACAAATCACACCACACAATACTATT
Organism: Noctua janthe; assembly: GCA_910589295.1. Lineage (NCBI taxonomy): Eukaryota > Metazoa > Arthropoda > Insecta > Lepidoptera > Noctuidae > Noctua > Noctua janthe. The sequence continues at coordinate 3,054,041 of OU342556.1, read as the reverse complement.
AAATCTAAATTTAACATCAAAATAGTCTATAAAAATTATATTAATACAACAAATAAGTATCGACTGTCAAAGATCTACAAGTGACAGCCGGGAACATCAGCTTAACGTGCTTTCCGAGGCACGAAAGAAACTCGGTATTTAATTGATGATCACCCATCCCCGAACCGACCTAGACAAGTGCGGCTTAACCTTTAACTACGAGCTTCTCTCCTCATTATAGGCTGTTTATGCTTGTTATTTGTGTCCCAGTGCGAATAAACGGTGACACGCTTGCATCATATTTAAAATGTCGAGAATGTCGAGTCTAGCAGCGGCCGACGCAGCTCTTGCTCTGTGAAACAAGCAAAGCATACAATGTCAGTAACACGTATCGCGTAGCCCAGCATCTATTACCTTTACAATGTAGATTAGTTCGCAGAAAGAATTATGTAAACCCGGCTATGTATGACGGCCATGAAAATTTAAACGTTCAAATGTTTTTTAAGTGGGTGATGAATTTTAAAGCGTTCGCGAGCTCTTTTCGTTGGGGTGGAAGTGCGGGTAGGTTCTGACACTAAGTAGTGAAGATCTTCGCCATCGGAAAAATGCGATTATTTTAATGTGAGCGCCGTATTTGCAAAATCGATAAACTATACCATCATCTGCCTGCCTTTTCCCAAATATGTTGGGGTCGGCTTCTCGTCTAACCGGATGCAGTCGAATACCAGTATTGTACATGGAACGACTGCCTATCTGACCTCCACAACCCAGTCAGGTGGCCTACCATAACGTCTTTAAGCAAGAGTAATTCAATAGTGGGAAAGAGATGGCGCTAGACGACCTGTATAGCTCTGTCTTTTTCCCACACTGGAAGTACTCCTGCTGTAAGACGCCATAGTAACCTCCCAGTACTGGGTAAAACGATACCCCGACTTTCGGGCCACTGACTACCTGTAACGACTGTCAAAGATTTACAATTGACAGCCGGGACCAACGGCTAGACGTGCTTTACGATATACGAAGAAAACTCGGTATGTATTGGGTGGTCACCCATCCACGGATCAACCCAGGCAAGAGCGGCTTAACCTGAAGATCGACCCGAGCGGCTGTTATTATGTATTAGCTACGAGCTCCTCGAAAAACGATAAACTATACATTTCCTAAATATTATGGCAATCTCGTCGTAATCGAACACTCTCACTTTTTTTTTATAAAGATCTTCCAGTAAATTTAGTTAGTCACTAATGAACGTAGTTTTGTATGATTAAAATAACGTTGAAATTAAGGTACTATAGTCGGTGTCCACAGGCATAGGGTACCATTGCATCAGTCGTTTCAGGAGCAGAAACAAAGTCTGAATTTGTACCCGGTTGATGGCAATAGGCTCGCGCCCTGTTACTTGGGACTTAAACATAACTGGTAATTTGGGTGTAGGTACTGTTAGGTAAACCGACCGCTTACCCTTCGGGCAATACAGGTTATGTTATGTTGTTATGATTTTTTGACTATGAAAGTAACATCTAACATTTCAAAAGCTATTTTATTGGATGAAAGGGTAAAATGAAGAGTAGGCACACTGATTAAGACAAGGAAAGACGATAAAAAAACCGTGACCGAATCGTAAACAAACGACGGTCTGTCATATATTATCATTATTTAGGAAATCTTCCTACTTGTGCATAAACAGTACCGTCTAGTGGCCGTCAAATTGGCGCCGCCCTGCTTAAACGACCATACGCGATCTGCTTACATAACCAACGATATGTATTTGCTTTCAATTCATCGTATAAGCATTATACTAGTTAATGTAGTAGTGTGGTGTGTTGATACAAGCTTTGCTTATGTTAAAATCAGAGTTAATGGCTCTTGCCTTGATAATATTCGTAATGCAATCATAATAAAATTGGAAAACAGTAAGAAGAGCCTCGATCAATACCTGAGGAGGCTCTCGGTAGGCAGCTGGATCAAGGGCTTGATTCAGAAAGCGGTACTCCTGGACACGGGTCGTATTGTTAGGAGGTTCCTCTCTCTGGAGCCCTGACCGCCGGTAGCTTGGACTTTTTTAAGGAATATTTAAAAATATAATTAATTTGTACAGAAATAAACAAAGGAAATAATAATAATCTGAAATGAAAACGTAGTTTATTTACTACCTCAAAGAAGTAGCATATGGATAATATATCCGTATATAATCACGGAATGATTTTTAAAGAAAAAAAATTTGTAGCTCACTACAAAACGAACTACAGCAACATAGCATAAAAAGTACTACAGCGCCGTCTATGACTCAAATGAAGAACTAACATCAAAATGATGATTGATGTAAGAGACCTGTAAGAGGTTGATACACTTGTCTGTGACTCTATTAAATGTATCTCATATGTTTGAAGCAGTGTATTAAATTGTTGGTGAGCCAAATAAATAAAATTGTAAATCGCGCAGTTAAAGTTATCCGCGACTTAAGATTTTACAGAAGAACCCGACAACAACTGTCGTTCAGTAGCCCATCAGACATAACACTCGTCTGGTCGGAAGGTCCTCCCTTTTTTAAGCGGAATAAAAAAAATTATACCCTGTTCTTCGTACTCCTAATATACACCGTGATTTTTTACTCGTCTTACAAAGGTCGTCCACTCAATGTACCCGACATAAAATAGTTCTAGGCGTGATTTTTTTTTATCTTCCATAATAGGTACAAAGAAAAATATTAATAAAAAAATTAGAAACACAGAACATTTTATTGTTTAAAACCAGAGTGAAAGAGCATTACCTTTCCAATTATGATTTATAATATACATATATATTTTTATTAGTTTATATATCTTAGAATTATGTATTTATTAATATTTACTTATATGTATATTTATATAAGTTAGTTAGTTAAGGCACATTATACACATTATTCTCTTTCCTTTTCTTTTGTCTACATTTCTTTTTCATTTCTCCTTTTTGCGGGTCTTCTGGCAGAAATTTCTTTTGAATTAAGCAGTACCTTTGTACTCATATATTATAATGTTATTTTCCTGTGTTGTCTTCTGTGTGTGCATAAATAGTTAAATAAATAGAATAAAATTATGAAACATCCTGTTAATGATGTTTACTTGTCAAACGGGAGAACAATACCTACCCAGCACTCGAGTCCAGTAGATCATCGCTCGCAACAGGGTGTTTTAACTACGTCATGCGTCATAATACTGAATAATATTTTTATTTTTAAATTATTAAAATCTCATAAATACCTATTTTTTTTTATGAATGTTTAGTATTCATTAGATAAATGAAGTGGGCTTGTAAGACGACTAAAAAGTCACGGTGTATACGTTGTTAAATAGAGGGAGGTTATTATCCACAAAAGAAACATACTTCCTTGATAATTTAAGCATATATACTCGACATATTCCTCTCCCTGATAATATTTTTTATTAAGTATTCGAAACTGCCTCATTGGTGTAATGGTCGCAAACATGACTACTGAGTGTGAGGTGCCATGTTGTTCTTCAGATCATGCAAAAAATTGTCAAGAAACTGAATTCGTGCAGGTTAAACACGACAGATTTTCTTCTACGGGGAATCTACTATTTTGAAACCATGTAATTTACTAAATTCTACGAAATATGAACATTTTAAATAAGCACACACTACCAGATTTATTTCAATACTCATTAAAATTAATTTCACAGTAATTAAAATGTTAAATTATTTATTGCAATAATTTTATGTATTGTCAACTCAGCAAAATTATCGTTAAAATTTATTTTACCAAGTTAGTATTCAAATAATGTGTGTTCATGAAATGTAAACTTACAAAGGAAATAATTAAAATAATATGTAATGTACAATTGGTCATTATTTTATTTAGTACTAACTGTGCCTTTTTTGTTATGTCCTGTTTAATATACATACCTATGAGCATGGTATATAAGTATATGTTTAAGTTATTTTAAAAGGCAAAATTTGACATTCAAGCATTCATTTTCAATTTTTTTTATTATTTTAGTATTTTTTTATTATTTGTTGGTAGTCACAAACATTTGTGATTAAAATACGTCGGAACTTCCCTCAAAATAGGGTTAAAAATAATTGAGAATAATCTCAAACAAGTATAAAAATTGACATATCTCCCAAACTATAAAAATTTTAGCTAGAGAAAGCAAGGTTCAATAATTAGTAAATGACCTCCTATACCGGGTGTAAACAGACCCTTCACATATCCGTCAACCAAGCATTCTGTACATCAAACTAAGTAACTTTACGCAAAAAATATTGCTGGGAATCGACTTTTTTTTTTGGGGTGAAAAATCACGTTTTTGCGGTAGGACTCGATGGAAAGCACTCATAGCATTGTGCTGATGAATGGATTGAATAGTAAGAGGGTCGTGGAGGTGTGTAAAGTAAAAATCTTACATTAGAAACATGTATTAAAAAAAATACTTGTGAAAAAGTTGGAACTTTGACCCCCAATATCTCCGTAACTAGAAGATTCCCAGGTATGGTTTAAAACAAAAAAATGATCGCAGTGACGGGGAGAACAAGTGCCTTTCGTTTATGTTAAGGGTCTATTTACACTTTATATGCGAATTTGCTATGGCGGGTCCAGATCCAGTCACCCTGTATACGTCAATGAGCATGAAACCGAAACTAGAAATCTAAATGTTTGCTTAAAACCTAAGGGAACATTTTAAGCGAACATTAAACAAATAATAGAACAAACTATCATAACTATAAATCCTGCTTAGCATTTCTAGAATAATATTTTAAGCCTGGATAAACCCTAACTGACTTTAACATGACTTTTGAACTAAAACTAAATTGTATTATACGGGTCCGCGAACCTGAACACGGTTTGTAAAACTTATTTTTATTAATTTGAAGGTTAAAATTAGGGTTGTCAATCAATACTTACTATAGAATGTCCATGGAGTTTCTTGCCCATTCTTCTCCATAGGGATCTACGCTTTGGAATGTGCAACTACAGTACTTTCTCAAGTTATTATGTCTTGTATCTGTGACTGTTGCTTCGCTTCTTTTTGTTTTTTTGACATTCAAAACCGCCTGTGATGGTCTAATTGAAATAAATACTTTTGACTTTGACTTTTGACTTTTATAGATGATAAATGCAAAAGCCGCCATCGTAGAGACAAGATTCAAGAATTAATCTAGAGAATAATCATTAGGAAACACCAATATTAATATCAAATTATTGAAGCACCGACAGTTTCCTCCGTGCCTCGGAAAGCACGTCAAGCCGTTGATCCCGGCTGTCATTTGTAAATCTTTGACAGTCGTTACAGGTAATCGGTGGCCCAAAAAGTCTGACAACCAGTCTTACCAAAGGGGTATCGTATTGCCTAGTATTAACTGGTTGTGGAGGTCAGATAGGCAGTCGCTCCATGTAAAATACTGGTAATCAGCTGCATCAGGTTTGATTGGAAGCAGACCCTAACATTGGAAAAAGGTTAAAAAAAAAAAAAAAAAAAAAAAAAGTTACATGATTTTGGTATGGAATGGCGCTTCCCCCCTAAGTCATTAAATTAAATCACCAATCTTTCAGTACATTTACAGCTAATGAAATGCTAACTAAATAAGTGTGTGGAAGCCCTAACTTGAATAATGTTGCTTGATTTTTCATAATTTCACGGTTCGTTTGTCCAGAACTGGTAGCACTCTAATTTTATGAATAGTGTATTAATCCATTCGAGAGTAATTTTATTATCCGTTATAATGTCCAAAGCAAACAATGGAATCAGTGGTTTAATAAGATTTTTCGGGTTTGGCCCTGGCGGCGCAGGGGAATATCACCAGAATTAAAAGATTTTAATAACGTAACATCACGCCTTATATTTCCGATGGGTTCGGTAGAGGTGTATATTCACGAGCACTAGTATGAAAAATTTAGGAAACCACAGCAATTTTGCAAGTCTTAAGAAAATTCAAAAACTACTTTCTCAAAAAAAAACTTTGGCAACTTTAAGATAAAACAAACCAATGACATGGTAGTATAGATTTAGTTAAGCATTGCGCCAACCGGGCACTAATCTAGAATCCCAATAACACTTTACCTGACCTGGGCATCGAACCCTACACACCATTAGCAGTAGCGTTTGCGACCACTAAATGGGCAAACGCGGCAGCAATGCTGTCAGTGAAGTAATTTGATTAAGTTGGTTTATATTATGAAGAACTATGACCCAATACAAAAATCCTTCGAAGCAAAATCAGGGTGTAACAAAACCCTTCACGAAGCCGTCAACCAAGCATTCTGTACATCAAACTAAATAACTTTACGCAAAAATTATTACTGGGAAAAGAGTTTTTTTTTTTGGGGTGATAAATCACGTTTTACGGTAGGACTCAATGTAACGCACTTAAAACATTGTGATGACGGATGGATTGATATAATAGTAAGAGGGTCGTGAAGGTGTTTAAAGTAAAAACATGTATTAAAAAAAACGTGCGAAAAAGTTGGAACTTTGACCCTCAATATCTCCGTAACTAGAAGGTTGCCAGGTATGGTCCAGAACAAAAAAATGATTGGAATGACGGGGAGAACAATGTCTTTCGGTTTCATTAAGGGTCTTGTTACACCCATTATAAAAATAACCGTTTTTCATTCATAATCTACCTATAGTCCCTTAAATATAACTGAATTAAAAATTACCAAAAAATGTCTTCGTTATCTCTCTTTTCTTTGAAAACCTGATATATTTTCATATACCTTTATGAAAATCTATCACCTGTTTACTCTAGATAAAATAAAAAATACCACAAACGTAAGTTTTACTGCCTAATTTAAATCAAGTAGGCAGATACTTAAACAATGCTTGAAAATGTAACATTTAGGCAATACGTACTATAAAGCAGTATTAAAAAGTGTCGTCGGATAATTTAAAAAAAAACGTTTTTTACAAAATAACTATGGTTACTGCAAAGGGCCGGGTTATTAGAAACTTTTACTTTTATTTGGGATCGGCGCAGCATGTTTTCTTCTTCCAAAAATGTTCGTGTTATTTTTAACTTTTGCAAAAAAAAGCCCTGTCTGCTCAGGACGATGGAAATCTTGATTGCTTATTGGCTAATCTAACAGTCAACAATTCATACATTGTATATAACATCTTTATTCTACCCCGCTTCAACTGCCTCGTTACTCTAGTGATCGCAAGCACGACTGCTGAGCAAGAGGTCCTGGGTTCGATTCCCGGGTCGGGCAAAGTGATATTTGGTTTTTCCATCAGCAATTTCTCAGTAGCAGCCACGGAGTCTGGATTTGCGCCCGGTTGATGGCAATATACCCTATTACATGGGACTTTATTCATCATCATCATCATCTTATTGCCCTTGTCCCATTCTACTTTGGGTCGTCAGACGTCACGGCATCATTTACTCCTTTCTCTTTCATTTCATTCCTCAGAAAAATAGATGGATTGTGTAATCCATCTATTTATCTTTGGTCATCCTTTCCCTCTCTATCCATCAACATTCATATCAATCAGTGCGTCTATCAGCGTATAACGTTAATATCAGTTATACTGATTTTAGCTTGTATTGTAAGTAGTAAGTGTAAGTGCCTGTAACTTGCCTACTTGAAATAAATGCTTAGATTTTGATTATTACGAAATTCTTTTTCAGTTTTCAATAATCCGGTCTTCTGGAAATACCTAGGGATTTTCCAAAACAACGATTTCTACAAATGCCCTGCTACATAATGTATCGCCTACGCTTTCTGCGAAGGGCTTAAATTATAAAAATAGTTCTTCGGTAACATTTACTTCAGCTTGTCACAAATAGCCTGGAGCTGAAATAGGTCCCTAAATAATTTTGTTTGTGGTGTGTATTTTGTAAAGGTGGCCAAGTAAATATTCTGAGGTAAATTATTCTTAGCTCAACTAGGCAAGTCATAGGCTGGTTATTGGTTATTTTGTCCATTTTGCGATAACATAATGAAATAAACGGCCAACAAAAGGAACGCGGAAGTGGACGTCCTGGAAGGATATTTGTATAATTATGACGTTTGCTCCACAAAAGGAATTTCTCCTGTACCGTGGATGCGTTTACAAACATGTAAACTTACATACAAAAACAGCCAGACCCGGAACAACTACTTTCGTACCGCATTTCTCAGTAGCAGCTACGAAGCCTTGATTTGCGCCCGGTTGATGACAATAAGCTCACCCCCTATTACATGCAACTTATACAAAATTGGAGAATTGTGGCTGTACTGTTAAAGACACCTCTGCACAACGCTTCGCGGATAACAGACGTGATGTAATTGTTATAATAATTAGGAGGGTCACCGTCTTATTTATCATTCATTACATACCATAAAAAGAAGTCCCTAATAAATAAAAGAAGAAAGCTAAGTGGCATGTCCTCAACAACAACATAATCACACAATTAAATCCATTGACAAAACAAAACCACTTAAGCCGTAACGTTAGTAATTAACCTTACAACTGCTACAACTGACAAACTTGTTCTAACATCATTGTCGATTAGTTTCTAGTACGTACTAATGGTGGAGGATCAATGTTATTTGACTTGAAAGCAACTTTTGATAGTCGGCGCTATTGCTTTTACAGTCGATGTGGAGTTAATGGTGTCTTTGACTTCTATATTTAGCTTTGAGGACTTTGACAGGAATACTTGAAGGTGGTCGATGTTTTAATTATTCTTCCTTTCTCTTTCACACTCTCCTACTTCTTCTCAATCATTAGTGTAGGCTCTTCGATTATACGCCACTTTAAATTGTCCTGATCTGCCATTTTCATATCTGTAAAATATTAATTTCTTATTCAATACTAGGTAATAATAACTAATAATAATAGCCGCTCGAATCGATCTTTAGGTTAAGCCGTGCTTGCCTAGGTTGGTCTGTGGATGGGTGACCACTCATTACATACTGAGTTTCCTCCGTGCCTGGGAAAGCATTCTAAGCCGTTGGTCTCGGCTGTCATTTGTAGATCTTTCACAGTCGTTACAGGTAGTCAGTGGCGCAAAAAGTCTGACAACCAGTCTTACCAAGGGGTATCGTATTACCCAGTACTAACTGGATTGTGGAGGTCAGATAGGCAGTCGCTCCATGTAAAATAATGGTATTCAGCTGCATCCGGTTAGACTGGAAGCCAACCCTAACATAGTTGGGAAAAGGCTCGGCAGATGATTACTAGGCATTAGTCAATTAGATATGATTTTCACCAGGCATTTTATTTACGTGTTTTAGCAAGACTAAGTGATTTGAACAACTCATCTTGCTTTCCAGAATGCCAATTTTGTTAACCATCAGATACCAAGTATTTATAGTAGTATTAGACTTTGGTTTTCTGTTTCTTAAGACTCATGATTATTATTCCCTTTATTTATTTTCATACAAATGTAAATATAAAAAAAAAAAAAAAAAAAAACTATTTAAATATTTCTTAAACTAAAAACAATATAAAAAACAGTTAAAAATATAAATAATTGTAGCCCACCGGTATCGGGAACAGGGTCTAAGCTACCGGCGGTCAGGGCTCCAGAGAGAGGAACCTCCTAACTGCAGCCGTGTCCAGGAGTACCGCTTTCTGACTCAACCCCTTGATCCAGCTGCCTAACGAGAGCCTCGTCAGGTATTGGTCGAGGCTTATGGCAATTAAGTCATGGGCTGATACAACTATCGGCACAATGATCGCTGAGACTCTTGATTATTGTTAAGCGTACCATAATTCTTGAACTTGTAATGCTATCAAAAACTTAAAATAGGAGGCTATTAGGACTTCTTCTCATATAGAGACGTCTTCATCACCAGCTTTAAATCATAATTCAAGCACCAGAAAGTGAAAATTTGCTGAAAACAAACACTGTCAACGAATATGAAAATTTTAACATCTTAAACCACGTTTTAAAATTCAGCACAGCTGTTGGTTGTATTCTTTAAAAACGCTGGCGAAATGATATCAAAATTCACTTAAACTTTGAACAACAGATGCAGCAGAAATTCTTGCCAAAATCCGATTTAGAAACAGTTTAAAATTAAAAAGATTATTATGGAATAACAAGACTTTGTTTTTGGTGAAGATTTTAAGTTAATTAGAAAAAGAACTTGCTGTACACACTGTTACTGTTAGCTTCTGTCATCCTACTGCTGGGCAAGAGCCTCTCCCCATAATAGCATAATCAACCTATTAATGTTCCCACTGCTGGGACGCAGGCCTTCTCTCTATGAGAGGGAATGGGCTATAATCCACTACGCGGGCCCAGTGCGGGTTGGTAGATGTCACATGTCTTCGAATTTTTGGTTCTAGGCCATGCCGGTTTTCTCACGATGTTTTCCTTCACCGTTTTGAGAGCAGTGGTGATGAAATAACTTACACAAAGTAATGCGCCTGGCTGGGTTCGAACCCAGGTGGCGGGGTTCGGGTTGGTCGTTAGGAAACGACCAACCCGAACCGGGCACCTTTTTGTCGACGTTTTATAAGTGCCCATCTAGGCCTATGTGAAATAAAATATTTTGATTTTGATTTTGATTTCGACTTACTGCTCGTAAGTCGGGGTCTCCACCATTGGGCCACCGCTGCTCTCTCTCCCCATGACTTCCAAATATTTCGATCTAGGGCTAATGTGGACCACTGTGTTTAGTTCGTTCTGTCCAGCTCGTCCCGCCATCTCCTGCGAGATCTACTGACCAACGACGCAGTCAACAACGAGGCACGTGGTAAAAGTTCAAAATAAAAAAGATCATTTAAATGTATGTAGTGTCTTCCAACAGCACCATATTCTGTTTTAGCACTAAAACGTATCTAAGTGTAATAAACACCCAAGCATCGCGAAAAGTTAGCTCAACTAACGACAACACTTTATTAACGGGTTTCCATTGGATTAGCCTGGATTTGTGCTGGCTTTTAAATCAATTGTAACTAGTGGAACATAGTGTTATTTGCTTGTAATTCAATCAGTCTATGAATATTGCATATAGCTTATATGGTTGAGCAAGTGGCAATTTTAGATCTGTGCTTTTCGTACTGAACTCTTCCATCGTATCGAACATACAATTAGGTTATTTCGTGGTCTCTGGTGGTGGTACCAGCAGTGAACCAGATCATCGGACTGCCAAGTCAAGGTCTCAAGTTCAAACCCAAGACACGTGCCTCTGATTTTTCGGTTTCATGTGCGTGTTGTATAATTATCATTTGCCTCGACGCAGGAAAACATCGTGAGGAAACCGTTAGGCCTGAGAGATATTTCTCGACGGCTTGTAAAACCAAGTCAGAGGCCCATGGACGGTATAAAAACTCTGACACCAGGTTAGTCACTAACCACATGACAAAGAAGTATAAATAGCCTAGTAGCGAGCTTGACAGCTTAACAATTAGAATCTCATTACTTTCAAATCCATCAAAATCCTTTTGCAATTTCCTCATAACAGTCACCTGCAGACCTAATAAACGACAAACCGTGGAAAATAAGTTACAGTATCAAAAGAAACAATCGTACGGCTTAAAGAAAAACCTATAATCACACGCACACACCCACACGTTCTCTCACACGCACACACATTTTCAGTTCGTGTATACACGCGACAATAGGTGTCCCACACACGGAAATTCTTACAATTTCGATTCAATTTAGATTTCTTGCCGGCGCCTCTACAGGGTGTCCTGTTTAGAAATTGAATTTCAGTTTCGTGTGAAGTTAGTGTGGAGTTCTTGGATTTTACTTTTGTATTTATACTGTAGGTTCTATGTAGCGTAACGTTTTGGATAATATGGTTTATAAAGTGCTACAAGCTTCTTTTGGCGTGGTAATGGTATTGACATCCCTCTTACGTCAATATCATTTAAGCGCCAAAATAATAAAGTGAAAAAGTTCAGAAAAAAACAAGATGGCGGTTATAGTTCTAATATTCCATTTTTGACATTAATTGTAGTTACGATTTCATCGTTAGTGATAGATAGATTTTTTTTTTTTTTTTGTTAAGTTGCTTTCGTTTTTTTCTGCTGTTGCACGATCAGGTGATCGTGGATTTGACCCCACAGAATAAGATTTAGTTAAGTCAATTTTCCTACTCATTAGCAACCGTTTTCTTATCTAACAAAATCATAATTTTATTTGAACAATAAATTATCACGAACAAATCTCATAATTTACTATATTCACCGAGACACGCAAAATTTACAAAACACGATAGCCAACAAATCTGTTCTTTACATTAAATTACGTCCCTACTGAAAACAAAACGCCTAATTTAATGTTCTTAATCACGCTATTCGACGTTTAAATGTTCATTAAATGGATATTATTCACACTTATTAGTCCCTATCGTACTATTTATATTGACACTAAACATAATTATCTTAGGTGTAATTCCGTCTCTGAAATTAACAAACAATAAGTTGCTATATGCTGCATATTTAAGAAAAACCGGCCAAGTGCGAGTCGTACTCGCTTATAAAGAAAGGTTTCGTGCCATCGTAGTAGGGGAGCCCCCTTTATTTTAAATTTATTTTTGTTGTAATAGCGGCAACTGAAATACACATTCTGTGAAAATTTACGGATCATGAGATACAGCCCGCTGACAGACAGATGGACGGACATCGGAGACTTAGTAATAGGGGACCCTATTACTAAGCCTCCGTTAGTTACCTTAGGTCTTTTCTTACAACTAGTCTCATCCAAGGTATCAAATTAGCCAGTAACTGTGGCTTTGAAGGTTAGATAGGCAGTCGCTCGATGTAAAATACTGGTATTTAGTGGCATCCGGTAAGACTGGAAACCGACACCAATATAGTTGGGAAAGGGCTAGACAGATGATGATGATATACGTTGTTTTGTTATAAAATAGTGATGAATGACGCACTCATAATAGTGACTATTGTAATATCTAACTTTCAAGCACTTGATAATAATAATAAACAAGTTCACTAAAATCTTACCTTCAGGAAAGTGTTACTGATATTGCATAGGTACATACAAAGATATGTAAGGTAGGTACCGCAGAGAGGCTATTATAGAAAAATGTGATTATTCATCACCACTGACTCTTCAAGAAGCAGCGGTGGCCCAGTGGTGGAGACCCCGACTGACGATCAGTAAGTCGTGGGTTCGAACCCAACCAGGCGCATTACTTGTGTAAGTTATTTCATCACCACTGCTCTCAAATCGGTGAAGGAAAACATCGTGAGGAAACCGGCATGTCCTAGAACCAAAAATTCGAAGACATGTGACATCTACCAACCCGCATTGGCCCCGCGTGGTGGATTATAGCCCATTCCCTCTCATAGACAGGAGGCCTGCGTCCCAGCAGTGGGAACATTAATAGGCTGATTATGCTTATGCTTATGCTGACTCTTTAAAGCAAAGAGATAATAATGGCCAAGTTTTGCATATATTGTACCGCCTGCACTCGATTGGTCCTTGCAAGTATATTACGACTTTGTTTGCCGTTTTTGTAGTACCTCTACCAACATATAAAACACTTACCATAGTATTATATCAACCGTTCACAATGTCTTTATTTTTTGTATGTCTATATTCTATACCATTTTGTATGAAATTATTATTTTAATAAGGAAGTACATCCATAAAGGTATTAGGCGTTTGTTTTGTTTTAATTAAATTAATTATTAAGTTCAGCTAACTTTGTACAGAGCACCCTGTACGTCACCTGTCCCCAAAGATAAAGTTGAGTGTTTCCTACATCGACGGTGTCGAATACTCGAACGAACGAATGAAATGATCTAAAGACGGTATTCATCAACCTTTTGTAACTTCCAACAAAAGATTTCAAACCTTATTGTCTTGATGGTAAAGTTTCGTTTTACACCTCACTTTTGTGAAGAATTCTCAAGTTTGATCTACGGACAAAGTGTTAATTTTGAGAGCTTTAAACTGAATCCTGTTTGAAAATTTGTTCCTTCATAAAGTTTGTTTTTCGAGGTTCTATTTGAGATGTAGGTATGATGTACTTGATTAATCTTAATGATACCAACGCATCTTTAAAGTAATGTTAGGCATCAAATTCTTGGCGGTACGTGAAAGGGAAAGAGCCTCACGTCCCAGCCGCCGCGGGAGACGCCCTGGTCGTCGGGGGTCACGTGGTTGCTCCTGGACACCGTAGGCTAATAGGCTAGTTCGCCGTCCGGCCGTCTTATAGCGAAGGGCCGTGTCGACGGCGCTTTCGTGTTCCACGCGCGTCTCAAAGAGGAGACAGCAACAATTTGGGGGTCCGCAAGGGCCGATGCCTGCCGGGGACTATTTGAAAGAGATACCGCGGCCCTGGAACACAAAGGGCAAAGAAGGAACATGGATGGGTTTTAGTCAGTAGAAGTCTGACACTTCCTGCCGCTTCGCCCAGAGCGGGGGGGGGTCATTTCATGATTTCTCTTCCGAAAAAAAAACCCTGAATACGAACTACGGGCTTTTTTTAATAGCAACGATATTACATGGTTTGATTGGCTAAGTCATATTGAGTTTGTTCGTCAGGAATTTCTCAGTAGCAGCCATGGAGTCTGGATATGTGCTCGCCTGATGGCAATAGACTCACCCCCTATTACATGGGACTTAAACATAACTAGCGAAATGTGGGTGTAATATTATTAGGTACACTTCTGCCTAAACCTTCGGGGATCACAGGCGTGACGATATGTTTATGTATTTTAAGCTTTGTCCATAGTTGGTTTGGTGATGGTTGTCAGTGGCAGTAGTAGGTACAGTGTAAGCTACCAATTCCTCCTCCTCATCGGGCATCCGACACACGCTAAGCAGAGCAGCCACTGACATTAATACTGGCAAGTCCACCAGCATGGCTATCAGTACTAATCTTTTAGCTTGCCATGAACTATTTTTGAATAGCTTCCGTTTTGAAAAAAGAATAAACTGCCGGCATTTGTTTTGTTATAGTTCGTGGCTAAATAATAACAGCCGCTCAGGTCGATCTTTAGGTTAAGCCGTACTTGCCTAGGTTGGTCTGTGGATGGGTGACCACCTATTACATACCGAGTTTCCTCCGTGCCTCGGAAAGCACGTTAAGCCGTTGGTCCCGGGTATCATTTGTAGATCTTTGACAGTCGTTAGGTAGTCAGTGGCTAAAAAGTCTGACAACCAGTCTTACCAAGGGGTATCGTATTACCCAGTACTAATTGGGTTGTGGAGGTTAGATAGGCAGTCGCTCCATGTAAAATACTCTTATTCAGCTACATCCGGTTAGACTGGAGCCGACCCCAACATAGTTGGGAAAAGGCTAGGCAGATGATGATTTGTTTTGGTATAGTTACAAAAAACTAAAACAAAATAAAAGCTGGCAGCTTATTCTAATAACATAATTACAAAAACAATTCTAATTTAGCCAGTGGCTCAGTTTCTGCCATCATCCTTTATTGTAAACAAAATGTTCTATAGTCATCCCTGTGGCTATGTTATTGGGGACAGCGTTACAACCCCTGTCATGTCGGATTATCTCGCATGTTATGTGGATGTGGGGTGGGCAGGTGGATAACAATTGGTTGGCGATTACCGCTGTGATTGGCAGGTGCATGTGTCGCTGGCTTTTGTGTAGTTATGTTTAATTATGTGCATGAATGTTTGTGAAATTATGGATTACTCCATGAATTCACTGACAAAACAAATGAATTTTTATAGCTAACACAAAAAAATGCCTCAGGCCTGTAGTTTTAAAAAAAACTGTGTTCTTTTGTGAATAAACAGGCTACTTGAAGTAACATCTTATACATATATAAAAATCTCGTGTCACGGTGTTTGTGAAACGGTTCCACCGATTTTTATGATTTTTTTTTGTAAATTGGGTAGGTATGAGAATATTATCTTTAACACTAGAAACGGGATATTTACCATGTTTACTGATTTCTTTGAGTTCCCGATATTTCGGCGCTTTTGCAAGCACCATGATCACGCGTAAACTGAAGTTATTGCGGATGGGTGTTTATGAGCAGACAAATCGGTCTACCTTCTTTCTTTTTTTTGATATGAGGATAGTTACATTTCACACCGCTAATATCACGCGGACGAAGGTCGCAGGGCACAGCTAGTTTTGTTTATATGAATAATAAATCTAACCGAAAATTGCAGTTTGAACAAAGTAACGTTTACCCCGGAATTCTAAACTAAATTTATCTGATATGCTGACGGTGAAAGTATTGAGAGAAAATGTTGGCCGACATGTTCCAACACGTCACGTGGGTGTGTGTTGGCTGTGTGTGCTTCTGTGTGTGTGTGTGTGTTTGTTCTTTTACATCCTGAAATTGAGTAAAGAAAACACCTGCCCAGTCTAAGCTATACTATACAAACTATAAACCATAATATTTTTATCCGCGGAGGTCGGCATCTGGTCACGTCGTGTCCGCCTTAGTATCCGCTTTAATTTCCGAACGGCATTTAACGTGATTTCGTGCTCTAACGACTGGTAGGGATGTAATGTGGTCGATTGTTTAGTGTCGATAAAATTCTTGTTTGGTTACACCGTTATGTAGTTGTGATGTAGCAGATGTTGTTAGTAGTGATTTGGAAACGTTTATTGTTGAGACGTTTTTCACCAAACTATGCATTGATTATGAAAAAAAGTAAGGAAGAGATGTCTTAAAACTACGAACACATCCATTCCTAAATAATCAAAACGTCTGTACAGGACTTAATCTTTCATCAATTTTGTTATTATGTTACACCTTATTGATCATTTAATAATGAGCTCGTGGCACACCTACATCACCCGAAATATGAATCTCACGCGGATTGGTATGATCATAACAATTACAAGCAGCTTAAACATTACCAATATACTCAGCCACACAAAAACAAATCATCTGAAATAATATCGATAAAACATCTGCCCATCCCCAACGTCTACGGAACAAAATGAGACCAACGAAAAAGTTACAGAACAGAAGCGTATTATAATTTAATTGCCTTCTTTAATTACGTATCGACGTAAATCTCTTTTAATTCTAACTTAATTAGCAAACGAAGTGGAACTTTTTTATGGAAAAAGACATTCTGAGAGTATACTTAATTGGACATTAAAACTTTTGATGGATGATTTTTGAGCCGAGGGAAAAGATTTCTTGTTAATATTATGTTCTGTGTTTTTCTAGAACCTACCCTAGATATTGCTGTATTGATATTGCCGACGTCCTGGTGAAGCCTGCAAGAATCCGCTGGATGTTAGAACCGCAGAAACAGGTGATGTGGCAACGCTATCTCCAGCAATGGACGTCTTCCAGCTGATTTATATATATTTTCAACACTGTACAAAGGCGGACTGTTTATCGAACTCGTAAGAAAAGTAGACATTAAAGGAAGATATTTTTTATAACAACACCTAATCAGCATCTACCTATCCTAGGGAATCTTGTTTAGGACAAGCCTGCGACACTATTCCCAACTTATGCAACTTCTGAAAGCCAGAATCAACAGTGGCGACTGTGACTGTGAAGTCATAAATAACGAGACTAACAGGAAGAAAATACGTAACACTAGCTACACATTAGATACAGCATGTGGTCCTAAAAGCTCTAATCAGGAAGTAGCTCACGAGTTTCTAAATTTCTTTACCGATATACCGTTAAAAACTACGGAGGCTCTTAATTCCTCTCCTGAAATCTCAATTGGTTTATTAAAGGCGAATGTGTCTGACTGCCCGGCTGAATTTAAATTTAAACACATAAACCCTATGATAGTTATTAAAGCTTTCCGGCAAATAAAAGTCAAACTGACCGAAGATCTTTGGGGAATGTCTATCAAAGTTTGTACATCCATAGTTGAGACTATAGCACCATACTTAGCTTTAATTTTTAATTTGTGTGTAGATCAAGGAGTTTTCCCGGACTTAATGAAATACAGTAAAGTCATACCTCTGTTTAAATCCGGAGATAGTAAAGATACAAATAATTATAGACCTGTATCCGTGTTGCCAGTTTTTAGCAAAGTGTTTGAAAAGGTAATGCTTAATCAAATGCTGAATCATTTTAACACCAACAGAATCTTACACGATCAACAGTATGGTTTCACCAAGGGACGTTGTACAACTGACGCCGGTGTAACCTTATTAAAGCACATATTTACTGCGTGGGAAGAGTCCCAAGACGCAATTGGAATTTTTTGTGACCTCTCCAAAGCATTTGATTGCGTAAATCACGACACATTACTTTTGAAACTTGAGCATTACGGACTAGGGAAACTTGCACTTAGTTTGGTAAAATCTTATTTGAGTGATAAACAACAACATGTGCAAATAAATGGTGTTAATTCACAGGGTTTAAAAGTAAAAATGGGGGTACCGCAAGGCTCAATATTGGGTCCTTTCCTCTTTCTAGTATATATAAATGATCTCCCCTATTTATTGAAAAATCAACCTCAAAATATGGTGTTATTCGCTGATGACACTTCCCTAATTTTTAAGATAAATAGACGGGCCCAAAATCTAGATGACGTGAATAATGCCCTACTTCAGGTCCATAATTGGTTCACAGCAAACAATTTAGTGTTAAATGAAAAAAAAACGAAATGCGTAAGATTTGCTTTACCGAATGTTAAAAGTAGCGATTGTGATATAGTATTGAATAAAGAGAAACTTGAATTTGTAGATAAAACGGTTTTCCTGGGGATTACGCTTGATTCAAGGCTACAATGGGGTTCTCATTTAACATCTCTTGCGGGGCGGCTAAGTTCAGCAGCGTATGCTATAAGAAAAATCCGTCAATATACTGATGTAGATACCGCTAGACTGGTCTATTTTAGTTACTTTCATAGTATTATGTCTTATGGCATTTTAATGTGGGGACGGGCTGCAGACATTGAGTCTATATTTATTCTGCAAAAAAGAGCCATCAGAGCCATATATAATCTTCGTAGGCGCGATTCTCTAAGGGAACTGTTTAAGGAAATTAACATCATGACGCTACATTGTCAATACATCTACGAAAACATAATGTATGTAAGAAAAAATCTACATCTTTTTAATAAAAGAGGTGACAGACACAGTTACAGTACTAGAAATAGAGACCAATTAGTTCAGCTAGGCTTCAGACTCGCTAAAGTAGACTCATCTTTCATGGGGTACTGTTTGAGATGCTATAATAAAATTCCACAAAGTATTCTTGAACTGAATGAAACGAAATTTAAAACATGCATTAAACGCACACTATGTAAGAAAGCATATTACAAGTTGGACGATTATATCACTGATAAAAATGCTTGGCTCAATGCCGGTCCTGCTCCACAAGAACAGGGGCGCCTAAATTGATAGCATTAAATAGTATTGTTGGAGCTGCTGAAGATTGTATAACTATCTTTGCATTGTATAGATTCAATCTCTTTTGTATTATATAGCCGCTTAGCCCATATTGTGTGAGTACTATGTACTAGAAAGCTGTCATTCGCTGAAAACCTGCGTCTTTTCTTGACTTGAATGT
Organism: Noctua janthe; assembly: GCA_910589295.1. Taxonomy (NCBI): domain Eukaryota; kingdom Metazoa; phylum Arthropoda; class Insecta; order Lepidoptera; family Noctuidae; genus Noctua; species Noctua janthe. Next base: position 3,034,668 of record OU342556.1, on the reverse strand, counting down.
GCCCTGGCGGATAGGAGTATGTCATGCTCACTCAAATGTCTCGCTGATGGTGGCACGTGTGTCGGATCATTTAGTTCCCTTCAAAATGGTTGAGTTGAATGGTGCTGATACATGCGTCATGTTCGTGAACGGGCGCTGTCAGTTGTGACTGGTCATCTCTTATTTGCCACGGCTTATTTGAATTAATTATTTTATTTTTGAATTGTTTTTACTGTGGACACTTTTAACGTACACATCTTGCTGCATCGTTCTCACATAATGTACCATCTCAAAATGAATGATGTAACCAAGGTTTTGTTAAAGTATTCTGATTTAAAAGAGTGTCCATGGAGTTTCTTGCCCGTTCTTCTCCATAGAGATCTACGTTAGGGAATGGGCAACTACAGTACTTTCACAGTTTTTGTGCCTTGTGACTGGGACTGTAGCTTTATTTTACTGTTGCCTTTGTTTCGACAATTCAAAAGTGCCTGTAACTGGCCTACTTGAAATAAATGCTTTGATTTTGATTTTGATTTTGTCAGAAAATCACCGAGGCAAAGAAACTCGACGAAGTCCCGGAGAAACAATTTAACTGTCTTGGGTCAAAAGTCAAAAAGCATTTATTTTAATTAGACCATCACAGGCACTTTTGAACGTCAAAAAAAACAAATAGAAGAGAAGCTACAGTCACAGTCACAAGACATAATAACTTGAGAAAGTACTGTAGTTGCACATTCCAAAGCGTAGATCTCTATGGAGAAGAATGGGCAAGAAACTCCATGGACACTCTTTTAAATCAAAATATTTTCCCCGTCCCGCAACGAAATGAATCAGTAAATAATAGTAGAGAAGTAATTCTAGGAATAACTTGTTATGTTGGAATTGGCTTCTAGTCTAACCGGATGCAGGTGAATACCAGTATTTACACAAATACACATGGAGCGACTGCCTATCTGACCCTTTGGAAAGACTGGTTATTGTGTTGGCAACGTCATAAAAATATGCTGTTGTCCACTGCTAACCCTAGTCAGCAAATAAAATCTACTTTCTATTGAACACTGCTTTAAGTTTTCACGGTTTATAACTATACTTATACTGTCACTTCCGTGATTGTTCATTATTTTGAGTTCCCGATATTTCGGCGCTGCTGCAAGCGCCACACAGCGCCGAAATATCGGGAGGTAATAAGTGGGGGTATAAGTTTAGTTTCTATTACTTTTTGTTGTTTGCGTGAGGTATTTTCAATCACGGTAAGTAATTGTTTACTAATAATATTATGTATCGGAGCGCTCAATCTGGATGGAATTCAACCACTTGACGTAATTGTAACAGCAAAACAGCAAAAAGTGGCAAGTAATTACGTTTTGTAAACTTGAAATGTTTTATAACACAGGCTTTCCTGTACAGAAACTTTGTACTAAGTTTATTCAGGTGGCTTATTATTCTATTTCCATTACTGTATTTACAATACTGTGTGTAGGTATTGTTCGTTTTGTCAAGTGTATGCCTTAGTTGAAATGTTTTGTTTTGGTATTCTGTGTGTTCTGTGTATTTATATTCTTGATAAACATAAGCAGAAACTGGACAGCCTCCATCTGAATTGGGAGGGAGACGCACGGGTTCGCGAGAAATGGAAAGTGTGGACCGAGGCCTTTGCCCAGGAGTGGGACAGAGCACACTAGGAAAAACATAACATTTTAACCTGCCCACAACTTTATACGGTTTTTGGTACAAATAATAAGCTATAGGGGATCAATTACGGGTGACCACTGAAAACCAGCGCTGTGCTGTGGGCTCCCCATAGCACAGGATCATGCTGAGTGGTAACCTGCTTGTCGCAGTCACGACGTGCAAGCTGTTAACTTTTTCCTTTTTTCCTGTCTTATTGAATTTATAAATATTTGTTATGCGTTGTATGTATATTGTTATTTTTATTTCATTTTGTATGATGCGCGTCGTCTCTGCATCGTCGTCTGCCTAGCCTTTTCCCAACTATGAGGGGGTCGGCTTCCAGTCTAACCGGATGCAGCTGAATACCAGTATTTTACATGGAGCGACTGCCTATTTGACCTCCACAACCCAGTTAATACTGGGTAATACGATACCCCTTGGAAAGACTGGTTGTCAGACTTTTCGGGCCACTGACTACCTAACGACTGTCAAAGATCTACAAATGACACCCGCGACCAACAGCTTAACGTGCTTTCCAAGGCACGGAGGAAATTCGGTAAGTAATGCGTGGTCACCCATCCACAGACCGACCTATGGTAGCACGGCTTAACCTAAAAATCGACCCAAGCGGCTGTTATTATTTAACCACGAGCTCTTGCTGCTGATGCGCGTCGTCTCTGCGACACATAAATATTTTTTTTATTTCTTTTTTTTCCGCTAGAAATTCTATTTTAGCTATTGATTTGATCTATACTGGAACGACAATTAAAAGTTTGCTGCACTGCTCGTATTACGGATATTTCCAGTTGTTTGCAAAACCCCGAACCCTCTGATTGAACTACCGTCTCCACCCCAAAAAAACGGTTCGTTTACCATGCAATGAAAACAGAACATAAATCATAACGTAACATACGAAAAAATGCAGATACGATAAGTATACGGATTCGTGAACAGGCTCGCGGAATTATGATGAATGTTATAGTTGCGTGCCCCCGACTTTGAAGGGGTGTAGGGCTGACTGTGGGTCGAAATTAGGCGAATAATTTGGGCTGTTGGTTGAAAATTTAAGGTACGAGTACATTTAACTAGTTATTAATAAATTGTGGATTCGTTTAAAAAAATATCAAGTTTGGTGTTTAAATTCGAGATTGTATATCAAACAAATTTATTAAAGACTATATTTTAAAATGCTCACACCAACTCCAAAGTGGAATTAATTATGAATAGTTTAGTGGTAAAATTACAGTGGTTGTTATTGATTTCAGGACTTTCTCAGTATGTTGATGGCGATAGGCTCTGCCCCTAGTACATAGGACTTTAACATAACTGGCGAAATGTGGATGTACACCTCTGCCAAATCCTTCGGGGATTTTTGGAGTCATGTTATGTTATGTAATGTAATTGATTTTAGGCTACGAAATTCAAATATAAATTATCCAAAATTAGTTGCGTGTGTCAAATAGATGATTATTTGCGAGTATTTATGTTTAAATGATGATTAATAGCAGTACAATTTAGATTGATATTATAATTTTTAGCGTCAACTCACACAAACGAAAAAATAAAGAGCTCAGTGGCACTGTTCCATCTCTAATGGTTTTTCATATGTATCACCGGTATATGCTGAAACTAGCTGTTGCCCGCGACATTCGTCCGTGGGAAATTTTATAGCCTATAACCTTCCTCGATAAATGGGCTATCCAACACTAAAATAATTTTTCAAATCGTACCAGTAGTTCCTGAGATTAGCGCGTTTAACCAAACAAACAAACTCTTTAGCTTTATAATATTAAGTATAGATAGTTACTTTGCCAAGACAACTTAACTACACGCAGTCCATAGACACCTAAACGTAAAATAATATTATTCTGGCGAAAAAGAAAACCCATTCAGACCATGAATCACTATATAATAATCTAATAATATTTCAAGTAACTACTAGATTGTGATTACTTTTTCTAAGAAACCTTAGCTTTTAGTTTGATTATTTAACTTCCAAAATAGAACCTATTACCTAGTTAATTAATGTTAGTTTTTATCTGGCTTATATCCGTTTTTCAGGTAAGCTTCCAGGGGTGGCACTTATACTCTTATTTTGAATCATTTTGTTTATAATTTAAGGGTTTCTAATTGTAATTGTGATGGGCCAGCCATATAGCCATATTAGCCGTAGAACCGATGACCGTTGGTTCCGTCGACCGACGTATTGTTGAGTGGCGACCGTGAATCGGCAAGCGTAAGGTGGGACGCACTCAGGCTCGGTGGAGTGATGATCTTCGCAGGGTGTCTGGCAGCAACTGGATGAGAGTTGTCAAGTATCGAGGTGAGTGTCGTGCGATGAGGAGGCCCATGTCCAGCAGTGGACTGCTGTAGGCTGATCATGATGATGATGATTTGTGATTTGTGTTTTTCGACTGAGTTTCTTTTTGTTTTTAGAAAAGAGATTATTATATCGTTAACAAGCAATGTAAAAGTAACATGACATCTCACGTGTTTTTTTTTTGGGTAATTGTTTTTTTGGTACACCCTTTTTTGGTACACCAGTTACAAACAATATAACACAAAAATACACGGTGGCTTGTGTTTCTGGTTTAACAGCTACTCGGGTCAATCTTCAGGTTAAGCCGCGTTTGCCTCGGTAGGTCTGTGGATGGGTGACCACCCATACCAAGTTTCCTCCGTGCTTCGGAAAATACTTTTAGCCGTTGTTCCCGGCTTAGGACATCTTTGGCAGTCGTTACAGTCAGTCACCCGAAAGTTTGACAACCAGTCTTAACAAAGTGTATCGTATTACACAGTACTAACTGGGTTGTGGAGGTCTGATAGGCAGTCACTCTATGTAAATTACTGGTTTTCTCCGCATCCGGTTAGACTGGGAGCCAACCCCAACATAGTTGGGAAAATTCTAGGAAGGTGATGATTTTTGAAAGTGCCTATGCCTAACAGTAACTAATAGTAAAATGAAATTTTCTCTCCAAGAAACATGTCCTACTATCCCAAATTCTAACACAACCCACTCTCACCGGAATTAACAGATTGACAGCAGAATATTAAATGTAACACAACACAATTTACGACCAACCCTACGCCTGCGGGGCTCAAAAGAAAATATATTATTTGTAACATAATATTAATTATACTAGCAACTGTTTCTACCTGAAATTATTACAGGCTAAGTAGAAAATTAATAATTGTAATACCTGAGGCCTCGTAATGCAGAATTTGACAGGTAAGGTTGGCTTCACACGCGATCCTTTCAATGTACGAACAATTTGTCGGCATTTTGTGCTATTCGTCGGCATTTTGTGTTAAAGCGGCTCAGGTTACCTGTATGGGTATGTTGTTAGTCTATTATGCTAATGAGTTCGAAGTTCTGGGTAGTATTTTGTGTGGTTATGTTAACTGGTTCGGTTAATGTCTGTGGTTAATGATTTAATGCATTGCCGCAGTGGCTGTAATCTTTGGCTTATGGGAAAAATCTAAATGGGTTATCGGTTTTTCCTAATTTATTTTTAATGCGACGTTCAAGAGAACAGTGTTATGTTTCTGTTGCAATTGATATTTTTGTTGATGTTTTTTTTTCTTAACTTAAGATATTTCTGTGATATATTTAGGTTTTAAACTGACATGGTCTTGGTCACTAACACTATCATAACGCAAGAACTCCAGCGCCGAAATATCGGGAACTCAAAAGAAATAAAACGGAAAAAAAATCAGCTTTCAGTGTTTAAGACCTACATTTTTCTATAAGCTCACCCCCCTGTTATTTTACACTTAAACATAACTGGCGAAATGTCGGTGCACCTCTAAATAAGTACGTTACGAGTAAAACGCTGTCTTACACTTCGGGAATTATAGACTCAAAGTTTTGTAACGTTAAAATATTGTTTATTTTTCATACAGTTTTGTACAGTATTTAATTTAAAAAAAATTGTACATTAATGTACAAAAACTTATATCATGCTTGACAACATTCCTCACTACACTATATTTTGCGAAAAACTTAAAAAATAGCGTGTGTAAGAAACCTTAGTCTTAATAATATTCGTAAAAAGCACGCATGGTCGTGCATACCTTCGCGTGAACGATTAGGGGTTAAATTAATTTAAACTGAAACATTAACTAAATGGCTTCAATCATTTATTATGATCAATTTTTTAAATCCATTTTCAAACTTTTTTATTTCACTGTAATAAGCCAACGGTCATTGTAGTCGAGAGATCGACAGCTCTATTTTATTTGTGCCGCATTGGTGTAGCGATTGCATTGGTGAAATGGGTTTAATTCTCAGACGTGGGATGCCGACAACCTGAATCCGACCACAGCAGTTAGCAGCTTGGAAGTTGTGTCGGTGTTGTCGGCGTTAGGTCGTCCCATATTATATGGGACATAGCGATCGTAAACATAATTGGCGAAAATTTGGTGTGCTTCTGGTACACCCCTAACTTACCCTTTGGGGAGTATAGGCGTGATGTTATGTAAATAATTATATTAGAGTAGCGGTGCCCGGCGACCTTCGTCCACATGAAATGATTATAAAAATATTACTTCCCTATTCGAATCGGATTTTGTTAACAATTTTAACAAAAAAATAAAAATCTTTTTCCTAATTTGAATTTATAGAATTGATTGTTAATCCTTTTTATAAAATAAAAGTAGCTTCAGTTACTTCTAATAAAATCAGGTATCTGCCAGTAAAAGTCCCGTCAAAAACTGTCCAGCCATTTCGGAGATAAGCCGGAACAAACAGACAGACAGACAAAATAAAGAAAAAAGCGTTTTTCTTATAAATACCGTATATACTTTCATATATATGCATTTGGTTAAATTTCAAACTGACACTTCAATTTTATTTATTTGCGTAGATAACAGGTAAACTGCAGTCTTACGATAACAACCTTGCCTACTCAATCGGAGATTACAGACGTGATGCTGTGGGCTCTCTAGAGATTTTTTTATGTACTGTAAAATTCCAAATAATAATTTTCCTGACCCAAGGAGTGAAATCAGGCCCTCGCGCGACCCTAACACCTATGAAGCATTTAAACTAATAATTCTTTATTTAACTACATATATTATAGAGCAGCGGTGGCCCAGTGGTGGAGACCCCGACTTGCGAGCAGTAAGTCGTGGGTTCGAACCCAGCCAGGCGCTTTACTTTGTGTAAGTTATTTCATCACCACTGCTCTCAAAATGGTGAAGGAAAACATCGTGAGGAAACCGTCATGTCCTAGAAACAAAAATTCGAAGACATGTGACATCTACCAACCCGCACTGGGCCCGCGTGATGGATTATAGCCCATTCCCTCTCATAGAGAGGAGGCCTGCGTCCCAGCAGTGGGAACATTAACAGGCTGATTATGCTTATGCTTATAAATTATAGCCAAAACTGAAAATGCCCGAAAAACACGGTATGTATTTCCAGCTTAAATATTTAATCAGTGTTATTAATTAATCGCCTCTGCACTGCAGCTAAGAGAATATCAGATATAATTCATAATTAAACTGCTTAACTTGCAAAGTGGATACATTTTGTTATTAATATTATGAAACGGATATTTGGGAAGTACCTTTTATTTCGTGTGATGTCATACCATTTGTGGTTTTCAACAATAATATGCGCCTTTGAATACTGTCATTAGAATGTTTTCATCTCTTTATTAACATAACATAACATCACGCCGTCGAGGTAGACCGCAGCGAAGGTGGTGTGACGTTCTGATCTCGTTTGCGGGGCGACCATGGCCAGATATCGCACAGGACAGAGAGGTTTGGAAGGGGAGGCCTATGCCCAGCAGTGGGACACTCAAACAGGCTAACAAAAAAAACAAAAACATCACGCCTGTTAGCCCCGAATTAGTACATCGAGAGGGAGTGAAAGACCAAAGAACAGATGGATGGACTGTGTGAGGAATGATTACATGATGGAAAAATGAGTAAATGATAGCGTGACGATTGACAGGGGAGAATGAAAGTATATATATATATCCCAAATAACATGGGGCAAGTGCAGGAAGATGATGGTACAGAATTTAAACATCTTTTATTTTTCAATTTTACATTACAGCGTGAAACATTAAATGTTTTACACACTTGAACTTAAAAAACCTTGTGTTGTCTCTTACCTACTTACCTAATCTGTCTCAAAATCCAAAGAAATCCGGTCCCTAAAAGACGCGCTTTTAACAGTAAAGTGACATCTTAAAGTATGTTTATAGCCCGTCCCGAAGCTTCTAAAGATGGCGTAAAAGCAGTATTAGATACACTGTAAATAAATTCACTCTCGCAGTAATAAAATGTTCGCCTCGCATCGGATAAGTGTTGTTCCTACGTCGGGAATAGAACCTGCTACTGTTGTTCGGGCGTAAAATTTTGAATGAGATTTTTATTGGAGGAACAATAGTGTAGCGATATGTAGCGAAAAATTTTGAGTGTGTTTTCATTTTAGGTGTTTGGTTTAAAATGTTGATTTTTGGAAATTTTACTTATTTTGATGTTCACAAAATGCGTCACGTTTGTCTGTCTGTCAAGACCCTTTTTCGTAAATTTATCAAATTGAAATTTGTATCAAATACAAATACGGTCTCAAAATTCAAACGTTTAAGTCCACGCAATCAAAAGATATGACTGTTTATGTCGCACATTTTGAGATTTCACAAGTGAATCAAAACCTATAGGGTACTTCCCGTTGACCTAGAATCATGAAATTTGGCAAGAAGCAATATCTTACAGCACATGTAAAGGAAAAAAATCTGAAAACAGTAGTTAAATGACAAAATACCTACAATTTTGTACAGAACCCTCAGAGCGAGTCCAAATCGCACTTGGACGGTTTTTTTTAGATGTAGCATTTACTTACAGCACATTCATAATTATTTTTCTTCTCAAATCGAAGCACGACGGGAGAAAAGGTACAGTAAACACATACAACTTCTAACCTATTATAATAATTCAAATATACACCGTGAGTTTTTAGTCGTCTTACAAAGGTTGTCCACTCAATGTACCCGACAAATAATAGCTTTAGGCGCGATTTTTTTTTTTCTTCCATAAAATAATAATAAAAAAATAATAATAAAAAATTAGAATAAAATGATGAAACATCCTGTTAATGATGTTTACATGTCAAACGGGAGAACTATACCTACCCTACACTCGAGTCCAGTAGATCATCGCTCGCAACAGTGTGTTTTAACTACGTCATGCGTCATAATACTGAATAATATTTTTATTTTTAAATTATTAAAATCTCATAAATACCTATTTTCTTTTTATGTATGTTTAGTATTCATTGGAGTGAAGTGCCGAAGTGGGCTGCCGTTGTAAGACGACTAAAAAGTCACGATGTATATCCTTCCACATACAACAGTTTCATATATCTCAAGCGTCCTCTAATGTGTAACTGTCCTACATCGCTTAACCCTCTCACGTACGCTATGAAGCGAAGTGGCCGCGGGCGCAAATATAGTGTGAAATAAGCTATGTATTCCTCTATCTTCATAATATGGAACGGAATAACTGTCTAGCCGGTATGTGACTTTATTTGGTTTTACAGAGTTGAAAATTGCAGAGAAGAATATTACACAGAATAATGCCTGTGATCCCCGAAGGGTTTGGCAAACTGTTTAAGCTTTCACGATTTACAACTAAACTTAAACTGTCACTTACATCTTCCATGATTTTTCATAATTTTGAGCTCCCGATATTTCGACGCTGTTGCAAGCGCCAGCAGTGTGCAACAGCACCGCGCAGCGTTGCTGCGTGTTGCACAGTGCCTGTTGTGTCGACCCGCGATCATGGTGCTTGCAACAGCGACAAAATATCGGGAGCTCGAAATTATGAACAATCATTGAAGATATACCGTAAGTGAAAGTGTACCGTAAGTACAGTTTGGCGTAGGTGTGTAGCACACCCACACTTTGCAGATTATGTCTATGTGCCCTGTTATAGGGGGCGAGCCTAATGCCATCAATCGGTCACAAATTCAGAATCCGTGCTGCTACTAAGAAATTCCTATGGGAAAAGCAATAACATTGAGTCCGAATAGGGAATCGAACCAAAGATCTTGTGCTTAGCAGTATCGTTAGAGACTACTGCACAACGAGGCAAATGTATAATTAAAAAAAAAAATACTAGCGTCTTTGAAAAAAGGAATCGATGTCACTAGTGATTTTTTTTCAAACAATCTTGTCCTCAATTTTGTCCTGAGGACAGGAATGAGGTCGACTTTGGAACGAGATAACCCAAAAGAAGCCTATTTACTCGCAACTTAAATAAATTAGGGCCCTATGAACTAGAGAACACCGACGCGATATTGTCATCTCACGCATACTGCATATATACAGTCAAACACATAAATGAACAATACTACATACATATCTAAACCTATAATAAAACTCATATCAAATAAACAATGTCATCAAATAAAAACTCGTCTACGTGTGCTACGAAGTGCTACGATATCGTAGCATCCGTAGCCTCGTAGACAATTTGCTACGAGCATTTACTTTAAAGCTCCACTGAATATAACAAAGGCTTACCGACGAAGAAATATAAACTGATATGATATAAGAGACTGCAGTCTTTACGACTGATGTTGAAGTTAAGTAGCAGTATTTTTATTTAGTTTAAGCACCCGTTTGGACGTGACTTCAAGTTTTTAGTTTTAAAACACAAACGTTTAGCTGTATTTTTTTACATTTGAGCGTATAATTTTACCATTTAATGCAAATGTTGCGCGGACCAGTGCGGACAATAAGTTTGCTAAGTGGATGTCATAAAGAGCATCATCTGCGTAGCCTTTTTCCAACTATGTTAGGGTCGGCTTCCAGTCTAAACGAACGCAACTGAATACCGGTATTTTACATGGAGTGACTGCCTATCTGAACTCCACAACATTGTTAGTACTGTGAAACACCCCTTGGGAAGACTAGTTGACAGAACTGCGGCTTGGTTTTTGAAGGTACAGAGGAAGCTCGATATGTTATCAGTGGTCACTGAGGATTACCTGTTATTATTAGCCACGAGCTCCTTATAAAGATGATGTCATAAAGTGCAAATCACAGAAAACGTCCAGGGCAACGTGCATGCCAGCCTTTATAACGTTTACCTATGTAGGTATATGGTGTTAATTTTTTTGATTACACGGCTGCGTAGACAGTGCTACGACTGGCGGGGTCTACGACGTAGCTGACGATTTGTGAACGTCATCGAGAACCGCTAAATCACGTTCTACGTTCTCTCATGAGGTGGGTGAGACAGACTGGATCCGGGGATGGAGGAGGAAAGGGTGTTGTGGCGCAACTTGGACACATGTCCAGCAGTGGACTGTGATAAGCTATTTTTTTACTTTCTTCTACAAAAATAGTCCTCTAAAAACAATAATCAAACAAACAATTAAAATAAGCAACAGTGCTCTATTTTAATTGTTAAGATATTTTATTGTAAATGTTGCTTTTTAAATTCTTGTTTATTTATTTAAACGGTTAATATAATAAAAACTTTCTACCTTCTACTTAAGAAATGAAACTGTACCGTGCAATATAATAATAGCCTGTAATAACATTTTGATAAGTTATAATATCCCAAAGCGTAGCACCACATTAGGTGCAATGCCACCGTTCCCGTAGGTACACTCCGGGGTAGGTAGATATCTAGATATGTGTCGGATCGTAAGGCGGACTACAAACATGTGTGTTTGCGAAGATCTGTGTTAGCTCTGCGCTACTTGGAGCTGTGTCTGCGTTCAATTTATTTTGAATATTAATTTCAAACAAAAATGCGTCCTCAGTAAATCGTTAAGGTGAATAAGTTAACAAATCACTTTAAGATAACATTACGCCTGTAATCCTTGGAGGGTTAGGCAGAGGTGTATCTTAGAAACTTATCTAATTTTTGTGTAGACAGACAAGCGTACGTTCGCGTCCCGATCAAACATCGCGCGAGCACGCGACACGTCATCGCATTCATTTTGTTCGACGGACACGAATGGTATGGTCGCGTGGCAAGTTTCTCAAACTCTAGAACTGACCGATCACTTTGATTAGGACGCCGGGTGAGTTTTGACTGATATTATCTGTTTTGTTATCTATTTCGTACAAACTAAGTTCTGTCGTAGTCGGTTGTCGTTGCCATATGATGCGGAGGAATGAGGAAAATGTCGTTAGGAAAGTTTTGAGTATGAATGTGGATGGGTATATGAGTACAGGAAGACGAAATAAACGATGAATGGACTGTGTAAAGGATGATATGGCAAGAAGATGACGAGTAGTAGAAGAGTCTGGAAGAAGAAGACATGCTGCGCCGATCCCAAATGAATTGGGTTAAGGGCAAGAGAATGAAGATTTCGCACAAAGTATCTACCAACACAATATCACATTCACAAACAAACACTACAAATACGTCACCCCACCCACGTCCCATCGTCCCATCGTCCTACCCAACGTATAGGACATACAACGTTCCATCCAACATATAGGAGGTAGGACGTCCCAACCCTTTTACCCCACCCTCATCAGAACAAGCACACTGACGCGGACACGTCGCGTCTTGTTCAACGGCGAAATTGTTACAGGAAATAGAGTGGACCCGTTTTGTTACGTGGACATTCTGCGACTTAAAAGGTTTGACAACCTTGAATTTTTTGAGGTAAATAGGATTTTACGGTTGTTTGAGTTCTGGGAAAGGCGGCCTGTACTCAGAAGTGATTGATTGTAGGCTAATAGTATGATTTTTATTAGAAAATACTTTGTTGGGTATGGTAGCTATTTTTCGGCTATTTGTTAAAATGGATGCTGCCAAAAACAAGAAAAAAAAAAAAGCCAAGTGCGAGTTGGACTCACACACAGGGTTCCGTACCACCAAACAATATAATAACAATATTTTTAGCTACGGAACTCTAAAAAAAGAAAATGATCAGTTTCATCACAGCCTTTTTTAGATGTTCATAAATATGAATAGCTGGCGTGTTCTTTCGCCTGCCGTATTAACAGGACACTTCAACTTTTTTGGTTACAGCGTTATCTTTGTTGCAGTTCTTTTACAATTATCCTACGCCTGATAGTAACCCAAGCAGCAGCCAAACAGTAATCTTATTTCAATAAGAATAACGATCACTTTGATTTGAACAGTGATTTCTAAGCTCGATCGTGTCATATTTACGTCTCTGCACTATTTACACACAAGACAACTCGCCTGTAATCCCCGAAGGGTTAGGCAGAGGTGTACACCCACATTTCCCCAGTTAAGTTTAAGTCCCATGTACGGGGCGAGCCTATTGCCATCAACCGGGCACAAATCCAGACCCCGTGGCTGCTACTGAGAAATTTCTAAAATTCCTGATGGAAAAACCCATTAACAATTTGCCTGACCCAGGAATCGAACCCCCAAAGGACCTCATGCTCAGCAGTCGCGATTGCGATCACTAAAGCAACAAGGCTTTTTACTGTTTCATTACAAAAAATATTAAATGTAAATAGATCGTAATTCAAACTTCACCTTGCATACTTTAATGATGTGTTGTGGTCCTCATCCACATTTCCTTTACCCAATAACGAGGAAATGGTGAAACGGACGGATCCTGCTGATTTAGTGATTCCTTCGTCCAATATTGTGCGGTTTTAGATTTATTGAGCGAGGAACTGTAGTTGTCCGAATTACATTATCTGGACTGGGCATTACAGAGAAATCTTTTAAATGATTTTTAATAATAAAATATAAAAATCGCAATCAAGCCCCACAGGGTGTTAGTATTTCATCTTACTTAAAACTATATTAGTAACATGCAGGAATACTAAAAAGAAAAAAAGAAAATCACAATCACAGGAAGGTTTAACAAGCTTTGTAGACCCATCCAGCCTCTCTGCAAACACCTTCAGAATGCTGTTGCTGTTTCCCTTTCACTCGGGATATTACTAAGGCAACTTTCTTGACAAATTAATTACTGCATTGTTGGTCTAGTGGTCGCAAGCGCTACTGCTGCGCATGAGGTTCCGGGTTCGATTCCCAGGTTGGGCAAAGTGTTATCGAGTTTTTCCATCAGGAATTTCTCAGTAGCAACCACTGAGTCTGGATTTGTGCCCAGTTGATGGCAAAACACTCGCCCCATATTACATGGGATTTAAACATATAACTGGCGAAATATGGGTGTACTGTTGGGTACACCTCTGCCTAAATGTGAATTTAAATTTTTGGCGGATTGCTTGAGTTTTACTTTTCTTTGTAACTTCATCAGTGGACGTCAATAAGGTTTGTTTTCGCCAAAATTGCGCTTCCTCACCGGGAGCATTAGCCTCTGTTGTAACAATACAATCCAAGATTCGATTTTGTACAGAAACAAGTGAATCTGATCTGTTCGCTTTTAGAAAAACGACAAAAATTGATAATTTTTTTTAATGAAAATAATAATAAAAAAAAAAAAAGCTACAAAAAAGGGCAATGTTAACAGCTAGACATAACATTATTTTATCGATATTTTAAGAGCAGCGTTTACGGTAGCTTTTTATTTTGCAACAGTGGGCATAAAATATGTGAACCCTGACAACTCCGGATATGAAAACAAAGATGCCTGCCATAACAAGTAATGTGCGAGAGAGTATTAATATTTAATACATAGTTAGCACAAAGGGCTGTCGTGGTATAAATAATTATAATATTAATCAAGTTTGGAATGTTGTGAGAGACACGAGGTTCTGACGTCATGTTCATGTAGGACAAAATTATTACTTGAAGTTTCTTTAAATGTTGTTTAGAATTGTGAAAGTTGTGTCTTTAGAAGGGTCTTAGACTAGAACTTGCCTGAAGAGTTAATGTAACTCTTCAGGCAAGTTCTGCTTCTATGATCCACCTTTTTGATGAAGAAATAAACTTTTCTTATATACAGGTCTTCGCTATCAATGTGATAGCGAAGACCTGTATATAAGAAAGATCTTTATGGGAATGTCATGCAGGATCTATGACTGCTACAAATATTATAACTGTAGAAGTGCGGAAGAGCTCATTCCACCATCTCCCTTCTTCCATCGGGAGTCTAGACGTACTGCAAGTTACCACCCATACTTTGTCGATATTGCACAAATTCGCACGAAGTGCTTTGCTATTATGCGCACCGCCAAGGAGTGGAATACCCTGCCTACCTCAGTGTTCTCGAGTTCATATGACCCGAATAGGCTTCATTTGGGTTACCTACCATCTTTGACCTCTCATGTGTCCATCTCTGCCTCCATCAAGAGATTAAAGTCAAGAGTACTTACTAATAGAAAAAAATCATACATACAGTTATATGGACAGTTCAGTGGCCTTGTAATTAGCTTTTTGAATTGCCTTCTTCTAGTATAGAAAGAATACAAATATTGTAATCTAGAATGAGAAGACGAGAGAATGAGTGTTCAATGTTCATATTTTCATATCGAATTAAACGTTAAGTAACCTTGAACATATTGCCAGAGATACATCAAAACTAGTTCAAATATGTAACAAGCAAGACGAATATAAGAACAAAACGAATGTAGAGATAGACATTTATGACGGTATATTCCACCAACAAAGCTATATGCGTAACGAAATAGGCTAAAGCACCATCAGTTTCGCGATGCCCTCATCGGGATTGTGATCAGGATCGGGGTATCGGCAGGTCAAAGGGGTTAGGGGTCAATGGCAAAGGTCGGAAAACCGCGGGGAACTTCATTTGAATTGAAGAACTGGTGTGAATGCCTTTTGTTAGAATTTGAAATGGAAAATTCGAAATATAAATAATACTAGGCTAACTTTTGATTAATTCTTTGATTACTTTGAAGAATATTTACCTTTTAATAAACCAGTCTTTAGTTTGATCTTGAGTCATTCAATTTTGATTTTAAGTCATTTAAAAATAAGTTGAAAAGTTTTGGTATTGTGGCTACATTGTTGCTGATGGAAATTGTTGTTTATTTGAAGAATAAGCTGGGTTAATTTCGCCGTTATATTATATTTATTTGCTTCTGCGATTTGCACCTATACTCGATTTGAATATAATTATACTTACTTATGACCAATAAATTACTATGCAATACAAAATACTTATTTGATCTCAAACATTGTGTCACACATAAACCGGGGCAGAACGAGTAAAAAAAAAAATTAAATTCATGGCGACAATCGGGAAAAAAGTTCCCGTTTGTTGACAGTGAGGCATATAATATGGCACATATGTTCCCCAAAAAGAACTAGGCTGGCATGAGCTAAAGGTGGTAAGCATTTTAATAATTCTGGGTATAGGTACATTCTTCTAGTAATAAATACTTTCTTGGAATTATGCCCGCCTAGTACTGTTCGTAAAGTTACTGGCTCACTAGCAAAACTATACTAACACTACTCGATCTCATGCAATGTTTTTGAGTAACATTTTATTACTCAAAAATACGGTGGGGCCAACGGGAACAAGTTTTAATTATTTTAATCAATTCTTGCTGACCCCAGCAGTGGAGACACGGGTGGTGGGGTCAACGGGAATACACCTTTTTACTGCATAGGCTCTCGTTTGACCCCCATATCACCTGATTGTAAGCGCTGATGAATTCGACTATACTTGAAAACCGAGGTTATTAGCTGTCAGGAAAGATAGTACAGTTAATTGAAGAGGACCGAATACGTTTTGTGCCTTTGCTTCTTTTTAAAACTACTGCTTTGTGTGGTTTCCGTAGAATAAGATTACACTTGAAATCCCCGAAAAGTTCGACAACGGTGTAACGAAAGTACACCCAAAATTCGAGCGTATTTCTCAGTAGCAGCCCAGAGATTGGATTTGTGCCCGATTGATGGCAATAGGATCGCCCTCTATTACGTAGGACTTAAATATAACTGGTTAAATGGGGGTAGTAATATAAGAACCTACACTTCTGCCAAAACTCTCGTGAATAAGATGAAGCTTGAAGGCATATTATTGAAAAAAAAATCGTGTGAAGATTATTTTCCGTTAATTCTCCACTAAGTAACAAAGCGAGTCCACCTTATTCACTTGCAATAGAGGTAGTTATAAATCTCTAAGAGTTAGGTACCGCACGTTGTATGCCCGTGCATTTGTCAGGGACAGTCCCTTGTCGCTCCAGGGTGCGTCCGGGCAACTTAAATTAATAATATGTCTTCTATTGTAGGTTGCGTTCGTTTTAAGATGTTTTAGTTAAAGTCTGGGTAAATTATATTTGTGTTATATTTTTAATGAACTTATTCATTAACTAGCTGTTGCTGGCGACCTTCGTCCACGTAAAATGATTATAAAAATATTACTACCTTATTTGAATTTTGTTAACCATTACATGGGTTTTTTTTCGCACCGCAAGCTAATCCATTTTCTATCATAAAAGTAGAATAAGTTACTTCTTATAACACCAGCGTGCCCGATACATGGCAATAGGCTCGCCCACTATTACATCATAAATGGGATTTAAACATAACTGCCAATATGTGGGTGTACTTTTTTAGGTATGCATTTGCCTAACCCTTCGGGAATTACAGGCGTGATGTTATGTTACCTATATCATACATATAAGTATCAAAACAAAGATATTATACAAAGGGTCTATTGCTTTAGGCTATGCGTTGTCTGACAGTGAGTTTAAGATTACTTAGCCTTATTCCTATTATCAAAAGTACCTACGTACATACACTTCAGCCAACTTGTCTGTGCAGTCAGGAAAACACATAACTGAAATAAATGTACCAAGTTTGACATATCGATGATGAGACTGAGCAGCTTCTAACCGTATCTAGATAGACAGAAAATATACACTTATATTATTATATATACCTACTCATAAAACCGTATCTCAGTCATGAACATGTCCACTTATATACTGCCACATATCACACACACACACAACTATAGACGCACCCTCTAACACTCACTCATTCACCTAGCATAACACACAAAGAGAGGATCAGGCCACTATTACAAAGCTTTACAAGAGTACATACTATTCAATGATATTGATAAATGCAAGCATATAAGAAACCTTATTTAATCTAAATGGAAGGGCTTGGCGCTCTGTAAGCCAAAATATAGGTCCCTCCTAGTTCGGCTCCAGATACTAAAAATTTTGTGTACAAAATACTGTTCATAGCATTTATCTGTAAACTAGATTAAGTACTTTTTGTGAAAGAAAGAAATTTTTTTTTTCCTTTATTTATCTTTACACAAATCTTATATATTTTTAAATATTTCTTAAACTAAAAACAATATAAAAAACATTTAAAAATATAAAAAATTGTAGCCCACCGGTATCGGGAACAGGGTCCAAGCTACCGGCGGTCAGGGCTCCAGAGAGAGGAACCTCCTGACAATACGAGCCGTGTCCAGGAGTACCGCTTTCTGAATCAAACCCTTGATCCAGCTGCCTAACGAGAGCCTCCTCAGGTATTGGTCGAGGCTCTTGGCAATTAAGCCATGGGCTGATACAACTATCGGCACAATGATCGCTGAGTCCACATCCCACATGTCGACAACCTCGTGAGCCAAGTCAAGATACTTGATTTGCTTATCTTTCTCGGCTTTCACGAGGTTCCCATCATGCGGGACCGTTATGTCAACAATCATTGCACGCCGCTCTGATCGATCCACCACCACTATATCAGGCTTATTGGCTACAATAGTCCTGTCAGTTACGATGGATCGATCCCAGTACAATGTGATATTGCCATTTTCGAGAACTGGGTCGGGCACATACTTATAGTACGGTACTTCCGATTCCACAAGGTTGTATTTTAGAGCAAGTTGCTGATGGATAATCCTGGCTACAAGGTTGTGTCTATGCATGTACTCTCCGTTAGCCAGACGAGAACACCCGGAGATAATGTGACGGATTGATTCGCCTGGACGGTGGCATGCCCGACATATGTCAACCGTACCGTCCTTCACAATAAATCTCCGGTAGTTATTCGTCATCATAACTTCATCCATAATTGCACAGACAAAACCTTCGGTTTCTCCAAAGAGGTCCCCGGAACGTAGCCAGGCTACGGACGCTGGTAGGTCTACATCGGGCCCATGCAGGGCCCGGAAAAACCGTCCGTGAAGCTCCTTACTCTGCCATACTTCCATGCGGTCGTTAGTGTCAAGCACTACAGGTTTGCGCCAGTTCTCTTTAGCCAAGGAGAGCGGGGTGAGCCCCTTGTCCACTGCGACCACATCTCGATGCATCCCCACGTCGGTTTCAAGGAAATATTCCCTGAGACTGTATATCTCGCGATTGTGAAGAGTCTTAGCGTTTAAAAAGCCTCGACCCCCACACCTCCGCGGGATATACAGTCTCATAACAGAAGAACGCGGGTGATGCATTCGATATGTCGTCAACAATGTACGGACCCTCCTATCCAGGGCGTCTAGTTCTGTCTGAGTCCATTTGAGTATGCCGAAAGAGTACATCAGAACCGGCATGACCCAACCGTTGAAGGCACGCACCTTATTGCCGCCTGATAAAAGACTATTAAATACTTTTTTCAGACGGCCAAAGAAGCGCTCCTTCAACGATTGCTTCATGTCAGCAACATTGATGCCCAGCGCTTCCGACATACCCAAATACTTATAGGTTTCAGTTGCTGAGAGGGATCTAAGATTTATGGAATCCGAGAGCTGGGTTCCCACAGATTCCACAATCTCCCCTCGCTTTACATGCATGACCGCACATTTGTCCACACCAAATTCCATCCTGATGGCGCTACTGAAAGTTTCAGTTACTTTCAGTAGCTCCATCAGTTGCAAATCGTTGGGGGCAAAGAGTTTCAGGTCATCCATGTAAAGGAGGTGAGATATAACTTGACCACCTCTCCTCAACCGATAGCCTAGACCTGAATCCTCCAGCAGCGTGCTAAGAGGATTCAAGGCTAAGCAGAACCAAAGCGGAATCAAACTATCGCCCTGAAATATACCTCGCTCTATCCTTATCGGCTCGCTATTCCTCTAGATTTGCCGACATCCCGGATAGCGAAGGACTGTCCTCCATTGCCCCATACATGACTTCAGGAAGATGCGCAGAGTTGAATCAACTTTATACAACTCTAGCACCCTCATGAGCCATGTATGTGGCACCGAGTCATAGGCCTTCTTATAGTCTATCCAACATGTCGACAGATCCCTTCGGGAACGGCGAACCTGTTGACTAATGGCCATATCAATGAGGAGTAGCTCCTTAGTACCGCGGGACCCGTTCCTACATCCATTTTGAGAAGCGGACATTACAGAATTGTCATCAATGTGTTTGTTAATTTTAGCTCTCAAAATGGATGTAAGAACTTTATAGACTGTCGGAAGACAGGCAATCGGTCTATAATTTTTGGGCTCCCCAGTACTACCCGATTTATGGAGCAGGTGGGTTATCCCTGTTGTCAGGAACTCTGGCAGCGACCCTGACTCTAAGGCTGACTGGAACAGGATCGCCAGGCGAGCGTGCGACCTTGTAAACCATTTAATCCAGAAGTTGTGCAGCCCATCCGGCCCTGGAGATTTCCAGTTAGGTAACGGACGGACTGCACGAACTACGTCTTGGGGGCTGATAGTGATTGCCCCCATTTCTGGTACTAGATCGCACGCTCGCTCGACCTCCCGAGTCCATTCACCCTCGGTATGGCTAACAGGCACCGACCAGATGCTGCGCCAGAATGAACACATGGCATCATCATCCGGCAGGTGCGTGTCAGCCACACCTTGGTCGGGTCGCTCCCAAGCCCTATAAACCCACCTTTCATCTCTTTGGAATGTGCGATTCTGAGTGTATCGGTCCACCCGCCGCTTATACCTACGAATACGGTTTGCCCATGCATAAACTTTCTGCTTCAGGAAGTCGATGCGCTCTGTGACACGGGACATGTAGTCTCGAGCACTGATATCAGTCCCCGAGAACGCCCGCCTCACAAAACGCATCACTCTAGGGCGAGTATTGCCCTCCCTGAAGCAGATCAGTTTGCCGATGAGTGCTCTGGCCTCACCAATACGTCGTTCAATCCTGTACTGCCATGACGGTACGGCTGGTTTAGGTCGTGTAGCTCTGTCATCAGAAAATTTGACATGAGCTACACGACATGCCGCTACAGCCGCACAATACAGGACTGAGTGAGCATCGGTGAGGTTTTCGCAGTTATCAAAATAGTTTGACAACTGCGAATCCAGAACTGCCACCAGCACCTTATTTTTATTATGCATGGGCAAACGAGGTACGCGTGGTCTAAGATCGGGTTGCATGAACCGATATTCCCGAATCGCACCCTCCAAAGCACACCTCATTTCCTCATTGCACTGGGTACTTACATTAGTAACCATGTCATTACTCACGTTGTTATCGTGAGTTGGTATTATGGTAGACTGTGGTGGAACCACAGTCTGCGGCGGCGTGGCAATGACATGGCTACTCTGCATTTCAGTCCGCAAGCGATCAAGTACGGTGTCATCCAACATACCATTACGCTGGATGACTCGCACCTGATCCGACAGTCGTTGTGCCGACACGTTGACAGCTGGCTCAAGCACCTGAAACAGAGAGAGCATCCGAACACGGTACGCGGTCAGGTTGTTACCCCCCTCTGTAGCCCCATAGTATGCGCGCATGACATTTGCATTAATGGATTGCGTCCATCGCATGCGCGGCACACTCCCGCCGGGAGCTGGGACCCTATCAGAGGCCGGTGGGCCTCGAGGTCCTAAACCGTCCGGCGGCCGGCGTCCTCCTCGTCGACGAACAGGTGGTGGCGTCGTCGGCGGAGAGAAATACTCGTCGCTCGAGCTCGACGCAACTGCCACGGCCGGTGTCACAGCACTCACGATTGGGCTGGATTCCGGCGGCGGCGAGGCGGAGCTGAGCGACGGGTCCGGAGGCGATAGGCGTGCGCGTCGTGTAGCTGATCTCGTCAACATAATATCATCGTCATATCTTCATTTCTTTTATATATTTCGGAAAATTTTTGACACACAATGACACGTGTCAAATCAACGGTGTGGTTTTCTTTATTGGTTTCAATTTATTTTCATTGTAATTTTAGTATTTTTTCATTGATATTATTAAATAAAATTAATATTGTAAAAGGGTGGTATGATTCAAATCTTTCGGTATACTAAAACTATTTAAATTTAAGAAAATTTGGTAAATCCGATATGAAGACGTTTGCTTGACGTAAGTGTTGCCAGCTTATATAAATTAAATTAAAGAAAGAAAAAGAAATTTATTATTATAATATTATTATCGATGCATTTTTTAAAGTTCTTAAAATGCACATATTCGGTTTGGCAAGCGCATCGACGTAAGTGCGTGGGCTTTTATGTGGGTGCTAAATAATTGCTCGGATATTTGTTGTCCTATCATTTTCAAAGAGTATATATATATAGTTCATATTTATGATGGAATCCCAATAGGTAAACTTCCCACTTTCTTTAATTTGTCTTGTTGGTATTTATATCCACAATGTTTAAACCAAACTGCTAAATAGTGGCCATGTCTGTCTCAACAGCCAGTTACATTATGATTTCAAGATAAAATACTTGCACAAAACTGTCTATATCCCCAACATTTGTGCTGATTGCGCACGTGACACCGAAGTTCAAATGCTTTCATTGTAGAGACGTTTGGCCATCTGCCAAAAAATCTTCTCAATTCAAAAGAGAGAAAATTATTCAGAATTCAAATTGTCAATTCCAATCATTGATGGCCGCTTTGTGGCCAGGATTGTGGGTTCGATTTTTGAATGGGGTTAATTTTTTCTTGTTTCCTTATTGGTGAGAATAATATTGGGTTTAATTGTGTAACAGTTTATATCAACGATATTATAGAACTTATAACAAGCGTTATATGCTTTGACAACTGTGGGAATGCAATCCCAGTTTCTGATTAAAACACAACCTTTAAAATCTGTGTGATTGCTCGATCCATGGTGTTATTTGCCATGGTGGTAATTGTCTATGTACAGAGTTGAAGGGGTCATACACATGACTGTATGGTCAGTGGGTCGTCTTAGGGGCGATCTTCTCTAATATTCGGTGCTGAAATAAAAGATATTATGATAATTCTAATTCTATTTAAGCCTTTGGAAATGCTGGCCCATAATAAAGTGTAACTAGCCTCAACTTGACAGTGTAACCATACTGACATCATTTTATAAAAGCACTCAATACACACCCTCATCAATGGTGTGAACATTGCAGAATAAGGGGAACACCATGACGTACACTGTACGTGTGCAGAATGTAAGGAGACATGTTTTGTTTAATTTTTGTAAAAAGTATGGAAAGTGCTGTTCATTTGATGACAATGCAGAATAATGTATGGAGTGTTTCTTTTTTTGTTTTTGCGAGGAAATAAGATGAATGGGAATCTGGGGTGAAAGTCACTGGCAATATACTAATATATATTATGTTATGAAAAAATATGATTACAGTCACATAATAATAATTGATAAGAGTAGATAATACCCTCTTAGAAAGACAGCCTTTATCTCAGCAGTGGGAACATTCGAGGTTGTTTAGGTTAACTTGCTAAGCTTCTAATTCGCTCTTAATGTTAGATTTACTGTGTTGTGCAAACTGCAAAATAAAAATGTTACAAATTCCTTCGTGCGTTACTCGATTTCAAACTTCTTCATGGAAGCACTCAAAAGCAAATTCCTTTGGTTTTTAATGTGAATCTCGACGCTCTGTTTGAATCTCGTTTGAATTTCGAAATCATTCGTTTTTTAAATTAATTAACCCCGAGAACTCGATTCTTTTTGAATTCCAAAGTGATGTCGAAAAATAACACAGAAATTCGAACAATAACAACTCTATACAAAACATAGACAACTCTGTCACTGCAAAACCTCTTGTTTTATTCCAGTTCTATCTCCAAAATCTGTAGCAAACAGCTTCCGAATTCAGAAGCTTGTTGCTCACTTGGGCCAAATAAATCCTCTCTCATGTAAGCCGCTATTCGTCACAAAGACCCCTGTCATTTGTGTCGGTATCGCTTCGCACTACCCGGGACGTGAACGAAATATTGAAGCTGTGAGATCTCAATCGGGCACTTGATTACTGTGTTTTCGTCATAGTTGGGTCAGTTAGAAGTGGTGTGGAGTTAGGGTGGTTCATGGTGGCTGGAATAGAATTTCTAATAACGGAATGCTGTATGGAGCGGATGTGTATAATGTATGATATCTAGATCTGGCTCGCGAGGTTGTCCACATGAGGGACATGAGTGTAGCAGTCATTGTGCCAATTGTCGTGTCGGCCAATGGCCAATAGCCTCGACCAACATCTGAGGAGGCTCTCGATTGGCAGCTGGATCAAAGGCTTGATTCTGAAAGCAGTACTTCCAGACACGGTGTGTCTTGATAGGAGGTTCCTCTCTCAAGAGCCCTGACCACCAGTAGCTCGGACCCTGTTTCCAATTCTGGTGGGCTACTATTTTTTTATATATTTAAATGTTATTAAGGTTTTTTTTAAGAAATATGTATAAATATAAAAAAATATAGCATGGCATAGCAGCAGCCTATAATGTTCCCACTGCTGAGACACAGGCCTCCTCTCTTTGAGAGGGAATGGGCTATAATGCACCACGCGGGCCCAGTGCGTGTTGGTAGATGTCACATGTCTTCGAATTTTAGGTTCTAGGACATGCCGGTTTCATCACGATGTTTTCCTTCACCGTTTTGAGAGCAGTGGTGATGAAATAAATTACACAAAGTAATACGCCTGCCTGGGTTCGAACCCACGACTTACTGCTCGTAAGTCGGGACCGCCACCACTGGGCCACCGCTGCTCTCCTGAAAAAAATAATATAAAAAAATAATATGTATAAATATATGCCAGCCTATTACTGGCCCACTGCTGGGCAAAGGCCTCTTCTTATATAGAGTAGGCACGAGCATTAATCACCATACTCTTGCTCACGATGTTTTCCTTCACCGATGTCCAAGATAAACTTACAAAGTACATATAATATGGTATGAAAAAGTCACATTGGTAGTTGGCCGGATTTGAACCCACAAATTCCTGCATAAAAGGCGAGGCCTTAACCTCTTGAGTCATCACGACATTTGAGCGGATTTGTAGGCCTGTTACATGGGACTTCAACATACTTACCTGGCGAAATATGGGTGTCCTTTTAGAACACCTCTGTCCAACCCTTCATTTTGATTTATGTGATGTTATGTTATGTAAGAGAATGGTTAATTTTGAACAGGGACCTGAGACACAGTCACTGGTATGCTGCAGTGAAAAGTCCACTCGGAATATAACAATGTTAGTTGATCTACAAAAGGTCAGTATAATAATGCTGTAAAGTGTAGAAGAACAGATATTTGTTAAGGTTCCGATTTTATGAAAGTTTATCTCAAATAAGTAACGTTTAAGTTATAAAAGTGTGATATCTGGGGTTACATTTTTAAAGTATAAAATGACTTGCACATTTTTTTTTTTTTTAATAATAATAAATTATTTATTGCCCAAAGAATGAGAAAATACATGACATGTTACATAATATCAGGCGTATGAGTTCTTATTTG
Organism: Noctua janthe; assembly: GCA_910589295.1. Classification (NCBI taxonomy): domain Eukaryota; kingdom Metazoa; phylum Arthropoda; class Insecta; order Lepidoptera; family Noctuidae; genus Noctua; species Noctua janthe. Next base: position 3,009,528 of record OU342556.1, on the reverse strand, counting down.
CATTAATTTTATGAATAATGTCCCCTATACTAGGAAAATCCTGTATTATAGGATATACCTATGATATGCCTACCTGATAAAAAGTATATTTTCTATGTAAATCCAGGTTATAAACTATCTGTCTGTCGAATTTCATATTGATCCGTTCTTTAGTTTTTGCGTGAAAGAGTAACAAACATCCATCCATCAATACATTCTCTCAAACTTTAGCATTTATAATAGTAGTAAGATAAGATTCTGATAAAACGCATTTCAAACTTTTAACACTAAAAACTTTAGCCGATGACTGTACACTATTAAATAAAAATACTACTTCACTCAAAGTCAAAAAGGAACACAAGCTCACTCCGACTATTTATCTGTACACATGTACAATGTTTGCCCAACGAAAGCAGCTGAGCAAACCTCGCAATAACGTAACACAGGAAATAGAGCGTAATCAATTTGCCAGGGTACAACATGGGGTACAGAAAGTAAACGTCACAGGGTCAGTGGGCAAGGGTCACTATTTTTGGGACACACAGGGGAAAATAAAAGATGGCGGCGTATGTCTATTGAACTGTCAGTTTGGGATTTTCAATTCTTTTTTTTTTGTATTTGAAAATGGAACTCGGTGACACGAGTGAAGTGGCCTGTTTGGGTTTTTGGTGAAATAGTGTAGTCTGAAAGAAATTATTTATATGTCGGATATGTCAGGATTTATTCCGTTAGGGTCGTACACTATGTGGACAGGCGATGGGTTTCGTGCAATGAAAACACACTGGGTGCGATACATTGTTTCTATTAAACTAACAAAATACTTGAAATTACAACTTTACACAATTACACGGGGCACAATTAATCGGGTACAGTTCCAAGACGTCTCAACTCTGCCGCAATCTGACTCTGACTGTCCTCCTCGCCTCGAGCTGTAAACATCAGCGCTCTGTAGAAGCCACGCTGTGGTGTGGGTAGACTTGTAAGTAGGTCGCGTGACCTCACCACCAGTGCACTTGCGATTCATTTTATGTCCGTACTAATGACCGGATCTGACATATAGTAGTAGTTGTGCTGGGGAATGAAGAATGATGTGTCAAGTCATCGTGGGTAGCACCACTGATAATTGTGAAATGTATTGTATTGTAATGTCACTTATTTGTTTTTCAGTGCCCTAACAGGCTGCATATTTGAAACTTTTAATCACACATACTTCATACATCTATGAGTCAGTTCATAATAAAATTTAATTATAATTGTTTTGAAATGTAGCTATTAACTGATCAGCCTTCATAGTCATCGACATTTTTCTTGGGATAACCCAAAATAAGCTGGATTTTTGCAATAACCCTAAGTAAACGATCACGAAACGGCTTGTTCATGTGATTACAAAATCCTTTGCAATAATCCGGTCCGTTGCAATAATCAAAAGATTTTCGGAAAGATTATTTTTTTCTAATGTTCATGAAACATTTTTTTTCGTTTTCATCGTTAAGTAACGCTGATCGAAAGTCATTCTGTCTAGGATATTTGTCCGAATGATAACTTACCTGAACTTAATTTCACATAATATCGCATGCCATAAAATTGAAATCCCTGAATACAATATGCCCTAAATCCGTTTGTCATAAATATTAACGACTATGTGACGCGCACTCGCTACGCTCGCATTTTACATTACACACCCACTTTCTGTCACAAATATTGTCGTAGCTCCGCCGGCCTTCGGCCTAAGCTCCTCACGCCAGCTAGCAAGACTTTTAGGATAATTTTTAGGAAACATACTGATTGCCCATGCGTTTCGGTAATAATACACATTATAATGTAACACAATACTAAGGACATATGACTTTATTTCAAGCAAAATTAGGAGATTCATTTATTATAGTACTCGATATTATCACAAAATACTTTTAGAAGTAAAACAAACGAATCTTTAAACATTATGGTTACTGAAACTTATAGCAAACGTGTCATGGATAATGATTTTCGGACAAAAAAAGAAAGTGAGTACCATTAAAAGCACAGTTACCTAGAACTGTAAAACCAAACCGTAAATACGAAACTTCTGAAAAATACAATTGCTTTTTGAAATACATTTTGAAGTTACGACACTCCATTGCTCAAAACTCCGATGTGTATGTATGTGAAAAAGTTTTTTATTTCTATCTATTTGTTTATAACTGGTTCCGTGTGTGCTAATGCTCAATATTCGAGCATTCAATTTCGGGTAGTTTAGTTTTTACAATCAATTTCGACCTGAGGTTTTCTATAATTTTTTGGAAGCTTGCGAGCTATAGGCCGACCGCTTTAATGAGTCCTCCGCCCTACCCCATCTAAGGCACACTAAGCGCCCCGAAAATCCTAAGAACATCTTATAGGTTTTTTGCTTTAAAATAACCATAATCCACGTAAGTATTACGATACTTATTAAACCAATACGTGATCAACCTTCAGAATATTCCATTTAAATTGATACCTTCGCGAGGACTCATTAAAGCGGTCGGTCTATAGTTAGTATTATTTTAATATGTATTATGATTCAGATATTGCATTTATTAACATACTTAAAAATATTTTTTTCAAACTATTTAGTGACTAGCGGAATTTGTAAAATGTTGAAAGAGCTTCTTCGTAGTTGAAAGTATGCTAAAATTAACGTATTTTACGCTGAAATTTTCCAATACTTATAGGTACCTACATAGATTTTAATTGCAATTATGTTGAAATTGTTTGTAAACAACCGGTAGGAAATTCTGCTAAGATATTTCTACCGCATTCCAGAAAGGTATTTTTGAGGGAGTATTCTGGAGCTCAATAAAATGTTGATACTTAAGAGCTTCCTTTAATTTTGCGTTTTAGATCCAAAATAAGTGAACATGTTTTTTGGTGACAGTCCAGTCATGTGTCTGGTCTTCTTCTTCTTTATCATGTGGTTAGTGTCTAACCTGGTGTCAGAGTTTGTATGCCACCCATGAGCCTCTCGTGGCTTTAGATGCCGTCACGAAATATCTCTGACGTAATATCTGATATGACTGGTTCGACATAACATTTATATAATTTTGACCATATCATCTTCTAAGCGTTAATTAAGTAGGCCCAGAACTGGGATGCAAGTTTGGCACCTTCAGTAAGTCTTCCAGGTCAGCCATGGCAGCTCATGTCCAGGTGGGTGTTTTTTAGCAGGTGTAAAATACAATATTAGGTATGAGTATCAACGTTTAACTCACAACATCAATCTATTTTATAATTTACACTGATTTAGAACACAAAATTGAATTTCAAATTCATTTCACCGCCATTTAAAGCCGTTCCTTTGTTCGTACCATCTGCATTCTAGCTATATATTTTACAAGCAACAATTAAATTGTCATTGGCAATAAATGTGTACTGTATTTCAACTATACCACACTACGCTAATTGTCCGGACAATTAGCTAAACAGCATGCAATGTGATATTACAGCTTTCCAATGTGAAAACAATATGTAATTTGGTATAATACACTGAAACATACATAGATATGTACCATTTCATTTATGTAAAATGATGATGTGTTGTGCTTAACAATCATTATGGATAAATATTTGAAACTTAGTACCTTAAACTTATATTGTCACTTACGGGGTATCTTCTGTGATAATCCATTATACTGAGCTCCCGATATTACGAAGCTGTTGCCAGCGCCATGAGCGCGGGATGACTTATATGTATAGTATGCTGATTATATTTTATACACTACCTATGACAAATTTTAAATAAAATTAAAAAAAAAAAAATAAGTTAATAATTTGTTAGCAATTTATTATAATTTTTTGTATAGTTCTCAAATACAATCTGAGTTCTGAAGAAAAGGTTCAAGAACCAGAGCAGCAATTTTCGTATGTCCCGTTGACACGTCGTACTCTTCCATTTTCCGCTCATTTGTTGGCACTGAGAAACGTTTACATTTTTGTCAGAATCCGATTCATTGGCACGAGTTTGGACGTTTTTCGTAACTTAAATACGTCGATTTTTAAATTAAAAATACTCGTTTCACATATAATATTTACATAATTTTTAGAATTTATTTATATCTCTGGATAATTTACAGATTGTGCTTGTTGCAAACAATTAAACTTAAATGTTGTAGGATAACTGTATTTTCGATTAAAAAATCGACGTATTTACGTTACGGAAAACGTCAAAAGTCGTGCTAATGAATCGGATTCTGACAAAAATGTAAACGTTTTTTAAAAACAGATATTGGTATTAGCCGGCTGTACCTAGGTGCGGCCGGTAGTAGTTTGTTAAACTTAAGTATATCCTTTTTATTGCTAGGACACACTAACAAAATGGATTAGGTTAGGTTAGGTTAGGTTAGAACTGTGACAAAACGCGCTAAATCCAAATTGGTTGCTTCAAACCTCCAAATTTAAAGCCGCACCTAGGTATAGCCGCCTAAAACCAGGTGTAACCTTACTTCGGCTTTTAGCTGTAACATATCCACAATAAACCCGAATTTCGAAAAAACTTCACTATTTTTCATTAAAAATGTCTGTTAAAATAATTGCAAATTAAACCTATCAGTACATTTATAAACTCGATTCACTTCACTTTCACTTTTGACAAACGCTCGATACCGGAATAGGGTCACAAAATTAATTAATTCCGTAGAAAATTGGAGCCCGGTCTTCGATCCTAATAATATTTCATGTATTAAAGTAAAGTTCTATTTAAGATCAAAATTTGAGCAATTCTTCGAAGAAAGTTGAAACATGTTCGTGGTGGTAAAAACAAATTAGCTTTGGCTAGTAATCTATAGTGGTTTACTTATTACATTATTGCAATTATATTTTCAGTGTTTTGTTGCACAGCACTGAAAATATGTAGTAAATAGACCCCCCTCCCCTCCAGTAATGTATAATTAATATAATATAACATTTATCATCTTTCGTGTTTTTTTCTTCGATTAAATATAACCAAGTTTTAAAAGATTTGATTCAAAATTATATTTATCACGGTTTGGATTCAAGAGTTCAAAAATGACCTAGTAATTCTGATACTACCATGTACACGACCAAAGTGTGTTACTTTAAGCCAGCTTCTAACACCTATAACCCTTCAGTCTTCAAAACAACGCTCATTTCATTGCAGACCTCATAGGTAAGATAAGAAAGCGATTAAGAATGGGAAAGGCAGGCAAAAAAATAAAGGTAGGTACTTGTATTAACCTACATTCAGAAAATAGTAAAAGTCTCAAAGAATAGTCTTTTAAAAAGAAAACGAGTAAACACTAGAGCCTTTTTCCTAGCTGAACTTTTTCTTTTTAGTTTTCTCAATTCCGTTTCTTTTACCTACTGACCTTTGAACTCGCGCTTGACTTGTTCTATACTTTCGATAGTGATTTTCTTAGGCAACGGTAAAGAGGTGCTAGCTCATTTTGACTTGGAAAAAGTACGTCTCGAGAACACACTAGTGTTCTTGGAGAAGCATAGATGTCGATATTGGCCGATATTTGTTGCTGAGATGTCAATAAACGCTCATTGTAGCTTATTGTAGTCTGAGTACTTAATACTATGTGTTATAGGGAGAAAATATGTTTTGGTAATTTTGCGGTAGGTTAATTACTTGTTAAAGATGGTCAGTGACCAAAAGAAGGTACTTTTCAGGAACCATTTACCACAGACTCTTCATTTTCAAACTCTTTTTCAAAATCATTCGTTTTTTAGCTCTATCTTTGGTAAAGGAAAACATCGTGAAGAAACCAAACATGCTTGAGAGTTAATTCTCGCTATAAAAAATCTGACACCAGGTTAGGCACTAAACACATGAAAAAGAAAAAGGAGGCTTAATTTTAAACGCTCAACAAAATACTGATTAAAAATTCAGAACTAATATATTATCAGCGATCAATTTAATATTATAGTGTAAAAACACTTAATAATGGACTTTAATCATAACACCACAAAGTTAAGTCTACCAATTTCAAAGTCCAGTTACAGCCCACCACGTATTCTACTCACCTCGTAAAATAACATAGTCATGAACATAAAACAACAATGGAATTACCGGAGAGGATTTTTAAACGCGCATAAAATGTGTTCGGAACTGATAAAGTGGAATCTAAAAGTTATAAGGGTAATATATTGAATTCCTTTTAATATGGCCTCTTGTTACACCGGTTTAGTTATTGGAAACTAGTTTTCTGCCGTCATGATGAAACGGTTACCTACACAAATATTTCTCGGACAGGGGATGATGGATGAGGCTAAATATAGTAAAACCAACCAAATTTTTGTATCGATATTAGAGAAGGTAAGAGGAGCTCATGGCTAAATAATAACAGCCGCTCGAGTCGATCTGCAGGTTAAGCAAGGCTTGCCTTGGTTGGTCCGTGGATGGGTGACCATCCATTACGGCGGCGGCGGTTTTTTGGCGGTCTATGGGCCTCAGTTGTCTGACAATAAAATTATTGATTGATTGATTACATACCGAGTTTTCTCCGTGCCTCGGAAAGCACGTTAACCTGTTGGTCCCGGCTGTCAATTGTAGATCTTTGACTGTATTTACAGGTAGTCAGTTGCCCGAAAGTCTGACAACCAGTCTTACCAAGGGGTATCGTATTATCTAGTACTAGCTGGTTTTCAGCTGCATCCGGTTAGACTGGAAGCCCTAGACAGATGTTAATTACAGAAGGTAAATAAGGAAGATAGAGTAGCTAGATTTTCTAAAATTTAAGTATTAAAGAGAAAATGAAAAAGAAAAGTTCATTATTTAAAATCCAAATGACTTTGATTCCTAACGGCTGTAGCAGATTACGAAGGAGATAACGATAAACATGATGAGAGTACTTAGATGTCTATTTATTTTTTTATTTATTTAAGGAAACACAAATATTAGCACAATTAAAATAAGTCACAATATCATAAATTTAACATTTTAAAACAATTATGCTACCCACTACGTTCTCAACAGATTACAATTTAAAGAATTTTAAACTAGCTAGTAACAACACAAATACAATACCTATACAACGGTCATTATCCTGGAACTAATAATTATGTCTTCTTATAAATTGGCGAGAAGTGGCGCAGAACTGGACCGATGAAAGAAATATGTAGATAGCTAGCCGGTACAAACTTTATTCCTTGTTTACATCGTAGAAGATTGGCTAAGCCTAGTTTCAATTCCACTCATTTCAATCTTATCTTTTAACCGTAACGTACTCGTTAATTTTACGTACCTTTTGTGTCACGTTACGTATGTGACACAGAACGGTGTAACAGCCTCCCGACATTGTCTCCACGAGATTTAAAATCACTTTTGTTGAATTTCCTCATCTCACACGGGTATTCACAGGACCATACGTAATAGTATTTGTAGTAAGAGTAATAGATTTTCTTTGTTGAACATTGAACGTATTAGAAAGGATTGTAGGAATTGTTCGCTGATAGCTTTAGAGTTCTACCTTCAATAATTATTCGTTTGATCTTTTGTTTTTGGTTCAATTTTAATTTGCGGCTTGGAGCCATGATCTGATAAAGGTCGCGGAAATCCGCTGGATGCAAGGACCACGGGCCGGTCCATGTGATAACGCCTTAGGGAGAAATATATCCAGCTCAGTGGGCGTCTTTCAAAATGATGATTAATTATTCATATTTGTCGTGCATATTTCGCCTTTTCTGGTGGTTGGTTGGTTTATTTTCTAGGTGTTTTCACGTTTTTTTTTTATCTCTTATTACGAAGAGTTAATAGCAGCAACCAGTCTTATCAAAGTCTTATCGTATTACTCAGGTATAACTGGGTTATGGAGGTCAGAACGGCAGTCGCTCGATGTAAAATACTGGTATTCAGCTGCATCTGGTTAGACTGGAAGGCGACCTCAACATAGTTGGGAATAGGCTAGGCAGATGATGACGAAGAGTTTGTATGTTTCATCAGACACCCAATAAGAAAGGATGCTATGTTAATTGTTGAATATTTAAGGACAAAAGTTTTCAAGTTTGTTGAATTATTGTAAGCCCCAACTTTTGCCTAACAATTTTGTGTTGAGTTGGATCCCTAAAGCACAATATTTTTCAGCCGTATTTATGTGCATAATTTAACACTCTTTATGGTGTTGCTCAAGTTACCAAGGACCGTCCCATAGCATCCCATGAGGGTCGTTGACAACTAAACGATGGTAAAAGGGATAACCGGTAGAAACTACGTAATGACGTATAGTATATGAGTAAATGAAGTTCAGCTTTTCAGTTTAATAACGTGAAAGATTTCAGAGACGATTTACCCCACTTAACATGGTTTGTTAACTTTTTAATTTTTTTGGTTTACACAATATGGCGTCTGGTTGTCACCATATTGAATTTTTATTACTGTTATGTCTTAAGTGATATTTGCAAGATTAAGACAAATTGATTGACGTAAGAATCATCAAAATCGGCTCACGCGTTTTATCTCTATAGCGCTACAAAGGAACAAAATGGGCTGATAAACATTCACATGTCGGGTAATAATAAAAAGTATACAAAAGCGAAAGTGGTGTATAACCATTGAATATAGGTTAAGTCACTTAATTCTTTTTGTTGGATGCACTGACCTGCCAACTTGTTACTGACAAAATTTTGTGTACGTCTACCACCACGCCTGTAATCCCCCAAGGGCTAGGCAGAGGTGTACCTAATAGTATGCCCACATATCGCCAGTTATGTTTTTAAGCCTCATGTAATTGGGGGCGACCCTTTTGCCATCAACCGGGCACAAATCCAGACTCCTTGGCTGATACTGAGAAATTCCTGATGGAAAAACCCAATAACGCTTTGCCCGATCCGGAATTCGAATCCAGGACGTCATGCTCAGCAGTCGCACTTGCGACCGCTCGACCAGCGAGTCTGACCTAAAGATGATAATGCTGACTTAGATCAAATACAATCCTGACTTAGTCAAAAACTTCTTACGGCCAGAAACTGTAGGCTTTTAAAACCCTTTGGAAATGGACTGTAGCTTCTACACACGAAAGTACATCATCATCATCATCATCTGCCTAGCCTTTTCCCAACTATGTTGGGGTCGGCTTCCAGTCTAACCGGATGCAGCTAAATACCAGTATTTTACATGGAGCGACTGCCTATCTGACCTCCACAATCCAGTTAGTACTGAAAGAAAGTACATCTTACTAATATTATAAATGCGAAAGTTTGTGAGGATGTATATGTCTGGATGTTTGTTACTTTTTCACTTAAAAACTACTAAACGGGTTTGGATAAAATTTACTACACACAGTACAGTTTATAACCTGTATTAATCCATAGGATACTTTTTAGCCCGGTAGTATGATCCCGTGAGACAATTACCGAACTCCACGCGAGCGAAGCCGCAGGCAAAAGCTAGTAATTAATATCCCCACACCTTCCAGTGCGAGTATGAGACCATTCTTACATAGTCCTGTAGGTTCGTCCACTATCACACACTTGTTCATTATACGCAGTCCAATTGGGAGTACTTCAATTGTCGCTTCCATAGATTCTTATTCTATGGCAATGAGTTTATATTGCCAAACTGAACCGTCCGTGATGTATGGCGTACCTGCCACATTGAGGTAAACTATTGGTCATTTATTTACTAATTTGGACTACTGTGCACAGTAAATGTAGGGGGAATTCGCAGGTATGTACAGGGCACTTTTAAACGTAGCTCACATATAACATGACGCCTGTTATGTAATCCCAGAAGAGTTAGATTTGTACTTATACAGTCTTCTTACCTTTTATCTTAATTTGACGGAGACCTATGTTTTGGGAGTATTTTTATGAATTTACGTGAGCTCTAAGTGTGGTCCCCAGATTGCGTAAGGCGTTGCCATTCTTCTTTAAGGTGGAAGTGACAATAGCCCGCGAAATTATTAATAATTTTCTTATGTTTTTTTACAAAATGCAGGTCGGTGTCAGGCTGTATTTTAATTAAAATATGATTCTCGACCGTAAAAAATATGGCTTTATTGAGTTATAATCATTAAAATCATCAATAAAACCCTATAAGTTCATGTTATCCCATTGAATGACTATTTCATGAAAAAGTCATGAAAGGAAGAAAAAAAAAACATTTATTCGTCGTAAGGATATTAATTTCACCAGTTGTCTTTAAGAACCCAAGCTATGCTTTCAGCTGTCACCCTGTAGACCAACGAGGTAGTTATTACACCAACCAAATGCTTTATCGCCCTAATATTGAACGTGGTCATTTGCCTAGACATTGATTTCAATTTATTTTTACAAAATTTCCAAAACTATTACAATAAATTGACAAAATGAGATGATTTTTTTTTTGTTTTACATCTTCAAAACGGGGAAGGAAAACATCGTGAGGAAATGTCCTAAAACCAAAAATTCGAAAATATGTGACATCTACCAACCCGCACTGGGCCCGCGTGGTGGATTATAGCCCATTCCCTCTTATAGAGAGGAGGCCTGCGTCCCAGCAGTGGGCACACTAATAGGCTGATTATGCTTTATGCTTATACATCTCCATAGTAGTAGTACCTTAGTAAAGTTTCAATTGTAGAAATTAATGTCAAAAGTGATAACACAGTTGACCGTACTTTACCAGATGAAACCTTACACATTCAAAAGGAGCTCTACTTCTAACTGTAGAGCACTTAAAATCAACTTAATAAATAGTAGTGTATTATTTGACACTTTCACCTACTAAGCCTTTAAAACTTTGATTGAAGTAAAGTGCAAAAGATATAAAAAAGAAGAAAGAACATATTCCAAGAAACAACTCAGTAGGTAGAGTCCTTTTGACCGCATTCCCGACCTCTATAAGAAAGCAAACAATCGTCTCGTCGTCTAAATCTCTACATAATACAAGTCGACTCTACTTAACTCTATGTAGAGTCAAAAAGTACTTTTATAACAAAAGAATCGTATACGTTTCATTTCGCGTAGCTATTTGCAGTTTTACGAAAGGCTTTCGACCCAAAATGCGAATTTTAATAAAAATATATCGGTTATACGGTTTCGGAGCTGAAAACAAGGGCAAAGGTGGAGTGAGGTGCTTATTATTGTATTATTCGATATTACAATTATTATTTTGTTGTTTTTTATTACCTTTGTTTATTTCTATACAAATCAACTACATTTTTAAATATTCCTTAGAAAAAACAATATAAAAAACATTTAAAAATATTTAAAAAATAATGTTTTTTTATTATTATTATTTTATTGTTTGATTTGACTGCCTCGCTGGTCTAGTGGTCGCAAGCACGACTGCTGAGCATGAGGTCTTGGGTTCGATTCCTGGGTCGTGCAAAATGTCTTTGAGTTTACGACACAGCCGTCAAATGTCATTATTCACAACAAATCCAGTAATATAAGTGTAGTAAAAAAGCATCAAGACGACGAAGCTTGAAGAGCTCACGGTAATCTTCTCAGATATCTTGAAACCGCCAATAAAATTAATCAGAAAATAACACTATCAAGTCAGTCACCCAAATGCAAACACTTATAGACCGACCGCTTTAATGAGTCATCCGCCTTGCCCCATCAAAGGCACATTAAGCGTCCGCGAAGTCCTAATAATATCGCACAGGTTACTTGCTTTAAAATAACCATAATAAAAAATAAATGTGTTTTAATTCAGGCATAATACCCATATACAACAAAAAATAATAAGAATAAATAAATCCACGTAGGTATTACGATACTAATTTAACCAATACGTGATCAACCTTTAGAATATTCCATTTAAATTGATACCTTCGCGAGGACTCATTAAAGCGGTCGGTCTATAGTTAGTCTTTTGGCCCTAAAATCCTCACAATTTTATCAAAACAATATCCCACAACGCATTTAAAAATACTATTTCCACTCTTTTCACGGAAACACTTTTAACTCCCGAATAATAACTGGCTTAAAACGTATGAATGAACAAAGGAAATTAAAAAAATCTGACTACCCTAGTACCCGTTATAGCCATCCTGGCAGCTTTCCAAAAAGTTCTGGATGGAGATAATCTTGAAAATTTAGCCGTTCGTATAGAGTAGTTGGAGAATGGAAGTCACGTATGGGTGGCGTGACGTGCATTCCAGGTAGCCCGCGTCTGGGTAGAAGCCCAAGTGTAGGATACCTAGAAGGATTAGCTAGGGAATTGATAAAGTGTTGAACGCTGGATTGGGTCTTGATTTGGGAATGGGTTGTTTCCTGTTCTGCTTAACCTTTTGGGAATTGTAGGCGTGATGTTATGTTGTGTGTTCTGTGTTGGATAGTTTTGCTTTCCAATTCCTGTAATGAACCTCAACATAAGGGCAATTAGAGACCTTTATTAAGTTACCAATCGGTTCTTTGGTTTAAATGGCGATGCTGGCTCAGTTCTACTGAATATTGGTTTTTCATTTGATTTGCTTTCAACTGGTCTCAAAATGTTGAAGGAAGTCTTGGTGAGTAAACTTGTCTATCAAACTGTCTTAGACAGCGTGTGTCACAACAAATATTATTGGAGATATCCACCATTCCACGTTGGGCCCGCGTGGTGGATTATGCCTGGGTTCGATTCCTGGGTCGGGCAAATTGTTGTTGGGTTTTTCATCAGGAATTTGACAGTAGCAGCCACGGAGTCTAGAATTGTGCCCGGTTGATGGCAATGGGTTCGCCCCCTTTAAAACATAACTGGCGGAATGTGCTCGCACTCTTAGGTACACCTCTGCCCAACCCTTCGAGGAATTTGGTGTGATGTTATGTTTAGGTAATAAATCATCAGTGGACACTTGTCTTGTGATTGTGTTAAGTTAGGTAATCCTAAAACCTAATTCACTCGGTTCATTATTCGCTCATTTTTGCTATTACAGACCAATACATTTCACAAAATGCTTTCATAATACACCCCTCACAAACATACGTATAAAAATCCCTACATTTATCGAAACACCTGATCGGTCCGATCTCGCTGACATTTTAGGGTTCCGCACATTAAAAAAAATGTTATTCGGGTAAATATTTTGAAGGAGCTTCGATACGCAGAACCACGGAATTTGGTTGATTAATAAATACCGGTTTGGTAGAAATAATTGCTTGGATATTTCGGTACAATTATTTTCTGTATCGCATGTGTGTTTTTGACATGACATATTTTGGGCTGTTTGATATAGATTATCAGTTGATTGGTTTTTCTATTGATACTGAATCAAATTTTTGGTTTTATTCACTCATGGTTGAAATGGAAATTGAACAAGATTTATGCTGTATATTTATTATTGTTTACAGTTTTGGTTGTGAATGTTTTATGGTCAAATGACTAGTTTTTGGTACTGTTTTTAAATAGGTCATATTGTCAGTAGCCATGTATGTGATAAATGATGTTTATTTTGCAAATAGGTTTTTACAAACACTTTTACATGTCGTATTATTCAAAACAAGTCATAGTCTCTTTTAAGGTCCAGACATAATCTTGATCAACTCACATGAGCGCCGATAAGTGTCTGCGATGGTCTTTTTATGAAAAAACCACAGAGATTTAAGAGGACCTGTCCAGCCAATGCAAGCATTTGTCAGTTATCGTGTAGCTCGAATCATAACTCAAGGAGTTCAACGACACGACGAACAATACCAAAGAAAGGACATTTGTGTAGGTCGCATAAATACTCAAACTGCCAGACAATCGTTAAGTTATTGGTATAGTCGCCATAACTCTTAGTCATCCGCATTGTGCATTCAGTCTAACCCTACTCTACCTTTTTAAGGTGGTCGGTCCACCTATCTCGCTGGTGTCCCACACAAAACTTGCCAAGACAAGGTCGCCACTCTCCGACTCTTCTGCTACACCGGTTGTCAGTCCTTCGACAGATATGGCCAACCCACTGACACTTGAGCTTGCTAACCCTACAAGTTACATCGATGTCGGAGACACTGACACCGGTTCTCCAGTGCGGCTGCAGAAATATGTACAGGTAAATTAAAAATAGTTTGTCGGCAAAAATCTCCAAAAAATACGAAAAACAAATGACAAACCAGCCCTTTTTATTTCAGTGCAGTCATCGAGTCAACTACGCATGACGACACGCAGTCATTTGGGAAACTAACGTTCCGTCAGAAAAACTCATCCCGAAAATGTTTTCCACAGTAGAGTTTACTACTCTGTTGTACACGTGGCAAAATAGCTTTCTATACAGGTCCTGAATATTATACATTCTTATTGGTTTCAAAAATATTTTCAAATAAAAATAAACCTCTTGAATACTGCCGTGACTGAAGTGGACCTGGACACGACATCTCGATAGACGTGGAGTTTTCCGATGGAGCAAGGCTCTGACAGACCCACGACCAAAAGGTTAAGGTTAGGTCAAAAAACCAGGGCCGTCCTAAAGCTCGTTGGGTCGACGGTATCGTCAAAGTCGCGAGAAACATAAGGATAAGGGACGCACACGCACAGAACCGGTAAGTGTGTTAGAAAAAAGAGGAGGTCTATACCTAGCAGTGGGTGATTCTGGGCTGATATGATGATAATGCCGTGACTGCATGGCAGAAAAAAAAGCATCCAATCTAATCAAATGAGTTTGTTACCTATTGTTTTGTGTCTATTTCTGCTTGTTTCTTTCTTTATTTAATTAAACGATAAATGACATGACTAGTCAGCAGAAAATTGGCCATGGAGCAAGCTTAAAAATACATTATAATTAATTAATGATTGACATCTGTTATAAAATCGCTGTGTGTAAAAATGCAGATAAAGTGCTACCTCCTAATTAACTGTATAAAAAGAAAATAATATTTTTTCAATAGCCTACACACTCTTCTCTTTTTCCAATTGTACACGTCGTATACGGGCCCCAAAAAAGGCTCAACTGTGCAGAAACTTTACCTTCACTATATCGCAAGCGGGGTACGTTTGAGAACAAAATGCACTTCTCCAGTTGCTATCCTTTTTTCGATTTAGGCACGTAGAGAGTTCGGCAGCTTTGTAAGTTTGAGAGAGGACTTATTTCGACGATGTTATGAAGTATGGAGTGTGTTTTGATGTTAAGAATTTTTGAGACATGTTGAGTACTGTAGAGGAGTTTTCTGTGTTTGCGAGCTGTTTTGAATATTCAGGGTGTCATGTTTTATATACTGTAGAGAGGTTTGTAGCTTAATAATAACAGCAGCACGGGTCGATCTTCTAGGTTAAGCGACACTTGTCGAGGTCAGTCCTTGGATGGATGACCATGACTCCGTGCCTCAGAAAAAGAAATTTGAAGATCTTTGACGTTCATTTCGGGAAGTCAGTAGCCTAAAAGTGACAATCAGTCTAATCAAGGGCTATCTTATTACCCAGTAGGGCTGTGGAGGTCAGGCAGTCGATCCATGTAAAATACTGGTAATATTGCATTTAGTTAGGCTGAAAGCTGACTTCAATGTAGTTAGGAAAAGGTTAGTTGAATGATGGTGTACTATGAAGAAGATTACTTGTATAATATTATAGCATTAGAAGCTTTAGCTTATGTAGGTACCCGTAATCACCATTATTATGTGCTGTCAACTATCAAAGGCACCATACTAGTTAATTTAATCGTTTCACTGCAGCATGAGCTTTTACGCATAATCCTTACATATCAAACGTTGACGTCAGCGTTATGTATTTATGAATAATCTGTGCGACGTGATAAAGCACTACGGTGATGGCGCAAATCCACACTCCAAGCTATTATAATAAATGCGACGCACAAATCCAAAGTATTAAATTGATGACAGAACTGCATTGAAAGTCTGGATAGTTTGTAGTAGATAACCGAGTGTCTCTATTTACTTTTTATTATGACTATTAAGGATTTGGTCAACTCCGTACGGACAACGTATACTGACACATACTTTAGTATCTATACAGGGTGGCGCCGCAATACGACAATAAATAAAAACAATGCTAATACTAGTTTATAGGAATATTTATAAACTACTAAATAAATGTTAACATCGAAATGAAAAAAAAAACAAGCTAAATAGCATAAGCATAAGCATAATCGGCCTATTAATGTTCCCACTGCTGGGACGCAGGCCTCCTCTCTATGAGAGGGAAT
Source organism: Noctua janthe (assembly GCA_910589295.1). Lineage (NCBI taxonomy): Eukaryota > Metazoa > Arthropoda > Insecta > Lepidoptera > Noctuidae > Noctua > Noctua janthe. The sequence goes on along the minus strand of OU342556.1, from coordinate 2,993,530 downwards.
GGGCTATAATCCACCATGCGGGCCTAGTGCAGATTGGTAGATCTCACATATCTTCGAAGTTTTGGTTCTAGAACATGCCGGTTTCCTCACGATGTTTTCCTTCACCGTTTTTGAGAGCAGTGGTGATGAAATAACTTACACAAAGTAATGCGCCTGGCTGGGTTCGAACCCACAACTTACTGCTCGTAAGTCGGGGTCTCCACCACTGGGCTACCGCTGCTCTCATAAATAGCATAAAACTGTTAACAAAATACAACACCATTTGTAAATAGGTTTACTAACCATAATTACAATTTGCACTGATTCGCACCTGGAAATAAACGATAAGGAACGAATTTGTCAAAGGTTTTTTAAAGTGACGACTTGGCTACAATGTGTGTTTAGTGTTTATACCGATGCGGAGGTCACTAACCTGTCGGTGCTAGCCTAATAATCTACATCATGTAGAAAATTGTGAAAATGAAACATAATGTCCTGTGACTAAACTACTGGATCAAATCAAATCATTTATTTCTTTGCAAACATGGGTAATAGGGGCATAGATGTTCTTTTATAATAAGGTTCTCCACATTTTGCCGTTACAAGGGCATGCAAATAGGATTGGATAAATATATTATTATATTGGATATATTCGAATGAATTTTTGTATGCAGACTGGAAACGTCATGAAGTATAAGCAGTTTAATTTGTTGTCGTATAAACGGCGCCACCCTGTATATTAATACGTGAAACAAAAACTTTGTACCTCTTTTTACGAAAATTACGCAGACGGAGGAGTGGCACAGTTAAAGTTTATAGGGAGAATGAGTGCAGGAAGTTAATATTATGATTTAAAAATGCAATAGAAATACATTAAATTAATAAAAAAAACATTACACCCTTGCGTTTGACACATCATCATTATCATTTCAGCCGGAAGACGTCCACTGCTGGACACATTCCTCCCGCAAGTGTCGCCATCATCCATTGCATCCAGCATTCGTTTGACACACACACACATAAATATGTACTAGGTCTGCATTAATTCAAGGTGGTTTTTATTTAAACAGTTCCGTCTGTATACACAACTTCTGGGCAGCACCTTCTTAGAGAAGAGAGAAACTTAAAATTTAAATGAATTATGTGCGAATTTCGACCAAGGGACGACCACTAGTATTATCTATTAAGCCCGTTAACTGGAGCAAGTTCCACAAATTGTCCGTACCGGATCGACAGAGGCTTTAACTAGGATATAAACGGGTCTATATTAACACTCATCTCACTCTGCCTTTCATACTTGAGACGCCTGCAGCCTGACACCGCATTGTTCAAGACATGCTCACACATTGCAGGGTCGTTTGGTGAGCAGATGTAATCGGAACAAAAAATGAAATACAAAATCGACTACAATAAAGCACTTTGCAGGGGATGTAGTATTTTTACGCTCGTTTCCTGGAATAAGCAATCAAGCATTATTTTAGCTATGCGAAAATGCAGAAAATAGCATTGATAGATTAAAAGGTAATAAATTGATTAATCTTGTATTATAATCATTAAAAATTCATTAGTTAATAACAATCAGTTCTGATAAAGAAATAGCCGTAATAAACAATGTTCAATTCTTATCATAGAAAAGAGTTTTAATAAAAGTCTCAATAGTATTTACATTTAAGGTTGATTATGCATTGCACACTCTAATGTAAACATGTTATCAATTGACTGCTTCATAGTGATTTACAAAATTACTGAGAAATAAATTTTGCCCTATGAAGACGCCTTACTTTAGCCGCGTATTTCGAAAAACAAAACAGAGTAGCTTGTGGCTAACTAATAACATCCGCTCGGGTCGATCTTTAGGTTAAGCCGTGTTCGCCTGCGTTGGTCCGTGGACCGAGTTTTAACTACCTTGCCTTGTCTTATCACACGTTACGCCGTTGGTCCCGGCTATCATTTGTAGATCTTTGACAGTCCTTACAGGTAGTCAGTGGCCCAAAAAGTCTGACAACCAGTCTTACCAAGGAGTATCATATTACTCAGTACTAACTGGGTTGTGGAGGTCCTAGACAGTCACTCCATTTAAAATACTGGTATTTAGCTGTATCGGGTTAGATTGGAAGCCGACCCCAACATAGTTGGGAAAAGGCTGGGCAGATGATGATGATGATCGGGAAAAAAACAGCTTAACACTACAAAACTATTCGAAAACAGAAGTTTCCGCACCCAACATGTTCTCCAAACTCCAGCCCACTATTCCCCAACAACTAAACTCTAAGATAGTATCAAAGTTCCCGATGCAGTTGACTCGGTAACTTATGTAACTAGATAAATAACTGTATAATACTTAGTACCGGAGTGTTCCCACTAACTTAGTGATGGTCAGTTAGTCGTACACTTCACTGAGCTCAGCTGGGAGCGTATCGGTTGGCTTATTGGTGTCAAAATTGGAACAAAGTTTTTGGTGTAAATTGTGATTTGCATCCATTATTGAATTGCTTAGGTGTCTGACTGTAGAAACTTATTCAATTCTAAGTAGCAAATAACTTTTGATTTATTCTAAGAGCCCAGACAAAGTAACTATTCGGCGATAACAATAAAGTTAATAAGGGCTTGATTCAGAAAGTGGTACTCCTGGACACGGCTCGTATTGTTAGGAGGTTCCTTTCTCTGGAGTCCTGACCGCCGCCCGTAGCTTGGATACCGGTGGGCTACAATTTTCTTTATATTTTTTTTTTTACTTAATGTTTTTATTTTAAGGAATATTTAAAAATGTAGTTTTTTACAGAAATAAATAAAGGAAATAATAAATCAATAAACAAGGCAAGTAAAAAAATGTAACATTAAATAAAAACAAACCTTTTCTTAAAATGAAAAGAAATGTTAAAAAAACCCCTTGGGCTAATGACATTTAAAAGTGCACCTTATGCCAAAAGTCATTCATATACTTTGTGTTACAGTACAGAGCATAAAGACTAAAAAAGCTTTACATGGCTAGAACACAATATTAACGCCATTAGTGTTTATGACGCTCACTAGAAATGAGACAACACATTTTAACACATAAATCACAAACACAAGGCAAAATCTAGTTACACTAAGCGAGTACTAAAAACAAATGGCGTCGACCATAATCCCTTTGTATGTATGACAGATGTATGAGCATGGTTTTACTGTAATGGGACATACGGAAAGATTTACTAATAGTGGTCGTTAGGGAAGATGATGATATTCTTTTGTTTTTCTGAAGGAAAATGTGTTAGGGTAAGGGAGGGGACTGGGTTATTATGTGTACTTATAATAGCTACACTAGATCACTCACTCATCTACAAGCATCAGTGCAGCTAAAGGTGGGCGCCCGCAATAACTTATTACGTCGGCTAACATACAGCGCCTCGGGTGCCTCCGCACATGTTGTGATGTCTCCGGACTTCTGACATGGCTCTCTGCCTTTCGGCTGGCGAATTTGAATGCCCAGAGTGGCGTTGATCCACTCATGTCCGAGAGGTAGATGTAGAACTTAACGAAACACGCAGAATAATCACTGGCTGCCTAAAGCCAGCACCACTAGCTGCTTTACACCCTCTGTCGTTCGAAGAGAGGTGGTCTGAAAAATATAAACAATAGACAGACAAACGTCACCCTCTTCACAATGCGGAGACGCCGCAAGGCAGTATGAAGAACCGGAACAGCTTCTTTAGGTCGATTAATCCACTAATCGAAAACAATAGGGTTACCAAAGCTCAAAAAAGTTGTGGCTCCTCAAAAGCTCCTCAAACCCACAAAAGTCAAAGTCTCATTCAAACCTCATCGTTTCATACACAACAACAATAATCATTCATTAAACCACCCGATCCATTCCACTCACCGACCCAATACCTCAAAAATAAACAAATTACACTCATTTCAAACCACATACAAATTAATTTCAAACAATTCTGCACAAAACAATAAATTAAACGGCGCTGGACTTAAATGAGTAGACCGCAAACATTTAAATGCTTAGCTAACTTGTAGTTACGACCGGTTGTTGTAACCGATGGTCGTGATTGGAGCGTTTAGTTGTACTGAATATAATTAAAATAATAAAAAGTTTATTTGGAACAACTTAAGTTATACAGGTTACACAGGAAAAACGAAGATAGCTACAAAAGTAAAATACTGTGGCGCAGCTATCAACGCCCAATTCAAAATACATAGTATAGACATTGTTCCATATTAATCTGAAAGAAGTTAAATTATAAATTAACAAAATAAAGGGAATGAAAAAAATAATAATAATAATAATAATACAAAAAATATGATAATTTACACTGTTTACGTGGTTACTGTGTTGTGTATATGTAGAGTGGAGGTGGGGATGAGGTGTGTGATAGTGTGTGTGAGTATATACCGCGTTTATGACACCATAAGTTGCTCAGTCTCATCATAGGACAGGCACTTAAGCCAGTTGGTCACTTTTCTCTTCAGTACATTCCCAGTCATAGGGTATATTTTAATACTTTTATTTAAGATAATAATGCTGATGTGTTCACGTGTATAAACGTTTAGGGAATGAAGATGAAAATTCCAAAAACATGCCTGAACATTGTGATGATTTCAGATATGTGTGATTATATTTAATGATGTGATACATACATCAAACTGATCAACTTTCTATATGATATTAACATAAATAAGGTCTATCTTTTCATACACGAAATATTTTAACAGTAACTTTTATAAGTTGTAAAGACACCAGAGCAACGAAAAAAAAAATTATCTGAGTGTTTTTTTTTACAATATTATTATAATTCTAAAATTTTTTGAGACTGCGAAAAACCTTTACCCCCATATTCTAAAAATGACAGTAGGTAAATACGACGTATTAAACTAGCGTAATGGATGATTAAAAATAAGGAGCCAGTATTTATTTTGTGAGTCAAGTAATTTTAAAATATTTATTTTTATAAAAAAATATACTTAAATAAAAAAATTCCTTGAAATGGCTTTGTTATAGCCGTTAGATGATTCCGTGAAAATATTTCGTGTATGAATAGTTAGACCCTTTATAATCGCGAAAAAATAACACATTTAGGTCAAGAATAAAAATAACTACCGTATTAAAATGTTCCAACCTTTAAAATATGCATTTCGGATACACGTTGGTCATTCCTTGAAGGATTAGCATAGGTGTACATTAAATATTTTATAAGGACCGCCTCGGTGGTCACGTGGTCGCAAGCGCGACTGCCGAGCATGAGGTCCGGGTTTAAAAAACCAGGACCAAAAAAAAACAGGAAAAAGTGTTATTGGATTTTTCCATCAGGAGTTTCTCAGTAGCAAGCACGGAGTCTGGATTTGTTCACGGTTGCTTGCAATAGTCTCACCCCTTATACATAGGACTTAAAACATAACTAATCTTATTGTTAGCATTTCGATGACAATTTAAATTGAGTCAGCCCGAAATTTGCCAAAACATAAAATAACTAGCGAAATGTTGATGTACTATTAGGTACACCTCTGCCTAACCTTTCGGGGATTACAGGCGTGATGTTATGTTATATAATAAGGACAAAGACTTTTTTCAAGATGCGTCATAACGCAGGTTACTGAGTCTCTATCTTTAAGTAAGCCATAATAGAGAAAAAGTCCAGGTATTTATATTATTTCCTTCAAGTACACGGCCTTTTATAAACACGCGTCTCCAAGGAACAGTCTAAGAAAAGGCGAGATGAAGATTATATTCAATGTACTCTCAAAGGAACTCGAAAAAGCCGTCTCTCTCAAGTCTTAAAACGACCTTGTAAGATATCCTACATCTAGGTAATTAAAATTAAAACACTTTCTTGCTCCAAGACTTTAACATGACGTAAGTAAGTACAGAAGACTATATCCATACGACGAGCAAAACCAGGTGCACACATAGACGGGTTCGTACAGGGATCTCAATAAATACCGTTCGGCAGAGCGTTTACACTCACTGTACGTGAAGCGTATCTATGTGTGCGTGCGTTTTCGCTCGACGTACGAAGTGGACCCTCCGTAACTTTTTATTCTGTGACGTTAGCGCTACGGAATACACGTAGCGCTGCTACGCGTATCGTAGCTGCTACGAAATTAAGTCTCTTTGGCGTAGCACACTCGTAGCGTTGAAATTAGTTTTAAAAAATGTTACCTTAAACTTGTTATGTTTGTGTTTGTACTGAACGTAAGAGAGTAACAAATACATGTATGATGGTAGTTTATGTTCCAATACATGACCGAGTTTCAAACACTGGAGGGGGAGGAGGGTCGAAAAATCGCCAGAATTGCCTAACTTAATTAATGGACGCCCCCTAACACAAGCATCCCCTTGCTTAAATGTGATCGCCAAATCATGTGTGTAACAACTTTATGTAATTGAAATAAACAATTTTTTTTTAACACTTTGCCCGACCCGGGATACGATCCCCATGCTTAGTAGTCGCGCTTGCGACCGTTGGACCAACGAGACGGTTTCACACATGCACATCAAAATTTCCACGCGAACGAAGTCGCGGGCAACAGCTAGTATTATAATATTTTGACGGCGCCTCGGCAAGGCGTCGTCTATGGTTAACATTACAAACTACACTGACGAGAGTGATGCTGGCTGGTATTCTCTTTGGCGGAAAGTCATGGCATTTCGGGCAGCCATATTGAGATGAGCGGTTGCCAAGGATGATGCCGCGTGACAAGCATTGATGGATCGCCGACTTCAGTTTTCTAAATATAATTAAATCTTCCTCAATTTTGTATCAATACTTTATTTCAATGTTAAATTATCAGTGGTTAATTGAAGATATCTATGACATGAGTGTTGTAACTGAATGATTCTTTTATTTATTTTTATACAAATCTTATACATTTTTAAATATTTCTTAAACTAAAAACAATATATAAAACATTTAAAAATATAAAAAATTGTAGCCCACCGGTATCGGAAACAGGGACCAAGCTACCGGCGGTCAGGGCTCCAGAGAGAGGAACCTCCTAACAATACGAGCCGTGTCCAGGAGTACCGGTTTCTGAATCAAACCCTTGATCTAGCCGCCTAACGAGAGCCTCCTCAGGTATTGGTCGAGGCTCTTGGCAATTAAGCCATGGGCTGATACAACTATCGGCACAATGATCGCTGAGTTCACATCCCACATGTCGACAACCTCGCGAGCCAAGTCAAGATACTTGATTTGCTTATCTTTCTCGGCTTTCACGAGGTTCGCATCATGCGGGACCGTTATGTCAACAATCATTTCGCGCCGCTCTGACCGATCCACCACCACTATATCAGGCTTATTGTTATTACATTATCATAACAGATTTCAATCAAACGAAGATTTGTTTAATCCGAACATCAATCGTTATGATGTCACATATCATGGGTGATACTGATGAGGGTGGGCAAGAGCCTTCAAACATGTGTATCTGTACCAAGAACTAAAAAGCAGACCCTTAAGATTTCGACAATATTAGTGAAAGGTTTATTGTTGCGAAATAACCACCTTACATTATTCATTCATTTGTGTTCGCAGGTAGTACAGCTGAGCATGAGGTCTCGGGTTCAATTCCCAAGTGAAGCCAAGTTTTATTGGGATTTTTTGTTCTAGACTTATAGGCTTGTATTTATCACAAGAGACTTAAACTTGAGTAATGTGGGTATATACTATAAGTGTATCAACACCTCTGCCTAACTCTTCAGATATAACAGGTGTGATAAACACCTACGACACAATCAACACTCCCCAAAAACAGCTCCAAAAATAAAATTAGATGCTCTTCCTCACAAGCTACAATGAATTAAATATTTAAGCCAGTACCCGAAGTCACTTGACAACATACCCATACACATATACAGCTACTAGTAGGTACGAACATATATAGCGTGCATTTCATAATAGATGGAGTATCTTCCCAGCGACTAGCTAAATTTCTAAAGCCTCGTTATGAATATTATGCCTTAATGAATGTTTCAGGAGCTGAATATTGTAAACAGCTGTTTATGCTTCTTTGTCAACGTTAATCCTTGTCTTTTATCCGTTTTTTTGTTTGCTTTTTTAGAGCTTGAAGTGAAAGAGATGGTTTGGACGATATTAAAATTCTTTTTTTTTGAACTGGTATTACAAAAATGTTCAAAAAGGCGCCCAGAAAATCTACTTAATGACACTTGCAACACTATTAATTTTGGCAAAACAACCCGTAGGCATAATAGTATATAATTATATCGTGCCACCCTGTCTTCCGCCTTCCGTATTTAGTCTAATCCAACTACCTTTTTAACCTCCTTGGTCTATCTAGCTATTGGCTAGTTACCACCCTTTTGGTAATATGTAAGTACCATTAATTATTATATTTACAAAATTCATCATCTGCCTAGCCTTTTCCCAACTATATTGGGGTCGGCTTCCAGTCTAACCGGATGGAGCTGAATACCAGTATTTTACATGAAGCGACTGGCTATCTGACCTCCACAACCCAGTTAGTACTGGGTAATACGATACCCCTTGGTAAGACTGGTTGTCAGACTTTTTGGGCCACTGACTACCTAACGACTGTCAAAGATCTACAAATGACACCCGGGACCAACGGCTTAACGTGCTTTCCGAGGCACGGAGGAAACTCGGTATGTAATAGGTGGTCACCCATCCACAGACCAACCTAGGCAAGCACGGCTTAACCTAAAGATCGATCCGAGCGGCTGTTATTATTTAGCCACGAGCTCCTCCTATATTTACAAAATTATAAACCTTAAACTCAATGCGACTGATAATGTGACCTTTAAAAGAGGTTGAACAAAAACTTTACAACCAACACACATGTGCAATTATGGCTTTGACATATACAACAATATAATTTTAATCACCTACAATTCTGTGCACATCACACAAAATTAGCTGATACAAATTGCAGTCATTCCTGTGCGGTCGAGAGGAACGCTGCGGTATAACATTGTAATGTGCGGTGGGAACAGATTTGTCAAGCAAGATACGTATGGATACAGGGGAATTTATAACAATTAAAGGTTTACCAACTCATAGTTAATGGAAATAGAACCCTATTACACAGGATTTATAGGTTAAAATTGTGAGAAATTTGAAAAACAACTCTGTTTATAAATATTTTTTCTTTATAAAAATCTTAAGTAAACGCTTTTTGGTATATCATCAAAAATAATGATTTTCAGAAGAATCCGTTTATGAGCAATTGAATTTCTCAGTTTTAGTAATAGTTTTATTTTCTAAATATGGTTAAAACTTCTACATCATTTACCAGCACTCGTTAACCGCTTTGAGTAATGTCAGTGCAATGATTGTTAACACTTAACAAAAACCGAGCTTGGTACAAATTGCACTCATTTGAGTGCGGTTAAGAGGAGCACCGTGCCATAACATTGTAATGGGGCGCGTGAACGAATTTCGCGAACACGTTTTCAAAATAAAACCTTTTGTTTTGAAGTCGGTTAAATATACGAGTTTGATTGTTTTATTTTTTCAAACTACTTACCCAGTTTTGGGGTACGAATAACTGTATGATTATAATAAACCCTTAATGTCTGATAACTGACCTTGAAAAATAGACAATGCCCTAACATAATTATGGCAGTCTCTAGATGTAACATACTCAAATTAGGCTACATATGAATAGACTTTAAGCAGAGCAAAAGCTGGAGACTATTATAGTCATCAAAAGCTCATACTGATCATGACGATCCTTTAATCACCATCATCATCTACCTAGCCTTTCCCCAACTATGTTGGGGTCGGCTTCCAGTCTAACCCGATGCAGCTGAATATCCGTATTTTATATGGAGCGACTGCCTATCTGACCTCCACAACCCAGTTAGTACTAGGTAATACGATACCCCTTGGTAAGACTGGTTGTCAGACTTTTTGGGCCACTGACTACCTTTAACGACTGTCAAAGATCCGAACGGTGATCCTTTAATCACCGTATGATCAAATAAGAGGGTAACAACGAAGTTCACGTTGCCAAATAGCATAATAAGCCTATGACGTCCAAGAACCTCACGTCCCAGCCGCCGCGGGAGACGCCCTGGGCGTCGGGGGTCACGTGGTGGCTCCCGGCCACCGTAGGCGCGGGCCTGTGGACGGCGAGTTATGGGCTAGCTCGCCGTCCGGCCGTCTTATGACGACAGGCCGTGTCGACGGCGCGTTCGTGTTCCACGCGCGCCTCAAAGAGATGTCAGCAACGAGTAGGGGTCCGCATGGGCCGATGCCTGCCAGAGCTGCGGGATTGTTCGAAAGAGACACCGTGGCCCTGGAACACAAAGGGCAAAGAAGGAACATGGATGGGTTTTAGTCAGTACAAGTCTGACACTCCCTTCCGCTCCGCCCAGAGTGGGGGGGGTCATTTGATGATTTCCCATCCAAAAAAAAAAAAAAAAGCCTATGACGTCCACTGCCGGGATACAAGCCTCTATAAGAGAAGGTGAAATTTCGATTAACAGTACTGTTCAGTTAGGTGTCTGAAGACTGTTTGGGATTCATCCATTCATACTTCGATTTCGTACCGGTGACGTCGCGGCATTGCCAGCCAATCAGCATTGTTCTGATTGGCCACCATTGTTCCCCTTTCCATGACTGCTGTACTAATTAATATAAAATACACTTGCTAACGAACATTTCTTGCGAAAAAAATGTTTTTTTTTTTTAAACAATTTTTTCGTAATGTTCGTGTGTTGTTGAGTGTTGTTGTATTTATTTTTTTGTGTTGAGTTTTTTTTTTCTTTTTTTTTTCTGCTACTTTTTCCAGACATAATATTTATTATATCTGGAAAAAGTAGCAGCCATAAACCCAAAATACTAGTAGACCACCATCGCCGTCAGAAAGACCTAATGCTAGTCTCTCAATTTATTCAGTATTCCATCATCATCGTCATCATCATCCACAGTCCGCGCTCACCCACTGCTATGTATTTACCTCTCTTCCCCATGATGCTGTGCCAGCCTTCCATCAGCCAATATTGTTTCAGCCACTTACAATCCTGCTCACCCCATTACCAAAAATTTGTAGTAACAAATTGCACTCATTTAAGTGCGGTTAAGAGCAGTGCTATACATGTGGGGTAGATGCTATACATGCGGGGCTAGGTGCTATATATATGGGGATAGATGCTATAACATTGTAATGTGCGGTGCGAACGCATTTGTCAAACACGATGGGCGAGGTTATCGTTGAGTGGCACAAAAATGGAACATTATTTTATATGTTTATGTTTTACGGGTGGTGTGTGGTGAAAGGGAAGGTATTTTCAGGTTGGTAACGTTGTAGTTACGTTTCGCTTTTTTAACAGTAACGCGAAAACACAGGATTCTTTCCCTTGAGAGGTAATGGGGTGCCAGAAAATAAAAACGAAAATTGATTTTTTTCAATTGTCTGAACGCCATCTAGGCAATAAATTATGAGTATCTTTTATTAATGGTTGGTTATGATTCTAATGCCAGTTTTTACTAAAACTAAGCCACACCTGAATAAAATGCCTGAATAGAAGCGCACTGAGGGGTTATTAATCCACGACTCAGCGTCGAAAGATGAGTGACGCTCCGGGTTAGAGAAAAAGGGGATTTTTTTTTCTGTTCATAAATTAAATCACAGAGGAACATACAGTAGTATTATTTTACTATCTTAGAATTCTGACTTCAAACAATTAAAACAAGAAAAAAGAAAATAATAAAAAAAAACCGACCCTGTAATCTCGGAGTAGTCGGTGAACATAAGTACATGAAAAAAAAGGTGCTGGTGGAATACATAACCTCTTCTTTTTTTAGAAGTCGGTTCAAAAAAACCATAACACCAAAACATAATTACGTACAAAACACTCATAACTCAAAACACATGTTATTCTACACAAAGATTAGACAGCAAACCTTTATATAAAATTAACGTGGCGCTGTAAAATGTAAAATTTAATCCTTTGAGCTGGATTAAATTGTACATACGAAATAACAATGTCGAAATGGGCAAATCCGGAGATACGAGAGCTAAATCTGGGCAAAAAGTGTATTTAGTAGTCATTGGGTTGAAAAAACAAAACATGAAAATAATAAATAAATGCTTTATTTTAATACAGTGAAATTATTGTTCCAGACATCTTAAGGTAAAGGCTCCCAAACTAGGTTTTTACCTATGGCTTGGGAGACAGTTTTTCTCCATTAAAAAGTCATATGTATGTCATAGTCTCATAGGTTACCAAAAACAGTAGCGAAAAAAGAAAAGTTAACAAAAACAAAGCAAAATTAAAATGATTTTTGGAGTGAGAAACGTAAAAAACATTTTATAAAAGCGTGTTATAAAGAGCGGCTCTTGTCATAAGATTTTGGGATTCTTAAATTCAAGTATTTTTCAATGGATACTTTAGATTTACTCACGCACGGCACGGTTGGCGCAGTGGCTGAGCGATTGACTGCTGCGCTTCGTGTCGCGGGTTCGATTCCCGCACGGAACAAATATTTGTATGGCCTACAGGTAGTTGTTCCGGGTCTGGCTGTTTGTGTATGTGAGCTTAAATGTTTGTAAACGCACCCACGATACAGGAGAAATTCCTAGTGTGGGGCAACGTTTTTTAAAAAAAGATAAAGAAAGAAAGAAAGAATATGTTGAGTAAAGTGACACTTTACTTCAAATTCAGAATGACAGTTATTGTTGTTTAATGTATGGATAATCTAATTGGCAGTCAATTTGCCAAACATTTAATTACTTAAATACGTCTAAACTTAAAAACAAACGCAAGCCTATCGAATATAACATATAGGTATGATATTATAACAGGTATTTGTTTGTTAGTTTGTATGTTGAGGGTAATCTTCGGAACTCCTGATCCGATTCCGACAATTTTTTTACTAACTGGAAGCTACACTATCCCCGAGTGTCATGGGCTGCATTTAAAATGTTCCCGTGTTTTAATTTTCGTAAATAATGTTAGCGAAGCCGCGAGCAAAAGCTAGTCGTCAATAAATATAACGTCCACCACAAATCCTAAATAAATGACTCCTTTCAACAACCACTGTCTTCTCTACTCACCAGACAAATACAAAATACCACGACATTTGCATCCTACACAGTTTTCCTTAACACTTAACCCTAATAAGACTTCTACACTTATTTCCTCAATCAAATCTGATAGCCTTTTACATACATACATTACCCAATCGCATCCACTCAAGTCAGGGATGAACAACCTTTGGTTGGATTACCATAAGAAACACGATATAGGGAAATTGAAATGTATTTATTTGCTAGAACTGTAATACATTATAGATGGTCGAGTTTTATTACAGTTGCTTACACAATTCGCTAAAACTAGCACGCAAAATTAAATAATACTTTAATACCTACAATAAGTGAATCTAGTAAAGGGTGCAACAAGAGCCTTGACGAAACCGAAAGGTACTTGTTCTCCCCGTCATTGCGATATTTTTTTTGTTACAGACTATACCTGGGAACCTTCTACTTACGGAGATATTGGGGTTCAAAGTTACAACAATTACACAAGTTTTTTTTTTAAATACCTGTTTTTAATGTAACATTTTTATTTTAAACACCTCCACGATCCCCTTACTATTCAATCCATCCATCAGCATAATATTTTGAGTGTGTTACATTGAGTCCTACTGTAAAATGTGATTTTTCACCCCAAAAACAAAATCGATTTCCAACAATATTATTTGCGTAAAGTTACTTAGTTTGATGTAAGTGCTTGGTTGACGGCTTCGTGAAGGGTCCGTTTACACCCTGTATAATTGGTATGTAATGTGTAATAAGTAAATGTGTAATAAAAATGTCAATAATTTTTCAATAAATTAAAAATAGGAAAATGTCAACGTGAATCTTTAAGGCTGAGATACTCATTCACATAATAAAATGTTTTCTCTATCGTTTCTATATCGTTTTGTAAACATCTAAGTTTTAGATTAAAATGACGATAACTGGAATAGTTTGGTTCAAAATTGTTCAGTAATTTGTGGAAGGGTTAATAATTGTGTTGTTTTGTTTGAATGGGGTCCATTAATTTGATTGGTTGTCGCGTTAGCATATTCTGGCACTTAATTTTGACTTTGAAGTGCTCAAACAACTTTTAATCTGCAATATAATTTCACAATCTAGCTCATTTTGAAACTCCAGTGATGAAGTAGGAAATATACAAAATGAAAAGGTGAAGGAACTAATACTTGAAGTGGAGAAAACATAATATTATGATGAATACTAATTACTTTTACTATCAACCTTTCCAAGTAAAATTCTATAAATTACTTTTCCCAACTATTTTCTCAAAATCGAAAGTTACACCAACAAGGTTTTTATTTCTACGGGTGTTTCTACACCCTACCCCCAAACAATTAGTTCACCCCTTTCAACACCCCTTATTAACAAGCCAGCCAAAAGATTCACCACCCCTGCAAGACGAAATATACAAACAAAAAAAATCTCCTATAATATTACTCCTAAGAGAAATTGGGTCAATGTTCACATTTGGTCAGACACACGCGATTCCCTACTAATGCTGACATTATGCTGATTGTCTGGTCTTTCTACGTTGAATAAAAACTTAGTATTTCTAAAGGAGTGTTTTTTTTAGGTAAAAAGGAATGGTTTTTGTAACATCTGTTGGCTTAGGGAGATAGTCTGGATTCTGTGTATTATTGGGCCCTTTCTAGGTCATACATACTTTTTATTAAATCCTTTACTTTTTACTTATTTACAGAAAATATATCATGTCAGCCTCACGCCGCAGCCTGTGAAGGTTTTAAGTGAAATTAATGCTTTTTGTTTAAGTTTGACCGCTGGATAAGAGTCTCCACATCAGAGAGCCTCAAATCGGACAAATTTTTGAAATATGTACATAGCAGTGGAATTTTAACTTGAAAAATAGAGATGGGACAATCTTTGTGAGGAACAGACACATAAACCGTTTATCATTATCGTCCTCAGCCTACAGCAATCTAGAGATTATGGGCCTCTACAATCGCACACCATTTAAATTCTCGGCTACTTTTAACCAGCTGCTACCAACCTGCGAAGATCGCAGCTCACATCACTTAGCTCGAGGGCTTCCTACGCCTGCCGGTGTATTATTTCACCAAATTAGTATGTAATGTGTAGATAATTAATGCATAATTACGTCACTGTATATCTATCTAATAACCTCTATGCCTCGTGGATCTAATTGTCGTTACTGCAGTGCATGAGGTGCTGGGTTACATTCCCGGGTCGGGCAAAGTACTATTGGATTTTTTCATCAATCATTCTTCAGGAGTAGACCGAAGGCCATGGCCATATCTCGTCTTCCACAACGTGGGAGTGAAACATTACTAATAGTGGTATAACTGCGCCTAACTAAAACGAGCATGATATTTATTATATGTCCATCTAATAACATAATTAGAATATTACCTTCTATTCAGTTATAACAGTCAGTTCAGTTACTCGTATACACAAAAAAAGTAATCAAAGTTGATTACTTCATCAATATTCCAAATTACCAATGATGACCAATCGTAATGGACACACAATTATAGAAACATTATTTTTGGAACAGTTGAATAGATAACATTATGAACGTAAAATACGTTTATTTTCTCCACTATTACCTCACCAAAATATCACTATACCAAACTTTTTTCCTGGTCGAAGCTTCCTCGGTCAAAAGTCGTGGCCATATGGCCGTATAGAGCGTGAGGTTCCTTACCGTCACTATTTGTCACCGTGACTGTCACACAGGTACATAATTATGAGTACCACAGACAACGCCTTTCTACTTACCCAAACTTAACTTTACTTTAAACTTTAAAAACTAACTATGGCAAAAAAAAAGAAGCAAAATAATAAATTACCGTCCTGTATAAGAAATCTACACTCTTTCAATGCATTCAAAACTCAACTTAGCCAGCACATAATTGCGGATAGATCACTTCTGGATTAATGAATGCATTGGATGGGTAACTCATCATCATCATCATCATCATTTCAGCCGAAAGACGTCCACTGCTGGACATAGGCCTCCCCCAAGTTTCACCACATTGACCGGTCCCGTGCGTCTCGCATCCAGCGGATCCCTACAACCTTTACCAGGTCATCGGTCCACCTAGCGGGAGGCCTTCCAACGCAACGTCTTCCAGTTCGCGGTCGCCACACCAGAACTTTTCGGCCCCATCGGCCATCCGTTCTGCGAGCAATGTGCCCTGATGGGTAGTATTGTTCTGAAGTAAGTGACATATTATGTCTTTATTATAACTAGAAGGCGGGATATTTACCATGTTTATTGTTTTCTTTGAGTTCCCGATATCTCAGCGCTGTTGCAAGCACCATGATCACGGATAAACTGAAGTTATTGCGGGTGGGTGTTTATGAGCTGACAAATCGGTCTACCCTCTTTCTTGTTCGTTTTTTGCACTCAGTACCGCTACCACTGTCACTCACAACTCGATTCTGTTCCCGACACACGAAACTCACTGAGTCTGCTCGCGAACTTTTTTCGGCACTATTCCGCTTTTTACACAGCTGGACCACTGGTTTCCAGGCTTTCGACAGTTGAAGAAAACAATAAACATGGTAAATATCCCGTCTTCTAGTTATAATAATGTTAGTGACCATGAAAGTTTAAAATCTTATGTTATGTCTTTATTGGGAATAAAGTTTTTTTAAACCGAAACCGAACTTTTTTAAAACTCGTAATGTCATATTTCTGTTTCAGTGCGACTTTACTATGCTTTGCATGTTACAAAATGTATGAAGGAAGAAAATGCTCAACTTTAATACTTGCACGTAATACGACTTTGATAAGATGCAGGTATTCCGTGGACAGATTGCCGTTTGCAGGTCTTCAAAGAATTCCAGCTCAAGCCGTGTGTACTTTTATTCGCCTGGAATGATAAAATCAGATTAAGTACGCTTCTTGTGGTATTACGAGAAGCAATTCAAAACCGCACTGAGACAAGAGTGGAAGGCTATGGGGGAGGCCTTTGCCCAGCAGTAGGACAAGAGTTGCAATTTTACGGTAATTTAAAAAGTGTAAACATGAATGCAATTTTTGTATGAAACAGCAGATTTTTTTAAATAATAATAAATAAATAAAATCTTTATACCTGTTAACACTGGCTCTTGTACTAGGAGTCTCTGTATTACAAGAGCCAAATAACCAATGAGATTATATAACTGACTGATTGATCAGGGAAGGCAAAACTCCGAGAGTGTTGGAAAGGAATGGGGGAGGCGTTTGCATATATATTTTTTTTTTTTTTGTAAACTAAAAATCCGATGAGATTCTACGTCGGAGATCTAGAATAATGTACTGAATTGACGGTAACAGGTTGTTCTTCGATATCCTTTATATATAACCATATTTTATGTGTTTACTTATTGAAACAAACGAGTACTGCAATAAGTATCACCGCAGCATTAACAGCTTGACTGCTGAGCTTGGGGTCCTGGGTTCAATTCCCAGGTCGGGCAACGTGTTATTTTTTCAACGTGTTGGTTTTTCCGTCGGGAATTTCGTTTTGATTGATGGCAAAAAAATAATGACTAAACGTGGGAGTACTATTAGGTACACCTCTGCCTTACCCTTCAGGGATTACAGGCGTGATGTTATGTTATGATATGTCAGAAGTAACTAATCAAAAACCAATAAAATGTTAATTTTATCTTCTGTCAAACAACAAAATCAATATCCCAATCTCCATAATAAAATGTAATCGAGGTCTAAACGATCGATGTTTTTGCGACAACGATATTACATATCAGTGATCAAAGCGTATATAAGTGCTCGTTAAATGTTAATAATTGCAATTAATTAGCGTAACATCTGTGAACGCTTCGGATGTCTCGAGAAGTGGATGCTGTTTGATCAAGCGAGATTGTGCGATGTATCTTGTGTCAAGTGGTTGGAGACTGTTTTGCATGGCTTCATCATGTTCCGTTATAATTGTTGAGGATTAAAATGATTTATGAATAATTCATTTGAAATTATTGTTTATTTCGTTATGCTGTACTTTTCATATCATTTCTTTTAAGCTTTGGACAATGTGAAGCGCATCAAAAGTCATTTATTCAAATTAGGGTGATAAACAGCTCTTTTTTTTATTCGTTTTTTTTTTGAGCGTCAAAATTTACAAGAGACGGTACCCTAAACGCCGAATCTCGAGATTAGAGTGAAATTCTTGTGATTGTGTCACTTATGACTACAAGAAAAGGAGAATACCATAGAAACAATGGATAGACTGCGTAGTTGATAATATGCCAAGACAGAAGAGGGTTATTTAGGGTACTGACATGACTTTTAGAGTAGAGAAGTATGACAGAAGAAGATTAAACACCTATTTCTACAAAGCATATTTTAATAATCTGTACTCATTAACTGTACAAATGCTCCCTGACCCCACTTTTATCTACAGTAATTAATTATTTGATCTAGAATTATCAATATGTCTCCGGCCATTCATAGTTACAATCGATGAGAGCTCTTAGATTGAACTTCAGCAGTAGGTAGTTTTCAAAAGCAGATAGGTTTCAAACAGAATTAGATAATTTTAATCTGTGAATGACTTTCACAGATTAAAATTATCTAATTCTGTTTTCATTCTTAAATTACTCCATACTTGCAGTCTTTAAACTTACGTCTATTTTCCCAACAATTTTCTATCCTTTTCAGAAAACATTTTCATGACTCCTCTCGATCATAATTATGCTGAAAATATTCTCTTGAAGCTGAAAATGTGAACGGGTAAGTGATCGCATGTACCAGGCGAGCATAGCTGCTGGTAGCAAGCGTTTCGTCGCTCTAAATGCCTGAAGGCCGCACTATGTTAGCACCATACCAAGGTTGTCACACAGTGTTGTAACGCTAGTCTAGTTACATCGAATTGTAAGTGTTTAAGAGTCCAATTATGTAAAAGCTTATAAATAATAGATTTACTCGTAAAAGCTGCGTTCCCTTCCACCTTGTATTTATGGTTTTATTTATAAAGCGTCCAACAACTGTATGTAGAGTGTATTTAATAGAAAGTATCAGTTGCTTTTGTGTACATGTGATTAGTTTTGATACATAAATACGATGCAGAACAAAATGCAGTTATTTTCACTAAATGAAGTAACTACACCGAAGTCGTTGACTCCAAAAAAATTCTTGTGACATGTTGTAAGTGGTTTGAGTTTTGCTAGCTAATCCAATTTGATCGTATATTCTTTATTTTTTTTGCCATTCAGTTTACTAACCTACAACTAAAGTAACTATAACTTCTGTATATTGCCATATTTTCTATATCTAACAGATTTTTCTCTTCTATTCAACAATCGATCTGCTCGAACCGGTCTACATTCCCAAATACTGGCACAAAATTTAAATTCCTGCTCCAGTACCACATGAAACCATCCACCACGGTTTGTGTGCCAGTCCATCCGGCGGACAGTGAAAGCATTTCATTCATTGCTATCTTTTGATGAACACCGTTCTGTGTAGCGTCACATGCCTGTCCCACCACACAATAGTTTACTAGTTTCGTTTTAAATATGGCCACAAGTATATTTGTATGGAGTTTTTAATGATAAATAGGAAGTTGAAATGTTTGGTCCGTGTGGTGCAGTCGAAGACTCTATTTCTGTTGTATTATTTGTGGTTTTTGTTAATTCTTTTTTTTTTATTTTAGTTTTATAGGCAGTATGTACAGACGCCAGCACACCAAGCTACTATCTGTCAAATTTCATTAATAGATTTTCAACTTTATCGCTAAAGCATTAGGTTCAAGGCTGATTGGGAAAATTTTACAGTTTCGGGTAGCTTTGTAGTTACTAAAATCTGTTACATTTCTTTAATACATTTTAAACTTTCTAGCTAAAGTATTAGGTTCAAGGTTGTCTGGGATTTAACAGTTTCAGTTAGCTTAATGTGCTGGCATCTATATTTACATATTTGTATACTTGTCAGTGTTGAATAAAAATGTAAAAAAAACTTTTTGACATTTCTTTTCTTTTTAATTTTTTTTTTTCTAGAAACTGTTACAGGTTATATTTGATACCATTGTTATGTACGAAAATATTTTAATTCAATAAAACGATACTGAAGTTGATTTTCAACTTTCTCCATATTAAAATTATTATGTAAATAGAGTATTATCGACAGCAACATTTTAGTCATGAAGCTAATCTATAAACGCTTTCCAATATCACTAACAGGTTTAGTTTTAGTATTAAGATGTGGCTTTCAAATGATTTCTATTCATATACAAGCAATGTTACGCTACCGTGTAAATGAGGTCATAAATGGTTTAAGTCTCGCGATGACATTTTAGAATTTCAGATCTTCCTTCAACGGGGATTAAAGAAAAATGTGGTTTCGACATGATTTGCATAGCTGCAGTTGAAAAGTGTGAAGTACATAACCTTGTTCATCATCTGCCTAGCCTTTTCCCAAATATATTAGGGTCTGCTTCCTGTCTAACCGGATGCTGCTGAATACTAGTATTTTACATAGAGCGACTACCTGTCTGACCTCCACAACCCAGTTAGTACTAGGTAATACGATACCCCTTGGTAAGACTGGTTGTCAGACTATTTCGACAATTCAAAAGTGCCTGTAACTGGCCCACTTGAAATAAATGCTTTGATTTTGATTTTGACTTTTTGGGCCACTGACTACTTGTAACGGCTGTCAAAGAGCTACAAATGACAGCCGGGACCAACGGCTTAACGTGCTTTCCGAGGCACGGAGGAAACTCGGTATGTAATGGGTGGTCACCCATCCACAGACCAACCTAGGCAAGCACGGCTTAACCTAAAGATCGACCCGAGCGGCTGCTATTATTTAGTCACGAGCTCCTCTCCTTGTTGTGTTCGGGATTACAGGCGTGATGTGATGTTTCTCATCATACCCTGCAAATCCATAATTTTTGAAATATAAATTTTCGACCTTCTTGCGAGCAAAATCACGAGCATAAGCTAGTCTAAAATAATCCTGAATTCTATGTAGACGAAATTGTACTAATAGTCGTCTCGACAAATGTGAGCCGTAGGTATTCCGTATGAAATGCCTTCTAATTGGTTCAATCAAACGCTAGATGTTCGAGATTTTAAGCTGTCAAACGACTTTTGGTAGCATAAGTACGGCTTGTGTTGATAATAGGGTTCAATAAT
The DNA here is from genome assembly GCA_910589295.1 of Noctua janthe. Taxonomy (NCBI): domain Eukaryota; kingdom Metazoa; phylum Arthropoda; class Insecta; order Lepidoptera; family Noctuidae; genus Noctua; species Noctua janthe. The sequence continues at coordinate 2,972,416 of OU342556.1, read as the reverse complement.
ATTCAGTAAATTTAATCAATTTTAACTGAATTATTCGGTAAAAATACAATGGTTTTGATTGACGTACAAAGACGCAAAAACGTATTCGTAGTGTGAGATGTTCGAATCACGAAACTCGCTAATAATTCAAGAGATCATTTAGATTTAGTTTTAAACTAGAATTAGAAGTTAACAAGAATTTGTGTTGTATACTGCAACTAAAAAACCCGACTACTGAAAAATCACGCTTTAATTAAATTCGGGGTTTACAAGGAAAAATCAACTCCTCCTATTGCTGAAGTCGGTTAAAATGTAGCCTATGTTACTCGGGTCATAATAACGAATCGATTGACACCTTATTCATCAAAATCGGATGAATAGTTTAGGCGCTACGGAGGACCATACGAAGATACAAACATACATACAACATAGACTGCTAAATTCATAACCCTTCCTTTTGACTTCGCCGTAATCGGGTAAAAAGAAGTTACGGGATTGCCTAAGTAATACAGTTATATCGTCATTGTTGAAAATTATTAAGGATTCTGCCCACTACACCGTATCATATTCATGACCATGGTAGGAACGTGTCAGACGAAAATGCATGGTATGAGACCGTGTAGTGGGCAGAGTCCTTTATTAGGAAAATATTAAGTGTCATTACCTTTCATACTTAATTTTGGCTGATACTTTGCCTTTAAAGAACATAACATAACATCCCAACCTGTAATCACCGAAGGGTTAGGCAGAGGTGTACCTAATAATACACCCACATTTTGTGAGTTATTTTTAAGTCTCATGTAATATCGGCAAGCCTATTGCCATGAACCGGGCACAAGTCCAAGCTCCGTGGCTGCTACTGAGAAATTCCTAATAAAAAACTCAATAACACTTTGCCCGACCCGAGAATCGAACCAAGGACCTCATGCTCAGCAGTTGCGTTTGCGACCGCTAGACCAACGAGGCAACGAGGCCTTGCATAACAATACTGCACCTTTATAGAATTCGTCTTAATGGAAAGCTATTTGATATTGATGAAACTGTCAACGGCTCAACTACCAGGAATAATTAAATCAAATCAAATTTCTACGTTTAATTCCGATCCGGATCGAGTAGATTTCCATGGAACTGCGACTGACAGTGATAATAATAAGCGTAGCCATCGAAACTGTTTCTGAAAACGGATAACCGTATTGATATAAAATTAATGTGTGTAATATTGGAGTGGTTTTCGGTGTAGCATTGCTATTATTGCTTAGGCAAAACGAATATTTAAGTATCGGACGATTTTTTGATTATTTATGTGGCGTCCTGAAGTTAGATTTTTAGGCACACATCATCATCTGCCTAGCCTTTTTTCAACTATTTTGGGGTCGGCTTCCAGTCTAACCGGATGCAGCTGAATACTAATATTCTACGTGGACCGACTGCCTATCTGACCTCCACAACCCAGTTAGTCCTGGGTAATACGATACCCTTTGGTAAGAGTGGTTGGCAGACTTTCAGGCCACTGACTACCTGTAACGACTGTCAAAGATCTACAATTGACAGCCGGGACCAACGGCTTAACGTGCTTTCCGAGGCACGGAGGAAACTCAGTATGTAATGGGTGGTCACCCATCCACGGACCAACCTAGGCAAGCGCAGCTAACCTAAACATTGACCCGAGCGGCAGTTATTACTTAGCCACGAGCTCCTTTTTTAGACACACTTAAAGTATCTTATTCGCGCATTCATGTCTAAATTGTCTATGCGCCAAATAAACAGAACACCTTAGGTTTATATTGTGCGATATTCTGAATTTGTCAATTTATTTATATTATTATTTCAAAAAAAGAAAAAGGATGAGAGGAGGTTCTGAATTAGTTGATTTAGTTTTATTTCGTTTTTTAATTTTTTTTTTTATTAAAACGTTGCCCCACACTAATAATTTCTCCTGTATCGTGGGTGCGTTTACAAACATTTAAACTCACATACACAAACAGCCAGACCCGGAACAACTACCTGTAGATCATACAAATATTTGTTCCGTGCGGGGATCGAACCCGCGACACGCAGCGCAGCAGCCGATCGCTCAGCCACTGCGCCAACCGCGCCGTCATTTTAAATATAATACAAAAAAGAGGTTTCCCCTTCTGTGTCATTCGTTTGTTCTTTAGGCAGGTACTAAAAGCTCATTCATGTGATATTAATATCGTTGGAGACCGCAGACAGACTAGGACCCATATAATTTTGACCAAGGTTGTTTTTGATCAACCAACTAATTGGTTACTATATTGGTAACATATTGGCACGTGCCAGACAAAGGTCAAGGTCAAACCTAGCTTAAAATATAATGTGGTATGTTAATCTGTATCTAAATGAAACCCTACTCCTAAACTTGTAGCCAATAAGTAATTGGCTTGATCGAATGGCTGATACGTCGAAAATAAGAGAACTGGTACATTAAAGATTTTTGTGAAGTAGTAGTAGTTTAGTTTTGATCAAATTGGATGATTAAAACTGAGTTTATTTCTACCGCTAAAATTTTTTCGAATTCTTAATATTATTATGAAACGGCAGACTAAAAGGTAGCGGGGATCCGCTGGATGCGAGACGCACGGGACCGGTCAATGTGGCGACACTTGGGGGAGGCCTATGTCCAGCAGTGGACGTCTTTCGGCTGAAATGATGATGATAATAAAACTACACTTTTAGAAGGTATATATTAAATCGTGAAGGGTACCAAATAATTGGTTGTACATTTCGCATCCATTGATTTTTCTATCCATAATGACGGTAACACCATAATGACGGTATCAGGTAGTCCGGGGCCCGAAAGTCTGACAACTGGTCTTACCAAGCGGTATCGAATTACCCAGCACTAACTAGGCTGTAGAAGTGTTTTTTTTTTGGATGGGATATCATCAAATGACCCCGCCTGCTCTGGGCGGAGTAGAAGGGAGTGTCAGACTTGTACTGACTAAAATCTATTCATGTTCCTTCTTTACCCTTTGTGTTCCAGGACCGCGGTATCTCTTTCGAACAGTCGTACAGCCCCGGCAGGATGTGGACGTCAATTAAACAGTCGCTCCATGTAATATACTGGCAGTCAGCTGCACCCGGTTAGACTGGAAGCCGACCCCAACATAGTTGGGAAAAGGCTAGGCAGTTGATGAATGATAGCAACTTAATCAACGCTGAAACTTACATTCATAAACTTAAAATCATCATAATTCAGAAAAAAAAAAAAAAACTACTCAAGGCAGCCATAAGCCCGCCTCCTTTTCTATTAGGCGTCTCTGCCTCGTTATGACGTCTTCTTGTTGAGATTTGATTAACATACAGAACGTTTTTTGGCCACTATCAAATCAGACAAAATAGATATTTCATACATTTACGTAACATTTAATTGGCAATCCAACTCGAACGGACGAGAAACCTCTCCAGTGTAAAGTCCCTCTTACACAAACTTGAACTAAGTAAATATGACTATTTGAGGAGTACTTGAATTCTATATGTAACAAGAAAACTTGGTAACTACAGCCTCGGTCCTTATTAATATTTTTTTCTTGGAGATTTGGGACACAAATATAATATTTTGGTAAATGTTTAGATATGATAGAAGTATTGTCGTCCGTTTTTCTTATCAGTTCTGGGAATTATTTTTCTAGGTCATAAGAAGAAGATTTCTTGTATGGGAAGTGTCGTCGTATGTCTGATAACTGGTTTTGCCTACGGGTATCGTATTACCCAGTATCTGGGTTGTGGAGGTCAGATGATAGACAGTCGCTCTATGAAAAGTACTGGTATTCAGCTGAATTAGACTGAAAGATAAAGTTCGAAAAGCTGACGATCATGTTTTGACGCGCGTTAAAGAGGGAACAGGGACTACGATTCTCTATACAAATGTCTAATAGAAAATAGGACCCTCAAAAATTTCCAAAAATGCCCCATTTTTAGGGCCGTAATTAGAGGACTACCAGTCAAATTCGACAAGTTTTTAACATAAAAAAATAGATAGAAACCCAGATTTACTCTTTTTAAAAATTTGAATTTTCAAAAATAATTGAATCTGCTCAGTTTTCGAGAAGAAAAGAAGGGAATACGAACCGTCGATCTCGTCAAAATTTTTGTGACCGATTACGGTCTGAGCTGCAGCTGTCCCTATTGCACTCTACGGGGGCAGACTTGAGGTAGCGCGACGGCAATAGTTTCTTGAAATACCTATTTTTTTAAATTCCACGCAGGCCATATTCCCTCTTAACTACTATCTCACCGGGTGGTAAGTGATGGTCGCTTGTTTTAATAGTTACGATATCACGGAAGATACCAGACCGTTCCTTCAATATCGGTAAACTAAAAGCCATTAACAAAGTCACTTATAAACAATCTTGCCACCCAAAAGACCAGGTTCTAACATTACCTTCAAGAGAACAGACCAACAAATCATCCATAATTACCAATAACAGCGACTATAACCGTTGTAAAAAGATCCCTTGTATCGTCTTACCAATTACGGACGAGGAAAACTGTCTCAAAAATAATAACAACTGAAGAACACTTGGATATACGGCACTTGCCAAAGGGAAGATATTAAAACGGAACCCTTGGCTCTTTATTGTCACATGTTGGAGTTAAGGGTGGTTGCGTACGGACGTTCAGAGGGCATCAAATAACGACTGCTCTTTTTAAGAGTTTTATACAGAGCTGCAAGAATCTTTTGGCGTTCGAGTGACGTTGACAGGGAGGCAATGTTAATTAACATTTATCTAACACAACATAACACGTCTCACGCCTGTAATCCTCGAGGGGTTTGACAGAGGTGTACTTAATAGTACACCTATATTTTGCTAGTTATGTTTAAATCCCATGTAATAGGGGAGCCTATTGCCGTCTACTGGGCTCAAATCCGTGGTTGCTAGAACGGTGAACGGTGGTTGCGTGGTTGGTAGAAGTTCCTGAAAAAAAACTGCAATATCACTTTGCCCGACCTTGGCACCGAAGCCAGGATCTCATGCTCAGCAGTTACGCTTTGCGACTACTAGACCAACGAGGACGAACATTAGTCCAAGTGATTTGAAAAAACAAGATTGCCGCGTTGGTTACACTTTTTTTTCACCCATAAAAGATTCAAGTATAGTTATGATTCAGCAACGACTTCCAATAGAATTGACTTAATTAATTGAAGTTCGTCGGTCCATCTACCCGGGGGACGTCCATCGCCACGCTCGCTGATGACTTTGTTTAAGTATTTCATACGAAAATAAGCCTAATTCGTATCTGCTTATGAAAATTAATACAGTTTAGTGTACTTCGTTTCAGTTTAGCCTAATAAGTTCACTCTATAGATTTCATCCTTAGATCAGATGAAATGGAATACATAGTGTACTCCTGCCAGCTGCAATGCCTTTACGTAGTAATCGGCTTATTGTCAATGCATTACCATAACACCTTAGCCACATCTTCGTAACTCAGCTTAGCAACCTCAGCACGAGAGACGATGATCGCTTGCTTATCTTACAGCCTTTTCTCAACTATGTTCAGGTCAAATAATAGCATTTTAAAGGAACGACTGCCTATTACTGTGCCTCATAACCCAGTTTCTGGGGAACATGACAAGAATAGTTTTTTTCTTTCGATTTTGGAAAAGCAGCCTAACAAACAAAAGCACATCGGCTTTCGGGTTTCTGACTGTCAGTATCGGTTGTAATTGTTCTATAAATGAAAGTCGGAACCGACCGTTTACCGCACTTTCCACGGCACGAAAGGGTCTGGATGTGTCATCAAATAAAATGGTCAACCTTGAAGATTAACTTGTGCGGTGGTTTTTATTTAGTCAGCCTCTTATCATCTGCCTAGCCTTATCCCAACTATGTTGGGGTTGACTTCCATTGTAACCGGATGCAGCTGAATACCAGTATTTTACACGGAGCAACTGCCTATCTGACCCCCACAACCCAGTTAGTACTGGGTAATACGATACCCCTTGGTTAGACTGGTTGTCAGAGTTTCAGGCCACTGACTATCTGTAACGACTGTTAGAGGTCTACAAATGACAGTCGAGACCACAGCTGAACGTGCGTTCTGAGGCACGGAGGAAACTCGGCATATAATGGATGGTCAGCCATACAGGGATCCATCCTAGAAAAGCGCAGTTTAACCTAAAGATGGACCCGTGTGGCCGTTATTAGTAAGCCACGAGCTCCTACGCTCAATAGCGGAGGAGCTCGTGATGCACACAGGCAGAAGCATATAATAAACGATCGCGTGTGTACGCCCTAAAAGAAGGGTATCCTTCAATCCTTGTTCAGTTTTTGGGCGCGTGAAAGAACATGGGAGGTTTCTTTTAATATCTGACGGGTTGATCCGGGTATGGGATTATTGTTGATGTTTTGACATGAACGGCATTGTATGGGTTGAACTTGACAATAGCTATTTTGAGCATTCAAGGACGAATTTGAAAACGTATTAAATTTTGTTGAAAGTATGTGTTTATTATAGTTGTCTCCGTGTTTTTATTTATGAAAGCTGTTGATACCATTGACCTAGCTTTATAAATGAAGTTTACTCTGATATATTCATGAATTTCATTACGTGAGGTATTTTTAATCAAGTTTTTTATTTAAGACTTAACGCTGTTTTTTTAAATATTCGAACACTAAAATCCATTTGACACACGAAGTCAATGAAGATACAAACAATTGGCTGCTGCACTGCTGACATTGCTCCAACAAACGAAGGACGCAGAAGTGGAAACCTCTTTTTTATATTATGTTTAAAATGATAGCACGGCGCGACAAAATGGCGCAGTAGCTGATCGATCGGCTGCTGCGTTGCGTGTCACGGGTTCGATTCCCGCACGGAACCAATATTTGTATAGCTTACAGGTAGTTGTTCCGGGTCAGGCTGTTTGTGCATGTGAAATTTAAACGTTTGTAAACGCACCCATGTTACAGGACAAATTATTAGAGAGAGGCAACGTTTTAAAAAAAAATAAAGAAAATTGCGTCACCGAAACATGATCCCTAAACACCAGTAAAACGCTGATAACACTCAAAACGGTCACCTACTACGGTCTACCGGAACAGCACACCCACTTCAAAGTTATACGGCATATAAATATGAATATGTCGTATAAAACATGGCACCAATAACTCTCAGTTAGCCACATCGAATCTTTGGCATAAATCTGCCAAGCTGATGGCGTGCGGTCTCCTAAATTATGACTGCGGTCCATGGAGGATTAATTTTACGTTTTAATTTTAGATTCTGAGTTTGAATGGTTTAACTTTCTTGTTTTTCTAGTTTTTAGGTGATATAGAAGATAAATATTATTATTAATCATTTATTTCAGACATTGTCCATATCATCTGCCCAGCCTTTTCTCAGCTAAATTGGAGTCGGCTTCCAGTCTAACCGGATGCAGCTGAATACCAGTATTTTACATGGAGCGACTGCCTATCTGACGTCTACAACCCAGTTAGTACTGGGTAATACGATACCCCTTGGTAAGACTGGTTGTCAGACTTTTTGGCTCACTGACTGCCTAACGACTGTCAAAGATCTACAAATGACAGCCGGGACCAACGGCTTAACGTGCTTTCCGAGGCACGGAGGAAACTCAGTATGTAATGGGCGGTCACCCATCCACAGACCAACCTAGGCAAGCACGGTTTAACCTAAAGATCGACTCGAGCGGCTGTTATTATTTAGCCACGAGCTCCTCACACATTGTCCATTATCAGCCACTTGGGTCGATCTTCAGGTTAAGCCGCGTGGCTTAACCTGAAGAGGTTAAGCCACGCGTGCCTAGGTTGTCCGTGAATGGGTGACCAAACATTACATACCGAGTTTCCTCCGTGATTTTATATGGAGCTACTGCCTATCTGACCCTCAAAACCCAGTTAATTCTGGGTAATACGATACCCCTTGGTTAGACTGGTTACAAGACTTTCGGGCCACTCTGACTCACTGTAACGACTGTCAAAGATTTACAATTGACAGCAGGGACCAATGGCTTAACGTGCTTTTCTGTACTTCTGGGATGGATCGTAATCGATCTCAGTATGCTTAATTTTAAAGCTCAACTCGTGCGGCTGTTATGATTTAGCCGCGAGCAAAAAAAAAATACCTTATGTTATGATAACTCAATATTCACTCCTCGCAGTCGGTTATACCAACATAATAACTTCCAGTTGAAGGGGTTCTCTTTTTACGGAAGTCATGGTCACCGTAAAAGTGAATGATGTACGAACTGTGAAGTTATAGGCATAAAATGATGGGTTAAGTAGCTGGGGAATGTGTATGGGGCTCCATACACCATGAACTATTAGGTTTCATGGTGATGTGCTTTCGTTTGTTAGGCTGCGTTTCAAAAATCGAAAGAAAAAAAACAAATGAACGTAGAAACAAAAGCTACCGCAACCACTGCATGAAACTGCTTATGTAGGATGATATTTTGTTCTGCGTTCGCTCCACGTTGTCGTCCTACATACACACGATACACATAAACTCACGCTTTTTTTCTATGTGGGTAAGCAGAGGTTACAGAACGTTACCTACGAGTTCTACGATCCCTACAAAGTCCATCTGCTTCGTCCAAGTTCATGAATGACTGATACACGCACGCCGGTTGCAAATACTAAGCACCTGTCCGTTCCCAAGATCAACACCAATTAGGTAGGTATTCGTCCTACTTTCCGCAAAAATCTTTATTCTTCACATGTTAAGTTTTACCAGGTACTGAAGCGAACTCCTGTTTATGTAACAGAATACGTACGTAGACACGTATTCCGAGTACATAATAGTCGTGAAAAGTAGTTCCGTATGTTTCCCAAAGAAGCCATTACGTCTTCACTAGTGGCCATCTAAAACATTATTCAGACAAGCAAATTACTCCGACTACAAGTTCCCCTCGCGTTGTTATTCAAAGCGATGTATGGAACCGACTCATTTACGACAATGAACGACTTTAAGCTGAAATGTATTGAAGAATTTCAAGCAATCCCAAGATTGTTTCACAATACAATGACAAAACCGTCCTTGAATTTATTAAATCCAGACAAAACGCCCTTAACTCGTCCGAAAATCGACTCTAAGCCCACCACTTAAGATTGTTATCTCATATTATTTAGAGGATATCCCGAAATTCCGCGCATACTCCTTGATCCAGATAATTCTCAAAACTTATCCGAAGTCAGATTAAGGGAGGCGAGAATTCGAAATTCTTAGTGTGGTTGCAGAACAAGGCTTGGGCGTATTTCACACTAGAGAAAAGCGAGTTGAGCGAAAATGAGACTTTAAAACACCTATTCAATTTCCAACCTTATTTTTATAGAGATAGATTTTTAAATTTAATGAAGGTTCTTTATTTCTTGTAGGATAATGAAGCAGACGCTAGTTCGGCCGCGGATTTTAATTCGGAACAGTATTTAAAGTTTATAGGAGTTATGATTTTTAAGCTGGTGTTTGAAAATAAGTGTGCGGAGTTACAGTGCAATTTAAAATGAATTTTATTCCCTAAGCTTTATGTAAGTTTTAAACTGATCGTGGTGTGAATAACGGAGGGTTTCACTCAAGTTCATTTAGGAATTAGTGGTTGGAGTTATGAATAGCTGAAAACATGTAATAATCCGTGTCTTTTGTTTGGTTGCCACCAGGACTAATATTACGGAATTGTAGAAGTAAAAGACGACACATAACTGTATAAATAGAAGAAACCATACACAATAAAATCTTTTACTGTTTTACAAAACCTTCTCAGACAGGATTTTTTGTAAAATTTAAAAAGCATTTTTTTTCTCGTTTTCCGCTCCACTCTCGCTGTTGTGTTACCAACCTAAAGCTCCCAACTGTCTGAAAACTATTAAGGTTTGTAACCGAATCAAGTTTTTGAAAGTTTTCGAGAGCCTCGGTACGTGTGAAGTGGGATGGTTTGCGGAAATAACGCGTTAAACAGCTGTTAAGTGAGACGAAAGGAGGGAACAGAGGGCTTGATGAAATTTTAAGCATAATTTTGGTGTTAGTACCTAATAATGACGTTAACGAGCTATTTGCTTAGGTTGGTTGCAAATCCGGCTGGAAGGACCGTGCGAAAATATTAGGTATGTGGATTTCGTAACGATTGTTGCGATCTTTGAGTTATATTCTCACTATCAGTACAAATGACGCAGGCAGAAACACGTAGTGTACTTGTCGCCCGACCACAGCCCGCAATAAAGAGAAAAGTGGGAGCAAAAGAAAAATACGCCTACCGTGATAGTGATGTTCCTATTAATTATTGACATATCACATTTTTATTTAAAAAAAAAAACGTTGCTGCACTCTAGGAATTTCTCCTGTATCGTGGGAGCGTTTAGAAACATTTAAACGCACATACACAAACATCCACATCCGGCAGAACTATCTGTATCCCATACAAATATTTGTTCCGTGCGGAGATCGCGACACGCAACAGCGATTGCGCCAAGCATGCCGTAAATTAATAATAGTAATTTAGTGTTGGGATTCCAACAGAAGTAAGGGGGGGAAATAGTAGAAAAGTATGCTGAGCGTTCATGGTTGCGTTGGGGTGACGCCTAGTCTAAGACAAGCCAATCAGGCAATGTGTTGCCAATCCTACAGAAAGCTGCTATGTGTGCGATGAGTTTCCAGGATTATCTTGGTACTATTTTCGGGATAGCTTCTAATAAATTGTAAACTAAAAAATTATTTTAAAAAATCCAATAAACCCCCCACCCATTCAGGATTACACATAACCCATTACTTGTTACTTACACAAAACTGGAACGCGGAATCCCTATACCCGGTGGACCTATCAATTTTACGATTGTACGTAAACGGTAGCGCGCAGTTTACGATTCACGATCTGACTTACGTATACGAACAGTCGTAAACAAAGATGGATGTCACCTGCTTTGTTAGACGGTATGAGGAAATTACATGGGGATTGGCTCGGGGTTTAAAAATGTATACCGGTGACGTTTTAATGGATAATATTTGTGATGGGCTTTCTTTCTACCAAGGATGTATTCCCCACATGGATAAGAAGATTCTGCCGATATTTAACGCCCCATTCACGACTTTAGGCAAAGTGATTGACGTCAAACTACACGTGTGTCGTCACTTGTTTTCTTTAGCCGGTCATAGACGATCAGTTTTGCCTGTACAGTCAAACTGTGCAGATATGCATGAACGTTTGTAGCAGTAGCGAGATATTTGAGCCTCATGTAATTCATTCATCATTTCAGCCGAAAGACGTCCACTGCTGGACATAGGCCTCCCCCAAGTGTCGCCACACTGACCGGTCTCGTGTGCATCCCATCCAGCGGATCCTCGCAACTCCCACCAGGTCATCGGTCTACCCAGTGAAAGGCCTTCCAATGCAACGTCTTCCGCGGTCGCCACTCCTGAAATTTTTGGGCCCATCGACCATTCGTTCTGCGAGCAATGTGCCCTGCCCACTGACACTTAAGTTTGGCAATTCTTCGGGCTACGTCTCTAGCCTTGGTTCTCTTGAGGATGTCCTCATTTCAGATTTGATCACGCAAGGAAGCTCTGAGCATAGCTCTCTCCATTGCCGTTTGGGTGACTTTAAGCCTCATGGAATTGGGTGCTAGGATTTTTGCATGTCACATGGGAGAAGGCACTGACCATTAAACCCATCGCTTTGGTTCTCTGTGTTCTCTAAAAATTACTATAATTAGTTCTGTATTCTCTATGAAACTTTGCAAGATAAGAATGAGATTGCAGCATATTATGAGTTTGTCTACATGTCGGTTGGGGAATCCGCGACAAAATAATGTGTTGTTTTTTTAACGAAGTTGTTAGTGAAAAAGCGATAGTTAATATGAATTCAACCGAAGATGAACCACGCATCAATAATTTGTAGAATGTTGCCGCAAACAATTTTTGGTATCCTTACACAATTTGTTCTCTCTGAGAATCAGCATCTAAAATAATAACAGTTGGTACCTACGTGTCTTTCATAGTACGCATATGGCACTATACTACAATGTAGCAAGTAGGACAATAAAAAACTTTTATTTACAGAGCCATATTGTGCCAAATAAAACACGACGAGTAAAGTCGTGGTAGTAAAATAAATTTTGTGAAAGTATTTTTACTGAATGGGAAATATTATATGAGTTATTTTATCCTGGTAATGAACAATTGACAGTTTGGAACTTTTTCTTTGGGCTTACACTTGACCTCAATCTAGTCGTGAGGACAGAGATGAGGTCGACAATGGAACGAGCTAACCCAAAATGAGCCATTCATTGGTGGACGAGCCAAAAGGAGCTTGTAAGTATAGTAGCAGGTGGCGTTCTGTGGTTTCTGCCTACACCCATGGTAAAAATGCGTGAGTTTATGTATTACTATTATTATTTAGCCTTTATTTGCCTTAACAATTACATTTCTCACAAAACAATTAATTTAGCATTTCAATAAACCTTACATTTGAGATTTCATAAACATTACATCTCATTTCATGTACTTTTCTTCAAACAGTTTTACAGACATAAATTTCATAGTACATTAGTACACTACATTTAACATTTAAAATTAATTATTTAGTTTTAAAAAATATTCTATTGGTAGGTAAAAACTATTTTTTTTTTTTTTTAGTTAAAGCCCCGTTTGGGTATAGGCCTCCTCCAACTTTTTCCATGAGTTTCTGTCCTTCGCTTGCTTTATCCAGTCCTTTCCGGCAATTTGTTTTATTTCATCTGCCCAACGTAAGTTCATGTATGTATGTATTAAATAGATTGGAGTCATATGAACTTGGGAACACCGACGCAGTCAGGGTATTCCACTGTAGCTATCAGGAAGTTTTTTTTTTAACGTGGCTAGTCACCTTTTCTTTTGGAGCTTGTAGTAAAAATGATTTCTGATTGAATTGGAAATAATACAGAACCTCATGTGCCCCAAAAGTGGTGCAAAACTATTTGTGAAGAGTGTGCCACTGAGCTAGTTAAACATAATGAACAGAAACCTACTGTCTTGTTTTTTTTTTTCTATAAAAACTATTAAAATTCTTAATAGTCACTCTCGCAAATGTATGAACCATCGCACACTAAGCTATCCAAGTAAACAATACTCCATTCAATTTTAGGGTGAGAAATCGAGCGTTCAAAATCTACGCAGATTTAATTATTCACCTAACAATACAGAAGCGGTGACTGAATATCGAACCGAACTCAAACCTCCTTTGAGCTAAATTTTGAACCTCCATAGAAATGTTTTGAGTTTAGTAGGAGCGCAAGATATATAGACACAGAAACTCGGCTCCATAGAACGCGAACACATAGACGCAAACGTAAATAGATAAACCGATGCCAGGGCTGCGGGACTGTTCGAAAGAGAGAAACCGTGGCCCTGGAACACAAAGGGCAAAGAAGGAACATGGCTGGGTTTTAGTCAGTACAAGTCTGACACTCCTCTCTGCTCCGCCCAGAGTGGGGGGGTCATTTGATGATTTCCCATCCGAAAAAAAAAAAAAATAACATACACCGATCTGAAACAAATGCGCTTGCACTCTCTGTAAGTGAAGCCTGTCTATGTGTGCGGGGAGATTTCAAACAAATGACAGTCGCGAGTATGCTTACACTTGCTGTATAGTTTGTTCAAACTTTATGGCGGCTCGGAAGTTAGCTGCGAGTGACCGTACACAAAATACGCGCTTTGGACGTGGAGTTGCGGACACAAGCCCGTTATACAATAAAATAGCTGCGAGTGACTGTCAGCGCAGGTATGACGGTTCAAACTTTATTACTGCTGGAAACATCTAACGTAAAAGAGTTTCGAGCCGTACAGTCAAGACGATGAGCAAAGAATAATATGTATATGTCGGATTTGTCAGGATTTATTCCGTTAGGCTTGTACATCATGTGGGCAGACCATGGGTTTCGTGCAATGAAAATACACTAGGTGCGATACACTGTTTATAATAAACTAACAAATTACTTGAGATTACAACTTAACACAATATCACGGGGCACAATGTATCGGGTACAGTTCCAAGACGTCTCACACTCCACTGCGATCAGACATTCAATGTCCTCCTCACCTCGAGCTGTAACATCAGGGCTCTGTAGAAACCACGCTGTGGTGGGGGTAGACTTGTAAGTAGGTCGCGTGACGTCACCACCAGCGGACTTGCGATTCATTTTATGTCCGTACTAATGACCGGTTCCGATATATATATATATATTAGCAGACTCGTCGTCACTCGCAGCCAACTTCCGAGCCGCCATAAAGTTTGAACAGAACTATACGTGAAACGAGTCTATATATGCGTGGATTTACGCTCCTTGTTTGGAACTGGCTTTCTGTGCCTATCTGTTTAGTCGTTTGTTAACGTGAATATTATTCATGTGCAGAATACTGGAATAGCTGCTAATTTGATCCTGGATGGTGTAAAATCGATTGTGGTTTTGTATTGACGTGTACCTTCACGCTTTCTGACGAGTCATCTGAAAATAACTAAGAAAATTCATGATACTTCTAGGCTTAATTGGTAGTTCGCATGTGTGTCTAGAATTTTTTTTGTTTGCCTAATCTACGAAGAGATTTTGATGCTGGAGGATCTTTGTTGCAATTAATTAGGTTCGTATCTTCAGATGAAAATGACGGGCTTTATGTACACTTGTTGCAACCAGTGACAATAAAATAAATAAGTTTGTCACCTCAAGTGCGGCTTTTGTCACCCCATTGCTCGATAGAATCTACTGCAACAATTGAGCATTGTATATTGCATCTGATTCATATTTTGAACTTTCTTAACGAATGATTAAATATAACTTTTTATGCAACGGTCTTCTCAGTGCTGTAGCTTCATAAACATTTTGTGTGCTGCTGTAGTAAAAGGAAGTATTTGAAAACTGACAAAGTCGTGTGTAAAACACACGATAGATTTATACTTTCCTTTCGAAGACATAAACAGCAAATTCTCATGTGAAACTAAACACCAACCTTAGCATGAACTATAAATAGTTCTTCACTTACCCTAATCCGAAGGTAAACAGAACTCGGTCACCTCGCAAACATGTACTCGGTAATGAAGTAATTATTCGTAAACTAGTCGGTTAAGAAACTTATAACGAGTACCGAACTATGAACTACCACTTTTAGAGTTGGCAACATCGATTTAAGGTAGCTTGCCTTGTTCAAGAAATATTTTCTGAGGCGTGAAAACTTGGAATGAAGACTGCTTAGATGAGAATTTTCTTTGAGAGTTAGTTAATTGCGTTAATTAATGTTGAAATACTTTTAATATACTTATTCCGAGAAGGCTTTTAACGATTCAAAGAGTATGTTGAAATAAGTTAGACAACATACAAAAAGTCAATTCAAATCTGAAAGTTGCGGAGGTAGCGGTAAGCGGTGTGTTGTAAGCGGCGTGCCGTCTTGCCAATTTTTTCTTCTCTCTGCTTTGCACATCTCCGTACAGCTTCGGTGGTTATAGCTACCTTAGTTCTAACGCATCTCCTTCCCGCTCCGCAAATCTCTGCTCGTCCCCGCTTTGGTGGAGTCCAGACCTAAGGCTTGACATTTCCCACATCGTTATCGTCGACACAGCTGACAGATACGCAAAAAGTACTGAACACAGAAAAATTCAATTTTTTCCCTAACAAACCAATCAAAAGTTCCAATCCAAGATCCAAAAGCAACATAAAAAGGGAGAAAACCGAACAGAAATGTCATAACACCAACATTTTATGTAAACCAAGATACAGTAGCGAAACTTGTACCGGGGTGTCGTTAAAAAGTTTCAGTAACTGTTCCGTTCTCGAGGGAAATAAAAGTAATATACGTTACGTTTTCTAACTCTCAACTGTTCGGTTTAGCTGGAGTTTGGTTTGTTACGGACCTATGTATTTCTAGGAAAATATATGAAAAGTCTATTAGTGGACGTGTTTGGTGGTAGTGATGTTTTTATTATTGGCGGTAATAGTTCTATTCTTGTTTGTGTAAGCTTTGCTTTTTACCCGACTGTCAAGGAAGGGTTATGTTTTTCGCGCGTATCTTGTCTGTTTCTTTGTAATTCTTTATTTTTTTTTTATCCTAAGTGGGCTTACTCTTGACCACAAACTAGTCCTGAGGACAGATATGAGGTCGACGATGGAACTTTATTACCTCATATGTACCAAATGGCTGGATGGATTTCGAAGATTAAAGTATCATTAGATTTGGCTCAAAAGCCCAAGGGTCTTTAGATAGATGTTTTACAAAATGGCGGATTTTTGGCGCTAAAATGAAAAGGAGATTACAAATATATATATATAGGTACATACTACAATTTGGAGTCGGGTTTTTTTATACTTTTAATTAAATG
The DNA here is from genome assembly GCA_910589295.1 of Noctua janthe. Classification (NCBI taxonomy): domain Eukaryota; kingdom Metazoa; phylum Arthropoda; class Insecta; order Lepidoptera; family Noctuidae; genus Noctua; species Noctua janthe. The sequence continues at coordinate 2,956,119 of OU342556.1, read as the reverse complement.
ATGCTTGTTCAAAGCTAAGAATTTATTTGGTTCTATTTTTAAAGTAGGTACTAGAACTACGTGACACTAAAAAGGAGTGTTATGTGAAAATTATAAAAGTTTTAATTTAACGCAGCTGTTAATTAAGTTACTAGTGAAACTATCATAGCATTGGCTCATAATTTTATTAAAAAAATCGCGCCAAATATTAACTTCATACTCTACACAAGAACACTTAAAAAAAAAAATTAAAAACTAAATCGTGTCAAAATAGTATTGACCTTGAAAAGAGATTCGTTTGACCTTGAGATCTTGAGACAGAAATACGAAAGAAATGATCGTTTAAGGAAGCATATTTCGCGATTCCCCCTCCATTGTCGCTCTCTGACTGTAGAAGTGGTCACTTAAAAGAAATGTTAGCCTTCAAACTTCTGTTATTAGTTTTGAAAGGATCTTTTTGTGATCGTTATGAAAGTGTCATAATCACAGAATTATTAAAAATAGTCCGTCTGATTGTTTTAGCACTTGGCCACAACATGCATGCTCAAACGACACGCGTCTTGTTACAGAGTTTGTAGCATTTACTCATAAGTTTGGGACATATTACACGCTCGGCAGAAACAAAAAAAAATGCCAAAAAATGCATTTTACAGGAAGTACAGTTGAATAAAAATGAACTTTCAATTTTTATTAGTTTCCAGAGAAATCATTCCCAAACTTTGTTTTAAGCTTTCACAGTTTACAACTAAACTTATAAAAAACAAAAAAAAAAGAAAGCTTAAAATAATGAACAATCACAGAAGATATCCTGTAAGTAACAGTAAAGTAGAAAAAAAGAAGTGACAGTTTATTATTAAATTATTCCCATCCCACCCATTTCATTAAAAGTCAAGAAACTAGACTAACTAAATAGAAAATAACGATACTAAACAGCATAAAGCCCAGACGGTACAAAAAGACTGTAACAACCAAACGAGAGGAAACGATCATGAAATTCTCTGAAGCAATTGAATTAGCAACGGGTTACTCATAGTGTAACGTTGCTTTGCTCGCTCAGGAGAATATTCAAGTTATTACTGTGGTTGCAATTGGAAAATCAGGCGAATACGTTTGTTATTAGGATTTCTTTTCGAGTGAAACTTCCTTAGTAACAATTTAAAACGAAATGGTTGCAGTCTTGACTGAAAATATTGCTGATCATATATTTTTGTATTGTTTGGCTGTTGTTATTTAGCTCGTGGCTAAACCGTGTTCACCAGAAGGCAGTAGGCAGTCGCTCCATGTAAAATATTGGTATTCAGCTGCATCCGATTAGACTAAATGCCGACCCTAATATAGTTGGGAAAAAGCTACGTAGATGATGAAACTGTATTGTATTATCCAGTAACTTGAATGTCGAAGTCAAAATAAACAGTAGCTCCGTGTAAAATTAGTTAGTCAGCTGCATTTGGTTAGACTGAAAGCCAAACCCAAGTTAGTTAAAAAACTGCTATAGACCGACCATTATAATGAGTCCTCCGCCTTGCCCCATCAAAGGCACATTAAGCGTCCACAAAGTCCTAACAATATTCCACAGGTTATTTGATTTAAAATAACTATAATCTAAATAGGTATTCCGATACTAACTGAAGCAATACGTGATCAACCTTCAGAATTTGTTGACTAGCTGTGCCTTGACTTCACTCGCCTGAAGTACATATATCGTATCTTTTGAGGACACTATGCTCTCTTTAAGGTCAATGTACTTCTTAAGCTCAGTTATAGCTATGCTTCTAAATCCTTACTAAATCTCAACACAGCAAGCACAAACAGGGCTGGTAATCCGAAGGTTATGAGAGCAGTATTACAGCATATGTAGACACAGGGAATCCGCAATTTGCAAGCCGATGCAAGCAGCATCCCTATTCAGTGACCAAGAATTTACATAGCGTTTGTGAAGCTTAGGGCTGGGCCTGCTACTTTTTGTGGAAAAACGACCGGTTTGCAGTAAAGTGAATCGTTTTTGTTGACGGTTTGACGGTGTAGTGAAAAGTACGGATGGACCATGCATGGTTATAAACCGTGAAATACGGTGTGCATTTTAACATTACTCTAGAAATAGCACCGCGGATATTTACCATGTTTACTGATTCATTTGAGTTCCCGATGTTTCAGCGCTGTTGCAAGCGCCATGATCACAGATAAACTGAAGTTATTGCGGGTGGTTGTTTATGAGCAGACAAATCGGTCTACCCTCTTTCTTGTTGTGTATGATAATGTTAGTGTACCATGATAGTTTAAAATCTTATACTCTAGAAATGGTCTCTTTCTCTAGTCGCTTAAAGTCTGAAATTAAAATCCTTGTACCATTGATTGAGGAACTCAAGGTTAGACAGTAAGACTAAAAGGTAACTGGACCTAGTCTAGCCAATCTAACAAAAGGTCACAGATCCACCAAAGCTTTCTCAAATTCGTACTTTCTACATGTCATGTCTAAAAATTTAACCGCATCTGGCAGACCCGGGACTGATCAGTATTTGACAAATATGTATAAAACGAATTGGACCTTACGAGACAGTTCTATTCATGTCAGGTCAGTACCACATGCATATGGACCGATTTGGCACCGGTTTTACTGCTCAGATTGGCGTTACTTGCTTAACTTTCTACTGGAGTTAAGAATCATTTCACGAAAGTAAACCGAAACCAGCAAAAAAAAAAAACCTGCCAAGTGCGAATCGGACTCACTCATAGAACACACACTTATTATTTTTTTGTTACAGCGGTAGCAGAAATACACAAATTCTGTGAAATTTTCAACTGTCTACCTATTACGGATTATGAGATACAGCCCGCTGACAGACAGACGAACGGATGGATAGCGGGGGCTTAGTAATAAAGTCCCGTTGAGGACCCTTCGGCTACGGAACTCTAAAAATATCGTTACTCGAAATTCCAACCGAATTTTATGAAAGCACAATAAACCTAACTACCTTCAATTTCTGAATCGCGTTTATTATTCAATACACGTCATATTTACGCGGCATTAAAATTGCTGGTAAAGGGCTGGTCTTTTAAAAAAAAAGATTACGGTTGCCTGCCTGGGCACGTCGCGCGTCGCGGCTAAAAGTTGATTATTGTTAGGGCTTTAATATAAATCTGCTGATAGAAGTATTTCAGCGCATCAGCTAATCGTGGAATGATGAAATTCATTCTAAATTTAAAAGTTTAAAAGTATCAGTAGTGGCCGGTGTCTGAATAGGTATTTCGGTGAAAATTTTACTTATATTTTAGCATATATGCCTGCGTATTCCTACACGTGATACTGTTGTTATGCTAGATGTATACCTTTTATATTTTAGTAAGCTCTGCTAGAAATTATCTTTTATGTCAATAATTCGGTAGCGAAAATGTAATGGTCAAAGTGGAATGGTTCATCCATTTTGACCATAACATCAAACGTTATGTTAGGTTATCTCATCTAACTGTTGATTTTAATAATTATCATAACATCACGCTTGTAATCCCCGAAGGCTAAGACAGAGGTTTACCTAATAGTACACCCACATTTCGCAATAAGGGGCGTAGTAGGTTGCGACACTGTTGCCATCAACCTGAGAGACTTCTGATAGAGAACCGAATAACAACATGCCCGTTCCGGGAAACGAACCCAGGACCTCATGCTCAGCAGTCGCAATTGCAACCATTAGACCAAAAAGACAGTTTAATAATGAAGTTTTAGATAGTTCGTCATGAAACCTTTTTTCCGTCCGGCACAACTATACAGCTTGAAAATTATTCATTCTTTTTTTTTTTCTTTTGAATAAGTTGGTCGCCGGCTCCGAGACAGTTTAGCATTTCTTGAAACTTTTCGTTGAGTCATTATTCAATGTTTATTGGTCACCGTGGAAGATGTTGAATTATTTATGTATTGGGGCTCGATTATGGTAACGGTTGATGCAAAGTAATCCATCTTAAGAACACAATGTTTTAATAATGTGGCAATTTGAGTAAGTAGGCTTCGCTTTGAGTTGCATTAAAAAATGTTTCCCATACATAACATCACGCTTGTAATCCCAGAAGGGTCTGCAGAGGTGTACCTAACAGTACACCCACATTTCACAAGTCTGTTATGTTTAAATTAAGTTAGAGGAGCTCGTGGCTAAATAATAACAGCCGCTCGGGTCGATCTTTAGGTTAAACCGCGCTTGCTTAGGTTGGTCTGTGGATGGGTGACCGCCCATTACATACCAAGTTTCCTCCGTGTCTTCGGAAAGCACGATAAGCCGTTGGTCCCGGCTGTCATTTGTAGATCTTTGACATTCGTTACAGGTAGTCAGTGGCCCAAAAAGTCTGACTACCAGACTTACCAAAGGGTATCGTATTACCTAGTAGTCTTAGTTCTAAATGGGTTGTGGAGGTCAGATAGGCACTCGCTCCTTGCAAAGTACTGGTATCCAGCTGCATCCAGTAAGACTGGAAGCCGACCCCAACACAGTTGGAAAAAGGCTAGGCAGATGATGAAATTATGTAAGTTTGAATGTAGGGGTAATCTTCGAAACTACTGATTCAAGTCTCAAAATTAAAATTCTCTAATTGGAAGCTACATTATTCCCGAATGTCATAGTCTATACTTAAAACGTTCCCGCGGGATAATTTCCAACCATAACACGAGCGAATCCGCGGGTCAAAACCTTATACCTACAAGTCTGTTCGCGACCCACAGGATCTTTCCGAAGGACCGATAACTATGTAAATAAGTCGTCACAAAAGATCAGTATTTTTCGAACCCAAAACTACTCACCCGCCAAGATTCCCATCAAGAATATCCCTTTAAAACAACCACCATTTCACTGCCCCAGTAATCCGGAGACAGGGTTAGAAGCATAATCAAATTGCGTCAGCATAAACGTTGCTATTCTAACCGTTCGGCTGTAGGCTATCATTATCATTCATCATGACTATGTACACATAATTCCCTTGCGGTCGAATGGAGATAAGCGATCAATTGGATTAGATAATGGTATGGAATCTATACACTATAGGTCTGTAGGTATATTATTTGAATGGTCGTGTAACAGTGGAGTGATGTTTGTTATATTAATTGGAACAATAAAGCAAGATAATAAACACTGACAGCCTCGTTGGTATAGTGGCAAATATTTCTGTCGAACATGATGATGTTTTAGTTTCGATTCCCAGGTGAAGCAATAGCAGACCTGAGTCTGATTCGTGCCCGGTTGATGACGACAGGTCTGTTCCTATTACATGGGACTTAAACATGAAATGTGTGTGAGCTACTAAGGCACACCTCTGCCGAACTCTTCGGGGATTAACAAATATACATGTATGAAAGCAAACACTACTATGGTCTGTACCAAAAGTTTTTTTTTAAATAATAAGAACAACTCAACACAACATACTCAGGTTTTGCATATACTAAAAATAATGTTTATTTTTAGTATATGCAAAACCTGAATATAGTTTGTTCAGATTAATTAACTGAATCGATTCCAATAATTTTTAAACCATGTTATATGTTGTCCCAAAAATATTTAAAAAAAGTTACAAGTTGCACACCGAGCAACACTTAGTACAATCACTTAGTATCGCAATCATTTAGGTACCTATTGCCAAATTATTATTATCAAGGAGCTCAAGATGACGCTGAAGGCGAGCGCGCGGCTGTGCCGCGTGGTGATCACGTTTTAGTGCGGACAACCAGGTAACAGAACAAGCCTATAACTTTGTGATTTTTCATGATACAGTTTTGAAATTTTGTACATAGATTCTTTACATAAAAATACTAGACACGTGTTTCAGGTTTCGCATATACTAAAACTAATGTTGTATATAAAAAAGTATTCCAAAAAGTGTACATTTAGGCGGAGAAGTATTATTTCTCATACAATGGTATAATTAGTACTTATAAGTAAACTATAACTAAAATAATTTCAACAATTTATTGCGATAGTTCAATTCAGATGTTTGGTAGCGACCTGCCCGATCTTGGTTTATTTAAACGTGCGTTTCAGGCTATCACTTTACATAGCACAATTTAATTAGGACAGTAAAATGATAAAATAAAATTAATCTATTAACAACTTTAAGTATTAAAATCAAATTGGTACAAAAAGAAACACTAAAACTCGTATGTACAAATAGATATGACGGAATAACATATAATCAAAGCGCAACTTCTAGAAGTTTTTGTTTATTTGATGAAAGTATGAACAGACCTTATTCTGGTTAAATTCTTACGTAACGCATTGATAAATCTGTATTAAAAAGGTCCCAACGTTAAATCAAAAGAAATTTAAAAAATTGTATTAATGAAATACATTTCAAGTCGGACATCTACAGTACGATTTTAAATTACCATAGTACGATTTTTAATTAATAGAAATCACTTGAATAACTAAGTAAACAAATATACTATTTTCATAATCAACTTTAGCTTTTATATTCGTAAAGGCACCCTTGACAGTTTTATAATGCGACATGAAATTTTCAGATGAAAATGTAAGTATTTACTCGATTTTGAAATATTTAGCTGTTTTATTTTCGTACAAGTGCACTAGCTTTTTACCTGTGACTTTTTCTACGAGAAATAAGACTTAAAAAAGAACTAAAGCTTTCACGGTTTTACAACTAAACTTACACTATTGTATTGTATTGTATAACGGGCTGGTGTCCGCAACTCCACGTCAAAGCGCGTATTTTGCGTGCGGGTGGGAAATCTATTCGATCCACCCTAACTCCCCGAGAAAGGCCAGCAGCGCCTTGGTGTTGCTGACAATCTCGCGGAGAGTACCTGGGGTACCGAAGTACTTTGCCACTTTGGCACAAACTTACACTATCACTTACGCGATATTTCGAAGCTGTTGCAAGCGCCATGATCATGGGTTATGGAGAGTGCGGGTATATGATAATAATATTAGGTGCAGACAAATCTGTTTACCCTCTTTCTTAGTCTTTTGCTAAGCGTACTAGTAGAACTTGATATAAAGGACTCCAAAAAACTTAGTGATATTGTGAGTGTGTTTTTGCGTGACTTTATATCGAGTTCCGGCGATAACCAGTGAGCATTTGTAAATAGACGGTGTCATTAGTTTCATTACTATATTTCCTTATTAAGTGATTAACTGATCAATTCTAGGCGACATACTGACAAACAAACTAAACCTTTTTTTAAATAGAACTCTTAAAATAAGAACCATTTACAGATCTGAGACAGTTTCTAAGAATCACTTCAGAACTACTTATGAAAATGTTTATTTTTGACATCAGTCTTCTTCCAAATTATTTTATGTCTGAGAGGCTTTTTAAATTTTCTGTATTTTTTTATTTTAGACACTTAGGTGATATTATATTAAGTTTAATGAGTAAGTGTATTGGACTGACAGTAATGAAATGCTACATTATGTATTTAGACTGTTTGATCGTTATTATCATACGATTTTCTCACTAACTTTATAACCTAGAGTTTTGAAAACGAAAAACAATTTTTGTCTTATAAACCTAATCATTGTTTATGACGTTATATTCTAATCTATTACGTCTTCCAGGATTTTATGATTAAATTAGATTTCCCACGCCCAGGGATATTGTATGGGAACCGCCTAAAAAAACCCTTTATTTTTACACGACTTATTTACATCGTTTAACGTTAACTGGAGGCATTTTTTATCTCATTATCATCAAGATTTTTGAGTGGTTTACATACTATTGTTGATACATTACACGTTATTTTACGATACCGATGGGCGTGACGAATATTTTTTTATGACGTCACTATTTGGACCACCCTGTAAATGACACTGTCAAAAAAGTCGACATCAGCTAAGTAGCTAAATAAAAAAAAACTCATAGCGATTTCAAAACCGCAAACTGCTTCACAAATATCTTAATGGAGAATTCAATTTTGCCCACACCTACTTTATCACTTAAATATTATATTACCAAGAATTTAGTACAATCACGTACATCGTATCGAGCGTCAAAATTCTTTGATACGCAATCTCAAACGGCCCTCAGCATTAACATTAGAGACGTGACCTACCCGACTATGAATAAATCAGACCTGTGCTATGTTAATTTGTACTCTACTGTGGAGATATTATAGGCAAAGGGAGCTTAGATCTGTAGACGGATATGTAGATACAGGTAAGGGTGATTGAGGATGCGGTTGTAAATGCTGTGGTATTGGAATAGATTTGTAGCTTATATTTTTTATTTCTTTATGTAGAAACAAAATACTTAAAAGGACATTACATTAAGATAGAAGAGCACCATGGTACTGCTTATTTCATAGGAAATTCAGTTCCTAGTTAGTGATCCGTACCCGCAACGAGACCTTATGTTTAAGCCTTCGCTTTCCGTCTGGCCGTCCGTCTGTCAGCAGGCTGTATCTCATGATCCGTGATACAGACAGTTGAAATGTTCATATAATGTGTACTTTTATTGCCGCTATAACAAAAAATTAAAAGGGGCTCCTCTACTACGATCTCCTCTGCCTTGATGCGCGAATCCAACTCGCACTTGGCCGGTTTTTAGTTTGAAATTGCTTTGAGTAGGTGTAGATGTTCTTTTAGCACGTGGCTATGGTAATTTGCCAATATTTGTTGCGCCAAACTGTTGAACGATAAGCATTAAGCAATTTATACAAATAAATAAAATTGAAGTGTCTGTTTGTAATAGCAAAATAACAGGTTTTTACTGAATGCATTATGAAAATAAATACGGCACTTACTCGTATAACAAAACCACATTTTTTTCTGTTTGTTCCGGGTAATCTCCGAAACGGCTGGTCCGATTTTGACGGAACTTTTACTAGCAGATAGCTGATATTATTAGGTGTAACTTCAGATACTTTTATTTTAGAAAAACAATTAAGGGTCCGTGCAAAATAATTAAAATCCTTTAAATTGTTAAAGAATCCGATTCAAAAAGGTAAGTAATATTTTTTATAATAATTTCAAGTAAACAAAGAAAATGTAAAGTTGTACGTACTACACCTTTAACTACCCTTTCAAGGAAAACAGACTCGATACCTGCGTACATAGCATCAAGTTTCCAGAAAATAAGAAAGAATCCAATTTATTTCCAATTTTTTTTTTTTTTTCTGTATTATTTATTACACCTACTGTTTTGTCTCTGCATCACCCTAAGGTAGTCTGGTAGAAAATGCCCAAGGCATTAAGTCCGACTTTGTACATTATGTGCATAAAGTTTTAATAAATAAAACATGAAATTTACATTATATACAGACTACAAATAGAACTAAACTAATGAAAAAATAAGACTAAAAGTACGAAAATATAAACATTTAAACAACGACGACAATAGGACACTTAGGCGTCAAAGTACTCCTCCGCATCGCTATCATCTAGAAACGTGCCCAGAAGACTGGCAGCATTGCCACGCTGAATGGCAATGCTAATTCTTTGGCCAAAGAAAGAACCAGCCCTCTAGTTTTTCTAGGTTGATCCGTACATTGGTCACCCATTACATACAGAGTTTCTTCTATGCCTCGAAAAGCACGTTAAGCTGTTCGTTTCTCATCCGTAGCCCTATTTTTCTTGTTTTAAAAAACTATCGATATCACCGAAAAAACTTGTACTGAACCCCGACCTCGAAAAGCCAAGAAATAAACACGCGTCACATTATTCGGATCACATACGAGACTGATTCGCCGTGGGCCCGTTACTCGCATGATTTGTACCGGCAATGCAGTAGACGTTCATTTGCATACCAAATACCGTTTGGTTGGGGGATTTCATTGGGTTAGAATTTCAATGCTTATGGATTTTGTGAGATATCTTGACTTGTGTTATTAGAAGCCGTGTTTTGAAACATGAGGAGATGGATTGAGCTCTCATTAGAGACAGCCGATGTCTAGACTCATTTCATAATATAATATTAAAACATAACATCACGCCTGTAATCTTCGAAGGGTTAGGCAGATATGTACCAAAATAGTACTAAATGCGTACACCCACATTTCGCCAGTTATGTTTTAAGTCTCATGAAATATTATGCAATATTATGGCGAATCTATCTAAATCAACCGGGCACATATCCAGACTCCGTACCCGCTTCTCAGGAATTTCTGATGAAAAAATTCCATAACACTTTGTCCTACCCGGAAATCGAACCCAGAAGCTCTTGCTTAGCAGGCGCGGTTACGACCACTCGACCAACGAGGCAATACAACTCATTTAGACTCATTTCGTTTCTATTAAATTACAGGAGAAAGATAAGTTTCATTTCACCATTCTTTAATTCATACTAATATCATATTAAGTCTGTTAACGTCTCACGGATTAAATGAAACTTGGCACTTTGATTGATTATAATTAAACGGGTTATGACGTAGGATGCTTTTTATTTCGGTATTACAGTCTCGAACTATAATTTGACCCTCCCATGGGAGAAGCCGCGGGTAAAAAAGCTAGTGCATCATCTTTGCTGGACCTTTCAATCTGCTTCTTTATCGTGTGGTTAGTGCCTAACCTGGTATCAGAGTTTCTATGTCGCTCATGGGCCTCTGACTTGGCTTTACATGCCGTCGAAAAATATCTCTCAGGCATGCTGGTTTGGTTTCCTCACGAAGTTTTCCTACACCGAAGTAAGTGATAATTATACAACACGCACATGAATCTAAAAAAATCAGAGGTGCGTGTCTTGGGTTCGAACTTGAGACTGTTAGTCCAATGGTCACATCCTTAGTCATTACTGCTCTATCATTTCAATGATTCAATATCTTATTTGGTTAGGGTAGATCTCGGATCTTTTCGTAATGCCTAATGACCTGAATTCGAGTAATTTCCAAAGTTGAATTTTAATTTCATGCGCTCAAATAAACAGCAGCTGTAATGCTACAAATTTTACGTCATTACTCTGACATTTTACATATTTTTAGACCTCGACATTTACGCAAAATGACGCGCTAATACGTTAAAAAAATATGAAACATTTTTACTCCAAAGTAACTCAGTCATAACAAAATGAGTACGTCGACGAAAAAATTTAGGCACATTTTTTATTTATTAAGAACCTTCATGTGTTTCTTATATATATATGAGGAAAACATGATTTTATTTTGTATTCATATCTTCAAGCTGCGGATAATTATGTCCCAATCTAAACGTTAAGAGCTCTGCAATGGAATGTAATGAAACAATTTTGTTATTTCAAGAACGGTTGTCGCGAGGAGAAAAATTGCCTTTATTTTTCTGCCGTTGCTGGTATGAAAGAATAGCATAATTTGTTGAGTAAATATGCTTGAACATTTTGTAATTAGATTGAGAAGCAAGTTTGTAAAGTAAATAAGTAAACACAAAAAGAAAAATAACAAATCAGATAATATATCTTCACTTAGTAGACGAAGATTTTAACATAAAGGTTAGTCATTTGGCAGTCACTGTCAATAATAGTATAAAAGCTAAAATAATGGACCAATGGACTGCCTTGCTGGTTCAGTGGTCGCGTTACTGCTGAACATGTGGTACTGGGCTCGATTCTTAGGTCGGACAAATTCATATTGGGTTTTCCACCAGCATGCCACAGCAGCCGCGGAGTCTGGATTTGTGGCAGGTTGGTGGCAATTGGCTCGCTCCCTATTACATGGGACTTAAACATAGCTGGCGAAATATGGGTGTACTATAGGTACACCTCTGCCTAACTCTTTAGGGATTACAGGCGTGAGGTAAATGGTGACTGGATCAATGGCTTGTGGTAGAAAGCGGTACTATTTTTAGGTGGTCTCTTAGTAGTAGTTTAAGCGACTGTCTCCCCCAAATAAAATACTTTTTTTCTGTTTCTACTAAGATTATTGTTAGCTTTTAAGGGTTTTGGTAAAAAACTGTAAGCTTAGAATGTATTTCTGAATAAATATACATATAAGGTCTAACTATCCATACACGAAATATTTTCAGAGAATCATCTAACGGCTATAACGAAGCCATTTCAAGGTATTATTTTTTTTATCTAAATTTTTTTATTAAAATAAATAATTTAAAATTACTTGACTCAAAAAATAAATACTGGCTCCTTATTTTTCAACGCCCATTACACTAGTTTACTACGTCGTATTTACCTAGTCTTTGTTAGAAGAGGTTTATGCAAAAAGTCGCAAGTAATTTTTGAATAATAATAATTTCATAAAAAACGAAAACACTCAGATGAATATTTTTTTCGTTGCTATTTCGTGTATGAAAAGATAGACCATATATATAATGTTACATCACCAGCTTTAAATACTGATTGTCTTTATTTGTAGAAGAGAAATTAACAAATTTAATTATGAATAATCTACACATCCAAAACCGTATGAACTAGATCCCTCAAAGCATAATTACGTCATAACTAGTCGTAATACCGTCGCACACGTCATCAAGACGTGCGCTGCTTGCATGCCGCGAGTAATGCGACGACATGTCGCGCGCGTCATTGCGACGTCGACGGCTCATTGTCGAATAGCTGCACACACGTGTCGCCATTGTCGCTGCGTGTGGATTGCGTACGGGAATATGGGTGAACATAATTTGATGCTGCGTTTTTTTTGTGACATACATGACGGTATTTAGAGTAATAATTTGGTAAACAAGCATGCGTCTAAATAGATTTCAGATACTATAGACGGACTAACAAACGAATTGTAGGTAATAGAATAGCAGTGATCCTAATGTATCTCAATGACACTTTAAAACCAAATCTCATAATTACAAGTTTGATCCGTTTACACTTGTACACACGGAAATACATCAAGCTATACATGTCCAGTATTACGTGGCCTCGCTTTGAATAGATTTCCTGTATAATGAGGATCCTCATAAACTGGTTTTGTATAGCTTTATTGGACGCGCAAGATGGCCGCCACAGGTCACGGGTTACTTGTGGGATATTGTTCGGACTTTGACGATTAATGTGCTTTTAATGGGGCAAGGCGGAGGACTAATTTAAACGGTCGGTCTATAGCCAATTATTGTCTTGCAAACATTACTTCTGAATTTAACAGGTGAGGGCTTGGATGATCTGCGCTTATAAAAGTAAACTTGCTTATTGTACCTACAAAACGATATTAAGAAATTAAAATAAACAAAAATATCCGTAACCGGAAAGTTTCAATAGAAAATATAAACAGAAAGAAATCAACTTGAACAATACCGATAAAAGTTTATGTTCAAGTTTTTCATTTCAATATTGAAAATTTTGTTTTGGCTTCGGGACGGTTGTTATAAAGTCAACATCAGCCTGCTTTTGTTCTATCTTACTTGGGGTTTTTGGAACACGTTTGTTTCTTCTATTCTCCTCTGTCAATCGTCATGCCATCATTTACTCCTTTTTCTTTCATATCATTACTCACACAATCCCTATATCGTTTTCTTGGTCTTCCTCTGACTCTTCATTCATCAATATTTATATTTTACTATTTTAGTCCATACCGAGACAGTCGATTCCCTTTCAAATTTTCTGTAACTGGCACAACTTTTAAACTTTCTCTAATACACTCGTTCCTTACCTTATCCATTCTGGCCACACCACTCATCCACCTCAACATTCTCATCTCCGCTACATGCAATCTTTTTTCATCCATCTTCTTCACAGCCCAACATTCCGATCCATGAAGTACGATTGGTAAACGGTTATTATAGTAACTCTAATTTTAAACAAATTCACAATACTAAGGTACTTCTTTGCTTATGACGTGTTTAGTCATATTTGATTGGGCATTCACGCAGTCGTATATGGGCTGACAAGCGACAATAACAGTAATCCAATAATCTGCGGATAATTTAAAAATTATCAGTATCGTAACATAATGTCGATAAATTTATTCCATTTCAGATGCAGACCACAAACCGGCCAATACCGACTCAGCAGCGAGATGGCCCTTCATGACCAAAGTTTATAGTCCCGACAGCTTTGTTCGAAAAATACGCGAAGAATACAAGGCACACAAAACAACATCAAACGCAGCACTGCATTATTCCAAAACATTCTCCCTACAAACACTTTCAAAACCTATCATTCAACAACACAAAATAACAAAAAATCCAGACTAAAAAGCAAGCGACGGCCTATTTACACACACCAAGCGATACCATTGTTGAAGTTGCCGGGATCTCCACAATCGGGAAGTTTCAACAAAAGAGAACAGAACAGGGGAAGGACAGAACAAACTTGTCCGTTGAACTAAAAGCGCGAATCCGTCTAAAAGTTTAGCATTATCATAATGTTGGGGGATGTTAACTACAGGGTGGGTGAGGATGCCTGGATGGTTGGGTTTTAACTGTGGTTGGAGGTTGGGTGTTAGTTTTAAGTTGAGGTGCGAATTTTATATAGTTGGATGATCGTTGTGATTCTGCAAACAACGCTAAATGATCATGGTAGTTACATAGTTTTGCAATCAAATTAAGGGGTTGAAAAAGTGCAATTTGGACTTCCGTACAAACTTTATAATGCAGGCCGGTTTTTTTGTTATTAAACTACATTATTTATTTACGGTTTACTGAATTTTTCCTTTACATGTGCTGTAAGACATTGCTTCTTGAAAAATTTCATGATTTTAGGTCAACGGGAAGTTCCCTATAAAATTTGATTCCGTGAAAATACCCGACATATCTTTTGATCGCGTTGACTCGTTGACAAGTTTTTTTATTTTTTTCACAACTGAAAGAGACCGTAAAAATTAAATCAAATCCTCGAGATTTTATATAATTTACTTGATACCTCTGAAACTACGTATTTTAAGTACAGGATGAGTAGTATGCGCTTATTGCTATATATGGAAGCAGTAGACTTACAAATAACTTTCACCTTTTTCCTTGTCCTTTACTTAATAATAGACAAGGAATTTTAAGGTGGCCATATTGTATGTCGAAATATATTGATGACATGTGAAGTTATTATTTTGAAATTGGTTATGTAGTATATGACATAATTTATTTTAGTGTATGTACTGTGTAATTGTGTAATTTATGTGTTAAAATTCAGATATAAATTAATGTTAATGAATAAATGACTATGACTATGACAACCAAGTGTGTGCGGTTTCAAATCGAAGTTTCATTTGTTTTGAATCCACCCTGTACCACAGGAAGTCTACTGACCTGTCTCAGACTCTTGATGATGTAATGAGCTGTATTGTTCTAAATTGTGTAAAACAAACTTATTATTTTGGGTACGACCTTCTTACTGAGAACTTTATAAAAGTTTTCAGTGCATATTTGCTATTGTTGTTCCGTAAATAGATTTTGAATGTAACGAAACGGTGGAGACTTTGTTTCATAATAGTTTTTAGCTTGTACAAGTATGCTCGTGGCTAAGCCGTAACAGCCGCATAGACAGATCTGCCAGGCTTCCCAAGATTTATCCGTGGATACCGTGGTAGCGACTAGTTGCTCACTATTCGGAAAAGACGACTTTTCGGCCATATTAAATTGGTAGTGGATGTCTACTCGGCAAAAGGTGCCGACTAATCGGCTCGAGTGATTCTTCTTCTTCTTCTTCAGCCTTTGGCCACCCAATGCTGAGTAAAGGTCTCTTCCAATTTTTTTCACTTTTGGCGGTTTTGTGTCATGGCAATGAAATTATTACCTTTATTTTTTATATATTTTTTAGTTTATAATTAGCTTTACCGTTCGTTATATTAATATAATCTAGGAATCGGAACTCTTCCGTTGGTAGTCCATAATTGAACTTAATAAAGTAAAAATAAATTAATTTAATTTATTTTGTACCCTATCACAATGTTTTCTTATTTAACCCAAAGGTTGACTGGTAGAGAATGCCTTGTGGCATTAAGTCCGCCTATGTATCACTATTGTACATGAAGTTTAAATAAATAATAAATAAATAAATAAATATAAATAAAATAAAATAATTTCGAATTTCGAGTGTACGAGCAAATTCGTTGCATGATGTACTCGATGCGAGCGACTCAGCAGTAAATAAAATTTCCCGGACATTGCCGATGATCCATAATCAGCTTGGTCGACTACTCTGCCGATTATTCGGCCTTTTTGCAACCGAATAGTTGGTCAGTCGGCTACGTTCATTATACCCTTGCGTGCATCAAAAAACACGTTGAACTGTTGGACCAGGCTGTTATTTGTAGATCTTCGACAGCCATTATAAGTAGTCTGGAGCCAGAAAGTTTGGCAAGCAGTCTTACTAAGAGGTATCATATCGCACAGTAACTGGGTTGTGGAGGTTAGATAGGCAGTCACTTCAAGTAACATAACATCACGCCTGTTATCCGCTAATGGTTAGGCAGAGGTGGAGGTACCTAATAGTATACCAACAGTACACCCACATTTCACCAGCTATGTTAAAGTCCCATGTAGTAGGGGGCGAGCTTTTCCATCAACCAGGCACAGATCCAGACTACCTATTCCGGGTGCTACCGAGAAATTCCTGATGGAAAATCTCAATACTTTGCCCGACCCGGGAATCGAACCCAGAACCTCTTTCTCAGCAGTCACGTTTGCGACCAATGAAGCAGACACTTCATGTAAAATACTGATATTCATGTTAACCGTGATGACAGTTTCAGTTATATTATTTGTAAGCATAATATTTAAAATATAGATACCTCTGACTAGCATTAACCACGTCCAACCTAACTCTAACTAACTGTAGACTCTGCCTAACGTTTCTGAGACTTCAGGCGTGATGTTATATGAGATTCAAAACTGATTGACTTTGAACTAGGTCTTTGTGTCTGCCAAGCAATTTTCAGACTAAATGTGTTTTCTCAGAATGTAGTACTACAATTGTGTTGAAAACGGCTTCCCTGTGTATTCGTATTTGATATCAACATCACGTTTCTCTCTGTTTCACGATAGACTGAGTAGAGATGTAAGGTATAGTCTCATTTCGCTAGTTATGTTTATGCCCCATTTATTTATTCGATTATCCACGCACTGGAACCCTACCCTAATTACTCCAATGGAGCACAAGAATAACAATACTGATGCTGCTGTTTTTCTTCCATCGTTTGCGCGGTGGACATCGAGCGGGCGGCGGTGGCTCACGCTCGCTCACGCATCATCACAATCAGGTCACCGCTCTGTATTTTACTCCGTATTCTTTATGAATATATTAGAGATTTATTGAATTTTTTAAATTAAAGACGAAAAAATCGATAAAACGGAAAAAGTATGTTCCATGCGCACTTTGACCTTAATAATTGTTATGCCTTCCAAAGACCAATGAAAATCGAAATCAAATCCATTTATTCAAACAAACCCGAAGATTAGCACTTTTTGTACTTCAGTTACTAAAGACGGTGGCATGTAAAGCCAAGTCAGAGGCCCATGGGCGGCATAAAAACTCTAACACCAGGTTAGGCACTAACCACACGATGATATTATTTGTACAAGATATTCCCACAAAACGTCTGCCCTTCCCCACTTCCTAGTGTTTTAGATGAGAAAGAATTAGCGGAACAAACTCTCCAGCAAACCATTTCTCAAACATGTAACCCTTAAATGTGTCGAAAATTTTCCACAAAAATAAAAAACTAGAAAACCACGACTCTAGACGATAATAATAATATTTATTAATATCGAGGTATACATTCGATACGACATGGTACACACTTTTGTGGGGCCACCATATTGCAAGAAACTACACATCAAATAATCGTAAAATGAAATCAGACGGAATAAATAACTTTTGATCAGATATTTTTACGACAATATTTTACTATTATGGCATAGTTTTGTACTGGGTATGTATGTATGTGCATGATATAAAATGTCGGGTATCTAGCTTCCAGTTTATCATATTATCGGACTACGAACCTTCGTGGTTGGACCTTATTATTGAGCATCGCTGTGTACCGTATCTATACAAATAAATAAAATTGAAGTGTCTGTTTGTAATTTCAAAATAACAGGTTTTTACTGAATGCCTATGAAAGTATATTATTTACGTTATATAACAAACAATTTTAAATTTTTGTCTTTTTGTTTCGGCTAATCTCCGAAATTGCTGGACCGATTTTGACGGGACTTTTCACTGGCAGATAGCTGATGTCATAAGGAGTAACTAAGGCTACTTTTATTTTTTTTTAAAGTTTAGGGTTCCGTGCTAAAAATTAAAACCCATGAAAATGTCAACAAATTCCGAATAAAACAGAGAAGTCATATTTTTTTTATAATTTCACGCGGACATAGGTCGCGGTCAACAGCTAGTCATAAATATTATTGGTAATTTATGGCTGTCGGGTTGATGATCAGCTGACACTATGTTGTTACAAGAAAACAATAACACTGCATTGATGAATGTATTGGCATACTTCTTAGAAGGACACCCCGCACTGAAAAAACTGATTGTCAGGCCTTCTTTGCACAATTAGGTAGGTTGAGGATCTAACAAACCAGTGAGTCTTTTATGGTAAAGACGCTGATAAAAAGTTTAATGTTTAACCTTTGGAATTCTATGAATAATGACCACCTCCAACGTAAGGCCTTTATTCTTCCATCTCCTACAACTCAGGAGACCACGAACTTCTGGTTTGCTCGTTTATATTCAATAGGAGTTGTTTGGTGGAAACATTCCAGAAATAATATGATGTCCGTCTGCCAATGTCATTCGTAAGTAACAGATGGTAATAAATTGAAGTCCTATGAAAAAATTGTATCAAGTAATTTGTTAACAAGTCTCAAATATGGGTCACATTTCTCTTTAATACCTCAACTCAAAAACACAAAACAAGAGATTCCTGTACAACATTATCGTTATTATAACTAGAAGACGGGATATTTACCATGTTTATTGTTTTCTTTGAGTTTGTCTGCTCATAAACACCCACCCGCAATAATTTCAGTTTATCCGTGATCAAGGTACTTGCAACAGCGCCGAAATATCGGAAACTCAAAGAAAACAATAAACATGGTAAATATCCCGTCTTCTAGTTATAATAATGTTAGTGACCATGAAAGTTTAAAATCTTATAACATTATCGTTTTCAAAAACTCCGTTATCATTTAGCTATTACAACTAAAGAAGGTAAGCACATAGTATGAAGGACGTAGGAACGGCTTACAATAATCATGCGCATATTCGTGATGTAGGTTCATATTACATAATATTGTCCGTATTTACTTAGAATACAGATTATGTGGTTTTAAATAGATAGGACTGTTGTGATATGGATAGTATTTTTATAATTATTTTCTAGCTTTTCGTCGTATACAGCGTGCATCGACGTGCTAACCGTTTCCAAAAATTCAGCAAATAATTCTAGATGTTCCGTTTAAAGTAAACATTGTCTGTTTTATACAAAAATGCCTAGACAAAACATATGGAACAGATTTTTTTTTCTCCATAATTATTTGTATATATTTTTTAAGTAACTGACTAACAATGTCTATGCACCTATGATTCTTTAGACTGCCTAGAGTCTAGAGAATCATGACGCTCCAGGTAAGAAAATATTTTGGGCGCCGATTACACTGTGTATGGTCATTGTATGGACTTGTGGTGATTGAATGATAAGAAGTAGATCTATACGGCAGACCAAAAACAGTAGAAAGAGCAACAGATGAAGTGGCTAGGAAGAAAGTGATTTCTAAGATGATGGCTATAAGTTTAGTGATGAATAAAAAAACAAACGTACTATACTAACTGTATGCATTGCAATAAGGGGAAAGATGGCACTAGGATGATGTTATCATTTGTAGCCATCTAATAATGACACAATACAAGAAAATTGACGATAGATAATTCACTGGTATAAATTAGTTTTTACAAGACACTTTTTAGTGATGTATAATTGTAAAGAAACGTCACTTCTTAACATTAATCTATGTTCAGTGTTCACACCTCCGTTAGATCATATCTGAGGTATCGCCTCTCGCTATGATTACAATCGCACACGTTGGCGTGTGTCCAGTAATTTTGCATTTAGTTGTTTACTTGAATGCGGTACACAGGACTTAAATCAAAACTAGGATTTAAAGTCACGACAAACTAATTGATATTGAAGTACATTTGAGTCTAGAAAACAAATACTGAGAAGATTTATTGGTGTGATTGTTATTAACGACTCCTTTGCGCTGTGTTCCGGGTTTTTTAACAAAAAAGTGACATAAACATAACAATGGCGTATTGGAACAATCGATTGCTTTGCTTACGATGCAGGATTACTGATATGAAAGCAATGGCGAAAAAAACGCGCCAATCATAAATATTTTTTTATAGAAAATGTCGATCTTTTTTAGCACAACAAATTCGTCAAAGTTAGATAATCTAACATTGAATTATTTCCTCAATCGTCTCTTTAAAACTCAGTCATCCTTTTTATGGCCCCAATTTTTATCCAAGACAGAGATATTTCAATGAACCGTCTCGTCTCCCAATTAATCTATGTCAACAGCTCCGTTAGAATATCTGACGAATGCTTTCACAACTTCCTTTGATTGCGTTCACAATTCTCTTTTGGCATTTGTCCAGTGTTCTAAGTCGGCCATATTTGTTTGATTGCTGGCTCGTATCCGATTACTGATAACTTGTATGCACGTTCGTTTGTTTTTGGAGTCAGCAGGACTATGAATCAGTGTTGAGAGTATTCGCAGTGCGTATTGTTTTTTTGGATCTATGAAATTCCACTTCACTCTTGCCGTTATCCTGTAATATTTCTCTGGGCTCGGTGGCGCAGCATGTCTTTTTCTTTCATACTTCACTATCTTCATCTTCATCCCAGTTATCACATCCTTACTATCCTCGAAGCTCCTGCTTATAGTAAACATAACCATCATAATTCTCTTTCCCTCCCAATTCATTTGGAGTCGGCGCAGCATGTCTTCTTCTTCCGTACTTCTCTTTTTCTATTAGTCGTATTCTTTCTTTATTAGCCGTATTATAGTAAAAAAAAAAAAAAGAAATTTTAATAATAAAAAATGTGTTAATAACAATGTACTCGTATGTTTAAATTTTGATATATATTTATAGTATTTGATATATATTTATAGTATTTTATATATCCTTGTAGTTAATCTTATTATTATTTAAAATTATTTTCAGATTTACACCTACCACTGCTTGTCTTTGCATCACCCAAAGGTTGACTGGTAGAAAATGCCTCTGGCATTAAGTCCGCCTCTGTACTTCTGTGCTTGAAGTGTTAAATAAATAAATAAATATAGTAAACATAGAAAATTCTTTTTTCATTTTCTAATTTGTTTTAAATCAAAATCCTGTCAATAGATGGCTTTATTTATTACAAATCCCCATATTCTGAATTTGGATAAGCCTTGTATTTACTAGGCAGCCAAAATATCCTGCAACAACGTGACTGGACATATGTAACTGTGACCAAAATACGATCCGAAAGCGTAGCTGTGAAATAACGTGCGTCTAGTGAATTCGATGTTCCGAAATATCGATACTCGATCGGTAGGCTTCAGTATTTGTGCCCGGTTGGTGGAAATTACACGGGTCTTAAACATGACGTGCAAAATATGCTATAGGAACACCGCTATCTTTTGTGGGATTACAGACGTAATGTTATGTTATGCCAATAGTCATCTACTCTCCTCGATACAAAAACAAATGCGCGGTGAAACACGTCGACACAGGCTCATCGTTGCAGATAATCATCAGTGTAAGTTTATCTTATTGACTCCCAAAATATTTCATATCTTGATGCAAAAATGTTTTTGCTTGTAGTATCGAAACTTGTGTTTCGTTTGCAGTTCTCTTTTGGCATGAACCCAACGGTTTTAGATCCCCATATTTGTTTGATTGCTCTGCTCATTTTCGATAACGGATAACTCCTCAGTTTATGCCAAGAAAGCACTACTTCAAATTCTGTTTAGGAAGTTGTTATCATACAGGAGCTTTTTCAGATCAAGAGTTATCTATCAAAATGAAGCCAGCCGATACTTTGGCTGGCGGATTTTCTAAGTTACAAAACGAAATACTATTAACACTTTGTTCACTGAATGAATTGTTAGTCAATAATTCATCATTCGAATAGGAATAGTATTAAAGTTGCTCAGGACTTAATTTAGTCTTAAAATCTATTTCAAAAGTCTGAGAATTTCGAGACCGAACTACTTCAAAGAAGATTTTCTAAATAAGTTAATATTCGGCTCTATTTTCACTTGCCTTTACAAGCTTAGTTCCTTTTAACTGTTACTTCAAAAAGCCGGGAATTACAAATTCGATTTTAAGGTCAAGTTGAGTCAACACAAAAATTAATTAGTACCCGTGCTGGTGAAAATGGGTTAAATACTTTAACCCTTACAACGATCAGTATGGGCCGTAAATACCCAGATTATGAAACATTTATTTGAATGTTCTGACTCCTTTGTTTTAATACTTTAAACTAAAATTATTTTATTCGTTTCGTTTCGGGGAACTTGTACTTGGCGTGGGATTTTGCTATGAGTGGTTTTTGATATCAAAAGAATCATGAATTAAAATGAATTTTGATTTAGGTACTGTAATTACTCCTACGCAATTATTATTGTATTATTTTAGATGTTATTGTGTAAGAATTTTTATTAAAAGTAAAGTAAAAAAAGTAGTGCTGTGGAAATTCAGTTTATTATAACAAACATGGCGTTAATTGCAGAAGGATTAATCAGAGATAAGCCTACAATTCACCCACATTTTGCAAATACTTATGTACAGTTTACCCGACCTGGTAATCGCACCCAGGACTCTCATGCTCAGCAGTACAGTAGCGCTGACACCACTAAACCAATGAACAGTTTTCTAATAAACACGTCAGATGTATCGTCTTTACCATAATCCTAAACAGAAAATAAGTTATCTTCATAACATGTAGACATGATTAGCTAAAAGCAAAACTGTTCGGAACTCGATCAGATTAGTTCAATCCAAGTTGTCAAGTACACAAACTTCTTCATTAGATCTTTCCGCATTAATGTTCGCTAACTTTTGCGGGGGAATCTTAGAAAACATTAATGTATTTTGTTTATAAGATTTTTTTTTTTTTATTAAGGTGTATTAAGAGTTTCCGGACCTTGTCATGTTCCTTATTACTTTCTGGTATTGATTTTTTTCTTACTCTTTCAGCATCTGTCAGCGTTAGTCACGTTTTACCCGCGATGACAACAATGTTGTCAACCTATCTCGCTGCCAACCGACCATCACTTCTCTTTCCATTCCTTTGACGCCACGCGGTGACAGCTCTTTACTCCACCTGACATTACCGCACCTTGCTGGTCATATCGTCATTAGCCGCCCTAAACTTGTTTGACGGGAAGTCGACACAGCTCAATCAAAATCGGTCTAGCTATTTAGGAAACAGTTGACACTGTGTCCAAAATGGCTAGACAATTTTGATAAAACATATCTACAAGAACAAGAACCATCGCCAAGAAACTAGCTTTCAAATAAAAACAAACTGTAACCAAATCGGTTCACTCGTTTAAGAGCTACGGTGCCAGAGACAGACACACACACACAAAGCGGTTAATCTCATAATACCCCTCTTTTTGCGTCGGCGGTTAAAAAATGATTGCTCTAGTTTTATTTTAGGGACTGAAACAAAGAAGAAATAATGATGAAATAATCAGGGATTGAATGGTATAATTTGGCCAATATTTTAATGGTAAGCGCGACAGGATAACCATCTGTGATAGCTCTTTCTGATAATTATACACAATAGTTACAGCACTGATGAAAATATTTGTGTCATTTGTTTAATTTAGTACGAGTATTTTACAATATTTTCTTACCTTCGTATGTAGATTCTTTTTTGACGGATTGTTTGTGAATGTGTGTACATTGTGAGCTCTGTAGATTCCCAGCTGCTTGTAAACTTTTTATCTTGTTTTACATCTTTTGTGTAGTAAGCAACGGCTTATTGTCGGGACTAGGCTGTCCCCCCATACTTAACTACAAATGCTGTAACATGAAAATATTGTAATACAAAATTATTTGAAAAAAGGAGCCATGGAGCTTCTTGCCAGTTCTTCTCCATAGGAAAGAACGAACTCGAACCGTGTACCTTTTTGTCGACGTTTTATAAGTGCCCATCTATGCCTATAAAATATTTTTATTTTGAATAAAGAATGGTTGCAATATCTATTATATTGCCATTCGCAAATGAATCCAATCCTGTGACCTAAACAAAACCGTTTAAAAACAGTTTTTACTTTAAAACACTGCACATACCACATCACTATTACTCCCCAAGAGGGTTCAAAATAAGAATAAAATAATCGGTATGCGCTCACTCAAGTTTTACATGGCTAAAAGGCTTTTGAACAATATATCTGTCCATTAGTCCCTGACTGCCGTGAAAGCGGAATAAGAGAAAAAATAAAAAATAAAGCTCGTTTTTACGCTCAGCCTGCAAGGATTTAAATCATTGATTCGAACATACGTGTCACAAAATGTGTCCGTTTTTGTTTCGTTGGCATGTAAAATTTAAATAGTAGAACTCATACTGAAAATTGCAGCTGGCCTAGGTAGGTTTTTGTCCAGCTGTGGGACAATATAGGTTGAAGAAAAAAAAAAGATTCTTGCAAGGGTCGTCCAGTCTGCTACCTTGCTCCTGTATTCTGTTGCTAAGTATTTTTTTTTAAGATATTTAATATAATAAGGAGAGAGGAGCTCGGGGCTAAATAATAACAGCCGCTCGGGTCGATCTTTGGGTTAAGCCGTGCTTGCCTAGGTTGGTCTGTGGATGGATGACCACTACATACCGAGTTTCCTCCGTGACTCGGAAAGCACGTTAAACCGTTGGTCGCGACGGTTATTTGTTGGTCTTTGACAGTCGTTATAGGCAATCACTGGCCCGAAAGTGTGACAACCAGTCTTACCAAGGGGATCGTATTACCCAGTACTAGACGGGGTTGTGGAAGTCAGAATATAGCTCCTTGTAAAATACTGGTATTCAGATGCATCAGGTTAGACTGGAAGCCAACACTAACATAGTTGGGAAAAACCTAGGCAGATATTATAAATAAATTATACTAAAAATCGTATCCATTGTTCCATTTGTGAGTTTTTGGTAGCTCACTCACCCTACATTTTTAAAGAACCCAAGTACGGTGAGAGGACATCTAATGGTTTATTTCTTCGTCATCCTGAGTGTTGCAGATCGATTTGGGAGTCTGTAAAAAACTGTACTAGGTTCTCCGTCAGTTTGTGTGGATTTTCTGCTGCGTTTTAACTTATACACTGTGACTTATTAGTCGTCTTACAAAGCTCGTCCACTCAATGTACCCGACATAAAATAACTCTAACGCGATTTTTTTTAATCTTAAATAATAGGTACAAAGAAAAATAATAACAAAAAATAACAATAAAATTATGAAACATCCTGTTAATGATGTTTACGTGTCAAACGGGAGAATATATACCTACCCAGCACTCGAGTCCAGTAGATCATCGCTCCCAACAGGATGTTTTAACTACGTCATGCGTCATAATACTGAATAATATTTTTATTTTTAAATTATTAAAATCTCATAAACACCAATTATTTTTTTTATGAATGTTTAGTATTCATTGGATACATGAAGTAGGCTGTCGTTGTAAGACGACTAAAAAGTCACGGTGTATACAGTGTATTTTTGTGTGAGGTTTTGTACAATATTTTGTCGGTTTTGAAAGAACCGAAAGAAAGAAAGAAAAACATTCATTTATCGCAGAGACATGACTTGCATCCAAAATGTCAAGCAGGTGATGATGTTATGTTTTTATGTTATCTCATTTAAAAATTCCAAAAAATTCAAACAATTATATTTAAAATCTCTTCCATTATGTCGGCAGAAAAAAAAATCAAATTATATCTTTTTACTACTAAACCACCGACATATTTTTAACTCATCATTAACAATTCCACGTGAACCAGCGAGAAGCTAATACATCTCCCAAAAAACAGCCAACTTCACATGACCCCGCATTTAAATTCATGCAAATAATGCTACCGACCACAGCATAGATGAAGGCATGTTATTTTTGTGTAGATGCGAAACTCCTGCTTTGGATCAGGGATGTTATGGAGTTCCATAACTGTAACCGAAACTATCGGATATCCGAAATAAAAATATATCCGTAACCGTATCCGTTTCACAAGTTTCGGATAGTTACTTACCTATATGATTGATTATAATACCAAATGATAACTTAGACTAGATAAAACCTATAAATAAAACCAAATTATTGCATACTATTTGTGTTTATATTTTACTGCAATCTAATATCCGTAACCGAAACTATCTGAAACTAACGGATAATTCGAAATAATTACATATCCGTAACCGTATCTGAAACCGATATAATTTTATTTCTATATCCATATCCGTATCCAGATCCGAAATATCATATCCATAACATCTCTGCTTTGAATACGTTTTACCGCTTGAAATTAACACATACATACATACATAAACTCACGGATTTTCCCCATGGGGGTAGGCAGAAATCACAGAACGCCACCTGCTACGATCCTTACATACTTCTTTTGCCTCGTCCACGTTCATACCACTGGTCATACAAGCACAAAAATTTTTATAAAACGCAATCTTGATCCAATAAATGTGATGTCTTTTACTGCAGAAAACACTATTTTCTACGCGTGTCTAATTTAAAGCTTACGTCAAACTATGGAGTTTAGCATATTATGTTTTCTTGAACAGTTATTTGGCTCAGATAACCGATAAACATGGTTTTATGGTGGGTAAGAAAAATACTATTGTTAGAATAAGACATGCGCATTAATTTTTTGATCCGCTTTCGAATGATTAAAGCAGGTAAACCATGGATTGGTTATTAGCAAGTTTAACACAAAAATTGATTAAAATGTCAAAAATGAAATAAAAATTCGATTAGTTTTTTAATATTTTTATACGCAAACCCTGAGTCGGGAACTACAGCTGTTTTGATATGGAAATATAAATTCGAGTGCGAGCAGGTTTTGAACCTGCGACCTTCCGATTCAGTACACCGGACGTCTTAACCAATTAGACTTCGTTGGATGTCGCTGCGCCCCCGCTAGGGGGCGCGGCAAGCGGTATCGGGGCATCGCCCCCTGTCCGCGGAGGCTATACCGCGGTCCGTAAACACGGACCCGTCATTTTGATGCCTCTTAGGCGAGGCCTGTGGTCGCACGTATGGCACGTGCGTCTGGTGTGTAATTGCGGTGAAAGTTTTCGTAGGCGCACCACAGCGCTGTCGAAACACAGCGCTGATTTCTTCACGACACCTCGGCGGTCTGTCCCCGCCAGGTGAGACCCCCAGTTACCCAGGGGAGGCCCGGCGGAGGACAACCAGCGACAGAGGTGCCGACTCCGGCGCACCTACGAAGGATGTGTGGCTCCCGTCCGTCCCGCTTCCAGAGCTAGCCGGACGCGGTCCGGACTGAGAGGCCGTTGTGTGTGTAAGGGCGGTATTGTATTGTGTAACACCGCCCAGTGTCTGCGTGAGTCGCGAGCCCGCGCCGCGCCCCCACGCGTGAGTTTACGTGTGTGTAAAGAGGCGCCTGTGTGATTTAGCTGCGCAACGCGCCTATATTAACTTAGCACACGTCGCGCAACAGGATGCGTGTGTAATGTGTGGAGTCTCGTTGTGCAGGTAAGCTGCGTGTAGCCTGGTACAGCTTACCTGGGCGTCATATCCGGTGGGGTGGGGTCGTCGTCCGCTACCAGGTCGCGGGGGAGAGGGCGCCTCGCGTCAGGGGGGCGCGCATGCCAGGGCGTAATGTGCTTGACGTGAGGCCAAGCAGATGCGTCGGCACGCGCGAACATTCCCGTCGCAAGGCGCCGGATGAAGGCGTCCAGGCTCTCGATCCCGAGGTCCCGCTGGATTACGTCGTTCCTCACGTGTCGAGGGGCGCCGACGATGGTGCGCAACGCAAAGTTCTGCTGCGTGCGGAGAAGCTTTCTATGACCCTCGCACGCGAGGACGTACCATGCGGGGGCGGCGTACGTCAGAGCCGAGCGTATATAAGTTTTATATATGCCCAACTTGACGCGCGCCGGCAGACGGGACGAGAGCGCTGGGCGGAGCAGGTTGCGGGCTACCTTAGCCCGCGCCGCGACCTGGCGGACGTGAGGACCCATGGTGAGCCGACGGTCGATGGTGACGCCCAGGTACTTCACCCGGGGCGACCACGCGACGTCGGCGCCTTGTAGCGTCAGGGGTGGTGGGAGGGGCGCGGAGCCGGCGATAATCGCCTGCGTCTTTCCCACGTTAACTGACAGCCGCCACTTCGACAGCCAGTCAGGCAGCAGGTCTAGCGCGCGCTGCATCTTGACCGCCGCGTACTTTGCGTTAAGCGATGTTAACCAATTAGACCATCGCACCCTGCTCACAGCTCTCGAAATTTTTCGTTCCATTAATAACGTGTTACGGTGACGTTAGCGCCATCTATTTTACCCTGCTCGCACTCGAATTTTTCTTTCCATGTCAAAATAGTTTTTTACGTTGTCTATAGTTTCGGGCACATCGACAGTATTTAATTGACAACCTTTTTTTACCTGAGCCGACTCGATTCGAGCGTAGATTCCCTTCTACACAGCTCCATTACTCTTTGACCACAGCAACAAAACCGAATCAAAATGTTATGTTCATTTGATAATAATTATGATGAAACTGGAGACTTCGCACGGCTTGCGGTGTACGTAATGAACATTATACAGGAATGTTTTTAGTAAAAAATGAATTTTAACGTGCGATTTCGGAAGAAAAATGAATAATGGTTTTTGGGGATGATAAAATAATTTTGCATGTATAAAAAACGATGTCAGTTTTCACAGAATGTGTAGAATGTTGTTGAAAAATGTATGTATAGACGCTAGCACATCAAGCTAACCGAAACCGTCAAATTTTCCCAATCAACCTTGAACCTAATGCGACAAAGTTGAAAATCTATTAAAGAAATTTGACAGATTGCAGTAGCTTGATGTGCTGGCGTCTGTACTATAAACTAAAGTTGTCTGTGTTTGGTCTAGTTGGCGCAAAGGCTTTCTGCTAAACATGATGTCTAGGGTTCAATTCCCGAAAAGGGCAAAGTATAGGTTTTACCAACAGGAATTTCTAAATAGCAGCTTGCAGAGAATAATTATTAAAATGTTTTTTTTTTGTAATATTCGTCTATCTTAACTTCTGAAGACACACATAACTCCAAACAAACTCTTATGTACTTTGTAACATAACTCACACGAACATAAAGTTACCTACAAAATTAATTTCCCCGTGAATTTTCGTACACAAGTTAATCTTGCTCTCTGATGTAACTCAATTAATTATTAAATTAGGACTTTTTTCAGTGATGTACAAAATTGCAAATTATTTCATGTTTGAAGGGGATTACGCCCATCTGTTTCTCGTTTCGCGGGCCTCGTGTAAAATTAGGGGGAATTAAAATGCCGTCACTGATCTTGTAAGGGGGAGTGCAAAGAGCGAGAAATTAATTTGGCAGTAGGTCAGGTTTTAATGGCGCACTATTAAGTTCAAATCCATAAGGTTGATAGATTTTTAATAAGTTTCTGAAACTTTTTTTGCAGTTCTTGGGTATCAAAGTCAAAGTCAAAGTCAAAGTTTTTATTTGTTAAACATAGTTGTAAAAGATGTAAGTAAATATAAAGAGATCGCTATGTTTTGCCGACAACGGCGTACAAATATTAAAATTATACTATAAATTATTCTTAAAAACTATGCTAACTTAATATTATGAGCCGAATTTGTTTTTTAAACATACAAAATTATGAAAAAAGGATAAAAAAAGGAACATTTCCTATTACAGAAATAAAATTTTCTTATTTACTATCTAATCTACTTAGTTTGCATTCTCGTCTAGGTATTCTTTGATAGAGAAAAATGCATTTTGTGTTAAATATTTGTTTAGGTACTTTTTGAAATCATTAACATCACTTTTTTCTCTTTTGGGTTTCGGAATTTTGTTGTATATTCTGAGTGCCATGCCCTTAAGACTTTTTGAATAAAGTG
This sequence comes from Noctua janthe, assembly GCA_910589295.1. Taxonomy (NCBI): domain Eukaryota; kingdom Metazoa; phylum Arthropoda; class Insecta; order Lepidoptera; family Noctuidae; genus Noctua; species Noctua janthe. The sequence continues at coordinate 2,926,212 of OU342556.1, read as the reverse complement.
CTGTGTTGTGTGCATTATCATGCGATGCGTTCTAGTTCATGAAAATATACGTAATTAGATGACTGGAGGTGTGTAGGTGCATTTGGCTCTTTTCTGCGTGGAGAGGAAGTATACCTCTTTATTTATTTGTTTAAATAGATACTTGCCTCACTCAGAGGAGCCGCCCCCGCATGACCTCGCCCGCCTCGTGACCTACTGCGAGAGCACAGGGCTGGAGGTTGTCATAGGCGCCGACGCAAACGTTCATCATCCTCTGTGGGGCATGGACACGCAAAACGCAAGGGCTCTAGTTGACTACTTGTTCACAACTAACTTAACCCTACTTAATACAGGTTCCGAACCAACCTTCGTAAACAGACGTAGCCAAACAATCATCGACCTCACTCTGGCAACGGAGGGCGCAGCGGCCATCATCACCGGCTGGCAGGTCTCTAAGGAGGCCTCCTGCTCGGACCACAGGTGGATCCGCTTCGACATACAGGTCGGTGTGACTCCAATACTGCCACGGCGCAACCCGCGTAACACTGACCGTGCTGCCTATACACGCATCCTCGAAAACAAGCTTGCGTCAACAAACTACTGGATGACCTACGAGGACACGCCGCAGATCGACGAGCGTGTAAGTCATCTCACTAAATCAATGCTAGACAGCTACCATTCATCCTGCCCGGAATCCACTCCGCCCACAACACCAGGTAAGCAACCATGGTGGGGAGCGGATCTGGAACGTAAGCGCGGGAAGGTTAGGGCAGCCCTAAACAGAGCCATGAATACCTGTGCTGATAAGGATTGGGATGCGTACTACGCGGCCAAATCTAGCTACAAAAAATGCATCAGATTCAGGAGCTCAACCGGATGGCGGAAATACTGCGGCAACATCGAATCCTGCCAGCAAGCAAACAGGGTAAGGAAAATACTGGCACAGCAGAGCCCGTCTGGGCCCGCAGTTCTCCGGAAACCCGACAACACACTTACCACCTCACCAGAAGAGGCGATGCGCGTCCTTATCGAAACTCACTTTCCAGGTTGCGGTTTCGCTCAGACCATTGACTGGACAGAGGTAACCCAAACGCCCACAGAAAACGACTGGCGCTACGCACACAAAGTGATAACACTGGAGAAACTCCAGTGGGCGATCAGGTGCTTCCATTCCTTCAAGGCGGCTGGTCCGGACGGAGTCTTTCCCGCCTTACTGCATTGGGGAGGATCCTCTGTCGCCAGTAGACTGGTACCCATAATGAGAGCGTACCTGGCCTTCAGATACGTTCCAAAGGGATTGAGGGAAGTGAAGGTTATATTCATTCCTAAGCCAGGTAAGAGTGACTATACCAACGCCAAATCCCACCGACCGATCAGCCTGACTTCCTTCCTCCTTAAAACCATGGAGAGAATTTGCGAGAGAGAGCTGAGGGATAGCGTGTTAAAAACTATCCCATTACATGCTAATCAGCATGCATACAGCTCGGGTAAGTCCACTGAATCCGCTCTCCATCTAGTGGTCGGCCGGATAGAAGAAGCGATACATCAGAAGGGCACCTGTCTGGGTACTTTCATAGACATCGAAGGAGCCTTCGATAAAACAAACTTCTCCAGCATTAGCACCGCCCTCTCTCGACACGGAGCAGAACAGGTACTGACTGACTGGATTACTAACATGTTAAGTAAACGAGTGGTTCGTCTTGCAGAGGAACAGCAGATGGCCATGATAGCCAGAGGCTGTCCCCAAGGAGGCGTACTATCCCCCCTCCTCTGGAATCTGGTGATAAATGATCTTATCACTAAACTCAACGCGAACCATTTCTACACAATAGGGTACGCTGACGACCTCGCCATCCTCATCTCGGGGAAAGTGACGGGCACAATCTGCAATCTCACTCAACAGGCGCTACGCATCGTTGAACGGTGGTGCAGAGATTTCGACCTATCAGTAAACCCCACGAAAACGGTACTAGTCATGTTTACCCTAAAACGAACACTAAGCCTCTATCGCCTACCCAAACTTTTCGATACAGAACTCCAGTTAGCCGACGAGGTCAAGTACCTGGGAGTCATCCTGGATAGTAAGTTAAACTGGAGTAGTCATCTAGACAACAAATTAAACAGGGCCTGCATCACCTTTTGGCAATGCAGAAAGATGATAGGTAAGAAGTGGGGCCTATCCCCTAAAATTATACTTTGGTTATATTGCGCGGTGATCCGACCCATGATCACCTACGGGGCAGTAGTCTGGTGGCCCCGCACCAGACTAGCCACGGCCTCCATTAAACTGCAACGCATGCAAAGGCTTGCCTGCATGGCGATTACAGGTTGCATGAGGACTACTCCGACCGCAGCTCTCGAAGCCATGTTGGGCCTCCCACCGCTCCACCTGTTTATACAGCAGGAGGCGACGATGACGGCAGTACGCCTTAATACACTTCAACTTTGGGGTAAGAAAGAAACACAGCACACTGCCGTACTGGAGGGATTCAATAATGAGTTCCCCCTGGCAAAAGCAACAAACGATCGGATACCCAAACAGTTCGTATTCGACAAAAAATACAAAATCCAACTCCATGAGGACCACCGCTGCGAGGGATTGAGCCCTGCGGAACTACGGATCTTCACAGATGGATCTAAAACAGGTACTGGCACTGGAGCTGGAGTCTTCTCGGAAGATCTCAACATCCATATTGCCACACCACTGGGGGTCCACAACACGGTTTTTCAGGCAGAATGCATGGGCATTTCACTGGCGGCATCAGCCATCTTAGCCAGGGGGGTTGTGGACCACTCTATTCGTATACTCTCAGACAGCATGGCTGTTCTGTTAGCACTAAACAACCACATAGTCAACTCTGGGTTAATACACGAGTGTCATCAACGCCTGAACCAGGTTGGTAATCACAATAATATAACCATCCAATGGATGAAAGGACACAGCGATTCCCGAGGCAATGATGCTGCGGACGAACTCGCTAGAAGGGGATCGAGCATGGCAGCAGTGGGTCCCGAACCCATTGTGCCACTCCCCTTCGGGTACCTACGCACACTGGTAAGGAAACGAACCAGCGAACAACACCACAAGCTGTGGCTGGACCATGGCGAGTGCAGGCAGGCCAAGGAAGCACTTCCTACTATCGATGGCCGCCTCACCAAACGAGCGTTTAGGCTGTCCAAACTACAGCTGCGCACACTTACAGCCGCCAGCACTGGACACGGCTCTTTTAATAAACACCTCTTTGTCATAGGAGTCACAGACAGCCCCCTGTGCCGAGCCTGCATGGAGGAAGACGAAACAGCAGCCCACGTGCTTCAACATTGCCCAGTGGTTGCAACATACAGGGCAAAGTACTTCGGTACCCCAGGTACTCTCCGCGAGATTGTCAGCAACACCAAGGCGCTGCTGGCCTTTCTCGGGGAGTTAGGGTGGATCGAATAGATTTCCCACCCGCACGCAAAATACGCGCTTTGACGTGGAGTTGCGGACACCAGCCCGTTATACAATCCAATACAATACAATACTTGCCTCACTTACAGTTTGCACCAAAGCGTGCAGCAAGCCAACAGCACAACATACTAACTAACTAAACTACTACCACTAAACAATTGTTTGAAAAAATTAGGCATAGCTTTACTGCTACTTGTAAACATATCTAGATCTGGCTCCTGAGCAATCAGGGCGTTAAGTAAACATGGAGCGTGGAGTAGTAGGCTTTATTCCTCAAAAGGTAGTATAGGTGTACCCATATTTTGCCAGTTATGTCCCTTGAAATAAGATGCCCAGTCTATTGCCATCAACCGGGCGTAGATCTAGACTCCGTGGCTACCAGTAAAAAAAACCCAGCAACCAGAACCTCACGCTCACCAGTCTTGCGACCACTAGGCCATCGAGACAGTCACTTAAACTTCATCTTTAATAGACGCAACTAGGTGAATTCACTTACAAAGCTTATCAAGAATTTCCTAACCTTGTTTTACTTCTAGTTTTCCCAACTCGTGTCGGAAACTATTTCTACTATAACACTGGCTACCGTAACCCTGTAAGCAAACAGTCCGCAAAACTACACCGAACTTAATCCAGCAGTTAAGGGTCCTTGCTCTCATAAGCCCACGTCTCCTTCACCAATAACATAAGTCCTAGTTTTACACCCCTTGGTTTATGTCTGCCTAGTAATCACGGACCTACTTCACCTACGCCTATAAGCCACATAAAACCAGGACCAAATGCCACAACAAAAGTTACAACTTAATTTACAAATCCAGGTAAAAATGGTGGACAGGACCAAATCGTTCTATTCACTGTTTGCAAATAAAAAATACGGGCCATTCAAGGTGTTATGGGGTACTAAAACTCCTGGCTCCAATTTCTTGTTTTATCACTTGTTAGGTTATGCTCGCGGTTCTGGCTTCCGGGATTTTGATTAACATTTTTTTTTGGGATGAGGTGCGGGGCTATTTTTCCCACACGACTCTTATTCCGTGTCCTAAGCATAGCGATCGTTTACGTCATTTTTTAAATTACTTTTTTGACATTGATTTGATTTTCTTGACACTCATTTCTGATTTGATGACATTGTATTTATTTTTGTATTGTGATTTTTATTTATTACGTGTTTCGTAACTTGTAATTGTAATATGGGAGAACCTGAAATAAATGGTTTTTTTTTATTTTAGAATGATGTCACTCGTTTATTTTTTCCGAAAATTGTAAGACGCCCTCTATCGACGGGATCACGTTGAGGCTCACCGAGAAAAATTAACACTATAGTCTCGTGTTCGTGCAATGTTCACAAGGCACTTTCACTCTCAGAGTAGTAATGGATAAGACTTACACACTTATACCACTGGCCACAGTTTCTTCAGATTTCGGCCTGTTTCTCAACTTATGACTAAAAAAAGATGATAAAGAAACACCTACGTTTTAATGTAAATGACTTTTATTGCTAAAGTCTAATCTTCTAATCAGAATCTCAGATTACTAGGTGGCTGTTAGCTAAAAGGTTTTTTACGCTGCACATTTTATGTTTTTGTAAATTATTATAGCCGCTCGTATAAGGTCACTTACCGCAGCAAAATTTTATCCACGGTCTTACTAAATTTCTTAATGAAACGGTCAGAATGAATTTTATACAAAGTAACTGAACTCTAGGAATATTTTTATTACACATTAAGTAATGAGAAGATTAGGACGGGCATTTGTTTTAAAGTAAGATGTTAAAAAGAAAAAAGTAATATAATTTGCAATGTGTTACAAAACAAGTTTATTTTTTGTAGCGATATGGTAATTTTTTTTTGTAATTAATCATTTAAATTATAAATGGGACGCTGTAAAGCGCAGACATAGCCTGAAATCAATAGTAATGGGTGCTGGTTAGGGGAACATTGCTGACAGAAAGGATAGCCGATGAGGGTAAAAGGTTCATCAGGAACAACTACCTGTAGCCTATACGAATAATTTGTTCCCTGTGGGAGTCGAACACGCGACACGCAGCGTAGCAGCCAATCGTTCAACCACTGAGCCAACCATACTGTTTCAAATGGCATGTCTGCAAAAAGGTGGTAGGCAGCAGAACCTTGGATAAGCTGCCAAATTAACTAGAACTTTCTAAAATTTTCACTACTTTCATAAAAGTAAAACTATAATGTATGTTTGTACATAAAAAGTTTTGCATCCAGACCGCTCCAGCTACCATAACTGCCCTCCATATTATAGTATGGTGACAAATTAGTGAGATGTTTAACAGCGTTGTAAATATGTATAATGTTCCCAATGTTTCAGTAAGTTACAATCCTGAATAAATATATTACACCCGTAATACATAAAGTTTTAAAATTACCTGTTTATTTTTGTCCCATAATTGAGTTGGGGACGCTATTATGTTGCTTACATGATTTCCTTTTGAGTAATGCGTGTAAACATGGAATAAATATTGCAGCATTTTAATGTCACTGTTTTTGAGTTTTTATGTGGGGCCAGTATCCATCAGAGAACATCTTCCGGCAGATATGATGATGACCTCACTGACTTTCGAATCGGAACTTTTATGTTGGCCTCCCCAATCGAAGACTCGAGAATCAGTTACTCTCGCTGTGAAGAAAGCTACTCGCAGCCCTCAAGCTATGTCAACATAAGGTTCAGGCAAACTAACATTGCAAAACTTCTTCTTCTTCTTTCGTGTGGTTAGTGCCTAACCTAGTGTCAGAGTTTTTATGCCAACCATGGGCCTCTGACCTGACTTTGCATGCCGTCTAGAAATATCTTTCAGGCATGCTGGTTTCGCGCACCTCAAAGAGATGTCAGCAACAAGGAAGGGGTCCGCAATGGCCGATGCCTGCCAGGGCTGCGGGACTGTTCGAAAGAGATACCGTGGCCCTTGAACACAAAGGGCAAAGAAGGAACATAGATGGGTTTTAGTCAGTATAAGTCTGACACTCCCTTCGGCTCCACCCAGAGCGAGTAGAGTCATTTGATGATTTCCCATCCGAAAAAAAAGGCATGCTGGTTTGGTTTCCTCACGATGTTTTCCTTCACCGAAGCAAATGATAAAAAAAAAAATGAACTATCTTAAATTGCAGATGCGGCTATGGAAACCAGATTCTGACAGATACCTACTCGATTCTAAAGTCCGGTGTAGGTACGCAGCTGGTCCGCCACGTCACTATTCTGGTTAGACTGAACTTGAATCGGGTTCTCAGTTAAAGTGTTACCCGGATTAGATCCTGCAAACGAACGTATCCAATGATAAAATCAAAGCAAAGTACCTAATATTTAGTTGTTTGGGGGTATGGAGAACAGGGTGTAAAGTTCTTCATGACCCATAGGAAAGGGAGGATCCTCCGACCAGATGGGTGTTATGTCTGGTGGGCTACTGCCCAACAGTTGTTGTCGGGTTCTTTTATACAACATTATTTTTAGTATATGCGAATCCTGAATATAGTTTGTTCAGAATAAGTAACTGAATCGATTCCAATAATTTTTAAACCATGTTATATTCTGTCCCAAAACTATTTAAAAAAGTTACAAGTTGGACACCGAGCGTCACTAAGTACTTATCGCAATCATTTAAGTACCTATTGCCAAATTATTATTACCAATGAGCTCAAGACGACGCTGGAGGCGCACGCGCGTCTGCCGCGCGTGGTGACCACGTTTTTGTGTGGACAGCCAGGTAACAGAACAAGCTTATAACTTTGTGATTTTTTGTGATACATTTTTGAAATTTTGTACATAAATTCTTTACATAAAAATACTAGACACGTGTTTCAGGTTTCGCATATACTAAAACTAATGTTGTATAGTCTTAAGCCGCGGATAACTTTACTTGCGCGATGTAGGATTTAGGTGTATTTCGATGTTTAGTTCATCGTCTGTGTTATAGATGGCGCTGTAGTACAATGGTGTAAGATAAATGCGGTTTGCGTTCACCGATCCGTAAAAGCTGTTGTAGTTTCGTGACATTAGACAGTAAAAAGTACCTCCACACTTTTTTCTCTTCTCAACTTGACCCAATAGTAACTGGCCTATTTTCACAAAATTCACTGAAAATAAAATCCTACGTTTCATTTTCAAGTTTTTAATTAGCTTGGTACTTAAGTTGTACTTTCTTTCATTGGCAAACGGTCTCGACGAAAAATGTTGCTGAGATCCAAGCCTTCAAGGGTACACAAAAAATATCTTGTCACGCTGTCCAAGTTTTAAGAGTTCCTAAGAGAAAACGGGGCATTTTGATGTCGAAAGTTTCTGAGACGTTTTCATTTTGTTAGTAAAATACTGAGTCGTGTTTGTGAATCTTATGTTTGTTTTGTACATTGAATCTTCTATTATCCAAGTTTAGATGTCTTCGAGTGACTCGTTGGTCTAGTGGACAAGCTCGACTGCTGAGCAAGAGGTTCTGGGTTCGATTGTCAGGTCGGGTGAAGCGTTTTTGGGTTTTTCGATCAGGAATTTCTCAGTAGCAGCCACGGCTAGCCCACTATTACATGAGTCTTAAACATAACTGGTGAAATGTTGGTCTACTATTAGGTACACCTCTGCCTAATCCTTCGGGGATTACAGGCGTGATGTAATGTTATGTCTTCGGTTTTTAAATGTTGAGAATGAGATTCATGCCGACCCCAACATAGTTGGGAAAAGGCTTTCCTTTTCCCAACTATGTTGGGGTCGGCTTCCAGCCTAACCGAATGCAGTACCAGTGTTCCATTATTTTAAATAAAGCGACTGCCAATCTGATGCTTACAGTCCATTGACTCTGGATCCAAACATTTGTAGGTATGGTCATTGTCTTACAAAGACATCATCATCGTAATCAGGAAGAGAATTTTTTTGATTGCCATCTCAAGTACTCTGCTAAAATAAACCACGTTTTATAAACACCAAGGTAAGTTCTACCCCACACAGTACATAACAAAGCTACTTATCTTCCTTCATTCACCAACCAACATCAATACCGGTACGAATTTATGATAATGTCATACCCCTCGCTAATATCGCACGGACCAGCCGCTAATATCGTACGCGAGCTATGCATGTGACGAATACCCGACACACGTTAGACACGTTAACTGCTGAAATGACTCTTGTAGCCGCTTTCATATTTGTAGGGGTGGCGCGGAGGAATATTAGCGTTTTTAGGCTTAGGTTTAGAATTTATCTGAATTTCAGAGAATTTGCGAACTGTGAAATATAAAGAATGTTGTCGTTGCTAAGGGCTCATAGCAGCACTCATAATAGTAATAATAGAAGAACTAATACCCGTTAAGTCTGTTTTGAACGACTGTATTTTCTTTCTTTCTGTCATTTTTACTTCCACGAATCTTTTATTGATATTTATTTACATGTTTTTATTTATTAAAACTAAACAGCACAAGTAAACACTGTACAAACTTAATGTCTTGGGTACCAGTCCACCTTAGGGTGATGCAGAAACAATAAACAGTGTGTATTTATTGTCTCTGCAGCATGTATAGGTGCAAACCAGAAAAAAATACGAGAAAATATAATATATGCCTTCAATTTCCTATAGACATTATAATAAATGCCTACAATTTTATTAATCGACAGAGGATTGTTTAAACTAATCGTAGATACCACGTACTTTGGTAGTCCCAGGCAAGAGTTAAAAGTGTTGAAGACTTGTGGGATACAAGGATCTTTTGGCGTTCGAATGACGTTGAGAAAGCGGCGCTGTTGTTTCCGTTCTGATCAAGCGCTTGAAAGTCTTTGTAATAATAAGATTTCATTATTTTCATTAACTGCCTCGTTGGTCTAGTGTGCGAAGCGCAACTGCTGAGCTTGAGGTCCTGAGTTCGATTTCCAGGTCTAGCAAAGTGTTATTGGATTTTCTCAGTAGGGAGTCTGGATTTTTACCCGGTTGATGGCAATAGGCTCGCCCCTTATTACATGGGAATGAAACATAACTGGCGAAATGAGGGTGTACTATAAGGTACACCTCTGCCTTACCCTTCGAGGATAACAGGTGTGATGTTATGATGTCATGCATTTTCATTAACCTGTCAAAAATATAGCATCGGTCCGTTACCCTACAACTTTTCCTAATCTTCGGCATCCTACATGTTCCCAAATCCACCTAATAATCCCTTCACACCGTCTGCGGCACCACGTTCATATAAATAATAACAACATAATTGCTTTTATATGATAATATTGTTGGTTTATTACTTCCTTCCTTCGCTGACGGCTATAACAGGGGCAATTATAGCGAGCCGCCGACACGTCTGCAAGTCGTCTTATTACGATTTGTCTGTATCAGCTATATTCGGTTCATTTGCAGGGATATTTAGTTCTTTTTTTGTTTTTGGAAAGAAATGCTCTTTTGTTTTTCGGGGAGAAAAATATTTAATGTGACGACGGCTGTGCATTACACGAATAAAGTGGTAATTTTTGTCATGACTATTTATTTGATGTTTGCAAGATTTTTTTTGCAGGTTTTGTACGTAGTCCAGCAGTTATGTACTTTGGGGTACACTAGGAAGACTATCCTTAGTTTTCGACCTCGAGGACACTGAGCTAACTTGGGCGGGGGAGGGAGGGGTGAATAAAAACCTGAATTATTTTTGTCTTTTTTCAGTTTCTGTCCCCAAAGTTCGACTGATTTTACGTGAATTATGACAATAGTTAGGTGACCTGTCTTTTTTTCATTTATGATATCGCGACGTAGAAATTTTTCTACAATCTATCATTAGACCTATCGTTTCTTCTGTTTCTAGAGTGATAACGAGCTGATTGCTGGTATCTTAAAGATTTAACTATCCTGCAATCTAAGATATATCCTGTCTTATTAATCCTTGGACCCATGCAATATTTTACCTACGAAAGCTACTCAAAATAATTATTCATCTATGCCACACTGCCAGCACTGCCTTGATGGCTAGAAGCACTTGCCTGGACACAGGACAAAACAAAGCCTAATCTCGTCACCCGAAGCCATTGCCGCAAACTAAGAGCCTATAAAGCCCCCCCCAGAATACTAACGAACTTCGCACTGAATGACGACTATGTTGTGAATAGACAGGAGTAGCTGTTAGAGATGATAGCATTCACTGACTCGTATGATTGTTAGGTGCGGGTTATTGACTTAAGTTGCGATACAGTGACGATGCGTAGTAGTGGCTTGCATCGTAGACTCGTCTAGCGTATCTTTCACAGGCTTTGGAACCTAAGTTGCAGTCTTTGATACATATTATTATTTATTATTTATTTATTCATAAAGGCATTAAATCCCAATTGAATTATGGTACTACTGATTGAACTTTGGTAATCTCGCCGAAGATTTGGTTCTGTTTTATATTGTTTCAAAAGTGGTGTGTATAACACTTCGTTATTTTACAATTCAAAACATCTCCCTTGCAAAAGTCTATTCTTACTTGTTGGATGTCATATACAACATTATTTTTAGTATATGCGAAACCTGAATATAGTTTATTCAGAATTTGTAACTTAATCGATTCCAATCATTTTTAAACCATGTTATATTTTGACCCAAAAATATTTAAAAAAGTTACAAGTTGGACACCGAGCGAATTTAAGTACCTATCGCAATCATTTAAGTACCTACTGCCAAATTATAATTATGAATGAGCTCAAGACGACGCTGCGTGGTGACCACGTTTTTGTGCGGCAGCCAAGTAACAAAACGAGCTTATAACTTTGTGATTATTCATGATACAGTTTTGAAATTTTTTACATAAAATACTAGGACACGTGTTTCAGGTTTCGCATATACTAAAACTAATGTTGTATAGCTAGTTATCTTTATAAAGATAGCTATACTATACATTAAATTACGAAGTCATATTTGCACTTAAACAGTTTTCGATCCCATGAATGTTCCATGTTATCATTTTACATTTTTCTGCTACTTGCAGAACCTTGCAACTTCAGTGCAATATTCTGATCTCAGCCGTCCTTGGGCAGCCCTACCCGATGTTGCATACGCTGTGGCGAAGTCGAGGACCCTTCAGTGAGCCCGAGGGCCCCGTAATTTGGGTCAGCGGACGCAAAAGTTTCTGTCTAGCAAAATTTTTAATTTGATTAGGCTTCATTTCTGGCGTTTTGAGCTCGTTTTGGAAGCGGCTATTCTAGCTTTGGTTTGAGATAAATAGGTTGAGATTTTTAGGCTTTGTGGAGTGGAGTTGAAATAATTATGTTACTGGACCACTCTATAAGTCACTAGTGACGTTTTTGATAAGTAATAAAAACTTCATAATAGGGGCAGCTCTCACTTGGCAGCTTGATCAAGGGTTTGATTCAGAAAGCTTCCTCTCTCAAGAGCCCTGATCACCGGTAGCTCGGACCCTGTTCCTGATGCTGGTGGGCTATTTTTGTATATTTTTAAATGTATATTTTAATATTGTTTTATATTAGAATATTTAAAAATGTATGTAATATGTGTAAAAAAAATAAATGAAATAATATTGTATTTGTAAGCGGACGCGTAAATCAGAATAAAAAAAGACTCTTGAGATATTGAACAGTTTAGGTCTAGGTAGGATTTACTAACTTGAGGACGACTTGAGTGCATAATCAAGAGATTTTTGGATATTGCCGTCCCACTGTTGGGTTAGTTGGATATACTACTTGACTTGAGAGCAAACGAAAGACTAGCACACCAAAGTTCTCGATAGCATCAACATCATCATCATAATCGGCCTATAATATTCCCACTGTTGAGACACAGGCCTCTTTTCTATGAGAGGGAATGGGCTATAATCCACCACGCTCACCCAGTGCGGGTTGGTTCTAAGACATACCGCTTTCCTCACGATGTTTTCCTTCACCGTTTTAAGAGCAGTGGTGATGAAATAAATTACACAAAGTAATGCGCCTGCCTGGGTTCGAACCCACGACTTACTGCTCGTAAGTTGGGGCCGCCACCACTGGGCCACCGCTGCTCTTAACAACAACATCATCACTGCTGGCCTAAAACCGTCTTGAGGGCTGGTTGCCCTCGTGGTATACCTCCAATCTTCTCGCCACCGGCACCGCTTACTTGGAGCCTCAAGAATTATTAGCAGTAGGAAGATACAACTTACCTAGTAATAAAATAGTGTATGTCCGTCATCATTTTGTAAAATAAATGGCTAACTTAAAAATGTAATAAAGATAAGTTTGAAAATCATAACTCTTTATAAATGGCGACAGTTTACTAGCCTATCACTAACGGCTATGACCCATTTTCTTTAGAGCTATCCCACACTGCAGATTTTTATCGGCCATTAAAATCTTCAATGTGACACTATATGGGTTACACTGTATACTTAACATGGCTTATTAGAAATGAAGATAGTGTTGAGAGATTTTGATGTTAACATTTTCTATGTTGGAAAAAATTTCGAACATAACATCAAGCCCATAATCTTTGAAAGGTTAGGTAGAGGTGCTCCTAGTACTACACCATCATTTCGCCCATTATGTTTAAGCTCCACGGAACAGGGGACGAGCCTTTTGCCGTGATGCTAAGGTACAATAATTGTAGATAGTTTTAAGTCTTGAACAAATAAATATTGTTTATTGTTTATCTATCTTTCTAAATATATCTATTTATGTATCGTGCTGCTACATAAAAAATCCTTGTGGAACAATATTCTAACACTTTGACCAACTTAGGAATCGACATTAAGACCTTATGCTCACCAGCTTAATATCAATTTGGTTACCGACATATTTGTGCAAATTAAGTATTAAAAGTTCTTGCCCCAAATGCACTGAACTAGAATTGAAACCATCACAATCCTATTTACTTGCCTTTTTCAATTTCGAAGTAGTGCACTCGCCGCGTAGGTAAGTAAATCTTGAACATCACTGACTTATGGATAAGGGAAACATCGTACAGAAACCTTGACTTACTGACCTGGAATCGCCGTCGCAGTAAGAGCGTGATGATTCTCGTTCTCTATGTGATGAACGCATTTTCATCTACAGATACATAAGCAGCTATGTTAAATACTTACTTACCATAAGCATAATCAGCCTTTAATGTTCCCACTGCTGGGACATCAGCCTCCTCTTTATGAGAGGAAATGGGCTAAAATCCACCACGCGGGTCCAGTGCGGGTTGGTAGTGTTACAAATGTCTTCGAATTTTTTGGTCCTAAGACTTGCCGGCTTCTTCATCGTTCACTAAATACTTACTTGTTGATGAGTTTTCAAGCCGCCGCTGGTATTTTATAAATCGCTCGCTTCTCTGTGAGGAGCTCGTGGCTAAATAATAACAGCCGCTCGGATCGATCTTTAGGTTAAGCCGTGCTTGCCTAGGTTGGTATGTGGATGGGTGACCAGCACGTTAAGCCGTTGGTCCCGGGTGTCATTTGTAGATCTTTGACAGTCGTTAGGTAGTCAGTGGCCCAAAAAGTCTGACAACCAGTCTCAGCAAGGGGTATCGTATTACCCAGTACTAACTGGGTTTTGGAGGTCAGATAGGCAGTCGCTCCATGTAAAATACTGGTATTCAGCTGCATTCAGTTAGACTGGAAGCCGACCCCAACATAGTTGGGAAAAGGCTAGGCAGATGATGATGCTCACTTCTCTGTCCTTGGTGTTGAACTAGTCAAAGGCGACTGGGGATAACGTTAGGAGAAAATAGTGTAATCACCAAACTCTTTGACAAGAAAGGCGATTTGTTATTCATGTCTACCCAAGTGTGCACAACATCAATATGATAATATAATCTACCTCTTTTCTGTAAACAACAAGCTTATTGCAATTTCACCAATCAGTTTACCAAGACCAATAAATGAATCACAACACACAAACCAACACAATCAACACGATTATTTACTGTAGCCAATAACTTCATAGATTAATGCTTTAGTACTAGACTACACGGGTTAAATAATGATGACAGCCTCTCAAAATCTGCCACGTTGGTCTCTTCAACTTGAGTATGTCGCCAGGTCCCGGCGACCTAAATCTATCATCAGATAAATCTGCGGTGTGTGAGAACCCTTACCTCGCTACGTGAAAAGTAGTCGGTATGACCTAAATTCTCTCATCAACAAAATGTAGGTACAAGCCCTTTTCGCGTCGTCATACAAAAAATTAACACCACATCTAACATTTCGTTATAAAAATAAAATAAAGCGTGTCGGACCACACACAAGGAAGGGTTCCGTAGTCGGGATGAATTTTAAAAAGCAAAGATAAGACAGTTTGCATTTCATTGTATTTCTCAAAAAGAGCTTTTTCGTTGTGAAAAACAATGCAAAACAAAGCTATTATTGCGCTGTTAACGAACATGTCCCTTATTTTAAATAATATTGTCTTAAATGTAAAAGTAATGTACTTCTAACAATTTTTTTTTGATGGTAGATCATCAAATGACCCCCCACTCTGGGCGGAGCGGAAGGGAGTGTACTGACTAAAACTCATCCATGTTCCTACTTTGCCCTTTGTGTTCCAGGGCCACGGTATCTCTTTAGAACAGTCCCGCAGCCCACAGATTATACCTTCTGTCTAATTTTTATCAATAGACTACAAATAGACTCCAAGAAAAAACTGTTGTGTGAACATAAATAGTCAGACGGATACATGAATACAGAAGACACGACGAAATTATAAGTGTTTCGTTTTTTCCATGTGGCTCCGTAACCCTAAAAAAGGAGAAAATAAAGCTGCCATATATCACACCCCTGAAACCATACTAGGCGCATAGACGGGTAACGTTATGTGAACCATGAAAAAGATGAGGCAAGATAACTTCGTCAAAGGTGGCGTTATGTAGATACCCTTAGGTAGGTAGGTATCCTTTGCAGCTAAAAAGCATCAGAGTGCCTCTCAAAGAAAATGGCTATTCGCTTTTAGTCGTGCCTCTTGGCGACCTTTTACACTCATTTTTACAACAGTTAGTAAATGTTCCAGCTAATGTTTTTGGGCTTTTTCAAAGTGCTTTTCAGTTTGTTGGGTCTGTTTGGATTTGTGTTACTGGGAATAGTAGTTTTGGGGTAGGCAGACAGGTAGATTTTCAAAAGTGGTTTAAAAAGCTGCACCTTATGCAGAAATCTGAAGTTGATTTATAAATGCACACAGACATAACATCACGCCTGTAATCCTAGAAGGGTCAGGCAGGGGAGTACCTAATAGTACACCCACATTTCACCAGTTAAGTTTAAGTCCCACGTAATAGGGGGCGAGCTAATTGCCATCAACCGGGCACAAATTCAGACTCCGTGGCTGCTACTGAGAAATTTCTGATGGAAAAACCCAAAAACAGTTTGCCCGACCCGGAAATCTAACCCAGGACCTAATGCTCAGCAGTCGCGCTTGTAACCACTAGACCTACAAGGCATTCCCTACCTAAGTACTATATTTACGTATATTTTGCTGAAAACTATTAAACTAAGACTATACTTTTGCGTAAAATTTGAGTCTGGCATCTGTGACGGCGTAACCCTAATCGACTTTTAAGTTTGTGAAGTTAAACCTGAACTTTCGTGTCATTTGTCAGACTTTGGAACTTGAAAGAAACCTGCACACTACACTGTACCATACCATGACAGTGCGCAGAACGTATTAGGCACAGAAAGAAACATGACACGGACAACTATGCCCATTGCACAATAACATAACATACCCGCTTATAACAGGTTCAGAACAGTCATCATACGCGGTTATAACCCGTATGCTCACTGGTGTGACAAGCTATCGTCACCGGCAAAATTTTCTCGCCGACAATCGTTGACACTCCGTGCATGGCACACGACGGCGACAAAATGGTCTAGTGCGCATAGTCTGAGACACTACAGCCACACACACACACACACGCCGCACAGCACACACAGCACACAGCAGCACAGCTGCTGCTGTACAGCTGTTTTCTACAAATCTGCCATATCTACACAGCGAACAGCTTTTTTAATAACTGACGAAAAATTTCAATGTGTCCCGGTTCAGAATGATGTACTTTCTTTCTTTTTTCTTTTTTTTCTTAAAAAAAAAACGTTGCCCCACACTAGGAATTTCTCCTGTATCGTGGGTGCGTTTACAAACATTTAAACTCACATACACAAACAGCCAGACCCGGAACAACTAACTGTAGGCCATACAAATATTTGTTCCGTGCGGGAATCGAACCCGCGACACGCAGCGCAGCAGTCAATCGCTTAGCCACTGCACCAACCGTGCCGTCAAACTCGTAACGTCGTACTGAATACGTGGTAACCGTTTTTGCGTCGGTGTCCCTATCACCCTCTGTTCGTTCCATGTGTTCAATACTGTCTTTACTTTAACCAATAAAATAGAATGACCAACCAAAAGTAAGGCAGGGATAGGCTGTAGGTATCTCTGGTAGATATTGTAACTATTTTCTGTTACTAAGGGATTGTATTGAGCCTGGGCTGCCCGCAAAGGGTCTAAAAGGATCAATATCGACATGAAACTATTCGGTGTAGGTAATGTTTGTTGTTTCCATTTAGTAATGGATGGGCATTCTAAAGTTTTAGAGCCGTACTTACTTATAATTGATTAAAACAGGAATGATATATTTTGTGAGCTTGTGCCTGGCTCAAATATTTATAAAGTCTTTATTTGAGCTATACTAGATGAAGGACTCGGCTCGTTAATGCCAAGAATGAACTTCAGAATCTCTTAAGTCCGATAATATTTCGAGACAGACAAATTGGTTTTAAGAAATCCATCTAGATTTTTTCAATCTTTTTAGCTATATTTAGAGATTTGAATTTTTTTGGTAAGACCATTGGAATTGTAATAAAAAAATAGTGAAAATTCAGGCTGCCAAACTATTTCCAACTAATAGAACTCCCGAAAGCCAGGGTCACTAAAAGGCTCCGAGCCAATGAAGCTTGACGAATCCCGGAGTAACAATTGAACTGTCTTGGAACCCGCTATGAAAGAATCAGAAAAGAACATCGGATTACTCCGATGTTCTTTTCTAGCCAAGTCGGGCTAATAGCAAGTCGGGCTCGCAAAATGAGGCCTCTGATGCAGGCTAGCCGTTGGTCTGCCGTAACATTTATTGTATTGTACGTAACTAACAATTTGCAGTAGCTCCTTAATTTTAGATCTAAATGATTTTGATGATGAGTATGATGAGTCCCCGGTTGCACGAAAGGACCTCCTCGAGCGACGTACCTACTGAGTCACTACACATCTGGCGCACCCTAGGCAGTTAGCGAGTACCCACGTTGACTTGCTAATCCTGTCACCGTGATTGCAATCTAAAGTCCACTTATAAAACCGGCTGTGTCCGTAGTCTCGGTCAACATCGTAAGTGTCAAGAAAAATACTGATACACAATGAAACCTCTGTGACAGATCGAAAAGAAAGTGATCAATGATGAAAGTGTTGAAGATGATAAAGGTACCGATGTTTCTATTAAGGACCCTTAGCAAGCACAAAATGTTGCGATGTCCCAGTTAAACCTACAAGTAAATAAGAATCAAATCCCAATAAAACACAACGGACCTTTCGAACGTACCGATTATTACACAATCGTGAACCTCATCAATGCTTTGTAGCCAACATACTTTCTCCATTAGCATTCAGCCTCATTTAATATTGAAATCATAAAACAAACAAACGCCATATTTTTACGAGCTAAAGCCGCGTTTATATCAAACGTATAATTTTGCCAATTTGTTCTAACTTTGCAAAATGGCATTTCTCTTCTTCAGTTTCACTTTTTCATTGTTATGCTAGTGCCACATTAGCGGGATTCGGCGAAACGTTTTAGTGTGAGATAGAGACGGCGCTAGTTGTTCTGTATAGCTCCATCACTTTCCCACACAAGTGATTCACCGAATACCGCAAATGTGGCCCTATCAGTAGTGACGTCACTACTGGTTTCTGGTTTGTGGTCGCCGTTCAACCGCAGCTACATGCAGCAATGTGGACTAGATGTCTGGAGCGTTTTCATAAAGTTACATAGAAACAAGCATTGTCGTTTCAATCTGTCATTACCAATGGGAGTTTTTGCTGCTGGGGTAAAAAGTCTGATATTGCCTTTGAAATTGAGCCCCACGTTCTAAATGTATGGGTAACTAATGTAACTTCGGCAGCCGAGTGACTATCCTGTGTGTTTTTTTTAATTTTTACGTTCGCTGACCTATACGTGTGGTGTGAACGTACCTTAACGGCGCGTAAAGCGAACCGGGTTCACGGCCGGTCAATCGATCATGAAACGGTCAAAGGTTTCGTAATGTTCTCATACATAACTGAGTAACTTTTTTATGTTTTGTTTGAATATAGGTCCTTGTGGAGTGGACCGCTCGCAGCAGCATTTTTTTTTTGTATTTTTTTTAATTAGTGGTATCTCTGCGATCAGATTTTGGCGCTGCAGCTGCTGAAGAGCCAAAGCCTGTTCGAGGCTAAACAGTTGGCGGAGGCAGTCATCTCCGGAATTGTATCTTAAAGAACGCTCTACTAGAGCAAGCTCCTTGGTTGCTTTTTTTGACATGTCATATTATAACTAATCAATCAAGAACACAATCTGGACATCGCAATAGGGACATAAACCACGACTGGCATACTTTGTCAAACCCATTTCGATGAACATAATATAACGAGACACACAAACGAATCAACACAGTCTATGGACATGAAACGATATATTTTTACTGTATTTCATTTTATATAAAAGCTTTTTATATTGATCGGGGCTTAACGTAAAAATAATGTCTAAGTCTGGTACAATTAAGTTGTTAGATGATTTGGGTCGCTCCATATTTTTATCAGAGTATAAAGTTTTTATAAGCCGCAATTATTTTTCTATGACAAAAAATAATTGCGAAGCTGTAGTCAGATAAATACTTTATTTTGTTGCTGTGAAATGATCTGGCGATAGTAGGTCTGGCTTAGCGCGATTTATTTGTTTTAAAAACTATTGAAACTGTCAAAAAGCCCACCTGATGTTCAGAGATAAATAACTGTTTCATGCAAGAGCTACCTAATCGATAGAAAATATTTAGAACAGTTTTTAATGAACCGACAAACAATTTGAATCCTGGGGCATGTGCACGTGAATTAATATTAACAGTGAGTGTCGATGCCGTGGCTAAATAATAACAGCCGCTCGGGCCGATCTTCATATTAAGCCGCACTTACCTAGGTTGTGACCACAAAAGCATTTACATGCTATTTGCATGCTTAGGTAAGTGCCGTTGGTCCCGTCGACAGTCGTTACAGGTAGTGGGCAGAAAGTCTGATGACCAGTCTTACCAAGGGGTATCGTATTACTCAGTACGAACTGGGTTGTGGAGGTTAGATAGGCAGTCTCTCCATGTAAAATGCTGGTATTTAGCTGAATCCGGTTAGACTGGAAGCCGACGCCAACATAGTTGGAAAAGGCTAGGAAGATGATGGGTGTGTGTCGAAGTCTGTTAAAGCTTTTATACAAGGTGTAACACTAAAGGCGCAATACCTCTTAGGTGCTTAAAAAAAAATTAAAATTTTATACTATTTGCGTCAGCCGATGCGATATTTTGGTATGGAAAGACAAACTGTTTTTATTTTTTAGAGAAAGTTGTCTTAGCACATGGAATTCTCCTAGTTTTGTAGGGCTAAGTATATTTAAAGTATAAGTACTGGCTGCCTCGTTGGTCTAGTGTTCGCAAGCGCGACTGCCGAGCATGAGGTCCCGGGTTCAGATTTCCAGGTCGGGCAAACCGTTATTGGCTTTTTCTATCTGGAATTCCTCAATGACAGCCACGAAGTCTGGATTTGTACCCAATAGGCTAGCCTCTTATTATATAGGACTTCAACCGGTACCAGTAGTTTTATGTACACTACTGCCTTACCGTTCGAGAATTACAGGTGTGATGTTATGTTAGTTTAAATAGTAGTTTAAGTGTAAGTGTAGTGTTTTTTAGGTTGGTATACATTACCTATTATTTTCTGTTAGGGCGAATATTAATTAGAGAAGGAAAATATTTTCCAAGACCTCCATCTATCAAAGAAGGAAAAAATAAAACGAAATCAAGAAGGTTTTCTCACGAATTTTATTCTGTCTTATTTTTTTAAATTTTGATACTTGTCATAAGATTTCATAGTAACGGTAAGATAACTTGTTATCCTTATAAATTCCCAACATATTATGATAATTACCGAGTTTATAATTATATGATCTTTACACAAACAATTGAGGAAAACATTTGATACAAAACTTACGTTAACAGAAACTGTGACACGGAAACTTTGGCCGTTACGACGTAGTTCTTTTACTTAGTTGGACATAGAAGACAATGGTTTATGTACATTAAACATAATTGAAACCACGGGGAGTGAACAAAAAAAATATATCTTAAAAGTTAGATCAAACTGGTATAGACAGATTTCGGACTGGCTGCGGACCAAACACTAACAGACAGTACATTATCTGAATGACCCGCTGTTCGGAACTACTTTACCAGCTTGACCGAAGAATAAAATAAAGCAAAACTCACTATTGGTTTGTTTCACCAACTCAAAACCAAAATATCAACAATTATTTACACACAATAAGGTAAATTAATACCTTGATTCAACACTGTCGTCGTAATAGGCAAAGAGCCAGTGTCACACAACACAAACCGTATGATATTATAGTACAACAGTCATACATCATAAAAAATACATCAATATAAAAATGTACGGAACACGAGTTAAAACAACACGACCATATTGAGAACATGAGACACAGATTTATCTAAATATTTTTCAGATAAAATGTAACGTTAGAAATATTATTTTGTTTTCAGGAACAAATACTCTATCTATTCAGAATATTAGTTCGTTACGATAGCGATAGATTTGATTAAATTTTGTGTGAAATATTTTGCTACAACATTTTTACATCAATTTAAAATGGATTTCAAATTGGATAAGTGAATCTGAAATTCAATTTAAATTCCTTTTTTAACTAAAAATAACTCTCCTGCACCAGGTATTCTTTATGACAATAAATAAACCTGTTTTTAGATAAAAACACGTTTAGAAAACACAACCATTTTACAAAAGTCAAACTAACAAACTTTTATTACAAAGCCACATTTTACAACTACGACAAAACAGTAATTCAACCAAAAATTGGTCATGCGTGGGCCCTAAATCGCTAGGCCATATGTAACATGTAGAATCGACCTCGGCACCTCGCCCCAGCACCCATTCACGGAACCCCCACCTAGTTTATAGCTAGATTTCCTGACCTCATAAACTCAGCATGTTGATATTAAAGCCTCTCTGATTCGCAGTGCGAAATATTTCGCTCTTTTTTTCATATAATATACTTTTTTCGCACACATTTTTTTCCACTGATCCGGGTGTACGGATAAATGTGCGCAGTTTTTGATAAAAATACTGGCGTTGCTAATATTCGTGTTAAGCCTGCGTAGTCTAATTTGGTTGTGATAGGAATTTGGACGTGGTTTTGTGAAGAGATAAATTAGTTTTGGGTTTGTATTTTCAGAGTATGTGGTTACACTGATTTCTAAAAAAAATCCGTCTGTGTACACTGATTTAATTTTTTCCCTTTTTCGTTCAAATTTTGTGAAATATGTTACATTAGGTATGTACAGACGCCAAGCACATCAAGCTACTGCAATCTGCCAAATTTCTTTAATAGGTTTTCAACTTTATTGCTAAAGCTTTAGGGTGTTACCACACCAATCGATCGATCGTCGATCGCGGCCATCGATCGATTGGATAAGTCGACGTCAATCGATCGATTGGATAAGTCGACGTCAATCGATCGATTGGATAAGTCGACGTCAATCGATCGATCGTCTTCATTTCTACTATCGATCGATTGGTGATCGGCGATCAACCGATGGGTGTGGTAACATCCTTAGGTTTAAGGTTGATTGGGAAAATTTTACATATTACTGACAATTTTACTGATTGATGAGAACGTTTTTATTTTACCGATGGAAATAATGATATTTTCGGTTAGAAGTTAGCAAGAGATGAACTAAAATTGTCGAGTAATAAAAGTATCTCATCGCGACGACGATTAAAATAAAATAAAATGATGATAAACTTGACTTTCAAAAGCTTTTTAGCTTACTACTACTGGCACTACAGCAGTGATCAAACAATCTCGAAGTTAAACGTCATAACTATGTAATCCCGCAAGACAATAATCCCAACAAAACAAAAAACGTAATCCCTAAAGGCACCCAGAATCCCAATACAAAAATATATCAATACACAAAAGCCCATTACAATTTCGTCGACCGCTGCACACGGCAGAAACAAAATGGCGACAAACTCCCAAACTCGCGATGAACACGATTTTATTGATGACAATACCGATTGTTTTTTTCCCTTTGACGATTTTCTTTTTATAGACAAAAAAGTAAATACGTTTCGAGGACATTTTAATCATGTATTGTTTGAGTATTTTAAAGAGGATTCGGTATAAAGTACTCGTATCTATAAATCACAATTGTACCCTTTTGTGTTCATGATAAGTCAAAAAGAGTTTATTTATGCATGAAAGGTAAAAGTATAATGTTTGTTTTAGACATAGCTTTGTCTGATTGGCTTTGAGGGTTCAAATGTTTTGTAACAATAAAAATGGAAGCCAACTTTACAGGAGCGTTATTTTATGTTACATTAAATATTGATGTACAGTGGTTGTTTTTAGTGCTTTTATGTGTCTGAAGTTTGGGTTCTAATCTAGATGTAGCCTGTCACAGAAAACCTAGAAAAGTGACAATAAATTGCTTTCACAGCGTTGAGTATTTTTAAAATAACTTTCAACAGGATAAGCACAAGTTTTCGGTAACTTTGTCATTCCGATACATGTCTGACGTTTCCATCATTGTTGGTGCTCATAAAATAATTCATGTCTAGGGTCCGCAAGCCTACACAAAACAAGAGAATATTGAGAGTACGGATCGAGTCGAAATAAATGTTGTTGAAGAACAAAAAGTTTCGCAAAAAATCATTAAATAAATGGCCTCGTAACCTATAGAGGGTGGAAGGTACATGGACGCAGAAACTGTTACCACGCATTCAGTACATCATACTTAACCATCCGACATAGAAATTTTGGATCGGTTATCAATTAAAAAAAAAAACATCTGTCCCTTATTTGACTGTGTAGGTATTGCACTTTTGTAGAGAACAGTTGTTTTTTTTATTTTTAAATAACCGATGACGTACTGAACACGTGGTAACCGTTTCTGGGTCGAAGTCCCTTCCACCCTACATATTATCTAGAGATTATCCGATACATTGCGTATCGACATATAAATATAAACGATATCAAAACTCTGGAGACCTCAATTTCAAATACATTTTATTTCACGTTTCTCGTTTTCTAGGTGCTCAATTTAATACTCGGTTAGGTTCGCCGTGTAAATGAAACAAATTACTTTTTTGTTCTAGAAAGTTCCAAGCACGTACTTAGACGGAAAAATAAAGATAATTCGCCTCCTTAAAAATTTCCTAATGCCGACACTTTAGCATTCCGAAGTAATTCTTTGCAACAATGAAGTTAATGCTCTGTGTCACATGGCTCTTTGAACTGAAAATATCTTATTTTAAGTATACAGTCTTTAAGATTCTAATTTATTTACAATAATAGTCATTTTCAATGACGGTACTAAGAGAAGTAACAATAAGTGTGTTGTTTATGCTGTATGAGTTGATCGACTCGTGAGACAATTCATTCGAGTTAATTTCTGAATTTACATTGTGAGTATGACATTGACGAGTTTATTTTTATCAAATGACCTCCTTCTGTCATCCATTTTGAATGGCGATGATATTACAATAATAATAATATTTACATGATCAACGAAAAGTTCAAATGTACAGATTCATTTGTTACGATTTCTGAAAAATTTGATTATCGTTAAAAAAATGACAATTTATTCAGAAACCTATTAATTACAATTACACCTATGAATACTTAAAACGTTACCTGTATTACATATTACATTAATTTAACATCGTATATACACTGCGTTAGTTCGATATTTACAACCATGGCTTGTCCCGTGACACACACTGAATGTTCCGACCGTCACTTTACACATAATTGTAAATATCTTCCATGTCTCATACGTTCATCTCCGACATGGCGGCTTGAGGGACCCTAGACTGCGAGAAGTGCTGCGAGGGGGGCGACGATGGAGGGGGGAGGACAGACCCATTCCCCGGCCCTTGAGACTGCCCCGTCTGAGCTTGCACGTCAGGCAAATTCCCCGCACTGTTCATAAAAGTCGCGTTCTTCGGTAGCGTCATACAATTCGACGCGTTACATATCTGATTCTGCTGATAACTGAACCCCACTTTTCTCGGCAATGTCGTACATTGTCCCCTATTTGTTGGCGGACTCGATTTCTGCGACAAATTCGACATTTGTATCCCCGTGTGACAAACGTTCGGGCAGTTCGATGTAGTGAAGTGGGGAACTCGATTTGTCATTGCGATTATCGCGTTTTTGTCCTGATGATCGATGTCGACAATCGTGCTCGAGCTCTGCGAGTGTCCGACGAAGTAATGGGGATGCTTCGACGATACGCTATCGAACGTTGAGTTATGGTTCCTTTTCTGTTGCTGCTGGAGAGCTTTAACTTGGAGTCTAGTTTTATCTCTTTGGTAGTAAACGCCAGCGAATATAAGAACGTTAAGAATTAGTAGAGAACATCCTATAGCTATGGTTACACTTAGGGCTGTGGAGTAGGCGGTATAGCCAGCGACTTCTAAATTAGATACGTCCTGTGTGTGCGTGTTGTTTGGAACTTGGCTCTGTGTGACGGCGGACCCTGGCCGGGCGGACATCACACTAATGCACGTCGTGACGTAAGTGTCCATCGTAGTGGAAGGTATGTCTAATGTGAGGTTGTAGGTCGGTTTGCGGTATAGCTCCATCGTGGGATCGAAATAGTTGGCGCGTGTTAGAGGGTCCGGCCTAACCAGTCCGTCGTACAACTCCGGGTCATTGTGGTTCCTAAAAAGGTTGTGTTTCGCAACCACGTCTTTCATCCCAGCGCGGTGGATTTCCGGGATCAGCCGTAGCCACACGGACAGCTGATGTGCCCTATAATGGTTTTTCATCCGCGGTTTCATGCCTGCAATGGAATATTTGATTGTGTAACGCGTAAAGGAACTGGGGACAAAATTGGGGCGAGAATAATGAAAAGCCGAGGTGATTAACTTTCGGAATTGATATTACCAGAGGTCGTGAGGTGAGCGAGATTAAATTTTATCTTTTGAAGATTAATGTGGGGATAACGTTCTGTTATTAGATTTTTAGATAAGAACGTTCGTTGGGATATTGACTTGTTTGAAAATCCTCTCCTTGAGTGTCTACGCAATTCAGATTTTAAGCGTGCTAAAAATTCGTTAAAAGATATTACTTTATTATTTGTGGAATGCCTGAAATCTAAATTACTTTGGTAGTATGTAAAGCTTTTTAAGTATTTAATTATGATGACTTTCTTGTAAACCACGGCAGGCATATGTTTATCATTAACAGTAGAAACGGGATATTTACCATGTTTACTGTTGATTTGAGTTCCCGATATTATTTTTTTTTATTTTTTTTAAATGCAACTATTTAGTTGTTACGGTTCTACTTACCAATCTCCAAATACTTCTGGTACAGCGTATCATACTCGTCCCAGAGTATGCTCTTGTACTTATTCCTTTCTCTTGATATTGGCAGCACTGATTCCTGACGATGAACTTCATTCGGGTTTCTAAAGGAAACAAAAGAAAAACCGGGTTATAATATAACCGTATTACTAATACTCATAATCCAAGTTATTACTACACGAGTTCTAGCTTTGTACCAATCATTCAGCCAGATTCTGTATTTCAAACCTCATTAATTCCGACTGAAGTAAAGTTCTAAATTATAAATAAGTCGGGTATGAGTGTTCAAAAATTTAACAGCATGTCAGAATAAAGTTTATAATTAAAAACATGGGATGATGATTAAAACATGGGTCTAAAAATAAAACTCGTTTCATTAAGGTCATAAGATTTTAAAACGGATAATTTTAATGAAACAGCAAATATAAAGGCCATTGAAGACTATATCAAAATGAAAGAGAATTTTCAGAGCTATCTCACTCAACAGCCTTTTTAATGAAAATTCAACGTTCAATAAACATTAACCTTGAAGTTATTACAACGAATAGATAAACCTAGCTATCATATCTAGCAATTTTACGTTACATTAATTCTATTAGTCTTAAAGCAACTCTAAACGAAGCGAATAAGTTTTAATATTGAAACAACTGAACGTCTGTCTCAAAATAGTTGTGAACAATTAAATTGTTCCAAACTTTTGTTGACGAATAGTTGAGGAATAAAACAGTTATTATTTCAATTAAATTAAAAGCAAACAAAATGGTACTGGGAAAACTTTCTTTCGGTTGGAAAATGTACAGGAAAACGCCGAAATATACTCAGCGAGCCTTATAATGGTTTTCTCGTTAAACCGTTAATAATATTTAGGTTGGGTTTTGCTCACAATTTCGTTTGCATTTACTTTTTTCTATAAAATAACACGATGTTACGTTATTAATTGTTGAAAAAGATTGATTGTAAGAATTGAAATACAAAATGTAACAAATACACCCATTATAAAAAACTTCGTATAATTAAAAAAAATACATCATTATCATCTATTTTTCTAGCAAACTATAACAGGAAATTGGAATATTGACGTCAAAACTAACCGCTTAAACCTACATACATAAATACTAAACTTGAAGTAATTTTGAACAGAGGTCAGTGGGCCGTTTTCGGCGAGGCCCTATCAAGAGCGCGCGATGTAAACTTAACGACGATTTTTTAATCGAAAATACAATTATTCTATAGCATTTAAGGTAAATTATTTGCAACAAGCACAATCTGTATCGTCCATAGGTATGATTTGTTTTTTATTACGATAATATTATATGTGAAACGAGTATTTTTAATTTTAAAATCGAAGTATATTTACGTCACGTTTACACCGAATATTCAATTCACACAAAAACCCTCAATAACGTGTTCCCTGATTCAATTCATACTTTGAGCTCAGAACAACAGGTACCTATTAGCAACAATTTGTAAAAATATGTTTTTCACAACTACACAACCTCGTCTTCTAGCCCTTGTTCCATGTTACTTGGGGTCGGCGCAACACGTTTTTTTTCTTCCATTCTCCTCTGTCAACCGTCACGCAATCCTTTGCTTTTTTTCTTTTATATCATTCCTCACATAATGCATCCACTTCCTCTCTTTCAATCAGTCAAACACACATACTTTCCTCATATCTATAACTAACTTATGCCCGCTGCTTCGCCCGAGTGGAAAACGGTAATTTCAATTTTAAAAGTATCCTATGTTAACACATAGGATACTTTTAAAATTCAGGTTATAAATTTTCTGTGTGCCAAATTCCATGCAAATACATTCAGTCATTTTTGCGTGAAACAGTGAGAAACATCTATACATACATCCATCCTCATAAACTTTTGGATTTATAATAGTAGTAAGAAAAATGAGATAAGATTAAATAAATATGACTACTTAATCAAATATCCAGGGCCTTAACGATTTACAAAAACATGCCTTTCCCTGTCTTATTACTGCCTACACGTGCCGTATATATTTACACCTATTTGGTTGTTAGTCAGTCTTCTATTTACAGTACGCCACTCGTGCGTAAAATTGACCAATTCAAGTTTACAGATTAATAAAGGACGACACTATTTACAGGAGTGGCATATACGCCGCCACAAAGTAAAACTTTTATGAAAACTGGATATTTACGGCCGGGAACTTTATTTACACACGTGTGACGTGCAAGCCACGCATATTTATACCTAGGTTACCTAGGTCACAGGAACACGTTAGATAGTCTCTTATTTACTAAACTAGACTAAATAATGAGACAGTGTTTTGTTATTTTCCTTGATTTATGTGGTGTCGTGAGAAATAATGTTCATGCTTAAGTGGCGCGACGGGTGTGAATTTGTTACTCACGCAATACTGATTTACGTGGCGTAGGCTAGAGGTGTTTATTGATTTTCTTTTAGTGGAAATTGGTTTAAGTGGGTAGTTACAGTTTTGTGGATTATAATCAAATATTTAATTCTAGACTGTTTTAAAGATTATTACTTGCTTTTTATTATAATACGTATAAGAATAATCAGCCTTGAACGTTCCCATTATTGAGATACAGGCGTAGGCGTCCTCTCTATGGGACAGAGTATGCTGTCATGCGACAACCAACTCATCTAATGCAGGTTAGGACATGACAGATGTCACATGTTTTCAAATATGACATGACTTGCTTTCTACTTAGACGTCAATAAAACCTCTTTGAACAAAATTGTCATAAACGAACCTGTCATTTGGGCAGTTTAAATTAACTCTATTTAATTAAAAGATTGGTGGAACCTATAAAATGCGACAGACATCCCATTTAACAATTATGATAATTACTCTAACATAAACAATAACATAAAACCACGCCAGTAATCCCCAAAGGGCTAGGCAGAGGTGTACCCAATACACACCCACACATCGCCAGTTCTGTTTAAATCCCATTTAATTAGGTTGAGCCTATTGCGATCTACTGAGCATAAATCCTGACCGTGGCTGCTATTGAGAAATTCCTGAATTCCATTTTGACTGACCCAGAAATCGAATCCAGGACCTCATGCTCAGCAGTCGCGCTTGCGACCACTGAACTAACGAGGCACTAAAATAACTCTAACAATACTTTAAAAATCATATATCCCTATTGAACTACTTACAAGCTGAATATTAATTACCTAATACAAAATATCACTAAACCAACCGTAAACTGGCACGATGTGGTTTGCATAGACCACTTAGCAGTACTCGCTGTAACTGACACTTAATTAACTGCATACTTACTTAATACCAACTTAGTTTATTATGTAGCTAATTAAGTTGAATGTTGATCAAGTATCTGATAATTAGTTTAGTACCTTAGTACATAAAGTTATCGTTTTTCCTAACAGTACCTACATATACAATTCGTATCTTACACAACAATATTTACATTATAATACAATTCTTATTTTACACAACAATATTATAACATACAATTCCAACGCTCATACCGTACCGACACAGTACTGTGGAGGCGCGCCGCGACTACGTCACGCGGTGACGTACTTGCTGCGCAAGAGTGGGGTCGCGGGTCTCAGCGCGCGGTCGGCCACCTTGGTTGACTTTTAGTACGATCTCGCTCTCACGACGCGAAGCCCACGCAACTCCGTGCTATCCACGTATTCCCGATTCTATCGCGAATCCTTCGGGATTAGTGGAATATCCAAAGTTTTCCTGTGTATGTACAATCTGTCTGTCTCAACGTGTATGTCGAACTTAAGTGTTTTTGTGAATGTGTCCGTGCCAGTTGTGAGAACATTATAATTGTGAGTACCGACATCATCTTTTACTTACTGCCGCTCACCACACAGACACAATAATTAGTGTACCCTACCACTAAATTTAGATTTAAGTTTGCGCCGTAACTTTCCATGGCGGTTTATTGTAGCTGACGTCACCAAGCCGATAATCGGTGTAGATTTTTTAAGCTTTTACGATCTGCTTGTTGACATCAGAAATCATCGTTTGGTGGACAAAACCACCTCAATGTTTGTAACAGCTTCCATTGCAAGGGCTTCGTCGACGTGTTCAGTGAAGGTCTCAGTTGGTGATTCGAGGTATCACTTAATACTTAATAAGTACCCCGAGATCACACGACCCGCGGGCACACACCGAAAAATCACACATCACACAGTACACCACATACGCACCACACCCGGGCCGCCCATCTCTTGTTCCCCTCGCAGGCTAGCCCCAGATAAACTGCAGATCGCTAAGCAAGAATTTGAGATCATGCTTAGCAACGGCACTGCTCGTCCATCAGAGAGCCCTTGGTCTTCACCCCTTCATTTAGCGCCGAAAAAGGACAACAGCTGGCGACCCTGCGGTGACTACAGGCTGCTCAACGCGAGGACCATACCCGACAGGTATCCAATTAGGCATGTCCACGACCTTACCCATAGCATAGCCGGTTGCAAGGTCTTCTCAACTATTGATTTGGTCAAAGCGTACAACCAGATACCGGTCAGCGAGGACGACATCCAGAAGACGGCGATCACAACCCCGTTTGGCCTGTACGAATTTCCTTATATGACCTTTGGTCTGAGGAATGCAGGTCAAACATTTCAGAGATTCGTCGATGAAATGACGCGCGGGCTTGATTTCTGCTACTGTTACCTTGACGATTTTCTTATTTTCTCGAAGGACCTGGAGCAGCACGAGGACCACTTGCATCAGCTCTTCACCAGGATGCAGAAATATGGCATCGTCATCAACACCTCGAAATGTGTATTCGGAGTTGACGAAGTCACATTCTTAGGTTACCGCATATCTGCAGCCGGAACCAGACCTTTGGAGTCCAAGGTGGAAGCCATCAAGGACTTCCCCACGCCTAAAACAGTTAGGGAGCTCAGGCGTTTCTTAGGGATGTTGAACTTTTACAGACGGTTTATACCCAAAGCCGCAAAATGTCAAGGTCCCCTTAACGCCCTGCTAGTCGGCTCCGTAAAAGGTCAACATCCCGTGGAGATAACAGGCGAGGCGCTCACCGCCTTTAATATGTGCAAAGATAGCCTCTGCAACGCCGTATTGCTTGCACACCCTGACTACCAGGCAAACCTCGCCCTAGTTACAGATGCGTCTGATCTGGCGATGGGTGCAGTTTTGCAACAGTTCAAAGACGAGCAGTGGCAACCGCTTGCCTTCTTCTCGCGCAAAATGAGCCCCGCTCAGCAGAAGTACTCGCCATACGATCGTGAGCTACTCGCGATCTATGAAGGCATAAAATACTTCCGCCACATGTTGGAAGCGAGGCACTTCACTGTCTATACTGACCACAAGCCGTTAATATACGCTTTCCATGAGCGAAAGCACAACTGTGCTCCGCGTCAGTATAGACACCTTGATTTTATTTCGCAGTTTACAACGGACATTCAACATATATCCGGCAAAGACAACATCGTCGCCGACACATTGTCCCGCGTCAGTGAACTGCAAACTCCAGTCGATTTCGAAGTTCTCGCCAAATCCCAAACTTCAGACCCGGAACTGTTGCATCTTTTGCAGTCAGAAACGTCTCTTCAACTAAAGAGGCTTAAAATCGACGATAGTCCCGTCGAGTTACTCTGTGATGTGAGTACAGGCAATCCCAGACCATTCGTGACCAAAGCTTTACGACGGCAAATATTTGAGAGCCTACACAGCCTCAGCCACCCGGGAGTAAACACGTCCGCAAAATTAGTTGCGCAGCGATACGTTTGGCCTGGAATCCGCAAGGACTGCCGACAATGGTCACGAACGTGTCTCAGCTGTCAACGCACAAAGGTTAATCGCCATGTGTCTTCACCATTGGGCACATTCGAATTACCCCGTGCTAGGTTTGCCTTCGTCCATATTGACCTAATAGGTCCTCTTCCTCCATCACAGGGCTACCGGTACTGTTTGACGGCCGTGGATCGTTTCACTAGGTGGCCAGAAGTTGTACCGATTGTAGACATTACGGCTGAAACAGTCGGTAAAGCATTGCTGACCAACTGGATCTCCCGCTTTGGTTGTCCAACGGATATTGTCACAGACAGAGGACGGCAATTTGAATCCGTACTGTTCCAATATCTAGCCAAAATAGTCGGATTCAAACATCGAAAAACCACAGCCTACCATCCAGCATG
The DNA here is from genome assembly GCA_910589295.1 of Noctua janthe. NCBI lineage: Eukaryota > Metazoa > Arthropoda > Insecta > Lepidoptera > Noctuidae > Noctua > Noctua janthe. The sequence goes on along the minus strand of OU342556.1, from coordinate 2,894,025 downwards.
CAATGGCCTAGTAGAACGATTCCACAGACAACTCAAAACGGCGATAATGTGCCACGCTGACCATAACTGGACAGAATCTCTGCCCTTGGTTCTATTGGGTGTCCGGAGCGCTTTTAAAGAGGATCTACGGACTTCTCCTGCGGAACTCCTATACGGTGAGCCTTTACGACTTCCGGGAGAATTTTTCAACCCTGGTGATGGCGGCACCACCGACATCTCGGAGTTCACCACTCGCTTACGCTCGTTTGCCGCAAAATTGCAGCCCACACCAGCTGCACGTCATTCCAAGGACAAAATATTTGTCCACAAGGACCTCGCTACCTCAAGCCACATATTCCTCAGGGACGATGCGCTTCGAGGTTCATTGCAACCAGCATACACCGGGCCTCACGAAGTGGTACAAAAAGGCGACAAAACCTTTACTATAATGGTCAAAGGTAAGAAGGTCAAAGTTTCCGTGGACCGCCTCAAACCCGCCTACATATTGGCAGACACACCAACCGACCAAGACGTCCACGTAGAAAAACAACCCACGGACACTCCCGTCAGAACTACCAGGTCTGGTCGAAGGGTTCGATTCCCAGATTATTATCGCCCGTAGGACGGTCTCTGGAGGGGAGTGATGTGGCGATCCTTAACAACATTTACATTACACAATTCGTATCTTACACAACAATATTTACATTATAATACAATTCTTATTTTACACAACAATATTATAACATACAATTCCAACGCTCATACCGTACCGACACAGTACTGTGGAGGCGCGCCGCGACTACGTCACGCGGTGACGTACTTGCTGCGCAAGAGTGGGGTCGCGGGTCTCAGCGCGCGGTCGGCCACCTTGGTTGACTTTTAGTACGATCTCGCTCTCACGACGCGAAGCCCACGCAACTCCGTGCTATCCACGTATTCCCGATTCTATCGCGAATCCTTCGGGATTAGTGGAATATCCAAAGTTTTCCTGTGTATGTACAATCTGTCTGTCTCAACGTGTATGTCGAACTTAAGTGTTTTTGTGAATGTGTCCGTGCCAGTTGTGAGAACATTATAATTGTGAGTACCGACATCATCTTTTACTTACTGCCGCTCACCACACAGACACAATAATTAGTGTACCCTACCACTAAAGACTCATCGTTTACTAATGTAATAAGTGAATCTATACAAATAAATAAAATTGAAGTGTTTGTTTGTACTTAATATCAAAATAACAGCTTCTTGCTGAATGCATATGAAAATAATATAAACGGCACTCATACCAAAAACACATTTTTTTCAATTTTTGTTTGTCTGTCTGTTTGTTCCGGTTAATCTCCGAAACGGCTGGACCGATTTTGACGAGACTTTTACTGGCAGATAGCTGATGTTATGAGGTCTAACTTAGGCTGCTTTTATATTAGAAAAATAATTAGGGTTCCGTGCAAAAAAAATAATTACAATCCTAAAGGATAAAAACTAAATAATACTACTGATGGTTTCCAAATAATGACTTTTTCGGAACTACGTAACTCCTCCTGCATCACCAATCACTAAACGATTACGTTTAGTGATTGGTGATATTCATTCTAAATCGACTGTTGCTGTGGCCTAAAATGCAACATAAACTCGATTAGAACACTGAAACGGTCTCCAAACAAACAAATTCACAAACAATTTGACAAACTTACCCGGTCCTCGCGAAATTAGCCATGTAAAGTATGAATGCCTCTGACAAAGCCACTTCAGACTTGGTGTAGTTTCTAGGGAAATGGCCGAGCCCCTCGACTAATGGGGCTCCGAACAAGTATGGGAGCTCTTCGCCGTGGACTGACCCCATCCGCTGCAATAGAAAGGAGGTATTAGTACTACAATTTATGGGTTTGAAGGGGGATTTTATTGAAAATATGAGGAATTTAAAGTTAAGAATTGGTGGTAACTCGAATTTAGGGGAGAATGGAAATAAATTTGACAGTTTATTGGATTGAATGGAATTTTATTTAAAAACTTTCATATTTTTTAATAATCTGCACTTCGGAATGGTTGGTGCCTCATAAATAATCGAAATGTTCAAATTGCGTGTTGCGTACAGACTGTCACAGCACATCAAGTTACCACAAACTGTCAAATTTCTCCAAATGATTTTAAACCTTAAAATGTTAAAGGTCAAAAAAAATGAGAAAATTTGACAGTTTGTGATAACTTGATGTCCTGTACTTTGAGTACCATCCTTGATACACCAGTTACATGTGAAATCAGGGAAATTTATTTGTTAACAAATTTTACTACAAAAAGCTGTTTTTCAATCTCAATTACTGTTGTTCTTTGAAAGTTGTATTAAATGTCTTTAAAGTGGAAATTTGACGTGGTGTAGTCAGGGAGGGTAGTTCTAAAAAGAATGTACTTTATGTTATTTTTTCCCACAGGGGAGGCAGAAACAACAGAAATAGTGTCCAATGTTCCCGTTTACAGTGAGGTGTACGTTTTTTTTTGTTGATTAAAAATATAATTTTATCAATAGCCGAGTTGTGAATCTGATTTTACAAATTTATCTACATGATATGAAAAGTCATTAATCATTCATTTCAATAAAATCATAAATCCCAAAAATATATACCAATTTTGTTTTAACTTGAAAGCTATCATTAATTGAGTTTTGAGCATTCAATGGAATATGACTGATTTAATTTACTACAGCGAGCAATGAATGAAAATTAAATAATATGACTTCATGCAAATACGTACATGAAACTGAACTATTGGATACATCTTTTACTAGATTGACTTATGAATTTACTTGTCAAGGGGCTAAAATATGAATAAACTTAGTGAAGTTAAAAATATAGATTCTGGAAGAGTATCAGAAAAATCATTGAAATGTGATTAATTCAGAAAAGTATGTAAGCAAAGATAATGTACACACCAAACCAAAGTTTATTTTTGTGGAGCAATGTTTGCAGTCGTAGTTAATTTAACAATAGATTACAAAAAGTTATAGAAAAAAGTCGCTAAAATTATTTTGCAACAAGTTACATAATGATATCATGTTGCAAAATGATGCTATACAGAAAAAGTAAATTCGGCGTGAATGCACCTTAACACTTTATAACGTTAATCAACAATAATATCTTAGGAGTCAAATGGTTATTGCATTTCACTGAGAATTAACATATTTTCGCCCTTAACTATTCAAAGAAAAATAACAAACTCAAAACAGATATCAAAAATAAATTAATAAAACATTCTAACCCTCACCTGAGGATAATCCCCATCCTTAGTCTGGTAATCGAACACGTAGAAGAAGGTTCTTGGCGAAGTGTCAGGGGAACTGAGGAAGTCTCCTGTCTGCACCAGTGGCGCCACGTATTGGGCATCGGAGAGCGCCAGTACTGCTGCGTCACGCGTGTTTATGGGGTGCTGGTAGAAAGGAAAAACAATTGAAAATCGTTTTTATTCAAAAGTGATATAATGATCTTTTGGCACTCGCACAGGTTAAGGTAGAAGAGTCAGGGTAGCCCGCGAAATTCAAATTTTCTCCAACTCTCCAAGTTCATGTAATAACTAATTCATTCAATAACTAATTCATAAAAAAGTCATTCAATGGGGTTAAATGTACTTGGAGGGTTGCATTAGTGATTTTAATGATTACAATTCTGTAACTGCATACGTGTTACTTGCGTGACTCATTTTTCATCAACATACAACCTCATCATCTGCCTAGCCTTTTCCCAACTATGTTGGGGTCGGCTTCCAGTCTAACCGGATGTTTCTGAATACCAGTATTTTACATGGAGCGACTGCCTATCTGACCTCCACAACCCAGTTAGTACTGGGTAATACGATACCCCTTGGTAAGACTGGTTGTCAGACTTTTTGGGCCACTGACTACCTAACGACTGTCAAAGATCTACAAATGACACCCGGGACCAACGGCTTAACGTGCTTTCCGAGGCACGGAGGAAACTCGGTATGTAATGGGTGGTCACCCATCCACAGACCAACCTAGGCAAGCGCGGCTTAACCTAAAGATCGATCCGAGCGGCTGTTATTATTTAGCCACGAGCTCCTCCATCAACATACAACCTGACACTGCAAATTGCAAAACACAGTCTGGCACTTGCACCTTAAGACAAAGGTGTTGTTGACGATAATTTGTATAAAAAATTTTTTGCATAAAATAAAACCGACTTCAAAAACACAAAAAAGTGAAAAATAGCTTCAGAAGTTGATAACTTTTGTTAGACTCAGTTTTGTTTTGCCAAAAGAAGATTCCGATGAATTCAGAACCTCCTCCTTTTTAAAGTCGGTTAAAAATGAAAGATTCTAGTGCAGTAGGCTGTTTAGATAGATAAAGTAGTTTGGCTTGGATTTTCAATAGATGTTCTATACTGGACAAATTACAATGTTTTTAAAAGATCAGAGAATTCTTAAAAGTTAAGACCTTCGAAAACTATACCTGTTGTTCAATGAGGCAACAACTCATAATATTTTTGACCCATTGATCAACAAACGTGTTTTCACACTAGTGGTTTGGATTTGTGCGCAATAGACGGCAATAGGCTCGCCCCCTATTACATAATTGGCGAAATTTCGGTGTGTTGTATACACTGCCTTACCCTTGGGTAATTACAGGGGTGCCGTTATGTTATATTATAGTTAGTTGCTAGCATATAATTCACTGCTATATATAAACATATTCACTGCTAGAAAAAATCTACGCCACAAAATCAGAACAAAGAACGACTGAACAAGTAATTTCAAAAAATTCGCTTTGTTTCCCCTCCGTTAACAAGTCGTCTTTAGTAAAATGGTTGCGTATCCAAGCCTTTAAACAAGATTAGCTTTGCCAGCTTTTCTAGAATAAATGCTAACGAAACTAGAGCCCAACTCACAAACGTGATGTGTGTCTGAAATTACATTCAGCGGAGTAATTCATAGCTACGAAGAAAGTGTAAAGCGGTTTATAGAGCGTTAACGTCCTACGGCATTTCATACTAACTTCAAGTGATTTTTTTTCAGTTTGGCTGAACCGATTTTAATGAAACTTCTCACGTATAAGCAAGATACATAAGTCTAAAAAATTGACAGAGAATATTTTAGAAAAATAGTGTTACAGCTAAATTAGATCGATTTTAGATTTTCCATAAAAACACAAATTTTCAATTATCTTTTTTTAAAAAAGACATTTCGAAAAGTCGTCTGTCAAGTTTATAGACTTTTGTATCCTGCTTATGCGTACGAAGTTTCATTAAAATCGGTTCAGCCAAGCTGAAAAAAAATCACTTGCACTCAATGCCGTAGGACGTTAACGCTCTTAACCACTTTCGTCGAAGCCGAAATCGATATAAACGAGTTCCCTTTTATTAAAATTCCTATGAAATTCTCAAGTTAAATGTTTGTAAGTCCACCTTAATGATTAACAGGGTTGAGTTTGAACCGGTGACCTTTCGATTGGCGGTGAACACCCCACCGCTTATGCTAAATTTATAATTAATTCACTCGTTATAACGGGCCTACGTTTTATGTTCCGGTCATATGGTTATTACTGAGTGAGACAATGGCCGGTTGACAGCTTGTACATAAGAAGATCTATAGACCGACCGCTTTAATCAGTCCTCGCAAAGGTATCAATTTAAATGGAATATTCTGAAGGTTGATCACGTATTGGTTCAATTAGTATCGTAATACCTACGTGGATTATGGTTATTTTAAAGCAAATAACCTGTAGGATATTGTTAGGACTTTGTGGACGCTTAATGTGCATTTGATGGGGCAAAGCGGAGGACTCATTAAAGCGGTCGGTCTATAATAATAGAGGTCCTAAATAAACTACTGAATATAGTACTTCTATTGTAGAATTTTGATTACTTGTGACTAACTTTAGAGTTACTAGATGAATTCAATAAAGAGAAAACTACGAATTAGTTTGTAGCTCTAACAAATAAATTAGATGAAATAAATAAAGTTAAAATAGAAATTCATGTTGAATCAAAATTGTTACTTGGAGATTTAAAATAAAATTACTGTCTTGAAATAAAAGTAAACAGAAATAAACAAAACTGTTCAGAGAATAAAATTAAATGGAACCGATTTAAAGTTCGCGAGTTTCACTTTATAATTACGGACTAGATTTTACCCGCAGCTCGCGTAAATTTAGAATTTGGCAATCAATTCGGGTTGTACTCTGTTTGTAATAACATAATTCAATCCATGGTATAATAATATACTTCGCCTGGTATTCTCTTCCCACGATGGCCCAAGACTACGTCACGATAAGTGTTACCGTTGATTGTCCTTTTCAGTAAATTTAGGGACTCTCATTTAGTGAAAGAAAATAAAATAAATTACTAACTAGCTTAACTATTTAGTAACTCGTGTGATTCATCTATTTAGTTTTAAATTAATTTACATATTGAATTATTAGTTCATAATTGCTTTGTTAAGTAAAAAAATGCTTTTTGCTCGGGTATTTCAATCACACACCGTGGCAACACATCGACAGCATCGCAACTGATGACGTATTCTTGGGCCAATCACGTGACCCAGCTGTCACGGGAAGAGAATACCAGGCGAAGTATATTATTATACCATGATTCAATCATGATTCGCAAGACACGTGGTGCCATCTATTATCATAAGAACGTTATTGTTGTTTTCTTCGGGAACAGTACTTTTTTCGGAATGAAAAATACCCTATGTCGGTTTCTGTATACCTGACAACATATATGCAAAATTTCAGGATGATCGGTTCAGTGGTATAGGCGTGAAAAGGTAACAAACAAACAAACTTACTTTCTCATTTATAATATTGGTTAGGATTTGAATATTAAAGTGGAACTTGCAAATTAAACCACAGAAACACGAACACAAGAATTCCTCGAAACAATAACAGACGAAAATCATAATGAAAATGAAACACCATAAATCTTGGGAATTTAGCAAACTATTCAAAACTTATCCTATAAAGTATATCCGGGACACTCAATACGAAGCCGGTTGAACCGGGTAACAGTAGGAATTTGGCACTGGCAGGAATTTAGAGGCAAGTGCCAAACGCGCCTTTTGGTGGCAACTGGCACTGCCAAGTCATCATATACGTGTGTCGCCTGAACGTGGGTGGATGTGGGTCGAGTTGATGCTACTTTAGGTAATGTTTCATGGAGTTCGATAGGTTTGGAGGAAAATGGTTTGTGAACGTTTTGATATTGAATTCTTCATTCTCCATCTCTTTCAAATTAACTTGGATGTTACTTTAGGTAGTTCGATAGCTTCAAAGGAAAATATAGGATCAGAGTTAAACTTTGTTCTGTTTTGATATTGTGTTTTTATTCTTATCTTTATCGGGCACAGTTCTAGTTGAAGCTCATCTAGAAGAATCATCGACACAACGAAGAAAACCTTTATCGGGATAGTACTAGTTTAGATTTATTTCTAGTCTTGCTAAACCTTAGAGACAGAGCAGCGGAGTAATTGCGTGTTACACTCATAATCCTAATGCAATTCATTCGTACAATTCCACAATAGTTTTCAAATTCTTTCTTCTTCTATCTTTCTTTTTCGTGTGGTTAGTGTCTAACCTGGTGTCAGAGTTTCTATGCCGCCCATGGGCCTCTGACTTGGCTTCACATCCCGTCGAGAAATACCTCTCAGGCATGCTGTTTTGGTTTCCTCATGATGTTTTCCTTCACCGAAGCAATTGATAACCATACAATATGCATATGAATCCGAAAAATCAGAGTTGCGTGTCATGGATTCGACCTCGAGACCTATGACTTGGTCGTCCGAGGATAACACCACTAGGCTGACACTGTTAACTTCAAACGTATGAGTAATGGATCACTAGTCTCCTACAAAATCCTTAGGATTGTTTTACAAAAGTGTGTTGTCGTGTTTTTTTTTATTTTCAATCTTAAGCATTAAGAAGAACCTCATTATCTAGTTAGTCCTTCACAAATAAAAGTCATTGATCATTTTATAATGAACCATACTTTCTTTTCGCTGTATATCATTGCAGCACCTATCTATCGAAAGCACATTCCCAATTAATTGACCAATAATGAGAATGAACAAGTAATAAAGTCGGCGGTGAATAAATTATTGAACCAATAAATAATCATAATTACCTGTACGGTCCTCTCCCAGTCCGTGTACTCGTTCACGATCGTGAAGAATATTTCGCTCAAATGATATGTGTATGCGTTCCTCACGTAGGTCCTGAAATTGTAAAACTGTTTAGTGATCTAGTTTTTTTTTTTTTAATTTATGTGGGGCCACCGCACGGGCTCTCTACGAAATTAAAAAAGAATCACTTAAATCGGCCTAATAATCACGGAGTAATCGATGGACAAGTACATACATGAAATCTCCTCATTTTTTAAAAGTCGGTTAAAAATAGCTAAAGTAACACAAATAAGCAATGTTTTTAAATGTTTTTTTTTGTCCAATGGATCAATTATATTGACCGATATGTCTTCTGTAGATTATATAATTTGTCAACATAAAAACATCACTCACTAGAAACGGGATATTTACCATGTTTACTGATTGAATTCAGTTCCCGATATTTCGGCGCTGTTGCAAGCACCATGATCACGGATAAACAAAAGTTATAAAAAAAAAATTACCCGGTACCCGGCTGGTATCCCATTTCTAGTGTTAATGATAAGTGATGTTTGTATGATGACAAATCAAACAATCTCATCTCATCAAGATGTCGTTTTTATATTGTCAAATCATAAACCGACAACATATACGGGTGGAAGGGAACATCGACGCACGGATCATTCCGAACCCAAAAGACAGATTTTTTATATCGGTAATTTAAAAAAAAACATCTGTTTCCTACAAAAAGGCTATACCTACACAGTCATAACGTGAGGAAAGCAATTTTTTTTACCTTTATTTCACTGAAATTTATGTGACCTAGTCTTAAATCAATGTTGAAGGTTTTTGTATAAATAAAGTTTTTTTTTTTTTTTTTTAAATTTTCTATGTAGGGAGGTACAGAATGATGTACTGAATAAGTAGTAATCGTTTGTCTGTCGATATCCCTTCCATTCTGTATACAAAATTGTATTGTAATTGAACACAACTCGTAATTAATTGCGATCTAAGGGCAATTTAGCTCTGCCAGGGCTGCGGGACTGTTCGAAAGAGATACCGTGGCCCTGGAACACAAAGGGCAAAGAAGGAACATGGATGGGTTTTAGTCAGTACAAGTCTGACACTCCCTTCCGCTCCGCCCAGAGTGGGGGGGGTCATTTGATGATTTCCCATCCGAAAAAAAAAAAAAAAAGGGCAATTTAGCTAAAGAAGGCTCAGGTTTACTGAATTTAGAGGATCGTAAGTAAACACTTCTACTGAATTTTCGGGCCCACTACACTACACACCCACATTATTTACCCAGACATGTAAACCTAAACGGTCTGCAAATATAAAGAATCGGAGAAATAATAAGAAAGTCTATTTCAAGTTCTTGTAATTCTATACCTGTTATCGAGTGAGCAAACTACCTGAACTTTAATAGTTATTATTAGGTACATATTACGTAGAAGTGATCGGCTTTGATGGTTGTGATTCTGGGTACTTGACCGTAATGGACCAATAACCTGCCATGGTTCATTCTTATTACTGACCTTTACACAAATACTTTTTCGGGATATTCAGACTAGAAATATACAATATTATTTTTAGTATATGCGAAACCTGAATATAGTTTGTTCAGAATAACTGAATCGATACCAATAATTTTAAAACCATGTTATATTTTGTCCCAAAAATATTTAAAAAAGATTTCAACACTAAGTACCTATCGCAATCATTTAGGTACCTACTGCCAAATTATTATTATCAATGAGCTCAAGACGCCGCTGGAGGCGCGCGCGCGGCTGCACTTCGTGGTGACGATGTTTTTGTGCGGACACCCAGTTAATAGAACAAGCTTATAACTTTGTGATTTTTCGTGATACAGTTTTGAAATTTTTTACATAAATTCTTTACATAAAAATACTAGACACGTGCTTCAGATTTCGCATATACTAAAACTAATGTTGTAGATATTATTATTGGGCATCGTAAATGTTTATAATACGATCAAAAGTATGTACTTAAAAACAAAAACATTTGCACAATTCTGCAATTTCACTAAACGATTTCAATAAAAACTCAAACCGTATAAAAACGAAGGTAAACAATTTTACAAAAATCATCAGCTGCCTAGCCTTTTCCCAACTATGTTGGGGTCGGCTTCCAGTCTTACCGGATGCAGCTGAATACCAGCATTTTACATGGAGCGACTGCCTATCTGACCTCCACAACCCAGTTAGTACTGGGTAATAATTATGATTCCCTCTGGTAAGACTGGTTGTCAGACTATCAGGCCACTGACTGCCTGCCTGAATCTACAAATGACAAATGGGACGAACGGCTTATTGTGCTTTCCTCTCGAATTTTACAAAAATACAAATTGATATTTATGCTTCTCAAAAACAAACAAAGAAAAATGACATCGAAATATTAAACATAACGTTTTCGAAATAATTTAATTCATCAAACAGACACACCACACAAGTTCACTTCAAAAGACTGTTTTTTTTCTGTTTTTATTAAAAAACCTCTTTTTTTAAGCTTTTGCAACGAATAAGCCTGTAATTGGTGTGTCTGTGAATAAAATGCAAAGAGAACGCTCGCCTAGCGTGACATGCACATTAAAATGAGGATTTATAATGCTCGTATATTTTTTTAAAATAAAACTGGGCTGCGGCAAATGGTTCGGGAAATAATTTATACGATTCCGATACCTATGCTGCTTTGTAAGAGGAGTTATTATTGTAAATTTAATTGGATTAAATGGGAACAAACTATGTTGTATTTTTTTTGTACAACCCTCGATCATCTGAGCAGTAAGCATCGTTATATTCATCGTCTAATTGAATAATAGGTTTATTATTTTAAATATTCTAAATACAACGTTTTCTATTCAATCAACTGGCGTAAAGAATATTAAAATGGAGTGTGGCCAGGCCTTCTATTCCGAAAGCCGCTTTTTAGTATTCGACACTTTCAAGTTTTATTTTAATTATTATTATTATTTAGGCCTATGTCCAGCAGTGGACGTCTTTCGGCTGAAATGATGATGATGATGATTTTTCTGAAAATTCAATTTGTAATTTGAAACTTACTATTTTTGCTTGTAATATAAATTCACACTCCTTTTTATTTGTCACTGAATAAATTATTAACATAGTCTTTTTGTAAACAAATTTCCAAAAAAAAAAGTGTCAGATGTACGATGACAAGAGTATACCTTGTAAGAAATACTCTATTCAATTCTACGAAAAAAATATTTTACCTTCAATATCCAATACGTCTGATTACAACCATTCAAGGAGACGCCCTATGACCGTTGTTCAAACACCAATTTGCTGAATAAACATCGACCTCACCTTATTATTCTATCCCTTCGTTCGCCTTCGAATCCATTTTGTATATCCTGAGCCGAAAATTTCCAGAGGGCCTCACTGGTGACAACTCCGAAGAGGAGATCATACTTGTTTTGTCCTCCCCGTATCCCGAACATTCTCTCTCCGCTCCTTTTGTCAGCCTTGAGGTTGTTTACCCCAGATACGCTTGAAAAACCTTGAAGATCATTTGGTATGAAGAAAGTTAACAGCTCCTTTGCATAGTCAGTTTTTACTACAACTCCATCAACCGATGGCCCAAACGCTGTCAAGTAACTTGGAGTACTAATATCTGCAGACATCAGCTCGTCAAGTGGTACCTCTCTGAGACAGTCTACTATGAGCTCATGGTCTTTGACGATATCTTCTGGAAGTGTACAGTTGGCCTGTTTTGCTAATTGGACGGAAAAGCTGACCGGGTCTTCGACTAGTGCCCAAGAGCTTAGAGCTGATCCTGATAAGAGGATCGAGCGATGGAATAGACCTGTAACAAATTTATGGATTATTATTTTTGACTGTGAGATCACTACACATAATAATATCTTATTACGAGGGCGGGTCAATAAGTCCGTGACTTTTTGAATTTCTGACCTCTTTACTGAAACAGCAACACTGCTCCTGTCAACAGGCATCTGTCAGTTGACTCCTGTCAAAATTTAAACTTGCTGCGTCAGTTAGTTTGTGTTTGACAGCTATTTTTATCAGACTACTCACTAATTTGAGGAGAAAATGGAAAAAAGTGAATTTCGTGTGCTTTTAATTAAGCATTATTTCTTGCGAAAAAAAACCATTACCGAGACCAAGGCTAAGCTTGATAAATACTATGGGGACTCTGCACCATCGATTTCAATGGTAAAAAAGTGGTTTACTGAATTTCGTTGTGGCCGTACAAGCACTGAAGATGCCGAACGTCCTGGACGCCCAGTTGAGGTCTCTACACCCGAAACAATCGAAAAAATTCACGATATGGTGTTGACCGACCGAAGATTGAAAGTGTGAGAGATTGTGGAAGCCGTAGGGATCTCGCATGGCTCAGTGGTTTCAATTTTGAATGATCACTTGGGCATGAGAAAGCTTTCCGCAAGATGGGTGCCGCGTTTGCTTACAGTCGACCACAAACGCAATCGTGTAACAACTTCACAGGAAGCTTTGGCGTTGTTTAATCGCAATATGGAGGAGTTTTTGCGCCGTTTTGTAACCGTGGACGAAACATGGATCCATCACAACACACCAGAAACCAAACAACAGTCAAAACAGTGGGTTTCTAAGGGTGAATCGGCGCCAAAGAAGGCCAAGGTGGGTTTGTCAGCCAATAAAGTTATGGCGACTGTTTTTTGGGATGCACGCGGGATAATCCACATTGACTACCTTCAAAAGGGAAGAACAATCAATGGGGAATATTATGCCAACTTATTGGACCGATTCAATGACGATTTGAAAAAAAACCGACCTCATTTGGCCAAGAAAAAAGTTCTTTTCCACCAAGACAATGCAAGGGTGCACACATGTGCAGTTGCCATGGCAAAAATCCATGAATTGGGCTATGAATTGCTCCCTCATCCGCCCTATTCTCCAGATTTGGCTCCGAGCGACTACTTCTTGTTCCCAAACCTGAAGAAATGGCTTGGTGGAAAAAGATTTGACTCCAATGATGAAGTCATCTCGCAAACAAAGGCCTATTTTGAGGACCTCGACAAATCATTTTTTTTGGAAGGGATAAAAAAATTGGAGAAGCGTTGGACAAAGTGTATAGAGCTCAAGGGAGACTACGTTGAAAAATAAAATTATTTTTTTATCAAAAAATCTGTGTTTTATTCCAAAAGTCACGGACTTATTGACCCGCCCTCGTACAATACTGTGTCTCATAAAATAATACGAATCAGGCCGGCCCTAATACCATCAGGCATCATCAGGCAGGGGTGGATAGGATACCCCTCCCTACTCTAATTTACCGTGTTGCAACCGTTTCATACAACTGTTAACTGTCAAAGAATGACAATGAGTGATATGCTTGTCATTTGAATTAAGTCAATTTGCTGCAATTATCCCTGTCAATCAAAAAATGGAATCTGCAACGCAATATCAAATTACGCTGTTATCAAGTAGTTATTTACTAACTGTTTTTCTCATCTTTATCTTCAAGTTATGTAAAAACTTTAGCTACAAGATGAAGTCTCGAGAATATTAAAAAGGCTGTGAGAGGTACGCTTTAACTACCTGAAGATTTAATTAGAACATCATTTAGTTTACATTTACCTGCGTTTTATGTAACGGTCTACAGTTTTATTGCAAAAATGAAGGTAAGGTAAAGTCTATTGTTATTATCCTCGAACTTTTATTAAAACTTTTTTAATCCCGGGACATTTTCAGTCCCTTTTCTATCCCTGCCATAAATATTTCACTCAAAGTCTTCTCTACTAAAAAAAACATATTGAACCAAATTTAGGTTCATTGAAAATTCTAGTTTGTATGTTGGAATACATTTTGAAATCCCAAAAGAGATCTAATTGTGAAAGTGAGGGTATAATTTCAGGTTCAATTTAGCCAAATTTGTACACGGCAAAGCGACTGATGATTACTTTGGGACTCGCACTTTATTATACGTTTGTGTGGACTAAATTGAACACCAATTTGGAATCAGAAACGATCATTTTGCCTTTTCGAAACGAATTTTTATCATACTGGAAAAATTAGATAACTGAAACTTTTTTTATCATGAGGACTATGGAAAAACCGTTCAATGAAAGTAATGGAGTTCACTTGGTAAGTTTGAAAAAATGAAACTGTTTTTATTGAAGCCTCCTACATTTTTCGTACCTATTGGATTTTTATAGTTTTTTATTCATCGAGCGTAGAAAAATAAATGGAAAACAGGAATTTTTATTTGCATTGCGTTCGATTGGATGTATTTCATATCGGTATGTGTTTGTAATTCTACGGTTGTAGAGTTGTGAATATAGTGTAGTGTTTCAATTTTTTTTGGTTCGATTTTCAGTTATTTATGAAGGATTTTTTTGAAAAGTTGGTAGTTTTTTAAATTATGCTATTATTTAAAAATACGGTTTCAATCTCGTACGTGTGAGTGAACAAAAGATTCAAAGTAGAAGAATAAACATTAAATTCAGGGACGACACCCTGGATGGGCAAACACCGATCTTATCTTACGTCCTTCAAAAAGGTTGGGTACGTCGTTCTCACAACCGGTGCGTGTACATAATATAGGGCAAGATATATTGAATACACAAACACAGTACAGTGCTAGGTAGCATTATGTTTGCATGCGGAACGAAATTCGTTCGCACCATTTTTGTCAGATAACTTGAGATACGCAAGTTGGTGTGACTTAAAACAATCGACGCGCCTAGTCGTGTATACCGCAAGGGATTCGTCTCGACCAATATGGTCAGAGATTTACTTGGGTTCCGTCTAAAATCTTTGTGAAAAAGTCAAGCATGATCATGTCAAGTCTTTTCAAAAGTAGTTAGTTTAAAAAAAAAACCGGCCAAGCGCGAGTTGGGCTTGCGCATGAAGGGTTCCGTATCTTCGTAGTAGGGGAGCCCCCTTTAATTTTTATTACCGAAATACACATTCTGTGAAAATTTCAACTGTCTACCTATTACGGATCATGAGATACAGCCCGCTGACAGACAGACGGACGGACGGACAACGGAGGCTAAGTAATAGGGTCCCGTTGGTTACCCTTCGGGTACGAAACCCTAAAAAAGGATGTACAGCTTCAACCTTTATGTGTTTAACTTACCAGGCATAACAGTAGGCGAAATCATGAGAAAATTAATACAGGCTGCTCCCGATCCATGACCCAGCATGGTAACGTTACCAGCATCGCCGCCAAACAGGCCGATGTTTTGCTGCACCCAATGCAAGGCCGCTATCTGATCCATCAGACCGTAGTTCGCTACTCGGGCTTTTAAGTGCGGTATGGGGTTTGCGTTGAGGAAACCTGTTGAAGAAATTATTTATTTATTTAATTAACAGTTTATGTATACAGAAAAGAAGAAAGGAACAGAAAAATAGGTTCAATAGATGATGCTTATTGCTAAAGAAATCTCTTCCAGCATACTTTAGAAGATAAAAAGAGATGTAGACACAGTGTGAACAAGAAAAAGAGAAAATAGAATACATAAAAACATAAAGCAAATAACGGATGGAATTAGGAGATAATTTTTTCTAAATTTTATTTATAACACAAATAACGGCCAGTAATCCTTGAAACGAGAAGTGGTCCACTCATATTTTACCAAAAATGTTTGGGTACCTTGCAATAAAAACGGCCTGTATTTGTATCCTCTAAAAGGCTCTAACTTAAATGAAGATTTTTAAACTATAGCATATTTATGAATTGTATGTGTTTAAAGGAGGATAAGGGACTCGCTTATCTATTCACTTGAAATAATTTTAACGTTTCATCAATTAACTCCCTAGCTGCTAATATCTATAGATTTGATTTTCAGATATAAATAAAAATCAAAGTACAATGAAACTAATGAAAATGATAAAGCCCATAAAGACGGACTCAAAATACTCTAATATAGACTCTAATCTTGTTCTTATTATAGATACGAATAAGAACCTAATTATCTTTGATTCCCAAGTTACTGAAAGTATGAGGCAGACCAAATAGAAGTTAATATCCGCTGCGTTAGATTTGCTCTTCGTAAGCCTAATTCAAGGCTTTGTTCATTTACTATGGAACTAGATAAAGGGTAAGCCGATGGAAGCTGGATCGTTAACAATAAAATAATCATTGTTTGCTCTTGGACTATAACTTGAAAGCTTTCATTGTGAACTATCTGGACGAGACTGGATTTTATTTAGATTGTACCCTTAATTCTGTAAGAATTTTTTGAAACGGGATATTTACCATTAGTGTTAATGATAATGTTAGTGACCAGGATAGTTTAAAATCTAAAAGTTATTTCTAATTATTTTGCATTTAAATACCTACAGCTGAGGTGCAAACTTTAGAGGAAACAAAAAAGCGGCCAAATACGAGTCTTACTCACGCATGAAGGGTTCCGTACCATCGTAGTAGGACAAAATATAAATTAAAAATTAAAGGGTGGCCCTTTAATTTTTAATTTATATTTTGTTTTTAATATTTTATACGCAAACCCTGCGTTGGGAACTACAGCAGTTTCGATATGGAAAGAAACATTTGAGTGCAAGCAGGGTTTGAACCTGCGACCTTCCAATTCAGTACCTCTCGAAATCGATCGATCGATCTCGATTTCGAGAGCTGTGAGCAGGGTGCGATGGTCTAATTGGTCGTCGAGACGTCCGGTGTACTGAATCGGAAGGTCGCAGGTTCAAACCCTGCTCGCACTCGAATTTTTCTTTCCATATCATAACTGCTTATATTTTGTTGTTATAGCGGTAACAGAAATACGTACATTTTGTGAAAATTTCAACTGTTGACCTATTACGGACCGCTGCCCGCTGACAGACAGACAGACGGACGGACAGACGGACAGCGGAGGCTTAGTAATCAGATACGGAACCAAACATTTTAACTACTTCAAAATCACTGACCAGATCTATTCAAAGACCACTATTCAAAGTAAATTTCCTAAAATTATTTATAACTTCGAATTCAGCAAAAATAATTTGCTCGCTCTTCTCACACAAACCAAAAATTATTCAAACAATGTCAGTAATAAAGTTGGAGGCAATGAGGCAATCGGTGTAGTAATTCCACGAGTAATGTTTAATTAGGAAGAGTGGTACGTGACTAAAGTAAGAGTTCGGAGCTAGTCATATAATTAGATTGTATGAAAACAAAACTAGTTGACGGCTTCGGGGAAATATATTTAGTTTTCGATGAAACAGAATCATTAAATGAGAGTAACTTGATTATGTGTTAATAGGAAATGTTAGATAAAACAGACTCGGTAGTTGAGGAATACTTTTTGAGAGAGCTTGGTATGAACAAATGTAATTAAATACTCTGAGGTTTGACTAAAGATCAACGAGTGATATTTTTGATGAGTTCCTTTTGGCTATAAATAGTAGGTGTTATTAATAGCATAGCATAGCAGCAGCCTATAATGTTCCCACTGCTGGGACACAGGCCTCCTCTCTTTGAGAAGGAATGGGCTATAATCCACCACGAGGGCCCAGTATGTGATGTTGATGTTATTAATATTGATATTATATAAATAGGTACAGAACTAGATTGCCATTACACGAGACTTGTACAGATCGTGATTTCTTTAAAAAACAACCTGGGCCAGATTATACATTATGTCGAATTAAAGAAGAAGATAGAGATTTAACAAAGGTCCAAAATGATTTATGAATCGCACCATTCTCTCCTGCCCTTACTTATTTTGGGTGGCGCAGCATGTCTTGTTCTTGCATACTTGTCTTCTAGTCATCTTAGGAGCTTCCCCTTTCTAGCCATAACAACTTACCTAAAATCCCAAGCCTATAGTTGATGGTGATGACAACCATCCCACCGTAGCTGGCCAAGACAGAGCCGTCATACACATTCCCCGAGTTCCACTCGAAGGATTCGCCATGGATGAAGATGACGACAGGATATTTGGCTTGTAGTGTGGGACCAACTGTAACAAAAGTTATGGATTAGTATATGAAATCTGTCTTTGATTAAACATTTCAATATTGTCTATCAAACCATTTGTTAATGTTGTTTATATTAACTAGTATAACATTTCATTTTAAAATCGAGTATTTCAATGACATTTAAGACTTCTATCGCTACAGAATCCTCATCATCATACTCCTGCTCTTATCCCTATTTATTAGGAGTCGCCGCAGCAAGTCTGCTTCTTCCATACTTCTCTATTACTCCTCATCTCAGCAGTCACCTTCGTCAGTCTCTATCGCTACAGAATATCCATAATTATTATCACCATGGTCTTTAGTATATACTGCAAGTTTCTCTTGAACCTCTACCATTTGCCCTGGTTTTGTGTCACTAATAATATTATCAAGGTTTTCGACGCGTAACGCGACTCGAGTCTATTCTTGGGTACAACATAATAGTTCACGAACTCATTTCCTTTGTATACCACAATATACTATTTTGTCTCCAACTTCCTTAACAGGACAAGTGTACTACTCCATGTTTCCGTTATTTTTCCTTCTTTCTTGTCACTTCTGACATTAGCTATCTACGATTTTCTTTATTCTCATTTAGTATAATATATGTATGTTATGTTAAGTAGTGTAGTATCGTATATCGTTAAGTATGTTTTCATTTTGTTTTCCCATATCTTTGACTACAAGACTATCATCAACATCATTCTCTCGCCCTTATCCTAATTCATTTTAGGTCGGCGCAGCATGTCTTCTTCTTCCATACGTCTCTATTACTCGTCATCTCATCAGATACCTCCTTTCGTGCCATATCATCCTTCACACAGTCCATCCATCGTTTCTTTGGTCTTCTTTGACTACAAAACTAATACCAAAAACAAATCCATTCTGTTTTTCTTTTAATGAAACAATAATAACTCCATTTTCAGTCAAAATTAGTATTTTATTTATGAAATAAAATAAATCAACAACATTAAATTTATCAGAAACTGTTACAAACAAAGCGATAATAAATCAATCAACCACCAACCACCATGGTAGGAAGGCAACAAAATTCAAATCGTTTCTCAAAAGCCGATCGTTCGACTTTTCCGCTACTTTTGTTTATGTTATCAAGTTTTCGCATGACGGCCCGTTGTGCACGGTAGATAAAGTCAGAACATTGGATATGTGCCAACGGATATGAATTATATTTTTATCATTGAATAACAATGAATAAATACATACATTGTTTTCCGGATAAATGATTCTGATTTGTATGACAGTCGCTAGTTACTGTTGTGTAAAATATGTAGTTGCATTTCGTACTTAGTTTGAATATCAATTTTGTTTTTATACGTGAAATAGTTTACTTCTTCTTTATCGTGTGGTTAGTGCCTAACCTGGTGTCAGAGTTTTTATGCCGCCCATGGTCCTCTGACTTGGCTTTACAGGCCGTCAAGAAATATCTCTCAGGCATGCTGGTTTCCTCAATGTTTTCCATATAGTTTACTAATAAATATTCTTGCCAAGCAGTATAGTATTACCCAGTAAATGAGTTATGGAGGTCAGATAGGCAGACACTCCGTGTAAATACTGTTATTCAGCTGCATTCGGTTGAACTGGCCGATTCCAACATACAACATAGTTGGAAAAAGACTAAGCATATGTTCCGTGATAGTAATAATAATACCCCTGGCTTGAGGCCTTCCACTCAAGGCACTCACAAGATAGTCCGGTTAAGCAGATGATAACTTCGAAGGTAGAACTACGAGATGCCATTAAAAAAAGAAGTGAAAATAATGACCAGCACAAAGAATACATGTGATTTTATTCTCAAACATTTAATCCTCCTCCCAATAACAAGAACATAATCCCTTTTATGTGTCATAACTATCCGAGTGGTTTAACAAAAATAGAATACCATCTAACCTCCCACCCCTGGAGGAAACAAATTATCATAGCATGAATAGAAACGCGTTGCATTATTCATTATTGCATAACTTCGCCTTTCTATCTACAATCAAGGCTAAACACTCACCCATTTCCCTAAGAGAATTCAGTTTTACAGTGACTGAGATAATCCAAGAATTTTCCATATCGATAAAAATACTAATAAGACACAATTTTCTACAATCTCTGCTTCTCTAACATCGATTTAAAACTGCAGCTCTAACTTTGAACAAGATCACAAATCGCAATGTATTTCCAACTCTAGTGATATTATACTGAAGAACGGTATCAATTCGAGTTCCTCCCAGAAATATCTCGTGTTGGATTCTCGAATAACTAGTATTTTCGTATCGAATTCACAAGTCACTGGAGTAATAACATCGATAACGTTTCGATGTAACGGTCGTGCCACTGCTACGGATTTACAAGGCACGGAATTTATTTTACCGTGTTTAGTATTAATAAAATTGAGGAATGAAATGCGGATTGCTGGTAATTTGAGGTTAGTGGAATCGGAATCGATAGTGGATTTGATTGAAGAATTTTTGGATGATGAAGGAGAGGTTAGAAATACGCTAAATGTTTAAGACAAAATGGTGGGAATACTGGACGGTGACACAGAGAGTCGTGGAGAATAAAAGAAAAGAAAGAAAACTAAAATATACCGGGATTGAAATGATAATTTAAGACACGGTAATGATGACAATGAGTAAATTGACAGTATTGATTAGACACCGTAAATAATTCATTGTGAGCATCAGGCTAGTCTCTTAATTATTTAAAACAAAGTCAAAACCCGACCGTTTGTTGCGAAGGCAAATTAGTAATTAAGTTCCTTGTGAAGTTAAGGATAACGTATTTTATTAAAGTAAACAGGCCTTTTGAAATAAAGGGAGATCAATTTAGTCAGCCTGGCCCACTATAAATAAACAAATTAAAAACTAGTTGAAAATAAAAAGTAGTTCTGAGAAAGTGTCTCCGGAAAGTTGTTGATTAAATAGCAAATGATTAATTGAAATTTTGCCAATGGGAATTTTGAATTTAGCTAATAAAACATTTTCTTCGTAGTACTTCAATGTACTACGAACTGTCAGTAACCAGACAAAGGCGTTCAGTGATACTTCAGAAGTTTTGAACCTTACTTAAACTAAACTCTTTCTAACTAAAAGAGCAGTATTATTACTACTAATTGAACTAGGATAGGACAATTATTACATTTAAGATTTTAACTGATTTACCAAGTAATATTATTTAAATCTTTATCTACAATAGATGACTCACCTTCGTCATTTCAGCAATATGGATGTACATAACAGCTTTCTTAACTAAAACCCTAATTCCCGATATAAACATGAGTACAAATACACACTTACGAGTTTATTTTACATTACGTCAATCTCAATGGCCTAAAAACATTTTACCTCCATCCAAAATATTACTTCTCCGGGAAACAAGCCAATGGTGCTATTTATTTCAAGATTCCCATTCAAAGCGTACCCTTGTGTACCTACCTACGTATATAAAGGCAATCTTGAATATAGAGAGCTCGGGGAAAATATTCCAGTTTAAAATAACATTATGCTCGTTTCACCCACTCCAAAGGTTATGGAATGCATTCAATTCTGGAATACATTAATATAAGGTATTCAGTCGACATATTCAATGGAAAGAATTTGCATTCCGCTTCCCAATATGTCGGTCACATTGCTTCAATGAAAATGTGCTGAACAAATATTATTTTGAGTTGGCTTTGCAGTTGAGTTGGAACTTTGAAGCCCATTAACATGATTTGTCAAAGGTTACATACTTTGCAATATTTCCTATGTGAGTTTCGTTGAAGTGACACGATTGAATTATGTTATAACTTCAGTTTCAACTATAAGTTTAATTATAGCCAACACGCTTTCCGACAGTGCTACGAGTATTTTTCTACTTGATGCGTCATTGTCATCCTAAAATGGGATGACAACAATTTTTTTTTTCATATTTTCTTAGATATCGAACAGCACAAAGAGGCTTGGAAGGAGAAGGGGAAGGCCTTTGCCCAGCAGTGGGACACTCAAACAGAATAGCAAAAAAAAGATCTTAGTATCCACTATTGTGGATGACTAACGAACACTTTACTTTGATGATGCAAAAATCAACGAAGCCTCTCAGCATTTATCAATAATGACTTAATTTTCGTCGAAATCGTCTTTCAGAAATTGTCATCCGCAATTCCTACTTCCACATTGGAGAAAAAAACCAATGAAAAGTATTTGCCTGGCACCATGTCTTGTACATCCGCATCGCCTTGTCTCCCAAGAAATATATTGTGCAAATATTTGTTCTGCATCCACCGAAGTGACGTTGGAACTTTTTGAAAGAGGGTGTAATACATTTTTCAAACATGCTGGGTATGTCATGTTTGGGCTTTTCTCTTGGATATCAGAAGAGCAGTAAATCATGGAGGTTGCAAAAGAGTAATGTAATAATGGCGTATACCGTAGGACGCACATGGGAATGTACGTTGTTAGGTTTTTATTTTGCTTATAAAAATACCGATATGCTAGCGTGAATTTCATTAAATAATGCAATATTCGTTATTTATAAATGTGTGAAACTCTTAATAAAATGTTTATACGAACGAAACACCAATAAAATCATGCTGTAACGGTGACCGACCTCGAAGCACGCGTTCGCATGTGATGAGGTCATCCATATAAACTCTTGTGGTAACTTTTAATAAAATATCTTAGATGTATGAACTTCTTGTACATAAAATATTTCTTATTCTCCATTTTAATATCCTAGCAATATTTCACAAAGTTCAAAAGGAAATTTTGAGATAAGTTTTCGAAATTAATTTGAATACCAGTATTTGATGGTAACCCAACGACTGTTCCATAACCATAAAGTTAAACAATTTGTTATTTAACTGGCAGATAACGGAAGATAATGGACGTTTGCGACAGTCTAGAATTAAATTGCTGAGCGTTTGCCTTAAGTTTCCAAGTAATAGACTCAATATGAATATTTTCCAACGATCTTCTGGTGAGTGATGTTGATGGATGAAGAGGGAGAGGAAGGCCAAAGAAAAAATGGATGGATTGTGTGAGGAATGGTATGAAAGAGAAAGGAGTAAATGATTCCGTGACGTGTGACAGGGGACAATGGAAGAAGAAAACTTGTTGCGGCGACCCCAAGTAGAATGGGACAAGGGTAGGAAGATAATGATGATTTCTGAATATTACAGTAAAGCTTAAAATTTGTTCAAGAAATTGCAAAAAAAAATAATAAAAATGTTCAACGTTAAAACATGTTCGGTTAATCCTGTAAATAAAACTGTCCACAGAGCAGAAAATAATTTTAACGAGTTCTCCAGAAACAAACTAGACATTGTCACAATTTCTGCTAACGTAACTATTTCGCAGAATCAAATTGTAATATTGTACCATTCTTTAGGAAAACTCATTCTTGGGCGAGCTAGTTCCATATAGAACGTTACCTAATTTCTTAGACGTGCACACATTTCACTTTATAATACAATAACATTAAGAGTATCGTTTAAAACTTTTACGTTCATAAAGTGCATGGAGAGATGGAAGTTCTTAACTCCAGTGGATAAAAGATAGCTTGTTTCGTCGGCACACTTCACAAAAGGTGTATTATCGTCTTTATTTTATGAAAACTAAAAGTTAGAATAGCCGCATTGTTCATTTTGTTACTATCTTCGGTATTTTAATACTTGAAGATGAATTCTTCTCCGTTTTGTTATTGTTTTGGGTTTTCCATTTTGCTATTTTAGTGAGCTTATGGATTACAATGTTTCATCGTTGGATTTTCACTTCGACGTACTTTTAAAAAAAGTATTCCTAGTCTTTTAATTCGATGTGTCATATTTGGAAATTGGGATTTGTTTAGAACTATTATTTAATTTAATGTCTCCATTTCTAATAGAGACATTATGTTGCCATCTAGAGTTGTATGCCATTTCAACTTCAATTTATATCTGGGTGTATAATGACGCTTCAAGAAATCTCATAGTCTACAGTGAATGTTTGTTGTTTTATAGATAGTATTAGTTGCTGGAACAGATGTCAGCTTATTGAGTTTTCATGTTAAATTACTCGTGTTCATAGTGTCTCATTCTTCTCTATTTCTTCATTATAATCTACTAACTCTCATTAATCTATAATATTGTTTTTTGATAAGTCATCATCGTAAATGCGTTGTATTTCGCCAACTCGGAATTTCTATTAAATTCACTAACAAGATTATACGCTTCCCGCATTTGGAGGATATAAAATTATACTCAATTTTATTGGCTCTGTATATTCTTGAGTGTTATAAGGAAAACGGAACACAGAGATATAATAAAAAGAAAACAAACGTGCCAAACACGATGATATGAACACAAAAGAAAGTGATTGAAGAAATGAGAAAACAGATAACGAAATAAATATTAAAGTAGGTAGAAATATATCAAAAATAAAACAAAATATAGTAACAAAAACGGTTGGTGTTGAGGAAACCACATTCTGTAGCTTAGATTATAAAGCAATTTTTGACCAAGAAATAGAAACGATAATGTCTAGGAAATAAAATAGAATCTAAAATAACACACTAAATATTTTTACGACAAAAGATAGTACAAACCAGACCCGTTTATAGTTTTTTATCATAGTCCGCAAGTTGTAAATATTAACAGTGAGGAAACGCGGCCTGTGGCGGTCGTAAACGATGGGTTAGCAACCCTTTCACTACAAATAAGTATACAACACAATCTAAAATATTGCGTGAAATGTCTAATAAGATTTAACCTAACAGTTAAGTTAGTTAGTTCGAGTCAGTTTTATTTATTCTTAGATATACTTAACGCAAGTATATGATCCGTATGATAACCAGCACACCGTGGAGGTCTGCCCCGCTTGGGCGGAGCACCGCAGTGTCCTCGTAGCGGCGATTGGCGCGGCGATCTCTCGCGTCCAGCCTTGGTTCAAGCCATGATCCGGAGCGAGAGGGAATGGGAAGCCGTCACCTCCTTCTGCGAAGCAGTCATGCTAGTGAAGGAGGTGGCGGGACGTGAGAGGGAAAGAACCTCACGTCCCAGTCGCCGCGGGAGACGCCCTGGGTGTTGGGGGTCACGTGGTGGCTCCCGGCCACCGTAGGCGCGGGCCTGTGGACGGCGCGTTCGTGTTCCACGTGCGCCTCAAAGAGATGTCAGCAAATATATAGGGGTTCGCAAGGGCCGATGCCTGCCAGGGCTGCGGGACTGTTCGAAAGAGATACCGTGGCCCTGGAACACAAAGGGCAAAAAAGGAACATGGATGGGTTTTAGTCAGTACAAGTCTGACACTCCCTTCCGCTTCGCCCAGAGTGGGGGGGGGGTCATTTGATGATTTCCAATCCGGAAAAAAAAAAAAAAGAAAAAAAAGCGTGTTATTTTTTGACTACCTACGATGACGTAATAGGCACTATTTAGTTACTATACAAACAAGTTGTTATACAAAATAGACTACGTTTTTGCTCTTGTGTTATCTAGCCTGAGCTTTAAACCCAAATATATAGGATGACTGGTAATTAGTGAACGATACTTAAACACTTGATTGCACTTATAACAAACAACTGTCCCAAAGATTAAAAAAAAATATTAATTCACTTTTATAATTTAGACTCCTGCTGCTACTGAGAAATTCTTGATGGAAAAACCCAATAACACTTTGGATTCAAACCCAAGACCCATCCTCAACAGTCGCATAGACAACATTTCCACTATCATCATAATCATTAATATTATGAGATCATAAATGTGAATCACTGAGCATTGGCCTCAATCATAAACCACGATAAACGATTTTGGTAGAAAATTGGTGTAATTAATGCGCATGACCGCATACGATATAATTTAATTGATTAATATGAATTCATATTTTGTAGTTTGAAAATACATCTCAACTTTAGTGCGTTCATTGGTACTTGTCTATAGACCGACCGCTTTAATGAGTCCTCCGCCTTGCCCCATCAAAGGCACATTAAGCGCCCACAAAGTCATAACAAAACCCCACGCGGTATTTGCTTTAAAAAAAAAACTACGCGACTAACGTAGGTATTACAATACAAATAGAACGTGATCAACCTTCAAAATATTCTATTTTAATTGATACCTTCGCGAGGACTCATTAAAGCGGTCTGTTTATAATTACTTTCGATATGATCTGACTAGACTCAAATCTGTATCTTTTGTGACTAGTAATTATAGTTCTCCTGACCGTTTTTGGCCACGGCGGCCAATCTTAGCGGAGATGTGCCATCGGCGCGGGTAGATATTATAGTGCTCAATTGTGTATGCGCAGACACAGGTGCAGTCTCTATTCCTTTACTCTCATAGTCCGATAGGACAGCAATCCGTCACGACCGGAGACAGCTCAGGCGCAAGACTAACGGTTTAACGTGCTTTCCGAGGCTATCATACCAACGACTTCCAAACTCCGATCTAATATTAAGAAATTTCTAATGGAAAAACCCATTAGCACATTTTTGTGCGACCCGGGAATAGAACCCAGGACCCCACGCACAGCAGTCGCGCTTGCGACCACGAGGAAAACCGGGTAGTTCTACACTTGAAGCAAATAATTGCAACTAAACAATATCTACGATTCGTATAACTGGTTGCTATGCAAAACGGTCTGTTGCCGCGAATCGGCAAACGTAAGGTGGGACACCCTCAGGCTCGGTGGAGTGACGATCTTCGCGGGGTGGCTGGTAGCGACTGGATGAGAGTTGCTGAGAATCGAGTTGAGTGGCGTGCGACTGAGGAGGTATATGTCCAGCAGTAGACTGCTATAGGCTGACGATGAGGCAAAATGATCTGGCAGTCTCATTTGTTCAGATCGTCTCTCTCCATTTTAATATTTGCTGTTTTTAATCGTCACTTAACGAATGTCTCTTTACTAGCGGTTACAGTCTTCATTTCACCAGAAAATATGCCAAATCTATGAAAATTTCATTACAATAATTAAGCTTCTTCCATACGATTCTAGATATACTACATTCCTCCATTCAGAACCGCCATATTTGTTCGGAATCTTTTATCAGTATCCACAAAAGCACAAATCGGTCCAACGTTAATAATTTCTTCACAAATAATTCTCTCACAATCTTGGGCGTCTCACGTGACTATTGTTACTCGCGAACAAAGGACGATCGTAACAAAACTATCCAGATGAAAGAGGGGACAAACCATTGCAAACTGTGATTAAAATGTTCGAGTAAAACTTGAGCTCCTGTTTCGTTTGTTATGGGCGGTTATTGATGCAAAATGGTCTTTTTCCATAACAACGGATGGTTTGTTTTTGGTTGTCACGGAATTTTATGTTGATGCTGTCTTTTTAATTCAGATTTCCGACAGTGTAAGTAAACACATACCTTGTCTACTTTTTGTAGACTACCGATTTCACTTTTGGACTCTTGTCAAGGTTCAATATATTAATGTGAAACGTTTGAGTGCATTTTACATGTATCCTCTTTAAAATGCAATACTTTGAATTCAAAAGCATCGCTCCAACAATTACAAAAAGCGTTCGAGCACAGAAATTCTTTCACAATTGTCTCTTTAATTCAATTTAAAATAACTCGTGAGTCACATTCCAAAGTCATTGAATGCAATAATATCGTGAACTCTTTCAACATGCCGCGACTGCACTTTCCGAATAAATTGCATGGAAATATGAAGTCAAACATTTTCTTTTTAAGCGGTAACTCATTGTTATTGCATTTTCGTTTCGGCATGCCGACAAAACGTGGAATCAAACATTAATTGAATGCCTGTAAAGATTTGTATTCAGTAAAGGAGTTTTACTAAATGAAAATCATTTGCATATTTTACCACTGTCGTATAATAATTTCTATTGTATTTGTGTCTGTGCTATTATTCAAGTTTGATTATATTGGGGCTTTAAATGATTCATGTCTGAGTTGGTTAATTTGATCGAGGCCGTAGTTTGGTACTATTCTTTCTACGTGAACTGTTTTAGTAAATAGAAGTGATATTGTTCTAATGTAACATTAGGTGTTTCATGAATAGAACATTTCTTTAATCAAGATATTTCACGATGAGCAAACAGACGATGTTAATAATAAATCATTATTTCTGTAAGTTGATTAAAGAAAAACACTTTGCAGTGGGTGTTTCGTACCTGACTACTCTGAGAACAAAACAGCCAAAATAAACTCAGTGGACACTGTATGTTTTAAAGTCCAGACATTGGTCAAGTCATATGAGGACCATGCAGATTATTGTCTGAGATGGCCTTTTAAAGAAAGAAGCACATAGATTTGAGTGAACCTCTCCCGTCAGTGCGAGCATTTGTCAGTTATCGTGTAGCAAAATAATGCATTACTCCAGTGTAGTTTAAAGAAGGAATTACAGTACGTCTGACATCTTACCGATTGTACATCTAATCAAATTAGTTGAGCTTACTTTTAGAAATGGACTATCGACAATTTTTTATTCGAAATAACAATCCAAATATTGTAATAAGCGCCAATATTTATCCCACATAAAAAGGTAAAAAGATAAGGAAGATGATAGGGATAAAACTAAATTTAATTTTCAGCAGCAACAAACATCGGGATACCAAAAACATTTTCTATCAAATAACAATAAAAGAATAACAGAACCATTTCTGGCTTATGGTGAAAAATTTCCGTTTACGACACAGTCTTCCCATAGCCGAAATACATTTTCCTATATACGAAACTATACATAGGCCTCGTCCAGGTTGAATATGACGTAATTCGGGCGGTAGCGGGCGCAGTGGTGAGCGCGATTAGGTAGGACTAACAGTGCATCGCTAATTGGCTACAAAGGCAATGTTATCATTGGTAAAACAAAAAAAGATCACTTACTAGCTCTCTAGGTCGCTGAGTAATGTCATACTAGATACCTGCCATATTCATTTCACTATAGATGCGAACGGCCGCCCCGTTTAGTAATCAAAAATATTTTTGACATACGGCCAGAGTCGACACACAGTGGCTGCTAGACGCTAGCGTGTCGTTAGTGGGAGATTGGTCAGACAAAACTTCACATTAGAAAGAGTGGAAGGGATAGTAAAGGAAAAGTATGTAATGGATTCACACCGTGAAAACTATATAAAATATAAAAATGAGAACAAAAAAACATACTAATTAATCGGTCCTGTACGAGGCCAAAAAGGTATCTCAGCATGATGCTGCAACATTAATAGATGACAAAATCACTCTGAAACTATACAGGTTGACAAAAAAGTAAGTCCTTGCATAAGTTCCTCTCCTTGAACGAACCCATAGAGGTTTGTATCTGAGCAATTATGCGTAAGGACCGAGGCAGCTTACATTTGGGTGCAATGAACCGAAGTATAGATGCATCGCGCGGAAACTGATTTATGACCCTTCGTGAATTCGTGATTAGTTTCGCTGGGTAATCCCAAAGATCAGGTTTTAGAAGATTGACGGTTTTTGGCATGGGTTGGCATTTTTGGAAAATTGAGTAAAGCCGATAAGGAAAATGTTGAGTATGAATGTAGATAGCTATAAGAGTAGAGGAAGACCAAAGAAACGATGGATAGACTGTGTGAAGGATGATATGGCTAGAAAGGAGATGACTGCTGAGATGACGAGTAATAGAGAAGTATGGAAGAAGAAGCCAGTTATGTTAAGATTCCACGTCATAGGGCGCGAGCCTTTTGCCATCAACATGGCAAAAATCCAGACTCCGTGGCTGCTACTGAGAAATTCCTGATGGGCAAATCCAATAAAATTTTGCCCGACCTGGGAATCGAACCGAAGACCTCAAGCTCAGCAGTTGCGCTTTAGATCACTAGACCAACGAGGTAGTGTAAAGTATATTCTAACTTTCTACACTAAAAGCAAATGACTTGAGAGCATGAATAAAATAAATAAGTAGGTTACGTCATTAAAAATAAATAAGGCACTATTTGGCAGCAGCACTAGCTAGCTGTTTGTTTAGCTTGCTAGACAAGCTTAAGGGGTAAGCAGAGATGTTCTCCGTTTACAGGACTCGTTGCATGCACGTTTCGCCTAAGTCCCATGTAGTAGGCTTTCCATGAGCACACATTTTTCGGGCACAATTTTGCACAAATCCGTCGCCTCTGACGATTCGTTTAAAATTATTATTTTCTTAAAATATATCATTATTTCTTCAAGTCGATGACAACGACAAAAAGCATCCTTTGAAACGAAAAGCAATATCAACAGATAAACTAGTTTCGCGTAGTGTTGAGCTCACAAAAGAGTTTACCAACCGTAACTTATTGATGTGTAGTGTTGAACTTTGAACCTTATTGTACGTGAAACTTCGATCAACGTTAAAGCATTTATTTTAGCGTTGATACGGCAATACTCGGAACAATTTAAAAATAAAACGAAATGAAAATTGTGAAAACTTTAATGAAATTCTGTACGGATGAGATAAATTTTAAATCGCAACGATTCAATTCAGCAATGTTAGTGATGAAGTAACTTAACGTTTACATCTAGTGCTAATATTTTGATTAGTTATGAGTTTGATCATTAATTACGAATGTATGCGAGTGATACCGCTATTTCAATCTGGGCAGCGTTAGATTTTCATTAATATCAGTTATGCTTTGAGCGGGGATCGAAACTGATTAGAATATCAATAATAATTCACTCAATTGTGTTATAAGTTTAAAAATTAACTTCTTCTGTGTATAAAGGGTGTAACAAGACCCTTAACGAAGCCGAAGGGCACTTGTTCTCCCCGTCATTTTTTTGTTCTAGACCATACCTTCTAGTTACGGAGATATTAGGGGTCAAAGTTAATTTTTTTTTTAAATGTATATTTTTAATGTAAGAACTTTACTTTAATCACCTCCACGACCCTCGTACTATTCAATATATCAATTAGCAAAATGTTTTGAGTGCGTTACATTAAGTGCTACCGTAAAACGTAATTTTTCATACAAAAAAAAAAATCGCTGTTTTTGACTTGGAAAGAAAAATTCTAGTGCGAGCAGGGTTTGAACCTGCGACCTTCTTAAACCTGATACTTTCTTAAATAGATGGCGCTAACGTCACCGTAAGACGTTATTAATGGAACGAAAATTTCGAGAGCTGTGAGCAGGGTGCGATGGTCTAATTGGTTAAGACATCCGGTGTACTGAATCGGAAGGTCGCAGGTTCAAACCCTGCTCGCACTAGAATTTTTCTTTCCATGTCAAAAACAGCAATAGTTCCCTACGCTGGGTTTGCGTATAAAAAAAATATAAAAAAAAAAATTCAATAATTTTTGCGAAAAGTTACTTAGTTTGATGTACATAATGCTTGGTGACGGTTTCGTGAAGGGTCCGTTTACACCCTGTATTTGCCCGTCTGTTTGTACTTCTATCTCTTCACGATTTGGTACCCAGGTAGACCCGATGAGACCAAATTGACCAATTAACCTGATTGATTCAAAATAAACAGATTTGTACTAGTAACAATAGTATGGATTATGTAATACGTTCCTTTAGGATAATTTCCAAAGACAACGCGATTTTTTTCATTCCATTATTTCTAAAAATGAAATTTGAACTGAATTGATAATTTAAGACAAGTTGGTAAAATCGACGTAATTGCTAGCCTAGATAACACTCGCGCTGAATGATTTAGTAATCTGTGAAAATCAGAAGGTATATTATTGCTACTAACTTCAAGTAAAATTATATAAATACCTCGAAAAATAAATAAAATCTGCCAACAAAATTTGCCAAACTTCATTGCCCGCATAAAGATCTCTACAATCAAATACCCATCTTGAATTATCTCAGACGTTATACGAAAAAGGCTTTTGTCAACAGGGATTACGTAAGCAATAAAGGGGAAATTGGGTCAAAACAGGGACGAACGTGATTTGAGTACTAAACACCCTGCTTTTGGTCACATTTCTGTGTACCCACCCATATGACAAAGCATTTGCACGCATGCAAGCTGAATCATAATCAAGGGAAGTTAGAACCTATGAATGGGTCTTGAAAGGCCATAATGGTGACTACAGAAGATATATTTCACTGAAGGATAGCGCAGGAGATAGTTTGATGTGATATTTCCTGGTTATGTCGACTGTTTCCTTCCTTTTAAAGAAAGTGTAGCTTTGTGTGATGTAAGACTACACGTTTACCAAATTCTTTTAGTTGTGTCTACGCCATCGTTTTAGACCAATTGAGAATCAGACAAAGGGACTGTCCAAATGCAACGTCCAGTTATCCGATGCCTCGGCTGGTCACAATAGCGCCAGCGCTCCGCAATAAAATTGCATTCGTTTTTGACTCCACAAAATGTCATTAGTCATTACAATTTTCATTTGCCTTAAAACAACTAACCGAAAAAAAAAACTATACTTTTGTGATCTATCAGTTTTTTTTACACTATGCTAAGATTTTAATTATTTTTATTCCTCCTAACACTTTTCTACACGCTTGTTCTCAAATTTGAAATTCGATGCCTTTTTTTTACTTTAACAGCGGGTCCAATCGACAAAAGAAAATAAAATAAAAATAGTAATTTAGTAACCTCATCCCGCGGGTCCCAAATGAGTGGGACCAGTCGACTAAAGAGCCTTATACTACCTCTAATTTATTCCTCTATAGTGAACAACTTGTATCAAGCTAAAATAGTTTTTTTATTGTAAAGGTGGTAGGTATTTACAAGAAAGTGTAAAAATAAATGCCCACAAGGTTCTAACATGAAAATGGATGTGACGACTCCCTCACCAAGAACCACGTAAAGGTGTTATTTCAGTGCAAGTTCAAAGAAGTGCACCACTTTAATCTAGAAATGGTAGGAAACAGAGCACATCTATCACTTACCTTCTTGAGCAATTTGTCCAAGTAGACTGAGGTAAAGTTTCTGTGCTCTTTGGGAATGCACGAGTATTTTGTCAGTAGACCACTTTGTAATTTTAAACTCCATATGGTAATAATATAATTGACTGAAGAATGAAGTGTTGGACGGTCAGCAATGAAAGTTCAATATTATAGCCCTTTGTGCAAAACCATCAAAATTGACGCTAAAATATTTCATTACGTTGTTTTTTTTCAACCTAAGAGCAAATCTTCCTAAAAAAAAACAAAAATCTCGTGTCACGGTGTTTGTGGTCGCACTCCTCCGAAACGGCTCGGCTGATTTTTTTTAAAATTTTTATGTATCTGTATTTGGTAGATATGAGAATAGGTCGTAAAGTATATTTCACACCGCTACTTTTACGCGGACGAAGGTCGCGTAAAAGCCATTTGTGCAAACCATCAAAATTGACGCTAAAATATTTCGTTACGTTGTTTTTTTTTCAACCTAAGAGCGAATCTTCCTAAAAAAAAACAAAAATCTCGTGTCACGGTGTTTGTGGTCGCACTCCTCCGAAACGGCTGGGCCGGTTTTTTTTTAATTTTTTTATGTATATATTTGGTAGGTATGAGAATAGGTCGTAAAGTATTTCACGCGGACGAAGGTCGCGTATAGTATTCTATGCATTTTTACTTTTGTTTCAATTTCAAATAAATATTTTGATTAATGTTGTTGCTGTTTTGTTTTATTTTGGTGGGTGTACTATTAGGAGGTACACATCTGCTTAACCCTTGGGAAGAATGATTCTATAAAGAGTTATTTTTTTTTGGTAAATAATTAAGTAAAAAGTGTTAATCGACTTTGACACTGGCTTGGATAACTCGTAATTGCTACAAATAGCCAAATTATTTCTTCTGCGCAAATAGTCCCAGACGGAATATCGCTTGGAAACAGAAATTCAATATTTACATCCGATCTATAAAGACTTTTCAGCGACCAAGTTTAAGCCATTTCCAACAAGTAAGAAGTTAGAAATGCAACCGACAAAGAACATATTACATTTCCCTCCTAAGTACTTTCTGACGAAGTTATTTTTGAATTCTACCCGGTGCCGGGGTTGAATAGTGTCTTGGGGTCTGCTTCCAGTTACATGAAGTGATTGACTATCTGACCTCTACAACCCAGTATCTAGGTAACACGATGAGGCTCTTTTGGTAAGACTGATCGTCAATCTTTCCGATTTTTTACTACCCTTAACAACTGTCAAAGACCTACAAAAAACCGGGAACTTCTTAACGCGCTTCCCAAAGCGTACAGCGATCTGATTATAATGGACGGCAACCCATCCTCGGATGAACCTTGAACCGGGGCCGCTATTTTTGTTTAGCCAGAAACCCTTCCCGAGGTTATCGTCAATAGATATTTTCTATGATTTCTTTCCAAAAAAATGTATTTCCGTGTCTAGCCTCAAGGGATCCGATATCCGATGTTGTAATGCGATGCCGTAAACCAGGATAAAATTGTGAAAAATAAGCAAAATGAAAATGGCTATCTTGTTGGTAGATTACCTCTGGTTCGGCTGTCTGGCAGAATGTTAACCTTTGGGTCGAGATAAGCTTTTGATCTCAAGGTCACAAGATGGTAGATTTTTTGATAATACAAATATATTATAACCTACAAAAAAATATAAATAATTAAAATTCAGTAAATTATATTTGAGCACGGTGGGTCAGTGGTAGCGGCCAGACAGGCGTATTTCTTTGTGAAATATCTTTCTTTATCGAGTGGTTAGTGCTTAAACTGTTGTCAGAGTTTTTATGCCGCCCATGGTGCCTCTGACTTGGCTTTACATGCCGTCGAGAAATACCTCTCACGTGTCCTGTGTCCCTAATCAACTGATAATTTTATTAAACATTACGCACATGTATCCGAAAAATAAGGGGTCATCAGGGTTGGGATTATTTCATCATCATTGCTCTCAAAACAGTGAAGAAAAACATCGTGAGTAAACCGGCATTTTCGAAAAGCCAATGATTCGAAGACAAGTGATTGCTATAAACCCGTAATTGGCCTACGTGGTATATAACACCCCACTCTCTCTCGTAGAGAGGACGCCAGTGTCTCAGCCGTGGGAATGTTACAAACTGATTATGTCAAAATGTCCACATTTGAATGGGTGGACCGTTTTCGAATGCGAGTTGGTGCGATTTCAATGGCAGTCAGAATTAACTTTATTTTGGGGTAAGCAGGAATAAGTTTAATTTTTATTCTTGAGAATAAAATCATCGCCAATATCATCTAGTTGATTGAATCACTCATCTTTTGAAAGAGGGTTTCTTATTGACTGGCTTATACCCCCAAGTCGCATTAACAGGGTGCCTTCTTCCCGAACAAATTAATGAGATATGAATGTGACGGTGGCGTATTCACACGACCGTTCGCTTTGGTTAGGATGCGGGTTTAGAATTTTATTTGCATTCAATATCCATGATTGAAAAGTGTTATTTTTTAACCGGGCTAATAAACACTGTTTCTTTTTCTTTTTCCTCCTATTTTATCATTCAATTTATTTTTCTTTTTTAAGACACGTTTCACATTCACCTTTACAAGGCTGTTTTCATTATGCATGAATGGAAAAATACAATGTACTTAAGAAAACAAAATCAAATGATTTCTTTTATAACGTTTTCTTTTGTGAGGTGTTTATTTCTCTTTCTAATAATAAATGGGTATTTTCTTCAACGATGAATGATTACCCACCTTCATTGTTATAAAATATATTATACATCTGGCAACCCGCCTAAGCCGGATACTTCGCATTGGGGTGAGAATTCTGTCCTATATTTTGGTTTATTAGTAACGTATTGGACACATAGGCCTGTAGGAATAAATTCTGTAAACTTAAGAGCGTTTATGACTTACCTACGGCATTTCATACAAACTTTCAAGTCCATTTTTTCGAAATGACCGAACCGATTTTAATGAAACTTCATACTCATAAGCAAGACACATACGTCTAAAAAGTTGTCAGAGAACATTTTCGAAAAGTCTTTTTAAAAAAAATAATATTTGAAAATTTCTGTTTCTATGAAAAATCTAAAATCGTTCTAATTTAGCTGTAACACTATTTTTCTGACTTTAAAGTTTGTATGAAATGCCATTAGTCGTAAACGGTCTTAAATGATGGTGAAAGTCACAGCAAAATGTTTAGCTTAGAAACATTCACACAGATACACGTAACGCACATCAATCTGTCAAATTTCTCTAATAGATTTGCAACTTCATCGCTAAAGCGTTAGGTTCAAGATTGATTGGGAAAATTTGACAGTTACGGGTAATATGCTGGCGTCTGTACTATAATAAGGTGTCTAGTATTTTGTTTTTCACGTATTTTAGATTAATTAAAAAAAAAACATTGTTTTCACAGGTACTATTTTAAAGGTTTAAACTCATGAAAGCTCATTCGTAAGTCCGTTTAATTTTTTACATGAGGTTAAACCCATGAATATAATTTAACTTTTATTCACAGGGTGGCATGGAAATGGACAATAAAAACCAAGAGTTATATTCAAAGCAATTATCCTACCTTTTGTGTCAGGGCTTAGATCGTTTAAGCTGTTACTTATGAACAAAGAGCACACGATGTTTTTGCTTATGTGACAGTACTGTGCACATAATATGTATTCTGTTAAAACATTGAGATATTTTCATAGCAGTTCTTTCTGTGACTGCTTCGTTTGTATAGTGGCCGCAAGCGCGACTGCTGAGCATGAACTCCGGGGTTCGATTCCCGGGTCGATTCCCGGGTCGAGAAAGGTGTTATTGGTTTTTTCCATCAGGAATTTTTCACTAGCAGCCACGGAGCTTGGATTTGAGCTGGGTTGATAACAATAGGCTCGCCCCCTATTACATGATATGGTAGACTGATGATTTATCATCGTGGGTAACTGTACTTCTGGGACCGAGAGGAAACTAAAACTTGTCTGGAAAATACATTATTTTTTGGGGGTCGACGGGACGAGAGTGGACTAAACGAATATAACTGGCGAAATGTCAGTGTACTATTAGGTACATCTCTGCCTAACCCTTCAGGGATAACAGGCGTGATGTTATGTTATGTTCTCCGTGTCATTGTTACTTTGTAATACTTGTATGCAGACGTTTTGGGGGACTGCAATTTTACGCAAAAAGTGTTAATTCTCTACCTCATTTGAACAAATTCTTTTTAATTTGGATTGATAAACCAGCACCATATCATGTAATTCCACAAGATACGTAGTCGCTATCCTGATAATGACACGGAATCCTGACTTTCAGCGTAACTTGAATAAACGTCTTTTGCTTGATAAATAATATATGGATAAATAACTATAATCATATTAGAAATAGGTGTCAAATTAATCCTTCCTTCAGCGTACGGTTCTTTTATATTAATTATTAACGTGTTTGTATGCATACTGAGCATTAGTGTAACTTCTTACAAGCTTTTATTTTTACTGTTTTATTTTTTTTACTGATTTTCAATTGCAGAGTTTTGCTTCAGTACCCCAAGGGTGAAATTTTAAACACAAATCTAGTATATACAAAACCTGTATCAAATTATGACCTATAAAATCAAAGTTTGAGTTGAACTCACCTTGCACAGGAGTATAGATATTCATATAAAGACAGTCTTCACTCTGATTCTTGAGCCGTGGCAGCAACCTCCTCAGATACTCCAACCTTCCTTTGGGCATCCTCTCCAAAGCCAAGGTTTCGTTGGAGATGTCTGGCAGTCTTTGTGGACAGACTGGGCCCATCTGGTCCACAGTCTTCACGTCATCCCACGGGGCTGGCGCTCGAGTTGGTGCAAACCTAGAGACAAATATTGGATCAAAATTTGGTTCACATATGAGTGGAAGTCTGAAAAAAATGTTCTGAAGTATCAGTCAGTGTCTGATATATCCACATCTGGTCAGTATTAGTTGGACCGATCTTTAACAGATACTAAATATTGTTTTAAGTTGTTTATTTAAAATAAGTTTCTGATTAAAAGTTATTGAATTTATTATTTATTTTAAACAAGCAAAACTTTATCGGACCATTTTCAAGAGAACAATAGCGTTAAATTATCGTAAATATGAAAAGTTTTGAGTTAATTATGTGCATACATTAATACGCCACAACACCGGATTCATAATTACTCAATTCATAAAATTATTTTGTTCCAAAAAGTTCCCACAAAATAAAGGATGCCGACTATTTGATGTCATACTAACTTATCATTTATAATGGGATTAAAATAATTATGTAAGTACTGTTGATGTACCACGGTAATATTTTAGTTACATCGCCTGTGCTTTTGCTCACAAAACCATTCACTAAACTGGAAACAACCTGATATTAAACAGAATTATGTAATTTGATGGGATAATTAAAAAAAAACGAAGATGATAATTCATCCCCAGGTGAGCTACCCTTGAACTTCAAGAACCGCCCAAACTGTTAAACAGCGAAATAAAGACTATATAAAATGGTAAACTGATTGACTGACTGACTGGGTGATATATCAAGACACAGCCCAAACCGCTGGTCCTAGAGGCATGAAACTTGGAGGGTGTTCTTTGTGAAGAGTAAGTATCCACTTAGAAAGGATTTTTGGGAATTCCACCCCTAAATTGGTAAAATAGGGGATGGAAGTTTATATGAAAGTCCGTCAGTTTTGAAGTTAGGATCTTCAAATTTTGTGTTTAGACTGACGATTGAAAATTAATTTATACGTATTACAGCGTTTTTGATAATTCTACCCCCGAAGGGTTAAAAAGGGGTATGAAGGTAAGTAATCGGATATTTTTCGACATCCACGCAGGCGAAGCCGCGGGCAAAAGCTAGTAAAGACTATGTTGTTGTCTAAATCAAATATTTTAACATAATTATATAGGACTATTCCGCACGTAGCAAAACCAGTATAAGTTGTCTTCTTGATTTTTGTGGTCTACTGTACGACCGTCAACTCTTAAACCTAGTAAGTAACTTTTTCATTAAACTAAATTCTGATTTACGTGAAATTTCATATTAACTTTTAATATAAAAGATGAATTAATGCAATGTCATTAAAATGATAATATCGCACTTCCGCTGTAAATAATTGACCCGATACTGAATTCCCAATCATTATTACA
The DNA here is from genome assembly GCA_910589295.1 of Noctua janthe. Taxonomy (NCBI): domain Eukaryota; kingdom Metazoa; phylum Arthropoda; class Insecta; order Lepidoptera; family Noctuidae; genus Noctua; species Noctua janthe. The sequence continues at coordinate 2,855,087 of OU342556.1, read as the reverse complement.
AAGAACCGAAATCATATTTAATATTCATGTCAATGGATGGCATCCATTCTACCGTCCACTGAAACTGTAATACGGTGGATTGTTTTAATATTCTAGTTGTGACTCAAAAAGCCTGTAGACATGACATTTGTAAAGGAGATGAAGAGTTAATAAAAACACATGAAAGAATTCTGCCTAGCCTTTTCCCAATTATATTGAGGTCGGCTTCCAGTCTAACCGAATGCAGCTGAATACCAGTATTTTACATGGAGTGACTGCCTATCTGACCTCCACAAGCCAGATAGTACTGGGTATTAGGATAACCCTTGATAAGACTGGTACAAAATGATAATGATGGGACATAACATGATGTTTTACCATAAATGTAATTTCTACATAGCATAAGCATAGCATAATCAGCCTATTAATGTTCCCACTGCTGGGACGCAGGCCTCCTCTGTATGAGAGGGAATGGGCTATAATCCACCACGCGGGCCCAGTGCGGGTTGGTAGATGTCTCATGTCTTCGAATTTTTGGTTCTAGGACATGCCGGTTTCCTCACGATGTTTTCCTTCACCGTTTTGAGAGCAGTGGTGATGAAATATTTTACACAAAGTAATGCGCCTGGCTGGGTTCGAACCCACGACTTACGGCTCGTAAGTCGGGGTCTCCACCACTGAGCCACCGCTGCTCTCCAAATTCTCCAATTTCTACATAAATGATTTTATTTACATCACAAAGCTATACTTATAACGTTAACCAGAACAAATAAAAAACCACAGCATATTTTTGTTTTAAAAGTTATTTTTAAAAGGTCTGAGCACAGTCTCAGTCCGTTAATGAGTTCTCTGTTTTGACTTCGTCCCCGAAAGCTGCAACTGAAGGAAGGAGCTGTTCCCACAAATTAATATCCACTAATTGGACGTTCACAGTGTAATTTGAAATAGCTGTGATGTTATAAAGTATTTTTACAACAGAAATACCTGGAAAATGTAATTGATGTAGTACTGACTGGGTTGTAGAACTCAGATAGGCAGTCGCTGTGTTAGACTGGAAGCCGATACTAACATCGTTGAGAAAATGCTAGGCAGATGATGAGTACGTTCCCGTAGGAGCCACGCGTGTGGCCATGTGTCTCAGCAGTGAGAAAGTAATAGACTGAACTTGCTACACGGGCGAAGCCACGGTCAAAAGGTAGTTATGAAATGAAGCAAGCAGCTAAATTTATATCAAGAGATGTACCGAAATCCCACGCATTTCGTCAATTTCGTCGAAACATTTTTGTGGCTCACTAATGATTCGTAAAAATTCTTTTCGCGTAAAATGTTCGTTCATTTTTATTGCAAACATTAAAGTTTGCTTTTACTGATAATTTGCTTTTACCTTGCCTTTGGCATCGGGTTCTATATAACTAGGTTAGTATCTGATACTGTAATTACTTTAATAGTACTATACAATTCTAGCTTTTGCTTTGTTTTGACGATAATAATATAAAAAAGTACTACCTTATTCAAACTTTTATGTATTCTAGACCTCATCATCATTTACCTGCACTTATCCCAATTTATTGCGCAGCATGTCTTTTTCTTCCATACTTCTCTGTTACTCGTCATCTCAACAGTCACCTCCTTTCTAGCCATATCATGGTTCACACAGTCCATCCATAATTTTGTAGGTGTTCCTTTACTCTTATAGCCCCTTTGTATCCTAGACCTACGAGCATTCAAATTGTCCGTCGATTTTTAAAAGAAAATCAGCTTTACCATACATCGGACCATGTACGTGTATCCATGTATGGAATCGCTGATTTTTCTTAGGCTGGATTACTCAAATCACGAACTGAATTTTTAAAAAGTACTGAGTATCCGAAAAGATATTACACAGATATACCGGGTATATCTTTGAACAACTTTTGGGGTATTATTATGAATTGCTCTTACTTATTTATTCATAGCTGACACTAAAACATTCACAAACAACTTTAAAACCGCTATCATTGTACACACGACATACATTGTAAAGTTATCGCCACACAACACAACGCAATTGCAATAACATTTCTCTACGACTTGTGATGATTACAAAGCGACACTGTAACTTCAACTATTCTAACTTCAGCTACTACTGAAATAATATTCTAAACTTGTCTCGTTTGAACATAACAACTATTACTGTACTAAGGAGTAGTACACACCATCTTTCGGTGCAGCCGGCAAAATCAATTGTATCGACTGCAGAAATTTTTAAAGAATTTGAAAGCGTTGTTGGATTTGCAACGTTTGGGTGCACTTTACCTTACGCTTCGTATTTCTACTATCAAAATGTAGAAAATGATCGGAAAAGGCCGTTCGGTTCATGTTAAATTGTGCCGACCCGACCCATAAAACTTTACCCGACCCGGGAATCGTACCCAGGACTTCATGCTCAGCAATCTTGCTTGCGACCACTAGACAGTCGCGCATATATTATGTGTACTGATTTCCTCGGGTTGGCTTTGATGATCAATAAATACTGATGTGCCGAAAAAAGCGAGTCTGTAGGAACCTTAACTCCTCCGTCTCCAGAAATAAATTCATTCTTAGAAAACGATCCGTACATTCGACATTTCCACTTTAGCGACACGTCGGAACCTAGCCAAGCGTTTAATAAGATGTATTTGACCGACCATAAAATAGAGAACATACCTGTTTGACCCCGTTGGGGGTGTAGCATAGGGAACCCCGAGGTACGCCTCGACGGGCTTCAAGTATTTGTGTTGATCCATTGGCAATATCACACCTTGGAGTTTTCCGTATCGAGTTCCAATCACCCTTGTTCTAAGCATGGAATTTCTGCCACCAAATCCGTTGCAATCAGAGTTTTCTGTCATTAATAAGATGAGCAATATCACTAATTTTAATCTCTCCTGCAGTCCTAATTTTAAAACCAATCTCTTTTTCTGTTCTGATATCTTCCTGTAGTGTATCTTTACTATTCTTGAAACTATTTCTATGTTTATCATATACTGTTTTATTGAATTGCAAATGTGTAGTGGTAGTTTGTGGGTGTCCATTTTCTGTGAATATCACCTTTGTACACCCATTTCTTTATTATGTTTCTCTTTTATTTTGCTGGGAATTCATTTGATTTGTTGTTATGGCATCCTTGGTCAGGGTTTGTTTCGCCGGCACAGCATTACCGCAGCCATTTTGATATCTGAAACAAAAGACATAGTTGTCATTCACAGAATGCATCAAATAAATTATATTTTTCGAAGATTCTGCTCATTCAAGAGTACACTTTTAATTCTAATAATGTACTTGGTATTAGAAAATTAATTAAAACAGGTTTCTGAATAAAACGAAATTCAAATTTTCAGACGATAACTAATTTGATAGGCGAAAATTAAAAGTAAACATTATCACAATAAAGCGATTGCATTTTGTTTTAGTATCGATTATTTGAGAGCTTCCCCAAATATTCAAACAAATAACCAAACGAAATGTATGTCCCCATATTGTTGAGACTTTAGCGTCCTTTTAGAATACTTTGCCCAACTTTTATGTGTTAAATTTTTCACGACGCTCTTAAAGCGTTAGCCAACGACAAACTACTTCGATCATGAAATGGACGCCTGTACTTTAATATAAAGACTTGGCAGAAAATCTTGGACATATTTCTCCTAGACTTAATATCACATAACTTGATTATTCTTATAGAAGTATTCAGACTTGGAGTACTTAACGAAGTTCTGTTTTTCTAGCCAAAGATAATATTTTTATAGCGAAAACTTAGTTACGTTAAATTTAATTTGTATTCATTAGTATTTTTTCTTTGCTCGTGATACTGTTTACGTACTAGGTAGATTTTTAACCGATCGTCGTAGGTACAGATATATTTTAGTAATTGGAGTAAATTATGATAAAATTGTAAGGAATGTGTAATAAAAATAAATTGTTTTAATATAATGTTTGCTGACGGACTGTAGAGTAAATGAGTCCTTGTACGGAGTCCACATTATGCAAACGTAGCGAGGGACGCCTCTCTCTCATCTAGATGGACCAACGGCCACAAAAAGTGCGGCTGGGACAGTCTGCATGCGAAAGACGGAGGACAGGAGCTTAAAGCGCGGGTACGGAGATTTTTTATTCAGGAATGTACTAGGAGGAACTCGTGGCTGAATAATAACAGCCACTCGGGTTAAGCCGCGCTTACCTAGGTTGGTCCGTGGATCGGTCAACACGGCACCCATTACATACCGAGTTTCCTCCGTGCCTCGGAAAGCACATTAAGCCGTTGGTCCCGGCTGTCATTTGTCTTTACAGGTGCCCGAAGTTCTAACAACCAGACTTACCAAGGGATATCGTATTACCCAATACTAACTAGGTTATGGAAGTCAGATAGGCAACCACTCCATGTAAAATATTGGTATTCAGCTGCATCCGGTCAGACTGGAAGCCGACCCTAACATAGTTGGGAAGAGGCTAAACAGATGATGGACTGTAATAGGCTGAGCTGATATTGGAAATAATGAACAATACGTGCAAACGGGTCACAATTAATTAAAAAAAAACATACAAATAAAAAGGTAATTAGTTTATCCGGGATAAAATAACGAACATCAAAAAAGAGGCTGATTAAATTCCACGGCACGGTGTGTCATAACGAGTTAAAAATACGAAGTTCGTGTTGTCGTTACCGGGTGATGATATTTGACCGTTTTCATCCGGGTAGCATCGGATAACCTTTGCCCCTACATCTCGTTAATATGAATTAATAATACCGTCCGGGTAAACGCGTATCTTACTATACATACAGATATAGAACGCGGAAAGTGGTTCAATTTTTCCGGGTCACTGCTATACGTTTTCCGTACGTTGTTGTGACGCCCGCCGCGCATCATAGCGGCAGCGCAAAGCAGAGCAGTGCTGTCTATAGTGTTCCCACTGCTGGGACACAGGCCTCCTGTCTATGAGAGGGAATGGGCTGTAATCCACCACTCTTGCGCAATGCAGGTTGGTGGCTGTCACATTGCCTTCGAAACTTTGGTTCTCGGATATGCCGGTTTCCACAAGATGTTTGCCTTTACGTATTTGAGATCAGTGGTTATGAAATAAATAAATTATTCAAAGTATAACGCTTGTTCATAATATCGAAGGTTTTGCTATTGCTGCGACGTAGGAGCGTCAACATTGCGTTGCTTTTGTGTGCAATCATCATCATCATTATTGGCCTTGTCTTTTCCCAACTATTGGGGTCGGCTTTAACTTATTTTACATGAAGCGACTACGTATTCAGATACGTAGTCGCTTCACGGTCAGCCTCCACGACCCAGTTAGTACTGGGTAATACGGTACAGTATCCCTTGGTACGACTGGTTGTGAGACTTTCGGTCCACTGACTGCGTTGAAATTACAGCGCGTCGTTGACGCAACGCAACAGCAACGCCCGTGTGGCTTCACTCTTACCGGAAGATTCTGTAGTACATTTGTTTTGAAAAACACAATTCATTAACGTTTTTTTCGTCTGTTGTCTACAGAGTGGGAATTAATTATTCAACTGTGAAAAATGTGTTTAGTACCTTTCATGTGTAAATGGGTGTACAATTTGTTTTGTTTGTGTATAATTGAGGTGACGTTAGAGAGCAGAGGGTGTAGGTAGATTAGTGGGTGTCGGGGGACATGTTTAATTTTTTTCTTTGTGGATGAATTTACATGCTGTTTGTGGGATTATGTTAATTAGTTTTGTGTTTCTTTTAAATCACACCTGTTTTGCAATGGTTTAACAGTACCTCTGCTATCAATTAGTTTAGTTATATTCACCAGTTATGTTTAAGTCTATCAATCGCACTACTGTTACTGAAATACTCTTGATGGGATCACCCAGTAATACTTATTCCGATCCTGGAGATAGAACCACCAGCTCATCAGCAGTGCCTGCTACCACGGGACCATCGAGGTAGTATCCTTTTATGTCAGAGTGCTAATAATTCTACTAAAAAATTTTTAGAACAATGCCTTCATTTAATTATGTAAATTTAAAAGCCATACCCAATTTTACTGAACACTAAAAAGCAGTCTTTAATTAGTTCGAAGTTTAGAATTCTATTTACTCTGTGAATAGGTACTAAAAGAAATGAAAAGGGTCCATTGTTCAATATCTAGCCAGACACAATTCAATCTAGTTTGTACAACGTACTACATCGAATATTCCAGATTACTTTTACATAGTAATTCTAATGGGAAAATCCAATTACAGTTATGTTCTCTCTCTCTCTCTCACTCATGAATCGAACCCAGGACCTCATGCTTACCAGCAACTCTTCCAACCATTAAACCACAAGGCCCAAACCACAATATATTCCACTACTTCTTCTTATTTTCTTGTGGTTAGTGCCTAGCCTGGTTCAAAGTTTTTATGCCGCCATGGGCCTCTGACTTGGCTTTACATGCCAGGCATGCTGTTTTCTTCACGATGTTTGTCCTTCACCGAAGCAAGTGATAATTATACAATACGCACAATGCACGTGAATCAGAAAAATCAGAGGTGTATATCTTGGGTTCGAACTTGGGACCTACGATTTGGCAGTCCGACGGTCACACCACTAGGCTGTCACTGCTATAATATATTCTAGTTTTATTTTATAAATATTCCTATTGAAAGCTACATCGTTCCAGAATTTACTATCCACGTTATGCTGAGCCGTTAACAAACAATTTTCACGCTACCCATTTCAGATTAATTCCACAAAAACTAAAAAACACCGAAGCGTCGTTTGTCAAAAACGATAGTTCCAATATCAAAAGCACTTAAGCGCTAAAAACTGGGTCCCACAAAGCTGAATAACAAAGTACTGCAGATATCCTACATTCTACCGTAAAGCGATCCAGCGCTTTAATGTTCGCGCACTTGATTAGACGTCTTTATTTTCTCATCTGTATTCATCACCTTTAATGGTACATTTATTGATTTATAGCCAACGTTCGCAACGGATATAAAAACCAGTAATTTGTCATCTTTTTTAATGTCTCTTGAGGTCGAATCGATTGGATGCTGCAGTTTGTATGGAGATTTTTCTTCGTATCTGGGGCATATCCTCGTTTTTGTGACGGATTTATGGGATTCTAAGCTAGAATAGGAAGAGCCAATTAGCTTTGCGTCTGGGCTTTGTTGCGATCTGAGGATTAGCCTTTGACCCTTTGGTTGGTAAAACTAGTTGGTTGCCAGCATGTTGATGGCAGCGAAATGGTTTATTAATCAATCTCTTAGTTGCTTTATCTTTACTTTTAAAACCTTTTCATTCCTACCAACATCAATGTAATTGCTAAACTAAAGAAAACATTTTGAGATATTTGGCATGTTCTAGAACCAAAAATTTGAAGTCATGTGAAGTCGACCAACCGCGTGGTTATACATCAGTTCGTCTTCCAAAAGGTGGCTTGTGTCTTAGCTGTGGGGACGTTATAGGCTGATTACGCAATACAATTGTAATTGCTACAATAATATTGATTTTGTTTTTGACATGGAAAGAAAAATTCGAGTGCGAGCAGGGTTTGAACCTGCGACCTTCCGATTCAGTACACCGGATGTCTTAACCAACTAGACCATCGCACCCCGCTCATAGTTCTCGAAATTTTCGTTCCATAACAACGTCTTACGGTGACGTATTATTATTTCCTTTATTATTATTATATTGATTTTGTTAATGTCTATCTATTTGTAGACTGCCTCGATGGCCTAGTGGTCTAGTAGTACTGGGTTTGATTCCCGGGTCGGGCAAATTGTTATTGGATTTTACCATCAGGAATTTCTCAGTTGCAGACACGGAACCTGGTTTTGTGCCGGGTTGATAGCAATGGGATCGCCCCCTGTTACATGGGACTTAAAAATAACTGGCTAAATGTGGGTGTACTATCAGGTACCTAATCTAAACCTTCGAGGATAACATTGTTTTGTTTATATCGATTGGTTAATGTATATTCATTTGTAAACCCTTTCTACATAAGGGTCTTCATTTTGTTTCACATTTTCTTCTCCTCCTAAATCAAATACATCCACTAAATTACATCACATATTGATACATACATCAAGCTTTTATTTATTCAAACAATCTATATCAGCATTTGAAAAATGAGGTCTTCAGAGGTCCGTGACGTCGTCGGGATCATAAAATATTAACCCAAGGGTATATATGGGCCTGATGAAAAGTAGCGTTATCCATCACATACATATTTAAGTTATCTTGAAATTGTAACACGTACAGATTTTGAATGTAATTTAGTCTTGAGAAAAATATGTTATGAAGAATAAAGATTTAACCGGATTTTCCGTACATTTCTGGTTGAAGGACGGCTGTATGAGAAATTTTGGGTTCTGTCTAATAATTGTGCATAAATAATGAAGAGGGTTGCTGGCATCGGTTATGGGTAATGTAATGACCCACTCCTTTTGGTCCTTTGCTCCGTTTGTTGAATGATAAGTAGGGAGGCTTATATGATATGATGTTTTTTTTTTTAAATTATTCTTGGGTTTTTTTCCGGCCGTCGATCATGCATTCTCAATTTTGGGGCAATTGAATACAAGAAAAAATGCGATGAATCAATTTATTTTCTAGTTAGTGTTCCAGTTTATGAGCAGTAATTCGTGAGTTCGAACCCAGGCAGGCGCATTGCTTTCATCACTGCTCTCAAAACGGTGAAGGAAAACCTCTAAGGAAGCCTTAGAACCAAAAATTCGAAGGCATGTTACATCTACCACCCCGCACTCCGTCCGCGTGCTGGATATAGCCCATTCCCTCTCATAGAGAGGAGGCCTGTGTCTCAGCAATGGGAACATTTTAGGCTGATTATGCTGCTCCTGCTGCTCAAGTACCGTACGTATCTAATAAATATGACACGGTGTAATCTGTTCAGTTCATGTTACTAAGGTCCAAAGGCCAGAAATCTGATTTTACAAAACTGTCTTTTTTATTTGACAAAAAACGAAGCTCGTAGGTACGTACTCTTTAATCTATACAAATAAATAAACTTGAATTGTCGGTTTGTAATATCAAAATAACAGCATTTTACTATGAAAATTTATACAGCGTTTATAACAAAAACACATTTTTTTCTGTCTGTTTGTTTCGGCTGAACTCCGAAACGGATGAACCGATTTTGATGGGACTTTTACTAGCAGATAGCTGATGTTATAAGGAGTAACTTACTTACTTTTATTTTAGAATAATAATGAAAACCCTTAAAATTAGTAACAAAATCCGATTCAAAAAGGGAAGTAATCTTTTTTATAATAATTTCACGCGAACGAAAGTCGCGGGCAACAATTAGTGGTTTCTAAAATTCAAAGAAGGAAAACCAAACAGACTAGACAGCGCAAATCACAGCTTCAGAAAAAGAATATTAATGTTCCTAGGAATACGAAGACAAAAGGACTAGAACTTATGCACATCCAGCCGTTTAAAAACTAAAATGGCGTCTTGACTCTTTGGATAGCAGAAGTATAACCACGGACTATATGAAAGAAGCATTTACATGTCTATAAGTTTTGCATACAAAACACAAGCGTCGAAGTGAATGCAGAATGGATCACGTTCTGCTCATAAATCTATTGAGCCAAGTTACATCGAGCTTGCGAACTATTGGAGACTAAGTTTTGCACGTTGCTTTGCTTCCTGTTTTCGAGTTTGTGTGTTCGAAAGTAGCAAGTAGTAAGATGGTTTTGAGACATTATGTTCATTTAAGTATTGCGCCATTACACAAATTCAAATTATCCCACAAAACTTGTATGCAAGTTTTGTGGGATAATTTGAATTTGTGTAATGGCGTCTTCGAACTGTTTTCTCCGTGTATGTGCATATAATACAAAGATCTCAATGTTGCCAATATGTAGTAATTGTGTCGATAGGTAATTGTGTGAACGATCTCAACATACTTCTTTCGGTTCGTCTACACTCATACACATTGTAATATAGGCACCGGCCGCCACTGTTATTTCCATTAATTATAATAAATAAATAATATTAGGTCTTTACCTAGGAAATTGGAGATATGTAAAAAAAAAATTAAAAACAAAAAAAATTGTGTATTTTTTTTTTATTTTAGTTTTTCTATCTTTTTTATCTTTCCGATTTGACGCAAGTGCTTCAATGTCGTTTTGACACTAACTCCAAGGCCCGCAGCAAGCTCAGCCGTAGATTGAGTTGGATCCGTTTCCACTACCGCCTTCAATTCGTCGTTGTCGGCAATGGTTACCGGCCGACCGCGAGGCTCATTCTTCAACTCTAAATTTCCAGATTTAAAACGATTGAACTAATAATGGACCGTGTTTATGCAAGCAGTGTTAAGCCCGTACACGTCGTTAATGTTTTGTGTTGTTTGCGCAGCGGTATGTCCACGTAGGAACTCATTTTAGAAAATTGTACGAATTTTCAGTTTATCCATGGCGCCAAAAACTACCACAATTTCACAAAAACAAAAACCTATCTAAAAACAAATGACTAAATTTGAAATTAAAAGAACACGGCTTTCGAATAAAATTTATTTGAATTTCGAATTACGCGCCAATCCACAGATAATTAAATCTGAAAATGCTGGTTATTAAATCTCCAATTACATAGGTAAAGACCTATTATTATATTTTAGTTCAAATAATATTAAATGGCTACTTGTTTCATAAATCATAGATCTGTTAGTAGAGAGATAAAAAATAAAAGAATACCACAATTTGTGTCCACTACAAAACTTCGCTACGGTAAAATTGCTTTCAAATTCAATTCGACACGAGTTTTTACATTTTAAGTACAGGTGCGACGTAGAACACGCTCATGCCTAGATGAAACATTTGATGTGAAAGCTGAAAACACAAAACTTCCTGAACGTACCTAACAAAGTTGTACGTACTTTTCTTTTAGCGTAGTGGTATTCTAAAAAAACTGTCTGAAACTAGAGTTTACAGTTCTAACTAATTTATACGTAAGAGCTGATGAACCTAAAGTTGGAGGTACCGTTTTCACTAGCACTAGAATAGTAAATGTAGGTGTAAAACGAGCACTATGTCCATTTTGAACCAATGTTTTATTTTGGTTAAGTTCACTTACTACATCATCATCTTATTGCTTTTGTCCCATTCTACTTGGGGTCAATGCAACACGTTTTTTTCTTCATTTCTCTGTCAGACGTCACGTCATCATTTACTTCTTTCTCTTCCATATCATACCTCACAACACAATCCATCCATCTTTTCTTTGGTCTTCCTCTCCCTCTCCATCCATCAACATTCATATCCTTCTTCTTTTAGTCATAGCATCATCATCATCAACATCATCATTTCAGCCAAAAGACGTCCACTGCTGGCCTACCCCAAATGTCGCCACATTGACCGGTCCCGTGCGACTCGTCATAGCATACTACATAAAAATATAATTCCAAAAACATTACTAAAAAAAACTATTGATAGAGTTAGAAACCTTCGATTTAGTGCGATAGCATAAATAGCTTTCAACACTAATCTTAGCTTAGCGAACTGAAATCTGTACAGACGCAACACCAACCCATGATTGAATAGTCAGTCTAGGGAATTGGCTCAAATATATGCGGTGTGTTAATTTAGTTATTGAGTTCACTCTCCATTGATTTTGCACAAACCATATTAGATACACCACATCTTGAATTTCACAACCACAATACACACATGTGAAGTTATTGTGTTGCTTATTCGATAGTAATAATCATTAATTTCATTTGGATAAGCAGAAGGAAACATCCTTTTACCTTTGTTAGGATTGTTTGCTTACGTTATGGATTAGATTTGTATGATCCGAATGGTTGGTTCGAGGGACTTGCGGTTAATTAGTGCCTTCACAGATTGGCAGAGATGGTAAGCTCGGTCCATCGATCTGTGGGCTTAAGCCCGGTTGTAACTGTCAGGTTTCGTTTGCCCTCATGTAACTTTGTTACTATGAGGATTTCCAGGTGTGGAGGATGTGAAAGCTTGGATATTTGTTATCCCTTTATAATTGAGTTCGAGGTGGTTATTGAAAATATCCACGTTAGTTTTGGGTTATTCAATTATGACCCCTTTATTAAACTTTTCGAAAACGTACCTACGCCGTTTGTATTTGTGTACTCGTAGTTACCTACAATATGACGTCGATTTCAGTTTTGATATTAATAAGACCTGGATGCTTGGCACAAGCAAAGAGAGGCCTATACCCGGCAGTGGGTGAATTTGGTCTGTGGATGATGATGAAGACCTAAATGAGACTGACAGAGCAGGAATGACAAAATAGATAAAGCATTTACGGAACAAAAAATTTGTAATTTTAAGGTTTGACCAGTTTGGTTTAAAATTAGTAAAATGCTATCCCTAGAATCCTTTGTCAATCAGAGTTGATTCAAATAGAGTATATTGAATTGTGTACATTACAACGTGGTGGACACCGACGTGTGGCGTTCAGAATGATATTCTACTGAATACGTTGTGACTGTTTTAGCGTCGGTGTTCCTTTCACCTTGTTTTATGTTATCCCTTTGTACTTTTACTAGCTTATTTATTTATTTATTACTTCTGACCAACCAACAATTTTTTATACTGTTACATTTAAAATAAAGATTCTTATATCAAAGATTAGTATAACAATTTCTTATAGTTTAGCACCGCATGCCCCATAAAAAAATAAATGTTACGAGTTATATTGAAGTCTAAAGTAAAATTTAAATCAAAGTTTAAAAACAAATTAAAATCAAAAGTAAATTTAAAAACAAAATCCATATTAAATATCTACAAAAATGTTACTTTCGTTAATGTTATTTATGTATGTATACCCAGAGCTCTTATATGACAAAATTGGGATGCCTACAGACTTTGGGAAAACGACACAACTTCTCAGATAGGATGAAACTTTTATCGTGGGAAGAAATGAGAAGGGGATGAAAAAAGCATATCTGGGGCATACAAGAACTTTTAATACCAAACAAGATTTTAATGAAAATTTCATCAAGAGATTGAGACACGCGCAGAAAATACACGATTTTTGTGAGATATTTAAAGTATTCGTAAGACGAGGATTACTGGTGGACGTAGGCGAATAGATGTTATTGCTTTTTTTGGAGCGTTAATTATAATAGGTAATACGGTTTAATATCTATTTTGAAGGAGTTGGTCGTTTAGAAGACTCACAGACTTTAGAATCCGTAATTATTTGTGCTTAATATCTTTCAAGGAGTGGAGGACTTTGTCCAGGTGTGGGACAGGGTAGGCTAGGTAAAAAAAAACAATCGTTTGAATATCATCAATTAATATCTAAGAATGATGATAGGTCCAAATAAACAGGAGTTTGGTAACCCAAACTCCTGTTTATTCCTGTTTATGAAGTCCTAGTTTTAACTAGGACTTCTTTACCTTAGTTTTTCTCGAAGAAATAATAATTATGTTTCTATTTTTTCTTTCCTAACGAATGAACAAGAACGTTCAGGAACTAAAATAACTTACCTGCGCAGTACAGTCGCCGCAAAATTGTAGAACTTTGGAATTTAAATTAAAGTTTGTAATAAGAAAAGAATATTCCAGAACGGTGAACGATTTATTACTGCGGGGGACCAAATTAATGTTATTTTGAAAACAACTTCTTCAAATTGAGAGTATTAGTGTAGCTGTTGCATGTTAATAATAAAACATAAATGATAATAAATCTTGAAGAAATAAGAGTGTAAGTCGTGCCTATTTTGTAATTCCTCAATATTTTTGTTTTTTTACAAAACATAATACATAGACCGGGTCTTAAGGCATAGGCCGGGTCTGCCTTAAGGGTTAGGCAGAATCTGTAATGATTATCTTTCATCAATAGTTTGATTAATAAATAAAAAAACAATTACGAATCACAGATCAACCAGACTGCTTAGTCCCATCTCGGCACCCATGAATTTATGTATCATGTCCACGAACCATTTTATTCTCGGCATTCTGTCACTAATCATTGTTAAGTACACAGTCATCAATAAATGGATACACAGTATCAGTATAGTAAGTAAATCAACTTATGAATTTTATATGGGAAGGTGCCGAGACTAAACCAACATGCGGACATATTGTTATCTAGGCCTATTTGTAGACTGTTTCCTATATCGTGGGTGCGTTTACGAACATTAAAACTCACATACACAAAGAGCCAGACCCGGAAACGTAGGAGAACCACTATCTGTTACTTTATACAAATATTTGTTCCGTACGGGGATCGAACCAGCGACACGCTGTGCAGCAGTCAATCGCTCAGCCACTGCGCCAACCGTGATGTCAATCATCCGTTTGGGGGAAAGACATATATGCAGCTGTGGATTACCTACGACTAATTTGAAGATGATGAGAAATAGGGGCGCATTTTCGTTACTCTGACACTAAAATTTATGCCAAATCTGAATAATAGAGACCAAACTACCTACTACTACAAAAAACCAATTTTCATAATAGCTTGAATGTTATTCATCATAAATTCAATAAAACCTTTTCATCAATATTTAAATCTGTCTAATATTAACTTAAGTTCTAGTTTTCACTAGGTAATTACGCTCCAAGCTACAGAATCAATTAGCAACAAATGATATCAAACGCTAATACAATCAAACTAACATCACAGGCTTGAAACTTTGAACAATATTCCAAGTATTACTCTTAATTAAATCAAAGTGAAACAACTAAGTCTGTACAAATTTTTACTCTTTAATGAATTTGGGTTTAGGCAAACTCTTAAGGCTTATACGAGCTTTTGTACACCATGTTTTTTTTTATGGGCTGACGATGCGCGTTTTTGATTAGCGCGTCCTCTGCACGTTATCAACACGTTTTAACAGATTTTACACGTTTGTATCAATACAAACGCAAATGTAACGCGCTTCTATATCGATTCAAGCGCGCGCTTACAGCGCGTTTGTGCCATTTGGTGGATAGGATAGCGACGCCATCGTAATACTGTGGTTCTAAATGGCGACTGCTTTCCGCGTGAAGCGTATCAGCGCGTTTATAGCGATACAAACTCAAGGATCTTGTACAAAGGTAACAACGTGGTTTCAGTCTTGCGTTGGCTGAACGTCCAGATTGCGTTCTAGTCGTGTCGTCAGCGCATAAAAAAACGTGGTGTGTTTTCGTTACGTTTACACAGTATGCTCGTGCTAGACCTCTGAACGCGTTTATTGTTACAGACAAAGTTCACAGGCCTCCTCTCTTTGAAGGAGTGGGCTTTAATCCACCACGTAGGTCCACTGCGGGTCATTGTGACTCTCACGCACGTTTGTTTTATTACAGGTGCAAATCAACTCCGTATTCAAGTTAAGTATGGCAAATTTCAAAAGCACGTATAAAAGTCTTCGTGTACAATTATGCATAGGCCCTCTAATAGTCGACATTGTAGGACACGGTGACCTTTGCGTCCTTCATTCATAATAGTAAACACGAACTAATGGATCGATGTAATACATCTTTGTCGAATTGCTAGCTAATGTTCAGCTGACGTTCGTATTAATGGTAACTGTAATTGGTTGGAGTGAGAATGTGTTTTCTGTTTAGAAAGGTTATTTGTTTGAGTTAAGACTGTTGAGAGGCAGTTTGAAGTTATTATTGTTAACTTAATATTCCGTGGATGATTAAAAAATAAAATTTGCCGAATTGTTTGCAATGGTTATGACAGTTTTGAGCAAACAACTGAGAGATGACCTATGTCAGTGACCGTAATAATACAAAAACTAGAAAATATTTTTTTTTTTCTCAAGTCTGTTTTCTCCCAATGCTGAGCAAAGGCCTACCCCAAAACTTTCCATAAACTCTTGTCCCAACCCTCGTGGTGTACGTCCAGGTCGTCACGCCACCTCTTTCTGGACCAGCCGCGACCTCGCTGTACTTCTGTATACATCCATTGAGTGGAGACTTTTGCCCAGTGGTGATTGTGCATGGTGTTAACGTGACTTTCCAAAACCTAAGCTAAAACCTATTGATTATTATAAATATATAATAAAAAAACATTATACCTCGTTGGTCTAGTGGTCACAAGCGAGACTGCTGAGCAAAAGGTCGGGCAAAGTGTTATTGGATTTTTCCATCTGAAATTTCTCAGTAGCAGCCACGGAGTGTGGCAATAGGCTTGCCCCCTATTACATGGGACTAACACAACTGGCGAAATGTGGATGTTTTACCTGCCTCTTCTGTGATTACAGGAGTGATATTTATTATGTTATGTAAAGATTATAACGTTGTGGTTCAATTTTAAACCAGAATATTAAAAAGTAATGGCTCATTTATGAAATAACGTCGCAGATTCAAGTACCATATCAGATCAAAAATCTAGACCAGCAAAAAGTTTACCAATAAAATGGCCAATTTCTGTATTAAAAATTAATTCCTGTTTTATAGAAGCTTTTTCCAATAAAGATTCTTAATAAACTTGACGAAGGTTAGACGCAGTAAAAACCTAAAAAAGTCAGGTGCGAACCAAACTTAATAAGGGTCGTTTTTCATTTGGGACAGAAAGAGTGTGAGGAATCTTAATTGCTGAAGAAATATGTGTTTCTTGACCTCTTGAGGTCATTTGGAATTCATTCTAAGTTTCCAGTCTTTTATCTAGATTGCCTATCATAAAATTTTATTGGAACGATCAAAATATTTAAAAATTGAATTGGCTTTTTAGATACTCGTAACCTTGAGCTTAATCCTATTTTCAAAGTCAGATTTTGGGTATTTATTTCCAATCAATATTAATAAGCAACTTTTTAAAGGCAATTGAGTAAAGGCCCCGTCCATAATTTTCTAATTGATCCAAGAGATATGTTTTGACAAGAATTTGAAAGTTATACAGGGTGGGTAAAAAATCGTGGATCAAACGAAACAGGGCGATAGTTGGGGTTATTTGTAGTAAAAAATATTGTTGTGGCATAGTCCTAAATTGATCTCCTTAAAAGTAACAGCTATACTTGAGTGTTTTTTTAAGGAAATACCAAATTTTTTACTAAATATGCAATTAGAGGAAAATGGGTACCTATTTTAAGACATAAAATAGTGTTTAGTTGCTTATATGAAATGTATCATCACTACAAAGGTGCTTTTATAACAGTGTGTCCCATGATTTATGAGTATTGGTACTTGTTGCTGTTTTTGACATGGAAAGAAAAATTCTAGTGCGAGCGGGGTTTGAACCTGCGACCTTCCGATTCAGTACACCGGATGTCTTAACCAATTAGACCATCGCACCCTGCTCACAGCTCTCGAAATTTAGTATTGGTACTTTTTTCAATATCTTATAAGTCTAAAAAAATATAGGAATTTCAGAACCGTACCTACTGTAAAAAACATGTAGCAGAAAAAAAAACAGAATGAAACATCTAATTACACTTTGCTCGACTTGGAAATTGAACCCAGGACCTCACGCTCAGCAATTACGCTTGCGATCCCCAAACCAACGAGGCAGTACTGAATATTCTTCGCTAGTTTTAGCTTTTCTATACAAATTAGTTTCTCCACTAGACTTAACTATTTTCAGACGTTAGTCCTGTAATTACTTTGCTGTCGACAAACTCCCAAGCGATGTGAACACATTGCATAATGTAAGGCCTCCACATGTTGCTAGTCTATTCTTGTCCTAGGACATCTCTAGGGTCAGTTACCTAGGTCGTTAATATTTTAGCTTACTTTGCCAGAATAGTGTACTATTAATTGTATATTTTATCTGAACAACTGGATTCAAATGTTTTTCTGGGTACATGCCATGTCTAGCAACTGCTTGATACACTGATTTAATAGGTGTATTAGAACTGGCAACTAATTTTAAAAAATTCACAATACAGATCTTACATCATTTACTAAATATTCTTCATCATAATATATGAACAAAATTGCCTTTACGTCATTTGATTTCAATGAATATCTTAAGAGATATCACAATTTTAAAATAACTCCGCAGCAAAATAATGATCAAGTACCGCGCGCGCATTTTCCTAATGCGGAATGATGTGTGTAAGGTGCTCCTTTAGCATTATGTTATAGGTGCCTACGACCCACTCTCTCTAACCATCTCTCTCTTATGAGACACAGATGAACTTGCACGGGTCAGCTGGTGGTTTATACAACATAAGTTTTAGTATATGCGAAACCTGAAACACGTGTCTAGTATTTTTATGTAAAGAATCTATGTAAAAATTTCAAAACAGTATCATGAAAAATCTCAAAGTTATAAGATCGCTTGATCTGTTATCTGGCTGTCCGCACAAAAATGTGGTCATCGCACGGTGCGATCGCGCTCGCGCCTCCAGCGTCGTCTTGAGCTCATTGATAATAATAATTTGGCATTAGGTACCTAAATCATTGTGATAGGTACTTAGTGTCGCTCGGTATTCAACTTGTAGCCTTTTTAAAATATTTTTGGGACAAAAAAAAATTTTTGGGTTTGGATTCAGTTACTTATTCTGAACAAACTATATTCAGGTTTCGCATATACTAAAAATAATGTCGTATACGTATCGCCCCGCCCTTAAGTAGAGTGTCATAAGGGCACGAAGACAATGATGACTTGTTTTTCTATACGAGGAGTACTTTCAGTGTGGGAAAGTGATGGCTAGACTACCTATACAGCTCTGTCTCTTTCCTACCCTAGAATTACTCCTACTTCGAATAAATAAAAAAATAAAAAAAAAAATTGTCTCATTATGTTTACAAACGTAGATGAAGCTGAACCCCACACTAGGATTCCCTGTGTTGTGGGGTCCAGTCTCTTTCAATCCATATTCAGATGGTACAGTTACAAAGACAATAGTTTTAGGTAACTAAACTATAATTAAGTAAATATTTAACTAAAATTTAAGACGACATAGTAATCCCCCTGGCTACCTTTTTAAGGTTTCTGTGATTCCTATCCTACCAACAGACTCCCAAGCGATGTGAACACATTGCATAATGTAGTGTTTCCACAATGATGCTAGTCTATTCTAGTACTAGGCTACCTTTACGGTCACCACCTAGGTCGTTAATAATTTATAGCCTACTTACTTCGCCAGTGTAGTGCAGGTAAATTAAGTGTATTTAAATTATTTATTTTATTAATTACTAGCTTATGTCCGCGGCTTCGCCCACGTGGAATCCATAATCGTCCCACGGGATCGTACCCTCCATATTTCAGGTTATCTACTAATTCTAACAACTGCTTGCAATAAACTGATTTTAAACACTGTTTTAAGCTTTCACGGTTTATAACTAAACTTACACTGTCACATACGGGATATCTTCCGTGATTTTCAACTATTGTGAGCTCCCGATATTTCGAAGCTGTTGCAAGCGACCTGATCGCAAGATGACTGATTTTCCTGACATCTTCTTTAAATTATATTTATTATTTTCCTTTTAACTTAATTAGAAAGTGGGTCACCCACATAAGAGTACCTACCCTACCAAATATTTTATCACCCTTCATTAGCTTTAACTAACACCATTAAAAATTCCCCACGTTTTCACCCCATCTGATCATCAAAAATAATAACGTAGTTACCTACAAGGAAAAAAATTCAAGTACCACCCAACGTGACTTCAAAGAACAGGTAAAATAAATTAGAAACGATATTTTTTCCGGTATTTTACTACGAGGCGAAAAACACCAAAAGGACGAGGTTGTGGCAATCAATTGTTTTGAAGTTTTTAATTTCCCCCGCTTTTTCCTTTTCCTTGACACTTTTCTTACGTTACCCTACCTTCCCGTGGCATTTCTAAGTTTGTCACGTTTTAATCTACTTCAGAGAAAATTTTAAAAGGTAAAAGTGTACCCTGGTAAGTGTTTAATTAAGGTTCTTGTGTTTTTTTTGTACCCTCTTGTAAAGTGCCGATACTGGGTTCTGGAGAAAATAATTTCATAATTTAATGCTTTAATTGAAAATTTAAAAAAATAACAAACTAAAAAGCTTCTTTAAATGTTAGCATCCGGTAAACAAATCGAGTCCAGTTTTTAAGTTAAAACGTTAAAAAAGAAATATATAAAAACAAAAAAGTGCTTTCTGTTTCACTTTTACTTTGGTATTGTCTACCTTTCTATGATTTCAATTTGAAAAGATAAAAGACATTGCAAACATTTCTCATTATCATGTCATCTTAATTGTACTTTTAATATCACATTCAGAAACACACAATGCAGATCAAAATACAGCTCCTAAAAATTCACTTACAACCTGAATGAACGTGGTAACGAAAGCAAACAATGGCCTGATGTGAACAGTGGGAGACCTATCAACCCATATTTTGATATCCAAAGAGAATAACCCATGTTCCGTACCTTTAAGATATATGGGTAATTGAATCGATGCACGCCACCGTAAAGGTGGTGTTATGGAAAAAGATGAGCGAGAAATGAACGAGGTTAGCTTTGAAGATGACTTTGCGAGGTGAGATGAAGACCGCTTCAAAATTAATGACGAAGACGTATTGATGCCTTAAAAAGTTTATATAATCATTGGCATTAGAAAGAAATAGTTTCTCAAATGCATAATATATAATAATGTCAGTACCTAAGCAACTATTTTATTATGAAATGCATTCAAATGATCTAAGATAGTGAATAAGCACATTACAATGAAGAATTGCTCCAAAAACGATGTCAATATCAGACTCTACGACCACTTAAAGTTCATTTTCTCGTAAGTGGACATTAATCTTACTTATCTACCGTAATTTATACCTCGTTTGGCTGCAGCCTCGCTCTCGCTTAGCCACCGATGTGTCCACACCCGAACCTCGATGATGTATGGGAGCAATTCTGTTTAAACGCCTTTTGTGAGCCTCCGCAACGTAAGATATGAGAATTGTTGTGAAATTACCGAATAATATGTTTATGGAATTTAGATGGGGATAGAAATTTAATTTGTCAGTGTTGAAACGCCTATGTAAGATG
Source organism: Noctua janthe (assembly GCA_910589295.1). NCBI lineage: Eukaryota > Metazoa > Arthropoda > Insecta > Lepidoptera > Noctuidae > Noctua > Noctua janthe. The sequence goes on along the minus strand of OU342556.1, from coordinate 2,834,223 downwards.
ATGTTGGCAATTTTGATGAAGACGGTATGTACGCATGTATCACATCTAAGGCCGGAGACATTGTTTACGACATTGCCTTAAGATATATGATCGACATGAGAGTACTCTAGACCCTATATATTTTATGTTTGAGGATGTAAGACCTAACTGAGACCTTTGTATTCCCTGAAGTGATCTCCGGTATCTTGTCATCTTACAGTTTCATGAAGGACGGTATAACGACCCTATTTCGAAGTGGGTGAGTTTAAATTTGTATAAGCCTTCTTAAAACAAATGGAAAACTAAACTTGAAGCATTGAAGCAGTATCAAATATCTGATTTTCGAATAGTGTTACTAGACAATTATGGAAATATAACAACAGAACACGTTATCACTTAATTAACAGAACCATTGCTTGATCACATATTGAAATTAGCAAACAAATGAACCGCGCTCAAATACTCAAATACCAGCAAACGTTAGAAACTTACATAACAGCGAATTACGCTTACAACACAGGTAAACAGCCAGGGGAAATTACACAACATCACGCATTTGAAAATTCATTGCGTCACAAACATTCTGATATAACAGCGACACTAAAACAAAACCAGCATTGTAAGATAAACAAATTCAAATTTTACGTAACCTTCAAAATTGGCACACACTAAAATATTTCACGGTGCGGGGTTCACGCATGGAACGGGGTTCGTTGATTGGTCCGCTCACGAGGTAGTTGCTACTAAAATATTCAAATACATACAAAGCATTTTAAACTGCAATGTTCCCCGAGGGACGGTCCTTCATTTGAGGTTTGAAGTGTAGTGTTAAAAGCGGTCAAGTGCGTGTCGTTATGAGGGCACATTTAAATTGTGATTGCTGATATTTTTATTGCGGGCACGGAAGAGTGGTGGAATGTGAATGTTAAATGTGTATGATTTTTAGTCGTTTTTTTAATGATCATTTTAGGCAAAAAATTATTCGGCTTATACAGGGCGTAACAGAAAAGGTATAGTCATATGAAAGGATATGCTGCAGACCATCAAACTGAGCAACTTTCTCTTTGGTTCCAATATCGTACATGCGTATTCTGATTTAAAAGATTGTCCATGGAGTTTCTTGCCCGTTCTTCTCCATAGAGATCTACGTTAGGGAATGGGCAACTACAGTACTTTCAAAGTTTTTGTGCCTTGTGACTGGGACTGTAGCAATTTTTTACTGTTGTCTTTGTTTCGACAATTCAAAAGTGCCTGTAACTGGCCTACTTGAAATAAATGCTTTGATTTTGATTTTTGATTTTGAAAAAATAAAAAATTATCAGCTGTCCCATACAAAATTTACCAATACCTACTCGACCCAAATGTATGAGGCAGCTGATAATTTTTGTACCCTGTATAATCCATCAACCACACTGGGCTGGTTTACTAGAATTGTGGCCCACATGTAGTGGCACTACAAAAATGCTATAGCAACATAGTACAAAAAGTACTACAGCGCCATGACTCAGGCTTCCATGAAAACGGCTAATTCAGCTAGCAAAAAAATTAATACATAACATAACAAAACATCACGCCTGTTTTCCCAGAAGATTTAGGCAGATGTGTACCTAACAGTGGGTACACCCAGATTTCGCAAGTCCCTTGTAATAGGGGGCAAGCCATGAACCAGGCACAAATCCAGACTCCATGGCTGCTAATGAGAATTCTTGATGGAAAAACCCAATAACTCTTTGCCCGGAAATCGAACCCATGACTTCAAACTCAGCAGTCGCATTTAAAATCACTAGACCAACGAGGCAGTCTAAAAATGAACACTATTTTATTTATAAACCAGTTTCATTAAATACAAAATACTGAATAAAATGCCCAATAAGCCTAATAAGCCGCTTTATCAATTTCACAATGAGTATCAATACTAAAGCCTAAAGGATATCGTTAGATTAATAATTATATGCAAATATATATTGCAAATGGAAATTAAACAGTGTTTTGGTTAATCTAAATTTCATTACTATGAAAATGAGTGATTAGTCTCTAGGTCATTAGTGTAACTGTTACGGTGCGGCCACGAGCTTGAGACGCTTAAGCGATACGCGTGTTCCGATAGCGAATACGGAGAATAGCTTAGAGCTTGCTACGAGCCACCGCGATGCGACGATAGTCACGCCGAGGAAACAAGTGAAACTCGCGCGTGTCGTTCGTTTGTCGCATCACTTGAGTTCGTGAATGAGGCGTAAGGCAGCTCAGCGGTTGGAACTCGCGGTTGGTCTAAATTAAATTATCGTTGGAAACTATGAATTGTTACTGTGGGTCTACGAGGACTGTGCGCTGTAGTTGAAATTCATTTCGGAGGATTACATTTTTGCGTTTTAATTTGTTCTTAATTATTATTTTTGGCGTGCGCTGAGTGAATCTGTATAGTGCTGCAACAAACTTTGGATCTTAAATTAAATTACTTTAGAGTGTTTGCAGCAAACATTTTGTGAAAATGTTTTGAGAAATTGGATTGAAAAATAAGATGGCGGCGCGCGTTAGTTCCGATTTTGCGTGCTAAAATATTATTGTACAGTTATAAATGGTTGGATGATATCAGATTTTTAGAAGGTGCGCTTTTAACACAGAAACGGTGTTAATAATAATAATAATTATTATTTATTGCCCAAAGAAAGAGAAAATACATGACATGTTACATAATATCAGGCGTATGAGTTCTTTTTTACATTAATTTTATGAATAATGTCCCCTATACTAGGAAAATCCTGTATTATAGGAGCCATCCGTTCGTCCGTAATTACAATTTACAAGAATTTAGCGAACCAAATGTGTAACATTAACAATAACTTATGTACTGTGAGCACGCGTGCGAGAGTAGTATGTGTTGTGTAGTGTGTGTGTGAGTTTGAGAGAGAGAGTGTGATGGTGTGTGTATGTAACTGACGGTATGTGTGTGATAATGTCTGCGTGTGTGAATGTTTTCCATGGTGATTAAAGATTTACATGGGTGAGGGTTTTACCAGTGTTTCTGTCTCGTCATAATTTAGGGTAAGTAGAAACGTTTTCACTATTTTTTTACACTTGCGTATATTTTGGGAGTGGATATTTAGCCTTTGGTGCAATTTGTTGTAGATGCGTGCACTTAGGTAAGTGAAGTGTCGCCTAGCAAAGGTAGTGTTTGTTTTTGTTGTGGGGCAAGGCGGTTTAGATCTTCTTCTGGCTGTTGGGCTGTTATTTCTGGCATACGGAATAGTGGCATGTTTTTTCATGACTGTGCGGAGGATGTAGTGTTGTCGGACTGTTAACGTTTTATACTCATTATATAATTGCCGAGTTGGGAATCTAAATGGTTTGTTCAAAGAAACTTTTATAACTGCTCTTTGTGCTCGCTCTACCTGGATAATGTCGGTCTTGGCTGCCCCTCCCCACGCAGTGATGCAGTAATTTATTATTGATTCGCATAGTGCCGAGTAAACGATCTTAAGAATGTTGCTGGAGGCGGAAACTCTAAGTTTTTTAAATAAGAAAATTAGTTTTCGAACTCGCATTGACATTGCTTGTAAGTGTGGTTTCCAGGATAAACAGGAGTCTAGTTGAATGCCGAGATAACGTATTACTGATGCTCTGGTAACAGTAGGGCATGAACAGAGGGGAGAGAGGTTGGTACATTTGTGGGCTTTTATTGATAAAGAACCGTCTGAGGGAAGGGTGGATGGTCTTAAGCCGAAGGTAATGAAATTAGTTTTTTTTTATATTTAGGGCAAGATTGTTTTTTCCCAGCCACATCATCACTTCACTGAGTCCTCTTTCGGCAATCTCTTTTGCTGAAGTCCAGTCACGGTCATACGATAGGATTGCCGTGTCATCTGCATAGGCTATTATTTTTGTGGAGGGGAGGGATAGCTGGCAGAGTTCGTTGACGTAGACTTGAAAAAGAAGGGGACTGAGAAGACTTCCCTGTGGCAAGCCGACAACCACACTACATGCGTCGCTAATATGTTCTCCAATCTTAACGCACTGCAACCTATCGGTAAGAAAATTACAGAATAGAGTCAGAGCAGTTCCTCGAACTCTGATGTTTTCTAGTTTAGAAAGAAGTAGAGGGACAGAGACAGTGTCGAACGCCTTTGAAAGGTCTAGGAAAATTCCTAAACATTTGAATTTATTGTCAACTTTATCAACAACAAAGTCCAGAAGGGATGTCACTGCATCTTCAGTTGACAATCCGCGTCTGAAACCGAATTGGTTTTGGGAAATTATGTTGTATTTGTCGAGGAAATTATTCAGGCGTTTGTACATAATTCTTTCCAGAACCTTGGAGATCGCTGGGAGGACTGATATTGGGCGGTAGTTAGTGACCTCGTCTCTGACCCCAGACTTGTAAATTGGATGTACAATTGCCTTTTTCCAGGCATTTGGGAATGTACCTGTAGATAGTGCCAGGTTGCATATATATGTCACAGGTGGAGCTAGAACGTGACTAGCGAGTATTAGCAATTTTGTTGGGATACCGTCCCATCCGGTGGCACTATTAATTCGGAGATTGTTTATTATTGATTTAACCTCTTCTTCATCTGTTTCTAAAACAACCATTGAGTTAGCCGTACTTTGCCGATCGTTGTTGGCGGCTTGGGGGGAATGCTGGGGGGAGACATCACTGGTTAGATTTAGACCCACATTTGCAAAAAAAGTGTTAACTGTATTGACGGATTTAGTAGGGCAATTTTCAATTGTCAAAAGCTCTGTTGATGTCGAGCGTATGCATTTGGTGTCAGTAACATTACGAATTACTTCCCACATTTTTTTGGGGTTATTTTTAGCCTTTTCGAATTCCTTTTCTTCATATTCTTTTTTTAGTTTTTTTAGTATGTTATTGCAGAAATTGCGATATCTTAGATAGGTTAATTTTAGGATCTGGTTTGTTGGCTCTTTATTTGTTTTATTGTGCATTTTGTCCCTATTACTCGTATGTATACATCTCAAAAGACCGATGGTGATCCATGGTTTTATGATTCTTTGTTTGCTTGGGATTGATTTCTGGATCGTGTTTTTGGATAAAACGGGTGAGATTATGTTTAGTAATTCGGTGGTGGCCTGATTAGCATCAGTCATTTTGTATACAGTAGAGAAATCACAGTTTATAATATCAGTGATAGCTTTTGGTATATTAAGGCTAGATGTTTGAAATTTAGTGTTTTTAGTTTTGGGTTTGTTGATCTCTAGGTTCAAAAGAACTGCTGAGTGGTCCGTGATCGACGTTTCCAGTATTAAGGTGGTCGCTTTGTTGCTGGTTTTTAGCAGTATGTGATCAATACAACTGTGTAAACGAGTAGGTAGAAGGTAAGCTGGCAGAAATCCGTGAGATGCAGTTAGGTTTAGGTACTGCTGTGTACGTGGGTCATTACAATCCGGACTGATATTAATGTTCGTATCTCCAATAATAGTGATGTGATTTTGACTTTTAAGGTCTAGTATGACGTTGTTTAGGCTTTCTAAGAAAGGGTCAATGTTTCTTTGTGACGGTGGTCTATATATGGCTATAATAGTTAGGTTGTTTTCAAGGTTGCAGATTAGACAGCTGGCATCATTAAAAGTAGGTTCTGTTACAGTGTGACGTAGGTTGTTTCTGATATATATGACCAGGCCGTCATTTTGGTTAATTAAATTCTGGGTCTGATGAGATGAATATACGTCTAAAGTAGGAATGTTTCCTGATTTTTTCAGCCAGCATTCAGATAACACTATTGCATCGCATGTTATGTTCATTGTCACTAAAAGACATCTAAGCTCGTATAATCATAAATAACATACTACAATGGTATGGTACATTAATACATTATACTAAAAAGGGTGTCGTTCATAATGAAAAGTACCCTGTAATATCTTCGTATTAATTGATATGAAAAAAAAATAAAAAAAAATAATAATAATATTATGTTTGTCTATAACGTGTGCCTTTGTTGTTGAACTGTAACTATTTAGTAACTTACGTGTCAATTTTGATTTCACAGGACTTAATTTTATGTACCTATGGTACGACCACATTTCGCCAGTAATAGTTAATTCGGCACTTAAACTTACTGAGAAGTTCCTAGTGAAAAAATCCAATATTACTTGCCCGACCTAGGAATAGAACCCAAGACCTCATGTTCAACAATCGCGCTTTCGACTATCGCATTGGCATTGTGAAAAATTGTCATAAAACAAGCACGTACTAAAAATCACACAAACAAAGTGACTAAAATTGAAAACTGTTACAAACCGTTGACCTGTGCGCCACCTAAGCAATTAAGAGAAATTTTTTCCTCACAAAAAATAATTGAAAGTACAGCCACGCAGGTTAATTTTTCTTTACATTTCATTTTCTTTTTGGTGCCCGTCATTATTTGTTTGAAAGTTAAAGGTTGACGCACTATAGCAAAGTCATTCCAAAAAGGAAATGGTAAATAAATTGGACGATATTGAGTCTTAGAAAGAGGTTAAGGGTAGAATGGCGATACCAATTTTAAATGATCATCGAACTGAGATGTTGTAATAAATACACTACAATATCCGCACTTTATACTCACTGGTACAAAGTATTGATTTAAAGTACCCTGTCTAGAAAATATTAATAATATATTAAGAGCAGTAGCTGCCTTAGTCTAAATTTACACCGCCGTGGATGGGATGGAATGGAAGCGTCAATTTCGTCTCATGACATGAAAAACTCGCGACATGGAATTCTCGACAATGCGCGAGGATTCCCCGGAAGACGCGTGACCTTTTTTTTGGTTCGTATTTAGGTGTATGTTATACAATTGACATAAAGTTCATATTGCTATGTACGATGTCGCTGAAAAAAATCGCTTCCATTCTATTCTGCAGCGGTGTAAACTGAGCCTTAGCGCACACATGACATATTAATGTAGACAAAGCGTTAAGATGCCATACAGTGGCCAAAATAAATTCTCTCTGTTTGTTATTTTTTGTTTTTGGTGTAAAATTTTTAACAATGAAACACTATCGTTAAAACTAGAAACGGGATCTTTACCATGTTTACTTCAGAATCAAGTTGAGTGAAAAAAGAAAGGAAGGTTTTTGTCCTGATGTAGGACAATTTCTCTGTACATGTTGGACAAGGGTTAAGCTTAGGTTTTATAGTTAGCCGCCTACCTGATACTAACCCTCCTTTTGATGGTAGTTTACCCGTCACAACTCGGTCGACCCAATGCTTGTTGCTCTGCACTGGGTCGTAAGTTCCCTTAGTCGCCTTTTACGACACCCATGGGATGAGACGGGGTGGCCGTATTCTTACATTCGGGGACCACACGGAGTCCTGTTGTACGACAATGCAGGCTGATAATATTCATAATTTGGAAGTAAAACTATTACGTCACATCATATCAATGACAGATTGTAACCTTGCAAAGAAAATAGGGTCATTATTGTCGCCCCCATGTGGTAGTTTTATTACTACTTCTGTCCCATTACTCGTAAGGGTGTCGTCTAACGTTCGTTTTTCACGTCGCGTTTCCTTATTCGATCATAAAACTAGGGTTGTGTGGCGGACATGTGTGACTCACGACTGTTGTGAGGGAATCGATAGCAGTTACAATTTTGGTATTGTTTGAGGACGTTGGGATGGTGATTTGGGTGTTAATGTTTACTTAGGGTAGTAGATCCAGAAGGATTGTTTGGTATACAGGGTCAATCAATCAATCAATCAATCAATAGTCTTTATTTGTAAACATAGGTTATAAGTGTGCAAGATGTTACAATAATTGTTATACATTATATAGTTTCTCTATGTTTTGCCATTTGGCGTACAAATATACATTTAAAGGAGGCTTTTGCCAGTTGGGTAAATTAATCTATAGGTGGTACTAGTATTATAAAGAGGTAAAAGTTTAATTCATAATATCAATATCAATTTTAATATAATGCATTAGGTAATGTCAGGTAATGTCAATCTTTAATTAAATAAGATAATGTCAATATTAAATGGTTATGATGTCAATAAGTTACTGCTAAGAAAAAAATCTAAAATTGATATTGTCCACAGAAATGTGAGAGTTGTCATGCTTTTACAGTCATGTTACGAGCATACAAATATTTTATGTCAAAGAGATGTCATCAAAGTAGTCGCTGAGAGAGTAGTAACATTTCTGTATTAAAATAGTACACAATTTACGCTTGAAATTGACTAAATTTAGATTTTTCATTGAGCAAGGTAACCTATTAAATATCCTTTGGGCCATACAAAAAAAGCTTTTCCTCATTAAAGTCGTACCTGCATTTGGTACTTTAAGCTCTAACTTATTTCTGTCCCGTAGTTTCCTATATTGACTTTTAAAAGCTATTTCATATAGGTGCATGTTTGTTTTCACAAATACATTTACCTCATAAATATACAGAGAAGGCAAGGTTAAGATATTGAGACTTTTAAATAGAGGTTGACAGCTGTCGGTACTTTGTAAACCACACATAGCTCTGATGCATCTTTTTTGGGCTTTGAAGACATAGTCCTTATTTACTGAATTGCCCCAATATATTATGCCAAATCTTAGTGTGGATGCCACATAGCCATGGTAAGCCATTAAAAGAGATTCTAGGCTAACAATTTTAGCCAGTTTATAGAGGGCATATGCAAATTTATTGACTTTTTTACAGATGTCTTCCGTTTGAGGTTTCCAGGTCAAGTTATTATCTAAAACAACACCAAGAAATCTAGTCATAGTTACCGACTCTATTTTAGTGCCCAGGTAGTTAATGTCAAGGTTTATATTAGGAATCCTTTGATAAAAGTGCATTATTTTAGTTTTTTCTAGATTTATGACAAGATTATTATTATTTAGCCAAGTAATTATTTTATTCAATGTCAAATTTATCTCTGCTTCGTATGTATTAGGATCGTCACATTTTACTACTACCGTGCTGTCGTCAGCAAATAATACCATCGGATGCTTTATTTCTCTAGGCAGATCATTTATATAAGTTAAGAATAGTGGAGGTCCCAACACACTACCTTGTGGGACTCCGTACTTAATAATCCTACTACTAGATCTGTACCTTCTTTCGAAACCAGTGCATGGGCATATACGTTTTATTTCCAAAATCTGCTTTCTGTTGTGTAAGTAAGATTCAATAAGATTCAGAATGTTTCCTCTTATACCATATTTCTCTAATTTATTTAATAGTATTTTATAATCTACGTAGTCAAAAGCCTTTGTAAGGTCCATATATATAGCACATACGGCATTTCTTTCGTCTACATTTGATAAGATAGGGCGTATCAGATCATGGATAGCCATGTTAATTGTCCTATTCTTGCGAAATCCTTTCTGTTCATCGAGTAGAATGTTTGATTTCTCTAAGTAATTATAAAGTGCTTTATATATGACCTTTTCAAATATTTTTGCAAATATGGGTATCAAAGCAATAGGTCTGTAATTTTTCATTAGACATTTGTCTTGCTTTTTATATAGTGGAGTAACTATGGAGGTTTTGAGATTCTCCGGGAAGATACCATTCTCAATACTTAAATTAATTATATAACTTAGGTGTGGGGCTATATATTGAGAGACTGTTTTTATGACTTTTGTGCATATTCCATCACTGCCTACACTGTTTGTATTTCTAAGAGACCTAATATGATTCATGATGTCATGCGGCAAAGTTGGTTCCATAAATAAAGAGTTCAAAGTGTTTGAATGAATGGGGATTTCTTGCGTTATGCTATGATTGGAATTAGATACTTGGTTTATGAAATATTCGTTGAAGGAGTTTGCTATTTCAGTAGGATTCGTGACGATCTTTGTGTCAGTTTTTATTTCAGTTATAGGTTCTTTAGGAAAGTAGGCTTTATTCTTGTTAATTACGGTCCATGTCGCTTTAGATTTATTTTGTGCTGTTTTGATAAAATAATTATTTTGAGATTTTTGGGTTAAAGATATAATTTTTTTAAGTCTACGTGAATATGTTTTGAATGCATTTTTGTTCTTGTGAGTGGGATTAGCTCTATATTGCCACAGAAGCACACGTTTCCTTTTACTGCATTTTTTTATTCCCTTTGAGATCCACTTAGATTTTTTAGTTAATGACTTGGTAATAGTTTCGTAAGGAAAACAGAGGTCGTAAAAGCTTTGAAATAAATCCAAAAAATAATAGTATACAGGGTGTAACAGAAAAGGGTGTAACAGACTTTTCTGTTACACCCTGTATACCAAACTATCCTTTGTCAGCTGTCCCATACATTAGGGTCTGGTAGGTATTGACATTTTGTATGGGGCAGCTGATAATTTTTTCGCATTTACTATATTTGACTCAAGGAGAAAGTTGTTCAGTTTGATGGTCTGCAGCATACATATATATGTGACTATACCCTTTTTTTTTTTTTTTTTTTTTTTTTTTCCGGATGGGAAATCATCAAATGACCCCCCCCACTCTGGGCGGAGCGGAAGGGAGTGTCAGACTTGTACTGACTAAAACCCATCCATGTTCCTTCTTTGCCCTTTGTGTTCCAGGGCCACGGTATCTCTTTCGAACAGTCCCGCAGCCCTGGTAGGCATCGGCCCTTGTGGACCCCTACTTATTTGCTGACATCTCTTTGAGGCGCACGTGGAACACGAACGCGCCGTCGACACGGCCTGTCGTCATAAGACGGCCGGACGGCGAGCAAGCCCATAACTCGCCGTCCACAGGCCCGCGCCTACGGTGGCCGGGACGTGACCCCCAACGCCCAGGGCGTCTCCCGCGGCGACTGGGACGTGAAGTTCTTTCCCTCTCACGTCGCAGAAGGAGGTGACGGCTTCCCATTCCCTCTCGCTCCGGACCATGGCTTGAACAAAGGCCGCACGCGAGAGATCGCCGCCACCAATCGCCGCTACGAGGACACGGCGGTGCTCCGCCCAAGCGGGGCAGACCTCCACGGTGTGCTCCACCGTGTCCTCCGGACGATCCTCGCAGTGGAAACACCCGGGCGTTTCCTCCCGCCCGATTCGGTGCAGGAACCTCCCGAAACAACCGTGTCCGGTGAGGACCTGCGTCAGGCGGTAGGCGAGGGCGCCGTGGTGCCTCTCTAGCCACTCCTCAAAGAGGGGACTTATTGCCACTATGGTGGCGTGCCCTGCACGGGGTTGCGACAGTCGCTCTCTCCATGTCGCCATGAGATCACTCCGGAGGTCTGTCCGCTGAGCGGCAATTTGCCGCGGCAGCGGAGTTTCCTCCCGACGTAGTGCCTCCGCGCGCCATTCGTGCAGGCGTGCGAGGACTATCGCCTCCAGATCCCATGGCGGCAATCCGGCAAGGAGGCTAGCCGCTTCGCCGGAGATCGTGCGGTACCCCCGGATTAGCCTTATGGCTATTACCTTTTGGGGCGCGTTCAGGTAGTGGGCGGCTTGCCGCCTCAAAGAACGCGCCCACACCGGGGCCCCGTAAAGAGCCATGGACCGCACGACCCCCGCGTATAGCCTCCGGCAGGAGGCGTTTGGACCCCTCAGGTTGGGCAAGAGCCGCTTGAAGGCAGCCCCTGTCCGTTCCAGTTTGGGAGCCAAACGTCGGAAGTGCTCCACGAAGTTCCACCGGCTGTCGAGGACGAGTCCTAGGTACTTCAACGTCGACCCGACGCCGATGGAATTGCCGGATCCTCTCCACGACTATCGCAACCCCGCGTGTTATGTTTTCGGCCGCCGCCTCGTGCGACCTCCCTTGTGCCAGTACCAGCGTGTCGTCAGCGTAGCAAACTACGCTGACGCCGGTAGGGAGGTCGGCGCGCAGCACCCAGTCGTAACCGATGTTCCACAAGGCCGGCCCCAGAACCGATCCCTGTGGAACACCGCACGACATCTCTCGCCGGTTCCATTCTCCGCTTCGACCAGGGTAGATGACGGGTGACTATACCCTTTGTGTTACACCCTGTATAATCAATGAACAGGATTTTGCATGAAGTTTCTGCCTCTCTTCAAGCCAGTTATTGGCTAATACGACTACTCTTTGCAAGGCTAGTAGTCGACCTATGAGCCGTAACAGCTGTCAAAGAACTAGAAAGGACAGTCGTGGCCAACTGCTTACCGTCATTTCTAAAGAACGAAGGAGTCTCAGAATGAATGGTCCCATTCTTTGTCCAGTCTCGGCAAGCGTTGGTTGATATTGACGATCAATCCATCTTCCTCTTCTTCTCAAATCGATGACTCAGATTTTGTCAGACCAGTACAGCTCCTAGCAACCTGGACAGCTCTGTCGTTTGACTCATTCAAGTCAGTCGATTATACCCAATCAGTGGCCAATTTGAGTAGTTTGTTCAAAGATTTCCATATCGGCGGTCAACCAGTGCTGTTATTATTCATGTTCCTTTTACTCAATGATGACTTAATGATACCCTCAAAACATGTAAATACATCACCGTATTGATATATTCACGTAACTCAATCTTTGTGCGAGTTTAATAGCTGTCACGCTTTTCAAAAGCAGCCTATCAGTCAAGTGCTGGGTTCAAAGGCAGTGATTGATAGGAACCTTCAGGCCTTCGCTGAAATGTAAGTAGGTTTCCCTGACGAACTAGAGCGTTTAGGCACACTAAATCATACTGAAAAGCGCTTTCAGCTGAAAGGTAAAAATTGGTCACAAGTTTAATTAACTTTAGTGTTAGGTCGTGCGGCTAAAAATAACAGCCGCTCGGGGTCGATGTTCAGGTTAAGCCGCACTTGCCTAGGTTGGTCCGTGGATGGGTGACCACCAATTACAGAATTTTCTTCGTGCCTCGGAAAGCACGTTCAGCCGTTGACACCGGCTGTCATTTTTCGATCTTTGACAGTCGTTACTATTAGTCAGTAGCCCAAATTCTGACAACCTTGCTTAACAGGGGATTTCGTACTACCCAGAACTAACTGGGTTGTGAAGGTCAAATAGGCAGTTCATCTAAAATACTGAGAATGAATTGCATGCGGTCAGACTGGAAGCCAACCGAGTAGATGATGTTAGATCGTAATCTATTTACATTATTCAGCACGGAGTTAAGCTGTTTATTTCACACCACAGACAATCCAAAAACAAGTGCAAGATATAAATAATACGGGAACACGTCCATTGTCCAAGTCCACGAGTAACGAGTAAGAGTAATTTGAAGATGATAGATCTTTTTGACAGCTGGCAAAAAACAATATAGTTTCATCTTAAAATTTCACCCTCTTTGAAAATTTGTATTTAAAAAACGTCCTAGAAAATGAAAAACTATTGTCACCTCATCAGTGACTCGACAAAAGTTCCAACTTTAATATCTAGAGAGAAAAACTGGCTCGCAGTTGTCAAGCGGCAGAAATCTGCAAAGTAATGTCCCCCCCCCCCCCTTCCTCTAGCCGGGTAGAAACAGGTCAAGATGTTGGTAGGGTTGACAGGGGTGATTGCAGTATAGAAGGGAACCTAGTTTCTTCAATATAGTATAAACTTTTTCTTATATTCCAAGAAAACCTGAGAGTTGTGACTTAGTTTTTTTTTTTTTTATAATGAATGGGCTTACTCTTGACCTCAATCTAGTCCAGAAGACAGAGATGAGGTCGACGATGGAACGAGCTAACCCAAAAGAAGCCTATTAACTCGCGACTTAAATAGATTGAGGTCATATGAACTTCGGAACACCGACGCAGGCAGGGAATTCCACTCCTTGGCTTTGTGCATAATAAATGATGCAGCAAAGCGCTTCGTGCGAATATGTGGAACATCGATAAGGTATGGGTGATAACCTGCAGTACGTCTGGACTCCCGATGGTAGAAGGGAGATGGTGGAATGAGCTCGTGGAGCTCTTGGGCACACTCATCGAAGTACAATCTGTAAAAGACCGACAAACATGCAACTTTGCGCCGGTGGGCTAGGCTATGAAGCCTGGTACCAACCAGCTTATCGTCACCAATGAGCCTCTTGGCTCTGCGCTCAACAGAGTCGAGTGTGGCTAATTGGTTATTTTAGTGACTTCCGAAGTGATCACTATGCTTTAATGTGTTATTGAGTCACTCGAGCCATATGGAGTTAATGGTCGTACTTGTAGTGTACTTATACCACAAACAAACATAAAAATATTATTACACTTCTTTAACTGAAATAAAATTAAAATATAAAAAGGTAATAAAGATCTGTAGCAACCCTGTATAATCTAGACACGTGTTAAATGCTCAGACTTAATTCTTAGCCGACTTGCTAAGTGAAAATCCTGACATCCAGGAACACGAGTAAAAGGCAACCTTAGCAAAAAGTAAAAGGTGGTAAATAACCATCAACATTATCAGCCTATATATATGTATAAGTCAGTCTTACCAAGCAGTATCGTATCCAGTTACTGGGTTGTGTAGGTCAGATAGGCAGTCATTTCTTGTAAAATACTGGTACTCAGCTGCGTCTGGTTAGAGTGAAAGCCGACCCCAACATAGTTTGGGAAAAGGTGAAATAGTTCTTATCTCAAAGAAGAAACTGTTATTTTACGATACAATCGGTTTTGTATTTTTCTAAGTGTATACATTTTACTTGTGACTGTGCACCTTTATACAAATATTTACTGAAGTATCTGTCTGTATCCGTGTCTGCAGTCACAGTTTGTTCGTATCGGTCTGCCTGACCTTTTTTTTTCGTTAGGAAATAGCAGTCTAGTAATGTTGATGCCACCTTCAAACAGATGAAAGCGCTATCCATCCACCTAATCTATAGACCGACTGCTTTAATGAGCCCTCGCGGAGGTATCAATTTAAAAGGAATATTCTGAAGGTTGATCACGTATTGGTTCAATTAGTATCGTAATACCTACGTGGATTATGGTTATTTTAAAACAAAAAACCTGTGGGATATTATTTGGACTTTGTGGCACTTAATGTGCCTTTGATGGGGCAAGGTGGAGGACTCATTCAAGCGGTCGGTCTGTAATCTCTCCTCCCACTTCACAGTACAATTACTTAAGCAGGATTTAATTAACACAAACTGAACTTTAATAAAACATTCAGCTAGTTGTCGGAATACTAAAACAACTGGTGAGAATCGAAATTACCCAAGTTTACGTAATACCGTAACATAATATTATAGTTGTGAACACAGAATATCCATTCTACGTAACCGTATGCTATGCTCGCTAGCATCTGTTCTCAAAATGAAGGAATGAAACGAAGTTGGTAGGTTACCGAGTAGAACTGCAACAGTAATATTTCAGTGGATTATGTTCAGTGGATTATGTACACATAGAAAACATTTTATAATTGAATGTTTGTTTCCAATGCCTCGGATTGAAATGAAGTAAATTAGAAAGTAATAATGACAAAACAATACATGTATAATAGAACAATTTATCTGTAAGATAATAAATAACTGACTAATAAAGACTTAAACATAACTGGCGAAATGTGGGTGTACTATTAGGTACACATCTGCCTAACCCTTCTGGGATTACAGGCGTGATGTAATGTTATGTTATCAGCAAGATATCTTCAAATCATAGTATAAAACCCGACAGCTAACTATGATTGAGGAGATGCAAGTGAAACGAATGTTACCAGTCGAAAAAAAAATTAGAGCACACCAGTATTTTAGCGCGAGAAAAGTTAAGAGAGTCAGCATGCTTATTACTAGTGTTTCTGACTTCCTAGTATGCTATATATCGTAGTTCTTAGAGGCTCGTTTGAAACACCCCTGAATTGTGATGTCTAAGCGCAGCGATATTTTTTCTATGTGCGACAACTGGAAGGCCCGCTTGCACCACTAATCACTTACGACGAATATCACTAATGGAACTAAACGCAATCAAAACATAAAACACTTTCAAGAGCTGACAATGTCATTATTACTATCGAGTATTGACACTCACAACACAAGAGCAGCGGTGGCCCAGTGGTGGAGACCCCGACTTACGAGCAGTAAGTCGTGGGTTCGAACCCAGCCAGGTGCATTACTTTGTGTAATTTATTTCATCACCACTGCTCTCAAAACGGTGAAGGAAAACATCGTGAGGAAACCGGCATGTCCTAGAACCAAAAATTCGAAGACATGTGACATCTACCAACCCGCATTGGCCCCGCGTGGTGGATTATAGCCCATTCCCTCTCATAGAGAGGAGGCCTGCGTCCCAGCAGTGGGAACATTAATAGGCTGATTATGCTTATGCTTATTGACACTGACTGACTGTTTCTGCGGTTAACAATATAAAACATCATTTTGTCTTTGTTAACTTCACACAATTGACAGAGGCGATAATTCGTCTTTTGTTCTGTCAATTCGAAATTTAATAAATAGAAAGTATTTTACGATTTATGATTCAAACAGCCGTATATCACACATACTGTGGATCTTCTGTAAGTAATCCATTTTACGATAATGCAAATGTATGTAGAGATAATGGAAATTCAACAACATGACACACACATATTTTAATACGCTGTTGTAGAAATAAGACAAAGTTTTCTTTGAAACATACTGAATATTATGTATATTAGAATTCTTGTTGCGTAGTTGAGACTTGTTGTCGAGATTCAGATTATTAACTTTTGGCCTCGATTTTTCTTTTTCGTGTTTATTCTCAAGTCACGAATTATGTTAACATGTGAAAGTGAAAATTGTGCCATGTAACTTTTGTCAATTCGAATCATATTGTTAACATGATAGTTAGCGATTTATCAAAAGACTAGCTGATACCCGCGACCTTCGTTCGTTCGCGTATAAAATTTATAGCAAAATCCGGACTGCGTTTTGTTTGCGGACGACATCTCGATACTCACCCAATGTCATGATAACACAAATTTAAACAGTACCCTTAATAAAATTCTTAGCAAAATATTAACCTGGATGAACGAACACAATCTTAAAATCAACTTTACAAAGACTAAACTCATAAACTTCTATCCTCACCAAAAAAATCCTCTAAATGTACTTTTTTCTTTTAATAATCATAAAATAGAAACAGTCAATGAATTCACATTATTAGGCACAAATATAAACACCATAGACAAAAATATAAATTGGAAATAACACGTACAAAAAAAAAATGTAAGCTTTCAAAATTTTTATACGCTTTTCGTGAAATAAAAAAAAACACAAATTTACAGACTGCCCTGGTCACATACTACGCCTAGGCTTATGCATGGCTCAGCTACGGCATTATAATGTGGGGATACAGACCAGATGGACCTACACTGTTCACTGTTCAAAAGAAATTTATCTGTATCCTAGTAAATATACAACAGATACCCAAACCTCAACCTAGCTGCAAACCTCATTTTATAAAACTAAATATATTAAGTCTACCTTGTATATATACTTGAAATATGCAGATTCTCTTACAAACACCAAGACTTATACACTAAACGAGAAGACATACAAACAAGATAAACACTCCAATTCAAAACGCGACTCAACCTACCAACATCTTGCTTAAAACTATATTCAACCAGCCCTCTGATTATGTCAATAAAAATTTACAATATGTTACCCGAATCAATAAGAAAAGAAAAAAAACTCCTCTACTCACGAACAAATCTAAAAAGCTAATAATAAGCAAATGTTACTACAGTGTCAACGAATATTTAAATGATAAATCCTTGAAAAATATATATTAAACAAAAATGTTTTTAGAATAAGCTAGATTATAAGATACTTAAATGATAAGTCCTCATCTCAACGTATTATTATCTTTCTTTTGCAGTGCCCGACAGGGTCCACGATTGTTTCTTTAAAAAAAATGTCTACCACCTAAGCCTACATTGTGGAATGCAAAAAAGTATTGAGTATAAAAATATTACTTTCTTATTTGAACCTGATTTCGTAAACCATTTCAAGGGTTCTCATTTTTTTACACGGAACACTAATCTTTTTTCAAAAATAAAAGGAACGTTACTCCTTATAACATCAGCTATCCACCAATAAAAGTCCCGTTAAAATCAGTCCAGCAGCAGTGATTCGCCGGAACAAACAGGCAGACAGACAGACAAAAATTCAAAAATCATGTTTTTTTTTATTACAAGTACCCTACATGGCAATCGTTTTCACGTCGGTGTCCCTTCCATCCTGTTTACATTCAGCTATCGCGTCCAGCTAATCAAATAAATTGCGACCACTACAAAACATAACTTCACACACACACAAAGACTTTGAGAACATGTCTAATCCGTTCTAAGACATCAAACAGACACACACCTCCCTCTCTCTCACACACACACACACATCATGTCTCTTAACCGTAACAAAACACGTGCAACACAAACACCAGCATTATGCAGTGTAAAGTATGTTCCATTAAATAGACAGCTACCGTATTACTGAGAATCCATTAGAGCACAAAGAACGTCTCTCATAATTCATAGAAAAGCCATTTTAATTATAATATTGTGTGAACAATTATGGGTGTGTGTTGTGTGTTGCTTTGTTGTGTATGTGTATATGTAACAAGATGGTATTGTGAAAGTCTAAGATGAATTCATTGTATTAAGAAGCTGGTAAAGACAATGACCTTAGCAAACTAAATTGTACGGTAATAGATATTAATAGGTACTATTACTACTATATATCATGGACATTTTACATTTTAAGCAGCATATTTTAGTATGGAACATGTTATTTGGAGATTCTTTCAAACTTCATGATACTGAAGATGCAGTTTAGTGAATAAAGGAACAATTGGGCAAATTTTGAATCAATTTAATTTTGATATAGATAAAACTGGGAGACTACACCACTAGTTCACGACACCGGCGTGCATAAAAATTATGCCAAAAAATGCCCTAATTCGTTTGTGTCATTTACGAATTTTCATGGTACATTTTAAGAGTGATTATTATTTATTCAGTACTATTAAGAATGCATTAAATCTTACTTCTTGCTTCTTATAAATGTGATAGTTTGTGAAGATGGATGTATGGACGTTTGTTACTCTTTCACATAATGACTACTGAAAGAACTTAGATGTGATTTGGCACACATATCGTTTAAAAGATTAACTATTACCAGATATGATTAAGATTTACTAGATTAACATATATGATATAAATTACAGCTAATATATAAATAAATATATAAAATAATTACCTAATTTATAATTTAGAAAATATCTATTAATAATAAATAAATAAATATATAAATAAATAAATAAATATAGAAATATTAATAATAAACAAAATTAATATAAATCTACTCATAAATAATATCTACTTAAATATCTAAATATAAGATTTACTCCTTAATTTCAATATTATAATTTCAATATTATTATGTTTTTAAACAAAAAGCGCTTCATCCTCTCCTCTAAAAACTAACTTGCTGTGCCCGACAGGGTCCATAATTGTTTCTCTATAATTTACCTACCAGCCTTGTATACATTATGGAATGCAATAAAGTATTGAGTATTGAGTATTGATACTTTTTATCCTGGTAGTACGATCCCGTGGGATAATTACCAAACTCCACACAGCGAGCCGCGGGCATCAGCTAGTCACACTTAAATTCATTGTTGTGATCTTTAAAAATAAAAAAAAAACCGAATAAACAATCAAAAAGACAATCTTTTAAGGTTGGCTTATATGCACACCACATTACGTTGCACTCAACTAGAATAGAAATAACGGCATCAACACACATTCAGAAAAATCATAAAACACACCGTTTACAGAGACACACAATCACCCAAAATATTCAATCAGCCAGGTATTACCAGACACAAAGCGGGCGAACGGGAGCACCTCTTTATATCAATCATCATTACGCATTTCGTCACGAACGGCCCCAAATACTTCCTAACAAAAACCTTTAATTTCAGCGTGCCTTCACAGAGACTCGTAAAAAAACGCGACGAACATTCACCGATTCTATCTTGACAGTAAAAAAAGACTTTTTGCACATAAAACCCTGCAGATCCATATCGGTTGTTTTCTTTTATCAGAATTTCTTTAGGGACACTCGCGAGCATTAATAAGTATACAAAGTGGAAGATACACTGAGGTGTTCAGTACTTACGTCATTTTGAAACCCACATATAATAATGTTCAACGGTAATTTAAAAAAAAACAGGTGTTTCATACATTTTTACCGTGTAGATATTGCCCTTTTATAGGAAACAGCTGTTTTTTTTAAATTTACCATTAAAAATTTAAAAAAAAAAATTCTATATTAAAAATTTCTATATTAAAATTTTGTTTATACGGAACTCCTAACATGCAAATAATTAAGAGTCACAAAAAAAAATCATGTTTTTAAAAGGTTTAGGTTTGTATATTTTTTATCCGGCCAGAAGTGGTTTTGACTGTTTTTTGCAGTCAAAAGTGGTTTTAACCTTTGATTTATATAACACTTAAAAAAAAAAATAACAAGATCTATTTCATATTATTGTGTAGTATGGGTTCCAAAATTACAACAAATATAGTAAGAGAATATCACTTTTAAAAGTTTGATGAGCAAACATATAATATTATTAAACAAATTAACAATCTTAAAGTTTATTTATTAAGTAAACATATTTATGATCGTGACTGTACGTGATTGAGTTAAAATCAGCGTTTCTAAGACTACCGCTCATAAAGCTTGGTTGTTTTGCGAAATTTGTGGCTTTAAAAGCAGAAGGAATTTATTAGGCTTTAATGGCGGAGTTTTGCCAAGTTTAGTAAAAAAGTTTTTGGGTAAATTATTGATAATTATGGCTTCATTTTCTTGGTAGGCTTGGTATTTGAGTTTTGTTTCGGTTTATATATTTAATGTATTAAAAATGTGTAAACGATGGTTTTGATAAATTCCGTCAGAACTGGAAGGTGGACGCGTGGGTTCGTGATAAGTGGAAAGAGTAGAGGGGTGGAGGAGTTCCTTTGCCCAGGAATGGGACAGAAAAGGTCAGGGTTAAAATGAAAAAAAAGATGTTTTTAGTGTATCAACCTCTAGTAGTAGTCAGTGGCCCAAAAAGTCTGACAACCAGTCTTTCCAAGGGGTATCGTATTACACAGTACTAACTGGGTTTTTGAGGTCAGAAAGGCAGTCTCCGTGTAAAATACTGGTATTAAGCTGCATCCGGTTAGACTGGAAGCCGACCCCAACATAGTTGGGAAAGGGTTATGCTGATGATGATGACGTAGCAAACTTCTAGTTCTAACAGATCTTTGGTATAAAAATATCGGAAATTAAATATTAGAGCAACAGTTTCAATATACAACATTAGTTTTACTGTATGCGAAACCTGAAACATATTTCTAATATTTTTATGTAAATAATCTATGTACAAAATTTCAAAACTGTATCATGAAAAATCACAAAGTTATAGGCTTGTTCTGTTACCTGGTTGTCCGCACAAAAACGTGGTCACCGCCACGCGCGCGCCTCCAGCGTCGTCTTAAGCTCATTGATAATAATTATTTGGCAATAGATACCTAAATAATTGCGATAGGTACTTGAGTCGCTCGGTGTTCAACTTTTAACCTTTTTTAAATAATGTTGGGACAAAATATAACATGGTTTAAAAATGATTGGAATCGATTCAGTTACTTATTCTGATCTAACTATATTCAGGTTTCGCATTTACTAAAAGTAATGTTGTACAAAAGTATCAAATTCCATTTCTTAGAGATTTTCCTCTCACTAATTTGTACAAGATAATAATTTTATTTCTATCAATTTGATATTAACGGAAACCTCTTCAATTGACAAAACTATTACAGTAATTGATGTAAGAATTATTAATTAGAAATACAATTTTATGGCGGAACGTAAGAAAACACTGTGAAAAACATTTGTAAATACGGAAAGAAATAAAAGAGAGAAAATTGAGTTTACTTGCCATTAAAAACATCTTAAAAAGTATATAAAATAAACAGGTAAAAGGTTAAACACACAGGTTACGCAGGTTTAAGTGATCAAGTAAAAAACATCAAAACTTGCCTAAACCTGTAACGTTACATTTTAATAAAAAAAATATACTAAATGATGGTGAAATATAAGGATGAAATATGAAATACTTTTGGCCTCACCAAGCGAGTTTCACCCTGTTAAAATTTTCACACAACCCGAAAAATATTACTCTAAAATGTTGGTCCCAAAAATTCTCCGAGAGGTAAAAACTAGGGCCATAATACACGTAGATTATTTCACATAACAAAGAATCCAACGAAGAATTTTGGCGAGAACAAATTCTTATCTTCCACATCATTCTTCAGCGAAGGTCGGCGAAGTAAATGTCCCATTTATATTTTTGCACAACCCTTAAAATGAGCCCTACTATGTGACATGTACTCACAAATTTGTCGCCTGTGTTTTATGACAGCAAAAAGGATATTTAGTCTTGAGGAAGAACCGTTTTTTGCCTTTAAAAGTAATGAAATGTAAGTAAGAAGGGTTGGGATAAGGTATTTTGGGCTTAATTATACGGGACTTGACCTTAATTACTGAGTTAATTTAAATGTCCAAAAAGGACTGAAACAAAAAGGCATGAATATTTTATACTAGGACACGATACGTTGTAATGGCTTGAACGTATGTTCAGAAAAAGTACTTAAGTTTGTTTTCTGTAAAAACTACTATTATTGTCATCATTTCGGTCTTCTTCTTTGCAGAAGAAGAAAGATCATTTCTATTTTGTGGCCACTGCCCATTGTGGTCGAAATGACGACAAAGCTAGGTCAACGGGAAGTACCCTATAAATTTTGATTCCCTTGAGACTGTCGAAATATACGTTTTTTGCGACATAAACAGCCGTACCTTTTTTTAACGTTAACTTAGAAGTTAAATTTTTTCAAACCTTCAAGGGACTGTAGATTCGAGTGCATGGTTTTAATTTCAATTCGATACCTTTACACGTTCCCAGGATAAAGGGTCTTGACAGACAGATGGACAACAAAGTAATTCTATAAGGGTTCTGTTTTATCCTTTTGAGGTACGGAACCCTAAAAACTTGTTCAGGTCGTTTTTTTTAAAACGATAGTGTGAAATTCTTTAGAAATCTACCACCAAAGAGCCTTCAATATGTTTTTAACCTCACAGACAAAGTTGAAATCTCATTCAAGTGCTTGACATTCTGAAGCTTTACTACTACTAAAACTTTTCGTCATAGCCTCAAATAAAATTTGCATCATTCCTATAACAGAATTATTGCCAATCGTAAAAATAAAGCAAAGACTACGTAACCAGCACAAAATTCAAAATGGCGTCGTAACTTCGAGTACCTATAGTAAATGCTAAAACGTTAGAGATCCATTTTCTCTAAGCAACACAACCGAACCGCGGCAATTTTGAATGAAAAACCGCCACCGCCTTTACATACTTTAATTTATAGCTTAATTTATCAGAACAACGACTTTAGGGTAAACAGAGGAATTTGAAGTTTATATATGCTGATAATCAGACTATTTGGAAGAAAATTTTAATAAGAAGTAAAAAATACAAAAATAATACAATTTGTGTTAAGCCGTTGGTCCCGGCTGATATTTGCAGACCTTTAACTACTGATATGTGTGTACATACGTAGCCAAAACCACGGAAATCTAACTCCCAAGGCTGCCGTAGGTACCAAGGTGGAACGTAAAGAGTAATCTTTAAAAACCCAGTTACTGGGTATTCCCAGTAAATGGGATTTGGAGGTCTAGTTTAGGGTGATAGGCAGTCACTCCATGTATATGCATATGTTTTTCCTACTCCTCCGCTATTCTTTTCTAATTAATTTCGTTGCGGGATAAAATACAGTTAAATTGTTTATCTGGGACTTCGTCCACCTTCATTGTCTCGGCGCTTTTCTGGTGGTCGCCACTGTTGATTCTAGCTTTCAGGAGTTGTAGTGGTTTGGTAATAGTGTGGCGGGTTTGTCCCAAAATAAGAAAGTCAAAGTCAATGTCAAAGTCAAAGTTTTTATTTGTTAAACATAGGTGTAAAAGATGTAAGTAAATATAAAGAGATCACTATATTTTGCCGACAACGGCGTACAAATATTAAAATTATACTATAAATTATTCTTAAAAACTATGCTAACTTAATATTATGAGCCGAATTTGTTTTTTAAACATACTCGTACAAAATTATGAAAAAAGGATAAAAAAGGATCATATCCTATTACAAAAATAAAATTTTCTTAAAGAAGAAAGAAGTCACTCCATTTAAAATACTGGAATCAAGCTGCCCACGGTTAGACTGTAAACTGACTCCAACATAGGAAAAGGAAGGGCAGATGATGATAACGATGATTTAACTACTCAATCAAAACGGTTTTGGCAGCCACGGTAATGAATGTGGGTTTCGATCGATTCGACCTCATCACAATAACCCAATTGATAGGCGTCGACGACAATGACCCGATTTGACTGATTGCTTTCATAATCGTCTGGCAAATAGATTGTTAATTGCACGCAAAAATGACGCTGCGTTCGCACATTAATTTCTTTTGTAAGCCTTTGTTGACTAAGGTTTTCTGGTTCTGGTTAAGTAACCAGAACCAGAAAACCTAACCTAACTTAATAAGTATTAAGCTTCATGAGTCGTGCGGTTAACGTAGTGACGTGTGTTCATATTGGAGTTGCAGTCAATACCATTACTATCATTGTTGATTGTCTAGTGTCTTGTTTCACTTACGGCTGTTTTACGATTCAGTTACTGAATCGGCCGAATTTTTTAATTTTTTTTTTGTAAATGTTGTGTTACGCCTTGGTAGCAGCCTTGACGACTACATCATCAGCCTAGGCTATTCCCAACTATGCATGTTGGGGTCGGCTTCCATTCTAACCGGATGCAGATGAGTACCAGTATTTTACATGGAGCGACTGTCTATCTGACCTCCACAACCCAGCCAGCCAACCCAACCACCAACCCAGTTAGTACTGACGTAAGACTGGTTGTCAGGTTTTTTGACTACCGGTAAAGACTGTCAAAGATCTACAAATGACCGCCGGGATCAACGGCTTAACGTGTTTTCCGAGGCACGAAAGAAACTCAGTATGTAATAAGCGATGACCCATTCACAAACCAACCTTGGTAACCTAGGTTTAACCTAAAGATCGACCTGAGAGACTGTTATTATTTAGAGACAAGCTCCTCAAGTCTTGATGACTACGAACCTTTTAAATACTTGACCAATCCGAACCATAAAATGTTTTGAGGAATCCAAATCAAACGTTTAACGAGTCAGAACAAAATCGATATGAAAAGACCACCATGGAGCAGAGGAGCCATCAGTTTCTAATGCTAATTTCTTCCACTCATCATCATCATCTTTTCGCTCCTATCTCTTTCTACTTGGGATCTGCGCAACAATTTTCTTCTTCCATTCATTTATATCCTAGCTTCCACTGCTGGATTTAAACACTCAACCAATGTAAATAAGCCATTACAGCTGTTAGAGCAGCTATGAGCAAAATTAAAAAATTCCTGCTGAAGTTTTTTATTACATTACCTATAATCGATGCCGCTTATTACTGCCTCCATATTGAGGTCAGTACTGGTATTTCCCCATACTTTTAAAACTATTTCCCCTCATATTTAGGGTTGCGTGTAACATGGTTTTAGACAGTAATGTTTGTTTCTTATGGTGTTCATTTTTGTGTCACGAATGGGGGAAGGTTTATGGGGAATCAATATGTATGGGAAAGATTTGCGGGGTATATTATGTGCATATAGGTATATTTTGTCGGAATTTGGCTTAGGATGTATAGACGTGGACGAAGCAAAAGAAGTATTTAGTAAGGATGGTAGCAGTAGGCATTTTGTTGCTTCTGAAAGAAAGAAATAAAAAGTAGTCACTCACAGGACAAAACAAAAAAAAAATGGTTAAAATATTAATAATAAAACAAAGTTATAGAAAAAAGTGGCGCCGGTGACTGAAAAGTTGTGTGGTAATCGGTTGTCGTGGTATGGGCATGTGATGCGGAGGAATGAGGAAAATTACGTGAGGAAAGTTTTGAGTATGCATGTGGACGGGTATATGAGTAGAGGAAGACCAAAGAAGCGATGGATGGACTGTGTAAAGAATGATATGGCAAGAAAGGAGGTGTCTGATGAGATGACGAGTACTAGAGAAGAAGCATGGAAGAGGAAGACATGCTGCGTCGACCCCAAATTAGGATAAGAGCAAGAGAATGATGACATAGAAAAACGTAAACATAATAAAAATAATAAAACAAACGAAATTGGTCCTGTACAAGGTCAAAAGGGTATCTTAGCTTCTGCTTACCCAAATCGGAAAAAGGGTAATTTTATGACTTAAGAGTTTATTTCAGAAAGCTAGAGAAAGTAATTAATGGTAGAGTTTAGAGTTTGACTTCTAAAATAAAGTGTGGTCGAGTCGCCATCGACAAATGACGATATTGTCGAGGCTGACGATGGTTTTTGAAACTAATCTTGATAAAAGTCCGTACATTTGTCGAGTTTGGACAGATTGCGTGGGGTACGACATTTAAACAAGAAAATATTTTCAGTAAAAATGTAAGAAGGTATTTGAACGTAATGTGGTATATTGTAGGTATTGTACATCGCTTCAGGAGAACAATTATGTGTAGTATAGCAGAAAATAAATTATCAAACAATCTTTATTATAAGTTCTAGTTTATTCTTTTATACGCAATAGGAGGAAGGTAATTGAGTAGAACTTATAATTTCATCGCTTTTCTGTCAATTTGCAGAAGAACATCAATAATAATATAGTAATTATTAGTGGTCGTGATTTTAAATTAATGTTAAAAATAGCTGTTTGTTATTTACATTATATTACTTAAAGTCATTAAAAAATAAAACAAACACAAATTCATTTAATATAACGTGCTACAAATACTACCATCAACATACTCGTAGTCTCGTAGCACTTTCGTAGCGGATTGCTACGAAAACGCTGTGGATGTGCTACGAGACTTCCTTATTTCCAAAATATATCGTCTAGCCTTTTATCAAACACGTAAATCCGTTTTAGTTTTTGTGTTTCATCTCTACGAAAAGTATCTCATTTATATTATTACAATAAGGAAGTTAGAATTTTTTCAAAGGGCCTACAGTTTCGGCTTTCGACATAATTTGGACTTTGTACTGTCACATCACTAGTTCATCTTTCACGAAATTCCCTTTTATCCCGTGTACTGTTACGTCTTTATGGAGTAATGTGGGTAGATGGTTAACATCCTTATTTCCTAGTAACGGCGATAAAGTGGCTTTGTTGCGAGGGGAAGAATTTTTGTGTCGCAGTTTTGGTTTATACTGAAAATGATATAGAGTTATGATGTGAACGAGTTCATTTATGTAAGTACCAGCGAAATACACTGAGTGGAAGGGACTTCAACACACATACGGCAAGAAGAATAGAAATTCATCTTTATTTTTTTTTAAATTACCTTTTCCATACAATTTGACCTTCTAGATATTTCATTTTTGTAAAAAGCAGCTGTTCTTTGTTTTTTTTTTTGGACCGATGTAAAATTTCTTTGTTCGTTCGTATTTCTGCGTTTAGAATCGTTTACTAAATACATGGTAACCGTTTGTGCGTCTGTTTCCCTTCCACCCAGTATACCTACTTACATGATTCTTCGTGTAGTTCAGATATCATCATCTGCCTAGCCTTTTCCCAACTATAATGGGGTTGGCTTCCAGTCTAACCCGATGCAGCTGAATACCAGTATTTTACATGGAGCTACTGCCTATCTGACCTACACAACCCAGTTAGTGTAGTTCAGATAGATAAACAATTATTTTCACCAAGGTCATCATCATCTGCCTAACCTTTTCTAAATTATGTTGGGATCGGCTTCCAGTCTAGATACAGCTGAGTACCAGTATTTTAAATGAAGTGACTGCCATAACCCAATCAGTCAGTAATAAGGCAGATCAGACTTTCGGACTACCCCTAATGATTGTCAAAGATATTATACAAATGCAAACTGGGACCACAAGCTTAACGAGCTTTCTGAGGCATGGAGGGGTCGCCATATGTAAGGGACCCATCCACGGACCTTTTTTTTCCAATACAGAGTAACCATAATACAGTATGATTTGGGTCCCGATTCAAAAAATTACAAACCTTAAAAGCAGACCTTGAAAGCTCGTCAGCTAAATAATAAACAACCTGAAATTTTTTAGCAATTTTTGCTTTCCTCTCTAGAAAAATTATCACAGAATTGTTTTATCAGGGAAACGTGAACAAAAGGCGTCCATCACAATTTCTAAGATTAAAGGATTTAAAACATGGAAAAGTGGAATCACAGACTCTAAAACAAAGTGAAGAAAAAAATCCTACTTTGGACGAAAAAAATCGACAGTGAATTTTTAAGAGAATACTCGGAACTGAAGAAAAAAGAGGCAAAAAGGGAGTGGGAGGGATGAATGCTTAATGGTTTCTGGATGAGTAATTGTTTTGATGCTTATTGTGAGCTAAAAATAAAATGGTATGAAAATATTACATAAATCATGTTTTTAAGATGTTGGGGATTGGCTAAGGGTGAGGAAAAAGGAGATTAACGGCGCGCGGCGAATGGTTTGTATTTGTATTTCAAAATGATTTATTCATTCATTTAGCACAGACATGCGCTTATTTTGCACAATTTTCAAGTGAATTTTGCAAGTGGGCGTGAATGGCTAAATTCTTCGATTACTGGCGACGAAAATAATTTTTTCAAAAATTCAATGATACAGTTTTAGTTTTAATCAAAATTGGGCCCGAGACTCCTTTGAGTATTTTTCGCTATTCCTCATAGTTTCGGATTTGGCGACCGAAGTCTTTAACGGCACTGAGCAAGATAAGTGCATTTTTAAAGCCAGGGTCAATTTGAAAATAGAACACAGAAAAAAAAATTCTTCAAAAAAGTTTAAAACTTAATTGCTTGCACGAACTCATTTGTTACGCAAAAAACGTTTAACAATACGAAATAACAGAAAAACATTACCCAGCAAATAGTTTCGGTTAGCGGTCACAAACGCTTGAGTCCTTGGAAGCAACTACTCGTAGATCGCATCATTTGGACCCCTGCCAAGTGGGGCTACCAACCCTTGGAACTACTTCCCTGATGTTTAGGATTGACCCCTGGCTTTGTCTATCCGATGCTGATGGGTTCTAGGATAACGTGGATGGTAACAAGTTTATAAAAAGGTGTCTGTCGATTGTGCTGTTAGAAAAGGTTGGAACTAACATAGCATAACATCACGCCTGTAATCCGCGAAGCGCTAGGCAGAAGTGAATGTGAGTGTACTATTGTACCTAATAGTACACGCACATTTCGCCAGTTTTGTTTAAGTCCAATGTAATAGGGGGTGAGACTATTGCCATCAACTTTGCGCAAATTCAGATTCCGTGGCTGCTACTGAGAAATTCCTGATGGAAAAACCCAATAACACTTTGCCCGACCCGGGAATCGAACCCGGGACCTCATGCTCAGCAGTCGTGCTTGCGACCGTGCTCGTCAAACGATTTAGAACTATTTTTGATTAATAGTAACTATACTAATAATAAAAACCGACGCCTATGCCACTGGTAAAAGCTAGTAGGGCTATAGTACAATGTTTTTTTTATCGGCCGAGTATGCTTTATTCCCACAAAAACATTCAACATAACATTAAGGAAACACGAAAACTTGCTAACTCTCATAAATAAAGGGTGTAAATAGACCCTTAACATAACCGAAAGGCACTAAATACATGTTTTTAATGTAAGGTTTTTACTTTACACACCTCTACGACCTCCGTACTATTCAATCCATCCACCAGCTTGGCTTGGTTGACGGCTGTGTGAAGGGTCTGTTTACACCCTGTATAAGGAAGTTACTACCGATTCTGTGATACTATAGAACACGTATTCCGTTACAGATTGTATGTAATTACATACTGCTCTTATTTACTGTCGGGATATTGAATAAGGTAATCCTGACCATTCGCTTTTGGCTTTATTAGATGAGACTGTAATTGGTAGAAAATACGAGCATTGTTTTCAACTGTACACTATGAATAGGAAAATACACGTCTGTGTGTCTCGAAGAGAGACAGAGCACTTTGTGCAGTCACGTTTACGTTAAGAGTTCCATATAAGATGTAAACGGACTGTTCACGAAGCCGTCAACCAAGCATTCTGTACATAAAACTAAGTACACGTAACTCTACACAAAAATTGCTGGGAAATTACTTTTTTTTGGGGTGAAAAATCACATTTTACGGTAGGACTCAGTGGAACGGACTCGAAAACATTATTCTGATAGATCATCATCATTATTCTGTTCTGATTATTGTGTTGTGTAGTACGGGGGTCGTAAAGTTATTACATTAAAAACTTGTATTTAAAAAAAAAAACTTGGGAAAAAGTTGAAACTTTGACTCCCAATATCTGCGTAACTAAAAGGTTTCCAGGTACCTATGATCCAAATGCCCTTCGACTTCGTTAAGGGTATTTTTACACTCTTTATACTATTGCTGAGAAGCTTCTACTACAGAACTAGTAGTAACTACACCTTTTTCATTCCAGAGATCTAACCAATACTTCAATCCAAAGTGTCGCTACTCTATGGCTATTATACCAACGAGCCAGCCAACTATAGTAATAACAGCAGTATAGTGACTGATCTTTCACTTTTGAGCTCAAATATTTAAACACTAATCTACCCACTTAACAGCAATACCCAAATGACTAATAATCGCTATAATAATGTTCTGTTAATCCATCCTAGCAATAATTCACCAAACTACGTACTATGGCCGCATACACATTTGCGGTTGGCCCGCACGATAACTCGCGGTGTACCTCGAAGCGTCCCGCTGTGCGCGCCCAGCCTAAACGTAATACATTTAATATAACAAGCTTTGTTATAACGAGAATTGTGATTGTATCAGTGTCGAGCTGTTTGAGGCTAAATTAAAGTAAAAGCTCGTTTATTTAGCCTTTAAATGTGTTGTGCAATAAGTGGGGTGTTCTAAGGAAATAATATCACTTGCGTGGTACACATATTATAATAATATAAAAAATCCCAAAGAACCCTCTAATAATTTTAAAATGTATTAAAAATTGGCACTTTCCACATCTTTAGAGGAATCTCTACTTCGACCTATTTTAGGCTTCTTAAGTACTCGTCACCTTCTTATAAAATATAAATGTGCGGAGGCTGCGGATGTTGCGGTGGCTACTGCGGTGGATGCTGTTGCCCTTGCATCACGAACTACCCCTGCTGTACGAAGATTTGATAGAGGCACAGAGGGGGCGCTACTCCACGCAGACATGCCATGGTGTCTCCGTCAAAGATGCGCACTCAACTCCTCTATGTTTGTCACTTCCGTGCCGTTTTGTGGGAATAAACTACAACTATAAATTTAATGTCAAGTTACGTTAGGCCACATTCAAGAACTAAGCCTTCATAAATTCAATTTTTTTATAAAACGTAAACTTTGCCATAAATTGCGGGACTGTTGGGCTGCGGGACTGTACGGGCTGCGGGACTGTTTGAAAGAGATACCGTGGCCCTGGAACACAAAGGGCAAAGAAGGGACATGGATGGGTTTGAGTCAGTACAAGTCTGACACTCCCTTCCGCTCCGCCCAGAGTGGGGGGGGGGGGTCATTTGCTGATTACCCATCCGAAAAAAAAAAAAAGCCTTCTATTCTGTTAAAGATTATATTGAGGACAAAAAAGCTTGGGATTGAACTGCTCCAATTGAAATCGATATTAAATTGAATTTATACCCATTTTATTTTATTTTATTACAGTTTGACATTTTGTTTATTTTTTTTTTAGTTGACATTATTTACTTTTTTAAGTACCTATGGTATTATTATTTTTTTTGACTCTATTTACTTTTTCAAGAGTGGTTTTATAATTATTTTGTTTATTACTGTGAATATGAGGACTACGTGGGTCATATTATTATTATTTTTTAGTTTAGTTAGTTTTACGATTGTATGGCTACTATATGCGGCCTACCCAAATGTCCTTTCTTTGGTATTGTTCGTCATGTCGTTGAGCTCCTTGGATTATGAGTCGAGCTACACGATCACTGACAAATGCTTGCACTGTCTGGACATGTCCACTCAAATCTCACGGTCTCGGTCTCTCGGTCTCTCTCTCTAATCTGGTTATTTCTTCAAAAGACCATCTCAGACATTAATCTACATGGTCCTCATATGACTTGAGCAATGTCTGGACTTTAAAAGAGACGGTGACCTCTGAGTTTGTTTCGGATGTCTCTTCTCAGAGTAGTCAGGTACGAAACACCGACTCCATCTAGTTTTAAAACATAACATGTTGACATGTAAAAGAATTTTGTAAACCAATTTACAGAAATAAATATGATTTATGGTTAGGTAAAGTCGAACGCACGTCATTTGGTAACTCTTGAGCTATGTATAAAATTCGCTCTTATTCGCTCATAAAGCCGTTAATAATGTTAAACTGCTACTACTGACTTAGCATGAGTGACATCATTTTCCTCACCTTAGCGATGGTACGCGCGAATCCGCAAGGGCCTGATTATGTCACTCATTTGTATGGGAAACCAAAAGGTAACCTCAGCCTGCAAGGAAAAGACGGACGCAACCTCGTAATAATCGCTTTGGTCCTAAGCAAAGCGATCTAATTTGTCGTGGTTTTATATTGTGAGTATTTGAGAATTACCATGTGTTACCGTAAACGGCCATTACTATCAAGACGCCTTAGAATATTGATGATCTGTTTGCCATTCAATATTTTGCAGTATTGAATGGCAAACAGATCATCACAGATATAGAGCACCTACTTTTCGTCCCGGCTTAAGCATTTAATAATTAACGTGGCTACTGTCGCAGCAAGCTAATTTGTTTAAAACGTTACAACTCAAGAGTTTAGTTCTAGATTTTTAAAGAATAAAAACGTAGTCTATTTTGTATAGTAACTAAATAGTGCTTATGACGTCATAGTAGATAGTCAAAAAATTACACGCTTGGTTTTCATACGGATCGCGATACTTGCGTTAACTAGGTCTATCTATGACTGCGAAATACTTTTAGGTGAAGCTTACAAGTTATCAAAATGTACCTAGTTCTCAATTTTCATTGCTTTGAAATAAGAGCCTTCTCCTAACAAGAGACGTTAATGTCAGAAAGGATTCTTTCATGTCTTTCGCGCATGACATTCAAGCGGTGTTAGATTTCATAGCCAAAACTTTTTGCGAACAAGGGAACGACCTTTAGATGACCTTTAGGTATCTGACAAGTAAGGTAAAAGGTTGAACGTAATAATAAAATTAAGACTAGTCAGATTTTAAGAGATTATAACTCAACACGTAGATGTTCTCTGGTAGAGAACCAGAGTTGTCGACATAGTTCACAGAATAAGTAAGCTGGAGTAGCAATTAGCCGGCCATATTAGCCGTAAAACCGATGATCGTTTGGTTAGACGTGTTCTTGAGTGGAGACCGCGAATCGCGTCCTTTTGATCAAATCTTGCACCAGGTCATGGGACTCTTATGTCATTGCCATAAGGTTCAATACACGCCTACTTATTTATTTACACGAGTCTATAAATTAATACTGTTCAATAAAATAGCTTTTCCTGTCAGTCTGTGTGGCCGCTTAGTTCTTTAAACCTCAAAATTGATTTTGTTTTCATAAACCATAACCATACGGTGACCATATTTCGTTATACGAAAACATTATACGTATAATATTTCATACTAAACTTAAATAATCAATCGATTTTACCAATTCCTAAAAACCATACGAAGCAAGGCCAAAACGCAAGTGTTATAAGATATACTTCTTAAGCTTAGGAACACGCCTCGTCCGTTATTATGTACGAGCCAGTTTTACGTGTAATTTCGTGTCAAAATTATTTTTTAATATTTTTTGTCCACAATTTTCCGCATGTTGAGGGTTTATTAAAAATCGTGACGCACGAAACCGTATTGTCGTCACGTGAGGCGGGGAAATCCATTACCAGCAAATGTGGTTCGGATTGTTGGTCTAATGTATAAGCTATAGCGGTACTGATGATTATTAAAGCTTTAATTGTATGTAGGAAAGCTGGTTCTTTTCACCATCCTAACAATACCTATAAGAGAAAGAGAATAATTATGTCATTGTCTAGATAGGTAACAGCGGTTTTTTTCACATGTAAAAAAATATCTTTTATCAATATTTACTGGATTTGGTTTGAAACAATTAAGGTGTTGGAAGCAGCAAGATGTGCGTGGCGAAGGGTTCAGTTAAAAAGCTTACAAGTGAATAACCCTTTATCCAGCAAAAGACAGACATATTATGATGGAAATGATGGATGGAATCAAAACAATACATTACAATGCACCAGACAAGTTTTTTGCAAATCAACCATCTTTTTCATCCTTTACCTACCATTTTCAAGTTCACATTCAACAAATCCAATACAAGTTCCCAAACTTCATTAAACAATACACCCGCTACCGCTCATGAATTATAACATCATTTAACACACCGAACACGGATTGAAACTAGTAACGAAATTCGCCCTGGGACCGGAGCATCACCTAACTTAAAGTACGTACAAAGTTAAACCTATGTAATAGTTTCTACGTTTTATCTCACACGAAGTTTTCCGTCAGGAAATGGTCGTGTTTTTAGTTTGTTACCCAAGATTTTATTGCTGAATCTAGCCCCAGAAACATGTTAGGCAATGTTGTAGTTTTTGCTTCAGGATAATGCTTTAACTTGTTCTGTGCTGGACGAAAGTGGCTTATGTTGGGTGGCGTCGATTTCTTTGAGACTTTTTGGGCGGGTTGATTTATTTTAGCGATTTCTGAAAGAAAGAAAAAAAGAGTGGCCAATTTTTCTCAGAAAAAAAATCGGTGAGATGGCTTTATAATTCTGTACTCATTGCTGAAAGTACCCGTATTGGTATAAATTACAGCTACATAGCCATTTGATACTTTTTCACACCTAGACAATTTCACAATATTGTTTTAATTGATTGAAAAACTGCACTGTCTATATTTTTAAATTCCATTGTAGTTTATTTATTTAGCTTTACTTTACAACTTACATCTACTTTTTATCTAATATTCATTGTGTTGTGTACTTTATTTATTTTCTTAGTAATTTTAGTATTTGTATTTAAAATAAAATAACACTTTCTTCACAAAGAATAAGATTTCGAAAGCGGACAACGAACAATAAGAAAACGAAAACTTCTGCAGTGTTTCAAGAAGCATAACTTTTAGATCTGTGCCAATCCTCCAATGGCATCGCCATCGATACATAGCCAAACCTTAGACTAGATCCATAGCCATCTATAGCCATTGGTAGCCAGCATGTTACCAATCCAACTGTAGGCACGCACAGGCAAGTTAATCATTGATGCACAAAGCAATTATCCGCCTTGGTAAACACATTAAAGAGTCATGTGTAGTATTCACTATGTAATGTATTGAGATAGGTTTGGAAAGCGAGGAGTAGTGAGGATTGAAATCGTACCTAAGGTTTTAGTAATCAGAGAGAGAGAGAGGATTTTCCAAACGATAGTGTTTTGTTGATATTGATGTTTTTTGCAATCTATGTATTTCCTTAACTTCTTCAATTATTAAGATATAAAGTCACTTGTATAGTGCCACACTGGAATGGTTCGACTACATCTTTATTGTGATACTTCGAAATAACTATAGCAGTATAACAGCTACTCGTGGAAAATCTCCTCTGGATGCAATTAATTTTTTATCCAAAGTAGATGACCAATCAATGAAAAACAAACCTTATAAGAAAGATATAAGAACCAACACGTAATCATAATACAAAGGTTTAGAAACGAAAATAGCATTATAATTCAATCTTTAGCACAACGAGATTATATGTACCAGTGTATATGGTACATTTGTTTTTAGAATCACAGATATATTGTGTGGAATAACAAGCTTGTTGGTGTAGTGGTCGTAAGCGTGACTGCTGAGCATGAGGTCCTGGGTTCAATTCCTGAGTCGGGCAAAGTGCTATTGGGTTTTTCCATCAGGATTTTGTCAGTAGCAGCCACGGAGTCTGAATTTGTGTCCTGTTGATGGCAATAGACTCGCCAACTTTTACACGGGCGGGACTTAAACATAACTGGCGAAATGTGGGTGTCCTATTAGGTACTTCTCTGCCGAACCCTTCGGGGATTACAGGCGTGATGTTATGATGTTATATATATAAACTGTTTGTAATATTTTATGTAAATAGAAAATAATTGTGTTATTTATTTCTAACGACTACTCGGCGTTATCAGCGACGCCATCTACGTAGTAGCGAAATGTGTGAACGATTTTCTAAGGTGATAAAATAGTTGATACGTATGCTGGTAGGTGGCAATGGGCTTGCTCCCATTACATAGATATACAACATAAATGGTGAAATGTGGATGTACTATACAATACAGTACTACTCTGTCTATTCCTTGGTGTGATGTGATGTGTCGCCGGCTGATGTGGTTTGCACTCTTTGTATTTCCTTAACTTCTTCAATTATTAAGATATAAAGTCACTTCTATAGTGCCACACTGGAATGGTTCGACTACATCTTTATTGTGATACTTCGAAATAACCATAGCAGTATAGTTATAGCTACTCGTGGAAAATCTCTCCTGGATTCAATTAATTTTTTATCCAAAGTAGATGACCAATCAATGAAAAAGAAACTTTTTTTTTTTTTTTTCCTGATAGGAAATCATCAAATGACCCCCTCCCACTCTGGGCGGAGCGGAGGGGAGTGTCAGACTTGTACTGACTAAAACTCATCCATGTTCCTTCTTTGCCCTTTGTGTTCCAGGGCCACGGTATCTCTTTCGAACAGTCCCGCAGCCCTGGCAGGCATCGGCTCATGCGTACCCCTACTTGATTGCTGTCATCTCTTCGAGGCGCGCGTGGAACACGAACGCGCCGTCGACACAGCCTGTCGTCATAAGACGGCCGGACGGCGAGCTAGCCCATAACTCGCCGTCCACAGGCCAGCGCCTACAGTGGTCGGCAGCCACCACGTGACCCCCGACGCCCAGGGCGTCTCCCGCGGCGGCTGGGACGTGAGGTTCTTTCCCTCTCACGTCCTGCCACCTCCTTCACTAGCATGACTGCTTCGCTAAAGGAAGTGACGGCTACCCGGAATGGGTAGCCGTCACCTCCTTCAGCTCCGGACCATGGCTTGAACCAAGGCCGGACGCGAGAGATCGCCGCCGCCAATCGCCGCTATGAGGATACGGCGGTGCCCCGCCCAAGCGGGGCAGACCTCCACGGTGTGTTCCACCGTGTCCTCCGGACGATCCTCGCAGTGGAAACACCCGGGCGTTTCCTCCCGCCCGATTCGGTGCAGGAACCTCCCGAAACAACCGTGTCCGGTGAGGACCTGCGTCAGGCGGTAGGTGAGGGCGCCATGGCGCCTCTCTAGCCACTCCTCAAAGAGGAGACTTATCGCCAATATAGTGGCGTGCCCTGCACGGGGTTGCGACAGTCACTCTCTCCATGTCGCCATGAGATCACGCCGGAGGTCTGTCCGCTGACCGGCAATTTGTCGCGGCAGCGGAGTTTCCCCCCGACATAGTGCTTCCGCGCGCCATTCGTGCAGGCGCGCGAGGACTATCGCCTCCAGATCCCATGGCGGCAATCCGGCAAGGAGGCTAGCCGCCTCGCCGGAGATCATGCGGTACCCCCGGATTAGCCTTATGGCTATCACCTTTTGGGGCGCGTTCAGGTAGTGGGCGGCTTGCCGCCTCAAAGAACGCGCCCACACCGGGCCCCGTAAAGGGCCATGGACCATACGACCCCCGCGTAAAGCCTCCGGCAGGAGGCGTTTGGACCCCTCAGGTTGGGCAAGAGCCGCTTGAAGGCAGCCCCTGTCCGTTCCAGTTTGGGAGCCAAACGTCGGAAGTACTCCACGAAGTTCCACCGGCTGTCGAGGACGAGTCCGAGGTACTTCAACGTCGACCCGACGCCGATGGAAACCCCTCCTGCTATCAGTAGGGATCCCGACGGTGGCGCATTCCGAGGCCCATGAAAACACATGGCCTCGGACTTGTGCAATGCCACCTCGAGACCCAATTGCTGGATGCTCTCCACAACTATCGCAACCCCGCGTGTCATGTTTTCGGCCGCCGCCTCGTGCGACCTCCCTTGTGCCAGTACCAGCGTGTCGTCAGCGTAGTTTGCTACGCTACGCCGATGAAAAAGAAACCTTATTAAAAAGATATAAGAACCAACACGTAAACATAATACAAAGGTTTAGCAACGAAAATAGCATTATAATTCAATCTTTAGCACAATGAGATTTAATCAACGTTTAATATTTGGCGCTGACAGACAATTCGAGATGAGATTCGTCGCTCAACACAAAGCGATGTTCTAGAATATTCTGTCATATCTTGCTTTGAATATTTATAATTATTGTGTTGTTGATTCGATTTAAATTGTTCGCATATTGAGGACAAATGGGTTCCTTTTTAGAGAAAGGCTTGATTCTTAGCATAGAAAACGTAAAAGGCTGATTGTGAATGGATGGATGTATGAGTAGAGTTATAAGGTTTTCTGCCTTGTATGTGACTTTAGCTCCTTGTCTTATGAGGTGAGGATTTTGTTAGGCAGATAATATGTGGTATTTTGCTATGTTATATAGGTTTTGTCATTAGGAGTTTCTTTCTACCAGCCACGGAGTCTAAATTTATGGCAATAGGCTCGCCCCATATTACATGGGACTTAAACATAACTGGTGAAATGTGGGTGTACTATTAAGTACACCTCTGCCTAACCCTTCGGGGATTACAGGCGTGATGTCATATACACAAATTCATCTCTTCCTTTTTTAAATGCTTTTCTGGTATCATTCTCTCTTGGAGATGGGTTCTAGATAATTGCTCTTAAATTCGAGGCATTCTTTGAGTTTATATAGAATACGGTCGGTCATATCTTGTTTAAATAAAATATTATTTCTTTTCTCGCCAAAGTAATTGAAGAAATATAAAGAATTAAAATAGAATATTGGAAAAAATAAGGTCACACCGCCGACGGCGACTTTGGAGACATCCTTTAGAAATATATTTTCAGCCAACCCTTAGAAATACTTGAATTTCTGAGTAAAACAATTTCATATCAAATAAGATGAACCTACATAGACACAAGGTCTTTTAACACAGTTCACTCATCACTGCTCAATAAATGAAAAAATAACAGAAAAGAAAAGTATACATAAAAAAACGAATTTAAATAAAAAAGGCTAAAAAGTGTTGAGGACCAACTACCATCCGTATGTTGTATTATCATCAGAACTACATATTATTTCGGTTCACAATTGAAAATTCAGTAGCAAAAAAAAACAATTACCCCGTTTTTGTACCCCTAGGGGTGGACTTTATTTTTCAATTTATTTTTAAAAGGGACCAACTTTGAGATATACGCTCTAAAATAATAAAATAATCTTTAAAACCGAACTTCTCTGTAAAAAGTTACGTGTAAATAAAAAAAATATACGCGTCGAATGAGAACCTTCTCCTTTTTTTTTTCGTCGGTTAAAAATACCACCCGACTCTGATCATCACCGAAATTAAAACAACACACTTAAAGGCACGGTTTAAATTAAACTCAGCCACCTATGAAATTAAAACGCATAACATATAGAAGGAATAACAAAACGCAAGTAAGAGAACAGGACAGGGGACTGACGTCATTACCCTGGCTATTATCGTTATCCTGGCACAGTAAATTAACTTTATAATGGACTATTTTGACAACTGCTATAAAAGGTCAATTTGGTTCGAGGTCGTCACTTCAAGTCTTTGATGTTTACAATTAATGTTTTCTGGAACACCGTTTAGGTATTTCGAGTGAAGATGTTTCCATAAACGAATTTAGAGAAAATTGTGTAACTGTTAATTTAATTTTATAATGGGACTGGGTGAACCACGTTTCAAGGATGGGTCAGGATAGGTGGGCCAGAATCGTCACACAGTGGGTGCTTGAAGACGGTTGTCGTCACCGAGGCAAGCCCAAGAAACGCTGGCATGACGATTTGGACTCGATCCTAGCTGATTGGCCGAACTGGAAGAGGTGAACCACCGAGAGAGTTGGAAAGGAATGGGGGAGGTCTTTGCCCAGCAGCGGGACAGAATAGGCTAAACAAAAAAAAAACTATGCTAAAATAATAAGTCCTTGAAGTAAAGTCAGGGAAATTAACCGTTAAGCAAATTGGAAATCAACTTAAATAATCCGCGTATTAAAAAAAACAGTCTTCCCAAGGGGTATAATTTTACTATAAAGGCCGGTATTTTAAATGCATCCAGGGAGACTGGAAGCCTACCACAGCATAATTGGGAAAAGGCTAGGCAGATGACGATGACATTTTCTAAACACTACTATAAATTTTTGACAGTGGCTATAACATAGAAAATTTGCGAAGACTGTCAATATGCCTAATAATTAATTACCCTGACGGTACACCGGAGGGTAATACCCCTTTCCTTTTATATGACTACGAAAAAGGGTAACGTATTTCTTTATGACCAGACAGAAAAGGTACATATCCCTTGTCAAACACGTGAATAGAACTACTTTTTATTTATGTGATTTTTTGAAAGAAGGTACCTATCAAAGGATTTTTCTGGCATAGGTAGGTTACACGTGGCTCGTGACAGCTGTGAGCTACTGATACGCATTTAGGTACCCATGGAAGACCATTCAAGTTATACAAAACTAGTTTACGCGGATCTCTCATACAAAGCGAGGCCATTTTATACTGGAAATTTGCCGCCGGGTGTGTACCTAATTTTTTTTCTAGTGACTATAGAAAACCGTCATAAGGATGGATTTGGGTGGGATTCTGGCATAAGTCAAATGGAGAAATTAAAATGTTATCCATTACGGTTTTCTTAGTAGGTTGGTAGCTCACAGTTTGGATTTTTGCCCGGTATATGGTAATACACCCAATGGTAATCGGTTGTCGTGGTATGGGCATGTGATGTGGAGGAATGAGGAAAATGTCGTGAGGAAAGTTTTGAGTATGAATTTGGATGGGTATACGAGTAGAGGAAGACCAACTAAACGATGGATGGACTGTGTAAAGGAAGATATAGCAAGAAAGGAGGTGTCTGATGAGATGACGAGTAAGAGAGAGGAAGAAAAAGACATGCTGCGTCAATCCCAAATCAATTATGATAAAGGCAAAAGAATGATGATAGCAACACGCCCAATGGCATGACAATAATGGTCCAGAAATGTTCTTGTCTGCTGAACTATTCGAGGAATACCATCGTATACAAAAACCCACAAAATGACAGGATAATCTTCCCAAGAAACGGACCTATCAAAAATGATAGCACATCATTCTATTTTACTTCCACAAAATCACATCGAAATACATCAAAACCATAAGCCATCAGGCAACTAAATCATATACGTTAAAAGTTTTCCCTGTCTCTATATTAAGCTTTCACGTCGAACCGAAAACTTTTTCTGTACTTGCCCAACATATTTTCCTGGTCACGACATATGCCAAATATGACGTCATAGTTACCATTTTGTTACGAAACTTCTCGAAGGGAAACGGACAAAAAGGAATCGTCGTTACTTATAAAAGATTTGTGTATGTTTTTTTCTTGAGATTATTGTTTGGTCTGAGATAGTTTTTGTGTTCTTTGGTACGTAGTTTATCATCCTTATTGGTCATCGATGGCCATTAAAACTTTTCACGACGTCTGTGGGTGATTTTCAGTAAAAACGCGTTTAATAGTCTAATCGCTTTACTAGTAACTAGCTTATCCTCGCGGCTTCACTCCCGGCTTGTACGGAAAGTACTTACGGGAACATTTTAAATGTAGCCTATAACACTCGAGGAAAATGCAGCTTCCTGTTACTGAAAGAATTTTAGTAATTGTTTTATAAATTAATTAAACTTACTACTTTAAACTTACAAACAAATTTTACATCTTTATATTATTAGTATAGGTAGACTTTCGGTCATACATCGTGACCCAATGCTTCTGTACATCAAATTAATTACAACATTGTTTAATTGAGCGTCTATCGTTCATTATGTATGTCTTTCATTTTCGTTATTATTATATACATATAAAGCGTGTAGCCAGTAAAAGAAATAATCGTACTACTTTGACACTGATTTATAACTGTAACGTCGTGGCCTAGCCAAAGCAATCAGGCGAGCGATTACGCGATCATCATTTTCAAATGTCACTCGTTTGTTAAGGAAATCAAAAGAGCTCCTCTGACGACGCAAGGACTCGTTCGGGTTCGAGAAAAAAAATCTACGCAACGGTCGCCTGTTCGCATGACGATCGTATTGGTTACGTCGCGGCCTTTCGCGGCATGGCTCGCGCGTATACATCAGTATGCTATGGGAATTTATGCCATTCAAAAATTAGTTTCATATATCTACTAACGTCTGACCTTCACAAGTTCACAGAGATCACATTCTCGAGGATTAAGAAGGACAAAAGAAAGAAAAGCTTGAAAGCCCTCTAACTCTGAAACATAGTTAAATCTTTTTATCCGATAAAAAACCCGTCATTGAGAACACTGCTCACGTACACGCGTGTTAAACTCGTAAAGTCTGTTACGTATAGTCAGAGAGATAAATACGTTACACTTACGTAAGATTTAAAAGGGAATTTTCTCCTGATACTGTTACTTTTAGGATGCGTCATCCCAATGCTGGCCAAAAACCTCTCTTTACATGACTTCCAGTTTTTTTCGATCCAGGGCTAATGTGTGTATGTGTAGTATGATCGTTGGTTTTATTCAGCTTCTATCATTTGACGAGCAGAGATACAACAACAGTAACATTATTTTCAGGCTATTTTGGCCTATAGATACATACCTACCATACATAATTATGATATAATACAAATTGTGTTACTAAATAGAACCTTATAGCTATGTTAGTAACACTTCACTTGTGCACTATGTCACTGTGCGTTCATGTGGTACTTGTCCGTGGTAGCGACGGAACACCACGCCCTGCGGCCAAAAACGGAGATACGGCGAAGCGTCACCGTTATACGGTTGAAGTTACACGGACCAGAACAAAGCGCTATGCTTCCACGTTTATTGTGCAAACCGCCAGTCTGTAGAATTCACTGCCGGCGTCTCTGTATCTCCATCATTACAATCTAGATCTCTTCAAAGTTCGAGTGAATCGGTTTATTCTAGGCAAGCGTGCTCCAAACTAAGCCGCGTCATCGCTTCATTTCAGGCGAGTTGCGCCAAACGCAGCAAATAAAAAGCTTGTCCTACCATCTTCTATGAGGTTAGGGGGGTTACTATGACGTCTTAGAGCAGGAGTAATTCCAGTGTGGGAAAGAGACAGAGCTATACAGGTCGTCTAGGAAACCAGCTCTTCTTTCTCCTAAAGTAAGTCATCATCATCTGCCTAGCCTTTTCCCAACTATGTTGGGGTCGGCTTCCAGTCTAACCGGATGCAGCTGAATACCAGTATTTTACATGGAGCGACTGCCTATCTGACCTCCACAACCCAGTTAGTACTGGGTAATACGATACCCCTTGGTAAGACTGGTTGTCAGACTTTTTGGGCCTCTGACTACCTATAACGACTGTCAGAGATCTACAAATGACACCCGGGACCAACGGCTTAAGGTGCTTTCCGAGGCACGGAGGAAACTCGGTATGTAATGGGTTGTCACCTATCCACAGACCAACCTAGGCAAGCGCGGCTTAACCTAAATATCGATCCGAGCGGCTGTTATTACTTAGCCACGAGCTCCTCCTAAAGTAAGTATTGAAATGAATAATGGTTTAAACATAATTATTATTTTCGAAACCATTCTATTAAGAAAAAGGTGTTTTCTCGCAGCTAGAATCGTTATTAAAACGAGAATATTGTTACAATTAAGCACTAATACTCTTAACTTTAAGTACACCGAAAATACTAGATACGTTTCAGACTAAAATTGATCTCGTTATAGGTTACATGTTCTAGT
This sequence comes from Noctua janthe, assembly GCA_910589295.1. Taxonomy (NCBI): domain Eukaryota; kingdom Metazoa; phylum Arthropoda; class Insecta; order Lepidoptera; family Noctuidae; genus Noctua; species Noctua janthe. Next base: position 2,790,442 of record OU342556.1, on the reverse strand, counting down.
TTCTTAGGCTTGTTCAAACCGAACATGTTTTGTTAGAAAACATTGTGCTTGTTAAGAGTATTATAAGCTCTTTCAACATTTTTTTTTTACCACAACCAAATTCTCTATCAAAACCACTTTTTATAAAACTTTAGAAGTAATTCAGTGGCTAAGTATCCATTTGTTCGCTTTTAAGGCCTGCTTTCACCACGAATCGCTAAATGCGTTTAACGTGGAACGCATTTAAAACATCATGTTTAGCGTTAAACGCGTTTAGCGATTCGTGGTGCAAGCGGGTCGAAATTTATTTATTTATTTAAACTTCATGTACAATAGTGATACATAGGCGGACTTAATGCCACAAGGCATTCTCTACCAGTCAACCTTTGGGTTAAATAAGAAAACTTTGTGATACAAAATAAATATATAAAAAATAACTTCTTGCTATCGAAAATTTATATAGGCAGTTATAATGATACTAATACTTATTTACAAATAAAATAAACTAATACATATTTCGGAAACAACATTTTTAGAAATCTTGCATTTAAAAATCCACCTCATCTACAGTACATAAAGCCGTCTGTATGTATGTGTTAATCCTGTTGAAAATGTTTTAGAAATACGAATCACTTTGAAAGCAATTCCCTCTAGTCTGCGGGCCATGTGACTTAAGAAATTAATATCAGTGAGAATGCCCGGCCAAAACGACAATAAACTATTGGAAATCATTTCCATCCACCCAGGCTGTTTCTAAATTGGTTATAACTCGACTTCCAGTTGAGTACAACCAGATGCGCCTGAATATCGATATTTTAACATGGAGCCACCAGCTGACCTCGACAACTCAATAATTGAGCGATACTGATATTCTAGGGTTAATTTAAACGTAGCATATATTTGACACAAAAAATATGAAAATAATCTGACGTTTATCATATTTCCTTCGGCAACGTTTATAAATAAACCGGTTTATGTTTTGACCATGTCTTTTGCAAATAGGAACAGCTGAACAGTATTCGTGAATTCGATCCATTTGAAAATTAATCATGACCCGACTTATTTCATCGCCCAACACTAGCTCGCAAATGAAAAGAAGGAATATTCGGAATTGAAGGCCAAGCTTTTTGATTGGAAAAGCACCAAAAAAAGAACTTTTAGAACAATAGTAATAATTATTCACTAAACATCACTTCGAAACTCGATGTGTCGAAGAAATAATAAAAATGTTCTTTCACAATAGTTACAGATTTATCTGTATAATATAAATCATCTGCCTAGCCGATGGACCCTTTCGTAAGACTAGTTGTCAGACTTTCCGGCCACTGACTATCTGTAACGACTGTCGAAGATCTACAGATGACAGCCGGGACCAACGGCTTAACGTGCTTTCCGAGGCACGTAAGAAACTCGGTAAGTAAGGGGTGCTCAACCATTCACAGACCAACCTAGGCAAGCGCAGTTTAACCTAAAGATCGACCCAAACGGCAGTTAGTATTAATTAAGCTCCTTTGTTTAATAATACAAATGTCATAAAATCAGCACGAAGTGTGCATCTCAAGATTAACATTAAAAAAGCAATAGGTACAAAATATCATTTAAACTACTTAACACACTTTCCTCAACTAAAGTACAAGAAATGTCTCGTAATAAAAGACATTTTCTCTCTATTACTTTGAGCAATCTCGCTCTGTAGAATTTGAGCGATCTCACTTTGAAGAATTTCTCGGAATCACATTCGATTTGTGTCAGTTCTAAAGTGTTCTTATTTTTCCTTGATCACATTTCTAATTAACTGCAGCTTTTAACTGCAAAATTACTTAAGAGTTTAATAATTATTTTAATTATTCAAAGAGACTTTCCTAATAATTTCCGATAAGTAGGAGAATTTCTCTTATATGTTATGATTGGTTGTGTCGAGAGTTCCATTTGATCTATAAATGTTGCACAAATATTTTGTTCCTTGTTATACTTTTCTAATTACTGCTCTGCCGATACTTCCAATCTTCGTATCTTCATCAAAAGATGAAGAAAGCTTCATTCAACGTTTTATAGACTACCCTGAAGTTTTATTATCGTTGGTTATTTATATTAATTTTACGTGTTTTTTGAGAGCGGCGGTGGCCCAGTGGTGGCGGTCCCGACTTACGAGCAGTAAGTCGTGGGTTCGAACCCAGCCAGGTGCAATTACTTTGTGTAATTTATTTCATCACCACTGCTCTCAAAACGGTGAAGGAAAACATCGTGAGGAAACCGTCATGTCCTAGAACCAAAAATTCGAAGACATGTGACATCTACCAATCCGCACTGGGCCCGCGTGGTGGATTATAGCCCATTCTCTCTCATGGCGAGAAGGCCTGTGTCCCAGCAGTGGGAACATTATAGGCTGATTATGCTTATGCTTACGTGTTTTTTTGTAACCCGCGTGTTCAATAATTCCCGCTCTTTCTCATTGAGAAGAAGTCTGTGTCCCAGCAGTGGGAACATTATAGGATGATAACGGACGTGTTTTATAAAGGCATAACCTCATAGTTGCAGGATCACTTTTATCTATCCAAAAACCACAGAGTAAGTAGGAATCCTAAATGGTCGCCAGTTCCGTCAGTGAAGCGACACGAGGAAAAACCAAAATGGCCTCCACTGAACCGAATGTAACATTAACTTTTCTTGCGAAATTGATGATATCCTGAGATTTAGGGTCATCAGCTGTTACGCTACATTGACCCGGAGCCACAAATTAATTTACTGACTTGGAAAATACAGAGCTTTTGTTTCAACTGTAGGAGATATTGGGCAAATGGAGGAATGGCGAAAATTTTTTTCTGTAAAAGTAATAGACGTTGAAATTGTTTAGTCTGTCTCTGAATGGAAGTTCTGTTTCTTTCATTTCAAAAATATTCCTACCGTTCAGGAACAATATTTTGACCTTATTTCTTTCATTTTCGCAAATATAAGTTGCCCGTTGGTTTCAAAAGAATTATTTTCTGTAAAGGACCTTTCTTAGTTATTAAGTCTTTTATAAAAGACACGTGTACTTTCGTTTATAAGTAAGAAAAAACTAAAGTTATTGAACTTGCAATATCAAGATACACCATAGTGATTTTTTTTAAGTAGGACTATTCTATGGGGAAATCCGAATCTATAGAAGATTCTGGAGAACAGTGTTAGAGAAGTTTAGCTCTTTTTAATGAAAAAAATTTTGGCATGACAACATTTTTGGTCAAGTGTGAGTTGTCCATAAAAATCTGTGAAAAGGACCAATATTTTTTAAGTGTAAAGATCATTCATTATTTTATTGTCTACCAAAATTATTTTCATAAAAAAAACTAAAGTTTTCCGAGACAGTTTCTCGGTATCTCTTATGATTTTTTTTTTATATAACTCAATAAAAATGAACACTACCACCACAAAAAAGACGCTTCAGTTAACTACAATATACATTGACCGTCTCGCTCAGTAATTAAAATATCTATTGTTTTAAAACCATCGTTGGTTAACGCGCTTTGTGCTTGCTAATGGGTTTTGTGACGTCATCACGAGATTGGTTCATTTTTCGTGATAGCGCTAATGAAGCGGTGTATTGGTGGTTTTATTTTGGTTTGGAACTCTGGATGAGTTCCAGAGGAGCTCGTGGCTCAATAATAACAGCCGCTCGGGTCGATCTTTAGGTTAAGCCGTGCTTTCCTAGGTTGGTCTGTGGATGGGTGACCACCCATTACATATCGAGTTTCCTCCGTGCCTTGGAAAGCACGTTAAGCCGTTGGTCCCGGGTGTCATTTGAAGATCTTTGACAGTCGTTAGGTAGTCAGTGGCCCAAAAAGTCTGACAACCAGTCTTACCAAGGGGTATCGTATTACCGAGTATTAACTGGGTTGTGGAGGTGAGATAGGCAGTCGCTCCATGTAAAATACTGGTATTCAGCTGCATCCGGTTAGACTGGAAGCCGACCCCAACATAGTTGGGAAAAGGCTAGGCAGATGATGATTCTGGATGAGTTCCAGAGCAGCCAACGAGAGGGTTGAATTTGAGGTTATTGACCTTAGAAGGTCATGACTAGATGGGCAAGAGCATATTGCAATCTGTTTTGCAATTACTATTATACACCGTGACTTTTAAGTCGTCTAACAAAGGTGGTCCACTCAAAGTTTCCGATATAAAATACCTCTAGGCACGATTTTTTTTTTTTACCATTTATTAAGATAGAAGTACAAAGAAAAATAAAAGAATATATTAGAATTATGCATACATGTAATAGGGGGCGAGCCTATTGATCAATAACTGAGCAAAAATTTTGACGTCCCCGGCTGTCATTTGTAGATCTTTGATAGTCGTTACAGGAAGTCTGTGGCCCGAAAGTCTGACAACCAGTCTTACCAAGGGGTATCGTATTACCCAGTACTTACTGGGTTGTAGAAGTCAGATAGGCAGTAGTTTCATGTAAAATACCGGTATTCAGATGCATTCGTTTACACTTGAAGTCAACCCTAACATAGTTAGGAAAAGGCTAGGCAGATAATGATGAATCTTTCTTTCTTTCAATTCTACAATATTGACACTTTGTCCAAGCCCTCTGGGCCCGTAACTGTTAGCTAAATTAAAAGCAGTATAATTAAGAAATATTGCTGTTTTCATAACGTTATTGTTTTTTTTACGACGCGACTTACTGATAACAATAACAAAAATGGCCGTTTTGGACAGTGGCCAAGCTTCGACTGTGAAATGTTATTATGTCCATAATAAAATATGTAGTTATAAATATAACCATACACTATAATATTACAATATTATCACCCGAATAGGAGTATGTATCTCATCACTTGGAACAATTGTGTTATGGTGGAGAATACTTGAGAACGAACTTCTAACTTACTTGATACTTGATACGAAGGTACCTATAATGAAAGAGCTCATCCCCTGAAAGGGATTTGTAACAAGAAAATTGTTAGTCTATTGGTACACTTTATAATACAGCTGTTATGTTGTATGTGTGTTGTGTGTGTGTTGTGTGTTGTTGTTGTATGTGTGTTGTGTGTGCGTTGTGTGTGTTGTTGTGTGTGTGTTGCATTATGTGTGTGTGTCCCCAATATTGTTGGGAAAAGGCTAGGCAGATGATGAATGTTGTATGTGTAATTAAAAACACCCTTTTATTTGAATATCCGATCTTGTTTTTTCACAATCAACCTATTACGTTCCACTGCTAGAGCACAGGGCCTCTGTGAAAGGCACTGGGTCATAACTTACCATGTGGGTCTACGTGGGTAGTTCGGGTTGGTCGATGTCACATTACTTCGAATTTTTAGTTCTAAAAAGTATCGGTTTTCTCACTACGACCTCAACGATGTTTTCTTTCACCGTTTTGAGAGCAGTGCTAATTAAATAAATTATAGCGCTGGTTCGAACTCACAAATTCCAACTCGTTATGTCGGAGCTGACACTGGTGGGCAATGGCACTGCTCTGAACTCGTAATATCAAATTAATATTATGGAGGCTGCGCTAAGGTAACCCGCGAAATTCAAATTTTATTAAGTTTTTTGCAATTTGCTTTTTCATGAAATTGTAATTCAATGGGATAAATGAATGAGAGCAGCGGTGGCCCAGTGGTGGAGACCCCGACTTACGAGTCGTAAGTCGTGGGTTCGAATCCAGCCCGGCGCATTACTTTGTGTAAGTTATTTCATCACCACTGCTCTCAAAACGGTGAAGGAAAACATCTTGAGGAAACCGGCATGTCCTAGAACCAAAAATTCGAAGACATGTGACATCTACCAACCTGCACTGGGCCCGCGTGGTGGATTATAGCCCAATCATTCTCTTAGAGAGGATGCCTGCGTTCCAGCAGTGGGAACATTAATAGGCTGATTATGCTATGCTATTATGCTAAATGAATGAATTGAGAAGGTATTATAATTCTGTTTTATACGTGTTACGGTCGCAAATCATATTTTGTTCAAAATACAGCCTGACACTGACCTGCAAATTGCAAAAAACGTAATAATATTTGAAAATCGCGGGTTACGCTGGTGCTCACACATTAATATCAGAAATTCGTTTATCAAACGCCCAATATAACTATCCAGTGTAATACAACACCCACGTATAAAATATCAATATCAGCTATTAATAACTTTGTAATTCAATTAGTAAGTTACCGTAGTAACAAATAACGAATCAACACCGTACCGCACAATAATTATAAGTTTGGAGGAGTTGCGATACCGAGGTGGAGCTTGTAATTGATGATAAAATGTATTTGTTTGTTGAGTAATACGATTGAATTTTTCTCTAATTTGTAAAATATAACATCACGCCTGTAATCTTCGAATGGTTAGGCAGAGGTGTACCTTATAGTACACCTTTATCCCGCCAGTTAAGTTTAAGGGGTGAGCCTATTACTATCAACCGGGCACAAGTCCAGACTCCAGACTGCTACTAATAAATTTCTAATAGAAAAAATCCAATAATACTTTGCCGACCGGGGAATCGAAACGAGGACATAAGCAGTCGCGCTTGCTGGTCGAAAGCGCGACTGGAGTGTTTTGTCATAAAGACAAAACACTCCAGACTCACAGACAGACAGACAGTACTCAAATAATTAAGTTTAAATAGTTATCGTTAAAAAAAACTCCAAGTCAGCATGCTTCGTGTAACTCGCTAAGCGACTTTTTTGTCTTTGAAGAAACACACTGCTATCATAGCAATGTATAAAGTAGTCCTCTCAAGCCATAAAAATGATTTAACACAGCAATTTACTGATCTTCTCATGATTCATGCCTTCTTCCTTATGTCCCTATTAGGTATCATCTCAATCAGACACAGTCTATGCATCATTCCTTTTGTTCGTCTTTCTGACTTTCTAAAAACCAATTTAAATGGTTTTTTATCTCACAGATCCAAGAGAACAGAACAACTAGTAATGCTGGAGCATGTCCAAAAAGACAATGGTAAAGTTAAAATTTTAATAAATTCAACATAAAACAAACTGATTATCATTCCACAGAAGCGAGTAACGTCTGACCTAATTCCTAGCTTCAAATACGTGTGCCTGAAAGTTTCTTACACGACATAATTCACGATGCCAGGTTTTACAACAGAATAAATTTTGGAAAACTTCCACAAGATTGTACTTAGTCTTCGCTTAATAATTTACGAATACATTTCCTTTTTCTTCGAAATTTGTGTTAAAGAATTTAATATGGGTGTATAAAGTGTGCTTCTCACTTGTTCGTATCCGTACATTCGATTCGGCATTATTGGTTGAACAAGAAAGCCGACTCGATGCAATTACTACTCATATTAAGTCTGACAACCAGTCTTACCAAGGGGTATCGTATTACCCAGTACTAACTGGGTTGTGGAGGTCAGATAGGCAGTCGCTCCATGTAAAATACTGGTATTCAGCTACATCCAGTTAGACTGGAAGCCGACCCCAACATAGTTGGGAAAAGGCTGATGATGATGATGATGATGATGATGATTAGGTATTCATGCAGACTCTGCCCACTGTGCAGAGCCTTTTTTTTTTTTTTTTTTTTCCGGATGGGAAATCATCAAATGACCCCCCCCACTCTGGGCGGAGCGGAAGGGAGTGTCAGACTTCTAAACGGCCCAGAGGCTGCCTCAAACAGAGCAAAGTACTTTGATAACCCAGATTTTTTCCATGAGATAGTAACACCAAGACGACCAAGGCGTCGCTGGCCTTACTCGCAGAGCTGGGAAGGATCGAATGATCAGTTCTCCCATCCATACCCAAAATACGTGCTTTGGACGTGAAGTTGCGGTCACCAACCCGTTATACAATGCTATGCAATAGGGTTTCATTTGGCATCCGTCATCTCATCATCATCATCAGCCTACAACAGTCCACTGCTGGGCATAGGCCTCTTTAATTGCACGCCACTCAACTCGATTCTCGCCAATTCTCTTTCTTATTCTTCTAGTTGCTATCAGCCACCCTGCGAAGATCATCGCTCCACCGAGCCTGAGGGCGTCAAATCTTACACATGCCGATTCGCGGTCTCCACTCAAGCACACGTCTACATCACCGGTTATCGGTTCGGTCCGTCATCTACCTCAGATTAATTGTGTTCGGGTTTACTCTTCATAATTCGAGTTAACTCTTACACCTTTTACCCACACGTGTATCTAAATTTACTTTTTCAATTTTACTCCAGACTTAGGCGGTCATGCCGACTCGAACACGTATGTAAGGCCCCTTATAGACTTCAGTCAATATACATTTGAAAATAGACGCCCACAACACTTTCAAATATTCATGATTGATTGAACATCGTGACATTTTCAGAAAATTGTTGACAATCCAAATTGTTATTTGAGTAGGGACGTTTCCAAAGTTCTTTAAAAAAATCAGGTATTTTTGTCATCGGCCCGAAAAAAATCTTTATATCTTAGCTCCTGCCATCTCGCTTTCATTCATAATTCATTTAAGAGGAGCATTAATAGACACCAAATAACATCCCAGAAAGAGTAGGCAGACACTTAAATATAGTATGTAGGCAGAAAGGTACACCCACATTTCACCAGTTAAGTTATTAATAAGTCTTCTAATAATAGTGGAGGAGAAACTATAATTATGAAACATCAAAGAAAAATGTTTCAGCAAGAATTCTATTTTGGACTGCGTTACAAAATAAAGGGTGTCAAATTATGTTAAGGATATAATATCACGCCTTTTTGTCAGTTTCAGTCAAAGTTGATCCATAGTACACCCACATTTTAACAATAATTTTTAAGGGGGTGGGGGGGGGCAGTAGGTGATTGTGCATAAAATAAAACATAACATAAAATCACGCCTGTAACCTCCGAAGGGTTAGGCAAAGGTGTATATATACACCCACATTAAGCCAGAAATGTTAAAGGTAGGTAGGGGGCGAGTCTATTGCACGAAGTAAAAGTTCCTTCAAAAACCACACTTGCTTGTACTTACCGATATCGTTACAAATAGCTAGCAACATTATTGCTACACAACATGTGAGTACAAGCGTGAGGGATGCACATAAAATGTTGTACATTGTACAGTCACGAGCATAATAATGCGTACAGCATTACATTCAGTGAAATTCAACATCAACGTTCGTCAAATCTATGGTACAATTTTTTTGCATGGTCTTTTAGTCACAGAATGGTCTTTCGTGGTTGTCATAGTAAAATAACATTAAAATCAAACAATATTAAAGTATTTTATGGTTTGCATAGTAAAATAAAACTCGTGAGAAAATCTGAATCTAAAGAAACGGTCGAAACAGTAGGTACGAATTAATTGTGAATGCGGCTTCGGACATCGAAGTCTGTCAGAGAATAATGTACTGAAGAGTTTGTCACACAACCGTTCTTCTACCTGGCCGTACCGGTTCGACCAAACGTTAAGTGAACACGATATTTTTGCTCATAACTGTACATTTCAACCCTGCAACGGCTAGGTCTCTAAGACCGTGCGTGCCTGTAATTACGTGCGTGTCGCTAACTACTAACAACTACCCTCTCCGCGGAAAGGGTTATGTTGTATAATTTCTTCTAAGTAGCCTTATTGTTTAATAATAGCATTAAAATTGGATAATTATTGTTGTTATTTGAATTCGATTTCAATTTGTTTTGTAACGTACAACACGTTATTTAAGTGTTTGTCGTTTATATTTATGTAAAAACGGATAATGATAATGAAGTAAAGTGGAAAATATTTATATAACGTAGAATGTGTTTTTAGCTACGATAACACTCGAGGAGCACTTGAGGAGCTCGTGGCTAAGTAATAACAGCCGCTCGGATCGATATTTAGGTTAAGCCGCGCTTGCCTAGGTTGGTCTGTGGATGGGTGACCACCCATTACATACCGAGTTTCCTCCGTGCCTCGGAAAGCACGTTAAGCCGTTGGTCCCGGGTGTCATTTGTAGATCTTTGACAGTCGTTATAGGTAGTCAGTGGCCCAAAAAGTCTGACAACCAGTCTTACCAAGGGGTATTGTATTACCCAGTACTAACTGGGTTGTGGAGGTCAGATAGACAGTCGCTCCATGTAAAATACTGGTATTCAGCTGCATCCGGTTAGACTGTAAGCCGACCCCAACATAGTTGGGAAAAGGCTAGGCAGATGATGATGATGAACAAAATAATTGCGATAATTCTCGATTTAAGTCCTATTTTTATCTAAAAAAATATTGATACACAGAAACCTTTTTTTTTATAAATGCGGAGTAAAATGACAAGCATTATAAGCCTCGGATTAATCTTATACGTAATGGCTGCAAAAATACCCTTAACGAAGCTGAAAGACGCAGGTTCTCCCCGTCATTTCGATTATTTTGTTTTTGTTCTGGATCATACCTGGGACCTGCTAGTTTCGGAGATATTGGAGGTCAAAGTTCCAACTTATTTTTTTAAATACAAGCTTTTTATGTTATAACTTTAATACCTACATGACCACGTTACTATTCAATGCATTTATATGTGTAATGTTTTGAGTGCGTTACATTGAATTTGAGAGCGTTACCATGAAATTTTTAACCTATAAAAAAGGCGTTACTCCGCAATCATTTTTGCGTAGAGTTACGTAGTTTCATGTTTACATGCTTGGCTGTCGGCTTCGGGAAGGTTTCATTTACAACTAGTATTTATTCAGGATAAAGTTAGTCATAAATTTACTCCGTGATTTTAATAAGAAAGAAAGTGTCAAATTCCATAGTCTGCATACATTTTGATGAAACATTGTAGTAATTTACGACGGCAAAAGTTACTAAAACATTGAGACCTCTCAGAATTGAAAAGAAAAAATTCAAGGCACAAATGGACGTAAACAAAAACGAAATAACGAAGACGTCTAATTAAAAATAAACAATAACAAAGTAGCAGCAATAAGTCTTCTTAAGAACAAGCAGTAAAAAGAAAGGCCAGTCAATTAGGACCTCCATTGATGAACTATCTAGAAAAAGTGCCTGGCTTTAAAAGGTAGATACAATTCCATTTCAGCGAATGAGAACAAATGACTAACGAAATGGCTGAGGATCGAAGTTTCTAGAAAGCTTGGTTCAGTACAAGAAATAATTTAACGGAGGAAGGAATCTTGATGCAGAATAATAAATTATCTGAACTTAAGGTTTTTGTTAGGCAATGTTTTGAGCTAATGCCTCGCCTTTGCGACCAAGCAAAGCTGAGGCACTCACTAGAAGTTAAAAGTTTACCATGGATTCGGCACATGATTCAAGAAACCAAAAAGATGAAATTTTAGTTAGTCATTAAACAAAAAAAAATTATACAAAAATGCCTACTTACACAGTCAAATTACACACCTTTATACGATCATACATATCTTTTGTATAGAACACTAAAACTATGGTAAAAATTTACACTCGCCAAGGAACATTGTGTCATAATATGTAAACTTTACCATAATCACCGTGTATACTAATCCGATAGTTAACGCAACTAATATTTTATACTCTAGAGTCCACGTTTTATTGTTCCAACATTATGTTATACAAAATTCCGGTCACATACAGCCACACCCAGACATATTTTATGACAGCTAAAAAAATGGAATCATTGAACGTAATTTTGCATCCAATGCAGTGAATATCCATTATATTTTGCGCCGGACCTAAAAATGATATTTTATGATACTTTCTTGTTTACTGTAGTAAATGGTTGTGATAGTGAGGGATTTAAATATTAAAGTGATGTTTTTAGGGATATGGGCTTAGAAAAATAAGCTTTGGAATTGGTAAATCCATCAATAAATGGTATAGACTACAAACTGATGTATATTTTGAAGTCACTGTGTGTCCACATTGTTGTCATTTTTGTTTGTTAAGGAACTTGATTGTTGAGCAAATTCTGACAGCCCGACTAGGTACATATTATCAAATTGCCAGATCGCAAAGTTAATTAATTAAACTCTGCAATCCAACGTTAAAGAAACGGTTGAGGGTAATAGAGGCCAAATTCACAGGAATTTTATTGTCAAATAACACGTGGTAAAATAATAATTATTCATACCGTCACGCCAGTAATCTTTGAAGGACCGGACAGAGTAGTAGAATTAGGGCCGATTTTTCAATCCTCAGTTAAGTCATCGAATAGCTATCTATCGTGTAAACTTATTTGTCTGTTTATCAAGCGAATAAATATTTACAATTTTTCAATCGTATATTATCTAGAGAATAGCTATCAGTGGTATAAGCTAGCCAACTTCACACTATTGATGTGCAAGCGAGATGGACAGATGCAGTATTTAACGTGATAGACAAGAATAGCAACAAAAGGTGATTTGACATTTGTCGTTGTTTGCTATACAGTTCATAGTGTCCACGCCGTGTTATTTATTGTTAAAAATATGGGATTTGTGTTCTTTTGTGGCATAAAAATGGATCAGTGCTACAAACTTCAGTAATTGGGAAGTACGATTATTGATGGAATTAGTGACCAAAAACCTGTAATAAAAAAAAAATGACGCTGAGACCAGCAAAAACTTTGAATAGTAATAATAGGCAAAGTTGATAGGGCACATAACGATATACTGATAAATATGTTGACTGTTATATAATGATAAAATCAAAAATAATTTTAATAATGTTTAATCTAAAATACCAAACAACCAATTGTAAGATGATTAAGATCTTATTTCTCTATTGTAAACAATGACAGAAATAAAAGGTATAACATTTTTTTTTTAAGTAGGCTGTATGGTATCTTTTTTCAAGCGAAATCTCCAAAATTCATTGTGCTCCCATGTATTAAAATTATTAAGCCTCTCTCGTAAAAGTCGTTTTTTACTCTCAGATGGTTAAATAATTTAAGATTTCACGATCTTTCTAGATTTTAAGTCATTAATTATTTCAAACACATCCATCATAACTATTTATAACAAACCACCGAACCTATATCGTTTTACCAAAACGCACAAAACGACTGAAAATGTCCAACATAACCTAAAATGTCACACTTATCGGGTAGATAAAACCCTAACTGGCCCTCAAAGTAGCAGGTAACTATATTCCTCCGTTAGAGGCTTTATTCGACAGTTAACTACTATCTGACCATTGAAAAACCAAGAATATGGCTATTCAACGAATAAAGGCTATCTGGTTGTTTATCTGAGGATTGAAAAATCGGCCCTTAGTAGGTAAGTTATTATTAAAAACAATGATATTGCGTCTTGTTCTAGAAATGAAACCTGGAGACGAAAGAACATAAAACAGGTCCATTTCGATCCGTCAAAGTAGGTACTGCCGAGTTAATTGACGGCCTACTACTTTCACCCTTATGCCTTAAGTAATAAAGTTGAAAAGTGTAAGTGGTATTTTAAATGTACTGAGAAGCTGATATCTCTGGAGGAGCTGGCAACTTTGCATACTGATTCAAGAATAAAAGGAAACAGTGGATAAATCTCTTATCGTCTCGCGCAATTTGTTGCGAGTCAACTGAGCAAAAAGGGTTAGGTATATTCTATCGTACCTGGAACACTTGGGTTCTGTCGTTGTAAAGATTAATATTGGAACTGTCGAAATATGTACAAGGTAAAGTTTAATTATCTAGCAAAACTCTGCAAACATAAATACAAAAATTGAGAGGCAGAGTTTACAAAGGGAAGACGATATCCAAACAGCCGGTGTAACTTGGAGGAGGATGACCCTGGACAGGAGAATGTGGCAAACTCTAGGGAGGGCTTTGCGGAAAAGCTGTACAATATTTATACCGATGACAAATAAAAATTAATTGTTAACAGATAAGTTAATAATTAAGTAAATAGGTTAAGTATTTTTATATTATATTTTTAAGTTTGTTTTTTTTTTTTAATTTAAATACTTGTATAACCATGTTACTTCGAAACCCCGGTATGCAAACTTTTAATTAGATTATTATTTTAAACAAAACCAGCAGTGGAACAGTTGATGTTTTTTTATTTATTTGTTTTAATAACAGATGAAAATTTTCTACACTGATCTAGAATCAAGGTGTTGAATTCGTGGTAAATGTGTGTGCGATATCTCTTACACCGTGATTCGTAGAACTTAACGAATTTGAAATCTTCATTATACTCCAAAATGTAATTCATCATCATCATTCTCCTGCACTTATACCAATTTATTTCGGATCGGTGCAGCAAGCCTTCTTTTTCCATACTTCTCTATTAATCGTCATCACAGCAGTCACCTCCTTTCTAGCCATATCACCTTTCACACAGTCCATCCATAGTTTCTTTGTCTTCCTCTACTTTCATAGCCATCTACGTTCATTTGGAAATGAAATATTAATGTTTGAAAAATGTAACGGAAAATGGTACATTTCTAAGACCTTTTTATTTATTCAGGTCTGAAATTTTCAGAACTGCAAAACCGGAAAACTCCAACCGGTTATTTGAATACGTACAGTTAATTATTAAATTCTCATTTATATACTTTACTTGGTTAATTAGACGTGGGTTTAATTGATAACGTAGCTTTAGGACAGTCGGTGTTAGGAAGTTTTTAATGATAAAATTCCAGAGTTGAGCCGATATTGAACGATGAAAGGTTAATGAACGGTGACCGTATTTCTGACGGTTATTAGTATTATATATAATTAATGGTAATTTTCTGAAAAAATACAGGGTGTAAACAGAACCTTCACGAAGCCTTCAACCAAGAATAATTATGTATATCAAACTAAGTAACTTTACGCAAAAAATACTGCTGGCTTATTTTTTGGGGTAAAGAGTCGCGTTTTACGGTAGGACTCAATGTAATGAAAACATTGTGCTGATTGAATAGTACGGGGGTCGTGGAGGTGTTTAAAGTAAAAATCCCACCTTAAAAACAGGTATTTAAAAAAAACTTGTGAAAAAGTTATAAATTTGACCCCAAATATCTCCGTAACTAGAAGGTTCCTTGGTATGGTCTAAAACAAAAAAAATATCGCAATTACGGCGAGAATAAGTACCTTTCGAATTCGTCAAGGGTCTTGTTACACCCTTTATAAAAAAATAGAAAGAAAGCGTTACTACATTGAAACACAACACAGGTACAAGGTCACCTTTTCAGAAGTTATTAAAAAGAAATATTGATGAAACTACCTGGTCCAAAAAGTTGAATAATAGCACTACTTAGGTAGGTGCCTACTGAGACTAAAATTAGTAATTGCCATAACAATATTCTGGTAACCTATCAAGTTTCTCACGGTTAGGCAGAAGTAAAGTTAATAAAGCTAAACATAAAATCATTAACAACGAAATACATACAAAGCTCCAAGATTTTCCACCAACCAATTTTCAATTAAAACCACGTTACCGATACTAAAACTGAAATCCGATAACATAAAAACATTAAAATCACTCTTGAATTGGATGTACCTATTGTTTTTGTGCTGTACACGGATGGGTCGACAGAGGGTCCATCTGACCCAATTAGAGTCTTCTACTATTACGGAACGACGATCGCAGAGACACAGAATAGATAGAATACAGAAGGGTACACATAGGTAAAAAAACGTGATGATAATAATTAAAAAAAAAACACAGACCAGACTTTGACTTTGCATTGTCGAGTAAAATTAACTTAAAACACTCGCCTTGCATTATGATAAATAGTAGTAAGTAAAGTAAAATCAAAACAACAAAATCCTCACTCATAGAGCGAATTTAAATAAGTTTCATGCTTAAAAGAATCTTATTCGTTTATAAGTAATCATGCTATATTCTGTATGAACCAAGTTCGAACTAAGCTAAGTATTGTTTGTGAATTTTGACACTAAACAAGTAGAAATGGTAATCCCGAACAATCTCAACCGAAAGCCAGTGTCGAGTGACCTTGCACTTGCTGTACGTAAGTACGAACGCGTATCAATGCTTTTCGTTCCTTGTATGAAGCGAGCCTTCTGTGCAACTTTAACAATATATTCTGTGGTAATGGGAGGGTTCAATGGGAGACGTGTTTCGACGTTTTTGGCCGGACAAATTAATTTGTGGGCTTCGGAAAGTACCATATGTATAATAATTATGTAGTACCGACGGTCTGCTAATTTTCACCCTTATGCCCTAAGAAATAAGGTTGCAAATTGGTCGACCGTCAGTGAAGTCGGTAGTACTAGATAATAATATATATACTTCAAACGTGGAGCAAGTCTTGATAAATACGTATAGGAAGGAATTTTCTGTTGACCAATCCAATTATAAAGATGCAAGTAAGTACTGTGTAGTGTAGAGTTGTATACTGCAAGGCAAATATGTTCTTTATATCAATGATGTTTAAGATTTTGGGGAACATAATATAAATAATTTAATTATACTTTCAAACCCGATATTGCCATAATTTTTATATAAACTCGTTAAAAGGTTTTTTGGTATCATAGTGACAGCAGAACACTGACTCCTAAGTCACAGGATCTTATACTTTGGGAGTCAGGATTTTCTCTATCTGTATGACCTAGTTTTTAAGTAATATTGAAGGTTTTTGTATAAATAGAATTTATTATTATTATAAATAAATAAATAATATAAGGAGACACGATAGAAATTTTCGTTCCAGTGATTTCATTCCTGAAAACCGGGTCCTTTGTACCCAATAGTATGAAAATATTTTCATTATAAGAAGAGGCGATCAAGAAAGAAGACCGCCTCGTTGGTCTTTAGGTTGCAAGCGCGATTGCTGAGCACGAGGTCCTGGGTTGGGTTTTTCCATCAGGAATTTCTTACTAGCAGCCAAGTCTGGATTTGTGTCCGGTTATGGCAACTTGCCCGCCATTACTAGGTCATAGAGGTCAGAGAGGCAGTCATTCCATGTAAAATACTGGTATTTTACATCCAGTTAGACTGAGAGCCGACCCCAACATAATTGGGAAAAGGCTAGTCAGATGATGATTTGAGTTAAAGTTTTATCTTTTTGTTATTACTTCTTTACGTATTTTTACAAGACATTAATAATACCAAATATGAAAATGCTTGATAGAGAATTATGTATTTTACCATCTTACAGATCTGTTTCGAAATAAAAAATAATAATATGTGGATATAGAATTCTCACATTTATTGCGAAAAAATCATTTATACGGTTTCAAAGGGCTAATATGCCTGTAATATAATATATTCGTACGTCTGTATTCAAAGATTTATATATTAAAGTGATATTACTTGAGGCTTCTGAGGCGTACTTACAGAAAATTAATCTTGTAATAAAACCAAATGATTTTTCGAAAAAGGATGTAATTTGCTGAAGATTAAGGTTGTTTTTCAGTTATTTTCTTTCTTTGAATGAGCACGTGGAATATTACAAGAATTGGTACATAATTTTAGATTCAAATTATAAACTGTGTAAGGAACATCGATGCGCGCTTTCACGATCTGCATGAAATAAAAAAGTCAGCTGTTCCATATATTTTATGAAAAAGTCACGGTGTATACACCGTGACTTTTTAGTCTTACCAGGGTGGTCTACTCAATGTTCCTGACATAAAATAGCTCTAGGATTTTTGTTTTTTTTTCCTACCATAATAGGTACAAAGAAAAATAAATAATACATTAGAATAAAATTATGAAACATCCTGTTAATGATATTTACGTGTCAAACGAGAGAACATACCTACCCAGCGCTCGAGTTCAGTAGATCATCGCTCGCAACAGGGTGTTTTAACAAAGCCATGCGTCATATTACTGAATAATATTTTTATTTTTAAATTATTAAAGTCTCAAAAATACCTATTTTTTATATTAATGATTAGTAGTCATTGGATACATGAAGTGGGCTGCCGTTGTAAGATGACTAAGAAGTCATGGTGTATATCTTAAAATCTTGTATGAAAAACCAGTTTTTTTCTTAAAACAGATGATCTATTTCTACTTTAAAGGTTTAACCCTTAATTGGTCAAGCCTAAATAGTAACGTAACCGCGTGGGGTGCGTGACACCCTTGTCATATAAAATAAAACATGAAATGCATGCAAAATAAGGATATTTTTCGATACTTGATCATAAAGGACACGTGTTTTATGAAACCAATTGGAATTTCAGCGCGCAAAATGAAGAATTTAAAAAGTTCTAAACCTTCAAATATACGCTGAAGTGTGCCCCTTGCGACCAATAACGGGTTAAGAATCATGTACTGAATTCATGATAACGACCCGTATTTTCAAATGGTTTATTTTCTCGGAACAATATCTCTTTTTCGAATTGAATGTCGTCACTGATATCTTTGGCTTAGTTAGTTACTTGGAATTGACTTCAACAAAATTTACGTAGACGGTCTGTCTTTAGATAAAATAAGCTTATTTTATCCAAATCGCTTTCCTACTTTCGTCTTCAGTGCCATCAATTAAGCTAAAAATAGGCCGTACAAAAACAGGAGCCACAAAATAAAAGAAAACGAAAATACTTCTTTACTTACTCGTTCAGGCCTTCGGCCTATTTTTAGGTGAAAATTAAGTTATCTCTTTCTCTGACTACGTACTCGATTCTGTATTCTAACTTCGCCCTTAAGTCAGTTACGGCTCTTGAGTTCTGGGCACCTAAAATGGTCGTTTCAGCAGAATCACAATAAGATAATAATATGAGTCATGTTAAATTCTTAATTATTAATCAATACATTTATTTCGAACAAGAGACCATATAGGTTAGTAGTCAGCACTTAATAACTATGATAGTACGACATTTAGAAAAAAAACAGTCATTATTAAAATCAAATCTAAACAAAACTAAGTCAACAGGCCAAATTTACAAACCAAAATAATCAAATTCAATATAATTTAATCAAAAAAATTAAATTAAATTAAATCTAATTTAATTTAATCTAATCCCATTTATGCTAAAACTTAAGTATGGTCATAAATAAAAACTAAAATAAAAATTACCTTTATTCCCTATAATTTCCAATTATGTATTTTTTAAACTTATTAAGTTGTCATCCATCTCTGGATGAAGGCCTCCTCCATCAGTTTCCATCTATACCTATCTTGGGCCGTTCTGGTCCACTCTATCCCTGCCAGTGCGTAATTATGGTCATAGACGTAGTTAATATTATGAATTGTCACGTTGTGAACATTTTACGAAATGTAATGTAATTCATATTATTATCCTATTATAATTCTGCTAAAGCGGACATTTTAGGCCCCCTGGATCGATAAGGCTGAGGCACCAATTTACGTCCAAAGAAATGTACAGAACAATAGTATGAATAGGAATTTAAGAATGAATGAAAGGTATTTTATTTACAGAGGTATTTGCTTTAGAAGGCGGTTGTGAGTAGAAACAGCGGGAGAGGACGCTGTAGAAGGACATAGTACAGTGACATTATTAGTGATGCTCAGTGTACAAAGATCAGGTGCAAAGTACTTGCAACACACACTTCTGACGGCACGGTTGGCGCATTGGCTGAGCGATTGACTGCTGCGCTTCGTGTCGCGGGTTTGATTCCCGCACGGAACAAATATTTGTATGGCTTACAGGTAGTTGTTCCGGGTCTGGCTGTTTGTGTATGTGAGCTTAAATGTTTGTAAACGCACCCACGGTACAGGAGAAATTCCTAGTGTGGGGCAACGTTTTAAAAAAAAAAAAAAAACTGAGGTGCGTATATGAACATGAACTTATTGAAAGGAGTATATAAGGATCGTAACTGGTGGCGTTCTGAAGTTCTTGCCAACCTTGATCTTTCTGATAATAGGTCTTTAACTATGAAATTGCCGTTTTTTTCTCACATTTTGTTCTTTTTGTAACTTCAACGTACAGTTATATTTTTTCCTAATTCCATTTTTTTTGGATTAGTTGTTAAATTACGTACCTTTTAGGGTTTAAAAACCGTACTAGTAGTTGCATATTACCTCATAGGGTAGTGTGTCAAAACACCTATTTCAATGTACCGTCGGTTTCACTAATTCAAGTTGGTATATTTTTTTCATAGACTGTTGTGAGAATTTAAGATACGCAGTGCAGCGCAGCTTTTTTCACTCTAAAGTTTGCAAGAAAAAAAAGTTATTATGGAAACATCACTTTTCACGAAATACAAATCGGCAATTTTATACCTATTCCCTAATATCTCCGGTCTGAAATAAAATTTTTCCATTCTATTCTATTCTAATATTATATTTAGAAACTTATTAAAAAATCTAGCTTTTATGACTGACAATTTACCTTTTTTTCAGTTTTGAAGTACAACAAATCAACATTCTCCACGTTTCTGAACTCAAATTTTGCGTTTACATTAAGTCCTCCTTTTAATAGACCTCTTTATTTTGAGGTTCCTGCTTGGTCCCATTCCTCTAAGTTTTTATGACCGTTTTATATAGGTTTTTGATTGCTTCTGGGCCTGCGTTAATTTATTCTTTATTACGCCACTTTGAGTTTTCGTTTTAAGGGCGAAATTAAAATATTTTCTGTAATGACACGTGCCGGATGGGTTTCGTTAAACTCTGTTGGCATTTTCTCGCGTACAATTGCATTTTGTATTGGTTCTTTTAGTTCACGAAAACTCATTAATTCTTCGTGGGATTCCATCGAGCAGATTTCTAGATCTCTTGGTTATCAGGTCAAGTCTAGTAGATTTTCTTTTCGTCAGTGCCTTTCTTTTCGGAATATTCACTTAACAACAGACAAATACGGCTAACTACGAGGGAGACGGACAGGGCAAAATTATAAACGTTTTTTATTTTATTATTGAACTCAAAAACCATAAAATTCTTCATAAAAATGTAGCTCCATTTGGTTCCCTGCTTTTAATCAGTATCTATTTGTTACCACAATCACATTTATGTATATATCTCAACGGAATGAAAAGACAAGTCAGTGGCCTTTGGGCAGCATAATAACTGTGACACCAGGTTAGGGACTAACCTCAGGATAAAGAAGAAGAACCATCATCATAACAAGCAACATCATCTGTATCAACAGTCCCTAATTTCTAAGACAAAACATCTCCCAATAAGGCCACAATACTATCAATACCACTTAAAACTTCGAAACCAATAAGACAAAAGGACATATTTCAGCACGTAACGTAAAGCCACAGACCCTTACTCCATAAATCCGAGACATTTATCATGTCAGGCCTAAAGCAAGGAATTCTATTATCCCCGAAGACATACGTTCATTTGATTACGCCCAATTGGAAATTGGAGGAACGCACGTTTCAATTTCCGATGGCAGAAATCATCGGCAAACATTCCATGCGACGACTTAATGGAAAAAGTACGTTGAATTTTGTAAAAGAATCAAGTGTTAGAGAGGGTTTTAATGAATCAAAAAAAGATTTTGAAATAAAAGAGGTATTTAATAGTCACTTTGGTCAACGTGAAACTGATGGCACAGAAACACTATGAACAGCACTAAACTAAAACAAAAAAAATTGCTTTTTGTTGAAAATACTCCATTTAGAAGAAGATAAATTATTTTGTAGAATAACCGAAGACAATTGTAAAGTAGACTGCCTCGTTAGTCTAGCGGTCGCAAGCACGACTGCTGAGCATCAAGTCCCGGGTTAGGCAAAGTGTCATTGGGTTTTTCAGTCAGGAATTTCTCAGTAGCAGCCAAGGAGTCTGGATTTATGCCTGGTGGATGGCAATAGGCTCCTATAGGGACTTAAACATAACTGGCGATATGTGGATGTACAGTTAGGTACACCTCTGCCTAACCCTTCGGGCATTAAAATAAAAGGCGCGATGTTATAATTGTGATGTAGCTACCGAAGAAAACAGCATTTAAAATGAAGAGAGACAAACAAAATTGTGTCGATTTTTTCAAGCAGAACATTTTAAACACAACATAAGTCTACATTACTGATAATGGTTCCGTTATATCTTACCCAGCTTAAGATATCTCAAGGAAAATTTACAGAAGTCTTAATAGCCGTGAACGCATGGTAGGTTTTCGAGGCATAACGTATTACGTACAAATTTTCCTTAATCGCTTGTTTCTAACAATAAATTCTGGCCGTAGACCCAGGCTTAGCAGGGGATATCCCTCTTTATCCGTTGGTGTCATAAGAAACAAGTTAGGGATTACTTGAAGCGGATTGGTGGAAGATATTAACACAATATTGGATAATAGTGCTACCAAGCAATAGTTTCGTCTATCCTAAAACATATTATTAATATCTACTGGAGCCTAAATACATACTTAGTAGTCAATATGGCACCCAGAGATCTAGAAAAAAGGGATATATTCATTTATTTTTCAATTAGCGAAAATGATGCTAGAGCAGTGGAAAATACATGGAACTGACTTAAGTTACCAAAAAGCTAAAACGTCAAACCCGGTGGCAGTCGTTGTAGAAATACAAAACGTTTTGAAAGTGAATTCCACTGGTCTAGGTCCTCCGAAACCCTCGTTCAACTGATGCTACACTGCTCGATAAAAATTGACTATTGCAATTTCCGTCAGAAAATTAGTTTACACACGAATCCAGCTGTTCATGCCGTTAACTATAACCACTACACCGATACCTTTTTTTTTTTTTTTTCGGATGGGAAATCATCAAATGACCTCCCCCCCCTCCACTCTGGAGGGAGCAGAAGGGAGTCAGACACACCGATACCTTAGCACTACTTTTTCCAAAGCCTCTTTCAAACCGATAGAAAGCTCAATGTGTTCGCCAATTTTAGAAACAGCATAACTTATACCACTGGCTGGGAATTGGAAACGCCTACACATACCTTGTCCTACCTAAATGCAAGCTTGTCTGAAAATAGACGTAAATCTTGACACACTTCGCCTTTCGCCACTAAATTTACCTATTTATTTTCGGAATTATTTACGTAGGTCCCTAAAAATATTTCGAAAACATTCGGGTCCTGTACAGAATTTTGGTACCATACAACGTGTATTGGAAATGCATGGCCATATTTAAAAAAAACTGTGGTACTCACCATGAAACTGAACAAGCTGTCTATACAATATTTCAATACCTGCTTGTCCCAAATGTATGGGACTTTTTAGTTCGTTGATTTTAATGGTCTATACCGAAACCTTTAAAATTGACCATATTTTCACATGAATTTATGTTAAAATATACTTATCAATAGGTACATACACCTTACAAAAAATCTTAATCATTTCTGGACTTTGTCACATTAAACTGGTTTCTGGACGTGTCACTTTTGAAGCCGCCAATTGCATCGTATTCTAAGACAAGGTTCTAACTATAGTAAAAGTTTTCGTAAATTATCCGTACCGCAGTGTATCAGTACATATCGAATGCGTGCCGCCACAACATCGCGTTTACCATACACCTAAACCTATCACGGCTCCGAAAAACTAACATTAACTTTTATAGCTCTTTTATAGTTCCAGCTTTATTTTTCCAACTTCTCTGGTCACGGATTGGCTGTAAACGGTACAATACTGCAAAAGGCTCAAGGGAAAATAAAACTAGAAGACTTTCAAGAAAATCTTAAATTAGATTTGTTTCTTACATTCGTGTTAAAGGGTATCTATCTGGCTCTTTACTTTCATAGTGCAGGAGAGTATCATAAAGTTGATAAAAGTAGTCTGGGTTTGTGAAGGAAGATAGATCTTTGAAAGCATCTAGAAGTTTTGATTTGCGATCTTATTTTCTGTAGGAAGGTAAGGATGAAGTGAAATTTCGCTAGTGTTTTGTGTTGATGGAATTCAAATCTTTTAAGTTTGTAAAGTAATGTTTTCCGTTTTCAGTATAGTGCTTCGACTAAGATTTGAAAAAACATCGAGAATACTTTAAAATAAACTAACTGTTGCCCGCGACTTTGTTCGCGTAGAAATTTTGGTGTGTATGAGTGAGAAAAAAATAAAAAAATATGCCTATGTCCTTCCACAAGATATAATCTATCTCCTTACCAAATTTCATTACGATCCGATCAGCCGCTGAGTCGTGAAAAGGTAACAAACAAACAGAGTTAATTTTGCATTAATAATATTATATAATAATAAATATGGATGCAAGTTTCATGCCAATGAATGATGGTAAAGACTACATATAAATCAGTTGACTTGTTTTAAAAGAACTACACGTTCATACAAACAGACACGAAAAGTTACTTAATTTTATAAAATGTGTAAATAAGTGATGTAGTAACTGTCAATCAAGATTTGCTCGACTTAAAACGAGAGGCCTTTGTCTAAAAAGGGTTTGTATGTAACGAGCGAGCTAAGAAAATGCCTAAGAATATAAAAACATGTCTAGTTTTAGATTTTTTTATAAAAAGCTGTTTATTTGTTCTTGAACTTGATAGCAACTAGCATAGTTTTATTGGAAAGTGATGTAGGTACGATTGGAGCTGGTGAGAAAGCTTTTTGGTCAAGCTTAGCGTGATCAAGTTTTCGTCTTATTAGAAAGAGTATCCAATCCGTTCTATAACTTTTATATGACTACCTTCTGCTACTCACAGTATCGCTCGCGTGGAAGTCGGATATCTACCAAAGGGAATGAGCCAATGAGCTAGAAAGTCCTATGTCTGATATGGATAGATAGTTTTACCACCGATTTAGAATCGTAACTTATGATAGACTATCGCTTACAAAACATGATATCGTAAGTGTGAACTGTAAGGTTTTGCTTTAAAGGTGGAGATCACAAATCCATCGGTCAGTCGCGGAGAGCGGAGGTTTGTAGTAGGGTCCCGTTGGTTCATCGGGTACGGAACCCTAAAAATGACAGAACAGAGAGCCCAAACAAAGTAAAATTCTATGGCCAAAGGCGATGATGAAAAATCCAAATAGAGGGTGTAAATGGACCCTTCATGAAGCCGCCAACTAAGCATTCTGTACATCAAACTAATTAAAAACACTGCGCAAAAATTATTGCTGGGAAACGAGTTTTTTTGTTTGGTATGACAATCCCGGCTTGCGCAAACAGTCAAAACATTGTGTTGATAGATGTATTTAATACTTAAGGGAGTTTAAGTTTAAGTTTTAAAAAGTTTTAACTTATTTAAAAAAAAAATCGTGTAAAAAAATTGTAACTTTGACCTTTAATATCTCCGTAACTAAAAGGGTCCCGGGTATCGACTAGAATAAAAAAATATAGCAATTTCGGGAAGAAGAAGTGCCTTTCGGCTTCGTTATGGGTTTTTTTATTTTTCACCCTTTATGTGCTTGGATTGACAGACTCCAGCTATCGAAAATCTTATGAAAATCTCGTTGGAAGTCGTAGTTAGAATTATTATTAAATTCTTTGAAAATGATTGATTACTTTTCATTATGATTCTTATTACTTTTCATATTGATCTCGTTAGTTCCACTTAAAGCCACTGGATCAAGTAAGTTTGTAGTCATCACCTGCCTAGTCTTTTTTCCCAACTATGTTGGGGTAGGCTTCCAGTACCGTACAGTAACCGGTTGCAGCTGAATACCAGTATTTTACATGAAGCGACTGCCTATCTGACCTCCACAACCCAGTTAGTACTGGATAATACGATACTCCTTGATAAGACTGGTTGACAGACTTTCGGGCCCCTGACTACCTGTAACGACAGTCAAAGATCGAAAAATAACAGCCGAAAACAACGGCTTAACTTGCTTTCCGAGGCACGGACGTAACTCGTTATGTAATGGGTGGTCACCCATCCACAGACCAACCTAGGCAAGCGCGACTTAACCTGAAGATTAATCCTAGCGGCTGTAATTATTTAGCCACGAACTCCTTCATAAACTAAGTTTGTAGTACTAAATATAATATTGTTCGTACTACAAAGGTATACAACTCCTTGCCAGAGTTTATATTCCTGGTAGCTTGAACCAGAGAGTCTTCAAGGCACCACTAAATAGGTTACCTTCAGTGTACCAACGTTTAACGCACCATCGATTTATACAGGGTTAGATGGGAGTCCAACACGAACTAATACAATAATAGTTTTATTGATATTCTATAAGCCAGAAAATAAATAGGAGGAGGATGGAAGGACCGTAGCAGTTGGTAATCTGCTGTCTACCTTCATGGAGATAAGGCATAAAACTATACAAGATGAAAGGGACATCAACACTCAAATTGTTACCACTTATTCAGTTCAATCTTCATTAAATGAACCCACATATAAATTTTTCAACGGTAATTAAAAAAAAAACAGCTGTTCCATACACTTTGACGGTATAGGTATTGCAGTTTTGTAGAAAAAAATTGGTTTTTTTTTTAATAATTTACGAAATAATTCTATGTGAGGGTTTCAGAATGATGTACTGGATACGAGGTAACCGTTTTAGCGTCGGTGTCCCTTCCACCCTGCTTATAGAAAATAAGAATATAAAAACGACTTCCAGTCATTAACACACTTTTAAGTCAGTACAGCCTCATAAGAAAAATGTATTTAAAAAATTGACGACCTCATTGATCTAGTGGTCACAATCGCGACTGCTGAGCATGAGGTCCTGGGCGGGAGGCGGATTGTTATTGGGATTTTTTGTAGCAGCCACGGAGCCTGGGTTTGTGTCAGGTAAGGCAATAGGCTCGCCCCCTATTACATGGGACTTAAACATAATTGGCGAAAGTGGGTGTACTATTAAGTACACCTCTGCCTAACCCTTCGGGGATTACAGGCGTGATGTTATGTGTATATTTTTATTTTTTTTTATTTTGTAATTTGCAGATAATTCCTCATCTTATAGTTACAGTATAAATTTAGGTTTAATTAAGTAAAAAAACTCAAATCAGAAAAATGGGTGAGCAAAAACAGCGATGATAATAATAGTTATCTTAGTTTTTCGCGTTATCAAAAATCTTACCTAGACTTTTAAGATAACGTATGTTCTTCTCCATAGGAAACGAGCAACCTGAACCGTGCACCTTTTCTCGACGTTTCATAAGTGCCGATGTGAAATAAAATAATATTATGATATGGAAACGAGTTTCATTAACAAATGCGTGTGCGTAATTGGTTAATTCGCAAAAAATGGCGTTTTACATTAAGAAAATTTTAGCTAAAATAGGATAGGTATGATTAAAAGTGTATAAAGGCACTTATTACTAGAAAAGACTTTTGCCCTTTAAAAGTGGGAAATTATAAAGTTTCCTTAATTTATAAATAGCTTAGGGTACATTGACATATCGATATCGCGTACCTACGTAATATTGTGAGGTTTCTTTTCGGTTACTGATTAAGTTAACATTTATGTTGCCCAAAACTCAAAATAACATTCAGCGATAATAGGTTATTTGAGCCTTTGTAAGTGTAGATTTAATTGAATAATTCATATTTATAATTTAATTAAAATATAATTTTACGAAATTAACGACCAAATTTGTCAACATTCCCGCAAATATAGCTGCAATTTTGGCTTAAAATGTATTCTAGACACAGCGAAACCTACGTAAGAAAACATTAAGATGTCAAGTTCCGTCTGAGACATCAAAAACCTTAATCAAACGGTAAAAATCAAGAAATTACTCACATTCACCGTGTCTCGTTCTCTAGCGCGAACCAACAAAATCACTCGAACACACTGTTTGACACAACACTAAAGAATGAACACACTGAATCAATTGGAAAACACTGCACTGGACTGCACTCCGTCCGCCCGTCCACGTACGATCACCGTGTCTATATTTTGGCAATTTTTTCCTTACGCACGTGTTTCGTAAGAGATCGCGCCGAACCGAGGCTTTCAAACGTTCGGGGTACACTGAAACGTGCGGGCCGGGCCGTGCGCTCGCTTACATCTATCCCTTTCTAGCGCGTCAGTTTGGAGGTTAGTTTCATCTCCCTTCTCTCTCCCACGCCCTGAAAGTGTACGGAGAGTACTCGTAATACGTATAGGTCAATATGAAAGCTCCTCGGGTGCTGGAAGCTGCAGTTAGGGTGGATACGTTAAGGAATTTTGTGAGGATATGTCAAGTTATGTCATTGAAGGAGTTGAGGTTCGGGGATTTGATTAGAGGCCGTGTTTCGTAGTTCCGTATAGTTTTTTGTTAGTATTTTTGAAGGGTTTCTTTTAGATTTATTGATATTGTGGTTATTAAAAGTGACAAATAGTTTTAAACTGAATTTCACTAGCATTTACACTAACATAGGTTAAGGAATACTAACAAATTTATGGGTAATCTACCTAATTTAACGAAAATAAATAAATTTAAGTCATACACAAAGTAGTTCTTAATATTTTTAAACTATCGAACTACTACTAGAGTAACATACCTAACTAATAATGCGGTCTTAAAAACAAAACCAACAGTTTATTAATTTTTACAAGCTCAATAACCAAAAGCAAAAAACATTAAGTAACCATCAAAAAAAAAAAAAAAAGTTCTCTCATTTTCTCAATTCAGTTTTACCTAAAACTCCTACAGTCACAGACTCAACACCCAAACACACAGTCCCACGATAACCTCTAAACGTGCCCACCCTACACAATCCGGCTGGTATCAACGACTACACGCATGCGCACCACAAACGTCGCCTCGAAGGTTCGTCACACACCCCTGCAAATTAATTATTCCCTACACTAAACTGTTACTGTTTCTTTGATAAATTTATTTATAGGTCTTCGATTTAGGTCTTACTTTTTTTCAATAAATTTTACTTAATGTTAGCTATCATTACGACTGCTTTCTCCCAAGGGGTAAGCAAAAGTGTAAAATAAATCTACATTAAGTTTGTAAAGTGTCTAGCGAGACTTTTGCCATTAACAGAGTATCTTCAATCTTCATATCAAGACTGGGTTGCTACTAAGAATATATTTTTGTAATAGAAAATTCTGTACCACAATTTTCCGATACCTTGCTGACGGGGATCGAACGTCGGGGTGGAACTTCGTGGAGTACTTCCGACGTTTGGCTCCCAAACTGGAACGGACAGGGGCTGCCTTCAAGCGGCTCTTGCCCAACCTGAGGGGTCCAAACGCCTCCTGCCGGAGGCTCTACGCGGGGGTCGTGCGGTCCATGGCCCTTTACGGGGCCCCGGTGTGGGCGCGTTCTTTGAGGCGGCAAGCCGCCCACTACCTGAACGCGCCCCAAAAGGTGTTAGCCATAAGGCAAATCCGGGGGTACCGCACGATCTCCGGCGAGGCGGCTAGCCTCCTTGCCGGATTGCCGCCGTGGGATCTGGAGGCGATAGTCCTCGCGCGCCTGCACGAATGGCGCGACGCACTACGTCGGGGGGAAACTCCGCTTTCGCGGCACATTGCCGCTCAGCGGACAGACCTCCGGCGTGATCTCATGGCGACATGGAGAGAGCGACTGTTGCAAACCCGTGCAGGGCACGCCATCATAGTGGCGATAAGTCCCCTCTTTGAGGAGTGGCTAGAGAGGTGCCACGGCGCCCTCACCTACCGCCTGACGCAGGTTCTCACCGGACACGGTTGTTTTGGGAGGTTCCTGCACCGAATCGAGCGGGAAGAAACGCCCGGGTGTTTCCACTGCAAGGATCGTCCGGAGGACACGGTGGAGCACACCGTAGAGGTCTGCCCCGCTTGGGCGGAGCACCGCCGTGTCCTCGTAGCGGCGATCTCTCGCGTCCGGCCCTGGTTCAAGCCATGGTCCGGAGCGAGAGGGAATGGGAAGCCGTCACCACCTTCTGCGAAGCAGTCATGCTAGTGAAGGACGTGGCAGGACGTGAGAGGGAAAGAACCTCACGTCCCAGCCACCCCCCGCGCCTACGGTGGCTCCCGGCCACCGTAGGCGTGGGCCTGTGGACGGCGAGTTATGGGCTAGCTCGCCGTTCGGCCGTCTTATGACGACAGGCCGTGTCGACGGCGCGTTCGTGTTCCACGCGCGAGCAACCGAGTAGGGGACCGCATGGGCCGATGCCTGCCAGAGCTGCGGGACTGTTCGAAAGAGATACCGTGGCCCTGGAACACAAAGGGCAAAGAAGGAACATGGATGGGTTTTAGTCAGTACAAGTCTGACACTACCTTCTGCTCCGCCCAGAGTGGACCCCTTTTTTTTTTTTTTTTTTTTTGGATGGGAAATCATCAAATGACCCCCCCCACTCTGGGCGGAGCGGAAGGGAGTGTCAGACTTGTACTGACTAAAACCCATCCATGTTCCTTCTTTGCCCTTTGTGTTCCAGGGCCACGGTGTCTCTTTCGAACAATCCCGCAGCTCTGGCAGGCATCGGCCCATGCGGACCCCTACTCGGTTGCTGACATCTCTTTGAGGCGCGCGTGGAACACGAACGCGCCGTCGACACGGCCTGTCGTCATAAGACGGCCGGACGGCGAGCTAGCCCATAACTCGCCGTCCACAGGCCCGCGCCTACGGTGGCCGGGAGCCACCACGTGACCCCCGACGCCCAGGGCGTCTCCCGCGGCGGCTGGGACGTGAGGTTCTTTCCCTCTCACGTCCCGCCACCTCCTTCACTAGCATGACTGCTTCACAGAAGGAGGTGACGGCTTCCCATTCCCTCTCGCTCCGGACCATGGCTTGAACCAGGGCCGGACGCGAGAGATCGCCGCCGCCAATCGCCGCTACAAGGACACGGCGGTGCTCCGCCCAAGCGGGGCAGACCTCTACGGTGTGCTCCACCGTGTCCTCCGGGCGATCCTCGCAGTGGAAACACCCGGGCGTTTCCTCCCGCCCGATTCGGTGCAAGAACCTCCCGAAACAACCGTGTCCGGTGAGGATCTGCGTCAGGCGGTAGGTGAGGGCGCCGTGGCGCCTCTCTAGCCACTCCTCAAAGAGGGGACTTATCGCCACTATGGTAGCGTGCCCTGCACGGGGTTGCAACAGTCGCTCTCTCCATGTCGCCATGATATCACGCCGGAGGTCTGTCCGCTGAGCGGCAATTTGCCGCGGCAGCGGAGTTTCCCCCCGACGTAGTGCCTCCGCGCGCCATTCATGCAGGCGCGCGAGGACTATCGCCTCCAGATCCCATGGCGGCAATCCGGCAAGGAGGCTAGCCGCCTCGCCGGAGATCGTGCGGTACCCCCGGATTAGCCTTATGGCTATCACCTTTTGGGGCGCGTTCAGGTAGTGGGCGGCTTGCCGCCTTAAAGAACGCGCCCACACCGGGGCCCCGTAAAGAGCCATGGACCGCACGACCCCCGCGTATAGCCTCCGGCAGGAGGCGTTTGGACCCCTCAGGTTGGGCAAGAGCCGCTTGAAGGCAGCCCCTGTCCGTTCCAGTTTGGGAGCCAAACGTCGGAAGTGCTCCACGAAGTTCCACCGGCTGTCGAGGACGAGTCCTAGGTACTTCAACGTCGACCCGACGCCGATGGAAACCCCTCCCGCCGTCAGTAGGGATCCCGACGGTGGCGCATTCCGAGGCCCATGAAAACACATGGCCTCGGACTTGTGCAATGCCACCTCGAGACCCAATTGCCGGATCCTATCCACGACTATCGCAACCCCGCGTGTCATGTTTTCGGCCGCCGCCTCGTGCGACCTCCCTTGTGCCAGTACCAGCGTGTCGTCAGCGTAGCAAACTACGCTGACGCCGGTAGGGAGGTCGGCGCGCAGCACCCAGTCGTAACCGATGTTCCACAGGGCCGGTCCTAGAACCGATCCCTGTGGAACACCGCACGACATCTCTCGCCGGTTCCATTCTCCGCTCTGACCAGGGTAGATCACGGCCCTATCCGTCAAGTAGTCCCCGACCACACGACGAAGGTAGGTTGGCACCCGGTGATACCGGAGTGCCTCCCTAATGCAGCTCCAGGGCATGGAGTTGAAGGCGTTGGCGATGTCAAGAGACACCGCCAAGACGACCCCGCCCCGGGACACCGCGTCCCCCGTCGTGAGGGCTCTCACGCGCATGATGGCGTCCACCGTGGAGCGCCCCTTGCGGAAACCAAACTGGTGTTCCGCAAGATCCGGCCCCATCCCCGCAAGGTGCCCGGCGAGGCGGTTGGCAATGACTCTTTCGAAGAGCTTGCCCACCTCGTCGAGCAACACGATGGGCCGGTATGCGGACGGAGAGTCCGCAGGGCGCCCTGGAGAGTGGACCCCTCCACTCTGGGCAGAGCAGAAGGTATTTGATGATTTCCCATCCGAAA
The DNA here is from genome assembly GCA_910589295.1 of Noctua janthe. Classification (NCBI taxonomy): domain Eukaryota; kingdom Metazoa; phylum Arthropoda; class Insecta; order Lepidoptera; family Noctuidae; genus Noctua; species Noctua janthe. The sequence goes on along the minus strand of OU342556.1, from coordinate 2,758,603 downwards.
AAAAAAAAAAAGAATATTTTGTAATAGAAAATTCTGTACCACAATTTTCCGATACCTTGCTTACGGGGATCGAACGTCAAGCTTATAGCTGTCATGCTTGCGACTACTGCACCATCAGGGTCAATGTATTTTTATCAGCAGACTGATGGAGTGAATTCAGTATATCATACTAAGATGACCGGTACAAGAAATTATTTCAGAAACGTTATGGGAATCCAATAAATTTGATTTGTTTTATTTCCTCATACACAATGAATCGTTACCGTGTCAAAACGCACGTAGCGAACGGCTAGCGCGACGACGAGTTCGATGAACTCTCTAGCTAGGCAGGAAGTGAGCACCTGATTTCACACATTGTTCGTTAGAGTATTTTAACATCCATTGTTGGTTTTTTGACTTTTGCCGTATTATTTACAAAGATGAAGTGTTGAGTACAGAGAATGTAATTTTACATTGAAATAAAGTAATAGTAATTGAAAACACGATAAAGAAAAAGAAAATTTTCCTGAGAAAAATTCCGGTGAAAATAAGGAGCTGAATGCACCCTGTCAGTTTGCGGAGGGCTGTCCCTTACACCCTGTATAGTGAACATTAATTTACGTTTGTATACTCGTCAAACTGTGCCCCACCTGCTGGAGTGTCCCAGGTGTCCGCTTACCTGAACTGGGCCCAAACTGTGTAATATGGAAGTAACATCGATACGACAAGAAAAAAAAAAGTGCGTTAACGATTTCAGACTTTGGAGTCCCAGTTTCCGTATAATGTCCACCTTTCTTCTGTATCTGAGGTTCTAGCACGAACGCGGTGTTAACGTTACGTAAATCGTGATTTTAAAATTAAAAATACTCGTTTTAAATAACAATATTTCCATAATTTTAAGAATTTATTCATATGACACTGAGTGTGTTTGCTGCAAACAATGTTACTAAAATGCTAAAGGATAACTGTAATTTTGGATTTAAAAATCGACGTATTTACGTTACATTTGCACCACACGCTCGTGCGAGACTGGTGTCTTGAGAAGACACCTCAAGAAATTCCTTCTATTCTAACCTAAGTACCGTGAGGTGTCACCCAGAACTCACAACGTTCCACAAAATGTACCCTCCAAAGGTAAGTGAACCGAAGTAAGTAGATAAGCACTCTATCTTTGATCGAAACATTGTCACAAAGATTCAAATGTCCAAAACAGGCCCCTTTCAGACTAATTGAAAACAAAATTGGGCCGGATGATCTCTTACACAAAGTTAATTCATTATTGTTTATTTTGCTTTTGCTCCACCATCTTTTAGCGATGGCGGAGTGCCAGTATTCTTTTTTCAATATTTTTGCCCTTTTAATTACGTTGAAGTGTGACGGAGTTTTTTTTGTTGATTATAAATAATTAATTCGGGGCGGATGCCTTTGATCATTGGAATGGGGTTATCGATTTTGGGATGTTTTGGCGTGGAATTTGATATTCTATTTTGTAAATATTTTTAGAGTAAGTTTTTTAAATATTATTACTTGGATATTATGTTGTGTAGTAATGAAGCGTCGCCTGATGGAACATAATTATCTTTTGGTGTAAGTTTTAGTCTTGCCTCGTTGGTCGAGTGGTCGCAAGCGCGACTGCAGCTAACCATGAAGTCCAGGGTTTGATTCCCGGGTCTGGTAAAGTGTTTTTGGGTTTTTTCATCAGAAATTTTTCAGTTGCAGCCATGGAGTCTGGATTACATGGGACTTAAATTGATGTTATGATTTGTTTTGATCTTTAAAACCTGTCTATCAACCGCCATCTCAGTATTTACTCTATTTTCTGGACCCACCATTCACACAACCCATTCATGATTTCCTCGGTCTTCAAATCTTTCTTCATAACCATGTGCCTAGCCTATTTCCAACTATATTGGGGTCGCTTTCCAGTCTAACCGGATGCAGCTGAAAATATCAGTATTTTACATAGATCGAGTGCCTATCTGACCTCCACAACCCAGTTAGTACTTGTTAATACGATATACCTCCCGCACGCAAAATACGCGCTTTGACGTGGAGTTGCGGACACCAGCCCGTTATACAATACAATACAATACGATATACCTCGGTAAGACTGGTTGTCTGACTTTCAGGCCACTGATTACCTGTAACGGCTGTCAAAGATCTACCCATGACAGCCAGGAACAAGAGATTAACGTTCTTTCCGTGGCACGGAGCAATCTTGGTATGTAATGGGTGGTCACGCATCAAAGGACCAACCTAGGCAACAACGGCTTAACCTAATGATTAACCCAAGCGGCTGTTATTATTATGCCACAATCTTTCCTTATAATCATCTAATAACATTTAAAGTTGGTATAAGCCGTCAATTATTTAATAAAAAATCCCATTCAACACAAACACATGTAGACGTCATTTTAATCGAGAGATCGATCACGTCGCAAATGAATCATTTTTGTGACTATAATTAAAACACGGAGAGCCGCCCAATCACTGTTCAAGTCATCTATCATGTTCGGGAAACGATCGATCGACTGATTATTTATGAGTATAATTATATTGCACACACGTGGGGTTCGTGGCTGAAGAATAACAGCCGCGCGGGTCGATCTTTAGGTTAAGTCGTGCTTGCCTAGGTTGGTCTGTGGATGGGTGACCACCCATTACATACCGAGTTTCCTCCTTGCCTCGGAAAGCACGTTAAGCCGACGTCCCGGGTGTCATTTGTAGATCTTTGACAGTCGTTAGGCAGTCAGTGGACCAAAAAGTCTGACAACCAGTCTTACCAAAGGGTTTCGTATTACCCAGTACTAACTGGGTTGTGGGTTGTTGAGGTCAGATAGGCAGTCGCTCCATGTAAAATACTGGTATTCAACTGCATCCAGTTAGACTGGAAGCCGACCCCAACATAATTGGGAAAAGGTTAGACAGATGATGATGGATCGATCAAGGTTAAGCAACGCTAGCCGAGGTTGGACCAGCGCCATCCTGTCATGTTCGGGAAGCGATCGATCCACTGATTATAATTTATTGTTGTAAGGAATTTATATGGTTAATAGGTTAACACCCTGAAACCTATCCTACACGTGGCAGGTTTTGAGAGGGAACCCGTTATTTCCTTTGGCAGAAAAAGTGTTTACTTAAATGTGGTTTAAAAGACTTGTGTTTAATTAACAACAGAATAAATTTCTTGATGTTTTTACGGTAAACCGCATGTCAGTTGTAACAAAACCAGTATAAGCTGGCCTCTTATTTTGGAACTCCGTAGTATGGCAGGCCTGGTTACGGAAGAAGCAATACCAGTGATTTCTGGTATACTGGCAGTACTTTAATAGATTAAGCTGCGCTTGCCGTGGTCAGTATTTGGATGGATGGCCAAAAGGTTGACTGGTTTGCTTGGTTTATGTAGCTGTTTCCCACGACTTCACTCGCCTGGAAATTCTGATAAGTAAGTGTGAGAAAAAATAGTATCCTTAATGCTATTCCAGACTATAATCTATCTCTGTGCCTAATTTCATCTAGATCCGTTCAACCGTCCTGGCGTGATTAAGTAAACATCCTTCCATCCATTCAAACTTTCTCATTCATAATACTAGCTTATCTACCGCGGCTTCACCCGCGTGAAGTTCGGTAACCGTCCCACAGAATCACACTATGGGATAAAAAATATTTCATAAGTTAATTCAGTTTATAAACTATCTATGTGCTAAATTTCATCCAAATCCATTGAGGAGTTTTCGGGTGAAAGAGTAACAAACATCCATCCATCCATCCTCACAAACTTTGTCATTTCTCATAATATTAGTAAGAAGTCAGATAAGATGAGATAGATACCTATACCACCTACAGATATACTACCTATAGATTTTTATAAACACTCCATCTTCCTCACTAACCATGTCACTTCTTAAAACCTATACGAACTTAGAAAAACACACGTATCAGTTTTAGCGGCCAGTCAGCAGTTTTGCAGAGGTTCCGCACTCGATGTTTTTCTTTTCTTTTCAATCTGTTTATTCCGTCCTTGTCTTAATTTTCGTCTTCATAACCAAATGAATTGCAAACAAAAAACATTGATTGATCAACAATGTACCCGTCATCTGTCTTGTTCCCGACCAAAGAAGAATGACGGCAATATTATTTTATTTACCTCATTTAAATTAATTTAATAAGCATCACGTCTGTAAGAGAGATTGATTTGAGAAGGATCTCGTGAAATGAAGGTGAAATGCTACAGGCTTGTCTGTAATGTTTTCCTTAATGATATCAAAATGGTTGTTGTTTCTTGTTAAATGCTTCTGATTGGGCTTAATGCTACCGTTTCATAAGTTTAATTACTTTTGTAACGTTTGACGGAAATTATCAAAGAACATCATGCCTGTGTTCTCCAAAAGATTAAACAGATACTTGTAGTACTTCTTCATTTTACCAGTTATGTTTAAGTCCTCATGTCATGGACATCAATCATAGATAGATAAATAAACTATTTATTTAGTGCACACAATCGTCATAGCACAACACACAGAAGCACAATTAAAAGATACAAATTACACGACTATTTACCTATTAAAAAAACAAGGGGCCAAAAAGAAAAACATATTTACGAAATAATTTATATTGCCAGAGTAGTGGTGGCTCAGTAGGTTTAAACCCAGACAAACCCATCTGCCTAGCCTTTTCCCAACAATGTTGGTGTCGGCTTCCAGTCTAACCGGATGCAACTGAATACCAGTATTTTCCATGGAGCGACTGCCTATCCGACCTCCACAACACAGTTAGTACTGGGTAATACGATACTCCTTGGTAAGACTGATTGTTAGACTTTTGGGCCACTGACTACTTAATGACTGTCAAAGATGTACAATTGGTAGCCCAGATAAATGGTTTAACGTGCTTTTCGAGGCACGGAGGCAAGCCCATCACTTTGTCTAATTTATTTCATCAGCACTGCTCTCAAAAGGGTGAATGAAAACATTGTGAGGAAACTAGGCTTGGATGGACTAGAACAAAAATTTCCAAGATAAATAATAATATTGGGCTGTATCCCCCACGTGGGGGATACAGCCCAATATTATAGGCTGAGTGTACTTATGCGTAGGCTATGCCATTGTTATCAACCAAGTACAAATCCCGAACCTAGGCTAAGCTACTGAGACCTATTACTAAGAAGCAACTGAGAAACTGATAAAAAAAAACAATATTAAAAGTGTTGGGTTGAACCCAGAATATCAAACACCACAAAAAAAAAACGGAACACGAAACACACGGAAACGGAACACCACGGGTACACGGAATATCACTCGAATATTTATTTCCATATCAAAACAGTTGTAGTTCCCTACGCAGGGTTTGCGTATAAAAAATATTTAAAAACTAGAATATCATGTTCAGCAGTAGCTCTTGCAAACACTAAACCAGCCAATCTTTATTATAATACATTCTTAAATAAGAAAATGCAAACTGTAAAGTATCTCCAGAACATTCCATGCATCCAGTAATAAATTAGTGCACGCTGCCTCAACACACAAATTCCATTGTCTCAATAAAACTGAAAACTAATCATCTTATCTCAGATTACTTCACGCTGTTACCAACAAAATAGCTCTTATTGTTGAAAATTCAACGCCAAGATGATATTATAATATCACGCCTGTAATCCCCGAAGGGTTAGACAGAGGTGTTCCAAAATACACTCACATTTCCCAAAATATGTTTAAGTATCATGCAACACAGTCGATTTCCTTCAACTGCCGGCTTCTCTGTTCCCTGATCATTACAATCTCACCATCATCATCATCATTTCAGCCGAAAGACGTCCACTGCTGGACATAGGCCTCCCCCAAGTGTCACCATATTGACCAGTTCCTTGCGTCTCGCATCCAGCGGATCCCTGCAACCTTTACCAGGTCATCGGTCCACCTAGTGGGAGGCTTTCCAACGCAACGTCTTCCAGTTCGCGGTCGCGACTCCAGAACTTTCCGGCCCCATCGGCCATCCGTTCTGTGAGCAATGTGCCCTGCCCACTGCCACTTAAGTTTGGCTATTCTTCCAATCTAAATTCTTCATTACAATCTAGATCTATTCAAAGTTTGAGTGAATCGGTTTCTTCTAGGCAAGCGTACTCCACCGTACGCCGCGTCATCACTTCGCATCAGGCGAGTTGGGGCCAAACGCATGCCTATTTAAGGTAAAAGTATAAACTGCGTGTTATTTTCAATAACACTAACTTTGTAAGACCTAGAAATTGAATCCAGGACCTCATACTCAACTGTAGCGTATAATAATACTGCAAATTAAGCATCATCTTATCTCGGTTTACTTTACGATGTTACCAGCAAAATTACTCTTATCAACGCCAAGATAATATTTGGTAAATAAAACGTAGAATGATTTAATTCTGAAGCCAACGGCGTGGAATACTAATTTTCTTGCGAGAAACAGGTACAAACGAGCTACATTGATGCTGTAAGTTAAGAAAGACGAGAGTTATGATGTTTCTCTTTAGTACTTCTTTGTAATTAAAAATTTTGAGCTACATAATTTTCTGTTGTTTGGTGGAGAGGCCGTTTTTGTGCTTTGTAGTGTAGCAAAAATAAATGTTGGTGGAATTCTTCGAACTGTACCAATATTAAAAACATAGTCCTGTAAAAAACCGTTGAAAACTAACTTTACTATAGATACCATTATAATCCCCAAGAGCATGAAAGAACAACAAATACTGGCCGAGACAAGAAAAAAAATTAAACTTTGAATTTCGAAGGAATACGCGTCACAATTTTATTTGCTTGGAAACAAAAATAATCCAGATGGTGACATTCTGTGACAAAAAGGACCTGAAATAATTTGAAACGGTCTGACTTGTTTGTAGAAGCCTTTACAAATAATACTAATAACTACAAAGGAGTCATGTTTTGGGGTAACTCCTGCAATAAGGACATGGTGTTCAAATCGCAAAAAAGATGCATTCGAGCTATTACCGGTCTAAACATAATGATAGCCGCAAACCTTATTTTATATTGTTAAAAATAATGACTTTACCTTACTTGTACATATTTGAGACTGCTTTATTTGTTAAAAAGAACATGCATCTATTCAGAAAAGCATCTGAACATCGCTAAAAAATGATTAGACGAGAATATAGACATGAATTATGGGTTCGACCATCAAAGACCGCCTTGATGCACAAAAGTATACTTTGCATGGCCCCAAAAATATTCAATAAATTACCAAATGGAATTAAGGTCTTAAATATTATTCAATTTAAAAACAAATTAAGACATCTATTATTGGAAAAATGTTATTATACTATTGACGAATTCCTTAATGATAAATTGTAATTGTAAATTGACATTGATATTTATTTAATTTTGACATTGTACTATTATCTTTATTCCATTCATTATTTATAAGTATACTCAATTTTTAATGTTTTGCTTGCTTTTTTCTGTTTTAAGTTATGTTGTGTTTTGTTGCAATTATTTTATTTTAAAATGTTTATTATTCTTCTTTTTTTATAATAATGACCAATAATGTAAAAGAGTGTACACCTTTAAGGTAGATTTTTGAGGAACTAATTATTTATTATTAAGATCTCATGTAAAATGTACCAAAAATCACACCAATAAATAAATTTGAATTTGAAATTTGAAAGCTAAACTAAACCTTGATATTAGACCAAAATAACTCAAATATTATTGGAATTTTAGTCACAAATAACACAAACACTTACTAATTGTATCATTAGTACTAAACCTTGAACTAAACGAACCTAAACCTTCCAATTTCTGATTTATAAACCCCTTAATGGACCAAATAACAGTAATTTGTTCACAATATCAAAAGCTAAATGAAATTTAATAAGATTTCTCTAACAATTTACCTACCGTTATTGCTCTGAACAAATAATACTGTAAATCTGGTTTTATTTGCTCTAAATGCTACTTGTTATTCCGGGGCATGATTCCAAGGGACACTCATAATTAGCTCCTGTAAGTAGTATTGTTGGTGATTGTGAATTGTTCATTTTATATTATTAGGAAGAAAACAGCCGTAAGCTCGTGACTAAATAATAAAAGCCGCTCGGTTTGATCTTTAGGTTAAGCCATGCTTGCTTAGATTGGTCTGTGAATGGGTGACCACCCTTTATATACCGAGTTTCCTCCGTGCCTCGGAAAGCACGTAAAGCCGTTGGTCCCGGGTGTCATTTGTAGATCTTTGACAGTCGTTAGGTAATCAGTAGGCCAAAAAGTCTGACAACCAGTCTTACTAAGGGATATTGTATTACCCAGCAGTCGCACCGTGTAAAACACTGGTAATCAGCTGCATCCGGTTCGACTGGAAGCCGACCCCATCATAGTTGGGAAAATGCTAGGCAGATGATGATGGAGGTGCGTACTTTTCTAGTCGATTTTAAGAGTCCAACTGTGTCATTTGTCCTAAACATTGATCTAATCGAAAAAAAAACACTGAAATATTTAAAGAACAATTCAAAATGTCGGTATGGCAACGGTTGCTAAATTGATACCAAAATTAACTTCATTATACCTTAATAAAAATTTCGCATAAAAATCACGATGCAGCTGAATACCAGTATTTTAAATTGAGCGACTGCTTATCTGACCTCCACAACCCAGTTAGTACTGGGTTAAGACTGGTTGTCAGACTCCATGGTGTTATAAATATTTCAAAGAAAGAAAGAAAGAAAGAAAACATATTTATTTGGCCTATGCCACAAGAGCACACAACAAACACAAAAAAAAAAATATTAAAAAAAAGCTTAAATTTATTCAATTAAAATGTTAAAACAAAACAAAAAAAAAAGGAGAGCCTACGATTAATCTTGGTGGTCTACCACTAATTTAAATACTTCAATACCTTAAACATAATACACAACAACCATAAAATCTGACCCAAAAATCCACTGACACCTAAACACAGAAAAAAAAAATTGCAAAAACAAAAGTCATTCACATCTGTGACGCAAACAAAACTGTCCCACTTCTCCTGACTCAAAGTGTAGCACTGAATGGATAGCCAAGTTTCAAAGCTCAACACGATATGTTGTCTCTGAAACGGACTTGTATCTACTGGATCAAACTTTAGAAATACTTTGGTTTGTTATCGGTGTTTGGTATTCTAGATAGTCTATAGATAGTCTGAATGAAAGATTTCAGGACCATTTAAAATCAATGGGGGTATTTGCGCAGTTATGGGATGTTACAGTCGTAGTGTAATATAATGGAATTTATTATGGTGTTGAGTATGAATGCGGATGGCTGTAAGCGTAGAGGAAAACCAAAGGCACGATGGATGGACTGTGTGAAGGATAATATGGCAAGAAAAGTAGTGTCTTAGTAATAGAGAAGTATGGAAGAGTGGAGTATGATGATGAATGATGATATGGATATTTCTTATGGTCTGTATCTCTTAGGCTTAGGCTTAAATCATCTTAATTCCTGAAGATCTAGCATTCACACTGAAACGTAATGTAAGAAAGAACGATTTTGGAATATTGGATATACTAGTTCCGCATATAATATTGATTTAGTTTTATGACTGTATTCATATCTATATTTAATGTAAATTACTGTACAATAAAATTGCTATACGACAGTTTTATTTTTGATTTAAAAATTGAAAATTGAATTAACATTAATTTTACTACACACGTTCTTCCTAGGCCTACAGTTATGGGATTATTGTACCTATTCACATATTGTATGTTTTAAACCAACTTCATCTAAATTAAGAACCATGAAAAGTTGTTCTTACTTATAGTCCTCAACATTCTCGACTTCCTGATTTCCACGGAAAGAATAGACAATTTGAATAAGGAATCAGTTATTCAGCCTTGAACGTATAAAAAGTTGGTTATTTCTTGTCACCTTCCGATATTTTTATTTCTTGCGATGTGGTTTGTTTTTTAATCATAGCTCTAAACGGTTAACATCTTGAAGAAATCGGCATGTCTCATGTCCAAAAAATCGAAGATACTCACGATTATACCAAGTTTATTCTATCTACAAATAAAGTAACACAAAATCACGCCCGTACTCCCTGAAGGGTATGGCAGAGGTGTTGCTAATAGTACACCCACATTTTGCCAATTATGCTTAAGTCCCATGTAATAAGAGGCGAGCGTATTGCCATCAACCGAGCACAAATCCAGACTCCGTGGCTGCTGCTGAGAAATTCCAGATGAAAAAACTTAATAACACATTCCCCGACCCTAGGACTTCATGCTCAGCAGTCGCGCTTGCGACTACTAGACCAACGAGGCAATCAAATAAAATTATAGCTCCATAATTGGCCCAAAGAATTCCCACAATATATTTCCTATTGTTTATTCTTCTAAACACCATCCATACTAATTTCCGTATCGTGTCCATATTGATCTTATTTCCCATTACAGTCCTTATTCTGCTATAGGGAAATTCGTTAGTGAGATCGGTTAAGGAAAAAATTATCATGAATAAATTGTCTGAAGTAATTTCCCGAAGGTAAGGAGATTTTGATGCAAGGTTAGTTGTGAGCCTAAGGGCCTTTCAAAGTGAGCAGAGATTTTTGGAATGACATTTAATTTTTATGGTTTATGCCGCCTTGTTGCCACCAAGAATAGGCGTCTTATAGTCTAAACTTGGGTGTTAAGGGACAGATAAGTCGGTAATATTTTTATTTTTGAATGCTTAAACCGTCGTTTTGTTTGATGAAGAAATCTTCTTGGTTTTTAGAAAATATTAATAATCGTTTTATTTATTTATTTACGTGAATCTTACCTACAACTACCATTGCAGATCAGCGATCTAATGCGATAGAGTGGCCTTTCATGCTAAATTCCTTAATCTACATCCTATAAAATTACATACTATATCCTAAATCTAAAACTACATCTAAATAACATATTTTCAAAGCTCAACATAGAAGAAACCAAAGATTTAAATTGATTAAATTAGAATATCATTGTTATTTTCACAAAATTTGCATGCCGAATTTAGTAGGCGGAATATGATGAACTTACTATTGTGTATGTGTTATAAAATTTGTAAAATACCATTTTTAAGGCAAATAAATGATTCTATCTAAACGACTCATTGAGAATATTTTCGTACAAAAATTTTGTTCCCGAACATTTTTTATTTTGACACACGAATGCTACCTAACGGGCGTATGACATTAGACATAGATACCGACTAAGTAGTAACAAGTATTGTGTTACGATTTTCTTCGTCTAGTCCCGTCCATCGCTCGTAAATATTTGAATGTTTTTGAAAGAAACCTGTTTACAAATATTATAAATTCAAAAGTAACCTTGTCTGTCTGTTTACCCGCCTGTCTGTTTGTCAGTTGGTCTGTATATGCTTTATCTTTCCACTTCTTATCACCTGAATGGATAATTATAGAAGAAATTTGGCTCACGAATAAATTAATCTTATTTGTTTAGTACGTTTGGTTGGGATAACTTACGACCTCCGAGCGAGCGATGCCACGGACAAAAGCTAATCTATTTTTTTTTATAGAATAAGATATCTGAATCGGTTGATCAAGATAACTATAATAATATGGTCGGTAATTCTGTATTGGTTCCTCAGAAATACGGACGCGACGCTGCGAACGCTGAATACAAATCAGCCGTGATCCTCAAGAGCTTGGATTTACTGGATTTTAAAATTATCTCTGAGTTGACTTTTCATGTGTTTTTATTATGAGGTTCTGCGGGATAGGTGCTAAGGAAAATTGATACAACAACCTCACATTTCACCAATTTTGGTTATGTTTAGGTCCCACTCAATATCGGGCGAGCTTATTAACATCAATCAGATACAAATGCCTCCTTGACTCCGTGCTGCGATCTCATGTAGTTATGTAATTTGTCGCCTCCTTGTAGAATACCTTCCAACATTGAGTCGTCCAGTAGGAGCGTAGTTCTTACTACGAGACTACCAATTTTGAAAGAACTTCAAACGATTTTGCAATTTAGCCTTCCAACTTTAGTGCTCAGAATGGCAAAGGGAAATCGAACAAAGCAAAAACCTATAAACAGAAATACAAGAATTTGCTGAATTCAGTGCTAATGAATACCATAGAATTTCTGTACCACTTTTACATAACAATGACAACGAATAATCTCTGAAACCCAGAAAATGTAGCTCCAGCTAAAATATGCGTAGACCACAGAACATGGAATAGCTGGTTTTACTGTCTAAATTCACTGATACTCAAAGTGCGTTGAACGAATAACTTTAGTCACCGACTGCTTTTTGTATGCGCTTACGTCATTTATGTCGTCGTGGCGATGTAACTTGCGTCGAGCGACACAAGCGTGCGTCACGTGTTACTTTCGCGTGAGTAACGTTGTGTCGCAAGTCGAGACACGGTAATATCTTTCATTTGTTTTATTCGAAGTAGCTGGCTAGCATGCCTAAGAGATAAATACACGACGGTGTGTGGAAATAATACCGCGTCTACCGCCACCGAGGCGATTTTGTGATCTGTAACGTAGACAGACAAAGTAGGCTCTAGATTTTCATTCTATTTCCACAATCAAAATAAAAGGAATTCTACTATCAAAGCTTTTTAGAGTAAAATATTTTAAAGAGGAATGAAATGATTTTGATTAGAAAAGCGAGTTTTCTGAGAAAACGGGAGTATAAAATGTTATCTAATTCTCAAGTCCTGACAATAACAGACCTTCAGTGATTTAGTCTTCTAGAAAAGTTTATAAAAAGAAAACGTTTGTTGTTTTATACATAAAACACTTTATGGGTTGCAAAAAAATAATAGTCAACAAAAAAAATAATAAGCCTATTTTGGCCTTCCGTGCCTCGGAAAGCACGGTAATCCGTGGGTCCCGGCCGTCATTCATAGATCATTGACAGTCGTTACGGGTAGTCAGTGACCCGAAAGTCAGACAACCACTCTTACCAAGGCGTACAACCCAGTAACTGGGTTTTCTAGGTCAGATAGGCAGTCGCGTCATGTAAAATACTAATAAATACCTGCTGTTTTCGACTGGAAACCGACCAAAATAATTAGAAAAGGGCTAGGCAAATGATGAGCTAACGAAGCAACGAATTATATTTTAAGCCTAGAAGACGAATTCATTAAACTGCTTAAGTTCCAATTAGTTTTACTCAGAAAAAAAAACTAAACGAAAAATTTTACTAAAAATTACAACATTTTTCACAGGTAAGTATTTTATTTATTTTCGTCCTCAGCTGTCCGTTTTCGTATAGAACTAATCCTCCACGATATCGTAGCTCGTCGATCATCACTGTTTTTCAAATAAAATTAAAATAATATTGGCCCCTCAAGATTGCACAAGAAAGGCGTAGGTGTTTTGAGCCAATCTGTACATAAAAAACTTTTACGTGTAGAGTAAGTCAAGTTCTCTTGCACAGAATACACAACTGAATATATATACAGTAACCACAACAGTAAAGATAAAAACAAAATTTACTTAAGTCGAGTTACAGAATAATTACGAAGTTTTAACTGACGAAGATATTCTCAGGCATAAAGCAGTCTTTGAATCCGATAAAAGTATGTGTCATCATAATTCTCTTGCCCTTATCCCAATTCATTTGGGGTCGGCGCAGCATGTCTTCTTCTTCCATACTTACTTACTTCTCTAGTACTCGTCATCTCCTCAGACACCTCCTTTCTTGCCATATCATCCTTCACACAGTCCATCCATCGTTTCTTTGGTCCTCCTCTACTCTTATAAGTACTCTCAGAAGTATGTGTCTATAAACCAAATTTATCAGAAATAACCTGTAATGTATACGTGGACCATTATTATCCCCCTTGTTGTAATATTGTTATTATGTAACTACTGTGAGATCGACGGAAATGTACTACCACGCTCACTGACGATCGACCACTTTGCGCCCTTATTAGTAATAAGGTTGAAAGTGATCGACCGTCAGTGAGCGCAGAGTAGTACCTATTTCTATACTCTAATTTATTTTCTTTCTTAAATATCATAATATGTAAGTCACTTTATCTAATATTGTGAGTACTTAAACGTTTATTTGATTTAATGTGTTTTACAATATAATTGACCTCCTATCTCAAGCATGAATAATATGTTAAGTATTTTATGGTTACTGAAATAACTGGCCACAAACATCTACTTAGGGACTAGAGCTAATTGCAATGAAACCAACCAACCATTACTAATGCATAATTAGCCCATATTATTCCCACTGGGACACAGCCAGACCTCCTCTCTATAAGAGGGACCAATGATTGGTATAATATCAAAATAAAAACGACTTCTAAAATTGAATAATTTTCCTAAAATCAGGGTACCGTAACAGCCTAAATAGTAGCCCAAGGGCCTCATTTTTACCCGAGAAATGTAATATGAACCAGTGATGCATAGAAAATGTTGTACTTGAAACAAGAATAAATGAATGGTTGAAGCCATGGAACTCTTACGAGGACAGGTCACATTGTATAAACTCGCTTGACGGGTTATTCACGAAACGTAAAAATATAATACATACCTATACAACATTAGTTTTAGTATATGCGAAACTTGAAACACGGGTCTAATATTTTTATGTTCTTTACATAAAAATCAGCAAACAGTTCTGAAATTTTGTATATAGATCTATCATATACAAAATTAATCAAAAAAAAAAAAAAAAATGAAAAAAATGTATCATTAAAAATCACAAAGTTATAAGCTTGTTCTGTAACCTGGTTGTCCGCACAAAAACGTGGTCACCACGCGGCAACGCCGCGCGCGCACTCCCGCGTCGTCTTGAGCTCACTGATAATAATAATTTGGCAGTAGGTACATAAATGATTGCGATAGGTACTTAGTGGTAGTGTCGCTTGGTGTCCAACTTGTAACCTTTTTTAAATATTTTTGGGACAAAATATAACATGGTTTAAAATTGATTGGAATCGATTCAGTTACTTGTTTTGAACAAACTTTATTCAGGTTCTGCATATACTAAAAACAATGTTGTATAAAGGAAAAAAAAAACAAACGAGATTTTGAAGACGGAACATTGAATATTATGTTTCATCTTCAAATTCAGATCAAAACAAAAGAACTTGAACTTGAAGAAGAAGAAGCACTTGTTACTCCAAAAAGTATCTATCTACCTGTGCGATCCCAAGACACATTTCTCTTCACTCTGTTTGCCAATCGAAGGGACAGTGATGTCCTAAGCAAACACTACGGAATACTGAGGTAATCAAATCACTGCAAATGTTTAGTGTTAGTTCAGACCTTTCTAAGAGGGTCAAAAATTTCTAATGTAGGTCAAAATGATTGGTAGACTGTGTGACTCAATCATTTAAAATTACAAGAACTAAACTTCTTCGGGTTAACTATTTAATGAAGACGCCTGGAAACTGACAAAGAAAATTATGATAGATATCGCACGTCCTCTAAAAAACTTTCATAACACAAAAATGGCTTCGTTGAGGGTCTTGTTACACCCTTTATTCATGAAAAGGCTAAGAATTATTAGCAAAGATTGTTCAGTTGATTGATCAGTTTAGTACATTTCCAATGCTAGGACACAGCCTTCCTCTCTGTCCAAGGGAATTAGACCGTAATCCAACCCAGTTTTATTTTTTAGTTCTAGGTTTCCTTCAGATATTTTCCTAAACTGTTTTGAATGCAGTGTTGTGGAAATAAATAACACAAAAAGTAAAGTACAGTAAAAAAAAGTAAAAGGTAAAAGTAAAGCGCTCGGCTGCACGACCTACAATTTTAAAATCATAGCTCAAATCAAATCTTTCATGCTCGTACTTGGGTCCGATTCCCAGGTCGGGTAAAGTGTTATTGGGTTTTTCCATCAGGAATTTCTCAGTAGTAGCCACAGAGTAGTGATTAGTGCCCAATTGATGGCAATACGGCACGGTTGGCGCAGTGGCTGAGTGGTTGGCTGCTGCGCGGCTTGTCACGGGTCGTGGATCCTCGCACAGAACAAATATTTGTATGCCCTACAGGTAATAGTTCCAGGTATGTCTGTAAAACCATCTACGATACAGAAGAAGTTCCTGAGGTGGGCAAAGTTTAAAAAAAAAATAGGCTTGCTAATACATTTACTTTTAAATTATACCATTAAGTACACCTCTGCTAAATTAACCCTTCGGGGATTACAGGCGTGATGTTATTTCATGTTATACTTCCCTTCAGTCAATCAACTGATGAAAGCCTTCCAAAATTCATTAAAAAGTCAGTTTCAAAGGCACAAAATCAGAACTCAAAACTCGACAGCTCCATACACTCATTAAGGCGAAAGTTAAACAACAACATAATTTGTTTGCGAATTACTTTCCAGGGCAAACATTGAGTCGTTTGAATCGCAATAATGTTGCTTCGCTACTCTTTATTACACACGGTATTACCCACGGGAGGGTAGTACTACAAGTAATTCGGAGGCTGCGAGAGTGTGGAGGAGTTGAGTGTTCTTGAGGTCTCAAGAATGTTTTGATTTGCTTTTTGAGATTTTCTTTTACTCTTGAAGACCTCACGGCTAAATAATATCGGGTCGATCTTCAAGCCGCGCTTGTCAAGGTCGGTCTGTGGATGGGTGATCATCATTACATAATGGAGTTTGTTCCGTGCCTCGAACATCACGTTAAGCCGTTGGTTCCGGCTGACAGTGAAGGTATGGTCTAGTGGGCATAGTCTCATACTTTTAATACAAAGAATATAGGGTATAACCGCGTATGGTAACGTTATAAACCCATTACAAACGGGTATGATGATATACGCAGATGATACGTTCTAGTGCGCATAGTAGTCCGTGCCGTGTTATTTACGTGACTGATACGTTCATAGCACGGTCAATCGGTCATCGTAATTATGGTACAGAGTAGTAGGCAGACTCTTTAAAAGTCAATAATTAGGAGCCGGTAAAAACAATTGAAGATCGATATCCTGGCAACCATTGGTTAGTACAAAATATTACTGGCCGGAAATTCGCATGACTGAAAAATAAAGTAGGTAGGTAATACGTCAGAATCACCGCCTCGAATCGTTTTTCATTTGTTTCGAATCATACACAGATCTAAAACAAAAGAGATGTCTTGTTGAAGTTCTTGGCTTGACGTACGCCGTATTCAAACTTAAACGACGAACAAATACACAGACTACCAGTATACTCGGATAGGATTCATTTACATAATCCACGTCTCTCATTCCAGGCATTACTTAAGTCTAGACAAACAAAAGATCTGGAACAATGGAGAGCCTTGAAATTAATTGACATCTACTCAAATTAAGTTTGACGTTTATATTAAAAAGCTGTTTGCTGAGGCGTGGACGACGGCAATATAGGAAGATAATATATTGATGGAAGTAGACCATATTTTTGCTTTTAGAGAGATAATTTTGAAATGTCATATTTGCTTGTCATTTTACCTGTATCTTTTATTTATTATATCCTTAAAATTGGAACACATGCTTTTGGCCGTAGTTATAGGAATTATTGTAAATGTAGAAGTTTCTTCTTCATTTTACGTCGAGAATACTTTTTAGATCAGTTGGGATCAGTAGACGGTCTTGTTAATAGCAGCGTCAGTGACAATCATACATACATAAATTCACGCCATGTTCCCGTTGGAGATACCATAGAACACCACCTGCTACGATCCTCACATACCTGGTATTGAAGAGGTCCTCAAAAGTGTAGTTGTATGGACAAGTTCTGTGGATGAATGGGTCATATCTTGAGCAACACCGCACATAGTGTGCCGTTAGAAATTTGAGCCCTTTTTTTTCGGATGGGAAATTAACAAATGACCCCCCCCGCTCTGGGTGGAGCGGAAGGGAGTATCAGACTTGCATTGACAAAAACCCATCCATGTTCCTTCTTAGCCCTTTGTGTTCCAGGGCCACGGTATGTTTTTCGAACAGTCCCGCAGCCCCGGAGAAATTTGGGCCCTCAACAAGGGTTTCAGTCGATAAAAAATAGTTCTTGAAATACATGAGTTGGTGACCGATTTAAAACAACAGTCCTGCGTCAAGCCTTTTGGGGAAGTTTTCGTCTAAGCGTGTTCAAGATTAATTTCTGTTGTTAAGAACTGTGATGTAATTTGTGACTGTTTGATGTTGTTTTGTCAGCGCTAAGCTTGAAGTAATTACTCCGACAAATATATTTCTTGCGTAGGTACGAAAATGTTTTGATTCTTGAAAGATGAAAGTCAAGGTTACTTTTAAATAAATTATAATAATTTGCTTTTAAAAACCGGTTGGTACAATTTAGTTTTGCTCCGTTGTGACGTCACGTGAAGAGTGGAGTCTTAATACTAGGTCTTGGTAGTTTATCAACACCTACACACCACCAACACCGACACGCTCTGATGAAATGACGTCTTAAGAGGCGAAGGTACATTGCTATTCATTTTGATTTACCAAGGGTCGTGCTTCAAAGTTAAGCTGCGCTTGCCTAGGTCGGTCCCAGGATGGGTGACATCCATTACAAACCGACTTTTCTCCGTGCCTCGGAAAGCACGCCAAGCCGCTGGTCCCGGCTGTCATATGTGAATCTTTGGAAGTGGTTACAGGTAGCCGAAAGTCCGACAACCACCTTTACCAAGGGCTATCGTATTACCCAGTACTAACTGGGTTGTGGAGGTCATATAGGCAGGCTCTCCATGTAAAATACTGGTATTCTGCTGCATCTAGTGATACTGGGAGCAGACCACAACATAGTAGGGGAAATACGACGATGACTCAGAATACAATATTTATTAACCTACAGTTAACGTTGATCTTTTCGCATACAAGATTACATCTGAAAATAATTCCTAATTATAACGGTTGAATGAGCCCTCTCCACTCTTAGAGTCCAAATTTTCATATCAGTGTGTGAGCTAACACAACAAACGACGCCTCAGATTGCACAGTTTATTTCATCTCAGTCGACAAGTCATGTCATATTTACACTTGCCTGTGTAAGGTGAGAAGTGGGGTGTGGTGATAGTATTAGCGATTAAAGTCTTTTGAGCATGTAATGCGGAGGCAAGACGAAAATGTAGTGAATGTGGATGGCTATAGGAGTAGTAAACGAGGGATGGATTGTGTGAAGGATGATATGGCTAGAGAGGAGGTGACTGCTGATGACGAGTAATAGAGAAGTATGGAAGACAATGCTGCGACGACACCAAATAAATTGGGATAAGGGCTGGAGAATGATGAGTCTTTTGAGCTAAATTGATCACTGTACAATAACATCATCTAGCCAGATCAGTCTGGCTAGATAGCGTATAATCGACCTATCCCGAACACAGTATGAGTTTGGAGCCCTTTTTTGAGTGGTAATATCCTCATGGACCTGGGGCAAGCGAAGGTATGTTGGACTCTAACCCACTAAAAACCCACTGTTCCTACGACTACCATGTGTCGGGGGCCCGGGAGATATAAGTACATTCACGCGCACCCCCGACTGGTGACCGCTATTCCAGGCGGGCCCCGTCATCAAGTGTGGCCTACCTGACCTATATGACCGACATTCCATACTTCGTGCACAACTACCTGCACCTTCCAGAACTTGAGTGAGGCAAATGATAAAGCTGTCCAGTTTACTACAAGTCAGACAAAATTCAAGTCATCAATTCGAAAAGAATAAGATACCATCGTGTTCAGCTATTCGTAGCATATTGTAGTTGAATGCAATTTTGGTTCACGCGTCAGGCTCGCGAACAGTTTTTTTTTTGTAAGCCGTAATTGTCTCACTCCTGGGTAAAGGCCTCCCCCCATTCGTTCCACTTTTCTCGATGTTGCGCCTCTTCTCGTAGTTTGTAGACTTATTTATTTTGTACTAGTAACAAGCTTTAATTTCGCTTGGTTGACTCATTAATTGCTTTAACTCACTAATTAAAAAGGTTTGCCAGTATGCATCCAAAGCACACCCCGCATAGAATGCTCAAAAAAACAAATTTCAACAAATGGTACTAAACTAAAATGGTACTGCGGTAAACTACGAATTTAACACGTTTTGTGAACATTTGTTTTTATTGTCTAGCTCATGTTTAAAAGAGGTATAATTAGCAAAAGATATCGTCGAGTTAAAAATCATTTCATAATCATCATATCAACCGAAAGGCGTCCACTTCTGAATACAGGCCTCATCTAAAGGGCGGGTTTTACCATAATCGCCACGCTTGGCAGGCGGGTTGGCGATCGCAGTACGATTGTTACAAAAGCACAGAAGAGAACGCGGCTGCCCATTCTCTGGTAAGTCCGTAAGTCTGGTAAGTCTGGTAGTCCCCTCTTACGACACCCACGGGAAGACATGGGAAGGTGCTATTCTTTACGTCCGACACCATAAAGTAAAGTTTATTTTTAATGAATATTCCGCTCCGCTTAAGACAATCATCGCTTACAAAAACACCTCACCCAAACCGCCCAGCCAAATGCGAACAGGCGCGAATACCGCGTTGATAGAATTCTTTATACCTTTCCATGAGCCTCTATTTTGAATTACTCTAGATATTACGCCCTCGTGGCATAATGTGGTGTTATACCGGTGTTATACTGGTGTGTATACGATATTTATATGGCTAAGATGTTTAATAATATTAGATATTATCTTGTTTTATGGCTACGATCCTGGTTTATGATTCCGAGATGGGTGAAAGCGTAAAACTAATTGGAAGTGGTTTGAAATGAGATGGGGTGGAGGGTGTTGTTGTTGTTTTTGTTTATATAGTGAATTGGATAAAAGATTATTTGGATATTATTAAGTGGATTAAAAAAAAAACCACTCAAGTGCGAGTCGGATTCGCGTATGAAGGGTTCATCGTAGTAGGGGAGCCCCCTTTAATTTTAATTTTTATTATTTGTTGTTATAGCGGCAACAGAAATACACATTCTGTGAAAATTTCAACTGTCTACCTATTACGGATCATGAGATACAGCCCGCTGACAGACAGACGGAAGGACAGGAGGCTTACTAATAAAGTCCTGTTGGTTACCCTTCGGGTACGGAACCCTAAAAAGTCCTTAAAGCACAGCATAATCAGCCTATTAATGTTCCCACTGCTGGGACGCAGGCCTCC
This sequence comes from Noctua janthe, assembly GCA_910589295.1. Classification (NCBI taxonomy): domain Eukaryota; kingdom Metazoa; phylum Arthropoda; class Insecta; order Lepidoptera; family Noctuidae; genus Noctua; species Noctua janthe. The sequence goes on along the minus strand of OU342556.1, from coordinate 2,737,594 downwards.
TCTCTATGAGAGGGAATGGGCTATAATCCACCACGCGGGCCCAGTGCGGGTTGGTAGATGTCACATGACTTCGAATTTTTGGTTCTAGGCCATGCCGGTTTCCTCACGATGTTTTCTTCACCGTTGAAAAGTCCTTTGGCTTATCCAAATTAATTGTGTAAAGACAGAAAAATCATTTAGTATGCGTAATCATGTTCCTACTTCGTCTTATTGATTTAATTGTAAACTACGCAGAACTTAAAGTTGTTTGACATATTTAACCTCTGACTTTGTATCACTGTTTAAGGCATAGTAATCTTTATCTTCATTGTGATAAGGTTGCTTTTCGGTCTCAACTCTGTCATAATCACACTAATCCTTGTTCGCGTTACAATAAGATTACTGTATCTTGACGCTGTCAGCGGTAAAGGACTGTTCTAACAGAATAGGCTCATGCTCGAAGACCCTCAAGAGGTCTTCAAGCACCAGTTTTTAATTTATGAATGAGAAACAGTTGAAAAAGAGAATATTGTTATGAAAACTGAGCATGAGGTCCTGAGTTTGCTTCCCAGGTCGAGCCAAGTGTTACTGGGTTTTTCCATCAGGAGTTTCTCAGTAGCAGCCACGAGTCTGGATTTGTGCCCGATTGATGGCAATAGATTTACAAGGGACTTAAGCATTACTGGCAAAATGTGGTTGATCACAGGGGTCATAACCCCCCCCCCCCCCAAATCATACACGTCTAATTGATAAACCTTCTTAAAATAACTTTTTTCGGATATAAATTATTACCTAATTTCCTGCTTAATCGTTCAACAAGAGAAACTAACCTTTTTCGACGCAGAATTATAATTTTCGAGCTCGCTTCGCTCGTTAATGCATCTGAGTTATTTTTATTCGCATGTCTGTATGAATGAACAAATAGAACCTAATACTAATACACGGGGTGGAGGCGGGCTGCTTCAATTTTGAACTCTCATCTCTCACTCTTGCATTCTATTAGTATCAAGAGCGGATCCGGGAGGGGGGGTCACGGCCGGGCGTCATGACCACCCCGCCTGGGTTGGGCCTAGGTCGACCATGCTCATTTCTGAACCGTGTCTGACCGTTTCTAAACTCATTGATTTAAATAAAATAAAATGAAGTCCGGCTCGCTCCGCTCGCTTTTGCGTTCTCTTCATTTTAAAACTTGAAAAATCTAACTATCTCAGGGGCAGAGCCGTACGCAGGGGGCAGGGATGGTTTAACCTCCCGAAATCTCCAACTACTATTAAGAAATCAACTTATCCGAGGCGGAATGAAAAAATTTTCTCGCTCGCTTCGCTCGCCAATACATCCTGTACCTTTTTAATTCCGAAAAAGTTGACAGCGCTCCTATTCTCATTTCTATATAAATTAAAAAAAGAAGTGATGCTAAAATTTTCCAGCTCGCTTCACTCGCTAATACATCCTGTACTTTTGAATTCTCCATAAGTTGCCAGAGTTCCTCCTATACTCATTCCTGTATGAATGAACAAAATTAACTTAATTTATCCGAGGATAATTTCGTTTTTGAAAAGTTGTTGATAATAGTTTAACACCCCCCCATCCAATCGGTCCCCAACCAATCCTGACTATGGTCCCTTGTGACCCCCCAAACTCTTTGGCTGGGACCGCGCCTGAGATAGCCTATCATGAAAATGAAAACAAAACCAAATCTCAGTAAACTAACATTTTAGTTGATGGATTTACTAGAACCTTGTAAATCCAAATAGATAGCTTCTACGAAGATAATGTAACGATACAAATTGCATCTGAGCAGGAACTATTGACAGCATTCGAGAGCGAGACTGCAGCGCTATACCGGGATTACTGTTTCTAGGATGCTTTCTGTTTTCTGAGAGACGTATTGATAGATGTTTCTACAATGCACTGCTAGTACTAACAGAAATCGAGACGAAGTGTCTGAATGTATGTATCTGTGACGAAATAATTGTCGTGAATGTGACAGTGTTACGGATTTTTCTTTTATTTATTTTCTGGAATGTTATTGGTGACGTTTTTCAGAAAGATCAGGTGTGCAGTACTAGCAGCCGGCGTGTGTGTATAACCAGATGTTTGAACGTGGACGAGGTAAAAGGAGTATGCAGTGAGTGAGTAATGCGTGAGCAAGCAGACTGTCCAGGAACCTATCATGAAGAGCCGCTACTATATGTAAGGATCGTAGCAGGTGGTGTTCTGTGGTTTCTACTTACGCCCATGGGAAAAAGGCGTAAGTTATTTTATTTTTATTTAATTTTTGTAAAAGGTAATTCACAATTACCTACTTACCAAAACGCCTTGTTAACAGAACTATCACATCAACAATATGTGTTTTAATTTTAGGTTAACGCAACTCTGGCCTCCAAGATACAGGCGCAGCCTAGTTTGGGGACCTCTGTTTACTAATTACCATGTTAAATTTCAATTTGTTACGATTATATCATAGTAGCTCTAAGTTAGATTAAGAAAATGCATGTAACAATGGCTTAATAAATTTATTCTTTATTTGCGTATTTTCTGGAATGATTAAGTCTAACATTTGCAATTGCGGTTCCATAATAATTTGTTTATAAATTGATGGTAATTGCAGAATTGATTTTTGTATTATTATGATGAATTAAAACTAAAAAGAAATCTGAAAACTAAAGCTGACTTCTGATTTAAGTTTCGAACTTGTCAAACTCTTCTTAAGTTTAAAAACTTCGAATTTCGAGTGTTACATTATTTAGAATCGAACAAATAAAAGTTTGACTAGTTCTTTATTCAAATTCTCAAATCAGAAACTAGTTGTTAGTGGGTATTAAAACTCTTTGCGTATCATCTCGTTGGTATATGTATTAAAACACTAAATCCATTTCTCGTGCAAAAGAGCTTTTACCAGTCCTTAGTATTAATAACAAAATTATGATTCCACCTCCATTTATTCCCTCTAATAATGCATAAAAATAAAGCAAAATTACAAAAGGAGTCGTAAATTAAAATGCACAATTCATATCCAAAGAAAGAGAAAAGAGGGCGGGATAAACAAAATCTCGTTAAGGTGTCCAATGCTCCTTGCGGGGATGAAAGTTACTTTTTGTTTTTATGAAATTTTATTATTAAAGGTTTTGCATATTGATATTGTTCTCCTTTTAGAGTTGATGTTAAATGTAATAACTTTTATGGAATATGAGATACGCCCAGTAATGTGGCCATGTCAATGGCCTCATCAGTGGCGTTTTATAGGATTGAAATTATTATGCTTCTTCTGATTTCCATCATCATCAAATATTAAGCCTTTTTTTACCCGACTGCCAAGGAAAGGTTACGTGTTCGCGCGTATCTTGTGTTTCATTGTAAATTTCTTTATTACCTCGTATGCTCCAAATGGTTGGACGGATTTCGACGATTAAGGTATGATTAGATTCGTCTTAAAAATTCAAATGTCCTTAGTATAGGTGTTGTTTTATTTAAAACAAAATGGCGGATTTTTGGCGCTAAATTATAAGTCGTTAATATTTTTTTTTTCAATCAAACCTATCGATTAGGGTATCAAAATGAAGGAATTTAAAAGGAAATTACAAATATTCTATCCCCCCTCCCTCCTATCCTGTCCTATTTTACGTATATAGGTACATAATACTATTTTGTAGTCGGATTTTTTGATACTTTTAATTAAATGTTACTTGTTGTCTATTGGTGTCATAAACGTGAATTAAAAATGGCTGCATTAGGACGAGGAATTCTGAATAATAAAAATTGTTGTTTGTGTTGTAGTTGTCATACATTTTTTATTACACCCACACAGTCCGTGTTTGTTCTGGCAATTAAGAGTGTGCACTCTGAAAGCAACGCGGCGCTGCCAACTTTCAGAGTGCACGCTCTACGTCGCAAATAGCTGTTAAATATACCTTCTTAGCGAGAAGAATATTTACCTGTTCCAATTAATTTAAAATATTGATAAATTCACCAAGACAGCGAAATATTTGCTAATGGCAACATTGCCGACATTTACACACACACACACACATACACACACACTTACACTTTACTTGTTCTTTAGAAGATTTGCCAATGAAAATATTTTAACTTTGAGCTATTTTTTGTTTTTTTTTCTTTAATGGACCATAGAAAACACAGCCATTTTAAGCGCACCTTCAAAAGTTAAAAGCTTAAAAATAAGAATTGTCTTTGGTCACACTGCGCCTGTCAAGTGTCACAGATAATTTGAAATGGCGCGCTTAGAAAAAGTTTTAAACAGGAAATCGGAAGGAATCGTTGCTTATTCCACCAGAAAAAACAAAGGTCTGCCGTGTTGTTTAATCTTTGGAAGACCAAACTTTTCCTTAAGTAGATAACAGCATCATGCTGAGTGGTAACCTGCTTGTCGCAGTCACGACGTGCAAGCTGTCAACTTTTTTGTTCCGTCCTGTTGTATTTATAAATGGCTTATGTTTAACTAACCACCAAATCTAGTAAAATTTAACAGCAAAAAAACACTTTATATTGGGGGTCGTCCATTAATCACGTGATGTTTTTTTAGCAAATTTTTAACCCCCACCTCCCCCATGGTGATTCGTGGTGAAGTTTTAGACTACCCCTCCCTCCTCCCACCCAAAATCACGTGTATTTTTTTTGGTACAAAGTATTTTAAAAAAAATCAGAATATTATTTTTAAATACAGGTTAACAGGTATAATCTAATTTAATTCTGGAAAAATAAGCACCGTGATAAAAATGTCAAGGTCACGCACCGCTTTTCGGTTTAAAAATCGCGCGTTCAAAGAAAAAATAAATACACGTGATATCTCACTACACCTGCCCCTCCCCCTAGTGATATTTCGTGATTTTTTCCAAACCCCCCTCCCCCCCTTTCCAGCCTCACGTGATTAATGGACGACCCCTTGCCAAAAATAAATAATCACTAAAATTAAATCCCCATTTTAGCGAAAATTAGAACCAAAATTTTTACAATTTGTGATCCTATATAAAGCAACCAACTCCAAATTATGATCGTTTAATCCAAAAATAGTTAACGACAAGAAAAAAATTAACAGTATTTTAATAAGTAGGTATATATTTTAGGTAATAGAAGTTATGGTCACTAAGTTCTTTTTGGTGGTCATTATATTTATCATCTTTATAAATATTTATTTTGCGCGGTGTTTGTTGTTAATTTTTTTTTGTCTTTTTGTTTGCACGTCATGTCCTTGCGACAATAAACATTTTTTCTTTCTTTTTTAAAATTTTATTATTCTTTTGACTTTTAAGGATATTTGTCTACGCATGCCTATTTCCTAGATTTGTACAGACTTTTGCAAAGGTAGGTACGTGGCTCTTAAGGTATAAAAATCTATCAATGTCTCGACAGATTTCTAGTTCAGTGCTTTCCGGATACAACAAAAATCCATTTTCTTCAATCACATCTTACGCCTTCAGAATTCTAAGTAGGTAAAGTTCAATTTTACTAACAAAGGTTAAGAAATCATAGCGATATAGACTTTTATTTCATGACACACACTAAATTTACAACTGAAGTAACCGGATCTTTTTAATCCAGACCCTGGAGAAACCTTCTCTTTTAATTACTCGACTTCTGCCAATCCTAAAAGCTGAGTGAGTTTTTTGTTAGTGTCTATCGGTAAAAATGAAAACTTTCATCGCTTTTTAACTCATTTATTGGATGAACTCAAAACTTACTCACACACGTGTACAGACACGTACTCAAGTAATTACTTTGACTTACAGAAGTCAGTGATTACTTGAGTAAAAATAAAAACTTAGTATACGATTATAATTCTGTAGTTTAGTAATTGCTTGAAGTAAGAACTGTCAAAAGTTATAATTTTTAGCTTTGCTTTCTTTGACGGTTCTTACTTATTTCAAATTATTGTATAAAAATAGTTGCATAGCAATTTAAACTCAAATCATTACTTGACTATAGATACCATGGTATGGTGGTATGGTGTCCGACGTGTACTGTATGGTATCAGACGTAAAGAATAGCACCATCCCAAATCTTCCCGTGGGTGTCGTAATAGGCGACTAAGGGACTTACAAAGGTAGCAGCGTTCTCTGTGCTTTTTTAATAACCGTACTGCGATCGCCAACCCGCCTGCCAAGCGTGGCGATTATGGCAAAACCCCCCCTTTGGGGGAGGCCTATGTCCAGCAGTGGACGTCACCTTTGTTGTCAGTCTTGTGAAAAATTGTATGCGTATTGACCCAGTAATTTAAATTGTGCGTTGTCTGTTAGTGCATAAATTAATTAGAGCTTTTTAAGTAGATTCGGTATGCAATGCCGCTGACAAGACGAAAAAATACCACAAGACCTTCGTAGTCAATCAACCTTCTTCTCCTAATGAATCTTGTTCCAAAAAATCATTTGCGGTGAAAGTATCCAAAAAAGAGCATTCCGTACCAAATCAAACCCGAAATATGACCCAATAAAAACTCGAATCAACGAACGTTTTTTTTCTGAAACTACAACAATTTCGCGCAACCCTAACATCGGACATTGATTGATGTTCGCAGTTGTTAACAGCGTTCTGCGATCTCGATAGGGTTGTTACTTCAGCGTTTTTAGATTATGTTTCGGTTTTTTCTCTCTTAGCGAGGAAATTGCATGCATGACAGTTTTTTTGTATGTTGGAGTGCTTCTTACAAATACATTATACAAATTGTGTGGGGGAAAAATAAATCGTCTCTGTAGGGGTATGTTTTTGTTTTCCTCGTCTTGATTCAAGGTTGTTGACTTTGGCTTACGTTGATCCCTGTTGATCATGCTTGTAATGAAACTTTTTATAGGTAACAAATTTTACTTCGAGAAAAAAAGAATACAAAAAAAATTAAAACTTCACAAAACACTAAAGCATTTTCCTCCTAATCTTTAATTCACAAAAGAAAAGAGAAACAAAACTTCAGTTACTATTTATTTCCCCGCTACCTTCTATTATTTACTTAGGACGTTCTAACACTCTAACACCACTATAAAACAAACATGAGACCCGATAGAGGTTTCAGTGGTTTTAAATCTAAAGTGCTGGCAAATTAATCGAATTCCTCCGGGTAGAAATGTTCCACGGAAAATTCCTAGAGATTTTTCCCCCTACATACACTTTGAGCTCTGAGGCGGAATTTTGGGTTCCTTTATTACCTAACGGCGTCGTGACGAGCTGTTTACGACCTCGCCCTCTAACAACTTACGTGGGAATCTACAAAATATTACGATACATACTTTTGCTTTTTTTGTTTATGTCTAAAACGACATGTTTTATGAAGATCTGCCTTGTATTATGACGTATCATAATCCTGACTCTCGTGTTCCAGATGAAATATTTAGTGCTACTTTATTTAGGTTTTTGTGAGATCTGAAAAGTAAGTCTTGTGGGATATCTTTCTTTATTAGATGTTGTTGGTCCCTAGATTTATAATCGGGATATGAGGTCAGACCGAGGAATGTTTTGCGCAAAACAAGTTTATAGGCTTGTCAAGACATATCTACATAGATAAAGAGATTGACTATTTATGAACTTGATACTACAACTTAAAAGAGAGAATATTAATAAATAGTTAAATCTTATCGACTCAAAGGACCAACATTTTTGTTCATTAATAAAATTATGCCTACAATGCTGGGCCATTGCCTTATTGGCCATTATTACCACCCTTTATAATCGCGCTAGAAGCTACTGTTTAAAATTCGTCAGAGTATTTTTTTTTTCGAGTATCTTAAGATAGATATTAAACCTGTGCTGATAGAAGAATCTTTATTGTACTTAAGGCAGTGATAGCCTAGTGGTGTGACCGTCGGACTGCCAAGTCATAAGTCTCGAGTTCGAACCCAAGACCTCTGATTTTTCGGATTCATGTGCGTATTCTATGCTTCGGTGAAGAGAACATCATGAGGAAGCCAGCATACCCGAGAGATATTCGACGGTATGTTAAGCCAAGTCATGCCCATGGGCGGCATAAAAACCCTGACACCAGGTAAGGCACTAACCACGAAACTAAGAAAAAGGAAAATCGGACAATGTGATGTCTGATTGAACAATATCAATCTACCATCGAGGTATGTTTTAGGAACCTCTTGGTTCAAAATCAAAGGGCAAAGAGAGCAGGACATTTTATTTATTTTGAGCTGTTCTTGTCCCAAACGCAAAGGGAGACCAAAATCGTTTGTTTTGAAGCGAAAAAGCTAAATAAGTAGTGGCATAAGCCCACACGGATCGGCTCGGAAGCACCTAAATCCGTTTTCCTCAATAGACTTATAACACGCGTAGGATGACAAAGGGAACGGATGCTATGTTCTGTTTTTGTTAAGGTTTCTGACTGATGAAATTCATACTGTAATAATAAAGTCAAGTTTATGAAATTTTAAGCAAAATCAATCATCATCTGCCTAGCCTTTTCCTAACTATGTCGGGATCGGCTTCCAGTCTAACCGGATGCAGGTGGATATCAGTATTTTATTTAGAGCGACTGCCTATCTGACCTCCAGAACCCAGTTAGTACGAGGTAATACCCATTGGTAAAACTGGCTGTCAGGCTTTCGGGCCACTGACCTGTAACGACTGTCAAAGATCTACAAATGACAGCCGGAACCAACGACCTAACGAGCTTTCCGAGGCACGGAGGAAACTCAGTTTGTAATGGGTGCCATGGTCGGGGGTCACCCAGACACGGACCTATCTAAACAAGCACGGCTGAAAATCGACCCGAGCAGCTGATATTATTACTCACGAGCTCTACTTCAAGCAAAATATTTAGTTTAAATTCTCAAAACTCGAATGCAGAGTGCAACACTGTCCTCCCGATGACATATCAAGTATGTACTGCAATGGCGACTGAACTGAACTCTGGAGGTTGAGAAATCTAGTTCTATTTAGCACGAGATTTTGTATTAAACCTGGCGACCTTCAATCTAACTTATGAATCAGTAAACGGTTAAATTTAGGATTTATCCTACTAATATTATAAATGCAAAAGTTTGTGAGAATGTATGGATGTTTGTTACTCTTTCACGCAAAAATTACTAACCGGATTTGAATGAAATTTGGCACGCTGTTAGTTTCTAACCTAGATTAACACAGGATAACTTTTATCTCGGTCCTACGATCCCGTGGGACAATTACGCAACTCTAAGCGGGAGAAGCTGCGGGCATACGCTAGTATAAGAAGATAACTTCCACTTACCAATGCGTACGAAACAATAGTTTTATCCTTGTAATTGACGCTCGTTCCATCACGACAGGAAAAGAGACCTTTCATATACAATAGAAATAAACGTCCATTTAAAGCAGCGACATTAGACCTTATTGATCCGCCATCTTTAAGTTCTAGTTCCCGAATTTTTTCTCCTACATCAACAAAACTCTAGAACTACGACATCTTTTAAAAATGTTTCACGTGCTCGACATTTAACATGTAAATTGCTTGAGACCACGAAAACCACGTTATGCATCTCGGGGAAAGCAGCATACGTGTCGAGAGAAACCACAAAACAGGTATGTATGTAACACCTAGTTCAGAATTTTGGAGTAAGATTTAGGGAAAAAACAATTGAAGTAAACCCTAGTAAATGGGTGGTCACTTGTCTATTACATATTCATTAAAGAGTAAGTAAAATACATAAAATATTTTTTAAAATAACCATAATTCTTTATTAGACAAAAATAATCATTATAATCATTCTCTTGCCCTTATCCTAATTAATTAGGGGTCGGCGCAGCATGTCTTCTTCTTCCATACTTCAGATAAAAAAAACTATAAAAACAAATGCAAAGTAAATTTTTTATTTATCATAACACACAATTTTAGATCGCCCTTCCATCAAAAGATCTGCCGCTTGCACCACGTAAAGGGTGTAAACTTCTTCTTTTTTGAGTCAATTGTAATTCTTCAAAATTTTCATCATCTTGTAGCGATATTTTCACAATCTTTTATCTTATTTCAAAGGCTTCATCCGTCCTTGTCGTAAATATATTATGATACATTGATTTAGTTATTTTGTTTGAGCATATTTCCTGATTACCCTTTGGATTCATTAGGTATGTTACATGTACCTGTATCATAATGTTGTTATGTAAATGTCATATTAAGAAGGAATGTTTCTTTTTGTGCGTATTTTTTTATGGTCTAATATCCGTAGAAGATGACTGCTGGCACTTGGCAGGGAAGAAAGGGGGGAAGAATACAATTATTTAGGTAAACAAATCGACAACAGTGGGTCCATACCCGTTTGCAAGGCAGTTTAAAATAAGGGCTGGTCAAGATGACTTTAAGTTGCGCAGCAGAAAATTCATCAGCAGGGATGGCACAGTGGTGTTGGCTCCGATTTACGACGTGTAGGTCGTGGGTTCAAACTCAGTGAAGCACTTCACTTGGTTTAATTTATTTCAACGCCAATGCTCTCAAAATGGCGAAGGAATCGTCTTGATAAACTAGTATGTCCTAGAATCAAAAACTGGGACACATGCTTGTCACATCCACTAACTTTCACTGGGACCCAGTGTAAGTTAGTGGGGCCAAGTTACTACTACGTTCTCCTCACAGAGAGAGAACCTGGGTCCCAGCAGTGGGAATGTTGGAGGCTGATTACAGGAGTAACAAGAAAACAGGTTCCGTACCATAACCAATTTTAATGCTTAGGAGCAGGAAATGCCAAGCTGACATGAATAGTTACACAGCACCTATTTCAAACTCCAGGCTACTATTGAACGCTGATAAAATGCTCCAGGCGTCGGGGGCCACGTGGTGGCTCCCGGCCACCGTATGCGCAGGTCTGTGGACAGTGATGGGCTAGGTCGCCGTCCGTCCGTCTTCACGACAGGCCGTGTCGACAGCGCATTCGTGCACGCGCGCCTCAAAGAGATGTCAGCAAAGGAAGAGGTCCGCAAGGGCCGAAGCCTGCCGGGGCTGCGGGACTGTTTGAAAAGATACCGCGGCCCTGGAACACAAAGGGCTAAGAAGGAACATGAATGGTTTTTAGTCACTAAAAGTCTGACACTCCCTTCCGCTCCGCACATAGCGGGAGGGGTCATTTGATGATTTCCCATCCGAAAAAAAAGGCTAACTATTGAGAAATTTCTGATGGACACACCCAATAAAACCTGGGAATCAAACTTCATGCCCAGTTGTATCGGTTACAACCGTATTACCAACGAGGACTGAAGAACTGGAAAATACAAGGACACTTTCCAAAAACGCTCAAATCAGAAAATAAATCGCACCAACCAAAAATAAATAGCCATTCAATAAAAAAACTCTTCTCGCTACCGCGTGTCCCGGTACATTCGGGCACACAAGTGTTGAGCCCGCTTTCGCCGCCCATAATCGAATCCCTTTGTTGTAACAAAAAAAATCCTTACTCAATTTCGAAGGAAAAGCTTTGAAGTTTAACTTGAGTTTATTTTTTTTTTCTTTGTACACATACGGCGTTTGAAGGTTTTTTTTTCGTTCGTTAATAATCTATTTTGAAAGATGGATTGTGATCCGGTTATTGTGAAATATTAATAATTAAAAAATCAGATGATTTAGCACCTTCAATGTTAAGGGCGAAATTCATCGATAAAACTGAAGGCGATCTTAACCGCGTTCAATAGCTGTTAGTATCAATTTTCCGTGACAGTTTTGACTCTAACTCCCTTGAACGCGAGCTGATCGCGATCACCGGTGAAAATAGCTCTAGGTATTTGTTTTTTTTTCAAATAAAAATAATAGAAAGAAAGAAAATACATTTATTTGGCACATGCCACAAGTGCGCACAATATAAAACAAAAATAATATAAGAAAAAAAACTTAAAACTGAACAAAAAATGTAACGCTGTGTGCCTCACGGCTGCGCCAAATAGGCCCAGTTCGGCAACTAGTTCCTGACGCTGGTTTTCAACTGGACCTGGATTAGAGAGGTCACGGATGTAAAACAGTTTTATGTATTTTATTTATACGTGAATACATTTCCTAAATTCTTGAAACTAATTGCTTGCTGTTAAATTAACTATACAACCATTAGGTAATTCCCAATAAAAATCAAAAGTTGATTAATTCTGTTTTGATTTAATACTATAAAGGCAAATTAACGTCTGATATTAATTACTTCAAAACATAAAGTGTTTTCTCAAAACATTACAATTCGCAAATCGTATTAAACAACATTATTTAAGTGTCTACCAAGTTTGCGGGTAAAAGCAAGTGCTGTATAAATGCCTCCAACTCAAATGAAGACTTAAGACTCCACGGAATACCGAATGAGAAGCTTATATGATTAATTTTCTTAGAGTTCCACGTTTTGTGCAGTCAGTCACACCGGTTGGGCGTTCTTAAATTAATTTGCAAGGAATTTTAGACTTTAGAATAAGTGGATAAAGTTAGTTTTAGCGGCATAAAGTTGGTATATGAATTTGTGTTGATCGGGCTATTTATATCTATGTATATGATTTCGCAGAGAGATACTCACGATTTAATATTTACTCTTGTAAAGTATAAAATGCAATACAAAACCGTTGGTTCTATGAAATTTATTAAAATAATAAAGTTTAATGACCTTTATTATTCGTCCCCTCAACAAGAGACATTTATTGATCATATTATTTCACTAATCACTAAATGCGTTTAGCACTAAAATACATAGTTTAAAGCCTCGTTCCAATTCCCATGTTTAATTGTCTATCATTTGAAGAGACCAGAGATTTAATGACTATTTCATGAAAAAGTCATTCAATGGATTGTAATATGAACTTAGAGTGATTCATCAAACTGATATTCATTAAAATCATCAATACAACAAATATTTGTTACGGTCGCGAATCATATTTAGTTTCACATGTAGCCTGAATCTGACCTGCAAATTGCAAAAAACCTAATAAAAATTTGAATTTCGCGGGCTCTTCCACCTTAACGTGTATCGTTCCGTATTTTTATAATTTTCATTCTGAATAAACAAACTACACATAAACCGCGATACATTGCAGACATTATAAAACACAGACCACTTAAAAAGATCTTAAAAGTAACTTAAAAAGAAAAATTTCAATTTCAGTGTCTCAACAAAACAGTTAAGAACTATGCAAAGAGGGTCTAGTCCACTAAGCACTGCAAGTTTGAGGAGCGCCAGCAAAAAACGCAAAATATTAATTAGCAACGTGGTCACGAAATGCATTAAAAAGATCGTGAGGCTTTGCTGAATAAAGTTGAATGTAAGACGGGCTTTGCGAATTTGTTTTTTATTTTTTTGATTGTTTTGCTGATTGTATGAATGTTAATTTTATTTGGTCTTTTAATGATTTTTGAAGTTTTGAGTCAAGATGTCTCAATTAGGTACTTAAAAAAATATTTGTCTTTTACAAATCTATGTTGCTTATCAGTGTGAACAGACATAATTAATGAATGAATAAATGAATGCATTTATTTGTCAGAATATTGTACAAAGCATTATGTTCATAATGTATTAGGATCATAATATTCTGCCGTTTCCGGCGGACAAATATGGTTTATAAAATTAGGGGTCATCATTAAGTACATTACAATTAAATTATTAAACAATAGAATTGGCAGTACAAATAATTTAAATAAGTAGAAAAATAAAAGAGATAAATTATATATTACGTACATACTTACATGAACATGCTACATTTCCTTAATTGTTATATACATTGAACTGTAAGTTCAACCAGAGGATATAGACACAGTCAGGAAAAGTAAGTAAAGGATCACTAAAGACAAAGTTAAAAAACATTTTACTGGAAAGCAAACTCGAGGAGCACGTGGCTAAATAATGAAAAAAAAAAAAAAAAAAAAAATACTTTTATGAACAAATTAACATGTTTATTTATTTGTGTTTAAATTAAAAAATATTTGAATATTCTGTTTTTCATATTTCAGCTCAGTTTTGTATTAGTGTTTTCTGTTTTTCATACTGGGCTGTTTACTTACGCTAACTCCGCCTCGAATGCAGTAACAGGGTTTCCCCACTTATATCAAAATGTACTATGATATGATTAAACCATAACAGTAGAATTTATAAGAAGTAGCTATTTAAGTAAGGTGGTTCATTGTTATGTAAAAGAGCGCCTCTCGCCATCAAACGTAAAAATTTGGCGAGTTTAGAATTAAGCAACACCTCTGTACTATAGTCTCATTAAAGAAAATAAATAAAAAAAATAAAAAAAGTCATATTTTACGATAACGTGCATAGAAGTCAAAAATATTTTGGATTCACATATTATTTTACTACTAAAAGTTTTAATCACATAAATGTACATAACACCATGCATCATCCCCGAAGGGTTACGCAGACACTGTTAGGTACATTTCGCCAGTTATGTTTTAAGTCCCATGTAATAGGGGGCGAGCCTAATGCCAAGTTTCTATCAATCCTGATGAAACTCGTTGCGGAAATAACAAAACGCCTTGAAGGCCATTGTTACTTGTCTAGGCCCTACAACATACTTTGCATTGCTGAAAATCAGTTGAAGAACGGTAGGACTCATTTTACGTCATTAATAGCTTAAATCTTATTTTTTTCCGTATGAAATATGACGCAGTTTCAGCTGCTCATTATAAGTGATACAAATTGCAGTTTCTTCTCTGTTAACATACACATTACTCAGAAACTGAAAACGGTGAAATTTGTTGAAAACTGCAGCGTAACTTCTTGCTTACATGAGCGGGGTACATTAAAGTATGTTTGAGGGTAATACTTTTATCGTGGCGAGCAGGCGGCATTTACTTTGTAGGTAGTTTGTGGCTTGGAATCGTTGCGCTGGATAAGAAGTGAATAAAAAAAAATAGGTATTTTTTTTTATTCAATTGCATAATTTACTAGTTTTTCCAGCAGTGGACAGCTGACGGCTGAAATGATTACTAAGTTTTTCATAAAATATTGTGACTTCAACATGATTTGAAATGAGGTAACTTAATTACCACGTGTGTTATTTTCCTTGCAATTTTCAATTGCTAAAGAGAATTATTCAAATTCATTATTTTTTCTTAACAGTATAATATTTATTGGCTATCAAACTTAAAACCAAATTATCATTAACACTAAAAACGGAATATTTACCATGTTTACTGATTGTTTTGAGTTCCCAATATTTCGCTGTTGCAAGTACCATGATCACGGATAAACACTAAAAAAATATCCCGTTTTACTAGAAACGGGATATTTTAAAAACTTCATGATAGTTTAAAAACTTAAAACCAAATGTTTTGGTGATTTGTAAACATAGGTGATTTTACTGTGAAAGAGGTGGCGAGATGATCTATACGCGCATCACTAAGGCTGGTTCGAGGTGGCGCAGGAGAAGTGTACCTGGAAGGATATGGGAGAGGCCAGCAGTGGGACATTCAAGGCTATTGAAAAAAAAGAAAGATGATTTTACTGGTTTTTTTCGCCAACACCAGTTACTGTATTCCTTACTATCCTGTTTAAGTTAGTCTTGGACCATAATAGTTGTTTAAACAATATCAACTTAAACTTTTTGCAGCAAATAATAGGTAATTGCTATTTTATGTTAATTAAGTTTCAGCTTTATGAAAACTTTAACAATATTATGATTTTTTGAACAATTAAGGTTTTTATCCACAGATTTAGAGTACGGTAATGGACTTAATGGTCTGTGAAAATATTATGCCACAGTGTGATTTTATTACAAAATATAAAACTACTCTTGAACGTTTTTTTGTAAATATTGTTATGTAAATAAGCTTTGCACAGAAAATAAGTGTCCTTTTCATAAAATTGCTACAAAAAACATTGTGCTTTAAAAAAAAAAAAACATGCACTAGCGATCATTACATTTCAAATCTTTTCTACATTTATACCTTTAAGAGGAAACACCTGCATCCTATTAGCAATAACGTTGATGAAAAGCCCAAATCTATTTTTTTGGCTTTAAGCCTCTCAATCACAAACAGTTTTCAGAAAAAAAAAAATATTGCTTGAATTAGGTCATTCACACAGGTTCTTTTAACCTTTTGAACGCAATTGTCACATATACGTGACAATCAAGTGCGTGTCCTGTAAGCCAAACAAAACAAATATGTGACAAAGTGTGGCTTGGCGTGGAGGGCACGCTCGTTCGTTTATGCTCTGGCTTTTAAAACTGAACAGTACACTCTGACGCTCCTACGAGAGTTTCGTCATACTTCCAAGGACTCGAAAAGGATCATAACAATTCTTCCAACCGAAATCAGACACCGCAATTATTCTTGTGCACACTAGCCCACATGGAAATAAATCTATTCATCAACACATAGAAATAAATTCCTCCACACACAAAGTTATCTGCATTGTCCAGAGTCTATCAATTAATATTCTTTAGCTAACAAAAGGAAGACATATCGGCTGGCCTCTCAATAGAGTTGTATTGATGGCACTATTCTATGGAGCTGCCACGTTTGTGATAACACCGTCTGTAGGGACTTTGACTTATGTTTCTTTCAGGTATTTGTTTTTCTCTGTTGAAGTGTATTTTCCTGGGATGTGAATGAAATTGAGGACGGTATTGAATCACAAAATTAAAAGAGCTTGGAACATTTTTGTCTGTAGCCTGGCGGCCTAACTTCCACCATTTTTTTTTTCAAAGCTGCGGTCACGCCTCTTTAGATAGCTGGTATCAATAAAAACAAGTTTTGCATAAGACAAAATGTTCAAAAGTGTCACGTTTCCGAGATATGATCTATCAAAGTTAAAGTCCATTCACTGATGTGATGGCATCTTCAGCACAACTTTGATAGCTCATATCTCGGAAAAGTGACACTTTAGAACATTTTGTCTCATATAAAACTTGTTTGTATTGATACCAGCTATATATCAAAATAACGCAACTTTGAAAAAAAAAACATGGCGGAAGTTAGGCTGGCCATTAAATTCAAACCCCTTTGTCTATGGAGTAGACAGTTATGAAGATAAGTACTATTGTTTTATTACTTTGATTGATTATTTCATAAAGGGTTTACCCTTCTTCTTATTTTTTCTTCCATACTAATTATGTACTTATTATTACTAATACCTAGATACCGTAAATGTTAAAGTAACCGTCCGTTACCTTTTCACGCCTTAACAAATGATTTGATTACGATGTTTGGAACACAGGGTGACTAAACACCTGGTGACTTGGTGACTTTTTGCTCCGGTAGTACGTTCCCGTAAGATGATTTTCGACCAGCGCACAGATAAAACCGCTGCCAAAAACTAGTAAGCCACAAAGTTAAATCGATGTTGACGAACAACCGAAAGGTTACTTCTAATAAGGTCTGATTCAGGCAATCTGATTGGTTCTATTTTATTTATAGCTATTCCATTGAAGAAAGTGCATTACTGTTTCCTAGCTAAGCCAGTTTCTAGGAGCCTTATACAGAACCTACCTCAAACATTAAACCACCAAGCGATTCTCGGGCACTCCCCACGGAGCAATCGACATTTCTTAACGCCTGAACAGTACAAAGACAGTTCTTCATTTTTCCACCGCCTTGTCGAAACATCAACAGTATTTCCTTACCTCCGTTTTTATATTAATCTGACGACAATCACGGTGATATTTTTATTCACAGTCAAAGATAAACCAAGATTAATGGCGAGACTTTATGAGCGACGATTAGTATTCTCCTTCGATGGCGCCAAGGAAAACTATTTATAGCGAAAGTAGGGGTGTACGAGTATTTTTAAGATTGGTCCCGGCTGTCATTTGTAGATCTTTGACAGTCAGTGGCCCGAAAGTCTGACAACCAGTCTTTCCAAGGGGTACGGTATTAACCAGTACTAACTGTCAGATAGGCTTCAGAAAAATTTGCAATATGAGACCATTTACATTTTAATTGGAAAAAAATGTACATAACATACCATCACGCCTGTAACCCCTGAAGAGTAAGGCAGATGTGTACCTAATAGTACAGTCTCGAGCACCAATATGTTTACACTTAGCAAAATTTAAAATCAATTTTCTCGTGAAACAACAGTTTCTACTTTGATACAAGACCTATTTCTTAACAGAATGACTTCCAAAATACTACATTCGTAAAAACGTAGAACGTTAATCAATGAAGTAGAAGAAAAATAACTATTAAAGGTTGCTTCGTGTTTACCATGTTAGTGTTCGTGACTGTACACCCACACTTCGCCGGTTATGTTAAAGTCCCATGTAATAGGGGGCGAGCCTATTGCCATCAACCAGGCACAAATTCAGACTCCGTGGCTGCTGCTTCCTGATGGAAAAACCCAATAACATTTTGTCGAACCTGGGAATCGAACCCAGGACCTCGTGCTCAGCAGTCGCGCTTGCCAACGAAGCAGTTTAGAAAAGTTTATAGTAGTTAGTAAATGCAGCTTGTTCTAAGCTGCACCTTCAAATAAATTGTTTTAAGTATTTAATAGGATCTTATATGTTCGTTATCATTTCCATAATTAGTCTTTAGATTTCTTTATACATCGTTCTCACATGAATGTCTCCACATGAATGATGTAACCAAGATTTTGTAACAATATTTCCATGGAGTTTCTTGCCCATTCTTCTCCATAGAGATCTACGCCTTGCAATGGGCAACTACGGTACTTTCACAAGTTATTATGCCTTGTGTCTGTGACTGTAGCTTTCAAAAGTGCCTATAATGGTCTAATTGAAATAAATGCTATGAGTTTGAGTTTTTGAGTTTGAATCCGTTAAAACATTTCCATAGAATTTATGATATAAATAGCTCTAGAACATGGTTTAGAAATGCTGATCAATGCGGTCTTAGTTGTTTATTTCATTACATAGCTGTACAAAATTGTTAAACAATTTTCTTTGCTTTTAAATTCCATCCTAAAAATGCTGCTAAGTAAAATTGGAGCGTCCAAACAAAAGAGGCAAAAATTAAAAGTTTACAAGCAAAAAATCTGAACAAGATTTAAATTTCATATCGAGCCAAGACAATTAGCGAAGGAATATAACAGAGAAACTTTAAAATATTTATTGTTTGCTACGTAATAGTTAATGCATTTTCACGTTACCACTTATGTAACCAATGAGTTATCAATTTTCAGTGTTCAAATTATTAATCGTTATTTTTGGAAGTTTTAAAACATATAACTAATTTATTTAATTGATTGATTTTCTAAAATGTTCGTGCACTATGGAGCTCGTGGCTAAATATAAACACTCGCTCAGATCGATCTTTAGGTTAATCCGTGGTTGCCTACGTTGGTTTATGGGTGGGTGACCGACCACCCATTACCGGTACCGAGTTTCCTTCGTGCCTCGAAAAGCACATTAACCCTTTGGTCCCGGCTGTCATTTGTAGATCTTTGACAGTCGTGACAGGTAGTCAGTGGGCCAAAAAGTCTGACAACCAGTCTTACCAAGGAGTATCGTATTACCTAGAACTATCTGTGTTCTGGAGGTAAGATAAGCAGTCACCCCATGTAAAATACTAGTATTCAGCTGCATCCGGTTAGACTGAAAGCCGACATTAACATAGTTAGAAATCTATACATAGCGAGGCCTTGTTACACTGGAAATGTATAGCTTGATGTGTTACCGTGTGTACACGCTGTATACTCGTACTACGCATGACATTTCTCATCATTCTACCGGAGGTAGAGTTACTATTAGCATAGCAGCAGCTTATAATGTTCCCACTGCTGGGACACAGGCGTCCTCTCTATGAGAAGGAATGGGCCATAATCCACCACGCGGGCCCAGTGCGGGTTGGTAGATGTCACATGTCTTCGAATTTTAGGTTCTAGGACGCCGGTGTTTTCCTTCACCGTATTGAGAGCAGTGGTGATGAAATAAATTACACAAAGTAATGCACCTGCCTGGGTTCAAACCCACGACTTACTGCTCGTAAGTCGGGACCGCCACCACTGGGCCACCGCTGCTCTCTGAGTTATTATTAGTTCTCAATAAAACTCATACTAGACCGTCTCCACTTCTGACCCTATAACTGCAGTCTTCTTCTTCTTCCCATGATAATTAGTTAGACAGTCCCCCCCTCACCCCTTCCCTACGCTCACACGTCACCCAGGTCAACGCGCTCCGGACGTGTTCGTACTGCAAGCCGTCGCGACACCGTTCCGTTCGCGTTACATGCTTCAATGCAACTTTGCACTCAACCGAGATACTTGATCTATATTCTGCAGATTGTCGTGTTAAATAGATGATGTTGGGTTTTAATGAGTGACGTTATTTGTTATGAAATATTGGTTGGTGAATGGGTAAATTGCACAAGCTATGTTGTAGCCGAAACTACACATAGGATAAGGATCCTGTAAAGGGTGTAAATAAACCCTTAACATAACCGAAAGGCACTTGTTTTGTTCTAGACCATACCGGGGAACCTTCTAGTTACGGAGATAATGAGGGTCAAAATTCCAACTTTTACACAAGTTTTTTTTTTAATACATGTTTTTATTGTTAAATTTTTACTTTACACACCTCCACGACCACCGCACTATTCAATCCATCCATCAGCACAATGCTTTGAGTGCTTTCCATCGAGTCCCACCGTGAAACGTGATTTTTCACCCGAAAAAGAAAAGTCGATTCCCAGCAATATTTTTTGCGTAAAGTTACTTAGTTCGATGTAGGATGCTTGGTTGGCGGCTATGTGAAAGGTCTGTTTACACCCTGTATGTAGTTTCTTAGATAGATGAATTATAAATATAATCCATACTAACAGGCGGAAGTAGCTCGGTCTATATGTCACCCATACATGTCTGAATGGCTGAACGAATTTTTGATGAAACTTGGCATAACATGACTTATGATATTTTTCATTCCGTTTTCGTTGGATAATTTTCGATCTACACGAAGGCAAAGCCACGGGCTAATGCTAGTAATACTACTATATATATGATACTATATTTAAATGCGCGTTTACAAAACGACCATTTTATAAGGTTAATTTTGGTTAACCTCTCATCTCGCCAGCATCTGCCTAGCCTTTTCCCAACTATGCTGGGGTCACGTTGCAGTAGAACCGGAAGCAGCTGAATACTAATATTTTAAGTGGAGCAACTGCCTCTCCGACCTCCACAACTCAAGCAATACTGGGTAATTCGATACCCCTTGATAAGACAGGTTTTCAGACTTAGGGCCACTGACTACTAAAAATGACTGACAAAGATTTACAAATGACAGCCGGAACCAAAGGCTTAACGTGCTTTCAACCCACGGAGGAAATTTTGTATGTAATGGGTGGTCACCCATCCATGGACCAACCTAGGCAAGCGCGGCTTTACCTGAAGATCGACCCGTGTGGCTATTATTATTTAAGCATTCAACATCTATATGCTCGAATATTTTATGCTGAAAAAACTAGAATCATTTTTTCCACAGAAATCTTCTGTAAACATCCGCAGGTTGTTTGCAGACAAACATTACGTCCTTTTCTTATTCAAAGAAATACTATATTTATAGTCTTGTTAATGTTGGTTACCATGAAAAGCTGCTTCAACAATTACTTCAAACAAAATAAAAACTATTATAACTAGAAGACGGGATATTTACCATGTTTATTGTTTTCTTTGAGTTCCCGATATTTCGGCGCTGTTGCAAGCACCATGATCACGGATAAACTGAAGTTATTGCGGGTATATACTGGGTGGGTGTCTTCTAGTTATAATAATTTTAGTGACCATGAAATATTAAAATAAAAACTGCTAAGGATGATTTCCACCAAACGGCTCGCATCGCATCGGATCGGAAAGGATACGAACGGATGCGGCGACGCATACGATTGGCTCCGTACCGTCGCTAGCGAACTTATCCGTTTCTGCGCCTAGTCAAATAGTTTCATTCCTACCGTGTCGGATGCGACGACAGGTGAACGGATCCGATCGCGCGTCGCAGCATATTTTCGCGTATCACGGAAGACGCCCGCAGTCAACCTGCTGTGCGGGGCTTGGTAACGTAGACTTTAAATACTGTGTACACGATTTAATATCGTTTAGAGATTGTAAAATTCGTTCCGATCCGATGCGATGCAAACCGTTTGCTGGAAATCGATCTTTAGGGTTGTTACATACAATGTTCGGCTCGGCTCGGCATTGTTCGGTACAATCGGGCGGCAAAGTCTGTAAAATCGGATTACGATTTGGTTGTTTTTTTTTATCCAATATGTGCTTCATGGGTTGAATGATCGAATATGGGTTCTGGGGTGGCGACCGCGAACTGGAAGACGTTACGTTGGAAGGCCTCCCTCTAGGTGGACCGATGACCTGGTGAAGGTTGCAGTGGTCCACTGGATGCGAGACACGGGACCAGTCAAAGTGGCGACACTTGGGGGGGGGGGGGGGGGGGGCTACGTCCAGCATTGGACGTCTTTCAGCTGAAATTATGATGATGACGATGATGAGCTTTATGATGAAAGTACAGGCAAGTTGTATGTAGAAATGTGTACGTTCAGGACCAAGCCGTTCGGTTTAGTTCCAATTGACGCGAAGCGACCCGAATAAGATCCACCAATGGCAGATATCGAACGGAGTCGTGTATCCATAGGCACAAGCCGAATAAAAACCGAACCTAAACCGTAACCAAACCGAATTAAGGAGTGATTGCTTCGGGTCGGCTTCATTGTTCCAGAAAAACTGCTATTTACATATTTAGCGCGAAAGATTAATTCGATGTGGCGTTTGAAAATACAACTGCTTCATGAAAAATACATTGTATCTGTCGTGTATTTTACATCGCTAGTCAGAACCAGTATTGAACACCCCTAAGGGAACACAAAAGAAAAACAACCCAACATTTCCCTCTAAATTGGTCGTTACATCTTTGCCCAATATTTTCACAGTCTACGGGATATCGGGACTATAATTTCTAGTTCACTGCTAATAAAATCCCAACTGCAATATCCGTAGCAAATGTAAAGGGAGAGGAAGAATCTACATCTCAATACATTCATGTAAACGTTTCGTATCGTAAGAATTCATAAATTCATGTTGAGTTTTATGCATTTTTATACGAAACTGTATCTTATATTTGACGAAGTGTTCTGAGATAGTGAAAGATGAAACCTTTGTGTTGTAATAAAAAAGAATTTTGTATTTTTGACAAAAGTAAGGTTGGTACAGTTTTACAATATGCGTTGATATTGTAACCTGTGGATTAAGCACGAACCCTCAGAGTAAAAATGACGCGAAATTCAAAAGATAATAAAATTAAAATGTTTCTAAAATGATTTTAAGACTAAACAGACGAATATCAGTAGGTGTACAGAAACGGATATAAGGTACCTTTTATCCCGAAAAAAGGTACTGTTCCCGAGAAAAACAGAAATTACGTTCTTATTATAATAGATGGCACCATGTGTTTTTCGAATAAAAATTAAATTATATTATTATAGAAACTTTAGTAGTGCGTTAAAAGTTTAATTACCAAATTCTAAATTAAAGCGAGCAAGGCCGCGGGCAAAAGCTAGTTTCTGATAAAAAAAATCCGTCGAACTTACATTATGTTAACGTAACACATTAGTACTAGGGTCTCTATTCGCGTAAATACAACAAAACGTGTGTTTTTACTGAAGTATTATGTGAAGTCTTTTGAAAAATACTGAAAGTAATTTTCCTAGAAACGTTTCTCAGGATATAGGGGAGTATTATGCAAAGCTATGAATAGGTGTGCTTTGATATTATCAAAGACAAAGAGTTGTTTACATGGTTGCATATATATTTAAGTTTTACTGTAAGGTTTAAATTTTAAATGTCATTACACAAATCAGTCACAATAATTCTGTCAAACATAGTCATCTGTTTCCCAAAACTACGCTGGGGTCGGCTTCCAGTCTAATCGGATGCAGCTGAATACCAGTTTTTTATCAGTTTCTGATCTCCACAACCCTTTGAGTACTGGGTAATACGATACCCCTTGGTAAGACTGGTTGTCAGACTTTCGGGCGATTGTCAAAGATCTACAATTAACATCCAGGTCCAACGGCTTAACGTGCTTTCCGAAGCGCGGAGGAAGGAAACTCATTACCTATCCACGGGCAACCTAGGCAAACGTGACTTAACCTAAAGATCGACCCGACTAGCGCTCAATAAAACCAAATTATTGAAAAAATTTGTATCCAACTTATTTAAAAACTTCAAAACAGGTTATTTCAAAACCAATGACGCCAATCAAACTCTAACAAATTATTTATTTAGTAGGTGGTTTGGACATGAAAGAAAAATACCAACTTTGCTTGTATACCAAAAGTTTGGTAACTTTGGTGTACACTGTACAGGTTACCAAAGTTGCCACAGTCAATTCGGGTCAACGAGTAAAGTAACTGTAGGTGAAAGGTTTGGAGCGGTCATGTTTAATTTCGACAGCTTCTCTTTCTTCAATTTAATGTTGCGGTTATTAGGAAAAGTTTCCATGAGGATCTGAAGGCAGCAAACTTGTATTGTAAAGTGAAGCATCTAAAAATGTGTGTATGACAAAATTACTAGTACTCTGTTATCCTGATTCGCCGGCAATGGCCTCATGATTTCCACTTCTTTGTTTGGCCCATCATCACCCACACCATCATCTCCCTGCTCTTGTCCCATTCTATTAGGGGTCGGCGCAACACGTTTTCTTCTTCCATTCTCCCCTGTCAGACGTCACGGTGGACCGATGACCTGGTAAAGGTTGCGGGGATCCGCTGGATGCGAGACGCACGGGATCGGTCAATGTGGCGACACTTGGGGGAGGCCTATGTCCAGCAGTGGACGTCTTTCGGCTGAAATGATGAAGATGATGATGAGTCGTCACGGCAAATAGAGCTAAAAAATTGTTATTAAGACATACCTGTATTTCCTGAACATTTAAATATTTAAATGTTCTGAATTTACCAAAGACATTCAAATATTTACGAGCGATAGACGGGACAAGACGAAGATAATCGTAATCTACTACTTTGTAGCAAGTCAAACTGTCTAGTGTGATACACCCGCTTCTCAGGTAGGATTCGTGGATTCGTTCTTCATTTTTGTATGAAAATGAAGCTGAACTGACTGACTTGAAGCTCTGGAACGCGCTACCTTTTGGCATTAAAAATGCTCAAAGCAAATTCACTTTTAAAAGAAAAGTGCGTAACCACTATTTAAGTCAGAATAAATAGCTCTCTCTCTATTAGAAGTCGAGTCATGGTAATTATTATTAGGTTTCTCGTTTTTAATTTTGGTATTTGTTAAAATATGTACTAGTTTATTTTATTTGTACCTACCTGCTACCTACCTGCTACCTACCTGCTACCTACCTGCTACCTACCTGCTACCTACCTGCTACCTACCTGCTACCTACCTGCTACCTACCTGTGACCTACCTGCTACCTACCTACTACCTACCTACTACCTACCTACTACCTACCTACTATCTACCTGCTACCTACCTACTACCTATTACCTACCTACCTGCTACCTACCTGCTACCTACCTGCTACCTACCTGCTACCTACCTGCTACCTACCTGCTACCTACCTGCTACCTACCTGCTACCTACCTACTACCTACCTACTACCTACCTACTACCTACCTACTACCTACCTAC
The DNA here is from genome assembly GCA_910589295.1 of Noctua janthe. Taxonomy (NCBI): domain Eukaryota; kingdom Metazoa; phylum Arthropoda; class Insecta; order Lepidoptera; family Noctuidae; genus Noctua; species Noctua janthe. Next base: position 2,712,121 of record OU342556.1, on the reverse strand, counting down.
TACCTACCTACTACCTACCTACTACCTAAATACTACCTACCTACTACCTACCTACTACCTACCTGCTACCTACCTGCTACCTACCTACTACCTACCTACCTACTACCTACATAAGAACCTTCTCCTGACAGTAACAAACAGAACAAAAAAAGAATTAGCGAAATCGGTTCAGCTGCTCTCGAGATTTGCGCTTAGCAACAAATTCAGGGATTCATTTTTATATTATAGAAGAAGATTATAGATAAGAAAGATAGTTGACTGATGGAATGACGTGAAAACTGATGCATTTTATGTCGCGTGCCGATAGTAAAACGAAAGAAATTTAATATGAACTTTAAACAATAGCAATAAAGCTCAAATTGACTACGTTTTAGTTACAAAACGTTTGTATAGGAAAAAAAAATGGCTGTTTTAAGGGTTTTTCCGGCAATTATTCGAATTTTTCTCGCCGTAAAAACCATCCTTGAACTCCAAAGAACATTTAAAAAAAAAATTGGCCAAATTGGTCCAGGCGTTGTTGACTTATGCGCTTACCAACACATTTTGCGATTCATTTTTATATTATAGATAAGTATTAGTATCATTATAAGTGCCTATATTAATTTTCGATAGCAAGAAGTTATTTTTATATATTTATTTTGTACCCTATCACAATGTTTTCTTATTTAACCCGAAGGTTGACTGGTAGAGAATGCCTTGTGGCATTCAGTCCGCCTATGTATCACTATTGTACATGAAGTTTAAATAAATAAATTAAATATTCCCAATGTCTGCCTATACACCGTGACTTTTTAGTCGTCTTATAAGGGCCGTCCACTCAATGTACCCGACATAAAATAGCTCTAGGCGAGTTTTTTTTTTTTAAATTAATAATAGGTACAAAGAAAAATAATAATAAAAAATTAGAATAAAATTATGAAACATCCTTTTAATGATGTTAACGTGTCAAACGGGAGAACAGCACTCGAGTCCAGTAGATCATCGCTCGCAACAGGGTGTTTTAACTACGTCATGCGTCATAATACTGAATAATATTTTTATTTTTAAATTATTAAAGTCTCATAAATACCTATTTTTTTATGAATGTTTAGTATTCATTGGATACATAAAGTGGGCTCTCATTGTAAGACGACTAAAAAGTCACGGTGTATGTTTAACTATTTTAAATCTTTTTGGAATTTACCAATATTATTACATATTCATTGAATTGATAGTGTTGATCGTTGCCCTTGTGTTTTGTTTTATTGCTTCCATCAAAAAGAAGATTGGTTCAAACTTAAACCGAGAAAAACCGGGGTGAAATAATCTGCAAAATAAAATTCAAATCGCCTGTACGAAAATGGTGCCAAATACACTATAAATCATTTCAGACAAAAAACCGGTCAATTGCATTTTAATAAATTCAGCTCAAGATATGCTGCTAGATTAAAGTGCCGAGTACCTACTTGGGAGCATTATTTTGTTTTGATTTATAGTCTTGAATTCTATTATTACTTGACTGTGTATGATACAATGGTGCGAAAAACGAACTGAAACATCAAAACCTGCAAAAAAATTGGTAAAAATAGATCAAAGCCTTTTTCAGCAATGAAACAGTGTATTGTACGAGCTGTTATGAGAAATAGAAAGGACGAACGAATTTGGAGATCATCAAATGAGACGTATATTATGCAATGCACAAGGTTCTTAATGGTGATTTTGATAATAGCTTGACCTGAGGCCTAGCACGAGCGTACGGTGTAAACGTAACGTAAATACGTCGATTTTAAAATTAAATATACCCGTTTCAAATAATTATAATCAGTATTCAAAAGAAGAGATCTTTCCATTTCGACATAGTTGCATAAGTATTTATTATTAGTTGTTTTATTGTATTTACAACATTGTTACGTTTTGTCTTTGTATTATACGTATGGTAGTATATTCTTATATTATTATGTTTAAATAGTTCTGCTTTACGTTTTATGTATTCCATTTTCTCTTCTTCTTTTACACACTATGTCTACATTTCTTTTTTAGGACCTCCTTTCGCAGGTATGCTGGAAGAGATTTCTTTAGAAATAAGCATCACCTTCGTACTATTTTCTGTTCCTTTCTTCTTTTCTGTATTTAGTGTGTACATGAATTGTTAAATAAATAATACTTTCGTAACTTTAATAATTTATTCGAACCATGGATGACAATGTTTGTGATTGTTGCAAACAATTTAACTAAATTGGGTTACAAGTAACTATTTACAATGAACCACAGTATTTTAAAACAATACTTTTCCAAGCTTGCTACAACGTCAACCAACATCAATCCAGCAATCATTCCCTCTCTAGCCTCTAGCCTAGTTTTAGGCTTCCTGCCAACTACCCAAGACGCTAACTAAACCATAGTTTACCGCTACTACACTGGCATGACATATCTGCAACTCATATTTCGCTATCGTAAAACTGGTGACAATCCATAAAGATTATTCCTCTCTTCGTACGGCACATCGACATTGCTGATATTCGGTCGGCACACTTAGCACAGAAAAGTACTGGGTCAGGCGACATTTGGCTCAGATCCAAGGTACAATCTTGTAGCGTTTTCTTTTTTTGCTACATTGTAAAGTAACAGAGCGTAACCGATTTAGCAATAAATGGGAATGGGGTTGGTTCATAGTTTTTTCGTGCTGGGTTCCGGCTTTTATTTTCGTAAAAAGAACGATGTTTTTTTTTTTAATGGTAAGTTTTGTTCTTATATAGGGGTAAACACCTTGTAACTAGGTATACGTAAGAGCTTGACAAAACGGTACGTGAAATTTTAATCCTTAAAAAGGAAGTTCAAGGTTGACGATTGGCCTTTTCTCACCAACAGAAAGAACTAGGTTTCTAAGCTTTAATTGCTTAGAAATAATGATGTTTTATTTCTTTATTTCACTGCATATCAAGATTTTACAACAGATTACTAATAAGAAAAAAAAACTTTTATTATTATGAAAAGTTTATGACCGTACCTGTTATTTTTAAAGCCTTCAACGACGTGCTTGAGAAGCTCTAGGCCAAACAAGAAGGCTCATTAATCAACTACATATAAATTACCTTTTTTAGTTTAAACGTAAAAACTTTACATGAATTTTATAAGACCATCATCCATCATCCTTATGCCCTTATCCCAATTAATTTGGGGTCGGCGCAGCATGTCTTCCTCTTCCATACTTCTCTATTACTCGTCATCTCAGCAGTCACCTTCTTTCTGGTCATATCCGCCTTCACAAAGTCCATCCATAGTTTTTTTGGTTTTATAAGACCTGTATTATTAGTAACAGTGCTCATGCATGAGGAGCGCTATACACAGGCTCGGCAGATTCGATTCGGCAGTGTTTGTCCTACTAATATTATTAATACGAAAGTTTGTAAAGATGTATGGATGTATGGATGTCTGGATTTTTGTTACTCGTTCACGAAAAAACCACTGACTGAATTTGAATGAAATTTGGCACAGATAGTTTATAACCTGGATTAATGCATATGATACCTTTTATTCCGTGAGACAATTACCGAACTCCACGCGGGCGAGGCCGCGGGCGTCAGTTAGTTAAACAATAAAACTGACCTCGAAGCAATTACTACCTACACATAGGATTCGGATCGTACCGATCAGGAAACTCTGTCCGTCTTCTACCTTTGCCAAATTGGTATATTGCAGTTGATGTTTACTGTCCAGCTCGAGTTTGTATGAATATACATACAGGCATAAACTCAAGAGAAGAGAGCAGCGGTGGCCCAGTGGTGGTGGTCCCGACTTACGAGCAGTAAGTCGTGGGTTCGAACCCAGGCAGGCGCATTACTTTGTGTAATTTATTTCATCACCACTGCTCTCAAAACGGTGAAGGAAAACATCGTGAGGAAACCGGCATGTCCTAGAACCTAAAATTCGAAGACATGTGACATCTACCAACCCGCACTGGGCCCGCGTGGTGGATTATATCTCATTCCCTCTCATAGAGAGGAGGCCTGTGTCCCAGCAGTGGGAACAATATAGGCTGCTGCGATGCTATAAATTCACGCCGTTTTCCCTCGGGGATAGGCAGAGACTGCAGAACGGCACCTGACCCGATCCTTACATACTCATTTGGCCTCGTCAACGTCCATATATCTGGTCACACAAGCACGCCGGTTGCGAGTACTACGTATCTGACCATTCTGAAGAAACTCACCAATAAGGTCAGCGTATGTCCTTCTTGGGTGGCCCCTCCCGGCGTTGCTAACTTGCCACTTCCATCTCCCTTCCTCCATCTCCTTACCTTTTGTTAATCGCCTTCACTCGTCCTCTCCACATGACCAAACCATCCAAGCCATATACTTTTAAATTTTTGTCACTACATCTTCTTTTAATCTGCAACGTTCTTCTATGACCTCATACTAAATATCTTGCTGAATATATTAATTCATACAATGATGCTGAACTGAACATGTTGTATGTAGCATCCCTGAAACTTAATTTAAATAAAACTAGATTTGAGGAAAATTACTTAAGCATGGTTCTAGATAGAAGATTTAAGCTCATGCGTATATAACGATGACGTCAGAATTTCTCGTCTATTTATTCTCACAATATTCTCACCAAATCTCCCACTAAAGATTACATAACAGAATTCCATTACGGGCAATAAAAGCTGTGCGGTGACGTCACAACTCCGTCATCGTACAAACAGCGGCATAGCAGGTGTTCTTTCATTACCCAATGAACGTCGCGGTGTAATCGTATTAGATGGGTCGACAGACGTGAGTGTGTGTAAATAGAGAAAAATGACTGTTTTTATCTAGTAGGTGTGGATGTTTAATATTATGGGTATTTCTAGAATGTTGTATTGACCGTCAATTACAAACAACTCAGCAAAAAAAATACCAAAAATAAAAGGTGACTGTAGCAAATGCATTGTAATTACACGATTGACTGGTGGATCGATGATTACATTTGGTAAAAAAATGAAGAAAAATCGAAACACTGACCAGTTATTTCACCTGTTGATAAAAGAAAACAGCCTGAGAGCCTTTGCACACCACGTTTTATTTATACGCTGGCGACGCGCGTTTTTGATTAGCGCGTCCTCTGAGCGGTATCGACACGTTTTTTGATTTTACACGTTTGAATCGATACAAACGCAAATTTAACGTTCGTTTGTATCGATTTAAAAGTGCGTTTACAGCGCATTTCAATCGTAAGCAGAGTTGTCTCGAGCAACAGCATCGTAACACTGTGGTTCCAAATAGCGATGGCTATCTGCGCGATGCATCGCTACAAACGCGCGTTTGTAGCGATGTATCAGCGCGTTTATAACGCAAGGATCGTGTGCAAAGGTAACAACGTGACTGCAGTCTTGCGTTTGCCTCGCGTCCTGATTGCGTTCTACGCGCATCGTCAGCGCATAAAAAAACGTGGTGTGCAAAGGCCCTGAGGAACCATGCCAACTAACACTGAGTATAAGAAAACGTGGTGGTAAAACTAAACTAATACTTGTTTATTCTTTTAGAAATGGCTGTGGTCCTGTTGTAAGACACTAATTACTGGCCAGTACAGTATAAAACAATTTACCCCAAAAGACAACAGCTTATTCTGTGGTTTGTTAATGGGTTAATATCCCCGCCATCTATACGCCGATGGGCTATTTATTTTACACCTTACCGCCCGTGGTTTGGAACAGCGCCAAAGTGATTAATCTTGCTATCTCTTAGCTATGTCATTCAGGGAAACAAAAGTTCGCAATAAGTTCAAAAATATCAGCCATTTTTCATAGTTACTTCTTCGTCTTACGATATTTTTGGAGCTGTTTTCGAGGTGGATGTGTTTGAGGGGTTGATGTAGGGCTTAGTATTAATATAATTATAGTACTGTGATATCGCAAAGTGTGATGTGTGTATCACGACTTCTGAGCATGTGGACCCATTGTCAAATTCAAATTCAAATTCAAATCATTTATTGCAATCCATAATGTACATATACAGGTGGTAAAATACAATTAAGAAGAAACAATTATGGACCCTGTCGGGCACAGCAAAATTAAATTAATTAGTAAGGAGAGAGGAAGAGCGCTTTTATCAACTTACCATTTTTTATTTTAATTATATCATTTATTTATTAAGAAATTAATTATTATATTTGATTATATCATTCGTTTTTTTATTCTATATTATGATATTACAGTTATATTTTATGTAATGGGTGCATTTTTATTATTTAAACCGTTTAATTCCGTAAGACTAAAGGTAAACTAAACTTTTTTTTATAATATTTATATCATTGCTTTTTATTGAAATTAATTATTTATTATTTTTTTTTATATTTGGTTTTAACACTCATTTATTTATTTTATGTATTTATAATTTGTAATATTATTGTATTTCAGTTTTATTGGATGCATATTTGTTATTTTAAAATGTCATATATTTATTATATTATTTATTGTTTATTTAATATACAATAATAGTGAAAAGGCAAAAACCAGAAATAGTTTGGTATTCCTACAGTAAAATTAGTCAAATTATTAGTCAAGATAGTTAAATTTTATCATTTAAAAATTCGTCCAATGAGTAATAGCTTTTATTAATTAAAAATTGTTTTACTTTGCTTAAAAATATATCAGATTTTTCTATTTGTTTTAAGTTCTCTGGTAATTTATTGTATATTTTAATTGACATAGAATATGGACTAGAAGAGTGCATTTTAAGATGGGACTGAGGTAAATTTAATCTGTTCTTATGGCGAAACGAATGGCTTGTTTGTGTATCTCCTCGTGTTTTATATGTGTCAGGATATTTACGCACCAATTTACACAATTCCAAAATATATATGCCAATCAAGGTGAGGATTTTGTGTTCTTTAAAGTATGGTTTACAACTGTCGGTTTGTTCCATGTTCGTAATTATTCTTATAAGACGTTTTTGTAGGATAAATACGGAAGAAGCGTCCGTACTATTTCCCCATAGAATAGAATAGAATATTGTAGTAAGAGCTCGTGACTAAATAATAACAGCTGCTCGTATCAATCTTCAGATTAAGTCGCGCTTGCCTAGGTTGTTCTGTGGATGGGTGACCACCCATTACATACTGATTTTACTCCGTCCTTCGAAAGGACGTTAAGCCGTAAGTCTAACAATCAGTCTTTAGCTTCTTTAATACTGGTATCCAGCTTCATCCGGTTAGACTGGAAGCCGACCCCAACACATTGAAAGAGTGAAATCTTTACAATATACCTCTTTACCTAAAACTTAGAAAAATCACAACAATGTTGCAACACTCTCTCAAATAATACCCATAGTTTTAGTATAGTAGCAATAGTTTCCGATACATCAAAAGATTGACGGCGCAGTACCGTTGTGGGGCTGATTCGAAAAGTTTGCGCTCGACTCTCGACGATTTGACGGTGATTCTTGAGTATTTTGTGCCCCCACCATTGGAATAAAGAATAAAGTGAAACTGGCTTTGTGTCCACTTTTATAGTTTTTCTAGAACAAAGTTTTTAATCAGAATGATATGGTTAGTACCGCGCTCACTGACAGCACTTTTCACCCTTATTATTCAGAGCATAAGGGTGAAAACTGGTCGACCGTCAGTGAGCGCGGTAGTCCACGTTTAAGAACTGTACTAAATAAACTTTAATACTAAGTCTATCCTAAATACCTTCCTGGCAACACAAAGGCAGCATTTTTATGGGTAACTGCGTCAAAGAGCAAGTAGTATGGATGAAAAAAGTTTACAAACAAGTAACATAACTTTTGCCAATGGCTCGGTGGCAAAAAGTGGAACTTGGTTAGTTCGTTGGTCAGAGGGATTTTGTTTGTCAAATTAATCAACATCTCTGAAAGGAAGACTAATCTTCTCATTCATATCAGAATGCAAAAGGAGTATCAATAGGTAACGTCATCTAAAATTTATTTCAGTTCTTAAAGTTTTTAGGGGTAATGAACAGGGTGTATACCTATAGTTCTTCATCCTTCATAGAAATGGAAGGATCCTCCGACCTGACGACTGTTGTACTCGTATCTGATGGGCTAGGCACTACCCGACAATGGTGAGTCGAGTTTTTCTCTATGGTCTTAAGTCACGGAGAACTTTAATATCGCCATTTAGGAATTTGATGTTAGTTCGTCATTAGTGGCATAGATGGTGCTGTAGTTATTTTTATATTATGTTGCTGTAATACTTTTTTTTGTGGCGCTACAAGTCTACATTGTTCATTAACGACACTACCAATATTAAACCAAAATTACATCTCTTATAACAAAGTCTTAACGAGTTATTTTTTACGATCGAGAACGCATAGTAGGGCGAATACTCGACCGTAACTAATGGGTAAAGATGTTACAACTTTGATTAACTCTTAGTTTTCGATACGATTAGTAATTTGTTACTATTTTGTTGGAGGTACTTTGTTATGATTTTGTTGAAACTGGAACAGGTTTATTAACGGCGTTTTCTTTCTTAGGTCGTTAATATAGGTAGTTAAGATTATGTACAGAGTACTCAATTATCACCTACTTTGTAGTATTATCGTAACCCCAAACATACTTGTATTTTGGTAACACATGTTATCTGAGTATTTTACAACTCTGCCTATATCTTTAGAAAAACAGGCTTGATATTATGTATCGGAAAGAAGGAAAGAAAACAATGCGTGCTTTCAGTCACTGATGGTTTTGTAAATGGAAAATACGAATATGCCTGCACTTGCATTGTTTTCCACAAACTCACTATGGAAAGGAATAGAAATCTCAACATAACATCAGTGGAAAACAATTAACAATCAAGTTTGACGACACGGTTGGCCCAGTGGTTGAGCGATTGGCTGCTGCACTGCGTATCGCGGGTTACATTCCCACACGAAACACGATCCAGGAGAAATTTCTAATGTTAAAAAAAACTATAACAGCAAATTAAATTCCTGAATGTTTGTTAACCAGCCAGCCAGACTTACACACTTACCAACATACATCGAGTAGGTGGATTGACGGCATCAGCTGTTATAAAACTAAATGTACTATATCACTTCACTTTACAGTCACAACTAATTGCACTTGCTCACCAGTACTTGCTGGGTGCGCTGCAAATTGTGCAAACAAAGTTCTAGTTTCCTCGCTCGATCAAACATGTAGGTGCTCAAGTAAACCAAAGTTCAGGTTTATAATAATTATTATCACTAAATGACACTGAAAAGAATATCTAAATATTATTGCACTTTTGGATTTTCAACTATGACCTGTGCGATTTCATCGGAATATTATGGGTATAAACGAAGACGAAAGGCACTTGTTCTCCTTGTCATTGCAGTATTTTTTTTGGAGATATTGGAAGCCAAATTTCCACAAAATCAAAATATTTTATTTCACATAGGCCTAGATGGGCACTTATAAAACGTCGACAAAAAGGTGCACCTTCTTACAAGTTTTTTTTTCATACATAAAGCTTTACTTTAAATACCTCTATTTATGCATCTATCAACACAATGTTTTAAGTGCGTTAAATTAGGTCCTACTGTAAACAGTAGTTATTCAAAAAAAAAAAAAAAAAGTTGTTTCCCAGCAATTATTTTTGCGTAGAGCTATTCAGTTTGATGTACAGAATGCTTGGTTGACTACTTCGTGAAAGGTCCTTTTACACCTTGTATTAAGTTTTGGCTAGTGCAGTAACATTAGAAAAAAAGAAAATTATTTGTATTTGGAATTAAAAACAAAAACACCTTATAAATTATACAAATTAAATAAACAAACAAAACTAAGAAAAGAGGTCTAAGTCCTATCTGTTTCAGAAACAAAACATCACATACTCGAAAAAGTAATATAGTCAAAGGAAGCTCGCAAAAATCTGACTCAAATTTACAAAATTGACGCTTTTTTCCCAACTAGGGGTAACAAACTCATTCAATATCGATCTCAACTTTGAGTTTATTGAAAAAATCTGTTGTTTCATCAGATTACAGAGCTGTTCACACGAAAAACCTTTATTTTTAAACTTCATCCCATGAATTTAAATTAGGGTACCGAGCTTGGGAAGTTGATGAATGGACATCCGGGATTGATTATGTATGTGTATCGTTCAGAATACTCACGGATTTTCCCTCTGGGGATCAACGGAGGAAATGAAATTGGTGCCTGAGGATTTCTGATGGCATTTTTAATCGTTTATAAGTTAACGACGCATTTTGAATATTTAAATGAGTCATTTAAATTTATAAAAAGGCAGAATTTTGTTGAGATATTTTTTTATCAATGAAATCCGGTTTTTTTTTTCAAAATAACAAACAAACAATAATACGATTACATATATCCATATTTTTTTTTAAATAGATAAGTCTAAAAATGTCCCGTTTCTAGTCAGAAACGGGACATTTACCATGTTTACTGATTGTTTTGAGTTCCCGATATTTCGGCACTGACAATCAGTAAACATGGTAAATATCCCGTTTCTAGTGTTAACGAAAATGTTTGTGACCATCATAGTTTAAAACTTTCTTCGTTTTTCTTAAACATAATTTATAAAATACTATAAATATATTTCAAAGTAGAAGTACTATTAATATGTATATACCAAATTATATATAAATGCATGCAATGTTTGCAAATTACTTGTGAAGAGACTGGACCTCACGACATAGGGTATCCTAGTGTGGAGTCCAAGGAATGTGTAAAAATCTAGCGCTTAGGATCATTGTCTTTTATTACTAGATTTTTAATATTGTACCTTGTTATGCGAACTGAATAAATTTTTTATTTTTATTTACTTATTATGAATTATTATAACCAGCACAAAAAGAAGTTCGTCTCGTAATCAAACCCCGAACTCTTCACTTCAGCTGGGCTTATCACCAAACCAACTAGTAAACCGATCAATAGCCATAAAAATGCCCCACAATCTTTATCAAAACTTATGTGGTCAAGGAAGCTGACGACATCTTTATAGTGTAACCAATCCTAATATCGTGGATATAAATTATATCGATAAAAATAGTTTGAGAGATGTAATGAGGACGGCACAAGTAGGGTGGCTGTACCTTGTGGTGGGAAGGGACATTTAGTGTCGTTATGGAGCACGGTGACAAGAACTTAAGAAAGGATTCATCGGATAAAATGTTGAAAGCTTTACAGTACGGTTGGCGCAGTGACTGAACGATTAATTGCTGTACTGCATGTCGCGGGTTCTATTCCGAACGGAAGAAATATTTGTATGGCCTACACACAAGCCTACAGACAGTGTCCGGCCGTCTTATGACGACAGTTCCACGCGCGCCTCAAAGAGATGTCAACAAATAAGTAGGGGTCCGCAAGGGCCGATGCCTGCCAGGGCTGCGGGACTGTTCGAAAGAGATACCGTGGCCCTGGAACACAAAGGGCAAAGAAGGAACATGGCTGGGTTTTAGTCAGTACAAGTCTGACACTCCCTTCCGCTCCGCCCAGAGTGGGGGGGGGGGTCATTTGATGATTTCCCATCCGAAAAAACAAAAAAAAAAAGCCTACAGACAGTTGTTCTGGGTTTGGCTGCTTTTATAATTATATGAGTTTAAATGTTTGTAACCCACGATAAAGGAGATCCTAGTATTAAAATAAATGACTTTGTTGAATTCCAAGCAGGGGTATAAAACTTTCAAAATATAATTGAACGGGAACAAAAATTTTAACGTGTGCTTTATATTATCATCATCTGTCTAGCCTTTTCCCAACTATATTGGGGTAGGCTTCCAGTCCAACCGGATGCAGCTGAATACCAGTATTTTACATGGATCGACTGCTTTTCTGACCTCCACCACCCAGTTTGTACCGGGTAAGACTGATAATACCCCTCGGTATGAAAGGTTGTCAGACTTTTTTTTGTTTTGTTTTTTTTTATTATGAGAAGGTAAATTCCAAAAAGTCCCAAAAAGTCTGAGAACCAGTCTTACTAAGGGGTATCGTATTACCCAGTACTGACTGGGTTGTGGGGGTCAGATAGGCATTCGCTCCATGTAAAATACTGGTATTCAGCTGCATCCGGTTAGACTGGAAGCCGACCCTAATATAGTTGGGAAAAGGCTAGGCAGATGATGATGATGAGAAGGTTAATTAGATAATTTATTTTGAGAAAACTTTTACGTAAAAATCAGTCTTAGTCTGAAATAGCCGATACGTTATGAGCAAACGCTCCTACTCTGCATCAGAAGAAACTACCGGTATGTGACAAACAACAAATAGACATGAACAACATTAGAAAAACAGTTGTTTTATTTCCATTACGAACCAAAGTATATCTTGACTTTTATTTCTAACAAATTGGTTCCGAGTAAGCAATTTCCTTTAAATAAATTGTTTATTAGGTATCATTAATAAATACTTTATCAACCGCTTAGACTTACAAATAATACCAAATTGTGTGAACTAAGCTATGGAATATTGAGAAGTGGAATTTTGTTGAAGTAAACAAAAAGTTTAATTTATTGGCGGGTATTTATTGAGTTCGGCTTTATTTTCTCGAAATACAAAATTTTAACTTGTTAGTTTGTTTGTTTGTTACCTTTTCAAGCATAAATTATTATGCCGATTATCCTGAAATTATGCATATACGTTCTCAGGTGTACAGAAACGGAAGGGACCTTTCCCACAAAAAGCACAGTTCCCGGGGAAAACAACAATAACGTTTTTACGATAATAGATGGTGCCACGTGTCTTTCGAATTATGATTGAATTATATTATTACAAGCAAAGTACAACCCGAATTGATTGTCAAAGCCTAAATTAACAAAAGCTAAGCCGCTGGTAAAAGCTATCGTAAAAGTATTTCATAATTTAAAAAATAGAATTCCTCAAAAACAACGACAAACCACAGCCACCCGAACAAGACACGACACTTTACGATCAATTCAATCGTCTAACTTCGGGTAACTTCGTGCGCGATTTACGAGCGACCAATAAAACCGCTAAGATGATAGTAAAATGGATTTTAATGACATGTGCAAGAGTGGCGATGGCTCGATATGGAAGGTGAGGTGTAATGTAAGCTATGTTTAATTAAAGGATGTCTTAGTATATTAATTAACATTCTGAGGTATAGCGGAGATAATAAAATTTCTATTGGGTGACGGTGATGCTGTACTTGTGTAGCAGGCTATGCCTTCTTCTTCTTCTTAGTCTGTCAATGGCAAATTTTCATTAACTATAAAACATAGCTCCTTGTAATCCCCGAAGGGTAATGCAGAGGTGTACCTAACAAGTACATTTCGCCCGTTATGCTTAAGTCCTATGTAATAGTGAGCGCGCTTATAACAATCAACCGGGTACAAATCCAGACTCTGTGACTGCTACTGAGAAGTTGCTTATAGAAAAACCCAATAACACTATGCGCGACCCAGGAATCGAACCCAGGACCTCATGCTCAACAGCCGTGCTTGTAACCACTAGACCAGGCAGCACGAGCAGACAGAGCAGACGCAAAACGAACTCCGCACGCTGATGCAGTCATACAGCGCAAGATGAAAGGTGGGCCATTGTCTGTTGAGGTTTTAGAATGGTCCACCTGTAGAAAATATTTGCATGCAAAAAACTCACAAGATAAGTCTTGTGTTGAAAAAAAACAAAAACAGTCCATCGAACGTCGGTCCAGACACCTTAAGATCATCTAGCATAGTTAAAACTTTAAATAAAACAAGAAGCTAGCTTAAACTAGTTTTATTACCAGTGATGTGCGGCCTACTGTACCTAGTTCCTCTAATACATGCATGATACATAAGCTCACGAACACGTTGCTCATTTTTCCCAAGGGGGTTGGCAGAACCCACAGAACGCCACCTACTACGATCCTCACATACTTCTTTTGCCTCATCCACGTTCATACATGCAAGCCGGTTGCGAGTACTACGGGCTTGTCCTTTCTGAAGAACCTCACGAATAAGGTCAGTGCGGAATAAGGTCAGTGCGGAATTTTAATTCGAAGACATGTGACATCTACCAACCCGCACTGGGCCCGCGTGGTGGATTATAGCCCATTCCCTCTCATAGAGAGGAGGCCTGTGTCCCAGCAGTGGGAACATTATAGGCTGCTGCTGCTGCTTGAACTGTCAAGACCCGTTCAGTCAGAAAGATGAAGCTCCAGGCTATCATCCAAAGTCGACAATTTCTCAAGTATCCTCTTCAGACTTATACCTAGACACTACAGAATAACGCGGCACTTAAATCTCGGTACCATGCAAATGAGTAGGCCCCAAACGTCTGTTACGAACGATATTAATCACCACGCCTTATGACTATTCAAATTGAACTCAATCTTGAAGCTTAGTACCGTAGTATGGTGGTATCAAATTTCAACTGAAATTGGTTGATTCTCGGTTGATTTACTAGAAATGGTTTGTGTCTGGGTTATGATTTTGAATATTGTAATGATAATGAATGGTTGAAGTTGTTTAATGCTGTGTGAAAATGCTCTAAGGAATTCATAATTATGTTAGATCTTTATTTTTATTTTTTTCGGATGGGAAATCATCAAATGACCCTCACCACTCTGGGCGGAGCGGAAGGGAGTGTCAGACTTATTATGTTAGGTCTTATTGAATCAACATTTTTTCAGGGTTTTCAGATCTCTTCATTTTGTCTCTCGCTGCTGTCGCCACAGCCTTTTGTTCTAATAAAAAACAACATGTTTACCAACAAAGGTACAATAGCTGTACAAAGATCTTTTGGCGCGTGGCCAAAGTAGAAACTGATATCGCCATTTTGTTTTTTTTTAATACATCTTCACAATGTTTACCAACAACTACAACAACGGCACGGTTGGCGCAGTGGCTGAGCGATTGACTGCTGCGCTTCGTGTCGCGGGTTCGATTCCCGCACGGAACAAATATTTGTATGGCTTACAGGTAGTTGTTCCGGATCTGGCTGTTTGTGTATGTGAGCTTAAATGTTTGTAAACGCACCCACGATACAGGAGAAATTCCTAGTGTGGGGCAAAGTTTTAAATAAAAAAAAACTCCCGCCTCTCAACGTCATCCGAGTACCAAAAACATCCTTGCAGTTCTGTAGTACTTACAGCTTCCAGCATAGTTGTTAAAATAAATAGAGTCCATTAACGAGTGTGTAAATTCATTGAATAATTTAACAACACGTTACAATACATAATTAAAGAATAAATCATAATTATATTAAAATGTAATCGACAATCTCATTACATTCCAATCCCATACACCAAATGAAATTCATTTTTAACAATCAGTCAACGTAATTATTATAAATTCAATGAACGCTTCGTTCAGAGGTTAATTTATTGTCAATAATGAAATTCTTGTTTGTGTGTGCAGCATATTCGATGATACTATAATGGGTATTTCTACGTCCTCTTTGCGTTTCAGAAGAAAGGAACACGTAAGTAATTTCTATGGTAAGTCTTCTTCTGCCTAGCCTTTTTCCAACTTAGTTTGGGTCAGTTTTCTTTAGCCACCAGCCTCTAAGTAAAGTAATTTTTTTTTAATTTCTTTACCACCAAATTATAGCCATATTACAGACCAAGTCCAATACGATGCTACAACATATAATAAAACAATAAAAACAGTAAAATTACATTTAAAAATAAAATATTAAAAATTATAATAACTATAATTAAAACATAAATACTTAAACATGACCAAGCTCATAGTTGATATTGGTACTTTATTGCCAATGTAGAAGTGTCCTGTTAGAGGAGCTCGTGGCTAAATAATAGCAGCTGCTCGGATCGATCTTTAGGTTAAGAAGTGCTTGCCTAGATTGATCTGTGGATGGGTGACCACCCATTACATACCGAGTTTCTTACGTGCCTCAGAAAGCACTATAAGCCGTTGGTCCCTGCTGACTTTTGTAGATCTTTGACAGCCGTTACAAGTAGTCAGTGGCCCAAAAAGTTTGACAACCAGTTTTACCAAGGAGTATCGTATTACTTAGTACTAACTGGGTGTGGAGGTCAGTTAGGCAATCGCTCCATGTAAAATACTTGTATTCAGCAGTATCTGTACACTGGTACTGGTTATTCAGCTGCATCCGGTTAGACTGGAAGCCGACCCTAACATAGTTGGGAAAAGGCTAGGCAGATGATGTAGAAGTGTCCTGTTACTCAGTTACTAGGTTCACCGAGCAGTCGGTCTATGGTCCATTCAAGATGGAAGCCCATCCCAACGTAGTTGGGTAATGGCCATTCATAATGATAAAGAGACCGGTAACAAACAATAATCTTGCAAATTGTTTTTAATGTGAAACATCTATTAGCGCGTCTTAGCAGTAAAACCGACTAGTATGCTGTGACAGCAAACGGCATAACGTTGTCATACCGTGACTCCCTTGTATGTGCATGCGCATATTCCATACACTTTGTTGCTTCTCTGTGTACTATCCATGGAACAGAAAAAAAAACATAATGAAAATCCAAGTAAGCGCCAAGGAAAATTTTCAGTTTTTTGTGGCTTACAATTAAGATAAATAACTATGTTTCCTTTTAGGTTACTTAGTTGAAATGTTGGATTTTGGCTATTGCTGACTAACTTTTAGTAAAATATTTAGTCTCGATTTTTTTTTTTTTCAGGTAGGGGTCAGCGCAAGCGTTTTGCTATTACGACACTGATTGTAAACTATCGTGCCAGTGTTTAGATACATCGTGTGCTTGTTTGAATAAATTTTACAGCAATGAAAATATATAATTTATTTATTTACTTTTAAAGCACAAAAAATTACAGAAGCGGATTAAATACCTTAGGAAGAATATCATTATATTAAACAACAAACTTTATTTATAACTATAAACAATCGTTTTGAATAAATTATTTACTACCGTAACGTTATTACGTATTGTATCTTTGTACAGACGCCAGCAGCTGTCAAATTTTCCCAATCAACCTTGAACCTAACGTTATAACGATAAAGTTGAAAATCTATTAAAGAAATTTGACAGATTGAAGTAGCTTGATGTGCTGCTGTAACTGTCGTTAAGAAGTTATTCAAAATATTGTTAATATAAAGTGATTTATAAGGTTCCGGAGGTGACTGGGGTAGACCTGAGAGTGGCGGTACGCAAGCTGAAAACCAGAAACACCGCCCCGGGACCCGATGGCTTGCCTGGCAAAGCCTGGGTCCTGGCCTCTGAGGCTCTCGGGCCCCGACTGGAAGGGCTCCTAAGCGCGTGCTTGGAGAGAGGAAAGTTTCCGCTTCGTTGGAAGACGGGGAAGCTGGTCCTCATCCGGAAATTAGGGCGCCCGGCGGACTCTCCGTCCGCATACCGGCCCATCGTGCTGCTCGACGAGGTGGGCAAGCTCTTTGAAAGAGTCATTGCCAACCGCCTCGCCGGGCACCTTGCGGGGATGGGGCCGGATCTTGCGGAACACCAGTTTGGTTTCCGCAAGGGGCGCTCGACGGTGGACGCCATCATGTGCGTGAGAGCCCTCACGACGGGGGACGCGGTGTCCCGGGGCGGGGTCGTCTTGGCGGTGTCTCTTGACATCGCCAACGCCTTCAACTCCATGCCCTGGAGCTGCATTAGGGAGGCACTCCGGTATCACCAGGTGCCGACCTACCTTCGTCGTGTGGTCGGGGACTACCTGACGGATAGAGCCGTCATCTACCCTGGTCGAAGCGGAGAATGGAACCGGCGAGAGATGTCGTGCGGTGTTCCACAGGGATCGGTTCTGGGGCCGGCCTTGTGGAACATCGGTTACGACTGGGTGCTGCGCGCCGACCTCCCTACCGGCGTCAGCGTAGTTTGCTACGCTGACGACACGCTGGTACTGGCACAAGGGAGGTCGCACGAGGCGGCGGCCGAAAGCATGACACACGGGGTTGCGATAGTCGTGGAGAGGATCCGGCAATTGGGCCTCGAGGTGGCACTTCACAAGTCCGAGGCCATGTGTTTTCATGGGCCTCGGAATGCGCCACCGTCGGGATCCCTACTGACGGCAGGAGGGGTTTCCATCGGCGTCGGGTCGACGTTGAAGTACCTAGGACTTGTCCTCGACAGCCGGTGGAACTTCGTGGAGCACTTCCGACGTTTGGCTCCCAAACTGGAACGGACAGGGGCTGCCTTCAAGCGGCTCTTGCCCAACCTGAGGGGTCCAAACGCCTCCTGCCGGAGGCTATACGCGGGGGTCGTGCGGTCCATGGCCCTTTACGGGGCCCCGGTGTGGGCGCGTTCTTTGAGGCGGCAAGCCGCCCACTACCTGAACGCGCCCCAAAAGGTAACAGCCATAAGGCTAATCCGGGGGTTCCGCACGATCTCCGGCGAAGCGGCTAGCCTCCTTGCCGGATTGCCGCCATGGGATCTGGAGGCGATAGTCCTCGCACGCCTGCACGAATGGCGCGCGGAGGCACTACGTCGGGAGGAAACTCCGCTGCCGCGGCAAATTGCCGCTCAGCGGACAGACCTCCGGCGTGATCTCATGGCGACATGGAGAGAGCGACTGTCGCAACCCCGTGCAGGGCACGCCACCATAGTGGCGATAAGTCCCCTCTTTGAGGAGTGGCTAGACCTCGTTTTAATATAAGGTATTAAAACGAGGGCTTTGCCTTGTCAAGCTACGTTATCCGCGAATATTATGTCCCTAGAATCTAAACAAACAATCTTCTTTCTTTGCTAACCATTTCTTTGGAATCTTTTTTAAGATGTACAGTTACCACAAAATGTCAAATTTTCTTATTCAATTTTAAACGTAACCATCAACATTTTACGGTTTAAAATCATTCTGAGAAAAAATATGACAGTTTGTGGTAACTTGATGTGTGACGATTGTACCTTACGTGAACTTCAATCAAAAGTCAATATCCCTTTTCAGTTAATTCCAGGATCTTTGACGCTCTTTTCCACCTGAAGTTTTAGTAATTTCACTAGGCAACAATACTGTCGACCTGAATAGCACCACGTCTTAATCAATCATGCGCACATGCCCTAAATTCTAGAAATACTATTCACACTAATGGTAAACCTAGAGCCATATTTTACAATTCCATTTATTAACTCAAATTGCTTGAATAACACGATTTATTACTGTCGCTCCTTTAAAAGCTATTAAGCTTGGTGCACATTGAATATATTAAAGCCTCGCAGATGTCGGTTTTAGGGTTTCAATAACAGGGAGAAAATTGTTAACGGTACTATGTGTAATGCACAATAGGGTTTTATTTCTGAAGAATGAGATATTGTTGAGGAATAATTGTAGCTTTGAAGTAAATCAAGAAAAATTTTCGGTGTGATAAACGCGAATTTTAGTCAAATAATGTGGTCACTTTTCAAGAAAGAGTCATTTTCATTATTATTGTGTAATATTTCTACGTGGTATACAAGTCCGTGATTAGATCTGTCGTTCTATATGACTCGGAATGCTGGGCTGTGAAGAAGATGGATGAAAAAAGAAAGCAGGCAGCGAAGATGAGACTGTTGAGGTGGTTGTGTAGTGTTACAAGAATGGATAAGGTAAGGAACGAGTATATTAGAGGAAGTTTAAAAGTTGCGTCAGTTACAGAAAAGTTGAAAGGGAATCGACTGTCTTGGTATGGACATGTGATGAGGAGCGTGATGGTTGACAGAGGAGAATCGAAAAAAAAACGTGTTGCACCGGCCCTAAGTAACAACAGACAAAGGCAGGAAGATTTCCAGGTGGTATCGTGTTAGTCAGTTGTGTCATGTAGCAAGGTTGAGGAATGTAGAATTATCGTATAACATACGAACATAACATCTCGCCTGTAATATCCGAAGGGTACCGTTCCCTACCGGCGTCAGCGTAGTTTAGTGGATGAGGCCGGATCTTGCGGAACACACGTCGCCATCATGCGCGTGAGAGCCCTCACGACGGGGGACGTGGTGTCCCGGGGCGAGGTCGTCTTGGCAGTGTCTCTTGACATCGCCAACGCCTTCAACTCCATGCCCTGGAGCTGCATTAGGGAGGCACTCCGGTATCATCGGGTGCCGACCTACCTTCGTCGTGTGGTCATGGACTACCTGATGGATAGAGCCGTCATCTACCCTGGTCGAAGCGGAGAATGGAACCGGCGACAGATGTCGTGCGGTGTTCCTCAGGGATCGGTTCTGGGGCCGGCCTTGTGGAACATCGGTTACGACTGGGTGCTGCGCGCCAACCTCCCTACCGGCGTCAGCGTAGTTTGCTACGCTGACGACACGCTGGTACTGACACAAGGGAGGTCGCACGAGGCGGCGGCCGAAAACATGACACGCGGGGTTGCGATAGTCGTGGAGAGGATCCGGCAATTGGGTCTCGAGGTGGCACTGCACAAGTCCGAGGCCATGTGTTTTCATGGGCCTCGGAATGCGCCACCGTCGGGATCCCTACTGACGGCAGTAGGGGTTTCTATCGGCGTCGGGTCGATGTTGAAGTACCTAGGACTCGTTCTCGACAGCCGGTGGAACTTCGTGGAGCACTTCCGACGTTTGGCTCCCAAACTGGAACGGACAGGGGCTGCCTTCAAGCGGCTCTTGCCCAACCTGAGGGGTCCAAACGCCTCCTGCCGGAGGCTATACGCGGGGGTCGTGCGGTCCATGGCCCTTTACGGGGCCCCGGTGTGGGCACGTTCCTTGAGGCAGCAAGCCGCCCACTACCTGAACGCGCCCCAAAAGGTAATAGCCATAAGGCTAATCCGGGGGTACCGCACGATCTCCGGCGAGGCGGCTAGCCTCCTTGCCGGATTGCCGTCATGGGATCTGGATCTGGATCTGCAGTCCTCGCACGCCTGCACGAATGGCGCGCGGAGGCACTACGTCGGGGGGAACCTCCGCTGCCGCGGTAAATTGCCGCTCAGCGGACAGACCTCCGGCGTGATCTCATGGCGACATGGAGAGAGCGACTGTCGCAACCCCGTGCAAAGCACGCCACCATAGTGGCGATAAGTCCCCTCTTTGAGGAGTGGCTAGAGAGGCGCTACGGCGCCCTCACCTACCGCCTGACGCAGGTCCTCACCGGACACGGTTGTTTCGGGAGGTTCCTGCACCGAATCGGGCAGGAGGAAACGCCCGGGTGTTTCCACTGCGAGGATCGTCCGGAGGACACGGTGGAGCACACCGTGGAGGTCTGCCCCGCTTGGGCGGAGCACCGCCGTGTCCTCGTAGCGGCGATTGGCGGCGGCGATCTCTCGCGTCCGGCCTTGGTTCAAGCCATGGTCCGGAGCGAGAGGGAATGGGAAGCCGTCACCTCCTTCTGCGAAGCATTCATGCTAGTGAAGGAAGTGGCGGGACGTGAGAGGGAAAGAACCTCACGTCCCAGTCGCCACGGGAGACGCCCTGGGCGTCGGGGGTCACGTGGTGGCTCCCGGCCACCTTAGGCGCGGTCCTGTGGACGGCGAGTTATGGGCCAGCTCGCCGTCCGGCCGTCTTATGACGACAGGCCGTGTCGACAGCGCGTTCGTGTTCCACGTGCGCCTCAAAGAGACGTCAGCAAATAAGTAGGGGTCCGCAAGGGTCGATGCCTGCCAGGCCTGCGGGACTGTTCGAAAGAGATACCGTGGCCCTGGAACACAAAGGGCAAAGAAGGAACATGGATGGGTTTTAGTCAGTACAAGTCTGTCACTCCCTTCCGCTCCGCACAGAGTGGGGGGGTCATTTGATGATTTCCCATCCGAAAAAAAAAAAAAAATATCCGAAGGGTTCGGCAGAAGTGTACCTAATCGAACAGTCACATTTCGCGAGTTATGCTTAAATCCTATTTCGGTAATAGGGCGCGAGCCTATTGCCATCAACCGGGCACAAATCCATTATCGTTTAACTAAGCTAACTATATTGTGATTTGTGAAGTTCAGATGGGACGTCGCCCCTGGTGTTCAACTTTCAAATGCAACAAACATTCTGTTAGACTAAAATCCGACCCCAACAAAATTAGAAACTTATCATTAACACTGAAAATAGAATATTTTCCATGTTTACTATTTGTTTTGAGATCCCCGATATTTCGGCGTTGTTGCTAGTACCTTAGAAAAGCTTCGGCAAACAATAATATTGACTGGCGAAACTAAACAGGAGATAGGTATTTTTTCTAATCTGATTTTCGATACCATTTTCATATTATATTAAGTAAATGCTCCAAAGAGTCTACCTACTCTTCGATGTTTTCTCTTTCATCAATACCACGTTTCACTGTTGTATCATATTCTTAGCTGACTGTATTGTAAACGACTACATATTTACAAAATTGAGAAATTCTACGCAATATCTTATTACTGAATATGAGTAAAAGTTTACATAAGCGGAGTGTTTGCAAATATTGAGAGTATTTACTTAAACATTCACTTCGTCTTTAGTTATATTTATACGCATTATAGTGAAGGTATCTTAGTCTTGACAATACTTACCTTGAAAGCTTAGACTTTCAAGGAAAGTAATGTCAAGACTACGATACACAATGTCAAGATTAAGATTTGTTAGTGATCCCTCTTTGGAAAACCATACATTTGAATTTTTATTTTATTGACTAACGTATTGGATTCGTAACACTGTACGTTCCTAGAGCGGTATTGTCGGGGTAGGCAATAAATATGCCAGGTAAAATGGAAGCCGGCGCGCCATATCTGCAGAATGCACTCAAAAAGGTGAGTAACGTGATATGGAATGGCTTGCCTGACGCTGGAATGCATCGTCGAAGGAAGACGAAATAAAACAGGTTAGATGTTTTAGTCGCCTTTGCGTACATTGACCTCATGGAGATAACTGAATGGGATTTAAAACCATGGCGGATTCATGAATCATATTCCTGCCGTTGTCGCATGTTACTTGGGGTTTGTGCAACACGTTTTTTTCTTCCATTCTTCCGTCAGTCCTCACGTGATCATTTACCCCATTTTCCTTCATATCTTTCCTCTCACAATCCATTCATCTTTTCTTTGGTCTTTCTTTCCCCCTCCATCCATTTACATTCATTTCATCACTATTCTTATCACCATGTCCTTACCAAGACAGACAACTCCCTTTCATCTTTTCTGTAACAGGCGCCACTTTCAAGCTTCCTCTTATATGCTCATTTCTTAATTTATCCATTTCAAACTTATAGTGTCACTTACGGTATATCTTTTTTTTTCGGATGGGAAATCATCAAATGACCCCCCCCCCCCCCCTACTCTGGGCGAAGCGGAGGGGAGTGTCAGACTTGTACTGACTAAAACCCGGAACGGATTGTTCATTATTTTGAGCTCCCGATATTCAATCACGGAAGATAACCCGTAAGTGACAGTATAAGTTTAGTTGTAAACCGTGAAAGCTTAAAACAGTGTTATCCATTTTAGTCACTCCACACATCCATCTCAACATTTTCTCATATTTGCTGCATGCAATCTTTTTTCATCCGTCCTCTTCACTGAACAGCATTCAGATTCATACAGTGCGACATACTTATAAATGCGGAGCATGAAATATTGAAGATTAGAAAAAAAATATTCGTAGTTCTGAAAACATCTTCGCTCCAGAAATGTGGTTTGTAATTTTAGTACAATGTTTATCATAAAAAAGTTATGAATATTCCACACTCCGACCTCGGCCTTCTGATATAAGGATTCAATAGGATCACAGTCTAAAATACACCACCTATCACACCGAAACGAAAATTATATTCTTCCGTATTAATACTTTAATTGCACACAATTCATGTTGAATAAAATATTTCATTTGCCTGCATGTTTATTTATTGAGTTAATAAAATAACGCGCAAGCTTTTATGTTTTAAACGTTGTCAATATTAAATTTTATCGCTTTTATTTGTTTGCGAAAAACATTGGCACTGTTGAGCCGGTTTTCGTTTAAAATATCATGTAGAAACCTGCTACTGTGCTATATCTTAATTTACTTATGTGACACGTCTTATAATAATGTGTGCAAAATAATATTATTCAAACTCAACAGCTGAGCATGAGGTCCTGGGTTCGATTTTCAGGTTGGGAAAAGTGTTATTGGGTTTTTACATCACAAGTTTCTCGGTAACAGCCACGGAGCCTGAATTCGTGCCCGGTTGGTGGCAATAGGCTTGCACCCTATTAAATGGGACTTAAACATAACTGGCGAACTGTGGGTGCACTATTTATTAGGTACGCCTCTGCCTAACCCTTCGGGGATTCCAGGCGTCATGTTATGTATGTAATATTATTCAAAATCGAAGTAGGTAAGATGATATTTTTTTTCATAAACTGACTGTTAGCGAAAAGGCCTTTCTCTAACAAAGAATTTGTACGAATTAAAGGATTGACTGATCATTGTACTGTTGTTCTATTATATGACAAATCAATAGAATTTTTACTGAACTAACTTGAGTTTGAAGGATATGGGGGAGGCCTTTGCCCAGCGTGGGACATACCAGGCCAATAAAAAAAAAAAAAAAACTTGAGTTTAGTGGTTCGTTCTCAGATTAAGTGATACAGATGAGTCAAACAATGCTCCCGTTACAGTACGGTGTGACTGTTGTCCGCACTAAGCCTGCCTTACTTGGTGACTATGATTTATTACCAAACTCGAGTACAGTCCCGCATAGTTCTAGTTCTCAACTTCGGCACTATATTAACGTCATTGATATATTCACAATAACAGTCTATTAGGAATTCTATGTGTGAAGACAAAAAGGCAATGGCCTCTTTGACAAGGAAATGATAAAGAATTTTGTTTGAGGGATCTCCTTTTAAGGCGGATTTTGGGCGCTAAATTGCGGAGTCCGATTTTATTTCAGCTTTTCTGTGCTTTTACCGCAATCCGGTTTTCAGTTTTTTTAATAACTTTTTTATTAAAACGTGTGGAAAACTAGAACAAAAAAAAAATATCGCAACGACGACGAAAAGAACACACACCTCTTGCTACATATTAGCATGCTTAAATTTTTGCAGTGTACCAAAATTATGTTTTTTTCTTGGCTTCGGAGTTGCCGTCTCATCAAAACTTGATTCCAAGTGATTTTAATCCCAAAAGTATTATAAAAACTTTCATGTGTAACTTCAACAATATCTTCACAAAACAACATTACAGAAGTCTGTACATATTTCGACTTCGTAACTATCTCACATTATGTTACCCTCATTATGTTTACCCCAGATTTCAAAAGGACCTATAATATAAAACGCAAGGAGTCCCTCTAGGGTCTAGCTTGGGATGCTGACCTTGGCTCCTGGCCTCTTTAGATAAGTTGAAATTATTACACCCAAAACTAGTTCCGTCTTCATCGAAGAATGAAAGGAAAACGGAATCTTAGGTCTTCATATAAATAAGGTTCAATTAGGAATGATATTTGGTTGGTGAATGTGGGTAGTTTCATTTATCTTGCCTCTCTGAAAGATTCTCTGGTTTGGGTAGAATTTAAAGAGGATTTAAAGCGTGATTTGTTGTTTTAGTGTAGTATGCTCACTCCCTAGAACCGAATAACAGCCTGGGGCCTAGAGTAGGACGTTGTGGCCTAGCATAGGAGAATCCTACGTCTAGTTAACTGACTGTGATAGGCTGGGTTAACTGTTGTTGATATGTTGTGATGTTTTCTAGTAGTGGGCCGACTGACAAACACGAGAGAAAATAAAAAGGGAGTAAATAATTGAATAATTTTTATTTTCTGAAGAAGACTTCTATTATTAAACAAACAAGAATGAGTCATAGTTCACCTCATTAATAAAGAACGATTTCTTTGAAACGTATGTTTAATTCAACTCCAAAGGGCCGTGGGCGTCCAAACATGAGCGTGAAAAAATTAAACCGAATAGGTACTATTAATAAACACATTTTATTCACAAAAGAGTATTGAAATTGGGTTTCTTTTTTACCAACACAGCCCACAGAAGTTGCCTTATTTTATTTGGTCCTACTTTTTACCCGATTTTTTTTTTTGCTAGAGGACCCTTTGTTATCAAAAATCACTTTTATAGACATTAAACAAGTATCAAAGAGCAGAAAAACTCGTTTACGTTTCCACAGAAATTCAAAATTATTTGGGGTTGTATGTGAGTGTTTTCAATGTATGCAAACTATCAGTTTTTTCAGCGACGGTCTCGTTTGTTTAGACCCGGCTTCTGAAGTTTTTTGTAGTTTTGAAACTAACCGGAAAACTTCTATGTTGGGTAGATTATGGTGCACTTAAACTTGGTGTGTTAGGAGTTACTCTAGACTTGAGCAGGTTACATAAGTGAATATTGTCTTAGAACTTCTGCATTTTTGGAGCCGCATGAAACGATGGAAGGTTTATTTACGTTGGCCATTGTAGATCTTATTCGATCAGTCGTTTCAGGTAGTCAGACGGAAGTATTCCCAAGAGTCATACTATCAGTCTCAGGTCCAGACTTCACCAAAGCAAAGATGAACGGACATATGCGAAGTGGAGACGAGAGGAGATGCGTAAGAGCTAGAGAATATCTACCAAAGCTGTGCGGAGATGTGCAAAGCGTAGAGGAGAGGAGATGTGCACCGCACACACTACACCGCTCACCGGACGCCGAACAAAGCACACCGCTCACCGCACGCCGCTCACAGCACACCGCTCGCAGCACACCGCTCACACCTCTTCTCGTCTCTTCTGTGCGCCGAGTGCGAAGGCTGGCCTCCTCTCCTGTCTGCTCAACCGTTTTAACTAAAACTAAGCGGAGACGAGAAGTGTAAATAACGAAATTCTATTGGTGGATTACAACACATCTCCTGTCCTCTCGTCTTATCTCCGCTTCGGTGGAGTCCGGCTTAAGGGTTCTTAACTGGGTTATCCCTGGTTAGAAAAGAAGTTGTCCCATGTAAAGTGGTAACTGGTATTTACTACGACCGTCAGACTGAAAGACAACCTTAACAAGATTGGTCAAAAGCTAAATTAACATGGGCATTTTTGTTGCTAAGCAAACCTGAATGGGACCTATCAATGGCGTTTGATAAAGATAACTGTAATTACTATATTTGGAGCAGTCATCTAATCGGACCTCAGTATAACACGACGATACAGTTTTGATTAAAATAATAGGAGGCAATTATAATTAAGAAAATAACTATGCTGTCGGTTATTTTTGTGGCATGGCCTCAATTATCACTCTTATAAGGTAGACTGATGACGTCATTTCGAAATAATACTTAAAAACGAAGAACATTTTCGGACATCTATGATGAAGAAAATCTATGAATATTAATCATTTATACCTCACTGCACCACTGCAAAGACAGAGTTAGGTATTACATGCATATCTATTAACCTATGTTTGTAAATGGGATTATTTAAAACATTAATTGAGCCTTGTCTTGGCCCACGGCCATAGGTTTTATTTTTACATAACATCATGATAATTACAATCCCCGAAGGATTAGGCAGAGGTGTACCTAAAAGTACACCCACATTTCGCCAGTTATGTTTAAGTCCCATGTGACAGGGGAAGGGGCGAGCCTATTACCATCAGCCGGGCATAAATCAAGACTCAGGCTGCTACTGAGAAATTCCTGATGGAAAGACCCAATAACACTTTGCCTGGGAATCGATCCCAGGATCTCATGCTCAGCAGTCGCGCTTGCGACCACTAGACCAACGAGGCAGTTAAAAAAGTGATTTTTTTTTACCAGTTTAAGAGCTATTTGGAAACTTCGGCAATAACACTAACGAAATATTAGGGACACCGGGACAAGTCCTTTCCGGTGCTAAGATACCGGATTCACCGGGGTGAATTGCCGTGTACGGCGCAGGATGCCCCCAGGCTAGATGAACCGACGACCCCAAGAAGCAATGGGAACAGATTGAGATAGCGAAGGCGGAAAACCGAGTATCAAGGCTAACTGAGGCCTAATTTCATCAGTGAAACTGGTATATCTAACTAAGGGCGGATTTCACCACTAAGGGCTTGTTCCACCACCTACAATTAAGTTCCCGTTAACTAACTTGGCAGATAATTTCATATACAAATTCTGTTCCATTTTCGAATTCATTCGGTAACAGTGGCTAGTCGGACATCGATAAATAGGCTGTAAATTTATTTATTTATTTATTTATTTAGGATCTCCAACAAAGGATATACACAAACACACGAAATAAATAATCGACGACAAAAGTATTACGTAGGTGTACTCCTTCACTTACAGGAGACCACAGTATGCGTAATAAGATGTATAACTAAGCTAACAAAGTTATAGTAGCATTTAAACATTCAAATCAAATTAAAATACAACACATTAATTAGTACTAAAATTAAATTAAAAAAATAAAATAATTAACAAAGTCATAATAGCAATTAAAAAAAAATTAAACACATTTGGAAATACTGTTGAAAAAATAAAATTAAAAAAAAAATATCAATATTCTTGAGCAATTATGACACTGACAGCTCGTTGAACGCGGTTTAAATGACCACGATGATCACGTTCTATTTATATTGCCTTTAACTAAAAATTTCTAGTCTATTTCATTATTACGGGACATGAGCCTTCTACAAGCGTCCGACATTGTCCGATTCTCAGCTTCTCATATCCAGCGAATTTCCGTGGCCGCCATCAAGTCAGCTCTGTTTACCAAAACACAAATCAGTGATGATTAACACCACCATTGTTAAGTACTGCAGTAATCTGCCATAGGTCACAGCAAGAGAGAAAGGCTAAGTCTAATCCACGCCATACAGATTTGATTACACATACGAAAACATCTAAACAAGGCGCTCGTTACCGTGACGTCACACTGCGCAGTCGTATTTTTTCATATTTTCCCCGGAGTGCCATAATTCATGGAAAAAATGGATCAGCCGTACGACGTACCCAGGATATAGCGTAGGCTGTGTTTCTATTAGCGACCGTGATAGCAATATGCTGGAAGAGATGGCTATCATAAACTTTATGTGTTCGGTAGCTGTAAACGGGTCCTTCCATAAAATAGTGGAGTAATGCTTTGGTTATCGAAGGTTATTCGTGATAGTTCCTTGAGTGCGATGGTCAAATTCGTTGATGTCTTCACTCTTGAGCTTGTCTTGATTTTATGGTCAACAATATCAACCAAAGAACATTTTCTTCATAAATCACGTGGACATCGAATGACCATACCATCACGCTTAAATTGCCAAAAGGGTTGGGCATAGGTGTACCCATACACCCAAATTGTTCGTAGTTTTGCTTATGTCCCATGTAATAGGGGGCGAACCTATTGTCGTCCACGGGCACAAATTACGACTGTGGTTACTGTTTGCTGTTCCTCTGTATTCTACACAGCCTTTATGAAAATTCCAAGATAAACCAAAAAAAAAACTCAAAAAGTGACAGCAATCGTTACATATCCATATCAAATTCATGAACCCCTCTAACCAGTCCGCCAAAAACCAAACTACTCCAAGGCCATATCCAGCTACTCTACCTCAAACCACTCCGTGTCCATTCAGGTACACTGCGTGATTTATTCCACGGGAGTTACCACAATATGTCACTCGGGTACAAACGACATACCATTCGGTGCGTACTCCGATCGCTCGTTACTGCTTTAGGGGTTTTACGATTTAACTTGTACCGATTGTGAGCTAAATCTGGAGCTGTAACATTGAGTAATGAATTGGGAGAGATGGATAACTGATTTTTGTGTTGGTCCGTTCACGAGGATTGGAAAGAGTGTTCCACTCTTTAAAATTCTATGCATACCAACCTCTATATTGCGTTTTGCATTTCTATGCATACCAGCATCTTTATTGCGTTTTGCATTTCTATGCATACAAATATCTTTATTGCGTTTTGCATTTCTATGCATACCAGCATCTTTATTGCGTTTTGCATTTCTATGCATACAAACATCTTTATTGCGTTTTGCATTTCTATGCATACCCGCATCTTTTTTGCGTTTTGCATTTCTATGCATACCAACCTCTTTATTGCGTTTTGCATTTCTCTGCATACCAACATCTTTATTGCGTTTTTGCATCCTGGTTTGTAAAATACGTCCTTGCGGACGGTGCGATATTTATTTAATAGTATTTATTTGGTATTTGCGACAAAGGATACAATAGAAATTACAATGATACAAAATTATTTAAAAAAAAACACAAGTCAATAAATTTTGACTTGTTGACGCTTTAACATCGTCTGAGGATGCGCCGTGCAAGAATGTATCGGTTGTCGACCATAGGTGTGGGTTGCATGTAGCACTATAATTATAATACCTTTTACAAGTGAATAATTTTGCGAACAGTATCAGCGGGACTGCGTTCTCATTCATACTGAAAGCCTGGATCAAGTTTTCGGTGGAAATAAAAAAAAAAAAACACCACCTACAACTGACATGAATTTTCACAAAGTAATATCTGATTCCATATTTTAAGACTGTACCCTGTAAGTACTGAACCCTGTAAGCTTTGACTTATACATACACCGAAACATAAACTTCAATTTCCCCATTCATACAAATAACTAAGTAACTCTGTAATTAAATCAATCGGTCTTTCATCGGCCCTCACACTTGTAAAGTTAATTACTTAATTACACACATTGAACTGAACTAATCAATGGTCTAACCTTACTCTACGTCACAGTAGACACGTATTCAAGTGTAGTGTAGTAACATACACTATTTCAATTAGTACTATAGTCAAAAACCACGATTTTTCTTTTTTTTTTCAGTTTTTCGCTCAAATTTCTTAAACTAAACATATTTTCTAGCATTAAATTTCCTAAAAGTTTGTTCGCCAATTAAATCTAATTAAATTAAAATAAAAATCCCAGCAACACATTAAATTAACTACCGCAACAATGTATAAAACGACAATACGTTAAAATGTCTCGGAGCTGATATTTTATTATACTTTCAACTTAATCCATGGTTATATATGTCGTAAAAACGCCATAAAATAGGTTCCAATGTAAACGCAGAGTGTATCCTAACACAATTACGATTACCTTGAGAAAATGAGCGAATGGTTTTACTGCGGATTAAGGGGCTCATAGCGAAAATGTGGAGCATCTACGAGTAATGTTATTTTCTTGTTGATCAGGAAATGTGGGATCTTGTGTTGATTCTTGTAGTTGGTTTTTGTTTCCTTGTTAGAATAATCTTTCATTTATTTCATTTTCGTGTTTCCTTAAATAAAAACATGACCAAAACTAATCACAACAAACTTAAACATTTGGTATTTGTAAAGATCGAGGATTTTGTTATTGCTAAATATTGTTTTTTTTTTATTATTTATCTAACACTTTGAGCACAAAAGTACAGAGGCGTAAAGCCATAGGAATTTTCTACCAGTCAACCTTTGGGTGATGCAGAGACAAGCAGTAGGCGTAATTCTGAAAAAAAAAAAAAAAACTTTAAGTGAAATTTACGCAAAAGATCATCATCATTCACCTGCGCTTATCTCGATTTATTTGGGGTCGGCATGCATGTCTTCTTCCATACTTCTCTATTCCTCGTCATTTCAAGCATTTAAAGCAAAAGATGTCTTCCAATAAAATATAACTAATAAAATAATACCAGCTTATAATTATCCTACTACCAGCCAAAGTCCCCTTCTCTTACAGAGACGGTATGAGCCCACCATGCAGGCGATTCTCGACCTAAATTAATCAGGTATAAACTTTAGGTTTCCTCACGAAGAATTAAAAAAGACACATTATTACTTGCACAAATTTGAACCCAGAAAATCGCGCATACGGGAGACATGATGCCACAACGACTATTCGATGCCTTAAATGTTGACAATAGTTTTCTCCAGAATTTATAACGACCTTAATTTTCTCTATTCTGACTAAAGCAGTGAAGATCTTCAGGGATTAAGAAAATTGGAAACTTGAGGACTGAGTAAACTTTTAATACACTTTTGGAGAAGATAGATACCTGGAAAACTCTATCTAGAAGAAGTTTGAATTTTGCTTACTTCAAAATATTCTTTGAAGTTCAACCAAAATAGGTACTTACATTTTTATAAATTGAGAGCAAAACTTTTAGTTTATGATCAAGTTGAACTTCATCCTTTGATTTTTCTGACATAGCTTCTTACGCGAAATCATGAAGGGTTATACAGAGGTGTAATTATATCATCAGTCTCCTGTCCTTATGCCAATTTATCGAGCGTCGACGCAGCATATCTTCTTCTTTTATACTTCTTTATTAGTCGTTAACTCAGCAGTCAACTCGTTTCTAGCCATATAGGTGTAACTATGTAGTTGTGTTTAAGTCCTATGTTACAAGGGAGAATGTGTTGCTGATCACTAGACCAAGAAGGCATATCATAATCATCATTATAATGTCAGAGGGAGTGAGTTGTAATCCACTAAGCGGGCCCAGTGCTACGGGTTGATAGATGTCACATGTTTTCTAAGACTAAAGTTTCTCCACGATGTCTTCCCATTGCTACCAATGAAGCATGAATATCGTAAAAAATAATTAGATATGAGGGTGCGGAGACCTATAAAGCAGGTGATGCACATAAAATAGCAATTTTCCCGTAAGCGTTGGCAAATTATCCGACCGTCGGCATACATTATCTTGGAAGGGAAATAAAAATCTATGTGGGTTTATCCCCATACCCTTTTGTAATGGATTTATTGAATGATCTACGCAAATACAGGTTTAGTATCTTTTTTTTCGTTTTCACAAAATCAAGACGAAGATTTTTGAATTGAAACTATCTTTTGTTTTACATCTTCTTTCTCTATCATGTGGTAATGCCTAATCTTTTGTCAGAGCTTTTATGCGACCTATGGGCCTCAGATTTGACTTTACATGCCGTCAAGAAATATCTCTCGAGCATGCTGGTTTCCTCACGATGTTTTCCTTCACCGAAGCAAGTGACAATTATACAAAACGCACACGAATCTGAAAAATCAGAGGTGCGTGCATTGGGTTCGTACTCGAGACCGATGACTTGGCAGTCCGACAATCACACCGCACTGCAGACCAAAGACCTTCCATTCCCTCCTTCCACTTGGCCCTGTCTACAGCTGTTATTAGCCAATCTTTGAGAAAAGAGTCGAGTTAGAATTTAACTCACATTTAAATTTTATGATAAAAACAAACTTTTTAAACAAGAATTTAAATACCCTTCCGACACAGTGTGATTGTGGTACGCCCGAACAGAACATAGCCCACTTGCTGGAGCGTTTTATGTAACCCTACACCTGCAAATTGGAGCACTTGAAGAAACCTACAGGCGCCGCGTTTGGCGTGGCCAAGCAATCTAATAAGTCCTACAGTCGTCGATACGACAGAAGAAGAAGTACTTAAAACAAGAAGTCTATTTAAACCGCTGACTCACAGTACATTTATGACCGTTCTGAAGTGGTGACCACGTACCCGAAAGTGGAGCGTACGCGAAGGCACATGAGTCCACGTCTGTACATGGTAGACTAATAACCTGGAAAAGGCTGCGGGAACCCGCTGGATGCTAGAAGCAGGGGACTGGCTGAAATGGCGACGCATGAGGGAAGTCACTTTAGAGGTCCAAGAACAGACGTCTTCGAGCTGGTATTATGAGGATGACTAAAATAATTTCGCTATCGATTGAGTTAATTACAGATCAATTCAAAATGCCATCTTGGTCTAGTGGTCGCAAGCTGGACTTCAGAGCATGAGAACACGGGTTCAATTCCCAGGTCGGGCAAAGTGTTATTGGGTTATTCCATCAGAAAATTTTCAGTAGCAGCTAGGAAATCTGGGTTTGTGTCTATTACACTTACGTGTTAGTCCACCTTTGCCTATCCCTTCGGGGATTTCGGGCGTGATGTTATCTTCAAAATTTCACAGTAATAGACACATGCATGAATACATTATTTGTTCATCATTTCTCATTATCACGTCTTATCCGATTATCATATATCACTCAATTGCACGACAGACATAAGCTGAGCATTTGATCCAATTATACATAATAGAATAACATAATGCAGTGGAAGATTGACATGCCTTGAGTATGGATGCGATAAGCTGTAGAAAATGGAGCTCACGGTCAACTGATTTTACGGGCTCTCGTACGGTTCTTGTACTTGTGCATGTAAACTTAGGATTTTATGAATACTGCTACTATAGAAAAAATAGTAGTAGAGCTCGTGGCTAAATAATTGCAGCCACTCGGGTCAATCTTTAGGTTAAGCCGTGCTTGCCTAGGTTGGTCTGTGGATGGGTGACCGCCCATAACATACCGAGTTTCCTCCATGCCTCGAAAGCACGTTAAGCCGTTGGTCCCGGCTGACATCTGTAGATCTTTGACAGTCGTTATAGACCACCATCAGGCAGGCGTTCCATCGTCGACCTCATCTCTGTCCTCTGGACTAGATTGAGGTCAAAAGTAAACCCAAACATTAAAAAAAAAAATAGGCATTTAGTGGCCCAAAAAGTCTGACAATCAGTCTTACCCCTTGGTATCGTATTACCCAGTACTAACTGGGTTGTGGAGGTCAAATAGATAGGCAGTTGCTCCATGTAAAATACTGGTATTCAGCTGCATCCAGATAGACGTGAAGCCTACCTCAACATAGTTGAGAAAATGCTAGGCAGATGAGATGAGAGGAAATAGTTACCTCGCTTAGAACTACATCTTGATGTTCCGACACTGGGGCACATGCCTCTTCTCTAATAACTGATCAACCGCGGGTTGATGCGCATAACAATGAATTAGAAAATGTTATAGATTAGAAATATCCAAGTCGTTGTTGAATTTAATTAATTCATTGGTGTTTTTAAGCTTGTCTTATTCATACTTAAACCACCCTTGATTAATATCGCCTCTGTCTATGCAGGATTTCGGTAATGGAATCCTTCTAGCAACTATGTTATAAGCAGGAACTAGCACACTATTACGGTAAACTGCAAAGCTCCTTGTCTACGGTAATAGGAAAGGGAACTTGCAAGATTAATCCATGTACAACTTTATATAGCATAGCTAGAATAACCTCGTTGTTTTAGTAATGTAGATAATGAGTTTGGACAGAAAAAACTTGGGCAGAAATTAGAACAATAAATAGGGTGACTAGTAATTAGTGACCGATACTTAAACACGTGATTGTACTCATGATAACAAAGAACTTTCCCAAAGAAACAATTTTTTTTTTGTAGTCATTCAATGTTATCACAATAACACTGTGGCCTGTAAGCCTGTGAGCTGTTAGCCGCGTGACTCTGCCTACCTACTGTTGCATGGTACGATAGTAATGAGACAGAACGGCGTCAAGAAACGATGGATGGACTGTGTCAAAGATGGATAGAGCTAGAAAAGAGGTGACTGCTAAGATGACGAGTAATAGAGAAGTATGGAAGAAGAAGACATGCTGCGCCGACCACAAATGAATTGGCATAAGGGCAAGAGAATTATGAAGATAATGATGATAATGTCAGGTTTGGTTCATTTAATGAAAATATGTACTTTTAGTTTATATCGAAAATGACTGCAACAAGTCTTTTGAGTATAATTTGTCATTGGTTCGTATACAAAGTTTGGAATTAGATCATCCTTGCACACTTCGAAAAAACATATGTAAATAAATACAAAATTATAAATGTAAATGAATACAGGCAAGCCACTATTACAAGTGAGTTTCTAGTGAAACACAAAAGCGACAGTCGTAATTCCTCTTCTTAGCCATATCCTCAATAAAAGCTAAAAAGCCACAGAAATACAGGAACTGTTAAGTGGGTTGTGGAGGTCAGATAAGCAGTCGCTCCATGTAAAATACTGGTATTCAGCTGCATCCGGTTAGACTGAAAGCCGAAACCAACATAGTTGGGAAAAGGCTAGGCAGATGATGAAATAAAGGAACTGTTACTGTCAAACAATTTATTAAAATAACATTGTTCCTACTAAGCTTTACAACTGTTTCCGTTATCACTCACCTTGTCATCGAAACCACGAAATTAATTGCGATAGTCTTCCACACCTCTGTAAACCCGTCAGCATTTCAGTTTCAAGCAATCAATTAGTGAAGCTTAATACTATCATTAACGGCCACGCAATACCCACCCTTATAACAAAAGAAATAAGGGATAAATAAAGATTTATTAAATAGAATACAGAAAAGGGTGACAGCAACAAAACTGGCAACTTCCAAATTGTTGAGGAAAAGTTAAATTTATGCGGTAAGTTGGCTATAAAATTATGTGGGACATACTGATCAGAAAGATCTACATTGAAAACTATGGAAGCCAATATTTTGTTCGGTGAGGTTGATAATTTATTGTTTGTTTGTGTTTTAGAGGTATGTTTATTAAGTAGTTAGGATTTAATGTTTGTTTTTGCTGTTTTGGAAAACCAGTTTTTCTTTTACTTTGCAAATTTTAATTTTCTTACAGAGTTACTCTTTTTACAAGGAAAGTATTTGCACTTTTGATCTGCTTAGGATTTATTTACTCTGATCTACTTTGATCCTTGATTCGATTCCCGCTTCGGGCAAATCGTTATTGGATTTTTCCATTAGGATTTTTTTAGTAGCAACCCCGGAGTCAGGCTTTGTTCTTGGTTAATAGCAAATAGGTTCGGCCCCTATTACATGGGACTTAAACTTAGCTGGCGAAATGTGGGTGTACAGTAGACGCTCAAAAGTGCACTACCATGCTAAAGATTATATTGCTATGAACTGTGCGAGCGCGATACAGCAGTGTGTGTGCGTGTGCGTATTTGAGTGATGTCTCAACATTCCACACATAACACACACTAACGAACTGTCGTCACACTACGCGAAATAGCATTATATTTCTGTTGCATTTAGAATACACATCATAGTGATGACCTGTTCTTACCATTGCATTGTTAAAATTCGCGTAGTATTAACATGGGTTGGTAGCTGTTTGGGCTGAGCATGGGTTCACGATCAATGAAGTCCAAGTTCGAATCCATGTTATTACAATGTGTGGCTGTTTTTTGTTTCTTTGAAACCTTAATAATATTTGTATTTTAAGCAGAAAGTCGTTAGGTATTTATGTTTATTTATAATGTAGTCATGCTTATTATTTATTTTTTATAAGAAGTTAAATATTAGATAGTTATTGTATTATTATTTAACCTCATTAATTGATTTTTATTTTATGTTTTCGGTGTTGGAAGGTGGAAATAAAAAAATCATGCTGAATGATAACAAAAATGTTTATTCGTTTTATTTATTTATAAAATTAACAAACTTTTATGAGAATTATGACGTCACATTCCTATCTAGGCAAAAAAAAGTTCTCTTATCACCGTTCATAAATTTTTTTGTTGTATACCCACTTAGTCAATTCATAATAAGAATAACATAACACGGAAAGGATATTCTAATAACACAAAAATAATTGTTGATACCCGCTTATTATAGGTATCAGTATTCAGCAGAGTTCTTTGAATACTAATATATGAGTTAGACTTTATGAACGTGTTTTTTTTATGTAACGTCACATTGAATGTATTGAGGTTATAGCTTAAGTGTTCAATTTCTTGACGAAAAGAATATTGAAACTAAACCCCAATTTAAGATCATTAAATTTATTTTTTTTTTCTTAATTTTTTTTTTATTTACGTTTATGTTAATATTACTAAATATTTAGTTACCCGGTCTACTTATTAAATTAAGTATTATTATTTTTTCGCCATAAATTAAGTCTTCCTTTTGGCATGACTTGAAAGTCTTCTCGTCAGAAAATACAGTCACCTCCCAGTTAAAATCTAAATAATCTCGAGCAAAACGTAGTCTTTCCTTCCTGTGTTTTTGTGTCAAAAATGGTTTTTAGCTGGCTTCCGATGATGTAAACCTTCAGCATGGACTGCATGGCGAACAGTCTGTAATGTAGCATCCAATTGCTCTGCAAACATTATAGTTGGAATGAAACCATTTGTTTCATATTCCTCCACCATAAAACGTCGCTGAGTCGGGTTAATAAGCGGTGGCCTTTCACTTCTTAGACGACTCTTCAGACTACCTTCTTCCTCAAACCTCTTAACCCAACGGCTAACAGAATTTCTAAAAAAAAAACAAAATATGATTACACACTTGCAACTAGCAATTTATTTAATAATAAGAAAATCACACACCACAACTATCATCATAATAATTATAATTTAGTAAATAACTTACACATTTTAAGCCAGTTTCAGTTGAAATTTGAGAAATATTAAGCCCATTTTTACGCAAATATTTGCCCTGTCATCAATACTAATATTAGCTTGCATCTTGAATAAAGACAATCAAACAATACGCTAATCGTAATAATAACACAAACGCTCGTGACAAAGTTCACCAACTAACAACGTCATAACTAACTACTTTGTTCAATCCAGAAGTTTATTTTGTTTCACATTCACCCTCATCTTTTTTGTTAATAATAAGTTCCAACTAATATTTAGAAAAACATATCTCATCGGGTCTAACTTATCATTTATAATTAAAACACAAAAAGTGTAATGTCTCTTGGATTCGAACGCAGGCTACACCATGCGAGACATTTTATTTATAGCGTTAACCGCTAAGCCAGATAGACACATAATTGTTTGTTTGAAATTAAATATCACTAACTTAATACTCCGTCACGACATGACAGGCTTGTCACTAAGGCAAATGGTCATTATATCGCACTCTTTCTGACTAGATAATTATGAAAGAGTGCGATATACGAGATCGTGTATGTGTGCAAAATGTTTGTTATGGAAAAAGGTCGTAAGTGCGACTTGTTTTGATGCGATCGTTTTGTGAAACTGCTACTGCACTTATGGTCTCTACTGTACTATTAGGTACACCTCTGCCTAACCCTTCATTACAGGCGTGACGTTATGTGTATATACGATTGTATGTTGTACAGACGCCAGCACATCAAGCTACCCGAAACTGTCAAATTTTCGTAATCAACCTTGAACCTAATGCTATAAAGATAAAGTTGAACATCTATTAAAGAAATTTGACAGATTGTAGTAGCTTGATGTGCTGGCGTCTGTACTTACTAATGTGATCCTAACTAACCTGAAAGCATAATATTGTATCTCTTAATACATATTAAGTAAGGTTCAGAATACCTAAATCTATTCAAAACTTCCACAGACCCTATTACTGTGAGCCAATTGCAAAATGGTGGTAACTGACAATGAATAGCAGTTACTGAATAAAAGAGTGCCGTAGAAAACGTTTAAAGTCACAAATGTGATTCATTCACGTATTACTTATGAAAAGAATTGTATTTTATATTCATACGGTTCTTTTGTCCGATATATTCAAATTTAAATTTGAAAAGAACTACCTACCAGATCTAGTAGTTTCAGGGTATGAAGACTGTAATTTACAAATATTTTGTTAGTCTGTTTGAGTGTCCCACTGCTGGGCGAGGGCATCCCCTTGCTCCTTCCAAACCGCTCTGTCCTGTGCGATATCTGACCATGTTAGCCCCGCAAACGAGATCAGATCGCCACACCACCTTCGCTGCGGTCTACCTCGACGGCGATTTCCTCCGACAGGCGTCCAGTGGGTGACGATAGTTGACCATCTCTCATTATTTTGTTACATAACATTAAATCACGCTCGTAGTCCACGAAGGGTTAGGCAGAGCTGTACTTAATAGTACACCCTCATTTCGCCAGTTGTGTTTAAGTTCCATGTAATAGAGGGCGAGCGTAGTGCCATCAACCGGGCACAAATCTAGACTCCATAACTGCTATTGAGAAGATTCCTGATGAAAAACCCAATAACACTTTGCCCGACCCGAACGAACCCGGGACCTCATGCTCAGCATTCGCGCTTGCTACCACTAGACCAACGAGGCATATTTAGTTAGTTAAATCAAATCCAAGTTAAAATGTTCGTCATCATAAAAGCATAATAAGCCTAGATTGTTCCCACAGCTGGGACACAGGATTAATCTCTGAGAGGAAGTTAGGCTTAATCCACTAGAATGGGTCCAGTGTGGGTGTTAGACGTCCCATATCTTCGAATTATTGGTTCATCGTTTTGAGAACAGTGATGATGAGTCATTAGTGCTGCAGGCAACTTCGAACTATTGTAAACTTGGACGTGTGCAATATTTGTCTGGAATCGACAAGAAGAATAATTGAGAAAGCGTGGTAATCAATGATAAGATTTCGTCTGCTTGAGAGGATGCGGGGCAATTGTTATCATAGGCTTATCATCATCTGCGTAGCCTTTTCCCAACTATGTTAGGGTCGTCTTCCAGTCTACCCGGATGCAGCTGAATACCAGTATTTTACATGGAGCAACTGCCTATCTGACCTCCTCAACCCAGTTAGTACTAGGTAATACGATACCCTTTGCTAAGACTGGTTGTCAGAGTTTTTGGGCCACTGACTACCTGTAACGACTGTCAAAGATATGCAAATGACAGCCGGACTTAACGTGCTTTCCGAGGCACGGAGGAAACTCGGTATGTAATAGGTGGTCACCCATCCATAGACCAACTTGTATTGTATTTTATTTTTACAAGGTTTTCATCCGCTGATATTTCAAGCTACGCAAAGCTCAATCACAGTCGACGAGTTTAGCTTAAATATAACCGATTTTAAAAGGCCAAAAAAAACCTTCGCAAATATTCGAGTATTTTTGTCACAGCCTCAAATTACTCCATTGTTGTCGCATGTGATGCCAAACAATCCGTCACGTTTTACGAATTTAAAACCCGATACGTTAATAAATTGTGTTTCAGCTGCCAGTCAAGTTTGGATATCGATTGAAATTGGAATTTGGTCGCATTGGAAACGGACGAGTGATCGTCCCACCACCACAGCCGTATCCGAGGACACGTTTAAACGCGAAGAAGACGGCATTTTCGTTTGAATCGATATGAAAATAGTTAATGAGATTATGGAAAGTGGCCTTGGCTGACGGTTCTGTGGAAAAAACATTAAAATAAAGTTGGTAATAGTGTTGCTAGCCTTTTATCTTTACAACAGTGCTTGAATATGAAAATGAAAAGATTCAGTAATTACTAAAAGTCTAGGAACTATTCCACATCGACACACTGAGGCAGATACACCAGCCGTCTGGTCAGAGGACACTACACCCTGTTCTTTAATCCAAAAAATGGTGATCCGGAAAGTACTCGTCGCGCAGCCTTCGTGCAGCAAATTTCTCATCCTCCTTCTAACTGCCTCGAGCTCTTTAGCAGCAAGTCACACAGTTAATCGTTTTCTTCCTTTCTCT
Organism: Noctua janthe; assembly: GCA_910589295.1. Lineage (NCBI taxonomy): Eukaryota > Metazoa > Arthropoda > Insecta > Lepidoptera > Noctuidae > Noctua > Noctua janthe. Next base: position 2,671,144 of record OU342556.1, on the reverse strand, counting down.
TCTTCGTCTTCTTTATGGAGGTTCATCATCGGCTTTGCCTTTTCCCAAATTGATTGGATTCGGCTTGCAGTCTTACCAGAAAGAGCTGAATACCAGTATTTTACATAGAGCGACTGCCTATATGACCCTGGTTAACACTGATTGTCAGACATTCGGGCCACTGACTATCTGTAACGACTGCCTAAGATCTAGAGAAATGACAGCTGAGACCAACGACTTAACGTGCTTTCCGAGGCACGAAGGAAACTCGAAATGTAATGATGGTCACCCATCCACAGACAGACCTTGGCAAGCGCAGCTTAACCATGAAGATCGAACCGTGCGGCTGTTAGTATTTAGCGCCGAGGACCTCTCCCTCTCTCCTTTTCTATGGAGGATGAGGAACATTAAACCCTACTCCTTATACCTCCAAAGTCGAGTAAAAAAATATTCTTTAACCAACAAAGTGAACTCCAAAGCAGTGTGTATCATTAGTCATGCCAGAGAAACAATTACATTTAATAAACTCTGCAAAAGTTACACGACGTCAAATAACACCATTTATTATGGGAACCATTGTTCGGATAATGATTTATAATATTGCTTAGGCGACGTTTCTATGTTTATTATTATTTTGCGAGAGAAATAAATTGGGTTCAATATTTGCAATTTTGCGAAAAATTGAGCAGGATTTTAGTAAGCGTGTTCATTGTAATATCAGATTAATAACGGTTTTGTTTTATTGCCTTTTTCTAAGTAGCAGTTAAAACTGATTCGTCAAATAATGTGACAGCAATGGTGTCATTGATTATGTTGCTAAAGAATTAAAAAGTACGTTTAATCACGCCAGTAGAGAAGTCCAAAGAAGGGAGCACACGCACATTTCGCCACTTATGTTTAAGCCTCATGTAATAGGAGGGGGGCAAGCCCATTGCTAACCAGGCAAGAATAAAGACTCCGTGGCTGTTACTGAGAAATTCCTGGTGTTAAAACCCAATAACTAAACAAAACAACAAACAAACTAAACAAACAACAACCTAAACTAAACTAACAATTTGCCAGACTTGGGAATCGAACCAAGGCTCTCTTGCTCAGCAGTCGCAATTGCTACCTAGACACCAACGAGAATAACTACAATTTTAATTAATTCTAAAGCTATCAACAAAACACTTTACTGTACAAATAGGTTGCCAACGAACCAATATAACAGTTTGTATTGAATTGAAACCGCGATGTTCTCACCGTGTCTCAGCACTATCCCAGGTATGTCTTAGTAGTACTATCAAAGATAGTACTGATTGAAACCTGGATTATCCTATAGTCATGGAAATGGAAGGAAGAGATGAAACATTTGTTTTTTTTTGTACTAAAAGCTGCAAACGCTTTCAGTGATACTCAAATGGTCAATCGAGTTTATATATGAAGTTTCCGTTCAGCAAGAAACTGCGGTTCTTCTACCACTGAATTATAATTTTACTCATAGTTATTGTATCTCCAAAGAGTTTTGAACACATACCGCTTTCATGTCTAGATTATTAGAAACGAACACTCATATAACGTCATCTACCTAGCCTTATTTCCAACTACATATTTATGTTTTGGTCGACTTCCAGTCTAACCCAGCTGGATACAGAATTTAATTTGAAAATTATCGATGATGAGGATGATAAGAGCAAGAGAATTCCTGCCCTTATCCCAATCTATTTGGGGTCGGCGCAGCATATCTTCTTCTTGCATACTTCTCTATTACGCGTCATCAGTCACCTCCTGTCTTGCCATATCATTCTTCACACAGTCCATCCATAATTTCTTTGGTGTTCCTCTTCTCTTATAGCAGCATCTACATTTATACTCAAAATTTTCCTCCGCATCACAGGTCCATACCCGATTACCACACAACTTTTCAGTCACTTTCATACTTCCTCGTCAAATTATAATAGAATTAGTAGAATTTAATTTGAAAATACTCTTTCAAAATTCCACAACAGGGTAACACGAAATCCATAGGCCGGTAACAGCCGCACAACATCCATCTAAAAACCTAACCCTTAAAAACTTCCAACCACATCCCAAACACCAGTAAAAGCCTTCTCAGAAAACGAGTCCATAATAATTCAGTTCTAACTCGTACAAATTACTCCACCTGTTCAAGTTGTCGGACGGAGGCCAAGTTTTGCAATTACGCAGTCTAACTGGTACAGCATTAATGGACCTGGCTGCGGGTACCGGGGGAAGGGTTGGTTAAAACAGCTAAACAATCGGTGCTAAGTTAAATTGCGGGGAATAGAATACAAGTGTGTTGGGGATTTCGTGTTTATAGCCGGGTAAAATTGTGACTGTTCGTAAATTACCCTAGGCTGATAAAATTTTCGTTTTACCTAAATCATGTAAATATTAGTATTAATGTCGGCTCCCCCCCGAAGGGGAAGAGGCCGCGCCCCTCCGTCCGCACGGCCTTGTAAGACTCGACACCAAACTGGTCATCTTTCCACCGACTACTAAATTGAACTCCAGCCCTATCCCGACTTTAGAAGCTAGGGGACAGGGAGGGGTACAAGGTGTAGTTAATATTGGGAGGTCACAGTTAAGACATACTCGTATACATGAATAATATCAAATCCTATAAAACTAAATCAGTAATATAGTATGAAGCTAATAAGACAAGAGGGCGCAAAGATATATAAATATGATGAAAGTTTGGTAAAGGTAACGCTACGCTTGCGCTTAAGAGATTAATTTTTTACAGTTACGTTAATTTAATGATTCCAAAATACTAGTTGCCGATTTGCAAACGCAAACGATTCCATGTTACAACATGGAACCGTTTTACAACGTTTGCTCGGCGTACGTGTACTATTAGACCTAAGTGCATAGTCCTACTGAGAACATTGCTATGAACTCTAACAGACCACGTTCACTAGGCTCTATCTACATGTCTTCCCCAATCCTAAGGCAGTGGGTTGTGAGGCCACTGCCATTGAGGAAGACAGGTTTCTAGTATTTCTACTTATACGCATAGTCACGTTAATAACACCCTTACGGCAGATTAACCCAATTACTATTTTGTAACACAATTTGCACAAGCGTACCGTAGACCGTGCGGTGTTCCACAGGGATCGGTTCTAGGACCGGCCCTGTGGAACATCGGTTACGACTGGGTGCTGCGCGCCGACCTCCCTACCGGCGTCAGCGTAGTTTGCTACGCTGACGACACGCTGGTACTGGCACAAGGGAGGTCGCACGAGGCGGCGGCCGAAAACATGACACGCGGGGTTGCGATAGTCGTGGATAGGATCCGGCAATTGGGTCTCGAGGTGGCATTGCACAAGTCCGAGGCCATGTGTTTTCATGGGCCTCGGAATGCGCCACCGTCGGGATCCCTACTGACGGCAGGAGGGGTTTCCATCGGCGTCGGGTCGACGTTGAAGTACCTAGGGCTCGTCCTCGACAGCCGGTGGAACTTCGTGGAGCACTTCCGACGTTTGGCTCCCAAACTGGAACGGACAGGGGCTGCCTTCAAGCGGCTCTTGCCCAACCTGAGGGGTCCAAACGCCTCCTGCCGGAGGCTATACGCGGGGGTCGTGCGGTCCATGGCCCTTTACGGGGCCCCGGTGTGGGCGCGTTCTTTGAGGCGGCAAGCCGCCCACTACCTGAACGCGCCCCAAAAGGTGATAGCCATAAGGCTAATCCGGGGGTACCGCACGATCTCCGGCGAGGCGGCTAGCCTCCTTGCCGGATTGCCGCCATGGGATCTGGAGGCGATAGTCCTCGCGCGCCTGCATGAATGGCGCGCGGAGGCACTACGTCGGGGGGAGACTCCGCTGCCGCGGCAAATTGCCGCTCAGCGGACAGACCTCCGGCGTGATCTCATGGCGACATGGAGAGAGCGACTAATGCAACCCCGTGCAGGGCACGCTACCATTGTGGCGATAAGTCCCCTCTTTGAGGAGTGGTTAGAGAGGCACCACGGCGCCCTCACCTACCGCCTGACGCAGATCCTCACCGGACACGGTTGTTTCGGGAGGTTCCTGCACCGAATCGGGCGGGAGGAAACGCCCGGGTGTTTCCACTGCGAGGATCGTCCGGAGGACACGGTGGAGCACACCGTAGAGGTCTGCCCCGCTTGGGCGGAGCACCGCCGTGTCCTTGTAGCGGCGATTGGCGGCGGCGATCTCTCGCGTCCGACCCTGGTTCAAGCCATGGTCCGGAGCGAGAGGGAATGGGAAGCCGTCACCACCTTCTGTGAAGCAGTCATGCTAGTGAAGGAGGTGGCGGGACGTGAGAGGGAAAGAACCTCACGTCCCAGCCGCCGCGGGAGACGCCCTGGGCGTCGGGAGTCACGTGGTGGCTCCCGGCCACCGTAGGCGCGGGCCTGTGGACGGCAAGTTATGGGCTAGCTCGCCGTCCGGCCGTCTTATGACGACAGGCCGTGTTGACGGCGCGTTCGTGTTCCACGCGCGCCTCAAAGAGATGTCAGCAACCGAGTAGGGGTCCGCATGGGCCGATGCCTGCCAGAGCTGCGGGACTGTTCGAAAGAGACACCGTGGCCCTGGAACACAAAGGGCAAAGAAGGAACATGGATGGGTTTTAGTCAGTACAAGTCTGACACTCCCTTCCGCTCCGCCCAGAGTGGGGGGGGTCATTTGATGATTTCCCATCGCCGTGGGCCGTGGACGCCGAAGTGGTTATTCCATCGTCACTTAGCTCTCACTAGCTATCCAATCAGTTTAGGATACTTGGTGAAGTCTACCCCCGCTCCCTGAAATGTGCGCCAACAATCTCTACGCAATGTTTCTGAGCTAGACCTTTACAGGAAGCAGTATTCATCAGCAACGTTTGGTTGATTTGTACCACAAGTACAAGTCGGCATTATATCACTGAGCAATATAATTTGTCTTAATCAACCCGTGAATATTACGGTGTTGCCTTCACCACTGAACAATATATTTTATCCCAATCGGAATGCGAATATTACGGTTCTGCCTTTCATTTTGTGGTGAGTCAGATAAAAGTCAACATTCGTCAATAGTCGTGTGTGTTGATGTATAGTGTGTTTGTCGTATGTATGAAATGTGTGTATAGTGTTGCGAAAGGCGGTCTCCGTCCCTATAACCAAACGCAGATGACGAATATGTGCCAAGGTTAGGAATTATAAGGAGGTGGACTCATAACACATGAGATAATAATATACATTGTGATGATAAAGCGGCTCTGCCGTCATGCTGAAATAAATGATTATTAACATCGCTGCGTTTCCGCCAAACTGTTACCTATAAAATACTATACAAATCTTTCTACGTGAATTATATTATAAAAGGTCCGCAACTATTGGCACACTGTTGTTCCTACACATTGAAAGTAAATTAAAGGTAACACTTACCAAGTAGGTCCTTGAAGCGAACTAAAGTACAGCCTTACTTACAATATGCTGCACCGATTACCAGCCTCGCCGCTGCTGAAGTCCCCTTCCTTTTCTGTCTCCTTTCTCGTCTCGAATTCACTCACTGATTCCTCAGACCCTTGCGTCCGACCTCTCAAACCGTTCAAGCTCAACTGCCTCGAATCCACCAAGCTTTCCCCGGCCCAGCCTCCATAAGCCACCACGCTTGGGTTGTTCTCATACTTTTTTACATCGCCTCTTTTTTTGTGCAAACGCCTCAATTGTATTAAGTGCTCTTCGAACGCCCAAGACCGGAGTAAATTGCAACCACATGTCGCACTAGCATTCAGAACTACGTATTGAAATTAGATATTTTTTTATATTTGGCCTGTCAGTCCCTAGTCCCTTTACCATTAAGTAAAGAATTTATGCGTTTCTAAGTGATGCAATATTGTTTTACAATTCAAGGAAGAAAGCTCACTAAATCTTTATTAATTACGATAATGTGTCAGCCTGTCAAGCCATAAAATAGAAGTTTAATGTGTTTGTAAGTGGCCCATACCGTGTGATGATTTTAAATAAAAATCAATACTAAAATATCTACTTAATAATTAGGAGTACGTGACAGACAGTCACAAAATCGACAAAATACTCTAGACATTGTGTTTATAGGTACGTGCAGTTGACAAAGGAGTTTATCATAGTTTACGGTATAAAAGCCAAAGATTACAATGAGTGAGAAAATATGATGTAAACCTGTTTCTTAACCTAACTCATCTTTGTCTTTTTTTTACGCGTTTATGTTTGCGTTTGGCTGCAACGCGCCTGATGTGAAGAGATGATGCGGCCTAGGGTGGAACACGCTTGCCTATAAAAACCGATTCACTCGACCTTTGAAGAGATCGAGATTGTAATGATCGGGGAATAACAAACACACGGATCAGCACATCCGTCTGTGCTCTAAGTATAGCAAACTGCCGCAGGTGCTACCTAAAGGCACATGTGTTGCTAATTTAAACTTAAAGCTATAGTTGAGTACTTCTCCTTCTTCGTGTGGCGTTTGTTGGCATTAGACTTTGCCGTAGTTGAGTTGTAAGATTATTTCAATGCTGCATATAATCCTTCAGGAATATCACCTAAAATACCAGTAATGCATAGATTGAGGCAGTTTGGTAAGTTTTACCAAAGCTCTTTGGACAACTGAGAACTTGAACGTAACCAAACCATCATTACTTTACAGCCAATAAATCGCTTTAAAGCTTCTGTCAGTTTCGCTTCAACCAGCGTAATATACAAAATAATAAGGGCAGCGCATCGATCACCTAACAGCAGAAAGCGCCCTTAATTACTAAAGTTTACATGGCGAGAACTCGACACGAGTCTAAAGCAATTTCAGCAAAGTTATAGACGTGTAAAATTCCTGGTGGAGCTATTTTTAAAGCGTTATTCTCGGGGGAAGAAGTCTTCATTGAAGTAAAGGTTATTAGAAAGATGATATCTTTAGAAATAAATGTTGCGAAAGATCAAAAAAAGGTCTTGGAAGGGTTTCTCTTGATAACAATTTAGTAAAAACACACTTTGAGGCTGTTCTGTGCAATAGTAATTATGTAACACGCATATATAATATTTTTTAGTAAATGTTACCTGTATATAAAAAATTGTGATAATAATTAAAAAATGTTGCTTAAGCAAATTAAATGTTTTGATTACACCTAAACACCCAGGTATGTCAGTTGTAACGAATACGTAAGCAAAAGTCCAAAAAAATACAACCTGACCAAAACCTTACATAATGGACGATTAGAAAATTCTAGTAGAAATATTATACACTTTCACTAAATCAAATTGAAAATTAAAGCCTATCTTTTGATATGGATGGCAATACATCGTAATTCAACTGCCAAAAATCTAAAAATGGCGAATTTAAGTGACAAATCAATCCATATTGACACGCATCAGTTAACAAAAAAATCTTTGAGATATTTTTCAATTTATTTTGATTACTGAATGACCTGAAAGAATGTGTGTTCAATTTAATTCTGTCACTCTATTTTAAATCTCTGAGCTCTGACGCCCCGTCCACGACCTTAGGCGATTCTACTTGCGTCAGCGACACATGCGTGCTGCATTTGATTCTTTCGCGTGAGTACAGTCGCGGTGAGTCGCAGCATGCACCAAACAACTTTCTTCAATTGTTTTCTCCAGTACAGTCACTGTCGCAATACGCATGTCGCTTGAGCCTGCAGGTCGTGGCCAGACGATAAGTAAATCTACTTCTTCTTTCTTTCTCTATCGTGTGGTTAGTGCCTAAACCGGTGTCAGAAATTTTATGCCGCCCATGGGTCTCTGACTTGGCTTTACATGCCGTCAAGAAAATCTCTCAGCCATGCTGGTTTCCTCACGATGTTTTCCTTCACCGAAGCTAGTGTTAATTATACAATACGCACATGAATCCGAAAAATCAGAGATGCGTGTCTTGGGTTCGAACTCGATACCTATGACTTGGCAGTCCGAAGGTCACGCTAATAGGCTATCACTGCTATTAAAATAAATTTACTCTGCAGTGTTTGATACGCGTGATTTCGAGTACCAATGATGTGTGAAATAAACAACGTGTGATTTTTAAATAAAAAGTAATCTATAGAAAGTAATGTGGATGTTTGATATGATAGGATATTGGTTTGAAAACATTTTACTAGTATGTTTTTCTACAATTTCGGATTGCGTATTGTGTAAAATAAAATTATTTTTCTTCAGGTGTTTCATTCATGTCGTTGTCATCACAATTGCATTTAGTAATGTTATTTATTTCGATTTTTGCCACTTCAGGCACTTCTTAATAAATAGTATCTTATTAAGAAGAAAGTGCCTGAATCTTATTTCTCAGAATCAATCTTCAAAGAGTTAGGCAGAGGTGTACTGGTGCACCCACATTTCACCAGTTATGTTTTAGTTCCATTAGGTGAGCCTATTGCCATCAATCGGGCATAAATCCAGACCTCGTGGCTGTTGCTCAAAATTTCCTGATGGAGAAACCCAACAACGCTTTGCCTGACCTGGGAATCAAAACCGGGACCTCAGGCTTAACAGTCGAGTTTGCGACCACTAGAACAACGAGGTTATAAACTACTTAAATATTCATTACAAATTGAACATTTTAAGTATGTCCTTTTCATATTTTCACTAATATACAAAAGTGAATTTTAAGGAGGAGGAGCTCGTGGCTAAGTAATAACAGCCGCTCGGATCGATATTTAGGTTAAGCCGCGCTTGCCTAGGTTGGTCTGTGGATGGGTGACCACCCATTACATACCGAGTTTCCTCCGTGCCTCGGAAATCACGTTAAGCCGTTGGTCCCGGGTGTCATTTGTAGATCTTTGACAGTCGTTATAGGTAGTCAGTGGCCCAAAAAGTCTGACAACCAGTCTTACCAAGGGGTATCGTATTACCCAGTACTAACTGGGTTGTGGAGGTCAGATAGGCATTCGCTCCATGTAAAATACTGGTATTCAGCTGCATCCGGTTAGACTGGAAGCCGACCCCAACATAGTTGGGAAAAGGCTAGGCAGACGATGATGACAAAAGTGAATTTAAGTCACCTATGCCACCTTTTTTAGACCACAGAAAATTTATCTCATAGATTTAAAATAGTGGCATAGATATACCTACAATGAAATACAGCCGCCTAAGTGACCATAAATTTGAAGTCTATGATTATCCCGCGTTCAAACTATCAGCGGGCAATTTACCTATTCTACCTCTAAATAGTCCAAAACCGGTTTAATTCCCAAAAGTCTAATTTTCGTATTTTGTCCTAAACATGTTTATTTTATCTGTAAACTGAAAATACGATTCTCTCATTGTGACAGAATTTATTTATATGCCTGTATTTGAAAACGTATATTTTGGTTGGCATTGTAATTAAAGTTGAATAGAGAATATTGTTTATTTTAATATTTTATACGCAAACCCTGCGTAGGGAACATAGCTGTTTTTGACATGGCAAGAAAAATTCCAGTGCGGGCAGGGTTTGAACCTGCGACCTTCCGATTCAGTACACCGGATGTCTTAACCAACTAGACCATCGCACCCTGCTCACAGATCTCGAAATTTTTCGTTCCATTAATAACGTCTTACGGTGACGTTAGCGCCATCTATTTAAGAAAGTATCGTATCGTAGTGTAGTGTGTACTGAATCGGAAGGTCGCAGGTTCAAACCCTGCTCGCACTGGAATTTTTCTTTCCATGTCAAAAACAGCAATAGTATTTATGTTCTACAATATGATTAATGTATTAAATAATATATATTTATATTTTCTAGATCAGTTATTAAGCCAAGCAAAATTAACAACTTGGCTATGGTATACACAGGCTAACGTTAAAAACATCAAATTGGTTTAAAAAAAAAATATTGTATTAGGGACTGCCTCGCTGGTCCAGTCGCGCTTGCGACCAGCTAGCGCGACTGGTGAGCACAAGGTCCTGAGTTCGAGGTCCGGGTCCGGCAAAGTGTTATTGAGTTTATCCATCAGGAATTTCTCAGTACCAGCCACGGAGACATAGCTGGCGAAATATTGGTGTACTATTAAGTACACCTCTGCCTAACCCTTTGGGGATTACAGGCGTGATGTTATGTAATATTGTAAAATGGAATCTCTATATTATTACACACAGTCTTTTCTCTTAAGCGTAATCTCCCAAAAGCCCTATTTTCTATGTAACAGTAATACCACTAAAATACGGCTATTAACCCCCGTTTCAAACTTCCCTCATGCACCTATTGCTGTTGGCTCTCGTGCCGTCTGAACTTTTCTTAACCCGTCTGAACTTGCCTGACCTTAATACTCTTGCTGGGCTTAATTCAAACGTTCATAACTGGGTCGATTATACCCCAGACCTACATTGCAGGGTTTGGTATTTTCTTGCATTACGAAGGTGCGTCTTTACCGATGAAAATGAAAATGAAAAAGCATTACGTGCAAGAAAAATATTATTGAGAGTACTTCTCGCCTGTATTTTCCAAATGGTTCAGACGGAGGTGTACCTAGGCTATGTACACCCACATTTCATCAGTTATGTTAATTCAGTTGATCTCGTTTACTCTCATCTAGCTGTTACTTCGTTCTCTTAGCATGTCAATGGCGTTCTATAATGAATTGGCCTAGAACATGGCAATGGATTAAGCGCTATCACCAGCGTCCATCAATTCCTGTAATGTGCAGTAGCTTTCAGGACACGATATCATCTGTTCCATTGTTTGTGGAAGCTACTACGAGATATCCAACGAAGATCATATCTCAGAAATTCTACTGATTCAATTATTATAATTAATTCCTAATTTAATTAAAATAAAAAGAGGATTGGCACCTAAGACATTTTCATAATTGAAGCCATAAATAAATCCAAAATTAAACAGCCTCATCTGGGTTAAATATTTTTCTAATTTTCGAAATTAAACCCTCGAGCTACCCTCGTAGACTTCACTCACCTGTCAAATAGTTAACAAATTGGATTCTGCGAGAGCAATGGTTGCCAGTTCGATTCCCGACGGGCGAACTTCCCGAACGGTATTGAGTTAACTGAAGCTGGCCAATCTATAGTACGGAAACCTAATTTTAACATTTTGAGTTTAATTTCGAGGTTACCTAATGGCTGTATAGTTTAATATTTTGTAAGCATGAAAATAACATAGCAGAGGAGCTCGTGGCTAAAAAATTACAGCCGCTCGAGTCGATCTTTAGGGTAAGCCGCGCTTACCTAGGTTGGTTCGTGGATGGGTAACAACCCATTACATACTGATTTCCTCCGTACCTGGTGTTGAGCCCGGCTGTCATTTATAGATCTTTGACAGTCGTTACGGTAGTCAATGTCCCGAAAGTCTGGCAACCAATTTTACCAAGGGGTGTCGTATTATCCAGTACTAACCGGGTCGTGGAGGTCAGATAGGCAGTTGATCCATGTTAGACTGGAAGCTGACCCCAACATAGTTGAGAAAAGGCTTGGTAGATGAGAAAATATCATAGCAGCTAAGCATTGCTTAGATTTGTCGAAAGGATCGTTTCTGTAGGTTTCGCCTGCCGAAAGTGATGATGGATGAGGTTAGTACAGAAGCGTGTAAATCAATAGACTCTTATACCAGCAGCTGTGGGTGAAGTCGGGATGTGGACAATTATACTTAAATGTGCGCTCTATGTCCTTTGGAAATCAACCATCACCTACTGGCTAATATTTTCATAACGCCATGACCTGTTCTCTAATTTCTGGTATATTATATTTTTATTTCTCATAAAAAAAAAGCTTGTGTTACAATTTATTTTGGACCCAAAATGAATCTGCTGCATTCCTAAACGAAACAACTTGAATTCATATTTGATACAACTAGCAATTCAGAATCGCATTTTGAATAATATCAACATTAAATTTTTTTCTCTTACCCAAGTATATTATTCAACGACAATAGTAATAAAAGTAAATGCTAGTATATGAACTGCAGTAGTGGCTTTCTGAAATGTTATTTGACTCAATAATATTTTACAAAGCATTTTCTTGGTACATTAGGTCTGAAGTGGTTTCTTGAGAGACTTAGGGGAATTCACACACTGAGGATAAGATGTGATGCGGTCAATTCTACGTGGATCGTAATTGTTACTTGCGAGAGCAAAACTTAGTCTTTTAAAATGACTAGTTTATAATAGGAAATTATAAATCAGGCGAATAAAATTTTTATTGGCGACTAATATACTGAATGGGCATCCATTATACCGAGTAGGTAACTATGCAGAAAGAGCGAGCGAAGCGAGCTCGGGACTTGTGGCACCCCGACTCGGACAGGTTAGGTTAGAAGGTTACGTTAGGTTACTTTAAACCCTGCATACAGAAAAAGAAGCCCAGCATAGCGGGGCTACCTACAATCTAGTGGTTAATAAGCTTTGTTTAATTTTTTTTTCTGATTCCTTGAATTTTCCTTGAATTATCACATTGATTGTATTGAACAACTATGTAGTAAGTCAAATTTGTATTTTTAAGTCGCCGTTTTAAACATTAAAATTTGTATTCGCCCTATGTTTGTCGCCCACTTAGTATTTCAGTATTAGTATATTAGTATTAGTTTTGACACCTTTAATTTCAATTTAATTTCGCTCGTTTAAATACTACCCTAATTGAATACGATGGTCTCAAATCACATGCAACGTATTACACTACTGCTGTTATTATTTAGCCACGAACTCCTATAATAAAAAACAATACAGTATAATATGACAATTCAAGATAATTATAATAATTCAATCAACGTCCTCTCTAAGTTCATACCAGCGGTGAAGTCAGTAAATTGTACCTAGGTAAGAATCTTCTTCAAAGATACAAAAGGATTATTTCAGCGTGTGGAATGTCTTTCTATTTTCTTTTAAAATACTGTAATAGAACTTCTAAGTAGCTAGTGCTTTGATGCAATCCCTACTATTGTATTGCTGGGGAAATGTGTCTTGTGTACGAAGTAAATTACTTCGTGATATTGTGTTATGGTATTTTTCTTTTATTTTCTTTTACTCTTTAAAAGTGAACTTTCAGGATAATCTAAACTTATAAAAAAACTGTTTTATGTTTGTATTTTTTTTTAAACAAATTTCGATAAATGTATAGATTTTGGAGTCAATGTACAATAATTATTTTATTATTTTAGAATTTAAGCATTTTTTTGAGCTGAGGAATATAAAAGCCGAAGTATTGATATTTGACACGGATGCAAGAACCGATGTCATATTTTCCAGAACAGAGCTAAGAAAACGTGAAAAATTTAAATCATACAAAAGAGAGTGTAGTAGCAGTAGTTTCTGACCAACTCTATTTATTAATCCTTAAGGTTCTTTCTTCAAAATTCTTTCCCACACCAAAAAGGATCTTAGTGAATTTGATTCTTGAATAATTTCTAGATTTTGGCAATTTTTCAAATTCAATTTCATGAATCAATAACCTGGTCTAAATACAGGCAATTTCACAAACAATCATTAACACTAAAAACAGGATCTTTACGTAAAACGTACAAGGAAGAGGATACATCGATTTTTCTGCTCATAAACACTCACCCGTAAACTTCAGTTTATTCGTGATCATTGTGCTTGCAAAAAACAGCGCCAAAATATCGGCAACTCAAAAAAAATAGTAGACATGGTAAGTATCCTGTTTTTAGTGTTGGTGACCATGTCAGTATAAAAACTTAGTTTCATAAACGTTTCAAATGTAATGTCTTAGCATAATCATCATCTGCATCATTTCAGCCGAAAGACGTCCACTGCTGGACATAGGCCTCCCCCAAGTGTCGCCACATTGACCGGCCCCGTGCGTCTCGCATCCAGCGGATCCCTGCAACCTTTACCAGGTCATCGGTCCACCTAGTGGGAGGTCTTCCAACGCAACGTCTTCCAGTACGCGGTCCCTTTCCAGAACTTTCCGGCCCCATCGGCCAACCGTTCTGCGAGCAATGTGCCCTGCCCACTGCCACTTAAGTTTGGTTATTCTTCGGGCTACGTCGGTAACCTTGGTTCTCTTACGGATTTCCTCATTTCTGATTTGATCACGCGAGGAAACTCCGAGCATAGCCCTCTCCATTGCCCTTTGGGTGACTTTAAGCCTTCTGATGAGGCCCATTGTAAGCGACCTCGTTTCGGTCCCGTATGTAATCACTGGCAACACACACTTAGCATAAGCATAATCATAATTAACCTATAATGTTCTAAATGCTGGGACACAGGCCTCCTCTTTATGAGGGGGAATGGGCTATAATCCACCACGCGGGCCCAGTGCGGGTTGGTAGATGTCACATGTCTTCGAATTTTTGTTTCTAGGACATGCCGGTTTCCTCACGGTGTTTTCCTTGACCGTTTTTTAGAGCAGTGATGAAATAAATTATACAAAGTAATGTGCCTGCCTGGGTTCGAACCCACGACTTACTGTGCGTCAGTCGGGGCCGCCACCAATGTATCACCGCTGCTCTCGTACATATACAGTAAAATACATCTCCTAGTACATTACATTAAAGATATAATAACTAAATGTACATTAAATGGAGTCTATTAACGTCTTATCCCAAGCAAAATAAAGTGAACTATCTCTCTCGCCACTATCCCTGTCTAGGTCTCAAGAGGCCTAGCGTGAAGACACATACCAACAATTATAAGGGAATTAATGGTGTATAACACGATTGCGAGCGTAAATCTGGCACTAGCACTTGGCTGACACAAATCTCAAGTTTGGATCCCCTCCAAATTCAATAATGGCTCATGTGGGCTCTCAAGACACTAGATTATAACTTAAGCCGCTTTTGGGAGTAATGTTAATGTGATATTAAAGTTTGTCACCTAGTAGCCTTTTTGATAGTTTTGGCGAGAATTTTCTAGAAAAATTTGGACTTATTCTTGGACGTTCTAAAGTTATTTCTGGCAAAAAATGTTTTAGTATGAAAAACTTAAATTTTTCCGAGATTTAAAAGAATATGTGGTTTTCTACTCACATATAACAGTATCTTCTTTTAAATCTCGAAAAAATTAAGAAGACTTGACAATAAAGTATTATGACTTTTTCAATCTTATCACAGATACGTGATGGAGTTCTAACTGGATCCCAATTAAACAAACTCCATCAATAAATCTAGCCATTTTTATGTCACTGTAGATGTTAACAAAAGTCACCCGAAAGTCCTTTCAGCGACTCTTCTATATCTCAAACAACATTTATGGTATGCATCTAAAATGATCACCATTTCTTTTTGGGCTGTCCTAAATCACATCATTTTTACTCGACGAGGTAAATACCCCCCCCTAGTTGTCTGTATTTACAACCACACCATCGTAAAGCGGCGGTCACACAGCTTGTTAGTGAGCGAGCGGGCCGGGCGAGCATCGTTTCACCTCTTTTCATACTACAGTTCGCAGTGTGATGTTGATCGCCGAGCTCGCTCGCTCGCTCGCTACCTGCCCGAGTGACCTGCGCTTTATTCTCGCCATAAAAAAAACAAGATCTTGCTGTTACGACCATTATACTCAAAAATTAAGAATTCGTCTTCAAAAAATAACATTTCGATTCACCCAATGCTACAATAATTATAAAACACAGACCATTAAGAAGTAGACATTCCATGAGCCACGGAACGTTTAAAAGGCAACTGGCCACTAAATAATACGTTTAAAATCATTAGGTTGGGCACAGATAACCGATTATCAAGCCAGTTTTTTGGTGAAAAATCGGTTACCTATGTTAATTCTACTTTTGGGTACATTGAAGTACGTAAGCCACCAAAGTTCTGAAAAAATCTTCTGATTGTCTGACTAACAGTCAATTTGCTAATATCGGAAAAACAGTTAGTTGGTCTTTACCTAGTAAAATGTATGTAATGTAATTTGGACAGTTTTCAGGATTAGGCTCGTTTTAGCATTGACAATCACGTCCAATCCTATAATAATCTTATATACTAAAGGTGGCCACCACTGGGCCCAAACTGTGTAATATGGTAGTAACATCGATACGACAAGAAGAAGATATTCTGTTGTATTATTTTTTATTGTGATATAAAATGTGGATGGCTATAAGAGTAGACGAAGACAAAGAAACGATGGATGGACTGTGTGAAGGATGATGGCTAGACAGGTGACTGCTGACATGACGAGTAATAGAGAAGTGTGGAAGAAGAAGATATGCTGTGCCGACCACAAATAGATTGGGGTAAGGGCAGGAGAATAAGGGACCAACCGCACTTATTCAGCTCTGTACAGCTTTTGTCCAAAATCGATTTCGTATGGAGATGCGTAAGCTGGATAAGTGTGGTTAGATGATTAACATTCTTTTAGAAGATCTTCATACCCTTTCATTCTTTACTGCAAGTTTCTTTCCCGCCAATTGAGTTACACACTTCAATCAGTATACGAAGGAATTTAGAAAATTCCTCATCGAGTGCTTTGTTTGGAAATTGTTTGATTGACAACGAAAAACACCGCAAACAATGAATCTGAATTTTTATTATTTATTTATTTATTTATTCAATAGTACACGTACATTTTATACATTATAGGTTGGTGCCAACATAAACTTGTAGCGCTTAGGTGGTGTGGATTAATACTCCAGATGATGACGACGTAGTATATTTAAGTTGCAAGTGCTGAAGCTTATTGGAAATGAATGTATTTAGAAAAAGGCGGTCCCTTTTATACAAGGTTTGTCATCAAAAAATCAATGCATAGTGGGTACATCGACAACTTAGTTTGGGCACAATATTGTCGATGTACCCTACATACTAAAATGTTACTGTGAGGGTGATTTTGCGCTACAAACTCATTAGAGTTTTACCGTGCACCAAAATCGTCGACTACATAATTTAGAGGGTAGGTACTTAGTTAAAAAAGAAACTACAACTAAAAATTACCGCGGGTATTAGGCGAAATAATATCTAATACTCGTACTAACGAGCGAACCTCGGAATTATCAAAATATAGGGCACTGTCATTTTGAATCATAATATTATGTTACGCAGTAACTGCGCTGCATTTCATTCACTATTCAGTAGCTCTGAAAGTTATCATTTCCATACAAAAACATCCGCAACAGATAGCCGCCCGTCTGCACCCCACCTTAAAAGGCAACCCCCCACTAAATAATACGTTTACAACCATTAAGCGATGTAACAACTGTACGGGTCCTGCAAGTACAATTTATAGCTACAACCTCACGCTGCGTCAACGACTGTGTGTTTGGACAATGTTTAGGGTATTTTCGGTGAAGTTGGCAACAATGTTTGTGGATTCAAGTAGCTATAGTATGACGATGAGTTAGCTAGGGAGAGGAATAAAATATTATAGCCTAACGAACATTTTTTTTTTTTTTTTAAAAACATTGCCCCACACTAGGAATTTCTCCTGTATCGTGGGTGCGTTTACAAACATTTAAACTCACATACACAAACAGCCAGACCCGGAACAAATACCTGTAGATCATACAAATATTTGTTCCGTGCGGGAATCGAACCCGCGACACGCAGCGCAGCATCCGATCGCTCAGCCACTGCGCCAACCGTGCCGACATTAGTTTTAGTTTAACTGTAACCTCTTATAGTAAAGAAAGAAAAGAAAGAAATAAAGAAAATACATTTATTTGGCACATGCCACAAGTTCACACAATATAAAACAAAAATAATACAAGAAAAAAAAAAACTTAAAACTAAACACAAAAATTGTAGATAACACTGTGTGCCTAATAATTATTAGGATAATTGTATTCACTATTATAAACATCTTTCAAACATGACGTAACATCACACTTTTTAATCTCCGAAGGGTTAGGCAGAGCTGTACCTAACAGTGCATCCACATTTTGCCAGTTATGTTTAAGTTCCATATAATAGGAGGCGAGCCTATTGCCATCAGCTGGGCACAAATCAAGGCTCCGTGGCTGCTACTGAGAAATTCCTAATGGAAAAACCCAATAACACATTGCCCGACCGGGAATCGAACCTAGGACCTCATGCTCATCAGTCGCTCTTGAGACCACTAGGCCACCGAGGCAGTCCAAACAAGTTTAATTACAGGATTAACCAGCGCGGCAACTGAAATCGTTAAAAACAATGATGTCAGATGTATAGTAGTTTATCTAGCACAAATATTATATAAGCTAGAACTACTAACTACTTACCTTGTTAACATTGTAGTTTCATTTGATTTTGATATCTAGGTAGACTAAACACGATTGTTAAGACTACCTATAACGTAAAGTCGAATGTTAAGGTCACTTTCATTAAGTTAACCTTGTCCTTATGTTTTTAACATCAAGATTACTTTGTATTTTATGAATCATAACAGATAAACACGAAGTTTCTGAAAAAAATCCGAATGTTAGCTTAACACACTGAAAATCTTAAAAATTAAATCACTGTTCTTGATATTTAACAATTTTTTAATTTTTTTTGTTACAAAACGGGCCTGCTCTTGACCTCGATCACTCCTGATGGAAAGTGATAGATGAGGTCTATGATGAAATTGGAAAATGGAATTAATTGAATTAGATTTTCAAGAATGAGGTGTAAAAGATCAGAGTTGCTTGTCTACTACTAACCGACCACGTTTCAAATACACAATTTTATTAAAACTAGAACTTTAAATAAAATTACATTACAAAACCGCAATAATATTCCGACGCACTCATATTTTAGAACAACAAGGCAGTTCGCCCAAGTAATGGGCGAGCAGTTTATGCTTATTGCTCAGGTACCAAACGAGGCATGAAGATACTGTTAGTGCTACTCTGCCTTCATTAAATAACAAATTAACGGGTTAACTTTAGTGGTTGCTTGAATAGGATTCTGAAGCTTGAGATTATGATTATGTTTGGAGTCCTTTACACTGAAATCACGGTGACGAGGCGTAGTCTCTGCGTAGACGTAAGACATTGCATAGCCGCCACGTAGTTACCACATTGACCCTGCGTAAATGCCAACGCTGTGCGCTAGCGTCAGTAACTCCGTGCACAGTGATGGTGAACTAGTAGCTGTTAAACGCGGCTTTGTCCACGTAACGGTTTATGCATATTTCTCAGGTACCAAACGAGACATGCCAATGAGAATTTTAGTGTCTGCCTTTATTAAATAACAAATTAACATGTCTACCGCATAGCGACCGAGTAGGCGCCACGTAGACGGTGAGTAAATTCCGTGTAGACGCTGTGCAAATGACGCATTGAACACTATGCTAGCACCATCACACTGTGGTAATGATACAAAAATAATTGGGGCAGTCACATTCGATATTTGTTTTCATAAAAATAAGCTACAAAAACCTCAAAGCACTTTTCCAACAAAAAATATCGAATATCCCATAAAAAATATTCAAATTCATGTCCCTATTAATTCATTATATCGCTGACAAAATACGTTGTCATGTTTCGTATTAAAAAAAGAAAAAAACCTCAGACGTCTCCGTTACGTGGCAAAATGATTGATTACGATACACGGGCGATTCTCATCCCCGTAGAGAGGCTTTGTACGAGAGGGATTGGAGTGTGTAATCGGGATTTTTTCATCGAATAAACCCGATGTTGCTGTAGGTACTGAAATTGTTTCGGTAAACGATGGGGCTGGCGATAATCGATTATACTTTCAACTGGTTCTGAAACTAAACTTGAGATTACTTGCCCAATATCGCGAGCTTGACTGCTGTGAATTTCATTCAGCATAAGATAATTAGTGTCTTGCCTCAGGCATATGTAATAATTTTTGCGTACATAACGTAGTAAGCAGTGATAGCCATGTGGTGTAACCATCGGACTGTCAAGTCATAGGTCTCTGCATGTAAAGCCAAGAGGCCCATGGGCGGCATAGAAATTGTGACACCAGGTCAGGCAGTAGGCACTAAAAAACAAAACTTTCAAAATTTTCAAAAATTTTCAAAAAAAACAATTTACGCCTATTTTCTTAAATAACTTCAAAACTATTTATCTTAAAATTAAAAAAAAAATGTTTGAAATGCCCTTTCATTTGATATGTAACACGATATAGTTAGCAAAACTTTGTTTCTTCATTTTCTAATTCAACCCCCAAAAGTGGCCCCCATGTTCAAAATTCATTAATTTACGTTACACGTCCGTCTTTGTGTCACCGACTTACATATGTGTACCAAATTCCAACCCAAGTGGTCCAGTAGTTTCGGAGTAAGTTGGCTGTGACAGACGGACAAACAGACAGACAGACACGCGAGTGATCCTATATGGGTTTCATTTTTTCCTTTTCAGGTGCAGGAAAATAAAATCGTAAATAGGTCTCCTTTTCGACAATTCATCAAAAACCACATCATTCATGAAAATTAATATATTAGATAACTCCAACAATCACATCCGTGACCATACATAATATTTCTTACAAAAACGATGGGATATTTCACGTAACGCTCGCTCAGCAAGCGGTTTAGCTTAACAAACCAATTACTGTGGGTTTCTGTGACCGCTCGGCTATTACCAACATGTTGGAGTTATCAGTGTTTTCTTTGTAATATGTTTTTATGTATGACGTTAGGTTACGGTGATTTTGTAATGGTGTTATGTTGAGAGACTTCGGATATTGTATTAAATTACGCAATGATGAAAAAAAAATTATGAACATTTTTGTCGCACTTTTTACTAACATAACATAACATCGCGCCTGCAATCCCCGATGGGTAAGGCAGAGGTGTACCTAATAGAACACCCACATTACACCAGTTATGTTTAAGCCCCATGTAATAGAGGGCGAGTCTGTTGCCATCAACCCGTCACAAATCCAGACTCCGTGGCTGCTACAGAGAAATTAAGAATAAGAATAAGAATTAAGAATAATTTATTTAAAAAGTATTACAAAAAGTGTACATTTAAGCGCAGTAGTATTATTTCTCATACTAATTATAAGTACTTATAAGTAAACTATAACTAAAATATATTCTACAGTCGCAAGTATTCAATAGTTCAATTTAGATGTCAGCGACCAAAAATTCCTATGGAAAAACCTGGGAATCGAACCAAGGACCTCATGCTCGGCTGTGTGGGGCAACGTTTTGTTTAAAACAAAAAGCTAACTAAAAAATACATTCTTAAAAATGCGTTAATCATAGCATTACCCTACTTTACCAAATTTATACAACATCTTCATTTCAGATTAAAGTTAAATATAATCACTTTTCCTTTGATAGCTCCAATGATGTCCCGCAAGAGATACGCGATGAATAAGATCCCGATTAAAGCTTCAACAACGAGCGTCCTAATTAAATATCCTCTCAATACCGAAAATTTAATTAAATTATGCTAATTAATATTTGGTTTTAATGCCAACAAGGTTTGCAGCTTGACTTTTCCTATTTGTTTTTTTTTTAATATTTGAGTTGTTATCATACGGAAGGAAGTATATTATGTCTTATCAAAGCTTTATGACAACGGGGCTTATACAGGGTGTCTGGATCTGGACCCGCCATAGCAAATTCGCATAAAGATGGGGTCATTTGCTAATTATTAGACCTAACTTTCCCTCGTTAATGTTTTATAGTTTTGGAGATATGTCAATTTTTATATTTTATTGAGATTTTTCCAAAATTTGACATTCAAGCATTCATTTTCCGTTTTTTTCATTATTTCAGTATTTTTTTTATTATTTGTTGGTAGTCATAAACATTTTTGATTAAAATACGTCGGAACTTCCCTCAAAATAGGGTTAACTTTTTTTTTGGGAAAAATCTCATTGATGTATAAAAATTGACATATCGCTGGTTTGCGAGAACAGCGACGGAACTAAAAATGATTGATTTTAGAGAATGGCATTTTTTAATTTCTTTGTAAATATTTTAGTGCATACCGCAAAATGTAAATTTATTGAGGGATTGACTTTACTGATTAAAGGAAAATTTATCGTAGTATCAAAAAACATAAAAACATTTTAGACCTTTTATTAAAATTATTTAAAAAATCGTCATACAAAGGGGGGTTTCAGACATCAGTCTTTATTCATGAGACTCCAAATTATAAAAATCAACTTATGTCATTTATTTAGCTTTAAAGCCTCTTAAAAATGTAAATTAAAACTTATGAAATCAAAATAAACGTGAATTCTTCAAAATAAGTAATGAAAAAAAAACAAAAACAGGAACATTAATTCTTAAAAGGAAATGTGAGTAAAATAAATCATTTATTTTACAACCCCTCATAAAATTGTCGATAATAGTTTGGAATTATATTTTTGTTAACTAAATCTACTAGTCCTCTCTTCTTATTTTCTGATATTCCGTTGTTTTTTTTATAAGCATATTGCAATCTGTAATTTTCGTCCAAAGATTTTGATGCACGGCTAGTAACTTTCACACATTTAAATTCATTTTCACCGTAAGATGTTTTATAGAAAAAGAACCCTTTGTGGTCAGCATTTTAAAATCTTTATATCTGTCATTTTCACACTCTCATTATCAGTATTTTTATTAAAATTTCTACCCACGTCAGAAGCTAGCGACTTTAATTCGTAAAAACTTCTATGATCCATTTCTATGACTTTGTAAGGAGATCCTTTTTTTTTGCAGTGCGAATAATTGAAATGTACTGATCTGGTGTATAGATAGGGCCCGACTTCAAAGTCTTTTTGATGCTTCTTTCAATGACAGAATGCACACTGTCACCTTCGTTTTGAGTGTGCCCTTATATCAGAAATTTATGCGTGATACTATTAATATGAGCAAACGTAGAAACAGTGTACATGTACATACTAATAATAAATTTATTCTTTTGCTGTCCGCAGCAGTTGTCAGAATAAAAAATTAAATCTAGTTTGGCTTCGTTTGTTAGATCTCTGCCAAGACTTTTTAAATATTCTAAAACACAGGTCCCTATTTCTATAGCTCCTCTATTTGCTTCTCCTTCATGCCACACGTAGCAGAACGAATTTTTATTTTTCATCTCATAGATCGTAAAGTTTAAGGTATTCACTTTTGAAACATAGTAAAAATTAGACACATCTCCCCTAGGACATGGCATCACAGTTTGTAAGTCATAAACTTCTACAATAGTTGATTCTTTATCTTCTGCTTCTTTCTTGTCCTTAACCTTCTCCATTCTTGAAAGCTGTTTTTCTTCTAGATGGTTCTCATATTTAGACTTCAGTCGATTTTTATCTTCTCCAGTTGCGTTATTTTAGGCAACACAATCCTTGCACTGATCCTTCTTAGGTTGGTAAAATGCTATATTAAATTCTCCATTGAATATTCTATTAAACATGATATAATTAGCACTTTTCTCTCTTTTTTCTTCACACTGTTTCACATAATCTCTATAAATTTCTGCAATAGTCTTACTTCCATCAATATATTCTTTCTGCGTATCTGCTCGACAGTAATGGCTTTCTATTTTTGGTATCGCCTTAATGAAATTTCTCAAACTATCTTTAATATTATTATCTACGCGACAGTGATTGCCATGTTTCCCTCGAAGATCCTCCACAATAATGCCTGAAACGTCACTTCTTGATTTTTCGGTAACTGTTCGAATAAATCTATCAGATACATCCAGCGTAGACATAAAAAAACTCTTACAAACTAGAATTTTTCCGCCATCTTTGTCTTTTAAAATAAAATGCGTTATTATTTCGACGTGTTCCTTTTTTATATTAATACGTCGGGACAATAGAGGACATATTGAATGCTACAAAAGTTCTTTTACTTTGCAAATCAGGTAATTTATAATATGCGTCAAAAATATGGCGTCGAGTCTCATCATCAAACTTTGTGTTACACTTTAATTTGCATTTTTCTGTATATCCTGGTCCTATTCGTCTCTCTCGTATAACTTTATTATTTTTGCCTACATATTCTTTCCCTGCATTTCGTAAACGTTTTGCTACATTCGATTTCCAAAGTTCTGGCTGCATTTTCCTCTTACGTGTAATATTTTGGTTTGATTCACGTGAAATATTTTCTTCATTCTCTTCTACTGTTTCATCCGAATCTGAAGATAAATCATTATTTTCAATGTGATAATTAGGATCTGCGATACTATCATCCGATGAAAAATCTCTTTCTTCCTTACCTTCTTCACTTTCAGCATTCATATTGGTCAATTCAAAAGTTTTTGGTTCACTTTCTATTTGTGAATTACTTTCTACTGCAGTCTCATCTTGCATATTATCATTTACTGACTCTATACTTACCTTGTTTTGTTTGGTTTTATTTTCTAAGCTATGGCCGTGAAGTCCTTTTTCATTTAAATTTATCATGTTATTGGATTCTTTATTACATTCTTCTGTTTCTCTATTGCTGGAGGAAGATGAGCTAGAAGATGAGGAAGATGAGCTAGAATTCGAAGAAGATGAGCTAGAAGATGATGATGACGATATGGACGATATGGATGGTGATCTTTGTCGCAAAATCAATTTATTTTCTTCTGAATTATTACCTGAAATTCAATAAACATTTATTTATTAACAGAATAAATACCAAAAGCAACAGTTATTTTACGGGTTTCTTCCAGAGGAACAAACCATTATGTAATAGAAACACTCACATTTTTGTAATTTCCGGGAATCGAACCCAGGAGGTTACGATCAACTACTAGCGTGAGTGTCTATTTGCAACAGGACGAACTACATATCGGAATAAAAATAATACCGAAAAATCATTCGACTGGTTGAATTCAAATATTTTATTTTGCTTACCTGATGTGTTATTATAATTTATATCATTTTCGATATTTTCATCGCAACTTGTTGCATTTAACGGCAAACTGCTTTTATGTTTATTGGAACCTAAAATATTTTAAATAGTTAAATAGTTGAAAGAATAAAAAAAATTGAGACAAACTGCAAATATACGAAAATTGTAGGCTAACCTTGTTCACTATTCGTTAAATCATGTTGATCCTCATTTCCTTTATTTTGACCGGCCGCTTCTTTCAACTTTCCCAAGAATAACATTCTTTCTGCCATCTTGAATAACTCTGATAAAGATAATAATCTAAAACAAATAATTTAACGTAAATAATTAATTATCAATGAATACCATGTAAAAAATTAACTCAATATTTCTATCCCAAAATTCCTTGAACACTGACGCATTTCGTAATAAGAAGCAAAACCATGCCCATTTTTTTCAAAAATAACGACGTTTCTTTTTACGACAAAATAAAATCTGTTTATTTTTCGTGAATATAGACTCAAGTTACATAAAGTCGGTATAAAATACAATATCATAAGCAATCACCCATATTAATTCAAGAATACAAGCGTAAATAGAAATGAGACATAAAAAGATACTTACTTTTATCAGGAACAACGACGGATCACTAAATGTGTCACTATTTTTGAAAAAAAATCAACAATTGTTGCAACCAAACTGTAAATACGTCGGTATTTTCGAGAATCGACCGTGCGTTCACTCTGTTGTCATTGGCTCAACTGAGATGAGCCTTTATTTGTGATTACGCTTCGAGTGTTTTGTCTCAAAGGAATAATGACGCTGTCTCTTTCTAACGAAAGCTGGCGCGAAATTGGCGTTGGGTCTCTATTCACGATAAAATATCAAAGATTTATGATTGTTTGGCATACAGAATTCAATTTGACAAAATTTTGAATTACGTAGATATTCTCCCAAACCAGCGATATTTTCTCCCAAACTATAAAACTTTTGCAAGGGAAAGGGTTCAATAATTAGTAAATGACCTCCTCAATATGCGAATTTGTTATGGTGGGTTCAGATCCCGTCACCCTGTATATAAATAAATAAAAATTTATGACAACAGGGCTTATTGTTTGCCATAAGGAACAATTTAGTAAATAAATATTATATTATTTTTATTATAATTAATTTATTGCCTAGTTGGTCTAGTCGTGGTCGCAAGTACGACTACCTTAGGATGGCCCTGGGCCCAGGTCAAGCAAAGTGTGAGGACACGGTGGAGCACACCGTGCAGGTCTGCCCCGCTTGGGCAGAGCACCGCCGTGTTCTAGTGGCGGCGATTGGCGGCGGCGATCTCTCTCGTCCGGCCCTGGTTCAAGCCATGGTCCGGAGCGAGAGGGAATGGGAAGCCGTCACCTCCTTCTGCGAAGCAGTCATGCTAGTGAAGGAGGTGGCACGACGTGAGAATAAAAGAGATTTACGTCCCAGCCGCTGCGGGAGACGCCCCGGGCGTCGGGGGTCACATGGTGGCTCTCGGCCACCGTAGGCGCTGGCCTGTGGACGGCGAGTTATGGTCTAGCTCGCCGTCCGGTCGTTTTATGATTACAGGCCATGTCGACGGCGCGTTCGTGTTCCACGAGCGCCTCAAAGAGATGTCAGCAACCATGTAGGGGTCCGCATGGGCCGATGCCTGCCAGGGCTGCGGGACTGTTCGAAAAAGATACCGTGGCCCTGGAACACAAAAGGCAAAGAAGGAACTTGGATGGGTTTTAATCAGTAGAAGTCTGACACTCCCTTTCGCTCCGCCCAGAGCGGGGGTGGTCATTTGAAGGTCAAGCAAAGTGTTATTGAGTTTTTACATCAGGAATTTCTCTGTAGCAGTGACGGAGTTTGTGCCCGGTTGATGGCAATAGGCTCGCCCCCTATTGCATGGGACTCAGACATAACTGGTGAAATGTGGATGAGTTTTTAAGTACACCTCTGGCTAACCCTTCGGGAATAACAGGCGAGATAATTATTATGGTATGTTAAATAAAATATTAAAATGACCTTAACGAAAAACGACCCTATATATTTTCACTACCAACCCAATTATATGGTCCAAGATCTTTACTCAGCTCACATTGGGAATCTATTAGTTTCGCTAGGATAGTACTTATTTCTATTTTGCCAAACATATTTCACCATCGATTAAAACATGAAGAAAAACACAGTTTAAACACAAAAAAAATATATTAACAAAATGTAAAATAGTTACATTTCTAATTAAACCAAAATACAGCAAACAGTATCTTTCGGACAGTCAGTGGCAAGGTCCAGGTGGCGGTCGTTACATCCAGACATACATCCTCCACCACGTTTTTGGCATCTCGTCTCTTTCACTGACACTGAAAAATAAAAGCAACCAATTTAGATGAAATCACTATAGTAAGGATTTTGATACGGTTTTCACGATGATTCAGATAATTCATTTTTGAGGCATGAGTGTGATAGATACATTCTTATACTTCTTCCCCAGAAGAATTCAAAAAAATAATAATGAAGGTCGGGACGATTGACGTGTGTCGGGCATTGTACAGTCCGGTTGAGTCCATCAGACATATTATTTCTGGCAGTTCTCGTCTGGCTAACGGTGAGTACTTGTACAGGCACAACCAAGTAGCCAGAATTATTCCCCGGCAACTTGCCTTGAAATAAAATTTTTTGGAATCTGAGGTACCGTACTACAAGAATGTGCCCGACCCAGTTCTCAAGAAAGACCATGTCACGCTGTACTGGGATCAGTCTATCATTACTGACAAGACTATTGTCGCCAATAAGCCTGACATAGTGGTGATAGACCGATCAGCACGCCGCGTAATGACAGTCAATGTTACCATCCCGCTTGGCGAGAACCTCGTGAAAGCTGAGAAAGAGAAACAAATAAAATACTTGACTCGGCATACGAGGTTGTCGACATGTGGAATGTGAACTCGGCTATCATTGTGCCGATTGTCGTAACGGCCAATGGCCTTATAGCCAAGAGCCTCGACGACCATCTTTCGAGGCTCTCCTTAGGCGGTTGGATCAAGGGTTTGATTCAGAAGGCAGTACTCCTCGATACGGCTTGTATTGTGATTGGGTTCCTGTCTCTGGAGCCCTAACCACCGGTAGCTTGTACCCTGCTCTCGACACCGGCAGACATATTTAAAAATATGTAAAACGTGCATATAAAATGAATTAAGGAATAATAATACAAACTTTAGCAAGTTACAAAAACCTTATTATTTAAAACGAGATGGGATCGTTGTTTCCTTTCCAACTACTCTGAGAAGAAACATCCGAAATTAAATAAAGACATTGACTATCATAGATATTGAGGTACAATTCATTTCCACAACCACAAACTGCGACGGCAAGTCCAGCCAATCGCAACTCAAATCGCTTCCGTAGACACGACGACATTGCCGCATGTTGTTGGTTTCATAACGTTTGATAAACCAGTCGTGTCACTTGGATCGGTCATTGTGTTTGTACAAACAGAGTGACAGTTATAATTAGACATCCTGTATTACTTTTCCACACTAAAGTAAATCATCATAACTGACAATGGTTGCTTTTTTCAAAACACCATCTCAGACACTTATTTGCATAGTCCTCAAGTGATTTGACCAAGATTATGTCTGGACCTTAAAAAAGACTGTGACCTCTGAGTTACTTTCGGCTGTTCAGAGTAGTAAGGTACGAAACACCGGCCTCATCTAGTTTTAAAAAAGATGACGTGTAGAAGTGTTTGTAAAAACCAATTTGCAAAATAAACATATTTGTCGGATATGTCAGGATTTATTTCGTAAGGCTCGTACATCATGTGGTCAGAAGATTTGTTTCGTGCTAGGAAAACATACTGGGTGCGATACAATCTTTCTAGTACAACTAACAAATTACTTGAGATTACTTCTTAGCACAATAACACGGGGCACAATGAATCGGGTACAGTTCCAGGACGTCGCAACTCCGCGGCGATCAGACATTGAACGTCGCCCTCGCCTCGAGCTGAACACCAGGGCTCTGTACAAACACGCTGTGGTGGGGGTAGACTGGTAAGTAGGTCGCGTTCTGCCACCAGTACCCACTGGCGCGCTTGACGATTCATTTTATGCCCGTACTAACGACCGGATCCGACATATTTATCATTAATTTATCAAAACAATACTGCTATACAACATTAGTTTTAGTATATGCGAAACCTGAAACACGTGTCGAGTATTTTTATGTAAAGAATCTATGTACAAAATTTCAAAACTGTAACATGAAAAATCACAAAGTTATAAGCTTATCCTGTTATCTGGTTGTCCGCACAAAAGCGTGGTCTTCATGCAACGCGCCCGCGCGCGGGCCTCCAGCGTCGTCTTAAGTTCATTGATAAACACAATTTGGCAGTAGGTATCTAAATTATTGCGATAGGTACTTAATCTGAGAGCAGCGGTGGCCCAGTGGTGGAGACCCCGACTTACGTGCAGTAAGTCGTGGTTTCGAACCCAGTCAGGTGCATTTCTGTGTATAAGTTGTTTCATCACCACTGCTCTCAAAACGGTTAAGCAAAACATCGTGAGGAAACCGGCATGTCCTAGAACCAAAAATTCGAAGATATGACATCTACCAACCCGCACTGGGCCCGCGTGGTGAATTATAGCCCATTCCCTCTCATAGAGACGAGGCATGCGTCCCAGCAGTGGGAACATTAATAGGCTGATTATGCTTGCTATTATGTACTTAATGTCTATCGGTGTCCAACTTGTAACTTTTTTGAAATATTTTTGGGACAAAATATAACATAGTTTAAAAAATATTGGAATCGGTTCAGTTACTTATTCTGAACATACTATATTCAGGTTTCGCACATACTAAAAATAATGTTGTAAAGGTTGTTGTCACCTCCATAACAGCACTCAACTCCTTTGCTTTGCTGTTCAGGGCATAATCCTCGTCGTTCTGCCAGAGCTCCTGATGGACAGTCAGCTGCTATGACGCATATCCCTCCTTGCGATAGGCACTGGGGTTCATTACGAATGGAGTCTATGATCTTTACTGGAAAGAGGCAGAATTACCTTTTGTTAGTCTTTGTTTTCCGAGCAAAAGGCGTTGGGCGATCTGAGGGACTATAAGATTTTAAACTTTCATGGTCACTAAAATTATTATAACTAGAAGACGGGATATTTACCATGTTTTTATGTTTGTTGTTTTGTTGTTTGTTTGTTTTTGTTTATTGGAACTCAAAGAAAACAATAAACATGGTAAATATCCCGTCTTCTAGTTATAATAGTTCTGAGGGTCTATCTCATATCATTTTAAATGTTCAATAATTATTTCAGCCTAATTTAATAAAATTAATCATGATTTTTAAAGTATAGGTGAGTAATTATATAGTTTATTTTTTCTCCTGTGTGAAATACGGCATCTTGTGATATACACTAATGCGAAAAATCAACAAACCAACAATTTGGAAATGTTATTTATGCGGCTGTAATTTTTAGGGTTTCGTCGCCGAATGGCAAAAAATTACATTGAGGTTTCCAAAACCATTTTTTCCCAAATACAATCGTTTGAAAGATAGACACTTTCAAAGTGGTAAAATGTATCCCCCCTAATTTCTTAAGTAAGAGGAGGAACATTTAGAAAAAAATCAAGATTGCAGAACTAAAAAAAACTTAAAAAAAAAATTGGTTTGATTAACATTTGATGTTTAGTTTTTGAGTTATGGGACTTTTTCATCAAACTGCAGCAGTAACTTTGTTTTTCATTAACATACTATGAAAAACAAATTTACTCTGTTTTCTTTAGTGCTACGGAACCCTGTGTGCTTGAGAGTACGACTCGCACTTGGCAGGTTTTTTTTAAACAAGTTGGAGAGTAATATTTCCGTCGCTCATGGGCTCGAACAAAATCCAATTAGTGCTTTACTGTCGGAAACAAACTTCCCAATATGCTAAGAAACTATGTAAGTACATCAAATTGCTATGTAGTATTTTTTTTAAATAAGCACTATCTCACAATATGACCTCAAAAAAGTGATAAAAACAGATAACATAGTAATAAAAAACAGTAAAAAAACAAACAAGAAGTACGCATTACTCACAGTCATTATTATTATTGCTATGATAAGCCTTCACAGCTCCTACAACACACAGGACAATGACAAACTTGTGGCTATACATGATAACACAGATCTATATGCACGACCGCACTCCCGCTAATACCAACACAGAATGAGCCGGTATTCCGACCATGTTTGTTTTAATATCATTCGCACTGTACTCATTTATGTTCGTTTCTGTTTTTTAATTACTTTTTATCTTTAAGTTTAATTAGTTATTGAGGCCATCCTTAATCTCTTCATGTCTTTTCACTTACCATATTTTTTCAATTCTTTCTATGGAGAATCATTTTACTACTTAATTATTATTTCTGTAAAATGACATCTTTTGTTGGATGTAGGCATCATCTGCGTAATCTTTTCCTCATTTATGTTGGGGTCGTCTTCCAGTCTAACCGGATGCAGCTGAATACCAGTATTTAACATTGAGCGACTGCCTATCAGACCTCCAAATCTCAGTTAGTACTGGGTCATACGGTACCCCTTGGAAAGACTTACTGTCAGACTTTCAGGCCACTGATTACCTGTAACGACTGTCAAAGATCGATTTAACGTGCTTTCCAATGCATGGGGGAAACCCGGTATGTTATGGTGGACACCCATCCACCGACCGACCTAGGCAAGCGCGGTTTAACCTTGAGGATCAACTTGTGTAGCTGTTGTTATTTTACGCCTGTTTTTCTTCTAAAAGTTAAGCAGGGATAAAATCTGTATTTATCTTTTACAATTATACTTTTTAGCGTTCCGTAGCCGTATGGCGAAAAATGGAACCCCTATAGATTCGTCATGTCTGTTTGTCTGTCCTTCTGTATGTCGTCTGTTTGTCACAGCCACTTTATTCAGAAACTATTAGGACTACACAGTTGAAAGTTGGTAGGTAGATGTATTCTATGAACCACTTTACGATTTTTATACAAAACCAAAAAAATAAAAGATTAAGGGGGGCTCCCCATACATGGAACTGAAACTAATAAAAAAAAAACATCGGAATTATACGTGATAGGTCTTTAAAAATGACATTGAGGTTCCTAAAACCATTTTTTCTCAAAGACAATCGTTTGAAAGACAGACACTTCCAAAGTGGTAAAATGTGTGTCCGCCCCCCCCCCTAATTTCTAAAATAAGAGAAGGTAAATTCTGAAAAAAATTTAGTATTGTAGAACGTAAAAAAACTATTAACGAAAATTGGTTTGAATAAGATTTGATGTATAGTTTTTGAGATATGGGACTTTTTCATCAAACTGCAGTAGTAACTTTATTTTTCATTAACATCCTAAGAAAAAGTCCTCCTTTTTAAGGAAATCTCTCGCCGACTGGTCGACACTTCGCGTGACCAGAGGGCTGGTTCTTTCTTTGGCCAAAGAATTAGCATTGGCATTCAGCGCGGCAATGCTGCCAGTCTTCTGGGCACGTTTCCAGATGACAGCGATGCGGAGGAATACTTTGACGCCTAAGTGTCCTATTGTCGTCGTTGTTTAGATGTTTATATTTTCTTACTTTTAGTCTTATTTTTATCTTTAGTTTAGTTCTATTTGTAGTCGGTATATAATGTAAATATATTTAAAACAGAATTTATTGATAAAGCAAAAATTAGTACTGGGTACATACAAGGAACACTTTCAAAGAAAATAAACGTTATTAGTACCTTGGTGAACCTTGATGAAATTAATTAAGCTTAGAACTTTTTTTACCTATGAAAAACAAATTTAGTTTTGCTGTTGAATGTAATACAATACATCATATTCAAAATATTTTTATTAAATTGTTTGGTGGTGCGGAACCCTGTGATCGTACGACATGCACTTGGCCGGTTTTTAATTAACTTACACACACTATCCTTACAGGATGACCCCAATACAATAGTGGTTACCAAATAAAATCAACTTACGGCTAATACTTAAAAATCTAACAACAAAAATCTTAACACAGAATATTAATATCTAAATATAACTAACACAATTCAACAACACTCTTGCGAATTCACTCAGATTGCACGAAAATAAGTCAATTCTGTCATGAACTTGGTTTAATACACATATTGTGCGGGTGAGGGGTGTTTTTGACAGCAGATTGGTTCTGGCAGCAGGCACGGCCAGCAGTGGCGGTTGCCGCCGCCTCCATACATACCGGTCTGGCACGCACAGCTTCAGGTGACGCAGCACACCCGGGTTATGAGCTGCTCCACGCAAGAGCTTTAGAGCATAAGCCGCAAGCGTAAATTCCCGGCGCACTCTGAGTTCGTTGTACCCCACCATACCCAGAACAAACAGTGTAGGATACATCAGCGGGTAAAATGGGTACACCCCATGAAGTTTAAAATACAAGTGTCTTGTAAATTTGTTCTGTACTCGCTCCAGCATGACATTGTATTTCGCTTCATGAGGAGCCCAAATCACCGCACTGTGTTCCAAGTGACTCCTTACCAAAGCGTCATACAGCACCCTAAGCGTGGTTAAGTTTGTGAATCCCTGCGACTGTCTCAGCACGAAACCCAGGTTTCTGTACGCCTTTTTGCAAATCTTAACTATATGATCCCGGAAAGTTAGATCCGGGGTAAGCAATACTCCTAGATCTCGTACCTGAGACACTCTCTGCATCGGCGCTTCCTCTACTTTGTAATCGTAAGCTAAGGCAGTCTTCGCGCGCGTAAATGTCATCACTGAGCATTTCGTTGTGTTGAAATAGAGCAAAATGGCCCATAAACTAGTAGGATGACGCAAGTACTAACATGTATACTAACACAGACTGGATGTTAGTGGGCCACAGCGGTGGATGGTTTAAAACGTGATAACTACATAGTTGACATTTAGTTAGCTTTTTCTAGCACGAGGAAATTACCTTGTTGTCGTGTCATCTGTTATTTACTTTCTTAATTTCATATGAATGTACAATATACAGTGCGGAATTAAGAAACTGAGTAAACATAATATAATTTTGCCACAAAAATTACAATAAGTAAACGTTAAACGTCTACACTTGTGTAAATATTATTTCAAAGCAATATTATACCACGTCATTACCTAAAATTTAACCAATTTGCTGGTCTCGCGGTCGTAAGCACGACTGCCCAGCGTGAACCCCTGATCGGACAAAAGGTGTTATTAGGTTGTTCCATTAGTAATTTCTCAGTAGCATCACGGAGTTTTAAATTTGAAGGTATGATACTCCCATGCCTCCAAAAGCACGTTTAGCCGTTGGTCCTGTGCCTGATCATTCTCCAGTTTTGTTTGATTGCTGCCCCTCAGACCATGAGAGTGAGAGAAGAGAGAGTCCACGTGCGCCTGCGCACACACTTGTGCTCTATAATCTCCGCTGAGATTGGCTGCCGTGATCGAAAACGGTCAGGAGTACTATAATGGAGCGTTAATATTAAGTCGGCGACCGCATTCGGTGACCGACACACAAAAACACATACAAAAAAAAACACATTTTTAAATATTCTAATATAAAACAATATAAAAAAAACATTTAAAAATATAAAAAATAGTGGTCCGCCGGTATCGGGAGCAGGGTCCAAGCTACCGGTGGTTAGGGCTCCAGAGACAGGAACCTCCTCACAATGCGAGCCGTATCGAGGAGTACTGCCTTCTGAATCAGGCCCTTGATCCAACCGCCTAACGAGAGCCTCGAAAGATGGTCGTCGAGGCTCTTGGCTATAAGGCCATTGGCCGTCACGACGATCGGCACAATGATAGCCGAGTTCACATTCCACATGTCGACAACCTCGTGTGCTAAGTCAAGATATTTAATTTGTTTCTCTTTCTCAGCTTTCACGAGGTTCTCGTCATGCGGAATGATAACATCGACTATCATTACACGGCGCGCTAATCGATCTATCACTACTATGTCAGGTTTATTGGCGACAATAGTCCTGTCAGTAATGATAGACCGATCCCAGTACAACGTGACATGGTCTTTCTCGAGAACTGGGTCGGGCACATACTTGTAGTACGGTACCTCAGATTCCACAAGTTTATATTTCAAGGCAAGTTGTTGGTGAATAATCCTGGCTACTTGGTTGTGCCTGTGCAAGTACTCGCCGTTAGCCAGACGAGAACAACCAGAAATAATATATCTGATGGACTCACCCGGACGGTGACATGCCCGACACACGTCAACCGTCCCGTCCTTCATAGTATATTTCCGGTAGTTGTTCGTCAACATAACTTCGTCCATAATCGCACAGACAAAACCTTCAGTTTCCCCAAAGAGGTCGCCGAAACGTAACCAGGACACGGACGCTAGAAAATCTACATCGGGCCCATGAAGCGTCCATGAAGCTCCTTGCCTTGCCATACTTCCTTGCGGTCATCGGTAGTAAGTACTACAGGTTTGCGCCAGTTCTCTTTAGCCATGGACAGCGGGATGAGTCCCTTGTCCGCTGCGACCACATCTCGGTGCATACCCACCTCGGTTTTTAAAAAATATTCTCTGAGACTGCATATCTCGCGGTTGTGAAGGGTCTTCGCGTTTAAAAAACCTCGACCCCCGCACTTCCGCGGGATGTACAGCCTCATTACCGATGATCGTGGGTGATGCATTCGGTTTGCGGTTAACAGTGTACGAACTCTTCTATCCAGGGCATCGAGTTCGGTCTGAGTCCATTTGAGTACGCCGAAAGAGTACATTAAAACCGGCATGACCCAACCGTTGAAGGCGCGCACCTTGTTCCCGCCTGAAAGAAGGCTATTTAATACCTTGTTCAGGCGTCGAAAGAAGCGCTCCCTCAACGATTGCTTCATGTCAGTTACGTTAATGCCTAACGATTCCGACATACCCAAATACTTATAGCTTTCGGATGAGGAGATATGACCTGACCACCTCTCCTCAACCGGTAGCCTAGACCTGACTCCTCCAGCAATGTGCTCAGAGGATTCAGGGCTAGACAGAACCAAAGTGGGCTCAGACTGTCGCCCTGGAATATTCCCCGTTTAATCCATACAGGTTCATCATTCCCCTGGATTTGTCGACATCCTGGATATCGAAGGACCGTCGTCCATTGCCCCATACATGACTCAAGGAAGGCACGTAGAGTTGCATCTATCTTGTACAACTCCAGTACCCTCATGAGCGATGTATGTGGCACCGAGTTTTAAGCCTTCTTATAATCTATCCAACATGTCGACAGATCCTTGCGGGATCGACGAACCTGTTGGCTAATGGCCATGTCGATGAGGAGTAGCTCCTTCGTACCGCGGGACCTATTCCTACATCCATTTTGAGAAGCAGACATAATGAAGTTTTTGTCAATGTGTGTATTAATTTTCACTCTCAAAATGGATGTAAGAAGTTTATAGACCGTCGACAAACACGTGATCGGTCTGTAATTTTTGGGTTCCGCGGGACTACCTGACTTATGGAGCAGGTGGGTAACGCCTGTTGTTAAAAAATGCGGTAGGGACCCAGATTCTAAGGATGACTGGAATTGGGATGCCAGGCAAGTGTGTGAACTACTAAGCCATTTGAGCCAGAAGTTGTGCAGTCCGTCCGGTCCCGGGGATTTCCAATTCGGTAACGGACGAACTGCTCTGGCTATATCTATAGGTGTTATTAAAATTGGCTCCATTTCTGGGATAGGTTCACACGTTCGCTCGACATCACGTATCCAGTCAGCCTCAGTATGACAGACGGGCACTTATTATTATTATTATTTATTTATTTTTGTTTATAATTGTTTGGTAGAAAAACATGTTACCTGCCCATTTATTCATGATGCCACTAAGTGGAGCCTGGTGACCTGTAATACAGGTTTTTTTTTAAACTTGCTTCAGGCACCAGCTCTCATAATGTGAATTTATATAGTTCAAAACTGTTAAGTGCTACAAAACCATTGTGAGAGAAAATAAATAAATAAATATTTTTATTAGTTTCCCGTGACAAGCCTTAACCTTTTCTTAATTTTGTCGGGGTCGACTTCCAGTCTAACCGGATGCAGCTGTGTATCAGTATTTTCTTTGGAGTGACTGCCTATCTGACATCTACAACCCAGTTAGTATTGGGTAACACGATACCCCTTAGTAAGATTGGTTGTCAGACTTTCAGGCCACTGTCTACCTTTACCGTTTGCCAAAGATCAACAAAAGACAGCCGTGCCAACGGGTTATTATGCTTTCTGAGGCACAGATGGAACTCGACATCGAAAAATTTAGGCTTAAGTCCTTCTTTCACTTCATATGTACTGTACGAATTAATACGAAAACCATTTTTTTTCTCCAAAACACAGATTATTTAGTTTCCAAATCTTGCCCCAGTTTCTAAAATCACATTAATCTTGGTAATAAGAAAATCAATTAGAGACTCAAAACGCGAATGACGAAGATGGATCACGGGGTCAATGACCGGTTCGATGCTGAAGTATTTTTCACGTAAAGTACACCGGCGTATAAATCAAGTTGACAGCATTTTATTGCGAAGAAAATATTACTTGGACTATGCGGGAAAAATGCTTGATTTAGGTGAAAATCGTTGGAGTTTTGCATGGAAACGTTTCGATGTGTTCATGTTTTTCTCTATAAATTATCGTCGTTCCGCAAGTGCGACTGCTGAACATGAGGTCCTGGCTTTCATTCCTGGATTGCGCAGTGTTGTTATTGCGTTTGTCTATCAGAATTTCTCAGTAGTAGCCGCGGAGTCTGGATTTATGCCCGGTTGATGGCAATAGGCTCGCCCCCTATTGCATAAAACTTAAAAATAACTGGCGAAATTTGGGTGTGCTGTTAGGTACGCCTCTGCCTAACCCTTCGGGGACTACAGGCGTGATGCTATGTATTATAATGAAGGATGATAGATTTAAAGCGAATTTTACCACTGCACTGTCAGTGTCATCTAGGTTATGGAACATTGACACGAACAGCTTCGCGGTCAAGGTGATTCTCACATGATACTCGTGCTCGTCCACGCGGTCTGCCGGAGATGTTGAAGCAAGTCTATGGGCAACGCGCCGCGCGGAGAGGCGGTGCTCGCCGTTCGTCCGCGCGGTCGGGTGGTGTACGTGTGTGATATGCGAATTTCATATAAATCAATGCGACGTGAGATTTGCTACACCACTGGACAGCTCGAACGTGCGATGTCATGTGAAAATTGTCTTAACGAACTCCTTCACCGAGAGCATTCCCCTGTAACGTAACAATCTAAGTTCGATTTTGTACAGGTGCAAGTGAATCTGAACTGTTACATAACAGGTGAATGCTCCCTTTAGATGTGCTGATCGCGATCAATTTCAGTTGTTAAAAATTCGCCCTCAGTATGTTATTTTATCCTCTTTTTTTTTCGGATGGGAAATCATCATATGACCCCCTCCACTCTGGGCGGAGCGGAAGGGAGTGTCGGACTTGTACTGACTAAAACCCATCCATGTTCCTTCTTTGTGTTCCAGGGCCACGGTATCTCTTTCGAACAGTCCCGCAGCCTCCCCTCCCGCAGACCCCTACTTGGTTGCTGACATCTCTTTGAGGTGCGCGTGGAACATGAACGCGCCGTCGACACGTCCTGTCGTCATAAGACGGCCGGACGGAGAGCTAGCCCAGAACTCGCCGTCCACAGGTCCGCGCCTACGGTGGCCGAGAGCCACCACATGACCCCCGACGATGTTATTTTATCCTTGCTTTTACGATTATTGAATACGCTGAGGGACCGACCAATACGGGTTTGAAATTCAGTATCAAAAATAAATAAATTCCAAAATTGTTTAAAAAAAAAATGTTGTTTTATATTATAAGAGTCTTGGTTTTCAAGTATTTTTTGCATTCTGAAATATTATTTTGTAACATTTAAACTTTGTAGGGTTCCGTTGACGAATGACAAAATCGAAACCCTTATAGATTCGTCCTGTCCGCCTGTCTGTCTATCTGTATGTCCGTATATCACAGTCATTTTACTCTGCCTTCTATGAACCGCTACACAAATATGATGTGAAATTATGAAAAAAATGAAATAAGGGGTGGTACAAAATGTTCTAAAGTGTCACGTTTCCGAGATATGAGCTACCAAAGTTATAGTCCATTCACTAACAAGCTTATATCTCGGAAACGTGACACTTCAGAACATTTTGTTTCATACAAAACTTGTTTGTATTGATACCATCTATCCATTGATATAGGTTTTATGCGTGGCTAAACAAATCAAAGTTGTGCTGATGATGCCATTAGTGAATGGACTTTAACTTTGATGCTCATATCTCGGAAAAGTCACACTTTAGAACATTTTGTTTCATACAAAGCTCATTTATATCGATGCCGGCTATCGATTAATGTCGATTTTATGAGTGGCCATTATTTTTAAAAATATAATAAAAGGACGGAAGTTAGGCCAGCCAGGCTTCATACAAAAATCTTCCAACCCCTTTAGTTTTTTGTTATTATATTGTTTGGTGATACGGAACCCTTTGTGCGCAAATCCGTCTCGCACTTGCCCGGTTTTTTTTTGACCTTGTCAAACAATATTGGAGACTGTACCTCAAGAGACGGTGTCACGCAGAAATGAAAAATTGAATAGTTTTAAGAGTTTGTTTCATTACGAAAAATGGAACAGAATTATAAATTGAAGTTTCTTTTTTTAATTTATTACTCTGTTTTCTTAATTTATTCTTCTTACGTATAATTTTACATTTATGAATATTTATTAAAAAACATGGAAAGAAAATGCTTCTTCTCAAAATAAAAAAAATAGTATCACACCGATATCGGGAACAGGGTCTCAGCTACCCGGCGGTCAGAGCTCCAGAGAGAGGAACCTCCTAACAATTCAAGCCGTATCCTGGAGTACCACTTTTTGACGTTGTGTCTTACTTATTCTTATTTTTAAGACAAGCTGGATTCCCAAACGAAAAGCTAAATAAATATTATATTACAAGCCATAGGCCTAACGGGATTTTTCATTAGAAAAAACGACGTACAACCATACAATCTTACATGCCCTTTTGAAAGCCCTTTAAGAGATGAATTTTCATAATGCCTCCCTTTCATTATTTTAAAGAACTTGTGTGTAAAATATCATGCTTCTAGACCCAGTGGTTTTGACTGTGCGATGTCAGTCATTGAATTTTAGATTCATGCATGCGTCCTTACGAGAGGATGCATGTACGTAGAAAGGTATGTGTTAGGATGCCTGATTGATAAAAACGTAATAACCAGCCTATAACTGTGATTTAGCATTACGCAAGTCCTCTAAAAAACTGTCATAACACAAAATATGTAGATTTTTAGATAATTCCCTACTCGACTTCAATTTTATTGTCCTTTCTCTAATTGAAAAAAAAAAACGCCATAAAAATACCAAAATAAGTCGCCAAATGGCACAAGCGAAAGTTTTTGGCGCAAAGCATCGCAAAGGATACAAAGCGTCTATCTCAAAACTGCTATTTTTGTGTTATGACTGTTTTTCAGAGGATGTGCGATTAGACGATGTACTTTTTCTCCCACAAATCACCTTGCCGGTTATAACACTTTACATCACAGTGTGTCTGCTTAACTGCATATTTAATATCAACTTTAAAGTTTTTACAACTGCAAAATTTAAAACTGGCAACTTTATTTTACATTTTTGCCCAAATAAAACTGTCCAAAAATCCTTTGGCCATGGCGATGGCGTTAAATTACGAATGCGTACATCATATCGCGTCTACTAGCGTCATCAAATTGCAGTACAGGGGACCACACCTCATGGAGAAAAAGTTTTAAATAAACAAACCGCGGGTTTGCGGAAACTACTCTGTGAACAGTTTGATGGCCATTAAAATAGCGGGAAGGGAATTTATTTTTTCGTAGAAACATACATACCTACTGTAAGCTCCCGTAGTAGTTGGCACCTGAACTTGCAGTTTAAGAAAGAGGTGGCAAGTAAGTACTAGTAAACACACACAGGTTTTTTAACACTAAAAGTTTATTAGAGTACCGATCACAACAAAGTAAGAGTAGGTTGGATGCTGAACCGCGGTGTTGGCGTAAGTATGTAATTTGTCATCATCATCATCATCATTTCACCCGAAAGACGTCCACTGCTGGACATAGGCCTCCCCCAAGTGTCGCCACATTGACCGATCCCGTGCGTCTCGCATCCAGCGGATCCCCGCAACATTTACCAGGCCATCGGTCCACCTAGTGGGAGGCCTTCCAACGCAACGTCATCCAGTTCGCGGTCGCCACTCCAGAACTTTCCGGCCCCATCGGCCATCCGTTCTGCGAGCAATATGCCCTGCCTACTTAAGTTTGGCTATTCTTCGGGCTACGTCGGTAACCTTGGTTCTCTTATGGATTTCCTCATTTCTGATTTGATCACGCAAGGAAACTCCGAGCATAGCCCTCTCCATTGCCCTTTGGGTGACTTTAAGCCTTCTGATGAGGCCCATTGTGGGCGACCACGTTTCGGTCCCGTATGTAATCACTGGCAACACACACTGGTCATAGACCAGTTGTAATTTGTCAATCAAGTAAAATTATATTAAACATTGTTTTAAATACGATAGAGGAAAGTAGGTTGCTGCGTTTGTATCCTGACGGTGTGTACGTAAACTGTACACCTACATTGAAATTTTTCATCGGTAATTAAAAAATAAATCTGCCTTTTCCTACAAAAGTTAGAAGAGAGCAGCGTTAACCCAGTGGTGACGGCCCCTACTTACGAGCAGTAAGTCGTAGGTTCGAACTTCGAACCCAGGACTGCATTACTTTGTTTAATTTATTTCATCACCGTTATCATCCAGAGTAATCTCTGAAAACGGTGAAAGAAAATATCGTGGGCAAACTGGCATGTCCTGGAACTAAAATTCGAAGACATATGACCTCTTCTAACCCGCACTGGGCCCGCGTGGTGGATTAGAGCCCAAATATTTCTTCTCATAGAGAGGAGGCCTGTGTCCTAGCAGTGGGAACATTATAGGCTGATTATGCTTATGCTACAAAAGTTCAAGATCTACACGGTCAAATTGTATGCAACAGACTAATGGCTGATTTTTTTAATAGAGGATGAAAAAAATTCTGTGGGGTCTGGAACGATGTACTGAATACGAGGTACCGTTTTGCGTCGATGTCCCTTCCAGGCTGTACAACATAACTTTAAATCTTTAGTCTTCGAAGAGTAAGGCAGGGTGGTACCTTACAGTACACCCACAATTCACCAGTGACATCAAATCCTCTGCGATAGGGTAATATTCCATCGCCATCAATCTTTGCATAATTAAGTACCTACATCAAACAAAAAAAATCTGAAAAATACACTAGTATAGATATTATCACGATACATACAGCTACTTTTCTGGCCCCACACCGCACGGGGCCTAATAAAGTGGGTCGGGCAAACATTCCCAGCTAAAACTACGCTTTTTAACTAGTATTTTTAGTTGCTTTTGTAGCAAGCCTGTCTCTGGGCCTCCCTGCTTTGCCTGCAAAACTACCTGCCTTTTTTTTAGACTTTCACGCTTACTCAAACACGGAGAATTGGTATCTTTCTTTGTTTTACTATTTAAAAGCAAATGAATGTTGGTTTTTCATAATATTTTCGTACTTTTTTGAGGTTTTTTTCAGATTACACTTTAAAATGAAACGCTTTTGTGGGATTTTTAGTTGATTTTAATGTGTTTTTGAGGTATCTGAAGTGAGAATGTGAATGGTTGTATTAAGAGAGATTATACACGATTATTACGTCAGTTAACAACAGTATGAGTTTTTGTTTTAGCATTGAGTGGTTGCCAGTAAAAAAGTGCACGCACCTCACTCAGTTTAAACTAGGTACCTTTATACCTCTTCGGAAACACAATTAAGGCGCAAACCCACCGCGGCGCACGGATGGGCCACGCATGTGTGTTAAGTTTCTTTGCAAGAAAACCACGGACACGCTATGCATCAAATGGAGTCATTAGAACATGCGTGGCTTGCTCGAATAAGGCGCTCACACAGCTCAACGCTGTCAACTGCGGTACACGCTATACAGAATACTAACCCACGACTATGCCGCGGTGGGCCACGCAGTTGTACTTAGTTGTGGGTGTGTAGCGTGTACTGCTGTGGAAACGAAGACCCACGTTGTCAAACAAATGAATCCACACAGCTAAAATTCGCCACCGGCCCGTGAACAGCG
Organism: Noctua janthe; assembly: GCA_910589295.1. Taxonomy (NCBI): domain Eukaryota; kingdom Metazoa; phylum Arthropoda; class Insecta; order Lepidoptera; family Noctuidae; genus Noctua; species Noctua janthe. The sequence goes on along the minus strand of OU342556.1, from coordinate 2,628,432 downwards.
TGCACCGCGGTGGGTTTGTGCCTTTACTGTGACTGTGTGATGTAGTCTTTTTCATTTCATCGGACCATCAAAACAAAATACGGAAAACAACAAAGAGACATTTTTGTCTCTTTGTTGTTTTCCGTAAAGTTCTGACAATTATGACCTCACATAATTGCCACAAATTCTCGTACATTAATTGTTGCATATATTTTTCCAAACTCTTCCCTATTTTTGGGGAAGGTTTATGACGTATTCATTTGACGCATTTGAAGCCTCCGGCCATTAAAGCTTTAAAAAATTGCTCAGTGTATGTTTGTATTTTACTGTGCTGGATTTTGTAGCATGATCGCGAGTAAGCAAACATAAAACTGCGCGGCGTGAGTTAAAATTTACTTTTTAAATACAGTCATGAGTTGTTACAAAGATTAAATAGTAAAAGTTAATAGTAGCAGTTCAGTTCAAACTATGTCGGAGCCGGCTTCCAGTCTAACCGAATTCAGCAGGAGCGACTGCCTATCTAACCACCACAACCCAGTAACTGGGTAAATACGATACCCCTTGGTAAGACTGGAAATAACTTTTGGTTGCTGACTACTCGTAACGACTGTCAAAGATATGCAAATGACAGCCGGGACCAACGGCTTAACGTATTGTCCGAGGCAAATTTCCCATTTTATCCATACTAATATTTTTGACGTGTAAGTTATTCTGTATGTCTTTTACCTTTCACTAAACGAAGGTAGACCTTGACTTGGCCATATTAGAATACTTTTTATCCTGGCACTCCGTACAAAAGCTAGTCTAGTTCTTAATTATATTTTTATTTTTCAGGTTTGTTTGCAAACTTTCCTTTGATCAACGTACCAATAGGTTTGTTGAATTTTTCAGTAACTGAAATGTAATTGAACACAATATTTAGATTATGTGAAAAACTCTGCTAATACCAGATTCGTAATTTATCTGGTTTACACCAGGATCGACAAAAAATTGTTTACAAACATAACATTTAATTAATTTTGAAGATTATTTGAAAAAAAAAAATGTACAGCTGAAAGCAAAACGATTTCTTAAAAATTTCCATTGTAAAATTATGTCCTCGGTTTCTTTCGTTATGATAGGTTTTTTCATGTTAAAAATTCGCTATTCACATCTCATGCGAAAATTAAAATAAAATTAAACAATGATGACGATGTTTGAACATAGAAAGATTTTATTTATTAAAATTAATAATATCTTTATTTTTATTTTTAACATGCATTAATTCTCCTCCTAGACGGCTTGTTCGGTTTTGAAGTTTTTTTTTTGGGTACTTATGGGTTCATCTGGGTGGTTGTTAGTTACCTGGTAGACGGCGCTGTTGTCCACATACGAAATCCACGCAGAAAAAAGCCGCAGGCGAAGAGCTAGCTATGTATGTAATATAGTTCTAGCACCGCTTTATAATTTTCCCTAATATTATTATTTTATAAGCGTGAGAAATATGTAGTAGATAGAAATCTATATTAATGCACTGTAATATATCGAAAAATGTTTCGCACTATTTACTATATATAAAAATGGGCTCAAGGAAAATTGGTAAATGAGTGCAACAATATTTTCTCAAGACAAACAGCGTGAGGTACGGCGCCAAATATTTTTTATTTAGTCTTCGATGTTGATTTAGGAGTTACAGGAAATAACAAATATTATCCTCTATAAGTGGAAGAGCTTCTTGCTAGGGGAAAATAGCCCCTAGGCTCACGTGATTGGATAGTAATACTTATGAGCTTGAAGAAATTCTTGAAGAAGTTCTAGTGTTAAATTTTTATATTTTTTACTGAGATCACTCATCTGCCTTACCAACAATATTGGGGTCGGCTTCATAGAGAGACTGCTTATATGACCTGAACAACTCAGTTACTCGGTGACATAGTACCCCTTAGAAAGATAAGTTTGCTAGATTTACAGGTTTTTGACTGAACCAAAAATTGCAAGAAGCAACACAATTAAATATTTAATTCAATTTGTATATTGTTTGTGATTATTAAGTTGAAAATGCTAAACAAGAAAAACTTTGCATCATAACACATTTCCAAAAACTCTATCACTCGCCATTCATTCAATATCATTAATTCGTACACTGCACCATTCATAATCCATCTTTCTGTCCATTTTAACTTCTAATCAATCAAAAACTACTATACGAATAATAATGACACATGTGTAAAAAATAAACTACAACTACACTTCGGTGCAATATTAGAGACCTAGATATCTTACTCGTTTGTCTTCGTCAAATCTTTCGGGATTGGTCGATTTACTTAGACAGACACCTTGAGAGACACTTTTTGTGTAGCTTAATCTTTTAAAGCCTGGATAACCAGCTTTTTTGTTCGACGGGACACTTTAAAGTGGTCTAAATCTTTTTATAAGGTGATTGGTTTACTGAAGCTGATTGAGTGTTTTTTTTGTTATTTTAGCGGACCAGGACGTTTATTTTAAGTACTAAATTATATGTAGGTAATAAAGAAAATATTTTCATTAAATAACGAACGCGTTTCTGTTACAGCAGTTGTTATCGGCTGCCATTCTTAGATCTTTGACAAAATATGATATTGTGAGTCATAACAAATAAGAAGTATTTTTTTCGTATTTTATGAATAAAAGTTGCCTTTTAGAACATTTTTAGATCAAGCACAAGACTGTCTCAAGTGCAGATTAATCACGCAAATATTTAACATCGCTTTAGTATTACCATGATTTTTGTCAGAAACGTTGTTCTATAAGGGACATGCAACGTGTAAGGAGCCAGCGAGGCATGTCGTATTGTGATTTTTTGGACCGCGCTTTATAGCATAGAGTTTTATCGTTCTGTGTGCCGGTTCGCTTGGGTTGAATTATGAGGTGGTTGGTGGTACAAATATATAGGGTCTAACTATTCATACATGAAATATTTTCAGGGAATCATCTAACGGCTCTAACAAAGCCATTTCGAGGGATTTTTTTTTTATCTGAGTTTATTTTTTTATAAAATAAATAATTTAAAATTACTTGACCCACAAAATAAATACTGGCTCCTTATTTTTAAGCATCCATTACGGCCGTTTACTATGTCGTATTTACCTACTGTCATTGTTTGAATATGGGAGTAAAGGTTTTATGCAACAAGTCTCAAAACATTTTAGAATTATAATAACATTTTAGAATTTTGTAAACAAAAAACACGTCAGATATTTTTTTGTTTTTCGTTGCTATGGCGACTTTACGACTTATAGAAGTTACTCTTAAAATATTTCGTGTATGTAAAGATAGACCTTATATACAGAGGAGTAAGTGTGATACGGCTTTTTAGTGCCAGCTTCTGAGGCTTACTTCAGAATTTGCAAAGTCTATAGGTGATTCAGATACCTAAGTCTGATAGTTTGTAGGGTTAACTGTGGATTTTGACAAGGTTTTTTTGTCAAAGGTACGTAGTAAAGTTTCATCATGTATATTGTTAAGACGAAATAGAGGAACGGAGCTGTCACAATCATTACATTATGTTATTGAAAACCTATTTTATTATCTAGAAACTATATATACTTACACTGAGCCGTGTTAAACTGCGTGATAGTAATTCTCTCTGTTTCTTTATTTTATATCGACTTCTAATTAGATCGGTCTATCTAGAAACTAAAAACCTATGTAGGTTCAAATTGCCACTTCATTTAGTTTTTAATTGATGGCGGTTAAAAGCTTTGATGTGACTGTCATATCGGTGTTTTTACGCAAGTTATTTAGTTTTAATAGTACAGTACAGTACTGTTTCTAGTTGATTGATACGGTTGTTGTTGTTACGTTTTTAGTTTTCTTTGTCTGGTACAGTTTTTATAGTAGTCGCTCCATGTAAAATACTGGTATTCAGCTGCATCCGGTTAGACTGGAAGCCGACCCCAATATAGTTGGGAAAAGGCTAGGCAGATGATGATTTAGTTTTAATAGCCCTCTATCTATTTTTTTTTTGTTTTTAGCCTCTATTGTCCCACAACTGGGCCAAGGCCCTATACCATCCACTCTTCTCTCCGTGCGGTTTTCTCCGGCCAATCTCCCACAAACATCTCTAGGTCGTCATGCCGGCGTTTTTAGGCGTCCCTCTATCTATAAACACATACATAAAGATTATTCTATTTTTTTTTTATTGCCTTCGTCCTACTGTTTTGATGTTAGTCTGTGGTCTTATCCTGTTGTCTCCCTTTACATAACTTTTTACCTGTGAGATAATAATAGCCGATGCGTGCCAACAATTTATATTTTATGACTTCGTGAAAGTAAGTTTGTGAAATACTATTAGAAGATTAGAATATTATGAAGTTTATTCACGGTGATAGGAAATTAAATATTTTATAGGAAGAGATTTTAATCTTGCCATGATAATATTTAGACGATTTATTTTGTTGAATAATTGATAAGATACATTGTACATGAATCATGCTGTTTTTTTGTATTTTGGGCCCCTTTCACGGCCTTGGGTGAAGCCACTTGTGTCAAGAGATGCACACGCGTCACTTGTTGTTTCCTTCGCGTGAGTACTGTCGCTACGCAAGTTTCGACGCAGTGAGTCGTGGCATCTTAACAACTCCTTTTATTTATTTTTTAAGAGTCACAGTCGCTAAACGCGTGACACTTAAGCACGTAGCTCGAGGCCAAGATGTTAAAGTTACAGTTTTTAAATGATTACATAAAATAACATCACGCCTGTAATTCCCCAAGGGTTAGGCATCGGTGTGCCTAATAGTACACTCACATTTCGCTAGTGATATTTGAGTCCTATGTTTTAGGGGGGAGCCTATTGCCATCAACTGAGCGCAAATCCAGGCTCCGTGGCTCCTACTGAGAAATTTATAATGGAAAAACTCAAATACACTTTGCCCGACCCAGAATCCAATTCACTCGACCATAACGGCAAATTAATTATTAGAAATGATTATTAACTTTTATCGATTTTCCATGCTACTAAACCGAATTAAATTTTATCATCACAGTTACTAACCTTGTACAAAGTTGACGGCTAACATTAAAACAAAAAATTAGCAGATTATAATTTAATTTAAAACAATCACATTCCAAAATCAACTAGGTAGGTACGAACTAATTGTTTCCAATTCACTAACCCAGCTTCCATCAAACAGTTACTAACTAATTCATATTCAGTACCATCTTGGAACAGTTTCATCTCGTCAATAAAGTCAATGCATTCCTGTTTAATATTCAAAAGATGCGCATATAGATGAAGTATTATTATCTAACTTTAGCTATAAAAGGGTTGGTGCGCTTAGGGAGTTGACTTGAGAAACTTACTTGTTAGTTTCAACTGTAGTTTATAAATACGCGCTCTGGATTTTGTGTGGGATGGTGTCACTTTGGATAAGTTTTGCGATGTATAAGATGAGGTAGGACTGGATGCAGGTGTCGACACTGATAAAGCTAAAGTATTGTGTTTTTACCTTTTGATATATTTTTACCTTTTGACATATTATTATGTCAAATTATTATGTATTGAATTTTAATGTATTTTTATTTTATAATAATGGTTTGATTGGGTAATGACATTAATTTATTTTATTTTTAAATTTGATTATTACTTTTTACATTGTATATTGTTATTTGACGAAAAATGATTGTAATTTTATTTTGTGTACTACTTAGTTATAAACATTATTGTGTGGTGTGTATTTGTCTTTGATTATGTAATCTAAAACTAACATTATTTTTAAGTGTACTTACTAACTTAATTATGGATCGTAGTGTCTGATGCAAATAAATAAATAAATAAAATAAATAAATATTTACCTTATATTTCACTTCTATTTGAAAATAAATAATATATTTTGTCATGAATGACAAAATTTGTTTTTTAATTTGTGTTTGTATTATGTAATTCAAGAAAATAATATAGTAATTATGCATGTACTTAGAAAAACAATGGCTTAAATAGAAATGTTGTAATCTGTATAATTAAAAAAAAATAAACAAATTTGTACACCTAAACAGGTAAAACATGTACGGACCTACCCTACCCTACTTACTAAGATCTTGCATGCTCAATTTGTGTGTGGTCATCCACATTCATACTCAAAACTTTCTTCACGACACTACATGAGACGCACATATAAGAGTAGAGGAAGACCAAAGAACAGATGTATGAACTGTGTAAAGGATGATATGGCAAGAAAGGAGGTGTCCGATGAGATGACGAGTAATAGAGAAGTATGGAAAAAGAAGACAATATGCTGCGTCGACTCCAAATAAATTGAGATATGGACAGGAGAATGATGAGACAAAGTTGTTGTTTTATGGTCGATGTACTACAACCTTAAATATAACAACACCACCACTATTTTTATACACTAACAACTTACCTAGTACTAACAATTTTTCAAATTCTTATGTTCCCCTATGAAGTAGATATATTCAACATTATTTTTAGTATATGCAAAACCTGAATATAGTTTGTTCAGAATAAGTAACTGAATCGATTCCAATAATTTTTATACCATGTTATATTTTTTCCCAAAAATATTTAAAAAAGGCTACAAGTTGGACACCGAGCGACACTAAGCACCTATCGCAATTATTTAGGTACCTACTGCCAAATTATTATTATCAATGAGCTCAAGTCGACACTGGAGGCGCGCACGCGGGCTCTCCGCGTGGTTACCACGTTTTTGTGCGGACAACCAAGTAACAGAACAAGCTTATAACTTTGTGGTTTTTCATGATACAGTTTTTGAAATTTTGTACATAGATTATTTACATGAAAATACTAGACACGTGTTTCAGGTTTCGCATACACTAAAACTAATGTTGTAAATACACCGTGACTTTTTAGTCGTCTTACAACGGCAGCCTACTTCATGTATCCAATGACTACCAAACATTCATAAAAAAAAATAGGTATTTATGAGAGTTTAATAATTTAAAAATGAAAATATTATTCAGTATTATGACACATGACGTAGTTAAAACACCTTGCTGCGAGCGAAAATCTTACTCGACTAGGGCGCTGGGTAGATACCTACCCAGCGCCCGAGTCGAGTAAGATTGTTCTCGCGTTTGACACGTAAACATCATAAATAACATTAGAATAAAATTGTGAAACATCCTGATGTGTCACAATTTTATTCTAATGTATTATTTATTTTTCTTTCGTATCTACCCAGTACGGTACGTAAAAAAAACGCGCATAAAGCTATTTTATGTCGAGTCCATTGAGTGGACCACCTTTGTAAGAGGACTAAAAAGTCATGGTGTATAACCGCATGCTACAAACAAACATACACCCCACAAAACAAGAACCATTTCAGCACCACAACTCCGTCTGTACCAACAAATAGATTTCAATTAGGGACCATCTTTGTTAGAATTTACACAAAGGAAAGCGTCCAGAGGCCCAAAGACCGGATGATTAAGGAGACGTCGAAATACTATTACTTTGTTACGTACGAATGGAGTTAGGGGTGTTTTCATGCTCTGTGACTTTGAGAACGAGGCGAGTAAACCATTGGTAGTTTTAAAAAGTTTTTTAAAGAAAGTTTAATAGCATGTAATACTGTGATTACCAATTTATATGCAGAGAAAACACCCTCGTCCTACTGACTGGCGAAATATGGGTATTCTATTAGGTACACCTCTGCCAAACCTTTTGTGGATTACAGGCGTGATGTTATGTTATGTTTTAAGACCGACAATAGTATGATTACCTATTTCTATGCAGCAAAAATTACCCTTATGTAAGCTAAGCTTATCGCAGTCCACAGCATATCTGCCTGCCCCAAGCTGCGCCACAACACCGTGTTCTCCACCTTCTGCATCCAGCCTAACCCAGCGCAATAGATGGGTGTAAGCCGCCAGGATATGACTGCACAGTTATGCATGTAAAGTCAACCTCGGAATTGCTTTATCACCAAAAGGTTGAATATCACGTGTTCTTCGTAAAGCGCCAAGGTTTATTTGTCTATGGAACATATATTTTCAAGTTTCATGAAGTTTACAAAAAAATAAAAAAATATGCATTTACGAGGTCGACTGTAGCCAATCGCTCAGCCACTGCGCCAACCGTGGCCTCAAACAGCCTTGAGCAAGCGTGGCGATCAGTGCTCGTACCTTCTCTGTTAAAAGATGTATTTGCCCAGCTGTGGTACAGTAATAGGCTGTATTATTATCGAATCACACTCATCATCATTATCCGGGATCCGCTGGATGCGAGACGCACGGGACCGGTCAATGTGGCGACACTTGGGGGAGGCCTATGTCCAGCAGTGGACGTCTTTCGGCTGAAATGATGATGATGATGATGATGATTATCGAATCTCAACATGAATAATGTAACCAAGATCTTGTTAAAATATTTTGATTGAAAAGAGTGTCCATGGAGTTTCTTGCCCATTCTTCTCCATAGAGATATACGCTTTGGAATGGGCAACTACAGTACAAGTTATCATGCCTTGTGTCTGGGACTGTGTTTTTCTGACATTCATAAGTGCTTGTTATGGTCTAATTGAAATAAATGTTTTGACCTTGAAAAGTAGGTAGATCCTACAATTGTGCATTACAATACGCTTGTCAGTGTTTCGATTTTTCTTCATTTTTTCACCAAATGCAATCGTCGATCCACCAATCAATAGTGTAATTACAATGCATTTGCTAGTTTCACCTTTTTTTAAGGCTTTTGTCTTGCTGAATTGTTTTTTTTTTTTTTTCATTTTTTCGCTGACACTGAATAGAACAATCATGTTCGACTGACTTTATAACAAGAAGCCAAAAAATCTTTTCTTAACTTTAAAATAGTAAAAAACCTACAAAAGTGAGTGTCCCAATTTAGTTTAACACACATTGCAAATAAACCTCCACATCATTGTTATATTACGAAGATAAGCGTAAAAACGGAAACCAAGGTAACATTTTACTTTAATATTTCCGTAAACGAATTGTAACAGGAAATATAAACACTCCACTATCTAAACGTCGCCGAGTGAAAATGTGTAGGTAAATTAGTCATAAAATGCGATATGAAAGAAATATGGCGTTTTGTTTTCAATTTTGGGTAATGTAATTAATCCCTGCTGTTTTATATTTAGATGAATTTGTTTTGTTTACAATTATGACAAGTTTTTAGGGTTTCGTACCTCAGTCGGCTAAAATGGAACCCTGATCACTTTGTTGTCCGTCTGTCTGTCAGTCTGTCCGTCTGTCAAGACCCTTTTTCTCAGAACGCGTGGAGATATCAAGCTTAAATTAATATCAAATACTCAGACTTATAATTAATCGATTGACATAATAATATCCAATTGTTTATATGCTATTAATTGAATTATTTCATTTTGTACATTTTTTTTTGTAAGCTGGCTGTTTTATTACTATTATTCTTTATGGATTGTATTTAAAAAAACGTTTTATTATTATTATAAAGCGATCAAAAGATATGACCGTTTACGTCGCATGTTTTTCTATTTCACAAGGCAATCAAAACCTACAGGGTACTTCCCGTTGACCTAGAATCGTGAAATTTGGCAAGAAGCAATGTCTTACAGCACACGTAAAGGAAAAAATCTGAAAACCGTAAATATATAGTTAATAACAACATACCTACAAATTTTACGGAACCCTCGGTGCGCGAGTTCAACTCGCACTCGGCCGAATTTTTCATGTTGATTTGTTCGTCTTTTTGTAAACTCTTGGCCACAAGATTCCGACTGAAACGACACGAGTCTTGTTACAAACAAATGAAAGAAGATTTTTTTAAAGCATGCCACGGTTACCATTACAAGCGGGGCGCCGATTTTCCGACCCTAGTCGCATCGTCCTAGGCTTTTTTTTTTCGTCGTTTGGGAAATCATCCCGCTCTGGGCGGATTGGAAGGGAGTGAGACTTCTGCTGACTAAAATCCATCCATCTGACTAAAGTCAGAAGTAGAACAAATTGTGTTACAAGGCCGCGGTATCTCTTTGAACAGTCCCGCAGCCCCAGTACGCATCGGTCCTTGCGGACCCCTTCCTGTGTGCTGACATCTCTTAAAGGCGCGCGTGGAACACGAACGCGCTGTCGGCACGGCCTGTCGTCATAAGACGGACGGACGGTGAGATAGCCCATAACTCGTCTTCCACAGCCCCGCGTCTACGGTGGCCTTATGGCAAGAAGTATCAGTAACAAGACACAGACATTCTTAAGTTTTTTAATATCACAAGGCGACATTAGATTAATTTCTTAAATAAAGTGCACTGTTACATTTTCAGCGCCCAGAATTCAAAATCCAGAAAATATCCTGAAGACTAATAATCGTTTTACTAACTGTGCTCTGTGTGTGCTTTATTTTAGACACCTCATCTAGGTGAAACCTCGTGTCATCATCATCTGCCTAGGCTTTTCCCAAATTGGTTGGCTTCCAGTCTAACTGGATGTAGCTGAATACCAGTATTTTACATAGAGCAACTGCCTGTCTGACCTCCATAACCCAGTTAGTACTAGGTAATAAGATACCCCTCGGTAAGTCTGGTTGGGCCACTGACTAGCTAACGACTGTCAAAGATCTACAAATGACACCCGTGACCAACGGTTTAGCGTGCTTTCCGAGGCACGGAGGAAACTCGGTATGTAATGGGCGGTCATTCGTCCACAGACCAACCTAGGCAAGCACGGCTTAACCTAAAAATCGATCCGAGCGACTGTTACTATTATACCTCATCGTTACCTTAAAAATTGATTAATCTTTTTCCAACGAAATAAACCTTACTTACTGAATTATTTATTTCCTTAACTCTAATTCAATTAATCAACCTGCCAAACTATCGATAAAAACCTATCCATCTTGGCCCAGCCATAGATTTTCAGTCCACCCCTAGTGCCTACGTGTCAAATCCAATTGGTTTCCAGGCCCTCAATGATGTATAGCAGACCTAATCTGGAAACCCAATTCAACACGTTACCTACCTGTGGCTCTAAGATTTATAATCGTACTTAGCTTGGCTATCCTTGGCTTAGTTAGGTACCAGAGGGATAAATAATGAAGGATCTAAAGTAAACACGAAATATTTGGATGTTTGTTATATAATTGGGTGGGGAGTTGGTTGATATCTTCATTATTTTGTGGCAGATTGTCATAGTTAATCATTTATCAAACAAAATTCTTAACCTTTTGAACGCCAGAGCATAAACGCACGCGCCTTCCACGCCAAGCCATAATTTTACCATTTTGTCACATATTTGTGTCGTTTGGCGTACAGCATGCGTAGTATGGCCACCGTAGAAACAGGTTTTGTCGATGGAAGAATCGACAAAATGACAAAAAGAAATCTGTCATTTTAAACATATGATACAGGATAGCAAACGGAACTAAATAAGTTTTTCAATAACTTTCTCGAAAACTGGTTCTTATCGCACTGTGATTGGGTTCAACATGCAATGTATTCCGCTCACGTCGATTTTTAATATTTAAATTGTGTTTATGAATAGAATGGAATAGATTAACATGATTATTTGAAACAATATTATTTACTTTTATGAACAAATTATCATGTGTGTCTAAATTCAAAAATATTTGAATTTTCTGTTTTTCATATTTCAGCACAGTTTTGTATTAGTATTTTCTGTTTTTCATATTGGGCTGTTTACTTACGCTAACTCCGCCTCGAATGCAGTAACAGGGTTTCTCCACTTATATCGAAATGTACTTTGATATGATTAAAACATAACAGTAGAATTTATAAGAAGTAGCTATTTAAGTAAGGTGGTTCATTGTTATGTAAAAGAGCGCCTCTCGTCATCAAACGTAAAAGTTTGGCGAGTTTAGAATTAAGCAACAGCTCTGTGCTATAATATCATTAAATAAATAAAAATAAAAAACCCGTTTCTACAGTGGTCATGCTACGCGTGCAAGGCACGCGCTTTATTGTCACAAATATGTGACAATGGCATTCAAAAGGTTAAACTGACATGATCACTAACGCAAAACAGGATATTTACCATGTTTACTATTTGTTGATTATCCGTCTTTCCTTCGGAAACTCAAAACAAATAGTCAACATGATAAATATCTCGTTTTCAGTATACATACGATTCTGCTCGTAGTTTTGACCATTATTATGCAGTAACTTGGTTTTGAAGGTCAGATAGGCATTCGTTCCTTGTAAAATACTGGTACTCAGCTGCAACCGGTTAGGGTGGGAGCCGAACTGAACATAGTAGGAAAAGTCTAGGCAGATGATGATGATGATGAGCTTTGTCCATTGTTAATGTCTATCACAGGACAGACCTGACTCCTTGCTGGAGTGGACATCGTGTATCGGCAAGCGTGGCGTGGGATTCCCGGGCACCACAGCTAGCTAAACCGACGGACGACCTTAAAATAATCAGACCAGACAGAATGGGTACGGACGGCAGATGCCTATTGTTCAATACAATGCGAACATATATTTTGATATATTTTCTGAAATATTTTAAATGAATGCAATTAATTGCAGTGATTTGTAATAATTTAGAATCAAATTAAACATGTTGTTCATTTATCTTGATTTTATGTGTGTAACATTAATTTAAAAAAATAACCTTAATTTTTTTTTAGTTTGGCAACTGGCAACACACGCCCTTTTCTTGTTAGCTTGTAAAAGTTCGTTGAAACTCGCCCTTGTTTTTTTCCTTTTATTTAGAAAAAAAAAAGAAAAAGTAAATCCATATTTTACTTTCCCTCTTTGTTTTATTACAAACAGTGTTGTGGCATAGCCTGGGAGAGGTCTATGTCAAGCGGTGAGCTGTGGGAAAATGAGTTGATTGCCATGACTGATTATGTTCCGGTGTGATGTACTCTGGGTTATCCACCTTCGCTGTTAATATTTCCGACTGGCTAGGATTTCAAGAGATCCCGTTTAGTTGGTAAAAGTAAAAGAAACAATGTTATGTTTACTTTTTGGAATATTCAAACTAGCACAATGATAATACGCACTGTCAATCTGCGTGATACCATCATGGTGAATTAAGTTTATTTTTACTAAAATCCATAATAAAAATGGGCATTACAAATGTTTTATTTACCCTAAAATCATACAAATATGAGGCAGCGATACAATATATCTCATACGGAGAACCATTACGTACAAATCGTACAGAGAAGCATCAAATAAAATTCGCTCATAAAAGAAAGAATGAGTATAAAAGATAAAAAGGGCGTGATATGAAAAGCGTTCGGGCCTTCAGAATTTTGCTTTGGCGCACTGGAAAAAGAAAAAATAGGGCATAGATTAAATAATTGAAATCATTCAGATGGATACATTGGAAACCTGAATACGTTCGTAACGAGTGCTAAAATTTTATAGGTACTATTCGAAATCGAAAAGTTATGTAGAATACTTATATTTATTTATTATTTCTTTATTTCAATCAACTTTGGATCATAGGTACAATTAAACTAAATTAAAATAAAAATTAAAACATAATCAAAATAAAATTAAAACAAAATCCAAATTAAAATTAAAAACAATCAAAATAAAATAAAATTTAAAAAAAAACAAAATTAAAAAATTACTCAAATCAAAATTTATCATTGCGAAATTTTTACTTTATTTTATTACAGATTATTCAAATTTTTATCAAAGGATAAAAAGTAATGTTTGTTATAATTATACTAGAGTTAGACGAATAGGGTGATTTGAGAAATAGTTTTTGTACAAAGTTGAATTATATTACGTTACTAATGACCTAAATATTTACTATGTCCACAGACGAGTCACATTTTGCGATAGTAGACCCTACTGCAAGAATGTTTTTTTGGTTTGTCACAGCAATTAATGAATGATTTATTTTATTTAAGATGTTTTATAATAACGCCACTTCATGCTTAACAGGCTTCACAGACACTCAATCAATCGCTCGCCTGATTAAAAAGCTTTCAACACATCTTCTTAATCCGTCCTGTCACATCTACTCAATTAACCAACTCTATGCCGAGACGTCGCGTTCGAGAGCCAACAAAAAATAGCTCCCTACAAAGTGAGTTTCCAATTTGCGATCGGTTTGCGTGAGTGAACTTTTTTCTTTTTTTCTACTATTGTTAATGGCATCACTAGCTCAGATTTTTTTTGACGTGTTAATGGAGATCCGTTTCGTTTGAGATTTCTTTTAGAAAAGCTACTAATTGGGTTCTCTGTAGACTGATTTAGTTTTGTAAAGAAGGGCCGAATTCCGAATTTTATTAGAGGTAGCTTCTAATATTGGGTCGTGTTATAGTTTGAATATTTATAGGACCTCGTAACTGGTAGTCATCAAGTAAAGGATAGTTATAATTTTAATGAAAGTTATGAAATTTTCAGGTGTGGAAGTTTAGAAACTCAGAGCATTTTTTTATGTCTAGCCCGTACACAAAAAGTTGCCAAAACTGCTGGACAAAAGTTCCAAGAGCTCTTGACCCACGCCACCTCTTTCTGGGCCGCCCTCGGTGGTATAGTTCATCTGTAGATACCCATTGTGTGGAGACTTTGCCCTGCGGTCATCGTGCATGTGGTTGACATGACCCACCTAATCCTATTTCAGCCTTCTTGCCGATGTTAATTATGCCCGTGTTGGAACGCAGCGCGGTGTTAAGAACTCGTAGCTTCTTATTTCTTAACTTCCAGAATGCTGCGTTCCATTGCCGTATGGCTTTTATTTTAGAGTGAAAATTAACACTAAAAAACGGAAACACACGTAATGTAGGTACTTGACAGAGAAAACATAATATTCTATATCTCCAAAAAAAAAAATATTTTTATTTTTATTATTAAAAATAGTTTGTATAGTATTATTATATAAGTAAGCATGTATAATTTAGGTTGTGTAATAAATTGTACATACTTATTACACAACCAAATTTTTATTCCGTTTACTTTTTTGATAACAGAAAAAAAATACAATTATTTTACATACCTCGTTGCTCCTCGCAAGTAAGACTCAATTGTCAGGAAAGGGTTAAATGGGGCTTACATCTACGGCTAACGACCCGTCACTAAGTACTTAATTACTATCTTTAAACAAGAACTCCGTTTTCGCTGTGACTCCGTTTTTTTTTTCACTTGTTTGTTACTGTAACCAGCAGAGGTGGCCCAGCCTCCTAGATTCGACAAGAACTTTCGTTTGTGTAATTTATTTCATCACCATCTCACTCTCTTGTAAAGGAACCCGGTATGTCCTGGAACCAAAAATTTTAAGATATGTGTCATTTAATAACCGTGCAGTTAATTATAGTTCCTCTCATAAAGAGAAGGCCCGTATCCCAGCAGTGGGAACATTCTAGGATGATTGTGTTTTATGCTTATTTTGACCAAAATAGTCAATGTCTTTTTAAACTTTCATGGTCACTAAAATTATTATAACTAGAAGACGGGATATTTACCATGTTTATTGTTTTCTTTGAGTTCCCGATATTTCGGCGCTGTTGCAAGCACCATGATCACGGATAAACTGAAGTTATTGCGGGTGGGTGTTTATGAGCAGACAAATCGGTTTACCCTCTTTCTTGTTCGTTTTTTGCACTCAGTACCGCTACCACTGTCACTCACAACTCGATTCTGTTCCCGACACACGAAACTCACTGTGTCTGCTCGCGAACTTTTTTCGGCACTTTTTTGTCGAATATCGGAACATATCAGGGCGGTGAAGAACAACGACACCCAAAAATCAGCCATAGCTCAGCATCTCCTGGAATCAGGATCGAACCACTGGATTGAGTTACACAACCCTCAGGTCATCTCAACAGAACGCCACTATATCCCTAGACTCGTTAGAGAAGCTATTGAAATCACCAAATATAAGAACTTCAATCGGGAGGATGGGTTTCAACTGTCGAAAGCCTGGAAACCAGTGGTCCAGCTGTGTAAAAAGCGGAATAGTGCCGAAAAAAGTTCGCGAGCAGACACAGTGAGTTTCGTGTGTCGGGAACAGAATCGAGTTGTGAGTGACAGTGGTAGCGGTACTGAGTGCAAAAAACGAACAAGAAAGAGGGTAGACCGATTTGTCTGCTCATAAACACCCACCCGCAATAACTTCAGTTTATCCGTGATCATGGTGCTTGCAACAGCGCCGAAATATCGGGAACTCAAAGAAAACAATAAACATGGTAAATATCCCGTCTTCTAGTTATAATAATAGTCAATGTCGTTAGTATGAGGGCCAGATAGGCAGTCGCTCCATGTTAAACGGGTTTTTCCCTTCAGTCAAACTGGCAACTGACCCGAACATAGGAAATTGCAAGATGTGAGTCATATCATATCTTATACATCATACATAATCATATTATAGTTCGTGTACAATAAATTCCATAATTTAAAAACTTATGAATATTCTTTTTTTGTTTGTTTCATAATGTTTTTAATCTCTCTGGATTTTTCAGGTACTTAACGCTTACGAGGCACCTCTTTAAGTTCGGTGAGCCTTCTAAGCAGGTTGATTTCGAAGTAGATGAGGATCCAACATCCCGTCTACGAGGTTATTATGCAGTCTACAAAACTATTTTGACGCGAGGTTGACGACGTCTCAATACCAACGTTGGACACCTAGCGCCCAAGAAACTCTCATGTAAGGTAAATATAGTCTTCATTTATTAAAGGAACTCGAAATAAAAATAAAAGTTCATACATTTCACAAATCAAAGTACAGTCACATCCAAACAACAATACTCTCTAATTTACTTGATCCCTCTAAATAACAGTCCAATTAGTTGATGTAAAAATGTCACGGAATGAGCAATTGAGTGTATTTCAGCGTAGACATGACATCAAAGTGAATTTTAACGAATTAGGAGCAAGCGGAAAAATGTCCGAAGGAAAAATACATGCGGAACCATTTTACCATTTTTAATTCTGGTGGCACTGTCAAAGACTAAAGTGCTTGTATCTTTCAAGTTCTGAATAAAGAATATAATAAAGAAATCCCGAATTTTAAAGTAGAATAATAAATCAAGCTGGAAATCCTAAATTCATCAGGCCTAGGATACATTTAAATATTAATATCCAGAGAGATTCTTCTAGTGTCGTAAGTTAATGATATTCAAATACAATCCGACTGATATTTTACGACACACACATGTAAGCACTTATCGAAAAAGAAAAAATGCTACAGGTATTGTAAAACAATCGGAAAATGCGTACCAAGTATTCTATTTCTAGAAATAATATAAGCACTTTACCGCCCGCGTCCCGAAAAGAAGCCTATTCCGAAATGTTGTTATTTAGCATACGAGAATCATAATGAGCGATTCAGGATTCCCTTTCTCGTCTTAACGTCTGTTACAATTCAATTTGGAGACACACGACATACTTGAAATATATCAATACAGAAGGCAAACTCCTTATTCTACATACATACATAAACTCGCGCTTTTTTCCCATGGTGTAGGTGGAAACCATAGAACACCACCTGCTACGATCCTCATATACTCCTTTTACCTCAGCTTATACTGTCACTTACGGGATATCTTCCGTGATTGTTCATTATTTTGAGCTCTCGATATTTCGACGCTGTTGCAAGCGCCATGATCGCAGGTTGACTGAAGAATGCGGGTGGAACAGCGCATCATCATGGCGCTTGCAACAGCATCGAAATACCGGCTCAAAATAATGAACAATCACGGAAGATATCCCGTAAGTGACAGTATAAGTTTAGTTGTAAACAGTGAAAGCTGTGTTTTCGTTTTACCTCGTCCACGTTCATAGATCTGGTCATACACGCACGCCGGTTGCGAGTACTACGCACCTGACCTTTCTGAAGAACCTCACCAACAAGGTGAGCGTTACGTCCTTCTAGGGCGAACTACAAGGCCCAAAAAAAGAAGATGAAGAAGGTTAGGAGATCCTTATTCTATTGACTGGCGTTTGTTTGAGATATCCGAACGTGTCGTTTATGTGCGCGTGCACTAGTTTTCGCTCGTTGTGTAAAGTTTCATATTTATAACTACAATTATGAAGGATTTTAAAATACATTCATAATTCATTGCTTTTTTATTTCAGTAATTCGTCTGATCAACCCCGTATAATATCATTTGCCTATATGCTTTTCCCAACAATTCTGGGTCCAGCTTCATTCAAAATGGATACAGCAGAAAACCAGTATTTTACATGGAGCGACTGCCTATCTGATCTCCACAACCCAGCTACTGGGTACTTCTTGGTAAGACTGGTTCTCAGACTTTCGAGAACCAGAAAACACACTAAAAATGACAGCCGGGACCAACGGCTTGCTTTCTGAGACACGAAGGGAACTCGGTATGTTATTAATGGCCGCCCACGGCACCCACTCACGATCCGCTCGACAACGTAATTATAACGTAATGAATGTTGTCAACTTATCGAAATTAAAGGCATTGCCATTGTTTACGAAACTCAAAGCATTTATTTCAATTACACCATTACAGGTGTTTTTGAATATCAGAAAAACAAGGAAAATGAAGCAACAGTCACAAGGCATAATACTTGTCAAAGTTCTGTAGTTGCCCATTCCAAAGCGTAGATCTTTATGGAGAAGAATGGACTAGAAACTCCATGGACAATATTGTTACAAAATCTTGGTTACACTTTGGTTGTTGATCTTCTGAATTCTATTTTAGGCTGCACAGTTCTTAAGATTTTCATGTTACACGAATGTTTCTCAGAATGTTGGCACGTGTATCTAAAGTTTTCTTCAAATTAGACTTTTTACTGAGAAACGAAATATTGTGAACGTTGATTTACTTAAGATTTAAGTTAAGTAGATACTCTTATGCATCAGTATTAGTTTTATGTTTTAGACTAATAAATGGCAAAGAAGAGGAAAATTGTGAATTATTATCATTGGCTAATAGTTGTTATAATTAATTTCTTATCAAACACTCTGTTTGTATAAATAAATTAATAGAGTGGGAAACTTTATATTTCTTTGATTATGGTATCTACATTTGAGTGAGTAGAAAACTTTAGATTTGTAATTTTTCGAATCGATTCTTATTTACTGCCCCGGCGGTCTAGTGGCCGCAACCGCGACTGTTGAGCATGAGGTCCTGGGTTGAATTCTTAATGATAATTTATACTTCATATCGATTTCCATTTGCTCTACCGTCTCACAGGATATGTTGTTAAAAATATATAATACTACTTCATCCTAGATAGAAGTCTGTACTCACTGCAGGACATTACCCTCCAATTCTCCAGTCACTGAGCTTAATTCACCTATCAATTCTACCATCGGCAGCTCCTACATAAAAAACCGAATGAGCTTTTTTTACACGTCTCTTTCGGTATCTCGATGACTTCGATGAAAACTATTGATGCATTGAAAACCTTGATTGACACGGCCGGTGAACATCACGGAAAATAGAGTTCCACTCTTGATATAAACGAAATTGAAATTGTAAGAGAATGCTGTCTAAAAGAGTGTGGCGCTTAGGTGGTGTGGAATAATACTCCAGATGATGACGACGTAGTATATTTAAGTTGCGAGTGCTGAAGCTTATTGGAATGTGGAATCTATTTAGAAAAAGGCGGTCCCTTTTATACAAAGTTTGTCATCACAAAATCAATGCATAGTGGGTACATCGACAACTTAGTTTGGGCACAATATTGTCGATGTACCCTACATACTAAACCTCTACGAGTTCGTTGGGTCATTTCTTTTGTGTACCTACTGTTAGGCAAAAAATGAAATAAGTGAGACTGATGAAATAAGCTATAGGTGACGGTACGTGAAAATTAATACAAGGGCCAAGATAAAGTGACGTTTTATCTACGGTAATGATGTGGACATTTCAAATTATGTAGTCGGGTGAAATAAGGTATCAAAAAGTATTAAGTCATCTATATAAATAATAGAATTGCTTTTTTATATCAAAAAATATTTTTTTTAAATTGACTGTCTGTCCACCTAGTGAGAGGCCTTCCAACGCAACGTCTTCCGGTTAGCGGACGGCACTCCAGAACTTTTCGGCCCCATCGGCCATCATGCAAGCAATGTGCCCTACCCACTGTCACTTAAGTTTGGCAATTCTTCGGGCTACGTCCTGGTGAAGGTTGCAGGGATGTGCTGGATGCGAGTCGAGGGGGCTGGTCAATGTGGCAACACTAGGGGGAGGCCTATGTCCAGCAGTGGACGTCCTTCGGCTGAAACGATTATGATGATGATGATGACGACTGTCTATCTGTATGTTTGTTGCAACTCATCATTGAAATAGCTGGACCGATTTTGATGGAACTTTTACTGGCAGACAGCTGATGTAGCTGTGTGTGTGTTTTTTCTAAAGAATTAGAGTTCCGTGCAAAATAATGTATGCCCATGCAGATATAAACAAAATCCGATTCAAAATGGAAAGTAATATTATAAAAACAAATTTCACGTGGACCAAGATCGCGGGGAACAGCTAGAAAAATATTAAACAATAAATAATCTCGTAAATCGTTGCAGAAATCAGAACACTCAATCGGTTACCACTTGATTGGTCGGCCTCTGGTTTCTCAATTCTTAGCACAGGATTTAACTCACTAGCGAAGTAAACACCCTAACGGTTCACAAATTCGATCTCCAAAAAAATATACTTTTTGACCACTCACATTGTTGAATTTCCTCCACGGGGATTTTCACAAATAAAAAAATAGTTTTTATCACACATTCAAATAAGCAAAAAGAAGAAAAAGCTTGACTTCAAATTGCTAACTTCATTTACATTGTAACATAATCTGAACTAACTCGAACTCCAATCATGATTCCTTCAGCCATCCTCATCAAATCGAAGACCAATTGTATATCAGACTTCAGCAGAAACTTAATAATTCTAATTAGATGAGATTACGTCATCTGTCAGCGCCTGCTAAGCTTCACGATAGGCCGTCTCAAGTGAGCACAAACTTAATATTCCATAACTAAGCATATTATGTGTACCGGAGAAAGGGTCCACAGTGTAGGAACATGGGATGAAGATGGATGGTCGGTTTAAATTATAAACTTGCGTGTTAAATTATAATATTTTTATAAGTCATGTTAACGTACTGTTTCAGTAAACTCATTGCCTAATCTTTACAAAATAGGTTTTGACTATTAATATAGACAAATTAAGGTGGAAATTTATATTTTCATACGTTTTCTTGCAATTTACAGGTCAGTGTCAGGTTGTATGTTGATTAAGATATGATTCGCGACCGTAATAAATATCCCATTGAATGATTTTTTCATGAAATAGTCATTAAATAGGATTAAATGAACTTACAGTGTTGTATTGATGATTTTAATGATTATAATTCTGTATCTACTTACGTGTTACGGTCGCAAATCATATTTTGTTTCACATATAGCCTGAAAGTGACTTGCAAATTGTAAAAAACCTAAGAAAATATGAATTTTGCGGGCTACCCTGATGTTTCCCCCTTAAGGAAACCACTCCAAGTAAAATATTGGTAATCAGCTGCATCCAGTTAGACTGGAAGCCAATCGCAACATTGTTGGAAAAAGGCTAGCAGATGATGGACAGTAGCAAAATCTATCAATAACTGATATTAGTAAGTGTTTGATGTTTCGTCTTAATCTTTAGGAAGTTCTTTCAGCAATGTAATTGCATAACACACTTTTTAGGGTTCCGTAGTCAACAAGGAACCCTTATAGTTTCGCCATGCCTGTCCGTCCGTCTGTCCGCAGCTTAGTTCAAAGACTCTTTGTACTAGAAAACTGTAATTTGGCATGAATATACAGATTAGTTACGTCGACAAAGTGGTAAAGTAAAATCTTGAAAAGTATTTTTTTAACTAACTAACTTAACGAACGAAACCAAAACGTGAACTTAAGTCAACGTGTTGGTTTAAGTTAGTTCGATACTTTCTTAAAATGAAAGGTGGTGAAGACAATAGAGCAATATATTATCACTTGAAATAACGTTCACATGATATAATTTTCTTATGCTATAAAAACAAATAACCTAATTTCATGTGATCTAATATTACATTTCATATAAACTTCTTTGCTCTAATAACATTTAATATAACGTTCATCTCATATAATTTTCAATTAGTATATTGCTCTTTTTATATAACGTTCAGTTGACCTAATTTTCATATAGACTCATTTTCTGCCCAAATTCTGTAGTGAATAAGTAAATATCAGAAAACATCATACTGTTATAACCTCATCTAACCCAAATGATTCACCAACAATAGAAGGGATCTGGCGCTCGGCGGCCGCTACCGCGGCACGCTCGCTGCGCTCGCTCGCCTTGGTTCTAACCTAACCTAACCCACATAATTCACCAACCATAGAGGGGATCTGACGCAGGTATATATTAGGTGAATATGAAAGAACAAAAAAACATATTAATTCGTAGTTATTTATTCATACAACAATGTTATAAGTGAAGACAAAATTATGTTAAGGTTGACTAACCTTACTTCAGTTTTAAGTTAGAGGCCAAAGCTCGAAGGAATACACACCCGTTTATAATCCAATCAGTTTTTGCAAAAATAATATACAAAACAAAGTAGACGTTTCAAAATTATATTAAACGTTACTATAGAATCTGAATATTATACTAACTGAATATTAGTACAAATGTAGAAAATGTTTATTAAACCATATAAAATTAGGTAAACTGAAATTATATCAATAATTCATTATATCATTTCATCGTTATACTAAAAAAAAATATATTAAAAGAAATTAGGTCATGTGATCGTTAGAACTTTTGTTATTATGTCAAATGGTACGCACCCTAGTGTGGGATGTCATTTTGTAGGTCAAAATATTGCGAGTTTGTTAAAAAAAAATCGATTAAGGGATCCGTTTGTGAAATCTTAAGCTTAATAAGATGAGTACGCATGTCCTTGTAAACTTCTGAAACAGATGCGTAAGTCACAACTAATTGTAATTTCGCGTTTTCTGTGATCCTATTTTTTAAAACAAATTTTATTAACAAATTCTTTTCCTGGCAGAGTCGCAATGAGATGTATGTAAGCAGGTTTGGGTATAGAAAAAGAAGGCTACTGCTTGGTTCCCATAGTAAAGGAATAATGAAACAAAATTACACATTAGTAAACTCAAGTAATACACAGCGCTACGTAAACAATAACATGAGCCGTTAATCTAAAGGAGCATACTTACTAAATAATATAAAGGAACATACATACACTTTCAAATCTTAATCCCCGTTTATGAGTACTCATCCTCAGAGCCTCCGTTTTTATTTCAGGAAAAAAAAATAGTAGCACAATAAAAATTAGTCATAATATCTTAAATATTACATTTTAAAACAATTATGCTACCCACTTCATTCTCCACAGGTTTAAATTTAAAACTAGCTATTAACCACTAGTTGTTTAAATATATATGTCGGATATGTCAGGATTTATTCCGTTAGGCTCTTACATCATGTGGGTAGACGGTGGGTTTCGTGCTGTGAAAACAAACTGGGTGCGATACACTGTTTCTAGCAAAACTAACGAATTACTTGAGATTACAACTTAACAACACAATAACACGGGGCACAATGAATCGGGTACAGTTCCAAGACGTTTCAACTCCGCCGCGATCCGACACTGACTGTCGTCCTCTCTTCGACCTGGGTATCAGGGCTTTGTACAAGCACGCAGTGTTAGTACACTGGTTAATAAGTCACGTGATGTCACCACTGCACACTGGCGCGCTTTCTAATTCATTTTATGTCCGTACTAATGACCGGATCCGACATACATATAAACATTATAAGAGAAAAAGCAAATTTGTGTCCATATTTAACATTACGTTATTATATTTAATTATACAATACACAACATACAAAGTCGATTCCCAGCAATAATTTTGGCGTATAGTTACTTAGCTTTATGTACAGAATGCTTGGTTGACGGCTATGTGAAGGGTCTGTTTACACCCTGTATTTTACGTAAAGGGTAGGACTCTGCCAGGGCTGCGGGACTGTTCGAAAGAGATACCGTGGCCCTGGAACACAAAGGGCAAAGAAGGAACATGGATGGGTTTTAGACACTCCCTTCCGCTCCGCCCAGAGTGGAGTGGGGGGGGGGGGTCCTTTGATGATATCACAACCGAAAAAAAAAAACGGATCCAAATAGGTACTGCCAACTCTAAAGCTATGAAGTCGTCATGCATCGGTACTCTTCGACGTCCTCAACATAAACCAGCCCGCAAAAATAACCAACTTCACATATATCGACCCTGGCCTTCACATCATCCGATCCATCACACTGCAAATAAATAAATAAATTATTTTAACCATCATTGTATAAAATATTACTTGTTAATAAAGGTCATTTATATTATTTACATTTTCGTAAGCCCCTACATAACGAGCGTCAGCGTAGACTGCAAACAGGGTGGTCAGGAGAAATACCAAAAATAATTTCGACATTTTAGCGGCTTGTCTGTAAAAATAATCACGATTTTTTTTTAAATTATTACATTAATTTTGATTCTTACCTAGTCGGTTTCTCTAGTTTATGTTGTTCAAGTATAGTGAAGTTAGATCCATGCGATATAATTACGCAGAGAAAAAATTCTTAACTCATTCATTAATCATTTTTTAAGATTTAATGACAACCCTGAAACCTATTTTTGGGTATGGTAATACTTTTTTCAAACTTAATTTTTTTCTTCTCGGTTTGCGCAGTCGCATGGGTCGTATGAAAACTTTTCGGTAAATCAACAAAACCTTTGTGATACTTTCAAAACCCCTAAAAGTTGTGTCAAAAACATTAGTTTTCGTCTAATCGTGAGTGTACTTGTGGATCGGTGCTAGTCGCGTAAATCTTAGATCCCAGCCGAACCGAATTGGAAGGTAATTGTAAGCGAGCCAGGTAAATCTATCGTTAGTACTGGGTGGCTGAAGGTTTTTTTTCGTGAGGGTTCAGCCTTGGAAGACGTCGTTCAGGGAGCCATCAGGTGAATGCCCATTCATAACACACCCCCTTTGTCGTGACGTAAGTTGTCGATTTCACGTTCGGAATATCTCGTATTCATTTTGAAAGTTTACAATCCACTTAAATTTCTCGCTAAATCAATAGTGAACATGAGTAAAAATAATTTCATTCACTATACTTGAATAACATAGACAAGCCCCCGTAGCATGACCACCGTAGACAAGGATTTCTTTGACGGAAAAATCGGCAAAATGACAGATTTTGTCGACATAATGACAGATTTCTTTGCACTATCTGGCATTTTGTCGATTCTTTCGTCAAAGAAATCCTTGTCTACGGTGGTCATGCTACGGGGGTAGAGTACTAAGTAAAAAAAAAATTAAGTCATTATAAATACAGGGTGTAAGGGTCAGCCCTCCACAACTGCATTCAGCTCCTTATTACTGGAATTTTTCTCGATTTTTTTTTATTTTTATTTAGTTATTATTCCTTTATTTCAATGTAAAATTATATCCCCTGTACGCAGCACATTTCTTGTACCGGTCATCTTTAGTATGATATACTGAATTCACCTCATCAGTTTGTGGAGAGCTGTCCCTTACACCGTGCATACGGTTTGAAAAATAAATAAGGATTACATTTTAAAATTATGTCAAACTTTAAAAAAAAAAAATTAAGAGAAAAATGTTTAGAAGTACATACCGGGTCACACTTGGGCAAACACAAAAAAACAACTGTTAATGTTAAAATTGAAGTCCGAGGAGAACTCACGAGTTTTTATACCAAATATCAAGTAGATTTATCCCCCCCCCCTTTTATTAATACCTAATGGTGGAGGACAAAAAAATTAGGCCACCGATATTATAAGTTTTATTCATTAATAACATTTTGTTTTTTTTTTTTTTAATAATAACGTATTATTAAAAATTCCAACGTTCATTTACAATTTTAATAGAAGGTATGTCGATAAAATTATCAAGTGCCATTGTGTCGCTATTTAAAGCTATCTTTATATTTGTATAAATTCGTATACTTCATTTTCACGGTTAAATATGGATCTACGCGAAGCAGAAGTTGTTCGAATCGTGACGTTGTAACAAACTGGAATGTGCCAGCGATATTTCGCTCGTATATTTAAAGTTAGTCGATCAACGGTCCATGAAATCTACAAAAGGTATCTGGACACTGGTTCGCTACATCAGAAGACAGCAGCAAGTCAGCAAGTCTCAGAAACCGTTATCGTTCTGGCGTAGAATTGCAGCACCTGCACAGAGATGTCCGAGATATTAATAGACGGCACGGTTGGCGCAGTGGCTGAGCGATTGGCTGCTGCGCTGCGTGTCGCGGGTTCGATCCCCGCACGGAACAAACATTTGTATGATCTACAGGTAGTTGTTCCGGATCTGGATGTTTGTGTATGTGAGTTTAAATGTTTGTAAACGCACCCACGATACAGGAGATATTCCTAGTGAGGGGCAACTTTTTTTTTCAAAAAAGAGAAAAGAAAAAAGATTAATGTAAGTCATAGGCACTAAGCAGCAAGATTAAACTTTCTCGTGAACACCGCGGAGGTTCAGTTTTGTTCAATATATAAATAATTGTCACTACACCTCGTAAACTTATACTGTCACTTACGGATATCTTCCGTGATTGTTCATTATTTTGAGCTCCCGAAATAAAAAAAAAAAACATAGAAAGCTTGATTTCGGCGAAACAGTATTTTTTATCAGTGAGAATTCGTTTTAATTTTTCTTCTTTATTTTAACTTTCTCACGTATCGCTTAAATTAAATATATTTTCTTAAATTAATTTGTTCTATTTAAAATTAAATTATTTCAATTAATAATCAACAAACAAATATAAAAAATATTCCAAAAGATATTATCTTCGAACACAGCCGATTTAATAGGTGGCTTAATTTTTTTGTCCGCCAGTGTATATCATAATTTAATTTAATTTATGTTTTATCGAAGCTAAGGAGTTTTTTTTGTTAGCTTCTTAATTATCAAACTTGACTTTGACGCAATTACTGACCTTGACTTTTGTATGCCGAGGCGCCTTTGACTGCCGATAAGAGTTTTAAAGGTATTTCTGTTTCACCTCTCTATTGTATTGATGCAGCATTCCTTGATTCGTTAGAATATGTATAATAATAAAACGAAGTTAAAAGGAAAACTATCACAGCTAAGTAGGCTTTACAATTTTACGAGTAATAGTCGACCAACTTATAAAATGTACTTGGGTAACATATTTTCCTAAACATAATTTGTGGGAGAATAAGTTTTTCAACTGCAAATGTAAGTTTGTTCTTTTATTATTACAATAAAAGTCATCGTTCGAAGGCAAACCGGACCAAAATTATTCTGCCGTTTTCGGCGTACTCATATTTGTACATTATAATCGTTAATTCGACACATCAAGTACTTGGGCCTACCGTGACATCTTATAGCGTAACATCAAGCCTGTAATCCTCGAAGGGTCAAGCAGAGGTGTACCTGAGGGTACATCCACATTTCGCCAGTTATGTTTCAGTCGTATGTAATACGGGTGAGTCTATTGCCATTAACCCGGCACCAATCTAGACTTCGTGGTTGTTATCTGATTGAAAAACAAAAGAACACTTTTTCTGACCTGGTAACCGAACCCAGGAGCTCATGTTCAGCAGTTGCCCCTGCGACTAACAGACCAACGAGTCAGTCTCTTATTTATAGCAGTATTGTTATAATCTTTTTTTGGTGTGGGAAAGAGACGAAGCTAGACGTCCTGTATAAATCCGTCTCTTTCTCCCACTCAAGAAATACTGGTACAAGATTTGGTGGTACTTACCCTGTTGGCAAGATCGTCAGACTCCAAGTAACGTACCAATTATCACATAACGGCTTAAGTGTTAGGGTCGAGTAGCTCTATTAAGATGGAGTTCAAGTTTCATACAATAACGTGCCTAATAATATTATAAGTAATACTAAACTGGTCTTCGGAACTTGGAGGAAATGCCGGAGGCACAGAGTACACGAGACGGTACGACTATTGAATTTATGAAGTTCTCGTTGAAGTTTTTGTGAGAAAAAATATTACAAGTACAAAATAACAGAGAGCGGAGTTATTGCATATTATTATGCGTACAACCGAAAATCCCAATGAATTTGATTTTGACCATTCAAGAAATTCCGCAATTAACATCGCATATTTGCATCGCTTTTTTTTTTTGTCAGACTAATTCTTAAAATATTTGAAACAATAAATTAGATATTTCCTTTAAAATCTTTTGGATTGTTATAAAACCGGCCAAGTGCGTGTCGGGCCACGCACAATTTAGGGTTCCGTAGTTGCCCATCAAAATATGCGGACTAACTAAACTGATTCGCTAGAAGCATTGATAATACTCCGTCTCGTTCGTCGATCGTCTTTGTTCCGAGATGTTATTGTGGCTTGTTTGATGTACCAAAATGGTTTTTGCGAACAGATTACTTGGTAGCAGAAATTTCTTCATGTGAGGGGTCTGGACACAAGCCGTTTGATATCTTCTGTAAAACGACCAATCTCTTCTAACTTTTGGTTAGTTTAAACCACAATTGTTTCTGTATCATCATCGTCTGCCTAGCCTTTTCCCAACTATGTTGGGGTCGACTTCCAGTTTAACCGGATGCAGCTGCATACCAGTATTTTACATGGAGCGACTGCCTATCTGACCTTCACAACCCAGTTAGTACTGGGTATTACGATACGCCTTGGTAAGACTGGTTGTCAGACTTTCAGGCCCCTGACAACCTGTAACGACTGTCAAAGATCTACAAATGACAGCCGGGACCAACGATTTAACGTGCTTTTCTACTTAGGCATTACAGGATTTATTAAATGCATATATACAATTGTTTCTGTATACATATCTATGCATTAAATAAATCCCGTAATGGTTTAAGGGCAAAGGCCTACTTCTCTCTTTTCCACACACGTCTGTGCTCTGCCACTGTCGGTCAGCTCCTTTGATGGGAGCCAGGCTCGTCACTTATTTCTGATCTTTGTTCATCACATGAAGAAGTGTTGCTGGTTGGGAACGTGTTGAAAGTGTACAAAAATGGAGGGACGAGAAAGATGTCTATCGAATCGGACATTTTTTTATTATAACCGTACCTGTTTCTGGTAGCGAATGCTTGCCAATGAGTGCATCGTGTTAAAAAAAAATGGTTTCAAGATCATTCTTCTTCTTAGCATGTGGATAACATTATGTAATGACATAACATCATCATCATGCCTGTAATTCCCGAAGGGTTAGGCAGAGGTGTACTTAATAGTACACCCAGATTTCGCCAGTTATGTTTAAGTCCCATGTAATAGGGGACGAGCTTAATGCCATCAACCGGGCACAAATCCTGACTCCGTGGCTGCCACTAAAAATTCCTGATGGATCCGAATCCAATAACTTTTTGCCCAACCTGGGAATCGAACCCAGGACCTCATGCTCATCTGTCGCGCTTACGATGACTAGTCCAATGAGGCAGTCAGTGTTATCACTAGTGTCCATCAATTCATGTAGCGTGCAACTTTGCAGGCATTAGGACACTTAGGTCGAGATATAAATTATGCCTGACTCGTCATTATTCCTACACGTCATCGAAAAACAAAAGATCACGATTCGCAACTGTTTCAAATTTCCGATTCGTCATCGGTACTAAAGTACAGTCATAAAAAATCCGTACTATTCCTGCACTTAAATGAGAACGAAATCCAAAGCAAGCCTCATTTTAAAACCTCCCTTTACATCGATAGTGTATTCTTCACACCTCTTAACTAACAAAGCTTCAAAATCATTATTCCAGACTCCGTTCAAGTTTAGACATTCTACAACGAGGGTCTATCGGCGCCCACCTCAAACTACTGTCAACAGTGATTAATCTTAATTCACCTTGGAGTGGGGTTCCGTAGCGAATAGTTTTGATTAGGATGTGCTCGTGAAGATGGGTTCGAAAGGCCGGGAAAAGTTTTGGCGATGGGTGATTAGTTGACGTTGATATGGAGGTTTTAAATTTTTCGGATGCTGGATTGAAGAAGAAGCATTTTTTAATGGTTTTCGTTTACATATAGTATAGTAAAATTAATCGTATCGTATCGTCGTTATTTTTGTTCTAAGTGCAGAATGTGTTAATAGTACCAAGTTGAGATCAACGCACAC
The DNA here is from genome assembly GCA_910589295.1 of Noctua janthe. Taxonomy (NCBI): domain Eukaryota; kingdom Metazoa; phylum Arthropoda; class Insecta; order Lepidoptera; family Noctuidae; genus Noctua; species Noctua janthe. Next base: position 2,598,429 of record OU342556.1, on the reverse strand, counting down.
GTATGTATGTGTCGGATCCGGTCATTAGTACGGACATAAAATTAATCGCAATCACGCGACCTACTTGCAAATCTACCCACACCTACAGCGCCCTTCTACAGAGTCATGATGTTTTGAGCTAGCAGAAAGGACAACATGCAGTGTCTGATCACATCGGAGTAAAAACATCCCGGAACTGTACCCGATTCATTATGCCCAGTGTTATTGTGTTAAATTGTAATTTCAAGTAATTTGTTAGTATAATAAAAGCAGTGTACCCAGTGTGTTTTCTTTGCACGTAAAACCCATCTGCTGCCCACATTTTTTCATTGATTTCCGATCCTAATGGAATAAATCCTGACCATCTGACATATGTATGTGCAAATATTGCACGATATCAGCATCACCTCCACTGAAGTCTTCATTCATCATTAGAAATTAGATTCTTTCTTTGAATTTTCATACTGCAACATAGTAACTATAAGCATCGTATTGGCGTCGCCCCGGCTTGGGTGATATACAGCAAACCTTACAGTGAGAGGTCAACTCCGTCATCGACCACCGGTTGACGAACTATGCGGTGAGGATGATGGGATAGCTCATCTATAAATCTTTATAGCTTTTACCTTGAAGAATACCCTTATTTCTGTTTTCAATGCTGGTAAGTGTGTTATTATTTCGGTGTTAGGTGTGTCGAAAATTTCAAAATGGAAAACCGGAAATCTTGAAAACCTTTTCCCACGGCATCCAGGAAAAAAATACATTACCAGTAAGATATACATAGGGTAGCCATATAATACGGATCAGTCGGACCAAAATACGGGCCGACCGAGTACCACTCTAGAGGGTTGAAGAGTCATCGCAATGCGATTCTAACAGTTTTATGTTGAAAAGGAAAATACTACAAAAAAATGGACGAATATTTTTTTTATGAAAATACATACATCTACGGGAAGGGTCGTGTTTGGTCAAGATTATGTTAGATATCGTTGCAGTATATTTTTATTTAGTTTGAATTTCGGTTTTTTGTTTATCTTGGTTTTGTTGATTCAATTTAGATCTACGCCGTTTACTTTTAACTCACGAAAAAAAAGAGGAGGTTTTCAGTTGGTGCGTAGGTATTCTTCCATACATCTGAAAGAAAATGTATGTGGTAAACAAATTTTATTTTAAAATTTAAAATAGGTGATTCAGAAAATTTCTTACGAAACCTGACTGGCTAATCATCTTTTTACGACTTGAACTATTGTTGTATACTAAGGACAAGATCTATATGGCGTGTTTCGACTTCGAAATACATTATTTCTATTTCGTTCTCGCATTGGTAGTTTGATATTATTTTGTGGGACAGTGACAGGAATAACGCTTTGGGAAAGTTCGTGACAGGTTATATTTATAAATCTTGGCTTTAGTGATGATGATGATGGCATCTAGCCGATTTCAGCCACAGCGACAGTATTCGATGGTTTTGGTGTGCTGCTCTTTTATATGCTCTCAAGTGAACATATACAACTTTGGTCGAAAAACTCCGAGCACAAAGCGGACATGTTAGAACGTGAAAGAGAAAACACATAAACATTTCGGCATCGACTCACAAGAAAACATCTTTTCTTCACCCGGATACATTGCCACAACTCCAGACACAGAACGAACTGTTAAAAAACATCTAAAGAAAAAGTTCAGTCATCCAAAAACATCCGTTCCATCCATTAGCCAAAGAGGTTTTCAGTAAACAATGTCCCTCTGATATGACATCGTATATCGTTGGATCTCTATAACTGGCCTCACAAGTAAAAACACAGTATCCCAATAATTCTGTTTTTATTTTCTGTATCTGACAGCTTGAAACATATCGTATCAGAAAGATGTAAAAACTAAAAAAAAAAAACTTGGAGGTTTTTTTTTAAATAAACCAGTTACAGGCAATTTTGAATTGTCAAGGTCAAAGTAGTCTGTTTCGGGAGGTTCCTGCACCGAATCGGGCGGGAGGAAACGCCCGGGTGTTTCCACTGCGAGGATCGTCCGGAGGACACGGTGGAGCACACCGTGGAGGTCTGCCCCGCTTGGGCGGAGCACCGCCGTGTCCTCGTAGTGGCGATTGGCGGCGGCGATCTCTCGCGTCAGGCCTTAGTTCAAGCCATGGTCCGGAGCGAGAGGGAATGGGAAGCCGTCACCTCCTTCTGCGAAGCAGTCATGCTAGTGAAGGAGGTGGCGGGACGTGAGAGAGAAAGAACCTCACGTCCCAGTCGCCGCGGGAGACGCCCTGGGCGTTGGGGGTCACGTGGTGGCTCCCGGCCACCGTAGGCGCGGGCCTGTGGACGGCGAGTTATGGGCCAGCTCGCCGTCCGGCCGTCTTATGACGACAGGCCGTGTCGACGGCGCGGTCGTGTTCCACGCGCGCCTCAAAGAGATGTCAGCAAATAAGTAGGGGTCCGCAAGGGCCGATGCCTGCCAGGGCTGCGGGACTGTTCGAAAGAGATACCGTGGCCCTGGAACACAAAGGGCAAAGAAGGAACATGGATGGGTTTTAGTCAGTACAAGTCTGACACTCCCTTCCGCTCCGCCCAGAGTGGGGGGGGTCATTTGATGATTTCCCATCCGGAAAAAAAAAAAAAAAAAAAAAAAGGTCAAAGTAGTCAAGTAAGTCCGTACTAATCAAAATAACGAGATCTTTATGGAATTATTAACAAATGAACACTTTAGAAAAAGAGACAGTCAGTCCATGTTAAATACTTGTGTCTTGTGGCATCCGGTGAGACTGGCCACCGACCCCAACATTGTTGGGAACCGGCTATGCCAGATAGAATTTTTCTTAGTAGAATAAATTTTCATCATTAACAAATTTAATATTTTCTAGAAACATACTTTTGTTGGGTTACCGCCTCTTGGCGTGCGGGAGGCCTTCATATTTTTTTCAAAACATCCAGTCATCCACCTTTCCGTACCGTGCCCGGTTGCCTTTCGTCCCGGATTATTGTATCCTGTATCTGCTTGGGCCGTTTGTTTTTTAGGGTACCGTAAAGAGGATCAATCTAGTTTATCGTCGTGTTGATATTATTTAGTTCTGAAGGACGATGCAGGTACGAATTTCCAGAAAAAAATTTACAAGATTCGTGTGTTTATTTATATTTACGTCACGAGGTTTAAAGGATTTATGGTCAACTAGCTTTTGCCCGCGACTTCGCTCCCGTTAGTTTAGAAATTAACAATCAATTCGGGTTGTACTCTGCTTGTAATAATATAATTCAATCATGATTCGAAAAATACGTGGCGCCATCTATTGTCATAAACGTTAGAACGGACAAGTACGTTATTGTCGTTTTCCTCGGGAACAGTACTTGTTTTCGGGATGAAATGCACCTTATGTTCGTTTCTGTACATCTGACAACGTATATGCAAAATTTCAGAATTTCACGCCTAAACCACTAAACCGATCGTTTAGTGGTTTAGGCGTGAAAAGGTAACAAACAAACAAATAAACTTCGCATTTTTAATATTAGTAAGGAAGTAAGGATAAGGATTATAATATTAGTAAGGATTATAATTTTATTAAGCCACATAATTCCAAATTTTTAGGGGAGTTTTTGTACGTTGAGTTGTAAGTTCAGAACACAACTATTTTAAGTTTCACAAAGCACTTAACTTGTGTTCACTCTCAACAAAAGGCTTTACTAAGGCTTTGAGCAGAAAAAACTTGAAAACCATGAACTTTGAACTTTACGTTAATTAAAACTAATATTTCCATCCTAGAATTTTTGTTCAATAAACCTAAAGGTCAGCCAGCGTCGTTATTGCGTAACGATTTTGCAACTGTAGTAGATTTTATTTCGACGGTTATTCTAACACAGTTGAGTTTACATAACATTGGAATACATATAACAGAATAGAATTATAATTTATTGTACAGTAGACCTCAAAAGTGCAGTACCATGCTAAAGATTACATTGCTATGAACTGTGCGAGCGCGATACAGCAGTGTGTGTGCGTGTGCGTGTATGAGTGATGTCTCAACATTCTACACATAACACACACTAATGAACTGTCGTCACACTACGCGAAATAGCATTATATTTCTGTTGCATTTAGAATACACATCATAGTGATGACCTGTTCTTACCATTGCATTGTTAAAATTCGCGTAGTATTAACATGGGTTGGTAGCTGTTTGGGCTGAGCATGGGTTCACGATCAATGAAGTCCAAGTTCGAATCCATGTTATTACAATGTGTGGCTGTTTTTTGTTTCTTTGAAACCTTAATTATATTTGTATTTTAAGCAGAAAGTCGTTAGGTATTTATGTTTATTTATAATATAGTCATGCTTATTATTTATTTTTTATAAGAAGGTAAATATTAGATAGTTATTGTATTATTATTTAACCTCATTAATTGATTTTTATTTTATGTTTACGGTGTTGGAAGGTGGAAATAAAAAAATCATGCTGAATGATAACATGTTTATTCGTTTTGTTTATTTATAAAATTAACAAACTTTTATGAGAATGTGACGTAACATTCCTATCTAGGCAAAAAAAAGTTCTCTTATCACCGTTCATAAGATTTTTTGTTGTATACCCACTTAGTCAATTCATAATAAGAATAACATAACACGGAAAGGATATTCTAATAACACAAATATGATTGTTGATACCCGGGTTATATATATCAGTATTCAGCAGAGTTAATTGAGTACTAATATATGAGTTAGACTTTATGAACGTGTTTTTTTAATGTAACGTCACATTGAATGTATTGAGGTTATAGCTTAAGTGTTCATTTTCTTGACGAAAAGAATATTGAAACTAAACCCCAATTTAAGATCATTAAATTTAAAATTTATTTCTTATTTTATTTTTTTTTTATTTACGGTTATGTTAATATTACTAAATATTTAGTTACCCGGTCTACTTATTAAATTAAGTATTATTATTTTTTCGCCATAAATTAAGTCTTCCTTTTGGCAAGACTTGAAAGTCTTCTCGTCAGAAAATACAGTCACCTCTCAGTTAAAATGTAAATAATCTCGAGCAAAACGTAGTCTTTCCTCCCTGTGTTTTTGTGTCAAAAATGGTTTTTAGCTGGCTTCCGATGATGTAAACCTTCAGCATGGACTGCATGGCGAACAGTCTGTAATGTAGTATCCAATTGCTCTGCAAACATTATAGTTGGAATGCAACCATTTGTTTCATATTCTTCCACCATAAAACGTCGTCGGGTTAATAAGCGGCGGCCTTTCACTTCTTAGACGACTCTTCAGACTACCTTCTTCCTCAAACCTCTTTACCCAACGGCTAACAGAATTTCTAAAAAAAAACAAAATATGATTACACACTTGCAACTAGCAATTTATTTAATAATAAGAAAATCACACACCACAACTATCATCATAATAATTATAATTTTTAAAAATAACTTACACATTTTAAGCCAGTTTCAGTTGAAATTTGAGAAATATTAAGCCCATTTTTACGCAAAGTGTCAATATTTGCTTTGTCATCAATACTAATATTAGCTTGCATCTTGAATAAAGACAATCAAATAATACGCTAATCGTAATAATAACACAAACGCTCGTAACAAAGTTCACCAACTAACAACGTCATAACTAACTACTTTGTTCAATCCAGAAGTTTATTTTGTTTCACATTCACCCTCATCTTTTTTGTTAATAATAAGTTCCAACTAATATTTAGAAAAACATATCTCATCGGGTCTAACGTATCATTTATAATTAAAACACAAAAAGTGTAATGTCACTTGGGTTCGAACGCAGACTATACTGTGCGAGACATTTTATCTATAGCGTTAACCGCTAAGCCAGATAGACACATAATTGTTTGTTTGAAATTAAATATCACTAACTTAATACTCCGTCGCGACATGACAGGCTTGTCACTAAGGCAAATGGTCATTATATCGCACTCTTTCTGACTAGATAATTATGAAAGAGAGCGATATACGAGATCGTGTATGTGTGCAAAATGTTTGTTATGGTAAAAGGTCGTAAGTGCGACTTGTTTTGATGCGATCGTTTTGTGAAACTGCTACTGCACTTATGGTCTCTACTGTACCTACACCAAAATTGAAACACGACTGTTATACAATATTGCTAATATTATGGTAACAATGGCGATCATATCGCTGAGAGATATTGACACACATACATTAATATAACATCAGGACTGTAATGTAATGCATGTGTGTGCCCGAAGCTTTAGGTAGAATTATACACCTACGCAATTGCATTATTGGTTGGGTATTTTTGTTTGGTAGGTTTTGAGTGTACAGTCAAAGGCCATAAGTCCAGTAGCATCTCAATATTCATGTTCGCCCGCACGGTTCTGCGCATAAATTTGTGTGTGATGTTTCAATGCAAACAATAAAACGTCATAACTTTAAAATTTCTAAAATTAAACCTAATAATTGTGAGATTATGAATGTGTATCAGGGGAATGTCCATTTTTGTGCTTCAAATATTCAACATTTTTATCTTTTATACAAACAACAAAATAACGAATAACCTATTGTCACCGTAACTTACTGCCTGCAAGGTCGGCTTTGCAATAATCAACTATTCATTCCCAAATCAACACCACCTCCAAACGAAGTTTCCTAAAACTTATAATCTATTCGGTCCATATTTTATAATACCCCACGGAGTTAAAACTTACAAGTTAAAGCGAGTTAAGAAAGGCCAAAGAACCCATCACAAGGAACTTATCTATAGATATGCATAGATATACTTTTATAAAGAAACATTTTCTTTTTGAACAAAAGGTACGGCGTACGTTGACCTCAATCTCACACGTTATTGGTAATTAGATCTACGCTAGAAACTCCTGAAAATACGTTTTCTCTCTATACACCGTGTTCTTCACGTTATCAATAAACTTTGGCAAACGCTTCTATAGCTTTTACAAATCCAATCTTACAAAGGAAGTAGTACTTAAAAAAGGCTTCGTTGCAAAGATATTTGTAATTTCATTTAATGAAATTTAATTGATCTGCGCAGTAAGAAAGGGTCTTAAATTTGGCATATGTTGCCGCTTAGTGCTATTAAATTATCAAATGCTATTTGCATTTCATTTGCACGTACGAGAGAAACCCGAGAGTAAATAAAAAATAAGAATTCATTATTGTGTCCATAATAAAAAAATGCTTATTTCCGTGGTCTGAACATCAGGTCGAAGTTTATGTATATCGTCCGGAACACGATGTATATGGTTATCCTAATTACTACCTACCTACGCTGTAACCAATTGCAATTATAGGAAATGCTTTAAAAAATAGGTAACAAACAAAGTACCTATTATACTGCATGCTCTTCTACTACTACTTCTACAGTGTTTAAACAAATTTAGACATCTTATCTTATCTTAACAAAATGGATGTTGAAGAGGTTTTAGTTATTCTTTTTAAATCATTTGTATCAGAAAAATCTGGAACAGGAGTTAGTAAGAAAAGAAGACAAAAACCCTACTTGTGTAGTAGGTATAGTCGAGATAGGCGTTCATTCATCCAAATAATTTCTCGTATAGCATACTAGTGCGAAAATTGTATCCTTATCGTACCATACAACAATCAATGTATCCACTGCACAGGATGTTGAGTTTGCCTCTCTGAAATCCTGTGGGCTATCCACCACGCGGACTCAGTGCTGGTTGGTGGACGTCCCTTGTCTCTGTATTTTTTTTTTTTAAACCTTTTCCCACACTAGGAATTTCTCCTGTATCGTGGGTGCGTTTACAAACATTTAAACTCACATACACAAACAGCCAGACCCGGAACAACTACCTGTAGGCCATACAAATATTTGTTCCGTGCGGGAATCGAACCCGCGACACGAAGCGCAGCAGTCAATCGCTTCGCCACTGCGCCAACCGTGCCGTCGTCGTTTTATTCTAAGATATGCTGATTACGGTTTACTGCACAATTTCAAGAGTAGTAGTTTTTTTTGTTAGCCTGTTTGTGTGTCCCACTGCTGGGCAAAGGCCTCCCCTTTCTCTTTTCTCTCTGTTCTGTGCGATATCTGGGCATGTTGGCCCCGCAAACGAGATCAGATCGTCACACCACCTTAGCCGCGGTCTACCTCGACGGCGATTTCCTCCGACAGGCGTCCAGTGGTTGACGGTCGTTGCCCATCTTTCCGGGCGCATTCGTGCACGTGGCTAGTAGTTAAGAAGAGTATTAGTGATGACAATAATTTACACAAAGTTAGGCGACTGCCTACATAGTTTAGATCTTCAAAATCTATAGTTCAGTACCCGATACGAAGTTGATGATGATATTTCTTGCATACCAAGTAATCCAATGGAATACATTTGTATCTTTCCCTTTGTTTCGTAAAGATTCAAAAGCACTTTGTGAAGTTAGAGAGACGAATAATGTTCTATAGAAGTGCTGTGAGGTAGGTGCTGGGGTAAGGGCTGGTTCAGAGAGGAGTTCTTCTTCTTAGCGTGTCGATGGCAAATTTTTATTATATATATTTGGCTCAAAATTCAGCTACGCAAATTCCGCTCGCTGACGCAGTCATAAGATCGTCAAGAGAGGGAAAGATAATCTGTCCAGATGGGAGTTCATGGTCGGCTCAGATCTCAAATGTGTATGCGGCGTGTCTCCACAGACAATGGCCCATCTTCCATCTTGCGCTGCATGCCCTAACACCAGAGGGGAGTTGGAAACTGATGAATGTTACAATAATCTCTTTTAAGGAATTAAGATGTCCTAAGCGTTTCGTTAAAAAACGATTTTTTAACGAACATCGCGCCTGTAATCCCAGTAGGGTAAGGCAGAAGTGTACCTAATAGTGCACCCACATTTCGCCAGTTATTTTTAAGTCCCAATTAACAGGGGGTAAGCCTATTGCCTTCAGCTGGGCACAAACCAATCCATGGCTGCTACTGAGAAATTCCAGATGGAACACACAATAGCACTTTGCTGATCATCTTTCGCGCTTGCGACCACGAGGTCACCAATTGTTGTTATTTGAACTAATTATGGAAAGATTTTAAGATTTAATTATTAACCTCTGACAGTAACTTAATATAAACCCTATTGTAACTAAAATAAAGGTCACTGTTAGTTTGACAATGATGCAACAGCAAAGGTTAAATAGATAGAAGGACTAAATATACAATACAAAAGTTTACAGACACACTTACAATGTGGCCAAAATACGACGACAAGTTGCAGGTAGCTTAAAGATGGGCTAAAGACAGGCGTTGTGTTGTATTGCTAACTTCAGCCGTATCTCTTTACATTCTGTTCACATTTTCTTCAGAAAAAGGAACAGTAACTCAAAGTCTCAAAGTAAGATACGAGCAGCTAGGCTCTCGATCGTTTACTCTGGTGTGAATTTGAGCAAATTTTGCTCTTTACAGATTTTGGACTATTTTTTAATTCTGCAAGTTGTTTTATATCTTTATAATTCTCCCGAACAAAACTAGCATGAAAGGTTTAAGAATTTTAAAAACAGTCTGTAGGGTTAAAAGTCCAAAATCTTTGAATCCCAGAATTAGATTTTTTAGTTTAAAACAGAGGATTTCTTGTTTAATAACATAAATAAAACAAATGCCCCACCTATATTATTCATCAATGCAAAACGTGCAAGGTACATAGTTACCATACCACTGTTAAACCCACGATGGTTTGTGTGGTATGATTGTGTTTGTTTATTAGTGTAAAAGTGAATAATGAAATATGTCGTTGACACAAACCCAGCTCAGTGGAACACCCGTCTGAACCTACCCTTACGAACTCCGCTCCGCTCCCGTTGTTTGCGAAGCTATTAATCTCAGTGCAACTCCAGCACATACAGCGAATACCTCCCGATCGTAACTAATTGAACTGCAAGCTATTTTTAATGAGTTGCCCTCATTTTGATAGATTTACACCCACTTTTTTGGAAGGGTATTTTGTTGTCAAGGTGATATTAATTTAAGGGGTAAGTTTTATTGGGTAAATTGGTTTCAATTTTGGGTTGTATTGGAAGAAAAAATGTTGCCGTAAAACTAAAACTATCCCAAACTGTAACTACAGCTCTCCTAAATTGTAGTCATTTTCAAAAGTCATCTGCCTCGCTTTTTCGAGACTGAGACTGTCGAAAGATCTAAAAATGACAGCCGGGACCCACAGCTTAACGTGCTTCCGAGGTACGGAGGAAACTCGGTATGTAATGGGTGGTCAGCCATCCTCGGACTAACCTAGATAAGCACGGCTTAACCTAAAGATCAAACCGAGTGGCTGTTATTATTTAGCCAAGAGTTCCACCAGTCATTGTCACGAGTAATTATTATTTGATTTTAAACTGCTTTCGACATCACCCAATTACAATGGCAAACCTGGACCCCGGTGGGCTGGTCTGCGGTCACTTTAAGAGCACCTTTACTAGCTCCAAAAAACGAACGCCTGTTGTTCTGCTATTATCAATTTTCTTTTCGAACGCCTTACTACGTTCTTTAAAAACGTTTCGCACCGCGTAGAATAGGAAACCTTAGGAGAACTTCCACGTGTTTCTTATAACATCGAATTAATCCTATCATAATAAGACCAAAAAGAGTCTATTACAACGAAAAAGTTTATCCTTGAACATCCTAAAAATAATAATATTATCCCCGTAACAAACAAATATTACATAAATGAAATCTAGAGCACACGTGGAAGCTCACTTTATTTTCCCATTTTATATTTTGGTAGAAGAATAAAGTATAACTCAGCGGACAATCATGGCGTTTATTTGAAGCATAACGCGGACACACGCTCAGTTCCGCATCGTACTCATCAGATGTATCTTAACAAAAGTATTAAAACTAACGTAAACGTGGCAGTGTGTTCAATTTGTTCGGGGTTGTGGCATATCTTCCTCTCCTATACTTTTACTTCGATGGTCGTCCCAGTATTCAGCCCCTTTCTAGACATATTTTCATTATTCACACAGTCCATCCATCGTTATTTTTGGTACATCCACTGTATCTTCAGCAATCTGATTACCAACGGAACTGCTATCGGTCGGATTGCCTACTGTAGAATATTGTTATCGCCAATTCCAAGGAGCAATGTATCGGGTCCGTACGGCATAGATCAGTCATCATCTTCCTTCCTTGTCCCATGTTACTTGGAGTTTTTGTCTTCCATTTTCCCCTGTCAACCGTCACGCAATCATTAATACCTTTTTCCATCATATCGTTTCTGACAATAATTCATTCATCGTTTCCTTGAGTTTCTTCTTCCTCTCCATCCTTCAACATTTATATTCATCACTCTTTTAGTCACATGCGATTCGTCCTTCCTCATTACATGTCCATACCTAGACAGTCGATTCCCTTTCAACGTTTATGTAACTGGAGCAACTTTCAAACTTCAACAAATATACTCATTCCTAATTTTATCCATTTATTTATTTATTTAACACTTCAAGCACAAAAGTACAGAGGCGGACTTAATGCCATAGGCATTTTCTACCAGTCAACCTTTGGGCCAGCCATCCATTCTTGTCACGCCACACATATACCTCAACATTCTCATCTCCGCTACTTGCAATCATTTTCCATCCATCTTCTTTACAGCCCAGCATCAGTGGATGCAATTATATGACTTATTATCAGCAAGTATTTTGTAAAATCCGTTTGATGAAATTCGTCCGATCGAAGAGGTACTGTGAACGCTTACCTTTACGCTTTGGAATATAGCTTACCTCTGCCTATATAATATAGAATTTGTAGATTTCGGATCAGTTTTATATTGATTAGAAACTGGTATCAAATAATGAATGCAAAAAATAATGCTGAAAATTAGGGACAAAACTGCTGTTTGTTCATTTTAAATGTTAAGGAATTAGAAGTTTTACTACTGTTTACTAAAATCTACACAACCATCACAAGCTAGCATTTCGAGACAAAAACTCTATCTGGAAGTTCAGAAATCGTGGACATACAAATACTATAATAAAATATAATCTGTCAGTGTTCAATGTCCGCAGCAAGTCCGTACCAGTTTTCCTGATCCTTGAAAGTATTACCTAACTAAATACTACCAGGATCAACTTTACAGCTCCATTCAAAAATCATAAACCTAACAAATCTCGTGCTTCTTGGCTAACAAACAATAGCGACATAAAATGAGATGATAAAGTGTCGCCTAAAGATTTGTTGATAATCGGAGTCATAAAAGATGTCTTTTGTACCTACATTGTTATGTCGCTTCTGTGCAAACTACTTGAGATTATAATTTCCATATTACATTGTGGAATAAGACATTGTAAGATGTTAGTAGATGTCGCTAAGTTTGGATGTGGTAGGTTAAGCCTTCTGCTTTTCGAGATCCTACAGGATTGCGAATACCTTCACATCAAAGCACATTATGCCAAAAAAATAGTTTAATCACTGCAATAATTTTTTTTAACAACATACCAAAAGAATTAAGAGAACTCCCTTTAAAATATTTGAAATCCAAATTACATAAATAGCTTGTTGACAATTGTTTTTATAGTGTAAAAGAATTTCTTGATTAAAAAGTATGCGATAGGCTTCTGAGTTCTTTAAATTGTTTTTTTTTTAAATTATTCTTTCATTAAAAGAGTCTATTATTGTTATTTTTATTACCTAGACATATAATAATATAAATATTTACTTTTATTGTTGTTGTAATAAAATTCTATGTTTAAGATGTTCTAATATTTGTATGCCATTTTATGGCGAAACATGTAAATTCACAAACCTATAAGACCTTAATGTACCATGTTTTTACACAAATAAAAATATTCTACTCTTTCTTAGATGTCAATATCTGTGTGTCATGGTCAATGGACGAGTGGATTACTATTTAAAGTCTATTATAAATAATTCAGCAAATTCTTCGCTTTTTTACTCTGGATCAGTTTATTTTTAATGCTGGTTGGAGCTATATAATAGTTGAAAGGGGTCTCAACTATGAGCTTGGTCATAATTATTTAAGTATTATTGTTTTAACTATAGCTATTATAATTTATTATATTTTTTTTTAACGTAACTTTACTGTTTATATTGTTTTATTATATGTAGCACCGTATTGGACTTGGTCTGTAATGTGGCTATAATTTGGTGGTAAATAAATAAATAATATTTTTTGTAGAGTAAGCGGCACGTCTGCAGTTAGAAGCAAGATAATAAAGGTTCCACTGACTGGCGACCTACAGTACTTTCACATTCAGTCTTAAATATTATTCATCAACCCGTCTGTCAAGTGTTTGAAATTATAATTGGGTTATGCAAGAAGGACGCATATCCACCCACCGACTTTGCGATTTATTCAAAATACAAAACACTTAAAATACCGCATCCAATTTCTCATCGCTCCATAACCAGCTAACGTGTTTGGTTTACGCGGCAAGTTTCATTATTATTCAGTTCACAATCTGCGATGCAACGCTTAACTTGAGCACTTTCCAACTCAAGGTAAACGTGGCCCCATAGCTGCTGAGGGCCAGGTCAAAGCGGAGTGAGCGGAGCAGTACGGAGATATGCAAGATTTGACCAGTCGCAGGGGAGACGAGAGACGCTATGTAGATTTCAACCAATGTCATCATCACATAACATGACGCCTGTAATCCCCGAAGGGTAAGGTAAGGTAACCCTGTAGTTACCTAATAATATTCTCTAGTTATGTTTTAAGTCCCAGGTAATAGAGGGCGAACCTATTGGTATCAAACGAGCACAAATTTAGGCTCCGTGGCTGCTACTGATAAATTCCCGATGGAAAACTCAATAACACGTTGCCCCACCTGGAAATCGAACCCAGGACTTCATGCTCAGCAGTAGTTCTTGCGACCACTACTCACCATTTCTGCCTGGAATCATTCACTGCTGGGCATAAGCCTTCCCTTTCTTCTGCCACACTTCTCGATTCCATGCGTATATTGTTAACCTAATGTGCTTTTGTTGGCTTAGTCGAACAACGTAAATTCTTAAAATGCCTATCATTCTACAAATGCCTAAATCTTAAAATGCCAATTCGTAAATGGACTAATTCTTAAAATGGCCAATTCGTAAAAGGACTAATTCTTAAAATGGCCAATTCGTAAATGGACTAATTCTTAAAATGGCCAATTCGTAAAAGGACTAATACTTAAAATGGCCAATTCGCAAAAGGACTAATTCTTAAAATGGCCAATTCACAAAAAGACTAGTTCTTAAAATGGTCAAATCGCAAAAGGACTAGTTCTTAACGTGGGGCACACCCAAATACTCCAAAATATTTAATTCCGAATTTCGATGTTCCGATTTTCAAAAGTCCGAATTTCATAATACCTAAAAATTTATTTTAATGTTCTTAGCCATCTTTCGGCCAAAATTATTCTACATCGGCCATCTTCGCGTTTAACCATATGGCCAAGGTGATTAGTCGTTTCCCGCACATCTCTTCTCCGCTCCGCTCGTCTCCGCTTTTGTGGAAACAGGGCGCTAGTAAAACGTGTCTACGGGTGCCAATGGGCGTTCAGGGCTCGATTTTCTATACTTTAACATAAAATAGGGAGTCCAAGTTTAACTTGCTTTGAAATTAGATTATTGTAGGTTTGTTTATTGTTGTTAGTATTTTGATGTATTGGTTATTGAGTTTGAACTATACTACAGACAAGAGAAGGTTTGAATTTGTGTGTCCGGCCGTGTTAAGCTATCATCGTGGTGAATAAGATTTTCATTTATGAATCACAGAATCTATTTGTCTATTAAAAGAATGATAAAGAAAGATTTTCAGTCTTGATCCCGGTTTGCGATCCAATGAAAACGTTGCAGCTTTAGTACCCAATCTTAAAAAGCATACAATGCAGATTTTTTATTGGGTACTTGTAATAAAACGTGATTCAAGTGTTCTCAGTTTATTTCAAATGCTGTTTTCAGCACTGACTTATTGAAAAAGAGAGATAAGCCTGCGGTCTTGAACTCAATTGCCACGTAATATTTTTCAAATGAACAAATATTTTTTTTTTGTGGCCTGTATGATTCTCATATTATTTAATTCAAATAATATTACCATATTGCTTTTAAAAATTGCAATAACTTGCGTTAGTAATGTTACCCTGAATGCACCTTACAGGACTTACGATTTCCTTAGGTATTTTTACAAGGCAGATGTGAGTGGCAACGCCGAGAGGGGGCACCCTAGAAGGACTTACACTGACCTTGTTGGTGAGGTTCTTCAGAAAGGTCGGGTGCGTAGTACTCGCAACCGGCGTGCGTGTATGGCCAGATGTATGAACGTGGACGAGGCAAAAGGAGTATGTAAGGATCGTAGCGGGTGGCGTTATGTGGGTTCTGCCTACCCCCATGGGAAAATGGCATGAGTTTATATATCTATGTATGATTTCCCAAAATTTATAATATACGAAAGCAGACGGAACCAAGAAACCCAGCTAGTTTTACACAATATTAATTCAACAGTAACTTAACACGTACTAACAACCTAATAACGAATCGTATAATTTTATAACAAACAGAACCTGAAACTCGTTTCAAATAAACTGAAAGTGTTCGCATATAATTTGGAACACAAATAAATCTCCACAGACGTGTCAAACGTGATAATGAAGATAATCACTGTGTACAGTCTGTTTGTTTGTAGTTGCTTTCTCATTAAACAGCTAAGTTCACTGTACATAAATGAAAGTGAAATCAAGTTAAACATAGTATTTTTTTCTTCTTTTTGTGTCGATGAAACTCGAATGGTTTTAGGGGATCGTCGTCATTTCTACCATCGATCATCGTCATTTCTACCATCGATCGTAGTCATTTCTACCATCGATCGTCGTCATTTCTACCATCGATCGTAGTCATTTCTACCATCGATCGTAGTCATTTCTACCATCGATCGTAGTCATTTCTACCATCGATCGTAGTCATTTCTACCATCGATCGTAGTTATTTCTACCATCGATCGTCGTCATTTCTACCATCGATCGTAGTCATTTCTACCATCGATCGTAGTCATTTCTACCATCGATCGTAGTCATTTCTACCATCGATCGTAGTCATTTCTACCATCGATCGTCGTCATTTCTACCATTGATCGTAGTCATTTCTACCATCGATCGTCGTCATTTCTACCATCGATCATCGTCATTTCTACCATCGATCGTAGTCATTTCTACCATCGATCGTCGTGATTTCTACCATCGATCGTAGTCATTTCTACCATCGATCGTAGTCATTTCTACCATCGATCGTCGTCATTTCTACCATCGATCGTAGTCAGTTCTACCATCGATCGTAGGCATTTCTACCATCGATCGTAGTCATTTCTACCATCGATCGTAGTCATTTCTACCATCGATCGTAGTCATTTCTACCATCGATCATCGTCATTTCTACCATCGATCGTAGTCATTTCTACCATCGATCGTCGTCATTTCTACCATCGATCGTAGTCATTTCTACCATCGATCATCGTCATTTCTACCATCGATCGTAGTCATTTCTACCATCGATCGTAGTCATTTCTACCATCGATCATCGTCATTTCTACCATCGATCGTAGTCATTTCTACCATCGATCGTCGTCATTTCTACCATCGATCGTCGTCATTTCTACCATCGATCGTCGTCATTTCTACCATCGATCAATTAGTGATGGGCGATCGATCGATTGGTGTGGTAACACTCTTAAACCAGTTGTAGCCATCTGCACAGCTCTAAAATTTGCTATAATTAAATCCTGAAAGGGGTGGTTTTGAAGGGTGGGCAGGAAAGTAGGTGAGAACATGATGATAGAGGTGCATGAAAAGAGCCTCGAGGAGAGGCGTTAAAAATTTCGTATTGCGATTCCAAAGGCCCGGCTCACCCTGGACAGCTAATAAATAATAAATAATAAAATAAAATACATTTATTTCGAGCAACCTTAACTCATATTGGAGTACACACAAATACAGACCACACACAAATGATAATAAAAACTAAAACAAAAATATAATAAAAAAAAAAAATCTAGAGGACAACATCTAACCGGCCCTGCTGACGGCAACATGCCTATCACAACAGTGCCGTATGTATAGGCAGTCCATCCGGTCCGCGATCATCGCCAAGACAGCATTGGTGCTGCCCCGCACCCTACGCACCAGCGACGCGCTCCTCTTGCGCATGGTCGCGTAAAAGCAATCAGTGCGCGCCTCAGCGAACATGGCTGAGGCGCTGCAGTAGCGAGGCAGCCCCAATACAGCCCTAAGTGCGTTGTTGAACTGGACGCGGAGGGCCCCGTATGAAGCACGCGTGTACGCCGCCCACAAACCGCACGTGTAAAGGGACGTGCAGTACGCCCTGAAGAGCGTTATCTTCACTTCGCTCGAACAGCGCGCAAACCTACGTGAGATCATGTTCGCCCGCACCGACAAGGCCCTCCGTTCCCGCTCCATGTCAGCATTGTCCTTGAGGTCGGTCGTAACTAAATGCCCTAAGTACTTAAATTTATCCACTCTTTCGAGTGGAACACCGTTTAGAAAAACGGGTGGATAGTTTTGCGAACGTTTACCGACCTCAAAGACCATGCATTGACTTTTAGTCACATTGTATTTTAACCCATGACCAATGGCATACTCCTCACAGGTCTGCACCAGCTTTCTGAGGCCACAGACCGACGCGCTCATTAGCACCATGTCGTCAGCGTAACTGAGATTATTGACGCAGACTCCACCGACATGGCAGCCGACATGCTGGTTACTGAGCGCGACGATCAAGGCATTCATGTACAAGTTGAAGAGGGAGGGGGACGTCAACCCCCCCTGCCTCACCCCGCACTCCAGCTGATACGGCTCCGACATTGCACCCGCCCACCTAACGCTGTTGACCTGATGACTGTACCAGTATTTAAAAACGTTTACAAGTTTACGTGGTAGGTTTATTCCCTCGAGTTTAGCCCACAGGATGTCGTATGACACCAGGTCAAAAGCCCTGGACAGGTCGAGGAAGCAGGCGTGCACTGGAGTCTTTCGATCCGTGTAATATCTGACGGTATGCTTAAGACACAGTATTGCACTCTCAGTTGACAGTTGAGGTCGAAACCCAAACTGATTATCGTGCAGATACAGGTACTTGTCTAACTGAGTATTAAGCAAACCGTCAAAAACTTTTGCAATGATCGTTGCCAGAGAAATCGGCCTATAGTTACGTTTGTCGGCAAAGTCTCCTGTTTTATTTTTCACTACCGGGACTACTACGGTTTTCATGAAATCAGATGGTAGGTAAGAATGGCTCACGCATAGTGTGTAAAACATTGCTAAGACTCTGTTTACATGTGGGCCAGCGTGAACTAGGTGCTCAATGCTGAGACCATCATGGCCAGGGGACTTGCCCTTAGATATAGCTTTTATGGCCTGAGCCACGTCTTTGGCAACGAAGCAAGTCCCCACGTCCTCGTCTGGCATCTCAACATCGAGCACCGTCCCCGCCGGTCCCCGTGGGGACAGTACACGAAAATGGTCCCTGAAAATATCAGCAACATCCTTAGGGTCACTCACACCCTCGACACTCACCGGTAAACCAGGTCGAACGTTTACTTTGTTTGTGCTCTTCCAAAAACTACGAAATTGACCACTCTTATGTTTTTCAGCCAGTGCATCCATTTTGATTTGGTCTTGATGGTTTTGGCACCACTTAAGTCTGGACTTGAATATTTTGCGACTTTGGTACATTTCGTCGTATACAAACCCAGATCTTGGCTTACCACACATCACCCATTCTTGAAACTTCGACCTAGCCACCCGGTGGGCCCCGCTGACATGCCTATTCCACCCAGCAATGCGTGGCCCATTCCTACCTCTCCCCGCGCGTGTGCCCCCCCGAGCCGTCGCCGCCGCCGACGCTGCCGCTGCCCCTCGTAAGGCAACCACAATGTCAGAATAAAGCCTGTCAAGAATATGCCCATGGTCCGAGTTATTACAGTATGTATCTCCACAGCTTGTAAACTCGGCAGGAAAATCAACACATCTTAGCCTACTATGACATTCTTTCACATATATCGCAATCTGCTCATCAGTTCTGTCCCCCCATAACACATCGTTGCTTAGTACACTTTTATCAGGTCGCTTTGGTGTTAATAAGTTTAAATTACACTCGATAATGAGCGGAAAATGATCAGACCAAAAAGTGTTATAGTCTATGTATACATTAAGGACAGAATGTTTTGCCGATTGCGTAACAACACAGTGATCCAACCAACTGCACGTTCCATGTGCCTCACCAACAACTCAACATCTACACAAGTCCATACCTGTTCACTACAGAAATGTATAAGTTCACTATAGAATAGTTCACGTGGATCGGCATTAAAATCGCCCATCACGAAAACTGATTCTACACCGTACTCATCTATTATAGCACTCACCGTCCCTAGACAGTCCGTAAATTCCGGTAGGTTTTCCGTCACATTTGTAGGCATGTACACACTCATTACAATCATTGGCCGATCACTTGCAATGATTTTAATTGCACAAACACGAGCATTATCGCACCGTAGCACTGACACATTTAGGAAAACACTGCTCCTCCAAAGCAGGGCGACGCCACCGAACGGCCTCCCGCGTAATATTCCCGCTGAAGTGTCTACCGCCGAGGTACCTGTATACCCGAACTCGCCGTCTATCGTGCTTAAGTAAGTCACCTCATCCGGTAGAAGCCATGTTTCCTGCAGAGCAATCACATCACAAGAGCGACACAGGTCCCTGATGCCGTCCACAGAGCGTTTAACTAATACTCGGTAACACGGAGTCTAGCTGACTAATCCTTGCACCACGATGACTCAAAAATAATATTGTAGTCAGCGCTCAGAAGGATAAACGAAGTGATAACCTACCAAGGATTATGATGTCGTAAACCTTAAATACATATATTATGAGACAAACACAAACTAAATCGTTGTAGAATTTGCCACATGTCTAAGCTTTCCGGACATGAGGACATTTCTGACTATCGTAGAATAACAAATAAAATTCCATTATAGAATTTTGCTGGTTCATTTAATTTTCATAATTTTTTTTAAACATTCATTGAACTTGTATTTAATAAAAAACACATTTACCCGTAAAATAATAATAGTCGTCCTGACCATTTACGGTCAGGGCGGCCAATGTCAGCGGATATGAGCCATTGGTCTCGGGAGATATCATAGTGCACAATGTGTGCGCAGACACAAGTGCACTCTCTGCTTCTTTCCTCTCATAGTCCGATTGGACGGCGATCTAACACGACCGGAGAGACATCAGGCGCAAGACAAAAAGACCAACGGGGCGTATACTTGGTACATATGTAGGTACATCCTATGGTTATGACAAGTTAAGCCGCATCTTTGTTCTGTCCATGTCACTAGTAAGAAGATTAAGGCTTACACTACATTGTTGGGAGTAGCGATTAAATTAAATTAAATTATTTATTAATAATCATGTACATTAAACATAGAAATTTGAACGGTGATCCCCTAAGTACGTTAGTCCGTATCTTGGGGATCTTGGGGATCGATCTTTTATTAAAGTTAAAAAATATTTTCTTTAAGCAGGAAGCGCCAGGGTAGTTCGCGAAATTCAAATTTTCTTGCATTTTTGTAATTTGTAGGTCAATTTGCAAAAAACGTACATCATTCTATTAAAAGACTTTCTCATGAAATACTTTAAATGAACTTAGTGTTATGTATTGATCATTTTAATGATTATAATTCTGTAAATACATAAAGGTTACGGTTGCGAATCATATTTTATTCAAAATACAGTCTGACACTCACCTTCAAATTTCAAAACAAGGTAAGAAAATTTGGATTTCGCGGGCTACGATGGCGCTTCCACCATAAATCTTCTGTGATTTTCACATATCATAGTAACATTGTTTGCTGCTACTTTGAAATGCTTTTGGGTGAACATTTATGGTTCAGAATGATTGTTCAACTATTGTAACTACTTTGTGAACAGTAATTATGTTAAACAACGCTCTATAAAAATGAATAATGCTACAATTTTTATGCGAACATGAGAATTCAAAAGATGCAGACGCATTTTATGAGAAACTGCATTCAAAAAACCGGCGAAGCGCGAGTCGGACTTGCGCATGAAGGGTTCTGTACCATCGTAGTAGGGGAGCTCTCTTTTATTTTTATTATAATATGTTGTTTTAGCGGCAACAGAAATACACATTCTGTGAAAATTTCAACTGTCTACCTATTACGGATCATGAGATACAGCCCGCTGACAGACAGACGGACAGACGGACGGACAACGCTTTGTAATTGGTTACCCTTCGGGTACGGAACCCTATATAATAGTAATAGTAGGCAGTTGTAGTTACAACATCTTTAAATCAAACTACTTGAGTCAATTCCACCAAGCCATCAAATAAAGCGCTGCGGTGGCCCAGTGGTGGCGGCCCAGTAAGTCGTGGGTTTGAACCCAGCTAGGCGCATTACTTTGTGTGATTTATTTCATCACCACTGCTCTCAAAACGGTGAAGGAAAACATCGTGAGGAAACCAGCATGTCCTAGAACCAAAAATTCGAAGACATGTGGCATCTACCAACCCGCACTGGGCCCGCGTGGTGGATTATAGCCCATTCCTTCTCACTGAGAGGAGGCCTGTCTCCCAGCAGTGAGAACATTACAGGCTAATTATGCTATTCTTATGCATCAAATAAAGACTCCACCTCAATCCAAAATCGCTCTCCAACAAGCTACCCCCGCCACTACTTGCACCCTTATAAAAACATCATCTGTCTCACTCGCACACAAACCAACAGACTGGCCATTAATCACTCAGTTCAGGTGATACAAGATGCGGGTACCATCAGTCACCAACGATAAGGGATTACCGTCCACAATTATGTCACTGTTGATCTATACGGGTGTTGAGCTGCAACTATTTCTTAATGTAACCATGATGGACCCTCATTTATTTTTTGTAGATGTCATTTTAGTTTGAGTAAAAGGTAGATTGTGGACTAGAACTAAGTTAGTTCTAAGTAACGTTATGAGGTTAACCAATGATAAAAAATTAAATCAGTGATTTAAATATTTAGATGTGCACTTATAGTACCTACTGTTACTTTCCTTAACACACCGCTCGCGCGAAACACTGTTGACATAAAGAAGAGTGAGAAGATTCCCGTTTGAAATTATGGTCTTTTTTTCTTCATTTACGCTAATTTATTGAAATGTCCATAACATTTAAATCGCAATGCGTATGTCAGCCCCATCGTACCACAAATTCACATTGTTCATATCTGGGCCATGAACCTAAACAGACTCTTCGCATCATCGCCATTTGGTTAAGACAGGATTTTAAGGAATGTGCCTCCTTCAAGTCTGTTCTTTTAAATGTTACTGTCAACGAAACAAAAATGTGATCATTTTATAGGCAAATCTATGAGTTTAAATCTTTGTTTTCAACTGATTATATTTAATGCCTGACAATCGCAAAGACGTTTCAGAATACTTATCTTTAATCAAGAAAGATAAAGATCAACTCCATAATTTATGTTTCGACTAAACCACACTAATTGTATTACGTTGAGGAAAATAAATTACTTATTCGAAACTCTGCACTAACAAGTCATTTTATTAACCGACTTCCAAAAGGAAGAGGTTATCATTTTCCAGTTACTTGTTTTTCTTGACAACATTAACATTCATCATCTGCATCTGCCTAGCCTTTTCCCAACTATGTTGGGGTCGGCTTCCAGTCTAACATATCTATTTTACATAGAGCGACTGCCTATCTGACCTCCACAGCCCAGTTAGTACTGGTTAATACGATTCTCCTTGTTAGGACTGGTTGTTAGACTTTCGGGCCACTGACTACCTGTAACGACTGTCAAAGATCTACATATGACAGGCGGGACCGACGGCTTATCGTGATTTTAGTTTTTGCTAAACCCGAGATCCATCCATTCTCCACCGAGGTATGTAATGCATGGATCCATCCACAGATCAACCCAGACAAGTGCGGCTTGACCTGAAGATCGATCCGAGCGGCTATTATTATTTATCACTAATTAAATCGAAATATTATTACGTACTTGGGCGTTGGGCACCATTATAGCAACTTCTAGGCCTAAAACAAACAAACTGTGATGGAAGAACCTTTACGAAAGTCGCGACGATGAAGTATTCATGTCTATTATATTTATTTAGATCAGAGATCGTTTGGAGTTTTGCCAGGGCGAGCAACTTATCAAAAAAAAATGCCGTAAAAGCGTATTACAAAAAGCGAATACAAAAAAAACGCAAAAGCGTATACTTTTTTAAAGAACGAAAATCGTAGCAAAATCGAGTAGTTGAATAATCTGTATCTCTTCATTTTTTTTTATGAACCAACAGTAAATGTTCGATTTGCGTGCGTCATAAAACATTGCAAGTTAATTTGAATAGGGGCTTATGTTTCAACCGTAAGATAACTTTTATGTAAAGAGTAATTATGGTGGTTTGACACAATTATTTTCCACGTAGACACAAGCTGTAAACGGACCCTTTACGAAGCTGTCAACCAAGCATTCTGTACATCAAACTAAGTAACTCTACGCAAAAAATATTGCTAGGCAACAATATTTTTTTGGGGGTGAAATGTCACGTTTTACGGTAGTACTCAATGTAACGCACTCAAAACATTGTGCTGATGGTTGCATTGAATAGTACGGGGGTCGTGGTGGTATTAAAACTAAAGTATATAACATTGGAAACTTGTTATTTATAAAAAAAACATGTGAAAAAGTTGTAAATTTGACCCCCAATATCTCCGTAACTATAAGATTCCCAGGTATGGTCTAGCTCTAGACCAAAAAAATGATCACAATGACGGAGAGAACATGTGCTTCGTTAAGGGTACTTTTACACATATTATACAGGATTGTCTAATCACAATTTTTATTTCTCAGATAAAGATATCTGGCGATTGGTATACCGGCTATTATGAGTTTTAGTTCAGTATTATAATAAAACTATTATATAGTCAAAAGTAAAATAAAAGCACGATATTGCGATAAAAATTCAGTATGGAGTCGATCGGACCGACCTATTCGAGTCGACCGTTTATCGATAACAATATTAAGCAACGGTAAAAATATGCAAAATATGCGAATTCGAGAAATCATTCACTCTGTTGTATGTTTGTTTAGCGGTTTACAAAGATGTGATGTTTATTGATTGATTTCAATTGTAAATGTTATTTCCGAAAGAATTTTGTATTGTCTTTCCATGTAATTTTACACAATACTAGCTAAATTGATGCAAAAATGAGGAATGTCAAAGTATTTTATAGAATTTGCCTGAGGAAAATAGATTAGAAGTTATTTTAAAAGTGAAAGTAAAACCAGTTTGGAACAGTAAGTGAAATTCAGATTTAAATGAAAGAGTTTAAAACGAAGCTGAACTAATAAAAATAAAAGAGATCTAACTAGACGAAGAACTTATGAAACGAGAGGTTATTTGAAAACTATCCAAAAACATAAAACATGCCCCAAAAGTCAAGAGTAATTTAGATACAAAACAATCTCTCAATTTGATAACAACAGTCATCCAGTAGACACACCAACAACTATACTTCACCCAAGAACTGTTAACTCCGATCCCCAGTCAACATTGCTCCATTCATAATATTATTGTTTAGAACTTCATGTGCATCCTATCTGGAAACTCAATCATTACGGCATACGTAACAGTCAAACCGATATTTAAAACAAACATGGTCGGAATACCGATGGCTCATTCTGTGTCGGTATCAGCGGGAGTACGGTCGTGCATATAGATATAAGTGTTATCATGTATAGCCACAAGCTTGTCATTGTCCTGTGTGTTGTTGGAGTTGTAAGCAGTGATACAAAATTGTTTAAATTAAAAGCAAAATCAAATGTAAAGGCTGGTAATGATTGTGAGTATGAATTTGTTTTTATTTTTTTGCGAGTATGTTTTGTTTAGAGAGTAGCGGTGGCCCAGTGGTGGAGACCCCGACTTACGAGCAGTAAGTCGTGGGTTCGAACCCAGCCAGGCGCATTATTTTGTGTAAGTTTTTTCATCACCACTGCTCTCAAAACGGTGAAGGAAAACATCGTGAGGAAACCGGCATGTCCTAGAACCAAAAATTCGAAGACATGTGACATCTACCAACCCGCACTGGGCCCGCGTGGTGGATTATAGCCCATTCCCTCTCATAGAGAGGAAGCCTGTGTCCCAGCAGTGGCAACATTAATAGGCTGATTATGCTATATGTTATGCTATGTTTTGTTTATATCAACACACATAAAATTCGAAGTCCTGACTGACTCACTGACTAACTGATATATCAACGCACAGCCCAAACTGCTGGTCCTAGAGACATGAAATTTGGAAGTTGTATTCCATGTGAAAAGTAGGTATCCACTAAGAAAGGGTTTTTTTGTTAAAAATTTTCTGTCAAACTTTTTATTTTCGGGGTAGATTGACTTGAAAATTTGTGTACATACAATGAGAAGAAGTGTTTTAGTGTTAGTTTCTGAAAAAAAAAATGACATTTGTTTCATGTAGGCCACGCGGGCGAAGCCGCGGGCAGAAGCTAGTTAATAATATAATAAAGAGGTAAATTTTGTAAGTTGGGAGGGTAATCTTCGGAACTACTCATCCTTATCCCCGAGTGTCGCGGGCTATATTTAAAACTGGATTAACTTCCAGCTATTACGGCCGCGGCAATAAATTCGTTGTTATTACATTGATAATATTATATCGTTTTATAGATGAAGAGGATTGGTTGGATACCAAGGTCAGCAGGCCTAGACAATGGCCGACGCTTTTAAAGCGTTTTGTATTTTGACAATGTCTTTTAAGAGTGTTTACGACTTACGGCATTTCATACAAACTTTCAAAATATGTTCTCTGATAACTTTTTAGACTTACGTATCCTGCTTATGTGTATGAAGTTTCAAATTAAAATATTTTATTTGTATTTGAACACAGGTAAACAAAAGTACAGATGTCAATTCATTAAAATCGGTTCAGTCATTTCGAAAAAAAAGGACTTGAAAGTTTGTATGAAATGCCGTAAGTCGTAAACACTCTTCACAGACACAAGCTTTTCTGAAGATTATAATAGTCAACCCAATACATAATTATTTGACTATGTGAATGATTTGTTATCACAAATTATGAGAAAATTACTTCTTAGCTTTTGCTACAATGGAATGGACTAGAACCAAACTACTGCTCCTGCTCGCCCTCCCGAATCAACCAATGGGCTAACGTTCAACCACTTGCTTCCTATTGATTTCAAATTATTATTATCTAGTTTAAAACGGAAGCTAATGTATGTTAGTATGAAGTATGAATGAAAACAGAGCACAAACTTTGAGTGTATGTTTTGTTTTGATACTAGTGTTTACTATCAACTCGGTAGTAATCCTCGTAGTGTCCTGCGTGTCCTGTTGTTTGTTCACTACAGGAACTGATGCACGCTACCGAAAGCGCCAAACTAGTAGCTCAGTTCTGGGCTGACAAAATTTAGATTGCCATCGACACGCTAACAAGAAGGTAGTAATCTGTTGTTTACTATTCCCAATTAATGTATTTTTTTTTTGGGCTATTGAGTCCAATTTCATTCAAAAACAAAGTGTACTCACCTTCGATCATGAATACTTATACATTTTGTTTTCAAAACGTACGCACTGCAACAGCGTCGAAATATCAGGAGCTCAGAATAATCAATAATCACTGAAGATATCCCGATAAGTTTAGTTATAAACCCTAAAAGCTTAAAACAATATTGTTTTCATTTCTTATTAATATGAGCATTTCGTTTTATTTGACCTTTATAAATCACATTGTCATGAGCAAAAATAATTATGATCAACTTTTTATCAATGATTAGTCCCGATTCACATATTACCACTCCGTCAATATTAACTTTGACACCATCAACACCAGCATTGACGTGTCCCATACCAATTACATTTCAATTTAGGTCAAACAACTAATCCTATAGCTTGTATGTATCTCAAATAGAGATCTCTCCATATTCACTCACACTTGTATACCTTTAATCATCATCTTCCTGCCGTTGACCCATGTTACTTGGGGTCGGCGCAATATGTTTTTTTTTCTTCCTTTCTTGTCAATCATTAACTCGGGTTTCCTTCATATAATTCTTCACACAATCCATAGTTTCCTTGGTTTTCCTCTCCCTCTCCATCCATCAACATTTATATTCATCACTCTTTTAGTCGCATTCAATTCCTCACTCTTCATCACAATGTCCATACCAAGACAGTCGATTCCCTTTCAACTTTTCTGTTACTGTGACCTGAAGTACTGTGAAAAGAATTATCACACTACACATTGACTTCAACATTCTCATCTCCGCTATATGCAATCTTTTTTATCCATCTTTTCACACTTGTATGCCTTATTCACATATAAACATCGCTTGTACGGATAGCAAACACGATCAATGCTGCTCATTGAGCCAACATTGCCAATCATCTTGATCGAATACACATAGAATCTATTGATACTAGTCGAAGGATCATCCACAATCATTTCACAATAGTCTCCGATGGCCGCATTCAGTCATGACTCACCAATTTGCATTTGCTGATCAATTTCCTTTCACTCTTCGATTGTAAGCTCTCTGGCTTTGCATTAAGGTTGAGGTAGGTTTTTAGCACAGGTTTAATTTGAATTGGTTTTTAAGTTAATTGATGTGTAATATTGCTATGATTGGCCTTTTAACATTCTTATCATGCAGTTTGCTTGCTGTAGTTTCTAACTGTGTTATCAACTCATGATAGTTGTAGCTTGTACATATTATTGTGTTCCTAGAAGCTGTTACGTTTTAATTTTATTATTGGGGACACTTCAATATCAATGTCATAAACAACAGTATGATATTTATGATCACTTAAGTCTAGGAGTCCGTAAAATAACATACAGTTTTACGTTACGCAATGACACATAACCACACTGCCCTGATTATTGCCGTGTGAATACTGATATGACCTTCGTTCATTCTATCTTACAACAAATACATACTGTCGAATTCTCACTAAACAAAATAAAAAAATATTTCTTTACACAGTCAAAGTACTAGATTCAATCGACGATGAGCCTTCATGTACATCGCAAGGGGGTACGTGCACGCTAGCAGCTGACTGCCCCGAGGGACATCTAGTAGAAGAGAAGGGATTATGTCCCGCACAGCGAAGCAAAGGAGTTGAATGCTGCTATGGATGTAAGTGGAGACTTAGTAACATTGTCATACTGATACTAGAAGACGTTGCGTTGGAAGGCCTCCCACTAGGTGGACCGATGACCTGGTAAAGGTTGCAGGGATCCGCTGGATGCGAGACGCACGGGACCGGTCAATATGGCGACACTTGGGGGAGGCCTATGTCCAGCAGTGGACGTCTTTCGGCTGAAATGATGATGATGTGATGATGACTGATACTGATCCTGATACTGTTAGCTTTCGTCATCCTACTGCTGGGCAAAACCCTCTTCCCACGACTTCCAGCTGATTCGATTCAGGACCAATGTGGACCACTGGCCACTGGTCTTGTTCTGCTCGTCGCGCCATCTTCTGGGTCTGCCGCGACGCCGAAAATTAAATACTCATAATATTATCTTTTAAAGAGCCACCTAAGGCTGCTTTCACATTAAGGCGTTAGCAGCGCGACAGTAGCGCGACAGAAGCACAGTCGAAGAGAAAAACTAAAAAAAAAGAAGATATTTACCGTCTGGACGATAGACGCGCGACTGTCGCGCTGCTAAAGTCGCCTAAATGTGAAAGCGGTCTTAAAGTTGCCAGTGATAACTGCCCCTTTTTAGGTCAAGGTGTATTATAAGGTGGTCGTGAATTCGAACTGAGTAGGCGCATTACTTCGTGTAATTTATTTCATCACCACTGCTCTCAAAACGGTGAAGGGAAACATCGTGAGGAAACCGGCATGTCCTAGAACTAAACATTCGAAGACATGTGACATCTACCAACTCGCACTGGGTTCACGTGGTGGATAGTTCATTCTCACTCACAGGCCTATCTATGTCCCAGCAGAGGGAATGTTATAGGCTGAAAAAGACCCCAAAAAAAAGAAAAGACCCTTAACGAAGCCGAAAGGCACTTGTTCTCCTTGCTATTGCGATAATTTTTTTGTTCAGGATCATACCTGGGAACCTTCTAGTTACGGAGTTATTGGGGGTAATAGTTCCAACTTTTTCACAAGTTTTTTGTTTAAATACTGATTTTTAAGGTTATAACTTTACAATAAATACCTCCATGACCCGATCACTATTCAATGCATCCATAAGCACAATGTTTTGATTGCGGTACATTGAGTTTTGCCGTAAAAGATTATTTTTCACCCCAAAAAAAAAAATCGTTTCTCAGCAATAATTTTTGTGTACGGTTACTCAGTTTGATGTACAAAATGCTTTGTTGACGGCTTCGTAAAGGGTCCGTTTACACCTTGTAGGTAGCGATCTAAAGAGCAAGATATATTTTTTATTACCATAAACAGCTAGGACTAAACAAGTTGCTAAGGCAGATTACTTTTACATTGATTCAGTATTTGAATCCAGAGCTGGTATGTAGTTTTACTGGACCGTTATTGAACTCCTTTTTTTTTAATCAATGTAGCTTTCAGAGTCCTATATAGTAGCGTAGTGTCCTATCATTTCCAGTATCTGTGAAGGAGACAAGATGTGTGAAACATGGTGGTATCTGCCAGCCTGGACGGGAACCCTGTAACAAGGACCACATATTCACGGAAGCCACCGACTGCCCTCAGGATACTACTTGTTGTGTCCTGGTTGACTAGTACTGAATAGATTTTAGTAGTCTTTTTTTTTAAGATTTTTGTTATCATTTCGAAGTAATTTGTGATTGTTATCGTAGACTTAGATAATATATTGTTGCCATGTTATAAAATTGTAAATTTTGACTCAATACTATTAAATCTTTCTTGTTTTCTTAAAAAGCGTTATTGACAATATGCTGATTTTCATTTCATGGTTCCTTTTAGAAACTGACTCTTTTGCTTTTGGAAATAATCTTCTTATGTACAAATCTTCAGCCTCATTCACTGACAAACAACCTAAATTGCTGGGTCTAGAAGCTTCTCTATGACGAAGAGGATCTCTAAGATATGCTTTTTGTGCTAAGATCCCATAAAGGAACCCCTTCTTAGACCAAACTAGGGATGAAATTTCAACATTATTTCCGAAAGATTTTTCTTGCAAATCCCACGAAGACAGAAGATTACAAACAGTCAAACATAATATTAAAGACTTGACTTTTAAAAATTGATGACAGCCTATTCCGATCATGGTCTTCATTTACAAAGATCTTAATAATCCTATAAACACCGGCACTTTCTAAGTAAATTCTGGAGTCATAGAAAATTAAGCCAGTACTTTATTGACCCTCAAGTTTTATGGGATAATTAAGGGAAACGGGTTGGTTAATGGTGCTCGTAGTAGCAAGCAAATGGTTATTAATGGTGTATTTTATGCTTAAAACAACTTTTAAAATGTTGTTGTTTCATATTTCTTTGAGTTATTATTTTTTAGCATTGTTTACATTTTTGCGATAGGTTAACAATCACTGTTTTAAGCTTCCACGGTTTACAACTAAACTAATATTGTCGATTACGGCGCTTGCATGATCATGGCGCTTACAACAGAAATATCGGGAGCTCAAAATAATTAACAATCACGGAAGATATCCCGTAAGTGACAGTATTAGTTAAGGTTAATAATGATTATTATTATGTTACTTCACACTATGGATGCACTTACCACTTCTGCTACCTGGACGTGAATTACAGTGACCTTGGTGGAAAGCAATACCAACCCGAACTGGCCCCGCGCTGAGGATTACTAACCATCCATTTCCTCTCTTAAAGAGGAGACTTGTGTCCCAGAAGTAGGAACAGCATAGGCTGGCTATGCTTTAATTGCTACATAGAAAGTTCTTCATCGTTTGCCTTTCCAGGAAGACCACTGTAAATACATTTCGGATTGGAATTATTATTTTGTGTCCTTACAACTGCACTTTTGAGAACCTAATGAACGCTACTAATGTTGCCATTGGCATGACCACTTACTGGACCGGTCTGATTTGAAAAATAACGTCGACATGTAATGAATAAAACTTTGGGGAAACCTTGTCTAATTGCTATATTATAGTTGTGGCGTTTAAGAAGCATTGGAGGAAGATGTAACGATGAAGCAGTTGCAAGAAAGCTTCAAGCTGACGTTCAAGTTTGGGTCACCAGTTTTGAAGAAGGAGGAACGGTGTAGAAATTCCCCATTCTCCATTGAAAAGGGAGCATCTTAGGACCATGTGAAAACGGCTGTTGTCGAGCATGTTGTTCCCAGAATCTTGAATCTTGTGTTATTGTGGAAATTGTTCTTTTAGAGTTAGTTTCTTCCGAATGGGCATTACTGTCAAAATGACATTGATCAATACTTCGCGCTGCTGTTCGGTACCACTGACAAGTCTATGAAATACCATTGATCTCTATGTTCATCAAAATAAGGTACCCAATAACTGGGGTTGCTGTAGTCAGTCGCCAACTGTCTGTGAAAGGAATGAGTTTATGCTTTACGTTACAGATGCTACCACAGTCTTACTAATCTTTTATCTATATATATATAAAATGGTAAACTGACTGACTGACTGGGTGATATATCAACACACAGTCCAAACCGCTGGTCCTAGAGAAGTGAAACTTGGAGGGTGTGTTCTTTGTGAAGATTAAGTATGCACTAAGAAAGGATTTTTGGGAATTCGACCCCTAAAGGGGTAAAATAGGGGATGGATGTTTATATGAAAGTCCGTCAGTTTTGAAGTTAGGATCTTCAAATATTGTGTTTAGGCTGACGATTGAAAATTAATTATACGTGTCTTAGCGTTTTTGATAATTCTACCCCCGAATCCACGCGGGCGGAGCCACGGGAAAGAGCTAGTTAATATAACCTCTTTTGTATGAAACTATTTAAATCACAAAACAGAAAAAGTCAAGCACAAAATCGAGTGAACTTTAGAACCAAATATTAATTAACGTAATTTAATTAAAATTGAGTATTTCGATATTGAGAGGATACCTAATTAGGTCGCTCATTGTTGAGGCCTTAATCGGGATCTTATTCATCGCGTATCTCTTGCGGGACATCATTAGGGCTATCAAAGGAGAAGTAATTATATTTAACTTTAGTCTAAAATTGAGAAGTTGGGTGAAATTATTTTGGTAACGAATGGTAATGTTATCATAGCCGTCGTTTGAAAGAATTTCAGGTTTTTGAGTTAGATTTAGAGTTTGACAAGTGTGTGATAGGATCTGATTTTAACTAACATGGAATAAGCCCAAATAAGGAGTTAGACGTTTCTATAACACAGGAGTCTTCGGTCACTGTGACAGAACTGTCGGCACCCACAAGAAAAAACGGGGATTTAAATAGTTGCCATCAACAAGATATATCAAAATTATCTTACGTGGAGGAGCTTAACAATGAAAAACCGTTAACTACATTCGTAGATGTGGATCCGATCCGATAAAAAAAAGCAGAAGCAATCGAATACACACTGTATTTGATTGTTCCTGCTTTGTATTTAATAAGTATTCTCGCTCACAGAAAAAGTTTTCAATACCTGAAATCCCAAAATTAAATAACGATGAAAAAAAAATTAGGCCATTTAAGTGCTATCTTCTCTATGTATTATATTGCCTCTGTGACGTTCTCTTCCTAAATTTCCATGTGACATCATAAAGATAAAAATATTGTTCATACAAAGAAAACACTGTTTATCGCTTCATGTTGGTAACATTCGAGCGGTCACAGGAGCAAGTGTAAAATGAAACATCCCATCGTATTAGCAAGACTAATATGACTGTATGGACATGTAGAACAGAGTTGGGGTTCTTGTAGAAAATTATTTTAAAGCTCTGTGTCATTTTTCAGATAGTATTGACATTAATAACAAGAAAGTTATTATCATTGCGGATCAACAGGGACGATTTATTCAGAGAACTCTGCAAAAACTCTTAGGTAAAGAATTTTTAGTCCGATATTTTTGGAAGCTTGGAGCATCTCTAAACGAAGTTATAGGCACAGAAAAAATAGAAATAAATTTATTGAATAAAGACGACTTCGTGATTGTTTTGGGCGGTGTTAATGATAAAAACCCAGAAGAAATTCAACTCGGTCTTATGCAGTTTTTAAATACTACCGAAAACACAAATGTTATAATTTCTGAAGTACTATTTAATACTCATTTAAATGAAAGAAATTTCTAAAATTTATATTTCACTTATTTAATGTAAATAATATGACCGTAAGAATTATGTCTAATGTGAATTTAGTATGAGGTTGACTAAAGCTTGACATGTTAAAGTAATTTTTATTTATTTTTTGACTTATTCAATGTAAATAGCATGACCGACTTAATTATGTCTTTTAATGAATGTTTCATGAGGTTGACAAAAAAATGTCATGTTATACTTACTTTTTTATTATTTTTTGACTAATTAAAACGTAAATTGCATGTCACTAATAATTGTGTAATTATAAACGTAAAGTGAGTTTGACGAGAACAATCAATGTAACGGATAAAATTTGTATTACTATTATTTTTACATGATATTGACATATATACAAATATTGTACACCTCATGGGTATGTTACAGTGACACAATAACGCTAATTAAAAGATCTGTCTTTTCAACTGTGGCAAACAATAAATAAATGAATTATGAATTATGAATTTTCAAAAATATTAGTTTGAGCCTATTTACTACTACCATATCTTCACTAGCTCTATTATACAACAATGTTGGTGAGTGACTAGCAAGGTAAAGGTAATTGGATAAATACAGATCAGTGAAATATAATAGCAGTAGTGATAACCTAGTGCTGTGAACGTCGGACTACCAAGTCTAGGTACCGAGTTCGAAACCAAGACACACACCTCTGATTTTTCAGATTAATGTGCGTATTGTATAATTATCACTGGCTTCGGGGAGAACATCGTGAGGTAACCAAACAAGCCCCTGAGAGATATTTCTCGACGGCATATACAGCCAAGTCCTTTAGGCCCATAGAGGCATAAAAACTTTGACACTATTTTACGCATTAACCACACAAAAAAGAAAGCAGAATTAAATATAGTACAAAGGGTTATAAAACTACTCAACAATGAGCGGTATAGTTGAATGTAAAAGATAAAGAACCCGCATGTCCTATTGTTAGTTCGTTAGAAGAACTGATGGACAATATTGAAGACGCCAAAGTTTTAGACACGCTAAGCAGAAAACGAATAATCAATGAGAAAAGCATCTCAAAATAATGTACGCGAGAAAAACATGATGTATTTCACGTCCTTTTTATAAATTCAAAGCTGCAACCATCTCCTTACTACTAAAAACAAATGCTACTTAGTGTTTTTTTTTCCTCACAACGTACATTGCATATAGAACTGTATTCTTTAATGCATTAGCACTTAGTTTCCCTGCGGTAAATTAAGTAAATAAGTAAGTGATGCATAAACTAGTAGATGATCTAGATTTCGCATATAACAAGCTGACCTAGAAAACCGGTCTTGTAGTTACTAGCTTTAGTTACTAGCCTTGGGGCTTGCTTGCATAAATAATGCTCTTGCAATATAAAATTATACTGAGTAAGTCTAATTAGCACTAAGTTAAATTACATGGAATTTAATGTGTAGTTTTATCTTGGGAACTTGAAGTTCTAACTAACTACTTATGAGATATACTCAAGCTGTTAATTAGTTGTTGATTTCGCTGTCTTGTTCTCAGATAAGTTTCTAATAAAATGTGGTTTAATTAACAGGGATTTTACTATTCAAGTTTACTTAGATAGGTAAGAATCCTTTCTTACCCCCATTTTACAATAGACTGATACTTAACGGGCTAGTAAAGTTGAACTTGAATCAAAGCATAAAAACCTTTTTTGTTTTAAGGGTTCCGTACCACAGTCGAGGAGCTCGTGGCTAAATAATAACAGCCGTTCGGGTCGATCTATAGGTTAAGCCGTGCTTGCCTAGGTTGGTCTGTGGATGGGTGACCACACATTACATACCGAGTTTCCTCCGTGCCTCGGAAAGCACATTAAGCCGTTGGTCCTGGGTGTCGTTTGTAGATCTTAGACAGTCGTTAGGCAGTCAGTGGCCCAAAAAGTCTGACAATCAGTCTTACCAAGGGGTATCGTATTACCTAGACAGTACTAACTGGGTTGTGGAGGTCAGATAGGTAGTCGCTCCATGTAAAATACTGGTAATCAGCTGCATCCGGTTAGACTGGAAGCCGACCCTAACATAGTTGGAAAAAGCCTAGGCAGATGATGATGGTTCCGTACCACAGTCGGCTAAAACGGAACCCTTGTAGGATCACTTTGTCGTCCGTCTGTCAACACCCTTTTTCTAAGGAACGTGTAGAGATATCAAGCTGTAATTAATATTAAATACTTAAGTCTGCTACACCCTGGTAGTACACCTTGGAGTAGTGAGAAAATCAAACCTGTAAGTCAACGCCATCAAAAGATATGACCGTTTCTCGCGCATATTTTGCTTTCGTAAGGGAATCAAAACCTATAGGGTACTTCCAGTTGACCTAGAATCATGAAATTTGGCAAGAAGCAATGTCTTACATCACATGTAAAGGAAAACAATCTGAAAACCGTAAATATGTAGTTTAATAACAAAATACCTAGAAGTTTATACGGAACCCTCGGTGCGCGAGTCCAACCCGCACTTGGCCGTTTTTTTTAAACAGGGTTGCATATTAGTTCTTATGTTAATTAAAGGTAATTTTTAGGTCGAAAGTTAAATGCCTATTATAATAAAACTTATCACGCAGATCTTGAACTTTAGAATGCCGACTGCCTCGGTGGTCTAGTGTTCACAATCGCGACTGCTGAGCAAGAGGTCCTAGGTTCGATTCCCGGGTCGGGAAAACTGTTATTGGATTTTTCCATAAGTAATTTCTCAGTAGCAGCCACGGAGTCTGGATTTGTGACCGGTTGATGGCACTAGACTCGCCCCCTATTACATGAACTATACATAACTGGCGAAAAATGGGTTTACCATTAAGTACACCTCTACCTAACACTTCGGGGATTACAGACGTGATGTTATGTTATTTTGAACTAAGTTTTCAAGAAAACAAGGTTCACACTTACATTGTAGGCACATTTGCACGAAATATTTTCCAAACTTCAAAAAGACGAATAAAAGTGTACCAAAAAGATTGCGCGCTATAACGCATACATGACAACGTGCACTTAAATGTCGGCAGGCACAATATCGCTTCGTGTTTCGGCAAAACTTTTGTTTTTCGGTGTTCGGCGTCGGTGTTCGAAACATTTGGAGGGACGTATACAGTGTATACAGTATTTTTCGAGCCGATAAATGGGTCAACACTTCAGTCAGTGTGAAACTTGGTATTGACTTGTAAAAATACTTCAATTTTTTTTTTAATAGCTGCGTAACCGGTTCAGCATGAGATTTTATTACATGGGTTCTCCAAAAGGTTGCGCAAAGGTATACCCACCCACCTGCAGTCTTGACCTACATGCCCAATTATGTTTTATGTCCCATTTAATTAGAGGTGAATCCATTGCCATCAATTGGATACGAATCCAGGCCATGAACTGCTACTGAGAAATTTCTAATGATGGAGAAACTCAACAAGTCTTAAATTTTCCCGGCCTGGGACTCGAGCCCAGCACAACTTGCGACCGCTGGACTATGCGGCAGATTTTGCTTACTGTAAAAAGGGATTTCCTAATGAACTGATTATCAAATACATCCTTTTAAGTCTCACTAAAGGTCCATCAGTTCTATTACATGGGACTTAAACATAACAGGCGAAACTTGGCTATACCGTACAGGTACACCTCTGCTTAACACTTCGGGGATTACGAGGCGTGATGTTATGTAAATTACCTTCCTTGTTAGCTTGTCTAACCTGTTTTCTGACTTTGTAAAAAGCACGTACACACGGCGGCACATGAAGATGGACATTTCCAGTATAACTTGGCCTCGCTTTGTATAGATTTCATATACAATGAGAGATCCGCATAAACTGGATATGTAATGCTTGATTGGCCGTCGTGCGTACGTATCTCCAATAGCCAGAAAATTATAATGCTTCTTGTCATTTTGGTCCTTTCGCTATGAAGAAAAACAAAATGAGTACAAAAATGCGCTTCCAAAAACTTTATTTTCGAACAATACCAAAATATCTTTAGAGGATAACGCTTGCCAAAATTAATTTTAATCCCGGAAAATCGCGACCGGCAATCTGAAAGAAGGATTTAATTAAACAATTTCAAGTTAAAAAGAATTTGAAGAGTTTAGATGATTATCTAATTAGTTCATTAAAATGATTTTTCCTCAACACCATTTTCTTGAATCTATTTTAAAATTCTTAAATACTGGTACGGGTGAATTGAGGACTGAGAACATCGCGCTTTGCAGATATTTCAGTACATTATCTGTCACACCCGTATCTACAGTCAAGTTAAAGTTATAATTTGAGTTTAAGTAATTACTTACGCATTTTGTAATGCAATAGACAAGAAGTAAGGAGTGTATTGAGGACTGAGAACATCGCACTTTGCAAATATTTCAGTACATTATCTGTCACACCCGTATCTACAGTCAAGTTAAAGTAATAACTTGAGTTTAAGTAATTACTTACGCATTTTGTAATGCAATAGACAAGAAGTAAGAACCGTCAAAGCAAGCAAAGCTAAGAATTCCTACTTTTGACAGTTCGAACTTCAAGCAATTACTAAACTACAGAATAAAAATTGTATCTTACATTCTTCTTCTTAAACCTGCTCAGGTGGAAATTCGTTAATGACTCTGCCCTGCAGTGTAAATGTGGTGCAGTTCTACAAACGATGTAGCACTTAATATCGTGTCCTGCGTGTCCTGTTGTTTATTCACTACAGGAACTGATGGACGCTACCGAAAGCTCCAAACTAGTAGCTCAGTTCTGGGGTGACACAATTTAGATTGCCAACGACACACTAAGAAGAAGATCTTTCATTATTACTTTTACTCAAGTAATCACTTTGACTTGTGTATAGATACAGGTGTCAGACTAGGCAGTCTGGTTCAGGTCCAGTCCGCTCGGTTTAATAGCACCTGTACTAAGAACGATATCAACTTAACCATACGATTTATACGTAGATAATATTTTGTTTAAGCAAATCTTGATTGTGTGTCCCACAGTAACAAGTTTTTGATAACATACGGTGTAAAAATAATAGAGAAATTGAGGTAACTTTCAATAAGATTGTAATCTATTTTTAATGAGAAATTCGTTTGTTTTTAATTAAAAAATTTAGATAAATTAATAGCTTGGATATAGGCAGCTACATAATATGAAAAAATAATGGGTAGTAGACAAAGCAAATTTGAGACTGTGAACTCTTTTTGACACTGCGGCATTGAACGATGAACGATAAATATTTAATTACGAGTATAATCAAATTACCTACAATGATTGATCAGTTTCATGTTGGTCTTTTATCAGTAACTTTCAATGTTACTACAAGTAATCATAATATTGGATAATAATGGATATTTTTCAACTATGTCTAGTGTCTCATGCCAGAGGAGCAATGTGCTAAAGTAACCACACAATGGGTCCCAAACAGGAGCAAACGGCAACGTGGCAGGCCCAGAAGGAGATGGTGGGAGGAACTCGACTCTTTTGAGAAGGTTTGGCGAATAACAGCTCTGGATGATTGTCTATTAGTTTCTTTTGAAAGTATGCCAACTGGGAACGTACCACCACCAATGCTGTTCTAATACTCTGGCTGGACAAAGCAATATTAGTCAAAGATGCACTTATGGTGGCCTAAATTTAGTATAGGTTGTCGTCAGTCATTAATTTAATGCTTTAATTATATAATTATAAAAAACACTGATTGCCTCGTCGGTCTAGTGGTCGCAATCGCGACTACTGAGCATGAAGTCCTAGGTTTGATCCCCGGGTCGGGCAAATTGTTATTTTGTTTTTCCATCAGGAATTTCTCAGTAGCAACCAAGGAGTCTGCATTTGCCCGATTGATGGCAATAGGCCCATCCCCTATCACATGGAACTAAAACATAACTAGCGATATGTGGGTGTACTATTAGGTACACCTCTACCTAACCCTTCGGGGATTACAGGCATGATGTTATGTTACAGTGTTATTAAAACCATTCAACGTTGTAGTTATTCATCATCGTCGTCTATACTAATCTCAATTTATTAAGAGCTGGACCGAAACATCTTATTTATTGCTGTTTTAATATGGAAAGAAAAAAACGAGTGCGAGCAGGGTTTGAACCTGCGACCTTCCGATTCAGTACACCGGACGTCTTAACCAATTAGACCATCATTGAAACTATCACAGAATGTGTATTTCGGGGTCTCCCCTACTACGATGGTACGGAACCCTTCATAAGCGAGTGGGACCCGCAATTGGCTGGTTTTCCATAGCTATCTATGTTTTTGATTGGTTATGATGACTGAATGGAACTATTTAAAGGATTACGGGTCAAAATCGGGAAAATTAAAATTCTATTTAACATGCAATTTCTTGTAAAGTCTGTTCAAGTGTATTTTTAGTAAAGAAACCATATTTCTTGACATTTGACACAAAAAAAAAAACTTTCAGTAAGAAATATTGTTTGAAACTGAAATTGTGAGCAATTTCAGATAGAAACACACAATAATACTGCCGGACCTGGGAATCGAACCCAGGACCTCATGCTCAGCAGTCGCGCTTGCGACCACTAGACCAACGAGTCAATCAAAATCTGACAGAATTATTTCACTATATTTGTTTCCAATAAAACATTACACCTAGCACTCTGCTGCTATACCAATACACTCAAGATATGTTGATATATTTTGTTATAGTAATAATATTACGCTTCATCGCTAAAAACATCATTGTTCATTCCACCTTGCCTTGGTCATCGCAGTAAGTATGTTATTATAGCAAGAATTTTGTTCGCAATAATTTCTGCTGCTGCCTACTCCCTTGACATAATCTCAAAGCCGACTTTTACGATAGTCACAAGAACAGCGGGGTGGCCTAAATTTATCCATGCCTGCAATCTCGCTTTTAATCCGATGGGAGAAGGAAAGTTGTGCCACAGTATAATCTCCGACTAATCCTTGGGAGAATTAACTACGGATCTGTCTAACGTTTTGTGGTGTGAAATTATTGTAAAAGAAAAAAAAACTGTAAAACTGCAGCTATCTAAATTCGAAAACTGTACAGAAATAGGCTTTTACGTAAGGTATAGTTTATGGTCTTCTGTACAACGGTGGAACACGCATTGATAACTTTGCATGTTATCCACAAATTAACGATTTATTTATCTTCTAGAACCAAAAAATCGGAGACATATGACATCTACAACCCGCACTCCACCACGCGTGCCCAGTGCAGGAGCTCTCTCATAGAGAGGAGGCCTGTTTCCCAGCAGTTGAAACATTATAAGCTGATTATGCTTTATGCTTTGCACTGAAACGCATACAGCATAACACTAACGGAGTGAAAAAGTACCTACTTCATCTATAATGCTTTCCATCCATACTGTGCGCTGTGGACATTGGTCATTTTGTCAGACTTTATCATGAAGCGACAGGCAATCACTTTTTTTTTTTTTTTTTTTTCGGATGGGAAATCATCAAATGACCCCCCACTCTGGGTGGAGCGGACGGGAGTGTCAGACTTGTACTGACTAAAACCCATCCATGTTCCTTCTTTGCCCCTTGTGTTCCAGGGCCACGGTGTCTCTTTCGAACAGTCGCGCAGCTCTGGCAGGCATCGGCCCATGCGGACCCCTACTCGGTTGCTGACATCTCTTAGAGGCACGCGTGAAACACGAACGCGCCGTCGACACGGCCTGTCG
The DNA here is from genome assembly GCA_910589295.1 of Noctua janthe. Lineage (NCBI taxonomy): Eukaryota > Metazoa > Arthropoda > Insecta > Lepidoptera > Noctuidae > Noctua > Noctua janthe. The sequence continues at coordinate 2,557,556 of OU342556.1, read as the reverse complement.
TCATAAGACGGCCGGACGGCCGGACGGCTCGTTGGTCTAGTGGTCGCCGTCCACAGACCCAGCACCACGTCAGGCGGTAGGTGAGGGCGCCGTGGCGCCTCTCTAGCCACTCCTCAAAGAAGGGACTTATCGCCACTTTGGTAGCGTGCCCTGCACGGGGTTGCAACAGTCGCTCTCTCCATGTCGCCATGAGATCACGCCGGAGGTCTGTCCGCTGAGCGGCAATTTGCCGCGGAGTTTCCCCCCGATGTAGTGCCTCCGCGCGCCATTCGTGCAGGCGCGCGAGGACTATCGCCTCCAGATCCCATGGCGGCAATCCGGCAAGGAGGCTAGCCGCCTCGCCGGAGATCGTGCGGTACCCCCGGATTAGCCTTATGCCTATCACCTTTTGGGGCGCGTTCAGGTAGTGGGCGGCTTGCCGCCTCAAAGAACGCGCCCACACCGGGGCCCCGTAAAGGGCCATGAAACGCACGACCCCTGCGTAGAGCCTCCGGCAGGAGGCGTTTGGACCCCTCAGGTTGGGCAAGAGCCGCTTGAAGGTAGCCCCTGTCCGTTCCAGTTTGGGAGCCAAACGTCGGAAGTGCTCCACGAAGTTCCACCGGCTGTCAAGGACGAGTCCTAGGTACTTCAACGTCGACCCGACGCCGATGGAAACCCCTATTGCCGTCAGTAGGGATACAGACGGTGGCGCATTCCGAGGCCCATGAAAACACATGGCCTCGGACTTGTGCAATGCCACCTCGAGACCCAATTGCCGGATCCTCTCCACGACTATCGCAACCCCGCGTGTCACGTTTTCGGCCGCCGCCTCGTGCGACCTCCCTTGTGCCAGTACCAGCGTGTCGTCAGCGTAGCAAACTACGCTGACGCCGGTAGGGAGGTCGGCGCGCAGCACCCAGTCGTAACCGATGTTCCACAGGGCCGGCCCCAGAACCGATCCCTGTGGAACACCGCACGACATCTCTCGCCAATTCCATTCTCCGCTCCGACCGGGGTAGATGACGGCCCTATCCGTCAAGTAGTCCCCGACCACACGACGAAGGTAGGTTGGCACCCGGTGATACCGGAGTGCCTTCCTAATGCAGCTCCAGGGCATGGAGTTGAAGGCGTTGGCGATGTCAAGAGACACCGCCAAGACGACCCCACCCTGAGACACCGCGTCCCCCGTCGTGAGGGCTCTCACGCGCATGATGGCGTCCACCGTCGAGCGCCCCTTACGGAAACCAAACTGGTGTCTCGCAAGATCTGGCCCCATCCCCGCAAGGTGCCCAGCGAGGCGGTTAGCAATGACTCTTTCGAAGAGCTTGCTCACCTCGTCGAGCAACACGATGGGCCGGTATGCGGACGGAGAGTCCGCAGGGCGCCCTGGTTTCCTGATGAGGACCAGCTTCCCCGTCTTCCAACGAAGCGGAAACTGGCCATTCTCCAAGCATGCGCTTAGGAGCCCTTCCAGTCGGGGCCCGAGAGCCTCAGAGGCCAGGACCCAGGCTTTGCCAGGCAAGCCATCGGGTCCCGGGGCGGTGTTTCTGGTTTTCAGCCTGCGTACCGCCACTCTCAGGTCTACTCAGGTCATCGTCATTGGTGTGGTCCGCTTCTGGCACCGCACGCGGCGGCGGAGCCATAGGCGGGGGAGGATGCTCCCCTCACGAAGGGAACACAGCGCTCACCACGTCCTCCACGAGCTCAGGCCGGAGACTCTGCGTCAGCGGGGGGGCCCGGATGCGGAGTTTGTCCCGCACCATCTTGTAATAAGAACGCCCCCACGGATCTTTATCTCCGTTCAGAGACTCTAGCATCTCCTCGCGGGCCAGATTCTTGACCCGCCGGACAGCCTCTTGGAGGGCGGTCTTCGCCGCTCTGTATCCCTCGTATAGTTCCGCCTCAATGGCTGCCACATTCGGAGGGTGGATGCGGAGCCAACGATGCCTGGCGTACAGGTGCCGCGTGGCAACGCACGCCTCGCGCAGAGACGTCAGCTCTCGCAACCACCAGTACGGCGCCGGGCGCTTCCTGGCCGAACTCGGGGCATTGCCACGTTGCAAATCTCGGACATGGCCTTCTGGAACCAACCCGCCTCGTTGTTGATGTCGGCAGGCCTGACCGGTGATGAAACCCAGGCCTGCACTATCGAGGCTTCCAGGAGGAGCTCCCGGTCCAGCTGCTTCAGCGCCCATCGCGGACCACTCGGGGCCTGTCGGACCGGCGCGCTTGAGGTCTGGGTGGAGACGTCGAACCGGATGTACCGGTGGTCGGAATAGTTCTCCACCCCCTCCATGACGCGCCAGTCATCGACACACGGTGACAGAGCGGGCCTGGCGAACGAGATGTCCACCACCGACTCGCCCCGCATCCGCACGCACGTGGGGACAGAACCCCGATTTAGGACGACCAGGCCTGTCTCCAGAGCCCAGTCCTCCACCATTCTACCCCGCACGTCCGTGTAACGAGAACCTCAAGCCAAGTTCTTGGCATTGAAGTCCCCAAGCACAAGCACGGGGAGGGAATGGCTTCCGATGACGATACTCAACTCCGTGAGAGAGTTGTGGAACTCGGCGAGAGTTCGGCTCGGGGAGAAGTAGACTCCCACTAAAACGATCTCCCCGAACCGTGCTGCTACGCACCCCTGACCCTTCCTGACACTCTCAAGGGTCGGGGTACCGGCGGCGGCCGACGCAATTATGGTCATTGAGCCGCTAAGGTCCTCCACCCAGTCATCCCTGGGCGGGACAAAGTACGGCTCAGCGACCACGGCGAGGTTAATCGACCACTGCGCCATGCTCTGGAGCAACAGATCCTGAGCGCAGGCGCAGTGGTTGATGTTCGCCTGGAGAAGGCGTAATGGGGCCGTTACTGGCACTCCATTTCAGCCCCCTCCCGGGCCCCCTGCGAGGGCCTCGCTGCGGAAGTTGCAGCAGTAGCGACAGCGGCGGTGACAGTGGTGGTGGTGGCGGAGGGCCTTCCCTTGCCCCTGGCCTTGGCGGAAGTACCGCAGGCCTTGCTCCCTGCCCGGTGATCGGCCAGCTTGCCAGCTGCCGCACATGCGGCGCAGTGCGGCGCGGCGGAGCAAGCCGCGGCCATGTGACCGGACTGGCCGCAGCGGAAGTACAGGCTACTGCGGTCCACCTCCGAGGTGCACCGGACCGACACGTGGTGCCCCACATGGCAGCGGAAGCACCTCAGAGGTCTGGGTTCCAGCAACTTCACCTGCGCCGAGACCCAGCCCACCAAGAGCCTTCAGCCCTCCACAATGGCTTTCGCCGCCGTCACAGGGCAGCTTACCGTTACGGTTCTCATGCCCGATAGGTCCGGACGTAAGGTGCCTGCCTTGACCTGCTCGGCAGGGCACCCACCGGTCCTGGTGACGGCGGCCATCACCTCCTCCTCGGTCACCGAGTCGTCCAGACCCAGGATGCACAGGTCTGCGCATTTGACGGTCCTGGACACTCTGGCCTCGTCCGCATTTATTGACGCTCTAAGCTTTTCAGCAAGAGCGTCAGCGGACGAGCCACGGGATTCGCCGGGGATCTCCAGCACTTGTTGCGGTGACTCTAAGTCCGAGGCCCCCGGCGATCCCGAGATCCCCGAGATCCACCATCGTCTTCGCCTTAGCGAGCACGTCGTTATAGGTCACGCCCCTCTTTTCCGCCTCCAGCTGTAGTGTTATCATACAGCTGCGGTCTTCGGGGCGCTGAGCCTAGCAGCGCCGCTCCGCTTCTATTCTTGGCGCTTTCGCTCCCGCTTCCTGGCCTTTTTGGCCGCCCTTCGCTCCCTCGCTCTCTCTCCGGCCACCTGCCACCCGGTCTCAGCCACGGATGGCTTAGGGGGTTGGGCGCTTGCGGCTGGCGCTGGCACATTCGCCGCCTTGCCCATCTTGTGGGCCGCCGCCTTGCCCTGCCTCAGGGCCGCCGCCCCCCCCAACCGGGGCCGATTTTGCCGGAGCCGACTTTCCGGGGGCCGAGGTAACCCTGCCGGAGGGCAGGCTGGACGGCCCCGGTGCGGAAGCAGCCGCATATGTGGCCGCCCTCGGACCCGAGGGCGCCTTGTTTGCCGCCAAGGGGGGGCGCAGAACAATGCCCTCTAGGACGGAGAACCGCGCCTGAAATGCAGCCAGCTCCTGCCGAACCAGGTTCAGGACCTGGTTCTCCACCGGCACGGCCTGGCTTGGTCACTGCTGGCCATATTGGGGTGCCTCGCGAGAGCCGGACTCACGCAGACTGACCAAGTCTGCTCGGAGCTTCCTGTTCTCCTCTTGGAGAAGCTCCGTGGCGGCCGTCAGTCGAGCGACCTCCACCCGCAGTTTGGCCATGCCATCTGGCGGGGGCCTCGCATATCTGGCCTCCGCTGCCGCCATGATAGAGGCGACCGCTGAGGGTATAGCCCTTTGCCTGGTGGAGGGCTTTTGCTTGTAGGAGACAGCCCTCAGCGCCGCCTCCACCTCCTTCGCAAGCCCGGCCTTACGCTCCGCTTCGGAGCCGCCGTCTGCGCCCGCCTCGTTACCAGAGGAGCCCGAACGGGCCACCCCGTGACCGGCAGCCACCCCCGGGTGGCGCGCCTCCGCGGCAAGCCGTGCCGGCTTCTCGGTGGCTCTCCCCTTGCCGCGGATCCCACCACGCTTGCTGGTGGGGATCTTGCAAGCCGAAGCCAGCTCCCCTCTGACGACAACTCTTGGTCGCCTACCGGCCTGGACCGCTTGCGTAGGAACTCCCTGTTCCCCGCAGCAGCCCCGGGCCTCCCGCACCGGGAGCTCTCTGAGCCTCCCGCGCTAACATCGCTGGATGCGGCGCCGGACTCCGACCCCGCATCCCTCTCCTCCCTTCCTTCGTCGTTATCGGCCGTTTTTTGGGCTAGGTATTCATCCATTCTGTTCCCACGAGCCATCTGAGCAGTGCCCCTTGTACCCAGATAAGCTATAGCCAGACCCGGCAGTGGTTCGCACTAGCGACTGATTTTCCATAGGAACCCGTCAGCCATACATCTCCTCGCGGTGCGCCGCCGCTTGAGATTCAGGGTAACTTTTTATAGAGGTTTTCTACCTCGTGGTCCGGGCGGTTAAGGCAAGACCCTCGGTCCCAATCGAAGCCGCGAGACGTGTTCCACGACACTTCGACGGTGGGATTACGATATCGACGGGGACAGTGAAAGACACGTCCTTCACTGTCTGCTCGGAGGCAGGGTGAGTGCACACCGAGCCCGCCCTTGCTCCTCCGCTGTGCCCTCTGCTTTTCAGAGGGTCATACGGAGCAACGCCCCCTAGGTCCAAGATGGACCCCTCACATGTCAGAATATTAGCCATGGACAGTAACATTCCCCGAGGAATAAGAATCTCTTCCCATTCCTCGGGGAAGGGTACTGCCCACGCCCAGGGTGCACCGGCCCAGCTGCTGCTATTCCCTCCAGACGTATCGAGAGGGACCGGCAGCCATCAAGCACACGAGGAGGAATTCTGACAACGCGGGGTGCGTTGTCAGAATTCCTCAGGCAATCACTTCATCTTAGTACCACATGTAGGTAATAGTACTCTGTCTATTTACGCACATTCTTTGAGAAAAGCGATTTCAGCCAGTAGAATTTATAGGGTACTCTTAGAAGCTTCGTTAACATCTTCTGTATTTTTTTGCAAGAAATTCGAATTTCATGCGGTTTTTTGTCACCTTAGTTCCAAATCCATATCAAGTATTGCAGCCACGGTTTACTCCAAAAACCAAACGAAACGACGAAATGTAATATTTTATTAAATATGCTAATACAATCTTGCAATGTTGCGGCACAGAAATGTTAATATCCTCGTAATTCTGTTGGAACTATTAAAAACTTTATCCTGTTTTGTTGTGTCGAGAATTTCAAGCTTGAAATTTAATTTCAAAGTTGCATTATGGTTTCGGCCGTTTGTGTTTCATATTTTAATGTTGATATTGAGTTGAACGTTGGATCTGTTTGTTATTATGGTTTTGAAGTTTCATATCATGACAAATCAAATCAAAACAAAAATGTTTATTTGCAAGAAAATACATACAATTTACAAGGAAAGATCTTTATGTCTTAAAAATCACCGTAGTAAAAATGAAATCACTGTTTTAATACTTTTAAAACTTTAGGTATTTTTAGGCACCTTTATTTTTACTGTACGTGATCACCGATATATGCTCAGAAGTTAGTAAGTAGGTTTCAGCACGCAGCAGAAGACGCAGGTAGAAGTTTTTTTATGTTCACTACCAAAAAAAAAGCAATTCTCACTTTATTTTCGTCAGTGAATTTATCATTAAAAAAAAACTGGGAAATGGTTTTGACAAATTTTTGACTCATCCTCTTGACATCGTCCATAACTTACGTTTTACTACTGAGCTCCTACTTTAAGAACTTCATTTTTTACCTCTCCAAAATATCTTCGTTTATGCCAAAAATACTTTCATTAAAAACCATCTAGCATAAGGATAAGCATAATCAGCCTATTAATGTTCCCACTGCTGGGACGCAGGCCTCCTCTCTATGAGAGGGAATGGGCTATAATCTACCACTCGGGCCCAGTGCGGGTTGGTAGATGTCACATATCTTCGAATTTTTGGTTCTAGGACATGCCGGTTTCTTCACGATGTTTTCCTTCACCGTTTTAAGAGCAGTGGTGATGAAATAACTTACACAGAGTAATGCGCCTGGCTGGGTTCGAACCCACAACTTACTGCTCGTAAGTCGGGGTCTCCGCCACTGGGCCACAGCTGCTCTCATCTCATCTCATAAAAACCATCTAGTCCACAGTAAATTAAAAATTTAACGCCATCTCACTGTAACAATACTTCAATTTAAAAGAGATTTTTAATAAGATCTCTCTATTTTTACAGGCTTCGTTTTGCCGGTACTTTAATTAAATTTCTACTGGAATACCTGCGTTATATTCAGTGGTTTTAAAACGGGTTATTAAGGAATGAAATTAGTTTGCGGATAAGGCTGTCTTTGTTTTCCTGAGGTGGGGAATGGAAGAATAATATAAGGGAAGTGTTGGCTGTATTTTTGGGAGCCGAGAAGATGACGTGGCAACAACACCTGCATTTCGTTATGTTTTAAGCAGGATTTATAACACAAAATGATTATTAGAACAATCACAAGCAATGATATTGGCTGTAAAATCAGATAAGCTTAGCTTAGTTTTAATTATTTAAGCATAAAAATAATTGTGCAACCTACAATCATTAAGTTAGAGATATTAAAAAAATCTCACGATCAGTGTGGTCATACAAAGAACCAACCAGCATAATAAGCATTACTCAGATGTGTTTTACAATAATGTCAGTTACTACATAGTACTAATAAACAACTGCATCACATAAAATGAAAGACCTACCAAAGGGTTTGGCGAAAGATCAAAATCAAGGGAAATAAAGATCAAAATTAAACATAATTTTGCTTAGGTACTCTTATTTGCTTTAATTCCATCTCAAACACTTCATGCCACTGAAATAAAATTACACCGGTAACAAAGATGATTAAACGTTAAAACTGAGGTTAAAATACTTCTTGTTTAACTTTGAAAACGTTAACGATGGTCTTAAACGTAGTTAACAAGTCTCTCTGTCTAATTAGACAGGTTTAAAAGTGCACTGCTTTTAACTGTGAGGTTTACTGGTTTTAATTTTAATGTCTTGATAGTTTGTGTTTATTATTTAAAGCTTATTCAAGTTTTTGAAACACAACAATAATGAGTTCGATCTGAAAAAAGGCTTTCTTATATTTTCAGTGAAGAGACTTTTGCTACCTATGTCCTGCTGGCCTACCATGAGAGATGGCGCTAGACGACTTGTATAGCTCTGTCTCCTTCCCACACTGGAATTACTCCTGCTTTAAGACGTCATATTACCCCCCCTAAAAATAATCCCTTATAAGCCTTTCAGGCGATCATTGAACCAAACTGACGACGCAATTCGTCTCTTATAAAGGCAAACAACATCGCGCCGCCCAGTTAAAAATGGTAGGAAAAGCTTTGTAGCTGTAGATAGAGAGAATTAGAAGGATTAAATCGCTTTGGTTTTGCAGACAATTGGGATGTATATGAAAGCCAAGACTACTGTCCTTTAATTTGTATATAAATACTTGTCGGGGTACGTATTAAAATCCCGAAATTTCATAACAACTATGACTGAAATACCGACGTCCAATACAACGAAATTCAAAATACCGAAAGTTTTAAAAGTCGTCATATCGAAACTTAAAATACCGATGTCCAAATGCCCGAAAGGATAAAACCCCAAATTTGCGGGTCATAAATGTTGAAGTGCCCTAATTTTATTACTGCGACCAATTTCGACGTAGCGCTCGCCGGCCGCTACCACGGCACCGCTCGCTTCGCTCGGTCGGCTCGCACGTAGTTCGTTACAGTTCTAACCTAACCTAACCTACTTGGTCGGACTAAACTGAACGGGTACGTGTTGCATGTCATTGTCTTAGAGATTTTAGGCTTTGGGATGTAATTTCGGGATTTTGAACTTCGGGATATGGATCTTCGGAATTTAAAGCTTTCGGGCAAATTAACTTTTGGGATTTAAAACTTTCGACCAAACAATCATTCGGCGTTTAATTTTTCGGGATTTCTTCCATAGGTATTTTAAATTTCGGTATTGTAATACGTACCCACTTGTCAGATTTGTCAGGATTTATTCCGTAAGGCTCGTACATCATGTGGGCAGACGATGGGTATCGTGCAAAAAAATAGACTGGGTTGCTATACACTGTTTCTATTAAACTAACAAATTACTTGAGATTACAACTTAACACAATAACACAGGACACAATGAATCAGGTGCAGTTCCAAGACGTCTCAACTACGCTGCGATCAGTCATTGACAGTCCTCCTCGCCTAGAGCTGTAAACATCAGAGCTCTGTAGAAGCCACGCTGTGGATGTGGGTAGACTTGTAAGTAGGTCACGTGATGTCACCACCAGCGCACTTGCTATTCATTTTATATCCCTACTAATGACCGGATCCGACATACTTTACCTCGGATTTTGCAGAGATCATCGTTGTCATCATTTTCTGCCTAGAAATAGAAGTCTAGCCGGTTGCATCTAATTCTAATACTAGTATTTTACATGGAGCGAGATATCATAGTTAAAACAACTTGTGAAACGACCGTAGGCTAGGTATGACTACCACTCCGACACGGAGAATCGGTTCGTAATATTATATTCTATCAACAGCTACGATGATGTAATTGTGGATGTATACTCTCGACCGAGAGCTCTGTCTATCTCTCTCTAGACGTCTCACGAAACCCGACACGGAACGGAGAACAAGCGAGAAATACCGAGGCTGTACGAGCGCTACTATTATACACTCTCGCATTTGCCATGCCTCGGAGTGTCTCGGCAAAAGTTTATAACCGACACAATAGTCGGAGGTTGGTTGGTGGTCGGTAATAAAAGTAGTATTTTTTTTTTCAGATAGATACAACTACTACTGTTTGTCTCTGCATCACCCAAAGGTTGACTGGTAGAAAATGCCTATGGCATTAAGTCCGCCTCTGTACTTTGTGCTTGATGTGTAAAATAAATAAAAAGTTAGAAATGTATTTGATTAATAGACTTAAGCTGCCGTTAAAGTCTTCATTAGCAATATTTTTTCGAAAATTAAACAAATTTCCAAAACTGCAAGCGAAATAAACATTGTTTGTAACATAAACAACAAATCTGAATGCTACAAAGAAGCATAAAAATATCAAAAACGTTTAGCAAGGACAACAACATAAGAAACGAGTACAAAAACATTGTTACGTTTTTCCTTGCCAAGCTTTTTTTCTTTTGTTAATTGGTGCAAAGCATAAGTGGACGAAGGAAGGTAGAAAATAATCATCATCATAACATCACGCCTGTAATCGTCGAAGGGTTTAGGCGGAGGTGTACTTAATACTACACTCACATTTCGCCAGTTATGTTTAAGTTCCATGTAAAAGGTGGCTATCTTAATGCCATTAATTGGGCATAAATCTAGCTGCTAGTGAGAAATCCTTATAGCATAACCCAATAACACATTTAAAAAATAGTAGAATTAAATATGGTTGACTTATGTATTGTAGGGCTAAAAAATACGATAAGAGTGCATATAAAAAGTATAGGGTAAATTTTAATAAATTAAGAAACAGTTAATTGGAGTATAAACAGAAAGGTGAATGGATACGGCTTTCTGGTAATAAAAATGTAATTCAGTCCTAAACTGAGGCCGTAGTCATTGATTCATTGAAAGTGTTTTCAGTATCATCTGCCAGTTTAGCCACAATTTTTTTTTTGTAAAGGAGGCTGTTTACATCTAAAATCATTGTTTGAGTACCTTGCTGTAATTGCAAAAACATTAACTGGTACCGAAATTAACAATATTAAAAATATTTTCTAACAGCATTCGATTATAACCACCAAATTTAACGTCTCTAGCTACCCTCCACACATTTACCAAAATATTAAACCCGAATCACCCGAAAACCCGCTTTAGCTCCCAACTTAAACACACCAGTAAATCGTGATCAAGCTGAACGCGATAAATCCGTGCTTATGTGATAGTATAAAGGATATTCGTGCATCACTTCGGTCGCTAAAATTCTTATTTATGTGCCCAAGATAAGGGACTCTAGTTTCCTTATGCTTCCGACTTCCGGATTTTGGTTGGTAAGCCTATGACGGCAAATTTATCGCTGGTTGCAAGATGACGGGATATCTGGTAATTATGATTTTGGGTGCAATTTAAGATTCGTTGATACTGTAAATGTTTTGATCTTCGGGGTGTCTCTTCATTGAATGGTGAGCCATCAATTAAACTGAGATAAAACAAACATGAATTTTAATTAAAAGAAAACTAAAATCTCATAGTTTACTTCTAGTTTAAAAAAAAATTGTCATAAATAGGCCTACTCTTAACCTCAATCTAGTCCTGAGGACAGAGGTGAGGTCGACGATGGAACGAGCTAACCCAAAAAAAGCCTATTAACTCGCGACTTAAATAGATTCGGGTGACATGAACTTCATTATATTGAATTTGACACGTCTAGTGCAGATGATGCATATAAAATTAAACTGGTAATTGAAAAAAATAGACTAAAGAATACAGAACAAACTTCCCACCAATACCTAGATATCACAAAACAAATTTCGAAACTCGCATCAGTATAATATCTTTTCAATCTTAAACTCATCGGATCATCGCATCCATCAAAATTCGCTCTCAAACTATTTCACACTTCGCCCGTTGTCTCGAACAAACATCAGAAGTTCAGAACTTGTAGGATCCACTACAAAAGTCTAAGTTTAAATAGCATTGCAGAGCGTCGATTGCATCTGTACAAGTTTGGCGTTCATTCGTTCATTCATTCTTGCACGCGTTTCAATAACTTCGGTATTGTCAGCTCTGATATTTGCTTCGGTTGCCTCCGTCTTGGATTCTTTGAATACTATGATAGTTTTGTTTAGTTCAACTGAGAGGTTGGAAGGAGCTGGGATGTCTATTTTATGAATGTTTGATGTATAATTTTTTGCTTTAATATTTTTCTTATGCGTCTAATAATTTTGCATGAATATTTTAGCCTTTATTGGACATAAATCCTCTCAGTAGGTTTGATTGTTTATCATATTCCATTTTTAAAACAAAACAACTCAAGTTGGCGTGGGTGGCCAAATCCGAAACTATGAGGAATAGCGAAAAATACTCAACAGAGTCTCGAGTCCGATTTTGATGAAAATTAAATCTGCATCGTTCGATTTTCGAAAAATCAATATTCAAACCCAGAAATCAAACCAGTTGATTTAAAAAAAAAACAGTGTATTGTTACACCATTAGATAGCATCGCCATTAAAAGTCAAATTCTGGGAAGTAATGTTGCACTTTAGAAACCTGCTATTATGTTTTTATAATAAAAGTATGTTCCGGTCGTCTGAAAACCATCAATTATTCAGGTAGAAGTTCAGATAGATGTTCGATCAAGGATCTGGTCGCGTTTTACGTTTTCTATTGTTCTCCAACAAACGTTGAAACTCCATTAAAAATATCAGTTACAATCTCCCCACAATTTCTCACAACACTTGCTTCAGTAATCTGCTGTCAACTTGAATGAAAACCAAAGAGGAGACGCGGACAAGAAATAAACAGCCCGGAAAAATAAAAGAAATAATTTTTAATCTGCACCCGGTTTCAATACATCTTGTTGCTAAGAAATGCACTCGGAGAAAACTTGGAGTCTGATTCTGATGAGATTGTGTTTTGTAAGACTTGAAACGAATATAATTGTAATTGGTTGGAAAAGAACAAAAAGTATTAAAATCATAGCATCAGAATCTGGTAACCTGGCTCCAAATTAATGAACATTAAGGTTGATTTATTTATAGCGGAAGATATTATAATGCTGAACACGAGTATTTCTCATGTTAGACATGAAATTGTGTATTTAAATTTTATGAAATTATTTATTTAAATTTTCCGATAACGTGGTATCCATTATAAACATTATCCCATTTCCATCACGACAATATACTACATATTTTTTAATGAAGAGCATTGTAAATTCTCCCTGAAGTCCGAAATATAAAAGAGTAGGAAAGTACAAATACAACAGGAATATAAAAATTCTCCCTAACCTGAATCAAATAAATCTGACTCTAAATTATTGAAAAAATAATTCAAATGTTAAATTGTCAATACATTTACTGCTTGTTACAAAGCAACATTTACTAGAGTAGAACCCTCTCCACATAATCAAGACTCTAAGACTATTATTATCAGCACAGAATCGGCTCACAGTTCTACCGTCCGAGCTCATCGATCAATTACGGCGTCTGTCCGCTTCGCTTCCAATACTTCTTGTGTAGACCCATGGAGTTTTAGAACGCTTAAAGTTTAAACAATAATTATTGTTTTATAATATAGATCATGTACAGGCAATCAATCACAAACAAAAATATGAGGGCACAGGTCCAACCACAAAGCATACTACCGGTGACAGGATTTTAGTTGTCCATTTCAAACATAATTCTTTAAACCTTTGTCACATTCTTCTCTCCTGTCCTTACCTTAATTTATTTTTGGTTTTCTTTTACGTGTATTAGTAATCTTCTCAGTATTCATCCTCTTTTGAACTACATCACACAGCCCATCCATCGATTCTTTGGTCTTTCTCATTGTTTAAAAGCTGTTTCATTCGAAGTAATGCATTTATTAGAATGTGTGAACCTTGAAATGGCGTTTTCGTAATATTAAAGGATTTCAAATTTCATTATGACACCATCATTATCATGACCCTATTGCAGTCCACTTGTAACCTTTCTAATCTCGCGCCATTTAATCATTTTCTTAATTTGATACTCTCTTCAAAACACGCACACAAATTCATGTCATTAACTGATATTCTATAGCTGGCCCATGACCTGTACCATGCTCTAATCTGCCATAATTATGGCAAAACTTTGTGAATAGAAGGAGTATTAAATTTCTTTGAATATACAGGAATTATGAAAACGTCGCGTGTCGTATGTCGTTAGATACCTTAAAGATACAAAACAGAACTCTTTACAAACTGTGTATAGAATTTCTATAAATGTTCTGTCTACTTGACGAATCTGTTCCCAACTCTATGTCTCAGTTAGCACCTCGAGCGGGCAGCAAATTATTTCCTATATTTTTATTATAAACTTTGATTCCGTCGTAGTAGTAATTACTTTCTGTTCAGAGGCAACTGATTTCATTGACACAGCAAACTTTGTTCCTGTTGATCTCTTTGATATCAAAAGCTTTTCATTTTATTTCTCTTTTTAGCTGTTCCAATCTTTTGGAAGAAAATTACGATTTTGCGGTTGATTTGGTAACTGTTTTATTAATATTTCTTTCCTCAGTGTTTTCGGTATTGACGCGTCTGTTGAAGATCCTAGTCCTGGTTTTGATCTTTAGGTTGTATAAACTGCTGGGACGCCGTTCATCTCTCTAGGAAAGGAAGTGGGCCGTACCGAAGACCATCACGCGGGTCCAGTACGGGTTGGTAGATGTCACATGTCTGACTTACAGTTATTCTAAGACATGCTGGCTGCTGGTATCTCTTAACCCGCTTTGAGAGAACTGGTAATGAAGCAAATCGCAGCGAGTTTATTTTTCTTCATGAATATCTAGGAGCGTGCTAGCAGCCTACTCTTACCTACCCCTATTTCATCAGAGAATACAAGGTATTTAGATGGCCTTAGAAACTGTGGATAACGGAGAAATATTAGATACAACTATGTCAATCAATTAACGTCAATGCTGTTTAGTATTCTATCCACCTTTCAATGGAAACTGAGCGTAAATAATATTAAGTAAAGCTTTTGCGTTTAAACAACAGAGATTACTTATAATGTATGTAGATACGTGTTCACGACACGATTAAGTATATTTAAGGACTACAATGGCATGCACAATGTTAGTGTGTGGTGCGAAACAAAGGATTTTGACCTATTTTTTTCCGTTGATGGGTTTTTATAGGTTATGTGTTTTTGGGTAACTATGTTTTTTTAGTCTTCATCTTTTTTTTTTTGTTATAAAACGTTGCCCCACACTAGGAATTTCTCCTGTATCGTGGGTGCGTTTACAAACATTTAAACTCACATACACAAACAGCCAGACCCGGAACAACTACTTGTAGGCCATACAAATATTTGTTCCGTGCGGGAATCGAACCCGCGACACGAAGCGCAGCAGTCAATCGCTTAGCTACTGCGCCAACCGTGCCGTATCTTTGGATATCTGAATCTTAATCTTTTTAATAAAACAATCAAAGTACTTGCTTTAAAGTATAAAATTTCTTAATGGTACACCTTAATTAATTTAATAACGGTACTAACCTAACGAAGCCAAATTATTAGGTACTCGTCAAGAACATCATTTTTTAACTGACGAAAAAAATGGAGGAGGTTCTCAACTCGACATGTAAAATTAATTATTTTCTGTAAATTTGAAAGACAGTTGTCAGTCTTGGTATGGACATACCGTGACAAGAAGGAATGAAACTCATGTGACTAGAACAATGATGAATATAAAAATGTTGAAATGTGATTGTGTGAGTAATACTTTTGTAAGTAAAAAGAAGAAAGTGATAGCGTGGCGGTTGACAGTGGAGAATGGAAGAAAAGACGTGTCGCGCCAACCATAAGTAACATGAGACAAAGGCAGAAAGACGAGAAGTGCAAAATAGTAAAAGCGCCATCTATCTATCAAGACCGCAAACTTTACACGTCAATTGCCCGCTACCTTTCCTAACTTAAACTCAAAGAATTGTTTTAAGAGGATTAAATCATTAATTAATTTGCAGTACGTACGTATTGCGCTGTGTACTGATGGAGGTAAGCAGCAGGAAGGTTGTAGCTACGATGCGATATAAGAAAGTTTAAGCTTTTAGGCGCTAATCTACCGTGACGATGGTAACCTCTTTTTAAGATTAATAAAATGGTGACAGAGTGGTACGGTAGTTAATTAATGACTTCGATGAGACACCTTTGCTAGTTGATTATGAAAATATTAACATGACATCACTTCTATAATCCCCGAAGGTTGGCAGAGGCGCCAGTAATGTTTAGGTATCATTATGGAGTAGTTTCTGATGGAAAAACTCAATAACACTTTGTCTGATATGGCGATTGAAAACAGGACCTCATGGTCAGCAGAAGCGCCTACGTTTCGATTAATATACCAGTGAGGCATATAAGGCGTATGACGGATAAGCATAACTAAATCATCAATATGCATTTGGTCTGTTTCTTAGCGGCCAAATTCCCGTGAGAACTAGCCAACTGACATGGTCATGTTTCAATCAAACTATATCACACAACAATAAGTTTTTTATTGTGAAATTATCTGGTCGAATACGTTTATTTTTCTTCAGTTTTCTTTCTTTCAACATTTGAAGAATCCTTCCTTCGTTTGTCTTGAATATGTATACTACATATTTATAGTTTCTTAGACTTATCAAAGGCTATCTTTGACGTGAAAGGAATACGGATCTATATTTGAAAGCTAAAACCACTTCAGTGGGCTTATTTTCTCGGAACGTTATTGATATACTCGTAGGTATCTATAAAAGGGTGGTAGTTGTGTCTGGTCTTAAAGACCTGAATCGCTAATGTTTTAAGGTAATTTCAAATACTTACGAGCGATAGACGGGACAATACGAAGAAAATCGTAATCCAATAGTTGATACTACTTAGTAACGAATTGTTCTGTGTAGTGTCATACGCCCGCTTGTCTGGCTAGCTTGATTCGTCTCAAAATCGATAATGTTCGCCATCAAAATTTTTGTATGAAAATATTCCCATCGTCCACTCTATAAGTCTTTTAACTCTTTTTGAAGGCGTTTCACGCTGTGTTTTGACAATCAATTTATAAATTCAAAAAATTTCATCAATATGAGTGATCTGTAAACTTTTTACGAAACAAGATACGATGTCAATCGGATCTTGCTATTTTGTTTGAGCACACGTGTTGATCATCAATAATCTAGAAAATCTGTAGACACCTTTAAACCGGCTGAAAGTCATGAAATAGAAGATTTATGTCGTCTGACGGGTGAAAAAAAAACGAGGTAAGTTTCATGTAACCAATCCACTTTGTAAAACCATAGTGATAAATGCATTCTCCAAATTTGCAGCGTTTGCACAGCAGTGGGACATTAGCAGGATGGATGCTTCTATACTTCTCACAAAAAAAAAACTGTTGGTGATGTCGGTGCATCACCGTTTACATGACATTTCACCTATTTGAAGACACAAAAAAACATTGGAAGATTCCTGACGAATATTAAAGACTGAAACGTTTAAACATTCCCCCAGTTCACCAGGTTTATCTTCGAATCCTATTTATAGAACGTTCCAGCTAATCCGATGTAAATTGGTGTTTACAGGATGAGTGTCAGCCGGCTGTAATCTCGTGAGGTGCGGCGCTCAAAGTAAATGGATTATTTTCAACGCTTTCAACTCCTTGTGTTTTTAATCAAAGCTATGCGTGGGGGTTCTGAACTGAAGATTATCAAAATTGAATTGAAAATTGATTTATTAATCATATATTCATAGATCCGCTGGATGCGAGACGCACGGGATCGGTCAATGTGGCGACACTTGGGGGAGGCCTATTTTCGGCAGAAATGATGAATCATATATTTGTCGGATCCGGTCATAGGTACGGACATAAAATGAATCGCAAGTGCGATGGTGGTGACGATTTATACGGTTTCATAATACTGTTATTATGAAGCCACTGTCAAGCGGCTGTCCGCTTGGGTCAATCTTCACAGCATTTAAATCAAAGTTTCCGTTGCGCTATAAAGTAAGCTTTCTGAAAAAGATATTGTCTTTATAAATAAATAAAATCTGTATTTCAATACAGTGACAAGATTGTTACATACATCTTAAAGTACAACATACAGACATTGTGTATCACAGATACTGGCTTCGAAACTAGGTTTTCACCAGTAACTTGGATTGGAAGTGTCTTAGATTTATTATGTTTGTACTTATTTATTGATATTATGATCAAAATTTAATCATCTTTCGTTTTCAGAAGTTGGATATTCATCACATTTTCTTCTTAAATCTTTCTCAATTCCATAATATTATCCTTTTAAACCCTACCACAAACATCTTTACACCGTACTCAAGATAATATCCGCCACCAAAATAGCTATGCAGCGAGCGATATCATTTCTCAAAGCATTAAAAGTTTCGCCTAGCATCTTGTAGTTGCTGCTTACCCAACTTCCAAGTAACGAGCGTTAATGCTCCGGAGACAGTTTCTGAGTAGGCTAGGCATAAGTGGGTATTAGACGGTATTAAGTGTTTTAGTGCCATCTAATGTGGTGAGCTTGAACGAAGTGTTTACGTACTTCGTGTATTAGAGCCTGGTGAGATTTTGTGGTTATGTTTTTGTTGGTTTTTCAAATGAAGATTTGAAAAGTAAAGGTGTTTTGAGCGCCTGTGGACGGTGAGTTATGGGTTATCTCGCCGTCCGGCCGTCTTATGACGACAGGCCGTGGCGACGGCGCGTTCGTGTTCCACGTGCGCCTCAAAGAGATGTCAGCAAATAAGTAGGGGTCCGCATGGGCCGATGCCTGCCAGAGCTGCGGGACTGTTCGAAAGAGATACCGTGGCCCTGGAACACAAAGGGCAAAGAAGTAACATGGATGGGTTTTAGTCAGTACAAGTCTGACACTCCCTTCCGCTCCGCCCAGAGTGGGGGGGTCATTTGATGATTTCCAATCCGAAAACTGAAAGTACTGGTTCGAATTGAAAAAATCTTTTAGTGTTGAATAGCTCATTTATGGAAAATAGTATTTTTATAATATTTTCACGCGGACGAAGATCGCAGGCAACAGCTAGTTGTAAAAATGAAGATTTTGATGAAATATTTGAAATGAGTTAAGAGGAATCTAGCGCTACTTTGCGGAAATTCATGACAGAAAAATGTAATGCAATTTCAATATTTAGTTTCTCTTCCTATAAATATACACATGATTATCTGCCTAGGCTTTTCCCAGCTTTGTTGGAATCGGCTTCCAGTTTAAAAACTGACGATCAGTTTTTTATATAGAATGACTACTTAACCAATCACAACCCAATTACTGAGTAACGCAATAGTCTTGGCAAAAGCAGATTTTCGCATAAGTGTGTAAATGCACGATATATCCCCTCGACCGTCACCATCGCGGTATGACTTCGAATTAAAAAAAACATGGTGTTTTATGGAGAAGGTAAATAAGGAAATCAAGATGCATAATTAGACTGCACAAAATAAATTAAACTTGGTTTAAAGTTTCAAATCTTTATGAAACTGAATTTAAGTACAAAAATCTTCTACCATTTTTATCTAAACGTCCATGAAAGAGAAATTTCGTAGAAAATATGTGCATACATACATGCCATCATCTCTTATCTACATAGGACGCATTACATTTTAGGATGCAATAGTACCAAAGGGGCGAGATATGAGCGAATCTTCAAGAAACCGTCTGCTTATTCAAATAAATTTCCTATAACTTTTTATTTACGACCCGGAATTGAACTAGTTACTTGAGTTGAAGAACAAAGCGGTTTAAAGTTATTATCTGTTATATTTTAAAAGCAATTAATCAAGGACGTATTTCCTGGCTGCAAATACGCTTAATCGACTCACTGTTGTTGCAAGCTTCGAAACTTTTAAACTGGTTATTGCTTTTTTATTTCGCTTCAAAATCGTGGAATTTTATGTAGGTGACTTGGAAGATAACTATCGTGAAAATAAACCTTATTACATTACAAGCAATCTTTGACAGTCGTTACAGTCAGTCAATGGCCCGAAAGTCTGACAACCAGTTTTACCAAGGGGTATCGTATTACCCAGTACTAACTGCGTTGTGGAGGTCAGATAGGCAGTCCCAATAATACTGGTATTCGGCTACATCAGGTTAGACTGAAAGCTGACCCCAACATAGTTTGGAAAAGGCTTGCCAGATGATGATTTCATGACAACCAAGTTGAAGTAACATTGGGTCGGACACGGACATGTTTGTCCAAAGACCGATGGTCGATGGAGCGAACGAGTCCTGAAACTCAGGTCGAAACTCAGCATGGGGCGTGCTCAAGCCAGATAGACAAAAGACCTTAAAAAGGTGACTGGTCAGACTGGATGCGCAAGTCAAGTCAAGTCATCCAGCAAAATACTGCGAAAGGTTGAGTGAATTAATTGTCATTTACAACCTTCTTACTTAACAGACAATCGTTGTGCTGTCTTCAGTCTCAGCTGTTATCTCGATGCAGATGACCCGTTCCGTTAAAATTGCTCTTTTTGGTCTGTTAAAACCATAATGTTACACAGGAAATGTCGTTAAATCGAACAAAGGAACCAAGTAGTCACAAAGCCAGACTCAAAAACTTTACTCATTCACAATACACTTGAACCACACACCTAAAAATCTTTCACAATCCAAGGCCACTCCCAAATCCCTTAACAAAACCTAGTCCATCAAAAAATCTTTCAGAAAATCCACAATTATTCCCTCGAAGCGGTATAAAGCGTTGTGTTGGTACATCGAAACTCACTTTGGTTAACGAGGAAAACGGTCCCGCACGTCCTAACCACTCAATTTGTACGTAGCATTATGATATTGGTGTTGAAACTTGGAAACTTATATCGTGTTACTCTTTGACTAGTTTTACTTTGAAAGCTTCTTGAGATTTTCCGAGGACGAGATGACCTTGTTTGGAGGTGGTTAGATAATTATAATGTGGAGGTTTCTTTTGAATGGTGGATAATAATTATAAAGTTAGGCTGTAGTACGAAATTAGATTCTACTTAATTTTTAACTAAATTAGGACTGATTCGTTGGTCGCAAGCGCGACTAAGGAGCATGAGGTCCTGGGTTCGATTCCCGGATCGGCCAAAGTGTTATTATGTTTTTCAATCAGAAATTTCTCAGTTGCAGCCACGGAGTCTGGATTTCGGTTGATGGCATTAGGCTCGCCTCTATTAAATGGGACTCGAAACATAAGTGGCAAAATGTCGGTGAACTATTAGGTACAGGCGTGATGATTATGTTATGTTAAATTAGTACTAAATTAGATTCTACGTCACTTTTTAACACTGCAGACTAAGTATAATTAGTTATGTTCTTACGGAGTATTTATCTAAAGGAAGATACGCTCGATACATGTGAAATGTACAGGTAGGTACTGAAAAAAGAAACATTATTCTTAAGTTTCATGCTCTAGTTTATGTCACAGATTTATAAATGTTGCTTTAAGGATGATTTCCACCAAACGGCTCGCATCGCAGCGGTGGCCCAGCGGTGGAGACCCCGACTTACGAGCAGTAAGTCGTGGGTTCGAACCCAGCCAGGCGCATTACTTTGTGTAAGTTATTTCATCACCACTGCTCTCAAAACGGTGAAGGAAAACATCGTGAGGAAACCGGCATGTCCTAGAACCAAAAATTCGAAGACATGTGACATCTACCAACCCGCACTGAGCCCGCGTGGTGGATTATAGCCCATTCCCTCTCATAGAGAGGAGGCCTGCGTCCCAGCAGTGGGAACATTAATAGGCTGATTATGCTTATGCTTATGGCTCGCATCGCATCGGATCGGAACGGATTTTGCTATTTTTAAACAATATTAAATCGTGTACACAGTATTTAAAGTCGCGCACAGCAGCTTGACCGCGGTCGTCTTCCCCGACACGCGATCGTAGCCGAAAGTATGCAGCGACGCGCTATGGGCTCCGTTCGCCTGTCGTAGTATCCGACATGGTAGGAATGTAAAATATTTGACTACGCGCAGAAACGGATACGTTCGCAAGCAAGTGTACGGAGCCGATCGTATAAGTCGATATCCTGCCGGACGCGATTGGTTGTCGCCCCATCCGTTCGCATTCTTGCCGATCCCATGCGATGCGAGTCCGTTTGGTGGAAATCATCCTTTACGCATTGCTTCCAAACTGCAAATGCTAAGTAACGTTCATAGATCTCGGCCTTAAACTTTATTACAATACTCTTAATTAACTTCACTGCGCTGCGCTTCACCCAAAAATAACATTTTCATTTCTTCTCCAGACAGCTAATAACATTAAAGACAAAGAGTACAAAGACTGACCCTCCAAGAGTGCAACGTCCTGGGACGCATTTGTGGAGGGATAGCAAACAAGTCACTCAATTTGTGGGTAATTTACTATCTCAAGAGAACTCTTAAGGATGCGGAAACTTATTAAAAGAATGGCTGTCTTGGATTAGCCTCGTTTTGGTTAATCTTCGTGGGGAAGGAAGTTGGAGGATGTTTTATTTTATTTTATACTATTCAGGAAACAATGGCCTTCAAATATTAGATATATTTGAAGGCCATTTACAAGTTTCTACAGATAAACACTTGAAAAAAACAAAGACAACAAAAAAGAAGGTAGGGCCAAAATACTATAACATAAATTAGAAAACAAAATAAAGCGTCCGATTAATATAAACAAAAAATTAAAAAAAAACTGAATTCAGTCGCAAACGATTACTTTTCAGTAAAAAAGCTTTGTATCAACAAATGCTTAAGCCGAGAAACACTGGTATTGTCAAATGTAAAATGTCCAAATCATGTTCAACAGTAAGTTGATTAAAACTCCTGTTCGCACGGATCAGAAACGATTTCTGCCTGTACGCGGACTTAGAATAAGGGACATGCAACTAACTAACCTGCCACATCGCGCTTTTTTGTATGAAATGCAATGGGCCGCGGCCCAATGCAGCCGGCGTGTATGCTTTCCTGTAAATGATAGCGACTTGAGTCAGCAAAATGTTATTCTACTTATGAACAGTCGTTTCCAAGTTGGAACATTATTCCAACTAATTACATGAAAACTTCGAACATTAACTTATTAATGAGTCCAGGAAAAGCCGCAGAGATTGTAACAAGTACCTACTGGTAACAACAAGTGAGTCGTCATTCTGTTTACAATAATTTTGAACCATCATATCATCTTCCTGTCCTTGTGCCATCCGACTTGTGTTCGGAGCAACACGTCGTTTTCAATTTTGAGCCAATTATAGAAGTATACGAGCTAGTGTTGAAAAAAAACACTTAAATCCACTGATGATTTCGTTATTGACAGGAGTTCTGACAAAGTGACATCTTCTCAACAATAACGATGTCGGAAGCGACAAAAATGTATCGTACCAAACTACCAAAAAACCTTACTTCTGAAAACTGTCTAGTCTTTTTTTTTTCTTTTCCGACTATGTTAAGGTCGACTTCCAGTCTAACCGGATGCAGCTGAATAACAGTATTTAACATGGGGCGACTGCCTATCCGACCTCCACAACCCAGTTAGTACAGGGTAATTCGACACTCCTTGGTCCTTGACTGTTTGTCAGACTTTCGGGATACTGCTAATCAGGCATGCCATTAACAGTCAACTGGTGAATCGTTCATTTTCCCTGTAAATCTCATTCTTGTGTCAATTTACCAGCCCAAAACTCAAAGCCATCTGTGGCTATGTATTTTGCTTTACCGCCTAACAAACAGTAGCATTATAACGAATTAGGAACACGTCTACATGGCGCCGCCATGTTTGAATGTGATTGCTTGGCGTTCTTCCCAGCTGATTCCGCTTATTAATAACGTTATCATTACTGAGAACAATTATTGTAACTGGTACACACACCTGATGTTTATGATGTTTAGAGGTAGGAGGAATTTGCGGAGTAATAAAGCTGTAGGTATCATGACCAATATTTTAGATGTGAAAGCGTGTGGTGGTGGAATTATTCAAAAGATGGTGGTACAAGGTTTTGTAGATATCAACATCAAGCAAGATTCAACATCATTCGAATTAGATAAAAGGTGTTTTATTTGAACGGTGATGATAACAAAGATCTTTATCAACTTTTTTGCGGTAGATTTAATAAATATATCAACATATTCTACGGCCCATTTAATCAAATCAAATAGTTGTTTATTTCGAACAATTTTTATTTTGACTTATGAAATTGCGCAGTTGAAATTACTCGAAGAGGTAAAATTTTTCAAACAGTAATAACAAAGGTTAACGCCTTTAAGTCCCATGTAATAGGGGCCAGCCTCTTCCTCCTAGAAAATTCCTGATAGAAAACTCAATAACACTTTGCCCGACTTGGGAATCAAATTCAGGACCTCATATTCAGCAGTAGCCAATGACCAACGAGGCAGAACAATTGCATAATTATGATGACTCTGATAGCTACAATACTTTTGAAACCGCACCACAGTAAGTATGGCTTATTTCTTAAATGTATATGATGGTAGGTAGTACTTCCCCGAAAGAGCCTTTCACAAGCGAAATGGGTAAACAGCCGTACTAAATTACAAATCCTGTGCCTCTATATTCTACCAAAATGTTTCGTGCAACACATTTGTGAGCTAATTGGACACGATTTGTATCTGTTCTGCGCCGCAAGTTTGTCATACCTACATTTATGAGTGAGTTACCTCCACACTTTAGTAAATTGGCTATCATTTAATTATTTAAACAGTGTACCGTACACTGTTTAAATAATTGGTTGAAATTTAATAAGTTTTATTTGTCGGATCCGGTAGTTAGTATGGACATAAAATTAATCGCAAGTGCGCTGGTGGTGACGTCACGCAACCTACTTACAAGTCTACCCATTCCACAGCGTGCTTCCACAGAGACCTCATGTTTAGCTCGAGGCGAGGGCAACAGTCAATGTCTGATCGCGGAGGTTGAGACGACTTGGAACTGTACCCGATTCATTGTGCCCCGTGTTATTGTGTTAAATTGTAATTTCAAGTAATTTGTTGGTTTAATAGAAAAAGTGTATCGTATAGTGTACCCATAGTATTTTCATTGCACGAAACCTATCGTCTGCCCACATGATGTACGAGCCTAACGGAATAAATCCTGACATATGCAACATATTAATTATTCTGGAAAGACTTTTCTGTTTATCAACTTGACCAATCCAGAGGGAGTTAGGCAGAGGTGTACCTAATAGTACACTCACATTTCGCCAGTTATGTTTAAGTCCCATGTAAAAGGGAGCAAGTCTATGGCCATCGACCAGGCACAAATCCAGACTCCGTGGCTGCTACAGAGAAATTCCTGATGGAAAAACCCAATAACAATTTGCCCGACCCGGGAATCCAACCCAGGACATCATGCTCAGCAGTCGCGATTGCGACCAACGAGGCAGTCAAAGAATAAACTTAATGTTGGTTGCTCAGGCATTCATTGACGTACGATACGTATCTTTACGTAATGAATAAGTTACGTTATTTTTTGAATAAGTTAAGAAATAAAAACCCATTCATTCAATAAATGGTTCATTCATTCAATAAGAACGACGAAAGCTTTCCTGAAACGAACACACTCGTTTAAAACCACGAGCGTTCCATTTGATTTCGTAATACATACACGCGCATTTGAACTTTTATTTACCCGTTTCAAGCTGCATCTAGATCCAGCCACTAGCCTCACTAGCCTCCCAATATAGCATGAAACGGGTAAGTCATTAGTTTCTGTGGTTAGAGCGTCCTGTATTTTTCGATTGCAACAAGTGTTCGTGTCAAAATTGTGGAGAAAAGTGGGCTACACGAAGGAATTTTGTATTTGTTTCCTGTTTTATTTGGAGTAATGACTTTAAGATGATTATATGATAAGTTAAGGGTGTGACTGTTCGTAAATTACCCTAGGCTGATAAAATTTTCGTTTTTCCTAAATTAAGTAGATATTAGTATTAATGTCGGTTTCCCCCTGGCTGGGCCCCGCCATCCGCACGGCTCTGTAAGATTCGCCTTCAGACTGGTCATCTTTCCACCGACTAAGAGAACTTAATTTCTTAACATGAAGAAGTCCAATGCCTCGTATCATTATTATAACAAGGAAAGGATTGAAAGATATAGTAAATCAGATTAGGGAATTCATAGTTGATGAAATATATTGAACGTGGTTTCAAAAGGGTAAAACATAACTGGGAGATACAAAGTATATTTATGTCGCAACCAATAGTTCTTGTAAATAAGCCTTTAAATCAAGGAAATCATCAAATGACCCCCCCCACTCTGAGCGGAGCGGAGGGGAGTGTCAGACTTGTACTGACTAAAACCCATCCATGTTCCTTCTTTGCCCTTTGTGTTCTAGGGCCACGGTATCTCTTTCGAACAGTCCCGCAGCCCTGGCAGGCATCGGCCCATGCGGACCCCTACTTGATTGCTGACATCTCTTTGAGGCGCGCGTGGAACACGAACGTGCCGTCGACATGGCCTGTCGTCATGAGACGGCCGGACGGCGAGCTAGCCCATAACTCGCCGTCCACAGGCCAGCGCCCACGGTGGTCGGAAGCCACCACGTGACCCCCGGAATTTGCCGAAGGGCAAATAGCAATCGGAAGCAGCATTTTGGGGTAAAAAGACAAAACAGTGTTCAAAACACCACACTGTCTCCTGCAACGGGAATAATGGACGTCGGTAAAATCTGCTAGGCTGAAATGGCATTGGGCGAGTCAGAAAGAAGTAGAGAGACGTAGACTGCGACGAATGACGCAGGAAAATAGTTCTTAGAAGTAATTGGGGAACTCTTTGCTCAGAAGTGGGACAATATTGGCACAACGTCGTCTTTGTCCCGGCATTCGTACGGTCAACATACGTGTTTATTTGCTCTGTGTTTAAATAAGTCTAATTCTACCCAATTCCAATATAATTTACAATAAACTACCACTCAGTAACAGCGGAAAATCAGTGAAGTGAATTACTTAAAGAAATAAATGTGATACAGTGCATAAACTCAACTTGAAAAGTGTTAACAGTTAATCATTTTAAATGACAACTGGTCAGCTTGTGAGTGAATGACAAGACAGTTTGCGCGCAGTGCACTGTATTCTCACGGTTCGGTAGCGCGCAGAAGTCACATTATCGCTTGCACCGACGCGCGGTGACGCATGCGACAGCTCGCACCAAAGACTAACCGACAGTGATCGCGCAACGTTTTGTACCGTCATTGCATTGCCTCTGGGAGGACGACTGAAAAAAGTATTATTATTTTTTCATAAAAGACAAGCCATTGGCTCCCCCTCGCCTCCCTCATCGTCTAGCAATAATGATGACATTGAGAGAAGAACTTAGCGAGATGTTAGTAAAGATAAATTAAACTATTGTTAGCACGATCAACAAAGAGTTAGAACCGTTAAAGAAAGAAATGCAAGGAATTCGAGATTCAATGTCCTTTATGAATGAAAAATTTGAAGACATAAGAAAAGAACAGGAGTCTTCAAAAGAGAGTGTCAAAAACTTGGAATTAGAAAATATAGAACTCAAGGCTACGGTTATAGATATAAACGAGAGACTTGCCAACTTGGAGCAACAGTCCCGTTCAAATAATTTGGAAGTGCATTGTGTACCCGAAAATAAAAATGAAAACGTATTCAATATAATAACGCAACTCGCGCGTGTGGTAAAGTGCGAAATAAATGATAAGACATCTCACACTGCACACGCATCGCTAAGTCTAATCTATCCAGTGCTCGTCCTCGCTCAATGATAGTTCAGTTGGCATCACCAAAACTACGAGATCAATTATTGGCTGCAACTATAAAGTATAATCAATCAAACCCACATGAAAAGCTAAATTGTACCCATCTTGAAAACTAGTTCTTTTTACTGTAATTTGTGTTGTATGAATTATGATATAATAATATTAACGGAAACCTGGTTAAATGGTAGCGTGCTGAACAGTGAGTTTTTTGATGATCGTTATGAAGTGTACAGGAGAGATAGGGAAACAACTGGATTTCAGGGTAACAAGGACAGTGGTGGTGTGTTGATTGCTGTTAATAAACAGATTAACTCATCTTATATTGTACATTGACAAAGTAAGTCTGAGGATCTCTGGGTGATATATCACTATCTCAAAATTATCAGAAACTGGCCTTATGTGCGATTTACCTCCCTCCGCCTGTAAGTCCAGCAACGCTTGAACATTTTATTGAGCACTGCAACAAAGTTATCGACTCAACAAATATTCCTATTTGTATTGTGGGAGACTTTAACCAAGGTAAAATCAATTGGGACTTGAAAACTGTATATGAGTCTTTGCCTAAAACTAGCCAAATTCTAATGGACTTCGTAAATGTAAGTCAGCTAGTACAGTGTAATCACATAAAAAACTATTCTGGGCGTACACTGGACTTTTTGCTATCTTCTGTGCCCTCGTGTTCAGTAAACGAATCCAACTCTTCTCTAACGGTTATCGATAAACTCCATCCTCCCCTTGATATAACTCTTTCATCAGTAAATATTCGTAATCTGCCATATTTAGCTCCAATTTTAGACCTAACTTTTATAAATTAAACTATAAAGAAATTAATAATTATCTAAATAAGCAAGACTGGAATGAAATTTTTAAAAATAGTGATTATGTAAATGACATGTTAACAATATTTTACAAACATTTATACGAAGCCATTAAAAATTTTGTGCCTGAAAAAAAAACAAAAGAACTGTCGTTAAACCCATGGTGGGTACCATGGGTTTACCAAAACAATAATTAAATTTCTTAAAGTTGAGGATACGCTTTGAGAAATATTTGAACATATCATAAAGAAATCATCAAAAATGTTAGGCTTCCTGCTTCGTAATACGAGAAGTTTTCGTAAGAGCAGTACCAAAATAATGTTAATAACAGTCTCGTACGTAGCATATTTGAATACTGCAGCGTGGTATGGAGACCTCACTACGCCACTCATATGCTGCGGTTAGAACGAGTGCAGAAGCGTTTTGTGTGGCACTTAGCTTTTTGTGAAGGGAAAGCTAATCAGCTACCCTCCTACAAAACCCGCCTGCATTATTTCAAAATGCACACGTTATCCACACGCAGAGACGTCACCGACGCCATATTTTTGTACAAAATAGTTAGAAATCGAATTGATAGCTCTAAATTGTTAGGTCTTATTAGATTCCGTGCTCCTTCTGGATATCCGAGAAATATAATTACACCGCTGTGCCCACCTCAACGTAGGTCTATACTTGGCTCAAACTCACCAATTTATTTATTTATTTAGGTTAACCAACAATTGTTTACACAAAACATTTAACATTAAAGTTTCTTAATAGTACGTTTATCAGTGCAACAATTTCTTACAGGCTAACACAACATGCACCAATTATGGTTATCAATATTATAACGTAGAAGTGCAATATTACAAAGCCAAAAACGATATATACAATTTAAAGCTTTTCAAAAGTTTTTGGTAATTTGCAATAATAACAACAAAAAAATTAAGAACATAACAATAAAGTAATAAACAGATTAATAATTTTAACAAATTAAAAAAATAAATTAAAATTAAATTAAAAATTAAATTAAACTTAAAAAACTAAACTAAATAAAAATAACAATATTAAAACATTAAAATTAAAACATTAAAAGTTAGAATGATAATAACAAAAATCTCTATCAATTATTTCAAATACATAATTATCCAAACCAAAACCAAAACCAATCAACCAATCTCAAAATCACAAAATCAACATTATTATTGGAATTGGTTGTGAGAACACCATGCCTAGATTATGTAAAATTCTCAACAGCTGCAGTTATTTAGTGGATATAAACCAGGACAGTATTAACAAAATTATCAAAGTAGTTGTAAATAATTCACTAGCAGAGACTTGAATCATATTATAATAATGATAATTTTAAATTTCATTAATGCGTTAATTTATTATACCATTTAACTTAACCTAATGTAATATATCTTGATCTAATCTAATTTTTGTTCAATTTAATTTAATATAATCTATGCACCTATTTTAATTATATTTGTTAATTACTATTTTAATTTTAGTTTTCGCAATTTTATTACCAAATGTGTTTTGATTTTTTTTTTTAA
The DNA here is from genome assembly GCA_910589295.1 of Noctua janthe. NCBI lineage: Eukaryota > Metazoa > Arthropoda > Insecta > Lepidoptera > Noctuidae > Noctua > Noctua janthe. The sequence goes on along the minus strand of OU342556.1, from coordinate 2,528,188 downwards.
TTGCTACTATGACTTTGTTAATTTTTTTTTTAATTAATTTTTTTTTTCCAAAATTACTTCCAACTGTGTTTCGATTTTTTTAATTGCTATTATGACTCTGTTAATTTTTTTTTTTTCTAATTTAATTTTAGTACTAAATAATGTGTTTTGATGTAATTTTTTATATGCTACTATAACTGTGTTGGCTTAGTTGTACATCTTATTATGCATGCTGTGGTCTCCTGTAAGTGAAGGAGTACACCTACGTGATACTTTTGTCGTCGATTATTTATTTCATGTGTCTGTGTATATCCTTTGTTGGAGATCCTAAATAAATAAATAAATAAATAAACATAAGAAAAACTGACTATGGTTCCCTTTTTTGTTAGTTTTTATTAGCTGTAAGTCCTCCATGTACAAATAAAATAAAATAAAAATAAGATAAAAGGGGAGTTTAAGCAAGACAAGATAAAGTAAATCTTAAAAATAACTTTTTTCGGTTCAGAACACATCGACGACGTCACATCATTGGTCCAGAACAGACCTTTCGTCGCAAACAAATGGGCAAGTCGGTCGCGTTTTTTATTGCATCACAATGCACTATCACTTATTTACTAAATTAAATCCCGACTACCAATAATATAACCACGGACTTGCCTTTTCAACTCAAATGACTCCAGACACATAGCTAGACATAGAACGTCATCTGGATTGCCCTAACTGTTCAATATTTTTCACACAACCAATTGAATGTTGCTGGCGCGTTTAATATCAAAACTAAATAGTTAGGTTGAATAGGTTGGCGAGTTATGGGCTAGCTCGCCGTCCGGCCGTCTTATGACGACAGGCCGTGTCGACGGCGCGTTCGTGTTCCACATGCAAGTAGGGGTCCGCAAGGGCCGATGCCTGCCAGGGCTGCGGGACTGTTCGAAAGAGATACCGTGGCCCTGGAACACAAAGGGCAAAGAAGGAACATGGATGGGTTTTAGTCAGTACAAGTCTGACACTCCCTTCCGCTCCGCCCAGAGTGGGGGGGGTCATTTGATGATTTCCCATCCGGAAAAAAAAAAAAAAAAAGGTTGAATAGGTTCTTATTTGCGCTTTGTCCTGAAGAAGTCATTAATGTAGTAATGTGGTGTGTAGAAATACCTTAATATATAACTTTTATGGACTCTTATTCTGCTTCACCATTGCCCATAATCGGTAGTTCCTGAGATTAGTGTGTTCAAACATACAAATTACTCGACTCTACACTATCATAGTAGGAGCGTGTAAACCTTTAGCGCAATCTTACAATACATGAAATACACTAAAATCTGATGTGCTGTTATACATATCTGCATAAACTTTTTAACCCATCCATCCTCCAGAAGTTATCGGCTATAGAGAACTGCTAACCGTGCGAAGTCGGGGCGGATCACTAGTATTATACGATACTGATGTCAATATAGAAAATGATTTACAAGGAAAATCTTGATTGGTCTTAACAAATCAAAGAAAGAAAGAAAAAGTATTTTTTAGACTCACACAGGACAAAACAAAAAGAAAATGGTTAAATTCACAATAAAAACTTTAATTATATTAAAAATAAACGAAAGAAAAAGAAATAAAACACAGCAACACTGCAAAAATACATGTTTAAATTCAGCACCTTCAAAAATATTAACGGATGGACGAGCCAATATTTTAAATTTTATTAAAAAATGGTTTACATGACCTGTAGTACAAACATTGACCTAATGCAGTTTTTTCTGTGCTCTAAAGATTGATTCCGTATTGGTTGAATTCCCCCAAAAACTAACACCTGTATCAGAATTGAATCTACCAAGTCATAATATTATGCTGTCATCTGTAACATATATGCATAAAACTGGAACACGCACGTCATTTTCGTGCTATTGGAACACATTCACCTTTATGATCTAATACTTGTCCATCGGGACAGCCGTCCACTGATGCCAATGTATTTGCATGTCGCCGTCGATCTTCCACGATTATAACGCATTCACCTGTGGTAGCGTCTCTTTCTGTGCCAGGAGGACAGCCACCTTTGAGTATCGCGGGATCTGCATCTCGTCTATAAGGAATAAACTCAGTAGCTTCATCTTGTCCCTTCTGACATTTGATTTCTTCCACGCTTATTATTATCACAACGAGAAGGATGAATAACTTCAACATCTTGCGGTTGTCTTCGAGTTTTTTGGTGACTGACAATTTAAGAAGTTGTGAATGCATATTTATACAAAGTAATATAAATCAGTTGGTTATACCAATCAATTATTACTTTAGTTATTATTTATTCAGAATTTACCCATTAGAGGTGTGAAATAACGCAAATCAATTTGTCAACGTCTGTTTTATCCGATTGTACCGTTAAGCCAATTTCGTATTGATAATGGAATACAAGACATGTGTAAAGTCGTTGTGGCTACACCTATGCGTAAGCCACAAGACACAACACCCTTTGGTTCGAGGATCCTCCCATCTCAAAGAATATATTATTTGTTTATTTATTTTATTTATTTATTTATTTGCATCAGACACAACGATCCATAATTTAGTTAGTAAGTACACTTAAAAATAATGTTAGTTTTAGATTACATAATCAAAGACAAATACACACCACACATGGTAGCCGGGATTTAATTTAGTAAATAAGTGATATTGCATTGTGATGCAATAAAAAACGCGACCGACTTGCCCATTTGTTTGAGACGAAAGGTCTGTTCTGGACCAATGATGTGACGTCGTCGATGTGTTCTGAATATCCAATGTATTTGGAATCGAAAAAAAGTTACTTTTAAGATTTACTTTACCTTGTCTTGCTTAAACTCCCCTTTTATCTTATTTTTCTTTTATTTTATTAATTTTAGTACATGGAGGACTTACAGCTAATAAAAACAAACAAAAAAGGAAACCAAAGTCACTTTTTCTTATGTTTAGCCAGTATTGTCCCACTTCTGAGCAAAGAGTTCCCCAATTCCGTCTAATGTTATTTGCATTCTATGATATTTCCTAAGATATTTATCTAAATGAAATGGTGTGAAGAGCAATTTTAGTCACAATTAAACACTAAAGGTGACTAACATATACTATAATATGTTATAATATATTAATACTATGTCGGTAAAAACACCTTCGCAAATAAAGTATTACTTTTTACAAAATTTTAAAATAAAAAAAATGGTAATTGTGAGTCAACCTTAAAAGATAGGCATATGCTGTCGCGGACTTTTTTTAGACCTTTTTAAGAGAAATAATTCTCTAATACATTATTTTCGTCTAACTTGTATTAAAGCAAGTCAAAGAACATTACCTCTCCTCTATACTGTAATATTCTGGATATATATTATAGGTATATATTTACAGTACAAATATTTATTTTATATGTGTATATTTGTATGTATGTTTATTTTATATAGGTATAACTTTGTTTTAAGTTCCAATTTAAATTTTCCTGTTTTGTCTTTTCTACACACTGTGTCTACATTTCTAATCCTACTTTCCTCTCGCAGGTCTGCTGGAAGAGATTTCGCATGAAATAAGCAGTACCTTTGTGCTCTTTTATCTTAATGTTATGTCTTGTTGAGTATTTTGTGTGTACATAAATAAATAAATAAGCAGCGCACGCCACGTAAGGACTATTTTTTCTGTCTTAATACCAAATATCTTCATTCAAGTAGCTTTTTGTCGCAAAGTGTTTTTAAATTAGCCTATTGGTGAAAACCGTGTCTGTAGAATGCATCAGGACCGATGGGCCAGAGTCGTAACGCAGTGAATGCCAGAAGACGGGCGTCGTCGCCGAGGGAGGCCTAGAAAACGCTGGGGCAACGACTTAGAGGTGTTTGAGATTGACCGGAGAAAACCACATTTAGAGAAGTGTGGAAGGCTATGAGGGAGGTCTGTGCCCAGCAGTGGGACAATAATAGGGTAAATAAAGAAATAACTATTATTATTTAATTTAAAACGATGTTGTTCTCATCTTTCTCGTTCACTCCGTCTTTAGTTGATGTGGCGGTATATATCACTGACTATGTTCTTAGTACTTTTATGTTTACATCTCAGTTGGCCACCTATTTTAACTTACAAATACTTGATTGAATGAAAATTGATCTATGAAATTGATTTGTACTTACTGTTTTAACGATAGCTCTATTGGCGTGAACAATATAAATCGGCATGACGGAAATAATTGTTTTAAGGGCCCTTCAAGCCCCCAAGACCGGAGTAAATTGCAACCAGATGTTGCACTAGTATTCAGGAATGCATTTAGAAATGAGATATTTTTATCTTTTCTTAAGAATTCTCTAGTGCTCATTAAGTAAAAAATTCAAGCGTTTCCAAGTGATACAATATTGTATTACAATTCAAAGGAAGAAAGGACACTTCGTTATTAATTACGGTATTTTGTCAGCCTGTCAAGCAATAAAATAGAAGTTTAATGTGTTTGTAAGTGGCCCATACCGTGTGATGATTTTAAATAAAAATCAATACTAAAATATTGAATTAATAATTAGGAGTACGTGACAGACAGTCACATGGGAAAAAAGTTTTAAGCAATACAAAGAGAAATGAATTGATTGAGCAACTAAGCACTCATTATCATTAACACATCATTAAATGGGAAAAACAAAATAATTTAAAAAAAAAAAAATATTGACCATGATACTTTAAAATCTTATATCAACTCATCATCTGCCTAGTTTTTTCCCAACTATGTTGGGGTCGGCTTCCAGTCTAACTGGATGCTGCTGAATACCAGTATTTTACATGGAGCGACTGCCTATCTGACCTCCACAACCCAGTTAGTACTGGGTAATACGATACCCCTTGGTAAGACTGGATGTCAGACTTTTTGGGACACTGACTACTAACTAACCTAACGACTGTCAAAGATCTACAAATGACAGCCGGGACCAACGGCTTAACGAGCTTTCCGCACAGAGTAAACTCGGTATGTAATGGGTGGTCACTCATCCACAGACCAACATAGGCAAGCACGGCTTAACCAAAGATTGACCCAAGCGGCTGTTATTATTTAGCCACGCGCTCCTCAAAATCTTATATCAACTAAGCACTCAGTTATATAAGGAAGTAATTCGAAAACCTCGATAATTTCGTACCTAGATTTGCTTGCGTACAGTTAGAGTGGAAGACAACCATTAGTCATCTTCCTGTCCCATTCTATTTGGGGTCGACGCAAAACGTTTTCTTCGTCCATTCTCCCCTTCAAGGAAGACAACCCTAGTATAGTTTCCTAACATACTAGGGTTGCCTTCCACTCTAACTTGTTAGGCAGATGTGGTGATGATGAACATTAAACATACCTTTACCATTTGATCACTAACATTGTTAAGGTCAAGGTTAGGTTTTTTAAGGTTTAGTATGATGAGCAGAGAAAATGCTAGGCAGATGATGAAGATTTTGTTTGTTAAGAATAAATTGGGATAAGAGCAAGATAATGATGATCCAGAACGTTGAGGTTAGCCTACCGTCTGACCGGATGCAGCTGAATAGTATTTTACATGGAGTGACTGCCTATCTGACTTTTAAAACACAGTTACCAGTTAGAACGATACCTCTTGGTAGGACAGGTTGTCAGTCTTTTGAGCTTCTGATTTGTTACGGCTGTCAGAGATAAATAACAGCTGGAACTAAATCTCGATATGCAATCGATGGTCACCCATCCACGAACTAACCGCGAACTAAAATTGCAAGCTTATTCAACTTCTGCTTCAGTTAATTCACCACTGAACCAAATCTAGCTCCCACAAAAGTCCTAAATACATTTTATTAGCAACTTTTAATCATTTATTCTCATTCAGTTGTAAGGAATCCGCATGCGCCGAAGCACTCTATTCCATTACGAAGTAACTAGAAGTTTAGTAGGAATTGTGTTGAAAGCGCAGAGCCACGTACGTACAATGACCAAACCAGTCGCAATTGATCTCTCACTGTGCGGGAAATATCTAAAAACTCGAGGTTATGATATCCTGGAAATGTACCTTGAATTGTCGCCGTGTGTACTAAACGTACATTGTGCCTCAGAATAGTGCATAAATAGGTAGATAGGAATTCTAGTAGCGGAACTGCTGTATGGGGGTTTTTGCGGGTTGGGAAGATGAGCTAAAGAACTGTTTTTGAGTGTATTCTTCGGTATTTTTATGGTTAGAAATTTTTAAATTTTGTAAAGCATCGTCTCACCTCACCTAAACGTATCTAAAGGATTCAGTTGACTTAGCTCAGTCTCTTACACTCACACCGCCAGCTAGAAAGAGAGCGAGCCGGGCGAGCATCGTTTCTCCTCTTTTCATTCTTCGGTTCGGCACTTTTGGTCGTTCGCGGTGTGAACTGAAGTATGAAAAGAAGTGAATCGGTTCCCTTTCTCGCTCGTTCGCTCACTAGATGGCGGTAGTGAGGCCTGCGCTTTAATAGTGAAGATAAGGTTTAAAAAAAACCAATAAGAATCAAGAACAAACATAAAATAAAATCCCCTAAAAAAAATTGGGAACAAAAAAGAAAAACTTTCACAAGGAAATATAACGACAAAAAAAAGAAACATTGTCCTTCATTGTTGATTAATAAATCTCGAGGATTAGTTAAGCTATGTATAAGGAAAACACACACAGACCAAAAGTACACGTAAACTAATCAAATAGTTTCGTACATCGGACATCCAAAGTTTTTATACACTGTTCTGGAACACACGTGTTTGCAGTACGATAGGCAATAAGGCAACCCATCAGTGGTACCAAAACCAATATATGCTGGCCTCTTGTTCTACTGAAACTCCGCACAAAGCTAGGCCAGTTTAAAGTCTAAGTGTTATTGGGACATACCTAATGCTTTTTTATTTATTTGGGTCCGTGATTAGAGGAATACAGGTATATAAAATGGGTTACTATGTTATGTAGTGTATGTACACAAGGAATGTTTTCATTGGGCTAATGAGAGAGAATGGGCGAATGTTTTGTGTATTTGTTAATTTAGGTGATATTGGATACTTCAAATTCCTGTCTAGAAACTGTGGATGCCGTAGACAACAATTTTGGACGGCTAGTTATTTGGACTACAGGAGGAGCTCGTGGCTTAATAATAACAGTCGCTCGGATCAATCTTCAGGTTAAGCCGCACTTGCCTAGATTGCTCTGTGGATGGGTGACCACTCATTACGTAAGTTTCCTACATGCATCGGAAAGTACGTTAAACCGTTGGTGCGGTCTCTCATTTGTAGATCTTTGACAGTCGTTACAGGAAGTCAGTGGCCCGAAAGTCAACCTGACAACCAGTCTTACCAACCTTACCAAGTCATCTTACCAGTGTTTTCAAGGGGTATCGTAGTACCCAGTACCATTAGTGTGGAGGTCAGATAGGCATCGCTCCATGTAAAATACTGTTAGCTGAATCCGGTTAGACTGGAAGCCGACCCTAACATAGTTGGGGAATGGCTAGATAGATGATGATGAGTTAATTGGACTACGGATTTTTAGACAATAACGTAATGTTTCTCAAAGTGACAAAACGTCAAAATCCCCATAGTTTAAAAACGTTTTAAAAAATCATATTCACTTCTATTCAAGCGGATTTTCAGCAATAATAGTAGAATGAAAACTAAAAAGCCTACCAATGCAACCATCATTGACACATAATTCGAGCATAAGCAGAAGTTATGAAGTCAGACGAATGAACGCTGATAGAATATTCTATTGTATTCACAGATTATTTAAACAGAAAACACGAATTTTTGCATAATTTTTCCGAACAAACTGACAAATACCGTCTCTGCATACATTAACTGAGGAACGGCGTGCAAAAACGGAAGCGGAAAAAAAAGAAAAAATCATGTTCTGCACGTGTTGCTCAAAAGTTAGCATAGTTTAACAGTTTTTTTGAATAATTTAGAGGGTCCGCATTATGTTAAAATCTGAGTCTTATTTATGTTTAATTTATGAAGGATGCTCTCATGCAAGTGGCTTCTGAAATGATTATTTTTAAACTGGAACACGGAAGTATGAGTAGGTATTTCATATTATTTTTATAAAATTTGGAGTGAATACATAGAGTAATTTCATTTGTACCCTTCAATTAGGTTTTTGGGCTAATTGCAAAATTCGTATTGGGACAATATATATAGAATGGTAAACTGACTGACTGACTGAGTGATATATCAACACAAAGCCCAAACCGCTGGTCCTAGAGGCATGAAACTTGGAGGGTGTGTTCTTTGTGAAGAGTAAGTATCCACTAAGAAAGGATTTTTGGGAGTTCCACCCCTTTTTTTTTCGTATGGGAAATCATCGGAGTTCCACCCCTAAAGGGGTGAAATAGGGGATTAAGTTTATGTGACAGTCTGTCAGTTTTGAAGTTAGGATCTTCAAATTTTGTGTTTAGGCTGACGACTGAAAATTAATTTATACTTGTTACAGCGTTTTTGTAAACTCTTCCCCCGAAGGTTTAAAAAGGGGGATAAAGGTAAGTAATCGGATATTATTCGACATCTCGTGATGACGTTACTTTCGGAAGTCGGCGGCAAAAAAATTCAATGAAACAAACAGTGTTTTTTTTTTCGGAACGTTTTTTATTTTAGTTGTTATCTTTTTAGTTGTAGTATACCACACAAATTCTTGTCATAAACTAATTTTTACATTGCAACTTGAAGTTATTAAGGGATCATCATGGCACCAAGAAGAAAAAATACGTGTTAAAGGAAAAAAAAAACACAAATTACAGAACCGATTTTGATGAAATTTCAACGGAATCAATCGGAATGTAAATCCTTTCACAAAAAAAAAGAATTTTTTTTATCGATAAATGACGGAGATAAGCGATAACAAATATAAAAGAGTATACAACCGAATTGGGATCCACCTCATCTTTTGAAGTCGGTTAAAAAAACTGTGATTTTAACTTGCGTTATTTTAAACAGACATTGGAAATCCCCACAATTTTTCTAGCCTAAACAGAACATGGCAGTAGTAAGACGAAATGTACCCAAAACAAAAAAACAGCAAATACCTCGAAAAACAGAAACGGGTTGCAGCATCGCTAACAAGCTTCCCACTTCTAGCGTCCATTTTTCACACGTCCCAAAATCTCGACACACGAAGAACAAGAAACACATCAATAACACGTTGACGTCACCAAATTGTGACTTGTTGTAACGGCTTTTTTTTAAACACAAGCAAAGAGGGCGTTCTTTTTTAGAATTCTGTAGTCGAAGGGTGATAATGGGGCCCTATTACTAAGGCGCCGCTGTCTGTCTGTCTGTCTATCATAGCGCTGTGTCCTTTGAACAATAATATGTTGAAACTTGAAATTTCAGAAAGTGACTCGTTGGTCTAGTGGCTGCAAGCGCGACTGCTGACATGCTGAGTATGAAGTCGTGGGTTCGATTCGCTTGTCGAGCAAAGTGGTATTGGGTTTTTTCATCAGGAATGTCTCTGTCTAAAAATAGATTCTGGATTTGTATAGGCTTTGAATAGTCTAGCCAACTATTACATGGGACTTAAACATAACTGGAGAAATGTATGTCTATTATTAAGTACACCTCTTCCTTACTCTTCGGAAATTAACAAGACTGATGTTGTAATGTGGTGCTTTGGCCGCCATAATAAAGTTAAAGAATTAAACATCTCCATACATACAACAAACGTGTTTCTTTCGCCGTTTTTTTTACAGAACCGTTCGTGTTTGAGTTCGACTCGCACTTGGTCGGTTTTTTTATCTGTAGCCAACTACCATTAATCAGGCCGGTCTCTCTCGCGTGAAACTCGTTGGAAACAAGAAAAGTTTCCTTTCACTTGAATTAAAATCTTCAACGGAATGACTAGATGTTTTTTTTAGTTCGTTTTTTTTTTTTTTAATTCTGACGACAGTTTGATGAACTGCAGTTTGTTTCAATTTGACGATTGCACTAATTGGATTGGTGATTTGTGAGGGATTGGCGGTACTTATTGGAAACTTGTCCTGAGGGATGGAATGTTTTTTTTTTTGTAGACTTTTTTGATGAAAGCTCGGATAAATTGTTTGATAGAAAATGGTCCTGTTAGTTCGATGTTCGATCTTATGTATCATCATCTGCCTAGCCTTTTCCGAACTATATTAGGGTCGGCTTCCAGTCTAATCGGATGCAGCTGAGTATCAGCATTTTACATGGAGCGACTAGCTATCTGACCTCCACAACTCAGTTAGTACTAGGTAATACGGTACCCCTTGATAAAATTGGTTGTCAGACTTTTGGGCCACTGACTACCTGTAAAGACTGTCAAAGATCTGCAAAGGACAGCCGAACCAACGGCTTAACGTGCTTTCCGAAGCACGGAGCCTTTGAGGGTATTCAATCCTTTTCACGTATTTTACTAAATGGTATCGGCAGGTGACCTGTGAGACTTGTATTTTATCGCTAGATCTTGATATGAAAAACCATGTTTAAATATTGCAGGCAAAAACATGATAAATCTTATGTTAGACTTACGTATTTTAGGAGGAAATTGGTCGCAAGCGACTGCTGATCATGAGGTCCTTGGTTCAATTTCCGGGCCGGGCAACGTGTTTTTGGGTTTTTCAGGAATTCCATTATTAAGTAGCACTTGCGGAGTCTGGATTTTTGCCCGATTGATGGCAATAGGCTCGCCCCCTATTCCATGGGATTTTAACATAACCGGCCAAAAGTGAGTGTACTTGTAAGGTACACTTCTCACTAACCCTTCGGGAAAAGGCGTGATGTTATGTTATGTAACTAAAACTTACGTAAGTTATTAAACAGGAGCTTCCAAAACAACATGTGGTGTACTAAAATACTGCCTAAAGTTGACTCTTTAGTGTGCAGTCACGTCACGAAATATGAACGTCAGCAGTTCGCCGAAAATATGCAAACGGGCTGTTGCCTAAACCACGTTTAACATTTAACTACGTCAACTAGACAGTTATTATTTAGCGAGTTGCGAAAATTTTGTTGAAACATCCTGTATAATGTTATGGCAAAATGGGTTCCACTTTTATTTAGTCTAGTGGTTGCAATGAAGATCGCTGAGTATTCGTCCTTGGGTTCGATCGCCAAGTCAGTTAAAATGTTAGTGAGATTATTTTCATCAGGAAATTCTCTTATTTCTAATTTAAGGCTCGTTTGCCAGAGAAGGCAAAAAATCGAGAGACTGAGCAATGAACTTCCACTTATCCCTATCCAGTGATGTTATTCGCTAATCCTTGTGAAAAAAGTCGAGTTCGTCGCCATCTCCTTCTAGGCCTGCTGCGTTGCCGTTTGGTGCTGTTTGGGCCCCATTGTGTTGTTACTTTAGCCCATAGCTCCTACGGTGCTGTGGCCAGCCTAGTTCCATTTGAGCTTGGCAGCCGTGTGACCTACGTTAGCAATTTGTGTTTTGGAACGCAGTATCGAGTTTCTTGTTCGATCAGTAATTTTAACTCCAATGATACTGCGCTCCATATAAAACAACAGAAAAAAAAAAACTAATCAAGTTTTCAAGATATTTTACTTAAGCTTTTTCTTTGTTACATTTTCTCTCATATCAACACGAGCTTTACGAGAATAGCTTTGTACTGTAGTAAAAAGATTAGCCAGTGAGCTAGATTAGTTGCGCAACTGAAGGAGTACTCAGAATGCACCGGACGTACTTAAGTATCGTATCAGCTGTAGGGGCTAATTGCAGTGCTGTTTTAATTGTATAAAGATGTTGATACGGGTGTGTGGTTAATTAGCAAGACTACGAGTGAAATGTTTGCGAGGATAAACTGAGTTGAAAAATGTTATTTTACATACTAGTGGGAGTATGCAGAATAGGGTATAAAGTCCTTCATTCCTTATAGAAAAGGGAGGATCCTCCGACCAGACAGGTGTTGTGCCTGGCAGGGCAACAGCCAACAGTTGTTGTCGGATTTTTCTTTTTCTATTTGGACTAAAGTCACGGGTAACTTTAATAGCGTGATTTAAAATTTTGATGTTAGTTCTTCATTTGTTGCATAGATGGCGTTGTTTTTGTACTATGTTGCTGTAGAGCTTTTTGTAGTGCCGCTACAGTAAGCACACTGAGGGCGTTGTTATGTTTGGCTAAAAGTTATAGCAACCAGTTTCGTACAACTGTCAAACTTTGAACGCACTTGTTAAGGAACGTTTATAGATATTGACTTTAGTCTAATCAATTTTTGTAGTAGTCAGTGTTGCAATCTTTTCAGTTAATAGTCTAGTGTGTCCACAATATACTGGCATGAAAAGAAACGTTTTACACCCTACAAAGATATCTAAGAGCGTCAATACACCACAACGTGCAAAACTAAGCTATGTTAGGACAAATTAGACTAATTCAAATAGAAATGCCGACACAATGAGAACAATACACCAAATAATCCGTCACTCAAGCTTATAATGTATAAATGACGTGTATAATGTATAAATACCGTGTATAATGTATATTTAGTCTTCCCTACAAAAGGGTGGCTGCATCCATTGTTTTTGAGTACACGTATAGCCGTTGGAAATGGGACACTGTTTTGTGCAACATTTGTGTAGATGACGTTTTGTTTTCACATTTGGAATGAATTTGTGTTTTAATGTGTATTTTGCTTCATGGTTTTAGTGAACATTATGAAAGAAAGAAGTGAACGCTTGGATGGTCTAGTGGTCGCAAACAGGACTACTGAGCATGAGGTCCTGGGTTCGATTCCCAGGTCGGGCACAGTGTTATTGGGTTTTTCCATCAGAAATTTCTTAGTAGCAGCCACGGAGTTTGGAATTGTGTCCGGTTGACTTAAAAACAACTGGCGAAATGTAGGTGTACTAATGGGTACACCTCTGCCTAACCCTTCGGGGGTTACAAGTGTGATGTAAAGAAGTATCATTTATTTGTACTAAACACGACGCATAACGAAAAAACAAAGCACACAAACAAGGAATGAGGAAATAAGAAGGATGAAGATGACGAGGAAGAATAATGAGGATGGTGGAGGACGTTATACTTTTTAATACGAAAATGTCTTTATAATTGTTACGGCTAATAGCCGAAGTGCAGCTACACCTAGTTTTAGCCGGGTACAGCTAGGTGCAGCCGGTTAAACTTAGATGTATCCTACTTATCTTCGGTTAGAACATGCAACCAATTTGCATGTAGCGCTCGCCGGCCGCTGCCGCGGCACCGCTCGCACGGCTCGCGCGCGTTTGGTCACAGTTCTAACTTAACCTAACCTAATCCATTTGGTCGGTGTGTCCTAGCAATAAAAAGGATACAAAACAATTACCGGCCGCATCTAGCCGGCTAGAACTAGGTGTAACCTTACTTCGGCTTTTAGCCGTAACATAAATAAATTCTTCAAATGAAAAATAAAGTAAAAATGTTTCAAAACAAAGCACGACGTTCCAGTAAAATTTAATTAAATAAAACACACCTGAATCCTAATTAATTTCTATCATTAAAATTGTAATACAAGAATTGTTTTATTTTAATAAATTATTTTTTAAACTGATGACATCATTAAGTATTTTCTATGAAATATGAGCTCAGTAGGTAAGTACATCTTCTTAATAAAGTTGACTAAACAAATACAATAAATAACCAAGTAAAAATTAAAAAAGTACGTAATTGTTGCAATTTCTCATAACTCCATGAACATCATTTTTACTTAAGAACAGGCCCATTTTGTAATAAAAAAATAAAAAAAAACTTATAAATGTTGAAGGGATCTTGCGAAGTTCTAAATAAGGAAAATTAATTAATGTAATGAATACGACTTTTCTTGTAGAAAATATGCAAGATGTCACCTGATTTTAATTAATTTAAAGCAAGGTAATTCTTTGTAAAATTCTTTTATTTAATTTTGTGAGGCAACTTTGATGGACAGCATTGAATTTACTGTATGTACTTGAGAGCGTTGAGGTCTTACGGCATTTCATACAAACTTTCAAGCTTTTTTTTTTTTCAAAATGACTGAACCGATTTTAATGAAACTTCGTACGTATAAGCAGGATATATAAGTCTAAAAACTTGACGCAGAATATTTTCGAATAATAGTGTTACAGTTAAATTAGACCGATTTTAGGTTTTCCATAGAAAAATATTTTTTTTTCTCTGTCTAGTTTTTAGACTTATGTATCTATCTTGCTTATGTGTACGAAGTTTCATTAAAATCGGTTCACTCATTTCGAAAAAAAAAACACTTGAAAGTTTGTATGAAATGCCGTAAGACGTTAACACTCTTAAGTACGAGTATATGTATTAACAATCCTAACCAAATTAAACTGGATTAAGTCATAGATGACATCTCATTGTTGTTGTATTTAAAGTTTTAAATTTTAACAGAATAACATCAATAGCATCAGCAGTGGTTCACCCGGTGAGTTCACGTTTTCTGTTGCTTTTGTAATGTTATGTTGGTATACGTACATTACGTACATAAATCAACTAAAGTTCAAGTTACCAGTGAACAGAAATTACTTGCTCAATCACTGCTAACTGAATCATCGCAACACTAGGATCAGATCAAAATTAAGTAGCTGTTCTTCTGTGTGTCTGTTTCACCGCGGTGATTTTTTCAACTGCAGCTGAGCTGCGTTACGAATTTTCTGATGCCATTTTCACTAACATTTTTGAAGAATGTATTTCAAAGAAATCTTGATGTTTCGGAAAGCCATGCAAAACAGAGGCAGTTCACTAGTTAATAATTCTGTTCCCAAGTGCAATGGTATAAGTAAATAGCATGTTCTCCGTCACTGCGACAGCACAATGTCTAGCCCAGCGTTTACCTACACCGAAAATGTATGTGTTATGGTTTTAATAATACCCTATATACGATGTCCATCCTCATGCTTTACCCTTTTTTTTTTCGTTTGGGAAATCATCAAATGACCCCCCCCCCACTCTAGGCGGAGTGGAAGGGAGTGTCAGACTTGTACTGACTAAAACCCATCCATGTTCCTTCTTTGCCCTTTGTGTTCCAGGGCCACGGTATCTCTTTCGAACAGTCCCGCAGCCCTGGCAATACCCTATATACGATGTCCTTCCTCATGCTTTACCCTTCGGGGAATGTTTGGCGTCACATATAGTTTTTTTTTACTTAGCCTCTTATGTCCCACTGCTGGGCAATGGCCTCCCCCATAGCCTTCCACTCTTCTCTCCGTGTGGTATTCTATGGCTAATCTACCACAAACGCCTCTAGGTCGTCACGCCAACATTTTCCAGGCCTCCCTATTGTTATTATTATTTGAAAGATCTTCTTTCCAAATATACAGGTTGTAAACGGACTGTTCACGAAGCCATCAACCAAGCATTATGTACATCAAACTAAGTAACTTTACGCAAAAAATATTGCAGAGAAACAACTTTTTTTTTGGGATAAAATATCACGTTTTCTTGTAGAACTCTACGTAACGCACTCAAAACATTGTGCTGATAGATGTATTAAATAGTCAGGGGGTTTACATTACATTAAAACATGTATTTAAAAAAAAAAACTTGTGAAAAAGTTGGAACTTTGAGCCCCAATATCTCGGTAACTAGAAGGTTCCCAGGTATGTTCAAGAACAAAAAAAATATCGCAATGACGGGGAGAACAAGAGCCTTTCGGCTTCGTTAAGTGTCTTGTAACACCCTTTATACTTACAAACTCGAACGAGCATGCTTCGCTCTGGAACGACTAGCGCAAACGCTCCCACGTAAAATGATGATAGGGTGTTATTTCGCCTTGGTACACTCGGTGCTCCAGTATGGCGTGGAGTTCTGGGGCCGAGCTGCTGATTAGGAGCGAGCCTTCAGGATGCAGAAGCGTGCCGTGAGAGCTATTACGCGTTCACAATGGGATGCCACCGCGAGACCACTTTTTAAACGTCAATATTTTTATATTGACTGTTCCCGCTATGGTGATATTGCAGGCGGCGGTATACGTTAGGCACCATCTAGACGAATACAATAGACGCGGAGATAGACATGATTACTGTACTCGTGGTAGAAACAAATTAGCTGGCTACCCACACACCCTATCTAAGTCTGGAAAGTTAATTCATGTTATGGGTCCATCGGTATACAACCGGCTACCGGATAATATTTTGAGCGCGACGTCTGACACTGTTTTTAAAACTAAACTGAAAGGTTGGCTAACCGACCAGGCATTATATGACCTAAAATAATGGTTTTAAGAAAATTTATGTGATTTGTATACTGTAAGGTTCTATTATTCTGTTTATTGTGTATTATTATTATTTTTTAAATTATGATAATTTGTGTTTAGTGCTCTTTTTAATGTATAATGACTTGTTTTTTATTTATTTTTTTAATGTATTATGATTTGTGTTTTTACTTTTTTCAAAATATGACCTGTAATTTTTGATAATTATTAATAAATAAACTAAACTAAACTAAACTACCTTCATAATGCTACACCATGTATTGTATATTTTATAACATATTACGTTCGTAACGTAAACCGCATGTTCCTGAGAAAGCGTTGTCGTCGAGGTAATGTATTTTACTCGGTTTTGGTTTGTCGTAATTATGACGGATTGTATGTATTAAATGTTAGTATGTATTCGTAACGTGGAATTGTTACGCTTAAATTGTATGTTTAACATTCGCAATGTAGGTTAAATATGCACGAAATTAGTATGCGTAGGTAAAGTCGACCTCATAATTTCTAAACTACTCTACAGTTTACACAATTTACCAACTTTAAACAAATTTAAAATAATAATAAAGAAATAATAATAATAATAAATAATAGATCTGTCGACATGTTGGATAGACTATAAGAAGGCCTATGACTCGGTGCCACATACATGGCTCATGAGGGTGCTAGAGTTGTATAAAGTTGATTCAACTCTGCGCATCTTCCTGATGTCATGTATGGGGCAATGGAGGACAGTCCTTCGCTATCCGGGATGTCGGCAAATCCAGAGGAATAGCGAGCCGATAAGGATAGAGCGAGGTATATTTCAGGGCGATAGTTTGAGTCCGCTTTGGTTCTGCTTAGCCTTGAATCCTCTTAGCACGCTGCTGGAGGATTCAGGTCTAGGCTATCGGTTGAGGAGAGGTGGTCAAGTTATATCTCACCTCCTTTACATGGATGACCTGAAACTCTTTGCCCCCAACGATTTGCAACTGATGGAGCTACTGAAAGTAACTGAAACTTTCAGTAGCGCCATCAGGATGGAATTTGGTGTGGACAAATGTGCGGTCATGCATGTAAAGCGAGGGGAGATTGTGGAATCTGTGGGAACCCAGCTCTCGGATTCCATAAATCTTAGATCCCTCTCAGCAACTGAAACCTATAAGTATTTGGGTATGTCGGAAGCGCTGGGCATCAATGTTGCTGACATGAAGCAATCGTTGAAGGAGCGCTTCTTTGGCCGTCTGAAAAAAGTATTTAATAGTCTTTTATCAGGCGGCAATAAGGTGCGTGCCTTCAACGGTTGGGTCATGCCGGTTCTGATGTACTCTTTCGGCATACTCAAATGGACTCAGACAGAACTAGACGCCCTGGATAGGAGGGTCCGTACATTGTTGACGACATATCGAATGCATCACCCGCGTTCTTCTGTTATGAGACTGTATATCCCGCGGAGGTGTGGGGGTCGAGGCTTTTTAAACGCTAAGACTCTTCACAATCGCGAGATATGCAGTCTCAGGGAATATTTCCTTGAAACCGACGTTGGGATGCATCGAGATGTGGTCGCAGTGGACAAGGGGCTCACCCCGCTCTCCTTGGCTAAAGAGAACTGGCGCAAACCTGTAGTGCTTGACACTAACGACCGCATGGAAGTATGGCAGAGTAAGGAGCTTCACGGACGGTTTTTCCGGGCCCTGCATGGGCCCGATGTAGACCTACCAGCGTCCGTAGCCTGGCTACGTTCCGGGGACCTCTTTGGAGAAACCGAAGGTTTTGTCTGTGCAATTATGGATGAAGTTATGATGACGAATAACTACCGGAGATTTATTGTGAAGGACGGTACGGTTGACATATGTCGGGCATGCCACCGTCCAGGCGAATCAATCCGTCACATTATCTCCGGGTGTTCTCGTCTGGCTAACGGAGAGTACTTGCATAGACACAACCTTGTAGCCAGGATTATCCATCAGCAACTTGCTCTAAAATACAACCTTGTGGAATCGGAAGTACCGTACTATAAGTATGTGCCCGACCCAGTTCTCGAAAATGGCAATATCACATTGTACTGGGATCGATCCATCGTAACTGACAGGACTATTGTAGCCAATAAGCCTGATATAGTGGTGGTGGATCGATCAGAGCGGCGTGCAATGATTGTTGACATAACGGTCCCGCATGATGGGAACCTCGTGAAAGCCGAGAAAGATAAGCAAATCAAGTATCTTGACTTGGCTCACGAGGTTGTCGACATGTGGGATGTGGACTCAGCGATCATTGTGCCGATAGTTGTATCAGCCCATGGCTTAATTGCCAAGAGCCTCGACCAATACCTGAGGAGGCTCTCGTTAGGCAGCTGGATCAAGGGTTTGATTCAGAAAGCGGTACTCCTGGACACGGCTCGTATTGTCAGGAGGTTCCTCTCTCTGGAGCCCTGACCGCCGGTAGCTTGGACCCTGTTCCCGATACCGGTGGGCTACAATTTTTTATATTTTTAAATGTTTTTTTATATTGTTTTTAGTTTAAGAAATATTTAAAAATATATAAGATTTGTGTAAAGTTAAATAAAGGATAATAATAAATATAAATGTTTAAAAGCAGAAACATTAAACGAGGTCAATAAATTCGTCCACTTCACTGTCAACGAGAATAGTGCCCAGGGGAGAGGCGGCATTGCAAACATAGGCTAGCCCACTGGTCTCAGTTGATTCGACCAACCACTTGGCGATGCCCCGTAAGTCTAGGAGGTCACTCGAACCCCATTTAGCTTTTAAGTGTTGAGCCGTTTGGGCTCAAACACGTAACTACCAATGAGGTTATTGCATTTGAACCGTTTTAGGTTTTCAGCGCCGGCAAGAGCCACCCCAGCACAGCTCGCAGTTGAATCAGTTGAATCTCATGTGACAGCTGGATAGTTTCAACCTTAGTGAAGTCTGAACTTACTGTAATTTTTTTTTATTTTTATACGCAAACCCTGCGTAGGGAACTGCTGCTGTTTTTGATATAGAAAGAAAAATTCAAGTGCGAGCAGGGTTTGAACCTGCGACCTTCCGATTCAGTACACCGGACGTCTTAACCAATTAGACCATCGCACCCTGCTCACAGCTCTCGAAAGGAAGGAAGGAACGAAGGAAGGAACCTGCTCGCACTTGAATTTTTCTTTTCATATCAAAAACAGTTACTGTAAATTGTTGCCAAAAGCAAGAGGTCGACTGCCTTAACAGTGCATATTGCTAGAAGAAGAAGCAAAAAGTAGATGGAAAATTGTAACTAATGTAGACTATAGACCCAATATCAAGAGAAAATAGAATTAAAAGAAAATTATACTTAAATTCTTTATTTAACTTAAATACAACATATTTGATTTCCAGTGCAATCAGTAGCCATCCCGACATGTAACGTTCGAGGACATTTGAAATCGCTTGGTGACAGGCACTCACCACCTTTTGACATGCCGGTTAAAGGATTATTTACAAATAGCTACATAAGAAGTAAGACTACACAAACTGATAGCGCTCCTAATCTCTATCCGATACACACACGCACACACATACATACACACACACACAAACACATACGAACAAACTCATACAAACCCACACGTACGAACAAACTCAAACAAACCCACGCACACACACACATTTAAGTTAAATCTTGTTTGAATAAGTATTGTTCCTAAGTTTTCGTTTTTTACTCTCTTAATTATATTTTCCTTATTTTTACTTTAATTTATTAATTTTACTTACTTTACTTACTTTTACGACCTTTTTGTATAATAAAACGAAAATGTACAACTCTGATCCCCAAGATACGGACTAACGCCTAGTTTGGGGATCACCGTTCAAATTTCTATGTTTAATGTACATGATTATTAATAAATAATTTGAAATAATTTAAAAATTTGAATTTAAATGCGCGCCGTGTCAAGAAGTACCGCTTTATGTATCAGGCCCCTCATCCAGTTTTATCAGGGACTAGTACTAGTTATTATTAGTTCTCGTGACTGACAGCTTGATTGGCGTCCATGTCCAATTACAAAGAATAATATATTTTGATTGGTAGAGAATTCCCAAGCAATTAAGACCTTCTTTGTTTCTTTTTTTTGTGTGCGAAAAGTTTAAGTTTAGTTACTTGGTCTACAGCACTCCATTCCAAGATCTTGCTGAACTGGGCACAAGCCTATCACACTAACTTTTGTGCCTTTTGGACAGGCTACTGTTCTTGCGCAGGTACCGCCAACAGCCATACAGGGGAGCTCAAAGAATGGTGCGGTACCAGCTGAAAATAATGTTTCAATTAAAATTAATTATGTGATTCGTTGGTCTAGTGGATGATTTAAAAAAA
The DNA here is from genome assembly GCA_910589295.1 of Noctua janthe. Lineage (NCBI taxonomy): Eukaryota > Metazoa > Arthropoda > Insecta > Lepidoptera > Noctuidae > Noctua > Noctua janthe. The sequence continues at coordinate 2,507,764 of OU342556.1, read as the reverse complement.
AAAAGTGTTATTGGGTTTTTCCATCAAAAATTTCTTCGTAGTAGTCTGGAGTCTTGCATTGTGTGCCCCGTTTTACAAAGCGAAATGTGAGTGTGCTATGGAGATTAGAGGCGTGATGATGCTTTTATTATATTTGACACCCTTAAATATTACAACAATATAATAATAACACAAAGGCACAATACTTCTGAGGTACCACAAGCCCTTGACAAAAGATATCTCTTAACAATGCATTGTTTAACTGACCTAGTAATCAGTAACGATGATAACGGTGATGACATAGTTATATTTACGAAACACCCAAAGTAAATCAAATTTGGTGTTGACTGTACATATTGTTGGCCACTTGCTTTAAAATTACTGATAATATGCGATTGTTTGCATCACGCGATGTAATGTATGGTGGTTTCAAAATGTTAGCATCGTGCTACCGATTACTTGAAAGTACAAAAAAGCAGTGATAGTGCGAAAGTAGGCATCGTGCTACGAAATCGTGCAATGTTTATAATTCCAACCTCTGTTTACGAAGGAAGATAAAGTTCTTGACACATTTTAAAATAAAAGACAAGTGTGTATATAACACACCATGTCTATTGAAGATAAATATTGTCGTTATCAAGTGGTACCAGGCTTCGATTCCCTATAACAATTGATGAGGATTCAATAGAATAATCATAGGCATAATTTGCCTATAGTTCTCGCAGGACACGGGCCTCCTCTCTTTGAGAGAGAGGTATAATTATTGTATGTATAAACATAATCAGCCTATAATGTTCCCACTGCTGGGACGCACGGCCTCCTCTCTAGAGAAGGAACGGGTTATAATCCACCACACGGAACTAGTGCAGGTTTGTAGACATAAGATGGCCGATTTATTGGGAATGGGCAACGATCAATCGAAATTGAACTGAGGGGTAATTCCAGTAGTTTTTTAAACCTTCACGCTCTGACTGAGAGCAGCGGTGGCCCAGTAGTGGCGGCCCCTGTGCGTAAGTCTTGGCTTCGAACCCAGACAGGCGCTTTACTTTGTGTAATTTATTTCATCACCACTGCTCTCAAAACTGTGAAGGAAAATATCGTGAGGAAACTGGCATGACCTAGAACCAAAAGTTCGAAGACATGTGACATCTACCAACCCACACTGGGCCCGCGTTGTGGATTATAGCCCAATCCCTCTACAGAGGAAGCCGTGTGCCCCAGCAGTGGGAACATTATTGGCTGATTATGCTTATACATAGATAATAGAGTAATCTCTACCATTAAGATCAATCAAACTAGTACGCACAAACTGCAGACCTGCTGCGAACATTGGACAGATACTGCTATAAATATTTGTATGAAGGTGTCCCTAGACTCCGGAGCCGCGATCGCAATTTCCGCGTACCGTTTCGCTAGAGCCTTTAAAACACAAAACTATAAAATAGCAAAGAATATAAAAACTAAAATATCAAAAAAAAACTCACAATGTTCTACAAAAAAATCTTCCGTCGGAGTCGCTGAACTGAACACAGCATTCAAAACGACCGTCAATAATAAAATTTTAAAAAACATGTTGAATGCACAACTACTTCTGTCTAAGTTTGCAAGAAGACTGATTAAGGCGAACGATAAAAGGTGTCTGTAAGACTTTTCAAGTGCAGTGGTACATAATTATTCGCATGTGATAATAGAATTAGTAAAGCATGTTTGATTAAGTTATTTAATGGAGGGGCAGACAATGGGTGCGAATTACTAACAAGATATTAGAAAGGGATATTTACAATTTAGTGATACTATTGTACCTTTCGTTCTAATGGTACTGTATTGTTTTGTCTATTCAGTCAGTCATAAATCAATTCTCTAAACGATTTACGAAATGATTTATATGATAACCTCAGGATGATTTTACTGTTGTAATATCCTAGTGGTTTAAGCTGTTTAGAGTTGTCTTATTCCTTTCTAAATATACCAATAAGAGTTTATTTTCGTCAACCCGACTGCTTTCTTTTTAGCGTGTCGATGACTATTTAAATTGTGTCAGCCCTAAATTTGGCGACGTGTTCGGCACTTTCAGTAGCATCCATCAGCTCCTGTGATGTGCAAGCAACAGGACAGGCAGGACACGATATTAAGTGTCGCATCGTTTGTTACACTTCAGGAAAGAGTCATCTATGCATTTCCACCCGAACAGGTTTTTCATGCTTCGGCCAACCCATGTTCGCAGTCTATTCAAAGATTTCCAGGTCAGCCATGGCAACTCGAGTCTAGGTGACCGTAAAATTATGCTATAAGTTCAAGACATTTCTTCTCCTGAAATGCACCGAATAAAAAAAAGAAGTGCCTTACTAACATGAACTAGTATTATTAATTTCCTCTAGAGGTCTGGGAGAGCAGCGGTGGCCCAGTGAGAGCAGCGGTGGCCCAGTAGTGGCGGTCCCGACTTACGAGCAGTAAGTCGGGGTTCGAACCCAGGCAGGCGTATTACTTTGTGTAATTTATTTCATCACCACTGCTCTCAAAACGGTGAGGGAAAACATCGTGAGGAAACCGGCACGTCCTAGAACCAAAAATTCGAAGACATGTGACATCTACCAACCCGCACTGGGCCCGCGTGGTGGATTATAGCCCATTCCCTCTCATAGAGAGGAGGCCTGTGTCCCAGCAGTGGGAACATTATAGGCTACTGCTAATGCTAATAATAGAGGTCTTGGTTTGTCTCGTCACGCAGTGGGTGCCAGTAGACGGGCGTCGTCGCCGAGGTAGGCCTAGAAAACGTTGGCGTGACGACCTAGAGGCGTTTATAAGAGATTGGCCAGACAACTGCACTCAGAGAAGGCTATAGGGAAGGCCTTTGTCCTGCATTGGGACAAAAGAGGCTAAGTAAATAAAAAAAATAAAAAGTGGTCTTGGAATTCTGGGCTTATGAAGTTAGCTACAATGGGGCATTAATCCGTAGGAGTGCACTCTATCCAGATCGTTAAGGATGTCTCTATACAATTTACTCAAAGTTTGCAGTTCTACAGGACTTCAGGCCACATTTTTATGTTTTTGCTTTTACCCGCGGCTTAGCACACGTCTAAATCCGACCCCATAGGATTTTATAAACGGGATCTTTCTTTTTGTTGTGGTTAGTGTCAAACCTGGTGACAGAGTTGTAATGACGGCCGTGGGTCTGTGATTTGGCTTTGCATTTATATTTATATATATTACATGCCGTCGAGAAATATATCTCAGACATACTGGTTTAGTTTCCTTCACAGACGCAAGTGATTATTATACCATAAGCACATGAATCTAAAAAAATCAGAGGTGCGTGGTTTGAGTTCAATCTCGAGACCTATAAAAGTAGGTCTGATCTACCTGATCTGTCCGCTTATTTCATCCCAATCCGTTTAACCGCTAAGACGCATGCATAATTATGACATCGTTCTATGCATTGCATTGCCAAAAACAAAATAAATTATTTATTGTCCTCATATTTCGTAATATCAAATAAGCTAGTCATGACCGCCTTAAAACCCCATCATGTAATTCCCAGAGCTTGTTTAAAACGATGACTAAGTAGATAATTATGTAACAGAGATGCTGACTAATCTTGACCCAGATTCATCCAATGGCCTTAACATCTTAGCAGTTTTGAGAGTTGTCCTTAACCCTAGAAAGATTACTATATTGAAAAAATTGTTTGTTTTTATGTTGTGTAGTTTATATTCCACCAAAATGTGACAGTAATGAATATATGCGATTGTTTAATATTGTTGAAACTGTATGTGTAAATTATGAGAATGTATTAGTGTTGGGTGATTTTAATATGCCATCTACATCAGTGGAAGTGCACAGCTACTTGGAATATGTAAACGCTTTCTGTGGATTTCATCAGGTAAATAATGTGTGTAATGTAAATAATCGTACTTTGGACTTAGTATTGACTACGTTTTTGGCGAGTGAGGTGGAGGTAGAACTGTCGGGTGAACCGTTGGTGGATATTGACGTTCAGCATCCTCCATTGATAGCTACAGCCAAGTTAGGAGGTCGATTTAATGACCTATTGACGGTACACAAACCGAGTTCGGATTGCGAGGAGGAATCCGTATTAAATAGTGTACCGAAATGGAATTTTATCAAATGTGACTTTCTCAGACTATATCGTATTTTACAATCAATAGATTGGGAGGCATTGTATGAGTTTTTGGATCCCGATAAGGCATTGACGTTTTTCTACAGCGTAGTTAATGAAGCCATTAGTGAATGCACACCAACGAAAAAAAAATGTGAGCATAAATGTAAATTTGTGTATCCAACCTGGTACACATCTGATTTAATACGCGACATCAAAACAAAGTGGAGGTATCATAAATTATTTAAAATGACTGGTTCCAATAGCGACTATGAATGCTTTTCTTACTATCGAACCCAAGTTAAATATAAATTAGCGTCAAAGTATGACAATTACCAGCGTAGGCTACATTCGAATATTAAAAATGATCCTAAATCGTTTTGGAATTTTGTTAGAAGCAAGCGTGCTAGGCGCAACAAAACTCGAGTCACAAAAAATGGAAAGGAGTTGAGTGATGAAGAGTGTGCCGAATGTTTGGCTTCCTACTTTCATTCGGTATATAACGAGGTGCGCCCGGCGCTGGACCCCGCGGAGGCGGAGCGCGCGGCGGGCGCGAGAGCGGGCTCGGCGCGCGTACATGTTGGCCAGCTCGACCTGCTCGAGGTACGCGCCGCGCTCCGCCGCCTTAAGCCCAAGTATTCGGCGGGACCAGATGGGATACCTCCTTATATAGTTAAAGACTGTAGCGCGGTGTTTGAAAAGCCGTTACTGCACATTTTAAATTTGTTTTTAAAATTAGGTCAATATCCCAACCAATGGAAAATCACTAGAGTGATCCCAGTCCCGAAGGGAGGCTCGGGAACCGACGTTAGTGGCTACCGGCCGGTGGCGGTGCTGTCGGCGTTTGCTAAAGTATTTGAGTCGGTGTTGCACAAGTGTATTTCAGATCAAGTAACTTCTCGCCTGACCGACGCTCAACACGGTTTCCGGACTGGTCGAGGTACGGGGAGTAACTTGTTGTCTTTCATGGCATACCTGGCGCCAGTTGTTGACGCTGGGGGGCAGGTGGACACTGCGTACTTCGATTTTCGGAAGGCGTTCGACACCGTCGACAACGATGTGCTGTTGGCTAAGTTTGCGGCATTTGGTTTTACGCCGCACCTTCTGCAATTCTTCGCGAACTACCTTGGCGATCGCCGGCAGTACGTCGAATATGGTGGATACGTCTCCAAGCCTTATTTCACGTTTTCGGGGGTGAGTCAGGGTAGCAATATCGGTCCATTAGGCTTCATACTCATGGTCAATGATCTACCGGAAGTTGTAAAGGAGGCGAAATGTTTGCCATTCGCGGACGACCTCAAGTTGTTCCTGTCGGTAGCAGACACTTCGGATTGTGAACGGCTTCAACAGGATATTGATAGGGTACTGCAGTGGAGTCTAGATAATAAGTTAGGTTTTAACGTTTCCAAAAGCGGTATAATGAGTTACACTCGCGCGCGCGAACCTCTGCTGCATCAGTATCAGATGGAAGCCGTGGTCATGTCACGAGTCACGCATGTGCGGGACCTGGGCGTGGAAATGGTTCCAGAATTAATGTTTCGTGAGCACATCTTAGACATATGCGGCAAGTCCTTCCGAAATCTTGGATTTATACTCAGACAGTGCAAAGACTTTCAGAATACGGCAGTGGTTAGAATCCTGTATAATTCGTTGGTACGGAGCCATCTTGAAACGAGTGCGATCGTTTGGAACCCTCATGAGGCTAAATACAGTGTCATGGTGGAAAGAATCCAAAATAAATTCACTCGTTTTTTGTTTTTTAAACAGTACGGCGTCTATCCCTTCTTCCCGCTCATGTACCCGAGTCTCTTCGTAATAGGGATGGTGGGGTACAGCAGGCTGGCGGTGCGGAGGGACGTCGCTCTGTGTAGTTTTGTGTTTCGGGTGCTACGCGGCTGGCTACACCACCCCGATCTGTTAGCGGAGCTGGGGCTGCGCGCGCCACCCGGTTGCGGGGGTGCGCGTCGCCCCACGCCTACGCTACTGGAGCCATCCTCTAGGACTAACCTTAACAAGTTTGCCCCCTTGTCACGCGCCATAAGACTGTTAAATATTATCTCAGATGAGGTAGATATATTTCACTGCAGTCTGATGAAGTTCACAGGAGTAGCACTGAAGTGCATTGAAAATATTTAGAGGTGTGCTTATTGTAGGTATTTAATATTTTTCTTTTTTGATATGTATTCTGATTGTGTTTTAATTGTATTTTTGTTAGCTTATGTAAGTTATTGTATCTTGGTGGTGGTAACATCGCATTGGCGTTATAGCTGTAAAGGTGTTATTTCATAATTTTAAATAAATAAATAAATAAAAATATTATTTCTTAGGTTTTTTGCGATTTGCGCACCTTCTCTTTACTTTTGCCCTCGACCTTCTCTAAGTTATGAACAATATCTGTGCATTGAATCTAACCACATTAGTTTTATAATTTAGACATCTGCCCTCGACCTTCTCTAAGTTATGAACAATATCTGTGCATTGAATCTAACCACATTAGTTTTATAATTTAGACATCATGTTTTACCCAAAAAATACCCGGAGGCACTCATATATATTTTCGTAGAGAGCCCCGATTACAATGAAACAGTTTGAATGGTTAAAAAAAACTAAAAGTATTTTAAAAACTATTTGGTAATGATTTGAAAATCTTAAAGCTTTAAAAAACATCAACATAACCATTTACAAAAAGTGAAAACCGGCTGGGGACCAACCTGGCGAACCATGGTTATTATTTTTGAAATAATGCAGCATTACAAAAAACTAAAATAAATATAAAAAGAGAATATCTTGGCTGCTGCTCAAACTTTCGAACCGCTGTTCACAGGGCGGTCGCTGTCATCGTCGGGCTACTTACTTTGCTGACAAATGATTGAAAATAACTGTTCTATTCTAATGCATGTCATGACAATTAACAGTTGTCAAACAGTTGAGGAATCTGAACATAATGCAATATTGCTCACCCCCCTAAGTTGTTAGCGTGATAATATATAGCTATGTCCTTCTCCAGGTTGAAATCTATCTCCTTGCCAAATTCCATTACAATCCGATCTGCCGTTTAGTCTTGAAAAGGTTGCAAACAGACAGACAAACTATTAACAGAACATTTATCATGCGCACGGCCAAGGAGTGGAATTCCCTGCCTGCGTCGGTGTTCCCAAGTTCATATGACCTAATCTATTTAAGTCGCGAGTTAATAGACTTCTTTTGGGTTAGTTTGTTTCATCTTCGACCTCATCACTGTCCTCAGGACTAGATAGAGGTCAAGAGTTGCTTTTGCATTTATAATATTAGTATGGATTAATACTGCCAAACTATTTTCTGTAAAATATTTTTTTTTTAATTTATTCATATACTATTATATGAATAAATAAATTTATTTCTGTCTAGGGTTAAAACTCCTTACGTCGCTGTGACGCTGTCTTAATAAATATAAAAGTTTAACTATGAGAATTCCTAAATTTGAAGGTGAAATTAGTCAGACGTATTTTCCTTTTAATTTGACCTTCTATCGATTTGTCATCTGGGTTCCGTTTTCGTATTACTCAGCTGCAGTGGTTTTCCTTGATATAACATAACATCACGATAGTAATCCCCGAAAGGCAACTAGGCAGGGATATACCTAATACTACACCCACATTTCACAAATTTTGTTTGTTCCATTTAATAGGGGACGAGCCTTGGCACCAACCGGGGACAAATACAAACTCCGGACTACGGCTAAGAAATTCCTTTTGAGAAAATGAAACTGCCTGACCTGGGAAAAAAAGATGCATCAGAGCTATGTGTGGTTTACAAAGTACCGAGAGCTGTCAACCTCTATTTAAAAGTCTCAATATCTTAACCTTGCCTTCTCTGTATATTTATGAGGTAAATGTATTTGTTAAAACAAACATGCACCTATATGAAATAGCTTTTAAAAGTCAATATAGGAAACTACGAGACAGAAATAAGTTAACTTAAAGTACTAAATGCAGGTACGGCTTTAATGAGGAAAAGCTTTTTTTGTATGGCCCAAAGGCAATTTAATAAGTTACTTTGCTCAATAAAAAATCTAAATTTAGTAAATTTCAAGCGTAAATATTTACTATTTTAATACAGAAATGTTACTACTCTCCCAGCGGCTACTTTGATGACATCTCTTTGACATACATTATTTGTATGCTCGTAACATGACTATAAAAGCATGACGACTCCCACAGTTCTGTGGACAATATCAATTTTAGACATTTTTCTTAGCAGTAACTTATTGACATCATTACCATTTAATATTGACATTATCGTATTTCATTAAAGATTGACATTACCTAATGCATTATATTAAAATTGATATTGATATTATGAATTAAACTTTTGCCTCTTCATAATACTAGTACCTATAGATTAATTTACCTAACTGGCAAAAGCCTCCTTTAAATGTATATTTGTACGCCAAATGGCAAAAAATAGAGAAACTATATTATGTATAACAATTATTGTAACATCTTGCACACTGTTGTAACCTATGTTTACAAATAAAGACTATTGATTGATTGATTAGGAATCGAACCCAGAACCTCATGCTCAGCTGTCAAGCTGGGAACCACTAGAACTTTAAAATCCAAGAGTTTAACAACAACACTATTTGAATACCAAAATTTTGCAGCATAATAATAATCCTGAACATTGTGCCGATAGTTGTGTCAGCCAATGGCTTAATAGCCAATAGCCTCGACCAAAATCTGAGGAGGCTCTCGATTGGCAGCCGGATCCAGGGCTTGATTCAGAAAGCAGGACCTCTGGACACGGCGCGTATTGTTAGGAGGTTCCTCTCTCAAGAGCCTAGACCACCGGTACTAATATTTTAAATAATTTTTGTTATTGTATTGTATAACGGGCTGGTGTCCGCAACTCCACGTCAAAGCGCGTATTTTGCGTGCGGGATATATAGTAGTATATAAAATATATATATATTTAACAAAAATTTATAAAGTAATAATTATCTGAAAACTGGGGGTTTTTATCAGGCTGTGGTTATACTTATTGTGTTTCAGAGCTAGTCCCAATTTAAAAGGGGATTATTCGAAAGAGATACCGCAGCCCTTTAACATCGATGGGTTTTAGTCAGTACAAGTGTGATATTCCCTTCAGCTCCGCCAGAGCGCGAGGGGTCATTTGATGATGATGATTTTCTATCCGAAAAAAAGGATTTAATAATAATGACGTTGGAACAAGGTTTTTGTCTCCTGTCTAAAACCTCTTATATCTATCACAACGATAAAAAGAAAACGAAAAATACAAAACTATTTATTCAACATGATTATTTAAAATCTAAACACTATACCAAAGGAAGGTAGAAGGTGGTAGGTAGGTAGGTGGGTAGGTGGGGGTGGTGGGTAGGTGGGTAGGTTGACTGGTAGAGAATGCCTTGTGGCATTAAGTCCGCCTATGTATCACTATTGTACATGAAGTTTAAATAAATAAATAAATAAAATACCGAAAATATTATAACACATTACACGAAAACATAAAAAACAGGATTCACTAATAGGTACTTATTTATGGGTAGTATTTAAACGAGCGAAAATAAAATTAAGAAAGTGGGCGACAATAATGTTTAAAACGACGACTTGAAAATACAAATTTGACTTACTACTTTTACTTTAATACGATCAGTGTGATAATTCAAGTACTCAGAAAGAAAACTAAAACAAGCTTATTAACTACTAAATTGTAGATAAGGCGTAGACGACGTAGCCCTGCTGTGCGTGGCTCCAACACGAAGGGGACGCTGTGATCTTAGTTCGCGCGATTCGCCCGATCACTAGACCCCGCCATCCCCTTCGAACCTATCCTGTCCGAGTCGGGGTGCCACAAGTCCCGAGCTCTCTTCTTCTTCTTGCTTCCTATGTTCTCATTGTCACAATGACCTTATAAATATTTATATTAATATTCATGAATTTAACAAGTTTAAAAAAGTGTTACAAAAGGTTTACAGCTAAGAACAATTTTACTATGGACACTATTAGGGCACAGCAATGTACAATATTAAAATTAAATTTTGAGTAGTTAATAATATAACAACCATTTCTACTTATTATTTACAAAGATATACTTATTATTTAAAATAGTTACTTTGTTCTCTTATTATCGAATTGAGGGTAGTTGGTAAATCATCACGGAACTGGTTCTCGACCTACGTCGCGGCTATAAACAACATTAGTTTTAGTATACGCGTAGTACGATTTTACGCCCTGTGCTGGATGATTGTTTCTTCTACGCTTTTTGTGATCATGTCTCCAAGTTAGACGTTCTAGCATTTATAGTGTTTGTTGTCTCATTGTGGCGCTTGTATCACGTGTGGCGTGCGTTCTTCAAGACCTTTGAACCCAGAATATATCTAGACTGCCTATCTGTGACGTGCCGTGTATGCTGCAGTTCTTCTGATGGCCTGGGAGTTGAGACAAGGTAGGTGGTGTTCAATTGCCTTCTTTGAGATAGTAGAAACAAACGATTTCCACCCACAAATACTCTACTTTCAACATTTTATTAAAAACATACTTACTGGGTACAATATTCGCCAATTAATAATTTCTCCTTTTTCTAATTACTAATTTTGCTAAAAATTTTCTTGACCAGGTTCAAGACAGCATATTTCGTTCACCAAACAATCTTCAATGTCATATGTTATTTTGTTTTGGCATGGGTAACTGAATGGCATACAGGTACCGTACCTCGCGCTGCATTTCTTCATTAATGCGACTGTAACAAATTTATTCTTATTAGTAAAATCTTCTTGTTCTCTCATATCGATGGTGACAACCCAGTAAATCATAAATCATATTTATTTCTGTAAATTGGTTTACAAAACTCTTTTACATGTCAACATGTTGTTTTAAAACTAGATGGGGCCGTACCTGACTACTCTGAGAAGAAACATCCGAAACAAACTCAGAGGTCACCGTCTCTTTTAAAGTCCAGACATTGCTCAAGTCATATGAGGACCATGTAGATTAATGTCTGAGATGGTCTTTTGAAGAAATAACCACACAGATTTGAGTAAACCTGTCCAGACAGTGCAAGCATTTGTCAGTGATCGTGTAGCTCGACTCATAATCCAAGGAAGTAACTGCGTAATACGATACCTCATGGTAAGACTGGATGTCAGACTTTCGGCTTCTGACTACTCGTAACGACTATCAAAGAACTGCAAATGACAGTCAAGACCAACGCCTTAACGTGCTATCCGAGGTACGGAGGAAATTCGGTATGTAATGATGGTCACCCATCCACGGACCAACCTTGGCAAGCTCGGCTTAACCCTGAAGATCTGAGTTAAGCCGGCTGTTATTATTTAGCTGCGAGTTCCTCGTCCACGTCCACTACTTATGTACATAATAATAAGAGCCTGTTGTTTAATTTTCAGCAGCATTTTTTATAGCAATGATAGATTAGTGGTGTGACTGTCGTCGGACAGTCAAGTCATAGATCTCAAGTTCGAACCCCAGACACGCACCACTGACTTTTTGGATTCATGTGCGTATTGTATAATTATCACTTGCTTCGGTGAAAAACAAACATCGTAAGAAAGCCAGCGAGATATTTATCGACGGCATGTAAAGCTAAGTCAGGGCCCATGGGTGGCATAAAAACTCTGATTCTAGGTTAGGCACTAACCACACGATAAAGAAGAATTTAATTTTCGAATCCGGCCGCATTGCGCGATCCAGCAAGGCACCTGTCAGCGAGTGTCTAGTCTGAAGCTACGAACGCACTAACAGGTGCTTGCGTAGCGCCCAGTGAGTTAACTAGTGACGAAAGGGCCAAGCGCACTTTACACCTCTGACTATCCTGTGTGGCATAGTCATAATAAACTGTCTCGTTTTTGAGAAAACTCACAGGGTTTGCAGCACTCCATGCCCAGATGCTGCTGCTTGGGACACAGGCCCCTTTCCAGAACTTGAGTTTCTGGGGGACATGCGAATGCTTTAGAGCAGATGCCGGTAACACGCATACATGGCATTTCAAAGAATGGAGCTCGGTACTTCGCAACATCTGAAAAGGAAAGTAATAAAAATCTTTAGCTTGCGATCTCAACGTGGGCCAATAAAACTTGGACAAAGGTCTGGTGGTAGACGTACACGGCTGGACATAGGCATCGCTTCATCGCTACATCGACCGGTCTTGTGTTTTTCAGCACATATCCGCGGCTTTCACAAGATAATTAGATTTTAAAAACGTTACGAGACATATTTAGTTTAGGATGCAGCACCACCCCTCATAAATTTATGCATGTGCAAAGAGTGCGAAAGCCTGCTACATGCATCCAAATAAGTTTGGGTGTATGAAACATGCTTTTGTTCTTCCTCAAGGCATCCTCAGGAGATGTTGACTCGAAGCCCGCTTGGGCCCAAAATGTAAGCATGCAACATGCACTCAAATCTATAGTCGAAGCACACTTTCTTCGACGTGTTTTAGTGTAAATAATTCGGTGTTTTCCACCAAATCCTTACCGTATAATCCGATTTAAGAAACTTACAACCGGAAAAGCTACATATTATACAACATGCCTGAATTCTCCGACAAGTAAGGCATAGTTGTACCTATATTACACTAGTACACCCAAAGCTAACCATGTTTTAGCCAAAAATCTGCCAAGTGGTAATCTTGAAAAAAAAAATCAAACTTGTGATCCGCAGTGGAGTGGATCTTAACTTGCACGTCTTTCTACATCGTTCTCACATATATTATGTATAACCTCAACATGAATGATGTGCCTAACCAAGATTTTGAAACAACATTTAGACTGAAAAGAGTGTCCATGGAGATTCCTGGTCATTCTTCTCCATAGTCATCTACGGTTTGAAATGGGCAATTACAGTATTTTCATAAGTTATTATGTCTTGTGTCTGTGACTGTAGCTTCGCTTTTTTTGTTTCTTCTGTCATTCAAAAGTGCCTGTTATAGTCTAATTGAAATAAATGCTTTTAGTTTGACTTTGGAGAAGCGAAGGTACTGCAACAAGCGTGTCATTTATTTAGAAACAAGTAATGTCGAACGAGTTAATGGGTATACATACAAGCTAAACTATTTATCTTTCCGATGCCGATATTATTAAGATTATTCCGTTAATAAATTTTTAGATTATAACACAATTTAAGAGCCTGATTTAAAACAAAATACAACTCATCACGCTTACAAAATGGCCCCTAAAATGCTTGTTCGACTGTACACAAACATAAAAACTAGAAAAATAAAATAAAAAGATTACTCTCTATATCTTCAAATACGTGTGCAGTATTCACCGATGCTGCTGTTGAAAACGCAAAACACAAATAGTTTAAAATCAATATTACGTAAAATAAAATCAAATGAAAGTACATTGTAGAAAAAAGATCCATGAAACACGACTTGTCGACCACTCGTCCCAAAGTTTTAAAATACAATGCAATGTGGAATCTATTTCATTCACATGTGAACGAAATAAATCTAAATATTAAATATTTTATTTCATGATTTAAAATATTTAGATACCTACCTAATGTATACGTCCTAATATCGTGATCTCAACCGGATATTTTGAATATAAACTTTGGTGGATGCTATTATTAGTACAAGAGAATGGCTGATAAGTACCTTTGATGCGCTGAGGTGGCCCGCAAAATTCAATTTTTCTAAAGTTTTTTTTGCAATTTGCAGATCAGTGTCTGATTGTATGTTGATTAAAATATGATTCGTGATCGTAACAAATATGGCTTTACTGATAAAAAAAAATGAATTTCGCAGGCTTCTATCTCAAGAAACGTCATGAAATGCTAAGGGTTAGTGTCCACGTAAACTGCACATCATTATACGCAGGCTATCGTCATTTTACCTGGCATTCGCCTTTTTTCAGCTATGTTGGGATTGGCTTTTCATCATCTGCCTAGCTTTTTCCCAAAAATGTTGGGGTCGACTTCCAGCCTAACCTAATGCAGCTGAATACTAGTACCTCCTTTAGGGTTCCGTAGTCAACAACAAGTCTATCTGTCTGCGGCTTAGTTCACAAATTCTTAGTAGAAGAAAATTTATTTTTAATGGCATGGGTAATACAAAATTAAATTAAATTAAAAAAAAAACTAATACAAAATTAAATTTAAAATTCGCAACAAAGAAAAGTGAACAAACATTTGAAAAGTCAATAAAATGGCTGAGCCGGTTTTGATAAAACATGTCTAATTGTAATATACACATCATACCCTTTCATTTGATACCCCACTTGGGTATATTTGAAAAAATCGAATATTTTCAAATATACAAAATATTTGAAAATATTCGATTTTTCATACCCACTTTCACCCCCCATAACTCCATAACTAGTAAATGGCTGCACCGATTTTGATAAAACTTGTCTAAAAACCATCGCCAAAAAACTAACTTTCAAATAATAAAAACTGCATCCAAATCGGTTCACTCGTTTAAGAGCTACGGCGCACATACATTGCGGTCAAACTTATAACACCCCTCTGTAGGCGTCGGGGGTTAAAAAACTCCGACAAAGAGTAGTAAAATAAAATCTTGAAAATATTTATTTGTTTCAATTATTAAGTGGGGATGATTTTTTTTTTTTATTTATTTATTTATAACCAACTTATACTTACAGTTTACACCACACATACAAGTTATTGGTTGAACATAAAAATCAGAATAAAAAATAAAAATAGTAATAAAATTATTAAGTAAACAATATGGTAGGCGCGAAGAATAAACAAAACATTTTTAGTAGACAGAATAAACACAATGAAATAACAATAAAAATGAACAAAACTCGTATCATCATAAAAACTATATATTTTTTATTAGGGATACAATTTGTTTACCCCGAGGAGATAGTACTGGGAGTGGCAATGGACTCCAGGTATCGAGAAGCAGTGTTGAGGAGTCTCAGTTCAGTACTTGCAAAAATATCCATGGATTCATCAAACATTAAAATGTTATCAATATCGTTAAGAGCTAGAAATATCGGGCTTGTCGTAAGGGTTACGGTGCTGGTTTGAGGAATCGAAAAGAGAGGACGTTGGCGTAGGCGAAGAGTGTGTCTGATAGGTAGTGGGATGTTAAAGGAGATATATTGCAATAAATGATATTTGATATTTTTTTCTCATCATCATCAGCATACAGCAGTCTACTGCTACACATAGGCCTCCTCAATCGTACACCACTCAACTCGATTCTCAGCAAGTCTCATCCAGTTGCTACCAGCCACTCCGCGAAGATCGTCACTCCGCCGAGCCTGAGGGCGTCTCACCTTACGTTTGCCGATTTGCGGTCACCGCTCAAGAACACTTCTACCCCAACGGTCATCTCGGTTCTACGGCTAATACGACCGGCCATTACCATTTCAGCTTTTTCGAGTCAATTGTCCCCCCAAATTGTAAGCTCAAGAAAGACACAGAAACATGTATAAGACTTGAAAGCTAAGAGCTAAGTATGGTTTATAGAGCTTGGCGTGAGTGAACGCACGGTCGGCACACGTCTCGTTATGAATGGTTCCTGAGCCATTTGATGACACGTCAACCGGCGCAAGTGACACGCGCGGGCGCCGCCGCTGGCTGAAGTTTCGGCCGGTCGGTCATGTCCCGACGTGTCATGCTGATCAGTGGACACTATCTTTCAAGTCTTTGGACATAGAAACACGCTCCCGGTGCCGGTCGTACGTGCCGGCTTTAATTTGAAATAGGCCTTCGAGAACCTGCTTATCCGATCTTCGAGCTTCATATTATGCAACGTCTGTCATAGATCTCCGCTTTCCGAGCTTTCCGAGGCATAGATGGGTTGTAATATGTTAGGGATGGCATTGCATGGACCGAGCTTGACAAGCATTGTTCATCTTGATAATCAAATCGTAAGGCTGTTATATTAGTCACTTGTAAGTGCGATGAATAAAGTCAGTTTTAAAAGTAATGGAGCTCTTTGTATAGTAGGTGAACTGGACAAATAATAACATCATACCTATTGCGGCCATGCTCAGCAGTTGCACTTGCGACTACTGGAGCAACGAGGCTGTCACATATTACAATATCATTCCAGACAATCCAGTGTGGTAATGCCAGACATACTTACATTACATTTTTTTTTTTAACAGAAACTACAATGTAAACTACGAGTACAAAGTTTATTGGAGCAATAAAAAATACCGCATACAATAACAGCTGCTTTATCATCTATCTACATTATCTAACAAAGTTTATTATAACAATTAAAAACATAATTTAAAAAAAAATAAGAATAACTGTTCTATGAATTACGTATCGAATTTGTAAGTGTCTTTTCAAACAACAACATAATAACAGGGTGTAAGGGACTAATAATAATACATTCAGGTAGATTTTGGTAAGTGTCCTAATTGCAAACTTTGTACAGCATAGGTACTTTTGTGCAAGTGCATGCAGGGAATGTGATGATCTTTCTATTACACAGTAATGTTTATTTGAACCTAATTTTCAAATTAAGCACAGCTGTGAGCTGAAGTTAATTTGGAAAAAAAAATTGTAACTTTCATGACTGTCATTGTGTGTGTATTTAATTCTTAGCAACGCAAGGGATTTTTATGCAGTAAAAAAAATCTTGTCGACGTTGTACATTTCAAATGCCGTAAGGTGCATTGAACATGTTATAGAAAGAATCCAACAGCCCAACTATACGCCAGTTGGACGCCAACTAGACGTCGCTTACTTCGACTTCAGGAAGGCATTTGATAGTGTGGGTAATTATATACTTTTAAATAAATTTGCGAGAATCGGTGGAGGACCCCAACCCTCCTAGAGTTCTTTGCTAGCTACTTGGGCATCCGCAAACAAATGTTAGAATATGCAGGTTACACCTCTGACTCGTATTTTACTCTTAGGGGTTAATTCAGGGGACAAATTTAGGACCTTTAGAATTTATAATTATGATTAATGATCTTCCAGAAGTCGTTAAGCCGTTGGTCCCGGGTGTCATTTGTAGATCTTTGACAGTCGTTATAGGTGGTCAGTGGCCCAAAAAGTCTGACAACCAGTCTTACCAAGGGGTATCGTATTACCCAGTACTAACTGGGTTGTGGAGGTCAGATAGGCAGTCGCTCCATGTAAAGTATTGGTATTCAGCTGCATCCGGTTAGACTGGAAGCCGACCCCAACATAGTTGGGAAAGATGATTATGATGATGATCTTCCAGAAGTCATTAAAGACACTAGCTGTTTGTTATTTGCTGACGATCTCAAGCTATTCTTGCAGATCATAGGGAAGTCACACTGCGGAATGCTCCAGCGTGACATCGATCGGGTGGTAGCCCGGAGTGAAGAGAATAATCTACTCTTCAATGTGACGAAGTCCAGCGTAATGTCATTCACGCGGGCCTTGGTACCCCGACGCCATGATTATTGCATGAGCGGTCACGTCATACCGCGAGAGGGGTCAGTCCGAGATCTCGGGGTTACTTTCGCTGGGGATCTTTCGTTTCGTGCTCATGTAGTGCAGGTGTGCAAAAAAACGTTTAAAAATCTTGGTCTTGTCATGCTTGAAACCCGTGACTTCACTAATATGGCAGCAGTGAAAACACTTTATAACGCGTTGATGCGAAGCAACTTGGAAACTAGTGCTATCATCTGGAATCCTTATGAAGTGAAGTATTCCCAGATGCTGGAAAAGATGCAGAACAAATTTACCCGATACCTGTACTGGAAACAGTTTGGTGTCTACCCTTCTACCCACTTATGTATCCAACTCTCTTTGTTATAGGGATGATTGGGTACTATAAGTTGGAAGTAAGGCGTTGCGCCTCGCTCTCGTAAAATATGTTTTTATGGTTTTTCGTGGTATGCTAAATAATCCACAAATACTGGAATCGTTGGGATTGCTTGTTCCAGACAGGAGGCTACGGTTGGGACCGAGAGAGGGGCCTTTTAAAGTTCCGGCAACCTGTACGAACGTATTAAAATTTGCACCTGTATTTCGTGCATTAAGAATACTAAATAGTGTCTCTCGGCGATTGGACATATTTTCTTGGTCTTTGGCGGAATTCCAGAGGGTGGCACTTAGTATGTTGTCTACTGTCTAACTTATCCTTCTACCCAGACCCGTTACTTGGGACTGGATAATTTGCAATTTATGACTACTTTGTTAGCTTGGGTCTAACCTTTAAAAACAAATGTGTGTGTTAAGGAATAATAAATAATTAATAAACAGCGAGCTAAATGTCTTTTACGATATTTTAAACCACCATCGATACAACTGTTGTAATAAATGATGTAGGTACTACCTAGTTCAATGTCGGTCGAGCACTTTTCAACCTTATTACTTGGGCATAAGGGTGAAAATTGGCAGACCTTCAGTGAATTGGTAGTACTCCAGAATAAAATAATGCTTTTTGTGCATAATTTCAGGAATGTCTACAAAAGAAAAAAGTTAAATAAAAGCTTGTAAATATGACAAAGTAAATAATCATTTATTTCACAACGAATACAATAAATAAACATGATTGGTAATACAATATATAAAAATTGGGCAATAGACCTGTGTTTTCCCCACTAACGGAACATTCACATAAAACATTTTGAAATCTCTATTTCGCTCTCTCTCTGTGTCATAGTTGAAATCTTTTATCTCATCAGACAACAGCATAAGCCTCATAATAAAATTATAATGTTCCTACTGCTCCGTCTACGAGAAACAATGGGGTGGCTGTGGTTAGTTTTCAAGTTTTTGTTCTAGGACATGCCGGTTTTCTCACGTTGTTTTCCTTCACCGTTTTGAGAGCAGTGGTGATGAAATTAATATGTACATTACACAACGTAATGCGCCTGCTTAAGTTCGAACCCTTGACCCTCAACTCGCTGTCGGGGCTGTTACATATGGGCAACCACTGCTCTACGTCGGCAACATGTCTTTACGTTAATGTTTCTTCAGTGGAAAGGCACAGTAAAAAAATCTGTCAGCCATATAAAGGGCTTAAATGGGCCCTTAACGAAGCCAAAAGGCACCTGATCTACCCATCATTGCGAATTTTTTTATGTTCTGGACCAAACCTGGGAAACTTATAGCATGGTATAATAGGTTATTTAATAGTTTTAATTAATAATTAATAATTAATTAAGTTTTTAATGGCATTATGCCATGCTTACTATTATATACGGGTGCCAGACATGGGCGTTAACAGAACTACAAGAAAGTAAATTAAAAGTCTGCCAAAATGCAATAGAAAGGAGTATTTTAGGTATACAAAGAAGGGATAGAGTGAAATTACAAGAATTAAAAAGAAAACAAAATTTAAAAATGCACACACGGCCTACAGACAGCTTATACGGTGTTGGACGGGAAATAAGTTAAGAGAAAGTAAAGAGAAATGTACTAAGTTAGTAACAGAATGTTATCCAAGAGATAGCAAAAGAAATAGA
Source organism: Noctua janthe (assembly GCA_910589295.1). NCBI lineage: Eukaryota > Metazoa > Arthropoda > Insecta > Lepidoptera > Noctuidae > Noctua > Noctua janthe. Next base: position 2,488,277 of record OU342556.1, on the reverse strand, counting down.
GGCAAACAAATCAAAAGATGGGAAGATGACCTCAAGAAAATAGCTGGCCCGATATGGACCCGTTTAGCAAGAGACAGGAATACATCCAGATGCCGATAATTCAAATGAAAGTTAGAATTGATTAAATCAATTTAGTTTTTAGTAAGTAGGCATTTATTAATTGTAAGGAAAGAAACAGCAATAAAGGCTATTTTATTTATTTAAGTTTTTAATGTTGTAACTAACTTAAAATACCTCCATGACCCCAGACTATGATTCCATCAGCACAATGTTTAATGCCTTACATTGGTTTTACCGTAAAACGTGATTTCTCACCCCAAAAATAAAGTCATTTCCCAGCAATAAGTTTTGCGTAGAGTTACTTAATTTGATGTACAGAATGCTTGGTTGGCGGTTTCATGAAGGGTCTGTTTACACCTTGTATTTGGTATAATACCCGTTTCCCGTGGTTATAATATAAGTTTAAAGGTCCGATCAAACCGACCGGAATGGACTGCGGACTGGCTGTGGACACCGGATTTTGACTGATGATGTGCGGAATTGCGGATGCAGTGAGAAATCCGTTCCTCTCTGTTTGACTGGACCATAATACGTAAATAGAACAAAATTATAAACACGATGGCGTATTATTTTGATTGTAGATCAAGCCTGCAACAAATTTCTGATCGACGACAACCAGTGCCATCAGGAACTTTTAAAATACGTGCGCATTTGAAGGACTTTCGAACACATGTCCCGTAGTTCGATCGGCAGTCCGTTGACCCCTTTACTGTAACAAAGGTGTTTGTTAGAAAAAATGTTGGTAAGGATCATCTCTTTTGAACTTTGTCACATTAAACAAGTTCAAAGAACGAGAGGAAAGTTTTGAAGAAGGAAAAAATATTTATTTGACACGGTGACATGACATGCATACAAAATCACAAAAAAATAAAATAATAATAAAATCCGAGCGTCTGTTGTCAAGGCCCTCCGGCCAAATCTCTCTTCATAAAATAAAATAATCTAACATAGATTCATTACTCAAGTAGCAGATGTTGGAGAAAAAACAGCCAAGCTGAAGTGGGTGGGCTGGCCACGTAGCACGAATGCGCCCGGAGAGATGGGCAACGATCGTCACCCACTGGACGCCTGTCGGAGGAAATCGCCGTCGGGGTAGACCGCGGTGAAGGTTTTGAGACGATCTGATCTCGTTTTCAGAGCGAACATGGCCAGATATCGCACAGGTCAGAGAGATTTGGAAAGAGAAAGAGGCCTTTGCCCAGCAGTGGGACACTCAAACTGGCTAACAAAAAAAAAATACAGATATGGTAAAACTCACGAGCTCTGCAGCATTCCATGCCATACTGCTGCTGTTCTGGGCACAAGCCCCGTTGCGCTACTCTCAATCCAGGAGGACAATTATTGGTCTTCGCACAGGTCCCACGAACACGCATGCATGGCAGCTCAAAGAATGGAGTCTTTCCAGCTGAAATAAACAATTAAGTAACTTTGAAAACGGCACTTACTTTTCTCTCGGTTGGACCGGTAAACCGGGTCAAGGATTATCGGAATTCTCATGTTTTTATCTAAATCTGTTCAGCTGTTACGGCACGACGGCGTCATAAAGTACTAGATGCACCCGGCATGCGTTGCAATGCCATATAAATTAATAGATTTGTTGGCGTAGGTGTAAACAGTATACAAAGTTTCATCACAATCGGATCAATGGTTTAGAAACGCATAGAGGACAAAAAAACAAATGTAGTAGTGTTATTTTTTTATTTATGATCTAGATTACTGAGATACCGTGTATACACCGTGACTTTTTAGTCGTTTTACAAAGGTGGTCCACTCAATGTCACTAAAATTATGTTATGTTGTTGTTTTGTTGTTATTATGTAATTATGTTTATCCGTGATCATGGTGCCTGCAACAGCGCCGAAATATCGGGAACTCAAAGAAAACAATAAACATGGTAAATATCCCGTCTTCTAGTTATAATAACATTAGAATAAAATTATGAAACATCCTGTTAGTGATGTTTACGTATCAAACGGGAGAACATACCAACCCAGCGCTCGAGTCAAGTAGATAATCGCTCGCAACAGGGTGTTTTAACTGCGTAATGCGTCATAATACTGAAAAATATTTTTATTTTTAAATTAATAAAATCTTATAAATACCATTTTTTTTTATGAATGTTTAGTAGTCATTGGATACAAGAAGTGGGTTGCCGTTGTAAGACGACCAAAAAATCACGGTGTATCAAACTAAGTAACCCCAAGCAAAAATTATTTCTGGGAATCGATTTTTTTTTTTGGGGTGAAATATCATGTTTTATGGTAAAAACTCAATGTAACACACTCAGCACGTTGTGCTGATGGATTCATTGAATAGTAAACGGGTCATGGAGGTATTTAAAATAAAGTGATAATCTTAAAAACTAGTTTACAAAAAAAAACTTGTGAAAAAGTTTAAACTTTAACCCCCAATATCTCCGTATCTAGAAGGTTTCCAGGTATGGTCTAGAACAAAAAAATGATCGCAATGACGGGGAGAACAGGTACACTTTTTGTCTCTGCATCACCCAAAGGCTGACTGGTAGAAAATGCCTATGGCATTAAGTCCGCCTCTGTACTTTGTGTTTGAAGTGTTAAATAAATAAATATAAATAAATAAACAGGTGCCTTTCGGCTTCGTTAAGGGTCTATGTAGTACACCCTTTATAGCATTATTGTTAGACTAAACGTAAACATTCATCATCTGCCAGGCCTTTTCCCATCTATGTTAGACATAATTAATATCACCAATCAAGCAAGACAAAACAAATCAAGTGATCGTCACTGATATCACACCAGGTGGCATAGACAAGAGACTATCTCTCTGTCTCTCTTTCTCTCTAAACTAGGATTGATATTTCAACTTATGAATAGAAAAAAAAAAACAAAAAATTGCTTTTCCGTCATCGTTACCGCTGGTAGAACGTCACTTTGTCTAGTCTCTCAAATACTTGTACAGGAGGAGCTCGTGGCTAAATAATAACAGCCGCTCGGGTCGATCTTTAGGTTTAGCCGTGCTTGTCTAGGTTGGTCTGTGGATGGGTGACCACCCATTACATACCGAGTTTCCTCCGTGCCTCGGAAAGCACGTTAAGCCGTTGGTTCCAGGTGTCATTTGTAGGTCTTTGACAGTCGTTAAGTAGTCAGTGGCCCAAAAAGTCTGACAACCAGTCTTACCAAGGGGTATCGTATTACCCAGTACTAACTGGGTTGTGGAGGTCAGACAGGTAGCCGCTCCATGTAAAATACTGGTATTCAGTTGCATCCGGTTAGACTGGAAGCCGACCCCAACATAGTTGGGAAAAGGCAGATGATGACTTGTGCAGAAATTAAGATAGCAGGAGAATGACGACGATACGAAAAATTATTTACCAATAAAGTCTTCACGTTCGTTCAAATTGTCCCATGCCTCAACCAACAGGCCAGGCACAAGGAAAATCAAACAAAACACCAATAACATCATAGTCGAACAAAACCACTCTCCTTCAAGATAAAAATATTACTGAACATCGATTTAAAATAATGTCTCATGTTTATCCTAATAGACTATCGACGGATGTGCCTGTGAAAAGATTTAGGTAGTAATACATATTAGGTTTATGCGAAGATAGGGCAGTACAGAGGATGTACTATTCGTAAATAATAAACCTACAGGATGTATCTTTATGGAACTGAACACATCAGTATGACGAAGTTCAACATGCTTTAAAAATAAAGCACAAGACACTGTTTTAAGCTTTAATGGTTTACAACTAAGCTTATACTGTCACTTACGGGATATCTTCCGTGATCGGGGGCTCAAAATAACGAACAATCACGGAAGATATCCCGTAAGTGATAGTATAAGTTTAAAGCACTAGACTTGAAATAAAAGTCATCCATTACGTAATTAATAGAATCGGAGGTTCCTCACATGTGCAGACAAAAAGAAAATCATTATCTACTCCAGTTGCTCAACTGAAACACTTGGTCAGTAATTCAGCAAAAAAACACTAGCGAAAAATGCAATGTGCTAAACACCGTGACTTTTTAGTCGTCTTACAACGGCAGCCCACTTCATGTATCCAATGAATACCAAACATTCATAAAAAAAATTGATATTTATGAGATTTTAATAATTTAAAAATAAAAATATTATATATGACGCATGACGTAGTTAAAACACCCTGTTGCGAGCGATGATCTACTGGACTGGGTAGGTAATGTTCTCCCGTTTGACACGTAAACATCATTAACAGAATGTTTCATAATTTTATTATTATTTTTGATTATTATTTTGTTTATACCTATTATAGAAGATTAAAAAAAAATCACGCCTAGAGCTATTTTATGTCGGGTACATTGAGTGGACGACCTTTGTAAGACGACTAAAAAGTCACGGTGTATAGTTACTGCAAATAATACCAAACTCAATGCTATAGAAAAAGATATGCAACAGAATGAAAGAAGAAATGCTGTATCGAATAATAAGGGCAGGATGCTGAGTTGGGGATCGAATACGGCAGCTGGGGTCCAAATGCTAAACCTTGAATGACGATCTCTAAAAATCAGTATCATGAGTATTGGTAAACTTGTACTATCTACTGCTGAGAGCAGGCCTCCTCTCTTTGGTGCTGTACTTCAGGTGTTTGACTCATCTAGCTGTTGGTCAGGAAACGCTTCTACTACCGTCTACCAACCATTACAATTTCTAGCCATGTGTCCTTTTGACAGCCACAGATCGTAGTCTGACTAGTAACATTAGTGCTTGTTCTTCCTCGTTTTCTCATGACTGAGGGTCGTGACCACATGAGGTCGTTGCTTTTTCCACCAACGCTCTCCATGCTTGATGATTTTCGGCCATGCGGACAGATGCCTGGAAATTCCCTCTACAGACTTCCTTTACCACATCCGTCCACCAGGTTGGTGATCTTCCACGGACCCTTTTTCCTTCCACGTTACCAGCCACAATAAGCTTCTCCAAGCTATCAGGCTCCCTCCTTGCCACGTGCCATTAGTGCTAAACTATTGAAAAAAACAAACAGCATCATCGTCTTCCTACCCTTGTCCTACGTTACTTGGGGTCAGGTCAGGGGTACAGACTTCTACTTAACTTAAACTACGACAAAATCAATCATCATGTACATCATAATTATTCGTCTAACCCACTAGTAACCCTTTCAACAAGTACTAGCTCCTATCGAGAGGTTTTCTCACGATATCTCTCACTATTGTATAGATCATTCGAATATAATATTTTCATATCTACTGCCACTCATCTATCAATCTATGATTGAAGAGGTCGTAGGTCCCATAACAAAATGTTCTTCAAGATTTTTTTTGTGACTTTGTTAGCAATTGACATTATTTGGTGCAGTGCTCTTTTTGGTGGTGATCTTAACAGAAATGGTAATGAATTATTGTAGTTTATGGTGGATAAGTCATGTATTGACACAATTTTTTTTTTATGTGGAGACACTAAATTATAGGGTCTCCCCGGCCCTATAATTTATTGTCGATCCAAAATTTTTCTCTCTTTCATCCTCCTTTGCCAAACCATCGTACACTTACTTTTTGTTCACAATTTTGTTATTTCCCTCATGCAATCCGTACAACTTCCAATTGATTTCCATCTACCACTGCATCCACCCAACTTTTGGACCGATACAATTTCCTAATGCGCGGTCTCCATAGGCGAGAGAATCGTCACCATCGCGCGACGTCTGGAGCAACGGTACTCACGGGAAGGAAACAAGTGTATTTGACGCAATTCACATCACCTGAAGCCATGAATGAGGCCGACTCGACCAACTGCTACCAGACACCACTCTACCTATTATTTAACAGCAGTTCCCTAAGCGTTTGTTTTTTTTTCAGATGGAACGGCTCCATTCTTTGAACTGCAATGTTTGCGCATGGGTGGCACTTGCGCTAGAGGATTTGCTTGCCCGGCTGGAACAAGGGTAGTTGAGAAAGGCTTGTGTCCAAAGCAGCAACATAATGGAATGGAGTGCTGTAAACCTCGTAAGTACACAGAATTCTTTAGGGATTTTTGTGATCACATAATTAAAGCAGTATCTACTGAAAAGAGCAAGGTGTTCCAACAGCAAGTAATTCTTCTTAAATTTTATCCATCAATTTGAAATAAGTGACAATGGCTCATATTTACGCTACGGCATGGTTGGCGCAGTGGCTGAGCGATTGGCTGCTGCGTTGCGTGTCGTGGGTTCGGTTCCCGCAAGGAACAAATATTTGTATGGCCTACAGGTAGTTGTTCCGGGTCTGGCTGTTTGTGTACTTGAGTTTAAATGTTTGTAAACGCACCCACGATACAGGAGAAATTCCTAGTGTGGGGGAAAAAAAATTGTGGTCCGCAGTGTAAGTGAGGCTGGCTGCTCGGGTTGTACCCGACGTAAATTATTAAAAATTGGTACTCGTGATAACGAGATAATCATAAGGCCCCATTTACGGCCTCAGTTGATGCCACTTGCCACGCCACGCTACACTAGTTTCTTTTGCGCAAATACCATCGCTCCACAAATTTGTATCACTCTGAGTCATGGCAAGCACTTAACAGCTTCTTTATTTTTTTTTCTCCGCAGCTTCTGTCGTAAGAAGCAGGCTATAACCCTATTTACATAGGTAAAGAGTTTAGCGAGGTACCACCTCCCATGGTCCCACCGACATCATGTCATTTGGGCCAAAACATCAAGACGACAAGTGCGTTAGGACAGTGGTGTAAGCCGATCGTTAAGTGCAGAGTAAAGCGCAGGCCACACCAGGCAGGTGAGTGGGCGAACGACGCATCAGTGAAACGATGACTCTTTTCATGCTTTGGTTCACTCCGCGAACCATCGAAAGAACCGAACGAAGTATGCAAAGGCCGTCGTTCGCGTCGATCGCCCGCCCGCCAGCTAGTGGTGTAGCCTGCGCTTAAGCAATTATTGTCTAGTGTTCACCACTGTATTTGTGGGTACGTATTAAAATCCCGAAATTTCATAATAACAATGACTGAAATACCGACGTCCAAAACAACGAAATTCAAAATACCGAAAGTTTTAAATGCCTATAGCCGTTATATCGAAACATAAAATACCCGATGTCCAAATGCCCGAAAGGATGAAACCACGAATGGATGACATCCCGAATGGACGGAATACCGATGGATGAAATCACAAAGAGCGGCGACGTAGTTCCCGCGATTACTCATAGATGCACTACAACACAGTTTCAGTTTACTCCGACCAAATAGGTTAGGCAAGGTTAGAACTGTAACTAACTACGCGCGAGCCGAGCGAACGAAGCGAGCGGTTCCGCAGCAGCGGCCGGCGAGCGCTACGTCGAAATTGGTCGCAGTAGTAAAATTAGTAGCGCTCGCCGGCCGCTGCCGCGGCACCGTTCGCTCGGCTCGCGCGTGGTTGGTCACAGTTCTAACCTTGCCTAACCTATTTAGGCTTTGGGATGTAATTTCGGGATTTTGAACTTCGGGATATAGATCTTCGGGATATTAAGCTTTCGGGCAAATGAACTTTCGGGATTTAAAACTTTCGATCAAACAATCAATCGGCGTTTAATTTTTACGGGATTTCGTCCATAGGTATTTTAAAATACTTTCTTTTAAATTTCGGCATTGTAATACGTACCCGTATTTGTGTGTTACTACTCGCCACTGTCCTTGACCAGAATGGAGACTAGACTAGACTAGCGGCGCTTAGCTCATACCAACGTATTCCCGTTTTCTCTGAAAGTAAACTAGAGCCAATATTTTTGACTATAATTATAATTCGATTTTTTCCATTAAACTTTTTCTTTTTCTGTTGTGTGTCCCACTGCTGGGCAAAGGCCTTTCCCTTTCACCATCCAAGCCTCTCTATCCTGTGCAATAGCTGGCCATGTTCGCCCCGCAAACAAGATCAAATCGTCACTCACTGGAAGCCTGTCGGAGGAAAATGTATTAATATTTGACGGCATGGTTGGTGCAGTTGCTGAGCGATAGGCTGCTGCGCTGCGTGTCGCGGGTTCGATAACCCGCACGGAACAAAAATTTGTATGGGCTACAGATAGTTCTTCCCGGTCTGGCTGTTTGTGTATGTGAGTTTAAATGTTTATAAACGCAGCCACGATACAGGAGAAATTTTTAGTGTGGAGCAAAGTTTAAAAAAGAAAAATATAACAAAATATTAAAAAAATATGGAAAAATATTTTATTTCCCAGGGAGCAAATAGGGGAATTCGATTGTATGGTCTAAGCACCGCTAGCCTTTCCTCTTAAGCGCTCAAGCGACACGCTTCTTACGACAGCGGCAGCTGCTGTTCGTGACCAAGTGGAATGGACTGGCCACATTGATTATTTATATTTTGAAAATACGTCTGTTGCAGTCATGAACCGAAACATCTTCCACAACGTTGAAATGGTACCTCCTCTAAAAAAGCCAAAACATCTAGCTTATAAGCTAATACGTAGAAATTATTATTTTAAAACGATCATTAAGAAAAACAAAACATTTTAAAATTAACAGACAGAACAAACAGACAGATTTAAGTTTAGTTTGCTTTTTTGATGTTACAAGTTTCCAATAAATATTACATGATTATCACTTGCTTCGGTGAGGTAAAGCATCGTGAGGAATTCAGCATGTCTGTGAAATATTTCTCGACGGCATGTAAAGCCAAGTCAGAGGTCTATGGGCGGCATGAAAACTATGACACCAGGTTAGGCACTAACCAAACGATAAAGAAAGAAGTAAACAATATTCTAAATTCTATCAAAAGAGACTAGCAGATATTATTTTCCTACGCCGCCGTGAGCTGGTTTTATTTAGTACCTATCTACTTCGTCTGCTAATACTACCTACTATTGACCGACTGCTTTAATGAGTCCTCGCGAAGGTCTCACTTTTAATGGAATATTCTGAAGGTTGATCACGTATTGGTTCAATTAGTATCGTATTACCTTCGTTTTATGGTTATTTTAAAGCAAATAATCTGTGGGATATTGTTAGGAATTTGTGGACGCTTAATGTGCCTTTGATGGGGCAACGCGCAGGACTCATTAAAGCAGTCGGTCTATAGTTTGACTACTTTAGAATGCGACAAAGATTGGTGAATGCAGGACTATTTCATGATGGTATTACAGGTCTTACCCCGGAACTACACAAACACCCTGCGAAAAGAATGTGTAAAGAAAGTTGGTGTTTCTTTATGTAGGGACCCATTAGTTTTCTACGATATGATGAAAACCATTGTCTTCTGATTCAATTGAGAGCTCTGAGAATAGAAAGAACTGTTTTTAAACATTTTTTTTATGTACTTCTATACACCGTGTTTCGGACGATATACATAAACTTTGACCAGATGTTCAGACCAGGGAAATAAGCATTTTTCATAATGGACACATTAATGAATACTTTTTTTCTTTTTTTTTTTTACTCTCGGGTTCCTCTCGTACGTGCAAATGAAATTCAAATAGCATTTGATAATTAAAATGCACTAAGCGGCAACATAGGCCAAAATAAGACCCTTTCTTACTGCACAGCTCAATTAAATTTCATTAAATGAAATAACAAATATCTTTGTAACGAAGCCTTTTTAAATACTACTTCCTTTATAAGATTTGATTTGTAAAAGCTTGAAGAACACGGTGTATTTAGTTTTAAAACATTTCCATGTTTATCATTATTATCTTCCTGTCCTAGTCCCAAGTTACTCGGGATCGGCGTATCGTGTGTTTTATTTCTATTATCAATCATTTTCGCTGGTATTTAGCAGCATCCGGGTCAACTGAAAGCCGACTCTAATGTAGTTGAGAAACGGTTAGGCAGATGATGATAATGATTTATTTTATTTAAAGTTACTTTTGGTAAGCTAAAGCCCTTCAGATTTTAACCTACGGTTCCATAGTTTCAGCGGCATATTGGCAAGTCGTACAGGAGTATCGTGGACGGGCAATTTCGTAAAAACCCCATTACCTGCTTCATTATTTTAACGACGGAACCCTGAAAAACTGAAGGACTTGTTTGCAGCCAAAAATTAGTATGTATGCTAGTGTATTTTATAATTGCAATTGAGTTTTACAATTTATTTTTTTACACTGAGTTTAAGATTATTTATGTATGTTAATGAATAAAACATAAAAATCAACTGACAAAACTTATTATTGAAACCAAAAACCCAAATTCCACATCACGTAACCTGGGTTTTGATCCCAAAGCCTTTGAGAGATAAATATTAGTCAGCGAAAATTATAGTTTAACATAACACAACATCACACATGTAATCCCCGAAGGGTTAGACAGAGGTGTACCTAACAATAAACCCACATTTCACCAGTTATGTTTAAGTCCCATGTAATAGGGTTCAAGACTACTGCCATCAACCGGGCGCAAATATAGACAGACTCCTTGGCTGCTACTGAGAAATTCCTGATGGAAAAACCTAATATCACTATGCCCAACCCGAGAATCGCATCCAGGACCTCAGCTTGCGACTACTAAAGCAACGAGGCAGTCGACATAGTTTAACAAACGATTTTAAGCTGAAATTGTCCGTATATTCGAGTCACAACTCTTCGTCAAGCATGTATAACAGACGCCTGTGAACATATAACATGGCAAGTCGACGCAAGTGCCAAAGTGCCAAGTGCCATTCTGCCAAACAAAATATTTCTGCCCGTATAAAACAGAATTTTACTCAAACTCCCTTAGATCGCACACAGAACTCCAAAATATTTCAATTTGCAGTTAGTAAAATGATATTCCTCTCGCACCAACATTACAGAACCATTAGAGTCTGGGCAGAAATAGCATTCATTTAGACATTCAGATAATAGTTATTCTAATCTAGATTTAGCGCAGTTACGAGGGAAATCTAAGCTCGAGAGATTTTAGTTGAAAATGTTAATGGGGTCGCCTAGTCCTGTTTCACAGTTGCCTTTTTCCAAAACAAAGTAAAGTATTTTAAGCCACTATTTTGCATAAGTTTCGTTTTAGGGAGGTGGAAAGTTTAGTAGGTGAGGATTTAAAGTAGTTTTTAGATTTTAACCTCTGCCTCATTGGTCTCGTGGTCGCAAGCGCGACTGCTGACCATGAAGTCCTGGGTTCGATTCCTGGGCCGGGCAATGTGTTATTTATTTATTTATTTTATTTATTTAACTATTTATGCACACACAGAAGACAACACAGGAAAATAACATTATAATATATATTACAATGAGTTAAGAAAAAAAAAAAATTGTGTGTGTGTAAATGTGTTATAATGTGTTGTGTTGTGTATGTGTTATTGTGTTTTTTCATCAGGAATTTCTCACGAAGTCTGGATTTCTTGCCCGGTTGCTGTCAATAAGCATGCCCCCTATTACATGGGACTTAAACATAACTGAACTAGTGGGTACATCTCTGCCTAACCCTCTAGGGATTACAGGCGTGATGTAATGTAACATAATCCGTCCTAAATGATTCTTTGAGTTTTTTAGTGGCACCTTATCGATAAAGTTGACACAAGTGCGGATGACAAGGTGTTATGGCGCAGCTTAGCAGGGGCCTACTTCTATTAATGAACAGATAGGCTGAGCTCAATTTTGTATAAGGAACAATTCTTCCATATATTATTTTCGCGGAACTTTACACGTCTTACAACAGTTATCATCATATTTCAGACAATTTACACAAAACCGTAATAAATTATACACTTATACCTTCCTCGGAAATCACTCCGTCTATTGGTGTAAATCATACGAAAATCCGTTTGGTAGTTTTTGAGTTAATCGCGTTCAGACAGACAGACAAAGGCAGCGGAGGAGTTTGTTTTATAATACTTACAGTGATGCGCTCAGGCCGTCAAAACAACGTTTTTATACGGCAGATATAAGTGTGTATTGTGGTTGTATAATGTACCTTTATACAACATGTAACGTAATTAACGCACACCCTCAGACACCCCAATTAGTATATTATGTTATAATCATAATACATACACTGAATTTTTAGTTAAACATAAATGAGCATTGATTATTGATTGATTTAGTTATACTAATTCCGGAAGAATGTTGTGGTCACAGTACAAATCCACGAACGCAGACAGTTGCACACGTAGGTATGAGGGTCTTGTTAGCCTAGTAGGTATTCGCTCGCGTTCGAAACGAGTTAACGAGTTTTTACTGTAATTTACGCAGTTTTAATTATTTTTGGGAAAAAAAAATACCTATAATAAAAATTATAGAAATCGATTCAGTAAACGATTCTGAACAAACTAATTTCAGGATGTGCGTTAATTATGTTACCTGTTGTATAAAGGCTTTTACAAAGAGTTTCACTACTAAAATAGTTTTCCTTTAGTTATATTTGTATCGGGTCAAGGCAACAACCTAAAAACAAACAATTCTCATTTTATTACCTATAATACGCAACGGTCAGCCTTATTGAACCTTTGTTTTTATGAAACCTAATCGGAATAAGGTTTCCGAGATTATTTCTTAAGAGGGCGGACATATTGTTTCTTTGGGCCAGTATTATTACGTAGCTGGGTCTAGATTTAAGTAATTGTTTTCGGCTGGGACCACTTATTGTATGGACACCACGATTGTTGTAAGTAAGGGATGGGGATCGGGGAGTGTAAATTTATTAATGGATCGGGGAGTGTAAAATTTGGGCGCGGGGGTCACGTGGTGGCTCCCGACCACCGTAGGCGCGGGCCTGTGGACGGCGAGTTATGGGCTAGCTCGCCGTCCAGCCGTCTTATGACGACAGGCCGTGTCGACGGCGCGTTCGTGTTCCACGTGCACCTCAAAGAGATTTCAGCAAATAAGTAGGGGTCCGCATGGGCCGATGCCTGCCAGGGCTGCGGGATTGTTCGAAAGAGATACCGTGGCCCTGGAACACAAAAAGGGCAAAGAAGGAACATGGATGGGTTTTAGTCAGTACAAGTCTGACACTCCCTTCCGCTCCGCCCAGTGTGGGGGGGGGGGGGTCATTTGATGATTTCCCTTTGCGAATGTAGAGGAACAGACATCCCACCCCTCCTCACTTCATCAATCTAGCAGAACATCTTTCTCCTGGACAGGAACTGTAGTGGCCAATCTGGAATTCGCTTAACCGTTTGCGGGCCCAGGTTGGCCACTATAGAAATAATCTGGCTAAATGGGGTATCATCGACCCGTCCCAAATACAATGTCAGTGTGGAGCCCCTCTGCAGGATCTGTCCCACCTCCTTTCTTGCCCATCCTGCTCAGCCACCTGCACCTTTCAGGATTTAAATGAAGCTAACGATGGAGCTGTGCAGCTGGCAATATACTGGTCGGGTATACTTGAGTCTATCGACACGCAAAGAAGAAGAAGTGAAGGTACCAAGAACTTGGTTACAAGATGGTAACATTAAAGTTCTCGTTCATTCTTAGTTTCTAAAGGCGATAGTAATCATTTTTATTTTACGAAAACTAATAAAATCGGCTGTCATGTTGGCTTGGTGGTCGCAAGGACAACTACTGAGCATAAAGTCCTTGGTCCTAATTCTCAGGTCGGGCATTGTGCTATTGGATTTTCTCATCAGGAATACCTGAGTAGCAGCACAGAGTCTGGATTTTTTGCCATTTTGGCAATAGGCTCGCCTCGTGTTAAATGGGACTTAAAATAACTGGTGAAATGTGGGTGTAGGTACTATTAGGTACAGCTCTGCCTAACCTTTCGGGAATAATAAGCGTGATGATGTTTTTAATAATATCGGCTTAAAATAATAGATGCATAGGAAAACGTGGTGCATGATGGCAAATAATCTGTAACACTAGCCCGGAGACAAAGCTGAAAAGACTCACGTGCTTAATTATTTCGACACGAAAACATCACCAACCCATCACAAACCGAAACACAGCAAGGACACTTGGCGATAGCAATCAAAACATCTTGAATCACATAACTAAACAGACAGTACGACCCCACTCATAAATCCTTAAGCGAAAAACTCTTCACGATCATCTGAAAAATTTAAACAAGCTCATCATCTGCCTAGCCTTTTCCCAACTATGTTGGGGTCGGCTTCCAGTACAACCGGATGCAGTTGAATACCAGTATTTTACATGGAGCGAATGACTATCTGACCTCCACAACCCAGTTATTACTGGGTAATACGATACCCCTTGGTAAGACTGGTTGTCTGACATTTTGGGCCACTGACTACTTAACGACTGTCAAAGATCTACAAATGACACCCGGGACCAACGGCTTAACGTGCTTTCCGAGGCACGGAGGAAACTCGGTATGTAATGGGTGTTCACCCATCCACGGACCAACCTTAGTAAGCACGGCTTAACCTAAAGATCAACCCGAGCGGCTGTTATTATTTAGCCACGAGCTCTTCCAACAAAAATATATACAAGTTAGTAGTAACGGTAGTTAACTTCAGAAAAATTCAAAGCGTATACTCGCAGAATTCAAAACTCTGAAGCAAAACTTCAAGGCGGCTGTAAATTGTAGTAAATAATGGTAACACTCCAGCAAATTTATATGACAACTTGCTCACTCTGAGGAGCGGGAATGAGCTAAATAATTCATCTTCTTATACGTTTGTTTTCTAGAGTTAAAAGAACAATCGTAAATATGATTTTTAATTTTCCGTCTCGTCTCTGAGAGTAAATATTTTAAGGCTCTTGTTGTGATTGCGGGCGGTGGGGCGATGATTGGATCTGTTTAAAACAAGGACTTATTTGGAAAGCGGAAATGTTTTTCTTTTTGCTTTTATTTCTCAATCTATTAACAGGATGTCTTGGTGACTTTTTTTCCGGTGTAATTCGTGGTGTCATGGCTTTCAAATGATTTTTTTATTCCTTTCCTCTGTTCCTAATTTCATTTTAGCGGTAGTTTAGACTGTCCCATAACTGGTTAGGCAGAGGTGTACCTAATATTACACCCACATTTGTTATGTTTTAAGTCCCATGTAATAGGTGGCGAGCCTATTGCCATCAACCGGGCACAAATCCAGACTCCGTAGCTGCTACTGAGAAATTCCTGGTGGAAAAACCCATTAACACTTTACCCGACCCGAGAATCGAACCCAAGACCTCAAGCTCAGCAGTCGCGCTTGCGACCACTCGACCAACGAGGCAGTCAATATATTAGACTGTAAATTTTATTTTTATTTTGAAACAATGCAAATCAAATACTTGCAAAAACCAATTACAGTGATTTATTGATTAATAATGCCAATTACAGTAGTCTTGGAGTAGAGTCCTGACTCAGGTGTTGAGTATCGTCTAGCGTAACGTAGAACAGCCAGCTGTATACCGACCGCTTTAATGAGTCCTCGCGAAGATATCAATTCAAATGGAATATTCTGAAGGTTGATCACGTATAGATTCAATTAGTACGTTATACCTACGCGGATTATGATTATTTTAAAGCAAATAACCTGTGGGATATTGTTAGGACTTTGTGGACGCTTAAACTGCCTTGGATGGGGCAAGGCGGAAGACTCATTAAAGCGGACGGTCTATAGATGGACTGGCAACCTTAAAAAAGGTGCCTGAATCAGTTTGGATACAAAAGGACAGCGTGATGTGGCACAGCTTGGCAGAAGCCTTTGTCCAGCAGTGAACTAGGATCCGAGTTGATCGACATTGGTCTTGAAATTTATACAATTAAATGATCTGAGATACTATCCTCTCAATAGGTCTTCAATATGTAACATGACCTCTGTCCCAATAGGTCAAGAACAAACACAATATAGCTGGTAAGTAAACAATACTATGTACCCGCAACTGCTCACATTAAAGGCTGAGATAAACTGAAACCCTTTCTGCCCGTGCCCGCCTCTAATTTAGTGAAAAGATAACGATCGCTGGCTTCTTGGTATAAGACATAAGTGACAAGCGAATGAAAACAAACTGACGTCGTAGCCGACCTACTCAACACAATAAAATTGAACTATTTAAAAAAAAAAAAACTTGTTTTTAAATGAAAAGAACAAAATTAGGTTTATCTATCAACATTGAACGCGTATACAAATTGTCGTGTCCGTGCTATTAACCGTGAAGTTCTCTCGTAAGGAGGTGATCCTGGCTGCAGGATGATTTCATGTCTATCATAAAAATGTATTGTCACCAGAACCAAAGGTGTGTGCAAAATTTCAGCTCAATCGGTTGGGGGGAGCTGGTTTGAATATATACTAACTAACTAACAAGGCAAGTTAAAATAAAAGCTTATCATATAAAAAAGGTTGCAACGGTGGTCAGGACAGCACGGACAACAAGGTTGGTGCAGTGGCTGAGCAAATGGCTGCTGCGCTGGGTGTCGCGTCTCCCCGCACGGAACAAATATTTGCATAGCCTTCAGAGAGTTGCTCCGGTCTGGCCGTTAGTGTATGTTAGTTTAAATGTTTGTAAACGTACCCACGATACATGATAAATATCTAGTGTGTCTTTTTCTAAAGAACAAGAAGAAGATGGAAAGAAGGACAATGGCGTTATTCAGTCGACAACCTTAAAAGAGATGACTGGATACGGAAAGTGGGTAGGGTAATTTAGCATAGCTTTGGAGAGGTCTATTCCAGCTGTGGAGGAATACTGCGTAGGCTAAGTTGTTTAATAGGCTATGCGTGTATGAATAATAGGTTAAAGATTTTCGAGAATGGCAAAAAATCTTGCAGTATTATTAACACTAGAAACGGGATATTTACCATGTTTACGAACAAGAAAGAGGGGAGACCGATTTCTCTGCTCATAAACACCCACCCGCAATAACTTCAGTTTATCCGTGATCATCATGGTGCTTGCAACAGCGCCGAAATATCGGGAACTTAAAGAAAACAGTAAACATGGTAAATATCCCGTTTCTAATAATAATGTTAGTTAGACCATGATAGTTTAAAATCTTGCAGTAGATCTTAAACGAGATGGTTACTAACTGAAAGATTGGTGCTGCTGGGTTCTGTGAAACTGAGTGTATGGCTTTTGAAATTGGAATGGGAATGTACTGAAGAGAAAAGTGACCAACTGCCTTAAGTGCCTGTCTTATGATGAGACTGAGCAACTTATGGTGTCATAAACGCGGTATACACTCACACACACTATCACACACCTCATCCCCACCTCCACTCTACATATACACAACACAGTAACCACGTAAACAGTGTAAATTATCATATTTTTTGTATTATTTTCATTCCCTTTATTTTGTTAATTTATAATTTAACTTCTTTATGATTAATCTGGAACAATGTCTATTCTATGTATTTTGAATTGGGCGTTGATAGCTGCGCCACAGTATTTTACTTTTGTAGCTATCTTCGTTTTTCCTGTGTAACCTGTATAACTTAAGTTGTTCCAAATAAACTTTTATTATTTATTTATTTTATTTAAATTCAACCACATACCTCACGTCACGTACCTCAGCTATGAACCGCATTTAGAGGAAGAGAACAGCATGAGGATTTGTTGAATTATCTTCATCGCCCTGTCCTTGTCATGAAGCGTCCTAAACTTAATTTCCGTAATGAGCTTGGAATTATTTCAAAATAAAAGTAACACCCCTTATTACGTATTTTGATAACTCAATATTTCTCTTAATTTCTATCACTTGAGCCACGTCTTTTCGTAGAATAAGAGACGCGGTTGCGACCAGGAATTACATAATTACAGCAAGAAAGCCACAATAAATACAAAAATAACACAAATCTGTGACACAAATGTGAGAAAAAACATTTTTCCATTTACACTGGAGGAGTGAGAAGCCATTTTTTAGAATAACTTACTGAAAACTACCTAAGGGTAGTCATAATCATAATAGACTTGCCCACTTTCATTGAACTTTGACATCGCTGGCGAAATGAGTGTGCTATGGGGTAAGTGTGCCTTGGAAGATTAATGGCGTCGTGAAATGTGAGTTGCCTCGTTGGCCAAGTGGTCGCTGAGCATGAGTTCCTGGGTTCAATTCCCAGAACGGGCAAAGTGTTTTTGGGTTTTTCCATCAGGAATTGCTCAGAAGCAGCCACGGAGTTTGAATTTGTACCCGGTCGATGGCAATAGTCTTGCCCTTTATTACATGAGACTTAAACGTAAGTGGCAAAATGTGGATGTACCATTAGGTATACCTTAAAATAACCCTTCTGGGATAACAGGTGTGATGTTATGTAATGTAGCACGCACCAATACCAATTTTGATAGCTTAATGCTCGTTCTCTTGACCACCATTCAGTTAACATTATTTGAATGGCTTAGGTATACGTAACAGCCTTAGAACCAATAACCATTGGACTAGACGTGTTCTTAAGTGGAGATCGTGAATCGGCAAATTAGGGTAGATTGCCTTTAGGCGGAGCAACGATCTTTGCAGGGTTCCTGGTAGGATGTGCGTTGGTGAGAATCGAGTTGAATGGTGTGCGAGGCCTATGCCAGCAGTGGACTACTCTAGACTGAAGATGATGATGAATATTCTTTACAAGTAGCCTGGATTTTTGCCCCGGTGATGTCAGTTGACTACACACCCATTACTTCACTGATGACATGTAATTGGAACACCTGCATCTGTCCATATCCCAGCATGCGAGTGGATATAACCACAGTTCCATGAAAATACTACACGACTTTCATATATTTTTCGCTACAAATCGAAACTCAATGCATCTCATTAATTTATGCAAATAGATGGTTGGCCTGCAACTTCACGATACACAATAAAAAACTAATCTATGTGCAAAATGAGTTTTTGCTAACATTCACCTATAATTTTTCTCTTTTCCCAATAGTGTAATTCTTTTATCCTGTTACGTTACTTTGTAGATAATTACAGAGATTCACAAAACATCACAAATGTTGCCTTTAGCTACTTTAGTAACGTTTTTATTGCGAAATCAGGGTTTTACTGTTGATGTTACGCCGTTTTGAATGCGATGTGTACGCCCATAGACAATTGTATGGGCGTTTAAAAACGCTTTTAGAGGATAATCGATGTGGGTTTTAGTAACGTGTCTGCTTTTAAAGGACAATCGAGGTTCTGTTAGTAGCGTTTCTGCCTTAGTCTGGTAATAAAGGATTTTGACTTTCGTTCACATATAACGAATTAAATCTACGTAGAAAGGCTATAGGTATGAATCTAGACTAATATACAAGGTGTAACCAGGCATTATGGACGTCAAACCAAGCACTCTGTACATCAAATAAAGTAACTCTAAGCAAAAGTTATTGCTGGGTAACAACTTTTTTTTGGTGTGAAAAATCACGTTTTACGGTAAGTCTCAATGTAACGTACTCAAAACATTGTACTGATGGGTGCATTGGCTAGTACGGGGTTCGTGGAAGGTATAACATGAGAAACCTGTATTAAAAAAAGACTTGTTTTAAAGTTGGAACTTTGACCCATAATATCTCCGTAACTAGAAGGTTCCCGGGTATAGTCTAGAACAAAAAAAATAATCACAATGACGTGGAAAACCAGTATCTTTCGACTTCGTTAAGGGTTTTTTTATACCCTTTATTAAAGAGTAAGTTAAGTTAGTAAGTTTGAACGTCCATAGTAATCACTGAAACTAATCACCCGTTTTCAAAAATTCATTCACTGATAGCCGAGTGTATTTATGTTCTTTTGTTAAAACCAGAAACACGTAGACAGGGTCTCAGGCAGTGCCTAGTAAAATAGAAACAGGTAAGAATATTATAACTGTGTTCTACAATTAATGTTAAACGGCAATTTCCCAAAGTCTAATGGCGGACTAGCGACCGAAAATTTGAGAAAACTTTTCCCATTCTTTGGATCACAGGAATACTTAGACTGCTGCGGGCTGCCTTCCGTCTAAACGTGACATTTTACAATAACAACGCGCGTTATCGTTTCTTATAACCCAATCGAGTGAAGCGTGAAGAAAACTTTCAGTAAAGCATAAATAAAAGTACCAGGCTATCATAGCTTATAGGAGCACTTGTAAACACTCCTACATTTCCACTCTAGCAAAGTTCCGACGCCGTTCAACGCGTTCTAAAAGCTAAAATATCTACTTTATCTCAGCCGGCAGTCGGCAATTAAGTTGGTAAATGAGTTTTACAATAACAGTAAACGTTTACAGGTTGCCGTGTACCTAATTATTGTGTTTTTGATATCCATTTATGTGCAAGGTGAAATATATTTTAGTATAATTGTGCACCCAGGAATAATACGCAAAAGATGACGTCATTATGCAGTCATCTTTTGCGTACCTTTTTCTTACATAATAAGTATGTTGGGGTCGGCTTCCAGTCTAACTGGTTGGATGTCAGACATTGGGCTTCTTACTACTCACAATTATGGTATAATGTGGAGTGATGGAGAAAAGATGGATGGATTGTGTGAGGAATGATATGAAAGAGAAAGGGGTAAATGATGCTGTGACATCTGTCAGAGAAGAACGGAGAAGTAAACGTAATGTGCCGACCCCAAATAGAATGGGACAACGGCAGGCAGACGATGAATGACGGTATAATAATGTAGAACATGTAATTGATATCTGGTTGGTTTAGTGAGCAGAAGCGCTACTGCTGACCATGAGATCGTGAGGTCCATTCCCAGGTTAGCCAGTGTTATTGGACTTTTCCAGGAATTCATGAGCAGCAGCCTCGAGAACAGACTATCATCGCTTTTCTTATTACATGAGACTCAAACATGACTTAGCAAAATGTTGATGTTCGGATACACCTCTGCCTAACCCTACAGTGATGACATGCGCTATGTTATTTACAAACAAATAACATCATAACATGACGCATGGAATTCCCAAAGAGTTAGGCAAAGGTGTACCTCATAGTACACCCACATTTCGCCAGTTATGTTTAAGTCCCATGTAATAGGCGAGCCTATTGCCATCAACCGGGAACAAATCCATACTCCGTGGCTGCTACTGAGAAATCCTTGATGGAAAAACCCAATGAATTTTTGCACGGCCCGGGAATCGAACCCAGGACCTGATGCTCAGCAATCGTGCTTGCGACCACTAGACCAACCAATACCAATTAAATAGCATATAATTTACCCTATTTTACCCTTATCTGCCAAAACAGTAACAGACACAATACCATTCAACACTGCCCAAACACCAAAGTAATTTAGTATTTAATTTGCAATGAACAAAACGGATTTAATGAACATTGGTGCCAATGCGATTGTAGTAACCGAATTGAATTTATTTGCATTTGACACGATGGAGTGGGGGCCCTGTTAAATATTTATATTCGCCGAGTGATCCGCCTGTGAAAATTCTGTATGTATAAATATGAATTAGGTGGAGAGCAATGATTCAATTGCTTTAATTTTTTCGTTTTTGGGTCAGAAATTATCAATAAATCAATATGAAGTTTCGTTCTGTTAGACAGTTCTTTGTCTTCTCTACGGCCACGCAATTACCCCGGGCAGACTAAAAACCGCAAAAGCTTTCTACGCTCCACTCATGCAATCCAAGACAGGCCACTTAAAGTACGAAGCAAGTTATGTCAGCAGAGGTTGGATACCTCTGCTGACATAACTTGCTTCGTACTTTCGCACGACTTCTTGAAGCTCCAAGAACACCTGTGAACTGTGTGTGAACTATAGTGGCCTATTTGCAAAGCTCTGAATCCAAGTAGGCCGCTGCAAACATAATCTGGCAACATGGTTATTATTGGTTCCTCCAAGACCGAGTGCGAGTGCGGCGCTGTGGGTCAAACTATGCCCCACCTGCTGGAGTCTCCCAGGTGTCCGTTTACCTGCACTCTTGACGACCTGAATAGCGCCTCTGATGCTGCAATAAACGTGGCCACCTACTGGGCCCAAATTGTGTAATATGGAAGGAACATCGATACTACAAGAAGATGAAGAAAAAGTTCTTTATAGACTTACATTGGCTCATCATTGTTAAGCGACATTAATGATACAAGAGTAACAATAATTTGTGTGGTATTCAACTTATACTTCCATATTATACTTCCTTTGGGTTAGCTCGTTCCATCGTCGACCTCATCTCTGTCCTCTGGACTAGATTGAGGTCAAGAGTAAGCCCATTCATTATAAAAAAAAAAAAAACTAAAAGGACCGACTACTGAAAAATCAAACTCTAATTAAATTCGGGGTTTATAAGGTAAAATCGACTCCTCCTATTGTCGAAGTCTGTTAAAATGTAGCATATGTTACCCGGGCCATAATAACGAATCGATTGACACCTTATTGATCAAAATCGGATGAATGGTTTAGGCGCTACGGAGTAACATACCTACGTAAATACATACACTGCTAAAAACATAACCCTTAATTTTGTCTTTGCTGTAGTCGGGTAAAAAAGTAAGCAAGCATAATATTAAAATAAAAAAAAATCCCTACCATGACTTGTTTTCGCTACCATTCTGTTCAATATCGAAAGTACTAGCGCCATCTAGCGCTCCTCCCGAGCAGTTTGCGAGCGAGGTGAAGTGTTGCGCGCAAGCCGACGCGGAGACGGGCACAGCACCGGGTGGGAGCGCGCCAACTTCATACACATTCATACTCGTTACCCCTGTAGGCTTAGCCAAGTTGACAATCTACAATCGTTAACGCTAATAGAAAACTAACAAATGTATTGGAATGACGTCATCTCAACGTTAAGTCACGTGGTCAAAAGAAACGAATAGAAAACTCATAGACAAGTTTACAACTTATCTGAGGGTTCAAAGTGATAGAATGAAATATAATCGTTTCTACAATTTTGATCGCTAGATCCCATATAAATCGTAGCCAAGTTACAGTTTTGAGAAGCGTTAACGAAACGATGTCGAAGTTTTTGAACGACCACTGAGCGATTGCCGACACCCAAGAGTTAACGATAACAATAGGCGTCTATATGATTCAGCTGTGTCGTGTATCACGTCATTGTTTATGTTTCAAACTTTCAAGTGCCCGAGTATGATAGAGTTTCAAATAACACAGGTAGATATGTAAGAAATTACTAATTAATTTTTGTACCTTTCTATGAATTCCAATAAAGCTGCGAACTTCCTCGAGATCTAGATTCGATCCTATAAAAGTTATCACTTCACTTATGGTATCTTTCATTTAAATGCAGGATCACATCATATATCATTTCGAGTCACAGTAATGTTTAAAATTACATTCCGCACTGTGATATTATAATAAACCAATTATAAGAAGAACTTGTTCCTTATTTCGCTTACTTTTTATCACTTAAAAGAATTATTCCTTTCCTAACAATTCAAAACAAAAGTTCAGCCCGTGCACAAAGTAAACAACTGTGACTTTGACGTTAGTTTGACGTGTGTAGTAACGCTCACCATAGACTAAAGTATGGGTTTTTTCTAGAAACATTGGAGAACGAGCGATCGACTGAGTCGTGTCAAATTGGCTACCAACTTAGCGTTTTCTCAAATCGCTTACGCCGAGTCGTCAACGATTGTAGAAACAGAATCGATAAGAAACGTTTGTAACTTGGCTAGGCCTGCTGACACCTTAGGCAGACAAATTGTAATATATTCTTTTTTTTTTATTTCAATATATACATTGTTGAGTCAGTAATTAAAGGATTCATTGAAGAAGTCCCTGGCTGCATACCATCCAAAAACCAATTCACAAACACATCCTATGGCAACTTATCATGAGAACGCATCCTACCTTATTTTTATCGAAAAGCAAACCATAAAATGATCAACATTATTCTGTGAAAAAGGAATCTCAAGTACACTTAAGTAGAATAATATTGTCAGATTCTTCCAAAAAAAAACTCCATAAATCGTTCCAAATTAAATCGTTTTTAAATTTTATTACTTACGGAGTTTCGAAGCGAAAAGATTTCTCATTGCTTATAGATTGAATCAATCACTTTACGAGTTATAGTAATTTATGTACATACGGATCGGTGAATTTGAAGACGTAATTTTATAGTTCTATGCTTACATTAAGCTCGTCTGTCTTAGTCTAAATTAATTTCGTTTATTATTTTACGATCATTATCCAGCTAAACTATTTTATTTACTTTTTAGATAAAGAAGATGCCAAAGAAATAAAAGCCTCAAATAATAAAGTATAACTTTCGTTGTTACTTACTTAAAGTTACGTATAAATACAAATAATGGTAGGTCTTATAAATATAATATACACAGGTTGAATTTTTCAAGTATGTATGGCCAAATCCATAAGTATGAGGAATAAAAAAAATACATACTCAAGGGAGTCTCGGGCCTGATTTTGATGAATACTAAAACAGAATCATTGGTTTTTTGAAAAATCAATATTTCCAATCAGGAATCGAACCCGTTGATATTGGAAAAAAAACGCACACACGTATTATTTCACAATTCAATAGTGTCGCTCGCTAATTAGGATTAAATTCTAATAAGTAATGACATAAGGTATGCAATGGCAAACTTAAGGAAAACGATTTAAAACGTGCGCTAAGGAATCACTTTGTCTATTAAATACGAAGACTACCAACCGTATTTAATTTATAACTACCAACCGTATTTAATTTATAACTACCAACCGTATTTGATTTATAACTACCAACCATATTTAATTTATAACTACCAACCGTATTTAATTTTAAGCGCATTTTTGCGCTGATGAAAAACGAAAAATTTGTACTTTATCCAAGGTCAAATCACAGTACTGTACACACGGTAGCACATGAAGCTGTACTTTCCAATATAAGTTGACCTCGCTTTGTTTAGATTGCCTATACAATGAGAGATCCGCATAAACTGGTTTTTTATAGCTTGATGACGCTGCAATTCACGATTTCTTTTCTTTTTTCTCGCCAGGAACTTCGCCAAAGCCGACTGCCTTGATGACCGTACCTTTTCTCTGGTAATCATACCCGACATCAACCTTATACACTTTGGTCTCTTTCTTCGACAATAGGTAGCGACTGAGAAGTCTTGGGACTTCAGAATCAATGTACTGCAACAAAAAATAAACAATGTTTTTAAAAAAATGGTTTTGTATGAAAAAAATTGCTGTTTCCACAAAAATGCAATACCCACACGATCAAAATGTATGGAAGAGCAGATTTTTTTTTTAATAACCGATGAAAAATTTCTATATGGGGCTCAGAATGATGCACTGATTACGTGGTAACCATTTTCGCGTCAGTGTCCCTTCTACCCCGTATAGAGTCTAGATATAATCCAGAAAAATTCGACCATCCACAGTTTTGGAACAAAGAGTAGTGAAGATAGAATGCTGAAGGTGACAGTAGACTGCACTTTGCCCGACCCGGGAATCCAACCTAGACCAACAAGGTGAGCGCGCTTGCTAGCGGCTACTGTCAACTAAAACGCATTCAGGACTGAGCCATTAATATACTTACATATCTTGAATCGAATTGCTTTCTCAATTGTCGTATCGAAAAATCACGCGGACCCCATTTTTTTTTTGGACGTATTATGAAGCTCCAGGACTGAAATTAGCAAACATACTTGATTTAAAAACACAAGAGCTCGTGGCTAAACAATAACAGCCGCTTTGGTCGATCTTTAGAAAAAGCCGCGCTTGCCTAGATTGGCCCGTGGATGGGTGCCCACCCATCACATACCGAGTTTCCTCCGTGCCTCGGAAAGCACGTTAAGCCGTTGGTTCCGGCTATTATTTGTAGTACTTTGACAGTTGTTACAGGTCAGTGGCCCGAAAATCTGTAACTGGGTTGTGGAGTTCAGAAAGGCAGTCTCCCTTTGTAAAATATTGATATTCAGCTGCATCCAGTTAGACTGGAAGCAGACAATGACATACTTGGGAAAAGGCTAGGCAGATGAACTACTTTAAAAACACAAAGGGACACTATAAGCCTGGGCTATTTTTTCCACCACTGGTTTGTGATCAGTGATCACAACCAGTTTCAACACACGACTCACGCAGCGTTAGCTATCAGACGTCCTACATACCTAAGTCAATAATGAGATTGGTTTATCATAATTTCAACTCCAAATTTGACATAACATTTGACAGCTGTTCTAAATGAAAATATTAGTAATAATACTAATTAATTGGAGCTACTGAAGGTAACTGAAACTTTCAGTAGAGCCATCAGGATGGATTTTTTTTGTCGTCAAATTTAATGTGCGGCTATGCATGTAAAGCGAGGGGAAGTTTTGGAATCTGTGGGAACCCAGCTCTCGTATTCCATAAATCTTAAATCACGCAAAATTTAAAAAGCAAGTTTGAAATGAATGAACGAATAAAAAAAAATAACTAAAATAAATATGTAAAGAAAATAAATAAAGGGCTAATAATAGTTAGTTTTTTTTTTCACGGCGCGTATCGTTATTAGGTTCCTCTCTCCCGGTAAAACGGACTCTGTTCCCGATGCCGGTGGGCTACTATTTTTTTTATTTTTAAATGTTTTTGTATATTATTTTTGTTAATGAAAATATTAAAAAATGTAAATAATGTGTTAGGAAAACGAATAAAGGAAATAATAAATAAAAATTATTCATACTTACCATTTTATATTTCAAAAGATATTTGAACATAGTAATGAATGCCCCCAAAACGATAGGCATCAATAGCAGTGACCAAGACCAGACATAATGACTGTTTTCTTCTCCAACAGATTGTGTCATCATAACATTCCAGAGAGAGCTCACCATCAAGTAAATCTTGAACTGAAAAATTAAAACCAAAAACTACAAGCCTACCTTTTATTTAAGACGGTGCCTCAGGTGGGGGGAAGGTATGAGAAGCCGGTTGTTAAGTTTCTCAATCTCAATTGAAAAGGGAGGCGAGCAGCGGTGGCCCAGTGGTGGAGACCCCGACTTACGAGCTGTAAGTCGTGGGTTCGAACCCAGCCAGGCGCATTACTTTGTGTAAGTTATTTCATCACCACTGCTCTCAAAACGGTGAAGGAAAACATCGTGAGGAAACCGGAATGTACTATTGCCAAAAAAAAAAATTCGAAGACATGTGACATCTACCAACCAGCACTGGGCCCGCGTGGTGGATTATAGCCCATTCCCTCTCATAGAGAGAAGGCCTGCGTCCCAGCAGTGGGAACATTAATAGGCTGATTATGCTTATGGTGACTGAGGAGGATCCTCCGACCAGACGGGTGTTGTGTCTGGTGGGCTACTGCCTGATAGTTATTATTGGGTTTTTTGTATACTTATCTAGCGGACAGCTTTGATTACATGTGCGATGCAGGATTTAACAAAGTGTCAGAGATTTTATGCCGTCCATGGGCCTCTGACTTGGCTTTACATGCCGTCAAGAAATATCTCTCAGGCATGCTGATTTCCCCACGATGTTTTCCTTCACCGAAGTGATAATTATACAATACGCACATGAATCCGAAAAATCAGAGGTTTACGTCTTGGGTTTTAACTCAAGACCTATGACTTGGCAGTCTGACGATCACACCACTAATCTATCACGCTGGTAACCTCTTCCTATGCTTAAAAATAGATTAACAAAAAATAACATCACACTTGTAACCACCAAATAGGCTAACTTTTGGTACTCATATTTTCTCAGTTCAATTTAAGTCATAATTTCCATCAACTACTACGAGTACGGCTACGAATTCTGACTTCAGATTGCTACCGAAAAAATCTTGGAAAAACCCAATAACACTTTGCCCGACAATAATTAAACTTACCATGTAATAAACAGGCACAAATTGTATGCTCAAAATCTTTAGTCGTGTTGGTGGTAAGCCATAGTGGAATGTGTGGTCATCCACAAGTCTTCCTAATGGATACCACAGATAGAGGAATATAATTTCTGCTAATGTCGCTATGCCTTTACCGTATACCCATAGAATAGCTCGAGTCTGCAAAAAAGTTAAATAATCAATACCCGAAGGGAATACAAGATCATTAGGATCAGTTTGTTTCATCACAAAAAAATCTGAACAGGGTGATAGGATAGATAAGGGGCTCATCACCGGAGCATTTGCGTGTAATGTAACTATCCAAGATTCAAAATTGTACAGAAACCAGTGATTATTACAATTTGTAACGTTTGAGTCCCCGCAGACTGCAGACTTTCTAGATCCACGCCGGCGAAGCCACGGGCATAAGCTAGATTAATATAAAATAATATTTACAAATAAGAGCAGCGGTGGCCCAGTGGTGGAGACCCCGACCGTAAGTCGGGGTCTCCACCACTGGGCCACCGCTTGAAAAGGGAGGAGAGCAGCGGTGGCCCAGTGGTGGAGACCCCGACTTACGAGCAGTAAGTCGTGGGTTCGAACCCAGCCAGGCGCATTACTTTGTGTAAGTTATTTCATCACCACTGCTCTCAAAATGGTGAAGGAAAACATCGTGAGGAAACCGGCATGTCCTAGAACCAAAAATTCGAAGACATGTGACATCTACCAACTCGCACTAGGCCCGCGTGGTAGATTATAGCCCATTCCCTCTCATAGAGAGGAGGCCTGCGTCCCAGCAGTGGGAACATTAATAGGCTGATTATGCTTATGCTATATTTACAAATAATAATATTTACGAGTCTACGCTTAGGCGCTCCTTGTGTTGCTCCGCATCGGTGTCACTGCGGTGAAGCTGTTGACAGCCTCGGACACCATGGCCTGTCCTGCTACAGGAGCGCAGGTCGCATTGCACGGCACGCCAGCATTAACGACATTATTCGTCGAGCCCTTGCCAGCGCCGGCGTACCAGCGGTTTTAGAACCAAACGGCTTGGTACGTGACGATGGCAAGAGACCAGACGGCATGACGTTAGTGCCTTGGAAGGTGGGTAGGCCTTTGGTGTGGGACGCAACCTGTGTCGACACCCTTGCGCCATCTCACCTTTCAAGCACGGCGGGCTGTGCAGGCGCTGCTGCTGCGGCTGCTGAGATCCTCAAACGGCGCAAATACTGTAACCTTATTGGTAACTACAGTTTTGAGCCGTTTGGGGTCGAAACGCTCGGGTCATGGGGCCCGAGTGCGCGTCTCCTTTTTAAGGAAATCTCTCGCCGACTGGTCGACACTTCGCGTGACCAGAGGGCTGGCTCTTTCTTTGGCCAAAGAATTAGCATTGCCATTCAGCGTGGCAATGCTGCCAGTCTTCTGGGCACGTTTCCAGATGACAGCGATGCGGAGGAGTACTTTGACGCCTAAGTGTCCTTTTGTCGTCGTTGTTTAGATTTTTATATTTTCTTACTTTTAGTCTTATTTTTATCATTAGTTTAGTTCTATTTGTAGTCTGTATATAATGTAATTAATAAATAACATTCAGTATAATATTGAAAATAAACAGTTCCGTACTCACATTAATAGTAGTAAAACAGTGAAATATTATACCGACAATAGTCGACGTCGCCATGACCTGCCAGCGCTTCACTTTTCGCCACTCATATACCACTGTTTCAGTAATACAAAGATTTGTTACTACCTACAACAGATTATACTAATTAAGATCACCAACTTAAACCTGAATCTGTCTAACTTGATCATAACATTGGGAATCGTGTTATGTAACTTAAATGTCGGGTAGGCTACTAAAATTGCGACATTTTTTAGGATTGCGCTCGGCCGCAAGACGCCTGATGTAAACCGATGATGCGGCCTAGGGTGGAGCATGCTTGCCTAGAAGAAACCGATTCACTCGAACTTTGAATAGATCCAGATTATAATGATCAGGGAACAGAGTAGCCGGCAGTGAATTCCACAGACTGGCGCACAATACTTGTGGAGGCACAGCCCTTTGTTCGGGTCCGTGGAACTTCAACCATATAACTGTGATGCTTCGCCGTATCTCTGCTCGTCCGATGATAGAATGGCGATGGGGGAATTAGATTGTGTAATTCCAAAGCACACTAAGGACTGGAAAAAGAAGTGCTGGTCGTCCGGCTGCAAGATAGGTAGACGGCAATGTGGTTACTGCAGGTAAAACCTAGATGAGGCTGGCATGATAGGAACCTGAAGATTGGGTAAGGCCTATTCCAAGTAGTAGGTGAGGTCAAGCTGTAATTGATAATGATGACGTATATCAGAGGTAGAGGTATTTAGAGGTATTAGAAAAAGTAAGGAAAGACTATTTGAGCTTTATGGCCTTAAGCCTTATATAAACACTGAAACTTTTAACAAGTATGTTGCTAAGTATTTAAAAATTTTTAGAAATACATGCAAGGTAGCCAAAGCTCTGCACATTAGCAACAAGATAAAAACAGCAGAAAACAAAATGAAGACAGTTTGGAAAGTCATAAATAATGAGACTAACAGGAAGAAAATACGTAACACTAACTACACATTAGATACAGCATGTGGTCCTAAAAGCTCTTATCAGGAAGTAGCTCATTATTATTGAATTAATTATTTTATTTTTGAATTGTTTTCACTATGGACACTTTTAACGTACACATCTTGCTACATCGTTCTCACATAATGTACCATCTCAACATGAATGATGTAACCAAGGTTTTGTAAAAGTATTCTGATTTAAAAGAGTGTCCATGGAGTTTCTTGCCCGTTCTTCTCCATAGAGATCTACGTTAGGGAATTGGACAACTACACTGGTACTTTCACAGTTTTTATGCCTTGTTACTTGGACTGTTGCTACTTTTCTCGTTGTCTTTGTTTCGACAATTCAAAAGTGCCTGTAACTGGCCTACTTGAAATAAATGCTTTGATTTTGATTTTATCCAACCACCGACAGGAAAAATCCAAGAAAGGAAACAATACTACACCACTTACAAGTATCGTCGATTCACATAGCATATTGAATACGGTATAAAGTATGCTGTATATATCACCCAGGTAGAATTCCTGCCAAAAAATGGGCCATAAGTAGAACCAAGTTTTTTCGTCTGAAATTAAAAGTTCACTTCAATGCTTTACAAAAATAACTATTACCTACAATTTTCCTTAGAGAGAGACATCAGCTACTCGACTTAGGCTACTACAATCAATGCTAAAATGAGGAAGCCTGGTGCTTCCCGCATCTGGCGAATGTCCAGTGATCTTTGCTAGGTCTTTAGTCCATATTGTGGGCAGTTTAACCAGGATACCTCTTCCAGTGCTGAAGGGCTCACTTCTACTGAATTGACAAAAGCTGTACGGTAACTTTGTCAGTCCCATACACTTTCGGCTTTGACAACATCGTTACCCCTGAGAATTTACTAGAACTTCTTTGGCACAAAATTTTAACCGTAGCGTGGATGGTCTTTTTAAAATGGTATGTTGCGCTGACGCAAGAAATAAGATGCAATCTGGAAGCTAAGATTGCCTCCCGGTAGTTAGGTAGTATAAGAGTGAGCAACTTACTAAATTCCGTATCAGGCATCTCTGTATGGACCAGTGCTTCGCAAAAATTTTTGACCATTACGCTCAGTAAACCTCTGAATATGTATATAAATGCGTTAGATATTACCATTGTTGTACTGTCTGTTGAAGGATCAATCTGTAAAAAATAAATCCAATAGAGTTGTTCCCAGCTTTTTAGGCTTTCGAACACTCTCAATACCTGTTAATTTGACAAAGTGGTTTATTAGTCCAAGAGCGTTCTACCTTGTAATGTTTACATATATGTTAAATACGGATCCCTAATGGATATCGCCGACCTCGCGCATTCCTGCATGTTTACGCCAAACGCACGAAAACTGCAGCATCGACATCCGTCCAGCCACGAGCCGTCGACGCAGCGAAATTCACCATAGCAATTAATTATTTTTAAGTATTTTTTTCGGTCATTCCATATTCTAGCATCGAATAGGTTTCACCATATTAATTGTACGAGTAGTAATTTCTTTTAAATTAAATTAGTTATAAAATAACTTTGGTTTTTTTTCGATCCACCGTCTGCAGCGTACGTAATTTATATCACCATCAGTTTAAGCCTTGTATATCCTAGTAGGTAAATGGAAACAAGTGCTGCTAGAGATAGTAGGTAAATGGAAACAAGTGCTGCTAGAGATAGTAGGTAAATGGAAACAAGTGCTGCTAGAGATAGTAGGTAAATGGAAACAAGTGCTGCTAGAGATAGTAGGTAAATGGAAACAAGTGCTGCTAGAGATAGTAGGTAAATGGAAACAAGTGCTGCTAGAGAGTGACCCAAGCAACGTTGGGCGACGTCGCTTGACATGTGCGGGAAAAAACATTACAAACAAATCATCATCATCGTCATTCTCCTGCCAAATGCGAGGGTCAAGAAGAACAGCTTAGTACCTCTTGATTGCTTCTAGATGTCAGAACATGGACTACTGGAGGTGCTGTAACCGATTCTGCAAGCATTGCGACGTCTTCAGCCTGTTAAAAGAAAATAAATCAATGACGATCGATGTACCGGCAAAACGCGACCGACATTTTTATGGTCAGACTGAAAGCTGACCGCACCCTTGCTGGGACATAGGCCTCCTCTCTGTGAGAGGGATCGGGCTGTAATTTACCTCGAGGGAAGTCACAGATAGATGTCACTTGTCTTTGCTTTTTTGGTTCTAGAGCATACCAGTTTTCTTAAGATGTTCTCCTTCACCGTTTAAAAAAAAAATCTATTTGATTTCATAATAGTTTTGTTTTTTATTTCTAACCCAAAATTCAGTTTCTGCTGCAATGTCCCATCTTAGTTTTCTTTTCTTTGCTATTTTTGGTGGTCCTGGATTCAAATTGGCAATCACCAAATATCCTAAAGTACAAAGATCTACGAAATTGATGCCCCATTGACTGAAGTGAAGGGCCTGCAAATAATAAAACATGTAATATATTCAAACACTGTTTTAAACTTTCACGGTTTACATCTAAACTTATTATTATTATTAATCATTTATTTCAGACATTGTCCATATAAAAATTGTAAAAATTAAAATCACATTAAATAACACGAACATTTAAATAATCAATAAAAAAAAAAAAAAAAATGTTAATAATGAAGAACCACGGAAGATATTCCGTAAGTGGCAGTATAAGTTTATGTAATATATTCGACTAGCCCCACGTTAGTAATCTTCAAATGCGAATAGCACTCTTACTGCTGGTAATTAAAAGCGCTGTCAAATTCAAATTATTGTTAAGGATATTTATTATGTGATCAAGTTTTAAATATTTTGCTGGAGGACAATAAGTTCATCAGGATGCAATTCAAGAGTAAGTAATATGTCGATTCGTCTCAAAATCCCAAGTGTCTTTAGATAGGTTGTTTTTAGACAAATTATCAGCTGTCCCATACATTTGGGTCGAGTAGGTATTGAAATTTTGTATGGGCAGCTGATAATTTTTTCGCATTTACGATATTGGATCTAAGGAGAAAGTTATTCAGTTTGATAGTCTGCAGCATATCCTTTCATATGACTATACCCTTTCTGTTACACCCTGTACAAATACCGTTTAATATACTTTCATACGCATTCAGTTAGAAGCTGTTATTTTGAAATTACAAACAGACCTTACAATTTTATTTCTTTATATATTATAGATTAGTAGTTTACTAAACCTTCCAAAAATATCTCTTCCAAGCATGCACTTGCAAGATTTGAACAAAGCCCCATATTATAAGGAAAAGTGAAATGTTCCAACTTTTTGTAAAATAATCTATCTGCTCCCTGCAACAAGAAAAATGTCATATGAATGCAGAATGCAGGATGAATTATTTCAATATTTTTCACTAAATTTTGGTATTTAGTGAAATTATTAATGACCAAATCCAATCGAAACACAAAAACAATATGTCGTATTTTTATGTAAAAGAGCTAGGATTAGTACTCATCAATATAATAATATGCTAGTGTTTGATCCTTACAACCAGTATCCAAAATAAAACTTTTTCTCATCTGTCTAGCCTTTTCCCAACTATATTGGCGTCGGTTTCCAGTCTAACCGGAATCAGTTGAATAGGATAATTTTTCATGGAGCGAATGCCTATCTGACCTCCACAACGCAGTTAGTATTAGGTAATGGCTGCAATTTGTAGAACTTTGACAGTCGTTACAGGTAGTCAGTGGCCCGAAAGTCTGACTACCAGTCTTAACTAGGTGTATCGTATTACCCAGTACTAACTGGGTTGTGGAGGTCAAATAGGAAGTCGCTCCATGTAAAATACTTGTATTCAGCTGCTGCCGGTTAGGAAGCCAACCCCAACATAGTTGAGAAAAAGGCTAGGCAGATGATAATGACCCATCAAGGACCCATAAAAAATAATCCTTACAAAGAACATAAAATCAGTTGTTCCATACATTCTGACCATGTAGGTTAAAATCCTTCGTACTTCGTATCACGATGTTTCGTTATTTTATTTAAAAACTGTAAGGGACGAACAAAAATACAGGGTGTAAACGGCCCTTCACGAAGCCGTCAACCAAGCACTCTGTACATCAAACTAACTAACTTTGCTGGGAAACGATTTTTTTTTGGGGTGAAAAATCACGTTTTACTGTATGAGTCAATGTAACGCACTCAAAACATTGTGCTGATGAATGGATTGAATAGTACGGGGGTCGTGGAGGAGTTTAAAGTAAAAATCTTTCATTAAAAACATGTATTTAAAAAAAAAACTTGTGAAAAAGTTGGAACTTTGATCCCCAATATCTCCGTAACTAGAAGATTCCCAGGTTTGGTGTAGAACGAAAAAATTATCGCAATGACGGGGAAAACAAGTGCTTTTCGGCTTCGTTAAGGGTCTTGTTACACTTTTTATAAAAAATAAATTACCTGTAGTACGCTATCTGGGATAACTGAAAATATTCGCCAGTATCTTTGTGAACGTAAAAAGGTCCATCAAGCGAATGTGAATTGTTTGTAAACATTTGGACAAATTCCTGTATCTCATAGCAAATAATTGTATGATTATATTTCTCGTTAAAATAGGTTGCATTTGTACATCTGTAACATATAACCATGATGTTTATGTTAAAAGCCTACTAATTCTGTAAAATAATATTAAGAAACATGGGATGGAGAGATTCGTACCTGTTCCATGGATTCTGCGCTATAATTCCATAGATTGTGTAATGGAACATCACAACCATCAAATCCACATAAGAAATCATTTCGAGAAATCCAACCATAACGAATAAATATTTTATACCTGAAAATAACGAATAATTCTAATTCTTTTTCTAATATAAAACTAGCTTAAGTTACTCCGGAAAATTTGAGCAACAGTACTGGTTTCGGAAATTAGCTAGAACAAAAAGACAGACAGACAAATATTAAAAAGTGTTATAAGTACCGTTTCTACTTTCATATGCATTCAGTAAAAAGATGTTATTTTGAAATTACAAACAGACACTTCAATTTTATTTATTCGTATAAGTAAACCAGTTACAGGATAGTCAAAGAAGTCAGTCAGAAACAAAAAGATGGAGTTACGGTTCTCTCACAGCCACTCCCCTCCCGATAGTAGCATCACAACATAACAACAGCATCCTTATTGTAATAAAAATGGAAATCTCTCTGATTTTGACGGAGATGCAAAATCTGAGATGTTAGAACTATGTATTTGCCCATTTCAAAGCTTTGGTCACTATGGAGAAGGACGGGCAGTTCATCATCATCTTGCTGCCCTCGCCCTATTCTACTTGGGGTCGGCGCAACACGTTTTCTTTTTCCATTTTCCGCTGTCAGACGTCACGGCATCATTTACTCCTTCCGATTTCCTATCATTTCTCACACAATCCATCCATCGTTTTTATGGCCTCCCTCTCCCTCTCCATCCATCGACATTAATATCCATCACTTTTTAGTAATATGCGTTTCATTCCTCATTACATGTCCATGTTCATACCAAGATAGACGACGTCCTTTAAATTTTTCTGTGATAGGCATCCTTTCAAACTTCCTCTAATATTCATATATTCTATTAAATGGTAAAGGTAATGTAAGGGTTACAACACTGGAACCATTTATAGGAGAACAGTTAGCATAAAACAGACAATACTTAAAACGCACCACAACACAGAGGCACCATTTTAGCAACAAACATATGCTCCTCCGGTGCATACGCAGCGAGAAAATAGTGAACGAACCCATGTGGCAAGCTCTTGAAGAAGACGTTGAAAGCATAGTACCAGAGGAAACTGAAAAAGAAAACAACAGTGAATATGACGAATAGCTACAATTTAGTTCAAATGTTCCAGAGTCCTTAAGGATGAATCTGCAGGGAAAATATTTTTACTGAAAGATCCCGGAGTAGGGATTGCATATCGAGAGGCGCAGCGTGAGCAGACTTCTCTCAAGGTGGTCCAACGATCTGTTGAAAGTCGCAGGCAACTAAAAAACAGGGCTGGTCGAAGTAACAACACTTGAAAAGGAGGTCTTTATCCACTTGTCCAGGAGTTTTGCGGCCGATACGTTGATGATGCCAAATTCTACTGTCGCGTTGCTGTCTCCGACGCATAAGAATGCTCAACTTTTTCTCTGGCCAGCAATTATACCAGGATTCATTGTTTGCCATTCCGTTTACAAAAGGAAAACAGCCCTTAGGATAAATCGCGTAGGCAGATAGGTATGGTGGAAATACTTCTTTGGAAAAGCTCTTAAATATGCAAAGAGCTCTGCAAACTATCGATTATTATTAAGGAATGAACCTGTTAATATTTTGTTGTTGTGCTATAATTATCTCTGTTTTAAATTGCGTAGACGTAAAGGCTCTGTAGTATGCCAGTCTCTCGCACTTAGTAGATGGGATCACAGGGCGCTCAGATGGCAATTCTTTCTGGAATTCACAAAAACAATTACATCAGTGCGTGCTGTGCTTGGGTTTGAGGAGTAGGTATACAATAAGTGGCAGTACTCTTTGTGATAAAAAGTACGCCATCGGTTTCTTATGATGTTGTGATCCTTCACCATTTTAGAGCAGTGGTGTTTTGGAACCCAACCAGATATGTGCCACCAACTACAAGTTGGGACCTTTACCACCGAATCACCCCTGCTTTCGTGTTGATGGATTGATGGAATGTTGGCCAGGAAAGGAGGTTAGACATATCCTGTAAAGGTGGTCCCCTCTGAAATATACCCATTCGGCTAGATTTCCTAGCAGTGGCCAAAATTAGCCTGCAATCGGTTAAGAGATTTCCAGTTTATTTACTTTCTGAACCAAATTCAACTGAAATTTTGGGTCTTCATATTTCACAGCAGTAGACACTGACTGAAAACTGGCAGCGCTAACATAATCGGGAAAGTATATATCATGCGACTTTGTATTTTTCATGATTTAGTTTAAAACAACCACACACAAACACAAATATTCAACGTTGACATCTTTATGACACCTTGGAAAACACAGATCAAAGAGTACAATTATACCAAAGACAAAAAAGAAAAAAGAAAAAATACGTTTCAAATGTTTTTTGGAAATCTATCTGACCGATTAATTAGATTTTTTTGGTCATCTAGCCTATTTACCTTTACAGGGACCAGCGATACAGAAAATTACAAATAAAAATAAGGTCCCAAGGCCTGTTTCAGATACTAACAGATCTAACTTAAACATGACAGCAAAACATTTCTAGATCTATAATCTAAAGACACAAAAGTCTATACAATCCAAAGAGTTAAAAAAAATATATTCTTGTCCTTAGTAAAACTTTGAAAATTGCTTGATGTCGGGTTTTTTAGTTTTTTCAATTACTTTTTTTTATTTTATCAAATCAATCACAAACAAAGACAAACAAAAACAAACAAAACAAAGACAAAGCAATGATAACACGCAACAAATAATCGAAGTGAGGGCTTGTGACGTCACTTTGCAGTAAAAAGTGTACCGAAATGTGACGTCACACGAGTTTTCGACGCACTGTATCTTCTTCATGTTTTGTTTATTGAAAAAAGAAAAAATACGTTTCAAATATTTTTTGGAAATCTATCTGACCGATTAATTAGATTTTTTTGGTCATCTAGCCTATTTACCTTTACAGGGACCAGCGATACAGAAAATTACAAATAAAAATAAGGTCCCAAGGCCTGTTTCAGATACTAACAGATCTAACTTAAACATGACAGCAAAACATTTCTAGACCTTCGAGAAATAATCGAACCTTCATCTAAAGTGGTCTCAAGACGATCACAAAACCGACCATTCACACTCCACATAAAATATTAACTCGTTTTGTATGAGCTGATTCGGGTATACCGCTACCATGGATCATAATCTGTTCCAGTCCAAGACCAGTTAGAAAATTAGTGTAAGGTACTCAGGTGACGTCATAATAATTATTCTCAAATTATACACATGACCAATTTAGTTTGTACGTAAGCTTTTTAATCCAAAACTAGATTCACATAACATAAAATCACATTACGTCTGGAATCCCTGAAGGGTTAGGCAGAGGTGTACCTGATAGTACATCTACATTTCGTTAGTTGTGTTTAAGACCCATGTAATAGGTGACGAGCCTATTGCCATCAACGGGGCACAAATCTATAAACTGTAGCTGCTACTGAGAAATTCCTGTTGGAAAAACTCAATAACACTTTGCTCGACCGGGGAACCGAACCCGGGACCTCATGCTCAGCAATCGAGCTTGCGACCCTAACAAACGGCAGTTTTTTTTTTAAACTTTGCCCCACACTAGGAATTTCTCTTTTCAAAACATTTAAACTCAAACAAATATGTGTTCGGTACGAGGATCAAAACAGTTGCTCAGCCACCGCGCCAACTGTGCCGTCAAACTAAAATACAAATACTTTAAAATGTCTGCCTGTATTTACTTCTGCAGCTTATCCTTCAAAGAAATACAGTCGTTATGCTTGCTAAAAACTTCCTCAAATAGTTTCAAACATATTACTAGCATCCTAAACCCATAGTAGTGGTTAGTTGTCCGACCACAGCCGCTGGGGATTCGTCCACGTTATTAACGGCCACACTTCATCACCACATGATGAGCTGACTCTGATGTAGCATGTAACGCATTTGTTACCGGAATTATTATGAGAGTTCAGTCATAAAGGCATGTTGGGCAATTGACTATTAGCATTTATGAGATAAGAGTAGGGGTCAGGGGGCTTGTTGCAATTGAAACAGAGCAGTTCTTGGCAGTTCTTGGACCTCAACGTCAAATATACTTGGGAAATAATCTAAAACTGCAAACTTGCAGTGTAGTCATCATCGTCATCATTTCAGCCGAAAGACGTCCACTGCTGGACATAGGCCTCCCTCAAGTGTCGCCACATTGAGCGGTCCCGTGCGACTCGTTTACCGGATCCCTGCAACCTTCACCAGATCATCGGTCCACCTGCAGTGTAGTAATATCAATAAAATGCTTATTGCTGCTTTGCATAATAATAATATTTTTTCCTGCAACAGGATAATAGCATAGCAGCAGCCTATAATGTTCCCACTGCTGGGACACAGGCCTCCTCTCTATGAGAGGGAATGGGCTATAATCCACCACGCGGGCCCAGTGCGGGTTGGTAGATGTCACATGTCTTCGAATTTTAGGTTCTAGGACATGCCGGTTACCTCACGATGTTTTCCTTCACCGTTTTGAGAGCAGTGGTGATGAAACGAATTACACAAAGTTATGCCGCCTGCTTGGGTTCGAACCCACGTCTTACTGCTCGTAAGTCGGGACCGCCACCACTGGGCCACCGCTGCTCTCTCAACAGGATAATTATAGACTTATATTTCATTTCATTTTTAGAGGATAACCATTTAAAGTGAATAAACATGATTGTTATTTCATTTCTCAATAGTTTTAATTGTATCAATGGTCTTGGCTTCGATCCCCGTGTCAGGCAAACTAATGCATTATTCTGTCAGGATTTTGCCACCTTAAGGAAGATTTGTGCCGCATCCATTTTTCAAGATTATCCGTGACATACCTAACCAGCGAAATTTAATACATTTAACAACCCTGCCTGCCTCTGCAAGGGATACTGGCGAAAGGATCCGATAACCTATCAAAATAAATAAATACATTGACGTAACCGGCCCGCATGAGTGGCGATGAGAATTACCTCATTGCTTTTGATAAAAATGGCGATGACGTACAACAGTGATTGCGTTAACGAAAATTGCCAATTATTGCCTCATGAAATCGTACGTAATATTTGCACGTTTGCGTTTACAGAGCGGTGTTTTTGGATCGCGGGTTTGGACGATTAAAGTATTGAAATTTCAGGATACGGGTTGGTTTAATATTATGGGTATGTGTCGCTTCGCTTGTTATCGAAGGAAAAAATTACCGGGAAATTATAATTTTTATTAAAAAAAAAAATTAAGAAATCTCACTTATGACGTCATTGGACTCGATATAACATTATTACCAGCTTCTGTATTGTCGTTGCAGAGCACAGGTTGGAAAAGGAAAGTGAGGCCTAAAAAATGAAAACTTTATGCTATAAAAATAATAAATGAAACATAAATGAAACGTGCGTATTGTTTGCCGATGACGTCTCTATTTTAACATCATGTAA
The DNA here is from genome assembly GCA_910589295.1 of Noctua janthe. Classification (NCBI taxonomy): domain Eukaryota; kingdom Metazoa; phylum Arthropoda; class Insecta; order Lepidoptera; family Noctuidae; genus Noctua; species Noctua janthe. The sequence goes on along the minus strand of OU342556.1, from coordinate 2,448,016 downwards.
AAATAACCAAAACCTGAACCAAACACTAACATCTATACTTGATACCACAACATACTGGATGAACGAACATAACCTAGAAATTAACTTTAGTAAGACAAAAATAGTCACTTTCCACCCGCGACAAAAAACCCCAATAAATATAAATTTTAAATACAAAGGATCCAAGTTAGAAATAGTTAATAAATTCACCCTTTTAGGCCTGGACATAGATACACACATAGACTGGAAACCACACATACAGAAAGTAAAAACAAAGCTATCTAAATTTGCATATGCCCTCAGAGAAATAAAGAAAACTACAGATCTCAAAACAGCAATAGTAACATACTATGCGTACGCGTTCGCTTGGCTTAAATACGGAATAATATTATGGGGTAACAGTACAGACGCACCTTCGCTATTTACAATACAGAAGAAACTTATAAGAACATTGGTTAACATAGAAGACACCGACTCATGTAAACCACACTTCAAAGAACTAAACATCCTAACACTACCCTGTCTCTATATATTTGAAATTTGCAAATTTGTAAGGAAGTACCCACAATTCTACAGCAAAAGAAAAGACATACAAACAGAAATCAAACTTAGACATGGAAATAGACTCAACCTGCCAACTTCACGATTAAAAATGCACTTCTCTAGTGCGTTTGTCACGTCAATAAAAATCTACAATAAATTACCTGAACATATAAAAAACACAGAAACAAACAATATATTTATAAATAAACTAAAACGATTTCTCTTAGATAAAACCTACTACACAATTGACGAATACTTCAAAGATAAATTCCTCCTAGAGAAACGAAGATAATTAGAATAACCAAGTAGTACCTAATACATCTATTTACCTTATCTACCGTGCAATATCTTTAATTACTTACTATTTAGTTAATAATAAATTACAGCTAATATATAAATAAATATATAAAATAATTACCTAATTTATAATTTAGAAAATATCTATTAATAATAAATAAATAAATATATAAATAAATAAACATATAAATAAATAAATAAATATAGAAATATTAATAATAAACAAAATTAATATAAATCTACTCATAAATAATATCTACTTAAATATCTAAATATAAGATTTACTCCTTAATTTCAATATTATAATTTCAATATTATTATGTTTTTAAACAAAAAGCGCTTCATCCTCTCCTCTAAAAACTAACTTGCTGTGCCCGACAGGGTCCATAATTGTTTCTCTATAATTTACCTACCAGCCTTGTATACATTATGGAATGCAATAAAGTATTGAGTATTGAGTATTGAAAATGATCCGTAAATTCTATCTGCAATAGTAAAAGGTGCTTCCAAACATTCATAAGTTTGAAGAATAGTACAATAAACTCCTTAAATGATTGTACTAAAAAAATCTTGATTAAATCTGAGCTAAACACATCTTGCCGAAAGGCGTTAAGTTCGTTCAGTCATCTACGTCTCTGTGATATCGTTGGACGTTTTTAGGGTTCCGGCATCATCGACGTAACCCATCTCTCTATGAGAATTAATGGGACATAATCAACCCCACAAGCCTAGTGCAGATTAATAATCTAAAATGCGAAAGAGTTCTTTGTACGCTGAAAACTTTTAATATCACGGTGACCTTAAATATTTCCAACTCCGTCTTAGTAAGAATAATATACGAAAGTTTTAAATACCATCAGAACAATAACTCCAAAGCTTCAGAATGCAATTTCACTCCATCTCACAAGAATGTCTCCGACCGCTGACATCACTCACTGTTTCACAATTTTCTTATAACCAAGGCTTGGAGTTGAATACCGTAAAACGAATTTATACGACACAACCATTTTACATTTAAAAGTTCTTAGAGAAAGAGTGGGACGAGGATTGCATAGCGTTTAGCTCCTTACAAAAGTTTAATTAGGAATAATTCTGTGTAATTCTAAATGAGACGACATTTCTTACTGTTTCGCTAATTTGTTCCTGGTTGTAATAATGTTCTTTTTTTTTTGGTTTTAATGTTTTTTTTTTCTTTGTAAAAGGGTTAGTGCCTTTGTTGGTCTAACGGTCGCAAGCACGACTGCTGAGCATGAGGTCCTGGGTTCGATTCCCGGGTCGCGCAAAATGTCAGGAATTTGTCAGATGCAGCCACAGAGTCTAGATTTGCGCCTGGTTGATGGCAATAGGCTCGCCATATAAGTTTTTAAACTATCATGGTCACTAACATTATCATTAATACTAGAAACGGGATATTAACAAAACAAAAAAATCAGTAAACATGGTAAATATCCCGTTACTAGTGTTAATGATAACAGGCTCGCCCCCTATTACATGGGACTTAAACATAACTTCCGAAATGTGGGTGTAGTATTAGGTACACCTCTGCCTAACCTTTCAGGGATTACAGGCGTGATGTTATGTTATGTTAAAAATCTTAGAACAGACCTACAAGAATCTTTTGGAGATCGAATGACGTGGCCAGGGTGAGTTGTTTAGTACATTTATCACAGACATTAATGACATTGTTTTGTGTAATGTATTGGAAAACATGATACCGATGTAAGTTCCAATTTTGGCAATTCGCCAAACGATCCTGATACCTACACGTCTGTATTTTTTGGTAGTCATTGCCTACCATCCTTGCATCCTTTTTCTAATACCACCTGTTTACATTCATCATCATCATCAAAGACGTCCACTGCTGGGCATAGGCCTCCCCCAAGTATCGCCACATTGACGGGTCCCGTGCGTCTCGCATCCAGTGGATCCCTGCAACCTTCACCAGGTCATCGTCGTCCAGGTCATCTGTTTACATTGTTTGTTAATAAATTCGCCTCCATCTACCTTAAAATCTCTTCAACCAGAAAATACTTTCATAAACCCTCAGAAAGCCCATTCCACCCATCAAAATTAACAACATTTCAACCAGAGCTTCGTCTGTATTTGTGTTGCACAAACATGCAGGAACTGCAAAACTTTGTATGCTAGGCACACTGAAAAAACAAATAGGAGAACTAACATCCAACGGGAAATCCAGTAACTCACGGCAGTTGGACCTTAAAAATTCAGACGTAGAAAAAACCAAGAAGCCATTTCGTCTTCGCCCCATCTTCCGCACTACATACACTTACTTGCAAAAGTATCGCCCCAGGCGCAATTTCAGCAATTTTGGCGCACTATGTTTACACAACGCTGATATTAGTTCTGGGCCGAGATACGAGCCGGCGAGCTTATTTATTTAGGCTTATGCAGCAACGCTACAGTTGCAAAAATGTAATTTTGCTTGAAATTTAAGACAAAATATTTATATGTAGGTGGGTTGTGTTGGATAAACGTTATTTTTAATTTAACTTAATCGAAAGCGAATAATATTGCGAAGATGTTGATTTTAGCTTTCTTTGGGCTTGAAGTAATTTAGTTTTCAATGTACCTTTTCCACTGAACTAAAGAGACAATCCTGATCAATATTAGGTTTAACAAGCGTAGCGGTATCCATGGCCTTTTTTTGGATCAATTATTATTAGTTACCTAAAAGTTTCTTTTAATTTTCGTGTACGAATCAAAGCTGAACACACATGCAAAATTTTTGATTCACTTTTTTACCTACTTTAAAAACAAAACCCAATTATAATCTAGTTTTTTCTTAAAAAAGGGGTCTGTGTCCCATTTCAATCAACATTAATTTTGAGAAACTAATATTAAACAAACTATTTTAATACACTTTTTCAAGCGTTCTCCAGACCTTAACTATGCTAACATAATATTAATACAATCCCACTTAAACTAATAGAAAGAAAACGTTATTAAAAAATTCACGTTCCACATTTTCTCGGCCCGCACTGCACAGTACAAGCAAAGAAATATACTTTCATTTGTGTAATGCGGTTGCAAGTCTTGCAGGTGGCTATTTACATTGCCGGCCGAACGAACGGCATTGTAATTTACTTAAACTAATATACTTTTACGTTGTTTTTCTTACATTACATGGAGTTTACTCGGCTTAGATTGGGTTATACATCGTTACGTTGGTAACCGCTTGGCCACGACTTACACGCTCAAGCAACACGCGTGTTGTGACAACGAATACGAAAAAAGCAAATGAAAGAAGCTGCTTGGGATTAGCCACGAGGGATCGCAATGCGGCGGTAACAATTGTCGCTTGATACTAGTGTTATCGCCTGAGGTTGTGGATGACGCGTTAGATTGTTTTATACGTCGTTACATTACACGCTTACGTAAGAATGAAAGAAAATTGTAGTCTAAATGCTTCCAAGGGTTTTATCTTGACTATAAACCTTGTTAAGTAGTGTTAGAAGGTCGAGGTAGGAACGCGTATCTTTGTTTTATTAGTTACAGGTGACTGGAGCTTTATATAGAGGAGAATTACATTACATAACATCACGCCTGCTCTTACAGCAGTAGGCATGGGTGTATACAGGGTGTAAACAGACCCTTCACATAGCCGTCAACCAAGCATTCTGTACATCAAACTGAGTAACTTTACGCAAAAATTATTGCCGGGAATCGACTTTTTTTTTGGGGTGAAACATCACGTTTTAAGGTAGGACTCGATGGAAAGCACTCAAAGCATTGTGCTGATGGATGGTTTGAATAGTACGGGGGTCGTGAAGGTGTGTAAAGTAAAAATATTACATTAAAAACATGTATTTAAAAAAAAAACTTGTGAAAAAGTTGAAACTTTGACCCGGAATATCTTCGTAACTACAAGGTTCCCAGGTATGGTCTAGACCAAAAAAAATATCGCAAAGACGGAGAGAACAAGTTCTTTTCGGTTATGTTAAAGGTCTATTTACACCCTTTAGAATACTTACGCGTTAAAAAGCGCCATGGAGTAATAAGAGTAAAGCCAGGTACATAATAAATAATAAACTTTGAACTGTTACTGAGAATTTTCCAAAACCCAGCTTCAACTTTTTTCCGGAAAGCGAAGGAGCTGTATACATACACTAAAGTCAGATTAATATTATTCTCCAATAGGAGTAGTTATTTTGTGAGACACGACTTCTGGGCATTAGATGCTGGGTTCAATTCGTGGGTCGCGCAAAGTGTTATTGGGTTTTTCCATCAGGAATTTCGTTATTAAAAAGCAGCCACGGAGTCTGGATTTGTGCCCGGTTGATGGCAAAACGCTCGCCCCCTATAACATGGGACTTAAACATAACTGGCGAAATGTGAGCGTACTTGTTAGGTACACCTCTGCCTTATTATTCGAGGATTACAAAGCGTGATGTTATGTTATTACAAGAGGTGGTGGTACAGGGCTTGGGACTTGAATCTACCAGCCCTTGCTAAGCAGTCGCGCTTTTGATCGCTGCACCAACGAGGCGGTCAGATTTGAGACGTGTGTTATCGTTGGGTGTTATCTACATCATTCTGCCGATGCCTGCCAGGGCTGCGGGACTGTTCGAAAGAGATACCGTGGCCCTGGAACAAAAAGGGCAAAGAATTAACATGGATGGGTTTTAGTCAGTACAAGTCTGACACTCCCTTCCGCTCCGCCCAGAGTGGGGGGGGGGGTCATTTGATGATTTCCCATTCGAAAAAAAAAAAAAAAAAAAAGCCCCCCACATAGAAATATATCATCGGTTATTAAAAAAAACAGCAAAAGTGCAATACCTACATGGTCAAAATGTATGGCTGCACAGCTAATTTTTTTTTCTCTTAGAATGATGAACTGAATACGTGGTAACCGTTTTCGCGTCATTGTCCCTTCCACCCCGTATACTGTCCAATATATTCATTAGCTTTGTGTGTATCGATATTGATAGGAGCAATGCCGTCGTCGCTGCAATTGATAGTGTTCTGTTTATTTATAGGATTTAGAGGTCGTGGAGACAGCCAATATTTGGTCTAGAGAGTATTTATTTGAATTATTATTAGGTCTAGAATATAATGTTTCAAAATGAATGGGACATCATTCATCATTTCATCGTAATAAACGAAAATAACTAAATTAAAATTACCAACAAACTATAAAAGTGCATCAAGAAACTCCTCCTCAACGCTGTCAGTTGGTAATGTGCCCAAGAGGCTGGCGGCGTTGCCACGTAGTATGGCAACACTTAGCTTCTAGCCAAGGTAAATCCAACCTCACGGGAAGCGTCAAATGGGCGTTTTAAAATTACACAGCTTGTTTAAATGTATCACCAAGTTTCTAACTAGTTTCAAGGTTTTAGAATTACACTGAGATAGGTCGCTGCAACTGTAACATACTATGTCAATATTTAATAACAAAGGAACAATATTTTTTCGTGTTAATATTTTTTTACAAGTTGTAATAGACAGCCAGTTATTATTCACAAACATAAAATTCTCACCCATTAAAAAACATACAAAAAAGCGATAAAAACGTTACACCAAATTTCATAACGGTAAAGCCTTTTAACTTCCGTACCAAATAAATACACATGCGTTCAAAAATACTATACAGTATTTCATAGCGTGTTCAGTGACCCGAGCGATAGTACTCGTACAATTGGGTACACCTGCGGTACCGTGCTGTGAATTTTAAAACGGCGAAACATCTCACACAAACTCCGCTGTGAATAGTAATAGTATAGGAGTTCGCGTTCCCTGTTTTATTGCACCAAAGTGTACGATTGCGTTTCGTACTGATTTCTGAATTATTTGCGAGGATTTTGTAGCAGGAAGTTTTAGTACGTGTAACATGGTGGTATCAAATTTTACTTTTTGAAAGACAAAGATAATATTATTATGGTTATCATTTCAACAAATATATTTAATCCATCCACTTAACTTTTTTTCATCATCATCATAATCATTTCAGCCGAAAGACGTCCACTGCTGGACATAGGCCTCCCCCAAGTGTCGCCACATTGACCGATCCCGTGCGTCTCGCATCCAGCGGATCCCCGCAACCTTTACCAGGTCATCGGTCCACCTAGTGGGAGGCCTTCCAACGCGACGTCTTCCAGTTCGCGGTCGCCACTCCAGAACTTTCCGGCCCCATCGGCCATCCGTAACTTTTTTTAATCTCTTGGAAAAGACTGGCCTAGACTGGAAAGCACAGAATATAAGTAGGGTGGTGGCTCTTGGCAGTGGGTGGATCAGGAATAACAATGATGATGAGGATTCACTTGATACATGCAATGACCTCAAAAACTAGGCCAAGTAAATTTCCCAACCATCGAGAGGCGAGAATGTCAGAGAGCAGTATACAAGACTCGCCAGGTAATATTGCACTTATTTCAGGTAGTGACAAGTCAGAAAGTCTGAAAACCAGTCTTACGAAAGGGTATCGTGTTACCCAGTAACCAAGTCATATAGGTCAGATAAATCATAAATCATATTTCTTTCTGTAAATTGGTTTTAAAAAACACTTTTACACGTCACATACTAGATGGTGCCGGTCTTCTGAGAAGAAACGGCCGAAACAAACTCACAGTCTCTTTTAAACTCCAGACATCGGTTAAGTCATATGAGCACCATACAGATTAGTGTCTGAGATGGTATTTTGAAGGAAGAACCACACAGATTTGAGTGGACCTGTCCAGTCAGTGCAAGCATTTGTCAGTGATGAACATATAAAAATAAAATAATGGCTGCATCCGGCTCCCTGCATAGCCGACCCCAACGTAAAGGGCTTAAAAAGACCCTTAACGAAGCCGAAAAGCACTTATTCTCCCCATCATTGCGATCATTTTTTTGTTCTGGAGAATACCTGGGAACCTTCTAGCTACGGAGATATTGAAGGTCAAATTTCCAATTTTTTGCTCAAGTTTTTTTTTTGAATACTGCTTTTTAAGGTTTTAACTTTACTTTAATAACCTCTATGAGCCATTTACTATTCAAAGCTTTTATCAACACCAAGTTTTGAGTGCGTTACATTAAGTTTTACCTTAAAACGTGATTTTACAACCAAAAAGAAAGTCGTTTCCCAGCAATATTGTTTGCGTAGGGTTACTTAGTTGACGGCTTCATGAAGGGTCCGTTTACACTCTGTATTTGGGAAAAACCTAGGCAGATGATAATGTTTTTCCGCTTAAGCTAGAAGTAAAAACAATGTGTCAGGTTTTATAAATCTACTTCCATTAATCGTCTACTGCAAATAAAAATCTTCTCGGCTAAATGTCCCATTATGTTCCCTCACGATCTTTATTTAATCCCGACTCCAACGTCTTAAAATTTCCTTCAGAAAGCTGTATCAAATCCTGCAGCGAAAATCTCCAGTAATTTTATCATTGGATTCTAGCTGCATTTCACGAAATGGGAATCGACCGGAGGTCAGCATCCGGCCGAGTCCGTCGGCCCGGATCCGAACAAATCATGTAATAACCGGACGACTAGACGAAAATTGCCTGAAAACAAACTTTAAATACACACTGCTGTTTTTTTGTGCAATTAGTGCGTGTATTAGGGAATCTCTGTTAGGTAGTCAGTGGCCTAAAAAGTCTGACAACCAGTCTTACCAAGGGGTATCGTATTACCCAGTACTAACTGGGTTGTGGAGGTCAGATAGGCAGTCGCTCCATGTAAAATACTGGTATTCAGCTGCATCCGGTTAGACTGGAAGCCGACCCCAACATAATTGCAACATAACTCTCTACCTTCAGAGCAAATTTATACCTAAACATTCTCACATCTCAATCCGTACACCATAAATATCGAACAAATTGTAACAAAGCTATAGCAGTCCACATTAATAGCCCATCAGTAGGATGCAAGTCACCGCCATGATCGATGAGCTATCAGACGGAGCAATTTTTCAGATCCACCCTACGTGAGAGCGTGTATGCTGAAGACGATTTGATGACAACTGAGATGGTTGAGTTTTTATTAGACTGACCCAGAAATAAGGTAATCCCAAGTAGCAAAATCATGTCATATAAATGGTACAATAACGTTTTTTACTTAACTTTCAGCCATATTAAAATGGTTTTATAGTAGTTTTTTATACGTAAATATAACGGGGGTTTGGGCGCAGATTATACAACATTTTAATCGTGTAGAGGTCGTTTTGCAGTCGCGTCAGCATCAATAACGTTGAGTAAAAATCACGTAGACATTGTAAATTTAACTAGTAAGGTTTATAATAGTTTCTAGTAATACTCTTATGTAACTATATCATCGTATTGACGTTTTCTTATGCTAGTGGTCGGTCTGTGGTACAAGCTAGACAATTAGTGTGAAAATATAAAACTTAAAAAAAAGTATAACTCAAATGTTTTAATATTATTTATTAATTTAATGTAAAGAAAGCTTATTGTGGTGGAAGATGACGAGCGGTGACTTATAGTTGGGAATTTAAAATTTTCGATGATATGTGTGATTATCTTCGTTAATATTTTAATGGGCCTCCATAATATTGGTGTTTCAATATTATTTATAAAAATAAAATACATAATTGTCATCAATAATTTCCGCCATATTCCTAATAGACATTGGGCGACTGTATTTAGACATCTATATAACTATTGGTCTTATACATGTTTTTGTATCATCTATGGCGTCCACCATGACGGTTGCAATTAGGGTTCTTAAGTTATATTAGAATAACGTTTCAACCTAAAAGTTACTTAAAGGTGGTATATACGACCTATTATGACGATTCTATAATAGTTAACTATAAAATCATTATATAACAGTTTGTTATTTAAGTGTTGAATAAAAGTTTCTAAATTTACAAAACATGGCGACTCATCACTATTTTCTGACTGAAACGTTTACTCGACTTAACGTTATATGACCGTCATATTAATTATTGAGATGACGTTTACAGGACACATTAATATGACTTAAATTATTATAACTAATGCGTCGAACTGAATACTACTTTACAACTGTTTAGTTGCTGCAAAATTGTTATAAAGCCCTTACATGTCTGTTAGTTGTATAGTTCTAATATTATATAACTTTTTCGCTAGTTGGGATGTTTTTGTATTTTTAGAGACATGACATATCATACGAAACACTAATGAAGAGCTCTCACAACCATGGTTAAACGACGCTCAACTATTTTTTTTTGTAACACGTTCAGACACAATGTAAATTAAACACTGTTTTAGCTTTCACGGTTTACAACTAAACTTATACTGTCTCTTACGGGATATCTTCCGTGATTGAACAGCCACGGAAGATCTCCCGTAAGTGACAGTATAAGTTTACAATGTAAATTGTTAATTATATGAAACAAATAACTGAAATGCTCTGTGTTTCCTGGTTTAAAAGTTTATTCAATTTAACATGATTTCGAACCTCAGGGTAAGTGGTTTGTCACGTGGTGGCTCCCGGCCACCGTAGGCGCGGGCCTGTGGACGGCGAGTTATGGGCTAGCTCGCCGTCCGGCCGTCTTATGACGACAGGCCGTGTCGACGGCGCGTTCGTGTTCCACGCGCGCCTCAAAGAGATGTCAGCAACCGAGTAGGGGTCCGCATGGGCCGATGCCTGCCAGAGCTGCGGGACTGTTCGAAAGAGACACCGTGGCCCTGGAACACAAAGGGCAAAGAAGGAACATGGATGGGTTTTAGTCAGTACAAGTCTGACACTCCCTTCCGCTCCGCCCAGAGTGGGGGGGGTCATTTGATGAATTCCGATCCAAAAAAAAAAAAAAAAAAAAGGGTAAGTGGTTTGTCACGTGGTGGCTTCCGGCCACCGTAGGCGCTGGCCTGTGGACAGCGAGTTATGGGCTAGCTGGCCGTCCGGCCGTCTTATGACGACAGGCCGTGTCGACGGCGCGTTCGTGTACTACGCGCGCCTCAAAGAGATGTCAGCAACCAAGTAGGGGTCCGCATGGGCTGATGCCTGCCAGGACTGCGAGACTGTTCGAAAGAGATACCGTGGCCCTGGAACACAAAAGGCAAAGAAGGAACATGGATGGGTTTTAGTCAGTACAAGACTGACACTCCCCTCCGCTCCGCCCAGAGTGGGGGAGGTCATTTGATGAGTTCCTATCAGAAAAAAAAGGGTAAGTCGTTTGATGGACTTTCTAATTTCAGTCGTGAGTGTATATCCTGTGCTTATTCCGGCGTGTCAGCTGTCAGTAAAAGTGCCTACTTATCTCTCGACTCGTGCTTGTACGAGCTTGTACTCGCGTCAACGCTCGTATGAGTTCCGCGCGTCCAAAAACGCACTTAAACGCACTAAAAATTATGATAATCTTTAACCTAACTCTAAAACTAACTAAGCTAGTTGACTGCAACATAATTACACGTTTACTACAAGAACGGTGCAGACGACGTTTGACACAAGCAGACAACACTGGGGATCATCTCTTCTCTTTTATTTACATCTTGCTCAAGTAGGTATACTCGTATTTAGAGAGGTAAATAGAAGACGCTTGTTTCATGTTACTACACAAATGTTGGCATTCATAGGCCAGCATATACATGCGGAGTAAACGTTACTTAAATACGACGATTTTGAAGCTGAATAGTCTATTAGAATGACCCTACTTGTTTCTGACTTACTTAGGAAAACACTGTTGACTGTTCGACGTTCGTAATATCCACAGAATATACTAATCTACTTGTTGTAAAAATTCAACCTATAAGGTCCGTAGTAGTTGGCACCTTTCACTTGCAGTTTATGTAAGAAGTGGCAAGTAAATAAGTACTTGGAGTTACGTAACTTGACGTAAACACACACAGATTTCAGATTTGGTCACACTAAAAGTTTTTTTTTTTTTTTAAACTTTACCGCACACTAGGAATTACTCCTGTATCGTGGGTGAGTTTACAAACATTTAAATTCACATACACAAACAGCCAGACTCAGTTTATTAGAGTACCGATCATAACTAAGTGAGCGTAGTTTGGATGCTAATCCGCGGTGTTGGCATAAGTATGTAATTTGTCAACTTACTTAAAATTATATATTATATATTGTTTTAAATACGATAGAGAAAAGTAGGTTACTGCGTTTGCAGCCTGACGGTGTGTACATAAACCGTACACAACCAAAATGAGATTACGAGATAGTGGATTTTAATAAGTAAGCGCCTACATTTTGAGTTGATGACGGTTTCACAGAGATTTAATTAATTTCGGTACATCAACATAATTATGATATTACTTGCTTTAACCCGCGTTAATTTAGAATTTGATAACCAATTCGGATGGTATGTACCTACTTGTAATAATATAATTCAATCATGATTCAAAAGACACGTGGCGCCATTTATTCTCTTAAGAACGCTGTTTTCCTCGCGAACAGTACTTTTCGGGATAAAAGGTACCCTTTATCTGTTTCTGTACACCTGAAAACGTATATGCAAAATTTCAGGATGATCGGTTCAGTGGATTAGGCGTGAAAAGGTAACAAACAAACTTACTCTCGCATTTATAATATTATAATAAAGTTAGGATAGTTAGGCTTGACGAATGATACTGATACTGATACTGTTAGCCTGCGTCATCCCACTGCTAGACACAGGCCTCTACCCATGACTTCCAGTGGCTACGATCGGTTGACGAATGGCTATAATTATTTTCACTGACGACACGGATATAAAGAAGATAAATCGAATTCATTCAGAAAAAATAAAATTAAAAAAGCAAGGACACAGCTCAGCTTGTGGAAACAACGTTGTTTATACAAAAAAAAGAACTACATAAAGCGTAATAATTACTACGGATATTACACACTAATTAAGAAGAACAAGACTCATTAGTATCCCGACACGGCGGTTAGGGTCTCAGCAGTAATGCGGGAATTGATGTACACGCTAACAGAAAGCCAGAGGGAAATATAGAAAAATTACCCATGCTTGTAATAGTGTTGTGTTGGGGGTGTTGTAAAATATCGATAGTTTGGTAAAATATTCTGCTACGATATTGTTGATATATTTAATGTTATTACCGATGACATAATTATTAACTTGTGAACTTTTCGGTACTGTTTTGAACGAATATCTATAATGTTATTTTACAAAACTTAATTTTGTTTTTCCTACACTAGTTAAATCAACGACGGCAAAGTGCTTATAATCCAATCATAATTATTATGTAATTAGTCATTTAAATACATGAATAAACACAAGCAAATCATGCTTATTTCAGTGCTAAGCGTCCCGAAACGGAGTATTAATATTTTTTACTGTTATTAAAATTAGGCATGCCTTAATTGGTAGAATATCTAAAACTGCGCATTTAGTCAATATCTTGCAATTTATTCATAACTACTGTGTTCAAAAATAAAGATTTTACATGATTTCATTACCTAAACTGATGGTTTTTTCGATCGAATTCGCAAAAACGATGAACGACAGGTTCAAAATGTAAAGGACCTTAACTGTAGATCGTGAAAAAACAATAAAAAGTATTGCATCAAAATTTTCGTATCTCAACGGAGAACCGAGATATTGTTATACAGGAAATCTTTATCGACAATTTGAAGTTAAAGTTTTCTAGACCTCACGTAATGTCCAAAATTTTGCCTTCTCGGTTCACATACATTTCCAAACGTATATAATGACTGAACAATCGGCGCAGCACGTTTTCTTCTTCTTCAGACGTCTTTCTCTTTCATATCATTTCTCACACAATCAATTTTACTTAATTTTATTAAATTAATTATCAATTTTCGATATCGACACATCAACAACACTACACTTAAGGAGACATTCCCGTAATCCGTATTTATTTTATTTAGTAGCTAAGTACGAGTAATGGGGTTGACAGCCAACGTGGGAAGAAGGCGCGGGAGGGGAGAAGTATATAAGGGATCGGATTATTTTACGACAAACGTTACGAAACGGATTCACGCTAGTTGTATCGTTTTGGTTACATTTTAGGGTCCTGTTTATGTTAATTAAAATTATATGGGCATGTTAAATTGGTATGGAGAATTTTGCTCTTAATTTATTGCTTCTTGGATGTGTTACAAAGGTACTAGTTAAACGGGGCTTTTAACTTTAAATGTAAAATATCAGGGGCCTTTATGTGATTACCAGTTTGCCGGGAACTTCCCTAAATGCCAAATATAGACTTTTTTATTCTCCTAATCCCAATTTATTTGGGATCAGCACAGCTTGTCTTCTTCTTCCATGTTTCTCTATTACTCGTCGTCTCAACAGTCACCTCCTTTCTAGCCATATCAACCATTCTACGCCAATTCTCTGCTTAACATTCCTATCTAATTGTATGTGGCATGTATGTATAGTAACCTCATTTGTATATAGCAAATGAAGGCAAAGGCTTCTTTAAACAGACAAGGAAGAATTTTCCTCATTCAACTTCCAAAAACACGATATATTCGTAAACACGTACACTGCACAGTTTTCAGCGCGTCTCTCAAAAGCTATCCCGGAAGATTTCGCCGCATATCTTCCTTGTGATTTATTCCTTTATCCTGTATCCCATTTCGGGGGTCAAATAGCCGTGGCCTCGTTTTAGGGTTCCGTGCTTAAAGGAAAAAAATGGAACCCTTTGGCCGTGTCCTACTCGAAATCGATCGCCCGTCGCGTTTATTCGATAGACAATGGCATGCATCGTACATACATCGTACACATAAAAAAAAGCAGTGACAGCCTAGTGGTGTGACCGTCGGACTGCCAAGTCATAGGTCTCGAGTTCGAACCCAAGGCACGCACCTCTGATTTTTCGGATTCATGTGCGTATTGTATAATTATCACTTGCTTCGGTGAGGGAAAACATCGTGAGGAAACTAGCATGCCTGAGAGATATTTCTTGATGGCATGTTAAGCCAAGTCAGAGGTCCATGGGCGGCATATAAACTCTGACAACAAGTTAGGAACTAACCACACGATAAAGAAAGAAAGATTGTACATTCGTATGACTATTACTTCAGGTTATGATTGGGACATGAGCAATTGAGCATCTCACGTTTGACATATTTTATTTACCAGTGCGTTTATCAGTCTGCCACAGGGCTGTATGTTTTTAACCGGAATAGGTAAGCAGTTTTAGTTATCACAGAATACGTGTGACTATGACCGTTACCAAAAATAAAATCAAAAAATAATATCATTTTCGTCGTACGGAACCATTCCTAATCCAACTCGTACTTAGCTCCTTTTTTTCGGAACGTTTATATATTTTTAGAGGTTGATATTTTAGTGATTTTGTTTGATTTACCAGTTTTTTTTTTCCGAAAGGATAGTTTTGAATTGAAGAATGTTTGGCCAGAGTTAAATGATATGTTTTTGGGAACGTTCGCGCTTATATTATGGAGAAGGGTTTTTCCTTATGGGGTGGGACCCTGTGTTTATAAATATTGGAAGGATAGAGAACGTGTCAAAGTTTTTGTTTTGTAGTCAGGATTTTTTTCGACAAAACCGCATGTATTTACAATTTATTAAATAAGAGGCATTGTTTTCATTTTCTTGCATCTTCACCATCATCACGCCACGTCTATCTGAATTTTAATGCGGAAGCTTATTCGAAATTCAACATTAGCACAAATTTAATTTAATTTAAAATTTAAAAAAAACCCCATCTCAACAAAGAAAAGCGAACAAACATTTGAAAAGTCAATAAAATGGCTGACCCGGTTTTGATAAAACATGTCTAATTGTAATATACACATCATGCACTTTCACTTGATACCCCACTAGGGAATATTTTAAAATATTCGGTTTTTCATACCCACTTTCATCCCCCATAATTAGTAAATGACTGAACCGATTTTGATAAAACTTATCTAAGAACCATTGCCAAGAAACTAGCTTTCAAATAAAAAAAAACTGCATCCAAATCGGTTTACTCGTTTAAGAGCTACGGTGCTAGAGACAGACAAACACACACACATTGCGGTCAAACTTATAACACCCCTCTTTTTGCGTCGGGGGTTAAAAAGGCATAACTACTAATTTTGACCAAAATTTTCGACCAATCCAATTGTAAATTGTCACTTGCATTTGCTTATTTTATTTCCACTACCCCAAATCACCCCGCACTTTATTTTCAAGACAGCAGAGCTTAAAATCGAATGCAGTTCATTTCAGACACTGCATTCAGGAAATAGTGTTTTTAGTACAACTGTACACATCAATGTCATAGAGGCTTTGTGTCACATGTCACTTTGGTAATTACCGCTTTCTGTTGGTGACTGTACAATCGAATGTGGGATGATTAATTTAACGTGAACTAGTCGTCCGTTCACTAACATAGTTTTCGGCGCTTTATTGTGTGCTAAAGTTTTCGATAACGTAGTAGCTCGGAAGTTTTAGGGTTTTGTGGTTTTTTAACCGACGAAAAAAAAGAAGTTGGTACCCTAGATAGGTTTTGATTCACTTTTTTTTTTCTATAAAGGTTCCGTTTTTGCCGACTGAGGTACGGTTCCTTTTGTTTCCACGGTGATCATGCTACGCATGCTAAGAGATATTTAATTGATGATGCTTTTGACAGCCAAAAATTACACTACCTCACAAGATTTTTTAATTCAGCATCTAATTATTGTCAAAAATAATTCTGGTCTATCAACTCTACGGAAAACAGGGATTAATATTATTATTTATGCATGATCAAGTAACATACTCATTATTTGGCACAAAATTTCAATAACAACACAAACATACAAGACATACAATTGAATTAAATTTATTCGATAACATTATACATTATTGGTCAAAAAAAAAAAAACATAATAATTACAATTTTCACACCAGCACTGGAACAGCAACATGCCGCCTGCCACAGCAATGCCGGACATAAGGGCAGTCCAGCCTGTTTGAGATCATTGCCAGGATAGCATTGGGGCTGGCCCGCACCTGGCGCACCATGATCGCGCACCGCTTAAGCACAGAAGCGCTTAGACAAACTAGTGGCGCTAACATTAATTGTGAACATAAATGAACTCGCGTTTTATCTCCGTCAAACTGCGTCTCGTTTCACACAGAGAATAATAAAGTTGAATGTTCTGAAACGTATGAATGTCCAGTTTGAAACGGAATATTTTGGGAATAAATATCGCATGTGAATGTGTCGTTTATGTTGTGGCAGTTAGGCCGGTATCGTGGCCTCCACTTTTTCTTTATTTTACTTTTTCATACCGTATCTTTTACCAGAAGTAAAGTGACTGAACACAACATGAATCAGAAGTGAAAAAATCAATTCGTTAGTGAACCGATGCAGCGATGTTGTATGTCGGCACTCGGTATCTTTCACAATCATTTTCAATCGGCATTTTTCAATGATCGAAAAATTCAATTTAAGCAGCAGAATTTACTTTTATTCTTTTGTAATTTTGTTGGTGTCGTGTTAACGTGGAATTAACACAAATGAACAGTCACTCCAGTGCAGCTTCTCATTTATCGACTTTCGGGAAAAACAGTAAAGTTTCATATCGGTAGAATTCTACTTAATATTATAAATGCGAAAGCTTATGAGGATGGAAGGCCGAACTCCACACGGGCTAAGCCGCGAGTATAAGCTAGTATTATGTATTATTTGAATAAATCCCAAACAACTAGCAATACTGAATGTCTAGTAATCAATAGGCTAGTACTGGGTAACATGATACCCCTTGGTAAGACTGGTTGTCAGACTTTCAGGCCACTGAAAGCCCTGACAGGCGCCCTGGCACCTGTAACGACTGTCATAGATCTACAAATGACAGCCGGGACCAACGGCTTAACGTGCTTTCCGAGGCAGGAAGGAAAGTCGACATGTAATGGGCGGTCAACCATCCACGGACAAACCTAGGCAAGCACGGCTTAAGCTGAAAATCGGCAAAAGCAGCTGGTATTATTAAGTCATGAGTTCCTCAAGTAGAACAACAATACAACTTTACTTCACTTAACATAACCTCAAACAAATTAATCCCAAGTTCAACGAACCGTATCAAAACAAAAATTCGTTCACAGCCTTCATATCCAGCGCGAATTTCCAACCGCCTTCACAATCCATTTGTTGGGGAACAGAGTACCCGCATATTTTGTTCCACGTGATGTTCGCGAGAAAATTTTCTCGCATTAGAAGTGAGAAAGCAAATTTCTTGATATGGCACCGAATTGTTTGATATTACTTAAGGTTCTCTTTATGTCGAGTTTTGCGTTACTCGTTTGAATTTGATTACTTGCGTTTGTGGTGTGAATTCTGATTATTCCGGTTTGAGTGTACGGAATAATTATTTCCCTTGTGTGTTGTTGGTTTTGTTATATCTTCTTTACATAGACATACGTTGGAAGATTATTGTTATTTACGCTTCTAATTGCTTGTTATTTTTGATTTCCATGCAGCAATTTTTATTTAAAAAAAATTTCAATTAGTCCGTCGCGCTCGGCTGCTTGCAGCATATTGTGGACGAAATGCAAGGTTAAATTAAATACTGGGCGTTAAAAGTCATCGTGCGAAACAGGTTTTTTTTATCATGCGTTCGTCCCCTTTATCTATCTGTTTTCTTATATATTTTTGTTTTGCACTTTCGTTAAGTCACTCTTGTTTATTTTATTGTTTGTTTTATTTTATTTTTTTGTATGCAGATCTATTTCTCATATTTAAGTACATATTCACTACCACCATTGACACAAAATATAAAACTGCTTCACATCCGGGACCTCACTAATTTCAGGTCCAGTTGAACCAGCGTCGGGCACTAGTTGTCCGGCATTTTGCTGAACTGGGCCTATTTGGCGCAGCCGTGAGGCACACAGTGTCACACTATTTTATTTTTTTGTTTAGATTTTAAGTTTTTTTAATTTTTTGTTTTTTATTTGTTATATATATATATATTTTTATACTGTGTGCACTTGTGGCATGTGCCAAATAAATGTATTTTCTTTCTTTTCTTTCAAATGATTCCTCGGATAAAGATCTAGCTTCGGAAAAATCTGCCCTTAGAAATGAGATAATTTTTTTAGTGTTGGCTAAAAACGGTAATGTTACTGATGATGACCAATTCATCACTTTGTAAGTTAATAAAATCAAACATGCAATGAAAAACATTCCTTTTGGTAAATTGATCGAATTGATCGCTAGCGCGTTAGTCATGTTTTGAATCGAAATATTCTGCCTAAAAAGAATTTATTTGATTAGGAAACATTACGAACAAAATATATTATTTTACTCGGTGTTGCCCGCGACCTCCGTCCATGTGAAATTATTTTAAAAATATTACTTTAAAACAATTTCATGGTATTTTTGCACGGATCCCTAATCGTTTTTCTAAAATAAAAGCCTTAGTTACTCCTTTTAACATCAGCTATATGTCCGTAAAGCCCCTTAAAATCGGTCCTGCCGTTTCGGGGATTAGCTAAAATAAAAAGACAGACAGACAGTCCGACTGGACTAGATGACTGGGGTACTAACGTATTTAATCCAGGGTTCATTGTACATTGACTACCGCAAACTAAATAAACATAGCTTAACTTAAAACCCAAGTATTTTATAACGATCAGTCACACAGTAAACTTACACAGTTAGTGGTCGTAAGACAGTTTAACTTTCTCGGGTCCCAGCCGTTATTGCTTGGCGGTTGGTCCCTTATATATTGCAGCTGTACCCCTAGTTATTAGACGAACCATCTTATCTCCTAAATTACGGTCTAGACCTTTAGTTTTGGCGAATTTCTAGACTCGAATGGGATGTCTGGATCAAGGAAAGTGAGTGTGTACGCAGCTTTAGTTAAGTCTTATAAGAGGGTTTTGTGTGTGTTGGAATACTACTTCATGACAAGAATATAAAACCGGTCAAGTGCATGTCAGGCCACGGACAATGTAGGGTTCTGTAGTTGCCCTTCAAAATATGCGGATTTGCCTCCGAATGATGTCTATCCATCGACGTGACACACTATGGGGTACGCGAGAAAAAAAAATGACCACTTTACGTGTTGGGAAAACTTATTTGATTTGAGCTGTATGTACCTACTAGTCTATTTGGCATAACCGTGAGGCTTACAACTTTCATAATATTTATAACCAAGTTTTATTTCTTCTTCAGTCGTGAGCCCTCCTGATTTTCTGTCTTATTTGACTGGACCTTGGTAGACCCATTTTAGATTATTCCAGTTTCAGTTATTCGCGTTTCTTTTTTTCTTGGCCTACCAACGATGCCTATGATGATAAACCTTCAGTTGTCCATAGTCAGCTGTGACCGATTTACATCGAGAAGACCACCTACTTGATTGCCCTCCAATAAAAAATACATAGCAATATCTACGACTAGATCTATCTTCAAATCACATCTCAATGTGATTATTCCAACAAAATCTTCAACATTATCTGCAAAAAAAAAACGAAATTGCTTAACATTTTACATTAACGCCTTCGTGAATGTCAACCAAACAAAGAATTTCAATCGCAGACGAACTTTTTCACCGTCACCCTTTCAAAGAGTCGCATCCATATAATTTTCTTTCATACATGCTTGAAGCAAGTATTCACAAAGGTTCAGCGACATGACTTAACCTTTCCTGAGACGCTCTAAACTTACAATGCTCCACAATTTGTGCTTGAAGCTAAAACATCGCTTTATACATGAAAAATTACTATGTACAGTCACGAGCACCAATATGTAAACACTTAACAACTTTTAAAAGTGTTTACCTCCTACTGTTCTCATTAAAATTTCATGTCGTTACGAACGTAGTATTCTAGAACTTATACTTTTATGAAAAATATCCTATCTGTAAGTTACAATCGTTATTTCTCGCGAAAATTGCGTTTAAATTTAGGAAGTGTACATATTAACATTATTATTGTAACATATTGATGCTCGTGACTGTACGTGATTCTTAGAGTACGGAGTATTTAATGTTGGGTGTACAGTTGTACACTCTACCGTTCTCTCTATGTCTCGCCTGAGACGTCTCGCAAGAAACCGACACGGACCGGAGAGCAAGCAAAGAATACCGAGTCTAGATAAGCGTTACTGTTTACCGAGAAGAAGAGGTCTGAGGATTGTACTAAGTAAGTACACCTCTGTCTATGCCTTCGGAGGTTACAGGCGTAATGCTATATTATGTAAGCTCAAAAACAGTTTTCTAACTGAAATCAAATCATTCCTAATTAATACATTGTGAAGAACATTCCTTTTGTAACTTAATTCATATTTCTCATTGAACTCAACTCTAACTATTAATTCTATTCAATTTAACTTCACATTCGTGAGCAAGAACCGTAATCGACTTTGTATTAAAATTAAAAGGTGACACGCTCCGTCCCCAAAGTCAAAGCAATACGACTAAACGAATCACTGAACGCACTGAGATTTTTAATTTATTTATATTAGTAGAGTTACAACGGTCTAATGCGATTTGGAAACATACGGCAATTTCTATCAGGCGGTTCAACGGGGCTAAAAGATGGATAGATCGAGGTTTTCCATAAAATAAATAAAATAAGGGTCTTCAACAATTTTCATGATAATTAAATTAAAAAGTTTTTGGTTGGTCATCTTTTTAATTTTTTTTTCTTTTTTGGGTTAATTACCAATTCCTTCCGTTTTGTTTCTAAGACAAAGAAAGAAACACTGATCATTAAGTCTACAGTCAGAACATATCATGTAACGTGTGTGTTGTAATTAATTAATAGGATTAGAAGCAATCAATCGGTCACTTGAAGAGCTTCGAACCCAGGCAAACACATCACTTTGTGTAATTTATTTCATCACCATCGCACTCTCAAAACGGTGAAGGAAAACATCGTGAGGAAACCGGTTCTAGGACAGAACCAAAAATTCCAAGGCATGTGACATCTACTAACCCGCAATGTTCCCGCGTGCTGGAATAAAGCCCCTTTCTTCTCATAAAGAAGAGGCCTGTGTCCCAGCTGTGGGAAAATTTAACGCTGATTATGCTAATCGGTCACTTGACCAAGGTACAAATTAAAAACGAATACAAAGGACAGGCGGTGGAGTCACACTGCGGTTCAGAAAGTAAAACGTGCCCGGCATAATTCTTCTTCTGTATATTTGAATTCCAAAAATGGTTAAGCAATAAAATATAATCCTAAACTTATGTAGACTTCACCCTAACTTCAGATTTATATTCAAAAACCTTTTAATTTTCTTATAAATATAAAATTCTAAGGACTTGACATTGAATTTAATGCTACATGTCGCAGTGTTTCATACTAAGTTTTGTTTCGGTTCCACGCATTAAAATAGTATATTATGTTAAAAGTTTTTACTGAGCTTAAATTAGAAATTTTAGTACGGTATGAAACATAAGGTGCTTTTGAGTGTAATTTAAGTTTATTTATTGTTCAAGTATCCTTGTAAATAATACAATCAAACTTGTAAATTACTTTGTAAGTTTTAAAAATACAGCTCCCGATAATGTTTAGGTACTCAAATTCTTATTTTGTCTGCTGTTTTATTTTGCAGGGGTAACTGCTATTTCAGGCTCAGTAACTGGGCTTTCATAGCTTGAAAATTAGGTACCTACCTGAGGAGGAAAATTTTAAAATGTGTAGCTCTAAAGCTACACAGTTCGACTCGAGTAACTCAAGGTACCTTTTTAGTAATTAAAATCATAGTCAAGTTTTCTCATTGGTGTAGTAGTTGCAAATATTTCTGCTGAGCACGATGCCCTGGAATCAGTTTCGTGGTTGGGCAAAAAAATATTAAGTTATTCCCTCTGAAATATATCAGTAGCAGGCCCTAGTCTGGATTTATACCCAGTTGATGTGAAATGGCTTGCCCTCTATTACATGGGACTTAAAACATAACTGGTGAAATGTGGGTATACTCTAACAGGAAGTCTTCTGCTTAACCGTTCGCAGAAAACAAGCGTGCAGTTATGTCGTGCTTATTACATTAACATCTATCTGCCTAAATTAAGGTTTAAACAGAATATAAATAGGCTGTCTCATTCACATCAAAAATTCAACAGTGTAAGACATACATTATGACCAAAATAGAGAGAATTGAAAACTGGCCGTGAGTGCACTTCGATGTACACGTTCAGTCACTGTTCTTACGTTAAGGGTGACGCATACGCGGTACTTTTTGAAAATTCTTTCAAGATGTGACTGGCGACTTAGTCATAGTAGGTAGAACTGCTGGGAATTAATGAATTAATTTTAACATTGTCTCTACTTTTTCTTTCTATTTCGTGTGTTTAGTGCGACACCTGGTTTCAGAGTTTTATATATATTCCCATAGGTCTCCGACTTAGTTTTACATGCCATCGAGAAATATCTCTCAGGCACGCTGATTTAGTTTCCTCACGAAATTTTTCTTCACCAAAGCAAGTGATAATTTTACAATACGCACAATTTATCTGAAAAATCAGAGGTGCGTGTCTCGAGACTATGACTTGGCTGTCCGAAGGTCACCCTTTTACAGGCAGTAGATTCATCTCGTAGATTTTAAAGGTTTTTTTAAATAACAGGGTACGTTAAACACTTCACACAATTTATTTGATTCTGACTTTCACTGGAAACTATCCGTCACGAAACTAGTGCATAGCATTTGTTATAGACAAAAACTGCCACTATTTTTCGTGACTTTTGCTTTGCAGTTTCAGTATTGCCTATTGTGCAAGATTTTTACACATGAATATTTCGGATGTGCCAGACTATTTCAATCTACAACTTCCCTTATGCATAACCAGCATACAATGGGTCATTATAGTTATGCTTATCATGTACCTAGCCTGTTACCTACTTTTTTTTATTTTTTTTTATTGCTTATTAATTAAAGGACAAAACAAAATATAAACAGAAACATCACAAAAACCTCAATAGGTTTGGCCGGATGTTGAGACACTTTTAAGCTGTCTTAATACTAACGTAGCAATCATTGTTAATTTATTGTTAACATATCATAGTTTATTACAACTTGTGAGGTAGTTCGTAAAAAATTACTAAGAAATATTACAAAAACAACGTCGGCGCGGGTCAAACATCGCGTCGATGCTAAATACTAATTGAATGAAATTTAGTCAGGATGGTAATAATATGTTGGGGCATCTTCCAGTTTAACCGAAACCAGTATTTTAAATGAAAGAACTGCCAATCTGACCTCCACAACCCCGTTAATACTGGGAAATACGATACGCCTTGGTTGTCAGACTCTCGTTCCACTGAATAGCTGTGACGACTGTCAAAGATCTACAAATGACAGCCGGTATCAACGGTTTAACGTGTTTTCCGAGGCACGGAGAGAACTCGGTAGCTAATGGATGGTCAGGGTCACCCATCCACGGACCGAGCTAGGCAAGCGGGCTTAACTTTAAAGATTGAACCATGCGGCTCGTATTATTTATGCAATATGCTTTCTCTCTGTGAGTATGTGACTCGGTTCTAACCTGTAACCTCCAATTTGAAAGTCTCGGCTTTTGCTATCGCTGCACACATTTTATTTTCTTTCCTTTTTTTTTTTTTTTAAACTTTGCCCCACACTAAGATATGAATGGATTATTCTGGTCTCTTTCTTTCAAGACTAATTAATCTGTTTGTTCAACATCTCGTGTGCTACTACCCTAAATAGTAATGTAACTACACTGAAAATGATTCACTACGAAAGGGTTATTAATATTCTCCAACTTTGATGAAGTTTAAGTTTTAGAAGGCCGGTAATGGAAAGATTACTTGCTTCTAATATCACTGTATAACCTTTCAACTTTATAAGTCCCTAACTAAAAGGAAACTTATGTGGACTTAGCTGAAAATATGCCTTGTAACTTTACATTCGTGGGTACGTAATTAGTGAATGGGACAAAAGGGTTCGAGCTAATTTTGGCTTGAATGATGACGTTACAATGTATTTAGCGACTATTATTATTTTGAACTTATATTTTATTCATCGTTATAATTGATGAATAAAATTTAAATTGTTGATGGAGGGAGAGGTAGAAGACAAAAGAGATTGGTTGACTGTGGGCGGGATGATATTAATGCAAGCAAAATGAGTGGGCGATAGAGTTACGACTGACAAGGAGAATGGAAAAATAAACAAACGTTTTTTTATCTGCCCCTAGTAATATCGAATAAGGCGTTTAGATAAACAGAGGAGAGGTATCATAACGTTATGTTAATGCACGTGTTACGACAGGGAACGGATTAGAAGGAACACTAATCCCAAATATCGACGCCATCCGCCAGCCGCCATATTGTCTTCGCGTCTTTCGTGGGACACGATTCTTCATTGTTTTTGTTGGTAGATAGGTAGGTGGGTAGTTTAAATCACACACAATACTTGACTCAAACTTAAAACTTTTTATTTCTATTAAACCATTTACAAGTTGAGCCACCCGTTCGCGAACATGGTTGTTTATAGGGAGAAGAACGGGCTAAGAAACTCCTTACACACTCTTTTAAATCGTGTTACAGTTCTCATTTACACAACTTAGTATTGTCCACTTGAAAAACCACTTTCAATTACATGCTTCAATTGTTTTCCAATCGCGAGCTACTAACTCGACCTTTCGTTCTAATTTGAATAGAAGTGTCCTCAGCAAAGAAAAAAAATCCACATACAATGGAATTAGTTAACTACGCGTTACACAAGATCTACGATCCCAAATTAAATACCAGCCAATACCTCACCTAATACACTCCAACATACAACAAAGAGACTTCGAAGAATAAAATCTAAAATCTTCGCTAACCTTGCGATCCTCCCGACGTTAGAGCAAGGATATCCAATAAAGTAAGTGTGAATTGTCCACCATATTTCATTATAGTGTCGCATCAGCGCTGGTGCCTTGAAAATCGAAATGGACACGGATATTGAACGGCTGGATGATTTATGTTGAACAGAAGGAATTTTATGGAGAAGGATGGTATTTGGTCGAGGGATGTTAAACTGTAATGGTTTTGTGGAGATGGCTTTTCTAGGATGAGATTTTGGGGTGGTATCAGTGAAATGAAATAAAATTATTTGGCTGGGTGGTTCGGTCTGATTTGGTTTTCTGTTTGGATTTAAATGATTTTATGTAGATGGGCAACTAGAATCAATTCTATTTACATGTAAATTTTGTACTAATTATGTGCCTTAAAATGGTTAAGCATTTTAGAATAAAACATTTTGACTTTTCCGTTTGACACTGATCTACTAAACAACTTCTTCTTAGCGTGTCGATGATGATGGCAAACTAAATTGTGTCGGTCCAGAACTAAGCCATGAGTTCCATGGGCCTCAGTAGCGTCCATCAGTTCCTGTAATTAACAAACAAAATCCATAAATTATATTTCTTTGTTGTTCTACAACCATCGTTTGTGGAACAACAAAAGAAATAGTTTCGAATGATTTGACGCAGCTCAGAAAAGCAACTAAGAAATAAGATAAACTCTTATATCGAGTATTAATTCTCGAGCGTATATATTTTGTATGGACGATTTCGTTAAAAGTGATATTTCCATACTAACATTTATTTATTTATCTTGGAAAAGTCTGAACCGGTTATGATGCTATTGCAAACTATAGAGTGAAAAAAGCTGCTGATTCACAAAACACAGTCTATGATACAGAAACACACAAAAATATACCTACTTGAAGTAGTAAAACCGACAACACATTGAGACAGGTGTTTTGACAGACTACTCCATGAGGTATTACAACTTTTGCGGGACTGTTCGAAAGAGATACCGTGGCCCTGGAACACAAAGGCAAAGAAGGAACATGGGTGGGTTTTAGTCAGTACAAGTCTGACACTCCCTTCCGCTCCGCCCAGAGCGGGGGGGGTCATTTGATGATTTCCCATCCGGAAAAAAAAAAAAAAAAAAAAGGTATTATGCAACTACTAGTACCGTTCTTAAACTCTAAAAAAGTACATAATTTAAAAATAATTAATCCAATAAAAATGGAATTAGGAAAAATTATAACTATAAGTCTAAGTTACAGACAGAACAAAATGAAAAAAAAGGTAATTTCGTATTAAAAGACCTATTAGTATTATGTTTCGATGCCCTTATACAACATTATTTTTAGTAAATGCGAAACCTGAATATAGTTAGTTCAGAATAAGTAACTGAATCGATTCCAACAATTTTTAAACCATGTTATATTTTTTTCCAAAAATATTAAAAAAAAATTAAAAGTTGAACACCGAGCTAATTTAAGTACCTATCGCAATAATTTAGGTACCTACTGTGAAATTATTATTATCTATGAGCTCAAGACGACGCTGGAGGCGCGCGCTGAGTGGTGACCACGTTTTTGTGCGGACAACTAGGTAACCGAACAAGCTTATAACTTTGTGATTTTTCATGATAGAGTTTTGAAATTTTGTACATAAATTCTTTACTTAAAAATACTAGACACGTGTTTCAGGTTTCGCATATACTAAAACTAATGTTATATAATTTTTTTGTAAGTTTATTTAATAGTTTTTAATTAATAATGTATAATAATATTAACTATATAC
Organism: Noctua janthe; assembly: GCA_910589295.1. Taxonomy (NCBI): domain Eukaryota; kingdom Metazoa; phylum Arthropoda; class Insecta; order Lepidoptera; family Noctuidae; genus Noctua; species Noctua janthe. Next base: position 2,420,788 of record OU342556.1, on the reverse strand, counting down.
ATTATTAATTAAATACTATTAAACCAAAACCTAGCCAATGCACAAATTAGTAGCAAACATCTTTAATAAATTATTAAAAGTTTACTCTACTTAATATATTCAATTCTCGAGTTGTTTTTGGACGTCCTTCTTAAATATTAAAGATTTTTGCTACTAATCTGTGCTTTGGCTAGGTTTTGGTAATTCCAGTGCAGAAATTGTTTGGCTAAATATAAGACCTTGACACGGACAAATGTCCTACTGACCTCAGCTAACCAATTACCTAGAGATACCAGATTTTACACGGTTAGATCAGATGAGGATTTATCGTTTCTCAGAAGCTGTAAAATTTTCGACCGTATTTTAAAACATTACATAACATCGACTTTATATTTAGGCCTTTTCAATTGGGTTTAGGCAGAAATATACACCTGTTGCTGGTTGTGTAACCTATTACTTATCAAAGGACACCAAACAGTTTCGTGTTACAACACGTGTCCTTTTGCTATTTCGATTCGGAATTCAACCCTATTGCAGTTCACTGATAGGCAAAGTCGTCTCCGAATTTAAGCCTTTTGTGGCTTAATTTCGACGACCAGGTTCGCCATTTTCCACATCCGACCTGCCCCTGTCTTTTTTAAGGTCCACCTTACACACAAATAAAAGTTTTGTTTATACTTCATAGATTTCTTCCTTTGGCCGCAATTTGCCTGATGAGAAGCAATGCCGCGGCTTAGGGTGGAGCACGCTTGCCTAAAACAAACCGATTAACTCGAACTTAGATTGTAATGATCAGGGAACAGAGAAGCCGGCAGTAAATTCCACATACTATTTAACGGCCATCAGCTCTTGGCTAAATAATAACAGCCACCCGGATCGATCTTTAGGTTAAGCCGTGTTTGCCTAAGTTGCTCTGTGGATGGGTGACCACCTATTACATACCGAGTTTCCTCCGTGTCTCGGAAAGCACGTTAAAACATTGGACCCTACTGTCATTTGTAGATATTTGACAATCGTTACAGGTAATCAGTTGCCTAAAAAGTCTGACAAATAGTCTTACCAAGGGGTATCGTTTTACTCAGTACTAACTGGGTTGTGGATGTCAGATAGGCAGTTTCTCCATGTAAAATACTCTTATTCTGCTGCTTCCGGTTAGATTGAATGGAATTGAATGCACATAAGCATATCCTCTTCTGAAAATCTCGCAGTAAAAATTTGGTTTGCTAAAACCCAATTCTGGGTTAAGTTCGCCATTGTACATAAGCTATATTACAATAAACACGGTAAATATCCCGTCTTCTAGTTATAATAAGTTATATTATTGCAATTTGTATGTATATTTGTTATTTTGTGTGCAATAAAGCATAAGAATAAGAATTGAAAGCCGACCCTAACATAGTTGGTTAAAGGCTAGGCAGATGATGAACTAGTTTCTTCTAAAATCGGCCTTGTTTCTAAAACCCATCCAGCACAAAATACCCCCAAGCTACCACACCTCTAAACTAGCACACGTTTCCCCCAGTTTTATTTAACCAATACAAAAATAGTTTGCTATTCAGCCGTGGTGCGGGCAGTGAATCAATGCGATGCAGCGCACTAGTAGTTTATGGACTACGGGACTGGGTAACGATAGAGATAGGTAATTTGTTTTGACGATTTTATGGGTTAAATGTGGAAATACTGAATTTTGTATTGGGTTTGATGCAGTGATAGTGAATGAATGAATAAGCTTTATTAAATTCCATATAAATAACATTTACAATTAATAAAAATAAACACTTATTAACAATTATCATCAGCAATAAATAATTCAATCAAATCAATAATAACTATAAAAAAAAATGGAGTTGGGCAGGACACCAAGCAAGGCGCAGTTATAACAGGTGGACTAAGGCTGTCACCGAATGGCGTCCAAGAACTGGCAAAAGGAACGTGGGTCGTCCGGCGGCGAGATGGGCAGACGACATAGTTGCCATAGGGGGAAAAACCTGGATGAGGCTGGCACAGGACCGGGGAGATTGGCACAAGAAAAGAGAGGCCTATACCCAGCAGTGGGTGAGTTCGGGCTGTGGATGATGATGATGAATAATAACTAATAAAAATAATCAATAATTAATTCCATCAAATCAACAATAACTAAAAAAATTACAATAATCAATAATTAATTCCATCAAATTACTAATAACAATAATCTTTAACTAATTCCAACAGATTAATAATAACAAAAACACAAACTAATAATGACGCAGTGATAGTAGATGTTGAAAATTTTGGCAGAATCAAATTATCAGGTCTCTCATCGTATTAATGTAGTAGGTACCCCGAATCATCAGAATCAGAGCCTGCCTCGTTGGTCCGGTGCGGTGGTTGCAATTTCGACTGCTGAGTATGAGGTCCTGGATTTGTACCCAGTTGATGGCAATAGGGTCGCCCTATATTACATGGGACTTAATAACTGCCAAAATATGGGTGTATTATTAGGTATACCTCTGCCTAACCTTTCAAGGATTACAGGTGTGTTCAGAATCCTGTTGCAATTTTTAATAACAAAAACCAAAGCAAAATCAGTTATTACGAATTGTGGTACAATAAAATTTCCTATCTGTACCCACCGCTAATAATAATGAATACTAATTAATTTCGATTTCGTCCAAAACTTAGATCAGAAAATAAGAACCAGCTTTTGCGTTCTATCTGTTTGTTAAAACTTATCTGGAATTGTATTTTTTTCTGTTTGCTATTTTCTGATGTAATGAAAAACTTGGTATTTGGTCTTATTGTCCTTAGGTGATTGATTTAATATAAATTTCAGAAATTCCTCTTTGTTATAAATTCCTCTCACATCACATACAGACGATATAACTAACGTTAACAAGACACGAAGAAATAAATAAGTACCTACATAAGAACCACTCCACAGCACTTTTGTTCCAAAGCAGGTGTGTCGCGAAATATTTGCAATACTAGTTCACCAGCTCGTTTTATTACCCGATCCTGTACTGGAAGGGAACAGGTGTAATTAATATTGCAATTATTATGAAAATAATTTAGTGAACCGAATTTATGAACGAACTACAGGTGGGTTTTGAACGGTTCCAATGCATTTAGTGCTAAGTGCAGTTGGGAACTAAAATTATTACAAGCCATCAAACTTTGAAGTATTGAGGAAGTTATTAAAGGATTATTATAATTGCTCTAACTGGAGTTATGCTTCTTATACCTAGAGGACTTGGTCTGGAGAAGTTCCATCCATTAACAAACAGATGTATATTAGTCGAGCTCAATCAGTGAACTTTTGTAGGCTGATAAAGTTGACGATTGCTGCGGTCCGGTGACTTGCCAAATCATTATTACGTCAGTAATCCCCAATGGATTAGGCAGAGGTGTACCAAGTAGTAGGTACGCTCACATTTCGCCAGTTATGTTTAAGTCCCATGTAATAGGGGGCAAGCCTATTGCCATTAACTGGGCACATATCCAGACTCCGTGGCTGCTACTGAGAAGTTCCTGATAGAAAAACCCAATAACACTTTGCCCGACCTGGGAATTGAACCCATGCTCAGCACTTGCGCTTGCGACCACTTGACCAACGAAGCGTCTGTAGTAAATATGTAGCAATTAATTATTTTTGTACAGCGTTATGTTTGGATGTTACCCTGATTATGAGCCAGAGACCAGTGAAAAAAGTATCAGATAAGTACTTAGCACTTCTGACAAGAAAAACCATTAGATATTAGTGCTTAAACACCATTATTATTTTGGATGGATTTTTTTTGTAAGGCGTCAGAAAATCTCAAAATATTTTTTTAAAGAACGTGCATGAAGCAGATCGAGAGAGTATGTAAATATCGTAGCAGGATCGTAGCAGTTTCTGTCTATCCTTTCGAAAAAGGCGTGATTTTATAATTTATTTATTATTTATTTATTTACTCCAACCATATCCTTACAGGCTAGACCCAATGCGATATTGTACACTTAAAATTTAAACAGTTATTTATTAATTGTATCATTGTAGCAGAGTGTATTCGCAAACCGTAAGGTAATCCAAAATTGTACAGACTTGCGAAAAAGAACGACACCAAAAAACATCTCCACGCCTTTGTTCTGTTGCAGGTAACTGTGATAACAAATACCCGAGACTGAGCTCCAGACGTTGATTGAGGCTGCGCATTTATCCGCCAGAGTCGAACTTATTTCGTTCACATAATATACAGTTTATTAGCTGCCGTGAAGTATTACACGACCGTGTTGGATTTGCAGTGTAATTACAGCTTTATTGAGAACGTGGGGTCGATATTTTATTTTGGTGAGTGCTCTTTTTTTTGGTGATAGATGTTGGACTGCACTTACCGCTAGAAGATTCATCATTCTCTTGCCCTTATCCCAATTTATTTGGGATCGGCGCAGCATGTCTTCTTCTTCCATACTTATCTATTACTTTCCGCTAGAAGATTGTTAGAGTATAAAAATAGAAATCATGAAATGGGTTCAGGGGCAAAAATATAACTGTGGATTTATAGCACTAAGCAAATCATTATAAGAATCCAATCGGGCATGACTATTGACTAGCACACGTCACCCTGGAAACCCCTAATGAGTATTTGAGGTCAATGCCACTGAACTTGTAAAAAAATAGCCACGTCACATACTTAGTCAATAGCCCATAGCCAAGTTTACTGACGCATGAGCAATCTGGGCCAAGTACGCGGCTTTTGCACGATTGTAAGCTTTGATTGAGAGGTTATTAAGTTTTCTTTTGTATTTTAGGGTGGGTTGATACGGATATGAACGGATTTATTATATGCTCCGGGAAGTACGTTAAAGGTCACAGATATAGATATACCTAGATAACGCAAGAGCACCACTTCGCGTGCCAGGCTTAAGCATTTAATGCTTAACGGGACTACTGTCGCAGCAAGCTAATTTGTTTAACACAACAACGTTACAACTCAAGAACTTAATTCTGGACATTGAAAGAACAAAAACGTAGTCTATTCTGAATAGTAACTCGTTTGTAATAGTAACTAAATAGTGTTATTGACGTTATAGTAGGTATTAAAAAAATGACACGCTTGGTTTTTATACGGATCGTGATACTTGCGTTATATAACTATATTTATTATCTGTGGGTTCAGCCATGTCGGTACGGACATATAGCAGGTCAGCTGCGGTCACTAGACTTTGACAGATATTTCAGCTTAGAAACTGCCAAAGTCCGGTGTCCGGAGTGCGCCCCGCGGCAAGCCCAAGAGTCTGACAACTATTACCAGTAACAGGGTTGCAGAGGTTATAATAGGCTATCTCTGCATCCAAATTCTAGGATTCAACTGCATTCGGTTACACTGAATTAGCCTTTTCCAGCTCTGTCGGAAAAGGCTAATTCAGGAGTAACATAGTCGGAAAAGATGACGATGATGAATCCAGTATTGTTTTAGCGGCACTACAAAGAGTACTACAACAACATAGTACAAAAAGTACTACAGCGCCATCTATGACACAGTTGATGAACTATATTTAAAGGTCTATCTTTTCATACACGACATATTTTAAAAGTAACTTCTATAACTCGTAAAGTTGCCAAAGCAACGAAAAAAAAAATATCTGAGTGTTTTGTTTTTTACGAAATTATAATAATTCTAAAATTTTTTGAGACTTTTTGCATAAAACCTATACTCCCATATTCTAACAATGACAGTAGGTAAATACGACGTAGTAAACTAGCGTAATAGTTGCTTAAAAATAAGGAGCCAGTATTTATTTTGTGGGACAAGTAATTTTAAATTATTTATTTTTATTAAAAAAAATGGCTTTGTTATAGCCGTTAGATGATTCCCTGAAAATATTTCGTGTATGAATAGTTAGACCTTATATATTGAAATACGTCTAAATGCTATATCGCCCAATGTATTCGCGACTTAAGATTATATAGATGAACCCGACAACAACTGTCGAAAGTAGCCCACGAGACATAACACCCTTTCTGGTCGGAGGATCCTCCCTTTTCTATGGGTCTAACACCCTGTTCTTCATACCCCCAAATTGTTATTATTTTCCATTGTTATTATTTCTTTTATTGAAATTAAGATTTGTATCGAAAGTATCATACAATAAGGAAGTATCAATACTGCTCGTTTCTGGCCGCGTGCCTAGATAACGACTGATGGTGGCCATTGTTCGCCTATTTCGAGTTTTTTTATGTTTTGTGAATTGATCTCATTTTTATGCTGTGGTTTCCTTATCATTTGTAGAAAGTTTAGAGCTACCTGCTACGCTTTGACATATTATTATCTATAGATATCTGTCTATGTATAGTTTTCTATGTATCATTAGATATAGACATATCGACTAAATATTCCAAAAAATATTTATGTACAGACTGCCTTAATATTTTCTAGATCTGAGAAAGAATAGATTTAAACAGCAACAATGAAATATATCACTTTACCAGGTAATAAAAGACTTCATAACTTTATAATGTTCTGGAAAAATATTTTCTTTTGATAATTATTTGTAATCATGATCATTAAATTGACACGTAAAAAAAGGTAACTAAACAACACAAAAATAAATTTCACATATTTCTACGAATATTGCTCATGCTCACTTACCACCAAAACAACCATTGTTTTCTCACACAAACCAAGTACTTCAACTATAACGAATTCCGCAACTCATCCACGTCGATTTATTTCAAACCTTCACGAATTATTTCCAAAGTATCAAGAATCATTGTGTGAAACATAATAGTTTTCTGAATGTCCCTATGCATACAATTTGTCGGCTATAATGGGTTCTCCTATGACCTTAGGGTGCAACAAAACATCCTTTTGTACGGCACTTAAATCGATTTATAATGGGATTGAACATTCTTGATACTTTGGCTAATGGAACGTGAGGAGCGCAATCTCTAAAGCAGTTTTAGAATTTAAAGGTGTGTGGTTGCTTTTAGCTAAGCTGAGAAAAACGTTAGTGCTTTAGTTTGCTTTTTACAAAATAAAATGGAGTTTCGTTTTAATAAAATAAACAAACTCTTGTTAATGTAAGAAATTAATTAAAAAAGATAATATTTCTTCGTTTTAGAAAACAAAACAAAGTCTAATTAATCTAAGTGATGAATTAAAATGTAACTAATAAATGCTTTTATGTTAAAACATCATAAAATAGTTCTATGTATATATATGGGTTAAACATAGACATTTCTAAACTATTAAAAAAATTCAAGCACATGTTTTTAATCATCTTAGGATTAGTCAGAGTATGGATAAAAGTAAATATTTTAGTATTCGAGACATGCCTAAGTTGTTACATATTTACGTACTGTGTTGTCAAATTGTTAGAAATACATTGAGTAACCTACGAGTATTTCCTAACAACACATCGAAATCATCGAAAAATAACTGTTAATGAAATTATTTATTATTATATTATAAGTACCCAAAAAATAAAAGTATCAAAACCAATCAGCCCCTCTATCAAGCACAAAAACCGCTCAACACTTTCAAGTAGCAAAAACACATTCAATCTAACCTCAACTCGAGACAGTACCCTTCTATACGATCGCGAAAATAAAAATATAAAAAGCAGTGACGTAATGTAAAAATGAATAAAAATCTAGCAAACCGTTGGAAAAATGTTAAAGCTTTAACACAAGAAAAGAAAGAAGAAAATAAAGAGAAAACAGAAAAGCCAGCAACTATTACGAAAATTGTGAATCTTTCTAGAGATAAAGGTGAGATTTGTAGATTCAATTCAGCGCTTGCAAGACTCAATTTGTATAATGTCAAAAATCTAGTAGATTCTATTAAAGCTCCTGGCTAAAGATCAGTTGTAGAAAATTACACCATAGATTTTTTGTTTTTTTTTTAAACCGTAGTTACTTTGACTGAGCATTAATAGTCGGACGGGTTGATCGTCAAGGGTAATCAAAGCTTACCGATGCTGGTCCGTCGATCGGATAATATCCGTTACATACAGATTCCGTTATTATATTCAACTGTAAGTGCCAACCCTAACATAGGAAAAGGCTAGGCAGATGATAATGAGTTATTTCTTCTTATGGTATGCTAGAATTGACGTTATGGATAACGAAAACTGGTGAAAAATTATAAAAACACCTGCGACCTTTGAAGCTTAGAAATTTTTTTTGGAGTTGTTAATATCAATAAAGAGTCATACTCTAACTGTCGATTTTTGAATTTTCACTTCAAATTACTTACTCGCCAAAGTAGGCATACCACCATGACCAATAAGTTTAATGATAGCTGGAATAATTGATCTCAATTCCACACAATCTTCGGTCAATTAAGTGGGTAAGGAACCCGATCTAATTTCACAAGACTATACATTATAATTATAAGGTCGTCATTTTAATTAATCAACTCCATTAAATACAATCTGGAACCCTATGTCTACTGTCATACGACCAACGTTTGATTGTGACTGCTGAATTAAAATCCCTTTTTTAAAATTTTCCTTGATGTGTAATATTTTATAGTGTTCCCACTTTTGCAAAATTAGTAAGACCAAATGCACATGATCTGCAGATTTTCGTTGCAGTTTGCCACATTAAACAATTTTTTTTATAGAATTTCCACTGTAGTATTACTCAAGATTCCTTGACACTGCGTACATAAGAAGTATTAGATAATTTTAGTTTTATTAAATAGATTGAAATAAAATAACTATAAGAATAATTTATAACCTCTACTATACCTAAATATGCTCAAACAGCAACATCAGGCTTGCTTCAGCCGAAAACTTTCCAATCAAATGTCCTCCAGCTTTATATACCATAACCAATTAAACCTTTAAAAAGAAACTTCTGCTACCAAAGCTGAATGTTTCTAAATTACTTCGAAACCTTAAACAGCATACAATCAAAGCAACTTCATCGTTTATAGTTTTAATTCTCACAATAAAATGGCGACGACAAAACTTTTTGTCACATGTCAAAAATTTCCTAGACATTTGCTCCTTCACATTAATATGGCTATTCGGCTTAATCGTGTCAGAACGCCACACACGGTAGTCGAGTGTTGGGTTTGCCACAGCAGTGTAAAAAAATCTTTGAAAATCCGTGTCAGAAAAAGCTTTGGAAAAAATGGCCGGACAAACGGCAGTGAACATTGAGATGGACAAACCGTCTAATCTTCTTTTGAGTGAGAGTGGTGAGTGATGTCTTTATTATTGTCGTTAAGAACCTGTTGTGTTCCAGTGTAGCTAAGACCTGCCTCTCATCTTTCCATTTCCTCTATCTATTTAAGCTTTTTGAGCTCAATCCTTTAGATAAGAGTCCAATTCGCCAAGTCATCTCTTTCAGACCCTACCGACTTATTTATTTTATTATAATATTATTTTGCAACGTGGACGATGACTGCAGCATGTTAGAAAGGGACAGTTCATGCAAGAGTGAGACAAGAAAGTTCCGGTTTGCGGAAATAGTATAACAAAAGACTTTAATCGTGATTAAATTTACTACACTTCCTAGAAACCCATTTAAGGCAGAGTAGTAAATAAAAGCTTTATTAATCAAAATAATATAGGCATTAAGTATACTATATACAGTCTCGGTTCTCTCTTTCTATTCTAAACGATCTGGCGTGAATTTTGCGCTTATAATAAACAAATATGTTTATTTGTAGGAGTGAAAAAACTTTGATCAGCCTGTCTTTCACCTTACTTTATTAACCAAAAACTTTGAAAATGCTAGGAGATATATCAAAACCTTTATTATTTTATAGGTCACCTACCAGTTCCAAGGAAGACATTTTTGTTTTCTTCATGCAATCTGTATTTTTCTAAAAATTGAGTCTTGCAAGCATTATGTTTTAAAAAGGAAACAAGAGCGTTGCTGGCGATAGTTGTTTTCGTATAATTTTATTGCATTTTAACATTTTTCCAACAAAATAAAACGTAGTAATTAAATTAAAAGAATAGCACTGTTGCCTGCGACACTCTTGTTTTAACTCGTATTTTTAATATTATTAGTAATAAGATTTCAAAAAAAATTATTGATTGGAATGAAAGGCTGCCTGTTGGAGGCTGATAGTACAATAAATTAAATTACTTAAAATAAGGATAAAATACAAGATGGTCGCTGGTAACAGTCGAAAACCGCTTTTTTTAACTAAAAAATATTTTCCATATTGGAAAATTTTATTTATAAAGTATGGGAAAATGAAAATTGTTTCAAAGTGTTTTCAAAATGGATTAAACGATAAAAACAGTTGCTAAAAGCTTCCATGAATTATTTTCAAATTCAAGGTAATATAAAATGTTCTCGGAAGCTTTTAGTACAAAAAGTTAGCAGTAAAACGTTATTAATTCATTCAAAAATATTTTGATAAAAATCAAGAATATAACGAGTAAAAACGTCAGTTACAAAAGAAAATTGAAAAAATAACCTTCCGTAGGTATACGGAATATTTAACTACGCACACAAGCAAGACATAACCTATGTGTGCAAAACTGAAGGCATACTTTGCGGTGTAAACCAATTACAAATCATTCTAATTTTAAACGTCTACACTGCTAAAGGAGTTTTGATACTTGACTAGCTAGTTAAGATATTATCTTCACTAATCTACAAAATATAGAAAACGCAGTGTTTAAAACTAACTTATACTTTGCGAATGTTTACGAACTTATAGTCAGGTATTTAATCATTTTTGAGTTTGACAGAACCTTAAGGAGTGGTTCCTCTTAAGGTTCTGTCTAAGCGGTACGGACAAGTTGCAGAGTAGCTGCGGAAATCGGACACTGAAAAATAAGTATTAGTCCGGTATCAGTACCGTAGTTAAGGTTAGAAAATAAAGGTTCGGTCACTACTACCGAACCTTTATGTTTTACCTATATCTCTCTATTACCATTAACGCTATTGTCATTTCACTGCTGTTGTTTGAAAGTATCAATCACATTAGGTCGCACTACAAAGCCATCACTGTCAAAAGCCTAGCAGCGATAAGCGAGCGATGCAGGTGTTCGTTTTACATACAAAATCACCCTATTATAATTCCTATACATATTTACAAAACACTGCAATGTTAGGTACGGTTGCGTACTAAAAATGTTTGGGGGTTTCATGTCTATTTTTTTCACTGAAACTGTGCAAGTTTGAGTCATGGTCATATTCATTGTCTTCCTGCCCTTGTCCTATACTACTTGGTGATGGCCTAACACGATTTCTTCTTCCATTCTCCCCTGTCAGACGTCACAGGGCCGAATAAAAATAAAATCCATATCTTTCCTGTTTAGTGAAGCAAACATCGATCCAATATAATATTTGATATACCTACTTAATAATAGTGTTTTCATCAGAATATGCACATTGTCTGCTTTGCTTAACGTTCTCCTTTAGTTTGGTTAAACATTCGTTTCAAACATGATGGCAACAAAATATAAATGCTTTATCAAGCGCCCTTCAACCAACTCCCCATCGCAGGCCACAGTTGCATCAGAAAAATTGTGTCCTCTGCTTTGCTGCATGTAGTTTGATCCAGTCCCCTTTTAAGATGTTGGTCCATCTAGTTAGGGTAGATACGGGGTCTTCTTCGTCTTAGCGTGTCGATGACAATACAAATTTAGTCACACAGACATAGACAGTTCAGCTCAAAATTTAGCGACGAATTTTACACTTCCAATATTGTCCTTCAACTCCTGTGATTTGCAAATAACAGGGCAGGCAGGACATGACATCAAGTCTTCCATCGTTTGTGGGGCAATACCACATTTACACTCCACGGCAGAGACATATATGAACCTCTACCTGAACAGGTTTTCTTTGCTTCGACCAACCCGTGTCCGAAGCCCAGGTCAGGTCAGCCATGGCAACTCGTGTCCAGGTAGGAGATTTTCATCAATTAGCACAAATGGGTTTGCTTCTAAGTGCAGGACATAGGATGTAGTGACTTGTCTTCGACTGTAGCGAGTATCCAGAGCGTGCCAAACGTGTCAGATCGTCGACACTCTACTTGCATTATGGAAACACGATTTTTATTACAGGACTCATTTTGAAACTTGATTAAACAGTTTTCACTAATAAAACCTCAGTGCCAGATAATTTTAGTTCCCAACTGACATTTAGTTCTCCCATCAGTGGTATTATATTCAGTGAAAATGTGTATTCTGTGAAAATGTAGCCCCATACGTATAACATACACATTAAAATCACGGTTAGGATCTCTGCGGCAAGCGAAGCCCCAATTAGTTTCAAAGCAGTAATTAAAACAATGTTTGGTCTGACTACGTTTGGCTTAAAGTTATTAAAATTGGGTTAAGTTGCAACGTGTTGCTTAGCGTTTTAATTTTACTAACAGAATAAGTTGGTTATGGATTAGAAAATTTCTAACTCATTAAATAAAGATAATCTGTTTTGAAGTTGTCAAGATTTTAAATTAAGCAAATTGCGATACTGTACACGGTGTAAGAGACAGCTGTTCGGCACTCGACAACTTCCCGAGGACTGATATTAAATAAAACAATCCGTTTCCAAAGCAAGTACAAAAATTTATTTTATTCAATCACTATGTAATCTGAGCGGAGAATCTCGACACCGCGATTCAGAAATATGGCCAAATTGTACAACGCCATCTATCGAGCTTAGGGGAAAACTCGCGATCGAACATCCCGCCCACCATGGGCAGCGTGTCCAGAACTAGGGTTAAATATAATAAAAAACTAACTGACCGCCCACCACAAAATACAAATAATTTGGTGGGAAGTGAAAACAATAATGGACTGTATGTAAAAAACAAAATAACAACTAAACAAAAATCTTAATGTTAAACTTAAATTGTAAATTGAGCAACAATTAATTATCCTTAACATTAATAAAAAATATAAAAACATGAAAGTACTACGTATCTACGAGGTGATAGGAAGTACAATTAATTTCGACACAGGTCTCTTAATCATAGAACCTTTACAGCGCAATGTAACCACTCTTGTGATTTTATCCGAGCCAGTATGCTTTTCGGTAATAAGACCGTAAAGCCATCTTGCGGGTGGAAGATCATCTTCCATAACCAACACTACGTCACCCAAGTTCGGTTCTACGGTTTGATGTGCCCATTTGTTCCTCTGGTGAAATTGAACCAGATATTCTCGCGACCACCTACGCCAGAAATCCTGCACCATGCGTTGAGTCAACTGCCATCTTCTCAATGTACTAATATTAGAATTTTCAAAATTGAGTTCGGGTACGAGAAGCAAAGGCTCGCCTACTAAGAAATGACCCGGCGTTAATGGGCATGGATCTTCTGGATTTGTACTGATGGTGGAAATGGGCCTAGAGTTTAGACAGGCTTCTATCTGGGCAAGCACTGTTGTCAATTCCTCAAAAGTGAGAGTGCTTGTACCAACCACTCTTTTGAGATGGTGTTTGGTTGACTTCACTCCAGCCTCCCAAAGCCCTCCGAAGTTTGGGGAGTGAGGTGGAATGAAGCTCCAAGTTGTTCCGTTGGTCGCCAACCGATCGGCAATGTCAGTAGCTACACCGGACCTTTCGTGGTTGAACAACGCCTTCAATTCCTTGTTAGCTCCGACAAAAGTAGTGCCATTATCGCTCCACATCTCACCGCAATGGCCTCTCCTCGCTGTAAAGCGCTTAAAGGCAGCTATAAAGGCTTGGGATGTCATATCACTGACGACTTCTAAATGTATGGCCCGAGTGGCCATACACACAAACAAACATATGTAACCTTTGGTGGAGTGATAACCGCGACCCTTAGTAGGACGGATGCTAATAGGACCTGCATAGTCTACGCCACTTCTAAAGAAAGGTCGGCCAGCGTTGACCCTAGCAGAGGGCAATGACCCCATTAAAGGATGTACAGACCGAGCGGAATGACGGATGCAAATTACGCATTTGCGGACGTATTGTCTGACTACACTCTTCGCATTTATTATCCAATATTTGGATCTTATATAATTAAGAACTAACTGAGGCCCACCGTGCAACGTGCTCTCATGAGCATCAGCTACCAGGAGGTGGGTTAAAACCGACTTTCGAGGAAGAATTATTGGATGCTTCGAGTCTTCGTGAAGGTTCGCCCTGTGTAACCTACCACCAACTCTCAAAATCTGTTCTTGATCCAAGTAAGGATTGAGCGAGGTAAGTACCCCTTTTTTATTTATTTCTCCCTTTGTTTTTAAACTATCTATCTCCGATTCAAAATTTTCCCTTTGACATAGTTTAATGCAGGTAAGTAATGCCCCTTGAATTTCAGTATGAGTTAGATAATTATCGAATTTAGTAATATAATTTTTATTTTTAAACTTTAAGAACCTTTTACAATAAGCTACTCGTATTACTCTGGTCAGTTTTCTAAGAGATGAATATTTTGAAATTATAGAATCCTCACTTGTTTCTTTTACTATTGTGTTGCATGCTAATACTGATTTTCTTTCCTCTAAGTTAGTTTCCTTAATTTCCCTTCTACTATAATTAATTTCTTTATTTTTCAGCCAATCAGGTCCCTGTATCCACAATTCTAGGCCGGCGCACTCAGAAGGATTCACGCCGCGCGACGCGCAATCTGCAGGATTATCACTGGACTGGACGTGCGACCACTGGTTGTTTTCCATAACGGTAAGTATTTCGGACACTCTGTTACCTACGAATGTCTTCCAGCGGCTAGGGTGGCTGCTCAACCAGGCGAGCACCACTGTCGAGTCAGTCCAGGCATGTATTTTTCCTTTACAGATACCCAAGGTGTCGGAAACTTCACGCAGAAGTTTTGAGAGCAACAAGGCGCCACATAACTCCAAACGAGGTATGGACACTTGTTTGACAGGAGCCACCTTGGTCTTAGCAGCAACTAGACTAACATGAACTCGACCACTAACATCAATACACCGAACATAGACAGCGGCTGCGTAAGCAACATTGGATGCGTCAGAGAATCCGTGCAACTCTAGCAAGACGTCGAGTTGACTCGTGTGTATCCACCGTGGCAGGCGGAAATCCCTAAGATGGTAAAGGTTATTTCTATAATTAAGCCATTCCTTTATCAGGTGATCTGGAAGTGCATCGTCCCATTCAGATCCTGCCAGCCATAAGCGTTGAATAAAAACCTTAGCTGTAACTATCACTGGCGCAAGCCAGCCAAGAGGGTCAAACAAGCGAGCGATGTCAGAGATAACCTTTCGCTTGGTTATGGGTGTTTCGGGCGGAGAAAGTTGCACAGTGTATCTAAACTCATCCAACTTTCTCTGATACGTTAATCCTAAAATTTTTGTGGGCGTATCCAACTTAAGCTCCATATTGTCCTGCCCAGCAGTACCGTCGTTCATTTTGGTAAACAATTCGTCATTACTGCTGGACCACTTTTGAAGTTTGAAACCCCCACGATCTAACAATTGATTCAGCTGATGATAAACAAGTTCCCCTTCAGCAACAGACTGACAACCGGTCAACAGATCATCCACGTAGAACGATGTAAGGACTCTGTCTGCCACTAGAGGAAAGTCACTTCCTTCGTCTCGAGCTAATTGCTGTAGAGACCGGACCGCTAGGTATGGCGCAGAGGACGTTCCAAAAGTAACGCGCAATAACCGAATATGACTCAGTTCATCGTTTGGATTGTCACGCCACAAAATGCGCTGATAATCAGCGTCCTCATCTGCAACCTTGACCTGACGGTACATTTTTACGATGTCTGCAACCAAACTTATGGGGTGACAGCGCCACCGCATAATAGTTTGACGCAGATCAGGTTGTAGGGTTGGGCCAACCATTAATTCTGTATTTAATGCTATACCATTGTGGCCTAAACAAGAAGCGTCGAAGACGACCCTAACCTTGGTCGTGCTTTTATCCTCACGCACCACAGCGTGATGTGGTAAGTAGAGCGCATTCTTATCTAATTCTGTTTGAGGGACAACTTCAGCATGTCCTAGTTGTATATATTCATTTATGACTGCACTATACTGCGTCCTAAATTCCGGTTCCTTCAACAATCTCTTCTCTAGGCTGATGAAGCGCCTGCGGGCAATGACCTCTGATCCTCCAAACGTGCAACTGGGCGAATCGGTTTTAAATGGTAGTTTGACAACATACCTCCCGGTCGCATCGCGTTTGGTGGTTTTAGAGTAGAACTCCTCGCATTTTTGTTCTTCTTCAGTTAAGATCACACTACGAACTGAGGGCTCCGACTCCAACTCCCAAAAACTACGCAGTAGGTCATTGACATCCGCTGACTGTACTACAGTATGGTAACATACTGGCCTAGAAATCGACGACGATGGGATTTCGCCAGACAAGATCCAGCCCAACTTAGTCTTCTGAGCGACTGGAGATCCTGGCGGTCCCTTGACTAAACCATCCAATAAAATTTCTCCGACCACGCGTGTACTCAACAGTAAATCAATTTTCCCTGGCGTATCAAAAGTCGGATCAGCTAATTTTAAGGATGAGAACGAAGCCGATACTTGAAAGATTTTCTTCTCAGGAAGATGGGATGTGAGCCTATTCAATACATAAGCATCGACAAATAAAATAAAGGTAGGATCTAGACGTGATTGCAATTTGAATCGAACTATCCACTTAGAGGGCATTGAGTTTCCCTCATCATCGCCTAGTCGGAATATGTCGGTGCGAGCAGGTGATTTCCTAAGTCCGAGCAACTGTACTGCAGCCTCTGTGATGAAAGAGACTTGAGAGCCCTGATCCATCAGCGCTCTTAAAACAACGGCAGTGCCAGTTCTTGACTCAACTTTGACCAAGGCTGTAGCTAACAGACCGTGGTTGTGAATATCCGCAAAACAACAAACAGGTTTGGCATCGCTCTGACGGGAAGAGGTTGCTGCGTTAGCAGCCGCCACTTTCGTTTCTGCTGAACCATCAACGATTTCCGCCGAATTGGCAGTTGATTTTGGGTGAAGTAGTGTGTGATGCCTCTTCTTACAAAGGTGACATTTTGTATGCTGACGACAAGTATAGACGGAATGGCTTGTTCCTAGACAGTTGTAACAAAGCTTACTGGCTCGTGCAAACTCCCGACGCTCGTCACAATTTTTCTTAGCAAATGTTTTACAGTGACACAATTTATGATCTCCAGAACATAATACACAACCTTGAGAAGCGACATGAAAAGATTTAGCATTGTTATTACGAGCACTATTTTGTTTATTTGCTTTAGGATCTAAATATTCTAAGGCTCTAAACCTAGACTCCATAAAAGTTTTGAACTCATCAAACGTAGGTAAGTCATCATTAGTATTTGAACTAATCCTTAGTTCCCACAATTTACGGGACTCGGTATCTAATTTTTCGGAACCTAAATATACAACAATTGCATCCCATGAGCTGACATCAATACCTAGACTGCGTAAACCATGTAAACAATCAACCGTCGTGTCTAACAGAGTTTTAACATTTGCCGACGATTCCTTAGTAATTGACGATTGATAGACAAGCCGTTTAAGCATACAGTTAGCTAAAAACCTTTTATTATCAAATCGTTTGTTTAGAATTGACCAACACTCATTATAATTAGACGCAGTCACAGGAATATGTCGAAGCAACTGTTCTGCTTCGCCTGAGAGATGACTTTTTAAATAATGGAGTTTTTGAACTTCATCCAGTGTTTCATTTTTATGAATTAGTGACGTAAATAAATCGCGGAACGTTACCCATTTCGAATAGAGCCCCGCGAACGTAGGTTAACTAATTTGTGGTAATTTCACATTTGAACTATTTTGATTAGAATGTTTATTTTCACTAGAACTAGCACCTTTGCGCGGACTACTTTGAAGTAAGTGTTCTTTTAATTCAGACTTATAGGTTATGTACAACTCTTCAGTAACCTCATAAGTTTCTGCCGTAATATAAACATTCTTTTTTAATTCTTCGTCGGTTGCTTTTTCTATGACGCGCCTATGCGTTTCAACAAATTGTTTCCACTGTACCTCTAATGATTCTAATCTCGTTTCAATGTAACTTTGTGTAAGCCGATCCTTAGGTGATTTTTTAAAGTTACTTCTAGCTTTTTCTATTATTAATTTGTTATTTAATTGCAATTTGCCTAAGGACTCCATTGTGTACCTATAAAGCTACAGTTTTTAAATAATGAAATCAATTGAATGCAACAGACGAAAAATCAAAGTCAATAAACAAAAAAAAAAAAAAAAACCGGTAAATTTTTACAAGTGTTTAGAACATGTTTGACTTTAGACAGAATCGGGCATAGATTTCCCGTCACAACACTTTATCTCTAATTATTCTAAGTCTAAACTACTACTAAATCTTAAAAGTCTCAAACACTTGAAATTTGCACTAAGTTGAACTTTAAAATTCACTGAGAAATGTTCAAGTCTACCAAATAATAAACACTGGGATTGTAACTCACAGTTTTGTCTGCCAAACCTCTCCAAACACGTCGCTGCTGCGAGTTCGTTGTCGTCACTGCTGGTACTGCTGCGAGTGTGTCGTCACGGTCTGTGACGTCACTCTTGATGACGTTGCTGATGTCTCGTCGCTCTATGGGCAGTGTTGTCGCCGTTGCCGTATGAAGTGAGCGTTGATACTGGTGGCGCCCCCTGGCGGAGCCGGCTGCAAGCCTCGTTGCTGCGCTGCTGAACACCGCTGATCACCACACACCGGGGATTTACAGGCACTTCAGGGCGATCCACCACTGGTTTCTATGCCTCACCAGACGTCACAAAAATGTCACTTCACTTGTCGACGCGATTTCACTTTTCGCTATCCGGCTCGAAGGACCAAAATGTTCGGCACTCGACAACTTCCCGAGGACTGATATTAAATAAAACAATCCGTTTCCAAAGCAAGTACAAAAATTTATTTTATTCAATCACTATGTAATCTGAGCGGAGAATCTCGACACCGCGATTCAGAAATATGGCCAAATTGTACAACGCCATCTATCGAGCTTAGGGGAAAACTCGCGATCGAACAACAGCTCTCCACAAACTGACAGGGTGCATTTAGCTCCTTATTTTGAATCATATTCCACCGGAATTTTTCTCCGGTTTTTTTTTTCAGTTACTACTTCTTTATTTCAATGTAAAATTACATACCCTGTACGGAGCACTCCATTTATGTAAATAATACGGCTAAAATAAAAAATCCAACTATGGATATTGAAATACTCTAACGAACGACGAGCGAAATCAGCTATTTACTTCCTGCCTAGCTGAAGAGTTCATCGAACTCGTCATCGCACTTGCCGTTTGCTACGTGCCTTTTGCCACGGTAACGTATGAGGAAATAAAACAAATTAAATTTATTGGATTCCCATTACATTCCTGAAATAATTTCTTGTACCAGTCATATTAGTATGATATACTGAATTCACCCCATCAGTTTGTGGAGGGCTGTCCCTTACACCATGTATTGGTAAGATTTTTAACTTTTTAACTATAGAGGAATAATTCCGAATACGACCGCAGGCGGCAAACAGCGGCGGCAAAGCCACCGTTGCAACTTTGCAACGATTTCCTAGAGTTGCATAGAAACCAAGTATCACTACGCGATGCGGTCTATCATTGCGACAGGACGTCCTTGCTGCTTTTGGAAATCATTCCTAAAGCAGCAAGGACGTAAGCTATCAAGCTTAGAAATTTATAAGTACTTTATGAATATTTTGTGATTAACCGGCTCTAAAAATCAACAGAGAAAACCTTAGAAAGGTTATGGGTATCACTTTTTTTCCAGTAATTGATTACACTTTTCATAACAGATATACTTCGCACGCTTACTTAGCCATCCCCTTCGCATAGAAGTACAATGAGAGACAAAAGAAAATCAATGAAAATTTTAGCCCTCCTTCATTGCAGCATGCACCACATCAATTTCAGCGCACACCTATACACCTTGAAACTCTGAAACGTCTTAACGACAAACAGATTAGACAGTCGTCACGTCACACGATAAGCGACGCCAAGGCCCACTCATCCGGTTGATGTAAATTGTGATTTGCATAAGCATTGCTTGACGCGACGAGAATTACTCCGTCTTGAGGATCCGGCGGTGTTGCAGGATTTAACTGATTTCATTTGGGCTTTATTGGTAGTAGTAATATTATTATTTTTTTTAACTTGTAAAAGTCACAGATTTTTTTTTTAATTACTGTGCTTCGGTATTTTTGTCTCCAAGTATAATTTGTGAGTTCTTCACAACCAATTGAATAATATTATACTTACTTTGTTTCATCGAGCAATTTAAAAGGGTATAAATAATATCTTCTTTTTTTCTCCAAGTGTAATTTTTGATATTCCTTACAATTTTATTCAGCCATGTGAACTTTTAATTTAAAACTTGGATAAATTAAAATAAGCATACAAGCGGATTTTATTGTAACACAGTTTTTGAAACTAAAACTTGTAGCAAAGCCTACTAAAACTATAAACATTTATTTCCCCCAAATAAAACAGGTATTTGAATGAAAACAAGCAACCCGATTTTACATCAAAATCAGAGCTTTAAAGATTCAATAGTTAGTAATAAAATATTTATAGTGAATAAAATGAAACAGTGAAAAACAATTAAAATCACACAGACACAAAATAAAATCCAGTGTTAAAATATTCCGAAATGGATCAACTAACAAAATACCTAGTGTATAATAGAACTCCTAAATGTCGAAATGATATGGACTATGATACTATCAAAGCGCAGAAGAAAGAGAGTGAGAAGCCAGGAGGAGTTATTGATAAGAGGCTGCGTCTTCTCTCTCCCGATCGAGAAAGTGATTATGAAGGTAAAGTATTAAGTTTAGTTGGTTTTCAGGGTACTGACTTAAAAAGTAATAACCGACCAAGTGCCAATCGGACTCGCGCATGAAGTTTTCCTTACCATCGTAGTAGGGGAGCCCCCTTTAATTTTATTTTTATTATTTGTTGTAATAGCAATAGAAATAGGAGGAGCTCGTGGCTAAATAATAACAGCCGCTCGGATCGATCTTTAGGTTAAGCCGTGCTTGCCTAGGTTGGTCTGTGGATGGACCACCTATTACATACCGAGTTTCCTCCGTGCCTTGGAAAGCACGTTAAGCCGTTGGTCCCGGGTGTCATTTGTAGATCTTTGACAGTCGTTAGGTAGTCAGTGGCCCAAAAAGTCTGACAACCAGTTTTACCAAGGGGTATCGTATTACCCAGTACTAACTGGGTTGTGGAGGTCAGATAGGCAGTCGCTCCATGTAAAATATTGGTATTCAGCTGTATCCGGTTAGATTGGAAGCCGACCCCAACATAGTTGAGAAAAGGCTAGGCAGATGATGATGATGAGCAATAGAAATACACATTCAGTGAAAATTTCAACTGACTTCCTATTACGAATCATGAGATACAGCCCGCTGACAGACAGACGGATGGACGGACGGACAGACAGCGGAGGCTTAGTAATAGGGTCCCGTTTTTAAACCCCTTTGAGTATGGAACCCTAAAAATGGAAATTGAAAATGATGACGAAAAAAAACACGTGATCTAATAAGATCACGTTCACGTTTTTACGCCCATAAAGTATTGCCCATGTTTAACCAAATACCCTGTAGAAGCGACGATTATTAGATGTTATTATAAGTACTACTATTTTTTTTACGCATTTAAGAAAGAAATAATATAAAAAAGTATAAAAAATATATATAACAAATAAAAAACAAAAAATTACAAAAAAAACTTAAAATCTAACCAACAAAAAAAAAAAAATTGTGTGACGCTGTGTGCCTCACGGCTGCGCCAAATAGGCCCAGTTCAGCAAAATGCCGGACAACTAGTGCCCGATGCTATTATGAATAGCATCGGGCACTAGGCCCGGTGCTATTCATACGCGATATGCATTCCGCGATTTCATAGTTTTATATTGTAAATAAGTTAATTTTAAGACCGCGGTATCGCAAAAGGGATACAATTGTAATAGTAGTGTAAGGGAGATTTTAATAAATAAATAAAAAAGTTGGGCTTCAGCTAAAAATAACTCTTGTAGATTAAAAAAAAGATTTTGTACCAAAGTTTCCATAATACTATGTTATGTATGTTATATTTCCGCGTATTCATTGCACGTAACCTTCGAAACACCTTCGTGGTTAACACCGTTTAGCAGTTCACTAAGATTGCTTTAATTTGGATTCTTGGTTTTGATACTTGGATGTGTGCTAATTTTGTTTTTTAAAACGAAAATTAGAAACTTATTTTTCTCAATAATTATCAAAAATAATGTACTTGGCGTGTACGACTTACGGCATTTCATAGGAAACTTTCAAGTCCTTTTTTTCAAAATGAGTGAACCGATTTTAATGAAACTTCATACGCATAAGCCGGATACATAAGTCTAAAAAGTTAATAGAGAACATTTTCGAAATGTCTTTAAAAAAAAAGATTATTGGTAATTTCTGTTTCTATGGAAGAACTAAAATCGATTTAATTTAGCTGTAACACTATTTTTCGAAAATGTTCTCTGATAACTTTTTAGACCTGTCTCCTGCTTATGCTTATGAAGTTAAGTTAAAATCGGTTAAGACATTAAAAAAAAAAACTTAAAAGTTTGTGTGAAATGCCGTAAGTCGTAAACGCTCTTAACTATCTGAGAAGGGATTAAGAAATCGCTTAAAAATACTATAATTAAACTAGCTTATCCCGCGGCTTTAAACGCGTGGAGCTCGGTAATGTCTCACGGGATCGTACTACCGGCATATAGGTATCCAATGTGTTAATCTAGGTAATAAACTATTTATTTGCCAAATTTCATCCAAATCCGGTCAGCAGTTTTTGCATGAAAGAGTAACAAACATCCATCCATCCATCCATCCTCACAAACTTTCGCATTTATAATATTAGTAGGATTTTCCTGCCAACGATGGATGGACTATGTAAATACTGATATGGCTTGAAAGGACTAGGGACCAGGGTGACCAGCTGACGGCTTATAGAGAAATATAGAAAGAGAAGACATGCTGCGCTGAATCCAAATAAATTGAAATACGGTCAAGAAAGTAACGATGATAACTACGGTGACCTTTCATCATCATCTGCCTAGCCTTTTCCCAATTATGTTAGGGTACGCTTCCAGTCAAATCGGAAGCAGCTAAATACCAGTATTTTACATGGATCGACTGCCTATCTAACCTCTACAACCCATTTAGTACTAAGTAAGACGATACCCCTTGGTAAGACTGGTTGTCAGGCTTTTTGTGCCACTGACTACCTGTAACGACTGTCAAAGATTTACAAATGACAGCCGGGACCAACGGCTTAACGCGCTTTCCGAGGCACGGGAGAAACCCGATATGTAATGAGTGGTCACCCATCCACGGAACAACCAAGGCAAGCACGGCTTAACCTAAAGATCGATCCGAATGGCTGTTATTATTTAGCCACGAGCTTCTCTGCAACGGTGACCTATATCATCATCATCATCTGCCTAGCCTTTTCCCAACTATATTGAGGTCGGCTTCCAGTCTAACCGGATGCAGCTAAATATCAAAAACACAAAATATCAACTTAAAGACAGATAAAGTCAAACGTTACACAGAACTCAAGATCTTTAGACTCAAACGCTGGAAGTTTATGCTTATCTTCTCGATTAGTTTGATGAATGCATAACTGCACACTTTGTAGAGGTTTGGAGTGAGGAGTAAGAAACAAGCGATTAAATAATAAAAGCTTAACTTTAAAATACCCAATCATAGCCAAGAATACTCACGATCAAGTAGCTATCCAAACAAAAAAATCGAAATCAAAATCGATTCATCTGTTTGAGAGCTGTTTTAGAACGTTTGGGTTAATGAAATAATTTTGGTTCGTCAAAGGTGCAGTTTACCATTGTTTTATTCGCAAAAACATATTTATAAGTTACTAACGAACCGCCCCTGAATTGCATGGTGTAAGTACTTGTTACTTACTTGCTTGCTTGATACTTTACTTGATAACTGTAATAAAACAAATTCTCTCAATTTAGATGAAAATCAAATCAAAATCCGCCGTGGACTTTGTTTAGACAGGACACGAAAAGTCAATTTGCTTTATAATAAATGTAAACGGTATTAAATACGCAAAGCCATACTTCATCGCTTTTTTTTTTTTAAATAAGGCAGATCTTCAGTTTGATCCCAGTTCCGTACATGAGGACCAATTTCCGCTTTCAGTCATACACTTGTAAGCATCCAAGTTTATGAGTACATTTTCGCCAGTGAAGTCATCGGCTTAGTTAGCTAATTGCCGTCTAACACAGTGCTACTTGGTGTGATCAACATGCAGGACAGACCAAACAAAAATAAAGAACGAAAAGGTAGGAGAGTTATAACTAGAGCTAAAAGTACTAAACGTTTTGCAATAAAGAAAGAAACAATGAAGCCAATTAGTTACAATTATCATTAACACTAGAAACGGGATAAAAAAATAAAAAAAAAAAACAATAATAAAAATAATCGGCAACATTGGGAACTCAAAACAAACAGTAAACATGGTAAATATCACGTTTCTAGTGTTAATGATAATGTTAGTGAAATTAATTATAATTGGGAAAGTCCTCAATTTCATGCAAGAAGTGAAAATGGGAAGAAAATGTAAAATTTTTCGTCAATACAAAAAATAAACGAATGTGAAAAGTAAAATACAGCTCGAACCAATTTTAAATCTCTAAAACCTTCACTCCTAAAGACTGAAAAAGATTTAGCACCAAAAGTTGTTTTCCGAATCCCAAAAACTCACATACAAAAAAACTGACAAGCAAAGAATGGAACATCGTATATCAACATAGAAAACAATTCTAAAATCCTATCGAACGTAACGGTATTTTTTTAAATCGTTCCCGACGCCATTTTAAAATATGGCCGCGCCATATTATGGCTCGGGTACACGAACACACGCTCGATATTGGCGCCAAAAATAAAATATTAATTTCCTATAAGGTCGGTAGGTGGCACGGTGGCAACCGATAATAGTGATGTTACCTACAACATACCATGTTTGGTCTAGGATTTATGGATGATATGATAGGTTTTTATACTTTAAGTTTTAAGTCAAAACCATTGTTGGTTGAACACGGGTAACTTAGATTTATTTTTTCTTTCGTTCCATTTTAATCTTCTGTGAGTTTATAGAACCCTTTTTTCGTTTTAGCCAGATCTTCGTCTGAATTATAATTAGATTTTAACTTAGGAACTACTGAAGGAAAAAAAAATACTTACCCTTGCTAGGATTCAATCATTTTTGCTGTAACATTTACCATATCTGATAGATGGTTTCCATACAGTTCCACATTCTCACCAATACCAAGATCTGCTTTTTATCTCGGTAGTACGATCCCGTGGACAATTACCGAACTCCACGTGAGCGTAGCCGCGGGCATGAGCTAGTAATAAACAACTATCTTGCTTGTTGCATTGGTAACAAATTAATTAATATTTTCATGACCAACCTGTTCCTCCATTTATCCATCATGTCCTTGTCATCAAACAGCCATAATGATTCCTTCGATTCCATTCATAGCTGTCATTGTTATTATTTTACTATTTTTCTGCCTTTTCTTTTTTATAATACTATTGCTCTAAGACCACAGTTTTTTTTTAATGTTACATAGTACCTCACTAAGCTTTCTTATCATAACTGCAGTTTCTATAACCTTATCAAGATTTGTTACTGGCAGAAATATTTCACTTTTTCGTGTGCTTTTCTTTGTGAAACTGCCTCATCCACCGACACACTGTTTTATTTAACACATAGGTACAGCCCCAGTTTATCTACATTATAATGTGCAAGGGAACGGCATGAAGCAAATGCAACCATTTCCAAACAATCACCTACGGTGGTTTGACGTGCATTATTTCTGCATCATTCTATTACATTTGTGAACTTTGTGCTGTTGTGTTAAGAACGGTTTTCGTTTGCCAACGGTAAGTTTTGTGGTTTCTGATTGTGGCTTTTATTGATATTTTGCTCAATTTGATTGGCTGACACCATGATGGGGAATGATTTTAAATTGGGTGCCCAAATTGTTTATAGGTTTATGTAGAAACATTTATTTCAATATTCGTTCAAAAGCTTTTCTAGTTTACTGAAAACATAATTATTTCTTTAAACCCCAAACCTTCGATTGTAATGTTTTGTTTATCTTTTATCTATCAAATCATTGTTTTAAAAAATAATGGCCCTTTTAACTTTTAATAGACTGTGCAAAATGCACTGCAATAAAATATTTTTCTATTATTGTAGCATTTTGGAACAATGCTTCGAACCAATCGGGAAGGTGTTGTGGCTTCATTTGAAGGTAAATTACACATTATTACAAAACAAAATCAGATGAAAGAAAATGTTTCCAAGACAACCAAAAACTTTCAAATTCAAGAAAAATAAGCTTACACTTACTTAAACTTACATAGCAAGGAAACATAAAATATAAAGAATTCTTATTATTCAGCACAGTAGTATGTGTTTGGCTTAGAAGGAAGGAAGCCGGCATGTCCCAGAACCAAAAATACGACGATATGTGATGTCTACCAATCCGCACTGGGGCTGCGTGGTACATTATAGGCCATTCCCTCTCACAGAGAGGAGGCCTGTGTCCCAGCAGTGGGAACATTATCGGCTGATTATGCTCATGCTTATGTGTTTGCTTAAATCGGTACTGTCACATATTTCATTGAACTTATTTTAAAAAAACGTTTCTGTTCTACAATTTGAACTAATCGTTTCATTATAACTACGCACATACCGTAATTTCTCTATTATTACCATCTTCAATTATTAACTTCAATCATTTCTAAGTCATATGTCTGCCATGTCTATGACTGACATGTAATTTAAAATCTTTGTTAACGGTGCTAGAGAATATAGGGTTGAAACACATTCTTCCTTATTTGCGTCCATTGGCTGAATCGTAATTCTTCATCATCATTTTCTTGCCCTTATCCCAATTCATTTGGGGTTGGCGCAGCATGTCTACTTCTTCCATACTTCTCTCATTCTCTTCTTCTCCCATTGGATGAATCGTAATTATTTACATTATTTGTTTTGTTAGTTTTTTTACTTCATCTCAAATGAAACAAATAATTCTTTTAGACTGTGGCCAATCTATTTCCTTTTCATTTGAACATCTTTTAACATTACATACTTGATTGGCTGACAGTCACTCTTCTATGTCTATTCTGTGTAGTATACCTTTATTTTCTCAAGAAAACTTCCAGAGAAAATCAATCACATTATTTAGTTTTAATTCTGCACATACAACATCTAAACTTTGTTCATTTTTAGATTTTGAAAATATTTAAAATCATGACTTATTTCTGATAACTCATCACAAACAAATGCATAGCCATCCATCATGTCAACACCTACAACTTTATCGTTTTAACCAAAAAAACATGCAACTTTACGACTTCTGCATCTACCTGTACTTCCACACTATTGCAGCCTTCAATAGCCAATATATGGCTTTTGTCTGTTTAACCTTGAACGAGCGTGTGGCACGAATACAATTACTTCAGCTATTTCACACTATATACCAAAGTGAATACCTTTCTGCATTCAACAGTATTGTTTTGTTTGCCTTCTGTGGTATCGGTACCGGTTTCCACTTCCTAACGTGTCATGTTGTTTTTTTTTTGGATTTAACTCAAAAAATACTTTCGAAAAAAACTGAAAGGAACTAGTGATAATCAAAAAAAAACAGCTTCTTCACTAATTGATCCGAAAAGGATTAAATACTTCAACTAACTCGTTAAAAATAATTATTAGAAAAGAATTCTGGTTTTTTATTTACAAGTCTTTTAAAAGTAATCTCTATCCGTAAAGAACACGACAGAAAAACTTTTATTTTCAGTATTTTGTAAATACAATAGTTTTACATTTCAGTAAATCAAATTGTGTCATGATAAATTGACCAATCAGCTTACTGCATTCAAAATTCATCAGCCGTTTTCGATATATTTAAATAAATACCAATATTGAATACTCCAATAAAATTCTAATTAATCAGTGAATTGCAGTATTATTTATTTAAAAGTAAGTTCAATAGTTTATGAAGAGCTCAATTTCGAACATCAACAAAATGTTGTTCATTACATTCTAACTACGATAAACTTCAACCAATTCAACAAGGAAAACAATTTACCCCGTTTCAAGTATTCAGCTAACGTTACTCAGTACCAAAAGTTTGCGTCCAATTTCATTGGACTTGAAGAGTCGGCTTGTTGCCCTCGTTATCCGAGAGTGGACTTCAACTTGTCAAGATCTGTTGCTACTGGACACAGGAGAACCCATGAGTGCCTCACAGCACTATCTGTATTTCCGCTACCAGACTCAAGACGGTATACGAAGGAAGGGCGTGCTTGGTACCTCCCAGGAGGAGTATTATGGTGGGATTTTATATTTTTAGTATTGTTCCTATATTATATTATTTATAATTACTAACCTAGCATTTTTATCTAGCTTGAAGAAATGTATCCCATTAGATAAGTGTTTTTTTTTTTCGGTTCGTGAGGAACCTAGCATGCCTGTGAGATATTTCTCGACGGCATTTAAAGCTAAGTCAGGCCCATGGGCGGCATAAAAACTCTGACACCAGGTTAGGCACTAACCACACGATAAAGAAGTGATTAGGAGCCAATTTCACCAAAAAAAACTGAACGATTAGCACATGTAAACCGCTTTCAAGGTCACACTGACAGCTCTTGAAAGCCGTTTAGTTATGCCAAACTCGTTCTGTCTCATAAGTGAAATAAATAGAATTTCGCCTTAAGTCTTTCATGTGTCTCCATATTAATAGTTTTAGAAGCAAAATAGTAATTTTTTGATGTTTTTAACAAAAAAAATACTTTTGTACATTTATATAAGATCCCATTAAGATAGATGGACGAATTTTAACACAGCATTTAATATGTCTTACCAAAGATATCCAAGCAAAAAAACACTGAAGAAGTGTTTTTATTTTGACCTAAAATAGTAAATTGCCGGCACTCTAGAATAAACACATCCATTATGGGTAGGTACTTGCACTCGCACATTTCGTAGTATCAGAATTATGAGATAACAAAGACATGAATGAGTTTATGCATTGGGTAACCAACATTTTTAGTGTGTTTTCGTTAGCTGTTTTTTTTGTTGTTGTATCTAATGCGTTATTCTTATTTTTTTACCATTGTCTTTATTTTGGTGGTCTGAATGATTTCTAAAAGTTTGTCTATATATTTTAATGGGACATTATATATATTTTTGATTGTTTGAGAAATGTACTCTCATTCTTTAAAAACGCTCCAGCTGCAAATCTTCCCACGGATGTCATGAATAAATCGGATGTTGCGGTGTTCGTAAACAATGACTTGCGAAGCTAAAAACAGGGACCCCCGATTTTTGCAGTCATGCAAAAACATGTTTGGGTGAATTATATTGTATTTTGCATTGCGTCCAGTTTTCTTTAATCTGGTGTAGTAAACGGCTACTTAATAGTTAAGAGGCCATTAAAACGTAGACTAATCTTGCCGCTAAGTTTAATTAGGCAACTATTTATCGTCTCCTAAATCGAAGTAATGTACTTATGAATAATAGTTCTATTATTCATACCTATATTACTACTAATACTAACTACATTTATAGTAATAAAAATATTACATAATTCCCATATTTTTATCTCTGTGCTTCTTTAGTCAGATTTCATGAATATCCCTAGAAAATTCGCTTACAAACACAAAATATACCTACGTATAAGGGAACGAGCGAACGCTGCTCAGAATAATTTAAATCCCTACATCCAATTTATTTACAGTCACTTGAAGACTTCTCTCAGGTCAAGATCAAAATAAATGAAGACAAATTGAGGTACTCTAAATTCGATTGGATCCAATTTTGGTCCTTTGATACGGAAAAACGTTAGGGGACTGTAACTATGTAAATTCCTGAAGATATTTTTTCATTTATTTGTTATTCCTAAAAATAAATTCGTCTTATCATTCTACTCGGTAATTGATGGGCTCAAGCATTACCTTGCGGAAATCTATTGTGACATTTTTCTGAGGGTAATCCAAATTCCTAAGGTTTCTATCTAGCACTAATGGCCTTATTTTTTTTGTAAAACTCAAAGGATAATTTGTCTAGTGTATTGGTAATTGAAGAAGACATCAAAAAGGAAAGTAACGCTGAATATTATTTCAGAAAATAATGCAACGTCATTGTTTATAACAACGGAATACGAAAATAAAACAATTTCCCAAAAACCTTAGCAAAAATATGAAATCATAAGATGCTACCGTCCATTTTATTTACTCTTTTTTTCCTAAATTCGTTCCAAGTAACGGAGGCAGCAAGAAAATCTGGTAAGAAACCTTCGTAATTGGAATGTATTGTGATCCTAACAATGGTTCAGCTAACAGGATCCAAAGGGGGGTCCATTTATATGAGAAAGTAAGGATTTGTTGGACAGGTATGGGAAGAAAGGGCGATTCTTGAATACCTTTGAAAATTACGAATATTGCTAGTGATATTCGCTAAATTGTTATTTTCCTGGATTACATGATAGTTTATGTAATGTGACATAAGATGGAAGAATATTGAAGATATTCAGGGTAATGAATCAAGAATAAGTTCCGTGTCTCGGAAAGAATCTTTAACAGCCGTAAAGGATAGTTAGAAGCGCGAAAGTCTGACAATCATTAGCCGACCCAAACATAGTTGATGGGAATATGGTAGCAATGATCTTGTGTCAAGAATGAGTTTCCCATAAAAAGTATTGAGTTATACCATTTATTAATATAACAGCTTGTTCTCGATTATTATATTAAAACATTTAAAATTATAGATTGAAATCTATTTTTTGTAATACCAATCGCTGTAAAATTTTTACAGCTCCAAAATATTTCAATCCCAAATACCACAGACAAAATCGAAAGCTGTCAATGTAGAAGCAAAGGAATGAAACTATAAATCCTTTTCAGAGCGCGTTCTGTATGCCAGGAACAAGTTATTGAATGGAGCTAGACCAGCTGTGGTCGGTGGGAAGCCGATAACAGACGAGTTAGCAACCGTGAGTATTTTGTTGATGTTCTGAGGGCCTAGAACAAAAAGGTGGCAATCAATTTCAAAGCTTTTCTTTGACATAATTATAGAGCTTTTCTTTGGGGTCACGTCGGTGTCACCAGTATAGGGGTATAAAGAATAGGGTGTAAAGTTTTTCATCCCCCATAGACAAGAGACAATCCTTCGAAAAGGCATTGTGCCTGGTGGCCTACTGCCCGACAGCTGCTGTCGGGTTTATCTATATAGTTTTAAGTTGCGGATAACTTTAATAGCATGATTTAGAATTTTGATGTTAGTTCTTCATTTGTGTCATAGAGGCGTTGTAGTACTTTTTGTACTAAGTTGCTGTAGTACTGTAGTGCCGCTACAAGTTTAATAAATTTCTGACGTTACTCTCATCGATATCAGTGATAGAATGTCATTTTGTCCAGCGCCTCTGGTCTTTTTTGATGATTTTTTTTTTGCTACCGTAGGGTTCTCTTGCGTAAACATGATATTTATCCTCGACACGAAAATATTCGTGGTACTGAAAATACTAGACAACATTGATCTATCTTAAATGCATCGCTAATTAGCCTTTATCATCTTCTTCGCAGGAACTCCGCGTCACGTGCTTCAGCTCTGCTTCGTGTCCACCTCGAGGAGAATGGATCCGTACTCCTTTGATGATGAGGCCACCTGACCAGCCCCTCGGCTATGGACTTGCTGCCCCGAGGAATGGAGCTAGGTACAATTTTATTATCATTTCGTTTATTAATTTCGATACATAAATTAAATTATGTTTTGAAATATGAAAAAGAAATTAATAACATTTGAATTATAAAAAAAATTAGTCCACGGGTATCAGTAACAGGGTCCAAGCTACCGAGGTGAAGGATCCAGCGAGAGGAACCTCTTCACAATTCGCGCCCAGAAATGTGACTCCAGCGGAGGCGCCCGTCGAGCCCGTCGTGTTTTCCGAGGCACGGAAGAAATTCGGTATAAATGGATGGTTAGGGTCACCCATCCACAGACTGACCTTGGCAAGCGCTGCTTAACCTTAAAGATCGACCTGTGCGGCTATTATTATTTAGCCAGGAACTGTTCAATTAAGACGAAGTCTGATCAATTTTATTACAACATAGTTTATGTTTATGAACAGGTCTTTGCTGTCTGCTCTGCAGGCTCACGTGATCAAGTGGTTGCTGTTCGATTCTAGGCCACAGACTAAGGATAATAAGTGCGATGTGCCACCAGACACGTGAGTAGAATGATAGTGGTTTTAGAAATACATTACCGACTTTTAGGAATTTCTCAATAGCAGCCACATAGTCTAGACTTGTGCCTGGTTGATGGCAATAGTTTCGCCCCCTAGTACGTGAGACTTAAACATAACTAGCGGAATGTGGTTTTACTAATGTCGATACACCTCTGCCTTACCCTTCGAGGATTACTCGCATGATGTTATGTACACCTACTTCTACAGTTCACCCCTGATTCTGCATCACCGTCAAATCACAAGGATCTATACTATAGTTGTTATAAGACTGCTTTTAAGTTGCTGCCACTGACAAGTCTGTTAATTTCACAATGATCTTTGCTGTTGTTACTCATATGTTCTGCAATTAGAAGTAAGTAAATAAATTCAAATTTATTTATTCCCTTATACAACATAATACTGACGGGTTTAACAGCGGGTCCTGAACTAGGCACAGCCTGTATCTTAGTAACCCAGATACTACATTAAGTTAAAAATTTACAATGTTCTGCTCCCGCAAGAAATATAACTTAGATCAATAAGCAAAATGTGATTACAGAAAGAGAAAAACCTAATAATTAATAACACCGAAAAAACGGTTCCTGTAAAAGTAATTTTAAATTAGTGTTTTTACCCAACTATCATTATTTTTTAATGTTGACTTTCACCAGAATGCTCATTAAAAAAATACCGACTTCAAACGCCTGAAATAATCCTTTTTTTAAAACCTCAAAGCCTCTGGAAACTGATCAATCCGTCACTATGTCATGATACAAGCAAAATCCTGTTACAAAATATTAATCACACGAGCGTTCGAGAACCCAATACTCTCGATAACATCAATTTTTTAATAATAAAAAAGCAACAAAACAATATCATCTATCACATAAAAATGTACCGCCAACATTGTTCTAACCCAGAGGCGTTACTATAAAAATTACTGGCGTTTCCTTTCATACTCATGCCTTGGTTATAACAAACGATGCCGCCTGGAACTACGCTGAAATCTGTACTGAAAAAGCGGTTATTTTGACGACCGAGATATAAAAAATATTTACGTCTTATTCGATATCGAAGATTTATACTTCTGCAGATCTTTGGTAGCCTGTGCCAATTTAATGTGCGAAAAAAGTGTTGGTTTTACGAGACTATTTTTTTCTAGATTTATTAGGTATTTTCTTTTTTGATACTAGCGTAGATACGCACTCAAACCGACACCCACGCTGCGGGATGGGCGGCAGCTCCTCATCTCCCTCTCCCTTTAGGCAGCTTCACAGTTTCGCAGAAAAACGTCACCGCATCCCAGGACTCTGCGTTGCCAACCATTGAGTGAACTGCGATCGGCAGGGACGGGGCATCTCTCACTTTAGGCCCCCCAGATTGGGAAGCAACGTTGATAGCGCGCCCACCGTACTCGTAAACTTGGGCACCAGCCACTGTAATTGAGTCCCAAGTCCCGAAGTCCCAACGGCTGTCGAGCACCAATTCTAGGTACTTCATGATTGACTCGACAGCGATCGAAGCCACTCGATCACAATGTGTGACCACAGCGGCGTCGCTCGTCGGGGATCATGGAAAGCCATGGCCTTCGATTTGTTGAGGGCTCACAACCTGTGTGACCGCAGCCGTAGCCAGTAACGTTGGCTCCCCGTACGAGCTCCACCAAGCCGTGACCAGCGTGTCATCCGCATAGCACGTCAGATTCACCCCCGGAAGGAGGTTGCACCCCCAAACCCAGTCGGATCCGATGTTACACAGGAGAGGGCCCAGAACCAAGCCCTGTGGAACACTGACTATATTCCAATCCTAGATCTAGTTTTTGCGGTACAAAACTTGATATTTTTGTAAACAAAATTTCTGTGGGTATATTTAGACTATTTTAGCAACAACCCGCTATATTTATTAAGTCTGGATTAAACCGCACACAAATAAACAAATACTTTCTACTAAGAAATCTATATCAACCGTATTTACGTAAAGTGAATTCTTTGAATAAAATGTGAGATTGCTACAAAACCCAATTATTGCTAATTTAATTGGGCAGCCTATTGATTTACCACTAACAAACGGTTAGTCATTGTGAGCTTAAAATTTTAACTTACAAACATTTAAACCGTATGTATTAATTGGCAATATTATTCCATAGTAATTGGTATGGATTATAATTATATAAACGTAGATAGTTGATTTTGAACAACCAATTGAGCTACTGATTGTATTAGTTATTTCAAATAATGTCTACGTGTTTGTGTTAGATTTTAGTTTAATTAATTTTGAATAGTTATATTTGGATATTGAAAATTGATTAAAAATAAATTTCAGTTTCAGAATTTTGTCAGTCAGAAAATAGTTTGTTAGTGCGCGTCATTCTATTATTTTTAACGTAGGCTGATGGAGTGAATTCATTAAAATTCAGGTAATAATTTAAAATTACTTACATAAATATTTTAAGGATATAAAGTTGATTCCCGGCTGAAGAACTATAGGCCCATCTCACTTCTAAGCCATGTCTACAAGTTGTTTTCAAAAGTCATCACGAATCGTCTCGTACGCAGGTTTGACGATTTTCAGCCTCCCGAACAAGCCGGATTCCGAAAAGGCTTTAGCACCGTAGACCACATACATACGCTGCGGCAGGTTATACAGAAGACCGAAGAGTATAACCTGCCTCTCTGTTTGGCGTTTGTGGACTACGAGAAGGCCTTCGATTCGATTGAGACTTGGGCTGTACTGTAGTCTCTCCAACGGTGCCAAATTGACTATCGGTACATCGAGGTGTTGAAGTGTTTGTACAAAAACGACACCATGTCAGTCCGACTTCAGGAACAGAACTCGGAACCTATCCTTCTGCAGCGAGGTGTGAGACAGGGAGACGTCATATCTCCGAAACTGTTCACCGTTGCACTGGAGGATGTCTTCAAGGTTCTGGACTGGAGAGGGCTAGGCATTAACGTCAATGGCGAGTACATCTCTCACCTTCGGTTTGCCGACGATATAGTGGTCATGGCTGAGACCATGGAGGACCTCAGTACTATGCTCGATGACCTCAGTAGAGTTTCCGGAAGAGTGGGTCTTACAATGAACAATGAACATGGACAAAACCAAAGTCATGTTGAATGCCCATGTTTTGACATGGAAAGAAAAAAAAAAAACCACACCACTATATTGTAGATAAGGCGTAGTCGACGTAGCCCCGCTGCGCGGGTCTCCTATTTCTATTTGCAGGGTTTAAAGTAACCTAATACGAAGGGGATTCCGGGGTCTTAGTTCCGTCCTATCAAGATCGGAGACTCTTCACTCGAAGTTGTAGACGATTATGTCTATCTGGGACAAACGATCCAGTTAGGTAGGTCTAACTTCGAGAAAGAGGTTAATCGTCGAATCCGACTCGGCTGGGCAGCGTTCGGGAAGTTGCGTGGTATCTTCTCGTCCAACTTACCGCAGTGTCTCAAGACGAAAGTCTATGACCAGTGTGTGTTGCCAGTGATTGAGTGACAGACGGGACCGAAACGTGGTCGCTCACAATGGGCCTCATCAGAAGGCTTAAAGTCACCCAAAGGGCAATGGAGAGGGCTATGCTCGGAGTTTCCTTGAGTGATCAAATCAGAAATGAGGAAATCCGTAAGAGAACCAAGGTTACCGAAGTAGCCCGAAGAATAGCCAAACTTAAGTGGCAGTGGGCAGGGCATATTGCTCGCAGAACGGATGGCCGATGGGGCTGGAAAGTTCTGGAGTGGCGACCGCGAACTAGAAGACGTTGCGTTGGAAGGCCTCCCACTAGGTGGACCGATGACCTGGTAAAGGTTGCGGGGATCCGCTGGATGCGAGACGCACGGGATCGGTTAATGTGGCGACACTTGGGGGAGGCCTATGTCCAGCAGTGGACGTCTTTCGGCTGAAATGATGATGATGATGATGGTGAAAGTTGATTTAAAATGAAGTTCGTGGATAACGGCATCACTCACTTTTTAATATTCCAATTAGTATTTTGAAGCAAGTGTAATAGTTGACCTGGAAATCGGAATATTCTAGAAGAAAATCGGAAGATTTTTGGGTCAGCTAGTTCAAAATATGTTTATGCATACTGCTGATTACCTAACAAGTTTTTGAACTAAATATCATCATCAATATTATCGTCTTTATTCTCCTGTCCTTATCCTAATTAATATGGGTTCGGCGCAGCATGTCTTCTTCAATACTTCTCTATTACTCGCCATCTCAGCAGTCATCTCCAGTTTTAAAGTTTAAAGTATCGTTCCTCATAATAACCCTTAAATTCCTTGCGCAAAGGCATACAGCATAGCTTCAAAATGCCGATCATAATTCTCGAGAACACCACGTGTTTTGGCATAAATCTGCACTATGCATCTTCGAACAATATTTTAGTTCAAATGGTCGATTTTATGGTCTCACCATCGCTGTATATTTCAAATACACTGTGTATAATGGTTGCAAAGGATATTTTATTGTAATTGTCTGTTGTTTTGTGGATATAAGAATGACTTTAGGAAGATATCTAAATTTTAAGTCTTTTTGTGAAACGTAACGTAACGTCCTTTAATGTGCTAAAAAATTGTAGCAATTGTTATCCGATTCCGAATCATTTAACCAAACACTAATTTAAGAAATAAATAAAGAATCCGTTAGTATTTTAATTAACAACTTAGGTATCACATCATCAGGCATAATATAATGTTCATTTTGCTGGGTCTCATGAATATTTCCTCCAACGTTTTGATATCAGTGGTGGGGAAATAAATAAAAGAGAAATTATTAATGGGGCAAACAAAAATTTAATTGGCGACCAATATACTGAATGGGTGACTATTGTACTAAGTTAAGTAACTATTTATCCGTTCATTGCGGCAAGGAGAATATAGGAAGCAAGAGCGAGCGAAGGCTGAGAGAGACTTGTGGCACCCCGACTCGGACAGGTTAGGTTCGAAGGGGATGGCGGGGTCTAGTGAGCGAGTGAAGTGAGCGAACTAAGACCCCGGAATCCCCTTCGTATTAGGTTACTTTAAACCCTGCAAATAGAAATAGGAAACCCGCGCAGCGGGGCTACGTCGACTACGCCTTATCTACAATATAGTGGTGTGGTTTTTTTTTTTCTTTCTTTCCATGTCAAAACAGAAATATAGTGGTTAATAACCTTGTTTTAGGTTTTTTTCAGAGTATCTTGAATTATCACACTGATAGTATCGAACTGATTGAATTTCACTGTAGCTGCCAACCTATTATTTTTTCTGTCCATTTTAATTATTTTTAAAATTATAAATCAGATTAGTTTGTCGCCGCGTTTAACATATGCCTAAATAAAAGATACAAATAAGAGATAAAGAACAAATTATACACGGATGAAACGCTCCTAATATTATTTCAAGAGAATAACAAAACAATATTCCGTTTTAAATAATTACGAAACATTTCGAAATAATTTGTTATCAAACTCGGATTACACTAGCAATATTATAATTTATTGTAATCGCTAAAAGATCTATTGAGAAATTTATCGTCTCCTCTCATCCCGAAATAAATCTGTTATGATTAATCATTTTACTTTATCATAACTTTTATGATAGCTTATGATTATAAAAATGTTCGTGAAAAATTGCGGACATTAAATAAATTGTGTAAAACATTTCGTATTTTCGATAATGGCGTAATATTTTCTCGTTTTATTTTTGTGTGACAAAGTTTGAAATCATGAAATGTGCTCTCATCATATAAAAAATACAGTTTACTCTGAAAAGAGTGAGCTGAGACATCCCACTTGGAACGATCCACAGGATTTTTATCATGAGTGATCGAGACAATGCCATCCAAATGTGTTATCAACGAAACAAATACGTGAAAATTTTTTGAAGCGAATCTAACGATTTAAATCTCAGTTGTGTAACGGTTTACGATAACCACTAAAATTGTGGTTATTATCTGTAATTTACCTACAAAGGATGATAGCACGGTCCTTGAAAATTACTCAATAAATACACATTATCAGTGTTATTCTTCTTTATAACCACTTACAAATTGTACTACACTTAAACTATGAAAACACTTTTATTGCTACGAAATAAGACACAATTTCAAAGTCATATTTTCACCATAGACGTATGCAATGATAACCGCTTTTTGTGTATTTAGTCACCCAAGGGCCTCTGACTTGGCTTTATAGCATCGATAAATATCTCTCAGGCATGCTGATTTCCTCACGATGTTTTTCCTTCACCGCAGCAAGTGATAATTATTCAATACGCACATGAATCCGAAAAATCAGAAGTGCGTGTCTTGGGTTCGAACGGTCCAACGAGTCCAAGTGTAACACCACTAGGTTGTCACTGTTATTAAAAATAGCTTATTCGATAGTGAAAATAAGCAAGACGGAGGCGGGCTGTCTTCCTAGATACATCTCGATACACATTCAAATATCACACATGAAATATCCAAAAAAAATACACTCACATCAAAAACTAAAAGGTATAAATAAACAAAAAAAACAGCATAAATATACCCAAATCGTCTGCTTAGCCTTTTCCTATTTAATGAAGAGTAGCTTCTTGTGATGTACCTAGGAAGACAGCCGCGATTACATCATGCTTACTCTCAATTATTTTCAATATCGAATTAGCCAACGCCTAGCCTACGCCTACCTGAACTCCTCTACAACTCAATTACTGCCAACCATACCTTGTTAGTCAAGTATCGCCACTCACGAAGAATATTTCCGTACTATCCAGGTACCTTCGACCATCAGAAGAGCGTCAAGAGGAAGCTCTCTGGCGTGCCTGCAGTGAGGTTATCTGGCGTTGTGGAGGCGGCGGCAACACTGGCCAGGCTACCGTGGAGCCGAAGGCTTTGGTTGCGCTGCCCAGTGATAACAACTATGTGCAGCATAGCTCGGCGTATTATCAGGATGGGGTTACCGAGAAGGTATTATATTGTTAATTTATTTTTTCAAAAATAAGTTATAGCGTTGAGCAGACTATGGACAATTTGTCAGTGAACCACTTGAAACTACCAATGGACGTCAACCAATGGATTAAAAAACAACACAACAACCAGACTAAAGGATTTTATATTTTGGTAATTTATGTCCTAGTCTGTCAGAAATTAGTAAATTCCTACTGTCAGAACTAATGAGTCCATACGGAGGAACTCTTCGTCATCAAACAGCATTTCACAATCTGCCTGGAGCGTGACCTCAGCTTTTTCGGGCCTATTATGCTTTTGCCTAGGCACTTTCTGGAAAGGTTTGTGATACTGGGCCGGGCAGAAGGTAAATACGCGCAAGGCAGAGCACCGGCAAGATGGTCAGACGCGATAAAGAAGGCTGTTTGAGGCAGTAAGTACCGAGCGGTACACACAGCAGGAAACCAAATCTGGTCATACGTGGTCAGTGATCCTCAGCAGTGAGGGACTGACGAAGAAGAAGAGATGTTCGACAGACCAATTAATACTGATAAAGTTGGTAGTTTTCGCTAACACTAAATAAAGGCGCTCTGTTAGATAAAATTTACGACGCGCGGCGACTCAAAGCGCGTCGAGAGTTGTATTTCAAAAGTGCAAAACGTTAAGGCATTAATTTAGGTGCCACTTAGTGTTAGTGAAAACGCCATCAGCCAACTATGGACTATCACTTATCTATTTCTGTACTCATTCGGTGAAATTATATGGCTCGTATTAATTATAATGTCACATTTTTGTGCGTTTAGTTTTCAAGATTAATAAAATTATTTTGTGAACTAAAAAATAAATGACCTACTAATTAGCAACCTCTTCATTGATATTAAAATAAGGACAGCTCTAAGCCAATTAGTTATTTCAAGTAAAGATAAATGATTGCGAGATTTTAATCAAATTAAAAACAAAAAGCTCGTTAAAAATGAACAGTATCAACAAATTAGCAGTCAAAGCCGATTTAACAGAATCTGCAATTAATTTTACTTAAAGCAGATAATGTTTCAAAGGCACTGTTCAAAATGACAATGTTTAAAAATAAACCTTTAAAATGTTTTCAGCTTCAGTTTATTTTCAGAAGTTTTCATGAATTAAATTCTCTTGCAAGCTGCACATTTTCGAATTCACGACTTTGGAGGATCTCCAAATATTTTTGAAGCGGTATTTATATTTGGTGAGTGATATTTTTATATGAGAATGCATATAAAGACATTTTAAGTCAAGTGCGTAATATTACTTTATCTTTGACAGTTTCAAACCGAAGATGGTATTGGAGCTTTGCTGTTGCTGTATGCATGTGTTTTGTCAAGAGGATTGGATAAGTAAGACGTTTCGTATTTGCTCTAAGAACATTTTTTCGCAGTAGCGGCCACAGAGCCTGAATATTTGCCGCAGGGCTTATGGTTTAGGCTCACTCTCATATCCATGGTATAACATGACTGGCGAAATGTGGGTGTACTATTGGGAAGACCCCTGCCTAACCCTTTGGTGACAGGCATGATGTTATGTAAGATTTATCCCATCTATGCTAGCTTAAACTTAAACTCTGCAACCTGGGGCTTCTTCTTCTGAATTACTGCTAGGTTTATGGTTTAGGCTTACCTCCTGTTATTCAGGCGTAATGGTATATTAAGTTGTACACGTACAGTAAATAAATTGTCGAGCATCCGTGACCAATTTTTCATGCATAGCATAACATAGCATAATCAGCCTGTTAATGTTCCCACTGCTGGGACGCAGGCCTCCTCTCTATGAGAGGGAATGGGCTATAATCCACCACGCAGGCCCAGTGCGGGTTGGTAGATGTCACATGTCTTCGAATTTTTGGTTGTAGGATATGCCGGTTTCCTCACGATGTTTTCCTTCACCGTTTTGAGAGCAGTGGTGATGAAATAACTTACACAAAGTAATGCGCCTGGCTGGGTTCGAACTACTGCTCGTAAGTCGGGGGTCTCCACAACTGGGCCACCGCTGCATTTTTCATGAAACAATAGTAAAAATGTGGTATCCTGACAATTGGCTACAGTAATACTTTATTGTACTATTATCAGCATCAAGAAAGACCTGGACGGCAAACTAACCCACCTGGTGTCGGCCCACGTGGAAGGTTCCATCAATGTAGTGACGCTTCTGCTCACTGGTCGCGCTACTCCGTATCTTCATAATGGAGTACTGTATGTCGGTGATGAAGACCATTACGTAAGTGTTCTGTTTCTTGTCAATTTTTCATACTGAACGAAATTACAGGAACAGTTATATCCCAAACTTTGTCGCAAGGATTTCAGATAAAGAAAATTCTATTGTGGTATTTTATCAACTAAGCTGCTTAATAGTGTAATGGAGAGTTTTTAAACTGACGACCACTGCTGTTACCACCACTTAGTTTTTGAAAGAAAGAAAATATGTCAATTTGGCACATGATAGTCGTATCAGCCCATGGCTTAATTGCCAAGAGTCTCGATCAATACCTGAGGAGGCTGTCGTTAGGCAGCTGGATCAAGGGCATGATTCAGAAAGCGGTACTCCTACACAGCTCGTATTGTTAGGAGGTTCAGCCCTGACCACCGGTAGCTTGGACCCCGTCTACGGGCTACTATTTTTTTATTATTATTTATTTATGTACACACAAAATACTTAACAAGACAAATTATCGGCATTTTTTTTTTGAAGATATATTTATAAATTTAAATTAATATGTAAAAAAATAAAGTGTAATAAAAAAACTTAAATAATATGTGAAGAAAATAAAATAAAAAAACTTAAATCTAAACAACAACAAAAAAGGAGAAGAAGTAGAGTAGACGTTTCGAATCACCTGACCTTCTTCTTTGTAAGAGGAGTCGGATAATGCAGAACATTGATTACCTATTCTTAGCGTAGCTGCCAAAATTCTGTCAATAAACCACTCAAAATTTTCTTCAAAAACGTTAAATTGTTTTGAAGTGAATAATTATCCTTTATTAATTCTTTCTCTTATCTAATACATTTTTAAATATTTTTAAAAACCAAGGTAAACAAAACAATTAAAAAAATATATATATTATTATTAACAACTAAAAAACGTATAAAAACTAGGCCACTTCACGGACCTTCATCTAGTCCTAGTTCTGGTTAATACCAGCTGTTTTTGTTTCCAGGCCATGCCACAGTTCGGAATACTGGCTCGTAGTCCC
The DNA here is from genome assembly GCA_910589295.1 of Noctua janthe. Classification (NCBI taxonomy): domain Eukaryota; kingdom Metazoa; phylum Arthropoda; class Insecta; order Lepidoptera; family Noctuidae; genus Noctua; species Noctua janthe. The sequence continues at coordinate 2,378,482 of OU342556.1, read as the reverse complement.
GTCGGTCTGCTGGTGTGGTATGGTGGTGAAGAGAACTCCAAGAATAACATCAATAAGCAGTATCCAGGATCCAGGTTGAAGACTCCAGCTTTGCCCATTTGGGTTAGTATCGTTGCCCTTGGCCAATAAGTAGCTCATTTTGTAGACAAAAACATGAATCGCATTATTTTTTACTAATTATAACTTCAATAGTACAACTCTAGTACTATACATATAACCCTGGTACCCAAAAAAAAACGTCGTCGTTTCCCAGCAATATTTTTTGAGTAAAGTTACTTAGTTTGATGTACAGAATGCTTGGTTGACGGTTTTGTGAAGGGTCTGTTTACACCCTGTATAGTCAAGTTAAAGTAATTCTTTGAGTTTAAGTCATTACTGTCTAAGCTAAGAAGTCTAACTTATAACAATTCTAACTTTAAGCATTTACTAAATTAAAGAATAAAAATCGTATCTTAAATTATTACTTTTACTCAAGTAATCACTTTTACTTGTGTATAGATAAAGGTGTAAGACTACGAAAATAGCTTCTTTCCTTTTTTTTTGTAATAGTGTAAGAATTATTATTGAAGCCTAGGTGATAACGACATGATTTATTTTTATTAAAATGACTCATTTTTTATTAACATTTTGTTTTCTTTGCTAATGTACCGCAATTAACAATTAATTGCGGTACATTAGCAAAGTTAATAATTGAACTGTATAATTGAATTTTATTTTATTTTTTAACTGTTAACCTTATAAGCCGTGTTGTATTAGTTCTTAATGAATTTTCGGTACAATGTAAGAATAGTTTATGAAATAAATGAAATGTAATGAAAATGGCTTTAGTTCAGAATTAGTTTTATATCTAATCATTCAACAATTGTTTCTTCGGTTCGCAATTAGATTAAGGTTGTTTCTTCAATGCTTGTTTGTTCATTCAGGTTACCAGCTGCTCTGGACATTACGGCGTCCTCTACAACACCAATCGTGAACTACTCAGGAATTACCACGCTGAGCGAAGGTACCAATTAAAACCTTATTACTAAAACTCCTTACTTTATTTCTTCATTCAAATGATCATAATGCCACAAAACACTCACAAACAGATTGCTTCATTTACGTAAAAACTTTTCGCAATTACTCTTTAAATATTTCAAAGGTTTCCGTGCCCCTACAACCTAAACACAATTCTGTATAACTTGTTTCAAGGTTCGATATCAACTACTACACGTGTGGCGGTTGCAGCGTTTTGCTGAATGTGGACACTCGGGCTCATGATGACGTAGTTGGGACTCTGCGTAGTGACGACATTAGCGCTACGCCGCTTGAGAAATTGATACATACCAAGTATGACAAATGATAATATCTTCTCACTTCACTATTTATAAGTACTGTTAATCTAGAGTGTATAGCTAGATGAATCGTGAATTTGACTCTCTGTGTCAAATTGCCGTGTTATAGTCATTACATAATCCCCGAAGGGTTAGGCAGAGGTGTACCCAATTATAGTACAACCACATTTCTCATGTTATATTTATGTCCCACGTAATGGGGCGAACCTATTGCCATCAACCGGGCACAATTCTAGACTCTGAGGCTGCTACTAAGAAAATTCCTGATGGAAAAACAAAATAATATCTAATAGTCATTTCACGTACCCGTAAAAGAATGCCATATCAATTTGATTATCATTAATATCTTGACTTTACCTAAAGATACACGTGGAATTTTGTAGTTTGTTGAATATGAAATGAAATCAGAATAAGAGAAAATCTTATGTTTAGCCATGTTTATACTAAAGAAAATGAGTTATTTAACTAAGTGTAAGTAAATATTGCCAGCGGCAAAGAACAGGATTTTATGAAGCAAAATGGTTTGTGAGATTTTAAGGGAAGTTTGTCCTCTTATAGCATTGAAACTGTTGTAAATTTATATTTCATAAATAAATACACTCATCTAACATTTGCACTTCAATTTATGTTGCTGTTGTAAGCTAATTAGGAATTGTTTGGCGTTTGTTAGAAATTAATGGTAACTGTGTCCAAGAATACAAGCTCAATAGGTAGATAGTTTCATGGTAACAAGAATACACAATGTAAATTTTTGACGGCACAGTTGGCGTGGCTGAGCGATTGATTACTGCGCTTCGTGTCGCAGGTTCGATCCCTGCTCGGAACAAATATTTATATGGGCTACAGATAGTGGTTCCGGGTCTGGCTGTTATTGTATGTGAGTTTAAATATTTGTAAACGCAGCCACTATACAGGATAAACTCCTAGTGTTCACTACTGGTTTGCTTTCATTAAAAATCTATCTATAAACACTTAGAATATACACATGCATGCCATTAATATTCTGATGACTTCATAAAGTACTCTCCAAGTCTAGGTTTACTTTACGGCCTCTAAATGCGCGTTCTCTGCGAGAACCGTCATGTTTGTGCTCGACAGTATAGGTGTTTGATATTTATGAGTAGATCTAGTTGAGTTCAGTGGAAAATTTGAGTAATAAGATTTTACCTGAGAGCTGATAGACTAATCAAATATTTATTTTATTTTAGAACTAGACTAGCTTTTGCACGCTGCTCGGGGCGTAATTGGATCAGTAGTTCCAAAAATTACCCCCTACATACAAACGTACAAACAAATTTTACTCAAACTCTAAGTATTTTTTTTTCAATTACACTATTTTAGGCACTTTTTAATGTAAAAAAACACAAAAAACGTACCTACAGTCACAAGACATTATAACTTGTAAAAGTACTGTACTTACCCATTCCAAAGCGTAGATCTCTATGGAGAAGAATGGTCAAATAACTTCATGGAAACACTTATTAAACAAAATATTGTTACAAAATCTTGGTTCCATGATTCATGTTCTGATTATAAATAATTATATTGGTTATTTTTTCCTGAATTTGAGCAGACTTTACCAAGTGGTGCAATAACCATATCCTACAGAATGTTTTACACTGAGCTAATCACATTCAATTTCTTTAGAGTTTAGTAAAATTAACCCTTACTTTTCGTTCAATGTGTATACGTATAATTTCAAGCAAACTGCGTAGTACTATTTTCAAAAGGTCCACTGCATCTGCAAAAGTCCGTAGATATACAGCCTGATACCAATCTCTGGTTTATGAAACAATCAACTGTGATTGCGTCAATTCATCTGAAAATACGTGTATGGGTGATCATTTGCAATTTTATTTACTTTTGGGCAATATGGACTGCAAAGAGATTCAAAAGATTGATAGAGCGGACATTGGGAATATTTTCAGATAAAAATTTCGTTTCCGAACATTTTCGATTTTGACACACGAATGCTACCTGACAAGCGGGCGTATGTCATAAGACAGAGCGACTTGCAATACTTGTTACTAAGTAGTAACAGGTATTGCATTACGAGTTTCCTCGTCTGGTCCCGTCTATCGCTCGTAAATATTTGAATGTCTTTGAACGGCTGTTAGTTATGAGCAGTAGTCGCCCCGACCTATCTTATTTTTATTACCAAAACATCGTGAGGAAACTGGCATGTCCATGTTTTGGTAGGTGGATATCAGGTGATTTTGAATTGACCTCCAATATTTCCGTAAATAGAAGGTTCTCAGGTATGATCTGGTACTGGACGTCTGTGGGAGGAAATCGCCGTCGAGGTAAACCGCGGCGAATGTGGTGTGACGATCTGATCTCGTTTGCGGGGCGAACATGGCCAGATATCGCACAGGACAGAGCGGTTTGGAAGAGGAAAGGGGAGGCCTTTGCCCAGCAGTGGGACACTCAAACAGGCTAACAAAAAAAAAATACATAATTATTGTTATGCAAAATTGTTGCCACACAGTATATATATATATATATATATATATATATATATATATAGTCCTCCTTACCGATTTCGGTAACGGCGACCCTTTAATGCTATTTCCTTGCGTGTGCCCTTATATGGCTGGCCAGACCGAATTTGCTTTTAAATACCCGGTTGCAACTAAAGCAGTAGAGTTGACCGGTAGAGTTATAGGTGTAGGTGTAGGAGGGCTTAGGTCTCTCTTTACGTATTTGGCGCTTTTCGTTCAATGTATCGAGTCGCTGGTTTTCGAAGGTTTTTACATTTTTGTAGATAGTAGAGCGCCAAGACGACCTATGCAAAGCGAGCCTCTCCCAACCGGTCGGATCAATAGCGCAAGCGTTAAGATGCCTCTTGAGCACGTCCTTATAGCGGAGATGTTGACCGCCATGCTTCCTTTCTTTCTTTTTTTTTTTTTACACAGTATATAATACAGTGTGGATAACATAGTGCTATATTTTTTATTTAAAAATTTTCGAATTTCTTTACAGGTGGCAGGATGCAAAGATTACTTGGACGGGCACTACCCCATACGTTGGAGAGCCGGTGAAGTAAAATATCTACATAGATTCATCAAGATGTCTTAACGTACACCAATAATGTTGGAGAACATTATCAGTGACGTGTTTATGCTTTAGTAGTTTGTAGTTTCTCTAGAGATACGTAAAACAATATTGTCAATCTGCTTTTGTGATAGTTCCTCTGTTGTGTTGTTTAATTCAGATTCAAGTTCGAAATATTACTATTTATTGACTAAGAAATACGTAATTTTGTTTCAAGATTTTGTAGTTCATGAAATAGCCTTGCTGACATGTGAAATCTATTAAAATGCTTACTTGCCAAATATTTCGTCCGTCTGTAACTTTTTATGAAAAATTAAATCAATAACACTTAGCTTTACCTTGTCACTATTGTTATGGAAATAAATTCTGAAAAATAGAGCTGTAAAATATTATTTAGTTGTGATATAGTCTGTTGAATAACTTCACTACATAGTCGCTCCACGCTGTCTGTCCCTATGTAGGCTTAGATCTTTAAAACTACGCAACGGATTTTGATGCGGTTTTCAGTAACAGATAGAGTGATTCAAGAGGAAGGTTTTTGTATATATATATTGCACCCGTGCTAAGCCGGGGCGGGTCGCTAGTAATAGATAAAGCTGAGTTAGTAGACGATAAACAAATAAAGGCTAAAACTTTTGATCGCATTGTCGGCCGTACATCAGATATAACAAAACCAGTACAAGCTGGCTGCTTTTATTCTATTAAAATACCATACTACTATAGATCAGCTTAAAGTCAGAATCTTGTCTCCACCTTGTCGTCGAACGTACAGCCTATTTACGTAATTAGTAAGCCACACACTAAATTTTGGGTAGACATTCAAAAAAAGTCATAAAAAAATAAAAATACAATTTTATTTCCCCTTAGGTAATTCTCATTACCATCATTTATAATATGCCCAGGTCAAATTAAGGTAACAATTCCCCTGAAATAAATCCCTGATAAGCCTACTCCTTACAGCACCCTTGAGACGTTATGGGATGACCTAATTATATGCGGTGTACCCGCAAACCATGCTACGCCATAAGGGACTAGGCAGCGGGATCCTCTTGTCTACTTATAAAAATCTGTGTACAATTTGAGATCAGGTGCCCTAGTACGACCGTGCGGTGTAAACGTTACGTAAATACGTCGAATTTAAAATGAAAAATACTCGTTTCTCATTTAATATATTCTTTTTTTTATTATGAGCCTGATGTATCCCACTGCAGAGCAAAGGCCCCCTTTCCCTCTTTCCATTCATCTCGTTCTTTGGCTGTTTGGGCCCAATCCTTTTGACAAGAGTCCAGCTGTTCACGCCATCTCCTTCTGGGGCTACCGCGTCGCCGGGTTCTGTTGTTCGGAACCCAATCTGTTGCCACTTTGGCCCTATTTTGATGCGACATGCGGCAGATGTGGCCTGCCCAGTTCCATTTTAATTTGGCGGCTGTGTTGCAGACGTCTGCTATTTGGATCTTGGATCGAAGTATACTGTTCCGTTTACGGTCAGAAATAATGACTCCTAGTATACTTCTTTCCATGGCTCGCTGGCATACCATGAGTGCGAACTTCTGACGCTTCGTTAATGACCACGTTTGCGCTCCATTTTTTTTAATTTTCATGATACTGATTGTACTTGTTGAAAATAATTTAGCAAAAATGTTACAGAATAATTGTATTTTCGATTCAGAAAACGACATATTTATGTTACGTTTAAACCGCGCGCTCGTGCTAGGGCCTCAGGATGAAAAATACTGAATTTACTTGATTTTGGTTTTTTCTAAGTAACCACGACCTTAAGTTAAGGTGCTCAAGATAATTGGAGTGCTCAGTGTCATGCTCGACTTTTCAATGGTCAGATAACTTTCATCGGAAGTTTTAGTTTGGCTGGTTTCTGTACGGAATACGTTCCAAATCACTGTATTCATTATTCAGTAAAAGATATTTGACAGTTGATAAATCAGTCTTAGGTACAATAAAAGCACAAATAAAAATATTATGACGAGATTTTCACTAAGCAATATATTGAAACTGACTTCAAAATCTGTGTAATTATGTGTTCAGAAAAATATTTTTTTTTTTTTTTTTTATAGAAACGTTGCCCCACACTAGGAATTTCTCCTGTATCGTGGGTGCGTTTACAAACATTTAAACTCACATACACAAACAGCCAGACCCGGAACAACTACCTGTAGATCATACAAATATTTGTTCCGTGCGGGGATCGAACCCGCAACACGCAGCGCAGCAGTCGATCGCTCAGCCACTGCGCCAACCGTGCCGTCAAATATTACCGTTGCTGTTCCACTGCTGGACAAAAGCCTCTCCAGTGTCCTTCCTAGTACATATCCCTGCGCTCTTTCATTTACTTACTATACAACATAGCTTCCAGATTTCCTAATCCAATCACACTAAAACCTAAAAACACAATAACCTTGAAACCTCCTGCCATAAAATCTCAAAGGCCCGGATTCCCAAATCAATCTGGATTTAACGATATAAGTTCGTTGTTAGATCGTTATGGGTTGTGATAGATGGCTCCCATGACAAATTCGTTAATAAAAGTAATTTATCATTCGCCTGTCGTCCGCAGAGGTGTCCTGTCGTCTTTGAAGGATCTGCTCCTGATTTTATCTGCAGGTGAGGTTGCAGTCTTGTTTTTTAGATGTTTTATAATATTTTAGCTATGATCATTATCATCAGGCGTCTGGACACCGCTAATTATATTTCCTGAATGTGCATATTTTTGCGTTTGGGGGGGCGGTGCTGCTTCCTGCATCCAGGCCTGGATCTTTTAAACTGATCCTGGAACTGAACACCTGGAGGTCATGGAGAGAATCCTTTGTTCCGCAGTGGGAATATTACAGGTTGATCAATAGTAAATATAGCAGTAACTGTATATCTTTACATACTGTTTAATTTTAAATGACTCAAGTTGACAGACACAAACCACCAAGCCTTTCAAATGGGTATTGTAGTACCCAGTTACTAGGTTGTGGAGGTAAGATAAGCAGTCGCTCTATGTAAAATACTGGTATTCTCGATAGACTGGAAATCGACCTGATGATGACTCTAAAGTTGAAAGTACATAGGTAAAAAACTGATGCTAGACCGTGATTCGGAAACCTAGGTTTTACACGGCGAAGTCATTGGTATATGATTACATTTAGTTGTACAAGAAATATGATAAATTTAATTCAGCTTTCTAAGCTAGTTCAGTAGTAACTTCATATTCACTATCAAAGAAAACAATATAAAAGCTGCAAAACTTATATCTCCACCTGCACCAAAACAAGCCAACAAGGAACCAACAATATAAATCACACAATTCACTAGCCACGTGACAAATCACCCACAAATAACCTCCTGAACATCACGATCCGATCTAAATCGGAATATCAAACTCAAATATCTCGGAAATATCGAACAATGGCCGACCGAGGCCACGTAGGCCAATAAATCATAGAGGCCTGCCCGAAGTGCCACGTACCCGGGTATTTGTCCATAAACCCGGGCATAACAATGGCTAATTGCCCCGGTCAACCCGGACAAGATAGGCAACAATAAAATTTTATTCGATCGTTTAAGTTTCTGAATTTATGTTGGCAAAGTTTCGCACCGGTTGACCCTGATAGCGGGTTTAATTTTGGCCGTTTCATGGCTTCCCCGATGGTTTTTAATTTGTAAGCTTTACGCTTGTTTTTGAACTGAAAAGTTTGAACACGTAGTTTCGAAACGTGGTTTCAATTTAAAGCTTAACATCAGATATTGAATATTTCGACTGCCTCGTTAGTATAGTGGTCGCAAGCGCTCCCGCTGATCATGAGGTCTCCGGTTCGGTTTTCGGATCGAGTAAATTGTTATAATTTCTCAATATTCTGGCCTATATTATTTGAGTGGTCCACTTTCAAACACCACTATGTCATAAGTTTTGTGATTTTGACAGTTAATGGTCTAGAATTTAAAATACTTTGACACAGATTAAAGATAATGAGCCAAAACTGGCTAGGAGTAGTCGAACTTTGATGTTGATTTGTAAAGAGTATTCTGTCAAATCAACATCAAAGTTTAAAGCCTTTTCATTTTGCTACTTGCAGAAGTCGCCGGGCATTTTGCTCGCAGAACGGATGGCCGATGGGGCCGGAAAGTTCTGGAGTGGCGACCGCGAACTGGAAGACGTCGCGTTGGAAGGCCTCCCACTAGGTGGACCGATGACCTGGTAAAGGTTGCGGGGATCCGCTGGATGCGAGACGCACGGGATCGGTCAATGTGGCGACACTTGGGGGAGGCCTATGTCCAGCAGTGGACGTCTTTCGGCTGAAATGATGATGATGATGAGAAGTCGCCATCTTGTCGTCATCATCATCATCATCATCATCATCTGTTTTATTTATTTATTTTATTTATTTATTTATTTAGGATCTCCAACAAAGGATATACACAAACACATGAAATAAATAATCGACGACAACTGTTGTAACCTTTGTGTTAGTTTTCCATTTTTTTTCAAAAACGCACATAGCGCGCTTTGCAAGTAGACTACTCATTTCTTCTCATACAAAAAAGAAACGATGAATGATCATTATTTACCCGAAAAGGAGCAAGTAACCTGCATTGGGCCAATTTACATTCTGTCTGTAATGTCACTTTAATGGGATCGCATTTTCCGAAAAAATAATTGCAATGGCGTCCATTTGTCATCAACATAACAGAATAAATGTACGGGTCTGCCATTTAATTTATATGGGTCAAGTGATTTCGTCTGTATTTTGGTTGCGTGTGGTGCAATTTCGAAGGTCTGGTATGCTTCCTTTGTTTTAACTTTTACCCGACTACGGCGAAACTGAAAGGAAGGGTTATGATTTTAGCAGTCAATGTATGTTTGTTTTTACGTGTGTTTTTCCGTAGCACTATACGTCCGATTTTGATGAATAAGTTGTGCATAGGCTACATTTTAAGGAGTTGAACAATAGGAGGAGTCGATTTTACCTTGTAAACCCCGAATTCAATTAGAACGTGATTTTCCAGTAGTCGAGTTTTTAGTTGTTTATTTATTTATTTATTTATTTAACACTTCAAGCACATAAGTACAGAGGCGGACTGTTAGGTTGTAGAATTCCTAATGAAAGAATTCGGTTGGGAAAGTCTTATCATACCACTTTGTTTTCAGTTGTAAAGTAAAGTTTCTTTCTACTTAAGGTGAAACCGCCTGGATAGCCTGCAAAATTCAAATTTTCTTATGTTTTTAGCAATTTGCAGGTCAGTGTCGGGTTGTATGTTGATTATAATAAAACTATTTCATGAAAAAATCATGCAAAACAAAAAAAAAGGTAGCCAAAGCGATATCCTTTATATTTTATGTGTGAACGTCTTATGAAATGTTTTATTATTATTTTATGCGATAAAATCCTAAATTTCCAGTCTGAATTTCACAATGCCACTGGTCAGAACCACTCGATATTCAGCGACCGCACTCGAGTGTTGTGCCAGTGAGTGTTTTTGGGTGCGAATGTTAATTTAGTAGATTGACGTCAGTTTGATCGCTTTTCATCAAGTGTGCTATTCTATAACCAGAATACGTGCACACAAAACAAGCAAGGCTTGCTCATTCTTGCGATGAATTCACATTTTCATACAAGAAAATTATCCTCTACGATATCATAATTCTCTTGCCCGTTTCCCAATTCATTTGGGGTCGGCGCAACAGTTCTTTTTCCATATCTTCTATTACTCGTCATCATAAGAATAGAGCAAGACCAAAAAAAAGAGGTGTCTGATGCCTCTTTTCTTGCCATACCATCCTTCACAGAGTCCATCCATTGTTTCTTTGGTCTTCCTCTACTCTTATACCCATCCACATCATACATCATATCTTTGGCCTTCCTCTACTCTTATACCCATCCACATCATCCATCGTTTCTTTGGTCTTGCTCTATTCTTATGGATCAAAATTTTCCTCAAGACATTTTCCTAATTCCTCTGCATCACATGAAATCAAACCTTCCTCCACGATAATCAAACTATTATCAGCCCACAATCAGCCCCTACATCCTGTACAGGAACAATCCCGACCTTGTCTCACATGTTATTATGTAATTGCTGTATGTAACGTATTTGCCTTCGAGTGACTGTATTACCACAAACACATTAGGGAAACCACAGTAATTAATTAATTGCTGAACAAGCTGGTATTTGACATTAGTGAAAATTGCTGCTTGGTGTTTGATTTGTAGAGGGGATTAGTCATTTTATTGTAATGAGCCTACAAGTCAATACGCTCGTCTAAGTAGTGATAGCCTAGTGGTGTGATCGTCGGACTGCCAAGTCATAGGTCTCGAGTTCGATCCCAAGACACGCACCACTGATTTTTCGGATTCATGTGCGCATTGTATAATTATCACTTGCTTCGGAGAAGGAAAACATTGTGAGGAAACCAGCATGCCTGAGAGATATTTCTCGACGGCATGTACGGCCAAGTCAGAGACCCATGGGTGACATAAAAACTCTGACACCAGGCAAGGCACTAACCACACAAAGAAAAAAAATACGATCGTCGATTGTTTTCATCAGATTTTTGAGAATATAATAATACAGACTGCATGAAAAAAAAAACGCTTCCTTGTGTGTATTTTTCCTTCCTCCGTGCCTCGGAAAGCACGTTAGGTCCCGGCTGACAATTGTAGATCTTTGACAGTTGTTAAGTAGTCAGTGGCCCAAAAGTCTGACAGCCAGTCTTACCAAGCCTGCCTATCTGACCCCCACACGATTTTATCAGCCTAATTTGAATAAATGGCTTTAGATTGTAATACAGTACTTACCTATACCATCTTTACTGGATATATCTCATTCAGACACGAACACATAACCTATTTCATTTCAGCATGCAAAGTTTGAGTACAAGTTAATCATCAAATAGCACTTCTTACTGTCTTGTATACACGTGTACGACGTACGTGATCCTATCTGCGAAATCATTCCTTGACTTGGCACACGTGTATATTCCGTAGTCGCAAGTCCTTTGACGAATTACTGTCGTAGGCATGGACACGTCATTGTGTGTCAAGATGTTGTCTATCGACATTTTGTGGATAGTATCATCCATGAAGTTACTTAAAGATATTGTTTGGTTCTGATATTAACTGTACTTTCTCGTTAATTCTTACAGATTCAACTATGGGAATCTTGATTGACATTACTTTTGTTCTTTTAAGAAAAAATCGTTGAATGACTTATGCCCGACTCGTCACTGTTCCGATTGGTCACCAAATTTTTTTACATACAAGAAATCCCGATTCGTCATCATAAGAAAACAAATGAATTTTTATTTAATTTTCATGTTCCCGATTCGTCATCATAAAAATATAGTATGACTTTTAAATCAATTTATTTACAACAACCTAATAAACTATCAAATATTTTAAGAACACATTGACGCTTCTCAGTAGAATATAGTAACACAATTTTTTTATTCATGCGTAAATGCTTTAGAAAACGTAACTTGAGTACCTTGTTTTTATAGGGTTTGTAAACCTAGCCATAAACTACGAAAAATTACCAAGAAATAAAATTACTGCAAGACAGGATTAATTGTTTTGTTCTGACTAAACAGCAAAAAAAAAAAACATATTAATAAGACAAGCTGTAAGTTGAAAATGTATTTCACAAAAATCGTCACAAAGAATCTATGAAAAGTTGAATACAGACGCACAATTCCGATATACATCGTTCGAACATTCGAATGCAATTTAAACTCAATCGAATTGTTTTTCCATTCCTTCTATGCATATTTTCTCCAACAAAATTTCGCAACGGTGAAGTCCTACACTATCTAACTGCCTCCCCAGACGTCTCCTTACACAGACAGTCCGTTGCAAGTCCTTTGACAAATCACCGTACCAGCGGACACACTTTGTTCCCAAAATGATTTACTACGGCTCTCCCGGCACCGAATATTCGGCCTGTATTGTTCCCAGGAGTTATGATTACCATAAAACACAAAACACTGTACGGAATGGTTCGCTTTCGCGGAATAATTTCAAAATAAAATTGAGCATTTTTGGCAGAGTGTGTTTTCTAGGGAACTTTTGAGATTTTAGCTGGTGAGAGTAGGACAAAAAAAATTGGAACACCGTTCATCATCATCTGCCTAGCCTTTTCCCAACAACGTTGGGGTCGGTTTCCAGTCTAACTGGATGTAACTGAATACCTATATTTTAAATAGAGCAGCTGACTATCTGACCTGCACAACACGGTTATTACTGGGTAATACTGGTAAGACTAGGTATCAGACTGTCGGGTCATTGACTACCTGTAACGACTTTCAATGATCTACAAATAACAGCCGGGACCAACGTTGGTTAACGTGTTTTCCGAGTCACGGAGAAAACACGGTATGAACGAACGAACCTAGGCAAGCGTGATTTAATCTGAAAATCGACACAAACGGCTGTTATTATTAAGCCACGACCTTCTCCTCATTTTAAAACACCGTTAAATGACAGGGTTTCCCTCTAGAACGGCAGCACATTACAGGCGCGATAAAAAGTCACGTAACAAAAATATCCAAACTAAATAAATAAAGAACGGATAAAATCGGCGTGGGATTGAATCCGCATAATCAGTGGTAACAGATGCTGCGGCCGCAAACGTATCATCAATTCTGTTCGAATAAAAATATATCGTTTTAAAATTCTGAAGACTTATTCGTCGGTTGCTTTTTTGGTTAATTTCTCCTTTTTGCGTTACGAACTGTTTAATACTCAAAAGATTTGTGAAGTTTTCTTTGAGTGTTCATTTTCTTTACAGAAGCCTAAGTTAACTAAAACTGGAACTGATTGATTGCGCGCCAGGGTCGCGCAGCTTTACGGAAGATTTAGTCAATGTCCGGTGACTACAGCCGGTTCGACAAAACCTTAACCTTTACAGTACCCGTTTTACTGCAACATTCATATTAGTTAAAACAAGGAAACTCACTCTGAAATCGTATCTATCAGTTGCTAATAGTCTCGCTCGATGTATCACACCAGAATTTTATTCATACATCAATATTTTTCATGCATAGTTGAATATTGTAGAATAGAAAAAAAACAACAGAAATATTTGACGTGATACTTCGTAAACACAGTAAACTGTTTCATGGACTACAAAAAATTCACTCTGAAAAAAAAGCTAGGAAATTCACTCCAAAACTATACGTCGGAGTGTAGCAAAGCCAACTGAGCTATTCAAAATTCCGGTCCAGTTTCCCAGTTTCCACAAATTGTGCATGCGTCCGTCGCTTTAAAAAAAGACTAGCTACTATGCGGTGTCGATTGAATTCTCTTAAAACTCCGACTCCCCGCGGTGTCGTAATTTTTTATCGGTCATCCCTCGGGTGCGTTTACCCCCAGAAATTGGCATACGTTGCCAAAAATAGCAAAATATACGGACGATATGTGGAAAAACGTTAGGTACTCATTTGGCGCAGACAATTGGCAGTGTTTTATGTTTGGCTTGCTTAATAGTGGCCGCGAAGGGTTTCGGGTTAGCTGATGTGGTAATGATGGGAATTGGGTATGCTGTTGACCTTGCGTAAATTCTGAGACCTTTTAAATCAAACACTCCTAAGGCCTAAGCGAAATGACATTCTGTTATTCTGTTAAAAGTCGCTGAACAAATACGAAATGCTTCGGAAGCGATTTTTATTTGTCTCGGTCTTTCGTTTTTTTCGGTGTAAAATAAACTCTGTAGATGGATATTACAAGGGTAAAAATAAAATGATGACGTCGAAAATTGTACCCTTATTATCAAAACAAATAAAAGCGCATGCCTGCTGCGTGTCTCCCCACAGAACGCCTTTATAGCTTTTAATCTGTCAGAAACCAAAAGCCTAGGTACCTTGCTGTTAAACTCTTATGAAAATTATTAATTTTACAATCGTATTTACAAAAAACGGCTTTTCACGAATTAAATTCAACACTGATTGCCGTAATGACATGTTAATTTTATTCCCTGTTTCAATGCACAATGTATTGCTGAAACAATGGTTCCACTGCACAAGCTGATTTCATATCCGAGTGGTACAAAGAGAAGAAATTGCGTTTTATTAATTATTTTCATTTTCAACGTTTATTTGGCTGTATGATTTCGTACGAAGATGTATGAGGTTTTGTGAATCTCAGGGAATATAAAGGAAATGTATGAAACAGTTTTAGGCGTTGGGCACAGTGTGACGATAGGTATTTGGGAAGAATAACTAGTCGATTGGTAATTCGGACTGCTTTATTTTCGAGAATCGAAATGAACTATTGACAGCATGGTTGGTCCAGTGGCTGAGCGATTGGATGCTGCACTGAAAGTCGCGGGTTCGATCCCCGCGCGGAAAAAGTATTTGTATAACTTACAGGTAGTTGTTCCGGGTCTGGCTGTTTGTGTATGTGAGTTTAAATGTTTGTAAACGCACCCACGATACAGGAGAAATTCCTAGTGTGAGGCAACGTTTAAAAAAAATAAAACTGACTAGTTGTATCTTCAATAAAGTCGATTGTTTATTTTCGAAACAATGGTTTGTAAATGCACTAATGAGACGTATCAAATAGTTTAACAATACTAAGTAACTTCATGTCCAATTCAATTAAATAAATAAATCATCATTATCTGCCTAGCCTTTTCCCAACTATGTTGGGGTCAGCTTCCAGTCTAACCGGATGCAGCTGAATACCAGTATTTTACATGGAGCGACTGCCTATCTGACCTCCACAACCCAGTTAATACTGGGTAATACGATACCCCTTGGAAAAACTGGTTGTCAGACTTTTCGGGCCACTGGCTAACTAACGACTGTCAAAGATCTACAAATGTCAGCCGGGACCAACGGCGATTAAATAAATAAATATTAATAATGATTCTATTGATTCAATTTAAACGGCGGCTCAGAAGAGGAACGCTGAGCAAAATAATTGCCCAAATTACACCACAATACAATACAACCATGAGTTCTCTTCAATTAACCATGCCCAAATGTGTATGTTGGAACTTGATCTTCAATTAGACTACGCAGTCTTGTTCTAGCCTTAATTGAAGCCAAGTCTGGATAGCCATTTAGTTTACCAGCTTTGACTAACAAGCATTTGACCATTCGTCAGCAAATTATCACCAATAAAATGTACGTGTGCATTCACTAATAAAATTGTTTTGTCAACAGTTTCATATTAATTTTATGAATAGACCAGCTTTTTTTTTTTCGGTTGCTGGCAACGATAGGCTCGCGCCCTATTACATACGAATTAAACATAACTGGCGAAATGTAGGCGTACTATTAGATACACCTCTGTCTAACTCTTCGGGGATTACAGGCGTGATGTTATGTTATTATGTTAACCAGCGAATGACTGAGCCCTAGAAAAACGTCACCACACGCCCTCCCCCACTCGCACCGCGCAGCTACCTCAAGCATCGTCACAAGGTTCGGCAAAATCAACCGGACAGATTTTTTGTAGATTATCTGTCAAATTTCGCTAGCTGGAATCAGGTTCATCATCTGTCCCAACTGGTTTGGTTTCAACTGGAAGCTCAGTAGACAGTAAAATGGACATCTCAGCGTTACCTGAGCTTTAATGATTCCCGAAAAGACTGGCAAAAGCTTCTCGCATCTTAGACGCTCAACAGACGCCCCGCTCATGATTCTGTCTACAGCACGACCTCAACGCAAAAGGGCGAAGCCACTACATCAATTACGAAATGTCTGACACTAAATCGCGTTACCGTGAACAAGGTTTTGTATTCAAACTTTAGCAATTACGTTAGTCAGGATTAAAGTTAAGTTGCGAAGTTTCAAAACGGGACGGATGGTTACCGTAGTATTCTCTACGGCCGTGGGAAAGTACGAGCTTGTTCGAAAATTTGTACGGCTGACCACAGATCAACAGAAAATTACGTATGCTGTGCATTACTTTGGCTTACAGACAAGAGTAAAGTGCCAATTTCAAGTTCAAAGGAGATATGTTTTTGAATTCAAATACTAGAGACCAGATATAAGTAGATACGTAGACTATACCACAAAGTAGCTTCACAATTCGCGCCGACAAAAGAGGTTCTTAATCCAAAAACCAGACAAAAGAGTTCAGCCTGTCTTAATTTTCTTTTGGCCTCCTACTTTTTTAATAAGCTTTTAAAGATCTCTTTTTTAATTTGTTCGACAGATCTTTGCTCCTTTGCTCAGTGCCCTGTTACAAGTACAACCAAAAAATTTTCTTAAGAAACTGTTCTGCAGCTCAAGCTGCAGAACAGTTTCTTTAGCTTACCGGACATATCCCACGTCCTTCTCAACCGTGAACTCCAAGTACTTAGCCACAGATCCACAATCACACTTTGGCGAGTTTTAACACCAACTTTTGTTTGTGATCGGACAATTTATGTAAGTTTCCGTTATGAGCACTCTTGGCCATGATGGGGGAACAGTGGTTCTTGATTGTTTTATTATTATTTTTATTTTAAAGAGGGTGGATAACTTCCGCAGTAAGACGGAGTTGAGATTGTAAATTAATGTAGATAGTGTTGTGGGTTCTTTGTAGTTGTTTGAGCTGATGTTTATTTGTTTAATGTGGTGTTTACACTGTCTCTGTCCTATCCTGTGAAAGATGGCATTTTTGACTAAGTCTTCATTTAGGATTGAAAATCTGTTTAAACACGTTTTCAATCAATCAATCAATCAATCAAACTTTATTTGTGAACATAGGTATTACAATAAAGGTCTTAGGTATACAATTTAGTCGAGCTCTATGTCCTACCAATGAAATTGGTGTACAAATCTATTCATTTTTTTAGGAATAAGTCTGAATTTATACAATAAAAAGTCAAGTTCGAATAAATAATGTCAATTAATAATTCTGTTATTAGGCAATTAATCAATTATAATTTATTGTTACATGCATGTCATAGGTAAATTGTATTAAAAAGGTTAGTAATGTCATATTTTATCATTTAAAAATTCTTCTATGGAGTAGTACGTCTTATCTAATAAAAATAAATACAATTTACTTTTGAATTTGCGGACATTATCTTCACTCCTTATACATTTTGGTAATTTATTATAGATTGGTGCCATTACAAAGATACTATTTCCATACAGCGCAGTTCTAGACCCACCTGTTTGTAACCGATCACAACGGCGCTGACTAGTTACTCGAGCAAATTTACGTAAAATTTAATTTTGATGGGATGAAGTTTTAAATTCAGCATTAACCTTATATTATTCAGTACAAAGCACTCTCAGACATTTCAGCATTATCATCATCACCATATCAGGCCGGAATCACCCACTGCTGGGTATAGGCCTCTTGTTTCTTCTGCCACACCTCCTGGTTCTGTCCGTCCCTTATCCAGGTATTTCCCGTAATTTTGACGAAAATGTCGACCCAACGAGCTTTAAGACGGCCCTGGTTTCTTGACATTTGATATCTAAAAAAAAACACTAAAAGTGTAAAGATGCCTAATTTTCTGCCAAAATACTGACAACAACTAAAAACTTCGCAAATAAATAACTCGAGAACGGAAAAGAGGATAGTACCACACCACCTGGAATTTGAGTTCAACCTGTCTTCTGTGCCCCTTAAGGAATACAGCAAAATTTCATCACATGTACCTCGTAATTAGTTTACGTCAGTTATGACCAGCCTACATAAATTAAACAAGGCGATTATCATAAAACATTGAGGTTGACCCTTGGGAGTGACCCGCAGTCAAAGGAAGACTTTACCTTATATTGTTGGGTGAGGAACGAGGGATGAGAGATAGCGGATGCAAAAGTGCGATGTTTTTTTTTTGTTATGTGAGTGAAGAGACTACCTGTATATGGCAACTGTAACATTAAAGCATTGTATTAGAACATTAATAATCGCACTATTGTGTCAAAAGGATTACTCTCGAGTGGGAATCTCCACCATAGTAACAATCTTGAAACCTCAAGATTGTTGAGTGAGTTACTTGTGAATTGGGAGTGTTAAAATGTTCTAAATCAACCGATTTAGAACATTTTAACACTCCCAATTCACACAGCAAGAAAATATAGCCAATTGGCACAAGTTTTGAGTACTCATATAAAAAGCGATGTAAATTATTTAGCTTTCGGGCAACACAAAATAACGACTTTCAAAGATCTACAAATGACAGCCGGGGCAAACAGCCTAACGTGCGTTGCAGGCCCGGAGGAGACTCGGTTTGTAATGGGTGGTCAGCTATCCACAAACAAGCTAACAAGCGCGGCTTAACCTAAAGAACGACCCGAGCGGCTGTTATTATTTAGCCATGAGTTCCTCAGTGGGAATGATATTAAAAGCCAATGATTTTGCTATGACGAAAAAATCGTAGTCTCATAATGACCTCCTTTAGTACTCGCAACGAATTCCACAATTAATTTAGCTTCTTAAAATAATTAATTCACCCTAGCAGGTGAATTAATTATTAAAATAAAAAATAATTAATTCACCCGCTATCTCTTGTACTTTAAAATTTTAATACAAAAGATATTAGCTGTACTTGTACTGGTCTCCCGGAGGAGATCTCTCTTAATTTAGTTCAATGCTGACGGGACGAATGTTTTTGCTGGTTCATACTCAAAACGTGTTTTGTGGGGGGAAGCTTAGTTATACGTTATGCAAAAATTTAGTTGCCTTGGATCGTAGAATTAAGGTAGATAAACTTAAAAAAAATCAGTTAATTTTCAATTAGCGTTTGTTATGAAAAGAACTTCCCCAAAAAATCTACCCTTTAAAATACTTATTATTCGAAAGCGAAGATTATTTCATGAATTAATAATTTACTCCAAAAAAATCGAAATATGAAAATGTCGAATAATAACGGGTTTTAGGCCAATAAAGGAATTTGGTGTAAAATTACAAGCACACAAAACACATACACAGATGAACATAGGCAATGGTCACCATTTTCCATTAGAGGGGTCGTTGGCCGCCGTGTCGACGGCGCGTACGTGTTCCACGCGCGCCTCATAGAGATGTCAGCAACCAAGTAGGGGTCCGTATGGGCCGATGCCTGCCAGGGCTGCGGGACTGTTCGAAAGAGATAACGTAGCCCTGGAACAAAAAGAGCAAAGAAGGAACATGGATGGGTTTTAGTCAGTACAAGTCTGACACTCCCCTCCGCTCCTCCAAGAGTGAGGGGGGGGGGGGGGGGTCATTTGATGATTTCCCATCCGAAAAAAAAAGGGGTCGTTGGTCCCGTATGCTTCGAGAATAACAATCTCCAAGAAATAACTGGCCAAGAAATGAATGGCTTGGCTAGAATCCAGTAATAAACAAAATTTAACTACCAAGTTCTAACTCACGGAGTCACCACATCTTCATAATTTCTTTGATCCTAGTACTCAACACAAATAGCATGGGTATGAAGGCAGTCTTTTGAGTCGGGCTGGGATCAAAGGAGCGAAACTGAGGTACGCTAAAATAAACATGTCTACGTCTGCCGCAAGACGGGTAGATACAATAAAATGTCTTTTGTAAAAGGTAACAAAGTGATGCATGGTCTCTTGGTGCAATTTTGAAATAGTTTTAGAGATGATTTCGGTATAATTTTTATTCTTATATATATTTTTAACTTTCTTTCTGCTCACTTCGGTTAATGGAAGAAATTTTTGATCAAAGTTTTGTTTCTAGACAGCGTATCACATAACATAACAGGGGTTAGGCAGAGGTGTACCTAATTGTACACCCACATTCCACCAGTTATGTTCAAACTGAGCGAGCAACAAAAAGGGGCGAGCCTATTGCCATCAACCGAGCACAAATTCAGACTCCGTGGCTACTGAGAAATTCCTGATAGGAGAACCCAATAAAACTTTGCCCGACCCGGGAATCGCTTGCGACCCCTCGACCAACGAGGCAGTCTTTCTTTTATTTAATTTCATATTATTTCCGCAATTTCAGTTACTTATTCTAGTCCTTCTTATACGAGAAAATTTTGCATATTCAAATACGAAATACTGACTGATATTTAGTATTAGACATTCACATGGCGTAAATAAAATATTAGGGTCCAAGTCGGGCTCCGAATCTTTACATATTTATGTGTACGTAGAATAAATTTCGATATCCAATAGTTAGTTTTCATAAAAATGCTTCCGTTTTATTCTCGCGAATGTTACGTTTAGCTAGGGTACAAGAAGGAACTTAAAAAATGTTCTATTATCAAAATGTAGTATTTAGCTTAAATTTTGAATTTTGTCGAAGTTCCAACTGATCACTTTTCCTTAAACAGCAGCAAACGGATACGTGACAGACAAAGGAGGAGACGAATGAACCAACTGAATATCAGTGTCGATTTAAGCCCGTCAAAGACATAGCTATAATATATAATAATATGAATCATAGCCGCACACGCAGCTATAATATATATTATAGCTGCGTGTGCGGTTACACGAAAATGTTATCATCTGCCTAGCCTTTTCCCAACTATATTGGGATCGGCTTCCAGTCTAACCGGATGCAGCTGAATACCAGTATTTTACATGGAGCGACTGCCTATCTGACCTCCACAACCCAGTTAGTACTGGGTAATACGATACGCCTTGGTAAGACTGATTGTCAGACTTTTTGGGCCACTGACTGCCTAACGACTGTCAAAGATCTACAAATGACAGCCGGGACCAACGGCTTAACGTGCTTCCCGAGGCACGGAGGAAACTCGGTATGTAATGGGCGGTCACCCATCCACAGACCAACCTAGGCAAGCACGGCTTAACCTAAACATCAACCCGAGCGGCTGTTATTATTTAGCCACGAGCTCCTCGTTACACGAAAATGTGTATAGAAAATATGTCGTAATAGGCCTTGCTATGGTTCATATCAGTATATATTATATAGCTACGTCTGTGACGGGCTTAAAAGGTTAGTAACAAACCGTAATGGATAGTGTTATTTGTGCAAGGAGGGAAGCAAGGCCTCTCAAGGAGAGTCGAGCCCTGCAGTGGAACACATCATCATCATCATCATCATCATTTCAGCCGAAAGACGTCCACTGCTGGACATAGGCGTCCCCCAAGTGTCGCCACATTGACCAGTCGTCTCGTATCCAGCGGATCCCTGGATCAGTGGAACATAACTGAATTAAAATGGGCAAAACCGCCATGGGAATATTTTGCTAATGCAAAATACTCTAGGATACTTTAGTACAGTTGTTGAACAATTAGTAAATAATATACCTAGGTAACTCAGCTGAAATCCAAAACCCACGAAGCACCATTCCAATTAACATTAATTAGAATCTCCGCGCCCATTAAAAAGCAAGAAGGCGCAAAGACCAAAAAAAACAGTACAAAAAGAACAGACGAAATTTCCATCTGCCCAACAAGAATAAACAGCCCCTTACATTTACGTGTATTAAGAACGGACTACCTGTTCTTTATCCAATTAAAGTCGGGAAACGAGACAGAGTTACTTGTGAGAAAGGGAAAGCCTTACATCCCTATTAATTATTCAAAAGAGGCCCCGATCGTCGAGATACGTACCCCAATTAATCTTATATTCATTGACTTCAGCAAATTGACACAGATTAGTAAAATCCGCTTTATAGTCGAGTTCCAAAGGGTTTGGACTGTGGAGTTCCAGTTTTTGAAGCTAACTGGCCGGGAATTGTGTATTTATGATTGTAGGTATTAATGGTAACTGTTCCTTTAATGTTCTATTATTAATATTTCATGAGGAAGTCCTTTGAGCGTAGGTTTGTTATAGGTAAGTAGGGATGTTCATTTCAGTGGGGTTCGCAATTTCCCTTAGTTTTGCTGTTGTTGAGTGACAATATTGTTATTGTAATGATCAGACGACCAGCTCTGTCAGTGGTTGTATCGCAAGACCAAGCTAAACAATTTTTCAGTTTTCGTAGATTAATTTTAGATTCATCAATTTGAAATTTAAATGATTTTACATCTGTAAACTTACGGTTCCTTCTCATTTTTGTTTCTTTATTATTTCATTTTACTTATTATAACATCACGCCTTTTAATCTACGAAGGGTTAGGCATAAGTGTAACTGACAAGTACACCTACACTTCACCAGTTATGTTTAAGTTCCATGCAATAGGAAGCGAGCCTATTGCCATCAACCCGGCTCAAATAGAAATTCCGTTTCCCAATGACAATGGAAAACCCAATACCATTTTGCCCGACCCGGGAATAGAACCCAGTACCTCATGCTCAGCAGTCGCGCTTGCGACCACTAAACCATCGAGGCAGTTGTATTGCTAGACAGAGGGTAAATATTGAAATGACGACTGATAACAATGTTTGGAATACAAATAATGCGAAAATGCTAATCCGTTTTTGTTTCTAAAAACCTTCAGTAACTTTTAAAAGAATGTGTTCTTACAGGAGTATCATGAACTTCAAGCTAGAACGATGTTTTTTTTTCAAGCAAACTTAAGACAAAAGCTGATTTATAACTACTCAATCCCACAGATGAATCCGGTAAAGAATCTGCCCGGTTTAAAAAAAAAAACGATGTTTCAATTACGGATGCGGTTTGGGCGATTGAAATGCAACTCACCGTTTTGTGGACAGCGACGTAAATGGATGTTGGACATAAAATAGAGGTTAGCCATGCGTCTCCTGGTTTTGAGAGAAAAACCGCTCAGTAGACATGATTCGCAAACAAGTTCAGTTCAACTGAAATGAAACGAATGTAGGATCTCGTCAGATAAAATCCTTTAACCTTCCTAAAACCTTTTTATTCTTGTAAATTATGAATTGTAGAAAAAGTAAGAAGGCTCTCTGTATGTATGGTAATTTAAAGTAACTGCAACTTATGGAGGAAAGTAGTTCTTCAATTTAAAAATACTCTGTTTTAAAAGTATGACACGTATGCTGTTTTTATTCTCAACTTAACGACACAAATCTCTATCATCTCTTTATGTTTATTTTTTAACTTGGGTCATAAGCATACTAATTAATTATGCTTCAGCGGAGGCTTGTCCCAAATATGTTCGGGTTGGCATCCAGTATAACCACCACCTGAATAATCAGTATTTTATATGGAGTGACTGTCTGACCTCCACAAACCCTCAGTTACTGGAAAAGACGATAATGGGACATATCACACGTCCTATATAAAACTGTCATAACACAAAAGATGTAGATTTTTACATAATACCCTACTCGACTTCAATTGCTCTATAATTGCAAAAAAACCGCCATAAGTATACCAAAAGAAATCGCCAAATGGCACAAGCGAAAGTTTTTGGCGCAAAGCATCGTTAAGGACACAAAACTTTAAATGCGTCTATCTCAAAACTACAATTTTTGTGTTATGACAGTTTTTTAGAGAATGTGCGTTTATTGTTCTTCGCAAACCTACAAATGTAAAGGTATAATAGAATACCCACTAATTCGAATACTATCTTAAAATAACGCCACCAACTAACGAAGTCGGGAAACTCAACGAAGGACTTGAAATTGATTCCACCCGTTTGCTGTGCGCTATTCATACCGTAGTACTTGTATTTTCCGCTAGAGGGCGACGATAAAATAGTTTAAGAAACTTCTGACAGATGGCGCTACTGGTGGAGACAAGGATGAAGTCGTCTATCACTTTGAAACGCCCCATTACTGCTCATTTCAAACTTATTACTTAAATATTTTAATTTAGCTGACCCAATAGACGTAATCTTGTCCGAACTACAAAAAAGTACTTTCTATTTTTCCGTTCCAATTTTCCAAGTTTCTTTTTGTATGAAATAAATTGTGAACAGATGAATGCCTCGTTGATCTAGTGGTCGCAACTGCTGAGCATGAGGCCCTGGGTTCGATTCCCAGATCGGGCAAAGTGTTATTATGTTTTTCATCTGGAATTTTTCAGTAGCCGCGGAGTCTGGATGAATGGCAATAAGCTCGCCCCCTATTACATGGGTCTTTAACATAACTGGCGAAATGTGGGTGTACTGATTAATGGGTACACCTCTGTCTAAACCTTCGGGGATGACGGTGATTGTTTAGCTGAAAATTAATTTAGTAGGTAATTTGTGGCTCCAGTAGGTCTTATAAACAAGAATAATGTATTAGTTCAACCCTTTTGTACGTCTATTATGATCAAATCCGAGATGCAAAAAAAAACCTATTTCTTTGCAATTCAATTACGTTTTAAAACCACAATAACACTCTCAGTTCAAGTTTTTACGCACACATCTAAATTCCACCTATTTTTATAATTCAGTGGATCCTAGCCACCGCATGGTAGGCTCGGGGCGGATCGAAAGGGTCAAATCCATTATGTGGCGGTAAATCAGCGAAATAATTCAGTGTTTTAAGATTTATAGTGTCGCTGTAGTTTTCATTTTAGCGGAGGAATTTGTCATTCTTATAAAAAAAAAATTAAGGTGTAAGCGCCAGGGAAATATTTCTTACGTTTTTTTTTGTAATTTGCCGGTCAGTGTCAGGCTGTATGTAGTACAAATTATGATTTGCGGCCCTAGCACTTCCCTCTTAACCTAAGAACGTTATTGTGTGAAAGTTTACGTACCTTTTTTAAAACGCTAAATTAAAAAACAAATATTATGCGTGAATTAAAATTTGTCATCGTCATCAACATACCTTGCCTTCCAGTACAACTTGATGCACCAGTATTTTTACATGGATCAAATGTCTATCTGATTAACCCAGTGATTAGGTACCACGATTCTTCTTGTGGCTCGGTATCTGATTATTATCGGGGAGTTACAAAAAAGATGGAGATGGAACGCAGCATACGAGGTGTCAAACTAATTGACTGTGAACGCAACACCACAGTACGCTCAGTACGCTGCTTACTTTGCTCATAAAGCCGTTAAGCTGAAGTGGGACTAGATTGGCCATGTCTGCCGCATACCCAATGAGCTGTATGTTAGAATAGCCACCTTCTGGTGCCCCGACACAGCTCGAACGTCGCTGCAGACCTCGTAGAAGATGGCGAGACGTTCTGGACAAGACCAGTGACCAGTGGTCCACATTGGCCTTGGATCGAAACAACTGGAATTCTTGGGAGAGGCCTTTGCCCAGCAGTGGGATGATGCGGGCTAACAGTGTCAGTACATAAAAGTTATTATTACTACGTAACCTACTTTACAATTTACTAGAAAGATTTTCAGAATATTGTTTCTTAAAATAAATCTATCATTAAATACAATAAAAACCAGAATACATTACCATTAATATTCAAACAAGCGCACAAACACCGCTTTAGGACCAAAAAAGCGAACTTTAAAAGTACCATAAATCTCCCATGCTTTAAGGGAACGCTCTACGGAAGCTATCCTTTGTCCACCATTGTTTAATGTTGCGGATTTGCGTCAGAATAATGCCTTTTTTTTTCAAAGGAAACTGGTAATTTCTGTGTGAAAGCGAAAGCCACTTTCAAGGAAAAATTCAGAAAGTTACATTTGTAATGAAAATGGAAGGGAAATGAGGGAAAACTTTGGGTTGAGGTGTGGGAGGTGTTTGTATGTTTATGTAAAAAGCGTGACGATTATTGTGTCGTTTTTGTAAGCATTCGTCAGTAAAAAATGGTTTCTGTTTTGGAAGCAAATACCGACACATGCATTAGGTACTTTTAATCTATGACTAAACACTTACTGTATTGGTACATTTTTAGACAACTTGAATTCACGATGAACCTCCATGCGATATTCTCTGAACCCAACATCTTTTTGATTCAAGATAATAGTTGTGGTCCAAGATCCCAGTGCTGTCAGACTTTACTTATTTTCTGACTCACAAAATCTGTGGGATCGAGTAGTGTTAGTATGTTCTATAAACCTAAGCTTACCTTAGCTTTTGCCGACAGACAATTTTCAGGCGTCAGGTGCTAAACTTTCGTAAAATATTAGGTACTCACTTTTTTAAGTCCGAACGCTGTCCGAGTGTTATATTTGTTGTATAGAATATTGTTAAAAATGTATAATCAACACTGCCAGACGCTTTAAACCTCTCTCTATATATTTTTCAAATATCAAAGAACGACATCGAGTGCTAGACATTTCAGATTAATTTATAATAGTCGTACCATACCTTATCATACTTTTATAAAACAATTTAATAAAACGTTAAACTATGAGCAAACTTAAAACTTTTAATAACAAAACTTTTTAATATCAGAAAGTATTAACCAAATTGCGAAACCAAAATTACAAGTGCTTAAAGTAAAAGTCGCAAGCCATTGGAACGTTAATGAAGTATAAATTATTTAGTTAGTCCAGTGTCCGCGACTAATCTGTGGGAGGCTTTAGGGATTAAAGCCTTGTTGTAGCTGCCCACAGTTCGATTAAATGGGTAATTTTCCAGTTTTTGTGTTCAACGGTACAATTAATTTTAGTTTGATTTTCTGTTTTTCTCGGAACTGTAGGCTCAAACTTGGATTTAATATATTATGTGAAAAAAATCTATCGATCGATATTTTTATAACCACTGTAATGAGCATATAATTATTGGTTTTAAGATTCATATAGCAAGATATAAATAAAGTAAATCTTATAGCAGGTTGAAATACACACTTGACTCCCAAAGCCATTCCTGAAATCACCTCTCTATCTTCATTCTGGTAATCGTACCTCGAACCCCAAGATACAGACAAGTGTAGTTTGTATTGTGACCTTGATAGTATGTTTGCTTTGGAGGTCAGACAGGCAGTCGATCCATGAAAAAACTAGTATTCAGCTGCATCCAGTCAGACTGGAAGCCGACTCCAACATAGTTGTGATAAGGCTAGGCAGATGATGTTGATGATAGTATGTTTGCTTTGTTGGCATTTTCATTTTTACAATATCGGGGAAAAGGCACTGAAATACAGGCATTGCCTAGTTTGGTTGCAGTGGCCACATCAATTTATTAGAAATTAACACTGCTAAACTATTTTCGTTTTACGTAACTTCTATAGTTCTTTTATTATTCTTAATATTTAAAGCAACTCATCTTTCTCTCCCGTCGTTTTTTTAAGCCACGCAACCGATTTGCATTCAAACCGATGTAACATTAAACAATTTTCAACTGTCTATTCTATTTCTATTCTAAATTGAAGTCTCAACAAAACATCCTGTACCTATACAAAGTTTTATTTATGCAACGCTGCACATCGTACATTAAGTGGACTGCTCTAAAGGTAGGGGTGATGCATACATCATCATCATCATCTGCCTAGCCTTTTCCCAACTATATTTGGGTCGGCTTCCAGTCTAACCGGATGCAGCTGAATACCAGTATTTTACATGGAGCGACTGCCTATCTGACCTTCTGGTGATGCATACATGTCAGTATGATTTATCAC
This sequence comes from Noctua janthe, assembly GCA_910589295.1. Lineage (NCBI taxonomy): Eukaryota > Metazoa > Arthropoda > Insecta > Lepidoptera > Noctuidae > Noctua > Noctua janthe. Next base: position 2,350,841 of record OU342556.1, on the reverse strand, counting down.
CCCACTGTAAGTATGCTACTCGGAAGAAGAAATTGATAACACTTCTCCTTATATTGACGATGTTTTGTTGTTTGATTGACTGTTTAGGTTTGTTTTATCCATGTGGTGAGTAGAAATTACATGATTATGGTGGCGTAGCGTATGTCTGTGCCTAGTCTTTTCCCAAAAATGTTGGGAGTTTATAAACAAGATGGCGGCGTGTTTAATTGGTAACGTGACAATAACGATGAACCACTGCAACTAGTTATAACTATGTGACCAACTATGTGACCGGTGACATGAAGGCGGTCACGTCCGAGCTCAGACTTCGGACTTTCATAATCTGCTGACATGAACATTTAACGTAGAATCGTGCTTCAATAACTTTACATTCTATTGGCAGGAGCCACACGATCACTTCAATTGCTTTGACATTTGAAACTTTATCTGTCTGGCGGATGTTTGTTTGTGGTTCGATGTTCAATTGTGTGTGGGTTTCGACTTTGACTACTACAAGTTACCAACTGCATATATGCTTCAATAGGAATTTCGATCGATAGAGAGAATATTTTTTTTTAATTTTTGTTTTTCTGTCTGTCTGTGTGTTTGTTCCGGCTAATCTGTAAAACAGCTGAACCGATTTTGATAGGACTTTTATTGGCAGATAGTTTATGTTACAAAGAGTAACTTAGGCTACTTATATTTAAAAAGTGGATTAAGGTTCCGTGCAAAAAATTAAAACTCTTGGAATTGCTAACAAAATCCGATTCAAATAGGGAAGTAATCGTACATATGCGTATATTTATATCAATGCGAAAGTTTGTGAGGATATATGGATGTTACTTACTCTTTCACGCGAAAACTACTGACCGGATTTGGATGAAATTTGGCACACGGATGGTTTACCTGGACAAACACATATAGGTTACTTTAGTATGATCCCGTGGGAAAATTACCGAACTGCACGCAAGCGAAGCGGCTGGCATAAGCTAGTATTTTTATAATAATTTCACGCAGACGAAGGACGAGGGCAACAGTTAGGACATTAATAAAGAATGTTCAAATTCGTCACAAGTAAGTACCCTCAACTCATGAGTCTCATAACCTATTCAACCAAATAACAAAGTTCCTCTCGTTTTAATCTCATCGCAGCCAAAACTCGGCACTTCAAAGCTAACCCTCTCCTATTCAGTTTTCAAAGATTTAAGCGAGGTGCTACGTCGGAAATCCCATTAAATTCGGATCCAGTAGTTTTTGCGAGGCACGTACGGAGGGACGTGTTCGCAAAATGAAAGTGAAATTTTCACCTTGCATTTACGTGGTACGTTGAGCTCGTACTAACCAAATCTTACGTATTATGAAACGCCATCCCCGTTAGTCTTCTTGTACGTTAGTGTGATTTCAATACGGGAATCAGTTCTAGAACTGAATGAACTGTGTAAAGGATGATATGGCAAGAAAGGAGGTGTCTGTTGAAATGACAAGTAATAGAGTCTGGAAGAAGACATGCTGCCCCGACCCCAAATAAATTGGGATAAGGGCAAGAGAATGATGAATAATTTTTAGAACTATAACATAAAAGAATTCAGGAATCAATATAGTTTCCGGTTTGCATTCATCAATTCTTTCTTGAAATTAAAATAATAATTAGTATACTGGAATTTTACTGCCCCAATGCTGGACTAAGCCCTCTTTTTCAGTGAAAGCATTGCTTGGAATTATCTTTAGGATATTTTTTTTTTTAGTAACGCTTAACACGAGTTTGGTTACCGAAATCGAAAGCAAATAATTTAACAACACGTTTTTTTACAGACGCCAGCACATCAAGCGACCCGAAACTGACAAATTTTCCCAATCAGCCTTGAACCTAATGCATTAGCGATAAAGTTGATAATCTATTAAAGAAATTTGACCGATTGTAGTAGCTTGATGTGCTGGCAACTGTACCTTGAAGGCGTTAGCAAAATTGTATAAAGTCAACTTCATATTATTGTTAGTTATGATCAAAGTTCCACGTTATTATTTACTCACTTCACTCGCAATAAAATACTGTCTACAAATAAAAAACAAACTCAAACTGACACGTAAAAAACAACCACCGAAGGAAAGAAAATTAGAATAAAATAATATTTCTACCAACCGACTGATTGCGTTGAAGATAATTCTATTAAAATTAAATTCTATTTTCCAATAGATTTTATGTGCTTGAATAAATCTCGCATTTATCAGAGCGCGATGCAGTTTTTTTCTGAGAAAACCGGTACGGACGATACGATGGCAAAAAATCGACGTTATCAATTTGGCTCAGGTTTTCGACGGCACCTATTTAAGTGAATAGAGGTGAGACTACGGACACAGAGTGATAGGAAATTGGAAAATTCTCAGTTTTATTAATCACCGCAATTTCTAGGTAGTGGGAAAATAACTACCAGTTAGTCGGATTTGTTACTAGAGACCGACCGCTTTAATGAGTCCTCCGCATTGCCCCATCAAGGCACATTATACGTCCACAAAGTCCTAACAATATCCCACAGGTTATTTGCTTTAAAATAACCATAATCCACGTATGTATTACGATACTAATTGAACCAATAAGTGATCAACCTTCAGAATATTCCATTTAAATTGATACCTTCGCGAGGACTCATTAAAGCGGTCGGTCTATAGTTTTGTTCGCTGACTAGGGTCGCTGATATTTTTATATTCCCTATACAAAAGCGTCAAGGGAATATGAGAACGCTTTCGTAGATGGGGTTGCCATCTGCAATGTTGAGGTTTTCATTGAGTTACTTAGAAATTATTCGTGTTGATGCCGGTTATCATGATTGTTTTGGCGCAGTTTTGCTGCTGCGGTCTACCGTAGCGCACACATTTGGAAGTGTATACCTTTTGATTAGAGTTCTCGAAAAAAAAAAATTGGCCACAGCTCCCCACCATTTTTGGAAAGGATGACAATTCAGTAATTTTATTTATCAGCATTATTCTTTTAACCGATTACCGAATCACCAATACTTTTGGCTAACATTTAGTAATTGTGGCACTATCTCATTTGTCACTTTATTTGAGACACATAATATCATGTATTAATTAAGCTCGTGGCTAAATAATAACAGCCGCTCGGATCGATCTTTAGGTTAAGCCGTGCTTGCCTAGTTTTCCTGTATGTGTTACCACCCATTACATACGGAGTTTCCTCCGTGCCTCGGGAAGCACGTTAAGAGGTTGGTCCCGGCTGTCATTTGTAGATCTTTGACAGTCGTTAAATACAGGTAGTCAGTGGCCCAAAAAGTCTGACAACCAGTCTTACCAAGGGGTATCATATTACCTAATTCTAACTGGGTTATGGAGGCCAAGTAGGCAGTCGCTCCATGTTAAATACTGGTATTCAGCTGCATCCGGTTAGACTGGAAGACGACCCTAACATGATGAATTTCATGTATTCATTTCTGTGTACGTGTTCAGTTCTAATGTATTACTTGACGATTCTTCCTGTATCCTTAATAATTTTCCACTTTGCATGAGAGTGCACGTTACTATTCTATGTCCTACAAACTTTGTTTCTTTATACAGGCAGAGACCGTACATACTCGTAAGTTCATAAATAATATCAAAACGTCACATATTAAAAATTCAAAATTCTATGCGACTGCAGTTTTTGCAGTGTTTGACCCATTTCTCGGTTGCCATTCGCGAATATTTTACGGTAAGTTGCCTCCAAGTTCGGGTGTTAAGAACAAAAGTTGAAACTTTGTCCAAGAACTGGCGCAGGATTAGTGCAATATGGGCTCTATTGTATATGCAAATATGAGGTGTTTTCACGGGTTAAAAGGTTAGTAGTGTAGAGAGGGTAAGATGCTATATAAATATTTCATAACTTCTTTAGGTAAGGTTAAGTTTTTGATATGACACGCGAGGTTCAGATGACTAAAAGGAAAGTGACACAGAATATTATTAAAATAATTAGACCTTGTCTCTAATAAGTGCTAAACTAGGATCCACCTAAGTAAGTAGGTATAGTCAACCTCATAAGTGCTGTTTAACTGCCTTTTTGGTCCACTATTCTCAAGCGCGACTGCTGAGCTTGAGGTCCTGGGTTCGATTCCCGGGTCGGACAGTGTTATTAGGTTTTTCCATAAGGAATTTCTCAATAGCAACCACGGAGTCTGATGACAATAGAGTTGATGGCAATTGGCTCGCCCCGTATTACACGAGACTTAAAACATAACTGGTTAAATTTGGGTGTACTATGTGAGGTGTACACGGGATTACAGGCATGATGTTATGTTATGAATGCTGTTTCAATCTCATGTTAAATGTCACTTGAGCGTCAAGAAATGACTCAGAAATATATCTATGAGGCAGTGAGATAGTTTCAACTTTTGTGAAGAATTGCGTTGGAAGGCCTCCCACCAGGTGGATCGATGACCTGGTAAAGGTTGCAGGGATCCGCTGGATGCGAGATGCACCGCACCGGTCAATGTGGCGACACTTGGGGGAGACCTATGTCCAGCAGTGGACGTCATTCCGCTGAAATGATGATGATGATGAAGAATTTAAATAGAGCAATTACCTAGTCGATTATACTGGTTGTAATGGTTCTCACACCATGAAAACTGAACCATAACCTGCGCTAAAATCTGTAGAAATTCACTTCAACAAAAAAAACAATCTTGAGTCAAGACTTCTAGGGTAACGGAAATGCATGGTCCTAATATTCTAGGATGGAAACCCCGGAGCTGACGTTGACGGGTAGCAGACTCGGCTAGGTATTTGTCTAGTCACCGACTGGAAATTCAACCGATTTATCTTTTGCAAGTCGGCGCAAAAAAAAGTATTGCAATATAAATTACGGGTGAGTGCTTTTCAAAAAAGGTATTTAAGTTTTTGTGCAATTTTCACATTAAAACTGATTTTAAAATTGTTGTTTTAAAATGGAAATTTTCAGTGATAGTGATGGCTTAAACGTTTTATGATATTTTTAAAACTATAATCTTTTGATGCTGAATTGATATTTTTTACTGATGAAACCGGCATGACCTAGAACCAAAAATTCGAAGACATGTGATATCTACCAACCCGCACTGGGCCCGCGTGGTGGATGATAGCCCATTCCTTCTCACAGAGAGGAGGCCTGTGTCCCAGCAGTGGGAACATTATAGGCTGACTATGCTATGCTATGCTATGCTACTGATGAAAATTTTAGTCCTTGTTGTGTTTTGCAGTAAAAAGCATGGCCCATTTTGATGCGCGTGTACTCGCACGTCAGTTACGAGTCTACATCATCATATCAGCCCAGAATCACCCACTGCTGGGTAATAGGCCGCCCCTTTGTTCTGCATTCTTCTCTGTTCTGTGCGTCTCTTATCAGTCAGTTTCCCGCGATTTTGACGATATCGTCAACTCAACGCGCTTTTGGACGGCCCTGGTTTCTTTGACCCGACTTTAGCTACCATTCGGTCAAAACCTTACTCCATTGGCCATCCAGTTACAATACAATTGGAAAAAGACTACGCAGATTTATTTATTTATTTAACACTTCAAGCACAAAGTACAGAGGCGGACTTAATGCCTTAGGCATTTTCTACCAGTCAACCTTCGGGTGATGCAGATGAAGTTAGTAAGTTTAAGTTTCTGCTTGGATTTATTCATAAACGCGTCAATTTTACTCCTAGCTCTATTCAATACGGAGATTACTAACAAGTTTTTTTTAAATTTTAAAAGAAACTTTTAACGTAAAATTTCAAACTCCCTGAGCTACTCGTGAAACTTTATGAATGGTCGAAGTGAACAGTTTGCGTTCTGAACATGTTTCGATGCGGGACGTAAAATTGGAAAAATCTTATAAACTTTTCTTGAATGTCACTGTATTATTAATGGTATCGTTATTATGTCATGTAAAGATCTTATAAAACCCTTAAATCTATATTATATATAAAATAATATTAATATTATAAAGCTGAAGAATTGGTTTGTTTGTTTTGTTGGTTGAAGGCGCTAATCTTAGAAACTACTGGTTCGAATTGAAAAATTCTTTTAGTGTTGGATAGCTCATTTGTCGAGGAATACTATAGGCTATACATTTTCACGCTAACAACTTAGGTGGTTTATTAATAAAAGTGTCGTTGTCGATTTTTTTAATAGATGTCGAATGATTTAAAGTATCAGTATTGGTTCTAATTAGAAGTATCTTCTTTTTATAACTTCATAATTTCTGGCTTCAATTATATTATTATTTAGCACGTATCTTTACTCAACCTAAATTTGTATGTTGAAGTACAAATCATGACCTTAATTTTTAACAAAATTAAAAGACGAAAATAAAAGTGTTTCTGCGCACTTCTACCAAATCATTATTACAATTCCAGTACTATTTTTTTTTAGAACTCTTCACAAAAGAAAAAAAAAACATTAACACATTACATTTTTCATTTTTTCATAAATTCCTGTAAATTATGTTTAATAACTACGAGTAAAATATTGTTACCCAACACTAAGTGAATTGCCAATTACATTATAGTCTTGCTACAGGAAAGCAAACTAAAATTTGCGATGTTTTAACAAAATATTGAGCGTGATTATTTTGGTTTTTCATTCCATTATATTCTGTCACATGTTTCTTACATTTAAGGATATTTCAAAAATATATCTTAAAAAAAACATAAAAAAAGAGTGGTCCGCTGTTTCGGGAGCAGGGTTTAAGCTACCGGTGGGTGCTTGGGGCTCCAGAGCTAGGAATCTCCTCACAATGAGAGCCATCGAGGAGTACTGCCTTTTCAATCAGGCCCTTGATCCAACTTCCAAGCGAGAGCCTCGAAAGATGTTCGTCGAGGCTTTTGACCATCAGGCCAGTTATCTGTAACCACTATCGGCAAAGTCGCACTCTTATTCCACATGTCGAAAACCTCGTACCCCAAGGCAAGATATTTTTATTTATATCCATTATTATTATTTTATATTTCTTTTTTGTTGTTACAACAACTGCTTTAATAATAATTATTTATTAACTCATCTTCACTATCCTTACAGGTATTTCCTAATTCAATATTGTGGCCATAATTACAGTTTTATTATTTGTGATAACATATTCTGTACATCGTGATTTTTGTGAAGTCACTCAGAGAACAAGTACAAAGATCTATGCTGCTACGAAAATCCCAATATCTTGTTACAAAGTATCGAATATCGAAGTATCATACAGACTTGAAATATTTTCACTTGCTAGGAACAACTAGATAGGTACCCATTTACTTCTTAATTAAAATATCCAATGCTTAAATTATCAAGAAAAATATATTAAACAAAAATGTAGGGTTTATTTAATTTTGACAACAAAAAATACGAATTTTACGATGGCACTTTTCTTCTTAGGACTCAAATCTAGCCGCACCTTTAACAAGTATGCAAAAATCCTAATTAAAATATAAATTAATATCCAAGAACCATCCAATTCGGCCCACACTGAAATTAAAAACCATGACATCATCCAGCAATTACAGATACCCAATGGGCAATCCCCATTCAGCTCACGTCCCGAACATGCCAAACTTTTAATCCAATAATCCTCTTCAGAATTAAAAAATGGAAAGTAACACAGGAACGATTAAAACTTAAAGTTTAATTTCCACGTTTGTATAATTCGAACTGGAGTGGCGGCCATTTTCAATTGTTCTCACAGTTAATTCAATTTTGGTGGAAAACTTTTTTATGTCGCAACTGAGGCGGAGTTGCGTTTTATTTGCATAGACTCTTCCAGTTTATTTCGGCCTCTTTTGTAATTCGATAATAGGCATTTGTTTAAGGATTTTCGTTTTTGAAGGTGTAATGGAGTTTTATCGAGTTTCTGTGTCTGTTGTACCTGTTAATTAATTAAACATTTTTATTTTAAGTTTATGGTTGTTAAATACTGAATCTGATAATTGTGTATATATGTTTGAAAAATAGAAGACTTGAGTAATTAATTGTATTAATATTTATAACTGATTATTTATTGTATTCGAAATATTGAAATTTTGTTAATTTTAATGCAATATCGATTTTAAATTCTTATATTGTTAAATAGTGTATACCCCTAATGGGAAGTTTTTTTGAGTTACCATAACCTATAAGACCTACAGTATCGCCAAAAATCACACTAATAAATACTTTGACTATGAAACTCTACGCATTTTTACTTCAAAAAAATTACATTCACGATTTTGTTTTTTTTCAAATTAATATCCAAAATATTTATTTCGAGCGAAAGCTCATACTGGTTTAGTAACTTAGTCCTTAAAGACGAAGTGTTAGTAAACAACACGATACGGTGATACATATAATAATGTGCTCTCTGTATTTTGATTTTTACAAACACTGTTACGCGATAATACACCTTATTGTTAGGATAGTTTTCCTACATGCAAAAAAACCTTTTATTTTGCATACATAAATATTAATACAAACATACATAAAATGTTCGAATATTTGAATACTGGCTCTCAAAGCGAACAATACAAAACTAATCCAAAAACAATACGACAACATTTCGGACCATTTCCTCATGTTTCATTTCCCCACAACATCACAACACATTACACATTAACAAGACTACCGCTGCAACTAAACACCCGAAAACTTTTCTCTTCGCAAGTTTACATTAAACACACAACTAACTACAATATTTACAACTTTACGTCTTTACTTAAAAGCCTTGAGAGTGCTTCTTAACGCACGCCCAACAATTAGTGAGCCCTCTATGCAATGACCTACATCTAAATTTAGATTTTCTTCCAGACCATATTTTATCTCAACCAAAAACCAACCTTAAACTTCTTGTCATACAACTGGAAACAGAAAGCGCAAAATTAAAATTACGTGAGTTACATGCTGATATGACAACTTCAAAATAAATTGATTCTTATTTTCGTACGACGAAAGTTTGTTTTCCACTGCGGATGGATGTCCACTATGACTTGTCGATTTAGCACCGTTCTAATCTGCATCGAAAACGAACCTTAGCTGAAGGTTTTCAGAGTACATTTTCAGGACCAGAATATTACGTATAAGAGATGATGAGTGCAGAGGTCAGAGGAGGCTCGAACGCTGGATGGAAAGGGGTCCGCAACATATGGTGATAATATACTGTGTATAAAGCTCCAAAGAAAATAATGTCGTGAATATATTTTGATGAGTTACATTTGGGCTGTTAGCGTTTATAGGTTCCTGTGGTATAGTTATTAAAGTAGGGTTTTGGGTACGAACCTTTTAGGTCGTATGTCATAAGCTTTACTTTTTATGCTTGTAGTTTCAGTTTTAGTTTTATTGTCTTCTGAATAGGTCAAAGTTTTGGGACTTTGTGAATTTTAAATTAGTTACGTTTAAAATTACTACAACTATTTTAGTCTGGGTCCCGAATTGTAACTACTCGTAACTATAACTTTGTATACAAAAACAAAACAGCAATTCAAAAATACGCGTTTATGTACTTTTTCCAGTACCCAGATGACTGGCAGCATTGTCACATACATAACATCACGCCTGTAATCCCCGAAGGGTTAAGTAGAGGTGTTCCTAATAATACACCCACATTTTGAAAGTTATGTGTAAGTCCCATGTAATAGGGGGTCAGCCTATTGCCATTAACCAGGTACAAATCCCGACACAGTGGTTGCTACTGAGAAATTCCGGATGAAAAAACCCAATAACAATTTGCCCGACCCGGGAATCGAAATCAGGACCTCATTCTCAGCAGTCGCGCTTGCAACCACGACCAATGAGGCAGACAATATAACAGTTAACTATTTTATTTTAAATCTGAACACACTCTTTTCCGCTGTACAAGTAATTTAACATATAATACCCCTTTTTTGTTATAAATAGTATGTTATGTGGTCTTATACATTATTGTTACTCCTAGGAAATAACTGAATAAAAAAACAGTAGCACAAGTAACATTCATCTCCGACAAAGACAAACTCATCCATCTCGTGTGTCTCAAATGCAAGAGAATAAACACGTTATATTTTTATTCCATCTGCATACCATTTTCCCCATGTTAAAGATAAGATTTCTTCCTTCCTTGCGTACCTTTATGCGTAGGAAACGCTGAAACGTACATATGGTTCAAAGTATTTTCTGATATCATTAAAACTTAAATTCATGTATATTCAACCTCGTCTCTTGTTTTAAAATAACAAAAGAGAACTAGACAAACTGATATTCTACCAACGATGACAATTATGGAAGAGTCAAAAATCTATTCAGCTGAATAAGCTACCCAAAAGTTTACGTCAATCCTGTTCATCATCAATATCTGACCTCCACAACCCAGTTAGTACTGGGTAATACGATACCTCTTGGTGAGACTGTCACCATACCTCTGTGTCAGACTTTCGAGCCACTACCCGTAACGACTGTCAAAGATCTATAAATGACAGCCGGGATCAACTGCTTTTCGTGCTTTCCGATGCACGGAGGAATGTAGGAGGATACAGAGGAACCTTACATTGCTTGTTTTGGTTCACAGATTACTTCCTTTATTTATTTTTATACAAATCTTCTACTTTTTTAAATATTTCATAAACTAAAAACAATATAAAAAAACATTTAAAAATATAAAAAATTGTAGCCCACCGGTATCGGGAACAGGGTCCAAGCTACCGGCGGTCAGGGCTCCAGAGAGAGGAACCTCCTAACAATACGAGCCGTGTCCAGGAGCACCGCTTTCTGAATCAAACCCTTGATCCAGCTGCCTAACGAGAGCCTCCTCAGGTATTGGTCGAGGCTCTTGGCAATTAAGCCATGGGATGATACAACTATCGGCACAATGATCGCTGAGTCCACATCCCACATGTCGACAACCTCGCGAGCCAAGTCAAGATACTTGATTTGCTTATCTTTCTCGGCTTTCACGAGGTTCTCATCATGCGGGACCGTTATGTCTACAATCATTGCGCGCCGCTCTGACCGATCCACCACCACTATATCAGGTTTATTGGCTACAATAGTCCTGTCAGTGATGATGGATCGATCCCAGTACAATGTGATACTGCCATTTTCGAGAACTGGGTCGGGCACATACTTATAGTACGGTAGTTCCGATTCCACAAGGTTGTATTTTAGAGCAAGTTGCTGATGGATAATCCTGGCTACAAGGTTGTGTCTATGCAAGTACTCTCCGTTAGCCAGACGAGAACACCCGGAGATAATGTGACGGATTGATTCTCCTGGACGGTGGCATGCCCGACATAATATGTCAACCGTACCGTCCTTCACAATAAATCTCCGGTAGTTATTCGTCAACAGATTACTTATTATTATCATTAGTACTAAAAAATATTTTACAATTTATTTTGAGTTCCTGATATCAGTTTATCCGTGATCATGGTGCTGGGAAACAGTGGCAAAATATCGAAAACTCAAAATAAACAGTAAACATGGTAAATATCCCGTTTTTATTTTTAATGATGGTGTAAGTGACCACCACCACCACCGTGTTTTTGTGTGACCATAAAAGTATAGAGTATGTCAGTTTAAAAATTTACTAAAATTGTTTGCCTGCGTCATTCCTCTGATGGGCTATTTTGGACCACTGATTGTTTATTAGGAACTTATACTGCCTTTATTAATGTCACCAATTAAAAACCATTATAATTAAAAAACACTTCACGAACTGTGTCCAAAAAAACCTCCATAGTTACTTCTTACCCTTCATTAAAGTGTAATCAGAAAGGGATTTTAGCTTACATACTACTAACAAAGGAAAAACCCAAAATGTCCACAAGCCCTCGACCTTTTTGAGAGCATGAGTGAACAGCATTCGTTCTAGAGAGCCCTTACAAACGATACTTTTTGATAGATCGCTTATAATTGCTGTTGTATGGGATACTTCGGTATTGTTGTGTATGTCAATGGGTTGATGTGTTTCCTTTTAGGCTTCGTGTGATGTTTTATTTATGTTACTAAAAGCTGGGTTTGGTGTTTTGATTTTTGAGGTTTATGCGCCTATGGTGGTAATATTTGTTTTGGAGAGGTAGTTATGTAACACCAAGATTCTGATTGGCTAAGGAAAATATGTTAGTGATAGCAATTAATTTGCACCCGAGACTCGCATAGACTATGAAAGTTTGGAATGAGGAAGCCATTCAGTATGACAACCAGCAGTGGGTGCAACCATGCGGCTACTGATTATGATGAATAGATTAATTAAAATGAGTTTAAAATGTCACATCAGCTGTCAGTTAGTTTTTGACTTGGTTGCGGCGGAAGGAACGGTATCAACCAAAGACATTTATATAACACCACGCCTTAAATCCCCCAATGGTTTTCTTGCCAAAGACATATCTATATTAATATAATAAAGAGGAAAAATTTGTTTGTAAGTTTGTATGTAGGGGTAATATTCGGAACTACTGACCCGATTCCAAAAATTATGTCACTTTCGGGAAGCCACATTAAATTATTTCTTTTCTTTCTTTTCTTTCTTTTCTTTCTTTTCTTTCTTTTCTTTCTTTTCTTTCTTTTCTTTCTTTTCTTTCTTTCTTTCTTTTCTTTCTTTTCTTTCTTTCTTTCTTTTCTTTCTTTTCTTTCTTTCTGTCTTTTCTTTCTTTTCTTTCTTTTCTTTCTTTTCTTTCTTTTCTTTCTTTTCTTTCTTTTCTTTCTTTTCTTTCTTTTCTTTCTTTTCTTTTCTTTTCTTTCTTTTCTTTCTTTTCTTTCTTTTCTTTCTTTTCTTTCTTTTCTTTCGTTTCTTTCTTCTTTCTTTCCTGCGATTAGGTCTTCATCAGGTCTTCTATCTCTAAGAAAGATAAACATCAGAAAATCTATCCTTGCAGAATCCACTGCTATCAACATAAATCGGAAACTTTTAAACGAACCACAGTGACAACGAAATTCTATTTACTCAGCAAACCAGTCTAAGATAAACAGCTAACGATCCATTCGGCTCTTAACAAAACAAATTCCCTTTAAAACCTAGAATGCACCAAGTTCTGAAGGAAACGTTGCAAAGCTAACTTGTTTGTCCAATGCGGAGTTACTTCGAGTCGATATTTCAAGTTGCTATTTAACTCGGCAAGCTAATCTAAATTACGTCACGGTCAAGCTCTGTAAATCCCGAAACCCAATTTATCTTTGACACGACCGTTTTATACTTCTTCGGGGAGCAACGCCTCAGGCTGCTTGCTGAGACGGAGAACTAAGAAGCAGTGGAGAAGGTATTGTAACTTTTTTACAGTAATTAGTGTCTAGAATTATATGCTATTTTGTGGAAGGATGCTGTTTTTCAAAGATACAATATAGCTGGCAGTTGACAGCTCCTACTGGTAGCCCATTTTGGAGTAAGCAGCTTAAGCCGTACTAACTTTTAATAGTGTATTTATGTTGCTCTCTACAGCATATCCTATTACCAAGGAAAAAGGTATACATCTGAACACAACACACACAACAGATATGTGAGATCGTATGATTCATTTCACGTCAGTATTTGATAGTTACAAGCTGGGTGGATAATTTCGGACCGTTTCTAGAAGTTATGATTGTAATTTGAGTAGTTTATTGAATGTATACTGTTGCAGCGAATCAGAAGTCGAGTTTTAATTTTCAGGCTTCCGTACCCGAAGGATAACCAACTCCCTATTAATAAGCCTCCGCTGTCAGTCCGTCTGTCTGTCTGTCAGCGGGCTGTATCTCATGATCCGTAATAGGTAGACAGTTGAAATTTTCACAGAATGTGTATTTCTGTTGCCGCTACATACAACAGATTGTAAAAATAAATTAAAAATTAAAGGGGCTCCCCTTCTACAATAGTACGAAACCTTTCATACGCGAGTCCGACTCACACTTGGCCGGTGTTTTCTAATGGTATCACAAATAAAATGTTTAATGTATAGATTCTGCTTTTAAAACTATTAAAAACAAAAACAAATTTTACCACTTTGCAAAATAAAACGTTACAACATTGTGATATTTCCGATCCGGCCGATCTTCAAGCTTAAGCAGTACTTGTTAGGCAGTGGCCCGAAAGTCCGACAACCAGTCTTATTAAGGGGTATCGATCAGCCAGTACTAACTGGGTTGTGGAGGTCAGACAGGCCGTCGCACCATGTAAAATATTTAGTATTGCATGCGGCTAAACTGGACGCCGACCCCATGATAATGTCTTCTTCGTCTTTCATCTGGCTATAATTCCTATTTATTTGGGGTCAGCCCTCCTAGTACTTCTGCACCATACCGTATGGTTAGAAAGTCTTAAGCATAATCAGCCTATAATGTTCCCAATGCTGGGACACAGGCCTCCCCTCTATGAGAGGGAATGGCCTATAATTCACCACGCGGGACCAGTGCGGTAGATGTCACGTCTTCGAATTTTAATTCTAGGACATGCCGGTTTCCTCACGATGTTTTCGTTCATCGTTTTGAGAGCAGCGGTGAATAAACTACACAAAGTAATGCGCCTGCCTGGGTTCGAACCTACGACTTACTGTACTCCTAAGTCGGGGCAGCCACCAGTGGGCTGCCGCTGCTCTCTAAAAAGTCTTACGTAATTATTAAAAATCCGTTTCTTTTCTTACATTACCACATCTACTCCAAAACACTTCGTTTTAACACATCGAATGTGCCGCAAAGCAATCACTGTAATTACAAGTTTAATTCGCTCCGGGGCCGTTCGAGCTCAGTTTTATATTTATGATTTTTACCAAAGAGAATCCTTGACTTGTCTCGGCTATTTTAATTATTTAGTTCACAGGAAATCGAGGGTTCTGGTATATAGAGAATGTGTCATGATGGAGTTGATGTGCTTTTGAGGGATGAATTGTTTTAATTTTATTACATGTGAATTTACGTGAAGGTGGATATTTTTATATGGTGTTGATGTTAATAATTAACTGTCAAAACATTGCTAAAATGTTTAGGGAAATAGTTTTTTTTTTGTTTGAGGCCCTGGTTTCGATTTCGTAGGTTGGTCTGTGGATTTGTAACCACCATTACATACCGAGTTTCCTCCGTGCCTCGGAAAGCACTTTAAGCCGTTGGTCCCGGGTGTAATTTGTAGATCTTTGACAGTCGTTAGGTAGTCAGTGGGCCAAAAAGTCTGAAAACCAGTCTTACCAAGGGGTATCGTATTACCCAGTACTAACTGGGTTGTGGAGGTCAGATACACAGTCGGTCCATGAAAAATACTGGTATTCAGCTGCATCCGGTTAGACTGGAAGACGACCTCAACATTGTTGGGAAAAGGCTACGCAGATGATGATGGTTTCGATTTCTGGGTCGGGTAAATCGTAACTGAGTTTTCCATACGCTTCTATTCGATTTCGATTCGGAAAGTCGCATGTCTATTTCGCTCGCTTTCATAATGCAAAAAAAGATAGACATACGACTTGTCGAATCAAAATCGAATCGAAGCGTTTGTGAACATGGGGATAGGAATTTCTCTGTAGCAGCCACGGAGTCTGGATTTGTGCCCAGTTGCTGGCAATGGGCTCACCCTCATCTATGGGACTTAAAAAACATTACTGGCGAAATGTGAGTATACTATTAGGTACACCACAGCCTAATCCTTCGAGGATTACAGGAGTGATGTTATGTTTTGTTTTTAATAAACAATGTGTCAGTATTAAAGCCATTTTAATATAAACTCAGCGATTGGAGAGCTTATGGAAATCTTCCGTCATGCGTTAATTAACTGCAATGCTGTACGGCTCAGTAAAAACCCTGTTCCTTTTAATTGAACAAACATACGTCTTCATACTTTCCTTCAATCATTCAGAAGTCCGAACAGTAAAGCAATCTATAATCCTGTCAGTCGGTTTGATACCTTACTCCAGACTTCTTCTGAGAAATTCCTGATACATAAACCGAATACAACTTTGCCCATCCTATGAATCGACACCAAATTATAAGATTTTCATATTCAGGTATCAACATTCTCTTGCCCTTATCCTAATTCATTTGGAATCGGTGCAGCATCTCTTCTTCTTCCATCATATTACTCGTCATCTCCTCACACACGTCCTGTCTTGCCATTCTTATACCCATCCACAATCATACTCAAAACTTTCCTCACGATCTCAAAAAAATTGTGTCTATTATTTAACTACTAAAACCTACCTAAACAAACCATTAAATACCACTAAGTTTCTAATGTCAGTAGGTAAGGATGCACCAGCCATCAATTTCATCGATATCGACGACTACGTCTCGCGCACTATTTCACGTAGCTAGCTAGGTATATTCGTATTGCATCGGATGGTAGTCACGTCGGCACTTAGAGTGCCAGCTAGGCTTCCCTGACAGCCTGATACCGATCTTATTGCTAGCTGCCAAATGTTTAGTACTGTTTGTATTTATGGGTTAAGAAAATTGTGTTGTGTTTCTTTAAAAATAAAACTGAGCTGGACCACTTAAAGACGTGTTTGGCAAGAGGGTAGACTCCTATAGCACAAAAATTCGGGCTAGGATTTTGATGATGGAAATTGGACTTGGAATGAGTTGAAAATTTACGATACATACTGTTGTTCTTAATTTCAACTCTTTGTTTTTTTATAAAGTACTTGGGCATCGTAGGTGGCCACGTTGATCACGGTATTATCAACACAATATAACACTACGCCTGTAATCCCTGAAGGGTTAGGCTGAGGTGTACCTAATGGTACACATACATTTCGCCAGTTATGTTTAAGTGTGTAATAGGCTATTGCCATCATCATGGCATAAATCCAGACTCCGTGGCTGATACTGAGAAATTCCTGATGGAAAAACCAAATGAGGTCCTCCTCATGCTCAGCAGCCTCGCTT
Organism: Noctua janthe; assembly: GCA_910589295.1. NCBI lineage: Eukaryota > Metazoa > Arthropoda > Insecta > Lepidoptera > Noctuidae > Noctua > Noctua janthe. Next base: position 2,334,092 of record OU342556.1, on the reverse strand, counting down.
GCGATCACTAAAACAACGAAACAGTATTATAAGCACAATCCATTGAATAATCCTTTTGGTCCATTTTCAGAATGAAAAGATGTTGAGTGACACATTAATAAAATAGGCTGCAATTGGTTGAAAAAATTTTTAACTAAAACAGCAACAACTACGAATCGCGTGATTGTTCAATTACAGTGCATCAGAGAGTAGAAAACGGTAAAGTGCTAGTACTTTCTCCGAAAAAGTCCTCATCGTGTCACCTATCATTTTTACAAACCTAAAACAAAATCAAATAATACAGCGACACCAGAACTCATTCATTATTACAACGCATCCATGATAGAACAACAGTAAAACCTTCGATGCAGGAATTATATGTGAAACCGAACACAAACAAAATGACACATAAAACAAAATGGCGCTTTCGACATCACGTTCGCCTCTTAAAAGTACATCACTGTCAAAGGCGAAGTCGCTTTATGACGTCACAAATCAAATATGGCGTATAACCAAACAGTGAGTATAGGAAATATGGAACAAACACAACACTGGATACGTTCCTTCTGTAATTCAAACCAACACGAGCTTAGCATTTCGTATTGCAGCCTCTTACCCCCCTACCTTCATAATGTTTATCCGCTACCAGCAAACTCCACTGAAATATCTACTCTATTTTCTACTCAACAAAATATAAATTCAATTGTCTAAATCAAACTGCACGTAGCACTAAGCTCGAGCAGAAAAATATATTTTTACTTTAGACTCTGTGACTTTAAATATAAAGTAGGTTCTTGTTCGGCAAATTTTTGTACAGCGAAAACGCTAATTGGTGCTTTTGCATTAAGATCTGATCCGTAGACCATTAACCTCCATTTTGCACACACGCGCTCCCGTTTCGCACTTCAACAGTAATGGATCAATTTCGTTTGAAAGTACTTTTAGGCCTATCTTTTTTATATTCTCGCCGTTACTTTATTTTTTTTTTTGTAAAGGGAAAAGGCAACGTTAAGCATAGCATTAATCGAAAGCCGATGACGTAGTGAAACCGCAGGCAACATACCTTAAAGTATGTCTAACTGACTCTTCTCAAGTTTTCCCAAAAGCATGACAAAAAGCAAAAACAAAAAACAAAAACATCGAAAAAAAGTAATAATATTAAGTACAAATAAATTATTAATTGCAATACACGGTCTGGTTAAGGAAAAGAAAACATTTGGTTATAAAGTCTCGGATAATGATATTATTCTTAACCTAAATGAGTATTATAATTATCAACTTTCTGCAATCACCAATCAATTTGCCAAGCATGGTGAGTAGAGCACTTTTTGTCTATATAAGAAACATTAAAATCAAAGAACAAAGAAAATAAATTCATTATCATTTTCAATATTATCTTCACAAAGCGTTGTACCTGGTGACCGACCGAAGCGTTGAACTAGTTTTCTTGCACTGACTTGTAAATCCAGCCGGCACGCCCATCACTCCCGATATCACGTATTAAAACCTCCGCAATAACTTCAACAATAAACTCGGGTGCCAAAAAAGTGGTCACCCATAAAAATCGAATGAGTTTCGCCTGTAATTACCCATTGACTGCAGACATTGGATCGTATATCTCTTGGATTCACGTTTTACGATAAAAACAATTCGTTTTCCAATTTATTTGGGTAACGTTTACACAGAAGTTGTAATAATTAGCAATATTTTATTGGTTTTTCGATGTCGGTGTGGACAAGTATTTGAGCTGAAACATTGAGATAACATTGTGAAATATATTATGTATTTTTGTGGCAATATTCTTTTATTTTTATTCTGAATCAAATGGCACAAAAATACTTCACTTTGTGCTTTTCATTTTCGTGCTGTTAAAGGAATATAATATGGTAATAAAAGTTTTTAATTTTCAGAGCGTGTGGCAGAAAGTTTTAGCCTTTTATTCGAAAACAGTTCCTAGAACACATCAAACTATTTTGCACATTTTAAATAAGTATTATAAATGAAAAAGTATCTGTGTCTGTCTGTTTCTTTTTCATGGCTTAATAGTCAGATATGAGAGGTCAGATAAGCAGTTGTTCCAAGTAAAATACTGGTATTCAGCAGTATCTGGTAAGGTTGGAAGCCGACCCACACATAGTCGGAAAAAGGCAAGGCAGATTATGAATGTCTGACAAGATTTTCATTTAATTCCGTACACAGACAGACCATGACTTGGGTTAGCACGTTATCGCGGGATAACCCCCGAACTCCACCTTTGCGAAACCGCTAATAAAAACTACATAATTACTTTGTACATTCTCAAGTTACTTTTTTAACTTGAACTGCCAACAGAATACTGAGAGCATAGAATCTTAAGAACAAAGCCGCGGGCACAGCCAGTTCTAAATAAAATGCTAAGTCAAACACTTCACGTATTCCCGCTAACACGTAGCTTCTGACACGAGAATGTAGGCTTCGCTAAAATATTTTAAATCTCTTGAAATTCCTACATGGAAATATGTTAGGCTGTCACTTTTATTTCAACAAAGATATTTCCTTCTTAAAGTCATTCCATCTGTTCACACTTACACCTCTGTCAGGAGAATATTTTAGGGCACAAAGTTAGTTGAAGCAGTTAAATGAGACCTTATTTGTATGACGGTAAGGAGTTTTCGTAAATATGGGTAGTGCAAAACTTAAAATAGTTTCGGTGGTGGTATAAGTTATGGACGACTAGCGAGTTGGATTTCTTTCTCACTCTATATTATCTGAAACTTAAAGTTTTTAAATAATAATGTAAAATATGCGTCTTGTTCTGCTAATTACATAATAATTCAAACTCTTGGCAAATGATATAAATGTCGTAGTAATTCTAAGAAATAAGCCACATTGCTCCGTTGCGTTGAGTTGCGATGTCGCAACGCAAGGTTTTTGTTCGACAACGCAACGGAGAAGTGTGGCATGTTTTGAAATTTATATATATAATGACGCAGCCTCAACGCTGCGACGACGCAACGGCAGCACAATGGAGTAATGTAGCTTCGTTCTAAGCGTTAAAAACTAATATTACAAGATTTGAGACAAAGTCCAGCTCAAAATCAGAAACAAAAATTAAACGGTCTCCTAAGCTTTTTGACTTTATACATTGAGATATCTAGTATTCAATTGAACTAGTAATAAGCTTGGCAGCCTTTCGTAAGATAGTGCAACTAAACCTTAGTGTCACCATTGTAGAGAATACTTAATAATTATATCCACCTATTCTTAAAAACTGTCAATATACTTTACTGCAAAATATAAGGAAAACATTAATGACACCACATTTTAATTAACAAAATAAATTAATCCCTCAAAATTAATTACATACAACCCGCTTACTGTCCTAACTTACACCAAAACATAAGGTTTTGTTCAGGATCCCGGTCTAGGAGGCTTTGTCCCAAAGGAAGACTTTCTATCTTATTGTTGAACTTTGATTTACGTCTCTGGAAACTTGGCGAGCTCCAGATTATTGGGCAGATCTTAATGCACTGAATGTAGCTTGTTTACCTCTGAATTTGTTGATAGTAAAATTAATGAAAAGGATTTTGAAGGAATTTAAGGATTATCCAAAATGTCTTAACTTAACATCACGCCTGTAATCCCCGAAGAGTTAGACAGAGGTGTAACTAATAGTACACCCACATTTCACCAGTTATGTTTAAGTCCCATTTAATAGGGGGCGAGTCAATTGCCATAAACCGGGAGCAAGTCCAGACTCCGTAGCTGCTACTGATAAATTCGTGATGGTAAAACCTAATAACACTTTGCCCGACCTGGGAACCCCTCGTGATCAGCAGTCGCACTTGCGACCACTCGAACAACGAGGCAGTCTCGACTGCTTTCTTGCCAAAATGTATTAACTGCTTTCTATATTGAAGTGTTATAGGTATAACATAATACGGATCATTGACCATGACTGATACTAATGTCAAGTAGTTTTACTATCTAAACGCGGCTGTAAGTAAAACATAAAATCTGTTTACGCTATAAATGGCAGAGACACACTAATTTACAACCAATGCCTATAAATAAGATTGAAAGAATTTCAAAGAAACGATGGATGGACTGTGTAAAAGAAGTGTTTTTTTTTTCTACAACTATAGAGTAATCACCATCTGCCTAGCCTTTTCCCAACTATGTTGGGGTCGGCATCCAATCTAACCAGATGCAGCTAAATACTACTATTTTACATAGAGTGACTGCCTATCTGACCTCCGCAACCCAGTTAGTACTGGGTAATACGATACGTCTTGGTAAGACTGGTTGACAGGCTTTCGGACCACTGAAATATAGAGCATAATAGACATACGTAAATGTTCCAATGAACGAGACTTCTTAAACAAAAGAAAACAATGATTTAACAGAGCGATAAAATTCAGTGTTTCATAAAACAAAATAAAATAATATAACTCACGGAAACATCGCCAATGCACGCTTAATCTCTCTCGCTTTGTAAAAAGGATTTTAAAATGCAGTATCAAAAGAACATTACCGTAGATAACGAATGAATCCAATCCGTTCAATACTCAAACACAAAAAGCGAATCCAACAGATAAATAATAAAAAACAAACAAAATCGTTGAAAACGAACGTTCTCTGTAACTTGTTGAGATAAATTCGTTTCCTTAAAGGCGCCATCTTGAATTTATAAAACAGATAAAATTGTTAAAAACTTCGCTATTGCACACGTGGGGTTTTTATTTATCAGCTTTGATCAAAAGTTTGATGGAAATACGATTTTGAGACGGCGATTGGAAGTGAATTTATTGAAATGAATCCTGTTATGTGACTGCGTCGTTGGTCTAGTTGTCGCAATCGCGACTGCTGAGCAAGAGGTCCTAGGTTCGACTCGTGGGTTGGGCAAATTGTTATTGGGTTTTTCCATCAGGAATTTTTCCAGTAGCAGCCACGGAGTCTGGATTTGTGCCTGGTTGATGGCAATAGGCTCACCCCCTACTATATCGGACTTAAACATAACTGGCGAAATGTGGGTGTACTATTAGGTACACGTCTGCCTAACCCTTTAAGGATTCAGGCGTAATTTTATGTTATGAATCCTGTTAGGCTATGTTTTTTTTATTTAACCATTTTTGTTTGCATATTTACCCATAAACATGGAAACTTAAGATCATGCATTAGTACAGATTAAAAAAATATGCTAGTTGTTTGAAAGCGCGTTTTAAACGAAGATCAAAGATCGCTTACCGATCAGACAGACAGACGACTCCAACATAGTTATGAAAAGGCTAGGCAGATGATCAACATCCCATACCTGGAACCATCCGTTTTTATGAAGTTATCAAAAACAGATTCTCACAAGGACGGACCTATAAAAAAACAATAAATTCCACGTGCACACATTACTTCGCAACTAAATAATAAAAACGTATGATTCAAGCACTTTTTGTTACAACCAAACACCCTAAAAATATTAAGGTAACCGAAAAGCCTTAGAAAAAAGGAAAAAGTAAGAAATAAAAGGAAACGTGGATATTTAATGCGGCAGAACCCGTATATATTTCTTGTAAACAAATAAAAACGATACTAAATCGTGTCCATAGCGCAAAAAATATCCCACTCTTACGGAATTCTAATGTTAGGCGTTGCGGTTTATAAGACTTTAGCGTTTAGGGATAATCTAATTCTAATATCACCCTCTTTGTCATAAAAAAGGAGCAAATGTAATACAAAAATCGAGCAACGTAGGAAGTTTTCGTTTTGACAGCGACTGCGGGAAACAGAGAGAATAGAACATGCCACTAGTAAACGCGACGCGACGGTAGGTACTCACGCGGATAAAAAACACACGGTCCCTTGACGCCAGTCACTGTCGTAAGTCGCATCACCTGAGGTCGTGTACACGACTTTATAATAAAAGTAGAAGGGACAATATTACTAAGCCGGCGGAATCCTAAAAAATACGAATTAAAGTTTCTACTTAACCTAGCTTTGACTAAAAATGTCACACGTACATTATTTCAACAAAACGTTCCAATTTCAAACATAAAATACTTCTAATCTAACCTTCATCTTAACATCAAGAGAACGTATAAATCTCTCACATTACAACATTTAAAACATCACTTCAAATCAACAAAATGTAAAACAACCATCAGACAAACACCGTAGATCTTTCGTAGCACACTCGTAGACCCTCTACGCGGTGGCTACGGCGTAGTAGCCTCGTAACTATCATTGCTACGACTTTGAGTGTCCTACGTGAACTGTGCTACAATAGCACTCTACGCCGTAACTCTCAGTGCGGTCTCGGCTAAGAATAAATCATTTCATAATTTCCCTCGTGTGTCGTAAGATGATATTTACTAAGGGATTGTTTTAGTTTTGATTAGGTGTTCCGGCTTAGTTTTCTATGTAATATGACTTTAGTGAAACTATTAAAATTTAACTGAAAGGGTTAGTGTTTGCGTCATAGAAAACTTTTTGTGTTATAATAATACCATGTTTTTCACATGATCTCGCCTTCCGTTACAATTAACAGCAAATTCCTTGTCAGACGGTCAGTTCATCTTCATTATTAATCGCCATCTTAAAATTTACAATATATATTTATCTTCAATACAGGCGTGAATGTATTTATGAACACTTTATGTGATAAGTTGGATATAGAAAATGGAATAATATGTAATGATTGTTATAGTAGTGTTATGTAGGTTCTGCCTACCTTCATATTATGAGAATTTGAGAAATATTTTAATTTTAAATTGAAGTCAGTTTTTCTCAAAAGCCTATGAATTGGTCCTCACGCCATCACTAAACACCGAAATGGTCCTTTCATCCGCAGATCAGCTTATGTTTTGCACCAACCATAAAATGGCAATAATATCAGCGGCCCTAAGAGGGATATATTTCGAGAAAATATCCAGTAATGTTAGTTTATATCGCTCATTTTATTTTTTTAGGTCCGCCCCAAGTTACATTTAAATCTTATTTAGGACAAAAAATCAAATAAAGGATCCGTTTCTCTATCTTCTGAGATTATTTAGCATAATATTTGCATATTTCGGTTCATATTGTTTCGTTTTTCCTTGTGCAACGGTGGAACGAAAGAGAAAAAAGTTAATTAATTAATGACATTCTTTTAAAAATATTGGAATAAATTATGTTTAATTATGATAATATTAGATACATAATATATTTTTGTAAATTCAAGTTCCACTGGATGCTTTTGCCGTCGTCTCTCAAAACACCCTAAATAAGTTTACGACATGAATTTATTAAGCATGCATTAACCTATTAAACTTAATAAAAGTCGGCTTACACCATGCTAAAAAGCAGTAATGCATACTGCTTTTTAGCATGGTGTAAGCCGACTTTAATTCAGCTTTATGAATGTATTGTGCCAGTTAAACAAAAGCCAAACCCCTATTTGAATTCCTTCCGCCCGCATCGAATGATAAACCATGATAATCGCAAAGAATATTTCATTAAACTTCAAACATAATAAATATTCACTAAACTTTGTTTCAACGCCATCTCTTGTCAGCCTCGCGAACTAACACAAAAGGTTTCACGCAAACTGTTCCCCACCGGCACCTACACGCACAGATCTGGGGAAAATTAGGTTCATATTTGGTAATATTGTCAGTTGCCTCGTGACTGGGGCCACGCGCGGACGTCTTACGGCGCGACGAGTTATTCGAAAATCCGACACCGTGTTTGTTTTAAAACAATATTATAAAAGAAAAGACAAAGTTCCTCGTTGTTGTAAATTTTGTTCTGTGACTTAAATTAAGTAATTTTAGATCGTGTTAGTTAAAGTGAAGTTAGGTTTAGGAAGTGTTTTTCGCCTTTTCATAGATGTGACGATATGTCTCCTGCGAGATGATCGCATTTGAATGGATGTGTGAGACCCCGACATGGTTTTAGAAAGGTACGTATTGTTTGAAACGTTCAGTTGCAAAAGACTTTTCAGAAACGTGTCGTATTATTTTTTTAAGGATTTCTCAAAGGATTTTTTCTTGTTGGGAAAATATGATTTCGACGTGGAATCGTAACGAATCTGTAGTATTTGATGGATGGTGGATATTATTTGAGAAAATGTTGCTTGTATTTTTTTATTTACCTTTGAAGAGTTGTCTTCGGATTGCTTCTTCCAATTAAAACGAGAGTTATGTTTGTCGGTGCGCTCAATGATGTTGTCCGTATGATTTTCCTCAATTATATTTCATGGTTCTTAAGTTTTGATCTTGAAAAAGTTTATCATTTATTACAAAATACCCTTCATTAGTCAAACCTCAACATTTGCAAATGGGGGAAAATGCGTGGAATCTTTACGCATAATCTTATAAATACGTCCCTTTAAATAAAAATACGAATAAATTACCATTATTTTGTGAATGAAATGTGCGAGAAAACGAAATTTATGCGAGACTTCTCCCCAACAATATCCTATTTGGGTCAACAGTGTATTGGGTATTTTGCGAGAAAACGAAACTTATAAGAATCTCGAGGGATCTCTGAAGACACATTAATTTTTCGTGCACCAATCATCAGGCTTTTTTGTTACGAAATAGATAAACAGATATTGGAACATATTTATTTTTTTACTTACATTTCGTTTGAGTTATTATTTTGTTTATTCGTTTATTTGCTTTTATATTAAAAAAAAACTGGTTCTTATTGAAGGCAAGCACTATTCATGGCACAGTATTCATTCAAGAAACCATTCTAATATTATATTATGGAATTTACAATTTCAGAGATTTTCATATGACAAGACGTTTAGTCAGGACATTGGCCAGAGAAGGCAAAACACTAGGAGAGTTGAAAAGGAATGAGGGAGGCCTTTGCCCAACAGTGGGACAGAATAGGCTAATTCAAAAAGACGTTTAGTAGTCGTTTTTTTTTAACTAAGCAGGAATTTATAGCTTCCAGGATAGTGCATTTACTATTTAGTAATAAAAAGAACTGAGGTTGACCTTATGAGTGTGGGACTATACGGGCTATGATAGAAACTAAAAACATAACATCACGCTATACGGGCTATGATAGAAGCTAAAAACATAACATCACGCCTGTAACCCCCGATGGGTTAGGCAAAGGTGTACCTTATAGTACATCCACATTTTTCCAGTTATGTTTTAGTCCCATGTGATAAGGGGCGAGCCTACTATCGAAACAAATAAATACTTGGTAAATTAGGTTCAGTGCTTTGAATACTAAGTGCATGCTCTATGCACTTAGCCTCATTAGCAAATCATCAGTTAGTTTCTCGTAACGTAATCACTGACTAACCACGTTTCGTATGTGTTAATTTCCATATGCAATATTAAATTGCATATGGCTCAAATTGGATTATAGGGATTACAACAGAGTACCTTCTGTTGATGTATCTGCGTAGTTAATACTAGTGTTATGTCGATGTACTATAGACACACTTCTCCCTAATTCTTTGAAGATACCAGGCGTTATGTGTTTCTAATTGTTGTAACAAACACAAAAAAAAAATACCAATTCTAAAGGTAAAGCTTCTGAAATTTACGAAATCTCTTCATATTTCTGCCTTTTACTGTACAGAGCTGAAATAATAGGAAATATTGCTCACAATCCAGAACAATTTTGCAGCAATTTAAAGCCATTCCATACTTTTACACCGGCTCTACAGTCGATTGCTTTGAAGCATTATTTCGGAGCTCAGGACCATTTTTGTGACAATGGAGTGCTGGAAGCCTTTTTGAAAGGTATTGTTGAATCTGCTAAAATATAGAAGAACATTTTAATATTCCAACTCCGTAGCGGTCGATAGTTTCACGTCTCTGTTTAGGTAATAGTTCAAAGTATTATCACAAACTCATTGGCAAGGAGAAAGAAAAAGTTAACATCCACTTCACCAATATAAAAAAAAAACTATATAAAAAAACAAAACTCACGCCTTTTTCGTATGGGTGTAAAAAGAAACTACAAAATTCTTGCTGCTACAATTCTTAGGTATTCCTTTTACCTCATCCACGTTAACACATCTGTACTGGACTTAATCATATTCAGTTCAAACCAAAATGACGTTACCTTGCTATACCTTATAGTGTTGGGGTAATGACCAAAAAATTGTTCATTCTATTAGAATATAGCAAATAATTATTTTGCAACCTTGCCTGCCTTGAACATCCTATTATTCTTAATTGTAAAAACACAGGTACCCAAATCTTTTCCTGATAGAAATAGCTTAAGCTTAAAAAAAACCGAGCAATTTCTATCACCATCCCATTGACCCCAGACCCCATAAAAAGCATTTAAATTATGTCATGTTCGAACCCCTTTTGCCATAGAGTACAGATTTTGCGGAATCCTTTGATGTTAAGAGGTGAATGCCTTTGGAAATTCTAATTAAATGTGTGTTTTCAAACATGTTTCGCTACAGGGTATTAGAATAGAAAATGCTTTTGAAGATGCTTCAAGTTTTGAGTTAAGCTCGGTTGTGGTGTTTAAGGAATTTAAACTTAATGTATAGTAGTTGTAAGTACATGTTAAGTTATGATTTCTTGTGACACCGGGAGTAGGGTTTAGATTCAGGTCTGCCTGCCAGCAGGTAGGCAGACCTGAACCTAAACCCTACTCCATCTACTTCATCTTCTTCAGCATCTAGCAAGATGCTAATGAAACTGTAATACATTTTCAAAATGTAGTTTTTATTAACAAGAAAACGATAATAATAGCCACAAACACCAAGTTATCAGTACTTTTCTTTTTCTCGATTATTATTAACCGCGTATCAGACTCACCATAATGTTTTCAAGAACCGTATTTGGTATAACTTTGGATTTCTTTGGGTTCTTACTTAGTTATATTAAAGTTACGAATATAAATTACAAATACCATTATTTCAAAACAAGATTTCTCAAGTTACATCATATACTATGGCAATAAGCAATATTTATAAATATTTGTAATCTCAAAAACAGCTGTAACGATGAAAGTTGTAATATAGGAATTTACGGGAGCGAAAAATTGATTTAGCTTGGTCTCATATCTGGGAAAATAAGTTTTCTCTATTCTCACCCAAGCAGAGGTAGGTCGCCCAGGTGCTTAAATTAAAATGCCACAAGAATACCTTTCAGGGTTCAAATCCACACTATAATTCATAAAACTGTACTTAAAACCTCTAGCTTCTCGTACCACGATATTCCAAGTCACCTGAAAATTGAAATTCATGCCTACCAACGAAGTGAATATCTCATTTTCCACGCCTTCGCCAAGTATCTACTTGTAAAACATTAGCAGATTCAAACACATAGAAGTTTCTGTTTTTCTTCGCACGTAATTTATTTATTCCGCTAGGGAAAAAGAATAAAAGTGTGTGCGATACACGCATACAGAATATGGCAACAAAAGATTTGCTTTCCTGTATTTTATTTGGAATTGTTTGTTATACAAGTGTACAATGTGGTGACACAATATTTATTGTTAAGAAACCAATGTAGAATGTTCAAGAGATTTATTTTTATCGATAGACAGTTATTATTATCTCCATTGTATGTATGTATGTAACTACACTAATTCAGCATTATCATGAGTTGCAAATAAAATATATAAAATTACAACTATTTTCAACTCTAAACATAAAATTGCAAATATTTTCAATTCCCATACAGTTATGTTGAAGTCTCATGTAGGGACTTCAACATAACTGGTTTTTGGCTTTACTATTAGCAACACCTCTGCCCAACCATTCGGGTATTACATGCGTAATAATTATTATGTAATGTAATGTCATTTTGCTTAATGCTGACTGGCATACTTAGTAGTTTGCAATGCAAAGTTATCACATGACATACCTACAATATTAAAGAAAACATAATTCGTTAACTGAGCATATTCTATACGTATACCACTGCCTAACCCTTTGGAGAAATACAGGCATGATATTATGATAATGTTTATTATAGATCATAAATCGGTAGCGTAAATTGAGGCAAACGTAGCAAGCAAGCGAGTCTTTTTTCAAAACTCATACCTACATACAGAAATAACGTACTATCTAGAATACACCCTAGTATCCTAAGTCTAACTTCTGTTAACATGCAAGACAAAGCACCAGAACTCTTCATTCTGTTCCTTCCTAGACCACGAGCAATGAATCCTCCGAGCCGCACTATTCAATCCAACTAGGACCAAGTTCACAACAAAATTCTCCTCAGACGGTTCCGTACACTTAATCACATTGTGTCTGCACGCGTGCTTCTCATTTCCTACTTAATTAGTAGCTTTACCGTTTCGCTAGTCTATTCTGTTGGGGGTGGGTAACTTTGTTCGTTATTCGGTCGGTTATAAACACTTTGTGGGTGTGTTTTGGTTGCTTTTGAATATGTAAACTTTTTAAGAATCTTTAATAATGGATTCTTTGGAACTGCGATGTGGGAAGCCGAAATATATATTTTTTTTAACACATTTTGGTGATATATTCCATTTTCATCCTCATTCACAATGTCCTAACTGAATCACCAAGAGAAAATCCCTAAACAAATGTATCATGTGCAGCGCACATAAATCTTCGTCACAATCCGGTAAAACAAAAGAGACATTGTTTAAATTCCACGACGAACGAAATTCAAAGCATCATTTGGGAGTATTGTTAGCAACGCAAATAAAGAGAGAAGGACGAAAAATCCGGCTCGAAGGACCGAATCTCTGAATTAAGTAACAAAAATACTGCGACATTTGAAACAAAATTCTGAACACAATTGTCGATTGAGTGCATAAATCTTTTTGTGGAGCAATTAGAGAGCCGGGTCACGAAAAAAGTACTTGGCACCGATTCTTCGCTAAATGCGAGTGTACTGAGCACTATGACATTAATGTTCCTAGTAGTATTCATTGATTGGAGCTATTCAAGTCGGGTCGCGACGTCGATTTGTTTGAGATTTATTCTAGATGGGATAGCTTTTCTGTTAGTATATTGGCAAGGCAATCTTGGAACGAATTAAGAGATTGAACTAGACCTATTTTTGGAAGTTAACTTTCGATTTTATTTCTTATTGGACTGAGTAAAAGGACCAAAGGCTTCTTTCTTCGAAGACCTTTTGATTTCGATATTGGTATCTCTTTAATCTGTTTTATTACGAACATATATTTTGTCAAATAATTTATACTGGATTTCTGTTTTAACATCACGTTTTTTGCTTAAATTGCTAACATCTTGTTGATAACACAACAGCAAACTCTTACTATTACTAATCACGACTTTATGTCTCCTTAAAAAAACGTCCCCTCGAAACTTGTGCCTCTGATTGAACGACACAAAGCGCTACACATAATCTGTCATGTTCCTCCAGTGACATCATCAATATTAATAAGATCTGGTCTCTTTATTAATATTCTACCAGCGGAACCACTCTGTAGTCTCCTCGTTTGCGAAGCGGGGCCCAAATCCTTCATATTTTTAAGGATTTAGATGACATCCGTTATGCACAGTGTTTTGTTTTAGAAGTGGATGAGGGGACTATGGGATAAGTTTGTGTGGAGGAAAATTTTGCTTGTTATGATGGGATGTAAGGCGGGGTAAAGCCGTATTGTTTAGAGGAAGTTACATTTAATGGGAGCGTTATATTGAGAATAATGATAGGAATTAATTGAGATACTATTTATAGGATTAAACCAAATCTTATCATTAACACTAGAAACGGGATATTTACCATGTTTAATGTTGGTTTTGAGTTACATAATTTATTATGCGCCAGCCAAGTAGTGGAATTCGCTGCTTGCGTCGGTGTTCCCAAGTCCACATGACCCCAATCTATTTAAGTCGCGAGTTAATAGACTTCTTTTGGGTTAGCTCGTTCCATCGTCGACCTCATCTCTGTCCTCAGGACTTGATTGAGGTCAAGAGTAAGCCCATTTAGTATAAAAAAAAAGTTCCCCATATTTCAGCGCTGACATGGTAAATATCCCGTTTCTAGTGTTAACGATAATGTTAGTGACCATGACAGTTTAAAAACTTATAAAAACAAATCTGATGAACCCCATTAATCAGATTTGCACTCTAACTGACTTGCTCTCTCTTCCATTTAAAAGAACCTATTTGAAAAAAGTATTGATAGATGTTTTTGTTATTGAATTTCATAATTGAAAACTATTTTCTATTGCCTGATTGAAGTTTTAGGATTACACCCAGGACTAAAAATAAAACAACCATGTTTTTTTAGAATTAGCACGTAGGAATATATTATGACGTATCTACGCCTGCGGATGGTTGGCTTTCGTTCTTATAAACTTTAATTAGCGATATACATGAATAAAAGAGTTCAAATTGAGCACCGAATTTTATTATAACTGTGATCAACATTTAAAATTAAAAATCCGATACCTACGTATCAAATTTTAAATTTTGATAACAGATTTAAAAATAAACTTTTATTTCCAATTTGCACTTTGAACTGTAAACGGTTTAAAACGTAAATACTGATAAAAACAAAGAATGTTTTTGGGAAACGTACTTTTGTATTTTCATTAAGTCTGTCCACCTTTTAAAAAGAAATCAGCATCATTCTCCTGTCCGCATCCCAATTTATTTAGAGTCGGCGTATCATATCTTTTTCTTCTATACTTCTCTATTACTCCTTGTCTCATCAGACACCTCCTTTCTTGCCATTATCATCCTTCACACAGTTCATACATCGTTTCTTTGGTCTTCCTCGAAAGTACCGAATACATTGTCAAATCAAGTTTTGAAGAGATGATCTCTTATAAATTAAGGTTTCTCTCTTTTAAGGGATTAAAAGAAAAAAACCTTTTGGTTTCTTTTTGGGGTAATTGGATCGCTTTCTTTCGTTATGTTTTGCCATGTGGTCTGTGCTTACACTTTGTTATTTTGTGAATTGATGATGACTTTTTTTTGTTGTTTAAGTTTCCATTATATCAGCTAAGCACTCGAGTTTTCATCTAACATAATTCCTACTATTAACCACTTGCTGTTCATTATTCCTTCTAACTACAATAGCTAGAATTGTTTTCACAATATTCTCAGCCTACGAATCGCTACTGTACAGTCACCAGCATATCAAGTTACCACAAAATGGCAAATTTCTCCAAATCATTTTAAACCTTAAAATGTTTTAGATTAAGTTCAAAATCGAATGAGAAAATTTGTCAGTTTGTAGTAACTTGATGCGCTGGCGACTGTACATACTAATTCCGTGTTTCTCCTCCCCTCTTTACAAAAATAAAGTATTCAAAACTTTCAGCCCAGGAATATCTCTCTCATCACCACCAGAACTATATAATTCATTCCGTACTCCTTGCACGTTCTCAACAATTTATTTGACCCGAAAAATCTAGCCGTATACAAGAGTCATAAACTCTTACATTTTATTATCCCCGACAAATCTCTACTAAAGAATCGTAAAACGTGTTAGTTTTTAATAAAATCCTGTAATATATTCAAGGGAATGTTTTACTGCACTTGTTTTATTAGTGTTCTATAAAAATGGTCGTGAAACTTATTGAGATTTGTTGGAATTGGGTAGTTTAAAGTTTCTGTTCATTGAAAACTATTATGGACTTGTTTTGCCAGCAGATTTGATCTCTAAATTGTGTACTGTACAGTTGTTAATAGAAAAGCATTAGGTATTTTCGACCGCGCCTTCGTCCACGTCAAGGCATAGACAATATGCCGAGGGAACGAACCTAACACCGGGATAAACTGTATCATATGTTTTAACCCCATTCCATGGTCTCGTCCTCGTTCATCCAAATTCGTCAAGGTGTAAAAAGGTTATAGACACGCAGGTGCACTTGTATGGAAGTATGTATGTAATCGTAATGGGACTATTGATGTTTTTCCTTATTTTTCCTTTTTGATTGTATGTGTCCTTGATGGTGAATATGGAACCATGGTTGACAAGACGGAAATATGGTCACTGAATGTTGTATGATTAATGGGTGTTCTTATCAATTTGTCAGAGAAAAATCTCTATGTTTGTTTCCTATTTCCTTTTCCTCATTTTTGGTGTATCTGCAAAGAGAAAAGCGTTTGAATTACTTACTAAAACATAACGGTTTCAGAAATGATTAATCCCCAATTTTAAACAATAATAATAATAATAATAAGGCTGAGGCTGACTGGATGCGTGATGTCGAGCGAGCGTGTGAACCTATCCCAGAAATGGAGCCAATTTTAATAACATCTATAGATATAGCCAGAGCAGTTCGTCCGTTACCGAATTGGAAATCCCCGGGACCGGACGGACTGCACAACTTCTGGCTCAAATGGTTTAGTAGTTCACACACTTGCCTGGCATCCCAATTCCAATCATCCTTAGAGTCTGGGTCCCTACCGCAGTTTTTAACAACAGGCGTTACCCACCTGCTCCATAAGTCAGGCAGTCCCGCGGAACCCAAAAATTATAGACCGATCACGTGTTTGTCGACGGTCTATAAACTTCTTACATCCATTTTGAGAGTGAAAATTAATACACACATTGACAAAAACTTCATTATGTCTGCCTCTCAAAATGGATGTAGGAATAGGTCCCGCGGTACGAAGGAGCTACTCCTCATCGACATGGCCATTAGCCAACAGGTTCGTCGATCCCGCAAGGATCTGTCGACATGTTGGATAGATTATAAGAAGGCCTACGACTCGGTGCCACATACATGGCTCATGAGGGTACTGGAGTTGTACAAGATAGATGCAACTCTACGTGCCTTCCTTGAGTCATGTATGGGGCAATGGAGGACGGTCCTTCGATATCCAGGATGTCGACAAATCCAGGGGAATGATGAACCTGTATGGATTAAACGGGGAATATTCCAGGGCGACAGTCTGAGCCCACTTTGGTTCTGTCTAGCCCTGAATCCTCTGAGCACATTGCTGGAGGATTCAGGTCTAGGCTACCGGTTGAGGAGAGGTGGTCAGGTCATATCTCACCTTCTTTACATGGATGATCTGAAACTCTTTGCCCCCAACAAATTGCGACTGATGGAGCTACTGAAAGTAACTGAAACTTTCAGTAACGCCATTAGGATGGAATTTGGTGTGGACAAATGTGCAGTCATGTATGTAAAGCGAGGGGAGATTATGGAATCCGAGGGAATTCAGCTCTCGGATTCCATACACCTGAGATCCCTCTCCTCATCCGAAAGCTATAAGTATTTGGGTATGTCGGAATCGTTAGGCATTAACGTAACTGACATGAAGCAATTGTTGAGGGAGCGCTTCTTTGGACGCCTGAACAAGGTATTAAATAGCCTTCTTTCAGGCGGGAACAAGGTGCGCGCCTTCAACGGTTGGGTCATGCCGGTTTTAATGTACTCTTTCGGCGTACTCAAATGGACTCAGACCGAACTCGATGCCCTGGATAGAAGAGTTCGTACACTGTTAACCGCAAACCGGATGCATCACCCACGATCATCGGTAATGAGGCTGTACATCCCGCGGAAGTGCGGGGGTCGAGGTTTTTTAAACGCGAAGACCCTTCACAACCGCGAGATATGCAGTCTCAGAGAATATTTTTTAAAAACCGAGGTGGGTATGCACCGAGATGTGGTCGCAGTGGACAAGGGACTCACCCCGCTGTCCATGGCTAAAGAGAACTGGCGCAAACCTGTAGTACTTACTACCGATGACCGCAAGGAAGTATGGCAAGGCAAGGAGCTTCATGGACGCTTCTACCGGGCTCTTCATGGGCCCGATGTAGATTTTCTAGCGTCCGTGTCCTGGTTACGTTTCGGCGACCTCTTTGGGGAAACTGAAGGTTTTGTCTGTGCGATTATGGACGAAGTTATGTTGACGAACAACTACCGGAAATATATTATGAAGGACGGGACGGTTGACGTGTGTCGGGCATGTCACCGTCCGGGTGAGTCCATCAGACATATTATTTCTGGTTGTTCTCGTCTGGCTAACGGCGAGTACTTGCACAGGCACAACCAAGTAGCCAGGATTATTCACCAACAACTTGCCTTGAAATATAAACTTGTGGAATCTGAGGTACCGTACTACAAGTATGTGCCCGACCCAGTTCTCGAGAAAGACCATGTCACGTTGTACTGGGATCGGTCTATCATTACTGACAGGACTATTGTCGCCAATAAACCTGACATAGTAGTGATAGACCGATTAGCGCGCCGTGTAATGATAGTCGATGTTACCATTCCGCATGACGAGAACCTCGTGAAAGCTGAGAAAGAGAAACAAATTAAATATCTCGACTTAGCACACGAGGTTGTCGACATGTGGAATGTGAACTCGGCTATCATTGTGCCGATTGTCGTGACGGCCAATGGCCTTATAGCCAAGAGCCTCGACGACCATCTTTCGAGGCTCTCGTTAGACGGTTGGATCAAGGGCCTGATTCAGAAGGCAGTACTCCTCGATACGGCTCGCATTGTGAGGAGGTTCCTGTCTCTGGAGCCCTAACCACCGGTAGCTTGGACCCTGCTCCCGATACCGGCGGACCACTATTTTTTATATTTTTAAATGTTTTTTTTATATTGTTTTATATTAGAATATTTAAAAATGTATTTAATATGTATAAAAATAAATAAAGGAAATAATAATAAAACGTTTATTTCGGAAACTTGCTCCATATTTTGTTAGTGATACAACTTACGTAACTATGTTAGTACTTATTTTTAATTAAAAACAAACAAAATAAAATAAAATAAACAAAATAAAACCTACAATCCAATACAATTTAATTCATGTATTTTCCTGCAGTATCAGACCCGTAGCTGTGCAAACGGGTCCAATACTCCAGGAAAACGCCGTCCAGCCTATCCCCGATCACCTTCAGTATGCCGTTGGCGCTCCCACGAATCCTGCGTAACAATGATGCCGTTCTTTTCCTCATGATTGCTGAAAAACTATCTGTAGTAGATTCAGCAAACATGGCTGACGCGCTACAGAATCGAGGTAACCCCAACAGCACCCGGAAGGCGTTGTTGTACTGGACCCGAAGAGCGCTGTAGGCCCTCTGCGTATGCCTGACCCACAGGCTGCATGTGTAAAAAGACTGACAATAAGCCTTGAAAAGGGTGATCTTGACCGGTCTCGTACATCCTGCAAACCTACGGGCCAACATATTGCATCGGACCGACAACGCTCTCCGTTCCCGTTCTATGTCCTGGTCATCATTAAGATTCTCGACTAGTTTGTGTCCAAGGTATTTAAAACAAGGCACTCTGTTTAGAGCAACACCATATTGGTACACTGGCGGCACTGCCCTGTGACCCTTTGCAGCAACCCCAAACACCATGAACACACTCTTCTTCACGTTGTACAGGAGGCCGTGAGTCAAGGCGTATCTCTCACAAACCTCAAGCAATCGTCTGAGTGCCTCAATCGAGGGACTCAGCAGCACCATGTCGTCCGCGTAAGATATGCTATTTATGATTTTACCATCTACCGAACATCCAACTCCTGTGCTGCTGAGTTCCCCGATCAACTGATCGACATACAAGCTGAACAGCGCTGGGGAGGTCAGACCACCCTGCCTTACACCACATTCCAGACCATACGTCTCAGACAAAGCACCCGACCATCTGACCTGGTTAATCTGGTGATTATACCAATACCTGAGAAGCTCAACTATCTCCTCAGGTTGTTCCCGGTCACGCAACTTAGTCCATAGGACGTTATAATTAACCAGGTCAAATGCCTTCGAAAGGTCTAAAAATACAGCATACACAGGTGTGTTCCTGCAGGTGTAGTAACTGACCGTGTGCTTGAGCGCCAAAATAGCTGTTTCTGTAGACAGCCCAGCTCTAAAACCGAACTGTGCATCATGTAAATTGAGCCTTCTTTATGATGTTGTTCAGAAAGTTCAAGAGCGTAGTTCTCGCAACCGCCACTGACGTAAGTGTCTGACTACATGTATGAACGTGGATAAAGCAAAATAAGTATGCAAGGATCGTAGCTCTTCACGTTCTGTGGTTCTTACATACTTCCATGAGAAAAACAGCGAGGCTGTGATAGGCTGATCAACACGAAAAAGTGATTGACTGAGAGAGCAAAAGCAAATTAAATTACTTGTCATATCATTTAACAACAAGGAGCTCGTGGCTAAATAATAACAGCCGCTCGGGTCGATCTTTAGGTTAAGCCGTACTTGCCTAGGTTGGTCTGTGGATGGGTGACCGCCCATTACATACCGAGTTTCCTCCGTGCCTCGGAAAGCACGTTAAGCCGTTGGTCCCGGCTGTCATTTGTAGATCTTTGACAGTCGTTAGGCAGTCAGTGGCCCAAAAAGTCTGACAACCAGTCTTACCAAGGGGTATCGTATTACCCAGTACTAAGTGGGTTGTGGAGGCCAGCTAGGCTCCGCAAGGGTCATGTAAAATACTGGTATTCAGGTCGGTTAGACTGGAAGCCGACCCCAATATAGTTGGGAAAAGGCTAGGCAGAAGATCATTTAACAACAAATTAATTACAATACCTTTCAAAAACAGGAGACATGTACTTAAACACACATAATGAGAAAAGTTGTCACAGAAATGCCAGCTGATATAATAAACAAATATGAAACCGTGGCTGACATGAGCTGAACAAAATAGCGTACACACAGAGGAAAAGTCAGAAAATCTGAAACATAAATAAAACTAGGCTTACATGCATGCGGGTCGTGAAAGCTACTACCGAACAGTATAAAAAGAATCACACGAATGTATTTCCACAGGCTTTCGCTAAAACTAAATTCTAGCGTTTAAAATATGAACGTTGCAGGTTTAGCCTGTAGTGTGAAAAAAACGTAATTGCGGGCTGAATGCGTTCGGTATTTTTTTAAGTGTGAATGTGTAGCTTTCTTTTTCTCAAAATATACGTTTATAATTTTATTGTTTTATCTATTGGTAGAGGTACCTACTATAATTTGTAGCAAACAAAATAAACTATGCAGATCATAGTTCATTTTGCTACGTTCTTTGTCCGTGGAAAGTCTTAAACCTTAATTTGATTTAGTAGTAACACACCATCATCATCATCCACAGCCTGAATTCACCCACTGCTGGGTATAGGCCTCTCTTTTCTTGTGCCAATCTCCACGTTAGATACTGTGCCAGCCTCAGCCATGTTTTTCCCCCGATGCCGACTATATCGTCTGCCCATCTCACCGCAAGACCAGCCACATTTCTTGTCCCAGTTCTTGAATTTATCTTATTTAATTCTTTTTGCACACAAATCTACAGTTTCTAATTTAATTTCATGAGAATTTTTTTATCAGGCAACCTTTTGGTGATACAGATCTGTTAATGACGCTGCTATCAGTCTGTGAGCTGCTTTGACTGTTAATCAAAAAGTGAAACCATACCACAATTATATACCGCAATCTCAAAAAACGAAACCGTATACCCAAACTACTTCCTGCAAAGCGTGAATGATACCGTGTATACTCCTCTTATTGCACGGCATCTCTCTCCGTTTCCTCTAAAAGCTCATTTGGAACATCTTACAAGCTGTGAGCAATGGATGCCACCGAGTGGGTTTCCGTGTACCACTGATATTCGTGGAACGTCATATTTTCTTGTATAAATGTTCTGTCTTTATTTCAGAGTTTGTCTGGATGCGTTTGTTTGTTGTATTCTTGCAGTTTTTTTATTACGGTACGGCATTTTTTGAAGTTCGTTACTTATGATTTGAAAATCAGATTTGGCTTTATGTTATTTCTGATTTTTTTAAATATTTTTTAATGGATGGGAATGGCTGAGTTTGAATAAGTAGTTAATTATTTTTAGTTACTTTATAGAGGAAATATTGTAGCAACACAGATATCCTGAAAATAAGCTTATTTCAAGTTTTTTTTTCTAAATTAAGTGCCTACTCTGTTTATGTTTACAAATCATTAATCCTTATAGTATGTTTATATGCATAATTATATCTTTTACAGAAATACATTATAAGCATAAATATATTTTACTGTGTGTGTGATAAAGAAATGTTATTTGATTGACTGTCATTGTCGTTTAAATTAACTAGTCATAATAGTATGGATGGACTGTGTAAAGGATGATATGGATAGAAAGGAGGATGGAAGATGTCTGATGAGATGACGAGAGTATCAGGACACTTGCGCGAAAGACACTTGCGCGAATCCACATGCGCAAAAAGACATATGCGCGCATGGACTTTTGGGCGATTAGACTTTTGCGCGAATGGACTTTTGGGCGCTTAGACACTTGCGCGCATAGACACTTGCGCGCATAGACACTTGAGCGAAGCTTCAATTGACATAAGCCAAGAGAATGATGATGAATAGTGTGGGACGTGACATAAACAGCTTTTAAATCATCTTTTTAACACAGTTTGTCTGTCTTCTTCTTAAAGCTCCTGTCACTAAGTCTATGTATGTCTCAAGTCTATGTTTGAGTCTAGTCTTATCATTGTGTTCACTTCATTGAGTTGTAGGAAGCTTTGACTTGTGTTTCCTGTTTGAGTTCTGATTAGATGCTGAATGCTGGAAAGATGTTCTTGGTATTAGCACTCCTTGTAATTCTTATGTATTGAAGACACTATTGATTGGTTTTCTGTTCTAAGTTAGCTGTAGGTTTAATCGTGCATGATGTATGAGATGTTTGATATTTTACGATCAACCCAACTGTATGAATCTTAATTTAGGTATTGCATTTAGGTAACATTATGCAAAACATAATTTAAATAAGATATGAAATTGAAGTAAAGGGCCAATTATTTAAGTTTTACGTCATTCGTTTTTTTGTTAGATAATAACGTCGTCCAAGTAATAACGTAACTATTTTTGATAAAAACTTACGTACTTCGGCTAGAAATGTCTAACTATAATAATAATTAGTAACTTCACGCCTCTATTTCTCAGAAATGTTAGGCAGAGGTGTAGGACTGTAAGTACCTTTATATTTACTACATATCTACACGCACATTTTAGCCAGTTATGTTTCATATAATAGGGGACAGACTCCGAGCTACTACAAAATAAATCCTGAAAGAAAACCCACACTTTGCCTAACCTGGGACTCGAACCCAAGACCTCAGGCCCACCAGTAGCGCTCATAACCACTGGCCCAGCGAGATCAAAAAACCAAAAATAGATATCAACATTTTATGACGTGCAAAATTACATTCAATCTTAGGGTGTTAAAGCTATTACGATATTGAATATATATACGTTATGTACAAATACATTATTCTCCAAACTTTAGTAGTACTCCTTAGACATAGTACACGTTACTAAGAACAGTTAGAACTTGTGGTACTGTACAGTGTCCTTTACAAGTTGTAAGCAATGGTCTACACGAAGTGGATAGTCTTGTTCCACGAAAATCTATGTGCCTCTAATGCTAAAACCCTGTTGGGCTATTTCGTTGACCATTCCCACTAAAGAACTAACGATTAAAGGCCTTTACTATTTATTTTTGTTTGTTTTTGAT
Source organism: Noctua janthe (assembly GCA_910589295.1). Lineage (NCBI taxonomy): Eukaryota > Metazoa > Arthropoda > Insecta > Lepidoptera > Noctuidae > Noctua > Noctua janthe. The sequence continues at coordinate 2,310,740 of OU342556.1, read as the reverse complement.
GTCTTACCTACTTTCTACATTCTATTTTCTTTGTCATTGTCATTTATACATCTTTGACAGTCGTCACAGGTAGTCAAAGTCTGACAACCAGTCTTACCAAGGGGTATTGTATTACCAAGTGCTAGGTGTGCAACTAGGTTGTGGAGGTCAGATAGGCTGTTGCTCCATGTAAAATACTGGTATTCAGCTGAAGCCGGTAAGACTGGAACCTGACCTCAACATAAAAAAGGCTAGGCAGATGATAATGTCTTACCTAATCCACAGATTCACTTTTTGAATAAAATTCCTTTTTAGATATTCCAATGATGTCAGAAAAAGTATAATAAAACATTATAAGAGTATTTTTAGGACATATACATTTAAGATCATTTGTAATTCAAGGGCGATGTGAGTGGCAACGCCCAGAGGGCACGCCTTACAAGTGCATTCCCTGACCTTATTGGTAAGGAACTTCAGAAGAAAGGAAAGATCTGGTGCGCAGGACTCGCAACCGGCGTGCATGTATGAACTAAATCTAGTCATACACGCACGGGCGGTTTAACGTAGTCGTGGTCGTGGTACAGAGTATATTTGTATGGATGTCATTCGTTATTATTCGATAGAAAATCTTGAAATAATTATCCCCTATTTGTAAATCAGCCATCATAATCGGAATCAAAACCAAATGAAAACTTAAATTTTTCTTTAATATCTTTATTGTCAAAAGTTTTCCTGATAATTTTAGTTCGAAAAAAATAAATGCCGTAGCTATTTACTAAATTCCAAGTATATAAATAGGTCTATCTATTCCATTACCTCAACAATACTATCAAATGACGAGTCCTGATACTTGGAGAACTATCTTTCCTCCTTCAAAACTAATAAGCGAACGTTTTCCTGTTGATGCTAGCGACATGATACGCAATAGACGTTGGGTCAACAGTATCGGTTTATAGAAAACTAGCTCGAGTAGTATACTTGAGATTCCACCTTCTTAATTAACCAGCAGTGACAGCCTAGTGGTGTGACCGTCGGACTGCCAAGCCATAGGTCTCGAGTACGAACCAAAGTCATGCACCTCTGATTTTTCGGACTCTTGTGCGTTTTGTATAATTATCACTTGAATTACTGATACTGATACTGCTAGCCTGCGTCATCCCACTGCTGGGCAAAGGCCTCTCTCCATGACTTCCAAATTTTTCGATCCGAATTGGTGAAGGAAAATGTAGTGAGGAAACCAAACCAACACGCATTCCTGAATGATATTTCTCGATGGCATGTAAAATCAAGTCAAGCCCATGGGTGGGTGACTGTTCGAGGGCTGCGGGACTGTTCGAAAGAGATACCGTGGCCCTGGAACACAAACGGCAAAGAAGGAACATGGATGGGTTTTAGTCAGTACAAGTCTGACACTCCCTTCCGCTCCGCCCAGAGTGGGGGGGGTCATTTGATGATTTCCCATCCGGAAAAAAAAAAAAAAAAGCCCATGGGTGGCATAAAAACTCTGACATCAGGTTAAGCACTAACCCCACGAAAAAGAAGAAGACTTTTATAATTTGAAAAGAGAAATAGTAGCAGACAAAAAAGTGCAACGAAATGTACACCGTGACTTTTTAGTCGTCTTACATAGGTCGTCCACTCAATGTACCCGACATAAAATAGCTCTAGGCGTGATTTTTTTTTATCTTCCATAATAGGTACAAAGAAAAATAATAATAAAAGATTAGAATAAAATTATGAAACATCCTGTTAATGATGCTTAAATGTGTCAAACGGGAGAATAATACCTACCCAGCACTCGAGTCCAGTAGATCATCGCTCGCAGCAGGCAAGCTAGGTAATAATAAAGTGCAAACACATCGTTTAAATAAAGAATCACGTCCAGACAGCTGCATGGAATGTTGGATGAAACTCGCCAAACGCTAGTCACGTTGACCAACCATCAAGATACAGAACAAGTCCAGTATCTTGACCCTTAGATTTTGTCGTTTGACATCGGTTCCGTCATTTCTTCCGGGATTCTTCCGGAGCAGGCCATTATATTGTTCCTTTTGTCTTGTATCTTGTACACGTTAATAACAGCAATCACAAGCTTATTATAACATTCATCCTAATGTTGTATTTTTTTTCGTGTTTAAAAAATTGCCGTTGGTTAACTCGACATGGCAAATACTTATAGTATTATTGAGCGGCGCATAATTATAGAGCAAGATCCTAGAGACTTTACTTATTTTCTGACGCGTATATCTCGTAATTTTTCCCGGGGTTTAAAGCGTCTGGCAAAAATTTCCACTACCGTAAAGTGTTTGGCAGTGTTGATTATAATTTTTAACAATATTCTATACAACATAATTATATAAAAATCACCACTCAGACTTTCAAAAGAGTAAGTAATATTTTTCCAATTGTCAAGCTAGAATGAAAACTACAAAAATAAAAGAACATCCCCAGTAACCCTTCCACTTCTCAATTCGACATGGACGCCACTATTCCACCAAAAAGTTCCAACCTCACATGCCACAACGACCGTCACGTACGCAACACGTGCTAACACCTCATTGGTCAGACCTCCCAATGGTTCGCACATTTTTCTGAATACTTCTTGTAAGCATGTGCCCATGTGGGGTGTGTTTAGAATACCCGTTTTTAAGACAGGTCAAAGATGAATTGAACATGAACCAATGAACTGAAGGTTCTCAAAGAATCGTCATCCTACTTTCTATTTAATATTGTAAATGCGAAAGTTTGTGAGGATATGCGGATGTCAGGAATCTGGCTGTATGGATGTTCGTTACTCTTTCACGCAAAAACTACTGACCGAATTTGGATAAAAATTTTTAGACACATTTAGTTTATAACCTAGAAAATCTTAAATGGCATACTTGTTTTCTCGGCAGTACAATGCCGTGGGACAATTACCGAGCTCCACATCGGCAAAGCTGCGGGAATTTTGGTTAGTTTTGAAATAGTTTGACTTTGTAAGAGTTTTAGCCATCGCAATAAGGATAGTAAATAGATTAAAACATTTTGGAAGACAAGGATCACTCTGAATAAGACATACTATTATTGTCACTTTGGTTGCTTCAGTTTTTGACAATGAAAACGTATTTTTTTAGGTTTCCTTTCAAAGAAGCTTTTCCTCTTTCAATTCACGTAAACTTAATTTATTCGAACACATTTATTCACAAAACTACGGTTTTATTTAAATCTCGCAAACAATACAAAAATTACCTATCCAATGCAAACTCCGAACCGTTGATCAAATAAAATTTCAAAATGGAATCCAACACACATACCTAATTCGTTTTATTGGAAATCTAATCTCATTCAATATCCGGCAAAATGAATATCCGACAGGATTTGTGTAACTTTTATTTGAACCCGGTACACACATTCATTCAAATCCATACTTTTAATAATATATATGCGAAAGTAACTCTGTCTGTTTGTTTGTCACCTTTTTATGACTAAACAGCTGATCGGATAGTAATGAAATTTGGCAAAGAGATAGATTATGTCCTGGGGAAGAACGTAGGTTATTTTTTGTTTTTTTTTCATACACATCAAAATTTCCACGCGAACGAAGTCGCGAGTAACAGCTAGTATTTTATAAATGTAACTCTGTTTGTCTGTCTGTTATTTGGATTATTGTAAACATGCACATGATTTGTATAGGACAAAGGATACTTTTCATCCCACATTTTGTTTTGGTATAATTTTCGGCACACGCGCAGGTAAAACCGCACGCAGAAGTTAGCTAGCAAGCTTAATTTACCAGAATAAGCTGATCTCGCGTTGAACGGAAAGTCAAACAATACCAGGTCAGTTTATAGTGGAATTGTGTTGCTTGTTATAAATGTACCAAATGTGATACAAAAGGAAGATATAAGTTTATGATACTCGTTTGCATATTTCAACATTTAATTGCACAAATAAATGATTTTAGCTTCGGATACTGGTAATGGGAATGACCGTCCATAAATGATTTTAAGGTAATAAAGATTTTTGTTCATGTTTATGTATTTATTTAGGTTCCAGTTATTGGTATTGTGTTTAACGGTTATTTAAATGCACAATTGTTTGAATAAATTTGGTAATATAGGCTCCAGTTAGTTGTGGCGGGACATGAGAGGGAAAGAGCCTCACGTCCCTGGGCGTCGGGGGTCACGTGGTGGCTACCGGCCACCGTAGGCGCGGGCCTGTGGACGGCGAGTTATGGGCTAGCTCGCCGTCCAGCCGTCTCATGACGACAGGCCGTGTGTTACACGCGCGCCTCAAGGAGATGTCAGCAACCATGTATGGGTCCGCATGGGCCGATGCCTGGGCTGCGGGACTATTCAAAAGAGATACCGTGGCCCTGGAACACAAAGGGCAAAGAAAGAAAATGGATGTGTTTTAGTCAGTAGAAGTCTGACACTCCCTTCCTCTCCGCCCAGGAGGGGGGGGGGGGGGGGTTCAATTCCCAGGTCGGGCAAAGTGTTATTATTTGTTCTCAGTAGCAGCCACGGAATTTGCACTTGTGGTCAGTAGATGGCCTTAGGCTCAACACATATACAAAACACATAACTGGCAAATGGATGTACCATTAGGTACACCTCGGCCTAACTCTTCGGGGCGAGGCGTGATGTTATGTATATTTAATTATAAAAATGTCTATCTTACAGAGTGTGATTGTTCAAATCCTCATGACATTTATAGAGGTCAAAAAGGTCAAATAAATTAAAATATTAAAGTTTATTTATGGATACTTACAAACAATTTCAAACTGGGAGGTATTTAATTTTGTCAAAACCATGTGACATTTTCCGAGGTTAAATAGGTGAGGTTAATAAAGGCAGCTACACCTTTAATAAAGTTACACACAATACAGAATTAGAACAACCCACTCTTGTAAGTTCAACGAACTATTTCAAAGGTACGTACAGATTAGACCCAAGTTTCAATTTACGCGAGGCTTCAATCACAGACAAAAGACATTCGAAGTTATATTTGATAGACTGATAAACGAGTTAATATTTAGGTATTCTGTTTTCGTGATTTAGTTTCCAAATAAAATGAGTGTAAAAATACCCTGAACAAAACCGAAATGCACTTGTTCTCCCCGTCATTATGATCATATTCTTGCTCTACTCTATACCTGGGAACCTTCTACTTACGGAGATATTGGGAGTCAAAGTTCCAACTTTTTCACAAGATTTTATTTTAATAGCAGTTTTCATTGTTATAACTTTATACCGACCCCCGTACTATTCAATGCATCCATCAGCACAATGTTTTGAGTGCGATCCATTGAGTTCTACCGTAAACCGTGATTGTTCACCCCAAAAAAATTCGTTTCCCAGAAATCTGAAAGACTCCGTGAAGAATCCGTTTTCACCTTGTATAACAAAATGTGTTTATAAAATTCTGTTTGCGCTGCAACCAACCATTACTATAAAAAATGATATTTTTTTTTCTATACTACTACTCATACAATTAGCTTGATGTCTAGTAATGCAGCGCCTCATTGCACAACACTATGTGGCGCGGCAGACCCCGTAGAAGATGGCGGGATGAGCTATACAAAACCAAAGACCAGTGGCCCATATTAGCCCTGGATCAAAATAACTGGAAGCCATGGGCCTTTGCCCAGCAGTAGGATCATGAAGGTCAACAGTAAACTAGTAATTCTGAAATTAACTAAAATTACATTTACACCAAGTTCATACTAGTTTGAATGTAATATAAGTTGGATACAAGAATTCGAATAGACTTTAAGTACTCGTGTCGATGATTGCGTGTTTGAACTTTCCACCTTATGTTAAGGAAATTAGGTGGAAACTCGTGTTAACTGGTGTGGATCGATGAGGTTATTCTATTAAAATCAGGTAGACGGTTATTTAGCTATAGTATTGTAGTTACGAAGTTTGTGTGTTTAGGAAGCATAATATTAATTGAATTAATGTTCACTCGCGCGTTCAGTGGTACATGTAACACACACGGCGTATGTTTATGTACACACATCAACATACGCCGTTTCCATGGCCCCCATGGGAAAAAAGCATGAGTTATTTATGTAGCAGAAAATTCAGAACGTCACAGAATTGTAGATTGTAGTTCTTACAAGAGTTGTATAGTTTCTGTCTAACCCCATTGGATTAAGGCGTGTGTATGAGTTAATATAAATACAGTGTAATTATGTAAGATTTTTTGAAGATAATCTTAAAATCAGTCCCCTCATTAGTAACGCGGACTGTGCATTTATGATTACATATCATCTGCATTTTAATTTTTTACTTGCACATATTTTTCACTAATGTTCAGACTTACAAAGTTGAACACAATGTGATCTTCTTTATCTGCACAAGTCGATGACTTGCTAACGTTTCAATGTCTTTGACTTCAAAACCGAGAGGTTAACCAACATCGACCTCATGAATCAAATTTCTGAGATGACAGATATCCGACTTTTGAGATACCGCAGTGTCTTTTTCTTGCTTTCGTTAAACGTAATGATCATTTATCACAGTATTCTTCTTACGTCATATTTCTGAATTTAAGCTGAGAAAACGTTTTGCTCAAGACTCTTTACACACCAAGGTACAAAACTTGTATTCTACATGGTGTATCTTTCAGTTTCGTTAATCGATTACACTTAAAAAATATATATATTTAAAAGAAAAAGTGTGAAAACTTGACAAAAATGTGACAATACATAACAGCAATACATGACGTATCTACTACACCATGCTTAACATAGGATATGTTTTTGATAAATCTTGGACAACTCATCTTGTTGAAAACAAGTATCACAACTTAAATAAGTGTGAAAGGGAGGAGAGCGTTTCAAGAATCTAAAAAATATCATCTCAATTAATCCTCAATTTAATCTATGAGCCCAGACTCGCATTTTAAACCGATTTCAGACCTTTTCTTTCAGTTATTCCACTTACCTTAATAAGAGACTATGCCAACTTCAACGTAAAATATCTTCGCACCTAAATCTCAGAATCAATTTGCTGAAACTTACAAAAGCAATCACGATTTATCTATCGTGATAATTGTAAAACTCTGCCTAATTTCCAATCCCGCTGAGACCCAATTATGAGGAAACAATTGGCCGATTGGAACGGTCCGGTGGCGTTGTTCGATTGGTTGGAAACAATCGATCTGATTGGTTGACGGTCGTTTGATTGTTTAGACGAATTATAATAGGTTTAATTTCAATGAGTGCGATCTTTTTATTTGTTAAGTTTTCTAATATTTTAGTACAGCTAAAAGTAAGTGAGTTTAAGCAGTGATAGCATAGTAGGTAGTGTGGCCGTCGGACTGCCAAGTCATAGGTCTCAAGTTTGAACCCCAGACAGGCATTTCTGATTTGTATGCTTATCATTTGCTTTGGTGAAGGAAAACATCGTGAGGCAATCAGCATGCCGGAGAGATATTTCTCGTCGGCTTGTAAAGCCAAGTCAGAGGCTCATGGGCGGCCCAATAACTCTGACACCAGGTTAGGCACTAACCAAAAGATTAAGTAGAAATAAGTAGACCTTTAGAGCTGCTTTAAGGACCAGACAAGGTGGTACAAAAGAATGACAGAATTTCAACAGTGTTTGTATGCAGGAGTCCGGGATCTGCATTCGTTCCGTAATTTGTATGAACTAGCTAGACTAGTCTTGGACTTCTTGATTCATTCAAAGAACAACAACCACTTTTACCACTGGTTTCTACCGTCAATTTGCACTTTTAATAGAGTGACTCCAATTTAGTAGCGTTTCCCCCTTTTCATTACCATAAGAGGGGCATTTACCAGTTTTCTCGCTGTTACATTGTGATTACATTTTAATTTTGATAAAATTAATAATTGCGTCAATTTTTCTGTTGACACTTCGTGACAGAACAGATAAAAGGTGTGAAATCACCCTTAACACAACCGACAGGCACTTGTTCTTAACATTATTGCGATCAATTTTGTTCTGGACCACACTTGGGAACCTTGTAGTTACGAAGATTTTGAAGATCAAAGTTCCGACTGTGTCACTCGTTTTTATTTTGAAATGTTATAACTTTACTTTAAATACCTCAATTACCGCGGTACTACGCAATACATCCAACAGCACAATATTTTGATTGATATTTATTTAATAAAAAAAAAATCGTTTCTCAGCAATAATTTTAGTACACTTAGTTTGATGTACCGAATGCTTGGTTGACGGCCGTGAAAGGCACGTTTACACCCTGGATAAATCTCGAAACAGTGTCAAACATATGGTAGGGGTAATACTAAAGCTACACAATATCGAGTTCAGTCATACGATATGTTTGCGCAATCTTAACTCACAGTCGGGTGCAGTGAACGTCTTAAAACTGACGTTGAATAGGAATTGTACAGGGTGTAACAGAAAGGGTATAGTCATATGAAAGGTAATGTCATATGAAATATGTTGCAGACCATCAAACTGAACAACTTTTGTCATAAACCGGTTGTTGTAATAATGGTTCTCCTAACTATGCATGGTTTTTAGCCTATACATAGTAACTAAAAATATTATTATGATATTACTATTCAAATTGCAGAAGCATTCTATTTTTTTTTCTCCAATTTGAACAATATGGCTGTCAATTTAATTTACATAATTAAAATCTCCATAATTTTATCACTAATTGAACGAAAGTCAGTTGAAAAATTTCAATACCTACTGCATTTACGATATTCGACCCAAACAGAAAGTTGTTCAGTTTGATGGTTTGCAGCATATCCTTTCATATGCCTATCCCTTTCTCTAACACCCTGTATAGATATGTACACATTTTATTTTACTAATCCAATAAATCTTACTTGAGAATCTTTTCGTTCTGAAATATAAGTTGACCATCTACTTTATCATTACGTCAGTACCCACTTGACGTGTAAAAAGTGCAAGTCTTCCATATTCAATTACCATTATACTTGTAGGAATAAAAGGTTGACCAATTTTTCAAAATCATTTCTTTTCCCTATTAACGAACTGTAATTTTCATTAAGAAAAATCTAAATTCTTAAGCACGACACGACGACGACGTTAGCAAATAAATTATCATAATAAACTTAACCAAACAAAATAAAAAATCACTTTTATATAAAACAGCGTTACCTCTATCAAGCAAAGCCGATACAAAATGAAGATAAAAAAACAACCCTTCCATATATTTCAATCCCTAGACAGGTTATTAACCTCTCGCGAACGAACGCGACGACCTATTTCCTTCAGTCACACGCGACAGAGAGGTTACAGTGTGTTTCTCTTTAATATCTAGAACATCTGAATAATAATTATGAGGAAGATTTTAATAATGAACATTTATTTCTTAAGATGGAAAAATAACACTATAATTTTGTATTGTAATTAGGTATAATTATAATCAAGTAATACGCGAATAGGTATTAAGAGAACCAAGTAGAAAACAATAAGAGCACGACATTATATAATGACGTTGACCCAGTAACGTTGTTTTTTTCAAAAACCTTGAAATTGCGAATCTCCTGAATTCATAGCAACAATTTCCAGGTTGTTGTCTTTCATGTCATGTGGAGGCTACTCATGTGACAAAACGCCACATGCTATATCTACATGGTTAAACCAACCCTTCACGAAGCCGTCAACCAAGCATTATGTACATCAAATTTAGTTACACTGCGCAAAAATGCTCGCTGGGAAACGATTTGTTTTTGTGGTGGTGTGAAAAATTATGTTTTACGGTATCGCTTAACAAAACGCTCTCAACACATTGGACTGTTCGATGCATTGAATATTTCAGGTGTCAAGGAGCTGGTATTTAAAGTAAAATCATGTAAACATTGTATTTAAAAAAAATGTGAAAAAGTTGTATATTTGAACTTCTATATCTCCGTAACTAGAAGGTTCCAAGGTATGTTCCAGAACAAAATACTTCGTTACTTTTTATGCTACTTATTGACCGAAGTCTAGTTCAAATATTACTTTAATTTAACCCCAATTAACTGAACACTAAATTTAGCAAAATCCAGTCACTTCGTTAAACTAAATCAAAATTCTGACATCAGAAAACTTTTCATTAAAATTATTTTGGGCCGTTCCTAACAGTTTTTGAGTTACAATCGCTTTAATCCCATTACCGTTTATCATTGCGAATGACCTTTCTGAATCGGCTTTGCCTAACTAATTTTTCAACTGACTTCCATCCAATTAGTGAGAAAATTATGGAGATATTAATGAATGAAAGAAAATTGGCAGTCAGTTGTTCAAATTGAAGAATAAAACTAGAATGCTTCTGCAATTAGAATAGTAATATCATAATAATATTTTTATTTACTATCTATAGGCTAAAAAACATGCATAGTTAGGAGAACCATTATTACAACAACCGGTTTAAACCTCCGGAATTTCAGGTACATAACACATTTTTTGACGTTGTGTTAATCAAGAGTGTCACACTACTTATAATAAGTCATGTTCAAATGAACTCTTAAGCGCGACTACGGGAGGCAGACACCCGCCTGCGCCCCCGCGCACAACGCCAGTGGACGAAAGAACGCGAGTGCATACGCCGCTCTCGCGACACGCGCGTTTTCAACCATTGTTTTACCCTTTCTATACTTGGGCCTATTTTTACTATCTAACATTGTGAAGCTCATGCAAATAGCTCAAATACGAAACCCTTGAGAAAACGCTTCTTACAAAAGTTAATAAAAAAATTGCTATCTCACTTTGAAGGAACTTGTAAAAAGGAACAGAGATTTGTAAAAAGATTCTTTGATTAAACCAAAAAAAAAACATGTATCAAAAAAAAAAAATAATAAGTATCTTGAATTGGCTCACGAGGTTGTCGATATTTGGGATGTGGACTCAGCGATCATTGTGCTGATAGTTGTATCAGCCCATGCCTTAATTGCCAAGAGCCTCGACCAATACCTGAGGAGGCTCTCGTTAGGCAGTTGAATTAAGGGCTTGATTCAGAAAGCGGTACTCCTGGACACGGCTCGTATTGTTAGGAGGTTCCTCTCTCTGGAGCCCTGACCGCCGGTAACTTGGACCCTGATCCCGATACCGGTGGGCTACATTTTTTTATATTTTAAATGTTTTTTTTTTTTTAATATTGTTTTTTGTAAGGAATATTTAAAAATATAATTATTTTTGTATAGAAATAAATAAAGGAAATTTTAAATTTACATTTTCGATTCTCACACATATGATCCGCCTATTCGCGATGCTATAACGCCCTTTTTTCCATATCCGCAAAAATGTATTGCAGCTTGGCCATACTTACATACCAAATGGTCATGAATAGATCCCATAGAACTGATATATAGCCCAAAAGCTGTCTATAATAAAGAATTTATGGATAATTTGGATGCAAACGGCATATAAGCTCGTGGTTATAGGCATTTGTTCCTTGAGGCTTGCCTTCCTTTCCTGATGGATTTGCATGGAAGGGTGTTATGAAGCATCTTTCTCGTAAATGTTTATTGTCTATACTAAAGACCCTATTCTTAGGTCCCATGAGAAGTGCATCGTAATAAATAAACTTCTTCGGGTTTTTTGTTGTAAAAAAGCCTAGCACCTGCATACATTTTGACGGCGCGGTTGGCGCAGTGGCTGAGCGATTGGCTGCTGCGCTGCGGGTCGCGGGTTCGATTCCCGCACGGAACAAATATTTGTATGGCCTACAGGTAGTTGTTCCGGGTCTGGCTGTTTGTGTATGTGAGTTTAAATGTTTGTAAACGCACCCACGATACAGGAGAAATTCCTAGTGTGGAGCAACGTTCTTTAAAAAAAAAAAAAAATACGTCCATTTTTGAATCGAAAATACAATTATCCTATAGCATTTTAGTTAAATAGTTTCCAACAAGCACAAATCAGTAACATCCACAGACATAAAAATATTCTTAAAATTATGAAAATATTATAATTATGTGAAACAGGTATTTTGAATTTAAAAAACGCAGTAGTATAACGCATTTTCGTTACGTTTACACCGCGCGCTCGTTTTTTTACTATCATATATTTTTTACTGTGTATGGCCATAACAACTTGCGACCTGATTTGCGTCAAGAGACACAGTTTGGGCATCTTTATGCTTCGCCACAGCCCGTCAGTGCCGACGGCAAGTTGTAAGACCGGCTCACATCACCTAGTCTGAAGACGTGACTTTCACTCTGTTGTCTAGTAAATTCGGTCCACATGTTGACCAAATCCCGATGGTAACTGGTTAATGAACACAGGTTCGGTTTCGAAGCGTCGTTGCTTTGGTAACAGTACCAAAGCAGCGACGCTCCGAAAGTCGCGTCGCGCGGCTCGTGGACCGCTGTTAACAATTTTATTTTTTCTCCGCAGTTTCTGCCGTAACACGCGTGTCGCTTGTTTGTGAAGGCTAAAGGGTATTACTCATATAATTTCAGAGGTATTGTAGGCACGTTGCCATCCTAGCAACAAAGATGAAACGACTCTTAAGCCTGTTACTATACCAACGGTACTGGTAATTTTATCTATATAATTATGTATACAATACTATTATTACGTCCTTTTATGTACGACCAATCCACGTGGCAGATACTTTACCACAGGCTGTTTTGTACTTAAGACATGTTTGTGATAATAAACGGGTGTTATGTTGAGGAAAACATTAACAGAAAACCTAAGCCCTAATTACGTAACTAGATTAAAGAACGGAGCTTTTATTTGGAAAAGAGAATAAAATATTATGATACAAATTCTTGGTCTGTCTAACGGCTTGAAAAAAGAGAGAATATTTTTCCGTCAGAATTATTTTTTCAAATAGTATGTTACAGAGTTAAGGTCATTGCTGATATACAATATGTTAAATACCCCGTTTTGACTTTGACTTTTAAAATATGTTTGATCGTCAATTGTTTGTTTATGACGTCACTACCCGAGAGGCGACCGGAGCGTCGCCGCCCGCACCTCTGTGTGTTTTCTCATAGCCATGTCAGTTTCCTCATTTTAGTACATTTTTATAATTTTTTTATCGGGGTATTTTTTTTACCCGTTATTCAAAAATAATTCCATAAATAGAATCTAATCTCGATAACTAATAATACCCTCAAGGATCGGACAGGGTTTGCTTAAACACATTGTATAAAAAATACTGCACAGTATCAGGATCGTTTATATTCATCGGCTAAGCGAATAAGTGCGTAACGAATCTTTAAAGGGTCGAGTTAAGGTAATGCTTATCCCATGTGCTACTAATTTATTTATTTATTTATTTATTTAGATAACATGGGAGACTTACAGCTAAAACAAACAGATCAAGGACAGTACAATAGTCTGAAAGCCAATTACAGGTCTCCACTTTTAAAATACAGAAAGAAAAAAAAAAGTAAATTCTATGGACATTCACACCAAGTTACTATATACTACAGCATAATTACTAATACGTGTGTCTTAAAACTTGCTACTCCAGATGAGCAAGTGAGCAAGCATAAACCAATGCTCGTTCTTTCAACAATATTAGGGTGGGATTATAATTGGGAATAATCCATAAGTAATCTTTATCAGTATAAAACCCTTTGATGTTCTTCAATAAATTCAATTGCCTTCGTTATATGTTATGTAGACGTGTAGGAATGCTTATGTGGAGATATATCGTTTGTAATGAATCTGTAATAAATTAATTGTTATTATTAATAAATGTTAAATGGAAGTTATTCATAGATTGAATTATTATTACGTTCACGTATTGGTTTCAAATTGAAAGTTATTTTATTTGGCAACCATTTTGTATCGAAATTCATTTCTGAAGAGACCAAGCCCCCGATGGGATTTCCGATCAACAAAACTGACTAAATTCTATACGAAATTTCATCCTCTGTAAAATAATATTTTTTAAAAACTCTGCCTCTGTGTTTGATAGTTAATTAACACCTCCCATGTGCCATTGCACAGCTAGAAATAGATTTTCTAACAAAAAGCATCGCATCACAATCCATAAATCCCACCAACACAAATATGTACATACGAAAATATGAATGAAAGAGTACCTTCTGAATTTTTAATACCGAAAGATGTTGGGGTTTCTGTTTCATTGACATTTTTAGGGTCCCGTTCTTCAGTTGGCAAAAACGGAAACCTTATAGGATCACTTTGTTGTCCATCTTTCAAGAGCCTTTTCCTCAGGAACTCGTGAAGGTATCAAGCTGAAATTACTATCAAGGACTCAAATCTGCTACCCTCAGGCTCTTGGAGCCGTGAAAAAATCAAACTTGTAAGTCAACGCAAGCAAAAGTTATGCGATTTCACAAATAAATCAAAACTTATAGGGTACTTACCGTTGGCCAAGAAGCAATATCTTACAGCACGTGTAAAGGAAAAAATCTTAAACCGTAAATATAAATAATATTTTAAACTTTCTTGGTCACTAAAATTATTATAACTAGAAGACGGGATATTTACCATGTAAAAAACAATAAACATGGTAAATATCCCGACTTCTAGTCGTAAATATATAGTTTAATAACAAAATACCAACAAGTGTACACGGAACCCTCGGTGTGCGAGTCCAACTCACACTTTGACGGTTCTTTTCATTACTATAATAGTAGTCTTGCTAATATCGTATATTGTTGTATTTGGGATGTGCAAACACACTTTTCTAAGTACAAACATTTTTTCGTGCGAGCTAAGTAAGTAAGTACGTCCAAGGCACATCTAATGATTTAAACCTTTCCAAATACCGAGAAAATAGAAGGAGAAGAAGAAGAAGAAGGAGGTGGTTTTTCGTATTTTGGACTATTTTTATGCATTGTAATATACATTAGTTTATTTCATTTTACAGTATGTATGTGTATCAGCACATAAATATATAGTAAAATGAACCTTTTTATGTATATCAATTTTCAATGCTGTTCTATTTGACCCAAAGGTTGACTGGTAGAGAATGCCTTGTGGCCTTAAGTCCACCTATGTACCACTCTTGTACATGAAGTTTAAATAAATAAATAAAATATGCTAACACGGTTGTTACATACAAAAATATCAACTCAAGCAGAACTAGGGACGGCGTATTTACTGTTTGTTGAATTCCAAGGTCGGTTTTGTTAGTTCAGAAGCTTATTACCAAAACTTGGGTAAGTTTGAGAACCTTATTCCTTGTGTAGGCCAATCGTATGTTTGAAGTTTGTACTGTTGGTTGTAAGAGAGTAAATAAATATTTGATGTACATTTATTTCTTTAAAAACTGACTGCTTTTTTTTCATAGGGAGAAGCGACTTAATTTAAGCCTTATTATTTTTGTTCTAGGACAAAGTTTTGTTTGTTTGTGCCGCGCTTGCCTAGGTTGGTCTTTGGTCCGTGAATGGTGGACCACCCATTGCATACCGAGTTTCCTCCGTGCCTCAGAAAGCACCAAGACCTGTCATTTGTAGATATTCGACAGACGAGGTAGTCACTGGCCCGATATTCTGACAACCAGTCTCACCAAGACATATCGTATTACCCAGTACTAACTGGGTTGTTTAGGTCAGACAGGCAGTCCCTCCATGTAAAATACTGGTATTTAGCTGTATCCGGTTAGACTAGAAGCCGACCTCAACAAAGTTGGGAAAAGGCTAGGCAGATGATGATGTTTTTTATAGGAATAGACAACAGATAATGCAACAACTAGCTCCACATTCACTTCATTTTACCCTCAACGATTCATTCTCATCATTGCTCTGCCCTTATCTTAATTCATTTCTGGTCAGTTCAGCAAGCCTTTCCCTTCGATACTTCATTATTAGTTATCATCTCGTAAGTCACTCCCTTTCTATCCTTCCACATTCATTAATATTGGAATCATTATTCCATAAAATATTACGCTTCAATTTCCATCATCTCAATATTAATAAGAACGCTAAGGTTGAGGCCACAGAGTTTAGATTTCCTACAAGTGAACCAACGCAAAGTTTGATGAAGATATTGTTGTCACCTATTTATTCTTGTGACTATACTAGCAACACTTGTGATTAATATTTTAAAAATAAGAAGAGGTGTTTCCTTATCCGATTAATTCGAAAAGAAAGAAAATCTGAAAATAACAAAAAATTTGAGAAAAAAAAACATCTCGAGAAATGAAAAACATTTCAATTCTATTTTAATGTTGAAAAGTTTAGAATGGGGGAGAATACGTGTGGGTCCACTACAGACAAAGATCTGTGAGCGAGTAACACTTGACTCTAAATTGATAGCGCACATATAATCTTATCTCTAAAACATTGAGCGTTATTGTAATGTTAAAATTTGAAGAATGCATGTCGAAATAAATAGTTAGAACTTTTTTTAAAGGACTCCAGTTTTTTTTATTTCCATACCTTGTCCTGGTTATATCATTGTGATAAACTGAATACCAAAGGCCACTCTGACGCTTGACGGCAGATTACGGGCTTCGGCGGGATTTCGATTAGTATATTATTAACTTTCAGAATGGTGTCTGGAGTGGCGCCCGCAATTTGACCATTCTGGTTTTACCGAACCTTGATTATAGTTCAATCTAGATGCAAATTAGACTAATGGAACTGAACCTGATCAGCACATGGCATCAAGAGCTGTCACTGTCATGCAGGTTATTGATACTGACAGTTTTTGAACGTGGTCAGTGTTACTAGGCAAACATCCTAGCAGTGTGGCATCGGCCTTAGTCTTGCCACAGTCTCCTAATGAATACACAGCCACAACACTTCCCGAGGGCGTTGTAAGAAGACTGCTAATGGGTTTTAATGTTGCGGGGTAGCTGCCAACATAGCTTGTACTTACGTTCCTATGATATAAGTACTTAGACGGAATGTGGAAGTACAAGGAGGTTTTATATCTCTGTTTTTTTTTTTAATTTTGTGGTAAAGTGGATGTTGTATCTACTGAAATTTAATTTTGGAGAGGTAACAAGGTGTTACTCTTTATTTTTGTTGCCATTGTTTTTGTTTCTTAGATGTTTACTGTGTTCACGCCGTTTTATCTACATCACAAATATGATCGTGTCGTTTCTTGTAAAGTATTCATTATTTAAGACATATTTATCTACATCGTTGTAACTACGATGACATCAAGCTGTCACAATTTTAAAATTTGTTCACTTCGCTTTTTTCTTAATATTCGCGCTTGAACTCAAAAACTTTACAAAAAAAAATAACACTACCATAAGTTAATTCAACGTACAACGTATACCTACGACCTCCATTCACTGGACACCATAAAAGCGTCCATTTTTACCCCATCTCAGAATCACGCATCACTAGCTCTAAAAAACTTTGCTCCCAAAAAGAAATAATACTTACAAAAATGTCAAATACCATCTCGTGTTATAGCAAGGGGCGATCTAATAGGGGTTGGTTTCACTAAAAATGTAAGGGTGGGACTCACCCCCGGTGAAATATACCAGCTTAAAGGCACGGGTCACATCTGGAACGTGAAAGGTTCCTGAGAAGGGCAAAGAAAATATATTCAACGTTTTAATAAATCCAGTGACAAAACGTCGTATGTTATGCCTATTTATGTAAAATTCGTGATCTTTTGTTTATATGGGTTGGCTGGAAAAGAATAGATCAATGACAAATTATTTGGGTTGGTTTTGCAAAAGCAATACTTAAAGTCAAATTGTGGGCAATGGTTTCAGAATTATTTGAAAAGAAAAGGATTTACGGAAGTAGTTAGTTACTACCAGCGTACTTACTTCAAGAGTAAATAAAGGAGTAAATGATAGCATGACGGTTGACAGAGGAGTATGGAAGAAAACAAATGAGTATCGTCGACCCCAAGTTACATGGGACAAGGTCGAAGATCAAGGCAAGAAAAGTGAGGAACTACTTCAAAATCGATATTATGGCAAATTTAGACGATATTTTCTAACATGGCCAGTCAAAATTTCAAGGCTTTTCAAGGCGATTTGATTTTTTTCCCGCTGCGAATAACTGCCATTACATAATAAAAATGTTACCAAACAATCATGTATGTACATAGAACCGTATTTTAAGAGAGACCACTTAAAACTTTTGACACAGCAATTTATTACCTATTTATTTATTCTTACAGTACAAAAACAAAGTGCTATGAATAACAGCACCGCTGAAACTAGATACTAACGGTTTCAAGGCGAGAACACTTCTCCGAAGGCAGCCTCGAAACGGGGCATTTAAGTACTTGAGCTGCCTCGCAATAAATTGTAGCAGACCGAGGCATGTCCGTTCATCATTTACTAAGGCGCCGAGCACGCTAAAGTGGCGGCTGTTTTAAGTTTCGCAACCAAGACTAACAGATTTTCAAATTTTTTGCAAAGAACTTTAAGATCGGGAAATGTACAATTATAGTATGTTATAGCAAATGTGTATGTAGTCGAGTAGCTTACAAGACGATGGACATGTAATTTCGTTATGCAAATGCATAAAGTGCGAACATATTGTCACTACACCTAGCTTTGCTACTGCGCGGTGGCGAAGCACAGAACTTGCTACGGCGTAGCTCTGGTAGTGCTACGGCGTAACTCTGGTAGTTCTACGGCGTAGCATTCTGTTTTATTTTCACGACATTGAATCATAAAATTAGAAAGCTTTATTTAGTTTTTAAATTGACTACATCCATAAAATCTATGTTTTGAGACTTTAATCTATGATTACCCTAAGTACGTCCAGGTGAGTCCACAGACAAGGGTCTGTCATCGACCTCCCTACCGGCGTCACTGTAGTTTGTTATGCTGACGACACGCTGGTACTGGCACAAGGGAGGTCGTACGAGGCGGCGGCCGAAAACATGACACGCGGGGTTGCGATAGTTGTGGAGAGGATCCGGCAATTGGGTCTCGAGGTGGCATTGCACAAGTCCGAGGCCATGTGTTTTCATAGGCCTCGGAATGCGCCACCGTCGGGATCCCTACTGATGGCAGGAGGGGTTTCCATCGGCGTCGGGTCGACGTTGAAGTACCTAGGACTCATCCTCGACAGCCGGTGGAACTTCGTGGAGCACTTCCGACGTTTGGCTCCCAAACTGGAACGGACAGGGGCTGCCTTCAAGCGGCTCTTGCCCAACCTGAGGGGTCCAAACGCCTCCTGCCGGAAGCTATACGCGGGGGTCGTGCGGTCCATGGCCCTTTACGGGGCCCCGGTGTGGGCGCGTTCTTTGAGGCGGCAAGCCGCCCACTACCTGAACGCGCCCCAAAAGGTGATAGCCATAAGGCTAATCCGGGGGTACCGCACGATCTCCGGCGAGGCGGCTAGCCTCCTTGCCGGATTGCCGCCATGGGATCTGGAGGCGATAGTCCTCGCGCGCCTGCATGAATGGCGCGCGGAAGCACTATGTCGGGGAGAAACTCCGCTGCCGCGACAAATTGCCGATCAGCGGACAGACCTCCGGCGTGATCTCATGGCGACATGGAGAGAGCGACTGTCGCAACCCCGTGCAGGGCACGCCACCATAGTGGCGATAAGTCCCCTCTTTGAGGAGTGGCTAGAGAGGCGCCACGGCGCCCTCACCTACCGCCTGACGCAGGTCCTCACCGGACACGGTTGTTTCGGGAGGTTCCTGCATCGAATCGGGCGGGAGGAAACGCCCGGGTGTTTCCACTGCGAGGATCGTCCGGAGGACACGGTGGAACACACCGTGGAGGTCTGCCCCACTTGGGCGGAGCACCGCCGTGTCCTCACAGCGGCGATTGGCGGCGGCGATCTCTCGCGTCCGGCCTTGGTTCAAGCCAACGTCCGGAGCGAGAGGGAATGGGAAGCCGTCACCTCCTTCTGCGAAGCAGTCATGCTAGTGAAGGAGGTGGCAGGACGTGAGAGGGAAATAACCTCACGTCCCAGCCGCCGCGGGAGACGCCCTGGGCGTCGGGGGTCACGTGGTGGCTTCCGACCACCGTAGGCGCTGGCCTGTGGACGGCGAGTTATGGGCTAGCTCGCCGTCCGGCCGTCTTATGACGACGGGCCGTGTCGACGGCGCGTTCGTGTTCCACGGGCGCCTCAAGGAGATGTCAGCAATCAAGTAGGGGTCCGCATGGGCCGACGCCTGCCGGGGCTGCGGGACTGTTCGAAAGAGATACCGTGGCCCTGGAACATAACGGGCAAAGAAGGAACATGGATGGGTTTTAGTCAGTACAAGTCTGACACTCCCCTCCGCTCCGCCCAGAGTGGGGGGGGTCATTTGATGATATCCCATCCGGAAAAAAAAAAAAAAAAAAAAAGGGTCTGTCATCCAAAGAGAGTACAATTAATTAATTTGTGATATCAATAACAAATTTAATGACAAACAGGTGCCACAGAGTGTACGTATACACCAATTATGTGTGAAAAAAGGCTTGGATAATTAATACGGACCTGAAAAGTATAATCCTTCCACAGCTAATAAGAGCAATTTGAAAAACCAATTCATTTGCAACATTTACGATTCCCCTCGAAGTTCTGATGGGCATTTAATCCAATCCTAAGCTCATCAAATCCGCGACGACCGGCGACCCCTTGAATAAACCCACTCAAGAATCCCACATTCTCAAACAAAAAAAAAAAATCGAAAACATTTGCACAGCCGCAAAGGTTTCAGTACAAACAAATACGGCATTGAATACAGGAAAAGCCCCATTGTTTGCCTGAAACATCCTTGAAACAATTCTGAAACACGTTTGTGTTCAAAACTGATTGGTTCAGTCGTATCGGCGAGTGAAAAGTTTCAAAAGTACTGCGGTTTTATTATTGTGGTTCTTTTATTTCGTTGTTTCGCGTTTCATTTTTAATGAATTTTATTTCGTTACCCAGGTTGTGGTTTGGCGGTCTATATTTAGCACTCGGTATTTTAAAAAGCCCTATTAAATTTCAGATCAGTAAATCCATGTTAACTTTGTTTAATAATCGTATCACATTTTATACATGCATCGATGTACTTTTAGTACATATACAACATGTATCGTAATTAACGCACACCCTCAGACACCCCAATTAGTATATTATGTTATAATCATAATACATACACTGAATTTTTAGTTGAACATATATGAGCATTGATTATTGATTGATTTAGTTATACTAATTCCAGAAGAATGTTGTGGTCACAGTACAAATCCACGAACGCAGACAGTCGCACACGTAGGTATGAGGGTCTTGTTAGCCTAGTAGGTATTCGCTCGCGTTCGAAACGAGTTAACAAGTTTTTACTGTAATTTACGTAGTTTTAATTATTTTTGGGAAAAAACAATACCTATAATAAAAATTATAGAAATCGATTCAGTAAACGATTCTGAACAAACTAATTTCAGGATGTGCGTTAATTATGTTACATGTTGTATATGAGTGTCTTTTAAAGCTCCATTCGTGAGCTAAGGCGATACAACTTGAGGCGGGTTTTGTACCACGCGACACGCGTTTATGTCGCTTACTTCTTTTTGCGTGCCGTGGCGTCACAACTCGCGGCGCCTGTCTCGTTCTAAACAACTTATTTCATTTGTTTCCTTCGCAGTCGTAGTGGAAAGCAAGAAACGCCTATTTTGGGCGTGTAGCGGGGCCACGGACTAAAAAAATTAAAACAGTATTATGGTTGGGGTCCCTAAGGGATGATTTCAAAGGAAACAACCACATCTGTTTAGTAATTTAATGACTGTTTGAATAATTATACAATAAACGCATATGAGGTGTAATTATAGTTATTATTATTATAATTTCCTTTATAATTATTATTATTTTGCATTTATAGTGCAAACTCAGCATGCGTGACCAGTTATAAAGGAGTGATCTTACTTACTAAAGTAAAGGAGCGCAAAATATACACCGTGACTTTTTAGTCGTCTTACAACGGCAGCCCACTTCATGTATCCAATGAATACTAAACATTCATTAAAAAAAATGGTATTTATGAGATTTTAATAATTTAAAAATAAAAATATTATTCAGTATTATGACGCATGACGTAGTTAAAACACCCTGTTGCGAGCGATGATCAACTGGACTCGAGTTCTTCCGTTTGACACGGAAACATCATTAATCATTAAATTAAAATTTTCATGTTTCATAATTTTATTCTAATTATTTATTATTATTTTTCTTTGTACCTATTATGGAAGATAAAAAAAAAAATCACGCTATTTTATGTCGGGTACATTGAGTGCACGACCTTTGTAAAACGGCTAAAAAGTCGTGCTGTTTTTATACACTTCATTATTATCGAGGTGACCACCACCGATAGCGTTTATTAAGAGACTAGAACCTAAAAAACTTACTGTTGTTAATGAATGTGTTCCAAAAAGTCTAGTCACTTTCTTGAACCTAACTAGTTAATAGTTACTTGAAAGACACAATGGCGTTTATACAAATAATAAAACAACTTACAATTTGATGCACCCCTGATATACTTATTTTTTCATCTCAGTTTATGTTGAAATCTGAACTTTAATTAATGAAACTTTAATGAGATTTGTTAGTTGTTTTGATTTTATTATGCGAACGTGGTTATGAACAGCGGTGAATAGAGTTATTTTAATAAAAAAACTTAAATTGTAGTGTTCAGTTAGTATTTTTGTATGTGAGACTGTAATTTTCAAGGGGTATCGTATTACCCAGTACTGACTGGGTTGTGGAGGTCAGATAGGCAGTCGCTCCATGTAAAATACTGGTATTCAGCTGCATCCGGTTAGACTGGAAGCCGACCCCAATATAGTTGGGAAAAGGCTAGGCAGATGATGAGACTGTAATTTTCATTACGTTTTTATTCTCAAATTCTATTAAAGTAGTTGGTTTATCAAATTCGTTGGTCTAGTCGTCGTAAGCGTGACTGCGGAGCCTGAGGTCCTGAGTTCGATTCCCGGGTCGGGCAAAGTGTTACTAGGTTTTTCCATCAGGAATTTTGTCAGTAGCAGCCACGGAGTCTGGGTTTGTGTCCGGTTGATGGCAATAGGCTCGCCCCATATTACATGGTACTTAAACGTAACTGGTGAACTATAAAGTACACCTATGTTTAATATATTTTTTCCTTGTGTGGTCCATCTTAGATTAATCCAAGATATGATCTAAGATATCGGTCATTCATCAACAAGATCATATCGCATTCCACAATACCGTTATCAATATCGTCAGTTATATTGTCCTGATATAGCGTTTGTCTGTTCCAATATTATTTCCAGTCTAGAAAGCAATTGGGTAACCAATCGTAAGTCGTACTCTTGCTACGTTCGTGTCGTAACTTTCCCAGACTTTCCAATTTACCGGCGACAAGATTAGTTACTTTCCTAGAAAAAAAATCCATGTTATAAAATCTGGCATTACCTCTCAGAGTAGTAGTGAGGCAAAATTTTACGGACCAATTTCTGCAGGGTAATTATTCGGGTTTCATAATTTGGAATTTAGCTGTGTTATTGTTCTCTGAGAGTATTGTGTTACCTAGAAATTAAATTTTGAGGATCAGACAGGTAGCCGTCCAGGGACAGTACAGGGGGCTAATGGTCGCTTCAGCAGAATCATAATAGGAAAATAATACGAACTACGGTACAATTCGTAAAATGGTCATCAAGTGACAATGAAAATATTTATTACAAGACAAGACAACCAGTCTTACCAAGGGGTATCGTATTACCCAGTACAGATGCTGAAAAAAATATCCTCATGACACGCTTGAAATTACCAACAAGTGCGTTAATTAATTAACACTTCATCCCCAAAAGCAAGATTTTAATTTGTTAGAACTGATGTTATTTAGTACTTATAGTAATAATATTTCAATCAATAAACATAAGATTCTCATTAAGCCAAATGTCAAAACAAGTACAATTTTCTGAGAACCATTTCAAAGAGCTTGCCAACTTGATAACGACGTGTTAAGTCGCTCTTTGGCAACTATCCGCGAGTTAATATCACTTTACCGAATCTAAATGATTGTACATTTGTTGTGTTTTGTGTCAATGGTGGCTTTGTCAAGGTTAGATAACAATAACTAAAATATTTAGTGCACTAGTGCGAAAACCACAAAGATGACTAGATCTCAACGGAGATATAATATACAGAGCTGTGCTGGTGGCTACATATTGGTTTGATGTAATTCTAGTCTTTCGAAACACAAGAAGAAGAAAATGGGGATATAATGTGAAATGTGCACTGCGCGATTCATAACGTAATCTATAAGGGCAGGAGTTACTGTTTATGTTAGCCTGCGACAACCCACTACTGGGCAAAGGCTACTCCCCATGACTTTCAGTTGTTTCGATCCAGGGCCAGTTTGGACCACGGGTCGCTGGTCTTGTCCAGATCGTCCCGCCATCTTCTACGAATAGGAAGGCAGGAATTCTTAATAAAAAAAACTGTTTGATTGCAGTACCTACAACCAGCATCTTTAAGGTACAAGTGAACTGGTGCAACGGCGCTTATTATCAGGTGAGATATTTAGAAGCCTCTCCCGATAATTGAATGTAAAATATCAACCGCATCTCGTTATACAGAAAGCCGATCCCTACCTTGTTAGGGCAAGGCTAGAACGATGAGCATCAGTTACATTACGTATTTATAGTAACACTAACGAACCTTGCCTGGTTTGATTTATAATTGTTAAGTTATTCCTTCATCTGAAGATGAGGTTTCCGTACAAAATTCTGTTATTAATTCTTTACCCTTCTAATGAAGAAGGTTGGTTAAGATATAAACAAGGGAAATACAGTTTGATTACATTGTACTGAGACGTAAATAATTATCAAATTAGGAAAATACACAAAACAAAAATCGCTATGCTTCCATATTTATTGTGTGAACCGCCAGCCTGTGCTTGCAACCGGCTTTTATGTTTCCCGATCATTATAATCTAGATCACTTCAAAGTTCGAATGAATCGGTTTCTCCTAGGCAAGCGTGCTCCACCCTAGGCCACATCAGACGAGTTGCGTCCATAGGCAAGCCTATTTAGCACCTTTTTGCCTTGAGTCTTGAGTCTGAAATCGCCGATCCGCCTTGAGGAAGCCTGGTAATCAATGCTCGTGTTGTCTTTGTATGATAAGACAAGAGTAGGGACATTATAGGCTGGTATAATGTATGTTTCCTTGATTTTTAGACCATTGAACGAAATTTATTTTTGCAAACCTAAGCAATTATTGTAAAGCCTGAATATTTTTGGAATAATATAAAATGCCTCCCCGGCGAGTCCGACAATTATTTCGATAACCCTATAATTACATTTATCGTTTACGCAGTCTCGTTTTCGTTGTAATTAAATAAAGGGTTACAATACCCACCATTTTCCTTGTAGGAACATTCAAATTCAACAAACATTCGCTTGGTTTTTGATCTCAAATCTGATACGTTTCTTCCTGGTTCCGATTTCGAGCTTTGTGAATTAGTATAATAAAGTGTAACGGAACCACCACAAATTTGATGTAGAAATCAAAATAAGAGTTAAATTGAAACTAGCTGTTGCCCGCGACCTTCGTTCGTGTGAAATTATTATAATAAAATAATACTTCCCTTGTTGAATCAGATTTTTTTACCAATTTCAAGGGTTTTATTTTTTTTGCACGGAACTCTAATTATTTTTCTAAAGCAAAAGTATCTTAAGTTAGACCTTATAACATCAGCTGTCTGTTAGTAAAATTCCCGTCAAAATCGGTTTAGCCGTTTCGGAGATTAGCCGCAATAAACAGACATAGAGACAGACAGACAAAAATTGAAAAATAGGTGTTTTGGTTATAAGTGCCGTATATATTTTCATAATTATGCATTCAGTAAAAAGCTGTTATTTTGACAAACAGACACTTCAATTTTATTTATTTGTATAAAGATAAATGGAAATGAAATGTCAAATCAGTGTGATTCCACGTAGCAACTACCAATGGAGCAAAAAATAATCATATTCTACCTGTTTTCATCCATTCTGTGTGCGGTGGGCATCAACCACTTCTCCTCCTTAGATTTGCTACATTATACTCCATATTGCGCACATTCTTCAAGTATATTTTTATTCTTAATTAAAGAGTTTTTCACATTAAATACATTTAAATTCATGAAATGGAAAATTTTATGTGTCATCTAGACGGAGAATATAAGTAAAAAAAAAACAGTGTGTATTGACGATTCAGTGTGCAGGACGACGAGAGTAAATGCTATTCTACAATAGCAGATTTTGGACAGAGATACTCTTACAAAATCAGTACCTAATTAAAATAGTTTTTTGCCAACATTTTTTATCGGTTTACAAAGCTCTGGTTAATCGCGTGGACGAAATTTTTAAGTGCTGATTGGGACACCTTCATTTTATTATTACAGAAGTGTTCAAACTGGCGCAAATAGGTCTTCCAAATCATTAACTAAATCGACAAACAAATCGCGTTTTGGGTTCTTTGCTCAATTGTTCATCTTAGTTTGACCACCACGTGTAGGTCCATAAACTAGCAATGATTTCTTTATATAAATTAGTATCCGAAACAACATCTTCATCTATAGCTTTGAAATACTTTTACATGTAACGGTGTGAGATGATTCAATTTAAGCAGCACTGGTTTGGACATTGCTTGTTTCTTAGATTAATCTAATTTGACGGAAACTTCCGTATCCTCCGTTATTATGTTTCAAATAAGCTTTATAAATGTAATTGCAGATAATACTGAAAACAAACAAGGCACAAGTATAGTCATATTTAAAGTAATTTTCAAAGTTATGTAAAGTTTAGTATGAAATCTAATTTATAAAATCAATGTGCTCTTTAGAACATCTAAAGTTTAAACACCAAACCGAAAACATAAGCACGAGGAAAGAAAAAAAGAAATTGTCGGGACAATAAAGCCAATTTATTGTATCTAATCAGCACCCAACAAAATTAGTATCGTAAAAAACTCCCACCATTTACCAAGACAACAACCAAGGAAATCTAATAACAAAAAGAAAAAAATAAAATACGATCAGTCTAGCAAAATTCTTCAGCGTCATTTCTTATTACAATTTTAATTAACTTATTCGAAGGCAGACCGTTGTCGGCGTATAATTTTCAATAGAAATTTAGCCTCCATTGTAGGTGCCTTCTAGAATCTTCGTTTGAATGGATCTTGGGAGCAATTGTGTGCGTCTGGAGCGATTTCGTCCAGACCAGATGGCTGGGGATCGAATTCAGGTGTTAATTTTTGATGTATTGTGTTAATATTGGTGGAGATTTATATTTTTGATTAAGAGGGATATTATCTACTCTTACGGGAGCGAATTGTAATTTAATATCTATTTTAGTGTTAATAAAAAAATCTAAAAGTTTTATCAGATTTAATTTCCAAGAAATAATAAAAGAATATCAATGTACAAGAATTAGACGTATCATCTAGAGCATTCATCAATATTTCGAATCCAAACTAATGTAACCATTACAATTCTTAACACTAGAAATGGGATATTTACCATTTTTACTGATTTGTTTGAGTTCTCGATATTTCGGCGCTGTTGCCGTTTCTAGTGTTAATGATAATCTAAGTGATCATGATAGTTTAAAGTCTTATATTACAATTCTTGATAACTAGGTTTCGCTCACGACTTCACTCCCGTTATGTACGGAAATTAACTCCCGGGAATGTTTTAGATGTAGCCTATAACACTGGGGAATAATGTACCTTCCGGGTAGTGAAAAAAAAATTGAAATCGGATCTGTAGTTCCGAAGATTACCCGTTACAAACACACTGACAAACCTACAAATAAATTTTACCTCTTTTTGATATTAGTATGGGTACACACCACGGTGAAACCAACAAATCAAGGGCTAACACAGAACAACAGTATCAATTCTCTAACTGCCATCACAGACCTACCCTACTAACAATACCAACCAAAAACATCATCACCCACCAATTACTTATTCAAACACAAAGTTACCTATCAGATACTCGACCATAAATCACCTTGATGCCATCTGACAGCTTAGAAATGGGCCCATAATAGTTGCTCCAGACATCTTGGGGTTTACTTCGAATAATTAATGCCAAACGTACCTCATACCGCCTCGCAGGTTCTACCTTACCCTTAAAATTAATTGGGGTCTGTTTAACCCTACCTTGGGATGACTTAAAAGCCGAGAGAGATGTAGGATATCCGAAAGTCTTGTTACTAGGTTTCTGGAGGTGATGTTAAGATTTGTGAGTTGACCTAGGAGCCGGTTGTGATTTGCAGTAATTTGTAAAGGTGTTTTCAGAAAATGATTGGGTTTTATTTTTTATATGACTCAACTGACGTTGTCTTTAATTTCACTTGTATCATTTATACTAGTAAAATAACTAGACACAAAAAATATGACACCTAACTTTTGTAACGCTAAATTCAAATGGTATGATTACCTCATAAAGTATCGTTAAGCACAATGTTTCCTAAAAAAAGTCCTACACCATTTACTTTTGATGCCGTTTGTACTCCAATTACCATTATAAAACCCACGGTCTAATGTCACAGTCCAAACAACTCCCTACCCACACATCAGGAAAATGTTAAATTAGCATGAACAAAAAAAAGAACATGCGCAAAATAAAATGTCAACATCAGTTCACACGTGTAAGCACATTTCAGCCCTCGAACCTAACCTAAAAGGATTGAAACATACAACATCTCATATCCAAACAGGCAAACAGCTCTTCAAATATACACAGGCGTACCATCTGTGCCATATCTCATAATCGCCGGGCGACTCGTTACGGTGACAGTTTAAGAGGCTTACCGAGGGATTACCTCCATTTAATATATTTTTTTCTTCACAGGTGCGTTTGACGGTACTTTTCGCCTGTCACCTTCCCTTTCGTGACTTTCTTTTTAATTTTACCGAGAGTGGTTTAAGGATGATGGATTTGCGGGTAGATTGTCACGTGGCGAATTCTGGAATTTTATACCAAA
This sequence comes from Noctua janthe, assembly GCA_910589295.1. Classification (NCBI taxonomy): domain Eukaryota; kingdom Metazoa; phylum Arthropoda; class Insecta; order Lepidoptera; family Noctuidae; genus Noctua; species Noctua janthe. The sequence goes on along the minus strand of OU342556.1, from coordinate 2,281,978 downwards.
GGGGCTGAAGCAAATAAAAATGCTCATGATTATTGCACGCTCAGGTATGCCTTTTGGAATCTGAATAGTCGAAATAATAAATAATTAATTTGGACTGACACATAAGGCAGAATAATAAAACGGTTTTATTAAAATGGCCCTGACGTGACGAGTTTTATTAAATTGAAAAATGTGTTTCTGACTGAAATTTAATATTAGGGACTTAGTGAATTCATTTTCATCAAAAACTTAACTGACTGGGCTTATGAGGCTTACGAGGTGTTATATTTTACATTTTAATTAAAGTAAATAGAGTGTCAAACAAAACAACACCTCACAGTTTCACAAAGTTTTATTGGCGCCCAGCGTGGGGCTCAAATAATGTTGAAAATGAATGACATGTGTTGTTTTAGGGTATCGTACTTTTGTTGTTTCCACATTGAGCAATCAATTATAATAACTGACTGTTTGTATTTACTGAATAAATCTAAAGGGCATTATAAATCATGGATGTGCTGAGTTCATATTGGCGCCCAAACTGGGGCAGCTCGCTCGCACGATATTCAAGTGAATTCTTGAATGGAAGTAATAAAAAGCTTCCCATAAAACGTTAAAGATATTTTGCGTCAACCCCATGACTTATATGACACGTTTTCATTGGACGAAATATTCACATTGGCAAAATTTTTGGTGTGCGTATCATGGGCTCACAAATCATTTCTGCATTATTGAATCAGGAGATAGCGGATAGTCAGAACCCGGAAAATCCTTCGTGCCATGGCTCAGTTGGTTAGATAATGATATTTTTGACGGGGTGTTAGCTCAAAGCAGGCCGGTATGGTAATTCCAACTCCATTATGTAAGAAGTACAAAATGTACAAATATTTAAATGAAATAGCTATATCTTGAAATATTGCCAATATTTTTCTTATAATACATATTTTCAAAGTAGAAAAATGTTACAAAATAGAATAACATAATACCTTCATAAAATAACTATAAAATACTTATAAAAGACCGAGGTAGTAAACGTAAAGTGTAAATAATAGGGATCATAAAACCGCATCATTACAAAGTCTGTTAATAGCTCTTACTTTATTATACCACAACCATTTTGCTGTAGAATAAACAACTTCATGAGTATTTACTTATTAAATTAGTAATTCCATAACATTTACATTAGTTTAGGAAAGTATTTTGCCAACCTTTTAGTACTTGGCTGCGGTGTCAAAACGTCCAGTCTCGTTTTTCGTATGTGTGAGTTCTTAAGTCCCTTTGGTCGCATTTAGTTCGGAGCGATCTGAAATCGAGCTGATTCGCATCGTCCGACCAGATACGATACAAATGGATTGTTTTTCGCTTTTATTGCATTGACATAAAGATTTTCCTGACCGGTTCAAGCCAATTCCGCATCGATAAGTCAGTGTCGATATTTCTTACGTAAGGACGTTCAGGTCGAACCAAATTTCACAATGGATGTTTACCGACTGATATGAATGATCCCTATTGACATCCAGACTGTTCAATGGAATCAATCACTTTGAGTCGTTTTCCTCAATGGCTAATACGTTCACATCCATGCAGCTAATATCGTTTGCTCCGAATTTCAAAGAAATCTCCCCAACTATTCACATAATGCTTTATATTTAACTTCTCATACCCCAGACCTCGAAGTCGAATGACTTTATCCCTTCAGCAAGCAAGCCGAACGAGATTTGCATGGGACAAGGCGTGGTAGGAGATTTGGAGGGATCCCTTTTAGATATCGTCCCAAATAATAGGTATTAAGTATTGGCAGTTGAGTTGGTGCTTAAGTGAATAATTTGTTAGTTTTGTCTAAGTGGGTTATTAACATTTTGTGGGGAGGATGTGTATCGGATTGGAAAGGGTTCTGATGTAGTTAATTGGTTAACATACTTCGTTAGACTGTTCTATAGTTTTGAAAGTTGTTTAGAAATGGTTTTCATTTGGGGAGTACCTTTCTTGTGGTATTAACCCAAATAAGGGTTTGAAAAAGAATGTAAGTAAATCAATGAGATCCAGAAAATGCTACAGCTTTACAACATATTGTCATAGGAACTCATGCCACTCGTCGTCGTAATAAATGTTATGTAATAAAAAGCTCAATAAAAGAATATGTATTCACAATGACGATGATTTGATACATTGACTTCCATTTTAAAACTGGACAATAAAATTTAAAACAAGCTAGCTCTCGGAAACATAAATTCATTTATTTGACTTTCAGTATTTATTCGGAGTACACGCTAAAAACAAATATGGAGTTAAATAATAATCTGAAAACAAAATGGTCGGTATACCGTAATCCTCAAAAATATATTCTCTAAATCAATATTGCAGAGCACTGTCCGACTATCGAATATTTTATGAACACTGAATGGAAGCTGTCGAGTGAAGTGACGAGGTATTATATCGAGTTGCTAAAATTGTCTAAAAATATCGCTTCGGCTTCGGCTTTTAGTTTTTTTGAAAGGTTTATCTGGATCAACTAGGTCTTTTTGTTAATTTGTAATAAATTACGCGTGTTTTTGCTAAGAATCGATTGGTGAGCGTGTAGACTTTTTTTGTTTTATTCTGCATTAAACCAAACATACCACACGTTGAACATTAGCCTTTTTCCAACTTCATTGGGGTAAGTTTCTAGTCTTACTGGATGCAGCTGAATACTCGTATTTAAACTTCCACAACCCAGTTAGTACTGGGTAATACTGTACCACTTGGTAAGACTAGTTATCAGACTTTCGTGTCACTGACGTTATAGTTGGACGTTCTAGTTCATTATTTTGCCGTCTTCTACGCGTCTTCCTTAATGTTTTGACGTAGGTAGATTATGTATCTTCTGAGAAATATAACAACAATCTCCAAATAAAGCTAGAATCTGTCAATCATATTTATCGTTCTTCCGGTTCTACTTAATCCAATTTTACTGATAAAATGTTCGCCAAAAATGGTGTAAAGCGTTTATAACAGAATGTATATTAACGATTGACCGCGGATTTTACAGGTTTGAGTACGTACCCGAACTTACTTATCTAGCTAAATAAATTCCTTCCTTATCTCTAAAACAAGAAGTAATCATTAATCAAAATATAGTTAGGTAATACCATTTGTGCCTTGGAAAACTTGTTAAACCGTTGGTCACGTCTATCTGTGTAGTCAGAAGTCTGCGAGTCTGATAACCAGACTTACCAGACTGAAAGTATAAATACCTAGGTTGTGGAAGTTACAGAAGCAGCTCCTTGTCAAATATTGGTATTCAGCTACATCCAGCTAGACTTTATGAACCCAGCCAGGCGCATTACTTTGTGTAATTTATTTCATCACCAGTGCTCTCAAAACGGTGAAGGAAAACATCGTGAGGAAACCGGCATGTCCTAGAACTAAAAAATTAGAAGACATGTGACATCTACCAACCCGCACTGGGCGCGCGTGGTGGATTATAGCCCATTTCCTCTCATGGAGAGGAGGCCTGTGTCCCAGCAGTGGGGACATTATAGGCTGATTATGTAGCTAGACTTTAAGATCACTTCAATATATTTGGGTAAACGCTACACAGACGATGATGATCTACTTATAGTTGTTAGTTGTACTCTGTTATATGTGTTACCCTCCATTTGTAAATAATAAGTAGAAATGGTTGTTTATTAATTAACTACTTAAAATTTAATTTTAATATTGTGAATTGCTGTGCCCTAACAGGGTCCATAATTGTTATTAGCTGTAAGCCTTTTGTAACACCTTTTTTAAACTTATGGAACGCAAAATAAAATTAATATGAATATGATGACGTGAGGTCATATAATCGGAAAAAAAATACAATAAAAATCTGTCTAAGTATCCATGTCACCTTCGGATTTGACGTTTAAGTATTTTTGCGAACAGAGTATAAATTATAAGGCGGACATCGCTCCGTACACCGCCTCTTCGCGCGGACCACGCACCACCAACAAAATCTTCCTTTCAACCAAACCGCGCAGACAAGTGGTGTCGTGTGAGAATCGCCTTATGTGTCGGTCGAATCTTTTTGAAGGACGGGTTCATAAAAATCCCAAAACTACTCCTTCGTTGCTACATTAATAAACCTATTCCATTTTGTTAAAATTAAGGTGTGTTTTTGCTTGAACGACATTATAATATGATCTGCGCACGTTTCCCTCTCATGTTATACAACCATTTCACGTTCCTCTACTAATTAACGTATCTAATTATTAGTCCACGTACAGCTTCGCCCACTTATCAGGTACTAGCTTTTACCCGCGGCTTAGCTCGCGTTAATCTAAAATTTAACAATCAATTCGGGTTGTACTTTGTTTGTAATAATACGTTTTTTTTTTAGAAAAAAAAAAAAAAAAAAAAATAAATAAAATAATTCGTAAGACACGTGGCGAAATCTATTATCATAAGAACGTTATTGTTATTTTCCTCGGGAACAGTACTTTTTAACGGGATGAAAGGTACCCTATGTCCGTTTCTGTACGTCTGACAACGTATATGCAAAATTTCAGGATGATCGGTTCTTTGGTTTAGGCGTGAAAAGGTAACAAACTTTTATAAAATTAGTCAGGGTTATATTGGTTTTCCAGGAAATGTATTCATTAGTGCTAGACTAGATTTTAAATAGTATCAGAATACTCTGACTATTACGTTCTCACAGCTGGGACAGAGGAGAATTTCATTTTAAGGATTTCTGCCTACCTCCATGGGAAAAAAGCGTGAATTTATGTGTGAACCTGTGTATGCTAGGACAGCCTTGAGGTTGAATGGATCAGTGCGCACAGCGCATAATATCTTTGAGTTTCAAATCCAACGCTAATAAATTCAAAAAGACTTTGTGGTTCCGAAAATGTGAGAATACTTTAGACTCGAGGTGATTTAGATAATTTGTTAGACCGATCCCAATAACATTTGAGAGTACTAAAACACGAAAAAGAAAAACCTAAAAGCTTTCTACATTCGAAAGCAGGCTAACGAAATCAATTACAAAAAAACTCAGAAAGCAGAAATCAAGTTAAAACTCCTTGGAATTTTATTTTGGAAGATTTACTTTCCGAAATGTTTCGGAAACATGTCTGAACTAAAGAAAACACATCAAAATAAACTCCGCCTAGCATAATAACAAACTTGAAGTCGCGTCTGCTAAGAAAATAAAGTTTACCGAGCGCACAGCAACAACAGACGAGTTTTCATTGAATTTAGACACGATATTGTTATTTTGTTGATACTTTTTTAAGATTTCTCACGTACATAAAGGGTGGGATGTGAACGATTGTGCACTCAATTTTCAAGTCTCTTACGACCGGGAAAGTGTTTTATTTACTTTAAAACTGTGTAGTAAGATTTTGCCTTATACACATAACATCACGAATGTAATCCCCGTACGGTTAGGCAGAGGTGTATCTAATAGTTCACCCACGTTTCGCCAGTTATGTTTAAGTCCCATATAATAGGGGGTGAGCCTATTGCCATCAACCGGGCACAAATCCGGGGTCTGTAGCTGCTACTCAGAAATTCCAGATGGAAAAACCCAATAGCACTTTGCCCGATCTGGGAATCGAACCCAGGACTTCATACTCAGCAGTAGCACTTGCGAGCAATAGACCAACGAGGTTCTAAAATATTATAATAATATATCACCTACATCGCGTGTTTTCCAGCAATCGAAGCAATACGCCTATAGAACCACGCCTGAATGCACGAGAACTGATCATTAGCACGCTTAACATACTTACGTGTTGTTTTTTACACTATAAATTACGTAAATGAATTTAAATGTGGGTTTTTTATGATTTTTTTCAATTATACATGTTAATCTTGTAGTTATTTTTCCAACCTTGCCTTGAGGTATCGTGCTATGTGGTTACTGGGTTATAGAAGCACTCGTTCCATGTTAATAACTGGAATTCTACTGCATCTGGTATTTCGGTTAGACTGAAAGCCGATGACAATATAGTTCGAAAGAGGTAAGGGTCAAAATAATATTTCATTAAAAAAAAAACTAAAAAACACTCTTTATAGTGACGTCATTTTATTTCTCGTATTTTTCACAGCAAACCCTTTCATTTGATACTAAAAATCATGGGAATGCATAAAAAATAACTAGCACGCCATCTTTTTTCGATTACAATTTAAAATGACGTCACTTAGTTAACCATGAATTGTCATCCAAACTAAATATGTATGCAAAAATTCAACTCAATCGGAAACCGGGAAATGGGTCAAATTTAACTTCTAAGATTTTTTTACGTAGTTACAGGTGAAGCTAATAAAACGTAGGGTACGCTACCATAGTGACGATAAGTCCCCTCTTTGAGGAGTAGCTAGAGAGGCGCCACGGCGCCCTCCTGACGCAGGTCCTCACCGGACGCGGTTGTTTCAGGAGGTTCCTGCACCGAATCGGGCGGAAGGAAACGCCCGGGTGTTTCCACTGTGAGGATCGTCCGGAGGACACGGTGGAGCACACCGTAGAGGTCTGCCCCGCTTGGACGGAGCAACGCCGTGTCCTTGTAGCGGCGATTGGCGGCCGCGATCTCTCGCGTCCGGCTCTGGTTCAAGCCATGGTCCGGAGCGAGAGGGAATGGGAAGCCGTCACCACCTTCTGCGAAGCAGTCATGCTAGTGAAGGAGGTGGCGGGACGTGAGAGGGAAAGAACCTCACGTCCCAGTCGCCGCGGGAGACGCCCTGGGCGTCGGGGGTCACGTGGTGGCTCCCGGCCACCGTAGGCGCGGGCCTGTGGACGGCGAGTTATGGGCTAGCTCGCCGTCCGGCCGTCTTATGACGACAGGCCGTGTCGACGGCGCGTTCGTGTTCCACGCGCGCCTCAAAGAGATGTCAGCAACCGAGTAGGGGTCCGCATGGGCCGATGCCTGCCAGAGCTGCGGGACTGTTCGAAAGAGACACCGTGGCCCTGGAACACAAAGGGCAAAGAAGGAACATGGATGGGTTTTAGTTAGTACAAGTCTGACACTCCCTTCCGCTCCGCCCAGAGTGGGGCACTTGATGAATTCCCATCCGAAAAAAAAAAAAAAAAAAGCTAATGAAACGTTTAATGACTCATTTAATCATTTTCATCACGCGCACTTTTTTATTTTCAAAACCATATTAACTCTACCATTCCATGCGATGACTTACTACAGTGATATTACATAACTCAATTGTTTGTGCCATAGTCCCTTTAAAATAAGAAATCAACTCGCAACTACGGAGCAAAATATGCTCATGAATAAGTCTCCTTTCGTCACCAAATCGTTACGAACAAAACGGAAAGAAAAATTAACATAAAGTTCTTCACGAAAGTCGTTATAAAAACCGTAAAAAACTCGAATATCTTCATAAAAAATTAACCATCAACATTTTCAAAGCTGTCTTTAATAAAAAAATAAAAAAAAAACAACAGTATACTACCAATGTTTTGTTTGCTGCTCACGTTTGTGACCAGTCGCACGTAAAAATAATACGGAGAAGGAATTTCATAGCGATATCATCATCGTTTCTTACCGATAGATATCGGATTTGTGACAGACAAACCATTCCTGTTTTATATCGTAAGTTTTTTGTCTTATGAATTTTTTTGTCACTATCCGGTCTGACGTTTGTGTTCTGTCCCACTCAATTCTGTTTTTGGGTAGGAAGTCAAGGCTGCTCGATTTCTATATTTTGGTGACAGTTGTTATTTTTGTAGATAAAAGCAATGTTACTAACATTACTTTTATCTGTATGTAGTATATTTTAACCGAAACAATTTGTCAGTAAGTATTGTATAACATCATCATCATTTTCCTGTCCTTATCCCGATTTATTCGGGGTCGGCGCAACATGTCTTCTTCTTCCATACTTCTCTATTACTCGCCATCTCAACAGTCACCTCCTTTCTAGTCATATAATCATTTACACAGACCATCCATCGTTTCTTTGGTCTTCCTCTACTCTTATAGCCATCTGCATTCACTTACATATAACTGTAAATGTGAGAAAGAAAAACTTATTGGATATAAGGAAAACCTGTCTAGATTTCGAAATGCATAACGTTATTAAAATCCGAAACAAAAATTTGGTAGATTATTCTAATCCCAATTTGTTTCAACTCTTTTCTTATATCCCTATTGTTTGACTTTCAATCAAACCTTTGTTTTCATCTCCGTTCTTTGTCCCCAACAACATTTAAAGATACAAAATTATATCGAATCGACAAAATTACGAATTCCAATTTGTTCGAAACAGAGTTGAATTACGCGCCTCGTTGGCTTCAGAAGGTCAGTAACTAGTAAAATGATCGTTTAAAGAGATTTCTCTTCGAAACAAAGGGAACGATGACAAAGTAGATTTCTTGGCAACGAACAAAGAAACAGTGAAATAAATACTTTTTAAAATAAGTATAAGCTTGGCGTGAAACGTTGTAGATATTGTGCCATCTTGATTAAATGTGACGGCTTGAAGCTATACGATTGAAATATGTGTTTGTTTTGCGATAAAAAATATGTAAGACTTTTGTTATGTTATTAAAAAATATTATACTGTTAACAGTTTTACGAAAACCAAAGCCAGTGCTTTCAACAGTTCTCACCTCTCCACGTTTCGCGTAGTCATTCATTTGAATTTAATATTTCATAGTTTGTTCAGAAACAATTAACACAATTACTTTATTAAACTTATATAAATGGTCAATCCTAATAGGCTATCCCTCTACACCATCATCATCATCGTTCTCCTGTATCAATCCCATTTTGTACACCCTAATTTGTACCCCACTGCTGGCCAAGGCCTACTCTTTTCCCTTCCAAACTTACACCTACTATTTCACAGCTCCCTCTCGTAACTAAAAAACTAAATAAAATACAATAAAGGGCCAATTTAACTCAAATGAATTAAATTCAAAGCCAGCGCTCCACGAACTAATAAACAACAACCTGGCACCACCCGCTCAGTTCGGAGCCAACATTCAGATAAAATATCTAAAACGTGACGAGATAAATGGAGGGTAACAGATACAAAGCGAGAAACTGAAACGGATCGAGAGTTGGACTGACGTATCTAAGCCGGTAAAAAGGCAACATTATTGATAAAAAATAGATATTGGAATTAATGGTGGCGAAGCTGGCTGGAATAATAATGATCATAGTTTTTGATGAATATTTCATTATTCAGATAAAAAGTATCTTCAACGTGATTAGATTAACGGACGGTAACAGATACAGGGCGAGAAATTGAAACGGATGGCGAGTTCGACTGACGTATCTCAGCTGGTGAACGGGCTGAAAAATTGATAAAAATATTTCTGATGGAATAAAATGGTGGCAATGCCGGCTGGAATAATAAATAGGTTAAATATACTCGTATTAAGGCACGTTGATATTTTTTATTACTATGCCTAGTGTGCGAAAATTGCGTTTTCTACCAGTCTTCCAGGATTGGTTGAAAATAATCCCAAATTGACGAAGTGGATTCATATGAGATTTTGCCCCAGATGTCAATAACGTGAGGGGTGGGCCGGGAGGAGTCATTTCAATCGTGTTAAAAATTTATCTTGATTCGATTTTAAGTTTGTTTGACTAAGTGTTAACTTTCATGAAACTGACTTCCAAAAAAATCATGTCCCTCTTTACTGCGCTTGCCCGCTCTATTTTCTTCTCACACAACATAAATCAGTACGAAAACACGTTCAACCGTCAACATCATACATATCAGTCACACTATTGCAACACCAGCTCAATCTCACAAGGAAAGAAAACACGACACAGATTAAGGGAGCCCAGATGTAGCGAAATGGGTCAACAACACATTTCGTCTAATGCGTCTCGAAGGACCACGTTGCAAATTGCCGTCGATCTCGCCTTCCGTCCTGAAGGGATTCACTTTTGATTGCCAACTGAACCCTAATTACCGCTTTTTCTGGTCCTTTCACTTCTTATTATAGGACGCCATTTTTTTTTCTCGTTTTCGCTCCATTAAGTTCTATGTGGTGTTTTTGTATTGCTGGTTTGATGATCTCTGCTAACGTTAGTGTAGTGGTCACTAGCCCGACTACTGAACGTGCGGTTCGATTCCCATGTCGTCCAAGTGTTCGTTGGGATTTTTAGTAACAGCCACGGAGTCAGGATTTGTGCCCAGTTGATAGGAATTAGCTCCCCCCTATTACATACGACTTAAACATAACTGGCGACATGTGGGTGAACTATAAAGTACACATCTGTCTAACCCCTCGGAAATTACATACGTGATGTTATGTATGTTTTGATGACCTCCGCTAAAATGCCAATTATAGTTATTTGTGTTATCTTCCTCGTCGTTATGATGCTCATTATAGCAGATATTAAGTGTCAGGCATTTGGCTTATTATCGCCAATTTTTATTTGAAGCTCTTTGGTGGAATGAGCTTTCAAGTGAAATAAATGGCTATTACTCTCGTATTATCTGTATCATCAAAGCGATAGAATAACGTAGAAACTTGGATCGTTCACATCATCACGCTAGCCTTTTCCCTACTATGTCGGATTGATCGGGTCCGTAGGGTCGAATTCCAGTGGTAACTAGATGCAGCTGAATACCTGTATTTTACACGGAGCGACTGCTCATCTGGCATCAACAACATAGTAACTGAAGAACACAATAAACCTGGATAAGGATGGGTGTAAATGAGACTGAGCAGGTCATGTCTGCCGGAAAAACTGTGGGCCAAAATAGCAGGAAACTGGTGCCCTGACACAGTGAGGTCGGGTCGCGGCAGGCCACGAAGGAGATGGCGGGACGAACTGGAAGTACGATGCGCGGGTTCGCGAGAAGTGCAACGAGTGGAGGGAGGCCTTCGCCCAGGAGTGGGACAGGGCTAGCTAGGAAAAAAAACCGGGTGTCAGACTTTCGAGCTTTTCACTACACATTATTACTTTGAAATTTTGTACATCGATTCTTTACATAAAAATACTAGACAGACACGTGTTTCATGTTTCGCATATACTAAAACTAATGTTGTATAAGAAACTATAAACAGTTTTGTTATTTCAGAAGTGTTGCCATTATTTTCACAATAGTATGAAATGATAGACATCCGACTAAAAGATTTACACTATTTGTAAATCTATTTACCTACCTCATAGTATATGAAGAACCTTGATGTAATGTAATTGTATGGAACGGAAACACGAACACACTTGGGTATAAAACAGTATATTATATTTCAATCTCCATCGCTACTTCATCCCGCAAGGGATTTATTCCTGAATAGATTTTGATGAATGAAGTGTCAAACTATTTGTCACATACTATCGTGTAGATAGAACGTTTCATTCCAACACAAACTACGAGGGCGGGTCAATAAGTCCGTGACTTTTTGAATTTCTGACCTCTTTACTGAAACAGCAACACTGCTCCTGTCAACAGGCATCTGTCAGTTGACTCCTGTCAAAATTTAAACTTGCTGCGTCAGTTAGTTTGTGTTTGACAGCTATTTTTATCAGACTACTCACTAATTTGAGGAGAAAATGGAAAAAAGTGAATTTCGTGTGCTTATTAAGCATTATTTCTTGCGAAAAAAAACCATTACCGAGACCAAGGCTGAGCTTGATAAATACTATGGGGACTCTGCACCATCGATTTCAATGGTAAAAAAGTGGTTTACTGAATTTCGTTGTGGCCGTACAAGCACTGAAGATGCCGAACGTCCTGGACGCCCAGTTGAGGTCTCTACACCCGAAACAATCGAAAAAATTCACGATATGGTGTTGACCGACCGAAGATTGAAAGTGCGAGAGATTGTGGAAGCCGTAGGGATCTCGCATGGCTCAGTGGTTTCAATTTTGAATGATCACTTGGGCATGAGAAAGCTTTCCGCAAGATGGGTGCCGCGTTTGCTCACAGTCGACCACAAACGCAATCGTGTAACAACTTCACAGGAAGCTTTGGCGTTGTTTAATCGCAATATGGAGGAGTTTTTGCGCCGTTTTGTAACCGTGGACGAAACATGGATCCATCACAACACACCAGAAACCAAACAACAGTCAAAACAGTGGGTTTGTAAGGGTGAATCGGCGCCAAAGAAGGCCAAGGTGGGTTTGTCAGCCAATAAAGTTATGGCGACTGTTTTTTGGGATGCACGCGGGATAATCCACATTGACTACCTTCAAAAGGGAAGAACAATCAATGGGGAATATTATGCCAACTTATTGGACCGATTCAATGACGATTTAAAAAAAACCGACCTCATTTGGCCAAGAAAAAAGTTCTTTTCCACCAAGACAATGCAAGGGTGCACACATGTGCAGTTGCCATGGCAAAAATCCATGAATTGGGCTATGAATTGCTCCCTCATCCACCCTATTCTCCAGATTTGGCTCCGAGCGACTACTTCTTGTTCCCAAACCTGAAGAAATGGCTTGGTGGAAAAAGATTTGACTCCAATGATGAAGTCATCTCGCAAACAAAGGCCTATTTTGAGGACCTCGACAAATCATTTTTTTTGGAAGGGATAAAAAAATTGGAGAAGCGTTGGACAAAGTGTATAGAGCTCAAGGGAGACTACGTTGAAAAATAAAATTATTTTTTTATCAAAAAATCTGTGTTTTATTCCAAAAGTCACGGACTTATTGACCCGCCCTCGTATTGTGGTTTTTATTGTGTGTTAGATGTTTTATCGTGCGGAAAAAATGTTTACACCATTTTACCTTAAAAGCTTTTCAATTAAGGTGATAGAATACAAAATAATGTATACAAAACGGGGAGGTTTAGAGAGGCTTTTAATTTTTAGGTGAAATAGTTGTGCGGTTGAGAGCAGCGGTGGCCCATTGGTGGAGACCCCGACTTACGAGCATTAAGTCGTGGGTTCGAACCCAGCCAGGCGCATTACTTTGTGTAATTTCTTTCATCACCATTGCTCTCAAAACGGTGAAGGAAAACATCGTGAGGAAACCGGCATGTCCTAGAACCAAAAATTCGAAGACATGTGACACCTACCAACCCGCACTGGGCCCGCGTGGTGGATTATAGCCCATTCCCTCTCATAGAGAGGAGGTAGTATGCGCCCGACCCAGTTCTCGATAATGGTAATATCACGTTGTATTGGGATCGATCTATCATCACTGACAGGACTATTGTTGCCAATAAACCTGACATTGTGGTGATAGATCGATTGGAGCGTCACGCAATGATTGTTGATATAACGGTTCCGCATGACGAGAACCTCGTGAAAGCAGAGAAAGATAAACAATTCAAATATCTAGATCTGGCTCGCGAGGTTGTCGACATGTGGGACGTGAGTACAGCAGTCATTGTGCCGATAGTCGTGTCGGCCAATGGCTTAATAGCCAATAGCCTCGACCAACATCTGAGGAGGCTCTCGCTTGGCAGCTGGATCAAGGGCTTGATTCAGAAAGCAGTACTTCTGGACACGGCGCGTATCGTTAGGAGGTTCCTCTCTCAAGAATCCTGACCACCGGTATTTCGGACCCTGTTCCCGATACCAGTGGGCTACTATTTTTTATATTTTTAAATGTTTTTTATATTACTTTGTATAGAAATATTTAAAAATGTAAATTATATGTATAAAAATGAATAAAGGAAATTATCATAACGTACAACACAAGTAAAAAAAAAAAAAAAAATACCTAATTAAGTAAATAATTAAATCAAAATAACACAAAAATGTCTGTTACCAATGAAATAGTTTTATGTTAATAATGTCAATGTTACAAAAATAATAGGAATATTTTGTTTTTTTTTTTATAACTACCTGCCAGTTTTCCTTAACGGAAGGCTATAACAACAGCCTTCGTGTTCTTTCATTCTAAAATTAGCATAGAAATTCTTTTCCCTTCAATTCATTTTAACAACTTGGAGAGTTACTTTCTCCCGATTGATTTTTACGACGAATTTGAACCGACAATATTGTATTTTTTTTCATTTCCAATCAGCACACCAACACAAAAAAAAACTCATCGAAATAAAAATACCTAACATTAACAATAAAACCTATTTTATTCCTTCTCGACCTAAAAATCTTTTGAGGAAAAAAAATAGAATACCACACGCTTTAACCTTTGCAAAGCGTAAAGAGTAACACAAAACTATTGTATATTTCAGCATACACTATGGAACGACCACTGTTTTGTCTGTATTACCCTCTTAGCATACAAATGTATATCTTACCCTCGAGAATCCGATCGTATTCGATTTGAAGAGCTAGGTTTGGCTAGAAGTGAATATGTGTGAATAGTGGAGCGCTGTGCAAAGGTCAGGTCGTGCAGATAAGACAGATGTTGGCAACCTTCGGAGACATTGATTCCCTCACTTTTGTTATACCCACGCGACTTGGGAATGCTTTTTAACCTTTTATTTATATGGAAAGAAAATTGTTGGGTTCTTGAAATAAATTCAAAGAAGTTACCGTATAATTATTTTTTGCTTAGATTGCTTTACCAGTTCAAGGAACAGTTTTCTTTGATACTATTAAACGAGAAACCGAAGTAATTTTTCATACGCTTTGTTGAGCGCAGATAAAAAAGGCCCTGAAAAGCCCACACAGCTTTACAATTGAAGAAGTTATAATTGTATATCATTTTCATAAGGATTACAATTCTGTTATACCGTAATCGAGTTGGATAAAATATAATAAATTGGATAAAGTTTATTTTGCCGAAATAAATAAATGTGCTCTTATTTTTTTTTAGATGGAAGATTTATTAAAAATACTATGTATGTACCAGTAGGCTTGGTTTTTTGCGTCATTAGCGGTGTTGGTCAGATCGTCAAAGGTGCTGATGAATGTACATTTCAGACCTTCCAGCAGATGGGATATAGTCTATTTTGGAGGTCGCGCATTTGCTCTCGCACTAAGCGTAACATAAAAATAAATGCGTTAACGTACCAATGCATAATTTACGATGAATCAAAAAGAATTTTTCTCCCATTTGCGTCTAAAAATAAAGATAAGTTAATTAGTATGCGTCCCTCATTAACTTTTACAAAAAAAATTGTGGTAATCTAAATTGCTGATACCTTCTATTATTTTTGCATTCCAAGTCCGCAATGGGAACCGTCGCTAGCTTAAGAATAAAAAAAAGCACTCACACTGATAAATATTCATTATGCCATTCATTCGATCTAATGCAACGGTTCAATGAATTCACGGAGTTGCTTCGAAGGTCCACTATTCAACTGAATGTATAATCAGTTTTTAGTTTGATGAAAAACATAGATTTGATTATGTAAAAACTTCGATTAGTTACTTTGAAAGTTCTGAATGAGATGTTGTTTGTAATTTTTTATGGGCTGCATACAGGTTCGGGTCGGCATGGTTCGGCACAATCGAGTGACAAAATCGATTATATTGTAGACTTGCTTTTGCCCGCGGCTTCGCTCCCGTTCATTTAGAATTTGACAATTAAACTCTTAACACGCAACTAAAGTTTCTATAATAATATGATTCAATCATGATTCGAAAGACACGTGGCGCCATTCATTATCATAAGAATGTTATTTTTGTTACCTCGAGGACAGTACTTTTTAAACGTATATATAAAATTTCAGGATGATCAGTTCGGTTTTGGCGTGAAGAGGTAACAAACCAACTTCCTTTAACATTTATAATATAAAGTTAGGAAGTTAATATGTTTGGAGATCAGGCGTTTGGCTTAAAACGAATTTGGCAGCCAAGCTGTACATGATCGGCGGCGATCTCTCGCGTCCGGCCTTGGTTCAAGCCATGGTCCGGAGCGAGAGGGAATGGGAAGCCGTCACCTCCTTCTGCGAAGCAGTCATGCTAGTGAAGGAGGTGGCGGGACGTGAGAGGGAAAGAACCTCACGTCCCAGTCGCCGCGGGAGACGCCCTGGGCGTCGGGGGTCACGTGGTGGCTCCCGGCCACCATAGGCGCGGGCCTGTGGACGGCGAGTTATGGGCCAGCTCGCCGTCCGGCCGTCTTATGACGACAGGCCGTGTCGACGGCGCGTTCGTGTTCCACGTGCGCCTCAAAGAGATGTCAGCAAATAAGTAGGGGTCCGCAAGGGCCGATGCCTGCCACGGCTGCGGGACTGTTCGAAAGAGATACCGTGGACCTGGAACACAAAGGGCAAAGAAGGAACATGGATGGGTTTTAGTCAGTACAAGTCTGACACTCCCTTCCGCTCGGCCCAGAGTGGAGGGGGTCATTTGATGATTTCCCATCCGAAAAAAAAAAGAAAAAAAAAAAAAACTGTACATGATTCAACGATCGTAAATGCCGAACAGAGTTTACCGATCGGTATGAGCTAATTAAAATGCGAATATTATGTAGTAAGTATTTCTTCGTATTGTATAATAATATGTTGTTTAACAGATATTTGCATACCCCGATCAAGGATGCGTTTCCACCAGAAATGAGCGAGGATGCGTAGCGAGGGATGTGTATGAAACTAACCAATAATATCGCTTAATTTTGACAGCTTGAGTTATTCTAGCTATGTGATTGGTTAGTTCCACAAACATCCCTCGCTACGTGTCCTCGCTCATCTCTGATGGAAACGTAGCCTAAGTGTACCACCCCAAAAGACCGAAAAAAAGTTTATCCATTCTATTCATGATCCTATACCCTTGAAGTGAAAGTTAGAGTGGTTTATAAAATGTTACTAAATAATTTACCGAGCTTTTAACAGATATTTTAGGCGTAAAATTATATTTCGAGTTTGGCAAAGATTTGAATCGTTAGATGTGCTCTCACGGTTTTGAGCTCAAAAAGTGTTCAATATTAAAAAGCCTTGTACATACCGTGGAACGATATAATATGATTTTTAGTATAAATCAGCGAAAAGCGACTGCCTCGTTGATATAGTGGTCGCAAGCGTGGCTGCTGAGCATGAGGTCCTGGGGTCCATTTCCAGGTCGGGCGAAGTGATATTGGGTTTTTCCATCAGGAATTTTATAGTAGCAGCCACGGAGTCTGGACGTGTACCCGGTTGGAGGTGTTCAATCTATATCTGTACCGATGTAAATCATTGGTGTTTACACTGATTTGTAAAAGGTTGTTTAAATATTTCAAACTGTGTTCTGACTTGTCAGTAAACTACGAACAAACTTGTCTCTTGTGTTCCGTTTCCTAATCTTTAAGTAACATTGTGTTCAAGAAACAATAGTTTACTAAAAGAACGAAGTAACACTACTGCAGTCAGAAGCACTAGTAACACTAAGGAAGTTTCTCGAGTTATCTCTTCCAACTTTCGTCATGTAAGAAGTAAACAACACACTAACTTGCAGTAGGTGACCATTACACAATCAGTAAATCTAGCATCAGTTCGATTTGGTCAATGTGATCAAATATTGGAGTTTTTTAAACCATTTAACAATCAAAACCAACCTTACGAGGTCATGGTAATACTAACTGAACTGATGCCAGATCATAATGAATGAATTAGCGAATAACGACTATAAAGGTACAATTTCGAAGAAGACTGCAAACGAAAACCACGTCGGAAAGCCACCCAATCGCTATTAGTAACAGGCGACACAGTCGTCATCTACAGTAATATTTTCTTAGAGTTACTTAGAAACAAGTCATGTAACTGAGATCTCACTTTTTAATACTAAATGGGACTACTCTTGAACTCAATCTTGTCATGAGGACAGAGATGAGGTCGACGATAGAACGAGCTAACTCGTAACCCAAAAGAAGAGTATTAACTCACAACTTAAATAGATTCGGGTTACATGAACTCGGGAACACCGACGCAGTCAGGGAATTCGACTCCTTGGCACTAAAACAGTAAAACACTTCATTTGCTAAATCAACATTTTTATTGAAAACAGAATTGTCCGCATTTCTACTTACCTTATACTAGTATCTATCCGCAACATCATCCACTATGACGCTCGTACTTATCTTAACTTAAAAAAGATTTCCTGCTTCAAAAACGTCCCTATCAATCGGTTACAGTTCGGATAAGGCTCCAGTTTCACTTACACATCCCTTCTCGAAGAGATCTTGATTATCCTCTATTGTAAGTGCATTTGCTTCAGCGTTCAGTTTTACTATTCCAACATTATATAAACTAACAATTTCATTACCGAACGTTTCGATTCTATGAATTTGAGCAGTTTCGTGGATTATATTTTACAAAGAATTCTGACGGTATAATGTTCTGAGAATTTTGTTATTGGATAGGTACTATGTCTTCAGGCTATTGGTTTTTCTTAGTACTGCTTTATTTGTGTTGAGATTCTGTATAAACTAGTACTGTTGTACCAGATGATTCCAATTTCTGCTTAGTGTGTTTATCGAAGGCCATAGTCGTCTCATCAATTTACTTGATATATTTTCTTCAATTGACGTAGCATCCGACCCCATCATCTGCCTAACAATTCCCAACTCTTTTGGA
This sequence comes from Noctua janthe, assembly GCA_910589295.1. Lineage (NCBI taxonomy): Eukaryota > Metazoa > Arthropoda > Insecta > Lepidoptera > Noctuidae > Noctua > Noctua janthe. The sequence goes on along the minus strand of OU342556.1, from coordinate 2,263,651 downwards.
GTTGGATTCCAGTCTAACCGGATGCAGTTGTATACTAACATTCAACATGGAGCAACTACCTACCTGACGTCCACAATACAGCTACTAGGTAATGCGATACCTATTGGTAAGACTCGGCGTCAGACTTTCGGCTTCTGACTATTGGTAACATCTACAAATAACAGACCTACGGCTTAACGTGCTTTTCAAAGAACGGAGGGAACTTGCCCTCCGACCCCATAGAACCTGTTTCGCCAACATTGTAAATTACCTAATTCCCTTTAATGAAACTTTCCTATTTTTTCCCATCGCCATCTTAACACATCCCATTAAGTTTTAATTCCACGTTTTGCTCAATGGTTTGTACCACCATTTTCTTTGCGACACCAATCTAAGTGCTGGCGATGAATAAATTTTCCATTTTCCTCAGTTTCTCTTGTATTTCCTTTTTTCTTGTTTAGCGGTTTCAGAGGTTTTGTTCTTTGCCCTTTGTAACGAAATTTTAATTTGAAATTAAGTAAGGCGATGGAAAAAATTGTTAGGTTGAAACAAGTTTACTAATTAAACCTTGGAATAAGACGAGCCTTTGTTACGTTATTGCTTTCGTTAAAGATGGGAAGAAAATTAGAAAGTTAGGTAGGTGTGCTAATAGTCTGAAATTGGGATTTAAGAGGTAATTATGAACCTCGAATTTTTTGGTTATCTAAAGTAGCGTTACCTTTTTTTCTTTTTGTAAATATGCTAATATTTTTATAAGAAAGTTATCGTAATTAGGTAGTTTCTTCTATTATGACTTGTAAAGTTACGTCTTTTTGTTATTCTAATTAATATCCCGAGGCTATTACTGAAACATTATGAATAGTATCTTGTTTGTGAATTATTTCTAAATAAGCGATTTTTCTTTTTTTTTTTTTGGAGGAGCTCGTGGCTAAGTAATAACAGCCGCTCGGATCGATATTTAGGTTAAGCCACGCTTGCCTAGGTTGGTCTGTGGGTGACCACCCATTACATACCGAGTTTTCTCCATGCCTCGGAAAGCACGTTAAGCCGTTGGTCCCGGGTGTCATTTGTAGATCTTTGACAGTCGTTATAGGTAGTCAGTGACCCAAAAAGTCTGACAACCAGTCTTACCAAGGGGTATCGTATTACCCAGTACTAACTGGGTTGTGGATAGGCAGTCGCTCCATGTAAAATACTGGTATTCAGCTGCATCCGGTTAGACTGGAAGCCGACCCCAACATAGTTGGGAAAAGGCTAGGCAGATGATGAGCGATTTTCCTTTTTTCAATTTGTTTAAGTTTTCTTCAACAACAAACATGTATCTTTTTTAGTAATTACCTTTACGAAAATGTATACTGTGTCTACATGTGTGTCTCTACAGTGTCAGAGCACAAGCAGAGAGATAACTTCGCCCAAAACAACAATATCGATTACTTATCATTCGATTAATCACATCCCATCGAAATAATCTACCTCATCGATCACCCGCATATAAGTTTGGTATTTATTGAATGTGCCTTCACATGGTAACCATTTGTCTGCCACCATCCGTCTTTATTAAAACGTCATCACCGAATCGTGTAGTGTCTTCTTTTTTTTGGACGAGAGGAAAAAAGCTCGTTAGGTTATCGTTTATGGAACAATTGATCGGGAAAAAATAGATAGAATCCATCGAAAAGAAATTGATATTACGACCGTTACTTCTAAATCGTAATACCACTGTCTTTATCCTGATTTATTTGGACCCGGACTAGCATTTCTTTTTACTTCATTAGTTATCTCTTCAGTCGTCATTTTTTGTATAAATTTATGTCCTTTTCAGCCATAACATCTAAAAAAAAAAAGCCAACGCTTGGGTCACGGGAAGTCCACAAACGTTTTTAGATTTATTTAAAAGGCTGTGAGCACACAGACCCTACGGTTCCAGAGTTTCAACTCCAAGCGGCCCGAAAATATATTTACCAATAAAGTTACTACATTTACGCCACTCGAGGTTCTCCGCAGTCGCAGTGGCAGTGCCAGCACAGTAAAATGAGCTAGGAACATAAAAATATGTTTTTTTTTACGTTGATCATAAACTACTTATTTAATTTTAAGAGTACCTATCATTTGCACAACTATCGTTACCAAAGCAAAAGGCAATGTGGCCACCATTCAAATGTCCGAACCATCGATGAAAACCGTTTGTACTGTCAATCAAATCCTCAAACGGAAGCCTAAAACGCTATTCACCCGACCCTCAGTCTATCACCCCCATACATTGCTACTTTATCGTCACATACAGCAACTAAGTTTCTGTCAACACATCCTGTATCGGCGTCAAACTCTACAGACATGTCGATCACGAACAAAACTCCCGTTTTGGAAACCCCCGTTTCAGGAACACCCGTTTCGGAAACACCCGTTTCGGAAACCCCCGATATCATATAACCTATACAACTTGCATTGTATAAAGCGGATTCGTGAACGAACCAAAGATTAAAGCGGCAGACGACTGTAAACGATGGTTTTGTAAACAAATACAAAGGATTTGGACACACAAACGCTTTTAGATGACATTCCAATGGAAGTACAAATCTGGTGGGATTGGAACAAATATTTGATAGGAATGGATCGTGTTCGTATTGAAACTGAACAAATGTTTCGTCCAATATTTGAACCAACAAACCTAGGTTCATGAAGTATAGATGTGAAGCAAACACATTATATTTGATTGGATGGAACTAATTATAAGCTCAAATAAGTCATTAATTTAAATACGAAAATACACATTTATAATGTTTACCACAATATTTCGAAACAGGAATCTGATTTTCCAAAATTATTTATGAACTGCAAAAAAAAATGACTCATCCGGTAAAAGGACGTAACTCATAGTAAGATAATCAAGAAAAAACAATTCAACGAAACGCACAGATAAAACCACCACATCCAATAAAGAATTCATCAACCCCAAAGTTATTTCGAAAACAATAAGATATTGATTACCAACACCTGAAGGAAACACAAAACAATTTGACCGACCATCCGTACTGAGGTATTCGCCCAATTGAAGACTAGCAATAGACTAACAAGAGGCTACCGATAGACCGGCCATTCAAGACTGTTTACACACAGTTAAGGTGATCGGATAGGTTAGGGTATTGAGCGAATTCGTCCAGTGTGTCATTGTCTTTATTGGTTGTGGGGAGGTGCAATTTTGTTGTCTCGCCGCCGTGGATTTTTGTTTTTGTAACTACATAGATTGATATTATCTTCTAGTAGGAGTTCGTAAAAGAATCTAGTCTGTTGTTTGTTTGGAAATTGATGAAAAGTTTAGCTAGCTCACTCTGAAATTTTCAGTTTTAAATTGAAAGATATTTTGTTTTTGAGAATGCCTTGGTTACTAATTAAAACACTAACCCTTGCTTCGGTGACGGAAAAAACCGTGAGGAAACCAGCATGCCTGAGAAATATTTCTTGACAGCATGTAAAGCTAAGTCAGGGGCTCACGAACGGCATAAAAACTCCAACACTGGGTAAGGCACTAACTTCACAATAAAAAAAGAAGACTAATTAAACTTTTAATAAAAGTTGTTTTACTTGTAAAACCTTTAAAGTCAAACAAAAACATTTAATATTGGTTAACAGACTAAAAATAACCAGTAACAAAAGACTAAAAAATTGTGAAAAACGTTAATATGAAACTACGAAACACCAGCTGACCGTATAATATTAAAAACAAAAGCAAAACGCTCTACTGGTAATATCAACAAAAAAAATGTGTACGTACGTTTTTAGCCAAGCAATTCACAATTTTATCTCGCAAACCCAGCTAATATTTGCAGAAGTACCTTCACTTTAGCTCTAACGAGATTATCGGCTTTGCTCCGCGACAGTACTATGAATACCTGCTATGCAGTTTAAAGTTTTAACTAGATGGCTTTAGATGCAACTTTTCTACAAAGATTTTAATGGATTCGACTGATCTGCGAGGTCACTTGCAACAGCAATTACATAATTAACCTAACATAATACGCCTGCAATCTTTGAAGGTTAAACCGAGATGTGCCGATAGTACACACACAGTACATTTCACCTTTTATGTTTTGGTATCACGTAATCAGGGGTTAACCTAATGCCATAAACCGGGCACAAATGCTTACTCCAGGACCTTACTGACAAGTTCTTGACGGAAAATCTCAATACCGCATTGCTTGAACTGGGAATCAAATCCAGGATCTCCATCTCAGGGCGCGCTTGAGAACTAGACCAACGATGCAGTACGAACAGTAGTCAGATATTTTACGAATTCGTTGCCATAGACATTCGTATGTCAGTATGGTCGTGAGCTCGAGAATCGACAACCAGTCCCGACAACCTTTACGATATCGATATTTCCCAGTAATTGGGATATTGAAGTTAATTGGTAGGCCTTTGTATAAAAATCCAAAATTCGGCCGACATTTTGGTTAGGATGGAGATCGTATGCAATAATGTCGAGAAAATCTGGAGTGGGCTTGTTCAAGTACGTGGTACATTATTAATTAGACGCATACAAGTTCTTGAATTGAGAAATTTACAAATTGTATGTCGTGAGTTTCAAATTAATCAAAGTATTACATAAGGCACTCTGCAAGCCCGTTTCCCTCGACGAAATTCTTAGAATTTTCTAGAAACTTCCAACATTAATTAAAGTAAGTGTGTAAGCACTATTTGGAGCCATGTGGTGGTGTAATGCCGTGGCTTTGAAATAGCGACTGTGCTCAATTATTATACTACAGTTTTCTTTGTTTTCTCTTGGTTGTATAATTTAATTAGTTATGTTATTACGAAATTCGCTGTTGTTAATTTGCAGTCGTTTGGATGGTAGGGTGCTATTTAGAGCGTTACTAAGTTTGAAATCTTTTCTTACACGTATTAATTCATGCAAGAGATATCATAACATATGCAGTCCTATTAATTAAAAGCTGTTACATTATTGCAGTCTACCTACTTTATACTTTATACTTTCATCATCATCTACCTAGCCTTTTCCCAACTATATTGGGGTCGGCTTCCAGTCTAACCGGATTCAGCTGAATACCAGATTTTACATGGAGCGACTGCCTATCTGACCTCCACAACCCAGTTAGTACTGGGTAATACGATACCCCTTGTTAAGACTGATTGTCAGACTTTTTAGGCCACTGACTACCTAACGACTGTCAAAGATCTACAAATGACACCCGGGACCAACGGCTTAACGTGCTTTCCAAGGCACGGAGGAAACTCGGTATGTAATGGGTGGTCACCCATCCACAGACCAACCTAGGCAAGCACGGCTAAACCTAAAGATCGTTCCGAGCGGCTGTTATTATTTAACCACGAGCTCCTCGATACTTTATACTTTAATTGGACAAAAAAATCTGATGTGAATTCCTTGTTAAAACCACCGTTAAGCTGAAAACGCTGTGAAAGTAAACTCACGACTATTTCCATGCGTTTAAGGTTTATTTCCAACAAAAAAGCCCAACTAACAACCAGTTTAAAACAAATATCAACAGGACTTATTTACTTTACCGCTAAAACATTATGCAACTACGTATCCGAATCAGAAGCGTTTACCTATTGCAAGATTTTGTAGGACCAGTAGCAGTGCCTCTAGAAATTACATTTATTTGTACCGACTTGGAAGTTTCCCGCGCGATATTGATTTATGTTCCGTCAAGCATTCAGTCCCAACTCATCGAGACGGTATAAGAGGTAAAATTTTGAGTGGGAAAAAGAAATCTGAGGACTACGGCTTCACCAGATTTGTAGTCAAACGTCGATGTGAAAGGGCTTTTAGAACTGCAGTAGAAGTCTAAAGATGTGGCTTTGATTGCGGCATGTGAAGTATTTGGTAAATTGGATTTGGAAATACGAGTTCTTGGAATATTTGAAAGGTCGAAATTGTTTTCAAGTGATATTCGGATTTGTGCTTATATCTTTGACAGTCGTTAGGTAGTCAGTGGCCCAAAAAACTCTGACAACCAGTCTTACCAAGGGGTATCATATTACCCAGTACTAACTGGGTTGCGGAGGTAAGATAGGCAGTCGCTCCATGTAAAATCTGGTATTCAGCTGCATCCGGTTAGACTGGAAAGCGACCCCAACTTATTTGGGAAAAGGCTAGGCAGATGATGATGATGATAATAATTCGGATTTTGTTTTTATGGTAAAGGCAATCTGAATTCTGAAAACAGTTTGGGGTAAAATTTGAAAAATTCTAACTATAGAGACCGAATTCTAAACTGAACGTAGACACAGAAACAATAATGAAGGAAGCAATGATTGTAACTCCCGATGCTGGCTTCAATCCAATATAATATTTGGCGATCGGCCAAACTTCGGCCACAATTAATAAATTTCCTATCGCATTTTGAACATAATTACGAATAACTGAAAGCTTCCGATTGAGTTCCACAATTTGTAAAATGAGGAATTTAAATTATGAGGTTTCATTTTTGGAATCAAAGAAAAGCAGTAATATCCGCTGCAGATATTTATCATTTTGCAAATATTTACAAAAGAAACGTTAAAACGTTACAACGTTAAATGTTTCACTGGTTATGAAGGGGACTTTATTTAAATACTTCAAGGAATGGAATACTTTACAAAAAAAAATTGTGATAAATCAGTGGTATTAACTCTTCTTGAAGAGCAGCGGTGGCCCAGTGGTGGCGGCCCCGATTTACGAGCAGTAAGTCTTGGGTTCAAACCCAGGTAAGCGCATTACTGGTAGTTTATTTCATCACCACTGCTCGCAAAAATATCGTGAGGAAACTGGCATGACATCTACCAACTCGCACTGGGCCCGCGTTGTGCATTATAGTCCATTGCCTCTCATAGAGAGGAGGGCGGTGTCCCAGCAGTGGGATTATTTTAGGCTGATTATTATGCTTATGCTAAGTCTTCTTGTTAATTGAACTTTGTAATTGTTATCAATTCCATCACCCCGTTTTTCTTTGTCATGAAATAGTCGATTTAATTTATTTTCTGCTAAGAATTCTGAAATAAAGTTTGTTTTGACAGATTTGTTCACTGATTAGTCTTTTCTAGGCGACCTTTTTCATCTTGACTTGTTTGTGTCCTATTTTTTGGGTAAAGATGAAAGGTTACACGAATATTTATGAAAATTCCTGGTTCTTTTCTTTAAAAACAAGTCTTTGTAATTTCTTGTGCTTATATTTCGTCTGAGGCCTTATGGATGTATTAGGAACCAGAAATACCTTGCTCTAAAAGCCAACTTGCCTTAATTAAAGTATTTTAAAAACCTCGATATAATTTTTCAAGAAATGTCGAGACACCCCACATAGTTATAATATGTGCGTAGAACTTTTTTCTTCAGTTTTCACGTACACGTAACAAGGTACCCAATCTTTTTTTTTTTCATAATTTCACCTCACTTTTGTGTAGCGGTTCATAGAAGACACCTAGTCTTCAAATTTCAAATATGTAGTACCAAGCCTCGGAGTAAAATGGCTGTGACATACGGATGGACAGACAAACAGACCGAAAGACAGACAGACAGACGTACACGACGAATATAATTATAAGGGTTCCATTTTGCCATTTGATAACGGAACCCCAAAAAAGGCTGAAACTATATATTTCAGATACCGTCCCTAAATAAACAGCAAAACACCACAATAATGGTTGTGTACTTTAGTAAATATTGCAGGTGCAAAACCCGTTCAACTATAAACTAAGCATAAAACTTTCAAGCCACCAACAGGTTAGGTTAGGTCCCTAAACGCCGAAGCTAACATTAGTAATTCAGCAGCGGGATTGGTATACGCGACGGAATGCCGACCAAATTGGTGTGCTAAACTAAAGATTTGTAAGAATATATCTTCGAGTTGATGGAGTGAATAATTTCTGTGTTAAGATGGAAGGTGTATGCATTTACGTAATCTTCTTCATAATGTCCGAGATTTAATCAACGGCAATGTGGGTAATTATGATACCAGCCGATTACTGTCCCACTGCTGGGCAAAGCCCTCTTCTCATACAGAGAAGTCTCGAACATTAATCACCACGCTTGCTCAAGACGGGTTGGCGATTTCAGACTTATATTAATTATAAGTCCAGGTCTCCTCACGATGCATTCCTTCACCGATGTCTGTGATGTCGAAGATTAACGAAAGTACATAAGAATTGAAAAAATCACACTGGTACTTGCCTGAATTCGAACCCACAACACCGTGCATGAGAGGCGCGGCCTTTACCTCTGGGTCATTACGACTCGATGTATTGGGTATTGACAAATAAAAATACGGCGTTTTATTCAAATCACGAAATATATCATTAGCACCGAACCTTCATTAAGCTCCGGTTAAGGAAAATGGTAGCGAAAAAAGAAATGCGGTATAAAAACAATCTGGAAAACGGAACACCCAAAGTAATGGTTTTGATTTCCACGATAATTTGGGGACCAAACAAAAAAAATTGAGTTCCTTCAAAGCTTTCAGTCTTTCTTTTTTTCGTAATTACCCCGAGCACTTGTAATCCGTATCATTCGCCCTTTTCGGTACCCTAATTTCAACCTAAGTACTCACTCTAGTAAATCAAGTTTCATAATTATGTAAAGTCTGATGAAACCCCTCAAGGGGACGGTTCCAACATGCTCATCTTCAATTTCTGTACCTTTGACATCGTTTAAACATCTCCATTTTCTGGACCTTGTGGAAGTACTCAATTTTAGACTCTATTTGTGTTTGTGAAGGTTTGATTTGAATTGACGTTTTTGAAATGGAATTCGTCCCGCGTCGCAAAAGGTCGCCTCGCGTGACAAGAATGCTTTCTTTAGCATTTTGATCGCATCGGATTGGGATGTGTGAAGTACCTACATTTTATATCTACTCTGTCCTATTTATATGTTAAATGCTACTTCAGTTTTCGAGTGCGTACAGCTTTCGTAAGAATTTTCAGTGTATTTAAAGATTTTTGGTGTCAAAGACAAAATTCCATCGTCAGCATCATTTGGGGTCGGCGCAACATATCTTCTACCTCCATACTTCTCTATTACTCGTCATCTAATCAAACACCTCCTTTCTTACCATATCCGCCTTTACACAGTCCATCCCACCCATTCACATTTATACTCAAAACTTTCCTCATGAGATTTTCCTCATTCCTCCACATCAAATATCAAAGAGAAAATGTACCATCAAGTCGTAATTTTGATATTCATAAGTTGATAATAAGATAAATCGCCTTGAAATTAGCATGTACAGAAAATAAAATGTTTTTAAAATTTGAAAGATTATCTCAAATAGTTATTTTCCTGGTTGTGTCATTTACCTGAGCGACTCCATTTTACTCAGTCCTACAACAAACAACAAAAATATTAAGTTCATCTACCCAAAATAATTTAACTCGATGATAACACATGCATGCAAAGCACCATTATGCTACCAAATGTGATATTTCCGTCCCGAGTTCACGTCTACAAAATTCGTCTAAAATAGACGTCGACGGAGGTCAGACACTAATTTGACATTACGCCCCATCCTACCCAGTTGACACTAATGGAATGTTTTTATGAAGATGATAAAGTTCTGCCTTTCCATAATTTGTGGCAATCTGAAGTCAAGTTAATAATAAGAGAGTACAACAAAGGAGGGGAAGGCTTTTGTAAACGCTCTTAGGATTTTTATTTTAAAGTTTTAGTGCTGACTTTTATTTGAGATAATTCTGTGAAGAGAACTGTGAAATTACTTTTATTTATACTGGAGAATTTAACCTTAAGGATAAAGTAGTTGGTAATGTATGGTGTCGGACGTAAAGAATAGCACCATCCCATATCTTCCCGTGGGTGTCGTAAGAGGCGACTAAGGGACTTACCAGAGAATGGGCAGCAGCGTTCTCTGTGCTTTTGTAACAACTGTACTGCAATCGCCAACCCGACTGCCAAGCGTGGCGATTATGGCAAAATCCCCCCTTTGGGGGAGGCCTATGTCCAGCAGTGGACGTCTTTCGGCTGAAATGATGATGATGATGATAAAGTAGATGAAAGGCAGTCGCTCAATGTAAAATACTGGTATTCAGCTACATTCAGTCCCAACATAGTTGTCAAAAGGCAGGCAGATGATGATGGTCTTTAAAACGGCTGTCTCCGTGACTAAAGACCTTCAAGAGCACACTCGAAAAAAGATCGAATCTTCATATTATTATAACATAGTACCCATTAACCTTTATCAACGATCCTAAAATATCCTTTTCACTTTCCCAAGATTATGGTCCTCGACATAAAACAACTGTGCACATACAACGAGACCCCGATAAAATACATAATTTCCTATATCCGGTAAATGGTCCTAATTGCTTTACCAAATATTATTGGGGGTCCTTTGAGTCTGGTAAATGAGTTTATTGGGCAAATAGCCTAATACAGCCCTAATCTCGGTGAATTCCGCACAAAATTACACGTAAACCTCATACGTTATTAGACCGTATATCCTGGGACTGTTTGCTCTGACTCAGATTAGATCTAGGCCAAACATTTGTTCAGTAGGTTTACACAGAAAATTTTGTCCTGTAATAGAACGTGTATGTTTAAAGCGATTCCTGTGATTGTCAATATTAAATGAAAACAGTAGAACGTTTCAATATAAATATATCTTATCTTACTTTATTATCATACTCGTAAATGTGAAAGTTTGTGAAGTTGGGTGTTTGGATGGATGTTTGTCACTCTTTCAGGCAATAACCTTAGAACGGATTTGGATGAAATTTGGCACACGGATAGTTTATAACCTGGATTAATACGAGTATATAAGATACTTTTTGTTTCGTCTGTACGATCCCATGGGACAATTACCTAACTCCACGGTGGGCGAAGCCCGGCCAAAAACTAGTAGGTCATAAAGTTTGATACATTTTAACGAATTTTACTAGTAACACCAATCCTGATTATAACTGAACTCATAACTCGATATACCTTAACCTGAAAAATATAGTTATTATTGATGTGTTTAAGCTGTTTTCAGAAATTATGTAGGTCAATATTCCAGCGATGTTTTCTTGTTCAGTAAAATTACGTCTGGTTTCTTTTGCTTACCGTTTGAACTGTGAATATATAACACCTAATTTGTGTTTCTTCATGTTCACCTATCGATATAAATTCAATCAATTGCATTATTTTGTCGAGGTCATAGCCATTTACACCTGTATTTGATGGCAAACAAAATATTAAGACGGATCATTCTTTCATCTTTACAGGTCCGTTACTATTCTTTAATGTATTCCTATCTGTGTTTTTCTATTTAGTTTTCGGCCTGGTTATTTCAAAAGCATGTCAATTTATGCACGAAAATATCAACTTGGCCTGAGGCGATTTTAGTCTCACTCAGTAGATTTTATCACCAATCCACTTAGTCTTACTGCCATTAAGTCCACCAAAAACTGGTGTCGCATCTACTATTTACTATCAGTGGCAGTTACTCTGACAATCTGGATGGTTATCCAGATTGATCGCAGCATTTAATATGGTAATGTCTACAAATAAAACAGAGTTTGTCGATTCAAAACCTCCCAGAAAGTATACCCAAGTGAAACGCATCGCTTCCGACGAAATCATAGCTTTACTTCGGGACCTACCATCAGACCCCAACAATAGCCACATTTGCGACACAATCCAAATAACGATGTCCATCGAACGTTTTCTTTTTCCCTTGATACGTCTTCTGTAAACAAAAGCAGCATTGTAATAGCCTGTTTTGGGAATAGATTCGCTGTATTGTTTCGTACCGTTCAACGGTAAGGGTAAATGGCAGGAAAGGATTTTCGTCGATTCTTTTTTTTGCGTCAGCGTATATATTACTTTGAATTATTGCGCCTATTCTAGGTTACCATTTTTGCGGGGCGAAACGCGAAATGACCGGTTGTTTCACGTAATAAACATGTTTTGAATTTTTTCCCTTGCAACATTAAAAGGGGTTGTTTGCGGGTTGTTTTATAAATGCTAATAGAAGGGTGGCTGTTTGTTGCTTTTATTCCAAAAAGTTTTGTAGAAAGAAGATACGATTTATGCTGGAGTTTTTTTGTAATTATAATGCCTAAAGATTTTGGTATCTTGTGGTTTCAAGACGAGAAAATTCACAAGGGAACAATTCTCATTTTTCGGGAGTGTCCTACGATAACAAGTGCGGGTTTGGAAGGCACTTAAGTTGGAAATAATGTACTGCATTTCCCAATAGGGTACTATAGTATCGTTTTATACTTGAGTCAAAAGCCTGTGGAAAACAGATAGCCGAGTGCAACTAGACATAAAATACTCAAAAGGTGAAACGAAGTTTATAGTGGTCGGATTTTCAAGTGGGAATTTTTTAATTGTGTTCCTGGAGGATTGGTGAAAAAAGTTAAAAAAAAAAAATTCGCCGCTCGCGACTTTTCTTTTTTTATTAACCTTTGGTATATATTTTTTTTCGTTCATGAATAACTTCAAATTCGATGGATTCATATTTTGGCCTAATAGTGTGTCTTGCGAGCATCCATTAAATGCCAATTTTGTCTGTTTCTTTGTTAATTATTGTCGATTTAAGGCATATTTCAAATATTTTTTGAAAATTTCCTATTTTCTGCAATTATTTTTAAAATATCGAATTTTAAGACTAAGATTTCTTTTGAAATTGGTAACTGGTGCTCATTCACAGATAACAGGACGTAAAAATATTCAAGAAAAGCACTTTTACGAGTGAAGTGACTAAAAATTAATTCACAATTATCAGGAAATCGTCTATGTTAATGAAGGCAATTTTTTTCCGAATTGTTTCTATTAAACTCAATGTGCAAATTTTTGTATAAATCCTCATTTTATTAACTATCTAATGAGGTATAATAACTAGAAAAATATTTAAGGATACTTGTTAAACATTAGTTACAGCTGAAAAAGTAAAACATGCACTTGTCGTGCATGTTTTTTGTTTTTTCTTTTTCAGCTTTAGGGTGGCTAATCAATTTCGACGTCGTTTATACCTTGCGTTTACTTTGTTCCAAACAGTTGGCTGTAACAAGATATGGCTTGTTCGTTCATAATTCAGAAACTATGTGATTTATGCGAATACATTCCCTGGATTGTTCTACGGTGGAAAGAAAATATTCATACGCCTATCAGGATGGTGAAGTTTTTAAAGGGGGCGTAGGGGTAAGTATTTTTGGAAGGGAAGGGTTTATGTATGTGAGGTTATGTGTGTGGGGTACAAGAAAACAACGTTTATGAGAGTAAGAACAAGTATGTTTGGTGCCGGTAAGTGTGTCGTGCTTATTTTAACCACCATTCAATTTATTGGTACGATTTTATCTTAATGTTATGTCCTGTTAAGTATTTTGTGTGAACATAAATAAATTTAAAAAAATCAGGATCCAAAAGTTTTTAATGTCCTATTTTTTATATGAGTGAAAAGCCTTTCATCCTGTTGTTTTTAAATGTTATTAAGTAAGGCTTATTTTCAAATCTTTTTTTTTGCTTGTTAAAAAAGAAGTTAAGGTATTTGATTCCACTGTGTACTAAAAACATAAAATACATTTTTGTATAAAATTCTTCAAGCACACAAATGGATTAACACCAAACATTTTTTACCTTGGAAAGTCTACATTTAGGTGATTCATGCACAAAATAGTGCTAGGTGCAATTTTTTAAAATAATTGAATGTCGAGACAACATTCAAAATCAAAGAATTTAATATGGTAATGTCTACAATGTCTACTTGAAGTAGGCCAGTTACAGGCACTTGTCGAAACAAAGACAACAACGAAATGTAGCAGGTAGCTACAGTCCCAATCACAAGGCATAAAAACTGAGAAAGTGCTGTAGTTGCTAAGTGCTGTAGTTGCTAAGTGCTGTAGTTCCCAATTGAAAAGCGTGGATCTCTATAGAGAAGAACGGGCTAGAAACTTTGGATCCATTTGATTCAATACAGCGCATTCTATTTATTATAAGAAATCTTAATTTATTAATCTCGCCAACTTCAAAGTTCTGTTTCTACACTGAATCATCTTCCTGTGTTTGGTTGTCGCACACGAAATATACCGCGATATTGCACACAAAATAAACTAGAGCTACGCATAATGAAAATCATAACTATGCATGAGTTTGCCACGCACCCACGCGAATCACCGAGTGCTATTTACTTGACCCATTTTGGGTAATACTTCCAAGAACTGCTCTGTATAATGTTAGGAAACTTTGCGGTTACACCAACAAAACAATGAGGACCTGAAGGTAAGCCACAACGCGTCAATGGGAAAGTTAGAAACTTATAACAAAACATGGTTTTATTGGGGAGTTGGGAGCTACTTCCAATGGGCTTACCCACGAGGAAGCGATGAAGGGTGGTGAATTTGAAAGTATTTATTTTCATAGAACATACATAACAGCACGCCTGTAATCCCCGGAGGGTTGGGTAGAGGTGTACCCAGTAGAACACCAAATTTTCGCCAGTTATGTTTAAGTCCCATGTAAGCCCCCTATTACATGGGACATCAATCGTCCTTTTGACATCAATCGGGCACAAATCCAGACTCCGTGGCTGCTACTGAGAAGTACCTGATGGTAAAACCCAATAACACTTTGCCCGACCTAGGAATCGAACCCAGGACCTCATGCTCAGTAGTCGTGCTTGCGACCATTAGACCAGCGAGGCAGTCGAGAGGCAGGCAGTATTTATTTTCATAATCGCTAAAATTATAATGTTTGTAAAAGCTTATTGAATTTTCTCTGTATTAAATACAGTTATCGAAGGAAACAGAAAATAATAATGCTTCTAGCCCCCGTAGCACGACCACCGACCGCAGACAAGGATTTTTTTGACGGAAGAATCGACAAAAGGACAGATAGTGCAAAAAAATCTGTCATTGTGTCGACGCAATCTGTCATTTTGTCGATTCCTATAGGTAGGAATCGATATACTAAAATCATAACACTTCCTTTTGGCCTCGCCGTAGTGGGGTAAAAAACAACATAACGTACATAAAACACTCATAACACCAAAAACTCAATAAAATTCTCACTGAAAACACTCAAAATTAAAACAAGCATCATGCATAACCACGAACAAAATAAAATTATGCAAACAGGGTGATAAAATCCTACTGTGACAACTACGCAACTGTCAATATCGCATTACATACTCGTAAATGAAATTACAATATTAACATTTAGTACCTCTTATAAATATTATTACCACAATATTTTATCGGATTTTATAACTTTTAAGTGCATACTAAAGTGGCGAGGCCAATAATCAGAATTATTAATAATACATCACTAATGAAGGTACGAACGAACGTAATTTATCAGATTTTGTAACACGCGCAGTGTGTTATTAATTCTGATTAAAATTATCGGTAATAGTGGAATTTACTGCGCAATTACTGGCAGGTCATTAGTGGATTTGTTTTGGGGAAAAACTTATTCAGAATTTGTGGTTTGCCATAGTTCAATTTGAAGTTTTTTAGGAGTTTTAAGAACAGGGTCCCGGTTGGTGGCAATAGGCTCGCCCCCTATTACATAGGATTTTAACATAACTGGCGAAATGTGAGCGCACTATTAGGTACACCTCTACCTAACCCTTCGGGCATTACCGGCTTGATGTTATGTTATGTGAAGAACAGGGTGTAAAATCCGAACACACCTAATTAATTTTATGTAACTGATTAAACCTCATTGTCTAAATTGTTGCATGAAAAGAACAAAGCTACATTTCATGTTCGACCTACATAAATGTAACGAAGAAAATATCTCATAAAACATTTCCTTGTTAAAAGGCAAAGCCCAATTTAATGAATCGGTAGGCAATTCGGTCATGTACATTGTGGGCATACAATGGGCCGGTGATCGTTCTAACCGCAGGGCTATCATTGGACGGCCGTATTGGACGAAAATACCCGATCGCAACTTCGGATTTCAAATAAATTGATTTTGGTATCGAATTTGAGTTAAATTTGACGAAACCACGACGCTCGAGCAAGGCATCGTAAAATGTTTTGTGGCTGTTTACTTATTGTTAGTGCCTACATAATTATTGTAATCATGGATAATATCCATAGTTACAAATGACCAAAATCTTTGATTTAATTAATCACATATTAATTTTGACTAATAATTAAATCAAAAGTTTTTGCTTGTGAGTGACCAATGCACAACATGCATAAATTGAATATTTCCACTAATCGTGCAAAAGGTTGTCAAATGATGTTTATTTATTTATTTAAACTTCAAGTGTACAAGAGTAGAACGGGATATGGATATCAAGGGTTTTTTTGTGTCCAATAGTTAAAATTTCCTAATTTCGGTGTTTGTTGTTTATTTTTTCTATCATAATGATGATTATGAATTCATTTTAATGTAGATTACGTTTGATAGAACTGAAGAAAAATCCAACGTGTGTTTTAAAGAAACTGCTCAGTAGCAGCCTGGAACTAAGACAAGTGCCCGGTTGATGGCAATAGGCTTGCCCCCTATTGCACGGGACTTAAATAAAACTGGCAAAAAGTAGATGTACTATCGAAACACCTCTGCCCTACCTTTCCGAGATTACAAGCGTGATGTTACGTCATGTTTATTTTGAGGATTCGTGGAAATAAGAAACCCACTTTATAAAATTAACTTTTTGTTGAACAAAAAGTCGCCAGAACTTCCCTTCTCTTTTATTCACCTGGTCTTTGATAATTTGGGTCATTTAACGCAACAAATCGCGTTCCAAGACATCCAGGGTCGTTTAACCACAAAAAAAGTCCAGTAAATTGTTGCTAGCTATTTCATTTAAGCGAAAAGGGCAATGAGAGAACTCCATCAAATAAATTCTGGCCAAAAACTCGCTGTAGTAAAATAAAACTTTACTACGTTCATAAAACGTTACAGTCGTTTGTGGAACTTTTAAATATAATATTTAGCATTTTAGAATTGCAGAATAAAATGATACTAGTCTTAATGGTACTGTAATTTTGATTTTCATTTACTCTTTGAACTGACATAGGACCATCCAAAGATCTCTTCGTGGCTCACATTATATAACATAATAGGACTATATTAAATCCCACTGCTGGGATACAGGCCTACTCTCTTCTTCCTCTTAACGTGTCAATGATAATCTAAATTGATTCAGTCCAAAATTAGGCGACTAGTTTTGGCATTTTCAGTAATGTGCATCAGATCCTGTAATGTGCAAACAGAAGCACAGGCAGGACATGTTATCCAGTTTTATATCACTTGTGAAACAACACCACTTTTGAACTCCATGGCAGAATCTCCACCTGAACAGGTTTTCCTAGCTCCGGCTAACCCGTGTCCGAAGTCTATCTAAAGACTTTCATGTTAACCATGGCAACTCGTGTCCAGGTGGATAATTTTCGGCAAGTGGAACAAATGGGTAGGCTTACTTTCTATGAGAAGGCGTTGTCCGTAATCCACCACGCTAGAAGATTACTCCAGAAGCGAGTTCTAGAGCATGCCGACGCGGTGGTTGTGGCTCGCATGACCTTGGTAAATTATCAGCTATTGAATATCATATTAACGTTCTCTTTTTTTTTGTTTCAGATGTCACTACAACAGTTGGAGAGCGAAAACCAGTTGATCGCGACTTCAACCGCGTCATAATGATAACATGACGAAATATGCTAAGCAATCGCAATAGCGCGCGGACCAGACACAGTGGTGCGAGCATGTTCAGCCATGTCCCAATACGTGCGCACATCAACCCTACCCAACAATTAGTCTTCTTCAACATCTACTTCATCCTCGTCGTGACATGCCTCTCCGTCGACACAGTTAATTCCAACACCACAAATATGAACAGGCATTTCAATGAAAAAGGTGTAAAATACTACAACACCAAACAAAACGATGCTCCCGACGACAATTATGAAGATCACGACCCCTCACATGCAGATGTCAATTTCGATACGAACCCCTATTACAATAGTGAAAATTTTCTACATTTGAATACTAAATTTTACAATAATGAGAACAATGCTTACAGTAATTACGAAGACTATAAAAAGTTCTATTTGAATCCTTCTAATCCACTCCCTAAATCTAATGTTAAGTTTAAAATAAGTAGTAGGATAGTGCAGACTAAGTATGGAAAATTACAGGGGATAGTTTTGGCTATGGACGAGCACAGATATTTGAGTCCGCTTGAGGTTTTTTTGGGTGTACCGTACGCCACACCGCCGGTTGGATCCAACAGGTGAGATATTTTTAGACCTTTTTAAGTATTTAATTTTATGCTCGCCTTGCGAGAGGAGTGGTTTGTTGAGTAAGCAATGGGCTGGGAAGCTTTTACTGAATGGAGTTGAAAGATACTAAATTGGACGATTGAAGACTTAATTCCATGGAAACACACAATTCGTGACTGAATTGAATTTTGATTGTGTTTAGATAAATGATAAAGTCATCATCAACCATCATAGTCATCATTCTGTTCGCAGCATTTCTCCTTCTTCCATAATTTTCTGTAAGGCGTCCCCTCTGTAGTCACAACCATAGACACAGCAGTATACTTTGTTTTTATATATATTTGTTTTGTTTTGTGCTTGTTTTCCCTATGTATTTTGTTTTTTTTGTCTCGGTTACAAATTAACAATTTGTCTTTCTGTTTTTCTTTGTTAAATCTAATAACAAAGTATTTTATCAAAACAAAACGTTAAGATAAAAGTCGCATTTCGATTTAAAACTAAATAAGGCCTGACTGTTGTATATTTTAGCACTGGTTGGAGTTAATGCTGTTAGTCACACTAATGAGGAAGCAATTACTTCGGGATTTTAAATGTAGAAAGAAATGTTTACTTATTTACGTTCAATTTGTTTTTGCTTTTAGTAACATAATACCCCTGTCTTCCTCGAATGATTAGTCAGAAGTGTGCAGTTATGTGCAATGAAAAGCACACGTTTCAAAATTTCAAGTAATAGCTTAATATGCTATAGATACAATCATATTTATTTTCGACATATTATGTCGAAAATAACCGGTGCCAAAGCCAGGCTCCGGTCAGCTACCGATAAATTCCTAGTGAAATCCCTGAATATGACCTTGTCCAACCTGGGAATCGAACTCAAAACTCCATACTCAGCAATTCTTAACGCTTACAAAATACCAAAAAAGAGGCACATACTTTTAACTTGATATGAAATACAGGTATGAGCTGAGCAAAAACGAAAATGTTCAGACATAATGTAATTATTTACTTTTAACGTCCTCAGATAAAAACGTTAAAGAAGTTACTTGTACTAACTTTTATGATAGGTACAAATTGTTTTGTTAACTTTTAGTTAGAACAGATATTTGTATGTGGAAGCTTGTTAATAGCAAAAGTTGGGAAGTTCATTGTATCTTACTTAGTTTGATGTTTGTATATTAGAAAACAAATGTCAACGTCAGTTTATATCGCACTGTTGCACATTCCCAGGAAATATTAAATCCAGAGTTAGCTATACTTCAGCTAGTATGTAGTTTTTTTTTAGGAATTTTCTGTTGTCATACTATTCGTTGTCTTTTAAAATTTTCATCATCATCCTCTTCGGGTATGAATTGAAGAAGATCTTGTCAGTATGTGTGGAACATGATGATTGGAGCGGATGACTGTCGTGTCATGTGAACATTAAACAATATATTTATACAAGGTGTAAGATTTTAAATGAAAGACCTCCTGTGTGGTCTCTCGGACCATGAAACTGAACAACTTTTGTTCTACAAGTTCTTGAAATTCGAAAAAAAATATGTACTGTGTATAGGAACTGATGCGATTAGCTGTTCAACATGTACGGTAAACTACAAAAAAAAGTTATGAATTTCCAAAAGTCATGGAACATAAGTTGTTCAGTTTCATAGTCTGAGACACCACACGAGAGATCTTGCGTTTATTATGTTACACCCTGTATAATGTAAAAGCCGTGATATGAAAGTAAAAAAACAAAACAAAAAGATCGTCCCATTGCTAGCCTAATCTTTCCTGATTTTCTGCCATGCTTTCCTGGACTGTTCTAGTATCATCCCTCATGTAACCACTGGTTAGACAGTATCGTGGTGTAAGACATAGTGGTGTTTATAAATGTTGCTATCCGGCTGTTGAATGCAACACTATCCTACTTTCTATTAGCAACGATACAGAAACTACTATTCACGGCAATGTTATTATAATGGTATATATAACTAATCTGGTTATTGTTCTAGGTTCAGCCCAACCCGTACCCCCTCCCCGTGGGATGGAGTGCGCGTGTCCGACAGACCCGGTCCTGCTTGCCCGCAGAAGCTACCAGACATGGATGATGAACGGACCATTTTAGAGAAAATGCCTAAAGGCAGACTAGAATATTTGAAAAGACTGATTCCCTATCTTAAGAATCAAAGTGAAGATTGTCTATATTTAAACATTTTCGCTCCATTGCAAAGTGAGTATTCTTATGTATTTTTTTTAATAAAGGTACTTAACATCATAACATCACGCCTGTAATCCCAGAAGGGTAAGGCAGAGGTGTACCTAGTAGTACACCCACTTTTCGACAGCTATGTTTAAGTCCTATGTAAAAGAGGGCGAGCCTATTGCCATCAACCGGGCACAAATCCAGCCTCCGTGTCTGCCACTGA
Organism: Noctua janthe; assembly: GCA_910589295.1. NCBI lineage: Eukaryota > Metazoa > Arthropoda > Insecta > Lepidoptera > Noctuidae > Noctua > Noctua janthe. Next base: position 2,243,081 of record OU342556.1, on the reverse strand, counting down.
GAAATTCCTGATGAAAAAACCCAATAATACTTGCCCGACCTGGGAATCGAACCCAGGACCTCATGCTCAGCAGTCGCGCTTTGGACCACTACTTAGACCAACGAGGCAGTCTCAAGAAATAGACAAAATACGTCTTGGCTAAATACTTATTGAGCTGAAAGTTTACTATTATCTAGACATTATTAATTAAACAATACTCAATAATCCAAAATAATCACGTTAGCCCGCAGAGATATTAATATTTTAAGATAAAATACTATTACAGAATTTTTCGCGACAGTGTCACAAATAACATTTTTGACGTCAATGTCTGAATAATCACACGCCTACATCTTAGGTTTCTTGTGAAATAATATTAGGTTACAATTGTTTAAAATAGCTTTGATTTCAGACATGTTTTAGTAACATACTTGTGGGCAGAAGGTGTTGTTGATCCTACAATTAAATCAAATTTTAGTCGGCTTTGTAACCTTCTCGAGTTCACGTTGAAGGAAATACTTAAACTATAGCTCTGTGTAACATTACACTACCACTTTAGGCTCAAAATAGTTTCACTACTCGCATGTCAACTACAACGAAATATTTCAGATGTGTATGTAGTATTTACTGCTTATTTTTCAAAATCAAAATCAAATTTAAAAGCATTTATTTCAAGTAGGCCAGTTACAGGCACTTTTGAATTGTCGAAACAAAGGCAACAGTAAAATAAAGCTACAGTCCCAGTCACAAGGCACAAAAACTGTGAAAGTACTGTAGTTGCCCATTCCCTAACGTAGATCTCTATGGAGAAGAGCGGGCAAGAAACTGCATGGACACTCTTTTAAATCAGAATACTTTAACAAAACCTTGGTTACATCATTCGCTACTTTTTTTTTTTAAACAGAATACATCAAATACGCGATTATTATAAGGCTTAGTGGTTGACCCTTATCATTTTCTCCTGATAGTATCATAATCATTTAGAATTCGTTAAGAACAACATAAAAAATATCAAAATTGTAGGTACAGTCGGCAGTAAGTCAGCGGTAACAAAACCAGTATACTTACACCTTTTATTCTCCTGAAACTCCTTACTACCCAAGGTTAGCTCATCGTCAAAGTTACTTAGGTACTTACTACACAAACACACATAACACCAACACTCAAACACCCACACCCCCTCACACACACTCATAAAACCAAGTTTTTACTTCCCTCTACGATTTACAAAAACAAGAACTAAATCCCAAGATACACAAAAATAGACACAGCTAAACAGATCCTTCACCACACAATCATCAATATTAGTAAACTACCCAACTCCACAAACCAGCAAAAACTCAAACTAGCGCAAACATTCTCTATTATTATCATAAAAGTTTTACATAAACCCTTTTCATGACGCCTCACAAAGGGTGACGTCACTATAGACTTCATTAAAGCTTCGGAAACACTAGTTCACACTAATGTTTTCTTAGCAAAATGAATTATTATTTAATGAATAGAAGAATCACCCTTTGTTTGATGAAACATTATTTATTTTAGCCAATCAGTTACCGACAGAGTCTATCTAGTAGGTACTTATGTATATATTTTTTGTAGATTTTAGATATTCTCTTTGTAGTGCGATCTACTGCATTGTTTGTTTTGAGTTTCATGCAAAGTTGTTTACTTTTCTATTGAGCATTGTTTTAATCTTGTGATTGAATCAGCTCTAGTGGTTCTAGTTTAAAGCTTTCATTGTAAAAATATTCTACTGATTCATTCTATTGAAGAACGCTTTTATAATATTAATAAAAATAAACGGTTAGGCCAAGATTTATTAACGTTATTCCAATCCTTCCTAAATTTCGTATCGATTGTATGTACGTAAAAATTAAATGGGTGTCCACGTTATTCGTGGTCGCGTGTACTGTTTGGACACTCTAGCTAGAAGGAAGGCCTTGCTTAGATCAGGAGTACCGCATTCAATGAGTGTTAGAAAGATCTTTAGTCCCTTATTTAGAAAAATTATGTGCAACGGCGTACTTGTGGTGCACACTTGCTTTCTATTTAGGCCAATGCCAACGACACTGTAAATTAATCAATCATATTGTTTCAGTGGACGAAACGAAGCTAGCATTACCAGTCATGGTGTATATCCACGGCGAGAGCTATTCCTCGAGTTCTAGTCATCCATACGATGGGGCAGTACTTGCCAGCTATACGGATCTCATCGTCGTCACCCTGAACTTCAGACTGGGTGTTCTAGGTAAGTACTTTGTATTGAAAACCTTTTTACGGATTCAACATTTTTCCTTCATTCCTCACTGGCAAAGAAATAGATGGGCTGCGTGAAAGGTGATATGGCTGGAAAGGGAGAGACTTAATATCCCTGGGGGAAGAACAGAATTGAAGACATGCTGAGCTGACATAAATAAATTGAGATAGCGAGAGAATGATGATGCATGACCGCAACCATTGTAGCAGTAACCACGGTTTTACGTTATGTGAAACGGTGGTTGCTGCAGCTATCGTCGCAGGTGTGGTCCCTTTATGCTTGCGGTGAGTTAGGGTACAATTTATAGGCAGGCGATTATTGATAGTTTGTACTGGATGGACTTTATAAGACGTTCTGCTTCTTTATCGTGTGGTTAGTGCCTAAACTGGTGTAAGACTTTTAATGGGCCCCTGACTTGGCTTTACATGCCGTCAAGAAATATCTCTCAGACATTCTGGTTTTCTCACGATGTTTTTCTTCACCGAAGCGAGTGATAATTTATTATACAATACGCTTATGAAGCCGAAAAATCAGAGGTGTGTGTCTTAGATTCTAACTTGAGACCTATGACTTGTCAGTCCGACGGTCACGCTACTAGACTATTATTACTACAAGACGATAAAATCGTTGATTTCAACCTTTAACAAGTTTCTGTTTCTTACGTGGAATATAAGGTTGAAATACCCATGATTTATATTCAAAGACGTCTTTCTCAGTTGACATTACCACAGTTCATATTAAAGACACTTGTAATTAATTTTTGCGGTAGTTCATCCTGACTTATGAGTCAAGACAGCTGAAATGTGGTTGACCAAAATTTCTGCATGTGTTTGTTTATTAAAATAATTATTTCACATTCTTAGTAATCTGTGCTAACATTTCCTCAGAAGTTTTGAAATAATCATCATTGTGATTAAAAACTATGAAAATAAAATGATCTTTTATTTGTACAGACGCCAGCACATCAAGCTACTACAATCTGTCAAATTTCTTTAATAGATTTTCAACTTTATCGCCAAAGAATTAAGTTCAAGGTTTATTAGGAAAATTTGACAGTTTCGAGTAGCTTGTTGTGCTGGCATCTGTACGCTCGTGGCTGTTGGTTTCATAACAATGCAAGATAGCCATAAAACTGTCAAGTCATGGTTAATAATGAAGGTGGACTTTATTTGCTCATTTCCCGTTTCTAAAAACCATGAAAATTAATACCCACGTAAAAGCCTAAGCGACACTTTTACTCCAAAGTCAACAATATCAAACAAAACAATCAAATTTTAAACCACTTAAACAAATCAAGTCTACACAATTTAAGAGTCCAACACAAAGTTTAGATTCATCTTCATTTAAATAAGTGAATTAAGCGAACGTCATAAAGTTGAAGTCTTATTTCGCAAAATACTTGTAAGTTCAACGGCCCGAAGTTGGTGGAATTCTTGAAATATAATCAAGTTTTATTTTCACAGTGATCTTTGCATAAAGTGAGTTCAGTTTATTAGCTGTTCTAATACCGCACAATTTAATTGATGGCTTTAGAATATAATGAAAACGATCATAATGAAACTATATACATATCTACATAATTATGTGTTAGACGTTTACATGTCAGTGATAAACTCGGTAGCAATGGTCCCAAGATAGTTCTTGCAGGTACTCCATTTATTACTTTTGTGACAGCGAGCCGTCATGCTATGCAAGCAGTCTTGGATGCAGAATTTAAATTATTAATCGTTTAGACTTTCACTTGCCTAAGTTGGTCTGTGGATGGGTGATCACCCATTACATACCAAATTTCTTCCGTGCCTCGGAAAGCACTTTAAGCCGTTGGTCCCGGCTGTCATTTGTAGATCTTTGACAGTCGTCAGGTGGTCAGTGGCACAAAAAGGCTGACAGCCAGTCTCACCATGGGGTATCGTATTACCCAGTACTAACTGGGTTGTGGAGGTCAGATAGGCAGTCGGTCCATATAAAATACTGGTATTCAGCTGCATCCGGTTAGACTGGAAGCCGAACCCAACATAGTTGGGAAAAGGCTAGGCAGATGATGAAGTCTAGAATTTAATCAATTAGGAATCTGGTGAGTTCGATTTGATAATTAGGTGTTTCAAAAGCTTGGAAAAGGTCATGTAGTTCCTCTTTCGTAAGAGTACTTATACGTAGTCTTTGATAGTGATGTAATGTATTGAGTTTGTACCTTCACGAATATTTTATTTCCGAGTTGATTTACTGCATAACCGACAGCAACAAAATAATTACTTGATGCACTCCAATGCCCATTCATTCCCCGATTGTAATCAATTTGGAAAGTATATCTGAAATCGTCGTATAAATTCAATTTGCAACTTAAATGCTCGGATTTACAGTTACAGTGATGCAGTTACTGCTGTGTCAATTGGCAATCAACTTGCAATTGTATGGAGACAAAGATGAATATTGCTGTATGTGGTTGATACTGTATATTCGCTGTGGGTAGATTGTGGTATCTCTCCATTGAGATTACAAGATACGTCAGCTGTTTATGTTACATTTTGGGATTAATGTTGTCCGTAATAATAGTTCAATTAGGGTTTAATATTGTTACTCTGCATATTGTTTTACCGTAGCATTTTTGCTTTACGATAAACGAATACGAAAACAAGATCTTGATTTTTTTTCTAATCTTTTTCCTTTTGCAATCTTTGAAAGGAAATAAATCATTCTGAGAGAATTCTTTGTATAAATATGTAGGTCTGAGACAAATATGTATGGCACAGCAGTATGAGACGATCGACCTATAAAAAAAAAAAGTTGATTACACACATTTTTATTTCAGCTTGATGATTCTTTGTATTTTTTGCTCCACGGAAAATATTTTCTACAAACCACAAATGCAACAAAATGAAAGCAATCGTAGAATGTTGAATCACAAACTTGCATAAATAGGAAACAAAGCCAAGCTGTTGCCTTCAGGCAGCGCTCCGTAAACCATTTCATCTCAGTTGACTAACAAATTATGCAGAATCCAGCTGATACATTGCGAATTTTCCGTACTCTCCTAGAATCAATAAAGCAAATTAAAAAGCCCAACAAAAAAAGGCTTTTCAACTCAACAAATAAATCTCGAAATGTTATTTTTATTGATCATTCTATTTTAAAACGAGACTGAAACAAAAATGTAACCGATGTAATACTCTGTTCGCAAAAATATTCCAAGCAAAGTTTTTCAAAGCACACTCGTGCGTAATGAACGTGATTTTATTTTTGTTGCTTTTTCTGTGCGCTGTGTAGATACAGACGTGTTTCGTTCCATTTCAATACTACCCGCTGTTTGAATTAAACCCGCCCCTTGGGGATAGTTTCAACGTGAAAATATATCGGGAATATATTTTATTTGTAGGTATTTTGGCGTGCAATCGCTTCGTAAAAGCGTACCTCTGCAATCATCGTTTCTAACGCTTTTATGGATTTTGTTTATTAAAAATGCTTTCATTTTTTGTTGTTTATTAATTGGAAGCACGTGTTTACTATACAGTTATGATGTACGTGTTTATTTTTACGAATAAATAAATCTAATAGAAAATGAAACGGAATTTTATGTTGTAAATTTTGCACGTGTTAACGAAGTGAAATATTTTTTGTCTCAAATAGAAAACGACTGACATTTAGAATCCGATATGACTACGGTTTTAAAGGATTTTGGTAAAATGTTAACTAACAACATACATAACATCACGCCTGTAATCCCAGAAGGGTAAGGCAATGGTGTACCTATATAACTACACCCAGATTTCGAAAGTTTTGTTTTTAAATTTAATGTAATAGGGGACGAGCCTATTGCCATCAACTGGGCACAAACCCAGACTCCGTGTCTGCTACTGAAAAACACTTGATGAAAAAAACCAATAACACTTTGCCCGACCTGGGAATCGAAGCCAGGACCTCATGCTCAGTAGTCGCGCTTGCGACCACTTGACCAAAGAGGCAGTCGAGTCGAGTAACTAACAGCACTAAGCCCTTTTAAGGATCTACCGAATACACTAAAACACAGACAATGAAACTTGAACATACTGAAACAGTTTAACCTACATACGACTTGAGAGTAACACTGGCACATGCGGCTTAAAACTTTAAGCATACTATAATTACAGTTCCATTAGACTTACCCAGTACCCAAAAACACGCTGTTTTAATCGTGTCTATTTTTGCAGGCTTCCTCAACGCGAACCCAGCTCCGCATCTAAAAGCCCGGGTAGCAAACTACGGCTTGATGGATCAGATAGCGGCCTTACATTGGGTGCAACAGAACATTGCCTTGTTTGGAGGCGATCCAACCAACATAACGTTAATGGGCCACGGCTCGGGGGCCGCGTGCATCAATTTCCTTATGATATCGCCTACTGTTATGCCGGGTGAGATTGTCGTTTGTTTTTTAATAGAATTTTTGAAGTGGGCGATAAGTTTTTAATGGTTTGTTCCGTTTTTTTCGGTTGACATGCGAATCGGCACTATTGAACAACGCATTCGCCCCGAAGCAAATTGTATATAATAGGTGTAAAAATACCCTTAACGAAGCCGAAACGCACTTGTTCACCCCGCCATTGCAAATTTGTTTTGTTCTAGACCATACCTCTAATTATCTATGTAGTTACGGAGATATTGGGGGTCAAAGTTTCAACTTTTTTACAAGTTTTTTTTTAAAATATAAATTATTAATGCTATAACTTTACTTTAAATATTCTACGACCATACTATTCAATGTCTTCAGCAGCTCAATGTTTTGAGTGCTTTACATTGAGTCCTAACGTAAAACGTGATATTTCACCCCAAAAAAAAAGTCGTTTCCCAGCAATAATTATTGCGTAGAGTTAGTTTGAAGTACAGAATGCTTGGTTGACTGCTTCGTGATGGGTCCATTTACACCTTGTATATTCAGCTTTCACTCGGCACGTGCCAAAAGGCAAACTTCGTTCATCGGCTACGCATCCGAGTCATGTTCAGTTCGGCTTGATACAATTTGAGCTAAGTCGAGTAGTTTTTCCCATATATACCTACAATTTTCCTACATATTATGTTCGATTTTGATTTTATAATCGATTGTGCCATATCTGAGAGCAGCGGTGGCCCAGTGGTGGAGACCCCGACTTGCGAGCAGTAAGTCGTGGGTTCGAACCCAGCCAGGCGCATTACTTTGTGTAAGTTATTTCATCACCACTGCTCCCAAAACGGTGAAGGAAAACATCGTGGGGAAACCGGCATGTCCTAGAACCAAAAATTCGAAGACGTGTGAAATCTACCAACCCGCACTGGGCCCGCGTGGTGGATTATAGCCCATTCCCTCTCATAGAGAGGAAGCCTGCGTCCCAGCAGTGGGAACATTAATAGGCTGATTATGCTTGTGCCATATCTTGCTGACCCGAACATGGTGTGTTTATTTTCGCTTATTTAGTTCTTATAGTAGTCTCTTAAAGCCGAAATACATTTTTATGGCCGGTTAATAAACTAGGTCAAATTATATCAGAGCAATGAACTCATAAATGAATCATTTTGTAAGATCATATTATAATTTTCAAGAGGCCACTATGAATCTGAAAGCTTTAATGAAGCAATGAATATTCAGAATCTTCTATCAGTCTGCGAACTTCATTGGCAGTAAAGTCCATAAAAAATCGTATTGGAACCAAGAGTGTTTTTCTAGAGGAAACTGCGATATTGTCTGGATCGGTTCTTATATAAAAAGATTTCTGAACGAAACCATAAAACATATAGATCGGGAACTTTTTCAATTACATCATCAATTTGTGTGATTTGTTATTCTTTGGCTTCATTGATTTCGATTAACGTAAAGACCAAGTTTTTTGCTGAAATCATTATTTTAATAAGTGATTTCCCTAACGACTTGGGCAGTTAAATTATTTCTCTATTCACTGAAGTAATTGAGTATTTACTTCCATTTTTTTTTCATTGTTTTATTAGCTTATTCTGTCCCACTGCGGGGCAAAGACCTTCCCCATTCCTTTCCAACTCTTCCGGTGTTATGCCTTTTCTGACAAATCAGTCAGGAACGAGTCCAAATCGTCAGGCCAGCCTTTCTTGGGCCTGCCTCGGTGACGACAACCGTCTTCAGGCACCCTCTGTGTGACGATTGAAAATGACAAATCTTTACTAGATATTCTCTTTTTGCAATTTTCCAAACAGAAGCTTAATCCCAATACAAACAACATCGAAAAAGTATTATAAGAACAATTGCTACGAAAATACGAGAAATAAATCCGATCATGTAACAATAGTTTCTATAGCAGGTTTGATCCCTTCTCATAGGCACACTGAAAGGGATCCAAGAGTTACAAATCCGCCAAATTCTGAGTCGAAAAAATGAACAATACATTCTAGGCGCAAATCTCGAAAGGAAAATATATTATTATCAAATATCTTTGGAAATAATACCTTTTTTGTACGTTCTAACCGAAATTTCCTTTTCAGGTTTATTTCACAGAGCTATCCTTTTATCCGGGTCAGCACTTAGCTCGTGGGCTATTGTAGATGACCCTGTGTACTATTCCCTGAAGCTAGCCAAACATATGAACTGTAGTATACCAGATGACCTCTCCAAAGACCACGAGATCATAGTGGACTGCCTTAGAGAAGCATCGATAGAAGAATTGCTATCAGCAGACATATCGCCTCCTAACTTTTTAACTGCATTTGGACCATCAGTTGACGGAGTAGTCATAAAGACAGATTTCTCAAAAGACTTTCTCACGATGTATTCGACTGGAGATTTTCCAAGTTTTGGACCTTTAAATAACATGAATATAAACTTGAACGTTCATAAGAAGAGGAGTGATAGTGGCAGAAGATTGTTTCAAAATAAATACGATTTGTTGTTCGGAGTAGTAACGAGTGAAGCGCTGTGGAAGTTCTCGGCTCATGATGTGCAAAATGGGATTGAGCCAGATAAAAGGGATCGAATGTTAAGGTGAGTACTTTTATGAGTATTGTATTGGTAGATATTAGTTCTTTGATCCTTTTTGCTATAGTACTCAAAGAACTATTTTTGGGAGCGAAGTGTTATGTTCCCAGGTATTATTTATTCGTGTTGAAACTATTTTCTTTATGTCTATTCCATAAATGTGGGAAATACCCTTGTGCCGTTTTAATAATTTGTGAAGTTTTTATATTATGACACATCAATTATCTAATGACAAAATTATAAATTATGCATTTTTAAAAACATACGTACATATAAACCTTGCATGATTCGTATACGATCTAAGTTATTTACTCATCTACACCAAAAGAGAAGCTTTTTTCTTCATAAAATAGTTTTAATACACAGCAAATAAAAGTATTAAACACTAAATATAACTTAGTAAAATCAAGAATTTAACAGCACTGATCGCCACGCAGACCATTCTGTCACAAATTCACACATGCCAAACACTGACGCGATTTAGCGAAACGGACCGAAAGCGGCTGACCACGCCGCATGCTTGAGCGCGGCACCGATCAAATTCACCCGCGCGGCAAAATGGCAGCGCATTGCGCGAACGCTACGCTACATCATTTCGGTACGCATAAAGACCTAAATCGTTAGATTCACCCTAACGATAGCAGTAGAACCGAAGATCATTCGGGAGACGTGTTTTAGAGTGGAGACAAGTAAGATGGGGACCCCTCAGCTAAGAGCAACGATTTTTAAAATTTGGCCGGTAGCAGCTGGATGAAAATTGCCGAAAATCGAGATGAATGGCGTGCGATTGAAGAGGCTTATGTCCAGCAGTAGACGGCTGCTAGCTAATGATGAGGAATCGCCTCACCGCGTAAAATATGACCGTCTTTCTGTTTAGTTGATAATGACATTTGAATAGTATTGTCTCGCCCACTAGTGTTGAAAATTATATCTTTCGTTTCAAGCGGGATTTGTGAGTTCAGTCGTCTTAGTATGAAAAATTTTTCGCGCGAACTTTGTAGGTACTACCGAGTTCACAGACGGTCGAGTCACTTTTCGGCCTTATTATGGCATAAGGGTACGACATTAAAATTTTAGGTACACACCACGAAATTCAAGGAGTACGTCATGATTCTATCAGCTCATTGGTCAGTGAAAAATAATTTGGTTATTAATAGATTTGGAGCTTCACCTTGATGTGTGATCGCGAATTATCTAACACGTGTAAGTAATGTATGTGCTTTGTACAAGTACACATTAATTAAGCTCAAAATTGAAAGACCCAGTGATAAAATATTTGATTTAAAAAACCTTTTTGATACTACATCCATAATAATATCAAACAACCTTTGTAAAATAATGTCAAAAGGAAAAACGGTGAAATATGGCTGGTGGACTTAGATTTTATTTTACTTATAAAACTTTTGGCAACAAATCTGCGTAAACTGTACATCTGTTTGACAATAAAAAGGTTATTCATGATCTATCAAACTGGTGCGGACATATTAAGGACGCAGTTTCGGACACTGACACCATTATACAAATAATATATTTACTGAGATATCTGTCAGTGTCCATTGTCCACAGTCGTTCTGCAATTTGTCCATATCACTACTACTAATACTACTTAGTCTTTAGTTGAGTGTATATTGTGTGTACCGAAATTTTACATTCAAATGCAATACTAACGTTGTGTTTATTTTGCAGAACGTACGTGAGAAACTCCTACACTTATCACCTGAGCGAGATCTTCTACACAATCGTGAACGAATACACGGATTGGGAAAGAACGGTAGAGGTTTGTTTGTCTATAAGCGTAGAGATACTGTTGTCACACTTCTTGAGGCTCGCTTCATGTGACTCCTTCAGAGATGTCTCCTCGTTTTCTTGAAACATTTATTTGAAGTCACTAAGCTCACATTCAACATCTTCAACTTTGGAATTCAGTATTGCTTTGATATTTCTCTTGATGATTCTCAAGTAATTACTTAGCATTTTGTCTCCTTGTGAAGAAGTCTTTTTGAACTGAACTAAATTGTAATTTTGCTTTCATTTATAACGTTATTAATTTTCTTTCTAGTAATAAAACACTCATCTAAATGATTTACTTTTGTTATGTTATTTTGAACTCTTTTACTTACTATTTTGAACCGACTTCTAAAAGGAGAAGGTTGAATGTTCAGCGATGATTCTGAATCACGTCGGCCGATTACGAAGATTGTTTTTTTTTTTGTCAGTTAGAGCAAATCTTTTCAAATAATAAAAAAATGGGGTGTCACAAAAACCTTCTGTCGCTAAAGAATTCTTATTCGGCTGCCAAGTTGTGAGCAAACAGTATGTCACCATTGAAACTTCAACAGAACTGGCTCATAAATTAAAAACGCGAAGACGTTCTCTCAAAAACTCACGCCAGAAAAGCCAATCGTATATCACTTAACGATATTAGTTGTCAGAAATATGAATAATACTTTGTAGGTTTCAAATAACAAATCCAATCGAATATTAATGCTAAATCAAAAACGGTTGAACCTCAATATCTCTAAGATTTGATTCTGGATTATTTCTTCAAATATTCGACAGGCCTCGCGAAATTAAATGAGGTAACAATTCCCGAGAAGGTTACGTTGCTATTTTGAATCGTATGTTCCATAGAATATGGAATGTAATTGTTTGTATTTGAGATCAAGATTATATTCATAGATTTATCATAATCCCCTGACGTGTTTGGAGCAGTGTGTGTGTCTTATTTACAGATTAATGTTTCTAACGAACCGACAAAAGAAAAGACAAGCCATTTTAGATCTTAACGACAGAGAATGATGATGTTCATATATTTTATTGTCCATGCAGATTCTATGAACATAGTACATTTTCCACAGAACCCGATAAACACGAGAGATGCGACAGTATACGCGTTATCAGATGCTCAATACGTTGCACCCTTAGTTCAAAGTGGGGATCTGTTAAGTGGGGGACCAAAACCAGCTCCAAATGATGAAGACGGACCGCGGAGGCCTACGAAGACTTTCTTCTATGTGTTCGATTACCAGACTAAGGATGGATTTTATCCTCAGGTAAGAACATCAAAATCATAATCCCCGTCATCAATTTTTAAAACGCTGGTATGATTACTAACAATACAAAATAAAAAAAAACATAAGTCATTTATTCAAATTAGGCACAATACTACCTACTCCGATTCTTCAAGTAATCCGATATTTTTTTTGGTAACAGGTAATTTTCTGTTCAAGGCCATAAAATATTATCTTCGTAGAAACATATAAAAGAATCTTGTTATAATATTATTGTAGCCTACATTTTAACTACGGCAAAAATTGCGACACAATTGCTGTTCTCTCGAGCGTGGCTGAGCTACCACTCATGAGAATCAATTAAGATACCTTCTTGTTATTTCTGGAAGCTTTTAGAAAAGTATTGCTTATGGCCTCTGTACGTAGAACTCTTGAAATACATATTTATTATGACTTGTATTACTTAATAGACTCATCATACACTCACTAAGGTTATTCAAGGACTTATTGACCGACGATATTTCGCCGTACCATTAATGGAAATTAATGATCCTTGTGTAATTAATATCCTTATCGCTCTTAGTGTAACCTCGTCGATATTTATATAACAAACACATAATGTTAAAGTTACTTTCAACGCTTATTCTAAAAAGGTGTTTTTTTCACGCCTGATTTTAAATTATTAAATTTTTGGGTGTTCAAAGTCTTCTTTCACGAATTGATGACGTAGCACACCGATGATTTCTGTTTCTTTTGTATTCATATTGTTGCTATCTTATAGTTAACTATATGGCGTATGCCCGCGGCTTCGGTTATTGTCCAACGGGATCGTTCAACCGGGATAAAAGTATCATAATCCTAGTTATGAACTATCTGTGTGTCAAATTTCATCCAAATCCCGTCAGTAGTTTTTGCGTGAAAGAGTAACAAACATCCAGACATCCATATATCACAAATTTCCGCATTTATAATATTAGTAGGAAGGAAGTAGGATACGATATGTTATTCTAGGATTGGACGCTGTTAAAGTATTTTAATAATATTTCTTCCTTCTTTCTTATGAACCGTTTTCACTTTAACTATTTAGTTTCTTTATTATGTTCTCAGACATCGCGTCAAAGACTTGAATCTAGATTTTATACTGCCTAGCTATTACGAAATAATTAGATTTGCCCATTCTACAATTAAATAAGACTAAAGTAGAATTACGTGAGTTAATGACTTTTAAGGTAATTAAGGTTACGCTTTACTCAGCCTGAGCCTAAAATGAAGCCGTAAAATCTGGATTACTTCTTTGATATGTGACTGTAATAGAAGAATTTATTAAGGCTGCTGTTTAGCACGTAATTATATTTTCTGGATGAAATAATTACAGAACCTGTAATTATTTCGTGTAACTTCTAGAAAGCTGACCACAAATCACCTGTTAATATGATTAGTAATATGAGGGATTACTTAAATGATGTAGATATGACGTGTATTTGATTGAGCGCCTAGGTTCGTAATTGTTACCTACATCAGCTCACCGGCTTACGCAGGCCTAATACATCATCAGTAACGTAGGTGTATAACAGCCAATATGACAGAATCGTAATATCACTTTGTAACTGTCTACACGATATCAAAGTCCTAATAGGTAATACATATAAAAACGGAATAATCGTTGAACGTGTTTGGTTATTAAACAATTTACTGAAAAGTTTATATCAACCTTGCTAAAAGTCACTATCGAAATACGAAGCGACTAATATGAAACAGTTCACTGAAAATAATAATTGTATATTAAAAAACACATAACCGCTAGCATAAAATCATGCTAATGTAGTGGTAATACAAAGAGGACTTCGGCAACATAGAACAAAAAGTACTACAGCGCCATCTATGACACAGACGATGAACTAAACATCGAAACATCTAGATCCTACATCGCGCAAGTAAAGTTTTCCATGGGTGATTTCAGATATGTTAAGGGTGTATTTACACCCTTAACATATCCGAAAGACACTTGTTCTCCCCGTGTTTTCGATCATTTTTTTGTTCTAGATCATACCTTCTAGTTACGGAGATATTGGGGGTCAAAGTTCTAACATTTTCACAAGTTTTTTTTTTAAATACATGTTTATAATGTAAGATGTTTACTTTACACACCACCACGACTCCCGTACTATTAAATCCATCCACGAGTACAATGCTTTGAGTGCTTTCCATCGAATCCTACCGTAAAACGTAATTTAACACACCAAAAAAAATTCACTACCCAGCAATAATTTTTGCGTAAAGTTACTTAGTTTGATGTACAGAATGCTTGGTTGACGGCTATGTGAAGGGTCTGTTTATAGCCTGTATAGAAGAACAACAACTGTCGGGCACTAGCCCACCACATATAACACCCGTCTGGTCGGAAGATCCTCTCTTTTCCATGAGGGATGAAGAACTTTACACCCTGTTCCCCATACACCCAAACTAGGTTTCGAATTCACAAACACGCACTAAAAAGCAGGAAATAAAGCTCTCAAGAAAGGTGAAGGTTAATATTCCTCTCCACGTATCTCAAAAGCCCTATCGTGTACACGCGTGTTGATTGTATCTTCTGATTATCTTCCTACGAAACTTTTTAAGGTCGATTGAGGAAAACGGTGTTCGCAACCGATAGATTATCTTGTCACTACTTATGTAACGTGGCTCTGAACAATCCCTACGTAATTCTCGCATGTAACATGTCTGATAATATCTAATGTTATACGTATTATCTTTCTTTGGAGAGGGCGAAAGCTTGTAACAAAAATAAACCCTCGTTTATTCTTATTAGCTGAAACCTTAGTGAAAATCTTTGGATAGATTCTACGAGGTTTTAGAAAGTTCAACGCGTTGTGAACTCGTGTGAAAATGTTTTTTGCTGAGAATTAGCTTAAGCTTTAGCTTTTAGCTTTCGGTTGATTACCTCTTGAAAATTTTTATTTGAATACTGACAAAGAAATTTCTCGAATGGATTTTTTTTTAAAAGCTCTACAGATAAAGCTTAGTTGATTTTGTAATTGATCCACTAATGTTAACAACAATTCTCGTGAAATTCCGTTCAATTGGGACTTCACTGAGGTAGAAATAAAAAGGTTTAAATGGCATATAGACAAAATTGATTTTATTAATTTCTTGATAAACGAAAAATGTATCTTTTGGTTTAATAAAGTGACAATTACCCTTAGGGTGAATAGGAAAGACGTCGTCTGTACATAAAACTGTCATATGAAGAAATATAACGTTAATAAAACTATAAAACATAAAATAACTGCAAATAACCCACACATCTGCACACACACACACATACACATGCGCACACACTCTCGCACGACATTATTAAACATTATAATTATTTTTATAATAATTGTAATATCACTTTGTTTTTTTGTAAAAAGTTGTTCCTTATTTGCCTACTTACTTTGTCAACTATCACACTAACTAATTATTTGTTTTAATTTTAAGTAAAGGCAACTCCGGCCCCCAAGATACAGGCACAGCCTAGTTTGGGGACCTCTGTTTTCTAAATATATTAAAATTATACTTGTTACGATTTCTCATAGCGCTAAGTTAGGTTTAGAAAATGTTTGTAACAATGGTTTAATAAATTTATTCTTATTCTTAAACACGATTCTAAAATACTAAAATTGGACGTAATTCAGTCTTGAAATAAAGTCTAAAATACGCAATCACAAAAGCAAACCACCAACCAACCTAATTACCACATAACACAAGATAATTCTGTTACCTCATAATATCATAAACATGCAATTAACCACAATTACGCTCATGTCGAAGGCAGTACACGACATAACCATGCTGCAGGCAATGTGATAGATACAGCTAATAATAACACTTTTATAGGTGTATATGGTAATGAAATTGAATTATTAGTTTATGGAGGTTAGGTAGGCAGTCGCTCCTTGTAAATGTATTTATTACTTTAGATAAATGACTCAGCCTGCCTAGTTAGTTTAGTGAGCGACTGCTGAGCATGAGGTCCTGGGTTCGATTCTCAGGTCGGGCAGTGTTTTACATCAGGAATTTCTCAGTAGCATGGTGTCTAGTTTTGTGCCCGGTTGATGGCAATAGGCTCTCCCTCTATTACATGGGACGTAAACATAACTGGTGAAATGTGAGTGTATTTGTTAGGTACACCATCTGCTTAGGCAGAACATTTTAGCCTTTTGGGGATTACAAGGTGTGATGTTATGACGATAATGGAATAATAATTAATTAATTATATTAATGATCTGGTGACAAGTATTGATGGAGAATACGAATAAGATTCGGTCAAGTCTTGAAAAGAACTTAATGGATTTAATCGCAGACGAATGTCGAAGATGGTTGATTTGATATTGAATTGCGTGATTAATAAATCTTACTTATTTCATTATTCGTTAAATTGAATCTATGGACGAAATTCTCATCTTAAGAGACTTAATCTTAATCCATGAGATTAATGAATTATTGGACGAGCCAAAAGAACTTTTTGAGGATCGTAATACGTGGTGTTCTGTAGTTTTTGTTCTACCTTGTGTATGTATACAAGGTGAAAACGGACCCTTCACAAAGCCGTCAAACCCGCAATCAATTAAGTAACCATTTCTCAAAAATTATTGCTAAGAAACTTATTTTTTTGGGGTGAAAAATATTTTTTACGGTAAAACCCAATGTCACGCACACAAAACATTGTGCTGTTGGATGCATTAAATAGTGTAAAATGGGTCCTGCTCCAGGACCATGCCACCGTACCCAGGTATGGTCCAGAACAAAAAAAGAACCTTCTAGTTACGGAGATATTGGAGGTCAAAGTTCCAACTTTTCCACGAGTTTTTTTTTTAATATAGCTACTATTTTTTAAAGTTATATCTTTACTTTTAATACCTACAGCCCCCGTAGCATGGCCACCATAGACAAGGATTTCTTTGACGGAAGAATCGACAAAATGACAGATTGTGTCGACACAATGACAGATTTCTTTGCACTATCTGTCATTTTATATCTTAGAATTCTTAACTTCTCCAAAATTTTACTACGCGAACTCTGCTCACTGATGTAGTCCAAAGGTCATCAAGTGCGAATATTCCAATTTTCAATTGAGAAAGCTAAACAAAATGTCATCTTGGATATTGACACTAGCATAGTCGTGTTGTGTGCTAGTATAGTCGTGCTATTTCTTCGCCAAGCCTAAACATATTCGTTTGTTGCAGAGAATGGGAGCAGTCCACGGCGAGGAGTTACCGTACGTCCTGGGAGCTCCACTGGTGGACGGTTTCGGCCACTTTCCTCAGAACTACACCAAGTCTGAAGTCGCTTTGTCAGAGTCCATAATGCTGTTCCTTGCTAACTTTGTGAAGACTGGGTGAGTATGATATCAACACTTGGACCTTTGGAGAGTACAGTTTGCTTCGTACTTTAGCAAACTATACTCTTCAATCTATAGTTATAACATTTTAAGACTTGTAAAGTTTGTTAGTTAGAATGTATGGGTTAATTTTCGGAACTGCTGATCCGATCCCTAAAATTTCTTTACTAATGGGAAGCTACATTATTCCCCGAGTGCCATAGGCTATACCTTAGCGTTCCAGTGGGATAATTTCTGACCATAACGGGAGCGAAGTCATGGACAAAAGCCCACCTGGACCAGTGGACCTATAATTTGCTTTTTACAAAGAAATTGTGAATCTTTGGTCGAACTAGTGCGGACAGGTCGCAGACCGGCTGCGGACATAAGACACTGACAGATGCTTCAGGACGGTATCTGACAGAAATCAGGGCCTGGAGCCGCGTTGGCAATTTGTCTGTACTAGTTGAACCGAACAGTTTTGAGATTGAACCCCGTCCGCGTGTTTTATCGCCAATTCATTTACTAAAAAGGTTTTGGGGGAGTAGGTACTACTCATTCCATAAACAAGACTACGAGTGTGAATTACTTTTATTTAGATCAGTCCAAGATATTTTAATCGTATTACTAGGAATGTAACATGACGTTACTGTCTCCTTGGTGTAGTAGCCGCAAACGCGACTGCTGAGCATGGGATCCTGGGTTCCATTCCCAGGTCGGGCAAAGTGTTATTGGGTTTTTTCGTCAGGAATTTCGCAGTAACATTAGATTTGGGCATGGTTGATGGCAATAGGCTCGCCCTATTACATGGGACTTAATCATAACTGGCGAAAGTGTGTACATTAGTAGACACACATTTCCTAAGTACACCTCTGCCTAACCCTTCGGGATTTACAAGCGTGATGTTATGTAACATAACTAACTTAAGTTACTAACGATCAACACGTGCGAAAGATTAATCATACAGATTAAATGGCTAGGTTGCCTTGTTACAATACAAAGTTTTGAACATCAACCTCTAATATTCGCAAAATTGCTTCTTGCAGACAAAGGGACCTTATTCCAACATAATTCCCATTCTTCTTAAGCTCGTAGCAAACCATGAATTTTAATATAGTCATAACTCTAAAATGCAATTTAGAAAATAGGTCAAGTCAAGTTTTCTCTCTGACTCCAACTTCGCAATATCTTCACACCGAGGCTAAGGTGCACAAATCCACGTCACCTTTAATAACATCTAACAATTTGCGAAACATAAGTTCTCTCAAAGCATCACTAATTGCTTCAGTAACGTGAGCCTTATTAATAAGGGAATAAGAACCACTTGATGCCCAAAATGTCTTGTTCTGAACTTCTATTTAATAGCTTCTCAAAGTTTTGGAAACTTACAAAGAAGTATTAACTTTGTGCTTTAGATATTAAGGTTTAAATTACTTTGATGTTCGTCTTTGCCTGTGCTTTTGTACGTCGTTTTACGATAATCTCTCCCTTTAATTATGTGTTTTATATTCCTTTAATTTTTGGGAGTGTTTAATAATTACTGTTATTTAGTGAGGGTTATAATCATTACGGAGGCACTAACTGTTACAGTGAATTTTAGGAGTCCCTGATTTAAGGTTACTCGAGGAACTCGTTTAAAACTTTTACCTGTTTTATTTCCTAAAACCGCTGTGGAATTTAAACTGAGCGACGATTTTAGCAGCACTGGGATTTAACTGGATCTAACTAAAGCTTTGCATAGAAAACAAAACTTAGTTTCTATTTTAACAAAATATTTCGTTTAGTTCTGGGTTCTAAACCTTTAATTGTTTTGTAAAATTTTTCAAAAGATTCAAATTGCGTGAAGTACCTGTTTTGCATTTCAAATCTAAATAAAAGCAAACACTACAATGTTATATAACTTTTTTGTTTTGCAATCTTTTGATGTTTTAAACACTTTTAGGTAACGTATCATGGAGTTCAAATGCCTTAACTTTATTAAAATACATTCACTTATTTTTAAACTGGAAATCTGAAACAGAGTTAATCTTATAACTAAATATAAGAGTGAGTTATGAAGAACGATAAATCCTCGTAACTAAAGAAACTAATAAGTAGTAACACAATTTTTACAGTATGTTTTACATTGATTTTGAATACAACTAACATTTTAATCGATAAAATAATAATAGTGAAAACATAAGGGGTGTAAAGGACAACGACGCGAAAACGGTTACCACGTATTCAGCACATCATTCAGAGCCCCCCTATATAGAATTTTTTTATCGGTTATTAAATAAAATCAGCTGTTCCATACATTTTGACCGTGTAGGTTACACTTTTGTAGGAAACAGCTGTTTTTTTTATAAATAACCGATGAAAAATTTTTATGTAGGGGCCTCTGAATGATGTACTGAACACGTGGTAACCGTTTTCGCGTCGGTGTCCCTTCCACCCTGTATATTACCATATCAAACAACACAAGCATCGCAAAAAAACAAACAACAAAGTGTAGGAAACTTCACAAAAGTATTTGAGACCTCTCACAAATTCTTAACAAAGATTAAAGAATATTCTCGTTACAGAAACCCGAACGACAACGCGAGACAAGAGTCGCTGCTTCCAGCGTCGAGGGAGAGAAATAAATTCAGGGGTATAAATTGGGAAGAATACGACTCCACACACCAGAAGTATTTGGAAATAGGTGAGTTTTATTATGGTTTTGATAGTTGTAATATTTTAGACGACATTGTAAGGAAAGCGGTTGATTCATTTGGGTAATTCAAGTGTAAAGAAGAGTGGGAACGTCGTATATTGTTTAATGGTAGACACCACACAATGTATTAAATAATAAAGAGGTACTATGTGTGTGTTCTTATGTAAGAGGTAATCTCCGAAACATCTCATCCGATTTAAACAATTCTTTCGCTGATGGAAAGCTGTTCCCGAATTCCAAAGGGTTGTGTTTTAAGCTAAAACAATAAACTTCATGCAGGCTAAGTTGAGGGAGGAAGCTACCCAAAAAAAGAGTATAAGAACTGTGTGATTAATTTCCGTACTCAACTTATAATTAAAAGCAAATAGACATAAAAGCAGCACTTAAGTTAAGAGCAAAAAAATATAAGTTAATTTGTTAAAGCCCACGCAGTTAGAAAACTTTGGCTATAAAACGATGTATTCTAAATTTACAATGTGAAAGTTAGAAGTCTGAAACTAAAACTATTTAGGCACATTGGCAAAATTTCTTTAATTGTTCTTAATCGATATAAAACTCAAACTGTTGATGATTCATGACATTTCAAATAAATTTAGATTTTATTATCTGTATTACTTTACAAAATATTTAAATGCTAATCAAATAAATATTCAAATAACAGTCTAAAAATGAGAATACTACCTTTGAGTCGGGCAAATATAAAAGTAAGGCGTAAATTGAATACATATAATCAAATATTCACCGCAACGACTGACGGTTGTACCCAAGAGGCAATATAACATTTATCTTCCAAGTTCCGACACAATACTCCGTAATGATATCTTGTCTACATATTGATTTTTCTTTGTACAGGTATGAAACCTCGCCTGAAAAACCACTACAGAGCGCACCAACTTTCCGTTTGGCTGCGCTTAGTTCCTGAACTCCACAGAGCGGGCATGGAGGATGTGGCAGCGCGCCACAATCTATTCAAAAACCACAACGAGCAGGATCTCTACGAAGGAATCGTCAGACCGGATCCATTGGCGAGAAACATCAACGATAATGACGCAATCAGACGTACAAACGGTTCAGTGTACACCGACACGGCCCTAACGACCGTTGATACGATACTGGCGACGTGCGCCACAATTCTGCCAGGAAGAGATCTGCAAACATTGAACGCTACTGAAAACACTCTGGCTAATTTAGAAGCGGCCGGCTATGCCGCTTATTCGACGGCCTTAAGTGTAACAATAGCTATAGGCTGTTCTCTACTGATTTTGAATGTCCTAATTTTTGCTGGAGTTTATTATCAGAGAGATAAGTCAAGGTCTCGAGGGAAGCAGCAGCGTTTTAACGAGAAACATTTTGAGACAATTTCCGGGAAGCATTCGCATTATCATATGGATCCAACGCATGCGCCGAGCTTAGTCGTAGACGTTGAGAGACAGAATAGAAAGAAGCATATGATGAGCTCAGACCATCTGGCGAGTTTAAACTTCAAGGGACCGCTGGATGTTCCGAAGTCTCCCCCGAGTCCGACTTTAAGTATGGACAACATGATGCTGCCGAGTAAACTCGGAAGTAGAAGCAACAGTTTCAGAATACCTAACGTGAGTTACCCACAGATGGGTTACGCGACTATGCCAAAGAATGTGAGCCAGTTTAATAACTCACCGCCTTTGCAAGAGTTACGGCAACAGAAATTCCAGCCTCCGAACGGATCGACGGCTCAGACCTCCCCGGGGAGGGAGGCGGAGGCGAGGGGGGCGCACGCAACCCTGCGGAGAGGGAAGGCCTCCCTTCACTCGAACCTCCCGCAAGCCGCCATTGACGAAATGAGAGTGTGACAGTTAATCCCATCTGACTCTGCATTACAGGATTAAAAGTGTGTGTGTAATTGTATGGTTGTAAATACTATTGTAATATGAGGGCGTCGAATTTTTTTTAGGAATGTTATCGATTTTCTCCTAAATTGGAATATGATTATCGAATAAAATCAATTGTATCATAGATATTTGTTTAATTTGAACACTTCCTTCAGTAGCAATTTCTGAGACTATATATATATACAATTTAAATTCAATAAAACTGAGAAACTGACTTATTGAGTAACATTCAATTTGTAGTTTAGCTTGCTTCCACCGAAGTTTTATTTTGCCCAAGACAAGGAGTAATATTCCTAGTTTGTCTATTATTATCGAAAAACTCAGCACCAAAATTAAACCTAGAGATTTCTTCTTGACAAAAATGAACCTTCACGCAATAGTTATAAGAACTGCAGTTTATAGAATCGAAACGCCAATCGACCAATGACTGGCTAATATTGATTAATGACGAGTACTCAGAGCAGTTCATTCAACTGGTTTACTGAATGCGTTTGAAGCACGTCCTCTATTTATTCGACTGTTTACGTCCATCGACGGGACGTTAAAGGCTATTAGATGCATTTATTTCTGAAGCTCATTGGAACTTGGCTTTTACAAATTCGATAGCATCCACTCCACATAAAGTCACGCCTGAAATTCCCGAGGGGTTACACAGGGACGTACCTAATTACCTACTACTATATGCACATTTCGCCAGTAATGTTAAGTCCCATATAATAGGGGCCCCATTAACTGGGCTGAAATCCAGACTCCGAGCTATTCATGTTTTTTTTTTTTACTAAATAGGCTTGCTTTTGGCCTCAACTCGCCTGATGTGAAGCGATGATGCGGCCTAGGGTAGAGCACACTTGCCTAGAAGAAACCGATTCACTCGAACTTTGAAGAGATCTAGATTATAATGATCGAGAAACATAGACAGTGCGCACTATTAATGTGGAAGCATAGCGCTTTATACTAATAATACTTGGCCCGACCAGGTAATTGCACCCAAGATCTCATGCTCGGAAATAGCTCCTGTGACCACTCAACTATCGTGGTAGTCTCAAAAGTATCAGTGACAATTTATGAATATCTATTGTGTTGATAATATTTACTTATTGACTTCATCTAGTGAAGAAGATTCTATTAATCATGTTAATTTTTGCAAATAAATATATAATATATAGGAAATTATAATAATTATGTTGATATATTTTTGCCAGCACGGGATATTAAAAAAGTAAAAATGCTCTTACATTTTTTTCTTCAAAATTATTTTGCTTGTCTCATCATATTTTCAGATTAGATTAATGTATGTTCATGATAAATTAATGCTCAAAAGCGAAATTAGTCTGTAACTGGACACTGATTAATTAGCTAAATAGAGACCAAGAAAAGCTAGCTAGCTTCCAGACGTAATCTCTAAAATTAATTGAGCGTGGCTTAGACTTTTATATATATTACGTAATTGAACTTGTAATATTAAGGCCAAACGATTTAGCTCCGCAAGTACTCAAAGTAAAAAATCAGTTTTGACACTTCATAAAAGTCTTGCTTGGATTTTAGCTAGTTTTATTTCTTGCTATACTTTAATTATGAATAAAAATCCATTAGTCAAAGTCATTCAGGGTAGTTATTTTTTCTTACTTAAAACGATGAATTATGAGGAATATACTTATTTTTATCATGAAAACAGTTAGAAATTATTATTTTTTCTCCTTCATGTAGTTTCAAAACCAAGGTGTAAACGGACCCTTCACGAAGCCGTCAACAATGAATTCTGTTTAATATTCTGCATTGAATAGTACGGGGGTCCTGTAAGTATTTTTAGCAATGTTATAACATAAAAAATTTAGAAAAAAAATAACTTGTGTAAAAGTTGTTGGAACTTTGACCCTCAATAACTCCGTAACTAGAAGGTTTCCAAGTAAAGTCTAGAACAAATAAATGATAGGGAAAGCGTTAAGGGTACTTTTACACCGTTCATTTCCAACATCCAACGAAAACACTACAAAATTTTGAAAATTAAGAGTTCTTTACTGATGAATTTCGCTGGGACCCTCCAAATTTCTGTGGATCCCCACTGGTGATTTTAGCTTACAGGAGATACAATGGTATGGGACCAGTGTTATGGGATGGACTAGAAGTATTTTTTTACAGACCTAAATGTATTTTATATTATTTTAAATCTTAAGGCCGGCCTAGAAAGAGGTGGTGAGATGATTTAAACGCGCATTACGAAGGCTGGTTCGAGGTGGCGTAGGAGAAGAGTACCTGGAAGGACATGGGGGAGGCTTACACCGAGGAGTGGGACTTACAAGGCTATTGAAAAAATAAAAATTATGAATAAAAAAATTAATGAAAAATTAATGTAAATGAAAAAATGTAAATAAAAAAGTTAAGAACTGAAGTGTAATTGTAAATGTATATGCGTAGTGTAATGTAATATGTGTGTGTATATGTAATGTAAGTATTTATGTGTGTTAATGTTGTAATGTGAAATTTATGTGTGTTGAATGTGAATGTATGAAAAATGTATGTATGTGTGTGAATGATTCTATCCTTTAACTCTACTATCAACACAATACCTAACTAACGAGACATCTAATCAGAGATACTAGGAAGTTTTACTTAAACATTTCTCGGGTTGGGTCGACGATAAACAGGGCAATAAAGATCTTTGTGTTACTCCGGGTCATACGTAAACATATATTCCGGTTGCGTCACGAAGAGACATAATATATGTAGTCGGAGGAGTATATTTGATAGCAATGTCTGACGTAAAGTAGTTCAAGCTTCGGGGCTTTAAACTGTAATGGTCGTAAAATTGAATAGTAAATCTTGACACTAGTACAGGTAAATAGGGAGATATAACGCTTGTTATCTCGACAGGCATAGGTAGAAGAATGGAGTTCCAAATTGGACCAGTTAAAATTTCTGTTGTTTGTGTGAATTGTTTTAAAGCTTATGACAAGCCTTTTAGCAGTTATAGACCGACCGCTTTAATGAGTCCTCCGCCTTGTCTCATCAAAGGCCACAGTAGCGTCCACAAAGTCCTAACAATATTTCACAGGTTATTTGCTTTAAAATAACAATAATCCACGCAGGTAATACGATACTAATTTAACCACTACGTGATCGGTTGATAACGTATTGGTTAAATTAGTAAATTTAAATATTCCATGAAATATTAAATTAGGAATATTCCATTTAAATTGATACTTTCGCCAGGACTCATTAAAGCGGTTGGTCTATAGTAAGTATTTTTCTAATGAAAACGTCAAACCAGAAGACCAAACCTACCGCACGGTTAGCTGGGGCTTGTATCAGCATTAAAAGTATCTGAATGTAAAGAAGAAATGAAAGTGTATAGAAGAAACGTAAGTACGAAGCAAAAAGGTAACATCTTAGTGTAATAATTATACAGATAAGGTACCCTACATCAGCCTTATTTATAAACATTAACAAGTTCGCTACCTCATTAGTCAACTGCTGAGATGAGGTCCTGGATTCTTGGGTCGGGCAAAGTGTTATTGGGTTCTCAGTAGCAGTCATGGATTCTTTATTTGTGCCCGGTTTATGGCAATAGGCTCGCCCCCTATTACATAGGACTTAAACATAACTGGCGAAATGTGGGTGTACTATTAGGTACACCTCTGCCTAACCCTTCGGGGATTACAGCCGTGATGTTGTGTTATGATAAGTTTACCAAAAAAACGATTTTATTTCATTTCCCTGAAGCGTAAAAAGCACACAATAATAAGACCAGTTACCAGTATCGTACACAATAATTGTTTGCCTGCGTACTTAAATCTTCAGCCTACACAGACCCGCTTAGTGGATTACAGCCCACTCCCTCTCGCAAAGAGGAGGCTCTGAGTAGGAGGAATAATGTGGACTGATAATGTTATACAGTTGTTAAATCAGTGTCGTGTACTTTATTTTTCTTTTTACGCTCTGGATTGACTGATCAAGTTGGTGGTCGTTTGCTTTGAGAACATTTTGCTTTACTATAAACATTGCAGGCGATAACTTCTTCTTCCTTTATCGTGTGGTTAGTGCGTAACTGGAGTCAGTTTTCATGCCACCCATGGACTTCTGACTTGGCTTTACATGTCGTCGAGAAATATCTCTCAGGCACCATACTGGTTTCCTCACAATATTTTCCTTCGCCGAAACAAGTGATAATTACAAAATAGGCCCATGAAAAAGAGGTCTTGGGTTCGAACTCGAGACCTATGACTTGGTGTTGGCAGTCTGACGGTCTCATCACTAGACTATCACTGCTACCATCAGTTTAATAACTATCGGGCGTTATTTAGTGGCGGAAATCTTTAAATTGAAATAAAACACAGAAAAATGGTTTTAATATCCATTAGAAATGGCTTTATTTGACTGATAATTTTATGCCAATTATGTGTCAATATGATTTCGGGCATATGGCTTCCACGGCTGGCGCACACATAGCGTAGTCTGAGGGTCCAATTTCCACACATTTTTCGCAGTTACTCAGGCTGTAATCCATGGACAAAGCTGAAAAAAACAGATGTGACGATGGATTTTACCAACTCCAATTTACTTTAAACTGAAGAACGCATAGCAGCTTGATAGCAGAAATAGGCAGAGTTGTAAATAATAGTACACCCACATTTCACCAGTTCTGTTTAAATTCCATGTAATGGAGGCGAGCCTATTCCCATCAACCAGGCATAAACCCAAACTCTTTGGCTGCTATTGAGAAAATCTGAACGGAAAAACCCAATACACTTTACCAGACCTGAGAATCAATGCCAGGGCCTCAGGCTCAGCAGTCGCGCTTGCGACAACTAGGCTAAGGAGGCGAACTTTCTGTACTATTTATGAAATGAAACAATTTATTATATTCAAGTTCTCTTTCAACGAACTGTTTTTAGTAACAATTGTCTATGGGCGAGTTAATAATACATAATTGTTAAGTCGACTGGATGAAAAGGTCACTTTCATATTTGTAGATAAGGAAAGGTCTCTTGACTTGTCACGAAAGATATAAGTAAGTTATTGTTTTGGGTTATTTGACGAAAATATAGCTTGGCCAAGTTTCTTCTATCACCAGCACTACTCATCACGCCTGTAATCCCCGACGGGTTACAGAGATGTACCTAATACGTGTAGTACATCCACATTTCGCCAGTTATGTTTTTTTAAATCCATGCACTAGGTGGCGAGCCTATTGCCATCCACTAGGCACAAATCAAAACTATGTGACTGCTACTGAGAAATTCCTGCCGGAAAAACTCAATACTAAACTAGACCAAACAAGGCAGTTTCTTCTACTACGTGATGTAACAGCGAGCAAAAATTCTATTGGGAAATGTTGACATGTGGAGGTTAACAGTGAAGTAACTGAAGGAAATTAAATAGAAGCAAAGAAAAAAAGGAAATAATAATTCGAAAGTCTTTCAAATTATTATTATTTTTCCAAAAAAAAAATATTTTTTAGTACTAATTTTTTCTGATGAAACAAAGCAAATGCGTCGAGCTTCGCTTAAATTATGTAAGTCTCGTTTCGCCTGTTTTGTCTTTTCTACACACTGTGTCTACATTTCTAATCCAACTTTCCTCTCACAGGTCTGCTGGAAGAAATTTCTTATGAAATAAGCAGTACTTTGTGCTCTTTCATCTTAATGTAATGTCCTGTTAAGTATTTTGTTCGTAGTATTAGCTAGTACGTTGAAAAGAACCGAAGATTGCAAAGCAAATCTAGAAAATAACATTGGGAAAGCGTCAAATTGACAATAAACCTGACCTTAAAGATCATGATCATCCATATTATGTCACACAAAAAACAACACACAAACATTAAAACGTACATAAAATAAAATATAAGAACAACTACACCACAAGAGCTGTACAAGAAATATGTATAATAAATACCGATATTATCGTTCCAAGGCGTATTTCTATCCCTCAAGCCGTAAAAACGTTCGCTGTCGGTGACATTATTGACGATTTAAAAAGATTAATAAAATAGTAAATACGTAACAAAGAATAATACCTACAGAAGGTCAACTTCAAAAAAACAAGTGAAGACAATCACACGCATACATACATAGACGTACACGTAGATAAATATGTACGCACGTCGACCAGTCAAGCTGTTCAAACCAAATTAAGCTGATTTGTCATTGCAAGGGAAGCTCAGTCAAAGCGAGGTCAGGGTATACTGGATATGTATAGCTTGATGTGCTGCCGTGTGTACGGCAATCTCAGTAGCATTACTTTGAACACAACAAATGGATTCGAAATGAAATTTCAGAAAAGAACTGTAGTTATCGACACAGCTTGCAGAAGTAGCAAGCTGAAGTGGCAGTGCGCTGGCCATGTCTGTCAAAAGACCAATAGACGGTGGGCAGACGAATCCTGTAATGGAGACCGGGTACCGGCGCAAGCGTATCATGAATCACCCCCAGCTAGATGGAACTACGAAAAGAACCTTAGTCAGACAACTAGATGCGGAATACGAACGATAGAGTATTATAGCACAGCTTAAGAGAGATATATGTCCAGCTACGGACTGCAATAGACCAAGTTGATTGATTAATTAAAATATCTTTAACCTTTTGGACGCCGAAGCATAAAGGCACGCGCGTGCCCTCCACGCCAAGCCAAAATTTCTCGGCAAAAACCTACATAAACTATTTAATTGTTTATTTCGTGTAGGTGTCCAGGGCACGCGCTTGCATGTCACGTAAATGTGACAATGGCGTTCAAAAGGTTATACAATTATTACTTACTAAAGATTTAAGTACTGGCTTTTGAGTTAGGTTCTGTAACATCATCTTGTAATAGCTTGAGCTCTCTATACTTGAAGCTTATCTATGTGTGCGCGTGTTTTAGCTCGTGATATGGATCTGACCTTCTGTTTGCCGTTTTTGTGTCCACAGTCTCGAGGAGTTTTACTATAATGTGCTTACGGGCGTGTGTATAACTGCTGTAGAAACATTGGAACTGGCTGATATAGCGGTATGTTTAATCAAATAAATGGACTCCGAAGGAAAAGGACATTTATCGTCTATCGGCCAGTAGGTTGATACTATTCTGTGTAATCAGTACGAACTTTCTTTTTGTTTACATTAGAGCTAAGTGATTTTCCTCTGGTGTTATTTGGTTGCTTCTGTAATCCCTTTTTGAATGCAGTAGTTAAATGTTTTTACATAACCAGCCTTAAATGTCTTGATTTAGGCATTTTTTTTGCGAGATGACCGGACTCAATGCGGAGTGATGTATCATGTCTTTTGGTTCTATGTAGGATCGGTTTTCTTCAACGTTTTGAGGGCAGTGATCAAGAAATAAATCGAAACTCTTTCTCGACAATACCATTACCAGACATAAATCATCATGTTGCTCACATTAACACGAAAGCCATAATTTAGCACTACACTATAAGCTCGACAAATTAATTGTAAATCTCAATACCATAGCTGCTTAATAAAACATCTTATATATTTATCTGAATAACATTACGCGTATTACTGAAAAGAGCACCGATTCCAGGCTAAGGTGATACGGACATGTTATGCGTAGACTCGAGGACCACATCGTGAAAAAGTGCCGTTCCATGGCTACAAAAAAAGAGAAGGAGAGGCAGACCGCAAACAACCCGAATGACAAATGTCTGGACGGTCATGCAAAAGTTTGGCCTTATCGATGATGATACTTACCAGCGAAGTGAGTGGCGCTGCAGGATTAAGAAAGTCGACCCCGCGTAACTCGAAGAGACGAAGGCAAATAAGAAGTTTACCTGAGTAACAATACATTATGTAGCTATTTACATCGTAAGAACACATGACTATTATAATTTTCTTCTACCCCTTAACATCACAACCGTCACAAACCCACCCATCTGCGAATATTAATAAACACACACAACAAGCCCGATATCATACATACGTTTATATATATCCTTTATTTATTTTACACTCTGGTTCTCAACGTTTTGTACGCACCTAACATATTTTGAATAAAGGTACCAGAGGGCTTAGACCACTGAGAATTGCTCTTTAAAGCTTTCGTATTTCTACACAGACTTTCAATAGTATTGAAATAAGATTTTTGTTAGCCGTTTTTTTTGTCAATCTAATACCTACTTATTTTAACTTTTCTGTCATCGTTATCGTCAGTGATCGCTGATATAATGTTATTTTACACAAGCTCTCAGATGTGCAAGCAATTTTATTTATGTTTTATTTTAAAATTTAAATATGTAGGTACTAGGAATTAACGGAACGAATGGAGCCTCAAGATAAAGGAAACCATTCCACGGAAAAGAAAGCCCAATAATGAAGAAGACTGTAATTCAAAATCTACGTAAGTAACGTGATATTTTAAACAATAATACAAGACAAGAAACATTTGAGAGCCACTGATCCAATTCATAGAGGGAACCGTATTTTATGCTTTGTCAAAATACGAGGAACTTGCGCAAATATTGCTAAGGGGCTTAATTGCATACGGAGGTATTATTTGCTACAAGTTAATATTAGTTGGTAATAGATTATACACTCATTGACTGAGATGGGAATGCTAAGGGGGTGATGTTACGCGAATGGATGAAAAAAGAAATGAGTAGATAAAAGGAAGTCTGAAAGTGGCGCCGCCGGTGACTGAAAAGTTTTGTGGTAATCAGTTGTCGTGGTATGGGCATGTGATTCGGAGGAATGAGGAAAATGTAGTGAGGAAAGTTTTGAGTATGAACTTGGATGGGTATAAGAGTAGAGGAAGACAAAAGAAACGATTGATGAACTGCGTGAAGGATGCGTAGAGGAAGAAAGGACGAGTAATAGATAATTAATAGATAGTTTTATGTCGTAAAAGATGACTAAAAGCTAATACAGTTATTAATCAATGAAAAAAATAAACAAAATCATGAAGAAAATCAATTAAAAAAGTGAACCTTGGCAATGGCGATTTCATGGACGAAGAAAATTCGGTGGATTAAGTAGAGCAACCGATCTGTTTTGTTTAATTATGGTGTGATAATATTTATAAGACTCTCTAGTATTGATAATGTTGACGGTCCGATTTATTTTTGCAGCATTTTTAAGGTTTTAGACACGAATTCGACATAATATCGCCAGACAGTGGACCTTTGTTCAATCTTAAACGTTGCATTGAAACATTGCTCAAACTAAAAAGAATATAAACTGATATTGTCGGTCGGTTATTGGTTGACTGGTAGAAAATGCCTATGGCATTAAGTCCGCCTCTGTACTTCTGTGCTTGAAGTCTTAAATAAATAAATAAATATTATAAACTTAACTATCCATAGCAAAAGCACCTTTATCACAATAACACAAAGAGAACAAACCAACATAGTGCACATAGCCGACCAAACTCTACGGTTGCGTAAAAGGAATTCCACGTATCGCATACCAAAGGTAGTAGGTACATATAAAGGTATATTAATACAACATTATATATGTATCATAGGTACAGAAGTTCGGCTTTATAAAATGATGGAGAATGCATGCACAATTGTACATAGATACGCTTCAGATATACGGTGTTTTCAAGTGTATTGTGACTGGAATTGATAGTATTTAAAACTAGCTGTGCCTTGCGACTTATGCTCGCGTGAAATGATTATAAAAAAATATTTCCCTTTTCGAATCGGATTTCGTTAACAATTTCAATGGTTTAATTTTTTTTACACGAAACCATAATTCTTTTTGATAAAAGTAGCCTAAGTTAGTCCTTATAACATCAGCTATATGCCAGTAAATGTTCCGTCAAAATAGGTCCAGACGTTGGAGATGAGCCGGAACAAACAGACATACAAAATTTAAAAAAATTGTGTTTTCTTTATAAGTAACGTAAATATATTAAATACATTCATAGTGCATTCAGTAAAAGATGTTATTTTGAAACTACAGACTCTTAAATTTTATTTATTGCTATAGATAATTTAAAATAAAAAGTGTAATGTACCGAACGAACGAAGCCGAAAGGCACTTTGTCCCCGTCATTGTTTTCTTATTACGGAGATATTGAGGGTCAAAGTTCCAACTTTTTCATAAGTTTTTTTTAATAAATATAAGGTTTTAATGTTTTTAACTTTATTTTAAATAACTCCACGACCTCCGTACTATTCAATGCATCCACCGGCTCAGTGTTTTGAGTGCGTTACATTGAGTCCTATCTTAAAAACCCACCCTAGAAACCTTTGACTTTGTAAAGGGTCCGTTTACACCTTGTACTGTTGCTTCAGAACACGTCACTTCCGAGGCGTGGTTGAGGTCAGGAGACTGTATGTTATAAGGCACAAAGGACAGAATAGAATGTAAACCATAGTTTGTGGCACAGCTCCACTTCCACAATTTGCTGCCCTTCCGTCAAGGTTATTCGATGTTGGAGTTTTATCTTTCCACTTGGGTTCGGTAACTGTGTAGAGATCACATTACGTATGCACCTATGTGAGCGTGCGCCTGTATTCGTTAGTCTTGTGGAGTCGACCTTCTGTATCTATCTATTCCGTGACAGATATCCACGGTTAATAAAAACCTTCGCGCCTCAGGCTGTGTTTTTATGCTTTCGTTCTGCGGTACTGTAACAAACTTTTATTTGAAAGACCGTAAATACACAATCGACTTGTAAGTTCCCACTGCTGGGACAAAGAACTTCTCTCTATGAGACGGAGTGAGCTGTAAGGTGTAATCCAACACGCGGGCTCAGTGAGGGTTGGTGCGTAACACATGTTATTATATCTTTTTTTTTTTTGTTATCCCTTGTTGTCCCACTTCTGAGCCTTCTGAGCAAAAGCGTCCCCCCATTCCTTCCACATCTCACGGTGGTGTACATCTTCTCGCCAATTCGAGAGGAAACCATCCAAGATATCCCGCCATCTTCTCTTCAGTCTACCGCGACCCTACCTACCTATTTTACCTCGTTCATTCAAAAACATGATATCAAAATATACGTCGTTGTAATACATTTACCTCGATTCGATATAAAGTAAACCGTATTGATCGAACATTTGTTTACATTGTTTACCCAATCTGTCAACGGTGTTCACTGTTCAGACAGTACAGGAAAACGACGCCGACGTAAAGAAACTCGTGCCCTCATAACAAATTGAGCATTTTATTGGATTAAATATGTAGTACAATCACCTGAAAATGTCAATGAGTGCTGTTACATTTCTTAGAGGAAAAATAATTAAATTTGAACGGATGGAAGGGGAGTTAGTAAGCTAGGGTTAGGTATTAATGTGCGTAAAAAAATAAAATTAAGCTACTAAAAACTGTTAATATTTTATTTTTGGCCATGTCTGCCGCATGGCGGCTAGCTGTGGGCCAAAAACACGATGTGGAGCCCTGATACAGATAGAAGACGACGCGGTAGACCTCGCAGGAGATGGTGGGACGAGCTGGACAGAACCAACGACCAGTGGTCCACATTTGGAAGTCATGGGGAGCAGTGCCAGAGCAATGCCCAGCAGTGGGAATAGGCACAGCAGTTACAAAAATTTTAGTTTTACCAATGTAAATATTCGTATGCCGCGTCTAGCAGCAGATATGTCCTGAACCATGATATTTTTATTTAACAACTTTGTGCCTACCGTATCCTACGAATAAATGTCTTTGTCTTTGATCTCACAAAAAATGCAAACAGAAGTGGCAATAAGCGGGCTATATGGATCGTTGGGCTAGACTTTTTCTTGAGTGGAGACCGCGAATCGGCAAGCATATGGTGAAACGCCCTCAAACTAGGTGGAGCGATGATCTCCGCAGGGAGGCTGGTAGCAGCTGGACGAGAGTGGCCGAGAATCGAGCTAAGTGGCGTTTAATTGGAGAGGCCTTTTTCCAGTAGTAGGTTGCTGTGCTTGTGAAGACGGAAGGCGTGACCAAGACCTCAGAACGGTGACAGGGACAGAGTGATTTCGGAAGGCGAATCAGGTATTGTGGCGCAGCGAGAGACGCCAATGGTCAAGTAGTGAATCGGCGAAATTGGATGGTGTAAAAAATGATTGGACAATAATAAAAATAAATTGAACAAAAATCAAAACAGCAATCAAATAATCAGTGGTAAGTCTAGTAAAAAGTAAAATATGGCTGTGTACTAAATATGTAATAACTTGACAAAACTGAGCAATACATACACGTACGTATACATTAAATAAATGTAAAATTTCGAGTGAAATCACCTAAACTTTGCAGTCAATTACAGAAGAGTCAAATCCTATAAATAGACTTTCTATTAATACTTGTAACATGAGATCCAATGGATTTTCACTCAAACCAAGTTACTTATGGTCCCTTAAATCCAAAACTTCTCCATAAAATACTTGAACATGTTTAATCCTACGCCAAAAATTAAGTTTCCTAAGCCATTACGTTCATATACTTAGCTAAGAGTTCCCTTTTTTGGCAGAATTCTTCAGCTTTATTGGGCTATTCAAACGCCCTCAGGAGTAACTCAAAAAGTTCGGCGAAGCAAAGAAAACTTACGAGTTACTTGAACGGGCAAAACGTTCTATAATAATGTTTCATATTTTATTTGGTAAGTGCAGAAATATTGGGTGAAGCCAATATATTTTTTTGGGTACTTTATTTTATGTCATGTAGTAACTTTTTAACTTTGAATTGAAGGGGAGTTTTTCTATCAAGCCTTTTTTCTGTTCAGTGAATAAATTCGCTAGAGTTATTCTGAAGATGTGTTTGTGCACGGTATAGGCGATTTTATATTATGGTTATGATGTGTGTGTGTTCAGTTACGAGCACTTATATGTAGGTATGCACTTTAAAACGCAAATAAAAAGTACAAATCACAGCAGTAGGGGAAACCTTTACTTTTAAAAGCCAAGTATTACATACGAATAGTATTGACCGGAGCTTTTCATGATTTAAATAAATTGATCAGATGCAAATAACAATAATATAATTGTGCATTGTTTAGACCAGATATAATAATTATGTACATGATTTAGTATTATCTCTGTGAAGTATTTTTTCTTTCATTATTTAAGCACACATAATAATGTGTATAGGCAGACTGAATGCCGTTGAAATTTTCTACCTGTTAACCTTTCAGTGATGCAGGGACCAAACTTATTTTTTCGATGAGCTGTTGTAGTAGGGTTTCTCGATAAACTTTACACCACGTTTCCCTCATAGATTTGTGATCGTCGTTCGTTATTATTATGACAGCCCTCTGATCCGCATTCCTCAATGGAATCTCGGCATCATCCTGTAATCCCTTTTTCGCGTTAAAAGACACGCACCGTTCGAGGGAGGGGTTTTCTTTCAAGGGATCCTCGTGACTTGGATTAAGGATGAACTACTACAAATACATTAAATTCCCGAACTTTCCTTGTTTGTGCTGCGCTTAGCTCGTTTTGGTATAATCTGGCAATTTTGGTTCGCAAAATTATTGGAATATTAAATGTTTATTGCTGCATAGAATTTAGTTCAGTCATCTCATTTTGTAGTTTTATAAGTTTGAGCCATTTGAGGTTGAATCAGTTTAGGCTATGAGGGCTGACTGCTCATAGAGGAAAGGAACCATTTCTTTATTTTAAAATATAAATAAATTTGCATTCAAAGATTTTCGAACACACTCGGTAATCGAACCGGCAAAAATTTCAAAAAAATAACATGCTGTAATTTTATGGCTTCAATCGATAGGGTCAATCATAAGGATCAAATCTCTCTATCAAACATGATAAGTTAAATGAAAGGAAAACCATGGAATAAAATATATACAGATATTTGAGCAGATCATTGAGATCATACCAGTATGTAAAAGGTCCATTGTTGCATAGAATATAGTCGCATTTTCGCAGTTAGATTTTATTATTACCGGTGTTCAATTTGTACTCATATAATCAGGTTTGCAACGAGCTTCTATTTAAAATAAAATTTAATTTATCTTTGCAATTTATCTTCTAATTTAGATTTCAACGAGCTATTTAATTGGCTCTAGTGGCACTTTATTATGTTCTGTTAATTTATGGTTTTAATTGTATTTCATAATTGAACAACAATGTCAAACTTTGCATAGCAGAAATTAAACGAGTATCAGAAACTTTTGTGGGTCGACATTAAAAAATATTCCAAAAAACCCTACCGCCACGTTATTTTTTAAACGTTGCCACACACAAGGATTTTTTCTTGTCTCGTGGGTACTTTCTAGGGTTAGGCTTAAAAATTTATCGCAAAAGTCCCCGAACAGTATATTACACTTCCTCATGCCTATTATTTATAAAAAGCGTAGAAGTCTACATAACAAAATATCAAGCTAGTAATCCCCGAAGGGTTAGGCAGAGGTGTACCTAATCGTACACCCACATTTCGACAGTTACGTTTAAGTCCCATGTCATAGAGGGCGAGCCAAGACAAGAAAGAAATCCAGACTCCGTAGCTGCTAATGAAAAATTCCTGATGAAAAAACCGAATAACAATTTGCCCGACCCCGGAATCGAACTCAGGACTTCATGCTCATCAATCGCGATTGTGACCACTAGAGCAACATAGAAGTGTATTTCCCTAAAAATCTCTCAGATTTTATGAATAGTTGTTCTAATGTTATTGACAAAACAGAGGTTTCCACCTACATAAATGTAAAAAGTCTATCTGTATTGAACAAAAACAGAACTTTATAGCTCCATCGAGGACACTAAGTCAGAGTCAACAAACAAAAACCCCGACACAAACAACAAAACTAGACAAGAACATTCTAGAATAAAACTATCTGCGGTCTAATTCATCGCGCACTATTAGCCAGCAAATGTGACCACCATTACCCATAGCCCCCATCTATAAAACTGTCACCGCTTCAAGCGGATTTTACTAAACACACACAGCAAACACCACGAATGTTAAACATAAATATTGGGGCACTGTAAATCTAGGTTACATTCACAATAAAACCCAGACTCCTGGGCGTCGTAAATTCAGTCAGTCAAAATTTAGTCTGAATAAGCGAAACTTAGAAATCATGGATGAGGACAGCTTTGGTATGGAAGAAGATTCAAGTGTTGTGCATAATAAGACACTTCCAAGATTTTACGGCACTTATGAAGCAGTAAAAGAAAGGCATGTAATTGGCTGACTCGAAGAAATTATATTACGGAACTTGTAGAATATGACTTCTTGGAAATCAAGCTTTTAAATGAGAATTCGACTTCAAAGTGTAGCATTTCAGACTAAACATAAGGTGTAGGTAATATTTGATAATGATGGTGATTCAAATTCCATATTTTATTAGTTTTCCAGTAAGAAGCCTGTTTTTATCACCCACCGTGTACCTAAAATTCAGTAACACCATTCAACTAAAAATATAATCTGGACATTAGATTCCCAGATTAATTTTCACAATTAGTTCTGGATATGGAAGTGTTTCATTGAATATTACCGGGTACTAACCAATTCCGTTCGATATCAGATTTTCTATCGTTCCCCTGGCAATCCAATTATTTTCTAATTATAATTTCAATGAGGTGTTACCATCTTTGGAATATTTTATGTTGGAAGTCGTCGACGTTTCGACCTTCGCTTTCAACCTAAACGTTGACTGCAAACCACATGGTATGGCTATACCTTATTATCATCATCATCATTTCAGCCGAAAGACGTCCACTGCTGGACATAGGCCTCCCCCAAGTGTCGCCACATTGACCGGTCCCGTGCGACTCGCATCCAGCGGATCCCTGCAACCTTCACCAGGGTCATCGGTCCACCTAGTGAGAGGCCTTCCAACGCAACGTCTTCCAGTTCGCGGTCGCCACTCCAGAACTTTTCAGCCCCATCGGCCATCCGTTCTGCGTGCAATGTGCCCTGCCCACTGCCACTTAAGTTTGGCTATTCTTCCTTACCTACTACCTATACCTTACTATATTTGTTTTCTTTTTCTTTTCATATCTTTGTGTGTTTCCTTCCCTTTTTATTCCGGATTACTACAAATTTTCTTAGAGCCTAGTCTTACGTTGCTACGTTTACGACTTAGATGGTCCAAGTTTTGAGATGTCAGCAATTTTGTGAAAAAGCTATGAATCCTTCAGCTCCAAGAAAGAAAGAAAACGTAAAAAAAGAAAGAAAGAAAGGAAAGGGTAATAAGAAATTATAGGTGTTAGATCAAAAAAAAGATGCCGGCTATGAAAAATTGTGTCATCACTAACTACTTGAGTTTTGTCACCTCTAGTTGTCGTAGTCCTATATTTATCGTGGTCTAGTTTCTTCTTTTATTTTTATGAAATGCAAAAAAAAAATCTTTGAAAAAACTCAACACATAAAACAGACATCTTATTCTGTAAAATTTCTATCACTTAATCCACTAGTTCACCCAAACAACCCACACAAAATGTCTTACTTACGTGCGGACTGTCATAAATTACTTCCAAAGGACAGAGACTGGGAGATTGGCGAAGCGTCAAACCGGAATAATTCCTCAAGGAATACGGATGTGAGGGATTTTCAACTACTGGATTGATTAGTAATAGATGGGTAAACGTGTGAAAGGAAGGTAGTACGTGTTTTGATGATTGAATTTGTTGTGGGTTAGTTATGAGGGTAGTAAATGACTATTGACGACATGACGACTGCTTGGGTAGGTCTATTCGCCGTAACGGCTCTATGATACCGATAAAAACGAAAGAAACTCACGAAACTCTACACTCTCTTCACGAAAGAGTTTTGTCACAATAATATCATGTGTAACAAAACTCAAAAACCCATATTTGTGGAAAGTCGACAGTTGGACTATGTTCATGAATACATAATTATAAGGCAAACAAATATCTTTCTCAAAATCAAGACTGCACCGTGACGAAATAAAGAGACGTATTAAAATGACATGGAACAAGTTCTGGAGCCACGAAGAAGTTCTAAAATCTGTTTTACCTTTAAGATTAAAAAAGAAAGTCCTAGACTTTTTACCTTGCCTCTCATATTCTTCATTTCGATTCGTCATCTTATGTAATTAATTATCTTTCTAAGAAGACCCAGATGATATATCTTACTAAAATCAACACGTATAATCCTTGTTAATTAGTACCGAGCTAGCTAAGTATTTGCTACAAATATAGTTAAAATGTACATTACTACTTACCCCTACATTACTTTTCAAAGAAACCTATTAAGTTTGAATAAATGATTCTCCCACACAAGCTCATGGAAATGCGTTATTAATGTGATGAACTTTTTGTATTCTTACTCATGCCAGCAATTTTATTATATGTTATCCTTTTCGTTGGTCGAGTGATTCCAAGGTCGGGCATAGTGTTATCAGGTTTTTCCATCAGGTATATCTCAGTAGCAGCCATGGAGTCTGTTTTTGTGCCCTGATGATGGCAATAGGCTCACCCCTCATTACATGGGACTTAACATGATTGCGAAATGTGAGTGTATTATTAGGTACACCTCTTACCCTTCGGATTTTGATAACCTGTGCCTTGGAAATCAAATCTTAGTGAAACAACAAAAACCAATTCACGACCGAATTGTTTTTTTTTTCTTCTATAGCATTGTTTTTTTTAAACTACGCAACGGATTATGAAACTGTTATAAGATCAAAATAATAAAAAAATAAATCCACAGCCTACCAAATACATCAAAAACAGTACCACCACACGACCACACAAAACAAACCAACAAGATTACTAGCTAGACAATAGCGAACAACAATAAAACATACATAAAACGAAACTAGTGCAGAAACTGTGCCCGTAATAAATCGTATTATGTTCGCATAGTCTATATTATCAAACATATGCCCGTGTATAGTCTAACACGATTATATCGGAGACACGTGTCAGGTTGGTAGACTGCAGTAGCGAGGAGCAGAAATAGTTGGTTGTGGTAATTGAATTGGGGATGGTAATTTTGTGCGATCGTATTTTAGAGCTGTTTTAAAAGTTAAAGTAGATATTTTGTTATGTTCCTGTTATTGATCAGAAAGACAGAACAGGATACATCATTGGTCTAGTGATCGCAAGTACTACTGTTGAGCATAAGGTCCTAGGTTTGGTGCCCAAGTAGGGCAAAGCGCTATTGGTTTTTTCATTTGCAATTTCTCAGTGGCAGCCTGGAATCTGCAAGATTTTCCCCCATTTACAGCGCACTTAAACAAAACTGATGATAGATGTGTTTACACTTCTGCATAACCCTTAGGTGAAACTTGAGGTGGTGTGTGTTAGAACAGAGTCTGATCATCAGATAATCAGACAGACCAACTTTCAACCCAAACGCTGTAATAATTTGAATTAGTCAACGAATCGCACGTTTCAGCGGAATGATGTAGCAAACATCAACAAGATTATTGTTTCGTTGCCGATTAAACAGTTAGGTACTCACGATAATGTCAACTGTACAACAACAACTATAAGAGACCACTGAAAATGAGATATTCCATCCAGAGCACACAAAATCAGAGCACACTTTTAAGAACATGAAATGTATTCCACAAAGCGTACACTTAGAGAGGGCATTGATTTTGATGGAAAATAGTGTAAATAAGTGTAAGTAGCGTGTGCGTGAGTGTGTTGTGTCTGTGTGTGTCTTTGTTTGTGTAGTGTGTATGTCTGTTTGGTGTGTGTGAGTGTATGCGTGTGTGGTGGTCGGTGTGTAGTATTGTGTAGTGTATGTCTGTGTGTAGTTTAAAAAAGTTTGAGGGCTCTCCTTTTGTGTGCTCTGGATGTAATACCACCTGAAAATGCTCTAAGACTTAATAATTTTGACAGCAATCCCTTCACATGGAATACTGCCATGATTTTTTAATGCATATTTATTTGCTTGCACTTTCTTAGATTAACTGATTCCTATGGCCCACTATTAATAATAGTTGGTGGCAAAAGCTTTGACCAACATCAGACATGTTCTGACCATAGCTAGAGCAGAGGTTATATCGAAATTCTTTGCATTGTATATCAAAATATGCGAGTATTTGTTGATGAAATTGTTTTATTCGATCGAGGGACAACGTATATATGAAACATTCGAATAAAAACCAGAATGCAAAATAGAAACAAAAAAGTTTCATTGGACATAACAGCTTTTGAAAATACCAACAACCAATGTTACAAATAGCTTTCCTCTCACGATAAATTCTTGATCCTCAACTCTTTGATACGGTTTAGAATGTGAAAACTTTTTTTTTTTTTTGGATGGGAAATCATCAAGTGACCCCCCCCCCCCCCCCCCACTCTGGGCGGAGCGGAAGGGAGTGTCAGACTTGTACTGACTAAAACCCATCCATGTTCCTTCTTTGCCCTTTGTGTTCCAGGGCCACGGTGTCTCTTTCGAACAATCCCGCAGCTCTGGCAGGCATCGGCCCATGCGGACCCCTACTCGGTTGCTGACATCTCTTTGAGGCGCGCGTGGAACACGAACGCGCCGTCGACACGGCCTGTCGTCATAAGACGACGTCTCTTTCGAACAGTCCCAATGTGAAAACTTTCAACTACAAAATTGCTGACATTTTTTTAAAATCTGTCTAATATTAGATTCTTTGTTGGAATGCTACTAGCATTATTTATAAAATCCTCAGTGCCATTGCCGGTCATTGTCAGCCATTGAAGGCCATTGCCGTCCACTTGCGGGCAAGTACTGCGGAGTGGCTATTTTAAAGAATGTTTCGAGTTCAAAGTGCGAGTGGTCGTACCGAACACGTCTCTTCGCTTCAGTGGCCAAGCTGAGTTTTATGTGTGACTTTAACACTTTACACATCTAGGATTAGATGTGTGGGAATTCTGGGGTATGATTACTTAATTCCAAAGAATAAAATAAGGTTAAGACGCCACTCACTAAGAATCACATAATTTTTTGGTGAAGAAAAATAGCAGTATCAATAATAAAGGTACTTCATTGTGCCGGTAGTCGTATCAGCCCATGGCTTAATTGCCAAGGGCCTCAATCAATACCTGACGAGGCTCTCGTTAGGCAGCTGGATTAAGAGGCTTGATTCAGAAGGTGGAACTCCTGGATACGTATCGTATT
Source organism: Noctua janthe (assembly GCA_910589295.1). Lineage (NCBI taxonomy): Eukaryota > Metazoa > Arthropoda > Insecta > Lepidoptera > Noctuidae > Noctua > Noctua janthe. Next base: position 2,201,011 of record OU342556.1, on the reverse strand, counting down.
GTTAGGAGGTTCCTCTCTCTGGAGCCCTAGACGCCGGTGGCTTGAACCCTGTTCCCGATGGGCTAAATTTTTTTTAATATTTTTATAATGTTTTATAAAGGAATATTTAAAAATTTATGAAATTTGTTTTCGGAGCTCGAACGCCGGCTCGCTTCACTTTTCTGCCTATATAGTTGGCAAATTCAGGATGAATTAGAACATACGAAAGTTCCACATCACAATATAACGTGACACTATAATCTCCGTGGGGTTAGAGAGAGGAGTACCTAAAGTACTTAAACCCACATATTGCTAGTTAATTTTAAAACCAATCCGTGTTATAAAGGGCGAGCCTATTGTCATCAACTGGGCACAACCCCAGATATCGAGCTTCTAATGAGAAATAGACGAAGGATTCGCAGTAACACTTTGCCTTAGTAATTGGACCCAAAACCTTAGTAAAAACTGCTACTAGCTAAACCAACTAAAATAACTAATACTTAGTAAAGATTTTTGAAGCAGAAGTTCAAAAAACTGCTAAATCATTATCTTCGGTACACTCCGGCTAACACAATCTGAACGAATCCCGAAGCAGCAACGAGACAATAATTCACTCAGATCGTTCCAGTAGACTTGCTTCCAGTAAAAGTACTGGAAAGCTAGTTGGAAATGAAATAGTACAGAGCAGCGAGGGCGATGTTCAGCATCATTGCTCTCGCTTAGTTTGATGGAGATCTGTTTATAAATATTGGAGTCAGATATTATCGAGTAGACTATTTGTGTTTTTTTGCTGTATGGCACATTTCATAGTGATAATATTGAAAAACGTTATTAGGTAACGTGTTATGGAGAATATACGCTTCTTTCTTTTTCATGTGGACTAACCAGACGCCTAACCATTTGTCAGTGTTTTTATGCGGGCTATGGGCCTCTGACTTGGCATTACATGCAGTTGAAAAATGTCTTTCAGGCACGCTGGTTTGGCTTCCTCACGATGTTTTCCTTCACTGAAGCAAGTAACAATTATACAATACGCACATGAAGCAAGTAACAATTATACAATACGCACTTGAAGCAAGTAACAATTATACAATACGCACATGAAGCAAGTAACAATTATACAATACGCACATGAAGCAAGTAACAATTATACAATACGCACATGAAGCAAGTAACAATTATACAATACGCACATGAAGAAAATAAACAATTATACAATACGCACATGATGCAAGTAACCATTATACAATACGCACATGAAGAAAATAAACAATTATAGAATACGCACATGAAGCAAGTAACCATTATACAATACGCATATGAATCCAAAAAAACAGAGGAGCGTGCCTTGGGTTCGAACTCAAAATCTATGACTTGGCAGTTCAACGGTCGCACCACTAGGCTATCATAGCTATAATATTCGCTGTAAGATTATCATTATAATCAAAATCAAAAGTTATTTATTTATTTATTTAACACTTCAAGCACAAAAGTACAGAGGCAGACTTAATGCATAGGCATTTTCTACCAGTCAACCTTTGGGTGATGCAGAGACAAGCAGTGGTAGGTGTATATCTGAAAATAATTTTAGTTAATACTAAGATTAGCTACAAGGATAAAATACTATAAATATATATCAAAATTTAGATAAGGAGGATTTAGGTAAGGATAGTTTTATTCAAATAAGGTAGAAAACCAACCCTTAACAAACGACAACTCCACAAAGCCTTCTCTTCGTCTCTCTTATCTTAGTTGTATACTTTTACGTAGTGCTAAAATTTGGGATCAACAACTGCGAATTACTTGAAATATGAGTTTAGAAAATCTTTTTTTTAAATAAACTTCACAAGCCATGTTTAGATATAATATCGATACCCAGCGCGTGTACAGAGGATCGCCGGCTAATTAATTTCACTTCTATGTATTAGGCCTATTATTATATTAAGCCTTCTAAATACCATATTCATATAGCCAATTCAATTTACCAACGTGCTGTATGTATAGGCGTTCCACCTAAAATCACTGCTAGTCAACCTGAACAATCTGAACATGCCTTATCACTTAAAGCCCTTCCACAATAATAGTTAATTGACTACACGCAGTCTGTGGCAGGCCTTACTCGATTAAAACGGCCATACACCGCTCCGTTAGGTTACACACCCTGTTACAGTTGGATTTCATTATTACCCTGTATAGACTATATTGTTTGTGGGTTTGTATGTGTGTTAAGTGAACTTTGTATAATGAACATGCATAGCACTTTGGCAGGAATCACAAATCAAAAAATGTAGCAACATGTTTCGTGCCAAAGAAAATTAAAGTCAAAAAGAAAACCATCGTTTGTCATTGAAACACCCACGAACCATGTTTTTGTAAAAACTTGAATTAATAAAAATTGACAGCCATCTTTATGCCATAAGCAATAACGAAAATTAATGTAAAACACGTCCATCATAAACACTGTTTTAAGCTTACACGGTTTATAATATAACTAAACTTACACTGTCACTTACGAGACATCTTCCGAGCTTCCGTGATTTTCAACTATTGTGAGCTCCCGAAATTTCGACTAAGAAAGAGGGTGGACAGATTTGTCTGCACCTAATAATTTATTTACTATCCACCCGCATTCTTCAGTCATAGACCGCGATTTCAACAGCGTCGAAATATCAGGAGCGGAACGTACATCTGATTTTGAAGTCTGAAACCTAAATAAGTTGCTTTGACAAAAGAATATAGACAAGATTTTGTTAAAATATTTTGATTTAAAAGAGTGTCCGTGGAGTTTCTTGCCCATTCTTCTCCATAGTGATCTACGCTTTGGAATGTGCAACTACAGTACTTTCTCAAGTTATTATGTCTTGTGACTGTGACTGTAGCTTCGCTTCTTTTTTGTTTTTTTTTGACGTTCAAAAGTGCCTGTGATGGTCTAATTGAAATAAATGCTTTTGACTTTTGACTTTTGACAATCTGTGTTTTTTTCCACACATCAAGGACTGTTTTAAAGATAACTCATCATTATGCATCTCTTTTTGCACTGCAACAGTTCATAGCTATGCAAGATGATCGAAGGACATACATTTTATTAATTAAACTTAGCATTCAAATTTCTGCCCACATTAATTCAAATTCAAATGACCCCCCCCCCCCCCCCCCCGTCCCCCTTTCTCCACCTACCCCCAAAGGCTCAGTGAAACGGACCACTTAACAATCAACCTGTTTACCGGTTTACAGTTAGCTTATTTAGATAAGCAAATTACGTAGTATCAATATTTCTGATTGCAATCCATTAGATTACCTCTCTATGGATAGTGGTAGATGAACGTTATTAACGGTTGAGCTGGCCTGATATTTATTTATATTTGTTATTATTATTATTCTTCTGTTATTTGGCCAATTTATTTGGGTAATTCATTTAAACACAGCTTAGTTAGTATTACAGTCAACCACAGATTGTTAGAAGTCAATTTGGTTTTCGAAAGCTTTATTATTTCCCGTTTTTTTTTTAATATGTCTGTAAGCAGAGTTTTAGGTATTTCCTACTTGGTTCCCATAACCCACAAAACCCATAAAGACCCATTCTTTATAAAAATCCATCAGAAAGAAATAAAAAAAAGACTGTTTTTTGGAATATAAACAAACAGAAACACCTTCAAACTCAGCAAAATAAATAAACAACTATAAGTGATGCATATTTTCTTTTTGTTTGGCGTAGTGAACGTGACTGTATCCAAGTTTTCGCGGGGTCATCTGAAGATTATATATCTACACCACGGGACAGTGTTCCGTGAGCTACACCATATACATTAAGGGGGTCGCCGAAAATACGTATTTATAAAATATGGTGTTGTATTTCGTTAACAGTTCTATGCTATTTAGTTTGTTTGAATTTTTTTATGTTTTATTTCGAAATAAGAATTTATTTAATAGTTTAAAAATATTCCAATGAACTAGTATTATCAGTGTTTTTATTTATTGTCGTATTGTCGGCTGTAAATAAATCTACACCATCGTGAAAAATGTTATTTCTGGGTTGGTTATCCAAGGGGGATCATCGTAATTGGTAAAAACGAATAATATATTATCAGTCTAGTGTAATTAGAAATAGTGATTTACTATGGAAGTGACAAAATTTAATATCAGTCAGTCTTATCTTGATGTAAAACCAAGGCAAGAGACCCTTGGGCGGCATAAAAATTCTGACACCAGGTTGGGCACTAATCACGCAATAGAAAAGAAGACGATCTTGATGACAAAGATGAGTGTATTTACGTTGACAGCATAAATGTCGTATTATAAAGTAACAAAAACAAAGTAAGTGAATATAAACTGTATTTTAAGTCCCTCAGGTATTATACCGATTATTTACATCATCAATAATAATTAATCAGTAAAAACTACGTGTTATGAAAAATACTGTATTTACAGTACTGTAGCCGGAACGGGCAGTGAACATAAAAGAGAAAAATACTTATTTGTAGTTAACTACAGCTCGATTTTTTTCACAGTGTGAAAGGCAAAATCCGCTGCATCATGGATTTATGAACGAGCTCGCTAATGAGCAAAAACACTACCTATACTGCGATTTTTATAAAAGTTGTACCCTGTATTTTTTATGTAACAATATACCGACACAGTGTTAATTATGAAAATATAGGGAATATTAGCACAGCCAAAGGGAAGTTCTGAGGCTTTACTGACCAGATTTATATCATCACGCCTGTATTAATGAATGACTGAATAATATTTTTTTTGCAAGAATATAGGTAGCTTTTTTTTCGGATTGGAAATCATCAAATCACTCTTCCCGCTCTAGGCGGAGTGGAAGGGAGTGTCAGACTTGTACTGACTAAAACCCATCCATGTTCCTTCTTTGCCCTTTGTGTTCCAGGGCCGCGGTATCTCTTTCGAACAGTCTCGCAGGCCCGGCAGGTATCGGCCCTTGAGGACTCCTTCCTGTGTGCTGACATCTCTTTGAGCGCGTGGAACACGAACGCGCCGTCGATTTGCCCGTCGTCATAAGACGGACGGACGGCGAGCTAGCCCATCATTCAACGACCACAGGCCCGCGCTTTCGGTGGCCGGAAACCACCACGTGGCCCCCGACGCCCGGGGCGTCTTCCGCGGCGGCTGGGACGTGGGACTCTTTCTCTCTCGCGTCCTGAGAATATAAGTAGCTAACATAAGTTTTTAAGATCTATGGGTTTCACTATATTCGGCATTTTAGCCGTACACATATTTAGATTTAGATTTTAGATTATATGTATTTAGATTTTACATGTTTTATATGTATTTAGATTTTACATCTTGTGATCTTGAAAAGGTTAGGCAGAGGTGTACCTAATAGTACACCCACTCTCTGAGAAAATGAATTAATTAATTCTGAATGTTGAAATGTGGGCCCTGGGGCTTTAGGTCTTATGTTATAGTGGGCGAGCCTATTGCCATCAAACGAGCACAAATCCAGGCTCCGTGGCTGCTACTGAGAAATTCCTGCTGATATTTAAAAACATAATTACAGTGTTGATGAGTTCATCAGTTGACAAATAACAATCATGTATTCATGTGATATTTGCTATTCATCATCATCATTCTCCTACCCTTATCCCAATTCATTTGAGGTCGGCGCAGCATGTCTTCTTCTTCCATACTTCTCTATTACTCGTCATCTCGCCAGACACCTCCTTTCTTGCCATATCATTCTTTACACAGTCCATCCATCGTTTCTTTGGTCTTCCTCTACTCATATACCCATCCACATTCATACTCAGAACTTTCCTCACAACATTTTCCTCATTCCTCCGCATCACATGCCCATACCACGACAACCGATTACCACACAACTTTTCAGTCACCGGCGCCACTTTCAAACTTCCTCTTATATACTCATTTCTTATTTTATCCATTCGCGTAACACCACACATCCCCCTTAGCATTCTATTTGCTATTATTGAATTTAATTATTATTTTTATTTCGTTAATCATTTCCATTCTATTGTTTTTATTATTTTCATATTTTGACATTATATTTCTTTATTAAATTACGACTATTAATTTTATTATTGTACAAAATGAGTTATTGTTATTTTTGTTTTATTATGACTGTCTAATCCTTATTAATTTAATTTAAGTTTTTTTCTACACAATGTATTGTGTTAAGAAATAAATGACTTATGATCACAGACGTGATGTTATGTACGTATGTATTTAATACACATATTTCTACATCTAGATATATCAATCCTTAAGCACTTGCATAAACAAAACTAAAATACAATTATTTCCGCCATTCAGATCCTGTTTGCGAGAACAATAATGGAAACAAAACAACGGAGGGCTTGCCTTTGTACTGTATTTGTATACCTATAAATGTTTTCTTCTCATTGTAGTAATACCACAAAGTGTTCTTAGATGTCTAGTCCAAGAATAGAGATTTTCTTACTTTGTGGGCGTTTGTAAGGGGCAATTCTGTTTGGTCGATGACCTTTGGGTTGGAAGTCTCATTTAATATACGAACCGCTGAAGTGGAACTCCTTTCAGGGGTCTGCAGTCCTTTTACCTTTGACAGCAGCAATACAAAAGAAACCCTATTGTTACGAGAGTAAAGACTACAGTAATGCAAAATCACATCTAAATTAACCGTAAAAGAACTGTTTCTATTAATATCAGCCTCTACTTTTCCCACTATATGAATGAAATTTCTCGTAAATACATGAAATGAACCATGTCTATGACAATAATATTAACTGGTCGCGTAATTCGCCAAAAAATCGAAAACTTGCCACATTCACCAACGCACAGTCGCACTCGTGGCCCGTATGATGTGTTACCGACTTCACTGACACGGTCGGTTTGCCAATTATCACCCTTATGCCCTAAGTGATAAGGTTGAAAAGTGGTTGACCCTCAATGAAATAGGTAGTACATGTTATGGCTCACTGCCTCTCACAGAGAGTAGTATTGTATTGTATTGTATAACGGGCTGGTGTCCGCAACTCCACGTCAAAGCGCGTATTTTGCGTGCGGGTGGGAAATCTATTCGATCCACCCTAACTCCCCGAGAAAAGCCAGCAGCGCCTTGGTGTTGCTGACAATCTCGCGGAGAGTACCTGGGGTACCGAAGTACTTCGCCCTGTATGTTGCAACCACTGGGCAATGTTGAAGCACGTGGGCTGCTGTTTCGTCTTCCTCCATGCAGGCTCGGCACAGGGGGCTGTCTGTGACTCCTATGACAAAGAGGTGTTTACTAAAAGAGCCGTGTCCAGTGATGGCGGCTGTAGTTTGGACAGCCTAAGCGGACGTTTGGTGAGGCGGCCATCGATAGTGGGAAGTGCTTCCTTGGCCTGCCTGCACTCGCCATGGTCCAGCCACAGCTTGTGGTGTTGTTCGCTGGTTCGTTTCCTTACCAGTGTGCGTAGGTACCCGAAGGGGAGTGGCACAATGGGTTCGGGACCCACTGCTGCCATGCTCGATCCCCTTCTAGCGAGTTCGTCCGCAGCATCATTGCCTCGGGAATCGCTGTGTCCTTTGATCCATTGGATGGTTATATTATTATTTCACAGAGAGTATGCTTGGACCCTAGCATATGGAACGCTAAAGGCTTGTTATGCAACAGAAATATGTAGTTCTGTCTCGTTGGTCTAGTTGTCGGAAGCGCGACTGCTGAGCATAAGGTCATGGGATCGATTCCGAGGTCGGGCAAAGTGCTTTTGGGTTTTTCCATAAGAAATTTCTCAGTAGCAGCCACGGAGTCTGGATTAGTGCCTGGTTGGTGACAATAGGCTCGCGCCCTATTATAGACTTAAACATAACTGTCGAAATGTAGGTGCACTATTGGGACACCTCTCCTAACCCCACGTGATTACAGGCATGATGTTATGGTATGATAAATATGAAGAACTTAACTTTCTGACCTTCAATCTGAGACCCGTCAGCCGACGTTGGAATAGAATCCATATAAACAACAGGCCATCTTAATTTAAGAAAAAAAAAATGTTTATTTCAATTACAATGGGTATTTCAATACATATTATTGGAGGTCACCTTTAAGGCAAGGAATTGCTTGTATTAGGAGACTCCGCACTTCCACTTAACATTTTTTATGCAATTGAAATGTAGACAATGAAACATGCAAGACTAAAAATAAAAAAATAAACAATTTATAGAAAAAATAATATATTCCACAAGTGCTGTTTCCTTTATTCTTCACATCACAAATCAACCGGAAATTCTATACTTAGTCTAGCCTAGACACAAACGATTTTATCCCCAAACGACAATGTTTGTTACAAAAAACAAATACATTTAGCTACACAAAGGCCTATTTGGAATTACTCTAGCGTTACGTACACACAAGAATAATAATTTATTTCGCCAAAAATCAACTCAAGTTTGGCAACAAAATCGCTAACGGTATAAACATTGGACGGTGAGAAAACATTTCATTGATAGTCGTGAGTATTTTTGGGGTGTGGTCGCGATTATAGTCACTTGGGGCCCCGAGAGCAGCGAGTTTTTTTGTTTCGGTTTCAATCAATCATCATTATTTTCTATGTCATTTTCTCGTATTAAAACTAACAAACAGTTATTTATTCAGTTAAATATGTCAGATTAATCCAACGTTCAACGCCGAGTAACCATCGCTGTCAAACAAAAACGAAATCGATGATAAAAAAAAAATATTACCTTAAATAATTGTACAAGAAACAATTATCTAAGCACTATACAGCGTTCCAACAAGGGAACAGGTGTTTTCGATGGGCTCTGGCACCCATCCACCATAAGGTTAGGTTTGATTGGAAAGTTAGTTTATTGTATAAAATTTCAATTTGTCTAATCCCTTTACGATAAAAATAATTCAATTCATCGCTTATTTCAAGGCCCCAGTCATAAGAATGTCACAACCGATTTCCTACCTCCTCAGTTTTTAATAAGACTCTATTGGTTTCTAATATTGTTCACGAGTTTTCAAATTCGAGCTATGAAAGGCGACCTTTTAAGAGTTATAAATAGAATAGGGTCTTCAAGGGCCAAAACGTTTTAGAGTTGGAAATTGATTGAAAAGTATGAATATTTTGTTCATGATTAATTTGAGCATCGTCATCATCATTTCAGCCGAAAGACGTCCACTCTGGACATAGACCTCCCCCAAGTGACGTCACATTGACCGGTCCCGTGCGTCAATTATTAATTTGGGCTTGCTTTGTAAGAATTATAATTACAATATTTAATATTTTTCTTTTATATTAAAACAGGATGATATTGTTATAAAAGAGCCAGATGGAAAGTAGATAAACCGATAATTAATGTTTATTCCACTTAATTTCCTTGGTAAAAATATATTTTAGTTTTTAAATGTATGTAACAATTATGTGTATTTAGCTAATAAATATTATGAATTCTAATCCCGACTTTAATTTAAGACTATTTTGTTTTCAATAAAAACTATGCTTGTGTACTTATCTGCTAGTTAATGATTTAAAAATAACGTCCATCGTATTAACATACGTAGGAGATAACAACTATTTTTAAAACTCAAAACGGCTGAAAATTCAAAATCCCTATGAAATGCTCGACATACCACAGCAAGCTAAATTACATTCACGTTCTCTAGTCAAACATTCTAAACTACACACAACAGAACAGACTTTTCGCAAACGAAATACGAGTAGCTCTTGTTCTAACATTAGTTCACAAAGGTTCGTTTGTTACTGCATTTGACAAAGTAAATACAACGTATACCGGGATACCTATATACCGGTATATCGGTATAACGGAAACCTGCCCTCACTCGCTCCATTGATTTTTCTGTAAGATAGTGTACAAGAATAAATACGTTATTTTCAAAATGCTTCGTGAAATCGTGAACGTAATTGTATAAAGTGTATCGGACGATGTTGAAATAGAAATAAAAGTAGTGTAGCCAGAATATCATAGAAATATTGCATTAAAAATATCTTTGACTCTCGATGCAGATAGTCAGTGGCTCGAAAATCTGACAACCAGTCTTACCAAAGGGTGTCATATTACCAATACTAATCGAGTTGTGGAAGTCAGATAGGCAGTTGCTCGATGTAAAAGAGAAACGAATTCATATTTGCATATAAATTCGTTGAGGGTGTCACGGTACAACTCGCTCTGTGTTTTATATTATTATAAATTATCTAAAGACGTTTAAACTCTTATCAGTGCTTGGAAGTAAATAGTTACAGTTATAAGTGGACCATTGCATTGTGAACTAATTTGGTGAAGTGCACAAACACTGCAGAATTTGTAAATGCAATTTGCATTAAGTTACAATCTACCGCGTCTAACAATAAGTGAGAAGTGACTTAACGTTACGCGTAAGCGACGAGCTACGCACGGCGCTTACGACCTTTTTCTCGCGACCGAGTACGTGCGCAGAGCATCGGAGCGCCCTACAAGTCAGAGATTTAACGTGGTTAACGTAGGTAACGTGATAATTTCTTTTCGTTTGGTTACGCCGCTACAAAAAGTCGGCATAGCATATTGTAATGGCAGATAATCCTGTTAAGTCGCTAAGTTCTGGAATGTTATGGGGATGTTGTGACCAAACAGCTGACAACGAAAAATACGCTAAATGCATAAAGTGTGTTAAGGCATATCATTATACATGTCTGTCTTTAACTGACGACTACAATGTACCTGCTAAGTGGCATTGTCCTGAATGTTTAAACTCAGGCCCGAAACAAAGAAAATCCGATAACACGCCTTTGCGCAACATCTCAACTACTAGAGGCAATAAGAGGCAGGCCGTTGGATCTCCACCTCAGGCGCCTGTTGAAACTGCGTTAGCACCCGACGATATTCGTCTACTTATTCAGGAAGCAGTAAAAAATGAACAGGCAGAGATGTTAAATAAGTTCATAGAAAATTTGAAACTAACCCTGAATCAACAGTTGCAACCAATAAAAGATCAAATGGAGAATATGGAAAAATCCATGGCTTTCATGAATCATCAGTATGAAGATCTTTTAAAAGAATATACAGCGTCCAAGGAGAATATGAAAGAGTTGCAGAGGGAGAACTCTGAGATGAAAGTGTGTATCAACGATTTGACGTCACGCATGAATCAACTGGAACAGCAAACCCGTGCAGACAATGTGGAAATTCAGTGCCTGCCGGAAAAGAAGCAGGAAAATTTGATAGAGATTGTGTCACACTTGTCTAAAGTAGTAGGGAGTAATATTCAAGACCACGACATTAAGCATTGCACAAGAGTCGCAAAACAAAATACCAGCAATTCCCGCCCGCGTGCCGTGGTAGTACAACTTGCTTCCCCCCGTAGTCGTGACCAATTTCTCGCAGCCACCATAAAATTCAATAAATCGAATCCTGGCAACAAACTGAATACAACACACTTGGGATACTCTGGACCTAAATCTCCGATCTACATTACAGAACATCTGTCCACTACCAATAAGGCACTCCATGCGGCCGCTAGAATCAAAGCCAAGGAAATCGGATATCAGTTTGTCTGGGTACGAGGTGGTCGGATATTCATGCGGAAGACACAAGAATCAGAACACATTTTGATAAGAAATAAGGACACTTTGAATAAGCTGGTTTAATTTGTATTTTTTCGTCTTATAGTTTTTCTTTTCATTAATTCTTTCTGATTTTTGTCAATGTAACAGTAAATAAAATTCATTAGCATTCTCAGATTTAAGGATATATTACCAAAACACTAGAGGCTTACGCACTAAATGTCATAATTTTTATCGTCAAGTTTGTTGCGAAAACTATGATGTAATAATATTAACCGAGACTTGGTTAAATGATTCTGTTATGAGCTCAGAGCTATTTGATAACAGATATGTAGTCTATAGGCGAGATAGAGATAACAGGAAAAAAGATGGAGGAGGTGTTCTGATTGCCGTCCTAAAGGAAATAAATTCAAAACGAATGACTCAATGGGAAAGTAATTGTGAAGATTTGTGGGTTATCATAGACATCTCGATTACAAAGTCTGTTCGTCAACTAGCTCTGTGCGCAGTTTATTTACCTCCACCACTACTTCGTTCAACCCTTGAGCACTTCTTGGACTCTTGTAATAATATATTTGAACAGTCGGGTTTGAAGTCGTGTATAGCTGGTGACTTTAACTTAAGTAATATTGATTGGAACATGGCAAGTGAGTTGGATAGTGGTTATATGGCACCAGGTATTGGTCACTTGTTAACTGATTTTAGTCATATAAACAAATTATTTCAACTTAACAATATAACTAATAAGTCAGGACGCATACTTGACCTTGCGTTGACTGACTTAACTTCGGGTATCGTTTGTTCTGCTCTGAATCCCCTAAGTATAATTGACCCTTTGCATCCCCCAATTGAAATTTATTTAAAATCATACAAAGACACAAGACTTCCGTATAATAGTAACAAAAGACTAAATTTTTACAAGTTAAATTATGATATTATTTGTAAACACTTAAATGAGATCGATTGGGACCTTTTATTTGATGGCGCTCACGATGTGAATGATATGCTCAGTATATTCTACGATAAAATTAAAAATATTATAGAGATGCAAAATCCCCCTACCACCCGTAAACATAGGACACACCCTCCTTGGTTCGATAAAAATTTAATAAGAACCTTGAGAGAAAAGGAAAAGATGCGCCAGCGATACAAAACATATAAAAATCCCATGGATGAGCTTGAACTGAAGCTGCTGAGTAAACGGTGCTCGATTATGGCTGCTTCCTGTTACAATAAATATGTTAGCGACCTAGAAACTGCAATAACCAAGGATCCGAAACGATTCTGGGCTTATATCAAGGAAAAGCGAGGTGGTACCAGTTCATATCCCCTGGCAATGACTGACGGCATCACATCGTCTTCGGATGGCATCAATATCTCAGAAATGTTTGCTGCTCACTTCTCTTCCATGTACAGTCAACAAAATGTGACTCATCATTCATCTTCCTCTGAGTACATGCAGGACATGTTAGCTTATAGTTTACCTTTGACAACACCAACGATTGAGATTGATGCCGTGCTCACTAAATTGAAATCTCTAGATCGCCGCAAAGGCGCTGGACCCGATGGAATCCCTCCTTATTTTGTATCCATGTGTGCTTCGCCTCTGGCAGCTCCTTTATTACGTATATTCAATCGATCGCTTGCCGCCGGCATATTCCCAAAGCTTTGGAAGGTAGCAAAGGTTGTACCAATCCATAAATGCAGTGATCGTAATTATGTAGGTAACTATAGACCTATTTCAATTTTGTCGACCTTCGCCAAACTTTTTGAGTCCTTGATATGTCCCTACATCCAGTCTCATTTGAAGCTTTACCTTAGTGATACCCAGCATGGCTTTGTGAGTTCAAGATCTACGTGCACAAACCTAGTGACTTTCGTGGAGACCCTAACGAGTGCCATTGACTCTGGGAAACAAGTTGACGTGATATATACCGATTTTAGCAGAGCCTTTGATCGCGTCCCTCATAATATACTTCTTCATAAGTTAGCTGCTTACGGCATCACTGGCTCGCTCCTTAATTGGTTTAATTCTTATCTTAACGGTCGTTCCTTCTTTGTTGCCCTCAATGGCTACCAATCAAGCTCCCACAAGGTTACATCTGGCGTCCCACAAGGATCACATGTTGGCCCAGTTTTATTTAACCTATTTGGTAATGATCTCGTCAACGAGTTGAAATTCTCTGAGTGTTACATGTATGCCGACGATTTAAAATTTTGCAGAGTGATCGAATCAGACCTTGATGTTAAGTTGCTACAGAAAGATATCGACATGTTAGTGAAGTGGTGTGATGAAAATGGTATGAACTTAAATATTAACAAGTGCTACCACATGAAATTCACTAGAAAAACAAAATTAACACGATCTGATTATTACATTAGTGGTAACTTAGTGCAGGATGTGGAACGGATAAGAGACTTGGGAGTTCTGTTCGATGGGCAGTTAACATTTGTACCCCACATTGAAAATGTAGTTAAAAAAGCCTCAAGAATGCTTGGGTTTGTCATTAGAAATGTAACCTGTTTTCGACGCGATAAAACTAAAATTCTGCTTTATAATAGTCTGGTCCGCAGCTCGTTAGAATATTGCAGCACAGTGTGGAGACCTCACTATGCCACCCACGCACTAAGATTGGAAAGGGTTCAAAAACGATTTCTGTGGCATTTAGCATACTCTTCCGGGATAGCTAAAAAGAAATTATCATATAAAGAGAGACTTTTGCATTTCAAAATGATATCCCTACAGAATAGGAGAGATTTATTGGATTCATCATTTTTATTTAAAATTTTGCGACATAAAATTGACTGTCCCCAGTTATTGAGTAGGATCAAATTTCGCGTGCCCACGAAAAGTCCACGAGCTCCTATTACCCCCTTGCGTCCTCCTCTTCGCAGAACCGTACTTGGTGCTAATTCGCCTATTCCCCGCCTATGTAAACTATTAAACAGCTGCAGCGATCTCGTAGATGTGCACTCTGACTCACTTGGTAGGTTCAAAAGCATTATTTATAAAAACTTGTAAAATATATATTTTTTTTTTATAGTGCATGTATGTTTAATTTAATTAATTTTTTTTTTAATTTAATTTAAATTTTTTGATTCTTGATTTTAATTTGGATTTTATAATTTTAATTTTAATTTTGTTTTTATTTTTAATTTTGATTTTGATTTTGATTTTGATTCTAATTTTTAATTTTGATTTTGACTTTAATTTCGAGTTTAATTCTGATACTGACTGTGATTTTCATTTTCATTTTATTCGATTTTAATTTAATTTAAATTATGTATTAAAAAACCATTGTTGTGTGCGGTGAGTAGTTAGGTACTCATCTGATTTTAAGTAGGCACTCAACGACAAATAAGTAGTGCATGATGTGCTTACCTGTAAGAGGTTGATACACTTGTCTGTGACTCTATTGAATGTATCTCATATGTTTGAAGCAGTGTATTCAATTGTTGGTGAGCCAAATAAATAAAATAAAAATAAAATAAAAGACTAGTATTCATCAGCATTCGGTTAGACTGCAAGCCGATCTCCGCATCGTTGGGAAAGCTAGGCAAAATTTGACTAAGAAATTACGTAGCACAATCATCTACCTAGAATATTTTGCGCTAGGCGCGGGTTAAGACTAGTTCATATCAGGAAAGAATGGCACAAAAGGTCTTTACTTATTAGTTGGTGGAACAAGGCCGCCAATGATGAAGGTAGGTGGATGTTGAAGGTGGGGACAGGTGGAAATGCCTGGTGGTGCCTTCATTATTTATCGTCGAACTTGTGGTAAGTAATACTAAGATCCAAATAGATCAATACGGAAAAGCATGTGATATCATGTGGTGTGTTGTACCCAAAGATTTAAAGTTTGCCTTTTTTACAACTGAAAAAATCAGACAAATATTCTGTACGATCCATATTGACACGCACTTTGAAGCCAAACATTTCGAAAATAAATTGCAATACAACGAAAACGATACGACAACAGACAGCAATAAGAGAGAGATGAATCCCGGAATAAAATACTGTTAACAATCCAGTCATTGTGCAAAATTTATATTCAACATTTTAACGCACAGCCTGAAAGTGCATGGCCCACCATGCACTTTTTGACGACGCGCGACGGTGCAAAAAGCGTGGGGTGTCCCTGTTACTTTTTGACACTACAAAGCTCAATTCGAACCGATAACTTGCTTTTAGCTAAAATTTCTGAATGATATTCCCAGCGTTTGATTGGTAGCCGACAACACGGATTTAGATAGTACCTAATAAGCACGAGCAAAGTCAGATACAAAAATAGTTTCTCATACATATTCAATAAGTTTCCGCATTACATCTGTACGTAGACATTTTTGCCATCCGTTTTTAAATATCCGTTGCAGACTTTAAAAATCAATATCACCCCAGTATTGTGACGTTACAGAGAGATTGGACTTTTAATAAAGAATGTTTACATTTGTTGTTTTTGTGTATTAATCACTTGCTTTATAAAAAGAGAGTAAAGTTCGCATTGTGCTGATTGTACATTTTTTTTAATGGACTTCGATGCTTTTTATTTCGACGCGATATGAGATAAGATATTTTTCTGAAATGTTATTACTGAGTTTAACTTTTTTGTTTATTGTACAGATTGAGTAGTTATCGGCAGGTATTTCAATAGTTGTATACAGGTACGCTCCTACGTTATTTTTCATTCATTATATGTTATCATCCATTTCATAATTTTAGATTTATGTCGTGCCTGTGTGTTGATCGCGATGAAAAAAAAAAAAAAAGGGCAGGTTGCTAATATAATTTATTTGGAAATACCACTGCAGTTTGACCCTTATGACAATAAAAATTCTAAACAATTTTGATCGACTAATCTTCTTGCCGTGAAGTCAACTAAATACGTAGTAACAATAGTATCTTACTGACAACCGATCAGACACTACGTACATAAATAACCATTCTTGACCTATTTCCACCAACCCCATCGATAACCTTTTAATCCAAGGGTTTGCCCTACTTTAATAGCTACTATAATAAAGCCAAATTGTTTACAAGCAACTCCTCAAGACAAATTTGTGCTTAATTGCTCCTCAGCAGGGATTACCACATCAAACTGTGCCAGCGAGCGTTCATATTAAATGGTTAACAACAGGCAACCCACAGGTTGCTCAGTGTATGTGTACCTGGAAAACTAAAACTTACAGTCCATGAATTATTTATGAATGGTTTGGTAGTGCAAGTAGTGGGGGACGGCGGGTTTGTGAAGCGTAAAGTAAGTTGTGATTGGTTATTAGTGTCATTAGTTTTTCTAATCAAAATTATTATTAGTTTTAAATCAGTTTATTACTGTAATCATGGTTGTACAGTAGAGACCATAAGTGCAATAGCAGTTTCACAAAACGATCGCATCAAAACAAGTCGCACTTACGACCTTTTTCCATAACAAACATTTTGCACACATACACGGTCTCGTATATCGCACTCTTTCATAATTATCTAGTCAGAAAGAGTGCGATATAATGATATTTGCCTTAGTGACAAGCCTGTCATGTCGCGACGGAGTATTAAGTTAGTGATATTTAATTTCAAACTAACAATTATGTGTCTATCTGGCTTAGCGGTTAACGCTATAGATTAAATGTCTCACACGGTGGAGCCTGCGTTCGAATCCGTGACACAGTTACACTTTTTGTGTTTTAATTATAAATGATACGTTAGACCCGATGAGATATGTTTTTCAAAATATTAGTTGGAACTTATTATTAACAAAAAAGATGAGGGTGAATGTGAAACAAAATAAACTTCTGGATTGAACAAAGTAGTTAGTTATGACGTTGTTAGTTGGTGAACTTTGTTTCGAGCGTTTGTGTTATTATTACGATTAGCGTATTGTTTGATTGTCTTTATTCAAGATGCAAGCTAATATTAGTATTGATGACAGGGCAAATATTGTCACTTTGCGTAAAAATGGGCTTAATATTTCTCAAATTTCAACTGAAACTGGCTTAAAATGTGTAAGTTATTTTTAAAAATTATAATTATTATGATGATAGTTGTGGTGTGTGATTTTCTTATTATTAAATAAATTGCTAGTTGCAAGTGTGTAATCATATTTTGTTTTTTTTTTTAGAAATTCTGTTAGCCGTTCGGTAAAGAGGTTTGAGGAAGAAGGTAGTCTGAAGAGTCATCTAAGAAGTGAAAGGCCGCCGCTTATTAACCCGACTCAGCGACGTTTTATGGTGGAAGAATATGAAACAAATGGTTTCATTCCAACTATAATGTTTGCAGAGCAATTGGATACTACATTACAGACTGTTCGCCATGCAGTCCATGCTGAAGGTTTACATCATCGGAAGCCAGCTAAAAACCGTTTTTGACACAAAACCACAGGGAGGAAAGACTACGTTTTGCTCGAGATTATTTAGATTTTAACTGGGAGGTGACTGTATTTTCTGAGGAGAAGACTTTCAAGTCTTGACAAAAGGAAGACTTAATTTATGGCGAAAAAATAATAATACTTAATTTAATAAGTAGACCGGGTAACTAAATATTTAGTAATATTAACCTAACCGTAAATAAAAAAATTAAGAAATAAATTTTAAATTTAATGATCTTAAATTGGGGTTTAGTTTCAATATTCTTTTCGTCAAGAAAATGAACACTTAAGCTATAACCTCAATACATTCAATGTGACGTTACATAAAAAAAACACGTTCATAAAGTCTAACTCATATATTAGTATTCAATGAACTCTGCTGAATACCTATAATAAGCGGGTATCAACAATTATTTTTGTGTTATTAGAATATCCTTTCCGTGTTATGTTATTCTTATTATGAATTGACTAAGTGGGTATACAACAAAAAATCTTATGAACGGTGATAAGAGAACTTTTTTTTGCCTAGGTAGGAATGTGACGTCACAATTCTCGTAAAAGTTTGTTAATTTTATAAATAAATAAAACGAATAAACATTTTTGTTATCATTCAGCATGATTTTTTTATTTCCACCTTCCAACACCGAAAAGATAAAATAAAAATCAATTAATGAGGTTAAATAATAATACAATAACTATCTAATATTTAACTCCTTATAAAAAATAAATAATAAGCATGACTACATTATAAATAAACATAAATACCTAACGACTTTCTGCTTAAAATACAAATATTATTAAGGTTTCAAAGAAACAAAAAACAGCCACACATTGTAATAACATGGATTCGAACTTGGACTTCATTGATCGTGAACCCATGCTCAGCCCAAACAGCTACCAACACATGTTAATACTACGCGAATTTTAACAATGCAATGGTAAGAACAGGTCATCACTATGAAGTGTATTCTAAATGCAACAGAAATATAATGCTATTTCGCGTAGTGTGACGACAGTTCATTAGTGTGTGATATGTGTGGAATGTTGAGACATCACTCATACACGCACACACACTGCTGTATCGCGCTCGCACAGTTCATAGCAATATAATCTTTAGCATGGTAGTGCACTTTTGAGCGTCTACTGTACAGTCACGAGCACCAATATGTAAACACTTTTAAAAGTGTTACGAAACGAGTGTACGAGATCCTATCTCCAAGTTACAATCGTCATTTCTCGCGAAAATTGCTTTTAATTTTAGGAATGTGTATCGCAGGTTCAAACCCTGCTCGCACTAGAATTTTTCTTTCCATGTCAAAACAGCTACAGTTCCCTACGCAGGGTTTGCGTATAAAAATATTAATAATGTGTATACATATTGGTGCTCGTAACTGTACGAGTATTTCCGTTGTGTTGTGTTTTATTTGGACATATCGTTGCTATTGGATGTTCCTAGAAGTTAGTCACGCAATCTGGTCGGGTGGATTTCTACGTAAATCTGAAAGCGACACTACAAACCAGACCTCGTAGATCCGACTTCGTAGAATTTTGTTGGTCGAATAGTTACTGTTACTTTGTAAAAGCATAGCATGGCATAATCAGCCTATTAATGTTCCCACTGCTGGGACGCAGGCCTCCTCTCTATGAGAGGGAATGGGCTATAATCCACCACGCGGGCCCAGTGCGGGCTGGTAGATGTCACATTTCTTCGAATTTTACTGTCGACTTGTGTTTATTTAATCCTATACCTCCTGTTGTAGGTACTACAAGTACTATTTTGGTATTCACATTACTTGTTATAAGGATTGACTACCTCGTTACTCTAGTGGTCGTATGCGCGACTGCTGAGCTGGGTTCGATTTCCAAGTCGGGCAAAGTGTTAAATTTGGTTTTTCCATCAGGAATTTCTCAGTAGCAGGCACTGAGTCTGGATTTGCTCCCGGTTGATGGCAATCTGCTCTCCACTCCTGGGTGTACTATTAGGTACACCTCTACCTAACCTTTTGGGGATAACGGGCGTGATGTTATGTTTTCAAATTGCTTTGCCAATATTCTGGACTAAAATTACAGTAGCACTAAGCTACAAAATACAGCTTATTCTTTAAACACACGCCTATATTTGTCACACCCTACCTCTCCTCCATTTTCTTCACCCTGAACATGACACATACCAACACCATTCACACGTCTTTCACCGCTTCATCCGCCATCTTTAGCCCCACAATAAGGAATGAGGGACTAATTTGCATGTTATTACGGCTTAATCCGTCGCCGCTCTCGCATACGAAGATTTCAACTTGTCTAAACAAGATTTTTGCGGTTTTCCTGTGCCTCATGCTCTTTTGAGGATTAAGGTATATTAGATACAGATATGAATTTGATTGCTATATATGTATGGGGCGTGACGTGCGAAAATTTCGTGTTTTGCGAGTAATTTTATAATTCTTGGATATCAAATAGGGCTTTGAATTATTTGGTATGCTTAACTGTCGCCATTAAACCCATATTAATGAATAGCTGGCATCAATACAAAAAAGTTTTGTATGAGACAAAATCTTCTATACCGATACGTTTCCAAGATATAAGCCATTAAAGTTAAAAGTCTTCGCTACCAGTTCAACTTTGATTTTATCACGGAAATCTAAAGCAAGCCAGGCAATTATAAGGAGTAGTAGTTTTAGGGGAAAGCCAAGCTTTTAAGCTTGTATGTAAGTACCACCACTAGGTATCATTTTACTTTTAAATTCGGCTCCTGTGTCTTCCTTTCAAAATCTGCCAATCAAAATTGATTGCTACGACATTAGAATAAGGAATGTTTAGAGTCATCATAACCATTGGCGGCCTCGTTCTACACGCAGTGGCCGCTGAGTGCAGGCCTAACATCTTTTGTCGCATGCTTCCCTGAGCGCCTAGACAGTAGCAGTCACCTTCAAAGAGATTCGTGATTCTACAAAAGCTTTCAACAGGTTTCACATGTTCAGTTTTTAGAGAGCTAACGTCAATCCAATATATTTTTTCTTGAGTTTTACATATTTGATTGATAGATTGTTACTTTTTCTAGGCCGTCTTAGGCCCTAGCACGAGCACGCTGTGTAAACGTCACGTAAATATGTCGATTTTAAAATTAAAAATACTCGTTTCACACAACATTTTCATAAGTTTTTTAAGAATTTGTTCATAGCTATGGATGATACTGATGGTGCTTGTAGTAAACAATTTAACTAAAATGCTGTGAGATTGTGTATTTCCAATTAAAAAATCGACGTGCTAGGGCTTCAGGTCTGCGTCTTTGTCTGAGGTTACTTTGTTAAAGTCTCATCAGTCTCATCATCTATCCAGCCTTTTCCCAACTATGTTGGAGTCCAGTTCCAGTCTAACCGGATGAATACCATTTTATATGCAGCAACTGCCTATCTGACCTCCACAACCCAGTTATTGCCGGTATACGATACCCCTTGGTAAGACTGGTTGTCAGACTTTCGGGCCACTGACTACCTGTATCGACTGTCAAAGATCTACAAATGACAGCCGGGACCAACGGCTTAACGTCCTTTCCGAGGCTTTGTGGGTGGAACAGAAGGGAGTGTCAGACTTGTACTGACTAAAACCCATTCACGTTCCTTCTTAGCCATTTCTGTTCCAGGGCCGCGGTAAGTGAACCTCAGATTCTTTCCCACTTCAATAGTTATAATGTGTCTAACAGTAAACAACTATAAACTAGATAACACTGAACAAGATTCCAGACATATTGATGAACTATCGAAACTTAGGTAATCAGTAATAAGGCGAACTGAATCAAGTTGTTGGAACCTAAACTTAAGCTCAAGTACTTAAACTACTTAGTATTCTGTTTGTACGTTGTTATTTAGCCTTAAGATTCTAAGGTCTCTCGTAAATATTTATCTTTCTGAGGCTGGTTATAATTAAGAAATTTTGTGCTCCAGAATTTGGCGTTGTAAGTATTTTAACGAATAAATCCTTTGGGACAGGTAATTCAAAAAGCCTTATTCAGTAACGATAAATAAGCAGTTAGTTCAGTTGGTAAGAGTAACATCAGATATTTATTATTTGCCTAGCGCTTTCCAAACTACGTCATCAGTATTTTACTCTTATTTATTTGAGAGCTTAATCTAAGTTAGACAGTGGACCATTTAAATTTCTGACTACCAATGGTATTCACTGGGTAATACGATTCCCCTTAGTAAGAATGGTTGTTCGAATTATTGGTGTCTTACTCTTTGTAACCCGTAAGTACCCCTATTATATTATCGACTAATTCATGTTACGAAAAGAAAGTAATTAAGATTTTAGAATTTAAATAGAAGATAGAAAAAAATCTGAGAAACGGTAAGCACATCCGCGGTAAGCATCTCCGCTATAACCTACCAGGTATTTTAACAACTCCATCTTTATATTTATGCGTGTTAGAAGGAAAACTTAGTTTCAAAGTCTTGAGATAGAAACCACGTAGTGGTGGCGTAAGTACTAACTATTGTAGTCCACAGAGCTCGGACTCGCAGCGCTGGTAGCTTCGAACGACAGTAGTAGGTTACCGAGGCACCATTTTCGTCACGAAGTGTTAACAATGCCGGTTCTAGCAGCGGCGTCTCCTTGCTCCGTGGTCTAGTCTGTCTAAACTATCTTACAAAGTGGAACGCAGGCAAAAGATTTCAATTCTGATAAGAATAGTTTGTAACTCTAGTTAAGTATAACATTTCGTGGTAAAAGTAAATTTCATATCTTGCCTAGTGGGTAACGAGATTTTCAGACAGGCTGAGTTCTATGATTCGTACATTTTACTTCCCAAAGTTATTTGTATCAAGATAACCTGCCTCCCAATAACTTAAAAGTAACTCTTAGATTAATAGTATTTGTATTGTATTGTATAGAATAATAGAATAATAGAATAATTTATATTTTTTTTGTATAACGGGCTGGTGTCCGCAACTCCACGTCAAAGCGCGTATTTTGCGTGCGGGTGGGAAATTTATTCGATCCACCCTAACTCCCCGAGAAAGGCCAGCAGCGCCTTGATGGTGCTGGCAATCTCGCGGAGAGTACCTGCGGTACCGAAGTTCTTTGCCCTGTATGTTGCAACCACTGGGCAATGTAGAAGCACGTGGGCTGCTGTTTCGTTTTCCTCCATGCAGGCTCAGCACAGGGGGCTGTCTGTGACTGCTATGACAAAGAGGTGTTTATTAAAAGAACCGTGTCCAGTGATGGCGGCTGTAAGTGTGCGCAGCTGTAGTTTGGTCAGCCTAAGCGCTCGTTAGGTGAGGCGGCCATCGATAGTAGGAATTGCTTCCTTGGCCTGCCTGCACTCGCCATGGTCCAGCCACAGCTTGTGGTGTTGTTCGCTGGTGATTAATAGTATGCAAGCATTAACTGTTCTTACGGGTCAGCTAGACATTACCTCATCACCAGGTGTTTCAATATTTTAAGACAAAAATGCGAAACAAATTACAAATAATAATTATTTATCTACTAGGCCGTGTAGTATTGATGTATTCATTGCCACCTGGTTTGTTACTTTTGTATCTTCATCGCCTTTGTGTAAGAGTATATTTAGGACAAGCCCATTACACTACTCCCAAATCACTGCAACTACTGAAAGCCAGAATCAACTGTGGCGACTACCAGAAAAGCGCCGAAACCATGAATCTCAACGAAGTCCCAGAGAAACAATTTAACTGTCTTGGATCCCGCAAAAAAATTAATCAGGAAAAAATAGCGGAGGAGTAGGAAAAACATAATTTTCATTTCCAAGTTTTGTTAGTTTTCCTTTTCATGACGATGGTTCGATACTTTTCTAAAGAATTGTCATTTTAACGTAGTTCCAACACTTTTCTATCGATAAACCCTCTACAAACATAGCCACTTTAAAGAAAAAGGCATCAGGACCATACCCCACAATTTCACATAACACACCATCTACGAACTTCTTTTATCAGTAGACGAAACCGCCAATAATTCTTTTATACGACTCTTAAAATCGTGACCACAAACCGCTTTCTCGGGATATTCCATTACAATATTTTCCCATTGAAATACGGCTGTGAAATCGACCTTTCGATCGAATGGTCCCGGTTAGATGGTTTTGGGTATGCAGTGTTTAAAGCTTAGTTTCGTTAGTTTAAAAAGCCGGAATGGTGTTAACTTCGGATCGAGTTGGGGGTAATGAAGGTAGTTTTTTGGTTAACTGTGGTTTAATGTTCGGATTGGAAAGTTTTATGGGGTTGTAAAAGTATTACTGAACGGATTGCGTTAGTGTTTTTTATTAAACTTAGTAACACAAAAGTGGATCGTGTTATTCTGGTTCCAAGCAGTCTAAAGAAGACTGTTGTTTGTTTAGAGGTTTTAAATATGTTTGTAAGAAAATCTTATAGTATATTACCTATACAAGTAACTCACAGCACTTTCTATGCTCTTGCTATGTTAATTATTATGCTGTTCACTAAGAAAGTAATATAAATCACATTTTAAATACACTATCAGTTTACGATATAAATTATTTTTGAATAACAAGGGAAAATATTCAAGACTTCTAACACTTATTCCATTCCACTACACCTTTTCTCCAACAAAATACACAACAATCATAAAACAATAAACTACCACAATCTGCATACCAACTTAAAGTTTCTCACCAAAAAGTTTAATTACTGTCTCTGTGGTGTAATATTGCATTCCTTTATGGGGAGGATAGTATCCCCATCCAAGTTTCAAGGTCCTTGGAGACGGTTGTGCAAACAATAGGACCTGTCAACAGAGACAAGTGGGGGAGGGACTGTCTAAGAGAACGGTCGGAGCGAGTTTTCGATAGAAATCATTGAGAAGTTCATGGAAACTGAATGATCATTTTCAACTATCAAAAGAAACAGCATCAGGTCATCAGAGGACAAAGCTGTCAACCTTTGTGGAACTGTACCAAAAAATATTTTAATTTTGACACTACAGAATCATCCATTGCCTTAAATTGATTTTCGTGAATGTGGATTTATAGCTTCCCCGAGCGACGTATCCACAGAGCCACGATTCGTCCGGCGCACCGTGGGTAGTCAGCGAGTACCCACTCTGATTGGCTAATCCTTTCACTACGATGACGATTCGAAGTGCACTTATAAAACCGGCTGTGTGCATGTGCGTAGTCTCGGTCAACATTGAAAGGTTTTCTCAAGAGAAATCTGAAATTCTTTCCAATACTTTTCTAAAAAGTCACTGCAACGTTCTTTGCGTCCAAGAGACCCACCCAGATAAAACTTAAAGCCAGCCACACATCGATGGACTTATCTCTGAAATCTGTCTCCCGAAGCACGGTAATGCAGTGTTTGTTGCTCCCGGCGTAAGCATACTATCCACTGAGTTTGTGTGTATTCAATATATTTCAGTTTTTTCGAGGGTTTCGTTATACTTTACAACTAATTCTCACTAACATCTGCAACATAAGTTGGTTTCGGTATTTCGTAATAGATTTCAAAACGTTTCAGTCTTTCCAAAGGATATCTTGTTACCCGGAAACTGGAAAGTGGACATCAGAAGTCGCTCCATTTAAAACACTCGTATTCAGCAGCATCATCGGCATAGTTGTGCATAATTTTTAAGATATTTTAAACTAACAAAAGTTTTTCGTGAATTAAAAAATAAATAGGTATTTGCGTCGATTTGAAAACGTCAACTGACTTGACTGCCTGTTGGGTGTAGTTGACAGCTGAGCATGAGGTCCTGGGTTCGCTTCTCAGGGGTCCTGGGTCCTCGGTCGGGCGAATTGTTATTGGGTTTTTCCATCAAGAATTTCTCTGTAGCAGCCACGGAGTCTGGATTTGTGCCCGGTTGATGGCAATACGCTCGCTCACTATTACATGGGACTTAAACATACTGGCGAAATGTGGGTGTACTATTAGGTACACCTCTGCCTAAGTTTTCGGGGATTACAGGCGTGGTGTTATGTTATGTTAAAAACCTCCTCTTTCTATTAGTAATCAATTACAGTATTCGTATCTACACATATAATAAAATTGTAACAGGCCGATGTCTGTACATTGAAGATATTGAAAAAAATATATATGAGGGGTCTTTATTAGAGCAACAAAAGTCAAAACAACTGTTTTTAGTATTTTCGTCTGTCTGTCTGTATGTTTGTACGCGCATCACGCAAAAACTAATGCATGAATTTGAATGCAGTTTTCACCGCTCTACTGCTAGATGCTTAACTTAAAATATATGCTACATTAGATATAGTTTTGGACCCGACAGGTGGCGCTGTGCGAAGCAAGGGCTAGTAGCTAGTTTTAAAATAAAAACAATCTAAACAAAATAAATGCGTCGTGCACTGCATAGCTAATGGCTTGAAGAAAATACAACATGTATAGACTAGACACCTACATCTTATACCAGGGGTAAATAACCTATTGGTGTTACTGAGATCTCCCAGACTCATTAACTGTAGGTTACAAAGTTACCAGTTCATTGCCCAGTAATCTCTTTTTAACGAGTCTCACTGGAGTAATCAGAAGAAAAGTAAACCTTTTTAATTTATTTTGTAATTTACAGATATAATCATTAATTTGTTAGCGCATTGATAACTGTGATTGTATGTTGCTCAAATAATTATAAGATATTGAATAGTTCTGACTGATAATCATAATCGAATTAAAGTAGATATTGAGAATCGAAAAAGTTTCGAAGGTGATTTTGTCTGTAACTAATAAATTCTTTGAAGCTTTCTACAAGGAATCTCATGATAACTCACAAGTGACTGAATAATTCCACATAATAATATTTTTTCTAGAAAACGATGAATAGATATTTAACGTTTCTGAAGAATCAGTTAGAAATTTTGTTGGCAAAATAGACAACCTTTATTTTCTACCTCATGTTATTTTTTGTATCGTCCTTGGTCTAGAGAGTCTTGGTTTTGCTTTTAGAGCAAGTAGAGGGTCTGAGCATGATATTCGTTCCAAACAAATAAGTTGTATGTACTTAAGTATTTGTCAGATTGTCAGGATTTATTCCGTTAGGCTCGTCTATCATGTGTGCAGACGATGGGTTTCGCGCAATGAAAACACACTGGGTGCGATATTATGTTTTTATAAAACTAACAAATTACTTGAAATTACAATTAAACACAATAACACGGCGCCAAAAAATCAATTCCGGGACGTCTCAACTCCGCTCCGATCAGACACTCAATGTTCTCCTTGCCGCGACCTGTAAACATCACTACTCTGTAGAAGCACGCTGTGGTGTAGGTAGAATGGTAAGTAGGTTGCGTGATGTTGATACTGGCGCGCTTGCGATTCATTCCAAGTCCGTACTAATGACCGGATCCGACATATTTATTTATCGTTCGGATTTTTTTGTGGTAGTGTTAACCCTATGGAAACGGCCGCGCCTTACGAAATGTACGTAGTAGGTTCAAAGGCAGGCAGTCACTTTACTTTATGTACGTAGCTTCTTCACCACTGCTTTCAAAACGGTGAAGGGAGACATCGCAAAGAAACCGTTACATCCCAGAACTAAATGTTCAGACATAGGTAATGTGAGTGATGACTAGAGATCGGATATTCGAATGCATATTTGCCTAACGTTCTTTTTTTCCCGGCATAGGGTACAAAAGTAGGGAAGCGGCTTCTAAAAATGCCATTTTTTTCCCAAGATCGCTGTATTCCATAAATAATACAGTGTGTATACAATGTAGTACTCATAAGCATAATCAATATTTTAAATCTATTTAAAACAAGGCAAGAAATTTGTTGAAAATAACACGAAAATTTACAATAATTTTATAATGATATCAATAATAGAATTATTTGATTTTAAATTTTGCTGCTGAATATTCGAATGACAAAATGGTAAATTTAACAATTCATTTTACTTATAATTAAATATAGCCAATGTAATCACAGTTCCCACAACTGGGACGCAGGCGTCCTCTGTGTGAAATAAAAGTAAAATAATAAAATGAATAAAATATACCGGGTCTTTTTCCGTACTGACGCGCGCGTACTAGTCAACACTCAAACTTTAGATAAATATGCATCCGACTATTCGATCACTAGTGTTGACCCTCCATCCCGTACTGGGCCAGAATATTCTTGTACACCTGTAATGTAACCTATAATGCCTTACTCAATAAATTTACTTCATTAACTGAATATTTTTACGATGAGTAGGTAAACAATATAATAACAAAATGAATATTTTGAAGTCTATAATATTTATAACATTCCATTATTTATTTCTGATCAAAGATCAAACACTCTCTGAACTTTATCAAACCTCTTTTTTTAATACATAATTACAGCTTATGGTAAATCTTTATAAACAGCACATGTAACACCCCTCCTCCCAACAGAACTTATCCCCCATAACATAAAGCAAGATAACTCGCAAGCTGGCGTCCACTAGTATCCACTAGCCGCGTTTATGAAACAGCTAATAACAGCGAAACATTATGACCCCTGACCTGATCGTCGGGTCAATAGGTCAATTAACAGCTATGCCGCGATGCAAAAAAGCACCCCGTGGCTAGGAAATAAACTGCAGACTGCAGGCGCTCATTTTGTTTTTATTAATGGCAAGAACTGGAAAAGAAAATTTTAAAATTTTAATTTAGGAAAAAAAAAATTTGCAAATTTAGTGTAGGTAGTGTTTACACATTGTAATTATCACACCCAAAAAAACTAAAGAAGTTATTTTGGGTATGTCCCGTTTGATAAGATTCCCGTTTCACCAACTAAACAAAAGACGTGCAAAAAAAGTGAAATTTGTCCCCTTTCGTAACTACTCGTATTTTAACCTTTATACATTGATTTCCGTTTCGTCAATCATTCAGGGGTTCACAAAAACCAAAACATTTTATCAACCAATTGTCATTTAGGAACAGGTATAATAAATTGTAACCGTTATTTTAGAGGAGTATGCCCTGCAGTGGGACACAAATGGCTGATAATAATAACAGCATAAGCTGAATTTGGGCAAAAATAAATGCACACATGTTGTAGTACATAATCTTACAAAATCGAGATCTAAAAATCTAATGACATTTCTAATTTCAACTATACGTGAATCAAAATAATCAGTTGTGTGTTCGGGGTCCCTCTCCATTCACCAAAGTAAATAACTACACCAGAACAAAGGTATCAGTGCCTTAATCACTATTCCTAAACACACCATGAATATTCAATTGCACTCGCCAGGTAACCCGAAGTTTACTAGCTAATCCTAAACTTTAGTAGTCGATAGTATCCTAATATGAAGTTAGGATACACAGCCCCCTTGCTTGGTTATTTCGAGTTGATTGAACGGATAGCCTAGCAGCTGGGTTATTGGCTTGGAGCTGTTGATGAAAGCTGTGGTGGAATTATTGTTTACAAGCTTTTGCCCGCGGCTTTGCTCGCGTTAATCTAGAATTTGACAATCAATTCGGGTTGTACTCTGCTTTGTAATAACATAATTCATTCATGATACACGTGGCGCCGTCTATTTTCATAAGAACGTTACTGTTGTTTTCCTCGGGAACAGCACTTTTTTCGGGATGAAAGGTAACTTATGTCCGTTTCTGTTCACCTGACAACGTATATGTAAAATTTCAGGACGATCGGTTCTGTGGTTTAGGCGTGAAAAGGTAACAAACAAACTTTCTCTCGCATTTATAATAATTAGTTAGGATTAGGATGAAATTGCTTTGAAGCTGGTTTCTTGTTTAAAACCAGATAAAATGCAGTGACAAGTAAGACGTATGACTTTTTATCTTTACTTATTATCTTTCATGTTTTGAGAGCAGTAAGTCACGTGATGCAAAGAGACGAGATGTAGTGAAGAAAGCATTGCAACTACCTAAATATAAGAGAGATAGAGAATGACCTCCGGCTACTTGGTGGACTAGCATAACGAAGATCCTATTGGAGGGTGAACTGCCCGAATCAACAACTCAGCACGCGTAGCATGATTACCGTAGACAAGGATTTCTTTGACGGAAGAATCGACAAAATGACAGATTGTGTCGACACAATGACAGATTTCTTTTGACTAGGTATCTGTGATTTTGTCAATTCTTCCGTCAAAGAAATCCTTGTCTACGGTGGTCATGCAGTACAGACTGTGCTGGTGCCATAAAGTTAGGAGAACCGACACCACCTGAAGTGGGATAGCGCTAGGAAGAAGAAGTTTTGAGAGCAGTGATAAAATAAGTTTAACAAAGTAAAGGACCATGCTACTGTCCATACTTACTTTTGTTTGTTAGACAAATATTGCTAGATCAGCGCCTGAACCTTCAATATTTCACTGAATTATAATGACAGCAAGTTTTTAATAATAGGTACACACTATAGTTTCTTTCACATTTCAGTTCTATAACATGGTGCCAATCAAAAGCACCCATTTCCAAACCTATATCCGTAATTCCAAATTAATGAATGGTCTATTCAACGGGCTACTTACAATGCATTTCATTTGCAATATTATCCCCTCGGCAATGGCATAGAGCTCATCAGTACACATGTCCTCAGGCAAGACTTAGAGCATTATAATCATTATCTGAATAGTTTCCAATGTTTTCCATGTTTGTGGTGCCTTAGTTGGTTAATTATCACAAAATAAGGTGGGTTAATGGTCCTTGTGGTTGGAGCAACATTAATTACGTGCAATGTGTATGTCAATACTTGTTGGATGAAACATAGGGAGGCAGGTGTATTTACAGTCGAGGAACGTTCGAACGAAGAAAGCAAAAGTATTTATTAGTGTCACACAGGACAAAACAAAATGATAAAAAATAACAATAAAAAGTAAACATAAGAATGCGTTAATGTAACGCAATCTTCAAACACATTCGCACGGCGAGCAATACAACTACGAAAAACCAAATTAAGCTGATCTCTGGTTGTATGAGAAGCTCATACAAAGCGAGGTCAGGTTATACTGGTTATGTATAGCATGATGTATCGCCGTGTGTTCGTTTCCACAAGTGGGTGTCAAAAAAAATCGGTTGTCTTCCTTGAAAAGTTGGGTAAAGCTGACCTATACTGTAAAGACAGACCTCTACGGTCATTTCAAAAGAATGTCAGGCAAGTTGTAAATATAGAAGTTTAAAATTATATCAATAAAAGTTTAGCAGCTAGGAAGTGACATGTAAAGTATGATTTGTTTTCAATAACAAAATTTTCTCAATTAGCTCCCTTAGTATTTTATTGAAATAAACTAAGTACCAGCTCATGGTACATGGTATTCTACAGTATGACCACATTTAGAAAGTTAGTCTTTTAAGTTCCATGCAAAAGGGTGTGATTTCATTTAACAATTTACAATCGCTCCTACAACGAAAGAAAAAAGATAAAATGGAAAAACAATAAGACAGCATCCACCATCTGCCTAGCCTTTTCTTAACTGTGTTCAGGTCTAACCAGTCTAACAGTTAGTATTAGATAATACGATACTACTTGGTAAGGCTGGTTGTCAGACTTTCGGGAAAAACATATAAGGTAGGTACTTAAAATTTTCTTCCCTTGAATGTGAATATGTTTAAGTTTATAATGGGTTGTGGAGGTCAGATAAGCAGTCGCCTCCTGTGTAATACTGGCATTCAGCTACTTACGGTTAGACTGGAAGCCGACCCCAACATAGTTGGGAAAAGGCTAGGTAGATGATGATGAATATAAATAATTATGCTTGTTAATTTTTGCTGTGCATTTCAGATAATTGTGTCGACATCTACCTTACACGTGTCTCTTATAACACAATTAACAGATACCACTTTGACTTAAATTGCAAATTAGGAAATGTCTCCCCCAATTTCTTAATCCCTGAAACGTGGTTTACTTCAGTACTTACACAATCTGCTAATGGCATGAATCTTTGAGGTGTGGCTCGCCTATATTAGCTGTGAAATACAGAATACGCTTTTAGTCACTAGCCGCTCCAATGTAGGTTAAATATTTAATATTAAATGTTCAAATAGCTTCATAAACGTTGTCAATATTAATATCATTTTATTCGAATACCTAGCTGCAGCAAAATTTGAAGAATTTATTTTATGTTTTCAACACTGTTGTTATGTTGGTGTAAATGTTCTAGGCTTGTTCGTTGTAATTTTAGGCATTGGACAACTTATATTATGTCGGATCCGGTCATTGGCACGGACATAAAATGAATCGCAAGTACGCCAGTGGTGACATCACGTTATCTACTTACAAGTCTACCCACACTACAGCGTGCTTCTACAGAGCCGTGATGTTAACAGCTAGAGGCGAGGACGTCATTCAATGTCTGATCGCAGCGCAGTTGAGACGTCTCGGAACTGTACCTGATTCATTGTGCCCCGTGTTATTGTGTTAAATTGTTATTTCAAGAAATTTTTGTTTAATATCGCACCCAGCGTGTTTTCATTGCACGAAACCCATCTTCTGCCCACACGATGTACGAGCCCAACGAAATAAATCCTGCCACTCCGATATACAGGAAAAAAAATTCAACTCTCCATACATATGTCCGAACAGCTGATCGAGTTTTGTATGAAAAGTCGTTTTTTTTTTGTCTGTTTCCGGAAAAGCCGTAGAACAAATGTTGTTGTTTATGATGTTAGTAATCTACTCCTGCGAGGTTGTTGGTGTTTTACAAATAACCCTGTATAGAACTTTTTATTGACCACCTACTTGCTGATAGTAATAACCACAATTCAAAAAATCCCATTACCTTAAAACACCAGTTCCGTTGCAAAAACAGCCAAAAATCCTAAAAAAACTAATTGTTCATCTCAATTTTCAGACACAATTGGGTTTTAATACCCAGTTGAGGAAAAATATAAATACCGCCGTTTTTTGCTCGACGCAAAAAGTGAAAAGGTTGAATAACAACACTCAATTTGGAGGAATGACTCGAATTTTCTTAGAAATATATTAAATGTTGCTTCTTCGTTGGCCGTATATTGACACCAAAGCCAACGTAGTCAAAATAACGTTAAGATGAGTCAATTTGCACATTCATAATGTATTAAGTCGTTCCCTTTTGCTGTGTACACATGATAAATAAACGTTGGAGGGTCTAAAGAGGAAGCGTTCAACGAATCCCTTTGACTGGAAACTCGTTAAGCTTAGTCAAAAATATACAAAACACCTAATGGGTAATGTTGGTTCACCTCGCCAACTTTTAAAGACAACAGTTTTAGTTAACACAATATTTGCGGCCAATATGGCTTAGATTTCCTCAGAGCCTGTTCAAAGAATTCTTTATAATTCGAGTTACTGACTTGATTGTCTCAAAACCTTAATCAATTGTTATACAGCCAGCCTTCGAAGAATTCTTAATTGTATGCTGATGAAATCTATTCATTCGTGGAGAAGCTTTTGCTTGAATTAGTTCAGTTAATGTTAGTGGTGCTAGTAATATATTCTTACTCGTGTAACTTGTGAATCTGTTTATGTAAATTGAAGTCTCATCCGTAATATTTGAGGAGCTGAAAATATTAGTAATTTCTAATATCCTCAATTGTAATCTAAGGCTCTTATCACATACATAAAGTAACGCCTTTTTGTTATTGAGGTAAGTATATGTACAGAACGCCATGTGCTACGATCCTTACGGTATGTATGGATGTCGCTTTTAATTCATCCACGTCCATTCATCTGGTCATACACGCACGTTTCGAGTACTTCGCAGCTGTCCTTTCTCAAGGAGCTCTCATTCGTTTAATTTGAAGTAGTACTAATATATTTCCATGGACATTGAGATTGTGACAGAATTGTTTGGGCTCCGATCGTCATACATAGGTAATAATTATATAGCAGTACGGGCCCAGCTCATCTCTCGGTGTGCCCCAGGCTATTTCTCTGCCTGGCTCCTCGCCAAATACACGACCTTATAATATTAGTCGCGGCTTATTGATAACCCACACACGTATAGTAATTGTTCCACTTTTTATATATAACTACCCTCGGGCAACGGATAAATTTATAGCACTACCTTAGACCTTTTTCAATTTGTGCTAAGATGTCTGGACGTGTGGATTGTAGGATATTTTTTATTCTTTTAGGTGAGCATGTTTTACTTTATTTATAAAACCTTTTTGCAATGTCAAAGTCACAGGTAAAAACACTTTCATGTTTTTGAGAAAATCGAATTCGTCTTTCAGATGTTTTTTTTATAGTCTATCCAAGATATTTTATTTATTTGTCCTATTTTTCAGGTATCGTTGTTTACTTACAGAATCTTATTGAGAGGCATTACTAAATGCAACAATTATAGGTATGACGTTGTAATTTTGGCGTAGGAATATAGAAAGCCAAGAATATGCCAACATAAGTCATTTTGTGCCCATCACTAATAAATTCTAACTTGTACCAAGGCAGCTAAATAAGTAGATACTAATATCTGCATTTACCATAAACGCAACCCTCCCAAAAACATATTAACCAACTTTCAACCTTACCTCATTGTCATAGGGTGCTTATGTACATATGCATATCTAATGTGTTCCTAAACAAAAGTTGTACCACAAACTTGGCAATCAGTGAGTGATGTTGAGTGTTTGTGCCAAATGCCCACTTTATATTCAAGGTTCAGGAGCTCATTACCTATGGAAGGTTCGCCATTTTTTATTTAGAAGGTCAAGGGCAGAGAGGTGGACACATTTGCAAATAGGTACAACATTATTGTGATGTCTGTCCCAAAAGTGTAGCTTTAAACAGGGTATGCATAAGTTAGTATCTAAACTTACCCAAGTTTGTTGGTTTTTCTTTATTATGATATAGTCTTTTCTAGATTATTATACGACCTCAGTTTTTTTATGGAATCGGAAGGAATCTTTTTAAAACCGATTCGATAACATATTTTTTATAAGTAAAGGTAATCATTCAGAATGTAAAAGTTGTACAAAGAGTCCCTAATTTGTTTTATTTTACACTTCGGAAATAAAATGTTTATATTATTAGCCATCTTTGTCCAATTGCAAAGCAAAGACCTACTTTTCTTCTTACTACTTAACCACATTCAACGCTGCAAGCACGCACAAAAACTTCCTCCTTCTGTAGAAGTCGGTTAAAAAGACTATGCAACTTCTGAACGCACTCCATTCCAATCTTTTTGACGACCCGAAGCCTTATCACGAGTGAGCGGTAAAAACGTAACGTAAATACGTCGATTTTAAAATTCAAAAATTAATTACACATAATTTTTTTCATAATTTTAAGATTGTATTCATATCAATGAATGATACTGATTGTGCTTGTTGTAAACACTACTAAAATTCTATAAGATAATTGTATTTTCGATACAAAAATCAACGTATTTCCGTTACGTTTCCACCGCGCGCTAGCGCTAGGGCCTCCGATGTTGGTTTCATCATAAATCTACAAGAAATAAGCTAAATATGACCTACTACATAAAGTCGAAGAATAAAAAGGTATTGCGACCTTTCTACTCCTTAACTTGACCTCTCTACAATAAAAGTGAAACTATTCATCTACCCTCAAAGAAAGTACCCTGAAATAAGACTACTGTTACCCGAATACCCCAGATAACGATAGTTGCTAAGAAGGGAAAACTAAAGAAAGTAAGAACAACATAGTTGTTGGTATTAATGAGGGACATACATCTCCAATCACCTGACTAACGGATTCGCATTCAGAATGGACGAACAGTTTTTTGGAGGTTTATTGTGGAGAAGACGATTGCTACTAGTTGATCTAGTAGTTGTTACGTTCATTTATGGTTTAAGGACAATATGAAGTTTTGGTTCTGTCAGTGCCTTCATATTTGAAGTAAAAAAATGAAATGTGGAAGAAGAAAAGATGATCAAAACGAGGATTTTTTGAGCTAATTGTTGCTGGCTTGAAGATGATCCGAAATTAAATAAAAATTTGTGATAAATCATTTTTGTTAGTAGTTTAAGCCACGTTATCATTTAATACGTTAGTATAAGCATTGTAAAGAAAGGTTTAAGCAAAAATAAAATAGGGTTCGTCGCGTACTGTCTTTGTTACAATTTTTGTATGGTCGCATAACTTTTATTTTATTTATTCATTTAAAACTTCAAGCACAAAGTACAGAGGCGGTATATCTGCAAATTTTTTAATTTATTATTAAGATAAACTACAAGGATATATCAAAATACTATAAATATATTTTCTGAAAGTACATAAAATAACAGCAACTTATCAAAACATACTCAGTTTCTGAACACTAACAGTCTACATCTGAATGCGCGCGCCACATTTTCGCTCACTCCGACTGCTTTCATTTACCTTGCAAACGAATGTTTGCTCGCAGAACACTAAGTGAAAACGCTGCTTAACAAGGAATCTGCTTGTTTTCATAATTTCAGTTTGTTTTCCAGGTAGGACTGGGAATTTAAAAAGGGCTGCTAAATGTATGTTCGGGTATATAAATCTGAAGTGTAGCACTAAATCGTATGTAAATTTTACAGCAAGCAACAGCAATTTTGCAGTGGGTAGCAGTAGATGCCACCAAAGCCTAAATAACAGTGACGACATTCGACAGAGCCGAATTTACTTTTAACTCGATGTGCCATATTTTCCGCTGAAGGCCGTTATGGTTTTTGTAATACTTGATATTTATCAAAAGATGAGCCCGATAGAAAGCTGTAAACATTTTAAAGTCGATGGAATATACACACAGAGTTTTTTTTTGCTTTACAAATCCATTGATTACGTTAAAACATTTTTGCAAAAGTATACGTTGTACTACGTATGTACGTGCGACAGTACAGACGCGAACACATTAAGCTACCCGAAATTTTCAAATTTTCCCAATCAACCTTGAACCTAATGCTTTAGCGATAAAGTTGAAAATCTATTGAAGAAATTTGACAGATTGTAGTAGCTTGATGGCGTCTGTACCAGCTCTTCGTACCACAGACTTATTTACCAAAAAAAAAATATCGATTCCGTGTGAGGTTTTAGTCAGCTTTTCATAGAACATCTCATCTGAATGTCCATTTATATTAGTCCAAACAGAAGTGATGTTATGTTCTTTTTTGAAAACTGGAGGAAAAATAATGCATAAGGTCTTTCTGTCATATAAAACCGTCGAAACCGCATTCGGTATGACTCCCCTCATAAACAAACATATCAACCCAAAATATACCCCTTAATCTACCAAAGTAAGGATAACATACCACCAAAACATATAATTACAGCGGCAACCGCCCTTCGAGTTACATGATAAGGCACCAGAGACATGCCTATAAATGTAATTGTCGACATAAGAAAGTAGTAAATGAGAGGTGAAATTGTGGGGGAAACGTATTGCGTGTAGTAGCTACTGTACCAATACAGTAGGATAAGAATTGTAATCGTGGAAGAGGATGTTGGTTAATCATAAATTCAATTTGTAAAACATTTCAGAATTATTGTGATATATTTAAAAAAAAAAATTAGAAGAGATTATTTCTCAGGCTACTAATATTATAAATGCTAAGGTTTGTGAGGATGGTTGAATGTTTGTTACTCTTTCACGCAAAAACTACTGACCGGATTTAAATGAAATTGAAATGGCACACAGATAGTTTATAACCTGGATTAATACATAGGATACTTTTTATCCCGGTAGTAGGATTCCGTGGGACAATTGCCGAGTTCCACGCGGGCAAAACCGCGGGTATAAGCTAGTTTTCTCATAAAAAGAAGGCATTTTTCAATTCACTTTATTGGAGGTTCTGTCCAGGTTATCTCATATTTGTTATCGATAAAAATTTGAAGACTAACTTAAATGTACTCGTACAAACAAAATATTGCAAACCTGCTAGTTTTGAACACGTTATTAAATTCTTTAGAAACAACAACAAACAAACAATTTTACTATAAATTTTGATGATGAGTTACTGTCATGTCTGATCATTTTTTCCTTAATACACATGCTGTCATTTCCACCTCTCAAAGCAATCAAAAATTTTTAATCACTTAAGCAGCCACTCAAAAACCTTGGTTTTATACTTGTTTTAATTCTCCCAAAGTGCAAACCTCTTATAACGCGAAACGATCAGGAAGATACAACAAGTATGCAGAAACAATGTCTAATTTCCACGGGGCATACGTGTGCGGAAGTTTGTTCATTAGAAACTTTTTACTCCCTTTTGAGGCGTCGAAGTTTCCTCGGGTTGAACCCTTCGGTAGGAAAGTTAAAACGATGGTGACGTAGGCATCGGTATCAGGTAAGTGCAGGTATGTTTAAACGTCAATTTCGATTCGGAAGAAATCGTTACCGTAGGAGTGCTTCTTTTAGTCGATTATGGTACAGACGGGTCGAAAAATAGGGATAAGTCCAAGAATAGAAATTAGATCTTTATTGAGGACTAGATTTTGCCTGCGTCTTTGTGCGCGACAACACATGATGTTTTAAAATGTATAAACTCTTGCAGGTATAAAATTAAATATGTGAATCAGTCATTTACAGAACTGAAATAAATACGTATTTATGATAATACGAGTATTAAACTTAAAAATGTACAATTCAACTAAGTAATATAGACGTAAAAAAAATATTTTCAGTGTAAATAAAAAGATAAAAACGTAATATCCATGTCGGTCGTGCATAAATATATAATCGTATTCGTAGATTCAAAAAATCCTATAAATTTTTGGGCATCTGCATATTCGTATCCATATTTCCATAATCCAATACAGGATTGGTGTAATTTCGTGCTTCGCAAATACAGTGTGGAATTGAGTTGGACGGTTAAACAAAGTACAATAAGTACGTTTTGATTACTCGTCATGCACTGGTAAGTCCCACTTTGTTGTACATGAGAAATGTGTGTTATTTTTACTTAATGAGTAAGTATTTTCTGAGAGGTAGGAAATGATTGCAATTTAAGAACATGCTGATGAATTTTGAATTCAAACCATTACATCATGTTTGTGTTAAATCATAAATCACATTCATTTCTGTAAATTAGTTTTACAAAACACGTTTACATGTCACATCATGTTATTTTTTAAAACTAGATGAGGCCGGTGTTTCGTACCTGACTACTCTGAGAAGAAACATCCGAAACAAACTCATAGGTCACTGTCTCTTTTAAAGACATTTTCAAGTCATATGAGAACCATTCAGATTAATATCTGAGATGGTCTTTTTAAGAAATAACCACAAAAAAAAATTGAGTGGACCTGTCCAATCAGTTCAAGCAATTTGTCAATAATCGTGTAGCTCGACTCGTAACCCAAGGAGCTCAAAGACACGACGAACAATACCAAAGCAAGGACATTTGGGTAGACCGCATAAAGTACTCAAACTGCCAGACAATCGTGAAACTAACTAAACTTAAACGTAATAAAAAAAATATTATGACTCTCGTCCTCATATTCACAGTAATAAATAAAAATATTTGAATTCAACACTTAAAAATGTAAAGAAGGACAAAAAAATAACAAATAATACCATACTTGAATAAGTAAATAATGTAAAATAAATCTAAAAAATTAATATAAAAAACCCAAATGTTCCCCGAATGCTTCGACAAAGGAGCACCAAAAAGGTAACGCTACCACTAACGCTTCGCCAGGAGACAAGCCTATTCCCATCCTGTCCTTTACATTTTTCTGATAAAAATCCTTATTACACTTTGCCTGGAAAGAAGATTTCATTTTGCTAAAGCAACTTTACTTCGAACATGTTTGCTTAGACAAGTGACAAGTTTCGATAGGAATAAAAAGACACTGGAATGACAACAATGTATAGACAGATCGACACTATGACAGTGCGAAACGAAAGGCGTTACCTTTTTTTTGGATTTTAAAGTTTTTGGGTTGTGTCACTTTGCTGGCTTGCAGGTGTAGTCGTGCGACAAGCTATCGAAAAAAGAAGCAAACATTATCTATGACTTATTCCGGTTATATTTGTTTTATATGCCCCTTGTATGTCTATGTGGTATAAAAAGACTCATCACATAGCCGACAGCCACTTATGTACATAAAAGTAAGAAATAATTAGTAAAAGTTATTGCTGGGAAACTATTTTTTTTTGGTGAAAAATGTACGATGTGATAAAGAGATGAAGAATAAGAGGTTCTTTGCCTTAGGCGTGTTTTTACACCTCTTATGAATTAACCAGCTCATCATTTTGTATTAAGTTAAGCCCGGTTGCTGGCAATATGCTGACCCCAATGTATATTAAATGAGACTTAAACGTAACTGCAGAAATGTGGGTGTACTATTAGGTACACCTCTGCCAAACCCTTCGGGATTACAGGCGTGATGTAAAAGAGTGTCCATGGAGTTTCTTGCCCGTTCTTCTCCATAGAGATCTACGTTAGGGAATGGGCAACTACAGTACTTTCACAGTTTTTGTGCCTTGTGACTGGGACTGTAGCTATATGTCACTGTTGTCTTTGTTTCGACAATTCAAAAGTGCCTGTAACTGGCCTACTTGAAATAAAATGCTTTGATTTTGATGTTATGTTTTAAGTTATTCCAGCGATTTTCCAAAAGTCATTTTTCATTTAGCAAAGATTTCTTCGCAACACAAGACATTGATTCTACGAAAGCGAAATCACGTGCACAAGCAAGCAATAAAACATTTATGAACGTAATATTTATTCAGGTAAAATAATGTTTTCCAAAAGGTATAGAATAATATGAATAAGGGATACCGAATCTTACCATTTAATGTATGAACCTTAATATTTATTTACGAAAGACTTGCTATTATTAGAACATGTTGAATCAAATGTAATTTTATGAATTGAAAGCTCCATGAACCATTGACGGAAATAGGAAATATTTTTTCATAAATCTTCAAGTGACAGTTGTATGTACGCACGGCGACAAAACAAGCTATACAAAACCAGTTTATGCGGATCTCTCATTGTACAGGAAATCTATACAAAGCGAGGTCACGTTATACTGGAAATGTATAGTTTGATGTGCTGCCGGGTACCTCTGTAGAGCTTAGGAACTTAGGAGCTTAGGACTCAGAATATAGGTAGAAAGGGTTCAAAGTTGTGTTGGTCTAATTTGGATCCTCTTTATTTCTATATTTTAGAACGTTGTGATGCTAAGTCGAATGTTTGAGTATAAGGGAATCTCAGAAGTCATGTTTGCCTAGTACTTCTTTAATTTTGACGCTGTTATTTTTTTAAAACCAAACTTCAAATAAGCATTTATTCTTTATTTAATGTACAGTATGTTATCAATTCGGTGTACCTGTCTATTTAAATTGTAAAATAAAGTCGGTGGTCACAAGCGCGACTGCTGCAGGTCCTGGGTTCGATTTCCAGGTCGGGCAAAGTGTTATTGGGTTTTTCTATTAGGAATTTCTTAGTAGCAGCCACGGAGGCTGGATTTGTGCCTGAATGATGGCAACAGGCTTGCCCCCTATTACATGAAACTTAAAACAAAACTGGTTAAATGTGGGTGTGAGGCGTGATGTTATGTTATAGTCGGTTTTTGTATCGGTGAGTGAAGCCGCATTGTTCTTCAAAATAATTCAGAAGAACAATGGTTCTTCAAAATAATTCTTCATTGTTTTCACAATCATTAAGATAATAGTATTCCGTGGTTTACTTGCGTCAAACAGACATATTTAACGTACTTTTAATAAATAAATCTTGAAGTTTTGTAAAATCATTACTATTTTGAAATGATACGCCTTTCCCACTAACATCAATTGTATTTATTAAGTTGTGCACATACATATAGAATACAACCTTGGGATTACTATCAGTAGCAAGCTTAATATAATATCTAATATGTAATTAACAATGATTGCTTCCATCCGTAGAACTTTTTGTTCATCATAAAAGTAGAATACCTTTTTTTTCTTTTTTAATTTGGCGGGAACTGATTCAAAAATTAGACCAAAGAGTTTTTACGAGCTCTTTGGTCACATCAAATTCTATCAACATTTTATGTTTATTTTTAATTAATCATTACAACAGTTTTTATTAATATTTCAAAATCATGACAGTTTTAAATAAATAAATTAAAAAAAATCTTTCAAAACAAAAATTATAATTAATTCAAAAAATCTTTAGACGATCTAATTACAAGTTTATATTAACGAGACACGAGACCACTTACCTTTTAATTTAATTAAAAAGCTGAATAATATCTTGACATTGATGGGTCAACCTAATGAGATCCATCCCTTTCTATGAAGACGAACGAATAAGATTATCAGAAGCACTCAATGTTACTCAAAGTCGGTCACGTCATGATCCTGTGTTCACTCGACCTATATGGCCCTCGATAATTCTCCAAAGACACGATAACTTCTCGACCAATAATTCCAAACATCGTTTTTTGGAGTAAAAATCTCATTACGATATCCACTGGGTGTTAGCGCTTTTATCTTTGTTAATCGATTTTGAAATGAGTTTTTGTGGTAAGGCCTTCATTTATGAGATAGGTTTTGATTTTTTTTGATCTTTAATTTATTTTTATTTAGGTCTGGATTTTTTTTGAGTTTTTGTAACGACGTTTTTGGTGTTTTTCTATAAAATAGAGCAAAATAATATTAAACTTTTATATGTCCAGTAATGCTTTAGTTTTGTATGCTAATTTTATTTTCTCTTTTGCTGTTTTGTTCGGTAATACCTGTTATATTCGGTAACCTACTTATTATTCTCGCTAACTGAAGTAAGGGATATCGTATTACCCAGTACTAACTAGGTTGTGGAGGGCAGATAGGTAGTCGCTCCATGTAAAATACTGGTATTCAGCTGCATCCGGTTAGACTGGAAGCCGACTCCAACATATTTGGGAAAAGGCTAGGCAGATGATGATGATTCTATCTAATTGAATTTTTCTCTTTACGATTCTAATTATCATTATGGTGTTTTTCCCGTCTTTTATCCGAAAGTACTGTAATAAGAAACTTACTTGTGTAATTAGATTCGCAAAATTATTCTTTCGAAAGACACAAAGATTTTCATAGAAAACCCGCTACCATTTTTTTCACAACTAAAAACTACCAGTCATCATCGCAATGAGAAATTCGTCACATATCTTATCAAACTGATGAAATTTACGTCTCTTTATTTACTGTTTGGTCGTAATACAGCCTGTTCAACGTTAATGACTGTTTTATAATAAGTAATAAATTGTGAAGCTAATTACGCAAATGAAATAAAGTGTTTATTTCATTTTCGTAATTGGCTTTATGATTTTTTTCTTGCTAAAGCTACAAACTTTTTTATGGAAAACGTGCTGACACCACTTTGTTTTTATTTCTCCTACTATAAATTATTACTTCGATAAAAATCAGCAACGAAACACAACTTCTAAATCCCTAAATACAATATAATTTCAACTGAAGCAGAAGCTTCAACAATTGTGGCACCATTCTGCGAGCAATGCTTTACGTGACCAGAAACTGCTAACTTATTTAGCAAATAGCCATCGGTTGCACAATTAAACCAATTCTACCTGTCTGCGAAGGCGTGACTATCAGACGCCCTCGATAATTAAGATATTGTTGCAGGAAATTCTGAGAGGAATACCGGAATGGCTTTGAAGGGTAATTAAACTTGGTGGTATACCTGCTTTATGGTGGTATTGCTTTGAGTGCGGACTAGCAATATAATCGCATATTTCGATACTCCTTGAGAAATATCTTAGATGCAGAGAGAAATAAGAT
Source organism: Noctua janthe (assembly GCA_910589295.1). Taxonomy (NCBI): domain Eukaryota; kingdom Metazoa; phylum Arthropoda; class Insecta; order Lepidoptera; family Noctuidae; genus Noctua; species Noctua janthe. The sequence continues at coordinate 2,157,579 of OU342556.1, read as the reverse complement.
CTCTAAGGAAAAGAATTGTAAATTAAACATATTTATATTTCAGGCACGGTAAAACGAAACTATTAAAACACTATTATTTTATTTTTTTATAAACGATTTTCACGTATTACTCGTTCATTTTGTTTGGTTACGGGTACGTGACGCGCCGACAAAAAGTACCTCAGATTTAAGGACAAAGGAGTGTCAAAAACGTAACGATCGCGTACTTGAACACACGGAGTTGAACAAAAGCAATAATAACACAGTAAACAAATTAACATTTCCAAGTTTCATATGACTCAAGACAAAAGCCGGAGGTAAGAAACACAATATCCCGAACTTTGCCTTTAACCCACAAAACAATTCTCTTCTCCAAACATAAAATTCAATACATCTAATACGGAGGAAGAAAACTTGAAAACTCATCAATAGAACAAAACGCTATTTCCAAAGTAATCTTAAGTTACCGTAAACGACATGAAAGCGAAGTCCAAGGTCGGGACAAATTACCACAAAGTCAATAAATAAAATTGAAGTTGAACAACTCATTCAGAAATTCAGATGGACGAAGCTAGAAAGTATAATTGATGACTTTACCGTGTAATGGACATAGTAATGGGCGTAATGAGGTCAGGTTCTCTGAAATGAGTTACTGAATTGCTACAGTAAAGTAAATCACGCACACAGATAAACTTTAACGAAAGTCTAGAAATCCCGTAAGTTTATCTGTGATCGACAACACTTAAAAAAACATCACACCTAACATCACAAGGCGTAAGGCAGAGGTGTACAAGCATACTGACTTTTAGTTAATTATGTTTGAGTCCCATACAATAGGGAGCGTGTCTATTTCTATCAACTGGGCACAAATCTAGATTATGAGCTACTACTCAGAAATATTCCTGATGAAAAAACTCAATAATAATGCCTGACCTGGGAATCGAACCCATCATACTTCTTAGTAGTGCGTTTATGAACACTAGCCTTACGAGGCAGTAAAAAAGTTCACTCCGAAATCTTAGTAATCACCGCAATAACAGACTCCATAACAGGAGTCGAAGGAGTGAATTTTACTGAAGCAGTTCATCGTTAAGTTGGGGATACAATGGTCTTGCGGCAACACTGACTAATTGAAGGGCCTTAACATTAGTCTTCCGTCGTTAATGAAATGAAAGGGTTAGTGTGCCGTTTACTACAGTTTTGAAGTCAACTGTTTGGAAGACATATTAGTGGTACTTGACTGTTATTTACTCTTTCTGCTTAGAAATGTGTTTTTCTCTCTTTTTGGTGCTAGTTAATGATATAAGGGATATCAATGATGTGCAAACTATTATCTTGAATTTAGTACATGATTCTAGACTCACCAGAGTTGAAGTAATGTATCGCATTTTTTATTAAGTTGTAAAAAAAACTAACCTAAAAAATTCTCCTCTAAGGTAGCTTGAATTATTTGTGCTTGAATAATTCATGGAAACAGTCTGCGTGTCGATGTCCTTTACCTCGTGTTTTGTTCTAATTAACAGTGTATGATCCCAGTAATAAAGTCAATTATCGAGGAATGGGGTATTGACGATATGGAAATTGAGTGTTTTGTTTGACCGCACAGCAGAATTCCTATGGTTAAATCATGAATCAACTGTTGGCCCCTCTTTTCAGCTTCGATCAACCATCGTAATCTCCGTTCACTTCTAATCGCCGCACGGTGATTGCAAATTCCATTTGACGTAAGTGCAAACCTCCGATCGAATCGATTATGGTCTTACCTTTACGGACTAGAGTACATGTCAATACCTACTTAAACGTTGTGGTGAAATTGCCGCAGCAAAGGGAATGCCGGAGTAAAGTCTCTTTATCGAACTAGCACATAGAATTGTCGTGCCAACAAAGTCTGGAATACCGTTGTGTGTGGTTCTATCATTATTAAATACATAGGTTTATTTGGCAATTGTATTCTTCTCCAACATAAAATTGTAGTAAATACAGTACTAGAATCGTGAGTAACAGCCAAAGACAAAGCGTACCATCAAATAACATGCTTAACTGAGACAGACAAAGAAGCAACATCAATTGTGTTGAGTTCCTCTCCGAATTCAAAATCACTATTCTAGCCGCGCTCTTCTCCAGATAAATTAAGCGAGCTAATCCAATCTGGTGTGTCAACAGCATTACTTTCAACGTTCGCCCTAAACGCAATAATTTATTGAGGTAATTTCGTTACAGTTTGATAATTTCCAATTTTTATGGGTGAAACCCCTATAAAATTTATGCCGTCGTAATACTGGGTATTCTCGCGTCGCGATCCCATAATTGATACGTTGCCGTTTAGGCACATCCCACTCGACAATAAAGAGAAGTGAAACGTAAAGTTTTTTTGGCGACACCAGCCAGTGGGTTGCCTAATTGTTTACTTCTTATCGCCCTAGAAGTTTTCCAGTCAATAAGTTGGGTCGTATAAACCCATAAAATATAGACATCGTAAAGATACGTAAAGGACGATTATCTTAGAAAAGATGTAGGTTGTATTTTTTTCGTTATTCTGAATATTGGATAGAGAAAAGAATATTATTGGAAGTCAGAAATTATTATTGTAACCTTCTCGTTTGTTACGGTTAAGTAGATCGTGAGAGGTGGGCGGAAAATATTTTATAGGTAATTTGCCAATTATGACTCTGCCGGTGTGACAGTGGGCGCGTTTATTCTTTAGGGTCGATGATTTGATTCAGCTTAAATTACACCTTAGATATTTTTATGATTCGATAGTATTAATACAATGGTATTAATTCTATCGACTTAAGTTAAGCGTTTCATCAGTTACACGTAAAATATAAAAACCTGGAAATTACAATTATAATAAAGACTAAAGTCTTTATTTTTAGTTATATTATATAAATAGTATTTTACAGTTAACATCTCATAAATTGTTTCATAATAACTAACATTACTATCCAGATATGAAATAGGTTACCTAGATGATCTCCTAATAACACAACCAAACAGCTATCAGTTTTCAACTAAACATGTAATTACAACAAGATGTAGTTGAACTGTAACTCGTCGTGCGACGTTGTTTATCTGATTACTCGAGATCACCGCTGTTTGTGAATGTTCGTCAATATTCCTTGTATAATACTGAATTATTTGTTCCAAGGAATTTATCTCAATATTATTACGGAAGTCGAGTTGATTGTGTTTAGTTATTGTTAATGGTTTAGTGCTGCTAAAGACAGGTTTATTATTGTTGATAAATTTATAACTTTGGTGACCATTTTTGGGCTGGCTTGGAATATTGAACGAATATCTTTCATCGGTATACTTTTCGAGACTGTTATCATTATAATGATATTGATCTTTTACGTTTTGATAAATAAAAAATGAATACATTTCATGTGGGTAATAATAAAGAGAGATACCTCGTCATTCGTTGGTCTAGAGGTCCCAAGCGTGAGTGCTGAGCGGGTTCGATTCCCAGGTTGGGCAAAGTGTTATTATTTTTTCAATTTGGAGCAACCATGTAGTCTGGATTTCTGCCCGATTGAAGGCATTGGCAAACACACTTATTTGTTATCTTTGCAGGCGTGGCGTTTATGTAGAAAGAGATAACTTTTATAACATTTTATCTCCTGGGGCAGTCAGGTAAAATCAATACCAAAAAAACAGCATACCAATTAAAACTCGTCCTTCAACAATAAATCTTACCTCAAGTAAATAAAAAAGACCTACTAAACTTTGCTTACCCGAGACAACAGACACTAATAAAAACCCAAACGTAGCACAAACGCCAAAATAAATCTCAATTCAGTTAATTCGCATCGTCGCATGTAAAAGGCGAGTCACGTAGGGCAATTGATAAAGGGTGCAGAGCACAATTCCGCGTCAGACTGACACAGAGGCCTCGTATAGAGTGAATGTGCAGGATGATAGCGGGTGCGGTGGCGGGGGCGATAAGGTGACACAGTGCATAGCGTGTTATTGTAGCGGGCATCGATTTCTGACTATCGCCATGATTTCTGATATCATACAACTCACATGCATAATCAATACACGATCAGGCGTGTGTGAGGGTTCCATTTTTGGTGCCTTTCTCTTCCTGATTACGGTAAATGTATAATGCAACTGAAAACTCCATGTCCTCTACAGCGTGATTTCGATGCCTTGAGTGAATGGGCCGTCACCCACAAAATGGTTGGTTCTTTCACGTAAACAAGTCCTTCGTGTCGCGGCGACCAGTGTCACGCTGTAAACTACTTCTTTCATTTTGCTTTCTTCTGTAGCTATCGCTAACGCGTGTTCAAACTCACTGGCTTATGGCCGCAAACGAAGATATCATAAAATATTTCATACTTACTTTGCGCTACAACACCCGCGTAAGCTTTTCACTCTGGACGAGGCCTGATAATGAAACATTCGACATGAGCTCCTCTTGGATGAATGGCAATTGTTGAGTGAGGAGAGTGCTTGTGTATGAAGAGATGGAGATGGGAGCCTAGTTAGTGATGTTGTAGAAATTGTGTTATTGTTAGTAAGGAGTAAGATTGAGATGGATGGTAAGATTATCATGACCGTTGAAGTAATGCGTGTGGTAATGAATCCTAATACTAAACATGCACATAATATTATGGTTGTTATTCCAACTGGGATTAAAGAGAAACAAAATACAAGTTATATAGTGATGAGTTTTATAACCATAGTTAATTTTCTAAGATAAGATCATGGCAACAGATAGCAGTATTTCAAGTAAGACAATGATATAATATGAATACAGTTATCAGATACTGTGCAAGAGAAAATAGAACGTGCTACTGGATAATTGGATATTATAAATCGAATAGATAAAAATACACAAACAATAGCGACAATACGAAAACGCAGAAACCAATTCAAAGCGGCCTTGATACAACCGCAAACATTTCAGACCTCAAACAAATTGGAAAACATTAAAATAAATTCAAACAAATATATTGAACAAAACAAAAATAATAAATTGACTCCCACAAGAATCGAATGTAATCCGATACAAACATTGTAGCAGCACTGTATTAGGATTGTATTTGTTTATTCATATTTTTAGCAATGTTGTGAAGCAAGTAAGTGTGTGTACGAAATTGTTGTTTCTTGGATAGAATATTTTGATATGTCGATATTGAAACCGTGGTTAAATAATAACAGCCACTCGGATCAATCTTAAGGTTAAGCCGCGCTTTTCTGTGGATGACCAAACATTACATACTGAGTTCCCTTCATGCCTTGCAAAGCACTTTAAGCCGTTGGTCCCGGCTGTCATTTGTAGATCTTTGACAGTCGTTACAAGTAGTCAGCGGCCCAAAAGTCTGACAAAGAGTCTTACCAAAGGTCTACGTATTACTCAGTACTAACTGGGTTGTGCAAGTCAGATAAGCAGTCGCTCCATGTAAATTACTGGTAATCAGCTGTAACCGGTTATACTGGAAGCCGACCTCAACATAGTGACAACATGGTAACAAGTCACGCCTCAAGTCACTAAGTCGATGATGATATTGAACAACATTTGCCAACCCTCTTTCTCTTCTTTCTCCAGGTATAGGAATCTAAGCAGATGCACTTGAATACCAGTACTGTACATGGAACGACCGTCTTCAGAACTCAACCAAAGTTCGTTAAAACCGGTACGGAGAAATTGCGAACACGGCTCTGGAAACCAAACACAGACAGATTCTGCATTAAAGTACTTATCTGTCTTCTGACACTGATTTCAGTATCTGTCTTCTGATCGATCAGCAACTTGTTCGAACCTGTTTGATCGAATCTTTACTGGGTAGAGGATACCAGTAACATCTTACAACAAAATAAAATATGGCTGGTTGTAATTGTTTTCTGTTGTTTATATTTTAAAATGTTTTACCAGTCGAGCAATCCTACAATTACATGAACCTAACTTATTAATATAATTGAGAAAGTAAGTTTGTTTGTTTGTTACCTTTTCACGCCTAAACCACTGAACGGATCATCCTGAAATTTTGCATATACGTTGACAGGTGTACAGAAACGGATATAGGGAAAAAATATTGTTCCCGAGGGAAAGAATAATAACTTTCGTATGATAATAGATGGAGCCACGTGTCTTTCGAATCATGACTGAATTATGTTTTATAGAAACTTTAGTAGTACGAATTGATTGTCAATTTCTAAACTAACGCAAGCGAAGCCACGGGCAAAAGCTAGTACGTTCATAAAGCCCTCAGCTGAACAAGGAATAAATTAACCTGAACGACCTCTAAGGCACCAGCTACTATGTTATAAATTCTGAACATCCGTTCCTGTATTGCAGAACCAGAACTTTTTAATGGTTGTTCATATATTTTCTCTTTAACAGGCGATGTTAGTATAGGATATCTTCATTTTGAATTTTAACCTTATCTACGCCTCGTTAGGGTCGGGTTTCAGTTGGTGTTAAATTAGTATGTTTTTGAAAGTGGTAATTAACTGTGTTAGTGCATCCAAATACCGATACGACATTATTTTATTGAAACTAGTTGCTGGGTTGTAGCGTAATTACAGTTGTTTTGCTTTTAGAGACTATTTTATTGGTCGGTACAGTCTTTTATAGGTTCTAGTATTTATTAACACACAGTGTGAGTTTACTTGTGATTCGTTTTCTGTGCAGTCTTGGAAAATAAAATTAATCTCTTTACGAACATGTTTGCAACATATAAACTGCCTCATTGCGACTGCTTTTCTTGATGATATCGTGCTAATTATTATATTTCTTTTTTTTTTTCCAAAAAAATGTTTTTCTTATGATAAGTTAGTTTTGCGTTAAAGGGGTCGAGATATTTCCAGAGAATGCCGTAGAGGGGGCAAAACATTGTACAACAAACATGTATTTTCGTGTTGCTCTGTAATTGTCAGACCTTTTTTTTTTTTTTTTTCCGATGGGAAATCATCTGATTGTGTCTATTTTTACGAGAAGAGGCACGCACTGAATTCTGTCGTAAAGCCTGGATCTAGGCTTATGAAAAATTAAAACTAAACATTTTAAAACATCTTAACTGTTGCAAAATGCCTCTTCCAAGTATTGCGATAACTACAAAATAATCTTGTTCAATTTAGCGATCTAACAAAAATACATTATTTTTCATCTTTATTTAAGTGTTAATAAAGTAAGAAAAACCAACTTTATTTAATCTAAAAGTTTTAAATAATTGTTCAAAGCACACGTACGGTACATTTGAAGTGCATTAATGTAAGCGCGTTGAAGAGAACTCTCGATGCTGGGTTATTTACAGTGTCGTGTTGCACCTAGCTTGAGTGAAATGTTCCAACTAATGTTTGCTTATAAAACATTAGTCGAAATATTTTACTCAAGCTATACCTTTTGAGGAACATAATAATATTTATTTGCAGGACGACAATACGAAGTAGTATAAAACAATAATCTGTTGTATTGACAATAGAAAAATACAAACACATTATGTTAAAATGTATTGACATGTTAGCATCGTTGTGGTTTTTTTTTTTCTAAAGGTACAGACTATATAACATAAAATGTTATACAAATTGTTATATAACATGTTTCAGATAATGTGGAATGTTATAAACCTTGTTATAATAACATGTTATTGATATGTACAACAATGTTATATAACTTAGTCACGTGTACTAAAAGCGCGGGCGCAGCGGCGGGTGGCGGGGTGGTGGCAGTGTTTAAGTAGACTTTGACGGGTGTAGACGTGTTAATTTTTTATGATTTTTCATTTTTCAGTTTTTGTCGACATTGTGAATAGCACGGCAAACGACAATGGTTTTGTATAACATTGTTATATTGCATTGTTATTCTCGTGTACAGTATTTTTTTATGTTGCAATGTTGAATAACTAGGTTACGCAATGTGGACGTGTTATAAAACACAAGTTATATAATATGTTACATAGTCTGTACGCACCTTAAGACATGTGTATAGGAATAAGCATGACGTGACTTTTTGCAAATATTTTCTAGTCGGCTTCAAGTCTGATCAAATGAGTACTATTATTTTACATTCAGGGACCCCTGCTTGACCTCCAAAATCTTAGTTATTGTTCTTGGAGACCTAAGGGTCTCATCAGGGATCAGCCAATTACTGTCTCACTGCAAAGAGTAGATCTCTTCTCTTAAGAATAAAGAGCATCAATCACCACACTAGCTCAAGGAGAATTAGAGATCTCAAACTTACATCAATATAAGTATAGGTTTCCGCAAAATTTCTCAGAGCACGCTCAAACATATATATAATTATGTGCATGTAATGTGTTAACATCATCAACATATTACTAATCACTCTGCCTTTCTCAGAAACACGATACTCCACAAACATAAAAAGTAATTAATTCTATAAAGTTCCAGAGCATACTTCCATTGCAACCACGTGAGTTATTTACATCGAGCGTGAGCATGTTCTGTTCAGTTCTCGGAAACAACAATTAATTAAAATATAGCTTCCCCTCTACCTTCAACTTGTACCAAACTAATAAAGGTAGTGTTAGACGAGAGAAGCCTAGCACAATAATTGCATCGCTCAAAATGGTTCTAGAAATTTTACATTTGACGAAATGCTGGACTGACTTCACGTAACATTATGTTGGTGAGTCATTTCGAGAAACGTGGCAAAGTCGAAGGTTAAGTTACGCTTGCAGAGGTCGGTCTGTGGATGTGTGACCATCCATCACATATCAAGCGTCTCCATGCTTTTTTTTTTTTTTTCCGGATGGGAAATCATCAAATGACCCCCCCCCCCCCCCCTACTCTGGGCGGAGCGGAAGGGAGTGTCAGACTTGTACTGACTAAAACCCATCCATGTTCCTTCTTTGCCCTTTGTGTTCCAGGGCCACGGTATCTCTTTCGAACAGTCCCGCAGCCCTGGCAGGCATCGGCCCTTGCGGACCCCTACTTATTTGCTGACAACTCTTTGAGGCGCACGTGGAACACGAACGCGCCGTCGACACGGCCTGTCGTCATAAGACGGCCGGACGGCGAGCTGGCCCATAACTCGCCGTCCACAGGCCCGCGCCTACGGTGGCCGGGAGCCACCACGTGACCCCCAACGCCCAGGGCGTCTCCCGCAGCGTCTCCATGCCTTAAAAAGCACGTTAAACCACTGCTATCTTTAACAGATCTTTTTCACACCACAAGGTTCCTTTTTCCATTACAATAGTATTTTTAGAGTATGAGGAATAGGGTGTAGAGTTCCTCAATACTCAATAAAAAAGAGTGGATAAGCCGAGCAGACGGGTGTTATGTCCGGTGGGCTCGACAGATATTTCTCGAGTTTTTCTGTATGCTCTAATAGTGCGATTCAGAATTTTGTTGTTAATCCTCTATTTGTGTCGTAGATGGCAGTGTAGTACTTTTTGTGGTGCCGCTACAGTATAACCTAGTAATGTTGTGTAATTAGCTTGTGCGGGTAGTTGGTGTCCTTAGGTTGTAACACAGGTACCTATTCCTAGTACAAGCTCCAGTCTCCACTACATCAATGTTATTCTTGTAAAAAAATGTGTGCATAGTGTAATAAAAAACTAGTTATTTCATTGTGTGGAGTGGAAAATAAACGTTATAATTTATTATTTAAAATTGGAGATGATTCACAGTCATTTTGATAAGATTTTCTTAGTTCATAATATTATACGTGCTAGATTTTATTTAAAATTTTCAACACCACTGTCTTTTGACATATAGACTCTCAGCTTCTTCTAAACACAAACATACTCATTCTTTGTCGTCTTATATAAACACGAAATGATAACGTATCATAAAATGGTGTTAGACTGGTGTCAGAAAGCTCTCACGGTGACTTGTAAGAGTGAATTACATTGTTCTCTTCTAGTGCTCTACGTACAGTCGACTTCTGATTTGCTTTACCACACTAAGGTTGAATGTCACGTCATAAATGACTCAGATTTTTTGTCTATGTGGCATACAGTATGGATATTAGGGGTGGGGTAGTGAAGGTAACTAAATAAAAGATTATATACCTTATACTAAAGACTGTCCGTTACTTTTCGTGATCTGCATAGCGTTCGGTTCCTACCAGCCATTACTGTCCAGTCTCGAAAATAAACCATGTATTAGTTTACTCTTGGTGAGTTTTAATTTAGTTAAAACTAGTTGTTGCCCGCGAACTTCGTGCACGTGACATTATTAAAAAAATATTACTTCCGTATTCGAATTATATTTTGTAAAAAAAAGGGTTTTAAATTTTTTTGCACGGAACCCTAATCATTTTTCTAAAAAAAAAGCGTAAGTTACTCCTTATAACATCAGTTATCTGTCAGTAAAGTTCCGTCTAAATCGGTCCAGCCACCGTTTCGGAACAAACAGACGGAAAAAAAAAAAATGTATAAGTACCGTGTTAACTGTCATTATGCATTCAGTAAAAAGAGACACTTCAATTTTATTTATTTGTATAGATTGTTATTAAGACTGGCAAGACTGCATCGTTGGTCTAGTTGAGATGTTGGGATGTTCTATCAGATATTGCTTAGGAGTAGCCACGGAATCCAGATTTTTGCCCGGTTGATGGCAATAGGCTCGCCTACTATTACATGCTACCTAAATAATTGGCAAAAAGTCAGTGTACAATTAGGTATTCTTCGGGGATTACAAACTTAATGTTATTTCGTGTTGTCAAAACTGGCTTTTAGGGTAAAGCATTTACGAGGCCAACTGTACACTTCTAGTGTACTAGTACAGTCCTTATAGCTAGCTTGTTTGTGGTACTGAGAAACTAGACGACCGCGACGCAACGAATAATTCAACTACCAGATGTTTTAGAACTGCAAAAGTGTTTAGAAAATGGTTCAGGATTAAACATTTTAACCCTTTGTTCCAGAGAGTGGTTTAACTACAGGTTTAGATCTATTGTTTGTGGTACTGAAACAATAAACTTAAACTAAGGTTATCATTACACCACGTTTCTGTGTTGTCTAGCGCAGTCAATCGTTTTATTAGTAGAGTGAGTGTATGCTGTAGCTCCAATGATGGAGACCAGGGTTCGAATTTTATTGGAAACAAATTATTGTCAGGCGTTAAGGTTTCTAGTTAAAGTAAAATACTAGTTTAACCTACTGTATATTTATTTGGTTTTTATATTAAATTACATGTAAATATAAGATTTAGAACCAAATAATTTTATTAGAACTAGGAAACATAATTATTTAGAATCGATGGCCAACCTTCGGTAATTGGAAAGGCACTGATGAAGAAAATATACATTTAGCAAAAAGAAGCGAAGGTGTTTAAAAAAGACAACGACACAAAATAATGAATACAACCATTTATTCTAACTTGGAATAAAATATCAATCACTGAAACTAACCTAAACCGCCACAAATTATAACGAATTCAAATAACATGTAATTGTTTAGTAGACGAAATAAGAAATTATAAATCTTACAGCCCTTTGAGCGATATTCCCAACAAGAGTCTCTCGCGACCAGCGACAATTCGAAGTTGTCACTCCTTGCCATAGAACTAACATTTACTACGTAAAACCTCATTTCTTCCTAACAATACAATCTAAATAAAAACAAAGCAAAACAAAAGAGTATGTGGCGCTTTTAGGTCTTTAAAACGAGTCCTCAGAAACGCATACAATATACTTTTCGATTTCCAGGGCTGTGGGACTGTTCGAAAGAGATACCGTGGCCCTGGAACATAAAGGGCAAAGAAGGAACATGGATGGGTTTTAGTCAGTACAAGTCTGACACTCCCCTCCGCTCCGCCCAGAGTGGGGGGGTCATTTGATGATTTCCCATCCGAAAAAAAAAAAAAATATATATTTTTGGATTTAGAAAATGTATAGTTTTATTTCTAAAGCTACAACTTGGGCGTTTAGCCAAGCAACATTGTGTACACCTATATTGCTGAACTGTGTTCTTTCTCATATTGCTCGTTTATAGCACAGGTGTCAGCTACAACTTAGTGACGATATAAAGCTAATAAAGTGTTCATAACGAGACAGGCATTAAAAGTGCTCTAAACCTTGTTAAGTTGCAATCTTTAGGTACAGGTTACAATGTTATATCTACTAGTACGACAAACGAAACTGTTCTATTTGTAAATTACTGCCGAAATTCGTGACAAAACAACCAATATTCAAAGACTGTTTTAAGTTTTAACGGGTTACAACTAAACTTATACTGTCACTTACGGGATACTTTCCGTGATTGTTCATTATTTTGAGCTCCCGATATTTCGGCGCGGTTGCAAGCGCCTTGATCGCGGGTTGACTGGAGAATGCGGGTGGATGGAAAATAAAATTGTTAAGAGCAGACAAATCAGTCTACCCTCTTTCTTTGCAACCAATATTGTTACAAAAATCGATTACTGTGAAAATCGGACGGACAGACATAGAAGACGAAAGACATGACAATATTTTTATACTTCCCAATAAAGTTCTCCTTAAACCTTTTGGAAATGAAACACTATAAAACAAAACATTAGTTTGTTTGTTTAGCAAATACAATATGTGTAAAGATCATGACATACATCTACACTTACTTAACCTCGCGCCTCCCCATGGGAATAGGCTTGGCAGGAACTAGACAACGCTTTCACGTGTTATGATTCTTAAGGTGGCTGTACACTCTCGCTGAGACTCCTAGAGGCACAGCATGGTAAGTTTGAGAGTTTATACTAGGTGTAAACGGACCCTTCACGTAGCCGTCAACCAATCATTTGGTACATCAAATTAAGTAACTTTACGCAAAAAATATTGCTGGAAAACGAGAGCTTTTTTTGGGGTGATGAACTACGTTTTACGGTAGGACTCAAAGTATTCCGACGTTTGGCTCCCAAACTGGAACGGACAGGGGCTGCTTTCAAGCGGCTCTTGCCCAACCTGAGGGGTCCAAACGCCTCCTGCCGGAAGCTTTACGCGGGGGTCGTGCGGTCCATGGCCCTTTACGGGGCCCCGGTGTGGGCGCGTTCTTTGAGGCGGCAAGCCGCCCACTACCTGAACGCGCCCCAAAAGGTGATAGCCATAAGGCTAATCCGGGGGTACCGCACGATCTCTGGCGAGGCGGCTAGCCTCCTTGCCGGATTGCCGCCATGGGATCTGGAGGCGATAGTCCTCGCGCGCCTGCATGAAGGGCGCGCGGAAGCACTATATAGGGGGGAAACTCCGCTGCCGCGACAAATTACCGCTCAGCGGACAGACCTCCGGCGTGATCTCATGGCGACATGGAGAGAGCGACTGTCGCAACCCCGTGCAGGGCACGCCACCATAGTGGCGATAAGTCCCCTCTTTGAGGAGTGGCTAGAGAGGCGCCACGGCGCCCTCACCTACCGTCTGACGCAGGTCCTCACCGGACACGGTTGTTTCGGGAGGTTCCTGCACCGAATCGGGCGGGAGGAAACGCCCGGGTGTTTCCACTGCGAGGATCGTCCGGAGGACACGGTGGAACACACCGTGGAGGTCTGCCCCGCTTGGGCGGAGCACCGCCGTGTCCTCATAGCGGCGATTGGCGGCGGCGATCTCTCGCGTCCGGCCTTGGTTCAAGCCATGGTCCGGAGCGAGAGAGAATGGGAAGCCGTCACCTCCTTCTGCGAAGCAGTCATGCTAGTGAAGGAGGTGGCAGGACGTGAGAGGGAAAGAACCTCACGTCCCAGCCGCCGCGGAGACGCCCTGGGCGTCGGGGGTCACGTGGTGGCTTCCGACCACCGTAGGCGCTGGCCTGTGGACGGCGAGTTATGGGCTAGCTCGCCGTCCGGCCGTCTTATGACGACAGGCTGTGTCGACGGCGCGTTCGTCTTCCACGCGCGCCTCAAAGAGATGTCAGCAATCAAGTAGGGGTCCGCATGGGCCGATGCCTGCCAGGGCTGCGGGACTGTTCGAAAGAGATACCGTGGCCCTGGAACACAAAGGGCAAACAAGGAACATGGATGGGTTTTAGTCAGTACAAGTCTGACACTCCCCTCCGCTCCGCCCAGAGTGGGGGAGGGTCATTTGATGATTTCCCATCCGGAAAAAAAAAAAAAAAAAAGGACTCAAAGTAAAGCACTAAAAAACAAAAACAGCATCAAAAACTTTTGAAAAAGTTGGAACTGACCCCCAATATCTCCGTAACTAGACGGTTCCCAGGTATGGTCTAGAACAAAAAAATGGTAGCAATTACGGAAATAATAAGTGCCTTTCGACTTCGTCAAGGGTACTTTTCTACTCATTACACGTAGTATCGGTTAGCCTCCGTGTTCCCTCCTTGCATCGCTTTACATTCTCGGATTCGCCCTGCTTTGGAGTGTTTTGGCGAGAGTGTATAGCCAAGTTTACATACATGGATTCCTGATCCTTATGCTTCGTCCTTACACTACATCCCGTGTTATACACGAGTGTTACGCGTACTACGCATGCTCCGCTACCTATACAGCGAATAAGAGACAGCCCTCCGCAGACTGATTGGGTGAATTCAGTATATCATACTAAGATGACCGGTACAAGAAATAATTTCAGGAACGTTAAGGGAATCCAAAAAATTTGATTTATTTTATTTCCTCATACGCAATGTATCGTTAACGTGGCAAAACCCAAGTAGCGAACGGCAAGCGCGACGACGAGTTCGATGAACTATGTAGCTTAGCAGGAAGTGTACAGCTGACTTCACGCGTTGTCCGTTACAGTATTTCAACATCTAGTGTTAGCAATTTTACATTCCGGATTCCATTGGAAAAAATCCGTTTTATTATGATTCAAAATGCGGATCTGAATGCACTAATGCACACAAAATACAAAAATACAAATACAAAATGGTTTATTGCTTCAACAAGTTTACAATTACAATATTTGTGTTTGGAGCTCCCCTGTAAGCAAGTAATGCCTGTGTTGGGGAGCCCCGCTCTTCCATAGCTAAGCAATACAAAATATAAACTAGGTATTTACAGCTAAGGTATTACTTATCTTACTTGTGTGTGAGTGTGTGTGTGTGCGTGCGCGTGTGTGTGTATGTGTGTGTTGTGCATTTGGTGTTTATAGATATAGGTGTGGTTAAGTTGTGTGATTATTACTACCTAATTAGCACAAGATTTTACTTAATGTGTTCCAAGAGTGTCTCCGTGTCGTCATAATTTAGTAATTTTATCCAATCTGTTAAAGTTTTTTTGCATTCGTAGTATTTTTTTGGGTATATGTTAATTTTACTATTAATTTTATTATAAAGAAAAGCTGATCGCTTGTTGTATTGTCTGCCCGCAAATACAGTTTTTGTATGGGGAATTTGAACGATTAGATCTTTTCTTCTCTGGGTTATTTTACTCGAGTCATATTTTAGGGTTTTCTGCATTTTTAGAATTATTTGAATTATGTATAATTTACGAACTGAGAGCAAATCACTAATCTGATACAGGGTTTCACTAGGGTATCTTAACTTTTTAAAATACATGATCTTAATTAAGGCCCGTTGGGCGCGTTCTAAGTTGATGAAATTGGTTTTTGCAGCCCCACCCCAAACGGGGATGCAATATGTCAAGACAGACTGGACAAGAGCTACGTAAATCTCATTTAATATGTTTCTAGACGAGTTTCGTTTACTGTTCGTATTTATTTGTTTTGGTGCGATATGTCTGAGAGTCTTGAAAATCCAGCTTAATCTCCTAAGTCTATTCGTTACTTGATCAAGGTGGGGATACCAGGATAATCGTTGGTCGAGTATTACGCCTAAATACTTTGTCTGTGTGACCTGTTTAATAACCGAACAGTTACAATGTATATTATTAGTATCACCGCATACATGAACTTTTATGTTAAAATTTTCACTAGGTAGTGTGTTTTTGCTAATACTAAAACATATGTAGTTCGTTTTAGATGTATTAAGTGTGAGCAAGCTATTGATAAGCCAGTTAGCTACCTGGGCCATGCCTACCTCAGCTTTTTGCATCACATCGTCCCAGGAGTTACCAGAGAAGACTATCGCAGTATCATCGGCGTATGAGAAGACCTTTGCGTTATTGATGTTCATGTTGCAGAGGTCATTAACATACACCAGGAAGAGTGTTGGGCCTAGTACGCTTCCCTGTGGAACGCCGAATGATACTTCCGCTTGATCACTTGTAACCTCCCCTACCCTAACTTTTTGTTTTCTCTGTGAGAGATAGTCTTTTAATAAGTTGAGCGCAGTTTCCCTTATTCCAGCCTTTTCCAGTTTTTTCACTAGGACAGGGATAGAGACGGTGTCAAATGCTTTCTTGAGGTCCAAGAATACAGTCAAGCATTTATTCCCAGAGTCAAGATGCTTAGTTACTAAAGAGCTTAAACCAGTAACTGCGTCCTCAGTGGATAATTTTTGTCTAAAACCGAATTGCGAATGTGATAATATGTTGAATTTAGTTAAATATTGCACTAATCTATGATTTAATAATTTTTCGAGAATTTTTGATATGCATGGTAAAACAGATATAGGTCGGTAGTTATTGACATCGTCTCTATCCCCCCCCTTGTGTACTGGAATGATAATGGTTTGTTTTAGCAAATCAGGAAAAATACCTTTTTGGAAACAAAGATTAGTCAGGTGAGCTATAATGGGAACAACTTCAGTTCTAGCAAATTTTATAAATTTTGTGGGTATATTGTCCCAACCGGGGGCACTGTCAGACTTAAGACTCATCAATGTTTTATCAACTTCATCAGGGTCGGTGTCTAGAAGAACGAAGGTGTTTTTTTGGGATGGTAAGTTATTTAGTTGATTATTATTAGGATTAGTTATATTAAGCTGGACTACTTGAGCTAACTGTTGACCTACATTTGCAAAATGATTGTTAATAAAATTTATTGAGTCATGAGGTGATATTCTTATATTTAGTATTTCAGAGTTATAATTTTTACATTTATTAGAATAGGTTAGATGTTTAATATTTTTCCAGAGCAATTTACTGTTCGAAACCGAATCTGTGAGTAAATCTCTTTCATATTTTCGCTTCAATTTTTTGATTAAATAATTACAATAATTCCTATACCTAGTATAGGTTATTTTTAATATGTCATTGTGTGGGTCAAGTCTAGATTTTTTTTGTAGATTATTACGGTTTCTTATGCAACGTAGAATACCTGTGGTAATCCACGGCTTTATTATACGCTTATTATTAGGTACCGTTCGGATAGTGGTATTATTTTTTATGGTTTCGATTAGTTTATTTATGAGAAGAGTAGTTAATAAGTTGGGATCATTACAGAAGAGTAAATCAGATAAGTGTTGTTGTTGTAAATCTTTCAAGGCCTGCTCATAATCCAGTTTAGTGATAGTTTGGACACACAATGTCAGTTTGCGATAAATTAGTTAACAAGTTATTGTCATCGGGGCAATGTTACCGTTTTGCTAATTCGACCACGAACACGTCAATTCAAATAGAAGTACAATGTTCGAATTAGTGATTACCACATTCTCTGACGTGAATTCTGTGGGGATTTCCATCGAAACAAATGCATCGAAATTAGGTATTTATGCTGACGAGCTTTCACAATGTCGTTCAAACATCAGTGTTAGTTAAATTCGTTCGTGGACGGAATTCAAAAGGCTAAAACGTCGTGTTTATGTTACCTACATACAATAGGAAATAGCGAACAAATATTGTTGCAAATATTGAAACTGACTAAGTATTCGTTTTAATGTGTGAATTAGTTTTGAAGCAGTCTTTTCTGTTTCTTGTCAATTCTGTCGCGAATACGAATTTGACTTGTTTTTCATCTGTTCTAGCCATCTTTGTTTAGAAAAGAGTTGAAGAATGTTTACTATAAAAAATTTTAGTAGCAAAAATAGAAACAGCGAATTTAATGTAGGGTAAAGAACATGTTGTTATTTTTCTGTAACATTCAATGTACCTAATGTTATTCATCCTATAATCTTTCCCGTAGATCTCTTTTCTTTCCTAAACAAGGCTTACTATCGAACAAAATACCGACTTATGTTGTGAAAACGGAAGGGGGACAGCTAGTAGGAGATTAAAGCTGGGAAAATCGCATCGGGCAAGCAGCCTGCTATTAATAATTACCCTAGATACGTCATATACATAGCACGATGCTTATCCTTAAATCTGCACAAAAACAAAACAGCACCGCGCCGAAAATAATACAAAAGCGAAATAACATCTCTACAGAAAATGGACGTAATTTTAATAGCATGAACGTCGGTCCGCACGGCGCGCGAATTGCAATGTCTCTGGATTCTAGGTAGGTACTCCACTCAGACTTGCCGGATAGAGAATGACATTAACGCCATTTTCTGGGTGAATATGTAGGAGATTATCACTGGAAAACTGTGCAGTTTTCGGTGAGATATGAAGAAATAAAGCCGCGTTGACTCAACTCGTATTGTAACAACCCATACCAACCCATCCGAGTGCGCTCGCATTATGGGTTGCAACAATACGAGTTGTGTCCGAGTCCACTCGGTCCGAGCATTCTCTGATCGTGTCAACGCGGCTTAAGCAGTGGTCTTTTGAATATAGTTATAGTAAGGGACTACTATGATATGAGGCTATTTGAAAAGTATTAAAGAGTATAATATCTTTATTATAATCGCTGGTTACTTACTAGGTACACCAGTTTACAAAAAAAGGCCTTAGAAGAAACCTTTTGAAAACAGTGCACTGGATCGGCGACGTCACTGGTCTGGTCAAAACGAGGTGATACTATATATTTCACAAACAGAAGCGAAGATATTAAAAAAAAACAACGAAATACACAAAATAATTAATACAACCGTTTATTCTAACTTGGAACAAAATATCAATCACTGAAACTAACCTAAACAGCCACAAATTATAACAAATTCAATTAACACGTAATTGTTTACAAAAATAGCGAGTAAGTACACAAAATAGAAAATTATAAATCTTACAAAGTGCTGCAAGATTTATAATTTACTATTTTGTGTCGCCTCGCAACATCGCTCAAAGTGTTGAGCGATGTTCCCAACAAAAGTCTCGACAAGCGACAATTCGAAGTTGTCACTCCTTGCCATAGAACTAACTTGTGGGAGGTGGCGGGACGTGAGAGGGAAAGAACCTCACGTCCCAGCCGCCGCGGGAGACGCCCTGGGCGTCGGGGGTCACGTGGTGGCTTCCGACCACCGTAGGCGCTGGCCTGTGGACGGCGAGTTATGGGCTAGCTCGCCGTCCGGCCGTCTTATGACGACAGGCCGTGTCGACGGCGCGTTCGTGTTCCACGCGCGCCTCAAAGAGATGTCAGCAACCACGTAGGGGTCCGCATGGGCCGATGCCTGCCAGGGCTGCGGGACTGTTCGAAAGAGATACCGTGGCCCTAGAACACAAAGGGCAAAGAAGGAACATGGATGGGTTTTAGTCAGTAAAAGTCTGACACTCCCTTCCGCTCCGCCCAGAGTGGGGGGGGGGTCATTTGATGATTTCCCATCAGAAAAAAAAAAAAAACTCATTTCTTCTTAACAATATTATGACCTCTGAGTTTATTTTGCCTGTTTCTTCTCAGAGTAGTCAGGTACGAAACACCGGCAGAATCTAGTTAAAAAAATTAATTGTGTAAAAGTGTTTGTAAAATTTTTTTTGCAAAATAAACATCATTTATCATTTACGATGCTTATAAGTGTGTTGAAATGTGGAGTTCCATAGAAAATAATAATAATCGGATCCAATTAAAGCTATACAAATTCCCTCCATACAAATTAAAACTGAATTTATTTTCATCAAATCAGAAAATTTTATCTGAAAATCCATTTTCCGGAAACATTTACCCATGAAAGATATAATATTATTGTTATCTTCGTGGAATGAAGTATATAGAAATATTAATAATTTACCCTCAAGCTATTGCTGATGGTAATAACTTCCCTTCTGTTTTTTTTTTCATCGTAATTAATTTAAATTACGTGCTCAACACTTAATGAAAACTTTTCACATTTATTTTTTTATCTCGTTAATTCTTTTAGCTGGTAAATTAATAGAATTATGTTTGCGTATTTTGAGGATGCTGGCTTATATAATAAGGATCCTTTAACAAAAAAAAAAAATATTATGACGACTTTCTTTAAGATTATGTTATTACTTTGGAGCCGTAGTTTTTTGTGAATAGACTCAATAGTTCCTCTGTTATTCCAAGAACCATACACAGTCAGCAAATTTGGTAGCGGAACTGACTATTTAGGCATTGTTCAGACCAAATGTATTGTCGGACGCTGACTGTGAGCGCGCGTTACGCAGTTTATTACTATTCCAAATATATTTAACTTCTCGTTCACACCGAATCAGTAACCAGTAACATATTACCAGTGAGCATACTCACAGTGGGCAGCGGACAATACGTGTGGTATAGATGGTGGATGTTAGCTGATGGGGTCGTATGTTTTTGCAACATACGACCCCATCAGCTAACATCCACCTCATCGGCCTAGCCTTTTCCCAACTATATTGGGGTCGGCTTTCGGTCTAACCGGATGTAACTGAATACCAGTATTTTACATGGAGTGACTGTCTATCTGACCTTAACGACCTAGTTAGTACCGGGTAATTCGATACCCTTTGGTAAAACTGGTTGTCAGACTTTCGAGCCACTGTAACGACTGTCAAAGATCTACAAACGGGGCCAAAGGCTTAACATGCTTTCCGAGGCACGGAGAAAACTCGGTATGTAATGGGTGATCACCCATTCACGGACCAACCTAGGCAAGCGCAGTTTAACCTGAAGATCGATCCAAGCAGCTGCTATTATTTAGCCACGAGTTCCTCTAGCATATTAGGCTTCAAAGCTTCCTAGCAATGTTGTTAAAACCAAAACATTTTTATCTAAGTCTGTAATAGACGACAACTACTATCTTTCATACTTAATCCTATATCCCGAACTCACCACGTCACCAAAAACGGGGGTATGTTACCAAAGCCGCAGAGAATTTATCACGTTACACATGACTAGACATAACCTATCTGTCGGTCTCAATATGAGCCGAATGACCGTTTTATTACTTGTTTACGACATTATTTTATGGCGCCGTAAATATGTATTGATATGTTGACACATATAATATGGTGACGAACAAGGAAGTACGGGTAGGGGAGACGACAAGAGCGAGTTATGCACGTTCGTGTTGTGCATTCTGAAAGTTGGCAACGTCGCAAAAAACCGTGAAGTATTCCAACCTTTTTCAATAATTAATCGTTTTTTTTTTCTTTTTTATATCAGCCTGCTCTGTCCCACTGCTGGGCAAATGCCTCCCCCATGGCTTTCCAATCCTGCTTACAATTTGCCCTCTGTGACCAATCCGTTAAGAATGAGTCCAGATCGTCACGCCAGCATTTCTTGGGCCTGCCTCGGTTATGACGGTTGTCTTTAGGCACCCACTGTGTGACTATCTTCGCCAATCTGTCCGGGTTCATCCTTAAAACGTGACCCGCCCAGTCCCATTTCAGCTTCGCAAATTTATCGCCTACATCGTTAGTACAATGTAACTTTTTGAACATCAATAAATTAGCCCTTAATAAAATAATTCATATCAGCATTGCAGCCAACGAAATACAAATAGCCAACTAATATTTTGCTATTTTCATTAATTCATCAAATAATTAATTAAACTATGAATTATCACTCTATGTTGCAATACATTTCGATTATGTATTGCAATTTATACAACGTGTAACAGAATAAACGCAATTCCTGAAAGTAGTTGGTTCAGAATCGGCTTCTGAATCGATTTCCGGCGTTAAATTTTGACGGTAAAATCTTTTAAAAACTTAAATTAGAAACACAGTTTCATGACAAATTAATATAATCCTTAATTCAAGGAAATTGAAACCTTAACTCAGAGCAATAAAGGCTACTGAAACGCACGACATTATTTGTAGTTCGCTCATAGCTCGTAATACACAAACGTAAATAATATCAATGCATTTTAAATTAAAAGTAGTGTGCGTCAACTTTATCTCCAATGAGTAAGGCTTATTTGAATACGCGACCTAACTTAGTTGGTCATCAGAAACAATTTATAGGCATTTTCACAAAATAAAATGATTTAATTTGAAGAAATTTAGAACTTATTGCAAAGAGATAAAGCATTTGTCGGCAACCTCTTTGACGGTTATGCGAAATGCCGACACACACGCCGCCGCCACCGCTGAATACCACGAGTACCTAACATTTCATTGCTAGTCATCCGCAGGTAGCGATGTAGTGTAGTTGTTCTTTAATTTACTTCCGTGATATTTTTTTTTCCGCGCGCGATGGCTTTTCTTTATACCAACATACAATACACGGAGATGGTGAGGACACTGGCTCGCTGTCCTGATAATGTCACGTTAGCTTGTCGGGAGTTTAATGACCGTTTTGGCTGCAGTGTGAGTGCCAGGACGATACTGGCTGCAACTCAGCGACTGAGGCATCTGGATGCGGAGTAAGGCAGTCGTTGGATAGGTCGTGGAGGACCTGTGCCGGGGCCTCCCAGATCGCCTGACTTAACACCATTAGACTTTTATTTGTGGGTGGTCATTTTGAAACTTTAATGAAAGTGGATCGCAGAAATAGTGCAAATTAATAACCTAAGTGTAAGAATAAGAATAAGAATAATATAAAGTGTATGTGTGTGTGTGTGTGTATGTAAAGTGTAAATAGTCCAGTTCTGTAGTACCTACCTACTTCTACCTATTAATACAATTGTATTCTTATCACTGTAAATAGTATTATTCAAATCTTTTAAACACGCCGTCTTTGAATATTTTTGTAGTACAAACAATAAACTGTACCTAAACACAACTTATCAGAGGGATCGAGGAATTCGCGGGGGTGCAATCTAGAAAGATAAAGTCCGTTACTAAGCCTAGAGTCTTAGATTCGTGATGATATTTTCACTTACTAGAAAATTTCGATCATTAAACTAACGCACATCTAATGCCTACAGCTATGGTCAGCTGGAGGGCGTTCGAGTGTGCGTGTCGCGTCGGCCGCTAACATTGCATGAGTGTGTGTGCAATGCACATACGTTTTGCGTTTAGTAAGGGTAACTATTTTATAAAAAATAACTAAGTTTGGTTTAAATTTATTTAATTACGGATGTTGTTTAAGACTTATAATTTAATATTCTAATTAGGGTGTCTGAGGTATTGCGCTTAATCTGTTACACATTGTATGTATTGCAGAAAATTAGATATTTTCACACTTGTAACATATCATGAATTCATGATTTTTCTTTAAATCAGCAGGCAGAGGTTTTCCAAAGAAATACAAACTTGTAACGTCTAATTTAACAGCTTATTTGCCACAATAATTATATCAATTCTGCTACAAAATCATGAACAACCTCATAATTAAGTTAACTGCTACACTAGTAGACCCAGCAAAACGCATGCAATGGGTTCTTATCTTCAAATATTAGGTAGAACTAATTACATGAACCAATTACTTAACCAGCATAATAAGTCCATAATGTTCCCTTTATAGGGGACCCAGACCTCCCCATCTTGAGAGGGAGAGGGCTGTAATCCACCACGCGGACTCAAGGCGGGTAAGTAGAAGTCGTTGGTCTAATGGTCGCAAGCACGACTGCTGAGTATGGTCCTGAGTTCGGTTCCCAGGTCGGGCTTGTTTCGGTGAGGTAAATCATCGTGAGGAATCAACCATGCTTTAGAGATATTTCTCGAAGGCATGTAAACCCAAGTCAGACTCCCATGGGCGGCATAAAAAACTCTGGCAGCAGGTTAGGCACTAACCACACAAAAAAAAAGAAAGAAAGAAGAAGTAGCAGCAGCCGCTATGGAGTCTTACTTTGTGCCCGGTTGCTGGCAATAGGTTCGCCCTTATTATGGGACATGGGACTTACACATAAACGAAATGTGGTTGTAAAATAAGGCGCACCTGTAACACTTCGAGGAATACAGGCGTGATGTTACCTATGTTATATCAATGTCAAGCATTAGAACTAAGAACTTACATACATACTCAAGTAATTACTCAACTAGATCTGCGTTAATCTTAATTACTTAGTGTTGTACCACGTAAAGAAAGTGTTACGTACCTATCAACGGGTTACCGGGATGGCAACACGTTCGCTCTGAATATATTGTGCTGTCACTCGAATGTCGTGTTTGTACTCGCGTGGTTGAAGGGATGAGGGAGTAGCGGGGATATTAAATTAACTTACATTTAAACGTAACACTAATCCTAGAACCCCCGAAGTAATAAGCAGAGGTGTACCTGATAGTACACCCACATTTCTCCAGCTCTGAGACGCTAGTAAGGGTTTAAAATAAAACCACCAAATTATCAGTAAGTAGATGAATTACTTTATGGGTACGTGCACTCGCTGCCCGGGATAAGTGAGGACTAGTCGACACAGAACCTTAAAGCTCACGCTACATTTATTAGTATATCAAATCCCATGTAGTGGGGGCGAGGGGATTGCCATCAATCGGCCTTCGAATCCAGACTCTGTGGTTGCTACTGTATTTTAATTAAACCTTTTCCTACCTGATGGTGAGCAATAGTGCGACAAAAGTAATGGCTGCCACTTACTCGCGCATAAGTCCATGCGCGCAAATGCCTTATCGCTCAAGTGTGTTCGAGCAAATGCCTTTCGTGCATGTCTTTAGCGCGAACTTTCTTTTGTTATAATATGAACTACCAACTCAAATGGAAACCTCTGCTATAAAAGATTTGATTTGTGAAATATTTTTTGAGGTTTATTTTTTGATTTTATTAGGTTCCTAACGAGTGCTCACATGAAATTTCGGTATTTTAAGGGAGCCAATAAAATCGTTTGCGTGAAATGTTAAGTTATCAGAAAGGAGCTATAAATTCTCACTAAAAATTATTCCGCTTACAACTTAGTCCACACACCCACTCACGAAAACAAACAAATTTAAACGTTATGACTATTATAATAGAACTTTCTAGGCTGTTATGTGCGTATGAGCATAGCTAGACTCTATTTGTAAGTCTCTTTGTGGAGCTGAGTAATATTATTATGAGAGATATAAACTTGTTAATGAAGTCACGACTGTTTTTGATAATTGATAGGTGGTTTAAGTGGGTACTATATTTGAATGTTACTGACTAAACATAACATAACATCACGCCTGTAATCCCCGAAGGGTTAGGCAGAGGTTGTACCTAATAGTACACCCACATTTCTCTAGTTATGTTTTAAGTCCCTTGTAAAAGAGGGTGAGCCTATTTCCATCAACCGGGTGCAAATCCAGACTCCGTGGCTGCTACTGAGAAAATACTGATGGAAAAACCCAAGAACACTTTGCCCGACCCACGACCTCATGATCAGCAGTCGCGCAGCGACCGCGCAACGAGTCGGTCACGGAGTATGATGACTGGACCCTACTATGTATGACTAAATTATAAAGGTCCTAAGATAAACAGGACGAGAATATAACATGTTTTTAATATTTTGGTAAAATTCCCCAAAGGAGTTGTTTTTATTTAGTTAGGTTTCCGTTCAACAGCATCTTTGCGTTTATCAGCACAAGCAGTAGGAACTTGACAGTCTGCTAATCTTATAATGATCCTACTTTCGGGACACAGAACTCCTCTCTGTAAAAAGAGTGGGCCATAATTTAACTCATGGGCCCAGTGCCAGTTGATTTTACGTATGAATAAGGGCAAGTTTGCTTTCCAAAAAAAAAAATACTCGTGACTCTCCCATATTACAAATAAGTTTCAAATTTAACGCTCGATTTTCTGACTTTTCAACATAGAAAAAAAAACTTAACACTTTGTCACTTAAAACTTTTAAAATGGATGTCAATCCAACGCTAAATCCAGCTACTATTTAATCAAACCGAAAATTAACAAGAAATTACACTCCATCTATCAAAACCGACTTTAATAATTATATCATAACAGACTGAACGACGTTCAATTACGCTAAAACGTTCAGATTGACCGCAACAACAAAGGGGCTAGAACAGAACCACCAATAGAACTCACGGGCCGGTCTGTCCGTTCGCAACTATTGTTCGTCAGATGATGTGATGACGTCACATCAAATGATTAGATTGCGGCCAAATAATGGGGAAGCTGATATTCCGTTGTGACGTGTAAGTAATTGTATTGTAGATGTTTGATGTTCTCGGTCTAGATTGCTTGTGCTGATTCTAGATCACTGTATTATGACGGCTAATATTATTATTGTTCCATATTAAGGGAAGCTCGTGGCTAAATAATAACAACCGCTAGGTTGATCTGTGGATGGGTGACCGCCCATTACATACCGAGTTTCCTCCGTGCCTCGGAAAGCACTTTAAGCCGTTGGTCCCGGCTGTCATTTGTAGATCTTTGACAGTCGTTAGGTAGTCAGTGGCCCAAAAAGTCTGAAAACCAGTCTTACCAAGGGGTATCGTATTACCCAGTACTAACTGGGTCGTGGAGGTCAGATAGGCAGTCGCTCCATGTAAAATACTTTTATTCAGCTGCATCCGGTTAGACTGGAAGCCGACTCCAATATAGTTGGGAAAGGATAGGCAGATGATTAAAGGGAAAGCGCTAGGGCAGCCTGCAAAATTAAAATTTTCTAACGTTTTTTGCAATTTGCAGGTCAGTGCTAGGATGTATTTTGTTTTAAATATGTTTCGCGACGAGACAAGCCGGAAATTGATTCAATTCATTGCCAGCTTCTCTATTCCTCGATCAAAATAATCTGGATCTCTTCAAAGTTCGAGAGGCTTGGTTACTTTAGGCCGCATCATCGCTTCACATCAGGCGGGTTGCGGCCGGCCGGTAAAAAATACTTTTTTTTCTTTTTATATATTTATTACACTAGGGAATTTTTCCTGTATCGTGGGTGCGTTTACAAAAAATTAAACTCACAAACACAAACAGTCAGACCCGGAACAATTACCTGTAGGCCATACAAATATTTGTTCTGTGCGGTATTGAACCCGCGACATGCAGCGCAGCCGCCAAATTAATTCCTAACTGTGTAAGACAAAGACACCTTCTCATACAGAAAATAATAGTTATGCAATTTCAGACTTTAACGAATCTTTTTTCACCTTCTGTCCAAGTTCATTTCCTTTGCATAATTATAATATAAATAACTCAGTGATGACCACTCTCAACGAGCACCAAGAACTATCAACAAATTGACTCTCACAGTTTGAACCAAAGGCCCCTCAATTCCAAACGTACCCAAAATATTTTTAAGTAACTTTCCGACATTAAGCAGGATTTCGGTAAAGCTAATTATAATGAAGGCAGCAAGCCAAAGAGCTTAAAACTAAAATAACTGCTACGTAGGGTAACTAAATATTTCACACAGTTATAAGTTTGTTGCAAAACTATTTCAAAAAGGTTTTTGCTTGGCCGACCCTTATTCGGAGACAGCAATTTCGTTAAAAGGGTAACCACTCTAGTGCTATAACATTTTTTAGATTAAAAATGCGTGTCTTTAGGGAAAATAGTGTAAAGTAGTTTTCTCGCTTCGTCTATCTGAAGATTTAGTTGCAATTTTAGGTGGAGGCAATCGGTTTTCAGTTTGATTTATTACAAACTAGCTTATGCCCACGGTTTCGCTCGCGCCCCGAATTATCCCAGGGAATCGTATTACCGGGATTAAAAGTATTCGATATGTTAATCCAGGTTATAAAGTTTCTGTGTGCCAAATTTCACCCAAATCCGTTCAACCGTTTTTGCGTGAAAGAGGAACAAACATCCATACATGCTCACAACCTATTATTATTTATTTAAGTGATTTAAAAGTCCCTTAGTCTAATGGTCGTAAGCGCAACTGCTGAACATGTGGTCTGAGTTCAGTTCCCAGATCAGCCTAAATGTTATTTGGTTTGACGGCAATAGGCTCCTTATAAAAAATGTCGATGCCACTAAACTTTTATTCCTCTCAATTTTTGGTTGGTGCAGCATGTCTTCTTCTTTCATACCTATGTACCTTAAATAATGTAGACTGAAATGATTATCTGCCACAGATCTTCTGATAAAACCAGCCCAAGTTTCCAGAAGCTGAAAGTCAAACCCTAAAGAAACAAAAGGCTACCAACGGACCATTCCAAAACTCCAATCAAATAGAAGTAAAGAAAACCAATCAACGGCGCGCACTCGAGGTCTCAAATAGGCGATTTATTGCCAAATTGAGGCCACAATAGGCCGGAAGAAAGGCCGAGATGAAAGGATAGTTTATCAGCGGGTCCATTATTGTTGGACATCCATTGTTAGATGGACGCTCCGCTTGTTTTGTTACTTAATTTAATTTGTTGCGGAAGGGTACGTCGTGGAAACGTGGAAAAAGTGCTTTTTTTTCTATTGCTGTAATGTATTATGCTTTTAATATTATTGAATGGGTTTGTGTAGTCTTTTTAGTTCTTTGTTGTTGTTTGGTATTTGGATTTTACTTTGTTAAAAAGGCAATCAATTCATTTGATTGTAGATAAATGTTGATCGAATGGATGCAATATACGCGGATTCATTTTGTAAATTGGTTCAAATAAACTCTTTTATTAAAATAAAAATGACGATTTTTATTTTAACTATACTTTGGTGTTTTCAACCGATTCAGAGGTCAAAGTTTTTAAGTCAGCCTAGTTCATGAGTATGCTTATGTCGGATTCGGGCATTAGTACGGACATAAAATGAATTGGAAAGCGCGCCAGTGTGCAGTGGTGACATCACGCGAGTTACTAACTGGTCTACCAACACACGGTGTGCTTGTACAGAGCCCTGATGTCCAGCTCGAGGCGAGGGCGACAGTCAGTGTCAGATCGCGGTGGAGTTGAGACGTCTTGAAACTGTACCCGATTCATCGTGCCCCCTTGTTATTGTGTTAAATGTAATCTCAAGTAATTCCTTAGTTTTCTAGGAACAGTGTATCGCACCCAGTGTGTTTTCATAGCACGAAACTTGCAGTTGATTTTTATCAGTATTTTGTCATATCAAGTAAAACTAGAAGCAACCTCTAACATGAAAGGCCTAGGTCATAATTTATCTTAAATCTGTTTCAAGAAACACATAATAAACATACTTTGCAACCAGAAATGAATCCTGTAGTAATCACACACGATATTTGAACCTTAATTTTATTTAAACTCACAACCTATCGATTGCCTGTCAAGACAGGAGTAAAAGATGGCCACTGTCGCTTAAGAAATAAATGTTTACATGTACGAAAAAAATGCTTACACTTCGAATTGAATAATAGCGCCCAATAAGGGTTTGAAATTGGGTAAAAAGGGCATGCTGCGAGGGTCGAGGCTACTTGACAGCTTTCGGAAGAAGAAATATATTGAAACAGATATTTTTAGACGCAAAAATGATGGTTTTGTTCGATATTATTTTCTGAAAAATTGAAGATTTTCATTTCCTTTTATAAAAACCAGAGAGAATACCGCTTCTGAAAAAAAAAATTGTAATAAAGTGATTATTAATTTTATTTATGGTTTAATTAAGAAAAGAATAAAGATTCAGGAACCTAAAAAATATTAATTTAGTAATATTTTCAAAGTTTTTTCTGCCAGTTGCGAACAAATATATGGTAAAGCCAAGGTTAAAAAATAATAAATAAACAAACCAAAACAAAACAAACTTAACAGACTAAAATACAGTCGAGTTTACAAGCCAACCTCACAAAATAATTATCAGCCAAGTACACACCGTGCACAAACAGACTGATCCAGCTGAACCACTTAACCGACCAATTAATGGGACATCCGACCAAATTGCTTGAATTTTTCAGGCCACAGGCCGCATCGCATCGCAGAGCATTCACCCGCTGATTTATGCGACAATCCACTGCTTGATAAACTGCTGTCTGATGGTAGTGAAATATGGTCGGTTATGCAACCACATACAGCGTGTATCAGAACCTGTTGGTTTCATGGTTGCAAGCGCCACTGCTGAGCGTGACATCCTGGGTTCGATTGTCAGGTCGGTCCAAGTGATACTTGGTGTTTCGATCAGTAATTTCTCAGTAGTATCCACGGAGTCTGGACCTACTTATACATAACAGGCGAAATATGGGGTACTCCTCTGCCTAACCCATAGAGGATTATAGGCGTGTTGTTATGTAAAGTTAAACGGCATGTATTTCTAATTAATATTGAAATTACTACGTTCGTCCCATAGATAGAGAAAGTTCATCAGATTGATGATCTGTATGACGACTTCAAAAAGTAAAAGCAGTGATAGCCTAGTGGTGTGACCGTCGGACTGTCAAGTCATAGGCCTCAAGTTCAAACCCAAGACACCTTTGACTTTTCGAATTTATGTGCGTATTGTATTATCACCTGCTTCGGTGAAGGAAAACATCGTGGGCAACCAGCATGGCGTATATTTCTCAACGGCATGTAAAGCCAAATCAGAGGCCCATGGGTGGCATAAAAACTCTGACACCAGGTTAACCACTAACCAAAAAGAAAAAGACGACCTCAAAAATATGACCACACATTAATGTTACACGCTGTATACGACCCGGTTTAAGGGGAATTTGGTAGTGTTTTTAGGGCTTATGGGATGTGGCTGTCAGGTCTATAAGGTAAGTTATTGGAGGATGAACCGGGATCGCGTGTCAGTTGTCTTTGCGTGTGGCCTACTGTGGCACTAAACTGAGGATGTTGGTGTGGCGGTTTAGAGGCCTGCATGTGGATCATAAAAACAGTTGCAGAACAGGTTTTAGAATAATACTAAATTTATATGTTTGAATGTAGTCAAAAATTTACTTTATTGTCATGAAGCATCTTACTTATTCTTGGATTTGAAAAGAATTACCTTTATCCCTACCCAATACTATATTGTAAAACTAAGTTTGTTTGTCGTGCCTCGGCTCAACAGATTTAAATTTTTGGCATACGGATAGAACAAAACCTTGTTTCCGACCTCCAGGCGAGTGAAGCCACGGGAAAAGTTAGTTCTTAATAAAATGTAGTCTTGCAATTAATAGAGTAACAAAATTTTTAGAATTACTTTTACATCCCTGTAATCTATACTATCTATACTAATATTCTAAAGCTGAAGAGTTTGTTTGTTTGGTTGAACGCGCTAATCTCAGAAACGACTGGTTCGATTCAAAAAATTCTTTTAGTGTTGGATAGCTCATTTATCGAGGAAGGTTATAGGCTATAAAATTTCACGCGGACAAAGGTCGCGGGCAACAGATATAAAATACTAAAACCTTTTTGTATAGGTTATTCAAATCCCATTTTCAGCCTTTTTATTGACTGTTAAGTTACGTTACGTCTTATTAGCGCGTAGAGCCTAGCGAGTAGCGAAGTGAGACGAAAGTTCTAATTTTCGCAACCAGCCCACTGCGTCCTACTTCAATATAAATGCTAGGTGACTAGCAAGGGGCTAAGCCTACCGGTCAGTGTGTTCGTAATCTGTTAGCCTGCGTCATCCCACAGCTGGGCAAAGGCCTCTCCCGATGACTTCTTTTTATCTACTCCGTTATAAAAATAACCTTAAAAATATTATTTTACACATTTGAAGAAAATCATTCACCCAAAATATTACAAATGAGTAAACAGAGATGAATGAGCCAGAAATACCAAAAGGAAGTATTATGAGTTCTGTTAATGTGTGCTCACGTAATGTTCAGCGATAAATTTGTCACGTGGAAGCGTGGCTGATACGTCATCAACCAAACATGGCGACACGTTTGGTATCAAAAGGACGTTATGTTGGTTATGTAAGCAGTTATAATAGGGCGTTTAGATACTGAGTTACAATAGGCAGCCTAATATGATGCTAGAGGATATCCTGGCTAAATAATAACAGCCACTCGGATCAATCTTTAGGTTAAGCCGTGCTTGCCTAAGGTGGTCTGTGGATGGGTGACCACCCATTACATACCGAGTTTCGTTTTACGTTAAGCCATTAGTCCCGGTTGTCATTTGAAAATCTTGGACAGTCGTCCCAGTAGTGGAAACGTTATATACTAATTTGTTATTACAAAATAGAGAATTTTAAGGTTGGTAGTTTACTAAATTGAACCGTTTCTAGGTACAAATGAATAACCTACATATTTTAATCACAAATCTATTCAAAATTTACATTTCCTTTTAAATTACTAAATGTTTACAGTGTTTAACCGTTTACAGCTAATTTTGACAAATATTAAATAATCATTCTGAATAGTTACTGAACCGATAATTTGAGTTTCTGACTATCAATTTTAATGTAGGATAGTTTATCTTATTTAATTTATTTCCGTATCAAATATTATATTCTCTTTCGGAATTGGTTCTTAAAAGAGCCGTTTGGGGTGCATCTTGAGAAAAACCGTTTGTCATCGTGGTTAAAGATTGGTCACCTACACTCTGCGCTACCGAGTGCTAGGTGTCCAGGGTGTATCGGACGTTTGGGGGTTTGGAAACCTATTTTTAACCTCACTCGGGAAGGCTCCTTTCATGCATGTATTATATTAATACTATCCATGATGAAGCCACAAAATTCCGATTGGTCACCGTAGAGTTTATAAATCAAACTATAACTGGCATAACAAAATAAAGCAAACCACACTGCGGTTAGCAAATATTAATGGAAATGGAAATATTGATGGATTGATTCAGGAATCCTATTAAGTACAAACGTTGGCTTACCGCAACAAATATTTTTTGATCGTTGTTTGACGACCGAAAATGAACGGCGAGGCTTGTTTTACACAATTTTAGTGTCCATATTAATTCTTAGTTGTAGTCTACCCAAAGTATCCACTTAGTCCAGGTTTTGTTGCATACATGGTAGAATCTAGCATAGCAGCGCAGCGCGTAGACTCACGTAGCATCAGAGCTACGCCTCGTAGCTGCAGAGCTACGCATCGAAGGAGTGGAGCTACGCCGTACCTACGTAGCAACACGTCGTAGCACTTCACGCAGAAGCTGTTTACTGGCACAGAACATTTTCTTTTACCTGAAAACCTCCTAGTTACGGAGATATTGGGAGTCAAAGTATTTTTTTAAATACAAGTTTTTATTGTTACTTTAAATGCTTCCATGACCTTCGCACTATTCAATACACCCCTCAGCCCAATATTTTGAATGCGTTACATTAAGCCCCACCGTTAAACGTGATTTTTCACCCCAAAAAAAAGTTGCTTCCCAGCAATATTTTTTGAGTAGAGTTACCTAGTTTAATGTATAGAATGCTTGGTTGACTGTTTCCTGAAGGGTCCGTTTATACCTTGTAGCTAAATTACTACGTATCTTCAAAAGCAGACTCACATGCAAAATGACAAAAGCTAAACTTTGCTCGTAAGTACTTTAAAATTGCACATACGAGAGGGTATTTCGAAACTTACTAAAGTTTAATACCGACAGCGACCCAGTCAGCAAGATAATATTTTACGCTACGTTTGTGCTTAGTACGTGACAATGTAAGCCCGGAACTGAGACGAATATTTCATAAAACGAGCTTACTCTGTTACATGAGATTCAAGTTTCACCTTAGGATGCTTTTGGTAAAAAAAGAAAGGGTTTTTGAACGGTGTGTGTCAGATTTTGTCTTAAGATCAAAGGAACGAAGATTGTTCAATTTTTACCTCTTTTTTGCAATACGAGAGTTTTTCTTTGTTATGAAGCAAGCATTAAGAGTAATTTAGTATGTCTCAAGTTTGAACCCAAGACACGCACTTCTGATTTTTCGGATTCATACGTGTAATGAATAATTATCACTTGCTTCGGTGAAGGTAAACATCGTGAGGAAACCAGCATGCCTGAGAGATATTTTTCGACGGCATGTAAAGCCAAGTCCGAGGCCCGTGGGCGGCATAAAAAGTCTGACACCAGGTTAGGAACTAACCACACGATAAAGAAGAAAAAGTCAGTCTTAAGGGAAGAATGAATAAGCCACTCATTTTCTGTAGTAACATTTTGTCAGACTCCCAAAAATTATTCTGGACTTTTCAATGTTATTGTAATTAAAACTAACATAACATCACGCCTGTTTAGGCAGAGGTGAACCTAATAGTAGGTACACCCACATTTAGCCAGTTATGTTTAAGTCGCATGTAATAGGGGGCGAGCCTATTGCTATCAACCGGGCACGAATTCAGACTCTGTGGTTATTACTGAGAAATTCCTGATGGGAAAACCCAATAGGACTTTGCCCGACCCGGGAATCGAACCCAGGGCTCATGTTCAGCAGTTGTGTTTGCAATCACTCGACCAACAGGACATGGAACTTAAGTATAACTGGTGAAATGTATGTGTATTCAATACTCAATACTTTATTGTATTCCATAACGTTAAATAAAACAGTTGGTATGTTAAAACATTGAATCTATTATGAACCCTGTCGGGCACAGCAAAGTTAAAAAAAGAAAATTAAAAATAAAATATTATTAGGTACACCTCTGCCTTATCCTTCGGGGATTACAGGCGTAATGTTATGTTAGTAAAAAAAAGTTTTTTTTTAACAACAATAGACACCAAAACCATCCCCAATATTCAACTAAAAAAAAACCAGCATCAGCTATCACAACCCGTCAATTTTCAGTTACGTTTCCTTTCGAACTTAAAAAGATTATGTATGCGAATAAATTTATTCTTGCGGCTTCAGGTGGGACTGGTTGGGATTTGAAAGTCTGATTCTCAAATGGTCACACGTTTGCTTATTCGTGGAGGATATGCTAATATTTTAAGATTTTGTTGGAAAGGGAAAACTGTGTAGGTTGGTTGGAAATTGTCTTCGTTATCACTCACGGAAGCGTGGATAGAATTTCGAGGTGATGCTATGTAAATTAGTTAGGTACTATAAAAAGCTATTATGCTATTACATACTAGTCCACTGCAAGACGAAGGCCTCTTCTGGTACAGAGAAGGCACTAGCATTTTATTACCAAATATATCTATTCTATTTTATTTTTTATATCTTATCTATTTTGTTAATTTCAAAATCTTACTCACCGTTTCCTCGCATTGTGCCCTTTTCGTGTTTTTTTTTTCGTCTTACAAGCTAGTAACATCATGAGAAAATCTAATTTATTGTAGGTACACTTAGTTTTCTCAAGAATTTCTAAGTAGCAGCCTGGATTTGTGCCCGGTTGATGGCAATAGGCTCACGCGCTATTACATAGGAGTTAAACATAACTGGCGAAATGTGGATGTACTTGGGTACACCTTCGTCTAACCCTTCGGGGATTACAAGACGTGATGTTATATATGTACGAGTATGTCTAAGATTAGTCAATCAGCAATCGAGTTGCCAATCGTCCTAAACAAACCAGGATTTTTGCAAACAGACGATTTTTCCAAGTATTCCTCGACATGCACACACGTACATATACCTACAGATCAGATAGCCCGCAACGACGCGGCGTGTTCACGCGAGTCGAGATTACGAAGCACGTGACATACCGGGGCCTGCCATCCTACACGGAATTTTATACACGACTTCACGCTCTGAGCTAAACTTAGCAGATGGGATAGGACGTATTTTTGAAAAGAGATCGTTGGTACTATAGTACAACTCTGTCTAACCCCTCGGGGATTATAGGAGTGATGTTATGTTGTTTTTATGTACACTTATTTTGGAATACACAACACATAAACCTACTTGGTAGGTATTGGGTCGTTTAATAGAAATGTACCTCTGGCATTAGGTGTCAGACCAATCGAAAGGTCATGAATTCAATCTAGACTACCACACCCGTTGCATTCAAGATATTCACACCAACGAGCACTTTGATTCCCGAAGCGTAGACGGAACCATTCGACCATTAGAAATACATTGAATTGAGGTTCTGTGCAGAACATTCCCATTATCACTGCGTTATCCTACACTCATTGTTATAACTCTTGATGGAGAAACACGGAGAATATTAATATTATCGAAACTGCTTCGGAAGTAATTCTGTTTCGTGATTGTACGAAAAGTAGAAGAGATATAGTATAGATGGAGTATAGTGATAAGACATGTGTAATAAGATTTTTAATAGCTAACTGTGACAAAGACAAACGAATGAACTATAAAACTTTTATGATACTTTTGATAATATTTACGTAAATAATGGACAATGGACCGTGACAATGGTGTGGTTTCTTATTTATGTTTATAATAATCTAACGATTCATAGTTTTAAACTTTAAAATGTAACTGTTTTTTTTTTGTCACTAATAAATTTAATGCATGTCAAAGTACGTGACAAACAAACATACACCTTATCAATTAAAAACAATATAAAATCTACTACTCCCACAATTCCATACAAACACACACACACTTTTGAAACAGTAAATACATGGATACGCCGCAGGATTATTGGAAAAATCGTTTCTTTTTGAAAATCCTAGAACATTTTCAAAAAAGCTGATCATAGATACATCGGGCATCCCGAATATCGACGATAGAATAGATAGGTATGTAAGTCATTGGCTTACATGAACATTATATTACGGATACGCCCTTTTGTTAACTATTTCAACCGGGCCATGTTCTTATTCTTCTTAAGGTGTCGAATACACTTAAATTCTGTTACACCAGGTAGTAGTTCCTACACAACTCTTACGTTTTTAATGTTCTGACCATCATCATCACCATCATCATTTCAGCCGAAAGACGTCCACTGCTGGACATAGGCCTCCCCAAGTGTCGCCACATTGACCGGTCCCGTGCGACTCGCATCCAGCAGATCCCTGCAACCGTCACCAGGTTCTGACCAACAAGAATAAAATTGACAATTATAAATTGACTCTTGAAAAATATCGTGATGGCCCAGAGTTGAAGGCCTCGCCTCTCATGCACGTGGTTGTGGGTTCAAAATAACCCACAACAAAGGCGCTTGTTCCTCAAGTCATATTTTAACCAAGCAGAATAAAGATGACTGATTATTAAATTGACTCTAAGATTAGATTAATAATTTAGATTAATGTTTCATTCTATTTCTCTATAGCAGCCTCTAGTCTGGTTTTATTATTATTATTATTTCTTTATTTCAATCAACTTTGGATCATAGGTACAATTAAACTAAATTAAAATCAAAATCAAAATTAAAACATAATCAAAATAAAAACGGGCCTGGCTTTGTGCCCGGTTGATGACAATAGGCTCACCCCCTATTACATGGAACTTAAACATAACTGACGAAATGTGGATGTACTTGGGTACACCTTCGTCTAACCCTTCGGGGATTACAAGACGTGATATTATATATGTACGAGTATGTCTAAGATTAGTCAATCAGCAATCGAGTTGTCAATCGTCCTAAACAAACCAGGATTTTTGCAAACAGACGATTTTTTCAAGTATTCCTCGACATGCACACACATACATACACCTACAGATCAGATAGCCCGCAACGACGCGGCGTGTTCAC
Organism: Noctua janthe; assembly: GCA_910589295.1. Classification (NCBI taxonomy): domain Eukaryota; kingdom Metazoa; phylum Arthropoda; class Insecta; order Lepidoptera; family Noctuidae; genus Noctua; species Noctua janthe. Next base: position 2,120,383 of record OU342556.1, on the reverse strand, counting down.
GCGAGTCGAGATTACGAAGCACGTGACATACCGGGGCCTGCCATCCTACACGGAATTTTATACACGACTTCACGCTCTGAGCTAAACTTAGCAGATGGGATAGAACGTATTTTTGAAAAGAGATCGTTGGTATGTGTTTTTTAAGGTATAATGGGACAATTTTATAAAAGTTCAGCATAAGGAAACTATATTATTGCACTATAATACTTTGTTTTGGTTCTATCATATTCAGATACCCATCACGTGTATGGAGTCCCGCTAGCTAGTTTAATTTGTCATTTTATAATCAGCCTAAAATATTGCCACTACTGGGGCTCAGGCTTGTAAAAAGACGTTGGCAGAAAAGTTTTTAAGGCAAAAGAGATGGTGGAATAAGGCTAATTAGCCTTATACCACCATTAGGGCCGTGGGCAAATTAGTATGTCTCTTCGAATATTTGGTTCAAGAAGATGTGCACATATTTTTGTGGCCGTACAGAATCACGTCGACCTTAAAATAATATCTTCAGAAACCCGATGATTTCAGTTTCCACAATGTTTTCTTCCACCGCATTGAAAAGATAGACACAAGACGGTGATGAAAGTATTTCCCAAGGCAAACTTTCTAAAATCCCTACTTCATTTAAAAAATAATACTTCCTTTACAAAATGCAGCTTAGAACGCATCCATGAAACTCGAGATGCAACTATCAGGAAGTAGATAAAAGTAGAGATACGAAGCAAGTAGGTACTAGCTTGTAGGTCGTGTTCACGCGAATCCAGATTACTTCGAACGTGACAAACCGAACTGTGCAGTTCAACACAGATTCTGTATTGTACATATAAAGCTATACATATCCATTATAATCTGACCTCGCATGGAACAGAATTTTCGTGCAACGAGAGGTCAGATAATACTGTTTTTTTATATTTATTTCATTTTAGTCGTGCGTAACCGTACCTGGTTTTAATTACAACGATATATAATAGGAAAACTATAAGAATATTTTAATTAGAAACCTGCGGAAAATTATCAAAGTTTTCAAGATAACCTTTTAAATAACCAGTCGTCTTCCAGTCTAGCCGGGTACAGCTGAATACCAGTATTTTACATGTTAGTAGTTACAACAGAGTAATAGAATAGCCTTTGGAAAGACTGCTTGTCACAATTTCAAGCACCTGTAACGACTGGCAAAGATCCACAAATGAGAGCCGGGACCAACAGATACAATGATTATTTATTTATTGAACCGCTATTTTTAATGACGTATGAGTTACCAAATCGGTTTTCTTAAAACATCATATCACGACTATTTACCCTCTAAGGATTTAGCAGAGGCTTTCCAAAAATGTAATTACGAGGTACTAAATCGTTTTTTTTCTAGTCTCTGTCCCATTCTTAGCACCCCCTTGGGTCCCTCCGCTCTTTCCATTTCTCGTGAACCCGCGCGTTCAGTTCTGACGAAACCTGTCAAGTTCGTCCCGTCATCTGCTTCGTGGCCTGCCGCGACACCGCCTCACTATCTCAGGGCACCGGTTTCGTGCAATTTTGGCCCACAGTTTGTCCGTCATGCAGCAGACATGTCCTGCCCAGTCCTATCTATCCGTTCCCCATAAATCGATTTAAATAACCCAAAAGTTCGATCAACATGCTTACGACTACACAATGGACGTTTTAAAAACAGCTCTTCTTTCAAACCATACGCAATCTTAATAAAACCCTTAACCCCAAACAGACTCAAGTAATACCGATGACAAAATTAAACTCACATCGCACACAAGCAATAACTTTGAAAAGTATGTTGAATCGCAAAACTCATTTTTCATTTCCCATTTCTCATCTGAGGCATTGTGTAAGGAACCGAGTAAATAGGAAGGATTCATTATGAGATACTCATATTGAAAAGTGTCCAAACATCGGCGTTTGAATTATTCAGTAGCAGATATTATTTTGGTGCAATAAAGTTACGTATACGTTACTTTTATGTTAACATGAAAAATATTTATGGTTACCATGTTTTGTTATTGGTTTCTGCTGGGGTGAATTTTTAAGATGGTGTAATATCTGTAATGTGCTATAATGGTCGGCTTGTTCTTTTGGCGAAGAATTTGCGTTGCTATTGGTTGTGGGAGTACTGCAGTTAGCGTTCTACATCGGTGAGTTTATCAGTGATAGCCTGGTGGTAATGGTAAGGAGCGTCGTCGGGCTGCCAAGTCATAGGTCAATACTCAATACTCAATACTTTATTGCATTCCATAATGTTAAATAAAACAGTTGGTATGTTAAAACATTGAATCAATTATGGACCCCGTCGGGCACAGCAAAGTTAAATTAATTGGTAATAGGAGAGAGGATGAAGGCGCTTTTTAAAAAGTTAAGAAATATTAAATTAAAATAGTAAAATGGCTTTTGTGGTTTTTTTTTTTTTTTTTTTTTTCATAATTATATTTAATTGAGTACTAATAAATTTATAAGTCTTAAATGTAATATTTGGTTTTAGTTTATTTTATTGCACCATTACATACTAAAATTATAAGTTATAATAATAATCTAAAATTAACTTTATTTACAGTATTTTTTAAATAAATTGGATAATTGGATTGAAAGGTGCGCTATTTAGTATAATTATTTTAAATGAACAGTATTTTCGAGTTTTAAAATAAATAAATTAATTAATTCAAAGTCAAATTTAAATTGAAATGTCGGTATGATATCAGAAAAATGTCACAATGGTTTTTATTATTGTTTAAACTTATCGTCAAAGTATTCGTTAATGGTGTAGTAGCTTTTATTGATTAGTAATTGTTTAAGTTTATTGGTGAATATATTATTGTTATTAGTATTTTTAATGTCTCAAGTTCGAAGCCAAGACACTATTATATTTCGGATTCATGTGCGTATTGTAATTATCACTTGCTTCGGTGAAGAAAAACATCTTAAAGCCATGTCAGAGGCCCATGGGTGGCATAAAACTCTGACACCAGGTTAGGCACTAACCACACGATAAAGAAAGTAAAGACCGGTGAGTGGACCGATGTAAGAGTCCATTTATTCCATGGTTGGTCGAAATGTTGAGCCTTAAAAACAAGGTAATACAAATACAAAATACAAAATTTTTTATTTCAATATTACACGTTATACAGTTGGTGGCGTCCCCTTTTAAGCATATAGATGCCTGTGCCAGGAGGCGCCGCTCCTTTACATCTTAACACCAGTGTAACATGTTATTAAACAAAAGTTATTAAACAAAAGTTAAACAAAAATTATGAAAAAAAAAAAAAGTTAAAAGTTAATGAATTTATTATTTTTATTTAGTCTGTTGGTGTGTGTGTATATGTGTGGGTGCGTGTGTGGTTATGTGTATGTGTTAAATGTGAATGTATGTATGTGTGCGTGTGTGGTTGTTTTTTTACGGAAAGGGTTTTACCCTATATCCAGTAGAATATTCTCTACTTCATCGTAGCTTAACCCGTTCATCCACTTAATCAGCAACGATTTGCATTCTTTATATGGTTTAGTATGTAAATCCATTTGTTTATTTATTTTATTGTATATGAAAGACGAGCGTTTGTCGTACTGAATATTTGCAAATTCTGTTCTTACAAAAGTGGTGGAAGCAATGTTATGTTTCCTTCTTCTAGTTAATATATTAGGATCTAAGGGTAGAGTTTTATGTTTTTTTAATACTATGTGTATAATATATAATTTTCGTACTGATAATAGATTACTTGTTTGGTATAGCTCATGGGTGTGAAATGTTCTTTTTTTGAAGTACATTATTTTTATTAATGTCCGTTGCGCTCTTTCAACATCAAGAAAACGTGTTTTACGCGCGCCCCCCCAAATGGAGATACAATATATTATTACTGATTGAACTAGTGAGATATACACTTCATTTAGAAGATTTTTTGCCAAGCCACTCTTGGGGACTATGTGTCTCAATGTTTTAAAAATCCAAATAAATTTTTGTATTCTCGCAGTAATTTGTTCAATTTGAGGATACCAGGACAAGCTTTGGTCCAACATTATACCTAAGTACTTGACGTGGTTAACTTTACTGATGGTTGGACAATTGCAGTCATAATGAATCGTCTGCCTACACTCATGTATTTTAATGTTGAAATTAGGTTCTGGTTGGACATTTTTATATATTGAAAAGCATATAAAATTAGTTTTGCTCGTGTTTAACGTTAGGAGATTTGTTTTTAGCCACGAAGCCACTTGTAACATACCTATTTCGGTGTTGGTTTTTGTTTCAGCCCAGGTTGAGCCAGTGAAGACGATTGCGGTGTCGTCAGCATACGTACATATTTTTGCATTATTGATTGACATATTACATAGGTCGTTTATATATATTAAAAATAAGGTAGGCCCCAGAACGCTTCCCTGGGGTACGCCGCATGTTACATCAATGTCCTCGCTGGTAAAATTATGTAATACTATGACAATCTAGAAAAGTTCAAGGATATCTATACTTTAACTTGAACTAGATTGTCATAGTATTCATGATGGAAGAGCGTAGGTCTTCAACACTTTTAAAATTACTAAAATTTGCAATGTCGATTTTAATTCACGTTATTTGCCTAGAAAATATAAGCAAACAGAATTTCCGTCGCATCATTTTTATAAGTTCAATATTCTACTAAGCGTTGAATACGTGTCAGTATTGAGAATTCAGTCCTTATTAGTCAATATTAACGTTACCAACAAAATTCCGAACTGCATACATTCCTAACGCAAACCAAAACAGTGCCAAAGGCATTTATCCAATTACACCGACGAAGGATCTGTAGTTAGATGGAGTGAGCGCATTCCCTGCAACAATTTTAGAGAGCGGAATCTGCAGTATATTCTTTTGTATTTTTTTCTAAACCAGCCTGTAATTTTACTAGTTCATTGCGGGGCAAAGGACTTCTTTCATACGAGCGGGGTGCTCGAGCAGGGCAAATAATCACCTTGCTTACACATTGCTTATAGTTGGTTAGCTTTTCGGCAGCCCACTCGCCCACTAGTGGGCCGTTAACAAAAACGCGTGTGTTACAATTGTCTTTGTATTTTTGGTCCTAAAAATGCCGTTTCTTTAGCTATATTTTCGGGTACGTCCTGTTTGGTAACTTTCCCGTTTCGCCAAATAAACAAAATACAATCACTAAACTCCCGTTTCGTAACTATTTTGATCTTTATACTTCAGTCTTTTCGTTTTGTCGTTTTGTTTTGTCGTTTTGTCTGTATAATTTTAATAGTAGACGTTTTCCAGCCAAAACTACATAAAGGGACCTACTCCTTACAGGGACTTAAAACATAACTGGCGAAATTTGGGTTTACTAACAGGTACCCTTCCGTGATGCAGACGTGATGGTACGTCATAATATGCTATACTAAGCGATAATATAGCCAGATCCTTCCGTGTTTAATCCACTGCGTAGCGGATGAGGCTCAGCTGTTTACATTTTAATTAGCCGCGGCCATGAAGAGCGAGGTACTAGAACTATTTTATTGGAACGGAATTAAAAAACTTTAGCACCGGTGCATAGTTGAGTTTATTTAATTTTAAGGCTGTTTATTATAAACTTAAATAAGATACGTTAAGGGTAAGTTAAGAAATTGGTCCTTCACAAAGGTTGCTGGATTGAATCTCCATTTTCTCGGGGATAAATAATAATATCCGCACGGGTCGATCTTCTTTAAGCGGTTCTGCCGAGGTCGGTCCGTGGATGGGTGACCTTCTATTACATAGCGAATGCGAGAGAGTATTCCTTTCGAGCGAGAGTAGTATCGAGAGAGAATATTCCCTCTGTGGCTGAGCGCATGTTAAGTCGTTGGTCCAGGTGGTCATTTGTAGATCTTGATAGTCCTAACAGGTAGTGAGTGGCCCGAAAGTCTGACAACCAGGCTTACCAAGCGGGATCGTATTACCCGGTACTGACTGGGTTGCGGAGTACAGATAGGCAGTCGCTCTATGTAAAATACTGGTATTCAGCTGTATACGGTGAGACTGGAAGCCGACCCCAAATTTGTTGGGAAAAGGCTAGGCAGATGATGATGAAATAATCATTGTAAACATTCATCAAATTCTCTACCATCTTGAGGCACCCCTACAGTTACTCATTATCTATTTGTACCTCAATCCGTTATGTACATGAAGTTTGCTACAAACTTGCTATCACATCCGATGTACGTCGAAACTTCTAACTTGACGTTCACTCTAACTAATATTGTATTGATTATCGGGACAGTCAATTTTAATGAAGAACCCTTGTAACAAAGTTTCTTCAAGAGACTGAGTCTAAGATGGGCGCTGTCTAAATAACAGACAGACTTTTAAACTTTACCTGAGTTAGCTGTCGAAAACCAATGGTAAACCATACCTCACCCGTAATCTCCGAAGGGTTAGGCATATGTGTTTCTAATAGTACACCCAAAATTCTTCAGTTGTGTTTAAGCCTCATGTAATTGGGGGTGAGCCTATTGCCATCAACCGGGTACAATTCCACACTCCGTAACGTAACTGCTACTGAGAAATTCCCAACCCAAAAACACAGGTTGCATTGCACGGCACGCCAGCATTAAATTATTCGTCAAGCCCTTGCCAGCGCCGGCGTACCAGCGGTTTAAGAACCAAACGGCGGTACGTGACGATGGGAAGGGAAGAGACGGCATGACGTTAGTGCCTTGGAAGGTGGGTAGGCCTTTGGTGTGGGACTCAACCTGTGTCGACACCCTTGAGCTATCTCACGTTGTAAATACGGCGGGCTGTGCGGGCACTACTGCTGCAGCTGCTGACATCATCAAGCGGCGCAAATACTGTAACCTTATTGGTAACGACAGTTTTGGGCCGTTTGGAGACGAAACCTTGGGTCATGGGGCCCGAGTGCACGTCTCCTTTTTAGGGAAATCTCGCGCTGACTGGTCGACAGCGTGACCAGAGGGCTGGCCCTTTGACCAAAAAATTAGCATTGCCATTCAACGTGGCAATGTTGCCAGTCTTCTGGGCACGTTTCCGAAAGACAGCGATGCGGCGGAGTACTTTGACGCCTAAGTATCCTATTGTCGTCGTCGTTTATTTATGTAGGTACTTACTTTTAGTCTTAATTTTTATTTTAGTTCTATTTGTACTCTGTATATAATATACATAATAACCTTACCTTGATAAATATAACAGTTGCCAATTTACATATATTAAAAATAACACTGCCCGACCTGGGAATCGCACCGTGGAACTCATGCTCAAAAGTAACGCTTGCAACCACTAATAGACCAACGGAGCAGTAAACCAGAAACACAAATTATAATTTAGATGCAGACAGTGACATGAATAAGTTTATGACAAAAAAATAATCTCCTACAACAATCAACATTGGCTGGAAAAAAGGTTGACATTTACATAACATATGACAGGAGATATGCGATCTATCGTTATCATCTGTCAACGTAATACCATCGTAAAAAATATGATTTGCAAACATCCAGAAAATTCCTCAAGGTATATAAAATTCTACCTGACTTAATATAATGTAAATGTGTCATTAGACGCTAAAATGAGATGAAATTAATGTAGGCAGGGCGTTGAACTTCACTATGACGTATTCTTGATCGCGGGTACCTACGGTTTGGTAGACAAGGTATCGATGGATAATTTATTATTGGGTTTAAGAACGTAGACTGCCTTTAAATAAAATTCAGACTTACCCTGTCTACAAACTTAATAGGTATTTTACTTTGTTACAAATTAATATTTTGGTCAGAAAATATTAGTACTTTCGCATACTGAAAAACAATTCGACCACTGGAAGATTTTAGAAAGACCTTCCCGACAGTTAATTCAGCATATATCCATCATCTAGACTATGTTGGGGTCGGTTTCCAGTTTAACCGGATACAGCTGAATACCAGTATTTTATAATATACGGAGCGACTGTCTGATCTGACCTCCAGAATCCAGTTAGTACTATGGTAATACGATACCCCTTGTTTTTAGCCACTGATTACTGGTAACGATTGTCAAAGATCTACAAATGACAGCCGGGGCCAACAGCTTTTTCAGAATATATTTATTCATTTATTACAAAATAAGCTATAATAAGGTAACTAATTTTATTGTACTTTTATAAATATGCTTTTTTTTTTAATTAGTGTATTCTGTCGCACTTTGGGCAAAGGCCTCCCCCATTCCTTTCCAACTCTCCCGGTGTTTTGCCTCCTCTGGCCAATCAGTCAGGAACGAGTCCAAATCGTCACGCCAGCGTTTCTTGGGCCTGCCTCGGAAAAAAAACGAAAAAAAATTACAAGATGTAATTAATGCTCTGGATATCGAATTATTCAATAAAACGAAAACCATCGTAGTACCACATTACCATATTATTCGGTGGGGGGAGCGAATTAGTTTAAAACTTTCATCACCTCTTTTCCGGAGATGAAAAACTAAAAATAGGATTTCAAACAATTTCCAATGTTAAAAAGCGCGTCAGTAAAATTCCGGCTTAAAACTAAACTAAGCTTGGCTAACGTGAGTTAAGTCAACTAAAATCATTAACGAGGACGAAGTTGCGGCCAAAAGTTAGTACTGTTATGTGGAAACTATTTTTTTAAGCTTGTCTTTGGAAATAGGGTAGGGTAATTGACGACGTGTTTTTTTTTTCTGTGAAAGAAAAGTGAGTTTTATGTAAAAAACCTTTAAGTGTAACTTTGGGAAGTATAATCTATATCTATATATACACCGTGACTTTTTAGTCGTCCACTCAATGTACCCGACATAAAATAGCTCTAGGCGCGATTTTTTATTTATCTTCCATAAATAGGTACAAAGAAAAATAATAATAAAAATTAGAATAAAATCATGAAACATCTTGTTAATGATGTTTACGTGTCAAACGGGAGAACAGTACCTACCCAGCACTCGAGTCCAGTAGATCATCGCTCGCAACAGGGTGTTTTAACTACGTCACGCGTCATAATACTGAAGCCAAAACAACAGTTTTCAGAATTTTTGTCAGTCTGTCTTTTTGTTTGTATGTTTGTACGCGCATCACGCAAAAACTACTGCATGGATTTGAACGTAGTTTTCACCGCTCTACTGCTATCTAGCAGTAGAACTTAACTTAAATAAAGGCTACATTAGTTCTGGACCCGATAGGTGGCGCTGTGCGAAGCAAGGGTGGAACGCTAGTTAGAAATAAAAGCACTTGGTATGGTTTTCAAGAGGTTGCAAGCATAACTGCTGAGTATTCGGTCCAGGATACGATGTTCAAAGTTCTTCTATTGGATTTTTTTTCAGAAGCCCGAAGTCTTGCATAATATCCGGTTGATAGCAATTTATGGGTATGGTCACCCACATTTGCAAAGAACTTGAACACAACACGTATAAAAACATATTATTAGCCCTGCCTAGTTGTTCCAGACAAGTAAGTGTAACTGCTGAACATGGATGTTTCCGTTACATGATTTGCAGTAGCAGCTTAGAATCTTGTTCAGTACCCAGTTATCTTAGGGAGTACGGGTTTGATGCTATTTATATGTCTCCGGTCGCGTTGAATTGCTCATAGCACTAGTTCGTTTTAGCATTAAAAAAATATGTGTTCAGCCCAAAGATCACTTACACGAACTTCGCTCGCTGGTGCAGATAAGATCATCGAGTGTGCAGGTGTCAAGGCAGGCAGCGCTAGATGAAATATGGCAAGAGCGCTAGATGAATAGCACTATGAGAGTGAAGGACGAGAGGATGCACCTGTGTTTATTCACACGTTTGTGCACTAATAAGTCTCCTGCGTCTAGTCTCCATTGAGATGGTCCGTCATAACGAAACAAATACCATAATGTCAATGATTTCGACATGGTAAATGGTTTATTGTCCGCGTTCTGCACTATCCCAGCCTCATAAAACACGTCTTACTTCAACAACAGCTAACTGCAAGCTATATCCGTGACATTTTCAGCATAAGCTGTTAGCCAAATTATGGTAATGCTCGCTAATTTGCGGCCAGACTGACGGGGACGCACGGTCCTAAATAATGGTGCGAATGATGTCAATTTTGTGGAGTGCTAGCTTCGGCCCCTATTGTACAAACGATTTGAGTGATTGAGGGCTAGGTATGGGAAAAGGTAGTTTTATCGACATAATATATACAGTGATAAACAGGATTTACCTTGACAAAGTAACATTCTATTATTTAGCGGTAACGATGATGGACAAAATCAAAAATGTAATAGATTGGCATTAGCTAACTGATTGACTTGGAAGTCTTCATTTTTTCTTGGAAGCATCATGGAAAACCTGCTCAGGTAGAAATTCTTTGATGACTCTGACCTGGAGTGGAAATGTGGTGCTGTTCTACTAACGATGGGGTACTAAATATTGTGTCCTTGGTGTCCTGTTGTTCATTCATTGCAGGAACTGATGGACGCCACTGAAGGTACCAAACTGTTCACAGTACAGTTCTGAGCCATAACAGACTAAGAAGAAGAATTAGCCAACAAAAAAAAATTGACGATTTGCGAAACTCTTTGAAAGTGTTTGTTTCTTGTGTAGGTCCTCAGAAAATTCTATCATTTATAGGTAGGTAGTTAGAATGACATATTGTCTATGCTCACTACGATATTGTTTGAATGCAGCTTCACACCAAATTATCTGTTACCACCAAGCCGGCATTAAACCCATTAGGTGATTCTCGAACCCGGCAACTGGCATTCCCACTTACCTGAATTCCAAAGGAATATTAATACAATCAGAATCAATTTATCTTGCACAGGAGAATGAATGAGGGTGTATACATTATTCATGATCAATTACAAGAAACCGCGGACGCCTGTTAAATTTATGATATTGTAATGTTGAGACAATATTCCCTCGTGATTTTGGGAGATTTCGTTCTCAGCGAATTTTGATGTTATTTATTTAAAATGAAGGGTAAAATAAAATATTAAAATAAGATGCTGCAGTCCCAAAGACTCTAATGAGGATTTAATCTAAGTTGGAGTTGATTGATTGAAAACCAAAGATTTAAATCTTTGGATTTGCTTGTACCGTATTAAAATCGCACGAAAAAGTGTTTACAAAACGTCAATGCGACGAAATGAGGGTACTCAAACTAAAATCCAAAAATGAATGCAACTTATTGTACACACGACGGCCAATCAAGCTATACAAAACCAGTTTATACGGATCTCTCGTTGTACGGGAAATTTATAGAAAGCGAGGCCAAGTTATACTGGAAATGTACAGCTTGATGTGCTGCCGTGTGTACGTATCGGGTAGCAGTCTTTACCAACTTTAACTAATTTAAAATAACAACTATTGTTGCGACCCTGCCGCTATCTTTCACACAATAGCCTGAGTCGTAGCCCTTTAAGAAAACTATGCATATAATCTTAAAAAAAACCTTTCCAAACAAACATTTATTTACCTTGAGAAAACTAAGCAGCACCTAGCAATGAAAATAAACGACAATCACCAAAGAAATAATGTAAAAGCACTTTGATAAAAATTCACACGTAAAAGAGAAACTGACGCCATAGAATAAAAATGGAAAGATACAAAACTCTCAAATAGTTTTGGGCAGGCTCAGTCAACACAGCCAAAAATTAAAATTAGTCACAAAGAGTATTTTACAAACTATCGCACTACGAAAGTGAGTAGACAAAAATAACAGTTATTTAGTAATTCGTCATCATCATCATCATTTCAGCCTAAAGACATCCACAGCTGGACATAGGCCTCCCCAAGTTTCGCCACATTGACCGGTCCCGTGCGTCTCGCATCCAGCGGATTCCCGCAACATACACCAGGCCATCAGTCCACCTAGAGGGTGGCTTTCCAACACGACGCCTTCCTTCGGAATTCTTCGTCGTCTTCGTATTTAGACATTACTATAACATAACTGGTGGAATGTGCGAGTATTAATACGGTTCATCTTGGGTATACGGGCCCGACATTAAAGTCAATTTGCGAAGCATTTTGTGTCCCGGACTGTATGAGAGTTTCGCTTCTGTGCAGTTTTACTATTCTTTGCCGACGCCAGCGATACGTAATCGAACTGGAGCACTTTATCAAGTAAACAAAAAACGCCTTACGACAGTTCTCATAGAATTTCATTCTAACTGAATGTCGGCTTTAGGGGTCCTTGAGTTTAAAGTGAAATGAGAAATATGTTGTAAAGGGTTCTTACGATGTGAAATGAAAATAGAACTATGTGTTGAAAAGAAGTTGGAAGATTTGAGAAGAAATAATTGTATCAGAAGAGGCACGGTAAAAGAGCACATGGAGGGAATTGGGAGAGGCCTTTGCCAGCAGTGGGACAAAACGGGCTAACAAAAACCAAAAGTATATTGTAAAAGCAGAAAATAATATATAAGGAAATATGAAGCTATTTTGAGAGTTTAAAAAGTAAACACAGTAAAGAAAAAACAAAGCCCATGAGTTAATAAGCACCATTGTTCGGCAAAAAACAGAACGCTTCAGCCACCATCGCTATCCAAAGTACACAGTAATCAGAAAACGGAAATCTATTTTATCCCAAGCCAGTCGATATGGTTCCACTATCACCCATAGGAAGGATTTACTCCATACCCAGTTTAATCCCTCAGTCACCTGCAACAACATCCGCGGCCGGAAAAGAGGTCTTCTCTAGAACCAGACTCACCCGATGCAAGCGAAACAATTTTGCATAATCCCAAAGACCGGGCAAGTGAAGCCGTATGCAAAATATAAGGATGCCTTTAAAATTGTAGTTCGTGGAGAAAATAAAATGACAGTTTGCTTTTGCATTCTGTTTTTAAAAGTGGAAGGTTTGTTAAGTGCCAGTTTGGATGCTGGTTGTTCTTTTTTGATTTTGAATTTGTCGACTTTGTGGGAAAAGTAAAAAAAAAAAGTAGGAACAAAACTTTTCATGATGTGTACGCTGGTTGGTTTACTGCTCGAGGACTGTACATCATCGTCTGTCTCACCATGCGGATGCAATAATTGTTGTTGTTCGAATTTTATTGTTATTCTGCAAACATTGTTTGGTTCTATAAGGAGCTTTGTTTGACTTAATATATTACGGGTTATTTTCAGAAGATGACAAAGCTACTTCAGTTGAAATTTTGTTTTTTTTAATAACCAAAACATTAAATCAGATTCTTCAGTTTGTTTGCCTCTCTAATTATGATGTCAAACCTATGTCATCAAATTATTCAACAGGAGTACTATACACGGCATCCATACTATTATTATAAATGCGAAAGTAAGTTTGTTTGTTACCTTTTCACGCCTAAACCACTGAACCGATTGTCCTGAAATTTTGTAAATGCGTTGACAGATGTACAGAAACGGACATAGGGTACCTTTCATCCCGAAAAAATGTACTGTTCCCGAGGAAAACAACAATAACGATCTCATGATAATAGACGGCGCCAAGTGTATTTCGAATCATGATTGAATTATACTATTACAAGCAAAGTACAACCCGAATTGATTGTCAAATTCTAAATTAACGTGAGCGAAGCCGCGGGCAAAAGCTAGTTAAACAAACTAACACAAAAATTCTACGGAACCCAAAACACCTACTGAATTTCACTCAATTTTTCTATCAAAAGACGTTACCAATTCAATAGAGAAAAATGTAAACGAAATAGAGTCGAAAAGTTATGCCGCTCCCGTCAAAAGATAAAGAAAAGGTTTGTTCAAAAAGATAATGTTTTTATACCCACCGAAGCCGATCGCATACTGTGTTATAGATTTGGAATATTTTACCCATATCCATTGGGAGGATTTTTAAAAGATATGAGGGTATATCGCACTGGCAATATATGGCGGTAGGAGGAGCGAAGAATGGGTGGTATTATAATTCAAGAAATACTGTAAGTTATTTAGAATTATTGTGGAAGTGAGGTAGACAGTCGTTCTCTGTAAGACACTAGCGTTCAGCCGCCTTCAAATTAGAGGCGCGAAGAAGCGCTGCAGTCCTGCCAGGGCTGCGGGACTGTTCGAAAGTGATACCGTGGCCCTGGAACACAAAGCGCAAAGAAGGAACATGGATGGGTTTTAGTCAGTACAAGTCTGACACCCCCTTCCGCTCCGCCGAGAGTGACGGGGTCATTTGATGATTTCCCATCCGAAAAAAAAAGGAAGCGCTACAGTGGAGCCACTGCGGCGCGCTTTTGTGAAATTGCTTTTACTAGGCAAAACAAGTGAATGTGCACTCGTACGCAAAAACTCGCAATTGTATACGATAGCTATCGCTACCCATACTAACTGTCGCTAAATATCATATCGTACGCGAATCATAATACACAGGTTCTGTAGTATCGCTACCGCAGCGCTTCTCTCTAATTTGAAGGCGCCCTGAGACTGGGAGCCGACTCCAACATACTTGGAGAAAGGCTAGGCAAGATATTTAGGTCATTGTTTTACAATTTACAAAGTTGAAAATGTCTTTAGAGATTTTCATTTGTTGCGACAAGATTTTTGAAACTAGCCAATGCGACTAGCGTAAGGCCCGGCCTCCAAAGTGAAGACGAGTGGAGCAGACGTGCAAATAAAAGTACACCCTCATTTCGTCAGTTATGTGTTAGTAAGTCCCATGTAATAGGCGGGACAAGTATCCATCAAAAGAGGCCGTGACTGCTACTGAGAAATCCCTGATGGAAAAACTCAATAACATTTTGACTGACCTAAGAACCTGTGATCTCATGCTCAGCAGTCACGTTGGCGACTACTAGACCAATGAGACAGTCAGAAAAAAATAAATTAAATTCTTACGTTGAATCTCACTAATTTTTATAATGATAGACTTAATTAACAATCTGTCTTAAAAGTCCCGCTTCAAGTTATAAATAGAAGACAGCAAAAATAAACGAATTATCAAAAATTAACCCTTCACCCAGGAACTGTCCAAACAAATGGAAACAATTTCAGCCATTTTTTGTCTGAAGTTGGTCATTAAATTAAATCACGCCAATTACTTTTGAGATGATGATGATGTCCTTAAAGTCGGTCAATTATATCAGTTAAAAGATAATTAATTCCATCTGGACTTGGAAAGAAAAGATGGTAAATAATTAGTTAGGGAAAAAATTACAAGTAAACATAATGTGTACATAATTTTTCGTCTCGTCTTAGGTACATACCTGACGATCAAATTGTCATACAGACTATACTGTGTCTAGAAGTATGAACCTTTGCTCAGAGTTCCTTTTATGACAAGGGTGAGCACTAAGGAACAATATACAGGGTGGCGCCGACAATACGACAATAAATTAGTAGTTTAGTCACAGGACATTATTTATCATTTTAAGCATTTTCTACTTGATGTAGACTAATAGGCTAGGATCGACAGATTAACGACTCCCACATCAATATAAACACTAAACACATGTTGTCAATTGGCTACTTCAAAAACATTTGCCAAATTCGTTTCTTAAGTTTTATTTCTAGACGCTTATTAGTGCAAATTATACTTAAGGTTAGTAAACCTTCAGGGCTGCGGGACTGTTCGAAAGAGATACCGTGGCCCTGGAACACAAAGGGCAAAGAAGGAACATGGTTGGGTTTTAGTCAGTACAAGTCTGACACTCCCTTCCGTTCCGCCCAGAGTGGGGGGGGGGCGGTCATTTGATGAATTTCAACCCGAAAAAAAAAGGTTAGTAATAATAATAATTTATTTAATTCAGACCATTGATCCATATAGTGTTAGTAAAATCTTAACCTATTGTTAGTACATAAAAAGCTTAAATTAATTGGCGACATGTACGCCAGTACGCACATGCCTAGCTGCCCAGTGCCTAATGAAAGGCCCATCAATTTTGTCCGCCAGTGTAGCCAGTATGTTGTTGGGGCTACCCCTAAATCGCTTCAGCATACTCGCACATCGCTTGCGCATAACGGCATAAAAATCATCTAATCTCGCTTCAGCGAACATGCCAGACGCGCTACAAAACCGAGGTAGCCCCAACAATATCCTCAACGCATTGTTATACTGAACGCGCAGAGCGCTGTAAGCCTTCTGCGTATACCTTACCCACAGGCTGCACGTGTAAAACGATTGACAAAACGCTCGAAAAAGAGTCAGTTTCACCTCCTTAGTACAACGCGCAAACCTGCGAGCCAGCATATTGCATCTGGCTGCCAACGCTCTGCGCTCCCTATCTAAATCTTGGTCATCCATGAGAAAGCCCGTGACAACATAACCTAGGTATTTAAACTGCGTAACGAACTCCAACGAAGTTCCTCGTAAGTTAATAGATGGAATATTAACAGGTGTATTGTTGCGCACTCTAAAAACAATTACCTTGCTCTTGGAGGCATTATACCTCAAGCCATGATTCTCCGCGTACCTCTCACAGATGGCCAACAATTTCCTCAGACTACAGATTGATGGACTGAGCAGCACCATATCATCAGCGTAACTTATGTTGTTGATCATAGTTCCATCAACAGAGCATCCGATCTTGGTGCCGCTCAGCTCACCAATCAGCCGATCCATATACACATTAAAAAGACTCAGTAGTAGTAATAATAAATAGTGTTACATTTTGTTAACAGTTTTAAGCTTAGTTTGTTTGAATTTATTGTCGTATTGTCGGCGCCAGGCTGTATATAAGTGGGGTGCGTTGTCAGAATTCCTCCTCGTGTGCCTGATGGCTGCCGGTCCCTCTCGATACGTCTGGAGGGAATAGCAGCTGCTGGGCCGGTGCACCCTGGGCGTGAGCAGTATCCTTCCCCGAGGAATGGGAAGAGATTCTTATTCCTCGGGAAATGTTACTGCCCATGGCTAATATTCTGACATGGGGGGGTCCCTTATGGACCAAGGGGGCGTTGCTCCGCGTGACCCTCTGAAAAGCAGAGGGCACAGCGGAGGAGCAAGGGCGGGCTCGGTGTGCACTTACCCTGCCTCCGAGCAGACAGTGAAGGACGTGCGTCCTTCACTGTCTCCGTCGATATCGTAATCCCACCGTCGAAGTGTCGTGGAACACGTCTCGCGGCTTCGATTGGGACCGAAGGTCTTGGCTTAACCGCCCGGACCACGAGGTAGAAAACCTCTATAAAAAGTTACCCCGAATCTCAAGCGGCGGCGCACCGCGAGGAGATGTATGGCTGACGGGTTCCTTTGGAAAATCAGTCTCTAGTGCGAACCACTGCCGGGCCTGGCTATGGCTTATCTGGGTACAGGGGGCACTGCCCAGATGGACTATTTATTATACCCATACTCGTGGGAACAGTATGGAAGATTACAAAACCCAAAAAACGGCCGATAACGGCGAAGGAAGGGAGGAGAGGGATGCGGGGTCGGAGTCCGGCGCCGCATCCAGCGAGGTGAGCGCTGGCTCAGTGTGCTCCCAGCGTGGGAGGCCCGGGGCTGCTGCGGGGAACAGGGAGTTCCTACGCAAGCGGTCCAGGCCGGTAGGCGACCGAGAGTCGTCGTCAGATGGGGAGCTGGCTTCGGCTCGCAAGATCCCCACCAGCAAGCGCGGCGGGATCCGCGGCAAGGGGAGAGGCCTCTCTGCCACCGAGAGGTCGGCGCGGCTTGCCGAGGAGGGGCGCCACCCGGGGGTGGCCGCCGGTCACGAGGTGGCCCGTTCGGGCTATTCTGACGACGAGGCGGGCGCAGATGGCGGCTCTGATGCGGAGCGTAAGGCCGGGCTCGCGAAGGAGGTGGAGGCAGCGCTGAGGGCTGTCTCCTTCAAACAAAAGCCCTCCACCATTCAAAGGGCTATACCTGCTGCGGTCGCCTCCATTATGGCGGCAGCGGAGGCTAGATTTGCGGGGCCGCCGCCAGACGGCGTGGCCAAACTGAGGGCAGAGGTCGCTCGACTGACAGCCGCCACGGAGCTTCTCAAAGAGGAGAATAGGAAGCTCCGTCCAGACCTGGCCAGTCTGCGCGAGTCCGACTCTCGCGAGGCGCCCCAAAATGGGGGCCAGAAGCGTCCAAGCCAGCACGTGCCGGTGGAGAACCAGGTCCTGAATCTGGTTCGGCAGGAGCTGGCTGCCTTCCAGGCGCGGTTCTCCGTCCTGGAGGGCATTGTCTTACGCCCCCCCCTGGCGGCAAACAAGGCGCCCCCGGGCCTGAGGGCGGCCTCATGCGTCTGCTGCGGCCTCCGCACCGGGGCCATCCAGCCAGCCCCCCGGCAGGGTTATGTCGGCCCCGACGAAACCGGCTCCGGTTAAGAAGGCGGCGGCCCTGAAACAGGGCAAGGCAGCGGCCCAAAAGAAGGGCAAGGTGGCGAATATGCCAGCGCCAGCCGCGAGACAGCCGCTATCGCCGCCCCCCCCGCCCCCTAAGCCTTCCGTGGCCGAGACCGGGTGGCAGGTGGCTGGAGAAAACGCGAGGGAGCGAAGGGCGGCCAAAAAGGCCAGGAGGCAGGAACAGAAACGCCGGCAAAAGGAGCGGGGCGTCGCGGTTAGGCTCAGCGCCCCGAAGACCGCAGCTGTAGTGATTACACTACAGCCGGACGCGGAAAAGAGGGGCGTGACCTACCGCGACGTGCTCGCTAAGGCGAAAGCGACGGTGGATCTCGGAGAGCTCGGGATCACCGGGGGCCTCCGGCTTAGAGTCACCGCAACAGGGGCTCGAGTGCTGGAGATCCCTGGCGAAACCCGTGGCTCGTCCGCTGACGCTCTGGCTGAAAAGCTTAGAGCGTCCCTAAATGCGGACGAGGCCAGAGTGTCCAGGCCCGTCAAATGCGCAGACCTGCGCATACTAGGTCTGGACGACTCGGTGACCGAGAAGGAGGTGGTGGCCGCCGTCACCAGGACCGGTGGGTGCCCTGCCGAGCAAGTCAAGGCAGGCACCTTACGTCCGGACCTGTCGGGCATGCGAACCATAACGGTAAGCTGCCCTGTGACGGCGGCGAAAGTCATTGTGGAGGGCCGAAGGCTCTTGGTGGGCTGGGTTTCGGCGCAGGTGAAGCTGCTGGAACCCAGACCTCTGAGGTGCTTCCGCTGCCATGTGGGGCACCACGTGTCGGTCCGGTGCACTTCGGAGGTGGACCGCAGCGGCCTGTGCTTCCGCTGCGGCCAGCCTGGTCACATGGCCGCGGCTTGCTCCGCCGCGCCGCGCTGCGCCGCATGTGCGGCAGCTGGCAAGCCGGCCGATCACCGGGCAGGGAGCAAGTCCTGCGGTACTCCCGCCAAGGCCAGGGGCAAGGGAAGGCCCTCCGCCACCACCGCCAAAACCCCCACCGTCGCCACCACCGCAGCTGCCGCCACTGTCGCCGCCGCTGCCGCTACTGCTGCAACTTCCGCAGCGGGGCCCTCGCAGGGGGCCCGGGAGGGGGCTGAAATGGAGTGCCAGTAACGGCCCCATTACGCCTTCTCCAGGCGAACATCAACCACTGCGCCTGCGCTCAGGATCTGTTGCTCCAGAGCGTGGCGCAGTGGTCGATTAACATCGCCGTGGTCGCTGAACCGTACTTTGTCCCGCCCAGGGATGACTGGGTGGAGGACCTTAGCGGCTCAGTGACCATAATTGCGTCGGTCGCCGCCGGTACCCCAACCCTTGAGAGTGTCAGGAAGGGTCAGGGGTGCGTAGCAGCACGGTTCGGGGAGATCGTTGTAGTGGGAGTCTACTTCTCCCCGAGCCGAACTCTCGCCGAGTTCCACAACTCCCTCACGGAGTTGAGTGTCGTCATCGGAAGCCATTCCCTCCCCGTGCTTGTGCTCGGGGACTTCAATGCCAAGAACTTGGCTTGGGGTTCTCGTTACACGGACGTGCGGGGTAGAATGGTGGAGGACTGGGCTCTGGAGACAGGCCTGGTCGTCCTAAATCGGGGTTCTGTCCCCACGTGCGTGCGGATGCGGGGCGAGTCGGTGGTGGACATCTCGTTCGCCAGCCCCGCTCTGTCGCCGCGTGTCGTTGACTGGCGCGTCATGGAGGGGGTGGAGACCTATTCCGACCACCGGTACATCCGGTTCGACGTCTCCACCCAGTCCTCAAGCGTGCCGGTCCTACAGGCCCCGAGTGGTCCGCGATGGGCGCTGAAGCAGCTGGACCGGGAGCTCCTCCTGGAAGCCTCGATCGTGCAGGCCTGGGTGTCATCACCAGTCAGGCCTGCCGACATCAACAACGAGGCGGGTTGGTTCCAGGAGGCCATGTCCGACATTTGCGACGTGGCAATGCCCCGAGTTCGGCCAGGAAGCGCCCGGCGTCAGGTGTACTGGTGGTCGCGAGAGCTGACGTCTCTGCGCAAGGCGTGCGTTGCCACGCGGCGCCTGTACGCCAGGCATCGCAGGCTCCGCATCCGCCCTCCGGATGCGGCAGCCATTGAGGCGGAGTTGTACGAGGGGTACAGAGCGGCAAAGACCGCCCTCCAAGAGGCTGTCCGGCGGGCCAAGAACTTGGCCCGCGAGGAGATGCTGGAGTCTCTGAACGGAGATCCGTGGGGGCGCCCTTACAAGACGGTGCGGGACAAACTGCGCACCCGGGCCCCCCCGTTGACGCAGAGTCTCCGGCCTGAGCTCGTGGAGGACGTGGTGAGCGCTCTGTTCCCTTCGCGAGGGGAGCATCCTCCCCCGCCTATGGCTCCGCCGCCGCGTGCGGTGCCGGAAGCGGACCACACCGATGACGATGACGACGTTCCGGAGGTGACTGGGGTAGACCTGAGAGTGGCGGTACGCAGGCTGAAAACCAGAAACACCGCCCCGGGACCCGATGGCTTGCCTGGCAAAGCCTGGGTCCTGGCCTCTGAGGCTCTCGGGCCCCGACTGGAAGGGCTCCTAAGCGCATGCTTGGAGAGAGGCCAGTTTCCGCTTCGTTGGAAGACGGGGAAGCTGGTCCTCATCCGGAAACCAGGGCGCCCTGCGGACTCTCCGTCCGCATACCGGCCCATCGTGCTGCTCGACGAGGTGGGCAAGCTCTTTGAAAGAGTCATTGCCAACCGCCTCGCCGGGCACCTTGCGGGGATGGGGCCGGATCTTGCGGAACACCAGTTTGGTTTCCGCAAGGGGCGCTCGACGGTGGACGCCATCATGCGCGTGAGAGCCCTCACAACGGGGGACGCGGTGTCCCGGGGCGGGGTCATCTTGGCGGTGTCTCTTGACATCGCCAACGCCTTCAACTCCATGCCCTGGAGCTGCATTAGGGAGGCACTCCGGTATCACCGGGTGCCGACCTACCTTCGTCGTGTGGTCGGGGACTACCTGACGGATAGAGCCGTCATCTACCCTGGTCGAAGCGGAGAATGGAACCGGCGAGAGATGTCGTGCGGTGTTCCACAGGGATCGGTTCTGGGACCGGCCCTGTGGAACATCGGTTACGACTGGGTGCTGCGCGCCGACCTCCCTACCGGCGTCAGCGTAGTTTGCTACGCTGACGACACGCTGGTACTGGCACAAGGGAGGTCACACGAGGCGGCGGCCGAAAACATGACACGCGGGGTTACGATAGTCGTGGAGAGGATCCGGAAATTGGGTCTCGAGGTGGCACTGCACAAGTCCGAGGCCATGTGTTTTCATGGGCTTCGGAATGCGCCACCGTCGGGATCCCTACTGACGGCAGGAGGGGTTTCCATCGGCGTCGGGTCGACGTTGAAGTACCTAGGACTCGTTCTCGACAGCCGGTGGAACTTCGTGGAGCACTTCCGACGTTTGGCTCCCAAACTGGAACGGACAGGGGCTGCCTTCAAGCGGCTCTTGCCCAACCTGAGGGGTCCAAACGCCTCCTGCCGGAGGCTATACGCGGGGGTCGTGCGGTCCATGGCCCTTTACGGGGCCCCGGTGTGGGCGCGTTCTTTGAGGCGGCAAGCCGCCCACTACCTGAACGCGCCCCAAAATATATAATAGCCATAAGGCTAATCCGGGGGTACCGCACGATCTCCGGCGAAGCGGCTAGCCTCCTTGCCGGATTGCCGCCATGGGATCTGGAGGCGATAGTCCTCGCACGCCTGCACGAATGGCGCGCGGAGGCACTACGTCGGGAGGAAACTCCGCTGCCGCGGCAAATTGCTGCTCAGCGGACAGACCTCCGGCGTGATCTCATGGCGACATGGAGAGAGCGACTGTCGCAACCCCGTGCAGGGCACGCCACCATAGTGGCGATAAGTCCCCTTCTTGAGGAGTGGCTAGAGAGGCGCCACGGCGCCCTCACCTACCGCCTGACGCAGGTCCTCACCGGACACGGTTGTTTCGGGAGGTTCCTGCACCGAATCGGGCGGGAGGAAACGCCCGGGTGTTTCCACTGCGAGGATCGTCCGGAGGACACGGTGGAGCACACCGTGGAGGTCTGCCCCGCTTGGGCGGAGCACCGCCGTGTCCTCGTAGCGGCGATTGGCGGCGGCGATCTCTCGCGTCAGGCCTTGGTTCAAGCCATGGTCCGGAGCGAGAGGGAATGGGAAGCCGTCACCTCCTTCTGCGAAGCAGTCATGCTAGTGAAGGAGGTGGCGGGACGTGAGAGAGAAAGAACCTCACGTCCCAGTCGCCGCGGGAGACGCCCTGGGCGTTGGGGGTCACGTGGTGGCTCCCACCACGAAAGAGATACCGTGTTCGAAAGAGATACCGTGGCCCTGGAACACAAAGGGCAAAGAAGGAACATGGATGGGTTTTAGTCAGTACAAGTCTGACACTCCCTTCCGCTCCGCCCAGAGTGGGGGGGGTCATTTGATGATTTCCCATCCGGAAAAAAAAAAAAAAGGCTGTATATAAGTACAGAACTATATAGAATAGTTGTATTTTCGATGAAATATCGACGTAATTACGTTACGTTTACGCCGCGCGCTAGTGCTAGGGCCGCAGAGCAAGATGAATTTAGCACAAAATTCAGTAATTAACGTATTTTTCAGCTGCCAATGCAATTAGCGTGTCCATACTGTGCCCTCGTCCTTTGGGGATTTATCAACCAAAATATTATGAAGTCCCCAATCAAAGCCAACGATGTCACCATTAAAAGGGTTTTAATTAAATCGGTAACAAGCAAATTATAAAGTGACATCTATGGTGGAGGGACGAGCCGCACCTCTTTGATTCAAGCTGAATAACACTCATTAATAAAATTGGTAAATAAATCTATTTATGATTAAGATCTATATAAATATAGAACGAGATCAGTTTCAATTTAAGAAAGTCTATAAATAATTTAGTAAACCTTAACTTTTTGCGGGGTTTCGACTACGATCAGAGATTATCCTACGTGGCGGGAATACTGGGATAAAAATTTCCAAAACCGATGAGCTGTTAAGGCGTGAAACAAAAACATTATACATAGACGGAAATAATTATATTACTATTGTTGATCGATACGTAAAGGATAGCTTTCTACGTATGCTAAGAAATTATGGAAAAAACGTCATTGATATTTTCACTGACTAGTATCTATAGATCGACCGCTTTAATGAGACCTCGCGACGGTATCAATTTAAATGAAATATTCTGAAGGTTGATCACGTATTGGTTCAATTAGTATCGTAATACCTACGTGGATTATGGTTATTTTAAAGCAAATAACCTGTGGGATATTGTCAGGACTTTATGGACGCTTATTGTGCCTTTGATGGGGCAAGGCGGAAGACAGAAAAATTCGACCAAAGTATTTTTTAAACGACAAAAGCGCATACATTTTAAAATGTTCCCTAGGAAAACTAAAACCAGGAAGAATTACTTCAAATGTTAGACGGATAACATTTACTTGTACCATTTCAACGGTAAAACAACAAACTATCAACAAAATGGAAGTAGTAAAACCATGCTACACTGTTGCTCTCAGAACACCTGTCTCTGAGAGACTGTTTAGTTGAAAATTGTATCCGTGTTTACTAGTATTGTCACAGTGTTGTCCATGTTCATAAGCGAAATAGTTTTGGTTCAAGTTTGTGACCATTTTAATTATTTTGAAATTGAATTGTGTTTTTAGATCTTTGACATTGGCCACACCGGCTGTCATTTGTAGAACTTGGACAGTCGTTACAGGTAGTCAGTGGCCCAAAAAGTCTGACAACCAGTGTTACCAAGGCGTATCGTATTATCTAGTACTAACAGGGTTGTGGAGGTCAGATAAGCAGTCGCCCCTTCTAAAATAATGGTATTAAGCTGCATCCGATTACACTGGAAGCCGAGCCTAATATAGTTAGAAAAAGGCTAGGCAGATTATGAATTGTGTTTTTAACTAGTTATAATTCAAGACAGATTTGAGTGGAAACACTGGGAACCTCTAGGACAGACGCTGACTTTCTTTTTTTTTTTTTCTTTAGAAAGATTAGTAGGGTTAAATAAATATGTAACTATCGTAGTTGCTGCAGCATGTGTGGCTTTGTTGTTTCTGCCTAACCCTGCGAGTAAAAAGGGCGAGTCTAAAAAGGTATGTATCATCATTATTCCAGCCCACATTCCAATTTATTTGGGGTCGGCGTAGCATGACTTCTTTGTCCCTTCTTTTTTATATAGCTATGTATATATCTTCAAAATCATCATCATTGCCCTTCTTCCCTATAAATAAAAAATAAAATAAAAATAAAAAAAACTTCCTAACCTTGTCCCATGCTACTTGGGGTCGGCGCAACACGTTTTTTCTTCTTCAATTCAACCCTGGCAACCATCACGAAATCATTTACACGTTTTTTCCATATCATTCCTCACACAACCTATTCATAGTTTCCTTGGTCTTTCTCTCCCTCTCCATCCATCAACATTCGATCAACCGTGTTTTGGTTTAAATTATTTCAATGTTTTAATTCCCTTAAATTTACAAAATTTTCCTTTTAATCATTATTTTGTTCTATCTGCCAATTAAAATAGCCTTAAAATTCAAACTTTTCCAAAACATCCTGTTATAAAAATTCCGACACAATTTAGTATTCTGTATCTAGACAGTGCATCGGTAGCAAACAGGGCCCCTTAGAGGCTACAGTGGATGCTTCAATGGTTCAGAGGCAAGGAAATGCTAAACAATTTCGCTTTGACTGCGCTCAGCTTTGGATATAGTACTGGAAATACTTGTTCCTATTACGAAGAAACGTATGATTTTGTTTGAAAGAAAATTATATTGTTTAATATCTTGGTTTGAATCATCGTGTGATGGACCATATCAATAGTGATGGGCTCGCAGCTAAATCGTGCCTCGGAGAGTGCGTTAAACACCCCGCCTATCATCTGTAGATCTTTGACAGTCGTTGTGGGTATTCTGCTTCCCAGTGACGTGATTTTAGAGGTCAGATCTGTAGGTCAGATAGGCAGTCGTTCCATGTAAACGGTTAATAATGACGTACGGAAATTGTGCTTTCATTTGCCTTATTATGATGCCTGATGCTGATAAATGAGGTGTTATATAATGTTTAGTCGTTCCAATATTAAACGAGGGTTATACCTTTACTCTCCCTGCAATATCAGCAACAGCATTTAATTAAACAAAAGCACACTCGATGTTTGTAACGAAAGCTAACTCCACAATAACGGAATTTGTACGCTAGAAATACAGAAAACAAAATGGCTGCTACTTTCTACTTGAGACATGTATAGAATAATATCGAAGTAGTATTCTCACAAGACCACATAATGTTTTTTCCTTTTCAAAATCGTCGTCTGTCTAAAGAAATCACTTTTGCTTTTGTATACACAATTTGCAACGTTGCGCTTCTCTGTGCATTTGTATATTGTATTTTTATCTAGATTTACATATTTTTCTCCGTCGCTTTAACTCCTTCTGGGAAAACTGCAGATATAGTCAGACAAATCGTTTGGAAAACTTCAATTTTAAAATTCAATTTTGTGAAAATATTGGTCGACAATCCATTTGTTTTACTAAAAAATAATGCATGCACACATAGTTAAGTTATGCAGGGGTTAAGCGGAAACTACAGAATACACATGCTACGATCCCTAAATAACCCTTTTGGTTTTTCTACCAAGATCCATACATCAGCTGGTCACACGCACGGTCCACGGGAGACGCCCTGGGCGTCGGGGGTCACGTGGTAGCTCCCGGCCACCGTAGGCGCGGGCCTGAGGACGGCGAGTTATGGGCTAGCTCGCCGTCCAGCCGTCTTATGACGACAGGCCGTGTCGACGGCGCGTTCGTGTTCCACGCGCGCCTCAAAGAGATGTCAGCAACCGAGTAGGGGTCCGCATGGGCCGATGCCTGCCAGAGCTGCGGGACTGTTCGAAAGAGACACCGTGGCCCTGGAACACAAAGGGCAAAGAAGGAACATGGATAGGTTTTAGTCAGTACAAGTCTGACACTCCCTTCCACTCCGCCTAGAGAGGGGGGTCATTTGATGATTTCCCATCCGAAAAAAAAAGAAAAGTACACGCACGGTGGTTGCGATTACAACACACCTAACCTCTCTGCAGAATATCACCAATAACGTCATTAAGTTTTTAATTTAATGTACACTAGGATTTTTTTCTGTATCGTGGGTGCGTTTACAAAAATCATTTAAACTCACATAATCAAACAGCCAGACCCGGAACAACTACCTGTAGGCCATAAAAATATTTGTTCCGTGCGGATAGCGAACCCGCGGCACGAAGTGCAGCAGGCAATCGCTCAGCCACTGGGTCAACCGCGCCGTCAACATTTGCCCCAAGTCAAGTTTTTCCTTCTGGGGAAAAAATGTAAAAACCAATCTACTACAAACATTTTTACAGTTCGTAAGTAGTGCAATATTCTGAAGTTTCACGGGTTATTTATCGAACTGACAAACTTACAATGGCGGAGAGTCTCAAGCTTTAGTTAAGAACAAGTATTCTGAAAGAATTTCTTACAAGGTACAATTCGCATGTTTATTTTATTTTCTTGGGACTGTTCACAACCATGAAGTAAAAATATACTTTAAAACACCAAATTATTGTGCATGCATCATTTTTCTTTTTAAATATTCTTGGAAACCGTTTCATCGTATTTTAATTTTGACATCTGCAAAATTATAATATTTTTTTTTTTTTTTTTTGTGTGTGTGTGTGTGTGTATTTGTGTGTGTGTTGTGTGTGTATTAATGATAATGTCTTAAATTCTTGAGAACTAATAGTTATAATATTGTGACTACATCAAACAAGCTAATAAAAATCAGTGTAACATATATAATTGCGACGTTGCTTTTAACCAACCACTGTCAAATCATCATCATCTGCATCATGTTAGGGTCGGCTTCCATTTATGTTTAAAAATAAATTGAAAAAAATGTTAATTGCTAATGTATTTTATAGAGGAGCTCGTGGCTAAGTAATAACAGCCGCTCGGATCGATATTTAGGTTAAACCGCGCTTGCCTAGGTTGGTCTGTGGATGGGTGACCACCCATTACATACCGAGTTTCCTCCGTGCCTCGGAAAGCACGTTAAGCCGTTGGTCCCGGGTGTCATTTGTAGATCTTTGACAGACGTTATAGGTAGTCAGTGGCCCAAAAAGTCTGACAACCAGTCTTACCAAGGGGTATCGTATTACCCAGTACTAACTGTGTTGTGGAGGTCAGATAGGCAGTCGCTCCATGTAAAATACTGGTATTCAGCTGCATCCGGTTAGACTGGAAGCCGACCCCAACATAGTTGGGAAAAGGCTAGGCAGATGATGCTAATGTATTTTATAATCTGCATGAGTTCTTTGAGAAAAAGTAATATTTGTATGCAATGCTACTTGGATCATCATTGGATCAGCATTGGATCAGCATCCCAATGCTTAATCCTTAAAATACCATTGCATATCCGACTTGGGTAAACTGTTGAAACTAAAAATGTAATGTTTACTAATAAGAACTTAATGTACACAGTTATGCAATAAATATATCTTTATCTTTATCTTCCATTATAACCGAAATCAGCGCATTACCAGTATTTTATATGTAACTCATCATCTACCTAGCCTCAAAGCCACAATGTTTGCTACTTTTACTTTTATTACTGTTTGAACAAAATGTATTGTACAAGCGCTAATCCCGCCGACAAACTGCTACGCAGTTTGGTGTGTGCATACAATTTACAAAGTGTTTGGTCCTGATTAAATGATTTACTTTTTTTTTTTTTTTTTTTTCCCTACTACATAATTTATGTTATAGTCAGCTTCCAGTCTAACCGGATGCAACTGAATTGTATATTTAACAAAACATTATATTGAGTCACTGGCTATCTGACCTCCACAACCCAGTTACCTATTGGGAAACACGATACCCCTCGGTGAGACTGGTAACTTATCAAATGTAAGTGTTAAATGCAAAAAACATTATCTGCCTAGCCTTTTCCCAACTATGTTGGGGTTGGCTTCCAGTCTAACCGGATACAACTGAATACTGGTACTTTACATAGAGCGACTTCCTATCTGACCTCCACAACCCAATTAGTATAAGAAAATACTGGGTTAGACTGGTTGTCACATTTTCGGGCCACTGACTACCTGTAACGATTGTCAAAGATCTACAAATGACATACCTACGGCTTAACGTGCTTTCCGAGGCACGGAGGAAACTCGGTATACTGTAATGTGTGGTCACCCATCCACGGACCAACCTAGGTAAGTACGGCTTAACCTGAAGATCGAGCCGAGCGGCTGTTCTTATTTAGCTACGATCTCCTCCAAAGTTAAATGCAAAATAAAAGATAACATTACGTCGTCACAACCCATATAGGTACGTATTACGGACGTTTCAATTAAAACACAAATGTTAATTAATGTTCTAAGTTGTTTCATTACCGTCGTTTGTTTTTCAAGAGTTGCCTTGTGGGCTTGAAAGCCTACCCCATCTGTTTTCGTCGGTGTCGTAAGCTTATTAAGGATTTTGTCTGAAAGATAGGTACTTAGGCAGCAAAAGGAATTTATGTTTGAATTTCGTCTTGTTCAAGGTTTGAGAAGCTTGTACAATTCGATTATTAACAGGGGGTATTCCTCGTAGCGCAACCATGATGAAAATTAGATAGGGTTATGATGGATTCATGAATGATATCTCTCTATTTTTCATCATGGTTGCGCTACGAGGAATAATTTAGTTGCGCTTAGTTGGTTGCGCTCTGAGGAATACCCCATTAATAGGGTTATGCTGGGAGAATTTGAGTGATTGGCTTACCGGTATAGGAGAAATATTTTATCACCGTACCTTATAAAATACATAGCTTATTTAGATAATAATATATCTTAACTTAGACTGCCTCGTTGGTCTAGTGGTCGCAAGCGCGACTGCTGAGCATGAGGTCCTGGGTTCGATTCCCGGGTCGGACAAAGTGTTATTGGGTTTTTTCTATCAGGAATCTCATAGTTGCAGTAATGGAGTCTGGATTTGTGACCAGTTAATGGGAATAGACTCGCCTCCTATTACATGGGATTTAAACATAATCGGCGAAATGTGGGTGTACTATTAGGTACACCTCTGCCTAACCCTTTGGAGGTTACAGGCGTGATGACATGTTATGTTTTTAATTATTTACTTTACCTCTAGTATTTTATGTCTAACTACGGTATAAACAAAAATAAAAAAACCAAACTAGAACTCAATTTCACTTCACCACTTCGCTAGTACAACATCTCCATGTTACAGGTGTCTTTTGCAAACAAAACTAAGTATATGACCACTTACGTGTTTAAACCATCTAACAATGACTTCTACTGTAATAACAGCCACATGCAGAAACCTCCGCTATAATGGTCATAATGAAATTTCGCTAAGTCAAACTTTAACGACAAAAACTTTGTCCAAACCGCTGTATGCGATGGGTTTTACAGTAAGCGGACCAAACACATTTACGTCGGCTGTTTTACGAGAACATTCTAGATCACGTTCGAGTCTAGAATGTTCCACTATGGAACTGTCTAGAAGAGCCGAGATTAATCCTAGAATGTTCCAAGGAACGGTGAAGAAGGTTCCAGGAAGTTGTGGAACTTTCTCGAAGGATCAGTCAGCTATTATTACTTTAAACTAGTTTTTGCCAGTGACTTCGGTCGCGTTATGGTGGGCAACTATCGAATGGAAATGTCGGGGTCTCCACCACTGGGCCACCGCTGCTCTCAGTCGGGGTCTTCACCACTGGATCACCGCTCCGTTATAAAGTGGTAAAAATTTGTAAGTTTGGATGTAGTTCCGATGATTGAACTGATCAGATTCCGATTTTTGTTACTAATGGGAAGAAAAAGGAAGGTAGGTTCCTTTTTCTTCCCATTAGTAACAAAAATCGGAATCTGATCAGTTACAGTAGTTCCAATGCAATCATCGGAACTACATCCAAACTTACAAATTTTTACCACTTTATAACGGAGCGGTGATCCAGTGGTGAAGACCCCGACTGAGAGCAGCGGTGGCCCAGTGGTGGAGACCCCGACTGAGAGCAGCGGTGGCCCAGTGGTGGAGACCCCGACTGAGAGCAGCGGTGGCCCAGTGGTGAAGACCCCGACTGAGAGCAGTGGTGGCCCAGTGGTGGAGACCCCGACTGACAGCAGCGGTGGCCCAGTGGTGAAAACCCCGACCAAAAGCAGCGGTGGCCCAGTGGTGGAGACCCCGACTGAGAGCAGCGGTGGCCCAGTGGTGTAGACCCCGACTGAGAGCAGCGGTGGCCCAGTGGTGTAGACCCCGACTGAGAGCAGCGGTGGCCCAGTGGTGGAGACCCCGACTGAGAGCAGCGGTGGCCCAGTGGTGTAGACCCCGACTGAGAGCAGCGGTGGCCCAGTGGTGTAGACCCCGACTTACGAGCAGTAAGTCGTGGGTTCGAACCCAGCCAGACGCATTACTTTGTGTAAGTTATTTCAGCACCACTGCTCTCAAAACGGTGAAGGGAAACATCGTGAGGAAACCGGCATGTCCTAGAACCAAAAATTCGAAGACATGTGACATCTACCAACCCGCAATGGGCCCGCGTGGTGAGATTATAGCCCATTCCCTCTCATAGAGAGGAGGCCTGCGTCCCAGCAGTGGGAACATTAATAGGCTGATTATGCTTATGCTTATGCTATAATTATGTTAGACTATGTAGTCGCCACCAATCATATTATAAAGAAAGATACGCTACTTTCAAATATCGTTGGAGCGGCGTTCAAATATCGTTGCGTTGTTACGACTGCGATAGATAATACGAAACGTATGATACAGAAAGAGATAGCTATTGGGCTTGAAGTAATTAAATTACGACAATTGTCTGAATTTGTCTGCAACAATTTGCGCGCGCCAGTGTGATATCTACCTGTTTTTATTTATAATAATTATTGGTCGCCACTCATAATAAAAAATCACCTAAATAAGTTACATCAAAATGCTTGAAAAAGTAAATAAAACAAAAATGTCAAAGGGATTCCTCTATCATCATACCATCAACGAATACTTCGTTTCGTAGGCGGCAATACCTACAAAACGTAAAAAAATATTTGCGATATTTTTTACGGTTTTATAAAAACGAAACGAGTTCCCATTGGTCCGGCAGCCCTGCTATAACAATTTTGTTTTATGGAGTGGATACCAATATGTTC
Organism: Noctua janthe; assembly: GCA_910589295.1. Taxonomy (NCBI): domain Eukaryota; kingdom Metazoa; phylum Arthropoda; class Insecta; order Lepidoptera; family Noctuidae; genus Noctua; species Noctua janthe. The sequence goes on along the minus strand of OU342556.1, from coordinate 2,089,074 downwards.
CATACCAATTTTTCGAAATTAAAAAAAAATCTTGTTCACTTAGAACGAAAAATAAATTAGTTTTTTTTTAAATTACACAAACATAACATGACCTCACGTCTGTAATTCCCGAAGAGTTAGGCAGAGGTGTATCTAATAGTTCGCTCACATTTCGCCAGTTATGTTTAAGTCCTATCTAATAGGGGGCGAGCCTATTGCCATCAACCAGGCACAAATCCAGACTCCGTGCCTGCTACTGAGAAAATTCCTGACGGAAAAACCCAATAACAATTTACCCGACCCAGGAATCAAACCTAGGAACTCATGCTCAGCAGTCGCGATCGCGACCACTGGGCCAACGAGGCAGTTTTTCAAATTAAATATTTACCTTGTTGAGTTTTATAAAATCTGAAGCAGTATTTCGTCGGCAGACGAAAATAAGTGCTATCTGTGAAGTCTAATTTTAAATCTACCTGCCTTTAAATATTCAGTACGTATTAACTTTTGGCTAACCAACAAGTTTCCAAACCTTTCTAAAAATACTCCCTGCCTTTTCAGTAAACCTAAATATATTCCTCGCCTTCTGACTGACGCACGCCTTACCATCGACCGTACCGAGGTAGGCACCTATGACTCACACTTTCGCACTGTTTTTCTAAAACATTGCGGTTGACAGAGTTGATGGGGGTCCCTTCTGTAAAAAAAATGGTGGAAGGTACGACACAGATGTTCCATTATACGGCGAAGAGTGGGTTGACTCTTGTCTTTTGTGGCCACGAGTTTTTGGGGTGTTCGTGCTAATGTAAATTTAATTTGGGTTCAAAGTCGATTGCGAATGGGACTTTAAAGAAGTATGGTGCGTGTTTATTTTTTTTTGGTACGGTATGATTTTTTTGTTTAAAAAATGCTGTGGTATCGTTTTAGCTTTGAAATTAAAGGGAACTGTCTGTTGAAAGTGTTTGCACGTCTATTATATTCATACATATACCTAACAAAAGTGTTTTATGTCCGTCACATCACCATCTCAGGTCCAGTTGAAAGCCAGCGTCGGGCACTAGCTGCTCGGCAGTTTGCTGAACTGGGCATTTTTTGACACAATGTTAGCTCTTTTTTTCTGTTTAGATTTAAGTTTTTTATTTTATTTTGTTGTTGTGTTGTCTTTATTTTCTCTCTATATTTTTTTTCAAAAGCGCATCTAGTCTAGCTCATCATAAACATCTTATAATTGTGATTCGTTACAGGTTTTCATAAGGATTTTTAGGCATTTGCTAACGTCGAATGCGTGTGTCTATAAATTGAAACAAGCCATAACAATTTATCTCTGCCCTTAACATTGGTTTTCAAACGCTAGATCCAACGACAAATTAAGCTATGCAAAACTGTGTGGTATAAGCGGATCTGTCATTGTACGGGAAATATATACAAAGCGAGTACATGTTATTTGTAAAATGAATAGATTGATATTATGTCGCCGTATGTACAGTGCTGTAAGGCTCTTCTGGCGACATTGACAGGACATGTTGTTTGTAAACATGATTGTGTGACTGTATTGAAACAACATCGACGTGGACGTCTTTAGGCTAAAATTATGATGATGATGATGATGACTGTAATAACGATAGATCAAAAACCGATAGAAGAAAGGTGTGAACGTCGGACTGCCAAGTCATAGTTCTCAAGTTCGAACCCAAGACACGGACCTCTGATTTTTCGGATTCATCTGCCTATTGTATAATTATCGCTTGCTTCGGTGAAACATCGTGAGGAAACCTGCATGCCTGAGAGATGTTTGTCAACGGCATGACAACAATCAATTAAGAAACCCATGGGCGGCATAAAAACTCTGATACCAAGTTAGGCACTAACCACACGAAAAAAAAGAAGATTGAAAAACAAAATGGCGCCATAGTTTTGTTTTTCGCCGCTTGACATAATATCTTATTTAAACATAACCGACAAATCTGCACAGTCACTGTGTAAACATCTTCTAACAAATCCCACATATGCTCACATCGCTCAAATCCCAAACTTTGCTCTAATACCTCCCCGCTTAAGTCCCACAAGGCCATTAGTATTCTACGCCATTCTTTTAACAGCACTAAAAACAGTAAGTAAAGCAATTTCGTTGCAGAGTATTTACCACATGAGAGTAAACTAAGGATGCTTACTGACGCAGCGTTTATACGTGTTTAACAAGGATACGGATTTTAGGGAGCTAGATTGTGGAGGAACTTTAATATTTAAAAAATAAAGTGGTCCGTTCAATTTTGAGCAGTAGTAACGGCTGCGACTTACGACTTGCAAGACGTGGGTTCAAGCCCACTTTCTTCACTACTGCTCTCAAAACGGTGAACGAAAACATATTCTAGAACCAAAGACCACGTGACATTCATACGTTCATTACATACAATAATAGGGGTGAGCCTATTGCTATCAACAGGTCTCAAATCCATCGTCTGGCTGCTAGTGAGATATTTCTGATGGAAGTACTGAATATCACTTTGGCCGACCTGGAAATCTAACCCAGGGTCTTACGACCAGTAGATCATTATAACTAGAAGACGGGATATTTACCATGTTTATTGTTTTCGGCGCTGTTGCAAGCACCATGATCACGGATAAACTGAAGTTATTGCGGGTGGGTGTTTATGAGCAGACAAATCGGTCTACCCTCTTTCTTGTTCGATTTTTGCACTCAGTACCGCTACCACTGTCACTCACAACTCGATACTCGGTATTTTAGTGACTATGAAAGTTTAAAATCTTAGACCAGTAGATCTCCGAGGAAACCACTAGATCAACGAGATTGATAAAAACCAAGAAAGTGACAGCAAGAGTTGCTCTAGTTGTGACACAAATCATTACTACCAATATACAACTTTGTTAAAAACCCTGTCCGATTCGTGAGGGTATTATAAGGTTTCGAGATTAGATTCTAAATTAATATGTACGTATTGTGTGTGTGTGTGTGTTTCTTTTTGTATAACAAGTAAATATTTGGTATATATTTACAGTACAAGTATTTATTTTATCTGTGTATATTTGTATGTATGTTTATTTTATATAGGTATAACTTTGTTTTAAGTTCCAATTTCAATTTTCCTGTTTTGTCTTTTCTACACACTGTGTCTACATTTCTAATCCTACTTTCCTCTCGGAGGTCTGCTGGAAGAGATTTCGTATGAAATAAGCAGTACCTTTGTGCTCTTCTATCTTAATGTTGTCTTGTTGAGTATTTTGTGTGTACATAAATAAATAAATAAAATGTACTAAAATGAGGAAACTTACTTGGCAACAAGGGTGCGGGCGGCGACACTCCGGTCGCTTTCCAGATAGTGACGTCATAACAAACAATTGACGATCGAACATACTAATTCCGAAGATGGTGTTGTCACGTTTTTAAAGTTTGTTAGATTTTAGGAAAATGGTGGTAATTTGGAAACAAAAATCATGCATTTTAAAATCCATTAACATGTTTATTAACACTACACCTTCAAAAATATTTTAAGTTTCTTATTTTATTTGCATACCTTTATGCCCCTTTCAGATCGGACAGGGCTTTTTTAACATTTGTGTATCTATTTTAGTAGCCACGACGTCTAGCTTTCAAAATACACGTGCTAATACATCGTAACCGCACCCAAAATCCGCTCACTCAGTAAAATCCCTAAGACGCACACATTAAGTAAGAACTCTTTAAGTCCTGCCTACTCACGAGGAGCTTATACTTAATCTGATGACTCTTATAGATCATATTATGGCTGTCTTTGACTGTGTGACTTAATCTTTATACCTATGACGACATTAGAGTGTGGCGGACAAAATTAATGGGTCCTGTTAAATGTATTAGATTTATCTAAGTCGTTAGCAGTCTAGACTTAATATTTAATGCTGAAAATCCTAGATTCAAGATTCGCTAGCAATGAATGGATTTCAGGTTTTTGCTTTATGTGATTTTATCAACATATTCAAATATCCCACTTGAGTGGCTCATTGCTCTACTGACCGCAAGCACGACTGCTGAGCATGAGGTCCTGGGTATGATTCCAGGGTCGGGCAAAGTGTTATTGGGTTTTACTCCTAATACAAGCAATTCCTTGCTTAAAAGGTGACCTCCAATAATATGTATCTAAACGCCCATTGTAATTGAAATAAACATTTTAATTTTTTTTTTTTTCCATCAGGAATTTCTCAGTAGTGCCACTGAATTTGTGACCGGTTGATGGCAATAGGCTCGCCCCCTGTTTACATGGGACTTTTACATAACTGGCGAAATCTGGATGTACCATTAGGTACACCTCTGCCTAACTCTTTGGGTATAACAGGCGTGCTGTTATGTGTTATGTATGTATTCAAAGAAATTTCCATTTTCAAAGTCCATGACGAAGTACATTTGTTTCTGAATATTACGCGGACATGGCCAACTACTTATCGAGTCTTAAGCCTCATTAAAATAGAAACTGAAAATGCTGCATATTATGTTTCATCAAAATACAATATTTTACCTTTGAAACCTTTTCAGTAAATCAATTCAAAAGTGAGTTTCGACGTAATCCTTTAGATTTCTAGAATTTCCTTAGATGTGAAATTCAAAACGAATTATTTGTAAGAAAACACTGTAACAGAACTTTATTACCTTCTTAATTATTATGATACCGCTAACTAAAACCGTAGCTAATTAACTTCTCAATGAAATATTTTTATTAGCACAGGAAATTCAGCTGCTCTTAAAGTGGGTCATTTATTTTGCACGCCATTGTACTAAAAACCGAGGCACTTAGCCTAGCACGTAATCTTCTTAGCGTTCGCTACATACTTATATAAATTGTTAATATCCGGAATATTACTGAAGTTCTGGTGTTATGGTTGTTATCGTAGTTGGGCATTGGTTAAAGTTGACATTCTTAGAAACAACAAGTTTAGTGAAATATCAAGTGAAACTCATGCATGATTTGATTGAGGCCATATTATATTGCGGGACTGTTCGAAAGAGATACCGTGGCCCTGGAACACAAAGGCAAAGAAGGAACATGGGTGGGTTTTAGTCAGTACAAGTCTGACACTCCCTTCCGCTCCGCCCAGAGCGGGGGGGGTCATTTGATGATTTCCCAATTGGAAAAAAAAGGCCATATTATATTGGCAGCGGCAAGATGTACAAACGACATTGTTGCCATCCGGGGGAAATTCAAATTCAAATATTACGTTTATTTGTGACACATAGGTAAAAGTAAGTACATGGTGTTATCAAAAAAAGTTATGTCTCACCTTGTGCTGCCTTGCAAGACGTACAAATAATGTCGGGTAGTACTTGGATGAGACTGCCCAAACCTTTTAGGTAAAGTCTCAATTATCACTAAAATAATTTTAAGGTCTAGCCTTCTTTTTACTGGCGATTTGATGCAACTAACTTAGATGTAGCGCTCGCCGGCCGCTGCCGTGGCACCGCTCGCTTCGTTCGCTCGACTCGCGCGGTTTTATTCACAATTCTAACCTAATTTAATCCAATTGGTTGTTGTGCCCTAGCAATAAAAAATATACTACTAACTTGTGCCAACTACTACCGAACGGACCTAGGTATAGCCGGCTAGAACTAGGTGTACTTACTAACAGATATTCATTGTGAAAGAGCCTGAAACAGAAAAAAAAATAAGTTGCTTGAAGCGTAGAAATCAATACAATACAGTCTCCACAATACATTCTCCATACTGCTACTTCAGTGGCTTTTTATTCACATTTAATATATTTTCAATGCACAGCTCTGTGACACGAAGGGTGTTGAACTTTAGGTTATTCACCTTAACTGTATCTATTTCATTAAGGACATTTATCTGCACTGCTTGTTAGTGCGTAGGTGAAGATTAAATTATTAATTGTGTTGTAAATTGTTGTATGATGGCAGAGCGACTAATGTATAATACATAGATAGAATATACTGTATTGAATACAAACATTCGTTTTGTCTAGGTATTTATAATTCTCTCACTCACTGACATAAAATGAATCGGCAAACGCGCCAGTGGGCACTGGTGACATGACGCGACCTACTTACCAGTCTACTCACGCCACAGCGTGTTTCTACAAAGCCGTGATGTTCAGCTCGAGGCGAGGGCGACAGTCAATGTCTGATCGCGGCGAAGTTGACACGTCTTGGAACTGTATCCGATTCATTGTGCCCCGTGTTATTGTGTTAAATTGTAATCTCAAGTAATTCGTTAGTTTTGCTAGAAACAGTGTATCACACCCTGTGTGTTTTCATCGCACGAAACCCGTCGTCTGCCCATATGATCTACGAGCCTAACGGAATAAATCCTGACATAGCCGACATGTGTATGAATTGTTAGTCAGTAACATTGTAAGTTTACTGGCTGCCAAGTATAATAGTTATTGTGCCTAGATACAATAACTTACCTACACACTCTACACAACAGCTTGATCTAGTGGTCGTTGGTAGTCCAGCAGCAGTTCCACTTGTTCTCATCGTTAATGACGGCACACTCGTTCCCTATAGCGTACTGTTGCACCTAGTTGCATATCTGGAAGTTAGACCACCACTTGAGACGGTGGTTGGACGCCAAACAATGGAGTTGCCATGAAGATAAATCCAGAAGTTACAGAGGAATTAATAAAATGACAAAAAACCGAAATAACAAGATAACAATAGAACTTTTTTTTTAGCAAATATTAGATTTAATAAGCTTTCTAAATTATGAGGTCACTAGCTTTTGTCCGTGGCTGCGCTCGCGTGAAGTTCAGAAACTCATACAAACTCCTGGGGAACCTACGCGAGATAAAAATATAGGTACCTACATTTCTTTACACAGATCTTGTCAACATGCGTGACAAATTCTAAATTTATACAGCTGTTAACTTTTTAAAGTTTTGTTACAAAACTTTACTTTTTGTATCCCGACTCATTTCTGATTGACTTGTTTTTGAGCAACTCTTACTTGGAATATTTTTTCAGCGCATACCCATTTAGTTCACTTTGTAATGACTGAGCCTTCTCCTTTCACACATGTGACAGCATGCAGAATGTCTGCCCGGAGATGTATATCGCAGGTCGGGAGATACATTAACAGTGAGGAATGTTTATGTGCACTGCGATGTTCATTGAAATAAATAAACGTTTCACACTCATGGCTCTTGAATTGTATATGTATTGCAGATTTGTTTGAGGCTGTATGTTTGTATGAATATTGATGTGTTGTATGTCAGTCACGACTGTTTTCTGCACAGAGTACGAGACGATATTGTCAGCACTTGCCAAATAAACCAGAGAGACTCGAAAAGTGGTGCTTTCGAAGCGTTTCGTATTTTATAACAAGCTTTTATTAGCTTCATCTCTAACGAACTATGTAAAAAAATCCTAAAGGTTAAAGATCGACTTCCCGGTTTAGGATTGATCTGAAATTTTGCATAGGTACATGTTTAGTTTGGATGACTACGCATGTTTAGCTAAGTGACATCATTCTAAATCCAATATGGCGGACTCCCAAAGAGGGCGGGCTAGTTATTTTTTTACGCATTCCCATGATATCGGTATTAAATGAAAAGGTTTGCTGTGAAGAGCACTAGAAGCGTATTTTTTAACTTTTATTAACTGTAAAATTTTAATTACTACTTTAAAAAAATACACAATCTTTCAGTAGCTTCATATCTGACACATTTTTATGATTTTATTCCTTTTCATCTTAGTTATCATTTAAAGAAGAACTATTTCAATTGTAGAAATATTCGGTAAACGTCCATACTTTGACGGCACGGTTGGCACAGTGGCTGAGCGATTGGCTGCTGTGCTGCGGTTTCGATTCCGCACGGAACAAATATTTATATGACCTACTGACAGGTAGTTGTTCCGGGTCTGGCGGTTTTTGTATGTGACTTTAAATGTTCGTAAACGCACCCAGGATACAGAAGATTTTCCTAGTGTGGGGCAAAGTTTAAAAAACAAAAATACCTTTCCTATTTTCAGAAACACAATGTCATTAAGACATTATTCCACCAAATGTCTCTTAACGCAGCCGCCGTGGAACATTCAGTTGAATGCAAAAATATTAACCCGTTGGGAGGCGAGAGCGGTCAGTTGTGCCCTCTCTTCACACGGCGTAATACTTGTCTCATGCATATTCAAGCACTAGGATTTTTGTATTGTTGAACAAAAGTTGGTTCTCATTTGAAAAATGGTTTGGTTGATTTTATTTTGTGTTGATTTTTTTACACGGACGCGCTTCTGGTTAAAATATAACATCATGATCATAGCCTAGCCTTTTTCCAGCTATGTTAGGGTCGGCTTCCAGTCTAATCGGATGCAGCTGGATACCAGTATTTTACATCGAGCGACTGCCTATCTGTCCTCCACAACCCAGTTAGTACTAGTTAATACAATACCCCTTTGTAAGACTGGTTGTCAGACTTTTTGGGACACTGACTACCTGTAACGACTGTCAAAGATCTACAAATGACAGCCGGGACCAATGGCTTAACGTGCTTTCCGAGGTTTAAGTAACAACAACACAGAATATTCAAGTGCAATTTTAAGCTGAGCTTACTTGAGTCCGTTTAAGAGGGCAAAAAATGCTCATCCCACAAGGACCACGTGGCTGATACCGATGTCTGGTTGTGATACTATTGGTCCCGTTATTAGATATCCATGTCTATTACTGAGTTGAGAAGCCTGAAAGTCTTACCACACAATACCATTGCCCAGTAACTGGTTAGTGGAGGGCAGATAGAAAGTCACTTCATAAAAAATCCAGTTACACTGGAAGCCGACTTTAATAGTCAGAAAGAGGCTTGGTAGATTGTTTTTTAAACATATGTATTAAATCACTGAAAGCTTATTTTCACGAAGAAATTCCCGTATTTTTGAGCACCGTAACTTGGTATTTCGGCATCTTCTCTGAGATAAGTTAATAACAAATTCTCTTAAAAGATTCTACCTCAGCGTTACTTAGTGCTGGTTTTAAGCACTTAGTTCTAATATTAATGCTAAGTAAAAAAACTTAAAAACTCTTAAAATCATTAGACACGGTCTGATACCGCTACAATGTTATACATAATTTAACACGGTATTAAGTGCCTTTTTTATATTTTGTTTTAAGGTTTAAAATTAAAAGGTGTATTAATGGAACCAAAAACTAAAGCAAGAAATATACTTCTTTAACTTATTTTCACATTTAATTATAACATCACACCTGTTTTAACTGAAGAGTTAGGCCGAGTTGAACCAACAGTAATTCCACATAACAGAGGGTTAACCTATTGCCATCAACTGGTCCCAAATCCAGACTCCGTAGTGTTACTGAGAAATTCCAGATGAACAAAACAAACAACAGTTTACTCGACATGAGAATCGAACTCAGGATCTCGCGCATGCGGCCACTAAACCATCGCGAATCATTTTCATTTCGTGTTAATTTTATGCCTAAGGCAGGGAATTAATTTATCCGATGCTCCATACCAATGTGATTTTTTAACCGACTTTTTTTAGGTTACGGTGACCACATAACATATTTTTTTAACACATAACCGCACGCCGAAGAAGTTTTCCGGGTAAAACAAAAACGATCGAGATAAGGGTAGAGAAAGGTTACTGACCTTACAACGCAAATCTAATTTCGCTGAAGCGAACAAAGGTCAAATGGCAATTATTTTATCTCAAAACTATAGACAGGCCATTCATTTTACTATTAGTTGTAGACAATTTTAAATTAAGGATATGTCCTCTGCGAAATTGGTAGGGAACACAAAATCGTTTTGGAAGACGCTCATAGTTGTAATTGGTTCCGTAATTAAACTTAGCTATGTAATTTGTTAAAACATATTTAACCTTGCCTTCATGTTTTATCACCAATTTGACAGTCTTTAACCTATATGTTTTGAAGCAATCTGCACATCACGGTCGTTTTCACTAACACTATTTTTGCTAAAGTTAATAAATATTTTTTTATGCTCGTCGGCAGGAGAAGAGTACCTGGAAGGATATGGGGGAGGCCATGGCCCAGCACTGGGACATACAAGACTACTAAAAAAAAATGCTCGTCTTCACCGACAGTTAAAACTCCTACGGTGCAATCATATTTAAGTGTTTCGTACTATTAATGAAAATAAGTTATTAGACTTCTAAATCACGAGTATCATCATTATTTTGCCCTTGTCTCACTTAACATGTTTTCATAACATAACATCACGCCTGTAATCCCCGAGGGGTAAGGCAGAGGTGTATCTAATAGTACGTTCACGTTAACGTTGCACGTTTCGTGAACAGTCTTACCAAGGGGTATCGTATTACCAGTACTAACTGGGTTGTGGAGGTCAGATAGGCAGTCGCTCCATGTAAAATACTGGTATTCAGCTGCATCCGGTTAGACTGGAAGCCGACCCCAACATAGTTGGGAAAAGGCTAGGCAGATGATGATGATGATGTTAACGTTGCACGTTTCGCCAGTTATGTTTAAGTCCCATGTATTAGGGGGCGAGCCTTTTTTTGAAGGGCCGAGTTGTGCCTGAAGAAGCTCCATACAACAGTTGCGAGCCATCAAAATATCAAAGGGGGTACACATCTATGTCTAGATTTGTCCGTGGAGTTACAGAGGAAATCCTGATGGAAAACCGAATAACACTTTGCCCGACCCGGGAATCAAACCCAGGATTTCATGCTCAGCAGTCGCGCTCGTAAGCACTCGACCAACGAGGCAGTCATACAGTCAGTCAGTCAGCTACAAATTTTCTTCTTTTAAAATGTTATTATTTAACAGTCGTCTTCTCATGGGTCACCCCCAGTTCTAAAATACTAAAAGCGGCATTTCCAAATTTAAACCAGTTTTTTTTAAGTTATTTAGTTTTTCCCAAATTGCAAGCCAAAACACAATGAAAACAAATTACGATCAAACTCTTTTAGACAATGACAGCCCAATTCCAATAAATCTTGACTCAATTTGGTAGCAACTGTGTGACTGACGCACTTCAAAACTGACGGACGACCGTTTTCCTGTTCGCTTGCGGGACCCTAAAATGTTAAGGTGTGGTTTTGATGTTGCGTCGGCTTTTATAGCAGTTGGCATTACCGGCTTGTTATCCAGTAGTAAAGATTTCATGGATTTCAATATGTATGGAGTAACTTTATGCTTGGAAGCGTCTGGCTTTAAAAATGGGTCAAGGAACCGTAGTAAGGATAGCAACATAATTATAAATATGAGTATTTACTGTTTTCTCCAACATGCCATACTAATTGACTGTCTAGGTATTAAAGCAGCTTTAGAATTTTAACTTTCGGCTCTAAGACAAGCGTTGAATATCCAATAGATACTAGGTAATAAATAATGGCTAATAAATACTAAACAATAAATACTAGATAATAAATAATAGTTAATAAATACTAAGTGATAAATATTAAGTAATAAATACTAGGTTATAAATACTAGGTAATAAATTCAAACTCAAACTTAACGGTATTTATTTCAATTAGACCATAACAGGCTCTTTTGAATGTCAGAAAAAATACTAGTGATATGCCATACAAACCCATAGTAACAAATAAACCGGACATCTCTTCTCTGCATAATTATCATTCCCACAACCCGATTTCCATTTTCACTGACTTCAAAACCAAATGAATGAATTACCTTTCAAGTAAACCACAACTGCAACAAAACGCTTGCGACTTTCTTCCATTCAACTTCACATTCACCCGAACTGAACTCTTCGAGGAAGCAATTATTCTGTAGTGTCGCAATCGCGGAATCGAAGAGGAAAAGACACAGTTTTTTACCAATAGGAACAATAAAAGGCTTGAGTGGTCATTAATGTGAAAAGATTTTTCCGCTACATCGAGTCGAAAGCCGTAAAATTGTTAACAGTTATAGTAAAATAAAATAAGGGTGAATTGTGTTTATAGGTTACGTTAGGAGTTGTGTTGTGATGTTTCTTCATGTATTTATTTTTGTACTATTAACGATAATAGTTAACCGACTGAAAAAAATAGCGAGGTAATGCGTTCAGCAAGTAATTCGGTTTGTTTGTCTTTAATTTTGTTTCATGCTTTGATACTTCTTCCCGAACTAAAATTTTAAACTTAACGTGTGTTTGTGTTTCCGTGAGTTTTTTTGAAGTCGATTCCTTTTTCGTCTGTCGGTTCTGTCTAAGAAAAAATTGTCCACAAAAGTTATCTACCCAGCAACCAAATTGTCGTATCGTTTATCTAGGTGTGATTGATAGAGTTCGAAATATGTAGAGTTTATTTGTTTAAACTTCAAGGAAGTAACATTTGCGGATAATAATTAAATAATTTGTGGTTAATATAATTCCCGGAATACTTTTAAATTCCGAAAATAAGGCTTTTAAATGAGATCCTGAGGTTTTATTCGCCCGTTACTAAAGTTTCTTGAAGCTAGGGCAAATAATTTCTAATTATTCAAATATCTGGTAACTGATCTCCTAATTAGCAAAATAGAGATGAAGCTTAAATAAAATAAATATTGAAGCTTTATGAAAAAATCTTGGCAAGTTTGCGGCTATTTATTAATGTAGTCCCAACCTTGGCAAATAAAATAAAATTATTGAGTACGAGGGCGCTGCTAATGATGTGAAGCCATTACGTAGAAATGCGACTAATCACGAACAAATAATTGCACGTCGAATGAACGTATAAGTTCTAGATTATAGAACTCCTTTATGTGTTAATAAAAGTACTAATTAGCGTATACCATGTTAATTGAAGTAAACATAGCTAAACTCGCGAACACGCTAAGACCAACTAAGAAGTAAAACTACACGAGCATTACAAGTTGAATAACAACTGATTCCCAAGATAAATATTATTTACTCTGTACTCTGTACTCTGTGTTGTTTCTTATAGTACTTGAAATATTTCGGTTACACAGGCTTTTTTTTTTCCGGATGGGAAATCATCAAATGACCCCCCCCACTCTGGGCGGAGCGGAGGTGAGTGTCAGACTTCTACTGACTAAAACCCATCCATGTTCCTTCTTTGCCCTTTATGTTCCAGGGCCACGGTATCTCTTTCGAACAGTCCCGCAGCCCTGGCAGGCATCGGCCCATGCGGACCTCTACTTATTTGCTGACATCTCTTTGAGACGCACAGGGTTACTGGTAATGTGACGGCAATCCGTTAAGGGGATGTAGGAGAGATCATTTGCAACAAAATGACCCCCTAAGACCCCTGTGCAAATGTCAACCATTTTTGAATAAAAATCTGCTCAAAATTGTAAGGGCATGAGCCTTCACACTTAATGTTGAATGTTAATAAAATAAATGTTAATGTTCAAAAAGGTATTTAATACGAAATTGCACTAAAATAATGTAATAATAATAAGAAAATAATATAAAAAGTTACAAAAGTTACAAAATGTTGGATGTTGCGCGACCTCGATATTAAACCGAAGACTGACGTACTTACGTACGTGATGATATAACATCTTTATAAATTAACAAAATATGCAGTTTTTAAACTAGGCTAAGGTACAATGTGCAGTTGCTGACCGTACAAAATTATGAAAATCGTAACAATGCGTTCGATTTTAAACTATTGAAGACAATTGTTATTTTAGGATTGACTAGATGACCCGCGCAGCTTCGTCTGCGTCACATAAGAGAGAGAGGGTTTATTAATGTGATCGTAGCGTGATGCTACATAGCCTATACGGTAATCCGTTAAGGGGATGTAGGACAGATCATTTGCAACCAAATGACCCCCTATGACCCCCGTTCAAATGTTAACCATTTTCGAATAAAAATCTGCTCAAAATTATGAAAATCGCAACAATGCGTTCGATTTTAAACTATTGAAGATAATTGTTATTTTAGGATTGACTAGATGACCCGCGCAGCTTCGTCTGCGTCACATAAGAGAGAGAGGGTTTATTAATGTGATCGTAGCGTGATGCTACATAGCCTATACGGTAATCCGTTAAGGGGATGTAGGACAGATCATTTGCAACCAAATGACCCCCTATGACCCCCGTTCAAATGTTAACCATTTTCGAATAAAAATCTGCTCAAAATTATGAAAATCGCAACAATGCGTTCGATTTTAAACTATTGAAGATAATTGTTATTTTAGGATTGACTAGATGACCCGCGCAGCTTCGTCTGCGTCACATAAGAGAGTGAGGGTTTATTAATGTGATCGTAGCGTGATGCTACATAGCCTATACGGTAATCCGTTAAGGGGATGTAGGACAGATCATTTGCAACCAAATGACCCCCTATGACCCCCGTTCAAATGTCAACCATTTTCGAATAAAAATCTGCTCAAAATTATGAAAATCGCAACAATGCGTTCGATTTTAAACTATTGAAGATAATAGTTATTTTAGGATTGACTAGATGACCAGCGCAGCTGCATCTGCGTCACATAAGAGAGAGAGGGTTTATTAATGTGATCGTAGCGTGATGCTACATAGCCTATACGGTAATCCGTTAAGGGGATGTAGGACAGATCATTTGCAACCAAATGACCCCCTATGACCCCCGTTCAAATGTCAACCATTTTCGAATAAAAATCTGCTCAAAATTATGAAAATCGCAACAATGCGTTCGATTTTAAACTATTGAAGTTAATTGTTATTTTAGGATTGATTAGATGACCTGCGCAACTTAGTCTGCGTCACATAAGAGAGAGAGGGTTTATTAATGTGACTGTAGCGATGCGAGCGTGATGCTACATAGCCCATAGCCTTTCTCGATAAATGGGCTATCCAACACTAAAATATTTTTTCAAATAGAACCAGGAGTTCTTGTGATTAGCGCGTTCAAACAAACAAACAAACTCTTCAGCTTTATAATATTACTAGCTGTGCCCCACGGTTTCACTCGCCGCTTCTGACATTTTTTTCTTTTTGCGTAGCTTGAAGTTATATAGCCTATAGCCTTTCTCAATAAATGGGCTATCCAACACTAAAAAAAAATTCAATTCGAACCAGGAGTTCTTGAGATTAGCGCGTTTAACCAAACAAACAAACTCTTCAGCTTTATAATATTAGTATAGATATAAGTATAGATTACTATGTATTAAAGTGTAAGCAGGCAGATAAGAATAATAAAACAATATTTTCATGCAAGGTTTTTTTTATAAATTTTCAAATTACACGAAAATGGTTGACACACAGGGGTCATAGGTATCATTTATTTTGGTTGTAAATGATCTCACCTACATCCCCTTAACGGATTGCCGTCCTATTACCAGTAACCCTGTATACTAAATCAAAACAAGCTCTGAGTGAAAATCTACTGAAAACATTGGATGGGAAATCATCAAATCTGAGCGGAACGGAAGGGAGTGTCAGACTTGTACTGACTAAAACCCATCCATGTTCCTTCTTAGCCCTTTGTGTGCAACAGTCCCGCAGCCCCGGCAGGCATCAGCCCTTGCGGACTCCTTCCTGGTTGCTGACATCTACACGAGTACCTAATTTAGATATCCTAGGAAATCCAAGGTCAAGTCAGCGATAGTTTGTCTAAAGAAAATCCTTTCTCAGGTCTGTGCATACCCTTCTATCAACTCACAAACATTCAACCTACAAGTACGAAATTAACAAAACTATCAATCTTAGATACCGTCATTCAATAAAGCCATTGTCAGGGGTGTCACAGTTTGAAAAATGTGCGAATCCGGCTAGGGCTGCCCCTCGGTAGACGTAATCAATCAATGAGAGAAATTGAGACCGCTTTGAGATGCGCAGCCCTAAATTATAAGAGATAAACGTCTATTTATCATGGTTTTGAGAAAGCTCAGTGATTTTGGGTGCAGGAGTAGGCACTTATCGTGAAATGAAGAACGTTATGTTATCTTTTCGAGATTTTTACTTAATTAGACCACGACTACAATAAAACTTTGAGAAGAAGCATGTAAGCAAACTTCACTGTCCGTACTAAGACTCCCATTTGGTCCATTGTGTGTGGTGTGGTGGGTCCTGGCTAACATAGCCAAGCCAGACTAGATCTGCTCTGAAGCACAGAAGCTACCTAGCGGCTTCGCGAAGCGTCCTAATTGTACCAAGTATTTTTTTCGTGTTAGGATGGCTAATACCTGGATTTTAAAGTCGTCTACATTGAATAAGGGTACCCCTTAATAAAATTGGCCCTATCATTATATATTTATTTATTTAAACTTCATGTACAATAGTGGTACATAGGCGGACTTAATGCCACAAGGCATTCTCTACCAGTCAACCTTTGGGTTAAATAAGAAAACATTGTGATAGGGTACAAAATAAATATATAAAAAAAATATTATTAAAAAAATAATAATAAAAAAAGATTAAAATAAATTATTATTTATTATTTTTAATAAATATTAAAATTATTATCATTATTTTGAGTTTAACTCAGTTAAATTGTCATTTACTCGCACATAAAAAAAAAATATCGTGGGTAGACCATCGTCATAGCCCTTTTTGACTGTCAACTGTCAATATTTCTTAATTTCGAAGATTTTTCATTTTAAAATCAATACTTAGGTATACAATTTATGTTGAACGTATGCGAGTGTCAAGGTCAACACTCATTGCTAAGAGACTATACTGTTATAATATACTAGATTTTGCCCAAGGCTTCGCTCGCGTTAATTTAGAATTTGACAACCTAGCGAAGTGAAATATACTTTACGACCTATTTCTCATACCTACCAAATATACATAAAAAAAAACATAAAAATCGGTCGCGCAGTTTCGGAAGAGTGCGACCACAAACACTGTGACACGAGATTTTTATGTAAAAGAAAATTATATTTATGTTAGTCTGTAAGGTCCAAAGAACTAGGAGGGATTTATGGGTCAAAGTTGCCTGAGAATACAAGAATTTTATATTTTTATGTTTACAAGCCACTTACTTTCTGTAATAATAACTGTGAGTAATTGATAGCAAGCCAATGAAATGTTTACAAGGTCCAGGTCTCATCGAGTAGTGTATTGATCAAGACTTGTTATTTTATAAGGATTAATTAAGTAGTAAATATTCTTACTACCTACGATAACTTCAAAGGAATTAAGAGGAATAGAAGCTAAAAATAACAACATAATTATGTTTATTTTGGCGTCTGCTACTTACGATTGACGTACGAGTAAACAAATTATTATAAGTAGCTAGATACCTATTACCGTGTCGAGATCAAAGATTCTATAGTATAATATTAGTTCAGTGTGTTGAGAGGAGGCCTGTGTCCCAGCAGTGGGAACATTAGAGGCTGCTGCTATGCTATATTAGTTCTGACTTGTGATATTTTTTAAACAAATGGACTTAATGATTGTCCTGATCGTTGTTTGTAGGTAACACAAAATACTAAGAATACCACTAAAGCATGCCTCATATCTTTCTCTATAAAACGTTCCATTTCATGTGTCTGTGTTGTTCTTTTAAACTCGATTTCCGCCATCACATTAACTAAGGAAAGTTACCTATAAAATATTATAGTATTGACAAATCATCGAGATTTCTGAATCATACAGTGTATACTGTGTGTGATTTGTCATATTGATAGCACGGTTTGCCAGGCAAGTAAAAATCATATTATATTCAAAACTTACACAATATTTTTTTTCATATCGGAATATTCCAACAAGGTAAACAAAGTACACACTTCACTTTATATTCTGTTCCAAAATTCCAAGAATCCATAAGTTCATCATAATTTCTAACATTTTCTAAGCTTCTTAAATATCCACAGACAACGCAAATTCTCTCATTATTTATCAAAAACATGTTCTGTTAGTAACAAGGTGAAATCTCTCCTCAATCATTATCATACGTAATCCATCTTGTTTTTCATACAAGGTTACGTCCTTCATTTAACATGGAAACGACCTTGAAGCTTTGATCGTTGACGAAGGAAAATCGAAAATTATGAGTCGTGGATGTACTTTACAATTGTAACACCTCACGTTTTGCTTCGTCAATTTCAGGCGCGATTTTATGTTTGCGTGTTTTTGTTGATCGATTTGTTTTGTAATACCTGTTTATTACATACAGACGGGTTTTTTAGGTTTTATTATAATTATAAACTTACACCGTCACTTACGGGATGTCTTCTGTATTTATCTGTTATTCTCAGCTCCCGATATTTGAGTCATCCCGCGATCATGCGCTTACAACAACGTCAAAATATCGGGAGCTCAGAATAATAGATAAACACGGAAGATATCCAGTAAGTGACATTATAAGTTTGGTTATAAACCGTGAAAGCTTAAAACAATGTTTAATTTTTTTTTCAATAGCCTTGAATGTCCCACTGCTGGGCAAAGGCCTCACCTATATCCTTCCAGGTACTCTTCTCATGCGCCACCTCGAACCAGCAATTCGTGATGCGCGTCTAGATCATCGCGCCACCTCTTTCTAGGCCGGCCTCGGTGGCGCCGTCCATCCTCAGGCATCCATCGTGTTGAAACCTTTGCCCAGTGGTCGTTATGCATGCGGCTCACCCAATCCTAACCCACCCAATCCCATTTTAGCCTGGCAGTCTTTTCATGTGTTTATAATATACTTTTTTATTTTGAGAAATATTTTGTACTTACTGTATCCATTGAACTACTTGTCGCTCCATATGGCTGCTCTTGATCTTTTAAAAACATTAATTTCTCATAGTACCACAACTTTGGTACACAAATTTTATCAGTATCACTTCCCGATGAGAAGACTCCAATTTTTTAAGTTCCTTACGGAAAACAGTACGCAGGTTCGTAATTTTCTTTTGCACTTTACTTAAAACTATTTCAGCAAAATCGCTCGCTCGTTTCTCATAACTTACACCCAATATCAAGACCCATCAAACACGAGTTTCCGTTCCATAGTCAACCATTAACACGGCAAATATTTTCCCCCTTTTAATTTATTGGAAAAACATACAGTTATTTATTGGGCCGGAAAAATAGCATTTATTTTGGCAACGAGGTATAAATAGAATGTGGGTCACGCGGGCTTTTGTGAGACGTGATTAGAATTATGATCAACGTTCGCTTGGCTTGTAACTGTCCCAATTCAGGGCAAACGCCTTTTCTCATACTGATAAGGAACGAGTATTCGTCATCGTGCTTGCTTTACGTTGGGGTTACGTTGGGCTCCAATCTCCGATGGAGCAAAACGGTCCTCGGCAAGTTTATCATGAGGCGCACCCAGTTAGATAAACGTGGCTGTGGCAGATTAGATGCTGAGACAGAGGACAGCTGGGTGTAGTGACGCAGCTTAGTGAGGCTTGTGTTCAGTTGTTTATATGCTGAGTTTATTGTTGATTAATTTATAAACCCAAAGACCCTACATAAATAGCTATTGCTTTCAAATCGTTACGACACGCGTAAATCACGAGTAATGGACTCGTGATTTACGCTTGTCCCGGGAAGGAGTGGTCATATCAGAGTGTGATTCGGAACATCGATTTGAAATTGCGAAAAAAAAAATCAGCTTTCCCATACATTTGGGGCGAGTAGGTATTGAAGTTTTGAACTAAAACGTCTTTAGCTGTTTTGACATGGAAAGAAAAATTCTAGTGCGAGCAGGGTTTGAACCTGCGACCTTCCGATTCAGTACACCGGATGTCTTAACCAATTAGACAACCAAAAAAAACGTCGTAAAACGTCTTTTTTTGCGATTTAGATTTTAGTCCCATAGAAAAAGTTGTTTAGTTTGAAATATGACCACACCTTCATGATATACGCTGTATACCAATTCAATCAATATTATATTTTTTTTAAACTTGACGTTATCACTTAAAATGACTGACCTTCTGATATTTATCAGATGTTTCCCATGTCCAATAGTCACACTGGAAAAACCAAAAAGTATTTATGTCTGTCAGGAATCTACAAACTTGAGCTCGAGAAGCAGAGCCATAATTAGCATGAGATTATTAGCACAACACAATTTATACTGAATTTCCAGATTGACATCCCATGACACATTCTCAAACTAATAGCAAATCCTAAGATTACGCGAAGTAGGTATTATCAGCGTAAGATGTTTGTACTTAATGGAAATTAATGCAAATCTCCGTATTGGATCTGAAGATGCAGGATTAGCCCAGTTTAGTTCGGGACTAATAGCACTCGGAATATCATTATTGTTCCGATCAGCGCAAATATATATTTTTGGAAGAACAAACTGAATAAATCTTTTAAAAGAGTTCAATATGTCGGATCCGGTCATCAGTACGGACATAAAATGAATCGCAAGTGCGCCGGTGGTGACATCACGCGACCTGTTTACCAGTCTACCCACACCACAGCGTGCTTCTACAGAGCCCTGATGTTTAGAGCTCGGGGCGAGGACGACATTCAATGGCTGATCGCAGTTTCAAGTAATTTGTTAGTTTAATCGAAACAGTGTATCGCATCAACTCATCGTCTGCCAACACGATGTACGAGCCTAACGGAATAAATCCTGACATATCCGACAAATATTTATACTTAGGGCTTCCATTAAAAAATCATTATTTCAGTCGCAAGATGTCAAGATGAATCAGATGTCATGATCTCATGCTGAATCACATGTCAGCTGAATCTCATACACTAAGACACATGCCACCTGCAAATAATGACCGGTCCGGATTATCTAACTTTCAGTAGATTACCATGCTTTTCACTATGTCTTCAACCAAGCTTGTCGGAGGCCCAGAGGTTGCTTGCACGTTCGTAATTTTTTTAGCCACCTAAAACAATAGAAAGTGGAGAAGAGTGGGCGTTTTGAGCGACCGTATTGGGAAATTGATTTTCAAAAAGAGCTGTTTTCCAGATTAATTTGACTGAATGACTTTTGATTTAATTTTAAATTTAATGGTAAAATCTTATCTCATGGTAACAGAACATCCGCATTTCCATGAACATCACAGGTGAGTTACCTCAGAGCAAATCTAACGGAATGTAGCCTTGAATAGGTCACGACACGTCAAGAAAGGCGTGTCCCACATAAGGGTGGGCAACAACTATACAAAAGGTTTATACAATACAAATAAATAAAATTTAAGTATCTGTTTATATTTTCAAAATCAAAGCTTTTTACTGAATGCAATTTAATATATTTTTTTTGGGTGGTTCTGTGGGTCTGTCTGTCTGTACCCGCTAATCTCCAAAACGGTTAGACCGATTGACGGGACTTTTACTAGCAGACAGCTGATGCTATAAGGAGTAACTTTAGCTACGTTAATTTTAGAAAAAGTATTAGGGTTCCGTGCAAAAAAAAATTAATCCTTTCAATTGTTAATAAAGTCCGATTCAAATAGGGAAGTAATATTTTTATAACAATTTCACGCGAACATGGTTGTGGCCAATAGCTAGTAATTAATAAGTCTACAATTGTAATAATACCTTACATAGTATAATACCACTCAAAAGGGAACACAGCCGCGCTGCTACGCAGCAACTTGTTCAATGTAGAAATTCAGAATTTAAATTGAAACTAAACCAGACCAGACTTGTTATGTTTAAACTTTTAGTACTAAATGGCTAGAAAGGACGTACGTTCTAACAAGTAACGTATTGTTGGATATTCAATTAGTTTTTGGAGCTAAGCTTAAAGTTTTGTTAACAGCCTGTATCGTCGTAAAATACGACTGTATTTGTAATTGCCAGCTGATGGGTGGATGGGACTGAAAAGTTCTAGACTGGTGAACTGATACCGAAAATGATAATAATGGTGTTCGATCATGGCAGCTAATTTGAGCTCTGGCTCTAGCTATTAAAGCAGGTAATATTGTAATGTACTAATGTCCACGAAGGTGCTTATGAAGGGCGACTTTCCTACCTCACTTAAGCGTAAGCTCTTCAACATGTGTATCCTGCGTATCATAACCTATGGCGCCCGGAATTGGTCTTTGACGGAGGCTAACTCAAAGTTTGCCAAAGAGCGATGGAGCGTATCATTTTCAACATCAAAATCACCGATCGAATACGCAACACCACAATACTATTCAAGACAGGCATCGCTTTGTTGTTGTTGTTTGTGTACTACGTCGTATTTACCTATTGTCATTGTTGGAATATAGAAGTAAAGGTTTAATGCAAAGAGTCTCAAAAAATTTTAGAATTATAATAATTTTGTAAAAAAAAAAAACAGTTAGATATTTTTTTTTTCGTTGGCGACTTTACGACTTATAGAAGTTACTCTTAAAATATTTCGTGTATGAAAAGATAGACCATATACCCATACTCATTCATACTCAAAACTTTCCTGGGTGAATATTTCCATGTTTACGAAATACAAGTTTATTGAAATTAAATCGCTACAATAAAATAGTATTACAACACTTTGTCCCGATCAATGATCCTTGGTCCCTAATTGAATGAATTCCCTACAAATTATAATGAACGAAGTTTTTGAAGGACACCACGAATGAATGCATCAATCAAATTAATATTTTTATATAATTGCTTATTGGATGACCTTCGGAATGTTTTAATTAAAAATGTTGTTAAAACAGATGTTGCGGAGTATTTTTTCACAACTTTGATTTGAATAGAATTAACTGGTTTAAACCAAATAAACCATTTAATTCTAAACAATTTCTCAACAAATCTCGCCTGGAATGAAGTTTTTTTTTTGTATAATACTTATAATATTCCCACTGCTGGGACACAGGCATCCCGACTGTGAAAGGGAGAGAGTTTTTATTCATCAAACAGGCGGGTTGGCAGATGTCACATGTCGTTGAAATATTGATTCTAGGACATGTTCAATTCCTCGTGACCACAGTTTAGAGAGCAGATGGCGATAGTACAAGATGAGATGCCTGGATTGGAAGCCACAAACCACAATTCGTCGTCCTTGGGTCTGTAAAAAAAAACTGAGCCAAAAAAACTTTACTTTAATACATTTTTCAGTTGGTAAAAAAACACTTTAACCTTCATATCTTTTACTTCAATAACTTCCTCTCCATACCATAACATTTTATGGATATTACAACCACTTCCATACACACAGGTCACGTTCAACCAAATCAATTTGATATTCAAACAAAAGACGACCTAAAAAACCTTTTGGGGGTTAAAAATATACAGCTTTTTCTATAGCAGACCATTTGTCAGGCGATTTGATGGTGTCGCGTGGAATCATTTCAATTCATCATGGGGGCAAACGCTTGGAAACGAGTACCCACTTATTAGAATGAAATATTATTACTGGCGCTGTTTTTTTCTTCTTTTCGTTTTGTGGCCCATCGTATCCATGTGTGGCAGGAGAAAAAATGAATGGTAGTTTTGTTTTGTGGATTGGGAGTTGTCTTGACTGGAAAGCGTGTTATTGTCTGCCTTAGTTCCAAAAACAGACACTCACAACTTGAAAACAACGACGTAATGTATAATCTCAATATGAATGTTGTAACCAAGACTTTGTAACAATATTTTGACTTAAAAGAGTGTCCATGGAGTTTCTTGCCCATTCTTCTCCATAGATATTCAATAGTGCCTGTAATGGTTTAATTGCAATAAATGCTTTGAGTTTGAGTTTATTTTCAGATGTTAGTATAGTCAGAGAAGGACCAGTCTTACCAAGGGGTATCGTATTACCCAGTACAGACTGGGTTGTGGAGGTCAGATAGGCAGTCGCTCCATGTAAAATACTGGTATTCAGCTGCATCCGGTTAGACTGGAAGCCGACCCCAATATAGTTGGGAAAAGGCTAGGCAGATGATGATGATGAGTATAGTCAGAGAAGGCTAATCTCATACTCGTTTTCGTCGATTTTTCGTCTTTCGAGTTTTCCAGGCGAAAATATATATACGGAATGCTGCGTTACCAACATTTGGATTTACACGGCCATGCATTAAATGAATTGGTAACCTGTATACGCTTGCTAGTTGCGAATTCTATACGACTGACCAATTTCGAAAAAGTGTGAAAAAGATAGACTATCATTCAATAAAATCAGATTTTATTGTGTGTTTATTCCAATCAGTTGATTAACCAAAAGCTATTTATAAAACAGTACTAAAGCCTACGGTTGTTCAGTTTTTGATTAAATTGTTTAATGCTCATTGGGTATCCTCGAAAAGCTCGTAACAAAAAGTATTGTAATTTTTAGCTTTTAGTAAAATTGGTAAAACATTTGTATACTTATCGTTTGTTATTCGGTTGGTTCGTTTTCGTGATTGAAAAGTTTCTCGTCAAAAAGTTTTATAATACAATCGCGCTTTTAATCCCGAAGGGGTAGGCAGGGGTAGAACTCATACTCTGGGAAATATCGGAAGATCCATTATGAAAAATGTTGATACATAATGCATACGTATTAAAATCAACATCAGTAGTACTTTTAAAAAAGAAGAAGGATATCACATTGGGAACACTTACGTAAATAGATGATGATGAGGATGATGACATTATTTACACACCATGACCTAGCTGTAATTCGGACTTCCTCACGGGCAAAATCATAGGCATATAGCTAATCACTACATGGTATAAAAGTCGCTTCCCGCTGTCTGTCTGTCCCTATGTATGCTTAGATCTTTAAAACTGCACAACGGATTTTGATGCGGTTTTCAGTAATAGATAGAGTATTTCAAGAGGAAGGTTTATATATATATTTCATTTGTGTGAAGTCGGGGCGGGTCGCTAGTAAAATATATAACCAAAAAGGTAACAATAAATCTCATCACAATCGCACAACATATATAACTAGACAGTTTCACTTTTAGCTTTAATTGAAACAGGCGGACAGGCAGTGCGCTTCACACAGTTCCAATAAAATGTGTCTGTTAGTTTTAAATGGGAATGCATGAAAACAATTTGTCACTATTTCAAAATGTTGCTGTGATACTAAATGTACAGGTTGTTTTATGTAAACTTTCTCAACCTCAAAAAAAAACAACCTGTACCTGTTTAGGTTGTTTTTTTTGGGGTCGTGAACTTTTAATTAATATAAAACACAGAAAAATCGTTTTAATATCTATAATATTGACTTTATTTGGCTGATAAACATAAAATGTCATGTATGTTTGAATATAATTTTGGGTAAGTGGCCACCGCGGCAGGCACGTACTAATCTGGAGGTCCAATTTGCACATATTCTACGCAGTAAATCAGACTGTATTTCGGCAATAATGCGTTGAATGTTGACTTTCAAGTGCTCAATTGTATGCAATTAATCATCGGAGACATGTGATTTTACATATCCCCAGAGAAAATAATGTCATCGCATTGAGGTCAATTTCGTCAAAGGTTTAATACGAAGATGGTCAGAACGTTATAGTCAACGGTAAGCGCTACAGAGACATGATTACTAACTTTTCGTACCTAAATTGTAAGGCGTTAATTACCCATGCCATGATAATTTCGCGATTTGGATGTTGGTCCCATATAAAAAGTTGTTCAGTTTGGTGGACTCTTCTTCTTCTGTATCGTGTTAGTGGTTAGTGCCTAACCTGGTGTCAGGGTTTTTATGCCGCCCATGAGCCTCTGATTGCCTTTATATGCTGTCAAGAAATAACGATGAACGTTGTTTTGATGGACTATTCACCCGTTACACATATCGACACACCACATCGTTCTGAAACACGCTGTATAATACAGGTGTAACAAGATCCTTAACGAAGCCGAAAGGCACTTGTTCTCCCCGTCCTTGCTATCATTTTTTTTGTCTAGACCATACCTAGGAACCTTCTAGTTACGGAGATATCAGGGGTCCAAGTTAGAACTTTTTCATAAGTTTTTTTAAAATTCTTCATTTTTAAACATCTCCACGACCCCCGTACCAATCAATCCATCCATCAGCACATTGTTGTGGTACGTTACATTGAGTCCTACCATAAAACGTTGCTTTTACACCCTGTATAATTTATTTATCAGATAGGTTATCCATAAAAAAGTCCAAAACAAAACAACGGCGCTATTAATAAATACTTCATTAATTAAGATAAATGCCTACACAAGTAGGTGTAAACAAGTTATTAACAACGTTTAATTAGAAAATGAAGTGCTTGCGGGGAACATTATCTCGCTATTACCACTGTACATAATGTTAATGAGTTTATTCTACGTAATCATTATAGTGGAACATAACTGAAGTGAATAATACACGAGTCTGTTACAAGTACAGTCGGTTAGAGTAGTGTTCATTTAAGTACCTACTCAATTATAAGTTTGTATGTAACATTAAGATCTTATGGATGGGGTTATGTATAAAGGGTGTAACAAGACCCTTAATGAAGCCGAAAGGCACTTGTTCTCCTAGTCATTGGGATATATTTTAGACCTAGACCATACCTGAGAACCTTCTAGTTACGGAGATATTGGGAGTCAAAGTTCCAACTTTATCACAAGCTTTTTTTTTTAAATACGTGTTTTTAGTGAAACTATTTTTTTACTTTAAACACCTCTACGACCCCCGTACTATTCGATCCATTCATCAGCACAATGTTTTGAGTGCGTTACATTGAGTCCTACCGTAAAATGTGCTTTTTCACCCAAAAAATAAAGTTATTTTTCAGCAATAATTTTTGTATAAAGTTACTTAGTTTCATGCACTTAATCCATGGTTGACGGCTTCGTTAAGGGTCAGTTTACACCCTGTATTTTCGTTTACAATTACCTACAATAACTTCAGTAATTATTTTATTTGAAAATTTTAATATGAATTTGTAATATACGGATTTGTCCCTGGTTGATGGCAATAGGCTCGCCACCTATTACGTGGGACTTAAACATAACAGGAGAAACGTGGGTGCACTATAAGATAGACCTCTGCTTATCCCTTAAGGGATTACATGCATGATGTTATGTTATGTGTTGTAAAGGAATTTGTCATTTAACAAAGGAGTTTTTAGGTTTTAAAATCTCAAATGGACAAACATCCCGCATGACTCACGTGAACTATATTAGTGGGACGATGGGGCTATAATTTTAATTTATTTAGTGCTGGATTTGATCTTGCGACACGCAGTAGGCAAGTCGATTTGCTGAATCAGTGTGGTACCATCTACCGGCTTAGATATACTTACTAAAAAATTTTTTGACGTTGGTTGAGGACCAACGTCAAAAAAAGAGTAGCTCAGCAATTCAGGCAGAAGGAACACAGCCAGCAGGACTGCCCAAGGCTTGTTGGACATTCAAAGTATCATCATTCATCTCCCTTTTGATGCAAACCATACACGATAAGGGTGAATACACATGAAGGCTTTTGCCTAATGTGTACACGCCCGTATACTTCTAACGCGATACCCGGCAAAATTCACTTGAATTACGTGCGACAATTGAACTCAAACCAAGCTTGGAGAATGTATTTGTACCTTTTTACGCGACAGGTGCATTATTAAGTAAGTGTTTCATGTTACCTGAAGGCCAAATAAAAAAAATATAACTAAATAATTTAATTAAAAACGTTTCAAATCTGTTCGCAGTCTTTTTTCGGCGATAATCAATGTCAAAATCTTGTCAAAGATGATGATAATTTTTCTTTTTTTTTTTTCAAATGCGTACGGGAATAAATTAATCAACGATCATAAAATAAAAAAAATATATATTAAATTTATTTTTTATATATTTATTATTTTTTATTTTTTTTATATATATTATTTAATCATTAATCTATGATTTTATTATGAAGTCACGGGGGATGAACGCTACTTTTAATGAGATTTGTAGTATACTACAAAACTTATTAAAACTGATGTTTATGTCCCAATTCAAACGAGTTTTGCTAACTAAAATTAAACAAACACAAAGTAATTTCTACTTAGACATAACCCAAATCACTAAGTCACAAAAACACAAACAGATGTTATAACAAAAACTAAATAATACCAGCCGAAAATAAATTGAAACAGTATAAATTAAACTGAATCGGAATTCCATTTACAAAATAAAAACCTGAGGTATAAAACAAAACCAATTTATTTTACGTTATCATATTGGGTAGCGACTGTACCCACATATCTTGGCGGCGCCCGTTTGAAATTATTACAAAACATTCCAGTGATTTACTGTGAAGATAAATCGTGCTGTAAAACTTATCTAGTAGACAAATACGGTGTGATTAATTGTTAGGGATAAGTGTACAATGTGAACATTACATTACTGGCAGACTTTGCTTATCCAGGCCTGAAATTATGCGACGCAAAGGCCTCTTTTCATGTAGATAAGCTGCGAGCTATCACCACGGTTATTAAATGCGGGTTCGCTTTGCCCAACCGTAAGGCAAGTCACGACCAAGGTGCAGTGGGGGTAGGAAAAGAGGGACAGAAGAAACAGTGTCACTCTGTCACCGATCTGTCACTCTGTCATGATAAGCATAGCATTATACCAACCCGCACTGGGCCCGCGTGGAGGATTATAGCCCATTCCCTGTCATAGAGAGGAGGCCTGCGTCCCAGCAGTGGGAACATTAATAGGCTGATTATGCTTATGCTTATGCAATATATTATGTCTATGTTTTTTTTTATGGAAGAGTTATTTTTACTTTGAAGAGGATATTGTGTAACGGCAAGCATAGTGTGGGACGAGTCCTCTCCAGCTCTCCTACTAGATGGACTCATGGGGTGCCGATGGCAGACAGGGTGTTCTGGCGCAAGTTGGGAAGCACATATACACATATGTCCAGCAGTTGACTGCAACACGCGGCTGAGTTGATTATTAACCAACGAAAAAAAGGAGGAGGTTCTATAGTCTAGCTAAGTTTCAAAGTTAAAGTAAGAAATTAATTACGAGGAGGTGCCAACAAATAATAAGTGAAAATCAATGAAGTTTCCATCATTTCACGCTTTACTTTATTCAATATTTTGTTTATTTGGTTGGCGCCTACTCGATATTAATTAGGTACTTACTTTAACTTTGGAGCTTAGCTAGACTAAAAGGTATTTTATTTTTCGCTTTTCAGTTCGTATTTGCGTCGGTTACATTTTTTGGAAAAAGTTTTTATTGTTGAGATACTAAGCTATTTTCAACGAGAAGACGACTATCCGTCGTCACAGTAATGTGAAACCCGTTCCTAAGAAGTTACATAAGACAGTGCCGTTGCCTCTGACACGTCAATTACTAGTGATGAATGATGAACGAGAACTAATAGTACTTCGCTGATTATGACGAGTGATTGATTCGACGTCCCTCGTTCAAACCGTGAGCTCTTTCATTCAATTACGGAAGCAATTTTCTTAGAAGTCGTCTCTGAAAATAGGTTATGGTAGAAGAAAATTGTAGATGTTTAAATAACTTAAGTTCGTTACTATAAATATTCAAATGGATGGATTTACTAGATTGCGAAATGGTTGATGAAAAATCTCACAAAGAAATTTTAATATAGACTTAAATTACTCTCTTGTTTAAGTAGATACACTCTGCAAGTACATACGTGAACACTTTCAAACATTCACTATAGAATATTACAGCAAATGGCTCAAAGCAATCTTCAACAACGTCATACTCCACCAAAGTAAGTAGAATATAATTTCTTGTTCACATTCTCATCGTACGTGGGCGCAACTTTGAGTATGACATCAAAGAGATTATTAGACCGGCTGTCCATTGTCCACTTATGTGCTACTTGTACGTGTGTCTAAGTGATTTACATACATATTACTTGGAGGACGTAGCTTGGGAGCTCGCCACATTATTGAGATGAGAAACTGTGCGGTGCGGTTTGGTGGAGAATGGAGTTACGTGATATTAAATTTGTAGTAATTAATCCTTACTTTAGGAAAGAGCAGCGGTGGCCCAGTGGTGGAGACCCCGACTTACGAGCAGTAAGTCGTGGGTTCGAACCCAGCCAGGCGCATTACTTTGTGTAAGTTATTTCATCACCACTGCTCTCAAAACGGTGAAGGAAAACATCGTGAGGAAACCGGCATGTCCTAGAAAGCAAAAATTCGAAGACATGTGACATCTACCAACCCGCACTGGGCCCGCGTGGTGGATTATAGCCCATTTTCTCTCATAGAGAGGAGGCCTGCGTCCCAGCAGTGGGAACATTAATAGGCTGATTATGCTTAGGAAAGTCTTAAAATTTTAGAACCCTAATTAACGTTGAGCGGAAGAATTTCGAGAGCGAATCACTTTTATTTTATTCGCCTATTCAGTGTCCGGCACATTGCTCGGAGAACGGATGGCCGATGGGGCCAGAAAGTTCTGGAGTGGCGACCGCGAACTGGAAGACGTTGCTTTGGAAGGCCTCCCACTAGGTGGACCGATGACCTGGTAAAGGTTGCAGGGATCCGCTGGATGCGAGACGCACGGGACCGGTCAATGTGGCGACACTTAGGGGAGGCCTATGTCCAGCAGTGGAAGTCTTTCGGCTGAAATGATGATGATGATGATGATGGTTTAGTGTCGCACTGCTGGGCAAATGCCTCCCTTTTCTCCGTCCAAACTTCCGTATCTTGTGCGATCACAGGCCATGTTCGCCCCGCAAACAAGATCAGATCGTCACACAGGCATCCAGTGAGTGACGATCATTGCCCATATCTCCGGGCGCATTCACTCATTCACTCCTCTTCCACTCAGGTTAGGTATTTTTAGACTAAAATAAATGTTAGACAAACAACCACAGACTTGGGAAGTAATGCACATCAGAGAGGAGGCGCATACTGGGTGTATAAGGTTACAAATGGCTGTCAATGATGATGAAGAGTATTCAGAGTAGAATGGTATAAAAAAGGAGCAAGGGCAAGAAGACGATGTTCATGAGGTGCGAATAAGAAAACAACTGCTTGGTTTTTTCGTCTCGTATTTATCGTAGTGTTAAATCTCTGCCAGTATTGCAAACAACACAATATGTTTAAGCCGGATTCCGTTAGTTAGTTCTAAGTTCTTGCGCCCATAGTTATGACTACGACCATAGTTATAGCTAAAATCATAGTTAAGGTTGGTGGTATTAAACTTGTTAGATGCTGCTAAAGTTCTGGTTTGGTTTGAAGTTTGGTTGAGATTTAGATATTATTCAAAGGCAGTTTATACAGAAAAGTCTGCCAGATAATTATTATCTATAACGAAATTGTTATGCAAAATGTTTTTAATTTTAATTACGCGAAAAAGGGCTTGGATGCAGGATGAAACACCTCGACCGCAAAAATGTACAGATTCTGGAAAAGCAATAATAAGTTTTATTAACATGCCATGCATAGGTACTATACTCGACACGTGGTTCGCCCCTGCACGGGCCATCTTCGGGAGGTGTTGACATGACGACCGCTCTAGCGCGAATCATTTTTATATTTATTATCATTTTTCATTGTCATGGATTCCCGCAAATCTTCAACGAACCCAAAATTAAGCCAGCTGTAAACAGATATTTTTGAAAAATCAATTTCTGTATCACTTTTTCTTGTACATTGGCTATCTTAGGATTGCAGCAAAAACCGAAGTCAGGAACTCACAGCGCGTAGCGTTTATAATTAAATTAGTAAAGTAGGTCCGTTATTAATCATGTATTCAAATGAAAATCCTGTGGAACAAATCTCTAATATTAATAACGTTTCCATCAACTACACTCATCTATTGTCTCTCCGTCATTCTGCTTGTCCAATTACTACAAATCAGGATCATAATTACGAACGGTATCAGTAGCAAAATAATTTCCGAAATTCCAATATCGGGTAACACAAAGTCCTTTATCAACCGGCATCCAGCATTCTATCAAGTTTCAAAATGTATACCTGCAGACCGTACTGATGTGGCGGAACGTTTGACAATGGAAATGTGTGCGGTGTTACGTTGTTGCTAAATAGTGATTTGGATATTAATAACATGTACCTATCGCAACATGAAATATCTTTCTAGTAAATGACGCATGTACGCAACACCATACTGCGGTCCAAAACACAAATTACTGACGTTGCTCAAAAAACCGCTACAGCTAGAGTGGGACTGGGCTGGCCATGTCTGCTGCGGGCTAAAATAACCACGTTGTGGAGCCCTGTCACAGCCAGAAGACGACGCAGAAGACCTCGCAGGAGATGACGGGACGAGCTGGACAAAACCAACGACCAGTGGTCCACTTTGGCCCTGGATCGAAGAATATGGAAGTCATGGGGAGAGGCCTTTGCCCAGAAGTGGGATGACCGTAACAGTAAAAGACATAGGCTGGCAACATAAAAGCTCTAGCATTGCATATAAAAATGTTGATTAGTAGCAATGACTACTAGCCATCCGAACGGTGAAGCGTTTATGAATAGTGAGGCGGGCTTGCCTTAAAAGGGTAAAACTATATAATTAAGTTTGATAAAAAACAGATTCAACAGCACCTTGGTTTTCTTAAAATATTGTATAAAACATGACGAATAACAATCAAACTATTTTTATAGTTGGCTAACAAAATTCAAATGAAAGTTCTTCAACAAGCGTCATTTTAGTGTTCTTAAATTCACAGCGCGGTTTGATCTCGCTTACTAATCAGATTTGTCCGGCTTGCGTTACCGTCGCACTAAACGTCACTATCTGTACCAAGTGAATATTCTGCTTCCAGTCGAAATTAATTAGTTTCAAGGATTGATGGAGATACGATTTTGGTATCAATTTCATACACGTTAGAGCCGGTCCACACGGTGCGTTGCGTGAGCGTTGCGTCGACGTAGCGCTGTCGCTGCGTCGTTTTACAGACTAATAAACATAGTGAACACACGCTGCGCTGCGTCGACGCAACGCATACACGACTGACTGCAGCCCCCGAGACGAAGCGAGAGGGGAAAACTCATTGCGACGCCGGAGCGACAGCGCTCAGTTGCGTTGTAGCAACGCTGCGATGACGCAGCGCCTGTGTGGCCGGTAGTGATGTCCTTACGAAGGGTGTCCAGTAATAAATTTGTAAACGCAACACGTGCCGGGAACCTCTAACTGTGAAACACACAATATTGATCGATTTGACAAAGTGACAGGGATTTGAAAATATACACCGAAATAATAAATCGACGTGAGTTTCAAAATCCATCTCGTTACTTCGGCTGTTGTAGTTTGACAGTTGTGCGACAGTGACAGAAGATATTCTGTCACTGTCTCACAACTGTCAAACTACAAGTGGAGGATAGAGACGGGATATATTTCTTAGCCAAGGCACAATGCACATGCTAATTACCGTTTATCTATCTCGACTTAAGATTTAATCACGCCATTCGCGACTCGATATATAAATGAAGCACCGTGAAGATCGGTACCTAGTGTTTATAGATGTTTTTTTTTTCTGCAATTTTAATTAAACATTGTCCCACTCTAAGAATGTATCCTGTATCGTGAGTGCGTACAATCATAATAAGTAGGTACCGACACTTAACAAACAAAAATTGTAACCACTTCTACTGCTTATTTGTAACTTACTGAACTGTGCAAGATTGTTTGACTTGGCAAATAAAGAAGTTTTTTTTTTTTGTTTAAAAGTATTTAAAGTCACTCACAGGTCACAGGTCTGGCTGTGTGTGTATGTACAAACAGACAGACCCGGAACAACTAGCTGTAGGCCATATAATAATGTTCCGTGTGGGAATGTTCAATTCGCGACGCGCAGCGCAGCAGAGAATCGCTCAACCACTGCACCAACCGCGCCGTCGTCGATTCGTGACCGGTTGAGGTAGGCTCAACCCTGCATGGAATTAAATAATAACTGGCTAATCTGGGAGTACGATAGACAAACCTCTACCCTTTGGGAATTACAGATATGATGTTCTTGTCCATGAGATAATGACGTCAGTTCTTGGTACTTTTATTTGTATCAAAAAGGTCGGCACGTGTGGGCTCACCTTTAAATATCACACACGTGTTCTCAACATCTTACTTTCACGTCACGCAGTTTCGATTAGAATCTTTCGTTTCGGTTGTTCACGTAATCGATTCGATGATTTTGCATTTTTGCTCGCGACTAATCTGAGTTGGATAATGCAAGCGAACAACGGTGAATGGTGGACTTTTATTTATTGAAAGTATTTACAAAAGTTCTTGTGAGTTTGCTGTTAGAAAAATCGTCTTTTGTAGTTCCTAAAATACTTTATAATAGGGCATAATTTCGGATGAAAACAAACGCACTTTTTTGTCATTTCAACAGACATAAAGGGAAAGAAAGAAAGAAAGAAAATTCTCTAAGTATTCTACTTAAAGTTTTCGCGAAAGGCAAGATATACATCATCAACAACCAACGAGAGAGAGATTCAAATAGGTAGGGTTTATTTGTTCCGGTCTCTGATCTTCTTTCTTTATCGTGTGGTTAGTTCCTAACATTGGCTTTACATGCCGTCGAGAAATATGTCTCAGGCATGCTGGTTTCCTCACGATATTTTCCTTCACCGAAGCAAGTGATAATTATACAATGCGCACATGAATCCCAAAAATCAAAAGTGCGTGTCTTGGGTTCGAACTTAAGACTTGGCTGTCCGACGGTCTCACCACTATAGGCTATCACTGCTTACTTATCTTTGATAATAATCAATCACACAAATTGTCAAATACCAAAAAGTTTGTTGTATTGTTACCCAATATATCAAAAACTGGTTATTAAAATGATCTTTTTAAAGGCAACGTTGTTTCGTCGAAGTTACTAACAGCGTAAGCTTGAACTGAACAGAGTACATTACAGTCGATGAATGTATAAGACAACGTTAAACAATGTGTAAATACCTTCACGACCCAATTATTCTTAATTTCCAACACAATCGAAGTGGTCAAAAGTCAAGTAGTTTATTTTTTTTTTAAAGAAAAGTTCGCTTTAAAGGTTTTTGATGCTTTAAGATAATCAGATATGCCTAGTTTTGAATAAATGGTAAAATACTTTAATTTCCCTATAAAGTTTCCTTAGGAAAGCTTATAAGCTTGTTGTAAAATTCATCTATAGCTAATATAAAAAAAAAGTTTTGTAGTACGGGATAATCTTAGGAAGTATTGATCCGAATACAAAAATTGTTTCACTAATAAAAAGCTAGATTATCCAAGAGTGTCATAAAAATTCCGTAAGAGATTTCCCGAGCACAAGGGAGGTCGCACGAGGCGGCGGCCGAAAACATGACACGCGGGGTTGCGATAGTCGTGGAGAGGATCCGGCAATTGGGTCTCGAGGTGGCACTGCACAAGTCCGAGGCCATGTGTTTTCATGGGCCTCGGAATGCGCCACCGTCGGGATCCCTACTGACGGCAGGAGGGGTTTCCATCGGCGTCGGGTCGACGTTGAAGTACCTAGGACTCGTCCTCGACAGCCGGTGGAACTTCGTGGAGCACTTCCGACGTTTGGCTCCCAAACTGGAACGGACAGGGGCTGCCTTCAAGCGGCTCTTGCCCAACCTGAGGGGTCCAAACGCCTCCTGCCGGAGGCTATACGCCGGGGTCGTGCGGTCCATGGCCCTTTACGGGGCCCCGGTGTGGGCGCGTTCTTTGAGGCGGCAAGCCGCCCACTACCTGAACGCGCCCCAAAAAGTAATAGCCATAAGGCTAATCCGGGGGTACCGCACGATCTCCGGCGAAGCGGCTAGCCTCCTTGCCGGATTGCCGCCATGGGATCTGGAGGCGATAGTCCTCGCACGCTTGCACGAATGGCGCGCGGAGGCACTACGTCGGGAGGAAACTCCGCTGCCGCGGCAAATTGCTGCTCAGCGGACAGACCTCCGGCGTGATCTCATGGCGACATGGAGAGAGCGACTGTCGCAACCCCGTGCAGGGCACGCCACCATAGTGGCGATAAGTCCCCTCTTTGAGGAGTGGCTAGAGAGGCGCCACGGCGCCCTCACCTACCGCCTGACGCAGGTCCTCACCGGACACGGTTGTTTCGGGAGGTTCCTGCACCGAATCGGGCGGGAGGAAACGCCCGGGTGTTTCCACTGCGAGGATCGTCCGGAGGACACGGTGGAGCACACCGTGGAGGTCTGCCCCGCTTGGGCGGAGCACCGCCGTGTCCTCGTAGCGGCGATTGGCGGCGGCGATCTCTCGCGTCCGGCCTTGGTTCAAGCCATGGTCCGGAGCGAGAGGGAATGGGAAGCCGTCACCTCCTTCTCCGAAGCAGTCATGCTAGTGAAGGAGGTGGCGGGACGTGAGAGGGAAAGAACCTCACGTCCCAGTCGCCGCGGGAGACGCCCTGGGCGTCGGGGGTCACGTGGTGGCTCCCGGCCACCGTAGGCGCGTGCCTGTGGACGGCGAGTTATGGGCCAGCTCGCCGTCCGGCCGTCTTATGACGACAGGCCGTGTCGACGGCGCGTTCGTGTTCCACGTGCGCCTCAAAGAGATGTCAGCAAATAAGTAGGGGTCCGCAAGGGCCGATGCCTGCCAAGGCTGCGGGACTGTTCGAAAGAGATACCGTGGCCCTGGAACACAAAGGGCAAAGAAGGAACATGGATGGGTTTTAGTCAGTACAAGTCTGACACTCCCTTCCGCTCCGCCCAGAGTGGGGGGGGTCATTTGATGATTTCCCATCCGGAAAAAAAAAAAAAAAAAAAAAAGAGATTTCCCGACCATAACGCCCACGAAGCCGCTGTCAAAACCTAACACAAATTAACCAAAAACAAACATAAAAACGACACGTGTGTAAGATAACGCAAACACAATGTTCAAACACGTTCACAAGTCACAACACAATATTGTTCTTAATTACAAACACACTCGACACAGAATTCGATACATTTCTCATTAATCAATTCATTGCTCAACAAGAACAGCGAATTTGTCGCATGCGTTCGAAACGTACGTAAAATAAATTTAAAAACATTTATTCTCCATGGCAACCGTTGTTAACGTTTTGTCGCGTAAATGCGCGTCAGTTGACTGATTTGCGTAAATTTATTACTTTGCGTAACGTTACGGAATTATAGCGCGCTATTTTGCTGTATGTAGAGTTACCATCTGTCTGGATTTGTCCTGAAATGTGCGGTAATTTGGCCCTACGCTACAGTTATGCTTTGTACGGCCTTTTTTAATTTGGGATTTTTTGACACAAGTGATTGTTTTGGGGACGAAATATGGTAAATTTTATATTAAAGACTAGCTGTAGTTCGCGACCTTCGTTTGCGTAAAATTATCATTATAAAAAATATTACTTCATTACATCAGCTATCTGCCAGTAAAAGTCCCGTCAAAATCAAGCCGTTTTGTCGATTAGAAGGAACAAACAGAAAGACAAAAATTTAAAAAAAATGTGTTTTTGTTATAAGTGCCGTTGTTATTTCATCTGCATTCAATAAAAAGCTGTTATTTTGATATTACAAACAGACACTTAAATTTTATTTATTTGTCTATACAAATAAATAAAATTGAAGTGTCTGTTACGATTTACGAAAAACTGTAATCTTTCTATCTATATAGAAAGATTACAGCTTTTCGTAAATCGTGGCATTCAGTAGTTTCAGCCCGCCGTCATGAGAAAAAGCGTAAGATTATGTGCATGCAAGTTACAAAATGGAAACCCTAGGCTGCACGCGTAAACTTGTTCTGCTCAACGCTGTGTTTTAATCATATTCTCCGGTATCTTTATGGTTATACGAACATAAATTGTGGGAGGTATTGAAGTTTCCTTGTAAAGCAAGTGATGCGTAATTTATTTTCGTGGAGAAATATTGACGTAGCAAGATTCATGTCAAGTATATTCAAGATTTTACGCTCTTATTGTGGCCAAACGCGGTCTAGTTTCGACCCAGTATTTCTTTGCATAACTTATAAAATATGTATCATCACCAGTATTCCGCTGAAAGACGTCCATTGCAAGATAAACGTCCCCCTAAGAGAATTCATCATCATCTTCCTAGCCTTTTCCCAAGTTCCTAACTATGTTGGGGTCGGCTACCAGTCTAACCGGATACAGCTGAATAACAGTATTTTACATAGAGGGTCTGCCTATTAGTACTGGGTAATACGATACCTGTTAGTTTAACTGGTACTCACACTTTCGGGCCACTGACTACCTGTAACGACTGTCAAAGATCTACAAATGACAACCGGGACCAACGGCTTAACATGCTTTCCGAGGTACGAAGGAAACTCGGTATGTAATGGCTGGTCATGCATCTACAGACCAACCTAGGCAAGTACGGCTTAACCTAAAAATCGACCCGAGTGGCTGTTATTATTTAATTTTAGCCACGAGATATGAGCTATCAAAGTTAAAGTCCATTCACATATATTATGGCAACTTTAACTTTGATAGTTTATATCTCGGAAACGTGATACTTTAGAACATTTTTATCTTATCTAAAACTTGTTTGATGCCAACTATAGGTTTTATGCGTGGCTAATCAAATCACTTTACGTTGTTCTAGAAAGTCTTTGACCTGCCTCTAAAACTGCCATAGCGACCCTGCACCGCCAGGGTATTTACTCCCGTCGTCAATCAAATAAATTCAAGTCTATTGCGGTAACCACAAATCCCCTAAGAATTTTCTCAAATTTCTTATTCATTGAGTTTTAAAATGGAACAGATTTTCAAGTAATTGTTTAACTAACTTATTACTTCAAGCGTGTTTACTTCCAAAGTATTAGTCTTGGTTGCCTTAAATTTTAGTAAGCCTAAAGTTAAATTGAAGTTAATTATAAATCAACGAAGTTTTGCCTCCGTTTTAATCGGTTAGTTTTCCGGAAAATTGTTTTATGATGAAAATCTAGATCTGTTTTTTCTTCTTGGTGACTCATAATAACTTCAAAATTTTGGGTTTTCGCACAGTTAAAACAAAATATCATACATACATAACATCATGCCTGTAATCTCCGAAGGATTCCTCAGGGGTGTAACTTCCGAAGAGTTGTGAAATGTGGGTGTACATTTCGCCAATTATGTCTAAGTTCTATGTAATAGGGGGCGAGCCTATTGCCATCAACCGGGCACAAATCCAGACTCTGTGGCTGCTACTGAGAAATTCTTGATGGAAAATCCCAATAACAATTTGCCCGACTCGGGAATTGACCTCATGCACAAAAGAGGCTGAGTGATTAATCTTAATGTAGAGTACACATAAATCCATGATGACCCATTTGAGAGAAACTCTATGTTTTGGTGATAAAATCCGCTGAGCAGTTTTTCAGACTAACTCATAAAACGAGAAGCATAAACGAGTTATCAAGCTGTCCTTGCACTATTCTAAGAATACCTTTTTTTCCCCACTCTGGGCGGAGGGGAAGGGAGTGTCAGACTTGTACTGACTAAAACCCATCCATGTTCCTTCTTTGCCCTTTGTGTTCCAGGGCCACGGTATCTCTTTCGAACAGTCCCGCAGCCCTGGCAGGCATCGGCCCATGCGGACCCCTACTTATTTGCTGACATCTCTTTGAGGCAAACGTGGAACACGGACGCGCCGTCGTCACGGCCTGTCGTCATAAGAAGGCCGGACGGCGAGCTAGCCCATAACTCGCCGTCCACAGGCCCGCGCCTACGGTGGCCGGGAGCCACCACGTGACCCCCGACGCCCAGGGCGTCTCCCGCGGCGATCTAAGAATACCTTCTAAAATATAGTTTCGTTTATCATTTTTCATTCTTTCAATATTCAGGTCAAACTTTGGAATTCATAAATTCCGAAAATGCTTTTTTCTTAAATATTTTTATTTAACGCTTCTGTAAGCTGGAATTAATAAAATTTCTCTATACTCGCTTTCAGCACACGTCGATAAAATTACATTTTAATTAGACACACTACCGAAGAACATTCAACCTTACCTGTATAAGAACAGCGTTGAAAATTGAACGAGTAGCGACGTTGTTATTGCCTTAATATCTTTAGCTTATTATGCCGTGGCTTTTTCCTTCACAGCCTCAGGCTATCAAGATGAGCTTTGCATGAACTATTTATGGATGAGCTACTAGCAAAAGGCTTGAATAGCTTGAATAATTAATGTTCGCTGTATCGGAAAATTCACGGGGAAACAACGTATTCTTGTTTATTAGAAAAATTGTGGACTTAAATTATCAAGACTGTGTATTTGTGTAATGCTTGAATTTATGTCTTGGAGTAGGTATTTGCTTTCAGTAATACTTTTAGATTTTAGGTAACTAGGAGTAAACATAACATAACCGAAGACATGTGACATCTACCAAGCCGCAGTGCACTGCATGGCCCACTCCCTCTCATAGAGAGATTGCTTGTATCACAGCAGTATACGCTGCTAATGCATAATTTATTTTATTTTATTGTGTTTGGGTGGCTTACAGTTAAAAATACAAAAATTTATAGCAAG
Organism: Noctua janthe; assembly: GCA_910589295.1. Taxonomy (NCBI): domain Eukaryota; kingdom Metazoa; phylum Arthropoda; class Insecta; order Lepidoptera; family Noctuidae; genus Noctua; species Noctua janthe. The sequence goes on along the minus strand of OU342556.1, from coordinate 2,049,055 downwards.
GCAAACAAAAATACAGTGCAATGAGTGCGAGTGGGTGCAATGAGTTTTATGTCCCAGGAGTGTCCACATAGTAACGTGGATCACATTCATTTATTTTCAGACAACTTTGGCCTATAAATAAATACCTTACAGACGAACATATATATCGTAAAATACAAGTCGTGTTAGTAAATAGTACCTTATAAACTATAGTAGCACTTCACTGCACTATGACACTGCGTTCATGTTTCACTTGCCTGTGGAAGCGATGGAACTCACTCTTTGCGGCCAAAAGTCCTCTTTCAAGATGAGGCGCAGATAACACGTGATATTTGCACCACAGACGCCTTAAAGTATGAGTAGAACGATTCTGACACACACATTATATCCGATTCGACGGTAAGTATGTGGTTATTTGTTGTACAGACACCAGCACACAAGCTACTCGAACTGTCAAATTTTCCCAATCAACCTTAAACCTGATAAACTTGAAATTCTATTAACGAAATTTGACAGATTGTAATCTATGCAATTACTACACATGTGTAGTAATATTGGATTTTCATACAATTGTCTTACCAAGGGGTATTAACCAGTACTAACTGGGTTGTGGAGGTCAGATAGGCAGACGCTTCATGTAAAATACTGGTATTCAGCTGCATCCGGTTAGACTGGAAGCCGACCCCAACATAGTTGGGAAAAGGTTAGGCAGATGATGATACTGATTGGCAAACTATTCGTCATTGCCATTAGCTGTTTGTTAACTAGACTAACTTTATAATGTCCACTGGCACATTCCAGGTACTTAACAGCACAACACGCTACACAATAGCACAACTAAACAATCACTGCTTCAACAAAGCAATTTAGTTGTTGTACAAACAAACAAAATCACAACTTAAACTTTCCCAACTGTCTAATTATTATCAATCAAGCTTAGTCTTAGGATTTATAATAAACTTTCAAAGTTCTCAACAATCCTAAAATTCAGGCCCATTTCAAGTCGCTAAGGCCGTAATAATAAAAATTACTTACAATTTCGCTGAGTTCACTGTTCTGTTTAAAATTGCTTCAGCTTAAGATTTTAATGAAAAACAAATTGGAGAGGTTTTAATTACTCTATCACTATGGCTTCAAAAATGAAACGGAGAAAACGTGAGTACCACTTAAATTTGGAAAGTTTCAATGTATTTATTTGTATAAATATACAGGTTTGCTTATGCGTTAAAAGCTTTCACATAAGTTATTGTTTGTTGACTCGTTGGTATAGTAGTCGCAAGCGCGACTGCTAAGCAAGAGGCCCTGGGTTCTATTCCTGGGTCAGACAAAGTGTTGTTGTGTTTTACCATCAGGGATTTCTCAGTAGCAGCCACGGAGTCTTGATGTGTGCCCGGTTGATGGCAATAGGCTCGTCCCCTATTGCATGGAACTTTAACATAACTGGCGTATAAATGTGGGTGTACTATTAGATACACCTCTGCCTAACCCTTCGAGAATTATAGATGTGATGTTATGTTATGTAAATTATTGTTGTAATTTCATGTGTTTGTAATTGTAATAAATAGGAAATTGTTTAAAAACAGAGTATAACTAATAAAGCCTACTTCAGAGCAATGTAAATATCCTGGCATTAGGGACAGTTCATCATACGTTATGAGTAACAAAACCCTCAAGATGGCCTATTCTACTGAAGCTGTATAGTACGCTTCGCTAGCTTAAGACAAACGATGTAAAATGCGGTTGTTTATTTTCAGATACTCTGAGAAATCCCATGTAAAGGAAGAGGGAATTTCAAGAACGCAGTCCGCAGCGTGATCTGCGAGCTGTTGGCGACGATGTCTTGAGGGCCTCCGCATCAGTGCGCTCTCCACGCCGCACCAGCTACAACGTACTGCCTCATTTGCCTACTGACTCATAATATACTTTTTTGTAACATTTACCACACCATCTCATTAAAACACACTATCTTCGCCGCATCTACCTAGTTTATTTAAAAATACAGAAAGGAATTTCAGCATTCACTTCATGGCTTCAAATCCGTATTCCGTCGCCGCTTTCACAAGTATAAGCTTTCAAACAGTCTTTCAAGCATTCATAAACGTTTGAAAGGATCTTTGCTTCAAGGAACTCCGAAAAGGCGAAATATTTTCCTATTTCCCAAAATGTGTTGAGAAGGGAATGAATTTAGTAGGATTTGAGACACATTAACAAAAAGATCTTGATTTTATCGTCAACTTAACTGCAAATATCCTTGAAGATGTCTAAAATATTGTTAATCAATTTCTAAGTAAGAGATAGGTTGGTGACTATGTGGGCACTGGAAAACCCTACGCTCGCTCGCTTACGTACGCGACCTCGGCAAATGTGACAAACATCAAGCGATATGCGCGTGCGTCACTGGTTTTCTTCGCATAAGTCTCGTCGTGTCGCAGTAATTTGTGAGTTGTTCTATCATTTGTTTTCTCCGCAATCGCTATTGCAATGGCTACATCCCGTTTGGTAATATCCCTAAGCGCCAACTAAACAAAATACTAGCACAAAAGTGCTGTTTCGTAATTATTTTGATAGTCATACACGAGTTTCGTTTCGCCAAGTCACTTGAGCGTGTAACTCGCTTTTCTGTCCGTGTTTTAAACTTATTCAAGACCCATAATAACGGCTTTCATCACTGTCTATCAAAATCCTGCAGGTAAAACATTTCGTATGCCTGAGATTACGCCGACAGCAATATCTTACAAACCAAAGCCACGTTACAGAAACAGCGCGTTCAATATATTTAAAAATCTAAAGGTGCTGGCTGTAGCATTCATTATTCACAACGTACAACTCGTCACTACCCCCACTACTTGTAAACCTGTGGCGGAACTTTTCAACGGAGTTGCTACAACTTTCAGGTCATTTTCTCTCTGTGGAGTTTCGCGGTTTTCCTAACTAGTACTGTAATATAAAAAAGATAGGTACAGAAGATAGTTATACTAGAGTTACAAGAAATATAGAACAAGTAAAAGCTCGTTCTGTGTCTGTGTATCAATGCCAGATGTAAAATTAATATTTGTAATAACGCCAATTAGTAAAAAAAAACTTACTTTTAATTGCGCAATATAAACTTATAAGCTTACGTCTGACATAGAATATTCTACTACAGAATATTCTTTTAATTATGTAGGTACACTATTTGACTTACAGATACACAGGGTGACGCTTTGGACTGTATCTCCACATAAATATTTAACAGAGAGATGTGAAACCACTTACTACTTAGCGCACTCACACATAACATTGCCTTAAGATAAATAAGATAAGTACTTGTACACCAAACAGCTTGTTCATAGCAAATACATTCGTGTGACGATCTCAAACAAGTGCCGATCGCGACTCGAGTGCGCTTGCACTTACGGGGTGTCCTGCGTGAGCGACGAATACGACGCGACGCGACGCTGCGAACGCGACGAACGCGTCGAACGCGATCAACTCAACGGAATACCCTGCTTGCGGCCTATATAGCAGGCTGCGGCGAGACGCGACGTAACGCGTACTTGTTTTGAGGCCGACCAGACGCGACACCACGAACTACGAAATGGTTGAAATGGTTAGTTGTAAAAATATTAGATTTGTTTTCTTTCTGTGTTTTTTTACGATATTTTTTTAAAGTCTGTACTTTAAATATGAAGTTTTAAGCAAAACTGTACTGTACTTCTCCATGATTCGGGAAGTAATGACCAAAACGCCACGCATGTCACGTAGTACATTTGTCACGTGTAGCATCGCGTCGCATTGCATCGTGTCGTGTCGCGTCGCGCATCGTCGTAATTGTCGCTCAAGCAGGACACTGCGTTACTGTACGTGAAGCGTGTCTGTGTGCATGTGTTTTCGCTCGTTGTACGAAGTCTACCTTCTCCTATCTACTTAGTGGTCGGCTAGTCGGCTTCTTGCGCTCTGTTGAGTATTTTAATTACATTACAACCGAACACTCGAACGTTTTAGTTATTAGGTTATGCAATTACGTTAGTGGGTACTTACGCGGTTTCGAACCGTTTACTTTTGCTGCTAAGTTTTATTAATTTGATGTGACTGTGGGTCTTGGGGTGTAGTTAATGTTGTTAGGTGGTGAAACTGGTTGATGAACATTTTGTTTGCTGTTTTCTCCTTTCATTCGTTTCGATGTTTTTTTTAATTATTGGCTTAGTAAGTAGCCACGCCAATAGCAGGATCAGTAGTTTTTATTAGGGCATTAGTGCATTGGATCACATCTATTTGTTTCAAAATAAAACGTTATGTAACATCTATTATTGGAAATTAAGACTTTTTTTTTAATTGCAACATGTTATTTATGTTATCGTAAAAAAAATGTTCTTTTTTGCTCTTCTAATATCTATGTTGATCATTTAATATATCACGTCCAAAAATCTATTAAACTTCACATTAATCACTTCAAAATCAAACACCTTTTTATTAGAAATTTCGATTTATAGTCCCACATGAGATTTAATTGATATCAACGTACCATTGGCAGGATAAATGGGGGCAACATTAACATTTTATCACGCCCCTAAACCTGGGGGTGTAAGCAATTTTTCAAGGGTTAAGCCTAGGGTATAAATCATCTGCTAATACCGGCAAGCCATTGCAGGACTGATAAAACACGTTGTTATGCTTGAAGGGATTTTAGTATGTGAGGATTCGTTTTAACCTGGGTGCAGTTAAAATCTTTGTATTTTCCGTACATTCACAGAGGATTTATTTTTTAGCCCGATTCCCGCAATACGTTACGTCAAGTTCACTTAATTTATGCAAAAGGAACATACTTGGTATACCGTTGACATTTCTAAATTAAATTAGAAACATAAAATATTCATGAAAATAATAATATTAATGAATTTTAAAATGCATGATTTCGATCCCAAATTATCATCATTTAACTAAATCCTAACAAACTTTTAAAAAGTGACAACACCATCTTCGGCATAAGTATGTCATGTTCGATCATCAATTGTTTGTTTATGACATCACTACCCGAGAAGCGACCAGAGAGTCGCGTGCCCGCGTCTCTGTGTTGCCATGTTAGTTTTAGCACATTTTTATTTAATTTTAATCGGGGTATTTTTTTTACTTGTTAGCACCGCAATAAATATTGGAGAATTATGCTGAAATAGGAGCCTTTTTTTTTTTTTTTTTTTTTTTTTCGGATGGGAAGTCATCAAATGACCCCTCCACTCTGGGCGGAGCGGAAGGGAGTGTCAGACTTGTACTGACTAAAACCCATCCATGTTCCTTCTTTGCCCTTTGTGTTCCAGGGCCACGGTATCTCTTTCGAACAGTCCCGCAGCCCTGGCAGGCATCGGTCCATGCGGACCCCTACGTGGTTGCTGACATCTCTTTGAGGCGCGCGTGGAACACGAACGCGCCGTCGACACGGCCTGTCGTCATAAGACGGCCGGACGGCGAGCTAGCCCATAACTCGCTGACCACAGGCCCGCGCCTACGGTGGCCGGGAGCCACCACGTGACCCCCGACGCCCAGGGCGTCTCCCGCGGCGGCTGGGGCGTGAGGTTCTTTCCCTCTCACGTCCCGCCACCTCCTTCACTAGCATGACTGCTTCGCAGAAAGTGGTGACGGCTTCCCATTCTCTCTCGCTCCGGACCATGGCTTGAACCAGGGCCTGACGCGAGAGATCGCCGCCGCCAATCGCCGCTACAAGGACACGGCGGTGCTCCGCCCAAGCGGGGCAGACCTCTACGGTGTGCTCCACCGTGTCCTCCGGACGATCCTCGCAGTGGAAACACCCGGGCGTTTCCTCCCGCCCGATTCGGTGCAGGAACCTCCCGAAACAACCGTGTCCGGTGAGGACCTGCGTCAGGCGGTAGGTGAGGGCGCCGTGGCGCCTCTCTAGCCACTCCTCAAAGAGGGAACTTATCGCCACTATGGTAGCGTGCCCTGCACGGGGTTGCAACAGTTGCTCTCTCCATGTCGCCACGAGATCACGCCGGAGGTCTATCCGCTGAGCGGCCATTTACCGCGGCAGCGGAGTTTCCCCCCGACGTAGTGCCTCCGCGCGCCATTCGTGCAGGCGCTCGAGGACTATCGCCTCCAGATCCTATGGCGGCAATCCGGCAAGGAGGCTAGCCGCCTCGCCGGAGATCGTGCGGTACCCCCGGATTAGCCTTATGGCTATCACCTTTTGGGGCGCGTTCAGGTAGTGGGCGGCTTGCCGCCTCAAAGAACGCGCCCACACCGGGGCCCCGTAAAGGGCCATGGACCGCACGACCCCTGCGTAGAGTCTCCGGCAGGAGGCGTTTGGGCCCCTCAGGTTGGGCAAGAGCCGCTTGAAGGCAGCCCCTGTCCGTTCCAGTTTGGGAGCCAAACGTCGGAAGTGCTCCACGAAGTTCCACCGGCTGTCGAGGACGAGTCCTAGGTACTTCAACGTCGACCCGACGCCGATGGAAACCCCTCCTGCCGTCAGTAGGGATCCCGACGGTGGCGCATTCCGAGGCCCATGAAAACACATGGCCTCGGACTTGTGCAATGCCACCTCGAGACCCAATTGCCGGATCCTCTCCACGACTATCGCAACCCCGCGTGTCATGTTTTCGGCCGCCGCCTCGTGCGACCTAACTTGTGCCAGTACCAGCGTGTCGTCAGCGTAGCAAACTACGCTGACGCCGATAGGGAGGTCGGCGCGCAGCACCCAGTCGTAACCGATGTTCCACAGGGCCGGCCCCAGAACCGATCCCTGTGGAACACCGCACGACATCTCTCGCCGGTTCCATTCTCCACTCCGACCGGGGTAGATGACGGCTCTATCCGTCAAGTAGTCCCCGACCACACGACGAAGGTAGGTTGGCACCCGGTGATACCGGAGTGCCTCCCTAATGCATCTCCAGGGCATGGAGTTGAAGGCGTTGGCGACGTCAAGAGACACCGCCAAGACGACCCCACCCCGGGACACCGCGTCCCCCGTCGTGAAGGCTATCACGCGCATGATGGCGTCCACCGTGGAGCGCCCTTTGCGGAAACCAAACTGGTGTTCCGCAAGATCCGGCCCCATCCCCGCAAGGTGCCCGGCGAGGCGGTTGGCAATGACTCTTTCGAAGAGCTTGCCCACCTCGTCGAGCAGCACGATGGGCCGGTATGCGGACGGAGAGTCCGCAGGGCGCCCTGGTTTCCGGATGAGAACCAGCTTCCCCGTCATCCAACGAAGCGGAAACTGGCCTCTCTCCAAGCATGCGCTTAGGAGCCCTTCCAGTCGGGGCCCGAGAGCCTCAGAGGCCAGGACCCAGGCTTTGCCAGGCAAGCCATCGGGTCCCGGGGCGGCGTTTCTGGTTTTCAGCCTGCGTACCGCCACTCTCAGGTCTACCCCAGTCACCTCCGGAACGTCGTCATCGTCATCGGTGTGGTCCGCTTCCGGCACCGCACGCGGCGGCGGAGCCATAGGCGGGTGAGGATGCTCCCATCGCGAAGGGAACAGAGCGCTCACCACGTCCTCCATGAGCTCAGGCCGGAGACTCTGCGTCAACGGGGGGGCCCGGGTGCGGAGTTTGTCCCGCACCATCTTGTAAGACCGCCCCCACGGATCTCCGTTCAGAGACTCTAGCATCTCCTCGCGGGCCAGATTCTTGGCCCGCCGGACAGCCTCTTGGAGGGCGGTCTTCGCCGCTCTGTACCCCTCGTACAGCTCCGCCTCAATGGCTGCCGCATCCGGAGGGCGGATGCGGAGCCTGCGATGCCTGGCGTACAGGTGCCGCGCGGCAACACACGCCTCGCGCAGAGACGTCAGCTCTCGCGACCACCAGTACACCTGACGCCGGACGCTTCCTGGCCGAACTCGGGGCATTGCCACGTCGCAAATCTCGGGCATGGCCTCCTGGAACCAACACGCCTCGTTGTTAATGTCGGCAGGCCTGACCGGTGATGACACCCAGGCCTGCACGATCGAGGCTTCCAGGAGGAGCTCCAGGTTCAGCTGCTTCAGCGCCCATCGCGGACCACTCGGGGCCTGTAGGACCGGCGCGCTTGAGGTCTGGGTGGAGATGTCGAACCGGATGTACCGGTGGTCGGAATAGGTCTCCACCCCCTCCATGACGCGCCAGTCAACGACACGCGGTGACAGACCGGGACTGGCGAACGAGATGTCCACCACCGACTCGCCCCGCATCCGCACGCACGTGGGGACAGAACCCCGATTTAGGACGACCAGGCCTGTCTCCAGAGCCCAGTCCTCCACCATCCTACCCCGCACGTCCGTGTAACGAGAACCCCAAGCCAAGTTCGTGGCATTGAAGTCCCCGAGAACAAGCACGGGGAGGGAATGGCTTCCGATGACGACACTCAACTCCGTGAGGGAGTTGTGGAACTCGGCGAGAGTTCGGCTCGGGGAGAAGTAGACTCCCACTACAATGATCTCCCCGAACCGTGCTGCTACGCACCCTTGACCCTTCCTGACACTCTCAAGGGTCGGGGTACCGGCGGCGGCCGACGCAATTATGGTCACTGAGCCGCTAAGGTCCTCCACCCAGTCATCCCTGTTAATCGACCACTGCGCCATGCTCTGGAGCAACAGATCTTGAGCGCAGGGCTAGTGGTTGATGTTCGCCTGGAGAAGGCGTAATGGGGCCGTTACTAGCACTCCATTTCAGCCCCCTCCTGGGCCCCCTGCGAGGGCCCCGCTGCGCAAGTTGCAGCAGTAGCGGCAGCGGCGGCGACAGTGGCGGCGGCTGCGGTGGTGGCGACGGTGGGGGTTTTGACGGTGGTGGCGGAGGGCCTTTCCTTGCCCCTGGCCTTGGCGGGAGTACCGCAGGCCTTGCTCCCTGCCCGGTGATCGGCCGGCCTGCCAGCTGCCGCACATGCGGTGCAGTGCGGCGCGGCGAAGCAAGCCGCGGCCATGTGACCGGGCTGGCCGCAGCGGAAGCATAGGCTACTGCGGTCCACCTCCGAGGTGCACCGGACCGAAACGTGGTGCCCCACATGGCAGCAAAAGCACCTCAGAGGTCTGGGTTCCAGCAGCTTCACCTGCGCCGAGACCCAGCCCACCAAGAGCCTTCGGCCCTCCACAATGGCTTTCGCCGCCGTCACAGGGCAGCTTACCGTTACGGTTCGCATGCCCGACAGATCCGGACGTAAGGTGCCTGCCTTGACCTGCTCGGCAGGGCACCCACCGGTCCTGGCGACGGCGGCCACCACCTCCTCCTCGGTCACCGAGTCGTCCAGACCCAGGATGCGCAGGTCTGCGCTTTTGACGGGCCTGGACACTCGGGCCTCGTCCGCATTTAGGGACGCTCTAAGCTTTTCAGCCAGAGCGTCAGCGGACGAGCCACGGGTTTCGCCAGGGATCTCTAGCACTCGAGCCCCTGTTGCGGTGACTCTAAGCCGGAGGCCCCCGGTGATCCCGAGCTCCCCGAGATCCACCATCGGCTTTGCCTTAGCGAGCACGTCGCGTTATGTCACGCCCCTCTTTTCCGCCTCCGGCTGTAGTGTTATCACTACCGCTGCGGTCTTCGGGGCGCTGAGCCTAGCAGCGCCGCTCCGCTTCTTTTCTCGGCGCTTCCGCTCCCGCTTCCTGGCCTTTTTGGCCGGCCCGGCCTTACGCTCCGCTTCGGAGCCGCCGTCTGCACCCGCCTCGTTACCAGAGGAGCCCAAACGGGCCACCCCGTGACCGGCAGCCACCCCCGGGTGGACTGCGTCCTTCACTGTCTGCTCGGAGGCAGGGTAAGTGCACACTGAGCCCGCCCTTGCGCCTCCGCTGTGCCCTCTGCTTTTCAGAGGGTCACACGGAGCAACGCCCTCTAGGTTCAAGATGGACACCTCCCATGTCAGAATATTAGCCATGTACAGTAACATTCCCCGAGGAATAAGAATCTCTTCCCATTCCTCGGGGAAGGATACTGCCCACGCCCAGGGTGCACCGGCCCAGCAGCTGCTATTCCCTCCAGACGTATCGAGAGGAACCGGCAGCCATCAAGCACACGTGGAGGAATTCTGACAACGCACCCCAAATAGGAGCCTTTTGGCGTCGCGTTGGTCTCTTTTCCATTTCTTTGTATTTAAACATCTTATTAATCGTCTGTATTTTCTACGCGTGGAAGAGCTCGTAGCTAAATAATAACAGCCGGTCGGGTCTATCTTAAGGTTAAGTCGTGCTTGGCTAGGTTGGTCTGTGGATGGGTGACCACCCATTACATACTGAGTTTCCTCCGTGCCTCGGAAAGTACTTTAAGCTGTTGGTCCCAGGTGTTATTTCTAGATCTTTGACAGTCGTTAGGTAGTCAGTGGCCCATAAAGTCTGACAACCAGTCTTACCGAGGGGTATCGTATTACCCAGTATTAACTGGAAGTCGCTCCATATAAAATATTGGTATTTAGCTACATCCAGCTAGACTGGAAGCCGACCCCAACAAAGTTGGGTAAAGGCTAGGCAGATGATGATGATTTACTACGCGTGTTCCAAATATCTCTCTGTCTTAAAACCAACTAAAACGAATCACAAAGCTGGCTTTTTGACAACCAACTCACCAACTGAGCTACATAATGACTCAATCCCCAACACGCATGACGTAGTTCCGATGCTAACACAAGTGATTAAGCTCATTATCCAGAACTACGCCATATTAGTAGCGCAGCTAGCTATCCTACAGCCTAGATACTAGGGGATTTTCGCTTCATTACCTGACCTACAAAATTACTAGGCTAATATCCGCTTGGTGTTCGAACAACGAGTTTTGCTATCTCACTCTGACGTGTGGTATTCGAATCTGATGTCTCTTTCCGTTTCGAAATTGCTTCGAGTTATTTTGTTCGGGTTGGCATCATCAGCCTAAGCTATGGCTGCATAATTGAGCTTCTAAATGATTGCTCCACTCGATGGTTGAAGAGGAAATTACGGTAATGATCACAATTATCAGATGAAAATTCTATCTTAATTTGTTATTATTATAGCTCATGACGACGCTATTACTCAGTAATCATCATCTTGATGCAACCAGCAGGTTATGTAATAAAACAAAACTTTTCGAAACTTTTTTGGAATGCCTCGTTGGTCTAGTGGCCGTAAGCACGACTGCTGAGCATGAGGTCCTCGGTTCGATTCCTAAGTCTGTCAAAGTGTTATTTGGTTTTTTCATCAGGAATCTCTCAGTAGCAGCCACGGAGTTTAGATTTGTGGCCAGCTGATGGCAATAGGCTCGCCCCCTATTACATGGGACTTAAACATAACTGGCGAAATGTGGGTGTACTTTTGGTACACCTCTGCCTAACCCTTCTGGGATTACAGGCGTGATGTTATGGATGCATGTATGTATGACGACGATGCTGTTACTCAATGACCACCATCTTGATGCAACCAGCAGGTTGTGTTATAAAACAATCGATAACTATGATTTTTATAGTAATTACAAAACGAGCTTGAACCGGGGTCCTTCGGCACTGACTTTACATGCACCAGAACGAGTGGCTATTGTGCGGATTAAATTTTCATATAAACGATGTGTTGGTTAATTGAGCATGAAGAAAAATGCAATACGATACAAATTTGTGTTCTAGATTTTAATCTGAAATTTAATGTAGATAGAACAAAATAGTAAGTTTTAAACTTTTACGCATTGCAAAATACTTAGTTCGTTTAGATGCTTTCCATCATTTTTTTTTCTTCAGTATCTTAACTTCAAAAATTCCACTGAACTTCGGAACCTCTACCAAGTGGTAACTTACAACAATACTGCAAGGCAGATGAAGTACAAAACGCTGGCTGACACAGATCTCCTCAGACAAAGTTCAGCAGTTCCGAAGTTCAAAAGTTTAGACCGACGGCCAACCTCCATTAGTGGAAGGTATTGAAAATTTGCATCGCGCATTATTTAGCAGTTGTGGGGAGTGTTTTGCTATTTATAATTCTGCAACTAAAGAAGATTATTTCTTAAAGATTTTAATGAAAAACAGATGATTTGTGCTTGGTCGCTCGACTAGACCCTTATGGTTTAAAAAGCGATTATGTTTTTTTTGCAAAATAAAAAAGTGATGTAACTAATTTCTTTACAAAAAAAAAGCCACAAACTTACCACACCGTACCATACTGACTTGCAGATCAGACTGAGTTCAAAATCACGTCGCACTTTACTTGCGTAGATAATTCACTTGGTTTACTAAAAGTTTTTTTAAGTAATTGAAAACCTTTGTCTTTATTGTGTACAAAAATATATTTAAATTGTTGCAATAATACATTTTATATACAAAGGCGAGTTTACGAAGGTTTTATTACAGCAAACCTCATTTCATTGCGATATTGACATCTGCAAAACAGGATAGATAGTACATTTGTAAATTAAATTAAAACTAATGAGTGCGTTTGGAGGTCCTGAAATGCAGATTTTTGTTTTAAATAAAGCGCTCTCTATTATGTCAAAATGATAACATCTTCACGTGACATTAAATCCTCCAAGACTAAGGGTCTACTAGTTAACACAAGTTGTGCTGGTGGAGAGCGCGTAGCGAGAGGGATGGAAACTTGCGCTGAGCACGTACCTGGAGTACTTGGTTCACGACGATGTAAAGTGGATGGTCCGCATTGTGTAACAAAGTGCTTTTTGATGAAGGAAAGTATTTTTTACTAACAAGAATTTATGTGGTATACTAAAACTAAAAGACTCGACTACTGAATGGTCCCTCCAACACCGAGTGCGAGTGCGGCGCTTTGGATCAAACTATGCCTCACCTGCTGGAGTGTCCCAGGTGTCCGTTTACCTGCACTCTTGACGACCTGAATAGCGCATCTGCCGCTGCAATAAACGTGGCCACCTACTGAGCCCAAACCGTCTAATATAGAAGGAACATCGATACGATAAGAAGAAGAAGAAAAAGACAGAAAAATCACGCTCTATTTTAATTCAGGGTTTACAAGGTAAAATCAACTCCACCTATTGTTGAAGTCGGTTAAAATGTAGCCTATGTTACCCAAGCCGCAATTACGATTCGATTGACACCTTATTCATCAAAATCAGATGAATAGTTTAGGCGCTACGGTGGAACATAAGTAAATACATACATACATAGACTGCTATAATCATAACCCTTCCTTTTGGCTTCGCCGTAGTAGGGTAAAAAGTGGGCTAGGATTCAGGATTTAAGGTTTTAAAGTATACAGTATATAAGAAAGGTGTGGTCATATTTAATCATCAAACTGAACAATTTACCCATAAGAACATCGTCATTGCGAAAAAAAAATCAGTTGACCCATACATTTTTGGATCGAGTATATATTCCAATTTTCTATCACACAGCTAGCATTTTTGTATTCTGGGTCGTCATTGACGACGTGTGATTTCAGGTAACTCAAGTGCAGACTGTGGAAACTGAGTTCATACAATGATCTAACTATAAGATGTTGATGGTTGAATAAGATGGGTGGTGGGAGAGCGCATCGTGCGAGTGATGCAAACTTACGGTAAGCACGTACGTCGTACAGTCAAGAGCATTAATATGTATACACTTAGCAAATTCAAAAGCGATTTTCTCGTGAAATAAGAAAGATAAGCCCTGTTTCGTAATAATTATGACTTCCAAAATACTATGTTCGTGAAAATGTTAATCAATACAGTATTGGAATAATTGATCTTTTTTTTTTAAGTTGCTGCGTGTAAACTACTTGGATAGATCTCGTGACTGTACCTGGACTACTTGGTCTACGACGATGTAAAGTGGATATTCCGCATTGTGTAACTAGGTCCTTTTTTAAGGAAAATTTAGTCTAGGTTTGTAAGGAAGAGACCAGATTTAGGTCAAGATTATTTCTGTTTGCGCTTCTACATTTCAAGTTCGTTTTGAGAATTTGTGAGTGCATAATTATAACTGTAAATAGCTGGAGTTGACGTTAAATACATAAGGAAACCTATAGAAGTGTACCGTATGGGAAATAACCGTAGTGGATTATTTAAGATTTTGTAAAATGTTAAATCTTGATCTGCAGTACAGTGCATCGCGTATGACATTTGTAGTTGAAGACATTTAACTCGCCTAACCAAAGTCAAAATCTCTTTTATAAATGAGCTGTGAAGTTATACCAAACTGTAACTTCTACTATTAGCTTTTACTAGTTTTAACAAAACTCCAGGTGTATTAACAAAATATTTTACACCCTTTTTATGTTTTCGTGACCACTTTGCCATTGTTTAATATTAATAATTCGGTAGGCGTATTTTCCTAGCATGCTTATTAAATTGCGCTTTTAAAGTCACTTTAGAAAAAACGTGACACTCCAAAACTTTCATAAACTCGACCATTTCTTTTTTTGCCCACTAAAAACAATCAAGAGACTTGCCAACATTTTTATTTTAAACAAAAAATGCATGTATTTCATAACGCTAAGGTCTACATTTTTTGCGCTAATGAGAACTGTAATAAACGATGCACCGACATGGAATGTGCAGGGTTGGAAAGGAATTTTAATGTTATGAATATTATGAGGATTTTGTAAATGTTGTAGCTCTACTACGTCAACGGAAATTTAAATTGTGTTTTGTTATTTCAGGTTTAGTGAAACTGTAAAGGATTGTGTCCATTTTTTTTTTAAATTTGTCTCGAGGCTATTTAACGGAGAAAAAAAAACTTGAGGATATTTTTTATCATCTTTTACTAATCTGATATCCATCTATCTGTTCCAGGCTCATCAAAAACTGTGCTGAATGTTAACTTGAAATGGATATTGATGGTAAACTATGGCGGCCAACAATGGAATGAGCGTCCTCAGATTAAGCTTCTTCTCTGCTAGTGAACCACGTTACACAGTGCATGAATCATTATGTTTGTCATTAAGTTTTTTTTGGATCTCTGCTTTTTTCTAACACTTCAAGCACAATCTTATAGGAACGCCCGCTATAACATACTCCAGCGAAATGTGGGTGTACTATTAGGTACACCTCTGCCTAACCCTTCGGAGATTACAGGTGTGATTTTATGTTACGTTCAAGAACACAAAATGTACAAAGGCTAACTTAATACCTTAGGCATGTTCTTTACCATTTTTGTTCTCTCATACCCTGCAAATTCTTCTTTCTTTCTTTATTTCCCAGTTTTGAATCCACTAAGGCACTAGTTCCATAATTCTTTCTGCATTATTCAAGCCATCCCCGTTCCTGCATTCGTGACCTAACATATCTGTATGCAATAAATCAAACGCAGTGGAGTAATACATTAGTGTTTCCGACACTAGTGCATCAGCTAAAGTGGTCTGAGAAATATTTTACTGTGACATGAGAATGTACAATTTTATTGCAGAACGAAGTCGGTTTAGGAATGTTAAGTTTTACTTGCAGTGCGGGCTGTTTTTGTCGTTTAGACGTCCGCATAAGGGATACACCTGGCTGCGGGACTGTTCGAAAGAGATACCGTGGCCCTGGAACACAAAGGGCAAAGAAGGAACATGGATGGGTTTTAGTCAGTACAAGTCTGACACTCCCTTCCGCTCCGCCCAGAGTGGGGGGGTCATTTGATGATTTCCCATCCGAAAAAAAAAAAAAAAAAAAAAAAGGGTTCTGACGTAAGGAGGTGCAAATAAACTTTGATTGAATGTGCTGATTATTTACTTTGGTTCTACAATAGTTTGATCGGTTATTACCAAAGGACACGATGTGGAAATAGATATATAAAGTAGACGTGGCCGGGCGGAGGGACGTAAGCGACTGGCGAGCCGCCGCTGGCGCTTAGTAGCAATTTCATAAAATGCAATTCAGCAATCGCATTAGGGTCGCAAAATTTTTGTTTTTTCAATTTCTCTGCAGCTTTCTTTGGTTAACTTGTGAATTGTCACAAATGATATGAGTTTAAGACCTTTTTTCCTATTAAAACTTGACCCTCCTTTTGGCTTTACCCCATTCCGGTAAAAAAGGGCAAGTTAACTGGCAAATTAAACCGAGTTCAAGGGCTCTTAAAAACCGCTACAATGAACTGATGGTGTTCTGTTTTATTAGTAATATTAGAAAATAAGTAAGTTCCAAAGAAGTTCAGTATACACCCGTATTAATAAAAAAGAGTGAATGAAAATCTGTTAAATTGTTCCCCATATTCTTATGATTTATTCCCGTATTTCTACCTTTTACCTCTCTGGGTCAACAAAGTGGAAATGACCAGACAAAAATGGTAAGTGCACCTTATTGTTTTCCTGTTATTCTCGGAAGCACTCTCACATTATAGGTGAAATTTTCAGGTGGAATTTATTACGACGACGCACGGTCGGTTTTAGAACTTACTATAAACGTGAGTTTATTTATATCTTTTAAATCAAATCGTCACATCACATAACATCACGCCTGTAATCCCCGAAGGGATAGGCAGAGGTGTACCCTAATAGTTCACAGATATTTCGCCAGTTGTATGTGTCTCATGTAATAGGGGGCGGACATATCCTGGATGAGGCTGGCACAAGAACATGGAGTTAGGCACAACCAAAAATACGCCTAAATCCAGCAGTAGGTGAAGTCGGGCTGTGAATGATGATGATGAATAGGGGGCGAGCCTATTGCCATCCACCGAGCACAAGTCCAAACTACATGGTTGCTACTGAGAAATTCCTGATGGAATAACCCAATAACACTTTGCCCGACCTGGGTATCGAACCATGGACCTCATGCTCAGTAGTCGTGGTTGCAACCACTGGACGAACGAAGCACTTGTTTTTACCTACTAGACAAAAGCTTCACCAAATTCACAGCAAATACGTGCTTGGTCACACAATCTAATCTATCCATGTAGTTCAGATTCTAAATTCAACATCTCGCACTTTGTTCAATATTCCTTGACGTTCATAAAACACCCTGTAAACTCTTTTATAACACACTTGTCCGATGCACACGTTACATCAAAAAATATGAGATTTTTACGATATCACAGTTGCTGCATAAAAATGCAAAGCGACGTATGTATTTTAATTTGATGTTTAAAAAATGCTAGCGACAATCTCTGTAAAATGCTTTGTTTTTTTTATTGAGCTACTGGTACAGTGTACTGTCATTTTAAAAACGTGCATGTATTTTGTCATTTTGCGATGATATTTTTGTTGATGTTCGTTTGTTTGGAGTAATTTATACACAGAAGTACGGTAAGTTCTTTTGACATCATTTGCTTTTGTATAGTAAACTTTTTAGAAGGGTTTTTTGGAGTAAGTTTAACAGTGCTGCGACGCTGGAACAGTGTACAGTGTAATATCAACACGAAGAACAAGAATATGGAGTAAGGTACGATAAAATACGGGGTGAAAGGGACACCAAAAACATCAGTTTTCCATACATTTTGACCGTGTAGGTATTGCACATTTGTAGGAAACAGCTGTTTTTTTTTTAAATAAGCGATGTATAATTTCTGTGTGGGGGGCTCTCAATGATGTACTGAATACGTGGTAACCGTTTTCACGTCGGCGTCTCTTCCTCCTCGTATATTGTTATATTATAACTTTACGTCATGACCCAGTGAGATCGTGACTAATAGAACCGGAGTACCAAGACAAGCGAAAATTATTTTTAAAGCATTTTGAATTTCTTCAACGACTTTTCTCCCTGTAGGAGGTTTTTCAGGAGCTTATTTCAATACAATAAACTTTCGATTCCATCACAAACATCCCTTTTTTTTTTTTTTTTTTTTCGGATTGGAAATCATCAAATGACCCCCCCACTCTGGGCGGAGCGGAAGGGAGTGTCAGACTTGTACTGACTAAAACCCATCCATGTTCCTTCTTTGCCCTTTGTGTTCCAGGGCCACGGTGTCTCTTTCGAACATCCCCTCAGCCAGGCACAAATAGATTCGCAACCAAAACATAATTAAACCCAACATTAACAAAAACTGAATATAATAATTAGGTACATTCACAGACAACAATCGTAACATTAAATGAAATTGTCGATGGCCCGTTAAAGTATTAAGGGTGAGCAAACTGGAGAAATTCACTGGGCAAATTGTAAAGCATAGTCGTTATAAAGAATTTATAATGGCTAATTTACCTATTTTAATTCAGCTAAAGCAACAGTAAATTATATGGATGGCCTGTTTGGATTCTTAATTGTTTATTATCTTGCTTAAATGTACCATTGGGGAAGAATTTTGGAGGCCAGTGTATTTTTATTGTTTGGAGAAGAAAATCCGGATATTAGCGTTGAAAGAAAGTAATGTTTTAATCAGCATACAGAAGAAAACACCTGCTTTCGTACTAAGTGAATAAAACAAAATTTCAAGCATTTTACTACATAGTTGATGCCCGTTTTATTCGTTTCCAAACTCCACTGGTTTCCAAAACTGTCATAATCAAAATGTTATTTGTTTTAATACATTATTTAATAATAATTTCCCTTTATTTATTTCTATACAAATCAATTATATTTTTAAATATTCCTTACAAAAAGCAATATAAAAAGATATTTAAAAATATAAAAAATTGTAGCCCACCGGTATCGGGCACAGGGCCCAAGCTACCGGCTTTCCGGGCTTATTTTTTTTTTTTTTATGTCTATTTAGATTTTTCTACACTCAATCTGATAATATTTTCGAAGATCTACAATCGAACAACTCCAGGTTTGTATCTATAATTAAATAGATTTTAATTTCACGATTTCTTTTATGCCATTATCTCGACACGACACCTAAAGAAAATAAAGGGTCACATTGCTACCTACCTGCTTTCATAATTACTTAAGCAGTAATAACCATTTGCATAAAATTTTACTAGCCATTAACCATCTCATATTACTCAAGGCTAAGGATTATGATACCTCATTATGATATTACAGCTAATTAGTATCTGTTACAATGTCTTCGTTTATGTCGCAGGCAATGTGACTAATTAGAAGAGTATCTAGTCTTTTCATGTTTGTATAAAACATGCTTCCTTTTAGGTGAAATCATGCCAATTTACAGGGTGTAAATGGACCCTTCACAAAGGCTCAACCAAGCATTCTGTACATGAAGCTTTAGCCAAAAATTATTGCTGGGAAACAACTTCTTTTTTGGGTGGTGAAAAGTCACGTTTTACGGTAGGACTCAATGTGTCACTCCCAAAACATTGTGCTGATGGGTGCATGGAATAGTACAGGGGTCGTGAAGGTGTTTAAAGTCAAAATCTTACATTCAAAAACGTATTAAAAAAAAAACTTGTGAAATAGTTGGAACTTTGACCCCCAATATCTCCGTAACTAGAAGGTTCCCAGGTATGGTCTAGAACAAAAAACGGATCGCAATTATGGGGAAAACAAGTGCCTCTCGGCTTCGTTAAGGGTCTTGTTACACCCTTTATTTATGTGTTTCACGGTAACTAAGAATCACCTGGTAATATTCATGTCCCTAACGAACAGGTTCATAATCAGCCATAATTATCTCACTGCTTAGTATAATATTCACTGTGTGAAAGAGTGGAAACGTTATGGCTGATTATCGTAATCCACAATGCAGAGACCCAGTACAGTTTGATGGATGTCACATTATTATATCTTCGAATTTTTCGGTCTAGGACAAGCCGGTTTCTTCCAGCATTATGAGAGCACTGATGATGACATTGTTTACATAATTATAGACACCTAGAGCAAACTAACCGACCATGTAGGCAACACCACACTGCGCTTCAGAACACAGATGACTGACGTTGCTCAAAAAGCCGCTAAGCTGAAGTGGGACTAGACTGGCCAAGTCTGCAGCATGCCCAATTAGCTTTGGGCCAAAATAGCCACTTTCTGGAGCCCTGACATAGCCAGAAGTCGTTGCGGTAGACCTCATCGCCTCCTGGCTATGTCAGGGCTCATAGAAGATAGCAGGACAAGCTGGACAAGACAAGCGAACAGTGGTCCACATGGGCCCTGGATCATAAGACCTGGAACTCATGGAGAGAGGTCTTTGCCCAGCAGTGGGATGACGCAGGCTAATAGTATTATTAACAATATCAGACCTAGAACTCTAAAATCGCACTTTCAATGGGTCACCACTACTCAAAAGTTTCTCTACTTCGTATTTCTGAGTAACCACATAAAATAAAAATAAAAAGTATTATGTTTCTCTTATTTACAGTGTTTTATCAAAACACTTAAGTTTAATAAAATATAAATTGCGTTTATTTGAGAACCCCTGATGTGAAGGCATCCTCCAGAGATTGTCAGCTTGCTCTGTCTTTCGCTACATCCATCCAGCGTGATCCAGCTTTACGCACGATCTCGTCCTCCCAGCGAGTGTGTGGTCTTCCTCGTTCTCATTTGAAAACCAGTCCCATCATCTTTTTGGCCCATTGATTTTCATGCAGTCTTGCAACATGGCCGGTCTATTTCCACTTAAGTTTTGTGTAGCCACATAAACTTTACCAAATAACACTCCTTTTTCAACAATATTCCAGTGACATTTACACCTAGAGGGTACTCACCAACAGTATCGTATCCAGTATCAAGTTATATAGCCAGCTTGCACTTTACGCCTTTATGGGGCAATTAAACGTGAGCTGAAAATTTAAGTAGCCACTTGAAGCTGTTTTAGTCGTGCTAAAGTTAGTTTTAAGTAACAGCGAGTTTTTAGATTAATGGTTTGGTGTTTGTGTTTAAAAGGTTTAATAGGATCGGGGGATAGGACCAGTTTTTGAAATGTAAGTGATCCGTGTATCTGATGTATTTTAAAGAACATAATTAAGGTAAGGTATAAGGTTTTTATAAATGTATTAGTTTATTATTTTACAAGATTATTTTGTAAATCTATAGGTCTCAGTTGCCTGACAATAAAATGATTGATTGATTGATAATTATTATTATAATATTATCAGGTCTGCACATTTTAAGTAAACTCATTTATATCTTTCAAGTTTGTTTAACTTCTCATAGATTATGTGGTCAATCACGGAAGATATCCCGTAAGTGAGTACTCTTACGGGATATCTTCCGTGATTGTTCATTATTTTGAGCTCCTGATATTTCGGCGCTATTGCAAGCGCCATGATGGCGGGTTGACCCGCGATCATGACGAATCACGGAAGATATCCCGTAAATGACAGTATAAGTTTTGATTTGTCATATTTAATCATTCTTAGATATTTTTAGAAGAATCAATCATTACGTCGACTACCGTACGTAAAGTCAAAAATTAAAAGCAACTAAACAAATAATTTCCCTGACGTTAAACCTAGAATACCACAGGCATCTCCCCTTAGAAATAAATCAAAAACTAAACTGTTATTACACCTTCAAACCAACACATAATCAATACAGCTAATCAACAGAAAATTAATTAAGCCATAATCCTATAACCTAACTACATGCCACAGGTCAGGTGCAATACATCGCTAACACAATGTAAGCCGCGACCGGTGTCAGATTAGAGTTACGTATACCAGTAATAGATCTGTCCGCATTCCAAGCGTGCCTCTACTGGTCATAGGGTTGTGAGGTCAGTGATCTGCTACGTATATAGATATATAAGTAGATGTTATCGGGCTAGTATTCCCCGGAGGAATTGTGTCTGTATTGTCAGAGTCAAGCGACACGTTTTTGTTTCATTTTATTTCCTTCGCGTGAGTATGTACTGGCCCTTTCTTCTCTCTCTTTTCTTCTACCTTGACCACCCAATGCTGAGAGTATTTTTCTTCCAAATCTCTCCACTTTCAGTGGTTTTCTGTCATGGCTATCCAGTTTCTTCCAGTCACTTTTCTGGTCGCATATCGAAACGTGGCGATTCGGGGCAAGCTCATTTTTTTTTATTTTTCTTTGTTTCTGCGTCTAGCTCGTGGCTAGACGGTAAATAATTCCTCCAATTGGCCGAAAATTTGAAAATGAAAAAAATCAATAGAATTTTACTCTGAGGAATCAAATCTTAGAACCGTACTTCAAAATTGCAACACAGTGCAAATATTGATTTTTTTGTATTGTTTGTGTTGTTAAACGAGACCAAATATGTCTGCTTTGTCGTATTAAAATACGTGAATCATAAGAAATGATGTAATTACAGCGATCTACTTTTAAAACGCTTATAACTTCCAAGTTGTTAAGAAACCGCGATCCGAATTCCACATAATTAACAAAAAAGAAAACTTCCAGCCAGTAACAACGCTTGAAACAAAAATTCGAAAAACGAACTTTGCATGTCTGAAACTTTTCGACACGACGAACAATTTTTTTTCCTAATTCGACGACGCTTCAAAAATTTATATTCTCTAAATAAAAAAGTTACGCGAAAGTATCAAGTGCGTCATACCGTGGAGGTAAAAACACGACATACGTTGTAAAATATGTCGCGTTTAAACAGTACATGAAGTCGTGAGTAAATACTTCACATCTTGATTCGGATACGAGATAATGCAGCGAGAAAATTTTGTCAAACTGCTCATGTTTTCTTGACAAGGTAACCTTTACATTTTCCGTGTCAATAGTACTTCTAATAGTACAGTGAAACATTTACGCGCAACATAAAGAATAACAGCACATGTTGGGTTTTACGTCGTTTTTATACTTAATCGTAAAAGCTTGTTACGTATTTACTGTACCTGAGGTACTTGTTTTGAAAGCTAGAGACGGTAGAATTTTCGAAATAGGGTCAGTTATTTGAGTGCTGCTAAAAGATTATTTTCGCATTAATAACCTGAATAAGGAACGCACAGAACCGGGAAGTGTGACTGAAAAAAGGGAGGGCCTATACCCATCAGTGGGTGATTCTGGGCTGATATGATGATGATGATGAATTAACAAAATTTCAGATAAAACCGAAGGCGTTTTGTGAAAAAAATAAAACTAAAATCATAATTTACGAAATTTTGGCCACATTTAGAATTAATAAAAAAATAAAATAAAATAATTTATTGTCTCATTATGTTTACAAACGTAGATGAAGCTGAACCCCACACTAGAATTCCCTGTGTTGTGGGGTCCAGTCTCTTTCAATCCATATTCAGATGGTACAGTTACAAAGACAGTAGTTTTAGGTAACTAAACTATAATTAAGTTTAACAAAATTTCAGTAGTTTGGGTAGAGTGTGGTGTAGTGGGAAACTACTCACTACACTCACTACACCTACCGTACTACCCTTAGTACGGTAGGTGTAGTGAGTGTAGTGAGTGTAGTGTTGTAGGTGTGGGTGTGTGAGTGCATGTGAGAAGGGTAAGAGTGGTTGCAAGTGTTAGTGTGATACCTACTCGATTACCTATGCGTTTATGACATTATCTATTTAACACGTCCTCTGTTTTTTCATAATAAGGGAGATTGCTTTAGAGCAATTTTTTTTTCTTAGTTTTTAATTGCATGTGTATGTGTTCTCCTGTCATCATTTTAATGTTATGTACATAGTTATTGTGTGAAGTGTTATGGATTTTAAACATATTTTCGATTTTTCTTTCAACAAAAATAACAAACTTCTAAATAATCTTTCATGTCCTATTTCACCCTTTCAGAGGATCGTAAATGCTTCATAAGTACTCGCATTCGTAACAAAACGAACTCTTTTATAAACCATGCTTCTAGATGAAGTGGTATACCCCGTACAGTCAATTTATTAATTAAAGATTTTAATATATTACAAAATTCAAAGAACATTAAACAACTAAAATCTCATCAAATGGACACTTATAGAATTTCCGTTTTCATTCCCTGGTTCTTGGAATAGCACGAACTAAACGAAATGGAATCATATTTATTTCCCATCAACTGCGCGCTCTCGGACTTTCTTAGACGGGCTCGGAAAAATATATTATTATCATTTAAAAGGAAATGCCTCGTTATATTTGTATGAGCGCGGCATTTTAATTAGGTGCTTACATGGGAATCCTGTTCTTGTGGTTAATAGATAGAAAAAATAGGGTATGGGTCGTAACTACAGATCGTACAGGGTGTAAGGGACAGCCCTCAACAAACTGACTGGGTACATTCAGCTCCTTATTTTGAATCACCGGAATTTTATTCCGGAAATTTTTATGTTTTTTTTTTGTAGTCGTTTTTTCGGTTACTATTCCTTTATTTCAATATAAAATTACATTATCTGTATTCAGCACTCCGTTAATGTAAATAATACGGCTAAATTTAAAAAAAAAACAACAATAGATGTTGAAATACTCTAAGGAACGACGCGTGAAATCAGCTGTTCACTTTCTGCCTAGCTACAGAGTTCATCTAACTCGCCATCGTGCTTGCCGTTCGCTACGTGCGTTTTGCCATGGTAACGATACATTGCGTATGAGGAAATAATTCAAATTTATTGGATTCTCATAACTTTCTTGAAATAATTTCTTGTGTCGGTCATCTTAGTATGATATACAGAATTTACCCCATCGGTCTGCGGAGGGCTGTCCCTTACACCCTGTATTTGTTAATATTGATTTTTGGAGGAGCTACATGCTTCGTCGGTTTTGAAGAGAGGTCGTTTTGTCCATTGGCATAAATAACCATCATCATCATTCTCCTGCCCTTATCCCAACTTAGTCAAGGTCGGCGTAGCATGTCTTCTTCTTCCATACTTCTCTATTACTCGTCGTATCAGCAGTCACCTCCTTTCTAGCCATATCCTCATTCACACAGTCCATCTATCGTTTCTTTGGCCTTCCTCTACTCTTATAGTCTTTATTTGCATAAATTAGCAACCAAACCATTAAACAAGACTTAAAAGAAATAACATAAAAATTAAAAACGTTATAAACTTTGAAATTTGATCTGGGGAAAATGGCTGCCGAAAATCAAAAATATTTATTGACATAAGCTGTTTATTTTTTGTAATTTTTTATTCTAAGTTTAAATACCCATTAGCTTTTCATCAAGATTCGTAAGGGGCTGTCCAAGATGACTCCTTAAAGCCATCACTAACGACAATAAATTACATTCCACAACAAAATGAGCATACAGATTGAATTAATGGCCACTTAAGATTATGAATGGCACTTGTATGCACGTTGCGACGATGTCAGGCGCCGAACAAGACTAATAGGACTATTCATCATTCCTAAGACATAGAGACTGTGTTGGAGATAGGGGGATAGTGTTAGGTTATCAGACAAGAAAGAAAGCAATAGTATTTATTTGTCACAGGGACATGACGTGCATCATACAAAATGACAAAAAAAGACAATACCTAAACATACAACGCATAACAAATATTAATAAATTCAACAGGACGGAACAAAAAAAAAGTCACAAGAAAAGATATTCTCACAGACAGAGAGGACATTCGATATTTGAAATGCGAGGATTAGTATTTTTATCAAACAAGATATTCGATATTTGAAATGCAAGGATTTTTTTCTTTATGCGATGGAGGTTCAGACGAAGCTTTCAAGTAACGTACTACCAAGTTCACTGACGGTCGACCACTTTTTAACCTTATTACTAAGGGCATAAGGGTAAAAAGTGGCAGACCGTTAGTGAATTTGGTCTAACGGCTTCATTTTTAAGTAGGAACAAGTGAAATTCATAGACTTTTTGAATAGTATACCTGCGCCTAAACACAGGAAAAATGTATGTCTTTAGACTAACAATAATTGACAAATAAACCTTAAAATTTCTGTTATTTTTGGTATGCATTTGAAAACATGCGCTCAAATCGGTAACACTATTTACTGGTAAGCGATTGCCAGTAAATAGTAAGTAAGTAGTAATATGACTAAAAGAGTGATGAATATAAATGTTGATAGATAGAGAGGGAGAGGAAGACCAAGGAAACGATGATGGATGGAATGTGTGACGGATGATGAAAGAAAAAGATATAAATGATTGCGTGACGGTTGATAGGCAAGAATGGAAGAAAAAAACGTGTTACGCCGACCCCAAGTAACATGGGACAAGAGTAGGAAGACGATGATATTTACTAGGAATCAGAATAAAAAACGTACTAACATGTACCAGTCTCACGACAAGCAGAAACTTCGGAACGCCACCTGCGACAATCCGTACATAGTCCTGCACTAAAAAAAAAGAAATAAACTATCCTACGATTACAACATAACAGTACAAAATTTACCAATCGCGAAACAGGAAAGCTTTACACTTTGAACACTCAAAACGGTTCAGAATTGTAAATCTAATGGCATAACCCCGATTACGGTGACAGCTCGATGGCAGAGCTAACGGTGCGGGAAATGAAACGACATAAACCAATATATGGCCCACTTATCGCCATCCTGGTTCCATGAATTCGCACGTCATTTGTTTTCCGACACTCGTACCGGCCTGCGAAATATATCACTGACATTTTTAAATGTTCCCTCAATTTGGCGGGGGATTTAATATTTTTATGTAAATGACACATTCAAGTGAAGTAAACTAACATTATACATTATTAATTAAAAACTATTAAATAAACTCATGACAAACTACAAAAGGGCATCGAAAAACTAATCTTCAATGCTGTCAGATGTCCCTAAGAGACTGGTGGCGTTGTCACGTTGTTTGGCAACACTTATTCTCTGGCCAAGGACAAAGGCAACCCTTGGGTCACATTAAAGTTGGAGTATAAATTGTTTATGTAATTGCTTGATACTATGATTACATAAATTATCACCCATGGGTATTGGCAAAAAAAAAAAAATGTTTTGAAATTAAACCTAACTTCTTTTCTTTCGACTTTGTTTATATCGCTTAATTTCCTGCCATTCTTCTTTAGTCGCCCGCGTACGTCAATTGGGAGTAGACATGACAGACTTCTAAATTAATACAATAGAAAGCAGAGCATAAGATCAGTAAACAAAGACAAATAGAATTTTATTTTTATTACACACCAAAAAGGTGCGCTTTAGGAGAGGCCCGATGCTAAAATCTTAAGTGCATCTTCTACAGGTAAGCCGAAAAAGTTAACCTTTTAGGTGTTCTTAAAATAATACAATCCACTTAGTAATAAAACGAGAGCTGTTGTAAGGGTTAAGAGACGGGTTTGATGTCAGTTAATTCTCAGCAAACGCTCAAACGCTGAATATTCAGAGGCACTCCGTTACCATGGTAACGGAAGCTGGGACACTTAATCTTGTTACATGTCAAGCATGTCCTAGTTGTGACTTCTCGCTTTTTAAAATGTATTTAAATGGAGACGGTCGTGTGGAATGTGACTGGGTTAAACAGTCATGGTACGAATTAAATGCAACATTTTGAAAGAAGCTTGTTTGGACTTACAATGTTTTGTGGTTAGACATTAAAACTTTTTGGGTAATTTTAGCACTTGGTCAACTAAGTACTAACACATTTTTTATGTGTTATAAAATCGTTATTACTAATATTTTACGGATTATATGCTTCACTTTGACGTAATGTATTTATTCTAAAGTTAATCATTTTATCTGTCCCAAATATACTTAAGTACAGTAGAGACCATAAGTGCATTAGCAGTTTCACAAAACGATCGCATCAAAACAAGTCGCACTTACGACCTTTTTCCATAACAAAAGTTTTGCACACATACACGATCTCGTATATTGCACTCTTTCATAATTATCTAGCCAGAAAGAGTGCGATATAATGATCATTTGCCTTAGTGACAAGCCTGTCATGTCGCGAGT
This sequence comes from Noctua janthe, assembly GCA_910589295.1. NCBI lineage: Eukaryota > Metazoa > Arthropoda > Insecta > Lepidoptera > Noctuidae > Noctua > Noctua janthe. The sequence goes on along the minus strand of OU342556.1, from coordinate 2,021,624 downwards.
ATTAAGTTAGTGATATTTAATTTCAAACTAAAAATTATGTGTCTATCTGGCTTAGCGGTTAACGCTATAGATAAAATGTCTCGCACGGTGTAGCCTGCGTTCGAACCCAAGTGACATTACACTTTTTGTGTTTTAATTATAAATGATACGTTAGACCCGATATGAGATATGTTTTTCTAAATATTAGTTGGAACTTATTATTAACAAAAAAGATGTGAAACAAAATAAACTTCTGGATTGAACAAGGTAGTTAGTTATGACGTTGATAGTTGGTGAACTTTGTTACGAGCGTTTGTGTTATTGTTACGATTAGCGTATTGTTTGATTGTCTTTATTCAAGATGTAAGCTAATATTAGTATTGATGCCAGGGCAAATATTGTAACTTTGCGTAAAAATGGGCTTAATATTTCTCAAATTTCAACTGAAACTGGCTTAAAATGTGTAAGTTATTTTTAAAAATTATAATTATTATGATGATAGTTGTGGTGTGTGATTTTCTTATTATTAAATAAATTGCTAGTTGCAAGTGTGTAATCAAATTTTGTTTTTTTTTAGAAATTCTGTTAGCCGTTGGGTAAAGAGGTTTGAGGAAGAAGGTAGTCTGAAGAGTCGTCTAAGAAGTGAAAGGCCGCCGCTTATTAACCCGACTCAGCGACGTTTTATGGTGGAAGAATATGAAACAAATGGTTTCATTCCAACTATAATGTTTGCAGAGCAATTGGATACTACATTACAGACTGTTCGCCATGCAGTCCATGCTGAAGGTTTACATCATCGGAAGCCAGCTAAAAACCATTTTTGACACAAAAACACAGGGAGGAATGACTATGTTTTGCTCGAGATTATTTAGATTTTAACTGGGAGGTGACTGTATTTTCTGATGAGAAGACTTTCAAGTCTTGCCAAAAAGAAAAATTAATTTATGGCGAAAAGTTAATAAGTAGACCGGGTAACTAAATATTTAGTAATATTATTTTTTTATTAAAAAAAAAAAAATTAAGAAAACAAATTTTAAATTTAATGATCTTAAATTGAGGTTTAGTTTCAATATTCTTTTCGTCAAGAAAATGAACACTTAAGCTATAACTGAATACATTCAATGTGACGTTACATAAAAAAAAAACACGTTCATAAAGTCTAACTCATATATTAGTATTCAATGAACTCTGCTGGATACCTATAATAAGTGGGTATCAACAATTATATTTGTGTTATTAGAATATCCTTTCCGTGTTATGTTATTTTTATTATGAATTGACTAAGTGGGTATACAACAAAAAATCTTATGAACGGTGATAAGAGAACTTTTTTTTGCCTAGGTAGGAATGTGACGTCACAATTCTCTTAAAAGTTTGTTAATTTTATAAATAAATAAAACGAATAAACATTGTTGTTATCATTCAGCATGATTTTTTTATTTCCACCTTCCAACAGCGAAAAGATAAAATAAAAATCAATTAATGAGGTTAAATAATAATACAAGAACTATCTAATATTTAACTTCTTATAAAAAATAAATAATAAGCATGACTACATTATAAATAAATATAAATACCTAACGACTTTCTGCTTAAAATACAAATATTATTAAGGTTTCAAAGAAACAAAAAACATCCACACATTGTAATAACATGGATTCGAACTTAGACTTCATTGATCGTGAACCCATGCTCAGCCCAAACAGCTACCAACCCATGTTAATACTACGCGAATTTTAACAATGCAATGGTAAAAACAGGTCATCACTATGATGTGTATTCTAAATGCAACAGAAATATAATGTTATTTCGCGTAGTGTGACGACAGTTCATTAGTGTGTGTTATGTGTGGAATGTTGAGACATCACTCATACACGCACACGCACACACACTGCTGTATCGCGCTCGCACAGTTCATAGCAATATAATCTTTAGCATGGTAGTGCACTTTTGAGCGTCCACTGTACATTTTCTGTCAGAATCTGTATCAATTTTATTGACGGCTACAGAATTATGTTTTGTCATTTAAGTACGTTCCATGTTTCACAGTCCTAGAATTAAAATAAAATCCATCAGGAAGAGCAGATGCTATGTGCCTCGGTTTTAATATTTGACGCAGAATTGTAAAAAACACATTCAAATGTCGCTCGCCATAAAATTGGCAGTAAATGACTTAACGCCGGCGACGCCATGTTCTGTTTGCTTCGCGAAGTATAAAATAATTTAAAGACTTGCTCAGACGAGGTACTTTTGTTGATCTTGGTTTGGGCGATCCCGTCCCACGGTCTACCGTGCGCTGTCTGTTGCGGAACTTCCGAGCAACTTTATACAGAGTGTTTGGTGAAACGTTTGCCAAATTGACAACGTGATTACTGTCTTTCAGCCTCAATAACCCTATTGGCACGACGCATTTTATAATTTAAATTTTTCTAATATTTAATTTGAAAAATTGTAAAATTCTATATTTAAACTGAAAGTTGATTTCTGTGTTTATTTTAAATTTTGCGATTTTTTATAACGTTACATTATAATGTAAAAAAATAATTAAACAACTTAGATAAGGCACATAGTAGGCATCCTAGGCATCCTATTTTCATCAGTAATGTTCCGGGAGAATTTTGTCCCCAGACAAAACTTCCTCGTCTGCACAGACCTTAACGCGAAGATTTTATTCATATTTTGTTTATGAACGTTTTAAGATTTTTTATTCTGATTAGCTTTGACGGTAAATTCTATATAATTCTGTTGGAATGTGGCACTTAAGTGATAATGGTTTCTGTTTTTCTTTATCGTCTTTGAAATGAGGAATGAGATTGGACTTGACCATGACTCTTGTAATAATAATGTTCTCTTTGATATGTAAGTGACAATTCTGAAGTAATGCCTTATGCTTGGTATCATTTATACCAAAAGATACCTAAACGATTGACTGTATTTTATTACACTGTTGGAATTTCAACTCTGTTTGCTCAGCTAAGCCTTCAAAATGTAACCGTGTACTTTTATACAATATTAGTGAAAACGGATATTTATAATTGTAAATCCAAGAGTTTGAGCAATAATTTTGATAATGGTAGGACCACGCAGTAATTTACCTCGTGGTTCTACTTCTCTTCGTGGTTAAAACAAAACTCTTGTTCTCCACATGAATGTTACCTGTTGGTCATTAAGACGATTTTCACACAGCACCACTCATCCGCGCAGTCGGGCGGTAAAGCAAATCTCACGTCACATTGGCTTGTACGAAATCTATTGATCAGGCAGCAAAGGATATCATACAAGCCAATACAACCACGTACACCACCCGACCGCGCGGACTGGCGGCGCTCACCGCCTCTCCGCGCGGCGCACTGACACGACCGACTGACGGCGGGGTCGCGTAAGAATCGCCTAAGAGATGTCATAAACTTGTCAAGGTCAACACGCTTCATAATCAGATATTTCACAAAGTTTTACTCACAGCGAACCTCTGTTAACGTCATGAAGGTGCCAAATCCAGAATATTCCATTATAGTTCTACCTATCTTCATTTGCGACACGTACACGTGTAAGCGTGTTAATCGTAGGCTGACTCCTTATGAGATAACTACTCATCTTACATACACACTAATTCACCTTGCCATTCAGACGAAGTCATTTCCCAATACACTGGGGTCCTAATCAGGTGTGGTACTTAGTGGTCCAAAATGAATTGCGTCTCGGGGCCAAACCTTGGGTAAAAGGCCTCAAGGCCGTTATAATACAACATTAAGTCCTTACAGGTACACATAATATCCCAAAGGGCGAACACTGAAAGGGATGGCGCCAAGGGAACAGCTGGATGTGTCTGGTTAAATTTCAATTTATTTGCTTGTTTTGTATTGTACTCGCATAATAGGGGGTGAGGATTTGAGATAAGAACTTGAGGTGGATAATGAAATTATAGGAAACTAGCTTTTGCCCGCGCTGTGCTCGCGTCAATTTAGAATTTGACAATTAAACTCTTAACACACTACTTAAGTTTTTATGATAATATAATTCAATAATGATTCGGAAGACACGTGGCGCCATCAATTATCATAAGAACGTTATGATTGTTTTCCTCGGGAATAGTACTTTTTTTTTGGAATAAAAACCTACAGGTTTTTATTCCAAACTCCTGTCGAGATTTGCGCTTAGCAACAAATTCAGGGATTCATTTTTATACTATAGAAGATTATCCATCAGTCAAAGAAAGGTTTTATTTAGCTTCTGCACCCAAAAGGTGATTACAGAACTTCATAGCATACAGCGTTTAACTGTCTGCAAGTAACAGGATGTGTTAATTAAATATTTTTATTATTAAGTGAAAATTGAGGGTTGTTTTTATCGTAGCTTATTTCATTTTTGTAATGGTAACATAACATCCCAAATACATATTGGCTACCGACCCTTTTCCCTTTCATCTCGAACATCAAAAAACATCATCAGCCATTTAAATTAAAATCGCTTTGCAAAAAAAAGAGTAAATTAAAATGTATATTTTAATATGTTGGCCGATAACGCGCGAGTTTGCGTTTGTCCTAACCAAACTTTAATTTGTCCCCAACCATTCCAGATCTGCCTTTGTAATAAGGTGAGTCGGGGATTTTTAAATGTGGATAAGGACTTGATGATAATTATGGGACGAAGTTGTGGCTAAATAATAACAGCCACTTAGGTCGATCTTCAGGTTAAGCTACGCTTGTCTAGGGTGGTCCGTGGGTGGGTGGCCATCCATTACATACCGAGTGGTATGAGTGATCCTCCATGCTTTGGAGAGCACGTTAAGCCATTGGTGCCGGCTGTCATTTTTAGATCTGTGACGGTCGTTACAGGTAGTCAGTGGCCCGAAAGTCTGACAACCAGTCTTACCAAGGGGTTGTGGAGGTCAAATAGGCAGTCGCTCCGTGTAAAATACTGGTATTCAGCTGCATCTGGTTAGACTGGAAGCCTACCCCAACATAGTTGATGATTACTCAAGTTCCCATTTAAATATTTTTTTTTGCCAAGCATTATTTTTAGGACACAGAGAAAAGGCATCCCAGCTAAAATAATAACTTAATTTATCTATTCAATAAATTTGCTGAATATAAAAAATGTAGCGGTGGGGACAAAGTTCTAATTAGTTAAGGCCACTGGAAAAATAATTAGTAATTTTTCCAATGGATTTGACTATTAATTTAAAGAAAAATAATGACAGCGTAAGTAACAGAAAAGGCTAGGCAGATTGTGATGTAAGTAACACCTAGGTATTATGTTTAAAATTTATTTAAAAGGTCATTAAGAGACCTTGTTAAATAAACCTGCCATTATTATCCTTATATTCTCCATGTAAAATACTGGTATTCAGCTGCATCCGGTTAGACTGGAAGCCGACCCCAACATAGTTGGGAAAAAGCTAGGCAGATGATGATTCTCCATGTTACAACGACTATAAATACATAAATGTTATAGCAATTTTTCTTGCAAGCATTTTCATAAAATTAAAACCTTCAACTCCAAAATTATATGAAATTAAATTAAAACCTTCAAGGGTCTTAACAAAAAAATCTTCTTACAACCAACTCTTGCCTAAAACTTTTAAAAAGGTTTCTACATCACGCTCTTGACCACAAAACAAGAGCCTGTGGTTTTCGACCACTTGTGCTTACTTTAATTATTTTTATTTCTCTTATTTCTCTTTGTATAAAAGAGTATCCATTGAGTTTCCTGCCCATTCTTCTCCATACACATCTTCGCTTTGGAATGGGCAACTACAGTACTTTCACTAGTTATTATACAACATTATTTTTAGTATATGCGAAACCTGAATATAGTTTGTTCAGAATAAGTAACTGAATCGATTCCAGTAATTTTCAAACCATGTTATATTTTATCCTAAAAATATTTAAAACAGTTCAAGTTGGACACCGAGCGACACCAAGTAGCTATCGCAATCATTTAGGTACCTACTGCCAAATTATTATTATCAATGAGCTCAAGACGACGACGCTGGAGGGGCTCGCGCGGCAGCGCCGCGTGGTGCCACGTATTTGTGCGGACAACCAGGTAACAAAACAAGATTCTAACTTTGTGATTTTGAAAATTTTGTACATAGATTCTTTAAATAAAAATACTAGACATGTGTTTCTGGGTTCGCTATAATAAAACTAGTGTTATATAGCTTCATATTTTTGTGTTACCACTAAAAAAGTGTCTTTCGTGGTCTAAATAAATAAATGTTTTATGTTTGAGTACTTTTTATTCTTATCCAGTATCTATTAATCCTTGCACAGCAGGACCAGACATCCTATTCGCCCTAAGCTCTGTTATTTAAAGCGAACAGAAGTTGTCATGTAAAGTTATTTACGTCTAACTTTATTGAAAGAGCATTGTTTTAATTTAATATTTTATTTAAGGTAACTTTTGGAATTGTTTTAGTTTCATTTCTCTGATGCAGAAGTTTAAGAAAAGCTTGATGTAATCTTGATTCTATTTCATATTAACTCGTATTTATGCATTTATCAAACTCATTTTTAAAAGCTCTCTATAGGGAAGAATTGACAAGAAACTCCATAGACACTCTTTGAAATCAATCTGCTTCTAGAGCTAAACATAGTTAACATATTATTATTACCCTATATTTCGCCAAAATATAGGTAATATGAAGCATCCTTCAACCTATATTTCGAAATAACAGAGGGACAAGTATATTGCCCCTAACTGAGCAAAATAGCAGCAGTAAGAGAGTTGAATGAACCACCAGAATCACACTGTAGTCGGAATACCAGCCCAAAGTCCATTTGTGAAATAATGATTTTCACTAGCCTCACAAGTGTAGACGACAGTGTCGCAAGTATTGACTTCATTTAGATTATTTATATTTTAATATTATAAACCAATGTTAGGTCGTACAAAATAATTACATAGTAACTGTCGACAGTCGCTCCGTGTAAAAGACTTGTATTGTTTTTTTTTTTATAATATTAACGTTGCCCCACACTAAGAATTACTCCTGTATCCTGGGTGCGTTTACAAACATTTAAACTCACATACACAAACAGCCAGACCCGGAACAACTGCCTGTAGGCCAAACAATCAAAAATATAATAAAATTCAGCAGCTCATTCGATGTTCCTCAAACCAGTATCTGAGAATGAAGTTAGAACGGAGATAATATCATTGAAAAACTCAAATTCTGAAGGATACGATGAGATTAATACGAAAATTATAAAAGCATGCACTATTGAGCTAAGTGCAATTGTAACACATTTAATTAATTTATCTTTCTCACTTGGTACTTTTCCTGAAGCATTAAAATTATCAATTGTTAAACCGCTTTTTAAAAATGGAGTAAAATCTGATGTTAATAATTATCGCCCAATAACATTAATACCTATCTTATCGAAGATATTTGAAAAGTGCATGTACAAAAGATTGATCGAATTTTGTAATAAATTTAACATAATTAAGAAAGACCAGTTCGGCTTCCAAAAAAACAAATCTACAACACTAGCTATTTTCACCCTTATAAAAGATATAATAACGAATATTAATCAAAACCGTCTTACTACAGGTTTGTTCTTTGATTTAACTAAAGCCTTTGACCTAGTGTCTCATGACCTGTTACTACAAAAACTGGAGGCAATTGGAATTAGAGGCATAGTACTTCAGTGGATATCGTCATACCTAAATAACAGACGACAGCGGGTTACCATTACAAAAGTAGATAGAAATAATGACATGATACCACACTCATCCGAACTCAAGTACAACAAGTATGGCGTCCCACAAGGAAGTGTGTTAGGGCCAATTTTATTCCTTTTGTACATAAATTCCATTATTAATATAACCAACCATAAATGTATATTATTTGCTGATGATATTTCAATTATTGTAACAACTGATAGGAAGAATAATACGATTGACGATCATGAGACTGATATTAATAACACTATTGAAAGTCTAATTGAATATCTAAATAGAAATAATTTAACAATTAATCTTAAAAAATCAGTTTATATTCAATTTAATAAATCTAATAATGCTAAATACAATGTTAAAATGAACATACATAAAATTGATGAATCAAACAAAATTTCTAGGTGTAACTTTAGATCAAGACATAAACTGGAAAGCACATATTGATACCGTCTCCAAACGAATAAATAAGTTCGTATATGCAATTAAAAAAGTCAGAAATATAACGAACATTAAAACGGCAATAACGTCATATCATGCATACGTAGAATCGGTGCTCCGCTATGGCTTGATAATGTGGGGTAATAGCACAGATCAAAACAGAGCACAAAAAAAATGCATTAGAGCAATTTACGGACTTCGACCTGACGAATCCTGTAGACCGATATTTAAAAAGCTTGGCTTGTTACCACTACCGTCTCTTTACATATACGAAACATGTATGTTTGTGAGGAAGTATAAGGAATTGTTTAATAATGCAAATGATTTATATCCTCGTAACCGACGAGACCCCCACAGGCTAGTATTGGATGTCCTTCCAAGACTAGCTAAATATAATAAAAGTTGTATATCTATGTGTGTACGTGTTTATAATAAGATACCAAGTAATCTCAAGAATCTAAATATGAGATTATTTAAAAATAAATTGCATGAATGGTTGTGTAGTCATAGTTTTTATAGTGTCAAAGACTTCTTTGACAATAAATGTTAAATATTCTCGTGAAATTTTTGCACGCTTATTACTGTTAAGCAAAAACATGTATGCTCTTTCTTTTTTGTTTTTACCATCTTTTATACCATGTTTTTAAGCAAATAAATATTATTCTATTCTATTCTACAAATATTTGTTCCGTGCGGGAATCGAACCCGCGACACGAAGCGCAGCAGTTAATCGCTCAGCCACTGCGCCAACCGTGCCGTCAAGTATTCGGCTGTATCCGCTTAGACTGGAAGCTGAGACCTATGTAGTTTGGGAAAGACTAGGCAGATGAACAATGAACGTATTAGAAGTTAGCAATACTAACCTACGTATAGTTATATCAACCACTATCTCCCACACCTTTGACGGTACACATTAGGCCCACCTTACCCCATGCCAACATTAGCGCCAAACAAGATGATATATTGCCCACTAATCCGCATTTTGACCTCGTTCCTATAATGACGCCACTTGTACGACCGATATTTGAAAGTTATTGATATCGTGGCGTAGGTTACTACTTAGGTCCTTGAAGACTTTCATCACGGCTAAGAGGGTCTGGACTAAGTGATATTCTTTCAGCGAAAATTTTGATGGAAAAGTCAACCACAAAAAAAAAGCAAAAATTCTATTATGAGGTATGATGCCTAAGTGAAAATGTTATGTACTTGTTATTCTTGTTATGTAGACTTGTAAGATATTATCATTTATGTAAATGAGTAGACGAGTGATTCCCTTGATGGATTTATTGCTACTGAATTACAATTACACGATTACATGCTATGTTGAAGAAATGCAAACCTAAACTACATCTATATGCATTGATGAGTATGACGAACAAACTACACAAAGGTCAATGTACAGCGTAGCTCGTACAGTAGTAAAGTTTAATATAAGTAGTTTTTTTTATCCGAGTATCATCGCGTCAGGGCAGCTAAGAACTCTCTTGACCAAGACACCTTTCAAACAAAAAAATAAACTGAATCATTCCACTAATACGCACATTAAAATAGTTTTGAAAGTTGCCTCTTTTCCTAAGTAAATCCTCGAATTAATCGCAGGACCAAAGAGCTAAAACCGCGCTATTGTCTAAGGCATTGACAAAAGTGTTTAGTTAATCTCGTTGATATCTGAAACAGATTTTCGTTATTAATAATTTTACCGGAGTTTAAATAGATTTGCTCAAACAGTTTCAGATAGAATGTTTTTCTAGGACGCCTTCCTTCCAGTGCGTTTCCACATCAGCTTCGTAAATAGCTTTTGTTAGTAAGTAAACCTACTAAACAAACATCCATCATGTCCAAAATAACAATACAGTAACACGATACGCTGTAACCAGAATCAGGAATTAGCTACATCTGAAACAGAATAATAATTAACTTAAAATGATGTCATTGGCATGCTATTAACAGATTCCCTTGGGACCACTAACGTTACCGAGACCATCAATACATAAGTGGCTTACTCAACGTGTTACGAGCCAATTATAATCACGCTTCGATGCTCAATTATTGGTGACCAGTAATCTATACAGGGTGGAAGGGACAGCGACGCGTAAACGGTTACCACGTACTCTGTACATCATTTTGAACCCCCTTTATATCGAAATTTTTCACCGGTTATTTAAAAAAAAAACAGCTTTTTTATACATTTTGATCGTATAGGTATTGCACTTTTGTAGGAAACAGCAGATTTTTCATCGGTTCAGAATGATGTACTTACTGAGTATGTGGTAACCGTTTTCCTGTCGGTGTCCCTTCCACCCAGGAGTAGGGTTAAGTAAATACCTAAAAAAAAACAATACTAACAATTCTGTTGAAAAATAAATATAAACGACGATAAGAGTATAAATCTATCAAGCTATCGTTAAATCATAGATTAGTCTGTTGAGAAAGTGAAAAGAAAAAAACAAATGAATTCACCTCATTTCTGCTAAAACGCCGTTTTTTTTTTAACTTTTAATTTGTCGGACTATTCGTTTGTAATGCATGAATATAACACTTTTTCTATCCAGCTTGAGTCGACTCTGCGTCTACTAGAGTGGTTACTTGTTTATGCAGTAAGCTAAACAAGCATGGTGGTGGATTCTACTCTGTATCATATCGCAGATGGAACAATCACACACTAGTATTGTAACTACATATTTTTCATTACCTACTCCTACGAATCACAAAAATAAATCCCACTCACGCCCCTTAATTGCCAATATCCTGAAGAAACTCAATAAAGATGGCGGCCAAAATATTTCCACTATTCGTAATCCTATCGGTGCCATCAGCTGAACTGCTAACATTGTTTGTGTGGTTATTAAATTCCCCAGATAGTTTGTGATGTTGAGATAATATTGTAACTAGAATAATATTATTGTATGTACACTGGATAAATATAGGTGAATTCTATTGAATATGAAATATGGTTGTTAGACGTATGTATTTATGGCACTACAGCGTAAAAACTTCATCCTTTGCAATAAATTTATATTTATTTTATTTGACACCGGTAACTCAAGATTGTCATGCTTTCCAGCATAGGCCTCAGAGTATTCCACTGTATTCGGTTATGCGCCTGTCTCATCCAAGTAGTACCAGCTGTTCTTAGGGCGACTTACTAGTGGGCTACTGATGAGCATGAAGACTCGATTTCGAGGTCGGGCAGTGTGCCCCCCATACTTAAGTACAAATGCTGTTTCCATGATAATATTGTAATACCAAATGATTTGAAAAGAGTAATCATGGAGTTTCTTGCCGGTTCTTCTCCATAGGAAACGAAAAACCGGAACCGTGCACCTTTTTGTCGATGTTTTATAAGTGCCCATCGAGGCATATGTGAAATAAAATATTTTGATTTTGTGTTTCGGTTTTCTCAACAGAATTTTTTCATTTTTTTTTTTGTTGATTTTAATGTCTCCCCTCTGGGATTTAAAAATAGCTGGTAAAACGCCTAATTAACCCTTTAGAGAATTACAGAACTGATTTTATGATAACCTCTTACAAATAGAGAGAAAAACTTTTCCTTTAAAGGTAGGAAATTCAAAATAAACCTATCAACGTTCAAAAAACCAAACACGTATAACTCTTTCAATTTGGCATGAAACATTTTTGATCCAACCAGTTAAATTCATAGATGCTTGAAAATACAAGCCTGTACAGAAAAGAGCGTTGCGTGTGATCGGTATAACGTGCCGGAGAAGTGCCATCGCCGCGTCGCGCCAATCCATAGGTGCTAGTTTCACGGAATCAAATCCCGGGAATTTTTCGGGAACAAACGAACTACCGTGTGTAGCTCTAAAAACAGCGATTGGAATATTTTTATTTAAATGTAAATGAGATCGAGATGCCAAAATAATGACTTTCTGGAGCCCTGACACAGACAGAAGGCGAAAGGACAGACCTCGTAGAAGATAGCGGGATGAGCTGGAAATTTGGACAAGACCAGTGGAACAAATTTGCCTTGGTTTGTTATCAGTATCAGAGATGAGCACACACTGTAGCCTAGGGAGGACTTGGCTGTCGAGGTTGATCGCGGTGAAGGTGCAATACTCAGCATCGAACAAGACAGACAGGTATAGAAGTAGAAAGAGCAAGCCTTTGCCCAGCAGTGGTACACGGCTTTAGAATTATGCTTCACCTTCTAAGCGTGTCGAAGGCAATCCAAATTGTGTCGGCCCAGAACTGAGCCACTAGAGTTTGGCACCTTCAGTTGTGTCCATCAGTTCCTGTAATGAACTAACAACAGGACACGCAGGATACTATTTTAAGTGCTCCATCGTTTGTAGAACAGCACCACACTCAGCAGGTTTTCCTTACTGTGGCCAATTTGGGTCCCAAGTCTTTTTAAAGATCTCATAGCTAGGAACTCATGTCAGGTGGGAGATTTTCAGTAGGTGGAACGAATAGGTTTGGTGAGGAGGCACTAGGTACTTCGTCACAGCTTTAGTTACCGCTCAATGTTACTTGATCATGTTACCAATTTACTGACCTTATAGGTTAGTTACATCTGAATCAAGTCATTGCAAATTGATTTGAGGGAAAAACAAGTAGAAAAAGAGAGACAGAGAGTAGATTTCGAGAGCTGTGAGCAGGGTGCGATGGTCTAATTGGTTAAGACGTCCAGTGTACTGAATCGGAAGGTCGCAGGTTCAAACCCTGCTCGCACTAGAATTTTTCTTTCCATGTCAAAACAGAAGTAGAAAAAGGGTAAATCGACGGGGTCATCGATATTAAACCACTTGATGCAAATAATAGGAAGGTGAAATGAAGTTAGATGATGTACCAATAAAATTTGGTCTTACTTAGAAACGACTGTATCCAGTGATAAAATAAATTGTTGTATCTTAGGTATTGGGAGACTTGTAATTTCCTTAAATTTGGAACTCCGTACCGACTATTCTAGATAATAGTATCTATAAAAACAAAGTAATGGATACTTAAATACTTGTAACAGCGCATACGGCGAATTGGACTGGCTTTTAATACAAACTCAGTGATTTTGTGTATTAAGTAGATACAAATCCGAAACACGTGACGTAATCTCTTCATGTAGATAAAATAAGTAGATATTCATCCCGCATTCAAATCCTAACTGATGTTATAAATGTGAAAGTAAGTTTTATTAGCAATGCCTCTGCTTTAAAGACTTTCATAGGCAGTAATGACCTCTTAGTAACAGGTAGCATAGCTCCCTTCCCATAAATATTTAAAACATTTCTAACCGCGTGTCTCATAGCCCTGTTTATGTCTCTGCGTCACCTGCCGCGCTCGACACCTAGATACCTATCGGTAAAGAAAAACGTATTGTTTTTGATCCATATAGAATTCTGGATATATTTTTTTGGATTTTATTTCGCTGTCGATTGGATTGGTTCCTATTCTTTTGTTTTGTTCTTTGTTGATTCATGTTTTCTGCAGTATTGTTTACGTGCAACGAAACTTTTGTTTTTGTTGACAGTGAGCTGTGCTTTAAAACTTGCTGTTTTATTTACACAAAAATTAACTTAGTCAGCGAAACCCCACAGACATGGTATTTATCTATGTCCATACAATGTTAAAACAAAATACGTTTTAGAAAGAGGAGGCAAATGTCCCAACAGTGGGAAAATAGTAGACTGTTTATTTTAATGCTTTATATGTTTAGAGGAGGAGTTAGTAAGTAAATAACAAGTCTGTGAATGTTAACATTAAAAACTTAAGATTATTTTATCTGACATGACACAAAATGGTCGTTACATTTACAATTATTTTTTCCATTAATCAACGGCGACGGTAGGTATTAAAATGTTGACTTGTATTGTGTTCTAGTGATAGCTTCATCATTCAATTTACTAATAACTTATCTTGAATAAACGAGTCTCCAGAGAAATTATTCTTTGCTCATTCATCTTTTTAAAAAAGCTTTGGTGCTAATATCAAGGATCATATTCCGTAACCCATATTGTTTCTTATTTCATCCATACAGGTTACAACACCTCTCATTCGGTACTTGGGTTTCACCCCAGAAGTCTGCGTTACATATTTGCTTTCAGCGATAGATAATTCGATTTTGGCAAGGCAAAAAGTGCCATAAATTAACGGTAAAAGGTTTCAGATACCTTATGGGAAATGTTGAGGAAGAATCATTTTTTGGAACAACATTGTACAAATAAGAATTTGAGAAAAAAAACATGGAATATTGTATTCACAGTGAAGTGACTGGAAACTTCATTTGCCAATATTTCTAGTTACAATACAATTGTTCCTCGCTGCTCATACAACTCGTATACTGCCTCATTGGTCGAGTGGTTGCAAGATCGACTGCTGAGCCTGAGGTCCTTGGTTCGATTCCCGGGTCAGGCAGTGTTATTGGGTTTTTGAATCAGGAATTTCTCAGTAGTAGCCACGGAGTCTGGATTTGTGCCTGGTTGGTGGCAATAGGCTCGGCCCCGATAACATGGAATTTAAAACATAACTGACGAAAGTGGGTGTGCTGTTAAGTACACCTCTACCAAACCATTCGGGGATTACAGGCGTGATGTTATAATGATGATGCTATATTTATTATGATGCATACATAACATATTTTAAAGTAAATTTAATTTAAGAGAAAAATATGTACGAAGATAAATGCTAATATTACGAGGCACAAAACAAGCATGGATAAACAACCATAATTTACAGTATAACATTTTAGGAAACCATAACAGCACCAAAAAGCCTCTACATTCCAAAACCGCAACACGAAATCGATGGAACGTAGCACCACAAGTAATGAGGACCAATGCAGAAGGTTCACTGAATTTTAACTCTTTAGAAATCTTAATCGAGAATATCACCACCTCCCAACTTTTCTTGCAGATGGTGTAAAAGATAATGTAAATAAAGATAGAACAATTGTGTGATGAAAGGGTCCATTTGGAGTATAGACACTGGGAATTCTATTGAAACAGAGTAGCATGAAATATAATATAGAATAGCTGCTCTGTGGCAATAGAATTCCCAGTGAAAACCTTGTAAAGGCCACTTATATCCAGTCCAGTCCTATACATCATCATTCTCCAGGCCTTGTCCCAATTTATTATAATTTATATTATTATGTCTTCTTCTTCCAAACTTATCTATTACTCATCATCTCATCAGACACGTTCTTTCTTGGCAGTCCTGTCCTAAACACTTCAGACAAAAACACACACTCTATTCTCAATGGTGCAGTTTGCTTAACATCAAGAAAATTGAGACAAGTGAAGACAATACTGTCTTCACTTGTCTCAATTACCTACAGCTTTGTGTCACGCATTCTGCTAGCTTTATCTTAACATCTAAAGTCATCATCATTATAATCTGCCTAGCCTTTTCCAACAATGTCGGGGTCAGCTTTTAGTCTTACCCGATGCAGTTGAATACTTTTACATGGAGCGACTGCCTATCTGACAACCCAGTTAGTACTGGGTAATAGAATTCCCCTTGGTAAGACTGTTTGTCAGATTTTCAGGTCACTGTCATCATCTAAAGTCTCAGTAGTTTTTTTTAGTTCGAACCTTCTCCTTTTCAAGTATTATGGAACCCTATCGGCCGTCGAAAGCGCTTTTGAGACCTAATGGGCGCTTTTTCCACTTTACCTGCGTTATTTAGCGCGTCCACCCGGAAAACAGATATAAATGAGACACTTTGCGAAATGTTCTAGCTCAGGGTTCACAGGTTTCAGCAGTATTCTAACTGATAGACGGAATTGTGGTATTTATTTGCAAGGGTCAAATGAATTTATTTTCTTTCTTTCTTTGTGGGTTCGATTTAAAAATGTTTTAAATGAAAACATCACACCTGTATTTCCTTGAAGGGTTAGGCAGAGATGTACCATTAGTAAACCCACATTTCACCAGCTATGTTTAAAGTTCCATGTGACGAGCCTGTTACCATCAACCGGCCACAAATTCATACTCCAGGTTACTACTGAGAAAATCCTAATGGAATAACCAAATCACATTTTGCCTGAGCTGGGCATCGAACACAGGTCTCAGCCTAGTGGTAGTGCTTGCAAACTCTAGACCAACAAAAACATTTTATTGCACCATTCCAAATTGTCGTTTCCTATGTGGAACAGCCAGTAAGAAACTGTACGGTTCAAAATAATCAAATTACAACTTCAAGTACCCATAACTTAAAGTTACGCTCCGACTATTCAAGTCCAACTTTACTTATTTACTTTTTACACAATTCTCCGTTCTGAAGCACTTTCGAATCGTCAGAAGCTACGTTAGAATGTTGGTTCAACTCGAGAACAAGTAACTGAGACTTAGTATCTGCTATGAGTAACTAAGTCTTTATTCTGAGAAGAAAAGCCAGTTTAATGTTGGCATAGGATACTAACCAAACAATTTCAGTCATCGGAGTTTAAAATTTATTAGTCTTGAAATTGAATCTAAACGTTCTTCATCTTTAATGTAATAATGCTGTGGCATATCCTAGAACTAGATAGACAACTTAATGGCTATTAAAGTACGCTTAACGATGCCGAAAGACACTGGCTCTTCCCGTCATTGCGATATTTTTTTTGTTCTAGACCATACCTGGGAACCTTCCAGTTACGGAGATATGGAGGGTCCAACTTTTTCATAACTTTTTATTAAGTTAATGTTATGGCTTTACTTTAAATACTCAATGCATCCATCAGCACAATGTTTTAGTGTGTTACATTGAGTCTTACCGTAAAACGTGATTTTACATTTAAAAAAAAGCCGTTTCGCAGCAAAATTTTTTGCGTAGAGTTGCTTAGTTTCATGTGCAGAATGCTTGGTAGACGGCTACGTGAAGGGTCCGTTTACACCTTATATTATGGCATCTCCTAACTTCGTAGTGAATATAGCTAAGCACACTAACATCCGCCTGAGGTTTCCCATACAAACAAGCGCGGTTCGGCACATCTGTAGTGTACCGTGGTTCATAGATAACTACAACGTGTACAAATTCAATATAGTCTACCTTTAATCTCCACTCCCTTTTGTGAAAATTGAAAACCAGCGCTGTGCTGTGAACCCCAAATAGCACAGTATCATGCTAAGTAGTGTGTAGTGTCGTAGTCATGACGTGCAAGCTGTCAACTTTTCTTGTTCCGGCCTGTTGTATTTATAAATATTTGTTATGCGTCGTATGTTCATTGTATTTTGTATGCACGTCTTGTCCCTGCGACAAATTAATATTTTTTCTTTCTTTCTTTGTCTTCACACTGACAGACCGACCTGTCTCCCAGCAATGGACACAACACTGTAGGCTGATTTGCCAATATGTTGAAGTTGAAAGAGCCAGTAGCTTCTACTTAAACTATTCAAACTACCATAGCTCCAAAGTCTGGTTGGAATGAATAACTCCTCTGTGAACTCACATTTATGATGATAGCCCCTACTCTGGTCAAGAAGTTCATCAAAAGTCTGAAAAACGTACCGCGGTGCTTAAAAATCCGCCCGGACTTCAAACAGTAAAGGAACAAAACTCACTTTTTGGTACCTTCTGAAGTCTACTCGAACTTGGTATCGTACTGAATTTTAACCGGTACCCTTATATTTTTATCGACAGATTTGATTCAACCCGATTATGCTCACGGTCAATCTCTTTTAGAAATTTAATATTAGATTTAGTATATTTAACATGAATAATAGGTAATAATTATGCCAACTACATTGCACTTGCTAGCGTAATGAGGTTGTACTTTAGGTACAGTATTGCCTAACCCTTCGGAGAATTACAGGCGTGATGTTATGTTACGTATTAATTAAACTAACTCCAATTTTTTTTCAATATTATTTATTTATTTATTTAAGGACAACCAATAAAGCATACACCAAAATACATGTTACGGTACTCGTATTATTTTTACATTTTATACATACAAAGAACACACAGGAAATGCAGTTACAAAACAGATTTAACTTACTTACAGTAGACCTCAAAAGTGCAGTACCATGCTAAAGATTACATTGCTATGAACTGTGCGAGCGCGATACAGCAGTGTGTGTGCGTGTGCGTGTATGAGTGATGTCTCAACATTCTACACATAACACACACTAATGAACTGTCGTCACACTACGCGAAATAGCATTATATTTCTGTTGCATTTAGAATACACATCATAGTGATGACCTGTTCTTACCATTGCATTGTTAAAATTCGCGTAGTATTAACATGGTTTGGTAGCTGTTTGGGCTGAGCATGGGTTCACGATCAATGAAGTCCAAGTTCGAATCCATGTTATTACAATGTGTGGCTGTTTTTTGTTTCTTTGAAACCTTAATTATATTTGTATTTTAAGCAGAAAGTCGTTAGGTATTTATGTTTATTTATAATATAGTCATGCTTATTATTTATTTTTTATAAGAAGTTAAATATTAGATAGATAATACAATATATTATTTAACCTCATTAATTGATTTTTATTTTATGTTTTCGGTGTTGGAAGGTGGAAATAAAAAAATCATGCTGAATGATAACAAAAATGTTTATTCGTTTTATTTATTTATAAAATTAACAAACTTTTATGAGAATGTGACGTCACATTCCTATCTAGGCAAAAAAAAGTTCTCTTATCACCGTTCATAAGATTTTTTGTTGTGTACCCACTTAGTCAATTCATAATAAGAATAACATAACACGGAAAGGATATTCTAATAAAACAAATATAATTGTTGATACCCGCTTATTATAGGTATCAGTATTCAGCAGAGTTAATTGAATACTAATATAAGAGTTAGACTTTATGAACGTGTTTTTTTAATGTAACGTCACATTGAATGTATTGAGGTTATAGCTTAAGTGTTCATTTTCTTGACGAAAAGAATATTGAAACTAAACCCCAATTTAAGATCATTAAATTTAAAATTTATTTCTTAATTTTTTTTATTTTTATTTACGGTTATGTTAATATTACTAAATATTTAGTTACCCGGTCTACTTATTAAATTAAGTATTATTATTTTTTCGCCATAAATTAAGACTTCCTTTTGGCAAGACTTGAAAGTCTTCTCGTCAGAAAATACAGTCACCTCCCAGTTAAAATGTAAATAATCTCGAGCAAAACGTAGTCTTTCCTCCCTGTGTTTTTGTGTCAAAAATGGTTTTTAGCTGGCTTCCGATGATGTAAACCTTCAGCATGGAATGCATGGCGAACGGTCTGTAACGTAGTATCCAATTGCTCTGCAAACATTATAGTTGGAATGAAACCATTTGTTTCATATTCTTCCACCATAAAACGTCGCTGAGTCGGGTTAATAAGCGGCGGCCTTTCACTTCTTAGACGACTCTTCAGACTACCTTCTTCCTCAAACCTCTTTACCCAACGGCTAACAGAATTTCTAAAAAAAACAAAATATGATTACACACTTGCAACTAGCAATTTATTTAATAATAAGAAAATCACACACCACAACTATCATCATAATAATTATAATTATTAAAAATAACTTACACATTTTAAGCCAGTTTCAGTTGAAATTTGAGAAATATTAAGCCCATTTTTACGCAAAGTGACAATATTTGCCCTGTCATCAATACTAATATTAGCTTGCATCTTGAATAAAGACAATCAAACAATACGCTAATCGTAATAATAACACAAACGCTCGAAACAAAGTTCACCAACTAACAACATCATAACTAACTACTTTGTTCAATCCAGAAGTTTATTTTGTTTCACATTCACCCTCATCTTTTTTGTTAATAATAAGTTCCAACTAATATTTAGAAAAACATATCTCATCGGGTCTAACGTATCATTTATAATTAAAACACAAAAAGTGTAATGTCACTTGGGTTCGAACCCAGACTATACTGTGCGAGACATTTTATCTATAGCGTTAACCGCTAAGCCAGATAGACACATAATTGTTTGTTTGAAATTAAATATCACTAACTTAATACTCCGTCGCGACATGACAGGCTTGTCACTAAGGCAAATGATCATTATATCGCACTCTTTCTGACTAGATAATTATGAAAGAGAGCGATATACGAGATCGTGTATGTGTGCAAAATGTTTGTTATGGAAAAAGGTCGTAAGTGCGACTTGTTTTGATGCGATCGTTTTGTGAAACTGCTACTGCACTTATGGTCTCTACTGTACATAAATACTCAAGAGAGTTAGCAGATTCGTCTCTGAACTAAGTTGTTGTAGTTTTTCTTGTTTATCTCTCTTAACTTTATAAAGTTTAATATATGTATGTATATAAGTATTTATTCTTATATGTATTAGTAATAAAAATTTTCTAGTCTTTTTTTTCTGTTATTGCACCTACTGTATATTGTCTCTGCATCACCCTAAGGTAGACAGGGTAGGTGGTAGAAAATGCCTATGGCATTAAGTCCGCCTTTGTACAGTTTTTACTTGTGCATAAAGTGTTAATAAATAAATAAATACAGTTAATTGTTACATAAATCCGACGTACAAATATAAATGAAAACTTACTAATTAATGCTAGATTGGTTCGATTAATTCAATCAATTTTGTTCGACGTTATGCCAGTCAATAAAAATGACATTTTTTATTTACGGTCATAACCACGTGGTTCTACGCACAGTTTAATCTATTTCTGCTCTGAGTAACCTGCCCTTTTCCTAGTTACAAGTTCAATTAATCCAACTAATACTACATGCTTGAGGTTTCAAGTACATAGTGTATTTCTATTACTCCCACCGCCTTCTTTAATCGAATAAGTTATTTGAATATCTCAACGCAAACAATGTGGTAGGCCCAACAATAATACAATGTATAGGTATCTAGAAAATATTGACTGAAATAATAAATGTTATCGTCATGTGAGAATTCAATTTGGTATGAATTTAGACGAGAAAGCTCGTTTTTTGTTGGCGCAAATTGAAAATATGAATATTCTTCTTTGAAATGAAGGATAAATTGAAATATTAATATGAATGGTCTCTTTTGGTGTAAATAAAATTGAAAAAGGATCTTGTGTATAGCATTAACACCACCTAAATGGATTTCAGATACGTAATTTAAAAGTAAATAATAAAAAACTGTTAAATAATAAAAAAATAAATAAATAATAAAAAACTGAACCGACTTTCGGTATCTCGGTTCACTCGTGCAAAGCGATGGCGAAATAGATCGTAGTGTAAAGCACAGAATTAACACGGGATGGATGAAATGGCGGCAGGTCACGGGAACAATCTGCGACTCCCGCATTCCCCTTAAACTTAAGGGGAAGATTTATAAAACAATGGTTAGACCTGCTGTCTTGTATGGATCAGAATGTTGGGCCACAAAAGGGATGAATGAAAGGCATTTGCATGTGGCGGAGATGAGAATGCTAAGGGCGATGTGTGGTGTTACGCGAATGGATAAAATAAGAAATGAGTATATAAGAGGAAGTTTGAAAGTGGCGCCGGTGACTGAAAAGTTGTGTGGTAATCGGTTGTCATGGTATGGGCATGTGATGCGGAGGAATGAGGGAAATGTTGTGAGGAAAGTTTTGAGTATGAATGTGAATGGGTATGTGAGTAGAGGAAGACCAAAGAAACGATGGATGGACTGTGTAAAGAATGATATGGCAAGAAAGGAGGTGTCTGGCGAGATGACGAGTAATAGAGAAGTATGGAAGAAGAAGACATGCTGCGCCGACCCCAAATGAATTGGGATAAGGGCAAGAGAATGATGATGATGATGAATAAAAAAGTCTTTAACGTAGTATTTTTGATAAAATGGTAACGGTTGACATAATATTAAAGAAAATGATAGTGTTACTAGCTTTTGCCCGTGGCTTCGCTCGCATTAATTTAGAATTTGACAATCAATTCGGGTTGTACTCTGCTTGTAATAATTATAATTCAATCATGATTCGAATGACACGTGGCGCCATCTATTATCATAAGAACGTTATTGTTGTTTTCCCCGGGAACAGTACTTTTTTCCGGGATGAAAGGTACCCTATGTCCGTTTCTGTACACCTTACAACGTATATGCAAAATTTCAGGATGATCGGTTCAGTGGTTTAGGCGCGAAAAGGTAACAAACAAACTTACTTTCACATTTATTATATTAGTAAGATAAGGAAGTAAGGAAGTAAGGAAGTAAGGAAGTAAGGAAGTAAGGAAGTAAGGAAGTAAGGAAGTAAGGAAGTAAGGAAGTAAGGAAGTAAGGAAGTAAGGAAGTAAGTTAGTAAGTAAGGAAATAAGGTATTAAGGAAGTAAGGAATTAAGGAAGTATGGAAGTAATAAGGATAAGGATTTCAATCTCTCTTCATTCTTTTCTCTATTATTAATATTAATTAACGAATTACCAACTTTTGAATACTAATAAATCATCATCTTCCTGCCCTTGTCCCATGTTATTTGGGGTCGGCGCATCACGTTTTTTTTTGCTTCCAGTCTCCCCTGTATTAAATAAAGTTCATAAATCAGTCATGTGATGAACAGCCACTTCTTTCAGATCATAACTAACGTTTCCTTCTGAGAGTGAGTTACTGAAAAATAAAGATTCACTTTTGCTGATCCGGGAATTTAATCCAGGAACTCATGTGCAACTATCGTTCTTGCGACCGCTAGACCGATGAGGAGCCATTTACTGTTACTGTTAGCCTGTATCATCCCGCTACTGGGCAAAGGCCTCTCCCCAATTACTTCCAATTTCTTCGATCCAGGGTCAATGTGCCTCACTGGTCGTTGGTTTTGTCCAGCTCGTCCCGCCATCTCCTGCGAGGTCTACCGCGTCGCTTTCTGGCTGTGTCAGGGCTCCACATCGTGGTTATATTGGCCCACAGCTCGTCGGGCATGCGGCAGACATTGCCAGCCCAGTCCCACTTTAGCTTAGCAGCGTTTTGATCAACGTCAGTAATTTTTGTTTTGGACTGCTGTGTGGTGTTGCATACAGTAGTCTCGACGAAGCGGTCGGTAAACTTTCTTTTTCAAAAATATTTGAATAGTATTGTCTCGCTTACTGAAAATTGTTCATCCGGGAAGTGTGAGCACACTTTTTTTTCAGTGTAATCTCTTTTTAAACCTAAGTAGAAAAGACACATCTAAAGATAAAAATGTTCGCTTAATATATTCCTCCATTAACCTAACACACCGTATAAACTCGATCGAAACTATAAAGCCCCTTAATCACCACTCAGAAGACCACACTTTTAGTGTCAGCCAAAACTACCAGCTGCCTCAGCCATTGTGCAAATGCAACTGACGTTTGTGGTTCATATAGAATCAGAATCCAATTTCCATCGACACGCTACCGACGGCCGGATTGTGGTGGAGCAAATACCTACGATTCATCGGACGGGAGCACAGCTAAGGGGAATTTTGGAAGATGAAAGATGTGACGGGAAATTCTTGAGGGGTGTTTTTGATTGTTGAATAATGTTATGAAAAAAAAATACTCTTAGTACCACCGAACCGGAGACGATAGATGTGTTGAGAATCACCAATAGAATTTCGTTATTTATACTTCTCGTCTCCGCTCAGTTTTAGTGGAAACGCTTGAGCAGAGAGGAGAAGAGTCTCGTATTTGTATAAGGCCAGCCTCCGCATTCGGCGGCAGCGCACAGCGGAGACGAAAAGAGACGTGAGCGGCGTGTGATGAGTGGTGTGCGGCGAGGGGTCTGCGGCGGTTGATAAACTGGGCATAATTAACTTTTGCTCACATCTCTTCTCCGGTCTAACCAGTACGCATCTTCCCACAGCTTCGGTGGAAACACCCTAACCTCTAAGCATCTTCTTTCCTGTCTGTTTTACACGTCTACGTTTTGGTGGAGTTCGGGCCTAATCTGTTGTCTCTAGAAGTAGCTTACGATTTTGTTCGTCTATCGTAAGTATTTTTAAATGTTCATGACATTAGGATAACTATAATATTCGATACTCCGATATGTCTAAAAAGAAGAGTATTCAACAGTAGAAACAACAGCAAAAAAAAACCATTTTTGCCTATACAGGGTGCAAATAGACCCTTCACGAAGCCGTCAACCAAGCATTCTGTACTAAAACTAACCCCACTAACTTTACGCAAAAAATATTGATGGGAAACGACTTTTTTTTGGGGTAAAAAATCACGGTTTTACGGTAGGATTCGATGGAAAGCACTCAAAGCATCATGCTGATGGATGGATTGAATAGTACGGGGGTCGTGGAGGTGTTTAAAGTAACAATATTACATTAAAAACAAGTATTAAAAAAAACTTATGAAAAAGTTATTATTATTATTATTATTTATTATTTATTATTTATTTATTATTCCTTAACACATACATTTGTTTTAACAGGTAAGACCCAAGCTAACAACGTTGTCTTAAATTGCAAAAATCCAGTCCTAAGTAACGGGACTGGGTAGAGGCACAAGTTAAACAGCAGACAACATACCAAGTGCCACCCTCTGGAATTCCGCCAAAGAGCAAGAAAATATGTCCAATCGCCGAGAGACACTATTAAGCATTCTTAATGCACACAATACAGGCGCAAACTTTAATAAGTTTGTACGGGTTGCCGGAACCTTAAAAGGCCCCCTCCCTCGGTCCTAACCGTAGCGTCCTGCTTGGAACAAGCAATCCCAACGATTCCAGTATTTGTGGATTATTTAGCATACCACGAAAAACCATAAAAACATATTTTACGAGAGCGAGGTTGCGCCTTACTTCCAACTTATAGTACCCAACCAAGAAGTTGGAAGTTTGACCCCAATATCTCCGCAACTAGAAGGTTCCCAGGTATGGTCTAGAACAAAAAAAAGATCCCAAAGACGGGGAGAACAAGTGCGTTTCGGCTTCGTTATGGGTCTATTTACACCCTTTATTAATTACAAAATACCACCCCGTCGCAGTTATTTTGCAGGGCATAGACCTCTAGTGATTAAGAGAACGTACAAGCAATTATCACAAAGCACACATACACACTAAAAATTTAAAATCATATTTCAGTAAAACATTATACTTGTACAAAGAAAACTTATATTTACGGTACCCACATTTAGACTCAACCTGCGTACGAGGACTACGAGGGATATCGCCTGAACAATATAGAATAAAAAAGCACAAAAAAATACGCTTTCTATAAAAGAACGCTCTTGAATTTTCTTTGTGTATTTGAAATTGTGGAGTGAGACTGAAAATTGGATTTTTGAATATTTTATTCAGATACCCGATTGTTTTCAGCTACATGATTGCTTTCGTTCACGTGTTTGAGTTTGGTTTAGGACTTTTATTTAAATAAAGATAGGTTCATAGGCTGACCTAGGTAGGTGAAATTAAGGTCTTTGATTGATTGATCCCAAGTCTAAATACAAAGGTATAAATAGCTGCAAAATATATGTTCATTTCACATTATAAGTAACTATTTAAAAACAAAGAAGGACATCCTAAACCGCTAAAAGAATAATTAACGATTTTTAAATAAAGAAGGCACAAAAATACGTCTGAAGCGTGTATGTGTGATTCTTCCCCTATAAAAAATATACAAATATACGCTGAGACACTTATAAATTAATTTTCAATCGTCAGCCTAAACACAAAATTTGAAGATCCTAACTTCATAACTGACGGAATTTCATATAAACTTTAATCCCTTATTCCCTTATTCCCTTCCATTAGGGGTGGAATTTCCAAAAATCCTTTCTTAGTGGATACTTATTCTCTACAAACAACACACCCTCCAAGTTTCATTTCTTTAGGAAGAGCGGTTTGTGCTGTGTGTTGATATATAACCCAGTCAGTCAGTCAGTTTACCATTTTATATAAATAGATGTCGAACTAAGAACCTTCTCCTTTTTTTTCGTCGGTTAAAAAGTAGTAAACCTTTGTACAATACTGTGTAATTTTTGACACTGTGAAATCCCCAATCAGAAATAAACAAATAATTTTATCCACAAAGAATAACTACATAGTTCTTCCAGAAATTAATTTAAAACAAGATACTTTTCTGTATTCCTTGCTTTATTTATTCCTTATTAAAATTGCGTAATATAAAACTGTCAAGCCAAAGTTTAAAGGCGTCGCGAGTCAGCACAGACTAAAAAAGGAAACTACTTTCACCCTTTATGGCACCAAGTTTATAATAAAAAATCTTAATAATGCGACGGCGACGTTTATTTACTCGACTCCTTGCTACATAATGAGAAGTTAGCTGCAAAGGAACAGGAGACCAGCGGCCATTCTTCATGGTTAATGACGAAATATTGCCACGGCTTATTTTGTTGGTCTAGTAGCGGCACGCGACGCTGTCTGGAAAATAGACTGATTTTTTTTGCAAATAAATTATTTCTGGGATCTAATGGATTACTGCGCTGCTTGAAATTCAGAATTTTATTTTTAGGGGGGATTTTGTTCAATATTATTTTTTTTACTTAGGCTGTTGATCGGTTAAGATTTTAATATACGTAAAATAACATAATAATATGACTGTATTGTACAAACCATTTTTTTACAAAAAGTCTTTCAAATTGTCATCATAATTATTTCCTCTTACACAAACTACTAATATACCGGGTGTAAACAGACCCTTCACATAGCCGTCAACCAAGCATTCTGTACATCAAACTAAGTAACTTTACGCCTAAATTATTGCTGGGAATCGACTTTTTTTTGGGGTGATAAATCACGTTTTACGGTACGACTCGATGGAAAGCACTCAAAGCATTGTGCTGATGAATGGATTGAATAGTACGGAGGTTGTGGAGGTGTGTAAAGTAAAAATCTTACACTAAAAAGATGTATTTAAAAAAAAAACTTGTTGGAACTTTGACCCCAATATCTCCGTAACTAGAAGGTTCCCGGGTATGGTTTAAAACAAAAAAATGATCGCAAAGACGGGGAGAACAAGTGCCTTTCGGATAAAATGTTTATTTTACTACAATGTTGTAATCTTGTAACGTCACAAAGAAAAAAAAAGTAACATCGATCAAACAAACAAACACACAGTCATAGTTCAAAACACACATACAACTCCGTCACGTACACGTCACGTACATAATGCGCCCCCAAGACTGTACGCAGAATAAATTGCACGGAATAAAGTCCGCGATATCCAACACGTACATGATTACCATACGTAAATATTGTAATCGGAATGAATGAGATGTGTTATGACTTAGAGTAACAATTCTGAGCTTTGAGTTTACAAAGTGGAAGTGAGTATGAAATAAAGCTGAAGTTGAATGGTTTTGATTGTAAAGTGTACTTTGGGGACGTTAAAAATATAGAACTCACGACTTTTTCTGATAGGGGTAGGCAAAACTATAGGAAAGCCACCGGCTACCATCATTACGTACTCTTTTTACCCACCTACGGCGAAGCCAAAAGGAAGGGTTATGATTTTAGCAGTCTATGTATGTATGTTTGTATTTACGTAATACGTAACATACTATGTTCCTCCGTAGCGATTATAGTATTCATCTGATTTTGATGAAAAAAGGTTTTAATGGATTGGTTATTATGGCCCGGGTAAAATAGACTGTATGCTGGTAAATAATAGCACCATCCCATATCTTCCCGTGGGTGTCGTAAGAGGCGACTAAGGGACTTACCAGAGAATGGGCAGCAGCGTTCTCTGTGTGTATTTTTTTTTTTTTTAACAATTATTCTGCGATCGCAAACCCGCACGCCAAGTGTGGCGATTACAGCAAAACTCCCCCTTTGGGGGAGGCCTATGTCCAGCAGTGGACGTCTTTCGGCTGAAATGATGATGATGATGAAAATAGACTACATTTGAACCGACTTCAATTTTTTACGACAACATTAAGAGGAGTCGATTTTACCTTGTAAACCCTGAATTTAATTAGAGCGTGATTTTTCTCTAATAGTCGGGTTTTTTGGTGGCAGTATAGCACACACATTCTTGTTGGTTCATCCACGTTCATACCTTCATCTTACCTAAACTTTTTTAAAGAAGGTCAGTAACTCAGTATCCTTCAAGGGCGTCACAATAAGTGTATCTGTTCCCCCTGTTACAATCCTTTATTTAAATTGCAATGTATGCGTGTTTCTTTAGATCAAATCTTGGAACTGAATTTTAAAACAATTATCCCCAACCGATAGCGCTGAAATTTTGCATACGTGTTTAGTTTGGATGACAATGCATGGTTAGCTAAGTGACTACTTTCGAAATCCATTTGGCGGACTACCAAAGATGGCGGAATAGTTTTTTTTTATGCACCTCCATATTATGGGCATCAATTGAAAAGGTTTGCTAAGAATACGAAAAAAAAATGGCGCTACGCCTATATTTAAAAGCTTATTTTATAATCTTGTAATGTGAACTAATTCACATAAAATTAAAAACAAATTATAGTTT
Source organism: Noctua janthe (assembly GCA_910589295.1). Lineage (NCBI taxonomy): Eukaryota > Metazoa > Arthropoda > Insecta > Lepidoptera > Noctuidae > Noctua > Noctua janthe. Next base: position 1,993,244 of record OU342556.1, on the reverse strand, counting down.
ATTTTGCGAGATAATTGCGTAAAACGCTTAAAATTTTACCTTGATAATTGAACAACATTCATTACTTTATTCATTATTAACTATGCCAAGGTGACAATTTTTCAAACACAATTAGAATAGAATAGAATAGAATAGGTCTTTATTTGCTTAGAATGTAGGTGCATAAAAATAAGTTGTTAAATTATATAATAGGATCCGAGTACATTCTGCCTTAATACAGCATGCAAATGTGATACAAACTAAAGATATTACAAAAAATTATCATTTAAGAAATCATGCACAGAATAATAGCATTTATCCACAAGAAACTCTGAGAAACGTTTTTTAATTATGAAGCGAAGATGTTACTATTTCCTTTATAATCCTTCTTGAAGTGATTGAAAGTGTGTTACGCAATCGGTGTGTTGGTTCAACTGACAGCCGGATGAAATCCTAAAACGGAACAGGACTAAAAACAATTACCGATTTTAGGCAAAAAAGAGGAAGTTAAAAAGTTCGCAATTAATTCTGTCAGACATTTCAGCGAGACAATTAACTTTGTTTAATTATTCACAGATTTGAAGAAAAGGAAAATGCATCATCCGCTTTCTGATTTTAGCAAAGTTGTTAAAGAGTACTGAAGAGGGTTAATAGGACTTCTAAATGCTTACCAAACTAATTTAATTATCTATATTAACAGTCATTAGTCATTTTTAATGTTAATTTAATTTAAATCTTTGTTTTCAATTGATATTATTTCCATTTACACATATAATAAATAATTAAGCCTTTTTATTTCCTTAATAAAATTCAATTTACAATTATATTATGATTAAAAGCATGCAATTTATGTATCAATAAAATTTAAAATAAAACAAAATTCTTTTCAATAACTTTTAGGTAAAAAATCCATGACAAAATTTAATTTAATTGACTTTAATAATTAAATTTATTTATTTATTAGGGACTTCTCTATAGAGTAAATGCCTCCTCCATTTTCCTCCACATAGTTCTGTCACTCGCTTTTTTCAGTCCATTAATTTCCCGCATCTTTCAAAATTTCATCTATTAACTTTATGCTCGTCTAAATTGTTTCCTTGGAAGATGCGTAGGCCTTTAGTGTGGGACGCAACATGTGTCGATATTGCCATCACGTCTTCCAATCTCATCGTGCTGTGCTGGCACTGCCGCTGCGGTTACGGAAAACCTAAAGCGGCGTAAATAGATTTGTTCCCTGTTGATAATAATAGATTCTCCCACACACCGAACGTGTGATACTCTAGAAATGTGGGTGTCCTTCCCACACCTTCGAGAAAATACAGGCGAGATGTTATATTGTCATGTTATTTCTAGGTAGACTCTAAATTAAATTAATCCTTAGTTTCCAACATACTTATTTATTCGTGTCGATACAAAATAGCTATACGAAAATAGCTTGCGTCAGTTTTAAAGCACAATATAAAAAAGAAAGAGAACTAGACAAAAGAGAAACCGGTAAAAAGAAAGAAATAAAATAAAAAGGAGAAATCGGTAACGTTTTTCTCAGAAAAAAGTCGCAAGTTATCGATTTACGTGCCCTCTAAATATAATTTTATTACTACTATAGTTCATTCTGACATCAGAACAAAATACTGTTCCAAAGTTATTTACAATAGCTTCGAGTTTCCCCTCACACCGTGTGAGAAATCAAGCGTAAAAACGTATATCACTACCGACCACATAAAGGTAATGGCGTAACTATATATTCGAACCCCAATGCCCCGAAAAAAACGTCCGTTGAAAAGCTCCCAATTAATTTTGTCAGAGCACATTTTTCTAATGAAATGTCTGTCGTGTAGGAAAATTAAGTCCGTGTCCAATTTGATCGCCCCTAGAGTGTTGTTGCGCAAAATTTACCTACGAAAATAGGCCGTAATCCGATTTAGTTTAGGTACCGAATTAATTTGTATGTAAAGTTGTATTAAACCTATGTCTATCGCGGTGAATTGAGGACTGACAACTGACTTCTATATTTAAGTTTAGTGAATCCCACCCATTCTATCATCGGACGAGCAGAGACACGGCAAAGCGCCACCATTATATTGTTGAAGTTCCACGACCCCGAAAGCGCTATGCTTCCACATTGATTGTGCGAACCGCCAGTCTGTGGAATTCACTGCTGACTTCTCTGTTCCCTGATCATTATAATCTGGATCTATTCAAAGTTCCAGCGAATCGGTTTCTTCAAGACAAGTGTGCTCCACCCTGGACCGCGTCATCGCTTCACATCAGGTGACTTGCGACGAAACGTCCAAGCCAAACCCTTTAGTATTAATTTAAAAAACATTTGTGTAAAACATTATTTTTAAAAAATCGTTTACAGATTTTATTCTTTTGTGTGTTATGTGTTTTTAATCTACAATTAGTCAGATCGTTTTTACTATTGCCTCGCTGGTTTACTGGACGCAAGCGCCACTGTTGAGCTGAGGTTCTGGGTTCGATTTTCAGGTCGGGCAAAGTGTTATTGGGATTTTCTATCAGCAATTTCTCGTTAGTAGCCACAGAGTCTGGATTTGTGCCCGGTTGATGGCATGAAAACTCACCCCCAATTACATGGTCAAACACAACTAGTGAAATATGGGTGTATTTTTAGGTACACCTGTGCATGGGAATTACAGGTGTGATGTTATGTTTATACAAAGCTATTAAACCAATGTCTGGCTGTCTTAGCTGTTGAAGTATGTATTGTATAAGAACTGACAACTGACTTCTTTGACTAAGATCTCTGTGTGTTTAGGATTATATGAGAAACTAACTCACTTTGAATTATTTACATCAACATTTTAGTTAGATAGTTTAATTATCTCGCTTGTGTGTACTTTAGACCCCAGTAAAAGGTCTTTTATTTCTAGTGCATAAGACATGTTTTGAGTATGTTGATAGCTATAAATATAGAGGAAGACCAAAGAAACTATATAGATAGAAAGGAGGTGACTGAGATGACGAGTAATAGAGAAGTATGGAAGAAGAAGACATGCTTCGCCGACCCCAAATGAATTGAGATAAGGGCAAGAGAATGATAATATTTCTATGGTATGAGACTATTGTTATGGTGTAGGGCATTGTTGTTATTGGAACCTATTTAAAGGTTGTCAAAAAGTGCTTCCAATTCATTATGTTTATTGTTATTTTATTATCGATACAATAAATCAAAATGGTTTCGCTACTGATAGGCACGTGTAACCGAGTCTTCTACGAAATGATTATTATTCTTCTCCCATCCATTTTTATACCCAAACAAATCCCGGATAATCTTCAATAACAACAGCGGCAAAATCTCCCAATAAAAGATCATTCGAAACACCAAATATTAACTCAGAACAGTTCAAATAAAAGTCAAATTAAAAAGGGAGCAAACGTATTCGTTTCATTGCGAACGAAATCACTCAAAACGGTGGGCAACATTTTGTAAAGCCCTCCCGTCCTCTGGGATTTGAATCGGTTTCTATGTTCCGATATATACATTTATCTGTTGGTTTACGACTTAGGGAAATATCGTGGAATGGTGGTATTTCTCTGGGGAGTAATTCGGGGTTTGTAAGTCATGATACTAAGTGATGTAGGCGTTTTTACGAAAGGTTCTTCAGGGTTGAGATTGCATGAATGGTTCAAGTCTTTAGTAATAAAAAAAGTGTTAGTAGTGGTGTTAAGAAAACGATGTTGCAAATGTGTTTCTTTTTTTTACTAGGCTCTCTTTCCCGTGACTTCAACTTGGTTCCATCCAAAGCCAATGTGGACCACTAGTCACTGGTGTTGTCTTCAGGAGAGGCTATTGCCCAGCAGTGGGATGATGCAGGCTAACAGTATCAGGCACTCGTAGCTTTGTAACAAACAGCTCAAGTGGTTCGAACGTTGTCAATTCGTGGATGAATGACAGCTCATTACATATCGAGATCCCTTCATGCCTCTGAAAGCACGTTAAGCAGTGGGTTCCTGCTGTTATGTACCCTAATTATTGGTGCACTCAAGTATTGGAGGTCTTCTAAAGGTACTTGGAAGCCTGAAAGTCTGACAACCACTCTTACCGAGGGGTATCATGTTTCTCAGTAACTGGACTGTGGAGGTCAGTCGCTCCATGTAAAAAACTAGTATTCACCTGCATCCAGTTAGACCGGAAGCCGATCCCAACATAGTTGGGTTAAAGCTAGGCGGATGATTGTAGTTACTAGTCACCTTAAGACAAAAACATACATACAAACTACATCCAAAGATTCAATTTTAAAATCTGACATATTTATTTGTTAAAGCTTTATGCATAAGTAAAAATTGTACAAAGGCGGACTTCATGCCTTAGGCATTTTCTACCAGTCTACCTTCAGGGTAATGCCGAGACAATACACAGTAGGCATATCACATACTAATTCAGTCAAAATTCACGCCTGAACAGTTTTACAAAACGGGCCTTTGACTAAAGTCTAGACCCACGCACAACATAATCGTGTTAAGGGCACTCCACACAGCCAGACTCAAAACACCGTCACTCACACGGCACAATCGCTTCAAACATTTCGGTCCCCGCCCTTAATTCGAGGCTTTTGTCTGCCAAACAAAGGCCTTGACAATTAAACCATACCGAGGAGTGATAATGAGACGTTTCACGTTTACGTTGTACTTACATTAATGTATTATCGGTATGTTGCAGATATATACGCGCGGTAAGTGCGTAATGAGTGTGAGAGTACCTTTAGAGGGACCATTAGGTACTTAGGATTGTCAGTGTAAATTGTTTATGTAATGTAAATTACATTACATAAACAATTTGTAATGTAATGTGAATTACTTACTAAAACATACACATTACATTATGTATGTTTGTTAGCGTAATTAGTTAAGTGGGTCCTCTGCCTGAGGTACTTAATTTAATAATATCAGGATATTCTGTAGGGAAGCACTAACGGTAAACGACATTTGTCATAGCCGTTGACTAGGTAAAGTCGGGGTAATTTTATTGCTAAGCAACTTGACTATCAAATTAATTACTCCGTATGTACGAAATACAACTGTCTGTCTTTTACAGTTGTATTAAATAGCTGTAACACCATTTGAATAAACGTAAGTTTTTTTCTTTTTTTTTTTAGGAAAACGTTGCGTCACACTAGGAATTTCTCCATACAAATATTTATTCCGTGCGGGAATCGAACCCGCGACACACAGCGCTGCAGTCTATCGCTCAGCCACTGCGCCAACCGCGTCGTCAATGTCAGATGTTAATGTTTAAAGTAAATTTTTATAACAATTAATGTCCCCGATATAACGTTGTTATTAACGTATTTGCTTTGATTCGGTTTCAGGCTAGTTGAAGCAATCAGTGGCAGTGGGCAGGGCACATTGCTCGCAGAACGGATGGCCGATGGGGCCGGAAAGTTCTGGAGTGGCGACCGGGAACCGGAACACGTTGCGTTGGAAGGCCTCCCACTAGGTAAGCCGATGACCTGGTGAAGGTTGCAGGGATCCGCTGGATGCGAGTCGCACGGGACCGGTCATTGTGGCGACACTTGGGGGAGCCTATGTCCAGCAGTGGACGTCTTTCGGCTGAAATGATGATGATGAAGCAATGATCTTCACAGGGCGGTTCGTAAAGTCGAATTAGAGATCGCGAATATCGAATTATATGGCATATGATTAAAAGGCTTATACCAATCGGACGACTACTGAAAAAATACCGCTTTAAACATTTTAATAAAAAAGCAAAAAACAGTTCATATTTCATCGGTATTATGATATGGGCTTTACGCTTCATTAATGAGAGCTTTGTGGTTTTGGAAATCGGAATAAAGTATTTTATGTAAATACGTTTTAATGTACGGCGAGCGTGTATCAGAAATGCGTGGTCATGATCACTGGTGAACTACCAGACCATCAAACTGAACCAGTTTCTGTGTCCATACACGAGACATATCTCACATGTAAATGCGGATATGCCAATATTTAGTAGTGAAGTCCTGGAATTTGTTGTAAAACTATTAAAAAGTATTAGGAGTTTTAAGGTGGCTCCTCAGTACAAACGTCTGGTATAAGGTTACACCTTAGAACTCGAAAACTAAGCGCCGGATGTTTTTTTTAAACTTTGCATAATTTAGTCATGTTTACGTACAATCTGTACAAAAAACATTGCGGCATTTACTGATGAAATTCAGATAGCTAAATGCTTTAACTTGACAGAAAAATCAGGACGTTTTTTGGAAAGTAATCAGGCAATCTATCTATTTTTGTGTATCATTACCAGAGGTCGGAATTAGGTAGAGTTATTACTTGCATCGAAATGTTGATATTAATATGGATCTTCCCGGGATTTCCCGGGATTTATAATACAATCCCGTGTGGCCAACAATATTACAAATAAATAATAAGAAAAACCTCAGAGATAGATAAGATAAATAAAACGAAGATAATTAACATACAATTTAATTCACAATACAATTTTTTATTTACTTTGCCCCACACTAGGATTTTTTCCTGTAACGTGGATGTGTTTACAAACATTTAAACTCACACATACACAAATACCTAGACCCGGAACAACTACTTGTAGTTCATACAAATATTTGTTCCGTACGGGAATCGAACCCACGACATTCTTTCATTAACTGCTGCACTGCGTGCGCATGATGTCCGATGTCAGATGGTTTAAATTGTGTAAAAGTAAATAACTTTTTTATTTAATAAATCACGGAATTTTTCTGCTCTTTAAAATTAATCTCGGGATTTGAGGCATATCCACTTTATTCTTTCGCTGTATGAAATCAGTGTAAGTACACAAATAACTCTACCTAATTCCGACGTCTGATCATTACGCCTCAACCGCAAAAAAATATCAGTTGTCTCTTACATTCTGATAGAATATGTATTGTTTATTATGGAATACCCTCAAAAAATATGACCACATATTTCTAACTGACACGCTGTATAATGTTACAATTAAATTAATTACCATAATTATGTTTATGCATATAATTTTCATTACGTTCACGTCATCATTTGTCTCTTTAAAAACTTTATGGGTATTTTTCATGTCAGAACAAATATCAAAATAATTAACGTTAGTTAAAACCATCAATTCAAAACATTTTCATTTTTAGTAATTTTCAAAAATGTTAACATGACGATTTGTGATAGATGGACAGAATAATATATTTTCATGTACAGACGCCAGCACTTCGAGCTACCCGAAACTGTCAAATTATCCCAATCTACCTTCAAAATGAACATAATGCTTGAGCGATAAAGTTGAAAATCTATTAAAGTTAGACAGATTGTAGTATATTGATATGCTGGCGTCTGTACTAAAAAAATGTAATAACAACAAGTAAGTATAATTAAATAAAAAATGGAAAATGAATTAATTCTAATTTTTTATTTTGCCCTTTTGATAATATGAACGGTGACTTTTAGATTTATTTTAAGCATAGACTTGCACACAAACAAAATGACAAGATGCAAGTCAGGTTTTTCAATAACCTAACCTAGCGGTACCAATGTAGGTATCTCTACAGTACTTTCACAGATATTGGTACCTCTGACCCCAGCAGCCCTTTTTTTCAACCAGCCAAGTTTACCACGGGTAATACGGTACCTCTTGGTAAGACTGGTTCTCAGACAATCGGGCCACTGACTACCTATAACGACTGTCAAAGATCTACAAATGACAGTCGGGACCAACGGCTTTATGTGCTTTCCGAGGCACGGAGAAAACTTGGTATGTAATGAGCGGTCACCCATCCACGGACCAACAAAGGCAAGCGTCGTTTATTGTTTTGCGAGCGGCTGTTATTATTTTCCCACGAGCTCCTTAAAATAACTGTAACAGAACAATTATAATTAGTCTTATACCTACATTTTATTATTGCCTCTCATCTATTTTGAAAACATGCAATGCAACAATGAAAAAAAACAATAGCCCAATAAACACCACAAAAAATGCAAACAATATCCAAAAAAGATTTAAATAATCTACAGCTTGTTTATCCTTTCTCGCTAACTTTAGTCACGTGATTACGAAAGTATCTTACATGCATACTGCGATATAACGTAGCATGGTGCTCTCGATAACTTCCCCTTTGATGACCACTGTTTGACAATTTAGAACTCTATAACTTGTTGGTTAAGGTTGATAATAGAGTGCTTCAATAAGTGGTTTTCCAACTATCATTGTGCAATATGCAAGATATCAATGGTTCAGCAAAAGTTAGGACACACAAATTATGTATGCTTTTGTTTGTGTGTTTAGAATCGGCTGTGTTGCGTGTTCCTGTGTTATTTCATATATTTTTTTTTATCAGAACTGATCAAAATGCAAAATTGATTTATTGAGTGATAATTTGCTATTAATTTGTAGAGTATTAGAATAGAAATATTATATTTCTCTTTTTCGACAGTCCGTTTTAATGTTTCGAGTTCTTTAGGAGATACAGATCTTCAAAGTCTCGTTTAGTTGTATTTCTAAAAGCCTGATAAAGTATATTTTATGGTAAACAGCTGGCAAGGCGCTGTTTCATACAATTTGCAGAGGAATGTTTCAAGATTCCTACAAAGAAGGCCCAGACAAAATGACACTCTATCCGCGCGAGTCGGTGACTGAAAATATAAATATACTGAATGGACATGAAGTAAATAAAAATTTATGTAAATTGTGTTGAAAATCGTTGCAATATCCACTAGTGCAGATGGTCAGGGTCTAAAAAATCCTGAGACTGATAGAATCTGAATTGAAGTCCTTTTAATTTTAAAATCAACAACAACTTGATAATGTTTTAATACACTAAACGTTATGCACAAGTAAAGATACTGCTCAAAGACGGACTTTTTCCCTTGAAAATTTCTACCAATGTAATGTCATACATAAGAATGATGTCTCAAAACATTCAAAGTTGTTCACAGATTGCAGTTCTTTGAAAGAAAAAAGACTGAATGAAGAAAATCAGCGACGTGTCTAGAGATTTTGCTTCCTGAAGATAATTTTACTCTCAATCTTAGGAGGTACACTGGTCCATTGTGTATATGGACATGAAATGTCTTCTGGTGGAAATGTGTTAACGATGTGAAGTGAACACTTGCCTTGATAGATTATCATGCTCATCTGAGGCTTTAAGCCGCGGATAGGCCTTAGTCTGGTCGAGTATATTACTCCAACGTGACCTATTTCTGGTAGATAGGCGAGTAGCGTCGATCTCTTCAACCATCTGTTTTACTATAATCGTTTAGGTGCTCTGGTAAGGTCCATTATTGCAACATGTCCTGCCCATCAAATACGTACTATTTGAATGGTCTTAATAACATTAGACTCGTCGTACATCTTGATAGATTGGTGGATGCAATCTTAACCTTAATCTTAATCTAGAGAGCAGCGGTGGCCCAGTGGTGGCGGTCCCGACTTACGAGCAGTAAGTCGTGGGCTCGAACCCAGGCAGGCGCATTACTTTGTGTAATTTATTTCATCACCACTGCTCTCAAAACGGTGAAGGAAAACATCGTGAGGAAACCGGCATGTCCTAGAACCTAAAAATTCGAAGACGTGTGACATCTACCAACCCACACTGGGCCCGCGTGGTGGATTATAGCCCATTCCTTCTCATAAAGAGGAGGCCTGCGTCCCAGCAGTGGGAACATTATAGGCTGCTGCTATGCTATGCTAATCTTAACGTTTAGGTATGCATTACGGGTATTCCAGCTAATTACGAATCCAATTTTTCGACAATTGGAAAAGCGAGAAGAATTGATAATAATAACACTTCATGTCATAAAAGCTAGTAGGATATAGTAGCTATAACCTCTTTGAACATTAATGGTAATGATCACTTTAAGGCTCATGCTCTGCTATAGACATTTATGAGCCTATGGTAATGCTCATGATTAAGAAAAATAATTTTAAGTGTTTCAGCCGTTTATTGATCCTCAAATGTCATTTCAAAGAAGGTGATCTTCCATAACTTCTTATAGCAGTATTGTTTTAATGTTACTGCTATTAGAAATGGTGGCAACCTCTGATCATTTTTAAATGTTTAAAATATAAGAAACAAAATTGATTACAATGCCGTATTACGTTTATTTGGAGAATTGTTCTTGTGGACTGTTGGTCTTGTGGTCGTAAGCGATAGTTCTGAACACGAGGATTCTATTTCCAGGTCGGGCAAAAAGTAATAGATATACGTATAGTAGTAGTAGTCATGATGTACCATTGTCATAATTTACTGTTGCCCGGTTGATGGCAATGGGCTCGCCCCTATCACATTACTCTAAAATATAACTGGCGAAATGTAGGTGTAGCTACTAAGTTACATCTCTGCCTATCCCTTTGAGCATCACAGGCGTAATGTTATGATGATGGCTTACTAAACATACACATTTGGATACACTCAAATCACTCATCTATAAAACACTTAAAATCCTCATAAGTAAATCATCCAGGGGTTGTCAAAACAAATCCTGTTATATCCACGTTCATTTTTCATAGTCAAGACTGGGAAGCATTTTTTTATTGGCTGTAACGCATGTTGGGAACCCCTGATACATCTATTAATTTCCCTTGAGGCGAACATGTCCTCCGTACAATGTTCTCGAATGGTGTTAAAAGAATTCCTTAGTATTTTTTTTTTCTTCATAAAGAATGAGGGATGCTTTTTTGTTTTTTTTTGCATCTGGCTGGTGAATGTGTTGACGTCAAGTTTAACAATTAAATAAATTCGTTTATGGATAATGATCTACGATATTCCATGGATTTAATGTTTCACGTGTTAAAATCATGCACAAACGTCGTTAATATTTTTTAATTTTATGTAACTCTCTAAAAGTGCGATTACCTAGATGTTGTCCTACCTGTCTGATGTTGAATTGTACTTAGGAATTACTAAGTCATTGCTACCGTAAAATATAAAAACTTTTATAAAACGTTGACTTTCGTCCGCGTGAAATTAATAGTGGCCCGCAACTTCGTCCGCGTGAAATTATTAGTGGCCCGCAACTTCGTCCGCGTGAAATTATTAGCGGCCCGCGACTTCGTCCGCGTGAAATTAGCGATGAAAATATACTTTATGGTCTATTTTCATACCTACCAAATATACATAAAAATCGGTTCGTTTCGGAGGAGATTAGGAGGAGATTTAAGATTACTTCCCTATTAGGATCGGATTTTGTTAACAATTTCAAGGGTTTTAATTATTTTCCAAGAAACCCTAATTTCTTTCTAAAACAAAAGTAGCCTAAATTACTCTTTATATCATCAGTAATCTGCGAGTAAATGTGTCCCATCAAAATCGGTCCACCCGTTTCGGAGATTAGCCGGAACAAACGGACAAGAATTTGAAATAATCTATTTTTTGTTATGAAATTATACATGAATTATACGCGTGCGTGTGTTACGTGTTGGTTTAAGTTAGTTCGATACTTTCTTAAATAGATGGCGCTAACGTCACCTTAAGACGTTATTAATGGAACGAAAATTTCGAGAGCTGTGAGCAGGGTGCGATGGTCTAATTGGTTAAGACATCCGGTGTACTGAATCGGAAGGTCGCAGGTTCAAACCCTGTTCGCACTGGAATTTTTCTTTCCATGTCAAAACAGCTACAGTTCCCTACGCAGGGCTTGCGTATAAAAATATTAAAAATTATAAACAGACTTATAGATACACACACAATAACACAACAGTTCTACAATAGAGGCAGTTCTTGCTACGCACAAGAGTACAAAGAAACCGTGGGTAATCAATTATGTTATGAAGACCACGTAGGTACCAATAAACACAGCTATATCAGTCTATCTCCACTCAATAAATCCCAAAGACTGTTGCAGTAGCCGAAACGGGTCGCGACCCGAACTTATAAACTAAAGTTAAGGAAACCGATACTGATGAAATAGTTCGTCAGGCCAAATTGACTGACTACGGCCAAATAATAGTTAACTTTGTCTATTATTGCTCGAAAGGGGATACTGTTTGGTGTTTGTGAAGTTATTGATACTGGAGTAACAGAAAACGATAGTTTATTGAATAGTATCGACCTTACTCACTGGTTAGAAAGTTGATTTTAAAAGGGGTTTATCTCATTTTGACATACGATTAAAGTTCATGCGTGCTTAAAATACTAGCCAATTAGCAAGGTAGTGGGATTGACAGAATGGGGGTTTTTATATTTCTTTAACATCCGATACAGATAACAGCTACTACAAATATACCTAACGACCGTAAAATAAAAAGGAAATATTTTCTAACATACTCAAAGAACGAAAGAACTCAATATGAAACAAATACTGACTTCGCGTGTGCAATTACGAATCCTCAGATTCTTTGGACACGTTACCCGCAGTAATGATTCCAAGGAGCAGCAGCTGTTGGCGATCCCCCATGACCACGACCACTCTGTAAGAGTGAACAACTTAGAATAATTTTATCACAAAACAATACTTTTTAGAGTACAGTACCGTCTTACTGAAAAATATACACTTAACTAAAATGCGTCAATTTTTGCACAAACTGTTTGCGCATGCAAAATTGAATGTGTAGCCGAACCTTTATTCAGCTAATATCGTGATGATGGTCTTCTGTCATTGCAAAATCACCAAAGTTCGTTTAATCTTGAAGTTTACAAACAATTATTAGAAACTGTAAACTGATACTGTAGCCGAAACTTAACATCCACTGCTGGTTAACCGGTTATGTGCTTCTCGCATCCAATAGATTCCCACGGCCATCACCCGGTCATCAGTCTACCTAGTGGAGGACAGGCAAACAGGAGATTATTATGCTGAAATCAGAAAATACATGGAGATGTGTTGCTTCAGGGTGAAAGAGACACCGACGCTCAAACGATTACCACGTTTTCAGTACATCATTCTAAACACCCCTACAAATGGGTCATCATCATCAAACAATTCTTCTATTTCCTACAAAAGTGCCTACTACCTACAAGGCCAAAATGTATTGACCAGCTGATTTTTTTTTAAATTTACCGGTTCAAATTTCTATGTGGGGGGCGGGGGGATGTTGTTCCACAGTGTATTGTAGCCATTTTCATATTGATCGAAGGCGTCAGTCTCCTGTGTATATTAGTAATGGAGCTTCCTTCCCAAAAAGAATTAGAGTAAATTGATATTGACATAATGTGGTAGGAAATGGGTTCCTGTCAAATCAATTATTGTGAGATGTAGAAGGAAAATTAAATGTCATTAAGTACCTACATTTAGATTCCCAAGAGCCTGAAAAGTAATGCCACTAAATTATTATTTTGGAAGTTAAGCGACTGGTTAGGCTCATCACTGGATTTTTAGTTTATTTGAGCTTCATTTTGACGAGAATGTTCATTATTGCTGGATGATCGACCTTACGCATATTTTGCCTGACAATGAGCTACGCCGTGTAGGGCTTCTCTTAAAAAGAGGGTAAGTTGACTTGCATGGAAAACGTGAGAATCTGTTCGGAAAGCGGACATTGCCGTCTAGTACAGTTTGGGTAAAACCTTTTGACCAACATTGAGACAGAACGGGCTAGAAAGAAAAGTAACTTTAGCCTCTTAGCCACTTTTCATTATTTACATTATGACTCATCGATGGCTTATTGTGTCACACACGTTCCTGTTTAAATGTTATAACGTAATGGAGCTCGTGGCTATAATAATAACAGCGGCTTAGATCGATCTTCAGGTTAAACCGAGATTGCCTAGGTTGGTCCGTGGATGGGTGACTACCTATTACATACCGAGTTTTCTCCGTGCTTCGGAAAGCACGTTAAGCCGTTGGTCCCGGCTGTCATTTTAGGCCCCAAAGTCTGACAACCAGTCTTACCAAGGGTATCGTATTACCCAGTACTAACTGGGTTGTGGAGGTCAGATAGGCAGTCGCTCCATGTAAAATACTGGTAGTCAGCTGCATCTGGTTAGATCGGAAAGCCGAGCCCAACATAGAAAGGCTAGGCAGATGATGTCGTGAAACCCATATATTTCAATCTTTTTAACAGATCATGTGTAGGTACTCTGTGTGTTCTCTCTTCCTTCGTGGCGAAAAAAGGATTTATTTATTTAAATAGAACGGTATGTATTCTCATACCTTATTCTTGGATTCCCATAGACTCATACTAAAATAATTTCTTTTCTCAGCGATTCAATCATCATTATAATCAATCATAATTCCTCGTCGTTAATCTCGCGACGACGTTGACTTATTGCAATAATTACTATCGTTGCTATATCTACACGTTATGTTACTTTTCCATTAGTTTCTGTCACCTTGTTATTAGTCAATTGTCGTGGCTTTTCATTCAGATAAGCCATTTCTTGTATTTAGCAGCTTGGTAGTGATTTTTATTTGTGTCCATTTTGCTTAGAATCTGTGAAGCGTGAGACCTAATGATGAAACTATCTTCTTAGATTACCTAGTAATCTATTTGTATTGATAGGGAAAGTACTATAATCAATTATTAACATTAAGCTAAAAGAATTTATGACATTTATTCACTTGCCAATATGTAATAATATAAAGAACTAGCTTTTGCCTGCGGGTTCGCTCGCGTTAATTTAGAAATTGACAATCAATTCGGGTTGTACTCTGTTTGTAATAATATAATTCAAGCATGATTCGAAAGACACGTGGCGCCATCTTTTTTCATAAGAACGTTATTATTGTTTTTCTCGGGAACAGTACTTTTTTTCGGGATAAAAGGTACCCTATGTCCGTTTCTGTACACCTGACAACGTATGTGCAAAATTTCAGAATGATCGGTTCAGTGGTTTAGGCGGGAATAGGAAACAAACAAACAAACAAACTTACTTTAGCATTTATAATATTAGTTAGGATTAGGAAGTTAGGAATAGCTGAAAAAACTTGAAATCTGCAATCAGTACTGATATTATCATTTTGAAAACTATTACTGCAATATTAATATCGTTACACCAAAACAAAAATTGTGCATACTCGGTACTTCAAACCCTAGCTGGATAAATGTCAATTATTAAGAAAACTATGAAATTTAAAAAAAAAGAACAGGCTGTAACACACCTCATATTATAAAAATTCGTTTCTTACTTGAAGTATAAGTACTTAATTTAAAGACTTTGCTCGCATTTATTACAGATCTGATTCTACGTGTTGTCGTTAAAACCAAAATGCTACAGGGTATGAGGGTAGTTGTATTTTTGAACCAAAAATATGGTCCTCTAATTTGTCAAGAATACCGAAAGCAAAATTTGATACTTTCTTGATTATATCACAACTCTACGTATGTACAAACATCACATACAGCGCTCATTTACGATAAGGTAATGCGTATCCGCAAAGGAAGAGAGGGGTCGTAAGTATACAAATGATAAATCTAAGCGGAGATGACGTCACAGATATGATTGAGGGAGCCTGTGTGTTTGATTGAATGGTGCTGTAACACAATAAAATCCATACATGTATACAATCAAGCCTATTCTTATGGGGGTTGAGACTTGCGCATACTAAGTAGAACCAAAACAGTTTTGTTATTCAGAGAAAGAATTGTTCTGCATTGTGAGTCAGGTTTTCCAGATACGCATTTGGAAAAGTATGATGAAACTGCTTTGTTGCGAATGTCCGTGCAGTCACACGCTTTCATGTAGTATGTCTGCCGTAGCCCTCGTTCAGTCACCGTCGTCACTTTCAGATTTTCTCTGATACACGTGAGTCCTTAGCCCTAAAATCACAAATAAACTTAAAAATACTAATAATTACACACTCAATTCACATACTATTTTTCTATCCGATGAAGATACAAATAAAAAGAGAATAAAACCCTGGCTGCTCTATCGTATTTAAATAAGACACGAAGAATATTCACTTAAAGTGGAATCTAACAATTCCAACACCAGAAATCTATTGGAAGATGAACTAATCTTTAATTACTTCCGAGATGAATGCATTTCAAGGGATCCGGTCCAGATGTCTGGAACTAAGATAACTTCCATGCATTCGGAGCTAAGGATCCGGACACCAACGGTGTCTGGATCCTGTTATCTAAGTCCAGCTACGGTTTAAGACTAAGTTCTAAATATATTTGGAGTTTTGGTGTGGTCTAAGCGGTAAAATCTGGTAATAAGTTGGTCTTATAATTTGGTTGGGCCTAGAAATTTTTCGGGTTGAGAATTCAGATATAAATTGAATTTTCACCAGGAAATTATGAAATAAAGAAGGGTAGAAAACATTGCGTATGCTAAAATCTTCATTATTTTGCTATCATTTTAGGTAAAAGGCTTCTACAGTTGGAAGTAGGCTTACCCAAGCGTCAACTCAAATACCAGTTCGGTGTTTCTCGCCTACAGCGAATTCCCGCGGTCTTCACGAGGTCAATGGCCCAGCTTGTGGAAGGCCTTCAGTTACACGCGGTCGCCATTCCAGAAACTTTCGACTTCATCAACCTTGTTTTCAAAATATGACAATGTATTTAAGGGTTGAAAAAGTTTGTCGAAAAAAAATTTAAAATAATTTTAACTTCTCTTACAATTTTTCTTTTTACCACACTTTTATGGTAAGCATTCAAGTTCGTATTCTAATTTTCTCCCCAGTACAGTCCCAATGCATTTAATATCCATACCGTTTCGAATAAAATTCCTTCCGCTTTTCAAATAAAAGAACTTAACGATGATGACTGCAATCTATCAACGTTTTTTGCTCCGTTCTGTCTAATTCCTATGAGTGTTCTAGTAATAATACTAAAGAAATTATTACTTTGGCGTTTAAAATAATGGGACGGTATTAAACTTTGATGAAGCATTATAAACCTTCCGGCCATATTATTTAAAGTTTTGGGAGAAAAAATGAAGTAGAAGATTTGAATAAGTTTTTGTTTGCTCAAGATATATCTACTGCATTGTAATTAGTTGGTCTACAAACATGTGAAAACTATGTCAATACTTATGTTTAGTCCAGCAATTGTACTTGTAGCACTGTGATGTTCTGCTGTCAATTGCTCAGCTACTGAACCAACCGTACAATTGATCAAACATAGTTTTTCCAAACAAAAATATGACTTTGAACTAAGCTATACGTACCTAAAAAGAATCACGTTTGACTATCATAGATTTGGTAACCGACGATGCGGTCGGTCATACTCGCCCAGTCGCCTATACGCTCTAGAATGAATCCTAGGTTATACAGAATTTTGAATTAAATGCTTTAGATAGTCAAGGCTCCAAATTCCGCTCATCGTTTACACCTTCCACCAAATTGCATCCGCCATTATTATTATACGGTACTATTTGGAGGAAGCCGCTATCTCTGTTGCTGGCTGTTATTTGACCAGGATTAATTAATAGTCGGTAGCGTTAGTAAAGTTTATCCGCGTAAATAATGCACCTAAATTAAAGTCGTGTTCCACTCCCTGACTGACTTATCAATAGCGGTCTAGACAGCTGATTTTTTGCATAGATGATCCCTTTATGATGCAAGCTAGGTTTTGTTGCAATATAAAGCTGGTCACATTGTTTTTTGCACCGATATGAGACAGTAAATTATTAATTCTTGCTGATATACTTGCGTCAGTGACCGCATGTTAGAGGGTGCAGCAGAACAGTATAAATATTAGGCATGGCAAACACACATAGGTATGGGAATTTTCATTTCCCTATGAGTTTAATAAGCATATAAAGTTCCCACTGCTGGGACACAGGCCTCCTCCCTATGACAGGAAATTCACCGCACGGCATTATTTAAGCGGCTGGACTGTAATAGTCAGTATTGTTATTACAAACTGATAACGCAGTAGAAACGTAGTTGATTCCGAAACGCGGGGAGCGTAACAAAATGTTAGGCAGAAGTTGAAATTGGTCGGGGAGCTGTTTTAATTGTTTGGTGGTCAGACATAGTGCGATTATGATCGTTTTTGTGGTCTATGTAATTATAGTTAGATGATAATCCTAATGGAGATTAGCATTTTTGTCTCATAAATTATGAGAGCTAAATATTAGTAAATAACCTTGTGTTATGGCAGTGGGTAGGGCACATTGCTCGCAGAACGGATGGCCGATGGGGCCGAAAAATTCTGGAGTGGCGACGGCGTACCGGAAGACATTACGTTGGAAGGCCGTCCACTAGGTGGACCGATGACCTGGTGAAGGTTGCAGGGATCCGCTGGATGCGAGACCCACGGGACCGGTCAATGCGGCGACACTTAGACTGGGCCTATGTTCACTTGTTCAGCAGAGGACTTCTTTCTGCTGAAATGATGATGATGTTCAGTCCTTATAAATTTAACCTTTAGATGAGGTTTAATGTAGGTACTTTTTATTTTTTTCAAAAAGTGGTTGGATTTTGTATTGTCTCATCCGATTTGTTGGTTTTAGACCAGCAAATCATATAAATCTAATAAGGACATCGATGAAAATTGGAAAAAAAACCTGCCTGAATTGCCAATTTTTGTAATGGTTCTTCTAAGAAATGTATGAATACAATAGAAGTATAGACAGACTGCTATACATCAGTGGCCAAAATTTGACATTGTCAGCACCTTTATGTCGTAGCAGTAAAGATGGATTTCCCACTGAGCTGCGGGTGACTACGACGGGTGTCGACGTTACGCTTTGTGTGCCACTTGATCCCCGACATCGCATTTTAATTATTCAACTGAGAGTGCTGTAATTGAAGTTTATATTGATTTTTCACGCTCGATGTCTCCCAGTCGAGCTTGAAAACACGGAGTATTTTAGTACCATTTTCAGAAATTGGAGACATAAGAGATAATTTGAGAATGCCAATTAGTTTTACTACAGATCCTGTACGTAAGTAATTAGAAACTTGAACCTTGTAACAATTCAAGGCGGGAGGAACACCGACACTAAAACGGTTACCACGTATTTATTTATTTATTTATTTTATTTGGCTTTTCAACAATGAGTACACGATTACATATAATAAAGTAAAACATTGCAAACTTAAGTCTAAGTGCCCCATAGTGCCGTATTCAAAACATCACTCTGAACCCTCCACATAGAAGTTTTTCATAGTTAATTTTTTTCAGCTGTTCTGTTCCATACATTTTGACCGTGTAGAAATTGCAGTTTTGTTGGAAAGAGCTGGTTTTTTTTTTTCATAACCGAAGATACATTTCTCTGTGTTAGGGTTCAGAATGAAATGAAATTTACTGAATGCGTAGTAACCGATTTAGCGTTGGTGTCCCTTCTACCATGTGTAAGTTTTACCAAACAAATGTATAAGAAACAACACTACCTATACTGTAGTAGATAGTACTGTTTCTTGTATCTTTGTTTATGCAGCCCTGCACTTATAGTCATTTTAATATGAATGTGACTGTAACAGTCACATTCTTATTAAAATAACTATAAGTGCAGGGAAACAAAGCAAGCTCTTGTACAAACTAGAGAAAATTGTGCGCTTTGCGACAAGACTACTTTGTTTGACCTAAGGACTTTCTAAGAGACTTTTCTACAATGTGTTCTAAACAGCATCTTTGCTTAGGGCTACTGTTTCTATTTACAGTTTCCAAGACCGGTAGGATTCGATTTGATCAAAGGAATTAATCAAGCGCTCGTTGTAAGACAAAAGTACTTTTGTATTAGCAAGTTCTTTAGCTTACAGGTAGTTTTGTTCTTATAATCTTGAAGTCTTAGGTCCGTATTACAGAACACCAAAATTTAAGTATTTCTAAAAACAGCTGGTTCCATTATATTATATAGTTAGTCTAGCCTAGCCTTTACCCACTTATGGCTTCCACTCTAACCAGATGCAGCTGAATACCAGTATTTTACATGGAGCGACCGCATATCTGACCTCCATAACCTAGTTAGTACTGGGAATTAGGATACCCCTTGGTAAGATTGGCTGTCAGATTTTCGGGCCACTGACTACCTGTAACGTCTGTCAAAGATCTACAAATGATAGCCGGGATCAACGGCTTAACGTGCTTGGTCGGTCAAATATCCTCGGACCAATCTAGGACGCAGCTTAACCTGAAGATCGACCCAAATGACTGTTAATATTTAACCACGAGCTCCTCCACGCAACAGGAACAAGACCAAATGATTTAATTTTTGGTGACAAAAAGCACAGCACAAAAGACGTGTATCCCGCTGACAATACTTCTTCCGTTTACCCGGAAAAATGTCCTATTTATTGAGAAACCCTGGAATACTAAAAACAAGCTACTGTACAACACCTAAGCTCTGCATTTTATTTCTACAGAAAGAAATAATTTCGCAAGCAACCCTAGGAACACTAGGTAATATATTATTTTCTTCTAAAAGCATTTTCCTACACAAAGTTATTCCTTGTCGCAGTTATAGTTTATTTTTTTTTAGTTTTGCGCCACAAAGAGACCTTTTATATCGCACGAGTTGGGTCACTGAATGGGATATTGTTGTGAAAAAACATAAAAGCTAGTTGAGACATTAATATTATTTATTGTTTTGCAGCGTTTTTACGTATTCAGACAAACACTTCGCGATTCAAAAATACTTTTGTAATATTTTTGTACCCACAGGTATAGGTAATCTACCTGATCAAAGACTCTTCTAAGCTATCTCCTGATTCTAACATGTAGCTTTCGTAAAAGTAGCAGCCTGTAGCAGTCCCAAAAAAGAGCAATCATCATATCATTTTTACTTTTGCGATCAGCCAAAACAATATTCCGCTTGGCCTGTTATTTTAATAGAAACTAGAAGAATTTCGTATGTTCCAGATTATTTTTACTTTATGCTATGAAGCAAAGTATCATAATAAAATATCATAACATCACGCCTGTAATCCCCGAAGGGTTAGAACGAGGTGTACCGAATAGTGCACCCACATTTCCATCAAAAACTAAAGAAATAATTTATTCATTTATTTATGTACACACAAAATACTCAATAAAATATAACATTAAGATAGAAGAGCGGAGGAGCTCGTGGCTAAGTAATAACAGCCGCTCGGATCGATATTTAGGTTAAGCCGCGCTTGCCTAGGTTGGTCTGTGGATGGGTGACCCATTACATACCGAGTTTCCTCCGTGCCTCGGAAAGCACGTTAAGCCGTTGGTCCCGGGTGTCATTTGTAGATCTTTGACAGTCGTTATAGGTAGTCAGTGGCCCAAAAAGTCTGACAACCAGTCTTACCAAGGGGTATCGTATTACCCAGTACTAACTGGGTTGTGGAGGTCAGATAGGCAGTCGCTCCATGTAAAATACTGGTATTCAGCTGCATCCGGTTAGACTGGAAGCCGACCCCAACATAGTTGGGAAAAGGCTAGGCAGATGATGATAGAAGAGCACAAAGGTACTGCTTATTTCATGCGAAATCTCTTCCAGCAGACCTGCGAGAGGAAAGTAGGATTAGAAATGTAGACACAGTGTGTAGAAAAGACAAAACAGGAAAATTAAAATTGGAACTTTAAACAAAGTTATACTTATATAAAATAAACATACATACAAATATAAACATATAAAATAAATAAAGTAAATAAATAAATACTTGATATGACTTGTTGAAGTTTTAAGGCCTTGCAGCCTTTGGTTTTCAAGCGCTTGAAATGTCTTCTGAAGACATTTATTTTAAGATCTGCATCAAGATACACATGTTGATGCAAATCTTGCTCTTAAAAAGCACGGCAGAAACACGGATCACGAAATTCGTCTTTCCAATATCAAAAAAACGCATGTCTTTTATTTCAAATCTGTGCAAAGTTCAAACTTTGCGTCTACCTATCGGGTTTTCCATCAACCGCGCTAGCCACAGAGCGGTGCCAAACATAACAAAGTTTTACTGTTTGTAGCAAACGTTTGTGTTTCGGGTTTAGCAACTAAAAGTTTGACTTTGAGGATACCTTCATATTTGGGTCCTTGTTTTACTAATAACGTTGAGATGTGTTGGTTTGCTGACCGGGATATACAACACTAAGTTCTAGATTTGGTCGTTATTTCCAGCGAAGTACTACTACAGTTTTAGTAGGAATCTATTTTGTAAAGTGAGGAACATTGTAATATAAGGCCTGTTTTCTCACTCTTTGCTGCCACTGAGAATTTCTAGTTGAAAACCCAGATAATACTTGGCTGACCTAAGAATCAAACCCAGGTTCAAAGGACTAGTAGATCAGTGAGGCAGTAAAGGACGCTTAACAGCTGCAAAACAATAGACAAATTTTCTGGAATTGATTGAAACCTCTTGAATAGAAATTTGCAATAATTTTTTGACATGTTTTTTCTAGCTTTGATATGGAAAGAAAAATTCGAGTGCGAACAGGGTTTGAACCTGCGATCTTCCGATTCTGTACACCGGACGTCATAACCAATTAGACCATCGCACCCTGCTCGCAGCTCTCGAAATTTTTAGTTCCATTAATAACGTCTTACGGTGACCTTGGCGCCATCTATTTAAGAAAGTATCGAACTAACTTAAACCAACACGTTGACATTACAGCCAAATCATTTACGCAAATCCTGCGTAGAGAATTACAGCTTTGTTTTCTTTCCATATCAAAGCTGTAATTCCCTACGCAGGGTTTGCGTAAAAAAACATATTTAAAATTATGTTTGTTCTATTTACATATTTTGATAATAGCAACACAAATTAAGTCCTCAAACAATCACGGTTTTCGGTACTGGTGGGTAATTTTAGCGGTAGCTAGCCATCGATGCAGGAAATATTTAAGTGTGCAGACACATGCGTACTTCTCTTCCCTCACTCTCATTCCGACACGACCACAAATAGATCAGGCGCGGGACCTATGACTAAGCGTGATTTCCGAGGCACGGAGGTGTCATACCACCAACTTCCAAACTTTAGACCGCTACTAAGAAATTCCTTATAGAAAAAATCCTAAAAACACTCGGGCACACCACGCACACATTACAGAATTAACTCAACACGTCTTTAATCTTGATCTAGAGCAGTCTCCACGTGCCATGTAAGTTGACCAATATTTTGAAGATTATAACGAAGATGAACGTTAGCTTCTAGTTTCTAAGAGGCTTATATCCGCCTTTAGCGAGACTCACTTTGGCTTACGAATTTCCCCCAGTCTTGAACTATTCACATGATTTGATTTAAACTTGAGTGTTCCCTGGCTTTCAGAACAAAGTTGCACAAAGGTAAGCAACCCACTCACTAAGTCGATCTTGAAGCCGTTGTAATATGAACCATAAGTTGTAGTATTTACCATATTGTATTATGTAGGTGTATGGCCAAATCTAAACCGTGACCGCGACGGCAGAAAGTGCCTTAAAGAATTTAAAAAAAATAGTGACACATGAACATGACGGTCGTGTATTCGCGCGACTGAGCGCGTGTTAAGCACTAAATATAAATTAACTTGTGGTTTTTTAAAGAATCATCATTCTTTTGCCCTTATCCTAATTCATTTGGGGTCGGCGCAGCATGACTTCATATTCCATACATCTCTATTAATCGTCATCTCATCAGACACCTCCTTTCTTGCCATATCATCCTTTACACAGTCCATTCATTGTTTCTTTGGTCTTCCTCTACTCTTATCCACATTCACACTCAAAACTTTTCTCACAGTGTTGTGAGAAAAGTTCCTCATTCTCACATTTTCCTCATTCCTCCGTATCATATGCGTGTGACTTTTTAAAGAATGTGAATATATGAAATAATAGCCAAACAATGATAATTTCGTTGAAATAGAAAACAGTTGAATGAAGTTATTATATATGCAATAATTTTTCATCGTTTCGAATAGCACAAACTGCAAATGAAAGCCAATCGACCCTTTTTCTTTATACCGCAGTACCTAAGTAATTGTCGATAACAGACGCATAAATACCCACCTGCAATGGGCTGCCTGTTTATTATTCGCTCCAGAAGCTCCCAAAAACACTTCGTGAACAGATCTTGATAAAATTACGTGCAAGTTTGGCGTACTGCCAGCCTGGTTTGCTGACCGTGTCCAGATTACGGACAGCATTGTGGAAGCTAAAAAATAATATGCTGCCATTATTGTGGGACTGTGGACAGCTATTGCGGTTATTTGTATGGTTGAACTTACAAAAAAACAAAATGTTCATGTTCTAGTGGGGCCATAATCGAAACAAATAGTTTCATTCAAAAAGCAATATGGTATTTTTGTTAGAAAATTCTAAGCCTGGAATGGTAATTGTGAAAATGTGGAAGCTAAATAAAAAACAAAAAACTATTTTGAAATCTGTTTATTGAAGCAAAATCGATTGTCATGTTGACCAAAGTTCCAGGATTTTTTATATTCATTATTGTTCAGGGAAACAGTGAAACTTCCCAAAGCCGAAAAGTTCGAAACCAAAGAATTATAGTAGAATTTCTGTCTGCCAAATAACTATATTTATCCAGTATTTTTTGTACCAACCTAATTCCAACTCCGCGTCAACAAAACAACGTTGTTTTCCCAGAATTTACAACAGCCGGACTTTTAGCTCTAATTAGTGAAAAAACTTTCAATTTTCGACATCAACGCTAACTCATTTTGGCAATGCGAATACAAAGGAAAACAACAGCAGAACTGCCGCAGAACGTCAAAAAGCAAGACCTACAAAACCGGACGAAATCTAAAGTTGTCACTCCACAGCAGTCAATAGCTAAGCTACGCAAATGTCCATAGCTCCACTATCGATAAAAATGTGGGTAAAATCGCCCTCTGTGTCCCACAACACGCTACGCATGAATACGTAAGGTCTCACTAACGACTTCGAGCGATGCGATTTCCGTCAATTATCGCCCGCGTTGTTTCCTTCGTGTGAATTTCGCCAGTCTACCAAGTTGGGTCACGGTAATGTTCTGAACCACTTGTTTCATTAATTTTCCCTGCAGTCGCTGTTGGACGTCAGCTGTTACTTGATCCTGTAGCTCATGACCAACGGGTAACAAAGGCTTCTTGCATGGCGCCTTCGTGTTCCACGTGCGCCTCAAAGAGATGTCAGCACACAGGAAGGGGTCCGAAAGAGCCGATGCCTGCCGGGGCTGCGGGACTGTTCGAAAGAGATACCGTGGCCCTGGAAAACAAAGGGCAAAGAAGGAACATGGATGGGATTTAGTCAGTAGAAGTCTGACTCTCCCTTCCACTCCGCCCGGAGCGGGAGGGGTCATTTGATGATTACCCATACGACAAAAAAAAAAAGAAAAAAAAAAGGCTGCTTGCATATAAACACTCAGATTAGAACGGATCTGTACCGATCATTGTTTGTAAAATTGTCTCATTATTTTTGAATGCGCTCGCACACAAAGAAGCAAGTGAACAAAGACGGTGAAAAAAGTGAATGTAAGCACCCACTTTCCATTCTCTTTTTTCACAGTTACAAAACGCTGTTTACCTGACTCTGTAACTTTTGAGCAAGAGGTACCGTGGCAAATCTCTTCATGCAAATCTTACTTAACAGTGGATGATCATCTTAACGCGGAGTTCACACAAAACTAATCCGTTGCTCTATTACGTTCGGGCAATAAGTCAATCAGCATTGCTATCAGCTGGCACCGTTCCAGGTCTGTAGCCGTCACTATGATGTATGACTTTAAAGGGTTCGGTTGTGGAGTGCTTACTTTAAAGCTGAAATATGAGCTTGAAGAATGTGGTTGGACTAATTCGGCTGTTTGTTTTGGATTGTAGACCACTTATATGACACGTTCAAAGCTCTTGTTCATTATATGTTCTGTGAAGTAAGTTAAAGCTCGTTAATTATACTTTTTCACTACCACATTCCCATATGTGTAGTTATTGCACTTTTGTAGGACACGGCTGTTTTTTTTTTAAATTACCGATGTAAAATTTCCATATTATTTATTTATTTAAACTTCATGTACAATAGTGATACATAGGCGGACTTAATGCCACAAGGCATTCTCTACCAGTCAACCTTTGGGTTAAATAAGAAAACATTGTGATAGGGTACAAAATAAATATATAAAAATAACTTCTTGCTATCAAAAATGTATATAGGCACTTATAATGATACTAATACTTATATACAAATAAAATAAACTAATACATATTTTAACAAATACCAAAATTAAAAACGAGAAACCTAATAATAATTACCATGTAAAATAAAATAAAAATAAAATCATTAGCGTGCGATCTAGTACCAGAAATGGGGGCAATCACTATCAGCCCCCAAGACGTAGTTCGTGCAGTCCGTCCGTTGCCTAACTGGAAATCTCCAGGGCCGGATGGGCTGCACAACTTCTGGATTAAATGGTTTACAAGGTCGCACGCTCGCCTGGCGATCCTGTTCCAGTCAGCCTTAGAGTCAGGGTCGCTGCCAGAGTTCCTGACAACAGGGATAACCCACCTGCTCCATAAATCGGGTAGTACTGCGGAGCCCAAAAATTATAGACCGATTACCTGTCTTCCGACAGTCTATAAAGTTCTTACATCCATTTTGAGAGCTAAAATTAACAAACACATTGATGACAATTCTGTAATGTCCGCTTCTCAAAATGGATGTAGGAACGGGTCCCGCGGTACTAAGGAGCTACTCCTCATTGATATGGCCATTAGTCAACAGGTTCGCCGTTCCCGAAGGGATCTGTCGACATGTTGGATAGACTATAAGAAGGCCTATGACTCGGTGCCACATACATGGCTCATGAGGGTGCTAGAGTTGTATAAAGTTGATTCAACTCTGCGCATCTTCCTGATGTCATGTATGGGGCAATGGAGGACAGTCCTTCGCTATCCGGGATGTCGGCAAATCCAGAGGAATAGCGAGCCGATAAGGATAGAGCGAGGTATATTTCAGGGCGATAGTTTGAGTCCGCTTTGGTTCTGCTTAGCCTTGAATCCTCTTAGCACGCTGCTGGAGGATTCAGGTCTAGGCTATCGGTTGAGGAGAGGTGGTCAAGTTATATCTCACCTCCTTTACATGAATGACCTGAAACTCTTTGCCCCCAACGATTTGCAACTGATGGAGCTACTGAAAGTAACTGAAACGTTCAGTAGCGCCATCAGGATGGAATTTGGTGTGGACAAATGTGCGGTCATACATGTAAAGCGAGGGGAGATTGTGGAATCTGTGGGAACCCAGCTCTCGGATTCCATAAATCTTAGATCCCTCTCAGCAACTGAAACCTATAAGTATTTGGGTATGTCGGAAGCGCTGTGCATCAATGTTGCTGACATGAAGCAATCGTTGAAGGAGCGCTTCTTTGGCCGTCTGAAAAAAGTATTTAATAGTCTTTTATCAGGCGGCAATAAGGTGCGTGCCTTCAACGGTTGGGTCATGCCGGTTCTGATGTACTCTTTCGGCATACTCAAATGGACTCAGACAGAACTAGACGCCCTGGATAGGAGGGTCCGTACATTGTTGACGGCATATCGAATGCATCACCCGCGTTCTTCTGTTATGAGACTGTATATCCCGCGGAGGTGTGGGGGTCGAGGCTTTTTAAACGCTAAGACTCTTCACAATCGCGAGATATGCAGTCTCAGGGAATATTTCCTTGAAACCGACGTGGGGATGCATCGAGATGTGGTCGCAGTGGACAAGGGGCTCACCCCGCTCTCCTTGGCTAAAGAGAACTGGCGCAAACCTGTAGTGCTTGACACTAACGACCGCATGAAAGTATGGCAGAGTAAGGAGCTTCACGGACGCTTTTTCCGGGCCCTGCATGGGCCCGATGTAGACCTACCAGCGTCCGTAGCCTGGCTACGTTCCGGGGACCTCTTTGGAGAAACCGAAGGTTTTGTCTGTGCAATTATGGATGAAGTTATGATGACGAATAACTACCGGAGATTTATTGTGAAGGACGGTACGGTTGACATATGTCGGGCATGCCACCGTCCAGGCGAATCAATCCGTCACATTATCTCCGGGTGTTCTCGTCTGGCTAACGGAGAGTACTTGCATAGACACAACCTAGTAGCCAGGATTATCCATCAGCAACTTGCTCTAAAATACAACCTTGTGGAATCGGAAGTACCGTACTATAAGTATGTGCCCGACCCAGTTCTCGAAAATGGCAGTATCACATTGTACTGGGATCGATCCATCGTAACTGACAGGACTATTGTAGCCAATAAGCCTGATATAGTGGTGGTGGATCGATCAGAGCGGCGTGCAATGATTGTTGACATAACGGTCCCGCATGATGGGAACCTTGTGAAAGCCGAGAAAGATAAGCAAATCAAGTATCTTGACTTGTCTCACGAGGTTGTCGACATGTGGGATGTGGACTCAGCGATCATTGTGCCGATAGTTGTATCAGCCCATGGCTTAATTGCCAAGAGCCTGAGGAGGCTCTCGTTAGGCAGCTGGATCAAGGATTTGATTCAGAAAGCGGTACTCCTGGACACGGCTCGTATTGTCAGGAGGTTCCTCTCTCTGGAGCCCTGACCGCCGGTAGCTTGGACCCTGTTCCCGATACCGGTGGGCTACAATTTTTTATATTTTTAAATGTTTTTTTCTATTGTTTTTAGTTTAAGAAATATTTAAAAATGTATAAGATTTGTGTAAAGATAAATAAAAGAAATAATTACCATGACTCGACTTCTAATAGAGAGAGAGCTATTTATTCTGACTTAAATAGTGGTTACGCACTTTTCTTTTAAAAGTGAATTTGCTTCAGAATGATGTGCTGAATACGTGGTAACCGTTTGTGCGTTGGTGTCTGTTCCTTCCTGTATACGTGCATTAGTATTGTCTACGTTTACAACCTTACTAACTTTCTTATCTTTTTAAGTATAGCCGACATGATAGAAAAAGAATAGAGCGACAGTTTTTAACACAATAAATGTGGTACCTTCCTAAATGGAAGGTTACGACATTTATTTTGGTTTTTATCAAACAATAATAACAGCCGCTTGGGTCAATCTTTAGGTTAAGCCGTGCTTGCCTAGGTTGGTCTGTGGATGGGTTTGGGACCATTACTTACCGAGTTTCCTCCGTGCCTCAGAAAGCACTTTAAGCCGTTGGTCCCGGGTGTCATTTGTAGATCTTTGACAGTCGTTAGGTAGTCAGTGGCCCGAAAAGTCTGACAACCAGTCTTTCCAAGGGGTATCGTATTACCCAGTATTAACTGGGTTGTGGAGGTCAGATAAGCAGTCGCTCCATGTAAAATACTGGTATTCAGCTGCATCCGGTTAGACTGGAAGCCGACCCCAACATAGTTGGGAAAAGGCTAGGCAGATGATGATCAAACAATGTCATTTCGGCCAACTCATAATGGCACCACTTATTAAGTGATTAAGAAGCAAAATTAAAATATTAAATCACCAATCAACTAAATGGGACTGTAATTCATTTTGACACGTTGACAATGAGCTCTAATAAGGGCAAATTATCAGCACAAATTAACTCGTGTGTGTAATTCATGATTGTACTTCAATTTAGTTCAGAATGATTTATTGTCAAGTAATTACTTTTTGAAATGTTAATCGAACTAATTTTAATCAATTTTAATGTAGCGTGCTTTTGTGGACAGTGCTCATGTAAAACTGGTTGGTTTTCAATTATTCTATTTTGTTTTCGTGCTAATTGATAGTATTTTGTGGCCGTAGTATTTACATTTTGTGGTTATCGAAATAACAAGAATAAAGTCCTGTAGTGAAGACTGCGATTGGGCCGTGCAGGCTATACGGCTACGCGGCTTGAAAGAGAAAGTAAAGCAGTGAACTGCAATAGACTGAATACATTTATCTAAAACAGTGGTAGATTTATGGCGTCTTTTTTGATTGATTATAGTCTTTATCATGAAATCCACTATGAAATTAACTTTTAAAAAATTACTTGTTATTCTATAATAAAACTTAATCAATTACATACCAATGCTTACCGTACGAAGAAAATCAAAGTCCTTGTCAGTGTCTTCTCTGAAACAAAATTTCTAATACGACTAAGTTTTACCTATGAGTTTAGATATCTTACAGTTATTCACTGCTTCCGACAACTAGACAGTGGAACTACATCGAACTGAACGTTTATTGGTTCAATTCCGGGTAGGCACACACGGACATGACTGTTCTACTCCATAGAGATAGGTAGAAGATAACAATTGAAGAAGACAATAACTTACTCCTTTTTTTTAGATTTATCATACATGTTGATCGCGTTAGTTCCAAGTCCATTTTTTTTTATATTACTAGATCTCGTAGAACAAAGGTTGTTCAGTTTCATGGTCCGACAGACCACACGGGAGGTCTTGCGATTATTATATTACACCTAGTATATAATCCACAGCTGAACTCAACATCATCCGGCAATAACATACAACAAAATGGTTAAGTATCAACGATACCCATTCTACCCAACGACACATCACTAGAGGCCATTTTGATAGTGCGGGGACAGATGCAAGTAGCCATAAGCAATCAAAATTGATTATTATTTCCTTTGGTTATGGCTCTGCTGACCCCTTTACCCCCACTTTCTATACTTCGTATGTATTTATAGTCATTGAGCTATTATCATTTAAATTCACAGCGATGTATGGGTGTGTATGGTTATCGTAGTACATTTTCTATCTTAATGTTGGGTCTTCATGAGATATTCATATTTTGGATAAGGTCATAATAAATAACTCTACGTATTGTGAGGCATACGCTGAGTGCCTTCACGTAATGAAGTTTCTTACCGAGAGTATCGTATTACCCAGTATTAACTGGGTCGTGGAGATCAGGTAAGCAATCGCTCCATGTAAAATACTGGTATTCCGTTGCATCCGCTGACACTTTAAGCCGCCATCGTAGTTGAGAAAAGGCTAGGCAGATGATAGTTGGCAACACCAACAGATTTTTTTTTTATACTTGCAACATTGCTTTGGTTGTGTCAGGATTATAAAATATACACGCGAGTTGTTTGTCCTACAATTATATTATTTTAAAAAGAAATAACACGCTCATTAAGATCCCAACAATGATGACTTCAGATACTATTTCATTTAAAATTCTTATAACCTAAAGGTACAGTAAATGGGGTACTACGAGTACAAACTTGCCTAATTATAATGAAGTACGTTGATATTTTAAACAACATCGCTCCACAGGAATGACGTTGTCTAACTTAAAGACGTTGTTTTGCTTGTTCAATGACGTCACATGTTTCTAAGGATAACACAACATTGCCTGAAGACATACCTGGGACTAACATTTTGACGTGCTAGGTTATATACCGAACTTACTTTGGAATATATAGAGGAAAACATGTACCAGCTCGTCATGTTCTAGAAATTGTAGAAAATCTGGAAAGGAAAATAAGCTGCTTAAAATACATGTTTGAGTACTGTATCAAGTTGTTATGTGGAGATTCCTTGGTTGGAAACTAAATATTTAAACTACATTATTGGGGCTCCGTACCCGAAGGGTATACAACGGGACCCTATTACTAAGCCTCCGCATCCGTCCGTCTGTCTGTCAGCGGGCTGTATCTCATGATCTGAAATAGGAAGACACTTGAAATTTTCACAGAATGTATATTTCTATTGCCGCTATAACAAAAAATAATAAAAATAAATTGAAAATAAAGGGCTCTTTAATTTCTTTCTACCTACTACGATGGTACGGAATTCTTCATGTGCGAGTTCGACTCGTACTAGGCCAGTTTTAATATTTTGTAAGATTGTTAATTTATTTCTTGCCTTGCTTGCTTTCTTTTTATTTTTTTTTCTTTCTTTACTTCTTTTTTTTTTTCTTTCTTTCTTGCTTTATTTTTTTTGATTGATTTGTTTTATATTTATATGCAAGCAAGTAGTAGATAGTAATCGATTTAAACAAAATTGAAGCCTTGAAAATGTGAGTTTGTGACTCACATTTTTAAGGCTTCAATTTTGTTTAAATTTAGCCAATAATTTTCCTTTCACACTCCAAATTAAAAAATGGTTTCGGTGAATCAAAATCATAAGCTACCAAAAGTAAATACACTTCTGTGATAATTCCAAGCATAACTCATCAATATAAACTTTATCACGAACAGTAATAAGTATAATATCGTTTGAACTCATCAAAGCATCATTCCCCATCAAATATTAGATTAATTACAACATTCCATGTAAAATTATTGAAATGCCAACGTATTAATAGGCATTATTAAACTGATGATACAAGGCTTAACTTTGATCAAAATGTTATTATCTTCGTTCAAACATTGAACGGGCTCTGAAAATGTTCCAGCGCCGATGGTACAAGTATTAATAAGTTTGACGAAGAGAGATATTATTGAAGAGAGCGGGGTAGCAAAATACCATAACGTAACATGATGCCTGTAATCCCCAAAGGGTTAAACAGAGGTGTACCCAATTATAGTACACCCACATTTCACCAGTAATGCTAGGTCCCATTTAATAGGGACGGGCCTATTGCCATCAACCAGACACAAATCCAGACTCTGTGGCTGCTGCTGAGAAATTTCTGATAGAAGAACCAAATATCACTTTGCCCGACCCGGGCATGAAACCCAGGACCTCATGCTCAGCAGTCGCGCTTGCGACCAGTTGAGCAACGATGCGAAATAACCTTTGAAGAAATTTGAAATACTACGCACTCGTACTGTAAGAGTAGAAATAATACTAATAACATAGGTCATTGACTATTTGCTCACTGCATCAATGCTGAATCGCGTTAAGACGACGCTCTCCGTGTAGTCACTTTGAACTCCGTATTTTTCCACCTTTTCTGTCAATCGATATTTGCCAATAGAGATTCCAAAAATCGCTGATAGCCTCATAATAGAGTATCTGCGAAGGCCCTAATATCCCGCTAAGTACGTTGAATATAATTTTTATACCCAGATTTTGCCGTATTGTATAAGTCTCATGTAGGAGAGAGATGAACTGGTAAGAAAAAAATATGCGAAGAACTGCATAGCCCACATAAAGTATGAATAACTTAATAATAGGAAGTATCAGCTTTGCTTATAAAAACAACAGTATAATAGAAGTTAAAATTATCTATTCAGAAAGTATAGATATGCTATCAATTTAGTGTCAATTGAAATTCAGCATTTGCCTATTTTATCACAATTATTATCAACTAAACCTAGATTAAAAAAGTGGTAGAAAACAGCATGAGGAAATCATCAAAGCAGACAATCCACCAACAGCCGATGAGCAATTTTCACTTCTGTTCCAAAGAAGCTTCAACAAGCTGCCTGCAACCCGATAATGTTACAATTACAATCAAAGTTAAATTACATTCCCCGCTATTCAGACCCCTACAAAACACACCCTTATCCGCCGTTTCTGCTTCGAAACTTTACATAAGGTAAACTTGGGCAATAAATTAATTGTAAGGAGATAGGTACATACGATAGCTGTGCCGTGTCTTATTAAAATTTTAAACCAATTACAGTACTGAATTGGGGAGACGATTACGAGTTTGTTTTTGCTGTGTTTATTTGTTATTTGGTAAAATATTGTTGGAGAATGATTGATTTACATTAGACTGTTTACATTATTATAGTGATTGAATATCTTAGCATACCTGAACTCGAAAGAAAACGTTGATTTCTTAAATTTTGTCCCGTTCATCTGTCACAGATATTTATTAAACTTCATCAAGCTACCTAACCTTTTCCCAACTATATATGTTGGGATCGGCTCCCAGTCTAACCAGATGCAGCTAAATACCAGTATTTCACATGCAGCAACTGCCATCTGACTTCCACTACCTACTTAGTACTACGTAAAACGATAGCCCCTGGTAAGACTGGTTGTCAGACTTTCGGACCACTGACTGCCAAATATCTACAAATGACAGCCGGGATTAATGGATTACGTCGTTCCCTAGGCATGGAGGAAACTGGATTTGTAATGGGTGGTCACCCATCCACGGACCATCCTAGGCAAGCGCGGCTTAACCTGAAGATCGACCCCAAGCGGCTGTTATTAAATAGCCACGAGCTCCTTTCTTTATTTTTAAAACTTTACTTATCCACAAAAATATACTGCCGGACTACAAAGCTAGTATAGAAGCTTTACAAGTTTCTTGAGTGACGAACACGAGAACTAAGGAGGGATTTTTGAAAACTATTTCCTAAAAGGATTAAATAAAGGACGAAAGTTTGTACGCGAATACATCATTTTAAGCGATAGATGGGAAATCCATCGAATATTCGGGCTTGTCAATAAATAAATAAGTACTGTCCCGTTCACGGCCCATCCCTATTCTTATTAATTCCTATTCTCAGTCTTCAACAGACCCTTGAACACCCCTATAAGTAAATACACTCTCAAGATTGCATTCACATCTTCTTTACGATGTATCAACGTCGACCCGCCTCCGTACATTCTTCAAGGAATTTCCCTATTTCACGCTAAACTGGATTCTTTTCTTTGGAGAATGTTTACCTCATACGATAGCAAATATTGTAGTACAAGAAACGTTTTTGCTTTGATGCAAATATTTGTTATTGTTATTGTTTGCGAACGGTTGGAGTGTGTGTCGATTTTTGACAGAATAGTTTTTTTTCTTTTGGCGCGGAAGTAGTGGCACAGTTTGTGTAAGTGTTTTTCATTTTGTGGGAGGCACAAAATGGAGTAAGGTTGTTATGTACTATGAGTTTCGTTGTATAAGATTAAGTTTGAGTGAGAAGGAAAACAACGTGGCGATACGTGAGGGCCTTAAAGTGAAATTCAATCTTCGATAGTAATGATTGAAGAGTGAAGTGGTATAGACTGACACCAGCCACCGAAAATTGTGTTTCAGTTCTGTTAAAATTCGATGAGTGATGGTAATAATAATATTATAGTTTAGTTTAGTTTAGTTTATTTATTAATAATTATCAAAAATTACAGGTCATATTTTGAAAAAAGTAAAAACACAAATCATAATACATTAAAAAAAAAAAACAAGTCATTATACATTAAAAAGAGCATTGAACACAAATTATCATAATTTAAAAAATAATAATAATACACAATAAACAGAATAATAGAACCTTACAGTATACAAATCACATAAATTTTCTTAAAACCATTCTTTTAGGTCATATAATGCCTGGTCGGTTAGCCAACCTTTCAGTTTAGTTTTAAAAACAGTGTCAGACGTCGCGCTCAAAATATTATCCGGTAGCCGGTTGTATACCGATGGACCCATAACATGAATTAACTTTCCAGACTTAGATAGGGTTTGTGGGTAGCCAGCTAATTTGTTTCTACCACGAGTACAGTAATTAAGTCTATCTCCGCGTCTATTGTATTCGTCTAGATGGTGCCTAACGTATACCGCCGCCTGCAATATCACCATAGCAAAACAAGTCAATCAAGTCGCGGATATGTTTTATAGCGCGATCCAGAATTTTGATGTGAGTTTTTTTGTGGCATAGAAAGCACTGTGGTACTTTTTATACTGTTCACTACAAAAGTACTAAACATTTTGAAATTGATTGTCACTGGTTCAGGTCCTCTGTACTCCATGAACGCGTTGATTATTGTTAGTTTCTTCTCTACCTTGCAGTGAGACGAAATTAAAGTTTGAACATAACATCAAGCCTGTAATCCCCGAAGGGTTAGGCAGAGGTTTATCTAATAGTACACCCACATTTCACCAGTTATGTTCTAAGTTCCATGTAATAGGCTCTGACTGCTACCGAAAAATTCTTGATGGAAAAGCGAATAACACATTGCCCGACACGGTAATCGAACCCAGAACTTCATGCTCAGCAGTCGCGCTTGCGACTACTCTACCAACGAAGCATTGTAGTTTAAGTTTGAAGTAATTTCATAATCCATTGCTTCATATTTTTTAAAGATTCGTCTGCTGTACAAATTAAAAACCGCAATGAATATAAATCAGGTGCACTATCAAAATTAAAAACTTGCAAGTCCTATGCAAGTGTATTTCGTGATTAGGATGCTAGTTAAGTTTCTACAAGAAAATACTACTCACACACTTACGTACGTAATCCACTTTTTGCGAACATAAAACTTACAATAACATCCAAATGTTTGCAAGGAAACAGAGTATCTCTGCGGAGCCACGTTTTGTAAAACGTACAAACTTTTAATATTGTTCACACATTCCTATAGTGGCGGGGCGTGGTCCCACTAACAGACAGAACATTTTTCATGGAGAAGTTTGTTTACATGATAAAGATTTTTTAGGGCAGCATTGTTTCGTGCTGAAAAAGGTAAATAGGTGTAAAAATTCGTCTCGTATGAAAACAAGACGCTTTTAATATCGACAAACTTTCAATAATACGTAAATTTCATTTGATTTTGAATTTATAACGTACGCTGAAAACACTCAAAAAAGAATTTGAGGCTCATTAACAGGGACGCGGCGCGGCCCGTATTCAAAACTAATATGGCGATGTATAAGAGCGTTTTTCGGAGAAGCGATTTAACACGCGTTTGTTTAATATACAACGTTATTTGTGGTGGAACCCGCAGATGACAGGCAGCGTTTATCGCAGCAGCACACGCAGCGTTGTCGGCAGTCAGTTTCCTGCAACACTGCGTTCACGGAGAAGGGGCACGTGAAACGTAGCGACGTATCATGCCGCGTCTCACGGGGCGCGTCTTCGTGAAGAACATAGTAGGTTGCCAAAATAATATGTTTATGTTTGAATGTGTGACAACGCGGGCCAAGGCACGCATCACCTCTCCGTAACGAAAACCAACGTAAAAAGCACCGCGATAGATAGTTCAAAAATGAAAAAGTTCTATTAAAACCGTCAGTTCTCTCACTGGGACGCCACCATAACTTGCAATAACAGTTTCCCAAAATTCCCACGTAGGATTTCATAAAGGAAGCAGAATGTCTTAGACACGGCTGCTCCTCGAATGCGCCTCGCGCTCTTCTGCCGTATCAACTGTTTGAAAACTTTGCCTAACTGAAAATAACTTGGATGCATTTTTGCTCAAAATTTTTGTGGAAGAAATGGAAACTAGTGGTGTATTTTGGATAAATATTTTATCTATATAAGAGTTAAGATCTTAGCTAATGGGGCTAAGGCTTTACGGAAATTTAATGGCATGTGTATTGGTTGAGGTGCTTGGCCATTAAGGCATCGACGTCACCAAAGTATCGTCTTTTTGAGCTGTCATGCGACTGGCTTCTTCTCATATACTCAAAACTACATACAAGAACTCACGCCTTTTCTTAAGCAGAAATTACAGAACGCCATCTGCATCAGCTATGATCCTTACATACTCCTTTCGCTTCGTACACGTTTATACATCTGGTCCATCCATCATCCATCCAACATCCTTAATAAGGTCAGTGTATGTCCTTCTAGGGCATCCAGACAGATATTAAAAAATAAAGTAAAACAATTCAATAACTCAGACGCTCCCAAGATTTAACAGTACAGTATTCTTGTCATGCGAGTTGCTACACCCACGTCAGCTTGGAAACTAATATCACGTTTTACTTTACATGTAAAATGATTACAGCACAGTTTTCATAAGTTGGTACCTCCTACTTAGCTCATACGAAGTTGAGCGATGCGTGAGACTTACAACTTTGCGCTGTCCTGAATAAATATAACGCTTTGATTAGTTGTTACGAAGGTGAAATGTGGTGAGCATGTTGGGTGCTCGAACAAAATACGTTTAACTTTAAAAATGTGAGAACTAGGAAGTCTCAATTTTCAAGTAAGGTGCGGTTTTGAAACCTGGGCGCCTAGACAAAAAGACATTCTGCAAGTAATTCTGCATAACAGCCATAAATGGAGAAGTTTAAAATATGTGGGTCTGATATAGGCTATAGAAAAGCTAATTTCTGTCAATCCTCTAGAAAGTCGATGTTACTGTACGAATCGCTTTGAAACCAATTATTACTTGTTGAGGTCTTCTGGGAAAATTTAGAGGAGGCCTTTTGCAAGCAGAGGGACAGTGTTTTTTGTAATTATAATGCCCAAAACACGACAATTGCGACTTAGTGAAGAGAGCTGTATAAAGTTACTAACCACTGAACAGAGGACACTTAAGCACGACGAAGAGTTAGCTGTCACACACTAGGTGTGCTAGCAGAAGTTACGTGGTCATTGAGGCGATGGCTATTTCCCACTGTGGACCGGTTCTAGCTTTCATGGCATTGATGTTAAAGTTACAACGTGTTACTATGTGTTAATTGAAAACACACACACATTCATACATTGTTCGTGTTGTTATGTGTTGTGTGTTTTTTGATTGTTGTTTGGTATTTGTGTGTTAATTGTATCGAACCAACTGCTCCACAAAATCTTCTCTCGTATCTACCCCCTAAATAGTTAGTACATGAGTTAAAAACTAGTTAGCAACAATGCAACAGCCCGCTACCTCAGCCAACTTGCGGTGTCTTCAGTAACATTGGTCTTACTAACTTTTATAGTGTATGTGGCTTGAATGTTTGGAGGTAAATGTTTATGATACATTTTGGAGATGGATTTTGGCGACGTTTTGTGCATATTGTAATTTTCGTCGCATAGTTACCGTTTTTTCGACAAAGTAGTATACAGAAGGTAACGGGATACAGTTTTTAATAGCTGGCTTGCAGTTTCACTTACTACTTTTTAATTTGTTTGGTTTAACTGCAAGTCTTCTATAATTCATAAATAAATAAATAGATATTATGGTCACCATGTACAATGTACAGTCGACCGCACGTCTTTGGTAACACTTAAGCTTGCCTAGCGTAGTACTGAGTTGCAAAACAATGAGAGGCCATATTTTACTGAATTTGTCTCCTAATGTGGCTTACTGTAACAGCATTCTGCTAGTAAGTAAGAATTCAGGGTGCTACTAAAGAGTAAAACACTCGATTTGGTTTTGTAGTAAACAAATTGAGGACTTATTATAGGTAAACCTCTCCCTAACGGTAATGTTATGTAAATTGCTATTTCAGTGGTGTTTCAATAAAACAATGATTACGTGTTATGCTTTTGTTGCTTTTAATTGGATACTAAGATTATTGAACCAAGTCTTTAAGTGGTATTGATGTTAAGTGAAAATGTGCGATCGAACCCACGTAAAACCCTAAAAATATAGATTAATCCGATTACGATAAAGCTCTAGACTATTGCCATGTTCATTTAAGTATTCATTGTTACATATTTAATACATAAGGAGGAATAAATCAATTTAATGTTAATAATGATAGCCTCGACGAAAATCTTTCGAGGTTTTCGCTTGGAAATCGAATCAAGGGCTTGATTATAAGTGTTATTTCTAAGTGGCATCTCTGGGTAAAAAAGCAAGACCCTTT
Organism: Noctua janthe; assembly: GCA_910589295.1. Taxonomy (NCBI): domain Eukaryota; kingdom Metazoa; phylum Arthropoda; class Insecta; order Lepidoptera; family Noctuidae; genus Noctua; species Noctua janthe. The sequence goes on along the minus strand of OU342556.1, from coordinate 1,954,195 downwards.
AAGAAACCGTTAGACATGAGAACGAAGGGGGTGGCTGTATTGTGTGGTGCTCAAATGCACGAGATAAGAAGCGAAAGGCTGGTTTATGTGAGAATTATGCGTTAACTAACATAGCCTTCGGGTTCCGTTGTTATTTTTAGGCAGATATATTTTCACTGCTTTGTTTTTTGTTTTTCTCTTTCAGGAGTTTTGCACGCTTGGATGCTAGCTCCATTTTAATCACCACCATAATCATAATGTAGCCTTTTCCCTGCGGTTCGGCTTCCAGTCTAAACGGGTGCAGCTGAATACCGATATTTTACATGGTCTATTTGGCCTTCACAAATCCATTACTGGATATAACACTATACTACTCCTGGCAAGACTGGTTGTCAGACCAGTAACGTAACTGTCAAAGATCTACGAGTGACTGCAGGAACCAATTGAGGAGGGGGTCTCGGTATTACATTGCATGATCACCCATCCACGAACTGACTTTAGTCATCGTTACTCAACCCCAGCCCGCTGTTATAATTAAGCAACGAGCAAAGAGTTTTTTTTTTTAAATTATTGCTACGTGAACATAACCAAATTAATTATCACAATGACATCAATATCCCGATGTCACTACCTTTTCCTGTTAATCAAACAACGTACAGACAAACCGACGTTATATTTTATTAGTAGAGGAAATACATTTGACACTATCTCTGCTATGATGGATTGTGTACGCAACTCTCTTGTGCACGAATAATCCGTTTATTTCTGAACATAAAAGCATTTTAGTGCAGTATTGTGCTGTCGACATTTTTCACAACATTAGGTACTTCACAACACTGTAGTATTTTTTCGAAGAAATATGCTAATACGAAATGACATTTTTCAGTTATGTTTTCGCTGTATTTAACCGGGCACGGTCAAATAATAATATGCACTCTGGGCAACTACTGTTAGATTTCAAAACTCTATAACACTGTTCAGTTTGGAAATTAATATTTGGTTATTCATGCAATCATAGAACATCTAATGCTCTTATATTTTTTGTATAAGTAAAGTTTAGACCTGGAGTAGGTGAGTCATAACTAAATAGAGCATCCATTTTGCTGTCCCCCTGCTTGTGGCAAGAAAAATCGGAAATAATTATTTATTCTACTTATTTACATTTTGAATTTTATTGTTATGAACCTAAATAAACTTCCCGTGACCCGAGGACTGTCTTTTACCTTGGCCAGAGGCTTAGCATTGCCATACAACGTCGCAAGGCCGTCAGTCTCTTGGGGACATTACCAGGCACCGCTTTGCGTAGAGGAGAAGTTTTTTGAGGCCATTTTTAATTTATAAGTCTTTATAATATTGTTATGGTTTGGCTTTATAAATAAAAATATTATTATTAAACTTTAGAATATTACAAATTTCGACAGAAATCAAAAGCATGGACTTCGTAAAAATAATAGGGCTAAGTAATCGCATTACTGACAAAGCCCATCTTACGAGAAAAAAAAACGGTAAGTCTAACGTAAATCAAAGAATTATAAATATTAGATATTTCTTCTTCATCTTGTATTTTATGATTTTCAAATCAAATATCTTTATTGGAACAAAAACTTTCACAAAGTAATTGCATACGTAAATAGCATTAGTTTAAAAACCTTGTCGCAGCTATTAACGCCTACCTCCAAGAGGGAGATGACAGCGTTCCAGATCCAAAAATTAAAATATAAACACAAAACAAACAATATACACAATTAAAATAGTAAAAAAATTAACATCGCAAAAAAAAAGTAATGACATTGTACTTTACGTATTTGAGAAATTAATATTAACCATTTGTGTCCCACTGCAGGGCAATTCCTCTCTTCCCTCGTTCCGCTTATTTCTATCCAGTGCAGCTGTTTATTTGAGATGGTTTTGGATAATCCTTTTTTTTTTTTTTTTTTTTTCCGGATGTGAAATCATCAAATGACCCCCCCCACTCTGGGCGGAGCGGAAGGGAGTGTCAGACTTGTACTGACTAAAACCCATCCATGTTCCTTCTTTGCCCTTTGTGTTCCAGGGCCACGGTATCTCTTTCGAACAGTCCCGCAGCCCTGGCATCGGTCCTTGCGGACCCCTACTTATTTGCTGACATCTCTTTGAGGCGCACGTGGAACACGAACGCGCCGTCGACACGGCCTGTCGTTATAAGACGGCCGGACGGCGAGCTGGCCCATAACTCGCCGTCCACAGGCCCGCGCCTACGGTGGCCGGGAGCCACCACGTGACCCCCGACGCCCAGGGCGTCTCCCGCGGCGACTGGGACGTGAGGTTCTTTCCCTCTCACGTCCCGCCACCTCCTTCACTAGCATGACTGCTTGGCAGAAGGAGGTGACGGCTTCCCATTCCCTCTCGCTCCGGACCATGGCTTGAACCAAGGCCGGACGCGAGAGATCGCCGCCGCCAATCGCCGCTACGAGGACACGGCGGTGCTCCGCCCAAGCGGGGCAGACCTCCACGGTGTGCTCCACCGTGTCCTCCGGACGATCCTCGCAGTGGAAACACCCGGGCGTTTCCTCCCGCCCGATTCGGTGCAGCAACCTCCCGAAACAACCGTGTCCGGTGAGGACCTGCGTCAGGCGGTAGGTGAGGGCGCCGTGGCGCCTGTCTAGCCACTCCTCAAAGAGGGGACTTATCGCCACTATGGTGGCGTGCCCTTGGATAATTACCCTTGGAAGCCACTTAGTGGAAATGTTAGTTCAAAGTTAAAAATAGATGCCTTTAAATCTTTCTAAATACCAACTCTATTCAACACCACAGCCATTTTATTCTCATTGTTATAGCAACGAAATTATGACATAAATATTCCCGACTAAGCATCTATAAAAAATGGCTAGATTATTTTAATTCATATGAGACGGCTTAATTGCCATTCTCCTCCTACTGAACAAAAGACTGGCAACTGAAAGCACAAAATTGTAAGACAAAACCTTAGTGTTACACTGTGGGCCAATTTCACTGGTACACGCAAAATGAGAATTATTTTCTTGCCTTTGGTTTCTTGTTCATGTTCAAGGCTTATTAAAAGGGGAAAGAGGATTTTGTAGGGATATAAATTTTTGGTAAGGATCTAATTATTTTTTAATGAGATTATGTTTCATTGCCATGGGTTTTCTTATGGTGATCCGTATTGTATTCAAGGTCAATGATTTGGAAACACCATTTACTTTACGCACTTATTCGTGCGTTGTATGTCGACTGTGTGATTGTTTATTTATTTATTTATTTATTTATGTACACACAAAATACTCAACAAGACATAACATTAAGATAGAAGAGCACAAAGGTACTGCTTATTTCATGCGAAATCTCTTCCAGCAGACCTGCGAGAGGAAAGTAGGATTAGAAATGTAGACACAGTGTGTAGAAAAGACAAAACAGGAAAATTGAAATTGGAACTTAAAACAAAGTTATACCTATATAAAATAAACATACAATATATATTGTTAATTACAGAACCTACACAATTTCTTTTTTGTGTTACTTTTCCGACAAATACCATCATCATCGTCCTGCCCTTGTCCCACTCTATTTGGGGTCGGCACAACAAATAGAAATATTTTTTCCAACAAATACAAAGACTTAATATTTTAGTAGATGTCTGTTCATCGTCTATCAGTTCCAAGATCTTTTTTTTAACACAATTGCTGGCCGCAAAGTAGATACAATAGTTAAACAACTCTGTGAACCGTTTTGATTCCTGTAAAATTCCGAACTAACATATTAACAACACCTCGCCTGTTTTCCCTTAGAAGGATCGGTAAAAGAGACCTTACAGTACACCTACATTTTGCCTGTTTTGTTTTAGGCACTTGTGATAAGAGACAAGCCTTTTGTGATCAACCGGGCATAAAGATTCTAACTCAGGGCTACTATTGAGAATTTATCAACTGTTATAAATCGGTGGTGGTCCCATATTTCGGCTAAAACTTAAAAAAAAATCGGATATACAATACCTAGGCTCACATGACTTGGCAAGGTATTTAATGATAAGCGATAAAATGGTTTCCAATGATTAGATATTCTAAACAAGGACTGAATTATATGCTTTACCGGTACCACATTTTAAAGAACTAATAAACTTTTTGGATAGTAAAAATACTGGATGTTCCCTTTTTTCGACCACTAACTGTAAAACCGAAATAAAAAAGTTGGTTCTGTATCCCGAGCGAGCGTTATTGCTTCCTGCTGTACTAGCCGTTATCGCTCGCTTACTTAGCGCTTGTAGTAACTGTAGACGGTGTAGATACACTGCGAAAACAAAGTCAGTAAGACTTTGTTTACAAAATATTCTACAAATACAAATACAAATACAAATACTTTTATTTGTTGAACATAGGTAGGTACAGATGTTATAATTATTAATGAACGCTATGTCTAACCGTAATCGGCGTACAAATATTATTTTACACACATGCTGATTAAAATAAATTATCAAACAGAATATTTAAAAAAAAAAAAAAAATTAAAGAATACTAATATTATTATCTTACATTATTAAATAATTCTTGTCGTATCGTTTTATTTTGAAGAGGATGGTTTTTTTTGTTCATAGCTATTCTGAAAGCTTCGTTTGCGAAATCACTTCTGAATCCGCGGTGAAATCTTGGGACATAAACATTTCGTATTCTCAAATTGAGTGAATTCGACACTAGCGCCAGCAAGTGATCACGAAAGTGAGAGGAATTACAACGGGTGAGTATTTTGACGTTTGTCCAAAGTATTTCGTATTCTAAAACACAATTCGCTCGCCGTATCGAAAGTCATCTCGCATCTCACACACGAATTCATCTGTCAAATGAAAAGTTACTATTTCTTGAGTGAAAATAAGTGTTTCAATAAATATGTATGTGATATAAATGCAAAACAAAAAGAACAATTATCTATAATCTAAACATTTGTGGTTTTCTTACAGAAAAAAAGTAAAACAGTTAGTATGAACTAATATACCGACCTTAAAAAACTTCATGAACTTATTGTGTTTTCATCTATTTCTAACTTTTGTAGATGTGTCATTCTTTTTTGATATTGAGTTTACTGAAAGAAGCTGATACCCTAGACGTTGCCGCAACCCGTCGCCAAGCCCAGAACATTAGAAATTTAAACTTATTGAGCCGTGGTCAGGACTATGTGCATGTGTATAGACTAACAGAGGAGCTTATTAGAAATTTAGAACAAGAGCAATAATAAATAATAATAATAATTAATAATAATAATAATAAATAATAATAATCTCTATAACCTGTGACGGCAAAAAAAGGAAGAGGTCTGGCTAATAGAATTAAGGTAGATAATAGATATGTATGTCATGTTTTACTTATTTAAATCGTTAATGTGTTAAACCATCCAACAATAGTAAAAAAATACATTACTTTGTTTCTTTATCCATTTTTTTGCCGTCTTTATCGTTCCTCCACTCATACTGTTTAATTTCACAGTGATATTATTCCACTCCTTATTAGCCGCCTGTTTGGCGCTTTGATTTTTGGCAAACCCTTTTGCCAAGCTAGGCTTCCTTTCTAAGAAATCGATTAGCGTCTCCACTTGAGCCGCAGATGGATGGAAGTACGCTCAGCACTGAAGTAGAGAATTAACAATTAAATATGAATAAAACGATACCGGCAGTAACTTATTACCACAGAAATCGTAATTACTTCATTTTGTTAAACACTTCACAGTAAAATCGCGAGGAAATAAAAATAACAAAGCTTGTTTGTCAACAAAAAAATAATTGGCGTGGGTACGCGTTGCGACTTGTGAGCGAGTGAATGCTTTTTTTTATACTAGGGCTCCCATATCTCCATGAGGCAAAGGCGACACTGCGTTCAGTCTAATTTTTCATTCTCTATCTCAAATAAAACTTGTAAATATTAAAACATTGTATGTTTAATGCATTTACATAACATTTATGGCTGAAATAAACTATTAAATATTATTTTAGAGCGCTAATTCAGCTAAATTTTGTGAGTCGATATAAATCATAACAAGGCACAATTCAGTGCCACCGCTCTACTACCATAGAGCAATGTCACCTGAGTTCTCGAAAGTCACTTCACTTCACTTGGCCTTGATCGTGACATGAGAATACCAAAACTTGTACAGGCGAGATGAGAAGTGAAGTGAGTGTGACTTTCGAGATGATTTGCGAGATGACTTTCGAAGTGAGTCACCATTTACAGAATAGCACTGCAGGTCCTCTGTTTCGCACTGTTATTTAAAAACAATTGAAATGCATAAGATATTTAAACGGCAGATGTGAGTGGAAATGGTGAACCTTAATGGTGAGGTTCTTTAGAAAGATCAGGTGCGTAGTACCTACTCGCAATCGACATGCGTGTATGATCAGAGGAATGAACGTAAACGAAGGTATAGGATGCATAAAAAAGGCGTGAGTTTTTGTATCTTTCAACACACATGAAAAGAAGAATGTTGGTTTTTAACAAACGGAACATTCCTCAGTTTTTCCAAAAATACTGTTTAATATGGTTCTTATTGGCAATTTATCATTCCATAAAAAAATTGGATTCATAACCACATAACATAACATCACGCCTGTAGTCTCCGAAGGGTTAGACAGAGGTGTACTTAATAGAACACCCACATAAGCAATGTTACCAGAATTCGTATTTTGTGTTCAAAATATTTTTTAAATCGCAATTAGTACCACAATGTTTAAATAAGGTCATGCCCTAAAGGTTACAAGCGTGATAGTGTCCCTGTTTAAATTGCAGACGCGTCACGTATCGCGTCGTGTCGCTAACTTGTACTAACGACGTGAACGAGGCTCTTGTTGTAGACGCCATGTTTTTTCTTTTATCTGGGATAGTTCCGTTGCTGTGGAGATGGGTATCTTGAGGGTGCCTAGTTTTAAAGTAACAAGTTTGTGTACAATACTCACAGACTTTCGTAAAACCAGCATTTTAAGCTGGTCGGAAAAAAACCAAAGAAGTTTTGTTACTGATTTTGTTACGTTTGTCAGGGATGACACTCAAGGTGCTAAAAGAAGCATCTCAGTCCAAGCGAAATACATCCACCATGATCCAAACGTTGTCGTAATGACAGTTAGTTGTTGTTGTTGTTAGTTTGTTGTTGCTGTTGTTGTTGTTTATGTTAGTTGTCAGTTTTATCTTTCTTTAATTTTTACATACATGCAAATAAACTTACAGCTTTTTCTCATGAGGGAAGCAGAAACTACAAAACTCCACCTGCTACGATCCATAGATAATTTTGCTCAAATTATGTAGTAAGAAATTTACTAATGTTCTGTATCGTGTGGTTAGTGCCTAACCAGGTCCTCAAGTCTGCTATTACAATTGTGTCAGAATGGTCAATCATTGATTTATTAATTGTTGATTTTGACAAGTTTGGTAATCTACTAATATCATCATCATCATCTGCCTAGCCTTTTCCCAACTACGTTGGGGTCGGCTTCCAGTCTAACCCGATGCAGCTGAATACCAGTATTTTACATGGAGCGACTGCCTATCTGACCTCCACAACCCAGTTAGTACTGGGTAATCTACTAATATAATGGCGTCATTATGACTTTCCAATGGTCAACAACTGAAACTCCATTGAAAGAAATGGCATAGAATTATTATAACTAGAAAACAGGGTTTTTACCATGTTACAACACAAACATAGTAAAAAAACCGTTTTCTAGTTATAATAATGTTAGTGACCATCATCTGCCTAGCCTTTTCCCAACTATGTTGAGGTCGGCTTCGAGTCTAACCGGATGCAGCTGAATACCAGTATTTTACATGGAGCGACTGCCTATCTGACCTCCACAACCCAGTTAGTACTGGGTAATACGATACCCCTTGGTAAGACTGGTTGTCAGACTTTTGGGCTACTGACTGCCTAACGACTGTCAAAGATCTACAAATGACAGCCGGGACCAGCCGCTTAACGTGCTTTCCGAGGCACGGAGGAAACTCGATGTAATGGGCGGTCACCCATCCACAGACCAACCTAGGCAAGCACGGCTTAACCTAAAGATCGACAAGAGCGGCTGTTATTATTTAGCCACGAGCTCCTCAATTATGTTAATGACCATGACAGGTTAAAATCGTATATGGCATAGAATGATAATCTGATAAATAATAAATAATATGTAAAAATATATATAAATGAAATCTGGCATGAATAAATGTTCTTTAGTAGTAGTTTTTCGAAAATCATTTCTACTAACAGGTTTTATAATAATGGCAATACGACAGTGTCATTATAAAACAATTCTATTACGACACCATTGACCGACCAATGAACGACCATTATGAATTAAGCAGATTCCCAACTTTAAGCAAAATGACAATGGATCGTGTTGGAATGACGAATTTATAAAAATGCCAGACTTGGGCCCCTGGTGTCAGAGATTTATGCCACCCATGGGCCTCTTACTTGGCTTTGCATGCTGGTTTCCTTTCGATGTTTTCCTTCACCGAAGCAAGTGATAATTATACAATACGCACATGAATCTGAAAAATCAGAGGTGTATGTCTTGGGTTCGAACTCCTGACATGGCAGTCAGACGGTCGCACCACTAGGCTATCACTGTTATAATTTACTAATGCTTGCATAACATTACGAATTACCTTTTTATTTAATGCCACTTCCTCTGCCCCATAAGTTCAATTTCCAAAAAAAAACTATGCAAAAATGTTTGCACAGTTGTCCCTACATTTCAAAAGCCACAGTCACCGCGCCACTCGACCCGACCGCTCTCTCACTGCACTTTTTTTCCAGCTAATGATTCCTATGAGAATCTACTTTGTAGCCTTTTCTACTATCAACTTCTGGAAAAACCGGTCGTATAAGTGTTTGTGTTTTAAAGCGTTTTCTTTTAATGTTAGAAGGAAGTATGGGAAGGACAATATCACGTACCATTGTATTTTTGCTACCAATTTGAAGTTTTACTGCAAATGCAGAATTTGTTCTAGATGTTTTTGATATCTTAGCTTCGAATAGTAATGTAAAAGAGTCATTGGTCTAGTGGCCGCAAGCGCGACTAATGAGCATGAAGTCCTGGGTTCGATTCCAAGGTCGAGCAAATTATTATAATTGGGTTTTCCCATCAGGAGTCTGGATTTGTGTCCGGTTGATGGCAATAGGCTCACCCCCTATTACATAGGACTGAAACATAACTGGTGAAATGTGGGTGTACTATTAGGTACTTCTCTGCCCTAACCCTTCGGGGATAACAGGAGTGATGATGTTATGTAGTAATGTAAAAGGTGACAAAAAAATATTTGAAACAATTACAATAATGTATGTTTTCGCTAAGTTGTGCCTTTTTGTGGAAACCCTCATTAATGTCCTCCGCCATGGGGCAGGCGGAAGGGTCTGTCAGAATCTCACTGACTAAAACCACACAGTGTTCCTCCTGGGCAGTTCTAGTAAGGAAACACATTTGCAATCTCCAAAACCACCCCAGCAGCTTAAGTTGTGCCTAACCTATCCTTACGACCGTACTGCTTGTTTTCACTAACACTATTCGATTTCTAAATAAATGCCCAAATAAAACCACACTGTATTAAATTAGGCTTTCATCTAAGCTAAATAGCTCTGTTTTATTGATAACAGGAATGCCTGCTATCATTAAAACACTAATGAGTAATGCTAAAGTATAGTTAGAGAGTAGCGGTGGCCCAGTGGTGGAGAACCCGACTTACGAGCAGTAAGTCGTGGGTTCGAACCCAGCCAGGCGCATTACTTTGTGTAAGTTATTTCATCACCACTGCTCTCAAAACGGTGAAGGAAAACATCGTGAGGAAACCGGCATGTCCTAGAACTAAAAATTCGAAGACATGTGACATCTACCAACCCGCACTGGGCCCGCGTGGTGGATTATAGCCCATTCCCTCTCATAGAGAAGAGGCCTGCATCCCAGCAGTGGTAACATTAATAGGCTGATTATGCTATGCTTATGCTAAAGTATAGTTTGGCAATATCTTAACATCAAAATCTCAATTCAGAATTGGACAGTCTTGTCTTAGTTAGTGTGTGTTGTCTTTCGTTGTCTTGTCTGGTGCTTACAACAGCGCCGAAATATCGGGAACTCGAAACGACCGACCGCTTTAATGAGTCCTCCGCCTTGTCCCATCAAAGGCACATTAAGCGTCCACAAAATCCTAACCATATCCCACAAGTAATTTTTTACGATACTAATTGAACCAATACGTGACAACCTTTAGAATATTTCATTTAAATTGATACTTTCACGAGGACTCATTAAAGCGGTTGGTCTATAATAGTAAACATGGTAAATATCCCGTTTTCAGTGTTAATGATATAGTTAGTGTTAATCCACGCTTTCAGGGAACCGTTACTCCTTAGTAGGTAATTAGCCAAAATTGAGCATGAAATCGGTCACATTTACAGCCATTCACCGTATTAAACCCCTAATTGCTTCCTCACCCCCATTAAAAAGGTTACGATCAAATCTCGCGAGCACAATAAAATTTTCTCATTTTGAATCAATATTTCATTCGAGTGTAAAACGTAAAACCTACCGAGATTCAGTTTCATGTATTATTAAGATCACGGCCTTGGGAGGCTCGTGGCTAAATAATAACTGCCGCAAGGTTTGATGGAAGGTTAAGCTTCGGTCGCCGGGGTCGGTCCCTGGATGGGTGACCATTCATTTCTTATTGAGACTCCTCCGTGCATCGGAAAGCAGGTTAAGCCATTGGTCTTAGCTGTCGTTTTAAGAAAGTAAGAAAAGCGTATTTATTGGATTTAAAACAAAAAAAAAAACTAATATTTTATGCCAAAAGGGCCTCAGCTCAGCACAATGCCAGATGGCAACACAAGGTATACCACCTGACGTTGATTGTCAGCTGCAGCCCACAAGTGCCATACGTGTAAATCTTTGACAGTCGATACAGCTAGTTAGTGGCACAAAAGGCTGGACAACCAGTCCTACCAAAGAGTATCGACCGGATCGACTGCGTCATACCCGTATTTGGGTTGTAGAGATCAGATACACAGTCGCTTCATTTAAAATATAGGTACTCAGCAGCATCAGATTAGACTGGTAACCGACCCAGTTATTTTCCTGCCGTTGTCCCATGTTACTTGGTAGCCGACCCGATATAGTTGGAAAAGGCTAGGCAGATGATGATCTCCCTTAAAAAAGACCAAACCAAGCAAACACAATAAAATCTCCTCAATTTAAATCAATACTTCATTAGACTGTAAAACGCAAAACTGCCGAGATTGAGTTTCATGTATTATGTAGATCACGGCCTTGGAGTGTCAAATATAACCGGGTAGGAACCGGGTACGAACCGGGTTGGAACCGGCTCTGTTTGTTCGGGACTGAGTGTTTAGGCACATTCACATGGAGCTCTGCAATAATGTGTTGGAAAAATTGACCTAGTTTTAAAATTACTTCAGCAATCACACTCAAAAACAGTCCAGTCTACCCAGAAAATCACTACCATCCACAAATAAAACACCAAAAAAATATCCTCTCCACAAATTGTGCAGTAACATTTGTACATAGTACCCTGAGACCGTCCTAAGCTCCTTATATTTATGTAAGACACGGGTGAAGTTAAATAAAAACGCTGACATATCTCTTAGGAGGCCACGTGTTGCCGTAATTGAGTTTCTCGCTCATATTCGCTAGGCTTTCAGTTGAACGGTTTTTTCTCACGTGTGTTTGTCGTATGTAGTCGTGTACGTATTTTGGTGTCAGGTTAGAGTTTTTGTGCATGGAAGTGTAATGGTATTAAATGTTAAATAAGACTTTTATTGTTAGATATAGAATTTCTACTAATTCATCAACATCATCACCATTTCAGCCGAAAGAGGTGCACTGCTGGATATAGGCCTCCCCGAAGTGTCGCCACATTGACTGATCTCGCATCCAGCGGATCCCCGCTACCTTCATCAGGTCATCGGTCCACCTAGTGGGGGGCTTTTCAACGCAACTTCTTTCGGTTCGTTAATTCATTCAGAGACATTTAAATATTTACGAGCGATAGACGGGACAAAACGAAGAAAATCGTAATCCAATACTTGTCACTACTTAGTAACAAGTCGGTCTGTCTAATGTCATACGCCCGCTTGTCAGGTAGCATTCTTGTGTCAAAATCGAAAATTTTCGGGAAGATTTTTGTATGACAATACTCCCAGTGTCCTCTCCATAAGTCTTTTAAATCTTTTTGAATTTATTATATTTTTTGAAGTCGCGATCTCGTTATCAAAGTATGCTGAAGCAGAAGAGAGAAGGCCTGTGCCCCTGGAACTTGTCCCCTGTGTTTCATTATGTTTTGCTAGGTTGAATAATATTGAGTTTTATAATAGATCCCTCAAGTATCGTAGAATAACTTCAAAACAAACCGACGCATCATGAACATTTTATTTAAAACAGAAACTTCATAATTTGTTCTCATCTCTTTTAGTATCGTAGTGGTATTTTTCTGGTAAAGACAACTCAAAGAAAATTCAATTAGAGCAGAACATCCAACAAAAAGCTAAGTAAGACACTAAAGTCAACTAAGCACCTTTAAACATTTATTACGCTGCAGTGAATAGTGAACCTTAACGTCAATTGTACAAAATGTACAATTTCAGAGAAAACTGCGAACGAAAATAGAAACAATTTTCGTCTGTGATTGTGCCAGATTCTGACACAGGGCAATTTTCACTGTCCATCTGATAACAATCAAGTTTGACAATTTCTTTGTCAGCCTAAAATAGAAACAACTATCTACTACAACCTATTTTTAGAATACTGACTTATCACGTTGCTTCAAGATTATATTAGTTTACGAATTCCGAAGAAGATTTGGGAAGTTTTGGTAGTGTTTTAAGTTGGCAGTAGTTACTTTTTGCGAACTTGTTGAACAAATTCTTGAAATAGAAGTCATCAGACAGGTATGGAAGATTTCCGGAAGCCACAATGAAATCGATTCTCTAACATCACACAAAAATATCGTAATAATGGTGGTAATTCAATAAACCCTTTGATCAATAATAATCTTTAATACACTACAAACCAAACGACACACACAACACGACACACACACCCACGACACGACACCACACACACGATTCGACACCACACACACGACTCTACGACACACACACGACACGACTCCTGTACTAGGTGATAGACCTGTACTTTGATACAGATAATGCCTACTAACATATTATACAGTATTTTTATTCCTCGATGTTTGTTACATATTGGTAATTAGCTGTAAGCTAAATGCTCAACAGTGAATGCTTACGTCGTCTGTATAAGTTATTCGTTCAGAATAAGTAAACAGGCAACTTATTAACACAACATAAGCCAAACACAGACACACATACACTTCATTCGGAATCGCGTAGATACTACTGAGTTCACTGACGGTCTACCAAATTTCACCCTTATGCCTTATGTAATAAGGTTGAAAAGTGGTTGACCGTCAGTGAACTCGTAAGTACTTACAGTTATGCCCAGAACTGCACACATTTCTACCAATTTGTATGTATGAGGCGCCACTTATTTCTTTCTAAAGGCACGTGTGTATTGAATTTACAGTCCAAAGTCGTTTATAAACACCATTGAGTTCAACCATTACCTTTAATGCTTCAGTATTATAAGTGCTGTAAAAGAAAAAATAAGGTTGCTTTTACAATATTTTTCTTTTAAAGTGCAATGATAAGTACAAGTACAAAACTTGAATAAGTCAAATTCGCTTATGATGATTGTTTCAGCAATCGGTAACTGAAAATCGATTCAAAGTCAAAGCGATGAAAGATTACTTTCAAGTACCAAATCTATTAAATTGAATAAAAACATAACATTACGCAATCCCCGAAGAGTAAAGCAGAGGCGTACCTAATACAACACCTACATTTCGCCAACTATGTTTAAGTCCCATGTGATAGAGGGCGAGCCTATTGCCATCAATCGGCCACAAATCCAAGGTCGCAAGTGCGACTGCTCAGCATGAGATCCTGGGTTCGATTCCCAGGTCGGGCAAAGTGATAATGGGTTTTTCCGTCAGGAATTTCTCAGTAGCAGCCACGGAGTCTGAATTTGCGCCCGATTGATGGCAATAGGCTCGCCCCCTATTACATGGGACTTAAACATAACTGGTCAAATGTGGGTGTACTATAAGGTACACCTCTGCCTAACCCTTCGGGGATTACAGGTGTGATATCATGTTATGTAATCAAGCAATCTTTTCCTGAAAATCTTGCTAAAAACGTTACCTACCAAAGTACACCTAAAAGTGGAATTAGCACCACAGTGTCTTCGCTAAAACGCTCGTCGTTTAACTTAATTTCTGTCTAAAAAGGGATACTTAACTCGTTTTTGTTTGTATTTTTTTCCTGTACAGAATTTCTGTCTATTTTCCGAGAAAGTTGGCGCAATTCCAGCTGTATTCAACTCCCGGGAATATTACTGTGATACTATTTAAATTGAAGCGCTTCGGGATATTTTTTTTTGACACCGTGTTGCGACTATTCTCAGTTTGGACTCATATTTTGATAAAAAAATTATAATGAGATAGATAACACTTAATAATAACCTGGATAAATGACGAAAATATACGATAAATAATGCAATAAATTTCACGAATAAATAACGAATAGGAATTCATTAGTAATTCGTGCTAATGAATACCTATTCGTTATTTATTCGTGAAATTCCCTAGAAGAATTACTTTTTTTTTTCCTGATGAGCGAGGTCTATTATTTTTTCCATTTCTTCCAAATTCAAAATTAGTTTTTCTCTAAAATAATAACTGCCAGTAATTTGATGAATGACCGAGGAGGTGAAAACGTCTACAGTACTACTCGTATATTTTTGAAATCTAATTACAAAGTTTATAAATAATTTTTGGCTGAAGAGGTACCGACCCGAATTTCGGGTCGATTTAGGAGCACCTCTACTTTTGCCTCCGGCTTAATTTGCAAAGTTTTTAACCTTTCCGGGTGCTGTAGCTATCTCTTAATAGTCAGATTCGTAGTTTAATTAGACAGATTAGATTAGGCTCCAGACAATAATGAGGTCTTCTTTAATTAGATCATCATCATCATTATTTTGTCCTTATCCTAATTTCAGCATATCTTCTTCTTCCTAACTTCTTAGTAGTCATCTCATGACTTACCCTGATTATAGCCATTTTATCAACTTCTTTTATTATTTAAACACCTTAGTAATGTTATTTTGTCTCCTTTATTTTTCGAAAATGTTGTTTCAGTAACTTTGTAAAATTGTACTTTTCGTAATCAAGCATGTCATCCTCAGCTTTAATTTCGGAACATTTTCTATGCTCATAAGAAAAACTCCAGATTTACCATCATCATCATGATTATCTTTCTCTTGTCCTTATCCCTTTTATTTGGGGTCGGCGCTTCACGTTTTCTTCTTCCATACTAATCAAAACGATTTTTTTAAAATCTAACGTAAACTTTAAAAAATCCGAAATAACGTTCGCCATTTTCCTAACGAAGTAAAACGTTTCAAGATCTCAGAGCAATTAATTCCTGAGCCTTGTTTTTACAAAACTGCGAAGCTTTTCAGCGGCAAAAGTCCTCAAAATTATTATTCGGCCGTAAATTGAATTCGGTTTCTTTACAAAGCCTTTAAAAACATGTTTGTTGTTCGTCCAATGGTGCGTTAAGTAACTCAATAATGGATGTTTTTACTGTTTTTAAAAGCGTACACTGTTTAAGTGTTTTTGGGAACAGTTTTGATTGATAACATAACACATAACATCATGCCTGTAATCCCTGAAACGACAGATGTACCTAATAATATAATTATTCTGTTTTAAGCTTTCACGGTTTACAACTAAACTTATACTGTGACTTACGGGATATTTTCCGTGATAGGGAGCTCAAAATAATGTACAATCGCGGAAGATATTCCGTAAGTGACAGTATATTAAGTTTAATATAATAATTATTTTGTTTTATTTGTATTTAAATCATGTCTTTGTCTTTGTGTCATTCTTTAATAGTATACCCGCATGTCGAGTGGGCGAGCCTATTGATATCAATCGGGCACTAATCCAGTTTCTGTGGCTGCTACTGAGAAATTCCTGATGGAATACCCAATAACACTTCTTCCGACGTGGCTATGGAACACAAAACAAATGAGAGAAGGAAGAGCGAGTTAGTTTAATGTAGTGGGGTCAAAAATATAGGAAAAACATAATCATAATTCTTACTTATGGTAATAGTACAAAAACTTCCCTTACCAAAAACCATTTAATGTAACCATTCAGCTAGAATACGTAAGAGGATACAATAAAATCCAGACGGCTCAAAAATACATCAATTTGAGCACAGCTCATTGTGCAAATTCACCCAACGAAATGGGTTCCGTGAATTGACCTTAAAATGGACAATGTGGAATGGACTAATCGGAATATTGACAGGCGTAAGGTGTGAGCTGAAGCGGGAAATGAGGGACTCCTAGAAACATCAAAGGTCTTCACGGGTAAAGACAGTAGGGATTGTAGGGAAAGCATTTTGTTTACAAACCAACCACGTGTCGTGTTTCTTTAATTGTTTTTTTTTTTAATTTTTCAAAATACATAAACATCGCACCTCTAACCCTCGAACGGTTAGGCAGTACACCAACATTTCGACAGTTATGTTTGAATCGCATGTGGTATGGTGTTTTTGAAACTATTTAATTTTCTCATGTCCGTTCTCCATTTGTTCTCATAGCTTTGGAATAACTTTTTGTATCTTCTAGACTAGGCCAACACTATTATTATTGTTTCAGACCATTACCACAGCAGCCATCATAATGTTGTTGTGTGTTGGTGTTTGTTGTTGTTGTTTTGTTTGTTGTTGTTGTTGGTGTTTTAGGATCGCATGTGACTAAAACAGTGGTGAATATAAATTTTGATGGATGGAGAGGGATAGGAAGACCAAAGAAAAGATGGATGGATTGTGTGAGGAATGATTTAAAGAAAAAAACGTGTTGCGCCGATCCCAAATAACATGAGACAAGGGCACGAACATCCGTCATCGACCCCAGTCGGAGCGGAGAATGGAACCGGCGAGAGATGTCGTGCGGTGTTCCACAGGGTTCGGTTCTGGGGCCGGCCTTGTGGAACATCGGTTACGACTGGGTGCTGCGCGCCGACCTCCCTACCGGCGTCAGCGTAGTTTGCTACACTGACGACACGCTGGTACTGGCACAAGGGAGGTCGCACGAGGCGGCGGCCGAAAACATGACACGCGGGGTTGCGATAGTTGTGGAGAGGATCCGGCAATTGGGTCTCGAGGTGGCATGGCACAAGTCCGAGGCCATGTGTTTTCATGGGCCTCGGAATGCGCCACCGTCGGGATCCCTACTGATGGCAGGAGGGGTTTCCATCGGCGTCGGGTAGACGTTGAAGTACCTAGGACTCGTCCTCGACAGCCGGTGGAACTTCGTGGAGCACTTCCGACGTTTGGCTCCCAAACTGGAACGGACAGGGGCTGCCTTCAAGCAGCTCTTGCCCAACCTGAGGGGTCCAAACGCCTCCTGCCGGAAGCTTTACGCGGGGGTCGTGCGGTCCATGGCCCTTTACGGGGCCCCGGTGTGGGCGCGTTCTTTGAGGCGGCAAGCCGCCCACTACCTGAACGCGCCCCAAAAGGTGATAGCCATAAGGCTAATCCGGGGGTACCGCACGATCTCCGGCGAGGCGGCTAGCCTCCTTGCCGGATTGCCGCCATGGGATCTGGAGGCGATAATCCTCGCGCGCCTGCATGAATGGCGCGCGGAAGCACTATGTCGTGGGGTAACTCCGCTGCCGCGACAAATTGCCGCTCAACGGACAGACCTCCGGCGTGATCTCATGGCAACATGGAGAGAGCGACCGTCGCAACCCCGTGCAGGGCACGCCACCATAGTGGCGATAAGTCCCCTCTTTGAGGAGTGGCTAGAGAGGCGCCACGGCGCCCTCACCTACCGCCTGACGCAGGTCCTCACCGGACACGGTTGTTTCGGGAGGTTCCTGCACCGAATCGGGCGGGAGGAAACGCCCGGGTGTTTCCACTGCGAGAATCGTCCGGAGGAACACACTGTGGAGGTCTGCCCCGCTTGGGCGGAGCACCGCCATGTCCTCATAGCGGCGATTGGCGGCGGCGATATTTCGCGTCCGGCCTTGGTTCAAGCCATGGTCCGGAGCGAGAGGGAATGGGAAGCCATCACCTCCTTCTGCGAAGCAGTCATGCTAGTGAAGGAGGTGGCAGGACGTGACTGGGAAAGAACCTCACGTCCCAGCCGCCGCGGGAGACGCCCTGGGCGTCGGGGGTCACGTGGTGGCTTCCGACCACCGTAGGCGCTGGCCTGTGGACGGCGAGTTATGGGCTAGCTCGCCGTCCGGCCGTCTTATGACGACAGGCCGTGTCGACGGTGCGTTCGTGTTCCACGCGCGCCTCAAAGAGATGTCAGCAATCAAGTAGGGGTCCGCATGGGCCGATGCCTGCCAGGGCTGCAGGACTGTTCGAAAGAGATACCGTGGCCCTGGAACACAAAGGGCAAAGAAGGAACATGAATGGGACACTCCCCTACGCTCTGCCCAGAGTGGGGGGGGGGGGTCATTTGATGATTTCCCATGAAGATTTTGATGCTCAGGGAAAGGATGGACCAAGCTAACTTAAAAAAATAACACTGATACCTTGTTCTATGACACGTCTCTGAAATGTTAGTACCTGTAAAATGAGCAAAAAATATGTTGTCGCAGGTTCCTAAAAAACACAAAACGAAATCACTTCCGCTTATACTTTAGCCACCAGCTATTAAGGGTGAAGGGACAAATAGCATCAGGAAAGGTCGGTAAAACCACTGGCCTTACCCAACCCTATAAACGTACACAAACCGAAGGTGTTCTGTTGAATCGTACGTGTTAAGTATTTCGTATATTTTGTCATGGTTAAGATATTGAATTTCGTTTTTGGGTTTAATGAGTAATTAAATCGTTTCTGTAATTTTAATATAAAATAACGGCTGTAATCCCCGAAGGGTTAGGCAGAGGTGTACCTGATAGTACAACCTACATTTCGCCAGTTACGTTTGTTGTTAAGTCCCATGTAATTGGGGGCGAGCCTATTGCCATCAACCGGGTACAAGTTCATACTTCGTGGCTGCAAATGAGAAATTCCTGATGGAAAAACTCAATAACACCCATCTATACTCTGTAACAATTTCAGACGAGAATATTTTCTTGTTTCATACTTTTTAGAGCGTGATTTTTCAGTGGTCAGGTTTTAGTTTTTGAACTTATTTTGTAATGTAATAATGTCCTCCAACCCAAACTGACCGTGACCAGTCACTATCATACACTGGGCTAGCGTGGTGGATTACGGCCCACTCTGACTCACAGAGGGAAGGCTGATTAAGCTAAGAAAAGCATTCAGTATCTTGTTTTCAGTTTAAAATTGGGCAATTTCGAAAACCTTCGGATTCCTTGTTGAAAACTTTGTTACAAAAAAATAATCGAATTTTACCAAGTGTTAATAATTAATTACCGTATATTTTGATACTTAGATTTTGTTTTTTACTGTCACTACCATAAAACAAAATACTAAAGAACATATTATACCCAAAATATTAAACCACGACCACACACATACGTACGTACCCTAGTCTAAAATAATTACTTCTCTAACTACCCCAATAACAGCCCACTAAACGACACTACAGCAGTTCCACTCCCCTAACAGGACTAAACACATCAGCTGTTCTGAATGAACGGAAACTGTTCCACTGACACACTGATGTCACAGAATAGATAATTACAGAAGGCACGCACTAGGACGTGGCGAAGGACGCCCCGGTAAATGACTTATGTCATAAGTACTGATTTATAACATAATTTGAATTAATAACTTGATTTCTATACAACAAGCGAAAGTGCACTCACACATAATACTAGACATACGTCTACGTACAGCAAGGTTGGTTTTTGACTTGGTTGGGTTTTTCTATTAAGAATAATATCTCAACCCGGATTTTGAAAGTTGGCGATATGTTATGCCATGTCTCATACTGCAATTTAAGCCGTCGCTCATGTGCCTTATCTCTCTCTGGTCGTGTCGGTTTCCAGCGTATCGGTCTATGAGAGTGACCGAAGAGTGAGAGATTGCACTTGTGTCTGTGCACACACTTGTGCACAATAATATCTCCCGCGTCTATGTCTACTCTTCGCTGATATTGGCCATCTTTTGGGAGGACTATAATTAGCGTTATTACAGCAAAAGCAAACACACTCGCGATTGTCACTTGTTTTGGAACCATTGCACGTACTTGTCTATGCGTGAGTACTCCTGTTTTTACTCCTTGTTTAGAGCTGCCCTTCTGTGACCATCTACGTATTCGTTGACTGACACACAACTGGTGTCAGCTGCCTCGTTCACCGCACGTCGTAAAACTTGATTGAGGGGAAGAATGTCGTGAGTAAGTGTCACAGCTACCAATATGTCTCTGTACTACACAGTATTAGATATAGGTGATGTATTTGTGGGACGTGACTACGAATATCGTGCGTTTTCTGGGAGATATGTTTGTGATATACGAAACATGTATGAGTGAAGACAGGAAAGAAAGAATTTGAGGAGTCAGGCTTGATTCCCAG
This sequence comes from Noctua janthe, assembly GCA_910589295.1. Lineage (NCBI taxonomy): Eukaryota > Metazoa > Arthropoda > Insecta > Lepidoptera > Noctuidae > Noctua > Noctua janthe. Next base: position 1,933,592 of record OU342556.1, on the reverse strand, counting down.
GTCGGGCGAAACATCACTCAGTTTTCCTATGAGGAATTCTTCAGTAGCCACTTGGAGCCCAAATTTGAGTATTTTAATGGCATTAGATTCGGAATAAATGGAATTTTAAAAGCGAAATAAATCTGTAAAGCAATTCAACTGTACCTCTATACAATAGAAACATTATAACCGCAAACGACTCAACAAATTAAACATCAATAGCAGACTTTCAAACACAGCAAGCACAACTCGGCAACATTTTGACAGCAAAATAATAGCTCCGAAACTCAACAACAATCAGGCAACACCGCACTCACAATTAAGACGAGCCTTTAAATTTTAAGCGCAAAACAACAAAATAACGATTCTCTTTAAGGGTTGTTGCAGACCTGACATATTTAGCATTGGCGATTTCTGATTTATACCCGTTTTGAGTAACACTAAAAACACCTAAATATACCCAATTGTCGCCACTGAGTCAAGCGTTCAAAATTCATTAACTTCTTTTATTAAGGCAACCTTTTGGTTTCTTTTTACTCCAATTGTTATTTAAAAAGGGCGCTAGTTACTTTTTGAAAGCTGGTACAGGGATAAAACACTTCCGCGCACATCCTGATGCTACTCGCAGCATTCTGGTACACAACTCAATGCTATTTATTTCACTGCTCTCAAAATTAGCGAAAACTGCGTTCTAGTACGCAATACAATATTGATGCAGTCACACAATTGTAAATCACCGATGGTAACCAATGACACGACAAATCCCTAAAAATATTTAAAATTCTGTCGCTGTCATCTTTAAACGACTATCAAAAACCGAACATGTATAATTTAGTGATTTATGGTGCATGTGGATCTATAAGTGGCGTGTCTGATCTAGCCCTAATAGATCTCAATTATTTTCCGTCATGGTGAAGTTGAAATAGCAGAAGCAAAAACCATCACGGTAGAATGACCGAAACTGTTCTGGAAACTTCTATAGAGCGAAGGCACGAGAACCGAAAATAAACGAACTGTTGCAATTAAACTTTACGAGGCTGAGAGCGGATCGGGAACTATTCGCTTTTTGGGATCCCTTGTTCAAGCCATAGTTTTGTTATGCGGTTTTGCAGTTATGATCAACTACGTTTTTAGGCATAGAATTTTTGAGCATTTTCTATTCGTAGTTTCCTTTCGCGTATAATTCAAACTCAAAGCATTTATTTCAAATAGACCAAATGCAGGCACTTTTGTATTTTAAAAATATCATTTAAAAAGAAAACGATAAAACAGCAGTTGCTTTCCAAGACATAATAACTGTGAAAGGAGTGTCACTTTTCCGTAGCAATGATAGCTCTGACTGTTGAACACGATTAGTATGCTGATCGCGTTTAGTTGTAATAGCAAAATTGGGTTTAAGTAGTATTGTTTCAACGATTGAATATTCAGATACTTATCTTCTGTATTATTTTACACTTCACTCTTAATATTTAACCAAAACGTTATACCAAAACTTCAAGCAAAAAGTCAGTTAAAATATTTCCTTTTTTTATAAACCACAATTTAAATTCAGTGACAATGAAGTAAAAATCCTCTTTAGTTCATAATTTACTGGTGGAACAACTGAACATTTTGTGGTGAGTGACATCGCAAAAAAATTAACACTAGCAGCGCAACAGGCAGGTTGGACGCAAAAACTATGTATGGACGTGGAGTAACGGTCAAAGGATGTATGTGATACTATTATATTATGACCACAACGGAGACATACAGAAACAAGTGTGGAGTTTAGACGTGTGTTGTGTACTCTGTCTCTTTGTTGGTTTGTCGTTGTGTCGATCGATGTGTTACCTTGTCACACATTCTCGGTTGGAGGAATTTCGTTGAAATTTGGCGCACCGGTAGATTATAACCCGACCTAAATCTGCATAGGATGTTTTATACTTTAACATTCTATGCAGATTACACATTATCAATTGAGCCTGTAGTTGCGAAGTTTTAGATAGAGGTGTACCTAATAGTACACCCATCACATTTCGCCAGTTATGTTTTAAGCCCCATGTAATAGGGGGAGAGCCTATTGCCAATCAACCAGGCACGCATTCAAACTCCTTGGCTGCTACTGAGATATTCCTGATGGAAGAACCTAATAACACTTTGCCGGCCCGGGTATCGAACCCAGTTCCTCACGCTCAGCAGTCGCGCTTGCGACCGCTCGACCAACGAGGTAGTCACTTACACGTTCCGGGTAATAATGATCATTTATAACAAACACGTGGACGAAATCTCAAGTACAATCATTTGAGCTTTTTTTACAATGTCAGTAAAAGTGGACTCAGTAAAAAGTAAACAATATTGGTGCTTATAAGTATTGCATTCATTCACCATTTAACAGCAAAAATCCGTGTTCCCAGTTCCCATCAGTGTCTTCTAAGTTCATCGTTGTTAAAAAGTTTTCATTGCTGAGCCATCCATTCGCTTTTATGTTTTCAAACAATAGCGACTCTATCAAATCTTTGTGTTACAATATATAATCTTAAAGGTATTCATAGTGCCAAACGAATCCATACTAATATTATAAATGCGAAAGTAACTCTGTTTGTTTGTTACCTTTTCACGACTAAACAGCTCATCGGATCGTAATGAAATTTGGCAAGGAGGTAGATTATATCCTGGGGAAAGACATAGGATCAACAGCTTGTAGTTTATAAAAGGATTCTGTAACAATTGCCCTGCTTTTCATGTTGTATAATCATCAGTACCAGTAATTGCTGAATGTGTAGTAAATATGTTATGTAGAATCATTATTTTTATCTCTCATAATAAACAAAATATTGTATGCAGAACTCTGGTCCTGGATGCAAAATTTTGAATAGAACTTCATTTTCCTACACTGTTAAAGCAAACGATTGATGGTCGGAGCGTGCTGTTGTTAGTATAATGATCCTTCCTGCTTGTTCGTCTTTTTGTGTTGTTATTAATGTATTATTTGGAGTGCTTTTCAACTGTTGTTGAAATTGATATGGTTGAGAAAAAAATGTTTTCTAACTGCAGTTATAGAGAATTCTTCATTTAAAGAAAGAAATCAGTTTTTAGTTGCTTTTTGTAAAACTGCATGAATGTCACACAGAAGTGAAATATTAATAATTTCGATCTTTAGTTTGACAGCACTTTTAGTTTTTTACGGGTGGCAGGTGTTGAATACTGCATCCAAGCATACAGATAGTTTTCAGGAATTAAAACTAAATATTAAAACTGCAATAACACATTTGCCTTTATCTTTAGCTTTATCAAATACGGATTCTTTCCTAATGTTACTATTACAATTTAAACGAAAATCTCTCTTTATACAACGAAAACATCCATGTAAACATAATTATGTACATGTTTACACTTTCCCCATGCAAAACACCATTATAAACTCTAAACCCACCATCCACCTAGTTCCTACAACAAAAACACCACCTTAAAAAAACATTAACACAAAAACACACCTCCCTTTTATCAAAGACTCTCGTTACAATCGCCTAACACAAATAACAAAGCGCCCTGTGAACTGGCGCTTCGCCACGTGGATACCAAATAAACGACCGCCAGACTCGCCATTCGATATTGGTTCGATGAAGGCGTTAGTAAATAATAGGGTATACCTGTATATAAACAGGGAGGAAGAAATATACATACTGGTGTAAATGTGGTGAAACATTGCAACTTTTAAAACAGATGCCAGTTTTCACTAAGATCTAAGTGAATACTCGTTGGTGTAGTGGTCGCAAACGCGGCTGCTGAACATTAGGTTCTGGGTTGGATTCCCAGGTCGGACAAAGTGTTATTATGTATTTCCATCGGGAATTTCTTAGTAGCAGCCACGGAGTTTGAATTTTTCCCGGTTAATGGTAATAGGCTCGTCCCCTATTACTTTTTTTTTTTGGATGAGAAATCATCAAATCACCCCCCCCCCCCCCCCACTCTGGGCGGAGCGGAAGGGAGTGTCAGACTTGTACTGACTAAAACCCATCCATGTTCCTTCTTTGCCCTTTGTGTTCCAGGGCCACGGTATCTCTTTCGAACAGTCCCGCAGCCCTGGCAGGCATCGGCCCATGCGGCCCCTACTTAGTTGCTGACATCTCTTTGAGGCGCGCGTGGAACACGAACGACTAAAACATAACTGGCGAAATGTGGGTGTACTAATGGGTACACCTCTGCCTATCCCTTCGGGAATTACAGACGTGATATTATGTTATTGCACTCTCGGAATATCAACCTCAGAACTGCGCTGAAAATCCAAGGGAGCACTTTTAATTAGCCACGAAACCGGGTAAAAGTGAAAAATTTGTAGGCGGCCTACGTTATGTAGCCGCGATGACCACTTACCACTGTGATAGTCACCGCATCGCAGGTGTATTATCTAACCTCCTTAGGTCTCCATTATTTGTTAAAATAGGCTCGTGCTAATCCTTTACGAGTAAATCATTAATAAGTCAAAACAAAATAATCCTTTTCAGCATGCCAAAAAGGTTTATTTTAAAGCAACATTTAAAATTAGAAATAAATAACAGACTGACTACAGGAGCTTGCGGCCACCCGTTTAATGCAGACTCTTTATAATACTATTTCATAAAAATTTAATAACGTTGACAATCGCACTGAAAATACTGCAGTACTTTTAGCCAAAGTTCAAAGAACCCAAGCAAAAACAAAGGTTATTACTGCTGTACACCACGTGGCACAAAATAAACGACAGTACCATCACCCTATCGGATATTGCCTCGATATAAAATTACTTCGAAGCACGTGATCCGACTTCTAATCGAGTCTGTAAAGGTACAATTTCGAGAGCGACCACAACCGCAAAACGCAGCAAAAAGACTGGTTTTTAACATTCTATGTATTTTTTTCTAGGGGAGTAAAACAGGGTGTAAAGTTCCTCAATACTCCATAGAAGAGGGAGTGTTGCGTCCCATGGACTACTGCCCAACAGTTGCTGTCGGGTTTTTCTATATCGTCGTTGATGTTAGTTTATCATTTTGTGTCATAGATGGCACTGTAGTAATTTTTGTTCTATGTTGATGTAGTATTTTTTGTAATGCCGCTACAATGTATGCATGAATTCGCGCAGACCTGGGAAGAATAGCATAAAAGAGAGAAGGCCCATATCCAGCAGTGGGTGGAACAAGGCTGCAAATAATTATGATAATGTATGAAAGCAACAGGCGGCAATGTCGCTATCTGCGGCAGCGTTTTCATAGAATTATATAGAAACCAGTCGTGTCTATGCGGTTTTCGTTTGCAATCGTCTTCGGAATCATACCTTAAGGAATCATGCTTTACAAAGTGTTCTTAAAGAATAATACAGAAGAGTTCTCTTCTTCTGTCTGGCCAGTGTTTTATTTAAGTCATTTTTAAAAGTTGGAATTAAATATCTACATAATGTTGGGACATTTTGTTTTAAGAGCAAAAAGATTTTGATGCACGTTTTTGGATAAAAACTAAGGAAATTAATGTTAAAAAAGAAAAAGTATTTCGATGTTGAAAAATATAAGCTCGCTGATCGTTAAGAAGCTTTTTCAAAATCTGCCTACGATAATCCCACTATCTAATGTTCAGGCCTCCTCCCTGGGAGCCGGAGGGAGCCACAACCCACCACGTGGACCCAGTGCTCATCGATTAAGAGTTGTTATGCCTAATACGAACTGACTACATCAGAAATAGCATTCGAACCTCGGAATGTCTTACAGCAAGACTAAATCATTTCAAATGTTTTTTGCAATTCTGATATCTCTTTCTCAGCTGTTATACATCTACAATTTATTTACACAGAGTAAACTTTCGACCAAAGTCAAAGTGCCAACTAACTTTCTTCTTTACGTTCATATTTTTTTTTATTTCTGGCTGGAAGCCATGACACTTACTGGGATAGTTATTAAACCGTCTCGTAGAAACTTGTTGTTCGCATACTTTTTAAGTCGACTTGATGAGACTAACTTTTGTTAAGATTTTTTTATGGAAGTGTTAAATATGGTTAGTTTCGTGCTACTGCAGCTTAAAGTTTTAAATGCGTTATGTTGTGCCATTTTGAATTAATACCGCGAGTTAGGTTTGGATATTTACGTTTAGTTTTGTATTTGTCTATGAATTAGTTAGCCACAGATAATATGTGGCAGTTATCGTGCTAATAATAATCACTGGTTGTGGAACTCAGATAGGCAGTTATGACCAAACTAAAAGACTACTCCAACATAGCTCAAAACACTGGAGGCGGAAAAAGAAAAACTGCATAAACAGATTTTATCAGTAGGAATTGACAGCTATCCCTCAGAATTGTCAGCTATTTGTTATTACCTCGTATCTAATTGTACCTACACTTAATGTTTTTGTACCGATTTGATTATTCTTATATGTAGTTGTTAATAGATTTATTTTATTTTATAATTTTTACTGTCCTAATTAAATTGTGCTATGTAAAGTGATGGTCTGAAACACAGGTTTAAATAAACTTACATCGGACAGGTCGCTACCAAACATTTGAAATCAATATTATCGTTACTTGCAACTGTTAAATATATTTTAGTTATAGTTTACATAAAAGCACTAATTATACCATTGTTTGAGAAATAACACTACTGCGACTAAATGTACACTTTTGTAATATTTTTATTTAAATTATTCTTAAATAAATTATAGATATTATAGTAAGGAGACGATTTATGAAGCCTCTTTCGCTTGTTGTCACGTTGATATCCAGTTTAACGAAGACTCGTTTAAGTTTATAAGTTCTGGGGCAAACTCGATACCTACAAAGACTAATACACGAGTGAAACCTAAACCAAATCTTTATATAGACTAAATCGAAGGCAATACCGCGAATATATTCCTCGATCCAATTGCTAAACGGATTGGTATTGCAACCCAACCCAACAATACAGTTTATTGCAAGCACATCGCGAGGACCACAAATCCTCTGAAAGTGGGGATAAAAGCGTTTATTTGTTCAGACTAATGCACATTTTATGCGGGACCCCCGCTCCTTATGACTTACGTGACGTAATGTTGTGGTGCAAGTTACAAGATGAAGAGTTGTATTGGTATGCTCATCATTTGCTTAGCCTTTTCCCAACTTTGTTGAAGTCGGTTTTCAGTCTGAATATCACTATTTTAAATTAAGCGACTGCCTTTCTGACCTTCACAACGTCCTTAGAGGCAATCGCACGTGGTGATGCGTTACCCTTTGGTAAGACTGGTTCTCAGACTTTCGGGCCATTGACTACCTGTAACGACTGTCGAAGATCTATAAATGACAGCCGGGACCAACGGCTTTACGTTCTTTCCGAGGCACGAAGGAAACTTGGTATGTAGTTAATGGTCACCCATTCTTGTACCAGGACCTTAGCAATAGCGCTGCTTAACCTTGAAGATCGACCCACGCGGCTGTTACTATTTAGCAATGGAATTGTCAAACTTAAGTGGCTGTGGTTAGAACACATTGTTCGCAAAACGGATGGCCGATGATGTCCAATGTTTCTAAAGTGGCGATGTCATACAGGGAGGCGCCGCGAGGGAAGCCTTCTATAAGGTGGAACGATGATAAGCTAAAGGCCGCGAGCATACACTTGATGTGAGATGTACATGATCAGTCTACGTGGTGATACAGATGTCTTCCGGCTGATAAGAATATGATGATGATTACGAGCTACCTGATTGCTAATCATCCAAAAAAAAGGAGCAAGCAATTAACTATCTATTGGATAATATTTTATAGGCCAATCAAAGTGCATGTGTGTGTATTATTACACTCAAAGTTATAGTTTACAAACTCGCTATAAGTTTCTCCTTCACATCTATCGCGGAATAGTCAGGACGCAAAGAATAGGCCTCCTCATAAAATTCTGACCGTAAATATGAAAGAAAAAGATTTCTGTGAATAATATAACATGATACCTATGTACCGTGACCTAGTCCCGCTGAATTATTGTCATATTTACTATTGTTGTTGTGGTGAGATAGGCTAAGGTTTTGCTATGATTTTTTGCTTTTTAAAAGTGAATGTGTATCAAGATTCAATGTTTTATTCTAACCGGATTTAGTAATTGTTTTGAATTTTATTTTTTCGAGTTTTGTTCTATTAATTCATTTAAGTGGAGGAAATAATAACCAAACAAATTAAATGATGATTTTTATTATTTTTTGTATTAAGTAGGTTGTTAAATTAAATCAAACATGTAAAAAAAACTGAATCAAGCACAAAAATCAGCGACTTCTGAAGTTAAAGTTATTTTTCACTTTTTGGTGTTTGTTTTTGAGAACCACACAGTTTTGACACATTAATATATTTACAAGTTTACGTAATATATTTACTTTTTTAGTATTATTAATTATAACAAGTCAGTGGAATGCCGAGTGTACGAAATCGTTGTCATTATAAAACAATATTTTATGTTCATTACAGTGAGTAATGACTATAATAGCCGGCATTTACTTTGTTCATTGTCTGGTTTAAATTTTTGTCTGTCCTTTTTATATTTTTGCAGGTACGCTTTATATTACAAGCTAGAAAATCGGATTTGAATACATCAGAATTAGTTCTCCATAACTAATAAATAAAACATTCCTTCTTGACCGTTTTCCATCATGGCCGCCGAAAAAAATATTGTATGGCACACGTGTGTGTTCAATTACGTGCACTCTCTCATCTTCCACTCTCATAGGCCAATGAGGCGGCAACCTGACGAAATCGGGAGCAAGACCAACAGCTGAACGTGCTTACCCAGGTAACCCTCGGTAAGACTGAACTACCTGTAACGACTGTCAAAGATCTACAAATGACAGCCGGGACCCACGGCTTAACTTGCTTTCCGAAGCACGGAGTAAACTTGGTATCTAAGGGGTGGTCACCCATCCACAGACCAACCTAGGCAAGCACGGCTTAACCTAAAGATCGATCTGAGCAGCTGTTATTAATTAGCCACGAGCTCCTCTACATTTCACGATTATAGTACTAAAATGCCATACCAATAACTCGTGACAGGCGGATTAGTCAGCGGCCGCAGAATGACGTTATTATAGTCCGCGCGGTAATTGTACTTAACCCTCGTTGAAATTTGATTTACTAGATAATCCTAATTCAATTTGCAGTGATACATGTCGTATGTCGTTTATGTCTGAGGTTATTGAATAGTTTGAACTTCCCAAAATTTGTGTTTTAGTTTAATAAAATGTTTGCTCTCAGACCTGATGGCCGATGGATTTGAAGGTCTTCCACAAGGTGCACAGATAACCGGTAAAGGATGCAGGAATCCAGGGATGCGAGAAGCACTGGACCTGTCTAACGTTGTCTCTCTGTGTGGTCTCTGAACGTTGCCTTTGTTACAAGTGTGATGTTAAGCTTGATTTCCCAAATGGGTTAGGTAAACGTGTACCCAGTACAACAATATTAATCAAATATCTTTAAGGACCTCTAAAGCAGGAGCAAAAAAGAAAGAAAAAAAAGAATAAAAAAAGAAAGGAAAGAGGTGCATTTATTTGGCACATGCCACAAATGCACACAGTAGATAACAAAAAAAACTTAAATCTAAACAAAAAATGTCACACTGAACCTGCGACCTGTTTTTTCCTTCCATGTCAAAAACAGCTATAGTTCCCTACGCAGGGTTTGCGTATAAAAATATGACTCATACCATGCCGAAGAAAATTAAATTTCCCATAACACTTCATTTCTTACACCGGATTACACTAAATTATTCCCAACCCAGTACATTATGAACAGTATCGGCATCGCAAACCAAATGCGGTGTAATTCAGCTCCGTATACATTTTGCATGCAATTCATCTGACCCGCCGAGATGCCTCCAACCAACTGAAATTGCTTTACATGCATAATTCACCAGCCGATGTTTAACGGTATGGCATTTTCAATTACCTTTTTAGCTTATTTTGGGTGAGTTATTGAATTTTCGATGGTTTTGATAAAATTGGTGGTGTGGGTTATTAAAAGCGGGTCGTTATTGAATAATCCTTCCTACTTCCTACAAATATTATAAATGCCAAAGTTTGTCAGGATGTATGGATGTTTGTTACTCTTTCACGCAAAAATCACTAAACGGATTTGGATGATATTTAGCACACAGATAGTTTATAACCTGGATTAACACATAGGATACTTTTTATCCCGGTAGTATGATCCCGTGAGACAATTACCGAACTTCACGCGGGAAAAGCCGCGGGCATAAGCTAGTATTAATATAGGTATGTCGGCACAGGATGGGTTTTATAAGTAGTGGTCATAACTAGTGACAGTTATCAGCCAGTGTCAGTTCATGGAACCTCTTCAGCTTTTCCAGTTACTTGGTAAAAAAGTTACCGTCACCACTCACTGCGCCGTCAAATACATTTTTTGAGGGGAATTAGTGTTGTAGGTATGTATAAGCTATAATTCATTAGGAAATCTATAGAAAGAACATTGGGTCAGTATTGCCTATCTTCCAATTTAAAATAAAAGCTACTTTTTTGAGCAATAAATATTTTGAACGATTCTTTCGTTCAAAATTTTATGAATAGCAATGAAACTACCCAAAAAACTTCACTATGCATAAAGTAAACTCATGACACCTTATTCACTTTAAGCTCAACACACCGTGCTCACACTACCAAAATTCGATTAACGCTACACCGTCCAATAAATTCCCCAGCGACCAATCTAAACGCTCCATCAGGCCATTATTATTGCGCTAAATTAAACTTCAACTATAATTTCTACCAAAGAAATACCGCTGAAAAAAAACTTGGGGGTCTAACAGGCCACTGGGTAACGATTCGTGAAACACAGAGTTATTGCAGGGTTAACATCCTAATTCTGTTCTATTTAACGGAAGGTTACATGTGTGAACGTTCAATGGATGTTTGTTTGGTCGTAATAATAGTCGTCTAGTGGTGAATGTTAATAGGAATGTACTATTATGTTTGTAGGTAGGTGTAATAATAGTTTCGTACGCAGTAGTAATTATGTGGTCTGGTATTCATTAATTAATGTAAATTGAGTTCAATAGGAAACTCAATTAATTTACCATCGTCTCCCTAGCTTTTCCAAAAATATTAAACTCAAAGAATTTATTTCAAAAAGACTCGTGACAGGCAATAATAGAAGAAATATGGGACTGTTGATCAGTACTAGCCTAGTGGCGTGACCGTCGGACTGCCAAGTCATAGGTCTCAAGTTCGAACCCAAGACACGCACCTCTGATCTTACAAATTCATTATGCATATTGTATCACTTGCTTCGCTGAAGGAAACCTGCATGCCTGAGAGATATTTCTCGTCGACAGGTACAGTCAAGTCAGAGGCCCATGTGCGGCATAAAAACTGACACCAGGTTGAGCATTAAACACACGATAAAGAAAATTCAGTATTGGCAGTCCCATAATTCTGGGTTAAATCAAATATTTTTCTCTTTCCATACAGAAAAGGAACAAACATGATTCATTACCACACATTTATACCACAGATTGGTGGCCAAATAATACCCACGGATTACCTGGTACCACTTTGAAATTATAATGAAAAATCCTTGTCGCAATATTGGGTTAAGCTCGCCTTTGTATATACGCTGTATTATTGTTACAATATCTCTGTAATTTATGTGTACAATAAAGAATAAGAATAATATACATTCTACGTTACAATAGAAGCTGTATATGTACGCCAATTCAATATAAAGGGGATCGTACACCGAGGCGATATAAAATATGTAAAGGTAAACAGAATTCGATACGGGGTGGTATCACCGTGTCGTTACAGCAAATAAAGTACAAAAGGCGGTATCGAAAATTTTTAAATTCATCTACTTGTGTTCTTGGATGGCGTGAATGTGGAATAGTATTGTTTCTTTATGAAGGTATTTTTAGATTCGTAGTTTTATGAAGAAACTGGCTGACCCGCGCAACTTCGTCTGCGTCACATAAGAGGGAGAGAGCGTTTGAGAGAGTGGGTCGTAAGTACTTATTATTGTACTCTAAAGGAGTACAACACACACATCATTCCGCGTAATGAAAATGCGCGTGCTTACTTGATCATTATTTTGCTGCGGAGTTATTTTAAAACTGTGATATCTCCTAAATACAATTGCCCTTATATCATTAGGGCAATTTTGTTTAAAATAAAATAAAAAATTGTGAAAAAACTTAAAAATAAATTCTTGTGAAGAAATAAGATTATCACTATAATTATTCAGATTTAATTGAAACAGAGTTTGTAAAGTGTTTGTGCAGTTAATATTTATTCATTAGGCTAGTTACGGCTGACAAGTTATCTGGCGATTGTAAAACAGGCTCTACCACAACACCACTTATTACAAACTAACTACATAGTTTAGAACAACTGAGTAAGTCTGGTCGTATGGGGACCGCCATTAAAATACCAGTGCTGTCGTCGCTACTCATTGGTGTTTGAGTTTTTAATTGGTTACTTTATAGGTTTATTAACACACAAATAATTATAAGTAGTAGTATTATTTAATTATAGGTTTATTTTGTACACGAAGTTACAGTAGAACTCTGACTCCAAGGTCACAGGGTCCCCCTAGTTTATTTTAATTTATTTATTTTAATTTTGAGTAACGTCGTGGATGACAGGCCTTTTATTATTATTTTTTTTTCGGATGTGAAGTCTTCAAATGATCCTCCCGCCCCCCGCTCAGGGCAGAACGAAAGGGAATGTCAGTCTTCTACTGACTAAAACCCATCCATTTTCCTTCTTTGCCCTTTGTATTCCAGGGCCACGGTATCTTCTCCGAACAGTCCTTAGACGAATATGAGTAAAAGTACAATAACAGTGACATCCTTTTGATAAATTTTAATTCATTATTTGAAGAGAATATTGATTCTTAATGCGCAAGAATACAACACAAATTAAACATTTATCTTCCCTTAACAGTCCTATCCAGTCCCAATGGTTCCAAGTCCAGTTCGCAATATACATGCAAATACTAACCACACGCGTATTTGTCGTACGATTTACGTCCGTCATTTAGGCAGTTAAACGAACTGGGTACAACCGGGGTGCGGGTTGCAGGCCGGGGGGGTACAGGTAATTTTTCCACGACCCGTGAGAAGAAATGACTGGTAATAATCGCGGTATTTTCGTGTGAAATCATGAGGTTTTATATTTAGGGTTCCGTATCGAAAGGGTGGTAAATAAACCCTATTACTAAACTATAGGATACCGTCTATATGTATCACTGAAATGCGGTAGTGATTACAATACTTCAGTGAGATTAATTTGCCCGTTCATTAACACGAGGTACCCTTAATGAAAGGTAAATAAAAGCGCACTTTTGCATTCTCAATGCTCGGCTGAGTATCGCGCTCTACGACCGGGTGAAAAACACCGAAATACCGACACTTACGAGACTTACGGACATAGCAAAAGCAATAGCAAAAAGAAAGGGGAAGTGGGCGGGCCATATATGAAGACTGGATGGAAGATGGGGAAGAAAGTCCTGGAGTACAGACCACGGACGGGACGGAGGAATGTGGGAAGACAACCGACTAGACGATCTCATTAAAGTGGGCGTAAGAAACGGGATGATCATGACACAAAAACGCCAAAAGTGGAGAGATTTGGAAGAGACCTACACTCAACATTGAGTGACCAAAGATTGAAAAAGAGAGAAGAGAGCATCGCCGAGAGAAATTTTAACAGTGCAATAATATTCGGGCATTATGATGACACGTGGTGTAAGTGCTCTCATAATTTTTAAGTTTCAAAAGCAAAAAATATGCAAATTTGCAACGTGCACGGGTCTTATTAGCCTTAAGGACTTTCTGAGAAATTCCTTAATGCCAATGAACGTTGGTTTTTCTATCTTTTCATGATTAGAATATTAATTAGTGTTAACTGCAATCAAACATCCGATAATTAGCTATTAATTTTCTCCTGTCAATTGCAGGTCTAAATCACCCTTAGAATAATGTACCTATTTTCCATAAAGTAATTTTCGTACACTGATGATGTTGCTGATTTTCCCTGAATTTACTTCAAACAATTTTACAAATAATGTATTTTCTTCTCCAATTTGCTTTCATAATTTTAGCTGAAACTCCAGTCACAATATCTAAACCGACATCCCCAATTTCGACAAGACAAACGCCTCACTTATTATTACCCCGAAACAAGCTTAAAAGCGAAATACGTCATCAGTAGTGGAAAAATATGAGACATTTGCGTTACAAAGACAAATTTGCAGCGGAACACAGTCACTAAATAAATGGGTACAGAAGATCCGCTCCATACGTCAAGCGAAAACGCACACACAGCACAAGCAGATACGATTCACGTACAGCGAGTGCAAGCGCTTTATGCAAGCGCTCTCAAAAACGTCTTTTGTTTTTAATTCCTGTACGTCGCGTCAATGTGGTACATGGTTTACAGGAATGGATTAACTTATTTGTCAATGTTACGTCAGTATGTTTTGTTAACTAAAATGTGCGGAAATCACCATCATCATTCTCCTGCCTTTTTTTTTCCGGATGGGAAATCATCAAATGACCCCCCCCCCCCCCACTCTGGGCGGAGCGGAAGGGAGTGTCAGACTTGTACGGACTAAAACCCATCCATGTTCCTTCTTTGCCCTTTGTGTTCCAGTGCCACGGTATCTCTTTCGAACAGTCCCGCAGCCCTGGCAGGAATCGGCCCATGCGGACCCCTACTTGGTTGCTGACATCTCTGTGAGGTGCGCGTGGAACACGAACGCGCCGTCGACACGGCCTGTCGTCATAAGACGGCCGGACGGCGAGCTAGCCTATAACTCGAGCTCCACAGGCCTGCGCCTACGGTGGCCGGAAGCCACCACGTGACCCCCGACGCCCAGGGCCTCTCCCACGGTGGCTGGGACGTGAGGTAGTTACCCTCTCACGTCCCGCCACCTCCTTCACTAGCATGACTGCTTCGCAGAAGGAGGTAACGGCTTCCCATTCCCTCTAGCTCCAGACCATGGCTTGGACCAGGGCCGGACGCGAGAGATCGCCACCGCCAATCGCCGCTACGAGGACATGGCGGTGCTCCTCTCAAGCGGGGCAGACCTCCACGCTGTGCACTACCGTGTCCTCCGGACGATTCTCGCAGTGGAAACACCCGGGCGTTTCCTCCCACCCGATTCGGTGCAGGAACCTCCCGAAATAACCGTGTCCGGTGAGGACCTGCGTTAGGCGGTAGGTGGGGGCGCCGTGGCGCCTCTCTAGCCACTCCTCAAAGAGGGTACTTATCGCCACTGTGGTGGTGTGCCCTGCACGGGGTTGCGACAGTCGCTCTCTCCATGTCGCCATGAGATGACGCCGGAGGTCTGTTCGCTGAGCGACAATTTACCACGGCCCGGGTTTAGACCCCTCAGGTTAGCCGCTTGAAGGCAGCCCCTGTCCTTTCCAGTTTGGGAGCCAAACGTCGGAAGTGCTCTACGAAGTTCCACCGGCTGTCGAAGACGAGTCCTAGGTACTTCAACGTCGACCCGACGCCGATGGAAACCCCTCCTGCCGTCAGTAGTGATCCCGACGGTGGCGCATTCCGCGGCCCATGAAAACACATGGCCTCGGACGTGTGCAATACCACCTCGAGACAAAGTTGCCGGATCCTCTGCACGACTATCGTAACCCCGCGTGTCACGTTTTCGGTCGCCGCCCTGTACGACGTCCAGTGTGCCAGTACCAGCGTGTCTTCAGCGTAGCAAACTACGCTGACGCCGGTAGGGAGGTCGGCGCGCAGCACCCAGTGATAACCGATGTTCTACAAGGCCGGCCCCAGAACCGATCCCTGTGGAACACCACACGACATCTCTCGCCGGTTCCATTCTCCATTCTCCTGCCCTTATCCCAATTTATTTGGGGTCGGCACAGCATGTCTTCTTCTTCCATACTTCTCTATTACTCGTAATCTCAGCAGTCATCTCCTGTCTAGCCAAATAATCATTTATACAGTCCATCCACATGTGCCAAAAAGTTCAAATTGTAATCAGTTTGAACATCGCCTGCTATGCTCGTGCGCTGTTTTCGCTGGTTGCACGAATTCGACCTTCTGTTACGTATCTGTTCTGCGACTCAGTGGTGGTGACAAGTTCTCGGGTATTAACGGGGATTTATGTCCGGAATGCATTGTGAGACGTACGTGTAACGCGGTGCATTGCAAATGGGATGCCGTAACCGCGGGTTTTTCCAGCGGTGAGCTCCTATTTGAGCTTCTGATTAAGTTTGAGCGCTGAATTTTAAGTAACAACGTTTTTTGTAGTTTTTGTGGAGATGCAAATGAAAAGTCTCGTGTTATTGCATTTTGCAATTTTACGTCCTCAAGTTTTTCAAATAATTTGAAGCCCCATAATCAGCTTAGCCCCATGATGTTCCTACTGATGGAACACAAGTTTTTGCTCTGAGCGAGTCCGCTCAGTGCAAGTTGTTACACGCTTAGGATATGCCAGTTTCTTTACAATATTTTACTTAGCTGTTTTGAGAACAGAGGTGATGAAATAATTTACAATAAGCAAAGTGCTTTCCTTGGTTTGAACTTCCTATCCACCACTAGTAAGTCACCGCCATTTCCACTGAACCACCACTGGTCCTCAAAATATTTGGAGCTCCACTAGTTTGATTTACGACTGCGGTTTTTATCCCCTTTTCCAAACGTTCCCAGGTTTAAGCCCCCAAACCAATTCTAACGTTCAATTTCGCAAAAATATGCCCGCCTGTACCATTACCCACAGTTCTTTTCCTATCACAAATTCAACGGTTCGTGACTATAAAAATGACACATGTTACTTCAACTTTCTCTTAACCAGGCTCCATATATCAGGAACAAACTGGATCCCTTCGGCTGTGCCCACTCGTGCATTCCAGATTTATGTCTACATCTGACGATTCTCAATGCTTGTTATACATATCTTCGTGGTCGTATGTTTTAATCTCCTTAGTTTGGATTTATGGTGGTAATTTTGGATTATTTTCTGCTGTAAGCGAAAATGGCGCTCTTTGGTTAGATTTTTGAAAGGTAAAGGCGTTCGTTTTAAAATTTGAGGGGTTTCAATTTATTTTAGTAGATTTCCAAGTTCTAAGAATTAAATCATTGCTGGTTTATGTTCTGTTTATTTTTCTTAATACCTTAAGCCATTCTATGTGCATTTTAGTAGGTATCACAGTAAAGAAGAGAGAAAAAAGAAAATATATAATATAATATCTTGGAGAACGGTAAAAGAAAACCAGCAATTTTTTTTTTCTGTTTTAAAAACGTAATTTTTGTTTTCATATTTTCTAAAAATCTCTCCAGGGAATGAGCATACGAAAGTATGTACAAATAAGGCTATGTTTGCAATATTTTAAGTGCACTAAAATTCACAACTACAGCATTGTACAAGCCTCAAATAAAAACGTCTCTAAAGTAATTCTACACAAGAACAAACATAAACTGTTTCCAAAAGTTGCTCAAAAACTCTTGAACTTTGTAAGTGAACCAAGCTAAACTTCATGCATTTAATAATAAATAAAATAAATCTGAAATATGTTGGAATTTGCAGAATTCTTTCACATGGAGCGAGACCCGATCAAAGTTTGACACTTACATGAAACATGGGCCAAAGTTTTTGTTTATGTCTAAAAAGCAGATGAATAACGTATAAAATATTGCAAGATTTAGCGATACTTTTGGCAGAGGAAATGAATGCTTTTTCATATCAAATACAAACTGATGATAATACAAAAATAATGATTCGATTTAATCCAAACAAAAGAGCTAAAGCCAAAGATGATGAAGGTTTTCTTCCTCATCATCGTTTCAGCTGAAACACGTCAACCGCAACATAGAACTCTCCTAAATGTCACCACATCGAACAGTCCTGAAGTTCTCACATCCAGCAGATTCCCGTGGCTGCCATAAGGTCATCGATCCACCTCGTGGGAGGCGTTCGAAAGCTGTTAAACTGCTTACCGTAAAACGCGGTGCCATAGAAAGTATGTCAAGGCCACAACAAAATAATAAATTCAGAAATCGAATCGCATTAGTCCGAAGAATAAAACTTTTTCCAATGCTATCTCAATTTTTTTCTAAAGCTAAACTTATGTTTAAGTAAGACAAAACAAAAACTTTGTTCAACCCAATTACGTTCAGTGCTAACAGCATAATTTGAACAAACTTAGAATATTTTGAAAGTCAGCGAAAAATGGAACTACATAACTATCCTTACATTTTGCTTTAATTCCCTAGAGCGGTAAGTAGAAGTGTAGGTATACATTATAATGAGGTCTAGTAATAAGACTTTTTTTCAAACACTGTTGCAACCGGCATCGTAATAAGGACTGAAAAAAACCTTTAAGCTTTCACGGTTTATAACTAAACTTATACTGTCACTTACGGGATATCTTCCGTAATTGTTCATTATTTTGAGCTCCCGATATTATAATACATTATATACTTTATTTTTTTTTAATAAGAAAATACAAATATTTCAATCGAGAGGATGGCTTTAAATTGTCAAGTAAGTGGAATCCAGTTTTGAGTAAGCTCAAAAGTAGCAGCCGGCATCGTAATATGGACTGAAAAAAACCTGGTGATACTGTGAGTGTATTTTGCCGTGACATACACCCGTATTCCAGAAGCCGACTTAAGTCCATTTTTGAACTTAAAACGACATTTTGTTGTCATGGCAACAGGTGAAGAACGCCCACCACCGCATCAGCAACACCCACTCAATGATGTTCATAAGGTGAGGACAGACTAGCTAGAAGTTGCATTTGTAACAAGACATGAGCCACTTGACACTTTGTTAAAACTTGATTTTGATTTGCTTGTAACATTTCATCGAGCAAAAACACGAGCGCGGGCAAATCGTACAACATGAAATGAGGTGCGTGGACTGAGGGGTCGTGCTGGTCGGTTCTTCTCCTAATGCGGTCAGTGTTTTTTTTTAATATAACTCATCAAGATAAACTGCAGCACACGCGACTTGCAAGTTCAACATATCAACGAAGAGTAAATGCCACACAGTAAGGACAGTCACTAAAGAACACCACCGGCTTACTCCTTTTGCTTCGTTCACGTTCATACATCTGGTCACTGCCACCTGACCTTTTTGAAGAACAATACTAATAAAGTTTGTCCTTCTGGGGTGTTCTCTTTCGGGTTTTGTTAGTCGCCTTTTGCTCGTCCTCTCAACATGACCAAGCCATCCAAACATCTCATCATCATTTCATCTGCTCATCATTTCAACCGCAACCTTGCATTATATCATTCCTCAATTTATCAACCAATGTTACAATACGTGGAAATGCTCATATGAGTACTCACCTTAATCTACCTCAAAAACATGCTGTCCATTTCAAACCCAAAAAAGTATGTTGCATGAAGGTTGCAAGCTGCTTTGTATGCTAAAAATGTTATATTAAAATACGTCACAATGCTAGAGTTATCATAAATTGATGTTCTACCGAATGCTCTTGGTTGACGTCATTTGTCAAAGAACTTTTACTTGAAAATAAATATTTATTTTTTCGTGGTTCATTTATAAGATTTTCACTTAAAATAATGGCATCAAGAATTTTCTTTTTGGCTGGTGAAAAGTCGTGCGTACAGAAACTTGTCCGCAAGCACAAGCTCCATCAAAATACCACGTTGTCGGGCAGCCCATCAGCGAAAAAATGTGCTTGGGCTCGCTGGGTTAGGCGAGCCCAACCAGTTACATCTGCTGAAAATGGAGGAGCAAAAGTGGCTGGTGAAGGCAGCAGAAGAAGCATACCAAAAAGCAAAACTCGAACGTTTGAGTGCCGCCCAGCTACTTCGATTCAGCGAGGTTACAAGGGACGAGGCCGAAAAAATAAATGAAATTATTATTATACAAGCCAACTGGATTTTATTTTATTTAAAAGTAGTATCACGTATAACAAATAACAAAATTATCTAAATTACACATTTATTGACAAGCAAAGGAAATTTTTAATTTTTATTCACGTAGGACTACGTTAGACTGGATCCAGTCTCTAGGTTAGTAAAACCCAACAACACTGCATGGCCTGGGAATCGAACCCATAACCTCAAACCATGCAGTGGCGCTTATAACTAGTTGTCCAACGAGAGATCAAAAATATAAATATGAACATCACACAATTATAAACATACTAGCTGTTGCCCATGACCTTCGTCCGCGATTATTGAAAGCTGACAAGCTACATGGTTTGTTGAAGAAATAAGGCATCCGAAGTGGCTACGTCACTACCGTTTTTATTCCATTTTTGCCAGGGATGGTTGCCAAGGATGAATGACTGTGGTCGCGTGGCAATGTTTAATAAATTGTACCCTGCTGCCTCTAATCCGTCGCGGGTACATGGTGGTCTCTTCAACCCAGCGGTGATAAAAGAGCTCAGTAAGCTTCGAGCTTTTCTTCGCCAGTTCGCTCTATTAGAAGGTTCCGGTCGTCCAGAGTTGAGGGAAGAATTCAGTTGGACGATGAACCGAGTAGCCTTGAATTTCTTTGGATTCGTTCACCCAACATAATGGTGTGTTTCATATCGGCCTTTCTCTTCCTCCGTTTAACAGTAGCAAGCCGCCTGCTCATGTTTTAAGCGCGTTTTGGTCCCAGTTCTAACATAACGTAACTCATTTGATGGGGATGCCCTAGCTTACACCTATCCTTACCCGTATCATTTGAAAAAAAAACCTAAGATCAGCCGGCTAAACCCCTAACGCAACGGCGAATAAGAATTCGATTTGATTATTTTATTATTGCAATATAACAGAAACTGGCCACTACAGCGGCCGGCGAGCGCTACATCCAACTTGGTTGCATCAAATTTGTATTTTTTTCTTTCTCTTTCTATTTAAGATCTATACAACTGCGATAGTACTGCAAAAGCAATGGGATTACCCGTATTATTACAGGTAGTAGGATTGGTAGTAACACGGGTAAGTCACCCCCTACTATCGCTTTATTGTCAACTAATTTATGCCCGCGGTTTCGTGGAGGTTGGGAAATGCCAACGGGATCTTACTTCTGAGATAATAAGTTATCTATGTCCTATAGCAGACTATAATCTATCTCTGTACCAAGTTTCATTCAAATCTGTTCAGCCGTTCTGGTGATTGAGTAACAAACATCTATCCATTCAAACTTTAGCATTTATAATAGTTATATAAGATTTATAAGTTTTTACTTTTAAAGTTGAATAGGTAATAAATAATAGTTAATGTAAGTATTTCATTTTATTTGAGCTATACAGACACACTTGCGTTTTTCTTACATGTACTTACTTATAACTTGTTCATTGTAATATTAATTACATTACATATGTGAAATATTGATAACCTGGTTTGAGATTGGACACCGGTGACGACAATCAAATGATTCATTAGGAATCTATATAGACATAATACTTTTACATAATATTTAATATCAATGTCGCGTATCACGAGCCAACGCGAAAATCGGGTTTTCACATATATTTACAGACACGACTACCTCAGAAATATTCCTCCTACTTACTAATTGGTAAATGCGCCCCGCACGCCCTGCGCAACACTGTGCGCCATGGCCTGTCTACGTGAGTTTCGAAGCCCTATTTGACTCTGTTGGGGGATAATTTTGAAAAACTGTGATACATAATCGTCTCATAATTTTAATTAAAGAGTGTGTACACCAATTTCCAAATCAATCGATTCCGAGAATAAAAAGTTTCACAGAAAATTCAACACCCGATTTCACCCTCTTGGAGGTGGAATTTCAAAAAACCCTTTCTTAGTGGATACATACTTTTCATAAAGAATACACCCTCCAAATTTCATGTCTCTAGGTCCAGCGGTTTGGGCTGTGCGTTGATATATCAGTCAGTCAGTCAGGACTTTGAATTTTTTAAGTATAGATAGATGATAAGAGCGACTTGGTGGTATCGTAGGTATAAACAAAACAACACGAGTATGGGCAAGCTCGCTCGTAAGCACCATTCGCACCATTTTTAATGTCTGAGATTCAAAATGGTTCGTTAGTTTTCTCATGCTTTAGAAATATCACGTAGCTTGTATTATCTTTTATGTGTACGATACTCCATATTACGACTATTTGTCACGACTATAAATTATTATTTACGCGATCTTAATTACTAATTCAAACAATCCCACGATAATGAACATTTCCAAATATCTACCGATTTGAAAAAGAAACCGTGCTTAATATATATTTACCACGGATAATGCAAGTGCTCGCAATATTAATAATAGTTCATTAATAATCCCGACTACAGACTAGCTGGCTTCGAAATTAAAGGCGATGGAAAATAGTTTTTATCAACAAGGGTCGATGGCCGTCCACGGGCTGTAGGTCAAAATTTCCAGAACGAAAACGTTGGAACCAAAAACGAACAGTGTTTTCTTCTACAGTATCTTCCCTATTTTATTTAATATCAGCCCTCTATGTCCCTCTGCTGGGCAAAGACCTCTCGCATGGCTTTCCAATTTTTGTACGGTTTCCTTCTGAAATCGAAAGTGTTTTTAGAACTGTTTATTGTTGTAACATTCTAACGGGTTGTCGGCATCGGGTCACGATAAATAATTGTATGGCGTATCGTATACATAATCGACATATTTCTCAAAATTCATCTTGCTTTGGCTATAAAAAGAAAACAATTTTACACACGTCGATTCACTTGAATTTCAGTAGGTATATATATCAGCCATAACGTAAGTTTCACGGTTTCAAGGATCTTCTGGCGCAGGCAAACATCGGAACTAACGCAGCCATCTCTTTCTTTTCTCAATATTTTTTACAAAACAATTAACAAAAGGTTTACCAACAGCGCCCCCCTGTCAGCTTCATTCGAGCGCCAAAAGATTCTTGTACTACAAAACTCTTGAAAAGTGGGCGTTTATGTCAAATTATAAACAAACTGTAGCTGTCAATATGTCTAATGGGGTGGAAAGTAGGCGTGTCAAGTCCGACTTAAGTTCAGTCCACGACTTAAACTACGGGTGTTGGTGTCGAGTTCCAGTAGTGCGCGTAGCAAAAGACAAAGAAAGAGGGTAGATAGATTTGTCTGCTCTTAACAATTTATTTTCCATTCACCCGCATTCTCCAGTCAACCCGCGATCATGGCGCTTGCAACAGTGCCGAAATATCGGGAGCTCAAAATAATGAACAATCACGGAAGATAT
Organism: Noctua janthe; assembly: GCA_910589295.1. Lineage (NCBI taxonomy): Eukaryota > Metazoa > Arthropoda > Insecta > Lepidoptera > Noctuidae > Noctua > Noctua janthe. The sequence continues at coordinate 1,910,477 of OU342556.1, read as the reverse complement.
CCCGTAAGTGACGGTATGAGTTTAGATTTTTTTCGTTACTAACTAGACGCAAAGCCAGAGTTCGGGCTTCTACTCATTTGATGCCAACGTCAATAACTTGTGGCCCAACCCTAAGACAAAAGCCGAAGATTTCTCAGCAGTCACGCTTGCATGGATGCAACTACATCAATTAGAAAATTAATCAACAGATAAGATCATCATCATATCAGCTGATGGGTCCACCTCATGGGAGGTTTTCCAACGTTGCATCTTCCGTTAGGTGCCACTCATGAAACTTTCAGCCTCATAGCCATCCGTTGTGCAAGCAATGTGCCCAGACCATGACTGCCGCGAAAGTACAAAAGAGGTTATCATCTGCCTAGACTTTTCCCTACTACGTATGTTGAGGTCGGCTTCTCGTCTAACCGGATGCTGGTGGATACCAGTATATTAAATGAAGCGACTGCCTATCTGACCTCAACAACACAGATAGTACTGGGTAATTCAATACCCCTTGGTAAAACTGGTTGTCAGACTTTTAGGCCACTGACTACCGTATTCACGGTAAGTTAGAAATGAATAAGATTTTACCGAATAGTAATTGTGTTTTTTTTAGTAGTTCTTCTGAGTCCTAACTGTACTTGCCGACCAAAAAGTTTACCAAACGGGAATGTGTATACGCATCCTCAAAAGTTGACGAAACGAGACTCAATGTATGAAGATCAAAATAGTTACGAGACGGGACTTTTGTGATGGTATTTTATTTAGTTAGTGAAACGGGAAAGTTACCAAAGGAGACGTACCCCCTGTAACGACTGTCAAAGATCTACAAATGACAGCAATGTAGTTCAACTAAGGTACCTACGACCAATTGCTAACATAATGGTCGTTGCAAGCATAGCCACCATAAAAATACTAAATTAGCCACACAACAAAAACCTTGGTCTACTAAAATAACGCAAGACACGTTTATGCCACTTACAGTTGGCACAGCTCCAAAAGCACTAACGCGGTACCTTGGACGCTGGATGTAAATATTTTTCAATTAAGTTTTTGTACTGAGCTCACCCCCGTACGCCGTCCGTTGCAGGTTTAAGTAGTTGTAAATAAGTAACACTATGCTATGGAATCATGATATGAAAAATTAAAAAGTTGCGGAGGAAACTGTGCCGGGAGTAATGCAAAGGAAAATGTCTTTCATGCCTGGTGTCATGGATTTTTAATGGCTCTGCTGGCTGGTTAACCAATGGAATTTTTTAAATAGTCATTAGTTTGAAATGGCGGCAGGTCACGGGAACAATCTGCGACTCCCGCATTCCCCTTAAACTTAAGGGGAAGATTTATAAAACAATGGTTAGACCTGCTGTCTTGTATGGATCAGAATGTTGGGCCACAAAAGGGATGAATGAAAGGCATTTGCATGTGGCGGAGATGAGAATGCTAAGGGGGATGTGTGGTGTTACGCGAATGGATAAAATAAGAAATGAGTATATGAAAGGAAGTCTGAAAGTGGCGCCGGTGACTGAAAAGTAGTGTGGTAATCGGTTGTCGTGGTATGGGTATGTGATACGGAGGAATGAGGAAAATGTTGTGAAGAAAGTTTTGAGTATGAATGTGGATGGGTATACGAGTAGAGGAAGACCAAAGAAACGATGGATGGACTGTGTAAAGAATGATATGGCAAGAAAGGAGGTGTCTGGCGAGATGACGAGTAATAGAGAAGTATGGAAGAAGAAGACATGCTGCGCCGACCCCAAATGAATTGGGACAAGGGCAAGAGAATGATGATGATGATGAGTCATTAGTTTGAATTAACTCATTTGTAAGCAAGTGCATAAAAGTCTTATCCACACTAGGTCAATACATTACTTGGCCTCAATTCCGAGTAATTAAACCGAAACTTTGAAATTTAAAAATATAATTTTAACATTAATAAAGTCATGTAGACTGAGCTGCAAGTGCCAGCACAACAAGCTCCCCCGAAAATATCAAATTTTCCTAATCAACCTTCAACCTAATGCTTTACCGATAAAGTTGAAAATCTATTAAAGAAAGACAGACAGACTGTAGTATCTTGATAAGCTGGCGTCTGTACAATATAACTAACCAAACCACCTGTCCCAATCCATCTTCAAGCTTCAACGGAATTTATAAACCTCTTTAATTTCCTGTTCATTAGAACGTCAGGTTTCTTAACTCCTTAGCGCGAGTCAGTAAGTCTTCCATCAAAATAGAAATCCTCATAAAAAATACTTAAGCTCCTAACTTTTACAAGTCTCGTTCGCTGGAAACTTTATAATGAAAGCTTCTTTATATGAAACAAAAAGCAAGAAAGTTGCCGATGTACCTCCGCCTACGATAGACTAGTGAAAGTTGTAAACAAAAGGTAATTCTGAGACTCTAAGCCTCATCGTTCACGACGCTACTCAAAAGTAACGTGACTCAAATAACCATTGAATAGCAAGAATGTCATAGCACTATAGACCGACCGCTTTAATGAGTCCTCGCGAAGGTATCAATTTAAATGGAATATTGTGAAGGTTGATCACGTACTGGTTCAATTAGTATCGTAATACCTACGTGGATTACGGTTATTTTAAAGCAAATAACCTGTGGGATATTTTAAGGACTTTGTGGATGCTTAATGCGCCTTTGGTGAGGCAAGGCGGAGGACTCATTAAAGTGCTCGGTCTATAGTATTCTAATGACTTCCGTACACGACGCAACATTTATCACTACATAATAAAGTGGTCGACGCAGTGTACATCATGTAGATGGCGGAGGACAGGGTGTCGTACTAGTTTGGGGGAGTTCTAGTAGCCAGCAGTGAACTTTGGGCTGAGTTGATTGAAGTCGCATCGTGTACGGACCACCATTTAAATAGAACTTCTGTGCACTAGTGCTTACCAACGGGTAACACGTAGCTTTTGAGTAGCGTCGTGGACGATGAACCTAACATTATTAGCGTGTTTTATAGACAGGCGTACAAACGTTATTAGATTTAGGGTTCCTTGTATGGTTTCGGAACGGCAGAGTCGAAAAAAAAAATTGAAAAAATTTGATAAATGAATTGGTCTGAAAAATACTTTGTTGGGAAGTAATGTGTTTAAAAAAACGTGCTTTTAGCTCTTAGTGAATTTCTAGTCTATATGTAAGTTTGTATGTAGGGGGTATACTGCGGAACTAATGATTCAATTCAAAAAATTCTTTCACTGGCAAAAAGCTACATCATTCGTGGGTGCTATAGGCTACAAATTGTATTCATATCATGCATATATAGCTATCACAATTTTTGTGGACGAAGTCCCAGTGAAGTGCTAGTCTAAAATATAGTTACTCTTTTTTACAGAAAATTTTGGCTTATTTTAGAATTTGATGTCCTTCAATCTTAAAAGCCGTAGCTCTTTAAACATAAGTTCACACATTCTTTTAAATATCTGTTTTTTTCTTATTTGAAATTCCACAGTAAAATCTACAGCACTACGAAAAGACACCCATTAGAAATCCAAAATCAACTAAAATGCAATCAACCTTACACTTCCAACAGCAAAGGGACACCCAAGAACCCCATTCACATTCGATGTCTCAATTTAGAGTAATCAACATCAAAAATGGCGACGTCCCGTTTCGCTATCTAAGCATGATCGATGCTCTGTCACGATCTTTTGATATATTTCTTCGAGAGGGTGAATTTTCAAGTATTTCGTTAAACTTAAAGCGTGTTTTGATATCTTACTTCGAATAATCGCGTCAAAAAGGCCTTTGTTGTACTTGAAATACAGGGTGTGAGTGTTTTTGTGAGAGAGAGTCAAGGGGTGCCAAAATGAGGTGCTGGCTATACATCACGTTGAAATACGTTGGCTTTAACTGAATTTACGTTTGGGAAATAATGATTGAATGACTTAGGTTGAAGTGTAGGAGGAATTAAAGGATACTGATAAACAAATTGTGTATTGCAAAGAAGAATAATTAGGAAGGTAGTTTTTAAAGCAAAAGTCAACAGTTTCCGTATTTGTTTGGGCCACCATGGCTAAGGACACAGAATAGATTGCATGCTGTCTTTATCGTCAGAAATCGGTTCGATTCAAATCAGGAATCGGTTTATAATCACTTTCCCAAAAATACACATTTTTAAATTACTGGTAAATGAAAATAAGGAAATCAACCTTCTTAAGTTTTCTAACCACACAACGTAGAAAATAAACTAAAAAAACTTTAAATCGCGAAATAACATACTTAAGGTGACTTAAATTACATAATTAAGGTGCCCAGAGATTCAATAAAATGGCTAACGCACAAAATACGAAGCCTAAATTACAGAACTATTTTATCAAAATTCTCCGAATCGAAGTACCTACCTTAATACATTTTCGACTTATAACAATATCGTGGAAAAGCGTGACAGGATACTATTTTTGATTGACAAAGAGTAAACCATTGCTTTACAATAAAAAAAAAACAAACAAGTGAGAATGTCCAAAATCAATGGCCCAAAAAGACCAAATTAATGCCTTTGTATCATCAAGAAACTAGCCGGAAATTTCACTTTGTCCATTTATCAGGGTTGCGCACCCAAACCGGGAGCCAACGGGGCTCTAGACCTAAACAACTATCGTCTGTCGGTCTGTTATAGTGCTATATCTTTTAAAACATATTATGCACTCACTTGAAATTTTCACAGAGTTTATATAGGGTTTTTCAAAAGGTGCGGGTAGATTTTGGCGACCCGTGGCGTCCAATTTGTTTTATTTATTTATTTACTTATTGGCCTATCCACTTTTTACTCTAATAACACAAGCTAAAAAAAAAACACACCAAGTGTACAATATGATGCGATAGACACAGCATGCATGAACAAATAACTACGGTAAAAACTAATTACGGTAGTTGTACAGTTATAAAAAAGTATACAAATACTTAGTATTTAGACTGTTCAAAAATTAAATAATCAAAAAAAAAAGCAATAAAATATATTTAATATAGTATTGTATTGTGTTGTATTGTGTGTTGTGTTTTATATTCAATATTGTTTAATAATTATTATTTTTTTAATTTGTTTTGGTGATATCTATCAAATCTTTTGTTTATTATTACCTATGCCAAATCACCATGGAAAGCTAAACGATTGCACAGCACGTTCAAATCATAAAACTTTATTATCAAAATGAGTGTTCGTTAGTGCAAATGCGCGCATTGAACCCATTTTACGGCAGACGTGCTGGCTCTTCACAGTCGACTCTTCACGTTTGGTGGCCAAATTTAGTTAGCCAACAAACAACGTACGGGACGTTCAAGAAACTCAAGATCGGCCGAGAACATCGTCGCGGTTCGTGAAAGTGTACAGCAGAACCCGAGGCAGTCGATTTGATGCAGATGAAACATTGAAAATTGGACCACTCGCATCCATGCCACTATAAGAAGCTGAGGCGAGCATTTTAACGATGTCATATTCCACACTTAATGGCAAATGTGGGCCTTTCAAATAAAAAAAAATAGTTAATATCTCACACACAGCTTGTTTTATTTCATTTCAACATCTACCCGCCCTTATTGAAAAACCCTATACTATGACTGACTACAACAATTTACAATTAAAATAAAAATGGGGTCCCCATCATCATCATCATCATCCACAATAATCATCTTCACCCAGTGCAAGGTACACTGGAGGATGTCTTTGTTTGTTCCACTCTCCATGCTCCCGTGCCAGCCTCATCCAGGTTTTATCCGCAATGGCACAAAAAAACCTATTTTATTCCGCTATTTTTGTTCGATCTTAATAATAACCATTGGTACGGAACCGTTCGGGTGCGAGTCCGGCTCGAACTTGACCGGTCTTTCTATTTTCGGGATTCTCTGAACCCTAGTCGCGAGAAAATGTCAGCTTTCAACAAAGATCCCACTTTAGGCTCTTCCGGCATTTGGAAAACTTTTATTGGCTTTATCTGACAGACACTAATGGGATTAGGAGGAGAAAGTAACTTTCTTAATTTATTGACAGCGTTACCTTCATTAACTTAAGATTGCTTTTGACTTGAACTGGTAGATGGGAGCGGTCAAAGTTGTGAATGTCACGTTATTGAGTTAAATATGTATGGTGTAGCTTATATGTTTTATTGAAGAAGATGAAATTGAGCTGAAATAATGGATTGCTTTGGACTTCTCTACTAGCATTTTCTGAAGTTTGAATATTTCTATTCAATCCCTATTTCAGCAAGAAACTTAAGTTTCTATCTAAACTTTTTAATAATCCAGTTCACTAAAACTAAACGTCATCTTAATGTATGCTTATTATTATTGCACTGTTGGAACTTCAACTAGCTGAGTATTGAATATCCAATAGAACGCTTTAATTTAGACATTAGTTTGTGCCACCTAGTGACAGCGAAAATTGGCACATATCACCACATTATATTGTTTATGCCTTCATTCTGTTCATCATCAAATACAATACCGTACCTGTCTACTCATTTTGAAATAGATATTGGCAGGAATAATTACTGCTAGGTACAGTAATATTAAGTACATCCCAATAATTAGTAAAATACACATTTGCAATATCCATAATGGTGTCAATAACCATTGAAACTAGTTCAATGGGTAACGATAGTACCACAGAATAGATAGGTTCAGAACGTTAACTAAATCAAACAGTAAAAATGCCCACACACTGAAAAAAAAACGCAGCTGCAAATAAATAAAGAAGCTAGATGCATTCCAAAATGTTATCTTTGAAACTTCGAACGAATTAGCAACTAGCTTCAACTTTCTGACTAACACACTCACCATTTGACCATTTAAAATTGCATGTAATGGATTTCATTGAAATATAAATGCACTGACGATGAATATCATTTATCTATCGGTGTATGTAGACTGAAAGAATTTAATCATATATTTAAGTAAGACAGACTAACCAATTAATGCTGTATCCTAGTTTTCACAAAATAATTTTGTTGGTTTAGGTTTTTAGAATATGCATGGTCGTACGCGTGTATATGTATGTGTGTTTTCGCTCGTTGTATAAACTTGGCCTCCTGTACTTATTTATTTAGTGGCAAAACTGTTAGATACTGTGTGATATTTGTCCACATATGCATTATTGGATTATACGCTATTAGTGGTGAGGATATTGTTCTAATTTAATAATGTTTGTTGTGATGTATTTCACATTACATCAATAGAAATTGATATAATATACTGTCTAAGTTAGCCAAGGTGGAATGTCAAATTCTTTAGAATAAAAGCAGGAACCTAAATTACTGGTGATAAACGTTACTGAATGAAACTGAAACTGCAGTGAATACATGCAAAAGTTAGATTGCAGTCTTACTTTTTCTCTCACTTGGTGAAGAAAACTTTAAATTAATTAGAACCACCAGTGGAGCAATGGAAGAAAAATTTGCGGAGAACAGGTTTTGTAACATTGTATCCCTTCTAAAAAAATAAAATAACTCACATTACTTTAATGTACAGCTGGTCTAAATAAAAACTTCCTTTGAATAATTCCACCAAGGAAATTCTCTTCCAAACTTTCGCCATCATTATAATTCATCCCCACATAATTATTCCCAAAGACGAATATAACCCCAAATCTTGAAACTCCACGCTAAAACCATTAACTGTAACAATCCCTTGAATAAAAACAAAAGCCACGTAATCTTGTTAAGGAAATTTTAACAATTATAGCTATTGTTATCATAGTATCAAATTAATATTAGACCTTCAATACTGTTTGCACCACAGCACAAAAGAACGTCTCACTAAATATTGTTGCACTGAAAGACTACCATAGCGAATGTGACGAGGCTTTTTACGCTGTGGTCGAATAGAGAGGGGAACAAAATTCAAGCAATTCACAGAGTTTGTAAGTGGATCCTTTTTATGATAATAATGTCTGTTTAAAATGGCATAAAGTTTCTGCATCGCCTTATCTTTGGTCGCTTGTTTGATAATTTATTCAGTGATGGTAAGTGGGGTTGGAACTTTCTTTGGTTCGTTGGGAATTACTCAAGGTTTTTTCATGTAAAATAATTGAACAAGCCATAATCATGAAAGTTATAAAAATCTTTGTAAGATTAGAGGAACTTACGCATGTTTTTTACATAGTACCCGATATGAATATTTTTTTATTCATTTTGCTCGAGGCACACATAAATATGATTATATTAGTCTAAGCCCTGTCAACAACCTCTAAGGCTTTGTTTAGACTTTTTGTATATAGAAGTTATAGATATGTCGGATATATCAGGATTTATTCCGTTAGGCTCGTACATCATGTGGGCAGACAATGGGTTTAGTGCTATGAAAAAGCACTGGGTGCAATACACTGTTTCTAGCAAAACTAACGAATTAATTGAGAACACAATAACACGGGGCACAATGAATCGGGTACAGTTCTAAGACGTCTGAACTCCGCCCCGATCAGACATTGAATATCACCCTCGCCTCGAACTGAACATCAGGGCTCTATAGAAGCACGCTGTGGTGTGGGTAGACTTATAGGTAGGTCGCGTGATGACACCACCGGCGCACTTGCAATTCATTTTATGTCCATCCTAACAACCGGATCCGACAAATAAAATATTTTCGTTTTCAACCTCATCATAAACAGTCTCCACTTCTCCAGTGTGTTTTATTTGCTGGACAACATACACACTCCTACATCCTGATTTTGTCTTCTGATCATTCGCTATCTTCGCTTTTGAGGATACAAAAATACTTATTACTATTATTTATTTATTTTGAGCCTATGTCGTCCCACTGCAAGACAAAGGTTTCTTTATTCTTCCTAATCATCTAAAATGCACTACCAACTCAGAAAAACATTCCAACAAACTTCCAAAACAGAAAAAGAATCCTTTTACCGTTACTATCACAGTCGATAATCAACCGGCGGCCATCTTGTAGAACGAAATAGATTTAAAATGTCGCCCGGCCCATTTTACGCGGGAATCTGAAGATAACGCAGTTATCGTTCTGATATATATTATTGGAAGGGATGGGACTCTGTTATTTGCTTTCGATAAATTCGTTAGATTATGGACTAGATTTGTTTGGTTTGTGTTTATTTGAAACGAGAAATAAATTGTTGTAGTTATTATTATGACTGGTAAAGGGGCATTGCCTGCGTGCATGTATGACCAGATGTATGAACGTGGACGAGGCACTTTGAACATTCATAGTCAAGCTTAGTATGAATTTTATTTAAGACTAGCGACCCGCCCCGGCTTCGCACGGGTGCAATATACATGTAAAACTTCCTCTTGAATCACTCTATCTATTGCTGAAACCTGCTTTATAATTCGTTGCATAGTTTAAAAGATCTAAGCGTACAAACAGCGGTAGCGACTTTGTTTTAAGAAGATGACTGAACCGGAATAATAAAATTGCAATGTGTAACAGTGTGTGTGACTCGTTGAGAACCGTCCTGGAAGAAAAGGTTGCAACGAGTCACGCTGTAACCTGTGTGTGACTCGATGGTAAAAATAATCCCAACCAGTCACACTGTGACACGATTGGGTGTGACTCACTGGGAACCCACCGCGCGGATTAGTAGATGTTACATGTCTTCGAAGTTTTTGGTTCTAGGACATGCTAGGTACCACTAGGTCACCACCGCTCAAAGGATATCAAATGCCGCCCAGAAAATAAAGTGACATAATATATGAAAATATATACATGCATATTATGTATTTACCAAATATATTTACCAGCTAGTTCAACAACTACCTAAAGTTTGCCTTAATACTATTTAATGCTACATAAAGCAATAATCTCACGTGTTCCATATTCAGGAAGTTTCGTAATTAATTGGGGAACGTTGTGCAAGACTGTTCACAGTATAATAAATTATCGTGTGTTGCACTTGCTTGCTTGTGAAGCGAGTCTTGTGCTGCTGTTAGCCGTTTTAGATCTCCTGGGTGTTGGATGATAAATGAAGCAGATTTAAAAAATAATGTGTTCATATTTTCAGACGTGCCTAGAATTTTAAACCAAGAAAGGCCACTTTATGTGAACCCCACATCCACACGTACTTATTCGTTGATATACGAACACTTGGCGTTATCTTAATGTATGCCTAAATAATCGGTGTACGTAATAACAAGGTGTGGTCTCTCGGACCTTGAAACTGCATAACTTTTATTCTACGTCTTCTTGAAATTCTCAAAAACAGTATTAGACTTTGTATAGGAACTGACACAATCAGCTGATCAACATATTGAATGGTAAAACTAAAAAAACTTATGAAGTTCCGAAAGTCGTAGAACAAAATTTTAGTTTCATGGTCTGAGACACCACACGAGAGGTCTTACATTTATTTTACACCCTGTATATGAGGCTTAACAAAAGGTTAAAGAATCAGACCTAAAACTTTAAATAAAATGTACACCTTACCACAATGAGGCTCTTTATAAACTTAGGGTTTACAGACTTTATGCTCAGTGTACTGTAAATACATTCAAAGTAAAAAGCACAAAAGAACTATTTGAACAGTCCCTAATATAAAATGCAAAATATACAATCAATGGAAACGATTCGATCGTCATAAAACGTAACGTTTACATGAATGGCGAGTAAAATAACATTTCTATTTGACTTTCGTGTTTATAGAACTAGCGTAAGGGTATGTTTACATGTGTATGTTGAACTGACAGCTGTTTGATGGTCAGTGTCCGACCAAACCTACGGCTTCGGCCACCTTCGTCCAAAAAAACACCTTCAGCCAATTCTTTGGCTTATGCCAAAATGAAGTTTTGGCCAAAGCCGAAGATTGCCAGCAACCGCCGAAATTGCACAAACTGTTACGAGTGCGCTAAAGTGCGATGGAAAAGGCGACAAGCGCGGGCAAGGAGCATTTAGAAGTGTTATTTGGCAAACTGCAAAGTAATTTTGATCATCTATATCGACATCTTAAAAAAGAGCGTCCAGACAATGGAATTTGAATGCATATTACTGAATTACAATTTAAAGTTAGCCATAAATCAACCTACACGCTTAAAGAGTAAAACTTGTATTGATAATATTGCTCATAACTTTCGCAAAGCAGGTAAGGTTGAAGTCCTAGAACTTGCTCTATCGGACCATACGGCACAACTAATGTCATTCCCAGTGCAAAAGAAATGTACTATTAAATATTGGCAGGTTACAAGACGCGACTACTGTAACGAAAATATGACAATATTTAAAAATTGCTTAGATAAACTATCTTTCTCTGACATTTACAAAACCGATGACCCTAATGTAGCGTACAATTCCTTTTTTGACATATTTTCGTTATTCTACAAATTGTGCTTTCCTGAAATTAATGTTAGAATCAGCACGATGAAAAAACCAAAATGGGTTTCACGTGGTGTAAAACTATGTAGTAAAAAGAAAAGGCAATTATTATGGCAATATAGACTAAAACCAAATCCGATTAATAAAAGAAAACTAACTTGCTATTTAAAAATATTTAAAAAAATTGTAAAACTTACTCAAAAGGCACAGAATAACTATGCAATAAAGACGTCAGATAACAAATCAAAAGCTACTTGGAAAATTATAAATGACTCGAATTTCAACATTCCAAAAAACTGTATTGATAAAATTTGTGTAAAAAATGACGTCATTACAGATCCAAAGGCTATTGCAGATGCATTTAATAATTACTTCATTGACAAAATTAACCCTATAGCAGGGTCTGGTAAAAATGCTGCATCACTGATACCAAAAAGAAGAGATTCTTTTTTTCTCGCCCCTTGTCTGCCAATCGAAGTATTTAAAATTATAAAACAATTGAAAAATACAAATAGTGTAGGACATGATGGCCTATCAACAAAAGTTTTAAAATCTGTAGCGGGAGAAATAGCACCGCATCTAAGCTATATAATTAACCTGTGCATCGAGACAGGTGTTTTTCCCGATGCTTTAAAAGTATCTGTCATAAAGCCGTTATTTAAAAAGGAAAATAAAGAGCTAATGCAATTCTATAGGCCAATATCTCTTATTAGCATGATCTCTAAAATATTTGAGAAGTATCTATGTAAACGGTTGAATACGTACCTTGAAAGAGAAAACATACTCACTAATGAACAGAAAGGGTTTAGAACTGGTAAAACAATAAACTTGGCAATATACGATTTTTTACATTATGTCATGCAAAAAGTAGATTTAAATATACCTGTATGTACGATTTTCTGTGACATGACACAGGCTTTCGACTATGTCCGGCACGACATACTTATTGAAAAATTAGAAGCATATGGCATTAGAGGTAATGTCTCAAACCTCATTAGATCTTATTTAAGCAATAGAACTCAATTTACAGAAATCTCAGCAGTAAATAAAAGTAATAAAAAGGAAATTGTGTATAAGTCCAAAGAACGTGTAGTTAAATTTGGCGTTCCGCAAGGAACTGTCGTTGGCCCGCTGTTTTTTATACTGTACATTAATGACCTACCCAAATGCATCGACCACCCGATGACACTTTTTGCCGACGACAGTACTATTACAATTGCTTTAAAAAACAGAGACACATATGAATCTGATATTAACAATTCCATAGAATCAATGGTAAAGTGGCTGGAAAACAATAATCTTAAGATAAATCTTGAGAAAACTAATATTCTACATTTTGCCCAAAGATCATCCATACCAAATGTAAATGTCCATTATTGTAATAACAAAATAGATAAGGTGAACACAACCAAATTTCTTGGTGTAACTATTGACAGCAAATTAGATTGGATAGCTCATACGGAAGAATTAAGCAAAAAAATTAGTAATGCCACATATGCCCTGTATAAATTGGCCCCCATCTTAAATGTGGATAAGCATTAGCAGATAAGCAGTTAGCAGTGCATCAGCACTGCTAACTGCTTATCACGGCTTGGTGTCCTCTAACTTGAGATATGGACTAATTTTTTGGGGAAATTCAACAAATAAAGATATGATATTTTGTCGGCACGGTTGGCGCAGTGGCTGAGCGATCGGATGCTGCGCTGCGTGTCGCGGGTCCGATTCCCGCACGGAACAAATATTTGTATGATCTACAGGTAGTTGTTCCGGGTCTGGCTGTTTGTGTATGTGAGTTTAAATGTTTGTAAACGCACCCACGATACAGGAGAAATTCCTAGTGTGGGGCAATGTTTTTAAAAAAAAAAAAAACACAGAAGAGGTGCCTGAGGGCTATGTCTGGTCTCCATGTTACAGAGAGTTGCAAGCCGTTATTTAAAACATATAAAATATTAACCCTTCCATCAATGTACATTTTAGAGATCATCATGTTTGTGAAATCGAATCCACACCTATTCCCCTTAGAGTCAGATAAAGTAGTTAGAAATAGACGCGACAATAGTAAGTTATGTATTCCGAGATCCAGAAAAGCTCTAATGCGTAAAAGTGTATTCTGTATGGCGCCAATTCTCTATAATAAGTTGCCAAAACATTGGAGGGAATTACCTATTGAACAATTAAGAAATAGATTAAAAAACCTTTTCTTAGAGAAAATCTATTACACCACTGACGAATTCTTAACCGACAAATTAATTTGACTTGCATTTTGACATTCATTTTATTAACAGTTGCTTTGACATGTGTATGTATTCCTTTAGATGTATTTGTATATTGACATGATTGTATAATTATTATTTTTTATTTTTTGAAGTGAGTATTATTTATGATTGTATTTTATTCTACCATTTAGCTTTTAGTATGCTCTAAATTGGATTGTTTCATTGCTATATCTGCAATTTAATTAACGATTATAAAAATAATTGAGGCTGAGTAACTTCGACATCTCATATTTGTACGCCGTTCAGGCAAAACATGACGGAAATCATAATTGGATTTAACATCTTGCATGCTATGTGTGTATACTCATGTTTTGAACAAATAAAAAATTATCTTATCTTATCTTATCTTATCTTATCTAGTTAAGTTGTTTAAACAGGGCGTGAAGTTCTGTTATGTTTTGTTTTATAAAGTCTAAGTCACTACACAACGTCACAACGTACCACGATACAACGTCGTGTCGTGTGTTTCTACCCTTGTTATAATTCGTACAATCGTGAAAGGTCCATCAACCTAGGTTTAATTACAGTCAAAAAGCCCCAACGTTTTCATATTTCGTTTCCTAGTGAATACGGGACTTAACCCTCATATTTACATTACAATATTGAAAGCAAGAAAGGTTAATAGTGTGTTTTGTATTGTAAAGGTTTTGCCTTTTAGGGTTGGCTGGGTTTTAAGCGATATTTGCGTAGACTATTTATTGTAGGTAATGTCTGAAACCTTGTGAAATCATCGACTGGAAAATAAGGTCTAAATAACGCTCAAGTGAAGGCAAGTTACCAAAAAACAATTTTATTTAGAAGGTTTTTTTTGTTTCCTAGGGCTTGTTGGTACTACCGCGCTCTCTATTACATAACATAACATCACGCTTGTAATCCCCGAAGGGTTAGCCAGGGGTGTATCTAATAGTACACCCACATTTCTCCAATTATATCTAAGTCCCATATATTTGGGGGCGAGCCTATTGCCATCAATAGGGCACAAATCCAGACTCCGTGGCTGTTACTGAGGAATTCCTGATGGAAAATCTCCCAGGACCTTATGCTCAGCAGCCGCGATTGCAGCCACTAGACCAACGAGGCAAAACGTTACTACTCAGTGTCATAAGGGTGAAACGTGATCAACTGACAATGGGCGCGGTAGGACATACCAACGTAATCAGTTTACGACGTTCCCACAGCTCGGACACATGCCTCCTCGCTGCGAGAGAGGGTGGGCCGTAATCTACCACGCGGGCCCAGTTCGAGTTTCAAGATGATACAATAATTATATCCTCGAATTTCCGGTTAGATGTTTTCCATCACCGTGCTGAGAGCAGTGGTGATGAAATAAGTTAAACAACGAAAACCCGAAAGTCAGGGGTATTTATTTAATTTATTTATTGAATTTTAAGAAGGCTTACAGACTAAAAAAACTTAGTAACAATAATACATGTTGGGTTGTCAGGATTTATTCCGTAAGGCTTGTACATCATGTGGGCAGCAGATGGGTTTCGTGCAATGAAAATACACTGGGTGCGACATACTTTTTCTATTAAACTAACAATTACTTGAAATTACAATTTAACACAATAACACGGGGCACAATGAATCGGGTACAGTTCCAGGACGTCTCAACTCCTCTGCGATCAGACATTGAATGTCGTCCTTGCCTGAAAATTAGGGCTCTGTAGAAGCACACTGTGGTGTGGGTAGACCTGTAACTAGGTCTCGTGATGTCACCACCGGCGTACTTGCGATTCATTTTATGTCCATACGGATCCGACATATACATACACAACTAAATCGCTAATAACAAGCCTCTGCAGATAAAATAAATATGTACCTAGTTGATTATTAAATACATTAATCGTCATACATAATTTATGAATATCTAGTTTGTAAAATGTTCACAGTTAGCTAATCCCACAAAGGGATACTGCGATAAAAGTTTGCTCAGCTTACTGCCGTAATTGCTGTGATTATGGCGATAAACTCTCTTAATGACATTTTAATGTATGATTTTAATTCAAATTCAAATTCAAATTCATTTATTCACGTATAAATAGAGTAAATACAATCGGTGGTTTCCATGTTACATTATTTGGTCTTATAATTCTATTTTGCCTGTGGTATGGCATGTGAATCGTTTTCTTAGAAGTAAAAAGGAATAAAGAAATATAAATAATGGTTAGTCTTAGCCCGAGGTCTTAGCCAATACGTGTCTCCGAAATTCATAGTCTTATATAACGTCAATAAAATAATTATGTGCCTGGTAAAATACATTGTCAAATGCCAATAAAACTCAGTCATTTCTACGTTGAATTAATAATACACAACACACATTATTAAAAAAAAAAAAAAAAAAATATAGAATATTTTCCTTATTCCTGTAGCCATTCATTTACCGAGTAAATCATTTTTTTAAGCAGTAGCTCTTTAAGCTTTTTCTTAAATTTTGGTAGGGGGAGATTTTGAATGTCTGTTTGTAACCTATTATAAATTTTAACGCATATAGCTGAGCAATTTTTTTTGAACACCGCAGTCTTTGGTGCAAAATCTAACACTAGTCGCTGACCATGTCTGGAGTTACGAGGGTAGACATTATCCCGTGTATAAATATCACGAGCTCTTACAAATAGATTAGGATTGGACCTTACGAACACACAAACTTCAAAAATGTACATACTCGGCAGGGGTAATATCTTGAGTTTATTAAAGTGAGGTTTACATGACTCATAAGGAGGAATACCAACAATTGCTCTTATGCACCGTTTTTGGGAGAGAAACGCCCGCTGGGAGTCTGTTGAGTTTCCCCATAGTATTAACCCGTATCGTAGCACGGAAGCTACATGGCCATGGTATGCCAACAATACCGTACTTTGGTATTATATTGTTGTATTAAAACAGTGCACAGTGAATAAGATAGAAAAGAATAAAAAAAACTGGTAATAGATCGATATAGTTATGTAGTAGAAGAATTTGATTTGAGAGCCTTTGAAATCGTGAAAACCTACATTTTCAAGAGTCAAAAGTGCGGTTGAAAACAAGCTTTATAAAAAAAAAACAGCAACTACAGCAGCAGTTTTTTATAGATTCATAACTACAAAGTGTGTCGCAATAACCTTTAAGCATCATTTTCACACTTAAAAAGTACGTAAACATGTTTAAACATCTTATTTTTATCTTGCTACTATTAAACATGCGAAAATTTGTGAGGATTGTTTGTTACTCTTTCACACAAAAACTACTGAACGGATTTGGATGAAATTTAGCACACAGATAGTTTATAACCTGGATTAACACATACTACTTTTATCCCAGTAGTAGGTGTGATCCCGTGGGACAATACCAAACTCCATGCGGGAGAAGCCGCGGGCGGTAGCTAGTAAAACAGAATGACAGCAAAAGGTGCCAACGTTATACAAGAATCACTGCAAGAGACACAAAAACTTATACTGAGTAGGGTCGACATGTTATTTGCAAAGGACTTAAAAAACTTCAAATTTATTCCACGGTCATGGAATGATATGACAAAAGTGAGTGAGGATTTGATGGGGGAGAATAATTGGTTTCCGTGAAGATTTGGGACTGACGGAAATATGATGGGTCAATCTTATCTTGTTAATACAGGAAAAACCTAATTCTATTTTATGATTTCTTTAAAAAGACTTTATCGTTGAATTAGGCACGTTGAGTTTAGAAAACTGTGCTTTCCATTGCTCTGAAACATTCTGCTACTAACTCTAAAACATTTGTGAACTCACACATCATCATCATCATCATCTGCCTCGCCTTTTCCCAACTATGTTAGGGTCGGCTTCCAGTCTAACCGGATGCAGCTGAATACCAGTTTTTACATGGAGCGACTACCTATCTGACCTCCGCAACCCAGTTAGTACTAGGTAATACGATACCCCCTGGTAAGACTGGTTGTCAGACTTTTTGAGTCACTGACTACCCGTAACGGCTGTCAAAGATCTATGACAGCCGGGACTAACGGCTTGACGTGCTCTCCAAGGCACGGAGGAAAGTCGATATGTAATGGGTGGTCACCCATCCACAGACCAACCTAGGCAGGCAGGGCTTAACCTAAAGATCGATTCGAGCGGCTGTTAGTATTTAACCACCAGCTCCTCGGTTTTTTTTTGTGAACTCAAACAAAATCGCTTAATATTACCACTCAACATGGCAAAGATTAGCCTAAACCCAGAGGCAAATTCATCTTTGCTGTCTAAACATAAAAGAGAGAAAACAAAGAAAGATCTAACAAGTTCCTAGCCAAAAAAAAAAACTGAGCAAAATAGAACAGCCAGGAATCTTTTGGAAGAACCAAAATATGCAGGGACCAAACATAATTGTACGGTTCCTCCTCCAGGGATGTGATGTCACCGTTTCATAATTAATTATTTCATTATAAATTTCACCTAAATCATTAAAAATTCTCCCCGCGCCGTGTCGTCTAATTACTATGGTTGGGTTCGGGGTGCAGCAAAAGCGAGGCTACTGATATAAATATTAGAGAGAAGACGAAAAATTATTTGGGAGTTTGGAGAAATAACATTCCATTGGAAGATGTTTAGTTAGATAAGTAGCACGTGAACATGCCAGTGACATGCCAGTAAGATTGAAACAGAACGTAGGTTTCATTTAAGTGAGTATGCTTTCATTGTTTTCGTAGTGCGATAGTCTGTCTATTATAGCTGAAACTTGAAAAACAGCTTGAAAAGTGATGGTTACTAATCACCCTATAACCACGTCTTATCATCATCTCACGTTTGATATAATACCTTTCCAAAGTTTAAAATTATCGCAGCAGTTCTCCATTGCACCAACAGGCTAAAGCACTGCTATTAAACACAGAGAAATTGTTGTATTATCATCTCTGGGGCCATTAATCTTCCACACGTTTCAAACGTTTCATTAAAATCTATTTGCTCTGAGCACGCACTTCCTCTGATATTTCTCGGGAGTTCATTATTTTATGTTCTCGTTTTAAAATACATTGTAAGAATGAAGTGTAGTTTTCTTTACGGTCTTCTTTTGTTCGCTATAAAATACTTGTGGCTGCGAGACTCACGTTTCCAAAGTCTTCACATAGTTCCTGACACAAGAGGTGTAACCAATTCTAGCATGATCACTCCAAAAGTTGTAGAATAATTTTAGAAAAGCTTCTCAATTCGTTTCAACGAAGAATAAAGAATTTAATGTGATGAACCGCAAGTTACAAACTAATTATGACGATTCTGAAAACTTTTAAAGGTTCCAGCACAAAACTTTCAGTACGCAAAGATTTCTAGATCCCCTTTCTACCAACTTGGCAGTCAGTAACTTCTTCATCCTATTTTATTTCTGCTTCGCCTAATAAAAGTTATCGTATGCTGAAGTGAATAGTAAGCAGCAACTCGATAGAAATTCGCTTTGCATAGAAAACTTCCTATTCCCAATAGCAAGCCTAACTTTGCTGCAACTGAGGCAAAATTACAAACCAGATGGTACAAAGTTTTTCTCGACCCTGCAATCAGACAGGAAACCACTCCAAACAATCAGTAACTGGTCCAATTATATTCTGGAGTGTTCTCATTAAGTTTTAATTGGAGATCTTCAGGAAATCAGTTTGGACAGCTGGATCCTAGCACCGTTTGACCCCTAGGCGTAATTAAATGAGCCCGGATAATCTCCGTCAGTCGGGACCCTTGGTTGTAATGCAGTTATTTAGAAGACCCTACCAGTGGACTAGTGGTTTGTAAAGATTTCTGTCATCAGTTTAAGCCTCTTATGGCTACATTAGGATTTAGGTGTGTCGAGTAATGAGTGTTTGGATTTGGGGTAAGTAGGATCGGTTGTGTTAAAATGAAATTTGCTAGGTCTGGCTTTGGCTTTAAGGATCACTATTCCCTTTAGCTAAAGTTACCTTTTCCTAAAGATAATACGCAATTCAGTGCTAACCTTTTCAGATCAAATAAAGGCATTAAATGTAACGGTGTATGCAGTTCGAGTTTGAGTCGTTTTGACAGTATATAAATTACACAAAAGAAGTATAACAAGAAGAGAGAGGACATATCAAACTATGACACATAAGTTGACATAGCTGGAAGTTTTTAAACAGACTCCGGACACAGGTTGGCCGAAGCCAGGAAAACCTGTTCTGGTGGAGATTCATTCATTCACTCTTCCCTGCAGCGTAATTGTGGTGCTGCCCCGCAAAAGATGGGAAACTTGATATCGTGTCCTGCCTGTCCTGTTATTTGCTCATCAAAGGAACTGATGGACGCTACTGAAAGTGCCTAACTCGTCGCCAAATTTTGGGCTGACTCAATTTGAATTGTCATCGACACACTAAAAAAAAGATATCAAACTATCACTAAGGCCCGATAAGATCAATCGTCTACGTCAATCCTTTTTTTCTCATCAAAGAGCAGCTCATTCGAGAAATTTTAAAAGTTGAGCATGGTAGGGGTAAAATCTCTAATCTATTTAATCGTGGTGCCGAGTGCAGCATCTTACCTTCAGCTAAGATAAACCATTAGAAGGTGAATGTACTATCAGCGAGTATGTACAAAGTCTGCTCCCTGGAGTTTGGCTGCCTTGTAGTGCTTAGCCAGTGGGATTTAGGAGATAATTCGTATGGATGGAGGGTATACAATTAGCTGTCTGTTTTCATTGGTGGGTTGATTTAGATCGCTTTGGTCTAGTGTATGTGTGATCAAGGTTCGATGTGTTCTCGAGTGATTTTTGGACTAGACTACCAAGTCTTGATAAGAACTTGTTCTAAATACTTTAAGGCTTTTCGATAAAGTAATGTGGTGAACTTTTTTAAGTGTGTGTATAATATGGATATATACCACGTATCTACCACGTTTCCTAAGGTCCTAAAGCATTTGCTTGAAAACGCAAATGCAAAAAAATACAAAGGACATATTTTAAACGAAGTGCTAGTTGAAAATATGTCGTTGAAACTCCTAATTTCTTTCGGATTTTAGCACGCTAACTTAGTAATGGATTGTTACTTTCTGATACGAGCAAAATACATTTTAACATTAAGTCGACTATGTTAAATTTTAGAAGGCACACCTGCTCTTACGTTATTTGTGTATCCAAATTCTCCACGAACAACCAAGCAGGGTTAGTAAACCACATTTGTATCAGATTGTATCAACAATTTCGTGTAAATGCGGTTCAGTGGTTACCGTGTTATCTATCAATCCGGCACACTATCGCATATCCGTACGGATGAGATGCAAATAGATTTCATGTTTTTGGGGTGAAAAAGGAAATGTCAAAAAAAATAAGCATGGAAAATCTGTCTAACAGCATCGTGTTTATGATTTTGCCCTTTTTTTGTGCAAACCAAATCTTTCTGAGTACTAGGCAAAACGGTCTGGCTAGAATGGATTTTGGCCCAGCACTTTTAAACAGGGGGTTACCATGACGTCTTAAGGCAAGAGTAATTCCAGTGTGGGAAAGAGATCGCGCAAAAAAGGTTACAAGTTGGACACCGAGCGACACTAAGTACCTATCGCAACCATTTAGATACTTACTGCCAAATTATTATTATCAATGAGCTCAAGACGACGCTGGAGGCGTGCGCAGGGCGGCGCCGCGTGGTGACCACGTTTTTGTGCGGACAACCAGGTAACAGAACAAGCTTATAACTTTCTGATTTTTCATGATACAGTTTTGAAATTTAGTACATATATTCTTTACATAAAAATACTAGATACGTGTTTCAGGTTTCACATTTACTAAAACTAATACATTTATCATTACAATTATCTATCTAAGCGTACAATACATTAAAACATTTTATTAATAGAGTACAGCCATATCTAACACAATAGGATAGAATTATGTTATCAGTAATTGTGTTCCGACAATCGGTAATGAACGTGCGTTATGTCTGTTTTCACTAAAACTAAGCAACAACTAAATAAAGGCCTAAATGTTATTCGAATTTCAACTCTCAGTGCTGCGCCTAGAGTTGAAATTCCAAAACCACGCTTTTATGTAGGCATTGCATAATCGGCAATAGTGTAGTATTTGTATAATCTGTTTAATAGGTAATAGAGGTATGTTGTGTTAGGATCCTCGCGTGTATAACGTGATCTATTAAACGCGTAGGTGGATCTAACTTAGTTAATTACTTTATGAAATGATTTATTGCTAGTAATTGAGTTTAAGCTGTTTTTAAGTTTTCGAGAAAATGGCTGGTTTGATATCTTAAGCAGAAATAAATATCATTAAAATTCTTTCAAAGTTATGTCTTAAAGGATTTAAATTATATTTATTCCCGTAAATTGGTTTTAAAATAATTAAAAGAATATTTTAAAAGTAAAAACTAGTTGGCATAACCTCGTGGTTAAATAATAAGAGCCGCACAGGTCGATCTTCAAGGTTGAGCCGTGGTTGCCCAGTTCGGTCCGTGGATGGCTGGCTGACCTTGCATTACATACCGAGTTTCCTCCGTGCCTCAGACAGCAAGTGCTCCAGGCTGCCACTTGTATATCTTAGACAGTCGTTACAGGTACTGAGTGGTCCAAAAGTCTGACAAACAGTCTAACCAAGGAGTACTAACTGTGTAACTGGTTAAGGAGGTCAGATAGGCAGTCGCTCCATGTAAAATACTGGTATTCAAAAGCATCCAGTCAGACTGTAAGCCTCGATTAAAACATAGTTGAGAAAAGGCTAACCCGATGATGGTGATTGTTGATTGTTGTTGAGGAGCTCGTGGCTAAGTAATAACAGCCGCTCGGATCGATCTTTAGGTTAAGCCGCGCTTGCCTAGGTTGGTCTGTGGATGGGTGACCACCCATTACATACCGAGTTTCCTCCGTGCCTCGGAAAGCACGTTAAGCCGTTGGTCCCGGGTGTCATTTGTAGATCTTTGACAGCCGTTATAGGTAGTCAGTGGCCCAAAAAGTCTGACAACCAGTCTTACCAAGGAGTATCGTATTACCCAGTACTAACTGGGTTGTGGAGGTCAGATAGGCAGTCGCTCCATGTAAAATACTGATATTCAGCTACATCCGGTTAGACTGGAAGCCGACCCCAACATAGTTGGGAAAAAGGCTAGGCAGATGATGACTCAAAAACCACCGAACATGCTATGATCCTTACTAACTAACATAGATTATAAATACCTGGTTCAGTTAAAACTGGTCATATACTGTACCTTTAGTGGATTACATTATTAACACGAGACAACGAGTTTAATGAAATAGCCAAACGCACAAATAAGCAAGTTAAATTCGACCAATACAAAGTGGTTGTCTCATCCAAATATGATAAGTCCCAGTCGGCAACATTCCATGCCATACAGATATGCACAGGGACCCTTTGCTGTACACAAATACCTGGATTTTTTCAACCAAACGGTCACGCAAAGTTCTCGAAAAGCCCTAGGACGAAGGAGTAACTAGAACGAGCAGCAACAAACTCTTTTGATCAGTCAGCCGTGAATCTGTTGCTGAATAGAGGACGAAATATCTTTTAAAATATGGATATATACCACGTATCTACCACGTTTCCTAAGGTCCTAAAGCATTTGCCTGCAAACGCAAATGCAAAAAAAATACAAAGGACATATTTTAAACGAAGTGCTAGTTGAAAATATGTCGTTGAAACTCCTAATTTCTTTCGGATTTTAGCACGCTAACTTAGTAATGGATTGTTACTTTCTGATACGAGCAAAATACATTTTAACATTAAGTCGACTATGTTAAATTTTAGAAGGCACACCTG
Organism: Noctua janthe; assembly: GCA_910589295.1. Lineage (NCBI taxonomy): Eukaryota > Metazoa > Arthropoda > Insecta > Lepidoptera > Noctuidae > Noctua > Noctua janthe. Next base: position 1,887,225 of record OU342556.1, on the reverse strand, counting down.
CTCTTACGTTATTTGTGTATCCAAATTCTCCACGAACAACCAAACAGGGTTAGTAAACCACATTTGTATCAGATTATATCAACAATTTCGTGTAAATGCGGTTCAGTGGTTACCGTGTTATCTATCAATCCGGCACGCTATCACATATCCGTACGGATGAGATGCAAATAGATTTCATGTTTTTGGGGTGAAAAAGGAAATGTCGAAAAAAAAATGAGCATGGAAAATCTGTCTAACAGCATCGTGTTTATGATTTTGCCTTTTTTTTGTGCAAACCAAATCTTTCTGAGTACTAGGCAAAACGGTCTGGCTAGAATGGATTTCGGCCCAGCACTTTTAAACAGGGGTTAGCATGACGTCTTAAATCAAGAGTAATTCCAGTGTGGGAAAGAGATGGATTTCCCACACTGGAATTCCACCTGCTTTAAGACGTCATAGTAACCCCCCAGGTTCAATTTTGATAAATATTTACGAACTACCCCACGGCTGAAAATTGTCTCGTTAAGCTAGTACTTGATAAGTAAAGCAATTCTAGACTTTGCTAACGGCGAAGGGAGATGTCGTAAGGCAAGGTGTCTGCTTATAATGGTCAAGACTTAAATGATACAAAACGAAAGAGTACGTACTACGTACTTCCTGACTACTGACAGTCTGCCACTTCACCCTTATGCCCTTAGTAATACAGTTGAAAAGTGGTCGACCGTCAGTGAACTCGCTAGTACCTACTGGTCCGTTAAAATTTGAGTCATCAATTCGACAAGACGTAGACAATGGTCATAAAAAGCTAACCCAGACTGTGCAAATCTGATGAGCGTGCTATTTTTCTCAATATGGGAGCATTGGGTCAATTCCTATAAAAGCACAAATAAGCAAGTTAAATTCGACCAATACAAAGTGGTTGTCTCATCCAAATATGATAAGTCCCAGTCGGCAACATTCCATGCCATACAGATATGCACAGGGACCCTTTGCTGTACACAAATACCTGGATTTTTTCAACCAAACGGTCACGCAAAGTTCTCGAAAAGCCCTAGGACGAAGGAGTAACTAGAACGAGCAGCAACAAACTCTTTTGATCAGTCAGCCGTGAATCTGTTGCTGAATAGAGGACGAAATATCTTTTAGGGTTGATACTTGCTATTGCCTAGTTGTTTTTGTGCGATTCATTTTAAAACGGTGTATCAGTGTTTTATGCGTATCATCTTTGAATTCGGTTGTTGCTTAAAACCGAAAAATATTGGTCGGATTGGAGATACTCATTGCAACGAAAACTTATTACTTGATCGAGCTTTAACCGCTTCAATAAATAAATATGACATACTTATAACTACTGCTGAAAAATAAGAGCCCATACCTCAATGCTTGGGCATCCAGCGCATCAGGGATGTACAGGTGGCTTCCATGCCATCTTGCGCAAGCGGTGCGCTGCCTTGAGCTGCAGAGTCCGCGCCAGCCGGGCAGCCCTGACAGCATTCTAGCGATGTTTAGTGACAGACTGGACAGTCAGTTAAATAAACTTTGGAGCAACTTACATTTAAGTTTAAATACTAACGTAGATAGGTAAATTCTGTTAATTTGCTAACATTTTGAATTAATTTGTGAACGTGTATAATAATGAACTTATATGGATGTTTTGATATCTGAATTAAATGATTTTATTTTTAAATAACATCAGACACACGGGTCGATCTTCAAGATCAAGCAACGATTGCCAATGTCAGTTCTTGTATGAGTGATCTATAACATACTGAATTTCCTAGGTGTCCTCAGAAAGCACGTTAAGCCGTTGGTTCCGGCTGTCGTTTATAAATCTTTGACAGCCGCCCGAAAGTCTGAAAACCAAGCTTACCATGGGGTATCGTATTACCTAGTACTAACTAGGTTGTGGTGGTCAGATAGGCAGTCGCTCCATGTAAAATACTGGTATTCAGCTGCACCCGATTAGACTGGAATCCGACCCCAACATAGTTGGGAAAAAGTATAGGCAGATGATAATTATAGCTACTGTTGATTTGTTGAACAACGAAGAAAAATAGCTCATTACATACGACAAACGTTTTATATGACTATTGCTTGAAATTCTAGGACAACAAAATTATCCCATTTCATAAATCCGAAAATTCCATTATCTAAGTAGACGACAAAGACAAATAAACAATATTGGATCTCATAATTCCAAAATCTCGTTTGATTATTATTCTTCTCGATAAGCCAGGGGTTGTCAACCCTCAGCAATAACGTGTCGCAGGTGTATCGAAGTAATTTCATACGTTTGCTCGCGTTCAGCAATGATTACTGAAGTAGTGGCTTTATATTCAGGGACAGTATTCGTACTAAAATATGGTATTTCATGGATCTAATAGAGGTCGATTTTGGCTGAAGGGACGAAGGGACCTTGTCTAGCTGTAAGTCGTTTCTATGTTGAATTTGCCAAAAATGAACGATACCCTTCGATTTAGAATTTCATTGTACTCGTAACTCCTGTTTGTTATTTTAAAGTGTATTTTATTTAACATCGGCATTAGTAATTCTGGGCATAATTAATTGCAAGATTAATAATTATTTAAAATACAGTTTTGTAGTGAAATCAGGTTTTATTACCTGATTTTGCTAAAATGCTATAAGTACCACAAAAAGGACGTTTTCAGAAGATTTTTGTTTGTTTTCAAAGACGGTTTGCTTACAGAATCGTAAGAACATTTTATGTGATTTCAACAATGTTCATTTCTCACATTAATAATGAAACACGATTAATAACATTTTTGAATCATAACAAAAATTACAAAACATCACCCCTTGTAATCTCCGAAGGATTAGGTAGAGGTGTATCTAATACTACACACATTTCGCCAGTTATATTTAATTTAAGTCCCATGTAAAAGAGGGCGAGCCTATTGCCATAAACCGGGCACAAATTCAAACTCCGTGGCAGGTAATGAGAAATTTCTAATGGAAAAACCCAATGACACTCTGCCCAACCTGGGAATCGAACCCAGTATCTCATGCTCAGCAGCCGCACTTGCGACCACTAAACCAACGATGCAGGAAAATGCAAATTGAAAACTATTTTTAAGTTATACTTTACCAACATTAAGGTAAAACAATATTCCCATCCCCTCTACCTGCCCCTTCAACACTATATATACTACATACTCTCCGAAGGTGTTCGCACGTAATATCCATATGTTTTCCCGTTTTAAGCACAGATTACCGGAACAGTGGCCTTATGTTGGAGACTGTAGTAAATCTGTTCGCGCAACCTTAGAATTTGGACTAGAATTTTGGGAATTTAAATTGGATTTGGAAGTTTAGTTTAATGTAGTCGTAGTTGGATGAATAAAAGCTTAGGTCCATTTCCTAGGTGTTGTAGCTTTTGTGAAGAAGAATTGAACAAGAATTAAAACTGTGAATATTTTTGTAGAAACTTATTTTTGTAACATACTAGCTTTTGACTCGGGAACGTATTGCCCGGATAACAATATCATCGAGTTCTAACGTAGATCATACTCTATCTACATGACAAATTGCATCCAAGTCCATTTAACAGTTCAAAGTTATCGCCCATCTGCATACTAATAAACGATTTCACAGCATTTATAAGGGAAGGTATTGTGGATTATCTCTTCCTTAGAGCTAACTATTTACATTCAAAAAATTTTTATTAGAAACCAAAAGTGAACACTCGTCATTTTTGTCATCTTTAACTGTTACTGTTGGCCTGTGTCATCGCACTGCTGGACAAAGGCCTCACCCATCCTCATCCTTAACAAATACAAAAAATCAAGGCTCCTTCTAAGGCCATAATTGCAGACTGACTGCAGACCACTTTATTAGACCTTTCCTCAAAAGAAAAGTATGACGCCACCACTTGCCTACATAAACTTTAAGCTTTGCTATCATCTCCCAAATTCCTCTGAGGCAGATTTCCAAGGTGAAAGCTTCAGAGGAGATTAGACTGTAAAACAACGTTAAGTCAGTACTAAGTCCGCCTTCATTAAGACCTAACTCCTAAGCCCCAAATCCTACTGAGGCCAAGTTCTGAAAGACTTAGTTACCTAGTTACAATCTCCACTATTTATACTTTAGGCGTCGGAAAATAAAATATTATGTCCTAAGAGAAAATATGTGGATATTCTTTCTAATCTCTCTTTGAAAGGATAAGTAAGATAGTGTAATATGACTGAGCAATAAAAAATACTTCAGACGTGATTTCAGCTTTATCTGATTTAAGAAGAGATGAGGTTATGTATTTGACGCGTATTTTTATCAATTTATCAACTCAGCCTTTCGCAGTCATCTGCTGGATGTAGGCCTGTCCCAAGATGTGCTACCCACCATCTTCTTCTTCGTCTTGCTTATACAGTCTGACTAATTTAACTTCTCCTTTCTTACCCATCCTACACAGTCACCTGCATCTTCCAGGATTTAAACGAAGCCAGCGACAGAGCTGTGCAGGTGGCAATATACTGATCGGGTACTATTTGAGTCTATCGACACGCAAAGAAGAAGAAGTCTGACTTAGCCACCTATTTTAATACTTCAATTTTTGTTTAAATCAAACCAGTCAGCAATACAAAAAATATTCAAAGATTGAGCACTAATATCGATCTTGTATCGTAATATAAGTTTTGTTGTGGTACCGGTAGGTGTTGTTACCTATTATAGTTGAGCACTGAACACACCTGCTTTTAAAAGCAATCTTAATAATTATTCAAAGACCTTCAACATTTCACTTTAACTTTACCTATTTCGTTTTAACGCGATAGTGTGCGATAATACTTAAGGCTAGCGCTGATTAGGGCGGGCCGCGCCACAACTTAACGTTGTGTAAAAATTATCGTTCACTGCAGGCGGGCTCCACTGGAATGCTAAATAGCGGCTGCAAAAAAAAATAGACCTGACGAAGGATCCACCAGCAGAGTGCGATGGCCCATACAAAGCAGACAAAAGTGACGTAGGAAGACTTTTCCAATACAGTGTGGTTCGGCCTATCCCATTGCCTTGAACTTGAAAATGTATCGCGCTGACTGACAAAATTATTGCGTTGCAGCGTGACCTAGCGCAACTCCCAATTTCTGAAGCGCTGCGGAGCGCTCCAATGTGCGCTGAGCTTTACAGTACAGAACCGTAGTGTGGGTGTGTGAAGTGGTTAAAAACTTTACGGGACTCGCAGCAGCTGATGCTTCACTCCTTCAATTCCCAGATCAAGGAAGAACTTGAGGAACTTCACAAATTACATAATTCCAAGATTAAAGTCCCCCTCTCCCTGCTCGCAATCTTAAAACTATCTCTCCTTCCGAATACAATTTTTAAAAGTTCATTGCTTCGCTACAAAGTCTGGTGTTGGTGTTTTACAATTCAAATATAATCCGAAACTTTAAATAAACCGAGTTTTTCAGTGAATTTAAAACAGTAGGTTCCTGATTTATTGTGGAACTGGTGTTTTGCGATAGTTTCAAATTGCATTAGTAGATCGTGAATGTTAAACTTCGTGAAACAAAGAAGGGTAAAAGTCAGATTATTGATGCGTTTACTTTTGAAAATTGCGGAATAATTTATTGAACAAAAATTTGTGTGGTATACAACAACTAAAAAACCCGACTACTGAAAAATCACGCTCTAATTAAATTCAGGGTTTCTAAGGTAAAATCGACTCCTCCTATTGTTGAATTCGGTTAAAATGTAGCCTATGTTACCCGGGTCATAATAACAAATCGATTAATACCTTATTCATCAAAATCGGATGAATGGTTTAGGCGCTACGGAGGAAAATTCGTTAATACAAACATACATACATAGACTACTAAACTCATAACCCTTCCTTTTGGCTTCGCCGTAGTCGAGTAAAAAGTTGGTATTTTAAAACGAGCTCAACTTGTAGAATAGTATTCTGAAAGTGGAGCTTAGAAAAACCCTGATTCATAAATAATTTTTAATCCAACTTTGGAAACACAAAGCCAAAATTAAACTCGCGACCAACCCCTTAACCCAAAAGTTAAACAACCCTCGAAGTATTTTTTAGCGTGAGTCACTTCATGATTTCCAACTCAAATGTTTCCATTGTACTTTGTTGGTAAAAATGGCGGCCATTCCCCGTTATGAGGAAAAAGTGATCCGCGACTAAGAACAACCGTTTCCTTGGAGTGTGGAAAACATTTTTCAGCTTTACTAAAGAATCAATCAGAAGGCTAGCTCCGTTCAAGTTAATTACAACATTAGTCCTATTCTAGTGTTCTCATTCGAGTGCAACATACATCACATCAGTAATCCTCATAGGGTTAGTCAAAGGTGTACCTAATAGTACACCCACATTTCGCCGTTCCATGTAATAGGGTGCGAGCCTATTATCATCAACCTGGCACGAACCAAGACTCCGTGGCTGCTACTGAGAAATTCCTTATGAAAAAACCCAATAGGATTTTGCCCAACCGGGAATCGAAACCAGGACCTCATACTCAGGAGTTGCGCTGGCAACCAGTCAACGAACGAGGCAGTCATTAATTTTACTTAGTATCGAATCACTTAGTCGAATGCCCATCGCGAGTGAACTTAAACTCGCTGTATATGAAACATTTCTGTGCGCTCATTTTCGTTTATTGTTCGAAGCAAACCTTTTGTAATATTCTAAGGCTTTACATACGATATATTATCGTGTCTGTTTGGGATTCCCCCTAATATATAGCGGCGGCTGATTGTTTTGGGTTTATTTGGGTATATTGCTGGGGCTGAGGGTATCAGGCACGGGCTTGCAATAGATCCTTGAAGATTTTATAAATGAACTGTTTCCTTGCAGGAAATGAATTTGGTCCGGGTTTCGTAATTACTTGCGGTCCGGACGATAGTCCAACTTTCAAGCTAGCTGGTTTATTGTAAAAACGTTTACTATGTAAATAATCCTAACTGAGAAGATAGTGAAAAAAATTTTTGCGTGGGTAATATTCGTTTTCCGTTATCTGTAATTATGTCTCAAAAATTCTGTTAACAAGCCCTTTGAAGTTTTAACTAACACTAATCAATCACTGAAATAGGTAAATTGTTTTTTGTTAGAATTCAATTTTACTTATTTTGGACAAAAAGTTATAATCACTTAATCGAAGAATTTTAATTAACATAACATGTAATCTTTCTATCCAATAGATACATAAAAATACGAAAAATACTCTCTAACTTATAAAATACAAGAAATGAGGTGTAATGCTAATGTGCAGTTATAAATATAAGATCTCAACTACGGGTTAACAGCATTTTTACCCACCTTTGTATATAGTCCAGTCAAATTACGGTTTCACCTCGGAATGAGAGATAATAAGCTGGAAAATCGTATACAGCATCATTTTGGTGTTCTAAAACTTGTCTCAAAAGTCTCATAAAATCTCGTGTCTGCATCGTAAGTTATTCAAGGTCAAACGTCACAAAAATCAAATTGTGCATTGAAAAATTTTTCATACGTCCAACCGTTTTTGAGATAGAGGGCAGAGAGCCCGCAACGCTCAGCCATAGTCACTGTAATGCAAGGTCAACCGTGAATCTCAGTGAATAATACCTTGAATAAAGTTATTAAAACATTGAAATATCATTAACAATAAATATTTTGTATTATTTATTCGTTAATACGTTATATTCAAAAATATATATCTAATATATTCATTTACAAGTTAACATCATTGGAGCTATAGAAACCGAGATAATCACGAAAAACTGATTTTTGTGACATTTGTTGACCTTGAATAACTTACGACGCAGACACGAGATTTTAGGAGACTTTTGAGACAAGTTTTAGAACACCAAAATGAAGCTGTATACGAGTTTCCAGCCTATTATCTCTCATTCCGAGATTGACCCCTTTTTTTGGCTTATTTGGGATGAAGAACAGGGTAATATGCCTTATAGGGGATGAAGAACAGGGTGTAAAGTTCTTTATCCCCCATAGAAAAGAGAGGATTCTCCAATCAGACAGGTGTTGTGTCTGGCGGGCTACTGCCCGACAGTTATCGTCGGGATTGTCTAATTATACTCTTTCGTTGCGGATAACTTTAATAGCGCGATTTGGAATTTTGTTGTTAGTTTTTCGTTTGGGTCATAGATGGCGCTGTATTACTTTTGTGTCCTATGTTGCTGTAGTACTTTTTGTAGTGCCACTGCACGCTTTATGAAAAATTGATGATTTAAAAATTCAGCACAATAGCTTGAAACTTTTGCTCAGGAAGTGTTCCGAAATGCCTCTTTTAATCCGTTTCAGTACACGTAGTTTATTAATATTCTACAATCAATTCATTTAGCGTTGTCAACGCTGGTAACTAAATTATTTATTAAAACACAAAATATGGGATCGATGCCCCGCGGCAGACATGTCCCATTTTACCGTATAGATTTTTGGCTCATGTTTTAACCACGATGACACAGGATATATCATTTTTCGTTGTATCAATATCTAGTGGAAATTCAAGTACTTTCAGGTTACATCAATGGATGCGGTAGCCGAAGGCAACGGCTTGTTGTTTTAACATTTTGTTAACGTGAATAATTTACGTCAGGGCTACACATTACACCGTTATGAGAGTTGTAGTCAAGTCGAATCCGTGCTGGCCCAATGGTACAATGTTTATAACAACTGCATCTATATTAGAGGTTTTTTTTTCATTTTAATTCTTTAATCCTATACCATCGATAGTTACACGTGGAGTCTGCCACGTGTACTCGTCAGCGCTCTAATGTAATTTGTTGCAAGGAAAGTTTACTCTGTCCTCAAGGTTGAGCTAACACGACATTTTATTACTGATACTGATACTGTTAGCCTGCGTCTTCCCACTCCTGGGCAAAGGCCTTTACATTTATTAAACATTGTAAAACTATCTTTACCTTTCGTTTCGTAGAGAGTCTTTTTGAGAGCTATTTTACGAGAGATGGCCTTTGTCCCAGCTGTGGGTACTTAATAGGCTTGTATTGATTGAAGCTCATGTATTTGCATGATAGCTTGTATAAAAAAGAATACAATTAATTAAACAGTTGAAAAATCACCTTGCCTCGATACCCTCTAAAGTCATTGCGCGCAGTGACACCTCCTTGCAACAATCCTCAGTGAGTCCTAGAGCTAGTATGGTCCACACCCTCTCTGTGAGAAAGCTATAGGCTGCTTCTATTTTTATGTTTACACCTCCTTTTTTTTTTTTTTTCTTTTTTTTTTTTTTTTTTTTTTCCGGATGGGAAATCATCAAATGACCCCCCCCACTCTGGGCGGAGCGGAGGGGAGTGTCAGACTTGTACTGACTAAAACCCATCCATGTTCCTTCTTTGCCCGTTATGTTCCAGGGCCACGGTATCTCTTTCGAACAGTCCCGCAGCCCCGGCAGGCGTCGGCCCATGCGGACCCCTACTTGATTGCTGACATCTCCTTGAGGCGCGCGTGGAACACGAACGCGCCGTCGACACGGCCCGTCGTCATAAGACGGCCGGACGGCGAGCTAGCCCATAACTCGCCGTCCACAGGCCAGCGCCTACGGTGGTCGGAAGCCACCACGTGACCCCCGACGCCCAGGGCGTCTCCCGCGGCGGCTGGGACGTGAGGTTCTTTCCCTCTCACGTCCTGCCACCTCCTTCACTAGCATGACTGCTTCGCAGAAGGAGGTGACGGCTTCCCATTCCCTCTCGCTCCGGACCATGGCTTGAACCAAGGCCGGACGCGAGAGATCGCCGCCGCCAGTCGCCGCTGTGAGGACACGGCGGTGCTCCGCCCAAGTGGGGCAGACCTCCACGGTGTGTTCTACCGTGTCCTCCGGACGATCCTCGCAGTGGAAACACCCGGGCGTTTCCTCCCGCCCGATTCGATGCAGGAACCTCCCGAAACAACCGTGTCCGGTGAGGACCTGCGTCAGGCGGTAGGTGAGGGCGCCGTGGCGCCTCTCTAGCCACTCCTCAAAGAGGGGACTTATCGCCACTATGGTGGCGTGCCCTGCACGGGGTTGCGACAGTCGCTCTCTCCATGTCGCCATGAGATCACGCCGGAGGTCTGTCCGCTGAGCGGCAATTTGTCGCGGCAGCGGAGTTTCTCCCCGACATAGTGCTTCCGCGCGCCATTCATGCAGGCGCGCGAGGACTATCGCCTCCAGATCCCATGGCGGCAATCCGGCAAGGAGGCTAGCCGCCTCGCCGGAGATCGTGCGGTACCCCCGGATTAGCCTTATGGCTATCACCTTTTGGGGCGCGTTCAGGTAGTGGGCGGCTTGCCGCCTCAAAGAACGCGCCCACACCGGGGCCCCGTAGAGGGCCATGTACCGCACGACCCCCGCGTATAGCTTCCGGCAGGAGGCGTTTGGACCCCTCAGGTTATGCAAGAGCCGCTTGAAGGCAGCCCCTGTCCGTTCCAGTTTGGGAGCCAAACGTCGGAAGTGCTCCACGAAGTTCCACCGGCTGTCGAGGACGAGTCCTAGGTACTTCAACGTCGACCCGACGCCGATGGAAACCCCTCCTGCCATCAGTAGGGATCCCGACGGTGGCGCATTCCGAGGCCCATGAAAACACATGGCCTCGAACTTGTGCAATGCCACCTCGAGACCCAATTGCCGGATCCTCTCCACAACTATCGCAACCCCGCGTGTCATGTTTTCGGCCGCCGCCTCGTGCGACCTACCTTGTGCCAGTACCAGCGTGTCGTCAGCGTAACAAACTACACTGACGCCGGTAGGGAGGTCGGCGCGCAGCACCCAGTCGTAACCGATGTTCCACAAGGCCGGCCCCAGAACCGAACCCTGTGGAACACCGCACGACATCTCTCGCCGGTTCCATTCTCCGCTCCGACTGGGGTAGATGACGGCCCTATCCGTCAGGTAGTCCCCGACCACACGACGAAGGTAGGTCGGCACCCCGTGATACCGGAGTGCCTCCGCAATGCAGCTCCAGGGCATGGAGTTGAAGGCGTTGGCGATGTCAAGAGACACCGCCAAGACAACCCCGCCCCGGGACACCGCGTCCCCCGTCGTGAGGGCTCTCACGCGCATGATGGCGTCCACCGTCGAGCGCCCCTTGCGGAAACCAAACTGGTGTTCCGCAAGATCCGGCCCCATCCCTGCAAGGTGCCCGGCGAGGCGGTTGGCAATGACTCTTTCAAAGAGCTTGCCCACCTCGTCGAGCAACACAATGGGCCGGTATGCGGACGGAGAGTCCGCAGGGCGCCCTGGCTTCCGGATGAGGACCAGCTTCCCCGTCTTCCAACGAAGCGGGAACTGGCCTCTCTCCAAGCATGCGCTTAGGAGCCCTTCCAGTCGGGGCCCGAGAGCCTCAGAGGCCAGGACCCAGGCTTTGCCAGGCAAGCCATCGCGTCCCGGGGCGGTATTTCTGGCTTTCAGCCTGCGTACCGCCACTCTCAGGTCTACCCCAGTCACCTCCGGAACGTCATCGTCGTCATCGGTGTGGTCCGCTTCCGGCACCGCATGCGGTGACGGAGCCATAGGCGGGGGAGGATGCTCCCCTCGCGAAGGGAACAGAACGCTCACCACGTCCTCCACGAGCTCAGGCCGGAGACTCTGCGTTAGCGGGGGGGCCCGGGTGCGGAGTTTATCCCGCACCATCTTGTAAGGGCGCCCCCACGGATCTCCGTTCAGAGACTCCAGCATCTCCTCGCGGGCCAAATGCTTGGCCCGCCGGACAGCCTCTTGGAGGGCGGTCTTTGCCGCTCTGTACCCCTCGTACAGCTCCGCCTCAATGGCTGCCGCATCCGGAGGGCGGATGCGGAGCCTGCGATGCCTGGCGTACAGGTGCCGCGCGGCAACGCACGCCTTGCGCAGAGACGTCAGCTCTTGCGACCACCAGTACACCTGACGCCGGGCGCTTCCTGGCCGAACTCGGGGCATTGCCACGTCGCAAATCTCGGACATGGCCTCCTGGAACCAACCCGCCTCGTTGTTGATGTCGGCAGGCCTGACCGGTGATGACACCCAGGCCTGCACGATTGAGGCTTCCAGGAGGAGCTCCCGGTCCAGCTGCTTCAGCGCCCATCGCGGACCACTCGGGGCCTGTAGGACCGGTGCGCTTGAGGTCTGAGTGGAGACGTCGAACCGGATGTACCGGTGGTCGGAATAGGTCTCCACCCCCTCCATGACGCGCCAGTCGACGACACGCGGTGACAGAGCGGGGCTAGCGAACGAGATGTCCACCACCGACTCGCCCCGCATCCGCACGCACGTGGGGACAGAACCCCGATTTAGGACGACTAGACCTGTCTCCAGAGCCCAGTCCTCCACCATCCTACCCCGCACGTCCGTGTAACGAGAACCCCAAGCCAAGTTCTTGGCATTGAAGTCCCCGAGTACAAGCACGGGGAGGGAATGGCTTCCGATGACGACACTCAACTCCGTGAGGGAGTTGTGGAACTCGGCGAGAGTTCGGCTCGGGGAGAAGTAGACTCCCACTACAACGATCTCCCCGAACCGTGCTGCTACGCACCCCTGACCCTTCCTGACACTCTCAAGGGTCGGGGTACCGGCGGCGGCCGACGCAATTATGGTCACCGAACCGCTATGGTCCTCCACCCAGTCATCCCTGGGCGGGACAAAGTACGGCTCAGCGACCACGGCGATGTTAATCGACCGCTGCGCTATGCTCTGGAGCAACAGATCCTGAGCACAGGCGCAGTGGTTGATGTTCGCCTGGAGAAGGCGCAATGGGGCCGTTACTGGCACTCCATTTCAGTCCCCTCCCGGGCCCTCTGCAAGGGCCCCGCTGCGGAAATTGCAGCAGTAACGGCAGCGGCGGTAACAGTGGCGGCGGCTGCGGTGGTGGCGACAGTGGGGGTTTTGGCGGTGGTGGCGGAGGGCCTTCCCTTGCTGCTGGCCTTGGCGGGTGTACCGCAGGCCTTGCTCCCTGCCCGGTGATCGGCTGGCTTGCCAGCTGCCGCACATGCGGCGCAGTGCGGTGCGGCAGAGCAGGCCGCGGCCATGTGACCGGGCTGGCCGCAGCGGAAGCACAGGCCACTGCGGTCCACCTCCGAGGTGCACCGGACCGACACGTGGTGCCCCACATGACAGCGGAAGCACCTCAGAGGTCTGGGCTCCAGCAGCTTCACCTGCGCTGACACCCAGCCCACCAAGAGCCTTCGGCCCTCCACTATGGCTTTCGCCGCCGTCACAGGGCAGCTTACCGTTACGGTTCGCATGCCCGACAGATCCGGACGTAAGGTGCCTGCCTTGACCTGCTCGGCAGGACACCCACCGGTCCTGGTGACGGCGGCCACCACCTCCTCCTCGGTCACCGAGTCGTCCAGACCCAGGATGCGCAGGTCTGCGCTTTTGACGGGCCTGGACACTCGGGCCTCGTCCGCATTTAGGGACGCTCTGAGCTTTTCGGCCAGAGCGTCAGCGGACGAGCCACGGGTTTCGCCGGGGATCTCTAGCACTCGAGCCCCTGTTGCGGTCACTCTAAGCCGGAGGCCCCCGGCGATCCCGAGCTCTCTGAGATCCACCGTCGCCTTCGCTTTAGCGAGCACGTCGCGGTAGGTGACGCCCCTCTTTTCCGCATCCGGCTGTAGTGTTATCACTACAGCTGCGGTTTTCGGGGCGCTGAGCCCAGCCGCGACGCTCCGCTCCTTTTGCCGGCGCTTCCGCTCCCGCTTCCTGGCCTTTTTTGCCGCCCTTCGCTCCATCGCTCTTTCTCCGGCCACCTGCCACCCGGGCTCGGCCACAGAAGGCTTAGTGGGCGGGGGAGGCGGCGATGGCGGCTGTCTCGCGGCTTGCGCCGGTACATACGCCGCCTTGCCCTTTTTTGGGCCACCGCCTTGCTCTGCCTCAGGGCCGCTGCCCTCCCGACCGGAGCTGGTTTCGCCAGAGCCGGCTTTTCGGGGGCCGACGTAACCCTGCCGGAGGGCTGGCTGGACGGCCCCGGTGCGGAGGACGCAGCAGCCGCATATGTGGCCGCCTTGTTTGCCGCCAGGGGGGGGGAGCAGGACAATGCCCTCCAGAACGGAGAACCGCGCCTGAAAGGCAGCCAGCTCCTGCCGAACCAGGTTCAGAACCTGGTTCTCCACCGGCACGGGCTGACTTGGTCGCTGCTGGCCCCCATTTTGGGGCGCCTTGCGAGAGCCGGACTCGCGCAGACCGGCCAGGTCTGCTCGGAGCTTCTTGTTCTCCTCTTGGAGAAGCTCCGTAGCAGCCGTCAGGCGAGCGACCTCCGCCCGCAGTTTGGCAACTTCGTCTGGTGGAGGCCCCGCATATCTGGCCTTCGCTGCCGCTATGATGGAGGCGGCCGCTGCAGGTATGGCCCTTTGTCTAGTAGAGGGCTTCTGCTTGTAAGACAGAGCCCTCAGCGCCACCTCCACCTCCTTCGCAAACTCGGCCTTACGCTCCGCATCTGAGCCGCCGTCTGCGACCGCCTCGTCACCAGAGGGGCCCGAACGATCCACCCCGTGACCGGCCACCCCCGGGTGGCGCCCCTCCTCGGCAAACCGCGCCGACCTCTCGGTGACAGAGAGGCCTCTCCCCTTGCCGCGGATCCCGCCACGCTTGCTGGTGGGGATCTTGCGAGCCGAAGCCAGCTCACCCTCTGACGACGACTCTCGGTCGCCTACCGGCCTGGATCGCTTGCGCAGGAACTCCCTGTTCCCCGCAGCAGCCCCGGGCCTCCCGCGCCGGGAGCTCTCTGAGCCTCCCGCGCTCACGTCGCTGGATGCGGCGCCGGACTCCGACCCCGCATCCCTCTCCTTCCTTCCTTCGCCGTTATCGGCCGTATTTTGGGTAATGTCATTTTCCATACTGTTCCCACGAGTATGGGGGAAATAAAAAGTCCATCTGGGCAGTGCCCCCTGTGCCCAGATAAGCCATAGCCAGGCCCGGCAGTGGTTCGCACTAGCGACTGATTTTCCATAGGAACCCGTCAGCCATACATCTCCTCGCGGTGCGCCGCCGCTTGAGATTCGGGGTAACTTTTTATAGAGGTTTTCTACCTCGTGATCCGGGCGGTTAAGCCAAGACCCTCGGTCCCAATCGAAGCCGCGAGACGTGTTCCACGACACTTCGACGGAGGGATTACGATATCGACGGGGACAGTGAAGGACTGTATCCTTCACTGTCTGCTCGGAGGCAGGGTTAGTGCACACCGAGCCCGCCCTTGCTCCTCCGCTGTGCCCTCTGCTTTTCAGAGGGTCACGCGGAACAACGCCCCCTAGGCCCACAATGGGCCCCTCCCATGTCAGAATATTAGCCATGGACAGTAACATTCCCCGAAGAATAAGAATCTCTTCCCATTCCTCGGGGAAGGATACTGCCCACGCCCAGGGTGCACCGGCCCAGCAGCTGCTATTCCCTCCAGACGTATCGAGAGGGACCGGCAGCCATCAGGCACACGAGGAGGAATTCTGACAACACACCCCATGTTTACACCTCCTTGATCGATCAATCCGATATTTACCCACAATCTCTTCGAATGTTTGCTTTTCTGCTTCCTCGAGAGTATTATCGACGTAAACAATTAACAAACACTTTTCTAGTGTCGGTAGCGTGTAAACCAAGATTAATCGTTCGTCAAACCATCCGTCTTGTGGCGTCAAAACGCAGCGTTTCGTAGAAATAAGGTTCGAGATACAGACGTGCGACCACAAGGGACGTGTCTCTTACGGACGCACGGGATCTTTTCAAGTACTTAGGTACCGACCAGTCGATAAACCGTAAAACGAAAGTTCTTAAATACTGATTTTTGTTGTAACCTGTATTTAAATTGAAGGTATTAGGCATAACTATGACCATATTAACTGATTTATTTGGATAAAACTCCGCATTTTCATCACTGTGTAAATTGGCAATCATAAATACTATATACTTTCCTCTTTGGAACTATCTTTTGCCGGTGGCTTCGCTCGCTTTAATTTAGAATTTGACAATCAATCCGGTCTGTACTCTACTTGTAATAATTATAATTCAATCATGATTCGAAAGATACGTGCCGCCATCTATTGTAATAAGAAGGTTATTTTTGTTTTCCTCGGGAACAGTACTTTTTTTCGATATGAAAGGCATGTCCGTTTCTGTACACTTGACAATGTGTACTTATGCAAAATTTCAGGATGATCGGTTCAGTAGTTTAGTCGCGAAAAGGTAAAAAACAAACTTACTTTCGCATTTATAATATTAGTTACTATGTTCTATCCTAGTTCAAGTTCTACCTCTGTGCCAAATTAGAGCGAAAATCCAAAAGACAGACAGTCTTTTTCGCAATAACAAAGGAGTTTTTATATGAAAAAGGACAGCCTGTTCCAGTCAGCAAAAATTTTATGGAAACTGTACTTTATTTTTCAAATTTTTTATCAGACCATGTTGATCTCTAACGACAGTCGTGTCGTAAGTCTGTCCGACTCCATCAGTAAATAAACGATACTATCAGCACTGTTCACGTGATTTGCACATTTTGTGACGCGTTCGTGACGTCATAAGGAAGCGGATGGCGTACCAGTAAATTTTACGATGTATTACATAACATATTTCTGCAGTAAAGTGCTGGCTGTTCGGGCCGACTGTTCCTTGTGGTGCTTTTAGATGTGTGCTAGCTACAATGTATTACTTTTCGTCTTACTTTGTTTCTCGAAACTCTCAGTATTTAAAATGCTTTGGATAAAGTAGCGCCTCTATGTGTGGAGCGTTGGTGGCCTCGTGATATTGGCCGACTTAGGTATGGTCGTGTATTCGAGCGCGTTACCTTCAACACTGTTTACAAAACAGTGAAGGAAAACATTGTGAAGAAGAACACATATCCTTGAATCACAAGAAGAAGAAGACATGTGAAGTCTACTAACACGCAATGGGTCAGCGTAGTGAATTACAACCCACTTCTCCTCATTGAGAGGTATATGTTCCAGCAGTAGGAACGTTAGAAACTGATTATACGCTATCGCTTACGCTATCTGTACTATAAAGCTCTGGAACGCGCTACCTTTTGGCATTAAAAAAGCTGAAAGCAAATTCAGTTTTAAAAGAAAAGTGCGTAACCACTATTTAAGTCAGAATAAATAGCTCTCTCTCTATTAGAAGTCGAGTCATGGTAATTATTATTAGGTTTCTCGTTTTTAATTTTGGTATTTGTTAAAATATGTATTAGTTTATTTTATTTGTATATAAGTATTAGTATCATTATAAGTGCCTATATAAATTTTCGATAGCAAGAAGTTATTTTATATATTTATTTTGTACCCTATCACAATGTTTTCTTATTTAACCCAAAGGTTGATTGGTAGAGAATGCCTTGTGGCATTAAGTCCGCCTATGTACCACTATTGTACATGAAGTTTAAATAAATAAATAAATAAATTATACTATTCTGCATGTTTGATTTTCAGTGATTTAAAAATTATCTAACTTTTTAACACATCCACTTAAAAATTTTTCATCAGTAAAAGCAAAACATCTGCAATTTCATACAAAATTGCAATACCTACACGGTCAAAATGTATGGAACAGTAGTTTTTATAAATTACTGATGAAAAATTTCTAAGTAGGTTTCGGAATGATGTACTGAACATGTGGTAACCGTTTGTACAGTAGAGACCATAAGTGCAGTAGCAGTTTCACAAAACGATCGCATCAAAACAAGTCGCACTTACGACCTTTTTCCATAACAAATATTTTGCACACATACACGATCTCGTATATCGCTCTCTTTCATAATTATCTAGTCAGAAAGAGTGCGATATAATGATCATTTGCCTTAGTGACAAACCTGTCATGTCGCGACGGAGTATTAAGTTAGTGATATTTAATTTCAAACAAACAATTATGTGTCTATCTGGCTTAGCAGTTAACGCTATAGATAAAATGTCTCGCACTGTATACTCTGCGTTCGAACCCAAGTGACATTACTCTTTTTGTGTTTTAATTATAAATGATACGTTAGACCCGATGAGATATGTTTTTCTAAATATTAGTTGGAACTTATTATTAACAAAAAAGATGAGGGTGAATGTGAAACAAAATAAACTTCTGGATTGAACAAAGTAGTTAGTTATGACGTTGTTAGTTGGTGAACTTTGTTTCGAGCGTTTGTGTTATTATTACGATTAGCGTATTGTTTGATTGTCTTTATTCAAGATGCAAGCTAATATTAATATTGATGACAGGGCAAATATTGTCACTTTGCGTAAAAATGGGCTTAATATTTGTCAAATTTCAACTGAAACTGGCTTAAAATGTGTAAGTTATTTTTAAAAATTATAATTATTATGATGATAGTTGTGGTGTGTGATTTTCTTATTATTAAATAAATTGCTAGTTGCAAGTGTGTAATCATATTTTGTTTTTTTTTAGAAATTCTGTTAGCCGTTGGGTAAAGAGGTTTGAGGAAGAAGGTAGTCTGAAGAGTCGTCTAAGAAGTGAAAGGCCGCCGCTTATTAACCCGACTCAGCGACGTTTTATGGTGGAAGAATATGAAACAAATGGTTTCATTCCAACTATAATGTTTGCAGAGCAATTGGATACTACATTACAGACTGTTCGCCATGCATTCCATGCTGAAGGTTTACATCATCGGAAGCCAGCTAAAAACCATTTTTGACACAAAAACACAGGGAGGAAAGACTACGTTTTGCTCGAGATTATTTACATTTTAACTGGGAGGTGACTGTATTTTCTGACGAGAAGACTTTCAAGTCTTGCCAAAAGGAAGACTTAATTTATGGCGAAAAAATAATAATACTTAATTTAATAAGTAGACCGGGTAACTAAATATTTAGTAATATTAACATAACCGTAAATAAAAAAATGAAAAATTAAGAAATAAATTTTAAATTTAATGATCTTAAATTGGGGTTTAGTTTCAATATTCTTTTCGTCAAGAAAATGAACACTTAAGCTATAACCTCAATACATTCAATGTGACGTTACATTAAAAAAACACGTTCATAAAGTCTAACTCATATATTATACTCATACTCATAGTATTCAATTAACTCTGCTGAATACTGATACCTATAATAAGCGGGTATCAACAATTATATTTGTGTTATTAGAATATCCTTTCCGTGTTATGTTATTCTTATTATGAATTGACTAAGTGGGTATACAACAAAAAATCTTATGAACGGTGATAAGAGAACTTTTTTTGCCTAGATAGGAATGTGACGTCACATTCTCATAAAAGTTTGTTAATTTTATAAATAAATAAAACGAATAAACATTTTTGTTATCATTCAGCATGATTTTTTTATTTCCACCTTCCAACACCGAAATCATAAAATAAAAATCATTTAATGAGGTTAAATAATAATACAATAACTATCTAATATTTAACTTCTTATAAAAAATAAATAATAAGCATAACTATATCATAAATAAACATAAATACCTAACGACTTTCTGCTTAAAATACAAATATAATTAAGGTTTCAAAGAAACAAAAAACAGCCACACATTGTAATAACATGGATTCGAACTTGGACTTCATTGATCGTGAACCCATGCTCAGCCCAAACAGCTACCAACTCATGTTAATACTACGCGAATTTTAACAATGCAATGGTAAGAACAGGTCATCACTATGATGTGTATTTTAAATGCAACAGAAATATAATGCTATTTCGCGTAGTGTGACGACAGTTCATTAGTGTGTGTTATGTGTAGAATGTTGAGACATCACTCATACACGCACACGCACACACACTGCTGTATCGCGCTCGCACAGTTCATAGCAATGTAATCTTTAGCATGGTGCTGCACTTTTGAGGTCTACTGTACGTATGAAAATCAAATACAGGGTGGAAGGGACATTCCTTCCACCCTGTATTTGATTGCACACCAACATACTTATGCAAGTACTTTTTTGGTATTTAAAACAGACCTATTTTCATGTGGAGTGCGATGGTGCAGAGAGCAAAATCTTTATAGATTCTTTGTCAGAATGCAAAATGCGTTTTTGGAACACATTTTTCCACAGAATTGCTTTGAAACATTGCCAAACTACTGCTTTTTTCATATTAGCCCAACACCATAGAAAAACACCGTTAATATTGCCAAAGCTTTATTACACCAATATCCATAAGATAGCGAGCTAATCCGAGACATTAACAATGATTTAATACCAACACATCCTCACCTTGAGTCTCGACGGGTTTCCTTGTACAATCAACCTGACATCAACTGCAAAAATCGCCCTTACTGCTACGGTATAAAGGTGCTGTAAACATGTTACTATAGACGGTTGGTTTACTGTACCATAATATATTACGGCTACGGTTTAACGTTCACGAAACATGTTTGGCAGCTGTTATTTTGATGTCGGGCTATTAAAGTGGTAGATTTGAACATGATATTGGACATCGTTCTTTTAATCTCATTTATTATGACCTTTGAAAAGGTCCGGTGTGAAGACCTTGAAACCGGCACACGTACTCTATACACGTGCGCCGGTATCAAATTCTTCAAAGTAAAAGAGGACGTTTCAAAAGTAGATATAATGGGTGTAAAAAGACCCTTAAAGAAGCTGAAAGGCACTTGTTTTCCTCATCATTGTGATCATTTTTTTTTGTTCTGGACCATACGTGGGAACCTTCTAGTTATGGAGATATTGGAGGTTATAGTTCCAAGTTTTTTATAAGTATTTTTTAGAAATACAAGTTTTAATGCTATAACTTCACTTTAAACACCTCTACAATCCTCGTACTATTCAATCCATCCAACAGCACAATGCTTTGAGTGCATTCCATCGAGTCCTACCGTAAAACGTGAGTTTTACCCCAAAAAAAGTCGTTTCCCAGCAATAATTTTTGCGTAAAGTTACTTAGTTTGATGTACAGAATGCTTGGTTGCCGGCTTCGTGAAGGGTTCGTTTACACCTTGTATATAAAGGTACATTGTATGTACCTACGTGACGATAAATAAATTATATCTCCATCGAAATTTCAGGATTTCCTACTACAACTAATTAGACTGTAATGCCCACTGCTGGGCAAATGCCTCCACTCTCAAAACCTCTTCCTGTGGTGAACCCTCTCAGGGTTTAATTAAAAATCAAACTGCTTCGGTTCCCCTGATTTGAATCCAAACCTCATGCTAGTATAAAAAGAAAACACTTAAAATATATTGGTTTAGCTTTACATATTATGAAGCCTGTTTACCCCCAAAAATTACCTCTGCCAGGTATAACAATATTACAACCACACTCCGCCAGTTGTGCTTAAGTTCAATGAATGTAAAAACAAGAAATTTCACTAGTAAACTTATCGAAATTCGTTTCATACTTGTCTATTACTCGTCGTCTCAACAGACACCTACTTTCTTACCATCCATCTATGTCATCCTTCACACAGTCCATCCATAGTTTCTCTAGTCTTCCTCCACTTTTATACCCATCCACATTCACACTCAAAACTCTCCTCACAACATTTTCCTCATTCAACCATACCAAGCCAACCGATTACCACACAACTTTTCAGTCACATCCTAATACAACGTTAACCATTATTAATATAACAGACACTTACCTTGGACATTCGCCACAATTTCCTGTCTTCCATAACATCGGATGGGACGATTTGTTTAATGTTCATGAAAAACGTTCCGCATTTGTCATTTAGGTGTTATTTTGTGCTATTTGTGGAATTGTGAGGATATAACGTGTGTAATGTGCTATTTAGGTTAAGGAAATGGCAAAAGGGATTTTTTGGGTTTTAGTGAAAACTACTGCTCTGACAATAAGGATTATTTTCCAGGTGTTAATTCACAAGATCTATATTTCCGCTATATTTTGGACTCCGAGCACAGAAAGGATATTTTATAACTACGTTAGACCTTGTACTATTATGTATTCTGTAGTTAGACTTTAATCATTGAGAAAAAGCTTGCGTTGACGTGGGATTTAAATATTCCTATGGTGAATTTCTGTCATTTTTTGTAACGTTTGGGTCCCAATAAATGATGTTTATAGTTCGAATAATTCTTATCCTTACTAATTATATTAATACAAAACTCTGTCCTTCTCTTTGTTTCTAAATATACCTGGTCACTGCTCCACACATGTGAACCCACGGGCAAGAGCTAGTTTTGAACAACGCAAAAAAATATTTACCCAAAACCTCCCACCAAGATTTACGCCATTACAGCGTAAATATTAAACTACCAACAAAGATAATTTTGCGTAGGTTTTCACCGCAAAGCTGAAAACGGTAGCAATGAAATAGCAGGCACTATGCGTCCCAAGGGCTCTCTGCCATTACGACCAGCATTCGGATTAGATTTATAAACACCAGTGAAAACGACGTGTGAAATGCTGGCAAAATACGAGCTCTGATGGTGTTTAGGTGTAGGTGTTGGGCGTATGGAAATGGGTGGAAAAAAGATGAATTACATACTAGGACTTTTTTTTTTCCTCTTAAAAAGTGAAGAAAAATTCTTAGCTAATTTCAATGAATGAATTACTAACTGTTACATGAAGTGTCTCTTAGTATACTGTTGAAAAGGTTTTTGCAGAAACCTAGTTTAGAGAAGCATCAGTGAACATCTGGTTTTATGCTATGATGGATAATGAACGAGACACAATTAAACAATGCTTAAGCTTTCACGGTTTACAACTAAACTTATAATCAACCCGCGATCATGGCGCTTGCAACAGCGTCGAAATATCGGGAGCTCAAAATAATAAACAATCACGGAAGATATCCCGTAAGTGATAGTATAAGTTGAGACACAATTAGAGCTTAATTAATGCAATCACAACTATAAGCTTTTGGTATACCGCAACCTGTTAAATTCTATTGCTATTATCTTATGTGTTATCTTGTAATGAAAATAAAATAGAGATAATTATTTAAAGGTTTGCTATTTATAGAATGAAAATAAACAGCACGAACTGCTCGTTGGTCTAGTGGACGTATGTTCGATTGGAATCGAACCCAGGGTGGGTTCGATTCCCAGGTCAGGAATTTCTCAGTAGCAGCCACGGGGTCTGGATTTGCGCCCGGTTGATGGCAATAGTCTTGCCCCCTAATACATGGAGCTCAAACATAACAGGCGAAATGTGAGTGTACTGTTAGGTACTACACCTCTGCCTAACCCATCGGGGATTACAGGCGTGATGTTATGTAAAATAAACAGCACCTAATATACAACAGAAGCCAAGTGTTTTGATCACTTCTGCTTCTTAAGTTTCACAAGAACCAATTGAAGAGAAGCTTCAAATGGTTTCTGTGAGTGCTGTTGAAATCAAAGGCGAGGCTCGATGGGACCCCCATTGTATGAGCACTTTCAAAAGAATTCCGAGTACAATATTTTGATTTGTTTCTCACAAATCCATGTGTAATTTGTAATAAAATGAACTGGCATTAAATTAAAGGGAAGGATATAGAATAGAATAGTGAATTTTTTAAAAGGTGCTTTTAGTTTTCGAGCTAGATTTCATTGTTACGCCAAAGGGTTAAGGCCGAACACTGTTTTAAGCTTTCACGGTTGACAACTAAACTTATACTGTCACTTACGGGATATCTTTCGTGATCAACCCGCGATCAAGGAGCTTGCAACAGCGTCGAAATATCGGGAGCTCAAAATAATGAACAATCACAGAAGATATCCCGTAAGTGACAGTATAAGTTTAAGGCTATCGATACCTGCAATTGCAATAGTTTTACTTATAGTAGTCAAATGCCGACACCGAGTCAAAAGATGAACATTAACAACACGCCTATATTCCTCTAAGGGGTATTCAGAGTTGTACCGTGCATTCAAAATTGAACACAATAATAATGTAGCTGGTTTGAAGATTATTCAGTTTTCATTTTACTATTTTTCGGTTTTTTGAAACTCGACCTTTGACCGTGAATCTCCCAAGAAAAAAGATATCTATTTCCCTTTTTCTCTATATGCTTTTTCTCCTTTTTCGTGTGCTAGTTGTGCTTTGGGTGGTGGATGAATGTATGAACCTGTGTATTTGATGTGTGTCAGGTAGAAGAATGTTGTGTGACGAATGATTGCTGAGAGTCTATTCTACTATATAATTTACATTAAAAATGAGGATGAGGAGCTCGTTGCTAAATAATAACAGCCGCTCGGATCGATCTTTAGGTTAAGCCGTGCTTGCCTAGGTTGGTCTGTGGATGGGTGACCACCCATTACACACCGAGTGTCCTCCGTGCCTCGGAAAGCACGTTAAGCCGTTGGTCCCGGGTGTCATTTGTAGATCTTTGACAGTCGTTAGGTAGTCAGTGGCCCAAAAAGTCTGACAACCAGTCTTACCAAGGGGTATCGTATTACCCAGTACTAACTGGGTTGTGGAGTTCAGATAGGCAGTCGCTCCATGTAAAATACTGGTATTCAGCTGCATCTGGTTAGACTGGAAGCCGACCCCAACATAGTTGGGAAAGGCTAGGCAGATGATGAATTTACATTAAAAATGTCATAATTATCGTTCTATAAAAATCAATCAAATTAATATGTTAATTTACGCTTCCCGTGACCCAAGGGCTGGCTTTTACTTTGGCCAAAGGCTAAGTGTTGCCATACATCGTGGCAACACCGCCAGTCTCTTGGGCACATTACCAGCTGACAGCGTTGAGGAGGAGTTTTTTTAATGCCCTTTTATAGTTTGTTGTTAGTTTATTTATTTATTTTATGTTAGGTTATTTAATAGTTTTTTTTTACGTCTCAATTACGTAAATTGCCATTTATAAATACGTCCTAAGTTTATTACTTAACAAAACAGAGTAGAATACACATTTAAATCTCCATTGTCTTTAATACTAGGAATATAAACAGTACAATGGTGTACTTGCTAGTTCTTTCAACGTTTAAGTGTCGTCGTAAACCTCAGCTGAGTCTTTGTAGCGAGGGTTGATAACTTTATTTACTTTCTTCCCCTTTTACTTTAAATTGAATGATTTTACTGCGGAATACTAAGGAATATAATTTGTAAGAAATAAATGATGTCGCATCACTGGTGTTGATACCTCAAACGTTGCTTGGAATTAAGTTCGTTTTAAAAATCGTCGACGAATATTATGTTGGATACGGTAAGATAGACCGCAAAATTCAAAATTTGCAGTACCGCAACAAATATGGTTGTATTGATTTATAATCATTAAAATCATCAATACAACCCTCTATGTTCATTTAATCCCGCTGAAGGACTTTTTCATGAAATAGTCATTCAATGGGATTTAATCATAAATACGAATGGTATCAATGATTTTAATGATTATATAATTTTGTAAATACATACGTGTTACGGTAGCGATATTTATGTGACGTACAGCCTGACACTGACCTGCATATTGCAAAAAAATTAAGAAAATTTAAATTTCGCGGGTTACCCTATCGCTTTCTCCTTTAAATCTTAGTATATGAATCATCAAGGAAATAAACTATCCTCGGTAACAAATAAACTACCCCTCTATCCATAACAACAAAATGTTCACCCAAATATAGACTCATTCAATATCCTGAATCCATTACAGTCAATCTACAGCAGATGCAACGTTAACAAGGTCCGTATGTACATTGCGATGTAGTCTATGTACAATATGTATATAGTTTAACTAGGAACTATCGAGGATAGGGGCGAGTATCATTAACTATAGATATTGGAAGTCATATTTGGTAAGCAGAATATTGTATCAAATATTGCAAGCTGGATTAAAATTAATAAGAATAATGTATTTAAAAAAGTATGCATTTAAGCGCAGTTGTATTGTTTCTCATGCAATGGTGTAATTAGGGCGTAATAAGTAAACTATAACTAAAATATATTTTAACAGTTACAAGTTGTACATAAGACGTTTTGCTTTTGTTGTGTATGTGTACTGTGTTGTGTATTGTTGTTGTGTGGTGTGGTGTTATTGTTGTGTATTGTATGTCATCACACAAACAACAATAACACCACACAACATCTTGCATGTTGTTGTTGTTATGCGTGTTGTGTTGTGTTGAATGTTGTTGTGTTGTGTTGTTGATGTGAGTTTTGCAGTTGTATTGGTAATAGAAAGTGGATTTTCACAATACAGTGATGTGACATTATCTACGATTCTACCGAATAATTTGTAAAGAATACATTAATCATGTATAATCAATTGTACTGGTTGCTCATTAAATATAGTCGTAGGAGAGCAAGTTAGTTATTATATCAATATTGCGTGGCTCGCAGTCAAAGATAAAAGAACTTTAATGTAATGTAAAGCATTGTGACGGTCTATCATTTTGACTGTTTTGAGTGAGACATTACGACAAAATGCTTCTTTTTAAACTAAAAGTGTGTGGTTTAATAAGCCCTAAATCTCACAAAAATAGAGTTATGGAAAACCATACTTAATCAGACTTGTTTGAACCCACTTTTCGGGCCACAGCTCTCCTCCTTGTAATAGGCCGTTATTCACCACACGCACCCAGTTGGCAGTAGCCATGTGATTTCGAATTTCTGGTTCTCCTTCACACCATAATAATTATCCATTATTGTAACTCCCTGGGGGCCCAACGCAGATTAATAGGTTAAGCCATTCCTCATTATTATCCATAAACAAAAATAAGAAGCAATGAGAAGTTCATCCTTGTATAAATGAGGGGATAAACACAAACAAAGAGTAATAACAGTGCGAGATTAACATGTAAAAAATGACGCTCAACGACGAGATGCAATGTATCAGGCTTATTTTTGTGACATACGGTTGGGTAGGTTGAGGGATTTCGAAAAAAATGGTTTTATAATGCCATTGAGACGTCTGTTTGTCTATTAATAGCTTGGGCAACTATCGGTTGTAAAAACACCCTTTACAAAGCCCAAAGATACGTGTTCTTCCCGACATTGCGACTTATTTTTGTTCTAGACTTATATATTTTCTAAAAGTCTATCCGTTGAGGAGATATTGAAGGTCAAAGTTCAAAATTTATCACACGCTTTTAAAAAAATACAAATATAAGTTACTTTTAACACCTCCATTATTCCTGTACTATTTAATGCATCCACCAGCACAATGTTTTGAGCGTTACCACACAACGTGATTTTTCGATAAAAGTCGTCCAGTCATCCAGCAACATATTTTGCGCAGTATGCATGGCTGACAGTTTTGTGATGGGTCCATTTGCACCTTGTATGTTTTTGTGTTGGAACTTAGAGGTAACTGTAGGTGTGATCAGGAAACGTATGGCTGTCCAGTTCACGAGACGATTGTTTTGATGATTACGCTTCATCAAAACAATCGTCTCGTGAACTGGCCACTGTCGCGTTCAGTTTGGTCAGCGAATGTGACTAAGGGCGTCTTCTGTTAGATTTCGGTACAAATAAGTGACAATATAATATACATGATGATGATGTGTATTTGCCTGACCAATCCCTAATAGCCACGCGCGCAGTGCGCCCCAAAAATCATCAACCAAAGAACGAACGATCAACGACGAAAAGACGAAATCGTAGAACGTTCGACTCTTAGACCAGCATCCAAAAACAAGTCAAAGTGATAACTTGAGTAAAAAGTCATTACTTTTTTTTTTTTTTTCCGGATGGGAAATCATCAAATGACCCCCCCCACTCTGGGCGGAGCGGAGGGGAGTGTCAGACTTGTACTGACTAAAACCCATCCATGTTCCTTCCTTGCCCGTTATGTTCCAGGGCCACGGTATCTCTTTCGAACAGTCCCGCAGCCCCGGCAGGCGTCGGCCCATGCGGACCCCTACTTGATTGCTGACATCTCCTTGAGGCGCGCGTGGAACACGAACGCGCCGTCGACACGGCCCGTCGTCATAAGACGGCCGGACGGCGAGCTAGCCCATAACTCGCCGTTCACAGGCCAGCGCCTACGGTGGTCGGAAGCCACCACGTGACCCCCGACGCCCAGGGCGTCTCCCGCGGCGGCTGGGACGTGAGGTTCTTTCCCTCTCACGTCCTGCCACCTCCTTCACTAGCATGACTGCTTCGTAGAAGGAGGTGACGGCTTCCCATTCCCTCTCGCTCCGGACCATGGCTTGAACCAAGGCCGGACGCGAGAGATCGCCGCCGCCAATCGCCGCTGTGAGGACACGGCGGTGCTCCGCCCAAGTGGGGCAGACCTCCACGGTGTGTTCCACCGTGTCCTCCGGACGATCCTCGCAGTGGAAACACCCGGGCGTTTCCTCCCGCCCGATTCGATGCAGGAACCTCCCGAAACAACCGTGTCCGGTGAGGACCTGCGTCAGGCGGTAGGTGAGGGCGCCGTGGCGCCTCTCTAGCCACTCCTCAAAGAGGGGACTTATCGCCACTATGGTGGCGTGCCCTGCACGGGGTTGCGACAGTCGCTCTCTCCATGTCGCCATGAGATCACGCCGGAGGTCTGTCCGCTGAGCGGCAATTTGTCGCGGCAGCGGAGTTTCTCCCCGACATAGTGCTTCCGCGCGCCATTCATGCAGGCGCGCGAGGACTATCGCCTGCAGATCCCATGGCGGCAATCCGGCAAGGAGGCTAGCCGCCTCGCCGGAGATCGTGCGGTACCCCCGGATTAGCCTTATGGCTATCACCTTTTGGGGCGCGTTCAGGTAGTGGGCGGCTTGCCGCCTCAAAGAACGCGCCCACACCGGGGCTCCGTAAAGGGCCATGGACCGCACGACTCCCGCGTATAGCTTCCGGCAGGAGGCGTTTGGACCCCTCAGGTTGGGCAAGAGCCGTTTGAAGGCAGCCCCTGTCCGTTCCAGTTTGGGAGCCAAACGTCGGAAGTGCTCCACGAAGTTCCACCGGCTGTCGAGGACGAGTCCTAGGTACTTCAACGTCGACCCGACGCCGATGGAAACCCCTCCTGCCATCAGTAGGGATCCCGACGGTGGCGCATTTCGAGGCCCATGAAAACACATGGCCTCGGACTTGTGCAATGCCACCTCCAGACCCAATTGCCGGATCCTCTCCACAACTATCGCAACCCCGCGTGTCATGTTTTCGGCCGCCGCCTCGTGCGACCTCCTTTGTGCCAGTACCAGCGTGTCGTCAGCGTAACAAACTACACTGACGCCGGTAGGGAGGTCGGCGCGCAGCACCCAGTCGTAACCGATGTTCCACAAGGCCGGCCCCAGAACCGAACCCTGTGGAACACCGCACGACATCTCTCGCCGGTTCCATTCTCCGCTCCGACTGGGGTAGATGACGGCCCTATCCGTCAGGTAGTCCCCGACCACACGACGAAGGTAGGTCGGCACCCCGTGATACCGGAGTGCCTCCGCAATGCAGCTCCAGGGCATGGAGTTGAAGGCGTTGGCGATGTCAAGAGACACCGCCAAGACAACCCCGCCCCGGGACACCGCGTCCCCCGTCGTGAGGGCTCTCACGCGCATGATGGCGTCCACCGTCGAGCGCCCCTTGCGGAAACCAAACTGGTGTTCCACAAGATCCGGCCCCATCCCTGCAAGGTGCCCGGCGAGGCGGTTGGCAATGACTCTTTCAAAGAGCTTGCCCACCTCGTCGAGCAACACAATGGGCCGGTATGCGGACGGAGAGTCCGCAGGGCGCCCTGGCTTCCGGATGAGGACCAGCTTCCCCGTCTTCCAACGAAGCGGGAACTGGCCTCTCTCCAAGCATGCGCTTAGGAGCCCTTCCAGTCGGGGCCCGAGAGCCTCAGAGGCCAGGACCCAGGCTTTGCCAGGCAAGCCATCGGGTCCCGGGGCGGTATTTCTGGCTTTCAGCCTGCGTACCGCCACTCTCAGGTCTACCCCAGTCACCTCCGGAACGTCATCGTCGTCATCGGTGTGGTCCGCTTCCGGCACCGCATGCGGTGACAAGGGCAAGGGCCCGCTGCGGAAATTGCAGCAGTAACGGCAGCGGCGGTAACAGTGGTGGCGGCTGCGGTGGTGGCGACGGTGGGGGTTTTGGCGGTGGTGGCGGAGGGCATTCCCTTGCTGCTGGCCTTGGCGGGTGTACCGCAGGCCTTGCTCCCTGCCCGGTGATCGGCTGGCTTGCCAGCTGCCGCATATGCGGCGCAGTGCGGTGCGGCAGAGCAGGCCGCGGCCATGTGACCGGGCTGGCCGCAGCGGAAGCACAGGCCACTGCGGTCCACCTCCGAGGTGCACCGGACCGACACGTGGTGCCCTACATGACAGCGGAAGCACCTCAGAGGTCTGGGCTCCAGCAGCTTCACCTGCGCTGACACCCAGCCCACCAAGAGCCTTCGGCCCTCCACTATGGCTTTCGCCGCCGTCACAGGGCAGCTTACCGTTACGGTTCGCATGCCCGACAGATCCGGACGTAAGGTGCCTGCCTTGACCTGCTCGGCAGGACACCCACCGGTCCTGGTGACGGCGGCCACCACCTCCTCCTCGGTCACCGAGTCGTCCAGACCCAGGATGCGCAGGTCTGCGTATTTGACGGGCCTGGACACTCGGGCCTCGTCCGCATTTAGGGACGCTCTGAGCTTTTCGGCCAGAGCGTCAGCGGACGAGCCACGGGTTTCGCCGGGGATCTCTAGCACTCGAGCCCCTGTTGCGGTCACTCTAAGCCGGAGGCCCCCGGCGATCCCGAGCTCTCTGAGATCCACCGTCGCCTTCGCTTTAGCGAGCACGTCGCGGTAGGTGACGCCCCTCTTTTCCGCATCCGGCTGTAGTGTTATCACTACAGCTACGGTTTTCGGGGCGCTGAGCCCAGCCGCGACGCTCCGCTCCTTTTGCCGGCGCTTCCGCTCCCGCTTCCTGGCCTTTTTTGCCGCCCTTCGCTCCATCGCTCTTTCTCCGGCCACCTGCCACCCGGGCTCGGCCACAGAAGGCTTAGTGGGCGGGGGAGGCGGCGATGGCTGCTGTCTCGCGGCTGGCGCCGGTACATACGCCGCCTTGCCCTTTTTTTGGGCCACCTCCTTGCTCTGCTTCAGGGCCGCTGCCCTCCCGACCGGAGCTGGTTTCGCCAGAGCCGGCTTTTCGGGGGCCGACGTAACCCTGCCGGAGGGCTGGCTGGACGGCCCCGGTGCGGAGGCCGCAGCAGCCGCATATGTGGCCGCCTTGTTTGCCGCCAGGGGGGGGCGCAGGACAATGCCCTCCAGAACGGAGAACCGCGCCTGAAAGGCAGCCAGCTCCTGCCGAACCAGGTTCAGAACCTGGTTCTCCACCGGCACGGGCTGACTTGGTCGCTGCTGGCCCCCATTTTGGGGCGCCTTGCGAGAGCCGGACTCGCGCAGACCGGCCAGGTCTGCTCGGAGCTTCTTGTTCTCCTCTTGGAGAAGCTCCGTAGCAGCCGTCAGGCGAGCGACCTCCGCCCGCAGTTTGGCAACTTCGTCTGGTGGAGGCCCCGCATATCTGGCCTTCGCTGCCGCTATGATGGAGGCAGACGCTGCAGGAATAGCCCTTTGTCTAGTAGAGGGCTTCTGCTTGTAAGACAGAGCCCTCAGCGCCACCTCCACCTCCTTCGCAAACTCGGCCTTACGCTCCGCATCTGAGCCACCGTCTGCGACCGCCTCGTCACCAGAGGAGCCCGAACGATCCACCCCGTGACCGGCCACCCCCGGGTGGCGCCCCTCCTCGGCAAGCCGCGCCGACCTCTCGGTGACAGAGAGGCCTCTCCCCTTGCCGCGGATCCCGCCACGCTTGCTGGTGGGGATCTTGCGAGCCGAAGCCAGCTCCCCCTCTGACGACGACTCTCGGTCGCCTACCGGCCTGGATCGCTTGCGCAGGAACTCCCTGTTCCCCGCAGCAGCCCCGGGCCTCCCGCGCCGGGAGCTCTCTGAGCCTCCCGCGCTCACGTCGCTGGATGCGGCGCCGGACTCCGACCCCGCATCCCTCTCCTTCCTTCCTTCGCCGTTATCGGCCGTATTTTGGGTAATGTCATTTTCCATACTGTTCACACGAGTATGGGGGAAATAAAAAGTCCATCTGGGCAGTGCCCCCTGTGCCCAGATAAGCCATAGTCAGGCCCGGCAGTGGTTCGCACTAGCGACTGATTTTCCATAGGAACCCGTCAGCCATACATCTCCTCGCGGTGCGCCGCCGCTTGAGATTCGGGGTAACTTTTTATAGAGGTTTTCTACCTCGTGATCCGGGCGGTTAAGCCAAGACCCTCGGTCCCAATCGAAGCCGCGAGACGTGTTCCACGACACTTCGACGGAGGGATTACGATATCGACGGGGACAGTGAAGGACTGTGTCCTTCACTGTCTGCTCGGAGGCAGGGTTAGTGCACACCGAGCCCGCCCTTGCTCCTCCGCTGTGCCCTCTGCTTTTCAGAGGGTCACGCGGAACAACGCCCCCTAGGCCCACAATGGGCCCCTCCCATGTCAGAATATTAGCCATGGACAGTAACATTCCCCGAAGAATAAGAATCTCTTCCCATTCCTCGGGGAAGGATACTGCCCACGCCCAGGGTGCACCGGCCCAGCAGCTGCTATTCCCTCCAGACGTATCGAGAGGGACCGGCAGCCATCAGGCACACGAGGAGGAATTCTGACAACACACCCCAAAAGTCATTACTTGAGATATGATTTTTATTCCGTAGTTTAGTAATTGCTTGAAGTTAGAACTTTCAAAAGTTGGAATTTCTAGTTGCTGTGCTTTCTTTGACAGTTCTTACTTCATTCAAATTCTTGTCTATTGCATGAAAATGGTTGCATAAGTAATTATTTAAACTCAAGTAATTAGTTTAACTTGACTGTAGATACGAGTGTTAGCCTCTAAGCGCTAAACAAGCCACCTCTCACTGCGTGATACGTGGCTGGTAATCAAATGAACTGTGCACATATCGCACGTAACCTCTCCGTGCACATACCGTACTGTAGAATACCTTAGTAGTTACTTGCACCTGAGACATTCTGACGAGTTTTTTAGCATCATAACTAGTAGAAAAATGCTGGACATTTTCACAAGCAGTGTCTCCATTTGCAACGAGATTAACAAGAGAAAGCGTAACACTTTTCAAGGTAACTCCTTGTGCAGATATTAACACTAACTTAAGGTACATATTGGATTAAACCGAGTTTGTTTGTTAGAACTAAATTATTATATTTAACTTACTACGAGTACCCATTTGTATTAATTTGTTACGTTTAATTTTCAACAGGACTTCTGAATAAAATTTGACTATTAAATTTAATAAGGCATTTCTGGTGGGACGATATTTTTATTTCCGGTAGAAAACGTTTTAGTTAATCTGTTTCTAGTTTAAACTAAATGAAATTAATGAAGATTTATTCAGCCTTTCAATAATAGTATTTCTAGAAACTTATGATAAATAGTTACATTATAATTCTAGGTTTCATTATTTGCATATTCCTTTCATCATTTCAAATCTCGAGGATAACAAACTATCTTTTTGTCATAATATCAGTTATAGCATATTTAATATTAATTTTATCTGCCCACTATGCAAAAGTAAAATCATTTTCTCTATTCGAAATTAACTGAAAAAGTAGGTATTTTTTACTATGGTTATTAAGTCTGGAAAGAAAATGTTTTAATTTTAAAACACAATCAAATAATTACTTTAGCACAGTTTAATGAACTCTTTTGGCGGCCAAATTCCTTTTAAAAACTTGGATATAAACTTAGTTGTTTCGAGGACCAAAACTCCTATTAGTTGTTATCCTGGAACATAATACCCAGAGTTAAATCAATCTTTATAAAAGTTTTTTTAATATTACTTTGTTTGTCTAAGTCATTTGCCGAGTTGTTGTTTTGAAGATTACATATTGGTCTGGTACAATTAACATTTTAATCTTTTATTTATATTTTTACAAATCATTTACAGTTTTAAATATTCCTTAGAAAAAAAAAAAAAAAAAACATTTAAAAATATTTAAAAAAAATACATTTTAATTATCATTATTCGGATCAATTTCATAAGACAGTTGTCTTATGATATATGGTACTCCTCTGTCTGCAGTTGCATGAACTTAAATATCATCTTTGTCCTGCTCTTGTCCTATGTTACTTGAGGTCGGCGCAACACGTTTTTTCTTCCGGGACTTCTTTTTCTGTCATATTATCCCTTACTCTATCTTTCCATGTTTTCTTTGGTATACCTATTATTTTATTTTGATTATTTAAAATCAAAATGACAAAACTGTTTTTTTTTAATGATAATCTATTCAAAAGCCCTACATACCTTTGACTATTATTTCTATCCCCAAAATAACTCGGATATGTAACTTTGCCCAAAAATCCCACAACTTTCCTTTCAATCCTACCGTCACGCTTTCATCCTGACTTTCCATTTTTATTACTAACGCATTTCCAAATCCGGACGCTTTGAAAGTCGGACGAACCTAGTCTGTGAAATCCGGACAGATGGCGAGCTCGACTTTAGACTCCGGGGTGAATTTCGAGAGCCCACATGTGATTTACTCGGTGCGAATTTCGCAGTGGGATTTATGCTGGTGCAATTACTGTTGGAGTATTTAGATATGGCTTAGTTTACGCTAGTTTCAGTGTAGATGAAATGGGGTTACTTTCAGGAGTACTGTAAATCGGTTTTACTCTCTCGATTGACTCATGCAGGATTAGTGTACCTTGAATTGTTTTCCAATACTGTTTAAGCTAACTTTGGCGGCACCAATACAGTGTCCATTTTTCCCTTTAACATTGCCAATTTAGATTCATACAACTCTCATAACATCACGCCTGTTATTCCCGAAGGGTTAGGCAGAGGTGTACCTAATAGTACACCCGCGTTTTGGGAGCGAACCTATTGCCACCAACCGGGCACAAATCCAGACTCCGTAGCTGCTACTGAGAAATTCCTGGAGGAAAAACCCAACATCTTTTGCCCGACCTGGAAATCGAACCCCGTACCTCATGCTTAGCAGTCACGCTTACAACCACTAGATCAATGAGGTAGAGGCAGAGGCATACAACTCACATCCCTATTGAACCTGTTTAGGGGATGAATTGAAAATGAAATTCTTCTTAGCCTTCTTGATTAATGTCATAGAACTTTTTTTTACAAAATCTTATGTTTCGAAATCCAGAAGTTTAGGCTGTGCACGCAGTTACGGAATAATATTCACTAATTCAAAATCTATACCTTGATTATTGTTGTTTGTGAAATAGCTCATCGAACAACCGTTACGGCATTTAAATATAGATAAAAAATTCATCGTACCACTTCAAATTAAAACAATACGTGACATAATCAAATATGTAAAGCCGCAGCTTCAGTGGTAAGCCGATTTGCTAGCAGCTACGTACATGCTAATTTGTGCAGTTCTGTTGCAAATGCATTCAGAAATCAAATATGTATACCAGTACTTGAACATAATACTATGTCGGTCTCAAATTATATTGTTTCATCAAATTGTGCTTCAATAAGCTCTCATTAACCGACTACAAAAAAGGAGGAGGTTGTGTGTCTTCAAACTCTCAAACACACAGCATTTATTTCAATTAGACAATTACAAGCGCTGTTTAATACCAAACATATTCGACGGGTATGTTTTTTTCTATCTAGGTGTGTTAGGATCAAATTAATATGAGACGTGACTGCCTCCATTTTGTTCTAGCATGTCCTTTATTCATGCTAAAACTGTTCTTAAATACAAATTAAATGTCTTATGAAGACAATACTGCAATTTTATGCTTACAACTTTAGTCCATAATTGAGAATGTTTCTAAACTTAATATTCTAGTCCACCATAAGGTTGTCTGTTGTGATTGATTGTGCAAAATTTTTATGTCGAAGTAGAACGAACACATTACAGACCGGCTATGGACACCGACACTGACTCCAGACTTCTTCAGTAGTATTTGTATCAAAGTGTCTGTGTAAGGAGTCGCGTCTGCAATATGTCCGTACTGGTTTAAA
Source organism: Noctua janthe (assembly GCA_910589295.1). Taxonomy (NCBI): domain Eukaryota; kingdom Metazoa; phylum Arthropoda; class Insecta; order Lepidoptera; family Noctuidae; genus Noctua; species Noctua janthe. The sequence goes on along the minus strand of OU342556.1, from coordinate 1,851,556 downwards.
AAAACGAATCCAGCAAATATACCCAGTCTAATTTAGTATTCCACTACAAATGCCCTAAGCACCGCAATTCTAACAGCAAAGACCGTTGGTAAACGCAGCTAATCCAGCGCTCAAGTGACCACATTACGTGGGACATAAACCGGGACTACTCCAACGGTATAAATCCAAAACAGCCACCATGTTTTATGGCCACTTTCCTTTTATGTTGTGCAAGGTACAAGCGGAAATTACCAGTATAATCTTCATTGAGATAATTAAGTATTTTAAGTTTATTGCGAAGTTTTGTACAGTTTTTTTTTTTTAATTGATTACGCTTAGATGTAACTTTTCTGATTATCACATAAAAAGCAGATTTTTATGTATTTTTTATTGATTCTTCTAAGTGTAGTAAGCGAATACATATTATGACTCGTAGAACTTATGTCCGATTGAATCAAGAAGTTCTGGAGTGGCTACCGTGTACCTACCGAAGCTGGTAGTCTGGATAGTCCCCTTACATTATGCTGCAGTGTCGACCAACGTGACCTGGTTTGGGGCACAATATGCACTGGACGTACCCAGCCTATTATAAGAACGGTCGTTGTGGTATTGTTTGGGGAAAAAATCTTGTCAGTATTTTTGATTTGATTAGATAGGCGTCTGCCTATCACGCTAATCAAAAATACTGCCAAGAATTTTTTTTCGGCGGGCGATAGTCGTTCGTTTGACGTGTAATAGACGTTTCATACAACTGTCAAAATCACTTAACTTGTCATTTCTCGAACTTTATCTGGACACTGGCACTGATCTCATAATTAAGTGATTGTGCAGATTCAGTAATGTCATCTTTTTATTAGCTTCATCTAGATTAATCTTTATTTTGTGAATTCTTATCAAACCTTAATTATACATTATTTATGAGATATTTTGAGTTTGTCGAAGCAGATTTTTTTGTGACTGGTCTAATCATCAAAAAAGTAATTGTCCGCTATAAGCGTATAACTTGAGTCAACTTTCAATTACAACGTGTGGCGGTACGAAATGCATTACATATTTTATTTTAGTGTGTGACGCCCCTATAGATAAGCGTTGTTGCTAAAATACCGACGATTTGCTGCGTTTTACTAAATTGGAATATCTGCATTTACATTTTGTGTTATTTTGTGTGCTTTGAAGTGTTAAATTTGCAATTTTTTATTGATGACACATTTTATTTTCTACCTTTTGTATTCTTCGCGACATCGAAGTAGCGTGCCTTTACATAGCTAATCGATATAATACATGAGAATGACTTCAATTTTTGTTGTAATATTTCCCTTTGAATAATTATAATCGGTAATTATTTTATCAATACTTGCTAATAGTTTTTGAACTTGTTTATATTGCCAACAGGTCCACCAGTTGCCATGCTTCGAAGTAAAGTCCGGAGAAGTCTTGGATCTACGCCGTAGACAAGTCGGTGCTACGCCGTAGACAGCTCATTGCTACGCCGTAGACAGCTCGGTGCTACGCCGTAGACAGCTCGGTACTACGCCGTTCGTCGTCGAATCGAAATGTTAAAAACGGTTAATAAATATATCATTGAACAAGTTAAAAAAAATCCCTCTTGTGTGTTTTTCTGCTATTTAAACCAGGTTAAACATTTAAATGTTTAAACCCGCATTCATGAAATGAATGCGCAATGAAATGATTTTAAAAAAAGCAAATGTAAACTATACAAAAATTTTATATTAAACAAAATGAATCAATTCATTTTATTTTATCAATGTGATTTTTTTGCTGTTCATAGTTCCCTACCGGGCTATTCTCAAACCAAAACACAGGCATACAAAATTCAGTATAACAAAATTGTTCCAAAATTTTTGTGTACACAAGTCAAGAGTTGGAGTGAAATTAAAAAGGATTATAAAACATTTGTGGCTTTTTGAAATTTCCCTTGAGAAATAAAACAGTACGTTAGGACAAATTGAATAAAATATACATAGAAATTAGTTTCTATGTGGAACAAGAAAAAAGCTGAGGTTACTACAGTCAGAAAGGTAGGATATCATTTTTTGATCATTATCTGCCTCCACGATCCATCAGAAAACCTTTCACCTGGACACGCATTGCCTTGGTTAACTTGGACATCTCTAAACAGACTTCGACCCCACATCGGCCGGAGCAAAGACAATTTATGTCTGCAGAGTTCATGGACGGCTGAGACCTCAAATGCGTACCTGCGTACCTGATGATCTTTTACTGTATCAGTGATCGGGATTCGCGTGGCTGACTTTTGGTCTAAACACATTTGAACTTTTTGCCATCAATACGCTAAGAAGAAGATTATCAGCCTAACCTTTTCCCAATTATCGTTCGGCTTCTACTCAAACCGGGTGCTGCACATCCATACATCTAGATACCTATACATCCTTACAAACTTTCGGATGTATCTTACTTCTTACTAATATTATAAATGCAAAAGTTTGTGTGGATGTTTGTTACTCTTTCACTTAAAAACTACGGAACGGATTTGGATGAAATTTAGCACATACATAGTTTATAACCTGGATTAACACATGGGATACTTTTAGTCCCCGTAGTATGATATTGTGGGGCAATAAATTACCGAACTCTACGCAGGCAAAGCCGCAGGCATAAGCTAGTCTTCAATAACCCTTCACAACATTTACTCAAGCAAAACCGTTTTTTCAGAAATAGTTTCAGTCCCTAAGATACGCAAATACCGTCCCTTTGCGAAAAAGAGACGTACCTACATGCTTCATCATCATTTCCCTTAGGGACATCTGAGCTGGACCATTACTCACGAAATGACGACCTTAGTACCCTCATTTGTGAGATCTAAGTTCACTCACCTTTGGCCTTACATTTAGTTTAAATGTGAACTCATTATTCTACGTATTCTGGGAGATAGCGAGTCACGGGATATTTTGGCACTGATTTATTTAGTTAATTTAGGTTTAGAATGATCTGTTACTTAGGTTGTGATTGTATCGAGACTTGATTGATTAAGCAACACTAGTTTTGTTAATGTCACAGTCAAAACTAGTAATCAGTAAAAACCACTTATGACTGGTGAAAACTATTTTAACAATAACTAACATTTACTTAGAAACTTATTAGGTTTGTTAGGTTTTTTTGTGACCATTTGCATAATATTATGTTTTAGTAATTCTAGGACTAGGTAATTACAACGTTCTGAAACAACATATTTTAAATGGAGAAAACGAATTTTAACAAAATAAGGATTTTGACTGACACGAGTCAAAAGTGGTATTGACCGATTAACAGTTTTGACTAAATTATAAATCATATTTATTTCTGTAAATTGGTTTACAAAACTCTTTTACATATCAACATGTTATGTTTTAAAACTAGATGGGGCCGGTGTTTCGTACCTGACTACTCTGAGAAGGAACATCCGAAACAAACTCAGAGGTCACCGTCTCTTTTAAAGTCCAGACATTGCTCAAGTCATAAGAGGACCATGTAGATTAATGTCTGAGATGGTCTTTTGAAGAAATAACCACACAGATTTGAGTGGACCTGTCCAGATAATGCAAGCATTTGTCAGTGATCGTGTAGCTCGACTCATAATCCAAGGAGCTCAACGACACGACGAACAATACCAAAGAAAGGACATTTGGGTAGGTCGCATATAGTACTCAAACTGCCAGACAATCGTGAAACTAACTAAACCAAAAAATAATAATAATAGTATGACTGTAACATATACAAATATCCGTCTAAGGGTGAATATCACCAAATAAACTGACCACACATCTAAACTGCATTCAAGAGTTAAAAAATGGTTTAAATGTGCTGATCTGGTTCAGACCCAGTAATGAGATTCACCCTAAAACGTGGTTAAGGTTACTCAAGTCCCGTTCTTAAAATGTATATTACCTAATGGTTACCCAAGATACTCGTCTTTCCTTGAATCGAATGACATGTTTGGCGCAGTGGCTGAGCGAGTGGCTGCTGCGCTGCGTGTCACGGGTTCCATTCACGCACGGAACAAACATGTGTATGGCCTAGAGGTAGGTGTTCCGGGTCTGGTTGTTTGTGAGTGTGAGTTTAAATGTTTGTAAACGCACCAACTATACAGGATAAATTCCTAGTGTGGGGTAAGGTATTATTAAAAGAAAACTCGAAGACCAGCATTCACCGCTTTAAAGCTGGACAGAATAAACAATGCATCAAACTTCCTAGCAAAGCTTTTCTGTCTGTATTTTTAAAAAAAATCGGCAATTCACTGACGATTTTGCACGAAAAAATACCGTAGGTTCATTTCAGAGGAAATGGATTCCTCCGTTTAAAGAAAAATGTTACAACAATTTTTCCTGTCAGTATCCGGACATGTATAGTATTGCTGCTGTTCCTGGGTTCTAAACTGAGTAGTAGTCGAAAAACAATACTGACAAGTGTTTTGGGATTTTGAATCGTTTTGTTCAAATGATGGAGCTCAAAGTACCTTAATAAAATTGATTTAATGATTTAACTTTGGCATTGCAAAAACGCGACGAGCAATATATTTGCCCTCCTTGGATAAATATAGACCATTTTAGGGTTCCATATTACTACCGTCTGTCTGTCAGCGGGCTGTATCTCATGATCGGTAATAGGCAGGTTAGGTTAAAATTTTCACAGAATATGTATTTCTGTTGCCGCTGTTACGACTAATAATAAAAATAAAATAAAAATGGGGGGGGGGCTCCCTACTACGATGGAACCCTTCATGCGCGTGTCCTTCTCGCACTTGGCCTATTTTTTTTATTTTATGAAAAAAATACGTGACATTTTCAAACACCGTATTTACTGCAAACAATGTCAAGGTCGAAACTCCACCTCAAAATTCCTATATCCGAGAGAACAAAACTAAGTCATAAAGACATAACAACCGAACAGCCTGGTTTTATGTACATAAGCGTGACCCAGACTATTATTTACGAGCACGCAAAAGTTATAAATAACGTCAATGAATCTAGAATGTCTTTCTCGATAGGCTGATGTAACTTGTCTTGTGTATGAAAGTGTATGCTGTAGACACCCATGTATTTTAAGGGCTTTTTAGACTTATGTAACCCACATTCCGTAATAAATAAACAGTATTGATCGACACAAAAGGGATGAATGAAAGGTATGTGGCACAAATGAGAATGCTAAGGTGGTGGTATGTGGTGTAACGCGAATGCATAAAATAAGAAATGAGTACATAGGAGGAACTCTGAAAGTGGTATTGGTGACTGAAAAGTTGTGTTGTGATCGGTTATCGTCGTATGAACATAATATGATGCGGAGGGATGAGGAAGATGTAGTGAGGAAAATTTTGAGTATGAATATCCATTGGACGGCTATAAGTGTAGTGGAAGACCAAGAAACGATGGATGGACTGTGTAAAGAATGTTACGGCTAGAAAGGAGGTGACTGCTGACGAGTAATAGAGTTAGATAGAAGAAGACATGCTGCGCCGACCCCAAATAAATTAACCTGATTGAAAACTAGTAATTGTTAACCACTCAAAAATTTAAACATAAACGTTTATATTAGGTATAATAACACCACAAGCCCTAATAATTTCTGCATTTGACTTTTTCTGTATTCGGCACCATACGCGTGCTGACATACTCACGAATTAAATCTCTTTATTCTGTCGCCAACATACATCACAATATCGGTTTGTTAACGTTCGTGTTTGGCTGCTAGATCAAAGAGCTTGTGCGACAACTCTGAAACATACCAGTCGGTAGTTAGTGTTATTCTGTTGATTGGTATTAAGTAATTAATTGGTTATATTGTTGGTAATTTGACATTTGTTTCCTGTAAGTCATCTTACCTTTGAGTTACATCAAAGAGATTTTCGGAATTGTTTGAAGTGTACTATTCCCGGTATATAGTGTTCTCAGCTATTTTGATATGGAAAGAAAAATTCAAGTGCGAGCAGGGTTTGAACCTGCGACCTTCCAATTCTGTACACCGGACGTCTTAACCAATTAGACCTTCGCTCCCTGCTCACAGCTCTCGAAATTTTTCGTTCCATTAATAACGTCTTACGGTGACGTTGGCGCCATCTATTCTCTTTTGTATTGTGCACCATCATTGTATGGGGATCTGTTGTAACTTACCTATACGTTTTCATGTCAGCACGCATGTTTTCCACGTATGGATAGTTGAGATGTACCTAGATTAGACACACCCACATTACGCCAGTAATTTTTAAGTGCCATGTAACAGTGGGTAAGTCTATTATTGCCGCCAAATTGGCACAATTCTAGATTCCATAACCGTGCTGAAAAACTGAAAACCTCCTGATTTTTCTTTCATGAAAACGGTGTCTATTTTTCTCATGTACATCATAATGGTCGGTGGTATACCGACAAACAAACATAACGAATTCAAACAGTACACAAACATGAATGTGAATTCGCTTATTAAAACGAACAGCTTGTATTGCATACGAACATTTTATTTAAGTACTGCAAAACTAAAACTGCAATGGAGCGTTTGTATTTTACCGTAGAACTACGAATTTGTTCAAAAATTTCGACAACTCCGAACTAATTTTAGAGTTCTGGAGTAATTTTTCGTATAAATAAAATCTCTTTGCTCCATTTGTCGATTGGAGAACATCCTGATAGTAACTCGAAGTAAGTAATTGTATTGAAAAGTTTTCGGGCAGCCATTTGTATTTGTAACCTATCTTCTGAAAGTACTATTTGTATTTTGAAAATATATTGTTTCGAAATTGTTGAAATTGATCCCCGTAGTTTTTGTTTCTAACCAAGAGAAATGGCTTTTTATGATTTGCCGTAAATTTTCAAAAACAATATTTCTTTGTTATCTCCGATTCCCATTCACGGACAAAGTTTCATCGTTTAAAAAATGTTATAACTATGTAGGCAGAATGGCGTGTGATTGAGGAAGCCTATGTCCAGCAGTGGACTACTATAGGCTGATGATGCAGGTTAGGTATCCCAACATAATCGTGCATAAAAATGTGGAAAATGTGGAAGATCTGATTCAATATCAACGTTGCAATGCTGCCAGTCTTCTGGGTAATATTCCCGTAGACAGTGTTGCGAACGAATTTATTGACGCCTTTAAATTCTTTTCTGCTTTTATACATGTGCAGATTAGGTACAGTAGACGCTCAAAAGTGCACTACCATGCTAAAGATTATATTGCTATGAACTGTGCGAGCGCGATACAGCAGTGTGTGTGCGTGTGCGTGTATGAGTGATGTCTCAACATTCCACACATATCACACACTAATGAACTGTCGTCACACTACGCGAAATAGCATTATATTTCTGTTGCATTTAGAATACACTTCATAGTGATGACCTGTTCTTACCATTGCATTGTTAAAATTCGCGTAGTATTAACATGTGTTGGTAGCTGTTTGGGCTGAGCATGGGTTCACGATCAATGAAGTCCAAGTTCGAATCCATGTTATTACAATGTGTGGCTGTTTTTTGTTTCTTTGAAACCTTAATAATATTTGTATTTTAAGCAGAAAGTCGTTAGGTATTTATGTTTATTTATAATGTAGTCATGCTTATTATTTATTTTTTATAAGAAGTTAAATATTAGATAGTTATTGTATTATTATTTAACCTCATTAATTGATTTTTATTTTATCTTTTCGGTGTTGGAAGGTGGAAATAAAAAAATCATGCTGAATGATAACAAAAATGTTTATTCGTTTTATTTATTTATAAAATTAACAAACTTTTACGAGAATTGTGACGTCACATTCCTACCTAGGCAAAAAAAAGTTCTCTTATCACCGTTCATAAGATTTTTTGTTGTATATGTGACTGTTCGTAAATTACCCTAGGCTGATAAAATTTTCGTTTTTCCTAAATCATGCACAAACTAGTATTAATGTCGGCTCCCCCCGAAGGAGGAGAGGCCGTGCCCCTCCGTCCGCACGGCCTTGTAAGACTCGACACCAAACTGGTCATCTTTCCACCGACTACTAAATTGAACTCCAGCCCTGTCCCGACTTTAGAAGCTAGGGGACAGGGAGGGGTACAAGGTGTAGTTATTATTGGGAGGTCACAGTTAAGACATATACATGAATAATATCAAATCCTATAAAACTAAATCAGTAATAAAGTATGAAGCTAATAAGACAAGAGGGCGCAAAGATATATATATGATGAAAGGTTGGTGAAAGGAGACGTTACGCTTGCGCCTAAAAGATTCATTATTTTACAGTTACGTTAATTTGATGATTCCAAAATACTAGTTGCCGATTTGCAAACGCAAACGATTCCATGTTACAACATGGAACCGTTTTACAACGTTTGCTCGGCGTACGTGTACTGTTAGACCTAAGTGCATAGTCCTACTGAGGACATTGCTATGAACTCTAACAGGCCACGTTCCCTAGGCTCCATCTACATATCTTTCCCAATCCTAAGGCAGTGGGTTGTGAGGCCACTGCCATTGAGGAAGACAGGTTTCTAGGTTTTCTACTTATACGCGTACTCACGTTAATAACACCCTTACGGCAGATTACCCCAATTACTGTATTGTAACACAATTTGCACGAGCGTACCGTAGATTCAGTCTGTAGCAGAACATATTGCGACTGTTATTGGTGGACGCCGAAGCGGTTATTCCATCGTCACTTCACATTTCTTTACTCTGCCCCATGTCGTGGTTGCGTGTCTCGCTAAATAGTGTCGATTCAGTAATAGGCCTGTGGCAGCCGGGGTTAGTTTTAACGAGACACAGTCCCTAGCGTTCCTAAGAACGTAGCTATCCAATCAGTTTAGGATACTTGGTGAAGCCTACCCCCGCTCCCTGAAATGTGCGCCAACAATCTCTACGCAATGTTTCTGAGCTAGACCTTTACAGGAAGCAGTATTCATCAGCAACGTTTGGTTGATTTGTACCACAAGTACTAGTCGGCATTATATAACTGAGCAGTATAATTTGTCTTAATAAATTCGTGAATATTACGGTGTTGCCTTCACTACTGAACAATATATTTTATCTTAATTTTAATGTGAATATTACGGTTCGGCCTTTCATGTGTAGTGAGTCAGATAAAAGTCAACTTTCGTCAATAGTCGGGTGTGTTGGTGTATAGTGTGTTTGTCGTATGCATGAAATGTGTGTATAGTGTTGCGAAAGGCGGTCTCCGTCCCTATAACCAAACGCAGATGAAGAATATGTGCCAAGGTTAGGAGTTATTAGGACACATAACACAGGACATAATATTATACATTGTGATGATAAAGCGGCTCTGCCGTCATGCTGAAATAAATAATTATTAACATCGCTGCGTTTCCGCCAAACTGCTACTTAAGCTAGGAGTTAATTATAGTTAACACTTACCACGTGTTCATTGTTCATTGAAGAGGATTAATCCCCGAGCTACTTACAGAGTACTGCACACTTTACCAGTCTCGCCTCCGCTACAGCATCTCCTTCAGGATCTCGTCACAACGTTGTCGTTTAACTAGGCATATAGCTTCTATTTATATTTAAATTATAAAATGCTAATCGCTCTCTTACGACAGTCCTCTGGGACATGTCCATCTTGGTACCAAGATTACGCTAACTACATGAACCTAACCTACTACGTCCTAACCTTTTAACCGTTTTAGACCGACTCTCTGACTTAGCTCGACTCCACGTGTCGACACTTCCTCGACTTAAAACCAACTGCCCCGAATCCACCCAGCTTTCTCCGGCCCAGCCTCCAAAAGCCCACCACGCTTGGCATGTTCCCATACTTTTTAAATCGCCTCTTTTTTGTGCAACCGTCTCAATTGTTTTAAAGGGTCCCGGGCCGCGCGACACCCATGACTGTCCAGCAGATGTGGCGTTAGTATCCTTTAGAAATCAGTAAATTTTTTATCTCTTCTTAAGATTTCTCTAGTCCCTTTCCCATTAAGCGTTTCTAAGTGATGCAATATTTTTTACGATTCAAGGAAGAAAGCTCACTAAATCTTTATTAATTACGGTCACTTGCCAGCCTGTCAAGCCATAAAATAGAAGTTTAATGTGTTTATAAGCGGCCCAAACCGTGGGATGATTTTAAATAAAAATCAATACTAAAATATCTACTTAATAATTAGGAGTACGTGACAGACAGTCACATATACCCACTTAGTCAATTCATAATAAGAATAACATAACACGGAAAGGATATTCTAATAACACAAAAATAATTGTTGATACCCGCTTATTATAGGTATCAGTATTCAGCAGAGTTCATTGAATACTAATATATGAGTTAGACTTTATGAACGTGTTTTGAGATACATTCAATGTGACGTTACATAGCTTAAGTGTTCATTTTCTTGACGAAAAGAATATTGAAACTAAACCCCAATTTAAGATCATTAAATTTAAAATTTATTTCTTAATTTTTTATTTTTTTATTTACGGTTAGGTTAATATTACTAAATATTTAGTTACCCGGTCTACTTATTAAATTAAGTATTATTATTTTTTCGCCATAAATTAAGTCTTCTTTTTGTCAAGACTTGAAAGTCTTCTCCTCAGAAAATACAGTCACCTCCCAGTTAAAATCTAAATAATCTCGAGCAAAACGTAGTCTTTCCTCCCTGTGGTTTTGTGTCAAAAATGGTTTTTAGCTGGCTTCCGATGATGTAAACCTTCAGCATGGACTGCATGGCGAACAGTCTGTAATGTAGTATCCAATTGCTCTGCAAACATTATAGTTGGAATGAAACCATTTGTTTCATATTCTTCCACCATAAAACGTCGCTGAGTCGGGTTAATAAGCGGCGGCCTTTCACTTCTTAGACGACTCTTCAGACTACCTTCTTCCTCAAACCTCTTTACCCAACGGCTAACAGAATTTCTAAAAAAAAAAACAAAATATGATTACACACTTGCAACTAGCAATTTATTTAATAATAAGAAAATCACACACCACAACTATCATCATAATAATTATAATTTTTAAAAATAACTTACACATTTTAAGCCAGTTTCAGTTGAAATTTGAGAAATATTAAGCCCATTTTTACGCAAAGTGACAATATTTGCCCTGTCATCAATACTAATATTAGCTTGCATCTTGAATAAAGACAATCAAACAATACGCTAATCGTAATAATAACACAAACGCTCGAAACAAAGTTCACCAACTAACAACGTCATAACTAACTACTTTGTTCAATCCAGAAGTTTATTTTGTTTCACATTCACCCTCATCTTTTTTGTTAATAATAAGTTCCAACTAATATTTTGAAAAACATATCTCATCGGGTCTAACGTATCATTTATAACTAAAACACAAAAAGTGTAACTGTGTCACTTGGATTCGAACGCAGGCTCCACCGTGTGAGACATTTTATTTTAGCGTTAACCGCTAAGCCAGATAGACACATAATTGTTAGTTTGAAATTAAATATCACTAACCTAATACTCCGTCGCGACATGACAGGCTTGTCACTAAGGCAAATATCATTATATCGCACTCTTTCTGACTAGATAATTATGAAAGAGTGCGATATACGAGATCGTGTATGTGTGCAAAATGTTTGTTATGGAAAAAGGTCGTAAGTGCGACTTGTTTTGATGCGATCGTTTTGTGAAACTGCTATTGCACTTATGGTCTCTACTGTACGTAGGGATTTCGGTGAAGTTTGGCTCACGGGTAGACTTTTCCCCAGTACTGCGGTTTCGTGGGATTCGGGCGAAGAGTTTGTAAAATCTTGCTATACAAAATTTCGCAATACCTTACGATACTTTAACAATATTTAACCAGCTTAACAATCGTGGAAACAGAAAACTTTACAACTTAAAATTATACTCAAAATACAATTTTAGAATACAAATACAGCATTATTTATTCGCTATTACGTTGAATTTATTCACAGCCGCGGCAAGTAATGCTGCAACTAGCACGATTTAAATCTACGTTGCTAGCGAATTGGGTAAGCGGAAACAATAATTCATTTCGATTAACTACTGTTTTTACCACCATTTAAATTCTTTGGAAAATTTAGAGAACGACGTAGTTTACCTACTTTGTAAGATTGAAAGAATTGCAGAATAGAGGAAAAGTGGCCTTGGAGGGGGTAAGTTCAAATTGTAAGTTTAATTAACAAATAATTATAATACACATTTTTTTGGGATACCGGAAAAAAACCGGTTCACATACATGCATCGAAATAGTTTGTCAATCGTTGTATGGTATTTTGTTTCTTTTTTCAAGAATCGGATATGAGATTCTTTAGGAAAGTTGTTAAATATGACGGGGATGTTCACCTCCTCGAAGGATCTTCTTCTTCAATCGGTCCCTCATACTAGGATCGTGATCACTGGACTCGAATGAATCTGCCTCCATCGACTCCGGTCCAAAGGTTATATTGGCCTTCGGTATTGCCAACAATGACCAGTTTTTCAAGGCTGCTATCTCCAATTCGCATTACGTGGCCGAAATAGGTTAAATTACGCTGCAGGCAAATCATATTTAACTTATAATTTAAACTTAAAACACACTTCGATATTTTATAAAATCGCGAATTCCGTGAGCGGCAAGTCGCAAGTCCATCCAGTTATATTTCTTGCCAATTTGTAATTTCAACTGCACCTTGGTTTTTCGAAACCCTAAATTCCTGATCCACTGTTTCCTGCAGATTCGAGCTGTCAAACATTGATTGGCTATTGTAATTGGTTATTAGAAACGAGAAAAGGCAATCAGGTCAGCTGACATTGGATTTGACAAGTAATTACTTACGTTAATGACTTGGTGGTATCTATGTTCCATTTTCCATTGGACTTCTGCATATGTCTTAGAACAGAAAAACTGCGATGGCATACAATAATATTGATGCACAAACTGTATAACTGATATGTTATTTCATCGAGAAAAATGGCGAATTTCTATACAAACTTACTTACGGATGATATTTTTACAAATCCTTCGTTAGTAATTGTCGACTTCTTTATTTAAGAAACTAAGGAAAAACCACGCTTGGCGAGGTTGGTAAGTGGATGGGTCCATTCATTACATAATTATCTAGACTTCTTTGTGCAAAAGCACGTCTAGTTGATGGTCCCCGCTGTCATTTGTTGATCTTTGACAGCCGTAAACGGGGAAGCCAGAGGCCTAAAAGTCTGGCACTTCAAGCACTGGTATTGTCAGATAGGCAGTCGCTTCACGTCAGTACATGGAGCGACTGCCTGTCGTAATAGTACAGTTGCTGGTATTCAGTTGCTTTGGTTAGACTGGAAACCGATCCAACCATAGTTGGGAAAAGGTTAGGCAGATGACGCTGTACTGTTTGTCACACAAATCTCTCTTAAGATTTTCATTGGATAATTAGGTAAGCTTTGAAATCAATCATCAAGTATTTCCATCGAAACTTGGAACGAGTTTCAGTTTCATACGTCGAAACTGGTGCTCAGTACCCAAGTAATTCTATTGGACATGCCAAACTGTGCCAGTCGAGCGGTCATTCTTTGGACATGCCAGGCTCAGTGGCCTTTGTATTGCTATTATGCCAGATTACGGGCTTAATGCAGTGTGATTTTGGGGTTTAATCATTATAGAGAGGAATTTGGTAATAAAAAGTTATTGTTGTTATTAATCTCGCATGTTTAGCGCTGATAGGAAGAGATCCAAGAGATGTATTTCTATTTATTTAATACTTCAAGCACAAAAGTACAGAGGCGGACTTAATGCCAAAGGCATTTTCTACCAGTCAACCTTTGGGTGATGCAGAGACAAGCAGTGGTAGGTGTATATCTGAAAATAGTTTTAATTAATACTAAGATTAGCTACAAGGATATATAAAATAATATAAATATATATCAAAATTTAGATTAATGTAAATAGACGTTTAAACGAATATACTAAAATAAAAACACGAACAATGGGGAAAAAATTACTGTTGTGACTATTTATCAATTAGGTATCGTTTAGTTTTAATGAAAACGGGGAATATCCCAACAGTCCTACACCTACACGTTTAAAAATGTTGCAACACTATCATATATTGGATATAGTTCTTATGAAATAAGCAGCGCCTTTGTGCTCTTCTATCTTAATGTAATGTCCTTTTAAGTATTTTGTGTGTACATTAATAAATAGTTATGACTTATTTCTGAAGCTTAATTGCCTTGACTGCGTACTGGGTATGATTCCCGGGTCGGGGAAATTGTTATTGGGTTTTTCCATCAGAAATTTTCTCAGTAGCTGCCACGGAGCCTGGATTACTACCCGGTTAATGGCAATAGGGTCATCCCCTATTACTTGGGACTGAAACATAACTGGTGAAATGCGGGTGTACTTTAATTGGGTACACCTTGCCTAAACCTTAGGAGATTTCAGACGTCGTGTTATGTTTTTATTTCCAAAACTATTTAGATTTTTTGAATAGCTGTATTTTAATGTCGAAACAATTTAAAGTCAGATTAATCAACAAATAACCATAAAAACTTGCACTAAACAAAGCTAGTATGCGTCGTAAACGGCTAATAAACTGCACAGTTAAAGTCGACAGTTAAATTTAACTGCAGTCGAAGTAACAACAGTAGTTTCCATCATTAGTCGTTACCCCCGGGACTTTAGTCTCGTGAATTTTGTATTGCATGAGATTGTGGGTACTTTAGCCTGTTCCATGGAGTATCTTGGTTTATTATTCGTATGATAAGACAGTGTTATAGGGGTACTTAACAAAACTTTTGCCTTTTCAGAGCTAGGCGATAGAGACAGCCTTTTATGTTCGTGTATTGTCTTTCCCAGAATCTTCAGGGGTGCTACACATAATTTTGTTTTTGTCCTTCGATTGATGTCAAAAATGGACCTAATGATCTTTCTTTATAATCTTTATTAGAACAAAAACACATGACTTTAAAATTTAATTGTGTTCGATAATAGCCACAGTAGTTAGCAACTGTGTCGTAGCCGTAGTAAAAAGTTCTGGAGTGAGAACCGCAAACCGGAAGATGTTACGTTGAACGGCCTCCCACTAGGTGGACTGATGACCTAGTGAAGGTTGCAGGGATCCGCTGGATGCGAGACGCACGTGATCGGTCAATGTGGCGACACTTGGGGGAGGTCTATGTCCAGCAGTGGACGGCTTTCGGCTAAAATGATGAATAATGATGTGTCGTAGCCATTAACGCCCACCTCCAAGACAGACACTACATCAACTTTCTGAGATTAAGAATTAGCTAAGCTAAGCTTACTAGGATTATGGTCAGATTCTTTTAAACAAGCTTGAACTCTTGTATGTGTGGGAGTGGGCGTCAGTGGGTATGAGTGTGGTGTGTGTATGAGTTGGGTAGTTCGGTCGGCACGAGCTAAATGAAAAGCGAATGAATGTAGTGATTGTTTAGGATCCGTTTTGTTGTTGTTCAACAAATTCTCGCAGAATCGAATGCGATAACCCGAACAAGACGTATGGAGCAGCCCTAAGGTGACAAGGTTTTGTCAAAACATCTTGAACTTTCTTCCCAGACATCTAGTTATTAATGAGATTTTTAGACTAAATATAATTAGATAAACATGCTACTTCGTTTGTAAAGTCTGTTAGTGTATGTTTATTGGTATTTAAATTAAATTGGTCCTTATCCTTTGGCTTTAAAGATAATTATTGTGTAGGTGTTAGTTTTGCCTAAAACGGTTTGTCTACTTCATTTGTTTCTGCGTGCTATACAATAATAATAATGTACTTAACATCACGCCCACAGATATATCTGTCATCACGCCTGTAATCCCAGAAGGGTTAGGCAGAGGTGTACCAAATAGTACAACCACATTTCACCAGTGAGGTAAAATAGAACATCAATAGATTTTGGTTTATTTCTTTTTTTATTACATTTTTGTGACGTAAGGAGAATATTAAGCCTATGAGTTGTTGAGTGATTAGGCAGGAATCAGGGTGGGGGAACGGCTTCAAGTCCAGGGTGTGCCAGATGTGCGCTTAGTACTGCTGTTTACATAAGCTCTTGTATACTATCCCTTCCCTTTATTTCATCACTAGCTTTTGCCCGCGGCTTCGCTCGCATTAATTTATAATTTGACAATCAATTCGGGTTGTACCCTGCTTGTAATTCAATCATGATTCTATTATCATAAGAACGTTATTGTTGTTTTTCTCGGTTACAGTACTTTTTTCGGAATGAAAGATACCCTATGTCCGTTTCTGGACACCTGACAACGTATATGCAAAATTTTAAGATGATCGGTTCAGTGGTTTAGGCGTGAAAGGTAACAAACAAACTTACTTTCGCATTTATGATATTAGTTAAGATTGACCTACTACCAACTTAGTAACGGTTGGTTGATTCCAAAAACCAGAATAAACTACATTAATCTTTAACCGAAAGAAATCGCTGGTTAACTTGGCTACTAAAACTACAAAAATATGAAAGGATTTTATAGGAATTCTTGAAATATGATTTGTGTGGTTGAACGAAATTTATGATCTTTAAACCAAGACTATAACTTGCGAACGTGCCTTCAAATAGTCAGTTACATAAAGTAGTATATCGATATCCTTTACTTTGGAACTCTGCCCGTTTTGTAAATGCTTGTAATACTGTAATACTTTGTTAAAATAATGTAACAGAATTTAATAAGTGACCGTAGTCTAGTAAATCTATTAATGCGATAAGAAGACGAAACAATGACGATAGCGTGACGGTTGACAGAAGAGAATGGAAGAAAAAAATGTGCTGCGCACAAGTAACATAGGACGAAGGCTAGAAGAAGATGATGATGATGAAGTAGACAAAACAACACTGTTGCTTTTCCTCCTGACGTTATCTACATATTCAAGTCAAAATAAATATAATTATTTTTGATTAGATTGACAATTCGCATTTTTTAAGGTCGAAATACTATGAGACAGCCTCGTAAAACGTTCACACTTCACTAAATCCTAGTGCTTTAGCTTTGCAGACAAAGTGGCTACATAAACTCTCCAGAAACATATTTGATTAGACACAAACGAAATTGAACCTACCTATGTATATTTATGGTCCTGGGTTCGATTCCCGGGTCGGGCAAATTGTTATTGGGTTTTCAATTAGGAATTTCTCAGCAGCAGCCACGGAGTCTGGATTGGTGCCCGATTGATGGTAATAGGCTCACTCTTATTTCATGGGACTTAAACATAACTGGCAAAATGTGGGTGTACTATTAGGTACACCTCTGCCTAACCCATCGGGGATTACACACGTGATGTTACGTAATGAGTCTATATTTATGCATAGCGTTACACGTAAAATTTATATGTCGCAAACTTAGGTAACTCCCCTGCGGTCATTGATCTGGAACAATCATTTTAGATCTTTCGCACATGTTATGTGCCAAACCATATTTGAACAAAAAAAAATAATAAGTACCTAATTAACTTCAGGAAATAAATTGTTCATCTGTTGCTATTTTCGTTTCTAAAATCAATCATCGACTTCAAAAATCTTAAAACTCAATTATTACATTTTATCCTTTTCTTGTCGCTCCCAATTATTTTAGTTTCAATATCAAAACGGCATGAATTCTTAACGATCTCATTAATATTTGAATACTCAAAAACTTTTGGTGATAAAATATAATTGCTATTATAATAGTTCTTTCATTACTTGTCGAGAAAGTAGTTAAATGTTTTAATTACTTTGGGACCCTTAGAACAGTTAAAAATTAGTTTTGTTACATTTTAATCTTATAATTTCATTCTAAGGAATTTTTCTTTATCTATATCTTAAAAGGAGAAGAATTTCTTGTAAAGTAAAGTTTAGTGGAGTGGATTTTCTTGAAGTAGTAGTTCTTGTAGGAGAAATTCCTAAACTTTTTTAAATAAAACCGTTGCACAACGTTCTTTTAAAAAAAAAATCTGATGGAATTGCTACCTATGTCGCAAAATAAACTTGGAATACTACCTGACTCCTCGTTGCTCTAGTGGTGAGCAGTTCAGCATCAAGTCCGACCGATTCCTGGTGCTTTTTTTTTCCAGCCTGATGTATGGATTTGCACTACTTTGGTAGCAATGGACCCCCTGTTTACTACATGGTACTAAACACAACTGACGGAATATTGGCGTAATATAGGTAGGTACAGTTCTGTTTTACCCTTCGGGAAACGAAGCGTGATTATATGTCTATGTTTGAACAAAAAACTTCTCCTTTCTGACAATAAAAAGTAATTCTTCGTGTTTTAGTTTTAAGCAGTACGAGTGCAACTACAGGCATACGAGATGAAATGGTCTTTAAAATCATCTTTGATTTTGGAGAACTTTCCTTTGATTTCCAACACACCAAACTGATATTCATTTTACTCTAAAACATTAATAATATACGTCACATTTACGTACAAAGCACTTCCATTTCTTCATAGAACACTACAGGGATTTAGTTTTAAGTATATAGGTAAGCTTTATCGAGACGTGATCGACTAACGGAGAAAAGTAATCTCCTACTCAGTCTCAAGGGGCCTGTCGATAAATGTGGCGGTTAGATGGCAATGTACTCTTATTTATTCAGTATTGATAACCATGGAAAATAGAAATATAAACTTCAATATTGAAGTTGCCAAATGTCATGCAGAACAGGTACACACGTCGACGCACTTACAGCCTTTGTCTAATGAGAGGTCAGCTTATACTGGACTTATATATTGCTTAACAAGCTTATACCAATAAGGTCAATGGTCGAGGAATGTACTACGAGAATTAAAGTATAGCCAAATTAAACCGCTAAAGCTTAAAGGAAATAGACAGACAAAAAGTGTCACTTTGACATCTTAGTCCTTGTTTCCTACTAATATTATAAATGCGAAAGTTGTGAGGATGGGTGGATGGTTGTTAGTCTTTCACGCAAAAATCTACTGATCTACTGAACAGATTTGTATGAAATTTAGTATACAGAGAGCTTAATATAACCTGGATACTTTTTATCCTGGTAGTAAGATTTTGTAGGGCAATTACCAAACTCCACGCGGTAAAGCCAGGGACATAGCTAGTTATTAATAATATTCGTATGAATGTGTGAACATTGCAGCCACTTTCAAATATTCTTGACTTCTTCACGATGTGCCTTTTTAGCATTTGCACATAGTACTCTAAATATTTTTAAGTCATCATCATCATATTATAATGAGCCCGGAATCACTTAGTATTTTTGAGTACCGCGTTATAATTGTTAGCCTAGTTTTAAGTATGACTAACTTTTTCTTAAAAATGGTCAAAACAATTTTTCAACTCAGGATTGGAGTCCGTAATAAATTACTTTTCACAAAAAAGAGAACAGAACCCGGCTTTTGCACTACTTGATTGCAAAATTTTCAGTGTAAAAAATTATATAAATTGCCGAGGTAAAATTTTATTAAGCCTGATTATTTAACACCACAAAGGGTATAAACCCAGCAAGCTTGTAATGAAATACAACATACAACGTTCGTACCCAAAAGAAGAATATGAAAGGTGAATAATGTATTAAGTTTTTGATTAAAACTAAAATGTACACCTTCTTTTGTTCAGGGGATGTTTGTTTAGGGTGAAACAAGAATTTTTTGGGTTCGATATTACTAAATTATTTAAATCATTTTTATATAACCTTTAAACAATCTAGATTCAGGCCCGCGTACACCAGAAATTAATAAACTTACTACTTGTACAGTTTAGCGAATATAAAACTTTTTTTCAGTCAATTGATTTAGAATTACATAGAGAGGTGACATTTCTTACAAGTTTGGCGTAAAAAAATAATACTATGTCCGGAGCTTCATCTAGTGTTTTTTCCTTAACGTTTGGCCGAGATTTAAATTACTTCTGTTATACTGCGAGCCTGAGTATAGTGCAGTATTTCATTTTACAGAGAGGAAGGGGCACAGAGGTATGTAGGGGTATTTATGTAATTTCAGGTTACCCATAGCTTTGATAGTCTAGTGGTGTAACCGTCGGATTACCAAGTCGTAGGATTCGAGTTGAAACCCAAAACACTCACTTCTGAATTTCTGGATTCATGTGCGGATTACATAATTATCACTTGCTTCGGTGAAGGAAAACATCGTGAGGAAACCAGCAAGCATGAGAGATAATTTTAGACGGCATGTAAAACCAATTCAGAGGCCCATGGGCGGCATAAAAACTCTGACACAGGTTAGGCACTCATCACACGATAAAGAAAGAGGGTACCCATTTTCACGACGACATAGGTAAGCGTTGCCTAACCTTGCAGATCGACCCGTACCACTGTTATTGCTTAACTACAAGCTCAACCGAAAAATAACTAGAGTAAGCTATTGCAAAAACAGCACGTTAATCATAATTCAGAACACAGCTAAGCATTCTACGAATTAGAAATGAAAATACGCGAGCATATTACGTTGGAACGTGCCCGCTTCAATAAGTGAATTTAATTTGTTTCGGCGTTTATTCTGACAGGTGAATTTATGTGTTTACATAATTTATAACAGTAAATAGGCTTACATTTTGTGAATATGGGCTGCCTTATAAACAGCTACGTCGAACGATCTCATTGATTATGAATGTTTAATATTATTAGCTTCGTTATTTTGAAGCTTGTTAAATGTAACGCAGAATATTCGTAGACGATTTTTGAGGAATTAAGAGATAGAGAGTGTGAGGAATTTAGGGATTATAAATGAGAATGTTAACAGCGTATGTCGTGTATTAAAACGTACGACAACAACATTATAAAAGGTGTGTAAAAGGAGACTTAACGAAGCTAAGATTCACTTAGGTCATTTTGACTGTTTTGTGTACTTGGACCGTACTTGGGAGATATTGAAGGTCAGCGGTTATACTTTTTATCACGATGTTTCAGTATAAGCTGTATCTATAGCGCTACTAAGGGTAACCCACTAGATATAGCTTATTTTTCACAAATTTATCACACTACATAAATAAAAGACGTTTTCCAGTAGATATTTTTCTACAATATTACTTAGTTTGATGTAGTACATTATGCATAGAAAACGGCTATGAGATAAGTCTTTTAACACTCTGTATAAGTTATCTGTATAGTTTAAAATCTGTAGTATCCAGGTCTAAATATGACACACGGCTTTGCCATACAAAATTTTGCATAAACACAAACCTAGCATCACTGGTACCCCACCTGCTCATTCGTCGTCCCCGCTCACAGCAGCACGCCGTACATCCCCAAAAGCCCGGCACACCCCAGGGTGTGTTACGTTTAACTAAAGTTTGACGGCTCGCAAAAAGAACTGCTGCATAGGGACTGGAATAACGCTTTGTTTTCGAACTGTGTAGCTATGTAATGGTGGCTAAGTTTTTTTTTTTGGATGCCTGTTCTTTTCAGTATGTACGTGTATAAAATGGCCTGCGTCCCAGCAGTGGGAACATTAATAGGCTGATTATGCTTATGCTTACGTGTATAAAATATTTCCACTACTTGCTGTGCCCCGCGGTTTTACCCGCCGCTTCTGACTTGTTTTCTTTTTGCGTAGCGTGATGTTATATAGTCTAAAGAATAGCCTTTCTCTATAAATGGGCTATCCAACACTAAAAAAATTTTTCAATTCGAACCAGTAGTTCTTGAGATTAGCGCGTTCAACCAAACAAACAAACTCTTCGACTTTATAATATTACCTTCTTTTATAACATTTGTGTATGCATGTAGAAGGCTATAAGAGTAGAGGAAGACCAAAGGATGATGGTCAGTGGGAAGGATGATACGGCTAAAAAAGAAGTGACTGCTGAAATGACAAGTAATAGAGAACTATGGAAGAAGAAGTCATGCTGCGCCGACTCCAAATAAGTTGGGTTAAGGGCAGAAGAATAATGACCTTCTTTTATAACAACTGTAATGGGCGTCTTACATAATTGCCGAAACTATACACTTCTGTGAACTCTCTTCGAAATTAAGCCGTGATGATAATTTTTATGCTATCCCGTTCTCTCTCCTATCCCTTGAGCCATAAACGGTTCAGGGTCATTTCGTTGACTGTGAATAAGACAAATACCATTATTTACATTTTTAATTACTCATCAGTCATTCACAAGTCGCACAGACATTCCAGACGCACTACCAAGTACTTCTTCCATTCGTCCGTGAGTGCACCACAGAACTTTGGCTTAGGCTTCGGCATTTTCGATAGTGCGCGGTGTGAACCGAAGTATAAAATTCAAATTCAAATTCAAATTAATTTATTATTAACTTACACAACAGAATACTGACAGGTTTAACAGCGGGTCCCAAACTAGGCATAGCCTGTATCTTGGTGACCCAGACAATATACAAGGTTAAAAAAAATTACAATGTTCTGCTAGCGCAAGAAAAATAGCTTACATTAAATTAGCAAAACGTGATTAAAGAAATATATAACAAACAAAAAAAAAAAAAACGAATAATTAATTACATTGAAAATAAATTAAATTAATAAGAAAAATGTGACTGCAGAAGGAAAATTTAAAATAAGGCAATAATTTATAACATTGAAAAAAATAAAACATGGGTAAATACAAAAAAAAAACAGTGAAGTGAGTGTGTGGGTGTGGGGTGAGTGAGTGTGTGTGAGTGATTGTGAGGGTATGTAATGCATCTTAGTGTGTGTGGGTACTGGGTATTAACTAGAGCTACAAAGTAAACCTTCTGTTTCCTCATAAGTCCGGCCCAGCAACCATTCTTTTAATTTAATTTTGGCCTCATAGTAGTTGTTGGGTACACAGATAGTTTTGCTAACAGCATTAAATACTCTTATGGGAAAGTATGACGAAAGCCGAAACGAAAAAACGAAAAAGAGGTGAAACAATGCTCGGCTCGCTCACTCGCTAGCCAGCTGGCGGAGCCCGATGTGGCCTGCGCTTAAGAGAGTGTTGAGCGCGCACAGTGTGCGATCCCTCGAGACTGGAACCAGACTCGAGCGGCAGTTCGACCCCTAGGTACGACGAACAATCTGTGTCTTCTATCCCGGCTATACATTATCGAGCACAAAGATCAGGAATAGTTTTTTTTTTTTTTATGAAGTATCTCGTGGGTATCCTACACAAATATCAGCATTTAGTACTACCATTCTAAGTTCTATTACTCACACAACGAGAACGTTTCCATCCCCCTCTCGTTTACGACATTCTACTCAATCCTCGATTATTATTAATCCACCCATTAGATTCTAAACCACGAATGTTTTCCAAGTTACAGCCGGCCATCTTAAATTTATTTATTATTTAAATGTTCGAAAACATCTTCATGAACTTGAGCGAAGTTTTTAGCGACAAAGAATCATTTAAGCCTCTGCTGAGTGTTTTAGTTAAGGGGAAGAAGTGAGGGTTAAAAATAATAATTAATCAGGGATGTGCTTGGACTAAGATCTTTACTTGTTTTTTTTTAATAATTCAGTGTAACGACTTATTTATGTTAACAGTAAATAAAACCTCGAAGAGCACTAAAAACATCAAGTAATCCAGAGGGTCTGGATACTATGTCTTTCTGGTATACATAACTATAACCGAGGAGTCAATATTATACACACCATGTATATTATTCACGAAGAAACGGTCCATTCACGAAGTCGTCAACCAAGCATTCTGTACATTAAGTAACGACTTTTTTTTATGTGAAAATTACGTTTTACGGTAGGACTCAATGTGACACACTCAAAACATTGTGCTGATGGATGCATTAAGTAATTCAGGAATGTATTTTTAGTGAAGTTTAAAAAAAAATCGGAAAGAGTTGATACTTTGACCTCTAATTTCTTCGTAACTAGATGGTTCCCACGTATGGTCCAGAACAAGTATCACCCAGTACTAACTAGGTTGTGGAGGCCAGATAGGCAGTCACTCCGTGTAAAATACTGGTATTCAGCTGCATCCGGTTAGACTGGATGCCAACCGCAACATAGTTGGGAAAAGGCTAGGCAGATATAGATTCACACACCAAAGATGTCTCGTCTTGATGTCACTACTACGTCTGGCAAAGGACTTACTGTCACCATAACCCTCTCTAAAATCATAAATCCTTTCTCAAGCTAACTATTATTACTTCCGTCACCTGGTCCTAAGGTACTAAGGTACGCTCGCAGCAATTCAGCTGCCGGAACCTACGTCCCACTGCTCATACATCATCTTTACCAACTTCCGGTGGTACATTAGAGGGCTTCGTACCTTCGAGTTTCTCTTTAAGAGGAATGTGGTAAGGAAGCTCAGGATAGTAAAAATTTCTTACGTTTTTTTTTTATAATTTAAAGATCAGTATTAGGTTGTATAGTATTAATATTAAATATGTGAAAGTTAGTTTTGTTTATTTGTCTGTCATGCTTTCTTGACAGACAGCTCATCATAATTCGAATATTTTTTGTACCTAGATGGGCCATGTCCTGGATTAGGACATAGTATCGAAGCGAAGCTGCAGACAAAAGCTAGTGATAATATGTTTTGTGTCCTTTAACAAATGTGCATTTTTAGAATTATAATCAAGAATTATCAATTATTACTACTCTCGAAGCCTCAAATGTAAAATGAGTTGTTATTTTGTATGTGTTATATGTTATATTCATGATTGTTATGTCGATACTATTATTTATATTTTTATGGAATAAAAATATATGTCAGATATGTCAAGATTTATTCCTTTAGGCTCGTACATCATGTGGGCAGACGATGGCGATGCTATGAAAATGCACTGGGTGCGATACATTGTTTCTAGCATACTAACAAATTACTTGAGATTAGAACTTAAGACAATAACACGGGGCACAATGAATCGGGTACAATTCCAAGACGTCTCAACTCCACTGCGATCAGACATTGACTAACGCCCTCGCCTCGAACTGAACATCAGGGCTCTGTAGAAGCAGGGTAGACTTGTAACTAGGTCGCGTGACGTCACCACCGGCGCACTTGCGATTCATTGTATGTCCATACTAACGACCGGATCCGACATTATATTTGTAATTGACTCATATAATTTTTACCTAACACCTAATTAATGAACTGAAAATTGCCAACAAAATGAGAAGATTTAAGTTTCGCGGCCTACCTTAACGCTTTCGCCTTAAAGGGCCATTTATTTACCGGCCTAAAACCGTTGACAATAGCATCGCATATTCATGACGCTATCCATTGTTGCCTTTATGAATAAGGAGGGAATTTATGCCTAAATAGTCAAGTTATCGAGTCTGGCTTGTAATGAAGTACGTCAGTTATTTTTGAGTTTATGACAAGTGAATGGGACTGACTTGCAATTTAGTATCATTTTCTGTTGCACTTGTGTAGTCTTCATAACATCACGCCTATAAAGTCTGTGTGTCAAAGGGTTAGGCAGACGTGTACTAATAGTACAGCCACATTTGGCCAGCTCATTTGAGTGTCATGTAGTAAGGAACGAGCCTATTGCCAGCACTCCGTGGCTGCTACTGAGAAATTCCTGGTGTAAAAACCCAATAACACTTTGCCCGACGCGGGAATCGAACACAGGACCTCATGCTCAGCAGTCGCGCTTGTTACCACTACACCAACGAGGCAGTCGTGTCGTGCATAGCCTAGTTTATATAATTAAAGTAATTAACTCAAATACTTTATTGATTAGTTCATTCCTTTCGCATCTTAAGAAAAATAAGTCTCAAAGAATGGTCAAAGGTCAATCTTTCTAGAAGAAACAGTACAACAACAAAGCCAGGCCGAATGATTATATAGCTCTGAACCACACAATATCTTTTCCTTTCCCTTGCAAACATCGTCAGCGACAATAAAAACAAAGTTAGACCTCAAACGACCTTCTATTTAAGTATTAACCCTAAAAAAAGAACAAAAACTTCGACCTCTGCCCACAAAATTTCAACATTAAGTTACTTCTTGCTACCACAAAATTCACGGTTCTACGGTCTACCCTACAGTCGGGTTATTACTACAAAATAAATACGCTTCCCACCGGCCCCTAATTATGTTTACTGCAAAGCCGAAAAGGTAGTCCGAGGACAGAGAATAAACTCATTAATTTATGTACGAACTGATTACAGGGGGTTGTTGTAAAAATATTAGCGTTACGTCAGGTTTGTAAGTTATTAATTTTTAAGTGGATTGGTATGTTTGCGGCATTGCAATATTTGATAATAGAGTAATGCATTTTGACGCCACGGTTGGTGCTGTGGCTGAGCGATTGACTGGTGAGCTGCCTGTCGCAAGTTCGATCCCCGCACGGGACAAATATTTGTATGGCCTACAGATAGTTGTTCCGGGTCTGACTGTTTGTGTAAGTGAGTTTTTAAACGTTTGTAAACGTTGGGTACGTTTACAAACATTTACGATCATTTTTTTCGAAACATGAGAAATTCATAGTGTGAGGTAACGTCTAAAAAAATTATAACAATAGTTTCCGTTTTTGGAAAATGTACATTCTATGGTTTGTCCCTTGAACTTAATTTGTAATATAAATAAACAAACATCGTCTAACATCAAAATTGCTTAAGTGCATTATATATTGAATTTTACAATAAGGAAAATTCTCGACTGAAAGTATTAAAAAAAGAAGACAATGTTCTTTCACCCCAGCTCTACTTAAAATCTCAAAATTGATTTAAAAAATAATTACAACGTAAGTAACGTCTTAAGTTCAAAGCTCCCAATACACTTTTATGACACGATTGCCTGCTGCCCGATATTTCCTCCTCCAAAACAACCATCCAATCCATCCCCCATAAAAAAATAATCAATACAATTTGCGTCAATAGATATTTATGTTCCGAATAAAAATCGACCAAGTCCCAGTCGGACTCATATATGAAGGGTTCCGTACCATAGTATTACGATCTGGTAAATAAACGACGAAAAAAGACTCGTTTCTTGTAAAGAATATAAAAATAAAATAAAGGTAAAAATCAAATGTTATAGCGGCCATAATACACACTCTGAGAACAAGAATCTCATTAATGTTCATACGATATAACCCTGTGACAGACGGACAGACAGGGGAGCCAATAATATTAGGGTCTTGTTGCCACCCTTTTGTTACGGAACCCTAAAAACCAGCCTTGAAAATTGATCCAGTTTACTTTGCCGAAATAAATCCACCGGATCGGGTCGAGCCTTAATGGACAGACAGTCAGATCGATCGTTGTGAGCTTATACAGTGTTTTTATATCGTTTCCCTTTTAGTTATTCTAATTTGTAGTAGGTTTTTATGTTGATATCTGATTTATTGGCTGATTGATTATATTTCGTTTAAAGCTTTCTTTGAGTGCTGGAGTAAGTTTATGGTGAAACACTCAGAAGTAAAATTTATGATGAAATAGAAAAGAATTAAAGGAAGATAAGATACCTGCCAATAGAATTAAAAAAATCAAGTGCAAACTATCAGCAATAATCTTACTCATACTTACATATCTTCCTACTATTTTGTATGCGTTTGTAAAGATGCATATGGACGTTTGTTACGCAAAAACAACTTAATGAATTTAGATGAAATTTGGCACACGGATAGATTATAACCTGTATTAACACATAGGATACTTTTTATTCCGGTAGCACGACGCCGTGGAACAGTTACCAAACTTCATGAAGAGCAAAGCCGTGGGCATTAGATTGTTATTGAATACTATGATGTCGTGGTCCTTTGTGAACTTCAGCCACTGGTCTTGTCATTCATAACCATTTTGTCAATCAATCAACATAACATAACATCACGCCTGTAATCCCCGAAGGGTTATACATTGGTTTACCTAATAGTAAACCCACATTTCGCCAGTTACGTCCCATCTAGTCTGACCCAACCGCCTTTTTAAGGTCGTCGTAACAATTTGTAATTTATTTATATTACGAATGAAGCACACAACCTCTCTCTCTCGCCAGTCGGTGGAGTAAGGGCTGACTAAAAGCACTGAGTTCATTATTCCTATTTAGGTACTTAAGTGTGAAAGGTTTTATGTAAATCACTGGAGTAGGCTTTTATTTATCGATCTAGCGATAAAACAAAAGGGATGTACGCGTTCTTGTGTATGGATGTATTTAGAGTGAAATATGGCTACGAACATTCTATTGTCCTTGTGTAAGAAAGCAAATAAAAAATGGCTTCAAAAGACACACAATGGGTAGTAAGCTAATGTATTTATAAAAAATGGTAGACAATTTTATAAAAGCAAGTAAACCGTTTCTTTAGTATCAATGGTCTTTATCAAAACAGGTTGAAGACATCTGAAGTAACTAACCCATCAAAAAGGCCCCTTCACAACCTCGGGCGATCCAACTTATTGTCAACCGCTCAGTATGGCTTTAGACGAAATAGATCCACCTCTAATGCTGTCCTGGATCTTACTAACCATATAGTCAAAAACCTAGACGAAAAGAAAAAGGTCCTCACTATCTTTCTAGATCTGGCTAAGGCGTTTGACACAGTTTCTACTCCCCTCCTACTTCATAAGCTGGAAAAAATTGGCGTGAGAGGTGAATCTATTCTGAGGGACTATCTACATAACCGAACCCAATGTGTAAAAATTAATAATTATTTGAGTGATGAGCTGCCAATAACATATGGAGTTCCGCAGGGGAGTGTGATCGGGCCGACTCTTTTCCTCGTATACCTAAACGACCTATGCCAGATTAAGTTAAATGACACCAAGATAACGGCGTTCGCAGACGACACTGCACTTTCATTTGTTGGTGACACATGGCCAGAAGTCTTTAAGAAAGCTCAATATGGTTTTAATATAATTAAGGAATGGTTGGCTAAAAACTCACTAACACTCAATACTGACAAAACCAACTATATGACTTTCTCACTCCGTCAAACCACCCAACCTCCACTCTCCCTGTACCTTGTCGCCCATTCGTGCTCTGTTCCCGACGACCAGATCTGTAACTGTCCCAAATTAGCTCAAGTGACCAATACCAAATATCTTGGCGTAACTCTAGACAATGGTCTTTCTTTCTCACTCCACATTGAGTTATTACAGAATAGAGTTAGGAAACTAATTTATATTTTTAAAACCCTACGTCACGTAGCTGATGCATGATTGTTAAGGCAGGTCTATTTTGCACTTTGCCAATCGTTACTGAGTTATTGCATATCGACCTGGGGAGGTGCGCCAAAAACAAGGTTATTAAAATTAGAAAGAGCGCAAAGAGCTATCTTAAAAGTGAGCAACTTTAAAAATTATATGTTTCCTACTGCCGAACTTTATAAAAGTTGTCAAGTGTTGACTGTGAGGCAACTTTTCATAGCAAAAACTGTCCTAATTCAGCATTCTGCGACCCCATACAAAAAAATCTCCAAAAGGCGTAAAGACATAGTTTGTGTAACTAGGAAAAGTAACCTTACCCATTCCATTAGGTTCAATTATTTTCTTGCACCTACATTGTACAACAAATTGAATAAAATACTCCCGATTTACCAACTATCTAGCCGCGATTGTAAAAACCTAATAACTAAATGGCTTCAAGGACTGACCTACCAAGAGACGGAAAACGTCTTAAGTACAATGTCGTAGTATAATTACATACACAAATACACACAGAAACACACACACACACAGACACACACACACACACACATATCTAAACGCAATTACACCCACACTTACACATCTCTATTAAAAATCTCGCTCACACGCGCATGCATACAAAGAAAATTTTCCTTTAGTTTTTAATTTCTACTTTATTTTTATCTTTTGTTTTCTCGCATTGTTAATAAAATCTAGATTGCATAAAAAAAACTTTGAATCTCGTGTGAAATTGTCTTAAAATTTTATAGGGAAAAGGGACTGGTATCTTTAACACAGGTTACTCTGTAATCTAGCTAAGATGCCAGTTGCGATCCGTACTGTGACTATAAAACCACGATCACTGTTATTTTTGTAACTATCTAATCTTAAGGTTTTATACTGTGAGAACAAATAAAGCTTTATTATTATTATTATTATTATTTATATTACGAATGAAGCACACAACCTCTCTCTCTCGCCAGTCGGTGGAGTAAGGGCTGACTAAAAGCACTGAGTTCATTATTCCTATTTAGGTACTTAAGTGTGAAAGGTTTTATGTAAATCACTGGAGTAGGCTTTGATTTATCGATCTAGCGATAAAACAAAAGGGATGTACACGTTCTTGTGTATGGATGTATTTAGAGTGAAATATGGCTACGAACATTCTATTGTCCTTGTGTAAGAAAGCAAATAAAAAATGGCTTCAAAAGACACACAATGGGTAGTAAGCTAATGTATTTATAAAAAATGGTAGACAATTTTATAAAAGCAAGTAAACCGTTTCTTTAGTATCAATGGTCTTTATCAAAACAGGTTGAAGACATCTGAAGTAACTAACCCATCAAAAAGGCCCCTTCACAACCTCGGGCGATCCAACTTGCGCCAAGCGACACGCACGTGCTTCTCTTGTTTCCTTCGCATGAAGACCGTATCTTCGAAAGTCACGTAGTTGTGACTCGCAGTTCTAAGGGTACGTGTAGGTGCATATACGCGCGCCTGTTGCCTCACGCCCAACTCGTACGGGCGTCGTATAGGCGCGAGCCGTGAAAGATAAACCCACCGGTTCAAGCGAACACGCTGGTGTTAGCGCGTGTACGCGCGTTCGATTATTGAAGAGCAAAATGTGGCGGGCTTCTACCGTGCGTAAGCCGATACCAGCCCATAGCTTGACTACTGTCACTTCGCAAGTCACGTATAATCAAATCGCTTTAACTAGGCAAAACAATTGAATGTGAACTTGTAGCAAAAACTCGCAATTGTTAAGGCGAGGTTACCCCGAGCGCCGTATGCATCAATCGCTTACCCCAGCCCCCGCACAGAGAGGCGATACGTAACAAATTACGCGGCGCGAAAACGCGGGCGCTTAGCGCACTGGTCAAGAGTTCACGAACTCGGATAGGTACTAAGTTGCGTTACAGGGTAGAGCGATGCAGTAAAACAACTTGAATTGATATGTATAAGTTCACTTTGTTTTATTTTATAGAAAGTATTGGTTATAGATAGATTAGGAACCTACTACGTATTCTATGAACGTGAACCTAATTACTAACAATTAAAATAAGTAGATATAATTAAAAATAAGAAGGTATACTTATTTATTTTTGTGAATAAGGTGAATTTAAAATCTGACTGACACTAAGATCATGAATACGGGTATGATTCAAAACTGCACGCCACGCGCCATTCGGTTTTAAAAAAAAATATGCTTTACTTTTTTTTCGGTTTTGTTGTCATGGGTTTCGTTTTCGTGGTTTTTGGGGTCGCTGATAACTAAAATTAGGCCAAAATGAAAATCCAAGATGGCGGCGACGAAAATTTTCGATTTTTTCTTCATGAGTGTCATTTTCGTGGTTTTTGGGGTCGCTGATAACGAAACTGAGGTCAAAATGAAAATCCAAGCTGGCGCCGACGAAAATTTTCGGTATTTTCGTCATGGGTGTCATTTTCATGGTTTTCGTGGTCGCTGATAACGAATTTTTGGTCAAAATTAAAATTCAAGATGGCCCCAATGAAAATTTTAGCTTTGTCGTCATGGGTGTCATTTTCATGGTTTTCGTGGTCGCTGATAACGAAAATTTGGTCAAAATTAAAATTCAAGATGGCGCCAATGAAAATTTTAGCTTTGTCGTCATGGGTGTCATTTTCGTGGTTTTCGGAGTCGCTGATAACGAAAATGAGTACAAAATGAAAATCCAAGATGGCGCCAACAAAAATTGTTGGTTTTTTCGTCATGGGTGTCATTTTCATGGTTTTCGGGGTCGCTAATAACGAAAATGAGGTCAAAATGAAAATTCGATAACACCAAAAAATATTTTTTTGTTTTTACGTCATGGGTATCATTTTCATGTTTTCGGGGTCACTGATAACGCAAAATAAGTTCAAATTAAACAGAAACAAAAAAAATTTTTGTTGGCGCTATCTTGAATTTTCATTTTGTCCTCATTTTCGTTATCAGCGGCCCCGTAAACCATGAAAATGATACCCATGACGACTAAACCGAAAATTTTCATTGGCGCCATCTTGAATTTTAATTTTGACCTAATTTTCATTATCAGCGACCCAGAAAACCATGAAAATGACACCCATGACGAAAAAACCCGAAAATTTTCGTCGGTGCCATCTTGGATTTTCATTTTGTCCTCATTTTCGTTATCAGCGACCCTAAAAACAACGAAACCGACACCCATGACGAAAAAAAACAGAAAATTTTCGTCGGCGCCATGTTGGATTTTCATTTTCGCCTCATTTTCGTTATCAGCGACCCCGAAAACCATGAAAATGACACCCATGACGATAAAACCAAAAATTTTTGTCGGCGCCATCTTGGATTTTCATTTTGTCCTCATTTTCGTTATCAGCGGCCCCGAAAACCATGAAAATGACACCCATGACGACAAAACCAAAAATTTTCATTGGTGCCATCTTGAATTTTAATTTTGACCTAATTTTCGTTATCAGCGACCCCGAAAACCATGAAAATGACACCCATGACGATAAAACTAAAAATTTTTGTCGGCGCCATCTTGGATTTTCATTTTGTCCTCATTTTCGTTATCAGCGGCCCCGTAAACCATGAAAATGATACCCATGAAGACTAAACCGAAAATTTTCATTACCGCCATCTTGAATTTTAATTTTGACCTAATTTTCGTTATCAGCGACCCAGAAAACCATGAAAATGACACCCATGACGAAAAAACCCAAAAATTTTTGTCGGCGCCATCTTGGATTTTCATTTTGTCCTCATTTTCGTTATCAGCGGCCCCGTAAACCATGAAAATGATACCCATGACGACTAAACCGAAAATTTTCGTCGGCGCCATCTTGGATTTTCATTTTGTCCTCATTTTCGTTATCAGCGACACTAAAAACAACGAAACCGACACCCATGACGAAAAAACCCGAAAATTTTCGTCGGCGCCATCTTGGATTTTCATTTTGTCCTCATTTTCGTTATCAGCGACACTAAAAACAACGAAACCAACACCCATGACGAAAAAAAACAGAAAATTTTCGTCGGCGCCATGTTGGATTTTCATTTTCGCCTCATTTTCGTTATCAGCGACCCCGAAAACCATGAAAATGACACCCATGACGACAAAGCTGAAAATTTTAATTGGCGCCATCTTGAATTTTAATTTTGACCTCATTTTCGTTATCAGCGACCCCGAAAACCATGAAAATGACACCCATGACGACAAAACCAAAAATTTTTGTCGACGCCATCTTGGATTTTCATTTTGTCCTCATTTTCGTTATCAGCGGCCCCGAAAACCATGAAAATGACACCCATGACGACAAAACCGAAAATTTTCATTGGCGCCATCTTGAATTTTAATTTTGACCTCATTTTCGTTATCAGCGACCCCGAAAACCATGAAAATGACATCCATAACGACAAAACCAAAAATTTTTGTCGGCGCCATCTTGGATTTTCATTTTGACCTCATTTTCGTTATCAGCGGCCCCGAAAACCATGAAAATGACACCCATGACGACAAAACCGAAAATTTTCATTGGCGCCATCTTGAATTTTAATTTTGACCTTATTTTCGTTATCAGCGACCCCGAAAACCTTGAAAATGACACCCATGGCGAAAAAACCGAAAAAAAGTAAAGCATAAAATGCAGAGGAAGTAAAATAAAAAAAAAATTAAAGTGATTTTATCTTTAAAATGTAAATAAGTCAACAAAATAAAAAAACTAGTAGGTACACACGGCGGCACATGAAGCTGTCATTTCCAGTATAAATTGGCCTCGCTTTGTATAGATTTCCTATACAATGAGAGATCGGCATAAACTGGTTTTCGACAGCTTGATCGGTCGTCGTGCGTACATAATACAATATCGACCATTACTCATTCTATCTCGTTCTCCCCTACATACTTTCTTTTTCTGCCCATGTCGAACTCGATAATCTTCGGCTTACCGGGCTCTCTACAAAACTTTTTTAGAACTCCTTACAAAAAAAAAATATTGGAATAAAATTAAATGTTTTGATTTTAGTAGGCCAGTTACAGGCAGTTTTGAATTGTCGAAAAAAAGATAATAAAATGAAGCTACAGTCCCATTCAAAAGGCATAATAACTGTGAAAGTACTGTAGTTGCCCATTCCAAAGTTACCGAAATTTATAAATAATATTGCGAAATCATAAATAGCGACTTTTGCAACGACACAATAAAGTTCAATTCAGGCCGCGCAGCGCTAATTATCTACAGTTATATTCTCCTAGAAGCTGCCTCTCTTTCTAATGCGTAACTCTTATCTTATACCTTCTGACTACGTTCCCTATTAGGTACCTACTGTACTTTTGTGAACAAATGACATTTCAAATAAACCTAGGCTCGGTGTTTACTAAGTATTATTTTTTACAAACTATTTTTGGCTCAGTTCGTAACAGAACTTAGCGGGGGTGGGGTGGCGGGTTCGAAAAATTGGCACACGTCCGACCTCCAACGCGTTCCGCTCGGGACTGAAGCACGCGATGCGAGTATGAAATGATGAAAACAGCACATTTTGGAAATGGTGGTATAGGTTTTTTTAATATTTTAAATTATGATCGCCGTGTACTGTCACATTTTTTACGACCTTTATAATGGTATAAGTTTTATTGTTAAAAACCTAATATACGTAACTCAAATGAAGTAATATTAAAAACCATCATTTAGACTTGTCTTTGCGATTTAATTGGATGCAACAAAGTGCAAGTAATCGTGTATCGCTGTGCCGAAATATCTAGATCGAAGTGTGAAATATGTAAAATTTTTTTTTCAGAATTTAAATCCGTGCCATATAGGAATAAAGCACAATACAAAACGACGTTTATCTGGATAACCTCGCCTTAACGATATTTATCGCTAAGCGTGAATAGGAGCTGTATTATGATACGCGTGCGATAAGATGTATAGCAACAGTTTTAATATGGTAGCGATAGCTACAATTGCAAGTTTTTGGTACAAGGGCATATTCAATTGTTTTACCTACTTAAAGCGATTTGACTAATACTTTGAAATTTTCTTCTAGTCGCAAAACGTACGGTCCTTTGAGCGTGCCCAAGAGGTAAAGCAAACTTTATCAATCAGTATCGGTAAATATGAAGAGTCGGTACTAGGAACCTATTTATTAATAGCCGAAAAAAAAATAATCATCATAATCTTCCTGTCCTTGTCCCATTATACTCCCCTGTCAGACGTCATGGAAAAATAGTAAATGACATAAAATAATTTAAACCTGTTTGATATTAAACATTGGTCGATTTACAACGCCAGACTTCACTCAGTTTCATCGTGCACGTTAATTCTGCGTAAAACATTGTTCAATCGATTATAAACTTTTAATTGAACCCTGACGGAACAATAATAAATAATAACGGGAAATTCGCATTTAGTATTAAAGTTTACTGAAATTCAGGCCGACATTATGTATTACGTGGGTAATGAATGAGTGAATAAATGTTACGGCAGTGTGAATGTGAAACTTTTTGATGATTTTATTGCAGGTAATCTGTCAGTAACAATTAAACGTATCTGTATTTTATTCATTCCTCCTTTGTTTATTTATTTATTTGCTAACATGTAAAACACTGGTTAGTAAGCATGCATTAAAAAAATATTAAAAAGTTAAAAAAGTTTAGTTATCGCAAACGCTAGTGCTGAGCATGTGGTCCCTGGTTTGATTCCCAGGTTGGTCAAAGTGGCATTGGGATTAAAAATCACGGATTTCTCAGTAACAGCTGCGGTGTCTGGATTTGTGCCCAATTGATGGCATAGGTTCACCCCTATAACATAGGACCTAAACATGACTGGCAAAATGTGGGTATATTGCCTAACCTTTCGGGGATTGTAGCCTTCATGTTATAGGTGCGAGTGTTCTATATATCAAAGAACAAACACTAAAATATCAAACTTCGAACAGGAAAAATAGAAGATCGCTAGAAAGTAGTAAGTACTATCTACGAAAGCTATCTAAGCACAGATCTATTCCACTAAACTTCACCGATACGAGCAAAATGCTATGATTTCACTAATACAGTACTTATAAGTTCTGCAATAATAACAACGACGTGCAGTCTATTAAAAAGTTTAAATTGAACGGTGCGATGGGAGTAATTAAAAATAATAGCCCCAGAGCGGGTAAAGTGTGTGTGTGTTTTATTGATTCAGTTGTTTTGCTTTCTGAGTTCGTGATTCGGTGGGAATAAAGCATTTTTGTTTCAGTTTGTGTTTTATTGCTTACTGTTTCAATGTCGATTATATTATTATGTTTATGAACTAGCTAGAGTGACTGCTGTTTCGTCATCATTCTGAAGTAAATTATAAACATTTCGAAATATTTGAAAAGGTATTTTTATGTGGAACTTTTGACCGCGGTCTGAAATTTTGGATAATTTTTGACTTACTAGAAGCCGTTAATACTACCAGGATAAAATTATCTTACGTCGTAATCCACCTTTTGCCTGTTTTGTCGTTAGGACGTCAAAAGGCGACAGACAGACAGGCACAGTTTACTTTCACATTATTTTACATTAGTAGATAATTATGGATTGATAGCTCGTTTTTTTGGCCTATCCAATGCACTATTTAAATGCGTAGTATTTTGTCAAAATTTATAGCAAGAACGATAATCCTTTCAGATTATTTAGAAAGCCACTTTTGTGACTTTTGAAATTGTATTGCGCAAAACGTAATGCAATGCAAATTCCATGCATTGTGTTGTTTTATCGTGAAAATTTTGTTTTCTCTTCTATATTTAGTAGGATCATTCCTAGAAAACATTGATAAAGCGCAGAATTCATTAAAACTCAAAATCGTAACAGTTTTTTTTTTGCTAAATTTCGGTCAACGCCATCTGTTATCCATAATTGGAGTTAATAAATGTCGTTGCAATTTCAAAACATTCATATTCGCGGCAATAAAGTCTATCCCTCTCCCTAACGATGTCTGTTCGCAAGTTTTATGGCCAATTATTAAAATGTGTCGCTCGTTATTTGATAGAAACGCATTAGGGTTGCTTCATGAATGAAAATCAACAGGCAGTGTTCTTCAATGTTGTATAACTCAGTAACAGTGAAAACTTTAATGTGAAAAATCATTCTATCCTGTGAAATAAGCCAGTTACATATCATAATTGTGCCTGAAATCCCCGAAGGGTAAGACAGAGGTGTACCTAATAGTACACCCACATTTCGCCCGGTAAGTTTAAGCATAAGCATTATCAGCCTATTAATGTTCCCACGGCTGGGACGCAGGCCCACCGCGCTGGGCAACCGGCATGTTCTAGAACCAAAAATTCGAAGACATGTGACATCTACCAACCCGCACTGGACCCGCGTGGTGGATTATAGCCCATTCCCTCTCATAGAGAGGAGAACCTCTCTATGAGAGGGAATGGGCTCACCCCCTATTACGTGGGACTTATACATACCTATGTTTAAGTCCTATGTAATAGGGGGCGACCCTTTTGCCATCAACCGGGTGCAAATCCTGACTCCGTGACTGCAACTAATTGCAATTCTAATGGAAAAACCCAATAACAGTCCCCGGGAATCGAACCCAGGACCTTATGCTCAGCAGTCGTGCTTGCGACCACTAGGACCACGAGCCAGTTAATAAATGCCAGCCTAGGTAATAAATAAATAATATCCAGTTAATAAATAAGCCAGGTAATTAATGCATATTGTCAAATAGTAAAAACTAATTTCCAATTCGGCTTCAGTTTTAACTGAAAGTGATTAAACACCGTCCTCCTGCCCTCAAGATAATTTACAAGGGATCGGCGAAATCGAATGTCGGTACATGAAAAATACATTTTTCAGCAACTGTCATCTCAGTCGCCCCCCCCCCCCACCCCCCACTTTTCACCCATATCATTCATCATCACCACCCAAGTCTCAATAATTATCATCATCATTCTTCTGTCCTTCCATATTTCTCTATTACTCGTCATCTCATCAGACAGTGCTTTTCTTGGAATAACGGAGAAGGATGGTATGCACCATCCTTCACACAGTCCATCAATCGTTTCTTTGGTGTTCCTCTACTACATATTACACACATCCACATTCGTACACAAAAGTTTCAATAATCTATGGTAAATTCGGTAGATATGGTTCTCAGTATGAGTGATCGAGACAATACTATTTAAATGTCATTGTCAACGCGGTAGAGTGAATCTATTTATTATAATCCTCGATACTATACGGAGTGGAATTCCACACCGACGCGAAAACGGTTACCACGTATTCAGTACATCATTCTGAGCCCCCTCCCCCCCGTAGAAATTGTTCATCGGTTATTAAAAAAAACAGCTGTTTCCTACCAAAATGCAATACCTACACGGTCAAAATGTATGAAACAGCTGTGTTTTTTAGGGGCTCAGAATGATGTACTGGATACGTGGTAATCGTTTTCGCGTCGGTGTCCCTTCTACCCTATACAGATAGGTACTTAATGTCGCTCGGTGTCCAACTTGTAACTTTTTAAATATTTTTGGGACAAAATATAACATGGGTTAAAAATTAGTGGAATCGATTCAGTTACTTATTCTGAACAAATAATATTCAGGTTTCACATATACTAAAACTAATGTTGTATATCATATTTCTTTAAACAGCTTTTTTTATGAAACTGGAGCAAACCTAAACTAATAAAAAAGTTCCTCTTCTTTCAAATTATTTCCATCGGGCAACCCTTATCACATTATGCATGACATAGTGTTATGAGTTTAACTTCGGAGATGTAACAATTATTGTGTTAATTTGGTTTGAGTAATGGCGGCAAGATTGCGTGTTATATCAAGTGATTTAATATTCAAGAGGAAAAGTGGGTGGGTATGTTGCAAATGGAGGAGGGATGTATGTGGTTGTGTGGAGGATGAAGAGGCAATGATACTAAATTTGATAAATTAAGTGCATGCTTGCGGGGCTAAAGTGGCCGGAGATCGCACAGGATAGAGAGGTATGGAAGGAGAAAGGGGACTCCTTTGTCCAGCTGTGGGACACCACGTAGGCTAGCAAAAAATATGCAAATAGTGGATAGTTTTGGTGTACATAATGAGAAAATAATAGTTTTACTAATTGAATAGAACTGTACAGTAAAAATATAAGAAATGGAAAGAAACGGCAAAAGATTCTTTGAACCTTGTTTTTGTCAGCTTGGGAATTCACAAGATATCTTCCAGTAACATACCACCACGCTTGTAATCCCCGAAGTATTAGCAGTAGTGCATCTTTAGTACACCCAGATACGTTTGCAAACACTAGATTAACGAAGTTGTCTACCTCTGCGTAAATCGTCAGCTATTTAAAATTCTAAAGATCATTAGACATCAATACACGTTAGATGCCCAATTTAAAACGAGCCACCCTATCCAATGACCCGTAAAAACAGAAAACAGTCCCATTGAGGATTTTTTGGAACAATGCCAGAATACGGCCTAAAAATGTTAGGTTCAGGAAAATAGTCTGATATTTTTTGCCGTGTTTGAACACAAACTGCGTGATGAATCCGTTCCAATGGAGCGTGACTTTTAGTATCTATCCTGAAATGTATTTGCTGTGAGCCAGTGACTGATATTCGAGGACAACTATTATTACATAAACAGAACATCACGCCTGTAATCCCCGAGTACGCCCACATTTCGCAGTTACGTCTAAGTTCCATGTAACAACTATTATATTATTGTTAGAATTTTGGAAAATATCTACAAAACTGTTGCGAGTAGCAAGAACATTTATAATTATCATTCATCTAATTTTGAGAGATAATATCATCGCTAGATCAGTGCATTTGATTGCTAAACATAGAAAAAAACTGAATATATATTTTCTGCAATTAATGACGCAGTATGAAACACAAACCTAATCTAGATTTAAAATATTTTCTTTTGTTAAAACCAATTTACAGAATTAAGAATACCATTAGGAATATCATTTATCTATTCTTTTTTCAGATTTTTATTTGAAATGCATCACAAAATTTTCTCCCAGTTTCTAAGTTTACACAATGCAAAATAATATGTTTGTACCTATATCTTGTTAAAAGTATCCACCGTATTTATCAACGATACTACACATACATACTCATTATAAAATGATAAACTTTTTGTTAATTAAATTACTACTAAAAGTACTCAGTTATTTTTTTTTATAATTTTAGTAACTGTAATTGGTTGTAAACACAACCGTTGTAGTTAAAATGTTATTTGCATACAAAACGACAGTTTCAACCAGCAGTGTTGATTGCAGCATTATAATGAAACTCACGCCTTTTTCACATAAAGGCAGAAACTATGGAACGCGAACTGTTTAGACGATTACGGAGTTACTTCTTTTACATCGTCCAAAAACGTTTTGGTTAAAAAAAAAAATGTGTTTTAATTAAGGAAAAATACCCATATACAACAAAAAATAATAAATTGAGATTAAATAAAAACAGTAAAGTAGAAAATCTTAGAAAAAATCATTAAAATCATTGAAAAATCATTACAAAGATCGATAAAAATCATATCAACGCACATCGCGCCGTTCCGAGTGCTACGCACTTGATCTTACTCAAGAACTCTGGCAAGATCAGTGCATTTTCTTCTAGGCTCTAGGGTGTTTCTATTTGGCGTTTCCACTGACATCTGCCTCAGTACTATTACTTATAGATTCAATCATTAATCCTTAGCAATCAGCCTAATGATTTTCTTAAACTTTTTTCACGTTTCTGTCTTCAAAATTTCAAGACATCGCTGAAATTAAATTCCAAGCCTCGTTCCTTTTAATCAGAAACAATAAATCACACTTTTCCTGCTTGTCAATTGCATCTGTTTCAAGTTGCCAAGGTTCCTTAAGGGGGAGCCGTGAGTAAAATATAACCGCAAATAAATTGGCGTCGATTGGCACATCGGGAACGAAAAATATGGTTAATTCTTTTTCGGACAGGTTTTTGCTGAATTATTTTTGTAATGAAGGTCACAGACATTTTTGGAAAAGGTCAATAAGTTTTTTGTTTTTTTTTTTGTCAGGTGCGTAGCAGCATGTTGTCAATGAGTGAGTTCTCGTTTCTCGTGTAACAGTTTAGTATATTGAAAAAAAAAAAAAACTATGTGTGCATTGCAAGGGGGAATGGATATTTTTAACAAGGTATATATAGGATTACAAAACTATTATTTTGCGTTGCGTAAACTTAGAAATTGAGTGAAGATTTTGTGATGCATTTT
This sequence comes from Noctua janthe, assembly GCA_910589295.1. Lineage (NCBI taxonomy): Eukaryota > Metazoa > Arthropoda > Insecta > Lepidoptera > Noctuidae > Noctua > Noctua janthe. The sequence continues at coordinate 1,810,466 of OU342556.1, read as the reverse complement.
AGACAAAAAAAAAGAAGATAATAATAATGTATTCTTAATTCTACAAATTGGTTTTAACAAAAGAAAATATTTTAAATCTATCTAGATTATTTTTTTTTTTTTTTTCATACTGCGTCATTTATTGCAGAAAAAATAAATTCTAATTAAGTCTCGTTTTTCTATAAGTATAGCAATCAAATGCGCATCTTTTGATCAAAGTTATCCAATGATCGAATAGAAAGCTCGTTCAAAAATAAATGAACAAAACATTTTAATGTCACCGCCTTTTCGGAAACTCCTACCAACATCCATCTCCTCATCTCAAAATTACATTAAAACAACTCTCAAGCGCATCCCACATAAATTCATCAAACTTTAAAATCAATTAGCGGGTAATTCGATTGCCATTCGCTCTCCTGTCGAGTGTTTGAATTCAAATTAATTGAAATTTCGCTCCAAGTGCCTTCCACCGAGGAAGAAAAATAAACTAGAATCGTTCGCAATAATGGATGTGAGAAACTAGCTCTCTATTCAAAAGACGCTACAAGTGGAATGAAAACAACTGAGAATATTTTACAGAAGTTCTGTTAGATTCTTGCCAAGAAACTGTTGCAGTTAATACATTAGTTAAAACAGTCACTACTGTTAAATGATGGAGTAGTATCAAATGGCTGAAATAAATACATTTTGACTTTGCAAATTAACAAAGCACCGGTTTTAGCTCTGTTTGTTGTATCGGAAAACAAGGTCTAATCCGTTAATCAATTAGTTGCTGCACATTTTGATAATGATTTCATAGGAATTAATGCATGAAAGTGATATTTTTAGAAGTAACGACAGGAGAATGATGAAGAGAAGATAGACAGGTAAAGTCAGAGTCACATTAATGGTAACACTTTCACTACGAAGCACGAGAGCAGCGATGGCCCAGTGGTGGAGACCCCGACTTACGAGCACTAAGTCGTGGGTTCGAACCCAGCCAGGCGCATTACTTTGTGTAAGTTATTTCATCACCACTGCTCTCAAAACGGTGAAGGAAAACATCGTGAGGAAACCGGCATGTCCTAGAACCAAAAATTCGAAGACATGTGACATCTACCAACCCGCACTGGGCCCACGTGGTGGATTATAGCCCATTCGCTCTCATATAGAGGAGGCCTGCGTCACAGCAGTGGGAACATTAATAGGCTGATTATGCTTATGCTTTCACTACGAAAATCGACCGTACTGCTACGATATGAAAGCGCTATCAATGTAATATTTTGACCACTGATGCGCTGTTGACTCTAAAGTTATAAGTTGTTTGTTCGCCAATAGTCTGACGTAAAAAGTGTATAATACTTTTCCCAGTCTATTTATACAAGACCTGACACATTCAACATTCAATCCCGTTCCATCAAAAAAGAATACACAAAAGAAATGCCCAAACCGTCTTCTCAATGCAAAAATCATTTTTATACCCTCATCAGAGACTGGACATGTAGATTACCATACAAAGGAGGTCCAAGTATGGTGCCTTGCGGAAGGGGTCTCAAAAGCCACTTAATCAGAGGGTCCCTTTATATTTTCAATTTCCTTCAACGGTATAACAACATACTTCACTCTTTGATAAGGAACAGAGTCTATTATGTTTTCAGCCAACTTTGTGACAGAATTGTATTTTTATTAGAATTCTGACGCTCGAAGGCATTGTCTTAAGAAATGAAAAATGTAGGCGTTTGTTTTATGTCTGCAATTCAATTTAACTTGCAAGGATGGGGAAATGCAGTGGAGAGAAATGTTGTTTTAGAGTTTGTATACCGTGCTTTTTCTTTAAACGTTCAACTTCCTCTTGTTAGGATTGTTTGCGATTGAAGACAAACTATTGTCCGTGACTGTATACACGATATAAACTCTCATTAACACAGAAAACGCGTTTACTATTTATTTTGAGTTTCCGTTCCCTCACATGGACCAACATCGAAAAAAAATTAACCTAGTCTTCATCTGCCTAGCCGTTTCCTATGATGATGCAGCAGGATACCGGTATTTCCTCCACAATCCATTTACTTGGGGTGCGCTGTTACAAGCACCATGATCACGGATAAGCACGGTTAATAAAAGTAAACATGGTAAATATCCCGTTTTATGTTTTAACGATAGTGTATCCACGGTACACGGGATATTGTGACACATTTTTGCAAAGAATTCGGTACTTAAGTAATAATTACCGTCAAAAAAAATTAACTGCAGGTGGATCTAAAATGATGGACTGAGTCCATAGTTAGAGTCCGTGTGCCTGTCCCATATCCCTTGTATAAGTATTTGCTTCTATTTCAAAATATATTAAGTTAGTGAATTTTCACTTACATCCCCTTTCCTAGAGGGGAGTACTGTCTTAGTGAGAAATTTATTGGCATATTTATGTTGTGAATCTTCAGCAACTCATCCAAAATTCCGCACGAAGAAATTCACCAAAAAAATCTAATTTCCTATCAGTAGTAACAGTTTCATTTCAAAGAGATCTAAAAATACTTCAACCGTACGGTTCAATGTACGCAATAAATAAAAGAGAACGTAATAAATCTATCATTTGACATTTATTCCAACAAAGTTATCGCTTAATCTACTTAATATTCCTTCATAAGTAATTCCGTATTTCGAAGTTGTATAATCGAATCAGCAGAATCAGACCGAAAGTTTTGCTTCGAACTTGGTACAGATATCAATTGACTTGGAATACTTTGGATCCTGGAGTAATGAGCTAAGGTCTTGGCTGGGGGTAGTCTTCGAATTTTGTTGGAGAATCGACTTGAGAATTGGTTGTGGTTAAACGCTGTGAGTTTGCAGTGTTATTGTGGAGGAGATGCAAGTTGCTATGATGCAAGGATTTTAAATATACGGAGATCTTTTGGCATGTGTCAGACATCGGAACGCTGTCAACATTTTGTTTCAATACATTTCTAAAAACAATTTATTTTTATTTTTTTATTTGACACTTCAAGCGCAAAGTACAGAAACAGACTTAATGCCATACGCATTTTCTACAAGTGGAAGTTGAGAGCAGCGGTGGCTCAGTGGTGGAGACCCCGACTTACAAGCAGTAAGTCGTGGGTTCGAACCCAGCCAGGCGCATTACTTTGTGTAAGTTATTTCATCACCACTGCTCTCACAACGGTAAAGGAAAACATCGTGAGGAAACCGGCATGTCCTAGAACCAAAAATTCGAAAACATGTGACATCTAACAACCCGCACTAGGCCCGCGTGGTGGATTATAGCCCATTCCCTCTCATAGAGAGGAGGCCTGCGTCCCAGCAGTGGGAACATTAATAGGCTGATTATGCTATGCTATGCTTATGCTATGCATTTTCTACCCGTCAACCTTTGGGTGATGCAGAGTCAAATTGTGCTAGGTATGTATATCTGGAAATCATTTCAAAAATGTTAACCAACAGTGTGACGTTGCCTCATTCGAACGCCCAAAGATGCAGTAATCTTTTGTTGGTGGGTCAATGTGCACATTGTGCACGACCAAGGAAGATGTGAAGCGTTGGCACATTTTACTGGTCATGAAAAAGTAAGTAGAATTTGTAGTACCTTACATCTGCCAAGTGAATCTATTAAGCTTTTTCCGTCATTATCGCTGAATTACTTCCCTAGAATCGTCGCCTATATTAAAACAACTTAAAGCCACTCATGCTAACGTTTTTCCTCAGATAAATACGAATTCGTAGAAATACGCTTTAAATAATACGTATGATATATGTGCCGGCTGTAAATGGAAACGCCTGGAGATCGATAGGGTTCTTCACAGTGTTGTGTTTCCCGGGAATGAATAACCGGGATCGCAAAAAGCGGGACTTAAAAGTTGAAGGACCTGCTTTAATCAACGAAAAACAATGATCGTGTGCCTCTCAAGTACAACTTCGAAGAAAATATTATTACTTATATTAAAAGATTTTTCTTAGATAGCAAAATTTAAAACATTTATTGATTCAGAATGATACTTGTGCTTTGATGACGCGATCTAGTCCAAAAACTTGCTTTTAACCAGAATCAACATTTTATTATGAGCTTTAGGTAGTTTTAAACATCACACAATCATTTAACCGAATGCAGAGTACTGTACGTGCCTGCCAACTGGGCAAAACCAAACTCCGGGTTGCTCAGTTTAGATGGTTTTAAGCTCGTGGCTAAATAATAACAGCCGCTCGGGTCAATCTTCAGGTTAAGCTGCGCTTGCCTGGGTTGGTCCGTGGATGGGTGCCCATTACACACTGAGTTTCCTCCGTGCCGCAGAAGCAAGTTAAGCCCTTGGTCCGGGCAGTTAATTGTAGATCTTTGAAAGTCGTTTCAGGTAGTCAGTGACCCGAAAGTCTGACAACCAGTCTTACCAAGGGGTATCGCCTTACCCAGTCCAGTACTAACTGCGTTGTGAAGGTCAAATAGGCAGTCGCTCCATGTAAAATACTGGTATTCAGCTGCTTTAGGTTAGGCTTGAAGCGAACCCCAACATAATTGGGAAAAGGTTCGGCAGGTGATCATGAGATGGTTTTCTCACGACTAAACTTTAAAACAAAACGCATCTCACCTACCTTTAATGCATAAGCAAATTTCGTATCCCGGGATACTATTACCCCAGCCCCAGCCCTACTCGTCCGGTCTCCGAGCGTTGATTGATTGCCTCGTATCGGTCCCGGCCCGAGGATTCCCACATTTGTCACAACTTGACGAATACGAACGCTGACGAAGAATCCCGTTTTATGGAACTTTTTGCTATCCTCTAGTACTTTGACGGGCAGACCTATGGCAGTTCTTGCTGGAGTTTGGTTAGATAATATTGTCGTGGTAAAGGCTTTATTGATTGGATCACGTGCGGTTTTTGTTTGAAGAAGATCTCTTACACAGAAACAGTGTTATATGTGACGTAGGCAGTTTTATTTAATTTGTTCAATCCATGTATTAGTTTTGGGTCCATCCTGTTTTACTTATGTGAGTCAACATTTTTTTTTAAATAGTAAGATCTGAACTTATACTGTCACTTACGGAATATCTTCCGTGATTATTCATCATTTTGAGCTCCCGATATTTTGACGCTGTTGCAAGCGCCATGATTGCGGATCATATCGGGAGCTCAAAATAATGAACAATCACGGAAGATATCCCGTAAGTGACAGTATAAGTTTAGTTGAAAACCGTGAAAGCTTAAAACAGTGTTAGTAAGATCTGGTTTCTACACAAAAATCTGACCGATCAGTTGAGTTCTTGGCTTTTGAAACTTATGTTTTAGATATAGGTAGGATCGCTAATAATCCTCTTCCTTTGTCAAATATTTAAAAAAAATCTTAAATCTGTTGGACCCGAGTTTAATGTCGTCAAAATAAAATAATTATTTTATAGGCACACACATTATTTTTGAATTATTTAGAAAAATCGGATGCATTTTAGTTAATAGAGTAATATCGCACTTCTTAAACAAAGTTTTGAATTACATACCTTTAATTAAAACTCTATAGCGTCCATTAAGCGTCCAGTGACACGTCATAAAAAGCAATTAGTGCTAAGTGCCGATATTCCCTCTTCCATCCCAATATTTTGCGACCGCAGTCGACCGTCGTCGCAGCTAATTAACAGTAAATTGTGTAAAAGTGGCGATGCGTTGACAGCATTAAGTTTAATATAAACACTGCATTTTGTTCATGTATGTCGCGCTCTGTTTCACGTTAAATTACTGTTACTTATATGTTTATTTAAACTGGTAAAGCTGCTTTAATGATACGAGTAGTCATTGGTAATTCTCTGTAAAAAATAATTATAATAAGCAGTTTATCTTCACTAGAGCAAATGATGAACATTTGCTCGAGTGTTTTCTTTGTTTTATTTCACATGGTCACATGTCATAGAATGACATGGTGATGAACGTTCTTCTGCGCATTTTATTTCATTTATCGATCATTCAGAGTGCTAATAAAAGAGACGGAAAACCAGAATCAATTTATTGACCAACGAGTTCAGGCTTCACTTATTAATCACTTCGAGTAAAAGATGTCAAATGAAAGACATAAAAAGTGGAGCGTAACAACTTATCAGTGTCTAAGATGTTTTGTGGAATAGATAGGGCTAATGAAAAGAAAGAAAAAATATTTGTTTGTCGCAGAGACATGATGGCAATACAAAAACAAAAAACATGCAAGTCGTGACTGCGACAAGAAAGTTTCAACTCAGCATGATGCTGTGCTATGAGGTCCCACAGCACAGCGCTGCAGCTGGTTTAGATAAGGACGCAGACGGTATAGCGGTAACTACCCATGCATATTTCAGGTTACAAATCAGCAACTCAATTCAATAAGAATACTTATTTAATAATAATGGCTCAATAAACGTGAAAGTAGAAATAACAGTGGAGTACGCATACACCCATCGCATAAGTAATTTAATTTTGCTGAAAGAAACGACATAAAAGTAAAAATTACCCATAAACTGGAGTGGGTGAATTAGAGTTTGGAGTAAAGCATAAGAGCTTCCTAGTCACCCACTCATTCATGCTTGAAATGAACTAGGTATTTGACCAGATGTATACTGGGTGTAACAGAAAAGGGACAATAGTCATATGGAAGGATATGCTGCAGACCATCAAACTGAACAACTTTCTCCTTGGGTCTAATATCGTAAACGCGAAAAAAATATCAGCTGTCCCATAATTTTTTCGCATTTGTTGGTATATATTAAGTATAGGACAGCTGACATTTTTTCGATATACATGTACGAAGCAAAACGAGTATGGTGGTGCAAAGCAGGTGGTTTTTTTTTTGTTTTTAGTTTTTATTATCCAATAAACACTGCTACACTATTATACAAACGCAAACATACCACACAAACCATCGTGGATTTAACAGTGGTATGCCAGACACGGATGGCCAGGAGTTCTGCTGTTTCTTTATACACCATCAGGAAAAGGCGTGAGTTTTAGCCGTTTTTCATATTTTTTCTCCAACACCATGCTAAAAAATAGTTCTCCAAAGAGAATGAAAGTTGTCCGGGTTCCAAACCCAATTATATAAGTAATCAATAATATAATTCAGTGGTAGTACTGAAAAACACTGTGATTATTAATATGAAGTGTACATATTTGTGTCTCACGGGGCAAATGCCTGTTCCTTTTTTGTCTCTCTTTTGCAATTTATTTAGATACATCTCTTCTTATCTTTTTAGACTGCTTTTTTTACATAGCCTATATTGTGTCCCACTGCTGGGCAATGGAAGGACTGTGATAAGAGGTAATATTGTGAAGAAACCGAGATTTTATAACCAGACGATGGCAAGAGTTAGTGACCCAAAAGCAACTAAATCGTTGATCACCTGCATGAGATGAGTCCTTTGACCTAGAGAGGGCCGTAGAAGTTCTCCAAGTCGTTATAATTTCTCGCCACCACCCATAACTTGGGCCAAACATTTTACTAGAAAGTTAATGCCGCCGAATGTCATAATACCAACGTCTCAGTTATGTCCTACGTATTTCTGTTCGCGCCATTTTATCGACATCATGTAGATCTGGCCTTTCAACTTAATGCTTACGGCGAAATACTGAAAGTTTATGGTCGTTGAGGAAACTGCCAGTTTCAGTTCTGAGGTAGCTGAAAAACTTTTATCGTGAGGTATAAAAAGAAAACTAGGTACCTAACTACTACCTCACTACTTTTTCTAATACTATATTTTTCTCTTTTTTTTGAGAATTGTGAACTTCACTGAATTACCTCAGACGTGGCTGAATGAAAAATATTTATTTATTTATCACAAAGTCTCTTTCGTTCTTCTAAACAACGATGGAACAATCGATTGGATGCACTCCTGCTAGTTGCCAATTGCCATGGTGCGGGTATCACATAAGAAACCTCGGTTGGCGTAAACTGCCAAGTCCTTACTGAGACACACTGACTAAATAAAACAGATTTATTTGCAGCATAATTGTGTATGCTGCCTGGTTGGTAATACAATGTCAAGCAAGCGTGACTTGCTGACCATGACGGTCTGGGTACGATTCCTAGGTCGAAAGATAGAGGTAAAGTGATATGTATCCATTATAAATTTCTCAGAAGCAACCACAAAGTCTGGATTTGTGCCCGGTTGATGGCATTAGGTACATTCCTTACATGGGACCTAAACATAACTGGCGAAATATGGGTTTACTATTAGGTATACTACTGCCTTACCGATGCGTGATGTTATATGTATAGACCGAAAACCAAACCTAGTAGACAAATAAACTACGATTAAAGTTAAAAACAAACGAAGATCTCTATTCGCTGAACAATTGTTTTGTTAGAAGACGATATCAATTAAGCGATGACGTCACATAAATTCGTTCACAACAGACGAGGTCGCGACATCGCACTACCTAGTACACTTCGCGCGCTCGCTTTGAGATAACGCGAGGGACATTTATAGGAGAGGACCGATTGTGAATTTCACCTGATGAATGAAACTGAACACTATAAGTAGGTACATACGTCTAAACCAAGTTCAAGAGCTTTTAGTCAGTGTAATTTTTGTTTTGATAAAACAAGAATAGTAGCAGATAGAACTAAATAGGAATAAATGATGCCGTGACGTCTGACAAAGAATGGAAGAAGAAAACGTGTTTCACCGATCCCAAGTAGAATGGGACGAGAGCAGGAAGACGAGGTGATGAGAGCTCGTACAGCGATTCATCTACTTCGTGACTACCATCTATTTATATTGCCAAGCAGCTCTGTTATATTCGGAGTTGAAGAGTTAGAGTGCCAGTATAAAGGCTCCCTAATTTGTCTTTAGGTTACAATGGCCATTTATTGACCTTCAAATGCGTTGCATGTTTTTAGCCACCTCTTAAATATACATATTTTTCTATTTAATGTTCCTCAAACGACATGACTAAGAAACACTTCAAATACCGAATTTACATTTGTAGTACAAAAAAAAAACTTGGTATCATTTCAAGAATCGTGTCGCTCGCGTATCGTCTATTGCAAAGAAGTTCAGTAGAAGTGAATTTTCCGGAGACATTAGGCCAAATCGCACATCTCGGGGGCGAACAGATAAAGCAGCATAAAATATAATGCCAGACGCGAATGTTCCACTCATTTTAGATAAAATTCTATACGTACTGAAGTTTAGAGGAGATTGGATTAATGTGGTATAAAAATACCCTCAATTGATAAGTTAATCTAGTCTATGGATAATGTTTCTTATCTTTTTCTCTTCTTGGCTTAAAACAATAGGGACAGAGTGATTAATTTATGTCTATTTATTTATTTTTTATTTATTTATTTATTTATGTACACACAAAATACTTAACAAGACATTACATTAAGATAGAAGAGCACAAAGGTACTGCTTATTTCATACGAAATCTCTTCCAGCAGATTGTGTCATTTATTCTTTGGGTTTAATTGAACAAGGTGTTCCTAAGAATTACTAGCCTTATCGCTTACATCATTGAACCGTGTTTTACACTTCTTTCTAACAATCTATGATAGCTGCCATCTTGATACTATCATTGTCTGCCTAACCTTTTTCCAAGATTGTTGAGGTCGGCTTGCAGTCAAACCGGATGAAGCTGAATACCAGTATGTTACATGAAGCAACTGCCTTTTTGACATCAACAACTTTGTTAGTATTGGATAATACGACACACCTTGGTGAGACTGGTTGTCAGAATTTCGGGCCGCTGACTATTGTCAAAATCCACAAATGACAGACGGGACCGACGGGCTAACGTGCTTCCTGAGGCACGGAGGAATCTCAGTATGTAATGGATGGTTACCCAGTTCCAGCTTCTCCAACCCTTCCTTGTAACATGACTATCATCGGCACTTACGTTACCTAATTCAGCCCTGAATCACCTACTCCTCTGCCTAGCCTGACACTGCATAGAAGAACTCAGTCTTAAAAAAAACAAATACGTTTACTTACAAAACCCAAGAGGTCTTTAACAGTCCTTTAAGCCTACAGAAATAACAAAACCAGGGAACAAACAAACAAAAAAATTGAATCAAAAAACCAAAATGAATATTAACGGCAAAGGAATTTACGTCCAGATCACGTACACCAACAACGTGTTAATCTTTTTAAAGGAAATGAGAAAACTTCGGACTGCGCCGTGTTTAAACGTAGCTAACGTTTTTGTTATATTTCTGGGCTTTTATTTTATTTTATTGTTATTTTCTTTGTTTTTTGTTTTGTTTAAGGTACCGTGGTCGTTTGTCTTCATTATGTCTGTTAGGGAGTTTATTGCTTTAATAGTATTAGTAGTAGTTATTTTATTAAAAGATTTGCTAGACAACAAACAGCAGACCCAGTGACACAACTATATCAAATCTAGATTCCTCGAAAGAATACGTCGAGAATTCGATATGTATTTAACACATCTCTCCACCTATTTTAACATTATCAGTGCACTAGCGTTATGCCAGTAATATTTAAATTCCGTTTAATAGGAGGTAAGCCTATTGCCATTAACCGTGCTCAAATCCAGACTGTTCTTAGTAGCGTCTGCAGCTCAAAGTCTTCTTTGTCCGATCAGTGACTGTCTCAAACAGGGAGGTACGGGGTGGACTGCGATAGGTAGTCTTTAGCAGCGACCTCTGACTTTTGAGTAAGAAAAACTGCAATCACTAACAAGTGTTAAAAAATGAACTGCTTTTTTCACAGTCTTTATGTGACTACCACAAATCCGTGTGTGTCTGATTAAAAGCTTAGGCAACGGATATACCTAAACGTACTGTTTGATGTAATAAGACTTATTTCTCAATTATACACCCAACCGGATTTCCCTAACCAATCCCTCTCTTTGTTCCTTTATTAACATCAACCCAGTAATTACGTGGGTTGATTCATCGCATCCATACACGCCGCACAATGCCGCAACTGTCTGCAAACAAAATGCTGCGTGTAAGCACTTATTAAAGGCGGATTTATCACTGTCTCAACGCCGGCTCAATTATCTTTAAGGCGAACGGTTTAAATCAACGATTATTGTGGTAGATAAGACGAAAGGGAATCGTTGTTGCCTATTTTAGTTTGGTTGGATTTTTGGGCACTGAACGGAACTATTTAATTCATACCATTTCATCACCTTTTTTCACTAAAGACTTCCATTACTGGATTTAGGGCTCCCCCAAGGTTCACCATCATCATCATCATCCGATCCTGTGTCCGGCTCGCATACAGTGGATTCCCACGCTTCTAATAGGTAATCAGTTCATTTTGTGGCAGGACTTCCAACACTGTACCATCTGCTAAGTAGTCTCCATTCCAGACCTCTCTCCGGCGGAGAATGCCTGTTGCTTACATATTTATATTAAACGTCTCCAGATTCACCTTGTATGTAGCTATGTCGTCTTTCAGACAATAATCCAGTGTTTCCTTGTTCTTTCTCTAATCTCATTCAACCTTAAAACTTTTCCTGCGACATGCCCCTCTCTCTAAACTCAACCTCTCAAGGTCAATGTACTTTACAGACTTTTATTACCTGTACCATTTACCCTGTCGTTACTCCGCCATTTAACAACTCTTTGGCATTACCATCCACGGACATAAATCTAACTAAGTGTCAATTAAGAAGAAAATACGGGAGGCGCGAACACCTATAAATACGACTGTTGTGACCTTTGGAAACTTTCAGCGATTCTGTGAGGCGGATCTTTCGATATATGGTGCTTAACTGCTTAATGAAGATCGAGGATCGGGATCGGATTTCTGAGATAGCGAACCTTAGCGCAAGCTCAAGGCTGGGTTACTATCTTGATTTTTTTCCTGGGATTTAGTTTCTGTGTCTTTTCAGTACTTAAATAGTTTGAAACAACCGACCAACAACCAACAACCTATTGTTAATTTAGTTAAGTTTCTCTTTAAGTGAACTGTAATTTGTTCTTTGAGAAAATAAATGTCTTTAAACGGAAACAAAATCTGTTCTGGACAAAGTACTTGATGTACTTTTCACCATCATTTGGTGTTTTTTTGGGGAAGAATAAAGAGTCCATTCATATTTTTCAGTGACTAGTATAAGAACGTTATTTCTAATGGGCTATTTTTATGCATTTTGCCTCAAAATTTGTAACTTTATAATAATTAATATAAATCCTTTAAACATAAGATTGGATATTTCAAATCTAATCTCGCCTTAAAAGGCATTAATTCAACCAACAATTAATTCCACTTTCAACTTAATTTTCCAATCAAGATGGTATTTAAACGGCATTGAAAGTAAAAGATTATCTTGTACTTCGGGCAAATACTTGTCAAAGGAACTACTTTAGAGAACTACTCAGAACGGCTTTTCGCTTGGGTGGGTCCTATACAGGGTGGAATTTTTAACGCCACCTGGAGGTAAAGTATTCTAAATACTGGAGATAGTTTTCCTTACATTTAATTAATCATGTTTGTTAGAGAGATTTGATCCTTCTCATTGACCCTATCGATTGATGCTATAAAAGTACAGGGTGTTATTTTTTTGGAATTTAGCCGGTTCGATTCCCGAGTGTGGCAAGCGAATTTACAAAAATCTTTGAATGCAGATTTATTTCTTTTTAAAAATAAAGGACTGTTTCCTTTGAGTAAAATTTTCTATCCCCATTATTAAGAGTACTTCCCTTCAGGTGGCGTTGAAAAATTCCACCTTGTATATTATGCGTTTGAACAGAGTATACTCAGCGGCAGAATTATCGTAACAGATATTTAGGTATTAATTAATTTAAATCTAACGGTTGTAGGCATATAACAGAGGAATTAGAGTTCGTGATTAACGCTTGCCAACTATGTTGGGGTCGGCTTCCAGTCTAACCGGATGTAGCTGAATACCAGCACTTTACATGGAATGACTGCCTATCTGACCTCCACAACCGAATTAGTACGGGATAATACGATACTCCTTGGTAAGACTGGCTGTGAGCCCTATGGATCACTGACTACCTGTCAAAGATCTACAAATGACAGCCAGGACCAACGTCTAAACGTGCTTTTCGAAGCATTGAGGAAATTTGGTAAGTTATGGATGGTCACCCATCCACTCACCGACCTTGGGAAGCGTGGCTTGACCTTGAATATCGACTCGTGCGGCTGTTATTATTTAACCGCGAGCTTTTTTCCCTTAATTGAATTAAAATTGGTTCGATATTTTTGGGACACCAAAGGTGAAAACACACTGAAACTCATTTTCGAGTTTATAATTCGATGTGAACAATATTAAAACGATTCACTTCCTACTTCAGAATCAAAACACGATGACGTCACTAAAATGGCCGCGTAAACATGTTTTTGTCGGCATTAAATAAGATTTATAATATTGTACTTCTGTAACGCACAACTGTCAAACTTTGGACAGAAGAATGATGAAGTAAATGGTGGTGAAAATTGTTTGGATGAGTTCCTGTTTACAAGGTTACTCTGTTTTGAACTTTATGTTAGTAGCAGAAGAAGCTAAGTTGTTTTTGGCGGTAGGAGTGTGTTGATGGAATTTTTAAAGGCTTAATCGCCATTCTTCTTTCATCTCAATTGTTAAAGGACTTTCCTGCATACCGATTGTGTAACTAAAACACAGTGACTCTTTGAAGGATTTTAAAGGAAATAATTAATCCATTCCTTGCACATACAAATACGTATTTTAAAACTTCGTCTGTTCGACAACAAGGCCGTTGTACGTGTGTTTCACAATCGGGTAGTTGATTTTTTAATTGAGAAAAACTTTAGCAACCGATACTCTGTTGCAGGATCCTCATATTATGTCCTATTCCTCTATGAGTTCACGTTTAGGCCAACCCATTTGTTATGATTCGGTCCATCTAGTAGCATGGACATCAAATACATTCGCAATTCTTTGAATCCTTTCTCACGGAAAATTAAATTTTCCTCCCACAAATACTCCAATTTCCTTCAATATTGGAATCCATGCATCCATTTGAACACCGTTTGACACCAATACAGTATTGTACTCCAATGCACAACAAATTGATAGAACCGCTTCCGCAGTAACGTTGGAGAAAATTCACGAATAAAATGGTGTTCTATTCGAAAAATTTTGTATACGTATAAAGGGTCAAATCGTTTGTAAAATCGTGCAGCGGAGTCGCGGTGAAAATTTAATTTTGAAATAAACGTCGAGCTTTTTTAATGTACACAAATGCAATTGTTGGAAATGCAAATGGCGTTTTTATATTTTTTCGATGTCACTGTATATGAAAATGTGGGGGAGAAAAACGGAAAGGATGTAAAAGCGTGCTGAAAATGCTGAAATTATTCAAAAGATAAAAATGTTCGTAAAGTTTTATGTGTTTTAGATAACTTTGCGCTAAAGTTTGATGTACTCGGTTTATCTCTCGACTAAGAGCTCGTTGTGTATGAAAGTTACTGTAGTCTATTGGCTGAAGTACTGACGTCCAATATTTTAAGTTAGCATAAGATTTTACGTCCGATTAATTTATTTACTGATTCCAGATAATATGAAAACGATTTATAAGAAAGCTTAAACAATAAAAGGGTGAATTCTTGTTCATCTATCAAATCTCATGCACTTTTCTTGCCTCCTATATTTAAGTCCCAAATTAATGCCAAATATAATTTATTTCCCCCGACACAAAATTTAATATCATTATTCAAGCAATTTAATATTAAATCTAATCCAATTTAGTCAGGACTGACACTTAGGGAATACTTTTAAAACAACTCGAATAATAAAGTTGAAGTGAAAAAAGTATAAAAAAAATCTAATTTTCTTCAAAGTATAAAACGAGAAATATTATCGTTATGAAGTTGTGCTTTCAGTTTCAATTTTTCTGACGGTCTGTTGGTCGTCTCTTGGGAAATCAGGGCTCAGGGTCTTAGCACAGTCTCCCGTAATACCAGCTCTTCATTACCCAGACAGGAACTGTTGAAAATATTTTTACTTTTTCAGCAATTAATATGACGTTATTTCGGATATTCATTTTGGTAAGGTTTTCTTGAGAAAATCTTTGCGTATGATTGATTTTTTTCTTGAGGTGATAAACAGTATCTGTTAAAGTCGTATCATGTTTTATCATTTTCTACTTATACTAAGAGTTTAAGGTTCCTTGACAGTTATATTCTATGAAACTAATTGCAACTATTTTCATCAAAAATATTTTCCTCGCTTTTCAGTTTCAACGCAATTAGGTAAAAATAAAATCATAATACAATATCAAATTGCAGCTAAAGCATGACCTAGTAACTAAACCGAAAAAAACAGCTTCTTAGTTATTATTTTAACCATCCCTTTACAAAAATCACATCATAGGGTCCTCTCTTTAATATTACATTTCTACAAAATATCGCCAACGAACCAAAAGCGCCCATCAACTATTAATGAACGAAAACTCGATTCGCTCAGCGTCACTCTTCGTTAAAACTTTATTCGCATTGTGTGCGAAAGTGCTGAGAACCAACCCTAATCAATTGGACGTATGAAGTGGTAGATGTTTCATTTTTAAATAGTCGTAACATGATTTTGAATTTGGTTGATTTTATCTGGCAAGTTGGTAAACTAATCTCTTAATCGATTGCGGGCCCAGATCGGCAGCTGAAGATGTAATCTGGCAAAATGAGGGATCCTCGATCCATCCCAAACAGAAAACCAGTGTGGAGCCCCTCTGCAGGATATGCACCTCCTGTCTTGCCCATCCTGCACAACCACTAGCACCTTTCAAGATTTAATCGAAGCAAATGTTGAGAGCTGTGCAGGTGGCTACATACTGGTCTATCAAAATTTGAGTCTCACTAACGTAAAGAAGAAGAAGTAATGAAAATGAACGCAATCAGCCTGTCTAAATCCCAAATTGTTGAGAATATTGTCACTGACGATCTTGAACGCAGTCTAACCGTTTTGTACGACTTAAGACCGTTCCTCACTGAGAGCTTTCTCATTCTCACCTGTAATGTAACACTTAAAATTCACTTGTATCTGTACAAAATCGTATCTTGGAATTTTATATTACTAATGCTCCTGTTGAGGGAGCACCGTTATATAGGGTTCAACTATTCATACACGAAATATTTTCAGGGAATCATCTAACAACTATAACAAAGCCATTTCAAGGGTTTTTTTATATTTATTTTTCGTTGCTATGGTGACTTTACGACTTATAGAAGTTACTCTTAAAATATTTCGTGTATGAAAAGATAGACCTCATATACTGAAGTCCTCTTCTTTTGTTTCAACGCGAAAACGAATAGATAGCAAGAATAAAAACAAAGCTTACTTCCCAGAGTCATGCAGTCTTAAGTATCGGCATCCATCGAGGTTCTTGTACCAAACGCAACCCTCGGTGCTCCTAAAACTCAAACGTGGCTTATAATACTGCATATTATACTCATGCACCTACTTGCTTATTTAACAGTAAACACTTTCCTAGCACTTTAGTTAACAGAACAACTGTATCCACTTAGCGCCATTACGGTACAACATAGATAGTTAAAGAAGGTCCATTCATATACCGACCGAAAATGCACGCTCAATACAAGGTGTAAACAGACCCTTCACGAAGTAGTCAACCAAGCATTATGAACATCAAACTAAGTAACCCTCCGAAAAAATGTTTGCTCTGAAACTTTTTTTTGGGGTGAATAATCACGTTTTACGGTAAAACTCAATGTACCACATTCAAAACATTGTGCTGATGGATTGTACTTTGAATAGCAACCTTAAAAATTAGTTTAAAAATAATGTGAAAAATTTGGAACTTTGATCTCTAATATCTCCGTAACTAGAAGGTTCCTAGGTAAGGTCAAGTACAAAAAAAAATATCGCAACGACGGGGAGAACAAGTGCCTTTCGGGTACTTTTACACCCTTTATATCCACGTGTTTATGTCCAGCCAACTGCACGTCAGTCGTAAAATAACACGTAACACAATGCAATAAAAATGCTCTTAAACTCAAATTATTAGCACGGATTGGTTCACTGTGCAATGTTCATTCAGACAGTTTGAAATAAAATAGTCGTAAGTAGACGGACGTCGCTACCGAGGCAGGTCCAGAAAGAGGTGACGAGACGATCTAGACTCGTAATTTGAGGAGGCACGGAAAAAGAGCTTATGGAAAGAATTAAGGGAAATCTTTGCCAAACAGTGGGACAGTAGAGGCTAAAAAGAAACCGTCTGTGAAGCTCCTGTTTCCATTCGCTGTTTGAACCAGTTCTTCTGTAAAGTTGTACATGAAGCTAATGGTGCTCGACAAAAATTAGATAAAGCCGCCATTAATGTGTTTCAATCAATTGATTAATTAATAGCAGCAAAATTCAATCAAATTATTATAATCTCTTAAAAATGTGAACTCTAAAATATCGTTGTACCATGTACAGTCATTTGGCAGATATATTAACTGTAAATATGCGTCACTGACGAAACCAAAGTGAACTCTATTCTAATTTTGATAAGGTTGCTTTTGTTAGAAGTAAAATAACTCTGACAGGGATATAGCTCTGCACCTATCTATTTTGTGACGGTTTTCTCCGCCATCTTTGTGGCATGACGTCACTTGTTGTTAACTCGTAATCGCGAAGTTTGTAATGTTCGTTAATGTTTATTTCGTTTGTTAAACCGCTTTATGGCTAACTTTGGTAATGAAATAAGTGAGTCCACTGTATGCACAGTGTATACACGTATAACGAATATGATATTTTTTTTATAGTATTGATTAATTTTATCCCATGTTAGTGAACTGTGCTACTAGGAGGAGCACGTGGCTAAATAATAACAGCCGCTTTGGTCGATCTTTAGGTTAAGCCGTGCTTGCCTAGGTTGGTTTGTGGATGGGTGACCAATTTACATGCCGAATTTCCTCCATGGCTCGGAAAGCACGTTAAGCCGACTGTGTACTTTACTTTTTAAAACGTAATCCACATTACTGAGGGTCCCCCGACATGATCCCATCTTCTCTTCTG
Source organism: Noctua janthe (assembly GCA_910589295.1). Classification (NCBI taxonomy): domain Eukaryota; kingdom Metazoa; phylum Arthropoda; class Insecta; order Lepidoptera; family Noctuidae; genus Noctua; species Noctua janthe. Next base: position 1,792,578 of record OU342556.1, on the reverse strand, counting down.
CCTAACCTTGGCGTTGTGAAGCCCATCATAGAGTTTTGTGTATTTTATTATCAAATTAATACGTATTTCATTCTTACTACGATCCCGGGAAGACTCCTCAAGTCTCCTACTTCATTCATTATCATCATCATTTCAGCCGAAAGACGTCCACTGCTGGACATAGGCCTCCCCCAAGTGTCGCCACATTGACCGGTCCGGTGCGTCTCGCACCCAGCGGATCCCTGCAACCTTTACCAGATCATCGGTCTACCTATTGGGAGGCCTTACAACGCAACGTCTTCCAGTTCGCGGACGCCACTCCAGAACTTTCCGGCCCCATCGGCCATCCGTTCTGCGAGCATTGTGCCCTGCCCACTGCCACTTAAGTTTGGCTATTCTTCGGGCTACGTCGGTAACCTTGGTTCTCTTACGGATTTCCTCGTATCTGATTTGATCACGCAAGGAAACTACGAGCATAGCCCTCTCCATTGCCCTTTGGGTGACTTTAAGCCTTCTGATGAGGCCTATTGTGAGCGACCACGTTTCGGTCTCGTATGTAATCACTGGGAACACACACTAGACTTTCGTCTTGAGACTCTGCGGTAAGTTGGACAAGAAGTCCCCTACAGTAAGCACAAAAATTTGGTGGTCGCCACTTGTATTTCAGCGTTCTGACATTTTTTTAAATGTTTCAGCATCATGCTGAGATACCCTTTTGGTCTCGTACAGGACCAGGTAAATTTAAGTATGTCTTCTTTTTTACCCAACTACGGCGAAACCAAAAGGAAGGGTTATGATTTTCAGTCTATGTATGTTTGTATTTACGTATGTTCCCCCGTAGCGCCTAAACTGTTCATCCGATTTTGATGAATAAGGTGTCAATCGATTCATTATTATGGCCCGGGTAACATAGACTACATTTTATTCAGTAGTCGGTTTTTTTAGTTGTAGTTTCCACACAAATACTTGTTATTTTTTTTTTTGTCTTTTTTTTACTTTTAATTATTTAGTTTTGTATTATTGTTTTGCCTTGTGCGAGTCAAATAAATACTTTTTCTTTCTTTTACCAGCCGTCATCTTGGTAATCACCTTATACCACCATCTTATCTCTAATATACCTACTTTAATTCATATACACCGGAAATCAAACTGATGGTTGTTCAATCTGCACTACACAGTCTTCGATAGCCATAAAACCATTTGCTTCCTAACGCATTCAGTCTCCGTCGCAACGGAATCTGTCTTATGCTCAGATTTCACGCTTGATCGGGCCAATAATTTAGCTTGTCTGTGCACGATGTTTGCGTCAGCCATGTCAATTAGTTGTGACTGATAATGACATGGTGTTCGCTACAGGAAGTAGCCCAGTCTTGTGTATTAATGAATGCTCGGATTTATATTGATTGGTGCCCACGGCGATGTTTAAATATTAATACTTCAAAAATCAGCGATCCTCTTGTATGTTTTAAAACGTTTTTATTAAAAAATAATTTCCAACGCGTTGATGTTGAATGGCGGTAATTCATGACCTCATTTGACAGGGTGTACTCACTCGCTACTGATTTTACCGACGCACATAGAAATACTAGGTTTTTTGTCACCTACACGGTCTTGAATGTGTGAGTTAAACTGTCTATGTTCGTTAAACTGATTTTATCTGACCTGATGCGGCTGTGATTTCTGGAAATATTTATTACGGATATTCCTTAGTACTTTTGCAACGACGCGATCTACAAATAAAAAAAGATGGCCAAAAATTTACGGATTTAAAACCCAGAATTAATAGGAATACTACTAATTACTGTGAATGAAGTACAACTCATTTTACGGTCTAATACGTCAGTCTTTTCACAGTTTTTACGTCTCTTGGCTGGACTGTAGCTTCATCCTTTTGTTTTTGACAATTCAAAACGTACGTACGTCACCGAACCTGAAAACCCTAAATTCGTGGGGCATTGGAGTAACAGACTAACAAAGATATAAAAAAATCGTGATCATCTCAAACTTTCTGAAAGCATAAACTCCTAAGAATTTCCTCAGTAGTTAATGCTAAGCCGTCGATAACCATTCTAGCATACAATCAGTTACGGTCTCTAGCTAATTGCCATGTCTGGCGCAACTGTTTGCCACACGATTATTGGAGCGGTCTACGATGAAATCGGAGCACAAGGATCTGTGCAGACGATTGATTAAATTATTAGCTCCACAATGCACAAGTGTAGAACAAAGCATTTTATGGTGTTTGCAGCTGGAGTGGTTAAACAATGGCTTGTATGTTATTTAATCGTATCCCAAATAAGTCCTATTTTAGTTCAAGTTCTTAAAGATATTTGTTGAATGTGGATACGCAAAATACCATTTAATTTTCTTTTTGTAATTGTAAACCTCTACATAATTCAATATTCATTATTTTATAACATAATTATTATTAACTTAGTTACGAAAAAGCAGAAGCAGAAATGAAAAGACACAACAGCACATCGGTAGTAATAAAGACTGCGTCTTTGTGTTGTAGCGGCAAAGCTGATTTTCGATTACGATAAAATCATTAGCTAGTTACCACTAAAGTGCGTTTGTTTGTTCTGTTAAGCTAACCAGATAATTCTTACAAGTTATATTAGATTGATCAAAAGACTAATAAGAAAAAAATGTCTTGTTCAAGATGAGGCGTCGTTAAAGATTCTCTGTAAGTAACTCTATCCTAGGAACTCAATTTTATTATAAAATGGTTCAAATAACAGACTCTTGCGATGAAAAAATGCACTGGCATTTTTTTTCTACTAGGACAAGATCGTTCCTTTTTTATATTCTGGATTGACAGACGGTCGTACGAATGTGCAGTTCCTGTTCACACTAAAATTTGGTATAGTGCAGACAGAATGAGTGTATCGTTAGGCCTAAACCGATCTATAAAATAAAATGAAAGTATGGCGTTTGAAGGAAACTCTGCTGGGGCAGAAAGATAATAAAGATTTTATAGATGCTACTGGCAAGTGGCTGCTTACGAAAAAAAAAACATTGCAGCTTTGTCTACAGGATAGTCGTATCGTAGAGATCCTCAGTGATCTTCATGAGAAGGGTTGTCTACCCAAATTGATGCCTTTATTTACATTTTATGAGTATGAAGAACAGGTTGTAAAGTTCTTCATCCCCCGTAGTATAGAAATGATCCTCCGATCAGACGGGTTTAGTGTCTGGTGGGCGATTGCCTGCCAATTGTTGTCGGATTTTTCTATATAGTCTTAAGGCGCGGAGAACTTTAATTGCGCGATTTAGAATTTTGATGTCAGTTCTTCGTCAGCGTCATCTATGACACAAATGTGTCACGATACTTTTCGCACTATGGTACTGTAGTATTTGTCTCGTTTTAGTGCCGCTACAACACTTTTATTTCGAAAACCACGTTAAGGAGAAAAATCTCCTCAAAAAAATATCGCTCCATTTTTCCCAACACCAGAATAAAACTCCGAATTCTTTTACATTGTTCCATTGCAGCACTAAATACAAAAAGGGATTCCCGCTGTTCACTCGTAATTCATATTTCTACACGTTAAGCTGTACTGGGTACATGCATATTCATGTTTCCGAGCTACAAATATTTTGTGTTCACCCATCTTGATTCTTGCTGGCTTATAGATTTAGTACCGAGTGTGTTTTTTTTTCGGTTGTTGTATTTTGCAATGCCAGTTCGTTTTTATTAAAGGAAAAATATTATTTGAGTATGTTCCGTTCAGAGTAAACTTTTTTTAGGTGAAGTAGGTCTAGGTCGCTTCACACAATTACAAAAATCAAATCAAAATAAGTTTATTAATTAGAAACAAAACAGTTGTGTCATATAATTATAATCGGTGAGCCATATGGTAAACTGAGTATCGTTTGTATCTTGTGGCTCGGAAAAAAAAGGTAGAACACCTCGTTCAATTCTACAAATAATGATCTACTTTAACATCACGCCTGTAATCCCCGAAGTTTTCGGCAGAGGTGTAGCTAAGAGTACACGTACATTTCGCAATTATGTTTAAGTCCCATGTAATAGGGGGCGAGCCTATTGCCATCAATCGGGCGCAGATCTAGACTCCACGGCTACTACTGAGAAATTCCTGATCGAAAAACCCAATAACGATTTGCCCGACCCGGGACTCAAACCTAGAATCTCATGCTCAGCAGTCGCGATTGCGACCACTAGATCAACAAGGCAGAGTTCTCCCCTTGACTTTCAGATATTTTGATCCAGATCTATTGTGGGTCAGTGGTCGGAGGTTGAATCAGCCATCCACATAGTGACTATTTTGGCCCTCAGCTGCGCATCATTAATTTTCAAGAATCTCAATATTAATTTATTACCAATGGCCAATTAGATAAAACTCAAATCATTCCGCTGAAACTGTTAGTGATCAAACATTTCTTGTCTTGTTAGTCCCATCCCAATTCAATTACTTACGAACTAAAAAGCCAACAACATTAAATTAATGAAGAATTTCCTCGACGCATAATAAAACTAGCACAACTTTACCGCCATGCATTTTTAATTGCAATAATAAAACGGAATAATCTCTTTGACCACGAATGAAATGATTACCTCGCTTTGAACTTCAGACATAATTGTGTTTAATTTCTTTTAGCGTTGTTACATTTCAAGATCATGGCAATGTATACCTTATTGCAATGATTTAAGAGTCATATAGTTAGCTCGAATTGCAAGAAGTATGCTCAACTGAGACTTTTTTCCGACTCTTTAAAACTAATTAGTGATTTAACTACACTTTTAATTCATTTTTCTCAGCTTTGTAAAGAATGTCGGTTCAAAAGAGCTTCAAGTTTTTGTAGGTCATTAAAGTGAATGAAGATTCTAGATTGCCTTCTTTTAAGACTACGGCAATGATGGGATCTTTTTTGAAAGAATAAAATACAAAGTAAAAAACAGTACGATTCTTAACAGGTACATTAGGCCCTATAGCTCTCTTGGTCCTTGAAAAATGTATAGATAATCGTATCTTCAATCTAAAACAATTTTTAGTTTTTTTTTACAAGTGGAAATCTTCATAGATGTCTGTGGTGTTGTCAGTGTCTTCTTCGTCACTTCTGGCCTTTTCTCCTCGCCCTGTCATCCTGTGTGAGAGGCGCATGGTAAAATCACGTGAAGCTAATTCGGGCCGATATGACTTTTAAAAAACCTTTACTCATCCGTTTGGTACCAGTAATTGATTTTAAAACTCCATAATTAATATTTTCAATGGTTGGTTTTTGGTGGTAGTAGAGTTCAAAGGACAATGGCAGCTGACCAGGCAATCTGGGGACCACACTTAGAGCTCGCGTACATTCGTAAAAATACTCTCAAACGATAGGTCTCGGTCAAAAAGGTAATCACAGCATATTTTTATAATATTAGATTTGGCTAGAATTACATATTAATTCATAACCACACTTGTCGCGCGGGCAAACTCAGAACTAACGCCACCATATTATTTTTCAATACACTTCACAAGTGTTTACCAACAGCGCTCTCCTGTCAACCTCAATGGAGCGTCAAAAGATCCATATAACACTGTATAATAGGATAGACAACTACGTCAGCCGTAATGTCATTCAAAAATATTTTCATTATTATAAAATCCAACATCTGTATTTAGGCTGCGGAGCCCGCACTTGAACAACCCATCACGTTACCTTATGATTTTGGTTAGCTTTTTCTTTAATGGCGCAATTATACTAGCAATCGCATACATACAAGCTTACATTGTGAAAAAACAAAGAATGAAGCTGGACGAGTTTAAAGACGGGCGTACTCGACTGCGTTCATTTACACTTGGCCGTTTGACGAATACAATTATAGGCAATCAATTCGGGCGAATGACCATGTGTAATTGCGCCATGGACTAGGTAAAAGCATAAGCATAAGCATAATCAGCCCATTAACGTTCCCACTGCTGGGACGCAGGCCTCCTCTCTATGAGAGGGAATGGGCTATAATCCACCACGCGAGCCCAATGCGGGTTGGTGGATGTCACATGTCTTCGAATTTTTGGTTCTAGGACAAAAATGACAGGCAAAAATGAAACATTAACTACGAAGTTGAATAAAACACTTATTTTAAGCAGCATAACATAGAAGAACTTCTTCAAATCACTTAGCGGCCGGCGGCGTAAGCATGCCATCATCATCGGCATTACCATATTCACCATAAGATGCTCCTCACACATGCTAGCAGCAACTGTACTCAATGGCATTTTTCTGGCCCGTATCATCTGTGCACACTTTGACTGTACATTTCTCGTGTTGGATACTTCACCACAAAACAAATAAGACTAGTAAACCAATAAAATACACAACTGTTCACAACAAAACCCCATATCAAGATTTTTATTGATCAAGGTAGAGAAGTGACAGTTGATAATTATGACATCTTCTGTTTTGATCATAGTAAAGAGAAATCATAGTAATACATAGCTTTGAATGTTGCCATTTAAGCATAATTCTCCAAAAAAACGTTACGTACGTACTTTACGTTTTTAATAACAGCAGTCACTAATTTCTTTAATAGCATGATTATTTAATAACATAAAACATGTTGTGAATCGAATAAGAGGCTGGCTTAAAAGCAAAGAACTCATTTGTGTTTCCAAAGATGGGAGGAGTCTTATTTAAAATGGCTTAGATTTAATAGGACAAAACGAATAAGCTATCGCAGCAATGTAAACGGCTTGTCTTGTAATACTAGGTAGCAAACATCTCATGTTACTCACTCGTACTACGAGCAAAATCCTGCTAATTAGTAAAATTATAGAAATAGAAGTTCCATATTCTATTAAATATGGTAACTCCATTGCCTCCGTCACTGTTTCTACGTTTCGATGTTGCAAATGATTGCGTTTAGATGATCAGACTTAGTAAAACATTTGTTTCTTCTTTTTTATACTTTGTTTAGTTTAATAAAAAAATATATTATATGGAAAGAAAATCCCCTTTTTTTTCCGGATGGGAAATCATCAAATGACCCCCCCCCCCACTCTGGGCGGAGCGGAGGGGAGTATCAGACTTGTACTGACTAAAACCCATCCATGTTCCTTCTTTGCCCTTTGTGTTCCAGGGCCACGGTATCTCTTTCGAACAGTCCCGCAGCCCTGGCAGGCATCGGCCCATGCGGACCCCCACTTGATTGCTGACATCTCTTTGAGGCGCGCGTGGAACACGAACGCGCCGTCGACACGGCCTGTCATCATAAGACGGCCGGACGGCGAGCTAGCCCATAACTCACCGTCCACAGGCCAGCGCCTACGGTGGTCGGAAGCCACCACGTGACCCCCGACGCCCAGGGCGTCTCCCGCGGCGGCTGGAACGTGAGGTCCTTTCCCTCTCACGTCCTGCCACCTCCTTCACTAGCATGACTGCTTCGCAGAAGGAGGTGACGGCTTCCCATTCCCTCTCGCTCCGGACCATGGCTTGAACCAAGGCCGGACGGGAGAGATCGCCGCCGCTATGAGAACACGGCGGTGCTCCGCCCAAGCGGGGCAGACCTCCACGGTGTGCTCCACCGTGTCCTCCGGACGATCCTCGCAGTGGAAACACCCGGGCGTTTCCTCCCGCCCGATTCGGTGCAGGAACCTCCCGAAACAACCGTGTCCGGTGAGGACCTGCGTCAGGCGGTAGGTGAGGGCGGCATGGCGCCTATCTAGCCACTCCTCAAAGAGGGGACTTATCGCCACTATGGTGGCGTGCCCTGCACGACAGTCGCTCTCTCCATGTCGCCATGAGATCACGCCAGAAGTCTGTCCGCTGAGCGGCAATTTGCCGCGGCAGCGGAGTTTCCCTCCGACATAGTGCTTCCGCACGCCATTCGTGCAGGCGCGCGAGGACCATCGCCTCCAGATCCCATGGCGGCAATTCGGCAAGGAGGCTAGCCGCCTCGCCGGAGATCGTGCGGTACCCCCGGATTAGCCTTATGGCTATCACCTTTTGGGGCGCGTTCAGGTAGTGGGCGGCTTGCCGCCTCAAAGAACGCGCCCACACCGGGGCCCCGTAAAGGGCCATGGAGCGCACGACCCCCGCGTAAAGCCTCCGGCAGGAGGCGTTTGGACCCCTCAGAAGAAAATCCCCTTAATTGCTTCATATAATGTACATATTTTCATTGATGAAAGCTTCTGAAATTAAGAGAGCCCAGTGCAGCCTATCTTCTTTAAAACACAGCACGTCTCTAATTCATATACAGATATGGATTTGAACCGTGCATGGTTGAAAATGTTGAAATACACGGAAAAGAAAGATTGCGAACGTGTGTTGGTTGGCTTTTGGGTAGCCATTTTTTTTTTAATTAAGTTGGCCCTCACTAGGAATTTCTAATGTATAGTGGGCGCATTTACAAACATTCAAACTCACATACACAAACAGCCAGACCCGGATCAAATACCTGTAGTCCATACAAATATTTGTGGGTTGTTAAACAGATTTTAATGAGAAGGTATTGAAAAGATTAATCTGAGAAGACATTGTAAGTCTCGAGGCAACAGTCTTTGCCACGGCAGACCACTCGTCAGTGGTACCACATTAACCTTGAGGTGGCTTAACGAACAAAGTTTCAATAGAATAAGTCAGCTTGTAGTGGTTTTGTTAACACTGTCCTACCCTGGTATCTATACTCAAGTTGAATTAATTATTTGAGTTTAAGTAATTACAATAGACAAGAATTTGAACCAAGTAAGAACCGTAAAAGAAAGCAAAGTTAAGAATTCTAACTTTGAGAATTCTAACTTCAAGCAACTATCAAACTACAGAATAAAAATCGTATCTTAAGTTATTATTTATACTCAAGTAATCACTTTGACTTGTTTATAGACACGGGTCTAAGACTGATGTGCGGTACACCTATCGCACATCTGTCTGAGACAGAAAAACTTTAATATTCTAAATTTAAGCCTCCACAATTCCACAATCTTGTTCGGCAATCCAATAAATCCAAAATTTCTAAAAGGTCCAAAGTGCTAACGATAAATTCTATCAGAATTCATGCGTTCAATATCTGTTGGGGTAAAAATATGAGACAATAAGATTGGGTGACTGCGAAATCATGAATTTCACCGATGCCTAGAAGCAATTTCATTGCCATCTGCTCAGATAGAATTGAGGACTTACTTTGAAAGAGACAGTGACCTTTGACCTTAACCAATACGTTAAGGTTGGAGCCACAATATAGCTAAAAGTTTTTCTTACACCTGTGCCTGAGAATGGGACTTGGGAGTGTCGAATCCAACACGCGGAGTTAAGTGTCTTGGGATTTATGGTCCCAGTGGCGTGGCGTTAAGGTCCACCCGTTCTCTCAGACAGAATACTTGGGTCTCAGCAGTGGGACCGATGTAGACTGAACATGTGGCACCAAAGTGTTCATATGGTCAACGTAATAGCAAAACACTACTACACTGCCTCGTTGGTCGAGTGGTCGCAAGCGCGACTGCTGAACATGAGGTCCTGGGTTCGATCCACGGGTCGGGCAAAGCGTTATTGGGTTTTCCCAACAGGAATTTCTCAGTAGCAGCTACGGAGTCTTGATTTGTGCCCGGTTGATGACAATAGGCTCGCCCCCTATTACATGGAACTTACACATAACTGGCGACAAAATGTCGTTGTACAATTGGGTACACCTCTGCCTGATTACAGGCGTGATGTTATATAAAACCATTGTCATATTTTGCTACAGTGATCAGTGAGCACCTACCTGTGTGAGTTCGGCCTAAGGTTACTCTCGTAAATATTTTAACTTATGGCATAGCTTCAGCAATTAGATAACCTGTTGCTTACAATGAATTGATGCCAAATAAAGTTGTACTAACGGAGCAATCATTAGACTGTACAACTTTTGTTATTGCTCCAATTTATTGCATTCGACAGATAATTAGATTGCTTTATCAAATGAACGTTTAACTATAAGAAATTTATTTTATGAGAAAGACTACATGCTAACTAAAGCAACCGAACTAATGACTGTCACGTTCATATGTTTACCGACAGAAAACGCCTTCTGTTTTTTCGAACTCCCGAGTGACCACATAATATACTTATTATGAACGCGGTGATCACGTATTTGCGCAACCGATTGCATTTATTAAGACACGTGGGTAAGAAATCTCGTATGTAAGGAGAATGCCCAAACATATCACAAGTGATATTTTATATTAAAAGGGTTTCTGGAACATTTTACCGATAAAATGTATGAATAGATACTCTTTCTCTTTTTTATACACTTCCGACTTTCATTGAATTCACTGTATTTTGTTAGGAGAAAACATCGCGGAAGATAGCAATAAATATTGCACATTTTCAACTGAGAGAGTATTGAGAGGTTTTCTTTAGTTTCCTGTTCAGATGCCAAAAGAATGAGCACTGACCGACGTGCTCGGTATTGCAATCGCATGAAGTGAATAAAATAAAACTAAAAATGTTAACTCTTTGTAAAACTAGTATCAGTTTTGAGCACAACTACTATAAAAGAAGTACCTATTATTTAAGCTTTAGATAATATTGATGAAGACAAAATCGAAATCAAATAGCTAGCAATTTGATATTTCCAAAGAATAAAATAATTATTGTTGTACCGTAAATAATTATTGTTGTACCGAAATCCTAGAACAATTTCGACAAATCTTTCCCGATTCCCGGCATTAATTTCAATAACGAAGCAAATCATCTGAAATACGTTTCTAATGTTTACATCAAACAATTCGATTCCAATTTATTCGCCACCACGCTCGAAGGTGTTGAAACGGCAAAACTTTCCCCATTCAGTATTCTTAGTGCCCGCACTTAATCAAATTCAATTTGCTCTGTTTTATCATATTCTTTTACGTTGTCGTCCGAGACTAGTTCTTCTTTTTAAAATCATTTATTTATTTTTCGGGTCTCTTAAAAGCTTTTTTCTATAAGGTTTTGATAGTAATTTATATGATTGTTTAAGTTCTTTTTGTGATCTATTCTACAAGCTGGGCAAGAACATCTTCACAATAAAGATATTTTGGTTGTATTTTCGAGAACAATTAATAGGTACTTTGTTACTTCAGTTTGCTACAAAATCAAAATCAAAATCAAAGCATTTATTTCAAGTAGGCCAGTTACAGGCACTTTTGAATTGTCGAAACAAAGGCAACAGTAAAATAAAGCTACAGTCACAGTCACAAGGCACAAAAACTGTGAAAGTGCTGTAGTTGGCCATTCCCTAACGTAGATCTCTATGGAGAAGAACGAGCAAGAAACTCGATGGACACTCTTTTAAATCAGAATACTTTAACAAAACCTTGGTTACATCATTCATTTTGAGATGGTACATTATGTGAGAACGATGCAGCAAGATGTGTACGTTGAAAGTGTCCATAGTAAAAACAATTTAAAAATAAAATAATTAATTCAAATAAGCCGTGGCAAATAAGAGATGACCAGTCACAACTGACAGCGCCCATTCACGAACATGACGCATGTATCAGCACCATTCAACACCATTTTGAAGGGAACTAAATGATCCGACACACGTGCCACCATCAGCGAGACATTTGAGTGAGCATGACATACTCCTAACCGCCAGGGCACATTCAAGTCAAGAAAAGACGCAGGTTTCCAGCGAATGACAGCTTTCTAGTACATAGTACTCACACAATATGGGGTAGGCGGCTATATAATACAAAAGAGATTGAATCTATACAATGCAAAGATAGTTATACAATCTTCAGCAGCTCCAACAATACTATTTAATGCTATCAATTTAGGCGCCCCTGTTCTTGTGGAGCAGGACCGGCATTGAGCCAAGCATTTTTATCAGTGATATAATCGTCCAACTTGTAATATGCTTTCTTACATAGTGTGCGTTTAATGCATGTTTTAAATTTCGTTTCATTCAGTTCAAGAATACTTTGTGGAATTTTATTATAGCATCTCAAACAGTACCCCATGAAAGATGAGTGTACTTTAGCGAGTCTGAAGCCTGGCTGAACTAATTGGTCTTTATTTCTAGTACTGTCACTGTATCTGTCACCTCTTTTATTAAAAAGATGTAGATTTTTTCTTACATACATTATGTTTTCGTAGATGTATTGACAATGTAGCGTCGTGATGTTAATTTCCTTAAACAGTTCCCTTAGAGAATCGCGCCTACGAAGATTATATATGGCTCTAATGGCTCTTTTTTGCAGAATAAGTATAGACTCAATGTCTGCAGCCCGTCCCCACATTAAAATGACATAAGACATAATACTATGAAAGTAACTAAAATAGACCAGTCTAGCGGTATCTACATCAGTATATTGACGGATTTTTCTTATAGCATACGCTGCTGAACTTAGCCGCCCCGCAAGAGATGTTAAATGAGAACCCCATTGTAGCCTTGAATCAAGTGTCATCTCCAGGAAAACCGTTTTATCCACAAATTCAAGTTTCTCTTTATTCAATACTATATCACAATGGCTACTTTTAACATTGGGTAAAGCAAATCTTACGCATTTCGTTTTTTTTTTTCATTTAACACTAAATTGTTTGCTGTGAACCAATTATGGACCTGAAGTAGGGCATTATTCACGTCATCTAGATTTTGGGCCCGTCTATTTATCTTAAAAATTAGGGAAGTGTCATCAGCGAATAACACCATATTTTGAGGTTGGTTTTTCAATAAATAGGGGAGATCATTTATATATACTAGAAAGAGGAAAGGACCCAATATTGAGCCTTGCGGTACCCCCATTTTTACTTTTGAACCCTGTGAATTAACACCATTTATTTGCACATGTTGTTGTCTATCACTCAAATAAGATTTTACCAAACTAAGTGCAAGTTTCCCTAGTCCGTAATGCTCAAGTTTCAAAAATAATGTGTCGTGATTTACACAATCAAATGCTTTGGAGAGGTCACAAAAAATTCCAATGGCGTCTTGGGACTCTTCCCACGCAGTAAATATGTGCTTTAATAAGGTTACACCGGCGTCAGTTGTACAACGTCCCTTGGTGAAACCATACTGTTGATCGTGTAAGATTCTGTTGGTGTTAAAATGATTGAGCATTTGATTTAGCATTACCTTTTCAAACACTTTGCTAAAAACTGGCAACACGGATACAGGTCTATAATTATTTGTATCTTTACTATCTCCGGATTTAAACAGAGGTATGACTTTACTGTATTTCATTAAATCCGGGAAAACTCCTTGATCTACACACAAATTAAAAATTAAAGCTAAGTATGGTGCTATAGTCTCAACTATGGATGTACAAACTTTGATAGACATTCCCCAAAGATCTTCGGTCAGTTTGACTTTTATTTGCCGGAAAGCTTTAGTAACTATCATAGGGTTTATGTGTTTAAATTTAAATTCAGCCGGGCAGTCAGACACATTCGCCTTTAAAAAACCAATTGAGACTTCAGGAGAGGAATTAAGAGCCTCCGTAGTTTTTAACTCGGTAAAGAAATTTACAAACTCATGAGCTACTTCCTGATTAGAGCTTTTAGGACCACATGCTGTATCTAATGTGTAGCTAGTGTTACGTATTTTCTTCCTGTTAGTCTCTGTATTTATGACTTTCCAAACTGTCTTAATTTTGTTTTCTGCTGTTTTGATCTTGTTGCTAATGTGCAAGGCTTTGGCAACCTTGCATGTATTTCTAAAAATTTTTGAATACCTAGCAACATACTTGTTAAAAGTCTCAGAGTTTATATAAGGCTTAAGGCCATAAAGCTCAAATAGTCTTTCCCTACTTTTTCTGATACCTCTAGTTGCCCAATCACTAAATATAAATTTAGGGCAAATACATTTTGTCTTCTTTTCAAAAGTTTTGTTAAACTCAGTGTGAACTATTGAAAAGAAATTATCATACAATAGATTTATATTAATATCGTCCATATGATGGCTTAACTTGTTCTGTAGGGATATTATACCTCTTTAAATTATTTGTAGTTATAGGTCTAAATTGAATCTGAATTTTTTGCAATGGTATGTATTACACCTAAAAGTTACAGTTTGTCCGCTATGGTCAGACGGCAAACAATGTACCATGGCTTTATCTAAGTAATCACAATTGCAGAAAACATTATCTTTACAAGTAGCAGAAGATGAAGTGACTCTCGTAGGTTCAATATAAATGTTAGTCAAGTCAAATGACTTGAAAAGATTTAATAATCGACTGCTATTAGAATTTTCTTCTAAAATATTGATATTGAAATCACCACAAATAATTATAGGTTTATCACTGGCTGCAAGTTTTGCCAGGACATCTTCCATTATTGATTCAAATAAGGAAAAGTTTTGATAGTTTGGGGGTCTGTACACACACACAATTACATGCTTATCTGGCTCAACACAAGACAGTTCGACGCAATGTTCCGCCGAGAGACCTGCTATGTCATTACGTTGCTTATATTTAACACAATTTTTCAATAATATTAGGGAACCTCCACGCAGCACAGATTTACGGTTAAAACAGCTACCCACCGCATAGTTCTCATAATTAATAAGCATTTGGTAATCCTTTAGCCAATGTTCAGTAAAACAAATAATATCAAACATACTTCTTTCTAAAAATAATTCAATTTCTAATAATTTGGAAGAAATTCCTTGGATATTTTGGTGGAATAATTTTAAGGTGTTCTGCTGAGGCCCTTTTTTAATATTTAAATGAGTGCAAGAAGGTACCTTGATGTTGGTAGGTTTAACAAAATTGTTAGTGGTACCTTCTGTTGTCTCACTTCCTAGTTTAAATTAATATTAATATCTGGAGTGAGCCCCGAGACTCCCGTGCCATCACCAGACAATAAAATCCTATTACTAATATACCCTAATTGAGAATTTTCCATGGTGACACATGGATCCTCCTCAGTACAATTTTTGTAAACATTTATAGCACTAATGCTATATTTATTTAAGGTCGCAGTGTTAATAATATAACTAAACTTCGACATACTACTTATGTCTGAGTGAATATTAAAAGCTAATAGCCGAGCTATTTTGTGTCTACATCTATTAGGTAGATACACTTTACCCCGAGTCGACTGAAGTTTATCAACAAAAGTGTTGATACATAAGTTTGTCACTATAGTGACCTACTAAAAAATGTACATGTTTATTTAACATGTGTATGTAATTGTTTTTTCTATTAAATACATTTTCAAAATATGGAAAAGCACACAATATGATTTTATTACAATTTAACTTTAACAACTCTGATACCCAGTCAGTGATGTCTTCCTTTTTAATCTTAGAACTATTACCAACACATATAGTAATGGTGGTATTAGGATCACAAACAGTTTTAGTTACTGATGCCATAATTTGTTTGTAGGTTGACCCTGGCATACAATTGTTTTGGGTACAATAACTCAGGTTATTACTAATTAATTTACCTAGCCCTCTACCTATGCTGTCAGAGAACATGACTGAATGATTACAATCATGACTATTAGGTGAGACAAAATTACCAATCTCAGGCTGTACTACTTGTGAAACATGAAGTGTAATGTCAGGTATTATATCTTGGTTGATGCCATCCTGAGCACTCACAGCCTGGGACGGGTCCCCCGTTGCCTCAGGCTGGAGAGCATCAAAACTGGGTTCACTCCGACAAGTACAAGTGTCTATCAACTCGTTTGTGGCAAGAATATGCTCCTTAATTTGCTTTTTAGAACTATCATACTTATTATACAAAGACTTTAGTGACATATTCAGAGCCTGAATTTCAGATTGCAAGCGCTGAGTGTCTATTTCATAAATATTTATACTATCTTCCAATTTAATCTGATAGTTATTTAATCTATTAATAAGAGAAACACGTTCTTTCCTTAATTGAATATTTTTGGAATAGTGCTTTTGTTGTTTCTTGTAATTACATTTTTTAATGAATTTATTCAATCTTGCATATTTCTTAATTTTATTTTTACTAATTTTACACTCTGTCTACGCTCGCTGTAGGTTATAAATTAGGATTGCTGATGTACAAGCATTTGACAATGGCTACAGAGGATCATTATTATCCCATAGTCGTAACCTCCTTATAATTACCCTAAATCCCAAAAAATGCTCAATTTGATGCGTCAATTCTGCAACCATCTTTATTCCCTGTACCGTAGTTTTTTTACTCTTCAAAATTAATTTCAGTACCTAACACCTTATTGGTGAGGTTCTTCAGGAAGGTCAAACGCGTGGTACTCCAAATGTATGAACGTGCACGAGGTGAAAGGAGTATGTAAGGATCATAGCAGGTGCGGTTGTGTGGTTACCGCCTACCCTCATCATCCCATGGGAAAAAGGCGTCAAAATACACCCCTAACATTATAATAGATTGGTCGACAGATGCATCAAAACCGCTACCATACACAGCTATGTAACGTATTGCCAACGTGTTGTGGTGAGTTGTACATTAGTACTGAGACCCATACATTATAATTAATTTCAGTGTGAATAATGAGATGTAACTAGTTTCACTTTGGTATTCAGAAATTTAATTTTACACTTGGTTTATTCTTAAAATTGAGGCAGGATGACAAGCACCTAACGTAAACGAAATTTTTTTACGATTCATCATGAATTAATTTTTCATTGCCGTTATAATTTTTTCTTGCCTCTAAACTGTTACTTTCTGTATTTATTAAAATCACTGAACTTTAAAATTTTAGATAAGCTCTACAGTGTTGTTACAAATAATTTCTAGTACGACGATAACCGCAGGAAATTTAAAAAAACGGCAAGAAGCAAATTTGTACATACCAAAAAGACAAAGAAAGAGAAAATTTTTGCTCCGAAAACTAATTAGACTAAAACTTAAATTGTGCTGACCTTTTGACAAAGAGCCACTAAAACTGAATCCACTACATAAAAACCCAAAACAATACGAACCAAGACTTGAAACTTTTGAACAAGTTGAAACAAGTTTCAAGCAAAACTATTCAACAAGACAGGAACTCCGTTCCACTCATTGAGGTTGTTCAGTTTCAACGCAACTGCACAAAACACATGGGAGCAAAAGGCCAAAGATAAATCAGGCTTACGCACACAAATATAAGCGTGATCAATATCATTTCAGCCGATAGACTTCCAACGCTAGACATAAGCCTCACCAGAGCGTCACCAGATTGACCGGTCCTGTACTTCTCGCATCTTACGAACGTTCGCGGCCTTCACAGAATCGTCCTTGAGGGATGCTTTCGAACGTTGCATCTTCCAGTACGTGGTCAGCAATCCAGAAACTTTCCGCTATCTGTTCTGTAAGCGATGCCCACTGCTACCTCTACTGACCCCTAAAACAATCTATGTTTTAGGGGTCAGTTTGGTGGTAAGAATCAAATTTGTGGCATTACACTCGTGTGCTTTCTTATTGTGACTACCTTTTTACATGTATTTTTTAAGTGTCAAATAAATATTTTATTTCTATAATTTATTTAACTTCAGTTTGGCAATTCTTCAGGCCAAGTTAAATGTCGATTACCTTGGTTCTTCGGCGGTTTTGGTTATTCCTGACTCGATCACGCAGGTAAATCCGATAAGGCCGATTGTAAGCTACCATATTCTTTTGCCATAAGTCCGTGACTTATGAATAAAGGACGATATCTCGGGCTGCGGGACTGTCCGAAAGAGATACCGTGGCCCTGGAACACAAAGGGCAAAGAAGGGACGTGGATGGGTTTTAGTCAGTACAAGTCTGACACTCCAAAAAAGGACGATATCTCAAACAAATGCCGATCTCGCTTGCACTCGCTGTATATGAAGCGCGTCTATGTGTGCGTGCGTTTTCGCTGTCGTTGTATGGAGTTGAACTTCTGCACCTATGTAATTGGTGGCAAGTCCTTCCTGTAGCAATCACTTAGCTCCGTGACAATGTGTTTGATCGATTGAACTAATTGGATTGCGGAAGTTGCTGATTAGTAATGGATAATAATCGAGTGTTTGGTGAGGATGGATTGGTTAATGTTTAAAGTTTTTGGGGATGTAAGTAGATGAGGAGTTTAAATTTGAGTGATTTTTTTTATATATTTTTTGATCCCATTTTGTAAGACACAGCAGACTGAAACTAGAATATCAAAACGAAGTGTCTAAGTGATCCGCTAATCGGATTAATACAATTTTCATTAGTCGTCCGCTAAACGAATTAATAATCAATTTTTTATTTTTTTTTATTCATCCGGTAAACGGACGAATAATTAATTTTATCCATCCGCTTAGTGGACGATTAGCAACAGCCATATTAAAATCCATACACATGCCAAGTTTAATGGAAACAAAACAAAATGTTTCTGCCATTGTGATCGCTGTAACTGTCTTGGAGTATTAAACAGTTACCATCATAATATACTTAAGATGACGTATAATATTCAATTTTCACTAAACCCAGATGCATAAATGCATGGCCAAGAATTAACGACCTAAACCCAACATTAATTAAGTTTAATTCGCCATCTATAGGCGATCGCGTGTCGTGGTTCCACTCAGCATATAAATCAACCCCACGGTGACACCTCATAATTCAAGGAGCAACCTCGTAAATAAGCCTAAAGCATAATCAACAATAGACCCACAGCAACCCTAGAAGATAATAAAAGACTTGGATGTGAAGTAGGAAGGAAAATGAAAGAATATGTGGCACTGGTAATATGGAAGGATTTAAAAAGGATGACAGAACGGCTTCGTTAAGAGGTATTGAAAAATGTAATCCTTGTCGGCCATTGTAAAAATTGCTGGTGTTTCATGTGTTCGGATTAAGTCGAATATATGTTGGTATTAATAAATGATAGTAGATATTTTTTGTTGTTTTAATATGAATTGAATTTGTAAAGCATCATTTAATATTATTGTATTTGCTTTATTAGTTTCAGTTTCGTGGGAGAAAATTTAAAAAAAGGTTTTTAACAAAATACAAAATCAAGTTTGTTCTACCCCGAATAAAACCCAATAACACTTTAATCAATCAGAGAATCAAACTTACGACATCATGTTCGCTTGCAAAAACTTTTTTTTCTGCCTCTTTGGTCTAAAAGTTTTAGGACCAAAGAGGTGAAAAAAAGTTTTCCGACAAAAAAAATACACAGCGAAAATTTTTACGTAGCAGCCTGAAACCCAACTAAACAACACCATTACGGGAATCATTTCAATAAAACCCCGGAGTTACACAAACACTCATTTCCCAACCCGTAAAAACTACTCCAACAAAAAATCCGACCCTTACGTGCATTAACCCTCCCTCCACAAAACATTTTAGTACTACCCTACCTGTTGTTGAACTATAAACTACCGCATCCATTCACCTGTACTCGACAATACCCTTTAGAAGCGAGTACAATGGCGAACAAAAGAGTTGTGCGTGACGAACTCCCAGAATGATTTAGTACAGTTGCGTGGAAGAGAACAATGTACGCACTTCATCTCCTCAGTGTACATTTTGATATACTATATAATGGAGTTGGTGGTGCGGTCAGACGACAGTTATTTACTGATATTTTGTTGTAACA
The DNA here is from genome assembly GCA_910589295.1 of Noctua janthe. Classification (NCBI taxonomy): domain Eukaryota; kingdom Metazoa; phylum Arthropoda; class Insecta; order Lepidoptera; family Noctuidae; genus Noctua; species Noctua janthe. The sequence goes on along the minus strand of OU342556.1, from coordinate 1,773,147 downwards.
ATAATATGGGAGATAAAATGTGCGTGAAGTGGAGTTAAAAATTGTTTGGGAAAGAAAGCTCATACCAAAGGTTGTGGTAACTGATGCTGATTTTAATATTTCTTTTACGTTTTACCACGGTAAACACTCACAAAGAAAAGCTTATATGGGGTGAAGGCTATAATGATGATGATACTGGATCCCGATCAAAACAAAATATCACGTCTGCTAAGATTCAAAAGCTAACTAAATTTGAAATTTATATGTTTCAGGCTGTGGATCTGTATATCGCAAGACTGAAGCCCAGAGACAGCTAGACGGGGCAGACCGAGAAAAAGATGGCGGGAATAATGACTTCCTCACGAATTGCTGAGAGGAAGCATAACATCGAGAGAAGTGGAAGGACTGAGGGGAGACCTTTGCCCAGGAGGGGGAAACCTCAGGCTAACAAAAAAAAAATCTTAGAAAACACTTGCCACTCTATTCATTTTGAATCTATTCATTTTTAAACAGCATCAATTACAAACAAATGAGTGGTTCCTCCACCAGAAGCTGACTAACCTGTTGAGCTTAAAGATCGCGGTGGAGCAGCTTAAGCTACTGACGGGCTTGGATTTCCGCACATGGCTTGGAAACTTATTACCTTGTATTACTACAATAAAGTACAGGTAAGAACAGTCATATTTTTTGTCTTGTTTTCCGTGGATAGTGTTGTTGTCTGATATTTTGAAAGGCTATTCTTAATTTAAATTATGAAAACTATTTAAAGACCAAATAGAACTAGAATAAAGCTAAAAAGAAGACTAAAAGTAAGTATATATATATATACAACGAAGACAACAGGACAATTATGCGTCAAAGTACTCCTCCGCGTCGCTGTCATCCGAACACGTGCCCAGGAGACCGGCAGCATTGCCACGTTGAATGGCAATGCTAATTCTTCCCATGACCCGAGCGTTTCGACCAGCAACGGCTCAAAACTCTAGTTACCAATAAGATTACAGTATTTGCGCCGCTTGAGGATCTCAGCAGCTGCAGCAGCAGCGTCCGCACAGCCCGCCGTGCTTATAATTATGAAATGAAAAAATTTAAACTGTAATAATAATCTAGATCTGGCTCGCGAGGTTGTCGACATGTGGAACGTGAGTACAGCAGTCATTGTGCCGATAGTCGTGTCGGCCAATGGCTTAATAGCCAATAGCCTCGACCAACATCTGAGGAAGCTCTCGCTTGGCAGCTGGATCAAGGGCTTGATTCAGAAAGCAGTACTTCTGGACACGGCGCGTATCGTTAGGAGATTCCTCTCAAGAGCCCTGACCACCGGTATTTCGGACCCTGTTCCCGATACCAGTGGGCTACTATTTTTTATATTTTCAAATGTTTTTTTTTTTTATATTACTTTGTATAGAAATATTTAAAAATGTAAATTATATGTATAAAAATAAATAAAGGACATAAATAAATAATTAATTAAATAATAATTAATATTAATTATTATTAATTTAATATTTACATATTATGAAACGACACATAACATAACATCACGCCTGTTATATCCAACAGTGAGGAATTACACACTTATTTCAACAGGTATGATTAAGTTCCATATTAGAGCAAAAGTGCAACACTGCACTCGTAACTGAAAAAAACAGTAACTTTAATGTAATAATACTATACACTTTAAATTTACTGAGTTTTCTGATTTGAGGACAGAAAAACTAGCCTAATGAAAACAATAGCCCAGGATGACCAATGTTGCCAAAGTAAGGCACAAGGCTGCTACTGAATCAGGAGCTGTGACTGAACAGGACTGTTCGAAAGAGATACCGCGGCCCTGGAACACAAAAGGGCAAAGAAGGAACATGGATGGGTATTAGTCAGTATGAGTCTGACACTCCCTTCCGCTCCGCACAGAGCGGGACTCCCCATTTCATGATTTCAAAACCGAAAAAAAAGCTGCTACTGAATAAGTCTTAACAGAAATATCAATAAAATTACCTACCTTGGGTATCAAACCGAGAACCTTATGTCCCTCAATTTGTACATAAGTACCTAAATAACGAGTACACTGAACTAGCTATTTTATTTTTTTAAGTTTGCATGCTGAAGGAAGTAAGCGAAATATATGATTTTTTTTTATTTGTAAGACCATAATGTATCATATTTCATGCAAATAAATAATCTCGAATCTTACCCGAGATCGAGGTCTTGGGACTAAATCAACAAGATAGACTATTGACTATAAACAATAATATTGATTTTTACGCCTACAGTGTTGTACCCCCGGGCTCTGAACGCGTTTACCTAATTTTAAACTTCAAATTACTTTGTAGTTAGTTCCGCTTGAAATTGCGAAGTCCAAACTATTATTTTGATTAGTTAATAATATTCCTTAGTGGTTTTAAATGTAAATGTTATTTTGGGTCGGTCCAGGTGTAATAACTAGATTTGGGCGGAGGCTCAATTGGGTTCAGGGAGGTATAGTTTTAGTAGAATGTTTTATTGTTCTGGTTTGTAGATAAATTATTAAGATATTTGATTGAAAGTTTATTTCGTTTTGTTTGCAATTGATATTAGTATTTTTTCGAGGCACACTGTCCACTGTTTACTACTCTCAAGAGCAAAGACAGGGTTATACTCGTACGTTTGAATGAATTTTCTGTGCTAAACTAACGATAGTCTTGCAAATTGTGTTGTAATTTCAATGACTAATTTTATTGTACTCGAAAAAATAATTTTATCAATCTTATTATAGAAAGTAAGTGACTTATGACTTCTTTGTCAAATTTTCAGACGGTAGAAGTAGGCACACCAGAATACAAAAAAGTTTTAATACTTAATTTCAAAAAATTGGGATAAGGGTAGGAGAATCAATAACTTAATATGTACATACTGAGAGTTCGACAAGGTTAATCTGTATAAAAATACAAACCAACAATAATATTATAAACTCTTACCAAAAACCATTTTCGCTTAACCAAAACAATATCAAGCCTCTAACCGCCGCCGCCGCTCCAAAATACAAAGCCAAAGTTTAATAGTTTCTGATCCATATCCAGTTGATTGTAATTAAATCTTCAATGAACTGGTGCCGATCAATCAAAACTTCGATTATGTTTAAACATATTTAGCCACACGCTTATGTAGGAGAAAAGTTATCAAACTAATCTAGAAATAAATTAACGGATCAAATAAACTTAGTAAGTTAAAACTTCACACAAAATGGTGGAAACACAGGAGAAATGCTTTTTCAAGAACTTTTAAAATAAGGTGTACATAGAAAATTTTCTTAAAAGATCATTGTGTGTTACAAACTGAGTTTTCCCCGTGCCTCAGAGACTTCTCTTTTCTCTTTCCTCGTGATCTTTGACAGTCGTTACAGGTACTCAGTCCAGTCTCATCAAGGGGTATCGTTTTACCCAGTACTAACTGGGTTGTGGAGGTCAGATAGGCAGTCGCTCCATGTAAAATACTGGTATTCAGCTGCATCCGGTTAGACTGGAAGCTGACCTCAACTTAGTTGGGAAAAGGCTAGTCAGATGATGATGATGATGATCATTGTGAGCATAGCCAACAACACTATGAACGCTAGTGGAACACCATGCCGGACATGTTCCCTGATAACTTTTGTAGGGTTCTTCAATTGTATTCTTGAGAGCAGACCACGCAAAGTCAAATGGACGCCTTCAGGTCAGGTGGAGCGACTGTCTTTGCAATTTGGCTTGTAGCAGCCGAAAGTAAGCATCCCGGAATCGATTTAGTTGTAGCCTGGAGAGGCCTAAGACCATAAGTGTTGCTAACGACGATGAATATTATTCTCATTGATTGACCTTCTGTTACAGATAGAAAAGGACAATCCAGTTATTGCCTCCAAAACTCAAAAACAATAAATCATTCTTCCATAATTTGTCCCTTCCCAAAAATTTCGACAAAATGAAAACGCGGAAACGTGACGGCATTAAATAACTTTCAAGCAATCCCAAAACTTTTGAACTAAAGGTCCTTGTCCTTTAAATTATGAATAACGCTGTCAAAATACGGAAACTGTGATAATTTAGTGAGAGGTCGCCAACTAAAATTATTTTATTGTTTTAGTTGTAGCAAAGTTTGGTTTTAGTTTCAACAAAAATGTTTTGACTACAACAAAGAAAGTTTTTATTGTTCATAAAGTATTCAATTTGGCTCTTTTATGAGTTTTGGAGTTAAGTATGACTAGAGAACTCTATTGGATTTGTTTAGATATGGAAAGTTGCGCTTGAGTAACTAATTTTGAATTTTCTTATTTGTTACACTCAATTTGTCAAATTTCAATTTATTTAATTTTCTAACGTGGCGCAAAAAGCTTGATTTTTGAGTAGCATGAATGTTATTTCATCCAGCAGAAAAATATGCACTTTAACTAGGCCGGTTCCGCGCCTCTCGCATCCAGCGGATTAATTCCGGACACAAATACAAGTCTTGGACGTGGAGTTGAGGACACCAGCCCAGTATACAATAAAATACAATACAACACAGAGGATTCCATAACCATTAATACTATGGTAATAATCTGTACCTAATTATATACACGACAAAAATCAAAATTTTCAACTTGCTTAAAAAGGAACGCTTTCATAAATGATATCCTTTCAATATTTCGCTTCAAAATGAAAATTTCACATGACATTATTTTCACAATGCACCAACATTTTCCGAATTTACAACCTACAGCGACACTGACGGCAAAATCTATGGGGCCCAAAACAAAAGCGATCCACCCCATAACAACGTTACCATACATGAATAGAATTTACGCTGAGATTTTAACATCCGTGTTACAGCCTCCCATGTATAACACCTCTGGGAAATTTGCATGAAAATTCACACCCGGATTTCCATTTGAAACGAAGTCTGGCTTTGAAACGGTCCCTCTCGGTATCCGGGACATATTGTTCAGTACATTTCGCTATATTTCTGGTGGAAGCCTCCGATCGAGAGGCCGTTGTATATTCCATACAAATTATTTTTTTTTGTTTTTGATTTCTATTTATTTTGTTTTAGTCTTCTCGTCACATAATAGCGCTTTCGAAGAATGAGTGAAATTAAAGTTTCGATGTTTTAATAAACAACATAACACTTATTAACTTTTTTGTTTCTTCCTGTTGTATTCTAAATGTTTGTTACGCGCTTTATGTTTTTTGTTTATTTTATTTTTTTCTAATTTTGTATGCACGTCATGCCCTTGCAACATATAAATATTTTTTCTTCTTCTTGTATTGTTGTGTTACGTCCGCATTTTACTTTCTGTTCCTAGTGTACGATTTATAAATTCCATGCGGTACCTGTGGCATATAAAAATTTTCTTTCTTTTTATAACTATACTGTACAGTAATTTCGAACTAAGAAACTTTTGATGACGTAATTTCACGTCGTTTACTGGATCAATTAGAAACTTGTCATTATAACTTAGTTATTTGCTTCAGTTGCCGCTCCAATCACGCTAAAAACTTTTTTAAAGAATGTCAACTTGTCTCAATTTTCTCTAACAGCTAAACTAAAGTCGAAGTGTTCGGAAGAAAACTTTGCAATATTAAACCCGTAGTTTCGACGGTAACATATTATATTAGCTCAATAAAAAGCGACGATATCAGAAGTATTTGCGTCAAAGTTAGGGTGATAGTTGTGTCAACGTTTTAGTTTTCTTTGTGTTTGAGCTGGGAAACAACCAGGGTAATACATGCTGTGTTGTTATCTCTAGAAAGTATGCTAATAACCGTATAATGAATAAATCACTGTTAACAAACATGTCTTAATTATGGTATTCGAATAATTTAGTGCTTAAAATCCTTCATGAAAATGTTGTTTAGATCTTGTTGCCTTACCTCTGGTTGACCGTATTAATATTAAGTACAAAGCTTCTTCGGCAAACGTAAGGTGGGACGCCCTCAGGCTCGGCGGAGTGACGATCTTTGTGGGCTGGCTGGTAGAAATTGGATAAGAGTTGCTGAGAATCGAGTTGAATGGCGTGCGATTGAGGAGGCCTTTGTCCAGCAGTGGACTGCTGTAGGCAGATGATGACAATGACAAAGCTTCTATGTGGTTTTTCTTAAGTAATTTAGACGAAGTAAAAGTGACTTTAAGTATAATGACTTGAAATGCTCACCGTTTTATTTTGCTCAATATGAAGTATTCTTTAGACTTCATTCGCATCGATGGTAGCATAAGAAGCTTATTCTAACGGTCCCACTGATGCAATACAACCCTCCTCTCTATGAGAGGGACTTGGCCATATAGGGTGACTGGTATCTAGTGACCGATAACACGTGCTTGTACTCATGATAACAAACAACTTTCGCAAAGAATTATTTCTTTTTTTTATAATTCAGGATCTTATGATATTCTGTCGTGTTATCGCGATAAAATTGAATGACTTAAAAAAAATATATCTTTATCATAAGTACAATCACGTGTATAAGTATCGGTCACTAATTACCAGTCACCCAATATATCCAACATACAAGTCCCGTGCAGATTGATGGTTCGTTTAGCTAAATCACTTGAGCACTGCAGTTGGTCACGTTAATCACGCCAGTTCTGGTTCAAGTAAACAAAACACTACCGTCGCGCATGCTACACACCAAAGATTTCGTATAAAAACTAAAACTTTATGATATCTTCGTAAATATATTTTATGGCTTTAGCGGGCCTATAAACGGACCAAAAACTTAATACAAAGCAACTGACCGGAATTCTACGTGACGTATTTTATGACCCTGTTTACGAGTTAGATCCGAACTTAGTTTGAGCACGATCCGTATTTAATAGTTGAGACCCATACGACATATAGTGCCCGTGATTAATGAAACTGGTGTGATAAAATTTGATTGCTCGTAAATTATTAGAAGTGACTAGAGTTAGAACTTTACTCCTGGCAGTGTAATGTTATAGTCTACCAGCTGCTGCCCGCGACTTTCTCTCGTTTGTTTAAACTACCTGGATAAAAAGTATCTTATGCGTTCATCTAGGTCATAAACTATTTATGTGTCAAATTTCACCCAAGTCCATTTCGCCGTTTTTGCGTGATTGCGTAACAAACTTTCACATTTATAATATTAGTAGGAAATTTTACTTTTGATTGAGCTTTATTAGTTGTTGTAGTTTTTCTTGTTTATCTCTGTTAACTTTATACATTTTGTTTTATGTATGTATAAATCTTCTTTCTTTATCGTGTGGTTAGTTCCTAACCTGGTGTCAGAGCTTTTATGCCGCCCATGGGCCTCTGACTTGGCTTAACAAGAAATATCTCTCAGGCATGCTGGTTTTCTCACGATGTTTTCCCTCACCGAAGCAATACAATACGTTTGTTTACATACAATTATACAATATGTATAAATGTTTTATTCTTATATTTGTAGTTATAAAATATTTTCGAATATTTTTTTCTGTTATTGCACCTACTGTGTATTGTTTCTGCATCACCCTAAGGTAGACTGGTAGAAAATGCCCGAGGCATTAAGTGCGCCTTTGTACAGTTTTTACTTGGACATAAAGTTTTAATAAATTAATAATACCTAGTTTCTGTATCAAGTTGTCACTCTTCAATTCCTATTCCATTTGGATAATAGCCTCACTTAACCTTCTGACTAGGGTTTAGAACCACCATACCACCCTGACCAAAGCAGTCATGCTAACGTTGCATTGCTTTCTCGCATATCGAAGCAAGATGCCTCGAGGAATGATCCCAGCTCTGTAATGATTTCAGAGCTGAATGCCGCATGAAAGCTTTATACAGGCTGTAACAGAAAGGGTATTGTCTAAAAAATTATCAGCTGTCTAATACATTTGGGTCGAGTAGGTATTGAAATTTTGTAAGGAATAGCTGATAATTTTTTCGCATGTATGATATTGGACCCAAGGCGAAGATATTGGACCCAAGGCGAAAGTTTTTCGCGGGCCTGTGGACGGCGAGTTATGGGCCAGCTCGCCGTCCGGCCGTCTTATGACGTCAGGCCGTGTCGACGGCGCGTTCGTGTTCCACGTGCGCCTCAAAGAGATGTCAGCAAATAAGTAGGGGTCCACAAGGGCCGATGCCTGCCAGGGCTGCGGGACTGTTCGAAAGACATACCGTGGCCCTGGAACACAAAGGGCAAAGAAGGAACATGGATGGGTTTTAGTCAGTACAAGTCTGACACTCCCTTCCGCTCCTTTCGCTCCCTTCCGCAATACGGAAATAAAAAAAAAAAGGCGAAAGTTGTTCAGTTTGATGGTCTGCAGCATATCCTTTCATACGACTATACCCTTTCTGTTACACCCTGTATAATGTCAAACTGCACAATAAATTAGCTGTTGTCTGACGCTACCCTGACCAATGTAGCTTGGCCAATACCCGTATTCAATACTTACAGCAGTTTTGAGGCGGTTTTATACAATCTTTTGTTAGTAATTCTTCTTTCTAATTCACAACAATTTTACCAATACCGTAAGTAATTACGAACACTACCTAAACTGTTTCCTCCCAATAACGAACAATCGACCGTAGCTAGCTCACTTTTCAAATGACAAGCGAAACATTTCGGCGGACGGAACGCCGCAGTGTTTCAAGTTCTCACAATACGGTTACCGCAAACGATTCGTTACAACAGATACCTTTCGTTTCCACATTAATTACTCGCGTGACTTGCTATACGCGTAGGGTTGGCGGGTGTATTGGAAATATTGGGTTTCTAGAATGTTCTTTAAGATAGACCATCAGGCTGAATTTTCGCTGTATCTCGCACTTTCATGGTCACCTATTAATAAATAAAATAAAATAAAATGTTTATTCTCAGACAACTACAAATACTCTCTAGTCCCTTAATACATTGAAAGCAACATGGGGACGTTTAAACAGATATAGGAAATCTCTGCACGAACTCTTCAGGATAAGGAAATATAGGAGTGCCCATATTCATAATATGGGCACTCCTATATTTAGCTGCAATTAAGAACCAGTATCCTTGGTACTTCAGTTATTAAATTCAATTTTACAATTTATTGCAGTTCTTTGAACAGACTGTTTATAATATATTTTTTTTAATGAAATGGTTTACCGATTTATGAAAAAGTAAATATACAATGCTCTAAGAAAATAAGTGTGTAGATCAGCACTGAATAATTTTCTGGATAAAATATTTGAAAAGCCATTTTTTTTATTTACTTAAAAGCCAGTTGGCCATCCCTATACAAAAACAACGTGTTCACAAAACAGCCAACGGAAGAAACACCAGCTAAATAAATAGGCCGAGTGGGAACCCTAAGCAAACAAGTCTGAACTGGTCTGAACGCGTCTGAAAGGTTCGCATTTTGAGCCAAAAACAATGGCACGCTAGTAATTAATTATGACAAGTATTACTTCTACGGGAGTACATCACCCTGTATATGCGGAGCGTTCTCATTGTTCTTGTGTGATGTGTTTGTCACTTGCAATTCACTATTCATTTGTATGAGTGAGCATTGTATTGTCAACGAAAGCTTTAAGGAATTTTATGAAAAACTGATAATGACCTTGTGAATGAAAAATGTGCTTGCAGAATAGGGTAGTTCCCTAACAGAATCATCATATATACATCATCATAGAGATAGTGGACCTACTTGCACTTACGATGACAATGCCATTCATTTTAACAAAATATTAACAACGAGCATAGAGGGAGACAAAGAAGCGACGGATGGACTGTGTAAAGGATGATGGCAAGAAATGAGGTGACTGCTGAGATGACGAGTAATAGAGAAATGTGGACCAAGATATGCTGCGTCGACCTTAAATGAATTGGGATAAGGTCAAGAGGATGATGATTAACAACACGTATCATCAGAGGAGCCTTTTCCCAACAGTAAGTCGGCTGTAAATCTTGGCGGATGCTGCTGAATACTAATAATGATTCCTATCCGACTACACAAACTATTTACTGGATAATGAGACACACCTTGACGAGACCATTATTGCATTATTAAGTCACTTCACATGGCGTGTTTGTCAAAATTTTCGCGATATTGAATCGAAACCAAATGTTCTTTATGCCTATTGCGATATAGTTCACTTTGTTTTAATGATAGAAGGCAAATATTTGCCCAGATCTGCCAAGTGTAGCTCCACCATAACTGCTACAGGAGACCTTCAATTTGCAAATCACGACCTTTATTTATACAGAGGAGCTCGTGGATCAATGTGGTCCGTGGATAGGTGACCACCCATTACCGAGTTTCCTCCGTGCCTCGGAAAGCACTTTGTCTGCTGTAGATCTTTGACAGTCGTTATAGGTAGTCAGTGGCTCGAACGTCTGACAACCAGTAGCTCCATGTTAAATACTGGTACTGGTAGACTGGCAGCCGACCCCGACATAGTTGGGAAAAGGCTAGGCAGATGATGAACGACCTTTATTATAACGGCACCAACTCTATGTAACATATTCAACTTATTGTTTCCACTTCTGGGACAGACCTCTGTGTGAGTAAGTGAGTGGGCCGTTACCCACCACGCGGGACCATTGTGGGTTAGAAAACATAATTATCTTCGAATGTTTGGTGCCAGAACAAGCCACTTACCTCACAATGTTTTTGTTCGCCGTTTTAAAAGCTTTAACAAAAACATCACTATAAAATATCGTTTAATTACAAGCGCCGTCGAGTGTTTTCTTCTATAATCTGTAATAGAGGGTTGTCATCTGTCAACGTCGGGGTCGATCGACGAGGGCTTATCCTGAGAAATTGCTCTGATGTTGGGGCTTTTGTAGAAAAGATATAGTTTTAAAGAGCTGAGAAAATTACTGTTGGAATTCAATAGCTTTAGGTAACAAGTAGCATTTAATTAAAAGTATCAAAAAACGCGACTATAAACTGTAATATGTACCTATTTAAATATATTTGTAATCTCCTTTTAATTTTCTTCTTTTTGATACTCTACTCGCTAGGTTATGTTGAAAAAAAATTAAAGACTTACAATTTAGCACTAAAAATCCGCCATTTTGTTTTTTTTTTAACACCTATCTAAGGATCCTTGGGTTTTTAAGACGAATCTAATAATACCTTAATCGTCGAAATCCATCCAGCCATTTGGAACATACGAGGTAATAAAGAAATTCACAAAAAACAAACAGACATACAAGATACGCGCGAAAAAAATAATCCTTCCTTGGCAGTCGGGTAAAAATAACATAACATCACGCCTGTAATCCCCGAAGGGTTAACTAATAGTACACCCACATTTCCCCAGTTATGTTTAAGTCCTACGTAAGAGGGGGCGCGCCTATTAAATCAACCGGGTACAAATCCAGACTCCGTGGCTGCTACTGGGAAATTCCCCATGGAAAATCATAATAACAATTTGCCCGACCCGGGAATCGAATCCAAGACCTCATGCTCAGCAGTCGCGATTGCGATCACTAGACCAAGGAGGCAGTAGTAGTAGCTTCAGGTAATTTAAAAAAAAAAATGAACAATTAAGATTACTTAATACCACATGGCAACATTAAATACGACCATTTTACGCTGATTTTCAGCGGCTATCTTTGTGGCAGAATCCCACTTACAAAGACACAGATAAAGTTGCTCTTTTTGTCACAATCATGTCATAATGTGATTTGAATCTCACTAATTATGTTTCCAGAGAACTTACTAATTAAGCATCATTCTAGCCAATACGTCACAGATAACCTCCTATCTCTGCAAATCTGTTACTTGTTTCTGGACGATGTTTTGGTAAATAATTAAGATTTCTTGGAAGTTGAAACTAATTAATTTGTTCTAACTACCGCTGAATTAATACACAAAAGTCGCTTTCAGAAATTGCTTTCATTCCTAAAGTTTCAGGCGGTCTATTGGGTGTTTCTCATTCGACAATCTAAATTTTATTATAATTTGTAGGGAAATAGTAAATACCTAGCAAGTCACGGTGATGACAGGTGGAGTAAAGCTGTGACCGAGTGTCTTTCAAGAACTGGAAAAAGAAATTTTGATTATCCGACGCCGAGATGGGCACCATGCCATCGCGAGAATCGTCGCCCAGCAGTCGATGAAGTTAGGCTGTGAGTGATGATGAGGAAATTAAAGTAATTATCATCTTTCTTTATCGCGTGGTTAGTGTCTATTTAACCTGGTGTCAGAGTTCTTACGCCGCCCATGGCCCTCTAACTTGGCTTTACATGCCGTCGAGAAACGTCTTTTAGGCATGCTGGTTTCCTCACGATGTTTTTCTTTACCGAAGCAAGTGATATTTTATACAACATGCAAATGAATCCGAAAAATGTGTCATGGGTTCGAACTTGAGACCTTTGACTTGACAGTCCGACAGTCACACCACTAGGCTATCACTGCTGTATGCTGTGCTGCGTAAAGCTGTGTAAACTAATAATTAACCGACACTTACATTACCATAGCAAATTGGCTAATAACCATTCCAACCCCATCAGACATCGCCAAATGTCCTGCACTTACAAAACGGGTTGGTGTCAAATCTATGGGGTCAGTTCACGACCTTTCATCGTAAGGTCCCTTCCCATTACATAAGGTCAGATTCGAACCCAAAACATTCCCATAGGGATTCCACGCCCTAATCGTTTGGATATAACTTTAAGTCAAGTCGTAGAATAACTGTCTACTTATCATTTGGAAAGGTAATTTTGGGAGTTTACTATAGCTTCTCTTTCTTCTCAATTGCCTGCATAATTAGCTAGAAGACGTGGGCCGTAATCCACCAGGCAGGCCCATTTGGATTGGTGTTTTTTCAGTTCTACCTATTTCCGTCACCGTTTAAGAGCAGTTATAGTAATGAGATAAATTGCAAACTTTTCAAGTGCTGCTTACCTGAATCCTGGAGTTGTGCCACTTATAATTCAGAACCGTTCAGTCACCACTGTTCTTTAATTTCTTTGTATGTTTCCAGCAACGATGTAGTTTCTACAGCTTTGCCTTCAATTTTGTTAATGAAATCGATTCTTCACTAAATGCGAAAGTATCCTTAGAAGATCATGAACTTACCCTCTGTATACACCCTTAAAATAGTTAGATACGTTTTTTTCATGCTAACAAAACCAGGCTTTCGATATTATGCAGTATTCGATAAATTGTCTTCTGTCTCACACACTTCAGTACCGTTAAAGCAGGATCGAGATTATATTAATTAAAAATACGTAAGAGGCGGAATTAATAAGAGTGTTGGTACGATAACCGATCTTGATGGAGATGCAAGTAATACGCAAGAATCAAATTACAGTGAAGTTGTGTAAGCCATATAAAATCATAAGTATGTTTGAAGTCACTTCATAAATAAAAAAGAAGAAAGATAAAAATACTGATGAATCTTATTTGATCCCAATTAATGAATGAAAAAATATGCTATTTTCGATAGCAAGAAGTTATTTTTATATATTTATTTTGTACCCTATCACAATGTTTTCTTATTTAACCCAAAGGTTGACTGGTAGAGAATGCCTTGTGGGATTAAGTCCGCCTATGTATCACTATTGTACATGAAGTTTAAATAAATAAATAATAAATAATAAAAAAAAATTGCATTTTAAAGCGTTTTAGTATTGAAAAGAGAGATGACCAATACCCCTGTAATTATTGCAACTGTAATGCCATTTCTACCTAACTACATTTATACAAAGTACATTTAAACATCGCGAACAAATTGCGAAATACGTAAATAGACCCTGTTCAGCAAAAAATGCCTACAGCTAGCTTTCAACTGGTCTTTAAATCATTAATATGCGGTAGGTTTTTTCTTCTGCCTAACACAGTACAAAATGGCAAGATACGATCCATAAAAGACACAAAACTATAAATTAAAAATAACGACACACAATTTTATTTCCACACATAACTTTATCCTCGTAGAATTAGAGTTAAATTTTTATAATCAACATAAAAACTTTGACATAGGAGGATTTGATATGGGAGTACATTTCAACCAACTTAAAGCAGGTGGGATAACATTTTACTAAAATAATTGTATCAAGTTTGAGATATCCATGCATCTTTTCTTGACAAGCAGTGCCACCTATAACTGCAATCTTAAAGTGGTCATACTATACATACACTATCAAACCGCCCGCGTCCCTGCTTTGTACATGTCATAATGTGGCCACACATAAAAAAAGTGAGATAAATCTGCTGTTTCTAATTAATGTAAAAAACCCCTGGACCAAAATAGCTAGAAATCTCGGGGCAAGGCGTTCATCTAATTAATATAAGTATTAGATAGTAAATTTCCTTAAAATTATGGCAAAAACCACACACAGTCCATTGCGTTGTTGCGAAGAACTTAGCGCACAGACAAGAAAAGCTATTCTGTTTATTCTTTTTTAGATTTTAGACGTACATTTTTAGGTCAAAAGCATCCATAATTTCGCCAGAACACGTGTTTCGATTCAACCCTGAACACAACAAAATAAATAAGACTATATCTTTTGTTTCTAGAATCCACAGATCAGTAAAGTAAGCTGTTTGTGGTATTGAGCCAGTTGTGTGAGCAGTAAGCAGAAAGTAAGTTAATGTGGTTGCCAGACAAAAGGCTTTGTTCCTTGTAGTCCGTAAGCTTTGTATCTCATTGCTACTGAGGTAGTCGCCGAGTGATTAAATTCTAAGTTTGCGTTGGTTTTAGAATAATTATAATGTTCTTTTATTACTTACTCTTCGTAATATCCTATATTTTACATCACGGTTGGAATGCCCGAAGGGTTATTCAGAGATGTACCTAATTGTACATCGACATTTTGCCAGTAATGTTTAAGTCCCGTGAACAAACTCGGAAGCAAAATTTGAATTCAGTTATTTAGCAACCAAATTTTAAAGTTAGTTGAGGTATTTTTTTACGTGTTTCCATTTTATTGCCTAATTTTAAACTAGAATTTAAATATTTATTATTCTTAGAAACACTACATTTAATACACACAATACAATTAGTTTTTTTTATGAAATCCCGCGAAATCCAGAAAAAAATATGTAATAAGAAGCCGCCTTCACACTATTGTAACATTTGCGAGGCAAAAATGTACTTTAGATAAATATGAATCCGAATATTCGATCCCTACTCATAATACATCAATCTACATCGGTCATAGCTTAAATGTGTACCAGATTTCACTTAAATCCTTTAAACTATAAAAAGTTTACTCGAATTTGTAACAAACATCCAAGCTCGGATAGCAGGATTAACTGCAAAAACTTTCTTAGGTTCAAGAACGTCACCAACATTTTCTTTAACTTCAACGTCTTCAAAAGAACCTTGTAGATAGTTAAATTCTGCTGCTACCCTGACTTCAGTACCCGGCTTATCTTTTCCGACTAAGTCGCGGTAACTTGGTTCCCACTAAAAACTTGCTTCATTCAAATCCAAGATGGGTGTTCCATGGAGTTGATTAACGTATTATCAAACTCCGAATCCCCGCTGGCTAGAGACTGGTCTGTGGTTGACCATTATTCTCAAACTTTGTAAGTTTCTAGACTTATCTTGGCCTTTGCTTCTTTGGGTACTTTTAGGTTGTACGATTTTGGTGTCGACTTTGTTTTTTATGTTGTTGCATTATGATTGCAACGAAATTACTGCTGCATGAGACACATATGTACATGTCCAATAATGTGTTTTTTGTTTAATGACAATCCATAACGAGGCGACGTTTCTGAATTCTCCTTATTTTTGCAACAATCTTTGCCTGTTTTGCAATTCCTTTCTGTGAAATTGTGGTTCTCCCAACTAGACCATGGCCCACTTGCTGGAGTTTCAATGAAACAATCACTTATTTAAAGAACGTTATGCCCACCACATTAACAATTAATCGTATCGTGTAAATAGCTTTCCCCGTTTAAATATTCAAATGTATACTGAATCCAAAACTTTGTTATAAATAAATAACGAAGAATAGTTTCGAACTATCCAGTTTTGTGGTAATCCAATGGAGCCGATTATTTGAAAATAATTTCGTACTTCATTATGAATGTACTGAATGCTCGTTTCGGTAATTCATTATGCCAAATTAATAACTCAATGCTGAAACGTGACTGCAATACAATTTAGGACTACAATAATTACTTCCGTGTCATCTATTTTTATTTTGGTCATTCATCAGATTCCACATGATGAATCACGCAGCCGAATTGACCTCTGCGGTGCCACCGACGATACGATATACGGCGAATTTCTGGCCTAACAAAATATAAAAATTGTTGTGCTTTGCTGGCACAACAATGTTTATATTTTGTTTTTGTTCACGAAGAAGAATCTGAACATGATGAGTCTTGAAACTATTGATAAGCACCACAGTAATACAAGCAGGGCTTTCAAAGGAATTATAGAGATTCTTAAAACATAATTATCTTGGATTTCTTTGATTTTTCATAATGTTTATAGGACCAATATTTAATTAAAGCTCGTTATTGTAATCTACACAAATAACTTTGTAACGATTATAGTCCTCTTCATAATCAACACCAAATTCACATACAAGTCAGTAATTATTACTTACTTGATCTAATCTAACCTTTTTAGTTTCATTCAGTCTTCATTTTAGCTCAACTTCATTCGAAGAGAACAAAAAAACTATTTTCTCAGTGTTTTAGCCCAGCTTTACTACAAGATAAAGAAATATGTCTCCATAGTCTGGGCTAGAAGACTAAGTGCGGTTTGGGTTCAGCTCAGCAGAGCGTTAAGCTTGTGGCAGATGGCTTGATCTAAGACATGCTTTAGAATTTAGAATCTAGTCGCTGGCTAGAACACATAAGTATATTATTATTCTTAATACAGCTGAATGTAAAATAGACAAGCGATTTTAAATCCTTTTGAATATAATCTTATTTTTAAGGCAGTTTAAATGTTATATAAATTTTTATGAAAATGTTTATGAGGGAGGAGGATTTGGCACAGCTGTGAAACACACAATCCTATTATTAATATAATAAATGCGAAAGTTTGTGAAAATGAATGGACGGATGTTTGTTACTCTTTCACGCAAAAACTACTGAACGGATTTCGATGAAATACCCACAGATAGTTTATAACCTGGATTAACACATAGGATACTTTTAATCCCGGTAGTCTGATCCCGTGAGACAATTATCGAACTCCACGCGGGCGAAGACGCAGGGATAAGCTACTATGACACAACTATCCCCGTGTCACTATGTTCGTCCAAGCTAATCTCCGAAACCACCCTACCGATCGCAATGAAATTTTGTGAATATGTTGTGTAGGACAGTCCAGCTTGAAATATAAGAGTAGACAGTAGTTTTGGACCCGATAGGTGGGTCGCTTTATTTTATTTTTTTATATAGATTTATGGCAGGTGCCAAAAAAACCTATGTTTTTATTGTTGTTTTTTTTTGTCTTTTCAATTGCGGGGAACAAAAATCCATTGCCTTCCTTTTGGGCGTTTTGGCCTCAGTTGAGTAGAATGAATATCCGATATTTTTGCCAAACTGTTCAGCAATTAAATATTTTTTCACATTTTAAAAAGGTGAAAAAATATTTTTTCCTTTCGGTAACCTAATAAAAAGGCCTATGTATACAACAAGAACGTAAACAAAATTATGAATACAAAAGCAGACGGAATTAGGGGCCGCTTTTTGACCGCAATCGTAAATTAAAACGAAATTCTGAATGTTAAAAGAGTCCATAAAGAAAACCTGTGAGATAATTTCAGACTTGAAGAAAATAAAGTCTGGCTGAAAATAAGATTCACGTCGCAAGATGGGTGGGCTGTTCTGAAAAGGATGAGTTGCATGACAGTGCCAAAACTTTTCTTGAAGCTTTGTCATTAGAAAAATCAAAACTATACATTTTTGATAAAGTCGATTGTAATTTATTTTACTTTCAAAATAATACACTCAAACTATCATAATATTAACATAACTAAAAATATTTGAATTTCATTCAGAGAAATTCCTAGACCTTTGCTCAGTAGCAGCGATTGCCACCACTATACCAAGTACGCATACATTTAGGTCTAAACATATTTAAGACAAACACCTATTTTAATTTACTCTATTGTGTGTGGTCCAAGTTAGTCATGTTACGAGCATAAACACTTAAATCAATCAATAAGTGCATCAATTGAAACCACGTTTGGCATCGGCATCTACTTGGTGATTAGAAGTTAATTTAGTCGCACTGCGAAGCGTGTGACGTCACTTGAGATGCGAGCAGGACTTCGCGTGATAACTAGGTCCCTCTATTGAATTCGAGAGTTGCAGTGAGTGAGTTGAGTTGAGAGTTTGTTCAGTTTTAAAAGTAATAAAAAAAAGAGAAATTAGTTCAGCCAGGCTTCAGACTCGCTAAAGTAGACTCATCTTTCATGGGGTACTGTTTGAGATGCTACAATAAAATTCCACAAAGTATTCTTGAACTGAATGAAACGAAATTTAAAACATGCATTAAACGCACACTATGTAAGAAAGCATATTACAAGTTGGACGATTATATCACTGATAAAAATGCTTGGCTCAATGCCGGTCCTGCTCCACAAGAACAGGGGCGCCTAAATTGATAGCATTAAATAGTATTGTTGGAGCTGCTGAAGATTGTATAACTATCTTTGCATTGTATAGATTCAATCTCTTTTGTATTATATAGCCGCCTAGCCCATATTGTGTGAGTACTATGTACTAGAAAGCTGTCATTCGCTGGAAACCTGCGTCTTTTCTTGACTTGAATGTGCCCTGGCGGTTAGGAGTATGTCATGCTCACTCAATGTCTCGCTGATGGTGGCACGTGTGTCGGATCATTTAGTTCCCTTCAAAATGGTTGAGTTGAATGGTGCTGATACATGCGTCATGTTCGTGAACGGGCGCTGTCAGTTGTGACTGGTCATCTCTTGTTTGCCACGGCTTATTTGAATTAATTATTTTATATTTGAATTGTTTTTACTATGGACACTTTTAACGTACACATCTTGCTGCATCGTTCTCACATAATGTACCATCTCAAAATGAATGATGTAACCAAGGTTTTGTTAAAGTATTCTGATTTAAAAGAGTGTCCATGGAGTTTCTTGCCCGTTCTTCTCCATAGAGATCTACGTTAGGGAATGGGCAACTACAGTACTTTCACAGTTTTTGTGCCTTGTGACTGGGACTGTAGCTTTATTTTACTGTTGCCTTTGTTTCGACAATTCAAAAGTGCCTGTAACTGGCCTACTTGAAATAAATGCTTTGATTTTGATTTTGATTTTGATTTAATATCCAGATTATTGTGGTAATCTGGAATTTCTCAGCAGTAGCCACACAGTCTGGTTTTCTCCTCGGTTGATGGTTATGGCCTCGCCTCCTATTACAGGTGGCAAAGTGACCGGCAATATGTGGGTGTACTAAATTGGATCTGTATAACCCTTCAGGGATTACTGCTGATTTATGGCTGGAAGGTTTTTCATGATTATGTCATTTTAACTACTTAATAAAGTCAAAATGATATGTATCAAAAGATAAAATTAACTGGTATCGGTTATCCAACGTGAAGGTCAGATAGGCAGTAACTCCATGAAAAATACTGATTTCGAACTACATCCACATCCAACTGTCTATTGTGTTTACATAAATCGTAAAATAAATAGATGGGAAAATACCAGCAGATGATGATACGAAGAATGATAAAGATTAATCAGTCCAAACATTCTCAAACAAGCGTCTTAGTAGACGCACACTCTTATAAAGCCATTCACGTTTTCAATTTCATTCCTCCAACCTCCATCCTTCGTGCTCACAAGCACTCTAATTTTCCCCTCATCCCGAAAATCATCATGAAAATTTAACACACAAAATTAACTTCAGCATTTTCTTGAGTTGCTCGAAGAACGTTTTCTCGCATCACTACCGTCGGCCAATCTCTGGGAAGTTAATCTCAAAACATCGAGCACTTGCGAGCTATGTATTTTAATTTAGCCAGTTCACGGCGTGACACGTACCTCTTAATTAACTCGGAAGCGAGTTTATTACCTACAACGTTTATTTTATCTTTGCGAAATGGGAAGAAAGTGCGCCTTGGGAGCGTTTAAGCTAGTAAGTAAGATGTCGTCTAGGTACGCGATAGGTAATGGGTGTTGTTATGCCGTTTTCTTATATGAGATCGGTAATGGTGGGTAATATGGTTGTTATAAAAGGATTATGGTAGGGTAAGATGAGTTTAAGAACTCCACTTGAGGTTTCTATTTGAAAACCGGTACGTTATTCTTAATATCAAGCTCTTAATGAACCTGATGGTTCCTCACATCCATGTCCATTTACAAAACGGACTATGGCAGTATTTTTTTGAAACAAAGATATTGGTTACGATCTTGAGAGAAGTTCAGAAACACAAAGATTATAAACACGAGTAGGTGTGGGCAATTTGGCTGTATCTGGTCAATTTCTCATATAATAAGGTTTCGGAGATAAGTACGGAGCTACCCACCCGAAAAATGAAAATTGTAAAAAATTGGGCATTTATATCACTAACCAGATTAAAACTCGTGTAAAATCATGCTACCACCTGTTTTTGCCGTAAAACCGTACATTTTTGAACCTTCCATAACTTTATAGCCATTAACTCTCCAGTACAAAGTGATTGGAACTATTAGGGGAGCGCGCTGGACAAATTTTCAAGTTTTCATACAAAGTAAGAACATCAATATTAGGTTTCACACGTGAAGAAATGTTACGATTCCCATGACCAGATACTTAGGCTAGCAATATTGGACCATATCTGTAACAACATAAGGTTCATGTCCAATTTTTTTCAACAGCACATTCCGATTTTGTCAAATCATTACCCAACAAACTTGAAAATGCTATCGGAAAACTAAATTTTCGCTCTTAACATTTCAGCGATAAGGTTCAATGATAGCTTGATTCACCTTGAGTCAGGTTCTGGTAGTCGATCGTTAATAAATTTTAGAAAACTTTTAATGGGCGCCGCCGCCGCCGAGAAGTTTTAATTTTCGATGGATGCAACTTTTTTCCCTTGACTTTGTACTTGGGAAACATTTTGAGCGATGTTATAATTTCGTGTGGTAAGTACTGACGATTCGGGCGAAGTTTTTAATTTAAATTTGTGATAGTACAAGTTTTCGTGTTATTAGATTTTCGCAATATAATTTGGAGATGTCGATGATAATTTGTACGTTGGTAACTTAAAATAGACAGATCTATACCTACTGAGTTTATAGATTTACGTAACCTTGTTAAATTATTGGTGGATCGTTTTGATCTACCGATTTATTGACAAATAAGAGAAATTCGGCACATAAATAGCTATCTACAAAAATATTTCATTTGAAAAAACTACGATATAATATTTCCTATTGTATGCGTGTTCTCTTTTCAAAACAAAAGAAGAAACAAAATCCGCCATTATAAACATTATATGATCATAGGCCCATAACAAAGATGCAATAATCGAAAAATATGCGGGCGAGGTCGCAGGCGATGCGAGTGTATCATAAAGTTTTATTAGGTCGCATGAGTATGAAGATAGTGTTTGAAACTGCTTCCGAGGAAGTTTATATTTTATCGATAAAATGATTTAATACTGCTCGACGTTATCCTGTTTTGTGTGTTTTGCACGCGGCTTCGGATAAAGACTTATGTTTTGTCATTGTTTTCTTTGAAGAAAAGAAAGGGTTTAACATCATGGACCATAATGCAATCTATCTACAACCACAAAAGTTCTTTAGTTTTGATATTATTACGCAACGGTATAGGGGTGATTCTTTTAACTGGTACAGTATGGGAAAATTCGTATCTTTAAGAGATACATACGGAAACTTTCTTAGGAAAGATTAGCTCTTTTTTCATGAAAACTTTGACAGACACAACTTTTATTTTTAATTTGTCAGCTTGACTACTTTTTCATGGACACCTCACACTTGACCAAATAATTATTTATTTATTTATTATTTATTTATTTAACACTTCAAGCACATAAGTACAGAGGCGGACTTAATGCCATAGGCATTTTCTACCAGTCAACCTTTGGGTGATGCAGAGACAAGCAGTGGTAGGTGTAAATCTGAAAATAATTTTAAATAATAATAAGATTAACTACAAGGATATATAAAATACTATAAATATATATCAAATACTATAAATATATATCAAAATTTAAATTAATGTAAATAAACATTTCCACGAATATACCAAAATAAAAACACAAACCATGGGGAAAACATTATCGTTGTGACGAAACTGCCAGCTTCTTCCGAATGTACTCACGAACTTTAATTTTAAAAGATAAGCGATTGGTTGCCATCCTGATTTCCTGGGGAAGCGCATTCCACAGAGAAATAGACTGGACAAAGAAAGATCGGTGAATGAAATCAGTGCGGTGAGAGGGACATTGAAGCATACGGTTTTGCGATGATCGCAGGCTCCTATTATGGTTGGCACAAATATACTGAAAGTGGGGAGCAAGGTAACTAGGGGAAGTGGGAGAAACAAGAAAAGAAAACAAGGTGGTAAGCGCCCTTTGCTCCCTACGCTGACGTATGGGCAACCACTTAAGAAGAGTCCGGTGTTCGGAGACATGATCATATTTACGCAAATTGAAAACGAATCGAATGCAATTGTACCCTGCTTTAGGTAGATGCTCAGAGTACAGTAATATAATCGGGGTAAATGCAACAAAAAAATACGTAAATTGAGAAAGTGAATGACGTACTAATACTTTTAAAGTATTTCATGTAATAAAATTAAGTAAATTATAGACTAAATAAATTCACACTAATTCAATTTTTTTTAATTAAAGGAATTAAGATAATAAAACAACAAACATGAAAGATAATAAAAAAAGCAAGTGCAAGGATAAAATAAAGTGACAACTACGGTCAAAGAGCAAACAAATTATAGAATAAACTCGACGTGAGATGAGTCTAAATCCCAAAACTGCAGGCTTTTACACAACGATTTAGAAACTCATACAAAACATAATTATGTATTTAAGGAAAAACATGGCACTAGTTACCATTTGTTAGAGCTAAACAGTACTCTGGAGGACATTCATAATACTTTAAACCGCGGAACTAGTAAAGTATGGCGTTAGTATCGTGCAACCGCGTTTTTGGCTCCGCAGGCGAAAGAGGGTTTCCATGTTTAATGGGAATTTAAATATTTATAATTCGGTGACAACTAGGGTCTTGTGTAACTGCATTATTAAGCTGGAATTTTGTTATAATTGGGTTGTACCAGATAACAGGTTGAGAAGCATTAAGTGTTTACTGCATTCTGAGGTATTTTATCTTAGCAAAAAAAAACACAGAAACATAACTTTAACAACCTTTAGCTTGTCCACTGTCAGATATGCAAGAATTTCTGCACATTTTAACGGCACTTTTATATTTTCTTAAAATGTGATGTACCTAGTGATTCTTGGGCGAAAAAATAATATCATGTTTGATACCAATAGGTACATTTTTTTGAGCAACACGTTATGTAGGTCTTTAGCATTGATATAGTACATACTTCGAATACGAGTGTAATACCTACATATTACTAAGTATTTTAAACAATATCTAGTATTCCTAGTCCAGGAGCCAGTTTTGTTTCACCACAAAACGATCACTGTTTACACTGCAGCTGAAGCGACTATCGTCTCTTTGTCTTTAATAGTCGTTCGATGCTGAAAGTCTGGCGATAAAGCGATTTATTTTCTACAAAATACGTTTTAAATTTGCAAAACGAGGGTAGAAGTAATTGATTTAGGTCCTGAAGACCGACTTCAAAGACTCGATCAATTTAATTATTGTAATCGTTTGAAGCCAATGATGGTATCGGAATAGAATTCTGGATTTGAAAATCTTCTTATCTCTATTTGGAGAAGTTTATAAAATGTTCGCAAGATAGTAATTTGAATATAATTAATGTGTTTATGTTGTGCATGATTGTGTTCTCTTCGTGAAATGTTTCTAAAAAAGTCGGTTTTGTGCCAAAAATGTTTTCTTAGTTACGAGTTCAAGGACACAAGTTCATTAATGTGTCTGAATGAGTGAAACTTTGTCATTTATTTAGGGATGTTTTAATTATAATTGGCAAAACCCTTTATTAAAGAACCGAATATCTGTAATGGTAATAGTACTGAAGAAAAAAAGAACAACCTGGCACAGCCTAAATTGTCTTCATCACTCCATGTCCTGTTTTCTTTCTTAATTCTCTACAAGCGTTCTTATTTCTTAACATAAATAATGTTTATATTAAAAGTTTTAAAATACCTCCGTAATAGCCTCAAAGTTAACCATGGAGGCTTCATAAAACGATCCTGAACGATGAAAATTCTCAAACGTGTTCCGCGTCGCGTTTATACAATATCTTAAAACTATAAATTTTAACCAAAAGTATGGAAACGATATTCTTGGAAGACTTTTAGGGATCAAGATTTTTCGGATAGGGTTTTACATTTTTATTTTTGTTTTAATTAGAAAGATGGGTAGTTCACAGCGTATGATGGCACGAGGGGTCTTGGGGTAAATAATAAAATCGTTAGGTGTGCACTCACGCACTCGCCGTACTCAAGTCGCACGAAAAAGTTTTTTCCAGCCTTTAAGCAGTCGTACACGTGGCCCAAGTTATTACTTTAACCTACTTTTGATAACAACGTTACTTTCATAAAATAAACCTCAAAATCACTTCTATCAATTGAGATCTAAAACTACGGGGCATACCTAGATTCTCGTAATAATCACCTCACAACCCGATACACCCTAATATCGTCCATTCGCTAATTATTAGCACCTCGCCGGTAACATCAACCACAATTGCTGGAGCGAACCATTCGCAGGACCGTACACTAAGCTGATCAATTGGGTAGGTGTTCGAACATTCGACACGTAACACTGGAAATGTTTCGAAAAGCCTCTTTTCGAACAAAGAAGGAACATGTATTGGTACATATGAAGAATATGCAACACTTAATGGGCTTGTGTTTTACCGCAACTCGCCTGATGTGAAGCGATGATGCGGCCTAGGATGACGCACGCTTGCCTAGGAAAGCCGATTCACTCGAAGTTTCAAGAGATCCATATTATAATGACCAAGAAACAGAGATACCGGCAGTGAATTCCACAGGCTGGCGTGGAATCAAAGTGGTTGTACGGGTCCGTGGATCTTCAACCATAATTATAACGGTGACACTTTGCCCTATCTCTGCTCGTTCAATGGGGATGGAATTCATGTAAATTACCCACAAGACAGCACAGCTACACACTATGGTGTGCTTCTATATTAATTTATTTCAATCACATGCTTACGGACAAGTACCTAATAGCTTTCTATTATTGATAGATCTGACCTATAATTTAAGAATCAAGCGTACTTACTTGGGTCATTATTAGACACCAAACTTCATCCACGTAAGTTCGTTTAATTCATAATATTATAATGTACTAACTGGATCGTTCATAACAATCATCAGGCGTTAATTCAATACTAAGCATAAGCATAAGCATAATCAGCCTGTTAATGTTCCCACTGCTGGGATGCAGGCCTCCTCTCTATGAGAGGGAATGGGCTATAATCCACCACGCGGGCCCAGTGCGGGTTGGTAGATGTCACATGTCATCGAATTTTTGGTTCTAGGACATGCCGGTTTCCTCACGATGTTTCCCTTCACCGTTTTGAGAGCAGTGGTGATGAAATAACTTACACAAAGTAATGCGCCTGGCTGGGTTCGAACCCACGACTTACTACTCGTAAGTCGGGGTCTCCACCACTGGGCCACCGCTGCTCTCAATTCAATACTGATTGAAACAAAAACCATGAATTTTTATTTAAATGACTATTCAGCTTCAGATATTCTGTCGGGTTCCATTCGTTCGAACATTGGTATGCAATAAAAATTAAAAACACAATCGTCACGCTATCGCGTCATATCAGGAATGGACGCACCCAATACATCGCATACTGCAAAATATGGTCTGAATAATTGAACTTTTAAAACTTTAATATCCTGCATTTGAATGGTGTTTCATTAACGGGAATATTGTGTCCAAGCCTGCAATGTTTTGTCTGTTTAATGTTTGATTACAACGTAGCGTAACGTTGTATACAACGTATGAGGAGCTCGTGGCTAAATAATAACAGCCGCTCGGGTCGATCTTTAGGTTAAGCCGTGCTTGCCTAGGTTGGTCTGTGGATGGGTGACCACCCATTACTTACCGAGTTTCCTCCATGCCTCGGAAATCACGTTAAGCCGTTGGTCCCGGGTGTCATTTGTAGATCTTTGACAGTCGTTAGGTAGTCAGTGGCCCGAAAAGTCTGACAACCAGTCTTTCCAAGGGGTATCGTATTACCCATTATTAACTGGGCTGTGAAGGTCAGATAGGCAGTCGCTCCATGTAAAATACTGGTATTCAGCTGCATCCGGTTAGACTGGAAGCCGACTCCAACATAGTTGGGAAAAGGCTAGGTAGATGATGTTTGATTACAACGTAGCCGAAATATATCCCACGCGTTCTAACCAAAACGATTAGTTATACGAATATACAATCGTCGCGGTCATAATGTCATTCATTTGTTCGGAAAACCGGAAAGCGCCCACGAGCGCGCCTTCGATTTCACCGAACACAATACGTCGCTGCTCAGCGACGATCGCTTCGATGAAAACACGGTATTCCAATGCTGCTAGTCGTTTTGAAGCTTGGGGGAGACCTATAGGTCAATATTGGTCTAATGCTTCTCGGCTCTTTTCTTATCATATAGGTAAGTTTTCGATCATTATGTGATCAAGTGTCATTATTCCAAAAGATAATTCAATCCCCTTACATCATCGAAATGTTGGTTTTGGAAAGCGGCAAAACAAACACGCAGCCAGTGTTGTACATATAAAATCGTCACGTATCCGAATCGTGCCGTATAAACACCCGTATCGCACAAACCGCATGGGACTCGTACCGTTCGCCGCTGTTTTGGAAAAATATGACGCGATTAAAGTAAATTCTCTGCGAATGGTAAATGTTAAAACATCGACGTTGTACGTTGTTGTTGATGTTAAGTGTTAGTGGGAGGATCGTGTGTTTTGGCTTTATGTTTTTTAGGGCTAAACAACGTTTTTTTTTGTCGAAATACGAAATGTATTTGTCCAAATGGAAGTTTCGATTTAACCGTCCTTTTGCTTTTTATTTACACTATTTTGTACTCTTTGGACCAGATTGTAATACAATCTGATCTTATTTAATCAAAAAGTTGACTGGTAGAGAATGCCTTGTGGCATTCGGTCCGCCTATGTACCATTATCTACATCATCTGTCTAGCCTTTTCCCAACTATGTTGGGGTCGGCATCCAGTTTAACCGGATGTAGCTGACTATACGGGCAGTCGCTCCATGTAAACTACTGGTTTACATGGAGCGACTGCCCGTCTGGTCTCCATTACCCAGTTAGTACTGGGTAATACGATACCCCTTGAAAAGCCTGGTTGTCCGACTTTCGGACAACTACCTGCAACCTTATCATTAACACTAGAAACGGGATATTTACCATGTTTACTGATTTGTTTGAGTTCCCGATATTTCGGCGCTGTTGTAAGCACCATGCTCACGGATAAACTGAAGTTATTGCGGGTGGGTGTTTATGAGCAGACAAATCGGTCTACCCTCTTTCTTTCTTTCTTCTTATACTACCTGCAACGACTGTTAAACATCTACACATTATAGCCGGGATCAACGGCTTCCGGTACTTTCCTTGGCATGGAGGAAACTTAGAATGCAATTACTGGGCACCCACTACCATCCACGGACCAACCTAGGCAAGTGCGGCTTAACCTTGTAGAGCGACCCGTCCGGTTGTTATTATTTAGCTACAAGCTCCCCCACTGCACGCCCAACATGAAGTTTAAATAAAAAAATAAGAAACGTGTTTATCTGTTGTCTAAGTGAAGCAAAGCTGTTCCGGCGTTCAGTTAATTGTCACCTCGTATTAAAGACAGCATTTCTTTTTCTAGCCTCCTCTGTCCCACTCCTGGGCAAAGACTCCCTCAAAAGATTCCGTCAGAACTGGAAGGGGGACGCGCGTGAGAATTGGAAGAAAGACGTGCATTAAGATCGGCGACTTCTGAGCGTGAGGTCCTGGGTTCGATTCACAGGTACGGCAGTGTAATTGGGTTTTCCCATCAGGAATTTCTTAGTAGTAGCCACGGAGTCTGGATTTGTGCCTGGTGGTGATGGCAATAGGCTGGCCGTCTTTTTCGTGGGACTTAAACATAACTGAAAAAATGTGGGTGTACTATTAGGTACACCTCTGCCGAACCCTTGTGGGATTTCAGGCATGATATTATGTAATTTAGAAACATTTACAAAGAAGCTTAGCTCTTTACCCACATTACTGTCAGTGCGTTGAAGCAAATATGATACAGCCGGCCTTAAGTTGACTCACTTTTATGAAACAAACCAGCAGGCTTGAAGTCTGTCTAGCTTACTTTACTTAAGTACAACTTAGAAGTATAAGTTGTTGTGGCACAACTTCAGAGGCTTATCATAAGCTGATTGGAGAAAGTTGGACAGTTCTGTCACCACTCAATGTTATGAGTATTACTATGGCGGACAAGCTGAGAGAATCTTTTTGGTAAGTAGTGGATGAGGATTATTTTAAGTGAAATGTAAAAGATTTTTTCTATTTCTATGATATGATGAGCTCATTGATAATAATAATTTGGCAGTAGATACCTACATGATTGCGAGAGGTACTTAGTGTCACTCGGTGTCCAACTTGTAACCTTTTTAAATATTTTTTAGCCAAATATAACATGGTTTAAAAATTGTTGGAATCGATTCAGTTACTTATTCTGAACAAACTATATTCAGTACTAAAAATTATGTTGTATAGGTCTATTATCATTCATTTTAATTAATACACCCAATTACCAATCATATATGATTAAGTCCTAGTCCCATGTCACAGGTGCGACCTGCTTGCTTTCCATCTAGTACAAACTCAGACTTCAGGCTGCTACTGAGAAACCCCTGATAAAAAACTCAATACCTAACACTATTCCTGACCTGGTGCCCTCATGCTCAGGAATACAGCACTTAAGCAACGAGGTTTTTGGTTTTTTCGTGTCGTGTCTAAATCTCTGCTTAACGGCTGTATAGAACATCGACTGAAAACATTATCGTTTTCCGGTCAGCAAATGCAACCACATACAAAACGAAGAAAATGCAGGTGCTCTATATTCACATTCACAAACACACCGGTCACGTTTAAATGTAATCACGTTTTTCAGGGGCATCGTGAAACTACACCTAAAATTTATTTCTTGATATTCCTGGGTGAAAGCACTGTGACACGGGCGTTAGCTGGCGCGATAGCGGACGCGCGGGCCTTATGTGGTTGCCACCGTGAATCTTTAGTTGTTTGCAATCTTACTAGTGCACCCAGGGCTGCTAAAGGTTACCGTGTTCAAGTCGGCACATTCGATGCGACAATATCTGCAGCAACAAAGCGTCCTAAAGTATTTATACATTCGATTTTGATTCGCTTCGGCTCGAGCATATAGACCGAAGAAGAAACAGAGGTAGATTCGCTTAGTCAAATTCTGTTAAGCTCAACACAATTATAGCTAAACCTGTCTTAGCGGTATACACATTACTATATAAGGTCCCATTAAAATAGATTGAAAAATTTTAACTCAGCGTTCAGTACCTCTAACCAAATATATACAAGCAAAAAAAATTTTTTTTTTTTTATCGTTGTCCTTATTTTGGTGGTCTGAACGATTTCTTAAAGTTTGACCATCTATTTTAATGGTACCTTATATATTGAAACAAACAGCATTTTCATAACGTCTGATATATTTAACGCCCGTAAACCCGCACAAGCTCTTCATACTGGACGACGCCTAACATTTCGTGACAATTTCAGTAAAGAAACAATGGGAAACGAAAATGTTGGGTTTCAAAGGTAAAGTGACATTGTTGTGAATATTACCCTTTTGTTGGGTCCGCCTATTAGTATCCTTATTGCTTCATACATAAGTTAAAGTAAATGCTTTTCTGCAAGTAATACCGAAATTAGTCTTTAGAGCCTGGGACAAATGGTTGTCATCTTGTCTGCAAATTATTCTTTCAAATATTGACCGACATCGTTTCTATGGCAGTATAAACTCATTGTGAGAAAAACTGACAAGTGATTCACGGACTCAAAACCATTGCGGTTATCGTTATAACCGCCATAGTTTTGAGTCCGTGTATCGCTTGTCAGTTTCGGACTTCTGATTGCCAAGTCCAAAACTAGGCAATAAAACCACTTCTTTCTTATTCGTGTGGTTAATGCTTAACCTGGTGTCAGAGTTTTTATGCTGCCCATAGGCCTCTGAGTTTTTACGCCGCCTATGGGCTTCTGACTTGGCTTTACATGCGATAAGGCTCTCTCTCTATTAGAAGTCGAGTCATGGTAATTATTATTAGGTTTCTCGTTTTTAATTTTGGTATTTGTTAAAATATGTATTAGTTTATTTTATTTGTATATAAGTATTAGTATCATTATAAGTGCCTATATAAATTTTCGATAGCAAGAAGTTATTTTTATATATTTATTTTGTACCCTATCACAATGTTTTCTTATTTAACCCAAAGGTTGACAGGTAGAGAATGCCTTGTGGCATTAAGTCCGCCTATGTATCACTATTGTAGATGAAGTTT
Organism: Noctua janthe; assembly: GCA_910589295.1. NCBI lineage: Eukaryota > Metazoa > Arthropoda > Insecta > Lepidoptera > Noctuidae > Noctua > Noctua janthe. The sequence continues at coordinate 1,742,564 of OU342556.1, read as the reverse complement.
AAATAAATAAATAAATAAGAAATATCTCTCAGGCATATTGGTTTGGATTCCTCACGATATTTTCCTTTACCGATTCAAGTGATAATTATACAATACGCACATGAATCCGAAAAATCAGAGTTGCGTGTCTTGGGTTCGAACTCGAGACAGTCCTACGGCTTCGGCTACGGGGGACTTGGCAGTCTGATGGTCATACCACTATAGCCTAGTGGTGTGACACTGCTAGGAAACGTGGTTAATTATAAACTGTAATATTTCCATGCCATCAAAATTCAGAATAAGTAATTTCAGTTCCGTTTTGAATTTCAGAGCCGCCATTAACTGTTCAAGAAATAATTTTAAATGAACTTGAGATCAAGGTAGAAGATATTGTTTCCGTAATTTTAAATATTTTGGCGAAAATAGAAGTTTATTAACGGGAAGACAAAATATACTTCTTGTTTGTTTGTATGGTATTGAAAAAGTAAATTGGTCTTTCAGATTAAACGATAATACTGGTACAGGTACGTATAGCCATAAGCATAAAACAAAATAAAACCGGCGAAATGTATGTGTCACCTCTGCCCTACCCTCTGGGGAAATCCAGGCGTGATTTATTTAATATCTTAAAAAATTATGTTAGTGGATGTTTGTGTTTAAGATGTACAGCGTTTTACGTGATCCTCTACGTTTAAGCTTTGCATTACTATAAGCACCTGCCTAAATATAACAAAAAAACAAATAACCTAAAATTATAGTGTTCGTGAAGCCTGGATCTATTTGCGGAATTAAAATTATAATTTACTGTCATTTTAATGTCATGAAATTCCGCAAAGTAACGCCTGATTCCATATTTGCCTGACCTTACCATTCGCCTGAGGTAACGTAACTAATAAAATAATGATCACAGTTCTTTATACGATTTCAATTGCAGCGCATTAATTTAAATGCTTACGTCACATCGCCCAATTGAACAAACCATTTATGAATGGTTTGTTCAATTGGGCGATGTGACGTAAGCATTGTATCGCTTTGGTATGCCAAAGCGATACATTTTAACAGTCAAACAAAACGATGCCAATCCACATGTCCACAAAGCGTCAATGATTAACATACTCAACTCAGTCCCATAGTACTCCCACTACATACGAAACTACCTGTGAAAATAAACAAAACCGCGGAAACAACAGAGATAATCGCCATTCTGGTTTTACGCCGAGCGATTCCAATTTGTTGCAAATCACACGAGCGTCGGTTGAAGTTAGTGGCAAGCTCTCTTTTATTTGAGGTTATGCGGATCATACGGTTACGGGAAATGTTTATTTTTTCTGATGTGCAATTTTTGAACTTATGGTCTTTGTGAGATAATTGGCTTTTACTGAAAGACGTTTAATTATTCGGTAGTAGTCGGGATAAACCGCACACTATTTAGCTGATAGACATTTGTTTTACAACTCATAAGTTTCTTTTACGTATGTTGGAGTCGCCTTCCATTCTAACTGGATGCAGCTGAATACCAGTATTTCTTATTTGACCTTCATTGCCTAGTTTTAACTGGGAAATATGTTACCCCTTGGTAAGATTGGGTGTCTGACTTTTGGGCCACTCACTGCATACCTATAAGGACTGTAAAAGATCTTCAAATGACAGCCGGGACCGACGGCATAACGTGCTTTTAGAGGCACGGAGAAAACTTGGTACGTCTACGTCTACGGACCGACCTTGGCTAGTAATGCTAAACCTTGAAGATTGAGCCGTGGGCTGTTATGATTTACGAGCTTAAAATGTAATCGCATTTTTTTTGACAAAAATGTACATAGTGCCTATATCTTCTCGACAAAATCTTCAAAAAAACTTAAACCAAGACAAACCAACCGAATTCAAGAGCAGTTGTCTTCCTAAGATTACAATTTATAATTGGCCAAGTTTTTGAGAGGCGCGTAAGGATCAGGGGCTAATTGGCATGAGCAGTGATGACGGGGACCTTGGATGGTAGTCATGACTCAAGAATTACACTTACAAACTCGCTCCACGATAACGCTGCTGAATGTAAAGTTTGTAAGTGTTCGAGAGGACTAAGTTAGAAGAAGGAGCGGTAAACATAATTGCAAAGTTTCAAAATATGCAGGGAAAAAAGGTTTTAACCACCATTGAGTTGTGAACTAGAAGCATCAATTGTTTTATGTTTTGTTTTCGCAATGGCGTCTTTATACTATTCGTCTTTGTTGGTATCCATAACCTTTCTGATTATACTATCTCAGAGTATACTTTTAAACTCAGTACTAAAGGACCTAAATATAACAGTAAAGTGTTTCGGCTCCTCTTCGTTTAAATCTATCTATATGTTATTGTCAAATTATTGACGTTCCTAGAAGTGTGACTGGGCTGGCGTGTACCGTTTGCCTGGTGATCTGTGGGCCAAAATAACCACCATGTGCAGTCCTGAAACAGCCAGAAGGCGACGCGGTAGACCTCGTAGATGATGACAGAGCGAGCTGGACAAAATCAAAGACCAGTGGTCCACATTAGCCCTAGATCGAGAGTATTAATTGAAGTCACGTGGAGAGCCCCTTACCCAGCAGTAGGATGACGCAGGCTAACGGTTACAGTTAGATCTTTGTGTTTGTCATAATATATTATTTACTTAAAATAAGACTATCTGGTACCGTCAACAGCACATCAGTGTTAATACTACGAAAATCGCTGTTACAGCTAAAAAATATAGGCACTGTTAAATTTCATGAGTTTCAAAGGTGTATGAATCACCTAACTTGGACCACACCGAGGATCAAAGTATAATTCGGGACATTTAGGAAGTAACAACGTTTTCAAAGGACAATAAGAGAGTTCGCGAAGCCGGGAATATCGTTTAATACTTACTGCTGGTTTTATTGTTAAGATTCAAAATCAGGCTATGAGAATCTTACGATTGTGTACTCGTAAAATATTGTGCAGTATTACTATTTGCAAAGTAAAATAATTCCACTCTTGTTTGTCTTGAATGATGAGAAAGCAACATTAGTTATTATGCTGAAGTAAAGACAATAGATCAATAATAATGTACAGACAGATGGCGGTTCATGGATATCTCTGATTTTCAGTGCGTATGCGGTGTCTCCCTACAGACAATGGCCCGCCTTCTATCTTGCGCCGCATTTGATGACCTTTTGAAAGAACCAGAGAGAGGAGTTCTCGTAGCTAAGAAAATGAATACTGAACAATCAAACAAATCATTTATAATTTTGTACGAAACTTATATTTTCTAAATGCATTTTTACATAAATGGTACTTTGGCTTACATTTGGTCAGATATCTTAGTCGTACACAATACATTCATACAAAGTACTTACATTATTTTTATCATAACACTATACATTACCACAGTAAATCCACTAACCTACTACGTAGGTACTATAATATTTCTTATCTTAAACTATAGTAGCACATTTTTTTGCGGGTTTACAAAAATAATGTTTATTTCAATATTAATTATTGAAATAAACATGATTTTTGTAAACGACATTCCTATTTAGCGCTTGCTCGCAATATCACTTGAATTTCGCAATTTAGGTTCAATTGTACTACGGCTATTCGATTTCAGTTCATCCTTTCAAAATTCTTACAAAATCTACCTACATTCTCATGTTTTAAGGCCAATTACGAATAGTCACAGGGTTCATCCATTCTCAAAATATCTTGTAACGTTGTTTGGCACTACTTCCTCACTTATTTTATCTATTAAATCTATAGAGATCTTACTATTGTATGTTGGTATAGCTTAAATTGCAAAACGTTAAGGCATTACTGGGATATTGAACTGTAAACTTAAAACTATGTGACTAACCTTTACTTCTCAGTCTAACATATATTCAACCTTTCTTGAATTCTACCTTTTTCACGGTCCCTGTGCTTGTTTCAGTATCATTGGAGGAACCAGAATTAGAATGTTCCAGTTTTACTGAATCACCTTTAATTTTATCACTACTTCTTTTACCCTTAGAACTCCGGTTCAAAATGGAAGGCGTTCTTATGCTTTTCTTTTGTTTTACTTTAACTGCCTTTTCTGGTGGTCTGTTAATACTATCTGTCCTATGCTGCAGTTTGTTCAAACCAAAATTTGGTTTTATTTGGGCAGTTTTTTCTAAATCACTCACATCTGGCAAAAATAAATCACTTACGCATACGTAATCATCTTTCTTTTTAGGAACTAATAAACCGGGATTAATTTTTACAGGTACAATTTCTAATTTCTTCTCAAAAATCGAGTCTGGACCCTTAGAATCTAACACATCGTCCATATTTGTTGGTGAATCAACGCCACCAACCAATTCTTGTATTAGTTTATCTTCAAATTCTTCATCAATATCAATGTCGTCATCGTCATCTTCATCAGAGCAAAACGATGAAAAAGATGTGACTGATCCAACTTGGACGTGAAAATCAGCAGGAAGACGAACTCTTGGCGCATTTGTAGGTATTTCAACCTGGCTGGGTGATGGTGTGATTACTATTCTTGGTTCTTGTGCTGAAGGCATGTCACTAGATGCTATAATCACTCGAGGAATCTCTCTGTCTTTTGCCATAATAATAGACGATTCTGGTTTACTACTATCAAATGATGCGTTGCGAGATGTTGCAGCAGAATACGAATATGGTGACAAACTATCAATGTTTTCATAATTTTTAACCATAACATCTTCGTTAATCCTTTTAACGCTGGAAGCGTCAAACGAAGACAATGGTTTTGTATTTTTATATGCAAGACGTCGCTCCAAAGTTGTAGTTCTCGGCGGGGGCTGCGGTGGGACCCTGGGTCGATCATCCATAGATGAATATCCACGAAAAGTTTGCAATGAAGTCGGTTGTAGTGATAACCGCTTTTGGGCTTTTGGCAAATCTGGTAGTACTTTAGGAAAATTCCTCTTTTTGATAGTCAGTAGGGCTTCTTCAGCTGTCATGGGATTGACTTGTGAACGTTCCTCTCGAGAGGTCACATTTATGTCGTTTCTGAAAGTGACAGGTGGTAAGATATTCGCAAGATTAGCAGACTCCATCTTTTCTCGTAATTTATCATAGTTCACATCGGTAACTGGATCAGATGAGGAATGCTTGTGAGAAATTATCAGAGGTTTATCTTGAACTGCTAGAGTCACCACATTGGTGAATGTTCTTTCATCTTGTTTTGGCTCGGTATAACTCGGAGGCTTAAATTCAACCTCCGTAGATTTTTCAATTTTATTGGAATGTATTTGGTCACCAGCATCGAATGATTTAGATATTTCTATTGGTTCTTGAATTAATATGGAGTGAGTTCGAGCGGCAGGTGTCGCATCGATCGCTACTGAAACTTTCTTAGACTTAATACTTTCAGAAGCTTTACTTTTTATGGAATCATTAGATTTACTTGTTTGTTTAATACTGTTAAGTGATTGTTTATGACTGCCTATTGAAGAGTGTGAGCCAAGTGCCGAGGTGGATGTAGTCTTCTCAGATGTTCGTGTTTTACTGTACGTTTTCGATGCATAGCTCTTAGAATTCACGCTATCATTCATCAGCAGGCTATCTTTTTTATTTTTCTTTGTATCTGAGAGTAGCTCTTCTGATCGCGTGAAAGGTTTTGCTACAGTCATATGTTTTTCATTTAAATCAGAGTTTGATTTTCTAAGAATAGCTGGAGAACATCGGTGCATCATTTCATTGGCAATCCAGTCCCTTACTTTAGTATGAGCATCCAAAGTACTCGTCGATAAGTGCCTCCTTAGCTTAAATCTCTCTCTAAACCCTCCCGAGTCATCAGACTTAGGCGTCTTACAGGTATCCGATTTCTTTTTATATTTCTTGGAATTATTTTTCATTTTATTAAAACTCATCGACTTGATGACGCTGCAACTTTTTTTTAGAGTTTGCAAAGCGCTTTTGTCGTCCTTGGAGCTCTTTTGACCGATTACATCCACTTCGCCTATTTCGGCGCGCGGCTGATGAGAATTCTCGAGTGTTTGTTCCCGTAGTCTGAGCTTACGTTTTTTGAAATACAATATAGAGCAAATTCCGACGTTGATGGCGAGAAAGAGAATAGCTAACGAGACTATCAATGTAATGGTTGCACTGGACGTTTTTACGGACATGTTGTTGATTTTCGGTTTTGGCGTGGTAGTGTATATGAAGGTTTTCTCGATTAATCCCGATGGAACGGGTCGTGATGGCTTCTCGATGGACATAATCTCCTTGTATATAACGTTGGTGTCCGGCCTGTATACTGGCTGTGAATATGGGCGCATTTTTCCGTATATCGATGATGAAGAATAGTGTGGAGTTTCCGCCACTGGCGGTGTCCATATTCTGCGAACTGGATCTGTTGAAAATAAAAGTTATGATGAAGATTTCCAGATATAGTTACAAAAGGTTCGTTCAAAGAGTTATTGAATTAATCTTTTTTTTGATGTTTTGGTAACCGATTTTGCAAAAAAAAAATATGCTGCCATCATTTTCGACTCTTACGAGTATAATGTTAAAGCTAACATAACAGAAAAAAGTGTTTCTACCTGTATGTCCTCCTGAATTCCCTCCAGCGCTCCCAGTATTTCTATGCGTAATCTTCGGCTTCGGCGAAGAAGGAAGTGGAGTATACTCATACAGTGGATCTACTACGTATTTGCTCATCTTGTTTGGTAATGTGTCCATCCAAAACTTGGTATAATTGGATCGGTATGAGGTATCTACTTCAGGCGGGATATCTGCGTATAAAAATAATCATTTTAATAAATTAGATGGTAGGACATTATGAACCCTAAAAAAAATTTCCAGTTAAAGAAAACTCTCCATAAACGCGAAAAAATTGCCATTTTACGAAAATTTAAAAATAAAAAAAAATTCTTGACATTTTCAATACTAAGTATTTTCATATTTTTGTTAAAACTTACCAAACCTCAAGTATGACTGTCGAGTACTGTCATATTCGGGCCAGTCCAGGTCATACACACTCCATTGTCTTCTATCCAAGTTAAAGAACTTGACCGGAGCCTGTGAGTTAGGAGAACTGCGAAAAAAAGTCCTTATTAGTTTCTAAAATAATCAATAAGCAGATACGAGTACACTATACCACTAGCTTCTGTCCGCGACTTCCCCTGCATGAAGTTTCTTATTTTGACATAAAACTGTGTAGAGTATTTTGTGATATTATTACCTAATACATCCAAACTTACAACCTTATATTACGTGTACACTAGTACACGTGAATAGGAAACATTTTTCATTACGACTAGATCGTCATTATCTGTCTAGCGTTTTCCCAATTATGTTGGGGTCGACTTCTAGTCTTACCAGATTCAGCTGAATACCAGTATTTAACATGGGGCGACTGCCTATCCGACCTCTACAACCCAGTTAGTACTGGGTAATAATACGATATTCTCACTAAATAATTAGGGAATATTTACCCATATTTAACAAAATTGGTCCACATCCTCATGACGACCTCACTGAGTAACTTCTCGTGCTGCGTGTAGTCAGGGCTGAAGTGGGTGTTGGTAGCTCCAAGTGGAACGCCGAATACGAATGGCAGCTCCTGACCTTGGACGCTTTTGTTGAGCTGGAAACAGAATTTTTGATTTTTTTCCCATTGGGCCTATGAATGTATTCCTTGTCAAAAAACTAGGAGTTATAGAACGCTACTTTGTCTGATCTGGGCTAAACACAATGCTGCATGCTCAGCAATTGCACTTGCGACCGCAGACACAAATAGCAAAGAAAGATCTGAAAGTACTGCTCTTACATTACAATCATAGGTTTTAGGTACTCGTAAGAAATACTAGGTATATTCAAACTAAACTGAGTATGCCATGGTCTTTGCGTGAATCAATGTTCATTTTAATATTGACGACACGGTTGGCGCAGTGGCTGAGCGATTGAATACTGCGCTTCGTGTCTCGGGTTCGATCCCCGCACGTAACAAATATTTGTAAGACTAAATAGCCTACGAAACTTACCTACCTTAGTACTTGAATAAAACTTATTTGAAGAGGACATGCTTAAACTTCTGATAAACTAGTAAGAGGGTTCAAGGATAGAGTTCGTTCATTACATGTACCTATATTAAACCAGTAGCTTATCTTTGATGTAACAGCTGATACCAGCACCTGGTCTGCAGTATCTTCACACTAGTTTACGATATCATTATAGAAACTAATTTCATAACCCTAACTTGGAACCCGTACATAGTAAGTAAGTAGGTTGGTTGTATAGGACATATCTACTAGGAAACGTCAGCGTCCAGCCTTGTTATTACAACAATGATTACAATCGTAAAAACAAAACTTTGGAATTAAGCCGAATGAAATCGTAAAGCCACCAGACCATTTATCGCAATTAAACGATTTTTCATTCATATAACTTTAGCACTTGTAGCAATACGGTTCTTTTGAAACTCAAAGAACTTAACTACAGACCTTTCGAACTTTTTAACCGACCATTGTTCAATGAAACAAAAGGCTTTCGCGATACTATTTCTTGCAACGTCTACCGTTTTCAAGTAGAACGTGAAATTCGATTTGACATCAAGAAATACATTTTACTCTTTTAAATCTTTCCATTTGCATGGACTGTTTACTTATTTTTCTCCTTGACATTTCTTTGTATATAGTTTGTAGGGTACTACAATATGAAGAGAAGAAAGCGGAAGGAATTATTTTTTTCTTTCAAATAAAAATTGTACAGTATGCGATGGCGATAGGATGGCATCGCCACACGATAAATGAGTTGTTTCTCCTAGTAACAGAATTTATTTATTAATTTTCACAAAAGCCTACACCTTTAAAAGAATTCCTTATCGAAGGGTAGCCTACATAATCTTAAGACTTCACTATTCTAACAGTGCAAAACACTATTTGCTTTATTTTCTCAATAATATTATACTTGCAGGAACAAATTCTCAGGGATATACGATGTAGACTGACTGACTACCAAAGAAAATACTCCACATTAGCATTTCTCTGTCAAATTCTCCGATTTAGGCACATCTTCTTCATCGTGTGAATGGTATTGCCACTGCATGGTTTGTGGCAGCTCAGAGCGTATTGACAGTAATTTTTGAGACTTCTAAGTCTCATTATATTTTACTTACTTTTCTGCCCAAGAGGAAAATATAATATACTATGTAGTTCCATAACCTTTAGCCACTTGAGTCACATAAAAATACGGAACTTCTTACAAAATAAACCTTCTAGAAAACTAAATTTACCGCAGCATAATCGGAGCTGATGGAGTTATGACCGAAGACATAGAAGTAAGACTGTCTGTTGGCCTTTGACTGGTAATTGGCGAAGCGGATGACGGGGGCCAGCGTGCGAGCGTCGCTGAACATGTTCAGGATGACGTCTCGGTTGGTCTCCACATTCCAGCGTTGAGGATCTAGCTTTGATGGAGAATATCTGAAAAAATATTCAATTTTGAGCGGTTTATATGATTTGTTACGGGTTCCAGGAATGTGGGTTTTTTAAAACTCCAGTGTAAAGATTTTTTTTTAAATTAATTGTCACTGCGTCAAGTGTCAGCAGATGCAGCCATCGTTACCAAAAAAAAATTACTCATTAAGTCCGAAATATTTGTATTTTTACTGTTCATGAAAATGGCAAGTAATCTTAAGAAACCACTAAACATTTTTGAAAATCATCAATAAGCAAACTTACGCCTAATCGAAAGGCAACTTTACCAAAAACTCACTCTTTCAAAATAGACTTCAGTGTTTCATCCTCAGCTCCTTCAAAGATGATCTTAGCGTACTTCCTGATGAAGTCATCTCTCTGGTTCTCTAGTACTCCGTGTTCTAACTCAATGACACCAAAGTCATGGTACCTTTCTATTTCTGTCACACCGCTTAGGAGTTGGTATCTGAAAAATATTTTATAATCAGTGTTATATGTGGGTCTGACAAAGGTAATCTGTTTACAAATAAGGTAAAGGAATCTCGTGCACTACGTGGCCACTACCAAGAATACGGTTTGTCGCTTGACCGGCCGCTGTCTCGAACAAAACTGGTCAAACGCTCGGTCGTGCGACCAAATTTCTTCCTGGTCGAAGCTTCTGCGGCCAAAAGTTGGGGTCGTGGCCAAAGTAAATAATTAGGCTACAAATAAATCGTTTCATTGTGGCAAATTCCTATAATCTTGGAAAAATTGGACTGATCATGAAAACAAGTATTACGCAGACATTGTTTCAATTCAACAATAATACCTCGAAGAATTAGACCGAATAGTATTCGAAATTATTATCTTATAGTTAAAAATACTCCGTCCATAGACAATACGTTGAACTATCTTAGACCGAGATCTTTGGTTACTAAGCACCAACTTTAGTTTAGCTAGGCGTTATTCCTATATCACTTATAGCCTAGTGGTGTGACTGGCGGACTGCCAAGTCATAGGTCTCGAGTTCAAACCCAAGACACGCACTTCTGATTTTTCGGATTCATATGCGTTTTGTATAAATATCACTTGCTTCGATGAAGGAAAACAGCGTAAGGAAATTAAAACAGCATGCCCGAGAGATATTTCTCGACGGCATGTAAAGCCTAAAGAGTGACCCATGGGCACTAAGCACACTAAAAAGAAGAAAGAAAGCCGTTATATCTGTCCAAAGGCATCAACATCAGCAACTACAATTAACACAACTATCAAACTATATAAAAAAGTGAAATTTGATAAGGGAACAGCAGCTTAAGCCAAAGCACGCACTAAACGTTAATGAATCTAGACCTCAGTGATTTTTCATGCACTCGAATAACTACTTCAACATACACTATCAACTACGTCCGGTTTCAGACAACCTACATCCCACTTCACTAACTCCATACAACACGCTGTATTATCAACATAACTTATTCTTCCATTCCTAGATTCGCGCAAACTTAGGGCTCACAACAAACAATGACCAACAGAACTATAAACATCAATATCTGCCCGAGTATAATGCGCTCAGTAATAAATTCTCCCGATACACGCCTCTCACGCTATGATATAGTGTATTAGTACCAACCCCACAGTACACCTCAGTATTAACATACAGTATTTCAACTAGAAACGAATGGTAGGTACGGCTCACATCCTACTAATAATATAATGTGAGAATGGATGGATGTTTGTTACTCTTTCACGCATAAACTACTGAACGGCTTATAATGCTAAATTAAAGGGCCTAGTTAATTTACTGGTTAACTTTATACTGTGCCGAAACCATTCTAAACACACTTGACTATCTATATCTGTTGTTGAATTCACGCACACATACTCAAAAAGAGTTTATACACGATTCTTAGAATGATTTGCTTGAGGCCCCGTGTTTTCTCGTTGAATAACTTGTCAGTGAGAGTTGTGGATGACTATGTGTGTCTCCTTGTCTAACAGTCCAGTGTTTGCATGACATTGTACTTACGAAATAGTTTTGTACGTACGATTCTTTACCAAATAACGAACTTTGAAAGTTCTTAATAGTAATAGTGCGAAGATAGTTTACCGGACTTAAAGTTCGAACAATATTATTTCAAAACAACTTTTTAGATAGCATCTCTGGTTTACGTTCATAGGCTTTCGTTCTACGAAACTTATACTGTCACTTACGGGATATCTTCCGTGAATGTTCATTATCTTGAGCTCGCGATATACACGGCAACAACAATCGCGGAAGATATATAGATATTATAAGATAGCATGTATGTTAATGTGAAAAACGTGCCAATAAGTATCAAAATCCCATATTGAATTTTCCCGGATAATAATAACATAACGAATAAGAGTTGTTTCCAAAATAAACTCCTATTTTCTTTGAACACAAAGAAAACAAACCATTCATTTTTCAAGCGAATTAAAGATCAATCTGGTGGAGGGATTTAATATTGACAGATCAATTTATTTACGACGTAAAGCCTTGATTTTAATTTATTACTTTCTTAAGCTGATAGGATGACTGAAGCCGTACTTAACGATTTCAATTTTTTCAGAACGGTTTATTTTGGTTTGCTTATTAGAATTTCAGCAAAGAAATTAATTAATTTTTGATTCAGATACACAGAGACATAATGTTCTATGATTGGCCATTATTGTGGCCATTTTTTGACTGTGGGTAGGAATTTCTTTTTTAATGTTGTAGGCACATAAAATAATTAAGCTGATTGATTGTCTACTAACAAAAAAGTCGATTACTATGAATATACATGTAACAACACACAAGTAGGTATGAATTATGAATTGCTTGTTGCTTCGGTTACTAAGTTGAAAAGGTGTAATTACAGGGACAACCTACCGTTGCGTTATATTAATTAAGATGACCATATTATAGGTAATAGTGACCACTTTCAATCAAAAAACAATACTCTTTCACGACCCTAGACTCTAATCTCATTAGGTAACAGTGGCCGGCTGACAGTCCGCTGGCTGACTATGATCGGCAAATCAGTCATCAACTCAATTTCGAGTGAGCGGCGGTTTGTAGCTTTATCACAAAAATTTTCTCGTAATTTCGCAGCAAATCGGCCGCTCACTGAATGAGTCAGCAAACGAGCGCCGCAAACTGCGTACAGTACGCGTTGGATGGACACTATATTTAAAATATAGGGGGCCAATTGGAAGCAAACAGTCAGCTACTCACTGTTCGCCTAATGAAGACACAGCCTAACCTACTAACTCACTTGCTCAACAGATTAGGGTATGACTCCATGGTCTTGGCTGGCTCATTCGGGATGAAAGATCCGGCCACAACAGGACCCAGCGGAGTCTCGAACTCTCGAGCTAAGATCTGCACCTTCTTGATTTCGGATAATCTGTAAAAAACAATCTCGTTTATACAAATGCTCAACAAGCTCTAAGTCTAGGTAAAATTTAATATAAAATATTGAGTACCTATTCAAAAGATTCCGTGAAATAACTGTCCGTCTCAATTTAACAAAAAAAGAAGTAGTTTATTCCTTCTTTGACTATTGTTTAAAGAAACAACAGCACTATGAACATAGTCAAATGATTTTTACGATCAAAATAAACTTTATCATTAAAGGAAAAGCATGAAAAACCTTATATTCTTGGAAAAGATCTTAAGAAAACAAAACAATGCCTGATTATCGAAAAACAAGGAACACAAAGGTCAACCTTGGTTACAATAAAACCTTGGTTTTTATTAAATCCCTTTGTAAAATACGTCGAGGTCGGAAATACCATTATTTTAACTCTGCAGAAAAAGAACAACCACAATTAGTCAGTATTATATTTTACTAGGTACAGCTTGCTTGGAATCTTGATCAAAAATATTGCAACTTCGCTTTTCAGTTATTTCAGGCAAAATTCTACATCACGCCTGTAAACCAAATGGTAAGAAAGTGAAATGTTTTATGGACATTCTAATGAAACAATTAGTATGTAAAAAAACAGTTACATTAATGTACTTTAAAAAAAATTCGCTACAGGTTCAATATCTAAAACACTTCCCCTAAAGAGTATCTACAGGCTAAACAAATATTTGTTCTGCACAAAAAGCAAACCAGTTATTCACTGCGTCAGCTGGTACTTCAAATCATTAAATGATAATAGAGCAATAGTAATCCTCACATCAATACCTCCATCATCATCATCTGCCTAGCCTTTTCCCAACTATATTGAGGTCGGCTTCCAGTCTAACCGGATACAACTGAATACCAGTATTTTACATCGAGCGACTGCCTATCTGACCTCCACATCAATAACTTCATCATCAAAATAAATATAATACAAATGGTATGCGTAACCTACAAACCCGATGCGTTGTTAACAAAATCAGTTCGCTCGAACATTAAAACCGGGACAGACTACATATTTTATAAGGCTTTTAAAATTTTCTATAAACGGGAAAAGCTTTTAACGCTTTGAGGAATAGGAACTGTTCAATGGTGAATATTGCGTGGTTTATTGTTCGTTTAGGTTTAAAGACCTGCTTAAAAGTTATTCTGATGAGGAAGAATGGAAGGGTTTTAAGTATTTCCTTGTGTTTTGTATTAAACCTTTTGATGGAAAAGCTGATTTAAAGCTTGACAATGAGAAGTTCTGAGTCAAAGAATCTTGATTCGAAGTAGGAAATATTTGTATTTTTTCTGTGTTGGCTTATTTAAGGTTGTGTTACATTATTCCTCGTTCTGCTATTTTGTTCGTACTGCTTCGTTGGTCCAGCATGAGGTCTTGGGTTTGATTCTCAAGTCGGGTAAAGTGCTATTGGGTTTTTCCATCAGGAATTTTTCAGTAGGTGCTGCGGAATATAGATGAGTACCCGTTTGATGGCAATAGGGTACCCACATTTGCCTAACCCTTCGGGGGTTACATGCGTGATGTTGTATAACATCATTACAACCTTTCGAATTGAAGAACTGAACTGAGAACCAGAGCAGCAGAAGTGGGTTTCCCAAATAAGCATTAAACTAACATTCATGCACTTTTTTCCAAAACTAAGTGGTATTTAGTAAGGGTACTTACGGTTTCTTTTGCAAGCACGCCATCATGTTCTTTGAGCTAGGATTGCAGCCCAAGCTCTGGGCCACTTGTAGTGTGTACGGCGTTGGGTCTTTAGTCATTGCCCAGTCTGATAACGCAGACCCTGACATCAGTATTGCGCGGTGGAATAACCCTGAAAATAAATACAAAATTAAACTAAAGTAATACAGTAATATCGAGCAGACAGGAGTATCGCTACTCAAAAGTAACCAGGAATCATAATAGGACAATAATATTAATAACGATCAAATTCTTAAAATGGTCGAAACTCAAATCACCAATGAGTGAATTTTAATGACCGTCTTTTCACGACGCAAGATAAAGGGTGTAAATAGTCCCTTAAAGAAGCCGAAAGGCACTTGTTCTCTCTGTCTTTGCGATATTTTTTTCGTTCTAGACCATACCTGGGAACCTTCTAGTTACGGAGACATTGGGGGTCAAGGTTCCAACTTTTTCACAAGTTTTTTTTTTAAATACATGTTTTTAATGTAAGATTTTTAAGTTTGATGTACAGAATGCTTGGTTGACGGCTTCATAAATGTTTATCAAAGACAAGAATCAAAAACAAGTTAGGAAAGAAACATCAGCATTTGAAACATCTCGTTTCAAAATCGCACTACGTTCTTGTATCGTTATCTAAAGATTCAATCGCACTAATGCTCGTTTAGCAAAAGCATTCAAAGACGCAAGCACGAAAGCCGCTTGAAGGGTAGTGCGATATCGCCTTCAAAACGATTAAGGAAAACATGGTGAGAAAGCTCATACGTTCACAATAAAATATCGCCAGTGTAATGGCCCGAACACGATGATAGGTAAGTCTCTAAGGAATGAAACATGGGGGCTGTGTGAACACGGCAAGTGTAAGGAATTAAAACTTGGAAAGCGGCGCTTTTCTGTTTTTCTTCCAGAAGTTGCACAGCAGCTGCATCGTAAACTACGGCGAATGCTGCAGAAATTTTGCGTTAAATACAGGAAACAAAGACTTTTGTTATCTTTATGCAGATATCGAGTTAGTTGGTCAGTGGCCCAAAAAGTCTGACAACCAGTCTTACCAAGGGGTATCGTATTACCCAGTAATAACTGGGTTGTGCAGGTCAGATAGGCAGTCACTCCATGTAAAATACTGATATTCAGCTGCATCCGGTTAGACTGGAAGCCGACCCCAATTTAGTTAGGAAAAGGCTAGGCAGATGATGATGATGATGATGCAGATATCTAGTTCTGAATTTTTACCCGAGTACGGCAAAACCAAAAGAATGGGTTGTGATTTTAGCCATCTATGTATGTATGTTTGTATTTACGTATGTTCCTCCGTAGAGCTTAAACTATTCATCCGATTTTAATGAATAAGGTGTCAAACGATTCGTTATTATGGTCCGGGCAACATAAGCTACATTTTAACCGACTTCAACAATAGAAGGAGTCGATTTTACCTATTAAACCCCAAATTTAATTAGAGCGTGATTTTTCAGTAGTCGGGTTTTTTAGTTGTAGTCCACACAAATTTTTTCACAATGTATTGATGCCGAATAAACAGGCTTGCCTAATTTGGTGCCCTCTTGTAATCTTACAGGTTTTTATTATTAGGTTTTGAAGAGACACAGGATTTAAAGTTCTTCTTGCATCATAGAAAAGGGAGGAACCTTCGACTTGATTAGTCTATGTCTGGTAGACGAATGCCTGATAGTTGCTTCTGGATTTATCAGTAAAGGTAATTACGCGGATGACTGGACTGGCTTGGATTGGGCTCAAATAGCTTAATAGAGAAGAGTGCAATAACGGAAAGGAGGCCATTGCTTTCCAGTGGGACATAACAGGCTCATAACAATAAACTCTGCGTGGGCGATGCAGGATTTTGATGAAACGTAGTTCGTATGTGGCTTTGTTGACTCACCCACAATTATATATTGATTATGTGATAATTGAGATGTCACCTATGGGCTTTGAAAGTAGTTTTTGTCTAGTTGGTTAAGACATCCGGTGTACTGAATCGGAAGGTCGCAGGTTCAAACCCTGCTCGCACTGGAATTTTTCTTTCCATGTCAAAAACAGCTATGTTCCCTACGCAGGGTTAACGTATAAAATATTAAAAATTTGACGCATTTAAAATACTTTCGAAAGTAACTTGCAACTGATTGCAATTGCTGCATGATAAGGTGATGACTACAGAGGTCTGCTCGAGGCGGAAACAAATCGAATGAATGCCTGAGAATTAAATATTGCACTTACCATTTGATATTGGAGAGAGCATCAAGAAGTTAACACAGGCAGCTCCAGTGCCATGTCCCATCAGGGTAACTGATGATGGGTCTCCGTTCAGGTCCTCAATATTGTCTTTGATCCACTGGAGAGCTGCCAACTGGTCTAGTAGCCCGTTGTTGCCGTAAACGTGTTCTGTCAGACTTGGCTTCATGAAACCTGAAATTATGATAAGCAAATTTGTTATTGGCAGAACCCATCAAGGTTGATTTCGAAAAACTTGTGCAAAGTAACGAAAAGCCAAAGAAAAAGTCAATGTGACAATGTGTGTGTGTGATAACTGATGTGACCTATTTATAACTGTTGAAACTTCTGCTGTAGTGAACGAAAGTAACATTGACGGAATAATTATTAAAAATCAAAAGTATTTAAAATTACGAAAAATGGCTGACAATACAAATATAAAATTACTTCATCATCAGTCTACAGAAAACCACTTATAAACCATAGGGTTTATAATTCGCATGCCATTTAACTCAATCTTCGGCAAAAGCGGTGTAGTATCCTTAGCTAGCAGTAGAAATAATAAGTAAATGTAGAAGGTGATAAGTGAATGTGGTCATAAAGAAGGCTCTCACCTAAAATCCCCAGCCTGAAGTTGGCAGTGATGACCATGACATTCCCGTACGAAGCCAACATCCTCCCATCGTAAGGGTTACCAGAACTCCACTCGAAAGAGTCGCCGTGAATGAAGACCAGTACGGGGAACTTCTTTGTTTTTTGTTCTGGGGACAAAAATGTAATTCTTTAAAACATTTATTTTATACTCATTGCATACCGAGTTCCCTGCGTGCTTCGGAAAGCACGTTAAGCCGTTGGTCCTGGCTGTCATTTGTAGATCTTGGACAGTCGTTACAGGTAATCAGTGGCCCGAAAGTCCTTTTTTTTTTTTTTTTCTCCGGATGGGAAATCATCAAATGCCCCCCCCCCCCCTCTGGGCGGAGCGGAAGGGAGTGTCAGACTTGTACTGACTAAAACCCATCCATGTTCCTTCTTTGCCCTTTGTGTTCCAGGGCCACGGTATCTCTTTCGAACAGTCCCGCAGCCCTGGCGGGCATCGGCCCTTGCGGACCCCTACTTATTTGCTGACATCTCTTTGAGGCGCACGTGGAACACGAACGCGCCGTCGACACGACTTGTCGTCATAAGACGGCTGGACGGCGAGCTGGCCCATAACTCGCCGTCCACAGGCCCGCGTCTACGGTGGCCGGGAGCCACCACGTGACCCCCGACGCCCAGGGCGTCTCCCGCGGCGACTAGGACGTGAGGTTCTTTCCCTCTCACGTCCCGCCACCTCCTTCACTAGCATGACTGCTTCGCAGAAGGAGGTGACGGCTTCCCATTCCCTCTCGGTCCGGACCATGGCTTGAACCAAGGCCGGACGCGAGAGATCGCCGCCGCCAATCGCCGCTACGAGGACACGGCGGTGCTCCGCCCAAGCGGGGCAGACCTCCACGGTGTGCTCCACCGTGTCCTCCGGACGAGGCCCGAAAGTCTGA
The DNA here is from genome assembly GCA_910589295.1 of Noctua janthe. Classification (NCBI taxonomy): domain Eukaryota; kingdom Metazoa; phylum Arthropoda; class Insecta; order Lepidoptera; family Noctuidae; genus Noctua; species Noctua janthe. Next base: position 1,724,329 of record OU342556.1, on the reverse strand, counting down.
CAACCAGTCTTACCCAGGGGTATCGTATTACTACTAGTACTAACTGGGTTGTGGAGGTTAGACAGGCAGTCGCTCCATGTAAAATACTGGTATTCAGCTGCATCCGGTTAGACTGGAACCAGACCCCAACGTAGGCTAGGCAGATGATTTATTTTATAGTCATGTTGATGATGTCATTAGGAAAACAGGCTAGATTTGCCTGGACCCGTTGCATGTGTTGAGTCTGAAGGCTAAGAACCAAATCTTCAAGATATTTTTTAAATTGATAGAATCTCATGCGCTAACTAGGTGTCTGATTGACCTGATGAAACACAACATAGTTTGATACGATAACGATTTGTTAGCTTCAGACCGACCCTTTCAATGAGTCCTCACGAAGGTATCAATTTAAATGGAATTTTCTGAAGGTTGATCACGTATCGGTTCAATTAGTATCGTAATACCTACGTGGATTATGGTTATTTTATAACCTGTGGGATATTTTTAAGACTTTGTGAACGCTTAATGTGCCTTTGTCATCTTGCCAACTTTCATTTCCCGATAACACCATCCCCACATACTAACATACCGAAATCGAGAAATACGTTCAAAATATTCCGTTGAAGTATGTAGCGGCACATAACTGCAGTATGCCTAAATATGCAGTTTGCACGTTTCAGAGATGTTCCTGATTTAGTGTCAGCGTTTGACCGATCGACCGTTTTATAAATGCGTTGCAGTGAAACTGACCTATTTATTTTTATGTTATTTACTGGACGGACTGGATTTCAAAACAAATATTGAGCTATGGCATAACTCAAGTTTTTGATTGCTTGTTTGATTTTAGTGGATGAAAGAGTTGTTTTTCAGGTGCAGTTAATAACAAAATTTATTTGAGAAAGTACAGATTATTTATCAGTTAATAGAGAAAATCAAGATAGAGACCTGATGTCACAGTAGGTACACTGAATCATCATCGTCTGCCTAGCCTTTTCCCAACTATGTAGGGGTCGGCTTCCAGTCTAACCGAATGCAACTGAATACAAGTATTTTACATGAAACGACTGCCTATCTGACCTCCACAACCCGATTAGTACTGGCTAATACGATATCTCTTGGTAAAACTGGTTGCCAGACTTTCGGGCCACTGACTTGCTCTAACGACTGTCAAACAAAGATCTACAAATGACAGCCGGGACTAACAGCTTAACGTGCTTTTCAGCACAGCACAGTAGGTACCTTGAATGGTGATGATAAAAAGTTTTCTTATATTCTTTTTTCTGTTGATTGGATACTACAAGGAGTTAATTAATAACCAAGTTAGTGATCCCAGATCCATACAACAGAAATAAATGACGGATAGGTACGCAAAATCAATTAAAGGATGAAGGTCGCGAAGGTACGAAAAGGATACATTTCTTCAAAACTTGTAAATAATACTGGAATGTCGTTTAAAATAACTAAATTCTCACTGTAATTTTCTATTCAAAAGAAAGCTAATCTTTATTTATTTGATAATCTCCCCTCTCAGTGGATGAAAAGGAAAAAAGTCTAGTTAATTGTACCTACCGTAATTTTGGATTCGGGAATTTCAACTCTAAGTTTTTCAGTTAAGGTTTGTTATTGAGTTGTAGTTGGGTTTATTTTTTTGCTCTGCTGACTGTAATCGTTGCAAAGATCAAAGGAGCTTTTCCACAAATCAATCCTGTCTAATCTTTTCCCGTTTCTAAATAATGTTCAGGTATTGTTGCCTTTTTCAATACTTTTATTTTATATTTTTTACAGATAATACAAAAAGTTTTATCTACATACTCTTATAGCAGCAGTGTAGATTGGTGTAGTTTATTAAAACATAACATAATTATATACGAAAAAAAGGGTTCTATAATTATAATTATTTATTCCAAACGAATCTGTTTTTTATTCTAATTTCTGAATTGGATTTTATTTTTTAAAACAGTTACATTGTTCTTTCAAAATTACCCAATACTTTTTCTTGAAATTGCAAGCCTACGTCTGATGTGACTTATATTGCCATCTAGTATCAGCTTTACGAACTACTGTCGCTGGGCCTGGTACCGACTACGCAACTAAACATTGTGTTTTCATCCCGAGTCCGAAACTGAAGGTAGCAGCTTAAGGAGTTCCACGTTTCATTCATAGATGGCAGTGTTACCAATTCAACATGGATAGGTGAAAAAATTAAACTCCTTGTGTATTCTTTTATTGTGCACTTCACAAAAGACTACAAAATTAAGAAAAACTATATAAATAAAAAGGAGAGTAAAGTTTTTTAACGTTTCATTTTACAGATGATCGTTATACAAATTTTAATATGGCCATTTGTCTAATTAAATAAATAAAATTTTATTAAAATATAAGGTACAACGTTTACAGTTTTTCTTAAATCTATGTCAACTTCAACCCTGATTTGTGCCTGAACTAGGTAATCCTGTGTTTCAGGCGATTGGAGGTAACATTAATTGATTAAATAAACACATAGCTATTATCTAATAACAAAGCAGGTAAATAAGCACGCTCTAGGCCTATTAGGTAGTTTATCTATAAAAGTTAAATGTGAATTTATATTTCTTAAAGAAAAAAAAAGAGTTATAATGAGGGGAAATAAAAATCATCATCTATGCAAAATCTTGACTTATATTTTGCAAGATTCCTAAACATCTAAAAACACCTTAACTAAACACGCCTAACTTAAAAGTGAACGCTTTAAAAGGACATTAAACCAAAGCATGAGTAACGCGAGCGGAAATGAGAGAATTCTAGCGGCGCGGCGACGGCTTTTAGCACATTACTGTACCATTAGTAAAGCTACGTTGTGTTTTACGCGAGCACGACTAACAAAATACCTCGCGAGCAAAACTTTAAACGCTCACAATCACAGTTTTTTTTATTTTTAGTTTTAGTTACTAAAGTGAAAGATACGGTTTGTTTCACGCGAGCATGACAATCAACATACCTTGTTAAGGCAACTTGAAACGATTACAAACGGCAATGAATTTATTTTTGTTCGTTTTGAACGTGTTTCTGGTGTAGTAGGTTTGGTTAAATTATTAAAGGAAGTTGGTAATGGAATCAGTGACAATAACGTTATTATTGTGAGAAAGTAGAGGTGTTAACTTCATTAACTGCTCAAAATTTTATTAATGCATCCGTCTAGAGAACTTGAAAGTAGATTGTGCATAAGTATTATCCTTTACGAGTTTTCCTAAGTAGCACGAAGTTCAGAAGAATACCTAGGTACCTTCAAATTAACAATTAAACTCAAAACTTCATTTGTGATTTCTCAGTCTTCTTAATCAGCACAAAGAAATCTAAATGATCGCGTAAACCAAACCTCTTCCTCACATTCCGTGTAACCGGAATATCTCTATCCTTGTCTGACATTTAAAAATAAACAAGGAAAGAGCATTTTTACGAACTCGGCGTAAATCACTGGGCCTTTTGTTCAAATCAAAGTGGTTTTCTTTGACGAGTCAGCGTTAAGCCTTTAGCGTTTTAAGACTATTAAGGATTTCTTTATTTACATCTCAAATAGAGAGCAATAAAGAAGATTAGAAGTGTTTCAGGAGACGAAAACTAAAGAATGAAGCAGTACAGTCCTTCCACGATGATTTTTGTTCTGATAACGACCTTATAACGACGAAAATAAGGATCAGTAAATGACAGAACTGTAAAAGAAGATTTATAGTAAGATGCATGGCGAGTGCATCTATCATAAGGGTAAAACTTTGACATTTGACACTATTGTTGACCTTGTCTATGGGTCAAATAAAACAAAATCATGATTAGACTTTGAAATGGTCTGCGACAGATGACAGCGGCACTGCATAGAAAAGACCGCAAAGAGTAAAATACTTCCTCATCTCTGTCCTCAGGACTAGATTGAGGTCAAGAGTCCATTTAGAAGTAAAAAAAAAAAAAAAATATAAAAAACCTTATAGCAAAAGTATTTGATAGTAGATACCTGGATTATTACCTGTACATAATATTATTAAAGTGGTGCCACAAAGGTTTTAAAAAAGATAAAACACCTTTGACAGCTATTATATTCAACCGTATTGGTAAGGGCCTAAGGATCGCTGATTTTGATTGACTCGCCAGTGACAGCAATTCAACAGTATCCTTATTTTAATCAAAATAAAGATCACAATGGTTTAGACAGATTTTGTAATTCAGAGGTAAAATACCCATCTGTGATAACCCTGTTAGGGCACGATCCACAGATCACACATTGACCTTGTCTAACAAATTAAAGTAAGCGTCTTACACGAATAATAATTATGAACCATTTTCGTATTAACATAATGTTTATATTGCCATAAATTAAAGTGAGCAGGCGTTTCATTCGAACATTTTTATATTTAACTTACTCTCTCTACTAGTAAAGTAAGCGTTCTATACGAATAATTATGAATCATAAAATAACTGATATAAGGTTTATATTAGCTTTAGCGAATGTCAGCAAGACTCACAGAACTCACTTGGACTTTACCATATGAAGTTAAAGTAAGTGTTATGCTCACGTGTTAAATAATTAACTCGTATTAATGAATACCTATTATATTTATGTGCTACCTAAAATAAAGTTCGTATGGAACGCTTATTTTAATAAGCTAGGTAATTGTGAGCAAGCGTTTCATTTGAATACTATCTATCAGTCGCAGCTTCGCCCGCGTGGAGTTCGGTAATTGTCCCACGGGATCGTACTTACAACCGGGATAAAAAGTATCCCATGTTCTAAACTAACTGCCAAATTTCATCCAAATCCGTACAATCCATTTTCGTGTGAAAGAGTAACAAACATCCATCCATCCTCCCAAATTTTCGCATTTTTTTATGTAGTAAGATAATCATTACACTATACGAACTGCGCACAACATTCACAATCATATTCAACGCATACTTTACTTAACAAAGGACAGTCTACGAATCGTGCCCTAACATTTTGCGGTCGCGCGCCTCCGACGCAAACCGCACTCGCAACCACAAACGGCGCGACAGTTCCATGCCACGAGAAACCAATTCAAAATGGCGGCGCTACCCACGATCATGCCTTCTCACTCGCACATCTGTCCCTTGTCCTACGTGCGAGTGAAACGACAGTATCAGTCAGCGCGGCTGCCGCATTGCGGTCGACGACACTGCCTTCTCACGCTCAGTAGTGCCGCGTGCCGCAAGCAAAATGGATGTGTTTACCCCCGAAGAAGACGAAAGATTCATACATTTAGTTTCTCAGTATCCCATTTTGTATGACACTAAACATGTGGACTTTAAGGAGTTGCATTTAAAGGATAATATTTGGAAAGACATCAGTAAGGAACTGAATAAAAAAGGCAAGTTTTTGTGGAACTGTTTGTTTAGTCACCTGTGTTCTGATTGGTCGATTGCTGTGGAGTGAACGCGCGTGCATGTGCGTGTGTATGTGTGTGCGTGTTTGTGTTTTACGATCCGAGATAATTATGCGAAATTCAAACGACAATAATGCAAAACGTGGTACATGATTTGCTTCACTGCCGTCGTTTGTGTGTTTCAACAATTCTACATTCAAGTCCGTGTCCAACTGCTGTTATTTCAACTTAAAGAAATATCGACTTTATTTCTGTGGAGATAAAGTTGATTTCAGAATGACTACATTTATGTTGAATTGCCTCGTTGGCTCATGAGGTCCTGGGTTCGATTCCACGGCCGCGAAAAGAGATATTGAGTTAAGTTGGGCGAAATGTGGGTGTACTGTTACACCTGTGCCTAACCATTCTGGGATTACAATCGTAATGAGAAATTTTCCGTTGAAAACTCAATGTTTACAGTTGTAGCGCAAACTAAACCTTATTTTGCAGGTTTTAAAGTTCATTTTTGCAAAAACACATGTGATTGTATTTTTCTAAATATTGGAAATGAAATTACAAACACGAAAAGATAAAGATGAAAATGTTAATAATAATTTTTATAATCTTTAATAATTGTGTATGCTTAAGCTTATGCCTACATTTTTAGGTAGTTGCCTAACTATATTAATGATGTTTATTTCTATGTTTTATAAGTTTACTGTAGGTAGTTGAACTTAATTTTTTTTTTGTTCCTTTCACATTCTTTTTACATCTCTCATCCAATTATTTCTTTAATTTAAGATTACAGCATCTGCAAAAGACATTGGAGAAACATCAGAGATGGCTACGCACGATTCAAAAAATGTAAAAGTGCGCATTCGGAAACCAAACATCCTCGAGCAAAATGGCAATTTTACAAGTTACTAACTTTCTTGGACGGGGTAGCTCAAGACAAATCGGAGGCAAATTATGCTGAAGAATTATATAGAAATGAATGCGAATCGCAATCTCAAGATATGTCGTATAACGTTGAGGCAGAATTCGTCAGTATGGATAATATTCAGACGAACAATACGCCAACAGAGACTACGGAAAATCACACTACATCGACCACTTCGGCCAGCTTCGGCAATGATCGGAAACGTCGCCGAATGACACCTGACTCGACCAATTTCGACAGCTTGCTGAATTACTTCAAAATGAGGGACGAAAGAAGACAATCTTTAGTTAAAAAAGATCAAGAAAATGACGTAGGATCTTTTTCCACGCATGTTAAAGACATTTTAAATAAACTTCCTCCTGTTTTGCAAATAAAGGCCAAAAAGGACATATTCGATGTGCTTTTCAGGTATGAATTGATGGCTTTGCAACAATCTAGGAATTCTAATTTAAATTCTGATGATTAGATGAATGATCCACACCGCCAGCTAGCGAGCGGGCTATCGAGCCGGGCGACCATCGTTTCACTTGTTTTCATACTTCGGTTCGAACCGCGAACTATCGAAAATGCCGAACCGAAGTGTGAAAAGAGGAAATATGAACCTCGCTCTGCTCGCTCGCTAGATGGCGGTGTGGCCTGCGTTTTATAGGTCGCTTTTACTCAAGAAAGAGTAAATGTGATGAAAATTAAAACACTCTACAACGTGGACAACTTTTATACCGGATTGGAATTTATTTTAATTACTCATAAGTGACAAGTTTTTGGCCTAACTTCGTTACTTAAAGATTAAAGATAGATAATTATGAAATTGGTTTTATTTAATTTTATCGAAACTTGTTTCACGGTTTTCCTCTTCTCTTGCTTCTACATATAAAGATTAGATCTGTTGGATTTCGTTGAACATAAAGAAAATAAACCAAAAGGTCAATTACTAACGGTGGAAGGCAGCAACGATGATAACTATTTAAAATTATTGCCTCTGTGATGAAGTGGCCTCAAGCGCTACCACTGAGCAAGAGGTCTCGGGTTCTTTTCCAAAGACGGGCAAAGTGATATTATATTTTCCAATTAGGAAATATTAGATTGCAACCTGAAGTTTGGCTTGGCGCTGAGTATCAACTCGACAAGCACATTTATTTATTACCTGAGAAATAATAGCAAAATGTTCTTAAACCTTCGTTTGCTCCTTCGGCGATTACAAGCGTGATGTCCGAACAATTCTTCTGATGCGTAAGACCTAAGAATAACCTGAAATCAGGTTATGATAGCACTTGTTTGTAATGAGCTATTATTCGTTAGTGCCTATAAACATTTGCGATCTCTAAACCTAACACATTCACTGCTCTGTTTATGCTAATGAATGATTTCAAAATACCGTGTAAGGTGGAAGAGTGTGGAGAGTATTCGTGTCTGGTTGACGGCATCTGTATAGTGTGTTACCACCTATGGGTCGGCTTCCAGTCTAACCGTATGCAGCTGAATACCAGTGTTGTACATGGAGCGATTGCCTGTCTGACCTCCACAACCCAATAAGTGCAGCGTTGGCCCATTGGTGGTGGCACCGACTTACGAAAGGTAAGTCGTGGGTTCGAACCCAGGCAGGTGCATTATTTTTGTGTAATTTATTTCATCACCACTGCTCTACTTGTCAAACTTTCGAGTCTGGCTGACGGCAATAAGCCCCGTATTTATTGGAAAACAAAGTTGTGCAACACAGTTTTTATGTTACTGGTAACATGTTGCTAACAACATATGTTGTTGAAGTATTATAATGGCAAACACAACGCAATAAAATGCTGCTTTCAACATTGTTTCCAAAAATTACGAGGCAATAGGCTAACCCTCTTTTAAGTAGAGTATAATTTATCGCAGTCCTAAAGCATCATTAACACGACGAGTGTGTAAACAAATGAGTGCGATAAATCGTCTAACGATTCGTCTGCGAGTTTCGCATAACTCGATGGTCGAGTAAAAAATCACCACGTATAAACGAGGCATAACTGACGAAATGTTGATGAGTACTGTTTACATCTTTGACAATCCCCTCGGGAAGTATAAGCGTGATGTTGTACTAATTGTCTTTTAAAGGGCTAATAATGAAGATGTTTTATCTTAGCTACTACAGAATTCTAAATATAAAACAGGAAATGTTTATTTTAACCAACTCAAAATGTTTATTTGTGAAACATTTATTTACTGACGAAATAGGTTAATTAGAACAGCTTGTAGGCAATTAGCCAAGAGCCGTCTCCAATGATAAATCGCAATGGCTTAGTACAATATTATGCCAATGTTGGCCATAGATGGATGACGGTTTGTTGAACTCAATCAGAACAGTAGATAAATGTTATGAAGCCTAATGCAACCTTAGTTTGGCCACAACTTTTGAGCGATTCAAATTATGTTTGTTTAATTGTCGCATCTGTGGCCCAATTTACACCAAAACAGAGACCAACAAAGTGCAGAGGAATCGTGCGGAAATCAATGAATCACATTGGTTGAACTCCACATAGCGTCTCTCGTCTCTCCTCTGATTGGTCGAATCTGGAATGTCTTTTCCACGCTTCACTCGTCTTTGCTTTGGTGGAGCTCGGGCCTTACCCTCTCCTTTTCATTCTCTTAAAGCCTGAATAGGTGATACATTCTAATAGCTACGCATATAAAAACATACGCAGATTCCAGATACAAAGAGCCAGTACATTCTGTCCACACGCACGTATATTTCAAGCATCTTGCAAATTCTGCTACCAAGTTAACAAATCAAAGAATTTGTTCAGGCCAAGATTCGGGTCTAGTCGGTTTGACCCATAAAACGTGAGAGCCACATATCTATAGGGTCTAGTCGAGTCCAACATAAGCGTGAAACGCTTTGTCTGAATATAATACCGTTGCTTGGTGTAGGAAACAGTCGTAACATTATTAAAATGGGTCAGTAACGTATGTGAAAGGAAATGTCAAAGATCAGGGAAAACCACAGGGTTACAATAAATTGTGAATTAAGTTAAATGTACCGAGGAGGAGTCATATTTTATATGGAAGAACGTGCGAGATGATTGCATATTAAACTGTGAATATATCTTTTTAGAGTTTACTTTATTAAAACTAGGGTTTTCATAAGATGACAAATGAGACCGAAGTCTACTGGAGATCGAGTTTACGCTGTAGGGGTTGATAATTTCAGTTCTAGGTTTCTTTCTGTTTAACGCTTCCAATTTAGAAAGGACCTACTCTTTTTCTGAGGGCCCAGACAAATAACAATCGCTATCAGTCGAGTTTCGTATTTCTACAACTTCTTTCAGTAGAATTGACATAAGAGTTTCGATAGCTTATGTCAGTCCCATATACTTCTACCAAAATATCTGTGCAGATGGTAAAACAAAGAACGAAAATAATCGTAATAAGCTTGACATATTGTTGCATTTTTTCTTGACAAGCAGCGGAACATTGAACTGCAAACTTTAACTGGTAGTACTGCAGATTATTTACTTTACCGCCAACGTTATCGCTGATATAGATCATCACTTTGTTTAAGGTCTCTGATTTGAAGAGATTTGAAGTCGTCAGAAAGATTACACTCCTTATAGGCTCCGCTAAAGTCGGCAAAAAAGACGGTCTTAGGGACCTTGCTTGCTGTGACTTTTTGCAGCTCCAGTTGCATTGCTCTCGCTGGCGGTGTTACTTCGCAATCTTAACCACAATTCAGTAACGCGAACCTGTAGCGCTTCAGTCAGAAAAAACGCAGCATTCGGCCTCCGTTCTTGAATCTTCTTTCCACCGATGTAGTCAGAAACAGTCCCGCTTGGTTCGATTCCGTCACACGTTGCAAATGCGACTAACGCGATAACAGCGATGCTGTTGCGCGTTTACGAGGTACTAAAAAATGCAATTGGCGAAGAACCTTCGGACGCAAAAATCATACAGTGTTCTCCGCGTTCAGTATAATAACGCGTTTAGGATGCTGGTGGGGGGGTGTCGGGGTCCCGTTTTTGTAGTGCGTCGGGGATGTTAGCAGATGCGCATGTAGATTGTTGCGTAAAAGGTGCACTTCTTTGGTGTACAGGGTGTGGGACAGCACCAACAGTATCTTAAGCATGATTGCCAGTCGCCTGGACTATGTTTTTGTGAGTCGCTGTTGTGCAATTACTCATGAATTGTCGCAGCAGTGAGCCACCGTTATTTGTTTTTATCAGTGCTTACTAACATAATCGTAAGTTTTACTAACAGTTTTTGAGTCATGGATACTCAAATAAAGAGATATTCTATTTTATTATATTCTATTCCATACAGTCTTCAAATGCTGCAATAAGCAGCAAAGATATTTCCCATTGCTGTACTTCTTTAAACACAACAAACTCCTTAAATCTTATCTGACACATTCAGCGGCAGATAATTACAGTTTTTTGGACATTAAAAAACAAGATTAAAACAATAGTGTCGCACCCTTGCAGTCAACACGTCTACTGCGCATTGTTCAACGGATTTCTTTGTTCCTAAAGGCCTTTTGTTTGTAGGAAAATTACGTGAAAATTTTACTGAGACACTATGGAGGTAATGGAAGTAGTACAAGTTACTTGTTCACTGAATTATTCTGAACATTGGCGTTCGAAAATGTTTGCATAAGTTCTGGTATTAGTTTGACCTTCTCTTCTCTTTCTCTTTTTAACCGACTTCTACAAAAGGAGGTTTCGAATCCACAACATCTTTTTGTTTTTTATGTACGTACTCCGATTACTTCGTGATAACTGGGCTGATTTATGTAATTCTGTTTTCATTTGGTAAAGAAAAAACCTCAATCTCAATCTTTTAATTCCTGTTTTGGTGGTGAGTACTACTACTACTGTTTCTAGGGCCCCTTTTAATAAGTTATCTTATTTCTTAGTTCAGTTTTTAAGTACTTCTAACTTGAAACCCTTATTGGATATTTTTTGTATTTTAAAGAAATCTTTTAAATTCAGTAAGATAACTCAGCGGTCTATTTAACAGATGAAGTCATACCTAATAAGAGACGAGCTGCATCACAAACTAGTTGAACAAACTTTTACAAAATAAGAGTATTGTACAAAATTAAACTACTACCATTACTATTTTCAATGACTCACGTTTGCTAGGTTACGTCTGGAGTTGACGGGACGTTTCTTCCACCCACACGAATTTAAACCTTAACTGTTGCTTTCCAAAGTCCAAAATAGACTGCCCAACAGAATTTAGTAATCCCACTTTTTTCCATTTAAGATTTTATCGAGTTCCTTATAACAAAGGTATTATGTTGAAGGGTGCTTGTAGTGCTAACGTTTGGGAAGTGAAGGCAATGTACTTTATCCTAGACTTAACTGGCGTCTTGTGATCTGTGAATGAAAGGTCAGATATTGAACGTTGTTGAATTACGTGTAATATGTTTCAGGCGAAACTAGCGAAATGTGGGTACACTTCGGCCTAACCCTTCGGGGATTACAGGCGTGATGTTATATTATGTTTAAGGTCGCTCAGTCCGTTGAATAGTTATTTAGGTTTTTCAGTTAGTTGATGAATGAAACAAGGATTTGTGTCATTTTGATATTAAAATAAATTAATAAATAAAATAAAAAATAAATTTATTTTTTACATTTTGATATTACTGTTTATTAATTTGTAGAGTGTTGACACACAGAGTATACACACAACTGGAGACAAAATGAGTGTTCTAAACCAGCGTTACTGAGTCTCGAAATAAAACCTGTGTGAAAGAACAGCTAAGTAGACAAAGAAGTTAATAAAACTCACAGTATAATGAAAGAAATATGTATATTTGTGCAACACAAGCTAACCTGCGATTTGGGGTGCTCCAAGTCCCGAGCTCGCTTCGCTCGCTCTTTCATCAAATATAATACTTATGATTATTTCAGTATCTTCCGGGATATAGCTATATTCTTATTCAATTCGATTCGAAAAAAACGCCGCCTGCTTCATTCTTACCCACTCCTTTTGCTTCAAACACGTTCACACATCTGTTCGCATATGCAAAAGCATAAAACCGCCGCCATTTTGAATCCCGTGACGTCACGGCCTACCCCTATACACCTATAACAAGCCACGTCAGCTGCGCACCAATTCCAAGTCTAATTCTGTCGCTTCCGTCGCTAACTATCTAAATTCTAAGACAAAAATAAACATTTGAAACTATTAGAAGTAGCGCGTGAAACGAAACTTTGTTGTAGAAATGTTTGTGTGCTAGTATTTTGAGTTGCGACCTGAATGGTTTTGAAGATAAAGATATGTTTAATTAAAGTAGGTTAAACTGGTAATTTTGATGTGCAAATCATGTACCCATCCTAAGTAACAAGTTCACAAAATGGCGATACTACATAATATTATTATCAATACATCATCATTTTCAAGGTCCGTATCATAATATGTCAATGGAAGAGCCGTAGAGCTTTATAGACTTGAGGGTAAGCAAGGTAAAGTGGCAGGAAGCGGGCCATGTTTTTTGAAAGAACGATGGCCGATGGAGCAAAAGCATCCTGGGGCCGCATATTTCATATTGGCAAGCATAGCGAGAGATCAACGTAAGACCCCAGCAAGGTGCATCAACGACGTTATTAAAGTGGCCAAATAATCTGACTCCGAACTAGGGGTATTTTAGCGCTGCTTGGGAGAGGTCTAAGTCCAGCAGTAGACTATCTTCTTAACCTGTCGATGGCACTTCCAGTAGCGTCCGTCAGCTCTTGTAATGTCCAAGCAACAGGACAGGCTGGACACGACGTAAAGTGTCCCGTAGTTTGTGGAATAACACCACATTTACACTCCAGAGCAGAGTCATCTATAAATCTCCACATGAGCAGGGTTTCCTTGCTTCGACCAACCTGTGCTCGACTAGACTGTAGGCCGAGTTCATTAACATACCTTTGATGATTTATGTTTTTAAACCGACATGGTCTCTTAAACTATCAATAACACTTAAAACGGGATATTTAAACACCCACCGTCTATAACTTCAGTTTATCCGTGATCATGGAATTTGCATTAGTGCCGAAATATCGGGAACTCAAAACAAATATTAAACATGGTAAAGATCCCATTTTAAATGATAATTAGAGATCGTTGATTACTACATTTTATACACACTATTATTTATAAAATACCGCGATCCCGAAAAACGAAAAAAACGCACTTTAGGTAAATAAGTATCCAAATATCCGATCTCTAATGATAACTGATACCTTTGATCAGCAAATTTGAAAATGGTCCTATCTACCTGTTGTGACAAAGCAATAAAATGCTGGTTGATAGCAGAAATAGTAAAAGTCGCCTAACTATTGTTCCAGGCCTTTTGCCCATCTTCTAAACTAGCACAAACTTAAAGAAAAGTAGATAAATTACCCTAATTCCCTACGAAACTGTGTAAGCGAATGTCTACAGTTCTTCACACTATTTCGGTATTTTCGTCCGACATTTCGCATGATTGACATATATTTACTCTTACAAATCTGTGAGATGGCGCCAAAGTTATTTTTAACAGCTTGAACCTGTATTAGTTTCGTTGCTAATGTTTTTTTGAGATATCGGTTTGAATTGGTTAGTTACGGGAAAATAAGCTGCTGTATTGAAGTTTTAAGGTTCCATTCTCAATGGAGAAGATGGAAAAGAAATGTCACAGTAGACTTATACTGTCACTTAAGGGATATCTTCCGTGATTGTTAATTATTTTGAGCTCCCGATATAAACCGCGTACGCGCGCTGCGTTATTTTCCGATTTTCTTTTGACATCGAGTGCTCAAAATAATGAACAATCACGGAAGATATCCCGTAAGTGACAGTATAAGTTTAGTTGTAAACCGTGAAAACTTAAAACAGTGTTTAAATGTCACACTGATCAGATAAGCCTGTATAGACGTTGCTGGTAACACTGGTGAGTTTAATTTACTATTTCCTTTACTACAGTCAGCGTCGAAACAACCGACAAACAGATTGAATGATCAAGACGGTGTAAAGAGTTTTTCTAATTGTCTGCTTGCTGTGTTATTCCGCACCTTTCTTTGTGTCATTGATAAAATACTATTTTTTAAGTTTCAAGATTATTTCGACAGTTCAGAAAAATAGGTCTCCCTTTATTACCTAGCCTTTTTTTGGGATCGCTTTAAAGTCATGCCAGATGCAGCTTAATACCATTATTTTATATGCAGCAACTGCCTATCTGACCTCCACAATTCAGCTCCTGGATAATACGATGTGCCTCGGTAAGATTAGTTGGCTTCAGATTACCCTTATGCTGTCAAAGATTTAACTAAAAATTACCGAATGCTAAAAGGAAATCAACCTACATTTTAACTACGGGCCGATTTTTCAATCCTCAGATAAACAACTAGATAGCCTTTATTCGTTGAATAGCCATATTCTTGGTTTTTCAATAGTCAGATAGTAGTTAACTGTCGAATAAAGCCTCTAACGGAGGAATATAGTTACCTGCTACTTTGAGGGCCAGTTAGGGTTTTATCTCCCCGATGAGTGTGACATTTTAGGTTATGTTGGACATTTTCATTCGTTTTGTGCGTTTTGGTAAAACGATATAGGTTCGGTGGTTTGTTATAAATAGTTATGATGGATGTGTTTGAAATAATTAATGACTTAAAATCTAGAAAGATCGTGAAATCTTAAATTATTTAACCATCTGAGAGTAAAAAACGACTTTTACGAGAGAGGCTTAATAATTTTAATACATGGGAGCAAAATGAATTTTGGAGATTTCGCTTGAAAAAAGATACCATACAGCCTACTTAAAAAAAAAAATGTTATACCTTTTATTTCTGTCATTGTTTACAATAATGAAATAAGATATTAATCATCTTATAATTGGTGGTTTGGTATTTTAGATTAAACATTATTCAAATTATTTTTGATTTTATCATAATATAACAGTCAACATATTTATCAGTATATCGTTATGCGCTCTATCAACTTTGCCTATTATTACTATTCAAAGTTTTTGCTGGTCTCAGCGTCGTTTTTTTTTTATTACTGGTTTTTGGTCACTAATTCCATCAATAATCGTACTTCCCAATTACTGAAGTTTGTAGCACTGATCCATTTTTATGCCACAAAAGAACACAAATCCCATATTTTAACAATAAATAACACGGCGTGGACACTATGAACTGTATAGCAAACAACGACAAATGTCAAATCACCTTTTGTTGCTATTCTTGTCTAACACGTTAAATACTGCATCTGTCCATCTCGCTTGCACATCAATAGTGTGAAGTTGGCTAGCTTATGCCACTGATAGCTATTCTCTAGATAATATACGATTGAAACATTGTAAATATTTATTCGCTTGATAAACAGACAAATAAGTTTACACGATAGATAGCTATTCGATGACTTAACTGAGGATTGAAAAATCGGCCCTTAGGCGTAGCTAATTACTTCCCAAACGGCCTCCCGTACGAAATCATCTCATTCCAGACCTATTTCCTGCTTACAGCTTCACAAACAAGATTCAGTAACACATCTAAGATGCAGTCAACAAATCGAGTGCATGGCGCTTGTCATAACTGAAAGATCAAAGACTCGCCCATATGTAATGAACTGGTACGATGCTATTAGCTGTAGTGTTACTAACTGGTTCTTGTATTGACGTAGTCCAGTTTTAGGTGGTAAACCACTGTAGTTAACTAGTTTCGTCTGTAGGACTTGATGTCTTTAAATACCAAACTATAGTTACTGAGTTAAAAAATCTGTTTTCATTTTAAAGGATACGTGAGTTCCTAAATCATTAAAGGCGTTCCATCCATATTTTGCTTTTGCGCTGAAGAAAATTATAGTGAGGAAAACGGTATGTCTTGAATCCAAAAAATCGTAGAAACATGTCATCCAAATGCCCTCACTGGTGGATCTTTCCTCTCACGGCGACAGAACTCTCAACAAATTGAGAGCATGGCGTTTGTCACAACTGGAAGATCAAAGGCTCGTTCATACTGTCAGTAACGTTACAATGCTATTAGCTGTAGTACTGATGTAACTACTTGCGACCACTGTGATTGGATAGTTATGATTCGCGATTTGCTTGGAAACATTACCAGTAGTTTTCTACTAAGAAAACTAGTTCAGTAAAGTCAGTTATCACGCGACACCAATCTTCGCGCGTTTGGGCGGTGAAACGGATCTCAAGTCACGTTCATCATCATCTGCCTAGCCTTTTCTCAACTACGTTGGGGTCGGATTCCAGTCTAAACGGGTCCAGCTGAATATCGGTATTTTACATAGAGCGACTGCCTGACCTCTACAACCCAGTTAGTACTTTGAAATAAGATACCCCTTGGTAGGACTGGTTGTCAGACTTTCGGACCACTGGCTATCTGTAACGACTCGGGCTCTATCTATAGCCGGGATCGGCTGTTCTGTGATTTACTTTCTCACGTCACATTGACTCTTACAGTACATTGTCAGTACTAACTGGGTTGTGGAGGTCAGATAGGCAGTCGCTCCATGTAAAATACTGGTATTCAGCTGCATCCGGTTAGACTGGAAGCCGACCCCAATATAGTTGGGAAAAGGCTAGGCAAATGATGATGATTGACTCTTATGAAATCCGTTGATGACGACACTGCCTAATCGCGCGGACGTGTGGCGCTCACCGCCTATCCGCGCGGCGCACTGCCCGTACATCCGTTTCGCCTCCACTCGACCGCGCGGACGAGCGGTGTCATGTGAGAATTGCCTTATAAGACTCGATATATTTCAGTTCCAAAATAAAATTATCATGTGTACCTTTTCATTTCTAAGATTGAATCGTGAGTAACTAAATCATTAAAAGCAAATGTGTTCTACCTCTCTTTTACGCTGAAGAAAAATATCGTGAAAAAACAACTGGCATGTCGTAAAACGAACAATTTGTAGACAAGACTGGAACATCCACCAAACCATGTATGGAGGGTTTTGGCCCACACACAGAGTGAAGCGCTGTGTTCCAGGGGTTGGATCATTAGGTACGTATTACATCTCAGATCATAATTATCACAACTAGGTAACTACTCATCTAGTTAGTAACCAAATACATATTAATTTCTTACTAACTTTATTGTATCCTAGCAGCTACAATAAAGTTAAGCCTAAAGTAACAAAAGACTGACAAGCGTGATCGCAAGCGCGACTTCTGACCATAAGTTCCTGGATTCGATTCCCAGGATGGGAAAAGTGTTATTAGGTTTTTCCATCAGGAATTTCTCAGTAACAGCCACGGAGTCTGGATTTGTGCCCTGTTGATGGCAATGGTCTCGCCCCCTATTACATATAACTAAAACATAACTGGCGAAATATGGATGTACTTTATATAGGTACACCTCTGCCTAACCCTTCGGGGTAACAGGCGTGATGTTATTTTAAAGTAACAAAACAAAAAAAAAACATCGTTTTTTTTCTACAAACCAACTGAACACGACTTCAATTCATTATCATCGAACAAAGAATTAAAACCACGCCAAATATTGCAAAAAGAAAAAAAACGAATACCGCAGAAGATTTGCTCCTCAGCAGTCCGTCCTTGAAACAATCTCGAAGTAAACGGTGGTTATATTTCTTGACGAATGCGATACGATTAGGTGTACTTAAAACTTTTCGACGCTCATCTCTGGCGCTAAATAGGCAATCCAACTTTTTGATGAACACACCATCCATTTGGGCTTGTTTTCTTAGGGGACGCAAATTTTTGGAAGTGGAACAGTATTTAGGTTGCCATTAGGATTAGTGGTTAATGACTAAGTGGAAGTAAGTTTTAGGAAGTTTGGATCTAAGTGGGCCTCCTTATTATAATATTATGCTAGATCATATTCCATTGAAAACTTTTTTTTAATTATTCGGGTGTCTAAGTTAACGCGTATAGTTGGATTTTCAAAACTAGACTCGAAGCAGAGATTTTAAAATCTAACTCAAACTCAAAGCATTTGTTATTACATAGACCCGTGACTTTTGAATAGTCGAAAAAAAGCCTACAGTCCAGCCACAGGCATAATAACTGTGAAAATGGACTATATTTGCCCATTCGAAAATAGTAGATCTCATGGAAAAGAATGGGCAAGAAACTCCATGGATACTCTTTTCAAGATTAGGCACAATCAATGTTTATTTCGAAAGAAAACGGGTTTTAGTCTTTTTTTTTTAGAATAGAATAGAATATAGTATATAGAATATTTGCTTAAAAACATGGTATAAAAGATGGTAAAAACAAAAAAAGAAAGAGCATACATGTTTTTGCTTGACAGTAATAAGCGTGCAAAATTTTCACGAGAATATTTAACATTTATTGTCAAAGAAGTCTTTGACCCTTAAAAAACTATGACTACACAACCGTTCATGCAATTTATTTTTAAATAATCTCATATTTAGAGTCTTGAGATTACATGGTATCTTATTATAAACACGTACACACATAGAAATACAACTTTTATTATATTTAGCTAGTCTTGGAAGGACATCCAATACTGTATGTAATGCTGTACTGTAGTTGTTGCAGTGGTTATAAATATTCATCATAACTTTTATGATTGTACTATTTACAAAAGAAAAAAAAATCTTTGTCCGAATTTGCGTTGATACTACACGTAGTATTCAGTTTATGAAATGTATTTATGTGTTTATTACTACTATGATCGTAAAATATAACGAGAACCACATTTATTTTTACAATAATGATCCTTTTAATTTAAAAAAAAACACCGAAATATTTATGACAATAAAGAATAATGCCAATATAACAAAGCAAGAATCTTTTCTTTATAAATCAAAACTAAGAGACAAAGATGACATTTTGAAATTGGATTTTCAACAAATTCTGCCTGTAATTTATACGTTTTTAGCACATCTTAGGCCGTTCACATTCCTAAATGATTCATTCGTGGAATCTTAACAATTTTAACGCATGTGCCAATTTTGTTTACCATTGCTTTCCGTGGTTTAGGAGGTAGACGATTAGAGCATAAATTGTGAGCCAATTTTAAATAGTTATCTTTGTTTCATCCATTGTCTATGCATTCTAGAAATTCACGATACATGTTGCTACAGTCTAGTGAAGATTGATGAAAAACGTGTTCCTAATGTGATGTGTGACTGTACCCTAAGTTTTTAACGTGTCTATCATTTCTTCATTTCAGACAACATAGGTTCACTGCTGGAAATGACCTTCCCCAAGCGTGCTTCTCGCATACAGCGGATTCCCGTGGTCTGCACCAGGTTTACGGACTTACGGTTTCGGTTCACATTATGGGAGACCTTCCACCGCTGCGACTTCCAGCTCCATGGTTTGTTATTAGTTATGTTAACTTGGAGAGCACTACAGCGACATAGTACAAACAGTACTACAACGCTATGTATGATACAAATGAGGAACTAACATCAAATTCCTAAATGGCGATATTAAAGTTATCCGCTACCTTTATCTCCCCCAAGTGTGCTTCTCGCATTGATTCCTGTGGTCTAAACCAGGTTTACGGTTTGGGTTCACCTCATGGGAGACCTTCCAGCTCTGCGACTTCCAGCTCCATGGTTTTTGTTATTATTTATGTTAACTTGAAAAGAACTACAGCGACCTAGTACAAAAAGTACTAGTATAGAAGACGTTATCTTTGATGCAAATGAAGAACTGACATTAAATTAACATAAAGTTGTCCGCTGATTAAAAGCATACAAAAAAACCCAACAACAACCGTCACACAGTAGCCCACCAGACACACCACTCCACCAAAACGTCTGGTCGGAGGATCACGTCTTTTCTATGGGGGATGAAGAACTTTACACCCTGTTCTTCTTATCCCTAAAAACTCCACAGCTTATGAAGACTTTGATTCATTTACTCGTGGCATAAACGAAACGCAGAGCGTGAGCCACTGGCTTCCAGACAATGCCTATATTGATTGTTCCACATGCATACTATTTTCACTAGATAATATATTTTGGCAATATTCTCAAACATCCAGAAATGATCAAATGGACCATGGTAGACGTCGTATCCCACAGAATAAGGCTGAAGTTGCAATTAGCCAGCTTTATTAGCCGTAGAACCTACTACCATTGGGCTAAATGTGTTCTTGAGTGTAGACCGCAAATCGGCTAACGTAAGGTCCCTCCGACTAGAGGGAGCGATGGCTTTAGCAGGGTGACTTGTAGCATCTACAGTATGACCACTTTAAGCTTGCAGTTCAAGTGCCGTTGCTTGTCAAGAAAATTTGCATCGATATGTCAAACTTGGTACATTGATTTTAGTTCTGTGTTTTGCTGACTGCACAGATAAGTTGGTTGAAGTAAACATTATCGAGGCTGAGATTTGGTAACGTTACTAAATGTGTGCTTCGGCTTTAACATGATCCTTTCTCTTTCTTGCAATAGTAGTTTGACAGCTGTGTGACAGTGAAAAGAATAACGCTAAGCCATGTGCATGCTTAAAATTATATTTATTTTTGTATATTGGTTCTAAAAAAACACTTTTACACGCCAAAAATAACTCTGTTTTTAAACGAGATTGGATCGGTTTTTCTATCCGTAGTCGGATAAGTAATTTTCGAAATAAACTCAAAGCAAGTCAAAGAACATTACCTCTCCTCTATACTGTGATATTCTGGATATATATTATAGGTATAAATATTTACAGTACAAGTATTTATTTTATATGTGTATATTTGTATGTATGTTTATTTTATATAGGTATAACTTTGTTTTAAGTTCCAATTTCAATTTTCCTGTTTTGTCTTTTCTACACACTGTGTCTACATTTCTAATCCTACTTTCCTCTCGCAGGTCTGCTGGAAGAGATTTCGCATGAAATAAGCAGTACCTTTGTGCTTTTCTATCTTAATGTTATGTCTTGTTGAGTATTTTGTGTGTACATAAAAAATAAATAAATAAATAAATAAAGGTCACAGTCTTTTTTAATGTCCAGACATATAATTTTGGTCAAGTCATTTGAGGACAATGCAGATTTGCGTCTGGTTTGGTCTTTTATAGGAAAGAACCAAACAGATTTGGGTGGACCTGTCCAGTTAATGCAAGCATCAGAAATCCTGTTGCTCAATTAAAACTTTAAGCAGCTCTTAGTAAAGTTAGATCTCGGCCGTTCATGATCTAGTCAAATAGCGTACAATTCCAGAAGCCTAAGCCCAGGAGTGAACTACTCAAGAGCAACTGGTCAGTGGGTCATCTCAGGGGCGGAGTTGAGCAACTTCTAGAAAATAACACTCAAGCAAAAAATATTTAAAACCTAAGATTTTTCCATTTGATCCCATTATTTATATGATTCATCTGAAGCATGTGAAAACTGTGGAACGCCTGCCAATTTATGTGATAGTACGAGCGTTGTATACTATTGCCAATAATAGGCGCCGAGAGAATTCTAGTTCAATAGTTGACAGACATTTTTAGAGCTACGTTGTGCAATCGTCATCGTTTAGCTATGAGACCGTACAAGTACACATACATATATGTATGTATGGCGATGTAACGTAAAGACAACCATAATACATAATATCTTAAAGGTGGTTTTGGATCAAACTCGCAGCACACTTTCAAAAATTCACTGTGCACTAGTTAAAGAAATTAAATATGTTGACTGCCTCGTTCGTCTAATCGTAGCAAGGGCAATTCCAGGGGGCCTAAAATGGCCGCTTTTGCAGAATCATAACAGGATAATAATATGAATTACGTTACAATTCGGTCACAAAGTAACAATTCATAATATTACACGTAACTGCGTCTGTGACTATAATAAGAATTTTAATGTGATTCCTATTATTATTTTATTATGATTCTGCTATATTGGCCATTTTAGGGCCCCGGAACGTGAAATCTGGGGTTCGATCCACAGACCCAACAACGTGTATATTCTGTAGTAGCTAAGCATCAAATACGTCAAATTAATAGTTTTCATACTATCATATTACATGTTTCATTCATTTTCATACAATTCAGACAGCGCTTCAGTGGAAATTGAAACCCAAGAAAGAAATAGTTTTCCTGTAACGAATAGTTCATTTTCATAACTAGAACTAAATGTAATAGGTTCCAGTTCCAGTTCCACTCGCAGGTAAAATATTATTTCAGTGCAGTCAACTCTGAGGAATTTACGAGTACCTATTGAAAATATTTTTAGAGCCCGCTGCACATTGGTTGCGTTCGTATTTTCATTCACAACGTTGTAATTGTGTCACTCAGTGAATAATTGACAGTTTTGACAATATTTAGTTTTATAGTGTTTTATTGTGTTTGAAATTTAGAATTTATAGTCGTTTCTAAAATAAATTATTGATCCGGTTATTTATTTTAGTTTACCCTGTTTTATATTTTTTATAAAACATTTTAGTTTTTAAGAGGTTAGAAAAATATATAGAATTTCATAAACTAACTTGACTTTGACTCATTACAGATGAGATATTTTGTCGTTTCCATGCTAATATTATAAAGCTGAAGAGTTTGTTTGGTTGAGCGCGCTTATCTTAGGAACTACCGATTCAAATTGAAAAAAATCTATTAGTGTTCAATAGCCGATTTATTGAGGAAGGCTTTAGGCTATATAACATCACGCTACGACCAAAAGAAGCGGAGCCACAATGAAAAATGTTGCAAAAACGGGGAAAATAGTATTTTTATAATAATTTCACGCGGACGAAGGTGCGGGCAACAGCTAGTTAATTACATATTCAAGAACTTATTTTTAGACAACAGTTAGTTATATTTTTGACTATTTAAATAGGCAAAATACCACAGCAACAATGCTTTGGTATTTTGCCTATTCATGCCTTCCAGCCCATTTGAGTTTCAGACTTATTTAGCTTTTCCAGTAAAAACGAATATTTTTCAACTCGCATGAAAGTTTGTCAAACAAATACACAACATAGATATAAACCATTTTTATTTTTAGTAGAATCTAGGCGACCTTGTGACGTCATTTTGGCGTCGCTTTATGTCACTCTAACCACATAACAGAAAAGAACGGAAATCAACCTTTTATGTTCCCCTAGAGGCCTCTTCTTAAAGCTATAGTGGGTCCCAATCCCACAGTGACCCAGTGCGAGTTGGTGAATTTCACATAATCTATGGTTGCTGATCATGATGTAGCGTCACAACAAAGAGTACTACAGCAACATAGAACAAAAAGTATTACAGCGCCATCTATGACACAGATGATGAATTAAACATCGAAATACATCTAAATCCTACATCGCGCAAGTAAAGTTATTCGCAACAAAGCTATTTAGAAGAACCCGACAACAACTGTCGGATTGTTCCCTTTCTAAGGGGGATAAAGAACTTTACACCCGGTTCTCTCACGACGATCTCCTTCACGTTTTTAGAGCTGTGAAGATGAAATAAACTACCATAAAGAAGTGCTTTCTATTGCTGGATTCACACCCATCACCTACAATACGTAAGTGCGGGCACTTACCACTTGTGCCCTAAAGACCTTCCAGACTAACCGGATGCAGCTGAATACCAGTATTTTACATGGAGCGACTGCCTATCTGAATTCCACAACCAAGTAGGAATTGGGTAATACGATACCCCTTGTTAAGACTAGTCGGTACTTCATAAATCGAAATAAATTCCTACTGTTTTGTATCTTAGCTGTCCAGTTTATAATAATTAGTTTATTTGATACGTATTTCGCAATAAAACCGAACCGAAATTAATTTACCTGAAAAAGAACAATGGATTCCATTCCGAGAACTTCCATTTCAGTAAATTACATTGAATATTCTAATTAAAAAGGTATTTTCAAAGGTTTTCCTTTCATCGAAATGTGTTGCTGCCTTTTAAATGGTATTTGTGTAGGGTGACTTTCTTGCGATACGAATGGTTCTTAAGCAAATTTGACCTTTCTAGAACTTGGATTATTATTAGTTTTTAAATAAGACGTAATCGAAATTCGCTTGCCCTGCATTAACTCTTCGTATTCAAAAATCTTTTTGTGTTCCTTTTGTATTCAACTTTTCTGTGGCAGTTACAAAGTTCAATATTCTATTTGCCTACAAGATTTTATTTTAACTAAAGTGACTGTATGTGTATTTTTTTATTGGTTGATTAATTTCGGGATGCTGACGTAAAGTTCGCGTCTCAATCGTACAGTTTTTGTTTCTTTGATTAATAAACAACTTATAATTCCAATGTTAACGCTAAGCGTTTGAAAATTCTAGATGAAATAATGCAACGACGTTATCGTCCAATAACTTATAATACATGTAATGGTTGAGTCCCTGGGTGACCGAGCTTAGCTCGGGTGATAATCGATATTATGAGACCTAGCTGAGCTAGGTAGGTTTTTCTATTACAGTGTACACGGGATCAATTTTTTTGTATACTGTCCTTCAGTTCGACTTCAGTGTCCTGTTGGGCTTGTTTATATTTATTTCAACATAGCACATCTAAGAAAAAAGAAATCGAGTACTCATAAACAGGAAATATTATTGAAAATAATCCAAAATTATAAATTATATTACCAGACTGTCACTTCTATCTCGCGTCATTCCCGCCGCCATCTTTAAAAGTAAACAGTCGTTACTTATTTATATTGATACTCCTCTAAATTACAGAATATCTGTAAATTTTTCCAAGATCAAAGGAAATATTAAAGAGGGACCGCTGGATTTCTCGAAGGAGATCAATTCTTATGAAATGGATGGATATTGTAAATATTTATTTTCATTCAGCGGTGTTTATTAGGGTGTGCGTTGATTTACAGGGGCTGTTTGATCAACTGTGCCTACGCATTCCAATATGTCTTAGTTTTGTTTAAGATTCTGATTTACGACGCAGCAAAGATTGATATCAGTATTTTTGTTGTGACTATAAAGTTTAAGAAGGAATATTAAAGTAAATAAATTTTATTTTTGTAACGTGATCCTTAACAAGTGACAAAAAGAATTGTCATTTTTCTTTAAACAATATAAATACGTTTCTCCAAACGGAAAGTGTTTCTGTAAGAACTCCACTGTTAAAATACTTAGCCAACAATGAAAGATTAACTTTCTAGCTATTTACGCAAAGACATTCAAAAATTTACGAGCGATAGGCGGGCCAAGATGAAAAAAATCGTTATAGATTTTCTTCGTCTTCAGAGGATCTTTGGCCGCAGACTTCTGATTCCCAAGAGATTCTGATGAAGAGATTCTGATCCCCAAGATACAGACTAACGTCTAGTTTGGGGATCACCGTTCAAATTTATATGTTTAATGTACATGATTATTAATAAATAATAATAATAATAATAAAGACTGCCTGCGCTGAATCTACGTGCCAGATATACAACCTGGGTCTGGAACCGTTGGTTGCGGGCAAATGAAAAACTGAGTCGGGACCATCACCGCCGTGGAAACGGTTCAGGCCAGTGTTTCTTACCCCCTTTTCTGTCTCTGTTATCAGGACTTGAGGCGGCCACGGAAAATAAGGCGAAATATATATAAGTGTTCTTCCATCTAACTTTTGTTATTTGTAAAACCCCTACCTACCTACCTGCTGACAACCCAACAACCCAACAAGGGTAACTGTCACAGTGGCAGACAGACCGACTTGATACATTACTATGTATCAAGTCGGTCTGTCTAGTGTCATACTACGTGCCCGCTTGTCAAAATCGGAAATGTTCGAGATCAACATTTTTGTATGTGATATTCGCAAAGTCCGTTCTATAATTCATTTGAATCTTTTTGCAAAAACTAGAATATTTTTGATATTGACTTACCTCTATACGGAACATAAATATTCAAATACAGGCAGTCTTCAGACTCATTGGTGAGGAACGCCTTCAGTTGGTTCATATAGTGCTGGCGACCTGATGATGGAGGGTTTCCCTTCTTGATGGGAGGGAGTGACTGAGGGCAGACGGGGGCGAAGCGCGTCGCCATCTTGACTCCCGGCCAGGGTGGGGCGCTGACTGTAACAAAGAGTTTGGGGGTCAGTGAGTGGTAAATACTTGAGGCGTAATTCCAGAAGGGTTAGGCAAAGGTGTCAATATTTAGAGAACCTGCACGTATAATTATAATTTCTATAGAATAGACGATCATATTACACGATCTATGCAAGGCCTTGAACACGAGCAGATTCTAAGTTATAGTAAAAGAAACACTTAGTCCGACCTCGACTTTCACGTTCGGTAATCGAACTCAGTACCCCATGCTAAGCAAACATGCTTTACACCTCTTGGATAGCCACACTCTGGGCATTTTTGTTCACCCCACTGATAAACACAGGCGTTATTCATTCACAACGCGTAACAAATATTTCCAAGCCGCAGATAGTTATGCCGTTTCAA
This sequence comes from Noctua janthe, assembly GCA_910589295.1. Classification (NCBI taxonomy): domain Eukaryota; kingdom Metazoa; phylum Arthropoda; class Insecta; order Lepidoptera; family Noctuidae; genus Noctua; species Noctua janthe. The sequence goes on along the minus strand of OU342556.1, from coordinate 1,697,796 downwards.
AAACTACGCAGTGCCAAAACCACTAAACGAAAATTGCTGACACGAAATCATCGCACATAACACTAAAGTTTAAGATCATGTGCGAAACAACTCACTTTCCACCGCTATAAAATAAAATGCCAATATTTTTATTTCACTAGGAAGAAAATATCGAATCCTGGGAATCTCGTAAAGCCCCGCTAAAGTGTTTTGCTTAAACGCCAGCGGATTTTCTCAGAAAACTGCAGTACATTCGAGATGCTTTCGTGATAACTGCTTTTGCTTCACAGATAGTTTTAAAAGCCAGTTGAGTGGAGGCAATGTTACATTATCAATTCAATTCAATTCATTTATTGCATCAAATATGGTAGGTACGTGAAGTTCTTATATGGAAAATATTTAGTAACACACATTTGGCCAATTGCTCGCAGAACGGATGGCCGACGGGACCGAAAAGATCTGGAGTGACGACCGCGAACCGGAAGACGTTGCGTTGGAAGGCCTCCCACTAGGTGGACCGATGACCTGGTGAAGGTTGCAGGGATCCGCTGGATGCGAGACGCACGGGACCGGTCAATGTGACGACACCTGGAGGAGGCCTATGTCCAGCAGTGGACGTTTTTTGGCTGAAATGATGATGATGATGATGATGATGATTTGGTCAAATATATAGCATGCAATAGTACAACTTTTTACACTTTTTTTTTTTTTTTTTTTTTTCCGGATGGGAAATCATCAAATGACCCCCCCCACTCTGGGCGGAGCGGAGGGGAGTGTCAGACTTGTACTGACTAAAACCCATCCATGTTCCTTCTTTGCCCTTTGTGTTCCAGGGCCACGGTATCTCTTTCGAACAGTCCCGCAGCCCTGGCAGGCATCGGCCCAACTTTTTACACTTAAGATATTAATTACGAGGTAACTACATCTTGTCGATTTATGTACCTAAGTAGATACATAAATCGTTATCTTTTACTGTTAAGTAACAGTTAAATGTGCCTATGCTTGTATAACTAGGGACACTTTTGAAATAACTCAAATCTAAATTAATCTTAATCTATCGAATAAAAACTTACTGGTGGCCTACCATAACGTCTTAAAGTATGGATAGTTCCAGGGTGGGAAAAATATGGCGCTAGACGACCTGTATAGCTCTGTCTCTTTCCTACACTGGAATTACTCCTGCTCTAAGACGTCATAGTAACCCCCCAGAAGGGTCGTTGAGTAACTGACCTAGGCAAAGCATTAGACAAATTATGGGAGCCATATAAACGCAGCTCCACCGAAAAAGTTCTAGCTTTAGAACGGGCATTTCAAAATCTAAATGTGTACGTTTCTTTTTATTTGTGTTATCTTTTCGTTCAAATAGTTCAAGATTGGACCTCAGAAACCTGGCAACCTCGCAAATATAAATGCATGGGACCGTCAATAGACTGTGCGACTTGAATATAGGCTTGCATGAGTCAGAGCACTGCATTTTGAATGTTGCACGAATACACTTTTTTTGGGGCGATGAAGATCTTCGACATCACTATACCCTGTTCATTTTGTGAAGATTCAAAATCAAGCTTGTATTTCTTTGTAGGGTCAGGCAGACCTGTATTTATAGTACACCGACACTTCACCATTTATTCTGTGACGGCACCGTTGGTGCTGTGGCTGAGAGATTTGCTACTTCACTGAGTGTCGCGGGTTCGATTCCCTCACGAAACCAATCGTTGTATGGCCTACTGGTAGTTGTTCCGGGTCTGGTTGTTTGTGTTTGTGAGTTTAAATGATTGTAAACGCACCCACGATACAGAAGAAACTGCTAGTGTAATAAGTAATAGCCCGGGGTTCCCTTCCCCTATCAAATAGGACTTAAAAGAGCTTATTGCCATCAACCGAATTTAGTCCTAACTGTAAGGCTGCTAATACAATATTCTGGACAAAAAACTTAATAACACTCTGACCAGGACCTCATGATACGCAGAAACATTCGAGATCCATTTGTGTCAATTTGACACAAATGTACATAATTAGTTATTTTTATATATTTATTTTGTACCCTATCACAATGTTTTCTTATTTAACCCAAAGGTTGACTGGTAGAGAATGCCTTGTGGCATTAAGTCCGCCTATGTATCACTATTGTACATGAAGTTTAAATAAATAAATAAATAATAATTATAATTATGTCACGGAAGATATCCAGTGTCAGTAAAAGCTTTGGTTTAAACCGTGAAACCTTAACATTGAATGTATATTTCAATGTTTGCTACGTTGGTCTAGTGGTCACAATCACGACTGCTGAGCATGAGGGGTTCCTGGGTTCGATTCCCAGGTCGGGCAAATTGTTATTGGGTTTTTCCATCAGGAATTTCTCAGTAGCAGCCACAGAGTCCGGATTTGTGACCAATAGGCTCGCTTCCTATTATATGGGGCTTAAACATTATTTGTGAAATGTGGGTGTACTATTAGGAACACCACTGCCTAACTCTTCGGTTATTTTCGGTTAAATAGAAGTATATTCTAAGGCATCAAATCTCGCTTAAATCTATTTAGCACAACAAGATTCTTAAATATACATAGTCTCACGCCTTTTTCCTATTGGGGTTGGCAGAACCACAGAGAGCTTAATCTTTTTTGATTCGTCCACGCTCACAAATCTGGTCACAAACGCACAGCGGTTGCGAGTACTACGCGTCTGACCTTTCGGAACCACATCACCGTTAAGGTCAGTATCTGTGTTCTTTTAGGGATACTAATAATACAGGGTGTGAACGGACCCTTCAACGCCATCAACAAATTATGAACATCAAACTAAGTAACTTTACGTAAAAACTATTGCTGGGAAACAACTTTTTTTTTTTTTTTGGATGAAAAATTACGTTTTACGGTAGGACTCAATGTGGCGCACTCAAAATATTGTGCCAATGGATGCATTAAATAGTACGGGGTTCGTGGAGGTATTTAAAGTAAATTAATAATGACATTAAAAACCTGTATTTAAAAAAAAAAATTGTAACCAAGTTAGAACTTTGACCCCCAATATCTCCGTAACTAGAAGGTTCCCAGGTATGGTCTAGAACAAAAAAAATATTGCAATGACAAGGAGAACAAGTGCCTTTCGGCTTCGTTAAGGGTTTTGTTACACCCTTTTTTTTTTTTTTTTTTTTTTTTTTTTGGATGGGAAATCATCAAATGACCCCCCCCACTCTGGGCGGAGCGGAAGGGAGTGTCAGACTTGTACTGACTAAAACCCATCCATGTTCCTTCTTTGCCCTTTGTGTTCCAGGGCCACGGTGTCTCTTTCGAACAGTCCCGCAGCTCTGGCAGGCATCGGCCCATGCGGACCCCTACTCGGTTGCTGACATCTCTTTGAGGCGCGCGTGGAACACGAACGCGCCGTCGACACGGCCTGTCGTCATAAGACGGCCGGACGGCGAGCTAGCCCATAACTCGCCGTCCACAGGCCCGCGCCTACGGTGGCCGGGAGCCACCACGTGACCCCCGACGCCCAGGGCGTCTCCCGCGGCGGCTGGGACGTGAGGTTCTTTCCCTCTTACGTCCCGCCACCTCCTTCACTAGCATGACTGCTTCACAGAAGGTGGTGACGGCTTCCCATTCCCTCTCGCTCCGGACCATGGCTTGAACCAGGGCCGGACGCGAGAGATCGCCGCCGCCAATCGCCGCTACAAGGACACGGCGGTGCTCCGCCCAAGCGGGGCAGACCTCTACGGTGTGCTCCACCGTGTCCTCCGGACGATCCTCGCAGTGGAAACACCCGGGCGTTTCCTCCCGCCCGATTCGGTGCAAGAACCTCCCGAAACAACCGTGTCCGGTGAGGATCTGCGTCAGGCGGTAGGTGAGGGCGCCGTGGCGCCTCTCTAGCCACTCCTCAAAGAGGGGACTTATCGCCACTATGGTAGCGTGCCCTGCACGGGGTTGCAACAGTCGCTCTCTCCATGTCGCCATGATATCACGCCGGAGGTCTGTCCGCTGAGCGGCAATTTGCCGCGGCAGCGGAGTTTCCCCCCGACGTAGTGCCTCCGCGCGACATTCATGCAGGCGCGCGAGGACTATCGCCTCCAGATCCCATGGCGGCAATCCGGCAAGGAGGCTAGCCGCCTCGCCGGAGATCGTGCGGTACCCCCGGATTAGCCTTATGGCTATCACCTTTTGGGGCGCGTTCAGGTAGTGGGCGGCTTGCCGCCTTAAAGAACGCGCCCACACCGGGGCCCCGTAAAGGGCCATGGACCGCACGACCCCCGCGTATAGCCTCCGGCAGGAGGCGTTTGGACCCCTCAGGTTGGGCAAGAGCCGCTTGAAGGCAGCCCCTGTCCGTTCCAGTTTGGGAGCCAAACGTCGGAAGTGCTCCACGAAGTTCCACCGGCTGTCGAGGACGAGTCCTAGGTACTTCAACGTCGACCCGACGCCGATGGAAACCCCTCCTGCCGTCAGTAGGGATCCCGACGGTGGCGCATTCCGAGGCCCATGAAAACACATGGCCTCGGACTTGTGCAATGCCACCTCGAGACCCAATTGCCGGATCCTATCCACGACTATCGCAACCCCGCGTGTCATGTTTTCGGCCGCCGCCTCGTGCGACCTCCCTTGTGCCAGTACCAGCGTGTCGTCAGCGTAGCAAACTACGCTGACGCCGGTAGGGAGGTCGGCGCGCAGCACCCAGTCGTAACCGATGTTCCACAGGGCCGGTCCTAGAACCGATCCCTGTGGAACACCGCACGACATCTCTCGCCGGTTCCATTCTCCGCTCTGACCGGGGTAGATGACGGCCCTATCCGTCAAGTAGTCCCCGACCACACGACGAAGGTAGGTTGGCACCCGGTGATACCGGAGTGCCTCCCTAATGCAGCTCCAGGGCATGGAGTTGAAGGCGTTGGCGATGTCAAGAGACACCGCCAAGACGACCCCGCCCCGGGACACCGCGTCCCCCGTCGTGAGGGCTCTCACGCGCATGATGGCGTCCACCGTGGAGCGCCCCTTGCGGAAACCAAACTGGTGTTCCGCAAGATCCGGCCCCATCCCCGCAAGGTGCCCGGCAAGGCGGTTGGCAATGACTCTTTCGAAGAGCTTGCCCACCTCGTCGAGCAACACGATGGGCCGGTATGCGGACGGAGAGTCCGCAGGGCGCCCTGGTTTCCGGATGAGGACCAGCTTCCCCGTCTTCCAAAGAAGCGGAAACTGGCCTCTCTCCAAGCATGCGCTTAGGAGCCCTTCCAGTCGGGGCCCGAGAGCCTCGGAGGCCAGGACCCAGGCTTTGCCAGGCAAGCCATCGGGTCCCGGGGCGGTGTTTCTGGCTTTCAGCCTGCGTACCGCCACTCTCAGGTCTACCCCAGTCACCTCCGGAACGTCGTCATCGTCATCGGTGTGGTCCGCTTCCGGCACCGCACGCGGCGGCGGAGCCATAGGCGGGGGAGGATGCTCCCCTCGCGAAGGGAACAGAGCGCTCACCACGTCCTCCACGAGCTCAGGCCGGAGACTCTGCGTTAGCGGGGGGGCCCGGGTGCGGAGTTTGTCCCGCACCATCTTGTAAGGGCGCCCCCACGGATCTCCGTTCAGAGACTCCAGCATTTCCTCACGGGCCAAATTCTTGGCCCGCCGGACAGCCTCTTGGAGGGCGGTTTTCGCCGCTCTGTACCCCTCGTACAGCTCCGCCTCATTGTTACACCCTTTATAATTCTCAAGACGAAAAAAATTTGCTTCTTAATCGATAATGTTAGGTAGTAGGTGCTTCTATAACTTCGTTATTTTGGACCATGGCCAAACGTCTATCCTCACTCTGCGCTAAAGTCAACATACAACGTACTATGTTAATTAAAAAATATCATCGAAGTAAAGTCTTTTCTTTGCTATACAATATTCTGCCTTTCCAACAATTACTATTAACAGCCTTTAACATTCCACTTCTAGATAAGGCCTCTCCAATTTGAAACGATCTGAATAAAATTTCTTTCAAAATTACTAAAATTAAATAAATAAAATTAGTCTCATAGTCCAGGAGTCAAGGTAAAGCATGCCAAATTATCTTTGCACAGTTAACCTTTTTCTTTCCATTTACCTTCGGCTAAATAGGAAGAAATAAAGGTAAAAAGTAGAAACTCACTAGCAACAATACAATATATCATTTAGCCCGCAATACTATGTTAAACAGTGGCTTGATAACCACCATTTTGCATTCTAAGGCATTAGTTCTATCGCAGACGAGGAAGCCACAAGCTCTCTGTTAAGAATATTGGGACACAACCATTTTAGTTCCTTAAAATATGCGTAGGTGGCGCTGTGTCACCTGTTACTTTTACGTCTGTGAAACCATTGTAACACGTTGAACAATAAAATAAGTTGTAATTCTAATATTATTTGCTATTTATTAACCACAATCACTCAACGTTCCTTCACTATAGACTATTTTCCTGCTGAAGAAACGAATATAATTAAGGTCCCGTGTCACTCGTGTCAATATGAGAGATAGGTACATACACAATTATCGTGGGTATAAACAGACCCTTCACGAATTGAAAGGCATTTGTTCCCCCCCACCCCCTACCCGTCTTTGCATTTTTTTATTTGTTCTGGACCAAACTTGGGAAACTTCTAATTACGGAGATATTGCAGATCAAAGTTCCAACTTTATCACAAGTTTTTCTTTTAACACAAGTTTTTAATGTGATCACTTTACTTCCATACCTCCATGACCCCTGTATTATTCAATGCATCTCTTAGAACAATGTTTGAAGTGCGTAACATGGAGTCCTACAGAAAACCGTGATTAATCACCCCAAAAAAAGTCGTTACCCTGCTATAACTTCTGCGTCGAGTTTCTTAGTTTGATGAAATTGAAGGCTTCGTGAAGGGTCCGTTTACACCTCGTATAGTAATTGAATCGCGCGGGCGCCTCACAATTCTATGTTCGCTGACAGTTCACTCCACTGACGGCGCGAACGCTGTCAAACAGTCACTTCGTTTCTAATTGCTAGCTCTGCTCGCTTCTCGCTAATCGCTTACGGTGGGACAAGTCGCCAACGCTATGCAGTGGCATGCTCATTGTTTTTAATATTTATGTTGATCCTCGCTTCTCAGTTTTTATATTGAAGTTATAATTCAAGTTTATTTGATTCAATTTGCATCTGTTTACGAAGTGAATTTTTCTGCGTGGATTCCGGATGTTTAATTTTGCGTCTGTAATTTTTATTAGGAATTGAATAAAGGATCTAGTGTCGCAGTTTAAGAATAGCCCAACAGCGAACTTCTTATTTTATTAAAGTTGATATTATTTGATGGTCATTACACCTGCTGAATCTAAGAGTTAACAAAAGGTAATTAATTATACCTTGTGAACAAGGAATACTTAATTAATATGGGATAAAGGCCAAAAAAAAAAACGAAATCTGACCAGCTTTTCTTCAATACTTTGGCTTGGATACAATTATGTTAACATTTTCAGTTTTAGCTACAATCATGTACGGGAAGTACACGCGTTAAGAAGGCAGAGGTGTATCGCATGAGACATACATTTCGCCAGTCCAGTTTAAGTCCCACGAATCCAATGATTACGAATCATTGTTTCCCATCTGCTCCGTTCTATCATAACCATGCCCTACTAAGTATAACCGCATTCATTTATATTTTTAGAAATACAGTTTTTCCCCGAAATAATCTCTAAAGCTCCGTAGTCTGATTGGCATGTTTAAAATAGATGTAACCGGTGAATTCTTTGCATTCCAAAGTATGCAATTCCAGTGAGTTCTACAAACTTTGTTCTAAATTACACGCACAGAACAATCTAGTGTATCGTGTAACGTTTTATGGTGCATAAATTGTTAACTCAGAAACTAGGAACGGAAATGGAAAATGTATGAGTATACAAAGTGTTAAAATAATTATTGTAAGAAATTGGCAACTAGAATCCAGTGTAAGTGCGTGCTCAGACTTGCTTTTTCACTAATTAAATACAAATTATAAATGACGTATTCATAAATAACACGAAGCGTAACATCACACCTGTTATCCCATGTGAATGGTTACGCAGAGTTATGTATATCTATACGAGACCAACATTTCGCCAGTTATGTTTTTAATTTCATATTTATTCCCATCAACCGGGCAAGAATCTAAACTTCGGGCTGCTACTTAGAAAATTCTAGATGGAAGAATCCGATAACAATTCCTGACCTAGAGATCGAATCCTAGAGTACATGATCAGCAGTAGTGCTTGGTAATCTATAGACCAACGCGGCAGTTTTCCAAAAGTTTTTCACTAGTAAACATACTTGGTAGTTGCTAATACAGTAAGTATTTCAATTGAAATGTAAATGCAAGGGATATAGTCTATATCCTTTAATTTCAAAATCCAAACAGTCACAACAAATACACTTTAGATAAATACTCTAACATGTTTGCATAACAATCAACCCGTACGAGAATCGTATCGCTGGATCAGGCTTGACCTGGCACTGATCCCAAAACTGATCTTATCGTGTTATGGTTTGAATGGAACTGCCATAATAAAGTCTTAACTAACTACTAAACTTACGTTGGTATAACAGTACTGAGTCTACGCTAATATTATAAACAGGCAAAGTTTGGATGTAAGAGATGATCTCCGAAACTACTCATCCATCATCATTCTTCTGCCCTGATCCTAATTTATTTGGGATCGGCGCAGCATGTCTTCTTCATCCATTCGTCATCTCAGCAGTCACCTCCTTTCTAGCCTTATCATCTTTCACACAGTCCATCCATCGTTTCTTTGGTATTTCTCTACTCTTATAGCCATTCAAATTTTCACTCAAATTTTTTCTCATTCTAAGATGATGATTAGTTCAAAAAATCTATCATGCCATAGGATATTTCATGTTGTTATGTTTCTTCGACTCGGACAAAACTTAGTTTTGAACGAAATTGTGTTGTTAAATTCTTACCTGGTGGCATAAACCTTAGGTGCCCCGTCGGAGCAGCAGCATATGGTATACCAAGAAACATTTCCACATACTGAAAATCATACTGTCGACTTGGCTTCACTATCAATCCTCTAAGAGCACCTTGCCTCAGGTGGTATTCCCTCGTCAATCGTTTCCCTCCGTCATCGTTCAGAAAACTTCGGCTGTCACCGTACACATTTGCGGCACCTTCGTTAGCCATCGGCAACAAGAGCGAGACGAAAATACAAATAAACATGTTGTGATTTATAAACGAAGTCGCGTGCCGGTTAGTGGCCATTTTGTTTATGAGCAACGGTTTGCTCGTTTTATGCTCAGCGTTCTCAAAATAGTTGCTGTTTTATTGTTTGTTTGCACTCAGCTTTTATTGTCCACTGTACTCTGTGAGTCTGCGATCTTAATCGCGATTTATTTTTAACTAGTGAACGATCATTTCCAATAATTCCACACAACACTTAAAAATAAACTGCCGGAATATTTTAAAATTTCAATATTTCTAATTTAGACTTTTCAATTTTTATTAACACATTTTCTTTAAATACATTTATTTTGAAAATAGTTCTAACCTAAATTTGGCACTGTTTATTTTTGTTTCGAGATTTTTTTGACGATCGATAAACGGCGTTTGCGCGTTCCCGGCGCGTGATTCCAACTGGATGGCGTCCAAAGTTGTCCCCGCGAGACTCTAATACCGAAATACTACGGCATTCGAAGCAGAGGGGATGTGCATTGCTGGGATTGTTTCTGAAGACGCAAACATTCCTTTTGGTTGCTTCTCTTTTGTGTCAATCTGGATTTAGTCGTGAAACAATTGCTTCAAGTGCTAGACGTTATTTTATTTAGGACTTCTGTGAGCGCTTTGATATGTACAACCGAACACAATATTATGTTGTTTTGTCAAACTTAGGCGTGTGGAATTTGAATGGTCCGTGTATTTGATATGAAAACCATCAATTTAGAAGGCATAAATAGGATTTTGAATACACAGTTCTTAGTGGTATATTTCAAGCGATTTAAATCGAGCCAAAATTAATAATCATATTTTATATATTTAAAACTGTATGAGCGCAATATAATTATATCACCAATCTGTTTATAATGCTTTTTACTCGTGTAATTAATTAATTTAATTATGTAGGTATCCATTTCGTTAACTTTAATATTATATCGTATTAATTTCAAACACAAAGCAATCATTCAACCGAAAACTATTTCAAAGGTCTTTGTGAATAGTCTATTGGTTTCGGCGCGCTTGGCTGAAAATAATACACATAATTATTTGTAATTTTATTATTGAAACATACATGCGTCCGTGTACATGTAGAGGAGCTCGTGGCTAAATAATAACAGCCGCTCGGATCGATCTTTAGGTTAAGCCGCGCTTGCCTAGGATCTGTGGATGGGTGACCACCCATTACATACCGAGTTTCCTCCGTGCCTCGGAAAGCACGTTAAGCCGTTGGTCCCGGGTGTCATTTGTAGATCTTTGACAGTCGATAGGTAGTCAGTGGCCCAAAAAGTCTGACAACCAGTCTTTCCAAGGGGTATCGTATTACCCAGTATTAACTGGGTTGTGGAGGTCAGATAGGCAGTCGCTCCATGTAAAATACTGGTATTCAGCTAGTTGGAAAAAGGCTAGGCAGATGATGATGACATGCGTCCCTAATAACAAAATCTAAAATTGGTAGAATATTCGTGAAAACCTTCAAAAAGGCCTGGGACCTACTCGTAGAAGTGGTGTGCGTGTATAGCTAGAGGTATGAACGTGGAAGACATAAAATGAGGAGTCATAGGATCGTGGCAGATGGCGCTTTGTAGTTTCTAACCTACCCGGGGGGTGTAGGCAGAAACAAGGGAAAAAAGATGTGAATTTACGTGTTTCTAGCAGACTATTTTTTTCTGTAACCGTTACCTGTGATTATCAAACGGCTACAATGTTGAAACCCATTAGATCTAACAATAAAACACTCTCCTACATTAAAAAACCATAACACCATAAATTCTTACAACTTAATTTATCTCGCGATCTATCCCCACAACGCATCTCGCGTACTCCCACATCTTTCATCGTCGCACGCGCATCATTATAACCGTTGGACTAAAGCTCGTCTATTTATGTCGCCGCACGTGGCATTCCGGATAATGACCGGCCAGGAAGGAAACAATGCTTTGATCCGGATGTTTGGGGGCTTGAAAAGGGTAAGCAGAGGTGTGGAGCTGTTGAAATGAGGAATATTCACGACTGTTATAATTAAAGGTAAAGTAGAGATTACATGTTGTTTTTTTTTAATTCTTGTTTCATCTTAAGAACATGCCTATATCACGTGTCCTGAAAGGTAATGCCATACGACAGATAAGAAGGTATAAAGTTATAAGTAACGTTAAAGGGATATTATGTAGCAGTATCTTGAGTAAGTTACTCATCTTCATCTGCTTAGCCTCCAGTCTGACAGACTGGAATGGAGCGACTGCCTATCTGAGATCCCCCACCAATTTGCTTGGTTATACGATACCCAAGACTGGTTTCTGACAACCCATTTATGTACTAAAAATATTGTTATTTTTTTATTTACAGGATATTTTTCAGCTGAGAGAATGTTGGCACACGAATGTGTGTCTTTCATCAAAAATTATGGTAGACCGGCGATGAAGACCCCTTATTTTTTTTTTAGAATGGGAAGTCATCAAATGACCCCTCCCGCTCTGGGTGGAGTGGAAAGGAGTGTCAGACTTGTACTGACTAAAACCCATTCATGTTCCTTCTTTGCCCTTTGTGTTCCAGAGCCGCAGTATCACTTTCGAACAGTCCCGCAGCCCCGGCAGGCATCGGCTCTTGCCAAATTTTCAAAGAGATGTCAGCAACCAGGAAGGGGACCCCTTCCTGGTTGCCGACATCTCTTTGAAAATTTGTCTTAAACTGAACTTGACGTGAAGCTGCCTTTAAAATTTCGATGATTAAAAAGTGTTTAGATACTTTATTCTATTGAGAAACCTAAATCAATAGTCCCTTCTAGATACTTCAATGAAACTTGACTAACATAACTATGAACCAGCATCGGTCAATATCGTTTACACTATATATTCCATTCCACCTAGTGTAGGAAGGTAGCACCTGGCACACAGTTCCTTTGTTCCCAGATCTAAATATTTTGTACCTGTTAGGAATTCTAATCTATTTGTGTGGGAAGATTAAATGTCACTCTTTGATTTACCGATAGTATTTTATTTTCTTTTGTCAACACGTAGGCACTCTTTATGTCTATTTTTTTGCTTTTGGTGTGTGTACTAGGATAAAAGAACTAAATGTATTGATGTTGGTGTTTCAAAGGATAGGTAACATATCGAGTTATACAAAACTAGTATAACCTGACCTCGCTTTGTGTAAGTGTCCTGGACAATGAGAGATCAGTTTATACTGGTTTTATATAGCTTGATTGGCCGCCGTGTGTACGAATTTCTGTTCTGTAAAACTGATGGTTTGGCACTCGTGCTGTCCAAGACGTACCTTAAGAAAGATTCAGCAGCTCGGTTCTAGCAAGAACACGCGACGTAAATCCGTACATGACATAAAACCGACTTTGAATTAAAAGTACGACTCTAAAGGAATAGGTATAGTTGAAAAAACTGCAAGAAACAAAGTACATACACACCTAATTATTATTCATATTAAAAAAGAATACGTTAGGTACGTATTCTTTTTTATACATGAGATGTGCGAAAAGAGTATTTTTTTTAGTAAACTTTTTCTAGCAAGTAATGTTAGATGCATGCATGATGTTGCTTGCATGTGATGTTAGGTTTTTCTTCCTCATAACAAAACCGCAATAATATTTTGATTTGTGAAAGAAAACATTTAAAGAAAATTTCAAGTATGTAAGCAAAATAAAATTGAAACCAAGTTCAACAAAACTCAAGTAACAACCCAGTTCAATAATGCAACACTTCTTTTGAAAGAACAACTTCAAATAAATTCTAAGGGCATTATATTATTTACTAATTCGAATATAAACAGCTCCGTTCTTTGCGTGGCTGAAAATAAATTGACAAAGAGTAAGACGTTTATTGAGTTAAGCTTATTATGTAACCTGTAGTATTGAAAATGTACATTAATTATATTAGCCTGCCTCGTCAAGCGCGACTGCTAAACAAGAGGTTCTGGAATTCATTCCCAGGTTGGGTAAAGTGTTATTGGATTTTTCTATCAGGACATTCTCCTTAGCAGCTACGGAAGATGAATTTGTGCCCAGTTGCTGGCAATAGGCTCGCCCCCTATTACATGGGACTTAAATATAAATGCCTTAAGTAACCCGTCAGGGATTATAGACGTAAATACGTGATGTTATGTTAATTATTCTAATGGAGAGTGATCATTTATTTATCGGCTTGGGCCAGTCAGAAAGTTATGTCTATGCAATAAAAGTGAAAAAGCATCATTAGTTTTTCGAAACACTCCCAACTCGATAACGCGCCGTCATAGGCTGAAGCTGATTCCGTGCACATTGGTATGGCCGTTTTCAATTTCACATAACATAACGCCTGTAATCCCCGAAGGCAGAGGTGTACCTAACATGTACACTCACATTTCGTCAGAAGTAATGTTTAAGTCCCATGTAACAGATAATAGTTAATCCCAATTTCATTTAAATTATTGTAGGTGTTGTCAATGATGTCACACTCGAAGGAAACACGGAGATGACTTCAGGTGATATTCATTTCAGCGGCTAAGTTACAGGCTTTCAGAAGATAGGTTTTGGATATTACAGTAGGTACAGATACTTGGTCCACACGACCAAGTCCTAGGACGAAGGTCGGGGAACGAAGTCCTCTATCCAAAAATAGATTCCCTAAGGAATTTTACTAGGCACCAACTAACAGGGATGTCCTACGTGATCCTTCCAATTAGTCCGAGAGTCGAGACCCGTAAATGCACCACGCGGTTAGCAGTGTTCATTGCATTGAATAAGTTCACTGATTCAGCGAGGGTCATTAAGTCGCGGAGAATCTTAACACCGCGATTCATAATTGCGCGTCATAGGCACAGCGCCATCTAGTAGTGAGTGGTGGAACATTTCAAACAACATAATCAATGAACTTCTGTTACTTATGAATCTAATACATGGCAGGATGTGTAAATAATAAATGTTAAAAGTAAACGTGTGTTACATTATATAATTAATTAATTCAAATCGGAACCATTTGATAATGAACCTAGCCGATTTCGGCCACAGAGACTGCTTTTGATAGCTTTCTAGGGTGTTTATCGAGAGCTATGGTGTGCTACTCTTTCATTGTGCTCTCTATTAGACTAGCATATCCGAAAAAATCCGAGCACAAAGCAGACATGTCAGAACACTATTGACAACATTATGAGTTATAGCTATCACTATAAGGCAATTTACGCACGCATAACAATAGAATTTCCGTCTTTAGTACACAAAAACTCATTCTTACCCAGCATCAAAAAGACACGGCAACAACCGACGCTCCCCGCATTTTAAAGGTCCCAAAAACGCCGTCAACTTATTAAACACATAAATATGTCACATCTGCATAATTTTGCACTTGATCATTGTCAGGCCGCTCCGCCATCTTGGATGTACAGAACAGATTTCCAGGAAAGTCGAAGATGAATCGTCTAGTCGGTTCGCCAATTACGGAATTAATTTTATGTTTATTTTAAGTGCTGTGATTATTCATGTGAACAATAAAGGAGTATATTTTGATTGTGTTTGTTGTTGGGAATTTTTCTTGGTCTAGTTAAAAATCAGGGGTGTCAATGACCAAAAAACATAATTTTGATCTGGATGAATATCAGAAAAAAAAATGCAGTCTAATTAAATTAGCTGACAAGACTTTCAAGACGTGATGGGTTTCAATATCTACACATCAAATACATACCATAACATCACGCCTCTAATCCCAGAACGGTTAGGCAGAGGTGGATCTAATAGTACACCCACATTTCGCCAGTTGTGTTTAAGTCCCATGTAATTGCAGGCGTGCCTATTGCCATCCACCGGGCACAAATTAAGACTTCGTGGCTGTTACTGAGAAATCTCTGATGGAAAAACCTAATAACACTTTGCCCAACCTTGGGAATCGAACCCCTCATGCTCAGCAGTCGAGCTTGCATCCACTAAACCAATGAGGCAGTAACTTTGGATATCTAATGACGATAAGAAATACTTTTAAGTTTCTATACTGACATGGTCACTAACACTAATATTAGCACAGTTGTTTTGTTGAGTTCTATATATTTCGGCACTGTTGCAAGCGCCATGATCACGGATAAACTGTAGTTAATAAACATGGTAAATATACCGTTTTAAGTGATAAAAAGTTTCATAAACTCATAATTTTAAGTGACTATACCTACCAACAGATGTCGGAGCGAAGAGGAGCTCGTGGCTAAATCAGCCGCTCGGATCAATTTTCAGGTTAAGCTGCGCTTGCCTAGATTGGTCTGTGGATGAGTGATCCATAACATACCGAATTTCCTCCCTGCCTCGAAAAGCACGTTAAGCCGTTGGGCCTGGCTGTTATTTCTAGATCTTTGACAGTCAGCACAGGTGCCCGAAAGTGTGACAACCAGTCTTGCCAAGGGCTATCGTATTACCCAGTACTAACTGGGTTGTGGAGGTGAGATAGCTCAATGTGAATTGCTGGTAGCTACGAAAAGGTTAGACAGAAAATGACTTGGAGACGTCCTTAACCCTGTTATCGCCTCTTATTTTTGCATGCTGCTTCCTTTGGGAAGATAAGAAAATCTTTTTTACTATCTTTATTAAATATCTATCGATATCCATGATGTCTGTGCAGTTTTGTTCAGACTAGAATTACCAAGTACAACTCAGCATGATCATCATCATTTCAGCCAAAAGTCGTCCACTTAGGCAGATTTAGCAGACTTAGGCCTCCCCCAAAGTAAGACTATTTTAAAGATATTTACAAGTTTCTCACCATTTGAATAGAGAGTAACCCATCAACGTCGTCTGTTACTCCATGTAGTGGTTATGATAAATAGATTCTACTGACACATTAATCTTCAGCTCCTTATTCATGTCGTACAAGTTTATATAACACTCCCGCCCCACGGTTTCAACCGCGTAAGTTTCGATCTCTATTTTGTTTTACATAAATGAAATATTATGTTACTTCCTGATAATTTAGCTTTCTATTGGTGACAAAATGGTTAAAATCGGTTCAGTAGTTTCGGAGCTTATTCGGTACAAACAAATAAACAAAAACATCTAATTTACTCTTTATAATATTAGTATAGATAAAGATCGCAAATTATTACCAAATAGGTACTTAAATATTGAAGTGAAAGCTATTAGTGCTTCACAATGAATGAATATAATTCGATAATGTATTATCCAAAACGTCTAATGTAACTTTACTTTCGGAAGCCGGTGGCAAAAAGTCAATGAAACAAACAAAGTCACCGACTTTCGAAAGTACCATAATTTATTTTAGAATTGTATATTAGGAAGTTGATTGTTTTTGCAAAAAGTTTTTTTAGATTTTACCATCATCGTCACTTTGACTAGGGATCCTACTAAAATTACAACCAAAAAATATTGTACCCAATATATAAAGCCAAGTCACTTAAGCAACTGACAAAATGCTTCAAAAATAAGCAGTTACAACTTTGCGAATGCCAGGTGCTTCATCTAAGAGGACAGGAATAGTCCTGAGGGAGTTACAGATATAGCAGTTTGCGCATATGGCTTTAATTGTTTTTTTTTTCTCAGACTAACTATGATTCATACTGAGAATATGATGGGAAAGATGTATTTGTGGTTGTAGGAATTGAAATGATTCATTTTTAATTTGTTGATATCATGATCAACAAATTAAAAATGAATCATTTCGATTTTTATTTGCTATCATCTGTTATTTATTTATTTTGAACTGTTTCTCTGTAATTACGGATTCTGTATATTGTGGATGGCTTAGGTTCTTTGTTTTTATTATAAGAAAAATTATTGAGCTTGGAACATTGGAACAATGGAAATGATTACTGGCAACGTTGTAAAGGCGCATCCACACCGAAATTATTTTTTCTGGTCCTTTTCGTATAACATAACATCACGCCTGTAATTCCCGAAGGGTTAGGCAGAGGTGTATCTAATAGTACATCCGCATACTTCTACTATCTACTACTTCTACTTTTTCTATTTTTTTCCTGGTTCTTTTCGTGTAGCAAAAAGTAATACCATATTGCAAATTGACAAAAAAAAATGGCTTCCTAGGTTTGAACTTACGACCTTTAAAATCACCACAATCCTGCCATACTCTCACCGTATTTTTTTGCCATCACAAGGGAAAAATATGAAGAACATCCTATTCTTCTTTTAATATACCCAAAATCCTACAAACATCATCTAAATTTTCCTCCACTTTGATTAATGTTCCTTCCTAAAATTCTCCACGCAGTTCTAACCGACTAAGATCTCAGTAGCTCTGACGACCAGTCACCTGTCAACCTGCTTTCACGCGTCGCCAATGTTATAAGGTAGAACAGCGCTGGCACCGGATTTAGATGTGTTTATGCTCGAAATATAACTGCGACATGATATTATGGGTAAGGTGAAGGAACTTGGTGGGTTATTACGGTACACGTCTATTAAGTGATGTTTCCTGGGGGTAATGTAGAATTACACAGTTTTCTATTATTGCAAGTTCTCAATAATTAATCACCTGCCTAGCCTTTTCGCAACTAAGTTAGGGTCGGTGTTCAGTCTAGCCGAAAGCAGCTGAATACCAGTATTTTACGTGGAGCGACTACCTACCTGACCTCCACAATCCAGTTAGTCCTGGGTCTTGGTCGATACCCCTTGCAAGTTTTTAATAATATTTCAGGTAAATGTAGCAAGTAGACTTCTCCACCGGTATCAATCATTGTCTCAGCCTTACTTTACGACAGAATCTTCGCAAAGCGTCGCGGTCGCCACGATGAGTGTTCTTGCGATGATGCTTGAAACGGTCGACCAGAGAGAAAAGGAGATGTCTCGTATTTGTTTAGGCCAGTGGAGACGAGAAGAGACGTGAGCGGCGTGCGGTGAGCGGTGTGCTCTGTGCAGTGTGCGCTGAGCGGTGTGCTGTAGGCGGAGTGTCGCTTAGCACGAACTCCGCTCGACTCTGCTTTGGTGGATTCTAGGCCTTAGGGTGTGGTCATACAAATGAGTTTTTACTATGCTCAACACTGGCATCTGTGACATTTTTAATCAAAGTCATGGGCAAGTTTTATAATTTTTTGAATACCTAAAAATATTATAATGGAATTTCAAAATAACAAGTACCAAAGCATAAAAAAGCTTTTGTTGAAATCAAATATTCAACTTCTTGCATTCTGCGAAAATACAACAGTCAAAAATCTGAATGATTGATGACACCAATACTGATTTATTACCTTTCCTGTCAAAGAAAATGAGATGGGCTAAAAGGCAGAAATCCCGTATCAATCAACTCACACCGGAAGATCCAAATTCACTCCCCAATTTGCAACAGAAAATCCTAGCTCAATAGCTTATCAACTGTTCGCACAGGAAAACGAAACAAAAGGACGAACGTATGCATTCAGAATTTCAGAACATCACTCGAGAAATCCGTTTCAAAATATCACGAGCTTGAAGGACAGGAACAAAAAGTTGTGTCGCAGTCTCCACAGCTGCTCGTTTCCAGAGATATCGATTGCAAAAAGTACAGACAAACAGACAAGCTAACGGCTTGTACACAAAGGGGGATCGTGTTTCGTGTGATTTTCGTTTTTGGTCTTTGCTTTGCTGACCATCGTTTGCGTTTTGCTATTGTTCCGGCCAATTAGGTGGTTGGATTAGAAGTATTTGTATTGGTTTAAATTGAATTCTACTGTGTTCATTTTGTTGTGTATCCGTGCTTTAAAGGCAACAATGTGGGGCTTTGTTATTTATGATGTTTATTTAGGGTAAACAGTTACCTACTGTTCCTACCTTGAGTTGGTTTAAATGAGTTCACAGTTTGCGTTGTTCGACTGTGTGTCTGCTTGGGTATTTTGTCAACAAACCCTTTTCATTCAGTTCATCTATCTGAAACGTTGGTTCTAGTTAAGCCATGTCAATATAATGAAGTCGTCATCTGCCTAGCCTTTTCCCAACTATGTTGGGGACGGTTTCCAGTCTTACCAAATTCAGCTGAATACCAGTATTTTACATGGAGCGACTGCCTATCTGAGCTCCAGAACCCAGTTAATACTGGGTAATATGATACCCCTTGGTAAGACTTGTTATCAGACTTTCGGGCCACTGACTGTCTATAACGACTGTCAAAGATCGACAAATGACAGCCGGGACCAACAGTTTGCATGATTTTCGAGGCACTGAGTATGGAATGGGTGGTCATCTATCAAAATCAAAATCAAAGCATTTATTTCAAGGTAGGCCAGTTACAGGCACTTTTAAATTGTTGAAACAAAGACAACACTGAAATATAGCTACAGTCCCAGTCACAAGGCACAAAAACTGTGAAAGTACTGTAGTTGCCCACTCCCTAACGTAGATCTCTATGGAGAAGAACGGGCAAGAATGTCCATGGACACTCTTTTAAATCAGAATACTTTAACAAAACACACATACATCCACGGGCCAACCTAAGCAAGCGCGGCTTGACCTGAATATCGACCCGAGTGGATGTTATAACTTAACCACGAGTTCCTCTCCATTATAATAAAGTAACAACTTAAAATAAGTACTAGTACTTACTCTTAAAAAACTGTCAAAAACACACTTACAAAAGTAGTTTGATAGTTCTTCTATTTATTTAACTTTGATTTTCGTATTTACCTTTTGTGGGAAAACAAACATTTCTGAGAACTTACTATTTTCTTATATTATTAGTTCAGTATGGAAACAAATAAAGAATGGTTTACTACATAATATTTTCCTCCTTATCTCGCTTCAATGGTCGCGACCTATTTAGATAGTAATCTTCTTTAGTATTTCGTTTTGGCTATTTTATTTTTAGCCATTGTTAGTGTTGTTTTATTTTAGTTAGTATGTTAATAGTCAAAGGTATTATTTTTTGTGATTTTGATAAAGGAGATAGTGTGGAAACCTGGACTTATCATTTGATAAAATCTAATCTAGCTAATCCATATTGAAAAAGTATGGTGATCAATGCTCCTGCCTTTACCCTTCAGTGGGGAGTGATAGGCTGGTGCCAAAATTTAGCCTACTCTTTATTTTTGTCTAATTATTCGAGGAATAACTAGACAAAAAGACCGGAAAAAAAACCGGAAGACGTTGCGTTGGAAGGCCTCCCACTAGGTGGACCGATTACCTGGAAAAGGCTGCAGGGATCCGTTGGATGCGAGTCGCCCGGGACCGGTCAATGTGGCGACACTTGGGGAGGCCTATGTCCAGCAGTGAACGTCTTTCGGCTGAAATGATGATGATAATGATAATTCGAGGAATATAAGTGTAATGTTGTGATAATAAATATTATACTGGATTATAAGTCAGATAGGCAGTCGCTCCATGTAAAAAATACACTTTTTTAAGCACCAAGCGTAACACGTTAATTGGCACATCACGCCACGTCGCGTGAAGCGGCCTGTAATGTAGTGGCCGTTCACGCGACGTCGCGAGGTGGTGCCTGACAATTATATGCACACGGCGGCACATGAAGATGTATATTTCCAGTATAACTTGGCCTCGCTTTGTATAGATTTCCTATACAATGAGAGATTCGCATAAACTGGTACTGTATAGCTTGATTGGCCGGCGTGCGTACGACCCATAAAATAGCTGGCGCAGCGTATTGGGTTCTGGTGTTTGTTTTGGCCACAAGGGAAGACATTCAAAGGTTTTTTTCATTTTCGCCATCTAGGTAAGTTCAGTATTTTGGCTTGGCAATGAAAGTGTTAAACTAAGGCAGTTTCCATTAGTAAGCAGGGAAATATTATTCCGTGGAGTATGCTCTGTTTTCAAAGGAGTTCAGATAAGTATAAATAAAACTTGAGATAGCTCTCGTGACTGAGCACAAGTACCCAACGGTTGTCAGCTGCTATTGCAACCACAAGACTTATAAGGCGATCAATTGAGGAGAGCTGTAATATATAGTGAGCACACGAAGTACCCGTAAATCATTTTTATTACATACTGTTCTACTTCTATTTCACTTTACAGGAAAATTATGTGCCCATCTGTTCAGGTTCTTGAAACAAAGTATCGATGATAGAAGATGGTATTCAAAGAAGAAATAATAATACTTCATCATCATCTGCCTAACCTTTTCCCAACTATGTTGGGGTCGGCTTCCAGTCTAACCGGATGCAGCTGAATACCAGTATTTTACATGGAGCGACTGCCTATCTGACCTCCACAACCCAGTTAGTACTGGGTAATACGATACCCCTTGGTAAGACTGGTTGCCTTTTTGGGCCACTGACTACCTAACGACTGTCAAAGATCTACAAATGACAGCCGGGACCAACGGCTTAACGTGCTTTCCGAGGCTCGGAGGAAACTCGGTATGTAATGGGTGGTCACCCATCCACAGACCAACCTAGACAAGCACCAAAGATTGACCCAAGCGGCCGTTATTATTTAGCCACGAGCTCCTCGAAGGAATAATACTTACTAAAGAGAAAGAGTGGGAACTTATGTTCCAAACGTGAAAAAGAATGCGCTTTACATGTACAGGTTGATAGCCGAGTACCTACAATTAGACAAAAAATACTCTAAAGCCAAGTTTAAAATGGTCGGATTTTCATGGTACTTTTTTATTGAGTTCCTAGAGGTGCAGAGAAGTAAGTTAAAAAAAAATGTCGCCGTTCGTGCAGTTTTTTATAATTTCCTTTTGTTTTTTTTTTTCTTTATGAATAACTTGAAATTTGCCGAATTTATATTGTGGCGTAATAGTGTGTATCCATTAAGAGCCAATTTGGTCTGTTTATTGTTGACGATGAAATGCGTATATCAAGTTTATTTTATTTTTTCAATTACTTATTTATAAATTACCGCATTTTAAAGCTAAGATTTCTTTTAAAATTGTTAACTGATACTATTTTACGGATAATAAAAATTGTGCAAAAAAATCACATTTACGAGTGAAATTACTAAAACATAATTTGCAAATATCAGAATATCGTCTATGTAATCGTTAAACAAGGCGATTTTGCTCAAACTCTTTCCTCGGATGCAGCTGAATACCAGTGTGTTAATCGGAGTGTCTGCCTATCTGACGTCTGCAATCCAGTTACTATACAATACTTTCTATTCGCTCCAATATCTTATAGGGTACTTTTATACGGTCAATATAGTAATGTTAAAATAAAAAAATGTGAGCCGTCACGGGACGCCTGGCAGATGTGAAACATCGACATTATTTTGTAAAAGCAATATGCAGAAAAGAACAGATTGTGATAGGAACTAAATATGTCATAAAGATAAAATAAAATATTACGATTTTTTTTCAAGATAACGATGACTGTAATTCTGTCAGTCTTAATAAATTTATTCTCTAAGCAATTGTTTTAATGCATTAATTTCAATAAGAATGAAATTAAAATGAATAATTAATTTAAAAACATTATATGCAATGAAATTTATGTGAATTTTAATCTACCAAGAGAGTAGATTTTACATTTACTGGCGCTCAAAACACACCAAATATACGCGTGCTTAATGCACAGATAAATGCATACTTTAATTATAAAAATATAATTAACTTACTGATGACTTGATAGTGTGTCATAGTGTGATATTGCTTTCTTTGCAGGAGGCTGATCACTTTCACTCTCTAAATTATCACGGTCAGACATTTTATTATCAGAAAAATAATTTGTTTTCAAGTAAAACACAGGTTATGTGTACTGTAGTAATCAACACTGTATACTGTAATGCCTCTAGATACATCCAGCAGGTGACGCACCGTAGACACTACTGCATATAGACTGTATATATATACCATCATATAGTGTGGCGACGCGTCGCCACGGCATGCGTCGCCACGCCAGAAATCGGTTTTACGTGCGGCTATAGATGTTTCACATCAATAAATCACTTCAGAGATTTGGTCTAAGTAACAAGGAACAGAGAAAACCCATATATTTATTTATTTATTCAGAAATACATTCCAAGCTAACAGTTTTTTTACCAAAATGCTTAAGGGCTAACAATAATCATTATTACAATGTCAAATATCATCTTAATTAATTGCCCTTTTTTTTTTTTGGATGGGAATTCATCAAATCATCCCCCCCACTCTGGGCGGAGCGGAAGGGAGTGTCAGACTTGTACTGACTAAAACCCATCCATGTTCCTTCTTTGCCCTTTGTGTTCCAGGGCCACGGTGTCTCTTTCGAACAGTCTCGCAGCTCTGGCAGGCATCGGACCATGCCCATGCGGACCCCTACTCTGTTGCTGACATCTCTTTGAGGCGCGCGTGGAACACGAACGCGCCGTCGACACGGCCTGTCGTCATAAGACGGCCGGACGGCGAGCTAGCCCATAACTCGCCGTCCACAGGCCCGCGCCTACGGTGGCCGGGAGCCACCACGTGACCCCCGACGCCCAGGGCGTCTCCCGCGGCGGCTGGGACGTGAGGTTCTTTCCCTCTCACGTCCCGCCACCTCTTTCACTAGCATGACTGCTTCACAGAAGGTGGTGACGGCTTCCCATTCCCTCTCGCTCCGGACCATGGCTTGAACCAGGGCCGGACGCGAGAGATCGCCGCCGCCAATCGCAGTGGAAACACCCGGGCGTTTCCTCCCGCCCGATTCGGTGCAGGAACCTCCCGAAACAACCGTGTCCGGTGAGGATCTGCGTCTTGCCCTTATCCCAATTCATTTGGGGTCGGCGCAGCATGTCTTCTTCTTCCATACTTCTCTATTACTCGTCATCTCGCCAGACACCTCCTTTCTTGCCATATCATTCTTTACACAGTCCATCCATCGTTTCTTTGGTCTTCCTCCACAAATATCATCTTATAAATACAATAATTCAGAAAGTACAATAAAAATTAAATGTCAAGTGGTGTCATAAATATCACAAATAAAATAATATAAATAAGGCCTATTATGTCAAAAATAATACCTACATGTAACGTCATGCACATTTCCAGTTAGACTGGAAGCTGACCGAAAAGGTCGGGCAGATGATCATGAAGTCAAAATTACATTTGACACTAGTGATACATAAACATGTCAAGGGACTTCAATAATATTATAGTACAGTCTTGATTAAAATAAAAAAGAAGAGAAAATTACAAATTAATTGTTTAAAAAATGACAATAAATCTTTCCTAAAAGTACTAATACTATCCACTAATATGTCGGCATTTAGGCTGCTGTCAAGGTAACGATTAATGAGGCCAATTGCTCTGACGGTTGGGCTGTTATTGGCTTGATGGATGCGCCATTTCGGTGGGCATGCAAGAAGTTGGTGCCGCCGTCCTATACCACGCATATATTGCTGCGGAACAAACAACAAACAACATTACAGCGGAACGAACAAACAACATTACTGCTTATTGTTTAAGTACTTACTTACCGAAGTGATTAATTTGACACTCAATTACCCAAAAAAAAAACAAGGAAACTCCAACAAAATAAAATTTTTAACCAAACCAAAGCGTCCCCAAATCCGGTAAACTCGTACAATCGTACCTATATAAAAATATATTCGTATTTCCCGACAATGCAATACCAGCTTAAGAACAAATCCTTGGTTGGCATCTACGCCAGATTGTACGCACCCTAATAGGATGGTATAATAAATATTTGCCCACAGATTTGAGCAGATGCGTCGGCTGTGGGTGTTCGCCTTTACTTGGCTTTGATATGAAACATGGCTGAAAAAAGTCTTGTCTCTGGAACAGATTATTAGGCTGCTTGACGAGGATTTATATGTTTTTTTTTTGTTTATGATGGATGGTGGTGTAGCTAGCAATCTGCACAAAAACAAAATCGGTACATTTATTTCAATTGCTGCTGCCGAGCAAGTCAGGTCCTGGGTTCGATTCCCGGGTCGGGCGAAGTGTTATTAGATTTTTCCATCAAAAACTTCTCGGTTGATGGCAATATACAAAATACAAAAATACAAAATACAAAATGGTTTATTGCTTCAACAAGTTTACAATTACAATATTTGTGTTTGGAGCTCCCCTGTAAGCAAGTAATGCCTGTGTTGGGGAGCCCCGCTCTTCCATAGCTAAGCAATACAAAATATAAACTAGGTATTTACAGCTAAGGTATTACTTATCTTACTTGTGTGTGAGTGTGTGTGTGTGCGTGCGCGTGTGTGTGTATGTGTGTGTTGTGCATTTGGTGTTTATAGATATAGGTGTGGTTAAGTTGTGTGATTATTACTACCTAATTAGCACAAGATTTTACTTAATGTGTTCCAAGAGTGTCTCCGTGTCGTCATAATTTAGTAATTTTATCCAATCTGTTAAAGTTTTTTTGCATTCGTAGTATTTTTTTGGGTATATGTTAATTTTACTATTAATTTTATTATAAAGAAAAGCTGATCGCTTGTTGTATTGTCTGCCCGCAAATACAGTTTTTGTATGGGGAATTTGAACGATTAGATCTTTTCTTCTCTGGGTTATTTTACTTGAGTCATATTTTAGGGTTTTCTGCATTTTTAGAATTATTTGAATTATGTATAATTTACGAACTGAGAGCAAATCACTAATCTGATACAGGGTTTCAGTAGGGTATCTTAACTTTTTAAAATACATGATCTTAATTAAGGCCCGTTGGGCGCGTTCTACGTTGATAAAATTGGTTTTTGCAGCCCCACCCCAAACGGGGATGCAATATGTCAAGACAGACTGGACAAGAGCTACGTAAATCTCATTTAATATGTTTCTAGACGAGTTTCGTTTACTGTTCGTATTTATTTGTTTTGGTGCGATATGTCTGAGAGTCTTGAAAATCCAGCTTAATCTCCTAAGTCTATTCGTTACTTGATCAAGGTGGGGATACCAGGATAATCGTTGGTCGAGTATTACGCCTAAATACTTTGTCTGTGTGACCTGTTTAATAACCGAACAGTTACAATGTATATTATTAGTATCACCGCATACATGAACTTTTATGTTAAAATTTTCACTAGGTAGTGTGTTTTTGCTAATACTAAAACATATGTAGTTCGTTTTAGATGTATTAAGTGTGAGCAAGTTATTGATAAGCCAGTTAGCTACCTGGGCCATGCCTACCTCAGCTTTTTGCTTCACATCGTCCCAGGAGTTACCAGAGAAGACTATCGCAGTATCATCGGCGTATGAGAAGACCTTTGCGTTATTGATGTTCATGTTGCAGAGGTCATTAACGTACACCAGGAAGAGTGTTGGGCCTAGTACGCTTCCCTGTGGAACGCCGAATGATACTTCCGCTTGATCACTTGTAACCTCCCCTACCCTAACTTTTTGTTTTCTCTGTGAGAGATAGTCTTTTAATAAGTTGAGCGCAGTTTCCCTTATTCCAGCCTTTTCCAGTTTTTTCACTAGGACAGGGATAGAGACGGTGTCAAATGCTTTCTTGAGGTCCAAGAATACAGTCAAGCATTTATTCCCAGAGTCAAGATGCTTAGTTACTAAAGAGCTTAAACCAGTAACTGCGTCCTCAGTGGATAATTTTTGTCTAAAACCGAATTGCGAATGTGATAATATGTTGAATTTAGTTAAATATTGCACTAATCTATGATTTAATAATTTTTCGAGAATTTTTGATATGCATGGTAAAACAGATATAGGTCGGTAGTTATTGACATCGTCTCTATCCCCCCCCTTGTGTACTGGAATGATAATGGATTGTTTTAGCAAACCAGGAAAAATACCTTTTTGGAAACAAAGATTAGTCAGGTGAGCTATAATGGGAACAACTTCAGTTCTAGCAAATTTTATAAATTTTGTGGGTATATTGTCCCAACCGGGGGCACTGTCAGACTTAAGACTCATCAATGTTTTATCAACTTCATCAGGGTCGGTGTCTAGAAGAACGAAGGTGTTTTTTTGGGATGGTAAGTTATTTAGTTGATTATTATTAGGATTAGTTATATTAAGCTGGACTACTTGAGCTAACTGTTGACCTACATTTGCAAAATGATTGTTAATAAAATTTATTGAGTCATGAGGTGATATTCTTATATTTAGTATTTCAGAGTTATAATTTTTACATTTATTAGAATAGGTTAGATGTTTAATATTTTTCCAGAGCAATTTACTGTTCGAAACCGAATCTGTGAGTAAATCTCTTTCATATTTTCGCTTCAATTTTTTGATTAAATAATTACAATAATTCCTATACCTAGTATAGGTTATTTTTAATATGTCATTGTGTGGGTCAAGTCTAGATTTTTTTTGTAGATTATTACGGTTTCTTATGCAACGTAGAATACCTGTGGTAATCCACGGCTTTATTATACGCTTATTATTAGGTACCGTTCGGATAGTGGTATTATTTTTTATGGTTTCGATTAGTTTATTTATGAGAAGAGTAGTTAATAAGTTGGGATCATTACAGAAGAGTAAATCAGATAAGTGTTGTTGTTGTAAATCTTTCAAGGCCTGCTCATAATCCAGTGTAGTGATAGTTTTGTTAGGGATGTGAACTTTTTTTAATTTAGTAAGTGCCAGAAAGGTGGTATAATGGTCGGTAATTGTAGTATGTAATATAGCAATAAACGCAGAGACCTTTTTCTTATGCACTTTTATCATGAAATGATCAAGGCAGTTCTTTTCTCTAGTAGGTAGTACATGTCCAGGTAGGATACCATACAATGCCAACATATTGAGATAGTTGTTTCTATTGATAAGGTCACTGTTCGTCTCTGATTCTTTTGGTTTAATATTGATATTTATGTCTCCCGCAACGATGATATTATTGTACGAACTTAGTGTTTCTAAATGAGCGCTGAGCGAGCTCACGAAGTTATCAGTGTTAGTATTAGAAGGGGAACGGTAAATACACAGTACAATATTGTTAAGTATGTCCAACTGAAGACAAGACGCCTGAGATAGCTTGATTTCTTTTACTTTGGGTTTTAATCCTTGTTTAATATAAACAACAACTCCATCATTTTGGTTCAATTGGCGTGCCGTAAAGTAGGACTGATATTTTTGTAATTGGGGAATTGGTTTAGAAGAATTAAGTCTACATTCCGTCAGAATTATGATATCAGTATTAAAGTTAAATGTTGATAGATTAAGCACAAAGTCGTCGAAATTGCAGTAAATGCTCCTTATATTTTGGGAAGTAATAGTTAGGTCGTTTTTGTTTATGTGAATATGTTTTTTTAGATCTGAAATATCACACTCGACGGTACGGGCGATCTCCATGTTGTCTATTTCATTTAAAGTTAACAAAGCGTCACCCATTTAGAGAGTAAATGTTTAGAATTAATGTGCATATAAGATTCGTAGGTATGTAAATATGAAATAAGCACGTATCGGAAGACTTTCTTTGTGTAAAGATTATACAAATAGATAGTTTAAAGTATATTAGTTTTAAATGTATGTGTGTAGCGTGTATATAATTGTGAGTACTGTATATGTAAAGGTAAGAATTTGCATAAATGTTAACAAAACAGTTCGAGTTTAAAGATAAGTTGACATTAGCACACTGCAAGTAGTTGTAACCAAGGTAAGTAACAGTAAAATAAATCAAAAACAATTTCAAAGCATTATTAAGCAGTAAAATTATACATAATATTATAGGTAGGTAGCATATATATACTAGTCATGTTTTCATCAGAAGTTGGTGTATTTGCTCCTCACAATAAATAGTTATGGTGGGTGAGGCCTCATCTTTCTTTAAATATACTTTGCCATAGGCAGTCCAGCAAAACTTATAAGCCCCTGACTTGGTTAAGTCGCGGGCGAGGAAGTGTAGGCGCGATCCCTTCGGAGTTAAATGTTCTGATAAAAATATAGGGGTATCTTCTAAGGTTTTATATCCCAAATGCTTACAGCATAATTTAGATTTGTTTTTTATATTGTAGGCCTTACCCATTTTTAGGATTTCATTCCTCAGAAGAGTGGAGCCAGTTTCCACTACTATCGGAGTAATTTGTTGAGAGGAGTTTTTCCCACGTACTCTATAAATGTCCTTCAAGTCATTTTTGTTAAAATTGAGGTTTAAATTGCGGGAGAGGCACATGACCATTTCCGTTAAGTCTTCTTTATTTTCGTTATTTCTTCGTGGTACATTCTTTATGACGAAATTAGTTTTACGCCCTCCCATAAGCAGATCTTCAAGTTTGCTTTCCAGAATAGTAATACACTTTTTGTCTTCCTTAGACTGCTGCTCCAACTGATTGATTTTATTCTTGAGTTCCTCATTTTGTGCTGTTAAGTTAGTAATGGAGCTTTCTATATTGAGGTTTGACTGTTGTATTTCTTTTAGGGTAGTATTCATTTGTTGAATCTCGTTGCCGTGTTTATCTGAGAACATTGTCATCATTTTACGCATTTCAAGCATAAATTCTTCCAGCTGTTTACTGAGCGTGTCCTCCATGTCGTCCCTGTTTCTCTTTGATCGTTGAAATACGTAATTTGGTGGGGTTTTGCATGCAGAACCCATCAAGTTAATGCTCGTATCAGAAAGGGATTTATCCATTTTCTCTGCTATTATTCCTTAACTAATAGGGTATGCTGCTTATCAGGCAGTGTAATTTTTAAATGTATTTACTTTTTAGTTGCGCACACGACGATTAGAGAATACCACTAATAGGTTTAGGAAAATGTCTCACAATTGGCTGCTTAAATAGTTCGGAGGAGTGATTTCGCTAATTAGCTCATTAAGCTCTCGTAATTGGTTGTCCTTGGGACAGTAGGCGGGGTCAGCTATGCACACGCTTCCAATGTCACCGATGAACGGTGTGGCTAATTCTCCGGTGCGATGGAGTAGGGCGCTCGCGCAGATTTGAATATAATAGAAATTCTTACGTGACGTAAGTGGGGGTGGGGCCCAGGCCGCTTGCGAACTACCAGGCGCACAGGCGGGTTGGAGTATCCGTACGCAGCAGAGCCGCACGTACACAGACCTGCATCCGTGGTCAGTTGGGAACTTCTACTCCTTTATGCACTCCTAGTACGATTGGTGATTTAATTTACTGTATTATTTTATTAAATAAATGAAAACGAATTTAGCGCAGTACAGAAAACACGTCAACACCTTACGGCGGTCCGGGGGGAAGAGGATATGTATTTAAAATAGTCACATATACGTGACAAGCAAACGCGTGCACAGTACGCCAAAACACAATTTTTGACAATAGGTGATAGAATGATAGGTGAAATTGTGGCTTGGCGTGGAGGGCACGCGCGTGCGTTTATGCTCTGGCGGTCAAAAGGTTAATATTAATAATTTCTCAGTTCAATATTAATGTTTTATACTTACATCTATAAACATTCCCGAATTAAAGTCATAAATTATTGTGAAAACTGCAATGAAATCTATTGTCATTTACCAAGTGTTTACATAAGCATCACAAAAAACGATTTTGTTTTGTGTATCAATTTGGGAATAACATGGTTACAAGGGAAATTGTAATCAATCACTACATTATACAAAATGTGTTTAATAGCTAAGAGGATACTCCATTACTTCTAAAAAAAAGGGGAATATGTATTCGGTCGTCATATTTTTTTTTTGTAATGATAACTAAATTTTCCGTGATTACTGGTTTGATTTAAGTGATTCATCATCATTTAGTAGGGGAAGCCCGCACGGTGGTTCCACATTTATGTCGAAGCATGGACGCATATCAGTCGGTCTGGATCAGCGCCATCTATCTCTCACTGGAGGAACTATGTAGTTAGATTTAACAGCTAACGTTTTGGAACGTTAAGTAATAACTTGGGGATTGTTAGCGTGGAGTAATGGCGATGCCGAGCGAATAATCGAGTCAAATATCGATCCGGAAGTATTATCAGCTATTCGACATTGACAGGTACTGACGTTGATAGGTAGGTTGGCTAACCTGTAACTGGGGTAGTGTGTGTGCGGGAACGGTTGAGTGAGGGCACTTTGAATCGGTCCGGCAGTCTGGGTAGACTTTCGTTACTCCACGCTAAACTTAGGTCGTTCCTAAGTTCTTAATCGAGCCATATTTCAGGCATCCTTGATTATTTTGTATTCGGTGCGTGTTAACAAGTAATTAAAAGTGTTAAAGAAGGTTTTGTGAGTGTTATTTCCGATGTCGCGACCCATTGATAACGAATCTCCGTTATATATATTATTAAGTTTGATTAGGTGGTTTAAGAGTTATCTTCCATAATAAGTTTTTTTTTTTGTTCTTCTTCATGTTTTGTTAATATTAACTTCTAGTTACAATGTAACATACTTGACAAGAATTTTTGTGACATCCATCCGACACAATAGAGGAGGCTAAAATAAAAATACATTAAAAAAAAAAATATAAGTATGAATGGAAACCAATTTATTAACAAATACCATTTTTTTATGGTTTCAACATAGTCACACTTTTTACTTCCATCTTATTGAACTAATTTCACGACACCCAAGAGAGCAACGCAAAGTTTTCAATTAGTCCACATTTATAAAGTCGTCGGAAAATGAAGTTAAATAATTACATTTCTAGGGGTGAGTTACAGACAATTCCCGAATGAATCTGAAGAATAAAAGTTACAGTTTGAATACTAATGGACATAATTATTTTCTATAGTGGTCAAACCAAAATATTTACTGCTCAGATAACACTTTGTTGGAGATTTTAATAAATAATATTGCGACACCAACATTAAAATGTAAATGACTATGTAATCTGTGACAACACTCTTCCCTTCCATCTGCGTAACGGGTACAATACACACGTTTTATTTTATCTTCCTCGGCACTAACGTACCAGCACCTCATCAACACCTACCACCTCAATATTACTAAGCTACACACACTTATTTGACTACTAACGTCAAGAGGACGCCCTAGAAGCGCATACACTGAATTTATTGGTGATAAAGGCCGCATCATCGCTTCGAATCAGGTAAGTGGCGGCCAAACGCAAGAAGTTTTTCAGTCCCTTCTTACCCTGCATCTTCAGGTTCGTCGAACACGCAACAGGCGTGCGTGGATGAGCAGATGTATGAACGTGGACGATACATAACGGGTATGTAAGGATCGTATGCAGGTGGAGTTTCCCTTAACATATAACATCACGCCTGTAATCCCAGAAGGGTTAGACAGAGATGTACCTACACACCCACATGACCGACCTGGGAGTCAAACGCAAGACCTCATGCTCAGCAGTGGCGCTTGCGACCTCTAGACAAACGAGGCAGTTATTTTATTCATTAGGGACAAAAACAGTAACATATTAAAGTTTAAAATTATGAGTCGTTACAGTTAACGTTACGTTAAATAGATAAATATACATATAACTGACACCATTGTCCACGGGTTAATAAATGAACTGTTAACGAACGAAAAGGTATTGATAATTTTGTCTTTGAATTAACTAATTAATTTTAGATTAAGATCATTTTGTATATGTTACGGCTAATAGCCGAAGTGCGGCTACACCTAGCTTTAGCCGGGCACAACTAGGTATAGCTGGTTAAACTTAGATGTATCCTACTTATCTTGGGTTTGAACTTGCAACCAATTTGGATGTAGCGCTCGCCGGCCGCTACCGCGGCACTGCGCTCGCTTGGCTCGCGCGCGTTTGGGCACAGTTCTAACCTAAACCAGTTGGTCGGTGTGTCCTAGCAATAAAGGTCCGGCCGCACCTAGGATTAGCCGGCTAGAACTTACCTTACTTCAGCTTTTAGCCGTAACATACATATGGAAAAAATCAGTCCTTCAGGTTCAAAATTCAGGACGCCATTAGCAGCGGACAAATAAAAGTCTATTTTCAAAATTATTTTTATATACTGAATGAGAAAAGAAGTTGAGTTTTTCTTAAAAACTCATTCTCACCAAATACGGGAAAATTATTTTTGAAGTCATGTTGTTAATTTTGTTGGAAATAAGTTCACGGTTAAAAAATTGAGTTACCAAATTATTTACTATGTTATATTAACATAACATAGGAACACGATTGTTATCCCAGAAGGGTAAGACAGAGACCCACATTTCGCCAGCTGTGTTAAACACATGTAATAAGGGGTGAGCCTTTTGCCATTAACATGGCACAAATCCTGACTCCGTGGCTGCTACTGAGAAATTCTAGATGGAAAAACCCAAGAGCGCTTGTCCTGTTTTTTTTTTGCGTTATGCACTTGGCCTGACCTCTGAATCGGACCCAGGACCTCATGCACAGCAGTCGCGTTTGCGACGACTAATGAGGCAGCTATTACTATTCACTATAGTTATACAGATAACTAGCTGACCTGCGCAACTTCGTCTGCGCCACATAAGAGAGAGAGTTAGAGAGAGTGTGAGTCATCCTTAAAAGATAGTAATAAGCTATCGCGGACTCATGATTGTTGCGTAACTTTAACCGTTTACACAGCGCACGCAACGGAAGCTCTCAAAAGGAATACATTTTCCCTGTTTTTTCAATATTTTTCATTGATGCTCCACTTCTATTGATTGTAGCGTGATGTTATACAACCTAGCCTTCCTCGATAAATGGGCTATCAACACTAAAATAATTTTTCAATCCGAACCAGTAGTTCCTGGAATTAGCTCGTTCAACCAATCAAACAAACAAACTCTTCATCTTTATAATGTTGGATTCAATATTTGCAAATATTTGCATTAATCGCTAAAATATTCTAGTTATGTTTTTCCAAATAAGTGCTGCCCTCGACAGCCTTAAGTCTTCATCCTTAGACACTCGATGACAGTCGTACTCCAGCTAGGTCGAAAGTTCTCATCAAGGTGCATGAAAGGAGCCGAGACACGATTAAGCTTCTGTAAACTGTTGCGGACCTCTTGCAACTGCCTGCCGTCTCCATCGTCAGTCCTTCGATGACAGTCATACTGAGGCAGTTTTAGAGTTCTCACCAAGGTGCATGAAATGAGCCCAATAACAATCTAGCTAATCTGTTGTAGCTGTAATCTGTTGAGGACCTCTTGCAACTGCCTTCCGTTTCCATCGGTAGACCGTCGATGACAGTCATACTCCAGCTAGATCTAAAGTTCTCGTCAAGAAGCATGAAATGAGCCGCTGTAAACTGTTGAGGACCTCTTGCAACTGCCTTCCGCCTCCATCGTTAGACCGCCGATGAAAGTTATACTCAAATTAGGTTTTATGTTCTCATCAAGTTGCATGAAATGAGCCCAAACACGATATAGCAGTTGTAAACTGTTGCGGACCTCTTGCAACTGTCGTCCGTATTCAAAGCGCATGGAAAGAGATCGAACACACACTCTACAGGGTATAGGCTATGTAGATTTTGAAAGCAGTGTCATGTAGACTAATTTAAAGTACGCTATCATAACATTTTTTTTTATTAGTACCATTTTGGTTCAATAGATGTCGCTGCATGTATCGTACATACTGATGATAAGTTCGTCTTGAACACTCAGTATATTACTGCTACATAAATACCCTTGATAATAAAACGATTTCAATAAGAATTAATACTACGATACGAATGTAAATAACTTTTGTTTCTACCGGGGCGATCTAATTAAATTTTAGAACACAAAAGCTGCTATTGTGACTTAACTATGATAGTTACATATATGCTCATGCGGACTTTTTTGTAGGTAATAATGAGTACTTTAATTATGTAGTACATCATTTTCAAATATCATCAATAGTTTTCTCAGCGCACGAAAAATAATGAATTTTATAGTCAAAATTTTGCTACTTTGGGTTACATTATTACAATTTTCTTAAAAATCGCAAATTTTTTTGAAAACAAAATACAGCCTATGTTACTTCCTGATAATTTAGCTTTCTATTGGTGAAAAAATGGTTCAAATCGGTCCAGTAGTTTCGGAGCCTATTCGGTACAAACAAACAAAAAAATCTTTCCTCTTTATAATATTAGGTAATTTTGAACTGACAAGAAACCTACATGCATTCATCCTAATCCTACCCGACCTTCCTAACTATTATTATAATGCGAAAGTAAGTTTGTTTGGTACCTTTTTACGCCTAAACCACTGAACCGATCATCCTGAAATTTTGCTTAAACGTTGTCAGGTGTACAGAAACGGACATAGAGTACCTCATCCAGAAAAAAAGTATTGTTCACGTGGAAAACAACAATAACGTTCTTATGATAATAGATGGCGCCACGTATCTTTCGAATCATGAATGAATATAATTATTATAGAAACCTTAGTAGTGTGTTAAGAGTTTAATTGTCAAATTCTAAATGAACTCGCACGATGCTAGTACTGTTTAATTGGGATTTTAAGACTCACATAGTTTGGACGATGAAAGAGGACAAAAGCTTCATTTTCTTTTTTTTAAGTGTGGTTGTTGAAGGTAAAAAAATCCGAATTTCTTGCGGACGGAGTCACAGGAAAACCACTAATATAAAAAAGTAAGTTAAAGCTATCTCCACCTTTCATTGCTCTATGATCACTGAATATTAAGTACCACATTTCAAATCCCACTGGATTCACACAAAACTTTTTTGTCCGACCTATAAGTGAAAATGTTCGTGAATATTCCAGAATCGTTTGAATAAAAGCAAAAGACGGAAAGTTAGAATTAATTCCTCGAAGTAATTGTTAATTAGGAGTTTTTATTAAAATTACGACAGAGTGGACAACAAAGGAGTTCTTCTTTATCTTTTTTTCTGTTCCAGTTAGTTCCTGTCTTTGATTTTTTTTGTTTCGCTTTTTAATTATTAAGCTGTTTCAAATTAGGAAAGTGTCTGTACCTGTTTTGTCATTGGAACAGAGAAAAATATATTGTTAAATTAAAG
This sequence comes from Noctua janthe, assembly GCA_910589295.1. Lineage (NCBI taxonomy): Eukaryota > Metazoa > Arthropoda > Insecta > Lepidoptera > Noctuidae > Noctua > Noctua janthe. Next base: position 1,662,037 of record OU342556.1, on the reverse strand, counting down.
ACTAACAGACTGCGAGGCTGACCCATTTTTACTTATTAGGGTTTCGTACCTTAAAAGTAAAAAACGGAACCCTTATAGGATCACTTGCGTGTCTGTCCGTCTGTCACAGCCAATTTCCTCCGAAACTACTTTGGTACACATATGTAAGTCAAAGACGGACGTGTAACGTAAATTGACGAACTTTAAACATGGGGGCCACTAGGGTTTAGAATATGAAAAAAAAAGTTTAGCAAACTATAACATGTTACATATCAAATGAGATTGCTTATTGTGAGCATCTCAATTAAAGAGTGTAAATAGGCCCTTAACATAGCCGAAAGGCACTTGTTCTCCCCGTCTTTGCGATCATTTTTTTGTTCTAGACCATACCTGAACCTCCTAGTTACGGAGATATTGGGGGTCAAAGTTCCAACTTTATCACAAGTTTTTTTTAAATACATGTTTTTAATGTAAGATTTATACTTTACACACCTCCACGACCCCCGCACTATTCAATCCATCCATCAGCACAATGCTTTGAGTGCTTTCCATCGAGTCCTACCGTAAAACGTGATTTTTCACACCAAAAAAAAAAGTCGATTCCCAGCAATAGTTTTTGCATAAAGTTACTTAGTTTGATGTACAGAATGCTTGGTTAACGGCTATGTGAAGGGTCTGTTTACACCCTATATATAAGAAAATAGGCGAAAATTGACCATTCCCCCTTTAACTGCGGCACAAAAAGGGCCGAAAATTTTGAAATAAATACAAAAAATAGTTCTTTGCCTATAGATTACAGAAAAACTATAGGAAATTAAGCTATTACAACACATAAATTAAAAATTAAAGGGGCTCGAATACTACGATGGTACGGCACCTTTCATCCGACTCGCACTTGTCCGGTTTTTTTTCAGTTAACATTTCTGTTATAATTATTGAGTGATGGTTTCTTTATTTTTTTCTGTAATGTTGCCCCAGACTAAAACTTTTTCCTGTATCGTAGATGCGTTTACAAACATTAATTTAACTCACATACACAGCCAGACCTGGAACAACTAGGTACCTGTCGGTTTTGACCTACATAAATTTGTTCCGTGCAGGAATTGACCCCGCGACACGCAGAGCAGCAGCCAATCGCTCAGCCACTGCGCCAACTGTAACAAAATTTTTAAACTGATGTTAATTGAAAAACTAACATTATTATTAGTGTGCTGGGTGAAAGGGACACCGTCGCGAAAACGATTACCACGACGTACATCATTCACAGCCCGCACATAGAAATTTTTCACCGGTTATTAAAAAAAAAATCAGTTGGTCCATACATTTTGACCGTGAAGGAATTGCACTTTTGTGGGAAACTCTTTTTTTAATAACCAATGTAAAATTTTATGTGTGCTCAGAATGATGTACTGAGTAGGTACGTGGGAACCGTTTTCGCGTCGGTCTCCCTTCCACTCCGTATAGCAATGAGCAATGGTGAATTTCCTTTTTGACACCGTCAGCTCACAATTTAACTCCAAACGACGCCAACTATATCAAAAAAATATCTTTAACAGTTTCACACACTTGCCTACGAAAATGATAAGCCACAAAAATTCAACGAGACCGTTACAAGTAAAATATATGGCGTTCAACCACGCAGTGGTACTCGTAGTATTTGGTATTCAAATGTTATTCAACAAAAATGATAAGAGCAAAAAACCAGGAGGTGTGAACTGTCCCTAAGATATTAAGCAGCCATTACCGATGGTGCCCACAGATAAAACAGGGACAGAATTTCAAATGTCCCATTAAAGAAACTGTATTTTTGTGCTCCCTATATTTATTCAAATTAATTGCTTTTTTATGGCGACTGTTGAAAATCTCAACGTTTTATTTTTTTGACGATGAATTTTTTTATTGTTGGCTCGCGAATATTTGTGGCAGATGTATAAAAGATTATGAGGGATTTTGTGTTTTGGACTTGGCTTTAACAATAACATGTTTTATGCCTTCATTATTAAAAGTCATCATAATCAGTCTTGCCATTTTTCAACTATTTGTTTATTTATTCATTAATATAGGATCACCAACTACTTCTAAGTACATCATATCTTAAGTATAGGCTATAGTAAGGTAGTAGTATACAACATTAGTTTTAGTATTTATGTGAAACCTGAAACACGTGTCTAGTATTTTTATGTAAAGAATCTATGTACAAAATTTCAAAACTGTATCATTAAAAATCACAAAGTTATAAGCTTGTTCTTTTACCTGGTTGTCCGCACGAAAAGGTGGTCACCACGCAGCATGCGCCTCCAGCGTCTTCTTGAGCTCATTGACATCACAAAATATAAAATGGTTTAAAAATTATTGGAAACGATTCAGTTACTTATTCTAATAAATTATTTTTTTTTTTTTTTTAAATAATCTTAATTAAATTATTTATAAAACTCTATAGGGTCTTCTCGTCTTTTTAATTTATTTTAACTTTTTAATTAAAAAATAAATTCTACATTTAATTAAGAGTCTATAAGTAACTGAATCGTTTCCAATAATTTTTAAACCATTTTATATTTTGTCAAAAAAATATTTAAAAAAGGTTACAAGTTGGTCACCGAGCGACATTAAGTACCAATAAGCAGTAACGCAATAAGTTCGCTACCTACTGCCAAATTATTATTATCAATTACAAACTATATTCAGGTTTCAGATATACTAAAACTAATGTGGTATATAAGGTCCCATTAAAATAGATGGACAAATTTTAACACCGCGTTCAGTACGTCTAACCAAAGATATCCAAACAAAAAACACATTGATTAAAGTGATTATTTTTATTTTGACCACCACAACCAGCATTAACAAAAATAAGTGATAACATAAGAAAAGCTAACTATGTTGGGGTTGACTTTCAGTCTAACCGGATGCAGCTGAGTACCAATATTTTATACGAGCATCTGCCAAAGTGACCTCCACACTCCAGTAACTGGGTAATACGATACCCATTGGTAAGATTGGCAGTCAGACTTTTAGGGTTCTGTAACTATACTAAACTTCTACCCGTAACGACTGTCAAAAATCTACAAATGACAGCCGGGACCAACAAACGGTGTTTAATAACTACGGAGGGAACCTGTTATGTAATGAATGGTCACCCATCCTGGCTCTAACCTCGGCAAGCGTTGCTTAACCCTGAACCTGGGTGGCAATAATTATTTAGTCATAAACCATTATTAAAAGTAATTCCGTTTTTTTTAATGTTTAAACATTTCATTTTGGTTCAATATCACTGGTCCATTTTCATGGCATTTTTTTTTATAAAATTGTATCTAAAATTCTTGCTACATTTTTAAGTCTAGAATTTTCAGCAAAAAAGAAAACAGATCCCAATTTACAGTGAAATTCCATTTCGTTGAATAAGATGAAAAGTAAATAATTAATTAGAAACCTAGTCTTACTAAATGAGGCGTCCTTTTTGGCCGACTGTAACTAGACGAATAAGTTCTGTTTATTTTAATTAGTACTTAAATTAACCGTAGTCTATGGCCTAAATAATTTGAATTCATTTAGGTACTTTCAACCCTCTCGTTTACAAGTGTTGTTATAGTACTTTTTTTCTAATTAGAGTCTGTTTAAGACAAAAAACATTGAATAACAACGAGATCCAGTTTTTACAAAATAATTATTCTCTTTAAGGTATAGCAGAGAAACATATTGTCGTATTAGCAAGTCTCAGTACTACGATAAGCTGACCCAGTGACTACAAATACATACACGAAGGTAGGCGGAAATCACAGAACGGTACGGTACGGTCCTGCCACGATTCTAACATACTTATTTCGCCACGTCCACGTTCATGCATCTGGTTATACAGGATGTTAACGGATCCTTCACGAAGACGTTAACCATGCCTTCTGTACATCATGTTCTTTTTTTTTTTTTTACCATTGTTCTAATTTGGCGAAGGTGGTGTGACTATCTGATCTCGCTTGCGGGGCGAACATGGCCAGATATCGCACAGGACAGAGAGGTTTGGAAGGAGGCCTTTGCCCAACAGTGGGACACTCAAAAAGACTAGCAAAAAATAAAAATGTTCTTATTTTGGTGGTCTGGATGATTTCTAAAAGTTTGTCCATCTATTTTAATGGAACCTTATATACAACATTATTTTTAGTATATGCGAAATCTGAATTTAGTTTGTTCAGAATAAGTAACTGAATCGATTCCAATAATTTTTAAACCATGTTATATTTTTTCCCAAAAATATTTAATAGTTAACAAAGCTAATTTAAGTACCTATCGCAATAATTTAGGTACCTACTGCCAAATTACTATTATCTATGAGCTCAAGACGACGCTGGAGGCGCGCGCTGCATGGTGACCACGTTTTTATGCGGACAACCAGGTAACAGAACAAGCTTATAACTTTGTGATTTTTCATGATACAGTTTTGAAATTTTGTACATAGATTCTTTACATAAAAATACTAGACACGTGTTTCAGGTTTCGCATATACTAAAACTAATGTTGTATATTATAGTAGAAGACATTAGGACACTCACATTTATTGGTCGTTTATTACCAGTAACTAGGTTGTGGAGGTCAGATAGGCAGTCGCTCGATGTAACATAGTGGTATTCAACTGCATCTGGTTTTACTGAAAGCCGACCCCAATATGGGAAAAGGCTAGCTAGCTGATAATAATGAGAGACCTTAGTACATAAATTCTTTATGTCTTAAAAAAAAAACACGCCAAAAAACAGCTAAATAAACATTACCGTAGCTTAGCACGGAAAAAATCAAATCAGAATTCCTGTTATCGACACAATGTAAAGTAAATTGACTTTGAACAACGCTTTATCGGAAATCAGTAATTTCTATAGAATGAGTGAATAATCTCGTTTCTGTATCGACTTAAAAATTGACAGCATTTTGCACGTAGAATGATCTTTCTCTGCCGTAAAGCTTAAACAGTTGGTAAATAAATACGTAACATAAAAGTCTGAGCCTCTGGTCTGGGAACTGCACAGAGAGCGATTTGCAAAAAAAAACTAGGAAAAAATCCGTGGGACAACACGCGTAATAATATTCTATTATATTATCAGCTCTCCCATTTACCATTATGTATTGTTTGTATGATATTATTTGATACTTTTTCATCATTCCATTTAGTTTAGTTTTATGGTCTGTTCCACACCCTGAAATATGACCTCACCTTTCTTGACACATGCTGTATTTCGCTGCATTTTTCCGTTCTGGCAACCTTTCTGTACTTGAAAAACGAATTCATTTCAGTAAATTATAGTCAAACAGCTAAACACTAATATCTACCTAAATATTCAGCTCCTAATTGAAAGCTTTTTTAATTTGCTTGTCTGTTTTGACTTGTACCATACAAAAACTCCCACATTGTCGAATCTTCATTACATGAAGTTGTTTGCTAAGGGCCGAGTAAACAGGGCATGCAATTTGACTGCCCGCACACTTTCATGTTTTTGTACTTGACGTCTATTTAGCCGAGGCACAGCGATGGTCATTACTGATAAGCTGAAATAACATCGTCAAAGCATGGTTAGATTGGTCAGCCCATGTTTTGTTTATAAAACCCTGAATGAACTGTTAAACTCTTGGGCAAAGGCCAAACTGTCTCCATATTCCACTTCTTTCGATGTTGTGATTCTTTTTCCTAAATCATGAGGAAGCCAGTCAAGGCGTCCCGCCTTTTTTTCCTTGGTCTTCCGCGACCCCGTTTCAGGCTCCAATCTTGCATAGTATACGGGCCCCACAGCTTTTCCGTCATCTGTCAGACTGGCCTGCCCTGGCCTATTTTAGTCTTGCAGCTTTATAAGTTATGTCGACCATTTGTGTTCTGGAGCATAGCGTGGTGTTTCATATCTTCTTGTCAATGATTGAATTTACATTAATTTTGACCAAGAATACGGTTTTGGTTTGAAACACTAAAGGTATTTGGAAGAAATGAAGTTCTCAAGCTAGCAAGCAAGGATCCGAAAGACGGTAAATGTGAATTAGCACTTGAGAGAGGCCTTCAGTTTAGGTAATATTCCTGGACATAGGTCTCTCTTAAGTTCAAACTCACCCTATCATTGTAGACTGCTACAATGATACGCTGAGTAAATTGAATGATTGCAAAGAGGCTTAATTATATATATAATGAGGCTCGTTCACAGTCAGTAGTCCAAAACGATTTTTTAGCCTCTCCAAAGGTTATTCGATATACTCTAATATTTTCGTAGAGTGATAACAGCCTCGATAGCAATCTTAATGCATCATCAGCGACTATTTAGCGGTTACAATTCATACCTTAGAATACAGAGCACTTCTGAACCACCATGACACAAAAACCTAATCAAGATTAATTCACCAACGATAACTATAACTTCTGCCCGTCCCTTTCGAACTATCAGCGCAACAACCATCTCCAGTTAACGAGAAAAAGCGTAATAACGTACAAATACACAAACAAACTGACCTATTTCTTATACTCATTCGCGATATTACAGAAACTGGATGGCAAACACATAAATCTATGTTATGCTGTTACTTTTAGTTCAGGAGATAGTGTAGGAAGTTGCAGAAATGAGAATTCGAGTTTTAACTTGGGATTTGTAACTCAAATGTTAGGTAAAGAATTAAAGAAAAGTTTGCAGAAAGTATGAAAGCATTTTATTTTCATAGAAATACATGCATTTCTCCAATTTTGTATCTAATTCAAAACAAAAGCTATAATATATGAAGGTGGTCACTTAGTATGTAAGGTTGGCACGCTGTGCTATGGGGAACCCACAGCACAGTGCTCATTTTCAGTCATCCAGAAAAGACTTACAGAAATCCTATCAGGTTATTAAAAGTTTATATATCGCAAATGTTTACCTAATTATAGGTAATTATTTATCGTGTGGTAAGAGCCTGACCTGGTGTCAGAGTTCTGATGGGCCTCTGACGTGGCTTATAGGTAATCATAATTTTTGGTCAATTCGAAATTTCCTGAACATATCGCGTGTGATTTACGCTTAGTTTTCGAGTTTTACACCTCATGAAGTTGATGACTAATTTTTCTAAACAATATCTTTTGAAAGCTGTCTCATTATCACCAGTCAACCTTTTTACTATGTGTAAGAAATGCTAAAACAAAACACTATCCTACGTATTTAATTAACTAACAAGCTGAGCGTCTTAAACAGTTGATTCAACTGTAAACCGACTAAATCCTCAATATTACAGCACTTAACTATCCAACGCCACAAACGTCAAACTATCGCTAATACCATCTTCGATGGCGTAACTTACAGCGTCACTGTCTCCTGAACTAGTCGTGTTTGGACAGCGAAACTGCATATCGACCGGATGGCTGAGTAATTATGTTGGATGTTTTGCATGCTGAGATAAACAGTTGCTAATACTGAGTGATCTGTTTAGTAGTGTTTAGTGAAAGGTAAACAGAAGTGGAGTGGTGTACTGAACATCGAAATGGCTATGTGCAGAAACGTTGGTGATTCGAATTCGATACTTGCAACTCCAAAACTAAGTTGTTTTGATTTATTATTATTGCAGGATATAATTCAGTAGTATTGAAAGTGTCTATACCGAAAATGGAGAAGATAGTCGTGGATAGAACCACAACTTTTACAGATAAATAAACGTATTCATTTGAACATTCCTAACAGTTTTCTTACAGCATTTAGAAAATACTCCACGAGTAGCGACACAAAACCGCAAGTAAAACGCTAGGCGTTTCGCCAACCATTAATTTTCTAAACTCTCTGCCAGTGTCTGTGTTACTTATCTCCTTTAACACGTCAGCCTTCAAAGCAAGAGTAACAGCCATCGTCTTGGCGCACTCGTTATATTATAGACTACATCCATCGCTTTCGATCAAGCAAGATCTGGTTCAAGAACATGCCCATAATCAGCCTCTAATGCCTTCCCTGCTCTGCCAGGGCCGCGGGACTGTTCGAAAGAGATACCGTGGCTCTGGAACACAAAGGGCAAAGAAGGAACATGGATGGGTTTTAGTCAGTACAAGTCTGACACTCCCTTCCGCTCCGCCCAGAGTGGGGGGGTCATTTGATGATTTCCCATCCGAAAAAAAAAAACAAAAAATGCCTTCACTGCTTGGACACAGTGACAGTTGTCCTCTCTGTAAGACGGTGTATGCTGTTTTGACGGTCTACGGCCAGGCATTCTGGAGCTATTTACTCAGTTTAAACGTTTGTAAACGCACCCACGATACAGGAAAAAATCCTAGTGCGGGGCAACGTCTGAAAAAAAGCAACCATGCGGGCCCAATGTGGGCGATGTCACCTGTCGTCGACAGGTCAGGAGCATGTCCATCAGGCTATCAAAAAGTGTTGTAAAATATCCATGATCCATACACTGCCTACCAAAATCTTGCCACAATTTCTTATAACTTCTCCTTTCTGCATTAAATACAACAAAAAGAATCTTCTATCACAGCTTATCCGTAAAAACAAACTGCCGACACACATAATTCGGCTAACACAAGCCCTGTGACGTGATTGAGGACCATTTTCCTTGAGAAGTCCGACAAAACTTTCTTTCTTGTTAACTCTCAAAGTGGGATTTGTCGCAGATAGAGCCTCCGAACGACACGATAAGGACTGTCTTATCTGCGTCTGATTTAATATTATACTATGTCTGGGTAGGACCCGGAGCTGGATCTGGTTTATCTGATAATATATTTGGCTTTTTTTTTTGCTTGAGTTTTGAAGTAAATAAAGCCTTGAGTTGTTGGTCTTGAAGTGACTCTTATTTTGTGCGTAATTGGCATGTGGATATTTATATATATATATAACAGCTTTGGTTTTTTTTTTGTTATCCTAACGATAACGTGCTGTGATACGTTTTAAAAAAAAAAATAACTCATTAATGTAATTTGGAGACAAGGCTTTTTTTGCTTTACCGTGTTTAGCAACGGAAGTAATCCGCTTCAAGTAGGGTTCGTAAACTAGTAGTTCTTTTATTCCAAAGTTAAGTTCAAGGATCTAAGTTGAGAGACGTTTAAAAGTAAAGTCAAGTAACATATGATTAACCAATCACTTATCATTTTTTTAACATTAAACAGTATTTATGATTCAACCCCATAAATTTCCCAGAGTTCTACGAGAAACAAGTGTCACCAATGTAAAAGTAGATTCGTCTAAACTAGAAATAAATGACTCCACATAATACCCACACAGCCAAACTCCACCTTAACCGAGTCAAACACCATTCCCCATGATAAAATTATATATATATAATATATATTTTATTTTATTATTATTTTTATATATTTATTTTGTACCCTATCACAATGTTTTCTTATTTAACCCAAAGGTTGACTGGTAGAGAATGCCTTGTGGCATTAAGTCCGCCTATGTATCACTATTGTACATGAAGTTTAAATTAATAAATAAAAAAGTCACCCGTTTTCCAAAGTGTGTCCACTACGGAAACCGATTGAACCGAGATACTCCAGACCCTTAATTCTCATTCGAGACTGACAAGTGTCCACTAAATGAATAATGAAAACGTAAATGGAGGCAACGGACATGTAAAATTGACAGACGGATGCTGGTCGCGTCCGAGAATTTACAAGTGGGAAAATGTTTGGGCTGTGCTGAATTTTCGACTCTTTTAGTATCTGATTCTGCTGCGTAACACCGTACTTGTTTTCGGAAAAGGTAGGCAGAGTGTAGGAGGCCTTCATTGCACCAAGCAAAATGATGATAAACTTTTAAGCTTATTGACATTAGTAGGGAACACGAGCTGTATTAGTCAGCCCTACCGTAATACCTTCAGCTGAATCACGTCCACCGCTAGACATAGGCCTCCACCAAAGATCGCTATAACCGATCCTTCGCTTTTCTCATCCAGCGGACTCCTGGAAACTTCACCAGGTAGGTACCTGCAAACTTCACCAGGTAGTAGTACCTGGTGAAGTTTGCAGGGGTAAATCTCACCTTAATCTAAGTATTTTCAGTTATAAGTAGATGAGGCTGACTCAGTATGCAGGAAGCACACGAAATGAGGTGGAGTATAATTATTCTGCAAATAGCTAAACAATGACATCGTGTGTGGTTTACACTTTTTTAACTTGCCTAGTCAAATCTAAATTTTGCACACACCTTTGGTTCTGGTGACAATACATTTTTATGATTGACATGACTTGATCCTGCAGCCAGGATTGCCACCACACGAGATAACTTCTCAATGGTTAATAGCATGGTCATCTAATTTAATTTTAATAAAAGCTCGTTTTTCTTTTTAAAAGTTTAATTTAATTTGAAATTCAATGTTATTTATTTTTCACTATTGGTGAAAGCTTTCTAAGTTAAACTAATCATTACAGTGTACCCTTTTACAAGCGTGGTGTTATGTTACATCTCGACTAAACGTGACGAGAAAAACCACTTTTTCACACCTTCTACCCACTGACCTCAAAATGAAACAATTCCATTCGTACCCTGTCAACGGATCCACACTTTCTAGTACAAAAACCGAAAAAACAAATTCTAACACTAAATTGAAAAACGCACGGAACGTTCAAACGGCCGTGTTTCGTTGACAGTCGGGGAAAAAAGTGCTTTGTGTGTTCGTCAGTCAGAAACATAAAGAGATGTTGATGTGGGTTCTCTGTGAACAGAGCCGAGTTTTTTATTGATTTCGACTGTACGTGACTTGTACTGTTGTGTCTTAATGCCTGGCGTTAAGTAGATCTGGTGAAGATTTATTTGAAGGTGCGGTAAAAACAAAAGGAAAAACCAAATTAACACAATGATTTTGTTAATTTAATTTTTCTTTTTAACTTTTTACGCAAGAATTGTAATGTAAATTTTGTAGCTTATTTACTAAAAAATCGATTAATTTGAACTATAATTTTAAATTAAACATCTTAATCATATAGCTTATTACTCAAAATATTACATTATAGACATCTTCTTGCTAATAATTTTTTTTAAATAACAAGACTTTTATCCCAAACTCATTGTAAAATATTGCACTACTGTTTTAAAAACGTTGACTTACACATTACGTCGTAAATACAGAAATGAGTATGTCAGCACCAGTGTTTGAGTTTCCCGAGAACCGGTATTTTTCAAATTACCGAACATTTTCGGTTTTACTGACGTTTATTACGCTTTCAACTCCACGTGAATGTAATTGTTTTTATTTATTATCAGACCCGGCGTAATTTTGCGCAATTAATGGCGATATCAGATGAAACCCGAACGTGGTTTATTTGCTGTGATGTTGTTAAATATATATAAATATTTTATGCCACCATGTAACTGATCTTCATCAATGATTTTTCCATTGAAACCTTTTCATCTTGTATTTTCTGTTTTTTTTTTTTATTATTTTTAATGTGAGTGCCTGATTGACTGGCCGGAGAAGGTAAATCATAAGGAAGATTGGAAAGTTTTGATTTATGATTACCATGCATCGATAAGAAGATGAATCTTACTCTCACTATAATAAATGCGAAAATTTGTGGTGATGGATGGTTTGTTACTCTTTCACGCAAAAACTATTGAACAGATTTGGAGGGAATTTAGCACACAGATAGCCTGGATTAACACAAAGGGTACTTTATCCTGGTCGAACTCCACGCGGGCGAAGTCGCGGGCATAAGTTAGTCTTTTATATCTTTATTTTTTGTGAACTACTTATCTTTTGCTCAGTTTTACTTATTCATCATTAATTTGTGACGAAGCAGAAGTACTACATTAATAAAACCAATCTACATTGTTCAAAGTAATCAAAATCAAGAATCATAAAATGTCCAATATTTCATTGTCTAACTTACTTTATCTTCTAGTATGAAATTTGAACCTTCTTCTAATTAATATAAAGGTGATTTCGTTCTCAAGCCCCTTATAATTAATAGAGGGTCAAAACTTTGGCCACTTTGCGACATTTTCGTTGAGAATTGACGATTGTACTTGTCTCAAAAATTAATGTGACCTATAAGAATTATGGAATTATGGAATGCAATAAAGTATTGAGTATTGAGTATTGAGTATTGAAGAAATATTCGTATGGAGTGAGGATTGAGTTGATAGCGATTTTGATCTTTGTTTAAAGGCATCAGAGATCATTCAATTATTTGTTAATTAACTCGCAGCCTCGCTCCAGTGAACGTCGGAAATCATCGCACAGGATCGTGCTACGGGGATTAAAGTATTCAATGTTCTAACCGAGGTTGTGGTCTATCTGTGTGTTGAATTTCACCGAAATCTGGCCAGAAGTTAAGGCGTAATAAGGTTACAAACAGACAGCAGAAAGACAACAAAGACGCTTGGGGATGGCTTATATCCAACAATAAACATCTTTCAGATGTTATGCTGATGGTGATGAAGAAATGACATCACTTCGAATTTCTAAATGATATTGTAAAAGATGAGAAATTGAAAAGTTTTATATGAAAGTTTTGGTGATAGAATAAACTAAAAATAATCTTTTGGTGAAGTCAGATCTAAGAATATAAGATATAAGGCTTGCTTTTGGTCACTTTTTCATTTGATTTCAAGGTACTACCTAATAATCCTTCCAATCGTTTTCGGCCTTTGCGGTCAATCTTAGCGAAGACTAGCCACCGATGCGGGAGATATCATACAATATTGCACAAGTGTGCGCAATCACAGGTCAGACCTGCTCTCTTCAGTCACTTTCGATGTCAATGTTTTCGGTGTTAAAGGCACCCCGCAAAACGCAATACAAGTCTATTTTCCGTGTTTTCCAACAATTTCTTACCAAGTGGTACAATGTTGAGATCTGCTAAAATATTTGTTGTAAAACGGTATTGCAACCTCTTCAAAGTTAATTGTTTCATTCATCATCCTTTACCTAATCTCTTGGGTCTATTCCTCTTGCGGCTTGCGTTGTTGTTTGTATCTTTTTCATAACTTGGACCATTAAAATTTCTAAGTCGCCAGAGAACCCAAGAGTTTCGGTGGATTAAGATAATTAAAATACTTGATGGCAAAGTTACGCTCCCGCTGCCGAGATTAACGGAAACATGTATTTTTTATCATCCACCATTAAAATTTGAGTGGATAATATTTTTGGGAATAGTAAAACTGCTCTTCTTGATTAATATTGGCCTGTTAATATTAGGGTTGGAGATGAAAAAGGTGGTTTTAACGAATGAAATATTATGATGCTGCTCTAAGAGGTTAACAGACATTCAAACAGTTTCAATGAATATTTCAGTGTTATAAGCATAAAACTTTGTAATTTAATCATAAAAGTTATAATACAAGTAGTAATATAAATTAAATATACATACTTTTACACAACATCATAACATAACGCCTGTAATCCTCAAAGGGCTGTGCAGAGGTATAGGTACCTATAGTATATTTTTGTTTGTTGTGTGCACTTGTGGCATGTGCCAAATAAATGTGTTTTCTTTCTTTCTTTCTTTACCCACACCAGCATTTCGTTCAGTTATTTATGAATTCCGTGTAATAGAGGGCAAGCCTACTGCTATCAACTAGACACAAATCCAGACTTCAGGCTTCTAGAACAAAGTATGACGTAGGTATTCTCAGAAAATTGACTTTTGTTAGAACCAATGAAAAAAGGTCTTTGTATTCAATCGACCTGAGGTAACTCCACTGAGTGTAAAATTGAGTTTATCTCAGTAATCCAACACTTCGTAAGTAGGTACCGTATTTCTTTTGACTTAAAAAGCAACTACACAACTCAGCGGATTGGAAACAACTGAAACAAGAAACAAATGCAGACGAAGCGAAAGGGTCGGGTGGGTCGAATTCGGACACAAAGTGACGTAATGAATACGTCCTTCCTAAGTGGTAGGTGACGAGACAAGGGTCATGGAGGTCAACACGTATTGATAATAGTACAAGGCAAGGGTTTGAGTGAAAATGGGACTGAGATGCTTCACTTGAGTTTGACATTGAGTGAACTTTGGACATTGCTTTGTTCAGCTCAGAGACCTTCATCTCTGTCACTCGGATGGCTCTTGTAAGGTAATAAACTATACTCAACATTACTTACCGGCCTGTTACCTAATATACAGGGTGATAAGTGAAACAAAGGACATACTTTACAGCAGTGAAGTACTCAAGAAAATAAAGAACTTTTCTAAATTACAAACTCTGAAATTCTAAAAAAAATAACTGTTTGTCAAATTATGCGAATATAAATGTATGGAACAGCTGATTTTTGTCGTAGGTCCCACAGGAAAAGTTATTAATTGTCATTGGTAAAATAAGTCCCTGGCTTAACCTAACACTATAATTATGGTAGATAATTATATTCAGAAATAAATTATATTTATACGCGTAGAAAAACTCTTTTTACAGCTCAATGTTTCATTTATTTTCGCTCAAGCACAGCAAATTACTTTTCCCAACTGAATTGTCTTTGAAAATGACATTAACAGTAGTTAAGCGTTTAATTGCTTTACCGATACAGTTGTATTACGTAGTTTTAAAGTTCAAAATCCGATGTAAGAAAAGTACGTTATTGACTTTTTAATAACATAAACATCACGCCTGTAATCCCAGAGGTGACCACTGACTCACATTTGGTGTACCTAATAGTACACCCACATTTGGTGTACCTAATAGTACACCCACATTTGGTGTACCTAATAGTACACCCACATTTGGTGTACCTAATAGTACACCCACATTTCGCCAGTTTGTTTCAAGTCCCATGTAGTAGACATGACCATATGATATGATGTGACTTTTTCAATTAATTTAATAAAATTAATAATTTAATTTAGAAAAAAAAATACATTTAAGCTTCACAAAAACAATTTTCAAATAAAAATGAGCATTTCAGACAAAAGTGAATCGTTGGTACCTGTACTAATGATTAAAAATCATTGTATCACAGACAACAGATGCGATATTTTAGCCAAATGTGGAGTACATTAGATCTGTATCGTTATGGCAGCATTGGGAGTTAGTACACAATTTGAAAGTAGATACAATTCAAACACAATGTAAACAAAAATGAATTTAAGCTATAGACAACGCATAGCTTTTTTTTTTTTTTTTTTGGATGGGAAATCATCAAATTCCCCCCCCCCCCCCCCCCCCGACTCTGGGCGGAGCGGAAGGGAGTGTCAGACTTGTACTGACTAAAACCCATCCATGTTCCTTCCCTGCCCTTTGCGTTCCAGGGCCACGGTGTCTCTTTCGAACAGTCCCGCAGCTCTGGCAGGCATCGGCCCATGCGGACCCCTACTCGGTTGCTGACATCTCTTTGAGGCGCGCGTGGAACATGAACGCGCCGTCGACACGGCCTGTCGTCATAAGACGGCCGGACGGCGAGCTAGCCCATAACTCGCCGTCCACAGGCCCGCGCCTACGGTGGCCGGGAGCCACCACGTGACCCCCGACGGCCAGGGCGTCTCCCGCGGCGGACAACGCATAGCTTAATTAGTAATTGAATGTATTTACGATTTTTGTTAAGTAAATTATTATTCAGATGTATTTAAATTGTGGAAACCATACCATATCTTATGATAACCACCGTCAACCCGTTCATTTCTAAAAATAAACAACAAAAACACACAAAAATCTCGAACGGGCTTTCACTACGAGTTCCCTTTAAACACTTGGGCGGCTAAATCGAATTTGTCAAAGTTTCTCATCGTGAAACGTTATCAATCAAAAACACTGAAACTAACTTACGAAGAGACAATTTTCTCTAGATTTCACAGGAAATTATTAATAAATCCTCCTGCGAGTTGTGGCGGTAAATATTTATAAGGGAAATTGGAAGTTGCAAACAGAATTATGTTGCCAATGATTAGCTGGTATAAATCCATTGGTAAGTATAGTATCTTTATATGTATTCGCTTTTAAATAAATGCGGTAGCTAATTTAACTTAGTAAGAGTATTTTGAAAGCAGAGTCTCTTGTAAATAAAAAAAAAATGTAAATGGCAGGGTGTCTTGCATTTTGACACCTCCAAAAAACATACAAAAACGCAACGTTTTGGCGTTGTCATTTTACCCGACTACCAAGGAAGGGTTATGTTTTTCGCGCGTATGTTGTATGTATTTTTGTAAATTTCTTTATTACCTCGTATGTTCCAAATGGCTGGACGGATTTCGACTATTAAAATATCATTAGATTCGTCTCAAAAATCTCGTCTATGTTCGTCAAAAATAATTTACATAAATTTGCTCGAGTAACTAGTCAGCGCCATTGTGATCGGTTACAAACAGGTGGGTCTAGAACTGCGCTGTATGGAAATAGTATCTTTGTAATGGCACCAAGGGTCTATAATAAATTACCAAAATGTATAAGGAGTGAAGATAATGTCCGCAAATTCAAAACTAAATTGTATTTATTTTATTAGATAAGACGTACTACTCCATAGAGGAATTTTTAAATGATAAAATATGACATTACTAACCTTTTAATACAATTTACCTTTGACATGCATGTAACAATAAATTGTAATTGATTAATTGCCTAATAATAGTACTATTAATTGGCATTATTTACAATATGATAAAGTGAAATACTGTTCGTTTTTTGATTTAATTGACATTATTTACTCGAACTTGACTTTTTATTGTATAAATTCAGACTTGTTACTAAAAATTAATAGATTTGTACACCAATTGCATTGGTAGGACATAGAGCTCGACTAAATTGTATACATAAGACCTTTATTGTATTACCTATGTTCACAAATAAAGTTTGATTGATTGCTTGATTGAAAACAACATGGCAGATTTTTGGCGCTAAATTTGTAAGTCGTTAATATTTTTTTTAACCAAACATATCGAGTAGGATATCAAAATGAAGGAAATTAAAAGGAGATTACAAATATGTATATAGGTACATATTACAATTTGTAGTCGGGGTTTTTGATTCTTTTAATTAAATGTTACTTGTTTGTTTGTTTTTACCATGCTTTTAAGTATTCATTCCGTATTTGAGGACAGGTTTAAGTGATGAATCATCATCATCATTGACCTGCCCGTATCCCAATTTATTCGGGGTCGGCGCAGCATGTCTCCTTCTTCCATACTCCTCTATTACTTGTCAGTTCATCAGACACCTCCTTTCTTGCCATATCATCCTTCACGCTTTCCATCCATCGTTTCTTTGGTCTTCCTCTACTCTTAAACTCATCCACATTCAAGTCTTGATGAATGCGACTAAATATTTTATAACTCTTCACCTAAAAACTTAGGTACGCGTTTCATCTTCCTCTCATTCATAACAGTATGACTCGAATTACGATATCTAGGTAAATTTTCAGTACCCACAAACTTGAAATACAGCACAAACTACCGAAGATCTTAGCTTCGAAATCAACATTAAAGCGTCAACTCCTAACTTGAAGAGATAACGATAGTTCTGCCTGTCCCACTTAGTACAGTAAATAGGGCGCGATAAGTGTTAGGAACTTACTTTGAGAACCAAGATTTGTGCTGGATATGTTTGATTAATAATTTAGGCTTTTTGGTTTCTGTTTTGTGTCTTTTGACTGGTCTTACTTTGCTGTGCTTATACAGTGTATAACAAGAAGGGTATAGTGATATTAAAGGGTGTGCTACAAACAATCAATCTGACTATACCCTTTTTGTCACACCCTGTAGTACTACAAAAATTGTTTGGCACTCAAATGACATTGACAAGGAGACGCTAATGGTAAGCATGTTGTAAAATTTATTGAAAAACAAGATGGCCGTATTACATCTGCTAATAGATCATTGTATTGCATTATGTCATGATTGTCATCTCCCTGCAGTCACAGTATTGTTTGAAAATAAATATTAATAATATTTTATTTCACATAGGCCTCGATGGGCACTTATAAAACGGCGACAAAAAGGTGCACGGTTCGGGTTGGTCGTTTCCTATGGAGAAGAACCGGCAAAAAACTCCATGGTAACTCTTTTCAAATCATTTGTTATTATAATATTATCATGGATACAGCATTATTGTACTTAAGTATGGGGGGACGATTCTGGTTGACGTTTCTGGTTGAGTATTCTGTTTACAAGAATTTTGAGGGTGGATTTTTATAACGCCTCCTGATCAATGTGTGTTTGTATTCAGAAGACAATAAATAATAGAGATGGACTAATATGCTCTGTACATCATCTGCCTAGTTTTTGTGCTCTCAATGATTCATTAACAGACACACTTCATAGTGTACAGTAGTCTACTGCTAGACAAAGGCATCTCCAATCAAACGCCGCAAATTGATTGCTGCAAAGATCGTCGCTGTAACAAGCCTGAGGAACGAAAAATACTAAAAAGATTGAGAAATTTAAAACAAAATAAAATCAAAATTTCACCGTACATACCTTTAATAATATCAGAGAACAACCACCAGATACTTACTAAGGGCTTCCTTAAATAAACATAGCCTGAAGTACCCACGGTTCAAGTTTTATAGCTCCCTGCATAACAACACAGAATAAATTAATTATTACCTGTTCGCTTGCGTAATTTCATGGCTTCAAGTTTATTTAGGACTTAAGGGACGTTTTTACTGTGTAAGGCACACAGCTCAACATTAAACATTTTGTAATTTGGTTTTTGTTATACTTTTTAGGATAGGTTTTGATGATGAAGGTGGGTTTGGAAAATTAATTGGGATAGCTTTAAATTCTCATGATACGGGTAGAGGACTGCTGAGATGACAGCTTTTTAGAAATAGTCTTGTTTCGCCGATGTTTATAATACTGAGAGGAAGGATAGACGAATGATGAGTTAAAAAATCTCAAGCTTACATTTTGTACTGAAGACACCATTGAAGATAAAGCATACCATCACCCCTGTAATCCTGAAGGTTGAAGATGTAACCCCTATGGTACGCCCACATTACGTGGAAAGTCGGACATAGTATTATTAGGCTTTTTCAGCCAGGAATCTTTCAGTAGTAGCTCGGAGTCTGAATTGAAGTCCAGTTGCCAATAGGCTCGCCCCCTGTTACATGGGACTTAAGGATAGACTCTGGAAGCAAAGACTACGTGAATAAATTCAATAGACGATAGTGCCATCCAAAATGAAACCATAACTCTGTCTTTACTGCTGTTTTGATATGGAAAGAAAAATTCGAGTGCGAGCACGGTTTGAACCTGCGACCTTGCGACTCCGCTGTAGTTCCCTACGCAGGGTTTGCGTATAAAAATATTAAAAAATCTGTCTTTACTGTCGCCCAGTCGGGTCATAACTCAGAAAACGGTTTCCAAAGTAATGATTGTGTGTAGCCACATTCCGTCACATGCTGATAGACAATGACTGTTCACCAACATAACAGGTAGCCATTATCAGGTTGACGGCTAATTCCATACTAGATGGAGAACTTATGAATTCCGTTCGTGTAGAAAGACATGCAACTATAAACAATAATAAAACAATGGTATACATTATGGTTGGTTGACTGACGTCGATATTGTTGACATTAACGAATGCAACTAGTATAAAGAACTTGAACTCAAAAGTTGAAAAGAAGAAGAAGAAGTTGAAGGTAAGGCTAGCAATTGACAAAACGACAATAAAATTTGCTGCAATTCTGACGTGTGTTTAGGTTAAACATAGAGAACAACCTAAAAAGACGCTGACAAGAGAACAGACGAATGGATGAATTAAAAGATGATCGATTTTTTTAGTAATGAAAATAATTTTACGACGACGGTCTAATAGAAATTTTAATATTGTATGAAACAGACGTGCTGTGACGACTCTAGCAGGTAAATTAGGATAATTATGGAATAATGGTGATTTTATAGATATTGTCTTCTTGTCTATATTATAATGAATTCTAATGATGACATACATAACATAACATCACGCCTGTAATCCTCGAAGGGCTAGGCAGAGGTGTACTTTATAGTACACCCACATTTCACCAGTTATGTTTAAGTCCCATGTAATAGGCGGCGAGCCTGTTGCCATCAACCGGGCATGAATCCAGACTCCGTGGCGGCTACTGAGAAATTCCTGATGGATAACCCAATAAAACTTTACTCGACCCGGGAATCAGACCTAGGACCTCATGCCCAGCAGTAGCGCTTGCGACCACTAGCCCAACGAGGCAGTCCATTATATTCTCCCTTTTGGGGTAAACTTATTTCGCCTTCATTCTCAAGTCCCATACACAATAACATTAATTGACATAAATCTCAAAAGTTATGTCCAAAATCATTTGAAATGTGTAAAACTTCGCCAATATCCGCGTCTTGCGTGATGTAGGGGCGAACTTGCACATAAAATGTTTCTATTCGCTAATAAACAAGCTTGGTTCAGTTCATTTGTCAGTGGTGCCACGGCATCAGTTTTGGTATGGTACGAGTTACGAGCTTTCATTTAGCTGGAATGGATAGTTGGTCGCGCCTTTTCTTGTACTTTTATGCCATAGAGTGGTAAACAAGCACTTGGTCCATCTGATGTTATCTGGGGGCCTAAAATGACTGCTTTAACAGAATCGAAGAATTTTAACGTTCATCTTATTATCCTATTAAGATTCTGCTAAAGTGGCCGTTTTAGCTCCCCTGATCAGCGCCACATACGGACCCGCACTACCAGGCAGAGATACCACGAGTGTTAATGTACTATATATATTCTAATTTTTTTTTAAGCTGTCCACGTCTTAGCTAAGTGGAAAAAGATTCCTTCTTAGGAGGAAACCCATTACATATTTGCAGGAACAATCGTGTAATTGAGTATTCTGACACGATGATTTAGGTATCTACAATGTATGGGTGGATTTTCTTTGGTAGAGTGAAGATTTTGAGAAGCACGAAGGTAAGATGATGTTGAACAGCTCTTCAGTGCTCCCCCTGTTGAAGTATTTATAAAGCGTTGGTGCAGGTTCAGTGGAGGAGGGAGGAGCTCGTGGCTAAATAATAACAGCCGCTCGGGTCGATCTTCAGGTTAAGCCGTGCTTGCCTAGGTTGGTCTGTGGATGGGTGACCACCCATTACTTACCGAGTTTCCTCCGTGCCTCGGAAAGCACGTTAAGCCGTTGGTCCCGGGTGTCATTTGTAGATCTTTGACAGTCGTTAGGTAGTCAGTGGCCCGAAAAGTCTGACAACCAGTCTTTCCAAGGGGTACCGTATTACCCAGTATTAACTGGGTTGTGGAGGTCAGATAGGCAGTCGCTCCATGTAAAGTACTGGTATTCAGCTGCATCCGGTTCGACTGGAAGCCGACCCCAACATAGTTGGGAAAAGGCTAGGCAGATGATGATGATGGTGCAGGTTCAGTGGCGTAAGCTAGAGCTATCACAGATACGAAAACAAGAGTCTTGGAGTAGTTAATTCTATAACAAAAATAAATAAATTGGTTGAGGCTTTTTAATCTGTTTTGTATGTTATTCTTGAATTCGTTTATTTTTTTCTCCATTTTAATCTTTTAAAGAATTACTCGTAATATATTTATGAAAAAAGATGGAATTCAAATATTGACACTGTTCTAGAACAAGAGGCCACTCAAATGAATAAACTTGACCAATATTCATATTCCTATAATATAAATTAACATTTTGGACCATTACCATTTCAGCAGGCACATAGGGAATTTACCAAAACGTACAACAATTTCAATTGTCATTAACATAGTCTGAAAGCTATAAAACCCGATCCTATCAGTTTAAGTTCTAATCTTGTAACTTGTACCATGCAATAAACAGAACGGTGCGGTCTTGGTCGCGTATGTGCAAAT
Organism: Noctua janthe; assembly: GCA_910589295.1. NCBI lineage: Eukaryota > Metazoa > Arthropoda > Insecta > Lepidoptera > Noctuidae > Noctua > Noctua janthe. The sequence continues at coordinate 1,640,375 of OU342556.1, read as the reverse complement.
TACACTCGAAAATTTATTAGAACATTTCGTTTCAAAATTATTGTTGGTGTTTTTGGTTTCAACGATAATGTAAAGTCGGGGCAAATAATTGTTAAGCAACTTGTTTAATAACTTAAATAGTCCGTTTAAGTATAGAAGTCATAACTGACCATCTTTGATAGTTGTATAAAATGGTTTTAGCACGGCAAAGGGACACGATTATAATAATTATTGTCTTCTTTTTTCTTATCTTTGTGAGTGTGAGAACGTTGTAGGCCATGTAAATTCATAATTGCATCGATTTCTGGGCAGATGTCGCCAAAGACCTTGAAAATCGGCATTCTCTGGAGGAGGTCCCGAAAAGGGGATCAATTAGCGTAATCAATATTATTATTAACTTACATACGTTACCATAATTTTCTATAATAATGTCATGATTGTATAATTTATAATATTGCATGTTTATATAAATTTAATGTGGATTATTTAATTTAAATTATTTTGTTATAATTTTTGATCTGTCAACTGATAATTTTCATGAATGTTATCACTAAAAATTGAATTTTTATATATATTTATGTAAAGAACACATAAATTCAATTCTAATTTCGCATGACTGATTAAATGTATTTTAATAACTTGTGGAATTAAAAGGCTTTTTTTAATTTCTTTTATCCTTATCTTGGTGAATGTGAGAACGTTGTTGGCCATGTAGATTCAAGATTGCATCGATTTCTTAAGTTTTCCTATCTTATTTTAAGTTTTTGTGAAGTAAGTTACCCACTTGTTGTCGGCCTGCGCTATCCTATCATACAAGACTTAAGTATTAAAACAGTAACATGATAACATTTTTAAAACAAAATATGTTTTTAAACCATGGAGTTTCTTGCCGATTTTTCTTCAAAGAAAACGACCAACCCGAAGCATGCACCTAGATTTCATCATCATTCATCATGAGCCTACAACAGTCCATTGCTGGACATAGCCCTCTTAATTCTCACGCCACTTAACTCGATTCTCGACATCTCTCATCTAGTTGCTACCAGCCATCCTGCGCAGATCGTCGCTCCACCGAGCCTGAGGGCACGATTGCCAATTCACGGTCTCCACCCAAGAACACGTCTAGACGTCTAACGTAACGGTCATCGGTTCCACTTCTACTATGGCCGACATCTTACTTATTCTGTGAGCTATGTTGACAACTCTGGTTCTCTGTCGGATAGCCTCGTTCCGGAAGCGATCCCTCAGAGAGACTCCAAGCATAGACCGTCCCATAGCTCGCTGACCTTAAATTTATGAACCAACCGTACTGTGAGTATCCGTAGTAGCTTTATGTGAAATAAAATATTTTAAATTTAAGCTTTACAATTGAAGGGTACAGGCAAAGATCAGGGAATGTCCCAATGAATCGATTATGAGAAAAAAGTAAATTAAAGTTTAAAAGTTCCCAGTTCTTTTCGCTTTGGTCATAGATAATAACGTATTTTTAGCGACATCTGTTGAATATTTATAAAAACTAGTGATTGGCAATGCAATTACCATGGATATAGATTGGTTACCAGTACAAAAGGGTATGTCCTAATGAATCGATTATGAGAAAAAAGTAAATTAAAGTTTAGAAGTTCCCAGTTCTTTTCGCTTTGGGCATAGATAAAAACGTAGTTTTAACGACATCTGTTGAGTACTTGTAAAAACTAGTGATTGGGAATGCAATTACCATAGATATAGATTGATTACCAGTACAAAAAAAATATTTTCAGAAAGTGTGACATTCCCTGTTCTTTGCCTGTACCCTTCAATTATTTCCTCTGACGTTACATCAAAAACCAGATGAGAGTTCTACAGTTGTATTTATGTAGTTCATTATCAAGTTGTAGTGATGTTTAATTGAGTAATTCTGTTCTGTGGTTAGCATTTAGGGAACTATCGTAGCATTAATGGGTAGCGATGCTTTTGAAATGTTAATTTGTAATTTAAATGTGATGATTGATTAGCTATCATAGTGTTAACGCAAATTGAATTAGAGCTGTTTGTTGATATACGCAAATTGTTATTGCTCTGTGTATAAGGGGACTTATGTGTTGGGCATAGATTTGATTATGTAATGTGTAATTTAGATTTCAGATCCGTGATTGCTGTTTAGAAAATTATAGGGGAAAATAGTGTTGAAGTAAGGCTTTTGTCATGCTAGTTTGTAATTCAAATGATACTGTCTAATAATTAAGTACTCAGATTGTAACGTATTAATTATTTGAAATTGGTAATGGATTCAGATTCCTGGGTTGCCAAATCTCACCAACATTTTCAATGAGAACTTATTATTATGTCCTCTCTCAAATAAAATTACTTAGATTCAGTTAACACTTGGAACCAGGACAGATTCATGTCACACTAGTGTGATGTCGACTTTAAGTTTATTGCACTAGCGTGATGTCGCGCTTCAATTTGTCGCACAAGCGTGCTTTCAAACAATGGTGAGTCGCAGTAGAATTTTGTCGCAAACCTACATTCAGTTAACACTTGGAACTAAGACAGATTCAAGTCGCACTAGTGTGATGTCGAGCTTCAATTTGTCGCACAAGCGTGCTTTCGAACTATGAGTCGCATTCTGTTTGTCGAGCTCACACAGTGACTCTCGTAAAATAGCATGATCAGTCTATGTACAAAGTCCCCACTGGTGGGACACAGGCCTTTTCTTTGTCCAGACTCAACGTGGGTTGGTGTTTGTCACATGTATTCGAATTACTGAGTCTAGCACATGCCAATTTCCTTACCGTTTTGAGAGCAGTGCAGGTGATAAAATAAATAACCTAGATAAATGCATTTCTTGTGCTAATTTGCAATTAAAATATTTCTACCTAATCATCAGCTACGTATTCAGATTGTTACGTATTCATTAAAATGATTTAAGTGGATTTTTAGTGGACCTAGTAAAATAAAACAGGTGTGCAATTATTTAGCTAGTTATCTCTTGGAGCTTAACTACTAAGCTTTAACGCTATACATGGTTAGGCATTAAAGCGGAGCGGATCGGAGCGGAGCGAAGATGTAAAAGATTCGACCAATCACAGGAGAGACAGAATTTGATGGAAACTGGGTCTAACATCTCGCATGTAACCTCTGAAGGGTAAGCCAGTGGTGTACACCCACATGTCACCAGTTATGTAATAGGGGTCGAGCCTATTACCATATTACGACAATTAGTATTTCACTCGTTTAAAATAATTCACAGCAACCACAAACTAAATCCTCTAAGCAAATGAAATCCAGCAAAATTATAATTCCAGCAGCTTTTAGAATGTTTTTTGCTGGATCTAAAGTTCAGAAGTGACTGTACAGGCTTAATCTAGAATTAATTGCTAAGCGTTTGTGTTTAGTGCAAACGCAATTAAAGAGGCCGCATGCCCCGCATAATTGCGGAAGTAGGGATGTGCTGGGAGGTTAGGAGGTTTGTCGATATTTATAATCGATTGTTACGAGTTTATTTATGTTGTATTTATTATTTACGGTTACAATAATAATCACTAACATTATCATTAATACTAGAAACAGGATCTTCACCTTGTTTACTGATTGTAACTTCAGTTTATCCGTGATCATGGTGCTTGCAACAGCGCCGAAATATCGGGAACTCAAAACAATTAGTAAACATGATTCCGTTCCTAATGTTAAAAATAATATCATATTATTCAGTTGAGGTCGTCTCACGGTCTAACCGGACGCAAATGAATATGGAGTGACTCGGCAGTTTTGAAGGATATAAGGCATCTGACCCAAAAATACAGGTTTTCGGATTTTCGGGCCTCACCGGAACATTTGCCGTAACGACTGACTACAACATTAAATGACAGCCGGGGCCAGTGGTTTAACGTGCTTTCCTAGGCACGAAGGGCTATCGATGGAATGGATGTCAGCGGCTTCTATTATTAAACCCCGAGACCTTTACAACACATTCTCATCTCTCGACTGTCGACAAGCACGCGAAACTTTTGTGACACTAATACATGAAATCTATAAAATTCTCCATAATATTATAGTCTTCGATAAAGCACTATTTCTATTACAGAAGCTCACTTGTAAGCTAAGAAATGATGCATTAAAAATTACGCTTAATGCTAAATGATTTGAATCTTTGAACATAAAACATACGCTATCTATTTCGGATATTAATATCAAGCGGATACTGTGTCACATCACTACGTGGCAGCGAATATCCGCCCGCTCCTGTTTGCTCGCAGAGTGTTTTATTTTTTAATTCAGTGCTCCTTAAATATGTTATTATGTGGTTTATTATCTTAGTTTTTAATTTATTTATATTAATTGCTTTTGTGTTTACAGGGAAAAGTAATTTTCAAGCTTGAATTTTCTTTTTAATTGTTCTTGAGGCATCCTACTCGTAGCAAATTAAAATTATAAATATGGAACTTGCTTCTGGCTGGTCTTCGGAGTAATCATTACATTGAGTCTATATAGGCAGGTCACTTCCCTGATGGGCAGATACAGGAATGTGGCGTATCAACGGTTCGCCGGTTTTATTAGAGTCCCGTGTAATATGGTAGGAGCCTATTGTCATAAACTGTGAACAAATCTAGATTGCCTACTTTTAAAGATTTTTATAAGCGATGAATTCACAATCAAATAATCAAAAACATGTTAACCAACCTGAAGATCGTCCCCCGATGTCACGCTCTGCAGTAGCAGTGCCAACTACTAGACCAACAGAGCAGCTAGATCTAAATAACTAATTTAAGAATACTGAAAATGAGTTTGTACGTTTGTCACGCCTGTAGGGCTGGACGTATTTTAATGAAATTTGGCAGACAGATAGACCATGACTTGTGTGAGGACACAAGGTCTTTGCTTTTTGATCGTTGGTGTAGTGGTCGCAAGTGCGTAGTCGCTGAGCATGAGGTCCTGGGTTCAAATCCCAGGTCGGGCCCAGTGTTATTGGGTTTTTCCATCAGTAATTTCTCAGTAGCAGCCACGGAGTCTGGATTTGTGCCCAGTTAAGGGCAATAGGCTCGCCCCATATTACATGATACTTAACATACCTGGCGAAATGTGGGTGTACTATTAGGTACACCTCTGCCTAACCCTTCGGAGATTACAGCATGATGCTGATTTATGCTGTTTTATGTTTTTTGCTGTGTGTAAACCAATTTAAAATCACTTGATGTTGTGTAGCGTCTGACATCTTAATATTTGTACGCCGTCCAGGCAAAACATGACTGTCATTATTATTACTCGATGTAACATCTTGCATGCTATGTGTGTGTACTCATGTTTTGAACAAATAAAATGATCTCTATCTGTCTCTCTCTATCTATCTCTATCTCTATGGTATTTTGAGTTTTCATGCCGGTAGTAAGTTCCTGTGGGACAGTTTTAACGCAGCTGAAGCTACGTGGGAAAACCATTTATAAAGTAAACAGTAAGTAAAATAATGATTCAATATATAAAGGCCTGAGCTACCTATCGAATATTTACATCTAAACTTATGGGTATGATGCAGCTTGCAGGTACAATGAGCATTTACCCGTCGGCATGGCTGCCACTCCCAAGTCCCACGAGAAATAAGACGAAGAGCAGATGTAGTACAGTGTACATAGTATTACTTCGACCGTGTTTGTTCCGTATTGGTTATTTGAAAAGTTTGGCCAACGCTCTATGAAAACGTATGTCCGAAACGTGGAAATTCTAAACTTTTAGATACAACTTTAATGTTACCGTCATGCCGTAAACTTTTGCCGCGTAAATGTGAAATTACACTAGGTTGTTTACTAGAATTTTGTACAAAAACAATTGAAGAAAATATACAGAAAGAGCTGGTGTTACTTGCCACACCCAGTAACTAGCACTGAGGGGCTAGAAGTAAGAGTAACGTTATGGGCTATATTATCGATGTTCATTTTTAATTTTAGTGCATTTATAATTAGGCGCAATAGGCAAGTGCTAATAAATAGACAATAATATAATAGATATTCTTTATTATGTACCTACACTATACAAGTACGTAACATTAATAAAATCAAATCAAATCAAATATCTTTATTGGAACAAAAACACATTTCACAAAGTAATTGCTTACGGAAATAGCTGCATTAGTTAAAAACTGTGTCACAGCTATTAACGCCCACCTCCAGGAGGGAGACGACAACGTTCCAGATACAAACATTAAAATAGTAAAAAATAAAATAGTAAACAATTAAAATAGTAAAAAAATAAAATAGTAAACAATTAAAATAGTAAAAAATTAACATGGCAAAAAATAAATTAAATATTATGTAAGTAATTGATGTGCATGTGGGAGTGTTGTATGTGAGTGTAGTGCGTGTCTGTGGAATGTGAGTGTAGAGTGTGTGCTTGTGGAACCCCACAAGCACACTCCGCGCTATTTGTATTTGGTGTGCATGTCTACGGAAGAAAGATCTTTACGGTTTGACTAAGTTCTCCAATTCTTCGTATGTGCGACTATGAAGCCATTGATCAGTAAGTCTTTTGCAATCCCGGAGAGTACATGGATAAATAGAAAGCACTTTATTTATTCTATTATAAAGCACGGGACTGCAGAAAATGAACTGCCGGCGGACAATTTCCAATTTAACACTTGATGTCGGGCAGACTCTGTCAGTTCTACGTTTGTTTCTTCCAAACTTTGGATCAAAAGACAAGTTTGAGTGTTTTCGCAACACTGTATTTAGCACAAAAGAGTGCCTTACTGTGGGTAGCTTCCATAGCGCGTACAGTTCGCTGGTAGGGAACCGATAAGGTTTCAAGGCCATTACCTTAAGGACAGCCCTCTGCGCCCTCTCCAAACGCAGCAGAAGACATTTACCAGCACCACCCCAGACCGAAATACAGTACGTTAAAATGGAATGGGCAAGAGCAAAATAGACAGTTCTCAGAGTAGAGAAATTGGCGGACGTCCTTAGATTTTTAAAAACAAAAATTAATTTTCTTACCCTAGAGACCAGCGAATCGATTTGCTCACTCCATGTCAACGCGCCGTCGACCCAGACTCCAAGATATTTTATTGAGTCCGCGCGCATAACTTCAGGACAGCCACAGGTGTCAGTCCTCATTGTATGACACGCATGAGCTGTCAGACGGAAGGGTGGGGCTGGCTGTGACGCTTTCCTTGGACTAAAAGTGATAAATTTGGTTTTATCCAGGTTGAGGGTGAGCAAATTCTGTGTGAGCCATCTCATAGTAACTCGCAAGGCTGACTCTGCCCGAAGTCGAGCCTCGTTCCAGTCACTGCCACGAACCAGGATTACAGTGTCATCAGCGTAAGCAATTAGTTTAGAGTTTTTTAAGTTGAGTTTGCAGAGCTCGTTTATGTAAACCAGGAAAAGGGTAGGTCCTAAGACACTACCTTGCGGAACTCCGTATGTGAGGAATGCTTCCTTACTGGTGTGGTTGTTTATCCTGATGACTTGCGAGCGACCACTAAGGTAACTCTTAAACAAACTAAGCGGTAGGCCTCTCATTCCAATCCTTTCTAGTTTACTGAGTAGAAGGGGGACAGAGACAGTGTCAAAAGCTTTAGAAAGGTCAAGGAAGATAGCTATTGATTTATCCTTGTTGTTAAGATTTTGAGCTAGTGAACTTATTAATTCTAATATGGCATCCTCTGTGTTTTTGCCTGACCTGAATCCATATTGATTATTTGCGAGTACATTTTGTGAGCTAAGGTAATCCAGCAGACGTTTGTTTAGTACTTTTTCGAGGAGCTTAGACAGAATTGATAATACAGATATGGGTCTGTAGTTGTTGACACTGTCTCTGTCTCCACTCTTGTGAATAGGGTGCACTACTGCCTTTTTGAACACCGTCGGGAATAATCCAGATGTAAGGGCAAGGTTGAAGACGTGGCAGATAACTGGGACAAGAGTGCTTCTAGCACTGTAGATTACTGTTGCCGGGATACCATCCCAACCCGTAGCACTAGTTAGTCGTAGGTCACGAATAAGACAATCTATCTCTTCGTTGTCCGTGCCAAATATAGCCATCGAGTTAGGGTGTACATATAAAGTGCCTGATTCAGAAGTGTTGCTAGAGTTATAGTTTGGGGAGTTAATGATTTTAGATGCCAGTTTTGTTCCCACATTTGCGAAAAAGTCGTTGACAGAATCTAGTGAATGAGTTGGATCTGGAGTTATAGATAACAACTCACTGGCAGAGGCTTTACTTTTTTGAAGATTGGATATAGTCCTAATGAGATTCCAGGTAGCTTTCGGACTCTTGCGATGTTTTTCAAATTCATGTCGTTCATATTCTCTTTTTAATTTCTTTAATAGATTGTTGCAAAAATTTTTATATCGATTATAGGTGATTTTCAGAGTATTATTTTCAGCATCCCTCCTCATTTTACGATACATGTTGTCCCGGTTTCGAATACACCTAAGGAGTCCAGGTGTGATCCACGGCTTCAAAATGCGCTTTCTGTTCGGGACAACAGTAACACGACTATTATGATCAACAACTGAGGAAACAAGGTTGACCATAATGGAAGCCGCAGTTTCAGCGTCTTGACAGTTCATAATGGGAGTAAAGTCAACTTTCTCAAGAGCCACTACGCAAGCATTAATGTCTATACGGTGCTGACGGGAAGGTGATTTAGGGATATCTAATTTCAGATTACAAAAAACTACAACAGGAGCATGGTCAGTAATTAGAGAGTCAAGAACTAAGGTAATAGCTGGTTTATTTGATTTTAGCATAACGTGGTCAATGCAGCTATCGTTGCGTGTCGGGAAAACATGAGCAGGCAACATGGCATGTGAGGCAACAGCATTAAGGTACATGTCTGAGTTCGAATCAACCCAATTAGGGGCTATGTTTATATTGATATCTCCAACCAAAATAACTGTTCTGAAAGTATTTAGTGAGTTGAGGATTACATCTAGACTGGTAATAAAGTGCTGAATATTTCTATTTGAAGGTGACCTATATATAGCGATAAGCGCCACCTCATTTTTAAATTTGAGAACAAGACAGTTTGCATCGGCGAGTATAGGCTTTTCTAAAAGGAACTGTAGCTCTGCTTTAGTATACACCACGACTCCATCATTTTGGTTTGAGTGATCAGAGTAATTAGACACAAAACCCGGTATGGAGGGAAGATGAGGGCATTTTCGTAACCAGCATTCCGATAAGACCACGACGTCAAATTGTGTCTTTATTCGATGCAGCAATATCATGAGGTTGTTAAAATTTACAATGCTACCGATGCTTCTGATGTTAACGTGAAAAATTTTCAAGCCGTGATTAACGTTATGTAAGTATGAGTCAACTTGTTCCGGGGAGCATTGATGTGATGCTGAAGTTGAAAAGTATTCTATATCATCCATTATTTTGACGTTGTCATTCATTATCAAAGGCTGAGAACAAACAACAGGTGATTTGATTTATTGTACGTAACATAGCATAATCCGAAATGACTGGAGATTGTACAGGAGACACCAAAGTATTCCATTTGCAGTAGAATTTGAACAGAATACATCTTCCGTTGTGAGTATAGCGAATGTAAGTAGTTATGTGTGTTTATAGTAATATTACAATGATAATTTAACATTAGTGACGTATTTCCTAATTTCAGAACATGCATAATAATTAATAATATAACTTTTATATTTTTAAATCTTCGAAACATTAATTCTACGTAAAAAGTTACGGCAATAATATAAGAGTTAAGCAAAACGACCTTACTACGACCTACTAAAATTAATTGATAGATACCTAGTCATTTTTTGGGAAGATCAGACTCATCTCTGATCATGATATGTTGGGTACCATCCTTTTCTCGGACAAAAATTTTGCCGTTCTTAATCCAGCAGTACTGGTACTTATTAGTGCTGGCAAAGTCACGGGCCAAGAAAAACAAGCGTTTCATCTTTGGTGAAAGATTTTCGGACACAAATATGGGTTTAGCAGGGCCGCTGATTTTCAGGTGCTCGGTAGACAGTTTATTGTTTTCCTTATTGTACTTTTTATACATTTGAATAAACTTTTCTTTTCGTAAATTGCTCGTAAAGTCCACGACGACAGTCCTGGTGTCGGAGTCTTTGGGTCCTATACGGAAAATATCCTTTATCTCGAGAGGCTGGATAGGGACATTAAAAACATACGCTATCTATTTCGGATATTAATATCAAGCGGATACTGTGTCACATCACTACGTGGCAGCGAATATCCGCCCGCTCCTGTTTGCTCGCAGAGTGTTTTATTTTTTAATTCAGTGCTCCTTAAATATGTTATTATGTGGTTTATTATCTTAGTTTTTAATTTATTTATATTAATTGCTTTTGTGTTTACAGGGAAAAGTAATTTTCAAGCTTGAATTTTCTTTTTAATTGTTCTTGAGGCATCCTACTCGTAGCAAATTAAAATTATAAATATGGAACTTGCTTCTGGCTGGTCTTCGGAGTAATCATTACATTGAGTCTATATAGGCAGGTCACTTCCCTGATGGGCAGATACAGGAATGTGGCGTATCAACGGTTCGCCGGTTTTATTAGAGTCCCGTGTAATATGGTAGGAGCCTATTGTCATAAACTGTGAACAAATCTAGATTGCCTACTTTTAAAGATTTTTATAAGCGATGAATTCACAATCAAATAATCAAAAACATGTTAACCAACCTGAAGATCGTCCCCCGATGTCACGCTCTGCATTAGCAGTGCCAACTACTAGACCAACAGAGCAGCTAGATCTAAATAACTAATTTAAGAATACTGAAAATGAGTTTGTACGTTTGTCACGCCTGTAGGGCTGGACGTATTTTAATGAAATTTGGCAGACAGATAGACCATGACTTGTGTGAGGACACAAGGTCTTTGCTTTTTGATCGTTGGTGTAGTGGTCGCAAGTGCGTAGTCGCTGAGCATGAGGTCCTGGGTTCAAATCCCAGGTCGGGCCCAGTGTTATTGGGTTTTTCCATCAGTAATTTCTCAGTAGCAGCCACGGAGTCTGGATTTGTGCCCAGTTAAGGGCAATAGGCTCGCCCCATATTACATGATACTTAACATACCTGGCGAAATGTGGGTGTACTATTAGGTACACCTCTGCCTAACCCTTCGGAGATTACAGCATGATGCTGATTTATGCTGTTTTATGTTTTTTGCTGTGTGTAAACCAATTTAAAATCACTTGATGTTGTGTAGCGTCTGACATCTTAATATTTGTACGCCGTCCAGGCAAAACATGACTGTCATTATTATTACTCGATGTAACATCTTGCATGCTATGTGTGTGTACTCATGTTTTGAACAAATAAAATGATCTCTATCTGTCTCTCTCTATCTATCTCTATCTCTATGGTATTTTGAGTTTTCATGCCGGTAGTAAGTTCCTGTGGGACAGTTTTAACGCAGCTGAAGCTACGTGGGAAAACCATTTATAAAGTAAACAGTAAGTAAAATAATGATTCAATATATAAAGGCCTGAGCTACCTATCGAATATTTACATCTAAACTTATGGGTATGATGCAGCTTGCAGGTACAATGAGCATTTACCCGTCGGCATGGCTGCCACTCCCAAGTCCCACGAGAAATAAGACGAAGAGCAGATGTAGTACAGTGTACATAGTATTACTTCGACCGTGTTTGTTCCGTATTGGTTATTTGAAAAGTTTGGCCAACGCTCTTTGAAAACGTATGTCCGAAACGTGGAAATTCTAAACTTTTAGATACAACTTTAATGTTACCGTCATGCCGTAAACTTTTGCCGCGTAATGGTGAAATTACACTAGGTTGTTTACCAGGATTTTGTAAAAAAAACAATTGAAGAAAATATACAGAAAGAACTGGTGTTACTTGTCACAGTCAATAACTAGCACTGAGGGGCTAGAAGTAAGAGTAACGTTATGGGCTGTATTATCGATGTCCATTTTTAATTTTAGTGCATTTATAATTAGGCGCAATAGGCAAGTGCTAATAAATAGACAATAATATAATAGATATTCTTTATTATGTACCTACACTATACAAGTACGTAACATTCATAAAAGAAAACATTTCACACAGGGTGACACAATAGGCGGTCTTGTCGCTAAAAGTGATCTTTTCGGGACAACCTTAGGATGGGTTACAGGAAGAGGGTGTACCAATTACATATCAACAAACACATAAAAAAATATATTATACATGTATAATAATCATATAAAAAGAGCAGAGAACCAAGTATAGTAATTTTTACGGACAGAGGTAGTGGTTTTTGACCATATTTTTTTAAGCGGAAAAAGTGGGCAATAAACACCATAAATGCGGCTGCATTTATGGTGTTCATTGCCCACTTTTTCGTAGAACTCCTTAGACAGTCAGCTAGATTCGTTAACGATTATCCTGAATAAATAATCGAATCTGAGCGAAGTTGTTCGTGCCGATTTAGGGGTGGCAACTATATAAATGCACCTCAATACTTATATAGGATTTATCTTCTTTTGTAATTTGAAACCAACTTCATCACAAAAGATCATGCCTTTTGAACTATTTCCCTCAAAGCCAATACTTTATTAGAAAAACTCTAAAACAAAGAACTCGTTTCTTCCATATTTCAACGTCGAAGATAATCCAACGCCACTTACATGTATTTCCTTTGGGAACCGATCGTTGCACCGTGTTACATGTGGAAAATTTTCTATAAGTCATAAATTCCATATTGATTTTGTATATTCGATTCAAAAATTTAATTTCGGTTAGTGATGTTGAGATATCGCGAAATACAGTAACTGGGTTGTAGAGGTCAGGCAGGTTCTAAAGTTCTGGTATTCAGCTGCATCCGATCCGGTAAGAGTTCGATCATAAAATACTTAGTAAAAGGCTAGCAGATGATGAGATAGTGACTTTGGGAAATTGTGTAATCTAGTAACTGGAGTTCAGATAGGTAATAGGTAGTCGTTCCATCGAAGTCTGAAAGCCGACCCCAACACAGTAAAGAAAAGCCTTGGCAGATGATGAAATCATGGTTGTGGGGTATCGTGTTACACACTCGTTCCATTCTTATAGAACATTGGTATTCAACTACTTCCGATAAGACTAGAAGTCGATCTCATCATGTTAGGGAAATTCAAGGTGCAGATATAGATGTTGGAACTTTCGAATATTCAATGAGATTGGACATAGTTGTACTAAAGTTCTGGAATATGGGACTGTCGTACTTATCTGCAGGTCTCTCAAGCATGCTGAACTGTAGTTGAGTTATATGAGCAACTGCAGTTGGAATGTTCGACGCTCAGTTTGCATGACAAGTCTGGAGGATTCAGTATATCACCTTTTTGTTTTTCGGATGGGAAATCATCAAATGACCCCCCCACTCTGGGCGGAGCGGAAGGGAGTGTCAGACTTGTACTGACTAAAACCCATCCATGTTCCTTCTTTGCCCTTTGTGTTCCAGGGCCACGGTATCTCTTTCGAACAGTCCGGCAGCCCTGGCAGGCATCGGCCCATGCGGACCTCTACTTGGTTGCTGACATCTCATTGAGGCGCGCGTGGAATACGAACGCGCAGTCGACACGGCCTGTCGTCATAAGACGGCCGGACGGCAAGCTAGCCCATAATTCGCCGTCCACAGGCTCGCATTCAGTATGTGACCTTACAGAATAAGAATATTATTTATTTTGATCTGTAACTTCCGAGATGACGGCGTATCATCAGTATTCTTCTGTCCGTTTCCAAATGTATTAAGAGTTGGCGCATCATGTCTTCTTCTTATATTTTTCTCTTTTTGCTCATGGTTCATCTGAGATGATGGCTTATGGAGAAGTATAGAAAAAGTAGCCATGCTGACCCCAAATAAATTGGTATAGGAATCCTGCCTTGAGTTAAACAGACTAATACAAAGAATAAGCACCTTTTAAATGATTATCATCCATCATTCTCCTGCCCTTATCACAATTTAGTTGGGGTCGGCGCAGCATGTCCTCTTCTTCCACACTAATTCTCTATTACTCGTCATCTCATTAGACACCTCCTTTCTTACCATATCATCCTTCTAACAGTCAATCCATCGTTTCTTTGGTCTTTCTCTACTCTTATATCCATCCACTATCAGTTGGAATTCAGGAACATTTAAAACCAGAAAACTTCAAAGAAATTAGGTTAGTCGAAACAAAGGGATTATGTGAGGATCATAACCGGTGGCATGGCGTTCTGTAGTTTGTGCCAACCCCCACTGAATAAACGCGTGAATTTATACGAGTTTACTATTATGTGTAAGGATGGTTAGTCACCCAAACGAAGAAATTATGAAAGAAAGTAAGACGAAAAACCTCATTTTACTCAAAAAAACTTGTTAAAATCTGCTTGCCATTCATAGCAGCATAAAAATAATGCAGTTCAAGCTTGATTGCGCCAAAATTAAGTTTAAACAAGCGAGCTTTATGCTTTGGTCGAGCACATAATGAAAATATGCAGTTGTAAGGTAGAAAGAAGTATAAAAAGTTTAATTACTGAAATAACCGGTGACTGTAGTAAACATGGAAACCTTAAATACTGTTTTAAGCTTTCTCGGTTTAACATTAAACTTATACTATCACTTACGGGGTAGGTTCGGTGATTATTCATTATTTTGAGCTACCTATATTTCGACGCTGTTGCAAGCGCCATGATCGAGGGATGACCATAGAAACCTTATGGTTTCTTTGCCCATTTTTACTTACACTAAGTGCCACCTTAACGAATGCCTAAATATTCAATTAAAATATTATTTTAGAACATTGGTATTACAGTGTGAAAGCGGTAGGATTTTATTTTAGTAAATATTTACTCAAGATTTATTGACATTCGGAGGCGTAGAAAATATCACGATGATGGTAGGAGTTGTGTCAGATAACGATTAGGATTCATTAAAACCTACATGTACCTTAAATGTCCGAACGATGTAACCTTGCTTGTTTATATGTTTAGCATGGCAAAAGTTGTCTATCCTCGTGTACATAAACGGAATACGGGAATAGAAATAAATAGAATTTGGATAAAACACAATCAAGAAGTAAAATTCTACGGTCAGCGAACTCCCATCGTTTTGTAATAGATGTCGACAGCAGTAAAGTACGATAACCAGTTTTACCGAGGCGTATAGTATTTTCTAGTATAAAGCGCAGGCTACACCGCCAGCTAGCGGGCGGGCGAACGAGGCCCTGTTCATATTTTATTCGGCTCTTTCGATAGTTCGCGGTGTTAATCAAAGTATGAAAAGAGGTGAAACGATGCCTCGTTCACCTCACTCGCCCGCATGCCAGCTGGCAGTGTGGCCTGCGCTTTAACTGACGTGTGGAGGTCAGACAGGCAGCTCCAATAAAATGCTGGTTTTTTGATGCATCCGGTTAGATTGGGAGCCGACCATAGTTGGTAGAAGAAGGCTAGGCAGATGATGTTATCTAGAAGCCGATATCATCATCATCATTTCAGCCGAAAGACGTCCACTGCTGGACTTAGGCTTCCCCCAAGTGTCGCCACATTGACCGGTCCCGTGCGTCTCGCATCCAGCGGATCCCTGCAACCTTTACCAGGTCATCGGTCCACCTAGTGGGAGGCCTTCCAACGCAACGTCTTCCAGTTCGCGGTCGCCACTTCAGAACTTTCCGGCCCCATCGGCCATCCATTCTGCAAACAATGTGCCCCGCCCACTGCCACTTAAGTTTGGCTATTCTTTGGGCTACGTTGGTAACCTTGGTTCTCTTACGGATTTCCTCAAGCCGATATCTGTTTAAGCAAAATAGTAATTATCAATGATAAAAGGTCAGTGCAGCCACAAAAAATCTCTCTTTTAACTACCACATTCAGAGAGAAATGAAACCAAGAGCTTGCGTGATATATGACTTGCCTCAACGTCCCTCCCGGGAAACGATAAAGTGGTCTTCTCGACAAATTATACAGGTTTGGAAACTTGCTTCAGTTCTCCCCAGACAAGCATTCCAGGAGCGTTAACATTATGCCATTCAACGTACAACAAGTGAAGTTAGTACGTGTATTATGAACTAAGAAAGTTGATACATGTGCAGTGAACGGACGTGGGACTATCGCTGCCTCAGACTGTTTAGATAAAGGCTATCACGAGTTCTCGAATGAAGATTTGATTATAGAAATAATTACATCTCGTTTTTAGGTGATTATGAATAAATACCTCATCGGTCATGAGCTGGGTTCAAATCCCACGTCGGCCACTGTGTTATTGAGTTTTTCCCAAAAAAAAATTCTCAGTAGCAGAGTGTAGTCCTGGACTCGTGCCCAGTTAATGGCAATAGGCTCGCCCCTATTACATGGCAAAATATTGTGGGTGTTCTATAGATACACCTCTACATAATCTTCAGGACTAACGAGTGTGATGTTAAATTATGTTAAAAAAATCTGTACGATGATTTTAATACTGGGCACAAATCCAGACTGTATGTTGAGAATTTCAATAACACTTAGCCTTACTTCGAAATCAAACTTAGTACCTCATGTTGTTGCTTTTAACCATCACACTAATGAAGCTGTTAAAGTGAGATTTTTTATCATCTTCAAATTCACAGACCTCCTACTTCAGCGACAAAGAAAGAACCTGAAATCACGTCGAATTAAAGCACCTTCATCGCGATTGAAACTCACATAATGAAACCTTAGTACACCCCCACACTGCAAGTTTCAATGTAAGCTTGTGAAAGGCGTCTCATGGCTAAAGTTGTAGATAAGAAGTTTGTACGAGCACGTGAAGGGAATACTCTCGCAACTCGACTTTTTGAGAAACCACACGGGTAATTAATTTCGCCCCAATATTTGTGTTTATGTTTTGGAGTTACGGGTTTGTGGGTTGTTTCGTGTGTTGTGATGCGTGGTTATTGAATCTTTAGTAGGTATTCATAAACTGGCTTGTCTGACTTATGTTTATCGATCCTCCGACTAGACGGATGTTATGTCTGGTGGGCCACCGCTTGACGGTTGCTGTCAGACTGTTTTATAATATCCTAATCTCGATATAGGATTACTATGCGTGGTTGGTATTTGGTGTTGTAGTGCGGGAGGAACCAGTTATGGGGGATTTACACGGGTCAATTTTCGCCATGCGGCTAATCACTTCACAGAACGTTTCACAAAGTCGCTTCGCTAGCCAATTTACACAGTTCCAGCAGCGACCAGGTCAGTTTCTTCGAAACACACCTCATGCGGCGGGTGATCGCCTGCAACTAACCTCTTAAACGGACGATATTAGTCGATTTTGACAAGCCCCATGCGGCCGGTCGCCGCGCGGCCAACGTCGGATGCTAGGGTCTAGCGACTAAAGTCACATGTTGCCTAGCCGAACATACTACAGCAGGGATCTGCGCGTCAGCTTCTCCAGAAGTATGGGAAACCAAACTTTCAGCATGTCAAAGTTGTAAAAAAGCAATTTCATACCACGCCAATACCGTATAGGACGATTACTGGGGTCACTATCGTTTCAAAAAAAATAGCTACATGTACGTGGGGGGAATATACGTTAGCTGCAGAAGTGAACTTAGAATTTTCGTGGCACATTTGGCTAAATTCTTGGTGGGCATGGGTGCAGCAGCTAACTTTAATTTCGATGATCAGTGCATATTAAACATCTACTAGAAACGAATTTCATTTGGTATAAAATTCCTTGCAAATATTGCGCGCCGCCTCCCATAACATTGTAAATGAAGCCACAATGTGTTTGCATAGCGAGGAGACTTGATTTGTTCCCCATAATATGTAGCAGTAGTTTTGTATTTTCCATTAAAAATGCCTTATTAGCAGCTTGAAATCTGGATCTATGCCCGGTTATTTGTAATTTATAACTCGTGACTCAGGCATACATAATGAACACGGTATCGCGCCTGTATTACCCTAAGGTTTAGACAGAGGTATCTAATTCCATATTTGAGCAGGGGGCGAGCTGGTTCCCATTAACCGGGAAATCATCCAGTTTCCTACGTCCTGATTCTTAAACTATTACATAACATAACATCATATCATCACGCCTGTAATCCCCAAGGGTTAGGCAGAGGTGTAACTAATAGTACACCCACATTTCACTAGGTATGTTTTAAGTGCCATGAAATAGCGCGCGAGCCTATTGCCATCAACCGAGCACAAATTCAGACTCTGTGGCTGCTACTGAGAAACCGCTGATGGAAAACCCCACTAACACTTTGCCCGACCCGGGAATTTAACTCAGGACCTCATGCTCAGCAGTCGCGCTTCCGACCACTCGACTGACGAGGCAGTCTTGTATTTACATTTGTTTTAATTATTCGTAAATTCTATCTTAATCAGTGTACCCATCTGATATTGCATCGTAAACACTAAAAGTAAGTAGGTAGCCGGATACAAATCGAAATTCTAAGCTAAATAAATTAAATTCTCAACATTTAGAACTGCAAGTATTTGTGGTAACACCGACCGGGCGTGGTTGCAGTTTATTCCCCGAACGGATTTGTTACCGTTTTACAGCATTGTTTCAGAGGTTTTACATGCACCGTTTTACTTATTACCTACAAGATGTTTCTAGAGAATTTTCTAAACCAACTGTATTTGTCGGTGATAGCTTCCTCAAGAGACGAAAAGAAGGAAAATATCGACAGTGAGTGTGAAGGCTAAAATCAATTAATGTGCGATGAGACTATTAATTCAATTTACTGAGTTACAGGAAGAGCTCGTGGCTAAATAATAACAGCCGTTCGGGTCAATCTTTAGGTTAAGTCGCGCTCGACCATCCATTACATACCGAGTTTCCTCCATACCTCGGAAAGTACGTTAAGCCTTTGGTCCCGGCTGTCATTTGTATATCTTTGACAGTCGTTACCGGTAGTCAGTGGCCCAAAAGTCTGACAACCAGTCTTACTAAGAGGTATTGCATTACCCAGTACTAATTGGGTTGTGGAGGGCAGATAGGCAGTCGCTCCATGTAAAATACTGTTACTCAGCTGCATCCTGTTAGACTTGAAGCCGACCCCAACATAGTTAAGAAAAGGCAAGGCTGATGATGAGTTACAGAAAACAAAGGAGACACCCTAATAGGAGTTAGGATTACTGTCAATTGCATTGTATTATTTAATTTTTCGGTCAGACGAATTTTTCAAAAATATGAGGAAATGATTTTAGTTTCGTTCAAAATGTGAGACAAGGTATATGAATAGTGGACGTGGGGAGCTGGCTACACGTGGTGTTCTAAAGTTTCATCCTCTATACAGGGTGAAAGGAACACCGATGCACAGCTGTTCCCTACCAAAGTGCAATACCTCAAAATGCAAAAAACAAAAAAGCGCTTTTTTTGTGTGTTCAAAATGTATGGAGAAACTGATTTAAAAAATGTGCTTTTTTTTGCTAGCCTGTTTGAGTTCTCTACTGCTGGGCAAAAGCCTCCCCTTTCTGCTTCTAAACCTCTCTGTCCTGTGCGATATCTGGTCATGTTCGCCCCGCAAACGAGATCAGATCGTTACACCACCTTCGCCGAGGACTACATCGACGGCGATTTCCGATTTGAAAAAATAACCGATGAAAAATTTCTATGTGGGGTGGCTCAGAATGATGTACTGAATTTGTGTTCAGCGTTTGTGCGTGGGTGTCTCTTTCACCCTGTATTTATATTTCTTGCTATTTAAACACCCACACGTTATTCAAAACATAACAGTAGGTACACAAAAACAAACGGAAAACAATAACAAAAACACAAATAAAATAACTCGTATAACATTTCGGAAGACGAACTACGAAAACTAAAGATCTGCAAAATGGCTGGGGAATAAAAAAAAAAAACAATATGCTCAGTTACCACGGAAAAGTTTTTGATTTCTCCAGGGATAGACAGTTGAAAAATATGATGGTTAAATGTCTTGGAGACTTCTGAATTTATTTGTGAAAGATATTTAATAGTATGAAGAAAGAGTTGGTTGTATTTGGTACGATGATTGATGATGGCGTTGTACCACCGATACTGGCAGTCGACAACTTTTCAACTTTATGACTTAGGGCATAAGGGTGATAGTGGCAGACCGTAAGTGAACTCGCTAGTACTAACAGGAAAAATGATAGGTTTGCAAATTAACTAACACCTCATGTTGTCGGTAAATTCAAAGTCATTCTTTTATATTCATATTTAGTGGTAACGCTGAAAATTCTCAAATTATACCCATTCTGTTGAATAATTTATTTCCCAGACTGTACCTAAATAGGCAAATATTTTTGCCTTACTTCCCGTATAAATGATATCTAAAATTGTTTCAAGATCGGTCGAAGCCTATTTTGACATTTTGCCACCAAACAAATATCGAGAAAATAAAAATACCTTTTAACATCTAAATAAAACTTTAATCTAAGCCATTAACACTACCACCTTCCACTTAAATGTTTACCCACACTTTTAATACGCGACTCGTGGTCTGTGATAAATATTATAACGCCTTTACAAAGAGCAAAGAGCACTGCGCGAGTTCCATCCATTAATCATGTTAGTTCGCGAACAAATGCCAGCTGGGGCGAGTTGGCGTGACTATTCAATATTGGTACACATACCCTACATGCTCGACACAGCCTAAAAACTCTCCAAGCAAAAAGTTAAGTAGCTGAAAATAAAACAAAAAAAAATCTCAATTCTTTTAGGCTGTGTCAACGACGCGTGTAGGGTAAACGCTCCTGTTATAGGCAGTGTGTAGAAGTTTTCTCGATCACAACCGCAAACATACCGTCGTGCAACTCCAGCTATGATGGATTGCGACAGTTTTGTGTGGATTTATTTATTATTTCATTCATTCGTGTTTTTCTATGTCTCATACTTCAAGTGTTTGCGTGACCGCTGCGTTATTTGATTAAAATTTTCATTTTTTAATGTTAAATTTATTAGGTATTTTTATTCAAGAATGAAGATAGACGGCGTTTTCAAAGTTTCAAGGCAGGGATTTATTACTACTGAATCTGTATACGCGTGTATAATTTCCTTACGTGAGCGGAATTCCAAAGGGTTCTAGAACAAATTGCTTTGATATCGCTGGAGCCACGTACGGCAATAATATGCTATGTATGCATGGAGATAGTTCATATGGCATTCATAGGAGCCTCTATGGTAGCTATTAATATATTTTATTGAAAGGTTATATCCAAGATAACTGGAGAGTTAGTCCTTTCCGTTTATTCATCTGAATGAATTATTTCTACTTGGATAAGTCCTAAGTTTCTAAATTTTGGGGTGTGTTGTCAGAATTCCTCCTCGTGTGCCTGATGGCTGCCGGTCCCTCTCGATACGTCTGGAGGGAATAGCAGCTGCTGGGCCGGTGCACCCTGGGCGTGGGCAGTGTCCATCCCCGAGGAATGGGAAGAGATTCTTATTCTTCGGGGAATGTTACTGTCCATGGCTAATATTCTGACATGGGAGGGGCCCATTGTGGGCCTAGGGGGCGTTGTTCCGCGTGACCCTCTGACAAGCAGAGGGCACAGCGGAGGAGCAAGGGCGGGCTCGGTGTGCACTTCCCCTGCCTCCGAGCAGACAGTGAAGGACACAGTCCTTCACTGTCCCCGTCGATATCGTAATCCCTCCGTCGAAGTGTCGTGGAACACGTCTCGCGGCTTCGATTGGGACCGAGGGTCTTGGCTTAACCGCCCGGACCACGAGGTAGAAAACCTCTATAAAAAGTTACCCCGAATCTCAAGCGGCGGCGCACCGCGAGGAGATGTATGGCTGACGGGTTCCTATGGAAAATCAGTCGTTAGTGCGAACCACTGCCGGGCCTGGCTATGGCTTATCTGGGTACAGGGGGCACTGCCCAGATGGACTTTTTATTTCCCCCATACTCGTGGGAACTGTATGAAAGAACAATTAACCCAAAATACGGCCGATAACGGCGAAGGAAGGAAGGAGAGGGATGCGGGGTCGGAGTCCGGCGCCGCATCCAACGATGTGAGCGCGGGAGGCTCAGAGAGCTCCCGGCGCGGGAGGCCCGGGGCTGCTGCGGGGAACAGGGAGTTCCTACGCAAGCGATCCAGGCCGGTAGGCGACCGAGAGTCGTCGTCAGAGGGGGAGCTGGCTTCGGCTCGCAAGATCCCCACCAGCAAGCGTGGCGGGATCCGCGGCAAGGGGAGAGGCCTCTCTGTCACCGAGAGGTCGGCGCGGCTTGCCGAGGAAGGGCGCCACCCGGGGGTGGCCGGTCACGGGGTGGATCGTTCGGGCTCCTCTGGTGACGAGGCGGTCGCAGACGGCGGCTCAGATGCGGAGCGCAAGGCCGAGTTTGCGAAGAAGGTGGAGGTGGCGCTGAGGGCTGTGTCCTACAAGCAGAAGCCCTCTACTAGACAAAGGGCCATACCTGCAGCGGCCGCCTCCATCATAGCGGCAGCGAAGGCCAGATATGCGGGGCCTCCACCAGACGAAGTTGCCAAACTGCGGGCGGAGGTCGCTCGCCTGACGGCTGCTACGGAGCTTCTCCAAGAGGAGAACAAGAAGCTCCGAGCAGACCTGGCCGATCTGCGCGAGTCCGGCTCTCGTGAGGCGCCCCAAAATGGGGGCCAGCAGCGACCAAGTCAGCCCGTGTCGGTGGAGAACCAGGTTCTCAACCTGGTTCGGCAGGAGCTGGCTGCCTTCCAGGCGCGGTTCTCCGTTCTGGAGGGCATTGTCCTGCGCCCCCCCCTGGCGGCAAACAAGTCGGCCACATATGCGGCTGCTGTGGCCTCCGCACCGGGGCCGTCCAGCCAGCTCTCCGGCAGGGTTACGTCGGCCCCCGAAAAGCCGGCTCTGGCGAAACCGGCTCCGGTCGGGAGGGCGGCGGCCCTGAGGCAGAGCAAGGCGGTGGCCCAAAAGAAGGGCAAGGCGGCGTATGTACCGGCGCCAGCCGCAAGACAGCCGCCACCGCCACCGCCGCCTCCCCCGCCCACTAAGCCTTCTGTGGCCGAGTCCGGGTGGCAGGTGGCCGGAGAAAGAGCGAGGGAGCGAAGGGCGGCAAAAAAGGCCAGGAAGCGGGAGCGGAAGCGCCGACAAAAGGAGCGAAGCGTCGCGGCTGGGCTCAGCGCCCCGAAAACCGCAGCTGTGGTGATAACGCTACAGCCGGATGCGGAAAAGAGGGGCGTCACCTACCGCGACGTGCTAGCTAAAGCGAAGGCGACGGTGGATCTCAGAGAGCTCGGGATCGCCGGGGGCCTCCGGCTTAGAGTGACCGCAACAGGGGCTCGAGTGCTAGAGATCCCCGGCGAAACCCGTGGCTCGTCCGCTGACGCTCTGGCCGAAAAGCTCAGAGCGTCCTTAAATGCGGACGAGGCCCGAGTGTCCAGGCCCGTCAAATGCGCAGACCTGCGCATCCTGGGTCTGGACGACTCGGTGACCGAGGAGGAGGTGGTGGCCGCCGTCACCAGGACCGGTGGGTGTCCTGCCGAGCAGGTCAAAGCAGGCACCTTACGTCCGGATCTGTCGGGCATGCGAACCGTAACGGTAAGCTGCCCTGTGACGGCGGCGAAAGCCATTGTGGAGGGCCGAAGGCTCTTGGTGGGCTGGGTGTCAGCGCAGGTGAAGCTGCTGGAGCCCAGGCCTCTGAGGTGCTTCCGCTGTCATGTGGGGCACCACGTGTCGGTCCGGTGCACCTCCGAGGTGGACCGCAGTGGCCTGTGCTTCCGCTGCGGCCAGCCCGGTCACTTGGCCGCGGCCTGCTCTGCCGCACCGCACTGCGCCGCATGTGCGGCAGCTGGCAGGCCGGCCGATCACCGGGCAGGGAGCAAGGCCTGCGGTACTCCTGCCAAGGCCAGGGGCAAGGGAAGGCCCTCCGCCACCACCGTCAAAACCCCCACCGTCGCCACCACCGCAGCCGCCGCCACTGTCGCCGCCGCTGCCGCTACTGCTGCAACTTCCGCAGCTGTGCCCTCGCAGGGGGCTCGGGAGGGGGCTGAAATGGAGTGCCAGTAACGGCCCCATTACGCCTTCTCCAGGCGAATATCAACCACTGCGCCTGCGCTCAGGACCTGTTGCTCCAGAGCATGGCGCAGTGGTCGATTAACATTGCCGTGGTCGCTGAGCCGTACTTTGTCCCGCCCAGGGATGACTGGGTGGAGGACCTTAGCGGCTCAGTGACCATGATTGCGTCGGCCGCCGCCGGTACCCCGACCCTTGAGAGTGTCAGGAAGGGTCAGGGGTGCGTGGCAGCACGGTTCGGGGAGATCGTTGTAGTGGGAGTCTACTTCTCCCCGAGCCGAACTCTCGCCGAGTTCCACAACTCCCTCACGGAGTTGAGTGTCGTCATCGGAAGCCATTCCCTCCCCGTGCTTGTGCTCGGGGACTTCAATGCCAAGAACTTGGCTTGGGGTTCTCGTTACACGGACGTGCGGGGTAGGATGGTGGAGGACTGGGCTCTGGAGACAGGTCTAGTCGTCCTAAATCGGGGTTCTGTCCCCACGTGCGTGCGGATGCGGGGCGAGTCGGTGGTGGACATCTCGTTCGCTAGCCCCGCTCTGTCACCGCGTGTCGTCGACTGGCGCGTCATGGAGGGGGTGGAGACCTATTCCGACCACCGGTACATCCGGTTCGACGTCTCCACTCAGACCTCAAGCGCACCGGTCCTACAGGCCCCGAGTGGTCCGCGATGGGCGCTGAAGCAGCTGGACCGGGAGCTCCTCCTGGAAGCCTCAATCGTGCAGGCCTGGGTGTCATCACCGGTCAGGCCTGCCGACATCAACAACGAGGCGGGTTGGTTCCAGGAGGCCATGTCCGAGATTTGCGACGTGGCAATGCCCCGAGTTCGGCCAGGAAGCGCCCGGCGTCAGGTGTACTGGTGGTCGCAAGAGCTGACGTCTCTGCGCAAGGCGTGCGTTGCCGCGCGGCACCTGTACGCCAGGCATCGCAGGCTCCGCATCCGCCCTCCGGATGCGGCAGCCATTGAGGCGGAGCTGTACGAGGGGTACAGAGCGGCGAAGACCGCCCTCCAAGAGGCTGTCCGGCGGGCCAAGAATTTGGCCCGCGAGGAGATGCTGGAGTCTCTGAACGGAGATCCGTGGGGGCGCCCTTACAAGATGGTGCGGGACAAACTCCGCACTCGGGCCCCCCCGCTAACGCAGAGTCTCCGGCCTGAGCTCGTGGAGGACGTGGTGAGCGTTCTGTTCCCTTCGCGAGGGGAGCATCCTCCCCCGCCCATGGCTCCGTCACCGCGTGCGGTGCCGGAAGCGGACCACACCGATGACGACTATGACGTTCCGGAGGTGACTGGGGTAGACCTGAGAGTGGCGGTACGCAGGCTGAAAGCCAGAAATACCGCCCCGGGACCCGATGGCTTGCCTGGCAAAGCCTGGGTCCTGGCCTTTGAGGCTCTCGGGCCCCGACTGGAAGGGCTCCTAAGCGCATGCTTGGAGAGAGGCCAGTTCCCGCTTCGTTGGAAGACGGGGAAGCTGGTCCTAATCCGGAAGCCAGGGCGCCCTGCGGACTCTCCGTCCGCATACCGGCCCATCGTGTTGCTCGACGAGGTGGGCAAGCTCTTTGAAAGAGTCATTGCCAACCGCCTCGCCGGGCACCTTGCAGGGATGGGGCCGGATCTTGCGGAACACCAGTTTGGTTTCCGCAAGGGGCGCTCGACGGTGGACGCCATCATGCGCGTGAGAGCCCTCACGACGGGGGACGCGGTGTCCCGGGGCGGGGTTGTCTTGGCGGTGTCTCTTGACATCGCCAACGCCTTCAACTCCATGCCCTGGACCTGCATTGCGGAGGCACTCCGGTATCACGGGGTGCCGACCTACCTTCGTCGCGTGGTCGGGGACTACCTGACGGATAGAGCCGTCATCTACCCCAGTCGGAGCGGAGAATGGAACCGGCGAGAGATGTCGTGCGGTGTTCCACAGGGTTCGGTTCTGGGGCCGGCCTTGTGGAACATCGGTTACGACTGGGTGCTGCGCGCCGACCTCCCTACCGGCGTCAGTGTAGTTTGCTACGCTGACGACACGCTGGTACTGGCGCAAGGGAGGTCGCACGAGGCGGCGGCCGAAAACATGACACGCGGGGTTGCGATAGTTGTGGAGAGGATCCGGCAATTGGGACTCGAGGTGGCATTGCACAAGTCCGAGGCCATGTGTTTTCATGGGCCTCGAAATGCGCCACCGTCGGGATCATTACTGATGGCAGGAGGGGTTCCCATCGGCGTCGGGTCGACGTTGAAATACCTAGGACTCGTCCTCGACAGTCGGTGGAACTTCGTGGAGCACTTCCGACGTTTGGCTCCCAAACTGGAACGGACGGGGGCTGCTTTCAAGCGGCTCTTGCCCAACCTGAGGGGTCCAAACGCCTCCTGCCGGAAGCTTTACGCGGGGGTCGTGCGGTCCATGGCCCTTTACGGGGCCCCGGTGTGGGCGCGTTCTTTGAGGCGGCAAGCCGCCCACTACCTGAACGCGCCCCAAAAGGTGATAGCCATAAGGCTAATCCGGGGGTACCGCACGATCTCTGGCGAGGCGGCTAGCCTCCTTGCCGGATTGCCGCCATGGGATCTGGAGGCGATAGTCCTCGCGCGCCTGCATGAATGGCGCGCGGAAGCACTATATAGGGGGGAAACTCCGCTGCCGCGACAAATTACCGCTCAGCGGACAGACCTCCGGCGTGATCTCATGGCGACATGGAGAGAGCGACTGTCGCAACCCCGTGCAGGGCACGCCACCATAGTGGCGATAAGTCCCCTCTTTGAGGAGTGGCTAGAGAGGCGCCACGGCGCCCTCACCTACCGTCTGACGCAGGTCCTCACCGGACACGGTTGTTTCGGGAGGTTCCTGCACCGAATCGGGCGGGAGGAAACGCCCGGGTGTTTCCACTGCGAGGATCGTCCGGAGGACACGGTGGAACACACCGTGGTGGTCTGCCCCGCTTGGGCGGAGCACCGCCGTGTCCTCATAGCGGCGATTGGCGGCGGCAATCTCTCGCGTCCGGCCTTGGTTCAAGCCATGGTCCGGAGCGAGAGAGAATGGGAAGCCGTCACCTCCTTCTGCGAAGCAGTCATGCTAGTGAAGGAGGTGGCAGGACGTGAGAGGGAAAGAACCTCACGTCCCAGCCGCCGCGGGAGACGCCCTGGGCGTCGGGGGTCACGTGGTGGCTTCCGACCACCGTAGGCGCTGGCCTGTGGACGGCGAGTTATGGGCTAGCTCGCCGTCCGGCCGTCTTATGACGACAGGCTGTGTCGACGGCGCGTTCGTGTTCCACGCGCGCCTCAAAGAGATGTCAGCAATCAAGTAGGGGTCCGCATGGGCCGACGCCTGCCAGGGCTGCGGGACTGTTCGAAAGAGATACCGTGGCCCTGGAACACAAAGGGCAGAGAAGGAACATGGATGGGTTTTAGTCAGTAAAAGTCTGACACTCCCCTCCGCTCCGCCCAGAGTGGGGGGGGTCATTTGATGATTTCCCATCCGGAAAAAAAAAAAAAAAAAAAAAAAAAAAGTTTCTAAATTTCATACTTTGTATTATTTACATGTACTTCTAAGATTAATTTTGTATTTTAACAATTTTAACTTTTGAATAAATATATTATTATTATATGATATTAATTTGTTTGTTAAAAATAAATTATGTTTGGTGTTAAAAATAATAGTAATGACAGTGTTCGAATATTATAATGCTAAAGTCTGTATAAAACGAACAGGATTATTACAATCGTAGATCAGAATATTCTAAATTGGGCATAAATAACCTTTTCGTCTAAAAACTATCCAAGGCACATTAACTTTTTGAAATCTTAATTCTAGTTGTTATCTCCGGCTAATCACATTCAATCTTCCATAATCTACCAGAAAAGTCATCAAAAGTAAAATCACGTACACACAAATAAGTTCCAATAAAAATCCAGCACGTTGTATTTCACGACACATTTGCTATTCCCGCGAATTCACTGTATGAACTTACCACACTGGAGCAAAACTTGTAAAAAGTCACGTAGGTATCAGCCAAGCCCGACAAAGCATTTTTATACATTTTTAAAAACTGTAGAATAAAATTAGAAAGGGTAGACACCGCTGTTTCACAAAGTGTTGCAAATTTCGCGTGACATTTTATGTTCTCTATTCGAATTTTATCTCGATTTAATTCTTGTAGTATTTTTATTGTCTAAGTGGACAGTTGTTGGTGTTTTTACCTTATTGTTTGATGTATTTTTAGGTAGTTCCGAGTATCAGATAGGGAAGGGTAAGAGGAATAGGAGAATACTGTAACATTCGTTCATCTTCCCACGCTCATTGAAGGATTTCATTGAGAAAAAAGGTTATTCTCATGTTCCTTTTAAGGAACGTGATACATAATGCAGTGTTGGTCTTTTTTTCAGACGTGCCCAGAGTACGGTGTCTTTTCTATGTGTATGGAAAACGAGGTTATAACGTAACAGCACTTACATATCTAGTATCAGAAGCAAAAATTTCAATAAGCTTTCAAATTCTCAACAAATAGTTGTTCCAGCAATAATTTTTTTTTTAGAAAATTTGTATGTCACTGTAAAAAATAAACAACATGACTAAACAGAGTCAAAAAAATGATCTCGGGAATTTTCTTGTATTCTATAAGTACCTATATGTATTGTCTTTAAAAATCTCTCTTACGAGATACCTAATGCATGGAACCATCCAGTATTATAGGTATCTTGTGTGCGGCTGACAATGATGTCATTATATTGGTCATTGTCGGAACCAAAGACGAAATATTGTATTTTTAAAACAATTTCCACAGGCAATTTCACAAAGTATGTCTATCAAAAGAATTTATGAAAAAAATGTTCTACTACACAGTTTTCACGAAAATGGTAAATAACAGACGTGTTAATTGCAAGACTAATCTGTCTGAGTTATAACAAAATATACCAATATCTTTCAATACAGACTATGAAGTATCACTATATACTGAACTCCGTACATTAGTATGGGTGTGTGGCGCAATCACTGCGCTGATATATTGAGTAGGGAACGAGGCACGTGAGAGGACTATCTCAAATATACAGACTTGAACTCTGCGCGGCGACGTGAATTTACAAACGCTTGTGTGAATAAATAGTATCTATTTCTGTAAGTTGGTTTGAGAAACACTTTAACACGTCACAATAAATGTTTAAACGCTAGATGAGGTCAAAGACAGACTACTCTGTGAATAAACACCAACACTAACGTCATGATTAATTTTCAAATCAAGAGTCATCAAGTCTAATTTTAGTACGATGATAAACAGAATAAAACCATGCTTTTATGTCTCAAAAGTAAGCTCAAAGGTATGTTATGTAATGCACCCACGTTTTGCTAATGCCTACGCATTCAATGTTTAAATGGAAAACCAGTAACACTTAACTAGCTCTGTAAAACTTATGCAGTGCGTACAGGGCTCTGGCATCGCGTTTTTCGTATTATAGCAAAATGCTAAATTCTCAAAATGTCAACCTATTTAAAGTCTAATTTCTCAAAATGGTAACCTCTCTAAATGTCAGCTTCTCAAAATGGCAACCTCTCTAAATGTCACCTTTTCAAAATGGCAACCTCTCTAAATGTCACCTTCTCAAAATGGCAACCTCTTAAAATGCCAACTTCTCAAAATTTCAAACTCTCTCAGGATCATTTTCACAAAATAGCAACCTCACTAAATGTCACCTTCTCATAATGGCAACCTCTCAAAATACCAACCCCTCTAAATGCCAACCACTGAAAATGCCAACTTCTCAAAATGGCAACCTCTCTAAATGTCACCTTTTCAAAATGGCAACCTCTCTAAATGTCACGTTCTCAAAATGGCAACCTCTTAAAATGCCAACTTCTTAAAATTTCAAACTCTCTCAGGACCATTTTCACAAAATAGCAACCTCACTAAATGTCACCTTCTCAAAATGGCAACCTCTCAAAATACCAACCCCTCTAAATGCCAGCCACTGAAAATGCCAACTTCTCAAAATATCAACCTCTCTAACGTTTGGACTGGCTGTTAGACGTTCAAATTACGGTGATTCAAAATGAGAAAACGTGGTAATTCATACAAGTTCAAGTAAGAAGACGAACATCTGATTTTAAATAAATTGATTGATTTTTTATTCCTTTCCAAATATGACTCACGAATCCTTCTTTCTCGTACAACCAAAAAGCTTGTTCGAACCAAACTCACTCCCTCGTATATTCTACGATCAGGTAAACACGCCCCGTCTGACGCCTCGCCAAATTTGAATTGACGCGGTGGTGATAAGGATGCCATAAATCATGGCGGAAAAGAATCCCCCTTTAATCCTGCCACTTGGATATTATTTGCCATGTTAACTTACGCAGAATTTATTACCTGTATGAGTATGTTATGTGTGTGAGTTTTGGTCTCAGTCTAAGGTAACTCATTATTTTGTTTTTTTTTTTTTATTATTTTATCATAGTCAACGAGTCAAGGGAAACAAGAGAGAGCTAAAAAAAATACAGCATAACTGAATGGCTAAGGTGCGCTAGCTGTGGTGCAATTAGTTTGATAATTTAGGCATCCCTAACATATTTGAATACACTAGTATTTAAATATGTTCTAGCTAGCTGGATTCAGGAACAGGCTTTCACTACCCTTTATTTCTATCAACAAAACATCACCACTGTAATCCCCGAAGGTTAGGCAGATGTGTTCTTAATAGGTAGCACACCCACATTTCACCAGTTATGTTTTAAGTCCCATGTAATACCCGAGCCTATTGGCATAAAACGGGCACAAATCCATACTCCGTGGCTGCTAGTGAGAAATTCCTGATGAAAAATCCCGGTAAAACTTTGCCCGACCCGGGAATCGAACCGAGGACCTCTTGCTCAACCAACTCGTTTTGAAAACAACAGCATAGTCGTATCCATAAGCAAGGACTAAAACGATACGTGTGTGTGTATAAAAAGTATGTAGTGCCTTTTTACCTGCCTTTATCAGTATGCAAATTGAGCTTCGAACTTAAGACTATATAGTCCTTTTTATTTACTCTCTACTTCGATGAATATTTACTGAGCTGAAAATTTGATTTCGACCTAACGAAGATTAAATAAAAATAGGGACTAGGTTGAATCAATTTAGTAATAAGATATTTGATTTAAATAAAAGAGTAATTTCGTTTGGACCACAACCATTTGCGTTGGTTTTTGTTTAAGTTTAGTTTGGTAAACAGATAATATCATTATTTAAGTTTGTTTGATAAAATCATTTGACGTTGTATTCCCTAGATTGATTGATCGAGTTAATATTTTGATTTAATTTTGAGAAATTAAAATCATTAGAGCGCCTACAAAGGAGGAGCTCGTGGCTAAATAATAACAGCCACTCAGGTCGATCTTAAGGTTACGCTGTGCTTGCCTAGGTTGGTACGTGGATGGGTGATCACTCATTACATACCGAGTTTCCCCCGTGCCTCGAAAAGCACGTTAAACCGTTAGTCCCGGCTGTCATTTGTAGATCTTTGACAGTCGTTACAGATAGTCAACGGCCCGAAGGTCTGACAACCAGTCTTACCAAGGGGAATCGTATTACCCAGTTCAAAATAGGTTGTGGAGGTCTATAGGAGGCTATATTCTAAACGTTGCCCCGCACTAGGAATTTCTCCTGTGTGCGTTTACTAATATTAAACTCACATACACAAACAGCCAAACCCGGAAAAACTACCTGTAGGCCATCCAAATATTTGTTCCGTACGGGAATCGAACCCACAACGCAGCGCAGCACCCAATTGCTCAGCTACTGCGCCAACGATGCTGTCATCTAAGATTAAAAAATTGGTATTTGGTATTATCATAAATAGGTAGTAAATATTTTCTATAACAGTATTTATAATGTAGGCCAGTAATTTAAATTTGATCTACATACACATAAATATGAACTGACTTCTTTGATACTGATTTATTCCTCCTACTAATAAAAATCGAAACGAATTCTGGAACTTATAATTTAAAGAAGTTAAACCTACAACTTCCAATACTTTTCGCAGAATTTGAACATACTAACATTTTAGTCAAAAGTTAAACTCAAAGTTCAGGCCCTCTCGTACTACTTTTCCAAGTTTTGCGTTCGTTTCACGTCAGTAGAGATACGAATGCTGTATATGCTATATATATACTTGTTGTAGTTGGTACATTCGATAAGGATGTATTTCTTGAACAGCAAAGCCCTTGCGAAAAAATACTACACAAATTGAGATTTTCATTTGGCTTGTGCCGATCGGTGAACTTGGTTCGGCATGTACCTCGTTTGGTCATGTTCGAGTCGGCTCGTCAGTCGCTTTTGACAAAACAAAAATGTACAAATTTTTGATTTTGTCCGAATCGTACCACCTTGAACACGTTTTTAACGCCATGATAATATTATTAGTAAGTATTTGAAATACTACGAGAAATATAGTAATTACAGAAATCCTTATTCACTTGTTAACAGAAATAATTATGCTTACAAAAACAAATGATTCAGAGTACAATTTTCGCTTACCACATCATGCCTGTAACCAATAATTATTTATCTAAAACATTTTTTTTAAATAATGTATTCTAAACTCCCTATTAATCATTGCGCAATAACACATGCAAGAAAATAAAACCGCAAACTAAATAAAAACGCAAGACTTAAAAATAAATACAGTCTTATTCCAACAAACACGAAATGCGCTAAAGAAAATATTTTAACCCGTATGACAATAAAAGTAGAATTAAGTATGAATAAGTTACATTGTGCGTGCAAGACTCCTCTATATTCACAAGGAAAGAGATATAAAAATCCCCGGCTTTACTTGGAGTGAAAATGCAATCTCTGAGTAACTAAAAAGTTTTCAAGAAAACGATCTTGGCGCAACGCCTTGTGTGATACAAAGGTGCTGAAAGTAGCGAACGTAATCCTTTTTAGCTGTCTAAAGGCAGTTTCTTTTTTTTACTTTTTATAACGAAATGAGCTTATTCTTCGTAGGTATTGTTTTTTTTTGTTTGATTAGTTTAAGACTAGACAAGCTAAAGTGTGCTGGCCATGTAGCGCGAATGCACCCAGAGAGATGGGTAAAGATCGTCGCTCACTGAACGCCTGACCGCGACAGAGGTGGCGTGACGATCTGATCGTGATGCGAGGTGAGCTTGGCCTCAGATCGTCCAAGATAGAGAGGTTTAGAAGAAAAAATGAGAGGCCTTTTCCCAGGTGTGGGACATTTGACAGGCTAAGCAAAAAAGTTGAAGACTACTAAATAGTTAATCAAGCTTGAATGGTAATTTGAATGAGGCACACTCTATAACATAATCAACTTATCATGGTCCACTGTTGGAACCAAGCATCTTCTCTGTGAGACGAATGGCTCCTAATCCACCACGCGGGTGCA
This sequence comes from Noctua janthe, assembly GCA_910589295.1. Taxonomy (NCBI): domain Eukaryota; kingdom Metazoa; phylum Arthropoda; class Insecta; order Lepidoptera; family Noctuidae; genus Noctua; species Noctua janthe. The sequence continues at coordinate 1,607,163 of OU342556.1, read as the reverse complement.
GTGCGGATTGGTGAATGTCTCATGTGCTTGAGTTGGTTCCAGAGGATGCAGTTTTCTTCACGATTTTCAGAGCTGCAGTCATTACACTACAGAAACTATTTACACAGTCAAGTTCAGAACAGCTTGGATTGATCCAATCTACAACACCTAAGTCAGGGTCGTATCACTTAACTGCAGCACATTCTGTTGAGTTACGACCTCTATTTTCAAACAAATTGTGATCATTTTTTTTTTTTTTTTTTTTTTTTTTTTTTTTTTTTTTTTTTTTTGGATGGGAAATCATCAAATGACCCCCTCCACTCTGGGCGGAGCGGAAGGGAGTGTCAGACTTGTACTGACTAAAACCCATCCATGTTCCTTCTTTGCCCTTTGTGTTCCAGGGCCACGGTGTCTCTTTCGAACAGTCCCGCAGCTCTGGCAGGCATCGGCCCATGCGGACCCCTACTCGGTTGCTGACATCTCTTTGAGGCGCGCGTGGAACACGAACGCGCCGTCGACACGGCCTGTCGTCATAAGACGGCCGGACGGCGAGCTAGCCCATAACTCGCCGTCCACAGGCCCGCGCCTACGGTGGCCGGGAGCCACCACGTGACCCCCGACGCCCAGGGCGTCTCCCGCGGCGGCTGGGACGTGAGGTTCTTTCCCTCTCACGTCCCGCCACCTCCTTCACTAGCATGACTGCTTCACAGAAGGTGGTGACGGCTTCCCATTCCCTCTCGCTCCGGACCATGGCTTGAACCAGGGCCGGACGCGAGAGATCGCCGCCGCCAATCGCCGCTACAAGGACACGGCGGTGCTCCGCCCAAGCGGGGCAGACCTCTACGGTGTGCTCCACCGTGTCCTCCGGACGATCCTCGCAGTGGAAACACCCGGGCGTTTCCTCCCGCCCGATTCGGTGCAAGAACCTCCCGAAACAACCGTGTCCGGTGAGGATCTGCGTCAGGCGGTAGGTGAGGGCGCCGTGGCGCCTCTCTAGCCACTCCTCAAAGAGGGGACTTATCGCCACTATGGTAGCGTGCCCTGCACGGGGTTGCAACAGTCGCTCTCTCCATGTCGCCATGATATCACGCCGGAGGTCTGTCCGCTGAGCGGCAATTTGCCGCGGCAGCGGAGTTTCCCCCCGACGTAGTGCCTCCGCGCGCCATTCATGCAGGCGCGCGAGGACTATCGCCTCCAGATCCCATGGCGGCAATCCGGCAAGGAGGCTAGCCGCCTCGCCGGAGATCGTGCGGTACCCCCGGATTAGCCTTATGGCTATCACCTTTTGGGGCGCGTTCAGGTAGTGGGCGGCTTGCCGCCTTAAAGAACGCGCCCACACCGGGGCCCCGTAAAGGGCCATGGACCGCACGACCCCCGCGTATAGCCTCCGGCAGGAGGCGTTTGGACCCCTCAGGTTGGGCAAGAGCCGCTTGAAGGCAGCCCCTGTCCGTTCCAGTTTGGGAGCCAAACGTCGGAAGTGCTCCACGAAGTTCCACCGGCTGTCGAGGACGAGTCCTAGGTACTTCAACGTCGACCCGACGCCGATGGAAACCCCTCCTGCCGTCAGTAGGGATCCCGACGGTGGCGCATTCCGAGGCCCATGAAAACACATGGCCTCGGACTTGTGCAATGCCACCTCGAGACCCAATTGCCGGATCCTATCCACGACTATCGCAACCCCGCGTGTCATGTTTTCGGCCGCCGCCTCGTGCGACCTCCCTTGTGCCAGTACCAGCGTGTCGTCAGCGTAGCAAACTACGCTGACGCCGGTAGGGAGGTCGGCGCGCAGCACCCAGTCGTAACCGATGTTCCACAGGGCCGGTCCTAGAACCGATCCCTGTGGAACACCGCACGACATCTCTCGCCGGTTCCATTCTCCGCTCTGACCGGGGTAGATGACGGCCCTATCCGTCAAGTAGTCCCCGACCACACGACGAAGGTAGGTTGGCACCCGGTGATACCGGAGTGCCTCCCTAATGCAGCTCCAGGGCATGGAGTTGAAGGCGTTGGCGATGTCAAGAGACACCGCCAAGACGACCCCGCCCCGGGACACCGCGTCCCCCGTCGTGAGGGCTCTCACGCGCATGATGGCGTCCACCGTGGAGCGCCCCTTGCGGAAACCAAACTGGTGTTCCGCAAGATCCGGCCCCATCCCCGCAAGGTGCCCGGCAAGGCGGTTGGCAATGACTCTTTCGAAGAGCTTGCCCACCTCGTCGAGCAACACGATGGGCCGGTATGCGGACGGAGAGTCCGCAGGGCGCCCTGGTTTCCGGATGAGGACCAGCTTCCCCGTCTTCCAAAGAAGCGGAAACTGGCCTCTCTCCAAGCATGCGCTTAGGAGCCCTTCCAGTCGGGGCCCGAGAGCCTCGGAGGCCAGGACCCAGGCTTTGCCAGGCAAGCCATCGGGTCCCGGGGCGGTGTTTCTGGCTTTCAGCCTGCGTACCGCCACTCTCAGGTCTACCCCAGTCACCTCCGGAACGTCGTCATCGTCATCGGTGTGGTCCGCTTCCGGCACCGCACGCGGCGGCGGAGCCATAGGCGGGGGAGGATGCTCCCCTCGCGAAGGGAACAGAGCGCTCACCACGTCCTCCACGAGCTCAGGCCGGAGACTCTGCGTTAGCGGGGGGGCCCGGGTGCGGAGTTTGTCCCGCACCATCTTGTAAGGGCGCCCCCACGGATCTCCGTTCAGAGACTCCAGCATTTCCTCACGGGCCAAGTTCTTGGCCCGCCGGACAGCCTCTTGGAGGGCGGTTTTCGCCGCTCTGTACCCCTCGTACAGCTCCGCCTCAATGGCTGCCGCATCCGGAGGGCGGATGCGGAGCCTGCGATGCCTGGCGTACAGGCGCCGCGCGGCAACGCACGCCTTGCGCAGAGACGTCAGCTCTCGCGACCACCAGTACACCTGACGCTGGGCGCTTCCTGGCCGAACTCGGGGCATTGCCACGTCGCAAATCCCGGACATGGCCTCCTGGAACCAACTCGCCTCGTTGTTGATGTCGGCAGGCCTGACTGGTGATGATACCCAGGCCTGCACGATCGAGGCTTCCAGGAGGAGCTCCCGGTCCAGCTGCTTCAGCGCCCATCGCGGACCACTCGGGGCCTGTAGGACCGGCACGCTTGAGGACTGGGTGGAGACGTCGAACCGGATGTACCGGTGGTCGGAATAGGTCTCCACCCCCTCCATGACGCGCCAGTCAACGACACGCGGTGACAGAGCGGGGCTGGCGAACGAGATGTCCACCACCGACTCGCCCCGCATCCGCACGCACGTGGGGACAGAACCCCGATTTAGGACGACCAGGCCTGTCTCCAGAGCCCAGTCCTCCACCATTCTACCCCGCACGTCCGTGTAACGAGAACCCCAAGCCAAGTTCTTGGCATTGAAGTCCCCGAGCACAAGCACGGGGAGGGAATGGCTTCCGATGACGACACTCAACTCCGTGAGGGAGTTGTGGAACTCGGCGAGAGTTCGGCTCGGGGAGAAGTAGACTCCCACTACAACGATCTCCCCGAACCGTGCTGCTACGCACCCCTGGCCCTTCCTGACACTCTCAAGGGTCGGGGTACCTGCGGCGACCGACGTAATTATGGTCACTGAGCCGCTAAGGTCCTCAACCCAGTCATCCCTGGGCGGGACAAAGTACGGCTCAGCGACCACGGCGATGTTAATCGACCACTGCGCCATGCTCTGGAGCAACAGATCCTGAGCGCAGGCGCAGTGGTTGATGTTCGCCTGGAGAAGGCGTAATGGGGCCGTTACTGGCACTCCATTTCAGCCCCCTCCCGGGCCCCCTGCGAGGGCCCCGCTGCGGAAGTTGCAGCAGTAGCGGCAGCGGCGGCGACAGTGGCGGCGGCTGCGGTGGTGGCGACGGTGGGGGTTTTGGCGGTGGTGGCGGAGGGCCTTCCCTTGCCCCTGGCCTTGGCGGGAGTACCGCAGGACTTGCTCCCTGCCCGGTGATCGGCCGGCTTGCCAGATGCCGCACATGCGGCGCAGCGCGGCGCGGCGGAGCAAGCCGCGGCCATGTGACCAGGCTGGCCGCAGCGGAAGCACAGGCCGCTGCGGTCCACCTCCGAGGTGCACCGGACCGACACGTGGTGCCCCACATGGCAGCGGAAGCACCTCAGAGGTCTGGGTTCCAGCAGCTTCACCTGCGCCGAAACCCAGCCCACCAAGAGCCTTCGGCCCTCCACAATGACTTTCGCCGCTGTCACAGGGCAGCTTACCGTTATGGTTCGCATGCCCGACAGGTCCGGACGTAAGGTGCCTGCCTTGACTTGCTCGGCAGGGCACCCACCGGTCCTGGTGACGGCGGCCACCACCTCCTTCTCGGTCACCGAGTCGTCCAGACCCAGTATGCGCAGGTCTGCGCATTTGACGGGCCTGGACACTCGGGCCTCGTCCGCATTTAGGGACGCTCTAAGCTTTTCAGCCAGAGCGTCAGCGGACGAGCCACGGGTTTCGCCAGGGATCTCCAGCACTCGAGCCCCTGTTGCGGTGACTCTAAGCCGGAGGCCCCCGGTGATCCCGAGCTCTCCGAGATCCACCGTCGCTTTCGCCTTAGCGAGCACGTCGCGGTAGGTCACGCCCCTCTTTTCCGCGTCCGGCTGTAGTGTAATCACTACAGCTGCGGTCTTTGGGGTACTGAGCCTAACCGCGACGCCCCGCTCCTTTTGCCGGCGTTTCTGCTCCTGCTTCCTGGCCTTTTTGGCCGCCGATCGCTCCCTCGCTTTTTCTCCGGCCACCTGCCACCCGGTCTCGGCCGCGGAAGGCTTAGGGGGCGGGGGGGGCGGCGATAGCGGCTGTCTCGCGGCTGGCGCTGGTATATTCGCCGCGTTGCCCTTCTTTTGGGCCGCCGCCTTGCCCTGTTTCAGAGCCGCCGCCTTCCTAACCGGAGCCGGTTTCGTCGGGGCCGACATAACCCTGCCGGGGGGCTGGCTGGACGGCCGCGGTGCGGAGGCCGCAGCAGACGCATATGAGGCCGCCGTCGGGCCCGGGGGCGCCTTGTTTGCCGCTAGGGGGGGGCGCAGGACAATGCCCTCCAGGACGGAGAACCGCGCCTGGAAGGCAGCCAGCTCCTGCCGAACCAGATTCAGAACCTGGTTCTCCACCGGCACGGACTGGCTTGGATGCTTCTGGCCCCCATTTTGGGGCGCCTCGCGAGAGCCGGACTCGCGCAGACTGGCCAGGTCTGCTCGGAGCTTCATATTCTCCTCTTTGAGAAGCTCCGTGGCGGCCGTCAGTCGAGCGACCTCCGCCCTCAGCTTGGCCACGCCGTCTGGCGGGGGCCCAACAAATCTGGCCTCCGCTGCCGCCATAATGGAGGCGACCGCTGCAGGTATAGCCCTTTGCCTGGTGGAGGGCTTTTGTTTCAAAGAGACAGCCCTCAGCGCCGCCTCCACCTCCTTCGCGAGTCCGGCCTTACGCTCCGCATCGGAGCCGCCATCTGCACCCGCTTCGTCGCCAGAGGAGCCCGAACGGGCCACCCCGTGACCGGTGGCCACCCCCGGATGGCGCCCCTCCTCGGCAAGCCGCGCCGACCTCTCGGTGGCAGAGAGGCCTCTCCCCTTGCCACGGATCCCGCCGCGCTTGCTGGTGGGGATCTTACGAGCCGAAGCCAGCTCCCCATCTGACGACGACTCTCGGTCGCCTACCGGCCTGGACCGCTTGCGTAGGAACTCCCTGTTCCCCGCAGCAGCCCCGAGCCTCCCGCGCTGGGAGCTCACTGAGCCTCCCGCGCTCACCTCGCTGGATGCGGCGCCGGACTCCGACACCGCATCCCTCTCCTCCCTTCCTTCGCCGATATCGGCCGTGTTTTGGGTTGTATTTGTTTCCATACTGTTCCCACGAGTATGGGGGAAATAAAAAGTCCATCTGGGCAGTGCCCCCTGTACCCAGATAAGCCATAGCCAGGCCCGGCAGTGGTTCGCACTAGAGACTGATTTTCCAAAGGAACCCGTCAGCCATACATCTCCTCGCGGTGCGCCGCCGCTTGAGATTCGGGGTAACTTTTTATAGAGGTTTTCTACCTCGTGGTCCGGGCGGTTAAGCCAAGACCCTCGGTCCCAATCGAAGCCGCGAGACGTGTTCCACGACACTTCGACGGTGGGATTACGATATCGACGGAGACAGTGAGGAACGCACGTCCTTCACTGTCTGCTCGGAGGCAGGGTAAGTGCACACCGAGCCCGCCCTTGCTCCTCCGCTGTGCCCTCTGCTTTTCAGAGGGTCACGCGGAGCAACGCCCCCTTGGTCCATGAGGGACCCGCCCATGTCAGAATATTAGCCATGGACAGTAACATTCCCCGAGGAATAAGAATCTCTTCCCATTCCTCGGGGAAGGATACTGGCCACGCCCAGGGTGCACCGGCCCAGCAGCTGCTATTCCCTCCAGACGTATCGAGAGGGACCGGCAGCCATCAGGCACACGAGGAGGAATTCTGACAACGCACCCCAAATTGTGATCATCATCTCTAAAATCAGGGCACCAAGCGCTACAGCTGAACAAGAGTTCTTGGGTTCGACTCGTGAGTCGGAGAAATTTTGATAAGGTTTTTCCATCAGAAATTTCTTAGTAGCAACCAGGAGACTGGAATTATACTCGGTTGTGGCAATAGATGCGCTCCCTATTACATAGAACTTTAACTTATCTGGCGTAATGTGGGTGTCCTATAATCCGCCTCCCTACTCGCTCGCGTTCAAGGCAGTACCACGGTGGGAGTCCACCATGCTGCATGGCGGCTTCATGTCGTAATTTAAATTTCGCATGCCAATACTAACATTAGTTTTTTAAGAACATTGTTACCAACAAAATATGGACCTGGTCTGAAATAAATATTTATAATATTAATAGGTAATACTTCTACTTATCCCTTCGGGGATTATATAAACGTAATGTTATGTGTCATCTCCAAACTGCAGTTCTTCATCGAACCCACCCGTATGTCACATGTAAAGTCAACCCGCCAATGTTTACAGAAGACTTTGAAGAGGAAAGCTTTCACATTGCCTCCAACCTTTCTGTTTGCCACCTCGCGATTTGTGTTGTGCCGTATATTATGTGTACGTGTGTAGTTAAGTGGGCTTAGGAATGTTTGTTCGGGAATATTATAAGGATGTTGTGGGGTAGTCTGTTTACTTTACCATGTATAGGTAGTGTCGTGGTGAAATAGATACTTTTTTGCTTAGGTAGCCTTCTATTACATAGAACTAAAGGTCAATGGAGAATTGTAAGAACCAGGACCACAGGACCAGGATTGCCTCAAATTGAGCCTTTTTATATTAATTTATTTAAACTTCAACTTAAACTTTGGGTTAAACTGGACAATATTGTGATAAGGTACACAAATAATGAGCCTCTCGGGATTCTTTCTCTGGAACTTCGTAATACATTGTATACCCATCCGTCCGTATAACTATTACGGATGTATGAACGTGGACCCAGCAAAAGAAATGAGTAAGGATGGTAGTAGTTGGCATTCTGTCGTTTCTACCTACACCTTTGGGTAAAGCGCGAGATTATGTTTGTTGATTGGTTTTCTTTTTATTAACACTATTATATAGCCAACGAGTTGGCTGACGCATGAAAAAGTTTACAACAATAAAAATAAAGTTTTTATTTACCTTCTAAAGTGTAATAGCCTTAAAATGCATTACCGATTCAACGTTTCCAACAAGTAGTGACGTTAGTCAAGCGAGCTGTACCCACCAGCAAAGTTTCTTACTCAATTATTAACGAGTATGCACTTACTAGCCCGTAAACTAACAGGTTTGCCTCAGTTTAGCTCAAACTTGCACTGACGGTAAACCGATGTGGTTAATGTGATTTGTAATTAACCCTTTAGAGAAAGAGAACCAATTTTATGAAGAACTTAAATCACAACACAGCCAACCGTAGTCTATTGTTTTAGTTATGTCCTGCTGTTTGCATCGTCCAGATGCTGATAGACGCTCTAGAAAGGCCAAACTCGTCACCAAATTTTGGGCCTATTTAATTTAGATTGTCATAGACACGGTAAGACTGGGTTGTGGAGGTCAGATAGGCAGTCGCTCCTTGTAAAATACTGGTATTCAGCTGCATCCGGTTAGACTGGAAGCCGACCCCAACATACTTGGGAAAAGGCTAGGCAGATGATGATGATGATGATGGACACGGTAAGGAGATAGATTTATAAAACATCTGAAACAACAAATTGACCTCACCTCACAAAACCGCAGGCCAGCACAGTATCATAATAATAAATCACACAAGACTAAAAGAAAACATAAAAGCATTGCGCAACGTTATATATTAATGAGTTTACCCGAAAAACTACATTTTCTGAAATAACGTCTGAAATTGTTGTATGATTTAAAAATTATATGAAGGTGGAAACGAACTTCTCATCTACTCTAGTGGTTTAAAAAGATTTTTTGATTTGGAATGGCCATTTTTATACAATGTGTTTTTTTTATATCCCAAAACTCTAGGGTATAATCCATATCAAAGAATCAACTGGCATGGCTGGAATTAATTTGTATTATTTTTATTTTTTTTTAGTTTTCTTTTTTTTAGATAAAGTCACGATTATTAATGTAAAATACCCTTACGAGATGTATGACAACGTTGCATTTTCTGAGTTTTCAATACGAATGATTGGTTTGAATAAAAAAGAATTCATCATCATCATCTTCATCATTTCAGCCGAAAGACGTCCACTGCTGGACATAGGCCTCCCCCAAGTATCGAAAATGAATTACTCGTATTATATCAATGCCACTTAGATACCTACACACATCGAGATGATTAATGATATCTTCGAAACTATGAATTTTTAGACCACATATTCTAGGACTTTTTGTTTAATCTTTACTTATAGAATATAACCCTTGAGTTATGGGATATAAAAAAAACACGTTGTATGTAATATCTCAATATATTATGATGAATAGCATAATTACCCTCAGTTAAAAAAGACTATGAAACTCTTGTTACGGCTCAATCCTGACTTGAGTGTATAAGCAGCATTAAAGATTAAGACTTGCCTATTCATTAGTTGTGTAATACTCATACTAAATTATCTTTTAATTTATTTAAAGCATTATTGTTTATTTTCCCAGATATCTGGAGAAAAAGGCCTCTTTTCATGCAAATAATAAGAAAAGCAATGATTCTGAACACGAAGCCTATAAAAATGGGGAGAATGATGAAAACTAACACTAGAGAAGCTCGTGGCTAAATAATAACAGCCGCTCGGATCGATCTTTAGGTTAAGCCGTGCTTGCCTAGGTTGGTCTGTGGATGGGTGACCACCCATTACATACCGAGAAGCCGTTGGTCCCTGGTGTCATTTGTAGATCTTTGACAGTCGTTAGGTAGTCAGTGGCCCAAAAAGTCTGACAACCAGTCTTACCAAGGGGTATCGTATAACCCAGTACTAACTGGGTTGTGGAGGTCAGATAGGCAGTCGCTCCATGTAAAATACTGGTATTCAGCTGCATCCGGTTAGACTGGAAGCCGACCCCAATATAGTTGGAAAAGGCTAGGCAGACGATGATGATAACTAACACTATTTCAATAGGCAGTCAAATAGAACCAAACAACATTATCAAAACAAAAAATGATCCACATCCGTTTCCACATCACACAAATTATTTCACATTTCTCATGAAAACTGTCGAGCAAAAGTCTCGCTTAAAACCCTGTGAAACAATAACACATGACCCTAACGTAGCTCGAGCGTTTCACAAAGGCAAGCACTAAATGTGCTTCCTGAAATATGAAACGCTTGCCTCATGATTACTGAGTCTGCGGTTAGCTGGATACTCTTTGCTACTGACTTTAGCTTTAGTTATGCTGTTGGCTTTGGTGAGACGGTTTTGTCGCTTTTCAAGCTGTAATTCTTGAATGTAAAGCCTATTTCAATTTTAACCGCGTTCTTATTTATCCATACGGATCTGTACAGCATGTAACGTAATTAACGCACACCCTCAGACACCCCAATTAGTATATTATGTTATAATCATAATACATACACTGAATTTTTAGTTAAACATATATAAGCATTGATTATTGATTGATTTAGTTATACTAATTACGGAAGAATGTTGTGGTCACAGTACAAATCCACGAACGCAGACAGTCGCACACGTAGGTATGAGGGTCTTGTTAGCCTAGTAGGTATTCGCTCGCGTTCGAAACGAGTTAACGAGTTTTTACTGTAATTTACGTAGTTTTAATTATTTTTGGGAAAAAAAAAAATACCTATAATAAAATTATAGAAATCGATTCAGTAAACGATTCTGAACAAACTAATTTCAGGATGTGCGTTAATTATGTTACATGTTGTATTTTGGTAGCGGTAAATGGAATCAATTCTAAGTTTTTGTAAAGACATTAAAAAGACTGGCAGTCGAAAAAACAAGGTACAATGATGAAAAGCCTAATTGAAAATAATTATATCTTTTGACTTTGTCATTTAGCTGTAAAATAGTTGAATGAACAAGAGAAATCTACGTACTTATAAGTTTTTTGTATACAGGGTGTAAGGAATACGAACGCACAAACGGTTACCACATATTCAGTACATCATACGTTTTTTTCATCATTAATTTAAAAAAACCTACTGTTTCCTACAAATAATATATCTTTAAGTGGTTTGGTAGTGAGATAATGAGAAAAAGGCAACTAACAAAAGACATTTCGAAATGTAGATGTGAGTATAACTGCCGCGTAGGTCTAGTTACGCAACCGCGACTGCTGAGCACGAGGTCCTTCGATTTCCAGGAATACGCATACTTCAAAGCAGCTGCTGCAGCAGCTGTTTTACAGACAAATAGGTAATCGTGCCATGTAAACCACTTGTATTTAGTTACATCAGATTACACTGCAAGCCGATCCCAAGATAGCGAAGTAAGATAAAGTTGATGATGAGTACTATATCTGGCCACTTGCAACATACATTATGTATTACGAAGTTGCTAACACACGCACTGAAAGATGCTCATTTGACTTCGAACCCAATGGTGTTATAAATAAAAAGAGGAGATATCGCTCTAGCGTGTGCAAATTGTTGCAGAAAAATTCAGATAATTGTCGTAATTTAAGTAATTAAAGTGCAACTCAACAAGTTAAGTGTATACTCAATTGTTAATGTTTTGCTTGCTTTTTTCTGTTTTAAGTTATGTTGTGTTTTGTTGCAATTATTTTATTTTGAAATGTTGATTATTCTTCTTTTTTATAATAAAGACCAATAATGTAAAAGAGTGTACACCTTTAAGGTAGATTTTTGAGGAACTAATTATTTATTATTCTGATCTCATGTAAAATGTACCAAAAATCACACCAATAAATAAATTTGAATTTTTTGCAATAGCCATCTCGTTCAGTATCATATGTACCGTATTATCTATCGCAGTCGTAACAACGCAACGATATCTGAACGCCGCTCAGTATGAACGCAGCGTATCTTTCTTTATAGTATCATTGTTGGAACCTAAAAAAAAGGCAAAAAAAAAAATGAAAACAAAAATACAATCTTTACTCACATACATGGAATTCTGACGAAATATTTCATCAAATTTCCCGTACAACTGATCCTAACTCACCAAACTACAAGGATATCTCGCGCAATCTTTTATTCAGGGCGTATCTACGTCATAAAGTATGCAGCAGGGGTCCAGTTATGATGGTTTTATCCGTTTAATATCTGATGGCTACCGGTTAATAAGCCGAGAGGTTAAATATAGATTCGCAATCGCGCAGGTAACATGACTAGGGTTGAATGGTGGTGAGATGGAGTTATTTAATGATTAATAACGATATGATCCAAATTGACAATTTATTATGAATTCGTCCCATAGTAATTGGTCATTAATGGTCATGGCTGGTTATTATACTTCAAAGTTTACAATTGTCTGTAAGGGAGACCATATGTACCCCAATTGCGTAAAGATTTTAAATAAAACTGATAATAACCAACTTCTAACAAAATTTAAAAATAAAAATCCTTTGTTCTAAAATTTGGAAAACGCGAGAATATTGTTGACGTGGAAGAAGGAAAGGCATGTATTGTAATTTTGTAACGCAATAAATAGGACGGTACTCATTATAAAGCGTTGTCTGACGTTTCTACTAACATCATCATCATAACATCACGCCTGTAATCCCTTAAGGATTAGGAAGAGGTGTACCTAATAGTACACCCACATTTCGCCAGTTATGTTTTAAGTTCCACGTAATAGGGGGCAAACTTTTGCCATCAACTGGGCACAGATCCAGACTTTGTGGCTGCTACTGAGAAATTCCCAATGGAAAAACCCAATAACACTTTGCCCGAGCTGGGAATCGAACCCAGAACCTCGTACTCAGCAGTCGCGTTTGTCACCACTAGACCTACAAGGCAGTCATACTAACATCAGCGTTCGTAATATCTTTTGTTAGTAACCTTTACTTTATTATTTCAACACTAAAAGATTACTTAAGGACATTTTTTTCATCACACACATTCAAATCAAAGTAAGATCCTAAATTATAACAAAACACAGTAACAAATCCCTAACCCCCAACCCCGTTAATTATAAATGCCTCTTAACCTTAGGAATATCGAGTATCAGGAAACATTGACAGCTCTCAGAGGCAAAGGGTGTGACCACAACTCGATGGTTACTCCTCCACTTACGAAGCACTCCGTGGCCGGGATTACTACGTCGAACGCAGTAATGAATACTCGAGGTATCGTTAAGTAGTACGTATTAGCGGTATTACTAGTAGATTGAACTTTGAGTTTGAATTCAATTGTGAAGTTACTTAGCTTTATTAAAGATTACCTTTTGCCCGTGGTTTTGCTCGCTTCGTGGTTGGAAATGATCCCATATGAACGTTTTAAATATAACATATTACAATCGGGGATAATGTAGCTTTTCATTAGTGAAAATAACCCTTCCTTTTGGGTTCGCCGTAGTCGGGTAATAATTTCGTAATCGGATTAGTAGTTCTACAGATTACCCGCTTCATCCAAACTTTATATATTTATAATTTTTGAGTCAAGAAGGGAGAGGTGAAGTGTATAGCATAAGAATGATCTGAATATAATTATCCCACTGCTGGGACTACTTTTCTATGAGAGGGATTGGATCTTAATCAGTAGCAGAAATGTGGTTGGTGAATGTTGCAAGCGTGCTTGTTTGTGTCCGCTGTTGTTTAGCATTAGGCCTTGGGTTCGATTTCTAGGACATCTAGGAGTCTTTATTTACGCTCGGGTGATGGCAATAGGGTCGCATCTATGACGCTTGAACACAACTGGTGAAAATAACATTGGTGGTCTACGTGGGCATGCTATATGAGTTTCCGGGTACACCTCTTTGTAATAAAATGCTACGTCTACGGCGTAGCGCTACGCCGTAGCGCTACGCCGTAGACGTGCTACTTAGATGTCTGAGACGACTCAATGGGAGGAATATTTTCATTTATACGTATATGGTGGTGGTAAGATGATCAGGACGCGCACCACGAACGCTAGTTTGAGGTGGCGCAGGAGGGAGTAAAGTACCTGGAAGGATATGGGGGAGGCTTTATCCCAGGAGTGAGATAAACAAGGCTGTTAAAAAAAACGGGTATTTAGTTCCGTATTAGTGTTGTCTAAAATAAACACTAAATCATATGAGGCAAAAACAGCCAAGAGTGATTATTAGCGAAAACCAGAAGAAATAAACACAATAAATAAAACGTCTGGCGTTCAAAACACCTCGGAAACAAGATCTCAGTTTTATGCGATGTATGTGATTCATGAAGTTATATTTATTAAGTCTTAGAAAAGAATCATTCCGACGAACAAAAAAATTACAACCAATAAATATTGTAAGGGCTTTTTCATTTAAGGATGAAACATTGTTTCTAAATATTATTAATCGACTTCTAAGATGACTGAAAAGGTAGAATAGAAAAAGAAGTCATGTTGCGTTGACCCCAAATTAATGGGGTGAAGGGCAAGAACTTAGTGATTATGATGATAAAGGATTAAGAACGACTGAAATTTTAGTCAGGAAATAAATCACACATTACAAAGACATAGACAGCCCTAGATAACGTGAAAAAAGATAAGATTTATCATAATTAATCAAATAATCAACCGAGTAACTGTCGTCAAATCTAACAGTAATCTGTTTTTAAGAGAACTGTTGGTAACAAACAGCAACGAATATAAATTATTTATCAATCTTTTCTTGGTAATCCATTTTAGGTGCATGTGCCATTTCAATTGTACCTGACGAATTGCAGTATTGAACCTGAGGTTTTTAAGCGAAGTCTAATGTCCATAGGTGGCATTACAACTTTGACACCAAGTTAGGCACTAACCACACGAAAAAAAAAGAACATCAGGTAGCTTGGGTATTGCTGACGTCCTTGGGCTGCTGCCAATTTAGCGTCTGCGGTCCACGGGTCTGATTACTTTCGTCAACAACAAACAAAATCAGTTACCTAGCAGTTCATGATAATATTATATTAATTCAGTTCAGTTCATGATTATGATGATTATGATGAGGATATTCTTCCAAATATGACAACCCTTCAACAATAATCAGATAAAAATAAAGCCAAAATCTCGCCCATATCAACGCCTTCCTACATAAGGCACACATGCAGAATTTTACACTCCTTTTCTTTATTGGGTCGACAAAGTTATAGCGAATTTACGAGTACGTACTGTGACAGAGTGGCTCTAAAGCACCTATTTGTTTGGTTTAGTATCCATAATTTACTTGGGCAATGTATCTGGGTCACAGGCGGATTTGGAAATTTTCGGAGGCTTAGGCTCCTTGTAAAACTTAGTGTGATACGAGATTTTTTTAGTATACTTCGATCTTTACTTTTTGGCATGTGTAAGGTTGTTTAAGTTTTCTTGAAATTTGATGCGCAAACTTCTCGATATTAATTTTTATTCTTAATGTTTATTGGACACATAAATTATAAACGTACTGTTACAATATGATAGCGAATGCACAATGGCAAGTTTTGCCCAGAATTGGGTTTTCTGAAAGGAATCCTCGTTGCAATAGTGATATCGCTACAGAAGATAATATTTTTGTAATTTGCTTCAAATAGCCTGGTTGCATAGGTTATTAAGCTGAAAGACACAGCTGGACAAAAGCCTCCCCAAGCACCGCTTTCATGACTGATTTTGTGATTCTACTATATAACAGATTCAAGTGGCCTGATTCTCCAGCCAGTAAGCTTTACTTGGTCAGCTGAACGTAGCAAATTGAACTGTCTCCTGATTTCATCGTTCAGTATTTGATTTACAAAATGAATAAACACCATATGTAATTGTGGTAACAGGGAATTTATAAGGCATTTCCATTGTTCATCGTTTCACACTTAATTAAAAAGTAAAAAAAGGTATGAAGTGGGACCGCAAAAACTACTCTCAACGGCAGAAATATTTTTTTTTTTTTTTGGATGGGAAATCATCAAATGACCCCCCCCCCCACTCTGGGCGGAGCGGAAGGGAGTGTCAGACTCGTACTGACTAAAACCCATCCATGTTCCTTCTTTGCCCTTTGTGTTCCAGGGCCACGGTGTCTCTTTCGAACAGTCCCGCAGCTCTGGCAGGCATCGGCCCATGTGGACCCCTACTCGGTTGCTGACCTCTCTTTGAGTGTTTTTATATCTTATACTGTCTCTGTTTTAAGAGTAACAAATCTCATTACCCCACCTTAGCCCTTGGGCGTGGGTTTAAAATATTAAAATTTAATTTGCATGTAACGGAGGTTCATTTCGGGGCCTAAATTATTCTCACTGCGTGGCTAGACTAAGAGGAATTGCATTAATTAGGGCGGTCAGACCCACTACCGTAATTCACTTCATTTACATCACCAGGATATATTATATTAGGGTGGATTTTTCGGAAGCAAGTCTTGGTTCGTAGCGTAATTTACTACACTATCCGTGTCTGTGTTTCTGAGGGATTTTGCAACATTACATAGTCCTGGGCTAATTGTAATTATTTTAGTATTGCTGGCGGTAACATAACGTAACGCTTATAATCAGAGATTCAAGCAGAGACGAACCGATAGTACACCCACATTACGCTAGATATGCTTAAGTCCCATATGAAAGGCGCCTATTGACATCAACCGAAGTTACTGTTCGAAACACCCAAAACTACTTTGCCTTATCTGGGATTCGAACATTAGGCCTCATGCTCAGTAGTAACTTACGACCACTAGGCTAACGATGTAGCCTATTGCTGTATTGTTGAACTTTTGAAAGAACCTTGTCTTTATTTTTTATTATCATTAGAAATTTTTCAATGTTTTTGGGTTTGTAACCAATTGCTGGTGATTTCCACGCCCCTATTACATGTGACTCTAGCTTTTGATTAAATATTTATGCATTATGTCCTTGGTAACAAATATAGCTCACATCATCATCTGCCTAGCCTTTTCCCAACTATGTTGGGGTCGGCTTCCAGTCTAACCGGATGCAGCTGAATACCAGTATTTAACAAATATAGCTCACGTAGGGGTAAATATTATTTTTCTATTTTTGTGATAAAATATTATTTCAACAACGTTATTGGCAGTATTCGATTGATGTCACGTGACCTTATAAAAATGTGATGTGTATTATAATCTGACTACGAAGATTCCAATTTCATAGGTAGATTAGATCGGTACGATTAGATTGGTCGCGAAATTGAGGTTTCTGCTGATTTTACGTTCGAGGGTGGTGTCCATAAATACATACATAAAACTCACGCGTTTTCCCAAGGTGGTAGGCTGAAACTATGGAATGCCATCGGCTGCGTTTCTTACTTAATCAGGTCATGCTGATATTTTAACATAGATGAAGCAAAAGGATGAATGATCGCGCACGCCGGTTGCGAGAGCTTGCACTTCACACCTGGACTTACTGAAAAACATCTAACTACTTTTGTCAGACTTTCGGGCCACTGACTACTCGTACCTGTAACGACTATCAAAGGCCTACAAATGACAGCCGGGACCGACGGGTTAACGGGCTTGCCGAGGCACGGAGGTAACCCCTGAAGATCGACGCGAGCGTTATTACTTAGCCACGAGCTCCTCAAATGTTGTTTTATGAATGTTTACGTCAAATGTTGATGTGCAATATTAATTCAACACGGCTCAATTTAATACCCCATTTCAACATAAAACTCCAACAAGAAAACAAGAAAGACGTTTCATATTCATCATCTATCCGAAATCAGCATGAAAGTATAATATGACCACGCATCTAAAAATCTTTCAAACAATATGTTCGCGGAGCCACGATTCGAAACTTTATACTAGCAATATAAAAGTTTTAGACTACCGTAAACTGAAGATATTGGGGCAATATGAGATAAATGCCGGAGGCTAACCACCTACGTTTTATTGTGGACTATTTCAGTTTTCTTCTGCAATAAAAATAAGCGTGACTTTTGAAGAAACCACAGAGCACGGTGGCGCCATGGTGATGCTCTTCGCAGAGATTTGGGGCGTTGTATTCGCAAGCGGCGTGCGTGTGTGACCAGATGTATGATCGTGGACGAAGGAAAAGGAGTATGTAAGAGTGTTCGGTAGTTTCCCTCCACGCCCATTAGAAAAAGCATGTGTTTATTAATGTATGAATACATTTAGAAACTGACGGTTTTGAAGGCGTTGAAGGATGACAGAAATTGTTTGCGTGTACACTTTCGGCGCCACGAATTGTACTGCCGTGTTTAAATGCTGCCGTCATGGCGATTCCGTTTTTCGTGAAAGAACCTCTATTTCCTTTATTTGGCGAGAAATTTTAAATTCAAAGACAATTTCCATGACGCATACTTTACGAGTGGAGTGTTAATATTCCGCATTATGTCAATAACTTTAGTGGCACTTAACATTTTGTGAGAATGACTTTTTTAGTGATAATGTGTTGTTAATGCGAAAATGTTTTCAGATTCTGGTTAAAGATGAAGAGAAATATGTAACTTTTTTTATTAACAGAAGTGAGTTTAGTTCTCAGTATGCTAGGAGCGTTGGCTTAGTGGTCACGATCCTGACTTACATGAATTGTAGGTCATGGGTTCGAACCCGGGCCGGTACTTTACTTTGTGACTGCGGACGCCAGACAGTGACAAATACCTAGGAGGAGGTCCGTATCCAGCGCAATTTGTCCGTATCGGTTTGACCGAGGTTTAAGTTGCATAGGCGTCGTGTAGACAAAATCACAGAATTTCAACTGTGGTGAAATATCCACGATTTTATATCAAAACTCAGACCAACAAAAAAGGAAGACGGCGCGCCACGAACATCAAAAGTGAAGCCACAAAAACCGTGTTTCTGCAAGTAAATATACTCGCTCACGCACACACCTGCACTCAAACCATGCTCATCGCTACGTACGTAGTACACTCATCGCTACGTACGTTTTACGTTTTTGTTGGTCTGAGTGTCAAAAATGAACAATATCCGCTTTTATTGTATATTTGTATTTTTTTTTTGGTGTGGGACGCAACCTGTGTCGACACCCTTGCGCCATCTCACCTTTCTAGCACGGCGGGCTGTGCAGGCGCTGCTGCTGCGGCTGCTGAGATCCTCAAGCGGCGCAAATATTGTAACCTTATTGGTAACTACAGTTTTGAGCCGTTTGGGGTCGAAACGCTCGGCGCCCGAGTGCGCGTCTCCTTTTTAAGGAAATCTCTCGCCGACTGGTCGACACTTCGCGTGACCAGAGGGCTGGCTCTTTCTTTGGCCAAAGATTTAGCATTGCTATTCAGCGTGGCAATGCTGCCAGTCTTCTGGGCACGTTTCCAGATGACAGCGATGCGGAGGAGTACTTTGACGCCTAAGTGTCCTATTGTCGTCGTTGTTTAGATGTTTATATTTTCTTACTTTTAGTCTTATTTTTATAATTAGTTTAGTTCTATTTGTAGTCTGTATATAGTGTAAATATAACCAATAACGTCATAATTAAGTTACATATAAATTACTATTACCCCATATTTGTATTACACATTGTAAATAAATATACAATTACTAGCTGACCGTCATAAGAGTGAGAGAGCGTTAGAGAGAGTGGGTCGTAGGCACCTATAATACAACCCTAAAGGAACACATCACACACATCATTCCGCATAATGAAAATGCGCGCGCGGTACTTGATAATTATTTTATCATGATGCATAACCAGTAACTGTAACATAAAGGTTATTTACTTTTAACAATATAAGCGCTACGTTCTTTGCAACAAAAGTCAGAGTACAGTATCCAAACAAAACCTCTGTATTTGTGAAGCACGAAGCTAAACCAACACTGATCTGTTTCCACAACAGATCGCCGGTTTCCATGGCAAACACTGGCACAAATATTTGTTACTTGTTAGTATGGCTCATGGGGCCAACGTTGGTTATATGTCAAAGTAATCCCCCGGTATTTGTAATGCATGTTATCAATATTTTACACGGTGTACATAAATTTTAACGATTGTATCTGGTTTGTTTCTAGTTAAAATTTGAATTTGTGCAGAGATAGGAGTTATAATTTGTTGGCTGAGTTGTACGATGCTATGGACGGGCACAGACACAAACATGTAGTTAGATCGATAGTTTGCTTAACTCGTGTAGCATTTTTATATCTACATTACATCACGCCTGTAATAACCGGAGGGTTAAGCACCTGTGTACCTAATAGTACACCCACATCTTTAAGTCCCATGTAATAGGGGGCGAGCCTATTGACATCAATCGGGCATAAATCTAATGAGAAATTTCTGAAGGAAAAATCCAATAACACTTTGCCCAACCTGGGAATCGAACCCAGGATCTCATGCTCAGCAGTCGCACTTGCGACCATTAAACATGCACAAAACATTCAATGCCGCATTTCACAGAAATCGCGTTAATGTGCTTTTGCCGATAGTGTTATCAAAGCAGTCAATACAAAGAACACAATACGTCAAGCCGCGCATGCTGTCTCTTTCTCTCCGATGATAAAAACAATACAACTTGACGCGTAACCTCTAAAATATTTAATCGTCACTAATATGTTGACAAAAATACTGTAAATACAAAATGTATTCACATTAAATTTCTGGTCATATTGTTTGGAACGTAGCTCGTGACTTGATAATAACAGCCGCAGAAGTCGATCTTCAAGCAGCACTTCTCAATGTCGGTCCGAGGATGGTCAACCATCCATTACATACTGAGTTAAGCCGTTGGTCCCGGCTGTCATTTGTAGATCTTTGACAGTCATTGCAAGTAATCAGTGGCCCCAAAAGTCTGACAACCAGTCTTACCAAGGGGTATCGTGTTACCCAGTACTAACTGGGTGGTGGAGGTCAGATAAGCAGTCGCTCCATGTAAAATACATTGTCAGCTGCATCCGGTTAGACTGGAAGCCGACCTCAACATAGTTGGGAAAAGACTAGGCAAATGATGATGATGATTCATCTACATCCGGTTAGACTGGAAACCGATTAACCAACCCCAATATTTTTGGAAGAAGATTAGGCAGATGATGATAGTTGTTTCATAATCAGCCTATAATGTTCCCACTGCGGGGACATAGGCCTCCTCTCTATGAGAGGCAATGGGCTATAATCCACCACGCAGGCCCAGCGCTTGTTGGTTAATAGATACCACATGACTTAGAATTTTGGGATCTAGGACATGTCGATTTCCTCACGATGTTTTCCTTCACCGTTTTGAGAGCAGTGGAGATGAAATAAATTACACAAAGTAAAGCGCCTGCCTGGGTTCTAACCCACGACTTGCTGCTCGTAAGTCGGGGTCGGCACCACTGAGCCACCGCTGCTCGATGTCTGTTTAAAAAGTATTAATTTATGGATTGTTACAGGGCTAAAGGCAGTTTTTATTCTGATCTGCGCACAGCCTCTCTCTCTTTGATTTTGAAGACCAGTCCCTATATTTAATTCACAAGAAATATGGAGATTGACTAATGAGCCATCATTTACGGCTAAAGCTGGATTTGTGTATTTCTAAAAGGGATGTAATCTGTGTAAAGTATGGTTTCTGGGAACTGTCCTCATTATTTTGGCAACGTCTTGTATTGCCTTTGTATATTTTTTCTTCGTACATAAATACCTTCTTTGTACACTTACTATATATAAGTACCCATGTTGGGACCTCAATTTTGTTCTTTATTTTAATGTTGGAGTTTCAGATGTTGGTGTTCTCATGAATACTTAGGTTATTTTTTTATTTCAGTGTCAGCTTTTTGCCTGTGGGTTCATGTCTTGTTATAACCTCAAAGACAACGACCGTGCACGATCTCGGGGAATCCGACTAGCAACATGAATCAATATAAACGCGCGCGCGATTTCAGGCCATGACACGACCCGTCATTGGTGACGGGGACTGTCGGGCAGCGATCGCATTCAAAAAACTTCCCTCGAATAGCTGATGTTGAGTTAAAAAAAATAGAAACCTGCATATCATGAAAAGAGCCAAACCTACTGAAAAATTAAACCAGACAAAAAGACATCATCTGCCATGTCTTTTCGTTGTCGTTGGGGTCCGTTTCCAGTCTAACCGGATGCAGCTGAATAGGAGCGACTGCCTATCTAACCTCCGCAACCCATTAGTAGTGGGTAATACGATACCCTTTGGTATCTGGTTATCTCTTACGAGCCAGTACCTGTGACGACTTTCAAATATCTACAAATGAGAGCCGAGACCAATGGCCTAAAACTTGGTATGTAATAGATGGTCACCCATTCACAGACCGACCTTAGCAAGCGCAGCTTAACCTTAAAGACCGACCCGTGCGGCTGTTATTATTTAGCCACGAGCTCCTACAAAACGCAAGTATTTATTCAAAAAGCCATTTCACAATACGTACAGAGCTAGACAACTAGATGACACCTTATTTTGAGCTCATCAAGAATTAACGATGAAATGATAACAGGTTGCTTTAGAATTCAATTTTCAGGTTTGGGGTGTAGGTATAAATTTCCCGAGGGACCGCTATGTCAAATACACGGTAATGTGATGGGCTGGAGCGAACAGCAGCGTCGAGTTACTGGCGAAAGCGGAATTCAAGACTTATTGTCTTGAATTTCGGCTGCCCGCTTTCGCTCCTCATTCGCACTCTTTTTTCAATCTTGCAATACTATTGTACAACCTTTAACAATTGAGAATCGTGCTTTAATCGCTACTAATATAATGAGTATGAATGTGAGTTTAGGTTGGACAGAGGATATTTTTTGTCCCGGTAGTTTATTCCCGTGGGATAATTTTCGACCTCCATGCTAGCCTCCGTGGGCAAAAGCTAGTAGGTTTTTTATTTATCTGTTTGCATAATGCAGTTACATTATTTTCTCACGCGCTGCGAAAGTTAGTCGTCAGATCCTCATATTTTTAGCAAGAGTACTCTGGCAGTCCCTGTCGAAAGAAAACCTATGTAGTTTTCAACAGCAAGTACCAAAGTATTTTTCAATAGTTTTTGTCCACGGTTTTGTTTCACTGCAGAGGTTTTTTTCCGAGAAATTCAGGGGATTAGATATATAGCTGATGAAACGAAAAACTAAGGCCATTTTTAAAGGACACCGCTCGTCCGCGCGGTCCGGCGGAGGTGGCGTAGAGTTATATGGTGGTGCGCCGCGCGGACGAGCGATAGTGTGATAAACGCCTAACAAACACTCTTAAGATTTTTTAAATATATGTAGGGATCTAAGGCTGGTTTTCTTAATCGCGTGTTCGACATAGTAAAATGTCGACACGGCCTAACTCTGCCCATTAGACACATTGACAGCTATGGTTTGTTATAATGGAATAATCAGTCAACTCCGAAGAACCGCCTATTGCGGCTAAGAATACGATTTGGTGGGCGTCTTGAACTGTCGTCACGACGATTTCTGTCAAGCTGATTTGAGCAATTGAGTCCGAACGGTTCTAGGAATATTTAATGAGCCTAGTCGCTGCTAGCTTATAACTTACGCTCGATGATTTTCAACACGCAGCGTGATATCTAAAGCTAATATCGAAGGTGTTGCCTTATCATTGTTTCCTGAAGTTTATGTGAAGTTTATTTTTATTCATAGTATTTTCGTAACCTCGTTTATTCGTTGAAGATTCCGGTAAAAGATATAATTATAATGGGTGTAAAAACACCTTTAACGAAGCCGGAAGGCAAATGTTCTCTCCGTCATTGCAATTTTTTTTTTGCTCTGGACCTACCTGGGAACGTTCTAGTTACGGAGATATTGGGGGTCAAAGTTCCAACTTTTTCACCAGTTTCTTTTTAAATACAAGTTTTTAATTTTATAACTTTACTTTAAATACTTCCATGACCCCTGAACAATGTTTTGAGTGCATTAAATTAAGTCCTACCGTAAACCAGAAAAAAGTCATTTTCCAGCGATAATTATTGTTCAGAGTTACTTAGTTAGGTTACAGAATGCTTGGTTGACGGCTTCGTGAAAGGTTCGTTCACACCTTGTAGAGATATTTATAAAGAGAAGCTAGCTGCTGTCTGCTGTTTCGCCTGCAGTCGAGACTGTGCAAGAGAGAACAGTACCAACGTTCCATTTCATCCAATTTTTTACACTTTTCATATTTTTTTTGCTCATGGAAAAATTGTTTAGCTTGATAGTATATACCAACCACATCCTTAAAATAGCACCTTTCTGTTAAGTGTTGTGGGTGAACGTTTCCTCCACAATAATTAAGGTCAAAGATTCATAAAAACACATTCTCAATAGAAACTTTATGTGCGACACAGAATTATTATATCAACATAATAAACTTGGCTATAAATTGAAGATAAAATGTGGATATGGCTTTTATAAGGAACTAATAAAAACTTTTCATATTAATGCCAACAGTAAGTTGTGCTGTTAGGAGTTCATTCGGTACCTACTTGTGTGTTGATGCTATCTTTAATTTCATTGTTCCGTCGGGCTTTTGAATTGACATTATTAATAAGTGACACTTTGACCTTGAGTTGGCGTAGAATAGATTGAAGTTCAAATAAAAATGCCACCACTTTGTAGGTGTAGTGGTCGCAAGTGCGACTCCTGAGCATGATGAGGATCGATTCCCGGGCCGGGCAAAAGGTTACTGGATTTTTTCAAAGGGAATTTCTCAGTAGCAGCCACGGAGTCTAGATCTGTGCTCGGCTGATGGCAATAGCTCGCCTCTTATTTTACATGGGGCTTAAAAACATAACTGGGGAAATGTGGGTGTTAGTACATCCACATTTCGCAAGTTACGTTTTTAGGTTCATCTCTGCTTCACCCTTCGGGGATTACAGGCGTGATGTTTTTTTAATGCCACCCACCACTACCCAATTTTGGCAAGCCTCATAAAAACCGCAGTGACCAGCACTGCAGTGACTCGCATGTGTAGGCTTCCTGAGCGTTTTCGGTCACGGCGGCCAGTGCCGATAAACCATAGGCGTGGGAGATATTTCAATGCACAAGTGTGTACGCAGTCACAGTTGCCCTCTCTGTTTCTTTACTCTCATATTTCGACGGGACGGCAATCCGACATGACCGGAGAGAGACAAGGCGCAGGAACAACGGCTTAACGTGCGCACCGAGGCAAGGGGTGAACATACCGCCAACTTCCAACCTCCGAGCTGCGAAATTTCTCATGGAAAACCCAATAGTACTTATGCCTAACCCGGGAATGGAAACCTGGACCCCACGTTCAGCAGTTACGATCTCGAGATCAACGGAGCAGTTGCATTGACCCATGTGAGAAGCACTCAAAAGATTTACCGACACTTAGTGTGAATGTCCTCACGACCAGACTGTCACCCACTTGCTGGTATGTTGAAATTATCCGTACACCTGCACTTTACTTTAAATGACTCACAAACGCTACTGACGCCGCGATTATGCGATAAAACGTCCCAATAATATGTAATCTGTAATACTACTCAAGGACAATGTAGTTTTCCATTAGTGAAAGAATTTTTGGTATCGGATCGAAGATTTCCGATGATTACCCCCAACATCTAAAAACACCACCACTAAATTCAAACGGTGAAGGAATACAAGGGGAAATGAGCCTAACTTAGAACAAAAAATTTCGAAAGCATGTGACATCTGCCAAGCCGAACTGGTCCCGCGCGGTAGATTTTAGCTCATTCCCACTCACAGAGAGGAGCCCTGTGACAAAACATTGGGTACATTATGAACTGATTATGTTATGCTCTTCAGTTTGAATCATTCAACCTGAATTATTTAAAATGTAGGTTTTTCAGTGAATTATCGCTTAGCTATCGAATCAGTACAAGATTAAATAAAATCCTTTATCATGACGCAAGTACCAAGTTTTCAATCACGTGGCAAGTGCAACGTGCATCATTGTGCTCAACGATAAAGCTTTAAACACAGTAAATTATTTAAAAAAATTCACCGTAATTAAAATGCCATGGCCATACAAACATTCGTCTTCATAGACTTCACGAGAGTTCACGGTAATCCAGAAAATCTTACTGAAGTTAGCCTGTTAGCTGCAACCCGCGTTCTGTTTCTTAATCTGCAGACATCAAAACCAAGTGACAAGCTGACGCTAGATTTAACGTTACATGGATTTAATTTGAATTCTTATAATGCCATCAATGACTTCCTAAACCATCAACAAAAACCTGTGTGCCTTGTCGCACATAATGGCACGATGTATGATTTTCCCATACCTACCCCGGGAAGTACTTACGATCTCGTGGAATACAATCAACCACAGGAGAAGCTGTGGCTAAAGGTTAGTTTTACCATGAACGCCAGGGTACGGGATCAGCCGCTGCGGAAACATGCTCGGATAAAAAATAAAAACATATTCAACATACTTTTAATTATGTTTATTTATTCTATACGTTCACACACACATACACGTACATTTTAAAATATTTCTGAAACAAAAATCAATAAAATAATTCAGTACACTTTAATATTAAAATAAGCCATGCCTCCAATTCCCTTTACAACAACACTTTTCAGATTTAATTTCTTTTGTGTTTTGGTTTTTTTAATTATAGAAAATGTTTGTTCGGGGGCTATACGAATAAACTGACATTTATTATTAACACTAGACACGGGATTTTATCCACCAACACCTTTTTTTTCTTTTATTTTCGGGGATTTTTTTATTTTGTGTTTTTTTTAATGTTAGTGACCAAGACAGTTTAAAAACTTATAAAGTGACATTTATTTTTCTTTTTGATTTTTTTATATGTTATCCGGAGGTCTGTCATTATTTCTGTCATTTTCCAGTAAGAACGCGCTCTCCAAATTCAGTATCACGTTAATCTTCTGGTTCTACATCGGCAAACTCACGTTGTATTTGGTCAGTCCAGGACAAAAACTTTCCACCCAATTTACGAGATATTCTGAAGCTCATGATGTTATCATTTTCAGGAGGATGCGGTACCACAGGAGGGTATGCCACCTCTCGTTCATAAATTTCCCCCAGTTCATATGACGCATTTGGTTCACCATCTGCACCTTCGTAAAATATTTCTCTTACAGCATTCCCATCAAATATTACTTGCACATCTTCATCATATTCATAAGGATGTTCAAGTATATCGTAAAAAGCGTAAAGGCTATCA
This sequence comes from Noctua janthe, assembly GCA_910589295.1. Taxonomy (NCBI): domain Eukaryota; kingdom Metazoa; phylum Arthropoda; class Insecta; order Lepidoptera; family Noctuidae; genus Noctua; species Noctua janthe. Next base: position 1,580,642 of record OU342556.1, on the reverse strand, counting down.
GCACATAGAACATCATCAGATAAACTGACTTTCAACTGCTGAAGCTCTCGTTTCAGTATGGGAAAATCACACCTGGTGCCACTATGGGCGACAAGGCATACAGGTTTTTGCTGTCGATTTATGAAGTCATTGATGGCATTGAAACTATTCAAATTAAATTCATATAACTCAAAATCTAGCATCAACTTGTCAGTTGGTTCTGGTGTTTGCGGATTAAGAAACCGATCGCGGGGTGCAGCCAACAGGCTTACTTTAGTAACACTTTCTCGATTCCCGTGAATCGTCTTGAAATCTATGAACACGAATGTTTGTATTGGCGGCAATGCCATTTTGATTACTGTCAATTTTCAAAACAATGTACTGTATTTATAGTTTTGCTTTATCGTTAAGCGCAGCGATGCACGTTGCACTTGCCACGTGATTGATAACTTTGTACTTGCGTCATGGCGTAAGTACCACTGTGCTAATGTGTGCTGTGTTTATCATAATAAAGGATATTATTTTATCTTGTACTGAATCGATAGCACAGTGGTAATTTACCTAAAAAACGTTCACTTTAAACAATTCTGGTTGACTGATTTTAAATGAAGATCATAGCATAATCAGTTCATAATGTTCCCACTGCTGGGATACAGGCCTCCTCTGTAGGAGAGGGAATGGGGGGGAAAAAATAATCTAACTCGCGGGCCCAGAGCGGCTTGGCAGATGTTACAATTCTTTCGAGAATTTAGGGTCGCCGGTTTCCTCTTGTATTCCGTCACCCTTTTGAAAGTAGTGGTGCTAAAATAAATTACATACGACCAACGAGACAGTCTGGCATAGGCAATTTTCATTAAATGAACAGAAAATATTCTTGAAATCCTGGCTTCTATTCCGTTTTTTGAGAGATTGCATCAAGTAAATTCGATGGCAAAAATACTGAATAATACATGAGTTGGGCTCAGCAAGGGGCCATGCCAACGCGTCATCAGTGATGTTTGTAGGTCCTCAACCAAAAGTGTAGGCTCTTTGGGCATACCAGCAAATGGGACATGGTTTCGTCAGGAACTGGCTGGGTGTCGGTTGTGCTTGCAGCAAGCTGCTTGAGTCAACAATGACTGAATTAAAGGCCACTGCAGATTACGTCTCAGTGACAGATGCTCCTAGAGCAGGGATGATGAAATAATTTACACAAAGTAAAAGGCCAGTCTTGTCGATCAAATAAAAAACAAAAACAAAATGGAAACAATTTATTGTTAATATAGCCAAAGCAAGGCATTTCTTGAATTCTCTTCATCGCTTACTAGCTGGGTTCTGTTTGTGTTTCGTGTCTTCTTTGAAATTGTTACAAGTTAAAAGTTTGAAGTTTTAAATATCATGCTATTAAAATGTAAGTTACAGGTCGTGTACGTTAGGTTTTATGCTCTGATTATGATATGCAAATAAATTTTTATACCTTTACCGAATATTAACGTTTTTATTTTTCCAAATAGTCCAATTCAGCTGCAACTTCTTCAACGTTAATATCAGCAATCTTACGTTTTACTTGGTCTTCCCAGTGCAAAAATCTTTCGCCAAATTTACGTGAAGTTTTAAAATGGTCAGTTTCAGGAAGGTGTGAATTGGCATTTCTGTCACTGATATTATCAGCATCAGGGTTCACCGGACGGTTAGCTTGAAATTGTCGTTCAGGTGTCGTTTCGTTTAGCGACTCCATATTATCATTACTGGAATTATCAAGTATGTATTGATAATGCCATGCTATCAGCACTTAGGACATCATGGGATAAACGGACATCACTGGATACACAGGCATCCAACTTCTGAAGCAGTTGCTCGAGCATATGCAAATCACTCCTTTTGTATTTGTATCCATTACGGTCAACAAGGTACACGGATTTTTGTTGTATATTTATGGAATAATTAACAGCTATGAAACTTTTCTAACAACGGACTTCCTTTAACTCACTTGCTCACTCTTCTGACTTTTCTGTTTTTCTTTTGAACTTTTTCTATTTACCCTTAAACCCAGCCTCAACTTGTTATTCGGTTCTTCTATGACTTGATCGAGTGATATACGGAGTGCAGTCAAGTTCTGTAAGATTTGCCTTTCTTCAGTAACACCTACTGGAATATAGCGAACCGTCCCGAAATCTATGAAGATATATGTTTGTATCGGCGCCATTTCGATCACTAAAAATTGCAGCAAAATCTTCCGTATTTAAAGTTTGGCTTTATCTTTAAATGCAATGACGCACGTTGCAATCGATCCACGTGATTGATAAAAGTAATCCATACTAATTACTGTACATGCGAAAGTAAATCTATTAGTCTGTCTGTTTGTCACCTGTTCACACCTTAAAAGCTGATGGGATTTCAATTAAATTTTGGAACACCTAGGTAGATGACGACCTAGCTCAGGCCATAGGATAGGACTTATCTTGGTAGTACATTCGTTATTGTGGGATAAATTTCGACCTCTCTCAGACAATTTCGGGAGCATTAGCTAACACTATGTTAAAGAACATTTTTATCACATAATTTGATCCGATAAACAGCTTAGTGGATAGAGTGTCCAAAGTCCTGATACTAAGAATTGACGCACATTATGACCATTGTTTTCTGTAATTTTTTTTTTCCTTGTAGACAGCGTAGGATGTCTGCAAGTAGCGAACGGGTTACTTCTAGGCACGGGTGTTCGTCAAATCAAATTACCATCAGTTACCTAACGCCACTTACTAAAGCGTTATTGACTAGTCTGTTATTGGTTGCGTCATGTATGGCTCCCCATCGAAATCATTATTAGTACAATGCCATTTGGGTCACTTATTGGGTATTTGAGTTTGTCACACGTTACTTTCAACAATAGGTTTTTCTGATCAGAGACTATTAAGCTATTTTTGGAAGAGCTCATGGTTAAATAATAACCTTTACATACCAAGTTTCCTCCGTACCTGGGAAAGAACGTTAAGCTGTTGTTCCCGGCTGTCATTTGTAGATTTTTGACAGTCGTTACAGGTATTCCGACATAGCCCAATAGGCCGAAAGTCTGACAACCAGTCTTACCAAGGGCTATCGTATTACCCAGTACTAACTGGGTTGTGGAGGTGAGATTGGCAGTCAAAGTCAAGCCATGTAAAATACTGGTATTGGGTGAGACTGGAAGCTGATCCCTACATAGTTGGGAAAAAGCTCGGCAGATTATAAGACTATTAGACTTTTTTCCAGAATAAAAAGAACTATATCTTTCTTTGAATGCCTCGTAGGTCTAGTGGCCGCAAGGACTACCTACTGTTGAGTATGAAGTCCTGGGTTTGATTCCAAGGTCGGTCAAAGTGTAATTGAGTGTTTCCATTAGAAATTTCTCAGTTGTAGCTACGGAGCCTGGATTTGTGTCTAGTTGATGGCAATAGGCTCGCCTCCTATTACTTAAGACTTCAACATCCACTTCAACCTCTGCCTAACCCAGCGGGAATTACAGGTGTCATGTTATGTTAATTTCCTTCTTCAACATCTTTATTTTTATTTATTTTTTCGGATGTTAAATCATCAAATGACCTACTCTGGGAGGAGCGGAAAGGAGTGTCAGTCTTGTACTGACTAAAACCCATCCATTTTCTTTCTTTGCCCTTTGTATTCCAGGGCCACGGTGTGTCTTTCGAACAGTCCCGCAGCCCTGGCAGGTTCTTTAATACCTTAGGTATGACATAATAACGTCCCTTCTTTACGTTATGTAATCCAGTAGGTATTAATAAAACATGTTACACATTTCCCTTGTTTAATATAACATGTACTTACGTAATTAAGGTTTAAAATTAACGCTAAGTTTAATTAAAGTTGTTAAAATTAACAGGTGCTGCTCTCACAGAACTCATTTCGATACTTAATAATGTTTTACGATTTGAAGTATATGTTCATGGTTAAGCAGAATTATGGTTTGCATTACCAACTCCCGACCAGTTTCAGGATAAAAAAAAAATGTGGTGTATGGTGTGTGGTGTGGTGTGGTGTGGTGTGGTGTGGTGAGCGTGGTAAAATGTGGTGTGTGTGTGTGTGGTGGTATGTGCTGTGTACATATATATGTGATAAAATGTTGTAGTGTTATTTGCAACAGCATCTAGAGACGGTTGTTCTTATAAAACTTGTGGCGCCAAAACGCGTTTATCTAAGCGAGTAAAGGGTGTCACACCTGGTTTGTATGGAATGTCTCAGTATTGACAATGCCGCTTCTCGTACCAGCAGCTGCCCAAGCATCTTAGTATGATGCTTGTATTGATGTTCGGTATGTGTCGGTGTAATTACAAGTGCTTGAGATATTTCAGCTATATCTTAACCTTTCGGTATAGTGGTCGCAAGCGCGACTGCTGAACATGAGGTCCTGGGGCGATTCCAGGATCAGGCAAAATGTTATTGGGTTTTTCCATTAAGAGTTTTTAGTAGCAGCCACAGAGTCTAGATTTGTGCACGGTTGATGGTAATAGTGTCGGCCCCTATTACATGGGACTTAAACATAACTGGCGTAATGTGGGTGTACTGTAATTGGGTACACCTCTGCCTAACCCTTCGGGGATTACAGGCATAATGTTATGTTATTCTCCATAAAATATACTCTGTTATCATTACGGCGCGCGGCGTAGGCGGTTTTGATTCTTACACACTCTTTTTGATTCGTCCAGATTCATACATTAGACGCGACTGCCGCGAGTATACTACACGCGCACCTGAACTTTCTGAAGTACATCACTAAAAAAGTCAGTGTATGTATATTACATAACATCACGCCCATAATACCCGAAGGGTTAGGCAGAGTTGTACCCATTAGTATAGTAAACCCACATTTCGCCAGTAAGTATACGTGTGTGTTGTATGTATTTATATCCTTACATAATATGTCTCATCCAAGCCTTTCAACTGACATCTGCCTTATTAGATATATTTAAGTACGAATATTAAACAGCTCAATCTATAAAAAAGTCCAGAAAATATCAAAATTTAAACACCACCACTATTTCAGTCATACACAAAAACCGTACAGTACCGCTCCTAAAATATCTCCGAGCAATTTAAGTTAGTTGCAAACTGTCTCGGTACGAATTTATGTTGTATCTCATACGCCTGAGGGCAAGTAAGGGCGCTCACAGAGCCATGATTTATTTTGTTACATTTTAATTTCACCAAGCTATCTCATCACCGACCCGTTTCCGAGCAACGGCAAATTTATAACCCTCCGAAATTCGCTTAGGGGTCGTGCATGGAACTATGAAGTATACGATATTTTTTTAGTGAGAATGAAATTGTGTATTTATTTTAACTGATTCGCTGAACAGTTGATTTCACAGCGTGATAGTGTGGTGATTTCTTGATCGATGGCAAATTGAATTTGATTTCAAATCAGTCTTGTTGTGTGGAAGAGTTGTGATGTTAAGAAAGAAAGAAAAAGAAAAAGAATAGAAAAATATTTATTTGTCGCAAGGACATGACGTACATCATACAAAATAATCGTAGCGGTTAAGCGTTGTGGCTTGGTAACTATTCGAGTTTATGTGTAAGATATAAATATATACTGCTATTCAGCTGCATCTGATTTGATTTGAAACCGACCCCAATATAGTTTAAAAAAAAAAACATAGGTAAGATTGATTGTGTAAGACGGTTATCCACTGGACTAGCCATGGGTTTGGAAACCAAGTCTGATTCTCAGCCTAGCCATTGGATTTTCTGAATTTGGACGATGCTCACTGCATCAGACATAACTGCCAAGATTTGAGCTTACAGTTCTGCCTACCTCTTTGGCGAAAACAGGCGTCTATTATTCTAAATTACGTGTATTTTGTCACGTACGCACCTGCATACGTGACAAAATACACGTAGTTTACATACACGAAACAAAAGATAATCTCAAATCCGACGCAGCTGTTTTCGAAGTAGTATAATTGACTGCAATAAAATGCATTAATCAATCGTGATAAGATATACTGAATATTAATTTATCAAAATGCGACTAAGCTGATACGCCAAATTTAGGACATTACCTGTGCATATCTTTAGGTACTCAATTAAGTCACGTATACCAAGTACATGACATCACGCCTGTATTTCCCCGAAGGTTTAGGCAGAGGTGTCTCATAGTATTACCACATTTGTGTATTCAACTTTAGAACATTTTAAATGATAACTATACATAGACGAGCCGCAACGCGTTTTTTATACTGAACCGCGGTGCACTACCGCTGTAATGTGCGCTTAACTTTGTCAAGCATCAAGTTTCTCAATTCGTTAAAGTTCACTTATGAAAAATTTAAAAAAGTTCTCGTTTATAATACATTTCCTTGAAATCACTCACCTGCTGAGCTCTAAACAAAAACTTTCTCAATTTTGTCCCGACTAAATAAAAGAACAAGCCTCACTCTTACCTGTACAACTGTACAGTCAACAACGAGTTTTGTTTACCGTTTTAAAAACATTTTAACTTTCAGTTAAAAAAAAAAATCGATTTTAAATTATGTTTTCAGAGCAAAATTATATTTTGGAAGCTTTATGAAAACTGTTTTCGGCAGTAAGATATTTGTAGTGAAATTAAAACTCGTCAATTAATCAATCTCGGTGGCTAAGAAGAAATTGAGACTATCACCATCATCTGTCTCGCATTTCCAACTGTGTTGGAATCAGCTTCCTGTCTAACCAGAGGCAGCTAAAGACCAGTAATTTATACGAAGCGACTCCCTATCTGTCCTCTACAAGCCACTTACTGAGTTACGCGATACCTTTTGGTAAAACCGGTTGGCAGACTTTAAATTAATAAAATCTCAAAAATTTAAAATATAATTAAAACATTAAGATACTACGAGATAAAAACTTACATAGATACACGGAAAAAACATAAACCTTCTTTGTAACCAGGTAAAAATTGATAAGTGAACTAGATTATGAAATTAAATTAGAGCGGCCTCCAACAAAAGTCGTACACTGCAAACGCATTAATAAATATTTTCAAATTCAAACTAATTAACTTTAAAAAAAAAACAACCTGTCTGTCAGATACTTGCTTACTGGCATAATGGCACACAGCTATATCATACCCTGGCTTAGGTTATAGTTTCATGGGAACATAATTATCAGTCTTTCTCATAACAAAATACCAAAACCTCTTTAGACAATATCTTAAAAACAGAAAGACTAGTAGCAACACTTGCGTAATTACATACCCGTCTCCTGCACTGACAAATCTAAGAAGACGGTTGCACCATAAATCAAGTTTACCGAGGGCTACCCCACAAAGAGCTAGCACTTTATTCCTTTGAAAAACTGTAAGAGCTTCCCTGACATTCGCATGTGGAATGAGCTCTTTTGTACTGAAGACGTTTTTGCTAGACGGGGTCTCAATAGAGATCGAATTCACGGGCCTTTTTGTCTGTTCATCGTAGGACAGACTGATACGTATCTGTGTAGCAGTCTGTTTTTTTCTAGGTGAGAAAGGTCGTATGTTAGAAAATTTTGTTGCTATTGTATTTTGTCTGCACGTTGAATGAATATGCGAATTACTTTTAATGACATTTATTACACAGACAGCTGAGCAGCCAAGCTGCCAAAAAGCTAATGTCAATCAGTGTGTCAATCTCGTTGAAAGGCGTTGCGGCATTACGATAAGCTATAGTAATTTTATGACGTACAATTAAAGCGTGGTTACGCAATTTCGAATTCAAATAATTCATAGTTTCTATACGATTCAAAATTTTGGAAAACATTGAAGTTCTTTCATGAAGAGGCTTGCCGAATTTGCTGTTTCCAACCAATGACCATGCTTATTGCCACTGATAGCTAGATGTATGGTCATAGTTATTTTGAACTGTCACACTTGTTAAGTTTCGAACGTCCGTGTGTAGTCCGGTCAGTTCGACTGGAGCTTAAGGGCGGTTTTCGTGTTACCAGTGAGGTTCGCTGTAGGTACGTGCAAAAAATATCTTCAAATGCGTCGTGCATTTGAAGATATTTTTTGTAGATGAGCCAAGATTAGGTTTTTCACTTTGAAATGTCAAAACAGTTTGGAGCTGTTCACGCGTCATTTATGTATAACGTCATCATTCTCTTCCCCTTATCCCAATTTGGGGTCGTAGCCACATGTCTTTTGCTTCCATACTTCTATATTACTCATCTCAGGAGTCACCTCTTTTCTTGTAATATCATGCTTCACACAGTCCACCATCGCTTCTTTGGTCTTCCCCTACTCTAAGAGCCATACACATTCATATTCAAAACTTTCGTAACGACTTTTCCTTATTCCTCCTCACCACACGCCCTTACCAAGACAACCGATTACCACATAAGTTTCCAATCAACCGCGCAATTTTCAAACTTCCTCTTTTGTAATGATTCCTTATTTTATACATTCGCGTTACATCACACATCCCCCTTAGCATTAAGCTTATACTGTCACTTACGGGATATCTTCCATGATTGTTCATTATTTTGTGCTCCCGATATTAATGAACAATCATGGAAGATATCCCGTAAGTGACAGTATAAGTTTAGTTGTAAACCGTGAAAGCTTAAAACGGTCCCCTTAGCATTCTCATCTTAGCCATATGCAATTGCCTTGAATTCATCTTTTTTGTGGCCCAACATTCTGATCCAGTTACACATACAATTATACATCGTCACTGATGTATATGTATAAAGTATAGAAACATTTTTCAAAAAGATCTTAAACCTGAACCGAAGAAGCCACAAATTCTCGCCAAGAACTTGGTGTCGGAGATCGAATTTTACACTTTGATACAGTGTAGGCGTATATTCCGCTCACGACCCAGCCACTTAGGAGAAACACTGTGCAGCACGTAATTATGTGTATGTGTCTGTGTAAAGCTGCTTTCTTACTGTTTGTTATGGAATATTTTATTGGTGTTGCTTAGTCAATGGCCTTGATTTGAACACAGGGAGTATAGACAAAGTGTCAATCGCTTTCAAAATGTTTCATATTAGATTTTTTGTAGCTTAAGTCAAACCATTTTTTACTTTCCATAATCGTTGTCGCATATGAAAAAATGAATAAAATGAAAAAGCGTTTATTCGTGGCATCAGCATTACAAGAAAATGTACAAAAATGCAATGTATGTCTGTGTATGTAATGTGTATGTGGGTGTTGTGTGTGTGTTGTGTGTAGTGTATGTGTAGAATGATACTTGATCTATTGCCGCTGATTCTAAACTATTAGCGATTTTCAAGTTTCTTATTATCGATAAATATTAAATGGTCTTTCAAATAGATTTAAGAAACCAGATTGAGGTTCTAGTCAGTAAATTATATGGAAATTTTATAAAATTTCCATATAATTTGCTGACAAGAACTGTTGGCTGCGTTGATTAAATAAATGACATAAAGTTAGTTTTCAGAATCAGAGTTCATGTTCCAGCGAAGACCTATGCCCAAAAAAATCAAAGCAACTTAGCCTTTCACACTGCCCATTTCTCCAAATTCTGCATCCAGTATATCCAAACTTTTTAGATTGTCAATCCACTTACACTCGTCGACACTTGGTCCCCACTTCAGGACACGTCCTTCCATAAACAAGGCTGGCCTATTTTTAATTTATTTGGATACAGACATAATTTAGCACAATCAGCGTACAATGTTCCCACTGCTGAAACACAGACCTCCTCTCTGTAGAAGGGAGTGGGCTGAAATCCACCAAGAGGGTTCAGTGCGGATTGGATGATGGTAAAGTTTGCAGTCTGTGCAACCAGCCTAACGTGCACTGCATCTCCTAAGTGCACCGTTTCGGTGCAAATTTGTCGCCGCGCCCCAACGTCTCGGGGACAATTTGGGCTAATTACACCGAAACAAAGACACGTTCCTTGCTGAATAATGAATGTAGTGCACTTTTGTGCGGCCTCGACTGAACTGACGTATTTCCTATGTTTGTGTTCGTTTCTTAAGAGTTACAACTCTTAAGAAACGAACACAAACATTAGTATATTATATTGGAAAATTTTATATTATTTGATTTTTTTGACACGCGACACTTGGGGGAGGCCTATGCCCAGCAGTGGACGTCTTTCGGCTGAAATGATGATGATGATGATGAAGGTCAAATGCGCAGTACTGCAGTACTACAGCCTGTATGAAGATTTGTATCACCGTGGACCAGGCGAAAGGAGTTTGTAAGGATCGCAGCAGAATTTTCCGCCTACGCTCCTTCAAAGAAAAAGGGCTTGTATTTGTGTCTGTTATGTAAACGATACTTATCGTTTAAAGTCGCAGATATTTACGTGTTTAAAGTCGCAGATTTGAACCCGCAAAATCTGCGACGAGCCTTCTCTTAACTCGTCAGTTATTTCATCACTGTTACTGTCGAAACGGCGAAGGAAAACATCTTAGGAAATCTGCATGGCCTAAAACCAAAAGTTCGAAAATATGTGATGTCTGTCCACCAACCTAACCTGGGTACGCTGAGTGAATAACAGCTGTCTCTGTCTCACACTCAGTGAGGATGCCTGGATCCCAGCAGTAGGAACAATAGGCTGATTATGCTATATATTTATCTGCCTGAAGTCAGTAACAAATATTTATACTAGATTTTGATTTTAGCGATGACCAAACAAACGTTATTGTCGATATAATCATCATCATCATCCACAGCCCGAACTCACCCACTGCCCGGTATAGGCCTCTCTTTTCTTGAGAAAATCTCCATGGTCCTGTGCCAGCCTCATCCAGGTTTTCCTCCGATGGCAACTATGTCATCGGTGGGCCGATGACATAGTTGCCATAGTTGCCTCGCCGCAGGACGACCCACGTTTTTTTGGTAGTTCTTATAGTCGATATACAAGGGATTTAATACAAAAATACACCCAATCACTAAAACGCTAGCAAAAATGAAGATTCAACACAAATCCAGGTTAATCCAAGAGCATTAGGAAGTCTTACAGCAAAGAAAGCTAAGCTCCTATAGAAAATTCATGCTCGGTTGAACAGAGTTAATGCAGCTCAGACACTGCAGCTTGTGATTTTCTTAGATGAAGCAGCTCCTGCTAAATTACAGGAAAGGTTTTCTTTAATCGGTTGATCTTATTGATGGTTCGGCATTGCACTGAATGTTTTAATTTTAATGGAATTTAGGGCGTGTTACATTGTGTGACGCGTGCTTTCTCCTAAGGATTACACACTCATATCATAACATTACGCCTGTAATCCCCGAAGGGATAAACAGAGGTTTACCTAATTGTACACTCATATTTCGCCAGTTATGTTTAAGTCCCATGTGGGGAGCCTATTTCCAACAACCAAGCACCCGTGGCTATTTCTGATGGATAAACGCAATAAATATCTTCTGGCGGCGATGCCAGAAGAGATAATTAAAGCTCATGCTAAAAAGATGGCTGGGTTCGAGTGGATGCAGCATCCAGTCGAACTTAGCCACACATAGTGTTGCGTCCAGCATGCTACTGTGATAAGTGGAATATTTGTATTTAAAAATATTATTTTCGCTTATTTCTTTGATAGTCTAAGGCTTAGTAATCGCTGGAATCCGTTGCAGTTGGTATAATTGTGGAAAAGAAACTTTAAAAAACTGTTTTGAGTAGTAAACTAAAGTACAGGTTACACACAGTGCACGGTAGTTACAGTATTAATTAACAAGAAACAGTGTCATAGCACGTCGTTTGCACGAGAACATGCTCCACAGAATAATCTGTACAGCATATTCGTAGATGCGACATCACAAACGATTCACGTTGGATACGCCTCGCAGAAACCATGCAAACCCAGTGCGGCTTGGTGGTGTCGACAATTGTTTGGTTGACATGCTGTTTTCCTCAATATGTTTTCCTTTACCGTTTTGAGAGCAAATGATGAAAGTATCTTTAACACTAGAAACGGGATATTTACCATTTTTACTGATGTTTTGTTTATTGATAACTTCAGTTTATGGGAACTCAAAGAAATCAGTAAACATGGTAAATATTCCATTTCTAGTGTTAATGAAAATGTTAGTAACCATGATAGTTTAAAATGTTATAATTATGAAAGTGCTTGCTTGTTATCGAACCACATATCGTAAGTCTCGGCCGTTTTTACGGTCACTATTGCTCCTAAGAAATTGCACAAAGTGCAGTTAAGGACGACCAGGTGATGTAATATGACCTCTTGTAAAAAAATTGTTTTGATCTTACTGAAAGAGATAGAGCTATACGTCGCGTATACCTCCCTGTCTTTTCCACACTGAAGTGGCATTACTGCTACTTAAAACATTTTTGCCTATCTTTTTGTTTGAACAATGACACCTTCCTTTTCTACATACTCTTTGACAGAAGACACTAAGTACAAGTTCTCCTTAGCAGTTAACGAGGCAACTTAAAGCTCACTGTTAAGTTGTTACAAACTTCCCGCCATGCCTCGGATTGACTCAGCAGCGTTCTGAACAAAAATTCAAGCCTTTTGTACTATTTCGCAGTAATTAACTCGATTTAGTTCACTGGCACGACTGCCGCGTTGGTCTAGTGATTAGAATCGTGATTGTTGAGCATGAGGTTCCCGATTAGATTTTCTTTGGCAAATCTGGAACAGATAGTTTTTTAGCAGGAATTACGCAGTTATCGCCCGGAGACCGGATTTCTAAACAGTTGATGGCAGTAAACAACTTTCTATTCTTTATTGAAATCATATGTAGGAAGAAAGACTGATTTAATGCCTTAGGAATTCTCCTACCTGTCGACCAGGGGTGGTGGAGAGTCATCATGATAGGTATTACCTACATGAAATTTATTAGTTGGTGAAGTGTGGGTGTCACAGCATCTCTATCTGAATGTACAGGTACACTTCTGTCTGCCTCTTCTATAAAACAGGCATGATGTTAAGTATGTTTATTTTCCAGCCTGCTCTGTCCCACTCCTGGGAAAAGGCCTCTTTCCACTCTTTCCATTTTTCTTGAACCCGCGCTGGACAGGTTCCGTCAGAACGAGAAGGAGGACGCGCGGGTTCGAGAGATGTATGTTTATACAATCGTTTTTATTGTTTTTTTTTTTTAAATTGTCTAGTTTTGAGTTACAATGTTTTATCGTAAATATGAAGTGGTTGTTGTATTTTAAGAGCGTATGAATTGTGTCAATATATTATATGCATTTTGTCATTACGAGCTTGTGAATCACGTCGTCTATTTATATTGTTGATTCATTTAATATCAGTCTGTTTACATTGTTGCAAGTTGGTGTAGTTATTTTTATAGAAACATAATTATACCTACTTCATTAACGTAAAAATAGTTCTTTTCCAATAACGGTCAAGGGTATCTGCAGTTACCCAACTATATTGGAGCCGGTTTTCATTCTAACAAAATGCAATTAAATACAAGTAGTTTACATGAAGCGTCTGCCTATTTAATCTCCAAAGCCAATAAAATTCACTTTGGTAAGTCTGAAAGCGTTAATGAGTTTTTCTCAGTACCATATCGGGGTCTGAATTTGGGCCTTTGGCAACAGGCCGATAGTAATACGGCGCTTACATTGTACCGAATCGCTTTTCATGTCTATATATGTAACCTCTCAGTTCTTCTGAACTCAATAATGAATTTGAATGTGGTTTACCATCACTTTAAAAAACTTACTCCGGAAGATTCAAGTGTATCATTAATGAATATTGAACCAAAATAAAACTAACTGAAATCTTAATGTTTTAATATGTCGCTACACTGCTAAATTGTACCCGTGCAAAGCAAACGCGGGTTACTTTATTGTACAAAATTCAATAATTATCATCAGATTATAGCAGCTATCGCATATTAGGTATCTTGGCAACGTGCATGTCTTTATGCACGTAGGCACTATGGCACGTGAAACTCCTTAACTGGACATTCACTCAGTCCACTGTACATCATAAGCTATCGGGGAAGAACTTCCTTCCTAATGACTCACTAATTTATAATAGATACTGCGGCTATGTTGGTAACGTGCGTGCGTGTCTTGTTTATATTATAATCCATGTACTGTTTATTATATTTTCTTATTTATTTAATCAAGTGCTTATGCTGTATTGGCTTCTGTAAGATTTTTTCACGGGTGACCACTGAAAACCAGCGCTTTACTGTGGGCTTCCTATAACACAGTATCATCCTGAGTGGTAACCTGCTTGTTGCAGTCACGTCGACGTGCAAGCTGTCAACTTTTTTGTTCCGGCCTGTTGTGTTTATAAATATTTGTAATGCGTTGTATGTTTATTATTTCTATTTTATTGTCATTCTGTATACACGTTTAGTCCCTGCGACAAGTAAATATTTTTTTCTTCCTTTTCACGTATGCTTCTGAACGTGAATCTCCTAATCTGGATGAGGACTTATCCTTTTAGACGTCGTCAGTGAATGAATCTGTCAAAATCCATAGTTGCCTGTTAACCGTCACGGAATAATTCTTGTCGTTTTCTTTCATACCACATTCTCTACAAATCGGTGCGTATTTTCTTTGATCTTCTTCTTCTTCTCCAATCATCAACATTTATATTAATTATTCTTTTAGTCCGACGCGTTTCCTACCAATTGCATTAATCATGAATTTATAACCGTATAAATATAATAGATATTTCGGTCATATTATTATAAGCTCAGTACATGTCTATACGCACGTATTCATTTGCACTTAAATTTGTATCAGCTAAATAATTACGCGCTTAGTTATCTTATGCGTCATTTATGATCGGGAAAGAACTTATAACTCATTAATGATTGTAGGTACATACAGTGATAACATTTCGATAAGGCCAATGCATTTGAGAGCAAGAATCTTCTAATCTGGGCATACATTTTTAACTGTAACTATGCAGACAGAGGTGTGCTTAACTGTATGCATGGGCTGGTAAAAGCTCGTCTGTACAAGATATAAAACATTGTTCTAGCAAAATTGCTTTGAACTTTCCGAGTGCGATGTCACAAAAATGTCCATAAGGCATGCTTTTAGCCGTCCGATCAAACTGCCGTGACCACTTCACGGCTTGTTGGCTTTGAATAACGACCAGCACTGATGTGCAGGCGTTTGTGTCAGTCCTTCCTTTTAGATGTGCGTTTACACTAGATGGAGCCAGTAATGTGGTAGAAGTGGAAAATGGCTTTGAAGTGACACATAATGTTCTGTTTGGATTCGTTGAAGTCTCGCTCGTACAAACATGTATACAACATTTAAACTTTGCCGGTTTTCACCAATATTGGGCGACATCTAAGTAAGTACCTAAATTATAGCTCACTTTTGATTGTCAACGCTCGGCTTAGTGACGAAAGCAGGAATTTGAAATTTAATAATGCATAAATATTGACACAAAAACCTTTTTTTCACAACGGGATAAAGGCAAATAAAGAAAGAATAAATAGTAAACATTTATTTGTTAAAATGCTAAAAAAAAAACCTTTTCAAAATAAGTACCACTTTATCTCATACTATTATAATTTATGAAACTAGTTGATAATGAATCATCTCCTCTAAGAAGTCATTAACTGATAATTCCCCTACATTTAAGTTGGTCAGCACTCTTTTATATTTTTTGTCAAAATTTATATCTCGCTGTCTTCGCGTTCGTTTGGCGTTCTCGAACAAACATTTTTTTATCTTAGTGTCAAAGATATTGCTTTCCTTACGGAGCTTATGAATGAAAAGAAACAAACTCGGGCGTTTCGGAATCAGGCCATTAATGCGATGATGCCAACTCTCCAATGCATTGGTTGTCCGATGTCGTTGCCCTTCACAACTTATTACAGCTGCTGAGTGCATCCCTGGATACCAGTACTTCTCAAAATATCTCTGAAACATGTCCATAGTTCGCACCGCCTCCATTTCCTCTATTATATTCCGCCAACCTTCTGGTATGCACCGTGCTGGGAGAAGCGGTAAAATTGCTACTTTTTTAACAATATTTTTATTTTCAATTGTATTTGTTACATTTAATTCTTTCGCTTTCTTCCACACTGTTTTTTGAAAGTGGAAAAAACAGCCAGTAATCTTTACATCATTGTATACTGTCCTGACAGCATTCATGATAGACCGCTCATAATCACATTTAAACTTTTCTATTTCAAGTCCTAATTTATTTTTAAGTAAATTGAAGAGTCTTGTATACGTGTCCTGGCTCTTATCGGGAAGTAATGTGTATACAACAGGTACAATATTCGTACAATCCTCGTCAGAGTATAAGTCCGTATGAAGAGTGAACACCTGGTAAAAGGGCTTTGGCGGACATTTGAAGGTGCCATCTCCAAAAAAGGATTTTGAACTTCTCATGACACTTTCCGAGAGTATTGTTGCAAAAACCAGTATTTTCTTCTCATAACCATCTTCAATGACAAGAAAATCTTTTTTTAGTACCTCCGGTATAACCACGTCTTCCAATCTATTGAAAGTTAATCTTTCAGCGCCCAAAAATTGTTTTCTAGCCCGGTACAAAGAATCCTTTTTATCACTGAATACCGGAATATTGAAAGGACTGAGCGAATCAACAGAGCCAAATGATTTGTCAAACATACTTCTAATTGGACCCAAATCCGTACACACTTCTTCTTTTAGTTCATTAAATTTTATGTATACCGCGTTTTTTTCTTCATCAGCTTGGCAGGTATGACGGGACTGCCTCAAAATATTCCGACAATCTCCTGCTACTGTAATACTTGCATTGCATAAGTTCTTATTTGCACATCTCCATACGGTACTTAAGTCTTTGTTAACACGTTTAGACTTATTGTATCTGTAACCATCTTTGACAAGACAATCATTGTTCTTTTGGTTTTTTACAACGATAAATTCACATTCTTGCATTTTTTAGATATTGACGCTATACAAAATATACACAACAGTGGTTGTAAAAACGACTTTGGTATAAATGCACAAACGGGTCACGTACACCTCAGGAACTTAAACACTCATAGCACAGGCTACCTCGTAGATAGATTGCCCGAGACTACTGTATGGATTGATATGATTAAAACAGATTATTCTAGGATTTCTGTATATTGAGCAACTCACAAATATATCGAGTAAAATGAAACACTCGCAAACGTATGAACTGGCGAAGTATAAAGTGCAATATATTTCTAGTTAATTATTAATATTTATGAAACCGACTGCTGTCTACGAAAAAACGACGGATAGAATGCGACGCAGTTATGAAGTATTTTAATTAAATATCAAGTTTAAGTAGGTATGGCATGTTATAAGTTAGATATCTCGAGTGCGTTTTTATCGCCCCTATCGCATTGATCGATGTTTATGATTAATACTCAATCTAACCTTAAAACACAATTAAACAATAAGGTTTAAATACCAAAACAATAAGTTATCAAAAATAAGAAACAAATTCAAAGCAGTTATTTCAACTATGCCAGTTACAGGCACTTTTGAATTGTCGAAACAAAGACAACAATGAAATGTAGCTACAGTCCCCGTCACAAGGCATAAAAACTGTGAAAGTACTGTTGTTGCCCATTCCCTAGCGTAGATCTCTATGGCGAAGAACGGGCAAGAAACTCCATGGACACTCTTTTAAATCAGAATATTTTTACAAAATCTTGGTTACATCATTAATGTTGTTATCCGATCCAACAAGGATATTAATAAGTAAAACTAAAACTGTGTGTGTGTAGTGATCACATGTGCGACTGCTGGGCATGAGGTCGAAGGTTCGATTCCTGGGACTCCTGGAATATCTCTATAGCAGCCATGCAGTCTGGATTTGTGCCTGATTAATGGCAATAGCCTCGCTCCCTATTATATGGGACTCAAACATAGCTTGCGAAATGTAGGTGTACTATTAGGTACACCTCTGCCTAACTTTTCGGGGACTACAGGCGTGATGTTATGTTTAGTAAAACTTTTGTTAAATCCTATTATTATTCATTAGATTTGATGTTTAAGTTGTTTTGGTTCAGGCCCTCCATGAGATAAAAATCGACGTCGATGCTAGGCTACCATCTGTAACTTATCAAAAATAGTTTAAGGGTACTCTGATTACTCCCCACTATCAAGTTTTTGCGTTGTATAAGAGATTCGAGAGAGAGTTGCTGAGAAATCCTCTGGGTTTCTCTTCCAGCAGATATTGTATATCAAAACATCGAACCAACTCAGAAATATCATTCTAGGGTTAATATTTTATCGGCTAACTTAGATAAACACTAAGCTGTTTATCGGCTTATTTAAATTAGCCTGATAGATAACACCAATTACAAGGACAAAAAAATTGCTATATATACTGTAGTAAACAACACCTCAGGTATCAGTTTAAAAATGTCGCCGATACAAACGTTCATGTTTATGGACTTTGGGACTGAGTACAAAAATTCAGAAAAATTAACAGAAGTAGGCCTGTTAGCTGTGCCCCGCAGCCAATATCCACAACCGAAAAACATTGAAGAACCGTCAACTAAGAAGGTACTGAATTTAAGGTTAAATGGATTTGATATGGAAACCTTTAATGTGATCAATGATTTTATCAAACAACAACAAAAGCCTGTGTGTCTCGTCAGCCATAGTGGTCACGAGTTTGATTTCATCATCCTCAAGCGAGAGCTTCAGAACTTGAATGTCAGTTTGTCTGATGATATCCTATGTGCTGATAGCCTGTATATTTTTTATGATATTCTTAAAGAGGATTCAAAGAACGTTGACAGTACAAATGTTGAAGCTGGTCCCGACGAATTTGAAGAGCAAGATCCTAAAACAGGTGTAGAAGAAAGAACTTATCCAACTTATCCTAGTACGTCGAATGTCAACAATACTATCGATGTGACAAGCGGCCAAATAGCTGCTGATAAACAAGTTTCAGACTCTCAAGGAAATGAACTAAAAGAAGATTTGCTTGAAGAAAGTATTCAAATGCAAAATGAAAAGACACCTACAAAGCGAAAACTTGATGCTAATGATGAGCCTATTAAAGTTATGAAAAAAAAAAAGCATTCAAATCTTCTGAATCTTGGACATGCTAAACAGGAATTAGTCTTTGAGCATATTTATACGGGTAAAGCTATAAGAACAAAATTTTATGAAGGCAATACCGCACCACCTAAAGGCTATTATAAACTCGGGGTAATTTATGACCGAGAAGTGATACACCCTCCTGTAAAGCCTCATCCAGTTGGTAACGACGTTTACATGCTGTTTAGAATATCACATAAACTGGGCAGAAGATTTTTAGCCTGGACAGACCAAACACAATATGAATTTGCTAAAGTTATAGTAAAGAAAATTATTTTATAATCACTATTAGCTCTAACAAAGTGTGAACTGCTATTCCGTTGAGTTCACATTAGTAAACTAATAAAGAAGCTGTACATTGTTTCAAGACGAATTTCACAAGGGACGAAAAATCACACATTGTCATAAATAAAAAGATTTACTGAACGTGATTAACAAAATTAATCGCGGACTGAGCCAGCCACGAATCGAAACATTGTTCGCTTTTGGGCACTGTGTTTCAGTTTCAGGACAGTGAATAAAAAACATTATCTTACAATTTTTATTTTTAATTTGTTTTGTACCCACCCCGGCTTCGCACAGGAGAAACTTAGTCATATTTTCCTTATATTTATTCCAGAGAAACACGTACTCGGTCACTTGATAAAACGTTACAATAATGGTAAACAAATACCTCAACTACTTTCTTGTTGGGACTGTTCCATTGCGTTCTTATCAGTAAAAAAATACTAAAAAGTTACGCTTTAAGACAATTTACGCAAGGACAAAAAAACGAACATGTATTTTTTTATAAAACAAACTTTGTAATTGAAAAAGGCAAAAAAATGTTAAATGAGTTCAGTGTATTGTGCGCAAGAGCACAGTGAAAAAATAGCATTATATCTCATTTTTTGTTTCATTCAATTATGTTAAATACTGTTGCCACAGAACCCTCAAAATATTATCTATATTAAAAAAATATAAATTATTCTATGTTTGTTTTTCAGTTCTTAACAGGATACTAATATCTTATTGTGATGATAAGATAACAGACATTCTAAGTCAATCAATGATAAATGATTAATTTGCATTGCATTATTTGTATTCAAGGTCGAAAATGATTCATTCGTCATTTTTATAACTAGCTGTTGCCCGCAACCGTCGTCCGCGTGGAATTATTATTATCATAAAAATATTACTTCGCTATTTGATTCAGATTTTAGTAACAATTTTATGGGTTTTATTTTTTTTGCACGGAACCCTTTTTTTTTTTCTAAAATAAAAGTTGCCTGTTGTTATAGGGAGTAACTTAGGCAACTAAAAATCGGTACAGCCGTTTTAGATATTATTTTTTTTATTCAGAATGTACATTTTAAGCTTAGTATTAACCGGAACAAACCGACAGACAGATCCAAATGTAAAAAACTGTATGGTATATTGGCGTAATTTAGCAATCCAGTAAACGACTTAGAAAAACGAAAGAAAACGAACGAAAAAATATCCCGATAAAATATACATTAAATCCGCCTTTGTACAGTTTCTACTTGTACTTAAAGTTTTAATAAATAAATAAAAAAATTCAAATCAAATGTACTAAAATGAGGAAATTTATATGGCACGGATATTAACGTCATAAACAAACAACTGACGATCGAACATTCTAACGCCGAAGATGGTGTTGTCACATTTTAAAAGTCTGTTAGGTTTTAGGGAAATGTTTGTAATTTGGGCACGAAAAACAAGGTTTTAAAATTCATTAATAATATATTTACTTTCATGAATAATTATGTTTCTTATTTTTATTTGGTAATGTTATTGGTATACATATTATATATGATCAAACGAACTTCGGCAAGTGAAGTTCGATCGATATTATATTAATCGCTTCATTCGACGATATAACATTCACAACGTAGTTCCTCTAACCTACAAGGCAATTTCGCACTATTTTTTTAAATTACCCACTTTTTTTTTTTTTTGCTGTCTACGGTCGGTGTACCAAGTCTCATTCTTTTTTAGAGTAAGTATAGTTATAGTTTAGCAAAAACTTCGTTATAGGGAAATGGGGTGGGTGGGTGTTATATCTTCGAATGTAGCGATTAATATAATATCGATCGAACTTCACTTGCCGAAGTTCGTTTGATCATATATTATATTGCATCGCTTCATTCTTCAGATATAACATCCACAACGTATCCACAACGTAAATGTTTAGAGGTAAAGTTTTGCTAATAATAATACATAAGTTATTCATTTAATTTATTTATTTAACATAAACCTTCGTTTCTTTAATAATTATAAATTGGTAATCTATTGTAAACAGTACAACGACATCTTAATCTATAATCAACTTCAATCTTAATAATATTATTTAAATTGAAAACCTATACACCTACAATAATATAGGGGCTAATCAGTCTCTATTCAATTTGGGTTTGGTGGAAAACAAACCGAACCTTCGAAAGAATTTTCTTCGCGTATGGCCCGACAATAATATTTGGCGAACGTTTGAGAAGCGGCTGTCCAGCCAGCCGCCTTCCTGATGGCGTCTATGGACAGGCCAGCGCGATGCGCCGAGGACGTGGCGGCATGGCGGGTGCTATGCGCGCTGAATGTCGTCACGTCCACGCCGCTCGCACACAACACTTGTTTTATCCAGCGGCTGGTTAATTGCGCAGTGGCGCCTCTACAGGGCCGTTTAAACGTCAGGAATAAATTATTTACGTTCCCAGGTCTAATTTGATTAGTCACGTGAAGGTAATCCTCTAAAGTCGTAGCCGGGCAAATACTTGGTTTATATAAAAGTAAGGTAGAAATAAAATTGGTTGATCTCGGCCAGGTGCCGATGTCTTAATAATGTCGGTTACGATTATTTCGATGCCTCTAAAATTTATTTTTATGTTTGAGATCTTGATAAGGGAAAACGTTTGAACGCTGTGAGCTGTGCAAATAGCTAATAAAATTACTAATTTCTTGGTTATTTTTTGCTATTGTGAGATCTCCATTTGGGAACCAATTAGCGATAAAGTCGAGTACTACCTGGGGATCGTAAGTACTCGTGTACTTGGGTACACACGGTCTAAACTTGTATGCTCCTTTTAGTAACCTTTTTACACCGTTGGTCTGTTCCTACACTGCTTCCTAGAAGTAGCGATAGGGCAGAGCGATGACTATTAAGTGAACCGTATGATGCTCCCTTATTAAATTGGTCGGATAAAACGGTCATGACCCATGGAATGGAAACCTCAAACACGCTAATATTATTAAATATACAGAATTCCCACCACAGTTTAAAGGTGACATTATATAGCTGTACAGTGTTTTGAGACAAAGAAGCTAACATTAAGTCGAGAGCGGTTGAAGGCGTCCCTCGCTGCGTGAACGCAAGCCCGAGAGCACCGCGGCACCCAGGGTAAGCGACTTGTAAAGTGGATGGTGTGTTCTGAAACGGGAAGATAAAAGACCTTTACTTGCTTTCAGAATAACTATTTCGGTAACAAGCATACTCTTTAACTGGGGATACCAGGCTTATGATGGCCATATGGGGAAAACAAGAATACCTTCGGCTTGGTCTAAGACTATTTTTGTAAACATTTTAATATTATAGAAAATGGCGGAAAGGCGTAAAAGTGTTTATCGCGCCAGCTTACTGTAATGGCGTCAATTGCGATGGCATCTGGGTCTGGTCGCCAAGACACATAGAGCACATTTTGCATTAGTGCGAGAGGCGAATAAGTCTATTTCTGGTTGGCCTAATTCTTGTGTTATCAATTGGAATGCTAAATTTGATAATTCCCATTCTGTGTCTATGTTAATTTTTTTAGACTGTTCGTCGGCTATAAAATTATCGTGTATGTTTATGTAAGATGCTACTAACCAGATATTTTTCCTCTCGCACCACTGCCAAATAGATCGAGATAAATCGTTCAAATGTGGGAATTGTATTCCGCCCATACGATTGACATAACTGATGGCTGTTGTATTATCAATGCGTAATAATATAGCACAGTCAGAGTAATTGCGAGTGAACCATTTTAACGCTAAAAATACCGCTAAGAGTTCGAGATAATTACCTAATCGATACCAGAAGTATCAATTAATGTAAGGGACAAAACACGGTTTTTCAGGAGAGCCAAAAATAATTTTATTTTTTTAAATCTGTTTATAACTTTTTACTGTTTGCACCAATTTTAATTGTGTCTAGGTCAAAGTTTCTTGGAATTTCTTCTTCTTTCATGCTATAAACGAAAGATTTAGGAATACCCAGCGGTTTAAAATATAGCATGTCCCTTACATTAAAAAAATATGTTTAGTTGTGCCTTACGTTGCTTATTTTATGTGTAAACCGTCAAGCATAGTGTAAGCAGCAAGAGAAATAGAAAATAATACGTAATTCTATTGTAAAGGACTTTTACAGTGTTGCAATTTGATGTAACTATAGATTATCTACTAAAATTATGGTAATTTAACACCATGGACATAGGTTCTTTGTATGATTAATGTTAGTTTCAGCTTAGCTATCACAGATAAATCTGTGTGATGAAATTTAGGGATACAAAAATAAAACGATTTACTGTTAATTTTTTATTTTTACTTTGATGTCTGCGTAATTCTAAATTCAACACACTAATCAGTCTATCTTTTTGTTACGATTAAATAAATGTTCTAAAAGTAACAGTGTTCTAATAACAGTCTTACACACCTAGATATCAATGTAAACTAATTATGTATAATTGACTCCATGCTTTTAATTAACAGTACTACAAACTCTGTGCTTTTAATAATTACGTTTAATTGGCTTTATAATTATTATCACCAAATTAATAAAAAATAATAAGTTTTCTCAGACTTAATCAACAGTCTTATTTATTAAGTAATTGAATGAATGTACTGGAAACGAAAGACAGATGAAAAAATATGAATTGTCTGAAAGATGAATGAATAAAATAATATAAATGATATGAATATTAATATAAGAGGAGCTCGTGGCTAAATAATAATAGCCACTCGGGTCGATCTTTAGGTTAAGCCGTGCTTGCCTAGGTTGGTCTGTGGATGGGTGACCGCCCATTACATACCGAGTTTCCTCCGTGCCTCGGAAAGCACGTTAAGCTGTTGGTCCCGGCTGTCATTTGTAGATCTTTGACAGTCGTTAGGCAGTCAGTGGCCCAAAAAGTCTGACAACCAGTCTTACCAAGGGGTATCGTATTACTCAGTACTAACTGGGTTGTGGAGGTCAGATAGGCAGTCGCTCCATGTAAAATACTGGTATTCAGCTGCATCCGGTTAGACTGGAAGCCGAACCCAATATAGTTGGGAAAAGGCTAGGCAGATGATGAATATTAATATAAGAAATATATATTATTACAAGAATAAATAATTAGGATAGGGTAGACAGATTATGATGATAACTATTAGTAAATTAAACTGTTTTAATGGTGAAATTGAAATGGTTGGAATATTTTTTTCTGTTTGGTATTTTATCTAGTTAATATCATCATCAGCTGCCATCACATCTTCTTTGTCATCGGTTTCATTGAGGGTATCTTTAACTGGCGATTTATTCGGAAGGTTTAAATATTCACAATGAAATCTTTTTGGTATTATATTTTGGAATGGAAATTGGGAGCCTCTCTTTATATAGAGATGGGAAAGTGTGTTTTCCTTTGACTTATGTCATTACTAGTACTTTCAGCTGCAGATTCCTTTTTGTAATCTATTTTTTTTTGTAATTTTATCTATAACAGCACTTCTTTTCCCAATCCCTTTACACTTTCCTCTTCCGTTAAAATTCTTTGGAGGTAATTCTTTGGACTCAAAACTCTAATTCTGAATTAAAGTAAGGGACATGTTATTTAAATCGACTGATTTGAGGTTTAAGGTAAGAGTGTAAATTATTTAACACTGACTTACTTTATTTTTCAGAGAAAAAAAAATCTAAATGTCTGTTACATCATTTTTTTTTGTCATAAATCGTTTTACGCAGGCCAAACATTTTTACTGTAAGGGAATTTTTTTAATATTACCAATCGATAGAGCAGAAAATTCTGAATCCAATGATATATATATCTCATTTTCGCCAAAATGTCCCTTACGTTAATTGATACTTCTGGTATCGTAATGTGAAACTTCAATTCTAAATTTTTCCAAGTGCCGTTAATGCGTTCGTTATTGCAACAAGCGCCCCAGCCAGTTCTGGACGCATCAGTAAAAACTTCTAATGTGAATGCTTGAGCCTTTATGGAATTTGAAGTAGTGGAAATATTTTTTGACCACCATTCAGATCATTCAAAATTATATTAGATAATTTAATTTTCGTATCAAAATCATTGTTTATTTTTAAGCCAAGTATTTTTGTCGTTCTAAAATTTTGGTGTAAATCCATCCATATTTTGCTGCGGGGCAAGCAGCAGTAAGAATCCTAATTAATTGTGCAAATTCTCGTATTGTGCCGCTTGGTAAGTGTAAAAATTTATCTATTAAACTAGCTAAGTGAACGCGTTTTTCATCTGGTAAGGACATAATTAAACTTTTTGAATCATATATAAAATCGAAATATTTACAAGACTGTTTTGGTTCTAATGTCCTTTTATTGAAATTAATAACGAAATTAAGGGATTCTAATAATTTCAAAGTTTCTGTCAAGTTTTCACGACATTCAGAATAGGTATCACCGATACATAATACGTCGTCAAGGTATTGAACTGATTTATAGCCCCCGTTCCTAAGAGGGACATTGCCTCTTTCATAATCTTGGTAAAGGTTCTAGGTGCTATAGATAAGTCATAAGGCATAGCATTAAACTCATACAAAAAGTTTTGTTATTTATCACCCTCGAAGTGAAAACGCAAGTATTTCCGGTGATATTTAGCAATAGGAATTAAAAGATATGCTTCTTTCAGGTCTATGTTAGCCATGTAACCGTTTTGAGGTATTAACTTAGTAACGGTCCCGTAATCTTCCATTTTAAAATGAAACTTAGAAATAAACTTGTTTAGTGGTTTTAAATTGAAAATAAACCGCTTGTCACCGTTTGGTTTAGAAGTAAGGAATATCTTTGATATGAATTGTTTCTCGATAGGTGAACATATTGATATCGCGCCTAAATCAATTAATTTTGGTTTTGATGGCCAAATTCATATCCTCTTTATCAGCCGTTGAAAGACAATTACGAGGTGAAAAGGCTTGCACCGGAGTTTCAGAAAATGGTATGGAAAAACCCTTACGAATCCAATCGAGAGCGATGTCGTTGGAAGTTATGTCAAGCCAGTGAGAATAAAAATGACGTATTCGTCCAGAATGTACCTGTTCTATTGTTGAGGTTGAGCACGCGTTTTGTTCGTGATCGAGTACCTCAGTTGCGCCGCTGTCTGTGAATTGCGTGTTGCAGGGGCTTGTCTCCTCTGGCCTCCGCGCCCCCCCCTGTTCGACAGGAACGCGAAGGACCTTGCCAGTTTTCCTGGTAGCGAGATCGTGCGACTGCCGACTGGACGGTCTGTGGAGGTTTTTAAGGCACTGAGGTCTATTTTATTTGTAGGCTCTGTCTTTCAATAGCTTTTGAGGCTTTGATTTTTTCGGATAGTTTCACACCGAATAAAGTGCTATCCCTTTCGTTATCTTTGATAACATTTAGGAATGATTTTTCCAAGCCCGGTGTTACCAATTTGATACGTGCTTCAGTATCCATGTGGTGAAGATGGGTTAAGATGCGACAACTGGCACTTACCATTTTTATGGATTGAATTTTTTCTTCGCCAGTAATGAGAAGTGTCATCGCCCTATTCACGGCTGTGATCCCAGCGCCAAGAAGTTGTTGCGATAACTCCATCTTCTTGTCGCGATTTCTTGCCATATGTGTAATAGCTGCCGAAATTTCGGCATTAAGATTTGGTGCTTGTAAAAGAACACAGTTGGAGGGGACAAGATAATCTTTTAATAATTTGTCCTTGGCTTCGTTGGGAAGTCCTCTTTTTAAAATGGGTTGCCATCTTTGCGCCAAATTTTCATGTATGTTTTCCCCAAACTCGGGTGTGGCGTCAGATTGCTCCCCTAATGCTAACAAAATTTCTGGGTCCAGTTCATGTGCCATCGAAGATGCTTCGGTTTCTGGTATTCCTGAATCGGGAACCGGTAAGGCTGGTGGATTGGTATGTCCGTTGTTATCCAGTTTATCGGCATCTAATAATAAAATTATTTATTTTATGTGTAGGTACTTTGACAAAAAATACCTTCGTTCTATCTCTCGGATAGACCCCAGGCTATGTCTAATTTCGCAAAGATTTTAAGCTATCTCATGTAAGATATGCTTATTTTTTGCTTTTATGCCCTCGTGTTGACTCACGGCCAACCCTCAGGCTTGCCACGTTCGATTTCGAATCAAGGCATCAAAGAAAATTTTCGAGTTTAAAGTACCACATAGAAGCACTTATTCACCAAAATTAGTTAATATAAATAGGTACTTACGTTTACTGGTTTCGTTATCAACGCTTGCATCAGACTCCGAAGATTCCAAAACTCGCACCACACGACGATGATCTTGTCGTTCATGTTCTTCGAGTTTACGAATCTTTTTATTATAACGTTCAATTTTATCTTTAGCACTGCGCTTCGGCATTATTTACACCTATTATGTACTGACAAGTGACAAACAAGTAAATTCAATATGAAAACTTTCTCAAATCGGGGACTGTGATCGCAGAACTCGTGTTATTGTTGCCTCGCACGGAAAAAGAATGAGACTTGGTACACCGATAGTAGACAGCAAAAAAAAAAAACAGTGGGTAATTTAAAAAAATAGTGCGAAGTTGCCTTGTAGGTTAGAGGAACTACGTTGTGAATGTTATACCTTCGAATGAAGCGATTAATATAATTATATTTTATGCCCCTTTCAGATCGGACAGCTTTTTTTTAACATTTTGTATACGTAAAAATTTATTTATTCAAAGCTCAGCTACCCACATTATGGATAAAAAGGGGCCCCCCCTTTTTATTTTAATTCGAGATTTCACATCTCTGTTGTGTAGAGGTTCATAGAAGACACCTACTTTCCTTTCAACTGTGTGTTCCAATCTATAGGGGTTCCGTTTTGCCATATTTCTTACCAGCTTTTAACCGACTTCTTTTGTAAACAAAACTTCGACAAATCTTTGTTCGAATTTTAATGCAAACCGAAGACTGATTGTCTCAAAGGTATATTAAAAAAAAACAATCGTTTATTTAAAAATAGTTTTAATTTAAAATGACGTATATTCTATACTATAAGCAACCTTTAATAAATATACATACAAAATTTTAGAAAAATTATAATTCCTAACTCATAAAATGTTTTAATACTTACTAACAAATAAAGTTCAACAAGGTTGATTAAATAAGTTTACAAAATCAAAATATTTTATTTCACATATTCCTAGATGGGCACTTATAAAACGTCGACAAAAAGGTGCACGATTCGGGTTGGTCGTTTCCTATGGAGAAGAACCGGCAAGTAACTGTATGGTTACTCTTTTCTTTTACAGGTAATTGAACAAAGTCAGGGTGAATTGAATTCACCCTGACTTTGTCTGGTAAGGTTATTTAAACCTTCACTATTTAAATACTTTTGCATGTCAGGTTGTCAGTGTTTGGATTCACAAAGACAGCTATTAATCGATCGAAGGTTAAGCTTTACAAAGTTAGCCTGTGGATAAAAGGGGGCACTGTCAATCAATCAAAAACAATCAAGACCGATCAAACGAGGATTATTTTTTTACTTTTTCCTCTAAAATTCATATTCTTTGGGTTCAACAGAAAAAAACCGTTGTACTTGGTCTGTCCAGGCTAGAAACCTTTTGCCTAATTTTTGTGCTATCCTAAACTTCATTAACGTGTCAAATTCAGGTTTGTGCTTGCCTATAGGAGGATATTTCACCACTCGGTCATAAATATTCCCTAATTCATATGACACTTTCGGTTTTGGATTACCTTCATAAAAAATTCTTCTTACTGCTGCTTTGACTCTATAATCGTATATTGGTGACTCGCCAAATAATATCCGCACAGTATTTCCCAGATCTTCTGAGTTTGAATCAAGTTTTCGTTTTTTGGTGTCAATTGCCCGAGTGCCTTGAGCCGTCCGCTTGCGCGGGGTTGTTTCGTTCTGCGATTGCATATTCAAATCTTTTATAGCGTTCTTATCATAGTTGGTAGTGGATGTAGAAGGCTTAGCTTCCTGATCTTCGACAGCTTCTTTCTTAACGGTAATTCGGTCTCGATAAGAACTTGATGTGTTAGGATTAACAACATAATCGCCTTTTTCCAGTATGTCGTAAAAAGCATAAAGGCTATCCGCACACAGAATATCATCAGATAAACTGAATTCGAGCTTCTGAAACTGCAGCTTGAGCAAGGGGAAATCACACCCTTTTCCATAATGTGCTACGAGACAAATGGGTTTTTTAAGACCTGACAAAGATTGTTTGATCTTTTCGCAAGTATGAATATCGAACTTCTCACCAAAGCTCCGCCGTTTCATTGTCAGTGTCAACTGTTTCGGGTCGTTTCCACCTGGGTTTTCAAGACGACTTCGGTGTGCAAATAACAGACATATTTCAATAATCACTGTAGTTTCGTCTTTTTCTTTTATAGTTGACAAATCCAAAAACACGAAGTTTTCTATCGGTGCCATTTTGAAGACTGATAGCCACAGCTTTCATTACGAGAGTATTTATACCTGTTTTTTATCTTGCACACATTGCATTGCATTGCAGTTATCATGTGATTAATTCGTTGGAATTGATGTCATCTATCAGGATATTTAATCATGAATTATAATGAGCTGATAAACAGCTTATTATAGATTAGATAGAAATTGAGACAGATTGGGGGAAAAACTTCTTATATCCCTATAGGTAACACTGTTTCTTTTCATAATGTCCGTCATTATTTCATCATCTGCCTAGCCTTTTCCCAACTATATTGGGGTCGGCTTCCAGTCTAACCGGATGCAGCTGAATACCAGTATTTTACATGGAGCGACTGCCTATCTGACCTCCACAACCCAATCTGTACTGGGTCAACCCAGTCTGTAATGTCCGTCATTATTTACCCTCCAAAAAAGCTAATACTAATAATTACCAATATAGAACCAACAATAATTTCATGGTCCAATTATTTTTGTGTTAAATGAGTTAGATGATGTAATGGATGATGCATTGAAAATACGATTATTGTTTGTTAGTGTCATGGAACCGTACTGGGAGGCGATACGGACGTGTGTCCGAAAGTGGAAGGGAGCTCGCCGTCGTGGTCGCAAGAGAGTATATACATATCGTCGGAAGACGAGGGGTCCCCGTCGTGTTCGACGTAGACTAGTTTATCAGGGTCCATCCTTTCATAGTGTTATGAGTCGGTCAGGTCGTGTAATGAAGTATGTTTATGCTAGATCTTCTATCCAGCAGTTAACATGGGAGTATAATGTTAATAATTATGATGTGAAGTATCAGGAAATGCCCTTTTTTACTTTATTTGCTATGGGAAATAAAAGTCTTGATGTTTATTTACAAAATCAGTATGGGATGAAGATTCTTAATAAAGTTAATAAGTTATTACAAATATTGAATTGAATCGTTCGTTTGACATCGGTAAAGTTGAAATTGTTAATAAGCATTTTGCTGATTTACGGGTGGATCCTTTGTTTACTCCGGATAGTTTTCCCAGATGTACTTATATGACTGGCCAACATGCGTCATTAGGGGCGCCTGAGGTTACCGGTTCTTATACAAATCTTTGGCGTACTTTACTGAAGAGAGGTTGTAGTATTAGATGGACTTATTATCCTATCCCAATTGAAATTACTGTACTAAATTCTAAAAAATCAAACCTCTTATGGAAAAAAACAAAATACTAAAACAATAAATCGAAGTTCTTAACATAAAAAATAATTCAGTAGATGTTTAAAAAAAACTAAAAGTACTTTTTGATAAAACTAAAAGTTCTAAGTTTTTGGTAATGATTTTGAAATTTTAAAGCTTTGAAAAATAACCCAGTTAGTACATGGTAATACGATACTCGTTGGTAAGATTGGTTATCAGACTTTTTGGGCCACTGTCAAGCAAATGACAGACGGGACTAATGGCTTAACGTGCTTTTCGAGGCACGGAGGAAACTCGGTATGTAATGAGTGGTGACCCATCCACGGACCAACCTAGGCAAGCGCAGCTTAACCTGAAGATCGACCTGAGCGGCTGTTATAATTTAGCCACGAGCTCCTTTTCCCGCTTATAGCAGTATTTTTTTTATATTATTTCGGTGTCGGAAAGAGATGAAGATTTAGGTCACGTATAGCTGCATCTTTACTCATACACCGTAAGTTAATAAATGTTTTATGATTTGCTAAGAATAATAATATTCAGAAACTATTACGAGCTTAAAAATACACTAGCCGGTCATACTTCCACACAAACGTGGTATGGCGATTACTCCACTGTTTGAAGGTGTACGTTCAAAATAAGAAATGATATCAATTTGTCTTATCATTATCTAGCGCTGTATGGAAACAAAAAAGTAAAAAAAAACATATATTTAAAAGTTATGAGCGTCGAAAATTCCATATTTCAACACTAATTTTACCGCATCTTTGGGCGGAAATTAATACCTTATGAAGAAGAAAACTTGCAAAATAGTTACCATACAGGGGTAGATTAGCTGTTCATAAATGCAAATAATTTTATTTTGAACAGATACAAGCAATGGATTTTTCATGATAATTATCCATATTCCCAAAGGTCTGTATAAAAAATTTCACGCACTCGTTTTCGTTGTAAATCATCATGTTTGCTTCACTCAGCGTTAGGGTGCTTACATAAAGAAGCCGGTTTTCGGTACAGACAAATCTGTGCGGGTCGGTACCGATCGGTGCAGAGTTAACTTGCATAAATACATAGAAACAGGTAAATTTGTCCGTATTGACTATATGATTTGAACCCGTATGACTCGTTCCAGGTAGTCGGCACCGACAAATTTAAACCTGTTTTTTTATAAGTGAGCGCATAAGGTAACAGAAATTAATACCTACACCGATCGGTACCGACCCGCCAGTACCGGAAACCTGTTTGTTTATGTAAGCACCACTAAGAGTGTGTATGTGTACGCGAACTAGCTTCTTACTGCTCATCACAGCGTCTATCCCTTTCGCTCGTGTTGTCGGATGAGATAGCATGCATTTTAACCCCGCCCACCAACTAAGGTGGCTCCTTAACAAATACAACTAAACGATTTAGGCACCTTCTTACTTCGTAAAAGTAATCACGATTAATCGATTCTTTCAAGAACTAAATGCTAAAGAGCTTCAAACCACAGATGCAAATAAGCAATGTCGATGGCATTAAAATACATAATAACCCATCTTTACCTAATAAATTATAATATCCAGAATAACAAACTTGATAGAATAAATTATGCAAAACCCGATACAAATATCGGAATACCGATTTTAGTGGTAGGTACCATAATATACCACGATCGATGTTAATTTGGTTTAGCGGTAATTTCATAACGGAAACGTTTTGGAAAATGAGCCAATTTAATTTACCGTGGACAGAGCGCGGTCATAAAGTAAATGGTTGCAGGAAGTAGATTCCATATATCATCAAGCTCTTGTACTTTTCCCAAATTATTTGGGGTTGACGCAGCATGTCTTTGTTTTTCATACTTCCCTGTTACTTGTCACATACAACACATGCGAAAATGCTCGCACACATAGATACGTCTCATATGTCCTCGGGTTCTAACCAAAGCAAACAGTCGCGCGAATATGCGATGAAAGGCGTCTTCTTTTGTTATTGATATGGCTAGATATATGGCATCTTGACCTTAACCAATGAAACATTTCTATGTTGTGGGACTCAGAATGATGTACTGGATACGTGGTAACCGTTTTCCTGTCTGTATCCCTTCCACCCCGTATTAACGTCACAACGTTTAAGAACAGTAGATATAATGTAAATTAGGCAGCGCGTAGTAAAATAGTAGATAATAGACCCGGTTTTGACTCGCCTAGACCAGAAAAACATGGCATAGAAGAGTGGTGTCCTAACCTCAGACGTAAGTGGCACAAGCTTCCATCATCGCCTGCCTTTTCCCAACTATGTTGGGGTCAACTTACAGTACGGATGCAGCTAAATACCAGAATTTTACCTGGAACGACTGCCTATCTGACCTCAACAACCCAGTTAGTACTGGGTAATACAACACTCCTTGGTAAGTTAAGGTTGTCAGACTTTCGGGCCACTGACTACTTAACGACTTGACGAGATCTACAATTGACAGCCGGGACCAACGGCCTAACGTGCTTTCCGAAGCATGCAGGAAACTCGGTACGTAATGTGTGGTCACCCATCCATGGATCAACCTAGGCAAGCGCGGCTATCCTGAAGATCGACCCGAGCGGCTGTTATTATTTAGCCACGAGTTCCTCTTTAAGAACAGTAGATATAATGTAAATTAGGCAGCGCGTAGTAAAATAGTAGATAATAGACCCGGTTTTGACTCGCCTAGACCAGAAAAACATGGCATAGAAGAGAGGTGACCTAACCTCAGAAGTGAGTGGCACAAGGTTCCATCATCGCCTGCCTTTTCCCAACTATGTTGGGGTCAACTTACAGTCTGACCGGATGCAGCTAAATACCAGAATTTTACCTGGAACGACTGCCTATCTGACCTTCACAACCCAGTTAGTACTGGGTAATACAACACTCCTTGGTAAGTTAAGGTTGTCAGACTTTCGGGCCACTGACTACTTAATGACTTGACGAGATCTACAATTGACAGCCGAGACCAACGGCCTAACGTGCTTTCCGAAGCATGCAGGAAACTCGGTACGTAATGTGTGGTCACCCATCCATGGATCAACCTAGGCAAGCGCGGCTAACCTGAAGATCGACCCGAGCGGCTGTTATTATACATACATTCTTTTTTTTAAGTAAAAATGCATTTAGGAAGCAAATAAAAGCAACCCTAAAGGACCAGCAAATTACTGTATAACTACAATATTATAATAACGTAATGTTAAATACGCACACAAAGAAGAAGGATCAAAATTCACCCACGTCCTACAGCAAAGAGAAGTATTTGAAAAAAATGGGTATAAAAAGATGGCATACTTCCAAACTCCATCCTTACAGTCTAACGTATAAGTGTGTAAGTGCAGAATGCTTGGTTCACGGCATCGTGAAGGGTCCGTTTACACCCTGTATTCATTGTAGATATTATTATATTTAGATATATTATATTTTGTATCGACCGTGCCCCTTCTTCTTTAATTTACTTTTTTTTTTCTGTTATATATTTATTTAAAAATCCATATATTAGTTCCAGGATAATGACCGTTGTTTAGGTATTGTATTTGTGTTGTTACTAGTTTTAAAATGTAATATTTAAGATATTGTGACTTATTCTTATTGTGCAACTGTTTGGTTTTTCCTTAAATAAATAAATACATTATTTGGCCACAACAAGGTTTCAAGAAATTATAATGACTAAGATCTCGTGTTAGTGTTTCTACAAAATTGTGATCAACGAAACTGGCGCACACGACTCACGAGGTGGATTACTGCAGAAGTGTCTATCCCACTGCAATGCAAGCATTATAGACTGATTGATTATGTATGAAAAACCCACTTTAAAACACAAAACAAACAAAACTCATTCTGAACAACTAATTGGGAATTAAATATTTTCCGACGGATACGGATTAATTGCGAAAAGATTGAACAATAGGCTTCATCTGCATGCCTGAAACTTTTGCGAAGGACTGGGACGCTCCTGGTAACAGATGAAAAGGGTTGTGCAGGCCTGAAGTAGAGCACAATCCACGTTGGAGCAAGGAGTTTTAGTGATACTTCGTTTTAAAATTAATTAAAATATTATTTTAGATGAAGTTTTGTAAAAATATTTAAGATGGTGAAGCGAATTAGATTTATTTTTATATATTTACACTAATAATTATTATTATAAAGTTTAGACGTTAGGTGTAATCTTCGAAACAACTAATTTAGTACCGGAAATTATTTAATTAAAGAGGCGCTATATTATCTCCAAGTGTCATAGGCGGTATTATGAGATAATTTCCGACAATAACACGAGCGAAGTCGCGGCCAAAATCTAGTAAATAATTATGATATGGAGGATTTTGATATGGAAAAATATTAAAATATACAAATAGGGATATATAGCTGCTGCTTATTTTAATTCGTTTTTATGTTTTTCACACACTTACAACTTATCTGCGAATTACAAAATGTTTGAAAACCATTGGGTATTTAATCTCTAACGCGTTGCAGATTTTTGTTTGTGGCCTGTATAAATAAGTCTTATATAAAAATGGAAACTCTTTAAAATTAATTTTTGGCGATGGGAAATTCCATCTGGACCTGGATCTGAAAGTTGGCTGAATCCAAACAAAACTTGGTAAAAACAATAAAATTGGCTTAGATAGTATTAATATCGATGAAAAAATAGATAAACTAAATCAAATACTTCCAGAACTGATTTTAATCGGGAAACTAGCACATAAATTAATAAAACTGTAAAACAATGTCAGCGAATAGCCAGGAGCACTGCAATGGCCCCGAGGTCACGATATTAAAACAAATGGAGGCATTAAACTGTGTACACCATTGGCAAACTTAAAACACAGAGTAGAAAATGTAGTAAAACAATGACAACTTTGTTAAGTTTTAAGTCATTTTTGGTTACGCTGTTCAGAAATAGGAAAGGTAGTTAATTTACTAATGATAACCATCTTAACACACTACTTACTTTGAACATTTTTCTGTATTTGTTTGTAACTAGTAAGAGCAAGTTTAAGAGGTGGCGTGGCCCTGTTTATGAAAACTTACAAGCCTTTTCCTGTAAAAAAAATAATTATTACAAATATGTGTTTATCAAAACTACACGTGTAAATTACGAGTTACAAGGGTCATTAATTATTTCGCAAGTATATTTTTACACTTGTATTCGTGATTTTGTTCATCAAAAATGTAAGTAGTAGTCGGAGAGTCCTGGGATGCATACAGCGATGGTTGGTTCGAGGTGTCGCTGGACAAGTGTTCATGGAAAGACCTGGCGGAGGCCTTTACCCAGCAGTGGGATAGAATGGTCTACACAAAAAAAACCTAATACTAGTTCAACGCCAAGGCACCTCTGAGGCAAATATTGTGGAAAAGACAATTTTTTTTTTGCACAAATGCCTTCGCCTGGTCCTAAAATACTATGAGAACTTGAGATACTTTTTTTTCCTATTCTCCTAACAGATTTTTTTTTTTATGTATCATATAATATAAACTGGCCCCTGAGACAGACTTTTGGAAAATTCAGTCTCAAAGGCCAAGTGTATATTATATGATACACACTACTTTCCCTGCATTTATTAAAAAAATAAATAAAAAGGCTGATGATTATTGAAATAAAATTCTAAATTACAAGTGTTTTTTTCATCCTTAAAAAAACTGTAACTTCTAAACTATACAACATTTCTATACCCCAGATACACCAAACGATTTGTCAGGGCCAGACATACAAAATTGCCAAAGACAATGTTCAGCGCGGTTTATATTTACCAATACACTGACCTCTGAAGTTGAGTACTCGAGGTGTATAACTAGATATGCACCGGCCTGTGAGAGTTGCACTAGGGTGTATATTGACTTAAACACGTGGCGCTTAACGTGCTAGTAATAAGCTACTGAGTTCAAATCTTGTGTAAATCCTGCTTACTGTATTACCTGGATAATAAACTATTTTGTAGTTTCTATTATTTCAAGTTTGTTTAATATTTATTGTTTGTTTTTATGAAATAAGAAAATTTGAATCGGACATTGAAGGTGAAGCAAAACGTTCCGGATCAGATTTAAGATACTTGCTGGTGTTTTGTGGGTAAACTGATTTATTTACTCTGTGTCAAATACTCCGGGTATTACCCGCGGTACGAACAAGTTTTATAGGTGCCACCTTTACGATCCTCGCTGAAAATAACTTTACACGTCTTCCTCGATCAATCCCCTAGATTGGACACTATTGTCGTAGTGTCATAGCATTATGCTGAGCTAGTTTTATGCTGCTTTACTTTTTTTAGTTTTCGTGCACAACACAGACACACACACAATGGTATTGCCATTAATTTTCACAATTTTATTCAACAAAATGTATTCGCACATGGATTTAGAAGTTACAATGGCACCTTGTAACTTTTATTTTTACAAAAAAAGCAATCTAGGGATGTACATATAATATGTAAAGGTAAACGGATCCTTAACGAAGCCGCCAACCAATCATTCTGTATATAAAAACTAAATAACTCTACGCAAAAATATTGCTGAGAAACGACTTTTTATAGAGAAAAGTCTTGGTTTATGGAGCCAATCGCACTCAAAACATTATCTTGATGGATTCATTTAATAGTACAGGGGTTATGGAAGTATTTTAAATAAAAAGGTACAACATTAAATACTTGTGGGTATTTAAAAAAAACTTACGGTAAGATTAGAAATATGAGCTCCAAAAATACGATACGATATTCTCCGTATTTTTTTTTCTAAACTATACCTACGTGGAAAGGTATGGTCCGGAAAAAAAAATCGGGGAGAACGAAATGTGCCTTTCAGCTGTGCTGAGTTTGTTTTTCATCCATTATGTAGTTATTGGAGGGGGTACCAGATAGCATACATTTACTGACATAACCCTTTTTAAAACATGTAAAATATTAGGAATTTGCTTCAAAACCCTTCGGTTTAAGATTTAAAGTATGTTACAAAATTAACGTGCAGATTTTACACTCAATTTAATTTTTCCGGTTGGTGTAGCAAGCGTGAAATGAAACTGTTCTAATTTTTTTTTTCTACTTGTTAGAAGGTCCGGTTCAGACCTGTCGTACTGTATGGATCAGAATGCTAAGCTGTGAAGAAGAAGGATGAAAAACGATTGCATATAGTGGAGATAAGAATGTTGAGATGGATGTGTGGAGTGAAAAGAATGGATAAAGTATGGAATGAGTATATTAGAGGAAATATTAAAGCGGTGCCGGTTACAGAAAAATTAAAAGGAAGTCGTTTGTCTTGGTATGGATATGTAATGAGGAGGGATGATACGTATGTGACTTAAAGAGTGATGGACATGAATGTTGACGGATGGAGAGGGAAGGGAGGTCAAAGAAAAGATATATGGATTTTGTGAGGACTGATATGAAAGAGAAAGGAGCAAATGATGCCGTGACGACTGACAGGGGAGAATGGAAGAACAAAACGTGTTGCACCGACTCCAAATAGGATGGGACAAGGACAGGAAGATGATGACGATGTTGGTTGGCGGTTTTTTTCTTAATTTTATAAGTCCTATTTTCAATGCTGTATATTTTGGTATACATAATTAAATATAAATACAGTTAAACACACCACATCAAATATTTCAAAAGCGGACTGCATAAAACATGACAGTCAATTACGGCATGCAGTTTTATAAATCCCCGAACACAACTGTACAATCATTTCGGCTATCAGCATTCGGGCTATAACGTAAGTCAGGGCAAATTAGC
This sequence comes from Noctua janthe, assembly GCA_910589295.1. NCBI lineage: Eukaryota > Metazoa > Arthropoda > Insecta > Lepidoptera > Noctuidae > Noctua > Noctua janthe. The sequence continues at coordinate 1,542,188 of OU342556.1, read as the reverse complement.
TTGCTGCAAATATCTGCTGCATTGTGGCGGAAACATTTGGCTGGTAACACTGTGCCAAGTTATGGCGTCTGTTTTCGTGCTGTCAAAGCTTTTAGGAAAATAATTATTCCGTACCAGTCCTCTGGCAGATATTTACTTTTGTCATAAATTTTATGGAAACGAGAATATTAGTACTGGACAATCACAGGTAAATTGACTTAAATTAGAAAGACAGTTGTCAGAACTTATGATACAAATGAGGCAACGTTTAAAACAAAATATTTTTTGATTACCGACATAATTGTTTGAACTGAAAATTCTTTTGCCTATCTAAACATTTTCGACTATTTTACGTTGTCCCTAACACAAGCTATGAATTATTGCACGTTGGATTTTCAAACCTCGAAATTGAGCCAAAATTGAGTTCAAATCCAACTTGAGCTTTTGTAAGTCCAAAGTAAAAGCAAATACCTACATAATAATAATACTGCTTAAGTGGCTGAGAATGAGTAATTGCTATGTAGAATTTTGTGAAAGCTGAGAATAATAAAATATCAAGTATCCTGGCTTAGCACACGAGGTTGTCGACATGGTGATAGTGGGCTCTGGAATCACTGTACCGACAGCCGTTACGGTTAGTGGACTAATAGCAAAGACGACTAACACCTTCGGAGGCTCTCATGGCGCGGCTGGGTCAAGGGCTTGATTCAAAAATCCGTACTCCTGGACACATCACGCATACCATGATGTTCCTCCCTTTAGAGCCCTGACTACCGGCAGCCTTGGACTTTTTTCCTGGTACCGATGCAGAATGGGCTATTATTTATTTATTTGAATATTTAAAAATACAAAAAAATATATATATTGATGTTAATAAAGGAAAATTAAACTTCATGTACAATCGTGGTACATAGGCGGACTTAATACCACAAGGTATTCTCTACCAGTCAACCATTGGGTTTAATAAGAAAACATTGTGATAGGGTACAAAATAAATATATAAAAAGTAACTTCTTGCTTGTTTTGTATCTGGGGATGACTAATAATATAGCTACGTAAAGTATAATCAAAGCAAATACAAACCACATTTCTTACTTAAGAGCTACAAAAGTTAAAATAAACAATCGTGGCTAATAATAAAGTAGTTAATATTAGTGTATTTGTGGTAACAAATGCTGCGGTCACAGTCCACCCAATTTACTTGTAAATTAAAACCTAGTGGTTAATAAGCTATTCATTTCATGCGTTGGTTAGATAATTCCGTGGTTTAACGTTTTTTAATTACTAGTATAATAGAAAAGAGTCATTTATTTCAATCAACAAAGGATAATAAAATTAAACATAAAATAATTCATGAAATAACACATTAATCTACAGCCTACCTATAACTTAATATTTCGATTGCTCAGCAATTAATGAATCATGCAGCAATGGTTGAGGTACTGGCGATCAAACCTCTGCGCAAATACCCTCAGAATGCCGCTGGAGCCAGCCCGGGCCCTACGGACTAGGGATGTGTACCGTTTTCGCATAGTGGCATAATTACTAGTTCTACATAAAGCGTGTAAAAGTACCACTTGTTTTCAGCGTCTAGACCATACCTGGGAACCTTCTAGTTACGAAGATATTGGGGGACAAAGTTTCAACTTTTTCACAAGTTTTTAACGTTTTTAAGTTTTCAACTTAAAATACCGCCACGATACCCGTAATATTCAATGCATCCATCAGCACAATGTTTTGAGTGCGTCACATTGAGGCCTAAGGTAAAACGTGATTTTCACCTAAAAAAAAAAGTCGTTTCTCAGCAATAATTTTTGCGTAGAGTTACTTAGTTTGATGTACAGAACGCTGGGTTGACGCCTTCGTGAAGAGTCCGTTTACTAGGGTTTTCCAAAGATCACCTACCCGCTAACTCTAAAGTTACAAACTGTGCATCTTTATAATATTGGTAAAGATAAACGGGTCGTATTATTTATCGCAGCACAGATTGGGGATAGGCAGAGGATGTGGTATCAGTGATTACATACGGGACCGAAACGTGGTCGCTCACAATGGGCCTCATCAGAAGGCTTAAAGTCGCCCAAAGGGCAATGGAGAGGGCTATGCTCGGAGTTTCCTTGCGTGATCAAATCAGAAATGAGGAAATCCGTAAGAGAACCAAGGTTACCGACGTAGCCCGAAGAATAGCCAAACTTAAGTGGCAGTGGGCAGAGCATATTGCTCGCAGAACGGATGGCCGATGGGGCCGGAAAGTTCTGGAGTGGCGACCGTGAACTGGAAGACGTTGCGTTGGAAGGCCTCCCACTAGGTGGACAGATGACCTGGTAAAGGTTGCGGGGATCCGCTGGATGCGAGAGGGCAGTTACACAACTGGCTAAATGTGGATGTGTTACACTTCTGTCCATCCCTCGGGGATAGATGTAATGTTTAACTTCAAGTCCTACAATAATGGTTCAATTTTGTTCATGAGATAAGAGTGTAAGTTATACATTAAGTAATATACATAACTACACATGAGACATATTTTTCTTTTTCTTTTTTCTTTCTTACGAAAGTTCGGGACTATGTCATAATATTTTTACTATCGACTTTGCTTTCAGATGAGAGGATATAAAATTTATACACATTTAATTTGGTACATTGTGTCTATTTTTTTAGCTTCATTTATGGTTTAATTTAAATCGTTTAGCTAAAGAGTTCAATTTTGAGATTGTGCCGTTTTCAGAATATATCATTGTGAGAATGTTCCATTTAAAGAATCTACTCTGTTGATAATGTGCCGTTTGCAGAATCTACCATTTAAAGAATACCTTGTTTATAGAAATTATCATTTTGAGAATGTGTCGTTTACAGAATCTACCCTTGTGAGAATGTTCCATTTACAGAATTTACTTTGTTTATAATGTGCCGTTTGAAGAATCTACCATTTAAAGAATACCTTGTTTATAGAAATTATCATTTTGAGAATGTGTCGTTTGCAGAATCTACCCTTGTGAGAATGTTCTATTTACAGAATCTACTCTGTGAATAATGTGCCGTTTAAAGAATCTACAATTTAAAGAATACCTTGTTTATAGAAATTATAATTTTGAGAATGTGTCGTTTACAGAATCTACCCTTGTGAGAATGTTCCATTTACAGAATCTACTCTGTGAATAATGTGCCGTTTGCAGAATCTACCATTTAAAGAATACGTTGTTTATAGAAATTATCATTTTGAGAATGTGTCGTTTACAGAATCTACCCTTGTGAGAATGTTCCATTTACAGAATCTACTTTGTTTATAATGTGCCGTTTGAAGAATCTACCATTTAAAGAATACCTTGTTTATAGAAATTATCAATTTGAGAATGTGTCGTTTGCAGAATCTACCCTTGTGAGAATGTTCTATTTACAGAATCTACTCTGTGAATAATGTGCCGTTTAAAGAATCTACCATTTAAAGAATACCTTGTTTATAGAAATTATCATTTTGAGAATGTGTCGTTTGCAGAATCTACCCTTGTGAGAATGTTCTATTTACAGAATCTACTCTGTGAATAATGTGCCGTTTAAAGAATCTACCATTTAAAGAATACCTTGTTTATAGAAATTATCATTTTGAGAATGTGTCGTTTACAGAATCTACCCTTGTGAGAATGTTCCATTTACAGAATCTACTCTGTTGATAATGTGCCGTTTGAAGAATCTACCATTTAAAAAATACCTTGTTTATAGAAATTATCATTTTGAGAATGTGTCGTTTGCAGAATCTACCCTTGTGAGAATGTTCCATTTACAGAATCTACTCTGTTGATAATGTGCCGTTTAAAGAATCTACCATTTAAAGAATACCTTGTTTATAGAAATTATCATTTTGAGAATTTGCCGTTTATAGAATCTACCATTTTTAATACTTTGGGAAATTGCTGTTTATAGAATCCGACATAGTAAGAATGCCGTTTAGAGAAACTGCCAATTTAAGAATATGCCATTTTGTATTTATGTCATTTTACGCTTTAACTGAGTATATCACCAGTTCTTACATCGACTTTTAATTAATGGGACAAGATAATTTCAACCAAATTACAATTTAATAAGGTTCTTAACAAAAATTAATATCTGAACCTTTGTCTTTCATACTGTAATCAAAAATAATCAGAAAAATAAAACCGGAAAGAATAATATAATTACCCCATTAAGTCCCGCGTTCCCCTAAATAGTCAATCTATAGCTATATCAAACTCCATAGCCGCATCTCACAGCTTCGTCGGACACTCGTGATACGAATATGTTATCCTGTATCATGGTACAGGGTGTTGCTTTCAATTTAGCTTGGCCAGTTCGTGTCCATTAAAACGGTAATTTCGGCCATAAATATAGCCCCGCTGGCCACTGGGCTAATCGCACCGTCCAAAATGCGTTTTGTGGTCTTAAATATTAATAAGGACAGGATATATGGCGCGGTGTGCTGGCCCGATAGTTCCGTTCCGGGTCGATTGTTTTGTTATTGAGGTAGAGTTTCGTGTTTGAAGGTCAGTTATCTTTTATGAGATTGTCGGAACATTAAACTAGTTTATTTTTATAGTTTTATTGAAATCGTTCGAGAAAAGTTCTCTCTTAAATTACTGGTTCGGGTTTGATAATCAAATTGATAGTACAGTTCCTGTTTAAAGAAAAATCATATGAAGTATCAGTTACCTCTTAAAATAACTTTCTTTTGCTGTCTTATTTTCATTGCGTCTTTTCTTTTCATATTCAGTCAACCACGCTTTTAACTTAACAAACAAACAGGTGAATCTTTTTTATATTTCCGCATCGAAGTAGGTACTTGCAAAAAATCCCAATGTACCTCCATCTTCACCTCTCAAAAGTAGGTTAAACACATTTCACCGCGCCTCGGGAAAAGTGTCACAGCCTAAAAAAATCCAATCGATTTTTCTAATTTTCCGACAGTATTGAATGAAAATGTTTGGGATTAATTTATACTGTGTCGTTATGTATTAAGGGACAACCTCGTTATTTAGAGCCCGATCAGATACCCGAGGGCTGTCGTAAATCATGGATAATGTATTTGACAGTAAAATATGCTTGAAATGATAGTATGTATTGTGTTTGACTTGGTAAATGGATGTACCTACATTATTTTGCGGTTATTGTGGATTCATTTTACAATTTAAATGTATTAAATAAGAACCTATTACCATTTTAGTTGCTAGTTTAGTTTATTTTATCGTTTTTCCTTGTTAATGTTTATCGTTAAAATTAAGAGTGTCTGTTAGTACACCGAAATATTGTTTCACTATAATTATCAGAATAAGTATTATACGAGTAAATTCATAAAACCTAGATGTTTTTTGAATACGTTAATAAATTCAGACAGACTTCTAAAAGTTAGTTTTAGTAAGTACTTAGACATACTGATGATTTTTATCATGATCTCTGTTTAGCATAATTATGACATAAAGCCTGTAGTTCCCGAAGGTTTAGACAGTACATGGGTGTATCTTATGGCTCTTCTTTTAAAGTTTCAAATAGTAAAGGAGCGAACTTATTTAGCTAGAAACCGCGCACAGATGCATATTAGCTCGTCTCCTTTTTTTTTTTTTCGGATTGGAAATCATCAAATGACCCCCCCACTCTGGGCGGAGCGGAAGGAAGTGTCAGACTTGTACTGACTAAAACCCATCCATGTTCCTTCTTTGCCCTTTGTGTTCCAGGGCCACGGTATTTCTTTCGAACAGTCCCGCAGCCCTGGCAGGCATCGGCCCTTGCGGACCCCTACTTATTTGCTGACATCTCTTTGAGGCGCACGTGGAACACGAACGCGCCATCGACACGGCCTGTCGTCATAAGACGGCCGGACGGCGAGCTGGCCCATAACTTGCCGTCCACAGACCCGCGCCTACGGTGGCCGGGAGCCACCACGTGACCCCCGACGCCCAGGGCGTCTCCCGCGGCGGCTGGGACGTGAGGCTCTTTCCCTCTCACGTCCCGCCACCACCTTCACTAGCATAACTGCTTCGCAGAAGGAGGTGACGGCTTCCCAATCCCTCTCGCTCCGGACCATGGCTTGAACCAAGGCCGGACGCGAGAGATCGCCGCTACGAGGACACGGCGGTGCTCCGCCCAAGCGGGGCAGACGTCCACGGTGTGCTCCACCGTGATATTAGCTCGTCTCAGTTTGGGAATCAGTGTGCTATATGTAGTTGCTACACTGTACAATGATTTAACCATAAACCTACATTTTGTTACATGTTTACTTTTTTGTATTTATTGATGAATAAAATTATTTATTATTATTATTTATTAAAAATTCTCACATTTTCGTTTGAATCGTACTGCTAGTTAAATAAAAGGATGCTTTCGTTGCTGAAGACAGATTCAAAGCAACAAGAAAAGCTCTTTTCATAAACAAAAGTTTTTCATTTACTTGAACAGCTCTCAGTCGGGAAACAAGGGGTTATTCTTTAATTGACTATAAAAGGGTACCAATACTTGTAAATATTAAAGATAAAGAGTGTGGATACATTTTTGTTTTGTTTTTATATACCTGTGTAACTGTTTTTCGAGTTTTACCTGTGTAGTTATGGTATGTTAATTCAAGTTCTTCGTTTCGAGCGAAGGCTCATACAGGGTGTAAACGTACCCTACACGAAGCAGTCAACTACGCATTATGTACATCAAACTAAGTAACACTTCGCAAAAATTATTGCTGGGAAGCGGCTTTTTTTGGGGTGGAAAATCACGTTTTACGGTAAAACTCAATGTAATGCACTCAAAACTTGGTGCTGATGGATGCTTCGAATAATAAACGGGTCAAGGAGGTAACTTAAGTAAAGTTAAAACCTTGAAAATTAGTAATTAAAAAAAAACCTGTGAGAAAATTGGAACTTTGACCTCCAATATCTCATATAAGATGATTCCCAGGTATGACAGGTATGGTGGATATTGCTGTTCTTGTTGCCTCCTCAGAGTGTGGAAAAGCAAATTATTGGTAAACTGCTATGATTTTTTATATTTTTTTCTTATAAAGGTATCAAATTAATATGTGAAAAAAAAAAAATTACTTCGTTACGGTTAATGGACTAATAGCATAGAGCCTTGACCAACACCTTACTTTAGGCTCTCATTGCGTGGCTGGTTCAAGGTCTTGATTCGGAAAGCGGCACCCCTGGACACAGCACGTAGGTCATCTCTCTCTAGCCCTGACCGAGCTTGGACCTTGTTCTTGATTCCGATGGGCTTATATTCTTTTAATATTAAAAATGCGAAAGTTTGTGAGGACGGATGGATGGATATTTGTTACTCTTTCACGCAAAAACTACTGACCGGATTTGAATGAAATTTGGCATACCTACAGATATTTTAAAACCCGGATTAACATATAAGATACTTTTTATCTCGATAGTGCGATCCCGTGGCGACAACTACCGAATACCACGCGGGTGAAGCTAGTCTTATCGATTGTTTTAAAAATATTTAAAGATGCAAATTATTTTAACTCTTTTCTTCATTTTCTCTTCTCTCCTGGCAAAAAAACTGTGTAATATAAAAACAAATGCCGATGCGGGGGTACGCGCTCTTGTTTTTTGGTACTTTAGACCAGAGTACTTCCTAACACAATAAAACTAGCAATAATTTTCATTTTGCAACTTTTTTACAAAGATTGGCGGTCATATTTGGCGCGGCTTTGCTCTTGGGCCATTTTTTAATATCTGGAACCAATCCAAAAACTATTAAAAATAGTTTCGCGGATAGCCAGAGTTAATAGGTGCATTGAAGCATAGTAGTGGTAGTAGTAGTATACATATATAGTCATCATAATCTCCCCATCCTTTTCCCGACTATGTTGAGGTCAGCTTCCAGTCTAACCGGATGTAGCTGAATACCAGTATTTTACATAGAGCGATTGCCTACCTGACCTCCACAACACAGTCTTTGCTGGGTAGTACGATACCTCTTGGCAAGACTGTTTGTCAGACTTTCGAGCCACTGACTACCTGTAACGACTGTCAAATATCTACAATTGACAAACGGGACCAACAGCTTAACGTGCTTTCTGAGGCACGGAGAAAACTCTTTATGTAATGGGGGATCACCCATCCACGGACCAACCTAGGCAAGCGCGGCTTAACCTGAAGATTGACCCAAGCGGCTGTCGTTATTTAACCACTTATTCCTTATTGGACCCTTATTAGCCCATCATAATATAAGATCTTGGTTTCAGTTAAAAACAATATATTATATTCCGCCTGTTGTTCGCCGAAGAGTTAGGCGGAGTTGACGTATGGTACACCCACATATCGCCAGTTATGTTTAAGTACTACATAATAGAAGGGTAATTGATTCCCATTAACTTAACAGAACATCACGCCTGTAATCCCCGAAGGGTAAGCAGGGGTGTATCTAATAGTGCACCCACATTTCGCCAGTTATGTTTTAAGCCCCATGTAACAGGGGGCGAGCCTATTGCCATCAACTGGGCACAAATCCAGACTCCGTGGCTGCTGCTGAGAAATTCCTGATAGAAAAACCAAATAACAATTTGCGTGACCCGGGAATCGAACCCAGGACCTCAGAAGTCACGATAGCGACCACGCTAGACCAACGAGGCAATTCCCACCAACTGATCAAAACTCCAGACTCTAAGCTGTTGTGGAGAAATTCTGCCAGAAATAACACTGCCGAAACTGGGGATCAAACCTGGGACATCATGAAGCCGTCACCACCTTCTGTGAAGCAGTCATGCTAGTGAAGGAGGTGGCGGGACGTGAGAGGGAAAGAACCTCACGTCCCAGCCGCCGCGGGAGACGCCCTGGGCGTCGGGGATCACGTGGTGGCTCCCGGCCACCGTAGGCGCGGGCCTGTGGACGGCGAGTTATGGGCTAGCTCGCCGTCCGGCCGTCTTATGACGACAGGCCGTGTCGACGGCGCGTTCGTGTTCCACGCGCGCCTCAAAGAGATGTCAGCAACCGAGTAGGGGTCCGCATGGGCCGATGCCTGCCAGAGCTGCGGGACTGTTCGAAAGAGACACCGTGGCCCTGAAACACAAAGGGCAAAGAAGGAACATGGATGGGTTTTAGTCAGTACAAGTCTGACACTCCCTTCCGCTCCGCCCAGAGTGTGGGGGGGCATTTGATGATTTCCCATCCAAAAAAAAAAAAAAAAAAACCTAGGACATCATGTTCAGGAGTAGGGCCTTGCGACTACTGGACCATCAAAGCAGTTACCTTTTTTATTCACGTTTTATTCGAAACTAGAGAAGTCTTAAAATACGGACTCTACTTCCGAATTTTCGGCTCATACTTAATTCCAACATGTTTTCCTATGTATCAGAGCTCAACAAAAACTGGTCACATTATTATAAACATATACTACATTATAAGTAACTAAGAGCTACCTTTTCGGTTGCCCTTTACGTTATCGGTTACCGATATTCAATTTTTGTGTATTTACATAATAGGATTTTTTTTATTTGTGTAGGTAATTCAATTTACCGTAGTATTGGCTATCTACGGATATTATTTTGATACTATTAAATATTGTTGGGCATGAAAGCTACATTAATAAAAGAACCACAGAGCATCATTTTAATATTGCAGCATGCGAAGTCTACAGACTACAGTCCTGCAAGACACTCCTAGCCGTTACAATCTATCTATTTGTTTTTCGTTTTATCTGTAAACATTTTCCTCATTTTCCGCTCTTTCTTTATCTTGTGCTTAGCGCATAACCTGGTGTTAGAGTTTTTATGCCATCCATAGGCCTCTGACTTGGCTTTACATGCCGTCGAGAAATATTTCTCATGCTGGGTTCCTTACAATGTTTTCCTTCACCGAAGCAAGTGATATTTATACAATGCTGATATGAATCCGAAAATTCAGGGGTGCGTGTCTTGGGTTCGAACTCGAGACCTTTGACTTAGCAGTCCGACGGTCACACCACTAGACTATCACTGCTATAATACTGTATTTTCTTCTTTAAGGTATTGATGAAGTGACTTGTATTGCAAATTATGCCTCGCCTCCAATCCTGGCAGAATTCTGATCTGTGTCCTAAAACATGCAGTCAAAATGACTTCCGCGCCTGACGACAGGCTCGAAGCAGCTAAGTGTTGTAGTGGCAATGACATAAAGAAGAAAATGATCACTACAGACTCAGCCCTCCCCCAAAGTGTCACCACATCGAGTTTAAAATGTCCAGTGCTTTCTGAATCTAGCGGCCTTCGGCGAATTATGTGCTTAGCGGAAAGGTAGATCATGTGAAGTGAAAAAATTACCAAGAGAAGAATGAAAATATTTCTGAACAATTAGTATTTAAAAGAATACTTCAACCAGAAACCAATCAAAAGGAATCAGGTACTTGACTTAGAACTGTCAGAACCAGACATCCGTCTTTAAAATCTTAATGTAATCCAAGAAACATTTTAGAAAAAAAAAATCCAAAAGGCGATTGAATGTAGGTATGCTTTGGCCGCGATTTAGCTTCCAACCATGTAAACAAATATGTCTTTTTGGGAAAATTATTTTGATACATACACTTAAAGTTCAGTGTGTGTTACGATTTACGTTTTATATTTTTATAGCAGCCATTTTAAAATAAAATAAAAAATCATGAAGATAAAGTTGATTTTCGTTTGAATGGAAATAATATCTTTTTGGAAACAAGGATTTGAATGGAGTATAAGTGAGAACGTCAATACTGACTTAGAAAGTTTTATCTGGACCAATCGAAACTTCTTAATTAGCGTTGGACCGAGAACAAACGTTATCGAATTAGATTTGACGTGAAATAATTGGAGTTTTTGTGGTCCCCCTTAGTTTTTGTGATCCCCCTTCGAAATGCGGGGTGAGATGTCATTCTAGCGGGTACCTACTGGGATTAATTAGCAGACGTTATGTTTTGTTCTTTGTGTTTTTAGTTGATCCCAATTTTGTGTAGTCCAGTAGTTGGGTTGCTGAGGTAGATGTGCAGTAGCTCCACGTAATACAGCGGATACCTGAAACATGACGATGGAAAATTTTCATTAAATATATTTTAGTCCAAAATTCGGCATTCTTTGTACTCGAAATAGTTCTTGTACTTTATCCCTGTCAGTAATATTATTTTTGTTTACTTTCGTCCTATCATGGAATGAGTGAATTTAACGGAAAATTGTAAGGTACTGCGTTATCCGTTTCTTCATTTGTTTAAAAATAATTAATTTTCATTCAATCTTGGTTACACAAAGTCCTACAAAGTGTTATTCTAATGAATACAAATTCTTGTACAAACAACAACCCGAAATAGCTACCAACTGAAATACCTGTACATCCACCCGATTAATTTACTTTCGGAACCAGTTTATTAAAACCTCTGATAAGCCCGGAGACAAATTACAGAGGGTTCATTTGATACTGGTTTTTAGTACAAAATGAAGTTTTGTTGCTAACAAAAGGAATAGCGATGACATATAGCGATTTATGCGGGTTCGCTTTACCGGGTCTCTTTGTGATACTGTCATTGCGGTATTCAATGAAAAACTGCGGAGTATTCTGCGAGAACTTAATTTTTTTTTCTCAATTTAATGGTGTGATGACCGGAATCGGGAGTGATAGAGATCTGAAGGGATTTACCAAGGTAACTTTAATAGGGATTTTTTTTTAAAATATTTGTGTAGCCCTTTACGACACGGGACCGGTCAATGTGGCGACACTTGGGGAAGACCTATGTCGCCTATGACGTCTTTCGGCTGAAATGATGATGATGATAGCCCTTTCATTCCACTGCTGAACAAAGGCCTCTTTATACTCTTTTCTTTTCATTTTAGGGTTCTGTACCTCAGTCGGCAAAAACGGAACCTTCATAGGATCAGTTTGTTGGCCGTCTGTCTGTCCGTCGACCCTTTTTCTCAGGAACGCGTGGTATCAAGCTCAAATACTCGCGTCTGCTACCCCTTCGAGCAGTGAAAAAATCAAACTACATGTTTGATTTTTTGATTTTAGCCAACGCGATAAAAAAGTTTTTTTTTGTATTAAAATATATATCATTATAAAATTAACAGAAAGTAGTCGTAAAATAATAACTGAGTCTATTTTAAAAAAAGTACAGTATCCAATACAATTTACTTTATTTTGTTTTTGACATGGAAAGAAAAATTCCAGTGCAAGCAGGGTTTGAACCTGCGACCTTCCGATTCAGTACACCGGATGTCTTAACCAACTAGACCAGATAGATGGCGCTAACGTCACCTAAGACGTTATTAATGGAACGAAAATTTCGAGACCTGTGAGCGGGGTGCGATGGTCTAGTTGGTTAAGACATCCGGTGTACTGAATCGGAAGGTCGCAGGTTCAAACCCTGCTCGCACTGGAATTTTTCTTTCCATGTCAAAAACAGCTATGTTCCCTACGCAGGGTTTGCGTATAAAATATTAAAAATTAGTTTGATATGGCGACTTCTATACAACATTGATTTGGCTGCAATGTCAAAGTGTTGGTTTAGGTTAGTTCGATACTTTCTTAAATAGATGGCGCTAACGTCACCTAAGACGTTATTAATGGAACGAAAATTTCGAGACCTGTGAGCGGGGTGCGATGGTCTAGTTGGTTAAGACATCCGGTGTACTGAATCGGAAGGTCGCAGGTTCAAACCCTGCTCGCACTGGAATTTTTCTTTCCATGTCAAAAACAGCTATGTTCCCTACGCAGGGTTTGCGTATAAAATATTAAAAATTACTTTATTTTATTATAAATTAATAACATACTAAATACTTGCTACAGGTTTACCATCTAAAATAAAGAAAAAAATATACAAAAAAAAAAACATGTCAATGACAGATGAAAAATCGTTACACAAGACATGTTACAGAGAATTGTTATCTTGTCTAAATACACGTCGAGAGACGTCAATCCAAAAGCACTTAAGGCTTGACGCGGTGCAAAAATACAAAATATTTAAAAAGAAACTCGTTTCGCAGAATACTTTTCAAGAGTGTTCACTCGGCGTTTAATTTAATTGAAGAAAACACGAATGTGATGCCTTATCCCATTAAATTGCACATTTATCATGTATCGAATGATGCCTGGTATGGAATTTTGTTTTATTTTAGGATACTTATTTCATAATTTAATCCTACTAATAATATTATAAACGCGAAAATGGGTTCCGTTCATTGTGTTTTTGATTCATAAATTTTTGAACCTTAAAATATTTGTTTTACAAGCTTTTATATTATTTTTAAAGAAAAAAAAAACCATTTATTACATTAATCTTAATTTTTTTTTTTTTTTTGTTTTAAACTGCACCACACTAGGATTTTTTCCTGTATCGTGGGTACGTTCACAAAATTAAAACTCACATACAGAAACAGCCAGACCCGGAACAACTACCTGTAGATCATACAAATATTTGTTCCGTGCGGGAATCGAACCCACGACCCGCAGCGCAGCAGACAATCGCTCAGCCACTGCGCCAACCGTGCCGCCACAAAATACCCAACTATGCAACTGTCTCTTTCTATTGTGTTTTCTCCTTCTCTGCTCACTTCTGCTAGGCGAACTACTTACTATACTTATATAACTACTTGCTATTAAGCATAAGAATAATCAGCCTATAATGTTCCCACTGCTGGGACACAGGCCTCCTCTCTATAAGAGTGAGAGATTATGTTTATCCAAATTTACATTTTCTAGTACATGTTCTAACTTTTCTATTAAATGAATATATTCTTAATTAATCGGTGTCTTTTTTTGCGTTCCGTAGTTGTTTGGCAGTAGACTTTCGCTATGTGATTATTATCCCCGAACCCAGGATGCATACTGCCAATAGCCGTGCACTGACTGGAATCACCGAGCACTTGGGGATTGGCTTGATTTTCGTAATTCCACGTACGAGTCGGACTGGGACATGAAGGGTTCCGTACCATCGTAGAAGGGGAGCTCCCTTTAATTTTTAATTTAATATTTTTTGTTATAGTGGTAAAAGAAATACACATTCTGTGAAAATTTTAACTGTCTCCCTAATACGGATCATGAGCAACAGAGTCTGCTGACAGACAGACGGACGGACAAACAGCAGAGCCTTAGTCACAGGGTCCCATTGACACCCCTAGAGCACGGAATACAAAAAAAAGAGTGTAGTTGGTTTACTGGCTATCTTTATTTTATGATAAAACCAAAACACGACCGCATTGGGCAGTAATACCAACAGAAAACTCGCGGCATATTTTAACATCCTTTCATATCCTGCTTTGTACGTATACACAAAGAGATTTTAATCCATTACACGCTTTATGTTATCATCATCTGGACGGGTATGCGTTTGTGAGAGAAAAATTGTGTGGCTATGAAGTTAGCGAGTCTTCTTCTTAGCGTTTCGATGGCAAAATGTTTTAATATGTTTAGCCCAAAACTCAGCCACGTGTATCTTCCTCACTGATGCAGTAAATAAATCAGCAAGAGCGCAGGTGATAGGGCATGCGGGGCAATATGGAAGGTGGGCCATAGTTTGTGGGGAGACGCCGCATACGTACTTGAGGTCTGAGCCGTCCATGAACCCCCATCTGCAGAGATTGTCTTTGTTCCGGCTGACTTGGGTTCAAAGTCTGTTTAGAGATTTCCAAGTCGGCCACGGCAACTCGTGTCCAGGTGGAAGGTTTTCTAATAGATCGTTGAAGTTATCAGGGGTTTAAACCGCTTCCGCCAGAGATTGCATCTTGCTGTGGAGGCGTTGAAATTGACTGGGCTAGCTGGGCCCACGCACCCAAGAAAAGTTTTACGACTACTGCTTCTCGAGCTTTCTGCTTTTCGAGTTAACGAGTGATGCCTGGTTTTTGAGGTATAGTGAGTTTGTTTCGCCATTTCTTCTCAGGGGTAGTACAGATGGGAAATGACGTTGCCGATGACGTGTTCATTTAGCTTAAGTAATGGAAGGAAGTGGAAATTATGTTTTTCCTACTATTCTATTCTTTTCTGAATAATTTCGTTACGGGATCCAAGATAGTTAAATTGTTTCTCTGGGACTTCGTCGAGCTTCATTGTCTCGGCGCTTTTCTAGTGTTCTGTTGATAGCCACTGTTGATTCTGGCTTTTAGGGTATACGTTGGTTAGGGAATATTATGGCGGACTTGTCTAAAAAAAAAACTCATTTTAAAAGACGCGTTAAAGTAAAACGTTATTTGATTTTGGTATACAATTTACTAATTTAATTGATAATTAATTATTGTTTTTTTTCTATTTAATTTTTTTCTAGTTATGAATAATTTTATTTCATGTCTTATCAGTACGTCATATTATTATGATTAGACTGTTCTTGGTTAGACTGGAAGCCGATTTTAGCATAGTTGGAAAAAGGCTAAGCTGATGATGATGATAGCTATTAATACACAGTTTTTCCAATGGGTGATGGAAGAAACTACTGAAAGCGGCGTCCTACGATTCGTCAATTTCATCAATGGTCATCCACTAGCGCTATTTGGATAAGTTACTACGAATCTACCTATTCTGAAAGACCTCACCAAAATAACTCTGGTTTGTCGTTTCTGTTCAACAAAAAATATTTTTTTGTAAATGCTTCATCATTCAAAAGCGCGTTGGGTTGACCATGTCGTTAAAGTCGTGGAAAACACCACTTGGATTAGGGACGTCTTTAAATAGACTCCGAACGAATCTAGGTTGGTCGCAGCAAGGAGAACCTGCTCAGGTGGAAATTCATTAATGACTCTGTCCTGGAGTGTAAATGTGGTGCTGTTCTATAAACGATGTGGCACTTAATATCGTGTCCTGCGTGTCCTGTTGGTTGTTCACTACAGGAACTGATGGACGCTACCGAATGCGCCAAACTAGTAGCTCAGTTCTGGGCTGACACAATTTTGATTGCCATCGACACGCTAAGAAGAAGAAGAAGAAGGGACATACAGAACCGAGAAGTGTGGAGAAGAAAGGAGAGGCATATCCCCATCAGTGGTTTATTTGGGGTCGAACTTATAGTAATCATTTCAGCCCGAAATCACCTTAAAACCTTTTTTCTTCGATTAAGAAAAAAATCCCAAGTCTCATCATTTTAATGGCCCCAACATTAGGGAACGGTGCATTATTGAATTAATTTTATTTACTTTGAAGGACTAACCAAGTCCAAAATTATCGTTGTTTATTTCTACGACGTCAGAATTGTTAATTTTTCTTGTCCTAAAATAACAAATTTTGGGTTTGCCTTAGTCATAATAAACAAGAGGTCGTATTTTGACAGTAGAATACTGTTTTAATTACCTAAAATGGCCACCAGTAGTGTTGTAGTGTTTTTCTTCGAATGTTTTCCAGAGAGGTATCGAAAACAGATGTAAGAGGAAACGCCGTGAGGACCCCCTAGACTCTAAACGCCGTGAGGAAACCCTTCACGGCGTTTAGAGTCAAGACGCACATCCACTGACCTTATTGGTGGTGTTCTTCAGGAAAATATTGTGTGTAGGACTGGCAATCGGCTCGTGCGCGTGACCGTCCTTGTATGATGTCAACGCCTTTTTCCCATGGGAAAGGCAGAAACCGCAGAACCGCTACTCCTTTTACTTAGTCCACGTCTGCGTGTATGATGAACGGATATGTTACCGGAAATCTATCATCATCATCATCATCATCTGCCTAGCCTTTTCCCAACTATGTTGGGGTCGGCTTCCAGTCTAACCGGATGCAGCTGAATACCAGTATTTTACATGGAGCGACTGCCTATCTGACCTCCACAACCCAGTTAGTACTTGGTAAGACTGGTTGTCAGACTTTTTGGACCACTGACTACCCATAACGACTGTCAAAGATCTACAAATGACACTCGGGACCAACGGCTTAACGTGCTTTCCGAGGCACGGAGGAAACTCGGTATGTAATGGGTGGTCACCCATCCACAGACCAACCTAGGCAAGCGCGGCTTAACCTAAACATTGATCCGGGCGGCTGTTATTACTCAGCCACGAGCTCCTCTGTCTCTAATATATATAATTCAATATTCTATATAAAACACCTAGGAATTCTGTAGAAAGCCTAAAAGGTTCAGGCAATTTATGAAATAAAATGTATTCCATACTTTGCCTAGGCAGTCTATACAATACAATACCGAACGTTCAGTCGGTAACATGTTAAATGCGCGGTTGGCAGGACGGCGGGAAAGACTTCGGTAAGCCGTTTATTTTGATGCAAGTAACTTGGATGTAGCGCTCGCCAGTAACACTCATATTTTACCATTGATAGTCTGAACTGTTTTGTAGAAACTCGTTACCAAAAAGCGACATCCAACAATTTGATACAGAAATAAATGAAAAATCAAGCAAAACCACGCGTCAAACACAAGCCTACCCGCTATCAGTTGCGAATGGCACACATACAGTGATCGATGGAATTGGGAAATATTTCATTTTCATACACCACCCGGTTTTCGTTCCGTCACCCGTTCAATTTGTACATTTTTAGAGTTCCGTGTGACGTGATAGAAAACGATCATGGGTATATTTTCCTCACTATATAATGACAAAAATATTAAGCAATATCAATAAACCTATGTGTATCAATTAATTATCAATAAAATAAAAAATAATGTTAAAAATTGATACCAGCTGAGAGCAGCGGTGGCCCAGTGGTGGAGACCCAGACTTACGAGCAGTAAGTCGTGGGTTTCAACCCAGCCAGGCGCATTACTTTGTGTAAGTTATTTCATCACCACTGCTCTTAAAACGGTAAAGGAAACCGGCATGTCCTAGAACCAAAAATTCGAAGACGTGACATCTACCAACCCGCATTGGGCCCGCGTGGTGGATTATAGCCCATTTCCTCTCATAGAGAGGAAGCCTGCATCCCAGCAGTGGAAACATTAATAGGCTGATTATGCTTATGCAATATCAGCTTATAATTGAACGTTGTTTAAATACTATAATCTTTTCCTCCTTCGGCAGAGGTGAACTAAGTACCTTTTATGTTATTGGCGTTTGGTGATTCAGGGTAGAGTCGAAGTCAATCACCAACTTGATGGACAGACTCCATCAAATCGGTCACCAAGATCCCTCTGGCAGAATGTGCTCACCATGCGACCAATAGAGGCCAGTGGAAAAGGATCGCGAAGGCAGCGACCGCAGTTGTGGGCGACCCTCCATGACCACGACCACTCTGTCATTAGTGAACGATTAAGAAGAAGAAGAAGATATGTTTTTGATCCTTTGATCAACAAAACAAGTGAAAGATCAAACTAGGACTTTCTCATCCTTTACAACCCCTACTGGAAAAATGGAAGGAAGGTATTTTGCTGGTAATTACATTCATCATCTGCCAAGCGTTTTCCCTGAAACTATGTTAGGAACAGCTTCTAGCCTAGCGGGATTCGGCTGAATACCAAGGTTTTACATGGAGCGACTGCCTATCTGACCTCCATACGATACTTCTTGGTAAAACTGGTTGTCAGACTTTCGTACTACTGACTATTTGTCACGACTGTTAAAGATCTACTAATGACAGCCGGGAACAGCGGCTCATTGTGCTCTTCGAGGCACGCAGGAAGCTCGGTATCTAATTGACGGTCACCCTTGCACATACCTTAGCAAGCGCGGCTTAAAGATCGACACGCGTCGCTGTTATTATTTAACCACGAGTTCTTCAATTGGCAATGACATTCATTTTACATTTTTTTTTATTACATTTATTATATGAAAGATTTTCGATTCTATTTTCGAATTTAAACCTGCTTAATAAGGATGTATGCATAGCGTAATCATAAAACTAATTTCAGAGCTACAGAACCCGAGTGAGCGTTTGTACATTTTTCCCAATTTAACGTTTTTGTTTGTGTCCGCCTCATATTTGTACAGCTGGTTTTACTCACAACGTTATACCACGGAAATAAGTTTGCCAAAACAATATTCTGGGGTCTCCATTTTTTTTGTTGATTAGTGAAGGTGTCGACCAGCGGCGAGTTACCTAGTAACTGAATTATGGAGGTCAGATCGGCAGTCGCTCCATGTAAAATACTAATAATTCAGCTGCATTTAGTCAGACTGCAAGCCGATAGTCCACCTGACCGGTTTTCGTCCTTAGCGGTCAAATTTAGCGGAGACTAGCATTTGACAGGAGAAATATTTTTAAGAATCATACCGACTAATCAACTGAACCCTGAAAGAATTTCGAAAGGACAAAAACATCCCCAAAGTGGGATGAAGTATTACATCGCGTATCGGGGAATAAAACTCCAAACATATATAATGCACTCAACGAATTTAGTTTCCTTATGTTTTAGCAATGATGGAGGTCGATTTGTGTTGAAAAGATTTTTACCTAGATTTCAGAGGCTTTTTGATAATCTTAATCCCTCACTCAGTAACAAAGCCAGATATTCCTTCA
Source organism: Noctua janthe (assembly GCA_910589295.1). Lineage (NCBI taxonomy): Eukaryota > Metazoa > Arthropoda > Insecta > Lepidoptera > Noctuidae > Noctua > Noctua janthe. The sequence goes on along the minus strand of OU342556.1, from coordinate 1,522,875 downwards.
ATGGACCTACTATGTTCACTTATAAATTTTAATAATGATTTGTTTGCAATTTAAAAAAAATTCTTTTATCTCTAATCAAAAGTATACCTAACACAGCTAAAGTGTGTAGTTTCATAATTATGATGATGTGGTTCGTGTTTTCGTCGGTTCAATTTTTTTTTTAAGTTTTTGTTTTTCGTTGTTATTGTTTTGTTGGTGTGTCGCAGTTTCTATGCTGTTAAACGGCGTAAACACGTAGAAATATGTGAGGTCTGCGATATCCATTAGGGATCCGTATTCAACACGCGTTCATGTTAGGTACATAACTTCGTTTACATTCTCCATTTACTGAAAAGGAGTTTTCTGTCCATAGACGATATTATTTTTCCATTCTCTGTATTACAGTCTCTTTGCTTGGAAAAACATACCTACAACTTGCTGAACTATTTTTCAATTTTGCCGCGAGGCTCCCCAAGCGATTCAAATGGCTTCAGTGGTCTTGAGGAAAACATCGCTATTATAAGGGGGTGTCTTTGGGAGAGAAAAGGGTAGTGTAGTCATGACCACGAATTATTTAGATAACTTCTGACCCGTTTGGTTATTTATATTTTTCCATAATAAAACGAAGTAGTAACAGATCTGAAAAGTGATAATAATGCCGATGGATATTGAGTACCAGACAATAATAATGCCGATGGATATTTAATACCAGGGGCAGCGTCGTCTTCCATTCTTCTACAAAGCAGCTGATATCTTGGAAATGTGCTGCATGCAGGTTGAGCAAGACCGGTTGATTAACAATCCACGAGGGCGCGAATTTTCAGCACTGGACTTCTTTTTCGTCTTCTAGAACAAAAGAGAAAGTTTAAATAATTATATTGTACCTACATTAATTTATTGTCACATAATAGTTTTTAGCATGAGCAAGACCTGTGAACCGTTAAATATTGAACGATCCTACATGATTGAGGAGCTTGTGGCTTAATAATAACAGCCGCACAGGTTGTTTTTCAAGGTTAAACCGCCCTTGCCTAGGTCGGTCTGTGGATGGGTGACCATCATAACATACCGGGTTTCCTCCGTACCTCGAGAACCACGTTAAGCCGTGGGTCCCGGCTGTCATTTGTAGATCTTTGACAGTCGTTACAGGAAGTCAGTGGCCAAAAACTGTGACAACCAGTCTTACCAAGGAGTACCGTATTACTCAGTACTAACTGGGTTGAGGAGATTTATAATTAGATAGGCAGTCGCTCCATGTAAAATACTGGTTTGCAGCTGCATCCGGTTGGACTGGAAGCCGAATCTAACATAGTTGGGCAAAGGCTAGGCAGATGATGACTGATGTTACATGATGCAATGAAATAATCAATACTGATTCGCGGTTTTGGTCAATCGTAAATAATATAATGTAAGTTTAAGGACCACCTAAAGATACTGGACTAGATTCCGGAGCTGTCTACTAACCATCTGCCCAAGTCCTGTATTGCAGTTAGTCTACAATCTGTCCTTACCGTTTTGACTGCACCTTTAGACCCCTAATTACGACCGCGGCGCAAGCGCTGCGCAGGCATGATGCCGCTTCAAAAAGTTTTCATACAAAATTTACGAAGGCGACTTGTCGTGAATTACACTTAAGCTGCGAGGCGCAGGCACGCCGTTCTTTCTTTTCGTTATCCGTTCCACGCCTGAGCTGCGCCTGCGCCGCGCCTTCACCTTGCGCCGTTTCTGTATAATGCACGCCTAATGCGCAGAGATAAGTTGTAACTTTGAAATTGCAGTTTAAACCTACCTTCTTAATAATTCATCCAAGTTGTTTGCTTTGCTCACAGACCTTAGTTGTTTAACTATAAGGCTGCTTGTCGTGTGTTTAGATGTTATTAATACTACATTTGCAGAGTGTATTGTTACTGCGGCTATTTACACTGTAGTCAAGATTGCTGCTCTTTTTTGGTGGTTAGTAATAAAAACGTTGATAAAACGATAAAAAAACGATACGTCAATTTCGTTGTTATCAGGTTGGTTTTGAGATGCAGCTGTCAGAAGTAAAGTAAGTATACATCAACGCAATAACAAGCTTTTTGTTAAACTAAGTTGATATGTGGTATGTGAACTCGGCTCTCATTGTGCCGGTTGTCGTAACGGCCAATGGCCTTATGGCCAAGAGCCTAGACGACCATCTTTCGAGGATCTGCTTAAGCATTTCAGAAGCAGATTCAGAAGGCAGTACTCCTACGATAAGGCTCGTAATGTGAGAAGGTCCCTGTCTCTGGAGCCCTAACCACCGGTAGCTTTGACCCTGCTACCGACACCAGCGGACTAATATTTTTTTTGTTTTAAATGTTTTTTTGAACCGACTTCAAAAAGTAGGAGGTTATCAATTCGGATTGTTTAAATTTTTTTATGTATGTTGTTTTTTTATGTTCGGTCATAACTCCGTCATTATATAAACGGATTCGCAAAATTCTATTTTTGTTCGAAAGGAGTTTATTCTGAAATGGTCCCATTTAAATTTCATATAGATCTGATGATGAGTTTCGGAGACAGACAACGGAACTCTTCAAAAAATGACGGCAAATCAACCGCAATTGCTGCTATCACATAAGTATCCATTCTTTACGATATCACACAATATAACATCACGCCTGTACACTCGATAGGGTTACGAGATGTGTTCAGTATATCAGGGTACACCCAAATTTTCTATCAAAGTTAGTAGGAGTTGCAAATTTTTATTTGCAACTGTTGGTCTCATAGAAATATTGTGTTTGAGTGTGTGTGTGTGTGTGTGTGTGTGTGTGTTGTGTTGTGTTTGTGTATTTTTGTTGTTGTTTGTGTTATTGTTGTATGTTTTTGTTTGTTTTATATAATTATTAAAATGTGTATGTAATAAAGGAAATAGTAATCAATGTGATTTAAACAATGATGTAAAAATCAGAGGTAACTGTCAAAGGACTTGTACACGTTCAACTTAACGTGTTAACTGCCGTAAAGTAAACAATCGTCGTGCTCCATAAACGGTCACTGAGCAGTAAAGGGTTAAGACTCGTTGATAAATAAATTGGTGCCTTAAGATCGCTGCTTCCTCGACATTTGCGTGAGTGAATCTGAGTATAATAGTATAGTATGATTTCAAACTCATTTCGTCACACCAATATTATTATAGTATTTTTTATTTTAGGAAACATTGGTCACTTGGAATTTCTCCTGTATCGTGGGTGCATTCGCAAACATTTAAACTAAATACACAAACAACCAGAGCCGACACAACAATCTATAGAAACAGGCTATACAAATAATTGTTCCGTGCGCATTCGCAGCGCAGCAGTAAATCGCTTAGCCACTGCGCCAACCGTGGCTTCGTTTTCCCGATGCTCGTGGCTTGGTATTATAAATGACTGAATTCATGACATAACACCATGCTTTACATCCTCAAAAATTTAGGCAGAGGATTTCCTACTGTGCACCCACACTTGGCCAGCTCCAAATCCCATGGAAATAACAGGCCGGATTGTCAAGATTTGTAATATGATTGTTGATGTCAACAATTACAGGCGAATTGTGCATGTAGGTATAATAGAATTCCTGCTTATTTGGGGATTACAGTCGTGTTAGCTTAGCAAATCTTTATATCGTTTTATGACCGTTCTTCATAATTCCCACAATTTGTTTGGGGACAAAATTTATTTTTGTGTTTGCCCCGTTCAGCAAACAATGTGCTCGGTCTCTAAGTAATGTAGAAGAGTAAAAAAGCCAACGCGCTACCCCTCTCGCTTCTTCGTCCCGGAGGGGAGGTATAATGAGATAAATACACGGAGGCGTCTCAGCGGCCGCTGCCGGGTGTACCGATTTCATGTTCTGTGGAAAAATATGACACAAATGAATTGTAAAGTAACTCATGAAACTCTTCAAGTTAAACGATTTTATTTGTTTTGGGTCTATTAAAAATCCTAGGTATTTCCATTATTGGATTTGAACGTTTTTTGCAAGTTGAATTAAATTTGCAAAGTATACATTAATATTTAACATAACCTTTTAGGTAACCGATGACCTAAATTGCGCTGACTTTAACTTATAATATATGAAGTACCGAGTTGGCAACATGAGTATTTATAACATGTGTTTAGTGTTTATGTTTTGGGTCGATCTTTAGGTTAAGCCGTGCTTGCCTAGGTTGGTCTGTAGATGGGTGACCACCCATTACATACAGAATTTCCTCCGTGCCTCGGAAATGAAAGCCGCGAGTCCCGGCTGTCATTTGTAGATCTTTGACAGTCGTTAGGTAGTCAGTGGCCCAAAAAGTCTGACAACCAGTCTTACCAAGGGGTATCATATTACCCAGTACTAACTGGGTTGTAGAGGTCAGATAGGCAGTCGCTCCATGTAAAATATTGTTATTCAGCTTCATCCGGTTAGACTGGAAGCCGACCCCAACAGAGTTGGGAAAAGGCAGGCAGATGATGGATGATGATGATTTGATGATGTTTATATTATGCGGGAGTCGTCATGTAATTATAAAATGCTGAAATTGAAAAATAATGTCCTGTGACTAAACTACTCGATATATTCAATTGAATTTGTATGCAGACTGGGAACGTCATAAGGATACATTCGATATGCAGTTTAACCTATTTTCGAATCGTCGGCGCCATTACACAGGGTGGAAGCCACACTGACGCGAAAACGGTAACCACTTTATTCATTACATCATTCTGAGCCCCACACAGAAAATTTTCATCGGTTATTAGAGAAAAAATCAGCTGTTCCATACATTTTGACCGTGTAGGTATTGCACTTTTGTAGGAAAAAGCACCATCCTGTATATATCCAGTTAAAATACGCTGAAAAAGAAACGATACGATTACATTTTGTCTTAGCCCTTATTATTTGACTTTTACGTGGTAACTATAAACTTAAAAAAGTTTGTTGGATCACTTTTTCTAGCGTCGCCACTATAGTTCTTGCGTCCAGCTATTCCGATCCAGTAACAACATAAAAACATGGTCTGTCTTCGTGATGCCTACAGAATAATACTTCCTTTAAAGGCAAAAACTTCAAAAGTATGAGAAAACATCATTGATAATGATGGAAACAACAATACCAAAATATTATTATATTCGTACAATGGGAAATTATATTTAACCGCAAGAAGGTCAAACAGTCCAGTAGTTATAAAAGGAATACAACAGTATAACAGTGAATTAATATTGTTTATTAAGAAAGTTATCAATGAGATACCAAGAAGCAGGAAAATGCATAACAATTCGTCATCGGCGTCAAAACAGGAAAACAATAAGGGTAGGTTCAGATGACAAGCGCTCAGCGCGCGTTGAACGCGCGTTGATTTTTTGTATAGTGTTCACATGGTGCGCGCTTGTCAGGCGTTAAACGCGCGTTGTTGCGGCCAGTTTGAGTTCTACATTTGTCGAAGATGGACGTAGAAACAGTTTTATCGGTGATTTTATACAGACGGCAGAAACGACACAACAGAAGACGGAGATATTGGGTTCACCCAATTTTGTCAACCAGGCTGACTGAAAGTCAGTACATTATTTTATATCCTAAGTTAAGGCAATTTGAGCCCAAATTCTTTAACTACTTCAGAATGTCCATCAAGTCATTTGATGACTTACTGACTCTCATAAACGATGAACTCGTAGCAGATAAAAACGCTGTGCGATATAGCATTTCACCGGAAGAAAAACTCATAATTACATTGAGGTAAGTTTTTTAATAATCAACATAATCTATAAATCAAATAAATCAAATCAACTTGTTTAGGAACAATTTTTTTAAAGAAAAAATAACATTTTGTTACTCGCAGAATAACTCTAACTCTGATTCATTGCTGACATTAGTTGGTGCTGGCGATGGAGTAGGTATTACTGGCGATGGAGACCCCATTGCTGTAGTATAACCATAATGTGCAAAATTATTTGACACACTAGACTGCTGTGATCTATAATCATGATAACGAAAGCCTTCAACAGAAGCTGATGACTGATGACGCTGCTCTTGTGATGAATAATTTCTTCGTTGTGATACCGGGTAATTTTGATTTTCATATGTCTGTTGTTGTGGTCCTTGAAATTCATTTTGGTTTTGCAAAATTAAATTATAAATGGCAATTTTAGTTTGAAGTCGCCTATATTCCGGAATTTTTTTAATCTCTTTAACGAGTGACAAACAAAACAGCTTGTCTTCATCGTCATCTTCTTTTGGATGAGACACATTTTTCTGTGCTAAACTCTGCTCTAATATGTTTGCAAATCTTTCATCAGCAGGATTTAATTTTTGTTTTTTTCTTGAAGTAGATTTAGGACTCTTAAAGCCAGAACTTATTTCTACTTCAGCAACCTCTGACGAAGTTGATGCATTATCTGCATCGAAACTACTTTCTGTATCTTTGTTGGCAATTGATGCCTGTAGAAATCGTAGTCTATTATAATGAATATATGTCGAAGTTTTGGAAGCTCCTGATCCAGATTTGACAGTCTTTATTTTCTTCACCTCTCTCATATAATTATCCCGTAAACTCTTCCACTTTTTCTGCAGGGATGACGCTGAAAAAAAAAACAGTATTTAGTAATAGTTTATGTTTGTTTCCAGATATTTGGCCATTGGATATTCATTTGGGACATTAAGCTACGACTATAGAATTGGCAAATCTACTGTGGCTACTATAATACCACATGTATGTGAAACTATTTGGAAAAAATTAAGGCCCGTTGTTATGAGTGAACCAACGAAAGAAAAGTGGTGTGAAATATCCACGATATTTGAAAAGAACTCAAAGTTTCCCAATTGTTTGGGAGCCTTGGACGGGAAACATATACGGTTAATCCAGCCTGAACACACGGGTTCTATGTATTATAACTATAAAAATTATTTTTCGCTAGTTTTATTGGCGCTAGCGGATGCAAACTATTGTTTTGTGTGGGTTGACATAGGTGCCTACGGTAAAAACAGTGACTCAGGTATATTCAAGAATTCTTCATTGTACAAAAAGCTGACAGAAAGGTCATTAGATCTACCTGAGCCAAAGGCATTGTTAATACAAAATAGACCGACAACGTTGCCATATGTGATAGTGGCTGATGAAGCTTTTGGCATGATGGAGAATTTAATACGTCCATATGGGGGAAGGTCACTAACTTACGCTAAAAAAATATTTAATTACCGTTTGACATTAGCACGCCGGTATGTTGAATGTACTTTTGGCATAATGTGCAATAAATGGCGCATTTTACACAGGCCGTTAGATGTTAACATCGGTTTTGCAGAAAAGATCGTAAAAGCGATATGTACACTAAATAATTATGTCAGAATCAGGGATGGCTACAATTTTGAAGACACACTTTATACGCCACCCCTGGAAAATCTAGCCTCACATTATACCGGACGTGCTGTGCGACAGGCGGATAATGTTCGAGTACATTTAACAAACTATTTCATTAATGAAGGAAAAGTAGATTGGCAGGATCGTTATATTTAACTTGTAACACAAACCGATTGTAAATGTAAATAAATATATATACTCACATAATATTTTCTTCTTTTCTTCATTGTCATGTCCTTCACAAAATATAAGGACGAGTTCTTCCCAAGCCCGTCTTCTCAAATTCTTATCTGAATAATCGCTACTCGTCATGTCCCATATCGCAGGACGTTTCTCTATTTCATCAATTAATAATTCCGTATTAAAAGCTTCGGTTTCCATTTCGGACGATTTTCGGACGAACTTGACGAACCCTAAAATACGTCTATCCGCGTCGAAAGCGCGCGCTCAACTGAACGGAAACATAGAAAACCAATGATCTCAAAGCGGCGTTGACGCGCGCTGACAACAGTCGAGCGCTAGCGCAGCGTTGAACGCGCGCGTTACTAAAACGCGCGTTAGCATGTGTACGGCCTGAATAAAATGTATGTAGTTGTAAACGCGCGTTATCAAAACGCGCGTTGAGCGTTTGTCATCTGAACCTACCCTAAAACCCTCCGATATTCTCGCGGTATCAAAACAAACAACTATTTAGTATGGTGGTACTAAAATAATCAAACTTTCCCACCTATAGTTCCAACTGATTAAACCTCTGCGTCGAGATTCCCATTGCATCTAACTATGCAGCCGAGATACTTCAAACTCTCTACTTCGTAGAAGGATATCGGATGCAGTCGCTGTGGCCCAACTCGGCTAGATAATGTGTGATGGGATCATCATCAGAGACTACTAGAAAAGGTATGCACTTCAGGAATCATCGATTTTCCTACCCCTGTCAGAAATCGTCATCGTCTCTCAAAAGCTTTTCTGAATTGCATAGGATTGTTATTTTCTAATTTTAAATCTATGGCAATTCACGATAGGTAGGTAATTCTATAGTGATGATCATGCGATGATGTACTATTACTGTAAAGTAGACCTCATCATCTCATAATCATAATTCCGGTAATAAACGAATTTAGCCGAGGAGCAAAGGAGGGCCCTTTACGAAACAGAACTTGCAAATTCATCATTTATCATTCTTTTTGCTGCGCAAGTGTGCTAAACTAAGAACATGGATGTTTCTAATAACTGAATAATTGTTAGCATATTGTAAAATCCGAGTGGGACACTCGACAGGCTAACAACAAGTAAAATAAGACATTGATTCTCTCGCTACTTATGATCCTGGATCGTAGATGGCAGGAATCATTGCGTCATGATTTTGTATGTTAGTTCAAAAGCATCCTAATATCTCCATTACTTGCATTTTGTTTACTCTGTTAAAGGAATGCAGGTCAGTATACATATTACGATACGATGGACGATAGTCCATTAGTGTATACATAAAATGGACTATCGTCTACTTATATGGTCTGATACCGTGATGTTATTGGATATGAAGTTTGTAGAAAAGAAAACAAAGAAAAAATAATTATTCGCATTGAAAGACGTCAAGTCAATACAAATTTCGGACCCAAATCCAATAATAATTTGGTTCAATTTTCATTATACAAGCAAAAAACTCAACTGTTCAGCTTTCCGTCATTATTTTCCCTAACACCGTGCTTCGTGTATTTCAAACTAGGGGTCCACCCTTTGTCCAATGGCCCTGTAAAACAAGTTAACGAGATAATCCGGGATTATCGTCACGTTGCCTTTCTAATAGGGATCGCTTAGCCGTCACTTGATTAGGCCCTTGCCTCATTAAATTGTTTTACATTTTAACGAAGATTTGGGTTTAAAAGTTTGCATAGGCTCAAATTACAGCTGACTTGTGGGAAGGGGATATTTTGGGAAGATTTTTTATGAATTTATTTGATCAAAGCGTAGAGAGTTTGCTAATAAAACGAAAACTTCTGAAAATATCAGGGTATTAGAAATACTTTTGAACTTACCTTACTCGTTAGGTTAGCTTGGAAAAGTGCTCACGCCAATGAAGTACCAGGCTTTCAGAAATATGTGAGTAGTTTACCTCAGTGAGTATCTATATTTCTATACTAATATCATAAACCAGAAGAGTTTGTTTGTATAGTTTGAACGCGCTAATCTCAGGAACTTCTGGTTCGAATTGAAAAATTCTTTTAGTGTTGGACAGCCCATTTATTTAGGAAGGCTATATATTATCACCAGAGGTCGGAATTAGGTAGAGTTATTTATGTACTTGCATCGAAACGTTGATATTAACATGGATTTTCCCGGGATTTATAATACAATCCCGTGTGGCCAACAATATTACAAATAAATAATAATAAAAAACCTCAGAGATAGATAAGACAAATAAAACAAAGATAATTAACATAGAATTTTGATTAGTATTTACATTAATTCACAATACACTTTTTTATTTACCTTGCCCCACACTAGAATTTTTTCCTGTAACGTGGATGCGTTTACAAAGATTTAAACTCACACATACACAAATACCCAGACCCGGAACAACTACTTGTAGATCATACAAATATTTTTTCCGTGCGAGAATCGAACCCGCGACGTTTTTTCATTAACTGCTGCGCTGCGTGCGCATGATGTCCGATGTCGGATGGTTTAAATTGTGTAAAAGTAAATAACTTTTTTATTTCAGAAATCACGGGATTTTTCTGCTCTTTAAAATTAATCTTGGAATTTGAGGCATAACCACTTTATTCTTTCGCTGTATGAAATCAGTGTAAGTACACAAATAACTCTACCTAATTCCGACCACTGATTATCACGCTAATAACTTAGTAAGGAGAGCAGTATTGAATTATGTCCATATTCCTCAACTGTTTGACAACTGGCATCTGTCATGACAAGAATAAGACACAGAACAGCTATTTTATTGACTACGGAACCCTAAAAAGCAGAAGAAAGGACACATTTTGCCTGTCCAAGTTTATTTATATCTCTAAAGAATGTGGACAGTCCAAAACTGATCATACTGATACCCACAGTATCCAAACTGTATCATAATATAATATGTCCATTGAGAGACGCTAGATCAACCGAAGTACTTAGATTTGCCGAAATCATTAATTGATAGACTGCTATAGTCTGTTTCTTGATTGATGATTTAGGAGACAATTAGACGATTAATCAGGAGCACAATCAGCATAATTGGTCGGTACTTAATCCATTATATTGTGACTACAAGCTCATTGTCAATACTTGTATTTTATCAGCGTTAATGATGACAGAGAAGTTTAAAACGTATTGGATTGACTTATACTACCAATAGGCTTATACACGGTGATTGGTAATTGGGTGCATTCCTTGAAAAGGGAACTAGACCTAATTTGCAACAATTTCGATAAGTTGATGTCCAAACTGGGTAGTCTTGGAGTAAACAAACTTTTAAGTTTTTGGAAATTTTCCACGTTCCCAACATATACTTCTGATTGTGAGAAATTTAGCCATGATGTTCATCTGAACCTTTCAACAAGAACATCTGCAACAAGGAAAACGTGAACCTGAAAAACTGTACCACCCAGTTTTATTAAAATATTACCTTGTCAGAGACAACCGTTGTTTTCTGGTCATACACTTGCTAACAATGAGCTTTGTGGTACCATTTTAGAAAGCTAATGAGACATGAAAGTCGTCTTTGTAATTTTTACGGCAAGTGTCATACATTTATTTTGAGAAAACTGCCTTGAACTTTATAGAAAGTGAACTTTACGGCGCTTAATATCCAAAGGTAGAGGTATTTTTTTGACAGATTGGTTTTGAAGGATTTATTCGTTCATGAGCAGATCATAAAAGTATCAGTTAGACATATTGAACGGTGCAGATTTCACACAATCATCATAGTGGAAAGGTGAAAAATTTCCAAAAAAAAAAAACTTTAAACTTTTATTTCTCCAAAGCAACCCAGTTTGGACCCCAAGTTATCGTGAACAAAATCGTTGCAAATTATATCTACTATCGCCCTTTTCAAGGAATGCACCCAATTACCAATCAGCCTGTAGAAATCCTGTTAACAGTCGTTATACAAATATGAAACGATTTGAATGCGATTGTCAGTTATTCCCCCACCCGTCCATAAGAATTCAAATAGTCACATTGTTAGTTCCCCGCCATAAATAACTGCTAATTTTAGAAATGCGTATTGCTATCGGGAATTTGTCAATACTATTTCATAGGATTCGAACCCGTCTGATGGCAAAAGTGTCGCCCTTATTATACGGGACTTGAACATAACTGGCAAAATGTGGTTGTACTAAAGATACACCTCTGTATAGCCCTAGATTATTTCAGACCTCCTAGTAAAAAAGTGAAGAGTCCTTAACAGTTTTTGGAGGCTCGCCAGCAAAGTTAAAATGCTAGACAGACAATAGTATCAGAAGAAGTGTTGCGTTGATTTATGAGATACTGTAATTGAATTAATATATTATTATTTATCTGTAGTCATGGTGATCTTAGAACTTAGAAGAATACCCTGTCATCACTTGTAAGCGTTTTTAGGGAAAATAACTATTGTGTAAACAAAAATCTAACTGGCCTGTCTCTACCTGTGAAGTGTACAAAAAAGGTTTAAATTAAACTATATTTAATTTTTTGCCCACGGCTCCGAACGCGTGGAGGTTTTAAATTATTCTATGGAAACGTACTATCAGGCTACAAAGTAATAATGGTTATAAAAATACCCTTACGAAGCCAAAAGGCACTTTTCTTCATTCATTCAAGTCATTGAGATATTTTTTTTGTTCTGGACCATTTTCTTGTGGAACCTTATAGTTCAGGAGGTATTAGAGACCAAAATTTCAACCGTTTTCATTTTTTAATGTTGTTAATCTCATAAATTTACTTTACGTGATTAGACTTTGGATTAGTTCATATAAAAACTGTAATCTGACTCTCAGTTTACAGTTTTTATATGAACTAATCCAACTTTGGTCTACTAAGAGTGCCAAATTTGATTAGAAAATTAAGCCCCTAAGAGGCTATTTATATTAATATTATATTAGGGATGAATTTTATTTAAACTTTATGTACAAGAGTGGTACACATTCACGGACTCAATGCCACAAGGAATTTTCTACCAGTCAACCTAAAGAATCTACAACACACATAGGATACAAAACAGGACACAGGATTAAAAGTTTCTAGTTCTGGTGAAGAATTTAATTTTGAAGTTTCACTTTGTCGCAAGGTTTTAACCACCAAGCACGAAATCGGTGAAGCGTTATATTTAACAGTTTTGTCATTTTTTTAATCTTAACAACTCACTGCCTTGTGGCCTAGTGGTTGCAAGCGCGACTACTGAGCATGAGGTCCTGGGTTCGATTCCCAGGTCGCAAAGTGTTTTTGGGTTTTTCTATTAGGAATTTCGCAGTAAGCAGCCACGGAGTCTGAATTTATGTACAGATGAGGGTAATACTGTTGAAATAGGGGTGTAATAGTAATAGTGTACCTAAGTACAGCTCTGCCTAATCCTTCGGGGATAATACAGGCGTGGTGTTATCTTAACAAACAATATGCGAAGTATATTGAAAAACGACTGAGTAAAATTAAAATTTTCCCCACAAAAATCACAAAAACATTCTCGGTTGATATACTTGAACTCATAACAAACAAACTATTGTCCCGCAACATCGAACCCAATATAGAACCACTTTCTATATATTTGTTACCTCAATAAACTAACCGTTAACCGGTTTGACCACCGGAGTGTGGCCAAACCTTACGCGGATAAAAGTCCGCAGAAATTTTACTAATGTGTTGACAATAGAACCCCGGGACGTTCAACCGAAGTTATTGGGGTACGCCGGTACCCCAAAGTGAATCGGCAGTAACTGCTTGTGTTAGGAACTATAATCTGCGTGATCCGGGTTTTTATTCGTGTTTCTATAAAGTGGAAGATTAGGTGCGTTTTTTCAAGATTTGTGAATTTAGAAGAAAACTTGGGAGAGGCCAATTTGATTCCAAAACTTGAGCTAACTGGTATTGTGCAGTCACGGACACTAATACTCGTATGTATACACGAAGCAACTTTGAAATGTCTATTTCTCGTATTGATTAACGTTTTATGTTTTCTAGAACATAGTATATTGAAGCCATACTATTACGAAAAAGGTCTTATCTCAAAGTAGAAACATGAGAAAATCACGTTTGATTTTTTTCAAGTGTTGACATATTAATGCTCGTGAATGTACGCCATCACTACATAGTATAAAACGAAGTCGCTTCCCGCTGTCTGTCCCTATGTACGCTTAGATCTTTAAAACTACGCAACGGATTTTGATGCGGTTTTTTTTTAATAGATACAGTGATTCAAGATGAAGGTTTATAGTAAAGTTAGTAGATACTAAAACTATTCTATACTATAATAGAAGTAGGGCTCATAAATGATCCAGAAGGAGTTAACATGATACAATCTCCAGCTCCAGCTCTTTTAAATCGTTTTGGTTCAGACGAATACACATCAAGCTATACATTTCCAGAATAACATGGCCTCGCTTATTAAAGTTTTCCCGTTTAGTTAGAGATCCGCCTAAACTGGTTTTGTATAGCATGATTGATCGTCGTGCGTACTTTGTTTAAGTTTTTTCAACCGAATCGACTAAGATTTTTCCAGCTTCATTATTATGTGAATACAATACTCAATACTCAAATTTTTATTGCATTCCATAAGTATTACGTAGATGGTGTAACAAGGTAAAAGATCATTATGGACCCTGTCGGGCACAGCAACATTAGGACAGAGGAAGAGGGCTAAGCAGCAATTCAATAATATCATATAAATTATTAGAAATTATAAATTTAATTGGTTGTATAATTATGAATATATACATAATAGATTGTTAGGTTTGTTCATATAGGTATAGTATATTAGTACGTGTGTGGGTGTGCGTGTGTGCGCGTGTGTGGTGTGTTGGTAGTGTATTGGTTGTATTGTTATACAATACATTTTTGACATTATTGTAGAGATCTGAAATATTTCAACAGGAGTTAGGAGGTACAAAAGGCACAAAGGAATAATAAAAAGTAGGTAACGATACGTTTCACTATAATTTCCACATCATAAATGTAGAAATGTCTGCTATTTAATTGTTGAAAAACGAAGGTCCATACAAATGAGGGTTGGGGTCAGAACTGCCCCAGTGTTGCCTTGTTAATAACTTTATGATAACTATACCATTTTAACATAACAGACTTAATTTTTAAAGTATATTCTATTAATAGTAAAAATTTTACAGTGTGTTAATCCAGTTTTTACGGATTTACCATATTTTTTTTTAACCAAAAATATTGGGTTTTGTCTCCACCGATCACGTTATCAGATTGAGTTAGCCACGGATTACGGCGAATTGTATCCACTGATACTGTGATCCGATTTTGCATAATTTACGGGTTCAAGGCCGAATGTTTGTTATTGTACATTTGATATTATATAGTAATTAGCAAAGGCTTTCAATCAAGAACATGTCACTGTCTTATGAATAAAAATAGACCAAAATAACATTCGAATAGGAGCGATTATTGTGTCTGCGCGCAACGATGCCTCATATTAAGTAATAATGTGTAAATAAAAATTAAATCAAAGGCCCTAGCACGAATTATAATGTATTGCATCGCATCGTAAACGCTGACTACGACGTAAGTTTTGTACTGAATGCCTTACATTCGAGCTGCCGAAATTAGTTTCTTATTCGTACGGTAGAATCGCTTTTGAAACACCAGTACAAGACTTAACTGAACTCATGCTAGTCTTCTAGCTGGGAGGCTAACCAATGGTACACTTAACCTCAATATCTGACATAATAAGTTAGAGGTTAGAATGAATGGACTGTGTTAAGGATGATAATTATGGCTATAAAGGTAGTGACTGTTGAGATGACGAGTAATAGAGAAGTATGGAAGAAGAAGACATGCTGCGCCGACCCCAAATAAATTGGGATAAGGGCAAGAGAATGATGATGGTTAAGTTAGAGGTAGACCTCTTTTTTAGGTATCTAATTACAGGATGGCTCCGACAATATGACAATAAATTAAACTACGTATACCACTTGACAGTCCCGGTCTGCAAACAAAAATTCATTCGAATATATCCAGTAGTTTAGTAACAGGATATTACTTTTCATTTTCAACATTTTCTACATGACAGATTTAGAGTAAAAGGATAACACCGACCGGCTAACGACCCCTGTATCAGTATAAACAAACACAAACCGCTACTTTACATTTTATTTCAGCTGAGGTTAGTAAACCAATATTAATAAATATTGTCTTATTTGTTAACAGTTTTATTATATTTAGCTTGTTTGTTTTTTTTGTCTTTAATTTAAATGCTAGGGTTCCTATGAACTAGTATTAACAGTGTTTTCATTGCCACCCTGTATAAATAGGTTATTTGTTATTTTTCCTATATAATATGCGCGATTTATGTCACAATATTTTCCAAGCAACGTCCTTCCATTTTATATCACACAAAAAAGGAATGTTCCGCTTCCCGTTCACAAAAGTATTGTGCAATTCAAATCATTCCATCCTCTTTGAATCTATTCGAAAATCAAGTCCGTCCGGAAAAAGTGGCCTCTCCTTGCTTTGAGTATTAAGTTAGGAGCCGTTCCCATACATTAACTGATTCCGTGCTCTAGTGGGAACTAAACTGCTCAATTAGTCCGGTGTCCGGCTGGACACGGCTAGTCTTGTACAAACGAGCTGTGGCCAGGCTGTGCTCTTTGAAGCACTTTTTCTGCTTTTTTGTGTCGCGTAGGACAATGTGTCGACTGGGATGTATAGAGAAACGTGCGTGTTCATTCGTATGTTATTGTGTTTTGGGGACTTAAAAATAATTTACGAAATGCTGGTGTAATTGAACCTTTGATTAACGCTTTGAGGAATGCAGTACAAGCATAATAGGCCTATAATATTCCCACTGTAGGGAGACAGGCTTCTTCTCCATGAGTGGGAGTGAGAATCCACCACGTGGGCCCAGAGTGAGTGAGTGAAGGTCACAGATGACTTCAAATTTTGTGCTACAAGGGTTTTGGTAGGGAATACCTACAGGCTTGAAATGTATATGTCCTCCATCCATTGTAGATGTCATCATAATAGAAAGCCATCATGAATGCTTTAAAAAATGGTCACAAATCTATCACCTTTTTACACAAAAATAACTGACAGTTACAAGCGAGCCGAAATTCGTAAAAACAACGTTTGTAAACAATTACACATGGCGTGAAAGATGTCAGATATGAAAAATGTACACCGTAATGGAAAAGTAAAGGAATGTATAACAATTTGAATAAATAAAACTCTGGCTAGATGGGTTCCCGACGTCACATTTGTAGCAGCCATAAAAAAGCTTAAATATAGTATATAATTCATAACATCCTAACATCACGGCCGTTATTTCCTGAGGAGTTAGGCAGAGAGGGCACAATATTAAAATTACGAGCTGCTACTGAGAAATTTCAATGATAAAAAGACCTCTCTCTCGAATTTGCCTCACCTGAGAAAGAACCCAGGGCCTTACGCTCAGCAGTAGCGCTTTCAACCACAATACCAACGAGGCATTAAATATTAATAAACATTGTGGATAAAGCAATGTCTCCATCTTACAGAACCGATAGCTGATGGGACCAAAGGATTCTGGAGTGACGACCGCGTACCAGAATGTGTAGCAGCGGTGGGTCTCCCACGATATGAACTGGTTACCTGATGAAGATCACGAGAATACGTTGGTTCGGGAAACACAGGAACGGTCGATGTGGCGACGCTTGAGGAGGCCTTTGGCTATTATCAACCTTCGGCTGAAATTATGATGATGAATTGTAACTTTAAGCTTTTAAGCTTTTACGGTTTATAACTAAACTTAACCTGTCACTTACAGCATAGCGTCCGTGATTTTCAATTATTGTGAGCGCCCGATAAAGAGGCTAGACAGACTTGTCTGCACCTAATAGTTTATTCACATGTCCCTTGCAACAGCGTCGAAATATCGGGAGCTCAGAATAATTGAAAACCACGGAAGATATCCCGTAAGTGGCAGTGTCTGTTTGGTCAGTAATTGTCACATATTTTAACGTCTTATGAATTTGAATGGAAATAATCAATTCTTCTTATTACCGTGTCGATGAAAATTTAAATCAAGTAAGTCCAAAATTTGGCGACGAGTTTGACACTTTGAGTAACGTCCATCAGCGCCTGTGATGTGCAAACAACCATTGAAATATGAACTGAAGGCCAGGAATGAAGGGGAAAATATATATTCAGTTATTCAGTATTCCAGTCTTGTTCCAAAAGTGTAAAAAAATGGTAACGCGTAAAGTCACACATTCCATTTAAACCCTTTGTCTACCGAACCCTAAAAACCGACGAAAAGTAAAATGTTGAATAATTCAGGCGATCCGGGTGACATCCACGAGATTGCGTGTTAGTTAAAAATGTAAGGCAGTACTTATCGTCATTATTACATCTAACTTTGCTGTGTAAGCTAAGGACTAAGCGATGTTAGCGAAATGTTGACACGTTTACAAAAGTAATCAAACCTCAACGACCTTCTAATACAGGGTGGGACACTGACGTACAAACGGTTATCACGTATTCAGTACATCTTTCATAACCGTATAGAAATGTTTCATTGATCATCATCATCATCATCTGCCTAGCCTTTTCCCAACTATGTTGGGGTCGGCTTCCAGTCTAACCGGATGCAGCGAGAATTTTTCATTGATAACTTGAAAAAAAAAATCATCCGCTTCATACATTTAAACCGTGTAGGTATTGCACATTTGTAGGAAACAGCTATTTTTTTTAATTCAATTACCGATGTAAAATGTATATGTGGGGTTCAGAATGATGAATAAATATTGAATTCGTAGTAAGCGTTTGTGCGTCGGTGTTCCCTGTATAGGTGCTTATTGTTAGTTAAGGTCGGAGTATGTTGTTAACAGAGGCAAATTGATGCATATTGCTAAACGTAAGTAATGCATTTTTTTTTCATTAAACAGCTTCTTGTTTATATCGCATTATATTGATATTTATGCAGCAAGCGGATAATTTTAAACTAAGAATACTTTTTGAAACAATACGACCTAAAATAGCAAAAGATATCTTATCTTAGAATAATCGCGAGCGTACCTATGTTAAGATTGTCTTCCAGTGTAACAAGATGTAGGTGACCCTGACCTAACCCTTATTTCTAAAACAATGTAAACTAGAGATATATGTAAGGAGACCTATTTTATCCTCAGAAACATCCAACCCATTTCCAAAAAGGGCCAAATATTTCATTGTCCTTCGCCGATCTATAAATCTATCCTTTACAAGACAGATAGATGTTAACAAATCCGATGTGGAATTACTGAGTAGTTCTAATGTCCCTCTGAAACCCTGAAGCCATTCATTGGGTTGTTAAAGGATCCGTTCTGAAAAAGATTGATTGCCAGTCGTCATTGGCCAGTGACAGCCAATTGTCTTCTAAATTACAGAATTCTGTTTTGCGCTATCTAGATGATTTAATCGTTATGTTGGTTAATGGTTCTAGTTGCTATGGAGCTCGTGGCTAAATAATAACCGCCACTCGGGTCGATCTAAAGGTTAAGCCGCGCTTGCCTAGGTGGGACCGTGGATGGGTGACCGCCCATTACATATCGAGTTTCCTTCGTGCCTCGGAAAGCACGTTAAGCCGTTGGTCCCAGCTGTCATTTGTAGATCTTTGGCAGTCGTTACAGGTAGTCAGTGGCCCGAAAGTCTGACAACCAGTCTTACCAAGGGGTATCATATTACCCAGTAGGTACTAACTGGGTTGTGGAGGTCAGATAAGCAGTCGCTCCATGTAAATGGAGCGACTGCTTATCTGGTGGTATTCAGCTACATCAGGGTAGACTGGAAGCGGATTCAAACATAGTTGGGAAAAGGCGAGGTAGATGATGTTGATGGTTCTAATCGCTATGGAGATTAATTCATTTAAATGCTAGATGTTTAATTGAAGATGAGACCATACAAACATACATACATACATAAACTTACGCCTATATCCCATGGGATTGGCCGAAATTACAGAACAACACTTGACTGTGATCTTATCTATTCTGGAAAAAGCATGTCCTAGAACCAAAAATTCGACGACATGTGACATCTACCGACCCGCACTGGGCCCGCGTGGTGGATTATAGCCCATACCCTCTCATAGAGAGGAGGCCTGCGTCCCAGCAGTGGGAACATTAATAGGCTGATTATGCTGCTGCTATGCTAAGGATGCCCGTGGAATGGCGAAAATCGGGTTGAGTATAGGTTTGGGTGCATGGAATGCTAATTATTATTGCTTTTCCTGCATGTGCATATTTTAGGTGCTGACTGCTGTATCCTGCATGTAGGATCCTGGATCTTTTGCGCAGGATTAAAACTCCTTGCCCGTGCCGTCTTCCTAATCGGACGTGTTAACCATTTTTACTTAAATAATTTTTGCATTTAATTGTTTTGGCACTCGGAAGTATAACTTAAGTTACTGGCCATAAAACTCTAAATTAAGTTCCATCTGTGTGGTAAAGTGAATGGGCAAGCCTGACCTTGACAAACGCGGAGTGCATGTGCGAGTAGTACATCTGTGTTAAAATAATTGTCGTCTTTGTCTTACGCGCCCGACAGTTGAGTACCTCTACTTGCTACTCGGCGGCGCCGGCGACAGCGTAAACCAAGTTTCAAGTACTACCCGTAACGAGCGCCGAAGAATAATACGCAGCCGCACTTCTACTACAAGTTCTACGACTACTATGGACACTGTGCTGAATAAATCATTGTCAGATACTGATGTAAACCTATTGGGAAATATAAATAAGACCCCACCTAATTATGTTTTTCAACGAGTCAAGAGGACTAGAGAGGATATGGATGATTGTCTCTCTAGGCAGCTGCATGAATTTAAAGATGAGATGAGGAAGATGATGTCTCTTTTTTCAGTTAATCAAGGTAATGAGATGTCAAAAATCTCCGCTACCCTTAAGGAAATTCAGTTATCAAATGCCAATATTGAGAACTCAATAGCTTTTCTTACCGCACAAAATGATGAATTCTAGAAAAAAATTCATCAATTAGAAATCGAGGCGAAGAAAGATAAGGAGTACATAGTTACATTTTAGAACAAATTCGAGGACATGCAAATTGGCAGTAGAAAATCAAACTTTGTAATAAAAAACGTTCCGAAAAAAATAACGAAACCAAGGACGATCTCATAGATCTGACTTTATCCTTGTCGCAAAGCATCGATTGTAAAATGAATAAATGTGACATTAAGGATATTTACAGAATGCGAGGTTCAAACAGAGACAACAATCAGTCACCTATTATTGTTGAAACGAGTTCCACTATGTTGAAAAACGAGATATTGAAGTTGGGAAAAGCGTTTAATATCAAACACAGAACCAAACGCAAGCTTCAAAACGCAAGAAGATACTCCCATATTCATTACGGAGCATTTAACAACAAAAGGATCTCGCCTACATTTCCTCGCCCGAGACTTAGTAAAATCAGGCGCCTATAAACACTGTTGGACAGCGTACGGTAAGGTGTACGTAAAAAGGGACGAACAATCGCAACAAAATTGTTATTAGAAGTGAAGACCAGATTCACAGACTCACTCCGCAGAATTGACTACTTACATGTTTATACCACTATATGTTTATACTAACATGTTTATACGCTATAAATATTGTATGCAGCATTACCGCTTCGTTCCGTGTTTTTTATGCAGTCACCCGCTTTTTGCTGTATACTGTTAATACTTTCTGCGCGGTGCCAATCACCATAGTTATAAATAGTTGTTATTTTACACGTCGTAACTTTATATCACATGTGCTTACACATAACTCATATATATGCATTATATACTTACACAACAACAATTTATCCAAAACAAACTTATTTCTCATAGACTTATACTACACATCCTCAACCAAAACTCATTTATACTTATACACATTGTTACTTACACTTACAATACATTCAGTCGCTATTTACATACACCTCACACCGGGTCGTGTATTACGGTACATTAGCAATACAAAAAGAGCAATCGTTCGTTACTACATAAATTCTACATTATTTTTTCTTGTACCCACTAATTATGAGAGAACAATAATTACCTTTACTTTAAGGTATTTGCTCCACGTAATGACATTCATTCTATTAAAACTCCAACTAAATGAGTGATACGCTGCAAACAGTTACTGATATAGACAAGTTTGAGGTTTCGCGCACCTTTCAATGCGACAGTAATGAGCTGTCTAAACACATTTTGGTAAAGAAAAGTGACCTAACTATTTTATCACAGAACATTAGAAGCATTTACTGTAACTTTGATGATTTTTTATTGACATTGTCTACATTTAACTTCGAAGCAGATATCATAATATTTACAGAATGTAGGTTAAATTCAAATAAACCTATTCCTCAACTTAACAATTATAGTTCATATATGACTTCAAGTCAGTTAAACCAAAATGATGGCGTAGTCGTTTATGTGAAGAGTGCACTCGAACATCAGGTTACAGAAATATCACTATCTCAGGCCTCCTGTCTAAGCCTGGATATATCGAATAATGTCATTCTGTGTATTTACCGATCACCTTCAAACTCAAACACCGACAGTTTTATCAGTTCGCTCAACAATAATTTGGAGACCATAACACCAAATAAAAACATTATTGTGGCAGGCGATATAAACATTAATACTATAGCTAAACAAACTGAGCAATCCCATGAACTGAAAAATAGAATGAACTACCTTAACATGTTGTCTTTACATGGCATCCTTCCAGGGCATTTGCTGCCAACGAGAGATAAATCATGCCTGGATCACTTCATGCTTAAGGTAAATAACAAAAAGTTTTCATCCACTATTGCTATCCTTAATACCACAGTAACTGACCATCTCACAACCCTTCTAGTAGTATCCAAACAAAAATACTTACAAAATGTTTGTAAAACTAAGACATTTGTTGACTTTGAACAGGCCCTACATTATCTGAAAGAAAATAATTTGAGTGAATTACTTTTCTGTGATGATCCTAATTCTCTGTGTACTCAGTTGGTACAAACTCTAGCTGACTCTATTAAATTAAATACAACCACATTAAAGATCCCTAGCAAAAAACGCATTTTAAAACCGTGGATTACCAGTGGTATTTTGCGCTGTATACAAAATCGGAATAAACTCCAAAATAAACTTCGTCAGGACCAAACCAATGAAATTCTAAAAATAACGTACAGACGTTACAGAAATTACTGTAACAATTTGATAAAAAAACTAAAAAGACAATATGAAAGGAATCTGCTATCTAAATCTGTAAATAACAATAAATTACTGTGGAAAAATATAAAAGCTATTACCTACTCACAGAAAACAAATAATCATGATGCAGAATTGTTGAAACTTCAGCCAACCCCGTCTGATTCAGTAAATTTTATTAACAATTATTTTTCTAAAATTGGTCATAACCTAGCTCAACAAATTCTACCTACAACTGACAATTATGCCCTCGATCAGAGCAGTAACGTATCAAACATATTAAACTCTTTTGTGCTTCTTGAAACTGACGCCGACGAAGTATACAGAATATTAATTAACCTAAAAGCTGACATTGCCCCTGGCTGGGACAATATCTCCACGAATTTTTTAAAGTTTATAGGCATGGAAGCCGTCCCTATCATAGCCCATCTGGCGAACCTCTGCTTTAAAACTGGCGTCTTCCCTGCCCCGTTAAAAATAGCCATTATTACTCCTGTGCACAAGAGTGGGAATAGAGATGATATTAATAATTATAGACCAATTTCTGTTCTTTCTAGTATATCCAAAATTATTGAAAAAATAATAAATGTTAGGCTTCTTAATTACTTAAACAAATTCAATATCATCTCCGACTCACAGTTTGGTTTTCGTCACGGTATTTCCACTGAGGACGCTGTCATATCACTAACTTCATTAGTATCTAATCATCTAAACAATGGAGATAAGTGTCTAACTGTCTTTTTAGACCTTAAAAAGGCATTTGATACCGGGTAATGTTGAATCAGAGTTTGTGCTGGTACCCCCATCTTGAGCAAGTTGCCATAAGAGTCCGCAAGCTAAATTGGATTTTTAAGACTCTGCGTCACGTGCTGCCTAGATCTATACAGAGTGGCGGTAAGCCTGTTAGAATTGTGCTTACACAAATATACATTTCTCTTGCGCAATCAATATTGGTATACTGTATTCCTATTTAGGGTGGGGCAACAAAATCTAAATTCATCCAATTGGAGCGAGCACAACAAGCCCTGCTCAAAATTATGTATTTTAAAAAAAGGAGATATTCTACACAGAACCTCTACAAACTTAGTGATGTATTGTCAGTTAGAAAACTATACATTACTCAAATAATTTAAAAAAAGCACAAATCCTTACCTTATAATGCGGATATACATTCTAGGAGAAGAAAACACAATATAGTCCAAATTCCTAAAACTAAGACCAAATTCGGATCCATCCAATTTAGTAAACGATCAGCTCAATTATACAACAAAATAAATATAGAAATTTTCGTATACGCAAAATCTTATCATATATGTAAAGAAATGTTGATTGACTGGATAAAACCACTGACATATGGAAATATTGAAGCTCTCCTACAAAACGGAACTTAATTCTAGTAAACGACCCACTCACATACCTACATACAGAGACTCCCATACCTACACGTTCAATCACACACCCATACACATACAATCACACATCCATTACACTCATATACACTCAACAACACATCCACACTTATGCACACGCACACACACGTCCACACAATTATATTTTGTTTTACTACTCCCATGTACTGTTTTTTTGTGTTTTAAGTAAGTACCTACTGTTGTGAAGGAGCGGAGTCTTTTAATACAGGCATCATTTGCTTAATTGAAGACTCCAAACCCAAAATTGTTTGTGTATAACTTTTGGACACAATAAACGCTATTATTATTATTATTATATTATAAAACTTAATATTTTGCATACCATTTTGTTGCCGGTGTTGATTGTGTGTTTTGTATTACTAACATTAGGTACAAGGTATTTTTTCACTAACAAGATGGATCCGCTGCTGTTCGAAACTGAATAAATAAATAAAAAAAAAAAATTATACTCTTCTTGTTTCGTTCAGGTCACAGGTACTCCGGCCATTCCACCCACGCTGGTTGCGAGTACTAACCAACTGACTTCTTAGCAAGACATCACCAATAAGGTCAGTGTATTGTATATCCTTTGAATTTATTTATCGAAACACGAAACAGTGTGGTTGTTTGCATTGATGCCAAAATAGTACAGTAGTAGCAGATGGTAGAAAAAGCATAGGATCTAACCGCAAACGAGACACAATGCATGACACACTAAAACTGGCAAAATATTCGTCAGTGCAAAAATCCTACTAATATTATAAATGCGAAAGTTTAAAAGAATGGATGGATGTTACTTTTTCACGCAAAAACAAGTGAACGGATTTGGATGAAATAGAATACAGATAGCCTATAACCTGGCTAAACACATAGGATAATTTTTATCCCGGTAGTATGATCCAATCCAAAAATTATCGAACTCCACGCGGGCGAAGCAGCGAGCATAAGCCAGTAAGTTATAATAAAGCTCCTTTCGTTTGCAGGAATTTGGGCACATTGCAAAGAATGGTGGAAACCGATTGTTTTTCCAACATTCGGTAAGGTCCGCTGGTTACTCGGCCCTTTCATGCTTCCTTGCACAGGGATATAAGCGACAAAAACAAACCATTTTTTTCTGTAGACTATGCACAAACGAGATAATTGAAATGCCAAATATTTGTTCAATCACTTGGGCAAGATAAACGTTTTCCGTTTCAAAGTCAACGAGCAATTATTTTAGAAAACATTTAAACTAAAAAAAACTTCACTCTTTTAATAACTGCGACAAAATCTCACGAAAAACCCAATAAAACTAACTCACAAATTATCCTCCATACATCAAAAAGGGTACAATTCACCCCAAAAAAAGTTGTACAATTAAAATTTTCCGACGAGAAAATTTTAAATAAATTCATGTGATGGCTTCATTTAACTTTTCACATGCCGCTATTAAAACTCACACGAACTTTTCCGACGAGTTGTAATTACAAAAACTGTGCATTGCATTGGTCAACACTACCCGCTATTTTGTGCTAATGTCCCACATTTTTGTTCTTTGTTGCGTAGAGTTATATTTTTGTTGCTGATCGTTTATACCGGCTTGGTGAGGCCAGGATTTGTTTTTTTTTAACGAAGTAATTTTGATCATTTTTCACCAAAATACTTGCGTATTTAAGAATCCTTCTTATTCACAAAAGTACGTTCATTCTGTGAAATACGTTCAGCTTTACGCGTTTGTGATTTATCGTGCAAATAGGCTTTAGACCCAATAGTGCTTCAATCATCAATCAAATAAAATCATTTATTTTGCTTGAATATGAGTACACATAAGGATGAAATACAACAAATATAGCTCAGGACCATATCCTACCCTAACAGGTGTGCAAAACTAGTACATATTATAATTAAAATTAAAATTTAATAAATTTGGAATGTCAAAAATGAAAACAGTTACATTATGACGTCAAAATTTAAGTTAATTACATTTATCATTTCAGTCAGGGATACAGAGATGTCATATTATCAATTTAAATTCTTATCAGTCAAAAAATCGTCAATTGAGTAATAACATTTATTAATTAATAGTTCTGTCAATTTGTTTTTAAAAAGTGGAATTGTCTCATTTTTTATTACATCGGGTATTTTGTTAAAAATTTTCGGACCCATACATAAAATACTTTTCTTTAATAGGGCGGTATCGGAACCACTAACAATTAACAAATTTTTATACTGTCTCCTGATTGGCCGGTTTCTATTTTCGGCCACTTTATTAAAAAGATGCATATTTGATTTAACAAAGACAGCTACCTCGAAAATATAAAGTGATGGGAGTGTTAGTAATTTTAGGGACTTAAATACAGGTACGCAGCTATCTGTTACTATTAAATTGCACATAGCCCTTATACAACGTTTATGAGCCTTGAACACCTGTTCCCTCAGACTACAATTTCCCCAAAATATTAAGCCAAATCTCAAAATTGACGCGACTAACCCGTGGTATGCAATTAACCTTGTGCCCATATTTACTTTTTTAGACAGATTAAAGAGTACATATGCAGCTGCACTAAGTTTTTTGCATACTTCTTCCGCTTGTGGCTTCCAAGTTAATTGGCTATCTATCATAATGCCAAGGAATTTTGCAACTAGTACTTGGTCAACTTTTTGTCCATAATAGTGTAGATATAAGACTTCTGGTGGAATTCGTTGATAAAAATGCATTACGTTAGTCTTTGGTATATTAATCATTAAATTATTTTGGTCAAGCCAGCGTATAATGTTTATTAGAGTATTATTGATGTCATGTTCATATGCTTTTTTGTCAATACATTTAATCAAAGCAGTACTATCGTCAGCGAATAAGACCATAGGATGTTCAATGTGGCGAGGTAAATCATTTATATAGAGCAGAAATAATAAAGGTCCCAGCACACTACCCTGTGGTACGCCATACCTAATAATTCTAGCATTAGATAAATATTTTTCTTCGCGCTTAGTTTTAAGACATATTCTAGAAATTTCTGTGTGCCGCATGATGCACGATTGTTCAAATATGATTTTAAGAGATTAAGTACATTTCCTCTGATGCCTATGATGTCTAGCTTTTTTATAAGAATTTCGTGATCAACACAATCAAATGCCCTCGACATGTCCGTAAAAATTGCGCAAACTGGTACTTTTTATCCACATTTTGCAATATGACATTTATCAAATCATAAACGGCCGTATTTATACCTTTATTTTTTCTGAAAACCATTTGTTCTGCACTTAAGATATTATATTTGGTTAAGAAGTTATTAACTGACTCATAAATCTCTCTTCTTGTGAAGAAGCCTGGGCTGATCTAACGGGAAACTTTTCTGTTAAATACTTTTTTATACCTAAGAACATAAATTCACTAATTCGTTGGCAATTCGTCATCACATCATCATTCTCTTGCCCTTGTCCCAATTCATTTGGGGTCGCCGCAGCATGTCTTTTTCTTCTATACTTCTCCATTACTCGTCATCTCCTTAGACATTTCATTTCTAGTCTTATCATCCTTCACACAGAATTGGCAATTACAGAAAAAGAAATACTGAGCATATGAGATGTAAAAATTATTTGACTAGTAAACCAAAAATAAAACTAAGATACAGTAAAAAAAAAACAACAGACTTCCAAAAAAACACTAAAATAGTCTAAAATAACTTTACTTTTGGAAGTCGGTGACTTTGTAGGTTTCATGACTTTTTTAGAAGTCGGTTTTTTTGCAGAATGTTTTTTTATTTTACCATTTTTAGCGGTAGTATACCACACAAATTCTTGTCATGAATTAATGTTTACATTGTAACTAGAAGTAATTAAGGAATCGTCATGTCATCAACATAGCCCAAAAAGAAAAAATACGTATTAAAGGACAAAAAAACAATTTACTGAACCGCTTTTGATGAACCAAACTATACGACCAATTGAAAAGTATATCACTTAAAATAATAATATTTCAAATCGGTTCTTTATTACAGAGTTACTCCTTCTTTTTTTGAAGTCATTTAAAAATAAATTAAAGTAATTCGAGAATTTTCTTTATTACACTTTGTTCACAATTCTTACCCGACTTTACAACCCGGACACTAAGTGCATGTACCCGTTAAGGTTATAATACTGAGAGCTAACGGCACTTGTCAGCTGTCAAATGCAACGTCTAGTGAATTAGTTCCATGATGCTCCATTCGACAGCTGATAGTATTTCGGACATTCCTGGCAGATGGACACTGTTGGAGAATAGCACACCTGCCCTGGGCAGTTGAAGTGCTTGTCAACTCAAGGTGAATGTTACCTAATAGTTGCACCAAGCACAACATAATATTATTATATCACTTTGCCTGTAATCCCCAAAGAGTTAGGCAGTGGTGTGCCTTTTTTTTTTTTTTTTTTTGGATGGGAAATCATCAAATGACCCCCCCCACTCTGGGCGGAGCGGAAGGGAGTGTCAGACTTGTACTGACTAAAACCCATCGATGTTCCTTCTTTGCCCTTTGTGTTCCAGGGCCACGGTGTCTCTTTCGAACAGTCCCGCAGCTCTGGCAGGCATCGGCCCATGCGGACCCCTACTCGGTTGCTGACATCTCTTTGAGGCGCGCGTGGAACACGAACGCGCCGTCGACACGGCCTGTCGTCATAAGACGGCCGGACGGCGAGCTAGCCCATAACTCGCCGTCCACAGGCCCGCGCCTACGGTGGCCGGGAGCCACCACGTGACCCCCGACGCCCAGGGCGTCTCCCGCGGCGGCTGGGACGTGAGGTTCTTTCCCTCTCACGTCCCGCCACCTCCTTCACTAGCATGACTGCTTCACAGAAGGTGGTGACGGCTTCCCATTCCCTCTCGCTCCGGACCATGGCTTGAACCAGGGCCGGACGCGAGAGATCGCCGCCGCCAATCGCCGCTACGAGGACACGGCGGTGCTCCGCCCAAGCGGGGCAGACCTCTACGGTGTGCTCCACCGTGTCCTCCGGACGATCCTCGCAGTGGAAACACCCGGGCGTTTCCTCCCGCCCGATTCGGTGCAAGAACCTCCCGAAACAACCATGTCCGGTGAGGATCTGCGTCAGGCGGTAGGTGAGGGCGCCGTGGCGCCTCTCTAGCCACTCCTCAAAGAGGGGACTTATCGCCACTATGGTAGCGTGCCCTGCACGGGGTTGCAACAGTCGCTCTCTCCATGTCGCCATGATATCACGCCGGAGGTCTGTCCGCTGAGCGGCAATTTGCCGCGGCAGCGGAGTTTCCCCCCGATGTAGTGCCTCCGCGCGCCATTCATGCAGGCGCGCAGTGGTGTGCCTCAGTTGCTAGTTTTATTAATAAATAAAAAGCGTCTAAGAAAATATATTTTTTTTTTACTTTGGAAAATATATTTATTAGCTAAATATTAGATACGAGTACATTTATAAATTAAAATAACCTAAAGTAACTAAATTACCAATAAACTTGAAAAATGGCATCAAAAAACTCCTTCTCAACGCTGTCAACTGGTAATGTACCCAAGGGACTGTCGGCGTTGCCACATTGTATGGCAACTTAAAAAAGCAAACTGTTAATTTTGAAATAATACCTATGACTCAATGACACAATGATTTTAGCGGATTAGCATCCAACATAACTTGTGTGTAACTTTACAATAAACTTGGGATCGTGAAGTCTGTGCTTTTCGTCAGTTCACCTACACTGCAACTCTACTACTCTGAGCCGTACAATGATAATAGATATTTATCACATAAATAACGATAGTGGATCATCTCCTTATACTTATGTAAGTAAGTGATCCGGTCAAATATGGGTTATCACAAAACCTGATAGTAATTTTAATGCACCTCATACATCGAATCTAGAAGACAACCTGTGTACACAGGTTACCTATACTGTTCAGCATTAATACCTGAAGACCTAACGCTGCCATCAATCATTGTATACGATACTATTTCTAGGTAATCCAAGGTCTCACAGGCGTATCGTATTCAAACAATGTTTGGGATTCGAAGGGGATTCCTAGACGAAGCACTAACGTACTATTGGTTCACACCTAAATGTATTTAGTACTGTTATATCATTACGGTGATCTGTTATAGGATAATAATTTAGAACAGTCTTAGACTAGCGTATTTTGTATGCGTATAAGCTCGTAACGGCTTACGCACGTACAGGGTGCGCCTAATTACGCGCTTTCAAAAATCGAACGGCGATTTCGCGTGGAGACAACAAGCGCGCGCGTTGGCGTCTCTCGCGGTTCACGCTTATACGAGCTTATAAGAGAGTCAATGTTCGTATGAATCACTCCTGAAACAAAAAGCGCGAGAATACGCGCGGATACACGGTTATAATATACGTGCGAAAATACGCTAAACTGAAACCGCTGGGTATGAGCTCTATCTGAAAGTTCGCTTCTCGCACAAAAAAAGCCTAGCGTTTATTCTGAGCTTGTTTAAGGCAGGGTAAAGATCCTGCCGGGGCTGCAGGACTCCTCCCGGGGCTGCGGGACTGTTCGAAAGAGATATCACGGCCTTGGAACACAAAGGGCTAAGAAGGAACATGGATGGGTTTTTCTCAGTACTGGTCTGACACCCCCTTCCGCTCCGGCCCAGAGCGGGACCCCTGTCATTTGATGATTTCCCATCCAAAAAAAAATAGATAGCATCACCCCACTTATTTTCAAATTTTGCGATTATTCTTTCCGATATTTTTACTAATGGGTCCACCTCTACCTAACCGATCGAGGATTACAGGCGTGACGTTATGTTATGTTATAGGTACGTACTCCAGCGATTTTATTTTATAAAAAGTAAAGTATTAAAAAGTATTCTCCTCAATATACCGATGCAACAAACAACCTTCCTGTTTGCCGGCACATACAGAGGTAGCAAACTTTTTTGTAATTTAGCTGTTTGCACGCAACAACGTGACAGCGATGTTCCCGTATCGTGTAGCCTGTAGCCCAGCCTATTGGGCGCCATAGGACGTCACCAACGACACATACACCTCAGCCAAGCGACCCTCAACTCTAAATGTAGACACTAAAGGAGTTTAGGATTGTAAATATATATTGGCATCGTTCATTGACTCAATTTCTTGAGCAAACGAATCGTCGAGATATCTTCGAATCTTCGACCTGACTAAGAAGCGTGCGTGATTTCTCTATTGCGTTCGTTTATTAGGCATTGATTGTTGATTAGTTTATTTGGAGAGATTGTTTTAGTCTACGTTTAAGAAATGGAAATTTTTTATTAGAAATTCTATTGAAAAGTCTGTGATTGAGTTTCATGAGAATATAATTATAGTTCAGCGCAAAATATAATACATTAACACACACACACACTCTACACACACTTTACACTATAAAGGTTATTGAAAATATCGCATTATGTTGATGCAACAAACTTATCCAAGTAGTTATTATAAAAATGTCGCTGGATAATTTTTAAAATCGTTCAATGACCGGATTATTGGAAACTTAGCATAAGCATAGCATAGCATAATCAGCCTATAATGTTTCCACTGCTAGAACACAGGCCGCCTCTCTATAAGAGGGAATGGGCTATAATCCACCACGCGGGCCCAGTGCGAGTTGGTAGATGTCACATGTCTTCGAATTTTGGAAACTTATTGTAAATTAATACGGGAATAAAATTTAAAAAAAACATGAATCTTACATACTTAAAGCACGAAAAACGATGAAAAACAAACGATTATTCCAATCATTCTGCAACGTTTCATCTTCTAAGTACTCGTATTTTGTAAGTACTTACAAAATCAATTATTGAAAGCTAGAAGAAGTAATCAACATTAAAACGGTTGTCAGTGTCATGCAACTACAGCCCATACGAATGCCGCAGAACAAACAATACTAAGTAAATTCTAGCATGACCTCACTCCAACTACATAGTTTGGTAGGTCCTAATTGATTTCCAATGTTTACTGAATTTGGTCCCCCAAACAATTGCGTTGGGTAAACAAACAGTGGATAGTGTTGGAGATCTCGCTTCGAGAATTTCATGTCTGATTAGTAGGGTATTGTTTTGTTTTGATTCTCTTTTGTTTTTTTAGCATGTTTCTAGAATGTAGCGCTCGATAGCGACTGGATTAGATTTAAGAGAAATGGCACAGTACAGTAATAAGGTTTCTGTCTAACTTTGGGTTGGCTAAAGATGTGTGTTCATGCGTAAAGCGCCTTCCTTTTCAATTATGGTTGTGGATTAGATGAAATGATATTTCTTGGTTTCTCCAGCATATAAAGTAGTTTATTTCAATGGAGAGTTAGTAACGGTACAATAGAAAACGGTTCAATATTAAACTTTGAAGTGAAGCTATATAGAGCAAGGTTGAGATTCGAATGTGTTAGTATTTAAAAAAAACCGAGCAGCTAACGTTCCACGGATAAGAATTCGGACATCCTCGTGAACTCGAAGCGCTTTGCTGCATCATTTATTATGCGCACAGCCAAGGAGTGGAATTCCCTGCCTGCGTCGGTGTTCCCAAGTTCATATGACCCCAATCTATTTAAGTCGCGAGTTAATAGGCTTCTTTTGGGTTAGCTCGTTCCATCGTCGACCTCATCTCTGTCCTCTGGACTAGATTGAGGTCAAGAGTAAGCCCATTCATTAATAAAAAATAAAAAAATAAAAAAAAACTGCTCCTATTGGTGCTTCTTCGATGATCATCATTCCTTGAGGTCCTCTCATTGGCTGTCCGAAGATGATGCTATAATTTTGAGTTATGACGTGTAGGTAGGTGCCCCAAAGAAAGGAACGCCTACGGTTTGGTGATAGCAAAATGAATATGAATACGAGAAGTTATATGTAGCTTTATTTATGATGTATTGTATAACGTATAACAGAGTAATGATTACTTGACATGAAAATAAAACACCAAAAATATGAATAATACAGTCATAATTGCATTTTAAAACAGCTAATATCATCAAAAGAAAGAAAACAAAACATATTAATTATTGTTCAGTTGAATAAAACCATTTTGCTAAAACATTCGATTTTGCAAATATAATCTACAGAAATACCAAAACCGACCCTCCACCAGTGCTAGAGAAAATCCAATCAATCAAAGAACGTCCTTTTCGTCGTACAATTTCAACGTAGCTGAATATTTTATTAGTATACTACTTAGCCGTGCGGAAAGTTTTATAATGGTTCTGGAACTCTGCCAGATATGGAGCGAGCTTGCTATTATATTGTATAACGTTCCCGTTTTAACCCAGTCTCGTATTGTGAGCTAACTTGGTGTTATCGTCGTGTGATAGTTGTGCGACTGTTATACTAGCTATTTGGAGGATCTCAAACAAAAGTTTTTGGATGGCTTCAAGATAATTAAAAGACGTTTTTTCTTTATTCGCAGACCGTCATATTTGTCTACTGTTTTTGTAATAGTTTTGAAGGCACTTAAGCGAAGGCTATACCGCCAAATAGGCGAGAGGCGATGGAAACTGTATAAACTACGCGAAGATATGACGAGCTAAACTGTGTGGGTTCACACCGAAAGCTACAGATGGATGGGTGTGCGAGAGGGTGGGTACGAGAGCGAGTGGATCGTTCCGTCTTGCATCAGGCGAGGCGGGCGAGGTGAACGAATAGCATCGCTGTCATCGTCGGATATTTCGTTCGCATCGTTTGTATCGCTGACGTAGCTTTGCTCGGTAGTTCGCGGTGTGAACCAAAGTATAAAAAGAGGTGAAATGATGGCCTACGCTTTAAATTAATTGAGAAGTTTATAATCGAGTAATGGAATGTTGAAATTTGGTGGTTGACATTACTAAATCATCGCAAAATATGACTATGATCAGCAATCGAAGATAACACAACGATCGAAAAAGATAATGACGAAAAATATGTTCTTAGAATGATAATGAAAGAGCTGATGGTAAAAAGCCAAACAAAACTAAAAATAAGTTGTAGGACAAAATAAAGCAATTCACAGCCAGTGAATGTTGTACCATCGAACTCAATCAGTTGGATGCAATGTAGCGTAGTAATAATAGTCAAGCTGAAATCAGAGATATCAAAACACAAATGAACGTCGACGGATTGACGATACACAATACGTATTGGTTGAAGCAGCATTCGATTAACATGTTTTGCTAGCATCAGATTTTGACTTACTGGTTTATGCACGTTTGAGAATGAAATGAATGAATTCAATGTTTTTTATAGCCTGTACTGTCCCTCTGCGGGGTAAAGGCCTCCCCCAATTCCTTCCATGTGCTCTTTTCCCGTGCTTCCTCGAACCAGCACTCACGGAACACCTCCAGATCGTCTCGCCACCTCTTTCTGGGCCAGCCTCGGCGGCGCCGTCCATTTTTCGGCGACCATCGTGTGGAGACTTTTGCCTACAGGTCATCGTGCATGCGGCTGACGTGACCCGCCCAATCAAATTTTAGCCTATCAGCCTTCTTGCCAACGTCCACTATGCCCGTTTTGGAACGCAGCTTGGTGTTACGAACCCTGCCTTGTCTTTTGAATTCAATAAAATAGAGAATGATAATTTTATGTAAATGATAAGAAGAAGCAGCAGGGATCCGCTGAATGCGAGACGCACGGGACCGGTCAATGTGGCGACACTTGGGGGAGGCCTATGTCCAGCAGTGGACGTCTTTCGGCTGAAATGATGATGATGATGATAAAAAGAAAATAGTTTTATTGCAATAGAATTGTGTCGTTGGCTTAGAGTTACTACACCCAGAATTATAGTTTCATTCAAAATTCCGATCACAGTTGAAGCAACACCACTATCATTATGAATGTGTATAAGCGGCACGTAATTTGTTCGGTGGCATGCACACAAGCCCATGAGTAATATGTACTATGAGACGTATGCTAACTTTTTGTGCATCTGCTACGGTTCTTAGCCTATTAATTCCATAGTTGATGGTTTGAGGTCCTGGGTTCGATTTCCGGGTCGGGCTAATGGGTTTTTCCGTCAGGAATTTCTCAGTAACAGCCACGGAGTCTGGATTTGTACCCAGTGGATGGTAATAGGCTCACCGACTTTTACATGTGACTTAAACATAACTGGTGAAATGTGGGTGTACTATTAGGTACACCTCTAACTAACCGTACGAGAATTACATAACAGTCGTGATGCGATGTTATGTTGTTGGTTAAATGATAAAGTAGTAAGAAGGAAAAAAGTGGAAGAGCTCGTGGCTAAATAATAACAGCAGCTCGGGTCGTTCGTTAAGCCACGATTGCCTAGGATGGTCTGTGAATGGGTGACCATTACATACTCACTTTCCTCCGTGCCTCGGAAGGCACGTCAAGCCGTTGGTCCCGGCTGCCATTTGTAGATATTTGACAATCATTACTGATAGTCGGTGACCCGAAAGTCTGATAACCAAGGAGTATTACCCAGTACTAACTAAGTTCTGGAGGTCAGATGGGCAGTCGCTCCATGTAAAATACTGGTATTCAGCTTCATCCGGCAACACTGGGAGCCGACCCCAACATAGTTGGGGAAAGGCTAGGCAGATGATGAGAAAGAAGTAAAAAATAATAATATTCTGTGTATCTAACTTCACAAAATCAGGAAGTAATTTTAGATTAAATCTATTTTTCGTATATGTATACATCTAAATAAAGTTTGTCTTAAAAATCCTAGCTTTAGGGTAATGACACTAGTAGCGGTGATTGGCGGCGGTGATCTCTCGCGTCCGGCCCTGGTTCAAGTCATGGTCCGGATCGAGAAGAAATCGGAAGCCGTCACCTCCTTCTGCGAAGCAGACATGCTAGTGAAGGAGGTGGCGGCACGTGAGAGGGAAAGAGCCTCACGTCCCAGCCGCCGCGGGAGACGCCCTGGGCGTCGGGGGTGGCTGCCGGCCACCGTCAGCGCTGGCCTGTGGACGTGTTATGACGACAGGCCGTGTCGATGGCGCGTTGGTGTTCCACGCGCGCCGATGCCTGCCAGGGCTGCGGGACTGATCGAAAGAGATACCGTGGCCCTGGAACACAAAGAGCAAAGAAGGAACATGGATGGGTTTTAGTCAGTAGAAGTCTGACACTCCCTTCCCTTCGCCCAGAGTGGTAGGGGGGGGGGGGGTCATTTAACAATTTCCCATCCGAAAAAAAAAGAAAAAGGGTAACGACACTAAACAGACAATACAGAATTCTTTGCCACCGGATTCAATCTATCAAAATATCAAGACAAACGTGTTGTTCTCTGGGTAAATAAAAAGCTTTTGAATATTTCATTATCCAAATTCAAATAATACGAGTACATTTTAACAAAAATAGAGTTTTGTTTTTCTTGTAGTCAATACAGACTGTTCTATCTATGTTATTACTTGCCTATTGGCCATCATGTCCATAAGTTCTGAAACATCTGCCAGAGCCAGGTTCTTTTACTATACCAGGAGGGCAGCAGACGAATTGGTTAAACCGCTGATCCATGGTAGCCTTCGTTCTGACATCTAATTTCAACCAAGGCTACCATGAAAATAATAAAGAGGATAAATTTTATCATTTCGATTTCGACTTTAATTTCACTTTGTTACTGATTAATTATTTAACAAGCCATGTTCGCATATTTATACATAAAAGGAATCAGCTACACTAAACCATTAGAAGGAATTTGTGCAGTAATGATCTGTAATACCAGATCATTACTGCACAAATACCTTGTTAGAATAATGAGCTTAAATCAATTTTCCTACGTTCGGTGTATCTAATTTAACTTTCAAATAATTGTATTGATATGGAGGTCCATTATGGAAAGAAATCCTGAAATTATTACTACAAACACATAATCAGCTTGGCCCCCACTGCATACTGGTAGGATCAGGCACAAAAACCTACGTCCAAAAATTCAAAAGTCCCAATAGCGTTGCACCAACACTTCAGTGAATGAAATATTCATTTTTGCAACGATAGATGTTTGCTATGCCTGGCCTGTGCAAATACGGATTAGGCTCAATTTTCATAAATAAATACGACGCCTGAGCCTTTGACAAACAAAGCCTTTTCGTATTTTTTTTTAAAGTCTGTCTATAGTGCCTTGGTGAAGTTTTGGGACATGCATTTTATTTAATTATTTTGGTTATTACATAACTTGTATGCATACTGCGTCAGGACCTAATTATCATCCCCTTTTGGGGCTGAATTTTTCAAGTATCCTTCCTAAGTGGTCACCTTCGGTATATATATAATATATATTGTAATACGTTTGTGAAAAAAATTACATGACCCTGAGGTTTAGGCTCCAGGTTGTCTGTCAACATACGAATGCATTGAAGCTCGCGCACTTTCAACAAGCAGCGTCGTTGCAAAAGTTGCCGAATTGTACAGAAAAACCTGTTTTGCTAAAAACAAAACTGTTCTGTGTGTACAAAAAATGATCCCGATGGAATTTTTCGTCAGCGATAATGGCAAACAAACTCAATCAATACAAACTTTCATATTATTAGACTTCAGGGTGGAAGGGACACCGACGCAGAAACAGTTACCAAAAAAAATAAATATATATATATTTTGATTCTTTCAGTATTTTATTTATTGTTTGTTTATTGTTTTACTCATCAAAGCGCTTTTTTAAAGCTTAGAGCTTTAAAAAAGCGCTTTGATGAGTTATTGAAATTTACCGCATTCTCAAAGATTAGACATTTTGGAAGTTGGACATTTTGGGAACTGGACATTTTGAGAATTGGACGTTTTGGGATTTGGACATTTTGACACCGTTGGACATTTTGATATTTTGACCCTGAACGGAATGCAAGATTTCTGTTTAATAGATGATAGCCCAAACTGTTTAGTTTCTAATCTAGTTCAATGTGAATGAGACTGAAGTTTCACCTATCAAACCTTTATTTAAATACTGATTAAAAACGCCTTAGAAATCATTAATGCCTCGAATACCAGTAGTAATAACTCCATCAATGAAATAGCGAGATTATTTTGCATGCAATGGAAATTTATGAAAAATCGCGTGCCAATTGAAAATAATGCTGAATGTACTGAACTATAACTGCGTCATGGGAATGAAAAAAAAGCGCAAAAAGCAATTTGAAAACTACAGTCCGATTGCACCAACAGCGAGTTACTTTTTTTTTTAATTTACGCTCAATAATATTTAATTTTCATATACATACTAACGCGACTCAATTATAATAATTATTAAATTTTTAGTTAGTAACATTTAACAGGTTATAACTCGCCAATAGGTGTGAAATTTGACATTATTTCCACGGTTTGACTGTATGTAAAACTAATTTATAATTTTAATTGAAGTTACGGATTAAGTACTGAGATTTCGTGTTTATTAGATAGTAAATTTAGATTTTAAATCATTCTATAGTAAGCCAAAAGCAACTTAAATCTAATTTTAAGTGATGAAGTGCCTTCTGTATTTTTCAATAGATAAATTATGTTTAAAAATTCTACAATCAAATAAAATAAATTCCCCAAAAATTGAAAACCCTAACCGTGTAGTACAGCGTAACCACTAATTAACTATCGTCAGTGGCACCGGGCCGAAATAAATCAAGTGACACTTGTCACAGACGTCCCATAACTTGTAAGTTATGCGGCGATCGCGTGCGTCGGACCCCGAACACTGCCGAACAGTCACGGAGACGTGTGACGCGCTACAAGCGGTCTATGCTTCGCTTTGGTTCATTAAGAATAGTTTCTACATAACATCACGCATTCCTTTTATGGACTACAGTCATGAAGGGAAAAGCAGAGGTGTACCTTATAGTCAAACGGGCATAAGATCAGATTTAAAGCAGGCAGGTTACTAGTGAGAAATTTTCGCGTTGGTGTAATGCTCGTAAGCATGGCATAGAAACTATACTATATTCCTAACTGTAAAGCAAAGCATGTAAAACCTAGTCAGAGGCCCATGGGCGGCATAAAACTTTGATGCCAGGTTAGGAGAAGAAGAAGAAGTCCTTTCTTTTAATGGTAAAAAGTCAAAGTTGATTATCGCCATTCATAAAAAAGCCTGTATCTTCGGGAATATCGAAATGTCAACTTTGAAATTGCAATTGCAAAACAACAAACAATACCACGGAACAGGGTTGCAAAAAAAACAATTAAGGTTCAAATGCGCAAACAAAAACTGACGTTATTATAGTATTGCGTGACGCACGGCGGTGGCGATTCGGAGCTGTAAAAACCCGTACACCTTATTCGTTAGAGTCCGAACTGTGCTCGTACGTCGTCGGACGAACTCAGCCGAGCGAACCATATAATTACAAATTATGGGTGTAAAAAGAACGAAGCCAAAAAGCATTAGTTCTCCCTGTCATTGCGATCATTTTAATGTTCTGGACCATAGCTAGGAACCTTCTAGTTTAGGAGATATTGAAGTTCAAAGTTGAAATTTGCGCAAGTATTTCGTTTTTCAATACAAGTTTTTTGTCACAACTTTACTTTAAATACCTCCATGAACCCTGAACTATTCAATACATTCATTGACACTATGTTTACATTGAGTCCTACCGTAATCCGTAATTTTTCACACCAAAACCGTTAATTATTTTTGCTTAGAGTTACTTAGTTAGATGAACACAATTGATGGCTTCGTGAACGGTCCGTTTCCACATTATACAACATTATTTTTAGTATATGCGAAACCTGAATACAGTTTTTTCAGACTAAGTATTTGAATCGATTCCAATAATTTTTAAACCATGGTATATTTTGGCCCAAAAATATTTAAAAAAGGTTACAAGTTGGACACCGAGCGACACTAAGTACCTATCGCAATCATTTAGGTACCTACTGCCAAATTATTATATCAATCAGCAAAAGACGACGCTGGAGGCTAGCACGCGGGTGTACCGCGTGGTGACCAGGTTTTTGTGCGGACAACCAGGTACCAGAATAAGCTTATAACTTTGTGATTTTTCATGACACAGTTTTGAAATTAACGTAACATAAAAATACTAGACACGTGTTTCAGGTTTCGCATATACTAAAACTAATGTTGTATAGTGCAGTATAGTTCATGGATTAGGTGTACACGAGCTATTACTGATTCTAAGAATGTACTCAGGTAATGATTTGTACGATTAACGAGAATTTTAGTGTGATTAATAATAAAGGGTCAAGATAGTATCAAAGGGGGGGGGGGGGCGGGGTGTCAATAGTAATCGATTAGTCTGACAACCAGTTTTACCATGGGGTATCGTATTACCGAGTAGGTACTCACTAGGTGGTACAAGGAGCGACTGCCTATCTGACCTCCACGGTCAGACCTCACGCTCCTTGTAAAATCTGGTATTCATCTGCATCATCAATGATGATGATGATTGTCGCCAACAAAATTTATGTTTTAACATACAATTAAATATTTTAACAATTCAACAATAGTATTTTTATCTACCTTTTTTTTAGCATGATTACGCTTGAATAATATTATAGAATGGACGACCAGACCAAAAGGGCAAAAACTTCGCAAGCCATACCAAATTTCAAAAGGAAAATTTCCGGATCTCGTCCATCAGAGGTCAACGTGACCTCGCATGAATCAAATTTATCATTACAAAGGTATCCTAAAAGATTCATCAAAGAATTTATCTTGAAAAATCGTCACGTACCTTCAATTTTCAGAATATTTTAATTTCCGGCCGGACGGTCTGTGACATATTGGCTTTCAAACGGCGGACTGAAACCGTTTTCAGGGAGATTCAGGAGTCGGGAACATCTAACGGTATGTCCTCAGCGATACGTTGGCGGCATAAAGTAATATCTATTTTTGTATAAAATGTGTAGACTACAATAGTTATTTTTATAAATATTCTAAAAATAATGTTACATTCACAAACCTTAGTTCGATATAATAAAAGTACAAATTTTAGTGCTGGATCTGACACTACATCACTGAACTTTATTTATTTTTATTTAAACTTCATGCACAGTTGTGGTCTTTGACAGTCTTTATAGGTAGTCATCGTCTCAAAAAGTCTGACAAGCAGTCTTACCAAGGGGTATCGTATTACGCAGTACTAACTGGATTGTGGAGGTCAGATAGGCAGTCGCTCCCTGTAAAATACTGGTATTCAGCTACATCTGGTTAGACTGGAAGCCGACCTTAACATAGTTGGGAAAAAGGCTAAATCAGATTAAGATACAGTTGTGGTACATTGGCGATCCGAACGCCATATGGCACTAATTCCAAGGGGATTACTCTTTACTTCTTCGACATGTTTTTCTAACGACCATCAGACCTATTCTCTTATTTACTTCTCGACAACCATCATTATCAGCATAGACGATCTTCTTTTAATATTTCCTCTTTTGTACCTTGCATTCTGTCCCTCTCTTTTCTCATATATTTTAACCTTAAACGTTGATTAAACTACTCCCATTCCCGTCCAACATTCCTTTACTGAAAAGCCAAATGTAAATTTCTAGATAAATAAAAGTTCATACGATTCATTCTTCTGACCACATCTCATAAAACCGTATCGTTTCTACTCCGTTTCAAGGTTTCAATAAAATTAAGCTCCTATTGTGAATTCCATTGGGTCTAATATCAATATTTCCTTCTTTCCTCCTTTCATCTGTTTCGAACAGCCGCGCTTATTCTGAGGAACGAGTTTAATAAGTATTTAAAATCAAAACAAACGACGCAGCTCCTTGCCCTTTTGCTTTGTTTGTATTTTAGTATTGCCAACTTCAACTCTTTATTAATGGCTTGCATCAGATTGTTTTATTACTTGGGTGATGGAGATTTCTAGAAGAAGAATGCTTGGAGTACCATCAGACGTATTAAAGAAGAAGACAACGCTGTAGGTAAGGTCTATTTCAGGCACCTTCTAAATATTAAACCGCTTAAGTATTTTATCTTGACAAAAAATTTTCATCGTCCCCTACTCTTTAAACCATCATCAATCATATGCAAAACTTTGCGTCATA
The DNA here is from genome assembly GCA_910589295.1 of Noctua janthe. Taxonomy (NCBI): domain Eukaryota; kingdom Metazoa; phylum Arthropoda; class Insecta; order Lepidoptera; family Noctuidae; genus Noctua; species Noctua janthe. The sequence goes on along the minus strand of OU342556.1, from coordinate 1,480,931 downwards.
ATTATCCTAAATTCCATCGCTGCACATGCTTAATATGCTTATACCATGAAAATCAATTACCACACGTCTCCTTTGTTATCAGCGTCACTAATCCAAGACACGCTCCTCTGATTTTTCGGATTCATGTGCGTATTGTATAATTAGCACTGACTACGGTGAAGGAAAATATCGTGAGGAAACCAGCATGCCTGAGAGATGTTTCTTGACGGTATGTAAAGCCAAGTCAGCCCATGGGCGGCATAAAAACTCTGACACCAGGTTAGGCACTAACCACACGATAAAGAAGGAGAAGAAGCGTCACTAATCTATGTACATATAGTTGACCTCGTTATACCGAGCTTATCCTCAAGATCCGTTTAATAAAAGATCCGTGGAATATCCGTTTTTGACAAAAAATCCGTGGAAATTAAAACTTCACTAGGGTCGAAAATATATTATTTAACTGCTACACGGACAACATACTTACTTTGTTGTTTTGTGACGTGTAAGTGAAAGTCGAGCTTATGGTGATAAACAAGAATTATTAGTACTATTGCAAATATGCTATTTTAAAATCGTTCGTTGAAATCCACCTCTCGCTGTATTTGCAAGGCTCGATGACTGAGAACGCACCGTGATTGGCTCCACTATAGCGTTACGGCACAGAACCGGCAATTCTCCCGTAATCAGTGTTGGGTATTGTTTATCAATGTTTTCTTGCTTTTTTGTAGCTCTTATTCCCATTGTCTTTTTTGATAGAAATAATTGAAACTGTGTACAAAAGTTATCGTGAATTTCGTATCCATTGTTCAGTTAAAGGATTTGTCAATATTTAATTAATAAAATCCAACCTTATATTATAAATTCGAATGTTACTCTGCCGGTTTGTCCGTCTCTTACCTTTTCACGAGTAATAGCTGAAAATTATAGATATATGGATTGACCATGAGCTGGATTAGGAAATAGATTTTTTTAAATCCCAGTAGCATCTGCTAGTGGATTTATTAAATAAAAATGAATAGTAAATAGTGAATTCAGACCGTGGAATAATTTACACGGTCTGAATTCACTAGCTCCATACGAAATAGCTGATAAAAGCCGGCTGAAACACAATTAGGTTGAGCTACTGTTAGGTCACCACACACATCATCACCCACAGCTCGAATTCACACTGCTTGACAAAGACCTCTCTTTGCTTGACACAATCTGTACGTTCCAGGATCAGCCATTATCTATATTTTACCCGTGCTGGCAATTTGCAACGATGTTGTCTGCCCATCTTCTATGGCCGCCGGACAAGGTCAGCCTCGGCGGAGAGAGATCATTATACCTACATGATATGGTTTTCTTAAAGACAGTTAAGAGCACTTAACATTACCCACCTGTTTCATTAACCTCATGTCGCGAAACAAACACGGAAAATAAACTACATATAAAATAATTACGCCTAGCAGAATTAATGTATTCTGTATTTATTTTGCTAATCCCACCGTGTCTGCGAACAGTTCCAAATGAAAACAAAATATTGTTTCAGGCCTGAAACCCGGGTTGGATTTTGTGAAAACAAGTTCCAGTGATTTCATTGAATACAGAAGGTTTTACTTCTGGTCTGTTATGGTATAAACGAGTTTTAAATATTTCTAACTAAAAGTCATCTACCTGAAGACTGTCAGTCATGGAGAAAGTCATAGACAAGTCATGGAGTCCTATAATGTTAGTAGGGCATATTAGGAAGTTTCCTTCTTCTTTTATATTGACACCAACTTTAAAAGAAAATCTCGTATCGGAATGATTCGTAAAAATAATACTCAGAACCTGAAAATGAAATTGTAGACCATCGTTTCAGAATTTGTGATATTTCAGCTAAGCAAGCTTTTTTTAAATCATGAATCATATTTATTTCTGTAAATTGGTTTACAAAACTATTTTACATGTCAACATGTTATGTTTTAAACCTAGATGGGGCCGGTTTCGTACCTGACTACTCTGAGAAGAAACATCTGAAACAAATTCAGAGGTCAGCGTCCCTTTTAAAGTCCAGACATTGCTGAAGTCATATGAGGACCATATAGATTAATGTCTGAGATGGTCTGTTGAAAAAATAACCACACACATTTGAGTGGACCTGTCCAGACAATGCAAGCATTTGTCAGTGATCGTGCAGCTCGACTCGTAATCCAAGGAGCTCAACGACACGATAAACAATACCAAAGAAAGGACATTTGGGTAGGCCGCATGTAGTACTCAAACTGCTAGACAATCGTGAAACTGACTAAACTAAAACAATAATAATAGTATGACCCATTCTGGATTATAACCTAATTAATCATCATCTATTCAACCGAAAGTGATCCACTGATGGACATCCCGCCTGCCTCTGGGCGGAGCGGAAGGGAGTGTCAGACTTGTACTGACTAAAACCCATCCATATTCCTTCTTTGCCCTTTGTGTTCCAGGGCCACGGTATCTCTTTCGAACAGTCCCGCTGCCCTGGCAGGCATCGGCCCTTGCGGACTCTTACTTATTTGCTGACATCTCTTTGAGGCGCACGTGGAACACGAACGCGCCGTCGACACGGCCTGTCGTCATAAGATGGCCGGACGGCGAGCTGGCCCAAAACTCGCCGTCCACAGGCCCGCGATGAACGACTACCTTGTGTTCAGTATATTATACCCGCAATGTAGGAATTTTTCATCAATAATTTAAAAAAAAAAAACCTACAAAACTGCAATACCTACACGATGTATGGAACAGCTGTTTTTTGTCCCTTCCGCCATGTTTTATTTTTTATTAGCCTGTCTTGTCCCACTGCTAGATAAAGGCTTTCCCCATTCTAGCCCAACTATCGCTCAGTCCCATTTTAAACTCGTAAACTTATCGTCAACATCGGCGCTGCCCGTCTTGGTTGGTGAAACATACTGTTTAAATAAAATCAACGTTCTTTAAAATACCAGTATTTAATAAATCTTTAGAAAATCACCTTCAAAATAATTGTTATTACAATCTTGTCATAGGAAGGGGTAAAATTCACTCTAATCTTAGTACCGTGTTTATTTAGTTTAAAGGTACACTTCAAGAAGCTGTACTAAGTCCCGTAATTGAATTGGCTGTTAATAGGCCAGCAATTTGGCTGAGTGCATCCATTCGCACTGGATGTGGCAGAATCTGGCTACTTTTAGATCTTGTTGGAGTATCCAGTAATGTATTGGAGTTTAGGTATTTAGCTCTATGTGCGTATTTGTAACGTTTCTTTAGCTTTGGAATGCATTGAAAGTTTTTATTCGGTGTATTTATATTTGAATCATTTTAAAAACAAATTAGATAAGCAAATTTTGAATATTGTGCAAACTGAATATTAGTAAAGTTACTAACAGATTATAATTATATTAATATTTATCATACATTGCCAACCCAATGCGAAATGTAAATAAATAAGGATTTTGTGGGACCAAAAAAATGTGAATTACTTAGTGTAATAGAATTTTTTTTTTTTTTTTTCTGAAAACATAATGGAGACATCAACTCGCAGAAGATCTACAGTTACAAACAACAGGAAAATGAACAATCTTTTCATTTTCATCTCGACATAGAAAATAATATCGGACCAACGAGAAAACTATAAATTTTGAAATGTTGGCACCACTCGCCATGTACATAAGGATTCCTTGTCTTCAGAATTATGGCTGTTATGTTTTTAGTTTTGTTTCATAGAAATTGTATTGGAATAGTATTTGTATCTTTCTTTTTGAATGCGATGGGAAATGACACGCCTAAACTCAAATGTAGCCAAACTCGAGGGGGCTAGGCATAGACACATAACAAAGCGATTCGCATTTCTAGAACTACTTTTAAGAATGACGTACGCAATTCGGTACAGTATGACCACTTTTAGTGTGCAGTTCCGGGTGGCGCTACTTATCAAGAAAAAATGCATCGATATGTCAAACTTGGTACATTTATTTTAGTTCTGTGTTTTGCCGTCTGCACATACAGATAAGTTGACTGAATTGTATTTTATGTCAATCCACATTTTTTTCTTAATTTTCACTTGGTCTAGGATTATTTTAAGTAACTTAAAATGCGCCAGATAATCCTACTTCAGTTGATTAAACGTGTTCAATCTAAACATTATGAATGGTGATGATGAATAGAAATAAAATCATCATAGTTTTGTTACAGGAGCTGAGGATCATCTGGTCTAACTTATTAAAATGGTGTTCATTTATACCTGTAATCAACAATTCATTATCATTATTTCAGCCGAACGGTTTAAGTCCACTGCTGGACATAGGCCTCTCCCAAGTGTCGCCACATTGACCGATCCCATGTGACTCTCATCCAGCGGATCCCCACAACCATCACCAGGTTATCGGTCTACCTAGTGGGAGGCCTTCCAACGCAACGTCTTCCAGTTCGCGGTCGCCACTCCAGGACTTTTTGGCCCCATCAGCCATCCGTTCTGCGAAAACTGTGCCCTGCCCACTGCCACTTAAGATTGGCAGTTCTTCGGGCTACGTCGGTAACCTTGGTTCTTTTGCAGATCCTCATTTTAATCAATAATTAATATACTTTAGATGGCAGAAACAAAAAAACAATTTTCAATAAATATAATGGAAAGTTCAATTTATCTGCTGTTCTTACATCGATTTCCACTGAAGGGAACACTAATAATCTCTTTCCATCCTCTGACCTACTTTCACACCTTATTTCATTCAAAGACCATTTCGATAAAAAATCTAAACTGCATTATTCATTGCTCCCCCTATCGGTATTTCACAGATATACATCGGAGCACAGTCATCGATGTACGCACACCAATGGCGTACAGGAAGTGGGAAGCGATAAATTCGTTGCGAAGTAAAATAAAACCTTTGGCTTCGCCCGTTTCGCTGTCTGCATTTATGATATATCGTCTGTACGATTCTGGTTGGTGTTTTTTTACACATTTTAGATGCCAAAATATGGTGGAATTTAAGGTAGTTTTAGAATCGAACGATGTGAATCTCTTAAAGTACTTCGTATGCGATTTGGGTTGTTGTTCTGCGTTTCCCAATTCGGGCAGTGTTATTAGATTTTTCCTCCAGGAATTTCTCTGGCTTGTGTGTGGTTGATGGCAATAGGCACGGGGCGTGCTTTGCTGGGGCTGGTACTACTGGAACTTCACCTTATCTGGCGAAATGGGCCTTCTGCCTACTTTAGGTGTTGTATCGTCAAAAAACACTACCTTTTAACGAGATAAAATGTAAACTTCATTAGGTACCAGTTATTTATTCAACTGACATCACACTATGGAATTACAAAGTTAAAAACAGTGCATTGCTCGACGTATCGTACGTACGTACATACGCTTTGAGTGTATCCCAGCCTCCTTTATAAAGTAGTTGGTACATCTAACACTTCAACCAACTTGTCTGTGCAGCTGGGCTTGTCTGTACAACTAAAATAATAATCAGGTTTGCAATAACAATTTTCACCTGTAGGAGACTGGTGCCTGTAGGGTCGCACCTCTTTGGAAGTGTGTGCTGTGCAAGTATATTTCATTTTGCCGCCTGTATAATATTTTCCGACCATGATTCTCTAAAGGGAATTTTGTTGAGTTAATGAAAAACAGATTCATTCCTTTAAAACACGTTTTTATTCTTCAAACAAAGAAAGTTTAACTTCAGTGTCATGACTGGCCAATTTTTCTCAGCCACTAAATTGGCACACAAATTTTTCGAACTGGGTCCCAAACACATTTGCCAATTGGGTGTAATTGTGAGTTGGGATTGGCCAATAGTGGCCGTCCTTGACGGAAATGACCTGAGTAAGGGTGGTATCCATCGTAATCCTGACACTGGACGTTAACTAATTGCATGATTAAGACAAACAGTATTAGTAACTTCAACATTATAATGGTAATGTTTCGTCTTTGAGCTCTGCAATAGATTGTTGAGAGTTTTAGGATCACTGCCAATTGACTGGTTGTGTATCGTATTTATATTAAAACGTACACAAATGAGGGCTATATGTACCATGCCGATTTGGCATGGTACATTATTACATTATTTTGTCCTCTTTAAATTGGTCATGCTTGTTAATAAGATGTCACAGTAATAAGTGGAAATCAATTTATGCATGTCAAATGTAACATAATAAACAGCTAAACTGTGTCACTTAGAATATGAATACATATTTACATTATTAACAAACTTAAAATAACAGTAAAATCGTGCCGAAACATGGTGCCAAGTTTCGTAGTGTGTGGAAAGAGCCTGAAGGCGTGACTCCGACTCACCCACAGCCAGCAGGCGGGTAAACGCAGTACCTAGTAGCGGTGTACGTATTTATTAAATTATTCCGTACCGATGGCAGAGCGGCACGTCCCATTGTCTCTGGGAAGACGGGTTACCTGGTGAAGGTCGCATGGATCCGCTAGATGCGAGTCGCACGGGACCAGTCAATGTGACGACACTTGGGGGAGGCCTATGTCCAGCAGTGGACGTCTTTCGGCTGAAATGATGATTATGGCGTTTTTCCACGTTAGAACGTAATATTTTTGTTTTGTTAAAATAATGTTTATAATTCGTTGAAAGCCTGGCAGTGCGGAAAATATGATTCATGGATTTTATAAAGTTAATGGCTAAGAGGATGGCAATGTGCCTTAGGTGATACATTCAATAAATCATAAAATAATAAGGTTTGGTTTCAAGCGGCCTGGGCTTTCGACCGAAATGCTATTTTAAGCCTAAAGCATACCAGCGACCCAACCTGAGGGGTCCAAACGCCTCCTGCCGGAAGCTTTACGCGGGGGTCGTGCGGTCCATGGCCCTTTACGGGGCCCCGGTGTGGGCGCGTTCTTTGAGGCGGCAAGCCGCCCACTACCTGAACGCGCCCTAAAAGGTGATAGCCATAAGGCTAATCCGGGGGTACCGCACGATCTCCGGCGAGGCGGCTAGCCTCCTTGCCGGATTGCCGCCATGGGATCTGGAGGCGATAGTCCTCGTGCGCCTGCATGAATGGCGCGCGGAAGCACTATGTCGGGGGGAAACTCCGCTGCCGCGACAAATTGCCGCTCAGCGGACAGACCTCCGGCGTGATCTCATGGCGACATGGAGAGAGCGACTATCGCAACCCCGTGCAGGGCACGCCACCATAGTGGCGATAAGTCCCCTCTTTGAGGAGTGGCTAGAGAGGCGCCACGGCGCCCTCACCTACCGCCTGACGCAGGTCCTCACCGGACACGGTTGTTTCGGGAGGTTCCTGCACCGAATCGGGCGGGAGGAAACGCCCGGGTGTTTCCACTGCGAGGATCGTCCGGAGGACACGGTGGAACACACCGTGGAGGTCTGCCCCGCTTGGGCGGAGCACCGCCGTGTCCTCATAGCGGCGATTGACGGCGGCGATCTCTCGCGTCCGGCCTTGGTTCAAGCCATGGTCCGGAGAGAGAGGGAATGGGAAGCCGTCACCTCCTTCTGCGAAGCAGTCATGCTAGTGAAGGAGGTGGCAGGACGTGAGAGGGAAAGAACCTCACGTCCCAGCCGCCGCGGGAGACGCCCTGGGCGTCGGGGGTCACGTGGTGGCTTCCGACCACCGTAGGCGCTGGCCTGTGGACGGCGAGTTATGGGCTAGCTCGCCGTCCGGCCATCTTATGACGACAGGCCGTGTCGACGGCGCATTCGTGTTCCACGCGCGCCTCTAAGAGATGTCAGCAATCAAGTGGGGGTCCGCATGGGCCGATGCCTGCCAGGGCTGCGGGACTGTTCGAAAGAGATACCGTGGCCTTGGAACACAAAGGGCAAAGAAGGAACATGGATGGGTTTTAGTCAGTACAAGTCTGACACTCCCCTCCGCTCCACCCAGAGTGGGGGGGGTCATTTGATGATTTCCCATCCGAGAAAAAAAAAAAAAAAAAGCATACCATCGAGTACAACATACCTAGGAAGACAATATATGCTTGTTTCCTGAATCTTTCAAGGGATTTCGATTTAGTAAAAAATCTAGAGGGAGCCAATGTACCTAGGGATCTGATACGTATATCTTTTTTTAAATTTTGTTTTTTTTTTAATTTGGCAGGAGTGGGAAATCCCCACGGACACCTCGACTACTTCACAGTTTGTGAGACAGTCGAGGTATCATATCGAACCGGCTAAAAACCACTCCTACCTTGCCAGTGCCCTCTGACATTATCAGTGCCGTTTTAAGCATATTTACTGAATTGGTTACTGTTGTTTATTTTATCTATTATTTAAATGGAACGGAGAGACTACCTCCTCTCGGTAAGGTATTTTTAACGATACCTATTTCTTATATTACGCCTACAATCTCCCAGTTTTTTTTTCCAACTACTTATTATTTATACATTTTTATAATATTTATTTATTAATGATAATCAATAGCGATTCTAATAATTGTGCCTCTGTGTTGATTCTGCGACATACCTATAATTTTTGTTTGAAGAATGAAATCATGTTTTACGAGAAAGCTTCACATTTGACATGCATTAATTGATTTACACTCTAATATCCAATTGACAAGCATGACCAATTTAAAGTGGCACTGAACGTAATGAATGAAATAATTCCATCGTGACGAAACAAGCCCCTTATTTGTTTACGGTTTGTAACCAGTCAATCAGCAGTAATCTTAGAAATACTTAGCAATCTAGAGCAGTGCACAACGTTACAACTAAATATGTTGAAGTTTCTTTTCCTGTTTGTCTTAATCGTCCACACTAATCGTTAACGTCCTGTGTCCGCATAGTGTTAAAAACAAGAAAGTACTACTATATACAGTATACTGTTTCCAGTGTGTTTTTCTGTCTACTTGAGTTAGATGTGAGTTGTGGTGTTCACGTGAACACCACAACTCACATCTAACTCAAATCGGTAAATGTGTTTGGGACCCAGTTAAAAAAAAGGCCAGATGTGAGGTACACTAGAGTAAAACTTTCTTTGTTGGAAGAATAAAAACGTGTTTTAAAATGAATCAATCTGTTTTTACCCGACTGCGGCGAAGCCCAAAAGGAGGGTTATGTTAAACATATACTGTCACTAACGGGATATCTTCCGTGATTGTTCATTGTTATAAACCGTGAAAGCTAAAAACAGTGTTTGAGGGTTATGTTTTTGACCTGTATGTAAATGTATGTAAGTGGGTATATAAGGTCTATCTTTTCATACACGAAATATTTCAAGAGTAACTTCTATAAGTCGTAAAGTCGCCATAGCAACGAAAAAAAAAATATCTTATTTTTTTTTTATTACGATATTATTATAATTCTAAAATATTTTGAGACTTTTTGCATAAAACCTTTACTCCCATATTCTAACAATGACAGTAGGTAAATACGACGTAGTAAACTAGCGTAATGGATGCTTAAAAATAAGGAGCCAGTATTTATCTATTTCCATTATATTTAATTATTGTTAAAATTTTACCATTTAATTTATCTGTAATTAGTATTTCAATATAAACTGTGATTATTTATAATTAAAATACTATCTTGCAATTAAAGGCATTAAACTGATTTAACTTAATTATACTTTGTGTGTTGCATCTACCTTATTGTTAATAAACGCTTCTTATAATTTACTGACCTACATCGCTCACAAACATGCCGCGCAGCTTAAAACGAAGATCAAGAAATTAGCCATCGACAAATTCAAGTACGTCGACCTCCAGATCGAGTAGCAGCAGCAGCAGAAGTGCAAATGAACGGAGGCGCAAGAAGCGACGCTGCCGTAAGAATTCGCAAACCGTGAGTCAGAGTGTTTTATTATCGTCAGTGATTCCCGAATTCGATCCACTTGTAGACAATGTAGATATGTGGATTAATGTTGTTGAGGCAAATTCTCGAGCGTTTGGATGGTCCGATAATATGATCAAGTATCAGGCGCTTCAAAAATTACGTAATACCGCGTAAACTTGGTTAGACGCTTTGCAAAAAAATGAAACCAGGTGGCCTACGTGGAAGTGGAAGCAATGGCGCGAAACAATGTCAGATACCTTTCAAGTAAGAAGTGATATGTTCATAGCTCTTAAAGAACTAATTGATACGAGACCTTTACCAAATCAGTCTGTACGATTTCTTTTTTAAACAAAAGTCAAAAATAGATCGCTTGCAGTTAGGTTTTCGTGATCGAGATATAATATCCATAATAGTAGGTTCAATAGGTGATAAAAACATAAGTGTAGCTGCCGAAGCAGGCCATTTTAAATATTGTGACGTCTTAACCTCCTTTTTACACGGCAAAATCCAGTTACCTGCAGTTAATGAAGTCCCTTCTAGAAACGCATTGCCACCGAAACATTCTTCTCGACCGTTACAACCCGGGTACCAAAATAATTTAAGTAAATGTGACATCAATGTTGAACCTTCTATTAATAATAGTAGTGTGCCAAACCATACCTGCTACCGATGTGGAGAAGTAAGTCACAGAAATAATTGTACTGTCAAAGACGATGTGAGGTGTACTTTCTGCAAAAAGCTAGAGCATTTAGAGGTAGCCTGTCATGCCAAATCAAAGTCGAAGGTCAAGAAAAATGTTGAAGCGAAAATGATTTCTGATCCGAAAATTAAACAAAAGTTTTACATACCGGTTTTAATAAACAACCAGGAATGTAGTACATTTTTTGATATGGGCAGCGACGGCTCCTTAATTATATCTGCGTTAGTAAACCAATATAAATTGCAACCTTTCTGTATGAATAGTCCTATTAACTTAGTGGGGTTTACTAATGATTTATCCACTTCAGTAACTAAAGCTGTCTCAGTTAGACTTAGAGTCGATTCTGTAAAATTAATTATTATATTATACGTTATTGATGCTCTATCTAGCTGTGACATTTTGATAGGGAGAAATTTTACTGAAGATAAAGATATAATGTATGTTCGTGTCGGAGAAACTTTAACTTTTCAATCGGCTCGAGCATTGAATATGTGCAGTTAAGGTTACTAATAACGTAACACGTGAATACGAAATAGCATTAAATAACATATTATTAAAATACCCTCAATCCTTTGCCCAAGATTTATTGAATTTAGGAAAAACTTCATGTGTCATATTAGAAATACAACTAACATCTAATGAACCTATTTACCAACGACCGTATAGAATGTCAGTGACGGAAAGGGCTATCACGCGTGAATTGGTAGATGATCTTTTAAAAAATGGAATTATTCAAAATAGTAGATCTGCATATGCTAGCTCAGCTCTTTTGGTTGACAAAGCATCTGGGGCTAAAAGGTTAAGCGTTGACTATAGACAGTTAAATAAAATCACTGTTAAGAAGAAATACCCAATGCCCATAGAGAGAGATAGAGGACCTCATTGACAGATTGCAGGGATGTAAATTCTTTACTTCTTTGGACCTTAAAAGTGGCTATCATCATATAAGCATCAAATCTGAAGATGTGCACAAAACTTCGTTCATAACAAGTGATGGCCATTTTGAATTCTTGAGAATGCCTTTTGGTGTATGTAACAGGCCAGCCGTTTTCCAATAACTAATGAATACAGTTTTGGGCAATCTACGTTTTGGAAGGGTAATATGTTACATGGATGACACCCTTATCGCTACGAAAACTATAGAAGAAAATATGGTTTGCTTAGAAGAAGTATTAGATATTTTTGTTGAAAATGGGTTAACTATCACTTTAGACAAATGCTTCTTTTTCAAAGACCAAATTACATTTTTAGGCTATGATATTTCCGAAAAAGGCAACACTCTAAATTCCCGTAAGTTAGATGCTATATCAAAATACCCAATTCCGAAGTCGGTTCATCAACTAAGACAATTTTTAGGTTTAATTAATTATTTTAGAAAAGTCATAAAGTGAGTGTGCACTTCTCTGTAAACCATTGACTAGTTTATTTAAAAAGGATGCAATTTAATCAATGGGAGGCCCAAAAAGATCAGGCTGGAGCATGTGTGAAAGATGCGTTAGTTAAAAATGCGGTACGCTGCGTGACCCCAAATTACCCATTAATTTGTATACGGACGCTAGTTGTGATGGCATAGGATGTATTTTGACACAGCTGACTAATAACGGTGAAAAACCAGTTTATTTTTATAGTCGTCAAACAAGTAATGATGAAAAGAGCTCTAGCTCCATTCCTTCGAATTGGAGCTTCAAGCAATTGTTTCCGGTTTACAAAAATTTAGGCATTATTTATTAGGGACGAGTTTTAAAATTACAACCGATTGCAATGCAGTACGACATGCCTTAAGTAAAAAGGAGATAATTCTGAGAATAAGTAGATGGGTATTATATACACAGGATTTTACATTCGAAGTAGTTCACAGGGCCGGATCACAGATTACGCAACACTATTCGAAATATCAATAATGTAACTGATGATGTAGAAAGTATTAACACAATTACTGAAGGCGATTGGTTACTAGCGGTTCAATTGCAAGACCCCAGCATATGTAGTATTAGGGACATATTACAGTCAGGTGAGGCCGATACTAATAAAAATGTATTTAACGAATACGAATTGTTAGGAAACAAAGTCTATCGTAGAACTGAATTTGGCAAGCGTTGGTTAGTACCAAAAAATATATATCTGGTATGTAATTCGTGCTAACCATGATGATGTAGGACATTTTGCGTTAGACAAAACTATCGAAAGAATTAAGTCGAAATATTGGTTCCCTCGTTTAAAGAAAACCGTTTCGAAATATATTAAAAATTGTTTGAACTGCATCTATCACAAGAATGTTCACGGCAAAAAACCAGGCAAGTTAATTAATTATTAACCCAATTCTAAAATTCGCTAGACCATTCCACACACTTCACGTTGATCATCTTGGTTCATTTGTTAAAACTACGCAGCAAAATAGCAAAGTGGTCATTAACGAATTAAATAAAATATTTAAAGTATTCGGAAGTTCAAAACGCCTAATTTATGTTGCTGGTAGTGCTTTTACATCAAAGTTCACTAATTATTGCAAAGAAAATAACATTAGGCTTCATATAATTGCTACTGCTATTCCGCGCTCAAATGGCCAAGTCGAGCGGTATAATCAGACAATTTTAGAAGCATTGCGTAGTTTGAGTGCTGATACTGATGATAATAAATGGAACCAGCATATAACTAGCATACAACAAGGTATTAACAGCACGATTAATAAAACCTCATCTGCTGTGCCGAATGAGGTATTTTTTGGGTTTAGAATTCGAATGAATAATGACGCGATCACTGACGATAATAACGGGCATTCTATTGACGTTACCGCGTTAAGGAATAAGGTCAATGCAAATATAAAGAATAATGCTGAACAAAAGGCAACCTTCGACTCTAAAAGAAAAGAGGCTCCTATTTACTGCTGCGCTTCGTGCCGCGGGTTCGATTCCCGCACGGAACAAATATTTGTATGGCCTACAGATAGTTGTTCCGGGTCTGGCTGTTTGTGTATGTGAGCTTAAATGTTTGTAAACGCACCCACGATACAGGAGAAATTCCTAGTGTGGAGCAAAGATAAAAAAAAAAAAAAAAAAAATTTACAAGGTTGGAGACTTGGTGGTACTCAAAATTCCGAGTCACACAAATGATGGTCAAAGTACCAAACTCTTGCCTCTATATAGGGGGCCCTTTCAAGTGACAAAGATACTGGGGCACGATAGATATCAAGTAGCGGACCTGCGCGGAGCTGAAAGATCTTCCAAAAGGTACAATGAATTTGAAGCCCTGGATCCGCGTTGCTAAAGTACCGGATGTTGTCGAAGACGCATAGGTACCTAAAAGTGGCAATGAGGTAAATTTTATAATAATATGCCTATTCAGTTGTTTTATTTGTTTATTCAGATTTATTGTTTTACTTTTCTGTTTTTACTTATTGATATTTTATTTCGCCGAATAGCGGTTATCATTCATGTTGTCCAATGCATTCGCTTTAAACATTATGGATGTTTATAGGGTGTTTGGTCTATGATCGGTAAGCAACAGGCATCCGTGGTGAACGCTGTTGCAGTATTAGTGGTGATACACGACTAGATTGATAATAGTGAACATTGATCTAGTTCAAGCCACAGACGGTGGGAGCATGTTAACCATCTATGGAATAGCATGCTCTTATCTGTCCGAACACCTTATCTACACTCAGATGTTAAAGCAGGTCACATTATGTTCTGAGTTAAAATACGGCCTAAACTAAGTGATTATTTTATGTTTTTAGCTTCTACATTGGACCAAAACGCTGTTCGAGGACGAATACGTAAGCAGGACGGCCGGATGTTGTCACACTTGCTATTTCCATACCGAAAGAGGTTAGGAGGGGCGCGCCAAGGCAGCTCATTTTTGAAGACCACTGCGGAGGACACTTTACCACGAGCCATCGTCGAGACAACACCCCTCCGTGACCAAGATATTTCGTGAACAAGGCTATATAGGTATCAGTCAGAAATAATGTTGGTAAAACATTATTTCCTTTACATTAAATTATTGTTAAAATTTTACTATTGAATTTATCTGTAATTAGCATTTCAATATAAAATACTATCTTGCAATTAAAGGGATTAAACTGATTTAACTTAATTATAGTTTGTGTGTTGCATCTACCTTATTGTTAATAAACGCTTCTTATAATTTACTGACCGTTATTTTTCTAATATGCCTAAACCGATAAGCGAACCGGCCAATAATGTGAAAAATACATAAGTATTTTAAAAAAAACGGTTGAAAGAGTTACTCATACGGATTATTTTTTCCTCTATAACATATACCATCTGAAATAAAAGCAAGACCGTGAAATTTTACATTTTATGTTAAACTAGCTTATGCCCACAGGACTTACTTCTGGGATAAGTAATCTATGTGCTATACCAGACTATAATATATTTCTGTATCAAGTTTCATCTATGTATGTTCAGCCGTTCTGGCGTGATTGAGTAACAAACATCTATCCATCCAGACTTTCAGATTTATAATTATAATAGTTTATGCAAGAGATATGTGTAATATTAGTTTTTACTTTTAAAGTTGAATTAAAATTATACTATAAATTATTCTTAAAAACTATGCTAACTAAATATTTTGAGCCGGATAAAATGTACCATTTCTTATTACAAAAATAAAATTTTCTTAATTACTATCTAATCTACTTAGTTTGCATTATCGTCTAGGTATTCTTTGATAGAGTAAAATGCTTTTTGTGTTAAATATTTGGTACTTTTTGAAATCATATATATATCACTTTTTACTCTTATGGGTTTCGGAATTTTGTTGCATATTCTGGGTGCCCTAAGACTTTTTGAATAAAGTGCTGTGTTGTGTGCATTGGCACAAATCTCATTATTACGGCTTTTCGACTTCAATGTTTTAAATAAATGTAAGTTATATATTGTATATTTTACGAACTGCAGTCTCATAAATATACACGGTACAGTAAGTAACTTATACTTTTTTGAATGACAAGCAACTATCAGTTGATTTCAGCTTGAAAATAGATTCAAATTCAAATTCATTTATTAAGAAAGATCTTAAGCATTTTTTGCGCTTTGAAAGCGATAAATCTATCTGTAGAATTTCCCCAGTATAGTACTCCGAAGCGTAAAGTGGATGTTACGTAAGCACTGTAAGCACTGTAATAGTAACTGAATCCGTCGTCCTAGTACGACGGATTCAGTTACTATTTTTCTTAAGTTATAGAGAGCACAAGCGTATTGATGTAAGTTTTTTACAGATAATTTCTATGTGTGATTTCCATGATAGATGACAATCTAGGTGCAGGCCAAGAACCTGGCATTGTTGGTGTCGGCTATTTTTATATTTTCATAAACTATATTTAGTTGTGATTGGTTTGTATGTTGATAAAATGACATCGTTTTAGTTTTCCTAAGTTTATTTTTCTTTTCTTTTTCTTTTAACCAGTTAATTATACAGATACAGTAAGTTAATTATAAAGTAACATACATAAATTCTGTCATTCTCAGAAATTGCGTAAATGTCGACACAGACTTCACAAATCCCCACCCCACCCCACCCCCCACCACACTACCTTCTTCTTCTTCTTCTTCTTTGTCGACAAAAAGAAAGCCGAACGTTAATGTTCGACTTTCATTTTCGCTCCATTACATGTTGCTGCCTCCATGCTGCACAGTAAATTACATTCTGCAATTTGAAGAAGTCTGTGTGTTTTTGCAGCTTTTTACCAATTGAAATATGAACACAAAATGAGTAGCTCAATCACTCACCCTGCAGGTTACAAGGTGTAGAAAAATCACCATCCGACGACGATGCACTGTCGTAGCGAGTACGTCGCCCACGTTTTATTACGCGTTACTATAATTATCGCGCTTATCACTCTTTCTTTTCGGCATTCTATTGCTAAATTATAAAAACGCACTTGAAAACAAAGAAATGATGCGAAACAGCGAAGCACTGATACGTGAATAAGCTGGGTAGGTGAGAATGTCATAGTCAAGAACAAAGTTTTGAATCTACCTTACATTGGATTCATATTTATAGTTTTAAATAATTAGTTTTTTCTCCTAAATTCAATGCGAAATGGCGAGTCTGTAACAGAAACTACATGTGTTTTAATGCTAATATCGAGAACGAAGCTTGAGAGGAATATTTTGATACTCATCTTTCTTTAATCCATTAATCTCGTGCGGCCAAGTGCGTTTCGTACTCACACGCACACAGGGTTCCGTAGCACCAAACAATATAATAAAAATATTTTTGAAGGGTTATTCATATGTTGTATTGTATTACATTAACAGCAAAACTAAATTTGTTTTTTATAGTGTTTATGAAAAAGTCCCATATCTCAAAAACTATACATCAAATCTTTTTCAAACCAATTTTTGTTAAAAGATTTTAAGCCACTTAATATTTTCAAATATCATATATATATATATATAATATTTAAAAAAACATATATATAAACAAAAAATATCATATATATACATGTATATATATTATATATTTTTTATCTGGCGTGGAAAAAGGCTGAATTGGTGGACCAAATGGAAAGCTCGGGCGGCTTTTAAGAGCGCACGTTAGAAATGGGAAGAATTAATGAAAAACAGATTCATTCATTTAAAACTCGTTTTTATTCTTCAACCAGAAACCGTTTTACTTTCGTGTACCTCATGACTGGCCAATTTTTCTCAGCCACTAATTGGCACACAAATGTTTCGAACTGGGTCCCAAACACATTTACCAATTGGTTGTAGATGTGAGTTGTGGTTTTCGAGTAGTAGTCCTCCACGACGGTGATTATAATCAACGCCGATGTTACCAACATCATCTTGACACTGAATGTTAACCAAGTTGGTGATTAAGACAAACAGTACAAGTAATTTCAACATTTTTAGTTTTAACGTTGTGCACTGCTTGAGATTTTGCAGAATTTATAAGATTACTGCTGATTGACTGGTTGTTTTGTATTTATATTAAGTCACGATTGAATTATATCACTCATTATGTCCAGTGTTAACTTGAAATTGGTCATGCTTGTTAACCTTCGTATACCCGCGCCAAATTTTATAACACCTATACTCGCGTACGGTCTGATAGACCGAAAGGAAGGTTTTTTTAAAAGAAGGTTTGAAAATCAATTTCGGGTTTTTTTTCTCAAATAACTTATACATGGATATTATATTTTCTGAGAATATTATACTATGAAGTATCGTAAAACTGTTAATTTACTAACAATATATCGATTATTTACTAAGTATATCCTTTCAATGTTGTTTCTGAAAAATAGTTGGATTTTTGTAAGAGGTCGTAAAATTTTATCAAACGTAATTTTTTTTTCCTCTACTATACTTACAAACCTAAAAGAAATATTATTAACTATTATAAACAAAAATAATTTGAGACATAAGTAACATAATTTAAGTTTCAGTACAAAATGACGGAAGACAATTTTTGTAACACCTATACCCTCGTCGGTCTCACAGACCGATATTCGCCTAATACGGCTATGTGCTATTCGCACTTGTTGGCAAGTAAGAACGCAACCAACATTTTCTACTAAGTTGGCAACATTTCTTTTCTATGACTCGTTGTAAGCTTGTAACCTGTTTGAGAAATACATGCTATATTTCAACGTTTACTTTTATTTCCACCTAAATATCATCATGGTAGCAGAGCGTGGTTTATTTCAAAGTAAACGCAGTGAAAACTAAGAAAAATTCCCAGGCACAGTGATAACTGAGACTGGCTGGTGTGTCTTGTCCGTCATTCATTTTTGAGGTTAACCGGCGCGGCGTGCTCGATCAGAAATCATACATAGACATAGAAGATGCCAAATACACGTCACATTCCATTCCATATCGATAGACTTGTCGGAAGAGATAACTATGCTAATTGGAAGTTCGCAGTCCAAGCATATTTCGAACTGGAAGATTTGTGGACATGTGTTACCGGTACCAATACAGACCAAAGGAAAGAAACAAAGGCAAAATCTAAGTTATTTTTGTTACTGAACCCAATCAATTATGTACATGTACAGAATGCAACTACATGTAAAGAAGTCTGGCAGTGTTTAGAACAGGCTTTTGATGACAGTGGGTTGGACAGAAGGGTAGCCTTGTTGAGAGATCTGATAACAACTACATTGGAATCTTCCCGAAGCGTAGAGGATTATGTGAATAAAATAATGTCGACCGCCCACAAGCTCAGGAATATTAAGTTTGATAAGTATGATGATGAATGGTTAGGTACACTGATGTTAACCGGCCTCCCTGAAGCTTATACGCCTATGATCATGGGACTGGAGAGCTCTGGCATCAAGATAAGTGCTGATTCTATCAAATCTAAGCTCCTGCAGGAAGTTCAATGCTCAGATAATTCAGACTTCTTCACAAGGAAAAAGGCCATTCAAAGAAATCAACAAGACAAAACAAAAGTTTCTAAGGGACCCCGATGTTACAACTGTAATAAGCATGGGCACTTTGCTAAGAATTGTCATACTCTGAAACAGAAGAATGTGGAAAACACAGATGATAATAAAGGTTTTGTTGCAGCATTTTCAGCATCTCCTCAGACAATGAATGACCTGTGGTATGTGGACTCAGGTGCCTCCATGCACATGACAAATAAAAGTGACTGGATGTATGATGTTTCAAGTCCACCGATACCCACCATAACTGTTGCCAGTAAGTCACCGCTACCCGGAGAAAGTATGGGAAAGGTCAATTTATTGTTAAATGGGAATAAAGAAAGTAAAATTCAGGTAAGACAAGTTCTATATATACCTAAACTTGCTGCAAACCTCCTATCAGTCAGTGCTATGGTGAAAAATGGCTGTAATGTGAATTTCAGAGATAAAGGCTGTGACATTTATGATAAAAATGGGAGTCTACTATGTTCAGCCACACTAGTAAATAATTTGTATTTATTAAATACCCACAGAGAAGAATTTTCTAACCTGTCATGCTCAGATAACTTACATGATGTTGTCCTATGGCATAGGCGCATGGGACACCTGAATTTTTCAGATGTTAACAAGCTACCGGAGTGTGCTGAGGGAGTCCATCCATTTACTGACAAAAGTAAAGGTTCTATTACTTGTATCACCTGTCTCTTGGGAAAACAAACTAGAGTACCCTTCAATAACATTGGTTCAAGATCTCAACAACCACTGCAGCTGGTCCACACTGATTTATGTGGACCAATGGAGCAAGTATCATTAGGACGTACGAAATATTTTATCACCTTTATAGATGATTATACGAGACGAGTTCATGTTTATTTTTTGAAAAATAAATTGAGTGTTGTTGAAGTTTTCAAAGATTACAAAAATAAAGTTGAGAATGAAAATGACAGAAAAATAAAAGTAATTCGTTCAGACAATGGAAAAGAATATTGTAATAGAGAACTTGAAAGCTTCTTGAACAATCATGGGATTGAGCATCAAACAAGTACTCCGTACTCATTCCAGCAGAATGGTCTTGCTGAAAGGATGAACAGGACCCTGGTCGAAAGAGCAAAATGTATTTTGTTTGATGCTCATCTTTCAAAACAGTTCTGGGCAGAGGCAGAAGCAACAGCAGCTTATATAATTAACAGATCACCTATAAAATCCATTCATGGTAAAACTCCTACAGAGATGTGGATTGGTAAGAAACCGAATTTGTCTAACCTAAAAGTATTTGGCTGTGAAGTCATGACACAAGTACCAAAAGAAAAACGCCAAAAATGGGACTCCAAATCCAGAAAATTATTATTTGTTGGCTATTGTGAATCAACCAAGGGATATCGAATATTTGATCCAGATACAAGAAAAATACATTAACCTAATATTGGACCGTTTCAATATGGCTGAATGCAAACCAGTTAGTACCCCGATAGAAGTGAATGCAAAATTCGATAAAAATCCTGAAGATGCAAACACAAATATCCCATACAGGGAAGCGGTGGGATGTCTAATATATCTGGCACATGTCACGAGACCTGATATTACCTATGCAGTCAACAAGTTAAGTCAGTACAGTAATAATCCAGGAAATCAACACTAGCTTGGAGTAAAAAGAATTTTGAGGTATCTTCAAGGAACCAAGACCTTAAAGCTATGTTATGCAAAAGATGACTCAAAGGATATAATCAGATACTGTAATGCAGATTGGGCTAGTGACCCAGTGAATAGAAGATCTTGCACGGGTTATTCTTTTCTGTTTCAGAATGCTTGTTTATCTTGGAATTCATGTAAACAGCAAACCGTGGCACTCTCTACTGCGGAGGCCGAATATATGGCGATGGCGGCGGCAACTTAGGAGGCTCTGTGGCGAGCTGTCTACGCCCTGACCGAGCTATCACGAGCTCGGTCAGGGAGTAGACAGCGCGCTACTCATCCACTGTGACAACCAAAGTGCAATAAGACTGGCATCAACAGACTGTTATAAACCAAAAACTAAGCATATAGACATTCGCCTACACTTTCTTAGAGAAAACATTGTTAAATCTAAATTTAAATTTATATTTGTTAATTATTCCAACATGGTAGCTGATAATTTGACTAAGGGTACTAAATTTGAAACACATTTGTTCTGTATAAGAAAAATGGGTTTGCGTTCTGTGGGGAGTGTCGGCAAGTAAGAACGCAACCAACATTTTCTACTTAGTTGGCAACACTTCTTATCTATGACTCGTTGTAAGCTTGTAACCTGTTTGAGCAATACACACTATATTTCAACGTTTACTTTTATTTCCACCTAAATATCATCAGCACAAATACACTTCTAGTCCTAAAATTATCGTAGCAACTAATCATGCAGCTAACAGAAAGTACAAAATGCCATCATTGATTGTAGCAGATAAAAACACTAAAGACTGTTTTATCGGTCTCACAGACCAACGCGCGAGTATATGAAGGTTAATTATGTTAGAGTTATAAGCGTAAATCAATTTATGCATGCCAAATGCGAAGTTGTCTCACTATGCCAAGTTTATAAATCAGAATCAGAATGTTTATTTGTTACCATAGGTAGTTACAGAGTATGCGAGATGTTACATTTAATATGTGCTCTATGTTTTGCCGTTTGGCGTACAAATGTTATCATCAATTTAAATTAATTTCAGTTAATTACATGCAACAAATACCATAATCAATTAAAATTATAAAAACAAGAATGTCAAAGTAAGTCGATCAATAAATATTCACAGAATGTCAACAATAAAATTTAAGTAATAACAAAAATGATAAATGTCAGAAGGTAGAAATACAAATATTTACATAGAAGATAAATAATGGCAATTATAAAATTTTACATTAATACATGAATGTCAAAGCAATTAATAAATCAAAAACTATTTCTAAAATGTCAACAATAAAATCTAAGGAAGAACATAAATCAATGTTAAATGTCAATAAAAAGTATATAGAATAATGTCAACTGATTACAATGTCAATTGGATAAATACCAAATAAATACAGGAAGGTCAAAACAGATACGATGACCTAATGCTTGTTATCTGAAGGAGGGATTAT
Organism: Noctua janthe; assembly: GCA_910589295.1. Classification (NCBI taxonomy): domain Eukaryota; kingdom Metazoa; phylum Arthropoda; class Insecta; order Lepidoptera; family Noctuidae; genus Noctua; species Noctua janthe. The sequence continues at coordinate 1,459,025 of OU342556.1, read as the reverse complement.
AGAACTGTCATCCAAATAGTCCTTTAGCGAGTAGTAACATTTATTGATTAAAATTTTCAGAAGTACGCTTTTGAATTCGTCCAGATTTAACGATTTTAGTGTCTCAGGCAGCTTGTTAAATATTTTTGTGGCCATACAGAAAGTGCTTTTATTCAGCTAGCTATTCCGGTAATTTTAATTTTAAAAGATACTATGATATAAACGCTCTAAATAACGTTCTATCCCAAAATATATGGAATACCCACATATTACATTTGAACATAAGATCACTTCGGAAACATTTTAGCGAGTTATTAATATTACTTGATTAAAATAAATATAACATAGACATCTTAATATTAAGCGAAATAAATATAAAAAAGGAAGAACTTCCACTTTATCAAATAGTAGGATATAATACATTTATACATACTAGAGAAACGAGCAGAGGAGGAGGAATATTATTATACGCCAAGAACGGATTAAATTTCGAAGCTAAAATAGTAAACACAGAAGCAGTAGAAACACTTCATGGTGAATTAAAGCACGGGAAAAATAATACACATGAAGTCGCGATATATAGACCACCTGCCAAAAATAAATGGATATTCATTCAGCAATTAAAGACTCTAGTAAAAACCGTACCAGCATCTCACAATGTTATAGTGATTGGTGATACCAATATGAACATACTAAGCGAGATGGTTAATGCAACTGTAACAAGGTATAAAAACGCCCTGTGTGCATTTGGCTTGATGTGTGTAATACCAGCGAAGAGGTAACGAGCGAGGCGATTGCGGACGGTCGCTTGAGGTATCGTGCTTGGATCATATCTGAGTGCGAGCGGGACGGAGCGAACATGACGCGTGCGCGTATGTGCTTGAATCGAATCGCCGATCATCATGGAATCGGATTATTATATTGTTGAACTTATGTGTGAGTGGAAGCAAATCCACGTTTGATAGAACAGGCAGAAGAAGATCATGTATGGCCATATTAATTGTCTTCTGTTTACGAAATCCCTTTTGTTCTTTAACTAATATGTTAGACTTCTCAAGGTGTGTTTATAGGGATTTATAAATTACTCCAGGCCTCTTGCTTGAGCTCTGAGAAAAACATTTCCACATTCCCTGTAGCACATCACCATGTTCTGGTACTCCTCGTATACCTTTAGTTCGGCATTGTTACAATTGTTTCGCGACCGATCGTTTGTTAGCATATAGTACGTGTGACGCGTGCGGTGCGTGACACGTACCGAGCGGTACTGAAGAGGCGCGGGGGGGAGGAGCGCGGTAAGCCGCGCGCGCTCCTTTGGTGCCGCGCGCCGCCCGCATCAATGATAGTAGGTACATACCATGTAGTAAACTCGCGTAATGGATGTTGCAATATAAGGAACAAGTATTTATTTTGTGGGTCAAGTCATTTTAATTTATTTATTTTTTATAAAAATATACTTAGATAATTTTTTTTTTGCCCTTAAATTGGCTTCGTTATAGCCGTTAGATGATTCTCTGAAAATATTTCGTGTATGAATAGTTAGACCTTATATATTGAACGGCTTCTTTTATAACTTTAGTGCAAATTCCGTCATAGCCATTATGGTAAATTATGTTTTGCGCTATAGTTGGTTCCATAAATAAAGAACTGGAGGTGTTGGATTGTATGGTAATATCTGGCATTGTCTTATTTTTAGGTTCGGGAACTTGGTCAACATAAAAATTGTTAAAAGACTGCTATTTCTGACGGGTTTGTTATTTGCTTTGAGCCTGTTCGTATTTTTGCTATTGGCTCTTTAGGAAAGAAGGTTTTTGAATTGTTAATAACTGTCTATTCCGCTTTTGATTTATTTTGGGAGGACTTAATGTTATAGTTATTTTGTGATTTTTGTGTTAATGATATATTTTTTTTAAATCTAGCTGAGTATATTTTGAATGTGTTTTTATTCTTTGAGGTAGGGTTTTTTCTGCATTGCCATAGCAGTTGCCGTTTCTTTTTACTGCTTTGCCTTATTCCGTTAGAGACCCATTTAGCTTTGTTCCTAATCGATATTGTTCTTATTTCATAAGGAAAGCAGAGATTGTAAAAACATTGAGATGGGTCTAGAAAATGATTGCAGCCCTCGTTAACAGCACTGGTGCTATAAATGTCTGAAAAGGTGAGACATTATTTTAAAAACAACAACAACAAATTATCGTATTTTTTTTCTAAACTAGATTGGGACACAATACAATAATAATAATGTTGTGTTCTGTCAATTCTACGTTAGTTAGAGAATATTTACTTATATTAGCACCTTATATTTATGGTTAGTCCTAGTTAAAATGCATGCGCCACCTCTTCTACATCCTCTGGAGAAACTTATTGCTAGAATGTAGTTTGGTATGTTTAATAGTTCTTCCTGTTCAAGTGTCATAAAATGTTCAGTTATTCACACAGTAACGATCCTTTTTCCATTACTCTCTAGTTCTTCCAAATAAACATTAAGGATATCAACTTTGTTTAGGAGTCCAGCAATATTTTGATGTAGGATGATAGGATTATTGTACACGAAAAAAGTTAGAAGTTTCCTTTAGATTTGCATTTGCACTATTGATTTGCATTTGCACTTGTGTATTGTTGCTGTTTACCTGCCTATTCGTTTGACAATAAAAATTCAGATCAATCAAAATAATACTCATAATATTGTCATATTATGTTCCTCATTCCGTACTTATTGATTCTGCCCGTAGTGTAGGAGAACATTTCATGTGTTAGGTTACGATTGCTGTCGAAGATGTACGCGTACTTATGATGTTCGTTGTCTAAATGAAGCAGGTTGTTAAACATTTCAACTTTGAAGTTGTATATTAGTGATTCTGTTTTATATGTAGGAAGACAGATCACAATGTTGGTGTGTGACACTTTTTGCAAGGATTCATTTAACATATTAATTACGTCTATAAAATTGTTATCATATGTGTTTATATCCTCTTCTCCTATGAAAAGTAAACAGTAATCGTCTACGGTAAAGTCTTTTAGTTTTTGTTCGATACCGCTTATAGGACGTATTATGGCACATTTGGGCATTATATAATGACAGTAGTGAAAATATTCAGAACAAACTTCCTCAACTAAAGGTTTGGATCCCTTGATTTTGCTACAGCTCAGGATACATAGTTTGTTCTTTTGCGTAGGCTTCGATACTAAATTTGCTGATGCTATAGAGGTATGCATATCTTTCGATTTATTTGGTGTCTGAGTATGGCTATAAGTACTTGTAGTTTGTGTCTCTTTATTTTGTTTAATGGTTGCGCACTCAAGACGATGTGGTTGTTGCTCATGTTCCTTAATGAGACTATTTTTGGTGTGCTTATTCGGTGCAAAGTTTTGTTTTTGCATGTCAGAGTTGCACTTTTTTTCTCAGGAGTCGAGCATATTTTCTTAAATATGTTAACAGTCTTAATCATATTTTGTAAATCTGATTTGAGACGAAAGTTCTCAGTATTTAAATCTTCTATTTCTTTATGTGCGCTTAATAATCGGTTCTTAAGTATTTTGTTTTTTTCAGTTAACTCACGAACGTCGTCAATTGCATCATGGAAGCTGTCAGGAATACTCATCTTTGTTGTGTCAACTATAGTTTTCTCGCTGTTATTGGTCATATGTTTAGTTAAGTCAGTTAGCGAGCTTGATCTACAAGGTTTACGGTATGTTATGTTATTCGAGTTCATCTTTACTCGAAGCTATCGTAGCGCCCTCTAGTGTGAAATTATCGAAGGAATTATAATTCAAATTAGTCGGTAATTTGAAATGCGATCTCTATTCGTTACTTTGTGTGATAGTATAGAATTTTAGAATTCACAAAAAGAGCCGTTGCTTTTGCGGGGCTCGAAACAGCGATCATTCGATTAGCGTCAATATGTAGACTCTTATGCCGCCAATACAAGTGAACTTAAGATATAGTGTTGAAATTGAGTATCGCATTGATTAGATCCAATATTTGAACGAAACAAAAATGACTCATTCGATTAGAATTTTTTCACTGTCAAACACTGGTCACTTTGTTTTTGTGACTTCAAGTTTTTATGGATTCCGCACTTGTTATTAAGTCTCACTGTTTTAGATGTCACTTCACTGGATTTTCATATATTGTTTATTGTTTTTTTATGGTTTTCATGTTTTTATTGTTTTATGAGTTTTGATCTTATCTTCACAGTTTGTGTATAACACTCGTAGATAACACTGTTATTAAGTAATTAGTCACTGTTTTATCGTTTGACTTATTTTTGTTCACTTCTGTACACTAATAGTATTTTAAAAAGATACTTTACACAGAGCGCTTTTTTCTCGCGTTAGAATAGATGCAGCGCCCCCTAAACATTTTATTTTTCAAATGAATGGTCAGTAAAAATCATTTATACAGGTTGTTTGGTGCATCGTTTGCCAAATTGAATTGTCCGAATGGAGAGGTCATTTGCTATTTACTCAGGCCCAAGAACTCACTCTTGGCCACACCGGTTTTACTTTTCCGTTTTTCAAATTTTTATTTAAAAAAATCACAAACAGCATTAAAGCTTAAATTAAAAAAAAAGGTATTAGTATAATCCTTAAATTACATTTTAATTTTTATACGTATGGTTCTATTAAATTGAAATCTACTCGTTAGTAACATCTAGTTTTTTTTTAATAACTCACAAAGGCTTTGGAAGAAAAAAAAAATTACTTTAAATTGCTATAAAAAAAAAACTGAAAGCGATCGAGATCTTCGAATTATTTTAAAAAGTTCTCTAGTCTGTCTTCTTTCCAACAGTATGCCATATGCTAAAAAGATCTTTTAATAACTTTGCTAATTCGTTAAATTTGTGTATTGGGACGCACCATCAAGCTACTCCATATTCAGGATAAAACACTAGTTTTCGCATAAATAACATGCTGTAAGTAGGTAGATACTGTTATCTCACTCTTACTCAGTCTCTATCTCTTTCTTACATAGGGTTCTAACTTTCCTCGAACTTGAAATAAAAAATAAAATGAAAAATAATAATTTATTTAATCTATACTAATATTATAAAGCTGAAGAGTTTGTTTGTGTGTTTGTTTGTTGAACGTGCTAATCTCATGAACTACTGGTTCGAATTGAAAATTTCTTTTAGTGTTGGATAGCCCATTCTTTGCATGTCCAGTCTTGCCCAGTCTTTGCATGTATCACTATGTAAGATACATGCAAATACATCTATTGAACAAAAATGATACTAATGAATAAAAATGTGGTCACAAGATAACTTTTAAAACGACTGACCGGCTTTTTTTAAAAAGTTATGATAGCAAAAAGGTACTCTAAATGACGCCACGGAAGTTGAAACTAGGAATGATTTAGTCCAACGCATTGAGGCGGCCTTCATGACCATCAAAGCAGAAATACGTTTACGCACCACTACAGTCGAGATAAGACGAATATGTCGCACGTGCATACTCAATAGTTGCGGAGAATTTGAACAAGATTTGTAATTAGATATTTATTAAATAAATTATTATTTTTCATTTTCTTTTTCATTTCATGTTCGAGGAAAGTTAGAATCCTATGTAAGAAAGAGATAAGAGACTGCGTAAGAGTGAGATAACAGTATCTATCTACTTACAGCAAGTTATTTATGCGAAAACTAGTGTTTTATCCTGAATATGGAGTAGCTTGATAGTGCGTCCCAATACACAAATTTAACGAAATAGCGAAGTTATTAAAAGATTTTTTTAGCATATTGCATACCGTTGGAAAGAAGACAGACTAGAAAACTTTTTAAAAGAATTCAAAGATCTCGCTCGCTTTCAGTTTTTTTATACTAATTTAAAGTTTAGTTTTAAGTTTATTTTTTCTTCTTACAAAGCCTTATTTATTTATTTATTTATTTATGTACCCACAAAATACTCAACAAGACATAACATTAAGATAGAAGAGCACAAAGGTACTGCTTATTTCATGCGAAATCTCTTCCAGCAGACCTGCGAGAGGAAAGTAGGATTAGAAATGTAGACACAGTGTGTAGAAAAGACAAAACAGGAAAATTGAAATTGGAACTTAAAACAAAGTTATACTTATATAAAATAAACATACATACAAATATACACATATAAAATAAATACTTGTACTGTAAATATTTATACCTATAATATATATCCAGAATATCACAGTATAGAGGAGAGGTAATGTTCTTTGACTAGCTTTTTGAACAGAAATAAAGTTTTAGAGTCACGAATGTTAGGCGGAAGTGAGTTCCACAAACGTACTGCGTGAACAGAGAAGTAGTTAGAATAGAATTCAGTTTTATGGGATGGGAAATTAAGATGATGCCTGAGGTGGGATCTACACAGAGCATCAGAAGGACGGGTAAACGAAAAACGATCTCGCATGTAGCTGGGATATGCAGGGTTATAGAGAATGTTGTAGAGGAGACATAATATTCTAGTGTTCCTGCGAAGACGGATAGGGAGCCACTTGAGTTCCTTACGGAAATGAGAAACATGGTCATATTTCCTCAGGTCGAACACAAAACGAATGCAAAGATTTTGCAGACGCTCCAGCCTATTCAACAGCTCCTCAGTGGCATCCAAATAGCAGGCATCAGCGTAATCAATGATCGGCTGAATCAGAGTTTGAGCTAGGGAAATTTTGGTTTTAAAAGGCAAGAAGCTCTGTAATTTAAGCGAGTGGAAAGAAAAGTGCACCTTACGACTAACCTCATTCACCTGAGCTCGCCAAGAAAGATTGCTGTCTAATAAGACACCAAGGTCCTTAGCAGTTTCAGCATAGGCAATGGTCGTGCAGCCCAGAGATAATGGAGTCAAAGATAACAAGTCAATTGCAGTGCGATAGTATCTGCTGCCTATGATCATGGCCTGCGACTTAGTAGGGTTAATCTGTAAGCCGTACGACTTAGCCCATTGGTATATACTTTCCAGGTCATGATTCATGGCAATGATTGCTGATTCCGCATCAGCCAGCAAGAAATGTTGATATAGTTGCAAATCGTCCGCGTAGAGATGGAAGCTGGAAATGATAATTTTAGTAACAGTATTAACGAAGATAGAGAAAAGAAGAGGAGAGAGAACGCCGCCCTGAGGAACACCAGCAGTAAGATCACACCAATCAGAGTAAATCTCTTCTTGGCGAACACACTGAGAGCGACCCCGAAGATACGAGTCAAACCAGGCTAACGTAGAGGCAGAAAAGTTAAAAGATTGAAGGATCCCAAGAAGGATGTCGAAATCCACTGAGTTGAACGCGCAACTAAAGTCAAGTAACACTAAAACAGTCAGAGATTTATTGTCCATAGCCCAGCGGATATCGTCAGTAACCTTCAGGAGTGCAGTAACAGTACTGTGCCCAGTACGGAAGCCAGATTGGAAAGGGGAAATAAGGGCATTAACTGATAGATATCTGGAAAGTTGACCATGAACAATGTGTTCGAGAACTTTGGAGTGGAAAGGAAGAATGGAAATGGGTCTAAAGTGGGATAAGGAAGAAGGATTGCTAATTTTTGGAAGTGGTATTATGTGAGCCTGTTTCCAGGCTGACGGAAATATACCAGAGAATAAAGAAAAATTAACAATATGAGTAAGGATGGGGAGAAGCTCTGAAATAATGGGTTTTCATTCTCGAATACAAATTATCATGGCCCGCAGCAGAGGAGGAAATAGAGAGAAGGGATTTTTTGACATCGTCTTCAGAGACAGGACTGAAATTAAACAGTGTACAATGTGGTAACGGCACGTTAGAGGGCTCAAACAAAGTTGAAGCTTTAACGCTTGGGTCGAGAGAAACAGGTGGTAAAGAAAAGTGCCTGTTAAGAGCGCACAAGTCGACATCTTTACAGGTACTCGTGGGAGATTTGCCGATACCCACAGACTTTAAAAATTTCCAGACATCAGAGGAGTTACGATTAACGAGAGATTCGTGGAAAAAGCGTCTCTTGGCATCTCGACACAGACGATTGCAGCGGTTACGGAGAGCTTTAAAGTGAGTGAGATTAAGTTCCGTGGGTCTGCGCCTATACCTACTCTTAGCCTTATCCTTACAAGCAATAGCATTTTTAATTTCAGGAGTCATCCACGGAGCAGGATTATGCTTAATTTTAATACGCCGACGAGGAGCATGTTTATCATAAAGGTCTAATATAATGGCATTGAAATTGTTCACTTTGTCATCGATACATTTGCTTTCGATAACATGAGTCCAATCGACATCACCCGCATCGCGTTTCAAAGCCTCCAGGTTTATGCTGTTGAAACTACGAAGAAAACAGAAACGAGGCTTAAGTTTCGGAGGTCGGATACGATAAGAAAGGTAAACGAGGTCATGATACGAAAAGGTTCCAGGCAGCTGCCCAAACTCAGCAACATTGTTAGGTGAAGATACGATCATTAGGTCAAGAAGTTAAGGCGTGCAATTTGGGAAGTTATGGGTCGCAGAAAGAGGAAGAATTTCAAGATTAAAAGAGGATAGAAGGGAACGGAGTTTCTGTGAACGTGAATCATTTTTAATTAAGCATGTATTAAAATCACCCATTATAATGACGTGCTCGCATGATGGGCAAAGATTATTAAGTGAGGATTCTAAGGAGTCAAAATAGTTAACGTAAAGGTTTGGAGAATAAAATACGGCAAGCAAAACATTTGTATGATTTAAGGTGATCTCCAGAAACAGTGATTCAGCCGACCCTGAGTACTGAGATGGAGACGAACTATTTTGTGCGGTATATCGGCGCGTATGTAAACGGCGACACCACCACCACCCTTGCCAATCCTGTCATTTCTGACCAGAACAAAACCAGGAAGTTCGTAGTGCGTAGAAAGGAGAGAGGGCTTAAGAAAGGTCTCAGATATTAGGAGTGCATCTAGATGTACACTTTTTTTTTAATAACTCAATAAATTATCAAAAAAAAAAATATATATATTTTTCTGCTGGTCAAGCAGTCGTCGTGCATAGGGAATATTGTCTAGATTGTCGTACCGTAACCCGATAAATTGCTTACCAGAACCAGAAGCTTAAACATTGTCTGTGTTTGCTTCTCAAGCAGATAGTTGAAAGTTGATAGTACTGCCAAACGAACGGTTGTTAACTATATTTATAGAAGCCCAAACAAATAAGTGTTAAATTAATTCGTCACTTTCGTTCATTTTCTATGTAAATTAATCATTTATGCTCATAAATTGGCAGTTCCCGTAACAATCGCAAATCAATGGATGCATGTCAAAATTTATTATAATTGTTTAATAACCAGACCTCAGGTAAATGTTGTTTAAATTCCGGTAAATGTGGCGTTCCTACATAATATATCAAATAACTAATCGAACAAATGAAAACTTTACACCGTCATTTGAAGTACTTCGGGTAGTTGATGTGTGAGGTGAGTGACCAACGATAACTGAGATCAGAACATCGCATGTCTTCTGAAAAACTGTGAGCATCAATGATAAATTTTCAATTTCCAACGGTATGCAATATGCTAAAAAATATTTTAACAACTTCGCTAATTCTTTAAATTTGTGTATTAGGACGCACCACCAAGCTACTCCATATTCAGGAAAAACACTAGTTTTCACATAAATAACATGCTGTAAGTAGGTAGATACTGTTATCTCACTCTTACGCATTCTCTTATCTCTTTCTTGCATAGGGTTCTAACTTTCCTCGAACTTGAAATGAAAAAGAAAATGAAAAATAATAATTTATTTAATAAATATCTAATTACAAATCTTTTTCAATTTCTCCGCCACTATTGAATATGCACGTGTGACATATTCGTCTTATCTCGACTGTAGTGGTAAGATCTCGATCGCTTTTAGTTTTTTTTTATAGAAATTTAAATTTGAGTTTTAAGTTTATTTTTTCTTCTTCCATAAACCATACAACAGTACGTATAAAAATTAAAATGTAATTTAAGGATTATACTAATAACTTTATTTTAAATTTAAGCTTTAATGCTTAGTTTTTGGAAATTTTTCAAAATAAAAATTAGAAAAACCGAATAAAAAAACCGGTGTGGCGAAAAAGAGTGAGTTCTTGGGCCTGAAGAGAGCAAACTATGCACCAAATACACTGTATAAATGATTTTTTACTGACCATTCATTTGGAAAATAAAACACTTAAAATTATGTTTATAACCTTGGCATAGTGAGAAAGCTTCGCATTTGGCATGCATAAATTGATTTACGCTTATAACTCTAACATAATTAACCTTCCTGTACTCGCGCTTTGGTCTGTGAGACCGATAAAACAGTCTTTCGTGTTTTTTTCTGCTACAATCAATGATGGCATTTTGTACTTTCTGTTAGCTGCATGATTAGTTGCTACGATAATTTCAGGACTAGAAGTGTATTAGTGCGAATAGCACATATAGCCGTATTAGGCAGATATCGGTCTGTGAGACCGACGCTGGTCCGAGGTGTTACAAAAATTGTCTTCCGTGATTTTGTACTAAAACTTAAATTAGATTACTTATGTCTCAAATATTTTTTGTGAATTATCCCAAGAGACTGGCGGCGTTGCCACGTTGTATGGCAACACTTAGCCTCTGGTGAAAGTAAAAGCCAGCCCTAGGGTCACGGGAAGCGTCAACTAGGCGTTTCGAAATTTCCTTAAACAGGCTATGAGCACTCGGACCCCACGACCCCAGAGTTTCAACCCCAAACGGCTCGAAAATATAGTTACCACAAATGTTTCTATATTTACGCCGCTTGAGGTTCTCTGCAGCCGCAGCGACAGCGCCCGCACAGCACGACGAGCTTGGAAGATGTGATGGCGCAAGAGTATCGACGCATGTCGCGTCCCATACTAAAGGCCTACCCATCTTCCAAGGAAACCACGACATGCCGTCCGGTCTCTTTTTTATTTATTTATTTATTTAAATGCCTTAAACTATCATTACAGGTATATAACCTTATGCAATAGTCAAGTCACACAAAACAATATTTAAGTAAAAGCACAACACATCTCATTGTTTGTAACACAGTGTAAACAAAAGTGTAGTATCTAAATTAGATGGTAAAATGAAATGCCTGGCTATGTTCTTAGATCTTTCTAAGGCTTTCGACACTGTGTCCGTTCCTCACCTCTTATCTAAGCCGGAAGCTGCGGGTATTCGCGGACATACCTAATAAAAAATACGCCGTAGGTATATTGTTAGATTTCACCAAAGCTTACGACAAAGTACAATATGACATTTTACTAAATAAATTACATGGCATAGGGATCCGCGGAAAAACTCACGAATGGTTTAAATCCTATTTAACAAATAGAGAACACCAGGTTGAAATAGATTTTATAATGAAAGTACCAAAGAAATACAAAATATTCGGTCTGACTGTACAACAATTAACGCATCTATTCTCCAAGGGAGTGTAGTTGGATGCCTTCTATTTCTTATTTACATAAATGACCTTCCGAAAACCATAGAAGGGCCATGTGTCTTGTTTGCTGACGATATTTCGCTTCTTACTTCATGCCGTAACAATGTTGGCTTGAGCGAGAACCTAACCACTACATTAAATAAAACCATAACTTGGATGAATAACCATAACCTCGAAATCAATTTCTCTAAAACAAAAATAATGTCCTTCCACCCCGTCAAAAAACTCCATTACAAATAAACTTCACCTACAACGGCACTACAATAGAAGTCGTTCAAGAATTTACTCTACTTGGCCTGTCCATAGATTAATTGGAAATCTCACATTCAAAAGATTAGATCTAAACTATCCAAATTTGTATACGCCCTTGGTGAAGTCAAAAAGACTACCAACCTTAAAACCGCACTTGTTACCTATTATGCCTATGCATTTGCGTGGCTCAGTTACGGCGTGATATTGTGGGGAAACAGCACAGACGCACCGACACTTTTCACACTACAGAAAAGACTAATAAGAATATTAGTAAATATAGACGATACCGACAGCTGTAAACCTCATTTTCAAGAACATAAAATATTAACCCTCCCCTGCCTATACATTCTATATAATTTGCAAATTTGTTCGAAAATACCCACACTTTTACACTACACGAGAAAGCATACAGTCAAGATACACATTACGCCATAAAAATAGACTAAACATACCAAGCTCTAAGCTAAAAATGCACTCAACAAGTACCCTAGTCATGTCAATGAAGGTTTATAATAAATTACCGGAAATTATTAAAAATGTACAAAAATTTAATCCATTCATAAATAAATTACAACAATTTTCATTATATAAATGCTATTATACAATTAATGAATACGAGTATCTAAATGACAAATTTTAAATTAATAATTATGATTCACTAATTGTTACTTTGTATGCCAACTAATTAATAGTAAAATAAAAGACCTCTTCTTCTCTCCTACCTTGCTGTGCCCTTACAGGGTCCATATTTATGTACCTAGCTTTAAGCCCTTTGTAATGTGGCGAGTAGGCAAGTCAACTCGCACACTAGAACGCAGCACCAAAAATCACGCCACCTTTTAAGCCCCGCCTCTGTGGTAAGGATCTCAACTAGGTGTGCGTAGCGAGGCACACACTCGGACGATCGGCGCCCGCGATTCCTTTGTCTCGGATGTCGACGCACACACGGAGGCCGTTCACGACGACGTTGACGTAGTTTGTTTACTTGGGAGTATAAATGTTGGTGTCTTGATGGGACTGATACTCATTTCTGCTTTGTTCGCCCGCTTATACAATTGTTATTTTGCTTAAATTATAAGTTCATATTATCAAGCTTATTCGCCTTTTACTATCGGTCATCTGCACCCCGACAAGTACCTACCTACCTGCTTACCAACTTGCTAGTGCTCGCACAGTAAGTGGCCCGGTTAGCGTTCACCATCACCCCACGCACGGCCACTTCAGTAACATCTTTTTTACAATATGGAATGCAAAATAAATGAAATGAAATGAAATGAATACCTTAAAAATTTTCCATGATTACCTTTGTGATAGAACTCAATGCGTCAAAATAAATGATGTTATTAGTGACACCATTTCATTGAGTTTTGGCGTTCCCTAGGGCTCAATCTTGGGTCCAACCCTATTTCTTATCTATATTAACAACTTATGCAAAATTTCTCTAATGAATTGTTCAATTTTCACTTACGCAGATGATACGGCTCTATTAATTCATGGTAGTGACTGGGAACTTGGAACTTGCTCTAAACTCAGTGATGAAATGGCTGTCAAGTAATATCTTAACCTTAAATTTAAATAAAACGGTATACTTACCTTTCTCCTTACTATCCACCAACCTCCCTCCTCAGGATTCAATGGTGCTCAGAGCTCATACCTGTTCCATCCGTCTTTCTTCTGAACAATGTGGTTGTCCTCAACTCAAAAGGTGTGAGTCTGTCAAGTATCTCGGAGTCTACGTAGATAGTTCTCTGAGCTGGAAACCTCACCTTAGTAATCTCATATCGAGAGTCTGCAAGTGTATATTTATTTTAAAAAAGCTAAGACTTTCCGCGGACAGACTTACGGTTAAAACTGTTTATTATGCCCTGTGTCAAAGCATAATAAACTACTGCATCACAGTGTGGGGTGGGACTCGCAAGACAATCCTCCTGCCTCTGGAACGAGCACAGAGAGCTGTTCTCAAGGTTATGACCTCGAAGCCTTTTAGGTATCCCACCACGGCTCTCTACACCGAATGTCAGGTTCTCACAGACAGCTCTTTGTCCTTAGTACTATTTTGCGCAAGCATCCCTTTGTGGTATACGATCCGAATGCTACCAAAAAGCGTAGACACTTCGAAGTATGCTCAACTCACGGATGTAGAACGGCCCTTGCTCAGCGTCATTTTGGTATACTGTCAAACCATTTATATAATAAAATTTATAAACTTTGCTTCATTGCTCCCATGTGTCTAAATGGATGCAAAACCAGGGTCACGAAGTGGCTTTTGACAGTGTCTTACAAAAAAAACTGAAGATTTACTACAAATATCGATTGCTTGTACTAATGTAGTTAATAAAGTAATATGTTTGTTTATTATTATATTTATACAGACTAACAAAAACACAAGTTTTCACCATATCTATCTCTCCCTCACACACATATACACACCCACACATATACACAGCCACACAGAGGTATGTAAATAGGCCATATCTTGGTTGCATTAGCTATTTATTAAATATTATTGTAATTTAATGATGATAAACTATGTTCGATTTGTTCGACTTATAAGTAATGTTACATGTTCAAACCATAGGCGAGGACGCTGGCACCCTAAACACAAGTTAAATCTTACATTGGGTGCCAGAGCCCATCGAAACCACTCTTTTCCCTAGCTGTAACACTGCATAGTGCTTAGATAAGTGTTTCTTGTACAATTATTTAAGGTAATAAAATACTTTTTTTTTTTTTTTTAAGTACTTTTGCGAATTCGCCCCAGTGACATGTAAATATATTTATTGCGACCTAAATGTAATTGATGGTGCGAATTGCTCGAGTCAGAGCGGTTTTGGCCAGCAAATTTGTCCCAGCTGAAGGAACGACCAGCAGCGGCGGGGGCCGTCGCCTCCACACATAACGGTCGGGAACGCACAAGTGCAACCGCTGCAAAACTATCGGGTTGTGTTCTATGCCTCGGAGCAGTCTCTCCATGTACGACACTAGTGTAAATTCCCGTCGCACCCCGAGTTGATTGTACCCCACCATACCCAGTACAAATAGTGTGGGGTACATCAAAGGGTAAAATGGGTATAGCCCATAAAGTTTTCTGTGTAGGTGGCGCGTGAACTTGTTTTGGACTCGCTCCAACATCAATGAGTACTTGGCCTCATGTGGAGCCCATATGACAGCACTATGTTCCAGATGACTCCTGACTAATGCGTCATACAGAACTCTGATGGCCGTAATACTGTTAAAGTCTCGCGTCTGCCTCATAACAAACCCTAAGAACGCCTTTTTGCAGATCTTAGTTATATGAACGCAAAACGTCAGTTCAGGAGTGAGAACAACCCCTAAATCCCGTACCTGCGTGACCCGTTGCATCGGTACTGCATCCACTTCGTACTCGTAGAGTAGAGGTGCTCGCGCTCGGGTGAAACTTATCACCGAGCACTTGGATACGTTATAGTAGAGCCTGTTCTCATGACTACATTTCACGATCCTATCAATGTCCTCCTGCAAACGTCTGCAATCAGACTCCGTCCTGACCTCAAACAGCAACTTGAGGTTATTTGCAAATAACAAACAAGATCCATTTTTGATGACTTCTGGTAAATTGTTTATCATTATTATAAATTCCAGAGGCCCCATGCTGCCTTGACTCACCCCGGACCAGGTGTAATACGGATCGGATTCGCAGCCGTTGTAGTCAACGTATTACTGTCTGTCATGCATATAGCTGGCTAAGAACTGCAATAGATGTGGTGTGCAACCCATGCTAACTTACGTATTAATATGTCATTATCGACGGTGTCGAACGCTTTCTTGTAGTCAAAATAAGCAGTGTCAACCTGCACACCAGCATCCACCGCTGGCACTACCTGTGACATGAAGTTAAGGAGATTATTGGCAGTGCTACGCCCAGGCCAGAACCCGTACTTCGCATCCGATAGCTTAGCGCGGACCTGCTCCTGCATGCTGCGCTGGATGGCGGACTCGAAAACCTTGGCCGGCGTCGACAACACGGCCACCGGTCTATATCCACTGATGTCCGATCCTCCCTTACCTTTGGGGACCGGAATGACACGTGTTATCTTCCATCAAGTTGGAAACGTTGCTGATTGGAGACATGCATTCAATAATTATTATAGTCCAGAGGTTCCGCTAATACCAAAACAACGATCAAACAACACTCCCCGAATAGGAAAGCTGGTATTTCATCCGGACCTGCTGTACGCTTCAGTTTTAGGCGCTCGACTGCCTCTATAACGTCCTTAAGATTCAGCGAGCCTAGTTGCACGTGCGACCCACTCATGGCCCCCGCCGCCTTCGCCGCGGCCGTCTGTGGGTCAAGTTGTGGTGGCTCCCTAGCGTATACCAACTCGAAAAACATAGCAAATTGCTTGGCACATTCAAAATCCGTTAGGTATTGACCATCCTTAATAACAGTTTGTCGGTTCGCTGTGCTTGTTTTAAATAGATCGTATATATTGCCAGAATGACTTTGGATCTTTCGCAAACTGACGTTGTATTTTAGCTAGATGTCGTTTGTGTGCAGTGTGATTATTGTTTTTAATGAGTGCCTGGTATTTAGAATACTCACTGTAAACAGTTAAATCTTTTGTTTCCTTAAACGTCTTGTGAAGTCTAGCTTTGGTTTTTAGATCTTGTATTATTTCTCTCGTGTACCAATTAGGGTAAGTGTGCCGTGATTTCATACTACGATTTGTCCTTTTTTCTAAAATGCTGTTTATTTTACTGTAAAAGAAGTTTAATATATCTTCCAAGTCGTGCATCTCGTACATATTACTACACTCCGTTGCAATTAACAAAGAATAAAGCAACCGATAATTTTCCTTATAAAAGTTCCATTGCGGTCTATTACTGAGTGCGCGTGCACCAGCGCGCGAGTTGGTATCGGTGGCGGATACGGCCGCGGTCGACGAGGTAGCGGGATTAATGTCGGCAGTACGGAGGGCGCGCGCGGGCTCTAGGCTTACGCTCACTTCGAGCGGCGGGTGATGCACATCGACAGGCACGAGTGGCACGTCCGCCGCAACTACTGACACCTTCCCTCCAAATCCTGAACTCAACACCAAATCTAATTGACGACCTAAACAGTTGGTTACATTATTACTTTGAGTGAATTCGCAAAAGGACAAGAAACATTCATAATAGTTAGTCACATTTGTAGGACACGAATGTAAATTAAAATCACCTAACACAATAATTTGTTTAAATTTAGTACACAATTTTTCTATTACTGCAAACAGTATCATGTAATCAATTTCAGAACTACCCGGGGGAACATAAATAACAGAACACAGAAATAAAAATCTACTATATAATGTAGCGTCGCACAAACCATTTCGAAAATGCAGGTATCTATCGATACATCGGGCACAAGTAGCCTCCGCAGCTCGAACCGGTGTGTGGCCACGAGAAACGCGCCTCCCTGTTTTCGTCCATCCACTCGATCGCTACGAAGTATGGGACAATTTCAGAATCTTGAATGGAGTCATTGCAACCCGATTCAGTAATTGTAAACAAATCCGAATTTAATGAATTTATGTTATTTCTAAAATTGTCCAACGTAGTTCGGAGCCCTCTAACATTCTGGTAAAAAAAATTAATGGTACTACTTTGATGTCTTTTTGGTATGGTTCCGAAACCAGATCCACTCGTTTATGGGCGATATTTCCGTTTGGTTCAATTTATCAAACCACTGCTCTGGCACTCCAATTACAAACGACGTGTAATCTCGCTCGGTTTTATGCTTTATTTTATCCACTTTTACATGTATATCCGCCCACAAACACATTTCACGTGATTAGTGATTGATTCGAGAGTGGTTTCTGGGTGTAATCGCCAAACATGCAAGTGTTTTTTCCGTTCCGTGGCTTGCAAAGCTTTCAACTCGGTATTTTTTCCCACTTTGACATCCTTTGGCTGCCTGTTAACTTTTTTATAGTGTACACTTACAGTCGTCCAACCAGATTGATCATCTTCCATTTCAACGTTACTTGCTTCTATATTGGTAATAGCCGAAGTCGTTGCCGGCAGCACAACAGATTTTGTGGCCCCACCTTTGTTTACCTTTTGCTGTTTGGTGTTGGTGCTTCGTATTTCTTGTAATGTAGGTGACTTCTTAGACATATCTTCGCTAGATTTGTTCTGTTGACTGACGACTTCTGCAAAAGTGGATGACTGCCCGACTATCTCCTCTGTAGTGTATTGAGTTAATTTGTCCTGGATCAATTTAGCATCAACTTTTTCTTCGACTACCCGGATTATTTTAACGATGTTATCTACATCGGCATTATCTACATTATTTTGTTTGACAAAATTGATCCAACAAGAGTGCTATTGTATTCACTCAGTTCTTCCAGCAGAACCGTATCAGTATAAAGACAACAAGCCTTGCCTCCCCTCTAACTATTTACGTAATTCGTTTGAGAGGTTGTGGTGGTGGGTACATTATTCCTTCGAACTGGAGTTTCGTTGTTCCCTCTCTTAGGATTTGAGCATAGCCGGGCATACCCATTTTTCCTTGTATGCTTGCGTCAATGCCTCAAACACGACCGTATCTATTTTAAAACAAGGCAAGTGGTATTGCTTTTTGCATTTAGCACTTGAACATTCCATATAAAAGGTTGTTATCTTTGCAAAACACGCGCCGCAATTGTTAGGAATTGTTGTTTTGCTACCCAAAATTCAAATCACAAGCGTAACTTCTGCACTAGGCGCCGTTCACTGTAGCGCGACAGAGACGAATTGTTTATTTTCGCAGCCCGTCTCTTCCCCTCGAGGTGAGGAAGAGCTACCTCCGCTTTGACGAACTGCGCGATCACAATATTATAGTTCACTCCACTTTAGTAATTATAACACTTTATTGTCAATACACATGACAGATCATAATTACATGTTATTTTATTATTAGTACTCCATAATTTGGGTAAAATAACGAAAAACACGTCTGTACTGATCGCTTGCGAGCGTAAATTACTTGCCATCGTCGCGTGCCAAGCAATGGGGTTCTAAAACTGCTGGACCGCCGATGGTGACAAGAGCTCGTCGGATGATGTTGTTTATGTTCGCGTGCCGTGCAAAATGGCCCGCACTTCGTCTGCATGACAGGCCATGGTGACCGAGGTTGTTGACGGCTTCACCACAGTGACAGCGATGAGGAGAACAGCAGGCAGCACCAAGGCGTAAAGAAGAAGCGAGGAGGAAGGTCGTGTCTTCGAACAATGTGCCTATGCTCGACGACGGCAGTGCGTGAAACCAAAGACCCAACTCCCACTTACCCACAGCCAGTAGGCGCGCACGCTCAGCAGTAGTAGCAGACGTGTTCAGTAGATTGTTCTGAACTACTCTGCAGAGCGGCTCGTCCCACCGTCTCTGGGAAAATGGATGGTCGGGTTCTTCAGTATTCGGGCTAGCGAGTTTCCAAGCATCGATAGCCTTATTTTGCCTTATTTTGAAGTGCCGTGCAGAAGCATGGCACTTCAAAATCAACCAGTGTATTCCTAGGCCAGGATATTCCTGATTAATTTCTTAGTGCCGTGGACCAAAGATATAAAGGCCGGTAAACTAATACTGGAAATTTTGCGGACGCCAAGTCCTCCCATGCGAATGGGAAGAGTAGCTTGTGCCTAAGTTCGGTCGTCCAAAGCCACATTTAAAATATATGATATAATATGTCTGATAATTTGATCCATTTTGTCCAAAAGGTGATTGTGCTTCCATAAAGGGGAAGCACGAAGGAAATATGTTAATTTTGGGTCGAAACAGCAGTAACGAATTATTGTGATGGCCGTATGTATATTAATTTGGAGCAATCTTTCCGAAACATCATTGAAATTTTGAATTCTCGATAAAATCGGGAAAAGAATTTTCAAAGTTCGGAGACCCAAGGAGACGAAGAGAGCTTTTTTCTACAATTTTGATGCCAGGGGCTATTGAGTTGAATTTTGAAAGAGTCAGTTGTCTGTCGGTACTGTCTGGTACATATATTTCGCATTTTGAGACGTTGAGGTCGAGGCCAATGGAATGAAGTTCATTTAAAAAAAAAATTAGATCTTTTAAAACGGAATCTACATCGCCTCCCAAGGTTACATCATCAAGATACCGAACGTTAAATATTGAATTTAGCTGTCGAACAATAGGGTGGATAGCTAAACTAAAAATCACTGGCCCGAGGAGGTCACCTTGTTGACAGCCAACAGCAGATTCCAAAAGGTTGTCACGATACAGTAATTTAGATGAGTGTCTGTAACATTGCCATCATCATCATCATCATCATTTCAGCCGAAAGACGTCCACTGCTGGACATAGGCCTCCCCCAAGTGTCGCCACATTGACCGATCCCGTGCGTCTCGCATCCAGCGGATCCCCGCAACTTTTACCAGGTCATTGGTCCACCTAGTGGGAGGCCTTCCAACGCAACGTCTTCCAGTTCGCGGTAGCCATTCCAGAACTTTCGGGCCCCATCGGCCATCCGTTCTGCGAGCAATATGCCCTGCCCACTGCCACTTAAGTTTGGCTATTCTTCGGGCTACGTCGGTAACCTTGGTTCTCTTACGGATTTCCTCATTTCTGATTTGATCACGCAAGGAAACTCCGAGCTTAGCCCTCTCCATCCTCCTCTCAGTCCTTTGGGTGACATTAAGCCTTCTGATGAGGCCCATTGTGAGCGACCACGTTTCGGTCCCGTATGTAATCACTAGCAACACACACTGGTCATAGAGTTTCGTCTTGAGACACTGCGGTAAGTTGGACGAGAAGATACCACGCAACTTCACGAACGCTGCCCAGCCGAGTTGGATTCGACGATTAACCTCTTTCTCGAAGTTAGAGATATCTAACTGGATCGATTGTCCCAGATAGACATAATCGTCTACAACTTCGAGTGTAGAGTCTCCGATCTTGATAGGAGTGGGTTCTACATGGGCATTCAACATGACTTTGGTTTTGTCCATGTTCATTTTAAGACCCACTCTTCCGGAAGCTCTACTGAGGTCATCGAGCATAGTACTGAGGTCCTCCATGGTCTCAGCCATGACCACTATATTGTCGGCAAACCGAAGGTGAGAGATGTACTCGCCATTGACGTTGATGCCTAGCCCTCTCCAGTCCAGAACCTTGAAGACATCCTCCAGTGCAGCGGTGAACAGTTTCGGAGATATGACGTCTCCCTGTCTCACACCTCGCTGCAGCCCAAGTCTTAATCGAATCGAAGGCTTTCTCGTAGTCCACAAACGCCAAACAGAGAGGCAGGTTATACTCTTCGGTCTTCTGTATAACCTGCCGCAGCGTATGTATGTAGTCTACGGTACTAAAGCCTTTTCGGAATCCGGCTTGTTCGGGAGGTTGAAAATCGTCAAATCTGCGTGCGAGACGATTCGTGATGACTCTTGAAAACAACTTGTAGACATGGCTTAGAAGTGAGATGGGCCTATAGTTCTTCAGCCGGGCATTGTCGCCCTTTTTGAAGAAGAGTACCACCACACCCCTGCACCATGCCTGCGGCGTTTTCCCCTCGAGTATGACGGAATCAAACAGCTTCTGAAGGGCCTTAAGTACTGGTTTTCTACCTGCCTTCAGGAGTTCGGCTGTAATTCCGTCATCACCCGGTGCCTTGTTGTTTTTTAGCTGTTTTAGAGCCATCCTAATCTCGTACAGGCTGAAAACCGGAATGTCTTCGGTATAGTGTCGGGTCAGTCTAGCTCTTGGGTCGTTAGCGAGATTTGCAACGGGTTTACTGGTTGAAGTGTACAACTGCCCATAAAAACTTTCGATCTCCCTCAGCAGCTCCGGTTTGGCGGATACGATCCTGCCATCGTCGGTCTTCGGTTTCGTGAGCTGGCTCTGCCCAATAGCCAGATCTCTTGAAAATACCTTGGAGCCTTTATTCAGCTTAATAGCGTCTTTAATACGCTCGGTATTAAAGCGGCGGAGGTCGCTCTTCAAGGATTTAGAGATCTGTCTATTGAGCTGCCGGTATTTCTACGCCTCGTCTGAAGACTGCAGGATCATCTCACGCTGCTCATCATCTTACGCCGCTCATCATCTCACGCCGTTCAAACACTGCCAAAGAAAACTATAAATTTGGGGTAAACCCTTTTTTAGTTTCTGTCAACAAGATGTCCCTATTCACTGAATTGAAGGCGTTCTTTATGTCAAACTTCAGGATGACCTCACCTTAGCCAGAATTTAGGTAGGTCGACAAAGCGTGTACGGCAGCCGCGCAGCCCCCTTTAGAGCGGTATCCAAGTTGCATGGCCTGAAATTTTTCCGAAACAGCTTTACCATAAAATTTACAGCAAATCTTGGCTGCCATACGACGGTAGGTAGTTCCCACGGCAATGGGACGAATGCCACCATCCTTTTTGCGCAGGGCACATGAATTGGCCCCGTACAGAACGTCGATGACGGACTCGTTCACCTTGCCGGAGAGCATAAGGTTGATCAGAGCCGTAGGCTCCTTCAAGAGCAACTCACCAGCTTTCCCGGCGCCTGAACGTATAAGGTCTTTTAGATTCTGAGGACTTAGGCCGTGGAGGCCGCCGGCGGAGCCGCTCCTGAAGGAGAAAACAACTCTCGACCTGTAATGGTGTCAGGCGGTAGGTGATTGCGCCGTGGCGCCTCTATAGCCACTCCTCAAAGAGGGGACTTATCGCCATTATGGTGGCGTGCCCTGTACGGGGTTGCGACAGTCGCTCTCTCCATGTCACCATGAGATCACGCCGGAGGTCTGTCCGCTGAGTGGTAATTTGCCGCGGCAGCGGAGTTTCCCCCCGACGTAGTGCCTCCACGCGACATTCGTGCATGCGCGCGAGGACTATCGCCTCCAAATCCCATGGCGGCAATCCGGCAAGCAGGCTAGCTGCCTCGCCGGAGATCGTGCGGTACCCGCGTATGTATGTATGGTATGTGTATGTGTGTATGGTATCGTGCGGGCGCGTTCAGGTGGCGAGCGGCTTGCCGCTTCAAAGAACGCGCCCACACCGGGGCACCGTAAAGGGCCATGAACCGCACGACCCCCGCGTAGAGCCTCTGGCAGGAGGTGTTTGGACCACTCAGGTTGAGCAAGAGCCGCTTAAAGGCAGCTCCTGTCCGTTCTAGTTTGTTGGGAGCCAAACGTCGGAAATGCTCCACGAAGTTCCACCAGCTGTCGAGGACGAGTCCTAGGTACTTTAACGTCGACCCGACGCCGATGGAAACCCCTCCTGCCGTCAGTAAGGATCCCGATGATATCGCATTCCGAGGCTCATGAAAACACATAGCCTCGGACTTGTGCAATGCCACCTCGAGACCCGATTGCCGGATTCTCTTCACGACTATCGCAACCCCGCATGTCATGTTTTCGGCCGCCGCCTCATGCGACCTCAAGAAGAAAGAAGCGAAGAAGCTTGAAAGGTCTCGACTGATGAAGTCGGAGCGTAGACTACATCAGTCGAGACCTTTCAAGCTTTATATTGATGTTCAATGTGCCTCTTACCATGTGGTTATCGCTCCCGGTTTTCACCGAATTAATCACAGAGACATCCTTGAACATTTGCTTCTTGGTTGACGTGATGAAGTCAATCTCATTTTTAGTTGCACCATCGGGACTCTGCCAGGTCCACTTCCTGTTCTCACGCTTTTTGAAGAAGGAGTTCATCGTATAGAGGCCCTCCTTCTCCATAAAACTAGCCAGTTGGTGACCTCAGTGGTTCCGACGTCCAACCCCAAATTGCCCCACCTGTAGCTCATCCCCGTCTCGTATGCCCAGGTTCGCATTGAAGTCCCCCATGACAGCGGTGAAGTGAGTTTTGAAACCATGCAGGGCTTTGGAAATATCCTCATACATGGTCTCCACTTCATCGTCGGGGTGTGCCGAGGTCGGGGCGTAGACCTGTATCAGCGAATATCTCGAGGATATTCTGAGTATAAGGTACGCCACCCTGGTCGACACAGTCTCGATCTTCACCACGTTATTTACGAGGGACTTGTGGACAATAAACCCAACACCACTGGGACTGCCGGTCACCCTCTCGGAAATAGAGCAGGTTGCCGGATTTCAGGATAATCGTGTCCTCCCCCTCTCTTCGGACTTCAGATAATCCCACAATACTCCATCGCAGCCTGCTCAATTCCTCTTCGAGTTCCGTTATCTTCTCGTCGGTCCGGAGTGTACGCGTGTTGTATGTTGCCAGGTCAAGTCGTCGGTATAGGCAGCCTGATCCCATCCGGAGATTCTTCGCACCCCTTGCCACGCCGCAACCTCGACCGCTACCATAGTCGAGGGTAGACGGGCTGCCGGGTACTAGGGGCCATTCTTGTGTTGCGCTCATCATTGGGGGGGTTTTGCCATAATCGCCACGCTTGGCAGGCGGGTTGGCGATTGCAGTATGGTTGTTATAAAACACAGAGAACGATGCTGCCCATTCTCTGGTAAGTCCCTTAGTCGCCTCTTACGACACCCACGGGAAGATATGGGATGGTGCTATTCTTGTACCATACGGAACAATTTTATTAGAAAAGAATTAACTCATTAGCTTCATTATCGCGATCCTTCTGACATGTGATCCACCATGTGTCGCCACTAGAATCTATTTTCTTTGGAACGAGGAGAACGGGGCTAGACCATTCGCTGTTGCATTTTTCGATTATTCCCTGCTTCAGCATATTCTCAATTTGTTTATTAACTTCTAATTTATGAGAGTGTGGTAGCCTATACGGCTTAGTATAGACTGGTGCTGTGTTAGGTCTCAAGTTGATAGTATGTTTGTATATATTTGTCGTAGTCAATGTATCACCGGGAAGATAAAATATGTCCGCATATTTAGCACATATGTTTTCAATGGAGACTTGCTCTTCCTTGTTCAGGTGCTTAAGATTCAGCATCGAAAATAGTTTTTGTACGCGCTCTGCATTCAATTTTGAGCTCTCGAACGTACACACGTCGTAGTTTTTAGCCTCATGTATAATCGGCTTTATGTCCTGTAAAGTAAAATCTGTTTCGGTAGTATTTAGGATGTGGATGGGTATTTTACCTTCCCGGGGCGTCGCCAATGAGCTGGCTATAAAGACTCCCTTACATAGTTCGCTTGCAAAAACAATACAATCTTCTGTCATTGACGTGGTTAGATAATGGACTGATTCTGATCTCGCGGGCAAATTAAATATATTACTTTCTCTGACTAATCGAAAACACACTTTACAATTGTTGTTCCAAAGCGTCAAATTATTATTTTGAAAATTTAGAATGGCTTTGTATTTGTTTAGGAAGTCATGTCCAATTATGCCACTTGCTTTACAGGGTAAAGAATTAAAAACAAAGAACTTATGCGTTATAACTTGGTTACCGATTACTAAATCTAGATTAACATATCCGATAGCTTGAACTTTGCCCCCAACTCCATTTACGATAATGCTACCGTTATGGATCGGAATATTCTGGTCGAGAAGATGTTTATATTTTATTCCCGATATGGAAGCACCCGTGTCAACTAATAGTGTATACGAATAATGATTACGTGTATCTAATGTAATATAACATTCATTATTACAAGATAAAATAATCTTTTCAGTCACGAAAAAACTGATTTTTGTCCTTAATTTCCGCTTCTAGTTGTTCATCTGATTCTGGCAAAGTATGAATGTTACGTATACCTTGGTTTCTATAATGTTTAAAATTTGACTTACCTCGACCTCTGTAGAATGACCTTGTTCCTCTCCAATCCAGCTGCCCTCGTCGTCCTCGCGGAGCACTATACTCCTGCATGTTGGTTCGTTGGTCTAGCTGTCGAGATTGATTTGTATCGTGTGTATAACCCCTTTGGTTAACGAACCTCCGGCCTCGGCCTCTTAAATATTGAAAATTGGAATTATTATCATAGTTATTTATTGCCATAACATCACCTGAAGTTGAGGGTTGTGACACCTCTTCGTCAATCGCTGCCTGGATTGCATCCTGTAGAGAAGAATGGTTCCTTGCTGCAATAATTGTAGATAATCGACGGTTCCGTAGTCCGTCTGCGAAGCTCTTTATTGCTTGTTTCTCGTTTAAAGCGCACATAGCCCTGTAATTCGAGTCGTCTCCGTCTGATTGGGAAATTGTTAAGTCCACAAACATTTCTGATATCTGGTTGCCATATTCGTTAATAGGTAAGTCATTTTGACGAAAATTTAGTAACCTACGTTGTATAGCTACTGCTGACTTTTTGGGTAGCAAGAGTGCTTTCATGTCCTTGATTAAGGCGTCTACACTATCATATTTGGATTTTAATTTAAGTTTCGCAGAACGTGATAGCCTATTTTTTAAAACAAAGGTTACTAATTTACCGTGAGATGCCTGTTCTAATTCTGCTTGATAATAATCTATTCCATCAATCAATTGCAATATACTAGTTTCGTCATCTTTTGTAACAGGTAATAAGTTCAAGGCCGTCTTTAAATCAAACTTCGCCATGATTGGTTTCTGTGAAGTATTTGTATCTATTAGTTCTGCCCTCTGCGAGCTATCTTCATTACACAAATTTAATATTTCCTCGTAAAGTTTATCTATATCTAAACAAATCTGTTCAATAGATATAAATTCTTCTGTTTTGACACTGCCCTTGAGGTAGCCTATTTTTACTAAACATTCGTTATATCGTCTTATTAGATTATCAGTTTCCTGTAATTTAACTAAAATAATATTACCTTTGCGTCTAGTAGGACCGATCTTTATTAAATATTTTCTTACCTCCAACAAGCTACTGTATAAATCCTTTAATTCTTCAGCCATAAATCTATTATTTTATTATATGAAGTGGTAATTTGTATTATAAACTATCGATTATTACGTACGTGTTTCCCGAAAATGTTTTTTTTTTTTTTTTTTACGATGTTTCCGCACACATAATTGTATTACTTGTCCCAATGTCAATCTTAGTCCATTACTGTATGATATCGATATTTTAAATTTTGACACAAACACTTCCCATTTATTTTATTTTTAACGCACTTCACTAGCATGGTAGGTGAGAAACTTTTCTGCTGGCTGCATCAAACTACTTCATTTGTCTTCTCTGATTGACGCGCCTCCCGTCGGCGCCAACTCGAAAGCCGAAGGTCACGCCGATTTATCTCGTTATTAATCCACTTTTTATGACATCGCCTATACACTCGATATACACCATAGAGAAATACCAGCGTAATCACCAGCAACAGGACTGATAATATTATATTGATCACGTTCAGGTGATAAGTTACTTGGTCTACATTTGCGCTGTTGGAACCAGCTGCATTCTGGGCTATAATAACTTCTTCTTTTGACTTAGTAGAACCCATGTTGGATGGTATAACTTTCGATTATCTTTCCTAAAAATTCGTGTAATACCCAAACTGAGTAGTAGCCAATTGACTTAGTACTGCCATTCATCTTGATGCCCTTTTACAACGATTGGAATGTAGAATCCGATATCCGCGCACCCGACTTCACTGCACTTCGGCAGGGTCGCCATATACGGATGGCGTTAGAGACGAAATGAAACCATGTAATGCTGTCTATAAACTGAGCCTTTATTGAATGAATACACGATTATATACTGGTACATTATAATATGATGTCACCCTTACACTCCCACGCTTATTAATATTAAAACGAGAAAGATGAATAACTTCAACATCTTGCGGTTGTCTTCAAGTTATTTGATGACTGGCAATTTAAAAGGTTGTGTATGCATATTTATACTAAGTAATATAAATCAGTTGGTTATACCAATCAATTATTATTTCTTTACTTATTATTTTAATTCAGAATTTGCCCGTTAGAGCAGTAAAATAACGCAATTCAATTTATCAACGTTTGTTTTATCCGATTGTACCGTTAAGTAGGTATGTAGTATTGTGTTAAATTATATTTTTTGTTTGATTAGCTGGAGCGTAAGCGAACAAAGCTCTTGATTTCCCAACACGGGAACAGGTTGCAGAATTGTGCATGCGAGAAACATGGGATTTCAAGATTCATGTTGCAAACATTCAAAGACTGGACCTGGGATATATTTATGGAAAAAGGAAATTGCAGTGGCAAATTCTAATGGTAAAAAATATTTGATAAATATATTTCGCGAGAACTAAGCACGTATTATATAGATAAAAATTATATACTTTGAAATGAGCAAAACGGGTTTAGGAAAAATAAAACAATCAATATGGCGGTTTACGACTTTCTACAGAAAGTCATGTTATATTGATAAAAAATACACCCATCTGTGCAATTTACTGCGACATGACGCTGGCATTCGATTTTGTTCAGCATAATATCCTATTACTAAAGCTCGAAGCGTATGGTATAAAGAAATGTAAAAGCTCTTAGAATCATATTTACAAGAAAGGAAACAAACAACAGAAATAACGACGATTAATGCTAGTGTGTGCTACGATTGCTGCTAAATTACCCTAGGCTGATAAAAATATCGTTTTTTCCAAATCATGTAAATATTAGTATTAATGTCGGCTCTCCCCGTAGGGGGAGAGGCCGCGCACCGTCATCCGCACGGCCTTGTAAGACTCGTCCCCAAACTTGGTCATCTTTCCACCGACTACTAAACTGTACCCCAGCCCTATCCCGACTTTAGAAGCTAGAGGACAGGGAGGGGTACAAGGTGTAGTTAATATTGGGGATTTACAGTTAAGACATATACATGAATAATATCAAATCTTATAAAACTAAATCAATAATAAAGTATGAAGCTAATAGGACAAGAGGGCACAAAGATATATATGGTAAAGGTTTGGTAAAGGAAACGTTACGCTTGCGCTTAAGAGATTCATTATATACAGTTACGTTAATTTTATGATTCAAAGGTACTACGAACCCATCTCTATGGCATGTAACCGGTTACAATGACTGCCTCAGTACGTGACTGTTAGACCTAAGCGCATAGGCCCACTTAGGATCCTGCTACGAATTCTAACAGATCACGCTCCCTAAGCATTATTCACATGTCTTTGTCGTGACGTGAGGCTCTTTCCCTCTCACGTCCCGCCACCTCCTTCACTAACATGACTACTTCGCAGAAGGAGGTGCCGGCTTCCCATTCCCTCTCGACTATGGCTTGAACCAGGGCCGGATGCGAGAGATCGCTGCCGAGAGATCGCCGCTACAAGGAAACGGCGGTGCTCCGCCCAAGCGGAGCAGACCTCCACGTTGTGCTCCACCATGTCTTCCAGGCGATCCTCGCAGTGGAAACACCCTGGCGTTTCCTCCCGCCCGTTTCGGTGCAGGAACCTCCCGAAACAACCGTGTCCGGTGAGGACCTGCGTCAGGCGGAAGGTGAGTGCGCCGTGGCGACTCTCTAGCCACTCCTTAAAGAGGGGACTTATCGCCACTATAGTGGCGTGCCCTGCACAGGGTGACAGTCGCTCTCGCCATGTCGCCATGAGATCGCGCGGAGGTCTGTCCGCTGAGAGGTGATTTGCCGCGGCAGCGGAGTTTCCCACCGACTTCGTGCCTCCACGCGCCATTCGTGTAGACGCGCGAAGACTATCGTCTCCAGATCCCATGGCGGCCATCCGGCAAGGAGGCTTCAAGCGTTTTTTGATAATGCTGCTTGTATTGAATAATTTTGGACCTACGTTTGACATTATTGTTTTATGTTTTTATTTTTGATAATTGAAAATTTTGACAATTTTGTATAAAATTCGTATCTATTTCTATTTGAATTAATTATGTAATCAATCAATTTAATTTAATTTATTTGCTTATGTCAGCATAGCGTACTATAGCATCAGCGTACTTATAACACCTTGCATGCATTGTTTCTTCTTATAATTGTATGCACACACATGTTCGAACAAATAAAGTTAACTGAATCTAAATATATCTTTCGGAATCACTGGGATACGTGGTGTCTAAACGTCCTGGATGGTTGTTTCGATCATTATTATAACTAGAAGACGGGATATAATACCATGTTTATTGTTTTCTTTAAGTTCCCGATATTTCGGCGCTGTTGCAAGCACCATGATCACGGATAAACTGAAGTTATTGCGGGTGGGTGTTCATGAGCAGACAAATCGGTCTACCCTCTTTCTTGTTCGTTTTTTGCACTCAGTACCGCACTCACAACTCGATTCTGTTCCCGATACACGAAACTCACTGTGTCTTCTCGCGAACTTTTTTCGGCACTATTCCGCTTTTTACACAGCTGGACCACTGGTTTTTGAAACCCATCCTCCCAAATGAAGTTCTTATATTTGGTGATCTCAATAGCTTCTCTAACGAGTCTAGGAATATAGTGGCGTTCTGTCGAGATGACCTGAGGGTCATGTAACTCAATCCAGTGGTTCGATCCTGATTCCAGGAGATGTTGAGCTATGGCTGATTTTTGGGTGTCGTTGTTCTTCACCGCCCAAACAAATAGAAAGAACAAATAGAAATATCGGGAACTCAAAGAAAACAATAAACATGGTAAATATCCCGTTTATAGTCATTTTAGTGACCATGAAAGTTTAAAATCTTGTTTCGATCATGTTGTTTGTTGAGTTTTTCACCGCCAACCGTGTGCCGTTACAAAGACGCAGTTGGTTAATATTTCGCAATATTATGATCACCGACCCGACCTTTAATTGAAGATTGTGATGCGGCAATCCTGGCAAATCCAGCGAGTTTAAAAATTCGGTTGGATAGATAACGGGATCATCTTGGTTTGTAGCAGAATCAACTGATTGCTATGTCCTCAATTCACCGGCAATTTCATTTTGAAATTTAAAGACCGCTTTTATTTCCCAGAATATTTACATTATTTAATAACTACAAATCTATAATAGTAATAAAAAATATGTACTAGTGTCAAAAGGGTAAAAAATTAAAGATCGTAAAAATTCGTCCACTTCGCTATCAACAGGAAAAGTGCCCAGAAGGCTGGCAGCATTGCCACGTTGGATGGCAATGATGATTCTTTGACCAACCAATAGGCCCGCCCTCTGGTCACGTAAAGAGTCACCAACCGCTCGGGCGATTTCCCGAAATACTCGCATTCGGAAAAAAATTAATTACTTACATCCATGTTTTTGGCAGCCAAAATAGCTCGTTCGTTCGTTCGTTCGATCTCTGCAAATCTGAGCAACGTTTAGCGTTTGAATCAGATCGGTTTTTGATTCAGTATACTGAGATAATGTTCAGAAAAGGTAAAGCTAGTCAACATTTCTACAGGGAAATTGCCATGAACTGTGTCAATAAGTTGTTTTGAAAATATTTCTCGGATCATTTCAATCATTTTGCAACTCCGCATGCATATTCTTGCTTAAATTTAGTATATTGAAGTGTTTCCGCAAATGGAGGACCTTTAACATGCATTAAGTTCATCAGCTGGCGGTGACTGTGGCATTACTCGTAATGTTCAACAAAAATGTCCTGCTAAAAAATCATCGCACCGTCCATTCGGCTTTGATTGTTCCGCAGATCTTGCATAGTTTGGTCTAATGCCTCTAAAGAATTTTTATGTTCATAAAGGATGATTTCCACCAAACGGCTCGGATCGCATCGGTTCGGAACGGATACGAACAGATGCGACGACAGCCGCGCGCGCCCGGCAGGATGCCGATGCATAAGATCGGCTCCGTACAGTGACTTGCGAACATATCAGTTTCTGCGCCTAGTCAAATAGTTTCATTTCATCCGATCGTATACGACGACAGGGGAACGGAGCCCATCGCGTGTCGCGGTAGACGACCGCGGTCATTCTACTCTGCGCGGTTTGGTAATATATACTTTAAATACTGTGTACACGTTTTAATATCGTTTAAAGATTGTAAAATCCGTTACGATCCGATGCGATGCCTTCCGTTTGATGGTAATCATCCTTATGAGTACTTTTGTTTTTGAGTTTATTTTGAACTGATTATCTTAAAGCATCTAGATCGTACAGATTTTTGCGTTGCAACATTTACGAAGTCAGTTTAATATAAAAATTGAAAAATATCCGACAAGTATCGGTAGTTGTAAAAAAACCTTCATTTCAAGTTGAATACGAGCTGGGCTGCTGAGCTAGACAATCTGTGTTAAACATACCAAAATCACTGAAATTCACTCTCATGTTAAACGTTTAAAGAACTGGAAAAAACAAAAAAATACGACTTTGAATTGGAACAACAACATGTTTTATTCTTGAATTGAAAAAACAAACCACAGCGAACAGATGGGATGAATAGTCTTTTTATTCTTCCGGTTTCCCGCAGCTGAAGCCAATTTTTATCATACAACTAAAAGAACCTTTTCTTCTGTAATCTATCTTACATAGACCGTCAGTTGCGTCTCTTTTAGTACCGGGGGGACACAATTCTGATTTAATAACATCGGGCGAAAAACGTCGGTATAAGGTGGGTGGCATTTGAGCTAAGTCGTCCTTTGAGGATTGCTGACAGTCGATGCGTCCCATGTTGACAACTAGAACGAGAACAACAAGTAACTTCAACATTTTTGGTTTCTACTAACCCTTGTGACTCTTGAAGATCACTGACAATTCGATGGTGGTGTTGCATATTTATATAAATCGAGCACTAACCGTAGACTTTCAAAACTAAATCAGTTCGTCACTGTATAATTTATAATTCAATGAATTTATTTCAGTAACTAGCTGTGCCCGCGGCTTCGCTCACGTGACCGCGCATTATTTTGTCATTTTCAAAGTTTGTGAACAAAAGCAAAATATAGAAGCAACTCATGATCTATCCTAGGTCCCAAAGGTTAATATACTTTACAATTCAATTTTTTTTTTAATTTTTTTTATTCAATCAAATGACAATGTTAACATTAAATAGTAAAATCTATAAGTGCACTTGACTTAATGCTAGTTAACAAAACAGGTAGGTGTTGCAACCAGCACCCTTACTAAGTTATGAAATAACTTGTATTAAGGGCAAAGGTACTAGCCCATACATACCTACTTCAGTTTTGCAAAATAGTTGCAGGCAGAGCAAGTGTTTTAAAACTAAAGCTGAAAGAGGATTTAAGCTAAGTAGTCTTCTGTGTGTTGCTGACAGTCGATGCAGAACGCTAAGAGAACCAATTGTCTCTATATCGAGATGAAGGATACGTCAGTATAGATTGTATATCGATAAAGATATCGTTACAACTTTTCGATAACGTAACTGACGAATTTTAATCTAATACATTCTTGATTGGTCCAACGTACTGCTCTGTGGTTATAACGTGGATAGAACTTCAAATGGTCTAGGCCCTAAGGTGTGTAGATCCATTGACATGGGAGGATCCTCGGACTGAAGGGTGTTGTGTCTTACGCATAGGTGTAGCCACAACAACTTTACACATGTGTAGTATTCCATTATGAATACGTAATTGGCTTAACAGTACAATCGGATAAAACAGACGTTGATCAATTGATTTTCGTTATTTCACACCTCTAATGGGAAATTCTGAATAAATAATAACTAAAGAAATTTAGCCACAGAGCTAAGAAACAGAACATGTTTTCCAAAATAATAATAATAATAATAATCTGTGGCCCGAGTGTCAAATTGACAGCACGTATTTTATCAAACTAAATTTTTATTTAATTTTTTTTATCGATTTTACCCATATTTAAAATATACTTAACTAATTTTATCAATAATTATGATAAGAAAAAAAAAAGAAAACAGATACATCAAAAAAACTGAAGCCTAAAATCTAATACAATATTTGAAAATGTGTATGTACGACGTACGTCTTAAAAAATGCTGACCAGACGCCGGGCTAAATTACAAGAGACACACCCACCATCTCCGGGCTCGTCACTCAGCTCCGCCTCGCAGCCGCCGGGACGCGCCACATCAGTGAGCGCTGCGTCACCGGTCGCTGCAGTTGCGTCGAGCTCGAGTGACGAGTTTTTCTCCCCGCCGTCGACACCACCGCCACCACGACGACGAGGAAGAGGACGGCCACCAGCGGGCTTGGGACCTCGAGGCCAATAGGCCACGAACAGGGTCCCCGCTGCCGGTGGAAATATGTCGCGCATTCGATGGACACAGTCCATGAACGAAAATGTGATGCGCGCATATTATGGGGCTACAGAGGGAAGAATTAACCTTACTGCGTACCGATGTCGGATGCTCTCTCTGTATCAGGCTCTTGAACCTGCCGTCAATGTCTCTGCTCAACGATTGTCGGATCAGGTGCACGTCATTCAAAATAATCATAGGTTGGATGATGCTACACTTGATCGGCTGCGCTCGGAAATGCAGATTAGCCCAGCCAGCAACCCTTCCCAGAACGTTACACATGTGCCTGCTGTACTACCACTGCAGGCAAATCTACATGCTGAGGAAGAGGATGACAGGACTGTATCTGCAGATAACCTGAGCAATGTGGAATTAAGGAGCGCTCTGGAGGGTGCGATTCGTGAGTATCGGTTCATGTCACCTGATCTTAGACCACGATTACCACGTTTGCCCATGAATAAAAAGAATAGAGCACTGGTGTGTGCCCTGGATGCGCTGTTACCAAATTTTATTGAAAGCAGCATAAACCTTTCTGATACACACTCAATCTTGTATTGCACGGCTGTTGCGGCATGTCGTGTAGCCAATGTCAAATTTCCAAACACTGACAGTCCTACACGACCAAAATCTGCCGTACCAGCCTGGCAATGCAGGATTGAGCGTCGTATTAATGAGGCCAGGGCACTCATCGGGAAGCTCATCTGCTTCAGGGAGGGCAATACACGCCCAAGGGTGATGCGCTTTGTGAGGCGGGCATTCTCGGGAACTGATATCAGTCCCCGAGAATACATGTCACGAGTCACAGAGCGCATCGACTTCCTGAAGCAGAAAGTTTATGCATGGGCTAACCGTATCCGTCGGTATAGGCGAAGAGTGGATCGATACACTCAGAACCGCATGTTCCAGAGTGACGGAAGGTGGGTATACAGAACCTGGAAGCGGCCCGTTACCATTCAAGGAGTGACTGACGCGCATCTGCCGGATAACGCCATGAATGCTTTTTGGCGAAGTATTTGTTCGGTGCCCGTCGGCCACACTGAGGGTGATTGGATGCGTGTTGTTGAGCGAGCGTGTGACTCAATTCCGGAAATGGAGGCCATTTCTATTAGTCCACTGGACGTGGCCTGTGCAGTCTGTCCGTTACCTAACTGGAAATCTCCAGGGCCGGACGGACTGCACAATTTTTGGATTAAATGGCTACAAAGGTCACACGCTTGCTTAGCCTCAGCACAATTCCAGTCATCCTTAGAGACTGGGTCGCTACCACCATTCTTTACAACAGGAGTTACCCACCTGCTCTACAAATCGGGTAGTACTGTGGAACCTAAAAACTATAAACCAATTACGTGTTTACCGACGGTCTATAAAGTTCTAACATCCATTCTGAGAGCAAAAATTGTTCGTCATATAGATAGCAATTCAATTATGTCTGTCTCTCAGAATGGATGTAAGAATGGGTCCCGCGGTACTAAGGAGCTGCTCCTTATCGACATGACCATAAGCCAACAGGTTCGTCGATCCAGGAGGGATCTGTCGACGTGTTGGATAGATTATAAGAAGGCCTATGACTCGGTGCCACATACATGGCTCATGAGGGTGCTGGAATTGTACAAAATAGATGCAACTCTTCGCACCTTCTTGATGTCGTGTATGGGGCAGTGGAGGACGGTCCTTCTTTATCCAGGATGTCAGCAGGTTCTTGGGAACGATGAACCGATCAGGATTGAGCGAGGAATATTTCAGGGTGACAGTTTGAGTCCGCTTTGGTTTTGCTTGGCCTTGAACCCTCTGAGCACACTGCTGGAGGATTCAGGTCTAGGCTACCGGTTGTGGAGAGGTGGTCAGGTTATATCTCACCTCCTTTACATGGATGATTTGAAAATATTTGCTCCCAGCAATTTGCAACTGATGGAGCTACTAAAAGTGACTGAAACTTTTAGTAGCGCCATCAGGATGGAATTTGGCTTGGACAAATGTGCAGTCATGCATGTAAAGCGAGGGGAGATTATGGAATCCGTGGGAACTCAACTCTCGGATTCCATATTCCTTAGATCCCTCTCATCAACCGAGACCTACAAGTATTTGGGTATGTCGGAAGCATTAGGCATCAATGCTGCCGACATGAAACAATCATTAAAGGAGCGCTTCTTTGGCCGCCTGAATAAAGTGTTAAACAGTCTTTTATCAGGTGGAAACAAGTTGCGCGCCTTTAATGGTTGGGTCATGCCGGTATTGATGTATTCTTACGGCATACTCAAATGGACTCAGACGTAACTTGACGCCCCGGATAGGAAGGTCCGCACACTACTGACCGCAAATCGGATGCATCACCCACGGTCATCGGTGATGAGACTGTATATCCCGCGGAAGTGCGGAGGTCGTGGATTCTTAAATGCTAAGGCCTTGCACAACCGCGAGGTATGCAGTCTCAGGGAATACTTTCTCGAAACCGACGTGGGGATGCACCGAGATGTGGTCTCAGTGGACAAGGGCTTCACCCCGCTCTGCTTGTCTAACCAGAACTGGCGCAAACCTGTGATATTGGATACTAATAACCGTAGGGAGGTATGGCAGAGCAAGGAGCTACACGGACGCTTTTTTCCGGGCCCTACATGGGCCTGATGTAGACTTTTTGGCGTCCGTATCCTGGCTACGCTTCGGTGACGTCTTTGGGGAAACTGAAGGTTTCGTCTGTGCGATTATGGATGAAGTTATCACGAACAACTATCGGAAATATATTATCAAGGACGGTACGGTTGACATCTGTCGGGCAAGCCACCGTCCCGGTGAATCCATCCGACATATTGTTTCTGGTTGTTCTCGTCTTGCTAACGGTGAGTACTTGCACAGACACAATCTAGTAGCTAGGATTATTCACCAGCAACTTGCCTTGCAATACAACCTTGTGAGTTCTGAAGTACTATACTACAAGTATGTGCCCGACCCAGTTCTCGAGAATGGTCATACCACATGGTATTAGGATCGATCTATCATCACAGACAGGACTATTTCAGCAAATAAACCTGATATTGTGGTGATAGATCGCCGAGAGCGCCGTGCAATGATTGTTGATATCACTGTCCCTCATGACGAGAATCTCGTGAAAGCTGAGAATGATAAAAAAATCAAGTATCTTGATTTAGCACACGAGGTTGTCGACATGTGGGACGTGGACTCTGCAATCATTGTACCGATAGTCGTTACGGTTAATGGACTAATAGCAGAGAGCCTCGACCGACACCTTAGGAGGCTCTCATTGCGCGGCTGGGTCAAGGGCTTGATTCAGAAAGCAGTACTCCTGGACACGGCACGCATAGTGAGGCGGTTCCTCTCTCTGGAGCCTTGACCACCGGCAGCCTGGACCTTGTTCCTGATGCCGATGGGCCATCTATTTTTTATATTTTAATTTTTTTTTTGTTTTTTTTACTTTTCTTTGTAAAAATATTTTAAAATGTATTAGATAAGAGAAAGAATGAATAAAGGAGATAATAATAATAATAATTTATTTGCAATAAAAAGGTGTACATTTGAACAACATTAGGTTACAAACAAACAGATGGAGACGTTATACACTAATATGTTTGGAGACTCTAGCACCCTTGCTAAGTTGACAAGATAACTTGTATTAAAGGTGCTAGGCCCAACCCTTTCATGGGTGCCTTGTAAAGAAAGTTTGTCTAATTTACGAGAACTTATTTTCATTTTTGCAGCAGGTAGATGGACAGACAAATAACTCATTCAGCAAAACAAGGAAACAAAGATAAAATAAAAAGTGATAAAAGGATAGATGTAGAGTGTGGGGGTGTGTGAGTGAGTGTGTGTGAGTGGGTGTGTGTGTGAGTGTCTGTGTGTGGGTTTGTATGTGCTTATATGTGATAGTGCGCTGTGTAAATTTTACCTAGTTGATTAAGTCGACAATAAGAGCTCAGTGTTTGTATTACAGACCATGTAAACCATTTTTTAATAAAATTTAAAATATTGGCTCTTCCATCCATAAATATTTTTGAAGTTGCTGTATTTCAACATGTACTTTGCAGTGTTGCTGTTTTTTTTTCTTATGTTTCAAATATTTTTTACGTTTAATTATTTTTTGTTTTATTGTGAATTTAACCATTGTTTTTTTGTTTTGTCCTGTGTGAGTCTAATAAATACTTTTTCTTTCTTTCTGTGTTTGATTTGTTAAGACCAATGAAGATGTTTAAAAAAATGTTGGACAAGAAACGAAACCGAACCGAACCGAACCGAAGTCGATGGGATAACAGTAGCTTATGCGAAAGAAGGTCCCACACAGCATTAATGCATAAAACTGTATTTGCATGGCGCCAGTCATATTTAACCACTTACTACGATCAATCAAAGAATTGAAAGTGAGCTTATTTAAGAAACGGCTAAAATCCTTACTGGTAAACAAAGCATATTACAGTATTTCGGGATTTTTAACACGCAAAAATCTAACGATACAATGTTGACATGGTAATGAAATACGTGTATTGTTTTTCAATTGACATTAGTATTTTACATATTTATAATATTGATATCGGTATTGTATAAATGATGTAGATAGACCCTTAACGAAGCTGAGAGGCACTTGTTCTCCCCGTCTTTGCAATCATTTTTGTATTCTATACCATACTGCCATACCTGGAAACGTTCTAGTTACGGAGATATTGGGAGTCAAAGTTCCAACCTTTTCACAAGTTTTTTTTTTACACTATATTTTTTTACTTCAAACACCACCATTATCGGTACTATTTAATCCATCCATCAGCACAATGCTTTGAGTGCGTTCCATCGAGTCCTACCCTAAAACATGATTTTTCACCCCAAAAATAAGTCTTTTCCCAGCAATAATTTTTGCGTAAAGATACATAATTTGAATGCTTGGTCGACGGCTTTGGGTCTGTTTACACCCTGAATTGACATTGTGTTTTATAATTTGTTTTATTTTTATATATTGACATTTTTACTCTTTTTATTAACATTGATTTCTATTGTTATTTAGTAGTATGCAGGCTTATTTTATTAAATTATTGAGACTTGACTGGCTTGATTTCTTAATTTCTTAAAAACATTTGTACGCCTCTAGCATAACATGGCGCACTCCATATTTATATATTTAAAAAAAAAAAGTTACCCCACAACGATACAGGAGAAATCTAGGAATTTCTCCTGTATCGTGGGTGCGTTTACTAACATTTAAACTCACATACACAAACAGCCAGACCCGGAACAACTACCTGTAGATCATACAAATATTTGTCCCGTGCGGGGATCGAACCCGCGACACGTAGCGCAGCAGCCAATCGCTCAGCCACTGCGCCAACCATACCATAATTATTACCTTGATATATCATTATTATTTTACCTATGTTAAACAAATGAATAAATGACTAATTGCTCATGATATGACCTGTAATTTCGATAATTATTAATAAATAAACTAAACTAAACTGATATAGGTGAATGTGTTTCAAAATTACAAAGGAGAGATTTTATAAGTTCAGCTGTCCCTAATATCATAGAAGAACACCCTATTTTCGAGTTTTGAATGAACTAAAATGGAGTTACACAATTTTTCAGTAAATTAAATCGTATGTCTCATTTAATTACTATTTGACTTCAATACTGGGTCCTCTCAAAGAACCTTCACCCTACCAATTATACATTTTAACGCAGGGAAAGCATTTGTAGGAACACTATTCTCAAATATCGACGCCATCCACCACATTGTCTTACAGTCTCTAACCGTGCGACATGATTCTTTATTTTTGGTAGATAGGTAGGTGGGTAATTGAAATCACACACAACACTTGACTCAAACTTCAAGCGTTTATTTCTAACAGGCACTTATAAACTTTCTAAAGTTGAGCCACCCGTTCGCAAATATGGTTGATTTTAAGGAGATGAAGGGGCGAAAGAAACTCTTTACACACACTTTTAAATCGTGTTGCATTAATTAGGTGAGTGAGCGATCTAGTGTGGCTCCCAATTAGACGGGGTTGCTGTATTCTGACGGTAATTGGTAAGAACAAGCTTACGAATGTTGTTTTGGAAACCCTTAATTTGGAGAGAGTAAATGTGATATTTTTTTGTTTATTTGATTAGTTTTATCGTCAATGGTTGCAGCGCATCAGTGCTATAAATTGTGACCTGTTTGGATACATTCAGCAGGCTTGTGGCGGATCTGTGCGGATTACTGGCAACTGCGTTAGTTGTTTCCTTAGGAAGGCTCAATCAATGTAACCACTAGGACTCTAGACTGTGATGCACGGGTGGGCTTAATGGGGATTTCTATTGATCGAGTCAGTTAACTATTCGTAAAATTATTTTATACATTAGCAAATGCTATTCACAGCTGCCAACGACAACTTATTTCCTACCTTAAAAACTAATTGTCTGCAGAATTGACAGGATTTTTTGTTTTTAAGATTTGCATGATGATTCTTATGTATTTTTTACTAGCTTTTGCCCGTGGCTTCGCTCGCGTTAATTTATAATTTGACAATCAATTCGAGCTGTACTCTACTTGTAAAAATATAATTGAATCTTTATTTTCAACACCCGTGGCGTAATCTATTATTGTTGTTTTCCTCGGGAACAGTACTTTTTTCGGGATGAAAGGTACCCTATGTCTGTTTCTGAACATCTGACAACGTATATGCAAAATTTCAGGATGGTCGGTTCAATGTTTTAGGCGTGCAAAGGTAACAAACAAAATAACTTACTTTCGTACTTATAATATTAAATAAAGTAAGTAAGTATAGATATGGATAAGAATTATTACCCTTTTCTGTAGTAGTAACTATAAGGTCTCATTAGTTTTAATGACATTCTGCGAAAGTGACGTTGTGCAAAAGTGACTTTTTCCGAAAGTGACGTTGTCCGAATGTGACTTATTGCAAAAGTGGTGTTGTGTGAAAGTGACTTTTTGCGAAAGTGACATTGTGCCAAAGCGGCCAATTTTTTTGCGATGTCATTTTGTGAAAGTTTAGTTCTGCGTCACGACGACCATTCAATACAATACATGCAATAATTTCCTATAACAATTACAAAACTTTTTATTTATGGTACACAAAATGGAACTTAGCAATGTTACTTAGTGGGTGCAATGGTAAGTAGATCGTCTTTGGAGTGGGGGTAGGGGCCCAGTAACTAACTAGTAATAAAGTATTTTTGGCGCAACCTTTCATCACAGCGCAATTAATGCATTAAAGGACCTTCACAAATTCCTATCAGCTGCCAAAGTCAAACTAACAAAGGCAACAAAACGCTTAGCAAAGCGGCTCGTTCAATGTTAAGCCGGGAGCAGACCAGCGTGCAGCGCCTCGCTGTCGCGTCGCGCGCGCACATCGCGTTTGTTTCGTTGACATAATTAACAATTAGGTAATTCCAGCTCAAAGTGGGCTGTAGTGTAGTTGTCCCGAGCATGCTTTTGCCTAGCACGGCCGACGACACATTGTTCTACGTGATTTCCCACGAGGAACTTATGCTAATGCAATTTCACTTTTAAGTTATGTGATGAGATGATGTAGTGTGCTTGGGTAATTTCGGAAAAATTTCGGATATTGTACAATATTTTGTGTAAAAATATAAAAACGAGTATAAAACACTTTCTCTTCTATTCTTTAAAAACAAAACGACAAATAATTTGTGTTAGCTACTGGAAAAATGCAGTGAGGTACCTAGTACTACGCAGGACTTGGAACCGGTTTAAAAAGAGCGGTTAATTTCGATATTAAATACCGGTAAATATATCGGCTGTCATTTGAAGATCTTTGACAGTCGCTACAGGTAGTCAGTGGCCCAAAAAGTCTAACAACCAATCTTACCAAGGGTTATCGTATTACCCAGTAGTAACTGGGTTGTGGAGGTCATATAGGCAGTCGCTCCATGTAAAATACTGATATTCAGCTGCATCCGGTTAGACGGGAAGCCGACCCGACGAAGGTTAGGCAGGTTATGATGATTATTTATCAAAGTCCGGGGTGTGCAGTCGGTTCCGAAATCCAGTTTAACCGCACCTTAAACCGAACTGCTTTTCTCGAATCAATCTTACTTCTTACTAATATTAGAAGTGCGAAAGTTTGTGAAGATAGATGGATGTTTGTTATACTTTCACGCAAAAACTACTGATCGGATGTTGATGAAATTTAGCACAGAAAGTTAGCTAAACAACACAATTATGGAACTCCACGCGGGCGAAGCCGCGGGCATAAGCTAGTATCTACATAAATTAAATTTTGCCGCCCGGTTATCACAAATAGTCCACCAGAACATGGTGTGAGCACCTCGCACTGAATCTACTAGGCTCACAGGAACTAGCAAGTAGTAGATATATTTCCTAAATGTGTTTAGACAGCCCCACCTCATTCGAACCGTATGAACGGTCATTGCATTCGCATAAACAAACATAGGCGTCTTCAATGAATCTATCGCTCAGTTCAATTAGCATATGTGTGTATTTACCTACACTGAGTGACGTTGCTTAGAAGCATAACTAGATGAGAAACTATCCAAATAATGGTATATTACACGTTTCTACATAGTTGCTACATTTTGCTACAAAGGCGTGTAATAAAAAAATACGCGAAAGTAAGTAATTGAGATACTTAGTAACCTAAGTCATGCAGTCAGACGTTTTTTGCGTATTTCCATTACATAAAGCATTTAGTTTTAATTCCGCAAATAGTTCCAAGCTTGGATGCAGGTTGCTGCCCGCAATAATATGCAGATGCAGGTAAATGTGCATGCAACCAAACCTTATGTAGGGGACGCGACTAAGTGGTACCTACCTGGTGGGATTCGCTACGCTACTAAGTTAAACACTCAAACAACTTTAAAAGGTTTATTAAGGTAACGTTTGGGCTAAGTTATCTCTAAAATGATGGAAATGAATGTACCCAGTTGTTGTCCGTTATGCGCTGAGCTCGCGTCATACTTAGTGCGGCCGTATTGTATCGGTAGGTAAGCAAATGGTGGTCGATTGCAATTATTGCATCGAAAACCTTAACTCCATGCCAACCACGTCTGGATTTACTTGCCGAATTAAAACTAATAATATTTTGAATAACATTAATTTAATACGAAGTACATGACCTGTCTAACAACATAATGTAGATAGACCAGCATCCAGATTGACAAATTATCGATGAAGGGCTACGGGCAAGAACTGCATGGCATGTAAAGAAAGAAAAAGTTTTTATTTGTCTCACACAGGACAAAACACAATGATTAGCTTCACACTAGATCACACACACACCATCTCACCACATGACTAAATAACTTCTGCAAGATTATAGGTAGGTATTTTTTATTTTTATTACTTCTTCCTATGTTTTTGTTATGTGTGTAACTCTTTAAAAGCTAGTTCTAGCCGTGGCAGTGGTCTGGTGACGTGTCTGTAACACAGGTTTTTCCCAAAAACCTACATCAGGCACCAGTCTCACACAAAGGTGGAATACAGCTGAGACATTTTTTGGACTTTAAGTCAGCTTTGTGAAGAGACAATTTATATAATTAAAATAAAAAATGTAAAAAGTAAGCACAAGAAAAGCTTAAAAATAAGACACACATTAAACTAAACACAAGACAAGGAACCATCGCACGTTAAGAGCGAAACTTTTATTTAGAATGAGTGAAAGGGGACGAGGTGGAAGAAGTTTGTAGAAGTCGTACCAGGTGACGTCCTGTTATTTCGGCATACCTTCATAGGAAAAAATACATGAGTTTATGTATGTATGCATTTATGAGTGAAAGACGCAATTTATTCATTTTAATAGTATCAATGACTAACGACCAAATACACATTAAGCTTAACTTAACCAATTTATTACTATAAAGAAAAATAAATGTTACTACCTAGTTAAAATATGTCCTTCTTTTATAATAAATTCTCCAAAGAAACACTTAAGTCGGGCTAAGATATTAGTTTTAATGAAACTGCTTAAGGTGCTCGGAGATTTTAATTAGCTAGTCCCATATGGTACTGGATTGTCGGAGATTAAAACTGAACTACCAATTGGGTAAATGATTTAGTGTTCATAGTATATATGTGTAGTTGTTTTACGTTGATAAAAATATTAAAAAAGTAGGTTAGACCTCATCATCTGCCTAGCCGTTTCCAACTATGATGGGGTCGGCTTCCAGTCTAACGGGATACAGCTGAGTACCAGTATTTTGCATTAAGCGGCTGTCTATAGTGTCTATCCGACCTCCTTAACCCAGTTAATACTGGGTAATACGATACCCCTTGGTAAGACTGGTTGTATGTTGTTACATTACACTAGTGTATACGTACAAAACACATCACGTTACTTCATTTATTTGACATCAAGCAGTTCATACCACCTTGTTCCCCCATCCAAAATATTCCAACACGAATAAACGGTAATAATATCTTCCTAAAGGCTTACGTATTTCCAGGAAAATATGAACGATTACACATCAAACGAGGCGCGCTTCCCTCAGATAGAATTACCAAACGGGCACATACGTAATGTACCAAATTTGCTGTTTCCCGAAAAAAGGTAATGACAGGAAAAACTTGGAAATTCAACAGGTAAAAATTCATAGTGAACAAAAATGCCGTAGGTATAACGAGAAAATTACGAAAACTCTATTTGCATCCGACGGGTGATTCAGGCCGGAAGTGACTGCCTTACCGTCTCGCTCGCTCATTTCCGGTTTTGTTGCCCCATCGCGCTGGTAGATGGCGTTGTTCTTAAAAAAAT
The DNA here is from genome assembly GCA_910589295.1 of Noctua janthe. Lineage (NCBI taxonomy): Eukaryota > Metazoa > Arthropoda > Insecta > Lepidoptera > Noctuidae > Noctua > Noctua janthe. The sequence continues at coordinate 1,414,728 of OU342556.1, read as the reverse complement.
GAGCTAACAGCGCCATGCGTTCTATGCATACTCAAGTGTTTTACTTGAGTTTACGCTTTTAACTTTAAGAGCGACTTTAAATTTAAGTTTTCTAGTTAAGCCGGAAGTTTTTGATGTTGCGTGTAGAGTAACTTGTGGTTATTTTCTTTTAATATAAAAATTTTAATGTTGACTGCAGTGAGCTGCGTTTTGATGGAAAATTAAAGATTTGTGTCGTTGGTCCTCATTTTTTTTTGCAACAGAAATGTTAGGGTTAAGTTTTTTTCATAAGCAACATTTTCATGTTTTATTCTTGTAATTATTTGTTTTTACCTATCGGCGATAATACCTTCGTTGTACCCATAGAAATAAGAATATTTGTAAAACTAGCTCTCGGTTTCGCCTGAGTATATATATAAGTATATATATATATATATAAACTCGTTCGCTGACCCTTTGCGTAACTCGTATTCGGTGAACAGTCTCCTTTGTGACTGTCCATGTCTCGGCACCGTAGGTCATCGTGCAGTACACATTGGTTGAAAAAGCGGGTTTTTAGGCATTTGAGTATCTTCTGGGACAGAAAAATATGTCCGAGCTTACCAAATGCCGCCCACCCTAGCTTCTATCATCTTCTATCAATTTTGATGTTCAGACGCCAGCACATCAAGCTACCCGAAACTGTCAAATCTTCCCAAAAGCTTTTGAGATAAAGTTCAAAATCCATTAAAAAAAATTGACAGATTCTAAAATCTGTCAAAATTCTTCTCTCCTTCTTTTTTCTTCTCTTCTTCTTTCTTTTTTTAATTGAGTTTTTTTTTTCTTTTTCTGTGATTTTTAGCTTGATGTGCTGTCGTCTGTACTGTAAACTTTGAATAGAGTATATTCTATCTATCTATCTTTTTCTTGAGTACCTTTGAAAACTCTAAAGATCTCTATCTTTATTTTTTTATGCTAACTGTAACTTATATTCCAAGAACTTGACCTACGAATTCCAAGGTTATTTTACGTAGAAATAATAATAAATTGTTGCTCAAAGCCTTGTACCATGATTTATGTTAGCGTCGCCATCCGCGCAACGTTGATTCATCATTTTCATATGATAAAAACTGTGTTATTCCCCGTGCTGTAATTCTAACGGATGAGTTATGGTCTTGTGACTAATAAAATGAAGTTTTCCGGGTTTCAGTGGTTTTCTTACACCCGCTTTCTTAACCTAGTATATCTATTTGATAGTGTTATTGGTTCTTGCGAATGGGGTTTTGTGTTACCCACTAATTGGGTTGTAGAGGTCAGAAAGATTCTAATTTTTATTTTTTGTTCCCTATCACTATGCTGTCTTAATTAATCCAAAGATTGAGTGGGACAGAATGCCTTGTGGCATTAAGTTCGCCTACGTACTCATTTTGTACATGAAGTTTAAATAAATAAATAATGTGTGCTATTGATTCGATATTTTGTTTTGATTTAGAATTTGCAAAATAAATTGTAATGTGTGTGTGTGCTTTTATCGTGGACGCATTCATTCATTTCAAGTTTCAACATTAAAAATATACCTATTTTTTAAAGATCGATTTTTAGATGAAGACATTCATCCAAAAATCGATCTTTACTCTCACAAATAACGTTAAAAAAAACGATCAAATATCGCATAAATTATAACAGCACCACAGCCCACGGTGTCTTTGGAGAAATTCTTTGTATCGCAAGAATGTTCGCAAACATAATGCATGTTATATGAACGGGGGAGTCTGAATGAGGCGCCTCCGGCACAGTCCTGAACGAAAGGACACAATTGTTGGCGCTCTTACACGGAAATGTGGGGTTTTTGTGTATTTCGTCCCTTTTATAAGAAATTCTTGTCTTTCTCTGATGAAAAGGACGAGGAAGTTGGGTTTTAAAAAGAAATGCAGATTTTTAGAAAAAAACATCATCTGCTTAGCATTTTCCCAAATATTGTGGCACGTTGGGGTCGATTTTAAGTCTAACCGGATGTAGCTGAATTATAATATTTTTACCAAAAACTAATCTAGCAATCAACATAAATGTAAAAAAATTGCCTTTCTTTTAAAGTATTAACTGTTTTAACTCTGAGAATATTAAATCCTCCATATTTTCATAATCTTTTCTAAAACTTTATCTTGAGCTTTTTTTATAATATATCATCTTTCTAACTTCAAAACCCCTCCTACTTTCTCAAGTTTTAACTTACATAATATTCTCTTTACATATTCAGCTGTTTCCTGTCACGTTTCAGGTGTCGCTTGAGGTATCAGTCAATATGATGACCCGCGGAGCTACTGTTCGTGACATGAGTGCAGCAAGCTGCTGCGGGAACGACAAGAAAGTGAAGTTGAAATTGAGTTAATAGTGAACAAAAACACTCAACTCAAGAGCCAGCTTGCAGAACTCCACACCCAGCACATGGATATACTGGACCAGCATCACCATCTCCGTCAACTAGTGTCAGATTTTCAATAATGCCATGACACACATGATCAGGCACTGAAACGTATATCTGAACTAGAAGTGGAATTGTGCAAGGCTCACAACACCATTACCTCTGACAACTCTTTGAAAGCCAGCGAAGAGGTTTCTAACACCAATAACCTGATGGACAATGTATCCGGACTGGAACGTGAGCACCCACCATTACCATAGACCTAACTGGGGATGATACCATGACCAAAATGTCTAATTCTAAGGAGCCATAATAAAATTAAGAAATATATTAAAATCAAAAAAAGTATAAAGAAGTATAAGAAACTTTTTAAAACTCAAAGTGTTTATAAATATAATGTTAACGTAAGAAGAGAACTCAGAAACTTAAAAAACCAGTTAAATATATGTAATAGTAAGTTAGAAACTAGTACACAAATGTATGATGTTGACATACAGAACCTTCAAAGGGAATTACTGAGTAGGGAAAGTACACTTAAGGAAATCTTTTTCGACAGATAGATTTAAGTGAGCGCATGCAGGAGGCCTGTGAGTTGGTGGACCTGGTGAAGTATAATGCAAAGAGGTATGAGTCACTGACCAACTATCTCACCTGTAGTTGTGCTGCCACTCCGTCACCTCTCATATCACAGTATGTCGCTCCTAATGCTTTACCCATCGCAAATCATATACTAGCAACTTTAAAATCCACCCAAAGTAATATTTGAATGTACTCTGATAAATTAGGAACAGGTTTTGGATCATTGTTAAATAACCATTCTAAACATACAGTAGTGAACCATTGTCACCATAGCTTGCATTTCAATGAGCTTATTCATAAAATTCAAAATACACACTTGAATGAGCAGACTACTGTAGTACTTCTAGTTGAAAATGGCCTTAGTATATCAAAAAGGGACATAGTTAATGGTATCAACACCCTACTTAAGTTAAGATTAGGCAAATTAATATTATGTGCATTGCCATATTCCGGCAATTTACTTGATCAAGAAAATGATTATATTTCTAGCCTAAATAACTTGATGCATATTTTATCATGTCGTCATAGTGACAGATTATTGTTTTTTGATGCTAACAATTTTGTTAGAGATTTTGTTTTGATTCGGGAACATATATTTCTTCCCAAAAAAAGTAGACACTTATTAGCTTCCTTTCCTATTTCTTGTTTACATTAATGATCTCCCTTACATGATGGCCAAATTATCGGATATAATTCTATTTGCTGATGACACTTCGCTAATTTTTAAAATATACTGGAATGGAATGTCTTACATGTCAACGAAAGTCTAACCGTTCTCTTGAAATGGTTCGCAGCTAACAATCTTTTACTGAATGCGAACAAAACAAAATGTCTGAAGTTCTCTTTACCAAATGTACCACAACGGGATCTGGATTTAAATCTTGACGGCAAAAAACTTAATGTTATAGCGGAAACTGTATTCTTAGGGATTACTATCGATTCAAAATTGCAGTGGGGCGCGCACATTAGAACTCTATCGGGTAGGTTAAGCTCAGCTGCATATGCAGTAAGAAAAATAAGGCAGTTAACTGATGTGGCTACTGCTAGGCTAGTATACTATGCTTATTTCCACAGTATTATGTCTTATGGCATTCTGCTGTGGGGATCAGCAGCAGACGTTGACTCAATTTTCATTCTACAAAAGAGGGCAGTCCGCGCGGTCTATAAAATGGGTCCTCGCGAGTCCCTCAGAGAAAAATTTAAAGAGATTTATATACTGACCCTGCCTTCACTTTATATCTTAGAAAGTATTATATGTCCGCAAAAATCGAAGGTATTTCAAAATTAAAAGCGACTTTCATAATATAAATGCACGCAGTAAACACGAAATTGTAATACCTAAATTCAGATTAACAAAAACTAGCAAGTCTTTTCTCATAAACAGTATACGCTTTTATAACAAGTTGCCAAAGTCAGTTATTGAACTGACCGATGGAAAGTTCAAAAACTACATCAAACGTGTCCTTATTAAAAAAGCTTATTACAAAATCAAGGACTATGTTGAAGATAAAGATGTTTGGCTTTAGTTCCTTGTGCGCATGCGTCTTCCCTGGTAGCTCATAAACGGCACAAATATCGGCATAATATAACAATATTTGTGTCTTGTCTTGTCTTGTCTACTTGTTTAATTTAGTATTTTACAATTTTTTTTTACCTTTCTATAGATTCTTTTTATCAATTGTTTGTAAATGTGTGAACACTGTAGGCTTTGTACATTCTCAGGTGCTTGTTAACTTTTGTTAACTTTTTATTTTGTTCTACATTTTTGTGTAGTAAGCAACGACTTATTGTCGGGCCTACGCTGTCCCCCGATACTTAAGTACAAATGCTGTATCCATGATAATATTGTAATATATACCAAATGATTTGAAAAGAGTAACCATGGAGTTTTTTGCCGGTTCTTCTCCATAGGAAACGACCAACCCGAACCGTGCACCTTTTTGTCAACGTTTTATAAGTGCCCACCTAGGCCTACGTGAAATAAAATATTTTGATTTTGATTGACCCAACTGCCCTGCAAAGGAAGGTGTATATTGAAGAAGAAGAAGAATAGAAGAATAATTTATTTGTGTAAAAACATGGTACATTAAGGTCTTATAAATAGGTTTGTGAACTTACATGTTTCGCCATAAAATGGCATACAAATTTTTTCAAATTCAAATTCAAATTCAAATCATTTATTGTTTGTCACATGTAGATAAAGATGTCATAGTCATAATAATTATAGGAGCAATGTAACATACCTATAAGGTGTACAATATTTTTGGCGCTTTGTTGTTGACTTACGTTAATATAATATACATTTACACTTTATCCCCACTTTATCACTCTTTGCATTAGTATAAAATTGTACCATAATAAAGTATTGTAAAAAAATATTTTGGATTAGTCAAATTATACATGTCAAATTATACATAAAATAAAAAGTCATAATAACATACATTCATTAGTCAAGTTGAAACATTGAAAATATTATAGGTACATGTCAAATTATAAATAAAATATAAGTCATACAACAGTCGTCATGGTAAAGAAAAAACAAAATATTTAAACTAACCCAAATTTTTGTCGTTAAAAAACTCGTTTATAGAGTAGTACGCTTTACTTAACAGGATTTCCTTTAGCTTATGTTTAAAAATATTGATCGCTGAAATACATTTAACATCGTTTGGTAATTTGTTATAAATTTTTACTCCCATTCCAAATATACTAGATTTAAATTTAACCGTTCTACATCTAATTCCCGATAGCACGTTTTTGTGCCGTGCACTTCTAAGTGTTTCATATTTACCTATATCACTTTTTATCATTACTGCCGCTTCAAAAATATATAATGAAGGCAGAGTTAAAATTTTTAAACTCTTGAACACTTCCCGGCATGAGTCAGTCTGTTTCAGCCCAGTTATGCTTCTCAAACATTTCTTTTGGGCTTTAAGAGCATATTCTCTGTTGGAGGAGTTTCCCCAGAACAGAAGGCCATACTTTAGTGTAGAGCCCACATAAGCATGATATGCGTTTAATAATGCACTCTCGTTCACAACTTTCCTAAGCATGTACAGGGCGTATGAATGTTGGTTCAATTTTTTACAGACCTGGTCAACATGATGTTTCCAATTCAGTCCACGGTCAATATGTATACCCAAAAATTTTGTGACATTGACTTCTTTTACTATTTCACCTTTGTAACTTATTTGCATTTTTTTCGTTTTTGTGTTTTTATTTGTAAATGTCATGTAATTTGTTTTGTCAAGATTTATTTTAAGATTATTTAGAGTCAACCAATCAATAATAGTTTCTAATGATTTATTAATATTTGTCTCATATTCATTTTTATCAATGTCACTAAAAATGGCCGTGCTATCATCCGCAAATAATACCATCTGCTGGTTTATAACTTTTGGGAGGTCATTTATGTAAATTATAAACAAAAGAGGCCCTAGGATGCTTCCTTGGGGCACTCCATACTGAACAATTTTTGGATCAGATGAGTAAGTCTGTTCAAACCTTGTAATCTTTGTGATTTGTGTTATTTGTGTCATTTGATATCTATTTGTGAGGTATGATCTTATAAGATTTAAAGCATTTCCTCTTACTCCATATTTTTCAAGCTTAGTCAAAAGTATCTGATGATCGACATGATCAAAGGCTTTGGACATGTCCATAAAAATCGCAGTTAATTGTTGTTTATTATCTAGCCCTGTCATTATAGTCTTTAAAAAATTAAACAATTCATCACTTGTAGATCTATCATTCCTGAAACCAAATTGTTCGTTCGCCAGTATGTTGTTGAATTCAAAGTAACTATAAAAAATATTGTAAATAACTCTCTCAAAGATTTTGGCAAAAACTGGTATTAAAGCGATTGGTCTGTAATATTTCATCTCCTCTTTGTTTTCTTTTTTGAATAAGGGATTTATAACTGTAAATTTTAGCTTGGACGGAAACACTCCCTTTTCAAGACAAAGATTAATAATATGACTTAGTATGGGAGCGATAAGCTGAGATACCCTTTTAATTATCTTTGTACTTATGCTGTCATAACCTGTACTGTTTGTATTATTAAGCAGTTTGATTATTTGATCAATATCATTTGGATTTGTCGGACTTAAAAATATTGAATTGGCATTATTGTACGTCAGTGTCTTTATAAAAGAGTTATTATTTCCTTTTAGCGTCGGTTTAATATCGTCAATAAAGTAATTATTAAATGCCTGAGCTATTTCCTTCGGTGCTGTAACTAATTTATCAGTCACTTTTATTTGACTAACATTCTCCTTTGGTGTTACTGTTTTGTAGTTGTTTATGATTTTCCATATCGCTTTGCTTTTATTAGTAGATGAGTTTATGAAGAAGTTATTTTGTGATTTTTGGGTTTTTTTAATAATTGTCTTTAGTCTTCCCGCATATTCTTTAAAGTACATTTTGTCCTTAGGATTTGAATTTAAACGGTACTTCCAAAGGAGTTGACGTTTTCGTTTAGAGCACGTCCTAATACCTTTACTTAACCACATCGGTCTCTTAGAAGTCGGTATTTTAATATTAATGATAGGAAAACATAAGTCATAAAATAGTTTAAATAAATCATGGAAGGTATTATAAGCTGTTTCAGGGTTACTTTCTAAGTAGCATTCCGTAAATTTAAGATTTTTAATACAGTTTTCAAATTTTTTAATATTATGCTCACAATAGTCACGCTTTGTTTTGAACCAGTGTTTAATAAGGTAACTTTTTTTTACTGGGCACCTTAACACTTGTGCAGTATGATCAGAAAGCGAAAGTTCCAGAACACAAGATTTTGACCCTCTTATATTATGGGCTATATTGTCAATACAAGTCATGCTGCTTAATCTGGTCGGTTTATTTATAGTTAATTTTAAGTTGTAACTTGCAAGTAATTGTTCAAATTGTTGAGATACGTTATTACTTTCTAAACTATTAATATTAAAATCACCACACATTATTACTTTTTTATTTGAGTAGCATATTTTGTTCAGTACGTTTGTTAAGGCAGCAAAAAATAAATCCATGCAGTCCTTTTTATTCTTAGGTGGTCTATAAACACATAATATTATAATTATTGAATATATATTTTGAACATCTTAAACATAGAATTTTATTACAACAACAATTATTAGTGTATATTTTTATATTTTTATATGTCTAGTTAATAAAAATAACAATAATAGACTCATTTAATAAAAGAAAAATTAAATCAAATTAAAGAACTCAGAAGCCATATTAGCCCATTTATGTATGTAGGTACATGGTATGTCCATAATAATATGTTTGTTTCTTCGTGGCGCTCTACAGACCAAACGCGTGGGCCGATTTTGATAATTTATATTTGATTCGATTTGTCTTAATCTTGCGAGTGTCACATAAGACATTACAGTAATCATAATTCAATATGTGGATAACCAGACGCCATAATTATTGTGAGAAAAAAAAAACTGAACAAGTGCGAATCAGGCTCGCCCACAACCCGTCCGTAGCACCAAACAATGTAATAACAATGTTTTTAACGCGCATTTATTAAATCAATTTACACTCAACAGCAAAACTAAATTTGTTTTTCATAGTATGTTTACGAAAACTAGTTACTAAAGTTTCACGAAAAAGTACCATATCTCAAAAATTTAATATTATCAACCATTGACTTAAGGACAAAAGTATTTTAGGAACCTCAATATCATTTTTTTAAAGAGTTTTGAATACACATTCCACACAAGTATTATATATGTAGGTATTTTCCAAATTTCAAATGACAACAGTCTCGGAGTAAAATGGTTGTGATATACGGACGGACATACAGACAGACGGACAGGACGAAAATCTTACTATTACTGTTATCCGCGCCGCCTTCTGGCTGTGTCAGGCCTTCTCATCGTGGTTATTTTGGCCCACAGTTCATCGCGCATACTGTAGACATGGCCAGCTCAGACCCACTTTAGCTTAGTGGCTTTTTGAGCAACGTCAGTAATATGTGTTTTGGAGCGCAGTGTGGTGTTGCGTACATGGTCGGTTAGTTTGACGCCTAGGATACTGCGCTCCATTGCACGTTGGCAAACCTTGAGCTTGGACTTTTGAAAGTTTGTCAATGACCAAGACTGGGATCCATAGGTCAAAATGGGAAATGTATAAAAAATTAAAAAAAACATTATTTAGCAGTAATTATTTCAGTTTAATGTTGCATATTTTGGCACTTTTGTTGCGTATTAATTCTCACAAATATAATCATAGTCGATGATTTTAAGATGCATGATATAATCCGGTCTCTTTTAGTCATTATTTATATAAGGCGCCTTTAAACGGGACATTACGGTAGCTAACAGATAGATAATAATTGTTGTAATAATTTGTTGTTAATGTACGGTGTGTATTATCCAAGTTAAACGCTAAGGTGAATTAATTACAACATGATTGCTAAATACTGGTTTTCAGCTGCATCCGGTTAGACTGGAAGCCGACCCCAACATAGTTGGGAAAAGGCTGGGCAGATGATGATGATGATTGCTAAATACATTTAAATCATTTCAATCAGTCACTTTTGAAAGATAACATATTGAAAATTGACATATTAATATAATTAGAAATTGACATAGTAATAATTAGTAATTGAAAATTGACATATTAATATAATTAGAAATTGACATGGTAATAATTAGTAATTGAAAATTGACATAGTAATAATTAGTAATTGAAAATTGACATATTAATATAATTAGAAATTGACATGGTAATAATTAGTAATTGAAAATTGACATAGTAATAATTAATAATTGAAAATTGACATATTAATTAATTAGAGATTGACATAGTAATAATTCGTAATTGTAATTAGAATATTTTAGAATTAAAATTAAAATTAGAATATTTGTACGCCGCTGACGGCAAGACATAGCGATAATTTTAAGAGCACTAACATCTGCATATACTCGTATGTATTTTTTCACCTATGATCTACAAATAAAGTGATTTGATTTGAATTTGAATTTGAAACACTAAAGGCATACAAATGATGATTGAACCATAATTATTTTGCTCGGAACGTCATTAAAATTCTCGTATTTAAAAACGTTTATAATTAACTCAACTCAGTGATGTTAATCAATATAAAACTTGACAAACATGTAGGGAACGTATTTCTTTACAGAACGAGAACGAAAGAAACAGCGTTTTTTTTTCCTGTTCCGTTTTAGAAGTCGGTTAAAAATATGAGAATTGCCGACGTTAATATTTTAGTCTATAAAATTAAAAAGTTAAAAGCCTTCACATACAAAAACTATGTTCCTAAAGTTGACACAGACAGAAAAAAATATAGTTATCGCCTTTAAAAAACAAAAAAGAATCTTTAACATTAAAACTGAAAACGGAATATTTACCATGTTTACTGTTTTCAATATCCCGTTTTCTATTATAATGATAATGGTAAGACCATGTCAGTTTAAAACAATCTAAAAAGAAATCTGCTTTAAATTAAAAATAAACAAATCAAATTTTTCTCTTATCCAACTAAAAAATAAACTCAAAAATTTTAGAAATATGAATGATATTATTGTGTTAATTATGATGTTTTAATCAATTTAAACAATGTTCTTGTCTTGTTCCAATTATTTTTAAAACAGGACACATTCCGTAATACTACAATAGAAAGCAAATTATTTAAAACTTGTACGTGAGAATTTCGTACGTGTATATTATATCTTATTATAATGTAAGTGCGTACGACGTCCAAACAAGCCATACAAAACCAGTTTATGTGATCTCTCATTGTATTGGAAATCCAAATCAAATCAATCAAATCATTTATTTCTTTGCAAACATATAATAGATGTTCTTTTATAATGAGGTTCTCCACATTTTGCCGTCACATGGGTATGCAAATAGTTTGTTTACAATTATAAATTTAAAATAAGTGGCATGTCATTGGAATTGTATAATATAAAAAGAAAAAAAAAATGGTATGGTGGTGGTGTATGGTGGTCAAAGTAAAAAAAAAAAAAATATTATCAATTATGTCAAACGGAATAGTATTATGCCAACTTGAATAAGAATATGTCAATTAGAGCAAGAGTAGGTATATGTAATTTTATTATTTTTTATTTATATTTAATTAATATACGCTAAAGGAAATTTAAATATAATAGCTTTTCATAGTTAAAATTGCTTTAGCGCCCTTTTAAATTTTAATACAGTCATGTTTTTATAACATTGGGAAATCTATTATATATGCGTGGGGCGATACCAAATAAACTTTTTTGCTAATGCAAAAAAAAAAAGTAAAACTGCACTAATATGCAGTTTTACATTTCACTTGACATAATTGACGTATTGAGTCCGTATTGGATTTTTCCTGACCTCTGATAATTTTTGAAATAGATTTGGATTACTTTTAACAAACAAAGCCGTTTCTTAATAGAAACGCAAAGTTAAATTTTTTATTGATTTAAAATATGGTCACATAGCTATCAGTTGTCTTAAGACCGCACATTGACCTGATACATCGCTTTTGCAATCTAAATACCAGCTCCTTATCGGTGGACTGACCCCAGAAAATAATGCCATACCGCAGTACAGAGGCAACCAGTCCATGGTACGCAGCTAAAAGAACCTGACAGTTAACCTTCTTTGAGAGTTGAAATAGAGCATATGCGGATTTGCTGAGTTTTTTACATAATTCTTCAACGTGAGGCTTGCATGTAAGCTGGTGATCAATTATAATGCCTAAGAAAACCTTGCTTTATTAGCTTCTTCAATATCAAAGCCATTGTAGGAAATGTAAACCTTTGGGTTTGGACATCGTTGATAAAAATGCATGACTTTTGTTTTAGTCAGGTTTATAACCAAATTATTATTATTTAGTCGATTTATGATGTCATTTAAGCAAGCATTGATGTCATTCTTATAATTATTTGGTTCAGTACATTTTATTATAGCGGTACTACTCGTATCATCGGCAAAAAGAACCATTCGCCACCTATACAAATCGAGGCCAAGTTATATTGGAAATGTACAGCTTGATGTGCCGCCGTGTATACATCGTTATCATATAATGTACAGCTTGATGTGCCGCCGTGTATACATCGTTATCATATAATGTACAGCTTGATGTGCCGCCGTGTATACATCGTTATCATATAATGTACAGCTTGATGTGCCGCCGTGTATACATTGTTATCATATAATCCCAATAACAGCTACGCATATAATTTGCTATTCAAATAAATAACTGTTTAAATTTTAAATGTATAATTTTAAGTGTACAATATCACATTGGGTCTAGCCTGTAAAGATATGGTATGTTTGGAGTAAATAAATAAATAAATAAATCATAATTTACAATGATTAAACAAAAACAATAATAAAAACACATTAATAACAAAAAAAACTATAATACCTACTTAAACATACATCATTATAACAAAACATTTAACACAGGTCTTAAGGATGTGGTATATAGACTACATCAAACTGAACAGCCAATGCTGCTGATATTTTTTTCACAATTACAACCTATGGCGAAAGTTTATCAGTTTAATGGTCTGAATCATACCCTTAAACACAGTACAGGTTTTACCTAAAACAGACAGCAGTCTCTATGTAGTGAAAATTTACTCTGTAGGTGCTCATATACTGTTTATGACGATGAGAGGAAAAATAAAAATAAAATGACTCCACCTTCTTGTAACACGCTGTATATCATTAACTCAACACCGTTTCACTGAGTACACAGAAATACAGTCCTCGATACCAGTTGGTTGCCACCCTCATCCCATCCACCCATCTCGCAGCCGGAAATCGGCACAAAAAAGAGAAAAAAGGACTATACCCAGCAGTGGGTGGATTCAATCTGTGCTTGATGGTGATGACTGTGATGATGGTGATACCAGGTCGCGTGACCGACCCTTTGAAAGAAAGAAATAAAAAAATATATTTCATTGTCGCAAGGACATAACGTGCATACAAAATTAGAAAAAAAAACATACAACGCATAACAAACATTTAGTATACAAAAGGACGGTACAAAAAAAATTGTCGACATCTTGCACGTCTTGACTGCGACAAACAGGTTACCACTCAGTATTATCATTAACACTAGAAACGGGATATTTACCATGTTAAATGTCAGCCATGATAGTTTAAAATCTAATACCACTAAGTATGATGCTGTGCAATGGGGGGCTTTCAGCACAGCGCTGGTTTTCAGTGATAACCCGCAAAAACGTACGGAAGCCAATACAGCATAAATATTTAATAATAATTATGAATAAGAAAAGTAATACAAACATTAAGTACTTAGATTATAACACAAAACATCCGATGTAACTCCCTACGCAGGGTTTGCGTAAAAAACATATTTGAAACATCCGATGTGTCCAAGCCCAACTATAAGAAATAAAATAAACATTACAAAAAATATAAAGGTAGGTCTGCAGGCTAATCGAAACAACCATAAGTACAATATTAAGACATGACGTGTTTTTTGTTTCGCTTCCACCCCTCCTGCGCTATCGACTGCGCGCGCGCTGCCGCATTTCTCTTCTGCGCCTGTAGGCGCGTTGACGTACTTTGCATCAAAAGTTAGTTTCGCCACCGGGCGGCGGCGGTAGCGCGGTATCGCATGCTTTGCTAAGCGGCCTTTGCCCTTTGCGGTTAAATTTTTTCTCGTACAATCGTAGTTATACTCAACTGAAGCAAGAGGTCTTTGTTTTTGATCTACCCAGTCTAAGAACTTTTTGCTTAAACATAACGATATTCTGTATGTCATTTTGAGAATATCCTTTTCAGAAGAACTGACATCGCATCTGACAACTCGCTCATAAAAATCCTGTAATCGTTTTAGTGAAAGTTTTTCTTCATCGTTGTAATTGTTTATACCTTTTTGAGTGTCTCTATAAGGAAGCCCCTTTGGTGCTCGTTCAAGTATATCATTAAAAGCCCAATAGGTGTCAGCACACATTATGTCATCAGATAAACCGACCTTCAAAGTTTTCAAGTATCCATTCAGTATAGGAAAGTCATATCCGTAGCCAGTATATGACATCAGGCACACGGGTGGTTTTTGTCGACTTAAGTAAGTATTAATTTCATTGCAACTGACCTGATCAAACTGTTTATCATCACTAAAGAGCAGTGTCAGCCTATCATGATGATCTTCTATGTTCTTCGGTTCAAGATAGTTAATGCGGCCGACTGCTAACAGGTTCAGTTCAGAAAGTTTTGTTGGTTTACCATATTCTATCCACAATTGTAAAAATACGAATGTTTCTATCGGCAGCATTTTTGAAACTGATTATTATTTTGAAGTGAAATGAAGCATATTAAATAATTGCGCATATTAAGTAGTAGTATTTGCGTTCTTATATGCATTTTGCGTCACAGTATCACTTATCAAGGATAAAACAGAATTATTGTTATCATGAGCTGATAGCATTGATTATTGGCACAGTTAAGTTGGTGATTATAATTGATATTCATTTTTTTAACACTGCAAAAGTTCACAATCCACGTTACGAAATAGAGCACGTAACGAACAATCTTATTCAATTTCATCTTCTTAATAGTTGTTGTTTAGTTATGGTTTGTTAAACGTTCAATTTAGTTTCTTCTTCTTAGAAATGGTAATTCCACTGGACGGACCGTAGCAAAGTACCTTTGCTTTTGCGCAACCCAGTCTAGAAATATTCTGCCTAAATGAATTGATGTTGTAGCAGCCATTCTGTTTGGATTGTGAGGATTTAAAACACCATGATCTCCCACAATTCGATCATAAATATCTTTTAGTGTTAATGAAATGGCCGGTATTGGATTACCTTCATAAAATATGGCCCTCTCAGCATTTCCAAAAGGAACTCCATTTGATTCAAAATTATGTACATCAAAGAAAGCAAAAAGGCTATCGGCACACATGACGTCTTCTGATAATCTGACATTTATGTCTTGAAACTGACGCATGAGTATGGGAAAATCAAAGATGTTGCCGTTATGCGAGATTAAGCACACTGGTTGTGTTTGTCGATTAATAAAAGCATTAATTTCGTTGAAACGATCCCTATTAAAGTCGGCTTCACTAAGAAAGCGTAGTGTCAGCTTTTCTTGAGTTTCCTCTAAGTTCTCTTGAGCGAGATAATGGCCCAGAGGTACAGCTAACAGACTTATTTCAGTAATCCTCATTTCAGTAATCCCATAGTTTTTTATATTCAAATCCATGAAAACAAATGATCGCGTCATTTTTAATTTGATCACTCAAAAAAATTTAAATAAATTATTTAAAAACCGTTATCTGCTACAGATAATCGCGAGCACAGCCGTGCGTGGAGGCGTGTTATGGTCTTGGATACATCCTGCTTAACAGTGTGACATATCAAGGATTACGTGAGTTGATAACATTATGTTTTTATTGTGCACCAGTCAGTTGTTAAACTTGAGCGAAGGAAACTGTATCTTACTGCTACGATATATGTGCGACGTCAACGGCAAATCATTATGAACTATCATACAATTATAGATAATGGCAATTATACATAAGTGTTTCGTTTATCTTATCTACTGATAACCTGATTGAAGGGACCGAGCCCGGCTGTTCAGTATGCATCAGAATGGTCCACACCATTCTATATAAGGATATGGTATAGACCATCAAACTGAACAACTTTCGCCATGGGACCAAAACACAAAACATCAGCTGTCTCATACATTTGGGTCGAGTAGGTATTGAAATTTTGGATGGGACAGTTGATTTTTATTAAACGACTTCAAAAATGAGGAGGTTATCAAATTCGGATGTTTATAATGTCAGGATTTATTCAGTTAGGCTCGTACATCATGTGGGTCGACGATGGGTTTCGTGCAATGAAAATACACTGGGTGCGATACACTGTTTATAATAAACTAACAAATTACTTGAAACTACAACTTAACACAATAACACGGGGCACAATGAATCGGGTTCAGTTCCAAGACGTCTCAACTCCTCCGCGATCAGACATTCAAAATCAAAATCAAAATATTTTATTTCACATAGGCCTAAATGGGCACTTATAAAACGTCGACAAAAAGGTGCACGGTTCGGGTTGGTCGTTTCCTATGGAGAAGAACCGGCAAGAACCTCCATGGTTACTCTTTTCAAATCGTTTGGTATTACAATTATCATGGATACAGCATTTGTACTTAAGTATGGGGGAACAGCGTAGGCCCGACAATAAGTCTACATTTTTTTGTGTAGTAAGGAATGACTCGTTGCTTACTACACAAAAAAAATGTATGTAAAAAATGTAGAACAAAATAAAAGTTAACTAAAGTTAACAAGTAGCTGGGACTCTACAAAGCCAAAAATGTTCACACATTCACAAACAATTGATAAAAAAGAATCTATACAAAGGTAAAAAAAAAAATATTGTAAAATACAAAATTAAACAAGTGACACAAATATTGTTATCAGTGCTGTAACTATTCTGAGCAAAAGATGTTTATATGATTTGATAACTATTGTAAAAATCTGATTCGAAAAAAGAGAAAAAATGAGATTGAGAAAAGTGAGAGACATCCACATATTTGTGCCGTTTATGAGCTACCAGGGAAGCTGCATGCGCAGAAGGAACTAAAGCCAAATTTCTTTATCTTCGACGTCCTCCTCGCCTTGAGCTGTAACATCAGGGTTCTGTAGACGCCACGCTGTGGTGGGGGTAGACTTGTTAGTAGGCCGCGTGACGTCACCACCAGCGGACTTGCGATTCATTTATGTCCGTACTAATGACCAGTTCCGACACTTATATTTTTTTATGTATGTTCGGGCATAACTCCGTCATAATACGGATTTGCAAAATTATGTTTTGGTTCGAAAGGGATTTATTCCGAAATGGTCCTATTTAAATTGCCTATAGATCTGATGATGGGTTTCGGAGACAGATAACGGAACTCTTCAAAAAATGACAGCACATTAACTGCGATTGCTGCTATCTCATAAATATGCATTGTTTACGCAATCACACAACATAAACCTTAACCGACTTCAAAAAAGGAGGAGGTTCTAAATTCGTCGGAATCTTTTTTTTATGTATGCTCACCGATTATTCGAAGACGACTGAACCGATTTGAAAAATTCTATTTTTGTTTGAAAGAGTATACTCCCAAGTTTGTCCCATAGAAGTATTGTCATGATCTGTTCATGGACTTCGGAGATATGGAACGGAACTCTTCAATAATAATAGACATCAAATCTGTCGTGATTGCTGCAATCGCTTGTTTACACAATATCATAAAATAACATCACGTCTGTATGCTTTGAGGAAGTACGCAGATGTGTACAGTACACCCACATTTCGACAGTTTGGTATGTTAAGTTTCATTTTATTGGAGATAAGCCTATTACCACGAAATGTATTATTAACAATGTAAAATAAATGCAAGCGAGGAG
The DNA here is from genome assembly GCA_910589295.1 of Noctua janthe. Taxonomy (NCBI): domain Eukaryota; kingdom Metazoa; phylum Arthropoda; class Insecta; order Lepidoptera; family Noctuidae; genus Noctua; species Noctua janthe. The sequence goes on along the minus strand of OU342556.1, from coordinate 1,397,353 downwards.
CTCGTGGCTAAATAATAACAGCCGCTCGGGTCGATCTTTAAGATAAGCCGTGCTTGCTTAGGTTGGTCTGTGGATGGGTGACCGCCCATTACATACCGAGTTTCCTCCGTGCCTCGGAAAGCACGTTAAGCCGTTGGTCCCGGCTGTCATTTGTAGATCTTTGACAGTCGTTAGGCAGTCAGTGGCCCAAAAAGTCTGACAACCAGTCTTACCAAGGGGTATCGTATTACCCAGTACAGATTGGGTTGTGGAGGTCAGATAGGCAGTCGCTCCATGTAAAATACTGGTATTCAGCTGCATCCGGTTAGACTGGAAGCCGACCCCAATATAGTTGGGAAAAGGCTAGGCAGATGATGATGTAAAATAAATGCAAGCAAATAGGAAAAAAAATAGGATATTACAACTAAAAATGGAAAATTCAGAAGTCGGTGACAAAAAACTAAATCAAACAACAAAACTCACCGACTTCAGAAGCTAAAGTTATTTTTCACTTTTTTGTGTTTTTAAAGTCGGTTTTCATTTTTGAAAAAAAGTTTTTTTTTTATCGATTGTCAATGGAGATAGTCGTTCACTTTATTGGTCTTTACCAAATAATTAAAATATATATACCACACATTTCTACATTATGTATATAAACACATTCCGCAAATATTTACATTGCACCTTATCTCTATTACGACGGCTAGATCGATAACCACTTACAGCAAATCGGTGAAAATAAAGTAAAAATGTAGCCTAGGTGGCAGGTCGTTCATATTAATACATGTTATAATATCCTCGGCCGAGGAGGCCAAGGGCAACAGAGGTCAGCCAAGTTTGCATAAAGTATTATATTATAGTGCCCAAGTGTATGCATAAACACAGCACAGGTGCAATCTTTTTTCGCTCAGTCTCATACTCTGATGAGACGGCAATCCAAAACGACCAGCTAAAGATCAGGCGCAGGACCAACGGCTGTAAGTGCTTTGAGAAATTCCAAATGGGAAAACCCAATGACACTTGCCAATCCGCAAATCCAACCCACGCTTGCCACCACGTGTCCGACGGGCAGTGATCTTCATCCGCTATTCAGAATAGCCGACATTCATAAGGTACTATTTAGTTTGAAAGGAATCATTATAGCAGTCGCCTAATAAATACAATAATATTACAACGTATCGTACTAACCCTCTGTATGAGTAATATCGAATGTTATTACTTCAGAAATACCACTCGTATCTTTATTTTGGGTATTTCCATCAGCAATTATTTCTCAGTAGCAGCCGGAGTTTGAATTCGTGCCTGGTTAATGGCAATAGGTTCGCCCTTAGTACATGGGGCTTAAAACTAGGGTTGCCAACATTTCTTCGGCGAAATATAGTATTTTTCAAAATAAGTTATTAAAATATTCTAATAAACACACAATATACACTTCAAAAAAATAATTATAGTATTTTATGAAAAAAACAAAAAATAGATAAAGATATTTATTTTTATAAAAACTATACTTTGTGGCACTTTTTGCATTTTTTGTCTAAAATAAAAGTGTCATAATTATGCTTTATTACTTTCAATTTCTAAATTAATGTAAATCAAAAATTAATTTTTTATTAATCAAAGACTTCTGTTTCTTTCTCGCCATTTCTAATTCATTACCGAAAATATCCTTTCTGTGAATGCCGAAGAGGTGGGAATAAAGAGCAGGAATGAAATTTCTTTAAGTTTTGAAGTTATTTTCTGTGTTTATTTTAAAAATGCCGTCACAGAGGCCCATGTGGGGCATAAACAACAGGTTAGGCACTAACCACACGATCACACGATAAAGTTCATCGAAACCTAAGAATTTTTTTTTTGAATAAAACTCTCTTACATTCAACAAAAACTTTTCTAACTTCTATATAATTGCTACTATAGTCTCAATAGCCCATAATTTCAGCTGACCAAATTTACAGACTGCCAAAAATTAAGGCGCCCAGAACTCCTCCTATTTAAATGGTTTCTAGGACAAAATGAGAGATGGGCGGTACTGGTGTATTGCCCAGAAGTTTTATTACTGGCTCCGGGAAAAACCTGTTTTAAACGGTTTTAATCGAGTGTAATTGTGTGTGTAGGTATGTGTGTATTTACAGAGACGGGAATTTTATTAGTGTTGTGTGCACCTTCACGCACAACACTAATAAAATTTCCGCACTGAAAATTTTTTTAGTGCGGCATAATTAGCCGGGTGACTAAATATTTATGCGGGATAAAACCACTCAGTTTAGATCAGGTCGTGCTATCAGAGAAGCCAGAACATTATTATGCGATGAGAGATTCCGAGTTGGCCGATCAACCTGAGACGAATGAAAGCATTGAATCGTACTAGAAGCTGAAAGACATCATGATCATATTAGCTACGTGAATAAACAAATTGTAACCAATTTATTTTATACCATACTAGCAGAACTACTACATAACAAAAAAATTACGACTTTGAATTGAAACAACATGTTTTATTCTTTAATTGAAAAAGAAAACGAACCACAGTGCACAGTTGGTATGAATAACCTTTTTAGTCTTTATCCTCTTTCACGCAGACTGTGCCAAGTCTTACCCAACCCGGAAGACATCCGGCAGAAAAAGAAGCTCTTTTGTAATATATCTTACATCGACCGTCGGCGAGTCTTTTAGTACCGGGAGGACACCAGGACGCCAAACGTCGGTTTAAGGTGGGTGGCATCTGAGCTAAGTCGTCCTTTGAGGGTTGCTGACAGTCGATGCGTCCCATGTTGACAACAAGAACGAGAACAACAAGTAACTTCAACATTTTTGGTTTCTACTAACCCTTGTGACTCTTGAAGATCACTGACAATTCGATGGTGGTGTTGCATATTTATATAAATCGAGCACTAACCGTAGACTTTCAAAACTAAATCAGTTCGTCACTGTATAATTTATAATTTAATGAATTTATTTCAGTAACTAGCTGTGCCCGCGGCTTCGCTCACGTGACCGCGCATTCTTTTGTCATTGTCAAAGTTTATGAACGACAGAAAAATATAGATGCAACTCATGATTTATCCTAGGTCCCAACGGTTAATATCCTTTACAATTCATTTATTTTTATTTTTTTTTATTTAATCAAATGACAATGTTAACATTAAATAGTAAAATCTATAAGTGCACTTGACTTAATGCTCCTGCAGATGATCCTGCACTCTTCAGACGAGGTGTGGAAATACCGGCAGCTCAATAGACGGATCTCTAAATCCTTGAAGAGCGACCTCCGCCGCTTTAATACCGAGCGTATTAAAGACGCTATTGAGCGGAATAAAGGCTCCAAGGTATTTTCAAGAGATCTGGCTATTGGGCAGAGCCAGCTCACGCAACTGAAGACCGACGATGGCAGGATCGTATCCTCCAAACCGGAGCTGCTGAGGGAGATCGAGAGTTTTTATGGGCAGTTGTACACTTCAACCAGTAAACCCGTTGCAAATCTAGCTAACGACCCAAGAGCTAGATTGATCCGACACTATACCGAAGACATTCCGGATTTCAGCCTGTACGAGATTAGGATGGCTCTAAAACAGCTAAAAAACAACAAGGCACCGGGTGATGACGGAATTACGGCCGAACTCCTGAAGGCAGGTGGAAAACCGGTACTTAAGGCCCTTCAGAAGCTGTTTGATTCCGTCATACTCGAGGGGAAAACGCCGCAGTCATGGTGCAGGGGTGTGGTGGTACTCTTCTTCAAAAAGGGCGACAATGCCCGGCTGAAGAAGTATAGGCCCATCTCACTTCTAAGCCATGTCTACAAGTTGTTTTCAAGAGTCATCAAGAATCGTCTCGCGCGCAGGTTTGACGATTTTCAGCCTCCCGAACAAGCCGGATTCCGAAAAGGCTTTAGCACCGTAGACCACATACATACGCTGCGGCAGGTTATACAGAAGACCGAAGAGTATAACCTGCCTCTCTGTTTGGCGTTTGTGGACTACGAGAAAGCCTTCGATTTGATTGAGACTTGGGCTGTACTGCAGTCTCTCCAACGGTGCCAAATTAACTATCGGTACATCGAGGTGTTGAAGTGTTTGTACAAAAACGCCACCATGTCAGTCCGACTTCAGGACCAGACCTCGGAACCTATCCTTCTGCAGTGAGGTGTGAGACAGGGAGACGTCATATTTCCGAAACTGTTCACCGCTGCACTGGAGGATGTCTTCAAGGTTCTGGACTGGAGAGGGCTAGGCATCAACGTCAATGGCGAGTACATTTCTCACCTTCGGTTTGCCGACGATATAGTGGTCATGGCTGAGACCATGGAGGACCTCAGTACTATGCTTGATGACCTCAGTAGAGCTTCCGGAAGAGTGGGTCTTAAAATGGACATGGACGAAACCAAAGTCATGTTGAATGCCCATGTAACACCCACTCCTATCAAGATCGGAGACTCTACACTCGAAGTTGTAGACGATTATGTCTATCTGGGACAAACGATCCAGTTAGGTAGGTCTAACTTCGAGAAAGAGGTTAATCGTCGAATCCGACTCGGCTGGGCAGCGTTCGGGAAGTTGCGTGGTATCTTCTCGTCCAACTTACCGCAGTGTCTCAAGACGAAAGTCTATGACCAGTGTATGTTGCCAGTGATTACATACGGGACCGAAACGTGGTCGCTCACAATGGGCCTATTCAGAAGGCTTAAAGTCACCCAAAGGGCAATGGAGAGGGCTATGCTCGGAGTTTCCTTGCGTGATCAAATGAGAAATGAGGAAATCCGTAAGAGAACCAAGGTTACCGACGTAGCCCGAAGAATAGCCAAACTTAAGTGGCAGTGGGCAGGGCATATTGCTCGCAGAACGGATGGCCGATGGGGCCGGAAAGTTCTGGAGTGGCGACCGCGAACTAGAAGACGTTGCTTTGGAAGGCCTCCCACTAGGTGGACCGATGACCTGGTAAAGGTTGCGGGGATCCGCTGGATGCGAGACGCACGGGATCGGTCAATGTGGCGACACTTGGGGGGGCCTATGTCCAGCAGTGGACGCCTTTCGGCTGAAATGATGATGATGATGATGACTTAATGCTAATTAACAAAACAGGTAGGTGTTGCAACCAGCACCCTTACTAAGTTATAGAAATAACTTGTATTAAGGGCAATAGTACAAGCCCATACGTACCTACTTCAGTTTTACAAAATAATTACAGGCAGAGCAAGTGTTTTAAAACTAAAGCGGGCGGCTGAAAGAACATTGTAGCTAACTAGTCCTCTGTGGGTTGCTGACAGTCGATACGCTCCATGTTGACTATTAGAACGAGAAAAACAAGCAACTTCAGCACATTGGGTTTCTACTAACCGTTGTGATACTTGAAGATATCACTGAGGACATTAATGGTGTGGCTTACATTTTTTTTTAAATCGAAAATCCATTATTATGATTTTTTTAATGAAATCATTTCACTATGTTAAAATTTGCAATTATTTGAATTTATTTCCGTCTTGGCGATTTATATTATTCACGCCAATAGAGCTCTCGTTAAAACAGTAAGTATACACCAATTTCATAGATCAATTTCTGATAGTAGTGTAGAATTAATCTCAGGCTCTATTTTACTTACGTCGTCACAATTGAATAGTAAAGTGTCTGCAAACATTGTCATAGGATGTAATGATGCCGTCGGAAAGGTGTTAATATAAACAATAAATAGGGGTGACCCCAGTACACTACCTTGTGGTACTCCATAATTTACCGTTCTCGGGTTAGATTTATAGCTTATGACGGTTTTTTTTAGAAATTCTACTGATTGTCGTTATTTGCTGTCTATTACAGAGATAAGATTCTATTAAGTTTGATATATTTCCCCTTATGCCAGACGCGTTAAGTTTACTTATTAGGTGTTTTATGGTCTACGCGATCAAAAGCTTTTGACATGTCCATATAAAGCGCCAGAGTTGGTAGTCTCTTACCCACTCTACCGGTAACCATATGTATGAAATCGTAGAGGTCAATAGATCTATTTTTCCTAAAACCTTTCTGGTTGTCAAAAAAAGGGAGTTTTTCTCAAAGTATAAGGTAATTTGAAAATATTTTGTTTTCTCGATTTATTGATTTTTGAGAATATCGGCACTAACGCATTGGGTCTGTAGCGGGACATATCTTCTCTGTTGTCTTTCTTGAAGACTGGTTTTATAATTGTTATTTTTAATTCTTCTGGAACGTGACCATGACATATGCACAATTGCACATATTGATAAGATGACTCAACACAGGAGCAATTATTGTGGATACCTGTATAATAATGCCTGTACTTATATCATCTTACCCAGTGCTAGATGTATTCTATAGCGACATAATAATTTTGTGATTTTCTAGGGGTATTGTAAGTGACATAAACATAGAACAAATTCTACTGTTTATTTTATGTTTATTTTTATGAATGTCTGAATTAGTAACTGGTTGCACTTGATTCACAAAATAATTATTAAAAGCTTGTGCTATTTCAACAGGATTACTTAAGATTTTGTCGTTTGATTTAATTTTTATTATGGTTTTCTCTGGCAAATTATGTTTATTCTTGTTTTTATTTATCACTTTCCATGTTGCTTTACATAGATTTTGAGCTGAATGTATGAGACGATTATTATGGACTCTCTGTGTGAGATTTATAAAGATTTTTAAAGTTTGTTTTATTTTGCTTAATTGGTAATGACCGGTATTTCCACAGCAATTCTCTTTTTCTCTTACTGCAAATCCTAATGCCACGACTAATCCATTTTGCTTAATCCATTTTGCTTTTTCTTTAGTCGATATCCGTATTTTTATACTTGGAAAGCATAAATCATAAAGCAACTTAAACAGATCATAAAATAATTTGAATGCCTTAGCGGGATCCGTTTCCTCGTATACATCAGAAAAAGTGACAGCTTTGATGTTGTCTATGAATTTTTGAAACATTTTCTTATGAGTAATCTCGTTTAGTTGAGAACCAGTAATTTAATATGCTTGTTCGTCTAACTGGGCATCGTAAAAGTTGTGCCGTATGATCGGATACCGCTAGCTCTAAGATTTCTCCATTTGATCCTCGTACATTGTGAATAATGTTATCTAAGCAAGTCCCAATGCCAAGTCTGTTTGGCACTTTTATTTCAAATTTGAGATTGTAACCCACCAGAAGATACTGGAATTGATCTGAATATGTAGTCTTTTTTAAAAGATCAATGTTGAAATTAACACATAAAATAAGTTTTTTGTTCGTGTGTAATGAAAGAGAATATTAAGGTTATTGAAAAATACCTCAAGTTTACTCTGTAAAGAGTGGTGTGGGTTCCGATAGACTCACATCACAATGACGTTGTGGTCAGTGAGTTCTACTGCACAACCTTCAATTATACTAGAAACACAGTACCTTTCCACGGACTCCAATGGTCTACACTTAATTCCGTTTCGTATCATTATACATGTGCCACCGTGTCTGGATTTCCGAGTGAAATGCGCAGCAAGTGTAAAATTAGGAATATGTAACAAAGTTAACATCAGATAATATCATATTGTGCTCCGAAAAACATAGTACATCAATTATTTTTTCTGTATTGAGTAATTCACTAAGTGCGACAGTAAATATATGAGATTTGTTCAGAAGACCATTAATATTTTGATGTAGAATATTAACATTTTTATACACGAAAAAAGTTTTCATATTCACAATTTCTTTGGTCTGCTAAAGATTCACATTGGGTTGATGATATCTTTGTTAAATTTGATTCTCTGGTAAATTTTGAAAAATTTTACGCAGAACACAGTCATTGTGACTGTTCGTAAATTACCCTAGGCTGATAAAATTTTCGTTTTTCCTAAATCATGTAAATATTAGTATTAATGTCGGTTTCCCCCTAAGGGGAAAAGGCAGCGCCCCGCCGTCCGCACGGCCCTGTAAGACTCGCCCGAGACTGGTCATCTTTCCACCGACTAAGAGAACTGAATTCCTTAACATGAAGAAGTCCAATGCCTCGTATCATTATTAAAACAAGGAAAGGATTGAAAGATATAGTAAATCAGATTAGGGAATTCACAGTTGATGAAATATATTGAAAGTGGTTTCAAAAGGGTAAAACATAACTGGGAGATACTAAGTATATTTATGTCGCAACCAATAGTTCTTGTAAATAACCGTTACGCTAGCGTAATTGGTAATTGGTCATGCGTGACTCCCACGATACTTCACATCTGCACCTGGAGCACCCAGAGCAACACTTCCATAAGTGACGTAGGCGGCTTTTCAGCGGCAAAGCGTCGACATCATGCTCCTAGTGAGCATTGTCCCTAGCAGTTCTTTCGAACTGGTGAACGTGACAAAGGCGGCTTTTCAGCGGCAGAACGTCGATCATCATGCTAACTGGTAGACATGGTCCCTAACAGTCCTTAGACTGGTTATATAATAGTTGTGGTATCAAACCATTCCAATCCCACCCCATGGATCATGTGCTCTATTCGTACAACTAGCGCATCTGCAACACACGTGTTCGTGTCAGCCTGACCGAATCATTTGTCAGAGATAAGAACATATTATTCTAGAATCACTATATGGTTGGTCATAATAGGATTGAGAATCAAAACTCAAACGGCAAATTGGCTGAACTGATGGTTAGAGCTAATGAATACATAATTCAAGAATTACCAGATGGCAGAGTTAATAATTAAAACTCAAGAACCATTTTGCAATAGAGTTGGAGATCAACTCTATTGAAACCCTAAAGACAGCCCCAAAAGCGCCCACCCTTTACCACTTCCTAGTGTTGGAGCTGAGGAGAAGAAGTGGCACAACAAACTCCCCAGCAACACGTTTCTGTCTGTGTAGTTTTAAGAACTTTAATTACAACATCAGCCTAGGATAATTATTGTAATAAAGGACTCACCCAGTCGCTCACCAACAAACACACACACACACTAGATTGATTTAAACAGGGCTGTTGACCCAACTATATTTAACTTATTCCATAATTATTGCACTCTTGCGACAACCCACTTGGACATAGACTCTCGGTATTCACAACGCCTTCTAACTTAACTGAAATAGCTTCTCTCGCCCTAACCCTATCGCGGTCTAAGCCCCTATAACCAAACGCAGATGAAGAATATGTGCCAAGGTTAGGAGTTACTAGGGCACGTAACACATGACATAATAATATACATTGTGATGATAAAGCGGCTCTGCCGTCTTACTGAAATAAGTGATCATTAATATTGCTGCGTTTCCGCCAAACTGCTACTTAAGCTAGGAGATAATTATAGTTAACACTTACCACGTGTTCATTGAGGAGGATTAGTTACCAGCTACTTACAGAGTACTGCACACATTACCAGTCTCGCCTCCGCTACAGCGTCTACTTCCGGATCTCGTCACTCACTTTAACTAGGCATATTGCTACTACTTATATTTAACTTATAAAATACTAATCGCTCTCTTAGGACAGTCCTCTGGGACATGTCCTTCTTGGTACCAAGATTACGCTAACTACATGAACCTAACCTACTACGTCCTAGCTTTTAACCGTTTTAGACCGACTCTCTGACTTAGCTCCTAGCCTCCACGTGTCGACTCTTCTGCGATTTGAAATCAACTGCCCCGAATCCACCCAGCTTTCTCCGGCCCAGCCTCCAAAAGCCCCACGCTTGGCATGTTCCCATACTTTTTAAATCGCCTCTTTTTTTTTGTGCAACCGTCTCAATTGTTTTAAAGGGTCCCGGGCCGTGCGATACCGAAGACTGTCCAGCAGATGTGGCGTTAGTATCCTTTAGAAATCAGTAATTTTTTTTTCTCTTCTTAAGATTTATCTAGTCCCTTTCCCATTAAGCGTTTCTAAGTGATGCAATATTTTTTACAATTCAAGGAAGAAAGCTCACTAAATCTTTATTAATTACGGTCACTTGCCAGCCTGTCAAGCCATAAAATAGAGGTTTAATGTGTTTATAAGTGGCCCATACCGTGTGATGATTTTAAATAAAAATCAATACTAAAATATCTACTTAATAATTAGGAGTACGTGACAGACAGTCACATCATTAATTTTTTTATTGAATTTAGAGAACATAGTAAAGTCATAAAAAAGATTTAAATTAGAATCAAATGCAGTTGCATTGGCATATGTTTGTAGGTCTAGATGTATCAAATTATTAAACGTCTCTATACGCCAATTAAACATTAATGAGTAATTACTTAATATGAAAGTAGGAACACATAAGATAATATTTGTATTCTGTACTGTCAACAATGTTTCCCTTAGTTGTATAATAATATTAGCATAATTTTCAGTATGCAAAAATTTTCTTCCCCAATTAAAATAACACAATAGTCTTCCATAGAATAGTCAGTAACTATTTTGTGCAAGTCTTTAATAAGTCGAAGTAAACCACAATCGGGCGCGAGGTAATGACATACTTGAAAGTTTTTAAGTACGTTTTGAGCTGTGGACAAAACTTGGTTGTTTTTATTCGCACTTACTAAGCACAGTTTTCTTTTTATGGGAATCGAAGGGTGGTCACTTTCTTCCTTCTGTGTTGTTGTATTATTTAGTTCTTCCGTTGAGGTATTAATTATTTCTTGTTTTTTTCGAATACAGTTGTGATTTCCTTGTCTTATTATGTGACTTTGTTTGAGTTACTGTTTGGCTATATTTATTTACCAGGTTATTTTTTATTGGAGTCGATGTTAGTCCTCGCACTTGAGGTTTTGTATTTGGGACCTTTCGTTTTGAACATGGCGTGGAGCACTTGACCTCTCCTATACCAACTTTCTTGTATAATTCTATAACGCGATTAGATTTTTCTAGATCTGACTTTAATTTTTCATTTTCGCTAAGCAAATTGTCAATTTCTTGATTCGCGCTTTGCAACTCAACTCGTTACCCATTGATTTCTTCCTGTAGTTTAGTAATGAATTCATCCTCCTGCAGTGAAATATCAGGCATAGTCATTACTGTGGCATCGAATAATGACGTCTCTGAGAACGACGTAGACAGGACGGGTATTTTTCCAAATGTAATCTTTTCGTCCGCCATACTTGTAACTTTTCCACCAAAAACGGTTTTTTTTAACTGTGGTATCATTAATTGCCCTCTGGTGGTGAGTAGGGGTACTTTTTAGTTTGCCTATTCGCCGTTTGTGGATTATTTGGCGCTAGTTGTCATACATTGAACATGGGGTCAAAGTCCAGTTTTAAAAATATTTTTCGTAACGGTGATTGAGTTTTATATTTTATTGGTTTTATTCACTGGCGTTAATAAAAGTGACACTCAACGCATTTATTTACTATTTCTCGTTTACATAAACGACCTTCCCAACCACATTAATGAGTCATGCGTATTATTCGCCGATGACATCTCTATCTTAACATCTTGTGATAATAATATAAATTTAAACCAAAAACTTACTTCTATACGACACTACAACACAATGGATGAACGAACACAACCTTGAAATTAACTTTAATAAGACAAAAATAATAACTTTCTACCCACAACAAAAAGTCTCTTTAACTATAAGTTTAAAATACAACGGATTAAAATTAGATACAGTAAATAAATTCACACTTTTAGGCCTCGATATAGATTCACACACAGATTGGAAATCACACATCCAAAAAGTTCAAACGAAATTATCTAAGTTCTCATACGCACTCCGAGAAATAAAGAAGACAACAGACCTTAAAACAGCAATGGTAACATATTACGCATACGCATTCGCATGGCTCAAGTATGGAGTTATATTATGGGGAAATAGTACAGACGCGCCAACATTATTAACTCTGCAGAAAAAAATGGTTAGAATATTAACAAATATAAAAGAAACAGACTCCTGTAAGTCCCACTTTAAAGAACTTCAAATATTAACACTGCCTTGCCTCTACATACTTGAAATTTGTAAATTTGTACGAAAATATCCCCAGTTCTATACCAAAAGAGGAAACATCCAAAATAAAATTTTACTCAGACATGAAAATAGACTTAACATACCCACTTCAAGATTAAAAATGCACTCTTCTAGTTCATTTGTTATGTCTATAAAAATATACAACAAACTACCGGAAGACATTAAAAATATTAATAACAATAATATATTCACCAATAAACTGAAACAATTACTAATCAATAAAAGCTACTACACCATTAACGAATACTTTGACGATAAATTTAAACAATAATAAAAACCATTGTGACATTTTTCTGACATAATACCGACATTTCAATTTAAATTTGACTTTAAATTAATTAATTTATTTATTTTAAAACGCGAAAATACTGTTTCATTTAAAATAACTATACTAAATAGCGCACCTTTCAATTCAATAATCCAATTTATTTAAAAAATACTGAAAAAAAAAAAAAAAAAAGTTCGTTTTAGATTATTATTATAACTTATAGTTTTAGTATATAATGGTGCAATAAAATAAACTAAGACCAAATATTACATTTAAGACTTACAAATTTATTAGTACTCAATTAAATAATTATGATCTATAATGTAAATACCACAAAAGCCATTTTACTATTTTAATTTAATATTTCTTAACTTTTTAAAAAGCGCCTTCATCCTCTCTCCTATTACCAATTAATTTAACTTTGCTGTGCCCGACAGGGTCCATAATTGATTCAATGTTTTAACATACCAACTGTTTTATTTAACATTATGGAATGCAGTTAAGTATTGAGTATTGAGTATTTATTGCGGATATATACGGATTAATGATTTTTTGAAATATGAAACACCAATTCGTTGTTTATCACTGATTATAGTTCCCATATATCATATAATAGGTCTTTACCTATGTAATTGGAGATTTAATAACCAGCATTTTCAGATTTAATTATCTGTGGATTGGCGCGCAATTCGAAATTCAAATAAATTTTATTCGAAAGCTGTGTTCTTTTAATTTCAAATTGAGTCATTTGTTTTTAGATTGTTTCTTGTTTTTGTGAAATTGTGGTAGTTTTTGGCGCCATGGATAAACTGAAAATTCGTACAATTTTCGAATATGAGTTCCTACGTGGATTTACCGCAGCGCAAACAACACGAAACATTAACGACGTACAGCCTAACACTGCTTGCATAAACACGGTCCAATATTAGTTCAATCGTTTTAAATCTGGAAATTTTGAGTTGAAGAATGAGCCTCGCGGTCGGCCGGTAACCATTGTCGACAACGACGAATTGAAGGCGGTAGTGGAAATGGATCCAACTCAATCTACGGCTGAGCTTGCTGCGGGCCTCAGAGTTAGTGTCAAAACGACATTGAAGCACTTGCGTCAAATCGGAAAGATAAAAAAGCTAGATAAGCTAAAATAAAATAAAAATACAAAAATTTTTGTTTATAAAATTTTCATACAAATCTCCAATTTCATAGGTAAAGACCTAATATCATCATTTCTATTGTCATAATTGTTATTTCACTGGGTCTAAATTGTCACAAACATTATCACTGCAAAATAAAATTACTCATTACACTACTTTGCACCACTTTTTATTTAATTTAAGTGTTAGAATGTATTATTTACAAATTATAATAACGCAGAGATGTAAATAGTTCGAATGTTGCCATATTAAATCATCAGTGATGTTTAAGAGTCACAAGTAACACTGTAAGTAGAAAACGAGGATGATGAAATTTCTTCTTCTACTAGTTTAAATAGTCAATAATACGAGGGTATCAACTGTCAGGATCACAAAAGTGATGACCAGCAAAAAGACGTTCCTCACAGAGGTAAGGAATTTCACCTTGCTGGTCATCACTCTGGTGCGTCCGTGTTCCGACGGACCCTCTATAATACTCTAACATTGCCAGGTGTCGCCGCTTTTAAAGATGACGGGAGGCAACTGGATTCCTGGACATTTTGTCACACAGCGTTTTTTGTTGTTCGCCCTAACGAAACAATTAGATTTACTGAATGTTGATAAATTGATTATTTTTGATTTTCTCATCTAACGAGCAAAATAGGAATTACAGTATTTATTATTAAATAAGTAATAAAATTGATTAGTTAAACCAATTACTTACTCCATTTTTGTTTTGCTTTATTCACTTTGTATAAATATACACATGTAGCTCGTTTAATACTCAGTTATTCACTAAACTTCAAAAAAGTTGAAGAACGATAGCAAAATGTTTAAATTACTCATCATGGTTCTCTTCATGGTACTAGTGGGTGTAATCAAGTGTCAGACTGATTACTATGACAATCGTGATGTTGTGCCGGCACGACGATTCGTAGATTGGGAAAATGTATCATGTCCCACATTTATATGTACGTGGAACGAGAAATAATTACTAGAGACGATTCAATATGTAGAGTATTTGTGTGTACCTATGCGAAACTACTTTCGTAATATATATTATATCTAGAAAAAAAGACTTTATTCTACCACAAATATTTATCTCTGATAAATAAATACATAACAGTTAAATTGGCTTTATTATTTATAGAATCCCTTCTAACCCCTCCCACGTCAAATACCTCAAGGAGCTGTCAAAACGGGTCGTTTGTCGCGCCGCCTCATGGAGGTCTTTTCGCAACATCGTCCTTCATTGAACCATATTCCCCATAATAAAATAACCCTATCCAGAAACATAAATGAACAACATTACCTTCCTTTAGGGTTCTGGAAGTCGGGTAAAAAAGGTGCCAGTAAAAGAATTGAGATCTGATACACTCATCTAGATCATCACAGTTCTCCGCAAGCTGCTTTTCTATGGAAATAAAAAAAAAGTTAATAACGTATCTAAGGCAACTATGCGATAAAGTTTGTTTTCGAATTCTCAACATCATCTGGCGACCACCAGAAAAGCACCGTGACAATGAAACTCGACGAAGTCCCAGAGAAACAATTTAACTGTCTTGGATCCCGCAACGAAATCTATCAGAAATGTATAGCGGAGGAGTATGAAAACCATAATTTTCACTTTCCTCCATATTAGCAGGAGACAGAACTAAACAAGGTCAATAAGCACAAAAAGGACATTTACAACTGGGATAATCCGAGTTGCCTTGCATCATGGATAAATGTTATCATTATGGGTCCTAAGTTGTGAGCTGTTATAATAAAATTTATTCCAATAATAGGTATGGCAATAACGCTTGAACGCAAGGAAATTTGTTCTAGTTTCTACAAGGTCCGTATGGTAAATAACTCCGGATATAACCTGTAGGTACAGTATCCAACATAATATTGCGTTCATTCTGTTAAAAACTTAACTCCCATAAAATATGATGTGCAAATTGTTCACATTCGCAGTCAGATGTAGAACATTGACAAAAAGGCGAGGCAACAAGGTTGAAGGAAAATAATTTACTCTTCAAGTTACCATGACCTGTGAGAAATTGGGCAACACAGTGATCAAACTCCAGACATGTCCTTGCCAGCCTTTCACGGACGAAAGAACTCGTGGAGGTGGCGGTCCTTGATGGAATTATCCCACCTACATTGACATTCTGACAAAAGTTTCAAAAACCAATAGACAATAGTTCAATAGAGGGCGAGCCCATTGCCATCAGTCGGGCACAAATCCAGACTCCATGGCTGCTGAGAAATTCTTAAAAAAAAACTCAATCGGACTTCGTGCTCAGCGCTCGCGCTTGCGGCCACTGGGCCAACGAGGAAAGAACAAAATTAAAATCTCAATTTTAGCTTTCCAAACTTAGGGAGATATGGGGTGGTGGTGGAAGAGCGGTAACCGTAACCGGATCATGGTCCACTGTCATTCATAGACAGGAGG
Source organism: Noctua janthe (assembly GCA_910589295.1). Taxonomy (NCBI): domain Eukaryota; kingdom Metazoa; phylum Arthropoda; class Insecta; order Lepidoptera; family Noctuidae; genus Noctua; species Noctua janthe. The sequence continues at coordinate 1,381,639 of OU342556.1, read as the reverse complement.
CCTGTGCCCTAGTTAAGTAGTGGGAACATAATCTTTAGACTGATTATGACATGCAACGTGAGTGTGTTGCCGAGTGATTTTTTTACTCGTTTATTGGTCTTAAAGCAATCTATGGCTCACAAAGCGTCACTTCGAGGCAGGTAGGCAGCTATTTCTCTATTTATTTTTTTGGTCAATGCATTTTCTTCTACCAATAAACGCCAGTTTTTTCGTGCATTGAAACTTTGAAGGAAAATCTTAGTGACGATAGGATGACTACACAGCTTTCATAGAAGAAGTAATAAGCCATTTCTTTGTCCTTGGTTATAAAGAGAGTACCGTCTAACCTGTCGAGTGTTGAGTCAGATGGGTCTGCACCGGTCGTAGTGGTCGAGCACCTGTTTTTTTTAATATTAATCTCGCCGATAACTCTGATATAGAAAATGTATGTGTGTATATCTTGACTGGTAGAAAATGCCAATGGCATTAAGTCTGCCTCTGTACTTTTGTGCTTGAAGTGTTAAATAAATAAATATAGTGCAGCATTGTTCATTTGACGCCGGAATAAAAAAAAGTTATTAAAATTGAAAAGACGAAGGCGGTTATTTCCGACTATGGGCACGCGCGATTAACGAGAAACGGTAGAAGAAGCTTTGGCAGAACAACAGTCAGATGGGCGAACAATATTCAGAAGATCACGGGTAAAACCTACTTGAGATTCGTGCAGGTCAGGGAAATATGACAGAAAGGGAGGAAGTCTATACTCAGCAGTGGGTGGAATTAGGCTGTAAATGATGATGATGGCCACGCTCTAAGAGAATAAATTGGCTCTATATCGAGATTAAGGATACATCAGTATAGATTGTATATCGATAAAGATATCGTTACAACTTTTTGGTAACGTAACTGACGAATTTTTAATCTAATACATTATTGATGGGTCCAACGTATTGTTCTGTGGTTATAACGTGGATAGAACTTCAATATTGGTCTAGGCCCTAAGGTGTGTGGATCCATTGACATGGGAGGATCCTCGGACTGAAGGGTGTTGTGTCTTACGCATAGGTGTAGCCACAACGACTTTACACATGTCTTGTATTCCATTATCCATACGTAATACGGTTTAACGGTACAATTGGATAAAACAGACGTTGACAAATTGATTTGCGTTATTTTATAGCTCTAACAGGCAAATTCTGAATAAATAATAGGTAAAGAAATAATAATTGATTGGTATAACCAACTGATTAATATTACTTAGTATAAATATGCATACACAACCTCTTAAATTGTCAGTCACCAAAAAACTCGAAAACAACCGCAAGATGTTGAAGTTATTCATCCTTCTCGTTGTAATAATAATAAGAGTGGGAGAAATCAAATGTCAGAAGGGAGAAAATGAAGTTAGTGCGTTTATTACTTATAGACGAGATGCAGATCCCGCGGTACTCAAAGGTGGCTGACCTTCTGGCACATAAAGAGACACTACCACAGGTGAATGCGTTGTAATCGTGGCACAGCGACATGCAAATATATTGGCATCAGTGGATGACTGTCCCGATGGACAAATATTAAATGATAAAGGTGAATGTGTTCCAATAGCAAGAGTGATGATGGATCGATCCCAGTAAAATGTGATACTGCCATTTTCGAGAACTGGGTCGGGCACATACTTATAGTACGGTACTTCCGATTCCACAAGGTTGTGTTTTAGAGCAAGTTGCTGATGGATAATCCTGGCTACAAGGTTGTGTGCAAGTACTCTCCGTTAGCCAGACGAGAACACCCAGAGATAATTTATGATCTTTTTCGATTCGCCTGGACGGTGGCATGCCCGACATGTGTCAACCGTACCGTCCTTCACAATAAATCTCCGGTAGTTATTCGTCATCATAACTTCATCCATAATTGCATAGACAAAACCTTCGGTTTCTCCGAAGAGGTCCCCGGAACGTAGCCAGGCTACGGACGCTGATAGGTCTACATCGGGCCCATGCAGGGCCCGGAAAAAGCATCCGTGTTCTCTTTAGCCAAGGAGAGCGGGGTGAGCCCCTTGTCCACCGCGACCACATCTCGATGCATACCCACGACGGTTTCAAGGAAACATTCCCTGAGACTGCATATCTCGCGATTGTGGAGAGTCTTAGCGTTTAAAAAGCCACGACCCCCTACACCTCCGCGGGATACACAGTCTCATAACAGAAGAACGCGGGTGATGCATTCGATATGCCGTCAACAATGTACGGACCCTCCTATCCAGGGCGTCTAGTTCTGTCTGAGTCCATTTGAGTATGCCGAAAGAGTACATCAAAACCGGCATGACCCAACCGTTGAAGGCACGTACCTTATTGCCGCCTGCGCGACACATTTCCACCGGCAGCGAGGACCCTGTTTGTGGCCTGTTGTCCCAAGCCCGCTGGTGGCCGTCCTCTTCCTCGTCGTGGTGGCGGTGGTGTTGACGGCGGGGAGAAAAACTCGTCATTCGAGCTCTACGCAACTGCAACGACCGGCGACGCAGCGCTCACGGAAGTGGCACGTCCCGGCGGTTGTACCTCTTGTTTTTGTTTGGCTCGGTATCTTGTAAGCATCGGTATATTTTTCAATTTATCATCTTCATCAATTTTTTTTTGCATTTTCCGTTTTTCGTTGAGTCCTTTTTTTTTTTTTTTTTTTTTTATTTCAGATCTTTGGCGGTATCTGTATAATCGATGCGAACACCATCGAGGTACAACGGCATCAAAGATGCAACAACGGCCGCATTGGCCTTAAGTAAACTGTTTCAGAGCCATCCTTATCTCGTAAAGGTTGACATCCGGAATATCTTCGGTATAGTTTTGGGTCAGTCTAGCTCTTGGGTCGTTAGCTAGATTTGCAACGGGTTTACTGGTTGAAGTGTACAACTGCCCATAAAAACTTTAGATCTCCCTCAGCAGCTCCGGTTTGGCGGATACGATCCTGCCATCGTCGATCTTCAGTGGCGTGAGCTGGCTCTGCCCAATAGCCAGATCTCTTTAAAATACCTTGGAGCCTTTATTCCGCTCAATAGCGTCTTTAATACGCTCGGCATTAAAGCGGCGGAGGTTGCTCTTCAAGGATTTAGAGATCCGTCTATTGAGCTGCCGGTATTTCCACGCCTCGTCTGAAGACTGCAGAATCATCTCACGCCGCTCCTTCATGAGCTCGAGAGTATGATCAGAGAGTTTTTTTGTTCTTGTGTGCACGACGTGTCTGGAAGAATTTAGACCCAGTCGTATGGACAGTTTCCACGAACCCATCGTTGTATTCGTCCACTGAGCTTTCTAGGTACTCGAAACGATTCTATAGTTCAAGCTCGCATCTGGCATCAAGCATCTGTGCTGGACCTTTCAAGCTTTGTATTCATGTTCAATGTGCCTCTTACCATGCGGTGATCGCTCCCGGTTTTCACCGAATTGATCACAGAGACATCATTGAACATTTGCTTCTTGGTTGACATGATGAATTTATTTTTATAAAAACTATATTTTGTGGCACTTTTTTGCATTTTTTGTCTAAAATAAAAGAAGTGTCATATTTATGCTTTATTACTTTCAATTTTTAAATTAATGTATTTCAAAAACTCATTTTTTATTAATCAGATACTACTTCTGTTTCTTTCTCGCCATTTCTAATTCATTACCGAAAATATCCTTTCTGTGAATGCCGAAGACGTGAGAATAAAGAGCAGGAATGAAACTACTTTAAGTTTTGAAGTTATTTTCAGTGTTTCTTTTAAATATGCCGTCATTTTTGCCCTGTAGTTTTATCAGTAAACTCACTACAATCTTATACTTTTGCAATATTAGTTCGGATACAGGCTATGCCAACGGTCAAAAGTTATTTGTGCGTATTGTATAAATATCACTTGCTTCGACGGCATGTAAAGCCAAGTCAGAGGCCCATGTGGGGCATAAAAACTCTGACAACAGGTTAGGCACTAACCACACGATCACACGACAAAGTTCATCGAAACTTAAGAATTTTGGTTTTTTTGAATATAACTCTCTTACATTCAACAAAAACTTTTCTAACTTCTATATATTTGGTACTATAGTCTCAACAGCCCATAATTTCAGCTGACCAAATTAACAGGCCAAAAAAAAAATTAAGGCGCCCCGAACTCCTCCCATCTAAATGGTTTCTAGGACAAAATGAGAGATGGGCAGTACTGTTGTCTTGCCTAGAAGTTTTATTGCTGACTCCGGGGAAAATCCTGTTTTAAACGGTTTTAATCGAGTGTAATTGTGTGTGTAGGTATGTGTGTATTTACAGAGACGGGAATTTTATTAGTGTTGTGTGCACCTTCACGCACAACACTAATAAAATTTCCGCACTGAAAATTTTTTTAGTGCGGCATAATTAGCCGGGTGACTAAATATTTATGCGGGATAAAACCACTCAGTTTAGATCAGGTCGTGCTATCAGAGAGCTAGCCAGCGATGAGAGATTCCGAGTTGGCCGATCAACCTGAGACGAATGAAAGCTAATTATTATGACATTGATTCGTACTAGAAGCTAATTAAAGACATCATAATCATATTAGCTACGTGAATAAACAAATTGTAACCAATTGATTTTATACCATACTAGCAGACCCACGCAACTTCGCCTGCGTCACATAAGAGAGAGAGGGTTAGAAAGAGTGGGTCGTAGGCACACAATAGCCTGTACCTGATCATTATTTTGCTGCGGAGTTATTTTAAAACTGTAATATCCGATCCTAAGATATTCATTGCAATCAAATAATGTAAGAGCAATTTCGTTCAAAATTAAATACTTGCGATGAATAACGTATTTATTTTCTGCTTCGCAGAAGGAGGTGACGGCTTCCCATTCCCTCTCGCTCCGGACCATGGCTTGAACCAAGGCCGGACACGAGAGATCGCCGCCGCCAATCGCCGCTACGAGGACACGGCGGTACTCCGCCCAAGCGGGGCAGACCTCCACGGTGTGCTCCACCGTGTCCTCCGGACGATCTTCGCAGTGGAAACACCCGGGCGTTTCCTCCCGCCCGATTCGGTGCAGGAACCTCCCGAAACAACCGTGTCCGGTGAGGACCTGCGTCAGGCGGTAGGTGAGGGCGCCATGGCGTCTCTCTAGCCACTCCTCAAAGAGGGGACTTATCGCCACTATGGTGGAGTGCCCTGCACGGGGTTGCGACAGTCGCTCTCTCCATGTCGCCATGAGATCACGCCGGAGGTCTGTCCGCTGAGCGGCAATTTGCCGCGGCAGCGGAGTTTCCTCCCGACGTAGTGCCTCCGCGCGCCATTCGTGCAGGCGTGTGAGGACTATCGCCTCCAGATCCCATGGCGGCAATCCGGCAAGGAGGCTAGCCGCTTCGCCGGAGATCGTGCGGTACCCCCGGATTAGCCTTATGGCTATTACCTTTTGGGGCGCGTTCAGGTAGTGGGCGGCTTGCCGCCTCAAAGAACGCGCCCACTCCGGGGCCCCGTAAAGGGCCATGGACCGCACGACCCCCGCGTATAGCCTCCGGCAAGAGGCGTTTGGACCCCTCAGGTTGGGCAAGAGCCGCTTGAAGGCAGCCCCTGTCCGTTCCAGTTTGGGAGCCAAACGTCGGAAGTGCTCCACGAAGTTCCACCGGCTGTCGAGGACGAGTCTTAGGTACTTCAACGTCGACCCGACGCCGATGGAAACCCCTCCTGCCGTCAGTAGGGATCCCGACGGTGGCGCATTCCGAGGCCCATGAAAACACATGGCCTCGGACTTGTGCAGTGCCACCTCGAGACCCAATTGCCGAATCCTCTCCACGACTATCGCAACCCCGCGTGTAAATATACGGTAAAACATTAAGTAATTGGCGAAAGGTACATTTTTTGACTTCTGCAACATAGCTGTTTTTGACATGGAAAGAAAAATTCCAGTGCGAGCAGGGTTCTGCAACATAGTCTTTTGCTTCTTCTTCTTCTGCAACATAGTCTCTGTGAAGATCGGTGATGGCTTTGCAGCCATCGGTATAGTGTCTTCTTGAGTTGGCTCTTATGTAATGTGATTCAATTTTCGGTATTTCTTCGATAAATGTTTTTACACCATTCTTTATGTTTTCATCCACTTTATATCGATTTGCATGATGTCCCCGATCATCTTTCATAGAAGAAATGTTGCAATCTTTATTTTTCTTCTTTAACGCCGTCTCTATTGGCCGGTTATTAATTCCCAAAGTGTTCTTGAAAATAACTTTACACACTCTTGTCTTTAAAAAAAAGAAAAAAAAAAACATTATTGTTGTCGCGAGTTGGTGCAACGTTTCCATCTGAATCTATCTTCACGTATCAATGTTTTGGGATTACTGTTTCGACACTATTTGCTATAAACGACCACTGTTTTCCAATGTCACCCAAGTTCCAGAATTCTTTTAAAAGTAGTTGACGTTGGTCATCTGTGATATTTGAACGACATTTGAATGCTCAATTTTCTCTGCAAGGCGGTCTCAATTTACGTTCTAGAATTATTTTTAATGTTTTTACTGATTGATAAGACTTCACTATTTCTCAGTCTCTTCGCTATATTTTTCTTCCAGCTTCCTTCAAGTCTTCGTCTTTTTTGTTGGGACTACAATCTGGATTTTGTGAGTTTTCTTCAGTGGGGCTAACATTTTCAATAACATTTTCAACCGCTGCCGCTGATGGTTACTTTACAATCGGGAGCAGATAGATTCGCTATTACAGGCACAAAAGATACCACGTTTTTTAGAAAAAATAAAATCGGTCACGGCGGTTTCAATTATCAAATAATTAAAAAATAACTTGTCGGACTTATCACGTTATTGAAGCAAAGAGGCGAATAAAATTGATTTGTGTTATTTTATAGCTCTAACGGACAAATTATGAATCAATAATAAGTAACAAATAATAATTGATTGGTACAACCAATTGATTTATATTACTTAGTATAAATATGCATACACGACCTCTTAAATTGTCAGTCACCAAAAAACTCGAAGACAACCGCAAGATGTTGAAGTTATTCATCCTTCTCGTTGTAATAATAATAAGCGTAGGAGAAATCAAATGTCAGAAGCGAGAAAATGAAGCTACCGTGGAAGGGCGAAATGGAAATATATTGGCATCACAGGACGGCTGTCCCGATGGACAAATATTAAATGGTGAATGTGTTCCAAGAGCAGATCAAATACGTAGGTGCTCCACTTTTATGCATATATGTTAGAGATGACAGCATATCATGGCTTGATGGATTCAATTCTGAGATAGGGTGTTAGTTTTTGGAGGAATTCAACCAATAGGGAAAAAATCTTTAAAGCACAGAAAAAGTACATTAGGCCAATGTTTGTATTACAGGACATAGATACATGTAAACCATTATTTAATAAAAATTTAAAATATTGGCTCTTCCATCCATTAATATTTTTGAAGTTGCTCTATGTTCAAACATGTATTTTTGCAGTGTTGCTGTATTTTTTTTTTCTTACATTTACTTTTATAAATATTTTTTTTTGTTTTATTGTGAATTTAACCTTTTTTTTTTTTTGTCCTGTGTGAGTCTAATAAATACTTTTTCTTTCTTTCTTTCTTTGATTTGTTATGACCAATCAAGATGTTTAAAAAAATGTTGGACATTAATAACCGAAGTCGAAGGGATAAGCTTACAGGGCACGCCACCATAGTGGCGATAAGTCCCCTCTTTGAGGAGTGGCTAGAGAGGCGCCACGGCGCCCTCACCTACCGCCTGATGCAGGTCCTCACCGGACACGGTTGCTTCGGGAGGTTCCTGCACCGAATCGGGCGGGAGGAAACGCCCGGGTGTTTCCACTGCGAGGATCGTCCAGAGGACACGGTGGAGCACACCGTGGAGGTCTGCCCCGCTTGGGCGGAGCACCGCCGTGTCCTCGTAGCGGCGATTGGCGGCGGCGATCTCTCGCGTCCGGCCCTGGTCCAAGCCATGGTCCGGAGCGAGAGGGAATGGGAAGCCGTCACCTCGTTCTGCGAAGCAGTCATGCTAGTGAAGGAGGTGGCGGGACATGAGAGGGAAAGAACCTCACGTCCCAGCCGCCGCAGGAGACGCACTGGGCGTCGGGGGTCACGTGGTGGCTCCCGGCCACCGTAGGCGCGGGCCTGTGGACGGCGAGTTATGGGCTAGCTCGTCGTCCGGCCGTCTTATGACGACAGGCCGTGTCGACGGCGCGTTCGAGTTCCACGTGCGCCTCAAAGAGATGTCAGCAAATAAGTAGGGGTCCACATGGGCCGATGCCTGCCAGGGCTGCGGGACTGTTCGAAAGAAATAATTTTCTATATTGACAGTATTGTATAAAGTTTGTAAATATACTTTTAACGAAGCCGAAAGGCACTTGTTTTCCCCGCCTTTGCGATCATTTTTTTGTTCTAGACCATACCTGTGAATCTTCTAGTTACGGAGATATTGGGGGTCAAAGTTCCAACATTTTCACAGGTTTTTTTTTTTAATATTTTTTTTAAAGTATGATTTTTACTTTAAACACCTCCATGACCCCCGTACTATTCAATCCATCCATCAGTGCAATGCTTTGTATACGTTCCATCGAGTCCTACCGTAAAACGTTATTTTTCACCCCAAAAAAAAGTCGTTTCCCAGCAATAATTATTGCATAAAGTTACTTAGTTTGATATACAGAATGCTTGGTTGATGGCTTCGTGAAGGGTCTGTTTACAGCCTGTATTGACATTTGTATTGTATATTGACATTATGTTTTCATAATTTGACATTGACATTTTATTTTTATTTTATTTTTTCTCTTTTTATTAACATTGATTTCTATTGTTATTTAGTGGTATGCAGGCTTATTTTTATTAAATTATTGAGCCTTGACTGGCTTCATTTCTTAATTTCTTACAAACAATTGTACGCCCTCTCGCATAACATGGCGCACTCTGTATTACCTTGATATAACATTATTATTTTACCTATGTTAAACAAATGAATAAATCATCATCATCATCATCATTCTCTTGCCCTTATCCCAATTCATTTGGGGTCGGCGCAGCATGTCTTCTTCTTCCATACTTCTCTATTACTCGTCATCTCGCCAGACACCTCCTTTAAATGACTTATGGTTTATGATGTGTTTCAAAACCATAAAGAAGAAATTTCACAAGTTCAGCTGTCTCAATTATCATAGAAGAACACCCTATTTTCGATTTTATTTACTAAAATGCAGTTATATAAATTTTCAGTAAATTATATCTTATGTCTCATTTAATTACTATTTGACTTCAATACTGGGTCATCTCAAAGAACTTTCACCATACCAATTATATATTTTAATACAGGGAAAGCAGTAGGAGGAACACTATCCCCAAATATCGAAGCCATCCACCACATTGTCTTCCAGTCTCTAACCGTGCGACATGATTCTTTATTTTTGGTAGATAGGTAGGTGGGTAATTGAAATCACACACAACACTTGACTGAAACTCTAAGCGTTTATTTCTAACAGGCACTTATAAACTTTCTAAAGTTGAGCCACCCGTTCACAAATATGGTTGATTTTAAGGAGATGAACGGGCGAAAGAAACTCTTTACACACTCTTTTAAATCGTGTTACATTTGTTACACAACGTAATATTGTTCACTTCAAAAACCACTTTTAATCACTTAATACTTCAATTGTTTGCTAATCGCGAGCTAATCAGACTTCAAGTTGCACATCCGCGATTAGCTTATGTCCGTTTCTGTATACCTGACAACGTATATACAAAATTTCAGGATGATCGGTTCAGGGGTTTTAAGGGTAGCAAACAAACAAACAAACTTACTTTCGCATTTATAATAGGAAGTAAAGTAAGTAAGTATGGATATGGATAAGGATTATTACCTTATTCTGTAGTAGTAACTATAAGGTCTCATAAGTTTTATTAACATTCTGCAAAAGTGACGTAGTACGAATGTGAATTATTGCAAAAGTGGCATTGTTTGAATGTGGCTTTTGCGTAAGTGACGTTATGCGAAAGTGGCGTTGTGTGAAAGTGACTTTTTGCGAAAGTGACGTGCCAAAGCGGCCAATTTTTTTGCGATGTCATTTTGTGAAAGTGTAGTTCTGCGTCACGACGACCGTTCAATACATGCAATAATTTCCTACAACAATTACAAAACTTTTTATTTATGGTACACAAAATGGAACTTAGCAATGTTGCTTAGTGGGTGCAATGGTAAGTAGATCGTCTTAGGAGTGGGGGTAGGGGCCCAGTAACTAACTATTAACAAAGTATTTTTGGCGCAACCTTTCATCACAGCGCAATTAATGCATTAAAGGACCTTCACAAATTCCTATCAGCTGCCAAACTCAAAATAACATAGGCAACAAAACGCTTAGCAAAGCGGCTCGTTCAATGTTAAGCCGGGAGCAGACCAGCGTGCAGCGCCTCGCTGTCGCGTCGCGCCCAAACATCGCGTTTGTTTTGTTGACATAATTAACAATTAGGTAATTCCAGCTCAAAGTGGGCTGTAGTGTAGTTGTCCCGAGCATGCCTTTGCCTAGCTCGGCCGACGACACATTGTTCTACGTGATTTCCCACGGGGAACTTATGCTAATGCGATTTCATTTTCAAGTTATGTGATGAGATGATGTAGTGTGCTTGGGTAATTTCGGGAAAATATACAATATTTTGTGTAACAATATAAAAACGAGTACTAGAAGTATAAAATACTTTCTCTTCTATTCTTTAAAAACTAAACTACCAAATAATTCGTGTTAGCTACTGGAAAAACGCATTAAGGTACCTAGTACTAAAAAAATATTCACCTCAAAAAAAAGTCGTTTCTCAGCAATAATGTTTGCGTAGAGTTACTTAGTTTGATGTACTGACGCCAGCTGCACATCAAGCTACCTGAAACTGTCAAATATTCCCAATCAACCTTGAATCTAATGCTTTAGCGATACAGTTGAAAATCTTTTAAAGAAATTTGACAGATTGTAGTAGCTTGATGTGCTGCCGTCTGTACATAATGCTTGGTTGACGGCTCCGTGAAGGGTCCGTTTACACCATGTATAGTGTCTAAGATAGAGTCGTGTACTTTACGGTAGCTTATGTCAAAGTCAAGCTTTTCATCATCGCAATCGTTAGCTGAAAAAAATGACGCGTGCCTCTTGGCCAGGTCGGCACATTCATTTCGGCAATAGATACCTATTTGTTTAACTACAAAACTGACTCGAAGCAATTGCTAGACATATTTGGTTTCTTCCAGATCATGCCGACCGTATGGCATCTACCATCCCTGGATCATGTATGGGTTGGCTCGCTACAATTTAAGCTAAGGGTGCGGTCAAATCGAGAGAACTGCGGACTGGCTACGGCTAACGGACTTTGAAAAATATTTTGGTACATTATTTATCGATGTAGCTGCACTTGCCTCGGTTGGTCCGTAGATGGGTAACTACCCATTACATACCGAGTTTCCTCCGTGCCGCGGAAAGCACGTTAAGCCGTTGGTCCAAGCTGTCATTTGTAGATCTTTACAGTCGCTACAGGTAGTCAGTGGCCCAAAAGGTCTGATAACCAGTCTTACCAAGGGTTATCGTATTACCAGTACGAACTGGGTTGTGGAGGTCAGATAGACAGTTGCTCCATGTTAAATACTGGTATTCAGCTGCATCCGCTTAAACTGGAAACCGACCCAACATAGTTGGGAAAAGGCTAGGCTGATGATGATTATTTATCAAAGTCCAGGGTGTACAGGCCGTGCCGAAATCCAGTATGACCGCACCTTGAACCGAACTACTTTCAAATCAATCTTACTTCTTACTAATATTAGAAATGCGAAAGTTTGTGAAGGTGGATGGATGGATGGATTTTTATTATTCTTTCACCCAAAAACTACGGATTTGGATGAAATTTAGCACAAAGAAAGTTAGTCAATCAATCAATCAATAGTCTTTATTTGTAGTCAACCTGGATTAACACATAGGATACACTTTTTATCCCGGTATTATGATCTCGTCGGACAATTATCGAACTCCACGCGGGCGAAGCCGCGGGCATAAGCTAGTATCTACATAAATTCAATTTTGCCGCCCGGTTATGACAAATAGTCCACCAGAACATGGTGTGAGCACCTCGCACTGAATCTACTAGGCTCACAGGAACTAGCAAGTAGTAGATATATTTCCTGAATGTGTTTAGACAGCCCCACCGCATTCCAACCGTACGAACGGTCACTCCATTCGCATAAACAAACATAGCCGTCTTCAATGAAGCTATCGCTCAGTTCAATTAGCATATGTGTGTATTTACCTACACTGAGTGACGTTACTTAGAAGCATAACTAGATGAGAAACTATCCAAATATTCGTATATTACACGTTTCTACATAAATTATTCATTTTGGTACAACATACCATTTTAAATCGAGAGGAGAGTTTCAAACTGTCAGGAATGTGAAATTCAGTTTTAAGTATGCTTAAAAGTAACAGCTGGCATCGTAATAGGGACTCCACAAAATCTGGGAATATTATGAGTGCGTTTTGCCGTGACTTAGAGTCGAGTTCCAGTAGTGCGCGTAGTGTGACTGTTCCTAAATTACCGTGGGCTGATAAAATATTCGTTTTTCCGAAATCATGTAAATATTAGTATTAATATCGGCCCCACCATCCGCACGGCCCTGTAAGACTCGCCCCCAGACTGTTCGCCTTTCCACCTACTAAGAGAACTGAATTTCTTAACATGAAGAATTCCAATGCCTTGTATCATTATTAGAACAAGAAAAAGATTGAAAGAATCAGATTAAGGAATTCATAGTTGATGAAATATATTGAAAGTGGTTTCAAAAGGGTAAAAGATAACTGGGAGATACAAAGTATATCGCAACCAATAGTTCTTGTAAATAACCCTTACGCTAGCGTAATAGGTAATTGGTCAGTCGTGACTCACACGATACTTCACATCTACACCTGGAGCACCCAGAACAACACTTCCATAAGTGACACAGGCGGCTTTTCAGCGGCAATGCGTCGACATCATGCTCTTAGTGAGCATTGTCCCTAGCAGTTCTTTCGAACTGGTGAACGTGACAAAGGCGGCTTTTCAGCGGCAGAACCTCGATCATCATGCTAAATAGTAGACATGGTCCCTAGCAGTCCTTAGACTGGTTATATAATAGCTGTGGTATCAAACCATTCCAATCGCTCCCCATGGATCATGTGCTCTATTCTTACAACTAGCGCATCTGCAAGACAGTTCGTGGCAGCCTGACCGAATCATTTGTCAGAAATAAGAACATATTATTCTAGAATCACCATAATATGGTTGATCATAATAGGATTGAGAATCAGTACTCAAACGGCAAATTGGCTGAACTGATGGTTAGAGATAATGAATACATAATTCAAGAATTACCAGATAGCAGAGTTCAAAACAAAACCAAAACTCAAGAACCATTTTGCAATAGAGTTGGAGATCTCTTTATTGAAACCCTAAAGACAGCCCCAAAAGCGCCCACCCTTCACCAATTCCTAGTGTTGGAGCTGAGGAGAAGAAGTAGCACAACAAACTTCCCAGCAAAACGTTTCTGTCTGTGTAGTTTAAAGAACTTTAATTACAACATCAGCCTAGGATAATTATTGTGATAAAGGACGCAGTCGCTCACCAACAAACACACACACATTAGATTTGTCTAAACAGGGCTGTTAATTCAACTATATTTAAAGTATTCCATAATTATCGCACTCTTGCGACAACCCACTTGGACATAGACTCTAGGTATTCACAACATCTCCTAACTTAACTAGCTTATCTCGCCCGGACCCTGTCGCGGTCTAAGCCCGACTGCCAGGAGTCCACCACCCTTCTTCAGCCCTTCGCCTAGAAAGGCGTGAAGCGTGAGGCGTGGTAGTGTGTTGAGAACAACACACCACGCTTGGGTCGCCTTCTCAAAATTGCTCAAGTATTGTTTGAACCACCGTCTCAATTGTTTGAAGGGCCCTTCGGGCGCCCAAGACCGGAGTAAATTGCAACCAGATGATGCACCAGTATTCAGAAATGCGTTTAGAAATCAAATATTTTTAATTTTTCTTAAGAATATGTTGAATTATTACATTCGGCCTGTCAATTAGCTTTTATCTCTATCTAAGAAGTTATGTGTTTTCAAGTGATGCAATATTGTTTTACAATTCAAAGGAAGAAAGGACGCTTCGCATCGTTAATTACGATAAATTGTCAGGCTGTCAAGCCATAAAGTAGAGGTTTAATGTGTCTGTAAGTGGCCGATACCGTGTGATGATTTTTGAAGTGTGAAGAATAAAGGCTAAGATATTTGCTTAACTCGGGAGGGGGCTGAAATGGAGTGCCAGTAACGGCCCCATTACGCCTTCTCCAGGCGAATATCAACCACTGCGCCTGCGCTCAGGACCTGTTGCTCCAGAGCATGGCGCAGTGGTCGATTAACATTGCCGTGGTCGCTGAGCCGTACTTTGTCCCGCCCAGGGATGACTGGGTGGAGGACCTTAGCGGCTCAGTGACCATAATTGCGTCGGCCGCCGCCGGTACCCCGACCCTTGAGAGTGTCAGGAAGGGTCAGGGGTGCGTGGCAGCACGGTTCGGGGAGATCGTTGTAGTGGGAGTCTACTTCTCCCCGAGCCGAACTCTCGCCGAGTTCCACAACTCCCTCACGGAGTTGAGTGTCGTCATCGGAAGCCATTCCCTCCCCGTGCTTGTGCTCGGGGACTTCAATGCCAAGAACTTGGCTTGGGGTTCTCGTTACACGGACGTGCGGGGTAGGATGGTGGAGGACTGGGCTCTGGAGACAGGTCTAGTCGTCCTAAATCGGGGTTCTGTCCCCACGTGCGTGCGGATGCGGGGCGAGTCGGTGGTGGACATCTCGTTCGCTAGCCCCGCTCTGTCACCGCGTGTCGTCGACTGGCGCGTCATGGAGGGGGTGGAGACCTATTCCGACCACCGGTACATCCGGTTCGACGTCTCCACTCAGACCTCAAGCGCACCGGTCTTACAGGCCCCGAGTGGTCCGCGATGGGCGCTGAAGCAGCTGGACCGGGAGCTCCTCCTGGAAGCCTCAATCGTGCAGGCCTGGGTGTCATCACCGGTCAGGCCTGCCGACATCAACAACGAGGCGGGTTGGTTCCAGGAGGCCATGTCCGAGATTTGCGACGTGGCAATGCCCCGAGTTCGGCCAGGAAGCGCCCGGCGTCAGGTGTACTGGTGGTCGCAAGAGCTGACGTCTCTGCGCAAGGCGTGCGTTGCCGCGCGGCACCTGTACGCCAGGCATCGCAGGCTCCGCATCCGCCCTCCGGATGCGGCAGCCATTGAGGCGGAGCTGTACGAGGGGTACAGAGCGGCGAAGACCGCCCTCCAAGAGGCTGTCCGGCGGGCCAAGAATTTGGCCCGCGAGGAGATGCTGGAGTCTCTGAACGGAGATCCGTGGGGGCGCCCTTACAAGATGGTGCGGGACAAACTCCGCACCCGGGCCCCCCCGCTAACGCAGAGTCTCCGGCCTGAGCTCGTGGAGGACGTGGTGAGCGTTCTGTTCCCTTCGCGAGGGGAGCATCCTCCCCCGCCTATGGCTCCGTCACCGCGTGCGGTGCTGGAAGCGGACCACACCGATGACGACTATGACGTTCCGGAGGTGACTGGGGTAGACCTGAGAGTGGCGGTACGCAGGCTGAAAGCCAGAAATACCGCCCCGGGACCCGATGGCTTGCCTGGCAAAGCCTGGGTCCTGGCCTTTGAGGCTCTCGGGCCCCGACTGGAAGGGCTCCTAAGCGCATGCTTGGAGAGAGGCCAGTTCCCGCTTCGTTGGAAGACGGGGAAGCTGGTCCTAATCCGGAAGCCAGGGCGCCCTGCGGACTCTCCGTCCGCATACCGGCCCATCGTGTTGCTCGACGAGGTGGGCAAGCTCTTTGAAAGAGTCATTGCCAACCGCCTCGCCGGGCACCTTGCAGGGATGGGGCCGGATCTTGCGGAACACCAGTTTGGTTTCCGCAAGGGGCGCTCGACGGTGGACGCCATCATGCGCGTGAGAGCCCTCACGACGGGGGACGCGGTGTCCCGGGGCGGGGTTGTCTTGGCGGTGTCTCTTGACATCGCCAACGCTTTCAACTCCATGCCCTGGACCTGCATTGCGGAGGCACTCCGGTATCACGGGGTGCCGACCTACCTTCGTCGCGTGGTCGGGGACTACCTGACGGATAGAGCCGTCATCTACCCCAGTCGGAGCGGAGAATGGAACCGGCGAGAGATGTCGTGCGGTGTTCCACAGGGTTCGGTTCTGGGGCCGGCCTTGTGGAACATCGGTTACGACTGGGTGCTGCGCGCCGACCTCCCTACCGGCGTCAGTGTAGTTTGCTACGCTGACGACACGCTGGTACTGGCGCAAGGGAGGTCGCACGAGGCGGCGGCCGAAAACATGACACGCGGGGTTGCGATAGTTGTGGAGAGGATCCGGCAATTGGGACTCGAGGTGGCATTGCACAAGTCCGAGGCCATGTGTTTTCATGGGCCTCGAAATGCGCCACCGTCGGGATCATTACTGATGGCAGGAGGGGTTCCCATCGGCGTCGGGTCGACGTTGAAATACCTAGGACTCGTCCTCGACAGTCGGTGGAACTTCGTGG
The DNA here is from genome assembly GCA_910589295.1 of Noctua janthe. NCBI lineage: Eukaryota > Metazoa > Arthropoda > Insecta > Lepidoptera > Noctuidae > Noctua > Noctua janthe. The sequence continues at coordinate 1,365,069 of OU342556.1, read as the reverse complement.
AGCACTTCCGACGTTTGGCTCCCAAACTGGAACGGACGGGGGCTGCTTTCAAGCGGCTCTTGCCCAACCTGAGGGGTCCAAACGCCTCCTGCCGGAAGCTTTACGCGGGGGTCGTGCGGTCCATGGCCCTTTACGGGGCCCCGGTGTGGGCGCGTTCTTTGAGGCGGCAAGCCGCCCACTACCTGAACGCGCCCCAAAAGGTGATAGCCATAAGGCTAATCCGGGGGTACCGCACGATCTCTGGCGAGGCGGCTAGCCTCCTTGCCGGATTGCCGCCATGGGATCTGGAGGCGATAGTCCTCGCGCGCCTGCATGAATGGCGCGCGGAAGCACTATATAGGGGGGAAACTCCGCTGCCGCGACAAATTACCGCTCAGCGGACAGACCTCCGGCGTGATCTCATGGCGACATGGAGAGAGCGACTGTCGCAACCCCGTGCAGGGCACGCCACCATAGTGGCGATAAGTCCCCTCTTTGAGGAGTGGCTAGAGAGGCGCCACGGCGCCCTCACCTACCGTCTGACGCAGGTCCTCACCGGACACGGTTGTTTCGGGAGGTTCCTGCACCGAATCGGGCGGGAGGAAACGCCCGGGTGTTTCCACTGCGAGGATCGTCCGGAGGACACGGTGGAACACACCGTGGAGGTCTGCCCCGCTTGGGCGGAGCACCGCCGTGTCCTCATAGCGGCGATTGGCGGCGGCAATCTCTCGCGTCCGGCCTTGGTTCAAGCCATGGTCCGGAGCGAGAGAGAATGGGAAGCCGTCACCTCCTTCTGCGAAGCAGTCATGCTAGTGAAGGAGGTGGCAGGACGTGAGAGGGAAAGAACCTCACGTCCCAGCCGCCGCGGGAGACGCCCTGGGCGTCGGGGGTCACGTGGTGGCTTCCGACCACCGTAGGCGCTGGCCTGTGGACGGCGAGTTATGGGCTAGCTCGCCGTCCGGCCGTCTTATGACGACAGGCTGTGTCGACGGCGCGTTCGTGTTCCACGCGCGCCTCAAAGAGATGTCAGCAATCAAGTAGGGGTCCGCATGGGCCGACGCCTGCCAGGGCTGCGGGACTGTTTGAAAGAGATACCGTGGCCCTGGAACACAAAGGGCAGAGAAGGAACATGGATGGGTTTTAGTCAGTACAAGTCTGACACTCCCCTCCGCTCCGCCCAGAGTGGGGGGGGTCATTTGATGATTTCCCATCCGGAAAAAAAAAAAAAAAAAAAAAAAGATATTTGCTTAATAATTAGGAGTACGTGAGTACAATATTACATTAAGGAAAGGTTGGGAACCCTACTTAAAACGTAACTGGCAAAATGAGAGTGTACTATTAGGTAAACCTCTGCCTAACCCATTGGGGATTACAGGTGTGATGTTTATTTATTTATATTTATTTATGTTATTAGTTAGGAAGTAAAAGGTGGTGGGATCAGGTCTTGAAGCTCCTGCACACATTCTTCAAAATACAGTATGTAGATGTCAATAAAACCGTTCATCTAGCCTTCTCTTTGTATTGAAAACTTTCTGATGCCCGCGATCTTCGTCCGCGTGAAATTTTATAGCCTATAATGACTTCCTCGATAAATGGGCTATCCAACACTAAAATAATTTTTCAAATCGAACTAGTAGTTCCTGAGATTAGCGCGTTCAACCTAACAAACAAACAAACTCTTCAGCTTTATAATATTAGTATAGATACTTGATGGCCGTCATATCACTATAAACTGTTATAACTGTAATTAAAATTTTATAACTCAAAGACGCAAATTTGATTTATCAATTTACGTTGACGCTACGAAGCGACACTAATTTGTTCCGTAATTATAATATCGAAATTACACTGATGACTTTATTTGTTGTAGCGGAATTTAATTTGGCTGTTCGTCATTATTTGAGGAAGAAATTTACGCGTAAATGTATTACCGGAGGTTACAATATTAATGATAAAATTGCATGCAGCTCAGATCGACATGTGACAAAAGGCAAAACATTAAAATTTGAATTAATGTGGATAACAAAAATTTATAAAAATAAGTCGGATTGTTATCCCTGGCCAATGGATGTCTAAACTTCGTTATCATGGTAGAGCAAGGTGCAGAGTACCATGAGTTTGAAAAGGTCACATTTTTACTGGAGACGTATGAATGCAAATAAAATTACCTGAAGACCAAAGTAAATGATTCATGTAAAAAGGGCGGCGAAAGTGGACCCAAAGAATCTTAACTCACGAAGCTCCATGCAAGTGCAAATATAAAATAATTAATAATTATTATGAGATACTTATTTAAAAAAATATTTAATTTGTAGGACACGGGAATCAAAAGTTATAAATATTTTAATTTACTCAAAATTAAGTAATCGTGCAATTACAAAACGCAACTTTTTTCCGATTACGTTCCAATCCAATGACATGTGTTTTTGCTCAAGGGTTTTCTTACTATAAATGGCTCTTTCTCTTCGTTTTTATACATTATATAATGTACGATATTTATAAAAAACAAGTAAACTTGATATTAAAACGCCAATTAATAAGGCAAAATCATGTAATAAAAATGAAACTATAGTGATTTCGTAGTATATCTTATAAAGGAACCTTAACAACGGTGATCGATTGAGTCCCGTCACTACTGTCACTGTAAGATCTGTGACGTTCTATTCCAGTGTTTTTCAAAGTGAAGGTCACGACCCCCTAGGGGGTTGCGAAGCCTCTATAGAGACCGCGTAAACTACCTCAGTAAAAAAAACAATAAAGTTTAAAAAGATAGATTTATTAAGAAAATCTTAAGGATATAAATATTTTGCATGTTAATATAAATTAACAAAAAAATTTAAACTTATGAGTACTAGTCCATCTTAATACAATGGTTGCGCTTGTTGTTCATTAACCAATTGGATCCGTTTTCATCATCTGCTCTTTCAGTCTAGCAATAAATCCACTAAACTTATACTGTCACTTACGGAATATTTTCCGTGATTGTTTATTATTTTGAGCTCCCGATATTTCGACGCTGTTGCGATGAACAATCAGGGAAGATATCCTCTAAGTGACAGTATAAGTTTAGTTATAAACCGTGAAAGCTTAAAACAGTGTTTGATAAATCCACTGTTCGCACGTCATGGCTTTTGCTCCGTCACTACAAATAGCAATTTATTTCTTTGCCCAATTGATATTCATATCTTGCGTAGCTTCAAGGAACATGTTATGCAAGCACTGACCTGTGCGACATGGAGAGAGCGACTGTTGCAACCCCGTGCAGGGCACGCTACCATAGTGGCGATAAGTCCCTTCTTTGAAGAGTGGCTAGGGAGGCGCCACGGCGCCCTCACCTACCGCCTGACGCAGATCCTCACCGGACACGGTTGTTTCGGGAGGTTCTTGCACCGAATCGGGCGGGAGGAAACGCCCGGGTGTTTCCACTGCGAGGATCGTCCGGAGGACACGGTGGAGCACACCGTAGAGGTCTGCCCCGCTTGGGCGGAGCACCGCCGTGTCCTTGTAGCGGCGATTGGCGGCGGCGATCTCTCGCGTCCGGCCCTGGTTCAAGCCATGGTCCGGAGCGAGAGGGAATGGGAAGCCGTCACCACCTTCTGTGAAGCAGTCATGCTAGTGAAGGAGGTGGCGGGACGTGAGAGGGAAAGAACCTCACGTCCCAGCCGCCGCGGGAGACGCCCTGGGCGTCGGGGGTCACGTGGTGGCTCCCGGCCACCGTAGGCGCGGGCCTGTGGACGGCGAGTTATGGGCTAGCTCGCCGTCCGGCTGTCTTGTGACGACAGGCCGTGTCGACGGCGCGTTCGTGTTCCACGCGCGCCTCAAAGAGATGTCAGCAACCGAGTAGGGGTCCGCATGGGCCGATGCCTGCCAGAGCTGCGGGACTGTTCGAAAGAGACACCGTGGCCCTGGAACACAAAGGGCAAAGAAGGAACATGGATGGGTTTTAGTCAGTACAAGTCTGACACTCCCTTCCGCTCCGCCCAGAGTGGGGGGGGTCATTTGATGATTTCCCATCCAAAAAAAAAAAAAAAAAAAAAAGCACTGACCTGTAGTATTGGTGGGAAGTGCTCTACAAAAGAGTATTTCTTCCATTAATTTTTCATTAGATTTAAAACGCACAAAAGTTACAAACTGTACACAGCCCGCAATATTCGTAAATTAATCAAATTGCAAGGACACAAAAGTTACTATCTTTTACTTACTATGGGGGTCGTGTCATGAAAATGGTTGAAAAATACTTCTATTCTATCGTTCGATACGTTTGTCTTTTTGGGATTTTATGTTTATCATAGCGATTTTGTGGATTCTCGACGACTTGGCCTTTATATCATGAACTGACGATACTGCACCCTGACTTAGACTACCGCATTCTTCTTTGAACAACGAGTTGCGTTTGATTTGGACTTTGATTTTAAAACCACTAACATGCGTACCGTTAATTGCCATTTACGACTTGCACGCTTACGGAGGCATCGTCTCTGATGAAGGTGCTCAGATGTTTGAAAAAGTGTAGAGATGGGTGTATATGTATGTATGTTTAGAAGAAATACATCCTGTACCTATTACCTATCCTGTATTTCATGGCAACCACCCTTTATTTTACGTGCCAGAATTAAATCTACGCACATAGGAAGCAAGTCCTCTTATACATATATCGCAATAGATATAAGGCTACAGGGGCGAAGTGGTGTATTAGGCTATTGTTGCCACTGTCCTGTTGGGACGAGGACAGCGGGTTGTTGCTCTCATGTCATGAGCATATTATGCTATTTGGACTCTGCCAGACACCAGAGCTATATCGCTGCACCGGCTACCTTTTCAGATAATCTTTTAATAAGATAATAGTTTTTTCTATAACACTGTTGAAAAATATAAAATAAAAACCATGTAAAAATACCAATAAACGAGATTGATTACGTCACAATATACATTTTTTATTCAACAAACCCTGCCTTTCAATAGCTGTTCTCGTAGATAGCTGTGGTTGTTGTAATTTATGTAAAAGTATTTCTTCTTTAAGCGTAGTAAGAATCGTTTTACTTGACCATAATTCGCTTATAGATCAAAGTCGTAACAACTTATTTTTAATAGTGATTGAACTAATTACTATTACTAGGTTAGTAATCAGTATAGTCTCTAGACGCAGTCTGGCAGTTTTATGATTCATCAATTAGGTACAGGCAATGAAGTAAAAATTCTGGTTTTGGCTTAAGACGAGCAGCAACACACGTACCGTCAAAACTAAAACTACGAGGGAAATACAGTAATCTTAGAGACCAGAAGCGAAATAGAAAGTTATGTTTCTTACAATTTGTCTTTAATCAACAACTAGCACATAAGTAAATAATAAGTACATCAGAATAATATAACACGACCCGAACCAAAATTATTACCTCCCCTGGCACCTGTCAGTTGCCTACTACCAAAAATCAAAGAGAACCAAAAAGCACAGAGCATCATTCAAAGAGGCCGTGTACAACGCGGCATGCCTGTTAACTTCTACTCGGACCGGATAGGTTGGAAAGGAATTATCTAAGAGTATTTTATTCGAATCTTCCTTTATGATTCATCCTAAACATTTTTGATTCATTTTAAATTAATAAGCAGACTTTCACAGTTAAAAACCTTTATCGTAAGTTTTAGGTTATGTTGTAAAAAGACGTATATCTCTTTTCTCCCAACTTGTTCGTCTTACTTTCCATTTACTTTTCTGTTAGTCTTTAGTCGTTTTACAACTATGTACAAGTAGCCATAATGAATGCTACCTCTAAGAGTGGGTCCCAAAATACATGGAACTTCGCCAGTGTTCAATAGATGACGGCTGCTTGCCAAGACATAGGAGTATTACGCCTCCTACTTCTTATCTCGGGTATACTACTCAATTTCTTTTACTCTTATAACATTTTTAAGCTCAAAAAAAAATAGTTTCACACTTACGTAACAAATGTTTATTTTCTTTGTATTTTTTCAAATTTAAACTTCTTATTTCAGACTGTTGGATGAGATTATATTTATGGTATAAGTATAGCGCCTGTACAGTTGGGGTCTTTTCTGGGGTCGTTTCCGGGAGGACACCAGTTAGTTAGATTACTATCGACGCGTCGGCTGTAGTCAGGCTGGTCATTGCTGTCGTGAAATCGACAGTTGATACTCCCCATGGTGACTATCAAAACAAGAAGAAAGATTAACTTCAACACTCTCATTTTATACAAATGGCGCTTCAATATACCTAGTTGTGATTCTTAAAGATCACTAATCATTTGATCGTTCTATGCAGCTATATCTTATATATATGAAGTCAGTTAATGTCATACAAAATCAATTGGTAACAGTGCGTGTAATTTGTACTATTTATTCCAAATAGGTTCCGAATCAATTTGTGAACGTTTATTTAGTGTATGAAATTGGATAATTTATTATATTCTTATCGAGTATTGCAGCATTTGTGCTTCACTGCTCAACATCAGGTGAGGTAGTGACAGAATGCCAGCTGAAAAGTATAAAATTATATTTTACTAGCCTGTTCCAGTTCTGAGCAGAGACTTCTTCCAAGTCCTTACCGGTGTAAAGCAACTCTTATCCCGCGCGATTTCCGATCAGCCCTCATGGTGCTACCCAATTTATAAAAAAAGCACTCTTTTCACTTTGCTCTTACTTATGCCCCGTGGTTAAACTCACATAAACAGTTAATTTTATGAGCTCAAAAGCTAAAATAATATCAGCGCTAAAAACCGTGTCAATTACTTGCTACGGCATAACAACAAATCAACCAGTTCACTTTGACTAACACCTACCGCCGGCGTCACCTTATTGAAAAATATTTACATCTTGCGTAGTGGCAGGCACAAGATGATATTAGAATGTTCTGTGATTACTTCAAGGCTTTCGGTTGCGTAAACCACGAGTTTAGAAAACGGTCTTAAGACACTTTCCGCTACTTTCGATCATCATCCACAGATTTTATAGAGGCAGCAAGAGAATGAGCAATGTTCATAAAAAGTTTGTTTGATTTTAATTGATCCTGTTTCATATAAGGATCAAAAAACTCTCTGGATAGAGGTTTGAGTTCTAGAAAAGTTAGAAATCGCAATAAACTTTTCCCATACATTTTGTACCAACCCGCACTGGGCCCGCGTGGTGGATTATAGCCCATTCCCTCTCATAGAGAGGAGGCCTGCGTCCCAGCAGTGGGAACATTAATAGGCTGATTATGCTATATGCTTATACATTTTGGAAATGAAACTGCAACTTCATCATTATTATCATTACAGATTGAATTCACCCACTGCTAAGTAAAGGTCTCTCTTATTTATTGTCATGTATGTTTCAGTGCCAGCTTCATCCAGTTTTTCAGTGGTAACAATGACGTGTGCTCATCTCACCCACCAATATTTATTTTTCTAGTCCTTGGATTCCACTCAGTCACAGCTTCACTCCTCCTACCGACACCTCGTTTTGCTAGCTGGGATGCACAAATCTATTTCAGTTCCATAATGATGCATGGAAATTGAGGCGACGGCTCGCCAATATTATACAATACAAAATTAACGTTTCGAAATCATAAGAACTTCAACAATGTGTTCTTTTATGTAAATTGAATTTTTTTTGGTTTACATAATAAAGAATATTCTATCTATCTATATATTATATATATATTAACGTGGACGAAGCAACAGTAGGTAAGTAAAGATCGTAGCAGGTGGCGTACTGTGATGTCTGCCTACCACATGAGAAAGAGGCGAGAAGGTTTATGTAACGTATGTATGTGGAACTGTTAAAAATTGAAACTCTTTGACGGTTAGATGATACTGTATTTATTTTTCAACAACATTGTACAATTATTCTACAACTCATGGACATAAAAGGTGTAAAAAGACCTTGAACGAATTCGAAAGGCACTTGTCTTCCCCGTCATTGCGATATTTTTTTGTTCTAGACATACATTGTACAGAATTTAAAAAGACTGACTTTCGTTTTCTTGCATAAAACTTTAGTTCGTTCCCAGTTGGAATACGCGGTGCCCATTTGGAGCCCATTTCACGAAAAATATAGGCACAGACTAGAAATGGTACAGAAAAAATTTCTTCGTACTACCCATTATAAGTGTTACCATACTAAGATTTCCTATGCAGATCAGATGAAACAGTACTACATATTAAGCTTGGAGCACAGGCGTACGCTGCTGATGGTTATGATGCTGTATGGCATATGCAACAATGGGTTCAGTTGTATGGAACTTACAAATAAATTATGTTATGTGGTACCTAGGACTGTTAATCGGCGGGAAGTGCGAGCAACCTGCATGTTCTACACAGAGAAGTGTAGAACTAATGCTAGGGAGAGAGCTCCTCTCCGCCAATTATTAGAAACGTACAACTCACATTTTTTAAATTTAGATATTTTCGCTCTTAATCAGAAATTTGAAAACTGGCTTATGAATTACTTTCCGGTCATCCTTAATGATGACTGCTTCTTGCTGATGCTGTGTTGTGATCTGATTGGTGACTACAGACTATATCTGGACAGGAAGCGCTGTCTAGAGTTGGTTAGTGTGACCCTTCCGGTTTATTTTTATTTTCTAACTGTCCCTTTCTGTATAAGTCCGTTTCCTTATTTCTTTTAAAATCTATATGATTCCGTGGACAATAGTGTGAGTTATGCGTTTGTTTACTATTATACCTAAGCTAATTATTAATATTGTAACGTATAACTGTTTTTTGTCCCAAATAAATAAAATAAAATAAAAAACCTGGGAACCTTCTAGTTACAGAGATATTGGGGGCAAAAAAAAAATTCCAACTTTTTCACAAAAACTTGTTTTTAATGTAAGATTTTTACTTAAACCACCTCCACGATCCCTTACATTTCAATGCAACCATCGGCACAATGTTTTGAGTGCGTTACATTGAGTCCTACCGTAAAACGTGATTTTTTACCCCAAAAAAAAAATCGTTTCCCCCCAGCAATAATTTCGCGTAAAGTTACTTAGTTTGATGTATTTAATGCATGGTTGGCGGCTTCGTGAAGGGTCCGTTTACACCCTGTATACCGTCGTCGGTTCCGTCGGTGCCCGGAGGACACCAGTGTTTGCTTCAATAACACCGCCAGCGCGTTCGTAAAGGTCTGGCTCGACATCATTTCCGTTAGAGCGTTCGTAAAGGTCTGGCTCGTCAGTGTACTGACAGTTGATACTCCCCATGGTGACGAACAGAACAAGAAGAACGAGTAACTTCAACACTCTCATTTTCTTCAAATTGCGTTTCAATAGCTCCTTGTGACTCTTGAAGACTACTAACAATTTGGCCGCTAAGTTTATGCTTGTTTATGTTTTTCATTCCAGGTAAAAATAATTATTAATTAATTCTGTAATATCATACAAAATCAATTGGTTACAATTTTACTTTTTTCAGGTAGCTAATATGATTACAACAGTTTTAATTTACTTCTACTAATCAATTTATGAATTCTTAGCGTATGTGATTGGTTAACTAAGTTTATGTTCTTAAGTATTGTAGCATTTGTGCTTCATCGCTCACCATCAGGTGAGGTAGTGGTGTGGTAGCTTAACTCATTTTTAAGCCTATAAGATATCGTAGTGCACAAAATTTTGCAAGTATTTCATTCAAATTGAAAACAGATTAGTCAGAATTTAGATTATGTTTATGATACTATCTTTCAACGCCTTAAGAGTGCTACACACCTTTTGGGTTCGGCACATTCTATTCAGTAGTTCATCACCTTCCTGTCCTTGTCCCATTCTAATTGGGGTCGGTGCAACACGTTTTTTTCTTCCATTCTCCCCTGTCAGACGTCACAGCATCATTTACTCCTTTCTCTTTCATATCTTTTCTTTGGCCTTCCTCTATCCATCAAAATTCATGTCCATCACTCTTTTAGTCACATGCATTTCATCCTTCCTCATTACATGTCCATACCAAGACAAACGACTTCCTTTCAATTTTTCTGTAACAGGCGCCACTTTCAAACTTCCTCTAATACACTCATTCCTTACTTTATCCATTTTTGTCACTCCACACATCCATTTCAACATTCTCTTTTCTCTTCTATTCAGTAGTAATAAAATAAAAACTTTCATTTCAGACTTTTAGAGTCCATAGAATGATATAGGTAAGACATACATACATTGACATCAACTAATTACTTTACATACATTTTTTTTTTTCCGGATGGGAAATCATCATTGACCCACCCCACTCTGGGCGGAGCGGTACATATTTAGCTTTCATTCGTCTCAGGCTGATGGGCCAACTCCTCTCGGAATCTCTCATTGCTGAATGATGTTCGAGCTAGCTCTCTGATATCACGACTCGAGCTTAACTGAGTGGCTTTATCCCGCATAAATATTTAAACACCCGGCTAATTATGCCGCACTGAAAATTTATATAGCACCCCATATGCACACAACACTAATAAAATTCCCGTCTCCGTAAATACACACATACCTACACACACAATTACACTCGATTAAAACCGTTTAAAACACGATTTCCCCGGAGCCAGCAATAAAACTTCTGGGCAAGACACCAGTACCGCCCATCTCTCATTTTGTCCTAGAAACCATTTAGATGGGAGGAGTTCGGGGTGCCTTAATTTTTGGCAGCCTGTTAATTTGGTCAGCTGAAATTATGGGCTGTTGAGACTATAGTACCAATTAAGAAGTTAGAAAAGTTTTAGTTGAATGTAAGAGAGTTATATTCTTGGACAAACCAATATTCTAAAATCCCAATGGGCACCTAAATTAAGTTTTATGTCTATTAATTGAATAGTTAAAGTGCTCGTGCTCGTGTTCAGTAACACTAATCGACTACCTAAATGTGTGCTTAAATATTTTTGCACTGCTGTAGTTTTATAGTTTCAAGTCGAGGCGCTGTCTGTGCCAATCGCTAAAAATATATCCTATAGAGTGCTTATAAAATTAGGAATTCAATTAGATATTTACCATTGTTGTACAGTAGCTGATAAGATTAATCTTTAAAGTTGTTTCTGAATGCAAGTTTAGGTCGTACTGTGCCATTATTTACAGTCATGCAAGTTTATTTTACTTTTTAGTTTTATAGCAATTTTTTGTAGCTTATTTAGCTGCCTAAGCTGTAAAGAGAACTCTTTGTGTTATACTAAATACTTGTACATAATGTTCAAATTGTGGGTCACGCACAAAGCTTAAGAGCGTTAATATCTTACGGCATTTAATAAAAGCTTTCAAGTGATTTTTTTCGAAATGACTGAACCGATTTTAATGAAACTTCGTACACATAAGCATGATACACAAGTCTAAAAACTTGACAAAGAACTTTTCGAAATTACTATTTAAAAAAAGAAAAAGGGAAATTTCTGCTTCTATGGAAAATCTAAAATCGGTCTAATTTAGCTGTAACACGTTTCGAAAATATTCTCAAATTTTTAGACTTATGTATCCTGCTTATGCGTACGAAGTTTCATTAAAATCGGTTCAGTCATTTCGAAAAAAATCACTTGAAAGCTTGTATGAAATGCCGTAAGACTTTAACGCTCTTAATAAATAAATTACTGAGAACTCAAAGAAACCAATCAAAATAACATTTCTGCTCCGGATCATACACCTCCAATACTAATACTACTACTACTTATGTAATAACCTTCTCCAAAGGAGTAATTAGTACAGCAGCCGGTAAACTAATGCAACTCCTGAAGCCAAGCATGGTAATATCGCGTTAGATTATAGACTGTAGGTAATATTGCTAAGTGGTATTAACTTGCTCACTCGAATGTTGTCATATAAATGTATGAGCGTCGACAGGTGACGTGAGGCACGCAAGATTGTGTTTATTAGTTCAATTTAGAGACTTCTTGTGACAGATTTCTGTATAATCTAACCTATTTCACATACTGTTCAATTTTCACATAATAAAAAAGTGTTAATAACCGAACTTTTCCAAAGAAATCAACGTTTTACAATGAGAAATTAGTTTCATAAAAATACTCAAGAAAAGTCGAAGGCCGTTATACAAGGTGTAAACTGAGCCCTCACGCTTTCTTTCCAGCTTTTTGTTAGTGAAAAATCACTTTTACGATAGTAGGTACTCAAAACATTGTGTTGATGGATGCATTGAGCATTAAGAGGGTCGTGGAGATATTTAAAGTAAAGTTATAACATTAAAAACTTGTATTTAAAAAAAAAACTTGTGAAGAAGTTGGAACTTTGACCCCCAATATCTCCGTAACTAGAATGTTCCCTAGGCATAGTCTAGAACAAAAACATTATCGCCATGATGGTGAGAATAATATGTGCCTGTCGGCTTCGTTAAGGGTACTTTTATACCCATTATAAATATACTCAAGACTGAATATTCAAAATCTTCATCAATACCATTTTATTAAAATCAATAACTATAAGTTCAATAACTAACAGATTTCAAATAAAACCACTATATTAGTTTTATCTCTCCAACCACGGCATTAAATTACGAAAACAATAAAATTCAAAATCCGAACCCTGATTATCTGTAACCAAAACATAAATTAGACCAAGAATTTCCGATTCCGAAATGATTTCCTGTAGCTCCGACAAAACAAAGAAACACTTTGGGCTCATACTTCGCGAACAATAACTTATTTACGATAAAACCTTGGCTAACAGTAACAACGCTATTTCTACGGAATGCCAAGAAAATTATATATAGAAAAATCGAAGGGTAGCGAACAAGACTATTCCATTTGGAACCAAGTTCTAAGTCGTTCTTCATTACTTAGATTCTTGGCCGCAAATCTTTAGAAATTTAAACCGTCTTATTAGGGAAAGTAGATTATTGGTCGTTAGAGCCTTTTGCCATTTGCCGGAGCTTACGAGTTCTTCGGGAATTAGTATGTTTGAGAGATCTTCTAAGTAACCACTTAAAAATTCCTTCAAACAATGTTTTTGTCTGTTTTAGGTGTCCGTGTCCTAAGTGATACCAGTGACTGGTTCTCTTTTTTATTTATTCACCTAACATATATAATTCTTATTTTTTATTACACACAAAATTAAGAGAAATACACACATCCTTACAACATATAGCTTATGTACAAAGGCGAGCTTAACCTAGAATTGGGTTTTTTTACAGCAAACCTTACTTGTATTGTGAGATTTAAAATAAAATAAAATATAATTTTACATTTTCAAATATTTCTTAAAAAAAAAAAAAAATGTTGCGCACCGGTATCGGCAACAGGGTCCAAGCTACCGGCTGTCAGGACTCCAGAGAGAGAAGAACCTCCTAACAATACGAGCCGTGTCCGGGAGTATCGTTTTCTGAATCAAGCCCTTGATCCAACTGCCTTTTGAAAGCCTCTTCAGGTATTGGTAGATGCTCTTGGCAATTAAGCCATTGGCTGCAACGACTCTCGGCACAATATTCGCTGAGTTCACACCCGGCATCTCGACAACCTCGCGGACCAAGTCATAATACTTGATTTGTTTATCTTTCTCGGCTTTCCTGTGACTTAATTATTATGTACCTGTCGTGTAGAAACCGGTTATGCTAAAGTTGTGCGAAGAGCTACATACCCAAAACTTTCGAAATAAAATGTGTAAATGGTAAAAACCGTATCTAAATCTACTACTTAATTATTTATAAAGATATTATTTTTTTCTGATGTCGTAGATCGCTCGAAAATAGGCATAAAAATGTATCATAATAATGTAATATCCAGGTGTCAGGATACCCTAGACTATAAAGTTACAAACATCGAAATCCGTGATGTTAAGGCGTGAAAAGGTAACATATTATGTAATTAGCTGTCGCCCGCGACATTCGTCCAAATGAAATTCTTATAAAAAGTCAGTTTTCACCGTTTTTGCATCATTTTTCATTGATGCTCAGCTCCTATTGGTCACCGTATGATGTTTTATAGCCTATAGCCTTCTGCAATAAATAGGCTTTCAACACTAAAATAATTTTTCAATTCGAACCAGTAGTTCCTAAGATTAGCGCGTTCAACTAAACCAACTCTTCAGCTTTATAATATTAGTATAGATAAACAAAGCTACTCTTGCATTTTACAATGTAAGTATGGATCAGAGATTCCGAAAATACCCACAACTTATAATAATGCAAACAAACAAAGTGTTAAGTTAGTAGCGATAAACATTGACTTTAGAGAAACTAGCCACAGGAGGAGATTGCGCAAGAACCCACAACCCGCTTCGGGTTATTTCAAAGATTAAAGTCTCTATTGACTCTTCTGCTTGATACAACTTCAAAATTTGATTCATAGTAAATCGGTAAATAACAAACAAAGGTCAATTTTGGGATTATCCGCTGCGAAATTGGGTGGAAGTTACTTTGAAGGAAATTGGGGGTAGGCAGGAATTATGGCGGCCTGTCGTCGCCGTAATTTTCTATTTTGGGGCTGTTGTGTTCTGTTGTTTTTTCTGATATTCACGATTTATTTTTTATCAATTTTTTTTGGTGGTATTTCGTAGTTATAAGCCATCGGCATTATGTAAAAACATAATGCCGATGGCTTATAACTACGAAATATGACGGGATGAACGTTTATCCATATCTATTACATCTTATAAATTGAAATAATACATTCATATTAATATTTCATATTTTAAAGAAATCCAGCTGATTAATCTAGTCGTATAAAGCGCAGGCCACACCGCCAGCAAGCGAGCGAGCGAGCGAGCCGGGCGAGGCATCGTTTCACCTCTTTTCATACTTGAAAGAGCGTAAACAAGAGCCCAAACGAAGTATGAAAAGAGGCTCGCCCGGCTCGCCCGGCTCGCTCGCTCGTTAGCTGCCGGTAAACCAGGGCGTATCACTAGCTAGCTTAACACTAAAAACTTTTCATTTAATGCTATTTAACTTTCATATTATTCTACGCGCATTTTTCACCGCTCAAGATTATTACGAGCCATATAAAATGATTAGTTCTGCAAATAATATGAACAAAACTAGTTCTACAGCAGTTAGGAAAACCTAGGATAATGAATGTTCGACACGCATTTGGCCAATTTTTCGCTACAGCTACCTACGTAACTTAAAAAGGTAATTTCGAGGCATTAAAGAGTTTGTTTACCCTAGAAGAAATGTGAAAGAAAAAAAGGTTAGCAAACTTTTGTTACCTTTCCAAATTATTTTTTTATGTTAATCAATTTTACGTCGGTCCATTTTGTTTCTTGGCAAAGTAGGGCGGACTATCTATTGAATCTTGACGTGGTTGTTTTCTTCTACTAGGTTTCGTATCAATATTGTGACTAAAATATTTTGACGAATTTGTTTTCTGATGGCGCGGTTAGCGCAGTGGCTGAGCGACTGGCTGCTGCGCTGCGAGTTGCGAGTTTGATACCCGCATGGAACAAATATTTTTATGCCCACAGGTAGTTGTTCCGGGTCTGGCCGTGAGAGTCTGTAAGTTTAAATGTTAAAATTAAGATAATAAGTAAGCCAGATAACAGATTGTTTCACCTTTTTTATTATATGTAGTATCAAAGTAAGAAATAAGTGTTGTGTTCAGTTTCAAATTGGTTTCTTAAATAAATAAAAATAAAATAAAAAGTAATTGCATTTTTCATTTTATATTTGTTATCTTTAGCTATGCGTGTGTTATTGCGGTGCTAAATAAATAGTGTTCCTTAATTTCATAAATAAATTGATGGCAACGATTTCCTAACCTACTTTTAACTTATTTCAACAAAATAACACCACCTTTGTTAGGCAAAGTGTACCCTATATACTTTTGTAAAGGGAGCGAGCCTATTGCCATCAACTGGGCACATATCCAAACTATGGGCTATTACTAAGAAATTCCTGGTGGAAAAACTCAATACCAATTTGCCCGACCTGGGTATCGAAAACAGGACCAAATGCGCAGCAGTAACGAGATCACAAGACCAACAAGGTTGTAGGCAACAAATGAGTCGAAAATGGCTTAACTGCCTAGTTTTATTTTTAATCTCGCTTATACACTATTTCGCTAATCAGTCCATCAACCTCACACCAAAATCTCTTAAGAACAAAACGGTACCACGTACACAAAAGTCAGTCCCAACGACCTTTCCGTCTGTCAGTTCATCCAACTACTTCATGAGGTACAAAAACTCTGGCAGGTCATTAGGAACTTGTTCTAGCTCAGTTTGCGACGACAATGATGAATTAGCTGATTTCCAGCAAACTGAACACTCTTAGATACTTTTTTATTGGACTTTTCATGTTTGTTGCAAATCTTAATATTATCGGTATCTATTCAGAGATAAAGCAAATTCTGTTTTTGATGTATGTCTGTTTGTACACTTTGTTTTTCTAAACTTCTCAAAGGGCCTTGATAATGGTTTTCACCATCATTAAGTGCAATTTAGGGTAATGAGGTGCAACTTTATAAGAAACATAAATATAATATTATATTTTGATAACAACCATTATGAATAATTTTTGAAATAAGCACACATTTGCTGCTGAACAATGATTGATACTGGCAGCGATAACGCAACAGCTGTGACACCAGCGGGAGACCCCTGGCTGGTCGTGCTATGGGCTAGGGGAACTGAAGCTACTGTTCTACAAGCCAGATGGTGGTCAAGCATTATGTCGGAAACTTCATCACATGTATCACTGTAAAGAAGATGACTGGGGTTTCGCGCACTTCATATCATGGGATGACCTCATGGAACCTGAAAACGGCTTCGTTAAAGACGATGCCATCACTATAGAGCTAATGTCATGGCTGAAGCGCCGCATGGGATCTCATGGGACTCCAAGAAACACACGGGATACGTCGGTAAGGTTGACTCGAGAACAAAGGCGCAACGTGCTACATGAACTCCTTACTCCAGGCCTTATTCTTCACAAATGTCCTACGTAAGGTCGTCTACAAGATCCCAACAGTTGGCGACGACAGCTCCCGATCAGTCGCCTTCGCCCTTCAACGCGTGTTCTACGACCTTCAGTTTTCAGATAAAACTGTCGCAACTAAGAAACTCACGAAGAGTTTCGGTTGGGAGACGTTAGACTCATTTATGCAGCATGATGTACAGGAATTCTTACGGGTATTACTAGATAAGTTAGAAAACAAAATGAATAATAATATGTATAATATTACTATTATACATTTGTAGTTTGTAAATAATGTAAATATTCAAATAAATGAAGTCTTGTAACTCCATTTCAATCACCTGTTAGAGAATTTATACTAGAAAACATTAATTTGTGTATATTGCATTACTATTTATTTCAAAAAAATATTATAAGTAGCAAAAAATAAACTAAAAACCACGCTTTCGAGTGATTTCATTTTATTTTTTGTGTTCTTCTCAGCAAATTCTTTCATTTGATACCCACATCATGGGAATGCATAAAAAATAACTAAAACGCCTTCTTAGGGGGTCCGCCATATTGGATTTAGAATGACGTCACTTATCTAATCATGCATTGTCATCTGAATTAAACATGTATGCAAAATTTCAGCTCAATCAGATACCGGAAAGTGGGTTAAAATTAGCTTCTAAGATTTTTTTCAGATTTCTGGTGAATCTTTACAATAGATTTAGGTAGATATGTTGCTGCATCAGTAGAACTCGTACAAAGCAGGGGCGGGTCGCTAGTATGTAGGTGTATAATACGAAGTGCGACTCCAATTGTATGAAGTTTTGGAGAGAATAATCGAAGTTTCCGATTCAGGAATGAAGTGATTGATTCGTCTTTGGAATGAAGGTGAATTATTCAGGGGATCGGATTCATTTCGAACTGAAACTTCGCGGATTTAGTTCGTAAGCTGTGTTTTATGTCGTCCTTGTTTTATGTGGTTCTGAATGTGAAAATATATCGCGTATCAGCTGTTCAAATATAGTGACTTTATATTTTAAGAGTAAGCGTTTTGCCTTACAAAAATAATAAAATGGTCACTTTGTGTGTATAATAAACTTACTCGCAGTGATCGATTTACAGACGGAACTATGCCACCATCTCAATCATTAGCATAAGAAGCCTATTTCTGTTTCCCCGGAAAGCCACTGAAGACCAGCGCTGTGCTGTGGGACCCATAGCACAGCATCATGCTGAGTGGTAACCTGCCTGTCGCAGTCACGAGCGAGCTGTTAACATTTTTGTTCTGTCCTGTTGTTTTATAAAATACCGTAGCAATTCTTTTTTGCCTTGCTCAATCAAAGCATTTAACCAAATTGTAATGAACGAACACCCATCAATCGATTTGTTTGCAAGCAGCTTAGCAACAATTAGTACTGCCTTGTCTAAAAGCTGTGTTGTTAATGGTGAATTTTAATAGTGGTTACGCCTGCGTACCGGCTTGTGCAGGTATTTAATTTAATTTTAAATTTCTATTCTTTGTTACTAGGTACATTATGCTTAGTTATTGATATTTTGCTTAATTATTAGTTTGTGCAACAATAGTTTATTGCTAACTGTGGAGGCTTGTAAATGGCTTGTCGTTGTTTGCCTCGCTATTAAGTTTCGTATTGCTAGCTGTAAGGTACCCAAGCACAATAAAATAAAATAAAATAAATAAATAAAATACTAGCGACTCGTCTCTGTTTCGCACGGATAGCACTAATCTATAGCCGATGACTTCTAGAGGATTCATGGTGGGTTACCATGTGACAAACTTTTAGCAGATATCTATAAGTACGGTGGGTGGACAACACATCTGGCTTTATTTTGTTTCATGCATTAATAGTGTAGAGCTGAGTAATTTGTATGTTTGAACGCAATTATCTAAGGAACTACGGGAAAAAGTTAGGCAGAAAAAGAGTATAAAAGTTATGTAACGCTTTGTTTGTTTATTGTTTTGTTTTTTCTTTTGTTACTTATTGTGCACACTGCGACAAAAAAATATGTCTTCTTTCTTTCTCTTATACAGTAGTAACTGCTGGTAGCCAGACCTGCCCTCTATGACAGGGATAGTTAGGGTTGCTGGTTGTCATAATAATTATTATGACTTCGGATTGACGATGTCTTCATTCACCGTTTTTAAGCAGCGATTATGAAATAAATAACAGAAATCAAAGTGTCTTTGATATCAAACCACACCCTAAAATTCGTAAACTGGTGCTATAATCATAATCGGTGACACTACCAGGACATCACAGCTCGCTGGGCCACCAGTCTTTCTGTAATGCAATTTTAAATTCAAAAATCTTGCGTAGAACTTAGCTTCAGACTTGCGTATAAGAGCCACCTAAATTCCATTTCACGACGATCGATATAAGCGTAAGTGAAGCATGTCCTAAATATTTCACATAGTAATAAGTGCCCGCATTAACTACTTATTGCGTAGCCCATTAATCAAACAGTTCCACTTCCATGCGGTAATGGGACAGGTAATAGACGAGTGAAAGCTGCTGATGAATTTACGAAGAACGTACAACCTAGTAGAATGTAATTATACTAGCTAGCTCTTCACACTTTGCTGGTAGGTGTCGGAGTTTCTAACTGAAAACGATTTAATATTAGTTCGGCATTTAATTTCCGAAAAAGTGATCAAGTATGATTTTTGTTTTTTTACTCGCGGAATAAGGGTGTATTCTAAGATGCCTATCTCTTCGGAGATTACAGGCGTGATGTTTTGTAAGGTTTTGTGTAAAAAATATTATAAAACTTAAATACACAAAATGTTTATTTGATTTATTTATATGGAGCAACTGCTTATCGGACCTACACAACTCGTTACTGGTAATAATAATATATTGTAGATACCTGAGTAGGCTTTCGTTAGGCAGCTGGATCAAGGGCTTGATTCAGAAAGCGGTACTTCTGGACACAGCTCGTATTGTTAGGAGGTTTCTCTCTCTGGAGCCCTGACCGCCGGTAGCTTGGACTCTGTTCCCGATACCAATGGGCTACAATTTTTTATATTTTTAAATGTTTTTATATTGTTTTTTTTCTACGGAATATTTAAAAATGTAAATGATTTATAAAAATATAAATAAAGGAAATATATTGTAGTAAAATAAAAATATATTCTTGAATGAAAAAAACTATAAAATTTTACTCATGTCACAATAATAATCCTTCCTCCACAATATCAGGAACAACTGGAACACGAATCATTATAAAAAATTCAAGTCAAGGTAATAAAAACCATGCGCCATTGTGCTGCATTTCGATAAAACATACTCAAAAGCGTTGAAGAGCTCGTTAAACGTATATTTTTATACGAAAACTCAAAACGAATTTGTTGCAATCAGCTAAATAAGTGAATGGTTCTCGAAAATAACGGGTCGGGAGGAACGTGATGTTGGATATACTTGAACATGTATTGATACATACCTACGTCATGCTTGAGTGGATCAAAAACGCCTTGAATAATTGATACTCAGCTCTTTTGATCTTTCGATGGAAAAGAGGATTTCTCAATTTTCATTTTACATAACATAACATCATCTGTGTTTTCCGAAAGGTTGTGTAGAGATGTGTCTTTACAGGGTAGAAGGGTTACAGGGGAAACGGTTACCACATGACTAGTCAGTACATCATTCGGAAACCCCCAACATCGAAATTTTTCGTCAGCAATTTAAAAAAAAATCTGCTATTCCATACATTTTGACTGTGTATGTATTGCACTTTTGTAGAAAACAAAAGATTTTTTTAACTGCTTGTTCAAAATTTCTATGTTGGGGGCTTCCAAATGATGTACTGAATATGTGGTGACCGTTTTTGCTTCGATGTCCTTTCCACCCTGCGTAACATTCATTTCCACACGACAACAACAGCGGCATTCCAAGCCTCTCTGACCTTGACCTTGAATTGCCCTGTCATAAAATTGAATCATTAGCTAAAAAGGAGAAATACTTTCCTATAACGGCCACTATTACCGATGCCGTCAGCGCCGGTTCCCCGAGTAAAACGTTTCCCGCCGCTTCTAAGGCAATTGTTAAGGAATTGAAGTTGACAGGTCCATTATGAGCTTTCTAAGTTGTTAGGCGGATAGGGGCTTTGAATAAAACAATATTTTGTATTATTTTTTTTTCGATATTTATTATAGTATTCGATATATTCGATATTATATAGTTCTAAAAAAATAGGTTTGTTGAACACAAAACGAACTTTCAACGAGAATTGGGAAACGAAATTTGAAAACGAATATTTGTTTTTTTTTTTTGAGATATGAGGGGCTTTTTCGTAAAACGCAGCAGTAACATTGGTTTTTATTAACATACTATGAAAAACAAATTTAGTTTTGCTGTTGACTGCAAATGACATAATATGAATAAGCGTAAAAATATTTTTTGGTGCTACGGAACGAGTCCGATTCGCACTTGGCCGGTTTTTTTTTAAGTTGGGGTTTAATTATGCGAAAAAATAAAGTTAAATACTTATTATGTTGTTCATCATATTGAAGTTCATCTCACAATATTGTAGTATACATAAGTTTGAAACGTAACCAAGCACCGACACAGATAGTATTACTTTTCAAATTCGATGATATTAATAAATCTACAGAATTTACAAAAAACCCATACTATTGAAAAAAAATCACATGATACTTGCCAGGTTTGAACCTTCAGCCTCATCCTTGTGAATCGTATTCCTTAACCTCAGAGCCATCACAACAGCCATGTCCTAGCGTTATAAATATTATATTAGGCTAATAATTCTGATGCATGCAGAGGGTTCGCGCGTGACTGCGCATCTTTCCCCACGACATTAGCTCATCACGGTGTTGAGTAGCGAAATATTTTGTTTTGTTTATTATTTTGAAGAGGCACTCTCGTTGAAAATCTGTTGATATTTTAGTCTTAGAAAAATGAGGCTGAATAAATAAGTTTGTTACGGATATCCTTGCCGCCATATTACATTCCTTGCTCCAATATTTTTGGTGTTCGGGCACTTTGTATTGTATTGATATTGAGGTGTATTTGTATCGATTAATGATAGATAATATTGGTATACTGTAAATTGGCTTTTACAAAGACTTAAATCATTTTTTTTACTAAAACTCACTGAGGTCGGTTTTTCCCATCTGACTACAAACTCAGAGGACACAGTAACGCTTACCGTATCGTCCGGGGAGACAGTTTGGTTACGTGGGGGTTGTACCCACTAAAAAACACCATCGTGACCCAGTCACCTTGGCTTGTGACTATCGCCTTGGCGGATAGGCAGTGAGAACTGCTACGCCTGACCTTCACGACCTAACCAACGCAGCCCGTCTCCGGACTCCAAACTCCTTTGGCGATGTCCGGCCTCACCTGAGACATTGCCATCACTTGTGAGGGTCGTGCAATACGACGACGATAGACTCCCCGAGCTATCGCCTGCTGGCACCTCCTTTCAAAAAATATTTCTCCTGTCTAAATCTTCCTCAAGTTGCAGGATGCTACCGTCTATTTATAATGATAAGAAAACAGATGAGAAGAGTATCCATGAAGATTCTTGGCCGTAATTCTTCAAAAGATTTTTGCTTATATTGGGCAACTACACAGTAATTTCACAGTATTTTATGCCTTGCCTTGTGAAGGGGCAGTAACTTGATCTTTTTCTTTTTGATGATAATTTGAGAATTTAAAAGTGCCTGTAATAAGTCTCTAAGAAATAAGACCTTTGAAACAGAGTTTTGAAAAAGTCTGAGGCATGTAGAGAAAGGGTGTTGGAAAAACGACGATGTTGTGCCACTGCACGAAAATACACTCATAAGGAAACTTCAGTTTTTTTCAATTGAATTGAAGGCTTCTATTCGTAAGAACTGTGTTTTTTTTTAAATTTTCAAATTATATTTAGTTATTTTTGAAAAAACCAACGCATAAGCAGCGGTTTTACTTGAAAACAAGGAAATCTATAAACCGCTTTTGTTAATTGACTGTATCAGATTCAAATCCAACCTTTAGGAAGGTCTTTTTTTTTTTTTTTTTTTTCCGGATGGGAAATCATCAAATGACCCCCCCCACTCTGGGCGGAGCGGAAGGGAGTGTCAGACTTGTACTGACTAAAATCCATCCATGTTCCTTCTTTGCTTCTTTGTGTTCCAGGGCCACGGTATCTCTTTCGAACAGTCCCGCAGCCCTGGCAGGAATCGGCCCTTGTGGACCCCTACTTATTTGCTGACATCTCTTTGAGGCGCGCGTGGAACACGAACGCGCCGTCGACACGGCCTGTCGTCATAAGACGGCCGGACGGCGAGCTGGCCCATAACTCGCCGTCCACAGGCCCGCGCCTACGGTAGCCGGGAGCCACCACGTGACCCCCAACGCCCAGGGTGTCTCCCGCGGCGACTGGGACGTGAGGTTCTTTCTCTCTCACGTCCCGCCACCTCCTTCACTAGCATGACTGCTTCGCAGAAGGAGGTGACGGCTTCCCATTCCCTCTCGCTCCGGACCATGGCTTGAACCAAGGCCTGACGCGAGAGATCGCCGCCGCCAATCGCCGCTACGAGGACACGGCGATGCTCCGCCCAAGCAGGGCAGACCTCCACGGTGTGCTCCACCGTGTCCTCCGGACGATCCTCGCAGTGGAAACACCCGGGCGTTTCCTCCCGCCCGATTCGGTGCAGGAACCTCCCGAAACAACCGTGTCCGGTGAGGACCTGCGTCAGGCGGTAGGTGAGGGCGCCGTGGCGCCTCTCTAGCCACTCCTCAAGGAGGGGACTTATCGCCACTATGGTGGCGTGCCCTGCACGGGGTTGCGACAGTCGCTCTCTCCATGTCGCCATGAGATCACGCCGGAGGTCTGTCCGCTGAGCAGCAATTTGCCGCGGCAGCGGAGTTTCCTCCCGACGTAGTGCCTCCGCGCGCCATTCGTGCAGGCGTGCGAGGACTATCGCCTCCAGATCCCATGGCGGCAATCCGGCAAGGAGGCTAGCCGCTTCGCCGGAGATCGTGCGGTACCCCCGGAGTAGCCTTATGGCTATTACTTTTTGGGGCGCGTTCAGGTAGTAGGCGGCTTGCCGCCTCAAAGAACGCGCCCACACCGGGGCCCCGTAAAGGGCCATGGACCGCACGACCCCCGCGTATAGCCTCCAGCAGGAGGCGTTTGGACCCCTCAGGTTGGGCAAGAGCCGCTTGAAGGCAGCCCCTGTCCGTTCCAGTTTGGGAGCCAAACGTCGGAAGTGCTCCACGAAGTTCCACCGGCTGTCGAGGACGAGTCCTAGGTACTTCAACGTCGACCCGACGCCGATGGAAACCCCTCCTGCCGTCAGTAGGGATCCCGACGGTGGCGCATTCCGAGGCCCATGAAAACACATGGCCTCGGACTTGTGCAGTGCCACCTCGAGACCCAATTGCCGAATCCTCTCCACGACTATCGCAACCCCGCGTGTCATGTTTTCGGCCGCCGCCTCGTGCGACCTCCCTTGTGCCAGTACCAGCGTGTCGTCAGCGTAGCAAACTACGCTGACGCCGGTAGGGAGGTCGGCGCGCAGCACCCAGTCGTAACCGATGTTCCACAGGGCCGGTCCCAGAACCGTTCCCTGTGGAACACCGCACGACATCTCTCGCCGGTTCCATTCTCCGCTTCGACCAGGGTAGATGACGGCTCTATCCGTCAGGTAGTCCCCGACCACACGACGAAGGTAGGTCGACACCCGGTGATACCGGAGTGCCTCCCTAATGCAGCTCCAGGGCATGGAGTTGAAGGCGTTGGCGATGTCAAGAGACACCGCCAAGACGACGCCGCCCCGGGACACCGCGTCCTCCGTCGTGAGGGCTCTCACGCGCATGATGGCGTCCACCGTCGAGCGCCCCTTGCGGAAACCAAACTGGTGTTCCGCAAAATCCGGCCCCATTCCCGCAAGGTGCCCGGCGAGGCGGTTGGCAATGACTCTTTCAAAGAGCTTGCCCACCTCGTCGAGCAGCACGATGGGCCGGTATGCGGACGGAGAGTCCGCAGGGCGCCCTGGTTTCCGGATGAGGACCAGCTTCCCCGTCTTCCAACGAAGCGGAAACTGGCCTCTCTCCAAGCATGCGCTTAGGAGCCCTTCCAGTCGGGGCCCGAGAGCCTCAGAGGCCAGGACCCAGGCAAGCCATCGGGTCCCGGGGCGGTGTTTCTGGTTTTCAGCCTGCGTACCGCCACTCTCAGGTCTACCCCAGTCACCTCCGGAACGTCGTCATCGTCATCGGTGTGGTCCGCTTCCGGCACCGCACGCGGCGGCGGAGCCATAGGCGGGGGAGGATGCTCCCCTCGCGAAGGGAACAGAGCGCTCACCACGTCCTCCACGAGCTCAGGCCGGAGACTCTGCGTCAACGGGGGGGCCCGGGTGCGGAGTTTGTCCCGCACCATCTTGTAAGGGCGCCCCCACGGATCTCCGTTCAGAGACTCCAGCATCTCCTCGCGGGCCAAGTTCTTGGCCCGCCGGACAGCCTCTTGGAGGGCGGTCTTCGCCGCTCTGTACCCCTCGTACAACTCCGCCTCAATGGCTGCCGCATCCGGAGGGCGGATGCGGAGCCTGCGATGCCTGGCGTACAGGCACCGCGTGGCAACGCACGCCTTGCGCAGAGACGTCAGCTCTCGCGACCACCAGTACACCTGACGCCGGGCGCTTCCTGGCCGAACTCGGGGCATTGCCACGTCGCAAATGTCGGACATGGCCTCCTGGAACCAACCCGCCTCGTTGTTGATGTCGGCAGGCCTGACTGGTGATGACACCCAGGCCTGCACGATCGAGGCTTCCAGGAGAAGCTCCCGGTCCAGCTGCTTCAGCGACCATCGCGGACCACTCGGGGCCTGTAGGACCGGCACGCTGGAGGACTGGGTGGAGACGTCGAACCGGATGTACCGGTGGTCGGAATAGGTCTCCACCCCCTCCATGACGCGCCAGTCAACGACACGCGGCGACAGAGCGGGGCTGGCGAACGAGATGTCCACCACCGACTCGCCCCGCATCCGCACGCACGTGGGAACAGAACCCCGATTTAGGACGACCAGGCCTGTCTCCAGAGCCCAGTCCTCCACCATTCTACCCCGCACGTCCGTGTAACGAGAACCCCAAGCCAAGTTCTTGGCATTGAAGTCCCCGAGCACAAGCACGGGGAGGGAATGGCTTCCGATGACGACACTCAACTCCGTGAGGGAGTTGTGGAACTCGGCGAGAGTTCGGCTCGGGGAGAAGTAGACTCCCACTACAACGATCTCCCCGAACCGTGCTGCTACGCACCCCTGACCCTTCCTGACACTCTCAAGGGTCGGGGTACCGGCGGCGACCGACGCAATTATGGTCACTGAGCCGCTAAGGTCCTCCACCCAGTCATCCCTGGGCGGGACAAAGTACGGTTCAGCGACCACGGCGATGTTAATC
This sequence comes from Noctua janthe, assembly GCA_910589295.1. Classification (NCBI taxonomy): domain Eukaryota; kingdom Metazoa; phylum Arthropoda; class Insecta; order Lepidoptera; family Noctuidae; genus Noctua; species Noctua janthe. The sequence continues at coordinate 1,338,867 of OU342556.1, read as the reverse complement.
GACCACTGCGCCACGCTCTGGAGCAACAGATCCTGAGCGCAGGCGCAGTGGTCGATGTTCGCCTGGAGAAGGCGTAATGGGGCCGTTACTGGCACTCCATTTCAGCCCCCTCCCGGGCCCCCTGCGAGGGCCCCCCTGGGGAAGTTGCAGCAGTAGCGGCAGCGGCGGAGACAGTGGCGGCAGCTGCGGTGGTGGCGACGGTGGGGGTTTTGGCGGGGGTGGCGGAGAGCCTTCCCTTGCCCCTGGCCTTGGCGGGAGTACCGCAGGACTTGCTCCCTGCCCGGTGATCGGCCGGCTTGCCAGCTGACGCACATGCTTCGCAGCGCGGCGCGGCGTAGCAAGCCGCGGCCATGTGACCAGGCTGGCCGCAGCGGAAGCACAGGCCGCTGCGGTCCACCTCCGAAGTGCACCGGACCGACACGTGGTGCCCCACATGGCAGCGGAAGCACCTCAGAGGTCTGGGTTCCAGCAGCTTCACCTGCGCCGAAACCCAGCCCACCAAGAGCCTTCGGCCCTCCACAATGACTTTCGCCGCCGTCACAGGGCAGCTTACCGTTATGGTTCGCATGCCCGACAGGTCCGGACGTAAGGTGCCTGCCTTGACTTGCTCGGCAGGGCACCCACCGGTCCTGGTGACGGCGGCCACCACCTCCTTCTCGGTCACCGAGTCGTCCAGACCCAGTATGCGCAGGTCTGCGCATTTGACGGGCCTGGACACTCGGGCCTCGTCCGCATTTAGGGACGCTCTAAGCTTTTCAGCCAGAGCGTCAGCGGACGAGCCACGGGTTTCGCCAGGGATCTCCAGCACTCGAGCCCCTGTTGCGGTGACTCTAAGCCGGAGGCCCCCGGTGATCCCGAGCTCTCCGAGATCCACCGTTGCTTTCGCCTTAGCGAGCACGTCGTGGTAGGTCACGCCCCTCTTTTCCGCGTCCGGCTGTAGTGTAATCACTATAGCTGCGGTCTTCGGGGCGCTGAGCCTAACCGCGACGCCCCGCTCCTTTTGCCGGCGTTTCTGCTCCTGCCTCCTGGCCTTTTTGGCCGCCCTTCGCTCCCTCGCGTTTTCTCCAGCCACCTGCCACCCGGTCTCGGCCACGGAAGGCTTAGGGGGCGGGGGGGGGGGGCGGCGATAGCGGCTGTCTCGCGGCTGGCGCTGGCATATTCGCCACCTTGCCCTTCTTTTGGGCCACCGCCTTGCCCTGTTTCAGGGCCGCCGCCTTCTTAACCGGAGCCGGTTTCGTCGGGGCCGACATAACCCTGCCGGGGGGCTGGCTGGACGGCCCCGGTGCGGAGGCCGCAGCAGACGCATATGAGGCCGCCCTCAGGCCCGGGCGCGCCTTGTTTGCCGCCAGGGGGGGGCGTAAGACAATGCCCTCCAGGACGGAGAACCGCGCCTGGAAGGCAGCCAGCTCCTGCCGAACCAGATTCAGGACCTGGTTCTCCACCGGTACGTGCTGGCTTGGACGCTTCTGGCCCCCATTTTGGGGCGCCTCGCGAGAGCCGGACTCGTGCAGACTGGCCAGGTCTGCTCGGAGCTTCCTATTCTCCTCTTTGAGAAGCTCCGTGGCGGCTGTCAGTCGAGCGACCTCCGCCCTCAGTTTGGCCACGCCGTCTGGCGGCAGCCCCGCAAATCTAGCCTCCGCTGCCGCCATAATGGAGGCGACCGCAGCAGGTATAGCCCTTTGCCTGGTGGATGGCTTTTGTTTGAAGGAGACAGCCCTCAGCGCTGCCTCCACCTCCTTCGCGAGCCCGGCCTTACGCTCCGCATCAGAGCCGCCATCTGCGCCCGCCTCGTCGCCAGAATAGCCCGAACGGGCCACCTCGTGACCGGCGACCACCCCCGGGTGGCGCCCCTCCTCGGCAAGCCGCGCCGACCTCTCGGTGGCAGAGAGGCCTCTCCCCTTGCCGCGGATCCCGCCGCGCTTGCTGGTGGGGATCTTGCGAGCCGAAGCCAGCTCCCCATCTGACGACGACTCTCGGTCGCCTACCGGCCTGGACCGCTTGCGTAGGAACTCCCTGTTCCCCGCAGCAGCCCCGGGCCTCCCGCGCTGGGAGCTCACTGAGCCTCCCGCGCTCACCTCGCTGGATGCGGCGCCGGACTCCGACCCCGCATCCCTCTCCTCCCTTCCTTCACCGTTACCGGCCGTTTTATAGGTTTTTGATATTTCCATACTGTTCCCACGAGTATGGGGGAAATAAAAAGTCCATCTGGGCAGTGCCCCCTGTACCCAGATAAGCCATAGCCAGGCCCGGCAGTGGTTCGCACTAGAGACTGATTTTCCAAAGGAACCCGTCAGCCATACATCTCCTCGCGGTGCGCCGCCGCTTGAGATTCGGGATAACTTTTTATAGAGGTTTTCTACCTCGTGGTCCGGGCGGTTAAGCCAAGACCCTCGGTCCCAATCGAAGCCGCGAGACGTGTTCCACGACACTTCGACGGTGGGATTACGATATCGACGTAGACAGTGAAGGACGCACGTCCTTCACTGTCTGCTCGGAGGCAAGGTAAGTGCACACCGAGCCCGCCCTTGCTCCTCCGCTGTGCCCTCTGCTTTTCAGAGGGTCACGCGGAGCAACGCCCCCTTGGTCCATGAGGGACCCCCCCATGTCAGAATATTAGCCATGGGCAGTAACATTTCCCGAGGAATAAGAATCTCTTCCCATTCCTCGGGAAAGAATACTGCCCACGCCCAGGGTGCACCAGCCCAGCAGCTGCTATTCCCTCCAGACGTATCGAGAGGGACCGGCAGCCATCAGGCACACGAGGAGGAATTCTGACAACGCACCCCTTTAGGAAGGTCTTAAGTCTCAAGAAAGCCCAGCTAGCGGGTCAATAAGTCCGTGACTTTTGGAATAAAACACAGATTTTTTGATAAAAAAATAATTTTATTTTTCAACGTAGTCTCCCTTGAGCTCTATACACTTTGTCCAACGCTTCTCCAATTTTTTTATCCCTTCCAAAAAAAATGATTTGTCGAGGTCCTCAAAATAGGCCTTTGTTTGCGAGATGACTTCATCATTGGAGTCAAATCTTTTTCCACCAAGCCATTTCTTCAGGTTTGGGAACAAGAAGTAGTCGCTCGGAGCCAAATCTGGAGAATAGGGCGGATGAGGGAGCAATTCATAGCCCAATTCATGGATTTTTGCCATGGCAACTGCACATGTGTGCACCCTTGCATTGTCTTGGTGGAAAAGAACTTTTTTCTTGGCCAAATGAGGTCGGTTTTTTTTCAAATCGTCATTGAATCGGTCCAATAAGTTGGCATAATATTCCCCATTGATTGTTCTTCCCTTTTGAAGGTAGTCAATGTGGATTATCCCGCGTGCATCCCAAAAAACAGTCGCCATAACTTTATTGGCTGACAAACCCACCTTGGCCTTCTTTGGCGCCGATTCACCCTTAGAAACCCACTGTTTTGACTGTTGTTTGGTTTCTGGTGTGTTGTGATGGATCCATGTTTCGTCCACGGTTACAAAACGGCGCAAAAACTCCTCCATATTGCGATTAAACAACGCCAAAGCTTCCTGTGAAGTTGTTACACGATTGCGTTTGTGGTCGACTGTGAGCAAACGCGGCACCCATCTTGCGGAAAGCTTTCTCATGCCCAAGTGATCATTCAAAATTGAAACCACTGAGCCATGCGAGATCCCTACGGCTTCCACAATCTCTCGCACTTTCAATCTTCGGTCGGTCAACACCATATCGTGAATTTTTTCGATTGTTTCGGGTGTAGAGACCTCAACTGGGCGTCCAGGACGTTCGGCATCTTCAGTGCTTGTACGGCCACAACGAAATTCAGTAAACCACTTTTTTACCATTGAAATCGATGGTGCAGAGTCCCCATAGTATTTATCAAGCTTAGCCTTGGTCTCGGTAATGGTTTTTTTTCGCAAGAAATAATGCTTAATAAGCACACGAAATTCACTTTTTTCCATTTTCTCCTCAAATTAGTGGGTAGTCTGATAAAAATAGCTGTCAAACACAAACTAACTGACGCAGCAAGTTTAAATTTTGACAGGAGTCAACTGACAGATGCCTGTTGACAGGAGCAGTGTTGCTGTTTCAGTAAAGAGGTCAGAAATTCAAAAAGTCACGGACTTATTGACCCGCCCTCGTATCTAAACTAAACCAAGCAAAGTCGAGGTAAAAGTCAGTCTAGGATCGAAATTTTGATATTTATCGAGGCGGAGGCGTGGTGGTTCATGTAGAAAATTACTAGTCTCAACACTAACTTAAAGGTTTAAGTTACACGCCACAGAGGGTGACTGGTAACTTAAATCTATGTTACTTGTCGACACCTTCGTGTATTCAGATTACATCGGTATTTTAGAGTATGTCAAGTATCCGAGTAAGTTATTTATTTAATGGGAAAGTAATGTTGGCACCCTGTATATATAATGGTACTGTATTTTAGGTTGTGATTGTATTTAGTGAATTGGTGTTAAAAGCTTTTTTAATAATTGGGGAAGGCCTTTGTGCAACAGTGGGACAGTGTAGGCTAACAAAAAAAAAAATCTACTAAAATAATGCTCCGGAGTGCTCCGGTAGCGAGGTGGTAAGACCCAATCTAAAGATGGTTGGGAATCCAGCGTGAGTGAGTAATACCAGTAATTTACATGAAGCTTCATGTTGAGGAGGTCAGATAGGAAGGCACCTATCTGACTTACCTATTTTATTTTGTATTCAAATTAGTATTACAACACAATCTTGTCAACCGTCTTATCGAACATTGTAGTGACGACTTGACGTTTTGTTTTTTTATAACCCACAGGTTGAGTGGTGGAAAATGCTTTGTAGTCTTATGTGTGAGTCACGTTTCACAATCAGTGATTTTCGAGGTCGGTCAATGGATAGGTGACCATCTATTACTTGCCGAGTTCCTTCCATGCCTTGGAAACCACGTTAAGCCATTGGTCTCGTCATTTGTACATCTTCGCGGTAGTTACGAGTCAGAAGCCCGAAAGTCAGACATTTAGCCTTATCAAGGCGTATCGTGTTACCCAGTAACTGGCCTGTGGAGGTCAGATAGGTAGTCGCTCCATGGAAAATACTAGTATTCAGCTGCGTCCGGTTAGACTGGAAGCCAACCCCAACATAGTTGGGAAAAGGCTAGGCAGATGATGATAACTGAAAATAACATGACATATCTTCAACTCAAAACAAAACAAAAATAAAACTTAACAAAACCTTAAGAAATCTGATGGCACAAGCAAAGGACCCGATTTTGTTGGCAAACACGAAACCCCAGGTAAACAGTACTTGGTTAGTGCTTATAATAGGCAGTTAGTATTCTAGGCTGAGCGCTTTGGAGACTTGCTATAACAACTACTAGTATTTACACGGTAAATAATAACGACTAGTTTGGGTTAGGTCTGAGAGTAGCTGACTACGTGCTACGGTACTCTTTGCTTGTTTTTAATTCTCTTGTGTAAATTATCAATTCCTATTCTATTGTTGAAAGATAATAATAGAACATGGCGTCTTTTTCTTATCCTTCATTTCTACGATCCTAGTTCAGGACGTGTCTCCAAAACGAATTAAACAATTAATCGGGCCTTTCTGAGAGCTCAAACGAACCCCAGGAGTGGGGTGCCTTTCTGAAGGGCGCACTCCTCACAGATTTGTGTGTGAAAAGCTTTAATTTTAGTATTCGTGCTTCAGTTTTAAGGGTTTCCCGTGGGTCTGTAGTGAAAGGTCACGTTCATATGGAGTAGCTTGAAGTAATTATCATAATTGACGATAAAGTGGGTACGGTAGTAGGTTTTTAAGAACTTCTAATTCGGAATAAAATCCAAATCTACGACATAATGCTTGCCGAATTCATAAACCACAATATTAATATTTCATGCTCAAAAATAACAAAATAACAATTGCATTTAACTAAAATATTGGCACTCTTAAAGGTCACAGCACACATACCAGCTCGGAAAGGGATTGTCACCGTTTCAACTTGAGCCATTCAGTATTCTTTGCATGAAACTCCCTACTGCAACGCACATTAATCAAATCATAGGTGATACGGTGACGATCCCTTTCCGAGTTGTTAGGTGTGCTATGACCTTTAACTGTCAACGTAAGTTGACAGATGGTGTCCATGGTATGGAGATGTGATGAGAAGAGACGAATCGCATGTGACTATAAACGTTGATGGATGGAGAGGGAGAGGACGACCAAAGAAACGATGGATGGATTGTGCAATCAATGTTAGAAAAGATAAATTAGTAAATGATAGCGTGACTGTTGACAGAGGAGATTGGAAGAAAAAAACATGTTGCGCCGACCCCATGTACTATGAGATAACGGGAGAAAGATGATGATGGTGATTGGCACTCTTAAAATACAAAATTTTCACAAATAAGCCAAATTTAAAAATAAAAATCGAAACTTCTACAGCTTAGTATACTTAATGCCAGAAGGCAAAAGGCTTTCCTCACGTGACTTACGTATTATTTTTACTATTAAGAAAATGCCTAATCATGATTCAAGAACACTTTCGTGTCTCAGAAATTGAAATCCATACTAATATTATAAAGGCGAAAGTAAGTTTGTTTGTTCCTTTTCACGCCTAAATCAATGAACCGATCATTCTGAAATTTTGTGTACAGAAATGGACACAAAAAAAGGGGTCATCATTTCATCCCGAAAAAAAAGTACTGTTCCCGAGGAAGACAACAAGACTGTTCTTAAATTTGATTATAGATGTGTCTTTCGAATTAAGATTGAATTATATTATAACGAGCAGAGTACAAAAATTCGAAGACATGTGACATCTACCAACCCGCAATAATCCACCACGCGGGCCCACCCGCGTGGTGGATTATAGCCCATTCCCTCTTATAGAGAGGAGGCCTGTGTCCCAGCAGTGGGAACACTATAGGCTGATTACGCTATGCTATGAGTAGACTACAACCCGAATTGATTGTCAAATTCTAAATTAATGCGAGCGAATCCGTGGGCAAAAGCTAATAAAATCATAATTTTGTTGCAATGTGTTGGCTCATTTTTAACACGTTTTTATTAACTTCACCTGTAACTATCTAACTTGACATATAAAAAATCTTAGAAGTTAAATTTGACCCACTTCCCAGTTTCCGATAAAGACAATGCATGGTTAGCTAAGAGACGTCATTCTAAATTCAATATGGTGGACTAGTTATTTTTTATGCATTCCCATGATATTGGTATCAAATGAAAGGGTTTGCTGAGAAGAATACGAGAGATAAAATGACGTCACGTCGCGTGTTTTAAATATTTTTTAAACTATAATATTTTATTCAATTGACGCGACGGTCGACATCGATTGACGTTTGAATGCGTTTCGCATAAAAATGTGCTTTCAAACAATAAATTTACATAATTATGAACCAATATTATGTAATCTATGCTGCCTTAATCATTTCCCTGTCCGGTTAGTCATATTTTTAAGTCACGGCTACAAAATGTGTAGCTGCTTGCGTGCAGATAAATTATGAAAATCAAATATACAACATTACTTTTAGTATATGCGAAACCTTAAACACGTGTTTATAAAGTTGTACCATGAAAAGTCAAAAACTTATAAGCTTGTTCTGTTACCTGGTTGTCCGCACAAAAACGTGGTCAGGACGCGGCGTCGCGCGTGCGCGCCTCCAGCGTCGTCTTGAGCTCATTGATAATCATAATTTGGCAGTAGGTACCTAAATGATTGCGATAGGTACTTAGTGTCTCGGTGTGTAACTTTTTTAAAATATTTTTGGGACTAAATATAACATGGTTTAAAAACTATTGGAATCGATTCAGTTATTTATTCTGAACAAACTATATTCAGGTTTTGCATATACTAAAAATAACGTTATATATGTGTAACTATTGGGGACACCATCTTAATTCAACAATAAAGGGTGTAAAAAGACCCTTAACGAAGTCGAAAGACACTTATCCTCCCCGTCATTGCGATCATTTTTTTGTTGTAAACCGTACCTGGGAACCTTCTAGTTACGGAGATATTGGGGGTCAAAGTTCCAACTTTATCACAGGTTTTTTTTTTAAATACATAGATATTTTTATGTAAGATTTTTAAATACCTCCACGACTCCCGACTCCTCCCGTACTATTCAATCCATCCATCAGCACAATGTTTTGTGCGTTACATTGAGTCCTACCGTAAATTGTGAATTTTCTTCAAACCAAAAAAAAGTCTTTTCTGAAACTACAAAATTCACATTTTAGTCGAGTTTCAATGAGATTTTGATCCAAAGGGATTTGCAGTTTTAGCTGGGGTTAAAACTTTATTACCTGCTATCAAGATTGGTTTTCGTGGTCCAATGAAAAGCAAGATGACGAGCAATTTGAACAAATATGACACACATCAAAGCAGCATTATGTCATTGTAAACTTAAGAAACACTCTTTGAAAGCGATTGTCCTCTGGTCTGACATAGTAGACTTTTAACGGAATTGACATAAACTTTTCTATTGCTTATGTCAGTCCAATATATTTTTTATCATCGTTGTCGCTAATACAATATCATTTTGTATATATTTTCAAATTTCCTCGTGATGTTTTCTTGCCAGATTGAGACAAAAAGATTACTCATTAGATTTTTCGTCAATTGTTATTCTGTGTAGAAACTCGAAATTAAGAAGTTGATGTTGGTGTTTTTCCCGTACCTCCAAGAGTACGATACTTTTTATTTGGGACAAGCCCGCCGCTCTATACCCAAACCACAGCAGCTCCTGAAAGCCAGAATCAACAGTGGCGACCATCAAAAAAGCGCCGAGTCAATGAAGCTCGACGAAGTCCCAGAGAAACAATTTAACTGTAATGGATCCCGCAACGAAATAGCGGAAGAGTAGGAAAACATATTTTTCACTTCTGCTCCTTATCCCTTGTAAAGTCGTGCAGTATTTTCATTCCTTCGGAATATGAGTGAGGCAACTAGGAAGTGCCATGAGTTTATGCATACGCTACTCATTATAATCTCCTGCGTTGTTAGCCAGTCTCGACCTAGATTGGGCACTTTGTCCAAAATTCGGTTACTAAGGTAATTTTTTTTATATATCTATTCCTGCCCGCCTCAGAACAAGTCTATGCCTTGCACCAAGACTTGCAAAGCCTTGAGGCAGCAGGATTGGCAGGGGCATAGTGTATCGTCTCTATTCAAATGATTGCGGCTGTTCTGAAATGTTAGCCAGCGCTTTGGGAATCCGGACTATGGTTACATCTTATTGACTCAGAGAATTGATAATCTTGAGGAGCTTGTGTTAGGCGAGTAGTTTTTTTAAATGGTGCTTTGTTATAGTTAAGTTATAGATTATTTATAACTGTTGGATGTTATAATGATCGACATATCATCTGGCTTCTGTAAGCCTCTGGTATTATAAATTAAATAGTTCATTTTAAGTGGTCCAAAAGTTCAAAAACATTTCATCATTTTTTGTTTCATAGTATAAAAGGAGTTACTATGGCTCGTTAGTCAAATGATCCAGTTTCGTATTCCTCGATGAACGTGAGTAAAAATTGTAGAACACTTTGTTTACCTATTTATAGCTTAGGATTTAGCTAAATTTGTCATCAAAAATCTAAATTCACCTACGCGTCTAAAGTTTTCCCCAATTACATACAGCTGACTATTTTTTAGATTAAAGTTGATTTCAAAAATCATCTTTGTATATTTTTATTTTTATTTTTGAATTAGGTACTGAAAGTTTGGATTCCCAGCTTCTGGGCGCGGAGGTCCCTGCTATGTTATGGTTTAACTATTGTTTAGAGGTTTTGTTAATTTCTCTATTCCGTTCTCCGATCAATCTTGAACTTACCTCTCGAACTTCTGAATGACGTCATTATCTGGTTCTATGGTTTATTTAAAACAAATACTACTTTGGCGTGGCATCACGTGTCACATAATGCCATAAATACGAACAAAACAAGCCAACAGTTCGCAGTTACAATAGTAACGTATTTGCAAAATAAATCATAAGTCAAGCAGTGCATGAAAGCTGTGCTAAGGGACATAGAGTAAGCCATTAAGTAGACGGTACAAGTTTACAATTACAAGATAAATATAAGGCATTACATGAAATGCACAGACATAATATTATCATATTATGCAATACACTCACGCACACACATAAACAAACAGCCGCGCTTAAAAATAGAATACTGTTCTTTGTTTTCATTTTTTTTTTTTTCTAAAGTAGATGTTTTCGTTTGTTTGCTCTTTTGAAATAAAACAAATGTATCATTATATTAGAGGAGGACACTACACACAGTTTTAACTATCGGAAGAATGTTATAATGGCATTAAACACATTTTTTTTTTTAAACATTGGTAATTAGCTGCGCCTCGCGGTTTCACCCGCGTAAGTTTTAATTCTATGAGAATATTGGGAATTTATATAATAATATATATTAATAGTTTTCTCAGCGCAGGTCAAATAATGAATTTTATAGGCAAAATGTAGCTACTTTGTGTTACATTATTGCAATTTTCTTAAGGATCTCTAATTTTTTTTAAAGTAAATTATAGCCTATGGTACTTCCTGGTAATTCAGCTTTCTATTATTTAAAAACGGTTTAAATCGCTCCAGTTGTTTCGGAGTTCATTCGGTACAAACAAAAAAACAAAAAACCTTTCCTCTTTATAATATTACTATAGATGATATTGACATTTTGTTTGTTTGTGATAAAGAAGAAGTGTTTTTTTATGATCAATTACTTTTGTTAAACGTTTTTGCTGATACACAAAATTAGCTCTGCAGCACTAAATTAAGTCCTGCAAAGTAAATATTGTGCCTACACGCATAATATCTTAAGGTCACCGCACAGTAAGTCAGATGTCCTACGTGCTGTGGGGTGAAGTGGTGAAGATTACGTATTCAACATAGACACCAATTTAGTTAGGTAAAAGCTAGACAGGTGATAATGAGACTCAGTCAGATATCTTTTATGATTACCTCAATAGTCTAGTATGAAAATGTTTAATTTTAAAAGAAGGACATCAGGAAAATCGCAGTTTCAATTAAAAAAGATGTATCTATAGGATGGTTGGGCTATACTTAGCTGTTATCAAATCTATAACAAATTATACAAATTATTCAACAAATAACTGTCCAAGGGTACACAAAGTTGTAAAAGAAATACTTTCCTGTACTAGCAAATGAAACTTCCAATCCCTAAGAAATTACGTCGGTCCTAAACCAAAAACCCAATATATTTATTGATGTCAAAGTTGTCATCTCTCTCGATCACTACTCTTTGGCCACTGCCGCCAAGCTGGGAATTGGGTCAAACGTTCCAGAAATTAACAATTTACTTATACCCCTTACTGCGTAACCAACACACCGCTTAACAAATGTCTTAGTTCACAAAATGTGGCTGAGATAGACTGAGGATGAGAGGGACTTGCCTTTAACATTATAATATGTAGTTTAAAGCCTACCTTTGAGCGGTAGGTAGTCATTTGTTTTAATTCCATTATACGTACCTACTTAGAAGAGCTCATGGCTAAATAATATCAGCCGCTCGAGCTTCAGCCCAAACTGCGCTTGCCTGGATTGGGCCGTAGATGGGTGACCACCCATTACATACCGAGTTTCCTCCGTGCCTCGGAAAGCACGTTAAGCTGTTGGTCCCGGCTCTTTGGCATCTTTGAAAGTCGTTACAGGTTGTCAGTGGCCCGAAAGTCTGGCAACTAGTCTAGAGATTTCGCTGAGTCTAAGTGAAAGCAGGCATTATTTTTCAAGTGGTACGGTCAACTCTCGGTGAGTAGAAACAAACAACATCACTAGTACCAAAACTAAAATTAGTACTGACAAGCACAATAGTTTTTGGCGCTAAGTACTACAAATACTTCTGGTTAATTGTTCGAGGTAACAGACACAAAATAGACAGGCACAGAAAAACATCTTACGACATCCTCTAATAAATAACAAGACATGAATTATTTTTTTATTTTACCTTAAGCTTATACGACTAAAAACACAAAAGAACAATATTTAAGTCTGTCTCCTAAACTGAGGAAGGACCGGTGAAGGAAAACATCGTGAGGAAACCGGCATGTCCTGAAACCAAAAAATCGAAGACATGTGACATCTACCAACCCGCACTGGGCCCGCGTGGTGGATTATAGCCCATTCCCTCTCATAGAGAGGAGGCCTGCGTCCCAGCAGAGGGAACATTAATAGGCTGTTTATGCTATGCTAAACTAGGTTTAGGCATCTGTGACGTAGGAGTCAGTGATTCCTCGTAGCAATAAAGACATAATAATATTATGTCTGACGACCCTAAAAGGTGTTGTGGCGCAGCTTATCAGAGTGCAATGTCCAGGTGTAAACTGCCTTGAGCCTTTAGCCAAGGTAAAAGCCAGCCCTTGGGTCACGGGAAGTGTCAACTAAGCGTTTGTTATTGACTTTTTGCTAGACATTAATTTTTGCTCGTTGAACCAACGACGCGAATCTTCTGTTCCAATATTTTCAATGGTACAGTCATGTACAGTCGTTAACATAATTGGTAACAATTTTGTGGAATGTTTTTAATTACGGACGGTTTAGTGATGTCTAATAGACAAGCGTTGAATAGTTTTAACTGTTACCATTAACTTTGGGTTTCTGGGGGCTGCACATAAAAGAGCTGTTAAGCGGTTTATATTTTCATTAACAGTGTGTTTATTTTTCATTAAGAACAGTCTTGTGAGATTTCATGTTACTCAGTTTATTTTAATTTTGATTTGTAATGAAATAAAAAATATTTTTTACATTATTCTTTTAAATGAGTGTTAATCTATTATTAAATGAATAATCTAATACATTATTGTTACTAGCTGATGCCCACGGATTTGCCCGCGTCCAGTTCGGTAATTGTCCCACGGGATCGTACAGAATTATCGTGTATTTATAACCTACCACCTAGGTTCATATTGTGGAATGCATTCAGTATATTGGGTATGATGTGCTTCCCGAAAAACAAAACTAACTGTTTACAATAATACCACTTAAATCTCAGAAGGAAATACTTCTTGTTAAGTACTAACACAACCCACATTGACTTTCCCAATTGACATTACACACGACCCCAAGATATCAAACATCAGATAAAGTCTACATCCCACCACTCGAGACGCATACAAATACGCGGTAACTACGCAAGAAATACGCCATAGCTACGCATAAATACCGGTCAGTACGAATAATATTTAATCGCCGATCCCCAATCCATATTTAACTTTAAGATAATAAGATTATCATAAATTCATCTTGGGCTTCCTCCCATGCCGGATCAGACCTTCAAGGGACGGTAAGTAACAATGGAATTAATTCTATTCGAGCACAAAGTAAAGAAAGATAATTAATTTCTCATATCTCCATGTATAAAAAGGTTTTTGTGAATCGTTTTATGAATAAAATATACTTACTTAAGTTCCTTCTATTTTTAACGCCTTGCGGTAGATTTTGAAATTTCTTTGGTGTCGTTTTATTCTCAAACAGATTAGGGATCCAACTTTTTTCTCAGAGATTATCAGCTGCTAAAGTCCAGATATCTGTGCAGTTTAAAAAGTAGACAAATGCGAGTAAGCCCCGATCTCCTGTAGCTTCTATAAATTTGTAAATTCCTTGAGTAATTCTCGTTAGACACTCAACCAACAGCAACTCAACAGTCACACGCCTAGGTCGCAAGTGCCACTGCTGATCGTCAGGTTCTGAGTTTGATTCATTAGGTTTTTGATCAGGAGTTACTCTGCAGCAAAAATTTGTTCCGAAGATGTCAATAATTGAGGCATTATGCTCACTTCGGTAACACGTGATTTACACGTAACTGACAAAACGTGTGAAAAAAGCTTTCTAATGCGCGAAACTCCGACTGAAGTATTTCAAGTTCAATGTACAGTCGAAGATAACAGCTTTTTTTAAATGAAATGAAATTAACATTTATATTTAATGTAGCTCCCTTTAATGTGATCATGTTGTTGCATTTTGCATTTATATTTTAGGTATAGTATTTTAGATAAATATACCTAAGTTATTGTGTTTTCGATATAATAATGTATACCGATGCATCCACGTCTCGCCCGTAGTTTATATTCTAAGTAACAGATGTGAACTTAGGATATTACAAATTTTATTTATATTTAATTCTTTTGATGGAGTTGGTTTAGTTTGTGTATTATACTGAGTTACAATTGGTTTTAAAAACACATAACTTTTTGATCTACAATTTCAAAAATTTATCAATTTAGTTTCACATTGTTCATGGTTTTTACGTTCCATTTTGTTTCGAAGAATTTTGTATTTTCTTAGCTTACTGAGTAAATCAACAATGACCCTCAACATAAAAGTACATCACGCATTTCCATACAAACTTCTAAAAAGCGCGGACAAATACATTTTTTTTTTCACAGCACACACATGTTTATCCTTTACTCAAAGAAAGATAGCCGGAAAAAATTCAGAAAAGGCTATCACGGTCCGATTCTTTGCTCACTTACAACTCGACTTTCTCAAACACAAGTGAAAATAAACCTTGTAAGAAACGACTTAGAGTCTTATTGAAATGTAAACATAACGTGGTCTGACCATGTAACTGTGTACTCATAAAAATAGCGTTCCGTTTACGAGAGACCGATGATAGCCGAAGACGCCCGGACTTAGCCGAGAGGCTATAGAGTCAACAGCCTCCGGTTTTCGCTGACTTTGGGTTCGAAGCGAAAACTTTTTCAGTAAGGCAATTTGGAGTGGAACCAAATTTACATATGTGATTAGATAGTAAAAGGAAATTTGTCTTCAGTTCGGTCTGGAAACTTGGGATTTGGATAATACGGATTGAATCTTTGATCAGTTTGTGGCGATTGTACTGGCCAGTTTTCTGGCGGGTTATTTGAAGACCATTTTTTAGACCTGTCATTATTTTTAATTATGCAAGACAACTGTCAAACTAATAATTATTACGTTAAGGGCCTGTTTCACCATCTGCAATTAAGTTTCTGTTAACTTACTTGACAGATAATTTCATACAAATTCAGTTCCATTTTTGAATTTATTCGGTAAGTAGTGACTATTCGGACATCGTGAAATAGGCCATAAGTGTAGTTGCCAATCATAAATAAAGTAGCGGTACAACTTGGGTGTAAAATCAAGCGCCTGCTTGCTACGTTGCCAAAATTTCGCCGGAGAAAACCGGCGCGTTTTAATTTACCTCAACGCAAATACGTAACGTCGTGTGTTCTCATAAAATTACACAACGCCATTATAAAGCAATACGTATTCACAATAAGCCAACATACCCATAAATCCGTAACACAATAACAGAATTAACTGCGATTTATCGCCGTACGACGTTACGGAGGTACCGTTAACGAGGGCCGCGTCACGGCAGCTGAGAAATATTCGTCACAATTCGGCGTTCGTTCGCTAACAATCGGCACGCGCCATTTTCATCCCTTTTCAGACGAGGCTGCGCGGGCAGGCATGCGCAGTGCCCAGTCCCCGTCAAACGCCGTCAGTGGAGCGGCGCGCCTTGCCGCACCGCGTTATAGCCGCGCCCTCGATACTACCGATGTAAAAATTAACAATAATATTTTAAAATTATAATACGTTCCCCTTACCGCGTAAGTGTACCAAAATCGATGTAAAAAATAGTTCCCAATTTTGTTGAAACACTTTTCTGCGCGATCGACTCTTCGCGTGGTGTATACGATAATTCGAATTTGTAGTATAAGTGAGTTACTGTGTATGTAAAAGTGCAATGGAGTATGCCGGTTTAGTGTATGTGTTTAGACTTTTGACGATTGTGTGTTTGATTGTACTGGGATTATCTCAATGGTAAGTTTTTAAAATGTGACTAATAGTCGTAATTTAAAAAAAATATTAAGAGACTCATTAAGATAATTGATACACATACTTGTTAGTGAAAGTATTTTTTGTGTCTCGTGTTTCTTATTTTTCAGATTTACGAAGGTTTGACACAGATATAAACTCGCTACTCGGTGATAAAGATTCTGCGAAGAATTTTTACGATCCATAAATTTAATCATACCTACTACGAAACGTTTCGTAGATTTTTTGATGAAATTGAGTATTTATTAATCATTTACGTCATGTTTCGATGGGGTTTATCAATTTAGTTAGTTTTACAATATTCACTTAGAAAACACTTACTTGTACAAAAATTAAAGCCTTTTTTTGTTTCATGCATGAAAATATTTTATGTTTACACGCATTTGGAGGCAAAACATAATACCGAAAGGTACAATCATTTTTGTGTACCGTCATTCAAAAGCTACATCACAATTATCAACCTTATGTAGGCTACTCAATTTAAGCTGTCCAACTTTCGCGACTTTTCCGGGTAACCCCACAAAATCACCAATTCACACGACAGGTCCACATTTAAGTATGAAAAATTATTTCCTAAAGCAATCAATCCTTTTAATGTAGTAGGCACAAAACTTGTAAAGTAACTTATACCTCATACTTCATAAATAAACATTAATCATTCCTCTTTTGAAAGTTAATCAACCTATTTAAATTTTAAAAGTAATTAAAATGTCGATGGTACGGTACGATTACGTTCTTTATTTAAAAAGGGGTGACGCCTCATTCTCGTCACTCTGGTATTATACAAGGGTTATTCATGTTGGTTTACACACTGGTATTTGAATGTCCACACAAAAAAAAAACAGTCCAATGTTGCCTATCTTATACATTTCTGTTTATGATAAGCAAAATGTTTTGTTTTTTGACTAAAAATTATTTTTTTTGAAGCGTGGGCGCCATCATTGTTTTGTAAACCTTATAGCCTGTGGTGGTCTTGGTTAAATCAGAGCAACGGTTTATGTTGGTTGTCTCGTACGGCCTGAATTTGACGGCCATGTAAGGCAAAGAGTCATTTTACCCGACTGCAGTGGAGCAAAAAGAGGGTACTTAATTTTTTTGTTATGATTATGTTATTATGTAGAACAGCATGAGCCCAAGAAGAACATTCGATCAAGACACGATACAAACATCACACAAATCAATAATTGAGTGCACTCACGCTCGATTCTGCTGATGATGATGACGCTCGCTTCGATAGGAACTTTACTACACTTCTACAATGCAATGGAAGTGTCGAGTACGACAGTGGTAGGTACTTCAAAGTGATTTTTAACTTTTTCAAATGCGTTTCGTTTTTGAACAATGACTTCGAACAAGTTGATGTTCGACAACGACATAAGCTTTTCGGTAGATAGTCAATCCAATTCGTTTTATACTTTTCCATCAATTTTGTCGCTTCTTCTTCTTATTATGTCGATGGCAATCTAAATTGAGTCGGCCTAGAACTTGGCTATGGCATTGTTCAGACCAAACGTATTGTCGGGCGCTGACTGTGAGCGCCGTGAACGATGCCTATGAGATGGGCGCCTTTGGTAGCATACGTCAGTTCCTGTAATAAGCAAATAACAGGATTAAGAGACACGATATTACGTGACCCATTGTTTGTGGACAGCACATATACACTGTAGGACAAAATCTTCTTCCTTATCTCAGGTAGACTGTCACTTTGTGCAATCAGTGCACCCTCGGGAGTAAGCTGCGCTTATATTAAAAAATGACTCGTACCTACACGAGCTATTTGCGAGGATAGAGGTGCTCCTTGATTAATAATAGCAACCACACAGGTCAGTCTTCAAAGATGGCTTGGGATTCTTTATATGATAATCCAAACGTCAACGCAAACACACACAGCAAAGCTTGTAATAATGAAGGAGATCCGGTCCGGCTAATAAGTGTGCTATGAGCTTTAAACGAAGAGTATAACCGGCCTCGCTGTCTAGCGTTTGTGGACTACGAGAAAGCCTTCGATTCGATCGAGACTTGGGCTGTGCTGCAGTCTCTCCAACGGCGCCAAGTCGACATGGGCAAAACCAAAGTCATATTGAATGCCCATGTAACACCCACTCCTATCAAGATCGGAGACTCTACACTCGAAGTTGTAGACGATTATGTCTATCTGGGACAAACGATCCAGTTAGGTAGGTCTAACTTCGAGAAAGAGGTTAATCGTCGAATCCGACTCGGCTGGGCAGCGTTCGGGAAGTTGCGTGGTATCTTCTCGTCCAACTTACCGCAGTGTCTCAAGACGAAATTCTATGACCAGTGTGTGTTGCCAGTGATTACATACGGGACTGAAACGTGGTCGCTCACAATGGGCCTCATCAGAAGGCTTAAAGTCACCCAAAAGGCAATGGAGAAGGCTATGCTCGGAGTTTCCTTGCGTGATCAAATTAGAAATGAGGAAATCCGTAAGAGAACCAAAGTTACCGACGTAGCCCGAAAAATAGCCAAACTTAAGTGGCAGTGGGCAGGGCACAATGCTCGCAGAACGGATGGCCGATGGGGCCGAAAAGTTCTGGAGTGGCAACCGCGAACCGGAAGACGTTGTGTTGGAAGGCCTCCCGCTAGGTGGACCGATGTCCTGGTGAAGGTTGCAGGGATCCGCTGGATGCGAGTCGCACGGGACCGGTCAATGTGGCGATACTTGCGGAAGGAACATGTCCAGTAGTGGACGTCTTTCGGCTGAAATGATGATGATGATGAGCTTTGAACAAAGGTTTCTTAGGCCGGTCCGTGGATGAGTAACCATTCTTGACGTACTGAAACCCCTCCGTGGCTTGAACAGCACGTTTAGAAAAACCGCCAGTCATTCGAAAACCTTTGACATCCCGGGTAGTCAGAGCATCCACGTAAAATACTTGTTGTATTCAGCTGCACCTATTTAGCATGTGAAACCGTACCCTACATAGTTGGCAAAGGCTTGGCAGATGACCAGAGGTGCAAGAGTAAGACAGCTTTTAGTCCAAGTTTACCAAACGATGCTGTTCACTCATGTAGCACCAAATGCTGTGTTGATGAGTTCCGACACAATATAATAGATGCTTGTTTGGAGTGTCGATAACTTGTTTGAGTATCGTGGCATAGTTTGAAAACGTTATTACGGTTCAATCTAGAGTGAGAGGGACGTAGGGGGGGGGGGGATGGTTTGTAGAAGTTTTGGAAGCGACTCCTGTAATTATGTAAGGTTCAAAATTGGAGCGAGTTGTTGAAGGTTGAAGTTTGTCACCTAACAATACCTCTGTACGTGAAAAGGAACGCGTTTACGTTATAATATGTATTAAGGTTACTACGGTTATCTTATCATATGTCACTTATGACAATTTCTTTTGGACAAGCGGACCAGTGGTGGTGGTGGTCACGGCCCTTTTTTTTTTTTCCATACTATAACACTAAACTTACACTGACACTTACGTGATTTTCAATTATTGTAAGCTCCCGATATTTCGACGCTTTTGCAAGCGCCATGTTCGCGGGATGACTGATGATGTCATTTCGCGATCATGGCGCGTAAGTCACAGTGTAAGCTTAGTTATAAGCCTTGAAAACTTAAAACAATGAACTCTGATATAAAAATCACATGTGAAAATGTTTCCCTATGCTAGTTTAATTTTCGAATTATCAGTCGAGACCAAAAGTAAAGCTAATGTCCTTATCTTCTACGGATCACTATAACAAAGTATTTGCGACCGCACAGCAATGTTAACGATTTGACTTTCCCATAGCCACTATATCGTAGCGGTAAGGACGGTTTTCCTTGTGCAAATTTTACCATGTATGTACGGTTGACTGTATGCATGACAACTCAAGCGAAAATATTCTCTAATGACATAGACTAATTGTTCTTATGTAATGTCCCAATAATGTTTTAGTCACTAATGGTTTGCGCTAATATTTGCAGATTAACGCGCAAACTAATTACAGCTTTCTTCATGGATCGTTTTGAATGTCCTTACGATGTTTTTTTCGTATCTACGCAACACGTTAATATACACCACGTCTGTATTCCACCGAAGGGCAGAGGTATACCATAGTAGATATAGGTACCCATATTTCGATTTATTCTACATTTCTTTTATACTAGAACTAAATATTAATTTGAATTATCATGTATTATCCAGTTACTTGGTTGTGAAGATATAAAGACAGTGGTTTCGTGTAAAATACTAGCTTTAAATGATTAGACCAAGAAGAGCTCGTGGCTAAATAATAACAGCCACTCGGATCGATCTTTAGGTTAAGCCGTGCTTGCCTAGGTTGGTCTGTGGATGGGTGACCACCCATTACATACCGAGTTTCCTCCGTGCCTCGGAAAGCACGTTAAGCCGTTGGTTCCGGCTGTCATTTATAGATCTTTGACAGTCGTTCCACGTAGTCAGTGGCCCAAAAAGTCTGACAACCAGTCTTATCAAGGGGTATCGTTTTACCTAGTACTAACTGGGTTGTGGAGGTCAGATAGGCAGTCGCTCCATGTTAATACGGGTATTCAGCTGCGTCCGGTTAGACTTAAAGCCGACTCTAACATAGTTGGGAAAAGGCAGAAGCCAAGCCAGAAAACGATGAGCTCATACTGTAGTCAAAATATTGCCCAGTCTGCAAGCTGGGAGTGGAGTACTGGCCTTAGTACAACTTTCATTCACCCTCGTCGAGATTTATTATTATTATGTTTTTGCAATTGTACAAAAGCTACAAAACACAATTTTGGGCCATAATTTCAACCGCTACATATAACTGCTGATCATGTACTTACCGAGACTTTTGGGTCACGTGTGCCGGGCACACAGTGACTAAGCAACTATTGTTTAGTGATTTCGAATTCTATAGTTTTATGCAATAGAGTCTATTTCTGCTTGCTCATATTATAAATAAAACAGCGTAATGTATGCACGCTGTTATGAAATACTCGAGGGATTTTCACTAAAATGTCGAACTGGAGTCTAGTTAGACAGTTTGAAGGTAAATGTATAAAGTATTTACATGTACACGACAATGGTTTCCGGCAAACAAATAAAATTAAAAAAGTAAGTTTGCCAAGTTGTCGTACCTTGGCGTAACCCGTAAACCGCTGAACCCATAGTAATAGGGTATGAGCCTATTACCATTAATCAGTCACATAATCTGTGTACGAGAACATCTAAAATTAAATGCTGAAACTTATTGAATCTGCCCGCACAAGGGATCGAACCCACGGCATTTTAGTCAGTAGCACAGCGGCAGTCACGCAAAAGGTGTGGTAAAACCGGTCAGATGACGGGCCGAAGCCCGATGTCCGCAGTCAGATTGTAATCTGTCCGTATCGGTTTAACTGAACTTTGACGTCGAATAGACTAACGAGCCAGCTTACCAACTAATCAAAAACTTTCTGCAAAAAAACCGACTTCCAAAAAGTCACTTTCACATAAAAATTGAATTTTTCAAATCGGTTCATAAATGACGGAGTTATGAGGTAAGAAACATAAAAACGAACAAAAAAAAAACAAAATACAACTGAATTCAGAACCTCCTCATTTTTTTTTAAAAAGAAACAGAAGACTATCAAACTATGTTCCTATTTCAAAGCACGCGGTATGTGTTCAAATTCTGTAGGTACAGTATCCATGCTACGTAGCAAAGCGAATGAACACCACTTGTTACAAACCATACAAAAACGCTACGCAAATATTGACTCGTATCTAACGCGTTACTAGTGTTACTACTAACAAACATCGGCGCTTTTCACATAGGTACTACGTACAACGTACGTTATTTGCAATCGCACAAAGAACTATGTCGGGAGAGCTTGTTACTTTTATGTAGTTGGTATAACTTTATATTGTTATGACTTCAGCTTAATTAATGGAATTGTAAAAAAGATGTTCTTTTTCAGTATTCAGGTTCCAATGATTGAGAAGAACTCAGTAACTTTGTGCTTTTTTATCTTAATGTTATGTCTTGTTGAGTATTTTGCGTGTACATAAATAAATAAAAAAAAAAAGGAATTATCATAAAAGTCGCGAGAGACAAAACGTCACTTGAGATCTAAATCGTTTTTAGCCAAACATTTTTATTTCCCCGCAAGTTGGGAAACTTCGACAGACGAAAAAACCTTAGTCATGAAGTATATTGTTTTATTCACTACTGAAATGCCCACAATACACAAGTCAAACACCGGACAACGACCACACTCAAGCTTCTAACAAAACTACAACAACACCGCTTAAAAACTGCAGCCCGGCCGCCTCACCTGTTAGACAAATCGCCGTCCGAATTTCTACCAACAAAATTCGCGGTCGTAATCGATTCGAGGGCGTCGGTTATTTGCGTTAAAAGCGATACATCCGGCCCCGACGGTCCATTAGCGGGGCGACGATGCGATAAGTGTTCCCATTCTCTGTAAATACCGACAGGTTCGATGCGAGAGGTCCAACAAATTTTCGAATAATTTTTCTCTGTGAAATGTTGGTTTTTATCGGTTTTGATTGACGGCAATGTAAGTGGTATAGGTATGATAGCAGTCGAAGGGACTGTTTGAATCTGGAAAATACTTCCAAGTATAGATTTCAGTAAAGAATTATGAAATCTGTCAATTATTCTGGATGAGGTCGTTCCTGCATTCCAGGTCTATTCATCACTAAGTGATGATTGTTAATTCTTGAGCTTACATTTGGTTGAATGTACTGCGATACATTGTATTCTACAAACAAAACCATAGGAACAAACGGAAGTAGTTTTCAAAAGTGAATCGATTGTTAGTCAAAAACAAACATTTAAACAAATTTCAAACTGAAACAAACAAAAGCAATATTATTATAACCAGTATCTACTTTGCACGAGCAGAAAATAATATTTTCAAGACAAAGAAGTTTTCTAGAATTTTATAAACATTTTTCACTGAATATTGTATTGTAGCAGAAATAAAAGTAAGTGCTATTTGAAATTCTGAATTTTGTACGCATTTAGAGGCGTCAGTAATAGTGATTTACATTTTTACTTAGGTAATACATGCAAATGTCTGCGAACGTAATGTATGCGAAGTTTATTTCTTCGTGCCTAAGGGAAACACATTCAAAGATTCCTTGTATTTCATAAAACAATAAACTTAATTCGCTCACGAAATTCTTGGAATTCAACGTTAGTGAATAAACCAATAAGTTTATTGATGATTTAAAAGAAAATCAAGACCGTGTGAATTACTTAGTTGAAATAGTGACGCCAATAATTACAGATGACCCTTGTAGAGTTAAAACGTATTTTTTTGGTTCGCAAATGTTAATTGTCAGTTATGAGTAATGTTCACTTGATTGATTCATCATCATCATCTGCCTAGCCTTTTCCCAACTATATTGGGGTCGGCTTCCGGTCTAACCGGATGCAGCTGAATACCAGTATTTTACATGGAGCGACTGCCTATCTGACCTCCACAACCCAGTCAGTACTGGGTAATACGATACCCCTTGGTAAGACTGGTTGTCAGACTTTTTGGGCCACTGACTGCCTAACGACTGTCAAAGATCTACAAATGACAGCCGGGACCAACGGGTTAACGTGCTTTCCGAGGCACGGAGGAAACTCGATATGTAATGGGCGGTCACCCATCCACAGACCAACCTAGGCAAGCACGGCTTAACCTAAAGATCGGCCCGAGCGGCTGCTAATATTAGCTCGTGGCTAAATAATTAGCCACGAGCTCCTCTCACTTGATTGATTATCAATATCAATATTGCAGATATCAGAATCATGAGCATAATGAGCCTTAATTTACTTACAGCACGGTCACCACTATTGCACGCAATAAAACAAAGGGGCAGAAAATTACTCATAATTTCTTTTGCTTTGACCGTTTACAGTTTGACTATGAATAAACCCGTTTCGACGAAAGCAAGGTATTCATAGTGAACATCACACGACCGAGACGGTATAGATATAAGTAACGAAATTACATGCTAGCTTCACTGACAAACAAATGAAGGTTTGACAAGCGACACGAACTGACAAGAGGGACGCAGTCGTTGAGAGGTTGCCAGGCGACCCGGAATAGTCCCAAGGCATTCATAGGTTGTGACTTTCTGTTGCAAACATAACTGGTAATGAACAAGGTGACTTACTAGTGCTATTAAAATCGTCCTCATAACCACTTCATCAGCTTTCTATTTCCATCATCATCGCTAAGTATAGCGATGATGATGTTCTAGTTCATTGTTACTAGTATTGTAACTGCATCTTATTAATTATTTTAAAAGCGTCTGATAAGAAGCATATGCACAAAATTTTGTTATCAAATTATTAAAACCATTTTCAGTGTCATAGGTTGTGCAATCTGAAAGTTTTACGACTTTATTTAAATTATATTATTGAATAGAAAAACGAAGTCTTTTATTGACAGATTTTCGAAAGTAACATTAATCTCAGGGTTATCAGTTTTAGTATAGGTACTTATATCGTTACGGCCACGTTCAACATTAAAAAGTCTTTATTACAGGAACTACTAACCAAGCAAACTCTGTCAGTAAAATACATTAATTCATACCCATTACTCTTCGTTCTTTTACAGATCACCACATAAATCTACATACGTATTCTAAATTATATGGAAAAAACTCACAAAGCATTTTCACGTTTTAACTCGAGCGGTATTCCTACCTTTAAGCGTACTGTAATTGTTTTGAACGAGAAACATGCGTCCCTCGAGGGTTGCGAACACAAATAAAATTGTGTAAAAGCCTACAAAAAAATTCACTGGGGAGTGTTTTAAAGACATCGTCCGCGTCAATAGTCTGGTTCACCTGACTGGCTTTCGTGCTGGATATCGTTTGAGTATTGTTGATGGAGGGGTGAGCAGTGTAATCACTCAGCTGCAATCTTTTATTAATGTGAATGCGAGATTTGTTACTGCGCTAGCAGTCTGTGTGTAATACAAATAAAATAAAACATGACCTAATGTAAATTATAGCGAAAAAGTTATTAAAAAGTTATGTAACTCGTGATATGGTATGAGAGATCGGATAAGCAGTTGCTCTATGTAAAATATTGATATTCCGCTGCATCGATGATGATATGGGCATGTTATGCGATGGATGGAGGATAATCTCGAGAGGAACGGATTGGGTAGAGTGTAGATGATTATAAGAGTAGAGAAAGACACGATGTATGGACAGTGTGATGGACTCATCTTTCTTGTCAAATCATGAACAAAAAGGGGTTTTCTACCGAGAAGACGATCACTATAGAAGTATGGAAGAAGAAGACGTGCTGTGCCGACCCACAATAAATAGGAATAAAAGGAAAAGAATGGTGCATGTAGAAATAGTTGGTGCTATTACATTATCAGAAATAGATTACAACAACAATAGAGGTAGTAAACTGGAACAAAGTAAAAGGACGGTGTTAGGTTGACATGGGTCAGTAGTTGATCCATTCAATAACTTATAGGGAACGCCAATGAAAACAGAAAGCTTTTACTTCAATTAGTTTTTGTTATTCTTGTTCAGAACTGTAACATTTTTCTAAATGTCCCTGTCTATAGTTTCAAATTGACATGTTTTGTTAAAATGTATTGCTGTTAGTTCAAATTTGTTAAGTTTTAGTTAATTTGCGTTTCTGTAATAATTCACAGTCACCTTATATTGATTTTGACGGTACCAATGATTTATCTAACGTAGTTTCCTTCAACATTTTATCATCAATATTATATCATTGTATATTTAATGCCCAGTCCAAATCCTTGAACTTAGAAACCAGATGTAGATAAGACAAGGATTAGGGTCGCATTTTTAGAAATAATAATTAACTAAAATTAATTATTTGATAGGAGTACTTTTGCTACTTCCCTGAGTATAATTTTTATAAAGTATTACCAAGAATATAGAGTCAATATTTGGGAGTAGACGATTGAATTTATAACACTTTGATACACCTACGAGTTACTTAGTTAGGTCCCTTGGAAATTCTACAGATATTTTATCCTTATATTTTGTCCTTCGGAAGTTTTGCTTACGGACGAGAGAAATAAAAGGTCAACATTTATAAAAAGACGTAGCGATATGTTGGCTTATTTTACTACTTCCATTAATAGAACACTAACCTTTCTGATATTATGTTTTTACGTATAATCTAGCAATTGGTTGGATTCTGTTTTGTTTATTCTTTGACAGAAGACATTTAAAAGTAGCATTGTCCTTCTATATTGGTACAGTTAAAAATAAATATTTAATTATTTTATGTTGTGTGAAGGGCTGGTATTAAGCTGCATCCGGTTAGACTGGAAGCCGACCCCAATATAGTTGGGAAAAGGCTAGGCAGATGATGATGATGATGTTGTGTGAAGGGCCACTATTAAAATATGTACTTTAAAACGAGCCACAAAACGGACATACGCAAAATTCCATACGACTTACAGCTTTTACAATATTGTGTTAATACTATAATCAATTACAAATGAATATAGAAAAATCATGTAATTTACTTACAGCTTCCTTTATGAAAGATAAAAGATTATTTGAACAGAATGACGCTTTCAAGTGTGGGCGGGTATTATTTAATAAATCATGTTTATTGCTCAAATCCTGGATGAAAAATGTATGAACTCCGGAAGCTTCCGTTCTGTAGAAATATACCTAGTTAACCTTTATAGAATGCTATGTGGTTTATTATTATAGAAATGCGGACCATAACATTTTATAGTCAAGAAATAAAACACCTTGAAACCTTTGGTAACATCATCAGAATTCGGTTACACAGCTTGTAATTGATTCATCAGCATCTCAGTTCGGAGTGCCTGAGTGCCTGAGGGCCTCCCCAGAGGGCCGTAACAATGACGTAGAATTAATGGTCCCTCACCCCTTGTAATTCGTTTCTTGCGAATAAAAGTCGCAAAGTTGCGGTTTTGATGTCTGTTGTTGAGATTTTAGTCTTAATCTACAGTGTCTAGCATCGTCTTTAAAGTTAGATTAAATTCATCCTTTGTTAAAGCTTGCTCTATTATCTTCATTTTAACAATTTACTGGAGCTTATAATTCAAACATTTCAAAATACTACCATCGATTTTTCTCAACGAACGTCATTCATTCGCAATTACGATTATATCATCTATATTAACCAAAATCAAGTAAATTTATTTATTTATTTATTTATTTATTTATTTAACACTTCAAGCACATAAGTACAGAGGCGGACTTAATGCCATAGGCATTTTCTACCAGTCAACCTTTGGGTGATGCAAAGACAAGCAGTGGTAGGTGTAAATCTGAAAATAATTTTAAATAATAATAAGATTAACTGCAAGGATATATAAAATACTATAAATACGAGTATATATCAAATACTATAAATATATATCAAAATTTAAATTAATGTAAATAAACATTTCCACGAATATACCAAAATAAAAACACAAACCATGGGGAAAACATTACCGTTGTGACGAAACTGCCAGCAAATGTGTTAATATATCAATAAAGTCCTACACTACAATGTGTATTGTCCCATAACTTGATATTAATGTGTAACAGTAATCCCCTAGCTAAATATTTTAGCTTAAATGACAAACAAAATGTTAATCTCGATTTGACGGTATCCGACGAGCCATTCTATATGATATATCTGGTTACGCAGCGGAACAGACGTCCAATGCGGGATTAATCTGTTATCAGTACAGCGCATAACGTTCAGCATTATTAATATACTACAGATTGAATAGTATTCTCGTTTGCGTGTACATAACTGCATTGTGTAGTAATTGTTCTTGTTTGTACACACGTGTACATATACACGTGAAATCGTCTTTTTCTCTTTATATTTTTCTTTTGAGATCACAATCGTCAAGAAATTAACTTAACTGGCATTGAATTAACATAACACTCGCAATTTATATGCAAGACACTTAAGTAATTATAGATAACAATCATCAAATGATCTATTATAATATTATTAATACCACTTCGCGATATCTTATTTTACAATTAAACGCTTGAATTTAGTACCTCAAGCTTTATACGATCCCTTAGGCTGTTCGCAAACGATAAAGGCAAAATACAATGGATCACAGTGTTGCTCCCGCTACCAACAAATAAATCTCCAGTCATTTACCATTATAATCTTCCATCTAAATGTACTGCACGCAAAATAACAACGAAATAATCTACACTATCCTCTTATGAGAGAAACTCGTGAGGGATTATTACCATTAATTTTATTATACCATCTAAGCAGCTTACTTACATACACTACAGAGTACGTAAATACTACTGAAATATTTATCAGTCGTAAAATATTTCAGTGTCTCCTAAAAGTAAGTAGGTTATTGTTGTGCTTATGCAAGATGGGGAAACACCTTTATTTTTACACTAGTGTAGTTTTAGTTTGATACATTTTCTAGCTATTATACATGAGTTTGCTTTTTGGTGGAGACTAGGGCTTTTCAGCTATACGCTAATGATAAGATGTGATGGAGTGAATAATAGTTACGGTAACACAAATTCTATTGCTATGTAACCTACGAGATAAATAAGACAAGACAGACTTAGAAAGTTATTTCTGTATACCCTATAGTATGACTACGTCAAGAGATTCCAGGCCACAACACGTAATCGTACTATCGAAACTGTTTCTATAAATAAAAACCTGTGCAAATCTACTCCCAGACTCTCTCCCAATTACAGCCAGCCAACCAAATCTTCCTCAGTTGTTAATATTAAGACATACGTAATCCGGTTATTGTGCGAGCTATTACTGACGAATGTGCGGTCCATTTCAACTATTACACGAGTAATAGGATTACATGGCCGTAATTGAAATGTGGGCAACCATAATAAGCAATGGAGCTTACCATCGTACGAATTTAATTGTGTTATTTGATATTTTGAAGGCGTTATGATTTAGTTGGATGAATTAAGGTTTTGAATAGTTTAGATTGACCGAAGGGTTCATATATTTTTAAGTGAATGTTATACGTGGTTTCTCATGAATGCAAATTTTATTCATTCTAATTCCTAGAATGTTTTGTATCGTGTCACATGAATCTGTATTTCTTTTCTACGTATCGTCGCGGCTTTGAACAGAAAAAGTTTATTTACGTCATGTAAAGTCTAGATGAATTTCGCTTCAAAATAAATTGCTATTTTGCCATTTACTTTTCAGTGGAATTTAACATTCATCGTAGCTATGAATGAAAAAAAGGCTCACGCAGTAGACATATAAAGTGAACCAGTTGGAAAGACGTTTTACAGTTCACAGCAGATTTCTAAACTCTTGAAGCCTCACAAATCAACAAACACACCGTAATTGTTGTTACAATCGACCTCATTTTTGTCAAAAAGACCGTCACATTCTATACAAAATGATAAATCGTTTGTATCTCGGACAGTTTGCCGACTCACCCTACGCACTACATGTACCTACGAAGCTCGTTGGCTGTTTGAGCATGGCCGCCGCCCGTCACCTATATCTTTAGCTCCATATTATCTGTCTCAAGGGCCACTTATACATTACTGTAATTAATTAGCCGCGTGTATAATAGAGGGTTTAATTCATTCAGAGTTCATTGCGTATCGCTTTGTGGGACTATGTTTAGGTACTTAATTATTTCGGTTAGGATCCGTTATAGGACTATAGTTTGTGAAGCCTTGTGCAAGTCAGTGTATAGAGGGATTATTCTTTCATCCCTAGAAGACCTAGAGTTTTTTTTCTTCTTTTGTAACCAAAACTGTTGTAGGATAAATATGTTTATTTTTTTTAAAAAAGACTCAGAGTCAAAAAGATTGTATGATAAAAGATCTTCGTTACTACTTTTTTTATTGAAGTATCCACTTAAAAGGAATAAAATCCAAGTAGACATGAAATCTATTTCAGAACACGAATCTTTTTCAAATACAACTCTTCATCAGACGATCTAATCAAGTGCCTGAATACTAGTCGAAATCGAATTCCAATTGACATTTTCTGTGTCCCTCATGTGAAATGAAACAGATCTCAATGGCCACTAAAGTTACACACGATATCGACACTATAGTATAGATACTAACAGAAAGCCGACTACATGCAAACTGAGCAAAATTGCACGTTCACGTAGGGCAAGACCTCCTTTGGTAGTAAAGTAAGCGCGTACGAGTGTGAACTTTATTTGTACAATGTTAATGTTCGCATTTGTATAAAATACTTGATCACATAATTATGCTTATACGAATATGACCAAAAAACCGTGAAAAAAAAAAAACATATTCGTATGAAAAGCTTACTTTACCTAGAAACGTCATAGCAACAACAACAATTTGTGAATTTTGCCCTTAGAGTCTTAGTTATACGTATGGCGTTCTCGGTCTATTCCTATTATGAGTGCACGTGCACTCGATGTACGTGAAGCGTGTCCATGTGTACATTTTCTCTCGTTGTATGGAGCTGACCTTCTGTTCTATTCTGTGGCATCGTCATTGTGTCTGTGATTCGGTAATATTGTACTAGGACCAACTTGTTTTGAGACCGAACGAGATGTTAATGAACGAATAACAGCGTTGTTGGGACTAACTTTGAAAGCAGACTTTGTTTATCTTTGTAAGTGAGTGGTTTTCCTAAAATCTGTTGATATTTTCTGATTTTAAAGTTTTAAACCTATGTTTTTTCTCTTATATCAGCACAAACTAAGCTCACTTTGTTAATAAAAAAAAAATATTAGCCAATCTGCACTGCAGTGTGAAATGGATCAGTATCTCCTACGACGATACACCATGTTGAAAACATGACCCACTAACTGGAATGTCCTAGAAGACCATAAAACTTCACTTTTAAGGATCTAATTTAACGCGCATGACATTGTATTGGCTAGCGATTTCCAGGTCAGGCACTCTTGTCGGGCTTTTCCATCAAAAACTTCTCAGAAGCAGTGCAGAATCTGGACTTGTGCCTGGTTGATGGGCTCACCCACTATTGTATGCAGCAGCCTATAATGTTCCCACTGCTGGGATACAGGCCTCCTCTCTATGAAAGGGAATGGGCTATAATCCATAACGCGGGCCCAGTGCGGGTTGGTAGATGTCACATGTCTTCGAATTTTAGGTTCTAGGACATGCCGGTTTCCTCACGATGTTTTCCTTCACCGTTTTCAGAGCAGTGGTGATGAAATAAATTACACAAAGAAATGCGCCTGCCTGGGTTCGAACCCACGACTTACTGCTCGTAAGTCGGGACCGCCACCACTGGGCCACCGCTGCTCTCACCCACTATTACATGGGATGAAAAATAACTGCGGAAATGTGGCTGTAGTATTGTAGACACACCTCTGCCTTTCTCATCGACAAAAAAGAGGCTCATGCAAATGAAATTTAACCTTTTCGAAAAATAACGTTAGAGTGAGGTAAATGCTATTTTTGCCATGGACTAAGCAATAATGTTTATTGCTCAGTAGCAATATAGTTTTGCCTAGCACTAAAGACCAAGGTGAAAGAAAAATGAAAAGGAAAATAAAAAAAATGCGGTTAGGTTTTGTGGCCTTACCGTTAACAAGGAAAATCTAACTGGAGTAGTAATAATTTTCCAAAGTGTAAAACAATAAATCTTTTCAAAATGGCGATTTTAAACAAAAAATATAAAATGACATACGAAAAGTAAGTGCTCGGTCTAGTTCACATCGTTATCATCAACCTACAAGCAAGCAGTCTTCTGTCGGATATAGGCTTCTCCAAACGCAAGTCATTCACTCGAATTTCGGTAACTCTAATCCAGCTGCCATCAACCACCCAACTATGAGTTTTGTGGAGTAACGATATTTGATGGAGTTGCCACCTAGATTGAAAACGTTTATACACTTGCCGATTAGTGGTCTCTACTCAAGAACACGGTCCTCGGTGCTACGGCTAATATGGCCGACCCATTGCGACTTCAGCTACGTTTTCTTAAAGCTATGTCGATCTATTTTCCTGAAACGCCATGATCATCATCATCATCATCATCATCAGCCTACAACAGTCCACTGCTGGGCATAGCCACTCAACTCGATTAAAGTTTATTTTATTCGTGAATCGGCAAGCGTCTTACACTCGCACGAGTCTGAAACGCCATACCTTATCATAATTTTGACATTTCACTCAAGTAAATTTCATCTAACTTGTCGAAACAACGTCATGAATTATCATATTTATCATCGTTGTGACGCACAGAACAATTGTTGACTTATGACGGTTGTGTCTCCAACATAGCTGAAAACCTAAAGATAAACGTTATTCTTAGTTAATCTCAGTTGAAAATGAAATACAATAATAACGTAGCCATGGTAACGTCTCGTTTTATTATTACGGAAGCGAATGGGTGCTTTCCACAATTTATTGTAAGCAATATATTAAGTTCTGAGAAAGTAGCAAGCAGTCGTTATGGTAGATTTCTTAATAACGCTATGAATTATTTTCTAGAAGGTGAAATTCTCTCATGAAAATAGTATAACCGTATTTATATATATGACTTTACGTTACATACTTTTCTGTATTATAGAAACAGAGACTGTTTATTATACAGTGTGATTTTTTCAAGTGGGCGTGGATGGCCAACTCCGAAGCTGTGAGGAATAACGAAAAATGCTCAAAAGACTCTCGAGACCGGTTTTGATGAAAACTAAAACTGCATCATTGGATTTTTAAAAAATCAATATTCCTAGCCAGGATGCCCTCTTCTCCTTGATAGGAGGACCGTAATAGCAAATTGTAAAATCTATGTCAAAATTACTGCATGAGACCATAAATTTTGACATTTAGAAGCGTTGTCCACGATGTTATTCAAAGTAACGTGTTATAAATCCACAATGACTAGCTAGAACGTCACAATGGTATCAAACAGCACTGGTATTCCAATCATGGTGGTCCAAATATGACATAACCAGTCATAAACTAGCTATTCTCTTAATGAGTCACATCGTGTACGGGCTCTTTTCTTCAAAATACTAATTTCAGGCTAATTAGACTGCTTAAAACTGATCCGCGGCCAACACAGAGATGTAACTTAGCGAATGTGCAGAAATTGTACAACGGATTTCAGTTACTCTACTCCTTATTTGGCTTCTGTTCAAAATGTAGATAGCTAACTAGAAAAAAGTTTATTTTGTAGTTTTTGGACAGAAATTAAATTGAACCTTCATTTGTTTTAAAAATGACTATTTCAAAAGTCATTCAATGGGATTAAATGAACTTAGAGGGTTGTTTTGCTGATTTTAATGATTATAATTCTGTAAATACATACGTGTTACGGTCGCTAATCATATTTTATTCAACATACGGCCTAACACTGACCTGCAAATTGCAAAAAACGGAAGAAATTTTGAATTACGCGGGTTACCCGGGTGCTTCTCCTTTAAGTACATTATCTGTGAAAGTCCGATGCCCGCAGTCTGGTCCAAAGTCCAGTCCACTCGGTTGACAGGTGTGAATGACAGAACTCGCGCGTCACGAGACCTTACCCTACACGTAAACGGTAGGCCTGCAGTAGGTACTCAAAGCTCACGAAGGTCAAGAGTTTTACACTTTTCTTTTTAACGAACCTTGTCTAAAATAATCTATTTTAACTTTTGAGTGTTAGTGTATGTAGTAAGCTTACCTGCCTACTCAATCCCAGATGTTTTAGATCCAAGGGCCAAAGCTTAAAAGATTTTGTAAAAGATCATTTTACATATGCGGAATTACCTATCTAGCCACATAATTCTTAAACAAAACTATCTTTAAGACTTTCTCATAAGTGTATCTGTCGCAAGAACGCACCTGACTAACTGAAACACCATTTTTTTTAGCTTGGACGTGAATCGGAAATTCTTCAGACAGACTTATGCTTTTCTGTCTGTACACTAGCTATTGTCCTTGACTTCGTCTACGATTTAGGATGGAAAAGTATCCTGTCCTTCTCCAGGTCCCAGACTATGCCCATCGGTCAAATTTCGATATAGTGGGTTTGAAGTGAAAAGGTCACAGACAGACAGAATTATAAGATTATCATGAATGAAGCCAATATAATCTGACCTTAAAATGACCTTTCTAACGAAAACCGAAGCTACAAGAAATCGATTAAGTCCAAACCTCTATCAATTAGCCCAAGTCCCAGCAGATTCAAATTACGTTGATATCTGTGCCGTCCTCTGGGCGAAGCAATAAGGCGCTCATTTCCTCAATATATATCAACTAACGAGATAGTTTCACTTGACACGGGCAGCGAGCAGCCATGAAATTACTTTCAAAGGATTTATGGCCTAAAATAGTTTGCGCTGGGTTAAGTCTTTTGTTTATTGTTTTGAATTTAAGTTAAGAAACTTTGCCAATTGAAAGTGAAGCCTAAAGTATTTAGAATCTTTTGATATTGTTGTATTGTCATTGAAGTGGTTGACTTTGGAGTTGAGAGACTATGGATTATTAGAAGTGATATAGTATTCAAGTTATGTAGTTATTTGGTTTGGTTATTGCGTTGGAGATATTTATTGTGGAAAAAGTGACTAAGGCACAAATCACTAAATGGGTTTCGCGTTAAAGTATTTAAAACAAAGATTTCTGTTGATGTCATTTATTTAAAAAGACGAAATGTTACAGAAAAGTTTAATGGGAATCGACTGTCGTTGTACAGGCATGTGATGAGGAGGAACGAATCGCATGTGACTAAAAGAGAAAAAACAATTTAGTAAAGAAAAAATGAAATAAAAACATAATAAATATATTGATAAATGTTGATGGATGGAGAGGGAGAGGAAAGTCCAAAGAAAAAAATAATTGTGTGGGGAATGATATGAAGGAAAAAGGAGTAAATGATAGAGTGACGATTGACACGTTTTTTTCTTCCATTCTCCCCAGAATGGAAGAAAAAAACGTGTTGCGCCGACCCCTAATAACATTGGACAAGGGTAGGAAGATGATGTTCGAGAAGATGGAATTAATTATATTTTAAACAAAATTCAGGCCTAAATCGTTAATTAATCTTAATTAAAAATGTTTACTTTCGACGTATTCATAACACAATGTGCTCTAATTTAAAAAAATCTAATTAAATATTTGTAAAAGAGGTCTTTAAATACCGTTTAAGAACCTATTATAAGTAGGTGCGACCTTTTTAGTTAAATTACCAATTCTACTCAAGTACTAAAAGAGTCCATAGGATTTAAAAAGTACTTGGCCTAATTTTATTCTGTTTTCGACAGATTTTTTCGTTTCAGACAATTAATCTAATGAACGGTAATTAAGAACGTTAGTCATTTATAAAAGGACAAAATAAATAAATTAAACTTTATTTCTGAGTACAGTCCATAGTTTTGATGATATTTTAGTGTTAGTTACATTGGTGCTCATGGAAATAGGTTAGTATTTTGTTAGTGTATACATTTTAAATATTTATTCAGACCTATGACTGTTCCCATCCAGTGTCTCTGGAACGGACAGTCAGGTTATAAAAAAAACTTGCCGGCACAACAAACACAAAACATAACATAATAACAAAACAACATAATAACACGCCTGTATTCCCCACAGGGCTTGGCAGAATTGTAGGTATAGCAGTTACGCAATAATAAATTACAAATACATAAAATATTAAATGTAACAAAGTCCCTTAATCTGCCGTTAAGTTATTTCAAATCAATAAAGTATGGAAATCATACACGCTTACCAACGGTAAGGAAAATTACATGACATTTTGGCATCAGACTGTTATCTCTAAAGCTATTTACAACAAAATACATATATTATGTACCCACAACAGTTTTGCCTTAAGTAGGTAATCTGCTACCCTAAAACACATTCCCGAGAATACATTAGAGTGTACAAAGACATACCGAGAATAAATGCCCCTTAGTACTCCCACGTATTTATGTAAACACACATTTATCTACATTAACACGCGTGTTACGTGACCTAGTGCGGACAAACAAATGAAGGAGATTGTTCAGACCATGCTACAAGTCACCGCGACGCGATGGTACGCGAGAACCATCACGGCGCGGTACTAGTGACATGTTGCGCCGCAAGTAGCATCACATGATGTCGTGGACGAGTGATAGTACCAGATTGTATGTTGATAATAATATGATTCGCGATTGCGCCTAATAATAGTCCTCCTGACCGGTTTCTTTTCTTCAGATTAGCCATCGACGCGGGAGATATTATAGTGAACAAGTTTGTGCGCAGACACAGTTGAACTTTCTGTTTCTTTACTCTTAAAGTCCAATAGGACGGCAACGGACACGACCGGAGAGAGATCAGGTATAGGACCAACGGCTTAATGTGCTTTCTGAGGTTCATAGGCATCCTATACCCAACTTCCGAACCCCAAACTACAACTTAAAAATATCTAATGGAAAAACCCGATTGAGCTT
Source organism: Noctua janthe (assembly GCA_910589295.1). Taxonomy (NCBI): domain Eukaryota; kingdom Metazoa; phylum Arthropoda; class Insecta; order Lepidoptera; family Noctuidae; genus Noctua; species Noctua janthe. Next base: position 1,302,728 of record OU342556.1, on the reverse strand, counting down.
TTTAACCGAACCGGGAATCGAACCCAGGACCCCTCGCTCAGCAGCCGCACTTGCAATCACGAGACCAACGGGGCAGACTTATATGGTATTTACAGAATATATAATTGCCTTAAATGTCAAAGAATACTTCCATCCACTATTATTGTATTCATAATTCATGACCGTAATTATTTTCTATTTTTAAACGAAATCAACCTGTATCGATTGAAATCACGTCAGTGTATAAAAATAGAAGCTTAATATTTCTTAAACTATTCAGTACCAATTACACTGAACTCTTAATATTAAGGTTAATACAACTTGTAATGTTTTAAAAAGGAACGTTATTTTAAGGATGCATTTCAAGGACGAAACACAACAAAGAAAAGCGATCAAACATTTGAAAACTCAATAAAATGGCTGAGCCGGTTTTGATAAATAATAATAAATCATTTATTTTAGATTCATCCTGAGATTACATCCATATTTGTTAGTAGAATTGCGAGCTTACAGACTAGTGTTAGTAATAATTAATTAATTCGTACTCAAACATAATAGAATTAAATAAATAGATTAATTAAATAACATGCAGTAACAATTTACTATATGATATTAAAAAAAAAAAACAAACATGTCTAATTGTAATATACACATCATTCCCTTTCATTTGATACCCCACATAGGTATATTTGAAAATATTAGATTATTCATCACCACTTTCACCACCATGTCTAAAATAGCTGAACTGATTTGGATAATAGAAGTCTAATTGTAATATACATTACATTACAATACACATTACATTCGCTTTCATTTGATACCCCACCTGGGTATATTTGAAAAAATTCGATTTTTCATACCCACTTTCATCCTCCATATTATCTAGTAAATGGTTGCACCGATTTTGATAAAAACGTATCTAAGAACCATCGCCAAGACACTAGCTTTCAAATAAAAAAACCGCATCCAAATCTGTTCACTCGTTTAAGAGCTACGGTGCCAGAGATAGACACACACACACATTGCGATCAAACTTATAACACCCCACTTTTTGCGTCGGGGGTTAAAACACCAGCTAGACTGAAGCAAAACAAAAAACGTACACCAATCAAAATAAATCAAAGCCAAAATTCGAAACAAAATGTACCTAAATTAATTTCATCGTACAATAGCTCTGAAATACAACGTATTCATAAAGGAGTTCCTATAACCAGAAATAGAAATGGTTCCTATTTTTCTGATATATTTTTAGTTCGGCCTCGTTGTTTTAGGAATGGCCAGTCACTCTGACGTTTCGCTTTCATTTCTGGGTCAGCAGTGATGAAGTGGTGTGTTAATTTTCGCTGACTGTTTGTCTTTGTGTTCGCTTCTGTTTGAGACGTGAGCAGAAATAATGGTGAGGTTTCAGCACGCGTAGCATGACCTTCGTAGAAACTGGTTTTGTCGACGGAAGAATCGACAAAGTGATAAGTTTCTTTTGTTGATTTGTTATTTTGTCGATTCTTCCGTTCCGACAAAACCCGTTTCTACGGTGCTCATGCTACGGGTGCTGATTGCAAGTGCGAAGAATAAAGAATCATCTTAAGAAAGTATGATAACATCATGCCTGTATAAAAAAGGGAAACTCTTACTACATGGACACAAAAACATTTGCGTGATATAGGGATCGTACTCAGAACAACATGCAGCTTAGCAGTCGCCCAGGACATCAGACGATGCGACTTTTGGCGCTATTTGCGTCAAGCGACACGCGCGTGCCACTTGTTTTCTTCTCCTCAGTACAGTCACAAGCTACAATAGTCGTCTGAGCATGTACCTCGTGGCCAAGCAATGAGATCATTACAAGACTATAAACCGACCGCTTTATTGAGTCCTCGCGAAGGTATCAATTTAAATGGAATATTCTGAAGGTTGATCACGTATTCGTTCAATTAGTATCGTAATACCTACGTGGATTTTGGATATTTTAAAGCAAATAACCTGTGAGATAAATAGTTAGGACTTAATGTGCCTTTGATGGGGCAAGCCGGAGGACTCATTAAGGCGGTCGGTGTATAGCAAAAAAATACTTTTGAAGCAATTTTGACTGATTTTCCAAGTCATGACGTCTCTAAGAAATGTAAAACTTTGTTTGATTTTCTTCCATCCAGTTTCAATTTCTTTGAACAAAAACTAAGAAATTTCTCTTGTTCTATTTTATTGTATTCTCGAGTTATTTATGCCACGACGAAAATATAACCTAGTGTGAAAACGTGTCACTGTTGCAAGCTCGCGTGCGGTGCGACGTATCTTAAAGCTAATGCCACATGCCTTCACTGCACGTAGAGATTAAGTGTTTGCGAGGTTTCAAGCAATAAGGTTCTTTCAGGACTTGGTATTTATTATTATCTAGCTTATGCCTTCGGATTCACCCGTGTGGTGTTCGATATTGTCCTTCGGGATCATACTACCGAAATAAAAAGAATCCTATGTATTTAACCAGGTTATAACTATCTTTTTATTAAATTTCATCAACATCCGTTAAGTAGTTTTTGCGTGAAGGAGTAACAAACATCCATCCATCCTCACAAACTTTCGCGTTTATAATATTAGTAGTATTTAACCTTTGGGTGAAAAAGTTGGACAGCATTCAACTTGATATAATAAATGCTCGCATGTTATTTAATTAATCTATTTATTTAATTCTATTATGTTTGAGTACGAATTAATTAATTATTACTAACACTAGTCTGTAAGCTCGCAATTCTACTAACAAATATGGATGTAATCTCAGGATGAATCTAAAATAAATGATTTATTATTATTTATCAAAACCGGCTCAGCCATTTTATTGAGTTTTCAAATGTTTGATCGCTTTTCTTTGTTGCGATGGGGGTTTTATAATTTTTTTAATTTATGTAATGTTATAAATTATGTTTCAATAATGCGAAGCAAAAATAGTTTGTGTACTGGATTTCCAAGTCCGGTAAAGTGATTTTAGATTTTTCCATTAGCGATTTGGCAGTAATTGCCCACAGCTAAGATTTTTCCATATAATTTCCCCGAAATAGACTTTCCCCTTATTACATTAGTCCGTAAGGAACTCAAGTGGCTCCCTATCCGTCTTCGCAGGCACACTCGAATATTATATCTCTTCTACAACATTCTATATAACAATGCATATCCTAGCTACATGCGAAATCGTTTTTCGTTTACCCGTCCTTCTGATGCTCTGTGTAGATCATACCTCAGGCATCATTTTAATTTTCCATTCCATAAAACTGAATTCTATTCTAACTCCTTCTCTGTTCACGCAGTACGTTTGTGGAACTCACTTCCGCCTAACATTCGTGACTCTAAAACTTTATTTCTGTTCAAAAAGCAAGTCAAAGAACATTACCTCTCCTCTACACTGTGATATTCTGGATATAATATTATAGGTATACATTTACAGTACAAGTATTTATTTTATATGTGTATATTTGTATGTATGTTTATTTTTTATAGGTATAACTTTGTTTTAAGTTCCAATTTCAATTTTCCTGTTTTGTCTTTTCTACACACTGTGTCTACATTTCTAATCCTACTTTCCTCTCGCAGGTCTGCTGGAAGAGATTTCGCATGAAATAAGCAGTACCTTTGTGCTCTTCTATCTTAATGTTGTCTTGTTGAGTATTTTGTGTGTACATAAATAAATAAATTAGATTTGTGATTTCAAACAAATATATTTACAAATATATTTATTCTATTTTAAACAAATATAAAAAATCAATTGTCTTCGGTGTAACGTGAATTGCCAAAATCGAGCTATACAGGGCGGTATTACAATATATAATAATAAAGTTTTGATGTTTTGTCAAGTTATAAAAACCAGTATTTAAAATTCTCAGAAATCAGAAAAATAATTTTACAAAAGCTAATCACTGGTAGCAGCCAATGAGTTGAAAGAAATAAAGATTTTCTTATTTCCTTCGAAGTCAATAAAAGCAGCTGTGTTTCACAGACAAAGTCTTTTGTACTTATTGTTGAACGGGATGAAATTATTTACTCTTGTCGAGGGTAGTCGGAGAGTAAACTTGATCAGTAAGTTTTCTATGAAAGAAAAGTGGAATACAATTATGACATCCAAGAGTGATTATCTGTTTATGTTCTTTTTTAACTTAATAATAAAACAGTTTTTTTTTTAATACATTTAATAATCAATCAATCAACCAATCTTTATTTGTGAACACAGGTATTACAATAAATGTATTATGCCATACATTTTAATCGAGCTCTATGTCCTTCCAATTAAATTGTTGTACAAATATATTGTTTTTTTTTTTTAAATAAATCTGAATTTATACAATACACAAACACACAAACAAAATTACAATATATTTTATTGACAACTTCAAATAGTAAGTCATATAAAATAACTTGGCATTGTAGAATAAGTTTTTTTGTCACGTCTGTGAAGTTTCACTATATAATTCAATTTATTTACACTGTTTTATTTTAGAAATCCCTACTATTTCTCATGACCAATACGAGAGTAAAACTACTCTAACAAAATAATAATACACTTTGCCAGACGTCTTTGACGAGTAAAGTTCGACTTGCTTTGAGCATCTATTTCTCAATCTTATCCATTTTATTATTGTTGTCTATCGAAGGCCGAATAAAACCATAATATTAAAGTTAATCTCTGAAGTCCTACAGGTGCGCTCACACGGGCAATTGAAGTGAAACAATTCGAAAGAAAGATTCTATTTAGCTCCAATAAATAAAAATCCACTATTCATGAAAATTCAAGATTGTTGCATTTTTTACATAATAAAATACACACATCTATAGTTTGATATTCAAACATTCGTTTTCGCAACACTTAGCAGTTCACAATATTTGAGGTATGTATCGGGTGTACCAAAATTTGAATTTGTCAACACAATATTGTTGACGAAAAAAACAAAAAAAAAACAGTTTAACAGATTAGGATTATAATTAGAGTACACTACACGAGAGAACAACGCCATACAGCCTGAGTACTAATTCAATCACTGCATGAGACATTTCTTGGTCGTGTACTCTCTCGTTTCGGTGACCCAGAACTGCTCCCTAGATCTTGTGATTTAACACCACAAGATTTATTTTTATAGGGTTACTTGAGATCAAAGGTCTATGGCAACAACCCCACAACCACCCTTGCGTTTATACTCCTCCTGCTGCGTCAACGGAATTCAGCCACATTTTAAATGCAAAATGGTTATGTAAAACGACAATATTACGTATGTGCCAGCAAAGCCGTGGATCGGTCATTTGCCCGAAGTGCTATTCCATATATAACCACTCTGTGAACCTAACTTATTTTGAATCAGAAATTATTCAAAATAAGTTAGGTTGAGTTGTCCATAAAAGCGCAGCTTAACTCTGCCATTCCAAGAAAAATATAATAGGAGATAGATTTTCTGAGTGTCCATTTGAGCGAATTAAATTAAAAATGTACGATGTGAGTTATTGGGTACTTATACGCGAAAATTGTCGTCGTAATCGAAATGAGTTTTCGAAAACTTTATTGTTTAATAGTATTAAGTTTAATATCTATCATATTATATCGTACAAGGAGTTAATATCTTTAATAACAAGTCTTTCCGAAGAATAAATAGATACCGCTTTATGTGCAATGGTTTTCATTTGAGAAGGCACACATTTCTGTTTATCTTTTTGCTGTCGTTACTTTGTGCTAAATATAAAGTTTTATCTTTTTCTTTTTTTCATTTGACTTTGAATTGATGAACTGATGTTTATTATAATGCCATTTTGATGCATCATGATCAGTATGATTTTGTATTGCAAATTTTACTTTTACTCGGTGAGCCTTTAAAAACACATGTCAATCAATAGATTTATTTTGGGTCGCTGTGAAAATTAGGATTTCCGATAACTATCATCAATTTTCTCTGTCTCTCTCGTTGCTGAGTGTCTCTTCTATTTTAGTCTTCTTTTTCCTGTTGCAACGGAAATCTGGAGACTCCTGTTTATTTTCTAAATACAACTTAGCCCATAACAGTCCACTGCAGGGCGTTGGTTTCTGTTACAACCGTAACTATGTTGGAAGTACGATTGGAGTTATGGTTGTCTTAGTTAGAAGGGCAGTTGCATTCATCCGCCTTCAACATCCAGTCTGACGCTGCCGCCTTTATAAGGTCATCAGTTCATGGAGTTGGGGGGCGTCTCACTCTTGACTAGAGGTTATGGAGTCGCCAGTCCCGTTCTCGTTTGCTTCATCATCCATCAATCCTTCAATGAACGTGTACTTGCACCAAATTCTACAATTATAAAACCTTTTTTCACAAAATTAATTTGATGCTCCCAACTCCAAAGCCGCTAACTATAGCAAATCGTTCAGGTAGTGATGACTATCGTACTGTGATGTGATACCAACAGATGTGTATGAACTTAATGTACTGTACTATTTGACTACAGTAGACTCTACGTAGACTAGTTGTTCCCGAAGGGAAACCGGCAGGAATCGTGTTCTTAAGTAGCTTCAGGCCTTCGCTGCAGAGCTGTCTATTGAATTTGTAACCTTTGCTGATTGAATGGTGCAATAACAACTTTACTATTTCACTTCTTGTTTAACATAGACGCCATGCCACGCCATTTTGCCTACATGGCACGCCATTTTGTCTTTCTTTCTGACTTGCTTATTAGACCACTTGTCACGTGTAAATTCTAGTCTTTTACTATTATCTAAATTTTACAACAGAAAAAATGATATAATATTTTAAACTTTCATGGTCACTAAAATTATTATAACTAGAAGACGGGATATTTACCATGTTTATTGTTTTCTTTGAGTTCCCGATATTAAAAACGAAAACGTTTCCGTTAGAAAAAATGATATTTCATAAATTCGACTTGATACTCGCAGCCCCAAAGCCGCTAACCATAGCAAAACGTTCAGGTAATGATGTCTACTGTCGGTAACTACCAGTTAGTAACTGTAACCCGGTGGTGGCCATAAATCATGGCACGCCACGGATCGTTACTCTCCCGTTTCCTGCCAATCGATATTTACGAGCATTGAGTTATCCTCGCGGTAGATAATGTTTTCTGCTATTTATGGATATGAGTATGACCTAGTAAGCGGGTTGTTAATGTATGGTTTTGGCGTAGACGGATGGGTTTAGTATGTTTAGGAAATGTTTTGGTGATATACATACATACATGGAAAACATTTACCGTGAGTTGCAATGTTCTCGGACTCAAAAGTAAAAATTTTGCGTCTTTTTGTATGTGTTTTTTACAGCTTTTTAAAAATATGGAGTAATCAAATCAAAGTATCGTTGACATGAAAAGTTTATTTTTAGAAGTCGCCGAGAGTAAAGGGAAATGAGGAGGGGAAGGGAGGGAGGGGGTCCTTAAGGGATTTCAAATGTATCAATTGCTGGCTAGCCCCGAACGGTATCCTATCGTTTTCCATACAAATTGTTCAGTGAGCCGACAAAACACAACTGAATATTATAATAAATCATAACCATAATACTGACCCACCACACAATTGTTCTGTGGCCGCTAAAATGGCACATTCGTGTGAGGTTAAAATGGCGTATTTGTGTGGGGCTAAGGATCATCGCTTACCGCGACTGTTTGGAGAGATGCAACCGCAAAATGGCCGTAAAAGAATAGTGCTACTGTCACTGGTTGTGTACCTTCGTCCACGTAACTACTTATTCTGTACCGCTAATATCGTGATACTCTCGCGCTTCAGTCACGATGCAAACGCACGGCATTCTCTTCAATCCCCCGATGTCGTCAGAAACAGTAGCGCGTTTCCATCGATACAGTAGTGACGCTGACGTGCGTTTACATCGCTTCTCGCATGTTGCAAATGCGACAAACGCGCAATAATACCATGCAGAAGCGCGTTAACGAAACGCACGAAAGCACCGCTTCAAAAAGTCGCAATGGGCGAAGGTCCTTATATGGCACATTTGTGTGAGGTTAAAATGGCACATTTGTGTGTGTAACACGCACTATTTACTCGCCGTTTATGTCTGGTTAGATTTCGGTTTTCAGAGTGATGTTAAAATCACGTTTGTGAGTAGATGAAGTCATGTTTTGAATTTAGATGACAGTAACATCAGTATCATAATCTGTCCTGTGGTCTGCCATTGCTTTATTGCAAGTTAATTTTTCGCGAGAAAGACACAGTATGGTGGTATGTTCTAAAAAATGTAATAATTTTGCTCATCTATTACTGTGCTCTTATTGCAACTAATATTATTTTTTGAATATTTGCAAATAATAACATGGCAATGTCCTAGCAGCGAAAGAAATTTTACACTCTTTGAAACAATAACAGTATTTTATGCGAAATCTAAAAAAAAAGTACTACTAACAATCGGTACAAAAACAGTTTTCATTGTTAAAAGTGGTTTTTCAAAACTGCAACATAAAACTTTACACATTTAAAATTAAAATAAGTCCTTCAAACTGCGAGGATTACTCAAATAGCGGTTACTCAAATATAGTCAGTTGCTTCGTGTAAAATAATACTGGTATTCAGCTGCATCCGGTTAGACTGGAAGCCGACAGAAACATAATTAGGAAAAGGCAGGCAGATAATAGTTACTCTTCAATGGTAATGTACCCAAAAGAAGTTTTTAAAACATAACATCACGAATGTAATCCCCGTAGGGTTAGGCAGAGGTGTACTTAATAGTACCCCCACATTTCGCCAGTTACCTTTTTCAAGTCCCATGTAACAGGTCGCGAGCCTACAGAGCACAAATTCAGACTCCGTGGCTGCTACTAAAAAAATCCTGATGAAAAACCCAATAACACTTTTCCCGACCTGGGAATCGAACCCAGGACCTCATGCTCAACTGTCGCACTTGCGACCAGATGTTTAGAAAAAAAAAGGCTGTGAGCACTTGCAGCCTACTTATACAGATATTTTATTAAACTATCTTATTTCAATGATCTTAAACAATTATAATAACATTGCCTAGCCCAGATGTCAGTTGAATGCTGACAGGTGGCATAGTGGTAACGAAGCAAAGGTCGTGGGTTCGAACCCAGACAGCCGTGTGACTTTGTATCATTTATTTCATCACCACTGCACTCTGAACATGTGGGAACCGACATGTTTTGAGACCTTAATATTGCTTTTTTTCCCAGCCGTATCAGTGTCCCAGTCGTGGGAACTTTATAGACCGATTATGCTACCCCAGACATTCTAGTCGATCAGATTTCGTAGAGAACAGATTAAAACGATTTCGGATTACCGAAACCTGTTAACGAAATACCATCGGCAATTATAAAGCTATTTAGAATTTAGATTGCGTTTTAATTGTAGTTAAATTATATTGTTGGGCACTCGTAATTTGTTGCGCATAAATTGATGGGCACCGGCAAAGTTTTGTAAATTACAAAAATTTACGTCGTCGCCCGATTAGTTTTGTGTTGATTAAAAATCGATTTCGGGGATAGGTTTTAATAATTTGACTAGTTATTAATTAAAAAAAAAAACCACGTGAAGTTGTATTCAATACAAAAGTTATTGTATACCCGACTACGGCGGAGCCAAAAAGGGTTATGTTTTTGTTTTAATTAAAGTGTCTTTATGATGGTATTGAGAAAGTATAGTAGCTTAATCTTCATCAGACCACAATTCAAACCAATCGAGTACCTACAAGTACTCTGTTGGTTTATTCTCAAAATCGTATGTAAATCGATGCTTCGAATACAGAGATATTCTACTCACTCCGTACGAGATACTACGAGTAGCACAGTACATTGCTACAGCTCAATTTTAACACATTTCGAACAATAGTTCCACAAATTCTCACTACATTTTGGTTGAACTAAATTTTGGGAACTGCCTACATTGCGGTTCGCAGCGTGCTACATATCGGCTACGATGTGCTACGACGTAGCACGTAGATATCTGTTACGAGGCTACGAGACTCGTAGCATGTTGAGTGTAGCATTTTGTAACGAATATAAAGATTTTATTTGACGAGTTTTGGTTTCATGTTATAATTAAGTACCGACAACAAACCGTAATAATAATTAATGAGTTTAGCTTATATAATTTGTAACCCTTGGATAAATATTAAAATTTTATCATTTTGAAAGACAAAATTCTATTAAATTACCCAGTTTGACTCTGTAAGACCACCTAAGTAGTCCACCTTCAATTAAGTCCTATCTGTTAATGAACTCCAACCACAAGCCAGACCTCCTCACCAAACCAGCCAGCATTCCCCTTTAATCCCATAAAACCTTCATACATTCAAAAGCCACATAATCACCACTTACCTTATCGGTAAAACATTTCACCTTAACAAGGTGCAGTCCGAAAAATAGGAGCAATCTAATTCTACCTTAAGACGTTTTCTAATTAAGGGACCCCATTGAGTTTCATAGAAGGGCGACCATTTTAGGAATTAATCTGCCCTGTTTGGGTCCGGACATAAAATATTCGTGGGTGGACCGGCCACGGGATATTGTGTTCGATGAATCAGGTCTTAGGTCGGTTACAGACGAGGCGGCTGGAGACACTTTTTCGAGAAAAAAAAATTTTTTTTTTTTTTTTGTTCAGAGGGATAGTTTTCAAGAGAAGTCGTGTTGTCCTTAAGGCTATTCGTATCTGAAACATATAATGTAGACTTTTTTCTCTTCACACCATGACGTTTAGATGTGTCGTTTACGAGCTAGCGAAGTAAAGGAAGAAGGCTAGCGGACGTTAACAAAATGGGCACTATAGTTTTGTTCTCTGTTCGAGATTGTATTTTCTCTTAATTCTTCTAAACAATCTTATACTACGCAACTAAAGAAAAATACAGTAAATTATTTATATTACTTATCTATTAATCAAAACAAAGTTTATAAAAATCTTAACTTACGAACTATGCTTGTTCTCGGTATTTAATACATAACGCGGTGCCTAAGAGAGACAGATAAAATAAAAAACCAAAGTTCATTTTAATAATTAATATTGTATTTATTGATATTTTAATAAAAGTTTTATTTTTAATGGCTGGACTGGGATTTAGTCCGGTGTTGTGGCTCAAACAATGTAGGCCACACAAATATTTGGGTCTATAAAGGAATAATCCGTGAACCGAAAAATCCACTGCACCATGAAGCCGGCGCATATTATTGTTTAATGAAAAAAAAAGCCTTGAATGTTATATCGAAATGGCTATTTTAACAAAAGGGTAGAAACAATTCAGAACTGAAATTGTTTTACATTTTTTTAAAACCTATTACTTAATATTGGGACTGCGCTGTTATTCGAACCCCGACTGTTGGGCGTGTGGTGTAGGAATTGATCTTCAGATTAGGCAAAGTGTTACTTGCTTTTTAATAGCATTGCCCCTACTTCGTGATACCCACAGCATCATCATTCTCCTGCCCAATTTATTTGAGGTCGGCGCAGCATGTCTTCTTCTTCCATACTTCTCTATTACTCGTCATCTCGTCAGACACATTCTTTCTTCTTGTGATAGTCACAACATAATTGGCAGATTTTGAGTGTGGATATTTTGCTTTATCTTTTTGTTTTCTGCGATTCAAAAGTGCTTGCGGGTACATCATTACTTCCTTACTAATATTATAAATGCGAAAGTAAGGTTTGTTTGTTACCTGTTCACGCCTAAACCACTGAACCGATCATCCTAAAATTTTGCATATACGTTGTCAGGTGTACAGAAACGATGACGTTCTCATGATAATAGATGGCGCCACGTGTCTTTCGAATCATGATTGCATTATATTAGTAGAGTTGATTGTTAAATTCTAAATTGACGCGAGTGAAGCCACGGGAAAAAGCTGGTTTGAAATAAATGCTTTGAGTTTGATATACCTCTCACTACCCTAAATACCCTTAGAGAAACACAAGCCCCATGATGAATGTAAATGTCAATAGAAGCCGTGTGACGTAACTTGAGGGTCCTGAACTTAAAAGGGAATCTCCGGTCCGCCATTAAAAAGGTCCAGTAATTAAGCATTAGAGTAATGACGGCTTAAGCAACTAGAACAATTACTTAGCCACTAAAATAGATTTAATTAAACCGTTGTAGAGCTGAATTTAGTTTACTGGGAATTTATAATTAAATTGAGAATACAGTTTCGTTGTTTAATTGAAAATTATGTGTACTTTAATGGTTAATGGTTAATAACTAGAACTTTATCAAGAAGAAAGGAGATTTTTACAAGTGTTGATATCTTTTGAAAAAGAACTTAAATTTTGAAACAAACTTTTTACTAGTTTTTTTAATTACATGTTTTTAATGTAAGATTTTTATTTTAAACACTTCCGCGACCCGTACTATTTAATCCATCCATCACCACAATGTTTTGAGTGCGTTACATTGAGTACTACCGTAAAATGTGATTTTTTTACCCCAAAAAAATCGTTTCTCAGCAATAATTTTTGCGTAAAGTTACTTAGTTTGATGTACATAATTCTTGGTAAACGGCTTCGTGAAGGGTCCGCTTACACCCTGTACAGTTCTAATGCATAACATTAATTAGTAATTAAATCATTTTTTGTTTATACAAGCTGCTTGCATACTTTAGTATAAGTTACTGACATGTGTTTAACGCCTTCAAAGCTGCACACAAGCTGTTTTCCTACTCTAGCAACACAATTTAATCGTTATGGCAAACATATTAATCAGCTAAATAGCCAAATAAGCAGCGCAACAGTTGTCCAACTCAGCCACAACCTGGTCAAACCCGTAAAATTTAACTGTAGGCATAAACACACCGATATTGGAGCAATTCGCTTACACATCGTAATACACGTTTTAATAGTACACAAACATTGTTCAACAATGTTTTAATAATGTTTACAACACTGAACAACAATGTTTTAATAGTGTTTACAGTAACTGGACAAACATTAATGTTTGTTTAGAATATGATGTTGTTAGATAACCAATGGGGAAATTGAAAAATTAACGATGGAATGTTTTTTTTTTTTAATTTTTTACATGAGGTTTTGCCCTTTAATGGGAATATGATATGATGTTCCCATGAGCTTTTTGGGACATTTAAGTCTCTTAAGTGCAAGATAAAAATAAATTTTGGTAGCAGATCAAATTGGAATTTTGTTAAAGATAATAGCGCGGTTATCGTACCAGAGCCATCAAAATTATTTCAAAGCTAAAAAAAAAAAAAAAAATCTTTCTATCATCAGGCAAATCTTTAAAGTCACAATTTAAAAATCATGTGAAGCCACATGAAAAATGAAAATTACTTGAAAACTTGAAATTAGTTTTAAAGTTAGAATTAGTTTAGGATTAAAGAGAACTTTCAAGTACCTATGTAGTTCGTCTGGAAGTAAAGTATAGTCCAATTTGAGTTGTGTTGTTGAACAAGAAAACCTTACCCACATATTTTCTTACACTTTTTAAATCCAGCATATTAACCTGTTTAACAAAATTAAAAAAAAAAAATCCTCAATCAATAGAAATCGCAACGTTTTTTTGCAACAAACAGTCTCCTGTGAAACTATCTTTAGGTTCGCATCATATTAAATATTGATCTCGGCTTACCTCGGGACTATATTAAGAATGTGTAAAGAAATTTTCGTTTTACTACTTATAAAGATATTTTTGTGAAGCGTCTAAGTATACGGGGTGGAAGGTACACCGACGTGAAATCGGTTACGACGTATTCAGTACATCATTCTGAGCCCCCGCACATGTTTCAAAATAAGTTAAGAATTAAACCTGAGCTGTCAACGTTATGAAAACATAGATGTAAAAAAAAAAATGTCGCTTGATATCACAATCCGCATTATTTCACTTGACTAATGACAAAGCCATTGTTTACAATGACAAGCTTGACAAATTTTTATCCTTCTTCCTTCATGACGCAAGGGATGTTATTGATATATCAAAATGAATGTCATTGCCACCTTTGAATTGAATTACCTCTAATCCGTCTATGATAGTAATTATACCTACAGTGCTGTTTAGCCGTCTTACCTACTAACAAGCTCAGATAGAAACTCAATAAATACAAGCTACAGTTAATACTATTACGTTTCGATAGGCGTGGTAATTACCCGCATCAGTCGAGGCAGGGGATTATTATCTAAATAGTTCATAATTAATACCGCCGCTGCGATGGAGTTTGTTTATTAATTAATTATTATCAGTTTCAATATGGGATCGTGTTTGTACAGGGTGTTTCTGAAAGTGGATTCAGAGTGATTTTAATCGTTACTGAAATATTTCTTCTGGAAAAATGTGTTTCGTATACTGAATGCTTTAGTTGTGACCGGGTATTTAAAAGCAAATTTGGTCTGGCCAGCCATATAAGCAGACAAGGAAATAGCTTCAAACGGTCGCTATTACCGAAATGGGTAAGGAGGACTAATATCCTGTTGTCGAAAATATTTTGCCAACGAATTTCGGCAATGAAAACGGACTTACAAATGCAGCCAGTACCATCATGCCTCCGGTTTAGATGGCATGTGCTGAGTCACCAATGCACAATTGTCATCACAATCATTAATATCGGGAGCTGTGTATAATTGATAAACACGGAAGATATTCCGTAAGTGACGTATTATACAACATTAGTTATATGCGAAACCTGAAACACGTGTCTAGTATTTTTATGTAAATAATCTATGTTCAAAATTTCAAAACTGTATCATGAAAAATCACAAAGTTATACGCTTGTTCGGTTACCTGGTAGTCCGCACAAAATCGTGGTCACCACGCGGCGCAGCCGCGCGCGAGCCTCCAGCGTCGTCTTGAGCTCATTGATAATAATAATTTGGCAGCAGGTACCTAAATGATAGCAATAGGTACTTATAGTCGCTCGGTGTCCAACTTGTCACCTTTTTTAAATATTTTTGGGACAAAACATAACATGGTTCAAAAACTATTTGAATCGATTCAGTTACTTATTCTGAACAAACTATATTCAGGTTTTGCATATACTAAAAATAATGTTGTATAACTTTAGTCATAAACCGTGAAAGTTTAAAACAGTGGATCATTTATTATGTTCCTTTACTGTCACTCACATGGAAACTATTGTGATTAGTAAACCGAAATAACAGTCCATTTATAATCATTTAGAAACCAGGAGTTAAAACTCATTTGTTTTCTTTCGTTTGTTCAAGGCGTTCTTAATATCATCTCAGATCTTCGACCTTATCACCACCACAATAAGATTACTAGTGTAACTCTTAACATACCAAAACACAAGAAAAACCAATTACAATTTTACTGTCCCTACTTGACAACAAAGCTAATAAAAATAAAACCTTCACCCGAAATACAAAGGAGGGTGTTAGACACAGAACATGGAAGTTTCCTAAAATAAAACACGATTTTTTATACGAACGACAATCTGATTACTGAACTGACATATGATACTGGTATGTGTTTTATTTGACACCGGATATTTTTTTTATTGTGAGGAAATAAAAGTAAACGCGCCTCCTTTAGTTCCTTCATTCGGCTTTTGAGATGTCAATATTAGAGAGAAACACTTATGTGTAGAAATAGATAGTCAATTGAAAACAATAATAGCGCTCTCACTTCCTGTCTAGTATTCAAAGTTGTTGAAATAATATTTATATTATACTGACAATCAGTCTTACCAAGGGGTCTCGTACTACCCAGTACTATATGGGTTGTGGAGGTCAGATAGGCAGTCGCCTCTTATATAGTACTGGTATTCAGCCTCATCTGTTTTGAGTGGAAGATAGATCATGATGAATATGCTTAAAAAAATATTTCGACACAACACAAAATAATCTATTCTGTGATTGAAATACAGTTTTTTTTGTAGTGTGTTCTCTGTCTTATACACACTCAAGTTTGTTTATAATCGTTCCATAAAAGTTTTAGTAGCCCGATTCAAAGCTACCAATCAATTTAATATTAGGAACAATTTACTAGAAAACGACCAAACGACCTATTCTACGTGTCTCATCCGTTTTGATGACAAATTAATACTCACAGTATTGTATTAATTAATAACTAAAACGAACAACTTCCAAATAAATAATGTATATCCCTCAAAATTTTAGACCCGGCTAGAATTGAGAATATAAATGAAAAAAAATCCTTGCCGAACCTATTTCGAACGAATATTTTAACTTAACTCTTCAAAAAAGCCTCATTCATCCCATTTGATCCAACAAAGGCCGGATGGCTTTATAAATTCAATTAATAATAACCGGATCGGCGTCCGTGTATGGAAGATCAAACCCGAGCCGAATTAAAATCAATACCCGGGTGAGATTGTGTCACCCGGATAAACTTGGGACGTTTATAGGCGAACTAATTCGGAAAGCTATTTCTGTTGTGGTTTTTTGTCGGATAAACGGAGTATTATGTAATATTGTGAATTGTTGTTCGGAATCAGGCGGTTTTTGTGTACCGTGTTTTTATCGAAATGTATTTGGAATAAAGTTGTAGAACAATAATTTACAGCTTTTACTTATAGCAGCAGCCTATAATGTTCCCACTGCTGGGACACAGGCTTCCTCTCTATGAGAGGGAATGGGCTATAATCCACCACGCGGGCCCAGTGCGGGTTGGTTGGTAGATGTCACATGTCTTCGAATTTTAGGTTCTAGGACATGCCGGTTTCCAAACGATGTTTTCCTTCACCGTTTTGAGAGCAGTGGTGATGAAGTAATTTACACAAAGTAATGCGCCTGCCTGGGTTCGAACGCAAGACTTACTGCTCGTAAGTCGGGACCGCCACCACTGGGCCACCGCTGCGCTTTTACTTATACTGTAATAATTATCTACCACTATTTTGTTTGAAATTGTAGCGGTACCACAAAAAGTATTACAGCAACATAGTATAAAAAGTACTACAGCGCCATCTGTGGCAAAAATTAAGAATTAACATCAATATTCTAAATCGCGCAGTTAAAGTTATCCGCGACTTAAGACTATATAGAAAAACCCGACAACATTTTTCGGCCAGTTGCCCACCAGATACAACAGCCGTGTGGTTGGAAGATCCTCCCTTTCAATGGTGGATGAAGAACTTTTCACCCTGTTCTACATACCTCTATAAAATAATAGGAATTTTCATAATTGTAAAATATATTCTAAATGATGAGGAGCTCGTGGCTAAATAATAACAGCCGCTCGGATCGATCCTTAGGTTAAGCCGTGCTTGCCTAGGTTGGTCTGTGGATGGGTGACCACCCATTACATACCGAGTTTCCTCCGTGCCTCGGAAAGCACGTTAAGCCGTTGGTCCCGGGTGTCATTTGTAGATCTTTGACAGTCGTTAGGTAGTCAGTGGCCCAAAAAGTCTGACAACCAGTCTTACCAAGGGGTATCGTATAACCCAGGGGGTATAGTACTAACTGGGTTGTGGAGGTCAGATAGGCAGTCGCTCCATGTAAAATACTGGTATTCAGCTGCATCCGGTTAGACTGGAAGCCGACCCCAATATACTTGGCAAAAGGCTAGGCTAGGCTAAGGCTAGGATGATGATTCTAAATGATTAAAGATTCCGTTCAGGCAGACAAACAACAATACAGTAAAATAAAACATTTTATTTTACTGTAGAGAGAGCAGCGGAGGCCCAGTGGTGGAGACCCCGACTAACGAGCAGTAAGTCGTGGGTTCGAACCCACGACTTACTGCTATACTTTGTGTAAGTTATTTCATCACAACTACTCTCAAAACGGTGAAGGAAAATATCGTCAGGAAACCGGCATGTCCTAGACCCAAAAATTCGAAGACATGTGACATCTACCAACCTGCACTGGGCCCGCGTGATGCATTATAGCCCATTCCCTCTCATAGAGAGGAGGTCTGCGTCCCAGCAGTGGGAACATTAATAGGCTGATTATGCTTATGCTTATGCTTACTGTAGACAAAACTACTTGTTTTTCTAAATAAAACTCAGACACGCGTTTCTAAAAATAAATTATTATCAATGCCCGCCTAGATTGTATTATACTCATAAACTTAGAAAAGGGAGGGTTCCAGTTGAATTAATTCGATACCGTCGAGTTATTTCTGTTCAATCGTGGTGAGATTAATTTTGTCGTTAGGCTTTGCAGACCTAGACTGAACTGCTTTATGCCTGACAATTGCTGTAGGTATGAACGCTGTACCTAATTTTCACATCTATTCATGCATAAAATCACGCCTGTAATCTTCGATGGTTTAGGCAGATGTACCTATAGCTAACAGGTACAGGTGTACTTATGGGATTATCACATTTTTCCAATTATGTTTAAGTTAATATAAAAAATAGGGGAGGAGGGGGGGGCATCCTTATTGTCATCAATCTGGCATAAATTGGCATTTATTGCTTTATACAATGAGTACTTGTAACTTTAAATAAAATGAGGTCATTATGGAATCTGTTGTACAAAGCAAAATAGTAGAAGAATAGTTCTCTTGACAATACTTTTTTGCAAAATTGACTTTGGATTGTTTCATTGACTTTTTTGTTTGCAAAAACGTTTTTATTTTACCCTTTTTAGATTTAGTATCTCACACACCCTTATTTAGTATCAATTTTACATTGTAAAAAGAAAATATTAGCACATCATCCACATAGACGAAGAAACAGAGCTATCGGTGAAAAACGTGAAAAAAAAGGTGCTGGTGGAATACATAACCTCCTCCTTTTTTAGAAGTTGGTTAAAAATACGAGTTCTGTGGCTTATGTGTGTGTATCTGTAGGCGCCTTATTAAAAAATGTTTCTTTAAATTGCTCGCAAACTGGATACATTGTGATGACACTATTTAGTTTTCTAGTAAATCGATTGATTGGTTTATCAAATATTCCACCAGCCGAGCTATAACTGAGTAATCACAAATTAATTATTTTTGTACTTGGTTAATTAACCCATAGATTGATTCTCTGAACGCGTTGATTGATTCAGGGATTAACGCAGTGATTGATTCAACAAATGCTTGATTTATTATTTGTCTTGGAAAAGTTGTAATTCTCTTCAAGATGTCATCATCTCAAGACAAATTTCAGCAAAGAAACTGAGATCAAGATATCAAAACCTTGTTTAATATCTGTCAGTGTCATATACCGTAACAATGATGACATGACGGTTCTTGAATGTGGTTTGGTTGTGCTGATTGCGTCGAATTTCATTTGTGAAATCGGTCCTTGATGATAATAGCTACACAGTGTGGTATTTATAGGCAGGTACCACTTTCATCGCCTGTATTAAAATATTGCTGCAGAAACGCCGCTAAAACCCCTTCGAGTTCTATAAAAGTGCGGAGTAAGATGTTGACTTATCACTTGTTAAAATTTGCGTAACGCAAGATCTACGAGTACGAGCGATAACATCTGTATTTGTCAAGTTATAAAAAATACGACCGCAACTTTCCCACTTTTATATGTACTTATAAACCGTAAATTCACCCAGATTCTCGTTACTTGGTAAAGTAATACCAACTTTGAGACTGAGGTATACAGTCGATTTTGCTTTATGCTGGTCATCAGTTCTTTTACTTATTCCGCGTTTGGAACTGGACTACGAATATGACGTCAGTGACCTGGATCTGTCGTGCACTAACAATACACGTCAGTATTCGCCTTAATCGTTTTTAATCAACCTGCAAGCTGACGTGTCAGCCGTATGTCAGGGTGCAATTATTTTCGACTTACGATCAAGTGCTGATTACCACTGTGAATTTTTGTTTCGGTACAGGAAAAGTCCACGTAAACGAGGCGAAGGTTCGCCTTTGTTCGTTGAATGTACATATCTTTTTAATAACCTGGTTTAATTGAAATAAAAGCTTGTAATAACAGCAATTAATGATTATTTGGAAGTTTTTAAACGTTAAATATGTAACAAAATGAGAATGATGAATATTTATTAACATATTAACGGGAAAACGTAATTGTCAGTGTGTAATCTGAGATTCATAGTAACAATATTAAATTACACACACCAGTAAGTATATTGACCACGATTTGGAGATATCTATCCATTTGATTCAGCTGTGGGCTTTGTTAGGCTAAGTTAGTTGATTGATTGATTCAAATTCATTCAAGAAGTATATTAAAATCTATATGTAAGTTCATCAAATTGTGTCTAATTCTATAATTGTTTACATGACCTGTAAAGTCTGAAGTACTCGTTAGTTATCACTAGTCGTTAAGGTATTAAATACTGAACTTTGATATGTTGAGAGCCACTTGGCACTCTATAAAATCTTAGTTAAAGTACTTACTTTATCTTGGGAATTAATATTGAAACTCTTACTCTTAGTTTACTTTAATGTCTGCAGCTTAACGTTAATTTATAGAGATACTAGAGACTACCCCCTACTTCGCACGATTTCTGTAACTTGGCAGAACACCGTGACCTTTTTCATAGATAGACAGAATGTTATTTTACACGACAATTAAGTAGGTCATTGTAACACAACTCTGTTACATTCATATTAAGCTAGATTAATTCTAGTTGTACAGTAAGTCTTTCGAAACAAATTATCTGAGTGGTGGTTGATTAAACCACATTACAGATTAGACAAACAACGCGGTCGGACACATAGACACCAACAGCGACTTTAATTTATATAAATGTTTCAAACATTTAGAATATGAACAAGAGACGTGAAATGTTGAAACTTATCTCAGAATCTCTGCTTAAAATTACTGTATATGGCCATTCCCAAAGCTTAGGCAACTAATTGGGAAACATCCGACAAACTGACGCGAACGTGTTCTATTTTAAAACTCAAAAATGTTTTTAAACCGCTTTCAAAGCATAAAATAGCGACACAAACCTAAAATTTTGCTTTTAGCTCGGCTAAAAGCGTCTCAAACACATTTTATCTGACCGTACCGAGCACGCCTCTATTCCCATGATATTTGGCCGAATTTCTACACTTCATTACAAATGTATGCGCTGAAATCCTGACATTTCAGGATTTCCACGTCGGCTTGAAAATTTAATATCTACTCCCGAAGTTTTTCATTCGCGTCGGATTTATTGAGGACTCCTGTTATTTGCTTTTAATAACATGTTTTTTTCACGTGAAAAACGAGAGGATTAAATTCGATGCGTGATTTTCGTTCGACGTGTCTTTTTTTGTGAATGTGAATTTACATTCTGATCCTGTAGTGAATGAATTTATTTTTATTCGAACACTGCCTTGTGGTAGGATTCTGTATGTGTATTAAGTATTGTACTTAAATATAACAATTTCCTGCAAAAACATAATAGGAACAAACGTTTATTGTACAATGGAGGAAATATCCATTTTTTACATTACATTTATTTTCTGTTAGTTAAATATTAATGTACTAAAACCCCAACAGACGTTTAGAAGATATTTTTAATATTAGTAGTAGTTACAGACAGACACGAAAAGTGACTTTTTCCATACTATTTTATAAGAGTAAGTAAATATCCTGCATGAATGGCGCGCGGAAGCACTATGTCGGGAGGAAACACCGCTGCCGCGACAAATTGCCGCTCAGCGGACAGACCTCCGGCGTGATCTCATGGCGACATGGAGAGAGCGACTGTCGCAACCCCGTGCAGGGCACGCCACCATAGTGGCGATAAGTCCCCTCTTTGAGGAGTGGCTAGAGAGGCGCCACGGCGCCCTCACCTACCGCCTGACGCAGGTCCTCACCGGACACGGTTGTTTCGGGAGGTTCCTGCACCGAATCGGGCGGGAGGAAACGCCCGGGTGTTTCCACTGCGAGGATCGTCCGGAGGACACGGTGGAACACACCGTGGAGGTCTGCCCCGCTTAGGCGGAGCACCGCCGTGTCCTCATAGCGGCGATTGGCGGCGACGATCTCTCGCGTCCGGCCCTGGTTCAAGCCATGGTCCGGAGCGAGAGGGAATGGGAAGCCGTCACCTCCTTCTGCGAAGCAGTCATGCTAGTGAAGGAGGTGGCAGGACGTGAGAGGGAAAGAACCTCACGTCCCAGCCGCCGCGGGAGACGCCCTGGGCATCGGGGGTCACGTGGTGGCTTCCGACCACCGTAGGCGCTGGCCTGTGGACGGCGAGTTATGGGCTAGCTCGCCGTCCGGCCGTCTTATGACTACAGGCCGTGTCGACGGCGCGTTCGTGTTCCACGCGCGCCTCAAAGAGATGTCAGCAATCAAGTAGGGGTCCGCATGGACCGATGCCTGCCAGGGCTGCGGGACTGTTCGAAAGAGATACCGTGGCCCTGGAACATAAAGGGCAAAGAAGGAACATGGATGGGTTTTAGTCAGTACAAGTCTGACACTCCCCTCCGCTCCGCCCAGAGTGGGGGGGGTCATTTGATGATTTCCCATCCGGAAAAAAAAAAAAAAAAAAAAAAAAAAAAAAAAAAAAAAAAGAGTAAGTAAATATAAAAACAAAACAGTTTCAAAAAACTTTAACAGGAATGCGAAATACGAAAACATTAATTAACATGCAATCACACAGAATCATCGGAATCACGATTCTCGTTACATACAACAACACAAATTCTGTTCCATATTATAAGTATTAATTCGATTAAAAATTCGTCGAGTTTGTTCGCTATTATTGAGACCGACTTTAATAAGTTGGATTAACAGTATGGAAATTCAATTTAAAAAACCTGTTAAATATCGTGAGGAGCTCGAGGCTAAATAATAACAGCCACTCGGATAGATCTTAAAGTTAAGCCGCGCTTGCCTAGATTAGTCCGTGGATAGGTGACCACGCATTACATACCGAGTTTCCTCTGTGCCTCGGAAAGCGCGTTAAGAAACTGGTCCTGGCTGTCAATTGTAGATCTTTGACAGTCATTACAGGCAGTCAATGGCCTGAAAGTCTGACAACCAGTCTTATCAAAGGGTTATCGTATTACCCAGCACTAACTGAGTTGTGGAGGTCAGATAGGCAGTCGCTCCATGTAAACTACTAGTTTTCAGCTGCAACCGGTTAGACTGGAAGTCGACCCCATCATAGTTGGGAAAACGCTCGGCAAATGATGAGATACCGCACGTAGCATCATCAACCTATAATGTTGGGAACATTTCGCTGTATCGGGCCGTAGTCTGCTGGGACACAGGCCTTCTCTCTATGAGGGGAGTTGGCAGTAATCCAACACAGGGGCCCAGTATAGGTTGGTGGTATACATGTATTCGTTTTTTTTCATTTTAGGACGTGTTGGTTTCGTAGCGACGTTTTCCTGCACCTGTTTGAATGAATTGGAAGCTATTACACAAACAAAATGGCTGTCTTGGATTGGTACCGACAACCTTTCAATGCGTAGGTCGGTGCTGATACTACTGAGCCGCTCTCAGCGTGGAAATTGTTCAGTTGTGTTCATTAATCGTAAAGAAGAGAGCGATTTTTAGTAGCTGTTGAGAATCTGATCATACTTGTTTCAAAGTGTGGGTGTGCTTTTCACTTCTGCCTACGCCCTTCGCGAAAGCACCAAACATGATGTTTACAAATAAAGGACTTTAAATTATCTCTGTATTTTTATGTTTGTGGTGACTGTTGTAAGGTAAAAAGTTTCTACAATTATCAAAGTAAGCAGTGGAGTCGTCATCAAATTTTCTTGGGCACAGAGTACCTACTCACTGGAATACCTAACTTGTGGGTCAATATTAATAATATTGTAATGATAGTGTAACTAAATTGGATTAATAATTGCGTAACTCACACAGTAAATGTTTTGGTAACACGTTTAGTTGATGTCCGCATAGCTGTTGAATCTGTAAATAACAAATCTATAATTTACAATTTTCTAATCCGGTGTGTGAATGTGCGGTTGCAGATAGTAGGAACTACTAAACTATGATACTCGTGCCTATAAAACACTTCCGCGTACGTATATAGCCTTCAAGCTTATTTCATTTATTGGTCCATTGCCAATCCCGGACTATTATCACACTACACTGTTTGGCCGACTTAGCTATTGAACTCGAAACCGTTTCAAGTTTTGTAAAACAAAAAGAAGAATGTATTGATATCTAAAGCGCACCCAAGGAATCAAAAATTTATAGGAAAAGTCTTGGTTTTGTGTCAGCCAATCTATTCTAGGCCAAAGTAAGTTAGAATCTAAGTCGACTTCGGAATTAGTTGACCACCTTTTAGGTTGAAAGTCCCTTGTTTGTTATGAAACGGCAAAAAGGCTTAGACAAAGTGATATTCGATCAGCCTTATCGATTATGGAAATATAAAATGTATTATATTTACATTATAATATATATTATTATATTATTATTATATATTTATTTATATTACCGAAAATGCTATTTTAATCTTATTAAAAATCGTTGTAGAATGGGAAACGGACGATTTTATAACTATAAAGGGTGTAAAAGTACCCTTAAAGAAGCTGATAGGCACTTGTTCTCCCTATCATTGCGATCAGTTTTTTGTTCTAGACCATACCTGGGAACCTTCTAGTTACGGAGATACTAGGGGGCCAAAGTTCCAACTTTTTCACAATTTTTTTTTTTTTATTACACGTTTTTAATATAACAAAAATACACATGTACATGTACTTGTTTGTAATGTTTTGTGTGTACTTTACTTTAAATACCTCCACGATCCCCGTACTATTCAATGAATCCATTAGCACAATGTTTTGAGTTTACATTGAGTAATACCGTAAACGTGATTTTTCAACTCAAAAAAAAGTTGTTCCCCAGCAATAATTTTTGCGTAGAATTACTAAGTTTGATTTACAGAATGTCCAAGCATTCTGTACATCAAACTTAGAAACTTAGAAACGGACCCTTCACGAAGCCGTCAACCAATTGACGGCTTTGTGAAGAGTCCGTCACCTCCTTCTGCGAAGCAGTCATGCTAGTGAAGGAGGTGGCGGGACGTGAGAGGGAAAGAACCTCACGTCCCAGCCGCCGCGGGAGACCGGCCACCGTAGGCGCGGGCCTGTGGACGGCGAGTTATGGGCTAGCTCGCCGTCCGGCCGTCTTATGACGACAGGCCGTGTCGACGGCGCGTTCGTGTTCCACGCGCGCCTCAAAGAGATGTCAGCAACCACGTAGGGGTCCGCATGGACCGATGCCTGCCAGGGCTGCGGGACTGTTCGAAAGAGATACCGTGGCCCTGGAACACAAAGGGCAAAGAAGGAACATGGATGGGATTTAGTCAGTACAAGTCTGACACTCCCTTCCGCTCCGCCCAGAGTGGGGGGGGTCATTTGATGATTTCCCATCCGAAAAAAAAAAAAGAGTCCGTTTACACCCTGTTTAATAGTTAGATAGTTCCAACCTTTGAATTATTTACAGGAAATTGATAGCCATTGGCAAAAGCAATCTGTATATCATTAAAGGTGGAGTTTCCATCAACCAAAATCATAAATGCATTATACCACGCAGAACAACGGCATTGTTATCGTATATATCGAAAAGCCAGTGCAGCGAGTCGGTTGAATCCAAATACTCGTACATTTGATTAACGATCGCAACGTTAATCGTCAGCCGCTCGATTAATGACTCGATACTACTCGATACTGAGTAATGGACTTCGGCTCGACTGAGATCCGACCATCTATTATTGCAGCAGCTTAGTATTGGTTATAATACTGGGTTTTTGTTGGGACATAATGTTGAACGTCTTTAAAAATAGTGTAACATTTGTGACCCAAAGACTGGCGGTTCTGCAGGGTTGAAAATTTAAATCATAGCTTAAGTACTGAAAGTAGGTATTATTTTAGTCTGGAATTGTGCTCGGTAGACAATGGGCTCGCCCATACTACATGGAACTCAAGCATAACTGACAAAATGTGTGTGTACTTCAGGTACACCTCTACCTACCTTTTGGGATTTACAGACGTTATATTATGCTATGTTTTTTTTGAGTAATCAAATGTAATCTTTTTCTTTATAATAAACGACCCCTGCTATCAGAATAATGAATAAATAAAACTGGCCCGGCGGCGGTGAAAAAAATGCGAGCTTGAAAGGAATGAAAGAAGAACTGTCAAAATAATGGGACAGTCATTTTGTATAACAATTCTACATCACGAGCGAGAAATAGGTCAGTTTCTACAAAATCCGATAATTGTCTCCCATATAAGGGTCTTAGATGTCTAAACGTTCTAGCTCTAATGTGGTATTAAGGGTATTTCGGTGACCTTTTAGCCCGAGAATAACCCAGCCTAAATAATGTCGCTATCCGGCTAAAGTTAAGTCTATTAACAGATACCCGGACCGTTGCCTAGCAACAAAACAGTTCGCCCGAAAAGACAGCCCGTTAAATAATTAAGCGCCATTTACTTCCTTAATGAAATTGACCTCATTTCGTATTTCTTGTACAATCACAGAGCACTAAAATCTTTGACTGGGTATTAGTAAAAATCTTTGTGAATTTAGGTTTGCCAACGTGCTATGAGACGCAGTATCTTAGGTGTAAAATTAACAGATTGTTTTCGAAACACTACTACACAAATGGCTGTCCAACTTCAATGGTACCGGGTAGGAGAAGTCTGTTGCATGCCGAACGAGCTGTGGACCCGTAAAGCACAGGATTGGTGCCTTGAAACAGTGACACGGGGTTGCGGCAGACCACAAAGGAGTTGGCAGGACGAACTGGATGTCTTCCTTGAGAATTGGAAAGAAGTAGCGCAGAATTGTGACCATTGGAAGGAAGGGAGATAGGCTTTTGCCCAGCAGTGGGATAATATGGGCTAGCTATAAGAATAACTTTGTGGATTGTAGGTTCTGGGACACGTTTCTTCGGCCAGAGAGCCTAGATCTACTGATATTCCATTAGTAATGAAGATAATGTCAAAAATATTTTGGATTGACATAATTTTAAGCTACCGATGCTTATTTGTACTTTGCAGAAACATAAAACACTTTGAAAGCGATTGCAACTCTTCTAGGCCCTTCGATATGCATTCGTTTGAATGCGCCATGTGATTATTCTACTAACTCATCTTACTGTTGCTAATTTATGTTTGTTAGTGAGTTTTTCCATCAGAAATTTCGCTGTATCGGGCCGTAGTCTGAATTTGTACTCGGTTGGTGGCAATAGTTTTATTTTCGGTTAAACTTAGTTTTCTCATAAGCCTAAAAATACCTTCCATTTTAATATAAACGAAAAGCCGTGACTTATTTAGTATGACGTCATAATTTAAAATGAAAAATGTAAAAGGTTATTATTTAAAAGTTTCCCGGCTCGAATGTGGGGCGAGCACGACATTATAATATTGTAAGATTACGTGCACATTATACGGTTGGCGAAGTTTAAAGAGTTACGCAAAATTTCGTCGCAAAAATTAATTTTCGGAACAGGAAAATTGTCTCTGTCAATGTTTATAAAACTAATAAAATTTTATTACGTTGGTAATTATAATAGCGTTTTGACGTTGTTTATTTTGACATAAGAAAATAATCTTTATGAAAAAAAATTGTGGAAGATCATGACAATATCTCGCTTTCAGGCGAGGAACAAGATGACCTACTTGTTGTGAACGCTTAAGGGATTAAATCAGATGGATGGATCGTCTTATTCACAGTGAACGGGTTCGGTTCCGGTTTTACACAGACCTATTAGTGTCTTAGCAAAGCGGAATTAACTTGATCTGAATGTTTATTTAAATAAAAGATTATTCTAGGCAAATTATTTTGCCACACATTCCGGCCATGGTAAGAAGGCAGCTATCAAAGCATAAAAAGAATTATGCTTATGGTAGAGACACTACTTAAGACATAACATAACATCACGCCTGTGACCAAGGGAAGGTTAGGCTAGGTGTACCTAAAATAGGACACCCACAATACTACATAAGATTTCGTATTTACGTGCAAGCTGTTAACTTTCTTCTTTTTTTGTTCCGTCCTGTTGAATTTATAGTTTATTGTTTATTTTTTGTAATTTTGTATGATGCATGTCATGTCCCTGCGACAAATAAATATTTTTTCTTTTCTTCTTTCTTTCTATTTAATCAAGGTTTGAAAATAATTCAGTATTTTTTTCGGTAAAGTCGATGTTATAGTATTTCCTCTTTATCATGAAGAAATATTAATTATTTAAATGTAAACGAGCCCTGAAAACAAGCCTCATACTCGCAAGGGAATATATCCATAATCACTACCACGGAAAGTGAATTAATGATCGAAGTATGTTGTTATTACCCCAAAAACCCAGGGTCAGAGACGACAAACAAAAACTGAGCTTATGGTATGAAGAACAAGGTTTATATTGCGGGGAATTACATCCGTCACGCCTATCTGAAAACGTGAGGCGGTAACATCGCGTGACTATCATTCTCAACAGTGACGTTAAGCCAACATTTTTAATTATTCCATTCAAAATATAACTCCGTAATGAAGTTATCATTTAATGTTTTAACACCATCCACCCAGGGAGCGATTACTTTTCGAGCTTCAGTAAAATACTCGTAAAAGTCGTAACTACGAGTTTGTTAATTAATTTGTTAGAAGCGAGTTTGTCACGACTTTGTCTGATGTTAAATATTTTATGTTTATTGCACAGTTTTGATATAATTTGTAAATTAAGTGGTCATTGCCGCTTTGTGACCGGCATTTAATGAAATATTGATTCGGTTTTTGTTTTTGAAACTCTGTATTTATTACAGAACAAAAGATGAAACATAAAACTAGCGTTTATTTATACATAAACTGGCTGATTTTGACTTCATTGGCAATTTTCTGGGGGCAAATATAAAAAAAACTTTTACTATGAGACCAATCACGGAATAAAAGCTCAACGACTTAAAAACAATAATATAAACTGAAAAAAATCAGAACCACTTGTTCCATTAAAAAAGAGTTACGATTGGCGAAATTTAATTAAGCATACAACAGCGCAACCGTTGTTAAGCTTAGTTTACACCCGCGACATATCGCTCGCTGTTGTCTAGCGATAGCAATAACTTTGACTTTGAAACACTACACAATTTGTTTCAAGGATATTTTCGCACAATAATTCTCTGGTTTTTTTCGCTGTTATACAACACTCTTTATAGTCACAACCGACACGATTGTCAACAGTTAGAAATATGAAACGCTACAAAGGCAAAGAAGAAACAATATTTGATTTTGTTATTTACTTTATTTTGGTTTTACCCTTGTAAATAATACTGTTATGTTCTTGGTTTTTGTATAACCTATTGCGGATACGTGGTGTTACCTATTTAAGTAAAGTAGCACCGTTAAAAAAAAAATCTTACATAAATGTTGCCCATTGTGAAAAATATTGTGCTAACATTGACCCAAAACTAGATGAGCATATTATAAGTATCACGAACAATAGTACTCTTATCTCAATTAATTATTTTTTATTAATATTAGAAATAGGGTCCCTAATTACATAGCTACGAGTTTTATTACATAAAGATCCAATATATTAAGCCCGGCTTATAACAGATAGGTACTCAATTAAGTGCCTTCGCTATTCTCAAGGGACACAGAGTTAAACTTTTCTAATTTCGATTTGTCAATCAATATTTCGGCTACTTCTTAATGTCTTACTAACTTTGTATCATGCTTGTCAGTGCTTTTAATATAAATGGATTTTATAAAAACTCAACTTTATACCGATAAACATTAGTTTCTTAAAAAGGCATATCTGTTTAGTTGTTACTGTTTGGAAAAATTGTGTTACACAGTAAAAGAACTGAGAGGAAAAGTGCGGTTTTCATAGAGGTAATGTCGCCCCATGGAAAAAAATTAAGGCGTTCCGTTAGCGGTAACGATACTTGGACGAAAAAAAAATCCATCTGTGACTTTGCTACGCCAAAATCAGCGAAATTACACGAAAAAGAGTATTTAAATGGGGTCCCATAAAAACACTACAACTTGAGTCATGAGACATAATCACTAGGTCGACATGGGGTTAGTTTTAGCATTAGGATATCCCATAAGAACAATAAAGCACCTCTAAATGAGCTCACGAAATTCGTCAGCCAAAATTCTCATTTCACTTAAGCTAAGACATTGTTAACAACAAACTCCTCATCACTAAGACAAACAATTAATCTTAACCCCCATTACAAAATTAAACAACGTGACACTTTACTTAAGCACTTTAAACTGTATCAAATTCAGCATTATCAATTCGGGGCAGGTACAGGTGTGTCAACCTCAGAACGCACATAGCGATTACGCGATATGTCGGCCGTGCATACTAAGCTTAACTGTCAGAGTCGGGTCGCGGCGTGGGGGCCGCAATTTCCTGTAACAGAACCAACTCGACGCGACCGCTTCCTGTTGGAGCGGACAATATGTTGCGGTTTTAAATTAAAAGCAGTTTTTAGGAACGTCAGTTACCCAGCAATGGTGAGCGTACATTGCGAAGTTTTAGTGCGCGTTGTAATTTTCCTCGGAGGTATTATGGTAATGCAGTTTCTCGTTTTTGCTGTAATAAAAGGAGTTATGAATGAGATGTTTTATATGGGTTTTAAGTAGTTCGTTTTTTTGTTTGTGTGCACACAATTTATTTTGTTGTTACGTGTGTTTTTCATGTTCTGTTTGTGTCGTTTTCTTGCCAGTGGTTTTTTTAATGCTTTTGATTTATAACGTGGTTTTTTGTCCTTTTTACTAGTACTTAAGTAAACTCTATACACGCTAATATGATTAATGCGGAAGTTACTCTGACTGACTGTCTTTCTGTCTGATACCTCTTTTCTCCTTAAAGTCTTAACGAATTTTGATGAAAACTGACAAATAGATGACCACGACCTGAGTTAGGAGACTGACATTAGAAACTCTCGGTATAAGTAAAGTAAGTAATCGTGTGATAATTACCAACCTCTACGTGGGGAAAGCAAATAATACATAACTACTTATTTTTATGTGTTTTAGACGCACTCGTAAAAACTGCAACCGGTGCAAAGGAGAGGTTCTTATTAATTTTATTGAAGTAGACTAAAGATTCATTGAACCATTAAAATCCCGATTTAAGTTCTGTTAAAGCATCTTATTACCATCATTCTAAAATCCCAGACCAAACTAACCAACCCTTAATATCTTCTGCTCAAATACAACTGAATCTTTTTCACTTATAACGCTATTGAAGCAAGTCATTTGTCAGGCAACTATAGCCCGTATAACTATAGCATTGACTATAGAAATGAATAGACACGTCTGGCGGGAAATTGCAGTCTCATGGCCCGTGTAGGCGCATTGAATCGTATCACTGACGTAAGAGCTCAGGAGTGAAATGACGAGCGCTGAATTAGAATACAGCGCTTTGTGCTGAGTGGTAAAAATGGAAAGGCGTGAGATACTTATTCTTCACAACTATTTATTTTTTTAAACATACAAATACATACATAAACTCACGCCTTTTTCCTTGGGGCTAGGCAGCAACCACAGAACGCCACCAGCTACGCTCCTTACATACTCCTTGTGCCTCGTCCACGTTCATACATATGGTCACACACGCACGCCGGTTGCGAGTACTACGCACCTGACCTTTCTGAAGAACCTCACCAATAAGATCAGTGTGCGTCCTTCTAGGGCGTCCCCTCCCGGCACTCACATCTGCCCTGTAATCTTTTGTTATTTTTTAAATTTTATCGAAATTGAAAGACAAGCAGTCTGAGTTACTTTAGCTCTACATTGGTGTAGTTCTGGCAAAATGTATCAAATAACATATTTTCAACCTGTAATAATAATAGGTCATTAACTACGAAATAGCCGTTTTTTTCTCACATATTGTTCTGTTTGTAACTTTGACGTATAGTTATATTTTTTCCTAATTCCATTTTTATTGGATTAATTATTAAATTATGTACAGTAGAGACCATAAGTGCAATAGCAGTTTCACAAAACGATCGCATCAAAACAAGTCGCACTTACGACCTTTTTCCATAACAAACATTTTGCACACATACACGATCTCGTATATCGCTCTCTTTCATAATTATCTAGTCAGAAAGAGTGCGATATAATGATATTTGCCTTAGTGACAAGCCTGTCATGTCGCGACGGAGTATTAAGTTAGTGATATTTAATTTCAAACTAACAATTATGTGTCTATCTGGCTTAGCGGTTAACGCTATAGATAAAATGTCTCACACGGTGGAGCCTGCGTTCGAATCCAAGTGACACAGTTACACTTTTTGTGTTTTAATTATAAATGATACGTTAGACCCGATGAGATATGTTTTTCAAAATATTAGTTGGAACTTATTATTAACAAAAAAGATGAGGGTGAATGTGAAACAAAATAAACTTCTGGATTGAACAAAGTAGTTAGTTATGACGTTGTTAGTTGGTGAACTTTGTTTCGAGCGTTTGTGTTATTATTACGATTAGCGTATTGTTTGATTGTCTTTATTCAAGATGCAAGCTAATATTAGTATTGATGACAGGGCAAATATTGTCACTTTGCGTAAAAATGGGCTTAATATTTCTCAAATTTCAACTGAAACTGGCTTAAAATGTGTAAGTTATTTTTAAAAATTATAATTATTATGATGATAGTTGTGGTGTGTGATTTTCTTATTATTAAATAAATTGCTAGTTGCAAGTGTGTAATCATATTTTGTTTTTTTTTTAGAAATTCTGTTAGCCGTTGGGTAAAGAGGTTTGAGGAAGAAGGTAGTCTGAAGAGTCATCTAAGAAGTGAAAGGCCGCCGCTTATTAACCCGACTCAGCGACGTTTTATGGTGGAAGAATATGAAACAAATGGTTTCATTCCAACTATAATGTTTGCAGAGCAATTGGATACTACATTACAGACTGTTCGCCATGCAGTCCATGCTGAAGGTTTACATCATCGGAAGCCAGCTAAAAACCATTTTTGACACAAAACCACAGGGAGGAAAGACTACGTTTTGCTCGAGATTATTTAGATTTTAACTGGGAGGTGACTGTATTTTCTGAGGAGAAGACTTTCAAGTCTTGACAAAAGGAAGACTTAATTTATGGCGAAAAAATAATAATACTTAATTTAATAAGTAGACCGGGTAACTAAATATTTAGTAATATTAACCTAACCGTAAATAAAAAAAATAAAAAATTAAGAAATAAATTTTAAATTTAATGATCTTAAATTGGGGTTTAGTTTCAATATTCTTTTCGTCAAGAAAATGAACACTTAAGCTATAACCTCAATACATTCAATGTGACGTTACATAAAAAAAACACGTTCATAAAGTCTAACTCATATATTAGTATTCAATGAACTCTGCTGAATACCTATAATAAGCGGGTATCAACAATTATTTTTGTGTTATTAGAATATCCTTTCCGTGTTATGTTATTCTTATTATGAATTGACTAAGTGGGTATACAACAAAAAATCTTATGAACGGTGATAAGAGAACTTTTTTTTGCCTAGGTAGGAATGTGACGTCACAATTCTCGTAAAAGTTTGTTAATTTTATAAATAAATAAAACGAATAAACATTTTTGTTATCATTCAGCATGATTTTTTTATTTCCACCTTCCAACACCGAAAAGATAAAATAAAAATCAATTAATGAGGTTAAATAATAATACAATAACTATCTAATATTTAACTCCTTATAAAAAATAAATAATAAGCATGACTACATTATAAATAAACATAAATACCTAACGACTTTCTGCTTAAAATACAAATATTATTAAGGTTTCAAAGAAACAAAAAACAGCCACACATTGTAATAACATGGATTCGAACTTGGACTTCATTGATCGTGAACCCATGCTCAGCCCAAACAGCTACCAACACATGTTAATACTACGCGAATTTTAACAATGCAATGGTAAGAACAGGTCATCGCTATGAAGTGTATTCTAAATGCAACAGAAATATAATGCTATTTCGCGTAGTGTGACGACAGTTCATTAGTGTGTGATATGTGTGGAATGTTGAGACATCACTCATACACGCACACGCACACACACTGCTGCATCGCGCTCGCACAGTTCATAGCAATATATATATAATATATCTTTAGCATGGTAGTGCACTTTTGAGCGTCTACTGTACCTTTTAGTGTTAACAACCTTAGTAGTAGTTGCATATTACTTGTTAGGGTAGGTGTCAAAACACCTGTTTCAATGTGCCGTCAGTTTCACTACTTCAAGTGGGTATATTTTTGTCATAGACTGTGTTTTGAGAATTTAAGATACGTAGTGCAGAGCAGCCTTTTTCACCCTATAGTTTGCAATTGAAAAAAAAATGTTAGTATGTAAAAATCAGTTATCCGCAATTTCATACTTAAACCCCTAATATTATCTTAGCCCGTAATATTACATTACGCATACAAAACAAGCTGTAATTATATAACAAATTCTAGTCTCCCTCCGAACCGATTCATGAAACCCGTTAGATTCTCATCTTACCAAAAACATGTAATATGGTACACCACTAAGTGTTAGTACCCACGTTACGAGCCACAAAAGGTACAATACCTATCCATTCAGAAACTATGAAACAGCAGATTTTTTTTCAATATTTCGAACATTATCCCTTAGCAAAAGCTTTTCATATTCATGTGTATCATCTCTTAAAAAAGTATCTGCTTACTAGATACGAGTTTAGCTTTTGCCCAGGAATATATTGCCGGGATAAAAAAAAAGATTACATCAGAGTAAAGACTTTCTTACCGGTTCTTCTCCGTAGGGCTCTTGTAGGTTTATGTCCAATAAAATATTTTGAATTGAATAGAAAAAGTTTCATAATGTTAAAAACACGGTCTCCTGTAAACCATCACCATCACTCATCGATGTTCAACCAGTAAGAGTGCGCATGCCGCTCAGTCACACTCGCCAAAAAATGTTTGCCATTTCATCAAGCGCCGTATGAGAAAGCGAGACGCCCATATTATTATTAAAAAAATTGCAGCTCTTCGCGAAAATTGTTATTAAAAAAAATTGATAACGTATTTTTGCAAAGTAAAGTTTGAACGAATGCTTAGTTTTGCTGTAAAATTTAACAACAAATAGTGAAGGTCTCAGCTTTCTTCATTTGTATAGGAGAACTAGCTTATGCCCGCGGCTACATACGCGTGGAGTTCGGTAATGTCCCACGGGATCGTCGATCCAGCTTATAAACTATCTGTGTGCCAAATTTAATCCAAATCCGACTAGTAGTTTTTGCGTGAAAGAGTAACAAACATCCACCCATCCTCACAAACTTTCGCATTTATGATATTAGTAGGATATACCAGCAAAAAAGTACCAGACAGACATTTTAACAAGTTTCAATAAACAACTTATTTCATTACTCGCTACAAACACCAAAATCCGTATTCTCTAGAAAGTAGTTCCAAGGATATGCATTGCATTGCTTCCAAGTGAATCCCATTTCTGTAAACGTATCAGTTGCTTATTGTTCTGCAACTTGCTTTTAATTGGAGAACAGATCCCTGAGGTGTGCTACTATTGGCTCACAAACAGACTAAGCGTAGCTATTGACTTGTAAACTGACTGCGTTTGCTGTGCTGCAGTTACCACGTAATATTGTGCCTGGAGCGAGTAGCAATGTGCTTTTAATATAAGTGTTTGTGTTTTGTTTTGTTTTACGGTTATTGATCTTATGTTCGCATCTATTAAGTTCTGAAACAATTATCATGACGTTTCTGGACTTGTTGCGGGCAAGTTGTTGAAAATTATTTAATTTCTTGTTTTTATTAAAAGAAATCTGAGGCCCTAGACAAAGTGACATCAGCGATAAAAATGTTGGAAAAGCCAAAAGTATCATCATCTGTCCAGCCTTTTTCCAACTATATAGTGCTCGGCTTCCAGTATAACCGGATGCAGCTGAATACCAGTATTTTACATGGAGCGAGTGCCTATCTGACCTCCACGACCCAGTTAGTATGGTTAATACGATACCCCTGGGTAAAACTAGTTGTCAGACTTTCGGGCCGATGACGACCTATAACAACTGACAACGATATTTAATTGACAGCCGGGACCAAACGGCTGAACGTGCTTTCCGAGGCACGAAGGAAACGCGGCATGTAATAGGTATGAGCGATTGACGGGACAAAACGAAGAAATTATAGGCCAAAACTTGTTACTACTTAGTAACAAATCAGTCTGTCTAATGTGATAAACCGACTTGTCAGGTACCATTCGTGTGTCAAAACGAAAATGTTCGGAATGAAAATTATTGTATGACAATATTCCCAATGTCTACTCTATAACTGTTTTAATTCTCTTTAATGGTCATGGTCACCCATCCACGGAAACGACGTTCGACTCGAGCGGCTGTTATTCTTTAGCCATAAGCTCCTCCAAAAGGCAAAAGTATATAGGGTCTAACTATTCATACACGCAATATTTTCAGGGAATCATCAAACGGCTATAACAAAGCCAGTTCAAGGGATTTTTTTTTATCTGAGTATATTTTTTATAAAAAATAAATAATTTAAAATTACTTGACCCACAAAATAAATACTGGCTCCTTATTTTTAAGCATCCATTACGCTAGTTTACTACGTCGTATTTACCTACTGTCATTGTTAGAATATGGGAGTAAAGGTTTTATGCAAAAAGTCTCAAAAAAATTTAGTATTATAATAATTTTGTAAAAAAAACACCCGGATATTTTTTTTTTCGTTGCTATGGCGACTTTACGACTTATAGAAGTTGCTCTTAAAATATTTCGTGTATGAAAATATAGACCTTATTTATATGAAACACCGAAATGCTTATGTTAATCCTGTTGGAAGTCGTTGTAGGAATACTAATTGCTTTGAAAGCGGCTGCCACTATCTTTAGCTCCTCTGGACTTATTTCTAATGATCAATGCTAACGCCTTCTCTGCACGTCAAAATGCCCTTTACTGGCAGTGGGAGACTATCAGGCTGATATTATAGACAACTGTATGCTTATCTATATGAAGCTTTGTTCGCAAGTGAAAACAAACATATCATATTCAGATTTTGAAATTATTTGTCCATTTAATAATAAGCACATAAAATATATCCATCGCTTTGGGAGACAAATAACACAATATTTTTACAACAGACTTAACATGTCATAATAATAAAATACTTTTGTTACTGTGAAATCTTTTGAAATTCAAATTTCGATGAAGATAAAAGAAACAAAAAATGCAAATCTTCGTCGCAACTTAATCTTTTACAACAGTTTCACTGCATGAGACATTTTCAAAGGTCGACGGCCATTCAGCAGCATTTTATTGCAGATTGTCCAATTTGACCTCTAGAATGGCCGTGGACTATTTTATATAGCCGTTTTATGGGGTCGAAACATGCTACAAGGACATATTAAACCGACGATACTATCCGAAGAAAATTGTACAAAGAATATTTTTTATATTTTTTGTGTGATGTAAATTGAGTGGTTCAACAAAAATAAAAAGTTGTAGTTTTGATAAGATTAGGAGACAGACAGAGACAATGCAAAGTTTTGACGTTTTATTTTAAAAGAGATTTCTTAAAGAAGACCTTTTTTCACGCTACGAATTTTTTATTGCGTTTGTTCAGTGTCTTTCGTGGGATTAACTCGTTGTAAACCCGAAAAAGATCTACGCGAGGCATCATGAAACTTTTATTGTATCTCTGATTGCGACATCTGACTTTGTGATGATGGTGTAACACTGCTCGACTCTTGCTGAGCCGATAAATCAGCAGCTTACTGTGTCTGATTAAACATATTATTATTGATCACTAGCTTATGCCAGCGGCTTTGCTCGGGTGGAGTTCGGTTATTGTCCCACAAGATCGTACCACCAGGATAAAAAGTATCCTAAATGTTAATACAGGTTATAAATTATCTATGTGTCGTTTTATCCAAATCCGTTCAGTAGTTGTTACGTGAAAGAGTAACAAACATCCATACATCCATCCATCCTCATAACTTTCGCATTTATATAGATAGTAGTAAGATGAAGACACGTACCTCCGGTGGAATACCTCATCAGAAAAAAGA
Source organism: Noctua janthe (assembly GCA_910589295.1). Taxonomy (NCBI): domain Eukaryota; kingdom Metazoa; phylum Arthropoda; class Insecta; order Lepidoptera; family Noctuidae; genus Noctua; species Noctua janthe. Next base: position 1,264,970 of record OU342556.1, on the reverse strand, counting down.
AGACTTTCATACAAAATCAGCCCCAATTTTATTATGTTAGATGTTGATTTTCAAAGACCTTTCTAAATACACACGTTCCTATAGAAGGAACTTTTGAAAAAGCTAAAATTGCTAAAACTTTTAAGGAAATTTTGAACAACGGTTTGTAAACAACAAACCCTTGTTCAACATTTCGGTGTAAGTAAGATTTTTGTAAAGTAGATTTAACAAGCAAAATTACTTTAAACATTACACCAGAATAAGGTAAAAGGTCAACACAATTTTATAGAAGAAGATAAGACATGCTAAACACGACCATAAATACCTTCAGAGACACTAGACCAGATAAACCACGCAGTACCTCAACTTGCCAACCCGTCTTCAAGCATCGTTAACTCCTGAACACTAAGTAAATATCATTTTCACATGTCATTTGCCCCCTTATCCTAAAGAACATAACTCTAGAACAGGATTTGGAAACCTCCTTTTGATAAAATATTTTAGAAAAATCTCTTTCCAATATTCTTTAGTACTGGTTGTGTTTATTGATGTAAAAGATTGTGGAATCACAGAATATCTATGATGAAACATGATGTGAAAATATTCTTGTTATTAGAGTTCAAAGTAATCTTGATTTTTTTCTGTGGAAGTCCACAATTGGAGTTGGGTTTATCCTTATCACATCTGAATAATATCTTTACTAACGATATTTGAGTAAACAGGATAAAACAAGTGCCTGCCTACAGTGCCTAAGGCTCTTTTCACACAGTTAAGGTGGAGCTAGCTAGAGGCGCTGTGGGAGCCGATGAAGTACGATGTGGATAGGTGCGCGGGACTATCCGACAATGTGATGACTGCGGCGCGTACAGCTCCTGCGGCGCGTCTATGTGCGCGTTCACCTTTACCGAATATACATGCTTTCTTGCCACCTCTTGGTAATTTCTGACCCTTATTCTTTTCTATCACGATCTTCTACTTTCTTAGTATCTGACGATATTAGTCAAGTATATGAGTAGAGGAAGACCAAAGAAACGATAGATGGACTGTGTAAATAATTATATGGCATGAAAGGAGGTGTCTGATGAGATGACGAGTAATAGAGATGTATGGAAGAAGAAGGCATGCTGCGCCGAACTCAAATGAATTGGGATAAGGGCAAGAGAATGATGATGATATTAGTATCTTACGATATTGAAGTTGTCTTTTGATTTTAAAGTCAAAAGAATCCTTTTCAATTTACATTGAACCATCAATATTCATATGTTTATGTTTTATACTAAAGAACAGAATTAATGTTATTTTTATATTATCGGACTGAAACAAAAATTCGGTGAAGAAAATTTATAAGTTGGCAGTTTTTCTTAGTGACAGCTTGAATGGCCGACTGCCACAATAAAAACAAACCATTATCCTCAATCGACTGCGACCTTAATCACTGCCCAACAGGGTTGGTCATCATTATATTGTTAGTAAGCAGGTTCATTCTGATTTCCCTGTAAAAACGAGATGGAGCTATTCAAGCTGCATAGCGCCTTCCTTTTTTTGCGTTGGTACGAGTACTATGTTAACTCTTTAAAAAGGAGAGTTGTTCCTGTTGAGAGCGTTATTCCCGTTGACCCTCATAAAAATCCATCCTAAGGGGGACTTTCGGAAACGCACGTTCAATTATCCCCCCAAGGAGGATAACGAAAATATGAACGTTAATAGTCAGTATTATTGTACTTTGGCAAGGATGCGAAGTGGTTGCCCCCTCCCCTGACTTAGGGGGATTTCTATTACATGCATTTCCGAGAAGATTTTTATGGAGGGCACCCGGATTAGCCCTTGGACTCTCTTTCAGTAAACCAACCGTTAGTGTTCCAGAATTTCACTTCAATCCTCACACAAACCAAACGTGGATAGCTCATAATTTATTATGAAGCCACTGTAGTGTTAGTCTCGAGGGATTCTGCTCCACCTGTGTCGGTATTAGCTAAATGGAAATAGCTGGTGTTGTGGTGAATAGATTAGCCAGTCAGCCATGTTGATAGCAGGAATTACTAGATACGACCTTATATTTACCTACAAGAACCTCACTTGTGAAGATCTAAAAATGTTTAATGAGTGCTTTATTTAACACTTCAAACACAAAGTACAGAGGCGGACTTAATGCCGTAAGCATTAACTACCAGTCAACCTTTGGGTGGGGCAGACACAAACAGTGGTAGGTGTATCTGTATTTTTTTTTTTTGACTTTAAGATAAAAATACTTTAGGGTAAGTAATATCATGCAGATTTTAAGGCACTGTTACAATCGAACTCCAGTTTTCCTTAGGTATCATTTTCTTCATATTTTGACTCTTATGTCACCATTTTCTAAAACAGATTCAATTTGCAAAGGACAGCAACAGAACTAGTCCCATTCACAGTATTCTCCCAATTTCTATCATGTGTATGAAGCAGTTTGTCTCATGTAAATGAATGTACGCAAGTGCAAACACACACTCGCAGAAACAAAACACAAGCTCCCCCAAACGGTCCAGTCGCATTCAATAAAACCGTATTTCCGATAGCTAAACGTTTCGCAGAACTAGATTGCAAATAACGAAATACAAGCGAATACCGTCGGTTAGAAGTAAGCTGTTTTATGCGGAATTGGCTTACGGACCAACCGCATCTATGCTTATGTGAACCTGTTTGTAGGTAGCTCGAGTCAGATAATGCAACTATGCTCTTTATTTGGTTACGATAATATTACGTGACAAAATAGCTGCGGTGTACTCGTACCGAGGGGTTTCATGTTGTGTAGTATAGACCGACCGCTTTAATGAGTCCTCGCGAAGGTATCAATTTAATTGGAATATTCTGAAGGTTGACCACGTATTGGTTCAACTAGTATCGTAATACCTACGTGGATAATGGTTATTTTAAAGCAAATAGCCTGTGCGAAATTGTTAGGATTTTGTGGACGCTTAATGTGCCTTTGATGGGTCAATGTGGAGGACTCATTAAAGCGGTCGGTCTATAACTGATATTAGATAAGCAGTCGCTCCATGTTAAATACAGGTCTTTATCTGCATTCGATTGATTAATCGAATGTGGAATCCCTAGTCATAGTTATAAATACTTCGAACTTGGAGTCATGGTGCACTTCCGAGCTAAGCTAAGAGGTTAATGAGCTAATCGGGACTCAGAATCGTACCTACTATTAATAAAGAATGTTTGGTTATCTGAAGAATTGTGAATACAAATTCATGGATTATCTCTTGTTTTCTTTCCAAGCCGTTTCGAATTCTATGTATTATAGAATTATCTAAATTAATATTAACCAACCCTCTTAAGTAGAATGAGGGTTATAACGGTTGGCGCAGTGGCTGGGCGATTGGCTGCTGCGGTGTGTCACGGGTTCAATTCCCGCACGGAATAAATATTTGAATGACCTACAGGTAGTTATTCCGGTTCTAGCTGTTTGTGTATCTGAGTTTATTTTTTTCTAAACGCACCTACGATACAGAAAAAAAATTCTAGTGAGAGAAACGGTTTAAAAAAAAAAACTTGTAAAACGAAAGCAATATCTCATCCGTATACAAATCGCTCAGAACGCCATACAACACAAAACAAAATCAAGAAATAACCGGCCAATTTTTATTTACTTACAAAAAAATCCTGCTGAAGAGTCCTCCCTAAAGGCATACAGTATCCAGCTATTGTGTCTCTCGACTTATCGGCTGGTGTAAAGCGGGCACATTGTCCGATCGTGTACAATGGGCGCTGATACGCTTCAGGAGTAAGGTCGTGTGTACACTACATTGTTGGCCGTGTAATGTCACTTTCTTAATCACGCTTCGGTAAAATATTGGTTTAGAGTTATCTTGCATGGGGTGGTTTATGGTGTATCTGATGGAGTTAGAGGAAGACGGCTTTGGGCTGAATTTTGAAAGGTGAGTTAATCACTGTTTTAAGCTTTCACGGTTCGAAACTGAGTCATCCCGCGATCATGGCGCTTGCGTCTAAATATCGGGAGCTCAAAATAATGAACAATCGCGGAAGATATCCCGTAAGTGACAGTATGGTTTAGGTGAGTTTAATTGCGTAATTCTGTTTCACGGTTTTTAAGTCTTTTGTCATAATTCTTATCTTGAAAATTTGTTATTTTACTAGGAAATTCCTTTCAACATTACCATCTGTGAGATTAAAAAATGAACTATAAAAATCAAATCAGTTTACTGTAAACATGTTGTACAGAGGTTAAATCAAATTAAAACAGATGATCATGCTATACTGGCATCATCAATTTTTCCAATCGAATGTAGCTAAATATCACATGTGATGTCCACACGACAACCCAGATACTTCGTAACAGAATACCATTTGGTAAAACTGGTTGTCAGCCTTTCGGAACATTACTGCCATTGATTAAGTCTACACAGACCTAATTGTCAACATCTTATACGGGGTGGCAGGGACACCGACGCGATATCGGTTACCATGTATTCAATACATCATTCTGAGCCCTACATAGAAATTTCTCATTGCTTATGAAAGCACGTTAAGCCGTTGGTCCCGGGTGTCATTTGTAGATCTTTGACAGTCGTTAGGTAGTCAATGGCCACAAAAGTCTGACAACCAGTCTTACCCAGGGGTATCGTATTACCCAGTACTAACTAAGTTATGGAGGTCAGATAGGCAGTCGCTCCATGTAAAATACTGGTATAGCTGCATCTGGTTAGACTGGAAGCCGACCCCAATATAGTTGGGAAAAGGCGAGGCACATGATGATTTAAAAAAAATCTGCTGTTTACTACAAAAGTGCAATACCTACACGGTCAAAATGTATGATAAAAGATATTTTTTATTTAATCCGATGAAATATTTCTATATGGGAATATGGAATACGAGGTAACCGTGTTCTCATCGGTGTCCCTTCCGCTCCGTATTCGTTATATATTAATTCTTATTACTTTCTTAACCACGTCATGCTAACCCATCACTATAAATGAACCCAAAAATAAATGATTCAACACTGAATTTTACTACGCAACCCGACCTATTCGTCTGCTTGTCCACTCGCTATAAATATTCAAAGAATACATATAACGCATTTTATGTCTGGTAAGGAAGCGATTCCTTTGGGAGAGGACACTTTACGACTGCTGTTTACATGTTTAGCTCAAGCTTGTTTATCTGGAACGTATTTATTGTACCAATAACTCAGGGTTCGTGGTGTCTGATCAGCATGGATAGGGTTAACAAATACGTTTGGTGAGGAGATAAATAGGGGATCGAATGTAGGTTGGCGGAGTAGTGAGTCTGTGGTGGAGGCTGAATGGCTGCGCTGCTCGAATTTAAAGAGAATGGAAACTTTGTAGTTTTATTGGTGCAAAGAGATTTTAGAAAACCTCTAAAAGTGGCGACTCTTTAATTAATTTATTCTTACTACTTCTGGTTCTCAAGTGGTTGAAAACGCGACTGCTGAGTATGAGGTCCTGGGTTCGATTTGAGGTCGGGCAAAGTGTTATTGGGTTTTCCATGAGTAATTTCTCAGTACGGAGTCTGGATTTGTGTCCGATGTTGATGGCAATAGGCTCGTCTCCTATTACATGGGACTTAAACATATCTGGCAAAACGTGGGTGTACTAAAAGTTATACCTCTGCCTCATCCTTTGGGGATTACAGGCGTGATGTTATGTTAATGTTTCTCCTTCCTCTTAGAGTGTTGATGGGAATTTAATTTGATTCGGCCCAGAATTTAGCGACAGTAGCGATCAATGAGTTCGTGTAACGTCCTGAAAACATGGCAAGATGGACACGGTATTAAGTTAAGGTAGCACATCATCCATGTTGTCTTACTTCTTTGTAACCCTTTATTTCAATTTTACTGAATTACTAATATTTTTGCCTGGAATTATTGTTATTAGTTCATGCATATGCGAGAGAACAAGGACTGTCAGCACTTCTTTATACACTCAGGGGCACATTTAACCGGCCACCTACATTTTGTCGATTATTTCAAAATTGTATCGGATTTTAACTAATTTTGTTATAAAATTACTTTGGGTGAATCTTTGAGAACACAAATAAAACATGTGTAAGTTGTGAAATGGTTTAATCAAGATAAAAAAGTTCAAAATTCGAATATGCAGTTTTCTGACCAAAAACGACATTTAGCAAAATTTTTATTTAAAAAAAAAGTATGCTCTAAATTATCGCACTAATAACGTGTATTTCCTCCTCTAGCCCTAATCACTTCTTGTAATCGATTTGTAAGCCCGTCCATTATGTCTTGGATGTCGCTTTGTGGAATGTTCCTCCACTCCTCAACAGCTGCAATTTTCAGTTCACTGATGGTCGTAGGAGCTGGTGTTCGACTCCGAATTCGTCTTTTTAGGTTGTCCCATACAAACTCTATCGGGTTCATGTCAGGACTCCTAGCTGGACATGGTAACCTCTGAATGATGGCGTCCAAGTACTCTCTGACAATTCTCGCGGTGTGCACGAGCGTTGTCGTGCATTAAAACAAAATTATCGCCAATGAATGGAGCAAATGGCATCACATGTGGTTCTAGGACTTCTGTCACGTACCTGTGAGCATTAACGCTGCCTCTATCGAAGACCACCAACTCTGTACGGGCCTCGTAACAAATGCCACCCCACACCATAATCGAGCCTCCCTCGTAGCCCACTGTTTCAACCACAGCACATTCAGCAAATCTTTCACCACGGCGTCTGTACACCCGCTGACGTCCATCAGGACCTCGTAAAGCGATTCTTGGCTTATCAGAGAAGAGAACTGCTTTCCATTGCTCTGACGTCCAATTTAAATGTTCTCGAGCGAAAGCAAGTCTCGCTCTTCTGTGAGTTGTCGTTAGCTGTGGTACTCGAGCTGGTCGAAATGATCCTAGATCTCTCTGCTAACCTTCTTCTTATTGTTCTTAGGCTCACACTTACATTTCGTACCACAAATAAGCGGTTACGAGCCTCAGAAGCCGTTGTGAACCGATTTCGAAGAACGTTCGAGACGATGTAACGGTCATCTCTCTCTGAGGTACACCGTCTACAACCTTGTCCTGGTCTCCTTGTGTAGGAACCGGTCTCTCTGAAAAGCCAGATCGCATCTTAGATAGTGCTTCGTGGATATCCAAGCATTCGTCCAATCCGACACTGGCTGAACCCAGCGTCTGCAAGTGCCACAGCCCTAGCTGCTCCAGCTGCGTCTAGTGGCATTTTTTTGCTGTAAATAAGGTCACAGCACTTCAATACCTCGGTTTTGTTCGAAACAATGGTAAGACAACGTTGTAAAACAAATTTATCCTTCACACAAAACGAGGGGCGAGACTGTCAAATTTCTACTGAACTGATTATTGTTGAATAAAAACCACAAAAGTAAAAAAAAACGCGGGTATATGTGTTTTCTTTATTTCAGACATACCCACTTATAAAGTTACGCCTAGTAGTCAAAGCGCAAGTTAACATAAACAAACGATATGGAATTTCGAATAAGTGGACGGTTAAATGTGCCCCTGAGTGTAATAGTTGTTTTCATTATAATAAAATGATAATTGTAAAGATACTCGTCACTCAAAGAAACAGTTGAAATGTCTCACGTGTTTGTATAAATTTGACGGAAGTAACTGGTGCTTATAGCACAGGAGTCCTCCTAGTTTAGGCCCAGTTGCATTTGTTTTGTATCTTGCCACAAAGTTATAGTCTAATTTAAGGTAAAATAATTGTAAATAGGCTTAAGTCTTGAACAAATAAATTATTATTATTATCAGCCATTTGTCATTATATTAGCCATTATCCCACTGCAGGGTAAAGACCTCTCTTACCTCTTTCCACAAATAAATAAATATTGTTTATTTATTAATATTTGATATATAATATTTTTAACAAGGATACAGTAACATCAGTCAGTCTCTCCGATGAAAGCTCACAGAATCGGATACCTCATAATGATTTTTGGTTTTAATTATAATTTGTGGTTATTTAATTAATTATTTCCGAACATGCTGGTGATGTGTAATTATGGTTGTTAACAGAAGTATGATTAATAATTCAATTACTGCAATTAAAGTATTGGTTTTGGGCCGTTTTACATTCATTGTGATATTGTATTTATGTATATTAATTTATTATGTTAGCAAAATGGTATTTGTCTTATTTATTTTTTGTAATCTATCACAATGCTGTCCTATTTGATCCGAAGCTTGACTGGGAGGGAATGCCTTGTGGCATTAAGTCCGCCTTTGTAAATAAAATTATGATCTTAATAACAAGAACTAGTTACGTCTATTATATTTGCCTATAACACCTACAAACGACGCTGTTCCTGTTTTGACACGAACTCATTACAAAATGAAATGTATAGAACTAAATAGTATTTAGTATAATAAAGCCGAATTCTAAGGCGAATATGATTAAAGACGTGCCTCAGTTTTGATTGAACATGTTCTAATAATGAGAACAGGACGTGACGTAGCGACTTCTACCTGTGAAAAACGAAGTTCAGAAGGTTTGGTAACTCTGCTAGAAAGAGATAACCGTCAAGCAGTCCTTATCCACAGTAAGAGTAAGTGAGAAGAGCGACAAGTCATGGTGTTCAGCTTGCTCCTAATAAAACAGAACTCTTTTTTCTCTGGATAGGCTGCACTAGGTTCATTAGTTGGATCCTATAACATGATCAGCCATATTCATATTCTCTCTGCTAGAACACAGGCCACAGTTCATGAACGACAGTAGGCTAATATCCCCACAGGATCCTCGTGCAGGTTTATTTACGTCATTTGCTTTCGGATTTTTTGTCCAAGGACATGCCTGTTTCGTCACGAAGTTTTTGCCTCACACAGATAAGAAAATATTGGACAAAATAAAGTGCCTCATTGAGTTCGAATCCATAACCTATCGTACGTGGTTTGAGGTTGTTATTACTGGGCCACCAGCTCCCCTGCTCATTTGATTAGATGTTGGAGTACAATGTTTTTTTGAAGTGAACCCTCCAAATTCACCTGCCTAGTTATTTATACGTTGTACCTTGTGTTTCATTGAAATTGATTGTAATGAAATATGCGATCACGTGGGTGTTTTGTGTAAGGCCGTGCTTCGCGTATCTTGTGTATATCAGCGATATAATCCGTGTATTCCTACCTACTCGGGAGGAGGCCCTTTTTTGATAAAATTCTTGTAACCATTTCAGCCATTCTTTTATATTTACTAAAAATATGAATCACAATTTCGTATTCCGAAGCACCAAATATGATCTGTTAGTACGCCAAGGTCTATGATTTTTTTCAGAATCTTTGTGTCTTTTATGTCCCATGCACTGTTTTTCTAACACAATTCATTTATATTTTTATTCATATCGTTCCTTTTTTTTTGTTACAGATAAACCAGTAAATGATCTACAGAACCGTACCAAAACTGCAAAATGGTCGCCTTATAGCAGTCAGCGGCCGGGGACATTTGCTCGGACGGTGGCGCTGGAAGCGGAAACATGTTAATTCTGATGATCATACATTTCATTACGCTACCAGTACTAACATCTAGGCTCGTTAGGGGCGAGACCGCAATGGATGAGAAACAACCGCAACCGCTCATCAGTTCCCGAGTAGTGAGGACTAAGTACGGTGATCTCAGAGGGTTTATAGTGACTCCAGAATCTAGGTTCTTAGAACCGGTCGAAGTCTTTAGAGGCGTGCCTTATGCATCGCCTCCTGTAGGTTCCCTGAGATTCATGCCTCCAGTTTCCGGCGCGCAATGGTCAGGAGTCAAAATAGCTGAAGAGTTCAGCCCAGTATGTCCCCAAGTGCTTCCCGATATAAGAAACGAGACCGCTGTGTTGAAAAGAATATCAAAAGGACGGTTAGAGTACTTGAAAAGGATACTGCCGTTCCTGACAAACCAGTCTGAAGACTGCTTGTATCTGAACATCTACGCGCCCGCTCAAGGTAAGTCCAGTTAATGTCTTCGGTTCTTATTCTCGTCCGAACAGAGTAGAAAAGGATAAAAATAATGCTTACAAATCCGATTAGCGTCTCGGAACTTCTTAACATTCAAAAGGAAAAGCTGGCTAAGAGACGCCGTGCATTGTAATGTTTCCGTTATAAGAAAATTAACATGTAAATAAATACAAAGCCAGCTATCCTTGATTACTGCTTTCTCCACGGATATATAACTAGCTAGAAGTGCTACAGTATGAAAAATGTGACCCATTTCTTAAGGAATGCCATCAAAATGTCGTCACCAACACAACCTCCACTTTCTCATTCCTGATAAATTTATTCCCTTACTTTGTTGCGACAAAGTGGCAACAGGGATGTATAAACAAGGCATTTTAATCCAAATTTCGTCAGGCAAGCATTACACTCGTAAATTGAGGGTGGGAACAAAACCTTGATTTATAATTTCAGTTAAAACCTCCCCAAGCTCCAGTGAGCTAATTTTCAAAAAGACTTTTGTCCCTGTCTGTGGAGGTACACATTCATTTTAGCAGTTGGCCGGACAGGGATATTTTTTGAATGGCTGCGGGCGGGTATTAAAAATAAATGAAATGTCTTTTATTACGGAACCCACGGATGTGACTAATTGGAACGTGAATGGCGGTAATGATGTTGCGTTTCGGCGTTGATTTTTGGTTCATGTTGGCGTTGTACAATAAAAAAAACAGGATTAAATGTCAGTTTTAAAACTCTTTTAAGGATCTCTGATTTTAAATACGTGTGATCGAAATAGTAACATCATACAAAAAAAATATTTCACACGTCCAGGGGTATCCGAAAATGTCGTTTGTTAAAGTATTTGAACAACCATTGTTGTTTTTTTTTTATTTTAGCCGTATTATTAATATAAATGGAGTGCTGCGTACAGAGAATATAACTTTACATTGAAATACAAAATTCCGGTGGAATATGATTCAAAATAAAAAGCTGAATGGACCCTGTCAGTTTGCGGAGGGCTGTATCTTACACCCTGTATAACTCGAAAACTATAAAGAATCGCGGAACATACATGGGGTATTTTCGGATCCCCTGGGCTTGAGGATTTTATGACGTCATTATTTTACCACCCAGTATTTATAAAAAGAAATCGGTAAAAGGGATTTGAGGTCTAGACTCCGTTTTGGGAAGAGAGGAAATTACATTACTAAATTAAGCTTTATTGGCTTATCACATTCCGTATTGAAACAACAATACTAGACTTTCAATAAAATAACTTAGAACACAAAATATCCGATTCGTTACTTCATAAACCGCAAAACTTTTAGAAACCCGTCACTAACTCTTACCGAAACTACTAACTAATTACAGGACTGCACCTTAATCCGTACCACTCCAATAGAACCCTGTCAAACGAAAGTCGTATTAAAGGCAAGCCACACACGATTAAGTCCAAAAAAAAACCAGAGTCTTGTTCTCTCTTATTACGAGGCAGCCTCATATTCCCTGCGTCTGTCCGTAGGTACGTCACTGGCTTTTGTCCCAAATGCGGTGGTGCTCCTCTGTGCATACGAAATACTTTTTCCACCTAGGTATGTTTTTTTGGCAGTGTCTGAGTTTGGAGCTGGGAGCGATTAGCGAGGCTTTCCTGAATTTGTAGCTTGATTCTGTTTTGTTTCTTTTTTGTGTTCATTTCTGTTTTTATGTGGAGGTAATGTGAGATGGACTAGACGGTTTTGTGTGTGAATCATTTTTGCTGCCTACGTGTTGATAGGTTTTGTAAAAAAATACTTAAAAGTTCAATATCATTATTTTTAATCAACGTGGCCCCAGGCGGCTCAAACAACATGATATTAAGGAAAAATAAAATAAAAGATGCTGGTGGAATACATAACCTCTTCCTTTTTAGAAGTCGGTTAAAAATGAGAAGATAATTATTGACAATCAAATAAAATTTAGTGCCACTACAAGAAGTGAAAAACTACTTTCGTATTCTCATCAATATTCTTCCTAACATTTACAATGCTAACAACAAAACTAATGTGTAAATCACCGTGAAATTTTCGATCTACATTGAAATTCAAATGATTTTCCTCGTCTCCAAAAATGCGATTTCCTGCGAAATTTTGCGCCAAACTCCGAACACGTACGTATACGCGGTTTCGGGACCCCACTCCGAAATTGTCTTCTGGCTTTTTAATAACTGTAAATGACGCTTTATGCCGCTCCCTAAAATTCTTATCTATCTGAATCTACGCTGATATTACGGAGATTGTTAGAGGAGATCGTAATTTACCGTACACATTTGGAGGTATGAAAGTTGTCTTTGATTTGGGGGACTCTTAGCTAAATAATAATAACAAGAACCTATAAGGTTAAGCAACGCTTAAAGACATCGATCCGTGGATTGGTAACACCAAGAACCGTCTGTCAATCTTAGATCTTTAACAGATATACATAAAGTAAGTCCATGTAATACACTAGGTATTCAGCTGCATTTGGTTAGGCTGGAAGCTGACATCATCATAGTTGGAAAAGGTTAAAGTTAGGCTGATGATGTCTTTGCATTGGATTAAGAGAGTGTTCGTATGGTTAAATTCTTGAAATATTTTGTAATTGTTAGTCCCTCTAAAAGAGGATGATAACGTTCAACTTGTTCAACCAGCCTTATTTTAGAAAATTGTTCGCCATGAAGCAAAATAAACCTTCACAAAATTCATCACACAAAATTCAGCGACAAACTACTAAGGAACTTGTTAAAATACCGAAAATGAAATACCGCGAAAGGCAACGATCATTTTAAGCATTTACATACTTCCCTTAGCGTCGTGCGTTCCGGAAAACTTCCGAATTACGGTACGTCGGATTCCGGTATTTGAGTCTAAACGGTATTACGGTATTCGTACCCGAAGCGTTCATAATTCCGGTACAGAATTTACGCCGACTAAAACGTGGTCATGCAATTTGAATGTGCTGAATAAATTCTATCTCGTGTGATTTGGGCACGATCTCCCTTATTTGTGTTTTGACGGATGCGTCCATCCACTGATTACTGATAAACTAAGTTAGGCGAACATTTGCTTTTAAAATCACTAAAATTTGCACTTCTAATAATGATGTTTTGGTTGGCTAACATTTCCAATGATGACATGAACAGATTTTATGCAGAAATTTTGTAAGCGATTTTCAATTCATGTACGTTGAACATAATGTTTCTTTTCGCTTAAAATCTAAGAAGATCCATCACAATCACACCAGACACGTGTCCCAAAAATATAATTCACCTCAACATCACACTCCTACTTACATAGAACCACTTACCAGACGACGTTTACGACCAAATTCTCCTCTATTTTCTCGCAAAAACAACCACTTTAGGGGAATCTAATCTCAAAATAGAATAACAAGATAATCTAACCACGAGGTTATAGCAAAAAATTGATTTGACAGCCGTGTGAAGCTATGGATTTATACTGCGAAAGTTGATTTATGCCCCCGATGCGATCCATCAAGGGATAACCGGTAGTGTTGGCGGTTTATGAAGAACGGGATCTACTTACAGTGATGTATAGTGTTGTTACGTTTTTCTGGTTCGTGGATACTTTTGTGGGGTAGGCGTAGATTGTTTTGTGGGTACCAGCTTCTTTTTTTGATGTAAAACCTAACTTCTTTGTAGCAAAGCGAACATCAGGAACTCCAAAGATTTTCTCCAAATTTTTAGGTACCCTTCTAAAAACGAGTGTCAAATCAGCAAACTCTTGTATAGTAAAATACTTTGTTTACGGTGCCGCAGGTCTTTCATTTTCGGTTCTTCTATAATAAATTAATAATCCACAGCTGTGAACAATACGTGGATATTCTTTTGTGCCTTTGTTCTTTATTGAACCAGGTTGTATTAACCACCAAACCTCGCTGAGCCCGTGTGGTTGATTGCTGTAAGAAAGAATGCAAATGCGTTTATTGGCATACTATGATACAATACCTTAAAAGTAATAAAAAACATACTTATGCCAAAACGACCTCAGATGGTAGTACTATCTACACTTCCACCTGGAGCTGATTTTCAGCCGCAGCCCATAAGTGATAATTATGCTTGAACACTCACTCATTTACTCAAAGTTGAGGCTTATGTCCCAACAGTGGCAATATTTATAGGCAGAAAAAGTAACCCTTTTTTTTCTTAATCAATCAACCAAATTAACACTACAATTAAAAACGCTCCACCCTGCAGAAGCAAAGAGTTTCTCATAACAAAATCAACGAGCAAAAGCTAATCTACCAATGTACGTATAACATCACAAAGTACTCAACAACGTTAAGTACAAATCCAGTATTTCGTATGAGTCTCTTTCGCTTCATGACTAAATATCCCGATATATTGAATGCTGCTTTGATATGAGATTTTCCTTATATTTCTTATAAATGTTATATCATATTAAGCTTCGGTTCGAGAGAATTGCTCAACATTTAAAGCCAATGGCGGAGAAGTGATTGAAGAACGTTAACTCTATTTGAACGTAATAGGGATACGTTAGATGAAATATTGGTAGCGTAACATGCTTTTGTTGAGTTAAAAAGGTTATTTTCTAAATGTAAGCTGACATTTACAATGAACTTTTACATTAATATCGTTTGGTATAAGAAGCTTTGAAATCTGTTCTCCACACTTTTAGTTTGAAACGGATTCTAGGATATATTGGCTCAACATTAATCAATGAAATTAGCTGAATACCAATAACTGCTATTTACATTTGGTTTTAATGCTACAGAAAGCTAATAATAAGTTGTAGAACATAGCTGTTTGTTTTAACTCCTCAACAAAACAGTAGATAAAGATTGAAAACCATACACCTAGTATTGCTCAACCTTCATCTTTGTTTAACACTAAAATACTATCTTATAAATTCTACTATAACACTACATTAATATAGAACCCTTCACATAAAAGAGTCATGAATGACGTACTACCAACGTGCGCCATCTCAAACCAAACGCCACGTAAACATTAACACACTTTATCCCAACGTGAGACCTAGATTCACTCGCTTTAACCGAAAAAAATCCCCTACGGACCCAACCGGCGCAACGATCACTTTTGTGGATAAATATTTCTTTATTCATGTCTGGATGTAGGCTAAAGTTTTCTATACTTCTCCCCAGAGAACCTTGTTTGATCGAGACTAGAAAGTTTATCAAGATTCTTGGAGCTCGTAAGAAAAAAGCGTTACAGGATTTTTGGGAAAAATTCTAGATCTACTTTGTAATGAATGGCCCTTGAAGATAGAAAAAAAAAATGACTTTCTCTTGTTAATTCTGAAGAATTTCGCAAAAAACTAGATTGTCGCCTAGATAACATTTTGTTCCATCAGAGCTTTTTACGACAATTTTTATTATAAATAATTAGAATTTTGTAGTTTTTCTTGGGAGATATAACAGCTCTATCGTAAAAAGTTATATAACGAAGTCGTAGTTTATTTTTAATCTTTCATGAAAAATCTTTACTATCCTAGTATAGTTAAGCTTTTCTCCTATATATAGCTCCAAAGACCACTCATCTGGAATTTCCGCATCAGCCACTCCTTAAAACTTTACTCAACCCTTTTATAAACAGACCGAACAAAAAAAAATGTCAACAATATTAAATACCAACGTGAAACTCCGTATCTGAGCTCCTCGTTTTTTATTAGAAACGCTTCTTATATCATCAACTGAATAAAACACGATGGGTACAAGTACATGGTGACCCTAATACGGATTTATTGCTTCGGAACTCCGGATTTGATTTATATCCAAGAGTGGATTGACTTACAACACATCGATTTTGTGAATTGCATTACAATCGATGAGGAGGATATGATGTATGGAGGAGTATGTTTCAATTTGGACGAAGTATAACTTTGTAGAGTGAATTGTTATGAAGATGATACGGCTGAGTTTCGACGAAGTTTCGTTTAAGTTTTAAAGTAAATTGAATTTGAATGCCTTGGATGTGATGATCAGCATAAATTGCAATCAAAACATGGGATATTAGTAAATACGTGATGGTGAAACGAACAGTGATGTCTTAGAAATCAATTGATAGCCATCAGTGATAGACGGCACGGTTGGCGCAGTGGCTGAGCGATTGACTGCTGCGCTTCGTGTCGCGGGTTCGATTCCCGCACGGAACAAATATTTGTATGGCCTACAGGTAGTTGTTCCGGGTCTGGCTGTTTGTGAATGTGAGCTTAAATGTTTGTAAACGCACTCACGATACAGGAGAAATTCCTAGTGTGGGGCAAAATTTAATAAAAAAAAAAAAAAAAATTATAGCCTAGTGGTGTGACCTTCGGACTGTCAAGTCATAAGTCTCAAGTTCAAACCCAAGACACGCACCACTGATTTTTGAATTCATGTGCATATTGTATAACTATCTATTGCTTCGGTGAAGGAAAACATCGTGAGGAAACCAAACCAACGTACCAACCTACATTCTCGATGGCATGTAAAGCCAAGTCAGTGACCCATGGGCGGCATAAAAACTCTGACACCAGGTTAGGCACTAACCACATGATAAAAAACAGAAGAAGAAATCAATCCAGACAGTTTTGTACTCTGTTTGTCTTTAACAATGTAATAAATAATTACCATCGTAAGGACCCTTTTATTAAATCTCACATCGACAAACTTCTCAATATCTTCCCGAGCATTCGAACAGATAAGCCAATTTTTCCAACATCGTTAGCGTTACACATTACGCGGTAGGATCATACAAACGTATATCTATCCCTTTCTACCCTCATTACCGTGCAGATTTGCAAGATAGCCTCGATGTTCCCGGACAGTGTTTATGAAAGTCCCCAGTGTAATGGTCTCTAAGTAATAAACTGGTCATACACGGGATGATGTGCTAATTGTTGCATGTCCATGTGGTTTTAAATGAACTTAAGTGAGGTGGGTCTGGCGCCAATTTTGGTGTCAACAATAATGGAGAACTTTGAACAGTGATTACTGGTGGAATGGAAACAAACGGTACATTATTGAATTCAACTGAAAGTGACTGCTCGTATTCACAAGTTTTAGTATAATATCACTTGTTAGCAATAACAAAGCGTTATATAGGTAAAGAAGAATTATTCAAACATCACTTCTTACAATATATTATATTCTGTAATACTTCATTACGTTCAATTATCATTTAGTTTAGTGCTATAACAAACAGCTGACAGATTTTTTACACTTGGTCAATTTCTATCTAAATTGCATTTCCTAGTCCTAAGTTCTTTCCAGCAGTTTTTAGTTTGTCAACAAAAACTACAGCAGCCAAGCGGTCCACTCCCGTCTTGCACCACACATCTAACTTCCAACAAAAACTTGATTTATCCTTTTCTTCCCGATCCATCATGGCTGAGATAAGACGAAGTGGGGGCGGGGGGAGGACGGACGAGATATCTCGAACCTTCACTGGAAATTCCCGTCGAATCCGATAGACAGCTATCCTTTTTTTGTTTCCATCCGACAATCTGAATGGAAAGATGCGAGATAGTGAGTGTTCGGTATTGTTCAAATTGTTTGAATTTTTATGTGGCGAAATTTTTTTTTTTCGTCCTTTTGTTTGACAGACAATGCTTCTTGGATTGGTACTGTTTCAGCGATTCTCTGTCCGTGAAAGGAAAAGATAACTTTTCCTGTGATTACATAGAATGAGGTTTTGACAAAGATCTTGGTAAAAGGTTTTTGTGAAGAGCTGTATATCTTATAGGATCCATCATACGAGGAAAATATTGTACCTAACTGAATAAATTACTAAATTACGATACTCATCTGATGAACCTAAATTGAAACGCAACTCTGCAACTGGCTTAATTCAAGAGGAACCTATTACTCATTTGCAAGTATCCCTACCACGCCCCGCATTCGTCGCTTGCGATTAAATGTGTCATCTGATTTCACATCAAAAGTGGCCCTTAATACTAGGGCCCAAAGTCGATAATCGTCTCTGTTTTCCCCGTTTCAAAACTGACAAAAGAACTTTGCAACGAAAATAAAGAAAAAATCGAATAGGGTCATTCGAGGGAAAATAGGCTAACTAGGTTAGAAATTCTTTCAGTACGCCCTCGTGTAGTGGCTCTTAAATCTTCTATACCTACTTATGTCTTCAGCACCACCGTTCGTACATTATCGACCTTTAAAACTAAAGTAGGTACGTTTCCTCGCATTTTTATCTTTGCAGAGTGAGCTGAACGCCAAATTTTAACACTAAGTGCGTTGGCATTATTCCAAGCTTCGGGCGAGCAGTAAGTAATATGTTGGGTTAAAAGGTCACAACTTTGCATAAGTAGTGACAGGTTTGGTACATTATCGCTCTCCAGAATTTATTATAATGATCCATTTTCGTCTGGTTTTCGGTTTTCATATTCTCTGTTTCCTCTCGAACAGTTTGTTTATAAGGCGATCAATCGGTTTTATATTCACGTCGTCTAGCTAGAATTTTGTTGAGTCACGAGGTGTTGTTGCGTGAACATGAATATTAAAAAATCTATGAATATTAAACTTGGTACAGGATGATAATATACCTTTCTTCTTTAACAGCTTTTTATACCTACTATCCGTCAGTGATATGTCGTCATACCGTCAGTACTCTTTTCACACTTATGCCCTAAGTATTAAGATTGAAATATGGTCGACCGTCTGTGAACGCGGTAGTAGGTACATGTAAGCAGACTTTACTAAAATGGCTACACCATCCGTTACCGCCTTGAAAGCTATCATCACTACATTTATTGGTTTCTAGACGCTCATAAAAATAACGTATAGGTATAACATATCTTGTCTGTCTTTCTGTAGGGGGCGACGTATTAGTTCGGTTATGACCCAGGCTAAATTGCTCTTTTGGATAAGTTTGGTGATTATCTGTTATCGTTCTTTCTGTATTGTTGATTAAGTGCTATTTGTTTTGTGGGGGCCTGTTGTGGAATGTATTAATATAATATTAGTATTTGAGGATGATCTTTGTTTTGGTTGATGCTCATAGAATATTGATATAAATATTCGATACAAGACCTTCGATTTCAATTAGATATATGTACCGTAATTTATGGCCTTACAAATCTCACGATTTGCCAACAAGAATGAATATTTCAAGCAAAACCATGATAAGCAAGATACCAACAAAAAAGCAGAAAGTATTCAGAGTCAAATCTATTGTCTATAATGTCGTCTTTAAAATTAAAATGTGTGTGGTTCGTTCCTCAGACAATAATTTGCATGATCCTCATATTTTGACCCGACCAAGATTAAATGTGGATTTGAAAAGAGACTGTAAACTCTTAAGTATAGAGTAGTCGGTTAGGAAACACTAACCTCATTAACTTTTAAAACATTTCTTTTTTAACTTACTTAGAGAAATAAATCTAGTTAAATTTCACGATTCCGACATCTCTAACCTCTGTAATTCTTCTAGCAGGTGTAAGAGACGCAGTGGCGCGCTACCCAGTTCTAGTCTTCGTGCACGGAGAGAGCTATGAGTGGAGTTCTGGCAACCCTTACGACGGCACCGTCCTGGCCTCTCATGCTGGCCTGGTAGTCGTCACTATCAACTACAGGCTCGGGATTTTGGGTAAGTCCATTAACTATTATGATGATATTCCAATCGACTTTTCCATTAAGTCAGTATCTACTTTGTGAGACATGGGATGTTTTTGGTAACAACCGCAGAAATAACTTGGTCGGTTTTGATAAAAACAAAGACGGTTTTGAACCATATGGTTGACTAATATACCATATTTTCTTTTATCTTCGGATGAAATTATTTTGCGTCTTGGATCATGGGCAATACATATTACATTATACTTCAAGAGCTACGTTATGTTAAATTTACTTAATCCAATGAAAATTGTGATTGGAGATAAAATTTTGGGTGTAAGCTGTAAGCGACTCATAATGTGTCGTTAAAATAAAATGTTACTGTAATGTCCGCTTATTTGTCACTTTCAATGTAATTTAAAACTGTCCAGTATATAATGGACAGCCTAATCTGAAGTATTACGTCTATCTAACTTTACTTTTGGTTTTAACATCGAAATATTACGAAACTTATTGGAATAGGCCTACTTATTTTGAAAGGATAACTTTATTGAAAAAATCTTTACTTTGCGCTTAGTTAAGGCACACGTGGCTCTCAAGGTTGACACTATTAAGTGCAGGTTGTGGGTGAAATGTTTGAATAATAAGTAGGGTAGAGGACCTCTCTATGGTAAGTTAAGGGTTGGGTTTGGGTCTAGCAGTAGGACACTTGTGCCCTCTCGTGTTGACCATCGATTAAGACTGAAGTAGGGAGGTAGCTTCAAACTTTTCTTTGGAGGGTATCTATGTAAGCAGGAAATAAATATTGAATCATGTAAAAGTGAAATATTTTCTTTTCTTAAGATGAATATAATTACATCAAAATGATTCACCAACCCGCACTAAGCTCATGTGGTGGTGGTGTGGTGTGGTGGGTTACGCCCCAATCCGTCCCACAGAGAGGAAACATTACTCGCAGCAGTAAAACGTTATAGGCTGAATATTCTTACATTAAAATTACCGTTACAAATAAAACTTCGAGAACCTTAATTGGATAGCTATGTATAAACACCTAGATTCAAAACAAAATGAATTCTTGAAACGGATAAAATTATTTTCATTCCTCGACTTTCTGCAGAGATACGGACGCGCCGCGCCACTCCGTTAATTTGGTTCTTGAATAAGATTGTTACGTCAAAGCTGCCCAACGCCCGAGCTATCCCGAAACTCCCCGAGCAAATACGAAGCTGCAATGTTATTGCATACCAATTTAACCCAAAGAGGCGACTCCTTGAAGAAATTCCTCACTATCAAAACTATCCGGTTGTTAACCCATCTTACTTTAAATGTATTAATTCAGAACAAGATTGGGCAAGTTGCAATTCGTTCATTTCAATTTTAAATGACCAAAACTTAAATTATTTCAAAGTGAAACTTGAATTTCAGTTGTTGAATAATAAATTAATTGTTCTTTAACAGATTGCGTTTGAATTTAATGGAATATTGGATTTAAGATCCCAAAGAGGTTAATTTAGACGACGACAACGGTTTAGGTTAGAAGTACTGCAGGTATATATTATATACTCCATGCCTTGTCGATGTTCCACACATTCGGAAGTAGCGCTTTGCTACATCATTTATTATGCGCACAGCCAAGGAGTCGAATTCCCTGCCTGCGTCGGTGTTCCCAAGCTCATAAGACCCCAATATATTTAAGTCGTGAGTTAATAGGCTTCTTTTGGGTTAGCTTGTTCCATCGTCGACCTCATCTCTGTCCTCAGGACTAGATTGAGGTCAAACGTAAGCCCAATTAAAAAAAAAAAATGTAAATTAAAAATAAAATTATCATTGATTTTTATATCTTTGTGATTATTATTACAATAATAGCAATAAAATCACGATGATTTATTTAACAACAATATGCCATGACTGCTATTACGATAGATAAGTTTAACAGATGGAACATAAATGTATGTGTATGCATCATCTGCCTAGCCTTTTCCCAACTACGTTGGAGTCGGTTTCCAGTCTAACCGAATGCAGCTGAATACCAGTATTTTACATGGAGCGACTGCCTATCTGACCTCCACAACCCAGTTAGTACTGGGTAATACGATACCCCTTGGTAAGACTGGTTGTCAGACTTTTTGGGCCACTGACTACCTAACGAGTGTCAAAGATCTACAAATGACACCCGGGACCAACGGCTTAACGTGCTTTCCGAGGCACGGAGGAAACTCGGTATGTAATGGGTGGTCACCCATCCACAGACCAACCTAGGCAAGCACGGCTTAACCTAAAGATCGATCCGAGCGGCTGTTATTATTTAGCCACGAGCTCCTCATAAATGTAGATTACACAAGTCGGATTTACACACAATACTCAAAACAGAAACTTACAATTTCACTCTCTTTTCCATGCATAAACAACCAGGATTCGCAAACAAAACAAACGCTGCAAAAGCGCTGACACGAAGAAAATGTAAAGCCAACCTGGCCTTTACCTCTGCACCAAAAAACATTCCCCCATATTCAAACGAACATTTATTTAACCCTAAAAATACATACTTACGCAAACTCCACATTTACATTACGTACTTAAGAAAACAAGAGCTCTAGAACGGTCGTTCTATTCACGAAATCATTGTCTCTATAGGATAATATTCCACTTAGCGAGACAATCCCACTTTATTTTAGCATTATTCTGACTTTATTCTCCGTGTGGGCCATCATGGCCGCAGGGAGTTTGATAAGACCCTGTTGTTAAAAGGATATCGCTGGTAAATATAAAGACAATAACCAAGTTGGGTGCTTTGATTGTACTTAAGTATCTCAGCCAATATCTGAGGTAGTTGTGCTAATAGAGAGATAAAGGTTGTATGAGACGAATGTCATTTGTTAGTTCTGTTGTATTGTTGACAAACAAACATAACAAACTTTTCTGGTCCGTCTCCATTATGTTTATTTTTGTCTTTTCCAGGTTGTTCTGACTCTGCCCTGTGTTGATTTTAGGTGAGAAAGAGACAAACTTGTTTAAATACAAGTTTCTTCGGTGATGTACTTGAAATCAAGTACTTGTAGTTTCTAGTTAGCATAAGCATACATAAATCAGCCTATAATGTTCCCACTGCTAGAACACAGGCTTTCTCTCTATGTCTGAAAGTTACGTCGAGCTCGTTTACGTGAATAATTTCACTTACTCACTTATGTGAATGAGGATAACTATTTTAGGGCCTTACTAAAGTTACATACAAAGAACCGTCAACAATGTATTATATTGACATGAGCAATGAGGAAACCAACATGCCTGAGAGATATTTCTCGCCGGCATGTAAAACCAAGTCAGAGGCTCATGGGTGGCATAAAAACTCTCACACCAGGTTAGACACTAACCACACGATAAAGAATAAGAAATATGAGCAATCGAAAAGCATATCAAATGATCTGATAGGCTGAAATATCGATTCTGTTGAAAGTCCTCTGTAGGAATACTTTATATTATTAAATTGATTGTCACTTGTCTAGGTCCTCTAAAGTCTCACAAAATACTTCTAGACCTTTCGTTCACCTCTGCTTTATCTAAAGGTTCTTTGGTCAAAGGTCTCGACCAGCTCATCAAATTATTATTATGTGCCTCTTCTGAAAACTTTCGTCATCAATTTTACCCAGTTAGTACTGGGTAATGGGTATTGTATTACCCAGTTAGTACTGGGTAATACAATACCCACTGGTAATACTGGTTATCAGACTTTTGGGCCACAGACTACCTGTAACGACTGTGAAAAATCTCCAATTGACAGCCGGGCCAAACGGTTAACGTGCTTTCTGAGGTACGATTCATAAAACTTTTGTATAATCCCTTAATTTGAATATATTATTACGCCTTGTCATGCAAACAGGTGCTTGTAAACATTAAGTAATTATAACTTTTGATTTCGTATCCAATTTTTATTGTCAAATTTTTGTTGTATGGTTGAAGTACAATGACACGCAATGTTGTTTATAAGTGGGGGAGTGAATAGGGGTGATGTTACCATCGTGACTTGTAACTTTCTTAATGGGAGAGAATGTTTGGTAAGATAGTGTGAAAAGTGACAATAAATTAATTTCAGGCAATGTAAACCTGAAATCGTTCATTCGCCTTGAGCAAGCGTGGTGATTAATGCTCGTGACTTTTATGTATGTGTAAAGGCAATGGCTTTTGCCCTACAGTGTGACAGATTCCTAGGTACTCTCTTTGGATGCACGTACTGTTATTGAATACAATATTACCGGGTCTAAAATTCACCTTTCTTAATGATAAATAATAATATCGATATCAAAATAGGTTTTAAACTTAAAAAGTGCAGGGAATGTATTTGCGTTTCACCAAAAAGAAGAATATTTTTGTCTCCGTAAAATAAAACGGCAAATATTTTTAATTTAGCGTTTATATGAATAAATAATGAATTCTCCACTTCGGATCAACAATGAATATTAACAGAATTTTATTTTCACGAAAAATTATGCGAATAATTTACACGAAACTTTTCATAAAATTATCTTTTTAAGACTCCGTTAATTGAATCAACACCTCGAAGAGTTAACGTAATATTTATAACAAGATTGCGGCAGAAAATTAAGTCTAGACCTTAAATAAGAGCCTTTAATTTAGTAGTACTTCATTTTCTAATAATGCTAAGAGAAAAACATTGTGAGAATTGTATTTTCTTTAACAAGAGAAAATTTAAAATAAAATAATATAACAAAAATGCCTCTGGGGAAAATGAAGGTAACACACACAAAAGTAATGCAAGTAAATGGAATGGGTAGAAAATATTATTTAACTACGATAAAGGTGCCACGTCATAGCTTATAATGCAAATATAGGGCGTAGTCTCCACAAAGAAACATTCATGTGTTAATGATGACGAAAATATCAAAAACTGACGAAAAGTTGACAGGCCTTGTAGGAATATGAAAAGCTTAGCTCAATTGTATTTTTTTTAATTCTAATTCGTTATTATACACACTTATTACATATTATATAAAATTGATATTATAGCATATGTGCAAAAGCGAATATATATCCGACTAAGTTTTAGTTATGTGACTAGAATTATAATTCACAGGATGGCAATTTAGTTACCTGCATCATTCTAGTAGGTGAGTCTACCCGTCATAAAACGACTTTCCCAAAGAAACACATGCCTCCCTGTATTTTATCTATAATTATTAAAAAGACAATTATCAGATTTACCCTACAGCACCATGACGAACCATGTGGAGAGCTTGCTCTTCTCGTCGTAACTACTTAATTTCAAACAACCTCTACGGTAAAACCATGCATAATGCACTAATGCTTATTCGTGCATTTTTACCTCATTTCACTAATTGATAATAGTCAAGCATTCAGTACACGATAAGCGGTCATCGCGTCCTCGCTCCTTTGTATTACCAAACCTTTGGTCCGGTTAATATATTTAATTTGACTTCATAAGCAGCAGTATCATTTAGCCATTTTCCTAGCTTCTACACAACCTAATTACGTTAAGGGCACAAAGTAAATCTTTGGTATGAGTAGTATTATATTATCTGTGGTATGAGCATTCTCCTTTTCGTATCTATCTCATCCTATAATGTTCCCGCTATGGCGCTGAGACCTCCACTGTGACAAGGAGTGGGCATCCTCCGCGTTATGATCTAATCTAACTTTTACAAAGCTTATGTAAGTTAATCGTAAAATATGTTATTACCCACTCTAGATTTTGCATCCATCCTTGCAGCTGAGCATAAAGGACTTTGAAACGCTTTTCCGCAAGCACCAATATAAACGAAGCCAGCATACCTCATCCGGCATGCTTTTGTAATGGAGAACGGCACAAAAAGGGAACTTGTCACATTGTTGCCGAATTTTCCACTTTATACCGAAATAACTTAGACGGGGTCACACGGAGGAGAGAGGGGGAGGGTAGAAATTAGGGATGACGCGCGGAAAAAGAGCTTTTATTGCCGAGTTTAGGTAAGAATTTGAAAAGTTTGTAACTGATCATTGGTTTACCTTAAAACAATGAACCTACCATACCTTTCTATCTGTATCAGTATATCTGTTCTACTGCAGAACAAGGACCTCTTCCTCACCACGTTTGCATGATAAGTAGATACAGGTATCCTCAAGATGTTTTTTCTTCACCGACAGCAGTGATGTTCACGAAAAACTCAGAAGGTAATCGTTCCTTCATGTGAATTTAAATAGTCACACTGGTTGCTCGGATTTGAACCCACAACTGCGTGCAAGAGAGCCGAGTTCTCTATCAACGCGCCAACACATTTTAAAACAATTAAAATAAGGGTCATGGGGTTTGAGTACGTTACGGTTTTTTTGCGCAAAATCGCCAATCTATTAGTAGTCTTTTCACGTGAACTGAGGAATGCCCGATCTTTTGGCCAAAGTATCCAGCCAGCCTTCTTTTTGAGCAGTTTCCCGATGACAGTGATGTAGATGAATGAAATAGGTTCTTTAAAAGCTTTTTCGTTTTTAGGTTATAGATACATGTACACTTTATTATGAAAGGCAGTTTTTTATGTTGGATCCGGTCATTACTACGGACATAAAATGAATCGCAAACGCGCCAGTGGGCACTGGTGACATGACGCGGCCTACTTATCAGTCTACCCATACCACAGCGTATTTATACAGAGCCTTGATGTTCAGCTCGATACGAGGGCGACATTCAATGTCTGATCGCGGCGGAGTTGAGATGTCTTGGAACTGTACTCGGTTCCTTGTGCCCCGTGTTATTGTATTAAGTTGTAATCTCAAGTAATTCGTTAGTTTTGTTAAAAACAGTGTATCGAACCCAGTGTGTTTACATAGCACGAAACCCATCGTCTGCCCACAATATATTTCCTGATCAAAATAATGTGTATTCGAAATTCTCCGAAAAAGCTAATTGAAATTCCTATCATCATTCTCTTGCCCTTATCCCAATTAATTTGAGGTCGGCGCAGCATGTCTTCTTCTTCCATACTTCTCTATTACTTGTCATCTCATCAGACTCCTCCTTTCATGCCATATCATTCATTAATTGAAATTTCTATCAAACTAATAATTAGGGAATTCCTGGAACAGTCTATTTACAACTAGAAAAGCTATTTGTTTACCTAAGACAAACCCGTACAAACTAATATACTCAACTTGATCTACGAGTACATACAGTGATTTTCAAACTCATCAATATTCAATATTATTCTAAACTAAGCCAATTTTAACCCAAACATCAACCATAATGTATCGTCCCGTGGCCGAAATCTATTTTAACTCGATAAACGCTAACGTGATTGTTTGCGTTTAACTCAAAACGTTATGGTTATCGTTGCTACGTATATTTTATGGCGCAAACGTAATAACAAGACGCAAGTTCACTTTAGTGTTGCAGACTAGAAAGTTTTCGGTTTCGGTTCAATAAAGTTGAAATGTTTATTGGGAATATTTGGGATTTATGAGTTGTGAATAAAGTTTTCGTTATAGGACTGGAACGTTTTTCTTTATTTTTCAGGGTTCCGTTTCAAAATGAAAAAGGAACCCCTCATGGGATCACTTTGTTGTCCGTCTGTCTAACTGTGTGTCAAGACCCTTTTTCTCAGAAACTCGTCGAGTTGAAATTTTATATTAAATACTCGGGTTTACGGACTCTCAGCTGTGAAAAAAAAAGAAGAAAGACAATCAAACTTGTCGCATATTTTAGCATATTTTTCGATTTCACAAGGGAATTTAGATTTCAAAACCTTGACCTAGAACCACGAAATTTGGCAAGAATTCATGTCTTGCAGCACATGTAAAGGAAAAATCTGAAAACTGTAAATATTTCGTTTAATAAGAAAATATCTACAATTTTGTACGGAACTCTTGGTCCAATTCGCACTTGGCCGGATTAAAATCCAAACTTTATTGTGGCGTGATTTTTTACAATGCATATTGTTCCTACTCGTTTGCAGACACCACTACCGCTACGTTCGCGACTTGCGTCTAACGTCATGCGCGTTCGTCACTTGTTTCCTTCGTGTGATTACCGTCACGTCGATAGTCGCATCGCTGGGACTCGTTGCCTGTTCAAAGTCAGTTATTTCATTTGTTTTCTCCACTTCAGCGAAATGAAGGCAAACATGGTATCAATATCCACCCATCAGTTTCCTAGAATATAGACTAATTAGTAGAACTAAAGATTTCTCTGAACTATCACTCGACATTGTTAGCGGTACGTCTTGGCATATTAGAAGTCGAGTGACGTCATTATGTATGTCTAGAAACCAAGATATCGTGTAACTTACATAGGTAACTAGTAGGAACGTGCCTATACTATTATTATGTAGGTATTTCTCTTTAATGACTAGCGCATACATAGTTACTGTTGGTTATTTGGTGTGTTTGTATAGTTTTTTTGCCGGTTCTTCTCCATAGGAAACGATAATTTTTGGAACCGTGCACCTATCATCTAACTTTCCATGTAAGTTTATGTGAAAACTATATAGATACGATTTGGCTTCTTTCCGGATAAAAATATTGTGAAGAAACTTAGGGCCTATTTACCTATTGAAATACTTTTCTCTTCAGTTGCTATGTACCGGGTAAAACGGGGTGTATCGAGATTAAAATGGAGTACTTTATGGTAACATTCATATCAATTCAATGTTAAAATCCCTTTCAAAGTTATGTCGCGATTCACCTCTGCCTTCCTATTCACCCCGTTTGACAGTAACTAATAAAACACTAAAACTAAACTCGTAAATTGACGAATTGTCGCCTCACAATTTGCAGTGGTACTATCAGATTGTATGTTGAACTAAAACCATCAATTTAACTCTAAATATATATCAGCTCAATATGCCCATTTCATTGAATGACTATAGTATTATTTAGGTACGTGGTACAAATATTGCAAAATCGGTAAAAAGTAACCGAAGTGCTTATTACAATTTCCATTTACACTGAATTTAAGAAAGGCCAATTAATATTTCATAGAATTCAGAATATAAATTGGCATGAATTATAAATTCAGCAAACAAATACGTGTTGTGTACCGTTTCACGTTTAATATTCAAATATTTTAATAGAGTAAACGTTCGTGCTTCACTGTATGAATCAACATGTCCGTTTTTTTGTGAAAAATAACGCAAATTTATGAAAACGAATCTGAGGCCCAAATCGAAGAATCGTCGATTTACACCGTAGTCTTTGATGTTGATTGTTATGGTTGGTATTGAAAGATTTGATAATCCCTTAAACGATTGGTTATCCGATGGCGTGCCACTGACAAGTCAAAAGTCTAACATATGAAAAAAAAAAAACAAAAAAAAAATCTAATAATTGTCCTACTATTATGAATGAGAAAGGTTGGATGGATGGATGTTTGTTACTCAATCACGCCAGAACGGCAGAACGAATGCGGATGAAATTTGACACAAAGATGGATTATAATTCTGAAATAGCACATAGACTTTTTTTTTTCTCACACATACAAATGGATATTTCAACACGTTCGAAGTCGCGGGCAACAGCTAGTATTCTATATGTTAACATTTCTTTAGACCTTGATTGACACGCCCGCGCCATTCTGTATTAATAGCTTTTTTACAAGCTTTGAACAATCTATCTTCATTTGTTTATTTAACACTTCAATCACAAAGTAAAGAGGCGGACTTAATGCTATAGGCGTTTTCTACCCGTCAACATTTGAGTGATGCAGAGACAAACAGTGGTAGGTGTATATATCTGAAAATAAATTTAATTTAATGCTAAGCTAAACTATACACGGCTATACACGACTTCATTCGATATATAGAACTTCATTCGCATTTACAATTTCAATACAACACTCTCAAGCAACCATAATGAATTAAAGAGACCACGAGTTGTACGCACGACGGCTAATCAAGCTATACATAACCAGTTTATGCGGATCTCTTATTGTAGGGGAAATCTATACAAAGCGAGGCCATGATAATACTGGAAATACATACTTTGATGCGCCGCTGTGTGTACGTTTTGCCACAGAGAACAATCATTGAAAATAATAAACTTGGCTCCCTGAACTGATGAATTCCGACATGAAAACTATTGGAATCGAACTTTTGTTAAAATGTATTTTAAACCAAATATTGCCTATGATATTAAACATGATTATACTATTTGACCTTAAAGAAGTCTAAAACTGTAATAATTCTAACCAAGTCTTGGTATTATTAAATCCAGGCCTTCTTTATACCAAAATAATATCTTCAAGTCTGTTCATAATAAACCATTCACACAAAATATCTATAAATAGCTCTCAAAACTCTCAAACCAAACTAAAGCTCACAGAAATGTTCCCAGTTTTCACAAACGGACAACTTGACAGTTCAGACGGATCGATAAGCTGGGAATGAACTCATTTATTTCAATAAATACTTGGGCATCTCCGAGCGTTTGTTACTGAAGTGTGTAAACAAAGACTAATTTGTAGAGGCGAGTAATTACTTGCTAGTTTTGTACTGTCCCGTCCGTTGGAGCACTTGTAGTTAGGGTGACCATTCATTCAACCGGATTTGTCCAGTTTTGGAGCACCCGTTCGGACTTCGTTTGACCTTGTAGTTTGTCCGGACTTGTTGACGTCGTGTATTTTCTTTAGACATAAAAACACACATGACATGATGCCTGTTATCCCTGAAGGTTAAGCTGAGGTTTATCTAATAGTACACCCATATTTTGTCAGTTATGCTAAAGGCCCATGTAATAGCGGGTGAACCTAATGCCACCAACCGGCTTCGAATCCAGAATCCGTAGCTGCTACTGAGAAATTTCTGACGGAAAAAAAAAAATCCATTAATACTTTGTCGACCTGGAGATCGAACCTACTACCTTATGCTCAGCAGTCCACTAGACCAACGAGGCATAAAAATTAATAAGGAAAAAAGAAAGATTCAAAAATGTCCAAACTATTTTCCGACTTTTTGTCGGGAGTTTTAAATTTTGATATCTTATATATCCTTTTGTAGTGACGTTGAATTGGACATAACTGTAATGTTTAGTATCTGTAGCGAGTTGAGATGAGAAATAGTACACGGCGTTTGTGAAGACGTCGTTTAAGTATTACAGTCCTATTACAATTATTCCATCCGTGAAAGCGGCTACCTAATATATACCTTATTGTAACGAAAATAAATGTCAATTTAACAGTGACCTTACTGTTTCGAAAAATGTAGATCACTGTGATATTGACAGTGATGTAAAATCAAACGTTAAATAAATATGAATAGACTGTACCTGCAACTGCTTTCTAAATTACTATTCAGTGACAATATGTATTGTTTTAATATTTTTATACGCAAACCCTGCGTAGGGAACTACAGCTGTTTTGACATGGAAAGAAAAATTCTAGTGCGAGCAGGGTTTGAACCTGCGACCTTCCGATTCAGTACACCGGACGTCTTAACCAATTAGACCATCGCACCCTACTGTTGTATTTTTCGTTCTATTAATAACGTCTTACGGTGACGTTAGCGCCATCTATTTAAGAAAGTATCAGAAGTAAGTATCGGAAGGTCGCAGGTTATATTCCATTCCAATTTACTCTAACTATCTCCTCTGTCAATTAATTTGATCGGCTCACATACATATTTATTTCGTTGCTAGGTACGAAATAAAACGATTAGTCGCTCATTATGACAAAAATGTGTAAGTTAACAGCAATTTCTTCTACAAAAGCGAAAAGAAAAATAATATTAAACAATTAAGTATAACTAAGTTACGAAATGAAAGTTTAACAAAAGCCTCTTAAATGTTTCCTTGTTGCGCTCAGATTTCTGCCCTCTTAAATGCCAAACAAAGTAATGACTACCCACATTTTAATTAGAAGAAACAAATTCTTTTGAGTAATTAATTTTAATAATTCTTATTTTACTTGTAAACAAGCATTACGGAGAATGAAATGATTTTTCTTTTCGTGAATTAAGTAATTAGAAGAAAATTGTAAGAAAAGAATTTCATATATTTTCCCAATTGTGCATCATTGTCGTCATGACCAAGGTCCTAAGCGATTAAGTTTTAACTTGCATTCTGAGTCACACAAAAAAGATAGCTTTTAAATACATGTAAGCGCGCACACACACACAGTCACATTTTTCACACACACGTTTACATGACAGTGTCAGAATATATTAGAGGTAAACTAAGAAAATATGGTCATAATCATCAAAGCGATATAAGCTGACAAAAGAAAGCACTTTCCTTTTCTAAAATGCCAAAAAACAACAATATTTTTCGGTTGTTATTTTTTTCTGTTAATCCACTGGTGACAGATTTCCCCATAATAATAAACATAGCAAACTAGGTGTAATTAAAAAATCCGTAAACCACTTAAAACCCAACTTGGTGAGAATCTAGTTAAGTATTTCAAATATTTCAGTATCTATGTTCAAAGTTCATAGCACTTTCATAAACTTTTTTTGCGCAAAAAGTAATATTTTTCGAACCGATGTTTTAAAAAACACGATAGACAAAATTCAATCAGTTTATGTGACGATAGCACAGCGTAAAAGATTTTCACTAAAAATATTTGCGCAAAATGATTTTTCCGAAATATTTTCCACGTATTTGTAACATTATTGAATTACGTTACAAATTCGATATAACACAATCTTTTTTGAAATAGATATTATACTATTAGGTCTATTTAATTCAAACTTTGATGTAAAAGGTTACGCCTAATTTTGGTAGATTCAAATTCAGGCATTTATATAGCAATTTTGTCTTGTAACATGAGCTGTTCATAAGCCAGTCTCAGTTGACCAAATTAAAGCGATACTCTAGAATAAAATTAATGTACTCAAAATTTGTATTCTGTATTGTCTTCTTTAGTGTTAATATTTTTTAGGTTTATTTTAGTAGAAACATCAAATTCAAATATGTCATCGGAAATATCTTTAATGGGACTGGCCTTTGTGTCAAAAATTCATTACTATAATTAGCACAAAAATTTTCACAGGCAGATGTGAAAATGCTGGGAGGGTTCGCGCTTGAAGGACATACTCTGATCTAGTGATGTTCTTAAAAAGGTCAAGTACGTAGCACTCACAGCCGGCGTGTATGACCAGTCGTATGAAAGATTGAAAAGGGATGGATCGTATAGGGTGGTGTTCTGTAAATTCTGCCTACCTACATGGTAAAAAGGCGTGCGCTTGAGTGTGCATGAAGATAAGTTTTTACTTCAAGTTTTTACCCATAATTCGACTGAAAACGCAGTCAGGAGCAAAACATCACCCAGAAGTCCAGATGAATCTAATCACAATTTTCTTCGCAGGTTTCCTGAACCCTCGATCAGACGAGTACCCTCGTTCCCCAGCCAACTACGGGCTCATGGACCAGATAGCAGCCCTGCACTGGATAAAGGAGAACGTGGCAGTCTTCGGAGGTGACCCCACGAATGTGACCCTTATGGGGCATGGCACTGGAGCTGCTTGCGTGCACTTCTTGCTTACTTCCCTGGCTGTGCCAGAAGGTAAGTCTTTTTATGTTTAAAAACACGGAGTGAGGAACTTCGGTGTGGAACTACTACCACGAATTCAGCACAATGATTCGTGACGACCCGGCTATCCTTTTTCGTTGATTATGGAAAAAAAAAATAAACAATTAAATATTCATCAAAATTATGTGCTGAGTTCGTGGTATACTTAACACCATGTATGATTCGTGTTTGACATAGTGTTACCGGATTGAAAGCGATGATGTGATTGGCGATGGTGCAAATTATCTATTCACTGAACTTAAAGCCTCGCAGGTTATAGATATACCAACATTTCGTCAGTTACGTACATTGTAACAAGAGGCGACGAGTATTATTTTAGTGATTGAGATATTCTAATCTATCGGTACTACAAAAAGTATTACAGCAACATATTAGTATGAAAAGAGATACAGCGCCATCTATGACAATATATGAGATACCGCGGCCCTGGAACACAAAGGGCAAAGAAGAAACATGGATGGGTTTTAGTCAGTATAAGTGTCACACTCCCTTCCTCTCCACCCAGAGCGGGATGATTTCTTTGGTTGATGTCCTATGACACAAATGAAGAACTAACATCAAAATTCTAAATCGCGCAGTTAAAGTTATCCGCGACTTACGACTATATAGAAAAACCCGACAACAATTGTCGGGCAGTAGCCTGCCAGACACGACACCCGTCTGGTCAGAGGATCCCCCTTTTCTATGAGAAATGAAGAACTACACCCGCTTCTTCATACTCCTACACAGGAGGAACAGGAAGAATATAAATACCAATTCCATGAACCAACTATAATACCAATTCGCATTTCCAAACAATTCCAACGGCGATGAAGCAAAATGCAAAAATAAATAAAACTCATTTTGAAAACGACGAAGAATCTACAATACTCGAGTAGAATACTGGTTTTAATTACAAAAGCAAACTAAGCGAACAATAAACCATGGAATGATGTTGTTCCATGCCGGCCAGTTCGCTACGTGCGAAGTATAAAACCGAGCATAAATGAAGAGATTGTTCCTGTATTGAATTTTCCTAAAAGAAATTAAGTTTTATTGTTTTGTCGGTTTTTAGAGTTCAGTTCGCCATACTAAGCAATATATCTTCTGTCTTTTGTACCTAGTCTTTGATAAGTTATTGTTGTTTTTCACCCGGTTAGACTGGATTCTTGGAATGATTATAGTCAAAAAGGTCACGATTGATGAGTACGGTTAGTTTTTCGTAACAATTGGCTCAAGGAAACTCATAATTATGCATAACTCTAAACAATGCAACTTACTAAAACGATTTCTACGATTGTGTTTCCTTCAGGTTTATCAGTTATTGTAAAACTCCTGACAAAATGACTGAAATTTTCAGGGCTACTGTTTTGCATAAAAAAATCCCAATAATTCAAATAGTCCGGACAAATGGGAAAACAAATGGGGTCGGAATACTGGGGCGGAGGGGATTGGCAAAAAACGTGGATATTTTCTGTCAAATCCGGACGGATAACCCTAGTCCCGAGTTTGAGCTACACACATTTATGAATCAGGAAAATGCCAAACAATAAT
This sequence comes from Noctua janthe, assembly GCA_910589295.1. NCBI lineage: Eukaryota > Metazoa > Arthropoda > Insecta > Lepidoptera > Noctuidae > Noctua > Noctua janthe. The sequence continues at coordinate 1,230,464 of OU342556.1, read as the reverse complement.
ATTATAGTTTAAAAAACTAAAATACACGCTTTTGTGATGTCATTTAATTAATCCTATTCTTCTCAGCAAACCCTTTCATTTTATACCCACGTCATTGGAATTCATAGGTCAGATAGGCAGTCGCTCCATGTAAAGTACTGGTATTCAGCTGCATCCGGTTCGACTGGAATCCGACCCCAACATAGTTGGGAAAAGGCTAGGCAGATGATGATGTCATTGGAATTCATAAGAAAGAACTAGTACGCTATCTTTGGGAGTCCGCCATATTGGATTACGAATGACGTCAATTACCGACCGCTTTAATGAGTCCTCCGAATTCCCCCATTAAAGGCACATTAAGCGTCCACAAAGTCCTATCAATATCCCACAGGTTATTTGCTTTAAAATAACAATAATCCACGTAGGTATGACGATACTAATTGAACCAATACGTGATCAACTTTCAGAATATTCCATTTAAATTGATACCTTCGCGAGGACTCATTTAAGCTGTCGGTCTGAAGCTAACCATGAATGATCGTCCAAAATAAACAAAATTTCAGCTCAATCGAAAAAAAGGGAAGTGTGTCAATTTTAAGTTCTTAGATTTTATTTCATATGTAGTTAGTTACAGGTGAAGCTAATAAAAGCGTGTCAACAAGTAAATCACAATACCATTAATATTTCAAAATACATTCAAATATTCCAACCAATAATTTTACAATATCCCGTTAAATATTTCAAAACTTCACAAAATATTCTGTATTGCACGTAATATATTGCGACCTAGCAAATCTTCAAGTTGGAATTGAATAAGGGTGCAATGCTGATAGGAAATATTTCCAAGGTATAATAAAACGAAGCGTGTCTTCTTTCAATCCTCACGAATGGATGGGACTTGTGTGTTTAACTTTATAGGCCATCTGGGGTTCTAGCTTGAATTACTGAGCTATATTTGAAGTTGAACTGCTAGTTTTTGCAAGCAGTATTTTTTGGGCTACGGTAGGAGAAGTGTCGAAAATGTGGTGGCCTATTGTTAGCCCCCACAACTTACGGTTTGCAGTTTGTGGGTTCGAACCAACGCAGGCACTTTGCTTAGTGCTATTAATTTCATCACCCCTGCTATCAAATCGGTGAACGAAAACATCGCAAAGAAACTGGCAATCCGAGAACCAAAACTTTGATGTTATGCGCCATCCACTACTCGTTCTGGGCCATGGTAGATCACATCACATTCCATCACATGGAGTGAAAGCTTGTGTCCCAGTAGTGGTAACATTGTACGCTGATTTTGTTATGTGCTACGCTTTAACAATATTTAAAGTGTACGAAAACCGCATGTGACCCAGCAGAATACATTTTTTAAAACACACATGCCAAAACCTTAAACAGTCCTGCACATATATCAATGTCAGTACTTAAAAAATATAGTTTTCGATCACGGCAGACGGCAGGCTGCCCATCACCTTATACATCTAGACATGTTTTAACAAAGAGATGCATGAATATCTGAATAAGCAAATGAATTCAGTCCACGCTCGACTTTCATATGAAATTCAATGAAAAATAAATATCGCTTTTGAAATAAAACCTTTTCAACCCTTAACTGATCGGTAGTACGAAGGCTATTGTGAGAATTATACGATAAAAGGTATTTCAATTACTTTTTGTGTTTTCTCTATATATAGGGTGGGTCGTTTACTGTGGTCCAAAAATATATTGAAGGTTGGGGGAACTCTCGCCAAAGGGTTTTGTAAATACCCCTATGTAGATTTTGGTTACCTGTTACCCTTACCTAAGTATAGTTTAAGAGAGTACTTAGCTGAAAGATTTTGATTGGCAGTAATCGTTCCAAGTAGTCACATATTTTGGCAGTCATTAAATCTTTCTTCGAAAAGGTAATTCTATCTAATGGTATTTAGCTTATGGCAGTTGGGTCTTGGTGCCCATAGTTCGTTGCTTACATTTGAATAAATAAATAAAACGAGTGTGGTGAACCCTTCGCTTTTTGTTTGATTGTGGTTATTTTTAGGTCAGTTTTAGATCGGCAATTGGAAGTCTAATACTGAAATAAATAAGTAATAATTCGACCTCTTTTGATTAGTGATTCAATCGTGTGTAAAAAGGTCTCCTTTATTATTCATCCCTTGAACTAAATTCAGCCTTTAGAAGTGTAAAAATAAACAACCTTCAAAGAGTACAGGGTATATTGGAATGTAATATAGGTTTTATTTGCCTACTGTTTCCGGGTATTATTCAGGCGCGTGTGTGTAGTGAATGGCCTTTGGTCTCATAGTCACATTAACTGTGACTGTGTAGCGCGAGGACCTGGATTATAATCCTAGGTCGGGCAAAACGTTTTTAGGTATTTTTCTTGATAATTTTCTCAGTAGTATCCCCGAGTTTTTAAGGAGGTGCTGTGACACCGCTGTGCTTTTAAAATCACGCTAAGCCATTAGTCCTAAGCCTGGGGGTCTATATCTCTAAGTCCGTTCACGATGTAACGGGCCTGTCCGAACGTAGCTCGAAACTTCGAAATGAACCCTACTCACTATTATTTTCGGATAAGTTAAAAAGTTAAGTAAGTATAAGTAGTAAAAATCATCATAAAAAGTTTTAAAAATCATTGGATGTAGGGGCACTTGCCCAATAGAGTTGTCATTTATTATCAGTCCGTAAGTGTTTCGGGCGTTTTCTACTCCATATAGGAGGAAACGCCCGAAACCTGCGTAACGTATTGTCGTTCCATCGGACTATAAGCGTAAAGGAACAGAAATCGCACATTTCACACACTTGTGCATAATATTATCTCCTGAGTTCGTTGACATAAAAAGTGCCGCGACCGAAGTTCAGTCGTGAGCATAATAACAATTTTTTTTTTTTTTAAAAGATTGTTTTTGTCACCGTTATTCATCCATAGTAATATTATTTAATATGTCTCGTACGTGCTGTACCTACTTGTCATGGTATAAAGCTTATAACCATTATTATGTATTAACGAGTTTAAGACATAACTTAATTTACGGGTTATGTTTAAAGCATAATTTTAAATCTTTTCTCAGAAACATCCTCGTGAACGTAACATTAACTATTTTTCTTAATCCAACCGCACATTAACTTTGCACTACTATTAATGTCCAAACATCATTAGTATCCCACATTCAAGCCAGCTCCATAATAAGCAAGCAAACCAAACAAACTGAAACAAAATTAACCAAAACTCTATTCAAAACTAGTCTTTATTCCGTCCACATAAGTAACCCGTAAGTTTATTTTAGTTTTGCTGATAAACATAGTAGAATGAAATTAGCGGATGCTTATTCAAAAGTAGTCTGTATTCCGTTGGGGTAAGGTGCAGTGGATTTTATTTTAGTTTTGCAAAGTTTGAGCCCCCAAATTGTTTTGCTCCCTTCATCAGGTATGCTGCGAGGGGCGCTTGGAGCGAACTGAACGCGAAATTACTTCCTTACAAGCTGTGGCCTCGAAATTGGCGGTTAGCTGGAATTTATTGGCTTAAAAAGTTCATAAAAAAGTGTTAATCTGCAACAATAACTCTTGAAGTTCGAAGCTGAGAGTAGACCAGTCAGACCGTTAGAGTACGTACAGAGGTGGGTGTTGAAGGAGCCAAGGGTGTGCTAGAGACACAAACAAGGATCGTCATTAGTGAAGGCTTATAGGTTCCAACAAATCCATGGTAACCAATCTTAAATAATATTAGTAGCCTATGCCCGCGGCTTCGTCCACGTTGAATTCGGTAATTGTCCGTCCGTCGGGATCGCTCTACCGGGATAAAATGTATCGTTTTTTTTAAATGTATAAGAAAAAAAGCAAAAATATTTATTTGTCGCAGGGATATGACGTGCATCATACAAAATGACAAAAAAAATAACAATAAACTATAAATTCAACAGGACGGAACAAAAAAAGAAAAAAGTTAACAGCTTGCACGTCGTGACTGCGACAAGCAGGTTACCACTCAGCATGATGCTGATGTGGTATAGTTTTCATGATCATGACAAATATCACACTTGCCACATCATCATCTGCCTAGCCTTTTCTCAACTATATTGGGGATGACTTCCAATCCAACCGGATGCAGCTGAATACATATTTTAAATAGAGCAGCTGCCTCTCTGACCTCCACAACCCAGTTAGTACTGGGTAATACGATACCCCTTGGTAAGACTGGTTGTCAGACTTTCGGGCCACTGACTATTTGTAACGACTGTCATAGACTACAAATGACAGCCGGGACCAACAGCCTAAGGTGGTGTCCGAGGCACAGAGGAAACTCGGTATGTAATGGGTGGTCACCCATCCACGGACCAACCAGGCAAGCGCAGCTTAACCTGGAGATCGCCCCGAGCGGGTGTTATTATTTAACCACGAGCTTCTCAAAATACAAAAATATTTATTTACACACACGTGTCATGTTTAATATTTAAGGGAGCATTGTTTATGTCTGCTAAGAATTTGCGAGTGTTTTGTAATTGTAATTTGCGTAGAACATTTCAGTATGAAGACAATTATTGTATTTTAAGAAGTAACGTGTACAAGAGCTCGGTTTTTGGAAATAAGATACCTACCCATGCTTAATATTTACACACGTCAACACGTCACAATTGTCAAGTTTCACTAGTAAGTTCAATTCCATTTGGATAAGGCACGCGCTACTTCTAAAGCCCCATGGCCACATCCCACCAGACGCGATAATATGCAGCAGCGATTTACCGGCGATATACCGAACGTTATCCGTGACACGTAATCTGGAGGTAACGCATTTATGAGAGGGAGCGGAGTTTTAACACAGCCAGAATTTTGTTTAACACTGAAATAGGAACGAGATTTTTTTGATATGTTTTGTTACTTCCTAGTACATAATACTTTGATCGATAGATGAGCTTGCATTATGTTCGAACCCAGACAAGCGCAATACTTTGTGTAACTTTTTTTGTTACCACCTGCTGTCAAAATGGTGAAGGAATACATGGTGACAAAACCAGCAAGTCCTAGAACCAAAAATCGGGCCCGCTTGATGTATTACAGCCCACTCCTTATAATAGACAATAGTTTTTTGTACCAGCAGTGGGAATATTATAGGTACACGCTTGTGCTAATCGTAAATTGGATGTGGAGCTTGTGTCGTAAACGAGGTTTCACACTTGTATGAACAGTATTAGATAGCAGTTCTCAGCTATTTTGTTAGCTTTTCCTGCATTGTTCCGTGTAGTTTATACGGAGTTGTTGAATGTTTGTAATAATTTCTCTTTGCCCTAAAACATTCAATGGGACCGTAACACTCCAAAAGCTGCAGTCAAAACGACCTACGCTGATACCGACATCGTCGAAGTGATGTTGAAGTTTTGGAAACAACAAAATTTGAAGTGCTGTCGTGCCAGCGACACGCAGTGGTAGAGGAATACAAAGTTATACAACTGTTTAACAGTGTAAAACAATCTGCCGATAATGTACACGTATCTATAGGTCTTTAGGCGTAATTTGTGATGAATCTTCAAATTGATGTGGAGTGTCATAAAAATTAAAAAATAAATATTCTACATTCAGTGGTATCCAAGATTTAACTTAATCCGATTACGCGGGCTCTGATACAATATGAGGAAGAATTTTAACTAGGTATAAGGTTATGGGGGAATACCATGGTTTATGGGGGACCGTTCTGTTTCCGTAATAGGGTGAAGAGGGTTCGTTCATGTTGCTGAAACTTTATGATGTCTGCTCACCATAAAGACATACATTTTGTGATTTTGTACCCATCTTACATTACGAAGGTTAGGGATAAAATGAAATACGAGTGTTTACTGACTTGTAGGTATTATAGTTTTAAGAACTCACATGTCATGTTCCTTTCACATCAATCATTATCATCATCTTTTCAAAACATTTACGTTACAATTTAGTAACTCACAATCAGAATATAATGATGATATTAAATAAATACAAAGAGTCCAAACTGCGAGAAACCTTATAATAATTACTGTGTCTACTAATACTAGTCATTAGTAGATATAATAATTTATAAGGTATCTTATATTTTTGGGGTTTTTGGACTCGTATACGCGTAGCTTGGGAGCTGGACGGTGCTTGTCCTGTACAAAAGTTGAAAATGGTTGACGAAACGGGACTCAGTGTTTGAAGATTAAAATAGTTACGGGCACTTTTTTCATTTGTTTTGCATGTCTTCTGTTTAGTTGGCGAATTGGGAAAGTTACCAAACAGGATGTAGCCCCATGTTTGGACGTCTGTAGGTATGATTTTTTTCTGAATAAATTTTTTGTAGAGTACAAAAAGTTCATTCATCACATTGCTGTCCTATTTGACCCAAAAGATGACTGTTAGAGAATGCATTTGTGGCATTAAGACCGCCTATGTACTACTCTTTTACATGGAGTTAAATGAATAAATAAAAATTCACTAGTCGGCTCCGATAAGCAAATTGATAACCGAAGCCCATTGATAAAATTATTAGAAATCCCATCGGCAAATAACGAGCAGGCATCCTTCTATCCTTCTTCCGTACGGCGCCTATCTGACCCAAAAGTCTGACCCAGTTAGTACTGGTTGTCAGACTTTTGGGGCCACTGAGGTCACCTGTGAAGACTGTCAAAGATTTACAAATGACAGCCGATACCAACAGCTTAAAGTGCTTTCCGACGCACGGAGAAAACTCAGTATGTAATCGATGGTCACCCATCAACGGACCAATATAGGCAAGTGCTGCTTAACCTTATAGATCAACCCGAGCGGCGGTTACTATGTAATCGTTCCAACTATGTACAGTATTTTTTTCGTTTAAAATAGCTAATAATAGTTAATACTAGCACAATCTTTCATAACCAAAATTAGCTAGAGGAACGTTGAAATTAACTCAAGGACCATAGAAGTTGTAGAGGCTCACTTATGTTTCAGAAAGTGTCATTCATTTAGTTAAGTGTATAACTTAAAACCCTCGAGTGAATGTCACTGTTAAGAGGAAAAGTTACCGATGAGGCAGATAAGTTGGCACTTGTCGATAACTTAATTATAACTTGTGAGGAAGTTTTGTTCCCGTGGCAATTTCGTTTTGTTTACTGATGTTCTTATTGTTGTTCCATACTTTTGTGTTGGAACTAATGCTGATTTCTAGCAGTTTTCGATTCAGAAAAAATATGTGTGTGTGCTTATATCGATAACGTATAGAATTGATAAAAAAATCACTAATTAATTACCTAGCTAAAAATTCTTAAAAACCTAGGTAATTGGAATTAATTTGGTATTGAGATAGTTTATAAATCTGGAATAACACAGGCTTTTTTTCTCACACATACACATCACAATTTCCACGTAAAACATAATTTAATTCTACTAATATAAATGCGAAAGTATGCGAGAATGTATTTGTATGTATATCAGAATGTCTGGATGTTACTCTTTCTCGCAAAAACTACTGAACGGATTTGGATGAAATTTTGCACGCAGATAGTTTATAACCTGGATAATTTTTATCCCAGCAGTATGATCCCGTGGGACAATTATCGAACCCCACGCGGGCAAAGCCACAGGCATTTGGTAGTCAAACATAAATTAAGATCACAAAACCATTTTGATTTACGAATACTGCATTCGTCATTTTATTACAAAGTCTTAAATCTACCATCTGATGGTTAAGTGATAAATATTCTACAGCAAAAAATAACCTAACCCACCCTACATCGGTTTTGGTGAAAAATATAAAATCATAAGGAAAATCGTAACGTAGATAGCCATGGTTACGAACGGGTAAGGAATAAATTTCCGAAAAGAACAATGAAAAAGTCGCCGGACGTAAACTATGGCGTGCAAGTGAATTATGGCCTCTTCAAGAGGAAAAGTGTAAATGTGAAATAAAACAGAAATCGATGGCATACATGGAGGCAACTGAAAATATGTTACTAGTAAAGTAACCGTTAGTGAACTTGATTTCAAGTTTCATACAATTCAACTTGCAATGATATTACATAAAATAACACACATAACATAACGCCTGTATTTCCCGACAGGGTTAGTCAGATGTCTTCTAATTACACTCACATTTCGGCAGTTATGTTTTAGTCCCATGTAGAGGGAGCAAGCCTATTGCCATCAATCTGGCACTAATCCAAACGCCGAGCTACTACTGAAATTTCCTAATGGAAAAACCTAATAACACTTTGCCCGACCTGGGAATCAAACGCAGTACTGCATATTATTACTGTTACATAAGTGTGCAATGAGCTGCTATTAATAACAAGACTTGAGACCGCTCCGCTAGGGAGTGTCAGCAAGACCTTTATTCAATAAAAGCAAATAAAAAACAACCACATTTGTTTCTTTTCTGTTGTTGTGATAAGTTTGACCACCTAAACTACCTTAAGAGTAAAACTGTTCTTCTTCTTTATCCTCTGGTTAGTGCCTAACCTGGTGTCAAAGTTTTAATGACGCCCATGGGCCTCTGAATTAGGTTTACATGTCGTCAAGAAATATCATGGCATGCTGATTTCGTCACGTTGTTTTACTTCACCGAAGCAAGTAATAATTATACAATACGTGCATAAATCCGAAAAATCAGAGGTTCGTGCCTTGGGTTCGAACTCGAGACCTATGACTTGGCACACCACTTGGCCATCACTGCTATATCTGAAAAGTAAACTGTTCTATAAATTCTCTATTTCTGTGGTATTCTGCACCGGAGAATATCAATTTACTCCATAGTATTACATTCAAAGTCGTCAAGATATTGAGCCGACATTGCGTATCGGAATGCTTGATTACGGAATTATTTTGCTTCAATAGATAACTTTGTCGAATCTAAAGCCGTTGAGAATGTATCTATGGACCTCAGCCCTCGAGCCTGAGACAGATTCATTTACAATTTTCATCGCTATCCCTGTCCAGATTTGTAATAACACTACATTTGAGATTTTAAAGTATCGATGGCAAGTTTAGCCCAAAACTCAGACACGCGAACTCCGCTCACTGATGCAGTGAGTAGGTCTTCAGGAGCGCAGGTGATGCGGTGCAAGATGGATGGTGGGCCATTGTCTGTGGAATGAGAGAATGAGAGATGATTAATCCTTCATTAGGTCCCTTGCTACTATCTCAAATTCAAAGTTTCATAACAGTTGATTTAATGATAAGGCATAAAAATATACAGACGGACAATGTTATTATAAAAACTCTTTATACTCCAATCTCCGTTCCTAATAAACCAAGCTCGGAGACACAAAACATTCCCCAGCAATACATTACATGAAAACATGAAGAAAAATACATTTCATTCGGTACACTCCCTGCGAAAATAAGCAACCGCTCCAATTCAACGTATGCAACGTTCAAGTCCATGCAATTTCCACTGAATAGGGTTAACATTCATCTTATTTTACGGGCATCGACCTACATTGGAGCTTGAGAAATGTGGAAATACGGCTATTTTGAACTAGCCGGCACCCATTGTTCGTGGATCGAATTCAGAAGCTTGAATGATGACTATCCTTTTTGTTTGAAACGTAATGTTCGTAGTGTGAAAGTAGATGAAATAGACTAAGAATAGGGTTGAATCGTTTCTACATCACTAGATACTGGACTTTATTGTGTGGGAACTGGTGGCCTACCACGACCTCTTAAAGCAGGAGTAATTCCAGTGTGGAAAAGAGATGGCGCTAGATGTCCTGTATCTTTCTCTTTATATATATAGCTCTGTTTTTTTCCCACACTGGAATTTCTCGTGACGTCATAGTAACCCCCCTGTATTGAAATAGTATCGCCGACACCAAATTCGTGCTCACTACATATTCAGCCTAGACAAATGCCAAAGCTTTTCAAATTTCAACAGCACTTCTGAACAGAATTGCGACAATCCCAAACTTTTCCAACATCATTATCGCTGATATAATGTCACTTAGTGTCCTCAGATATATTTCGAATTAGAGGTACCAAGGATGAATGTAAATAAAACTGTCTGAAAGAGTCTTTTCGCTATTCGTAATATACGTACTGGCCTTATACATAAACTCACGCCTTTACCTCTTGGGGCTAGGCAGCAACCACACGCCACCTGCTACGATCCTTACATACTCCTTGTGCCTCGTCCACGTTCATACATCTGGTCATACACGCACGCCGGTTGCGAGTACTATGCACGCATGACCTGTTTGAAGAAATTCTCTAATAAGGTCAGTGTATGTCCTTCTAGGGCGTCCCCTCCCGACGTTGCGACTTACACTGCCTTGTAAATACCTTTTGTTGGTCGCCTTTCACTCATCCTGGCGTGTTGTGTAATAATTTTCCCCGTACTTTTTATTTATATTTCCATGATTTACCTTCAGAAAATCTAAATTGGTCATTTGGGTAACCTGGGGTTATTCCGCATATTAGCTCAGTAATAGTACAGCTTCTTACAGCAGCACAAATAGTTAACATTCCACCATTCCTATAACCGCACTTGTGCATCTTCAAAACCCACTTTTTAATCAAATCTTAATACTCTCCAAGGAATATTACATCTTGAGAGCGAAGCAGCTCAAAGATATTCAGACCTGTTCTTATTTTGCCTCGTTGCCTCGGAGCAGCAACGGTAATATGCGTTTATTTTTAAGTCTATTACAAGAGCTGTGCTTGAAAATCTGCCTTAAGAATCTGCTCCACGGAGTCTAAGCGTGGCTGTTACATTATTATAAGTACTTGTTATATAGCTGAAGTTGAAGTTGTTATGCTTTGGGAGTATTCAAGGAGGTCAGCACTTTTGTATGTTGTCCTTTTTGTGTGTTTGTGGGTATTATGTCCATCCGTTGTAAAATGCTTGTTTATTTACTTTTCTTGCTTGGAGACAAAAAACAAACTTTAATTGTCTTCTAGATTTCATGAAAATCCAAGCGAAGAGAAAGCAATTCATCCGAAATACTTGATAAATCGTGGTCTTGTATTAAAATGAACAGTCTCTTGATATCGAGGCCCGTATTTCTTTTATTTCTTATCCGTTTGTTCCGGTACGGCACAGAGACTAATGAAGAGATATTAATAAGGTTCTCTCTTTGAGAGTAAACAACTTGAAAAACAAAGGAATGAAGAAAAATCACAAATGAAGAGGCTGTAGTGGGTATCGTCATCATTTTGTCTATTTTTGTATTTGTTTCTTTTCTGTTCGCTTCGTCTTGTAGATTTTGGAAAGTGGATCTTTATATTGCAAGTTTGTTCTTAGTTTAAGGCAACTTTTTTATCATAATAGCCCCATTTTGTCCACGGAAAACATTGAAGGAAAAGTCGTAATAGCTGCGAAACACAAAAAAAAAAAGAAATTAATGAACGTAACAATAAAAGCATCTAAACGCATATCTAACTCCGTAATCACACGACAAATACACAAAGAAACGAAACAGACAACCCCATATCTAAACTCGACTCATTCCACAAAAAAAGAAAAAAAAAAACATGACGTTCCCCACGCATTTACCCCAAGCGAAAATAAACGAACAAATCCCTGTAAGTGACATTTTTACATCCATACATTTAACTTTCATTTCTCATTGTGTACCGAGATGCTTCTGACGCAGCATAGAAACGTTCTCTCTCGTCTCCTTAACAGGATGAGAACGTAATTTAGTTTTTAAAACCGTCTTTTGCAGGAGAAACTGCAAGATACGTTAATTTTATAGTTTTGTCGTGTTTGAGATTAAAATAAAATTATTCTGGAGACGGTCCCCTATTGCGGATTACGGGTTTTCCTAATTAAGGTTAGATGCATTTCGTTGGCTGGATAAAAGCTTGTTAAGGCGGTGATGGTCTTTGAGATGGCTTTGCAGAGGGAAGTTATTGTTCTGATTTCTTTTTTGGTGTTGCTACCGGTGTGTTCTCATTTGCTGGTGATAGCAAAACAAAAAAAAAGATAGATAGAAAGATAGATAGAAAGATGATAGATAGATGGATGGTTGATTGATAGATAGATTTAAATTTAGGATTTATTGATTATACCAATAACTTTCTTTCTATGTGTTTATGTAGAATTGTTTGATCAGCGGTTCATTTAGTTTCATATTCTCTATGACGAAGAAAGGTAAGTTTTTTTATAGGGGTCATCCTAAGGTCCAATTTTTTTTTTTTAATTACCCATTTTGACAAAACATCCCAATATTTTTCCCATTCACTACTCGACTATACAAAAAGTCATTTCCAACGTTTAGCTTTTACAGCAAATCATCACATCACTGGTATACCCAGGCCAGGTAGGTACTTATGCCATAAGAGAATGTTGTACAAGTCTTTTAAAGAATAAACGTCTGAAATGTCCTGTCTGCATTAAAGATGTCTGAGAAAAGCAATTTGCGTGTAATGTTAGGAACGAGAGAAAGTCAAACAAAGCTTGTAAACTCTTTGTTGCCTCACAAATTTTTATTCGTATCTCTCTGACCTTTGTGTTAGGTTAGAAAGAGTTTTTATCACCTTTCTCGTTTATTAGACTAATTACTTTCTTTTTTTTAATAATCTTTTATTGTTTGAGTTAAAGAGGTTGTGTCTATAACTACGAATTCGTCAGAAGACAATAATATCTTTTGATTATAACGACAGTAAAAGTAGGTATTTAAAACAAAAAATATTTTAGGGCTTTTAAACAAAGAAGAGTACGGTACTAATATTATTATGAATGGGAAAGTTACTCTGTCTGTTACCTTTTGATTAAGTTACGCTTGAATGGCTGGTTCATAGGTAGACCAACTTCTTTGGTTCAAACCTATGATAATTTAAGGGCTTAGGACACGGGTTGGTTGAACATTTTTTATTATCTCGATAAAGGCCAGTGGTACAATACATAATTGCCAAGCAGGCAAAGCCACGGCCAAAAGCTTGTACGTTACAATATTTTTTCTTCCCCATTTCTGCATCACTCCTCCCAAAAGCACTTAAGCTGCCGTTTTCACATCATATCTTTCTAGTAGTTTCCTGGAAACATAAAGACGTTCTCAAAAGTCCATTATTAAGTATTACCACTCCCTGCACAAATGTCCCGCTAGAGACAGTCCTAATCGTCTGTTTTCACACAATTGAAACTATCGTCGGGTCTGAGCTTCAAGACTTTCCACTACGTTGTTAGCTTTACATTTCATTTACATTCCGACAGAGGATTGCAAGGATATTACGATTTTTAAAACAGGTATAATATTATGGAGATTGTTCACGTTTACATTAGTCTGCAGTTATCACTCTTTAATTATACTAAATAGTATATCTGTGTGGTAAAGGGAACATTGTTCGCAATATTTTGTTTTACAATACATACCCTATCTCTATTGACATTTAGTTGAGATTTTGTCAGTAGTAGTCTGAATTTGTGCCCGGCTAAGGGAAGTGAGCTTGGCCCCCCTTTGATTTGGGAGAGTAAGCATAACTGGCGAAATTTTCGTAAACTATTCTCCTGCAAACCCATTCAGGACATTCAGGCTGTGTACTCAAAAAGGAACGTGTCAACGAAGATTTTTCAAAACCCACACTCGCGCATTCTGACACCTGGCTTCGGAACGCGTTGTATCGCTCAAACTTTGCCTGTAAAAAACAGACAAATACGTGTACAAACTATTTCAACCGGTGAAAATTGAGGCGTGTCTACACGAAGAGAGATTTCCCCTGCGAGTACTTCACTTTAAATCGTTGACGATGCCTCGTTGTTTGACGTTCGAGATTCTGATGGACAAACAAGGTTAAGTGTTCCAACAAATTAGGAACGTGAAAACGCTCGTCCTATTCTGTACTTTGTAGTCGATGATGAAGATTGAAAGCGTTTTAGGTGCTGTACATGCTACGGAATAACAAGCGTTCAGTTTCTTTCGAAAATATGGATAAGATTTGACACTTTATTGTTATTGAGTGGCTTACCTGAATAAATGATATTGCTGTGTATGGATTTACAATACCAAATGCATTATATTGAAAAGTCGTATACCGTGCTGGAGTCTATGTTACATGATAGTATAAATACAAATATAACCTGGGAGTCTTTAAGTCATGATGGTGAGATAGTTGCCAAACGAGCCAATTACAAAAGTCTATTAAAATATTAAAAGAAGAAGTTACTCGGAGACAGAGCAACCAAATGCCTGTTACACCTTTTAAACAGAGCATAGCTCCCACCATGCCACATAACTCTTGTTTGGTGACAAAACAATTGTGGAGGTACTTCCTCTGACAAGCTGCTTTGTAATGGATCCCTCTATAATGTTTCCACTTTGTTGCAGGTCTACTCTTCCATAGAGCAGTACTCATGTCAGGGTCGGGACTGAGCCCGTGGTCGCTCGTCGCAGACCCCAGCAAATATGCGGCGATAGTCGCCACACATGCAAACTGTTCTCCAGGTAAGTGCCGTCTTCCCTAATTCTTTTATTTTTAAACACAAAAATTTACACTGATGGTTCTATAACCATCAGTGTAAATTTCTTCATCACCTAAAGGTCTATGCCTATGCATAGTCCTTTAGGTGATGAAGAGACAACCTGTACAGCAACAGTTGTAGGTGCAATTCCGAATATTGAGGAATCAAATTAATATTGAATTAAATAAAAACATATTATCGTTGCTGGTTTGTGCTATTTATTCACTAACATTCACGTGCAATTTCCTTTTCATTTTCAAAATGATCTACTCTTCAGATATTTGAAAAAAAGAAGCAACGGATTTGGTTTAGCATGAAAAGCTCGCAGTTGGTATTATAATAATTGCTATTAAAATAATACCTAGATTCCATTATTTTGTGTGTTCATGAAACATGGCGAGTCATTACAAGTGAGCACACTTCTATAATGAAGAAGTGCGCTTAAAAAAATCGGTGGTGATATAGCGCAGTGTCTTCTATCTTTGTGATGAAGGATTGAAATAGATTGAAATCTTTCAAACTGTTTCAAACGTTTTAATAGAACCGTGTAGTAAGCATTTGCTTATCTCTAACTAGAACACAGACACTCGCACATACGCAATGGACAAACCAGTAAGTTCTTGTTAAGTGAACTGCCACAGTATTGGGGCATCAGGCTTGGCAAGCGTCCAATGTGACGCACGTGGTGCTTCGAATAGGCGACACACTTCATGTTACCGGCTTCGTAAAGTCTAGCTGACAGCTACCTAAAGTACAAAGAGAATGGTTTATACTGGTTTTTGTAAAAGGATTATGGCCAAATTGCACTTCTTCTAAAGTTTAATTAATTGCCTCTGAAAATGGCATCAGTTTTGGACATTGTCCTTTATTAAGATTTCATTTAGGGCTCTTTTAAAAAATATGGCCAAGAGACCGTAAAATAATAAAGAAAAATATAGAAAAAAATGTGAATACCAAAGAGTACTACTATTTATTCTATGACCAAAGCTTGAAATGAAGATTCCAGCCTTATTATGCAACATTGCAATGCTGCCGGTATTCTCATTGGGGTACAATAGTGAAGAAACAAAAGCTACGGAACAAGTTGAGCATTCCAAAGTGAATAAGCAGGTCCCTGAAACAGGGACATTCTGTTGTCTTGTAACATAGTAATCATTCCTTCGAAATGGGTAAAAGATTTTATGAAAATACTTTAAAGGCCTTCTACTGTCGAAGCATTCAATGTTTTACAACTTTCAGATTAAAGACCTTAAAGATAAGACCATACAGAATTAGTCAATATATAGTCAATGAATAAAAATATCAAGCACCGTATGGTTTCTATCAATGCCCAAAACGAATGCTATACTACTACTACTACGCTGACTATTTGAAAAGGTAATTTGCGAGCGTAGTGCCTAATGAATAGAAATGTGTCTGTTGCCTGTTGTAGTAGGGACTGCTGAAGAATTTATGTTCAACAGTTCCTACTGATCCTTCTTTCCACTTTTTAAAAACGTCAGATAAACAAGACGTAACAGTTGTTCAAAGCCCATAAGCCAAAATACCTCCTGTTATACATTGAACGCCAGAATTTCCGAAACGAAAAAGCTAGGCCACCCAATTGTGTCACACAAACGCGCCATGGCCGAGTCAGTAGTGGTATTAAGAGCGATGTATGCCCAGCGCTCTGTTTAGTTTCGACTGTGACATGAATACTGCGACAACGAACTGACACCTGGCACCTGCAGTTTAGTGTTCAGAAGCTGTTCGCTAGCAGCTGTTACGGAATGGACAATAGAGTGCGCATTTGTGGGGTTAGAGCGCAAACAGAATTTTGGGGTGGTGTTGAAAGATCGATTTAGTGCAAAGTAATTGGCTGGTTGGTAATCCCTTATGGCAGTAAGTCCACTTAATGAACCTCCTTTGTGCGTAATAAATAAAATGAAAATCGAGGAAAATTAAAACTTCCATCGATTCTTGAAAAAGTCGTATGCATCGTTAGTAACACTAAGATCCTACGGGGAATAAACTTATTACTTTAACACTTAACACAAAATAACATAATACTAGGACTGTTGTCCTCCATCGGTTTGGGTGAGGTGACCCATCCTCTATTCATTATTATATTCCATTATCCAATATTACTAATTTATTATTCTGTAACTTATTTCTCTCACTATGTTTGAGCAATGCAAGATTATCTTAATATTGTCTTTCGTGTGCCTTTAGAAAAAAATGCCAGTAGGCTTTGTGGAGGTCACATAGGCAGTCGCTCAATTTAAAATACTGTTATTTAGCTACATCTGGTTAGACTGGAAACCGACCCCGACACAGTTACGAAAAGTCTAGGCAGATGATGAGGCTGCCAACCTTTTGTAGCGGTGCTAACTGAATCATCTCATTTTGTCTTTATCAATTCCCAAATTATATTATCAATGCGAGAACAATACGTGAATTGAGAACAACAAGACGATTAACAAAACAACATTGTCCACAGAACTAACACCGCCGGCGTTGCTGCGGTGTTTGCGCGAGCGGCCACTAGAGGCGCTGCTGTCGGCGCCAGTGCAGGCCCCCGACTTCGCCTACGCCTTCGGGCCTAGCGTCGACGGTGTTGTTATAGGTAGAGTATCATGTAAATATATTTCTGTTATATTAGTAGATGGTAGACTAGTCTCTAGGTGACACTTCTCGAGGAAAATTAGACCTTATAGGATTGAACCCAAGTCAAGGGTCAAAGTCAAGGGTCAAGTCTTGGGTTGTGTTAACGTCTTTGTTATTAGATGTTCTTTTTGCGTGGCCCTATTTAACTACTATAATAAAGTCCTAGACCGTACCCGAGAAAACTCGGGGACAAAAAGGCCATTTTTCGGTCAGTAACTTCTTTTATACGTCAACTACTAACTTCACAAAAAGGATTTGTGTCAAATAAATAAACGGTCGCCACCATTGACAAGTATTTCAAAAGAAAATCTCATTTCCAAATCCATTTCCCGATAAATATACAAAAGACGTCTACAACGGAACCGCCATTTTTATTACATCAATCGCGAGGCCCCAATAAACTTGTAACTACGTTTTTATTGTATAAGCAAGGAATAGTATTCTTGAAGCACGAGAAAATATAAAAGAAAAATATAGTAATAAAGGCTTCGGGGATCAGAGACAAGTCAATCTAAATAAAATAATATCTTTGATAGATAAAGACACTAGTATTAAGATAGACCATAGAACACGGATTCGCCGTATTGGTGGCAGCGTGGCTGGAAACAACAGTTCTAACAAAATTCGTGACGCCAAAGGTGTGTTCAGCGCACAACTTCTGTTGTAACAAATGACAGTTTCTACACTATGTAATTTGTTTCGGTGACTATGGTTGTTGAAAGTGTTGGCAATGCCGCCTCTAGAAGCGGTCACCGTAGACATCTCCGTACTCTGTGGTATGGACTAATGACACTTTTTCTAATACAATTGGAACTTCTTCTTTGAGTAAAAGAAAAGTAAATTATTTCTTAGAAATCCTGTTCAGTGTTAGACTTCAAGCTTAATAATGTTAAACCATGTAATATAATGATAATAATTATGTCGTGGCTGCCAAGAAGAATTAGACCTAATGAAGTTCATTTAACGTAACTCCATTACCCATTTGTCCACGGAACTCAGTAAAAATCTTTGTAGGTCGCTTCAAGAGTTACTTCGTTACGACTCAATTTGATTGGCCGACGCCCAAATAGTTCATCAATACACTTCGGTCTGATGGGAAAACACGAGAAACTAATTACGATAGGATCCTTTGATTATCTCTCAAGTTTTTTTGGATTGTTGATACTCGTAAATATTTTGGTAGAAATGCGAGCTTGTTTTACAACTCATTATACTGTGTTGTAGTTAAGTAGTAAACTCGTCTTCTTAAGCCTCTTCCCAGGTGAGAAACTGTTGAAAGAATAACGTTAGAATAGAAGTATTATTTATTATATATATATATATATATTTATATATTATTTATTAGAACCGAACAGCTTTTAATAAAAAAAAAAAATATTTACAACAATAGAGTAAAGAGTACAAACCATAACTTTTTGTAAATAGGCACACAACTAATAAGTATGATGAATATACAACAAACTTGCACGAGTAACATAAAAAATTGCAGGTATTGCACTTTTGTATGAAACGGTTGATTTTTTTGATTCGGCAAACTGTCAATTCATACACCTCGTATAAAAAACCTTTTATTTGTATCTACAACGCGACGAGACTTTTGAGTGACCTTGCCAATGAGCAATGGTCAATTGTTTTACGTTGTGAAAACCTAGACTGATGTTCACTTGATAAAACAATTGACGATCACTCTACTGCCGCTGTAACAGATCACCAAATCGCTCCCGCCCCCGCGCCCGCTACTCGAACAAGGCCTTATATTTTTCATTGTGCCTGTTACATAAATCCATTCATCTATTTCTGTATCTCCGTAGCCGTTGCTAGTTTAATCATTTTGTTTTTCCTTTTCTTAATTATCACTGCTCTATTGTTCGTCTCGGGCAGCAATTGTTCAAGTTGTGCGGCCAAGACTGATCTGTGGGCGGTACTTTTACAAATCTTCAAAGAAACCAACAGCTGTTAAGAGAGAGGAGATTTGTTGCAATTCATTTGGATGACCCGAGCGCTTCTGTAGATGCGCATTGCGAGTTTCTTAGCGGAGATTTAATACTGTTTAAGACGGGTGAATTTAAGGTAGAAAGATTTCGTTAAATATGCTCTTTGGATAGAAGATTTTGTCAAGTTAATTTAAAGAAAACACACCAAACATAAGACATAGTGCCTGCCATTTCACAAACGTTGACTGCCATTAGGTTGAAAAATTACCCAGACAAAATTGTCAATCCTACCCAATTTTGTTCCCATCTATGGAGTTTTTTCTACAACTTTAATCTAGATTTCTGACAGTTATTAGGACGAAATAATATTACTTTTACCTAATCAAGACGATCGAATTCAAAATGCTAATCCTACGCAAGCTAAATCCTGATCCATCTGTTTAGTTTTCTACACCTTTAATCCAATAATATATTGAGAACTCAAATTACTACTTCGGGAATTTCAAATTTGGTATTAAGTGACACTAAAGTTAATAATATATCTGTATCAAGGTTTCTCAGAAAACCCGACTCTGGAGTATTAAAATTTACTACAGGATATTTTATAAAATTGTCTTCGTAATAGTGAAAACAGATTAAACGTAAAATTTTACGTAATAGTGAAAAAAGACCGTTCTATTTGTTAAAATTTAACAATGGATGGACTGTGTGAAGAATGAGATAGCAAGAAAGAAGGTGTCTAAACAGATGACGATTAAAAGAGATGCAATGATGCATGCTGTGCCGACTCCAAAATTTGGATAAAAGCAGAAGAATGATGATTTGTTAAAATTTAACATTGAGAAATCATTATTTTATATTCTTAATAACATACATACCTAAACTCACGTCTTTTTCGATGGTATAGGCAGAAACTACAGAAAGCCACCTGCTACGATCCTAACATAATCCTTTTGCTTCATCAACTTTCATAGTTACATCTGGTCATACACCCTCGACGGAGTAAGTCTATATCAATATTATAATTTTCTCATACAAAAAAGAATTTACATTAAGAATTGAGACGTTTGTGTTTTGTTTCGTTTCATTTTCTCCTCCGTAACCATTGTTACATTCATTATTTTTTTCACCCTTCAATTTCGTCACATAACAGCCAGAGACAAAGATCTCATGAAGTGCAGCTACCAACCCCAAACACGAGACATAAATTCACGAAACTTTCCGTGTTTTCGCATCGGCATTCCGGCATCCCGTCCACCCGGTGTTATTAAATTGTCTCAGAGAACTTTTCTCATCTCAGGCTCTTGGAGCGTCAACGTTTTCTGTTAGCTCAGTTTGTTGAACAGCGATTTTTTTTTTCTTAGCTTGATCTCCGCTCTTTGTGATGTTGCACAATTAATGGCCGTTTCTGACTCGCTCTTTACTTGTTTTTTTCGTATCATTCTGCTTTGATAAATTCTTTAGTTTGTTAAGTTTACGTTCCCTTTATGATGTTTGTAGATAGTAATGAAGTAACTTCATTTTCAATCTTGAGATGATTTATAATATTCGAGATCAGTTTCAAAATTTGTGTAATCATTTGTAGTCATAATTTTGCCATACAAGCCTGACGTTTATACTAGCACAACGATACAAATAACGTATAGAAACTGATGGCTTTGAAGACGATCAATGATAGAAATTGTGTGCTCGACGCTATTTCAGTGCCACATTTTTTTTTAAACTACCGTGTCTGGACGTCGTCGGCGCGGCCATACCATGTTATCTGAAACAATGTATTTTGATTAAATGCTGTCTATTTGTGGAACAGAGAAGCTACCTACTACAAGTTGAGTCAAATCAATATTTCATTAATCTGTAAAAAAATTTCATTAACAACCTTTTTAACTTTAGTCTGCCAAAACTTTTCAGTAGCAAGAAACCGTTTGTAGATAGCCAAAAAAGAAATATTTTACACAGGAAGATCAAGATTCTCATCTTGGTCTTCCTGTGTATAATACAACCCTGTCCCTTTCTGACCAGACACCGGTGACCTGCTAGTGAACCCGGAGAACGGATACGAGTGGGGGGGCCAGACGGTGGCGCACGCGCCGCTCGGCAAGCAGGCACAGAACGCCATCAACATCATCAATGCGGTGCTGATGAGGAAGAGCGCTGTGGCGCAGCTGACTAAGTATATGTTTTATAAATTTATTATAGAATGTGCTATCTTCAGAAGATCCACTACTTGGGTACATAAGAGATAAAAAGTTTTCGGCACAGTAGCTGTAACAAAAATCACTCTTACTACAACGACATACAGAAACCGCTCATGTGCGGCTGGAAGCTATCTGGTAGTCTGCCTTAAAAATAAAATAAAACGTGACTCGACACATCGTCAAATGCCTATCCTTTTCAACTATGTTGGGGTCGACTTCTACTCTTACCGGATGAAACCTAATATCAGTATTTAAATGGAGCATCCTTTCTGACTTGTGTAACCCGTCTACTAGGTAATACAAAAACCCTTGGTATGACTGAATGCCAAAATGTGACTTATTTTCTTCTCTATAGAGTTGCTTATCCATTACCTTCTTCCCCAGGTACGACCTAATGTTAGGAGTAACAAAAGCAGAAGCATATTTCGCGTTCAGCGGTGACGACGTCCAGTACGGCATCGAGGCCGACAGAAGATCCAAGATCCTCAAGTCCTTCGTCAGGAACACATACAGCTACCATCTGTCGGAGATCCTGGCCACTATTATTAATGAGTACACTGATTGGGAGCGGCCTGTTCAGCATCCAATTAATATTAGGTGAGTAACTTATAAATATAAATCTACTTCAAGAAAAAAAAAGGGTCATTGGCTTTTCCTGAAATTGTAAGCTTGGTTTTATGAAAAAAAATTAGGCTGTTTTAAAAATGGTAATAATTTATGCAAAAAATATGTTTATTACATTTGAGCAAAAGTAGTATGCCCGTTAGATGTAAGGAAGAGTAATCATTAAAATTCCAATTATAAACACCTCCGCCGAACCCTTCGGAGAAAACAGGCGTGATGATATATTTTAAGTTGTAAGAAAATGAATCACAAACTCAAACTATCTGGCAATACTAGAGCAGCTTAATTAAGACCTCTTACTTCTCGGTTTTTTATTTATTTCCTGTTTTACGAAAATACAATTATCTCGAACAAAAATGTTGCAAATTATCATCTGCATAGCCTTATCCCAACTATACTGGAGTCGGCTTCCAGTCTAACCGGATGCAGCTGAATACCAGTATTTTACATGGAGCGACTGCCTATCTGACCTCCACAACCCAGTTAGAACTGGGTAATACGATACCCCTTGGTAATACTGGTTGTCAGACATTTTTGGCCACTGACTACCTAACGACTGTCAAAGATCTACAAATGAGACCCGGGACCAACGGCTTAACGTGCTTTCCGAGGCACGGAGGAAACTCTGTTTGTAATGGGTGGTCACCTATTCACAGACCAACCTAGGCAAGCACGGCTTAACCTAAAGATCGACCCGAGTGGTTATTATTATTTAGCCACGAGCTCCTCAAATGTTGCAAATAAGAACTGTTAAACACAAACTTCGAACATTGTATCTCTTACAAACAGACAAAGTCGCTGTTCTTCCTAGACAGAGCCAGATTGTGTTTCAAAATTGCAGACCAAGATAATATCTTGAAACTGCAGAGTGCTGTGTTGAACTCGGCTAAGTTGAGTCTGTATTTAGAAACTGTTTAAAACTAAGCTTAAGCTCGGGGTGTTAGGAAGCTGGGTTCAGAAGAAACTTAATACGTAACATATTCTGTGAAGGAAATGAAAACTACTGACTCAAGAAGTTATGCGTTTCATCGTTACGTAGTTTGAAACTTAGGTTAGCACGCCATCGAATAAATATCAAGCTTAGGTTTTGTTATGTTAGTCTCAAGGCTTTATCAGTATTAAAAAAAAAAAAAAAAATTATTTGTAATAATCAGCCACATTTTTCTTGTCACGATATTATTATCCTCTTTGGTCGAGGGTTCGCAAGCGAGACTGCCGAGTCTCGGGTTCAATTCCGGGGTCGGGCAATGTTATTGGGTTTTTCCAGCAGGAATTTCCCAGCAGCAGCCACAGAATCTGGATTTGTTCCGGTTGATGGCAATAGGCTCTCCCCCTATTACATGGGACTTATAAATATAACTGGCGAAATGTGGGTGTACTGTTAGGTACACCTCTCTCACATCACGCCTGTATTTCCTAAGGGTTAGGCCCTTAGGAAATACAGGCGTGATGCAGGCGTGATGTTATGTTATGTTATTTTTTACTCCTTCGTGTAGCTGGCACCTGGCATTGTATTTAAAATTTTGTCGCCCAAAACATCGCCACTTCCTCGGCGGCGTCGGTGGCAGCACGTAGATCACATTGATTGCGTGTTGTGGGGTTCAGAAAGCAGGATAGTAGGTAAAACCTGGTTTGGGACACAGCTCTTGAAGAAGTAGTGATAGTTACCCACTTTGCGAGGTAGGAGTTACATCCATTACTGGTTGTTTAACCTTTCATATTTAGTCATTATTTAAAAAAAGGCTCTTAGAATAAATAAATTAAATAGAAAATCCACCACGACAGTAAAGATACTGTTGTGGTGAATTAACTATCCAATGAAACTGTAATAAACCAATCAACCATTGCCACGGTCTCATAAAACATTAACCCAAGAGAGAAAAAAGAACCATTTTCACTGCCAAGACCTTGTGAGAATTAATTAATATTACAATTAGTCTGTGCACCAATTCTATCGAGAATAATTAACAAGACATCGGTCGGTAATTAGAATTAATTGTTTAGTATTGCGATTGTAATTTGATTGTGTTTCCACTAATATTCAATTAGAGAAGAATGAGAAACTAATCACTCAATCAAAGATATAAGACATGATGTGAATGATTAGGATAAAATAAAGATAATGTTTTACAAATATAACCGTTTTATTCCTTAGGCTTAGTTTATGAAAGTACGTACTAGACGATTTCTTCACCACATCTCAAATGAATGTAATCGGAAAACATAATGAAGACCTAGCTATTTTAGGATTGAGGACTTCACGCAATACGCATTCACGAGTCTATTATTAGCATAGCATAAGCATAATCAGCCTATTAATGTTCCCACTGCTGGGACGCAGGCCTCTTCTCTATTAGAGGGAATGGGCTATAATCCACCACGCGGGCCCAGTGCGGGTTGGTAGATGTCACAATTTTTTGTTCTAGGACATGCCGGTTTCTTCACGATGTTTTCCTTCACCGTTTTGAGAGCAGTGGTGATGAAATAACTTACACAAAGTAATGCGCCTGGCTGGGTTCGAACCCACGACTTACTGCTCGTAAGTCGGGGTCTCCAGCACTGGGCCACCGCTGCTCTCAATTATTATCTCTATTATTAGTTTAATATTATACATTACTATTATTTTTCCGTCATAATTATGACTTCTCTAATTGAAGAAGTACACCTACCAAATACTTGTTGTCCATTATCTATAATGTAATGTATTATGTATAACTTTTGTTGGTTGGAGATTCTAAAATTAATAAATGAATGGCTGATAAAATCACACTTTGTCAAGGCCCTCACGTTAATCTAAAGAAACCCAATGATATGCATCGGATAGGTATAACTGCAATGACCAACCACGAAGAGTCGTATTGGTGGCCTTATAGTACACAAGGCACGTTTTACCGGATCGATTGGTGTCAGACTCAGACAACTATCAAAACTAATCCATACACTATCATCATTCTAATCCTTCTCATTTCTCATCAGGGACGAGACACTAGAAGCACTAAGCGACGCTCAAGTCGTAGCTCCAATGGTGCTGACAGCTGACACGCATTCGGCGCTGCGAAGAAACTCCTATCTCTACGTGTTTGATTACCAGACTAAGTACGGAGACTACCCTCAGGTGAGTCAATGTTGAAAATGATGTTTGTATTTTTAGCTAAAGTTGTACCGGTGAGGGCAGATTGATAAACAAGAAACAAGTACCTACAAAATGCAAGAACAAACAAACAAAAATTGACAAATGGCGATCACTTTGAAAGTCTTTTGTATTTCTACAGCGATTTGACATAAGATTTTCGCACACACACTTTTATGTTTCCACTGACTGATAAAATGTTACCTGATCTAGGCCACTTAGAACACCTTGATTAAACCACATACTAAGTCACGTTTAGTAATCTGGGCCCTGTGTCTCAACCTCGAGTGTAGTTTTGTACTGCAGCTCCCAAAGTGACTGACGAATATAGCACTAACACCGTGTAGATACCGTGGCCCTAGAACACAAAGGGCAAAGAAGGAACATGGATGGGTTTTAGTCAGTACAAGTCTGACACTCCCCTCCGCTCCGCACAGGGTGGGGAAGGTCATTTGATGATTTCCCATCCGGAAAAATAAAAAAAAAATAAAAAAGGTCTGACAAATTTTTATAAGGTTTTTCTAATGAACGATATTTGAAATCAGTGCATTATTTTAGAACCATTTTCCGACAAATTCACCCTTTCCGCTGATTTCGTAAATTGTTTTCAAAGAAACCATAAAAATAAGAAAAACACATTTCAAAATAATCAAACATTCTAACTTCAGAATTTCTCCAAACACGAGTCGGTAAATGAATTTTCGAACACAATTGTTTCGCCGAAACTTATTTCATAGAACTTCATCGAACAATTAGCTTGGCCTTGAATCTCACATTTTGCGTTAACGAGCCAAAACTGGCCCAAATTGGATTTATGAAAATTATTCCATTTAGTGAAAGTTTTGCATAACTTAGCTTCGAGTTTTGTTTAGTTTTTGGAGTTCAAAATCGATTAAGTTTTAATGCTAAATAGTTTCGTAAACTGATTCTTCATTTCTTCATTAGTAGAATTTGTAATTAATTCGAAATTGTAAAGGACATTGCTCCATTGTTAACCTCAGAACTAATAGCGAATTAACTTACTCTATTATAAATTGTGACTACATTACTCTTAGCCTGCGTCTTCCCACTGCTGGGCAAAGTCCATGACTTCCAGTTCTATAGATCCATATAGGCTATTCTGGACCACTGGTTCAGAGTTGGTTTTCTCGAACTCATCCCACTATCTCCTACGATGTCTACCACAACGCCTTCTAGCTACGTCAGAGCTCCATATAGTGGCTATGCTGGTTTATTACTTTGTGCTTACGGCAGATGTGACTACATTTTACTGGAATTAAACTAGCCTCACACTTTAAAATGTTTAAGTGAAGAATTATGGTTAAACGTTTACAGTGTGGCATGGTTGTTTTGTCGCGTGCCCAAAGTAGAATCTTGATTTTTCGTCGTCATTCAAGCGCCAAGAGGACCATTAAAAATTATGAAGCAATGTTCTTTATTTGCCACATGCCTTTGGCCAGAAACATTTGGAATTGGAACAAACATTTGTGTAGGCTATGCAAATATCAGTACCAATGAACTTGTGGCCCTGAACACAAAAGGTGTACGTGCCGTGGAAGCATTTAGGTCATCTATCTTTAAAAAATGCAGCATAGCTTAAATGGGCTGAAACAAATATTTTGCTTTGGTGCAAAAATTGCTGCTGAAATTGGTTCAGCCATTCGGTTGACTACTAAAATATGCATTAAATTACCGAATTAGATTACTGGCTTATCAGATTGATACGTAAAACAAATTAACCGCATTTAAATGCGACAAATAATTTATTTCACTGTATCCAAAATGGCACAGTATAAATTCCAAATCGTCCAGAATTAACAGTTTTGCCGCAGATTTTGGTCATCAATCCGAAATAACACCCGTCCTAATAATAGTGCACATTAACCTACTCATTAACACCGATACATCACACAGCCAACATCAACCGGTTTCCGACAAACTGCTAACTACCCACATTTTGAGGAGCAATTACTATCTAACCATTGTATTCAGACACCTTTCCGCTTACTATTGTAACGGCGTTAGAAGTCTATCTTAGCTGGTCGTGTTTGGCAATGTTGCTGTTAATATGGAAGTGTGGAGTTACCTTGTTTGGTGTAGATGAACTAACGAGGGCAATGAGGCGGCTTAAGGAACAATTTTGTATATTGGAACCAGTGTTATGAAGGTCTCAAGCAATAAAGGGGAACTTGCTAATGATATCTGCTATATACGTAGGGCGAATTTGTACTGCTCGCTTGTGGTCTTCTGACAATGAATTTACATGAATTTCTGATTATCTGGATTAAGCAAAGCATTTTTTCTTATCAGTCTTTAATATTGTTAGCTTGTAAACTTTTTATTAATGACCGTACAAATAAAAATAAAATGTAAATAAATATTAAGGGCCAGTTACACCATGTTCTAGCAGCTGTTAAAATTTAAATCATTTTGACGTAAAACTATGACTAAACTGTTTATTAAAATGCATAACATGGAAATTTACAATTCCCGAAGCATCGCCACCACAACAGTAACTGCAAACCGCAATATCAATAAGTAATAGAATTCGAAGCAATTGATATCATTCTATGACAGGACACCTCAAGCGTTAATATTTGTAGCAATTTATGGCTGTGGTCTTTTACATTCCCACCAGTTATTAGCCAGATATTCCTTTATGGCAATTATTTTTATTTTTTCCGTTCCCAACACACCAAATTTAATCTTCCATTTTGCTGCAGCGCCAAGGTTGCATCCACGGTGAAGAGTTGCCGTATGTCTTCGGGGCCCCACTAGTGGGTGGCCTGGCCCACTTTGCGAGGAACTACACGAAGGCTGAGGTGGCTCTATCAGAGTCTGTCATGCTGTACTGGGGCAACTTTGCTAAAACTGGGTAAGTTGAGTTAGTTGGTACTAAAGTTCGCGCACATTTTTGCTGGCCGTGACGCATTTTATTGTTAAAATCCTCCTACATTACTTTCGAACAATATTTGGTATGAACTATCGCTTACTCAAGACGGGCTTCACCGCAGCGCATAAAGCTCCATTCACAATCTTCAGCTACGCCACGCCACTTATATCAAGCGACAAATCGCGAGAGGTGACGCAATTAATTACCACAAGTCAACAAACGTCACTTGTTTCTTTCGTTCGAGTACCGCCGTGTTGCAAGTCGGGTCACGGTGACTCCTAGCATGCTCTTAATAATTTCTTGTTGTCTTTGCAATAACTGTCGTAACACGCGTGTTGCTTGATCGTGTAGCTCGACTAAGCAGTAACTGCTACTGCAAAAAAAACGCCTTCCGAGTGTACTGCAGTAAACTGCGCTGCCGCCCGGTACGGACCTTTTATAGTGATAGTTCTTAAAGTTCTTCTTCTGATGTTAATACAAAATATTATTTGTTGTTTGAAAATTCCGAAATAAGGTTTTAATATTGTCAATGTCACTGGGACCAAGTTAGATTTTTGAAGAAACATTGACCCCTAGTATTCGCGCTTTGATAAAAATGATTCAATTTCAATTTTATTTTATAACCCTAGAATAAAAGAATGAATTAAATTAAATATATAGATAAAGACGATATTCAACAATGTGTGAACAGTCTTTGCGATCCTGTAAGACCTTTGTTTGGACCCTTTTTTCTAATCTAATTTTATTATAGTACTAAATTTGTAGGCTTAATTTAAAAATCCAGTTTTCTTTTTTCTTATTACTGCCTTAACACCATTTTTTAAAGTATCTGTAGCGTTAAATTTAACACTGTTACATTTAATTAAAATTATAAAAAACAAAACGACAAATGGCTGACATCCAAAGATTCAAATCGTTAGATAGCATCGTACTTAACACACTAAAAAGTGTTTTTGCACTGTGAACTCACACACATCGCATCTAACGATCATTACGATATTCAGTATGAGTAAGCGAGACAGGAATATTCAAATGTCAACGAAACGAACGGGTAGGGTGAATGTAACAATTTAATAATTTGCTTGAAACTCTACAAAACGAATGGAGTGATAAAATCTCAATTACCTACACACTATGAACAATGAAATGTAAACTGGTACACTAACTAGTCACGATAAACAAGTTTTATTGGCTGAACGGCTTGAGGTGGTAGCCATTTAGCATTTTGACTGGCACTCGTTAATGGGTTCATTACAACTGCAATTTACCGTAATCAAGAACGACTCTTTTGCACCTACTGTAGACTACTTATCATATTCTTTTCACTCTTGTTGAACAGGCTTTTGTAGTTAAAACAAATAAGCGAATCACTTTTCTGTATCAATAAAACAAATGCTTACTATAGAAATGGAAGATAGTATGTACTTATAGTTTTTGATTTATCCATGTGACAAATATACAATACAACCAAATGTTTTCTGAAAATAAAAAGGTCATACGTCTTTTTAGTCATACACAAAATAGAACCTCAAACAAAACTAGTCTTTGTAGACACAGCTTTAAAATCTTCCTCATTCTTTGTCTAGGAATCCCAACGAAGCCCAAGAAAGTGATCCAATAAGGGCAGGCCGACAAGAGCGAGTGAGGATGAAGAACATAGAATGGACGGCGTATGAAGCAGTGCATAAAAAGTACTTGAACATCGACACCAAAGCTAAATTGAAGAACCACTACAGAGCTCACAGGTACATCTTATTACAAAAGAAAATATTTCAAAGAACTTTCCTGCAGTATTTCTCCAAGAATGCCGTATAATATTGTATTTTGATTACTTTGATGAAACGATATTATTAAAGATGATTCATACTTTTTCCTTTTATAGTTCAAATTACTTAACTTGAACTTGTAATTTGCATGCTATATTGTCGTAATCAAACTCCAGTTTTTGATGAAAGGTTTTTCTAGTAGTAAAGTGTTGTAAGAAATTTATTTATTTTGTCAACAGACTATCTTTCTGGCTGAACTTAGTGCCAGATCTTCACCGTCCTGGAGGTGAGGATGTGCCTCCGTCTCATCATCAGCTCGAACACGAAGACTCGGCTCTTCAGCCGACTCTCAAAACATTCAGCCCACCATTCAAAAAGACTACAGACATGATCATCACCGACACTGGTTTGGCCACCAAGATCCCAGTAGTAGGTGTCTTGAATATTACATCTCCTCTGAACTTCAATATCATCGGCATCAATGCTCCTACGCAGAGCACTGCCGGTACTGAAGTACACAAAACTGATGCTACGACTGCCAGTCCACCTGAAGATGGCTTCGCAGCATATTCCACCGCTCTTAGTGTGACCATCGCTATCGGATGCTCATTGCTGATATTGAATGTTCTTATATTTGCTGGAGTTTACTACCAACGAGATAAAACGAGAATGAACGGCCAAGATGGCCACACAAATGGGGCTCATTTAAAAAAAAGAGTGGAGAATGGACAGATGCCGAACAACATCTGTGGTGACCTTGAAGGAGCGTTGACTTACCAAACTAGTTTAAAAAACGACCCAGCTACTATTTTGAGTCATCACCATCATTCTCATCATCAGTTACCACCACCTGAATTCGCTGATCTTCCAAGCAATAACGTTGCCAGTATGGCGACATTACCGAGAGCGCCTCCACCGCCAAAACTTGGGAAAAGTAATATAAATACTTTAGCAAGTGGGCAGCTTCAGGAGAACCAGCCTTTGTTGTCTGCACATCAGATGCAGATGATAAACACGAGCACTTTGACAAAGAAGAACACGCAGCTGAATGCGAAATCGAACGTGACGATGGAGGAGTTGCGTGTGTGACGGCAGCGTGCATGACTGCAACGAGCCGGCAGTTGCAGCGACGTGGTTCACCACGACGAGATCGTGTGACTTGAGCCGGACCTTCTCAAGTGTGTCACAGACTACATATAGACAATAAATTGACGTACTGTGCCGCTTGAACTTTGAAGGTTATTAATATTAAAGACTTCTCTCCCAAAGACAATGTGAACTGAATCGGTGATTTTCTTCAAACTCAAAGTGAGATATTTGAATAAGTGACGTTCGTGATTATCATATCTAAGACGTTGGAGTGTATAATAGCGTGTTATTGGACGATTTATCGATGTATTCTAATGGTTGTAAATAGCGAAATAATTGTATATAGTTCAGCAGCTCAGCCGCATATCCATCCTAATTACAATTATGATAATCTCAAAAATAGTGAAATTTAAATAAAATATTAAAGATTAATCGTCGTTGTTATCGATCGGCGGTTAAAGTTCTATGAAAGTGGAATATGTTTCGTTGTTTTAGCGAAATTCAAAGAATTTCATTGTTTTTCTTAAACGTTATTTTCGAGGGATTTATGTTCTTGAATATCTGATGGCGATAAGCTTATATTCAGCCGTTAGAGCGAAGGTTTTATTGTATTTAAGTACAGCCATTTGCCTTAATACTAGCTATTAAGATATTGTATAAAGCTGTACGATTGAAAAATTAATTTCGATTCTCTTACAACATTGGCGTCGGTTCTAAATGCGAATCAGTGTATTTTATTAATAGTTAAAGCGAAGAAATATAAGAGAGAAAACAGAGGACCCTTTTAAGGCCTCTTGATTTCAAATATAATTTTCCTTTGAAGATTCCAAGTAATGAAATTTTGGCCATTTTCTTTTATGACATTTTTATAAAATTCTAACAGCCGATCGAACTTGGATTTAATATTGAATTTAAAAACTAGATATTTGAAGAATAAAAAGACACCAATGTAATCTTCGCCGAAAGTTTTATCGAAGTTAGAAGCAATAATGGTTCTTCGAAAAAGTCTGTTTTTAAGCGATTTTAGTTTTTACTAGAAAAAATAGAGTTTTGCTGAAGAAACATGGTGATTGACAATTACTTTCTTTCTTAACTTTATATAAGAAAAAAAGTATTTCATTTTGTTAACTTTTCGAGCTCTGAGACACGCACATCACAAATATTTTTTTCTTCATAAATTTTCTCCATTTTTTTTTCTACTTGTAGTTTTTTCTGTCATCAGTTTCTTCAGTAATCGTGTCAATTTTAGTTTCAACATAGATGGACCAATAGTGTTTGTAAATATGTAAATAAACTTAGGAAACGGTATAACAGGTTGTAAAACATCCTTTTTATTTAGATTTCCAACCATGACTGATCCCGTTTATTTTATTATTTTGACCTTTATGTATGTGTAAAAAAGGTTGACAAAGAAAAATGATCTGACACAACTCATCAAACTGTAAAAATTCAAATGAGTGTTGTCAGAGTTTAATGTCTGGAATGACAATGAAGTATTTATTGTGATCATTTGGCCCGTTTGCACCTCAAATCACTAAATGTGTAGCTTTAAGTTAAAGCGCCACTCTGTCTCTGTCATCTACGTAAGATAAACAGAATAATATTTAAAACTCTTTTAGCGTTACTCGTATTTAGTGACAAGCGGGGTTCGAAGTGATAAATATCATTGATAATTGTCATGATAATTATCTTGTTTTTTTGAGTATGCGAACGCGATTAGCGTCGCCCGCGCGTATTCAAAGGCGGTTAGGTGAAATCTTAAAAAAAACGGTCACAAATATTCGTGTTTAATCAACACAGAAATTTTGGTACATTTTGTTACTCTATCACTATATAGGGTGAAAGTTACAGCGACGCACAAACACTTACCACATATTTAGTACCTACATCATTCTGAGCCCCTCCACTTAGAATTTTTTCATCGGAAATTTAAAAACAAAACAGCTGTTTCCTACAAAAGTGCAATACCTACACGATCAAAATGTACGGAACAGCTGTTTTTTTATTCCACCATGTTTAAGTCCAGCCCAGTCATATTAAGAAAATGTCAAAAACTATACACCCTGCTTGGACTGAATTCGAGTGTGTTAAAACAAAAAAGTAGTTTAAGTCGAAAATTCAAGAGATCAAGTTATGAATCAGCATGGATAATTGTCAAAGAAAACAGTGATCTTGATAATAACGAATCGCGGTAATAAGTGGTGTAAGCGGACTTTAATGTATATTTAGACAACTTTGTGTTTCAATTTTTATGAATCAGTTATTATGTTTCTCCTTCTCCGTCTGCACTAATTTTGTTGTTGGTAAAACGTAAGTGTATTTATAGATATCGATAAAGTCTGTACAAAGACTTCATTATAAAGTACTCACCGGACTACAGACTAAAAATTTTAATAAAATAAAATACAAAAATTAGCTTCGTTGTTTTATTTCGTCTATATAGTCTACAGGGGGGCGCGTCGGTGGTAACAACAAAACCAGTATAAATTGACCGCTAGTATTGTAAAAATCTAATTTAGTTGATGGGTCTCGCGGAGTTAGTCATGTGAAATTGACACTCATTTTCTAACTACCTATAACTCTGATTGGGATCTAACAACGATCATATGGCGTGACAGACATGCATGAAGATTGTGGAAATGAATGAAATACAAGCTTTTTTTTTGTTGTAGACTGTCATCAACATTTTTTTTCCATGAGCCCTACCCTGAAGTCGTCAAAGAAAAAAGAGAACAACAGATTATTTCGCGTATACAACCTGTCACACCAACCATCATCGCCTCCTGTCATCTAAAAAAATTTGTCTAGCTGTGTAATCGCTTCAAATAATCTCAATGTTATTGAATGTACAGTCCACAATTCACTTAACGTAGGTGTTTTAACTGTGCCTTCATTTCCCAACACATGTCAGCTCACACATTAAAACAAAACATAAACATTGATAGAAAATAAAGAAGATCACAAAACCAACACTCAGAAACGACGCTTTAAACCGTTCGAATACACCACAAAACGACCTCCATTCACCTTCGTAATCGTACCTACACAATTTCCTACACGTCGAATTCTTTCCCAAATAACTTTACTACTAATGAAACGGGCCCCATTTATTTATGTTCGAACAAAGCCAATTTCGTCATCAACTAAAAGCATCGATACTACTTCTGTATGGGCAATAAAAGAAAATTACACAACACATACATTTCGTGACTACAGACAATTTGCCGTGCACACAAAAAAGAAATGCTTACAGCGATAAAAGATTCAGGGAGACGTTCGTGTTTCTGTTATTAAAGACGTATCTTTATGCATGTGTAACATCACGCCAGGTAGTTGGGGAGACGGGTAATCAAGCGGTAAAGACGATGACCTTGTTTCATGTCTGCTTCTCGTTGTTGAGAAGACAGAATTAGACGAGGCTAAAATTGCTTCGAGAATTCTAGAAAATTGTGTACTTCACCTATTGGTTAATCTGCGTTGCTTTGTCATTTTATTTTTTATTATAACTTCTGTTGTCCTATTCCTTTGCCAATATGTTCCTGATTCTCTACGATGATCTACACCGGGTGATGTGTGTCTAAGTCTAGATTGCTGCAGCTAATATTTTATCTTTAAATGCTTAAATCTGTACTTTTCGTAACACTTATTTAAATGATAAAAGTATTTTTTTGTTTTTTTTGAGTTCCGTACCTCAGTCGGCAAAAACGGAACCCTTAGATAATCACTTTGTTGTCCGTCTGTCTGTCAAGACCCTTTTCTCAGGAACGCGTGGAGGTATCAAGCTGAAATTATATATATCAAATACTCAGGTCTGCTACCCCTTATAGCCGTGAAAAAACTCGCAAACAAACTTGTAAGTCAACGCGATCAAAAGACATAACCGTTTATATCGCATATTTCGCGATTTCACAAGTGAATCAAAACCGATTCTGGGTTCTTCCCGTTGACGTAGAATCGTGAAATTTTGTAAGAAGCAATGCTGGTTTTTTCCTCCCTGCACCACACAAACACTCACAAAGCATTTATTTCAAACTAGCGACTCGCCCCGGCATTGCGCGGGTGCAATGTAGATAACATACATAATTTATTTTAATTAAACCTTCCTCTTCATCACTCATTCTATCTGTTGCTAAAAACTGCATTAAAATCCGGTGCGTAGTTTAAAAGATCTAAACGTACAGACTGCGGGAACGACTTTGTTTTATACCATGTAAAGATGTAAAGATAGACTAGTTACAGGCACTTTTGAGTCAAAAATAAGAATAGCTACTGTCCAGCCACAGGCATACTAACAGTGAAAGGACTGGTCCAGCCCTTTCTAAGACATAGATCTCGATGTAGTAGAACTCCAAATTCACACTTACTCTGCTTTCCAATATAGCTGGAACGTTTGATTACTGGCTTACTGCTAATTCAGTAATAGGCCCGGGTATATAAAAGTCAACTAGGTTTTTTTTGCTCCTCACAGGATTTTATGACATTATCTGTTTTCTGAGAAAGAAGACTAACATGGAACTGTTTCTGATACATTTTTAGCTCCAAATGTTTGTGACTTGATAGATACTTTAGTTTGATCCGATACAAATGTTATTTTTGATCCTAATAGATAAAACAAAATATTTTTATAACAATACCCAAGATTGGTTGTTAAAACAAACCACCTAACTACAAAGGTTCCTACAACGCCTCCTTGCTTTACCACAAAAGAATCAGAAACAAGATGCTGACAATATTCTTACTTAATTTCGTTACAAAGAAAAAGTTTTAATGTTATACACTTTTTTGCTAACCAGCATCGCGAACTTTTCGACCAATTAGACTTGCTATTCAAATACACCAGAGTTTTCCATTAAGGAAAGACTTTGAAGGGCTTCCGCCTTCTTTGTCGAGACTTGAAAACACTTTTTTATTTTTGGAGCGTATCTTAAAGTCAACGTACTTGTATTTGCTTAACCATTGAAGGGGTGAAGTCGAAAGCTTTTCGCTTCGAATATTTGCATGTTTTCTGCGGATCCGTTGTGCTGACAAAGAAACATCTCGTGCGAGGGTGTTAGGCTGAATAAATGATGCCCACATCGCCCTCTGATGGCTTCCATTGTTTTCAAGTGAAATGTTTTGAATGTTTGCTTTGGAGGTGAAGGATTTGAAAGGATCTTTATTGTTTTCTCTTTCGTATTGTATGAGGGGGACAGAGATAGATGGTTGTGTGGATATGGGATGATCCGTACGAAGTTTGACAGGGCGATGAGATGGGGTGTGATAAAGATATGAGGAGGGTCCTCAGGTCGACAATGCAGCGCATTCCGTAGAGTGTTGCACGGCTTTGTAATAAGACATTAGTGACGACAGGTGCGGTATTAAAGCGTAGGTGCGTGATGTCCTTCATGCCGAGCGCACGTTTTATGAAATGTTACGTGGAGTTACAGTGAGAAGTCAGGTTTGGTTGGTAGCAGTAATTTTCGAGCAAGATTATCCTTTAAGTCATGTTGGAAACCAAAAAACTGTTTGTAATTCATTCAATACAATATGATTAAGAGACCGTTACTTTAAATAGTTTAAATTAAAGGTCTCTTAATCATATCCTATTCTTTAGATTCACAATGTTAACTCTGCTCTTTTAGCGCACCAGAAAACTAACTAATCGATGTTTAAACTTATACTGTCACTTACAGGATATCTTCCGTGATTGTTCATTATTTTGTTTTTTTTTAGTTAGTTCCTAACCTGGTGTCAGAGTTTTTATGCCGCTCATGGGCCTCTGACTTGGCTTAACAAGCCGTCAAAAAATATCTCTCAAACAAGCTGGTTTCCACACGATGTTTTCCCTCACCGGAGCAAGTGATGATTATACAATACGCACATGAATCCTAAAAATCAGAGGGCCTTGGGTTCGAACTCGAGACCTACGACTTGGCAGTCCGACGGTCACACCACTAGGCTGTCACTGCTTTATTCCCGTAAGTGACAGTATCAGTTTAGTTGTAAATCGTGAAAGCTTAAAACAGTGTTAAACGATGTTTGTGTTTATTTTGGCAACACACGTTTACCAAAAACAGCTGACTCATTCTCCCACCAAAACTAGAGCAAAACCGTAACCTATTGGCAAATTACCCCACAGCGTCAGCACAATAACTAGAGTTGACCCGGATAACCGTATGTTAAAAACTCACGCATATACGCAAACGCTGGAAATTAAAATTTTCCCCTCCCGTGCCAAATCCGGGGAGGTCGGGCGAATTTAATATCCGGGGTGGGGGGAGATCCGGCACAGTTTTAGCTTTGAACCACTGTCTCATGTGGAGCTAAAAATACCACTTTACATATAAATGTTCGAATAAAATGGGTGTCACGATTATCATATTAATCAGGGTGGGTAAATGGCTTCTAAAAGTCGGCCCTTTTACTTTGATAGCAGGAAATTGTATTGCGAGAATTGGATTGACTGAAAAAATTAATCAATAAATTAAATGACACCTTTTCGAAGTCATTTAATTTAAAATAGGTAAAGATGTTACGACTTAGAGGCGTTTGTGAGAGATTTGCCGGAAAAAACTTTACGGAGGGTAGAGTGGAATTAGGGCTATGGAGGAGGCCTTTGCCTAGCAGAGGGACAATATGGGCTAAGAAAAAAAAAAGATGACTTTAGCAATCGAATGTTTGAAAAAACAGCTTTGTGCTTAGGACATGTGGGACTGTGGTTCGGTCCCATTATAAAACTGGTTTTTTCTCGGGTTTTAAGGGATCGAAAACGGGTTTCGTTTGCCCTACTGGTCAAAGCTTTCAGCTTGAACTCCAGAATCGTTTCGAGTGCCTAGGAAGCTCAGTGGACGAATACAACGATGGGTTCGTGGAAACTGTCCATACGACTGGGTCTAAGTTCTTCAAGACACGTCGTTCACACAAGAACAAAAAACTCTCTGATCGTACGCTCGAGCTTATGAAGGAGCGGCGTGAGATGATCCTGCAGTGTTCAGACGAGGCGTGGAAATACCGGCAGCTCAATAGACGGATCTCTAAATCCTTGAAGAGCGACCTCCGCCGCTTTCTCCGACGCTATTGAGCGGAATAAAGGCTCCAAGGTATTTTAAAGAGATCTGGCTATTGGGCAGAGCCAGCTCACGAAACTGAAGACCGACGATGGCAGGATCGTATCCGCCAAACCGGAGCTGCTGAGGGAGATCGAGAGTTTTTATGGGCAGTTGTACATTTCAACCAGTAAACCCGTTGCAAATCTAGCTAACGACCCAAGAGCTAGACTGACCTGACACTATACCGAAGACATTCCGGATATCAGCCTGTACGAGATTAGGATGGCTCTGAAACAACTTAAAAACAGCAAGGCACCGGGTGATGACGGCCGAACTCCTGAAGGCAGGTGGAAAACCGGTACTTAGGGCCTTTCAGAAGCTGTTTGATTCCGTCATACTCGAGGGGAAAACTCCGCAGACATGGTGCAGGGGTGTGGTGGTACTCTTCTTCAAAAAGGGTGACAATGCCCGGCTGAAGAACTATAGGCCCATCTCACTTCTAAGCCATGTCTACAAGTTGTTTTCAAGAGTCATCACGAATCGTCTCGCGCGCAGGTTTAACGATTTTCAGCCTCCCGAACAAGCCGGATTCCGAAAAAGCTTTAGCACCGTAGACCACATAAATACGCTGCGGCAGGTTATACAGAAGACCGAAGAGTATAACCTGCTCTCTGTTTAGCGCTTGTGGATTACGAAAAACACTTCAATTCGATCGAGATTTGGGCTGTACTACAGTCTCTCCAACGGTGCCAAATTGACTATCGGTACATCGAGGTGTTAAAGTGTTTGTACAAAAACGCCACCATGTCAGTCCGACTTCTGGACCAGACCTCGGAACCTATCCTTCTGCAACGAGGTGTGAGACAGAGAGACGACATATCTCCGAAACTGTTCACCGCTGCACTTTAGGATGTCTTCAAGGTTCTGGACTGGAGAGGGCTAAGCATCAACGTCAATGGCGAGTACATCTCTCACCTTCGGTTTGCCGACGATATAGTGGTCATGGCTGAGACCATGGAGGACCTCAGTACAATGCTCGATGACCTCAGTAGAGCTTCCGAAAGAGTGAATCTTAAAATGAACATGGACAAAACCAAAGTCATGTTGAATGCCCATGTAACACCCACTCCTATCAAGATATTGTTGTGAGAGTTGTAGACGATTATGTCTACCTGGGACAAACGATCCAGTTAGGTAGGCCTAACTTCAAGAAAGAGGTCAATCATCGAATCCGACTCGGCTGGGCAGCGTTCAGGAAGTTGCGTGGTATCTTCTCGTCCAACTTACCGCAGTGTCTTAAGACGAAAGTCTATGAAAAGTGTGTGTTGCCAGTGATTACATACGAGACCGAAACGTGGTCGCTAACAATGGGCTTTATCAGAAGGCTTAAAGTCACCCAAAGGGCAATGGAGAGGGCTATGCTCGGAGTTTCCTTGCGTGATCAAATCAGAAATGAGGAAATCCGCAAGAGAACCAAGGTTACCGACGTAGCCCGAAGAATAGCCAAACTTAAGTGGCAGTGGGCAGGGCACATTGCTCGCAGAACGGATGGCCTATGGGGCCGGAAAGTTCTGGAGTGACGACCGCGAACTGGAAGACATTGCGTTGGAAGGCCTCCCACTAGGTGGACCGATGACCTGGTAAAGGTTGCAGGGATCCGCTGGATGCGAGACGCACGGGACCGGTCAA
The DNA here is from genome assembly GCA_910589295.1 of Noctua janthe. NCBI lineage: Eukaryota > Metazoa > Arthropoda > Insecta > Lepidoptera > Noctuidae > Noctua > Noctua janthe. Next base: position 1,191,117 of record OU342556.1, on the reverse strand, counting down.
TGTGGCGACACTTGGGGGAGGCCTATGTCCAGCAGCGGATGTCTTTCGGCTGAAATGATGATGATGATGACTGGTGATATAACCAGATTTTAATAATCGTCTTACAATCAGCCTATAATATTCGCACCGCTGGGACACAGACCTCCTTTTAAAGAGATTACCCTCCCTCTCTTAAGATATCTCTGTCGGGCTGTAATCCAATACTTAGTCACAGTAAGGTTTGGTTGATGTCAGAATCTTCAAATTTTTCGTTCTAAGAAATGCCGGTTTCCAAAGTGGTGATGAAATAAATGACACGGTTACCTAATACTAGGTAAATTACAGTAAAAAACCTTTCAAAGATAACGTTTGGAACGTTTACTTTGAAAGATTTTTCTTTTTAAACAGATTTGCAAACTAAACCTTCAATTACCGTTAAATAAACTATACTTTATTCAAATCGCCAGCGTTAACCTGCGATTAAAGTTTTAAACTAAAGCAAAGTAATTCCCTACCTTCAATTTAATCTTGATTAAAAGTAAACAGAAAATATCAACTTTACTGCGCTTCGTCGAGGAGAAGCAATTCTGATATTTATCTTAAATTACGATGCTTTAAAGGTAAAGTAGGTAAAGTAGGTTAAGTTGAATAAACAATTTGTCATTTAAGAGTTTTTATAGTTAAAGTTCAGTCAAACTGGTACGGACATTTTGCGGACGCGGCTCCAGATTTGGATAAACAATTTATCTAACATTATAACATCACACAACATCTCGCATGTAACCCCAGAAGGGTCAGGGAGAGGTGTACCTAATAGTGCACACACATTTGGCGAGCCTATTGCTATAAACCGGGCACTAAACTCGACTCCGTGGCTGCTACTGCGAAATTCCTGATGGAAAACCCAATAAAACTTTGCCCTACCTGGGAATCGAACCCATCAAGTTATGCTCAATAGTCGCGCTTGCGACCACTTTTTTCACAACTACACTTTTAAATTAGGTAATTAGTTTATCCAAATCCTCTAATAAAAGGGCTCGTGGCGAATACTACTAATTATACTGGACTATGAAGATCTGAAAAGAAGTCGCCACGTGTATTATACACGCCATTGGTATTCAGCAAAGACATTCCATTTTATGCGACAAGGCGAATAAAATCGCAATCCAATACTTGTTACCTACGGAGTATTTGCTACCCGCTGCATTGGGAACTGAGGATTCAGTGGGAGATGAGCAGGACGTATGACGTAGGACGTAGGACGGATCGTAGCGGCGCCAATCGGTCTGTCTAGTGTCATACGCCCGCTAGTCAGGACGCATTCGTGTGTCAAAATCAAAAATGTTCGGGACCTTTTCTGTATGAAAATATTCCCTAAGTCCGCTCTATAAGTCTTTTAAATCTATTTGTTATTTAGCTGCATTTGATTAAACCAGAAACCGATCCGAACATATTGGGAAAAGGCTAGGCTGATTATGATCTGTTAATCTAATTAGCAATAACCAGTCCCACACAGCATTCATTATTTTGCCATTGTGATTGTTTATCTGTGTGGCCATCTATATGGGATATAAGCTTAAACCTTAAGCCAATTCTGATCGCCCACTGTCTTGCATAATCCCTCTGAAACAATAAAATTACACTTGAACTTGACCCCCATAAAACTGTCAACCAAACGTTTAAGTAAAATCAACCTTTTACCTTAATAGATAAGACACATATATCTTCACAGATCCTCTTACGTAACAATAGCGTTAATACACACTTACCTTTTCCCCTAAGTTTCTTTGTTCTTACCCTTAAGGTTCAAGGGTCCGCCATAAAGTCTGCTGGCAAACTATCTGGCGGTCATTATCGAAATTAATGCAAGTTTACGAGGTCATGTGTTCTAAACAAATGTTGGAGCGTTAACACTAACGATGTAATTTTGTGTAAGCGAGTCTCTTGGGTGTGTGTGTAAGATGTGGAGTGAAGTGGTTGAAGTTTCAGTACTAGCTTTTGTCGGTGGGTTGTCTCCTGTGATCTTTCCCATAAAAATAGTGTATTTGTCTGGGATTCAAAGTATAATTTAGCCCAAGTTATTCTCCGGTTTATAAATCTCCATGTCAAGTCGCGTCAATCCGGTGCTCCGTCTCTGCAAGAAAGAAAAACCAAATTGATTTTCAAAAATAAAAGGTATGATTCGATTCACCTAATATTGTCTTTCATAACAATCAAATTCTAACTTACACATTAAGACAAGATAAGAAGATCCAAAGTAAAATCAACACTATCATTCTGCCTAGTTTCAGATTTATCCAACAAGTTTTGATGCCCTTTTAAAGTTAGTTGTTAATTTAGTTTAATTATTTTAGGTTATTAGATGAAATTCTTAAACTATAAAAATGTGTATATAAATGTGAATGTTCAGTTTTTCTTTTGTTAATTTGTAGGTTTGTCACACCTGAACGGGTTTCGATGAAATTAAGCACACAGGCAGACACATTTGAACTAGTTTATGGCATATAATGTGTTGACATTTCGGTAGAACTTTCTCTTGGGAATTTCCAGCCTCCAGAATGTTGACACAGTCGAAACCACGCGCAAAATCTAGTATTACATAACCCATATAAAACCACGAGTCTGCAGCCCTCCACAAGCGAACAAAGTAAAATTAATGTGGAACATCTTCCCAAACCGCGGCCCGTCCGGATAACTACGGATGATGCCAACAGTCAAGTATTAAATAATATATTTAGTCTGTTACCGACAGCCAGGATTAATTATTCAGTAACTAGCGCCGCCGACTTTGTAAGCTTCATTAGGTTGGGAGATGTAGGGTTTGAGATGGAAGATAGATTTATATTGGGAGGTGAAGATCTGAGAATTGTGGTTCTTGTTAATGTAATCGGTTATTGATGGGGTCAATGAATAGGACAAAGGATAATATGATAATCAGCCTTTACCGTTCCCAATGGTAGGACACAGGCACTGTCTCTGCTAGAGGGATGTAATCGGAATCCACCAAGCATGCACAGTGCGGTTTGGTGGATGACAAAAGACAAGTCTTTAAAATTTTGTTCTAGGACGTGCCGGTTTCCTCACGATGTTTTCTTTTACGTTTACTGAGAGCAGTGGTGATGAAGTAAATGAAGTATACAAATTAATATGCCTTCGTCCTTTAACTCGTAATTCGGAGCCCAAATCACGGCTACACACCAGCTAACAAATATAGCAAGAAAAATGATATCCATTAATTTTTCTGCTTAGAACGAAACAAAGCGAAAACCTGAATCTGAAATTTGACCTTTGTAGGTACTTATCTACAAAACAGTAATAATAAAAATTAAGCAAATCCCTGACTCTTCCTCATAAAAATCCTCATAAATATTTACCCATTGTTCCAACTTCTACATTATTAATCCGTGGCCGTTAATGCAAAGAGCTCGAGATGTTTGAAATCATAAAACGAAACACCGCGAGACTTCATCCGTAAAAGTGGTTTCGATTCAATTAAATTTTTGCTCTCATTCTCATCACCTTAATTTTACTCTGTGTTTAGCTTTAGACGCTTCTCTACTAAATATTTTCCTGTTATATTAAAGAGCTTTGTTTTAAATAGATTTTACTGGGAGCACTTTCAAGTGTCGGGATCGTCCTGCGCGTTTAAACCGTAACACTGAAAAAATAAACGCACATTTTGCTGAGTTTTTTCTATTCCAGTTTTTGTCTCATCTTGGTTATCTCTCCAGTCTCTTTTTTTATTAAAAGTGTTAATGAGAAAGAAAAACCTAATTGTTGTTAAAATGTTTTAATTAACAGCTAGTTAAACAAAATAATAATCCCTCTCTTCAAAAAACGTGTGTTGCCAAAGTCGGGTAGATAATGTGTTTGACTTATGAGATTTTTATCAGGTACACATTTTTGAGAATGAATATTAACCAACTTGATACCCATAACTATTGCTGTCGAATAGACTACTATTTAAGTCGGAAATACTTCTCTGAAAATAACGAAATAAGCTACTGTAGCCAAGCTACTCAATAGATCCGATAGTTAGAACATGTTCGTTGTATGTCAGTGAACTAGTTAATTTTAGATTTTTACTAGCTTATGCCCGCGGCTTCGCCCGCGTAGAGTTCGATAATTGTTCTACGGGATCATACTACGGAGAAAAAAGTCCTATGTGTTAATCCAGGTTATAAACTATCTGTGTGCTAAATGTCATCCAAATCCGTTCAGTTGTTTTGCGTGAAAGAGTAACAAAAATCCATCCATCCTAACAAACTTTCGCATTTATAATATTAGAAAGATAGATAGAATAATAATAAATTACTGTAATTAAAACCTAGCGACAATTAAATAGTGAAACTCCTGCATCACAAAACAAGGAAGCCCATTAGTCAGCCAACACTGCACCTGTCCATAATTTACAGCAAGATTACAAGCAATTAAACTAAATTCGTCCGTCTGTCCGTCCCGATTCGATTTGTATGCTAAGCTGTGATTGGCGTATTTAAATGAGGCGTCGCTTCAAAACCGTTCATGTGAACGGTTTTGCCAACTCGTATTGTTTAGATGGCGGATTTGTGGTATTTTAGAGCGGAAAACTCGTTTTTGTTTTGTTATTGTGATTATATTAGTTTGGTTACTTTTTTGGGGCTCGAGGCTAGCTAGGCTATAAGAGCAGCCACACTGGTTGACCCCAGGTACTATGATGGCCGAAGTCGGTTCGAGGACGGATGCCATCCACTGCATACCTTTCCGTGGCTCGGAAACCATGTCGAGTCAAGCGATCAGAAGCCCTATCGTCAAGCAACTAACTAAGGTGTTAGTGAATTTACCCTTAACAACCACAACTTTTTTGAACCTCGAACTGAAATTGACTTCCAATTAATAATTCCAAGATCCGGTCCACATAAACAGTTATCATGATACATGTATCCAACACAGGTCAATCGTCACCATGCACATTTATCCAGGTACATCCGAGTGCCTACATCACCCGCCCCGCGGCCATCCATCCAAACATAATACAGGTCACTTAATATTCACAAAGTGAAACTGATCATATCGATTCGTTATGATTGGCGTAGACCCTGAATAGCTGGGTTATCGCAAAATGTACGAGGAATATTGCAGCACCTGAAATTTGGGCTGCAGATGAAATTGGGCCTCTCAAAGGCCGAGTAATCGAATTCAGGTCATTTTTGGCTGACTGTTTAAGGTACGCGGTCGTTTGATTGGCGGTTGCGATGTGACTGACATTAAGCTTTATAAGTTGACAGTGTAACACTTTTTGGCTAATTAGTTTGACAAGTCTTTCATCAGAATACCTTGACCCCTTGACGATTTCGGGACTTTCACCAAAATACTGGGTGGAATCCCCATCGATGCTCAAACGAATACCACGTATTCAGAACATCATTCCGATACCTCCAACATAGAAATTTTTAATCGGTAATGATATCGATACCGCAAGCTGTATCGATACTCCAAAAATGTCTATGTCATTTAGTAGTGAAGATCTTCTATACCAAAAATACAAAAGGTATAAATTGGTCAGTAGTCATGGACAAAAGTTATGAAGGTTTAAAGAAGTCGTCATTTTAAGTTACGGTAAGTTACGAATATTTTACGTTTTAGGCCCGGTATGAGATTATTTTTCCCTGTTCTGTTCCTTGTTAATATTGTATGGCAACTTTGAAGGCCTTTCGAATTTACGAGTGAAATCAAAAATAAAATAAAAATCCTTTTTATTATGTGCTTACGGTACGTTAATCATTTTACACACTATTATTATTTGTAATACTTTATTTACACACACTTTTTATTTCTTGTACACTTTGGGGCACGTTTTGCCAATGTCCTTTAGTTTTATTATAAAGATTATCTTCGTAAGCATAAAATATGAATATTTTATTAATTCAGGACTGATGAAACTCTCAGTACAATGGGAGGACGCTTGACTTCTTGATCGCGTCGTTTTACTCAGTCAGCGTAAAAATAGATGCTGAGAACAAGGTTCCAAGGTAATTAATAAATAATAATAAGAAGGTTTTTATTATTATTTATTCATTCTCTTGAACAGACTGGCCTTAACCGAATACGTAATTGATTCTCTAACAATCTCTAACATCGTCAATAGTTTTTTTTTCCTCTAAGGAGTCGGACATACTTATTTCAGAACTACTTATCACTTGAGTCTGCGCAACACGTTCTTCATAAATCGTATTAATTAATTTCTGTTCGATGGTTAAAAAAAGGCAGAGTTTTCCACGTCACTATAGATTATGTTTTTAAACAGGCACCAGCGCGGCTGCCCGTGTTGCGTACCTGACTACTCTGAGAAGAAACAGCTGAAACAAACTCAGAGATGACCGTTTCTTGATATTAGATGTCCAGACATTATCTAAGTCAAGTCACTTGAGGACCATGCAGATTAGTGTCTGAGATAGTCTTTTGGTGTAGCACACAAATTCAAATGGTCCAGTCACTGCAAGCGTTTGTCAACTATCGTGTAGCTCGACTCGTAACTCAATGAGCTCAACGACACGACGAACAATAACAAAGAAAGGACGTTTGGGTAGGCCGAATAAAGTAAGTACAACCGTTAAACTAATAGCTAAACTAAATCGAATCCATTCCATTCCATTATCCTTGTGAACCGCTTCCAATTCACTCCGTTTTCTTTCAAATGCACCAATCTGGATCATAAAAAATAAATGTTCGGCAATCAAAAACTGTTTTGTACTAAATACTGTTTCATTATTCCCATCACAAAATAGTGACGCCCTTACCACCTGACACTAATTACCCCTCGTGTAGGCTGTAACACGGATAATCATATTTATACTATTATGCTAATTCTGCGCATATATCAACCCTCTTGACGGCTGTCGCGTCACTACATTGTTACCCACAGTTTGTGTACAAGCTGTGCTTGGCACCTACATATTAACTGCTTACGTAAAGGAGGTAGCTGACGGAAGTATAAACACACGTCAGCCACCTGCTATGGTATCCCATAATCTTTTTGCTCGTCCACGTTCATACAACTAATCATACATACACGCCAGTGGCGAGTTCAACGCACCTGTTCCCTCGCGAAGTTTCCACTCACATCTGCCTTGTTACCGATACTTGTGCTATTCTCCTCCTCAGCATGATCAAACCTTAGAAGCAATCTCTTTTTATTTTCTGTGATGTAGTTTCAGAAGGCCTGTAATGTATACAGACACAATACTTGTAATATCGGCGATTAGAAATCGTTGCTTTTCGCAAACTTAACACAGCTATTTAATGCTTTACTGATATTGACTGATTTATATTTGGATGCCATTCGCAGCGATCTGTTGAACCCGTTTTGTCTTTTTTACCGTGACATTGATGTAGTTGCAAAATCGCTGATCGTCGATGTTTAAAGAGTCTTAAATACCTATGGATTGCCTCCCAAAAATTAAATGCTAGGTGTTTATGTTGTGCCTGTAAAAGGGATGGCCTACTGTACACACTATTAGGCTATTCTATGTAGGTTTAATAAAACTTAACGGTATACCTTACACTGAGTTTATTGCAAAATAATGGTTAGGAGAGGATAGATCAGTTCACATTCAGGTTATTTAATGTATGTTTAAGTATAGCAGTTTTGAAAACAAAATAGTAATATAGAAAAACCAGCAGAATATTAAATACATAGTTTACTCAAAGATCTCGGGTAAAGTTTTTAGTTTAGAGCCAGGTTAACGAGGGCTTGAGTGGTAAACTGAAACTCTCGATCAGCCGCAATACTTCGACTAACTTAACAGATTAGTGAGAATAATACTATTTCTGTTATACAGGTAAACAGTGATTGGAGTGCCCTTTACATAACCTTTGCAAGTTTTCTCTTCTCTGTATATACGAAGTTGAAACTGTGCCTCATGAATAGTGATCAGATTATACACCTACGTAATGGCATTATAGGGAATATCATAATCATATTATCACTGTCAGCTGCCGTTACTGCGGCAAGGTGCCTTGGAAAGCACGTTAAGCCGTTGGTCCCGGCCGTCATTTGTAGATCTTTGACAGTCTTTACCAAGGGGTATCGTATTCGGGACGTCAGAGGGAAAGAATTTCACGTCCCAGCCGCCGCGGGAAACGCCCTGGGCGTCGGGGGTCACGTGGTGACTCCCGGCCACCGTAGGCGCGGGCCTGTGGACGGCGAGTTATGGGCTAGCTCGCCGTCCGGCCGTCTTATGACGACAGGCCGTGTCGACGTGTTCCACGTGCGCCTCAAAGAGATGTCAGCAAATAAGTAGAGGTCCGCATGGGCCGATGCTTGCCAGGGCTGCGGGACTGTTCGAAAGAGATATCGTGGCCCTGGAACACAAAGGGCAAAGACGGAACATGGATGGGTTTTAGTCAGTACAAGTCTGACACTCTCATCCTCCGCCAGAGTGGGGGGGGGGGAGTCATTTGATGGTTTCACATCCAAAAAAAAAAAAGATATCGTATTACCCTGTACTAAATGGGTTATGGAAGTCAGATAGGCAGTCGCTCCATGTAAAGTACTGGTATTCAGCTGAGTCTGGTTACACTGGAAGCTGATCCCAAAATAGTTGGGAAAATGCTAGGCAGATGATGAGCAGATGATGATTGTTACTGATCCAAAGAAACAAGAGGAGAGAAAGCGAATAGGTTTACGGGAACACGTGTACTTATAAATGATAAGTGAACTCGAATTAGAAAGTGTAAGTGCGTCTGGCTTAATCTAGGCAGTCAGGCTAGTTACTTACATTGTTATTTCATTGCTTTTCGATTACCATATCATGAGTATCCATTTCTAAATAAGAAATAAATATTTAGTTACATTGTGTCACGACCTTTTATGGGGATGGTGACATGAAAAAAATGGAACAAAAATAAATTAATCAAGTACAGCTTCTGAACGGTACCGAATTATAAATTCACGGTTACATGAACTCCATCAGAATAATGTGGAGTATAAAATATTAACAATAATAAAGCCGACGCCCGAAAGGCTTATTTTTAATAACGTTGCTATTTTGATTTATGGCTTAAAGCAATTTGAGCGACACACCTTATTTTTAACGGGAATAATGAGTATGCAATTTTCAAGCACCTGGCTTCTTGAAAGAATGGATTACGACTGGAAATTGCTTGTCTCATTTCGGAATGAGAGGCGTCTCATTTTCTTTTGAAATAATCATTTATTTTAGTAATTTGACGAGAAAACTGTCACAGCGCACTTGTGAGCACTTGTAGGTCATGTAGGTTCAAACCTAGTAGACAGTGTACCTCGTGCAAATTATTTAATTACCTCTGCATAAAACGGTATAGAAACAAAAAGATAAAAAAATTGTTCTATAATTTAAAATGCAAGATTGTGATATCCACCAACCAGTCCTGGATCCTTAACAGTGCACGTTGTGAGCACAGTGCTGCTTGATGGATCCCTCTTACGAGAAGAGAAGACGTCGATGTCCCAGCAGTGGGGTCGTTAACGATTGATTATGTTGTATGTTGCATATAAAGTCTGACAATCAGTCTTACCAAGGGGTATCGTATTACGCAGTACTAACGGGATTGTGGAAGTCAGATAGGCAGCCGCTCCATGTAAAATACTGGTCTGCATCCGGTTAAACTGGAAGCCGACCCTAACATAGTTGGGAAAAGGCTAGGCAGATGCTGATGATGACCTATATGAAGTATATTGATGATAGAGAAAAGTTAATTCAGAATCTGAAACAAACTCCGAGTTCGTAACAAGAGACTGTTCTCACAAGGTCTGGTACCTATCATGGGCGTAACATTAGCATAGCATTTTTTAAGGGGTGGGGCAGAAGTAAATAAACTAAGTAGTAGAAAATTAAAAATGCTTTTTATTTATTGACTGATACGTTTTATTGACTCTCTTATTTCCATAATAACCTGCGAGGGTTCTGGCTAAATCTAGCTAAAATTTCGTATTCAAATGTAGTTGCAATTCCAGAACCCTCTTTCTATGCTTACTCATCATACAGAGGCCGACAAGATGGTTTTCTGTCATTGTTGACCTTAAATTTTTTTTTATTTTAATGTGAAAAATGTTAAAGTACCCAATGAATATTGAATTTTGTCATTATATTAATTTTGCCTAAAAATTCTTAGCTTCGGGTCAGAGAGCAAAGTGGGGCAAGAGCCCCACCCTGCCCCACCGTGGGTACGCCCATGGTACCTATGTCTCTAATTTTTTCTGCTTTTGCCATTAAACGAGAAATCTGAGATTTCATACAAACTAATTTTACTAAAACAATGTTCGGTTCATGAAACAGAGAATGATATTTTATACGACTTTAGAGTTACCCATACAAGTGTGATTAAAAGCAAATCAATTCATCATTGCGTAACAAAGATTTATTTTACTATCCGATGGACAATAAAGGTAAGATAGACAATAAGAAACAAAAAACACTCCATGGTTTCATACGTATAAAAATTTCGATTGCTCGACAATGTAAATACCGCAATTAATGTTGTTGAATAGTCGAAATGGAAGCCATTGTAAATGTGATAATCATTTAGCCCGTGGCGAACTTAGACCACCCTTTCAGGGAAAATGAGCATGACGTGTCTATTGTATTTTTAACCAAAGGCAAGAAAAATAAAATTCATTGGCATGATAAAGAAACGTCTGACTGTAACACCATTCGAATAAATTGACACAGTCAAAAAATCTGCCACAGTATAAAAAATCTCAGTGACACAGATAGGCCAGCATCCAGTTTACAAATACCCGCCACTCGCTCGTCCCCTGCCTATCTATTTTTATCGAATCGCGTGTTCACCCGATTAATTTATCGATTATCGGACAGGCTTGCCCCGCATTTGCTTGCTCTGATGTAACACTGGTGTCATCTTCCTGATCTGAAACAGCTGTAGTAAAGATAAAATAGGGATAATATCAATTGACAAGAATGTGACTTAGTCAAGTTTCACTATGCCTTGACAAACTAAGACGGGTCTTTTTCTTACCAATGTATCCAATGTTTTTATTTTACGATTCTAAATCTGATGACTTACAATCGGGTACACACAAGTACTATTTTAATGTAAATCTCCTGTGTAAAAAAATCGTAGAAGAACTTGAATTTTGTGTTTACAAGTAGAACATGAATTTCTTACAGAATCAAGTAAATTTTATCCCTTTTATTAGTGACTTTCAAAGTCGGGATGTTACATGAAGGGTTCCGTACCATCATAGTAGGCGAGAGACCCCCCTTTAATTTATTTTTATTATATGTGGTTATAGCTTTCTTATAGGCTTTCCTGTACACGTCCGTCTTTGGGTCACCGCCTTACATTCCATCATAGGTAGGAAAACTAACTTGATGAACCCACTTGCGACCGCCGGAGCTGTTCAGGTCACTACGTTTTTGTCGGACAAAATCTGAGCCATCCATTCGAGATAAAGAAGACCACAAATCCAGATTTTCAAGTGGCCAATATCATTAATTCTAGAATGTCAAAAAAACACGTTAACAGTAACACGTTAATCCCGCTAATTTCCCAACGCTGCATTTTTCCAATCCGCTAAGGTATCTTTTTTCGTGGCTTCAACTGTAATTTATCAGTTCCAAAACAATTATAAGTCATTCTAGTCTAGACGGTCTAATTATCTGCGAAAAATTCTAGAATATTCTTTATTCTAGTATGCATCTGAATTACGAACTAATCAGTTTTTACGGGCGATAAAACAGAGAGATAATGTATTGCATTGTTGGAAATAGAACAAATAACTTTGTTATTTATGATTTGAAATAGACAATATGTTTTAGGAAAATTGATTATTCGAAGAAAAGTCTTCAAGTTTTGGTAAAAGAAAATAAGGCACAAGGGTGGTAGAACTACTGTTATACGTCGTAAATAACAATTTAATTTATTTATACACATGTGAGATTACAAAAAAAATGAGCTTCTAAGAATTGATAATTTCATAAAATCTTACAAATTAGAATTCTATTAAATCCAAAACCAGGTTTTTCATAAAAGCTAGAATATGATATAGCCTTATTTTATTCTGATTCAATGTCTGGATTCGTTATTAGAGATTTTTATGCCTTTATAAACAAGCATAATATGGAAAAAAAAATCTTACGTATTCTGTACCGTTTTAGTTGACTGGCGTTTTGTTGTTAACAATTATTATTGTGAACCACAGTGATATCGCCTTCGTTGATTTTTTTGGTGAGGTCTGGTAATCACGAAACAAATGACGGATAGGGAAGATGTTTGGACAGTGGTCGTGATGCCAATCTGACCGGCCTTTCGCTTATGAGTACCGGGAGAAATTGAATCTGCATTCGCTATGAGTTCGGTAACAATTCATCCTATTTCCCAACTATGTTGGGGTCGACTTAAAGTCTAATTGGATGAAGCTGAACCCCAGGACTTTACCTGAAGTGGCTGCCTATCTGATTTCCACAACCCATTTAGAACTGGGTAACAGTGGCGAAGGTTCCATACAACTCGATTCCTACCGGATTCCCTTTGAAAAATGGCACAGGCAGTATTCTATAGGCAAATAATATAATCGCATTAAAGATATGTACTCTGGCTTACCTCTTACAAAAATTGGCCCCTTGCTTCTGCTGGGTAATACGATACCCCTTGGTAAGACTGGTGGTCAAACTTCGGGCCACTGATTACCTGTAACGAATGTGAATGATCTACAAATGCCAGCCGTGACCAACAGCTTAACGTGCTTTCCGAGGTACGGAGGAAACTCGGTATGGTTGTCATTGGTCAGCCATCCACGGATCATCCGAGGTAAGCGCTGCATAACCTGAAGATTGACCCGAGTGGCTGTTATTATTTTAACCACGAGCTTCTCTGGGGACTGCAATTGTAGAAATAGAACTTAAAGTCTTCATAATTTTGCCTCCGTGGGGTGTTTAATCAATCCATCCATACTATTCATAGCCATACTAATATTATAAATTGAGGAGCTCGTGGCTAAATAATAACAGCCGCTCGGGTCAATCTTTAGGTTAAGCCGTACTTGCCTAAGTTGGTCTGTGGATGGGTGACCACCCATTACTTACCGAGTTTCCTCTGTGCCTCCGAAAGCACGTTAAGCTGTTGGTCCCGGGTGTCATTTGTAGATCTTTGACAGTCGTTAGGTAGTCAGTGGCCCGAAAAGTCTGACAACCAGTCTTTCCAAGGGGTATCGTATTACCCAGTATTAACTGGGTTGTGGAGGTCATATAGACAGTCGCTCCATGTAAAATACTGGTATACAGCTGCATCCGGTTAGACTGGAAGCCGACCCCAACATAGTTGGGAAAAGGCTAGGCAGATGACTAATATTATAAATACGAAAGTAACTCTGTTTGTCTGTCTGTACCACTACAACTACTGTTACTACTACTACTACTGACCTGTGATCTTCCCACTGTTGAGCAAACTCCACTACCAGGTGTTCCGATCCAGGGCCAGGAACTACTTAAAAAAAAATCGCACTGCGTCACATTGACGTGATACCACCTCTCGGTCAACTTCACAATTTTTTGATCCAGAAAGAAGTATCTGTTATTCTTTGTTAGATGCGGTTACATCCCTATCCACTCTAGTTTGCATGCTAAAAATAGTTGGCGTGTAAAAATACCGTGGGATACAATGATAGATTGTTGCCGCTCGCCCGTTTGTGACCTAATTCCGAAGAAATTGGGTCAGATAACACAAAAATGTATCAACTGCTCATCTAGCGTGCTTTGGCGAAAATGACTGGGTAGTTTCTTTCATTCGCGAATCAACACCGTAATGCTTACTGTAGTTGTTAATGTTAATGTTTTTTCCGTGAACTGCTTGATTTCTCGGATATCTGAAAAAGAAACAACGTAACATGGATATTGGGTTGAAATTGAATTGCATGATTCGAAAATATTGTTGTAGTGTTTTCAATTGATTCTGGGAAACGCTTGTGTGACGATCTGGACTTGTTCTTGCTGGATTATCCAGAGAAGGTAAAAACTATAACTATAAACACATTCTACCAAGAGGTTTAGTAGAGAAGTTGTAAATATGGGTAAGGTGTTTATCACTCTTTTGGCTCTTCAGGCTGCTCGTTAGTTTAAGTATAAAGATAAAGGAGAAAGCTGTTCCACAAAATGGTAGGAGCATATAATATTGTGTCTTGGGTGTCATCTTGTGTGCTCAATACAGAAACTCAAAAAAGAAAAAGATTGTGAAAAGAAATCTGTCGTTTTGTCGATTCTTCCGTTCGCAAAACCCGTTTCTACGGTGGTCATGGACGCTACTAAAGGCGCCAAGTTCAGGGCTGACTCTTCTCTTCTTTTAAGGTTGCCATCGACTCGTTAAGATAAAGCATTAAGGCATTAAGTCCGCCTCTGTACTTTTGTGCTTGAAGTGTTAAATAAATAAATAAAGAAGAGAAAAGCACAGAAAACGTTCATTGCTGGACCTGGAAACCCAAAATACATTTATTCAGAATCTGCAAAAAGGGGTTAAGACTACATCATCATCACCGTAGCCTTGTTCAGACTTTGTTTGGCGTCGGCTTTCAATCCAAACCGATGCAGCTGAACATAATGGTCAGTTTCTAGGGTTCCTTACCCGAAGGAAACCAACAGGACCCTATTACTTAGCCTCCGCTGTCCGTCCGTCTGTCAGCGGGCTGTATCTCATGATCCGTAATAGGTAGACAGTTGAAATTTTCACAGAATGTGTATTTCTGTTACCGCTATAACAAAAAATAATAAAAAATAATAACTAAAAATTGTTGTTGTAAAATTGTTATTGTAATTAAAAGTTAAAGGGGGCTCTCCCCCTCCTATGATGGTACGGAACCCGTCATGCGCGAGTCCGACACGCATTTGGCCGGTTTTTTTACTGGGAGCAGCTGTCTGTTCGACCTCTTCAACTAAGTTACTAGGTGATACGAAACTACACAGGTATATAGAAAAAAACACAAATTCCAATTAACGAAAGAGTGCTAAAAGCAAAAGAGTGTTCGGCTGTAAGCAGTTACTGCCAAGCGCAGTAAATAAGTAGGAGTATAAACTTTATTAGAGGCAGCCGTGAGATTGCAGTGAGATTGAAGTACTACGTTTATTGGGTTTTGGGAGTTAGCAATAAAGCTCGCGTGGCTACTGCACCACCAGCGTCTATGTTATAAGATGATTTTATTTTTAATGGTGTTTTTTTATGATCTAGAACATTATGCTCGGAATTGGTTGTTCGCTGAAATTAAATGCGGTGTAAAGAAATGATGAAGATCATTATGACTAAATAATTGGTATATGCTGAAGGCGAACGATGATACAAACAGGATTTGACAAAATCGCTTTTTTTGCGAAATAAACCAGCTTGCATAATGATATACAGGATGGAATGGGACAGCGTCGCTAAAACGGTTACCACATTTAATCAGTTCATCATTTTGAAACCCCACACGTAGAAATGTTTCGTCGGTTACCAAAACAAAAATAGCTATTTCCTACAAAACTTTATTACCTACACGGTCAAAATGTATTGACCAGTTGTTTTTTTTTTAATTCCCGATGAGAAATTTCTATGTAACCCGCAGTCACACAGAAATCCCTCATCGGTTCAGAATGATGTACCGTATACGTGGTAACCATTTTAGCGCCGGTGTCCTTCCATCATGTAAAGTGATGGCTGATAGCGATGTTCTGTTGCAGAACATAGACAAACAAGACGATGGTGATGTCTTGTGATGGAATAAGATTGAATATTTGTATCAATTTGATAAAAGCTCTGTTACGCATTATTTTTTAGACTGCACTTTAATGATCACTGATTTTAAACCGTCAATTGTTTAAAAATAATTTTAACAAGGTAATAGAAAAGCAGGAAGGTAATGATATTCGAAAAAAAATATAGATATCCATTTACTCAAACCAAAGCGTCGGATGTGTAGATACTTTTAGTTCGTTCCACTTGGCTTACTGCTTACCCCATCAGGGAAAACTAGCAGAGTACTAAATTACCGGTACAGTCAGGAAACTGCAATTTAATTATATGGTGAGTTGGTGAAACTTTTAACTCTATATGCTGCCTTTTAACGGAATATGGTGGTTCAAATCATGTTCAAATAAATATTGGGTAGCAAATATTATATCGATATTAACATTTTTTCTATGATCGGCTTGATTTTGTTGATACCTTTTTCTACATTGGGTCGAAATGGTTATACAGCATTAGTTTTAGTATATGCAAAACCTGAAACACTTGTCTAGGATTTTTATGTAAAGAATCTATGTACAATATTTCAAAACTGTATCATGAAAAATCACAAAGTTATAAGCTTGTTATGTTACCTGGTTGTCCGCGCAAAAACGTGTTTACCAAGCAGCGCGCCCGCGCGCGCGCTTCCAGCGTCGTCTTGACCTCATTGATAATAATAATTTGGCAGTAGGTACCTAAATTATTGCGATAGGTACTTAGTGTCACTCGGTGTCCAACTTGTAGCCTATTTTAATAATTTTTGGGACAAAATATAAAATGCTTTAAAAATTATTAGAATCGATTTAGTTACTTATTCTGAACAAACTATATTCAGGATTCGCATATACTAAAAATAATGTTGTATAAATGTATTTGTAAATACACTTCTATAGCTTCATCTTCTATTCGGTAAAACATTCATCTTTACAAAGTTAATATTTACTACTATTATAAATGCGAAAGTTTGTGGGGACGTATGGATGCTTGAATATTTGTTCGTCTTTTACGCTAAAACGGTTGAACGTATTTGGATGAAATTTAGCACACAGATACTTTATTTTTTAACTCGGTAGTACGATCTCGTGGAATAATTACCGAACTCGGCGCGGGCGAAGCCGCAGACATAGGATAGTATTTAATCATTTTCATCAGTAATATCTAGAAATGAAGTAAATGTCGTATTAATTTATACTTTAAATATTTTATACATTTTGAGTATTTACAACATCAAATTGTGAAGACGACAATATCTCAAGAAAAAATATGTCCTTTTTACTATCAAAACAATATTTCCTGTCGCTGGTATTTTTACGAAATTCTCTTGAACATTATTTTCTTAACTATGATTGACAAAACAAAGAGAAAATGGAGATAATTCTTTTTAAATTGTTTATATTTGGAATAAATCTCTGTAGACTATTAGTATTTCAGTTTACAATTGACATGAAATTGTTTCCTTGTCAATTGGATTTTCCTATGTACTGAAATAAAATAAATATCTTGCTTCTAGGAAAGTCGGATCAAACAAAAAAAAGTCCTCTGAATTCCTGAAAGCAAATTAATGTTTTCTGGTCAGTGCTTCTAATCAACCCCGTAGGTAGCTTTTACATAATATTTTAAACATAAGATTCTGCAACTTGTTTTCTTTTCACACCATGGTGTTTATATAATCATCTTTGCTTGACTAAGCTTTTTGTCTCAAAGTTTCACTTGCTGAGAATATTATTATATTTATTAACGAATCTGCCTTGTGATAAGATTTTAATTTTTTATATATACAAGAGCGCGAACGGTAATTATTATGTTCAGCAATTTATGTTTATAAGAATTACAAACAATACACCTGATCCTAACAATATACCTCATGGTCTTGGGCGTTAATATTTTTAAAAAATTATATGTACAGCAAAAGATCAATTTTCATTTTCATTTTGATCTTTTTTCCACTTTACTTATGAATATGAAATTATCTGTTTATGTTATGTATATTTCATTATAGCAAACTTTAAAAACCATAATCAACATCTCGTTCTCCTGTAACTTGAGGCACACAGCCGCCCAGTAACACGCTCACCGAAGCGGAAAGGTGCTCAACGTGGTTTCAATTAGTTGCTCGGCCATCCCTTACAGTCAGCCAATAGAGAGCCACTTTAAAATATATCTGAGTCTAGACTTGATGTCTCTGAGCGTTGTCAAGATTAACTAGAAATGGATGGCTTCGAAACTTTATGCATTGCGGTCTTTAGGACGGACCGGGCTTAAGGTGATGTGGGGTTGTGAAGGAAGTAATGATGGCTGGGCTTAATACGTTTATGTGGGTTCACGGCGAATGTGAGGTCTAGTGTAACGAGATGTGACAGAAGGTACCATTCTGAGAGCGACTGCAACTGCTAACCGCTAAACCACCCATTCGCTATAACATCCCGAAGCCACATGTCTGGTTTATTTGTCCCTAAATCAAATTGCTTTTCAACATTGACAATTGTTACCCTTTAATAGAATTACACACAAACCAGACGTCGTTTCTTCATACATTTTGAACTTGACACGTACAATCGGCGGCTGACTATACGTTTGCTGTGGGAAGTGTGTGAGCCTATCTTTTGTTAAGGCATCGTTCACACCAAACTTATTGTCCGCCGCCGACTGTGAATATTCTCACTCGTTACAGGTTACTGGTTACTGGTTCGGTGTGAACGAGAAGTTAACTATATATGAAAAAGCGATAAACTGCGTAACGCGCGCTCACAGTCAGCGACCGACAGTACGTTTGATCTGAACAATGCCTTAAACACATAAACAAAAAATATTTCTTGAACAAAAAGGTTTGCTTGGCACAATTTCAACAGCAGTAAAATGGTAAAGTTGTGGGTAGTAAGTAAACATAAACAGTCAAACACAAAAAGATGGCCAACGGTAATATTTCTCCAATAAAGAATAGGAAATGTTAAAGAAACTAAGTTTGTAAACATGAATTTTGTGCGTGCAAAGGGTAACTTTTTGGGAAAAGGGGCAATGCTTACTCAACACATACGGAAAAGTTTCTACAAACAACTCTATTCATTGGCAATCATTGAAAAGGTCATGCAAAGTCCGATAAAAGTGGCATCAATGTTTTTGAGTAGTTTTGCAAAGGCTTTTGTATCTTTAATTCTGTTCAATGGCTAGATTAGCAGTTCATTTTGATTTTGGCTACCTACTCTAACTGCTGGAATTAGAGTCTTCAGTCAGAATAATGATTCAGACATCTTATAAGCACATTCGTCTAGTCATAGACTATTGCCATAAACAGGGCGCAAATCCAGACACCGTGGCTGTTATTGAGAAATTCCTGATGGAAAAACCCAATAACAATTTGCCCAACCTCGGAATCGAACCCAGGGCTTTATGCTCAGCTGTCGCGCTTGCGAACACTAGACCAACAAGGTAGACATGCCCTTAATGAAGTCTAAATAACATAGGCATTGTAATGAACGCAAATCCATCAAATCTAATAAAAAAACACAATACCATACACACAAAGAACAAATTATAATTTTAATCTCACCTCCGATCTAAACAAAATAAACCCTAAATTAAATCCGACACATAGAATACAATTCCATTTCAGGCTTGAAATGATCTGTTTCAATCGAGTTTGTGTGTGTACGTAAATAATTTAAATCCAGCGCATATTGGATATTTGATTATTGATGATTGGGCAACGTGCGTCGCTTAATTAACTCGGCAGGTTTTAATTTCCACCCTCGACAGGGCAGCAATGAAGCGCTTAATGAGAGAAGACCGTCCGGACAGTTTTTTCTGTTCCAAAGTTCAATAACCTTTCTTTGTTGTATGGCAAAAATGATGACATAAAATTTATCTACGCACAGCCTAGACAGCTGGGTCTAAATGGCATGAATTTTGCACAAGACTTTTAAGTACTAAGGAAGGATTTTTGGAAATTATTCCCCAAATGGGTTTCATAATAAGTGAAAGTTTTTATGGAAGTTATTTTTGTACCTGGAAGGATTTGGAGGCCTTTGCCCAGCAGTGGTACATACAAGGCTAAAGTTTTAAATTCTTTGACATAAAACGCACTGCCTAAGCCATTGGGCCTCGACACACGAGGCACAAGAATTTCTAACTGTATATCGAAATTGAGCACCAAGGAAGCATCATCTGCCTAGCCTTTTCACAACTATAATGGGGTCGGCTTCCAGTCTTACCGGATGCAGCTGAATACCGGTATTTTACATGGATCGACTGCCTATCTGACCTCAACAACCCAGTTCATACTGGGTAATACGATACCCCTTGGAAAGGCTGGTTGCCAGATTTTTAGGCCACTGACTGCCTGTAACGATTGTCAGCGATCTACAAAATGACAGTCGGGACCAACGGTTTAACGTGCTTTCCGAGGCACGGAGGAAACTTGGTATGTATTGGGTGGTCACCGATCCACGGACCAACCTAGGCAAGGACGCGTTAACCGAATGATCGATCCGATCATCTGTTATTATTTAGCCACGAGCACTAAGGAAGCATTTCTGTAAAATCATTCCCGTAAAGGAGTAAATTGTGGATGAAAGTTTTTTAAAGGAAGTTCATAATTTTTGCCGTTGGGGAATTCCACAGGGCACACGGCTTGTTACAAATATAAAACAGTATTTTATCTATTGCTAAAAATAGAGCTAATAGAAAGCGTTATATACAATCTTACATTAACCTTTTACGTATTTGGAAGGCAGAAAAAACCCTAAGTAACTTTTCAATTTCTTCCTAAAATCCAATCACAGTTTCTTCGGAAAGGTCGAAACGCTGTTATCTTTATGATTGTAAATGAAGCTTCCAGAGACAGTCAACATTTTTATGAACATTGCATGATTACCAAAGGAAAACATTTGTCAAATCATTGTAAAAAGATCAAAATAAACTAAAGAGCCTAATAATCACATTCTTGAAATTCGATGTAAAAAACTAAGCGTAATTGCACATTTACTAGATTCGTTTCCTACAAACAGGGACAGATCAGTCTTTTATTGGCCTATCTTACTTCTTACTAATATTCTAAATGCGAAAGTTTGTGAGCATAAATAGATGTTTGTTACTCTTTCGCGCAAAAACCACCGGATTTGGTTGACATTTGGCACATAGATAGTTCATAACCTGGATTAACATATAGGATACTTTTTATCCGGCAGTATGATCCCGTGGGATAGTTACTGAAGCCGCAGGCATAAGCTAGTTTATAATAAAATATCAACAATATCAAGAAAATACCGTTTTAGATCTAGCTTTTCTATGTTCGTTTGGATTAACCCTGTCTTGAGATAAAAACAATCCGTTCATCGCCCTACGGATCTATCCAGTCTGTCTGTTTGACTGTTCACAAAACTGTCTGCCTCCTTATGTGCTCTATTTTCATATCACCCACATTCTATAGGGCTATCCACATGGAAAATCAAGATGACATAAAAGGGTAAATTTTCCTTAACCTACGCGCTTAGATTTCAGTTAGGACCTATACATAAAATAAGTCTGAATATTAATGAGCTAAATCCGGGTATAAAAGCCCGGGATTATTAAACATCAGCACATTCGAACCACATTTGTGAGACCAACAGCATTCTTACATCCTCTTATATTTTATAACCCTTTGGGTAAATATTTGACGTCAGTTGAAGATCTAACATCTCATCAGTCAACATGAAACTGACTTTGGTGCTCATTCTCGTAGTGGCTTGCTCTTGGTGCTCAGAGGCACAGGATGGTGCGAGGTTAGTATGGCTTCTTATAACTATTATTATTCTGTTTGACCACTTTTTCTACAATGTACAAGCTCATACCCAAATTTTTACCTTTTTGTTGGCCAGAAATTATCCCACGAAAACGAACAATCAGGATAAAATGTGAATCGTACGAGTATATCCTAATTCAGCTGATAGATTACTCACTGAATTACTCAGACCGACAGACGATTAACTTTTACACTATCAGAACGATATTACTTTAAAATTCTTGACCTATAACAACAATTAAGTTCGTTTTATTTTGTTCCATTACATTCCAATAATTTATAACTATTCTATTCTAATGCAATATTTTCTTTTCCGCTCTTAGGCATTACTGTGGGCGACATCTGTCAAATGTCCTGGCGGCTCTCTGCTGGAGCTCTGAGGAGGTGAAGCGTGATGCTGGCTGGTGGATGCCGGCTGGCTCTGCGCGGGCGCTGGGTGGCGTGCGCGGCAAGCGCGGCTTGGCCGACGAGTGCTGCTACAAGCCCTGCACTATGGACGAACTGCTGACCTACTGCTAGCGACGGAACAATGGCCGATGACTGATTGTCCAAATTGTTAATTACGAGGGTGATGAATTGTTGATGTAAATAAATTACTGATTTTACCTAATGTCGTACTTTACTTTAATTAATTTGTCAGTTTAGCTTTCATATTTTTACTTTCACTGTAACCATTTTGTCATAGTTTTTGTATGTTTCATCTGTACGAACACCACGCCTTTATTTTCCCGAAAGGCTGGGCAGAAGTGTGTTCCCTTGAACACATTTAGTCAGTTATGTGTCAGTCCCTTGTTATGGAGGATAAACCTATTGCCATCGCCCGTGCACAGGTCCAGAGTCCGAGCTACAACTGAAAAATTCGTAATGGAAAAACCTAATTACAATTTGCCTGACCTGGGAATCGAACCGAAAACCTCATTCTCAACAGCAGCGCTTGCGATAGCCCAACGAAGCAGTTATTTTAGGTTTTATAATTATATTTTAGTATTCAAAGTCCCATAAACTTGACCTGATATAGACCTTTGAATTGCAAACCTCGTTAGAAAATTCTAATGTCGAAAGCTTTAGCTCACACTTTAAATTGACTCCAGAACGATAAACACAACCTGTAATTTAGCTAAGTGAGCTCAATAAGCTACTAGTTCACAAAACACACAGCGAATCGACAGAATAATAAATCAACGAGAGACACAATCTACGACTCGGTGAACTGCAACCCGCATTCAATTACCATTACACAAGAATTAATGAAACTATCTCAAACAAAGGGAAACTACAGACTACAGAGAACGCAATTACCGTAAAACGGGAAAATCTTGAGCAACGAGTTGAATTTTAAAAGAAATTTTCAAAGAGCACATTGGGTAAGCAAAATGGACGAGAGCTTACTTCGAATAAGTCTAATCCACTTGGAGGCATATTAGCTGCTTTGGTAAAGCAAAATACGTTATTTTTCGACGACTGTTATGAGTTTGTAGTTTTGAAGCTTTGAATTTGATTCGTTGAAAATTGTGTGATCGTTGAGGACAGTTAGATAGAACTAGAATTGTTTTCAGGATGGCTGATTATGACCATACGATAGTGGTCGACCGCCGAACTTAATAGCAAAAAACCCAAACCTCTATTCAAAAGTCTTCTTTAAGGTACTACACTGGGATATTGCATAACCGTTATCAGAGTAATGTTTGCTCTACTGGTGTACAGGCCTACTCATGGTGTGAGGGAATATGTCGTAAGTGACGAGCTCAGTTCTGGCAAAAAAATAGTGTCATCCAGACACCATAATTCACAATTATTTTCACTACTGTTTTTTACCAATAAAAAGTCAGTTGTGAAAATTAATTTATGGTGAAAACGGGCATTAGGCCTTGAATTAGGTGTCACTTAGTGTTGGTGAAAACGGGCATTAGGCTTTCAGCTGGGAATCCGTTAGTGTTGGTGAAACTAGGAATTAGGCATTCAATTGCATGTATGGAGAGCCACCCTTATTTTTTTTTAAATAATTTCACATCAATCGTGAAGCGGTTTATAGATGACAACTACTCTCCAAATTTCAACTGTGTGGTGCCAACAATCTCGGAGTAAAATGGCTGTGACATTCGGACGGACAGACAGATGGACAGGGCGAATCTATAAGGGTTCCGTTTTAGCCATTTGGCTATGGAACCCTAAAAATGAAACAAACAACGAAAGAATTATCTCTTTTTGAAAACGTAATGACGTGGCCCTTTTCCCTGTATGATTCCCCAGAGTCCAGAGATCAGATTATTTTTGGCCCAAGAAAGAAATGGTGACAGTAAGACGAGAAACGTAATGAAAGCAGACACCAGACATGTTTTTTCGCTGTTACATTTAAAAAAAATAAACATCAACGATGTCTGCTTGTCGCACCTCTGGTTTGCGGATGACCTCATTTTGTTTGCCGAATCCCTAGAAGACCTTCAATGCATGCTACAACAAATTATTGATGCTTCCCTACAACATGTCCAAGACGAAGGTGGTGTCAGGCATTCAAACTCAAATTCATATTTTATTTTGTGATCATTATAAGTACAGGCATAACTCTTCTGGATCGAGTGCATAACAACGAAATGCGCCGTCGGACGAAAGTCTACGATATGACATCTGATAAGACGCGGAGTTAGTCGATGGAGCAAAGCTTTGACCAAGTGGTGGGCAAGGGTAAGCAAACGAAACCAAGGCCATCCTAAAGCTCGTTTGGTCGACAATCGCGGGTATGAACTGAATGAAGGACGCAAAGAACCAGGAAATGTAGCATAAGAAAGGGTAGGCCTATTACCCAGCAGTAGGTGATACCTGGCTGATATGATGATGATGTGTGTCTTAGTTTTAGAGAAAGAGGGATTTGGACTTACGTACACCACGGTGAAAGAAAACATCCTGAGTAAACCATGTCCTAGAACCAAAACATTGAAGACATGACGTCTACCAACCCATACTGGGCCCTTGGTGAATTACGGTCCGTCGCCTAAGACAGAAGGCCTATAGTCCCATCGCGGGGGAAGAATAGAGGCTGATAATGATTATGATACCATGCTAGTCCAGTGCGGCTGGTGGAAGTTACGCCAGAGCCTAGTTCGTAGTACAGCAGGGCAGGTGAGCTGTTGCTTGGCTCTTTTCTAAGATAATAATACTTTCACTTTCTTGAGACATTTAGGAGTGTCGGGCGCAAAATCAGAATGGCACAGCAGTCATAATTCAGTAGCGGTCCATACGTTACGGAAACAAACAAACTTTTAAACATTATAATTATTATTGTCCCTTATTAATGCCTGCCCTTCACCACTTCCTAGTATTTCAGCTGGAGAGAGGAAGGTACCTATCCGATCTTAGCATATTATTTCTTGGTAAAAAGGGACGAGGCATTCTGTCATTAGTCTAAACATGCTAAAATGTCAAAAACATCAATGGGAAGTTCGTTTGGTTTTATCTCAGCTTGAGACCAAAACAAAACCGCACATCGCAGGCCGGTTGTATGTCGTCTTTAGAACAAGTCATGTCAGCTTCCCTAAGTGCGTAATCTCTTTCCAAATCACGCACATTCTTTAGGGCGCTTATTCACA
This sequence comes from Noctua janthe, assembly GCA_910589295.1. NCBI lineage: Eukaryota > Metazoa > Arthropoda > Insecta > Lepidoptera > Noctuidae > Noctua > Noctua janthe. The sequence continues at coordinate 1,166,043 of OU342556.1, read as the reverse complement.
TGGAAAATCAAGATGACACATGACGTAGATTCTCCTTAACCTAAGCCTTCAGATTTCAGTCAGGTCTTATTAATAAGATTATTCTGAATATTAATGACCTGAATCCAGGTATAAAAGCTTGGGATTAATAAGTATGAGCACATTCGATCTCCATTTGTGGAACCAACAGCATTCTGACATCCTCATATATTTTAAAACCCGTCGGGTAAATAAATATTTTGACGTCAGTTGAAGATTTAAATCTCATCACTTAACATGAAACTGACTTTGGTGCTCATTCTCGTAGTGGCTTGCTCTTGGTGCTCAGAGGCACAGGATGGTGCGAGGTCAGTAGTCGGTCACTTGTACTTGGTGTAGTTTTCAATTTATCCACATTTGAGTGTTCTTGCTTTTCGAATTATTTCTTAACTAGCTCTTGCCCGCGGCTTCGCCCGCTTGTTGGTCGGAAACAATTCCCCACATAGTTGTATGAATCTCCTCCCCTCATGGTCTACCGGTGCGCATGAAAAAGTAACAGACGTAGAGAGTTACTTCAGTAAAATGATACGTTACAGCGATACTTCCTTTTCAAAATAAATACTATTCTTTACCTGCGACAACAAGAAACTCTTCCATGCCATTCTATTGTTTTCTATTTCAATCTTTTCTATTCTGTTCATAGGCGTTACTGTGGGCGACATCTTTCAAATGTCCTAGCGGCTCTCTGCTGGAGCTCTGAGGAGGTGAAGCGCGATGCTGGCTGGTGGATGCCGGCGGGCTCTGCGCGGGCGCTGGGTGGCGTGCGCGGCAAGCGTGGCCTGGCCGACGAGTGCTGCAACAAGCCCTGCACTATGGACGAACTGCTGTCCTACTGCTAGCGACGGACCTATGGCTGATGACTGATTGTACAAGTTATTAATTACGAGGATAGTGAATCGTTGATGTAAATAAATGACTGATTTGACCTAATTTCGTACTTTACTTTAATTAATATGTCGGTTAAGCTTTTCGTATTTTACCGTATATACTTAGTTTTTTCATGTTTCTTACATAAGAACACCTCGCCTGTATTTCTTACATAAGAACACCTCGCCTGTATTTCCCCGAAGGGTTAGACAAAGGTGTACTCTAGACCATCTATGTTTAGCCAGGCCATCTATGATGGCAAAAGATGAAGTGTCCGGGCTACCCCAATAACACTCTGCGTGACCTGGAAATCGAACCCAGGACCTCATTCTCAACAGTCCCACGAGCATTTATTTTAGGTTTCATAATTATTCAATAATACAGGGTGTAAACAGACCCTTCACGAAGCCGTCAACCAAGTATTCTGTACATCAAACTAAGTAACTTTACCCAAAAATTATCGCTGGGAAACGACTTTTTTTGGGGGGGAAAATCACGTTTTACGGTAGAAGTCGATGGAACGCACTCAAAGCATTGTGCTGATGGGTGGATTGAATAGTATGGGGGTCGTGGAGGTGTTTAAAGTAAAAATCTTACATTAAAAAAAAAACTATAAAAAAAACTTGTGAAAAAGTTGTAACTTTGACCCCCAATATCTCCGTAACTAGAAGGTTCCCAGGTATGGTCTAGAACAAAAACATGATCGTAAAAACAGGGATAACAAGTGCCTTTCGGCTTCGTTAATCGTCTATTTACACCCTTTATTAAAAGCTCAACGATTTGATTTGGTACTGACCTTTAAACTGCAAAAATCGTAAAAAAAAAATTAAGTTGCGCGGGCTACCTAGACGCCTAACACCTTCAATTGAGTCCAGAACGATTGGTACCATTTGTAATTTAGTCAAGTAAGCTGAAGAAGCTACTGGTTCACAAAACACACAGCGACTCCAAATATAATAAATCAACGAGGGACACAATCTACGACTCGGTAAACTGCAACCCGCTTTCAATTACCATTACACAAGAATAATGAAACTATCTCAAACAAAGGGAAACTACAGACTACAGAGAACGCAATTACAGTAAAACTGGAAAATCTTGAACTACGAGTTGAATTTTAAAATAAATTTTCAAAGAACACATTGAGTAAGCAACATGGACGAGAGCTTACTAGCAACAAGTCTTATCCAGTTGTTGCGGCAAATTAGCAGCTTTGTTGGTGTAAAATTAGTTTTTTGTCGATTTTATGATTTTTTGTAGTTGTTGTTATTAGGCTATGCTTGCTATGTTTAGGATTCAGATTTTTCTAATATTCAAAAGCTGTGTAGGGCTGTTAAATTGAGCTTTATTTTGAGAATGATGGCAGATTACATGGAGGTCAGTGGCCGATCGTCTAAATGTGTTTAGTGGAATGTTATTGGAAATTTGTAAGTAGGGAACTACAGTGTAGAATGTTGAATAATCATAATCTGTCTATGTTGTTCTTACTGCTGGGACACTCCGACACAAGCACCCCCTCTCTTCGAGGGAGTTTGCCATAATCGATCACGAGTTTTTTTTGTCGGAGCTGATATAACTGGGCCACCTCTGCTAGAACGTTGAAGAAACCTAAATATAAATAAGAACTTCGATTGAGTAAAAATGATCATAAGATGCTCATTATTTACAGCAAAGAAAATTTATCGAATAACTAAATAATTATATACTGTCTTCTTTTTTTTAAAAATGTTATGACGTGGCCCTTTTCCTCGTACAATCCCCTAGAGTCCAGAGATCAGATTATTTAACCCGAGATAGAAATGGTACATGGGACAGTAAGTTGAGAAGCGGAATTTAAGTAGGCACCAATTTTTTTTCTTGCGTTTCTTTTTTTTATTTGAAATGTTATTTATGATTAAAAGTTTATAAGGGGGATTTGGAGTTGAATGCCCCACGGTGAAGGAAACCGGCATGACCTAAAACTAAAAATTCGAAGACTTGTGGCATCTACCAGCCTGCACTGAGAGCGCGTGGTGTTTGTCGGCCCATCCACTAATACAGGCAGAACGCCTATGGCCCAGCAGTGGGAACTTTACTGGCTGATTATTTTCCACTACATCAGTCCAATGCCGGTTGGTGGCAGGTGAGGCTAGTTTGGTCTTTTCTGAGATAATAATAGTTAAGCTGTTCTGAAAGATTTAACCGTGCCTGGCGCAAAATGATTAAACACGAGTATTTCAGTAGCGGTCCATACTCACGAAACCAATCACAAACTAGTTAATCAAGTCCTCCTCTAAGCATTAATGGTTTAAAACTAATCTTATACTGTCACTTACGGGATATCTTCCATTATTTTTAATGTTGACGATGACACGATATGTTGTTGTTTTTTTTTTTAATAAAAACGTTGCCCCACACTAGGAATTTCTCTTGTATCGTGGGTGCGTTTACAAACATTTAAACTCACATACACAAACATCCAGACCACCTGACACCCAGACTACCTGTAGGCCATACAAATATTTGATCCGTGCGGGAATCGAACCCGCGACACGAAGCGCAGCAGTCAATCGCTCAGCCACTGTGCCAACCGTGCCGTCACCTATTTACCTATTAATAAACGAGGTATAAGCCTGTTTAGGAAATAACAATACATTCGTGTCGTGTTGTTATTATTGTTGTCGATGATGTTGTTTGTTGTTGATGTTGTTGTCGATGATGTTGTTTGTTTTTGATGTTGTTGTTGTTGATGATGTTGTTGTTGTTTATTTTTGTTTTTTTTGAGCTCAACATAATTAATAATCACGGAAGATATCCCGTAAGTGACGGTATAAGTTTAGTTAATGAAGTGGTAGTAATTTGGAACATGCCAATTATTGTAAAAAACTCTTACTTAGTAAACAGGGACGAAAAATTCTTTCGTTGTTTTATTCGCGCCGACATGTCAAGAAAATAATGATAACTTTGTTTAGTTCAAACCACCTATCACTGGACGGCTATATGTTGTCTTTAGATAAAATCGTGTTTGTTTTTTTAAGTGCCTAACCTCTTTCTGAATCACCCGAATTCTATGAGGTGCTTATTCACATGGAAAATCGAGGTGACATAATTATGATGTCAATGTCTTCTATCCTACGCCCTCAGATTTCAGTTAGAACTTATTAATAAAATAAGTCTGAATATTAATGAGCAGAAACCAGGTATAAAAGCTCGGAATGAATAACTATCAGCACATTCGATCCACATTTGTGAGACCAACAGCATTCTACATCCTCTGAAATTGAATAACCCTTTGGGTAAATAATTTGACCTCAGTTGAAAATCTAACATCTCATCAGTCAACATGAAACTGACTTTGGTGCTAATTCTCGTAGTGGCTTGCTCTTGGTGCTCAGAGGCACAGGATGGTGCGAGGTAAGTACGGTTTCTTGTACCTGGTGTAGTTTTCTATTTATCCACATTTGAGTGTTCTTATTTTTCGAATTATTTCATAACTAGCTCTTACCCGCGGCTTCGCCCGCTTATTTTTCGGAAACCATCCCTCACATATTTTTATGATACCTCACCTCAGGGTCTTTCTGTGCGCAATGTAAATCCGTTCAGGGTATGCATGACGGATGATACGTTAAAGTGATACCTACTTTTCTAAATATTGACTATTCTTAACCTCTAACAACAACAAGAAACTCTTCCATTCCGTTCTTTTGTTTTTCATATCAATCTATTCTATTCTTAGGCATTACTGTGGGCGACATCTGTCAAATGTCCTGGCGGCTCTCTGCTGGAGCTCTGAGGAGGTGAAGCGTGATGCTGGCTGGAGGATGTCGGCGGTCTCTGCGCGGACTCTGGGTGGCGTGCGCGGCAAGCGCGGCCTGGCTGACGAGTGCTGCTACAAGCCCTGCACTATGGACGAACTGCTCTCCTACTGCTAACAAAGGACCAATGGCTGATGACTACAAATTGTAAATTACTAGGATGATGAATTGTTGATGTAAATAAATGACTGATTTTACCTAATGTCGTACTTTTGTTCAAAATTACTGTATACTACTCCTTTGTCATTTGTTATTCATATGTATTTTATTGTAGGAAGTTTTCTAAAAGCCCGTAGATTCCGCCTATGGTGTCACCATGTGTATTATTTACGTAAAAGACTTTTACCAATCTATTAATCTACCTGTCCTTGTTAATTTACTACGACTAACAGTTTTAAGAGCACCCTTTTAAATCTATCTAAATTTCTATGAACATCATCATATTGTACTCAAGTGAGACATACAAATGAGCAGGATTTATAAATAGCCACAGCCCCTAACACAACTAAATCCAAACACACAAACTATCAGGTACCCAAACTGGCCGTACTAAGAAATTCAATCAGCTCCTCTACAGCCCGTGCATCTATGAAAGGGTTGAGCGATGTTCCTGCCTAATGGCTCGGAATTGTTCCGTTCGCGATACCATCTCAGATTCCTATCAAAGCCCCGGTCCTTTCAAACTATAGGGTTTCTTTTGAACGTCTGTTTTTACTTTTAGGTCTTTCAAAGAATTAAGGTGAAAGAATTTGTCGTTGATAATTCGTTTTACATAGATTTGGAATGATCTGTTGTACATCCCCTGTAAAGGTTTACTGAATAACTAGATAAAAATCTGTTTTTTTTAAACTAGCTTTCTCTCGCGGCTTTGGTCGCGTTTTGTTCGGAAATTATCTGAAAAGAATGTTTTAAATATAGCCTATTACACTTCGGGATAATGTAGCTTTCCATTATAGATTTTTGAAATCAGAGAATGAGTTCCGCACTACTTATAAAATTACTACTTCTGTATAAATTATTAGTTTAGAAAACATCTTCAATAACTTGCTAATTTGACATTTAAATACCAAGACAAGTTTTTGGAAAGTTTTATATAATCTGACAAACTGTTCCTAATTTTCGGTTATTTCTAACTGAAACAGTTTTATTACTCTGTAAAAAATGTCAAGGACGTGTCTTCATATTAGTTGGTGAAAGTCATAAGTTGGTACATGAAGCCTAATAATGTCATTTGCGCAACATGGTGCGATAACATTCCATGACTTCGGAGTAAGTTTTCCAGTCATTTTATACGACACTTTCTTTATTGCCTGGTATCATTTATATCCTTAAGCCATTTTTCTTGTAATACATTCGCTTAATTATAAATAGAATAATGTATAAGTTGTTATTTTTTACCGTTTTTATAACTTAATTTTAGTTTATTACCAAGCGCAACCGTCGCTTATTTTATCTTAATTATTATGTTTTTCTTCGAAGGAGTGAATAATTGTATTCTTTTTGAGCAAAATAAATTTTCTTAAACCGTAATTAACCATTTAAATGCCATGTTGATCTAGTGGTCGCAAGCACTAACTGCTCACAAGGTCCGGGGTTAAATTCTCAGGTAGGACAAAGTGTTATTGGGTTTTGCATCGGTAGTTTCTTAGTAGCAGTTGCTAGGAGTTTGGATTTGTGTCCGGTTGATGGCAATATAATGGGTGTATCCCTTAACGAAGACGAACGGTGCTTGTTTTTCCTTGTCATCGTCATTGGGATTTTTTTTTTCTGGACCCTACTTGGGAACCTTCCACTTACGGAGATATTTTAGGTCAAAGTGCCAATTTATTCACAAGTTTAAAAAAAAAATGTTTTCTCTTCAAACCTCCATGGACTCTGTACTATTCAATGCATCCATCAGCATAATGTTTTGAGTGAGTTAAATTCAGTGCGTAAGCCGCGATTTTTCCTGCCAAAAATATAGCCGTTTCCCAGCATTAATTTTTGCTTAGAATTACTTAGTTTGATGTACAGAATGCTTGGTTGACGGCTTTGTGAAGGGTCCTTTTACACCTCGTATATGAACGTCTAACTAGTATAACTACAATGCAGGATTGCGTGCTTTTTTAATACAACAAATAAATACCGGCTGTCCGGTGGTTCGGAACTGTTCGTATGCGAGTCCGACTGGCACTGGGCTGGATTTATTTTACGTTTTTACTAGAATACTGTAACAAAAGTGCCGTGTATTGTCGCGTGAATCCACTCCAAAACGGTTTTCGTTGTAACGTGCATTCGTTGTCCCGTGATTCGTGGTCAAATGATTTCATTGTTGTGATATTCATTGCTGCGGGCTTTCGCATCGTTACATTACACTCGTTATTGCTAACTTTAGATAGATAGATCTGACCACACAAATTACAGGTATCATTGAAATGTAGAACTTATGCATAGGATGGCACATAGGACAACTTTCGGCGCTGTATTATTCGCCATAGCGTATTTCGAGGTCTCGGAGCGCACTCCTCGCCCTCTATAACGTAGGGCTTAAAAATAATAAGCGTAATGTAGGTGTGCCCTGGGAAAACATGTGCCCAACCTACAGGGAAAAACGAGTGTGATTTTGATTTTGAAATAGAATACAGAATGCAGAATTATCATCTATTTAGTGCGCTCAGCTTAAAACAGTTATAGACCGACCGTTTTAATAAGTCTACCGCCTTGCCCCCACAGGTTATTTGTTTTAAAGTAACCATAATCCACGTAGGTATTACGATACTAATTGAACAAATAAGTGATCAACCTTCAGAATATTCCATTTAAATTGATACCTTCGTGAGAACTCCTTGAGAGCGGTCGGTCTATAGATCGACCACGACGCTAAAAAAATACCAATTGAGTAGCCAGAATGTCACAGCGCAAACGCGACTTACGAACCCGGTATTAATCAGTCTGTGATTAGTTCTGTATGAACCGTTAATGCAAAAGAGGCGCTAAAATTCTGCTCTTAGTGTTCAAGATTGATTACGACACTAACTTTTTTTTATACAAGCCACAGATAAAAAAGTCAGGACCTGTCGACTCGAGTTTGAGGGTCGATTAATGTCAATATTTCCTAAGATTGTGTTGACTCGTTTTCATTTTAATTAAAGTTTCGATCCTATTTCGTGCTACTGCATGTGGGTCCGTCTCATCGAAACCATGCGTTTTATAGCCCTTACTTTTTAATGAATAAAAATAGTTCAGCCAAACTAAATTTAAGGGTTTAGCGTAGGTGAGTCAGCAAATAATATTCAGCACACCAAATGTTTTTTTTTGTAAACTAATCCACTGTAACATGAAATAAAATGTTGGGCGAGAAATTTTAAAATACAGTTACTGAAGTAAATGTAGACAACATTGTTTTAATAACTATCCAAACGTAATTTATGTAATAACATAAAAAATGGATAACAACATTGCTAAAACTTACCACAACCTGAAATGGGTTCAAAAAAATTGAAAACATTCGAGATGTTCATTTGTGGGTCTCACGGTGTCACTAATGAGAATTACCTATAATGATCCCACTGCTGGGATACAGGACCCCTCTCTGTGAGAGAAGTGGGAAGTCCACCACCGAGCCCAACTTGGCTTGGAGAATGACGTGTATGTCAGGTGCAAAATAATGTTATCTTGCGCTTAACATCCACTTATCCAATTGTTAGGCTTTTCAGTTTAAAAGTAAACTTATTATGAATAATAAAATAAAATTTTAAATTTAAAAAACACCCATCTCAACAAAGAAAAGCGAACAAACATTTGACAAGTCAATGAAATGGCTGACCCGCTTTTTAAAAAAAAATGTCTAATTGTAATATGCACAGCACATCATGCTCTTTCATTTGATACCCCACTTGAGTATACTTGAAAATATTTAAAATGGCTGAACTGATTTTGGTGATACAAGTCTTAGTGTAATATACACATCATTCGCTTTCATTTGACACCCTACTATTTATTATATTTGAAAGTATTCGATTTTTCATACCCACTTTCATACCCCATATCTAGTAAATGGCTGCAGCGATTTTGATAAAACGTATCTAAAAACCATCGAGAAAGAAACTGGCTTTCAAATTAAAAAAACTGCATCCAACTCAGTTCACTCGTTTAAGAGCTACGGTGCCAGACACACACACACACACAATGTGGTGAAACTTATAACTTTTTGCGTTGGGGGTTAAAAATGAGAAACTACAAAAATCTTATACTGAAAGTGATCAAAGTAAACATACGAAATTAGGTAACCTCAATCATTTATTTACATCAACAATTCATCATACTCGTAATTTACAATTAATATAATGAGACATCAGCCATTGGTTCTTTGCTAGCAGTAGGTCAGCAGTTCGTCTATAGTGCAGGGCTTGTAGCAGCACTCGTCGGCCAGGCCGCGCTTGCCGCGCACGCCACCCAGTGCCCGCGCAGAGCCTGCCGGCATCCACCAGCCAGCATCGCGCTTCACCTCCTCAGAGCTCCAGCAGAGAGCAGCCAGGACATTTGACAGATGCCGCCCACAGTAATGCCTAAGAATAGAATAGAAAATATTGAAATAGAAAACAATAGAATGGAATGGAAGTGTCTTGTTGTTGATAAAAGTTAAGAATAGTCAATATTTAGAAAAGAAGGGATCTCTTTAACGTACCATTATATGAAACTAACTCTCTCCGTTTGTTACTTTTTCTTGCATGCCGTGAACGTATTTTTAATGCGCACAGGTAGACAATGAGGTGAGGTATCATAAAAATTTGTGTGTCATGGTTTTAAGCCAATAAGTGAGCGAAACGGCGGGCAAGAGCTAGTTATGAAATAATTCGAAAAATAAAAATACTCAAACGTGGATATTTAAGGTGTAAACGGACTCTTCACGAAGCCGTCAACTCGGCGTTCTGTATATCCAACTCTACGTGTTATGGACTTAGTTTGATATACAGAACGTTGTAAATGTTTTCATAGTAAACGTTTTTTTTTTGTTATACGGTAGGACTCAATGTGTCATAATCAAAACATTGTGCTGATGGATGCATTAAGTAGTACGGTGGTCGTGGTGGTATTGAAAGTAAAGTTATAACATTAAAAACTTATATTAAAAAAAAACTGGTGCAATAGTTGGAACTTTGGTCCACAATATATCTAGAATTTTCCCAGTTATGGTCTAGAACGAAAAAAAATTATCGCAATGAGGGGAGAACAATTGGCTTTTGGCTTTTTAAACCCATTATGGAAAACTAAACCAATTACAAGAATCCATACTAACCTCGCACCATCCTGTGCCTCTGAGCACCAAGAGCAAGCCACTACGAGGATCAGCACCAAAGTCAGTTTCATGTTGACTGATGATATCTTCGACTGACGTCAAATTATTTACCCAAAGGGTTATACAATTTCAGAGGATGTAGAATGCTGTTGGTCTCACAAATGTGGATCGAATGTGCTGATGCTTATTCATCCCGAGCTTTTATACCTGGATTCAGCTCATTAATATTCAGACTTATTTTATTAATATGTCCTAACTGAAACCGAGGGCGTAGGTTAGGGGAAATTTACATTATAATTATGTCACCTCCATTTTCCATGTGGATAAGCACTTTATAGAATGAATGTGGATGATTCAGAATGAGGTTACGCACTGAAGAAAACTGACACGATGTTATCTGAAGATGACATACAATCGGCGCGCGATGACTTTTTCGCAAGAATAGATCAACAAAAGATTGCGTTGTCTCTGTTTTCTGTTGTTGCGCAACAACCCAACGCTGAAATACTGAGAATAGGTGAAGGGGGCATTTTTGGGGACAATATAATTTTAATGTTCAAAACTATTTAGACGTTATTAACTAGTTTGTGATCGACTGATGAATGTGTGGACCACTACTGAAATACTATAGTAGATCATTAATCAGTGATTACGAACAGGATACGCCTGAATCTTTCAGGAAAACAAAGCTAGTATTATCTCAGAAAAGAGGCAAGCCAACCTCACCTGCTCTACTGTACAATGAATGAAGCTCTGGTGTTACGTTCATCAACCCGCATTAGACAGGTGTAGTAACACGTCAGGCAATAAACTTCCCACGACTGGGACACCGGCGTGTTCTCTGTAACAGTGGATGGGCCGTAATCAACCACGCGAGCCCTGTGCGGTAGCCCGCACAAGAGAGGAGAGAGGTAGAGGTAACCAATCTTCGTATTTTTGGTTTTTGGTCATGTTAGTTTCCTCACGATGTTTTCGTTCACCATGGTTTGTATTATTATGTATTCTGTGCCGTGCATTAAAGTCGAAGTCTCCCTTTATAAACTTCCAAATCATAATAGTACAGCTGTAAAATACGGCCAAGTGCGAGTCAGACTCGAGCATTAAGATTTCATTAAGGGAAAATTTCTGTCTACCTACAACGGATCATGAGATACAGCCCAGTGACAGACAGACGGACGGACGTACGGACGGATGCATGGACAGCGGAGGCTTAGTAATAGGGTCCTGTTCGTTACCCTTTGGGTACGGAATCCTAAAAAGTAAAGCGAAAAAAATTTTGTTACCTACATAGATTCCGCTTCTTGTCTTATTGTCACCATTTCTATCTCGGGTTAAAATAATCTAATCTCCTACCTTCAGAGGAATGTACGAGGAAGACAGTCACGTCATAACATTTTTTTTAAAGACAGTATACAATTATTGCGTTACTTTTTGTCATGGCAACCCGAGTTACACCACACCTTTCCTCAGATGAATATGTAAAGAATTAGCATCTTATGATCTTCTCTAATCAATCGTGGTTCATATTTATATTAAGGTTTCTTCAACATTCTAGCAGAGGTGGCCCAGTGATATCGGCCCCGACTTATATCGTGAGTTGGATCCCAAGCATGCACTTGTCTTTGTGGAATTTATGTCGTCACCAATACTGGTGAATAACGGTGAAGTTGAACATCGAAAGGACAGCGTGTAATGAAACCAAACATTTTAAGACATTTAAGGAACCAAAATCGTGATAGATTAGGACCCACTCCCTCGCACAGAGACCACCTGTGACGGAGTGTCCCAGCAGTGGGAACAACCTATACAGATTATGATTATTCTACACTGTAGTTTTCTGTGTACGACTTTCCAATAACATTCCACTAAGCACATCTAAGACGGTCAGCTACTGACCTCCATCCAATCAGTCATCCTACTTAAAATAAAGCTCAATATAACAGCACTATATACACCTTTACGATATTAGAAAAATTTGTATCCTAAACATAACAAGCATAGCCTAATAACTACATCATCATCTGTCTAGCCTTTTCTCAACTATATTAAGGTCGGCTTCTAGTCTAACCGGATACAGCTGAATAATAGTATTTTACATAGAACGACTGACTATCTGCCCTCCACAACCCCTTTAGTACTAGGTAATATGATACCCGTTGGTAAGACTGGTTGTCAGACTTTTTGGGCCACTGACTACTTGTAACGACTGTCAAAGATCTAGAAATGACAGCCGGGACCAATGGCTTAACGTGCTTTCCGAATCACGGAGGAAACTCGGTATGTTATGGGTGGTCAGTGGTCACCCATTCACAGACCAACCTAGGCAAGCACGGCTTAAGCTAAAGATCGATCGGAGCGGCTGTAATTATTAAGCCACGAGCTCCTAATAGCTACAACTACAAACAATTCATAAAATAGACAAAAAACTAATTTTACTCCAACAAAGCCGCTAATTTGCCATTACAACGAGATAAGACTTGTTGGTAGTAAGCTCTCGTCCATGTTGCTCACTCAATGTGCTCTTTGAAAATTTCTTTTAAAATTCAACTCTTTACTCAAGATTTTCCAGTTTTAGTGTAATTGCGTTCTCTGTAGTCTGTAGTTTCTCTTTGTTTGAGATAGTTTCATTACTCTTGTGTTATGTAATGGTAATTGAATGCGGGTTGCAGTTCACCGAGTCGTAGATTGTGTCTCTCGGTGATTTATTATTCCTTCGATTTGCTATGTGTTTTGTGAACTAGTAACTTATTCAGCTTACTTGATCAAATTACAGGTGGTACGTTTCGTTCTAGACCCAATTTGAGGTGTTAGCGTCTGGGTAGCCCGCGAATTTAATTTTACGCTTTTTGCAGTTTAGAGGTCAGTATCAAATCAAATCGTTAAGCATTTAAAATTAATGGATAATTATGAATCCATATATGCTCTTGGGTCTAGAAGTCCTAAGTGTCACTGTGGAGAATGAGGTTCTGGGTTCGATTTCCAGGTCACGCAGAGTGTTATTGGGTTTTACCATTAGGAATTTCTACTGCAGCCCGGACACTTCATCTGTTCCCCTTTGATGGCAAAAGATTCACACTCTATTACATGGGGCTTAAATATAACTGGCTAAACATAGATGTTCTAGAGTATACCTTTGTCTAACTGTTCGGAAAAATACAGGCGTGGTGTTCTTATTTATGAAACATGAAAAAACCAAGTATGTTAATATGGTAAAATATGAAAAGCTTAACCGACATTTTAATTGAAGTAAAGAACGAAATTAGGTCAAATCAGTCATTTATTTACATCAACGATTCACTATCCTCGTAACAATTTGTACAATCAGTCTTCAGCCATAGGTCCGTCGCTAGCAGTAGGACAGCAGTTCGTCCATAGTGCAGGGATTGTTGCAGCACTCGTCGGCCAGGCCGCGCTTGCCGCGCACGCCACCCAGCGCCCGCGCTGAGCCCGCTGGCATCCACCAGCCAGCATCGCGCTTCACCTCCTCAGAGCTCCAGCAGAGAGCCGCCAGGACATTTGACAGATGTCGCCCACAGTAACGCCTATGAACAGAATAGAAAAGATTGAAATAGAAAACAATAGAATGGCATGGAAGAGTTTCTTGTGTTGTCGCAGGTTAAGAAAAGTAATTATTTTGAAAAGGAAGTATCTCTGTATTCATCATTTATCATTTTACTGAAGTAACTCTGTACGTCTGTTACTTTTTCATACGCACCGGTAGACCATGAGGGAAGGTATCATAAAACTATGTGGGGAATTGTTTCCGACCAACAAGCAGGCAAAGCCGCGGGTAAGAGCTAGTTAAGAAATAATTCGCAAAAGCAAGAACACTTAAATGTGGATAAATTGAAAACTGCACCAACTACAAGAGACAGACTACTGACCTCGCACCATCCTGTGCCTCTGAACACCAAAAGCAAGCCACTATGAGAATGAGCACCAAAGTCAGTTTCATGTTGATTGATGATATCTTCAACTGACGTCAAATTATTTACCCAAAGGGTTATAAAATTTTCAAGCCATGGTCCGGAGCGAGAGGGAATGGGAAGCCGTCCTTCTGCGAAGCAGTCATGCTAGTGAAGGAGGTGGCGGGACGTGAGAGGGAAAGAACCTCACGTCCCAGTCGCCGCGGGAGACGCCCTGGGCGTTGGGGGTCACGTGGTGGCTCCCGGCCACCGTAGGCGCGGGCCTGTGGACGGCGAGTTATGGGCCAGCTTGCCGTCCGGCCGTCTTATGACGACAGGCCGTGTCGACGGCGCGTTCGTGTTCCACGTGCGCCTCAAAGAGATGTCAGCAAATAAGTAGGGGTCCGCATGGGCCGATGCCTGCCAGGGCTGCGAGACTGTTCGAAAGAGATACCGTGGCCCTGGAACACAAAGGGCAAAGAAGGAACATGGATGGGTTTTAGTCAGTACAAGTCTGACACTCCCTTCCGCTCCGCCCAGAGTGGGGGGGGTCATTTGATGATTTCCCATCCGGAAAAAAAAAAAAAAAAAAGGGTTATAAAATTTCAGAGGAAGTAGAATGCTGTTGGTCTCACAAATGAGGATCGAATATGCTGATGCTTATTCATCCCGAGCTTTTATACCTGGATTCAGCTCATTAATATTCAGACTTATTTTATTAATATGTCCTAAATGAAATCTGAGGGCGTAGGTTATGGAAAATTTACCTTATAATTACGTCCCCTCGATTTTCTATGTGGATAAGCACCTCATAGAATGTGGGTGATTCAGAAAGAGGTTACGCACTTAAAAAACTGACTAATTATTATCTGAAGACGACATACAACCGGCGAGCGATAGGTGGCCCTGGACCACACAACGTTTTCATCGATTTTCATTACATTTTAGCATGAATAGATCACCAAAACAATGCTCTGTTCCTGTTTGCTAAGAAATAATTTGGTAGAGAGCGGTTACCCGAGAGATTTGTTGGTAAGCCGTTGGTTCTGCAACTTCCTCTCGCTAGCTAAAATACTGGGAAGTTAATGGGCCGACCTCCACCACGCGGGGCCAGTGCGGGCTGGTAGAGGTCTTCTGCTTTTTGGTTTTATGTCATGCCGGTTTTCTCTCGATGTTATCCTTAACCGATCCCCCTACATATAGTTTCAAATCATAACGGTACAAATAAAAAAAGTAAAGCGAAAAAAATATTTGGTGCGTGCTAAGATTCCGCTTGTCGTCTTACTGTCACCATTTCTATCTCGGGTTAAAAATAATTTGATCTCTGGACTCTACGGGATTGTGCGAGGAAAAATTCAACGTGGTAACATTTTTTTTTTAATAGAACCGTATATAATTATTTCGTTGTTCATTACGTTTCGTCATGGGCAACCCCCTTCCCTTAGCTGAATTGTTATAAATAATGAGCATGTGCCAAGCCTTTTTCGAACTATGTTAGGGTCGGCTTCCAGTCTAACCGGTTGCAGCTGAATACGACCCAGTTAGTACGACCTGGGTGATACGATACCCCATGGTAAGACTAGTTGTCAGAATTTTGGGGCTACTGACTACCCGTAACGACTGTCAGAGATGTACAAATCACACCTGGGGCAGCTGGGACCAACGGCTTAACGTGCTATCCGATCGAGGCAGGGAAGAAACTCGGTATGTTATGTGTACCCATCCACGGAGCAACCTAGGCAAGCGCGGCTTAACCTGAAAATCGACCCTGACCAGCTGTTATTATTTATTTATTTATTTATTCAATAGTACACGTACATTTTATACATTTTAAGTTGGTGCCAACATAAACTCATTAGAGTTTTACCGTGCACCAATATCATCGACTACATAATTTAGAGAGTAGGTACTTAGTTAAAAAGGAAACTACAACTAAAAATTACCGCGGGTATTAGGCGAAATAATATCTAATACTCGTACTAACGAGCGAACCTCGGTGACCAATCCGACCGTCCATTCGAAAACAGCAGTGGCGGAGGAAGTTTCTTAATTGATACAGGTTGTTCCCAAAAGTTTTAGAAATAATGTCGTTTTTTTTTTTTATGCGTTTTGTTATAATTGTTTACTTCATGTTTAAAATTATTCATCTATAATGAATTTAAAATGAATTTAACCACGAGCTTCATCATGTTTACTTAATCGTAGTTCATATTTAAAAAGGGAGTAACAAGATCCTTAGCGAAGCCGAAAAGCACTAGTTCTCTCCGTCATTGCGATCATTTTTTTGTTCTAGACCATAAATGGGAACCTTCTAGTAGTTTGGAGATATTGGGGGTCAAAGCTCCAATTTTTTTTTTTTCACAATTTATTTTAAATATAAGATTTTACTTTATACCTCCTCAGATAGGCAGTCGCTCCATGTAAAATACTGGTATTCAGCTGCATCCGGTTAGACTGGAAGCCGACCCCAACATAGTTGGGAAAAGGCTAGGCAGATGATGATGATTTTACTTTATACCTCCACGACCCCCATACTATTCAATTCATCCATCAGCACAATGTTTTGAGTGCGTTATATTGAGTGCTACCGTAAAACGTGATTTTTCACAAAAAAAAGTGTTTTCCCAGAAATAACTTTTGCGTAAAGTTACTTAGTTTGATGTACCTAATGCTTAGTTGACGGCCTCGTGAAGGGTCCGTTTACACACTGTATATAGGTTTCTTCAACGTTCTACGGCCACAGCCTCGACTCATACAGCGAATTCGATCTCAAGCACTTTACTTTGTTTCATTTTTTATCACCAATACTGGTGAATAATCTTGAAGTTGAACTTCGTAAAACCAAATAGTTTAATAAATACTAAACTCGTAATCGATTATGACGCACTCCCTCGTACAGACTACGGGCCTGTGTCGGAGTGTCCCAACGGTTGGACACTCCACAATAACATAGGCAGATTATGATTATTCAATATCCTACACTGTAGTTTCCTACATACAACTTTCTAATAACATTCCACTAAGCTCTTCTAAGATGGTCAATGTAACAGTCCAACACGGCTTTAGAATTTTAGAAAAATCTGTATCCTAGAAAAATCTGTATACAATTCATAAAATCGACAAAAAACTAATTTTACTCCAACAAAGCCGCTAATTTGCCTATTTGTTACAACTGGATAACACTTGTTGGTAGTAAGCTCTTATCCATTTGCTTACTCAATGTGCTCTTTGAAAAATTTCTTTCATAATTCAACTCGTTGCTCAAGATTTTCCAGTTTTATTGTAATTTCGTTCTCTGTAGTCTGTAGTTTCCCTCTGTTTGAGATAGTTTCATTAATTCTTGTGTAATGGTAATTCAATGCGGGTTGCAGTTCACCGAGTCGTAGATTGTGTCTCTCGTTGATTCATTAATCTGTCGATTAGCTATGCGTTTTGTGAACCATTTGCTTATTCAGCAAATTTTACTAAATTACAAATTTTACGTATGGTTCTGGAGTTTCCGAGTTTCCTCCGTGCCTCAGAAAGCACGTTAAGCCGTTGGTCCCGGCTGTCACTTATAGATCTTTGACAGTCGTTACAGATAGTCAGTGGCCTAAAAAGTCTGACAACCAATCTTACTAAGGGGTATCGTCTTACCAAGGGGTATCGTATTACCTAGTACTAACTGGGTTGTAGAGGTCAGATAGGCAGTCGCTCCATGTAAAATACTGGTATTCAGCTACATCCGGTTAGACTGGAAGCCGACCCTAACATAATAGGGAAAAGGCTAAGCAGATGATGATGAGGTCATCATCATCTGCTTAGCCTTTTCCCTCGTTCTGGACTCAATTAAGGTGTACACGTCAGGTTAGCCCGCGCCATTCAAATATTCTGACGTTTTTTACTACTAAAAAGACCGTATCAGATCAAATCGTTGGACAAGTCAATAGTAGAGGATATTAAAATTATGAAATCTAAAATAAATGCAGCTTCATAACATTGGTGTAGCGGTACTAAGCGCAACTGTTTAGAATTAGGTTCTGGGCTCGTTTTTCAGGCCGGCAAAAGTGTAGTTTTTCAATTAGGGATTTCTATATGAAAAGCTTAACTTACATAATAATTGAAGTAAAGTACAAAATTAGGTAAAATCAGTCATTTATTTACATCAACAATTCATCATACTCATAATTTACAATTTGATCAATCAGTCATCAGCCATTGGTCCGTCGCTAGCAGTAGGTCAGCAATTCATCCATAGTGCAGGGCTTGTAGCAGCATTCGTCGGCCAGGCCGCGCTTGCCGCGCACGCCACCCAGTGCCCGCGCAGAGCCCACCGGCATCGACCAGCCAGCATCACGCTTCACCTCTTCAGAGCTCCAGCAGAGAGCCGCCAGGACATTTGACAGATGTCGCCCACAGTAATGCCTAAGAACAGAATATAATAAACTGTAGAAGAAAACAATAGAATGGAATGGAAGAGTTTCTTGTTGACAGTCATTATTTAGAAATCCATCTGTTACTTTTTCTCACATGCCCTGAACAGATTTTCATTGCGCACAGGTAGACCATGAGGTTAGGTATCATTAACATATGTGTGGGATGGTTTCCAACCAATAAGCGGGTGAAACCACAAGCAAGAACTAGTTATGAAATAAGAATAATCAAACGTGCATAAAAAGAAAACTACAGAAAGGTACAAGAGATCGTACTAACCTCGCACCAACCTGTGCCTCTGAGCACCAAGAGCAAGCCACTACGAGAATGACCACCAAAGTCAGTTTCATGTTGACTGATGAGATGTTAGATCTTCAACTGAGGTCAAATATTTATTGGGGTGTGTTGTCAGAATTCCTCCTCGTGTGCCTGACGGCTGCCGGTCCCTCTCGATACGTCTGGAGGGAATAGCAGCTGCTGGGCCGGTGCACCCTGGGCGTGGGCAGTATCCTTCCCCGAGGAATGGGAAGAGATTCTTATTCTTCGGGGAATGTTACTGTCCATGGCTAATATTCTGACATGGGAGGGGCCCATTGTGGGCCTAGGGGGCGTTTTTCCGCGTGACCCTCTGAAAAGCAGAGGGCACAGCGGAGGAGCAAGGGCGGGCTCGGTGTGCACTTACCCTGCCTCCGAGCAGACAGTGAAGGACACAGTCCTTCACTGTCCCCGTCGATATCGTAATCCCTCCGTCGAAGTGTCGTGGAACACGTCTCGCGGCTTCGATTGGGACCGAGGGTCTTGGCTTAACCGCCCGGATCACGAGGTAGAAAACCTCTATAAAAAGTTACCCCGAATCTCAAGCGGCGGCGCACCGCGAGGAGATGTATGGCTGACGGGTTCCTATGGAAAATCAGTCGCTAGTGCGAACCACTGCCGGGCCTGGCTATGGCTTATCTGGGCACAGGGGGCACTGCCCAGATGGACTTTTTATTTCCCCCATACTCGTGGGAACAGTATGGAAAATCACTTTACCCAAAATACGGCCGATAACGGCGAAGGAAGGAAGGAGAGGGATGCAGGGTCGGAGTCCGGCACCGCATCCAGTGACGTGAGCGCGGGAGGCTCAGAGAGCTCCCGGCGCGGGAGGCCCGGGGCTGCTGCGGGGAACACGGAGTTCCTGCGCAAGCGATCCAGGCCGGTAGGCGACCGAGAGTCGTCGTCAGAGGGGGAGCTGGCTTCGGCTCGCAAGATCCCCACCAGCAAGCGTGGCGGGATCCGTGGTAAGGGGAGAGGCCTCTCTGTCAGCGAGAGGTCGGCGCGGCCTGCCGAGGAGGGGCGCCACCCGGGGGTGGCCGGTCACGGGGTGGATCGTTCGGGCTCCTCTGGTGACAAGGCGGTCGCAGACGGCGGCTCAGATGCGGAGCGTAAGGCCGAGTTTGCGAAGGAGGTGGAGGTGGCGCTGAGGGCTGTGTCCTACAAGCAGAAGCCCTCTACTAGACAGAGGGCCATACCTGCAGCGGCCGCCTCCATCATAGCGGCAGCGAAGGCCAGATATGCGGGGCCTCCACCAGACGAAGTTGCCAAACTGCGGGCGGAGGTCGCTCGCCTGACGGCTGCTACGGAGCTTCTCCAAGAGGAGAACAAGAAGCTCCGAGCAGACCTGGCCGGTCTGCGCGAGTCCGGCTCTCGCAAGGCGCCCCAAAATGGGGGCCAGCAGCGACCAAGTCAGCCCGTGCCGGTGGAGAACCAGGTTCTGAACCTGGTTCGGCAGGAGCTGGCTGCCTTCCAGGCGCGGTTCTCCGTTCTGGAGGGCATTGTCCTGCGCCCCCCCCCTGGCGGCAAACAAGGCCGCCACATATGCGGCTGCTGCGGCCTCCGCACCGGGGCCGTCCAGCAAGCCCTCCGGCAGGGTTACGTCGGCCCCCGAAAAGCCGGCTCTGGCGAAACCGGCTCCAGTCGGGAGGGCGGCGGCCCTAAGGCAGAGCAAGGCGGTGGCCCAAAAGAAGGGCAAGGCGGCGTGTGTACCGGCGCCAGCCGCGAGACAGCCGCCACCGCCGCCTCCCCCGCCCACTAAGCCTTCTGTGGCCGAGCCCGGGTGGCAGGTGGCCGGAGAAAGAGCGAGGGAGCTAAGGGCGGCAAAAAAGACCAGGAAGCGGGAGCGGAAGCGCCGACAAAAGGAGCGGAGCGTCGCGGCTGGGCTCAGCGCCCCGAAAACCGCAGCTGTAGTGATAACGCTACAGCCGGATGCGGAAAAGAGGGGCGTCACCTACCGCGACGTGCTCGCTAAAGCGAAGGCGACGGTGGATCTCAGAGAGCTCGGGATCGCCGGAGGCCTCCGGCTTAGAGTGACCGCAACAGGGGCTCGAGTGCTAGAGATCCCCGGCGAAACCCGTGGCTCGTCCGCTGACGCTCTGGCCGAAAAGCTTAGAGCGTCCCTAAATGCGGACGAGGCCCGAGTGTCCAGGCCCGTCAAATGCGCAGACCTGCGCATCCTTGGTCTGGACGACTCGGTGACCGAGGAGGAGGTGGTGGCCGCCGTCACCAGGACCGGTGGGTGTCCTGCCGAGCAGGTCAAGGCAGGCACCTTACGTCCGGATCTGTCGGGCATGCGAACCGTAACGGTAAGCTGCCCTGTGACGGCGGCGAAAGCCATTGTGGAGGGCCGAAGGCTCTTGGTGGGCTGGGTGTCAGCGCAGGTGAAGCTGCTGGAGCCCAGACCTCTGAGGTGCTTCCGCTGTCATGTAGGGCACCACGTGTCGGTCCGGTGCACCTCGGAGGTGGACCGCAGTGGCCTGTGCTTCCGCTGCGGCCAGCCCGGTCACATGGCCGCGGCCTGCTCTGCCACACCGCACTGTGCCGCATGTGCGGCAGCTGGCAAGCCAGCCGATCACCGGGCAGGGAGCAAGGCCTGCGGTATACCCGCCAAGGCCAGCAGCAAGGGAAGGCCCTCCGCCACCACCGCCAAAACCCCCACCGTCGCCACCACCGCAGCCGCCGCCACTGTTGCCGCCGGTGCCGTTACTGCTGCAATTTCCGCAGCGGGGCTCTTGCAGAGGGCCCGGGAGGGGACTGAAATGGAGTGCCAGTAACGGCCCCATTGCGCCTTCTCCAGGCGAACATCAACCACTGCGCCTGTGCTCAGGATCTGTTGCTCCAGAGCATGGCGCAGTGGTCGATTAACATCGCCGTGGTCGCTGAGCCGTACTTTGTCCCGCCCAGGGATGACTGGGTGGAGGACCATAGCGGCTCAGTGACCATAATTGCGTCGGCCGCCGCCGGTACCCCGACTCTTGAGAGTGTCAGGAAGGGTCATGGGTGCGTAGCAGCACGGTTCGGGGAGATCGTTGTAGTGGGAGTCTACTTCTCCCCGAGCCGAACTCTCGCCGAGTTCCACAACTCCCTCACGGAGTTGAGTGTCGTCATCGGAAGCCATTCCCTCCCCGTGCTTGTACTCGGGGACTTCAATGCCAAGAACTTGGCTTGGGGTTCTCGTTACACGGACGTGCGGGGTAGGATGGTGGAGGACTGGGCTCTGGAGACAGGTCTAGTCGTCCTAAATCGGGGTTCTGTCCCCACGTGCGTGCGGATGCGGGGCGAGTCGGTGGTGGACATATCGTTCGCTAGCCCCGCTCTGTCACCGCGTGTCGTCGACTGGCGCGTCATGGAGGGGGTGGAGACCTATTCCGACCACCGGTACATCCGGTTCGACGTCTCCACTCAGACCTCAAGCGCACCGGTCCTACAGGCCCCGAGTGGTCCGCGATGGGCGCTGAAGCAGCTGGACCGGGAGCTCCTCCTGGAAGCCTCAATCGTGCAGGCCTGGGTGTCATCACCAGACAGGCCTGCCGACATCAACAACGAGGCGGGTTGGTTCCAGGAGGCCATGTCCGAGATTTGCGACGTGGCAATGCCCCGAGTTCGGCCAGGAAGCGCCCGGCGTCAGGTGTACTGGTGGTCGCAAGAGCTGACGTCTCTGCGCAAGGCGTGCGTTGCCGCGCGGCACCTGTACGCCAGGCATCGCAGGCTCCGCATCCGCCCTCCGGATGCGTCAGCCATTGAGGCGGAGCTGTACGAGGGGTACAGAGCGGCAAAGACCGCCCTCCAAGAGGCTGTCCGGCGGGCCAAGCATTTGGCCCGCGAGGAGATGCTGGAGTCTCTGAACGGAGATCCGTGGGGGCGCCCTTACAAGATGGTGCGGGACAAACTCCGCACCTGGGCCCCCCCGCTAACGCAGAGTCTCCGGCCTGAGCTCGTGGAGGACGTGGTGAGCGTTCTGTTCCCTTCGCGAGGGGAGCATCCTCCCCCGCCTATGGCTCCGTCACCGCGTGCGGTGCCGGAAGCGGACCACACCGATGACGACGATGACGTTCCGGAGGTGACTGGGGTAGACCTGAGAGTGGCGGTACGCAGGCTGAAAGCCAGAAATACCGCCCCGGGACCCGATGGCTTGCCTGGCAAAGCCTGGGTCCTGGCCTCTGAGGCTCTCGGGCCCCGACTGGAAGGGCTCCTAAGCGCATGCTTGGAGAGAGGCCAGTTCCCGCTTCGTTGGAAGACGGGGAAGCTGGTCCTCATCCGGAAGCCAGGGCGCCCTGCGGACTCTCCGTCCGCATACCGGCCCATTGTGTTGCTCGACGAGGTGGGCAAGCTCTTTGAAAGAGTCATTGCCAACCGCCTCGCCGGGCACCTTGCAGGGATGGGGCCGGCAAGCCGCCCACTACCTGAACGAGCCCCAAAAGGTGATAGCCATAAGGCTAATCCGGGGGTACCGCACGATCTCCGGCGAGGCGGCTAGCCTCCTTGCCGGATTGCCGCCATGGGATCTGGAGGCGATAGTCCTCGCGCGCCTGCATGAATGGCGCGCGGAAGCACTATGTCGGGAGGAAACACCGCTGCCGCGACAAATTGCCGCTCAGCGGACAGACCTCCGGCGTGATCTCATGGCGACATGGAGAGAGCGACTGTCGCAACCCCGTGCAGGGCACGCCACCATAGTGGCGATAAGTCCCCTCTTTGAGGAGTGGCTAGAGAGGCGCCACGGCGCCCTCACCTACCACCTGACGCAGGTCCTCACCGGACACGGTTGTTTCGGGAGGTTCCTGCACCGAATCGGGCGGGAGGAAACGCCCGGGTGTTTCCACTGCGAGGATCGTCCGGAGGACACGGTGGAACACACCGTGGAGGTCTGCCCCGCTTGGGCGGAGCACCGCCGTGTCCTCATAGCGGCGATTGGCGGCGACGATCTCTCGCGTCCGGCCCTGGTTCAAGCCATGGTCCGGAGCGAGAGGGAATGGGAAGCCGTCACCTCCTTCTGCGAAGCAGTCATGCTAGTGAAGGAGGTGGCAGGACGTGAGAGGGAAAGAACCTCACGTCCCAGCCGCCGCGGGAGACGCCCTGGGCGTCGGGGGTCACGTGGTGGCTTCCGACCACCGTAGGCGCTGGCCTGTGGACGGCGAGTTATGGGCTAGCTCGCCGTCCGGCCGTCTTATGACTACAGGCCGTGTCGACGGCGCGTTCGTGTTCCACGCGCGCCTCAAAGAGATGTCAGCAATCAAGTAGGGGTCCGCATGGACCGATGCCTGCCAGGGCTGCGGGACTGTTCGAAAGAGATACCGTGGCCCTGGAACATAAAGGGCAAAGAAGGAACATGGATGGGTTTTAGTCAGTACAAGTCTGACACTCCCCTCCGCTCCGCCCAGAGTGGGGGGGGTCATTTGATGATTTCCCATCCGGAAAAAAAAAAAAAAAAAAAAAAAAAGGTCAAATATTTATTTATCAGAAGCGTTTTAAAATATAAGAGTTTGTAAGGTTTGGTCTCACAAATGTGGATCGAATGTGCTCATGATTATTAATCCCAAGCTTTTATACCTGGATTCAGGTCATTAATATTCAGTCTAATCTTATCAATAAATTCTAACTGAAATCGAAAGACGTAGGTTAAGGAAAATTTACCTTATATTATGTCCCCTCGATTTTCCATGTGGATAAGCACCTTATAGAATGTGGGTGATTCAGAAAGAGGCATTTAAGAAAACTGACACGATTTTATCTGAAGGCGAAATACAACCGGCGAGCGATAGACGGTCTTGGACCATACGTTTTCATCGATTTTCATTACATTTTAGCATGAATAGATCAACAAAATAATGCTCTGTCACTCTTTACTAAGAATGAATTTTATTGATTTGGAGTTGTGCTATATGATTGGTACCTTCTCGTATGCATGTAATAATTTACGATACATATTGTCTGTATAATTAGACAAATTTACAAGCGATTGGTGACCCCGGTTACTTATATGAAAACCAAAAAACATTCGGCATCAATGTCTTTTAAATGCCTTTTTAGTTGAAACGTTTACCAGCTGCATCCCGTTTGGTAACTTTCCCAATTCGCCAACTAAACAAAATGGGGTTTGGTTTCTATTTTTTAAACAAAAAGACATTGCTAATAATCAGATTATAATACCTAACTTCTCTTTGTTATAGAAGTGATGGCCTCATGTGGAATTGAAAGTAGTGGCGGCAAGTACCTCTATACATTGCTTGTGCTTTGATTTTTTCTAGAAACATTTAACAAGTCCATTGATTTTGAGTGCCAAATTTAATAACTCTGCTGTAGGTGACAGTTTATTTAGCAAACACAAAGAGTTCCATTTCCCTCTAATTCCAATATCAGCACCAGAAACAAGCAAAAATTCTCCGTAAAAATAAATTCACCATTAATAATGTCTAAAAATATAATTCCTTTTCCGCCATTTTTCTCGTTTTAAGTGCTATCGATTCTCGCAGTGCCACTAAATCGTTACAAAGGACCTCAAATTACATCCGTAATTTATTGTCCAGCCTATAAATCATCAATCTTCTACAAGGTCAGGGGGTAATCAGGTTTAATGTGGCCACATGGCGATTTATGAGCCCCGTGTACCAGTTACATGCTATGGCTTGGACAATGGTCTGACGTCACGGACGTTTAAATTGTTTTTCATGAGTCATTGTCGTAATAATATAATATTCCGGAGTTATATGAATGTGAAAAAATATCTCTTGTTTTTCAGGTAGGTTGGTACTAAAGATTGCAATGTTTGCAATCACCTTTTCCTGTTTTGTTTGGTCGGCTTCCAATCTAACCGGATGCAGAAGAATACCAGTATTTAACACGAGGCGACTACCTATCTGACTTCCTTAACTTAGTAAAACCTCTTGATAAGACCTGTTGTTTGACGTTCAGTATATAATGGATGGTCACCTATCCACTGACCAACCTCAGCAAGCGTTGCTTACGCTTGACCCACTCGTACGGCTGTTATTGTAGAATTACTATTGCATAATATTTGTATTCAGTTAATAGGTCTTGCTCCCGCGATAACAATTTAGCAAAGATACGTTAGAATTATTGCAAGGGTTGATTTAATCATAAATTAATATTGTTAAAAAATACTAGGTGAGTGACCCACACAAAAGTGAAACAGAAAAGACAAAATTACCATCGAAAAATCTGAATACAAAATATGCTTCAGCGTTCAATGCATACAAGACTTTTGTATTGTATACGAACCTTTTCGTTTATATTATGAAAGAAGCGAACATTGGAAAATAAAATGCAATCAGTAAAGATATTGTGAAGAGCTCAATAAAATGTATTTTGTGTTTATAATTTTTGATGAACCTTTCTGCATAATTGCATTGAAATTTTACAGCATCTGCTAGGTGGTAGGGACACCAACGCTAAAACGCTATTCCATACATTTTGACCGGGTAGGTATTGCAGTTTTGTAGGAAACAGCTTCTTTTTTTTTTAGTAATCGACGACACATTTCTTTGTGGGGTTCAGAATAATGTACTATACTGAATACGTGTACGCACCATATCGTACAATATATTACTAGGAAAGTGCTTTTGCTACGTGGTAGTGTGCTTCGGTATTACACAATCTTATTCCCCCATCCCAATCCCGCCATATCTCTGCTCGTCCGATGATAGATCATCGGACGAGCAGAGATACGGCGAAGCGTCACCAGCTCCTTTTTCTAACCCAATATTACTAGGAAAGTGCTTTTGCTATCCCAATCCCGCCGTATCTCTATATACGGCGAAGCGTCACCGTCATAATATGGTTGAAGTTCCACTAACCCGAACAAAGCGCTATGCTTCCACAGTGATTGTGCGAACCGCCAGTCTGTAGTATTCACTGCCGAATTATCTGTTTCCCGATCATTATAATCTAGATCTCTTCAAAGTTCGAGTGAATCGATGTCTTTTAGGCAAGCGTGCTCCACCCTAGGCCCCATCATTGCTCAGGTCAGATCAGGCGAGTTGCGGCCAAACGTAAGCCTATTTGGCATAAAAAGAAGTAAATTGTAGTGCCATTCAGAACCGACAGCACATTAATTTATTGCATTTAAAACTTGATCTCGTTTAGTTTCGATAGCGAAATTCGCCCTTAGTTGCAAGCTATACCACCCAATATTTACCTTCCCCAAACCACACGACACAGCTCGTTAGCCAAACTTATCTTCAAGACGCTATAATAATATTGATAACATCTCAGCTAGCTGCGGTGCCTTAATTACCATCCACTGAGTAATTGGCCTGTAATTACCTCATCAAAGTGTTGTTAACGTCACTGACGGCACTAATTTGTAGGGGTAATTCGGTCCGGTTGACTGGTGTGCAGTGGAGCGGTGGCTTCAAGGTAATATCTAGTTGATAGTGATATTATTGTCATTTTAGGGATAACAGTCAGCCTATTACTGTCCCACTGCAGGGCAAAGACCTATTCTCATACAGAGAAGGCACGAGTATCAAATACGGTGAAGCCAAAAAAAGATCTATCTAAATACGAAATTAGTGTTTATCTCTAAAATAATAAATGCCTGTAACTAAATGAATGACCGCGGAGGTTACACCTCTAAAATACCTACATTTATTACAAAATTGATCCCTCGCAAATAGCGCCGCGATAGATTATAGTTTTATCTATCATTTTACACGAACGAATTAATAAAACATTTTACCCGTATCACTATTAAAAGTTCCGTTTCAATATTCCGCTTAACAATTTTATCGAAACTAGGAAAATCTGACACTATGAATGAAACTAAATACTGTTTGTATTTCATGTTCACACATTGCATCCGTATGTTTCACGCGTTACATGACGGATATCATTAGGGATCTAATTTTCAGGGCATTACACCCGTCAGGTGGTATTATAAATGTACGGTTGTTGAGGCTTCCTCTAGGCGGTTTACACTATAATATGATAAACAGAGGTACCCGGTGTCATTTGATTATAGTAAATTATGGTTGTCTATGTTAATATTAATCTTGTGATAATAATTGGGGCGCAGACTTACCCTTACTCGTCATTACATACAACACATCATGATATTAGCTACTTTAAGGAATTGTTTTTAATTTGTTCTACGAGTATATTACGTAATTTGTACACAACATAACAAAGGGCTCAGACAAAGTGATATTCTATCAGTGATAGCATAATAAGCGTATAAGGTTCCCACTGCTGGGACACAGGCCTCCTCTCTATGAGAGGTGATGGGGTGTTATCCATATCTTAGATTTTTTGTCCTAGGACATACCGGTTTCCATACGATGTTTGCCTTTAAAGTTGCAAGCAGCAGCAGCAGCAGCACCAGTACAGCAACAGCAGAGCAGCAGTAGAGCAACAGCAGAGCAGCAGTAGAGCAGCAGTAGCAGTTGAGTTGTTGTTGTTGTTGTTTTAAGTAGCAGTGGTGATGAAATAAATAACACGAGGTAACGCACCTGTCTGGGTTTAAACCCACGATCTTATAACTGTTAAGACACTGATGACGCTGGACCACCAGTCACCACTGCTGTAGCTCTTAGCAATGGTGAATTTACCAGCAAGCTTAAACATGTAATCCCGTTACAAATCATAGTAGATGAGAGAGAGAGACTGGCACTTGTCGAAGCAATCGGATTCTATAAAACTTCCCAGCTACCTGACATCATATCACTTTAAAGAACTTTCCTATCATCAGCGTAAAATAAACTCACAACACCATAACTTATTAAAAATCCCATTTTGTTTATCACAATTTGTGATTCAACGTTTTTATCACCTGAAAAACAATTTTTCCCACTTCATAAAATTAATTTAACAGTTTTCGAATGCAGAAAATTGCCTGCGCATAATAGCATTCGCTGGTGTACTGTAATTAATAACTTTTGTTCAAATATAATGGTATATTGTGAGATTGGAGGCTTGCGTTTTATTGTAGCCATTTTTAATGTAAGGATATTAAGGTTTTTACGGTAGCAGTGCGATTAATGGAGACGATATTAAAAATGTTGTACAGGAGTCTCCAAAGCCCGTATTTCCCAATTAGAACAGCTTCTCTGACATGACATAACATCACGCACACCTGTAATATTTAAAGGATGAGCCAGTAACACTTTTGGAACAGCTAAAATGTGGTAAAAACTTTAAGTACACACCTATAGTTTACCACTTAGCAGCAGTTATGTTTAAGTCCCATGTAATAGTGGCGAGCTTATTGCATATACAGAATCCGGGTTATTACTGAAAAATTCGTGATGGAAAAACCAAATATCATTTTACCCGATCTAGGAATCAAATCCACGACTTAATACTTAGCAGTAGCACTTGCGATCACCAGACCAACGAGGCTCTCTTAACCTTTCCTGAAAAAAAAACTCACTATGCAAATACTTATAAAACCTCTTGTAACTACGTACGATGGAAAAAAATAACCTCAAGTTCCCACATATCAAGAGATACAACAATTTTTGTGTGTGTATGAACGTAACTCACGCCCTATGTCAGACCCGAATGAATATTTACGGTAAATTCTGCGGCCAGAACCGCTGATGTGACAAAATTGCCGAATACCGTTGTAAGTTATTGGGGCTTATTTTTAAAGGGTTTCAGGACCAAAATACCTGTTCATTGGTGGGGACCTTTTATTAGGACCAAATTTTCAGTTTCAATTATTTGCCAATTAGGGTTGCCAAAGGTTATTGTGCAAACAAAATCAATCAACTACTACCAACCACTACTAGTTACATTTATCAGGTTTTACCTGTAAGAGTTAAATTACTTTGATGATAAAAGCCAAAGCCTTTCTCAGAAAACATTCCCCATTTCAGCTCAAATTCAAATAGTTACGAGATTAATTGACTTACACAATTCAATAATTCGTTACAATTTTCAAGGAACGCTAGTAGTGATGTTGGCTTATCAGATACATTGCACTTTTAAACTTAATTTATGTAAATTAAATATAAACAGTTTTATCCAAGAAAGGTATTTCAAACTCCAAGCTATTTCAATAATAATATTTCATTTCAGAATGAATATTTACGGAAAATTCAGTACATTTGCGGGAAGAAGCGCTGATGTGACAAATGTGAATACCGCTATAACTCATTGCTGGTCGTATTTTTGCATGATATTGGAAACTAAAATATTTTAGTTGCAAATTCTTTTTGCGGAACTTTTAAGAACACCGTTTTATTTCGTTTTTCCATCTTTTGCAGAAACATACTTAAGTACGTTGGCCGGATAGATTTAGATTTTCATTCCACTATTAATATCATTCATTTTCAATCTAAGATTTTAATAATACTGGCGACAATATACTCCCTTGGGATACTTCTTTATTTACCCCTGTTTATTTTCTATAACAATTCCCGCTGCACCTTTGTGGCCCCTTTGTGAGTACTTTATGAGGGTTACAAGATGTTGCGGTGCGCCCATTTCAATCTTAACCCGAAACATGCCAAGCCCTGGCATAAACAAGGCAGTCAAAAGCCTACTTGAAGTCAACAGAACACAAGATCAGGGTAGTATTGACCATGTAGTTTGCGTTATTAATTTGGTTTGCTTGGAGAATTTGGTGACTTTGAGGCAAGAAAACGCAATTTACTTACTAAAATCTACGAGCTGGCTCAAATTACATGAGACTTACAAATGGCTAGAAAATGTAAGTGCGCTATAGTTCCGAACTTGTGACTAACCTTTTAGGAAATATAGGCGTAGTGTTGTGATAAATTATGTTAATTTTGTCAGAACAAGTTATGTTGTTGTTATGATGATATTTCGAAAAGGTCAAATAAGGTCACTTTCTATTCAAAGTTGTTTTGTCGCTGAAACCAAGGCTTGCATACATCGTCGAAGTTTCTAATGCATAATTTACTTACTTGTCACTTAGCGCAAATTGAAACAGTTTGAGGTTGCCTTGATCAATAACAAGTTATGTTCGAGTCGATTGATCAAATTGTTTGACTTGCAATATTGCTGGACTGAGAAAATTTACTGCTAGGTAAATAGTAGAAGATGGTGGGATAAAGTCAATAACTAGTGATCCACATTAGCCCTGGATCAAAAGGACTGGAAGTCAAGGGAGAGTCTTTTGCCCAGCAATGAAATGATGTGGGCTAACAGCAATGTAACAATTACACATAATTGTGGATGACATCCCACCTCATCTCTCTTTATTTATTTTTCTTTCTTTCGTCTTATTTCAAAAGCTTTTACTCTTTTCACCAAATAATAAATGTTTGCCGCAAAAAAAAGACAAGGCAAGAATAAGTTACTTCGCTAAAGCCTACCTTTCATCCACATTGTTGTTAACCAATCAAAAACTGACTATCCCAAAATTCTACCAAATCCGCAGCACAAAACCTATCTCAAACTATTCTGCTTAGGAAATAAATAACGTGCAAGTACAAACGGCTTTTCCGGAGGTGTAAGTAAAACATCCCTTCCTGACCCGGACCAAAGTTACAAGGTAAACAATGACTCCTTAGAGTTTTGGCCTTAAACGCTTCTACGTCTGTTGAATACGGAGCGAAGAATAATATTTGTTGTGGTTGTAAGAGATTTGTGGTTTGTGTACGGTGCTTGGAAAGTTGAAGATGTACCAACTGTGTGTGCTCCACTGATGTAAATATTTATTGAGTTTTAAAGTGCAATGTGAAAGTTGAAAATACAAGATTATAAGACGTTGCTGTCAGTATTTATGATTGTATTCTTACGAGTACACGATATGAATAATGGATTGTTTATGTACATATTTTTACTGAGATTAATAGCGCTTGGTGTTTAAAGGCTCTACACTATTATCATTTAAGCGACTAGTTAAATCAGAAAATATAGGTATTAAAGGTTTTGAGATTTAAATTATTATGAGCTAATTCGATTTACTGTCAAATATATCGAGTGACGAAGATTTGAATTTGCCGCCATTTGGGCAGTACAGGATTAGCAACCAAAAGAAAAAAAAACAGTTTGACAGCTGACAGTTTAGGGTTAGTAAAATGGAATACTACATGAGAGTACAACGCCATACAGCCCGTGAAAGAATCCAATAACTGCATGAGATTTGTTTTTTGTTGTGTAATCTCTCGTTTCTGTGACCGGAATTAGCCCCCTAAATCATGTGATTTAACACCACTACATTTCTTTTTATGGGGTTATTTGAAGTCAAAAGTCAATGCCAACAAGCCCATAACCACGCGACTACTGAAGGCGGAGGTTCAACGCAGCATCAACGAAATTCAGCCACATTTATGCAAAATGGTTATGAAAACCGAAAAAATAGTGCGTATTTGCCAGCAAAGCTGTGGAAACCATTTGCCCGATGTGCTGTTCCATACATAACTGTATTTTGTGTACTTTATGATTCAAAAAGTTGTTATAATAAAAAAAAAATTAAACTGTGTTCTGTTTAATTTAAATCTTGCGTGAATTCTGGTACAGCCTTTAAAATTTTAGACCAAAAAGAACAAAATACAAAATCTCATTTTACCTATGACAAAGCCTCAAGAGCTTGATTGTAGTCTAGGGGATTAAAAGTATCCCAACTCATATTTAGAACATAAACCCAATATAATTTCACTCAAACCTAAGCCTATACTAATATGCAAACACCTGAGGAAAATAATCTCTGTTCACATACATTGCTGGTTGTGTACGTGTAGTTGTGTATAGAAGAACCACTGAAGCGTCGATGCACCGTGTCCTCCATTGTCTATTAGCTGCGAGACGTTAAGTAATGAATATTGAAACTGCATTAACTAAGCTCAAGGGGAATTCGCGAAATCAATTCGTAAATGCTGCAAATTGATTTGGTGAGGGAATTAATAATCCATCAGTTTGTGTTATAAAATAAAGCTCCTGCGTCTGTCTGCCTGCATCTTCAGACTAATCTAGATTTATTTCGAGGGGTTTGCATCGTTAATAATGCTGCGGTATTTATACTAGGCTTGAAGATAATGGTAGACAATGCTGGTTTTGCGAAATTGATGGAAGATCGATCGTTCGGTGAAACTTTTATTTGCATAGTAAATTACTGCTCTTTGATACAGACGATGCTTTTTGTAGCTTGCTGAATTACATTTGCTTACATTGGAAAAAATACAATAAAGTATTTTTAAAACTAGCTTCAGTAGAAGTACATCGAACCGCACGCTCATGATAACAATTAGACGCCGACACCGTTTTTATGACGTAGCACTTATTGGTACGTCATCAAAACGGTGGGTTTCTTAGTTCAAGTATTACGACTAGCATGCTTATGACCGTACCCAAACCAGAAAACATTCGTAAAAATATTTTTACTTCCACCGAAGGAATTTATTAATAAAACTCCCAACAGACTCCTTCACACATCATACACGCGTAAATTCAAATGATTGACAGTTACGTCCGCCATTTTTTCGGCCATGATTGTTCCATTGCCGCGCGTCACATGACGCTTTTAAGTCATTATTTTTAACGAACACGCTGTATCACTTTACTGAGACATAAAAATGTTTGTTACCCGTGACGTGTGCGTATTTTATGTGTATGTAAAAACGTCGATTCCCTAGGGACAATGAACTTGGTACTTGGGCTGGAGATTAGCTATGAGCTCTTCCGTATTTTGTGAAGATGAACGTTTGGGACTGGTCTGACGATGAAGATTGTATGATGTTAATGGATGACACTCCAGAAACCTAAATAAGGTTTTTCATTGAACGTACTGTTGCATCCTAGTTTCTGCCAACATAAGGTTTCATTTGTAAGGCACAATGCTAGTATCATTTTGACGAAGTAGGAGCCTTAAAAAAATATTTCTGAGCTAGCAAAAACCTGAAGCATCCTGTTTTACCTACTGAGAAGGAATGTCGGGCATATAGATAAATAATTCCAAATTACGTTAAAGCATGATGACAAGGGACTGTTACATTCAA
Organism: Noctua janthe; assembly: GCA_910589295.1. Lineage (NCBI taxonomy): Eukaryota > Metazoa > Arthropoda > Insecta > Lepidoptera > Noctuidae > Noctua > Noctua janthe. The sequence goes on along the minus strand of OU342556.1, from coordinate 1,132,529 downwards.
TATTCCGACACCCATATCAACATTAGAATATTTTATATCATCTCCTTTCAAATATTCATTTCATTCCTCCATTTCCTTTCATAGACCTATCAATAGGTACAATAAAAGCAGTTATACAGATCATAACAGTCCTTGAACCTTAAAATATACGGTTCGGGGCCCAATAGGGTCATTCGATCTACATAACAAAAAGATATTCACACGTTATGTAATAAGGGCTTATACAGTGGTTGTTTTATAGGGCGTTAAATCTTGCGCTGTAAGTTGATAGGGCCTTTTAAATGGTCGAATATTTGATGGCTTTGTTGCCCCTGAGTTATAGCAAGCTTGGGGCCCTTTGATGGTAATCGTGATTCATGTTCTGAAAACTATTTGTGTTAATGAGTTTGGCTCCGAATGAATTTCAGTCTTGGACATTCGTAATTTGATTGGGACTCTTTTATCTTGCAAAAAACGACCGCAGAAGTTAATAATATGATTTCAAACTAGAACACTAAAAGGTTTCTACGATTTCATAATAACGTTATGATACGCAGAAATAGTTCTACAAATAATGATTATATATCAGAGAAATCATTTGACAAGATATCTCAGAAACTTCAGTTCTAAATATGAACATTATTTAATTTAATTTTTCTTTACAGAAAAGTCAGAAGTTCATTCAAACATGGTGGCGACATCTTTTCCAAAACTACTGTCCAACCAAAGCCATAACTGACATCTATTTTAGCAGAAAGATGTCGTCCAAAAAAACTTCTACTGTCACGCGAATAACAGTAATTTTCTTATCAATAAAAGAATGTCAAATTTCGAGGTTATGTTCGTGATAACTTACGCTCCATTAAGCTTAAAGCATAAGCTACGTTGCTTAACTTCCCTCACACATGACAAGAGAATTACAACCTTATTGTCATAGAAACAGAGTCCCCAAAATATTATTGGCTTGTACAATGAATATTTATTTCGTTCTTAGGATACACAATTTTTATGGCATGTTTTTATAATCTTGCCAATGTTACGATGTCGTTCTGAGCTTGGAGTACGTTATCTTAGCTTTTGTTGCCAGTTGATTCTGCACTGCGATTGGAAATGTATAAAGATCTGGTTTTATGCTGAGATAAAGGCGGGTGAAGAACTGAGTCAAGGTTTCACAAGATTTATAGATTATCAGATTTCTACTAAATACATAAGCTCACGCCTTTTTCTCATGAAGGTAGGCAGACACTACAGAACGTCACCTCCTGTTATCTGCGACATGTTGGTGAACATTTTGTGAAACTGTTTTGTAACAAAAAAAAAAACAAAATGGCGACGTTCGTACTGATTTTAGCCACGCGCTTGAAGATCTTTGTCCAGCTATAGGTATAATTGCTTATTAATTAATAAGCTATCCGCTCCCGGACATTCAAACAAGCGAACGTTACAATTATTCCGCTTGAGCAGAACGCAAATTAATACAGATCTGGTCGATAAACAGTAGTATATCTACCTATCCACCTATCTCTATATTGCCAACTATAGTTTTCTTAATGGCAAACTACATATAGTTTGTCGTCTCGTAACTGGGTCATGCGGCATTTGCTAGTTGCTCCAAGTTTTTGGCGTAGTTGAAAACTTGCGATGTATGTGAGATCTAATCATGCGTTTGCAACGAACCCACAGATCGAACTTCTTGAGTTTAACGGGCCTTGCATGATGGGGTGAAAAAGGAAGAGTTGAATTTAATCATGCTTTTGCTTAATTTAGGTACCAAGGCAATAAAATGAGCGTAGTAAGTCTGATTAAACCATTCGTTATAGGATACGACTTTTTGTTAATTATACTTCTTCTGGGTAACTTCTTTTGTGCACATAAAGCCAACAAGGGCTTATTATAAATGACTTAAAAATCTCTACCAGTCAACCAAAGGTGGCGGACAGTTAACACATCAAGCTCTTGGGTATTTTTATAGATAGTGCTAAAATAGACACTATGAAACAGGCCGTAAGTCTCGCAAACAAAGCAACGCATCCATCAAAAGCACTATTAATCCTAAATCAACATGCAGACTATTCAGTCCCTCAGAATTCCCCAGATAACCAAGCCCATATACAAGGTCCCTAATACTGAATCATACCGAAACTTGCAAGGTGGTTCTACGTTAAACATTACGTAGTACACTTTGATAGTTATTGGCCATTAGCAAGTTTATGCCGGAGATACCTGGAGGATCCCACTAATCTGATGTCAAGTGTTTGATCGACCGTCTCTAAAGTGGGTGCCTAAGTTATTGGGACAAAGTTTGGAGTAAGCACTCTTTGTTGTAGGTTATACGGCGGGTTTGTTCTGGAATTTGTCGTTTTAGGACTGTTGTCGGCGCTGGTTTAATAGCTTTGGAGTATACGGGCCTTATCCCAAGTCATATCTTAGATTATAAATAACTAGCTACTGCCCGCGGCTTAGCTCGCGTTAATTTAGAACTAGACAATCAATTCAGGTTGTACTCTGCTTGTAATAATATAATTCATGATTCGAAAGACACGTAACGCCATCTGTTATCATAAGAACGTTATTGTTGTTTTCCTCGGGAACAGTACTTTTTTCCGAGATGAAAGGTAAACTATGTCCGTTTCTGTACATCTGACAAAGTATATGCAAAATTTTAGGAAGATCGGATCAGTGATTTAGGCGTGAAAAGGTAACAAACAAAATTGCTTTAGCATTTATAATATTAGTTAGGATAGTTTTTCTATCTGGATGTTTCTAGTAATAACCTTGAATTTAGGTTTGAGCTCGGTTGGTGACTATGAGGTTGCCTACTATAACAGGGGATTTAACGGGCAAAATGTGAATGTACCTACTATAGAGCTAACTTCACTCTGCCTAATATAAAAATATTAAATTTTAAACATTTATTTTTTTATTACAAATTCTGATGTATTCATAAGTATTAATTTAGTAATGACAAGCTGACTGGCGACGATTCCTTTTCTCTTTCGTCTGCCTTTGATCCATATTAATAAATTAATAGTAATTTTATCGCCGCTACCATTAATGACATCTACTTCCCCCTGTTCAGCTTTTAAATGGCTACTATCAACAAATATTTCAGGTTCTAAGAACACTATAAAACCTCTCTATCCAAACACTATACAGGTTCAACGCATGAACGCAGTGTCTTATCTCACTCGTTCGTAGTCCGTTTACATTCGCCGGTGCTTCGTTTACCTGTGGCTCGAGTGCCCAAATAGCCTTGTTCAGCGACATTGTCCGTGGCCTATCTAGGGTTGTACGGACCAACTAGGTGCTTAAGTACTCTTGTTTTGTAAAGGCTGTTTAACTTTTGTGCTTGTGAAAAGATGGTTTGTTATTTCAGGGGAAGTTTTCGGTGTTTTTTCTGCTGAATTACGGATGAGGTATTTGGAGGACTAAACTTGCTGTATTATTTCGGCATGATGTTAAAACAGGAACGGACACCGCCATTTTGTGTTTTAATACATTTGACAAAACTAATTCCCAACATCAACAGCCTCTCACTGTCAACTTCTTTACAAGCTTCTATTTAACTAGCACTGTTCGTATGAATGTATGTAAGTTGTCCGCTTCAACATTTTCAAACCATTTTTTGACCACCTTGTTAGTATCCGATTGAGCTGAAATTTTGGAAACACCTTTAGTTCTGGTGATAATACATTTTTATGATAGGTATGACTTGATCTTGCAGCCAGGATCACCTCCTTTCGAAAGAACTCCTCAACGGTTAATAGCACGAGCACGAAACTTTGTATACGCGTTCAATGTTGATAGATAAATCAATTTTAATTTCTTTTATTAACTAAAATTTATTTATCCGAGTGTCAAACGGATTAAATTAAATACGGTTCTAAAAAACAAATCAAACTTAACAAAAAATGAACCCAATAAAACACGCCTTGACTACAACAAAACGATGAACTGTCAAAACAAATGAAACATAAAAAAAAAACAATTATTCTAATTTCAATTTGAACAGCCCTATTGTAGCCGTTATTGGGGACGTGGGGCGTCGTCGGTGAGGCCTAAAGCAAGCAAGGTCAGTTAGCCAACGAACAAATAGGCTTAGTGTGAAGTGACCACCCTAAGATATAGAGGGTTTAATATAGTGTTATGATTAGTGAGGTTTGAAGATTTGGGATAAGGTTGTTGGTAGTGAAAATATCTGTCACTGGTTCAGAATATAAAGTACTAGGGGCTACTATTGTTGATTTGACCAATCCAGCATAGCACAGCATAGCAGCAGCCTATAATGTTCCCACTGCTGGGACACAGGCCTCCTCTCTATGAGAGGGAATGGGCTATAATCCACCACGCGGGCCCAGTGCGGGTTGGTAGATGTCACATGTCTTCGAATTTTAGGTTCTAGAACATGCCGGTTTCTTCACGATGTTTTCCTCCACCGTTTTGAGAGCAGTGGTGATGAAATAAATTACACAAAGTATTGCGCTTACCTGGGTTCGAACCCACGACTTACTGCTCGTGAGTTGGGACCGCCACCACTGAGCCACCGCTGCTCTACGAGCAATCCAGAGCTGTCTAAAAATTACGATAGATTAACAAATTTTTCTATAGTAAGTGGAGTAAAGAAGGCAGGTTCGAGGTGACGCAAGAGAAGAGTACTTGAAAGGATATGGGGGAGGCCTTTGTCCAGCAGTGGGACATACAAGGCTATTAAAAAAAAAGTGGAGTAAAGTTGTGAACGAGTCACTTCCAAGGACTGGATAACGAAGTGTTGGTCGTACGCGGCCGAAATAAGCAGACGACATTGTTTTCATCGCGGGTCAATCCTGGATTAGGTTACCACAGGAACACGGAGATTGGCACAAGCAAAGAGAGGCCTATAGAATAGAATAGAATAGAATTCTCTTTAATCGAGTATCCATGACTCAAAAACTGTTAGTAAAACTTACGACTATGTTAGTAAACACTGAATAATACAACACAAGAAATAACGGTGGATCACTGCTGCGACAACCCATGAGTAATAGCACAGCAGCGACCCACATAAACACAGTCCAGGCGACTGGCAATCATGTTTAAGATACTATTGGTGCTGCCCCACACCCTGCGCACCAGGGAAGCGCATCCTTTACGCATTGTTGCGTAAAAACAATCCACATGCGCGTCCGCGAACATCCCCGATGCACTACAGAAGCAAGGCAGCCCCACCAGCATCCTAAAAGCATTATTATATTGAACGCGGAGAGCACTGTAAGATTTTTGCGCACATCTAGCCCACAGGCTGCACGTTTATAATGAAGTACAGTACGCTCGAAAGAGCGTGCCAAAACCGGTTTTTGTATTTACCTAAAAAGTATGTGTTTATGTAAATACAAAAACCGGTACTCAGAAAGAAATTGAAAACAGTACACGTTAATAAACTGGCTGGCTTTTACTTTGGCCAGAGGCTAAGTATTGCCATACAACGTGGCAACGCCGCCAGTTTCTTGGGCACATTACCAGCTTGAGGAGGAGTTTTTTGATGCCCTTTTGTAGTTTGTTGTTAGTTTGTTTATTTTAGGTTATTTTATAGTTTTTAATTAATAATGTATTTAGTTAGTTTAAATTAGAAAATACTTTATCGTTAATAAACTGAACTAAACATCTTAATAACTGAATAGAAATCAGCAACCCGGCAGATATTAGCTAGGTTTACACAAACACTCCTAATTGGCGGTCGGTTTATCCGACAAACAGCGAATAAGTAATATAAGTGTGCGAGGTTATCGGCTCGGTATTACTTTATGAGCTGTTTAGTTAATTAATGGTTTAAGGGAAAATTTTGTGGGCTGGTTAAAAATGTTTAGGGTGGAGGTTTAGCGTATTTCAAGGGTAGATTATTTTTAAACTCACAGCTTTAATAGTGTGGTCTAGTGATCGCAACTAAGACTGCAGAATTTGCAGGCTGGGGTTTGAATCCCGGGAAAGTTTTATTAAGATTTGTCTTTAGGATGTTTGAATTATTTATTTGATTGGAGCGAACAAGTCTACTACTAAGTAGTTATACTGGTATGCAGCTGCATCCGGTTCGACTGGAAGCCGACCTCAACAAAGTTCAGAAAAGGCTAGGCAGATGATGATGATAGAGTGAACAAGTCTGAATTAGTGCCCAGTAAATAATGTCAGGCTTGCATACACCGTTCAATATTGTTTATTGTTGTTTATCAGAGATTATACAGTTTAGTATAAATTCTTTTTAAAAAGGTTTAACTACTTACTTGGGATTCGGCTTTGCCAGCCGATGAACCGACCTCTACGATTATCTAATAAGCCAACTCGATAGCTGACAGAGCCCTTCGTTGATTTAGAAGTTTTCAAGAAATATTTTAATTTAATCAACCTGTATTGTCCATCAGCGGTCCAGAAATGATGAGTCTATTTTAATATGAAATACGAGTTGCTTTGTTGTAATTAAGACAATGACGAACTTTTTCAATATCTATAAAGGGTGTAACAAGACCCTTAACGACGTTGAGAGGCGCTTTTTCTTCTCCCCGTCATTGCGATCATTTTTTGTTCTAGACCATACCAGGAAAACTTCTAGTTACGTAGATATTGGGGTTCAAAGTTCCAACTTTTTCACAAGTTTTTTTTAATTACCTCCCCGACCCTCGTACTATTCAATCCGTCTATCAGCACAATATTTTGAGTGCATTACATTTAGTCCTACCGTACAACGTGATTTTTCACCCAAAAAAAAGTCGGTTCCTAGCAATAATTGTTGTGTAAAGTTGCTTAGTTTGATGTACATAATGCTTGGTTGACGGCTTCGTGAAGGGTCCGTTTACACCCTGTATTCAATATTCAATAGATTTTTATATTGCGCCTCTGTTTTAATACGTATTCGCTTCAAGTCTTTAACTCAGAACACGCCAATTCACTTTTGTAATGGAATATCAATAGATATTTAACATAAAATATGTTTTATTCAAATAACACAATTAGCTGAGTTTCTCATCACATAAATAAGGTAGAAATGCCCGTAATACAAGAATAATAGGTCGTTACGGCAGTTTGAGGTTTTATTTATTGAATTTATTGTTTTATTACAGTGAAAGACAATGTCAGATGGTTTGGAAGTAGGTATTGAAACTGAGATTTTCTGCGAAGCCATAGCTGATCTAACAATATCGATAATGTACCAAGAACATGAGATCAGACAGGTTACGTACAAGTTACGACTTGCTTAATTGTTTTCGAGTTACATTCGGAGAATGGCGCTCTCGTGGCTTGTTAAGATTTCGTGGAAAAGGCAAAATCAATAATAGTTGCTAAAACGGCTAAATGTCTTATTAGTACGGTATGCTTCTTCGTTGGCCTGGAAGTTCCAACAGCGTCGTCAGCAGCGCTGCGGTCACTTCGTCAGCACATTTTTGGGCACAAAATGTAAGACAGGCACACAGCATAGTTTGCGTCACAGCTCCTCATCCAGACACCACAAATGATATAATTCTGATTCTTTACTCAACCCTTTATTTTCAATCAGTTGTGTGTGCAAGCCCCATTTTTTTTTAAATGTATTATTATTGCTTTCTCGACATTATAAGACACACATACATTCTCATTTACCTCTCACTCACAAAAGGTACAACATCCTCCAGCTAATCATTTAAACCCCGTTACCCGAACTCCCAATGCCCAAAGCTCCGAACTTCGTAAAGGCGAGCAACAGAATCGATAACGAACAACACGAACGAAGCGATCTAAAATAAATTAACCCCCACTTCCGAACCTAAGATATGTAACTTGTGCGTTATTTTTCTTGGAAACTTCTTTGAGCGCAATAAGGGTAACGACTATGGTGACTGGAAACTTGGACAATGATGCCGTATTATTTCTTTTGGGGACACTGATTCGGGCATTGGAGGGAAATGTGGGGTATTAGATTGTCATCAGTCTGAATATGGGGCAAGTCAACGGTAGTAAATTAACAGTATTGTATGAGGATCTGATGACCAAGACACGTGACAATTGCAGTAGTGAGTAGTTATGTCAATTCAATAGCATAGCAGCTGCCTATAATGTTCCCACTGCTGGGACACAGGCCTCCTCCCTACGAGAGGGAATGGGCTATAATCCACCACGCGGGTCCAGTGCGGGTTGGTAGATGTCACATGTCTTTGAATTTTAGGTTCTAGGACATGCTGGTTTCCTCACGATGTTTTCCTTCACCGTTTTGAGAGCAGTGGTGATGAAATGAATTACACAAAAGTAATGCGCCTGCCTGGGTTCGAACCACTGGGCCACCGCTGCTCTCAAGTCAATTCAATACATTGACGGATTTTTCAACATCGTCATGGCTGTTAGACTGGCATGTTTTCCACTGATCAATTCACGAACTACAAAAAAAAAAACCATTTGTTGTCTAAGCTTGATAGTGATTTGTATTTTGAGCAAGTTTTTGTTAGTTCGAGTGCATCGCTTTCTTCTAGACGAGCGTGCTCCACCCTAGGCCACATCATCGCTTCACATCAGGCGAGTTGCGGCCAAACGCAAGACAATTTAGCATAAAATACTTTGTTTTTTCCTTTTATCCTAAATAATAAATGATAGAATGCTATACACTTAATTAAACCCTTCTCAAATCATTTAACGAACTCATACAATCGATACAAAAAAACAGTTACTGTTCAACTAATAAGTCTTTCAAGTAAAGACATTGTCAGCAAACTCAATGCGCAGTCTCCTAGTTTTCGCAATCTTCGCTAGCTTCCTGGTTCAGCTGAATCGTACATCTGTATCGTTCCTTTATCCCGGGGTGACGACACTATCTTGAAATGTTTATCTTTTAAAGGGTAGTTTCATACTAACACTTTTCTTGACCATGACGTAACATAAAGAAAGAAAAACTGTGTATGCTGCACAACTCACAAAGGTAAATTATAAATTACATCACGATAAAAAATAGCTAAATTAAAAAACAAAAAAAGTTGTAGGTTATCACGGTATGACGTAGGTTCTCTTTTAATTTCTAGTTTAAAGTTTGTAATTCATCTTCAAAGATCAAGAGATAATTCATCGAATCGGTTAATTTAAATATTTGGATCTATCAAAGAGACAGAGTGTCGTACTCGTCTTATAAAAACGGATGTACAAAAAATTTTAAAATCCAATGGTATTTAATTAAGCATTTATTTAAGTGTAAGTGAGAAGGGATCGAACTATTTATTACAACCTCTGCCCTTATTCCAATTGCTTTGGGGTCGGCGCAGCATCTCTTCTTCCATACTTCTCTACTACTGGTCATCTCAACAGATATCTCCTTTATCACAACCTTATAACCATAACATTATCCAACTGCATGCTAACCTGTCCATTACAACGTCCATCAAAGTCGGCATGTAGCAACAACGTGGATCAACCGGAGAGACCGCGTCGTGCGTCAAAGGATGCCGGCTGATATTAGGTTTCGCCCGGCATCGTTTGATGTTAGGCCGGTGGTACATGAGCCGGAAAAACGAGTTGTTGACCATATAGTCTGTCAGAGTGTCAACGTAGTAAAAGTTGTTAGGAAGCGTTAAGGTATAAAGGGGTAAATTAAAGACATAAAAAATCCTAAATGTAAAATGTCATGATACAGGAATATAAATATTGATACTTACTTCTCATTCTATATTGATATCTTACTTCTTTGTGTCGAGGGGAGTGTTAAATTTTATTGGCCCAATACTTTGCCGCTTTCTAGACATCGTCTTTAGCATTTTGGCATATCAATCTACTGTGCTTCTCTGATCCTAAACTAACAACAAAACAATTCATAATGTGGCAGACTTAATACAATAATACAAAGATGAGCGCGTGGAATTGCACACACAGAATAATGTGGTTTCAATTCATTGTTCTTTATGATTAATCATTCGTATTTATTTCTCTCGATGTGTTTCACCGCCTGCTTTTACATGGAATGATATATTCATATCAATCTAACAACTATCACTATTTAAACCGACACTATCACTTAACTCTCTATACCACAGCTATCACCCATGTAGCACATTTCTCTTGACATCCCTCCCCTTCCGAGGATTGCCTGACATAGCGCTCTCAACATATTGGTAGTCACATTTAAACGTTCTGTCGAGATCCAGACACGATATTAAGTTTCTACTAATAATCTTAGGCGGTTTACAAGAAGAATGAAAAGTATAGAGCACTGTTAGGTCGCAAAAAAAAAAATTATGTGCATTTGTTTGGATTAAAATTTAGATTTTAATTGTGTTTTTTTGTTTTACAAAATCTTGCCCCACACTAGAAACTCAACTCTTCTGTATCAAGGGTGCATTTACATACAGACATTTAAAGTCTCATACACAAAAAAGCCAGACCCGAAATAACTACCTGTAGGTCATACGAATATTTGTTCACACGACTCGCAACGCAGCAGTTCGATTTGATACCATTGACTGCAGCCTGTACCTATCTGCTTTTGTAACTAAAAGATACGTCGCTTATAGCCACAAGTTTTATCGGTTAGCAAGATTTTGTTGTAGCCCAAATACGCACAGAATTTTAGGAAGATAACTAAATTATAATTCATTAAGATTTAAACAATCCCTAATTTGTTAACTTCGTTATATGACAATCCTAAGAAACATTTTCACGATAAAATAACAGCATCTTCCAATATTGACTTCCTCCACGCTAACCTCGACAAAACACCCCAACAGAATCGTAATCGCACATGTGTAGCCGTCCTACACTCGATCCGCACAGTAATCGAATGCCTCAGGTCTTTGATAGCAGCCGTTTGGGGTCCCATTGTATGGCCAATAGATCGCTGGCAATTCCACGTCTAACAGAGCCGGTGAACGTTCCCTGTCTTTATAACAACCTGCTTCCCTGTAAACTTGCCTTTGTCGGACGTTTTTATTTAAGTATCAGTATTGAATGTTGCTGAATTGGATGTGTTGTGGATAATGTTGAAAGAGTTGAAATGGGTTGGTGTTGCATCTGATGTTACAGTTTTGGCATTTATCGTAATTCATGTTTTGGCGATGATTAAGGTTCTGCATCTTGAAGTTTTACAGTTAGCCAATTTACGTAACAGATTTTTGTTCGCCGCATTTACAGAGAATGTTATCACTTCTTCGGTCAGCGGGTGACAAAGTGCAATATTAATTCCTTTTAATATGTTTGCCTCATTGATCTATTGGTTGCAAGTTCGTCTGCTGAGTATGAGGTCCTGAGTGCGATTCACAGTCGAGCAAAGTGTTACCTATTGGCCCTTTCCTTCAGAAATTCTCAGTAGCAACCACGGAGTTTGGATTTGTGTCGGGTTTCAATTTAAGTGGGCGTACTGCTAGGTACAACTCTGCCTAACCTTTCGGGAATTACAGGCGTGATGTTATGTTATCATGTTACGTTTGGTTTTTTTGGAAATATTGCTCACTTTAAACACTCACTTGTAACAAGCAAATGCGTGAGCAATGAATCTTTAAAATCAAAATTATTGCAATAATATACAAAAACTTCAAGCATCGGCTAAATTGAATGAGCCTCTTGTATGCAAGTTTCTACCTATAGCTCTCTAAGAAACCAAACTTTCGTACAAGTGTGTACAAATAGATAGTAATCGAACTCCTGTTTGTTCACGTTTGCTCACAGCTTGCTCCAATTAACTACTTCTAGGTACGATTTGCCTAATGGCGATGTTCTCAGAATATGTAATGGTTTACCTTCACGTAAGATTATATTACAGACATATTGAAGGATGATTATATTCACTCACACACAAACGGTATTGTTTTCGAAAATAATAATAGTAACATGATTAAAAAATGGTTAGCAAGAAAAAATGCAACTTGTAGTCTGAAAACGTTTCTGTCATAATAATTAAAACGTTGCCTCCTTTTTTACCACAGCTTAGTAACTAAAACGAGTAATTTTGAAAGAAATGTTATTTTTAATTATATAATCTCTCTTTCAAAACTACATTCATCTTTCATACGAAAAACATACAGTAGAAACACGCGAAACTTCAATCAAGAACGCTTGAAAGGACGGCGATCTATATTTCCTGCCAGCTTCAAATCTGCTCAGAAATATTCAGTAATATTACCATAATCTGGTAGTCTAGTGATAAAATATGCTAGTGGCCTCCTCGCATTCGTTATTTACGGTATTAATGCATTCAACAAGATAAAACACGGCTGCTACATATTTATGATCTAATAAGAAAGTAATCTAATGGAGATCTTGTTTCGTAGTTTAGGTAAAAAAGAGTCTGTGAGAAAGCAATTTATTTTTATTGTAACCGTTTTTTAAGAAATATGATGAATAATAATGTAATGGTAATTTGAGGGTAAGAAAATAAACGTCACCTAAGTTGAATCAAACAACCTAGAAGTAAATAACTGTAAAACGACCAATGTACCACGAAAACAATCATTTTCTTTTATACAGAAGGTCTGGCATAAGCAATCCATCTCTTTTTGCAGTCATACCAGATTCTGATGATTAGAAATTCTGACTTTAAAATGTAAAACACAGTTTCAGCTAATAGAACATTATTACAATTCTGTAGCAACTGCTTTGTCTACTAAAAACTAAATTTATTATCAATTTCTACTGTACGTTGACCCACTTTTAATTTTCTGCTTAATTTACGAACCTTAGTTTTTTAGATCGCAAGGCTTTTTAGCACTATAATCATCATCATCATCATCATCATTTCAGCCGAAAGACGTCCACTGCTGGACATAGGCCTCCCCCAAGTACTTATCGCACTAATATGTATTCATAAAAATAATTTTTAAATTTTATTGATTCTCTGTACAACACAAAATACTCGTATATCATACTTAAGTAGAAAGAATATCTTTATTTTTTACATGCTAGTAATGAGCATTTTTTGTAAGCACCATAATTGGCTTACGGGAATTAAATAGTATCTCTTATTTAGATTTTTATTTACTAGCATTACGGTTTATGCTGCCTTTCCATCACTACGCTAGCTGCGTAATACGTAACGGCAACGTAGATTTACAAAGCTTGCCCGGTCAATACGACAGTATTGGCTACTATCAGATTATTTACAGTCGCAACTGACGACTTTATTAGAACCACAATAATCCTATAAAAGCTGCTTTATTAGAGATTTAATTTTGATTCCTGGGCTTCGACAGCGGGTAATTCATGAATAGAATATTTAAACAGAACCTTTTGCCTAACTCAATATTTTAATCTAAGATTCAACCCTCAGAAAACGGTTACTAATTTGAAAAGTTGAAAGTTTTATCTTAAAGAGAGAATATCTTATAAAGAGGCGCTATTTTAGGGATGTTCCTAAATATTTGTTAGGGATTCTTTATAAGGCCTGAAACAGATTGAAACCTTGAAATAAAGCAAGTCTGTAAAGAATTTGGACCTAAGAAAATGTGTGTTTAAGAGATATTATTAGAAAATTAAATAAGTACTTCTATGGGTTACCTGCTAGCACGGTCTATTTTAGGTGTTTGAACACTAAGCTTTTAGAAATATCGTCATCTTACTGAAATGAAGAAAACAAGAGTAGGCAAGTAAGCCTAGCCTTTGTACATATATAATATATTTAAAATCTTGGCAAAACTCTGCGTACCGATTCAGGCAATACAAGTGAGATGTGCCACATGTTGTTAGAGACAAGCATAATCAGTCTATAATGTTCCCACTGCTGGGACACAGGCCTCCTCTATATGAGATGCAACCATCTACCAACAACAACCACCATCCACCAACGTGGATGGTGGTTGGTAAATGTCACTTGTCTTCCAATTTTTAGTTCTAGGACATGCCGGTTTCTTCACGATGTTTTCCTTCACCGTTTTGAAGAGCAGTGCTGATGAAATAAATTACACAAAATAATTCACCTACATGGGTTCGAACTCACGACCTATAATTACAATGTTCTTAGAACTTTTTATTTAATTTTAAATCCGCCCTCTAGCCGCTCACACTGAGGCCCAAACTAATACAAACAAAATTTAAAAAAAAACAGCGACGTACCGTCCTCGGTCACTATTTGTTACAATTACTGGCATCTTGTGCCGTAAGACAAACTACTTAATTAGCTTAAGTACACTCCGCGCAATTACCTAACTGCGCTACATAATGAGAGTACTAGGCTCACAGATTTTTAGGAGCCAACGTTTTGTGGGGCGCTGTTTAGCTCGATCGATCGAATGCTTTGTTCTACCCTGAAACGTTTCTACTAGGAACCGTATGGATATAAGGTTTATTTAGTTTGTTATTAGGTTATTTGGCATATCAGCACTTAGTATTTATGCTGAGATAAAGATGAAGTTTTCTGTTTTAATCATAATAATTAAGTACTATTCATAATATTATTTATTCAATACATTTTAGTGACCTAAGTAAATATATGTTTGAATACTTACTGCTTCTACATAACTTTTCTTTGGTCGATTTCTCGAGTAACCCTCTTATAATGGCAATTTGACAATCATCAACAACATTAAATGCGTTACTAAAGTTGCTGAGCAAAATAATTTTACATCCTATGTAGCAATAGATTAGGAATTTCCTTAAAAAAAGTTCAAAGTTCTATTGACTGCGATTGAAAGTGTTTTACGCAATAAGCGTGTTGATTTCGTCTTAGTTATTTTTTCTCTTCTTATCCATTATTCAATGCATGCTTTCCTTCAATAAGTTCCTATAATAAATCAGCCAACAATCATCTACTATCCTAAACACTATCACCGTCTAAACAGGTCTGCAATTCCACTAACCGTACAGTGGACACACGTCACAGATCCGTTCCCTTGGATCATACGCTCCATTTCGCGCGTCTGCCCAATCATATGACAAATCGGACGTGAATGGCGGCCGAGGGCAGACGGTTTTTAGATGTCATCTAATTTGGGGAGGTGACTTTGATGAGTTTTGTCGGTGGCTGTTAGGCTTTGGTACATAGAAAAGAACTAGTGTCGGTGTTTGTTCTACTATATACATAAAAGCGGTCTGTCACTGTCACACGTACAAGGAGCTTACGTCTCTTGTTATAAGGTTATCATTTGTCATTAACGGGGCTACTGTGAAAGTTCTAATATAGATTAGGAAATAATTTATAATTATGTCTCAACCGGATTTGGTGCAGACCGGGGATCTAATTCGGACATTCAAAAGTCACACATACGACCGCTAGACCAATGTGCTAAAACAGCCGTTTCGGAGATTAGCCGGAACAAAAAAATGTAATATTTTCATATAAATTCAGTAAAAAGCTGTTATTTTGATATTACAAACTTCAATTTTATTTATTTGTATAGATATTTATATAGATTTGTATATGCTTTATGTCTGTGTCTTATTGATATGTAATTGGCACACCACAGGACACCTGCAGTATTGTCTCTCTCTCTTCCTGTAATCCATCTAAAGGTTGTCATAAAAAGATCACTTTAAGCGATGATGTACACAATAAAGAATTATCTACCTATTCTATGATATCGAGAATTACTTTCACATCTATTTTAACAAACCTTTTACCTAAAACTGCACATTATAATAATCAGAAAATTACAGGTATGCATAAACAGAATAGAATAGTTTCAAACTGACACACATCGGTTAGTATTTGTGCATCGCACGATTAATAATACGGTGTTCACGCATCAATTATGTTGACGGCTATCTATTCTAGTGTGTAATGTGTAAATGGCCGACAATTGTGTTTGTTACAATATGTTTCGCTGTTATAGTCAAATTGGATGTTCACGTAACTAATTGTGTAGGAATGGCCTTATTATTTGCAGGAATAGTCACTGTAGATAGATAGATACATAGAATATTATTTACTGTAAAATACAACAAAAATTTTAAACAGCTCTTTTACATAATATTCTAAGATATGGTACAGTCAACTGTCGAATTTCTCCAAATGAATTTAAAACACAAAATGTTGATGGTTAAGTTCAAAATCGAATGAGAAAAATTGACAGTTTGTGGTAACGTGATACGCTGGCGACTGTACAATGGCGGCCTTATCACTTGACTTGACAACCTAATAAATGCATGTAGGATGGTGCATGCTTCCTACAAGAATGTTGAAGCATTTTTAGGACAACCATCAGCGTTACTAATTTACTGTTAAGAAAAATATCTTGAACAGTCTAGAGTTTGTAATCGTGATGAGTAACAGTGACGTTACCGTAGTGATCGGTATTCTTTCTTTCTTTATCAAATCCGGGATAAATCCCATCTTATTCATTTTTTAGGTTCCCAGTTGTCAGTTTCTCTGTTTCATTAATTAAAATAGTATAAACTAAAACATATTTCACATCTGTCTGTTTGTCTACTTATTTCTTCGAAAGTACACAATGAATTCTGAGGTGGTTGTTACAATCATATAGAAAATTATCGGCGGTTAAAATTGCAAGTATAATTCATATTGAACTTAAATATAGCACAAAAACCTCGATGTTGTTGTTCGTCGCCACATCAGTAGAAAGCACCCGTGCGAAACAAGGGCTGGTAACCAGATTAAATATAAAAGTAATACAAGAATCACTCAACAAATCACATTAAATTACTTTCTGTGGTCCAATACAAGTAATAAATGACACAAACTTTGTACAAAGCCTCAATTTTTTAAGTCCAACCAACTTTCACCGACATATTTCATTTGAATATCTGATTTGAAATGTTTTCAAACTTCTGAAACTCGATAATGTTTTCAATGAGTGTGTTCTTTCTTTTTGATGTTCCAGTCGAATATTATGGATTCCTAACACTTATTTCTTATTTATTTGACGAAAACATAAATAGTTGTTTTGACATATTCAAAGTTGTATACAATTCCGTTGGGAATTTTTAAACTAATATTTTCAATGGTATTCCTATTGGTGTTTTTATTTATAAGGATGGGTCGGTCGTGTTCATAAATAACTGTCATTCTGGATCTGCCCTTTAAGTGCCCTTTTGTTGTCTCTTGTCATGCTAAAGGAAAGAAAGTAAGGAAATAATATGACGGATTATGCTGGCGAATTAATGAAATGTAGGCGACAGGTATACAGGGTGTAAACGGACCCTTCACGAAGCCGTCAACCAAGCATTCTGTACATCAAACTAAGTAACTTTACACAAAAATTATTACTGGGAAACGACTTTTTTTTGTGGTGAAAAAACACGTTTACGGTAGGATTCAATGTAACACACTCAAAACATTGTGCTGATGGATGGATTTAATTGTGGAGGTGTTTAAAGTAAAAATATCACATTAAATGCATATATAAAAAATTAAAAAAAATACTCTTGAGAAAAAAGTTGGGACTTTGACCCTTAATATCTCCGAAACTGAAAGGTTTCCAGGTATGGAAGAACAAAGAAATGATTGCAATGACGGGGAGAACAAGTGCCTTTCGGCTTCGTTAAGGGTCTTGTTGCACCCTTTTTTTTTTTTTTTTTTTTTTCCGGATGGGAAATCATCAAATGACCCCCCCCACTCTGGGCGGAGCGGAGGGGAGTGTCAGACTTGTACTGACTAAAACCCATCCATGTTCCTTCTTTGCCCTTTATGTTCCAGGGCCACGGTATCTCTTTCGAACAGTCCCGCAGCCCTGGCAGGCATCGGTCCATGCGGACCCCTACTTGATTGCTGACATCTCTTTGAGGCGCGCGTGGAACACGAACGCGCCGTCGACACGGCCTGTAGTCATAAGACGGCCGGACGGCGAGCTAGCCCATAACTCGCCGTCCACAGGCCAGCGCCTACGGTGGTCGGAAGCCACCACGTGACCCCCGACGCCCAGGGCGTCTCCCGCGGCGGCTGGGACGTGAGGTTCTTTCCCTCTCACGTCCTGCCACCTCCTTCACTAGCATGACTGCTTCGCAGAAGGAGGTGACGGCTTCCCATTCCCTCTCGCTCCGGACCATGGCTTGAACCAGGGCCGGACGCGAGAGATCGTCGCCGCCAATCGCCGCTATGAGGACACGGCGGTGCTCCGCCCAAGCGGGGCAGACCTCCACGGTGTGTTCCACCGTGTCCTCCGGACGATCCTCGCAGTGGAAACACCCGGGCGTTTCCTCCCGCCCGATTCGGTGCAGGAACCTCCCGAAACAACCGTGTCCGGTGAGGACCTGCGTCAGGCGGTAGGTGAGGGCGCCGTGGCGCCTCTCTAGCCACTCCTCAAAGAGGGGACTTATCGCCACTATGGTGGCGTGCCCTGCACGGGGTTGCGACAGTCGCTCTCTCCATGTCGCCATGAGATCACGCCGGAGGTCTGTCCGCTGAGCGGCAATTTGTCGCGGCAGCGGTGTTTCCTCCCGACATAGTGCTTCCGCGCGCCATTCATGCAGGCGCGCGAGGACTATCGCCTCCAGATCCCATGGCGGCAATCCGGCAAGGAGGCTAGCCGCCTCGCCGGAGATCGTGCGGTACCCCCGGATTAGCCTTATGGCTATCACCTTTTGGGGCGCGTTCAGGTAGTGGGCGGCTTGCCGCCTCAAAGAACGCGCCCACACCGGGGCCCCGTAAAGGGCCATGGACCGCACGACCCCCGCGTAAAGCTTCCGGCAGGAGGCGTTTGGACCCCTCAGGTTGGGCAAGAGCCGCTTGAAGGCAGCCCCTGCCCGTTCCAGTTTGGGAGCCAAACGTCGGAAGTGCTCCACGAAGTTCCACCGGCTGTCGAGGACGAGTCCTAGGTACTTCAACGTCGACCCGACGCCGATGGAAACCCCTCCTGCCGTCAGTAGGGATCCCGACGGTGGCGCATTCCGAGGCCCATGAAAACACATGGCCTCGGACTTGTGCAATGCCACCTCGAGACCCAATTGCCGGATCCTCTCCACAACTATCGCAACCCCGCGTGTCATGTTTTCGGCCGCCGCCTCGTGCGACCTCCCTTGTGCCAGTACCAGCGTGTCGTCAGCGTAGCAAACTACACTGACGCCGGTAGGGAGGTCGGCGCGCAGCACCCAGTCGTAACCGATGTTCCACAAGGCCGGCCCCAGAACCGAACCCTGTGGAACACCGCACGACATCTCTCGCCGGTTCCATTCTCCGCTCCGACTGGGGTAGATGACGGCCCTATCCGTCAGGTAGTCCCCGACCACACGACGAAGGTAGGTCGGCACCCCGTGATACCGGAGTGCCTCCGCAATGCAGCTCCAGGGCATGGAGTTGAAGGCGTTGGCGATGTCAAGAGACACCGCCAAGACAACCCCGCCCCGGGACACCGCGTCCCCCGTCGTGAGGGCTCTCACGCGCATGATGGCGTCCACCGTCGAGCGCCCCTTGCGGAAACCAAACTGGTGTTCCGCAAGATCCGGCCCCATCCCTGCGAGGTGCCCGGCGAGGCGGTTGGCAATGACTCTTTCAAAGAGCTTGCCCACCTCGTCGAGCAACACAATGGGCCGGTATGCGGACGGAGAGTCCGCAGGGCGCCCTGGCTTCCGGATGAGGACCAGCTTCCCCGTCTTCCAACGAAGCGGGAACTGGCCTCTCTCCAAGCATGCGCTTAGGAGCCCTTCCAGTCGGGGCCCGAGAGCCTCAGAGGCCAGGACCCAGGCTTTGCCAGGCAAGCCATCGGGTCCCGGGGCGGTATTTCTGGCTTTCAGCCTGCGTACCGCCACTCTCAGGTCTACCCCAGTCACCTCCGGAACGTCATCGTCGTCATCGGTGTGGTCCGCTTCCGGCACCGCACGCGGTGACGGAGCCATAGGCGGGGGAGGATGCTCCCCTCGCGAAGGGAACAGAACGCTCACCACGTCCTCCACGAGCTCAGGCCGGAGACTCTGCGTTAGCGGGGGGGCCCAGGTGCGGAGTTTGTCCCGCACCATCTTGTAAGGGCGCCCCCACGGATCTCCGTTCAGAGACTCCAGCATCTCCTCGCGGGCCAAATGCTTGGCCCGCCGGACAGCCTCTTGGAGGGCGGTCTTTGCCGCTCTGTACCCCTCGTACAGCTCCGCCTCAATGGCTGACGCATCCGGAGGGCGGATGCGGAGCCTGCGATGCCTGGCGTACAGGTGCCGCGCGGCAACGCACGCCCTGCGCAGAGACGTCAGCTCTTGCGACCACCAGTACACCTGACGCCGGGCGCTTCCTGGCCGAACTCGGGGCATTGCCACGTCGCAAATCTCGGACATGGCCTCCTGGAACCAACCCGCCTCGTTGTTGATGTCGGCAGGCCTGTCTGGTGATGACACCCAGGCCTGCACGATTGAGGCTTCCAGGAGGAGCTCCCGGTCCAGCTGCTTCAGCGCCCATCGCGGACCACTCGGGGCCTGTAGGACCGGTGCGCTTGAGGTCTGAGTGGAGACGTCGAACCGGATGTACCGGTGGTCGGAATAGGTCTCCACCCCCTCCATGACGCGCCAGTCGACGACACGCGGTGACAGAGCGGGGCTAGCGAACGATATGTCCACCACCGACTCGCCCCGCATCCGCACGCACGTGGGGACAGAACCCCGATTTAGGACGACTAGACCTGTCTCCAGAGCCCAGTCCTCCACCATCCTACCCCGCACGTCCGTGTAACGAGAACCCCAAGCCAAGTTCTTGGCATTGAAGTCCCCGAGTACAAGCACGGGGAGGGAATGGCTTCCGATGACGACACTCAACTCCGTGAGGGAGTTGTGGAACTCGGCGAGAGTTCGGCTCGGGGAGAAGTAGACTCCCACTACAACGATCTCCCCGAACCGTGCTGCTACGCACCCATGACCCTTCCTGACACTCTCAAGAGTCGGGTTACCGGCGGCGGCCGACGCAATTATGGTCACTGAGCCGCTATGGTCCTCCACCCAGTCATCCCTGGGCGGGACAAAGTACGGCTCAGCGACCACGGCGATGTTAATCGACCACTGCGCCATGCTCTGGAGCAACAGATCCTGAGCACAGGCGCAGTGCCGCTGCGGAAATTGCAGCAGTAACGGCACCGGCGGCAACAGTGGCGGCGGCTGCGGTGGTGGCGACGGTGGGGGTTTTGGCGGTGGTGGCGGAGGGCCTTCCCTTGCTGCTGGTCTTGGCGGGTATACCGCAGGCCTTGCTCCCTGCCCGGTGATCGGCTGGCTTGCCAGCTGCCGCACATGCGGCACAGTGCGGTGTGGCAGAGCAGGCCGCGGCCATGTGACCGGGCTGGCCGCAGCGGAAGCACAGGCCACTGCGGTCCACCTCCGAGGTGCACCGAACCGACACGTGGTGCCCTACATGACAGCGGAAGCACCTCAGAGGTCTGGGCTCCAGCAGCTTCACCTGCGCTGACACCCAGCCCACCAAGAGCCTTCGGCCCTCCACAATGGCTTTCGCCGCCGTCACAGGGCAGCTTACCGTTACGGTTCGCATGCCCGACAGATCCGGGCGTAAGGTGCCTGCCTTGACCTGCTCGGCAGGACACCCACCGGTCCTGGTGACGGCGGCCACCACCTCCTCCTCGGTCACCGAGTCGTCCAGACCAAGGATGCGCAGGTCTGCGCATTTGACGGGCCTGGACACTCGGGCCTCGTCCGCATTTAGGGACGCTCTAAGCTTTTCGGCCAGAGCGTCAGCGGACGAGCCACGGGTTTCGCCGGGGATCTCTAGCACTCGAGCCCCTGTTGCGGTCACTCTAAGCCGGAGGCCTCCGGCGATCCCGAGCTCTCTGAGATCCACCGTCGCCTTCGCTTTAGCGAGCACGTCGCGGTAGGTGACGCCCCTCTTTTCCGCATCCGGCTGTAGCGTTATCACTACAGCTGCGGTTTTCGGGGCGCTGAGCCCAGCCGCGACGCTCCGCTCCTTTTGTCGGCGCTTCCGCTCCCGCTTCCTGGTCTTTTTTGCCGCCCTTAGCTCCCTCGCTCTTTCTCCGGCCACCTGCCACCCGGGCTCGGCCACAGAAGGCTTAGTGGGCGGGGGAGGCGGCGGTGGCGGCTGTCTCGCGGCTGGCGCCGGTACACACGCCGCCTTGCCCTTCTTTTGGGCCACCGCCTTGCTCTGCCTTAGGGCCGCCGCCCTCCCGACTGGAGCCGGTTTCGCCAGAGCCGGCTTTTCGGGGGCCGACGTAACCCTGCCGGAGGGCTTGCTGGACGGCCCCGGTGCGGAGGCCGCAGCAGCCGCATATGTGGCGGCCTTGTTTGCCGCCAGGGGGGGGCGCAGGACAATGCCCTCCAGAACGGAGAACCGCGCCTGGAAGGCAGCCAGCTCCTGCCGAACCAGGTTCAGAACCTGGTTCTCCACCGGCACGGGCTGACTTGGTCGCTGCTGGCCCCCATTTTGGGGCGCCTTGCGAGAGCCGGACTCGCGCAGACCGGCCAGGTCTGCTCGGAGCTTCTTGTTCTCCTCTTGGAGAAGCTCCGTAGCAGCCGTCAGGCGAGCGACCTCCGCCCGCAGTTTGGCAACTTCGTCTGGTGGAGGCCCCGCATATCTGGCCTTCGCTGCCGCTATGATGGAGGCGGCCGCTGCAGGTATGGCCCTCTGTCTAGTAGAGGGCTTCTGCTTGTAGGACACAGCCCTCAGCGCCACCTCCACCTCCTTCGCAAACTCGGCCTTACGCTCCGCATCTGAGCCGCCGTCTGCGACCGCCTTGTCACCAGAGGAGCCCGAACGATCCACCCCGTGACCGGCCACCCCCGGGTGGCGCCCCTCCTCGGCAAGCCGCGCCGACCTCTCGCTGACAGAGAGGCCTCTCCCCTTACCACGGATCCCGCCACGCTTGCTGGTGGGGATCTTGCGAGCCGAAGCCAGCTCCCCCTCTGACGACGACTCTCGGTCGCCTACCGGCCTGGATCGCTTGCGCAGGAACTCCGTGTTCCCCGCAGCAGCCCCGGGCCTCCCGCGCCGGGAGCTCTCTGAGCCTCCCGCGCTCACGTCACTGGATGCGGTGCCGGACTCCGACCCTGCATCCCTCTCCTTCCTTCCTTCGCCGTTATCGGCCGTATTTTGGGTAAAGTGATTTTCCATACTGTTCCCACGAGTATGGGGGAAATAAAAAGTCCATCTGGGCAGTGCCCCCTGTGCCCAGATAAGCCATAGCCAGGCCCGGCAGTGGTTCGCACTAGCGACTGATTTTCCATAGGAACCCGTCAGCCATACATCTCCTCGCGGTGCGCCGCCGCTTGAGATTCGGGGTAACTTTTTATAGAGGTTTTCTACCTCGTGATCCGGGCGGTTAAGCCAAGACCCTCGGTCCCAATCGAAGCCGCGAGACGTGTTCCACGACACTTCGACGGAGGGATTACGATATCGACGGGGACAGTGAAGGACTGTGTCCTTCACTGTCTGCTCGGAGGCAGGGTAAGTGCACACCGAGCCCGCCCTTGCTCCTCCGCTGTGCCCTCTGCTTTTCAGAGGGTCACGCGGAACAACGCCCCCTAGGCCCACAATGGGCCCCTCCCATGTCAGAATATTAGCCATGGACAGTAACATTCCCCGAAGAATAAGAATCTCTTCCCATTCCTCGGGGAAGGATACTGCCCACGCCCAGGGTGCACCGGCCTAGCAGCTGCTATTCCCTCCAGACGTATCGAGAGGGACCGGCAGCCGTCAGGCACACGAGGAGGAATTCTGACAACACACCCCGTCTTGTTGCACCCTTTATACCATCTCTTTTTGAAGTTCTGCTGGCACCATTTCCAAAACTTCTTTAGAGTACGAAAATATTTAATAGAACTACACATTTACAACACACTTTTTCTTAGAGTCCCTCGCTTCCCTCTTTGTTATGATCCTAACGTATAACCAGGGTCAACAGACTATAATACTAGTTTTATTGCTAAATAGTTTACTATCACCCCATAAGTTATTTCAGAAGCAAATTCGACTTCAACTAAGAGCTAAAGCGGTCAAGATGTCTCCCTTACGCGAGAAAGCTTTTCACACGTTTCGAACCCGATATTCTAACACGAGCAACTCGCCTTCAATATTCAGAAAAGATCTTACGATTCACTTCATATGGAACAAGGGTTCAAATGCGACGTTCAAAGATGACAATTCGGAATTTTCACAAACTCCGAAATTTTTCCGGTGTCAAGAATTTTCGCGGCCTTTTAGAAGTGTGAGTGGATTTTTTCAACGGCACGATATGCATCGGTGGCTTGAGACTCATAAAATGCATATCGTATAAGTGAAAGTCGACGGTGTGCGAAATTCTCTGAGATTTTATACAGGAACCGATACAGGCGGGCTGGTGGGTAGACGAGTTCGCATATTTATGAGATGTTTGCTCTGTGCAGATTATGTAGCAGATCGCTTCGGTCACTTGACGTCAAATATTCAGGGCCCGTGCTATGCTGTGGCGGAGGTGACAGGAATATCAAGAGGAAGGATCTCGTGATATACTGTAGTGAATTATTTCAACCGAAAATTTCGGTCAAAGAAATATTTGTGGTGTCTTCGGGTTTTCTGGAACCGAATGAATAATAAAACTTTGACCGTGTTCTTAAAGTTTCAAAGTCTTCTTTATCGCAACAAACGCTATCCATTCCAAGAACACTTTGCTCTTAGTTGCTACTTAAATAGGGCTTTAATAGAATTTTGACCAAGAATAATACCTGAACCTGAAGACAATACGCCTGCATTGAAAACAAACGAACACACGTATAAACACTCAAACTATAGCCAGAATATAAGTTCCTTGACAAACTTACACAGGTACGCATACACGGGCAACTAACATTGCGTAACTCTTGACCTATTGTCGTGAACAATGCCATCACGGTAACATTGAGTCATTTATTTATAAATATGAATCGGGTACAGTTCCAAGACGTCTCAACTCCGCCGCGATCAGACATTGAATATCGCCCTCGCCTCAAGCAGAACACCAGGGCTCTGTAGAAGCACGCTGTGGTGTGGGTAGACTTGTAAGTAGGTCGCGTGATATCGCCACCGGCATACTTGCGATTTATTTTATGTTCATACTAACGACCGGATCCGACATATTTTTATTAGAGAAAATTTATTAAATGTACTCTATACGCATGACCATAGAAACATAAAATCACAAAATCCAAATCTAAAAGTAGTAGGACGTAAGTAACAAATTGTAGTATGTCGTGATGACCTAGAAATTAAGGCCTCGCCTCTCATGTTTGTGGTTTCAAATCCGGGCAAGTATCAATGTAACTTTTTCAATTCATAATTATGTACTTTCTAAAGTTTATCTTGGACATCACTGACACCGATGAAGGAAAACATCGTGAGGAAACTTAATCTTCTAATGAATGTAAGCCTAAAATCGCCAACCCGTCCTGAGCAAGCGTGATAATCAAAATGAAAATGAAAATGAAAAAATGAAAAAGCGTTTATTCGTGGTAATCTCCAATTACAAAATAAAAATGTTACTTCTGCCAAATTGTAAAGCAGTTTGTTGGTAGATGTAGCTCCCATATACATACAATGCTCGTGCCTTCCGTCTTTAGCCAACAGTGGGACAGCTATAGGCTTGTATTATTAAGTAACAAAAGTAAAGTAAGGTATGTAAGTAAGTTCTTACTTGACAAACTGCCACACCACGCAATATTGAGTATATTGTTCCATTAATTGGTCCTCTGCAGAATGTGTCATGATTTAAGTAGAACGATAAAAAATGGTTTCCCGAAGCGTCCCATCCACCAGACCAGTTGTGCTTCTCGATCCAGCGAATTTCCGCGAATTTGACTAGGTCATCGGCCCACGTTGTCCTCATTACCTGACCTGACCGTAGGATATCCCTTCGGCTTTACCCACGGGCAAGTGTTGCCGGCAACAGCTGCCAAAAAAAAATGGCCCGTGAAACAAAACGCACGGCGAAACAATACAATGAAATTAACACTCGCAAAAGTTTCAGCGGAACAAATTCAGGTCGTGGGAGTAAGTTTTATCTAGTGTAAACTGGCAAGATTAAGTTTCTGTAGAACTTTGAATGGGATTGTATGAGATCGTCCCAATTCCTGGTCGGATATTAGGTGTGTTGACTCTTCGCTATTGTTGGGCAAGGGAGTTTGGCAATTAATGGTTTGGTGCGTGAATGCGATAGGGTCCTAATTTCAATGTCAGTACAGTGGGTGATTGTTATGTTGATTTATGCCTACTTGAATGGTATTACAAGTTAGAAAGCTGTTGTTTGCATATTGCATATTAAAAAAATTTTTGACACAATTTTCACTATGGCCATTATAAGGTATACCAAATTTTATTTTTTGTTAGCTTTTTAAGCGTCCCACTGTTGGGCAAAGGCCTCTCCTTTCTCCTTTCAAAACTGTCTATCTTTTGCGATCTCTAGCCATGTTCGCCCAGCAACAAGATCAGATCGTCACACCACCTTCGCCGTGCTCTACATAGGCGGGGCAATTTAATAAAAAAAAAACAGGGATCGTCACTCACTGGATACCTGATGGATCTAGTGAGTGAAGATATCCAGTGAGTAAAGATCCGTACTTTTTAAAGAATTCAAACTTCTTATTTCTGCTCAGCGAAGACTATCAGAACTCATGACGCAAAACGACTGCGTGCTGTGGGCCCCCATAGCACAGCATCATGCTACTCAGCATATGGTAGGTAACCTGCTTGTCGCAGTCACGACGTGTGAGCTGTTAACGTGTATTTTTTTTTTGTTTCTGTCCTTTTGTATTTATAATATTTGTTACGCGTTGTATGATTATTGTTAACTTATTGTATGATTATTGTTAAGTTATTGTGTTTGTATGCACGTCATGTCCCTGCGACAAGTAAATATTTTTTTCTGTCTTCTTTCTTTGCTATGGCATACATTATTAGGCTTATGGCAAGTTGATAGCAGGGCACCTGATCAGGGTGTGTTGGACATAAATTAACTTAAGGATAGCCACTCGTAAAAGACCCTATCTTGGGACTATAAGAAACTTTATTTGTGCTTAAAATACTCCACCTAAGCACACATTGAATTACCTATCTTGCACGTACTCCTAACAACAATGAAACAGTTATCAAGTCCGTCGAGGAACAAAGTTGTTTCCACGTTTACACCGGTGCAAACGGTATTGCTAAGCCACTGCATTGTAAGGCACTCTGGTCCACGAACACGATTCTGTTCTTATTATATTACAGTAACTGCTATGAGACTAATGAAGAAAGTGTATTGTCAGTGTTATCTGTTAGAGGATAACTAGACAACAAAAAAAGCTTTAAGTTTTTTAAAGCTTTTGATTTTAAAATCGTCATAGTGGTGATAATAGATATTTCATGATGTTGATACACGATACTTAAATGGAATTAAAATCTAGATCAACAACGACGTTTATTATACTCAGTATTGGACATTTTTTCTTTAGATCCATATTTTTTATTTTCCATGTAAGTACCTATTTATCTATATACCTTCAAATCAAATCAAATCAAATCATTTATTTCTTTGCAAACATGGGTAATAGGTACATAGATGTTATCTTATAATGAGGTTCTCCACATTTTGCCGTCACATGGGCATGCAAATAGTTGGTTTACAATTATTATAAATTTAAAATAAGTAGCATATAAAATTAAAAAATGTCAACATGGTCAAAGTAATAAAATTAAAAATATTATTATCAATAATGTCAAATAAATAAGTGGCATGTCATTGCAATTGTTTCGTTAGCCGCACGTCAAGAGTAACGTAAAGAGCGGCGAAAGCGCGACTTTAAGTCTCGTAACTTTTTCATTTCTAGAGAATTATTATTTTATTATATTTCATATATAATAATAATAGCCTGTTTTCATATTACATTGAGGAACAAAAACTAAACTGATGCCTATTCTTTAATAGTAATAATAATATCTGCTTAGTGTTACTGAAAACACAAACTGAATACTTTTAAATGTAAATTAATTGATAAATGTTTACAGAGGAATAATTAAAACTAGAAATTAACAAAGATAGGACTAATTTATGTAAAATAAACTAACTAAATAAACAGAGATAATTTAAATTTTAATAATATTTGTAAACCATTTTCACTTGAAAACCTTTTATCAATAATGCTCCATTTAAATCAATTTACGAGAATAAAGCCTTTTGAAGTCTATAGTGATAGCGACATCAAAATCTAAATATTCATTACTTACTGAGTGGGCATCACAAACGGATTTTGTAAATGGTATTTAAAAAGCTTAATGTAACACATTGTAGCAGATTAAAATTAAATTAAATTATTTCGATAATAATATCAGCCATTTCTACGAATTCCTTCACACCATTATACCCCTTTGTATAAATATTTACTTTTAGATTTTCTCAGACGAATTCATCCCGAATGTATAAGAGGGTCGTCATTTTCACTGCTCTCTTAGCAACCAAGCTTTTGGAGCAATAATAATTCAACAGTACCAAATCCATGATTTATTTAAGCTTTTATCTCCCAAAAGAGATAAAGATTGAAACGAACAAAAGAATAAAATAACAAAATCCATTCACACAGACTCCGATCGAACGAAAACTTTACTTTCAAAACATTATTTCAATCTTAAATCCAACTTTGACGGCGGTTCTCAAATGTTTCTACTGACATTTATCGTGACAAAAGAGACGTTTAAAATCGTCCAATTTTTAGGGATCCGTACCTCAGGCGGCAATAACGGAACCCATATAGAATCACTTTGTTGTCCGTCTGTCGGTCCGTCTGTCGGTCCGTCTGTCTGTCCGTATGTCTGTCCGTCTGTCTGTCTATACGTCTGTCTGTGCGTGTGCCACAGCAAACATCAAGCCGAAATTAATATCAAATCTGCTACCCCTTTTTTTTTTTTCGGATGGGACATCATCAAATGCCCCCCCCCCCCCCACTCTGGGTGGAGCGGAAGGGAGTGTCAGACTTGTACTGACTAAAACCCATTCATGTTCCTTCTTTGCCCTTTGTGTTCCAGGGCCACGGTATCTCTTTAGAACAGTCGCGCAGCCCTGGCGGACCCCTTGTTTTTTACTGACATCTCTTTGAGGCGCGCGTGGAACTCGAACGCGCCGTCAACACGGCCTGCCGTCATAAGACGGCTGGACGGCGAGCTAGCCCATAACTCGCCGTCCACAGACCCGCGCATCCGGTGGCCGGGAGCCACGACGTGACCGCCGACGCCCAGGGCGTCTCCCGCGGCGGCTGGGATGTGAGGTTCTTTCCCTCTCACGTTCTTCGCTAGCATGACTGCTTCACAGAAGGAGGTGACGGCTACCCATTCCCTCTCGCTCCGGACCATGGCTGGGACCAGGGCCGGACGCGAGAGATCGCCGCCGCCAATCGCCGCTTCGAGGACACGGCGGTGCTCCGCCCAAACGGGGCAGACCTCCACAGTGTGCTCCACCGTGTCCTACGGACGATCCTCGCAAATCAAACTCGTAAGTCAACGAGATCAAAAGATATAACCGTTTATGTCGTAAATTTTGCGATTTCACAAGGGAATCAAAACCTATAAGGTACTTCCCGTTGACCAAGAATCATGAAATTTGCAAGAAGTAATTGTCTTACAGAACATGTAATCTAAAAACTGTAAATACGGAACCCTCGGTGCGCGGGTCCAACTCGCAGTTGGCTGGTTTTTTTTTTAACTTCACGTGAGGATCTCGTTGGCAGCACGCGGCTCTCATTAAGTCTTTCAACATTTAAAGTTGGACGTTCACGTGACATCTTATTTACTTTTCGTAAAAATTTCGCGTGAGTATGAATAAAATTTGAATTTGTTAAAAGTTTAGCTGGAATTTGGTCCGTGTATGTTAAGCTAATGGGACTAGATACTGGTGAATGGACTTGCGACGTGAAACTGTCATAGCGTTCAGTTTGACGTCTAGTACGGAAAAGGAAGGAATTTATATAAGTGCCTACAAAACCTCGAATTCCCATCAACTGATTTTTAACCGTGCCGAAAAGAGTCATCAAAGTATATGTTCTTTTTCCAGATGGTTGCTCAATACAGTGACCTACCTACACAGATGGGTGTTTCACAGTTCAGCATCATCATCCGCAGCCCGACCTCACCCACTGCTGGGTATAGGCCTCTCTTTTCTTGTGCCAATCTCTACGGTCCTGTGTCAGGGTCATCCAGGTTATTCCCCAGGTGGCAACTATGTCAAAGCATGATACCTTAGTACAATGATAGTTTGTTTACATAACATCATCACAAAAAACCTTAATTTACCATGAACGAAACAAGTGGTGTTGTTCACCATACAAATATGTACGTAAGCAAATCGAACCATTCCAATAGTTCTAAAAACGCCAAAAAGAATATAAACCTCCCATAGAATGGCTGCTACCCATTCTATTATCCCTAGCGAAATCCATGGGACAGGCGCCCCGTAAACACGGAAACATATGAGACATTTTATCTTTACAAAAATACAGGTAAAAATTAACCAACACACATGAAATTGAGCCACCATGAAGTATGAATGAGTCAAGGTGCATGTGTTCGAGGAAGCATTAAAGCTTATCGCAAGTTTTTATTGCTTTCAATCTTAATAATAAAAGTTTTGCAGTTACTTAATCTAACACAAACAAGTCTTTTAAATTTTTGTACGCAAACATGCGAAGTATTGTAAAACCTGGTAAATTTGACGAATTAAAATGTGTGATAAAAGCTTTTCCATCTTGCTCACACGCAGTGGTTCTAACAGAAACATGGATAAAATCAGACGAAGAAGGAAAAAGATATCAGATTCCAGGATACACACATTATTACAACTTTAAAACTGATACGAGAGGTGGTGGGGTCTCAATATTTGTGAAAAATAACTTGAAACATAGTCTGACTGAGGAAACTTGTCAAAACTACAACTACTCGTACTATCTTTGGATTCACATTGAAAACTATACTCTGGATATAGGTGTAGTATGCAGAAAGCCAGAACAATCAAACATAAAAACATTTTTAGATACCTTTTCCCAACATCTAAATAAAAACAAGCAGGGTGTGGTCTTTGGCGATTTTAATTTCAACCTATTAAATACAGGACGTTCAACAAAAATGTATAAAGAAGTAATCAAAGAAAACGGCTATGAACTTTTAAACAAAATAGATAAACACCACTGCACAAGAGAATCAACAACATCAAAAAGTATAATTGACCACATCTGCTCAAATCTCAAACTGAATAATTTCTACCTAGCCATTATCGATACACCCATGTCTGACCATAAACAAATCTACTTAGAATTGAAACGTTATAAACCAGAACTTCTGAAGAAGATTAGCTACCACAATTTGACTATGAAGTGCTGTATAAGACCATCCTACAAACCCGCGCTGAAAACAGTGATTATATATGCGAAACCCTGGAAGATAAAATAATAAAAAGTATAGAAACAAGTAAAAAGACACAATACAAAACGCTAAACCCACCATGACAAGACTGGATAAATAGATCAATCATTAGTGAAATAAACATAAGAAACACTTTATGGAATCAACACAAAAAAAACCGAATGACAAGCTAAAGGAAGACATATTCAAAAAGAAAAGAAACGAACTAACAGAATCTATACAACGAACGAAATCAAGTTACTACATGAAAGCCTTTGAAAACTGCAAGAAACAGCCATTGAAAATGTGGGGTCTGATAAACAGTCTGTCCTGCAACAATTTCACAGAAAATTCCGCCCCGCGAAAACTTCAGTCACAAAATGGCACTGCTTTAATGATTTTTTTGCAAATGTTGGTTTGATACTGGCGAATCAAATACCCATAAAATATCACCCATCAGGTAGTGCTTTAACGAATTTATCTGGATACGACTCGTCTTCCCTTAGTGATCTGGAACCTGCCACAACAGATGAAATCTTAAAAATAATAAATAATTTAAATAACAACACCAGCGCAGGTTTAGAAGGTATCACTACAAAATCACTAAAATGTGTGGCAAACCTAATTCTTGATGAACTCAAGGTTGCAAAAGTTACGCCAATTTACAAATCCGGAGTTAAATCAGAGCCGGGCAACTATCGTCCCATTTCAGTTCTCCCCGTACTATCGAAAAGTACCATATATCTCCAAACTTCATATATGAAAAGCAAAACGGTTTTAGACCAAAATCAAATACACTCTCAGCTACAATAGACCTGGTGACAACTATAAAGCTTAACATTGATAAAAAGAAAGTGGCTATGGGTGTCTTTATTGATCTAAAAAAGGCCTTCGACACAGTCAGCCACGAATTATTGCTAAGAAAACTAATGGAAATCAGGATACAAGGACCTGCCCTTGAAATTTTTAAATCTTACCTATCAAACCGATACCAAGTAGTTAAAATTGGTGACACCCAGAGTGATCCCAAAATTATTACATACGGTGTGCCCCAAGGCTCAATTTTGGCCCCCCTGTTATTCCTACTGTACATAAATAGTGTCCACAAAATTGTTCTAAAAGCTGATTTAACATTATACGCAGATGACACATGTTTGTTCTACTTCGGCCACTCAATCGATACTATTGTTAAGCAAGCACAGAACGATTTAGACTTACTCAACCTGTGGTTTCAACAAAATCTTCTCACCATTAATACAGCTAAAACAAACTTCATGATATTCACAGCAAAAAATAAAAACATCGGCAATTATACTCCATTAAAAATAAATAACCAAACCATAAATAAAGTAGATCAAGAAAAATACTTAGGTCTAATTGTGGATAGCAAGTTGACGTGGCTTCCACATATTCAAAAAATAAAATCAAAAATACAATCACTCGTGGGTACCCTACGAGAAATCGTTCGTTGCTTACCACGCCAAGTTCGCTATTTAATCTACTTCTCCCTTGTTAAGCCGCACATTGACTACCTAGTGGAAATATGGGGTACCGCTGCTAAATCACATACGAACCTACTACAAACTGCTCAAAATAAACTATTAAAAACGTTATTTAACTATGACTATCTAACCCCAACAGAAACTCTTTACAAAAAAAATAAAGTAATGAATATGTAGCGCTTAGGTGGTGTGGAATAATACTCCAGATGATGACGACGTAGTATATTTAGGTTGCAAGTGCTGAAGCTTATTGGAATGTGGAATGAATCTATTTAGGAAAAGGCGGTCCCTTTTATACAAAGTTTGCTACACTATGCTATACTATATATCAATGCATAGTGGGTACATTTAGAAACTTAGTTCGGGCACAATATTGTCGATGTACCCTACATACTAAAATGTTACTGTGACCGCGATCGGATGTGTGTTTTCATGTATTGCAGCTACAGTACTCCCCCCTTAGCGAAGCGTACGGGCATCTTGACGATCCTGCCTGATCTTGTACGTTGGTCGCTGGTGTTCGAGGCTGGAAGCAGGCTGGAGTGATCTTCAGTGGTAGCTGTAGCTGGTTGGCGTGTCTCAGTACTCGTGTATTCGTGGTTATCTTCGCTGTTGATAGTGTATGCCGGCTTGAGACGGTCGATCGATATGTTGCTCGATCTGCCTGGTAGCTGTATCGTGAAATACTTCTCGTTGCGTTCGATGACCTTGTATGGACCTTTGTATGGATGCTGCAGTGGTTTTCGGACGGTGTCATCGCGTACAAACACGTGGCTGCATGTTGGTAGGTCGTTGTGCACGAACATACATCGCTTGTTTGAATGCGGCTTGTATGTAGGTGTCAGCTTCGTAATCACGTCGTGTAACTGATCGACGTAGGTGTGGTCAATCTTCGTTGCGGCTGGTGATGGTGATATAAAATCGCCGGGTAGCCGTATTGCTTGGCCGTAGGTGAGCTGCGCGGCACTTGTGTTAGTATCGGTGCGCGTGGCGGCTCGTAGCCCCATCAAAACAATAGGTAACTCGTTGATCCATTTGTTGCTGTTTGCTAGTCGTGTCATGAGTGCGGCCTTCAGTGTTCGGTGCCAGCGTTCGACGATGCCGTTACTCTGCGGGTGGTAGGCAGTAGTACGGGTTCTTTCTACTCCAAGTAGTTGTGCGACATGTGCGCGGCGTGCGGCGCGTGCGCGGCGTGCGGTGAGTGCGCGGCGTGCGGCGAGTGCGCGGCGTGCGGCGAGTGCGCGGCGTGCGGCGAGTGCGCGGCGTGCGGCGAGTGCGCGGCGTGCGGCGAGTGCGCGGCGTGCGGCGAGTGCGCGGCGTGCGGCGAGTGCGCGGCGTGCGGCGAGTGCGCGGCGTGCGGCGAGTGCGCGGGCTGCGGAGCGTATGTGGCGTGCGCGGGCTGCGGCGAGCCGTGCGCGGCGTGCGCCTTGTGCTGCTTGTGTCGGTGGGCGCGCTGCGGGTGCGAGCTGCCGTACACCTCGCGCACCGACGGGCTGGGGGATAACGTGAGAGGACTGGCGGTTGATCTGATTGGTCGTTTCGGGCGCGATTGTGATTGGCTCTGCTCGATGAACGCGATCTTGAGCGTCGTCTGTCGAACGATCTACGTCGATCTTGATGCGATCGGTGGTAGATGGTTGGTCCACATAATCCGCAGTGCTGAGTCAGAGATATTGTCGGCGGCGAGGTTTTTCATGCGGCGTAGTAGCTGTGAAGGCTTCATGTCGCCGAGTTCCATTTCAGATAGCAGTTGCTCGGATTCTTCGTAAACTTGGAACAACCGACTCTTCAATGCTTCGCATCGGTTTTTCTCAGGTGGACGGAGAATTATGTCGGAGATTTCGTCGAGATCTTGATCTGGAGGTATCTTCTTAATAATCACGTCGGGGTCACCAATGTAGCGCTTAGGTGGTGTGGAATAATACTCCAGATGATGACGACGTAGTATATTTAGGTTGCAAGTGCTGAAGCTTATTGGAATGTGGAATGAATCTATTTAGGAAAAGGCGGTCCCTTTTATACAAAGTTTGCTACACTACAATCAATGCATAGTGGGTACATTTAGAAACTTAGTTCGGGCACAATATTGTCGATGTACCCTACATACTAAAATGTTACTGTGACCGCGATCGGATGTGTGTTTTCATGTATTGCAGCTACAAATATAACACAAACATACATATATAACACATGCATACTAATTAGAAAAATACTAAAAGAAAATATACACACAAACATAACCTTCACAAAAAATATAAAAAAACACAAAATGAAACTGAGACGAGAACAAGACTTTTTACAACTACATCCAACCCGCACTAACTACGGAAAAAAAACTATCGTGTACGAAGGATCTAAAATATTTAATAAGTTACCGAGGGACCTCAAAGAATCTAAATCCAAAACCACTTTCAAAAAGCTATTTAAAAAATTTATAGTGGAAATTTCACATTCCCTACAATAATGTCGAGCCACATCCAGTTACCGTTTATTCTTTGTTACACGGAGACTTGCTTACATGTATCGAACGAACACTTTGTCTGCAATGATTTGTAATGTACCCTCAAAACATTTATATAATCGATGTCAAATTTTTTGTAATACCCCCAACTTTTGTTATTTTTAAGTGTTTAGTTTTAATATTCTCATGTAAGTGAATAGTGTATTTCTTATGAGAATAAATAATCTTAAACCTCAACATCAAATCTGTGGTCTGTCAGGTAAAGTATTTTTCAATGTTATAATTCACATTCCCGTAACATTGACAGTGGTAGTAGTAATTGTGGTTCCTACCCGAGAAATTCAACATTTTCTCATAGGAGTTAGGAATTGCAGAGCTTTTGGAAAATTTGGTGGTTCTTTTTGAATTATTGAAGATTTAGTTACAATAACAGACTACAGCTTTGGATGTCAATTTTGTAGGCTGGCCTAGAAAGTACCTATTTTTACCTGCAACTTACTAAGGGTGCAAGCAAATGACATTCTATCAGCGCGATGATAACAAAATCAAAAATGTATCGAATTGACATAAGCTTTTGGTAGCTTATGGCTATTCGATACATTTTTGTCAATCAACCACTTGTGTCAATCCTGTTAAAAATCATTGTAATAATAAATAAATAAATAATAAATAAGTGTTTATTTCTCACCACAAGCCAAAATATACAAACAATATTGACACACAAGCAGTAGCCAACGATTTTTGGTTGTGGATCGCTGGTGCCTGTGGTAGGTAGTAACACCTGTATTACAGGTCACCAGGGCCCCACCTGTTTAAAGTTACACATTTGATAGCTTACATCTGGTATCACAACAAATAAAAAAAGTTACAAACAATTAGTGAGCTTATTAAAAAAGAAAAGATTGATTGTAGAAATATGAAACGATTTAAAAGCGATTTTCACCTGTCTAGGCCTTGTCATATTCATACTCTAGGGCACCAGCGTCCAACTATAAAAGCTACAGTTCCCAAGGGTAGCCGGACTTTCCGAGATACCTCCCCACGGCACACTGTCTGACAAATAGATTCCTTTATTTTGCCACATTTGCATAGGTCTCATAATAAATGCCGCGAACGCGTGATAAATATTCAGAGGATGTACAGTATTGTGAAATACAGCTGAAATGAATCGTGTTGGGTTCGCACACTTAGCTCCGCCTTCGGATTTGCATTTTAATTGGTATAGTTTTTCGGGGTTATGAAAATTTTAGATTTTGTGTTTTAAAGAATTACAATGTGCATTTTTTTCTGCTTATGGTTTAAAAATATCGTTAAAATATAGTTATTTTAAATAACACAACATCATGCCTGTAATCCATATATAGGGTTATGCGAGATCGACCAATAATGGCATTTCGCCAGTTATGTTTCAGTGCCATGTAAAAAAAGGGAAAAGCCTACTACCTTTAACCGGGCATGCACCTAGACTCAGAAATCGAATAAAATTTTCCAATTATTTTAATTTGAAGAGCTATTTGGATTAGAAATGTCATACTTCATCTGCAAGTTTTGGAGTCATCATGTGCCTAGCCTTTTCCCAAACTATGTTAGGGTCGGCTTCCAAGCTAACCGGAAGCAGCTGAAAACCAGTATTTTACATGAAAAGACTGCCTATCTAACCTCCACAACCTAGTAACTGGGTAATACCTCTTGGTGGGACTGGATGTCAGACTTTTGTCTCCTGACTACTAGTAACAAATGTGAAAGATCTACAAACGACGGCCGGGACCAACGGCTTAACGTACTTCCGATGTACGGAGGAAACTCGGTATGTAATGATGGCCATCAACAAACTAGACTCAGGACTAATAACCCAAAAAAAGTCTGCCCAGCCTTTAAATATAAGGTTTTTTAAAAATCCATTTCGCTTATTTTAATCAGTCGGTTGAGTACAATTTCTTTCTCATACAAAGAAGTACCCAGTATTGATTACGTCTGCTCATTTTATTACTGCCAATTACTACTAAGGTATGACAAATAAGAGGACGTCATAAAACGACCCAGCTGATAACTTTTACTTTACTACCATAAAATTTATCGTCAATCCAATGCGAAAATAACTCTTTTGTTTAACTGTTACCCTTTCATGCCGCAATCGATTTGTATGAAATTTGTCACACGGATAACCCATGAGCTAGGTTATGATATAGGGATTTTTATCTCGTTAGTACAAACTGTAAGAAAACGTCACAAACGTCTGACCTCTGCCCATGGGATAATATCTGACCTCCACGGGGTCGAAACCGCGAGCAATACCCAGTTCTCCCAAAAACAAAAAATACCGGCCAAGTGCGAATCGACCCAACCACGTAATGTGAAGGATTTTGCGGTCGGGATGAATATTTGCGTATGCATAATATTGATTTCATTTATCTCTTAGTATTTCTCAAAAAAACTATGGCAAACATTGTTATTTAGAACTTCGAGTCGTATTAGAAACGCCATAGCCTGTTCAAATATGGTTGCACCTGCTTTTTGTTTGGATTTTTTTTACGTGTATGGGAGCTCTTTCTAGTTTTCGTAAAAAGTATTCCAGTATAATGACATCCGAATACTTCTTGGTCAGACTGACCGACGGCGGAAAATTATAATGGTTTTTTTGCTACTAGGCTACAAAACCATAAAACAAACCGGAGTTTTATCAAAATCTAGCCACACTACAACTGTATAAAATCAGTTAATTTAATATTATTCTTCTACTAAATTAAACAACAGAAATTCTAAACAATAAAGCCCAACAACAAATTCTCTACCATCCTCTATAAAATTAAATAATTTGAGTAGAAACTATTGAGATAACAAGCCCTTGAAGCGAGTGTGCGTGAGTTATCGGCCTACAGGGAACACTTCCCTTTCAAATGGACTCCGATATATTTCGCTTATGAGACTTTAGGATATCATGTTGTACGGGCTGTGTAAGGGAATTATTCATTTATAGAAGGTAGATAGTTAATTTTACCCCAGTCTTTTAAGGAGTATCATGTTGCTTATTAACTGGGTGAGGTCAGATAGGCAGCCGCTCCATGGTCCGTACTAGTATTCTGCGGCTTCAAGTTCGACAAGAAACCGACACCAACATAATTGGGAAATGCTTGGTAGATGAATTCAGCAATAATCCTGATCCTGCATGTAGATAGGTTGTATGATCTCTTTGTATATATTTATATCTTCTAATG
The DNA here is from genome assembly GCA_910589295.1 of Noctua janthe. Lineage (NCBI taxonomy): Eukaryota > Metazoa > Arthropoda > Insecta > Lepidoptera > Noctuidae > Noctua > Noctua janthe. Next base: position 1,094,210 of record OU342556.1, on the reverse strand, counting down.
GCACAATTACATAAACGAAAAAAATGTGAAGAATGCAATTTCGGATCCAGGTTGATTTGCTATTAGTAACAGCCATGCTTTAACAATCCCAAAACGTAAAAAGAATAATAATTAAAAACACTTTCAGTGTTTTAATTGAATGGCCGCCCTTTACGAAATGAACGTCTGATAGGCAACAAAATAACATATTCACGCGTTCGGTCATTTGCTACGACAACGTAGCTCGTAGCAGTGACATCTTCATCGCCTGTGCTACGGCGTAGCAACAATACAGCGTACTAGTAAATATTTATAAAGTAGCCTTAATAGCTTCACGATTACAAGAGTTTGTTTTCATCAAATTGCCTCTCACGCAATTAGATTTAATTGAAATCCATTGAAAAAGGTGTGTACTATTTAATTGGTAAGTTGGTTCGGTTCAATTGATTCGTGTTAATGAACGCGCCTCTCATTAAAAGTAATGAGCGGCCACGTTTGACGGTTACGTCATTTGAGCGCGCCGTTTGAGAGATTAACGAGCTAAGGACTGGGATTATGCAGTTGCTGGATTAGAAAATGTATGGTCAGTTCTACAGGTACCTGTGTTCTCCAAGCATTTCGTTCTAACAAAATCGATATCTATCCAAATTTTAATTTTAAAATTTGAATAGGACATAAACTAAACATTACTGGAAAAATAAAAACTATTAAACTTTTACTGTCACTTTGTTTTTTTTTTTGCTGTCTTTCACGGTTTTAAACCGTGAAAGCTAAAAACAATGTTTGGGATTATTAAGATTAATTCGTTTATTTCAAATAATAATAATCTATTGGATCCATTAAAAAAACAACTTGCACATTTATTCTAACATTAAATAAAATAGAATTAAAATCAGTTTGTACAATACTATCATTACATAAAATTTAATAGTTTACAATAAAATCAAAATTATGAATGAATTGATACAATAAAAATCTAAAAAAGATCTAGTAGCTTAATAAACATCTAGTAGCTTTTTTAAATATCTACCAAAAACACATGTTTTTCAGAGATATTTTCTGAACGCTAGTGTTAATTTATAGCATTGGTAACAAATATTTTAGAGCACCTACGTCATGTACACAAATATTTACCAAACCGTCGGTTTGTTGGTTAATCAAATAAAAATAAGTAATTATACAAAAAAAAAACTGATATGTAAAAAAAGCATTCCTATGAACGTTCACTATTAATATTGCTATAGCAGTAAAACAGTTTATAAAATTGAATGTTAAATGCTATTTGTATAAACCATTTTTATTGCAATGAATCTTAATAAAAAAAAATCAATGTTAAAAAAAAACATAAATAAAGTTCTTCTCTGAAAAGCTTACCTTAAACATGCAGTGATGAAATTTCAATTAAAACCAGGCTTTCTGCGTATGTCCACTGGCAAAATAAAATGTTTAAAATTCACTAAAAGAAAATACAGCGCAAAGCATAAAAAATTCAACCCACACAAAAATATCTCGACACACAAACGAAAATACCAAGCCATCTGATGTATTCAATTACTACATTCGGACAGGTAGCGTCCCATGAAATGGACACAAAGGCCGGCCAAGTACGAATTAGATTCGCACGCGGAGGGTTCCGTACACCGTATGATAATTTACACTACTTATTCAAAAACGCCGAATAACACCTTGCATGGAGACTCCCTGTAGTTTTTAAACTTAATTGTAATATATTTTTATTACCAGCTCCTGTCCGCGACTTCGACCGTGACAATATAAAACCTTAATAAGTTTCATTAAAATCTATTCAGTAGTGTTTGCTTGAAAGGACAACAAATATCCATCTATTGTCACAAAGTAAAATCTAAAATAAAAGCCTCACATTTATAATAGTAGTGCGATAAGATTTGTTGTAGCGGCATAACATTGTAATAGAGGCGAAAGTGATACACACTCTGTAAAATATCGGATTAAAAGATACAATCCTGTGACAGCTGGACAGACAGCGTAGCCGTAGACACAGGATCCCATTGGCACCTTTTGAGCACGGAACCCTAAAACGCCAGACAAACACGTGATTGTAAGTGGGCACATGTAATGAAACAAGGGTGACGCCGCACAAACGACACGAAAATTGTGAAAGAAGCATTTTTGTGAGGTTTGAGGCTCACAGTGTGGTAGGAGTCTCTTGATTTCGTTGGACGATGAGTGATAGTTATGTTTGATATTGGAAATGTGCTGTGAGGGATTTATTTGTTCGTAGATTTTATGGAATGAGTAAATTTTATATCTTCATGAGTCTTTCTCTGTTCTTTATCGTATGGTTACTGTCTAACCAGGTGTCAGAGTTTTTAATGCCGCCCATGGGCCTCTGACTTGGCTTTACATGCCGTCGAGAAATATCTCTCAGGCATGCTGGTTCCTTTATGATGTTTTCCTTCATCGAAGCAAGTGATAATTATACGATACGCACATGAATGGGGTCAAATTCGAGACCTATGACTTGGCAGTTCGATGGTCCCACCACTAGGCTATCACTGCTGCTAAATCTTCATGAGTAGTACACTACTTTACAGAAATATTAGGACTTTTTTTTGTTGCCTTCCTGGGTTTTTAAATGCGTTTCTTTCTGTGTGTAAGTTGCACAACGTTTGCCTGCATTGTTACAAAAACTGGTATTCTACAGCCTAATTTCGTTAAATATGTATACTAAATAGTAGGTAATTCAGAGACATGGATAAGATAATAAGTTGATTATTCGAATTTGAATTGTGAATAAATTTTGTGAAACACCTTAAAGCGCAAGTTAAAATAAAATCGTTAATTTCAAGCATAACTACCGGTTCACTTTTTTAACCATTTCAATTTCTTATCCATCCTCTGCACATCCAAGCCCATCAAAGTTAATTCGTAACCTGCCCTTTTCGCTTTTTAGTAACGCGTGTTTTGCAGCATATGTGTTAGCTTTTGTTTCGCTAATGTATTGGGGCTGGTCTCAAGGGTAAGTAAAGAAAAATATCACTTAGACCTTTAGAATACTGGAAGACTATTAAACTAAGAGACGGGAATGGTTGGTAAGTGGAAAAGAGAGAGATTACAGCTCAAAAATGGTGAAGGAACATCGGGAGAAATCCGGATCCAAGCACCGAAAAATCGAAGACATGTTACATCTACTAAATCATAATACTATTCCCTCGTGGTGGATTACGTTCCATTTCCACGATCAACGAGGTCATTATGAACGTTGTACAGGTTGATTATACATAACCTCAAGAATAAAAATGCATCTAAAGAAATCGTGGGTTTGGATTTTTTTTTATTTATTTTTTCTTTATTGAATTATACGAAGCCTTCAGACATGAAGTTACACTACAGATATCACCTTTGATCAAAAAGTTATTGAAAGACACAGAATTGTATTCAGACTAAATACTGTTGTGTGCTCATATCAAAGGAGGTTCAAGGAATTGTTCACTAACGGTATGTATTGTCTTTGAAATGCCTTTACCTATACCTGCAAAGCTTTTGTGACGTCACAACTGTAATGTTTTCATTTAGACTGAAATACTGTGTGAAAGTTTCAGTTAGTTCTAAACTATTAATTGTGGAATTACTGACAGGAAACACAGATTAATATTTAAGATTGAAGAGCAATGCAACATCATGTCTGTAATCCCCAAAGGGTAAGGCAGATGTATTGCCATCGACCGGGACAAATCCTGAGTCTAGGTTGCTATAGTAGTTGTGTGTTAGCATGGCAATAGCGGTCATTGAACCACATACGTTTTAGCATGGCAATAGCGGTCATTGAACCACATACTTTTAAAAAGTATACAAACCTGTTAATAGCCCCTGAAATGACATTGATTGTGATCCTGAAAATTAACAGAAGAAACGATAAGTACACGGTTTATGGTTTCAGTTCGTGTAAAGAGATATCAGGGAAAGGGGAATGACCGCTATTGCCATCTTAACTGGCAGCAATTATACTACGAAATTCTTGATTGAAAAACTCATGTTCCTTGAAATTATTCCTTGAAAAGATGCTGGTAGCCTACCATGATGTCTTAAAGCAGTATTATTTTAATCTTATTCCAGTGTGGAAAAGAGATGGCGCTAGACCCTGTATAGCTGTTTTTTTCCCACACTGGAGTGACATAAAACAATACTGCCGTAAGACGTCATGGTAACCCCACAGCACTGAGAGAGGTTATTTGTGTCGAAACTCAACTCATAGGCAGTTTATAAGAAAGTCGAGTCAGTCATTTTTAGTATTTTCATAGATATGAACTGTTTCCACAAACAACGAAAGAGAATAGTTACCTCATCGTCATCTGCCATGCTAGGATCGGCTCCCAGTCTAACCGGATGCAGCTGAATACCAGTATTTTACATGGAGCGACTGCCTATTTGGCCTCCACAACCCAGTTAGTACTGGGTAATATGATACCCCTTGGTAAGACTGGTTGTCAGACTTTTTGGGCCACTGACTACCTGTAACGACTGTCGAATATCTACAAATGACAGCCGGGACCAACGGCTTAACGTGCTTTCCGAGGCACGGAGGAAACTCGGTATGTAATGGGTGGTTACCCATCCACAGACCAACCTAGGCAAGCACGGCTTAACCTAAAGATCGATCCGAGCGACTGTTATTATTTGGCCACGAGCTCTAACTCTAACCAAAGACTAGGTACCTAACAAATGAAAATGAATAGATAGAAAAGCATTAGAAACGATCACTCTTCGTTAGTCAGTCGCATGTGAGATGTATTAGAGCTAACAATAATAGATCTAGACTTATCGCTAAAGAGCTCTTCATTCATTTCTAGTTATTACACTTTACTCTGATTCGAGACCCAAGAAAACAGAAATAAATCTAAAGGGTAAATTGGTAGAAGTCCGAGTCAATCTATTGTTTTTGCAATAGATTAAGTATCAATAATATTATGTATAATATGATAGCTAAAAAGACTTTCTAGTGTAAATACCAATCACAGGATGGGGTAACTGTTAATTCTCGTAACTGGCCATTTGAAAAAAAACTGACAAAATTTCGTCTGTCATTTAATTGTCAAGCGATTTTAAACCTTGTGCTGTGCAACTATTATTGACAACTTGACAGGACCCTGTGCTTAAACTACCTTACAAACGATTATGGCAAGGGTACAGAAGTCTACAGAACAATAGACTTTTATTATGCATATGACCTGGCTGTTGCCCGTGACCTTCGTTCGCGTGGAATTATTATAAAAAATATTACTTCCCTTTATGAATCGAATTTTGTTATACCGATCTCTATGGTTTTAATTTTTTTTGCACGGAACCCTAATTCTTAGTAGCATTAGTTACTCCTTATGACATCAGCTATCTGCTAGTAAAAATCCCGCAAATCGGAGATTAGCCGTTTGAATCGTATTTTGTTAACAACTTCAAGGGCTTTATTTTTTATGCACGGAACCCTAATTATTTTTCTAAAATAAAAGTAGCCTATATTAGACCTTATAAAATCCGCTATCTATCAATAAAAGTGCCGTCAAAATCGGTCCAGCCGTTTTAGAGATCAGCCGGAAGAAACAGACAGACAGGCAAAAATTTAAAAAATGTGTTTTTATTTATTTATTTATTTATGTACACACAAAATACTTAACAAGACATTACATTAAGATAGAAGAGCACAAAGGTACTGCTTATTGCTTTTTATTATAAGTGCCGTATATATTTTCATATGCAATCAGTAAAAAGCCGTTGTTTTGATATTGCAAACATACACTTTATTTTATTTATTTGTATGTTATGTAACGATTACACTGATTAAGAGATGAAAACACGAACTTAATCGTAATCTATCTCAAACTGACAAAAACAAAGTTAAAATGTCTCTAACCGAACAACAGCCACAGTTGGAGGAAAATATCGAATATTTGACGGCATCGCCTGAAACCGGAGCGCTAGCTTCAAACAACCAAACATTTAGGAACGTGATACGTTTTCGTCAAGTTTCTGTGCGGCTTACATTGTTTGTACTGGCGGGGAGCTACGAATAATAGTGGAGCGATAGTACAGCCTAACTTAGACTAGTTGGTATCTATTGCACCATTGTTAGGCGGCTCCCTCTGCTGTAATCTGTACCTGGATTGAATGCGCAATCATAATTTTAGATAGAAGTTGGTGGAAACTTGGTTGTGGTTAAATTATATTGTTCCAGAGGTACACAAAGATTTATTTCTATCCTATTTATTTTTTGACTTTAATATTGTCAATCTTTCATACTTACACGTAAGTAACAATCATCTGAAATTGCAAAAAAACTTTATCTATTGTTGTTTTGAGTTGTACGAGTATTTTGTTTCAAACTAAATGGTTTACATTACAGGCACCTTTGCATAACCCTGGGGTGAATACAGATGTGAAATTCATCATCATCTGCCTAGCCTTTTCCCAGTATGTTAGGGTCGGCATCCAGGCTAACCGGATGCAGCTGAATACCAGTATTTCACATGGAGCGACTGCCTATCTGGCCTCCACAACCCAGTTTGTACTGGGTAAGAATTTTGGGCCACTGATTACCTGTAATGGCTGTCAAAAATCTACAAATGACAGCCGGGACCAACGGCTTAACGTGCTTTTCGAGGCACGGAGCAACCTAGGCAAGCGCGGCTTTACCGACCCGAGCGGCTGTTATTATTTAGCCACGAGCTCCGAGCTAGACGTGATGTAGTGTAACTTCTTTTTCCAATAAAGTATAAGATTTTTTATGAAATTACCAACAAATTAAACATCCTAACATCACGTCTCTATTCCCCGAAGCTGTAAGCAGAAGTTTTAGTACACTCCCATTTTGCCGGTTATCTTACCTCTTCCAAATAATAGATGAAAAACAAAATATAACAAAAAAATGACCAACATCACCATTCTTCCAACATCCGTGTCACTGATCCTCCAAGCAATGTTGGCGCAAATATTTGCCATAGGAAGTACGTAATCCTCTTTGGCAGCCAAGATGTTCAGTCTTTAAATTACCTACAATATCGCATGTGTGATGTCGAAGGGCTTTCAGAGATCTCGGGTGAAGTGTCGATTTTGCTTCAGCCGCTGATAATAAGGATTTGATAAAGTATTATGTGGAGGTGAGGTCGTGATGTATGTTGTTATTTTTGTGTTGGGAGAAGATTTTATGTGGTCGGAGGGTTGATTGGAATTGGCCAAGTTATTAATCAGGAATTATGTACTGTGTTCAGGTAATCGTTTAAATTGTTAATTATAGGGTTACAAGCCTCATTGGTCTACTGCTGATCATGAGGTCTAGAGTTTGATTCCCGGGTTGGGAATTTTTTTATTGAGTTTTACCACCGGGAGTTTTTTAGAGCAGCCTGGTGACGGTTTTTAGCAATAGGCTCGCCCCTATTACATGGGACTTAAAAATACTGATCCTATGAGAAATACAATCAACTTATTAGGTTATAATTATGCTACTAAGGTTCATTGTCCAATTTTTTTAAACTCAAGTATACTTTTCACCATTTTTATTGGCGCGATGGCCACGATTATTTGGTAGTTGTAAATTAAAACACAAATTCACTCATCTCCACTACACAACCAAAGGCGTTCATAATAAAATTAGGTTCCCCTGATTACCCATTTAAATTACATTTGGAGGAGCTCGTAAACTGGGATCATTGCTCATCGCTTTCTTCCGGAGCTCAAGCTTGCTTGATGACATGTAATTACACTGAGAGCTTACTTTCTTTCCTTACAACCTCGAAATGTTTTAGCTGATTGAAAAAAAAATCGATGAGAAAGAGGTATCGACTGAATTGAAGTGAGGTGAAGGTGAGATGGTAATTGGGAAGCCCGGGGCAGTTTGTTATTGATAGGGAAAGATTAATGTTGATTAATAAAATATTACATATTGCTCCGGCTACGTGGTGGACTAGCATGACGAAGCTCCTATTGGAGAAAGAATTGCGCGACCTGAAAACCTAGGAAAGATTATCCTGGTCCCAGAAAATTAGAAGAACCGACCCCACCTAAAGTGGAATAGCGCTAAGAAGAGGAAGAAGAAGAAAAAGCATAGAAATAGCCACTGCTTGTGTTTTTGATTTTGGTGGCTGTCATTTTTAGTTCTTTGACAGTCGTTACGGGTAATTAGAAGCTGAAAATTTTGACAACCAGTCTTACCAAGGGGTATCGTATTACCCAGTAACAGGATTGAGGAGGTCAGATAGGCAGTCGCTCCATGGAAAATACTGGTATTCAGCTGCAGCCGTGTAGACTGCAAGTCAACCCTAACATAGTTGAGAAAAGGCGAGGCAGATGATGGTTGTGACGCTTTGTGAACCTTGGTATGATTTTTTAAGTTTAAATAAATGATACATTGAAAGTGAAAAAGGATAAACGTATCATGATTTATACCTACATATGTGGTTGATGTTGAGCTAAGTCTCCTCTTAACATTGATTTAAATATTTTAAATCCATAAAATTCGCTTGATCCATTAACAATGCGAAACTGGATCCAGATGAACAAGTGAGCAGTATTAGTAGCATTGTTAGCAAGTTTCCAGATATTAGTTAGTGGCGGAACAGCAAAGCTAAGCTAATAGGCTTATCATGGAGTAGCGCTTCGTATTATAAGTACTTCATAGAATATTATGAGGAATATTCTAGGTAGCCAATAATGGTTTCATATAACTGTGGCTATGTGTGAAGAGATATCAAATGTATCTTAATTATCTTGTTTGGTTTTTAAGAATTAAAAGTCAGATTCAAATTAAACCAAGATGAGCTTGAATTTCCAAGTTGTAATCGGTGTAGCATGTCTTCTGCATTAGTAGATATCAGTGGCGAAGGTTCCAAACAACTCGATTCCTTCTGGCTTCCCTTTAAAAAATGGCACAGTCAGTATTCTATAGACAAATAATATAATCACATTAAACATATGTACGAGTACTTCGGCTTACCTCTTACAAAAATTAACCCTTCGCTACTGGTAGATATGCACTTATTTTAGCCATGTTTAAGAAGAAAAACGTTTATTTGGCACAACAAACGCATGCAGGGAACGAATTTGAACAAAATCATTAATCAAACACAGTAAAAAAATAAGTTAAGCGTGCATAATCCATCCATTTAATCTTATTTTTCTAGAAGTGCCCTGTAATCTAGCCAAAGGTTGTCTTTTAAAGGTCGCTTTCAGTAATTGAAGACCACCCATTGTGTCATTCTATGTAAAATGTCTGCTTTAATCATGCCTGTAATTTGTATGGTGTACTTATTAAAGAATATTTTATTTATCTATCTCTATATTCTCAAATTCCTTGCAGCATTTAGTCAAAAACTACTTTGGCGTAGGCCATCGTCGACGAATTGAAAGTAAACATATTTTCTTTCTTCCTTTTTATTTTCTTCAATATAACCAAGAAAGTCTATCCATCAATCGTCCACAAAGATCTGTAACGAAGTTGAGACATTGAAACATCATTCAAACACTCATTTATAACACACCGATGTTTGACGGAAACTTTTCACAAATTCCTCAGCCCCAAGCATCCGATCCATTTCTCAAGTCATACAGAAACATTTTAATTGCAGCCAAAAACAAAGTTTAATGTTTAAAATCGTAAAGGAATCATTTATTTGCTTAATCAAAACCGAATGCCATTAATTAGTGAGAGTGGGTGCCTAAGTTGGAGGCGAAGAAATTATGGCCCAAGTTTATCATCGATATAAATGTTTAATTTTGTATATTTTGAAATTTACTTTTGAACTTATCTGAGGGTTTTAGGGATGGGGGAGATTAGCTTCTGGTTATCTTAGGCAGTGGTAAAAGTTGTTCGGAATGAATATCAAAAACTTGTACGTGTGTGTGTTCAATTAGGTACCAGTGACTGGGCGTTGACACTCTATCTTTAGAAAGATACAGTAATACGGATTTGTGCGAGAGAAGGGGCAGGGGGTGGGACATGCCACGACTCGCCGCGATGCGACGGTACTCACGCAAAGTGGTCACACATGCGCATGTGCATGTCGCCAGTCGACTCACCCGAGGTCGTGACCAGGGCATTATTATAAGTATCTTAAATAAGTACCTTACAAAATGTATTGGTATTTCAGATAAATCTATAAAGAAAATATATTTTCTAAGCCTCACACATAAATTAGCTTCCATTACATTGCTCGTCATTCAGATTGTTTTTATTTTATTCCACACCAATAAGTATATCACGACAAAATGTCTGAAGGCCAGACTAATATTATGGAATATCAATATCTTAGCCTGCTTTGTAATAACTTAGCTTCACGGAAAATAACATGTAACTATGGCAGAAAGTGTGTCTGAGGGAATATCGAGCGATAGTTTTTGTGGCTAGAAATAAATATGACTAAATATGTAGGTTAAAGCTATTTTCATTCATCGCTTTCTATCAGGCGTGATGAAAGTCAAGAGCATGCCCATTTTGTAATAAATAAATAAAATAAAATAAACCTTTATAACAATGAACTATTAACTTTACTTCTAATTGCAGTTCAAGAGCATTGGTGGCCTAATGGTAACTAGTTAAAGGTCTTGGGTTCAAACCCAGGGAGGCATTACTTTGTTAACATTCTTTCCTAACATCTGCTCTCTCAGGAACACACCATGAAGTAACCGAAATATTCTAAAACCAAAAATTCGAATACATATACCTCATCAGCATCTGCCTAGCCTTATCCCAACTATGTTTGGGTCGGCTTTCAGTCTAACCGGATGCAGCTGAATACCTGTATTTTACATGGAGCGAGTGCCTATCTGACCTCCACAAGTCAATTATTACTAGGTAATACGATGCCCATTGTTTAGACTGGTTGTCAGACTATCGGGCCACTGCCCAACTGTAACGACTTTCAAAGATCTACAATTGACAGACGGGACCAACGGCGTATCGTGCTTTCTGAGGCACAAAGGAAACTCAATTATGTAATGAGTAGTCACCCATCCATGGACCAGCAAAGGCAAGCGCGGCTTAACCTGAAGATCGACCCGAGCAGCTGTTATTCTTTAGCCACAAGCTCTTCTTCTTCCTTGGACACATTACAAAGTTAAAAGTACCTAAAACTAACAATTTATAACCGCCCCATTGACTCCTTAATCAGATAAAGGAAAACCAAAAATTTGGGACATTACACCCAATCCGTGAGGACCTAGCGATTTTTATCCGTAACGACTTTCGATTCATTTAGTCGCAAAATTGACTTGGCACGCCCTCTCGATTTTACTTTATTATTTACCATTTTCATTTAGCCCACTTGGGCATTACGTCGTTACAAAGTTAATTTTACGCTCAAATTGGCGCATTTGGTTCTGTAGCAGTACGTGAATTTAGATTTTTTGTGCGCAAATCTTTTTGGGTTGGTCAAAAGTTTTGAACATTATTTTTTAAAATACGGCTCCCAGTTTTGTTACTCGCTTATTTATTTTGTAGGTACAGCCTTGTCTGAAATTTCATTTTTAATTATGAATGGGGATTTTTTTTTTGTTTGCGGCGGTCGGTACCGGCGAGCTTTTGAATTTTTGAATCAACTTCTGTGACTTTGCTTTTGCAAGGCAGAGCTGAAATTGTGAAACTTATATGCTGTGCATGAGATTTACAAATTGTGAATGTAACTTTGTCTACAGATTGCGTTATTTTTTATCAACAACATTTTTCATGTTTCTCATTTGGCACCTATGTTTTACGAAAGCTTCACTTATAGAACAATACAATAACACTGACAACGCAAATATTCCTCCAACAACATATTATTTACTCAACCCCTTAACTAATAACACTAACAGGTTGTCTACCCCAAATAAAATCCGCCAAACAAACAGTGAACACGAAAAACTCAACCGAAGCTAATTAATATAATTACCGAACTGCTGTAACGCGATAAAATAATCTCGGTGTTGGCGACGTGTGCTGGCAATTTATCAATTACGACAAACGACGGCGAGAGGAAATCCCTGGAGGAACGGATAACGCACGGCTCGGAGGCTTGGATGCTGGCAGGAGAAGCCGATGCGACATTGTTTTGGAAACGTTGCGATGGACATTTTTGATAGAAAAGGTGAGGAACCCGTTCTTCTCCATAGAGATCTATTGGAATGGGTCCTTTCACAGTTCTTATGTCTTGTAGACTAGCTTCATCTTTTTATTTTTGTCTGACACCATCTATGACAATTCAAAAGTGCCCGTTGAAGATGTCGGCAGGCATTCATAAATTATTTTTCGTGTTGATTTGAATATAGTATCACTATTTTGTATACGGTTTACTCAACTTATTAGGTAACTAGGCAGCGTATGTTGGTGATAATTTATAGACTCAATACAGGTCGTAATATAATAGAAAGCTGAAAAGCGAAAAATTCCTGAACTGCCAAAAAAAATCACTTTTCACGATTTAAATAAATTGTAGAAATCCTAACAACTCGTATAAAATAAAGTGATATTTGTGGCAACATTGCCACTGCCGGCCATTACCTTTGCGTTCACATTCTCACCTGAGTTTCACAAAATGCACGGAACCAGGTGTAGCTGGTTGCTGACTCAGATTTTCTTTCATATCCGTAACAGCATGAAAATTGTATGAACTCGATAGAACGGACAAAGGGATATGCTTCGTGTAGATGTTTTGCGTTGACTCCGAGTTTGAACACAGTTGAGTCAACCGGAATATTTTGATTAAAGTAGCAAAGTTATGCTTGCTAGGAGCAAGCATGATTTTAATAATATGTTGGTAGCTTGCAACGGTATTTGCTTACGAATATTTCACCTACTAACCAAAAAGCATTTAATTGTAAAAAAACATTTTGAAAACAGAATTTGTGTTTTATTACCAAAGTGTGGTTAAATACATATTTACTGTATCGTCATGTGTCAATTTATTTCTATAAGTCAACGTTTAATCAAAACGTACCCGACATTGCATTGTTTGTTCATTTAACTCTACGTAATTATATAATATAATATCTCGATAATTACTAACAGGACTAATTCTCGGAATGAAAACGTCAAAACAGACAGAGAACAAAACATATACCTCGAGTCCTAATATAAGCAATCGTTGTGATCTACTCCACGTCCTTACCAAGTCAACCTGCCACGCGATCTTCGTGTTCATTATCGCTCATTTGTTTGGTCCAAACCCATGGTCGATGGAGATTCACTCTCTGGTGCGACACATTCGGGTTTGCCAAGCGACTATCACGTATTTGCCGTGACAATCGCTTATATTAGGACACGTCCTATAACAAGAGAACAATGAACACCACCATAACGTAGCATTAATTAACGAGACCCCTACAAATTAATTGTCATGTTAATTATTGATGGTTGTTCTACTTCCGAATCCGTTGTTAATGTTACTCTCACTGTGAACTGAATCGGTTATTGTTTTCATTACTTCATTGCTAGCTTTACTTTACCCATTATTCGTTCAAAACTGAGTGAGAAAATAATGAGAATAAAAAATAGGGAATATAACAATGGAATGGCATAAAAATGTGTGACGGAGGTGTGTTTGAGAGATATCGTAGGGAAATGGATGAATGGGGGTTAAAAGGGGTGCAACTGGCGAGAAAAGGGGTATAAAAGGGATGTCAGCTCGAAAACTTTTACTATTGGATGTGGGTGTCACAATGACTGATATGATTTTCAATCTGAAGTTGCTTCTAGCTGGTCCTACACCTATATCAAGATCACTTCAAGTGAATGAGAATATTAAAATTATTCTAGTCAATAGCTTGACTAGAATAATTATAAAAGATCATAAACTACTCATAATCAACTAAAGTCAGATTTTTGTTTTCTTTATTGCAGCATCTGGCGAAGTATAACCGATAAATATTTGATGTTAGTTAGGCTTATTAATATTTCATTACTCGGGAAAAGAGTGAAATTACGTTGGTTTTCTTTAATACTTGAAAAGTAGTAAACTGAGAATTTAACTAAAATATTCCTCTCTTGAAATCTTATCCCTGACTCGAGGAAATGCTCTAAGAAAATCTGAGGCATAATACTAAGCTTCAACTCAATAATAATAGGAGTCATTAAACAAAATAGACTGCCCAGACGAAGCAGAAGTGGGGCTTAAAGCAATTTTCCGGTATTAAACGATTATAAATTCAGACTTAACATTCTGGGACGTTAACTGCGAGAGAGACTGAGGAAAAATTATTTAACGCAGAGAGCGTTCCCACAGTCCAAACGATCCATAACCAGGAGCACCTTCATACCCACATGCTGAATGCAAATGCCTTTCACTTAGTAAAGAGTAATAGCTTAGATAAGTAGCCCCTGACTTAGCACATTTACCGCCTTGATAATACCTCGAACCGATGTTTCTGTAACATCCATTTTACTCAGACCCACATCACTCTCGATGGTCCCCCTCTCTCCCCCTCTGCTCTTTGATTTGGTATCCCGTTCAGCGGAGGGGAAGGTCTCGTTAAAATGGCAGTGTCCGAAGAGATGGTTAGAAATTATGGGCAAGCATTTGTCAAAGTCCTGCTTGCAGATTGTAACGAATAGTGTGTAAGTATGTTTCAATGGAAGTTCGGTGTGCTGCTGATAGTAATGTCGGGTGTGAAATGCAATACGAGTTTTCAGAATCGAAATGTTTGTGTTCCTTGTTTGGGCGCGTACTGTGTCAGTCTGCAGTTAGAGTTTTGTTTTATTTTTTATCTTGTACTTTAATTACAACTTTTAAACACAGTAAAGTTTTTTTATTGCTGTTAGCAACTTTGGCATATCTATGCCAAAGGAGATTATGACACTGTTGGTAAAAATATTCAAAATTTCCTTAAACTTTTAAGTTCAACGAAGGTCCGATGTTCCACAATTAAAAGGTTCGGGCCGATAAAGACAAACAAGTGTATATTATTAAAGAATATTACCGAACACTAAGCGCCGCACTCAAACTGCCAAGGTCAGCGCGCACGCATTTCAGACAACTAATTAAAAGTTTAAGTTGACGAGTAATAGCTTTTGTTTTTCCGCTTATGAATTCGTAACTCATAATAACAGCACATAATTAGCTCCAAAGTTTGTGGAATAGGGTGTTTTGGAGTTACGCAACTCTTGAATGTTTAAATTTTGAATTTTAAAATGCGTTTTGGAATTAAGCGTCTTGGGAATTGTTGAGTTTGAATGTATGTTTAAATTAATCAAAGGTATGCTGTTTTATTTTGTGTTCTATGGCATTGAGTACTGGTAGCTCAGTGAGGGCCTCACTAACAAACTGTAGATCACGGGTTCGAAACCAGACAGGTGCGTATGTGTAATTTTTTCGGAGGAAAACATTGTAAAAAACTGGCATGTCATAGGTTGATTATATGCGTATATGTAAGATGTTTAGTAAATAGGGAAACTAGAAGGGTTTTCAGTTTAAGGTGGAATAATTTCGCCAAATTGGGTATCATTGCCTCTTTGGAAACCCGATGGGACAACGCAGCTCGTTCACTGGATATTGGATGCGGATAGATTGAAATGATACCTCCTATAGAGAGATACTTGAACTTTTTATCCATGGAAACAGCTACTATGTGGTTTAGACTTGGCGCTTTTACATGGAGTGTGAATTGACTGGATGCTGAAGTGGATGACCAGGCATTGTAGCACCTCTCGAGTGAGGTCTATGCTCAGCAGTAGGCTGTGATATGCTTACTTGATTGAATGACATAAATCCCATATTTTCGAACCCTTTTATGTTTATTGTAGCGCCTCAGTACAATTAACCTTCAACAAGTGTGTGACAATTTAAATACAACACAGCATCAATGCCTTCTAAAAATAAAATCTTCATACATACAATCCTATCTTTAAATAAAGACAATTCAAATAGCTTGGATTCAACACGAGGTTAAGTTAACAATACCAACAACGATATCGAAGCTTAGAGCTCTAGCGAACAAAACCAATTGTGTATCTACTATCTATTTACTTCGTGTAGTGCAGTATGTGTGTATATAAGTGCGTAGGATAGCTACTGCAAGACTAGCTACTGGAAAATGGTCTGACGAAATTGTCATCAACTCTTTGATTAATTGATAACAGATTTTGACAAAATGATTTATTGATCATCATCATCTGCCCAGCCTTTTCCCAACTATGTTGGGGTCGGCTTCCAGTCTAACCGGATGCAGCTGAATACCAGTATTTTACATGGAGCGACTGCCTATCTGACCTCAACAACCCAGTTAGTACTGGGTAATACGATACCCCTTGGTAAGACTGGAAGTTTTGTCAGACTTTTTGGGCCACTGACCACCTAACGACTGTCAAAGATCTACAAATGACAGCCGGGACCAACGGCTTAACGTGCTTTCCAAGGCACGGAGGAAACTCGGTATGTAATGGGCGGTCACCCATCCACAGACCAAAATGGTTTATTGATGCAGTATTGTATATGAATTAAAAGACTTTTTGGTAGCAAGTGAGGTTTATCAAATCCCAAAAACATTTCCCCTATATTCATCTCAAAATTCTTTACATACATCTTGTCCGTATGTATCACCGTATAAATGTTTTAAGGTACACATTGGATTTTGATACGGTTTTCACTATAATTTAAAGCATTATTCCGATCCGCATATTAGGCTTATGTGAATATCAATATTCTACTTCCTATCCTACTAATATTATAAATGCGAAAGTTTGTGAGGATGAATGGATGTTTGTGACTCTTTCACGCAAAACTACTGACCGGCTTTGAATGAAATTTGGCACACAGATAGTTTATAACCTGGATTAACACATAGGATACTTTTTATCCTGGGACAATAACGGAACTCCACGTGGACAAAGCCACGGGCATAAGCTAATTTATTATAAATTTTGACGTGTAGCCATTGCCCCCATACAAAGCAGGGGTGGGTCGCTATGGTAGGTAGATCAGTAAATGTGTGTAAGTCTAAGCGGGTGCTGACTTACAACATTGTTTTGAATTTGTCAAGTAATACGTTTATTGATTTTAATATGTAGTTTTATTTCTGCATCATTGGTCTAGTGATCGCAACTGCCACTGCTGAACATGAGGTCCTGGGTTCGATTCGGTCGGGCAAAGTGTTATTGGGATTTTCCATCAGAAACCAATAGGCCAAAAAAAGCAATAGGCCCCCCTATGGAACGCCCCTATTACATGAGACTTAAACATAACTGGCAAAACTGGATATACTTGTTAGGTACACCTCTGCCTCACTCTTCGGAGATTACAAGCGTGATGTTAAGTTATATTTGTTTTATTAAGTAGTTGGTTAAAGAACACACCATAACAACAGACCTGTATTTCCAAAAAGGTTTGGCAGAGTTATATTAGTAGTACACCCACGTTATATAAGGCTGATTATGTATACAAGCCGTAGGAAAACCAACTTTTCTATTTATTGAGAGTTTTATTAGTCTGGGAATAGACGACAAATAATTTAAAAAATGTACTAAAATCTTCTTCATCAATGTCAACAATCTACACAATCAAGCTCAGGGCATTCGCTTAAATTTTGGTCAGTCACCACAGTGCATAAAAGCAGGTTTATAGTACATAGTACATTTAAATATCGCAACACGTGGACTCTATTCTAAACAAAGGGGAGTTTAAAATAACCTCCACGTGCAGCCACCCCTTCAGGGAAACACGAGTACGACTTAGAGCAAAGTTCATCTATGACTCACTTATTCGTCATCTCAAGAACTATAAAGCCTGCAGGCTTCACATTGGGCACGTTTGTTTGTATTAGGCCTTAAAATAGATTAGTTACAGAACTATTCCCGCTTACGAGTTGGTAGAACTGATCTTGAACTGGGAGGTTTTGCTTAGAGATCTGCTACGGGACAGTCACAAACCTGTATTTATCTTTAAATTAAATAAACATACGAAAAAGTCATTGAACTGGTAAACAGCAAAGCCCAACTCAATAAAATAAATTAAAACCAAATTACCCATATTAAATTCCCATTTAATAATTTTCCGCAACATTTTGTTTTTAAACGGTTCAACTATACGGGTACGGCATTGAGCGTCGTAAAGCTATGGCCACACTGTACTTTAAGCCGCTTAAGCACATACTTGAGTGAAATGTACGGAATTAAATCGTAAAATACGCTAACATTGTGTTTTAGCGTAGTTATTACGTGTAGTTAAAGAGTTTGGGGGATAGAAAGTGATTATTTTTTATGTATTAAGCCTTTTTTCGTTCTAATAATATTTTTTTAAAGAAAGGGACACCTGCCCAGTTGGTCTAGTACTAGCAAGTGCTACTAGTCAGCATGGGGTCCTAGGTCGTGCTGGTGACGTGCTGAGGAGCCAGCAATACGGCAAGCAGGCTTTTCAGAAACCCTAAAATCATGAAGAGTAATAGGTTATAGTAAAAGGTTGATGCGATTGTATTGTGATTTGCATTTACTTCGTGTTTCGTAATTTGTGATTGTAATATGGGAGAACCTGAAATAAATGGTTTTTTTTTTTTTTTTTTTATAAATGTAAACAAAGCGTTTATCTTGTATGGAAGTACCGCCACTAGGTCGAGCAAATGAAACAATGATATTAGGTAGAAACAGTCCAAAGTTTGGATTTGCGCACGGTTTAGGATAATAGATGGAACTTTAAAGTTACAAGAAAAATATGGCTTACTGCAGGTTCAACGCTGCTTAGCGTGAGGACCACAGGCTAGATGTTACGGTATTTTTATTTTAGAAGGTTCGGCTAAGGGTAATGAAGTAAAGTTTTTACGAGAACTCAAGAATTAACTCAACTTTTGTTTAAAAAAACACTCAGCTTAATTCTACGTAAGAATATTTTTCGATAAACTGCCTCAGAGTCATTATCGCACCAAGAATTAATGTAGTGAAATTTTATGCCACTAAAATTCAGTACACGAAAAATGAATTAAAGTTAGTTTCGAAACTAATTGAAACTTAGTTTATTTATTCAAGTATTAACTTAATAAAATTATGATGGCAGATAAATTCTTACTTTCGCTTCATAATTATAATTTGGTTAATCTTGCCGAAAATAACGGAAATATAAATTTTTGTGAATATTCACGGTGAATGTTATGTTCGCTTTGGTTACCGTACGAAATGACAGGATACGCTAGGTGACTAGTGAAGGCGCTAAGCGCGCAGTGCGGCCGGTCGCGAAGATACAAGAACCTTCGTTTCACTTTGCTACTCACTAGGCGACTCACTAGGCTCTAGGCACTAAGCGAGCCAGCTCGTCACGGTTGTCTGGTTGCGTAGCCTTTTAATGCTATACGTTTGTCAGTTAGTTAATAGGTACTTATTTCTGTAAACTGTTGCTCATCATAATTATTTTCGTTAAAAACTAGATTAGGAGAGTCATTATGAGGAAGATGTAGATTAGTGATTAAAATGGTCTTTAACAATGGTTTTCTACCACAAGAATTTGAGAAGTCAGGTCCACTCAAATCCGTCACTATCCGTAACTCAAATGACGTGACAAGACACCATCGTGAAGTCAGTGCACGCATTAAAATTTGTCAGTAGTCAACATTGAAAAGTATCACACTCGTTGACAGATGTAATCGCCATCACCTGATAGCAACAACTTGCCATTAGAACTAGTAATAGGAACTCAGGAAATATGAGTAAAGTTGTTCCGGATGGGCCTTGGGAGTGTCAGTCGGCGGTACACGAATAGTGGAATACATTTACATTGTTTGTAACAGCGTGATTTATTTATTTCTTAGTGTTATGTTAGTTGTGTAGAATGTGAGGAGAATGTTTCGAAATCTGTGTTTTGTGGCGAATGAATCTTAAGAATCTTTTGGAAAAGATATTTTAACTGATTATAGACTATTTTTGTTTTTAAAGAATCTGTGTCAAAGCTCGTGGAAGTAAAGAGGTCAAACGTAACTTATCGAATACTTCATTTTACTAGGACAATAATTTGAAAAGTTTCAAAAAGTAATGTATTGTCGCAGACACCAATGTTACCTAAACACAGATATGCATACATTATATAATGTTAGAGGTCTGGTTATGCAGAGGTGAACCTATAGTCCACCCGCATTTCGTAGTGTTTAGGTACGTCACATGTTTTAGGGGCAAACCTATTACCATCAACCGGGCACTAATCCAGATTCCAGCCTACTAATGAGAAATACCAGAAAGATAGAAAAAACAAATAACACACGAGCCTTTGTTGTAAAAAAAGTCACAGAAATCAACAAAAAATTAGATCTGAAAGATGCATTTTTCTTCTGCGATTAAAAAAAAAATAAGATTACTAATGCACAACGTGAATAATGACTTACTATTAAGATATCTCATCGAAGATGAAAGCTGGGGATATAAATTCTTCTTCTTATTCTTTTGAGAAACGTTATTAGTTGCGCATGACGAGCACTGGCCATTAAATCGGAAAACGCTTAGTTGGACGGTTTTCATAGATTTAATAGATAATACTGGTTGCCTGGAATGAAAATTAAACTGGTTTACAGATATTATTTTTTTTGTAATAGCTTTATTTTTTGGCTTAACTAAGGAGACAAGAATGATTACAGTGGGAAACAAGTACCACCATCTGTCTAGCCTTTTCCTAACTATGTTGGGGTCGGCTCCCAGTCTAACCGGAAGCAGCTATAGCAGTATTTTACGTGGGGCGACTGCCTATTTGACTCCACAACCCAGTTAGTAATGGGTAATATGATACCCCTTGGTAAGACTGGTTGTCAGACTTTCGAGCCACTGACTACCTGTAACGACAACAAAACCCAAACACACCGGTAGAGAGAACTAGTAACCTGTCCGGTCCGGTTCTAGGGTCTCGAGTAGACAACATGTCTCAAAACAGGTTGTGTTAAAAAATAAGTTCTACACCAGATCAGCGACGCCTCAATTTGAGCCGTTCACCATTATTTCTATGGAACTCCATACAGTATGCTCTTTCTTAAGCATAATGGTAAACGGCACATATGGACAATACAGCAAAGCACAATAAGCATCGTAAAGGCTTCGCCTCAAAGAGCAATGATGTGAGGTGTTGCGGACTCGGTGATGTGCTATGAACTACCAGTAAGTTTCTTTTTTCTAAAATGTTAAGACCAGCTCCTTGGTACTCTATTTTTCACCAGCAGAATTATTCATCCAATACCATCAGCCTACCACGGTCCACTGCTGGGAATAGACCCCCTCGATTTCATCTTGGCTGATAAATGCGTCCTGCTTTAAAATAAAATAAATAATACCTCATAAGCTACCTTCCCTAACTCCAGGGACACGACTGCAACAAGTTGAGTTAGCAAGATATAATGATGCCCCAACTCTGGGTCGGAAACTTTCGGCCCCTACTTTGCTACTTTGCAAATTTAAGCAGCAATACTTGTAATGTATGTGCTTTGCAACTCCCTACAGTACTTTCAAGCAGGAAAATAAATTTCTACAAAGTTTTTTGCTTAGTTTTCAGTTTTACGCTGTAATGGGAAGAAGTAAGTTATAGTGTTTAAGTTGTCTGCTTATGCATCGCTGTGTTCTTTAAAGTTGGGAGCAAGTAGTTAATAAAAACAGGCTATGGAGGTAAAATTCTGTTATTATGCTTAGGTCAAGAACCTTCTGATGCAGAGAAGGAACGAGCTTTGATGTTAAAACTTGCTCTTTATAAGTTGGTGATTTCAAAAGCGAATGACAACCCTAGTAGTACTTGATCTCATCACTATATTTTCTTTTTAGGTTTCTTATTCAGTTCATTGGAAAAAGAAATTCGGATAAATCGACCTCTCCTTATAAAAATGCTTTGCAGTACTGTCCTCATCATCTCCCTGTCCTTATCTCAAAAACCGTATCTCTATTAACCGATATCTCAGTAGTCTCCTCCAAGAGTGAGAAAAGAGTATTTCTACGAAGGTTGGCTGCCGTGATCGATTCGTTCTGGAAGATTTATAATTATTACATTATGTGCAAAAAAGATAATCACATCACATCTCTTCAAAGAAATATACCAAATAGATTAATGCAACCTTTTCCTAAAAATAACATATAATAATTACAGTAGCAATTAATTAATCTCCCGTATAATTACTAACCAGCTGATAACGTGACGTACAAGCTTATAATTATTGTGTCGTGACGTAAGTGTTATAGTCAAGGAGTTAGACCGGCCTTATTACGTCTTGGCTAATTTTAGATAATAATAATAAAGCTTTATTTGTTCTCACAGTATAAAACCTTAAGATTAGATAGTTACAAAAATAACAGTGATCGTGGTTTTATAGTCACAGTACGGATCGCAACTGGCATCTTAGCTAGATTACAGAGTAACCTGTGTTAAAGATACCAGTCCCTTTTCCCTATAAAATTTTAAGACAATTTCACACGAGATTCAAAGTTTTTTTTTATGCAATCTAGATTTTATTAACAATGCGAGAAAACAAAAGATAAAATAAAGTAGAAATTAAAAAACTAAAGGAAAATTTTCTTTGTATGCATGCGCGTGTGAGCGAGAGTTTTAATAGAGATGTGTAAGTGTGGGTGTAATTGCGTTTAGATATGTGTGTGTACGTGTGTCTCTGTGTGTGTGTGTGTGTGTGTGTGTGTGTCTGTGTGTGTGTGTGTGTGTGTCTGTGTGTATTTGTGTATGTAATTATACTACGACATTGTACTTGAGAGATGAGAGATTAATAAAAATATACGAATGGCTCTGATCTGTAATTTATAATTAAGAATTGGAACAATAACAGTCTATTTGGTCTAGTGATTGTACGTGCTACTGCTGCCTATTGAGTCTAGGAACGATTACCGGGTCGAGCAAACCATTATTTGGATTATCTGTTAGGAATATCAGAACCTGTTGATTTTAAAATATGGGTGTCCTAGAAGAGAGCAGAGGTGTGCCTACTTACGGGGAACATGAGTATTATGTTATGAATAGAAGAGGTATGAATGTTCAGATGACTTCTTCATTCAATTTGTAACATAAGTCTAAGCCAAAGATTTTATGAGCCTTCACAAGTTCCATTTTGAACGTTCAGACATTAAACAAATTAAGTTTAGAACTAACCTGAATTGTTATTGTCGTTTTAATTAAAATCCGAGACACAATCAACCCCTTCGTTGTCGAGTCAATTGTATTTTAAAACGAAGATCTCCAGTACATTTAATCATCTTACTTCTGTCTCTCCGAGTGGCCATTCATTCCACTTCATCCGATTCGAAACCCTATAATTAACGCTGTCCAAAACAAAAGGATGGCAAACAAAACCTTCCCAAAGATGGGTACTCCAACAATGTCTCTTTTTCCAATTTTTCGAAACTTCCCTTAACAATTAGTCTCTCAGAGCGTATCTCGGGCGGAATCCTTTCAATCGGTTTTCGATTGTTGCGTTGAATTACTGCAAATAGAAGAATCGTCGAACAAAACAAAGATATAAACCTTTTGTACGCTGGGTTTTATCTATCGGACGAAACCAATTAAAGACTGGGAACTACATTTGTTGAATACATCCCTGAAGGGCCACTAGCCTTTTGTGTGTTTGTTTATACACAACCGTTTGATGACAATAGTTAGCCGGTTTAATAAGGTTCAAAATGGTATGGTTCATTCCGCACAATAAAACCTCTTTCGGACATAAATGGATGATGAAGTATGTGGTATACATGCTTATTGTTTACTATGAGATCTCATGATAGAGATCTATCTACTTTATTCACTTCCTCATTTAGTTAAAAATACTCTTCTGAATAGCGTGCCAATTAAATCCTGAACTTCAACTTTATTATTTTTAAATTAAAACATTATTTCATCATTCTACTGCCCTTATCCCAATTTATTTGGCGTCGGCGAAGCATATCTTCTTCTTCCATACTTCTTTTTTACGCGTCATCTCATCCGACACCGCCTTTCTTGCCATATCATCCTTGACACAGTCCATCCATCCTTTCATTGGTCTTCCTCTACTCTAATACCCATCCACATTCATACTCAAATCTTTTCTCACAAAATTTTCCTCATTCCATCTTCTCTATTAAAACAATCAAGTAAAAATCGACCAAGCATCGTCGAATCGACACAAACAAAAGGTAGCAGAACAAGAATCGAGATGTTTAAAATCAATGAGAAACAATACAGATATAAGTGTCTTCGAAATTATTGATGCCGAACCAACGAGATGGGTTCCTTAGGGTTCTGCGCGCAGAATAACAGATTGCTTTCCTACAACAGATACAATATATGAGATATCAAGAAGTTCCACTAATTGCTGTGCTTGTAAACTACACATAAATAAGCTTTGGTTAGGTTAGATTAAGACGTTAGGCGTCGAAATGCAACGCATCACACCAAATAGCGACCGCAAATATGTGTCATCTGCTCACACAAAATGTAGATAATTTCTCATATCATATCGATCATACTTGTCTCATCATGTACAATAACACGATATATGAAGAACTCTTCAACAACAGCTTAGGTTAATACCTACGTTTATGTTTTTCGTGAACCTTCTGCCATAATCCATCATCGTGGCACTGCTCTATAAAAATTGGCTATTCTACCGATATTTCGGGATCCGATGTCCGGGTTTTATTGTTTTTCTATTGATTAATGCTGGCGCTGTGTAAAATTGGAGCCGAGGTAATTGTTTAAGGACGTGATTCGGGACTGAGTGGCGATTCTGTTCCGCTTAGGTGGATACTGCTCATCGGTTATTTTTGTTTTCTGATTTTGTTGATGGATCCTGCTTGATCAAGAATTGAAAAGATGTTTCCAAATAATGCCAGAATCATACTTTTTTTGTTTGAATCAAACAAAGTGTGTAAGTATAGAACTCAGTGATACTTGGTTTCTTCCCCGTGTTGACAGTACATATAATAATTTTAAAAAAAATGTGCATTCAAGAATCTACCGTCATTCCAATGGCCAGGCGCATTTTCATTGTACTCTAATAGTGACAGTCACATTCAAAATGACAGTGACTTAATGGTTCCAAAAACACGATCTTTATTAAACTACCGCGTTATTATGACGTCACTCTTTAGAAAAACACGCAACAATTTTGCCTTAATTTTACTATGATCTCAAGAATTAGACAAAATATTTTTAAAAATCACTACGCTCCCCTCAAATTCCCCGAAAACCCAGTCACATTAGAAATCTCACTTCGCCACAAAATATAATTAATTTTAATCGCGGAAATTGCGAAATTTCTAATTTATCGTCCATAATAACCCTACCAATGCCAGGCGAGTTTTAGTTTTGAAATAAATCTCGGCCGGAGCGGAGGCTATTGTAGAATTTGAAATACGAGCCAGAGTGCCATCGAAACTTTTTCAACGTTTCGTCCGTCCGTCTGTAGCGTAGGGTTATCTCTATTCTCCTCAACGTTTTCATTTAAAGTCGGTCTTTAAAAGAATGTTTGGCGTTGCACGGGTTGTTGCTTTCGATTGATATAACTGTTTTATGTTTCCTGTTTCAAGCTCTGTGGGTAAATGTGTTTTTAAAGTTTATTGGCTAGCGAAGTTGTTTTAGTTGTTTACGAACTGCGATGACACCGTTTCTGCTTTCTTGTCTACGCTTGCTGTAGTTTAGTTAGGTTTAGCTCCTTATTCAGAAAATAAAAGACCGTTGAAGTCCCTTGAAGCTTACGCAGTATCAAGAACACAACACTTTCTTTATCATTTTAGGTTAACATACATAACATCACGCCTGTAATCCCCGAAGGGTTAGGTAGTGGTGCACCCACTAGTACACCTACATTTCCTTAATTATGCCTGCTGCTACTGAGAAATTCCTGAAGGAAAAACCCAATAACACTTTGGCCGACCTGGGGATTCCCTGGTTCGATTGAACCCATGACCTCATGCTCAGCATTCTCGCTTTCGGCCACTAGACTAACGAGGCAGCTTCATTTAAGTTTTTAAATTAATATGCTTTACTGTTCACGAGGATAGCAACATACTCAGAGATTTAAAAACTCTAGCGTTGGGTATGGACTGTTAGTGTTCCTTGCTGGCTGGCTGTCCATGGCTGAAAAGCCATAAGCGTGTTGTAGTCACCGCTTGTTTTTTTTACATCCACAGTAGGCAAGTATGGATCTACCATCTGCATGTAACCCTTATGCATAGTGTTTCAAAAAATCAGACTACCCCAAATGCCTTGTTTCACCTCCACTGTGGTTGGCTCAGGTCCAGAAAAAGAAGCCTAATAATATGCTTGAGTACAAGACGATCATTCTACCAGGCATACATCAGTATAGTTAGATGATGCCTTGCTTACGAAATTAGCGATCTTAGTGTGACTTTTTGGATTTAGAAATGGCTGCTCCAAATAGGACCAGTTCAGCAAAAAAATGTGCGTTGTTGGTGTTTTATAATACTTTTTTTGTGAGCGGTAACCCTGACACGCGTTTAGCGTCGTCTGCCCCGGTGCGATACCATTCGATCGCTATTCAAACAAACACGCTCAAACCTACTTTTGTTTCTTTTACCGAAGCTTAAAATGTAGGTTAGCACGGACTATTGTTTTAGCAAATATCAACCATTTTGAACCGTGTTTTTTATTATTTAGAGTATCGAGAGGAAGTGTGTCAGGTGTGTTTGATGAAGCCGTTTTTTCAACGTGACCTGTTTGAGGATGGGTCGGGTGGTAAGCGAACTATGAGGTGTTTTACCAAAATGTAAAGTGTAAACGGACCCTTCACGAAGCAAGCAACCTTTTGTACATCAAACTAAGTAACTCTACGCTAAAATTATTGCTGAGAAACGACTTTTTTTTTTGGGAGAAAGTCATTGTTAACGGTAATACTCAATGTAACGCACTCAAAACACCGTGCTGATGGATGCATTGCATAGTATGTCGATTGTGGCGGGTTTTAAAATTAAAGTTATCATATTAAAAACTTGTACTTATTTTTTTTTTTAATTTTTAAAAATTTGAAACTTTGTGTGAGTGTGTGTAATATCTCAGTAGCTAGAAGGTTCCCAAGTATGGTCTTGGACAAAATAATCTCGCAATGGCGGGGAGGACATATTCCTTTCGGTTTGGTTAGGGGTATTTTAACACACATGAGGTGAGGTGGTTATTGTAATGTGTATCACCACCCGGACCCCGTGTGGGTTAACAGATATCACTTCTTTCCGAATTATTGGCTCCAGGACAAGCAGAGTTTTGGTCTAGTGGTCGCAAGCGCGACTGTTAAGCATTAGGTCCTGAGTTCGATTTTGTTCGAGTTTGGATTTGTGCACGGTTGATGACAAAGGCTCGCCCCTATTACATGGGAATGAAACATAATTGGCGAAATGTGGTTGCATAATTAGGTACAAATCTGCTTTATCATTTGGGGCTTACAGGCGTGATGTTGTGCAATTTGTGCTAATGTTCTTAATTGAGTAAATTAATATTTATCAGGACTTACAAAAATAATAAGTAGACACCTATTGGCACGACACAAAAGCGCAAAGGACACGAAATACGTTTTCTACAACTGTAAAACGTTAATACATGCAAGCCATACACGAGCCACAAGTCAATAACTCTCTCACGACAGCAAAAAGTCGATAAATTATAACTTTTACAACACACACGTGTGGAATGGTAGTAGCAAAAAATACGCAACGCCAACAACCACTATAAATGCAAATGAAAATGTCGTATCTTGATAAAAAGTGGCACTACGAATTGTGACGTACATATACGACGTGACGGATATGTTATGCGTGGTGACGAATTCTGTAAGTGCTGACGAATAGGCACTAACATTTCTAGGTATTGAGTTTTTTGGAACGGATTATGGTGTTGTGAATTTCAGCTGACAAAACTGAAAAATATGTATAAGGGAAATGTGAATAGAAATCAATACTCTTAAATGTCACTATGTGGTTTAAAAATACATGTGAAGTGCGTCGCAACCTGTAAGTGTCACCGTTACAATGATTGAGACTCAACGCATGGTTACGAACGTATACCTAAAGATACTGCCATGTATTTAATGACGTCAGCCCCGAGTTTTATGTGAGTTTTTGAATAAGCTGTTTCAAACACACAAAATATATGAACCGAATTAGTAATTATCTCTTGCTTCGGTGAAGGAAAACATCGTGAGGAAACCAACATGCCTGAAAGATATTTCTCGACGGCATGTAAAGCCAAGTCGGTGGCCCAAGTCATTTAGAATTTATTTTAATTAAGCATTTTGTTATTATTCTTTCAAACTTGGAGCTGTACAAAAAACAGAATAAACAGCGAACTATGACAAAGCAATGCTTTCACTCTGTGCATTTGGTTCCCACTCATAACCAAAATAAAACTCCCAAAAATATTAACTCTAATTAAGACAAACGACTCGAAATCCAATGAGACATCCCTTAAAAACAAAACAACGAAACTTTGTACTAAAACTCGTTTATATAACGAGTTCGCAAATGAGAGCTGTATGAGATAATGACGTATATTTAATATCGCGAAGCAATCAACTTGAGAACAAATTAAAAAGTGTGAACATTAATGTTAATGTGATGAGTATGGTGAAACTTTTACTTTAGGTTGTGTTTTATAAGGGTTTTTGTTCATTAAGGTTGCATAGCTCCATTGCAATGGAGTGCAGAATTCAAGGCATCAATCTGACTGAGCACGTACGCAACACCACACTGCGCTCCAAAACTCAGATTACTGACGTTGCTCCAAAATCCGCTAAGCTGAAGTGGGAATGGGCTGGCCACGTCTGTCGTATGCCCATGAATTTTATAGACTGTTCAAGCAGAAGCACTTCGATTGTTTTTGACATGGAAAGAAAAATTCCAGTGCGAGCAGG
Source organism: Noctua janthe (assembly GCA_910589295.1). NCBI lineage: Eukaryota > Metazoa > Arthropoda > Insecta > Lepidoptera > Noctuidae > Noctua > Noctua janthe. The sequence continues at coordinate 1,065,455 of OU342556.1, read as the reverse complement.
GTTTGAACCTGCGACCTTCCGATTCAGTACACCGGATGTCTTAACCAACTAGACCATCGCACCCCGCTCACAGATCTCGAAATTTTCGTTCCATTAATAACATCTTAGGTGACGTTACTTCGATTGATTTATTGATCAGTCAAACGAATTTGCAGCAGCGTGAGCAAATTTTGTGATTCTCGTCTGTTTGACTAAAGCTTTAGTTCTTATTAAAATAAATAAAGAAAAATGAAGAAAGACTAGGAATTTTTGCACCGATACTTAAGCAATAGTTGACCGGATGCTGTCTTAAAACTGATAGTCTAAATTCATCGTTAGTTCACATTCAGGTTACCATGCATGACGTTGCAATGGAATACATGTCGAGAATTAACTCAGCACTATTCCGATAAATGCTATTGTTTTAGCCACAAACAAACTGTAAATAGATTCCAGTTCATAGTTATTTCATGCATTTAGCTGGTATTCGTTAATGTATACTTGTATACATTATATACATTAACTTGTTGAGTTTGATTATAATGAAACAATTTTTAATTATTCACTGGCCTCGCGTGGTAGATTACGACCCAAACAGTGAGAACAGTATAGGCTGATTATGCAAATTATTAAGTTTTTTACCCCTGGGGGAAATCCGATCCGATAGATTCTAGCTATAGGTACATTTTTAAAACATTATTTAAAAAATGGTTTTATTTGGACTTTATTGAGGTCGGCTTCCAGTCTAACCGTATGCAGCTGAATACCAGTATTTTACATGGAGCGTCAGCCTATCTCGCCTCCACAACCCAGTTAGCATAATCAGCCTATAATGTTCCCACTGCTGGGACACAGGCCTCCTCTCTATGAGAGGGAATGGGCTATAATCCACCACGCGGGCCCAGTGCGGGTTGGTAGATGTCACATGTCTTCGAAGTTTTGGTTCTAGGACATGCCGGTTTCCTCACGATGTTTTCCTTCACCGTTTTGAGAGCAGTGGTGATGAAATAAATTACACAAAGTAATGGGCCTGGCTGGGTTCGAACCCACGACTTACTGTTCGTAAGTCGGGGCCGCCACTATTGGGCCACCGCTACTCTTATCTAATCTCTAATCGGCATCTAAATATATTTTTAATCCGATTGTTGACACATTACCATTGTAAACTAGTAGTAAGTTTTTGGAAAATAAACTATTATTATTTTGAGATGTGCTTTTGCTTCTCAGCTTACTGGTATTTCCAACTACATTTACGGGCCTAAACCAAAGTAAATGCAGTGTGTGGTGTATTATTTTTAGGGTGTGTTGTGATGAGGTCCAATTTCGTTTTCTTCTATTTGCATGAACTTTCTGACAATTCGACATGTATTTACAATTACAGCTTTTTGTAGGGTGAAATAGAGCGTTTCTTTAAGACATAGTAATTTGAAGCTATGGAGTAGGTGATTCGGTAACAACTGTTGTGGAGAGGACTATCGGGACCACATAAACTTTTTCCTGGCGCCATATTCTTGTTACTTCCTGTTTGAGTTCTGCGTATTTACTAATTTTTTCGGTGATTGTTTTTTGCATGTTGTGTGTGTTGGGAACTGAGATATCTATTAAGTAAGTGACTTTATTTATTTTATCTAGTAGTATTATATCCGGTCTATTATAGTGAATTGTCCTGTCGGTGATAATGGCGCGGTCGTAGTAAAGTTTATGAGTATCATTTTCGAGAATAACTTGTGGTGTGTGATTGTAGTATGGAGTGTTTGAGTCTTGTATGAGTGAGTATGGCGCTGCTTGTCAAGAAAAAATGCATCGTTATGTCAAACTTGGTACATTTATTTTAGTTCTGTGTTTTCACGCCAGCACAGATAAGTTAGGTGTAGTCTAAAAATGCTTTTAGAAAATTCAGAACGTTTTGAAAGCGGTCGTTACTTGTCAATGGGCCCCGCTTGTCAAACTGAATATATTTTTGAAGTTGTATGGAACTATTATACTGTTGAGCTTATAATCCCATCGGTTGCCCTTAACGTTAAATATAATAAATGAAATGTCAATAAATTCAGCTTGTTTTACAATGGTATTCAATACATTTTCCAAATAAACCACTATGTTTTTATTATCCTTTTTTGCTCACCCGCATGTGAACACGCCTTATCGCCACAAATGAACCGTGAATTCCATTTCACTGAAATATTAATTTAAAGTTCACTCCGATGTGATTGGGAAAGTATTAACTACTTTTTTATTATATCTAGGTTGGCCTGTGGTGACCTTTATATTTTATGTGGCCTCGATGGAACTTTGTCTCTCCTCTTAACATAACATTACGACTGTCCACGAATAATTAGACAGAAATATGCCTATGGTAAACCCGCATTTTCCCAGTTATGTTTAAGACCCATGTAATAGATAGCGAGCCTATTGCCATCAACCAGGCACGAATCCTGATCCTGGGCAACTGCTGAGAAATTCTCGTTTGAAAAGCCCAACGTTTAGGTTTTATATAATAGAGACACAAGTCGGAGCTCACTGAAACACATGATATTAAGAGATAGCCTATTAGCACTAAGGTCACTTCAAGTACCAAAATTATATTCAAACAAAAAATAATTAAGGGCGCGTTTCACCATAGAAATTGAACGCAATAAGCATCGAACCAATTGCAACTTTAAAGACAACTGTGGTTTTGCCGACTGCATTGACAATGATGTAGAGGTAAACTGTAAATGGACTGTAAACCGCGTTTAAAAGCTGTCAACATTTTGCCGATGTATCTGTCATTTTTAAATGTAGTTTATCGCCAAATCAAAAAATGTTAATCAGTCCCAAATCAGCTCAAAGCTTAATTACGAACATCTATTAATATTCAAGCTACAGCGATACGAGTATCTAAGTGGCTTAGCATCGTTTGCAGATTGTTTTAGTTCCCACGACGCAAGCTGCAAGCTGCAAGTTTGGCTTGTCATTGTATTATCTAAACTACGGTGTTGCTAACTGAAATAAAGTTTGTGTATGCAACTAATCTTATTGTACATTTACAGCCATAAATACTATGTATTTATCGTGATACAGCCAAAAATGGGATATTTACCATATTTACTGTTTGTATCCCGTTTTTACTGTTAATGATAATATTAGTGACCAAGACAGTTTAAAAACTTATAAACGTGTCACTGTATTAGAAACTAACTGCTAAATTAAATACAAAATAACATCACACTGATATTCTTCTAAGAGGCAAAGGAGATCATTAAGCATAATATATATTTTGCAAGTATGGATATCAAACAAACCGCAAGCGCGCCAACTACACGTGATCTACCCACACCTACAGCGAACTTCTACAGAGTTGTGATTTGTTAAACTCTCGGCGAGGAGGACATTTCACACCCGTAGTTTTAGTCGTGGACTGAACTTAAGTCGGACTTGACACGCCTACTTTCCACCCCATTAGACATATTGACAGCTACAGTTTGTTTATAATTTGACATAAACGCCCACTTTTCAAGAGTTTTGTAGTACAAGAATCTTTTGGCGCTCGAATGAAGCTGACAGGGGGGCGCTGTTGGTAAACCTTTAGTTAATTGTTTTGTAAAAAATATTGAGAAAAGAAAGAGATGGCTGCGTTAGTTCCGATGTTTGCCCGCGCCAGAAGATCCTTGAAACCGTGAAACTTACGTTATGGCTGATATATATATACCTACTGAAATTCAAGTTAATCGACGTGTGTAAAATTGTTTTCTTTTTATAGCCAAAGCAAGATGAATTTTGAGGAATATGTCGATTATGTATACGATACGCCATACAATTATTTATCGTGACCCGATGCCGACAACCCGTTAGAATGTTACAACAATAAACAGTTCCAAAAACACTTTCGATTTCAGAAGGAAACCGTACAAAAATTGGAAAGCCATGAGAGAGGTCTTTGCCCAGCAGAGGGACATAGAGGGCTGATAGGGAAGATACTGTAGAAGAAAACACTGTTCGTTTTTGGTTCCAACGTTTTCGTTCTGGAAATTTTGACCTACAGCCCGTGGACGGTCATCGATAAAAACTATTTTCCATCGCCTTTAATTTCGAAGCCAGCTAGTCTGTAGTCGGGATTATTAATAAACTATTATTAATATTGCGAGCACTTGTATTATCCGTGGTAAATATATATTAAGCACGGTTTCTTTTTCAAATCGGTAGGTATTTGGAAATGTTCATTATCGTGGGATTGTTTGAATTAGTAATTAAGATCGCGTAAATAATAAATTATAGTCGTGACAAATAGTCGTAATATGGAGTATCGTACACATAAAAGATAATACAAGCTACGTGATATTTCTAAAGCATGAGAAAACTAACGAACCATTTTGAATCTCAGACATTAAAAATGGTGCGAATGGTGCTTATGAGCGAGCATGCCCATACTCGTGTTGTTTTGTTTATACCTACGATACCACCAAGTCGCTCTTATCATCTATCTATACTTAAAAAATTCAAAGTCCTGACTGACTGACTGATATATCAACGCACAGCCCAAACCACTGGACCTAGAGACATGAAATTTGGAGGGTGTATTCTTTATGAAAAGTATGTATCCACTAAGAAAGGGTTTTTTGAAATTCCACCCCCAAGAGGGTGAAATGGGGTGTTGAATTTTCTGTGAAACTTTTTATTCTCGGAATCGATTGATTTAGAAATTGGTGTACACACTCTTTAATTAAAATTATGAGACAATTATGTATCACAATTTTTCAAAATTATCCCCCAACAGAGTCAAATAGGGCTTCGAAACTCACGTAGACAGGCCATGGCGCACAGTGTTGGGGGCATTTACCAATTAGTAAGTAGGAGGAATATTTCTGAGGTAGTCGTGTCTGTAAATATATGTGAAAACCCGATTTTCGCGTTGGCTCGTGATACGCGACATTGATATTAAATATTATGTAAAAGTATTATGTCTATATAGATTCCTAATGAATCATTTGATTGTCGTCACCGGTGTCCAATCTCAAACCAGGTTATCAATATTTCACATATGTAATGTAATTAATATTACAATGAACAAGTTATAAGTAAGTACATGTAAGAAAAACGCAAGTGTGTCTGTATAGCTCAAATAAAATGAAATACTTACATTAACTATTATTTATTACCTATTCAACTTTAAAAGTAAAAACTTATAAATCTTACATAACTATTATAAATGCTAAAGTTTGAATGGATAGATGTTTGTTACTCAATCGCCAGAACGGCTGAACAGATCTGGATGAAACTTGGTACAGAGATAGATTATAGTCTAGTATAGGACATAGGTAACTTATTATCTCAGAAGTAAGATCCCGTTGGCATTTCCCGACCGACCTCCACGAAGCCGCGGGCATAAACTAGTTGCCAATAAAGCGATAGTAGGGGGTGACTTACCCGTGTTACTACCAATCCTACTACCTGTAATAATACGGGTAATCCCATTGCCTTTGCGGTACTATCGCAGTTGTTTAGATCTTAAATAGAAAGAGAAAGAAAAAAATACAAATTTGATGCAACCAAGTTGGATGTAGCGCTCGCCGGCCGCTGTAGTGGCCAGTTTCTGTTATATTGCAATAATAAAATAATCAAATCGAATTCTTATTCGCTGTTGCGTTAGGAGTTTAGCCGGCTGATCGTAGGTTTTTTTTTCAAATGATATGGGTAAGGATAGGTGTAAGCTAGGGCATCCCCATCAAATGAGTTACGTTATGTTAGAACTGGGACCAAAACGCGCTTAAAACATGAGCAGGCGGCTTGTTACTATTAAACGGAGGAAGAGAAAGGCCGATATGAAACACACCATTAAGTTGGGTGAACAAATCCAAAGAAATTCAAGGCTATTCGGTTCACCGTCCAACTGAATTCTTCCCTCAACTCTGGACGACCGGAACCTTCTAATAGAGCGAACTGGCGAAGAAAAGCTCGAAGCTTACTGAGCTCTTTTATCACCGCTGGGTTGAAGAGACCACCATGTACCCGCGACGGATTAGAGGCAGCAGGGTACAATTTATTAAACATTGCCACGCGACCACAGTCATTCATCCTTGGCAATCATCCCTGGCAAAAATGGAATAATAACGGTAGTGACGTAGCCACTTCGGATGCCTTATTTCTTCAACAAACCATGTAGCTTGTCAGCTTTCAATAATCGCGGACGAAAGTCATGGGCAACAGCTAGTATGTTTATAATAGTGTGATGTTCATATTTATATTTTTACTCTCTCGTTGGTCAACTAGTTATAAGCGCAACTGCATGGTGTGAGGTTATGGGTTCGATTCCCAGGCCATGCAGTGTTGTTGGGTTTTACTAACCTAGAGACTGGATCCAGTCTAACGTAGTCCTACGTGAATGAAAATTAAAAATTTCCTTTGCTTGTCAATAAATGTGTAATTTAGATAATTTTGTTATTTGTTATACGTGATACTACTTTTAAATAAAATAAAAACCAGTTGGCTTGTATAATAATAGTTTAATTTATTTTTTCGGCCTCGTCCCTTGTAACCTCGCTGAATCGAAGTAGCTGGGCGGCACTTCGAAAACGTTCGAGTTTTGCCTTTTGGTATGCTTCCTCTGCTGCCTTCACCAGCCACTTTTGCTCCTCCATTTTCAGCAGATGTAACTGGTGCTTGGGCTCGCTGGGTTAGGCGAGCCCAAGCACATGTTTTCGCTGATGGGCTGCCCGACAACGTGGTATTTTGATGGAGCTTGTACTTGCAGACAAGTTTCTGTACGCACGACTTTTCACAAGCCGAAAAGAAAATTCTTGATACCATTATTTTAAGTGAAAATCTTATAAATGAACTACGAAAAAATAAATATTTATTTTCAAGTAAATCCGTTTTAAGGTTTTAAGTTTCTTTGACAAATGATGTCAACCAAGAGCATTCGGTAGAACATCAATTTATGATAACTTTAGCATTGTGACGTATTTTAATATAACATTTTTAGCATACAAAGCAGCTTGCAACCTTCATGCAACATACTTTTTTGGGTTTGAAATGGACAGCATGTTTTTGAGGTAGATTAAGGTGAGTACTCATATGAGCATTTCCACGTATACATTGGTTGATAAATTAAGGAATGATATAATGCAAGGTTGCGGTTGAAAAGAAGATGTAAAGACAAAAAATTAAAAGAATATGTTTGGATGGCTTGGTCATGTTGAGAGGACGAGTAAAAGGCGACTAACAAAACCCGAAAGAGAACACCCCAGAAGGACAAACTTTATTAGTATTGTTCTTCAACAAGGTCAGGTGGCAGTGACCAGACTCTTCGTTGACATGTTGGTCTTGCAAGTCGCGTGTGCTGCAATTTATCTTGATGAGTTATATTAAAAAAAACACTGACCGAATTAGGAGAAGAAACGACTAGCGCGACCCCTCAGTCCACGCACCTCATTCCATGTTGTACGATTTGCCCGCGCTCGTGTTTTTGCTCGATGAAAGCAAATCAAAATCAAGTTTTAACAAAGTGTCAAGTGGCTCGATGTCTTGTTACAAATAGTCTGTCCTCACCTTATGAACATCATTGAGTGGGTGTTGCTGATGCCGTGGTGGGCGTTCTTCACCTGTTGCCATGACAACAAATGTCGACTTAAGTTCAAAAATGGACCTAAGTCGGCTTCTGGAATACGGGTGTGAGTGTCTGATAGCATCAAAGTTAAGACGTCCCGGAACTGTATTCGGTTTGTTATGGCCAGTTAATATGAAGTTACTCTGTTAATTGTAATTTTGATAAAAATCAGTGTATCGTATCCAGTGTGTTTTAATTGCACGAAAACCATCTTCTGCCCACTTGATGTCCGAATCTAATGGAATAAATACTGCTGATTGTAATATTCATAATCTAGCGCATAACCCGTAAGCATCTCACTCTCACACTTATTCACACCATTTTCCAAGAAGCTTTCCCCACCACCTAATTAAAACGGCAACAACTAACAAACTTCTAAGATTACTTGACGAGAACTACGTAAATCATCGCGTTTGCAAACCGAGCACATTAACCTGTAGACGTGACGGCGGCGCTCGCATTAGGTCTCAAACAACGTGTGCTTGTAATTACCATTTTAATAACTAAACGTTTGCTGGCTGTTAATGTGACGTCTCACGGTCTACACTCTGCAGACTGCAGAGCTCACGGTAATTAACGTACGTCCTTTTTAGGGTCACAGACGATGCGCTATGCATCAAGCGATACCCACGTTTATAAGTCAAACCATTTATTTTAACTTTTCGCTCATAAAAAAGGTACAAGAGCATTGAAAACATATATATTAACAACGACAAAATTTTGACGTTCATATAAAGAAATACCGTCGATTCTTAGTTGGCCATTCGTGAAGGTAATTTTGAATGGAGAAGAATGAGCAAGAAACTTGGTATGCTCCAAACAAATTCTTTCATTCATTTTCTCAATAGTCGCAACACGCATTTCGCTTCAAAGTGTAACTCGTGGCCAAGCGCTTCGGTATTACTCACATTTTAGTAAAAGCAATTCTGCAATTTGAATTCGTTGACGTGTATTTGCCAGTTTGATGTTTTGATTATTCTCTTATGTGCATTCTGCTGTATAGTGATGTGTTAATTTCGCGCTTTTAGGTGTAATGTGTGTATTTATTTTAGTTCAGTTTGCTTTATAAGCGTTTTGATGAGGTTTCGTGGAATTTGCTCTGCGTTTAGTTTCTATTTTGCAGTTAAGGTGAGTAAACTTTTAGGATACGTTTTTTTTTTGTTGTTTACGCTAGAACTATAATACATTTTCCCTCTTGTTAATTCTGCATGGCACATATTTCAGACAAGTGGCGCGCGCGTCACTTGTTCCCTTTGTGTGACTGCCGTCGCGTTGCAAGTAGCTTCATGATGAGTCGTAGCACATCATCATCATTTCAGCCGAAAGACGTCCACTGCTGGACTTAAGCCTCCCCCAAGTCGTAGCACGCTCTAAGCAATTTCATTATTTTGTTTTGTCCGCACTTGTAGTCGCAAATCGTCAAGCAGATAAAGGTAATCTTTGTAACAAAGTATTATTCTCTGTGGATTTTCTTATACTGCAGACCTGTATCGTCGAACAAGGCTTTAATAGCCACAATGTTTCATTTAAACTTGTCACTGATAACGTAGTGAATGACGGACAAATAGAAAAAGCCACAGTTTTAAATGTCCAATGAATAAATAATGTGCAAACTATTATTTAACGTCACTGTTAATTTATTTTTAGTGCTTTTGCAAATACCTGACTGAACATTGTTTTATAGTTGTTGAGAATTTAGTTTAATATTATTTTAATTTATATTAGTGTGTACCCAGTTGTGGCTGATTTCTGACTAAAATAATGCTGATGATGATACGTCAAAGTGCAGCGAGGCGCAAACTGATGCCGTGAACTCAGCACTTGATTTTAGACCCCCAGAAACGACTTTTTTGCCCATTTTAGAAACAAAAAAAACAGCTGCACTCAAGGCATGCCATTTGTGCGTCAATTTCCTTTTTATGCTGTGTGGCTTAGATAATTACAAAAATAATATGTTTTTACATTGTAAATATTTAATTATAAATAATTGAGACTATGTTTGCAGTTACCGTAACAAGGACTTCTTTTGTTTCCCAAACATGACTTATATTCATTCATTGTCACAGTAATTCGTCGATCCAAAACAGTCGTTAAACATGTCGTTTAATGTTCTCATTCGTGTATATTTGTGATGTACCTCCTCGACGAGTATATAAACGAAACAAGGCGTTTTACATCTTGTCTTACAAGTACTTAATTGTTTCCTGTTTTGTCACCTTCCTTCATTAAGGAGGAGCTACACGGATTTTATGGCGCTCGAGTGACGTTGTTTGGTAAACATTGAAGAAATGTCACAATAGCCAGTGGCGTCTAAGGAATGGGAAAAATGTGTATCGTCTGGCGGCAGACGACATTGTTGCCATAGGCAGAAAAATCTGGATGAGGCTGGCACAAAAACATTAAGATTAACACAAAAAAAATATAGACCTATACTGAACATTAGATGAATTGATGATGTATGAAAATCAGCAATATTGACCACGCGCCAAAACAATCCTTCAATGTCTTAAGGGTGGTTATCCTGGGCTGCGGGACTGTTTGCAAGAGATACCGTGGCCTTGGAACACGAAGGGCAAAGAAGGAACATGGATGGGTTTTAGTTAGTACAAGTGTGACACTCCCTTCCGCTCCGCCCAGAGTGGGGGGAGGGCGTCATTTGATGATTTCCCATCCGAAAAAAAAAGCCTGTTTTACCACCGTAGTTCATTGCCATAATCCAAAAGTAAAATGTATCGTCCAAATTTTTTTCGTGTATCTATAATCCTTTGCCTTACAAGGAACAAAATTCCAACCGTGAACTAGTAAAAAGTAACTCAAAAACTCGCCAGCCTGGCCCATTATGTACATGGCCCATTAACCAATGGGCAGGGCTGTCAGTATTAATCAACAAGCATCATTTAACCTGCCTTTATCCATCAACATTTTTATCTTTATGGGGTCTATGCACGACATCCCATGATCAAAACCAGACTTTCACTGTGAGGGTTACGACTAATAAAAACATCGTGCGAGAACCGATGTCTCCTAGCAAAAACCAAGACATCGAATACTCTGGGTGACCACCAACCCGCACTGGGCCTGCGTGGTTGTTAACGGTCCACGCTCTCTCTCTCCCAGAGTGGAAGCCTGTGTCCCAGCTTTATAGGATTATTTTGCAAAATAAAATAGCTTATCCCACTTCTCATATATTTTACCCAACCATACAAAATTACACGCCTTCGGCATCCAATAATGAATACCCAAAATCCTCTTATCAAGAAGTTATCGTACCACAGATAATCGTATCGAAGAAAGCAAATCAAAAAGCAATCTAAGAAAATGAAATAAACAGACAAAAATACGAGAAATTTTCCCAAAACACATCGAAGTCACATACGCAGGATTATTGTCGCGAAAAACGTCTGTCGCGTTTCCAAATCGCGTTACCACGGTAATTTGTCGTAAAACGAATTTTATGAGGCCGAATCCGGCCGTGTGACATTACAACTGAATATATCCTATATTCACTATTCCTGAGGTGAGCTCCACGATTTCTGGGAATCGGTTATTGTTACTGAACGTTTTAAATTACTTTGATATTAGAAATGCTTCATTTTTGGTAATTTCACAAAATACAGCATGTATTACAAAGGTGTGGTCTTATTTAAGGGTGTGGTAAATACCATAAAACTGGACTACTTTCTCCGTGGGAATTTTACATTTGGGTCTAGTAGGGTTTAGGTTTTGTATGGGAAAGGTGATCACGTTTGCGTGATTACGATGTTGGTCCCATGGAGAAATTGTCCAGGTCTTCACCACACCCTTAAAATATATACTAGCAGTGATAGCCTAGTGGTATGTATGACCTTCGGACTGCCAAGTCATAGGTCACAAGTTCGTACTCAATACACGCACCTCTGATTATTCGGATTTATGTGCATATTGTATAATTATCTCGTTTCGGTGTAGGAACCCATCGTGAGGAAACCAGCATGCCTGAGAGATATTTCTCGAAGGTATGTAAAGCCATGTCAGAGGCCCATGGGTGGTACAAAAAACTCTGACACCAGGTTAAGCACCTAACCACACTGACATCATAAAGAAAGAATATAACTACACTTTTCTAAACCACGCTGACAACAGAAAGGCGCACACTGATATACACGTGTTCGTACGGTAATCCATGAACCCAGTGGCGAGTACACTTGCACACACTGGACATGTGTGCGTGGCCTCTCATTGCATTGAGCTGATCTTCTGTACCTATCTATTTCACGTTACATTAGTCTTATGTTCCTAGGAACGTCTTTTCCTCTGAATGTAAACGGTATTTTTGGAAACAAGTGTTTGTTTACCTCGTATTGGTGCGATAGAATGTAAACTGCGCCGGTATCTAGGTAAAGTCGTGTGTCTAAGTTGTCCTCTGAACATAGTTCTATTTTCTCAGAATTGTTTCCTGCACAAGAGCTTTATCTAAAACAAGAATTTGTGTGGTATACCACAACTAAAAAACTCTACTACTGAAAAATCACGCTCTAATTAAAATCGGGCTTTACAAGGTAAAACCGACTCCTATCGTTGAAGTCGGTTAAAATGTAGCCTATATAACTCGGGTCATAATAACGAATCGATTGACAGATTTATTCATCAAAATTGGATGAATAGTTTAGGCGCTACAGATAAACATACGTAAATACACACATAGACTTATTAAATCAAAACCCTTCCTTTTTACTCCGCCGTAGTCCGGTAATAACAATAAGTAAAATTGTTAATATGTATTTCGATAATTAACTGCTTACTGTGTTTTACTTATAACGCGTCTTGAAGAAATCATCGGGATCTTTGCTCAACATAAGTTACCATTGTTTTAATTATTTTCCATGTGAACAAACATATCATACAATATTACACACACACACACACACAACACACATTCACTCACACACACGTGACACCACACGCACACACATTTTACATTCACATTCATGTGGGGGTATGAATGTAACTTTGCATAATTCGCTTGCTAACATATACAAAAAAAAAATATTATCCTTCTCAATTACAACTAAACTTAAGTGCTTATCTACATATAGGTTGTACATTCTACTGACATGTTTTACAAAAAATCCACTAAATCATTTTCATCTTCATCTTCTTCCATTATCCAAAAACATAGAAGAAGTACTTTATGAAAATAAATACTCCTACAATTGTGCGCAATGAAGAGACATGAATTTATTTTTGATGTCTCATTCTAGACAAAAATATCACAAAGTTAACAGGGTCCATTTATAACATCGTTTCCACCAGACCACTAACGTTTATTTACGTAAATATTTCTATAGAAGTACTAAGTAATAGGCACTTAAGTTATATTTTCGTCATAACAGCATTTTTTTATACCAACGCTTCAAGAAATTGCTACTATGACAAAACAACGCTAGAATGTTTTATTTCGAAATAATGAAATGTCAAAGTTCAAACCTTCATCATATTATCATTTATCTATGAATGTTATGGGGATTTTCACACTAATACTTTAGTGTAATGTACGAATGTGTGTGTGTCTTTGACAGTCGTTACAGGTAGTCAGTGGCCCGAAAGTCTGATAACCAGTCTTACCTAGGGGTATCCGTACTAACTGGGTTGTGCAGGTCGGATAGGCAGTCGCTCCATCTAAAATACTGGTATTCAGCTGAATCCGGCAACACTGGAAGCCGACCCCAACATAGTTGGGGAAAAACTGGGCAGATGATGATGATGACTTTAGTGTAGTCAGCACAGGAATGAGTCAGACACAACGTTCTACGATACCAAATTCAATAATCTTTATTAATAAGAAAGTGGTTGTAACCACTTTTTTAATTGCCAACAATATAAACAACAAACAATTAGAAACTATGATTTCCATATCAGTAGCTACACGTACTTAGGATAACACATAGTTAATCTCTACCGAAACATAAATTAGATAGGAAGGTAACTGTAGTGTATCCAACTATCCGCTTATTAGATAATTATGATATACCACCGTATCACACACAGAGTAGATGGCTGTCACTAATATCAGCTGTCACACACCGCGATAGAGAGAAATTGCAGGTGTGGCGTAGCTGGGACAAGGGCTTGGTTGCCTTCATGAATATAAGCAGCCTCAAAAGTTCCCATAGCTGGGACACAGGCCCATCACCCGCGTCTAATTCGCATTAGTTGCATGTCGCTTGTCTTCGAATTGTCGGTTTTAGATCACATATAATAAGAAATTTATGAATCGATTTTTTTTTTAAAAACGCATAATCCTATAATCTTAGAAGGTTGCCGGAGAAAATATTCAATTTATATCATTTCCAGTAGCGGTGCGATATAAAATTGTTGCTTCCTCTACTATTAAATTGGTTTATCTGGCTGTCCTCTCACCTTTATCTCCTGGTTGCCACGGCTTATTTGAATTAATTATTTTATTTTTGAATTGTTTATACTATGGACACTTTTAACGTACACATCTTGCTACATCGTTCTTACATAATGTACCATCTCAACATGAATGAGTTAACCAAGGTTTTGTAAAAGTATTCTGATTTAAAAGAGTGTCCATGGAGTTTCTTGCCCGTTCTTCTACATAGAGATCTACGTTAGGGAATGGGCAACTACAGTACTTTCACAGTTTTTGAGCTTTGTGATTGGGACTGTAGCTATATTTCATTGTTGTCTTTGTTTCGACAATTCAAAAGTGCCTGTAACTGGCCTCCTTGAAATAAATGCTTTGATTTTGTTTCGATTTTGTATCTTTAAATAAATAAATAAAATGTGCAGATGAGAGTTTAATTTATAATTACGTGTTTATTTATTGAAACTAAATGAATACGTAAAACAACACGTTACAAAGGCGGACATAATGGCTACCTTAGGACAATGCACAAACATCATCATCATCTGCCTAGCCTTTTCCCAACTATATTGGGGTCGGCTTCCAGTCTAACCGGATGCAGCTGAATACCAGTATTTTACATGGAGCGACTGCCTATCTGACCTCCACAACCCAGTCTATACTGGGTAATACGATACCCCTTGGTAAGACTGGTTGTCAGACTTTTTGGGCCACTGACTGCCTAACGACTGTCAAAGATCTACAAATGACAGCCGGGACCAACGGCTTAACGTGATTTCCGAGGCACGGAGGAAACTCGGTATGTAATGGGCGGTCACCCATCCACAGACCAACCTAGGCAAGCACGGCTTAACCTAAAGATCGACCCGAGCGGCTGTTATTATTTAGCCACGAGCTCCTCAACAAACAAAACACAAACAAAACATAGAATAACATAACAGGACAAGAAAATTTATTTTCAAATAAATACAATTCATACATATATAACAAAAAAAAAAACATTTTTAACATTTTTGTCTGTCTGTCTGTTTGTTCGGTTAATCTCCAAAACAGCGGGCCCGAGTTTGACGGGACTTTTACGACAGATAGCTCATGTTATAAGAAGTAACTTAGGCTACTTTTACTTTAGAAAAAGGATTAGGATTCCGTGCAAAAAAATAAAACCCATGAAACCATAAAAAAAATTGTTAACGAAATTAGATTTAAACAGAGAAATAATATTTTTATAATAATTTCACGTGGACGAAGGTTGCGGGCAACAGCTTGTTAATAAATAAAATACAAGAATAAATACACACACACACACACACACATAAAAGTGAAGAGAGATAAAAATACATAGACGGGGAAAAACTACCACAAGAAATTAATTTTGAGACTGGCAGATTCGTTTCGAAATTAATTTGTGACTTTTTGAGCATGACACGTGAGCTTTTACTTTAAATGTCAAGTTGCCGATAAAGCTCGTCGAAATTTTTCCAAAAATAAGAAATTGTGTAACCAAAAAATTCAAAAGTAATGAGAAAAAGCTTTCTGCTGCGACTTAAATCCAACTTAATTGCAACAAAGCTATCTCAATTCTTTTAGCAGTTCCTGACAAAGCTAGCATAAAGCATGCAAATGAAGTCACTGCTGTAGCTCATAGTAACTAAACCCTCAAGTCTATGTCATCGGCGTCCTGGTCACGTGCGCGCTATTTGCAATCACAGTAAGAAAATGTCCCGCCATGAAATGAAATTTTGTTCTGTATACTGCTGTGTTATTGTACAGTTTTGGTGATAAAATTTAAGTAACAGAAAAGGTAATGTGAAGTTTACATATTAACTGCTAGCTTTAAAATCTTGCTAACCTAAACCTACAGAGTAGCCTACAAAAAGATATATTTCACATAATCAACAGTCGTAATAGCCAGATCTTGGGGATTTGTAACCATGGAGTTTCTTGTCGGTTCTTCTCCATAGGGAACGACCAACCCGAACCGTGCACCTTTTCTCGACGTTTTATAAGTACCCATGTTGGTCTATGTAATTGTTTGTAATTTTTTTATTTTGATTTTTTTCGTGTCGCCAATACTTCCCTGCTAGAACACTAGGAAGTTAAATTTTGACATACTGATTCTCAACTTTATCTGAACCTTTGATTTTAAACAGAATAAAATAACGTCACGCCTGTAATCCCCGAAGAGTTAGGTAGAGGTGTACCTAATACATAGTACACCTGCATTTCACCAGTATTGCACCCTGTAGTCAGGGGCGAGCATATTGCCATCAACCAGGCACAAATCTAGAATTCGTGGTAGAAACTGAGAAATTCCTGATCAAAAAACTCAATAACACTTAGCCCGATCTAGAAATCAAACCCACGAACTCATGCTCAACTGTTCTACTTGTTCACACTAGACCAACGCGGCCATTGATCAGAATAATTGACTGGAAAGTGCACTAATAATAATACTGCATAAGGCTAACGGAGAGTACTGGCTAACGAAGAGTACTTGCATAGATACAACCTTGTAACCAGGATTATCCATCAGCAACTTGCTCTAAAATACAACCCTGTGGAATCGGAAGCGCCGTACTATAAGTATGTGCTCGACCCAGTCCTTGAAAATGGCAGTATCACATTGTACTGGGATCGATCCATCATCACTGACAGGACTATTGCAGCTTAATTGCCAAAAGCCTCGACCTATACCTGAGTAGGCTCTCGTTATAACGACCCCCCCCCCCGACCCCCGACCCCCCGACCCCTTGATCCAGCTGTATACAGCTGGATCAAGGGGTTGATTCAGAAAGCGATACTTCTGGACATGGCTCGTATTGTTAAGAGGTTCCTGTCTCTGGAGCCCTGACCGCACCGGTAGCTTGGACCCTGTTCCCGATACCGGTGAGGTACAATTTTTTTATATTTTTAAATGTTTTTATATTGTTTTTTTCTAAGGAATATTTAAAAATGTAAATTATTTGTAAAAAATTAAATAAAGGAAATAATACTGCATAATACATATAACGATTGAAATGCGCATTTATAACTTACCCATGAGAAGATACAATCAAGGCTGCGATCTTCTGGTGACTGCGCCGCAATTCTTAGAGCCACTCAACCTCACTGTAAAGTAACCAAGGAATACACAAATGATATGTACAGTCAGGAGCACTTTTAAGTATACACTTTTCTCGTGAAATATCGATTTAAATTTTTAAATAAGGTCAGTTTTATACAGGGTGTAAAGGACAGCCCTCCGCAAACTGACATTCAGCTCCTTATTTTAGTTTTGTCAGGATTTATTTTATAGTTTTTTTCGGTTACTATTCCTTTATTTCAATGTAAAACTACATTCTCTGCACGCAGCACTCCCTTTATGTAAATAATACGGCTAAAATCGTAAAACCAAAAATGGATGTTGAAATACTCTATAGAACGACGTGTGACATCAACTGTTCACTTCCTGCCTAGCTACATTCATCAAAGTCGTCGTTGCGCTTGCCATTCGCTATGTGCGTTTTGCCACGCTAACGATACATTGCGTATGACGAAATAAAACAAATCAAATTCCCATAACGTTCCTCAAATAATTTCTTGTACCGGTCATTTCAGTGTGATATACTGAATTCAGCCCATCAGTCTGCGTAGGGCAGTCCCTTACACCCTCTATTAGTATGACTTCCAAAATACTATGCTATCCGAAGCAGGCATGCTGCGATTAGAATAATATATTAAGATTTTTTTTGGCAATATGCGATTGGAAGCATTATGCGATGTTATGTATGGTGGTTTCAAAATGTTGGCATAGTGTTACCGATTACTCGAAAGTACAGAAAAGTAGTCATAGTTCGAAAGTAGGCATCGTGCTACGAAATCGCTCTCAACTGTATTTTGTTACAATCAACTGAGTAAGAGAAAACGTGTATACATATTAGTGCTGGCGTGACTGCAATCATCCCAATATTACCCCGACTTTTTGTAAACTAAACAAGTAAATTGAATCATTCGGTCACTCGTGTAAAATTCAGTCTCTTGGCACTTTATTAATTCGCTATGAATGAATTATTTCGTATTAATATTCCACAGTGATAGTTCAATTTGTAAATCAGGTTACTCCGATTAAACTGTGCTGCGAGGCCATCAGTTTGTAACTGTAAATTATGTATTTCCTATTTACATCAATATGAATGTCATAGCTAATTAACATAATATCACGCCTGTATTAGGCGGATTAGACAGAGGTATAAATATGTATTATGAATAAATTTAATTATGAATAAACTTGGTAAATTGTGGGTTGCAGACCCACAATTTACCAAGTTTATTCTTTACTTGTAACTTTTACCTACCAAATGCCTTATTATTGTGCCTGTGGTTGTATTTTATATTCTGCTCTTATTTTGCAAGACTTCAACCTAATTACGTAAAACAACCTCGTAATACTCCTAACTGTTGACTAATAACCAAAATCGGGGACCAAAATCACCCTCGTTAACAATGTTAAAATCGTCCATTTTCTTTCCTTGCCCAAAAAAATAAGATTTATAAAATCTTTGGTAATTGGCCGTTAGGGCACCCGATCGGGTCCAGCAGGGAATATATTAGAAAAATATATTATGAAAAAGGGACAAGTGCTTTGTTTCAATGGTTCTGTATGTAAAAAAAATATGCCTGTTCTCATTTATATCGTAATGTAACGGATTGTCTTTTCATTGAATAATAATAATTAGATACTTATCTAATTCCATATATTTATTATTTCATATTATATTATATTGTATTATACTTAATCAAATGAATCACTTGGTTTATTTGATTAAGTGTACAACAGCTATGGAATTAGTCCTAAGTTTTTTAATAATAAAAAAAAATAGTATTCTTTTATTAAATTCTATGTAAATATAAATATATACGCTACGAAAACACACTAATTCTTCAATATCTCCACTGACTTCCTACTTTAACAGAGACAGGATTTTATGACTAGCAGACAGATATCGAGGGCTTAATAATAGAGCACCATTATTACCCTTTGAGCACGGAACCCTAAAAAGTGCGTAATTCTTTCGGTTACGAAGCGGCGACTTCCTAATGAAGACGTCGACTGTTTAGCATAATGAGAACTTGTACACGATTAGCTTTTAACGATGATGACTCCGTTCAGATAGAAAAACACCACCACAACAAAATCAAACCTTAATTTTAATGCTACAAAGTTCAAATTACCTTGAAGGTATAATTTAAGATTTTGGCGTCTAATTTGTATGCTAGCGGCGTCCGCAAGCGTCATGGTTGGTAGACAAAATAATGTTTTTCACGAAGATCGTGTAACATAGATTAAAAAGTGAGCTAAGAGGCTCAGAAGTCAATGTGAAATTAAATTTGAATACACATACTTCTTTTACGAGCCCACATTAGTTTATGTAACATTTACGACAAATATCAAGATATTAAAAAAAACCATTGAAAATTGCCAAAAGAAACATTGAAGTGATCGTAGTGTAGCTACGCCCGCACCATTGCTAAGTCTACTACGCTTGCTACGCTTTCGTAGCAAAACCGCTACGCGTTGTGACATTTCATTTTTTTTAACGCGTTTTCCTGTTTTAATTCATTTTTACGATAAAATTTAATGTTATGTCATGTTAGTCATGGTAGTAAATAAAAAGATTGGTGTATACGAACAGGAGATATTACAATTAGTATTTCTCGAAACACGATACGTTCAATATAACTAAAAGTTTAATTCTCGACAATGAAGGCGACGAATGGTTAGAATTCCTCTAATTGATTGTAGTAAACATAAATTACTCAAGTAGATTTCTTAGTACTAAATTAATTTGTTTTTAATCAACCGCAATTCATAGAAATAACAACATAAAACCTAGATTTTCTACTACATTAATTATTTCGAAGTCTATCTTAGTAAAATATTTTAACATTAATCAATTTGAAGCTGCAACCTTGGTAAAATAAAATAATTAATTTCAGTATTCGCTTAGGTCTTAAAATGTTCTCGAAACTGATATTTCGCTCAAGCAGCCAGCAACGGTGATCTTGGCATCGTAAGAAGATTTTTTTTTTTTTCACACACATAGAACATTATCATCACGCCAGTTTTTTCACCAAAGAGGTTGTATTGAGTTGTGTTGGGTGTTATTACAACCACATTACACCTTTAATGTCAAATCTAATGAAAAAAGGACGAGCTTATTGCCATCAAGCGGGCACGAGTCCACCTTTCCGCTACTGGGAAATGCCTAATGGAAAAACAAGAACAATTTGTATCGAGCCCAGAAGCTCAAGCTCCACAGTAGCACTTACGGTCACTAAACCAACGAGGCATTTGCGGCAAACGAAACAAGTAAAAAAGTAAATAAAAAAATCTCTTTCTTACACACTTCCTATTAATATGAATCTTGCAAAGAATTAGCATTTTTTCCTCATGCTTAGATTTTTTTTTAAATTTTTGTTCACTCCTGAGAATAAAATGATTGCGTTTCCTTTTGTCCCAAAGGTTTTGAATTGTTTAGATTTTTTTCTTTTCGTGTCTAAAAACCTCCTTTGCTATGGTAATCGGAGCGGAGAGGGCCCGCTGTAATGAAGCCGTGCTTCTCACTCATTATATCCTGGTACCCCAAGATTTTTTAAGGAAACGTAATGATAAGGAAATCAAGGGAAATCAAGGGATGTAAAGAGGATGGAGGGGGATTTTGCTTTGCATGTGTACAATTATTCTTGTTAGTGGGTTTCTTAGTAGTTTAGTTAAAAATAATAAAATTGAACTGTTTGTAATTTCAAAATGTCACATTTTTACTGAATGCATTTGACGGTACTTACAAAAACAAAAACTTTATTTTAATGTTTTATCTGTCTGTCTGGTTTTCCGGCTAATCTCCGAAACGGCTTTACTGATTTTGACGGGACTTTTACTGGAAGATAGTTGTTATAAGGAATAAGTTAAAAAAAAAAGGCTACTTTTATTTTAGAAAAAAGATGCCAAAAAAATTAAAACCCTTGAAATTATTAATAAAATCGGATCCAAATAGGGATGTAATATTTTATAGAAATTTCACGCGGACCTAGGTCGCCGGGCTGACCTAGTAAATTCCAATAATTTTAAGATAGAAATATATTTAGATGCCGATTAGAGTAGAAAACGACAAGTATAAATGAGAAAAGCCCTTAATTAAAAACAGTAATGAAAATAGGACAATCTACTCTTTAATTATACTCCGTATACATAAGTCCCAAAAACCAACACTTATCTCCCAAATATTCTCCAAGAAAATTCGACCAGCTTCCACACCATATTGTTCCCATATCTGCAGACTGATCATGACCCAAATAGCATCCAGTTACCGTCAGCTGATTCATAACCCCATAGAAAGCCCATGGGCCCCGTCAGCTCCTGTTTCCCATTAACTAGATTTTATCTCTTGCGGTAAAACGGTAGGTTTCCCATCCCGTATCGAGAATTACTATCTAAAGTACCGTCAGGGTTCATAAACATTTTAGCAAGAACAAACAGAGGATGACAAAAGGTTAAGTGATTCTGTTTATGCGGTATTAGTAGTAATTAAGTAGATCTTATGTGGGCAGTTTAACTAAGTTTCTGTTCAATTTATTTTTGATATAAAGTGTGTAAATCCATCAAAAACCATCAGAGATATTAACAAACTAGCTGTTTCCGGCGACCTTCATTCCCGTGAAATTATCATAAAAAAATATTACTTACTTAACTGTTTGGATTAGACTTTGCTAACAATTTCAAAGTTTTTAATTTTTTTGCACGGAACCTTAATTATTTTTCTAAATAAAAGTAATAAATAATCTAAAGCTCGTAAATAAAAGCCTAAGTTAGACCTTATAACATCAGATATCTGCCGTCAAAATCGGTCCGGCCGTTTCAAAGATTAGCCGGAACAAATAGACAGATAGACATCATCATCATTCTCTTGCCCTTGTCCCAATTCACTTGGGGTCAGCGCAGCATGTGAAGACATGCTGCGCCGACCCCAAGTGATTCTTCCATACTTCTCTATTAATCGTCATCTCATCAGACACCTCAGACAAAAATTGAGAAAAAGTGTTATTGTTATATAAGCCGTAATAATTACATATGCATTCAGTAAAAAGCTGTTACTTTGATATTACAAACAGACACTTCAATTTTATTTATTAGAATAGATTCTATACTAGTACTAAAGGTTCTGCCACCCATGCTTCGTATCAAGGTAAGAAACACCTTCCCTATGTACTTATATCGCAAACTATATCGTTCCCTCAGACGCCTAAGGTAGCGATAAAACATCTCACCACATACTAACATAACCGCAAAACTTTTCATTGCAAACTATCGGCCCAACACCCACTAAAAATATCGTGTGGCCTATTTTTTCGTACCCCAAAAAAATCCTTTTTATTTCAGGTAGGGTCAGGACTTATAAATCTTCGGGCCTAAGTTGTAGCGGCCATAAACTCCAGTGGTCGGTCCGATAGCATCAAGATTGCTTTTATCGAATATTGCTCGTACCTAGCGAATGTTTATTTATTTTTATAAAATATATTTATTATATATTTTTGGTGTAACGATGGCGCGTGAGCTTGAATAATGTTTTGTGTTTAGGTTGTAGGGGTTTTTAGGAATTTTGTGGTGTAGATAAATTGGTGGTTATAGTTATTTGTGTTTCGATAAAAAACTAAAATATAATTGTCCTTATCTACACAAAGCGTTCTCACTCAGAAGTTTTCAAAGAGACTTAGGAGAGGTTCATTGTTTCAATTTTATATTAATAATAAAAACCGCAAAAAGTTAACAAATTAATTTATGCATATTTATAAAACACTTAACTTTCTAAAAATGAAAAGAAAAGTATCCTAATTCAAGTTAAAGTAAATAAAACAATAACAAAAACGTCTTCGCAGGGACACAGCGACATCACAGATAAAGGAGCAGTCAAATCACGGAAGAAGTTCAAATGTATCTTTAATTTATACATCTGAAAGAAAGTTAAGAGGCGGGACCACTCCAAAACTCCGGAACTTAAAACGATGCGATACCATTTTATTCGGTGCAAGTGACAAGATTATTTTACACCATAAGATTAGACAGGTAAGTTTCAAGTTCCGGGCTAACATAGTCGCAACGTTTATGGATAAGAAACCATTATTAGACTTTAGACAATCACAAAATATCTTTATTCATGGTTTCCAAAACACGGATCTTGTCTTGAGTTCTTTTAAAAACACAAAGGATGTTTGGTTTGATTAAAATTAGGTATGTGAACAGGTACCGTTGTACCACAGTGAAGTGTTTAAGTTTTTAGTAGCAATATATGCAATATTACTTACTATTTTCAATGGTGCAGTGTAACCAATACAGACAGATTGCTGACTGAACTTTGGCAGATACTGTATTAAAGTACCTAATCTAATAAATCTTAAAATACGCCTCACCTGTAATGATAGGTAAGTGATGATGCGCTCCACGTCTTTACGGGAGTAAAAAATCAAGAAAATGAAATCAAAAAGCGCTAAAATAAAATAAAAAAACTGGCGTCAAAATTAGAAATCTACATGCTGCTTTGAATTTGAGCAGACTCAACATATTTTACGGCCTTACTCATAACTTGAGCCCTCAGCGAAACTTGTTTTCAATTCATCAAAGGCCCCACGGTCACAGTCGAAGAGAGTGCTCCAATATTTCATTCAACACTGTGTGCCGTTCCAAATCGTCCGTCTGACGACTTTCTGTAACTCTGTCCTTTGCTATTTATACTTAGCACGTGTTTCAGGGGTAAAGTGTAATGTAGATTAAGCTTAAAAGATTAGTTAGATGTTTACGTTGATTTTTACTTTTGATCAACTTCTGGTTTTAATAGATAGCTGGGACATACTTTGCAAGCCCAACTATTTTATAGAAAAAAATGTTTATTATATAACTAAAAAGAACACGCACTCCATAAGCAGCTGTACTAGGCCAACGAGACAGTCGTCAGAATATTCTTCTCCTTATTCCGAAATAAATGCAAGTGAGGTGTTAATCAGGCCCCGTACACGGGCTCGCGAATTGCGTCAAGCGACACGCTCGCGCGTTACTTGTATCCATCGCATGAGTATCGCTACTCCGCTGGTCGCGTGTCGCAATGGGGCGTGGTATGCTCCAAATATCTTTTACAAGCTGTCGGTGTCGTTAGACGCGCGTCGCTTGTGCGTGGAGCCCGTGACCAATAGGAAACAGCAGTGCCTACCAGCGCGAGAACGCAACAAAGGAGTAGTACCGATACATTGATACAGTGTGAATCACCAGTTACAGCAGTCGTTAATTCTCGCAGATAACAGTTAACTGGCCACGCTCATGAATCGAAACGCAAATGATCCGTTCCGTGAATTACTGGTTGGTTTTAAAGCTTAACTTGCTTGTTCGAAGTTCAGGAGTCAGAACTGAAAAATATCAGGTTCAATTTACCTGATATTTTATTTTTGCTACAGTTTTATCGCTGTTTGCGTCGCTGGGTCAGACTTTACTGAAAAATTACAGTTGTTGGTCGTTGAACGCGAGCAGATGAAGAAGTGATCTAACAACAATTCTTTAATGACGAGGGAATTTTCTCAACTTGACATTTATTTTCATCGGTCTCATGGATTGATGAAAATTTGAGCAGGAAAGTCATGAAACATTTGCTGCGCAAACGTTTAATCCGCAACGAACATTCTTTCGTTAAACAGAAATTCGGTCGCGAACACAGTCATCTATAAGAATTTGTTGATATTATTTGGATTGACGTACTCACTAAACTGCTTTTTTTTGTTAATTAATGTTTTTTGCATAATTTTCTCGCGCAATAAATGTTTACTCGGAAAATAAAGCAGAAACGAATGCTTCTGGTGAGTAAGATTGATGAACATCATCATTCTTTTTATCCCCATTTAATTAGGGTCCGTGCAGCTGTCACATGCTTTCTAGCCATATCATCCTTAACAGAGCCTACCCATTGTTTCTTTGGTAATTCCCACACACACACACACACATTCATACTCAGAACTTTTACCACGATATTTTCCGATAAGTAACATTGGTGAACGGTCCTTCAATTCAATTTAAAGCAACCCATAACAATACATTTTTTTAAAGTTACGCCAAACGCCAATATTTTATGGTTAGCAATACAAATTACGAGTTAGGTAACTCGATATCGAAAATGCCGCGTCGATTCAATGCTCGATAGTCGGTGATTCGATATTGTGTGATTCGTGAATGTTCGTTGTCGATGTAGTGTTGTTTGCTATTGCGTGAATTTCGAGTTTGGCGAGCGAGTCGTGGTTTGTATTGTTGTTTTTAAAAGTTAGGACTTTTTCGATCATCGGACCTTTTGAGATGAAAAGAACTGTCATGGAATGGAAAATTCAGTTATTCGTGGTTTGCAACGCAAATCAAATCGATGTCATTCTTTTTAATGGAAATTGAGAGAAATAATTGTGGTCATGAAATTAGTTGACTATTATTATTATCAGCCATTAGTGTCCCACTGCTGGGCAAAGGCCTCCCTTCCCTCTTTCCACTTATCCCTATCCAGTGCTGTTGTCATGAAATTAGTTGACTAATGAGCTATTTTTCAAAAGTCAATTATTATTTAATTCAGCATTTTCTGAACGTCGAAATTACTTAAGAGTGCCCAAAACCCTTCACCATTCAATCAAACTAAGTTAAATACATAGAAATATATTAGATTTTACCTTATATCAACATCCTGCCAATCTGGACTTCTTGTTCGTCGTTCCCTCAATACAGAGAATCGCGACCACATATGAAAAGACACCAAGTCATGCGGTCTCCTGCAGTGTGGACCTCTCGCTACAGGCTGCCTTTAACAGCCTTCTTGAACGCGTCTGACCATCTTGCCAGTCCTCTGATTTGCACACGTATACCTTCTACCCGACCCTCTCATTAGCCTTTCCATACAATGCCGCGTATTATGTCTGAAAAAGCTAAGGGCAGGCTCCAGGCACACTGTGGAAAGCCGTTTGGTGATGTTGAGCTCCTCCAGTAATGTAATCATGTGTTCTTATTGTAGTCCATGGCGTACGTAGCAGTCTTCGCCAACACAACATCTCGAAAGCATCGATCTCACTGCGTTCAATGCACCACGTTTTAGCAATATATAAAAAAATATATATATATTTGAAAAAGTATTAAACAAAAAGCATCAAGTATCATAAAGTAAATGCCCTGAAGAGTCCCCATCCTATCTGCTAAGCACGATTTCTCACACTCGATTAATTCTCCCGCACCGCAAGGGAAATAAGCTTCACAATACTTCAGTATTTTTAATTACCATCCACGTGGTTTTAATGAATATGCCACTTTGGGGGCGACGACTGAAAGAGAATGTTCGCAGCAGGCCTCCATGCTTATCGTTAATGCTGTCTCTGATACTTGGGCAAACGTTGGCTCCAATAAAACATTGGTTCATGTATTTGTCAAATGTTTATTTTTATAATCTAGGCCCTACGTTGTTACGAAAATGGAGAAGGTATTAATTTAAATAGTTTTTATTTAAAGCAGACATGAAATAAATTAATAGGATAAAGTTTAGTTTTGTTCACGTGAACCTTGACACTGGCAAAGTAGAGAAAAAGAAACTCAGCGTTGGGTGAAGTTGGGCTGTGGTTGATGGTAAAAGTTAAATGCGACGAGAAAAACTATATTAAGATTTTTTAAGTTAATTTATTAATCTACAAAGCTGTTTGATTTTAATTCATCAGAATATAACTCCACTCTCTCTCTCTCTAGTCTACTCTATAATGTCGGTCTGTTTCCAATTATTGAGAACGTTGAACTTTGAAGTAGCTATTTATTAAAATTACGATTAAAATCTTCAACAATTTGCAGCAGTAAACATTAATATCGAGCACTTTGTCCCATTTCCCACAGCACATTTGATAACATTGCCATCTACAATCCAACATGAAATCTCTTTACAATCAGCATTAGCGTGCATACGGTCGTGTTGGGCCAACGTTTGGAGGGAGAATAAAGGCTGCCATACATTTTGTAGACAAGAACTCTGCGAGTTGAGACTACATAGTAATTACTGTAATATGCGCTGAATGGGAAGACCTCTATTCAGTAAGTTGTGACGGAATGTGATACGTGTTTTCTGCTTGATTGCATTTGCCAGAGCTTTGGTTAAATTGTAGTTACTTTAGTCAGAAGATGGATGCAGAAAGTTTTGTGTTTTCTACTTCTTCTTGCTAATGAGGAGGGCGTGGCTAAAGAATAACAGGAGTACGGGTCGATCTGCAAGGTTAAGCAGCGCTTGCCTAGGTCGGTCCATGGATCGGTGACCATACATCACATACTGACTTTCCTCCATGTTCCGAAAAGCACGTTAAACCGTTGTCATTTGCAGATCTTTGACTGTCTTTACAGGTAGTCAGTGGCCCGAAAGTCTACCAACAAGTCTTACCAAATTGTAGGTATCGTACTACACAATACTAACTGCGTTATGAAGATCAGATAGGCAAAAAAGCTGGTATTCAGTTGCATCCAGTGAAGCCTACCCCAATATAGTTGGGCAAAGGCTAGGCGGATGGTGACTTCTTCTTGCTAATATTTATATTTGTTTTATTAAACATGCACATCCGAAGGCCACCGCAAACTGCAAAACGCAGCGATTTCATAGAGTTACAGAAACTATATTAGTGGTTGCGGTTACAATCGGAATAGCACCTTGATACTCATCATCATTCTCCTGGCCTCATCCCAATGTGAGTCGGGACATCTTCTTTCACACATGTACAGGGTGGTGCCGACAATACGACAATAAATAAGACTACGTATACCTCATGTCTTTCCCAGTCTACATACAAAATTTCAATCGAATATATCCAGTAGTTTAGTCACAGAACATTACTTTTTAATTTTCATTACTTTTTCTATTATTATGATGTAGATTAATAGGCTAGCACCGACGAGTTAACGACCCCTGCATCGGTATACTATTAACACTAAAAACATGTTGCTAACTCGCTACTTCAAAATCATTGCAAAATTCGTTTCTTAAATTGTATATCCGGGTGCGAAATAAAACTAAGGTTAATGAACCAATACTTATAAATGGTGTTCTATTTCGTTAAAAGTTTTATGCCATTTAGTTTGTTTGTTTTCAGCAACACAGAGCTTAATGCGAGTGTTTTTGCCTAACAGTGAAATATTATGTAATACATCATTGATATGTAAAAAAACAGCAGCAGTACACTCTAGAATATGATAAACAAGACGATAAAAACATAAACAACTGCACCAGTCCATCTATAAACCAGTATCACCATTAAACATTTGTCCTAATTTAATTTCCTCGTACTAAAAACGAGCGACCTAACAAGGTTTTAGCAAACTTTACTGCACAAAAACTACCTTCAATTTATTGAACACTAGTGCTTTAATAGTTTTTATTGAATCTAGAACAAAAGCTTTGGTACGAGTAGTTGTACCTATGGGCAAAATTCGTGATATGAAAACTCATTGGGAAATAAAATAATCGTAAAGTATTGTATAACACAGTAACTGGGTTGTGAAGTTCAGATAGGCAGTCGCTCCACGTAAAATACTGGTATTCAGCTCTGCATCCAGTTAGATCAGAAACCGACCCCAACATTCTTAGTTGGGAAAAGGCTAGGCAGATAAGAGAAATTAAAAGCCAAAAAGATAAGGGAATACATAAGTGAAAAAACATTGTAGGAATGTCAATGAAATATTCAAATTCCAGTATTGAAGTGCCATTATATCGAAATTAGTTTACTCGCCACGTTTTGGGTCAGTAAACAATTTGCCCAATGAAGGCTACCATGACTATATTGTGACACAAATATAGAATTTGTATAATCTCTGGACCATCTTGTAATAAATGAACGAGCCCAGAATTAGTAAAGATCCATCATTATTGTTCGTTAAATCGCAACTACTCGTACATATTTCAGTCCGGTTTCCTACAAGCGTGATTTTGCGATACCTGGCTGCGAAACTATCAAAATTTGTTCCATTCGATTCTCAGTTGGAAGAAGATTATAAAGTTCAAAGTTCTAACGCGTATCATCAGGTGGCACCAACCCTAGCAAGACATTCTAAGTTACTAACTCCTTGCTACTTTCTTAAGTATTTCCCGCACCCGAAGCGGAATCAAATTTAGCAATTTAGTACAGTAGATCGATCATAGTGGCAAAGAAAGTTCGGCTTCGTCTCGGTGATTGATTGTGTGTACATGTAATTTCTTAGTTTAATAGTGGGTATTTTGTTGGTACTCTCTATGGTGTAAAGGAAAATACTTTGTCAGGTGCTCGTTCTATCAAAGTAGGCGACAGTTTGGCTGGACGAACGACAATAGGATGAGACATGGCAGATTTAATACAGTTAGTCCTTCCTATGGTGGCTCAATTCAGGAAAATAGAGTGAGGAAACAGATATGTCTAAGAATTGGCAATTCGAAGACATGTGATGGTAATCAAACCCATTGGCCCGTGTGGTTGATATGGCCACTAGCTTTCAAAGAAAGAATATAATAGGCTAATTATGCTTCTGTACCAATCTAAGGCGATTCTCTTAAAAACAATACTGATTCTACGACCGAATACACAAATGAAACTCGCTGTTGTACATCATATCGTCCCTTTCTTTTTAAGGTGCAATTATGTTACGGAAAGACATTTGTGTCTTTAAGTTAAGTTTGATTTCGTTCTCAGGGAGTCTTTGTAAACTACAGCAATTGATGTGTTCAAAATTAAATCAGATGAGCTCTCAAGAACGATGCCGTCGTAAAATAGAGATCTGTATTATTTTATCATAACATAAAAAAATAGCACCATCTTATAAAACTTCGATTTCAAGATGGCGGTCCCAATAGGCTCAGCAGATTTAATTATTTGTGCCCATTCAACAATTGTGTTAAGCCCCCTTACTTTAATAATTCCAGTTTGTTCTAGAACATTCCGGGCTAAGGACTTTTGTCGTTTCCCGATCCAATTAAGGAAACTGAAATAATATTTCGGCAGTTATTGAAATTCTCTTCCAAAATATTTCGGACCGTTTAGTTTTGATAGGAAAACAGAATGACCGTTATAAATAACTTAATTTTTTTCTGCTAGCACTACTTGCCTTTTATACAAGGTTTAACATAATAAACGCACAACCTCTTGTGTGGTGACTCAGAACGTGATAATGGACAACTTTTGTTGTGTGACTTTTGGATATTTTTAACATTTTTTAGTCTTACCATACATGATGATCAGCTGATCGCGTCAATTCGTATAGAATGATTTACCAATATTTTTTGAGTGATCGAATTCTTAGAACTCGTAGAACAAAAGTTGTTTAGTGTTATGTATAGTTTTTGTTTGTTTGTATAGTTTGTATGTTTTGTTTTGTATAGTTTTTGTTTATTATAGTGTATCTTCCATCATTAACATGGCTTTGACCGAAAATATATTTTCATATTTTCCGTCTACCAGCGTTCGCCCGCGGCTTCGCTCACGTTAATTTAGAATTTGACAATCAATTCGGGTTGTACTTTGCTTTTATATTCAGTCATGATTCGAAAGTCACGTGGCGCCATCTATTATCATAAGATCGTCATTCTTGTTTTCCTCTGGAACAGTATCTTTTTCGAGATGAATGGTACCCTTTGTCCGTTTCTGTACACGTGACAACGTATATGGAAAGTTTCAAGATGATCGGTTCAGCGGTTTGGGCCTGAAAAGGTAACAAACAAACAAAATTACTTTCGCATTTATAATATTGGTTAGGATTACTCGCCTAATGTTAGTGGCAACGGGCATAAGCACTACATTGAATCACGAGTTAAAAAACAGATTGCCAGTGTGGAGCCCCACCTGCAGGATATGCTCCACCTCCTGTCCTGTACAACCACTTGCACATATCAAGATTTAATCGAAGCAAATGTTAGAGCTGTGCAGGTGGCTACACAATTTGAGTTCCTCGACACATAAAGAAGAAGAAGACGGGCTTAAACACGCAAATGCACTTCACATAAATAATGTGACACTCTCTAATACCACAAGGGTGAATGTTCAATGACCACAAAGTCTGGGCAATGCCACCAACATTCTTCAAAGTTTGTCCCCAGCACAAACCCGTCTGTAATATAATTTCACTGACTTATTTGTCCAACAAAGCTTCATACACACGGCATATTTTATACGCAGTGACATATATGAGAAACTAAATGGTTTTCTTCGAAAACATTCAACAACTTTCTAATTCCAAAGAAGTTTCAAATAACTAAATTTTTGAACTTCAAAATGTCTTCAGACAAGCGGGTAAACTAGCATAAAATATGGAAACCGAATAGAAAAGTTCTTACTCTGTATATTAATAAAAACGTTTTTGAAGTTGTTGTAGATTTATAGTTTCAAATCATAAATTCATTATTTCGGTTCGTTTTTGTAATGTCAATGAACTTTATTTTTAGTAAGTACTTAAATATTCTAAGAAGATAATAGAATAATAGATCTATTTTAGTGTAGAAAACCGGGATTAAATAACATATAAGCCAGGCTTGGGTTGTTTAAAATCTATTTGATGGCTGTATTTACATAAACTGGTAATATAAGATCGCTACTCTAATAATAAGATATAATACGTAAGTTCACAACATTTGGTTATATTAAAGTGAATAATACTTTCATATAAATTTATTAAGCCTACAAGACATATTAAATTGCCCATATATTTTGTCGTCGAGCGACTTTTTTAGTAATAAGTATTATATAAACGCGACAGTGAAAAAAAAACTCTTTGTCTGTGTTCAGTGGGTTTTATTACAGCTCAATTACTGTCTTAGTATTTATCTGGAAAAGAACATTATTAGAACCTAAGATTATACTAAATACCTAAACAGCTTTATTTAAATTATGTGTGGTTTGATTAGCAGTCAACCACTGCCTACCCTCTCTAATTTTAAGTTCGTTGAGTCATCTAAAGAGTCTGAATCCACACGCACCGCTGTTTCCACAGAATAAGCAATATTATATAAGAGCTGATAACAATTTTATCTATACTAATATTGTAAAGAGGTATAATTTGTTTGTAAGTTTGTATGTAGGGGGTAATCTTCGGAATTACTGATCCGATTCCGAAAATTCTTTCACTAACGGGAAGCTACATTATTCCCGAGTGCTACATTTAAACCGTTCCCGTGGTTTTATTACCGTACATAACGGGATCCAAGCCGCGAGCAAAAGCCAGTGCACAATAAATTATATTATGTCCATCCACCCTGTTTGTATTGGAAAATCTGCACTCATAGTTAAAAGCTCACTATAATTATCCTATCCTATCCTTTGTCCTATTAATTTGACATTCAATCGAATATTTAATTTTACATTTTGTTATAATTATTTTTTTTTTAATAATATAATATATAATTTATTTTGACTTTAATTTATTCTGTGTCGGTATTTAATTTATTTTTGACTTTTTTTTTTAATTTAATGTATAAATGTTTCTTATTTAATGCAATGTAATGCTGATATTTAGGTTTTAGCTATAATTTATGTGTTTGTATTTGTATTTTTGTCTAATTTTGGTTTTTATATGGGTCTTGGACCTGAAATAAATGGAATTTATTTATTTATTTATTATGTACGTGTATGAATTTTCTACAGTTAAATCATAAAATATCGAACTCATTCCAAAGTTGCAACTTCACAATCTATTTGAATTTAACCGAAAAAACATCACCGATCTTCCTCCGCAGACTACAAACGAATTTAACAAGATAAAATTGTACCAAACTTGGTTCTGATAACGAGGGTCTTGGAAATTTTAGCATTTCCCTTATCTACTGCGATAGATAAGTGCGGGCTGCGGCTGTTACGGGCTTATATTTAGAGTAAAGCCTTGCTCAGAGAGAGAGAGAAGCTGGAAAGAATTTGTGAGACGCGTATTAAATTTTGATTGAAACATTTGCTTTATTACCCTTAATAACTCATATTTTTCTCTTTTGAAGTTTATATTCCTACAATTAAAGTTAAAAAGAGAAATAGGGTCGATCAATTACTAAATTAGTAGTTTTAATTCTCCTACCGTCATTTGCCTCAACAAATTATTGGAAGGCAAATATAGAATCTATGTTTGAATTGTTTACAAAACTTTCCTACAAAATTGGTACATAAAGAACAGACTGTTTTTTTCTAAATAATAGATTAACAGGTTCTAACGAATTATTTAAATTACAAAACATTTAAATATTGGTAAAATCCAAATCTATTTCGATTAAAAAACTTGCAAACCTTTCTCTAACTAATTTTAATAGGTGTGAACAAAAGCAATATGCAACACTTGACCACTCAAGTAAACTGTTTACCTCTGAACCCGACTTTATCACACCGATTCGTAGTTTATTAAATATAAATTAAAAGTGTTCCCGGCGTTTTAATCTTTTGCTCGCCTCTTTACCAGCACTCTACAGATAATTCGTAAAAATAATAAAAAGAAAACTTATTCTTGAATATTGTTTTATTGTTTAACCATATTATTTTCAAGTCAAAAGGTTTGTGTACCTTGCTGCAGGGTAAGCTTGTTTTATGTTTCACTTGAGTCCATTAACAATTTCAAAACATTAGTATGTGAATACAACTAAAAAACAATTGTCTTAAGTGAAAATCTATGATTAGTCTTTAAAAAAAGAATTAAGAACTAATTTCATAGAAGTGACGGATCTACGCGGTTAACGTAACGCGGTTAGCCCAGACATGGGTGACCATTTTCTTGTAAAAAGTTAATTAGGAAAGTGATCTATGAAATTGCTTAGCCGCTTTAAGCTCGAGGATGGGTGGCCAACTTCTTCACGTTCACAGGATATTTAGCGAGGCAATCCAATAACTTCTAGAAAAAAGTAAAAGAAAACTTAGCGACAACATCTCTAATTTCAATCAAAATTCGACTTTACAACAACGTCCCAGAGTCTTTAATTATTTGCAGCTGCCCCCCAGGTCCTATCTATTCAACTGGAAGCCATTGGAGTTTTATAAATTTCTAGATACATCTATTGGAAAGTTCGTGGGACACTTCAAACGACTTCGGCAAGTCGTAACTACAAACTTAAGTGATAAAATAAAATGCATGTTTTAAACATACCTTTCCAGATAGCTGTTTAGAACATGGCCAGCTGAGAGCAAGAACCTTCCACACATTTAAAAAAATAAAGTAAATACGTCACGCCGGTAATCCTTGTAACATTAGAAAGAGGTGTATATAATAATATTACTCCCTCAATTTGCCAGTTATATTTAAATCCGTCGTTGTAAAAAGTGGCGAGAAGATGTCATCGACCGAGTACAAATCCAGACTTCGAGAATTCCTAATAGAGAAGCCCACTAGAACTTTGGCCAACCCTGGAATCGAACCCAGTATCTTCGCACAGCAGCAGCTTATCACTGGTATATTTTTCACATCTCTAAACGTCCAAAGCATGATGAAGAAAGATGATAAAACTAGCATGGACGACATTAACTGACGCAAACGCACCATCCTGAGCCTTTCAAAAATATTCTTCAACATTACTATAGCAGGTACAAAATACAAGTTCAAAATTCATGTACAATGTTTTAACCTCTTACACGTTATGTACGATAAGCGGTAATGACTGTATACGGCAATCATAATAAAGTACTTTTTTTTTAGTATAATTGCATTTAACCAGTATACAATGAAACATCGTTTGAATGGTTAAAAAAAAACTAAAAGTAAGTATAAAACTATTAAAAAAAACCTGCTTACAAAAAGTGAAAACCGGCTGGGGATCGAACTTGCGAACCATGGTTATTATTTATGAAATCTTACAGTATTTTATTTATTTTTTAATAAATACAAAAAGAGAACATCTAAGCTAAGGCTCGAACTTACGAACCACTGTTCACAGGGCGGTCGCTGACACCCGCCGGGCTACTTACTTCAGTGATAAATAGCTGTTCTATTCTAATGCATGTCATGACAGTTGACAGCTGTCAAACAGTTGCGGAATATTGACATAATGCAATATTGTTTAGCCCCCTAAGTTGTTAGCGTGATAATATATAGCCTATGTCCTTCTCCAGGTTGAAATTTATCTGCTTGTCAAATTCCATGACGATTCGATCAGCCGTTTAGTCGTGAAAGGGTAGCAAACATACAAACAAACAGAGTTACTTTCGCATTTATAATACTAGTATGGAAGTATGGATTAGTGTGAGGCCAGAATATAAGGTATCCTGATACCGACTGTTATTCATATCTGTTAAGCCGTTTCAGCGTAATTGGGTTAAAACCATATTTGAGTTATTTGATCATCCCACGGGAACTCTGCATTAGAATATAAGAATATAAACTGTCTTGATACAAAATTTCATCCAAATCCATTAAGCCGTGTGAGCGTAAAGGAATAACAAACATACACATATTTCGCCTTTATAATATTAGTGTGATTACAACTCTTTATAAATTACTAGCCGACTCACTACGATCAACACGCTATCTTTACACAAAATTGCATTAGAAGATCTTGCTTTCCAAAATCCACTCATTCTAATAGGTACATCAAAGACATTTTTATCTTCATCTATCTAACACCTACTCATTGAGACCATTTGAATGTACCCAAACACGCTATATCTGCTGTGACTTGCTTAGGGGTTGCGAATGCCGCAGACCACTTGATGCCGCAGCATTAGTTCAAGGTCACTATGTCTTGGAAATACCACCGAAGTAATAGTACACCTAATTTCAAATCAATGGAACCTGTCATGACCTGTCAAGTAGCAAATGCGTTGATGATCTCCAAACGCCTGAAGAAATCGTAATTAATTCGCAAATAACCATCTTAATCACGTTAGCTTTAAAACAGAAAAACCGAAACAAAATCGCACCATTTATTTGGGAGCTACGATGCCACAGACAGACACACAGGTCAGGGACACCCCTCTTTTACGTCAGGGGTTAAAAACAAAATTCCATGAGCGGTTATTTACAATAGCAATGCATCAGTCCAAACTGCACACAAAAAGTTGCGGTTTAAATCGAGGAGTATCCAATATGACGTAGAAAAATATTTTAAGAAAACTTATCTACTGTAAGTAGACTAAAATTGTCAACCCGCACTAAGCAAGCATCACGATCTAAACCCATCCTTCGTACACGAGAAACGTTTGCCCTGCACCACTACAGAGAACGGTATATTCTAAACCTAAAATCTCTTTGCATCATCATCATCATCTGCCTAGCCTTTTCCCAACTATACTGGAGTCGGCTTCCAGTCTAACCGGATGCAGCTGAATACCAGTATTTTACATGGAGCGACTGCCTATCTGACCTAAAATCCCTTTGAAAAATGAAACAAATCACCGCCCAGTTCAATTCGCGTGCTCACCGATTTACAATTGTCAAAGTAACAGCAACTGACGCGGAATGATAGCATTGCGAATATCAACGTCACACCACGGGCACACTGCGACAATTTAACAATCTTTTTTGGACAAAAAACGAAATGTTAAACCTACTGGTAGGAGTACAATTGATACGCCAAAGCGTGGTACAGATTTATATTGTGTAACTTTTTTTAGAAGCGCATTTGGAGGTCACGGACGCATTTTTTTTAAGACAAACATAAAGACGGAGAACTAGATTGTACCGTATCTTCAGTCTAAACAGATAAGGTATGCGCTTCGGTAAATTCATGTTTCATATCATAGTTGTTAAATTTTGTGATTCAGAAAAAGTACTCCAGTAAATGTACCTCCACGGAAGTAACAGATCTATGTTAGATCTCCTCACCGCGTGTTCGTATTTCCGAAGATAGAAGATGATTGCCGGAGCACATACTTTTTCTGGAATATCTAAACCTTCCTCTTCTATCCATCAAAGCCATGTCCCATAGGTTTCAGCGAATGATCAAAAATTTGCGTTGATTTTTTTTCCGCACATTTTTTCAAAGCGACTTTTGTGAAATTCAAGCTATGTGGCCGCCACGTGACCAGGACAAGCCAAACGATTGGCAGCAAAGGGTTTCTAGATCAACTATTGGCACAAAATCCAATAGCTTTTTTACAGCATACATCACTGTATCTCGTCGCTCGAAAGTTGAAAGATCCAATTATTCTCTAACATAAAGTTGCTAGGTCTTTGGCAAGTGTAGTTACAATTTCCTATTATTAACTTTACAAGTTCTTTCAGGCATTCTTAGTGAAATTTTACTTTGTAGCTGTCTGGAATCATTAACTCACATCTAGCACAAGTATGACCATTTACGATTTTTATATCTTTGACGAGGCTATATTTTTCTACATTAATATTATTCTGAATTTTAGCAATTCAACCAAAATTGGACATACAAAAAATAAAAATAAGCATCTCCAATCTTTGGTATTCGAATCACGGAGATAGTAAATTCCCTATATGATAGGCTGTAAATTTTATTATACAAGAATATGTTGATCTGGATACCAACATATGGATGTATGGATTTCTCGTGATGTTTTCTTTAACTGATATCTGATGACAGGTTGTTTGAACAAGCATTGGTTCTCTGACAAAATACTAACTTATTTTTTTAAAGCGAGGTTGCAGTACAGTTTGTAGCTATGAATGCACGAGTGAGGTCGTGCGTTCATAGCCCCCGCAAAAACGCGGCGAGTGTCAGCAGCGAGACGAGCGGAGCCCCGCGCGGTCCGGCGTTTAGACATGCCACAGTGTAGCGTTGTGCAGTTGGTAAATCGTGTTCGATTGTTTTTGGATTATATTTACGTGAAATGGTAGTTAATGGGTATGTCGGCGACGAGACCACATCCAGGGCCCGGGGTCCAAGTAGTGGCGGTACGTAGGAACGTGTATTTTCACTACAGCAGGTCGCGAGTTATAAATGTAAGAATTCTAATTAGATTTAATTCATTATCATTGTGATATGTTCTCTAATTAGCTTTTAAAAGGTTACTTACTTGTTAGTTATTTACAAGACAAGACTGATTAATGATAATTTAATGAGAAAAAATTGAGTTAGTAAATCGATCTCATACAATTACGCAAGTAACTTGAAAATGAGATTTTTAATTAATGGAGATATTTTAACGAAATTAGTTTCAAATGGTAGGTTTATGTTCAAAACCGAAAATACAAAAAGATTCATGAACTTCTTTAGTTTTGAAAATATTATAAAAATTGAAAAGTACAAATTCATCTAACTGACGAAGTAAACAGATTTTTTCAGGAAAATACTGCCTTGTACGCACTAAGTAGAAACATAATTTTATTTCCTACCCATTGACAACCATTTCACGAAAATATAATCCAGATACACTCGAACACGATTTAGCAACTGTATTACGCTACGCTGTGGCATACCAAACGCCCACCGCACGGGGTTACGTTATTAATAAAGCGTAAAAGTGGGGGGGGATTTTTGCGGAGCAAACGATGTACGTCCAACCTCAATCACGTCTAGGTGGGCACTGACGAATGGCAGCGACTGCCCAGCGAGCGAAAAAATGCCTAAATTTTGATTGTTTTTTCTTCTTGGAGAAAAATAATAAAGAATTTATAAAATATGTTTTCGACATTTACTTTAAAATAAAAAGCTCTATCTATTGATATAACTTTCATATAAGTTCATGATGAAATCTCTTAGCAGTACACGTTTGAAATTGTGATTTAGTGTCATGTTTGATATTTTTTTTTATCAAGCCATTCATTCTAATTCGCGTTTCTATCTACGCGATTTACTTGAGGGTATGTTTAATTTTTATATAATGATTTTTATTTATTAACTAACTCATATTTAATAAGATTTTCATACGTTCAAAAATCTTAAAAAGTACTGCAACCTCGCCTTAACCTAGCTATACACATAGTGTCAAAGACAATATGTATCACCTGGCAAGCGATATATAATTTTTCAAATGTATATTATAGTATAGGTAATTATATTTTCTACATTTTCTTATTTTTAGTTGGAATGTTGTGAATCCCACCAAGCAAGCCACACTGGGCTTACAATTACTCAGTAGTGGGAAAAATTTAAGGCTGATTAAGTATAATTAATGCTACAATGTAATTTTAGCCGGCCTAATAACTCCAACCTGATACTACAGCAAGGTTCATTTTACTGTTTCCCATATTTAAAC
Source organism: Noctua janthe (assembly GCA_910589295.1). Taxonomy (NCBI): domain Eukaryota; kingdom Metazoa; phylum Arthropoda; class Insecta; order Lepidoptera; family Noctuidae; genus Noctua; species Noctua janthe. The sequence goes on along the minus strand of OU342556.1, from coordinate 1,026,366 downwards.
GAACAAGGAGATAAAATATAGCATAGTATAATCACTCTATTGGTCACCCTTTAACGGGACACAGGATTCCTCCCTGTGAGAAGGAGTGGTTCTTAATCCACCCACAGCAGGTTGGCGAACGTCACATATCTGTGAGTTTTCATTCCAAGCCGTGCCAGTATCCCACGATACTTTTCCTCACCATTTTGAGAGCAGTAGTGGTAAAATGGAGCCCGCTTACGACCCCATACACGTAAGTCTTGCTCATTATCACTGAGCCTTGTTGCTACCAGGAGACATAATAATAATATATCTTAATTACCAACTCCTAAACTTGAACCTATATACACTTTGAAGCAAACGCGACAGTCTTCCATATCTTACTTGGGTAACTTCTCAATCAAATTGTAAAACTGAGTGGAAGTTGTGCGGAATTTTTAACTAACGCTACAAGCTGGCGGAACGCTCCGAATCAAGTTTTAGTGAGATTTAAAACTTTTCTGTCGCTTTAAACGATGTTTTCAGAGAGTTTAAAAAGGTACTGTGTGTCTTTGAGTACTGAGTCAGATGTGAAAATTGTGAGTTACTTACTTTAATATCTCATTTGTAGGGCTCCGTTCCTCAGTTGGCAAAAACGAAACCCTTGTCCTTGTCCGTCTATCAAGACCCTTTTTCTCAGGAAAGCGTGGAGGTATCAAGCTGAAATTAATATCAAATACTTCTGCTTTACAGTCTGCTACCCCTTGGAGCTGTGAAAATCAAACTTGTTAGTCAACGCGATCATAGGATAATTATAACCGTTTATGTCGCATATTTTGCGATTTCACAAGGGAATCAAAACCTATAGGGTACTTCATTTTGACAATGGCTTACAGCACATGTAAAGGAAAAAGTCTGGAAACCATAAATATTTAGTTTTTATAACAAAATACCTACATGTTTATACAGAACCCTCGGTGCGCGAGTACAACTCGCACTTGGCCGGTTTCTTATAGTAGAAAGAAAATTATTTATTATTTTTAATTTATAAGAAAGTACTCATAGTGATGATCACTCATAATGAGCCTGGTAATTATGATCTTGGCATTAGAATCATTGTCGGTAGTCCAGTGGAAATAGACCTACGACTCAACTGATTTCGTAGTGAGGTCGAGGTTTCGATACAAGAACATTGAACGCATATCAAATGCATATATTATTCTTTATATTTTGTTTTCAAATCAAATCAAATCAAATCATTTATTTTGCTTGAATATGGGTACACATAAGGATGAAATACAACAAATATAGCTCAGGACCATATCCTACCCTAACAGGTGTGCAAAACTAGTACATATTATAATTAAAATTAAAATTTAATAAATTTGGAATGTCAAAAATGAAAACAATTACATTATGACGTCAAAATTTAAGTTAATTACATTTATCATTACATCAATGATTAATTGTTGTTCAAGTGGTCGCAAGCCTGACTACTGAATATAAGGTCCTGGGAGCGATTCCCGGGTCGGGCAAAGTGCTTGTGTTTTCCATCACGAATTTCTCAGTAGCAGATACTTAATTTGGATTTTTGTCCGGCTGAAGGCATAAGGCTCGCCCCTATTACATGGGAGTTAAACAGAATTGGCGAAATGTCGGTGTAATAGGTACACCTCTCCCTAACCCCTCGGTTATTACGTGTATGAGGTCATGTAATTTTGTTTTATATATTTTTTTCTTTCTGACAAGTTCATACTCATACTTACCAGTGTTTGCATTACAGGATAAGCACTTCTCACACCTCCTTGCAACGATCTCTCTAAGCAAACACCGAGCCAACTAAAGCTCTCACAATCCTCATATCAGTTCTATGCGTTTGTTCTAGCTCACATTTGTACTCGTTCGTGTAAATTCCACAATCGATACTGGGACGTTTACTGGACTCGTCTGAAGCCTCAGGCAATGGATGAAATTCTTTAACGCGTTCCCAAGTGTATAGGTATGTTCTTTAAGAGATAGGTTTTAATTGTTTTTATTTCGAAGCCAGTCTGTTCAGTTCTTTAATTCCCTTTGTTTGTGAAAAAAAAAGCCTGTTTTATACTAAACGTCGGAACATCCATATCCACTAATATTTTAGATGCATAAATAGTGTAGCTGTAGGGATTTCGATTAAAAATACATGAGTAAACCATGACCTCGGTAGGGACATGGAATATTTTTTAACCCGGTAGTACGTTCTCTTGGGATAATTTCCGACCCACACGTGGGCATAGCCACGGGCTATGTTGAGCCTAAGTGGCGTTGTATGAGTAAACTAATGAAACAGATTTTCTAGAAAATTATCTGCACTATAAGTAGATATAAACTTATGTAGAGGATGTAAGGAGCTAATTTTCAAGATTAAAATCTCCCACTTTTAGTAGCGTTTAGTGAACTTGAAGAACAAAATGGTCAGGACATTTGACAGGACAGAAATGACATCTCCTCTGTCGTAGGACATTCAAATAATACAATTCCAATTGAGAAACACCTTATACCTACGTTATTAAACATACGACAATTCACAGTAGTAATCTTAAACCAAAACACCAATCAAGAAACTCATTGGGAACTCAAAGCAGGACGTTTTTAATACTAAAAATAAACAATAGATTATTTATTATGAGAACGTCGAAGCTGAGGGATGAAAAATTAAAGAAACCCGCTTTGTGAAAGACAAATCCTTCAGAGACGGCGTTTGAATTATTCAATTCCTTCGATTAAGGTGGTATGTATTAATTCGGCTCGCGCACTGAATTTGTTAAAGGACTTTTTTGTAGATCTACTGGGCGGTGTTTTGAACGGGTCTGTTAAAATCGAGAAAAGGAGAAAGGTAAACCGTAATTACAAGTTTCGATATAACCTAGTTTTGATGGCACATTTTACCGTTTATGTTGTCTTCAAAAACAGCGTGACCATTTTAAAAAGGTAAACTTCTTTCACGTGTAGATTCCTAAAAGTTTTTTAACTCCAACTGCTAGTTTACCAATGTTATTGTGGTAAAATAGAGCAAACATTTTTATTAACCTTCTGACTACAGACGCGTTGTGACTTCTAACACGCCAAAGTATTTTCTCAGGTTTCCCAGCGTAAACGCAAGTTTTATTCGCCCGTATATTTACATTGAACCCTAAACGTAATGGAAGGGAATCGCTTACATATAATTATTCAAAGTACTCGTTATAACAAGTTAAAACGGTCCACGTATGTATGAGATATCAAATAAATGTCTAATTTGTGTTTAAATTTTCAGTTATGAATACAGAAGGATTAAAGAGTTAAATTAAATTCAATATTCAAACAGATTTAGACGTGAATTAATTTGAATAAATATAATGTCTATTTTGATTAATGTTTTCTACGTGAATTTAACTTGGAGATACTTTGGGGTAGGCATTTATTGGCTCACTGAGCAGTTGCCAATGTTGGCACGTGTTCCCATGCAATATGTGTGTTGGGCACTATTCCAATCACGGGAAAAGGCTAAGATTTTTTGCAGCACTAGGTAGCTAAACATCTAAATAGGTATATTATTTGTTTTCTTAAAAATAATTTCGACCCTACTGGTCGGAAGTGATTAGATACTAATACAACATTTTTTTTTTTTTTTTTCCGGATGGGAAATCATCAAATGACACCCCCCACTCTGGGCGGAGCGGAGGGGATTGTCAGACTTGTACTGACTAAAACCCATCCATGTTCCTTCTTTGCCCTTTATGTTCCAGGGCCACGGTATCTCTTTCGAACAGTCCCGCAGCCCTGGCAGGCATCGGCCCATGCGGACCCCTACTTGATTGCTGACATCTCTTTGAGGCGCGCGTGGAACACGAACGCGCCGTCGACACGGTCTGTCGTCATAAGACGGTCGGACGCCACCACGTGACCCCCGACGCCCAGGGCGTCTCCCGCGGCGGCTGGGACGTGAGGTTCTTTCCCTCTCACGTCCTGCCACTTCCTTCACTAGCATGACTGCTTCGCAGAAGGAGCTGACGGCTTCCCATTCCCTCTCGCTCCGGACCATGGCTTGAACCAAGGCCGGACGCGAGAGATCGCCGCCGCCAATCCCCGCTATGAGGACACGGCGGTGCTCCGCCCAAGCGGGGCAGACCTCCACGGTGTGTTCCACCGTGTCCTCCGGACGATCCTCGCAGTGGAAACACCCGGGCGTTTCCTTCCGCCCGATTCGGTGCAGGAACCTGCCGAAACAACCGTGTCCGGTAAGGACCTGCGTCAGGCGGTAGGTGAGGGCGCCGTGGCGCCTCTCTAGCCACTCCTCAAAGAGGGGACTTATCGCCACTATGGTGGCGTGCCCTAGACGTATCAACCTTGGATTCTAGATATTCATTGTGGCATACAACTAAATAAATACAGTAGGCCACACGTCACTATTAACACTTTGACCTGGCTTAGCATAGCTCAGAATTTTCATAGAAGGCCAGCTTACACTAGTTTTGTTACCACTGGCTTACGGCTGACAGTAGCTATAGAGATTTTATGCTGCCAATTCCTTGGCAAACTCTTTCAGAAAAAAAAAAACTCGTCACCAACGTCTGTTCTTGACAATTTAAAAGTTAAAACCCAGATTTAACGACCCAGTTACTTAACTCCAGAATGCATTCAAAACTTTTCAAATACAAAAATAAAGAACAATCTGAAAAATAAAATTGTAATACAAACTCACTGTAACAACATTTTATGGCGTACTTACACTTTTTGGAGTAAACTAGTTTTGTTCAACAACTTTGTTCATGAATACTGTTTACGTTTTGTACATGACATGTCGTAGGAATGTTATTAAATAAACAACAGTTAAAACCGACGTTTACTGAGGTTTTTTTAATGTTGTTGCTTTACTTTGAGAGTTTTATCTTTTTCCTGTTTAACTGGTATACTCAACCTCGTTATTTGTTTAAACCTTACTAAGATTAAAACCGTTTATTTCATTCGATAACGATGGTGTTAAAGTCGAAAATTCATTTGATTGTCATGTACAGACAGCGTCAGTAACTGCTAACCCCTCAAGCTTTAACATTTTAAAGCTTGAGGGGTTTGCACTTACTGATGCCCACTGACGGTCGATCACTTTTCAACCATTACTCAGGGCATATGGTGAAACTTGGTCGGCCGACAGTGAAATCGGTTTTACATATTATACTATTGAAAAGATAATATCAATTCTGTTGAACACTGTTGAATCGTTTTGAGAGCGTTTTATGCGAGTAGCCTTCTGGGCGTTTTATGATGAACAGGTGTCATTCAAGTGTAACCTCGTAATGTTATTACGAGTTTTACTCATTCCGTTTTGTTATCATAATTTTGGTTTTATTTAGCTCTCAACGAGAGCTGTTTCCTGAGTAAAAAAATATGATTCTATTTAGTCCGTCAGTTAGATTATCTAAAAATATTCGATAAGTATTTTTTGCTTTATCAAATCAGTAAAAATTGATGAAGATAAAACGCATCAAAGATCATGAGTAGGCGGGGCTTGTGGCGTCACTTTCCGATAAAATGTGTAAGTACCGAAAACGAAATATGACGTCACAGGAGTTTTCGACGGACTGTGTTTTCATTTTTTGTGTACGTGCAAAAAGTAAAATACGTGTTTAATATTTTCGGAAATCTATCTGTCGGACTCATAAGATTTTTTGGTCATCTACCCTATTGTGACAGTGTCACCAACGTCTTTTACTCAACTACATAATAATAATCGACTTTTTTTAGAACTAAAACCTACTTCATAAACAGTTCCTCATATTTACCCCTAGAAAAAAAAAACTCCGTTCCCTCGCAAACCCCACTGTCCCTCATTAGCAAAAGTTTGTGTGAGAGAGAGCAAAAATTTCCTCATAAACTTATGATTTCACGAACAAACAGGCCAAATTGCCTTGAGAGATGCGCCGAGAAAAAATAGTCGTCTCATTAAGACTTAAGAAGTTCGGAGCCTGCACTTTGAAAATGTTCCAAATCAAGAGTTTTTTTCGCTTAAAGTTTGTCACTGAACGTGTTTATAGCAGAAGCGTTGTGCTTGCTACAGAGTATTTTGAATAAAAAGTTGTAGAATCATCATCATCTGCCTCGCCTTTTTCCAACTATGTTGGGATCGGCTTCCAGTCTAACCGGATGCAGCGGAATACCAGTATTTTACATGGAGTGACTCCTATCTGACTGCCACAACCCAGTTAGTACTGGGTAATACATTCCACACCTGAAGTGCCAAGTATTGAAAGCGTAAGACAGTGGTCATTGTAATGTCACCGAACACCATTTTACTGATCCAGCAAACCGAAAGCAGTATGTTTTGTAGTTTTTATAATATAGAGCAGTCATGTAAAATGCCCAAACAATTATTTAGCAAAGCCGTAGGTACGCAAACACGCAGTTTGGATGTGGAATTACGGACATCAGCCCGACATCATCTTCCTGAACTTGCCACATGTTATTTGGGGTCGGCGCAATACGTTTTCTTCTTCCATTCTCCCCTGTCAGATATCACGGCATCATTTAGTTTTTTTTCTTGCATATCAATCCCCTCACATTCCATCTATCTTCCGGCATACTTTACAATATTTAGCGAAGCAGCCAGTACACTTCATACATTTACTGGAGACACTAGAAAAAATGGATATATCATGGTATAATAATATACTTCGCCTGGTATTCTCTTCCCACGATGGCCCAAGACTACGTCACGATTAGTGTTACCATTGATTGTCCTTTTCAGTAAATTTAGGGACTTTCTCATTTAGTGAATGAAAATAAAATAAATTACTAACTAGCTTAACTATTTAGTAACTCTATTCAAAATTTTAATTAACTTAAAACTAAATAGATGAATCACATTCATCTATTTAGTTTTAAGTTAATTAAAATTTTGAATTATTAGTTCATTATTGTTTTGTTACGTTAAAAAATGCATTTTGCTCGGGTAATCCAATCACACACCGTGGCAACACATCCAATTGACAAAAGAAAAGGTTTTTTTCCTTTTCCAAAGAAGAGATGTTAGCAAATGCGTGGCTTCAATATTGTAAACGGAAAACATCTATAAAAACTGGTATGAGCCTTACTACCTATTTATCTAAGCGTTGTAAATTCCATATTATAAGTCATAGTTGTGCGAATTCGGCTGTATGCCCGAACATAATCTTATCTAACTAGTTTTTGACTTATTTCAGTCAAGGCGAGTTAATTTGTTAGAACTTAGTTAGTAACTTAGTTGGAACGAGGACCTATCTACGAGTAAGGGAACTAAATAAAACAATAATTTGCAATCAATTGAAAAAGATGCAAAGTAAAAAAATACAAAAAGTATCAAATATGTCCATATATTCAAAATGATAAAAATTGAGTACCCATTGTATTTTTTTAATCTTTTTCCCCACTAAAAAAGTTTGAGAACCGCATCGCAACTGATGACTTATTCTTGGGCCAATCACGTGACCCAGCTGTCACGGGAAGAGAATACCAGGCGAAGTATATTATTGTACCATGGGATATATGACTATAGAAACGTCACCGACAAACGTCACCGACAGCTCCAAATCCTTTTAAATCCATACCAAAATCCAAAGAGGTCCAACTTTAAAACCGACCCCAACGAACTCAATCACGCCCTAATCTAAAACTATTTACGAAATTCGATCAAAGAAAATAAAGAAAAAAAAATCCTCAGTTTCTCATTCTGAAGAGAGGATGAAACAGAATGCGACAAAGACGCAAACAGAGGACAGCGGAGTGGCGAGGCGGAAACAATCCGACCCGGAATCTATAGTATTCATCACTTTGATGTTTATTTTGTTGTTTATACCGAATTCACTGTTATTAGTGACTCTGTGATACTCGTATTAACATAGGAGGGATTGGATAATGGTGTAAGAAAATTGAGGATGATATCGAAAATTGGTATTGGTGAGCAACTAGAGAATTAGTCGTGCCGTGATAAAAGTATTAGTCCAGGTTCCGTCATTAAAATGTTTAACTAAACGTAAGTATCTCTTTATTTTAATAAAAACTACTTACAGGCACTCTCTAATTTAAATTGTGATTAGACTGTAACTGAATAGAATAGGGACTACATCAAATAAGTCGGGTTCACCTCTGATCCTAACAAAAAAAAAAACACTACACATATCATGATGAGTGCAACGCGTGATCATATATAGGAGTTGTAAACAAACACAGAAATGGCCAATCACAGCCGCTGCTGGAATGTTTCCAACATGCGTCGGTTCAAACAACATCCTGTATAGGCCCCTTGCTCGTTCAACTTGATCAGTAGCTGCTATTCGGAAGACAGTATTGCTTATAAGACGTCCATATTGCTGCGTATTGCCCCATTGATTAGTTTGACATTACTTTTTATTGCCATGAGAGCTATTCTTACTACTTATATGTTAGGAGCTATGATAATATGGTAGCGATATAGTGTTATGTTTATTTCTCGATCACAGAAAAGGAAGTGTTAATATCAGGCGAGGAATATCAAATAGTTTGATACCGGTATCTCCATCATCATAATCTGTCTAGCCTTTTTCTTTTTAACTATGTTGGAGTCGGTTTCCAGTCTTACCGGATTCTTACCGGATGCAGCTAAATACCAGTATTTTACATGGAGCGACTGCCTACCTGACCTCTACAACCCAATTAGTTCTTGGTAATACGGTATCCCTTTGTAAGACTGGTTGTCAGGCTTTGAGGCCCCTGACTACCTGTAATGACTGTCAAAGATCAACAAATGACAGCTGGGACCGTACTTTCCGAGTTACGGAGAAAACTTGGTAAGTAATGCATGGGCAACCATCCACGTACCAACATAGGCAATTATTGATAAACCCGTGCGGCTGTTATTATTTAGCCTACTACCGAGAGATCTGCTAGTTGAAATAATGTCACAAGAAATTAAATACGACGATCTAAGGCCTTCATTATGTTAATGCTTAAAATTTTCTGTATGACCGCTCACAAGTGACTCTACTGTTTCAACAAAAACAAAACAAACGTCAATAAATAACGGTACCTTGTATATATCCTTATATACCTTCTTAAGTAAATACTTACCTTTACCTTTTCTTAGAAACAGAAACAAATCATCATTAACCAATTCTGCCAACATGCCAACCTACATCCTCGAGGTATGTACTTCAACTATAAAAATACAGTAGTTACACATTTATAGACCCACTTCCCTAACACGTCCGAAAAGTTAGCCTTCATTCCCTTCAAGGCTAACCTTTTCAGCTTAATATCTCGTAGATTTTTTTCCACGGTTCCTTTGGGCGTATCGTCAAAGGAATGTTCTCTATTACTTTTTTATAAGGGACCTTGAAAACTTTGTCTGGCTTGTATTCCTTTGAGTTAGGAGTTATGCTAACCCGGCCGGCGGGTGTTCCTCAATGGAGCCGGTCAAACGGCTGTCCCTTAATAAGCCTTTCGTGAATGCACGCATCAAGTTTTAGATCTTTTTCTTTTGTTGGATTACAATGTGTTTGAATATTTTTATTCATGGGATTGTGTAACTTGAATTGATATTAGGTATTTTAAGTGTACCGCCATGGTTGGCACCGCACCGGTAATTGTATAGGACTCTATAAAAGGAAGCTAAAATCATGTTACTGATATGTAAAAAACAAATGTGGTAACTGAGCGCATACGCAAGTCACCTTCAGCTTTGGTGTGTAGAAACCGTAAAAAAAAACATAAAAAATTTAGTTTGTGAACCTAACTATCGCACTGGAGGAACTTGTAAAGATAGATTTGAGATGGAAATCATAAAAATGGTAGTATGTTAGAGAAAAATCACGTAGCTTTCAACAGAAAATGTCCAGATGAATTATATTTGTAAAAAAAAAAACGAAAACAAACAAAAGATTGTAGGGCAGGTCAATAATAATTAGTATTCCATCAATAATGTAAGCGCAAATTCCTTTGAAGCGCGGAACCCAACCAGAACTAATCAATCACCGACATTCCTTATCGTTTCCACTTAAACAAACAGAAAACGAATAGATTTCCTTAAATAAAACGCACGTCTCAACCGGGAAATATTTCATTAACAAAAACGAAAAGTTCCGGAGTTTAAATTATTGCTACCAAGCGGCTAAATGTAAACAACGTTCTAGGTCTCATTGAGTAGTCTCAAGAGCTACGTCCAACACGAGATTATTATTTTTTATTTTTTTTGTTTTTGGCTGAAAAAGGTTTTTAAAACGGTATGGTAATAATGCCTAATATAATATAGGTCATCATCATCATTTACCTGCCCTTATTTTAATGTATTTGAGTTCGGCGCAGCATGTCTTCTTCTTTCATACTTCTCTACTACTCGTCATCTCACCAATCACCTCCTTTCTAGCTATATCATCCTTCATACAGTCAATAGTCAGTTTAGTAATATAATGTAGGTCAACTAAAGCTAATATTGCTTATATTTCATGATGATTGATTGATTTTCAGACAATTACATTGAAAAATTCTTCTTCTGAAAGCTCGAAAGAATTTCTTTTCTTTAACAAAAACTGCCATCGGCCAACTGAACCGGCTATTTTTGCCAGAAAAGCAGAATACAAAAGTCGTAGAAAAACTTCGAAGAATAAAAATAAATAAACTGGTAACGGTTAGGTATGTCTAGAACAGAATTCTCAAAGTATAGTATCGTAAAATCGTAACACACCAAACTGTCTAGACTCGCCACAAATATTTATACACTTTGAACAAATATTTATTTTAGGGTGCTAGAATCTGAGCTGAAAGAGGACACTTTTAGCAATTTTTTATTCATAAAGTAAAAATCCAGAATTTTATGTTATCTCATGATGTTTAATTTAAAACCGGGATTCTTAAAACTTACAAAGAAATAATTTATGAGACGAAAGAGTCATGCAAACCTTTTGAAGGACCAGTTGAACTGATTAGGACAAATTGCGGACGGCTTAGGACACCAGACACTGCATCAGTACAGTAATTGTCAGTGTCCGTTGTCCAGAGCAGCGTCTACAATTTGTCCGTACCGGTTTGATCAAACCTTCTTATTAATATTTCATGAAAATATTTGAACCTGAATTTATTAAGAAACTTCTGTATTATCAAACCTTTGTTGGTACATCTTGCAGTATTGTTTGTGAATCATATCGTGCAGCTAAATCTCAGCTTACATAATGCAGTATCGGCAAAGTTAGCGTTCTGCATCGAGTTTGCATTGCGAGCTCATTGATTTAAAAGAGGACATAGTAAAAGGAAGGCCCATAATGAAATATAATAGATAATTGCATAAGTTCTTTCAAATTAATAGCAAAATGGCATTACATTATTATAAAAAACTGCTTAATAATTTATAAATGTAGAACGTAAATTTTGCGTAACATTTCTGGACCCAATGCTGTGGCATTGTTTTTACTATCGCTTATTTGAGCATTTGCTGCATGCATGTTAACATCCTCTGCAGTGCAGGAATATTTTACCTGAAGTAGAGCTATGTAAATTACCACTGAATTGCGTCTGTGCTACACCTGTAACACTTTTGCAATAACATCTTTTTAGCCGGAAATTTCTATAATACTACTCCATGTACTACCTACTCTGTGACAGCTAGTACAAAATCTTCGCAATTGTTTCTCTTTGGTGTTGCAGTTTCTGTAGCGAGTGACCGCCCGATACTCGAGTTACAATGTTAGAGAAGCTTACAGACCAACTTGTAGTGTTTGGTCACACATGGGAATTTAGTGGTGTTCAATTAAACATACCCAAGAATTGGGGCTGGTACAACAGCGCAGCGGGTACAGCTAGTAGATTTTTGTAGTTTTCGCTACCAACCAGTCTTATTGTCAAGACTTTATTCATCACCCCGAAATAGTTAGGAATGATGCCAGGGCCTCAAGTCTGCTATTACAATTGTGTCAGAATGTTCTATCATTGATTTTATAATTGTTGATTTTGACAAGTTTGGTAATCGACTAATATAATGGCGTCATTATGACTCTCCAATAGTCAACCACTCCATTGAAAGAAATGGCATAGAATTTTAATCTGATAAATAATAAACAATATGTAAAATATATACAAAATGAAATCTAAATGAATAAAGGTTCTTTAGTAGTAGTTTTTAGAAAATCATTTCTACTAACGGGTTTTATAATAATGGCAATATGACAATGTCATTATAACACAATTCTATTACGAGACCATTGACCGACCATGACCAATGACCGACTATTATGAATTTAGCAGATTACAAACTTTTAGCAAAATGACAATGGGATCGAATGACGAATTTATAAAAATAGCAGACTTGGGTGCCTGTTCTTTTCCCAACTATTTTGAGGTCGTCACCAGTCTAACCGGGTGCAGCTGAATACCACTATTTTACATGGTTGTTGTGTTTGCATGTGTTTTACTTTTTACTGGCTACGTCCCGTTTGATAACTTTCCCCATTCGCCAACTAAACAAAACACCACCACAAAAGTGCCGTTTCGTAATTATTTTGATCTGCTTATTGAGTGTAGCCATTCGGCTACATCTCGTTTGGTAACTTTGCCGATTACCTATCGATAACCTGTAATCGAATTATCAACACTGAAATAACAGTCTTTATTTTCGACAAACCCACCAGAATTGTTCCAACTACTGCAACTCCCAAAAGCCAGAAGCAGTGGCGAACAGTAAAAAAGCGCCGAAACAGACAAAAACCTCGTAACGAAAACACAACTCGACGAGTCCGGCATAAAAGATTAAACTGTCTTGGATACAGAAACGAAATTAATTTATAAAAAAAAGGGTAGAAATGAAGAGAGACTACTCGCAATCCTAGGTATCCAACGCCCTTAAAAAAACTTGATAAGACCCTTAACACATAATCTACCCAACGAATTTAAAACATCATTCCGCAATTACAAAATCCGATTTTTCTATCAGTCGAATAAAGTAGAATCTTAAATTGAATCGTGAGCTGATACGGTATCCCTTTGTAAGACTGGTTGTCAGGCTTTGAGGCCCCTGACTACCTGTAATGACTGTCAAAGATCAACAAATGACAGCTGGGACCGTACTTTCCGAGTTACGGAGAAAACTTGGTAAGTAATGCATGGGCAACCATCCACGTACCAACATAGGCAATTATTGCTAAACCCGTGCGGCTGTTATTATTTAGCCTACTACCGAGAGATCTGCTAGTTGAAATAATGTCACAAGAAATTAAATACGACGATCTAAGGCCTTCATTATGTTAATGCTTAAAATTTTCTGTATGACCGCTCACAAGTGACTCTACTGTTTCAACAAAAACAAAACAAACGGTAATAAATAACGGTACCTTGTATATATCCTTATATACCTTCTTAAGTAAATACTTACCTTTACCTTTTCCTAGAAACAGAAACAAATCATCATTAACCAATTCTGCCAACATCAACCTACATCCTAGAGGTATGTACTTCAACTATAAAAATACAGTAGTTACACATTTATAGACCCACTTCCCTAACACGTCCGAAAAGTTAGCCTCCATTCCCTTCAAGGCTAACCTTTTCAGCTTAATATCTCGTAGATTTTTTTCCACGGTTCCTTTGGGCGTATCGTCAAAGGAATGTTCTGTATTACTTTTTTATAAGGGACCTTGAAAACTTTGTCTGGCTTGTATTCCTTTGAGTTAGGAGTTATGCTAACCCGGCCGGCGGGTGTTCCTCAATGGAGCCGGTCAAACGGCTGTCCCTTAATAAGCCTTTCGTGAATGCACGCATCAAGTTTTAGATCTTTTTCTTTTGTTGGATTACAATGTGTTTGAATATTTTTATTCATGGGATTGTGTAACTTGAATTGATATGAGGTATTTTAAGTGTGCCGCCATGGTAGGCACCGCACCGGTAATTGTTTAGGACTCTATACAAGGAAGCTAAAATCATGTTACTGATATGTAAAAAACAAATGTGGTAACTGAGCGCATACGCAAGTCACCTTCAGCTTTGGTGTGTAGAAACCGTAAAAAAAAACATAAAAAATTTAGTTTGTGAACCTAACTATCGCACTGGAGGAACTTGTAAAGATAGATTTGAGATGGAAATCATAAAAATGGTAGTATGTTAGAGAAAAATCACGTAGCTTTCAACAGAAAATGTCCAGATGAATTATATTTGTAAAAAAAAAAACGAAAACAAACAAAAGATTGTAGGGCAGGTCAATAATAATTAGTATTCCATCAATAATGTAAGCGCAAATTCCTTTGAAGCGCGGAACCCAACCAGAACTAATCAATCACCGACATTCCTTACCGTTTCCACTTAAACAAACAGAAAACGAATAGATTTCCTTAAATAAAACGCACGTCTCAACCCGGAAATATTTCATTAACAAAAACGAAAAGTTCCGGAGTTTAAATTATTGCTACCAAGCGGCTAAATGTAAACAACGTTCTAGGTCTCACTGAGTAGTTTTAAGAGGTACGTCCAACACGACATTATTTTTTTTTTTTTTTTTTTGTTTTTGGCTGAAAAAGGTTTTTAAAACGGTAAGGTGCCTAATATAATATAGGTCATCATCATCATTTACCTGCCCTTATTTTAATGTATTTGAGTTCGGCGCAACATGTCTTCTTCTTTCATACTTCTCTATTACTCGTCATCTCACCAATCACCTCCTTTCTAGCTATATCATCCTTCATACAGTCAATATTCAGTTTAGTAATATAATGTAGGTCAACTAAAGTTAATATTGCTTATATTGCATGATGATTGATTGATTTTCAAACAATTACATTGAAAAATTCTTCTTCTGAAAGCTCGAAAGAATTTCTTTTCTTTAACAAAAACTGCCATCGGCCAACTGAACCGGCTATTTTTGCCAGAAAGGCAGAATACAAAAGTCGTAGAAAAACTTCGAAGAATAAAAATAAATAAACTGGTAACGGTTAGGTATGTCTAGAACAGAATTCTCAAAGTATAGTATCGTAAAATCGTAACACACCAAACTGTCTAGACTCGCCACAAATATTTATACACTTTGAACAAATATTTATTTTAGGGTGCTAGAATCTGAGCTGAAAGAGGACACTTTTAGCAATTTTTTATCCATAAAGTAAAAATCCAGAATTTTATGTTATCTCATGATGTTTAATTTAAAACCGGGATTTTTCTTAAAACTTACAAAGAAATAATTTATGAGACGAAAGAGTCATGCAAATCTTTTTAAGGACCAGTTGAACTGATTAGGACAAATTGCGGACGGCTTAGGACACCAGACACTGCATCGGTACAGTAATTGTCAGTGTCCGTTGTCCAGAGCCGCGTCTACAATTTGTCCGTACCGGTTTGATCAAACCTTCTTATTAATATTTCATGAAAATATTTGAACCTGAATTTATTAAGAAACTTCTGTATTATCAAACCTTTGTTGGTACATCTTGCAGTATTGTTTGTGAATCATATCGTGCAGCTAAATCTCAGCTTACATAATGCAGTATCGGCAAAGTTAGCGTTCTGCATCGAGTTTGCATTGCGAGCTCATTGATTTAAAAGAGGACATAGTAAAAGGAAGGCCCATAATGAAATATAATAGATAATTGCATAAGTTCTTTCAAATTAATAGCAAAATGGCATTACATTATTATAAAAAACTGCTTAACAATTTATAAATGTAGAACGTAAATTTTGCGTAACATTTCTGGACCCAATGCTGTGGCATTGTTTTTACTATCGCTTATTTGAGCATTTGCTGCATGCATGTTAACATCCTCTGCAGTGCAGGAATATTTTACCTGAAGTAGAGCTATGTAAATTACCACTGAATTGCGTCTGTGCTACACCTGTAACACTTTTGCAATAACATCTTTTTAGCCGGAAATTTCTATAATACTACTCCATGTACTACCTACTCTGTGACAGCTAGTACAAAATCTTCGCAATGTCCGGCATAAAAGATTAAACTGTCTTGGATACAGAAACGAAATTAATTTATAAAAAAAAGGGTAGAAATGAAGAGAGACTACTCGCAATCCTAGGTATCCAACGCCCTTAAAAAAACTTGATAAGACCCTTAACACATAATCTACCCAACGAATTTAAAACATCATTCCGCAATTACAAAATCCGATTTTTCTATCAGTCGAATAAAGTAGAATCTTAAATTGAATCGTGAGCTGGTTGTAGGAACACGATTCATCGTTTAGTCTGTATCGATATTTACTCGGATAGCGGAATCGAGTTATCGGCGTCCATTCTCATGGAATCTGGAAGTAGGTCCTTGTTTGTGGGACTTTTAATGTCATCGGTTATATTTTAGTAACGTAACATCACGCGGTCACGCCTGGTATCTCCGAAGGATTAGTCAAAGTTGTAGATACCTAATTATGTTTAAGTGCCATATAATAGGAGGTGAATATACCGGGTGTAAACAGACCCTTCACATATCCGTCAACCAAGCATTCTGTACATCAAACTAAGTAACTTTACGCAAAAAATATTTTTTTTGGGGTGAAAAATCACGTTTTACGGTAGGACTTGATGGAAAGCACTCATAACATTGTGCTGATGAATGGGTTGAATAGTACGAGGGTCGTGGAGGTGTGTAAAGTAAAAATCTTACATTAAAAACATGTATTTAAAAAAAAAACTTGTGAAAAAGTTGGAACTTTGACCCCCAATATCTCCGTAACTAGAAGGTTCCCAGGTATGGTCTAGAACAAAAAAAAATATCGCAGTGATGGGGAGAACAAGTGCCTTTCGTTTATGTTAAGGGTCTATTTACACCCTTTATAAATTCAGAGTTCGGGATGTTACTGATAAATTCAATAAAGACTTGCTTGACCTGGTAATCATACCCAAGGCCTCATGCACAACAGTAATGCTTGTGACTTTCGGCCCACTGACTACTTAACAACTGTCAAAGATCTACAATATTGACAGCCGGGACCAACGGCTTAACGGGCTTTCTGAAGCGCGGAGGGAACGTGGTGTGTAATGACTGGTCACCCAACCTAGGCAAGCGCGGCTAAACCAAAGGGTCGACCCGAGCGGCTGTTATTATTTGACCACCGATTCCTCACCAGTTCAGATAGCTACTTACATGATAAAAATTTAAATTCGTAGGTAAAATAATCCTGTCAATCTCCTGTTTTTTTGTTACAAATGTTTTTAATTACTTGAAGATTCTTTGGAATAAATGAGTAGCTGAAAATATGTAGTATCAAATACGTTTAAATCATCTTATTCTTCTTAAATCGCAAGTAAAAATTTAATTTGGAGCTTTTATGGTCCAGCATGGGCCATAGTGTAAATAGGCTGACAAAAATCATTACCTATGACATGTCAATGTGTATCCTCCGATCAAAAATATAAATTATTGATGTGAATTAAAGCCTCTGTCCAATATTTACTCCCAGTCATTGATTATTTACTAATTTAATGGATCATTGCGTTAATTGTTTCAATTGGTTTGCGGTCACGAGTAATTTACCTTTGAAATAACGCGGTAATACCAATGTGAACGTTAATAGTATGGAAAAAATATTTAATTTATTTGCTTTTAAATTTTAATGGGCTCAGTACGTAGCCTGTGCCTTTTATTTATTTTAATGTGTGGGTAATTTATATTGCTCCCAGTTATTTTATGAAAACCTGCGAGGTAATTGCGTTACATACCTACTAACAATAGCAATGCCTTTTATTTTGACGGTTCATTAATTGCGTTATTTACGTGGTTGATCTAATGAATTTTTCAAACATACGAAGCAATGGATGGACTTTCTATGAAAATCTGAAAATCAGGTGAACGCATGATCCTGTTGTAGAAACTCTACACGTTTGTAAGGTTGTCATTCCTGTTAGGTTTTATTCGAAATTTGCCCTTGTTATTTTTACAGTAATAGTTATTTCGTCTGCTCAAAACTGTGACAGAAATTGGACGAAAGGCGAACCAAAAAGTAGCAATACAAGACAATTGACAGCCAAACTGCCGAAACTCAAAGCTACCACAGGTTGGTACCTGAATCTATTTTTCATAAAATACCAAATACAAATACTTTTATTTGTTGAACATAGGTAGGTACAGATGTTATAATTATTAATAAACGCTATATCTAACCGTCATCGGTGTACAATTATTATTTTACACACATGCTGATTATAATAAATTATAAAACAGAATAAAATAAAGAAAATTAAAAAAAAGAAATTAATATCATAATCACACATTATTAAATCATTCTAATTCAAATTGTCAACACATTAAAAAAAAAGAAAAAAATACATTCCACTAAAAATAATAAATTCTAGTAAAAATTGCAAACAAACAAAAAAAAATTAAAAAAAGTAATCATAATAATTATGTCAGTTAGGTATTGGTTCACCGTATAATATGTTTTTTCATGTAATATTTTCAGGAAAGCCTTTTTAAAATCGTGTATGTTTTTAATTTCTGTAATTTGTCTAGGGATCTTATTATAGATCCAAGGTGCCATTCCTAATTTTTTTTTTTAAAAAGAGCAGTGCTATCTGGCTTAGCGCATATCTCTCTGTTGCGACGTTTAGATCTCAATGTTTCAAACAGATGCAAGTTGGATTTGACGAATATTGCTGTCTCAAAAATATACAGACAAGGCAATGTTAGGAGTTTCAATTTTTTTAAATATGGAATACAGCTTTCAGTTGGTTTAAGCTTAAACACAGCACGCACACATCTTTTTTGGGCCTTAAACGATATTTCTTCGTCGGTGGATATATTATTGCCAAACGCTATGTAGATGTAACATAGTCCTTGTAAGAAATTAGAACAACGGACTTATTTACCGGACTTATTTAGAGTGCATATGAATTCTGGTTTAGTTTTTTAGAAACAGTTTCTACATGACATTTCCAGTTTAAGTGAGTGTTTAAGTGAATTCTTAAAAATATAGCACAGCTTGTTTCAGCTATTGTTTGATCTGTATAAGTTACGTTTAAATTAAGTTAATACCTATATAATATATATATAAAACCCTAATGTACTTTTAATTGACGATCCCAGCCTTCACTTCTTTTCTTTGACCGCTAAACGTAGCGTCTGCCTAAAAAATATCCAAGTAAAATAACATTGTTAAGAAATTGAAATAAGCTTTTATTTTCAGATCTTACTTAAACACACGTTTCACACAAACTTTACATAATTTTGCATTTAGACACATTTTCCATTACAATTTAAATTATTCAAGTTTATCTTAAAATTCGCTTGGATTTAAGCTGAACGAAATTCTTTGTTTTATCTTTTTGTTTTCTTTTAAAAACACCATTATTCATTCATTTGAAAGTTGAATATAAGGCTGAGATAGAATTTGTAATGATTCGGCGAAAATGTGTCTTAGATTTACGATCATGGTTACAATATTTGAAACAGTTAAACATTTTTTAAGTTTATACAAGTTGCACTGCATAAGTCGTGAAACAAAGGACTTTTTACTCGAAAATCTAAAGTTTTTGGCCGTCTCAACGGAAAAACCTTGATTTTATGGAATTATGAGTGCAGAGTCCACTTGGACATACAAGACAAGTTATGCCTAACGAACCGGCCGCGACTGACCAGTTGTAGAGAATCAAAATAGGCTAAGAATGGTGATTAAAATCCACTCGAGGAAACGTCATGTCCTAGAAAAGTAAATTCGAAGACATGTGACACCCACCAACCCGCACTGGGCCCGCGTGGTGGATTACGTCCCACACCTTCGGCCTGTATCCCAGCAGTAGGACCGTTATTGGTCGATAGTTCTCATAAAAAAACATCCTTTAAAACGTATGCAGTTTGGGATTTAGCCCAAACTGCATACGTTTTAAAGGATGCTTTTTTTCAACGTTCCCATCAGTTTTCAATCATTTCAAAAACAATAACTCTCATTGGACAGCTTTCTACAATTCAGTACACAATCCGACAGCCATCCAGTCAATTCACTGCTGAAAATATTCAGGCTCCCGCGGGGCCTGTAATAGTTTGGCGGCCGCAATATTGCATTACATTCAGAACAAGGATTATAGAAATTATGGATATGTTATTAAAATCACGTACAAATATTTACATACTTACGTAAATTCCCGTGGGATAATTCTGAAACACTCGTGGGCGAAGCCGCGGGTAAAAATAAGTGTACAATGAGTAATTGTTTTGCCAATAAGAAAGAAGGCAGAAGGTATTGTGTATTTTCCTCCTCGTATGCTCCTAACTCGTACTTTTGAGTTTATTTATTTATTAAACACTTCAAGCACAAAGCATACAGGCGGACCTAATGCCATAGAGCTTAACGCATAAAGTTTATAAATCTTTTAGTGTAATTACACCATTGTAACTAACAAACTAACTACTAACTTCATGTGAAAAGTATTAATAAGTATATTTTGATAAACTGCAAATAAGTTTATTTTAAGCAGTAGGTCCACTTAAAACAAACTTATTTGCAGTTTATCAAATACTGAATACTGTTTACACTGCGTATTTTTTGGGGAAATAAACAAAATCAAACTAAAACTAGTATAGCGGTTCCCATATGTGTTCCTCGCAGCCGATACTAGTGGGCAATCCCACAGCGAAATTGAGGGACCCAACGACACAAGTATACAAGTTGACTGTTACACATATAGGGTATGTCTTTTTATGTACAGTTCGCGCATATTCATCCAACAATATATCACTCCCTGATACTTACCAGTCTTCGTTCTACGATCTGCGACATTGACGGTGCCTCAGCTATATTGGAAAAGTTGCTGAGGTCGCGAACGCGTGGTGCATTTCACGCCATATTTGCCACCGAACGTGGGTGACGGGTGCATGCAATTATTCCAAGTGTCAAGTGCTGAGAAATAGGATGCTTCTCAAATATAATTTGTCTTAGGAATTTGACAAACATTTAGACGTTTCAACAAAGCAATTTGGCGTGGATATTTATTGTATTCGGTCATCAAACACAAATATTTTAGTATTTTAAAAGTGGACCATGTGTGGTCATGCACAATCGAATAAACCACAATTCATGCGTGTGTGAACGCGTTATTAGAAATTGGTCAACATTTTGAACGTATGTTTAAGTCACATGTAATAGGGGGCTAGCCTAGAGCCATCAACCGCGCACAAATCCAGACTACGTAGCTGCATCTGAGAAATTCCTGATGAAAAAATCCAGTAACACTTTTCCGGACCTGGAAATCAAACCTAGCGACCAAGACACCTACTTGGGACCACTAGGCTCAACGAGGTACTCTAACTGGCGATAATTATCAGGATGTACAATTATGTACACCTCTGCCTAACCCTTCGAGGATTAGAGGTGGGATGTTATGTTAATGTTGTGTTATTTTTTTTCAACGAAATCTCTAACCTTGAAAAAAATAGCACCTTTAAAACACATGCTACCTCCACCTGATATATTAGCCGCTGCATCCAGCGACGGCAATTATAAACGTAGAGCATAACTCACGGGTCGGGTTAGTTCATTCATTAAGCACACCGTGTACTAATTTATTAGAGGCTTTCTGTCCTAGATAATATCCTTACAAATTGCTATGAACTCTGTGCTGTGCGGTGTTATTAGCGCTGATGTTATTTGTTTTTGCAGGTGGTTTAGTCAGAGTTAGGCCCCGTTCATGGCCGACGACTCGCGACTAGCGACGCGACTTGCAACACGACAGCGATACTCGCGCGCCGTTCTTGTTTTATCTACGTGTATACGCGTGACACACAGACAGTTCGCATGTGGCATCGCGAAGACATTTTAGGCTTGTCTTTAAGGTAAAGGCTTTTCGAGGACTTGAAAAAAAACCACATAAAGCTACACCTAAATTCGCATCAGGTATGATATGCTACGCGTTATAGGTTATAAGTTCGCACCCTAGCAGGCTTCGAGTAATTTATTTTATCTCATTTGCTCCCATTCTTTTTTTTTTTTTTCGTATGGGAAATCATCAAATGACCCCTCCACTCTGGGCGGAGCGGAAGGGAGTGTCAGACTTGTACTGACTAAAACCCATCCATGTTCCTTCTTTGCCCTTTGTGTTCCAGAGCCACGGTATCTCTTTCGAACAGTCCCGCAGCCCTGGCAGGCATCGGCCCTTGTGACATTTGCTCCCTAAAAGGGTGAAAAAACATCATAAACGAAACCAGCATGCCCTAGACTCAAAAAATGGAAGTCATGAAACCTAAAAAAACCGCCCTGGGCCGGCGTGGTGCCTATTTGCCAGCAGTAGAAACATTATGGGCTAATTCTGCTGAAGCTATGATATTAAGCGATAAAACGTAATTGCTTAGACATAGAAGCTAATATCTGTTAACAAGCAAATGAGACTCATGTTACTAATACGCCAACAATTTGCTGGATACTCGATCTGGCAATTATTGTGGCTCCACACTGCGTACGCTTACATTTGGTACAACAGAGCAAATCAACTAAAACTAGTCCCTAATACGTTTTACCTAAATTGAGAGCAAACGGAGATCTACATGTTTTACCCAGTTTATATCTGAAGTATTCTAAGTTAGGAAATTAGGCGTTACTTAGCGGAAACTGGACATTAAATGTTATGCAAAATGTTTAGCTAATTCCGCAAATAGATCTAGACTTCATCTAAAAACAACTGACAGACTTTTGTAGCCATTACTACAGCTGACAGTCGGTCTCGATCCAGATAATCTGACCAATCCTTATTTTTTGCGTGTGGAAATCCTTTTGTCACTTCTGCAAAAATTGCACAAATCGGATTTATCTTATAAACAATATTCATGATTACATAGATCTCTAAAGCACTCGATAAACCAAACGAATATTTCAGACAAAACCTTGCTGCAGCTCCTCAAAGTACAGAACAAAGTCTTCCAAATCCCAGGATTAAATACTTATTCGTCTAATGCAAGTAGAACAAGTCACAAATTAGTGCCTTGTTCGCGGTCACCCAGACAAAGTTTTAATGAAACGTACATTCATTTGGGGACTCCCAATGCATTTGCATGAGAAATGCTCTTATAAATCTAAAGTAAACAAGAGCAGGTAAATTGCACATGTTGAATTTATTGTTGAACTCGTCGCCTTTATAGTGAGTTACTGCTTGCTACTGTTTGTTTTCGTTTGTTATACGTGATAAGTTCATGTAAGTTAGTTATTTTAAAGTTCTCGGGTTCCTGTATTTTCAGCTTTCTGTCCCCAAAGGGTGCCAACTTAAACATATTAAGCTTGTCACGCGTATTATGAGCATGGACATGTGATGCAGAGGAATGAAGAAAATGTTCGGAGGAAAGTGTTGAGTACGAATGTGGATGACTATAAGAGTAGAGGAAGACCAAAGAAACGTTGGATGGACTGTCTGCAGAATGGTATGTCTAGAAAGGAGGTGACTGCTGAGATGATGAGTAATAGAAAAGTATGGAAGAAGAAGACATGCTACGCCGACCCCAAATAAATTAGGATAAGGGCAGGAGAATGATTTTGACCCGGATCAAGTACTTACACGAGTGCTATGAAGTTAACTATGCCTACGTTTTCTGTCTGTCTGCAACAGAGCTGCTTTATAATTATAAACAAGTGTTTGTTGAATACACACACATCTTGTAAAATGTGTGACACATATACTTTACAAGATGTGTGTTAATAAGGAACCAAATATGAATTTTGCATGTTGTGTCGACTAGATTAAACAAGTTGTAAAGACCAGTTATATACAAAACTTGTAGAAAAGTGGCCAAACATGTCAAAAAGGTGAACGACATTGTTAACAATTAAATACATGTATATAAACATCAATCATTTTTTTACTAGTATGTACTAAGGCTTCATTTCGAAGACAAGTATCACAACTTGTTTATAGATGTAAACAAGGAGTAGCTAAGTGTGCGAAAACGTAGTATCACGACTCTCTAGACACACATCACTGCAACCTAATCCAGTGTTAAAACTATTGTAAGCTGAAGTACTAATAGCTGCAGACGTTTGCCGAGTACATGGCACCGTCCGACGCGAGTCCGGTAATATCTGAGCAAATATTGGAACTCCAGCAGATATCAGAATCACTTCTGTTGAGCCGGACACGGTTTTGTTGAAAACGTTCCTGTATTAATTGATAGCTTAGAGTGCATGCTAGCTTTGAGAATTAACAGGCATTGGAGAGAGAACTGTTAATTCTCAAGAGGTATTCTTGTTTGGTGCATTTTGGAGTTCGATGTACCTATTCGCTATCGCTTTTAACTATTGAAACCTTTGTTTGTTCACCTGGAAATATTATTTAAAAAATCATACTGTAAAAATACCGAAACGTTGAGGCTATTGTTCGTTAGTGGAGCGCCGAACTTTGCAAGGTGGTGACTGGAACCAGCTCGATATGATTTGAAGAGGATATGTGACAGGAGGAGCAGCGGTGGCCCAGTGGTGGAGACCCCGACTTACGAGCAGTAAGTCGTGGGTTCGAACCCAGCCAGGCGCATTACATTGTGTAAGTTATTACATCACCACTGCTCTCAAAATGGTGAAGGAAAACATCGTGAGGAAACCGGCACGTCCTAGAACCAAAAATTCGGAGACATGTGAAATCTACCAACCCGCATTGGGCCCGCTTGGTGGATTATAGCCCATTCCCTCTCATAGAGGGAGGCCTGCGTCCCAGCAGTAGGAACATTAATAGGCTGATTATGCTTATGCTTATTCTATGTGACAGGAAGCAATCGCGACTGCTGAGCATGAGGTGCTGGGTTCGATTCCCGGGTCGGGCATATTGTTAATGGGTTTTTCTATAAGGAATAGTAAGCAGCCACGGAGTCTGGATTTGTGCCCGGTTGATGGCAATAATCTCACCCCCTATTACATGGGACTTAAACATATGTGGCGAAACGTGGTTGTACTATTAGGTACACCTCTGCCTAACCCATCGTTAATTACAGGCGTGATGTTATGTTGTATAGGCCCTTGCCTAGTAATAGACTGCTACAGATAAATGTTGTTGATGATTATCAAAACTGTTAACATGGTGTAGATCTTAACAGTACTGATTTGTTGGTTATTTCAGTAAAAAACAGCTTAACATGTTGATCATATTGTAAAAAAAGAAGAAGGCTAAAATTTACTTCCAAGACATTTTTATTTTTTTTTATTTTTAGAGATTCCTTATAGATAGATGTTACTACTCCATCACTGAATTTACTACTGATAAACAGAGGTACTATGACGATTCCGACTTGCCAATGAAACATTTATGATTTTATTTATTGATTAAGTATAAATGTGTTTATTTATCTAAAATTGTAATGACATGTTTACCTAACTGACATATTTTAAATTGACTGTTTTTTTCTTGTTCTTAATGTAATCTATTGACATGCCACCTTATTTGTTAATTTTGTACGCCATAAATTGGCAAAACATAGTGCACATATTCTAGACAATATACTATCTGTTATCTGTAACCATACCTATGTTTAACAAAATAAATGAATGATTGATTGATTGATTGATTGATTGAAGACCTGATTACATTGTTTGTATCAAGTGAAGCTTATATGAGCGTGCTGATGACTACATTTTCATTCAAATTATTTTTTGTTCACCCGCTGTAAACCAGTACCTACCTATAATCGTATTAAAAGCATTTATAATACCTATGTACCTATTTGATAACCACGAAATTAGCTCTACATCATGTCAATTCGTTTTTGAGATAGCCTATGAAACTGTGGTATTCAGATTAATTCGGAACCCTGTTCTCATAAGTGTCTGCAAAAACCGACCCAGCTCTTAGCTCTAAAGAGAAACCACTGGTACTAGCAGTTAGCAGCGTGTAGTGTGTTAACAAATAGTTGACAACTCGACGCGATTCCCCGCCGCACTGCGAGTGCCTAAGTAACGAACTTTACGTCAAGTGAAACGCTTACTATTCGGTGTTAGTGCGATTTTCGACGCTGTTTCTGGCTTTATTTGTTCTAGTTATACAGTTGCAGGGTAGTGCGTTTTTTTGTTACTGTTTTTTAAAGCATCATAGAATAGCGTCCTAAAAAATATTGGCGAGAGAACCGATACTGTTCTGCTCAGTAGGTTCACTTAACTCTGTGTTGCGAGACCGGTGAGCCTACTGTGTAGGGGCAGACGGTGTGTTTCTTTTTTTTGGTTTTTTAATTACTAACATCAGTTATAAGCAAAATTCTTGTTACTAACAACCTTGCCTTGCCTATGGACATTTTTGTCTGAAATAAATGTTTTTTTTTTCTCTTAATTTAAATGAATACGTTATTTCGATACAAAGAGATTGATGATAATAAAGTGAAATGTCCAAGTAAAAGAAGTGACTCCTTAAAGTAAAATGACAATAAAATTGGTCAAAACCAAAGTCATAAAGGCACGACAACGCGAACAAAATGTATTGTGAAATCTGCCGGCACAATGTATCGTGTCAGACTTAGAATTAATTTAGCTATATCACCTTAAGCCTTTTGCCTGTACAGTTAGACTGAAAAATTAAACGTATTTAGAGAAAACTGTACAGTTTCCTTGGAATGGAACTCGGTTTAGCATAAAGGTTTTGTATGCACATTTAAAACTGTCATGCATGTAGCTTTTAGGGCTACCAACAGGATCCCATTTTTCAAAGACATTTCTTCTAATTGTCTCTTATAGTAAACGTCTCGGGCACATTGCTCGCAGAACGGATGGCCGATGGGGCCGAAAAGTTCTTGAATGGCAACCGCGAACCCAAAGACGTTGCGTTGAAAGACCTCCCAGTAGGTGGACCGATGACCTGGTAAAGGTTGCGGGGATCCGCTGGATGCGAGACGCAGGGGACCAATCAATGTGGCGATACTTGGGGGAGCCCTATGTCCAGCAGTGGACGTCTTTCGACTAAAATGATGATGAGTAAACGTCTTTGGTCAAAACACTAGCATATGTAAGTACCGAAGTTGTCTTACGATCAATATTGATATCTACTTGCTATTCTCTTACAAAATATTTTCACCAATAGTCACATAATCATAAGATCTTAATATTCAGCCATAGTGTTAACTAAACTTTCCAGCATTAAAGCGTCCGACCGCACTAGCGTTCATTGCTTTACAGCGCTTTATTCGAGTATTGGTATTCGGGCCGCGTTCTAAACTGATTCATCGAGTTAATTTGGGACAACTGTCGGCAAAACGACAGTTAAGTTGAGTCGTTGGTGTGTGCACCAGAATTGTTGATCAACCTTTACTTGAGTGGGGTTGTGAATATGACAGGAATATTGTAAATATGGAAAATATATTTGGTTTTATAATTTTAAGTCATTGGAAAGAAAAGAACATGTAAATCGCTCAAACACTGTTTTAAGCTTTCAATTAAGCTTATACTGTCACTTACGGGGAGACTTATCGGGAGCTCAAAATAATTAACAATCAAGGAAGATATCCCGCAGGTGACAGTATAAGTTTAGATGTAAATCGCTGTCTTCCGGAACTAAGGTAACTTAATTTTTTTTTTTTTTGGATTGCGTTTTTTTTTTATTTTTTTTCTTTTCATGACGCTTGTTGATCGCCGAAGAACAACAGTACTCTTTTATGATAAACGGGTTTTCTTCAGAACCTGCTTGCTCGTTTAAATCTGCCATAATTATGTTGTATAAAACCAATTAAGCCCCTGTGGTAACG
This sequence comes from Noctua janthe, assembly GCA_910589295.1. Taxonomy (NCBI): domain Eukaryota; kingdom Metazoa; phylum Arthropoda; class Insecta; order Lepidoptera; family Noctuidae; genus Noctua; species Noctua janthe. The sequence continues at coordinate 998,780 of OU342556.1, read as the reverse complement.
GCCTCAATTTGATTTCAGTAGGTCGTGGGTTGGCAGCAGGCACTTTTTGTAATAAAATTTATTTCATCACCACTGCTCTCAAAATGGCGGAGGAAAACATCGTGAGGAAACCTTAGTCAGAACCAATATTCAATGACATACGACATCGACAAAACTGCACAATTAAAGTTAGATCACGCTGGGTAATAAAACGGATTAAATATTTTATAATTTAAGGTCTACCAATAAATTAATGATCCAGGAGTCTGGCACTACGCAGGTACGAACGCAGCCAAGTCTTCAGTATTGAAAAAGAAAAAGCTCTCTTGGCAAGATTCTCAAAAGCATTTATGAATTATTGTCCGTTCGTTGGCAAAGTTAACAATTTATTATCACGCGGTGTAATGGAGTATGTGTCTTGTTTTTTTTGAAAAACTTGGAAACGGTAGGTGTGTAGTCTCTGTGAGTAAATCTCAGCTATTTAAATCTTAGCTATCTCTTTTATAAATTTTCTGTGGTTTTATTACAGGAAACGAGGGTCGACCTGGATTATACTTCAACGGTGCAGTACATAAATTAATGAAAAGACAAAAACTGTCATTTCAAATTATGATAAGATACTCGAATAGAACTGATATTATTGCCACAAGATCGAAGAATAATACTTGAATAGCATGATTTATAAACTACCAAGAATATCTTTCGTATATTAGAAATCATCTTTCCTTCTTTGTAGTTTTTTAATTTTTCACTCAAAACCAGGGTCATTTATTATCCCGCTCTTGGACCCCATAAAGTACATCAACATTAGAATTGGTCCTAAATTAATGGCCTCAGTTAGGAGCATGGCAAGCCTCATGTCCAAAGGAGCACATAAATTACGAGTGACTGCACTTTGTCACCGGTTGGCATGGCCAGAATGCGTAGCGTAGGACCGGGTCCCACAGCCGGGGTATTTCAAGGGAAATTAACTTGAAGGAACATAGTTATATGTTTAAGGGACAATGCTCCAGCGCCTTTTTTATCCTTAAAACAAACAAACTTGCAAAATTACTTACTGTGTTTTATGGTATAACTGAATTCGATTGAAATTGAACTATAACAACGGAATTAATGACCAAAATATTTCTGATTTGAAGTTAATTTGCATCACACAAACGGCCCAAAAAATTTCATCAATCTTTTACAAATCAATGTATTCATTCATCCAAATATAATTTCTGAAAATAAGATCAAGAATAAAATAATGATCGGTACCACTCTTTGAATGTTCTTTAGAAGCTGGTTAAGAATTATCTACTTGATTTTTGGGGATTTAAGAAGAGAGATCACGTTTTGTTCGTCTGACAAAGAGATTTTTCTAGTGACTGTAACGTATGAATTTGACCCAATGGTATGAGCCTAATGCCATGGAAGTTGGGTAGGCCTTTGGTGTGGGATGCAACTTGCGTCGACACCCTTGTGCCATCCCATCTTCATAGCACAGTGAGCTGCGCTGGGGCGGCTGCTGCAGGTGTTGAAAATATAAATAATAGAATAATTTAATTGGTAGTTATGTGTTTGAGCCGTTTGGGGTTGAAACGCTAGGGCCGTGCGGTCCGAGTGCCCATCTAGTGTTTCGGGAAATCGCCAAGCGTTAGGTGACTCTTCACGTGACCAGAGGGCGGGCCTATTTTTTGGTCAAAGAATCAGCATTGCCAACCAACGTGTCTATACTACCAGCCTTCTGGGCAGTTTTCCTGTTGACAGCGATGTAAACGAATTTTTTTAACGGCCTGTAACCGTTTTGATACTTCTTCATATTTGTATTACTATAATAGATTAATTGTAGTTTGTAAATAATATAAATATTCTTTGAAATTAGTAATAAATATTCTTTGAAATTGAATTTTGGTTTTAAATGCCTAGTCAATTTACAATCTTACTACATGAGGTCTAAGAAAGCTTATATCAATCCAAATTCTAACACATCTGTAACTTTACCATTAACATAACGCTGATGGAATGACAGTTGGTCTACCCTCAGGTAGATTTAGAGCGTAAAATCTAGTTTTCGTATTTGTTACTTACATTTACTGTCACTAAAGCCAAAAAATATAAACTAAGTAATAAATATCCATTAGTTTTGCATTAGCGTGATTGTGATGAAAGGGTTCAATAGTTCAATGGAGTCGGGACTCGTACCCGCGCCCCTCCGGGCGGATATCCGCACCCTGAGCTATTGTCGCTTACAACGTCAATGGGGCGACAATGCCGAGGTTTGTAGCCGATAAATATAAAGGTTTATGAGACGAATAATACTTAACTGACTTTTTGTATTTTACTCTGTAGAAGGAAATACACCGACCTTATTGGTGAGGTTCTTCAGAAAGGTCAGGTGCGTAGTACTCGCAACCGGCGTGCGTGTATGAACGTGGATAAGGCGAAAGGAGTGTCGTAAGCACGTCGCGTGCTGAAGTTCCTGCCTACCCCAGGGGAAAAAGATTATGTAAGTGTAATGTTGAGCAGCTTGACATGGTCTAAGGTTATAGCCATTTCATTCGCCTAAGAAAAATATCTAACCTCACCTAACCTACCCTTACCCGTAACCTTTTTTTTTTAATTTCTGTTAATTGTTTATAAGTTAAACAATCTAACAAGATTTTTAAACATTTACATTAAAACATGTTTGTCTGATAGAGATAAAGACATTTTGGAAGACGAGAGAGAGAGAGAAATACTAGTCTCAACATGTGTTTCGCCAGTGCGACCGCACAGTCACCTTACATGAATGTTACATTGCACTTCTGTTACGTTTTAAGTAGAATCATTAAGAATGGGGGGTTGTTTCAAACCGTGTTTCCTAAGTGCGTAATTGTCATTCGGGCGGCCGTTTGTGACGATTACAGACACCCATAATGTGGCCCCTAATGTGGAACCTACAGCGGCATCTAGTGTAATTATTTATTTAGTCCTGATTGCAACGTCACGAATTAGTGCAGTCTTATCTTCTTATAGCTTCCATCTTGTAATTTTCTGCTGTACCTTTTCGCAAAGTATACTTATTTTTTATTGCACACAAAATAAAAAAATATTATACTTACAAATTGCAATAATATAGCTTATATACAATGGCGAGCTTAACCCAGAATTGGAAAACTATGTTAGGGGTCGCCTGAAAACCAGTAACTATTTAACATGGAGCTGCCTATCAGACCTCCACTAACACGATATACCTTAGATACACTGGTTTTTTGACTTTTTGGGCTAATGTCATCGAACCCTGCTTTATTTCCTATCTATAACATAGTGACGTCACGCTTGACCCGCACGCACTCGCCGGCTACACTCAGTGACGCACGCTATGCCTTTACAACTGAGTCAAAGGTTAACTACCAGAGTCATCATAGCATTAATTATTTTGAAATTTCACGTTATTGAACTGTTATTAACTGACAACTAGTCTTACCAAGGGGTAAAGTATTACGAAGAAACTGGGTCATAAAGGTCAGATTGGCAGTCGCGGTGGGTGCAGCTCGTTCGCGCGGTCGAGCAGTGTCGTGTGAGAATCGCCTTAGGAGATCGATCTCAAAAAATTGACACCGCTCACTGATGCAGTTAAAAGATAAGTTAGGTTGTTATGTTAGAGCCTTAATAGTTGTATCTAACAAAGTCGCATTGTAAGACACATAACTATTTAAGGTTCGAACATAAATAACATCTTACTCGAAAGTTACATGTACTCCATGTTCAGGACAATCACAGATATTACGCTGGTAACAGACAACAATATTTCCCAACAACATTTTTAGAATGATACAGAGAAGTGGGACATATGTCGCGGTTGAACGAGATGTGTCGCACGACTACACTCCAGTTCGCACGATTCGCACGCGTCCCAAACGCTGCCACTGACAAGTTTCCACCAATCGAAACTAGTGGCTCTACGATACTATTTGTTTGTAACAAAAATCGAATCAATCTATACCAAGTTTGTATGTTGTGATGTAGGGGGTAATCTTGAAACTATTATCCGATTCCGAAAAATCTTTCACTAAAGAAAGGGACATTATCTCCGAGTGTCGTAGGCTATATTTAAAACGTTCCCGTGGGATAATTTACGATCCTGACGCGAGCGAAGCCGTGGGCCAAAGTTAATCTATACAGATATTTCAATAAGGTAATTATATATATATTTTTTTTTTTTTTTTTTCTTTTTTTTTCTTTTTTTTTTGTATTTTTTATGTAGGGGTAATCTTCGAAAGTACTGATCCGATTCCGAAATTTCGTTCACTAACGAGAAGCTATCTTATCTCCGAGTATCATGTTGCTACGCTATATTTAACTACTATTCAATTTAATAACTTCCGTACATAACGGGAGCGACACCTTACCTGTTGGTCGAGTAAGTGTTTTAAACAAACGCGTTAAGATTGTAAATCGTTAACGAATAAAGCGAAACGAAGTAAGTTAAGCTCACGATGTGACCTGAGCTCAAGGGTTGCTTTTCGAAGAATTATTTTTTGGTGCTACTCTTTCACTCATCATCTGGCTGGCCATACTCCAATCATGTAGGCTTCCAGCCTAACTAGATGCAGCTGAATACCAGTAACTAAGGAATATTAAACATAACTTCACATCACGCCTGTAATCCCCTAAGGGTTAAGCAGAGGTGTACGTAATAGTACACCAACATTTGGCCCGTTATGTTTTTAAGTGCCAAGTAATAGGCGGCGAGTCTATAGCCATCAACCGGGCACTAATCCAGACTCCGTGGCTCGTACCGAGAAATTCCTGATAGAAAAACCCTATAACACTTTGCCCGACCTGACAATCGAATCCAGTATATCCACAATTACGCCTGAACTGCAACAATGTTCGGCTCGGCTTCGCTTTGCTGGCGTTTGTGTCACATTCCACAGTTACAGTATGTGACATTTTACACGTCACGAATACCACGTGTTATAGAACAAATATCCGTCGATGTTTCAGTAAAAACGAAGAGTTTGTTGGCGCATGACAACCTGTCGATGATTAAACTTTGCAATATCGACTGCGTTAGCTCATCATCATTCTCCTACTCTTATCACAATTTATTTGGGGTCGGCGCACCATGTCTTGTTCTTCCATACTTCTCTATTACTCGTCATCTCAGCAGTCAACTTCTTTCTCTTCTTTCATTTTCTTCAATCCACCGCATCACATGTCCATGCCACGATAACCGATTTCCATACAACTTGTTATCGCAATTTAAATCAAAATCAAAAGTCATTAATCAAATTAGGCTGATAAATCGGCAATTTTCGCCGTCAAAACTTACACGAGCCAGACCCTCAAAACGCTCACGCTTTGCCACTTAGTGTTTAAGCTGGGAAGAAAAGTTGGCTCTAGAACAGTCCCTCATCGCGCAGAACAAACCCTAACAACAAAAGGGAAGGTATTTAACCCTAGAGTTACACACTACTACTAAATTATGCATATTTTCTTACTCTTAACCGTTCTTAACCTACCTACCTATAACTATTACGCTGTAGAGCAAAGACCTTTTTACATACGGACAAGAAGCAATCACTAATTACCATGTTTGCCTAGCGGGCTCATGGCTTACTACTAGAGAGCATAGACACATGCCAATCGCTTTCAAACCACTTTTTGTACACCTCCACACAAAGACTTTGAACAGATGCATTTTAGCTTTTTCCATAATTATTGCCGCTGATACAATTTTTCACACTTTTTCGTGGACATCAGTTCAATTAATTGCAGATATTTTCAAAATGTTTTCCTTCACCATAAACATTAGGGATAACAAAGCTGTTTAAATACACATAACCACATGCAAGAGCAATTGTCATAAGTTCGGTGGAAATCTTGTTTTCCCAGTCGTGCAGTTTAGATGACAAATGTTCACGGGAACCCGGAAACATGCCATGAGGGCCTCGTGTGAAAAGTTAGTAATTGTGGGGAGGATAATTAAATGAGAAGCGGTTTTATGCGCAGTAACCAAATGAGCATGCCCCTGGCTATATACATAGGAGATAGGAGAAAGCGGCTGGGCCAGGGACGTAGGCTCTCATACAACTATTATTTTGAAAGAATCAACTTGTGTGTTGATTCTCATAACCTTTAAAAATGTAAACATGAAAAACTTCCAAAAATAGGCTACCTTGCGCATTGAAAAAACTTTCGGTAACCTTTTAAAAATACTCAATAACAACTTCATACTCATAAAACTGAACGAGTGCTCCACAGAAAGATGTAGGTGGAGAGAATACGTGCCACTAGGGGCTCAGGAGCCAGCCAACCATCCGTGACAAGTGTACCAGATTGAAATACGAAACTCAACGGCTTGACATTTATAGAGCGATGTGGATAGTGGTATATATTTCAATACTCGAGCAGTCGAGTCGGCACGAGGAAAAACCGGTAAAGTGAGAGTTGGGGGTTGCATCAACGATATTAATCGTCTAGATAAAGTGGCATTCTATGACGATGATAACAAAGGTAAATATTGTTAGTCCTACATAATTAATAAGCTAACAGAAGCTTTTGTCAATTCTGTAGCAAAACGAAACGCTTTGAAAGCAACTGTCACTAGTGTAAGTCCTGTAGGCGGACAATTTTACTAGTTATTTTTGAAACATGTTTTATTTATCATGTTTTGACAAATCGCAAATGTAGTCATGTTAATTCAATCTTCACCCATTTTTTCACAAACTTACTGAAAAGTACACATGAGCGATCAATAAATATGTCCTTTATAATTTAGTATTACCGATACAACATTTACATAGTATTAGTGCACTTCAGTGCATCCGATATTAGATTAGATTTCACTACTATACGTACTAATCAAAACGGTTCCGACCTCGCTTAAGATGCTCGCCAGACGGAACGCCCTTTGTCCTCATAAACGCAGCGAGAAATACAATTATATTAGGAACTTAACGATGCATGAACTGTGTGAAAGCTGATATGGCTAGAAAGCGGGTGTCTCCTTAGATGGGGACTAGTAGAGAAATATGAAAGGAGAAGACATGCTGCGCCAACTTCAAATATATTAGGATAAGGGCCGAAGAATGATGATGATGAATATGAACTGAAATCATGAGAAGCTTATTACGTAATGGCCTGGGCCTTTCTAAAGTCATCTGTCACTTAATTCAAACACATTTTTTTTTCTCTTTTAGTCCAATTGCATACAATCCCCACGACAAGACTAATAAATGAAAAAAATAAATTAATGTTAGCAAAGAACGAAGAAACGTCTGTAGGTGTTTAAGTGAACAAAAATACAATAGGAAAATGTAACTTGATTCTGCACCCTGTACCAAGAAAAAATGCTCAATCAAACAGACTGTTCTGTCCAGCAACTTGATAAGATATTTAAATTGTTCGTATTCTTTCAACACAACTTTTCTTTTTATCAATAGTATAGTCATGGTTCTTTGTCCGGCAAGTGACAGTGCTAGGTAAACATTTATGAATACGACAGTGGTCATTGTACTACATGGCGGCATTCGTACCGACTATGGCCACGCGTCTACTACGCGCCACTCCGGACTGTACGCGGCGATTGCAAACAGATCGTCTGTTATCGCCATGGCTACATGTAGGCAGCAGCCGAGGCCTGCACTCAAGTTATTAGTAGGTACTTGTGCCCGTCGGGTTCAGTTTCTCCTAATCCGTTTTACTGTGATCATATGCTTAGATATACCTACATAATATGGCTACATACTCAATTTGTATCAGACGTAATATGTGCCAACTGAAATTAGACTTTCTTATGTTAAAGATACGTTTTTATTTCTGTTATTGTCTATGACAAAACATTCGTGCTAGGCTTGCAAAAGTGGCAATACTTAGCCCAATACAAAACATGGGCACTTTTTGAACGCAACGTTTTTAGCGTGCACTGCATTTTCAACATTCAGCGTTGAACCAAGCGTTGAGAATTCAAGTGAGCACGTCCTTCGCATGTAAAAAAAAATCACAATATTGCACATTAAACTCTCTGTGCTACACGTCGTGTTAAAAAAACGCAGTTGTGATTGAAGAATTAAATATCCATCCAGCGCATCCTGGGCAAGTGGGCAGTCAGCTCACTGCGATATTTTTGCTTCCCTGTCCATTTAGCCTCTGCCTAAGTGGAGGTTACTCCAATTCTTCCCGCGGGAGTCGTAAGAGAAATAAGCTAATTACTACTAATTGTCTTTAGTGGCTTAGTAGTAATAAACACCGTTTTAAACCGCTTGGAAGTTCTTTATGACTGTTCCCACACGTACAGAAGCCTAAACTTGGATAGAACAGAATTGGCAACACTATTCTGTAAAACGAAGTAGATAGTTCAAAGCATTTAGTTACAGATGAAAATGGAGTAAAGTGGAAGTCTAAGGAGAACTAAGTTACTAAATTGGCCTTTTTGATATAAAGACATCTGCTTTGTTTCACTGTCCTCAAAACCATCATTCCATCCTTAAATTAAAACTTCAGAGTGCGCATTTTGCTCCATTAGAAATAACCCGGGCGATTTAAAATCTCTGCGTGATTTTGATTCACTTTTGACCACACGACTTGGCATCGAACCTTAAAATTGTCGATTCTATTTCAAGAATATTCCTTAACTCACACATGAAAATCTAATTACCTGAAAGCTTTCACTCCGTAACTTCTCTGTGTACGTGAGAAAAGCTTGAAACTTTCAACACGTCGCGTGCATACGAAAATATTATCTTTAATAATTATAACTACCTCGAACCGAAGGCAAGTCAAACGCAGGGTTTGCCAAACACACGGCTTAGCTCGAATGTATTTGTTAAGTAAACACGTGAAGCTGCTCGCAGTTCCGGACGGTCGGCGGCCATTAGCTGGGCGTGGATTGTGCTCATACTTTTATTGAATTAGTTTGGGTTTGTTTGTAGATTGATCGAATCTATGTTTTACAAACCAAATAAAGGTATGTAGTCTAGAGGTAAAGGTGCATTTGTTGATGGTGACCAGCAGCCAACGTTCAATATGGAATTTTCATAAAAGAGATTCAAAATTGAACGTTTCTATCTAAAATTGTCTGTTTATTCAGGCAACCGGGAGCGCGATAAACTGCACAAGCCGTACAGTCCAAAAGGTAGTTGAAGAACATCGTAATACCATGTGGTTTTAGTCTCTGACATGACCTCTTCACCCGCCACAGTTATCCACAAGCAAAAAAAAAGGCTAGTATGCTGTGAACAATTCATGTTGTCGTTTTTCACCAGTATGTATTTTAAATTTATACATTAGAAATTCCGTTAGAAGTCCCGCCGAATCCCACAGCATTTAATTTAAAATCGGCCAGAACACACCCGTACCGCAGACTTTAGTTTATTTCTAAGGCATGCGGAACCGGGTTTCGGTCCCATAGTAAGACCGATTGTTCCCGGATTTTTTGTAGGACCGAACACCGGTTCCATATGCCCTAGTTATTTCATGATTGAAAAGCAATAGGACTTTTCGAAATGTGTATTGAAATAACAAGATTATTTCATACCTACATAGATGACTCTTTCAATAAAGAAACGGTACACCGTGTTTTGTTTTAAATAGTCTGATATCGGAGACCGTCAAGCCTTTGATTTTTCTATATATAAGAAAGATCTTTATACTACAGTGGGACTATAAAGAGCCGGATAGCCAGTAGGTAGGTAGTCCACAAGTCATAGTGCAGTTTGAGAGTTACATACCTAGCCAGAGTATAGTATTAGTTACAGAACATAACGTCACCACTGCAATCGCCGAAGGGTTAAGCAGAGGGATACCTATTAGTACACCCACACTTTGCCAGTTATGATTAAGAACCCATGTAATAGAGGGTGAGCCTATTGCCATCAACTGGCACAAATCCAAGCTTTGTGGCTGCTCTTAAGAAATACATGATGGCAAATCCAGTAACACTTTGCCCGACGTACGAATCGAACCCAGGACTGTATACTCAGCAGTCACGTTTGCAACCACGTACTAACAAGGCAGTATATCAGTACTTCTATTCGTAAATCTAACAAAAAGCTTGACACATCCCAATTCACGTTTCAGTTAACACTCGTCAAGTCGTTATTTCAGTTATTTTCAGTGCGTTTGACATCGATAGCTCAGATGAAGTACGAGTATATTAAGTCAAAGGCTTCGCTACTCGTTCGATGCTAACTCAAAGCAGATAGAACCTGAAGCACACATGAACTGGTATCAAAGAGTATTGATCTAGAAGATGTGACCTTAGCTTGTGACTGTGATGAAGGAGATGTGATTGTCTGAATAGTGCTCTAGCCAGCTCTAGCCAGCTTTAGCTGTAAAGCCGGTGGACACCGGGTGTCAGTAAGCTTAAGGCGAGGTGGCCTCAGATTAGGTGGAGTGACGTTTTGCTGGGTGGCTGGTAGCCGCCGAGAATCGAGTTGAATGGTGGTCTTGACTTCACATCACGCTTTTATTGAACAAAGGGCAAAGCAGACAGAGGCAAGTAGTAGAGTTACTCTGATTTCGTTTCATATGTGTTATGGCCAAAGTTCCATGTACGGCGAGCCATTGTCTGGGCACGATTGAACAAAAATCTTGGTAATTTAAGCCAACAACATCGCTTTTTCCAACTTGGAGACTGAACTCGGGACCAAAATAAACAAGAATGATACAAAAAAAAGTACTTAATATGAGTGATATTGTATGCCTCCAAGAAACTTGGCTTCTACCCCACGATATTCCTATTTTAAGTACCATATCAGATGAATTTGAATATACGGGTAAGTCTGCCGTTGACACAAGTGCCGGATTACTGATTGGAAGGCCGTATGGGGGAGTAGCCATACTGTGGAGGAAAGGTGTTTTTGATACAGTCACTGTGTTAGAATGTAACAGCTGTCGCTTGGCGGCCGTCAAAGCTAGCATTGGCGGGCGCTCGATTATTGTAGTATGTGTGTATATGCCGACTAATTCGCCCGATAACTTGCCTATGTTTACGGAAGTGCTAGGTGAGATCAGTGCAGTGGTTGCGGGCGGTGGGGTCGAGAGTTTGTTTATACTGGGTGATTTTAATGCACATCCAAATGAGTTATTTTTTAGGGAACTCACTAGTTTCTGTGCAGATCAATCGTTTGTTTGTGCTGATGTTGAAAAACTAGGAAAAAATTCTAGTAGCTATACTTTTATCAGTGAGGCACATGGATGCAGGAGGTGGCTTGATCACTGTATAGTCTCTCTGTCAGCTTGGGCTGCAGTGAATATGGTTGTTATAAAAGAGGACGTGTATACGTCAGATCATCTACCACTTTGCATTGAGTGCGACTTAAATATAGTAAGACCCAAGCTGGTAACAATTCCTACTCCTTGCAATAAAGTAATTTGGGGGGAACGAAATGGTACGCAAGTTGACAGATACCGTGAGCTTTGTAACAGTAAGCTACGTGACATTGATTTCCCTCCTGATTTTCAAGAGTGTAGCCATGGTTTTTGTAATTCAAGCGAGCACAAAGCTATTTTAGATGACTTATACAGTAAAATATCATATGCATTATGTGATGCCGCCGAGCAAACATATGAAAAGGTAGGGACTGTAGGTAGGTGTAGGAACCACAGGACAATATGCGGGTGGAATTACCATGTAAGAGATACACACCGGGAGGCCAGGCTTAAATACGAAATGTGAGTTTTACACAATCGGCCAACCTCTGGAGTTGTTTTTGAAGAAATGCGAGTGGCCCGTAACATCTTCAAGGCTCGGCTAAAATGGTGCCAAAAAAACCAGGAGCAAATAAAGATGGATACGATTGCAAAAGCAAGAGCAACAAATAATTTTGCTAAGTTTTGGAAGTCCACGAGTAGGCTTGATATTAAGCCTGGCCTGTCTGTGAATGTCGGTGGGAGGAGCGATCCGTGGGAGATTGCAAATATGTTCAAGGAACATTTTACAGTGCAGTCTCCTCTGGGTCCCTCAGTTGGTGTGATCAATGCTGGGCCTGAAATGACCGGAGTGAATTCTTTAATGTTCTTTTCGGCCAGACAAGTTGCAACAGTCATTGAAAATATGAGCAGAGGCAAATCTCCCGGCCATGACGGGCTCAGTATTGAGCATTTCAAGTTTGCTGGGGTTCATCTGCCAAGGGTTTTGTCGCTATTTTACACCATGTGCCTAAGTCACTCTTACTTGCCCGCAGGACTAATGAAAACACTGGTGGTTCCCATAATTAAGAACAGGACGGGCGACATTTCAGATAAGTCGAACTATCGACCTATATCTCTCGCAACCACAATGGCAAAAGTACTGGACGGTATGATTGATTCTAGCTTGAAGGAATGTCTATCCGTGCATGACTCACAGTTCGGGTTTCAACATGGACTGTCAACGGAAAGCGCCATAGTAAGTCTCAAGCATACGGTCCAGTATTACACTGATCGAAGGACGCCGGTATACGCCTGTTTTCTGGATCTCTCCAGAGCTTTCGATCTGGTAAATTATGATGTACTCTGGAGAGAGCTTGAAGATAGGGGCGTATCGGTAGGTGTCCTCAGGATCCTACAGTATTGGTATGGGAACCAAGAAAATGTTGTTAGGTGGTCCAATGCACTCTCTGGGACTTATAGGTTAGAATGCGGTGTGAGGCAGGGTGGTCTGACCTCCCCTAGGCTATTTAGCACATATATAAATGGCCTAATCGTGGATCTCAGCAATATGCGAGTCGGATGTAGCGTCCATGGTGTAAAAATAAATAGTGTCAGCTACGCTGATGACATGGCGTTGCTGGCACCGACGGCAGGTGCTGTAAACAAAATGCTGCGGGTCTGTCAGGCGTATGCTGCCTCGCACGGACTTATTTATAACGTCAAGAAGTGCGAATACATTGTCTTTAAGGCCGGCGGTGAATGCCCAGATACTACACCTAACATTACCCTAAACGGCTTGAACGTCAAAAGAGTGACAACATTCAAATATCTAGGGCATCTTCTCGCCGACGACCTTAAGGACAATGTTGACATTGAAAGGGAGCGTAGGGCGCTGGCGGTCCGAGGTAACATGTTGGCCCGAAGATTCGCTCGGTGTGGCAGTCAAGTAAAAGTAACACTGTTTAAGGCATATTGCCAGAGCTTTTACACGGGGAATCTTTGGGTCAACTATACCAAAAGAACGCTGGATGGCCTACGCGTTCAATATAATAATATTTTTAGGATGCTGTTGGGACTGCCTCGATGGTGCAGCGCTTCTGCGATGTTTACGCAAAACCGAACTGACGGCTTCCATGCCGTCATTCGCAAGAAAACCGCGTCGCTGTTGTCAAGGTTGCGGGCGAGTGCCAACAGCATTCTTAAAACTGTGGCGGAGAGTATCGACTCTCCGATTATTAAAGGTTTTGTGAGAAGGACAATCACTCAACATTAATTTGGGGTTGTCCTTTTCACAATACTATATTATTCTGTGTCTCTATTTTAGTTTAAGTACTAACACTAGTAATAAGTTATTTTATTGTTTACTAACACGTTGGATCATTGTTGTCCGAAAAATAAAGAATATTATTATATTAATAACATAAATAACAGTACTTTCAACTTAGACAAGAAACAATACAAAATATTCTTTGTTAAACTAGTCTTTGAAACATAGAACCATATCGAAATGCTTTGACAATAAACGAGAGAGAACACATGTTCATGCACGAGTGAATCAGTTCCATGACGAACGGTTCTATGACGTTGTGATTTTATTACCTGTTACTTCAGTGGAAAGAATGCTTTTCGTACTGTGAATTACTGAATACTAGCTGCTGCCTGCGATTTCACTTGCATTCTAAGGAAACTTATTTAAGGGTCTGGACCAAAGTCTCCTAATAAAAAAATCTCCATACGATGGTTGCCGGAAGACGGACGGCGCCGCCGAGGCTGGCCCAGAAAGAGGTAGCGAGACGATCTGGACGCGTACCGCGAGGGCCGGTCCGAGGATGCACGGAGAAAGAGCACATGGCAAGAATTTGGGAAGCCTTTGCCCAGCAGTGGGACAGCAAAGGCTCATTTAAAAAAAATGTTTATATTCAAGATACTATCTTTTAACCAAATCCCACCGACCGTTTATGTCCGATATGACAATGAGATTGAGGATTACAGTATTCTTCTATCGTATCGATAGCCGTAACTAATATGACAGGAAAAGAAAAAAGAGTAAAAAAAAACTACTTATGCCAAAACGTCATTAGCTTAGCATACCACCGGACGCTCAATTTTCAGCTGCCGCCTACGCGTACCAAACCCTTGTGTAACAAACACTGTGTGCCATATACACACTCACATCTGAGATCGGAAAAGTCGAAAAAAATAATCTCTGGTAGGTTATAACATGGGAAAGTGCGAATTGCACTTAACTACACACAAAGAGTCTCTTATAACTACAGTATCCACAATCATAACAGAATCGCTATCAACAAAACAAATTGACAAGTTAAAACTACAAACATAACCTACGCCATGGCACCAGTAAACATATAGTGTCACAAATTATAGAGCGTGGTGTTTCACGCACTCGGTCACGCCTGGGTGCGCACGCCGCGCACGCCGCGCACGCCGCCTCTGTTACACACATCACTGCTTTCATTTGTTTGTCGTTTTAGAAAATTACTGACACAACGCGACACGAGTCTCCCCGCGTTTACAACACGGTATCGAACATGTTTTCTACAAGTTTTGTCCACTTGTTTTGTTTTTCGTTAACAACAAAAGTAAGTTAGTCACAAAAGATGTCAAAAAGGTCATAAAAGGTAGATAAAACAGTAATCATTACCATGCAGACACAAAGTACATGACGATAAAATTAAATGTTTGACACAGGACTTGTTTTGGACAAGTCTTACAAGATTTGCGCCGAAAACAAGTAACACAACTTACCTAATTAAAGATGCAATGCCTCAAAAAGTTGAGTGCCTAAGAAAATATTCTTTGAGAAGGCATAATTATACTAATATTAAAAATAAAAATACTGATGGTTGTAAGAGCTAATCAGTTAATTCCCACACAATACTTAATCCACACAAAGAATATGAAATCAAAAGCCCTTCAGTTTAAAACAAACGGAAAACTATTACCAACTTCTACGAAAATATCATTAGCGCGATTCAGGCTCCGGTCACTCATACTCATTATGAAGTACCAACGTGTTCACCCACTCGCCGCTAGATGTCACTATTCTAAACATCGCACGTAACCTCGGCAGTAATTGGAGCGTTTTGTGCTCTAACACGCGAAGTCTCTTTCTTGGGAGTTTGTTAGCTACACCCATTGTGTGAGATCGTAAAAGATTAAACACTGTTTTACAAGACCGACCTAGATTTTACGATAAAGAATGTTGGCGAAGTTTTTTAGCTAATAAACTGGTTCTCGTTAGGGCTCACTTTGTTTTTTTCGTTACATAATGAGACACTCATTATATTTACTTAGTGGCAACTTGAGAGGTCTCTTCTAAAAACATATTCTTTGGGTAACTCAGTCTTAGATATAAAACTTGTGTAGGAGCCATTTATTCGACACTCAAGGGAACGGGATGACATTATTCAACAAATATTCCCAAAGAACAAACCACTCAGCACTATCCACATATATAGCTGTCTATAAATCACAAACATGTTTGATATTTTTAATAATATCGCGCCGACAAAGTATGGCAGCGACATCAGAGTTCGTGCCGCGTTAAAATTCAAGGAGCAAGTTGGAAAATTTTCCGTCGAGCAGCCGCCATTGAGAGGAAAAACTTTGACATCTGCCCATGAAACTATGAAAATTGTTTACGCTACTAACGGAGGTGACAGTGCTGCCAACTTGAGGAGATAAAAAGAAAGGAATTTTATAGTTCTGTGCTGAAGTGACGCAGGAGTTTTAAGTCGACAGCAACAGCAATTTTATCCAGTTTCATAAAGTAATTAATTATGCATTAGGTGGTTGAAAGCGCAACGTTGATGCGTCTGAAATCCTGAGCTTCAATCCCCAACTAGTGAGTGATATTTTAGCTTTTCGATTGCCAACGTCCCACTGTTTAAGATAATGTCCGATATAAGACTCGTTACTTTCTAAATTAAATGATGACATCTTACAAGGCTGCATATAAGCTACTTACAGAATAATTAACACCAAATTTTTGCTAAAAAAGACTAATTAACTAACTAACTAACTAATTAAACAATAGGACGCTTAGGCGTTAAAGTACTCCTGCCACGTTGAATGACAATGCTGCCAGTCTGGCTGAACTGCAATTGTAAAAAAACGGGAAAAACATTGAATTCGTTGGCTACCTTATAGCATCTCCCTTGAACATAATTGAATTTGCAAACTGCGGATGTAGATCATCGTCCCATGAGGGACACAACCCTGACGTAAAACACCATCACCCACAGAAACAATTAACGCAAAAAAGCGAAACAGCGGTCAGCATCCCATTGGTCCACAACTCCACATCTCTCCTACAGATCAACGGAGCTATAAAAGCAGTAATTTCGCTAGATTTTTATGACACTTTTTTATATGTTATTGTTACGTTGGTCCAATAATGGAAACTGAACGGGCCATTATTTTATTTGGACTCACATTTTATGGGTGAAACGATCACGTCGTGAATGTCCCGGTTTTATTATAATGAAAGTTAAATTTTCAATTTAGACGATGCAATGGCGGATTGTGTTTTGATTTTTTGTTGGTGATTAGGGATGTTTGTTTTGTTATAGGTAACTTTTTGATGATCTAGCCTATCGTTCGATCTTTGACTGGATTCAATGATCATAAACACTTGTACTAGCCAGTACAAGTCCTTAAATAATGCATTGTAAATCAGACTGGTGTCCGCTACTCCACGTCCAAGTACATTTTGCATTATTCTGAAGGGAAAATCTCATAGTAAACGTGAAAAACCACTATGACAAACAGCTACTACATTCATCTTGTTTTAGGAGTCTGACGGCCTATGTGTCATAACTGGGACACAAGCTGCTGTTGGTGTTGATGAATATTTCCGAGTCTGCTCTGATAATATCTGTGACATAACATAGTAAAGACCAAAACCACTTAACACCTAGACCTGCCGATCCTGCAAGTATCAACAGCACCACAACAAACAAATTCACCACATTAATAGGCAGAGAGAGAGAATCTCTAATAATTGTTCACGGCGTCCCGGCCGCTTGGGCGCAGCTGCTGAATCCCCCTAACCGGCCAGCATTAGAGAATTACTCGATATAATCCCTCCGCGGCGGTATTATTTGCTCCTCTGATGCTGCGCTGAACCTCGTCAAACGATATTATAATTCCTAAGGGATTGTGAACAGGCCTGTTGAGTTTAGCTGTTCAAGTTTTTTTAAGAAAACACTGATTGATTAAGAGTGTTTTTAGTTGTTAACTCAGATCGTTCCTTTGCGGAGCACGTGGTTGGATAATAACTGCACCACGGGTCGATTGAAGGTTAAGCTAGCTTGCCAAGGTCAGTCCGTGGATGGGTGACCATCTATTACTGACCGAGTATCAATCTTTGACAGTCTTTAGAATTCGTCACTTGCTTCAGTGAAGGAAACATCGTGAGGAAACCAAACTAGCATGCCTGAGAGATATTTCTTGACGGCATGTAAAATATTGTCAGAAGCCCATGGGCGGTATAAAAACTCTGACACCAGGTTATGTACTCGAAAACGAAAGAAGATTATTATTCGTATAGTTTGAACCCGAAAGTCTGACAGCCAGTCTTACCATGTGGTATCGTATTACCCACTCAATTACTGGGTTGTGGAGGTTGATCTCCTATGAATCTGAATAAGAATTACAAGTCCAAGTAAAATACTGGTATTCAGCTGCAGCCGGTTAGACTGGAAGTCGACCCCAACATAGTTGGGAAAAAGCTAGTGCAGATGATGAACTCAGATAGTTATTTGTGTTACTGTTAGATATTTCAGGACTAGACTCAGATAAGAGAAGACACTCTTGATGTAGCTTCCCATCAATGACAGATTTTTTAGAATCGGATCAACAGTTCCAAAGATCATCCTACATCCAAACTTACTAACATAATATAAACTTTACCTCCTATAATACCTACATACACCGTGACTTTTTAGTCGTCTTACAAAGGTCGTCCACTCAATGTACCCGCCATAAAATAACTCAAGGCGCGCTTTTTTTTTATCTTTCATAATAAGTACAAAGAAAAATAATAATAAAAAATTAGAATAAAATTATGAAACATCCTGTTAATGATGTTTACGTATCAAACGGGAGAACATATACCTACCCAGCACTCGAGTCCAGTAGATCGTCGCTCGCAACAAGGTGTTTTAACTATATCATGCGTCATAATACTGAATAATATTTTTATTTTTTAAATTATTAAAATCTCATAAATAGCTATTTTTTTTTATGAATGTTTAGTATTCATTGGAAACATGAAGTGGGCTGCGCTTGTAAGACGACTAAAAAGTCACGGTGTATAAGAAAAATACCAGGTTATTGCTATCCCACCGCATAGCAAAGATCTCATACAGAGAAGGCATGAACAGGCGAGCTTGTCAGGAGATTGGCAATTTCCGACTAATATTTACCTATTAGTCTAGGATGTCTCAGGATGGGTTAAGCTCGACGTTGTACATAAGCTGTATATTGCAATTGTTGTGTATATCCCTTAATTTTGTGTGCTCGTACGACCTCGTGGCTAAGTCATATCAGCCGCTCGGATCAATCTTCATCAGGTTAAGCTGCGCTTGCCTAGGTTGGTCTGGGGATGGGTGCCCACCTACCAAGTTTCAAAGCACGTTAAGCGGTTTGGTCCCAGCTGTCATTTGTAGATCTTTGACAGTCGTTAGTCACACAGTCGTAGTCACTGGCCCAAAAGTCTGACAACCAGTCTTACCAAGGGGTATTTTATTACCCAGTACTAAATGGGCTGTGGAGGTCAGATAGGCGCTCCATGTAAAATACTAGTATTCAACTACAACCGGTTAGACTGGAAGCCGACCTCATTTTGTGTGCAATAAACAAAGATAAAGAATAAGATTGTTTTCCCTCGCGATTTGAAAATAGACATAACAAAACTCCTAGACACATAATGTACCTAGGGTTTCCCAAAGTCTAGTAAAAAACCCTCCGTAAATATAAAAGCGTGTCACAATGACAAATCTCCATGCAGCAGTACCGACGACGCTCGACGCTAGAAGAACTTACATCCCCTACTCACCTGAGTAATAGTTGCGCTTCTTACGGATTTATCCCTCAGTTCAAAGGATTTCTCCCTGTCTTCTAGTAGAAAATGTTAGGAAAAGATACTAGGAACAAACACGACGTGTCAAATATGTAAGATAGTGTTGGGTGACACTATTTTGTTCCTGAAAGGGACACTAGAGCTCTTTTAATGTGTAAAAGATATACTGATATTCGAGTCTTGAACGTTCACATACCGTATTTAATTTTCACACTCTCGAATAGGCAGAGTCTGCCTATTAGTGAGTGTGATTAATCAGACGCATTAAATATTATTTAACTGACAAAAACTGGGACTTTGGCCCAAAAGCCCAAACGCAAGCTAACTAATGTTTTATTCTATCTTCACTCACCGAAATGAGCAAAGAATCAACTTAACTTTTCACGAATATGTTATTCACATAGCCCAAACGGGTTATCAGTTCACAAATACCTACAAATTACTCACATGTCCATATTGCCCATTCCCTACAAAGAGCTGACCTCTCCCAATTGACCTTTACTTCTTACGAGATGACAAAAGGCTCAATTTTCCGTCGCGTACCCAAATCAGTATAAAAATGTAAGAACAAATGGTGACACCCTTTGCTATGCAAAAGGTGAGCTCTCAGATATTTCACATATAAATACATTTTACGCTAATATTTCTTTTCAAAGCTGACATCGCGTCAAAATGTCCCGCCTGGATCCTAACACGTGGAGACATTATTCAAAAAGATTTTCCTTTTTTTTGTCCCAGATCCTTCCAGGATTTGTTCTTACCTTGTTAAAAAAAGGGACACAGAGTAAAAAAATATTGAGATTCTTGCAGAAAAGATAATGGTACGCCAAACTTTTGTAGTTTCATTTTCTATGCTGTGGCTTATTACTGGGGTCGCTTCTTAGGATTATATTTTTTACTAACGAGGAAGAGAATCTTAGTGTCAAGCATAAAATAATGTCACTAAAATAAAGCCGTTTCGTAACAAGCCCAGTCTAAGATGGCTGACTTGTCTGTATTAGTCTAAATTCACGTCATTATTCTGAAAATTAGAGTTAATTCTAGCGAGCAATGTAATGTTCAACTCCTTCCATACCCATTTAATTTAAAGCTTAATATATTATTTTAACGGTATACTTATTATAATAATAGGGTCTGAAATTAATCTTCTCGGTGGCCTCGCTTCTTTCCCGTCCCATTGTGAGCTCAGCCCCGCTTTGCCTAAAGAAACCATTGTGCATTGCTAGCTAACGCAAGACTAGTTGTTTGTCAAAAAATGATACAGTTTTCTTATTTCAGGGACTGGAGAAAGACCTTCTTTATTATTCAGCAGTAGAGCATCATTTTGACACAGTTGTATACGAATGTCTTACCTAGATTGCGACACCCATAAAGTATTTAATTTTTCTGGATTGAGCAAATACGTACTACATATTTACCTCTACAAGATGTCTTTGCCCGGTGGAAAAACCATTCATTCTTGGATAATAGTTTCCACTTGTCGAAAACGACAGGCCAGATACTCTTTCAACAATTAAACCATGCACCCAACGAGTTATAAAAGCTTTGATTCAAACATTGATAAAAAAGAAGCATGCGCTTCCAACCCTGCAACGCGACGCCCGGTCTGGGCGACCAACGAGGCGTCGCGTAACATATTGTACTCGCACTTACGCGTAAGTGCGCAACATTACAATAATTCTCGGCGAACGCGAATTTCGAGCCCTTTGAATCCCTTCGGAGCGTGAAGTGCTCTAATTAAATATTGCGTCAATCTCGACACACCTGCCAGTCTCGTTATACCTGGTCGGCGAATAAAGGGTTGAATATTTTGAGACAATATATTTTGTATGGTAATGTTGAAGTTGAATTGAGTGTTTTGTTGTTTGTGGATCGATTTTCTTTGAATAATTAACAAACGCCAACAATACAAACATAGACTCACGCCCTCCCATGGAGGTAGGCAGAAACTAATAAACGCCACCTGCTACGATCTTTACATACTCCTCTGGCCTCGTCCACGTTCATACATCTGGTCATACACGCACGCAGGTTGCAAGTACTACGCATCTAAACTTTCTCAAGAACCTCACCAATTACGTAATTATGATCAGACCAGACCACTGACCTTTATACATAATTATGTCCTTCTAGGGCGTACAGCCTTTTGATAGCCATCTTTTACTCATCCTCTCGACAGGATCAAACTCTCTAAGCAAACTCTTTAAAATTTTTGTCATTACTTCATTGCTACCAGTGTAAACTAAAAACGATTTCATTTTGGAATATATTTTTGGTTCTAGTGCCATACAATTTTCTACGAAAACTTTGCAGTGCTTCACCTCGGTGCTCTATTGTCATAGTGCTATTTTCATTTAGTTAGTCTATCAATTTGTACAAACCAGGCCATTATGTCTGAACTTTAAAAAACCACGACTTCTAATTTTATTTCGAAACACAAGTAGCGAGTTACCAGTCTTACCAAGGGGTATCGTATTACCCGGTACTAACTGGGTTGTGGGGGTCAGATATGCAGTCGCTCCGTGTAAAATACTGGTATTCAGCTGCATCCGGTTAGACTGGAAGCCGACCCCAACATAGTTGGGAAAAGGCTAGGCAGATGATGATGATGACACAAGTAGCGAGTTAAGTCCCTTGACGTCCCTTTAGCACTTACTTTTGGCCATCACTCGCTACTGTAACTAAACTTGCTACTTGACTAATGCAAATGTAAATCAACCAAAAGATAAAATGAGATCCTTTTTATTTACATCTTTACGGGCTTTAACCGCATTGCACCTGAATACTGCTTTACACAAAAATACTCAAATTGAAACATAATTATTTACAATTCTTTCACGGTTTTCTTACGGCTATGCGAGAAGTAGCTAACTTCAAGTTTCTATGATTTCCCTGAAGTTTTAATGGAACAAACACATTTTATAAAAAAACAAAGGAACGACAGTTAGAACAGTGTAGTATACATCAACGGGTACATAAACTCCACCAAAAACAACACGGCTGCCTTCAAACCAAATTCCCTCTACTAATAAAGTGACGGCACGCAATCGGTTCCAAAGACGTGACCGCGGCCGTCTGCTTCGGGACGAGATATTAATTGTGCTAACAAGACAGTTACGTAATTAGACGTGCTTGAGGCTTCAGCGCGATTTTGTGGTGAAGAAATATTAAAGCTTGACTCATGAATTTGAAGCAAGGAAAAAGTCATGGCTATTGTCATTGCACTAAGGTTGCAGTTTGGGTGTAGATTGTAGTCCTTTCCTTTTTTTTTAACACACCGATACTGTAACAGTTCAAAAGTAACTGGTTTTTTGAAATAATGTATTGAGTTTGAGTATTCATAGTTTCTGTATCTGTGTGTGTGTGTGTGTATTTTCTTTATATTTTGCACATAATAGTAGAGGAACCTATTAGCCATAACCAAGATTTTTAATCAATCATCATATCGGCCAAAATAATAAAACAAATTAAATATTCACTTTTAAATGACTGTCTCGTTGGTTTAGTGGTCGCAAGCGCGACTGCTGAGCATGAGGTCCTGGGTTCGATTCCAGGGTCGGGCAATAGGCTCGCCCCCTATTCCATGGGACTTAAACATAACTGGCGAAATGTGGGTGTACTATCAGGTCCACCTCTGTTTAACCCATCGGGGATTACAGGCGTGATGTTATGTCTAAAATATTCACCAGTGAAAGTTTTATATTAAATTTGCTTGACGTGATGTTTCCACAACCGCTAATCTTCTTATCATTTTTTCTGTCAATTCCGAATCAAAATTTTCCTTATCACCCTAATTTTCACAAAACCGTTTTATTTTTCTAAATGAACGAGAAATTGTGTCCATTATTCAAAATTACGCGACGCCTGCGTTGGGTAAGCTCAGCCGTCCGAAGTTTGGGGTAACATCGTATAATCTCTGGCCGACGGAAATGTCCGTCATGGCGATCGGACACGGTTAGTTGTCTACGTTAATTACGACAGCTTTAGTTGCCCGGTTCGGGGCAAAATGTGCGTTATTACGGAAAATGGGTGTAACTGAAGATAAATTTACATTTATGTAGATATTAAAGTAATTCACGTTCGTCTGGATCGTTTGCACGAACTTGTGAAGAAAATATACTTTGTACCTGAATAATGACGAAAATCACCTTCAAAACCGAACGCTATGATATTCAAAAGGTTTCAGTGTCACAATTGATATGGAATATTGACTCTAACAGCTCTTGAAAGCCGTTTAAATGCATTTTTTCCAATGTCAACGAAATGTGTTCTTCTTGCCTTGCAATCAAACCCATTGGTCACACACATAAAAAGCACTATTTGCTGTTCTATTCATAGTTTCCTCCACAAACAATGTTAACAAACAGAAACCACAGCACACATAGGTACAGAACAGCACTTAAAATTAGGCAACATTCGTTAGGACACACTCAAAATTATTAGTTAACAAACGTACAAGCAAAGTTTGGAGAGCTCGACTGTAGTAAGTCAGTGTCCCGGAAATGTTCCTCTATGGACGCGGCTGCCCCTCAGTGCTCATTATAACTGTTTTAGATGGCCTGCCATGTCATGTTTCGTCTTTTTTCATTTTGGTAATTAGCATACCTACATTGATCCTTTTTTCAACTTTTTTTTCATGACGATGGTTTACGTTTCATGTCTTAGGGATGCTTGAAATTTTTGTAGCTGTAAAAAATGGGCGAATACTTGCCTGAATATTATAGCTAGTACCTATTGAGTCTGGCCATTAATATGACCCTAGGAGCTTTAGAAAAAGATTGTTAATAACAGAGACGCTATAAAGCTGAATTTTTATAGCACTCAGGACTCTCTGTAGAGAGCACTGGTAACCCTGTGTTACCTGGTTGGAAACCGTGTGGGCAATTTACATTATTTTATTTATTTTATCGTCATTACCCTCAAAAACAGTGATCGAAAACATCGTCAGGAAACCGCCATATCCTAGAAACAAATATACTATGACATCAACCAACACGCAATTGGTCCGCGCTGTGCGTATTACGGCCTAATCTTTTTCACAGCGACTGCTCACTGGCGCAAGACTGCGTTTCGACAGAGAAAACGTTATACATTATGTTGGTGAAGTACAACAGTTCCATTCAGGAATTAATAGCCTGTTCCTTATCCCTTCCGTCAACAATTCCTCTCCTACAGAATCTACTATAAACACCACAAATTCGGTGAGCAATCAAGACCAAAATGAACCACGTCACTGTGGAACATCCAGTCCAGACGTTTGGGCCACGTAGCCCGAAATCAATTAGAGTGGGTCCGTGCCGATCGGAGGCTCACTGGGAAACTTTGCTGACGTCACAACTACGCCCTTTATTACCAACCCGTGTAATTGACTTTTAGAATCAGCGGTGGACGAGTGACAGGGATGGATTGGCGGGGCCGGCTCCTAGGACCAATATTGTTTCTAGTTTGAAGTTAGAACAAGAACTTGAGTAATTCGACTCGGGTGGATTTACAGAAAAGCAGTGGTGGCTCAGTGTAAGTGCCCCTAACGTCAGGTCGTGGGTTTGTATCCAGGAATTTAAGTTACATCACCACTGTTCTTCAAACGGTGAAGTGATCACACCAGATCGTGAGAAAACAAATGAGACTTCGAACAAAAAAATCAACACAAGTTCCAGTAGTAGAAACGTTGTAGGCACATTATTCAATGTATTGACAACATTCAACTCAAGAGCACAGAATATGTTTTTTTATAGGCCTTGGAAACACTATCAAGTAGCTAAATTTCCTCAAAGACAAAATAAACCATTCTAGTCAAATACCGCCCTGTAAAACACAAAGTATACTAAATACGATTGCGGCAAGTCATGTCGTCTCCCTGAGGAGCTACTTTGCATTAGGTGTATGCAAAGATAAGTCGGTCCTTATGCACATTTATGAAAGTGCTGAGAATATCAAAGGCAGAGTGGTAAACTGGCGCTTTACATAATAATAAGGAGCAGAGAGAAGTGCAATCTTTCGGTAGCTGATTGTAAAAAAAAAACTGCCTACTATTTGAAGCAGACGAAAGGAACTCGAAGGCAGAAATATCACGCCAGAATTTCTCCCTTTAAAGGACAGACGTGTACGTAATTGGACACCCACATTTTGCCAATAAAAGTCCAATAAAATAGGGCAAAAATTCAGCCTTCAAGCTGCTATCGACAAATTAATCGAAAACCTGACAACGCTTAACCCTATCCAAAAATCAAAACCAGAGCCTCTCAGCAGTTGCTCATCAGTACTTACAACAAGGGTGTCCAAAAGTCAAGATCAGTAGTGTCCACACAAATATACCAACAATAATTTCGAGTCTAAGGTAGGGCAATTGTTTCCACTGATGTGCAATAAACTGTACCTACTCTGAAAGTGTTCATTGCACGCTGGTGGAGCTAATTGGTACTTTGTTTCCTCCATTACGAGTAGCAAGAGTGTAAACCTTTCAGTTGAAACTTATGTATGCAGCGCTTCTGACTTCGCGGCGAGAGACTTTGAAAGAGGTTACGTGGAATGGGGAATTCTGTTTCTGCGTAAATTTGGTGACACCTTTGAGGTACGTATTAGGAGGATTTTGTAGGATGTAAAGTTTTTTTTATGTGACATCATCGTGCCCCCCCCCGAGTAACGACAATTAAGAGAGGATATCTCATTCTTACATAGAACTCAGAAAAAAAGGTTTCACGCACTGAATCAAATTTCAAGTCAAGAAATACATAAAAAACAAATTCAAATGGCCACCTAGAGCTGAGTGTAAGACTCCTCCCATTTATGCAATGCTTCCCTGTGCGATTCTCATCCCAGCCATTCAATTACCTTATCTAAAATCCAGCAAGTTCAAATCGCAGCCAAAAACACAGTCCCGCAATCCGGCCCTGTGCTAATTCGTAATAAACCATTGTTGACACCTGCACCTCGGCTTTAGCTTTATTGTATGTCACCGGCGCTCCACATTAAAATAAATTGTTAGTTAAAGTTCGTCTGTTTGTGTTTGCGTAGTATGTTACTCTGATTTACGTACTTTAGTACTTGTGAATGTAGTTTGTGGAGTGGAAAGTAGGAATTGCTTATTTAATTTACAATGTGAAACTATATTGTGGTTTTGAGATGAACTAGAAGACTTTCGTTACTTACAGTGTTTTTTTTTTGTTAGCCTTTTTTGTCCCACTGCTGGGTAAGGGCCTCCCTCAATTACTTCCATGAGCTCTTTTCCCGTGCCTCCTGCTTTCCGGCCATCTGGCCAAGCCTTGGAGGCGCCCTCCAGCTCCCGACACCCATTATGTGGAGACTTTTGCCCAGCGGTCATCATGCATGTGGCTGACGTGACCCACCTAATCCCATTTTGGCCTAGCAGTGCTTAAGGTACTTTATTCAATGATAAAGTCTGAGTTTTCAGAACATTTATAATTACATAATGACATCAACATAACATCACTCCTGTAATTCCCTAAGGGTCAGACAGAGGTGTACCTAATAGTTCTCGCACAATTCTCTGGTCCCATCATGTTACGCGAAAACATCATCATTCTCTTGCCCTTATCCTAATGAATTTGTGGTCGGCGCCGCATGTCTTCCATACTTCTCTATTACTCGTCATCTCATCAGACACCTCCTTTCTTTCCATATCATTCTTTACACGGTCCATCCGTCGTTTTGTTGGTCATCCTCTACTCATATACCCATCCACATTCATACTCAAAACTTTCCTCACCACATTTTCCTCATTTTCCAACCAACAAATGCTTAGCCGAACCGGATCAAAGACAACCCTTGAAAACCATCCCAGCATTTCGATGAAAACATTTGTACTCATAAAATCAAAAAGATAAAAAAATCTTCCGCCGAGTTCGTGAAACCTTCTGTGTAAATACCTCAGTAGTTTCCCTCTTCTAGTAAAGTATTCACATTTGCAAAGTAAGTGCATAATAGCAAGCATATGGAGTTAATTGGCGCCGGCTAGGAAGTAATTAGGCGCAGTCTACTTCTTTTATTAAATACATTTTGCAACAAGAAGTTTCCGAGTACCTCCTGTTGAATTCAGACAACTCTTTTGTAGTAATTGTGGTTTTAGTTTAATTGGTCGACTTGAAATTGTTAAGGAACAAGAAAAAACATGGAGGTTGAAAAGTTTTACTAATTCTTTTGTTACTTTTGTTTATGGTGGTTATTTTTTTTATTTCAATTAAAATTTCGTTTAAAATTTAATATTGGCCATTCAAACTGGCCTGGACCAATTCTGGATCGGCTGCGGACGCTGACAGGGCCTTCAGTCGCCACTTCAGCATAATATGGGCCAAACCTTAATCAGTACTACGTTACCCCACTCAAAAACGTGTCACGACATCAATCGAAGACAAGAATTGTAATCGCTCAGCCAGCAAACTTACTATTTAAAATCGGCTCTTCTACTTAGGCGAAACATTTTAATCACTCGACATCCTTCGAACACCCCCTTTGCTCCTATCATGTAAGCACAAGATTAAAGGCTGTCTTCACTAGCCCCACTTTACTAAAACGGTAGTGTAGATATTATTTAAGCGCTCCTTGCATAGTGGCGCTTAATCCCGAGTTCCCGACCAATACCTGCTTACAGAGAAGGGGAGGGCCCCCAACGAATCAATTCGGGGAGTCCCGGACATACCCCGGTGAATTATCCGCTAGGCTGCTGCGGAAAGCCTTTGTTTAGAATTTTGTGAGCTCTTTTGCGATTCTCGTATAGGGATTGCTCAAATAGGGGAAAATTGATGTTTTGTGTTGGATCTCATGTTCCATATACTCGTAAACATCCACTTCAGCCCTTGCAGCGTTGCCTAAACTTTTGTTCTTCATAAAAAGTATATAATTTCAGTACGAGTACCGTAAATTATTAGGATGAGGTTCTGTAGCTATGAACCTGTAAAAGTAAAGACCAGTTTTAAAATGTTTAATATCAAGTAATAGTAGTTCGACACAGCATTTATGTTGGTTAACGAAACAGCCACCGTTTCTATTAGTCACCACCAAGTTATTGCATATTTGTTTTAAACACAAATTAAAAACAAAACATTATTATAATTTAAAGCGACACGTTCTCAAATAATTTGAGATATAATAAAAACATTAAATTGATAAGAAGTTCAATCCGACAAGGATAAATGGTTCAAAGTTCCTTATGAGGAAAAAACAATATGTTGTTGTTTTTATTTTCTTTCGATCCTCGTATTGAATTTCAAGAAACTATTGAAAACCGACCTTAGAAAAGACAGTCAAAGAAAATTACGATTTGAGTATATCTGAAAGTTTTAATCTCACACACAAATTATTGCTTTATGACGATTGTTAGATCTTGTTTTAGCTTGTTAGAAAATAAAGACATGAAAAAGAAAACTGAAATGAAACAATTACAGAAATCATACATTTTTGAATTTTGATTTTGAATTTTGGTGGGGACTCTCCGAGACATGGCGAGTGCGCGAGTTTATAGTGAAATTCGCTAAGACTCGGTGTTCCTCGCTTGGTTGTACACTCTCGCGCTCGTAGAGTTTCTTAGTTTAATGTACAGAATGCCTTTCACACCCTGTATATCACAGTTGTCTAAACTGTTTTGCAATTCAATAATTTACTACCACCCACTTCAGTTTCCTTCAATGAGCCTTCTAAAAATATTTCTTTGCTTTAAATTGTATCCTCATCAAATAAGCCCTTCGGATCGAAACTTTTCGTTACGCCGCCATCATGAATTTCAATATTTTCTACTATCGCCTGTTGCCTGCCTGTATTGACGTTTTGACTACCGAAATGCTTCCAAACAATTGTTTTTTTTTTATTAAACATAATATTTATCTTTTCGCTTGAAATCATGATTGTGCATTTTTTTTAAACACAGTTTAATTGGCAGGTTTTTTGATTAGAGGCATTCTAGCAACCTCCTTTAATTTTCTTGATGTTTTCTAACACACTAACCCTGCTATCTATAGCCGAGTTAAGTAATTACCTTAGTTAAGGTACTCGTAATTATTAATGCAACCATATTTATGAAATAGACATGAATTTGAACGAAGTAAGTACCGTCAAAGAAATCAAAGCTAAGAATTCTAACTTTTGGCAGTTCTAACTTCCAATTAACCAATGACTAAACTACAAAATAAATATCGTATAGTAAGTTATTAATTTTACTCAAGTAATCACTTTGACTCTTGTTGTAAATGCTTTTTTAGCGTTTATTTTGACGGCACTTTTGCTTTTTTTGGAAACAAAGCTGTAATATTTTAATTTTGCTACTACTAAAATTATAAAAAAAAAACAATTTGTCTGTGGATTGAATCGAAAATAGAAATTAAATAAAGGATGAATTTTATAATAATTATTTCATTGAATTTTATTTCTTCGTGAGTGGGTTTGATTTGCGTGTTTGTGTTTCAGCTCATTTGTTATTCTGTAGTTAAGGAAAGAAAAGGATGAGCTAAATATTTTAGGTTGAGTTAAGGCGATCATATATAGCAGCAACGGTTCACCAGGATCATAATGATATACCAGTTGGTGAAACTAGGTTAATTCAAGTAAGACTAACTAACTAACTATTAAGACTAGATAATAGCTCTAGCTTTCCAGCCTTCCTTTTTGTTTTACCCGAAAACAGGTAATGATTTTGATTTAATTTATTACGATAACCTCAGTAGGTTCTCAACAAACGGAATCAGTATTCCTGTGTCCTATAACCAGGACCAATTTGGTACACACTGTAACGTTTATCTCTGCTCTTCTCATCTCGAAACTTGACACACTTTAAATTTTCCGCAAAACGATGCCTTATATTCCAGGGAAAGCCTTAAAATGACGAACAAAACTGTATGAAACCGTTTTTCGCACACGAATCCAGTTTTGTACCTTCCTACCTAGACTAGGTGGGTAGACAGATGGATAGGTAGTATACAGAAGGTCAACTACATACGACGTGCACGCACACTTACTTTTGATGAAAATGGGAACAAATGGGTTCGGAATTGTACCTGTGGACGCTTATTTGCAGTGACACATATACACACACTTTACAGCGATTATCTCGCTGATTATTAGCTCGAGATTGAAAAAATAATCAGCTGTCCCGCACAATTGGGTCGAGTAGATATTTAAGTTTTGTATGGGACAGCCGATTATTTTTTCGCGCTTACGATGTTGGTCCCATACAGAATGTTGTACAATTCGATGGTCTGTACCACAACCTTATATGACCTCGTCTTTTTGAGACTCGCTGTAAAATATATACGACAATGTCAAAGAAATGAGAGTCGACTTACAAGTTCTCTTGCACTCGCCATACATGAAGCATGTCTGTGTGTGCGTGCGTTCACTGTCACTTCAACTGCATGGAGTGGACCTTCTGTTCCTATTCATATCGTGTCTAGATGTAACACTGAGCACGGCTAGACTAGCCCGCGGCCCAAAACTGAATTTGCAAGTGAAATTCGCGCCAAGCCATAACTTTGTCAGAGACGTGGAGGATGCGAATCTGACGGATACGGCGATTGAACGACCGGGGGTTCGGTTCCTGGGTAGTTGAATTATTGTATGAATCTTGTCTGTATTTAGGAAAGCGCTTGGATATGATGTAGTTGTGGAGGTATCGTGTATGACTAAGGTAGGACGCCCTCAGTGTAAGAGGAGCGACGATCTTCGCAGGGTGGGTGGCAGCAGCTGGGTAATTGTCTTTTCTGTGGCAGCAGGATTAGAGTTGGTAAGAATCGACATGAACGGCGTGCGATATGATAGGCGTACGTCCAACTGTGGACTGCTATAGAAGTTTGGAGTGATGGTGTATATGTGTGGGTTTTCATAAACATCTGTTTGCTGAAAACTTTATATGGTTACTCATAATCATGTCGGTGAGTAACCACCTTTTACGTTTTGTTTTTACTGGTCTCTTTTAGCACACATTCCTGGGCACCTGATTGGGAAACCCAATAGGTACTTCCCGTTCTGGGAATCAAAACCAGGACCTCATGCTCAGCAGTAGCACTTACGACCACTAAACCAACGCGGCAGGCAATTAATATTTCAGTTAGAAATAACAAGGCACGTGTGGGGTTAAACTTAGTTAAATAATTAATTTATTACAGGCGCAGGATCTGGTTATTTGCACGTTAATTAGTACTTCTCTTAGTGAGCCGCTAGGGATTAACTGAGCTCAATGCATTAACCTGAGTGTTTTGGCTAGTAGTCGAAACAATTTCCAGCCATTATACGAGCCAAAATACAACGGATTTGTATATTATATCGCTTAAGGAAGACGCGCTAAGGTAGCTCGCGAAATATTTTTTTTCTTATTTTTTTTTTCAATTTGCAGGTCAGTGCGTCTTTACAAAGTTATAATCATTAAAATTATCAATACAACCCTCTAAGCTCATTGGATGACTTTTTCATAAAATAGTCACTCAATGGGAGATACAAACAGCAAAATCACAACAAACTCCTCTCTTAAAAAAATTCTGCCTCAAAACCCGCATACCAAAAACATACTAAACACTCACTCTTACATGCAGTGAGGAATGTATGTTCGGAAAATAATTCAAAGTCCGCTCTAGCGAGAGACGCTGGCAAGCCGCGCTGGCTCGTGCTAAGAAGCCATGAATATCGTCCCAACACTCACCTTACCGATATACAGAGAATGGAAACGCAACTTAGGCCATGATTTTTATGAAGATAATAGTTGTAAATTAGTCAAAAAACATTTCTGTTAGTGAAATTTTGACCACAATGACATCATAGATGTGTATGATATAAAGTACCTACATATGCAACATATACAGGGTGTAAACAGACCCTTCACATAGCCGTCAACCAAGCATTCTGTACATCAAACTAAGTAGCTTTACGCAAAAATTATTGCTGGGAATCGGTTTTTTTTTGGGGTGACAAATCATGTTTTAAGGTAGGACTCGATGGAAAGCATTCAAAGCATTGTGCTGATGGATGGATTGAATAGTACGGGGGTCGTGGAGGTGTGTAAAGTAAAAATTTATTAATTTATTTTTTCATTAAAAACATGTATTTAAAAAAAACTTGTGAAAAAGTTGGAACTTTGACCCCAATATCTCTGTAACTAGAAGGTTCCCAGGTATGGTCTAGAACAAAAAAATGATCGCAAAGACGGGGAGAACAAGTGCCTTTCGGATGTGTTAAGAGTCTATTTACACTCTTTATTTTACATAGTAATCGTATATTTTACACACCAGCGGACTATTAGTTCTAAAAGTATCTCACGAAAAAGTAAACATACCTATTTTTTTTTTTTTAAATCGTTATGATTGGCAACTCGGCCCAATTGTTAGTAACTATGTAACTTTTTTCTTAAAAACTGTTAGTAAATGAGTAAACAATAAAAGAAAATGACAAAAAAGTAGCTGTTTTTTGTCTTCTGACCAGCTCAGCCATAGCTTGCGACAACCAGGGTGCGTCGTACTTTTCATAACATAATAATTATGTTTGATGATTAATTTTAATTTTACAACTTAAATTTTCCGTGATTTTCAATTATAATAAACTGTCTGAAAAACACTTATATTACACTCGGCAATGTGTAGCTTCTTCTCTTTAGATACAATATTATATATTAGCCAAGTGAGAGGCCCATGAGCGGCATAAAAACTCTGACACCTGGTTAGGTACTAACCACACGATAAAGAAAGAAATATACATTTGACTTGATTAGGGTTTGTTTATACTTCCTTCAAATTATTTTACTAGCACTAGCGCACGGTGTAAACGTAACGTAAATACGTCGATTTTAATATTAAAAAAACTCGTTTCACAAATATTTTCATAATTTTAATAATTTATACTGATTGTGAATGATACTGATTGTGGTTGTTGCAAACAATTTAACTAAAATGCTTTACAATAATTGGATTTTCAATTAAAAAATCAACGTATTTACGTTACGTTTACACTAAAATTTAAACCCAAGTATACTGAACAGCTAACAAGTCGCTTTATATTAAACTGCTTGCAATCCCTGTATTCTACTTGTCTGTGATTACCTAAGTTATCCCCCAGCATCGTGCTAAGTGCTACATTAATACACAGTTACCCAGGTAATGCGCTGATGCATTATAGTTGAGGTGGAGGAGTTTTAAAGTGGTTTCTTGGAGGAAATTATTGTTTTTGAGGCAGGATATTTGCTTTCAAGTCCAAGAGTAGTAAGGTAATCTTAAGACAGAGGGCGTAGACAAAGTAGATCTGCAGTAACGATCATCATCTGTCTAGCCTTTTTTCAACTATGTTGGGGTCGGTTTCCAGTCTAACCGGATGCAACTGAATACCAGTATTTTACAAGGAGCGACTGCCTATCTGACTTCCACAACCCAGTTAGTACTGGGTAATACGATACCCCTTGGTAAGACTGGTTGTCAGACTGTCGGGCCACTGACTACCTAACGATTGTCAAAGATCTACAATTGATAGCCGGGCTCAACGTACTTGTCGAGGTTCTGCCTCGTTAGTCTAATGATCGCTAGCGCCACGATTGAGTATGGGGTCCTGGGTTCGATTCCCAGATCGGGCAAAATGCTTATGGGTTTTTAACTTAAACATAACTGGCAAAATGTGGAGAAAACGATGATGTAAAACAAAATAATGTACCTTTTGTCTATCCCGTTGAAAATCGACGTAGAAATACGAAATGGTTTGAAAGCCCTTGTCACTCGTCGGCCCTCGGATGAAAAGTAAAGTATCATACGATTTAGTACCATGCACGGTGCAACTGTTAACTGTTACCTGAACGATGATGTGCAGGTCTTCTGCATATCACCTTCTTTGATTATGGGGTTCTACAGACCCTGAAGGGCAGTAAATGACGTTATGGTGAAATTATGATCTTTATGGCTGGCTGACGTCAAACGTCAGCCAGCCATAAAGATCATAATTTCCCCATCTTAACCAAACAATGGGGAAGACCGTTATAAGCTAATTGTAGCATCATCATCGCAGTTAGGTCTCAATCTGACCAATAACGTGAAGCTATTTTGAAATATAAAATGACATTACCAGATTATCAACCAATAAAGGTGCTTGGAACCAGCTTTGCTAGCGCCATTGGATTCATAGTTGCCATCCCCATTACAACCATTAACCAAACCAAAATTATCTTTCTGTTGAATGTGAAAACCCGTTTACTGAATAAAATGAAGCCTATGTTACCCGGGCCGTAATAACGAATCGATTGACACCTAATTCATCAAAATCGGATGAATAGTTTAGGAGCTACGAAGGAATATACGTAAATACACCATAACACTTGCTTTTGGCTTCGCCGTAGTCGGGTAAAAATAGAACCTAGAAGACTTTTTGAAATTACGATTTCTTTTTTAAAAGAGGAAAGCTGTAAAAATCACACAGTCATACAGTTGGTGAGTCGGTTCCTGCACATAATACTCCACGTTTGCATACATTTCACTGCAGGACAGGATGCGGGGGCATTTCGCACGGAAACATTGAATAATTTTATGCTAAGAACTTAGCCAAATGAATTCCTAACCGCTGAAGGTATAATATCGTAAACGTTGCTTTGTGTAAATTGAGATTTTCAGTTGTGTGTTAGATAAAAAATAGTTATTTTGAACTTGGATTTTTCGTTAGGCACCAAAATTCTTGGAGACAACAAACAAACAAAATAAAGAATTTAAAAATGGCTTATAATGCTGTAATTTTTAGACTATTGTTGAATGTTTGGAAATGATTTACTGAACAAAGCTACAATGTTATTACAATTTATTCTCGTGTCAAACACATAATGAATTAACGTTTTAACCGACTTCTAAAAAAGGAGTAGGTCATGTATTCCACCAGCATTTTTTTTTTCATGTATTAAATGTATTTCTGGTCCGAATTAATTGAATCTTTTTTCATTTGGTAGAAGAAGCTCGCGCGGAGGCCGCATGACCGATTTCCAAAAAAAACAATGCAATAAGGTATTCTACCTCTTTACTTTATTCAGTTGGGTTCAACGTTTAGCTGTGAATGTATTTTTGTTGATAATGAAATAGTAATGCAAATATTGTCTAGGTCCTAAACTATTGGGAAAAGCGTTAATAAATATTCCTTACTGCTTCCAGAAAAAAAAAACATAAAACTCAGAATAAATCGTACAGAAAATAAATAATTCAGCAGCAAAATGTACCAGGAAGTCATGTAAAGGTGAGAGCATTACGGTTGTCGCGTATTACTTAGCTATCGGAGATTATCCAGCAGGCGGCGGGCTTGCTAAGTGGCTGTCACTGGCCTACAGACATGCAGTTTGTTGTGGCCCGAAGCAAGCGAGGTATTTTGACTGGGAGGCATTTTATATAGGTAGGTCGAGGTAGGTATATTAACGGGACGGAAGTGGTTGTATATTTTGCGATTGGTTTCGTTAATTTTGTAGTATTTTATTCAAGTTGTGAGAAGAATAAGTGTTGTTATGAGGTGTATGTTTGAATTAAATCAAATTATATGTATAGGTACCCACTTCTGTCAATTAAATATTTATGCAGCAAGCATACTAATTGTAATAAATAGTTAATAGAGATACGGATACTGTGTAAACTGAACTAACCGACGAAATTAACATTACATAACATCACGCCTGATTTCCACGCAAAAGTGGCATTTAGTACACCCACATTTCTCCAGTTATGTTTAAGTCCCGAGTAACCACCGGGCAAAAAACACACATTCTGAAAAATTACTGATGAAAAAACCCAATAACACTATTTCTGATCCGGGAATCAAACCAAGGATCTGTCTAGATCAGGATTTGCGCTGCGATCGCTAGACCAACGAAGCAATTTAATTACACACATACATAAACTCACGCCTTTTTCCCAAGGGGGTAGGTAGAAAGCACAGAACGCCACACGGTACGATCCTTACATACTCTTTTGCCTCGTCCACGTGCAAATTAATTAAATAGGAATAATTAACCTTATTCACCTTCTAAACGAAAGAGATAAACAATCAATCATTCGCCTTTGTAGAATTAATAAAAAGATAAGATTTAAAACAAACTTTAATTTTTTGCATTTAAAATAAATCAGTTCACAAGTAATACGTCTAAGACTTCATCAAACACTCAAAAATTTATCCTCTACTTACAAATTGAAATTGAGTCAAAAGGTTTTATAGAAATGATTATATTAAATAAAATATTTTTGATTGAGCAGTTTCATCAACTATGCTGTTTTTTTATATTATTTCAAAATGGAATAGGTAATTTTGTTTATCATCTGGAGATTATGTCAAAGAAACATTAAGAAAAGGGCAACTCAAATTTTATTTATCAAAGATGGTTTTGATACCTAGATACGTATAGTTTCAACATAGAAACATATTGTCAAGTTTTTTTACTTTTTTCGACATCATAGCGTAACGCTTAAGAATTATTCAATGGAATTTATTTTAAACATAGAGAAGTATCATATCAAAGTTATTTATTTCGTTAATAAAAAAGAAGTAAAATCGTTTTGGCACATTCGTCGTTTTATATCGTTATAGCTATCTCTTCTTTTGCGTTTCAAAAGTAATTGCATCACTTTCGCTCGTTTTGATAGATCAGTTGAGCTACGATTTCTTTTCGAGGTAGCGCCTTAATGTAATGTCCTGTTAAATGTTTGTACATAAATGAATAAATAAACTACTTTCCTACATAAAGTATTATAGTAGTAAAGATACGGCCGTTCGATGCGGTACACCATAATTATTAAAAAAAATATTTTAGGTAACTGTATCGTCAGAAGCAGGAGAAGCTTGGAGTCAGTCCTCAATATAAATGTTGTTGGAATGAAGTCCGATTTAATTATTTTTATGTACTATGTTCTCGAGATTTTAGCACAACCCCTTACTAACAACTACAACAATCCCCGAAGCAACAATAACAATTATCTGTACTTTCAGCGAGGCAATTCATGTATTTAATTTTTAGCACGTAAGCATACCCTTAGTCACAACTTATGTAAAAATGTATAACATTTTTGACGTTGATTGTATCGCTGAGATGAGATTGTGACTACATTTTAACTTGTTTTTAATTACGGGAAAATTACTTTCTGGTCTGAAGCAGTATCCGAGAATCGTAGCGGGTGGCGTTATGTTATAAAGTTTAAGCCTACCTCCTTAAGAAAAAAGCGTGAGTGTATACTGTCATGTTGTACTACCACTAAGATCAAACGCCAATAATCCGTGCAGCCCATCGTCTCACCGGTCTCAGTCAATCTCAAGCAACACATGCTCGGGCTAGCTCGGGAATTAATTAACAGCTACATCTATCTGGCTGTCATACTCGCTGACAGCCACTATCTCAATGAGGCGAATGTCAATAATTGATCGGGGACACAGAATAGATAACACAGAAGATCGGTTTCGTGTAACAAGCGAAAAAGTACTCACACATACATACGTGACTGCCTCGTTGGTCAAGTGCTCGCAAACACGACTGCTGATCATTAGGTAATGGGTTCGATTCCCGCGTCGGGCAAAATGGCATTGCGTATTTCCATAAGGAATTTCTCAGTAGTAGCGACGGACTCTGGATTTGCGCTCGGTTGATGGCAATAGGCTCGCCCCCTGTTATTATTTAGGATTTAAACATAACTGGCGAAATGTTGGTGTATTATTAGGTACATCTCTCCCTAACCCTTCGGGGATCACAGGCGTGATGTTATGTTATGTTACATACATACATCACACACATACATTAGCATAATTATAACGTTCCCACAGCTGGGACACAGATCTCTCACATAGACAGTCAATAACATAATTATAATCAGCTTATAATTAATGTTCCCAGTACTGGGAAAAAGACCTTCTATGAGAGGGCGTGGGCCATAATCAACGACGCGGGTCCTGCGAGTGTCACCATGTCTGTGAATTCTTGGTTCTAAGGCATGTCGGTTTTCTTCACCGTTTTAGGAGTATTGGGGATCAAATAATTAAGCATTTTTGCTTATTTTTTTTTTTGCTTAGATTGCCTGCTTGAAAGTCCCGACACTGGATCACCTACTGCTCAACATACATACGACAGTGTCAACTGTGTCAGTAGAAATCACACAAATTGAGACACTATCATCCAAAAGTGCACCATTCCATCGAGATCAGATTGGCAGAAAGGATTTAATTAATTTCAGCCTAGTGAGTGCGCCTGCACTTGCTGTAGGTAGACGCGTTTCCATGTGCAAAATCACAGACCTGAACTGAAGTCGGAACACGTGATTTGAACCGAATTTTTACAGGGAAAATGTTCATTTCACAGGCGAATATGAACACTGGTTCCATGCCAATGAATATTATTATTATTTTACGACTAATCCGCCAGTCTGTGGAAATTACTTCAGGCTTCTCTGTTCCCTGATAATTATAATCAGGAACTACTCAAAATTAGAGTGAATCACTTTCTTCTAGTCAAGCGTGCTCCACCCTAGGCCGCATCATTGCTTCACATCAGGCGAGTTGCGGACAAATGCAACCCTATTTAGGATTAAAAAAAAGTAATAGAGATATTCTTATGAGACAACTACTGAAATTGGTAAAGTCAAAGTCCGGTCTGTGAATTTTGTCCATATGCATTGGGTGCATCTGTTATTGCTTGTAACAAAGAGCCGGCCTTCTGACCCTTCTCTTTGGGTCGAAGATATCCAAAACTTACGTCAAATGAGGTTACAGAATGGATCGTGATTTTGGATAAAGAAAAGATAATTATTTTTTAGAACTTAACTAAAAGTAGGTTCAGTCCAGGTGATAGAAGTTTCAATAGAATAAGAGGTGACTAAGGGACTTACCAGATAATGGGCAGCAGCGTTCTCTGTGATTTATAACAACCGTACTGCGATCGCCAACCCGTCTGCCAAGCGTGGCGATTATGGCAAAACCCCCTTTTTAGGGAGGCCTATGTCCAGCAGTGGACGTCTTTCGGCCATCATTTAAATGATGATATAAAGATGGTTCCAAAAATGCGTGACAGGTGATCATTGTTTCGTTTATAAAGTTGATTCAATGGAGACAGTAGTTCCGTTTGATGGTCAGTGTCGTATAAGTATGACCACACAGTTTTGATGGACGCTGTGTACATGTGTGTGAAATTAAACATCAAATTCATTGGTTGAATGGAACGTAAGATGAGAGAATGAATTACCCACGTCATTCATTCACAGTATGGCGAATGAGTGTAAAACGTAACGACGACATAAGAAAGTAAAAAAAAAAATTTTGTGTTTAACGAGCCAAAAATAAACGAAAAAATTAAGAAAAAACTGTTTCTCTCATCACGCCCCTCTCATTACATGTAGTTTTGTTTCTACTGACGGATAAGAATCTCACAACAACAACAGCAACTCATGAAACAAATCAGTTTTTATTTAATATTCGAAAACCCTATTGTATGGATTGTTTACCTTGACTTGATGTTCGAAAACCCTATCGTAATATCTTAGCTGGTATAAATAGCCCACTACTTAATAGAATGTCAGTTACTCTTATAGCTTCTCAAGTATTTGAAACAATGACCTCAAAAAGAATTCCCAGAGACAAAATCCGATCTTATTATACAGTCATGTTAGAAGCAGATGAGGCTTTCCATTATTTCTCCGCCATTTAATTGAAGATTCCGCGTTGGCTTTGACAGACTGACGTTTAATCTGTAGTAGATGTTATTAGTTATGTCAGGAGCAGATCAATGGCTGAATGATGCTTTAAAGAAAATTATGTTACTTTATCTTGAAGGGTTCATCTTTGAACAAAGACATTTTCGTTAAATTTGAAGTGAATAGAAAGGGAAAACAGAAGGTTTAAATAGTGGCTTTTTAGAGTTCCGTACCCGAAGGGTAACCAACGGGACCCCATTACTAAGCCCCCGCTGTCCGTCCATCT
The DNA here is from genome assembly GCA_910589295.1 of Noctua janthe. NCBI lineage: Eukaryota > Metazoa > Arthropoda > Insecta > Lepidoptera > Noctuidae > Noctua > Noctua janthe. The sequence goes on along the minus strand of OU342556.1, from coordinate 958,705 downwards.
GTCTGTCAGCAAGATGTATCTCATGATCCGTAATAGCCTGACAGTTGAAATTTTTACAGAATTTTTATTTATTTTGCCGCTATAATATAAAATAAATTATAAATTAAAGGGCGTTCCCCTACTACGATGTGGAGTCCTACTTGCACTTACTTGGCCGGCTTTTTTAAATTCTTGAACTTGAACATCACTCAGCGGCGAATTCAGAAACATTATTACATATGCCAGTTCCATGTAATAAGGAGCGAGCCTATTGCCATTAACTGGGCACAAATTCAGAACACCGCGGCTGCTACTGAGAAATTCCTCATGGAGAAACCCCATAACACTTTGCCCGACCGAGTTGTGCTTGCAAACTCTAGACCAAAGAGGCAGTCATCTCAATCAAATCAGCCTATAGCAGTCTACTGCTGGATATAGGCCTATCCCAAGCTGCATCACAGTACCCTATCCGTATCTGTATTCCATATTTTCAGTGTCGTAAACTACAGTTATACTCGCAGCTTATGACTTGAAGCTATTTTAGACAGGTTTCACAACGCCCTAAAACTGTTACAGCAAAACAAACAAACATCATAACCCCATACGTCACAGCTAACAAAAACATAATGTTCTCAGCTCGCGACACAAAAATATATTACAGGGAACAAAGTCGCAAGTCCCGTAACGAAGACTTACACAGATTATGTACTGTAAAAACGTCGTAAGTTATAATAAGGAAAGCTGGAATTTGCATTCAGCTTGAAATGTTTTCAGCGAGATCTCTGGGAAATTAAACAATGCTATTATAACTGTAGGGGCGCGTTCACGACCGGTTTTTATCCGGCAACGGGTGAACCTTGTGCAATGAAACACTTACCCGGTTTCGTCCTGGTTAGAGATGCGATTTTTTTTTGCATGCGCTGTGCATGTGTCCTACCTCATGGACAAGCGCTCACAGATTGACAAAATTGACCGAGAGGCAGATCTAGCCATTACCAAACCGGGCAAGGCGCGAAGATGAACCGGAGCTAACTCCGGGCGGGGTCGTGAGCAAGCCTCCAGTGTGTCATACATGACTGTCGATCGGGCCGGCGCTCCGGGCCCTATAAAAACCGTGAACAAGAGCCCTAACAGTGACCTGTTAAATCAGGCTTATGTATATGTCACCTAGCCAGCACATAGTCTGGATAGGTGCATCAGATCGTCATTTAAATTATGCTAGATACTGAAAATTAGTTCATTAAACTACTCTCATGCTCATCACACTTTTATCAATTGATGGTAAATATCGGTTTTAGCACTACAAAGTACAATGTGGGTTTCTTTTTATTTATTTTTTTTTCAGATGAGAAATCATCAAATGACCCCCCCACTCTGGGCGGAGCGGAAGGGAGTGTCAGACTTGTACTGACTAAAACCCATCCATGTTCCTTCTTTTCCCTTTGTGTTACAGGGCCACGGTATCTCTTTCGAACAGTCCCGCAGCCCTGGCAGGCATCGGCCCTTGCGGACCCCTACTTATTCGTTGACATCTCTTTGAGGCGCACGTAGAACACGAACGCGCCGTCGACACGGCCTGTCGTCATAAGACGGCCGGACGGCGAGCTGGCCCATAACTCGCCGTCCACAGGCCCGCGCCTACGGTGGCCGGGAGCCACCACGTGACCCCCGACACCCAGGGCGTCTCCCGCGGCGATTGGGACGTGAGGTTCTTTCCCTCTCACGTCCCGCCACCTCCTTCACTAGCATGACTGCTTCGCAGAAGGAGGTGACGGCTTCCCATTCCCTCTCGCTCCACAATGTGGGTTTACGTTTAAGTTTCTTAGTGAACATATTACTTAACACGATTTATCAACGTTCCAAGGGTAGCCAGTGTGTTTGTAACACCAACATTTCGCCATCTATAAGACCCATTAGTATATAATAGCCGGCAAGCCTTCTTACAATCCTTAACCCGTAAAATCCAGACACTAAGCTGTAATACTGATAATTTTCTAATGAAAAACTCAATAACACTTTCCCCAACTCAAGTTAAACCCAGGATAGCACGCCACTAGACCAACAATAGAAAAAAAAGTAAGTAAAATGAAGAGCAGGGAACTGAAAAACCTCTGTAAGTTATAATAAGACCCGCAATGGAACGAGTTTGCGCTCAACCGGAGACCTGTCATTTAAAACGTGGTTATTTCCTCGACAACTTCTTTGTAACTAGTTTAACACCCGGTTTGCGACACAATCGGATTTTAGGTGTGAGCGGAAATAGTGGTGATTTACTTTTATTTTGGGGTTTTTTAGTTTTATCGTATTTTGGATTCTACAGGATGATTCCGTTCCATGAAACTGCATAGATCATTGTATAGATTACAGGCAGTTGTACAGGAATAACATTAGATTTAAATGCAGAAGAACAAGTTTAAAACCTTCAAAATTCATACTTTTCCAACAATTTAACACAAGATCCTTGCAGGTTTTGGCAGAAACGTAAATTGTAATCCCTCATTACATGACAGAGTCGGGCGAACGCAGAAGAAGGTTTAAATTAAGGTCACTGTTTTCGAAAAATTTAATCCTGAAGTCGATTAAAGTTTTGAGTGGCATGAAACCGAATAGAAACAAACGACTGTCTTCTTAAAAGGGTTAGGGGCGAAGCGTTTAGTGCAGCCCACGTTATACCACAGAGATAGGTAGTATACAAAGTTAAAAGTTTGTCAATGCACCTCTGTTAGTGTTCCCTCTCACGATCTTCAATCGTCTATCATTCACCTTTGTAACCACTTCGCATGTGACGTGTCGACGCCGCGTCAAAGAGGCTCCTGCCAGTTAATCTATCGACACCTGCATTGATCATCGGTACCAAGATGCTATGTTTTTGAAGAGATACATTGTGTACTTTTGCAAGCTTGACACAGGATTTTTGTCCATAATTTTGCTTGGGGCAGCTGGATGAAGGGCCGTATGGCTGCAGACATCTATGTATAGCAGTGGACTACCATAGGGTGGTGATGACTATGATAGTGCATCACCGAAATAATGACAATGCTGAGTATCTTAGTTGATGACTGTTGATTGTTTTTATTAATTACCGTTCTGGCTCATAGTCACCGCTACGATTTTTACTAACTAAAAAGCGATTTTAAGCAATAATTAATAAGTGTTTTCTTCCTTGAGGAGCTCGTGGCTAAATAATAACAGCCACTCGGATCGATCTTTAGGTTAAGCCGTGCTTGCCTAGGTTGATCTGTGATCTCCGTGCTTCGGAAAGCACGTTAAGCCGCTGGTCCCGGCTGTCATTTGTAGATCTTTGACAGTCGTTACAGATAGTCAGTGGCCCAAAAAGTCTGACAAATAGTCCTACTAAGGGGTATCGTAGTACCTAGTAAGGGTATTCGGGTATCGTATTACCTAGCGACTGCCTATCTAACTTCCATAACCCAGTTAGTTGTGGAGGTCAATTAGGTAGTCGCTCCATGTAAAATACTGGTATTCAGCTGCCTCCGGTTAGACTGCTAGGCTGAAGGCTAGGCAAAGGATAATAAGTGTTTTCTACTTTCATCCTTTTCCTTAACCACTATGTCGATCGTTATGTTTGAGGAAGTAACCTGTCGAAGGACATAGGCTAATTTTAAACCTGGATCCTGCAGATGATGTCGCGTGCAAAAGCTAGATTTAAATAAATCACAAGTCCATGTTGCCTCACGATACTTTCCTTTAGCTGAAAAGGACATAAAATTTATCTAATTAAGAAACCTTTCATGCTCTTGAAACGAATTCCTTTGCCAGCCACAACATATTTCTAAATGAAGAAAGTAAAAAGTCAAACTTGTAAAATAAAAATTTCTCCTCCGTGCCGCAACATTGCACACACACTAAGAAATGAAAGAAAAATATTTGCCTTAAGAAACAGGTAAGAAACTCGGCAAGTTAGTACGCCAGGGAACATTTTATACAAGGCGAAATGTATTTAGAAGTGGGTAGGATGAGCGTTCTTAAGTGTATGGAAGGGTGTAGTGCGCTCCAGGGCTATACGGTTCTAGTGGCTGTTTATAGTAAGTAGTAGTAATAAAAGATTTCGGCTGAAGGCACGGTGGAGGTAAGACGAAATTCAGTTTTTCGTTTTTTTATGGATGTCTGAGGAAATTTGTTCCAAGATTAAAAATCGACATCATGTATTTCAATTAAACAATTTATAGATACTTTTAAATTGTTCACGTGCCGACCGACTGGTCTATCATAAAGAAACAATTATAACATAGTCTTGATGTCATGTTAGTTAATAAGCACTTAACACATATAGTTGTAATTAAAAAACCCGATTCAAAACTTTGAACTCTGTATTAAACCCACACCATTGCAACAACTAATTACTTCTTTACATCCACAACTAAAGCAAAACCAGTTCATCCTCACTATAACAAACTTTACAATTTAACAGCGGTGTTCATAAAATACAGCAGCAAAAGTTGCAGCGAGCAATGAAGTGTTGCGGGGAGATTGCGCGGCAATAAAAGCGTTATAACTCGAAGATAACAAGAAAACCAACAATGGACACGTCCCAGCCGCGCCGCGAGAATGGACGGGGAAAAAATTGAGACCGTTGTTGAAATTAAAGGTTCTGTAGATAAAAGAAGGTTATTCTTCTTTACAAAGAAGTTTTTTGCAAATGGCGGCGGATACTAGCGGTACCCTGGTTTAGGGTCGGTACTACTTCTCTTGTTGACTTGCTTATCTGTAAAAGCTGCTTGTCCGCTACTAAAATATTCTTTCAATGTTCTAACAGACGAGACGCAGCTCAATATTATTCGGTTCAGTGGATTTCTCAATGGCAAAGCGGAACCCAAGAAAATCAGCCATTTCGCCGAGTGTAACCGTCTCGTTTAGACTGTATTGTGAGTGTCGTCGGCTCCAGCAATTTCCCTTCAGTTAATAACTCGCTCCTGCTAAATTTGACCACTTTTGATCTAGTAGTTTCTAATAAACATGGACTACTGAGGTTTCTTGACCACGGTTGAGGGAAATAGTATTTAAGGAAAGTTCAATTCCTTTATATAGGACATAAAGAAGGGCAGCTTAAAAGCATAAATAAATAAATAATGTGATCCATGTCGTACTGTTGCACGTGGTACGGCGCCAATTCCTCGCATTCTGGCCGCGCCTAATGATCTCTTGGATTCTAATCCAACAGACGAACTGTTTGCGGATGGATGGACAAAGATTTTATTGGTATGTCAGAAGTACTGTGAGAGGATTTATGAAAGTGTTGTTAACATTCTTTTATTTATGTTTTTACTTTACTTTTTTGTGTTATAATTTTCGCTTTTATATTTATAATTTTAGTTACTGTAATTGGTTGTAAACACAACCGTTGTTATTAAAAATAAAATTGACAAAATCTAATTACTAGGTATTTTGAGCCATGGAGTCTGGATTTTTGCCCATCTGGCTATAGGTTCATCTTTGAACTGGCAACCAGCACCATAAATAACGGTCTGTCTAACACTTCGGAGAAAAAATAAGGCAAATCATCAAATCGGAATAAAACCAGGCGAAGTACCTCACTCACTTGCAAGTTGTATTTCGTAGTGGTAATAAATCTACTTGCAATTTTAAACTAGTAAAATTTCATGTAAACGGTGGCGCAGAGTTGCGACAAAATGCGCTTTATTTCCTGACAGGTCGCCGGTAACATTGTTTCGGAGACAAATACTGAGTTTCTGTTACAATATATTGTGTTAGAGATTTAGTTTGTCTTATCGTCGCAGTTTAAAATGTAGTTTAGTATGACAAATCAGTTCTAAGATACATACTTGTAAACACTGACTGCTAACGTATTATGTATTTGTTTTTTATTATGCCAAATGATCATCTAACATTTCACTTTTTGATTTTAGTGGGTAGCGTAAACTTTTAAAAACATATGTCATTTGTTTCGTGAATCGACATAGTGGGAATCGACATAGAGGGAATGACATAGAGGGAAAGATTCGAAACATCGTGGGTCATAGATAATTGCAATTTCTTTTTTGGGGCGTAGTTAGGATAGATTTCAATAGAGTAAACGCAAGTTTGCAGCTTCAAAAGACATGTGCTAAAAGCATTGTGCTCGGAAACCTTTCTGGGGTTCTCCAGATTTTGGCTTCTAACTTTAAAAAAGTGCATCTTATGAAAAAAGTCACTCTGTACACTTTTAAATTAGACTTATGTTATGCACTTTGTGTCTTCAGTGACTGGCACTGCACCGCATTACAAACTCATTTACTTACCCCTTACTTTTATCACCAGTCGACTCGGGGTATTGATAAACAAACGTCTCAAAGAACATAATTTCGTCATTTTAATTTCTCCAGCCCTTATCCTATTTTATTTGAGGCCAGCGCAGTGTGTTTTCTTCTTCCATACTTTTCTATTAGAAGTCATCTCATAGTCATCCCCTTTCTAGCCATATCATCCTTTCCCCAGTCCATCAATCATTTCCTTAGTCTTCTTCTACTTTTAGAGCCATCCACAATCAAACTCAAAACTTTCCTCACGACATTTTCCTCATTCCGTCGCATCAAAGAACACAATTTAACCAATATAATTGACAAACAGTCTTGTAACTCCATCCTTTGAGCCGTCGCATCGTCTAACAAATACTTGTAACATGTATATCGTGGAGAATTACAAAAGATCGTACATAATCAAGTAGCTGCGGTAAATCGCTGGTGAATACTTCAAAGGATCGACGAGTGGTTTATTTGTGTTCACATTTAAAGATAAAAATATTTGATACTAGCTTATGCCCGCAGTTTCGCCCGCGTGGAATTCGGTAAATGTCTCGTAAATGGATAAAATGTATTCTATGTGTTAGTCCAGGTTATAAACTATCTGTGTGTCAAATTTCATCCAAATCCGGTCAGTAGTTTTTGCGCGAAAGAGTATAATAAACATCCAATTATCGATACATCCTCACAAACTTTCACATTTATAATAGTAGTAGGATGAAAAGTCAATAGAACATGGCACTCCTCCAATTTACCGAAAAGTTGAAAGTCGCAATAGAAATACGATTTAAAAGCGACTGCCACTGGCCTAGGCCGTTTTTCTATTAGGAACTCCTCAGTAGTAACAGTTTGACCTTGAACTAGCCTACTATATTATAAGGCTTCAAAATAGGGTTTGGAGTTTATTCTGGTTTGGTTATCATTAACGTCCGGTATACTGTACCGGAATTTTATACGTTCCTTGCGATGTTACCCTTTATTTGATTTCATTCTCCTGCTCTTCTTTTATTCCAATTAATCTTCTTCTTCTACACTTCTCTATCGTCGTCTCAAGTCATCGCTTGAATCAACCCCCTTTCTAGGTAAATCATCTTACACATATTCCATCCATCGTTTCTTCGGTCTACTCCTACTCTTTCAGGCGAGATAAGTTTTGAGTATGAATGTGGATACATTCATAGTCAAAACTTATCTCACGACATTTTCCTCATTGCCATCCCTGTATTTGATTTAATGCTAGAATAGCCTGGCGTTGCTACTCATCATCTGCCTAACCTTTTCCCAACTATGTTGGGCTCGGCTTCCAGTCTAAGTCTCTCTTAGCCTGGCGTTGCCACTACCAAGGCTTTTTGAACAAATATCCATACTATCTAAGAAGAGGACTAAATATACTCATTTACAACGCAATCACGAGAACAATACTTTAGCAGAACTTTCTCCAACTTTTCAGACGAACTCTCAATTAAAAATTTATAAATCGATCGTTCGAAGTTCTTGAACTTAGTTTAAAAAGTTAATTATACACGTTAAGCTGAGCTTTAGTAACGCCGAGGGAACAATAGAGCGATTTGGGATAGTTATCGTAGCTGCCTATTGTTTCGAGCGGTCGTTGAGCTCCGTGGAACCTTCAGATGATTAATGATTACTATTTCAAACTTCGCTGTTCTGAATTAGGTCATTGTGCTACATACTAACATCTGTATAGTCTGGGGTAATCTTAGGCGCAGAGTAAGATATTCAATGCTTGAGTTATATCCATCTTCACAGGTAGATTTCTATAAATGATTTAATATTTATTTCGAAAACCGCACTGGGCTCGCGTTGTTTATTACAGCCCACTCTCTCACGAAGATACCTGGAAACCTGGGTCTCAACATTGGGAACACTCTATTGTGCTTATAATGCTATGGTTGTTTTTGGACCGCTAACATCCAGTCGCCAACATTAGCAAAATAACCTCATTACATTGTTATAACAAAAGGACCTTAAATGTATGTCCCTACTTCCTGTAGTACGTTACCCTGGGATAGTATCCGACCTCCAAGCTGGTGCAGCCGAGGGTAGAAGCTAGCTTCATATACTCAATTGCTAGGACCGAAAACTCCCTCAGAGTTTATGAATAAAAAATCGCAAAGCTAGTCTCGAGTTTACATTCTCATTTCTCACCAATATTCTAGCTACTCGTTACACAGCACTCCACGTCGAAGCCCAGCGTGCCCCTGCATCTAGCACTACGTACGCGGGGCGCATTTCCATTATGCCTGCGTTTGCTCCAGATCCCCCCTACACCCCCCCTTGCGCCTCCTCCGTCCTGTAATTAAATATCAAACGCGGAAGCCTTCCACCGCTTCCCTCATTATAGTTTTTAATTATTTTACTGAGATGATTTAGTAGTGAAGGTACTGAAAGTGAAACGTAGCTGCAGATTGTCAGCTAACCTCTTTGAAAAGATAAGCTATGCTAAAACTTTAACTCTTTATTTTTCAGACCGTACAGTACCTATTGTACTTGGACAGCTCTAGCCTAGCTTTTTTTTTCAATATTTTGTTCGAATAAGTCTAGGCAGGTTCTACCTTGTTGACTTGCTTAACTTACACACAAAAACTAGCAACGGGGTGGCCCGTTGATAGTTTTTAATTTTATAAATGGGAACTATTTTCTACAGCTTATTAAAATGTTAGAACAATGTAGCAACGTAGACGAAGCGAAAGGATCGAATATGTAAAGATCGTAACTGCAGTATATGTCACCCCCATAGAGGTATAGGGTTATTTTTAAACAAAGAAAAATATAAAAAAACCCATAGGAAAAACTGTGTCACGGAAAAAACGTGAGTTTATGTATGTACTCTTATGTATGTGTTTGTATGATAAAAATATGCGTAGTGCTTTCGCGAAAACTTAGCATAAAACTAGGAACTTTAAAACTTATTTTCAAAATTCTAAATGGCTTCCAATTATGCATTAGCTTAGTTAAAATATTGCGTTAGATAAATTTTCCTAGACAATGGCGAGACAGGTCGACGAACTTACAAATTGAGTTTTAAAATTGTAGCTGTTGTATAGGATCTGATTTTTAACGCTTTGAACTTTTGAGGTCATGGGATTATTTTAGTGAATTTATTCCTAGTGTTAGTCTGGTAGTCGCAAGCGCCACTCCAGAAGTCGGGCAAAGTGTCAATTGAAAAGTGTGTGTGTATTTCTTCAAGAATACTGTCAAGTCCCGTACCCAAGATTATTTCCTGGTACTTGCTCTACCCGTGTTCAAGACATAAAATTTGGTAACCTTTAGTTAATACAAAACTGTCTGATGTTTACTAGAAATATCAACTAGCAACCTTTGTATTTACCGCTCTACTTCACAAAAAGTAATTACACAATTTAAAACCGTTTCGTAAAACTACAAGTACCGATATTAAAGTGGCTTTTGTGAAAAACTTATTCCAATTATTGTAGAAACTATTAATTAGGGAACTTTTTCATTGTCTTCCATCTTTGTGTCGGGGATGACTTTCAAAAGTTATGACATCTATTATTAAATTAGTAGTTTTATGATACTCATTTATAATTCTGTCCCTAGTACTTTAAGGGTATCATTATGACTTTGTTCTAATTTTCTTACTCCGTAGTACTCAAAAGATACTTGACCTTAAGGTCAAAATCATGATGCTAAGGTCAAGGTTATGGTTAATTTGTAATTAACCGAGCACCACACACCGTTTTTTTTTTTTTTTTTTATTTTCCGGATGGGAAATCATCAAATGACCCCCCCCACTCTGGGTGGAGCGGAAGGGAGTGTCAGACTTGTACTGACTAAAACCCATCCATGTTCCTTCTTTGCCCTTTGTGTTCCAGGGCCACGGTATCTCTTTCGAACAGTCCCGCTGCCCTGGCAGGCATCGGCCCTTGCGGACCCCTACTTATTTGCTGACATTTCTTTGAGGCGCACGTGGAACACGAGCGCGCCGTCGACATGGCCTGTCGTCATAAGACGGCCGGACGGCGAGCTGGCCCATAACTCGCCGTCCACAGGCCCGCGCCTACGGTGACCGGGAGCCACCACGTGACCCCCGACGCCCAGGGCGTCTCCCGCGGCGACTGGGACGTGAGGTTCTTTCCCTCTCACGTCCCGCCACCTCCTTCACTAGCATGACTGCTTCGCAGAAGGAGGAGACGGCTTCCCATTCCCTCTCGCCCCGGGCCATGGCTTGAACCAAGGCCGGACGCGAGAGATCGCCGCCGAAAATCGCCGCTACGAGGACACGGCGGTGCTCCGCCCAAGCGGGGCAGACCTCCACGGTGTGCTCCACCGTGTCCTCCGGACGATCCTCGTAGTGGAAACACCCGGGCGGCACCACACACCTAAGCTTTCTGAAGAACATCACCAATAAAGTCAGTGTATTTCCTTCTAGACTGTCCACTCCGTACGTTGCTACTCACATCTGCCTTGTAAACCTTTTGTTAGTCCCCTTTAACTCTTTCTCAACAGGAATCTATGTCATAAGCAAGAGAAGAAACTGCCCATTCTTACCCATCCAACAGCTTTACCACTGCTGGGACAGTGGGGCCAAGAGGAAGTGGGCCGTAATCCTCCAGTCGGGCCACATGCTTTCGATTTTTTAGAAAGGATCTGTTTATTACAATATTCTGTGCCCAACAAGGTCCGTTATTAACTTTGAGCCATTGTAGTAAGATCTTGTCATTATAAGGAACCTATAAACGAATGTTCAATAATAGACGGAATATAGCCACATAAAGTTCACAAGACATATCGACTAAATTCAATAGGTTCAATACGACAGTTAGAATTCAGTGTTCATTGCCGTAACGTGTACGATTTATATCATCCACAAATCATCTCAGTTATGACGGGGGGCAATCTTAAGGGTATTCGTTTACTCCATAGGACATCAAATTTAATGTTCAATGCCGTTTTTATGGGACATAAAACTCTAGACGTCTATGTATAAGTGGAGATGTAAGTTTATTATGTTAAAGTTAAAAATATGTCGCTTTTGAATTGGTAGGTTTTGAATGGGTTTTGCTGCTGACCATCAAATTGAAAACAGAAATGTAGCATGATAAAAATATAGACTTTTTACTACTCAAGGCATGGGACGAAAGTAACTGAGTGTAGGAGCAGATGAAGACTTTGTATCAAGTAAACAGATGAGTGAAAATCGAATCAGTACAGTCTCATCAAATCTTTTAGATTGATATACTTTATTTATTAAATGAAAGGGATATTTCAAAGGACTTTTAAAATATAATAAAAAAGAGAAAGAAGTTATCACAAACCTAGGTTCTCCACAAAGTTAGGTACGTACGCAATAAAACAATTGTCCATAAAATCTGCATATTACAAGTAAATCCCTCACAATTTATGGATAGAGGCGTTATTAAACTATAAAAATGAAAATGGGCGTAAAATGAGGTCGGTTAACGGTTCCGCATAATAAAACGCTAAAGTAATTGTGTCGTATAAGCGCTAATAAAGTTTCGTAATTAACGTAAATAGTTTTCTTTGTTATGAAGCGAGCTAAACTGTTAAGTCTTCAACTCGGTGGGTAGTTTAGTAATTATATCAAGTTTCTTTACCAAAACTGGTGTCTTGAAACTATCAGTACAAAGTGAAGTTGTGGCTACGGCGTAGCGCTACGCCACTACGGAGCTACGGCGTAGTTCTGTAGCGTTCTGTAGCTGTGGCGTAACGTATCATGTAGCAGATTAGTAATTAGTCACCGTATGATAACCTCCTCCTTTTTGAAGTCAGTTAATAAAACGGGTATTATAATATACAAAGTGTAAACAGACCCTTCACGACACGCCGTCAATTAATCAATCTGACTATAAAAAATATTGCAGGGAAACGACGTTTTTTGTTGTTGATAAATCACGTTTTACGGTAGGATTCAAATTAATGCACTCAAAACATTGTGCTGGTGAATGCATTGAATCGTACAGGGGTCATGACGTAGGTATTTAAAGTAAAGTTATAACGTAATAAAAATAAACAGGAGACAAGGTTGGAATTTTGCCCTCCAATATCTCCGAAACTAGAACGTTCCCAGGTGTAGACCAGAGCAAAAAAATAATCACAAAGACTAGGAGAAAAGTCACAAGGAATTAATGTTTTTTTACACCCATTATTATATACCTTGTGGCATTAAGTCCGCCTATGAATATGTTCGGCCTGAGACAGCACAGGTATTCTAGTGGGTGGTCACCCGGCTGCCAAATCGTACCGAACCAGGCCGCCCCACACGTGTGTGGAGCATGCCAAACATCCCACAAAGCGCCTTTGAACATAAGCTATATGTTGTAATTATGTATTTCTGTTATTTTATGTGCAATAAAGAATAAGAATAAGCGTTTCCGAAGTCCTTACAACTATAATAGTCATTTTTGCGACTCTCTGTCTATAGTCATCGTAAAAAACAAAAATATAAGCATGTTTTATGTCAAAAATAAATTATATAAATAAAACGTCTGAAGTCTTCCTGGCATAAACTCCCAAAAAAAACCAACTCCAAAAAACACAATTTAAGCGTAACTATCCAGGTTCAATTTAAACTTTCGGCCTGAATATTCCAGGTTTTAATTTAACAAAAACTGTACCGCAGACCTAAATGTTCCAGTTATTTATTCAAGTACAACAAAGAGTTAAATGGAGTGGAAACTATTGTTGGTTTAAAAATAAACTGAGTTGGCTTAAATCTGTACATTAGCTATCCTAAGCACAGTCGGTTTGTTGCCGTAGGGAGCTCGCTGAAACCGCGACTACGAAATAGTACAGTATTGTTATTTTTATCTCGGGTAATAATATTAAGAAAATTTATGAAAATGTCGTCATGTTGTGGACCTTAAAGTATCAACACCCCACTACAACACACTTTACAACGTTAATAACATATCACAACATCTCGCCTGTTATCCCCGAAGGGTTAGGCAGAAACCCACATTTCGCCAGTTCCTTCAGGGCGAGCCAATTGCCATCAACCGGGAACAAATTCAGACTCTGTGGCTGCTTCTGCGAAATTCCTGATGGGAAAACCCGATAACACTTGTACCTGCACTGGAAAAAATGTTGCACCGACGACTGTATAAGTTGTTTAATCTTTTTCTAATGCTCAGTTAATACTCGTACAAGTTATTGCACGAAGAGTAAGAGAGTTATTTATTTCTTTTTCTAAACTTACAGCTGTCCTTTGGTTTTATGGAAATCATTTGCAACCTTTAACATGTGACAATACCTTTCTTAGTGTTTTATCTCTACAACAATTTTCAACAGAATTAAAATGAGATTTTCGGTACCTTATGTCAATCTAGTAATTTTTTGAAATGTAAATTTTAAAATCAGAAACCGGTGTAGCGACCAAAACCGCTACAACATCCGCCGCCGCTTATGAACGGTGAGACCTCGGCAAGATATCACGCCACCTTTTAAACCCCGCCTCCGAGGTAAGAAACGCAACTAAGTGTGCGTAGCGAGGCGCACACGCAGACGACCGCCGCTCGCGATCCTTTTGTCTGGGACGCCGACGCACACACGGAGGCCGTTCTTTACGGTGACGCAGATTGTTTACCTGCGACTATAAATATCTGTGTCCCGATGAGATGGAACTCATAACTTATTACTCCTTAACTGCTTGTAATCTTTGCCCTAGTTAATATATTTCTGCCGCTTTTCGCTCGGAATTTTATTTCATCGCCTGTTGCTCAATCGCTTCATTAGCTACTCCGCTATATTAAACTAATATTGCAAGTAGTATATATAGGCCTTATAAACGGAGCACTATACTACTTCACTGGTGACCCCGACATTCGTTCCGGATTGAAGACTGCAAACCTGAAGCCTGGTAGCATCAATTATGACGGACACAACGAAAGAGGACAAGGATTCCTTTATGACATACCGAGTGGGGGTCAGGACTCCAGCATTCAACGCCGATGATCCACAATTATGGTTCGCGCAGCTCGAGGGTCAGTTCGTCCTCTCCAGCATTACCACAGACAGCACGAAGTTTTACCACGTCCTGGCGCAGCTTGAACCCCAACATTCAGCACAAGTACGGGACATCATAATAAATCCCCCCACCACCGGCAAGTACGAGAAGCTTAAGGCAGAGTTAATCAAACGGTTGTCCGCCTCGCAGGAACGCAAGCTTAAACAGCTACTCATGCATGAGGAGTTGGGAGACAGAAAACCAACACAATTCCTCCGTCACCTGCAGCAGCTGGCTGGAACCACTGTCCCGGCCGATTTCATCCGGTCCATCTGGTCAAGTAGGCTGCCGGCAAACCTCCAAACTATAGTCGCAATGCAAGCAAGTTCCAGTCTAGAAGAGGTAGCAGAATTGGTGGACCGAATTAATGACATCGTTCCAGTAACCACGCAAGTTGCTGCTACTGGCATGCCAGTGCCTGGGCAAGTACCGAGCCCACAGCCTACAACGGTTCAACCTGGAAGCGCTATTGAAGCATTGACCCAGACCGTGGCTGAGCTGACACGGAAGCTGGAGGTTATGGACGCGCGGTTACGTCAAAGGTCGTCACGATCCCGGTCTAGAGGCAGATACAATGAGAGCCGTCGCCGATCGCAATTCCGCACCAGGGACAACCGGTACTGCTTTTACCATCACCGATTCGGAGATAACGCCCGCAGATGCACACAACCGTGTGGCTATACAAAGAAGCCGTTAAACAGCCAAGGCAGCCAGTAAGGGCGGTTTACGACTGCCATGCAATATCAAGCCGCCTGTTCATTACGAATCGCCACACTAAGATACAATATCTAATAGATACGGGTTCAGACCTGTGTGTCTTTCCACGGTCCGCTGTACGGGAGCCACGCATGAAGACAAAGTACGAGTTATTTGCAGCAAACGGATCTGTCATCAGCACATACGGATTTCATCCTCTCACACTAGACCTTGGACTTCGCCGCGCATTCACTTGGAGATTTATAGTTGCCGATGTCACCAAGCCTATAATCGGAGTCGACTTTTTAGCTTACTACAATCTAATTGTCGACTGCCGAAACCAGCGACTCATAGATAACCTGACGTCGCTCGCAATCCAGGCACCACAGCACAAATCAGCAGAAGCCATATCGTCAGTACGCACCATAACAGAAGATAGCAACTACCATCGCATCTTGAAGGATTATCCTGACCTCACTCGTCCCGCTGGTAAACCAAGTGCAACAAAGCACAAAACAGTGCACCATATACGCACTACGTCGGGTCCACCGGTCTCCAGCCGTCCTCGTCGTTTGGACCCGCAACGCCTCAAGATAGCAAAGCAGGAGTTTGAGGAGATGCTGCAAAATGGGACAGCGCGCCCATCAGAAAGCGCTTGGTCCTCGCCGCTACACTTAGCGCCCAAGAAGAACTACGGGTGGCGTCCATGCGGAGACTACCGTTCTCTGAATGCTCGGACCATTCCGGATGTTTACCCTATCAGGCACCTGCAGGACTTCACTCACGAGTTGGCAGGCAGTACCATCTTCTCCACTATCGATTTGGTAAAAGCATACAACCAAATACCCGTCTTTGAAGAAGACATACCCAAGACGGCGATAACAACACCATTTGGTTTATTCGAGTTTCCTGTCATGACCTTTGGACTTAGGAACGCTGCCCAGACCTTTCAAAGGTTCATGGATGAAGTTCTACGGGACCTGACCTTTTTTTTTTTTTTTTTTTCCCCGGATGGGAAATCATCAAATGACCCCCCCCACTCTGGGCGGAGCGGAGGGGAGTGTCAGACTTGTACTGACTAAAACCCATCCATGTTCCTTCTCTGCCCTTTGTGTTCCAGGGCCACGGTATCTCTTTCGAACAGTCCCGCAGCCCTGGCAGGCGTCGGCCCATGCGGACCCCTACTTGATTGCTGACATCTCTTTGAGGCGCGCGTGGAACACGAACGCGCCGTCGACACAGCCTGTCGTCATAAGACGGCCGGACGGCGAGCTAGCCCATAACTCGCCGTCCACAGGCCAGCGCCTACGGTGGTCGGAAGCCACCACGTGACCCCCGACGCCCAGGGCGTCTCCCGCGGCGGCTGGGACGTGAGGTTCTTTCCCTCTCACGTCCTGCCACCTCCTTCACTAGCATGACTGCTTCGCAGAAGGAGGTGACGGCTTCCCATTCTCTCTCGCTCCGGACCATGGCTTGAACCAAGGCCGGACGCGAGAGATTGCCGCCGCCAATCGCCGCTATGAGGACACGGCGGTGCTCCGCCCAAGCGGGGCAGACCTCCACGGTGTGTTCCACCGTGTCCTCTGGACGATCCTCGCAGTGGAAACACCCGGGCGTTTCCTCCCGCCCGATTCGGTGCAGGAACCTCCCGAAACAACCGTGTCCGGTGAGGACCTGCGTCAGACGGTAGGTGAGGGCGCCGTGGCGCCTCTCTAGCCACTCCTCAAAGAGGGGACTTATCGCCACTATGGTGGCGTGCCCTGCACGGGGTTGCGACAGTCGCTCTCTCCATGTCGCCATGAGATCACGCCGGAGGTCTGTCCGCTGAGCGGTAATTTGTCGCGGCAGCGGAGTTTCCCCCCTATATAGTGCTTCCGCGCGCCATTCATGCAGGCGCGCGAGGACTATCGCCTCCAGATCCCATGGCGGCAATCCGGCAAGGAGGCTAGCCGCCTCGCCAGAGATCGTGCGGTACCCCCGGATTAGCCTTATGGCTATCACCTTTTGGGGCGCGTTCAGGTAGTGGGCGGCTTGCCGCCTCAAAGAACGCGCCCACACCGGGGCCCCGTAAAGGGCCATGGACCGCACGACCCCCGCGTAAAGCTTGACCCCTCAGGTTGGGCAAGAGCCGCTTGAAAGCAGCCCCCGTCCGTTCCAGTTTGGGAGCCAAACGTCGGAAGTGCTCCACGAAGTTCCACCGACTGTCGAGGACGAGTCCTAGGTATTTCAAAGTCGACCCGACGCCGATGGGAACCCCTCCTGCCATCAGTAATGATCCCGACGGTGGCGCATTTCGAGGACGGGACCTGACCTTCTGCTACGGGTACCTTGATGATATTCTTGTCTTCAGCAAGGATGCCCAGCAGCACCAGCAGCACCTCAGGCAACTGTTCGAGAGACTGGGCAAATACGGCGTCTTGCTAAATACCAATAAGTGTATCTTCGGCCAAGCGGAGGTGAAGTTCTTGGGGTACAAAGTATCGGCGTCAGGCACTCAGCCTCTTGACTGCAAAGTAGAGGCCATACAAGACTTCCCTGTACCAAAGACAGTTAAGGAACTGAGGCGTTTCCTGGGAATGCTCAACTTTTATCGACGTTTTATACCAAAAGCAGCATCCAAACAGGCACCTCTCAACAGTTTACTCGCAGGTCCTAAAGTCAAGGGATCGCATCCAGTCGCCATGACACCAGAGCTACAAGAAGCTTTCAACGCCTGCAAACAGAGCCTTTCAGAAGCCACACTCTTAGTGCATCCAGACCCAAGAGCAGAACTGAATATCGTGACGGATGCTTCTGAAACAGCGATCGGAGCCGTACTGCAGCAGCGAAGCAATGCAGAATGGCAGCCGCTGGCATTCTTTTCGAGGAAGCTCAGCCCTTCGCAGAAGAAGTATAGCCCGTACGATAGAGAGCTATTGGCGATTTACGAAGCAATCAGGTACTTTCGTTTCATGGTTGAGGCACGCGTATTCCACGTCACAACGGACCACAAGCCACTGACATATGCATTCGCAAATCCACGCTCAAACTGCCCTCCCCGTCAATTTAGGTACCTGGACTATATAGGCCAGTTCACGACGGATATCAGGTACATAGCCGGAAAGGACAATGTGGTTGCCGACACCCTTTCGCGCATTAACGAACTTCATCAGCCCTTAGATTACCAGTCCCTGGCCAAGGAACAGCAAACCGACCCCGAACTGCAGAATTTGCTGAGAGAAGGATCATCTTTGAAGCTGAGGAAGGTGAAACTACCCACATCTAATAACGAGATCTACTGCGACGTAACGGTTACTCCACGCCCGTTTATTACAAGATCGTTCCGCAAGCAGGTATTCACTTCCCTCCATAACCTCAGCCATCCTGGGCGTAAGGCAAGTGTTCGGTTGGTCACGGAATGGTTTGTTTGGCCTGGAGTTAGAAAGGACTGCAGTCAGATGGCAAAGGAATGCGAAGCGTGCCAGAAGAGTAAGGTGACGCGCCATACCTCAACCCCATTACAGGCATTCAAACCACCAACGGCACGTTTTCAACACATCCACCTTGATTTAATTGGTCCCTTACCATTGACCGCAAATTACAGGTACTGCCTCACGATTGTCGACCGCGCAACACGTTGGCCTGAGGCGTTCCCGCTGCAGGACATCACCGCAGAGACTTGCGCCGCTGCCCTCACCGCTGGGTGGATTGCCCGGTTCGGCTGTCCCGAACATATCACCACGGACCGCGGGAGGCAATTCGAGTGCCGCACTTTCAAAAGCTTAGCCGCCTTAATAGGCGCCACGCACCACTTAACCACTTCTTACCACCCCGCAGCTAACGGCCTCGTTGAGAGACTACACCGCCAGCTGAAGGCCGCGATCATGTGTCACGCGAACTCAAGCTGGACAGAGGCTCTTCCATGGGTTCTGCTAGGCATCCGTAGCGCATGGAAGGAAGACATAGGCGCAACAACCGCTGAACTCGTCTACGGCGAGCCGCTTCGCTTGCCTGGACAGTTCCTCACAGAAGCCACAAAGGATGTCGTGGACATGAGTGACCTAGTCGACAGGTTGCGCGCACACATGAACAAACTAACACCACAGTCAACGTCGTGGCATATGAGCTCCAACCGCACCTTCTACATCCCGAAAAACCTGAGCACGGCAACCCACGTCTTCCTGCGTGAAGGACCAGGTCGAAGATCTCTGCAGGCCCCATATACAGGTCTACATAAAGTCCTAGCACGCGACCAGAAGACACTAGACATCGAGGTGCATGGGAAGAGACGGAAGGTTACGATTGACCGAGTCAAACCAGCATTCATGGCGAGAGAAGATCTAGATCCAGGTCAAAGTCAAAGTCAATTTCCGGATCCAGCGCAACCAGATAACACAGTCAGAAAGACAAGCAGCGGCAGGACAGTGAGATTTCCCGATTACTATCGCCCGTAGTCACGGTCTCAGCGGGGGAGTAGTGTAGCGACCAAAACCGCTACAACATCCGCCGCCGCTTATGAACGGTGAGACCTCGGCAAGATATCACGCCACCTTTTAAACCCCGCCTCCGAGGTAAGAAACGC
The DNA here is from genome assembly GCA_910589295.1 of Noctua janthe. Taxonomy (NCBI): domain Eukaryota; kingdom Metazoa; phylum Arthropoda; class Insecta; order Lepidoptera; family Noctuidae; genus Noctua; species Noctua janthe. The sequence continues at coordinate 939,204 of OU342556.1, read as the reverse complement.
AACTAAGTGTGCGTAGCGAGGCGCACACGCAGACGACCGCCGCTCGCGATCCTTTTGTCTGGGACGCCGACGCACACACGGAGGCCGTTCTTTACGGTGACGCAGATTGTTTACCTGCGACTATAAATATCTGTGTCCCGATGAGATGGAACTCATAACTTATTACTCCTTAACTGCTTGTAATCTTTGCCCTAGTTAATATATTTCTGCCGCTTTTCGCTCGGAATTTTATTTCATCGCCTGTTGCTCAATCGCTTCATTAGCTACTCCGCTATATTAAACTAATATTGCAAGTAGTATATGTAGCTGCAATACATGAAAACACACATCCGATCGCGGTCACAGTAACATTTTAGTATGTAGGGTACATCGACAATATTGTGCCCGAACTAAGTTTCTAAATGTACCCACTATGCATTGATTGTAGTGTAGCAAACTTTGTATAAAAGGGACCGCCTTTTTCTAAATAGATTCATTCCACATTCCAATAAGCTTCAGCACTTGCAAACCTAAATATACTACGTCGTCATCATCTGGAGTATTATTCCACACCACCTAAGCGCTACATTGGTGACCCCGACGTGATCATTAAGAAGATACCTCCTGATCAAGATCTCGACGAAATCTCCGACATAATTCTCCGTCCACCTGAGAAAAACCGATACGAAGCATTGAAGAGTCGGTTGTTCCAAGTTTACGAAGAATCCGAGCAACTGCTATCTGAAATGGAACTCGGCGACATGAAGCCTTCACAGCTACTACGCCGCATGAAAAACCTCGCCGCCGACAATATCTCTGACTCAGCACTGCGGATTATGTGGACCAACCATCTACCACAATCTGTTCGAGCAGTCCTCGCCGTCAGTGAAAACATCGCGAAACACTCCGACATCCACGAGCTGGCAACGATGGCAGATAAAATCCTCGAGCAGACACAACCACTCGGCGCAGTCGCTGCAGTTTCCTCCGTTCCCACTACCCCACGTGCATCTACGTCAATTGAAGAGGAAATTGACGCGCTCACCAAAGAAATCGCAGAGCTGAAAGCATACCGATCGCATCAAGATCGACGTAGATCGTTCGACAGACGACGCTCAAGATCGCGTTCATCGAGCAGAGCCAATCACAATCGCGCCCGAAACGACCAATCAGATCAACCGCCAGTCCTCTCACGTTATCCCCCAGCCCGTCGGTGCGCGAGGTGTACGGCAGCTCGCACCCGCAGCGCGCCCACCGACACAAGCAGCACAAGGCGCACGCCGCGCACGGCTCGCCGCAGCCCGCGCACGCCACATACGCTCCGCAGCCCGCCCACTCGCCGCACGCCGCGCACTCGCCGCACGCCGCGCACTCGCCGCACGCCGCGCACTCGCCGCACGCCGCGCACTCGCCGCACGCCGCGCACGCGCCGCACGCCGCGCACATGTCGCACAACTACTTGGAGTAGAAAGAACCCGTACTACTGCCTACCACCCGCAGAGTAACGGCATCGTCGAACGCTGGCACCGAACACTGAAGGCCGCACTCATGACACGACTAGCAAACAGCAACAAATGGATCAACGAGTTACCTATTGTTTTGATGGGGCTACGAGCCGCCACGCGCACCGATACTAACACAAGTGCCGCGCAGCTCACCTACGGCCAAGCAATACGGCTACCCGGCGATTTTATATCACCATCGCCAGCCGCAACGAAGATTGACCACACCTACGTCGATCAGTTACACGACGTGATTACGAAGCTGACACCTACATACAAGCCGCTTTCAAACAAGCGATGTATGTTCGTGCACAACGACCTACCAACATGCAGCCACGTGTTTGTACGCGATGACACCGTCCGAAAACCACTGCAGCATCCATACAAAGGTCCATACAAGGTCATCGAACGCAACGAGAAGTATTTCACGATACAGCTACCAGGCAGATCGAGCAACATATCGATCGACCGTCTCAAGCCGGCATACACTATCAACATCGAAGATAACCACGAATACACGAGTACTGAGATACGCCAACCAGCTGCAGCTACCACTGAAGATCACTCCAGCCTGCTTCCAGCCTCGAACACCAGCGACCAACGTACAAGATCAGGCAGGATCGTCAAGATGCCCGTACGCTTCGCTAAGGGGGGAGTACTGTAGCTGCAATACATGAAAACACACATCCGATCGCGGTCACAGTAACATTTTAGTATGTAGGGTACATCGACAATATTGTGCCCGAACTAAGTTTCTAAATGTACCCACTATGCATTGATTGTAGTGTAGCAAACTTTGTATAAAAGGGACCGCCTTTTTCTAAATAGATTCATTCCACATTCCAATAAGCTTCAGCACTTGCAAACCTAAATATACTACGTCGTCATCATCTGGAGTATTATTCCACACCACCTAAGCGCTACATATATATAGGCCTTATAAACGGAGCACTATACTACTTCACCGGGGCTCACTCTCATAAGTAAAAGTAAAAAAAAAACAGAAATCTCGTTCTACAATGATTCGTTTCTTTAAAGTCACATTTCCAGAGTACTTTCCTCCGGCGGTTGATTCGTGGTTTATCTGTGAATAGCCGAGACGTCTCTCATTCAGCATTCAATCTCGATCTCAATCTCATCGCCATCCGTATTAGCATCCGCGGTAACTGACTGACAATGCCGCGGATTTAGAGGTATACTGGTATAGTGCCCGTCAAATATTCATCACGGAATAAAATGAAATAGCAACTTTGTTCGCTAGATATTTGTAACGTTTATTGCGTAACGAGGTTGGGTGGATTGAACCATATTCTAATACAAACTTACTATTCTGCTTCTGCTTGCACATAGATTTGGAATGGTTTCAATTCTAATTTTGTCGAAATAAAACGTTACATTGCACCACTAACAAGGTACAATGTTTATTCTTATTGTAATATCGTTGCTGGGTGTTGCTGATGTTTTGGCGCATGGCCGCTATCGTATATTTTTAAATACTCATATGCCTCTAACGACAGTTCACTTACAATATTCTACTAAAACCTTTTCCTACAACACATTTAAACTTGTAATAATAAGTAAACATAATCACTTCGTTGATATTATTCGCAACATTACACGCTTGGAAACAAATGTATATTTTTACTAGTTACCGACAGAACGATGAACCTTAGTTGCAGACTCCGGGTTAAGGAAAAGATCTGCATCGGCATTCTTAATGCAGAGTCATTAAGCAAGTCGTGTTCTGTCGCGGGAACACTGCGCGGCGGAACTAGCACTGCCAGGGAGGGTGGACAACACAAACATTTACAGAAGGTCTAAAACAAACGCTACAGTAAAAATTATACGGAATTTGGCTGTCATGATATAAACATGTGATGTGGAGGAATGAGGAAAAACAGTAGAAAAGCACTGGGTGAAAGATGATATGCCAGCAAGGCCGTGGATCACTGGGATGGGGACTAATACATTGGGGTAAGGGTAAAAGAACCGCAGTTAGCAATTCCTTATCGAATATCGGTAAGGGTGGCCCATCTCAAAGAAGACTGGTGGTGGTGTTAATATTATAGTGTACAAGTGCAAACCCAGCTTAAATAGTGTGTCTGTAGTTGTAGGTTTAAAGTGATTAGGCTGATTAAGGAAACTTTTTGAATACTGTTGGCCTACCAATAGTATCTACCGAGCGACTTTCGGGCCACTGACTAAGCTGTAACAACCGGCAAAGATCTACAAATGATCAATAAGACCAAAGGCTTAACGTGCTTTCCAAGGCATGGAAGAAACTCGGTATGTAATGGGTCACCCATCCACAGACCAACCTAGGGAATCGCGGCTTAGCCTAAAGATTGATCCGAGCGACTGTTATTATTCAGCCACGAGCCCTTCTGATGGCCTACCATGATATCTTAAAGTAGAATTGATTTCAACTTACTTCTGTGTGAAAAAAAGATGGAGCGAGTTGTCCTGTAGTACATCTCCTTCCTAAGGCGAAGTGACATAAAAGTAATACTGAGATAACAGATACGTAAGGGCCCTGTTCGTATTAGAACTACTGTTGCTTTCTCTACTTTAGTGTTACTCAGAGGAACTTGATCTCGCCGCACATTAATCCTTGCCAAGGACAAGACACTGCTTGGATCTTTCGGTTTTTCACAAAGCTCTGCGAGAAACCGGACTGGGTGGCGAAATAATTGTCAACTGATTATTTCTTTATTTTTGGGTGACGGAAAGCAAGGATATAGCTTAGTTCTAAATTTGTTACCAGTTTAGTGATGTGCTGCCTATTTGCATTGCCAGTGCAATGCAAATAGGCAGCACATCACTAGCGTTGATTCGCTCGTTACGTTTCAGTAAACGTAACGAGCGAATCAACGCTGTGCCTCGGTCTCGCAAGGTGTCACAACGTTATGCTGAGCGAGGGCCGTTTCGTGGATGTGACGCATGTTTCCCCCTACTTATTCTTTTTGTGTTTATTTTTTATAATGCGGCGTGTTTAACGTAAGTATTGGCTTTACTTTCTTTCGCTCTGAGTACGGGTATTATACTCTTTCTGCAGCCTGTATATTTAGGAAATAGCTACATGTGTGATGCTTTGTTCTCAAATTCCACTACGTTCCGTTATACCTATAAATCTTCTTCTAAGTGTGTCGATGGCAAGCTAAATTGAATTAGTCCAAAATTTTATTAAAAAACTTTCAGAAGCATCCTTCAGTTCCTATGGATCGGCAGGACACGAACTTACCCGTTCCATCGTTTGTGGAACAACTCTACATTTACACTCCAGGGCAGAGACATCGGTAAATCTCCACCAGAACAGGTTTCCTTGCTTCGGCCAGTTTAGATCCGGAGTCTATTAATTTAAATACTTCCTTTCTATGTACAGTGTCTATATATCTCACAAACAGGTCCATAAATGTGGACCCCACGTGCAAGTAATCACTGAACTCTCCACTACCAGGAGCAACTCGGATTGGCTTCCAAGTCTGAAACAAACTTCAGATTGCAGTCGGAAAGTTTCCGAGTTCTGTAGTTTGTTTGTTGCAAAAAAAATCTACCTATATTCAAAACTTGATTAATTCGTGCTGTTTACGCAATCTGCATCTAAACTTATATAGTATCACGTCTGTATTCCCAAATGGGGTAGGACTGTTATGTATCTCTGTTGACAGTCCATAGTTACGAGTTTTGATATACAATGACCGTTCTTGTTGGTTTCAACTGACGCTACTCGTGCAGAACTGTCATTGTATATCAAATCTCGTAACTATGAACTGTCAACAGAGATACGCAATAGCCCTGCTGAATTACCTTAAAACACGACCGATGGTGAAAGGTAACATCGTATGAAAATTCACAATTTACTCACAATGCTGCAATGTAGCAACCCAACTCTGAGCAAAGTTAGAATATATCACGGAGATCGATGGTCTAATTCTCTTCATTGTCTGTTTAACTTTTACCTGCCATGGGACTGACATAGGCGTAAAAAGTAACTTTCTTTCTATAGATATAAAAATTATTTACAAGGCAGATGTGAGATAATGCCCTAGAATGATATTTACTGACATTATTGGAAATATTCCGCAGAAAGTTCAGATGCGTAGTACTTGCAACCAGCATGCGTGCGCGCGTGTTTTGTATGTGTGTGCGCGCCAGTGTGTGCGTAGCAGGTTGTGTTCTGTAGTCTCCGCAGACCCCCATGGGAAAATGGCGTGAGTTTATGTGAATAATCAACGAACACAACTATTCTCTCCCATAAGATGGGATCCACAACGCATAGGCCGTGCATGACACCGAAAGCCAATAAAAACCATCACTCATCGCATGTGGACGCATGTTTTATTTATAGGCGCTATTAGGTTCCGCACAGACATATGGGGATTCGGAGCGGGTTAGGATGATTTTTATTGTTTTACGTCTGTGGTGGTTTATGGGTGTAAGTGGCGATGAATGGTAGGGTTGAATGGGGTTGGGTAACTGTGGGAGCATTGCCACATTTTTCCCCAATAACATAACATCACGCCCGCTATCTCTGAAGGGTTAGACAGAAGTGTACAAAGCACACCCACATTTTCCCAGTTATGCTTAAGTCCCATATTAAAGGGGCGAGCCTATTACAATCAAACGGCCACAACTCCAAATTCCTCCTCTCTTCATAATCAGCCTGCTTTTTTATAACCATGTTAGGGTCAGCTTCCAGTCTAACCGGATACAGTAACTAAATACCAGTATTTTACATGGAGCGACTGCTTATCTGACCTCCACTACTCAGTTAGTACTGGCGGTAATACGATCCGTTGGTAAGAATGGTTGTCAAACTTTCGAGCCACTTGACTGACTACCTGTAACGACTGTATATCTACAACTGACAGCCGTGCCCAACGGCTTAGCGTGCTTTCCAAGGCACGGAGGAAACTCGGTATGTAATGGGTGGCTCATCCACGGGCCAATTTAGGCAAGCATGCCTTAATCTGAAGGTCGACCCGAGTGGCTGTTATTATTTAGCCACGAGCTCCTCTGCTACTGAAACAATCCTGATGAAAATTCCAATATCACTTTGCCTGACCTGGAAATCAAACCCAGGACTTCATGCTTAGCATTAGCGCTTGCGAACACTAGAACCACGACTCTGTGAATTCAATATTTATACACATACTTATGATTTCAGTACCAATGGTATATCTACCTAAGGCCTGCTGCAGATCAGTGGTAACTAATTATTACGTGGTAGACCACACAAAAAGTAGCATAATTCTTAAATACAAGTGTTAATTTAGTAAAAGTCACAAACACTAATATGTATGCACTAACCAAAATTCTAAAGCGATTTCTCGTAAAATATAGATTGAAACTCTAAAATTAGACCCGTTTCGTAAAATTATTGGTTCTTAAATGCTATGTTTGTAGCAGCAGAAAAAGGCAATGCATATTGTAGGTGAAAACCACTTTTAAAAGTTGTAACGTCTGTACTTGTCGGTGCCTCCTGTACCTATAATAAAGTATAATGTTCTTATGATTATTAACGAACCCCGAAACCCAACTGAGGCTAAAATATGGAATAAAAACCATAAAAATTGAACGTTTAGAGCACTTGAAGCGGTAACAGTAATAACATAAATATGAGAAAATGGGAAAGTTTTACAAGCCAAAGCCCAATTCTTTGGCAAACAAGTAACAGGTAAGTCTATGGATGGGTCGTGAATACAAATATTGAATGTTCGGTATTCGGGGCAGGGGGCCGTTAATTTGTACGCATCCCCATTAACTAGGGGCGAGTCTGATGGGGTGCAAGTGATATACATTCTTTTATGTGTTTCATTATTCTGGAAATATAAAAGTACGTAAAGTACTATTTTGCACGACAAATGAAATGCTTCTGCCTGTTTGCAATTTTCAAATGTTATAGATTCCTCAGAATCTGTTCTGTTTACATTGTTGTTAGCCAAATTACATTTTAGATCAGGCCCGTCCAACATACGGCCCTCGGTAACCTAGCGGCCCGCGTAGGTCTTTTATCCGGCCCGCGAATTATTTAAAAGTTTATAAGACATCAATAAATATACCATGATCATGTTTTAAAAATGTCCGTAAATCAGTTATTCCCGTGCCATATTTACCTTCCCGCGAATGCAGACCGCATCATAGCAGTCTAGTCCGGCGAAGCCTGTTTTATTTTTAGAGGTCACTTTGCATTCCTCTTGACCCGCTACGGTGGCAAAAATGGCCCTCTAAACTAAACTTGGCCCGCCATAAAATTATGTTGGACACCCCTATTCTAGATTAATCTGGAAAGAACCAGAAGTATTATAAGCGATAACCAGGAATTCTTCAAAATATTCCTAGACACTGTTATATCTTGTGCTTTCAGTATAACTGGTGAAAATTACTTAAACCATCATTGGGAAAAGAAATATAGGTCTACGGAAATTTTGTTCCAGTCCAATCAATTTTACTTCAAAATAACCAATACAAGCCTTGCCTGACTAAAAACCTCATAAAAATGCGTCCACGCTAACAAAGCGTTCTATTATGTTACCCAATTGTTGGTTCACAAAAGGAATCGGCTTTTTTTAATTAATGTGTGTGGCAACACTGGCAACCTTCACGCTTGACGCAGGGGAGGCGACAGCAATTGATCGACTGTACCGACACGATGATTGATCATGCAATAATGCCTACATGAAAAGTTCGAGGGCCGTTTTGTAGGGGTGCCTATTATCCCTGTTCCGTACGTCGATGGGTAATATATAAGAGATTTAATTTGAAACAATAGTGTTCTATGTTGCTGTTTGTATGTGTCCGGCGGCTAGAATATCGATACGTAGGCACGAGGAATGCTCTTACCCATTCTTCCCCATACGAAACTATCTTTACATAGGGCAACTAGATTGTACTAATTCCATTTCCTTTTGAAGTCTGACTTTCAAAAGTGCCTTTTAGTAGCCTAACTGTAAATGGCATGACTTTGCGAATTATTATAGTAGTACTTCACAGAGTACCTGCATTTTTGTGTACTGTCTCTCATTCTCCTTTTTATCCACCCAAAGGTTGCCTTGAAAACACTGTTAGCCCATTGTGTCAACATTTATCTGAATTTTTACATTTAAATCTGTTATTTTTTATGGTAGACGATTATTATAATTTTTTCTTGAAGGAATTCCAGCTGTGTCTGAAGACCTATCTCTAAGTCAGGCTTTTTATCATAATTAGCGTCAAAATTGCTAAACAAACAAAGTCTTACTTATTCTGTTTTACTTTAAAATCACAAACACCTGACATTACATTTTCTTTAATTCATAAATCAGTATTCAAAAAGGTTTCCCCGAACCTCCTTTCTACCGAATAAACAGAGCTCGTTCAGGTTTTAAAATTTAGATTTTGGTACCTACTTAGCAAAATCAACGAATGATGTTCCCACTGCCGGGACACAGGCCTCCTCTCTGTGAGCAGCAATGGGCCGTAATACACCAAGCGGACCCAGCGTGTGTGAGTGAGTATAGATTTTTGGTTCTAAAACATGCCGTTTCCTCACAATATATCCCTTCATGGTTTTGAGAACAGTGCTGATACAATTATTTATACAAAGTCAAAAGTGTCTGCCTGCGTTCGACCTACAAACTACAACTTTTAAGACTTAACCGTTTTACTTACAAAATATTAATTTAAAAAATATTTTTCGTAGAGTGAAGTAATATTGAAAAACGGAAAGAAAAGAAACAGAAGTGCAACGATACATCTTACGAACTTCACTCTTTTATTTGCAGATTTTGTATACGGTACAAAAATCTCTTAGGACGTCAACTTAAATAGAAGACTCATCCTTCATCCCTCTTTATTAGCCAGGAAGAAGTAGCGTAACTTCCCAGAAATACATTAACTTAGTCTGTATCTGCTCGTATTGCTTACTTTACTTTTATTCACATCATGCGTTTCTCTTCGCAATTAACTTAGTATTCCGTTTAATTTCCATATTATTACCGGTCTAAGCAGTGACCCATCCAATTAGGGACCGCTCCAAAGCGACGCTTAACATAATAGCTGCTCTTGGTTTAACCAACCTCTGCGAATCTAGTCTCTGATATAATTGTGGCTATGGAGTGGGTAACGTCTTAAGTGTGGCGAGAAACTTACACCCTAATTGCTTGACACACTTATCTATCACTATGATTTTGAAGGAAATGCCTAATCTATTTCTTCATATGTTTTTCTATTCAAGTGGTGGAAATGTTGAGTTGTCAAAATGAGTTGCATTGGGATTGTGAGTGTGTTACGCAATTACGCGTTAATGAAACCTGCAGCTTAATTGAACTCTCTTGGTCTCTTAATTACAGACGATAAAACCCTTAACTGAATTAACGACATTGTAGAAAGTTATAGATATGAACCTTATTTGACCCCAGTTCAACGGGACAAAAAAGGAATAAGTTAATTCGTTCGAAATTAGGACGACAATCGGCAGTTTTTTATTATCAAAAGTTGCAGAAGCTATCCTTTGTATCTTTTGACGTGTCATTCCTTTTCAATGTTTTAAACTGGAGAACCAGCGCAAGAAACTTCCTAGTAACATGTCTATCTGTATGGTTTACTTAGGTATCTATACATAGAGTAAAGGGCTTGAAAATAAGTCGAAAGGCACTTGTTCATCCCGTCATTATGATCGTTTTTTTGTTCTGGATCATACCTAAGAATCTTCTAGTTAGGGGGTCAAAGATGCAACTTTTTCACAAGTTTGAAAAAAAACAGTTTTTTAATGTTATAATTTTACCTCTTTAGTCCCTCCATAACCCCCGTACTTCCCCGTAATTCAATGAGTTCATCAGCACAATGTTTTGATTGCGTTACATTGAGTCGTATTGGAGACCGTGATTCGCCCAAAAACAAAAGTCGTCTTCCAACAATAATTTTTGCGTAGAGTTACTTAGTTTGATATACTCCTTGTATATCTTCCTCCTTTTTATGAATTCTGTAAAGAAAGATCAGGTGCGTAGTACTTGCCACCGGCGTACGTGCACGACGCACAAGAGAGGTGGCGTTCTGTAGTCCCTGCCTGACTTTATGTATGTGTGTATAATATAGCACAAAAATCACGATGTTTGCACCCGTCCAAATCAGGGGTGTGTCCCTAGTTTATACTAAAACACATCCCCTCTTTACAAAGCTCACATGATTGCGACCGGCTGGTTAGGCGGCGTCACACCCTACGACTCATTATGCGTTATAAATTCCCAACTAATTAGCGGCTGTTGGCTGACAAAGATTAATGTCGCAGTGTGTGCGACGAGCCTAATGCGTTGCGTGGCAAGTCGACAGTGCAATGTGTTTAGATAATTACTAATGACTTTGTCTCTGTTCGAGTCATTTGGGTTTTGCTTTGTAGATCCGCGAATGATTGGTTGGGATCCAAAAAAGTTAAGAGTTTGATCTATTTATTAGCGATTTTATCGAATGGATGTCGGACAACACACATGCAACGGGAACCAAATACTATTATGTCGTAACGTAGGTCTTGGTATATCAGTCTAAAAAATATATAGATAGAAATCAGTTGTTTTACCCAAAAAAAAATTTACTTTTTAATCACATCCAATATCCATGGAGCTCGCGTGGTATTTCCATCGAACCGACAAAATTTATGAAGACCATCTCCCATATTTTTCGTCCACAATTACATGGTTCCATTACCGAACCCATATCCTCATAAATAGTGAACTTTGAAACCATTACCGACACCAGGGATGCCAATCCTTAATATTTCCGTTTGTAATGTGCGGCGATTTCATTTGGAGTTTTTAGGATTCCGTACGCTGAGTGCGCCTTTTCGTACCCGGGACCGTTTGCTATCCTGACTTAAACGTGGCTGTATATTTTAAACCAGGATAGGTTGGTACCACGAAGGCAGACACTTATAGTAAAAAATTAAAATCAATTATATTAGTTTGTACCATTGTTCTAAAGTTTGACGGGCTAAAGTGCCGTTAATGACCTAATTTAAATAAATCACTTGACTTTAATTTAATAAGCGTGCGCTATAGTTGTGCAGAATAAACAATTTAAAAAAATTAAGAGCAAAGAATAAAAATTTAGATAAGTTTGAAAGTTTTAGAGGTACGGAACCCTCAATGCGCCAGTCCGACTCGCACTTTGGCGGTTTTTCCTTCTCTTAATTAAAAAGAGAGCGGTAGCCGCCGCTTCCTAAATTGACTCTTTAAAACTTGTGATTTGCATTCGTTATTTCCGTGGAGGCGTTTCAAGGGTTCTTTGGGTTTTCTGTATGGTGAAATAGTTTACGAGATGGATTGGATTAAATGAAGAAATGTTGAATACCTTTTAGGAGATATAGCAGGAAAAAGGCAAGGTAGTCAGTGGCCCGAATGTCTGACAACCAGTCTTACCAAGAGGTATCGTATTACTCAGTATTAACTGGGTTGTGGAGGTCAGATAGGCAGTCGCACCATGTAAAATACTGGTATTCAGCTGCATCCGGTTAGACTGGAAGCCGACTCCAGTATAGTTGGGATAAGGCTATGCAGATGATAATTTGCAACATTTTTGTTCGAGATAATTGTATTTTCGTCTGCCAGGGCTACGGGACTGTTCGAAAGAGATACCGTGGCCCTGGAACACAAAGGGCAAAGAAGGAACATGGATGGGTTTTAGTCAGTACAAGTCTGACACTCCCTTCCGCTCCGCCCAGAGTGGGGGGGGTCATTTGATGATTTCCCATCCAAAAAAAAAAAAAAAAAAAAAGCTGCATCCGGTTAGACTGATGGAAGCCGCCCCAACATAGTTGGGAAAAGGCTAGGCAGATGATGATAGCAGCAAAAAGGCATAGTTACTGATGTTTTGGTAATAATGACGTTTACAATTTTGAGTTAAGACTACTTCATATTAATATAGGTTTCTACTATATTATACTAATATTCTTGAAAAAAATATATATATTTTAAAAGTTACTTGATGTGTATACACTGTTTCTCGTAACTGTACTTTGCACCTCTTCAACCAAGCCCAGAGGATACTAAAAAAAAAAAAATTGCGGGTTGGAATACACTCCTACCACTGTTTGTCTCTGCATCACCCAAAGGTTGACTGGTAGAAAATGGCTACGGTCCACCTCTATACTTTGTGTTTGAAGTGTTAAATAAATAAAGAAATAAATAAAACCAAACCCTTGTTACGAAGCCAACCTGCAAGCTCAGCGCATCGTACCCACAAAGCGACCGGCGACCGTTCGTATTGCGAAACCGCGCTTCAGACGTCGCCGACTATTGTCATCGCCTTTTTTTACCTAACTTCGGTCGGAAAGGACACTGATATATTAAACCTAATTCGTAAGAAATCAATTTTATCATTTTTATCTATAATTTGTGAACCTGCGAAATATATTTCGTAACCTAAAAAGGACTTATTCATTGGAGAGTTTCCCGACACACGCCCCCACACATATTTCCCTTTTCTTTAGCTGCCTACAAACAATGTAAGAAAACATCCCCCAGTCATGGTTGCTACAAAAACAAAACAAAGTCAAGCTGTAAGTTGTAAAAATTGTTATCCGAAGTTTAAAGTTTCTTATTTCTGTTACAAGGTTGTAGAAAAGTTTAATATCCGAATATTTACAATCTACAAAGTCTAGACGATACTTTTGATTCACAAGAAGTATTGGAAAACATAAAATTGATGTTAACGATTGTGTTGTAAACGCATCAGACTGTTTAACGAGAGTTTTGATGTGTTTCAACGATACCATAATATGACATCGCGCCACGAATTTGATACAATTCTGTTGCATTCTAAAATCTGAGAAATCCATACTAAATCATAAATCATATTTATTTCTGTAAATTGTTTTTAAAAAACACTTTTACACGTCACATCATGTTATGTTTTAAAACTAGTTGGGGCCGGTGTTACTTACCTGACTACTCTCAGGTGAAACAGCCGAAACAAACTCAGAGGTCAATGTCTCTTTTAAACTCCAGACATTGGTCAAGTCACATGAGGACCATGCAGATTAGAGTCTGAGATGGTCTTTTGAAGAAAGAACAACACAGATTTGAGTGGACCTGTCCAATCAGTACAAGCATTTGCCAGTTATCGTGTACTCATAATTAAAGGAGCTCAAGAAGATCCAAGGAGAACGCCACGACGAACATTACCAAAGAAAGGACATTTTGGTAGGTCGCATAAAGTACTCAAATTGACAATCAATCGTTAAACTAACTAAACTAAATCGAAAAAAATAATAGAACCGAATACAGATATTGTTCTTCTGCGTGTCGCAGAGCAGTGGTTATAGGTAACGACCCCAACTTACGTGTACGTTATGGGTTCGAATCCAGTCAGGAGCACTACTTTGTGTAATTTATTCCAACACCACAAAAACGGTAAAGGAAATCGTCAAGTCTTAGAACTAAACAATCATAGACATGCGATATTTAACTACCCGCTCGGGCCCGCGTGGTGGATTATGGCCCACTACCTCTCACTCACTAAGAAAGACCCTGTGTCACAGTAGACCAGAGCATAATAAATAACTCATTCTTATCCGAGTTTCCAAGAAAACTAATTTAAAATACATTCCATCCTTCACTTAAAACTTGATCCTCATAATTAAGTTACAAACATCAATCAAAACATTTAGACTTCAGGATTATAATATTAGTTGAATAACTAGGATAGATGTAGTCTAGACTGAGACCTAAAACGAACAGAAACTTACACTTACACTAACTGAGTTAATAATTTTGCTAACGTCGGTTTCGACTAACCGAAGTTTAGAGTTAAAGTCAAGAAAATAGAAAACTTAATTGGTTTTGTGTTAGGTACCACATGTACTGTATATAGAGTTTATTTTTGGGTACATGATCGTTTTTGCGAATACTATTTAACACCTACCTTATATCAAAGAGCGGTATTCAATTTTGAACTATTATGCTCAGCAGAATGTTTAAAATTCAAACAATGAAAATGAACTAGTCCAGTTGTCAACATGCATACCTAGAACTAGTACTTTCACTTATTCTAGTTTTAAGGACAAAGACAAAAAAGAACCGAAATCCATGACTTTTGTTTAATATCAGACAAGACGAACTTATCGGCTTCATTTTATCAAACCAAATACATTAAAATACCCTCCCATATAATCAGACGCAATGAATATTGTAGCGAAGGCAGCCTGTCTGTCTGTCGACTCTTCACGCTTTAAAGGCTAAACAGATTTTAATGAAATTTGGCAAAAAGGTAGACCTTGACCTAGACTAAGATATGCTTTATCCCGCTGCTACGTATCCGTGGGATAATTTCCAATATCAACTATGATATAGCTAGAATGAAGTTGACTCATGAGATGACGAATAATAGAGAAGTATGGAATAAGAAAACATGCTGCGCCGACCCCATAAACACAGGCGAAACTGTAAGCAAAAGCTAGTAATAATATTACAAACGAGCAACTCCACCCCACAATATTCCAGTTATAATTAAATCTGTAACATGAAAGCCAACATAATTATATATTTTCACACATATATTTGATACGGCTCGCCGACGATTAGCTCGATATTATTTTAAAAGCACAACGCTTCGCTTGCCTTGTGTGCAAATAAATTAATTATAATTTCTGTACGTATGAACCGGGTTTAATGAGCTATAGCTTTCTAAATTTTAATTCAATTTTAATACAACATAACTCAACTTAACGCCTATTTACCTCGAAAGGTAGAATTAACATTTATATACCTAAATGTGGTTTGGGGGAGCTAGTGGCTAAATAATAACAGCAGCTCGGATCAATCTTCAGGTTCAAGCCGCACTTGCCTAGGTTGGTCTGTGGATGGGTGACCACCCACTACTTACCGAGTTTCCTCCGTGCCTCAGAAAGTACGTTAAGCCATTGTTCAAGGCTGTCATTTGTACTCATTTGACAGTCGTTACCGGTAGTCAGTGGCCCGAAAGTCTGACACACAGTCCCACCAGTATCAACTGGGTTGAGGAGGTCAGATAGGCAGTTCCTCCATGTAAAATACTGGTATTCATCTGCATCCGGTTAGACTGGAAGCCGACCCTAACATAATTGGGAAAATGCTTGGCAGATGATGACACCTAAATAGGGTATAATAATAGCACACCCATATTTCAACAGTTATGTTTAAGTCCCATCAACAAATCTGGACTCTGAAATCCGAAAACCCAATAACACTTGTCTTTCGCAGTAGTACTAAACCAACGAGGCCGCCATATTAATATACCCTGTATAAATTGTGAACATTTTTCGTTCTCGACTATTATGTATACCATGAATATTCAAATCCGTTCTCTAAAAGACTTTTACTTGTAAAAACTTAAAAATCTTTTCTTTTGTTTCATTTATATTTAAATGAAAACTTTGAAGCGTCTTCAAAATATGGTAGTCAATTAAAACAGCTTGAAATATGCACGAAAAGATAAAAGGATAGATGAAAGCGACTAAAAAGGATTCGATAGTGAAATATTCCTTTTTAGAGTTCTGTTGACAAATAATAAAAACGGAACCCTTTTAGATTCATCCTGACTGTCCGTCCGTATGTCACAGCCATTTTACTCCGAGACTGTTGGCACCACACAGTTGACATTTGGAGAGCAAGTTTCTTTAAGCAAGATTCAAAAGTGATGTGAAATTGTGAACATAAATATTGATCACTTCATTCTCCTGCCCTTATTGCAATTTATTTGGGGTCAGCGCAGCATGTCTTCTTCTTCCATACTTCTCTATTCTAATCTCAGGAGACACCTCCTTTCTAGCCATATCATCCTTCATACAGTCCATCCATCGTTTCTTTGAACTTCTTCTACTCTTATAGAAATCTACACAACATTTTCCTCATTCCTCCGCATCACATGTCCCTCCATACATAGCTTCATGTAACTGAAGGTTGAAAAAATATTCTATCTATCTACAGCTCTTAAAATGATATCGGCGTTGCTCAAATACTTTTTTGTTCATCAGATATTCGCTTCTAAAGCCGTAGAAATTGTGTGAAAAAATGTGGGTTTTTAGAACTTATATAAGAACTTTCAACAAAAATTTTGGTTTGGATAGTATTTGATAAGTATTCAGTTTTTGAGATATGACTGTTTCGTGAAACTGAAGCAATAACTTTGTTTTTCATTAACATACTATGAAAAACAAATTCTGTTTTGCTGTTGATTGTTAAACCTATGATTGAGCTTTTAAAATATTGTTTGGTGCTACGTAAACCTTTGTGTGCGTGTCCGACTCACACTTGGCTGGTTTCTTTAAGTTTGTTTCAAAAGATAATCCAAATACACCTTTAACTACGCCCGGTTCTCTAACTTGGCGAGGAGAGGCGTCTATCGACACGCGTGTGTATCATTTGTTTCCTTCTCGTGAGCACTGTCGCGTCACAAGTAGAGTCGAGGACTCGTGGTACGCTGTAAGTAATTTCCTTCATTTGTTTTCGACGCTGCCGCTGTCAAAACACGCGTGGCTCGGGCCAAACGATTAGGAGTCAAGAGAAACAATAGAGAGCTCAATATTATTTACCTTTACATAAGAAATACTAATAAATTAGACACCGCACGGAACAAAGAACAAACCGCAATAACAGTTCAGTATCCAAAGTTTGCGTTTAAATAGGTCTTTACGACTGTAATGATCAGACTTGTCCATTTTAGGCCGCGGAAATATCCGAGTCGTTTATTTAATGGCTAGGTATTAACGTTACCTGACCGAGCGACGTCCGTACAAGCGATAGGTAGACCTTTCGGGACATGGTAATGGCCAGTAGATGGAAAAGTGAAGGGACTTTCGGTGGATCCCATTTTAGAACATTGAACCGAATTAGGAACAATATAAATCATGGACGCTGAAAATAGATGGCCTTAAGACGAAAGCGCCAAGGTAGCCCGCGATCTCCAATTTGGCATGCCATCTGTTTTAGGTTGTATATTGATCAAACTATAATTTGTGACCGTAACACATATATAATTGTATCAGAATTGAACTTATTAGAATCATCAATAAGAGATGTGTAAGATCAAATTAAACTATTAAATTACTATTTCATAAAATAATGATTTTCTGTATACATTTCCGACAGTTCTGACTGTCTCGTTGGTCAAATGATCGCAAGCGCGACTGCTGAGCATGAGGTCTTGGGTCCGATTCCCAGGTCGGACAAAGTGTTATTGGGTGTTTTCATTAAGAATTGTTGCAGCCACGGAGTCTGGACTTATGCCAGGTTGATGGCAATAGGCTCGCCTCCTATGACATTGGACTTAAAAAAACATTACTGGTGAAATCTGGGTGTACTCCTAGTTACATACGTGGGATAAGGCGGGGATTACGAGCGTTATGTTATATGTTATTTGTTAGTTTCGACTCCATTTTGATCAAAATACATTCTTAAACTGAACAATATGTCAATCGATGTCAAGAAAACATTTTTATTTTTGATCAAAATACTTTTCTTCGTAATTTCTCAAACTCGATAGAAGTCTCCAAACATAATGTTAAGCATTTAAAATTCCACAAATCGAAAAATATATAATTTTCGTCATCATATCAGCCTAAAATTACCTACTGCTAGTTATGTGTCTCCTTTCCTTGCTGCCATACTTCACAGTCACGTGCGTCGCTTCTAAGTGGATAAAAAACTGATAACTCTATACTCTTCTTTAACTTAAAAAACTGCGTCGAAACACGATGACTTTATCACAGTCAACTAATAAGAATTTGTGTGGAAGAATTTGTCTACAACTAAAAAACCCAACTACTGAAAAATCACAATCTAATTAAATTCGGGTTTTACAAGGTAAAATCGACTCCTACTTTTGTTGAAGTCGGGTAAAATATTACCCGGGCCATAATAACGAATCGATTGACACCTTATTCATCAAAATCGGATGAATATTTTAGGCGCTACGGTGGAACATATGTAAATAAATACAAACATACATACATACATAGACTGCTAAAATCATAACCCTCCCTTTTGGCTCCGCCGTAATCGGGTAAAAACAAACAGCATCACGGCATCCTGTCATATCATTAGCACACATATATACGTTCCCCAACGTTTCTCCTCAGTAAAATTGTCGGGCAATACAAAATTCAATAACCATGCTCCCTCAGCAAAGAGTCTCGCTTCCGATATTTTAAAGGATATGTTTGCGAAGTCTTCTGCTCAGTGAATTTTTATTTCTTCTAACAATACGAATGTTACGTCCGGTAAGAATGGCGCCTGTATTGAACGTGCGTTTATGACATTTATATGTATAATGTACATTTATTTACTCTTTCCCTTTTGAGGTCAGTAGGAGCTAACAACAGTGTTATAAGGATTTTTTGGCCATTAAATGACATTGACAGGCGTTGACTTCAAACATTATGCGACATTACTTCGCGTTTTTTTCGCGGTTTTGGCCACGCGGTAAATATCCTTCATCATTCTCCTGTCCTTATCCCAATTCATTTGGGGATTTTGATTTCCCAATTCAAATATCCTTGTGCGTCGTTAAATGACTTAGGCTTATTCTAGTTAGAGGAATGTGTCACAACCGGGTTTCGGACCTAAAGTAATTTTTACTTTAAGCAATGTACATACAGTTGACAATAATAATTTGACCTATTTAAGTTCTTTCTACAATATCAATACAATCTCATTAATTGTGCACCTTTTGAACTCATTACGAGCTGCAATGCAATTTGTTTGATTTATTTCGTGACACAGAAGTCACGTATACGCTTCGCAAACAAAATATTCTCATAAATGTTCGGTTTAATACTATGTAATATTCCGCAGACTTTTGATATTTGTTACTTGGTAGTTTGTTAAAGAAATAGTGGTTTCTGCCTTCTGCTCATAATTTTTGCATTTACGAGTTTATTAGAAGTGACTGTAATTTTGAGTGTTATTTCTCACATAAATATTAATGAACATTATGACTAGAAATATGAAAATAATGAAGTTGTGTACTGTATTGTAAAAAATTTGGTAAGGATACATCAATTACTTAACTCATCTCTTCAGTGAACCTAAGTACAGTGTCATCTCCTCATTATTTTAGTTATATTACTAAAAAGACTACAAGACTAAAATGGCAAACTACCAGGACGTCAGTCTGATGTAGCGGCAATTCAGCCGGAAAATTAGATCAGTCTGGTTCTAACTGTGGCTAGTCTCTACTTGAAACTTCCGTCTGTGCACCTAGTAACTAAAGCAGGTTTGGCTGAGATGCTAATGTGTTTCTAATTTCTTCTGGTTGCACAGTTTGAAAGCAGTTTTTAGAAAGTTTCACACTTTGAATATGAATGGAGCTCGGGCTTGGTAGTCTGTACGGATAAAAGTAAAACGAATTTTAGTTTTATCGGATTTAACTGAATTAGTTACGGGGTTAGTTGTTGCTCATGATCATTTTGTAACTGCACCAGTTGCATTAATTATTAATTAAATTTATCTGTTAATTCATCGTAGGGAAAGCTCTTTGGTCCTTCGACTGGGTTCGACACAAAGGGTTATTGGGTTTTCCATCAGTTTCTCAGTATGTGCCACGGTGTCTAGATCTGTGCCCGTTTGATGTAGGCTCGCCCCCTAATTACATGGACCTAAATAAAACTCGCGAAATGTGATTAGCAGATGATGTTATTTATGTTATTTCATACACAACTACGGAAAGGTAGAAGATTATCGAAAGTTAAGATATATTTTTCTTAACCGAAAAAATTAAGTAAACAATTTGCTCTGTCTCGCCTCAGTCGCCGGCTTCCACCAGAGACTCGTGGCCATCAACACAACGGTGTTAAGTGGTGAACTTGGCACAACTCGACGCAACTCCACCGACTGGCCGACCGCGGACTTCGTTTATTAGTTTCGCTGGCCGACAGCGGACTGACAATATGTTGCTGTGTTGTTACTTTGTTTACCTAGATGATATGGCATTTTTATCATCGATATTGGACGTCCTGTTGGAGAACATATCTCGATCTACTTTACAATATCACTTTACAGAGTCATCAATGGAGTAATTTTTCTATAAGCTGTTTTTAGTTTACCTTAAAGACTTCAAAATATTTTAGTGGCATTGAAACTGATTGCAATAAACGAATTACAACAAAAGAAAAGGAATTGTTTGTTTTTGTCATCAGGGTTAAATATTTTTTTGCTTTGATCTGTACTGCTTTTTTAGACCACAAATGTGCCCAGAAACAGTTCTTTATCAATCAAACCTAATCATCGATCGTGTTAACCGAGCGCACCGCTCGCAGCGCGTCACACGTCTCCGCGACTGTTCGGCAGTGTTCGGGGTCTGTCGCACGCGATCGCCGCATAACTTACAAGTTATGGGACGTCTGTGACAAGTGTCACTTGATTTATTTCGGCCCGGTGCCACTGACGATAGTTAATTAGTGGTTACGTTGCACTGTACGGTTTAGGGTTAACATTTTTTACGGAACATTATTTGATTTATACAGGGTTTGTAAATCTGGCACGATTTAATTAAGTTTTTTAATTTTTTAATCTCGAACTAATAGTAATTGTGATGATTATCTTTACCAAGTAAACCATTGTTTAATATCATTTCGGCAAGCAATGTAAGCGCAAAGCACTGTCTATTTTACAGACTAATTGTATTACAGTCATTAACAAAATGCCTCGTCATTTACATAATTAAGCCGTTTTGTTTAGTCTAGATTTTCTCAGAGATCAAATTGGTTCTTAACCTAATTAGACGTAAGTAAATATTATACCTCTTTCTACTTGACGAATAAATTGTCTAAATAAAAAGGGTACGCAATAATTGGGTAGATAATTTGGTTTTAAACTTCCCAAAACATTGTTTTAAACACGACGTATTACTTCAACTTACACGATACGGATGGCGCAGTGGCTGAGTGATCGGCTGCTGCGCTGCGTGTCGCGGGTTCGATTCCCGCACGCAACCAATATTTGTATGGCTTACACTGCTTACAGGTTCCTGTAACAACTAGTCCGGTGGTATCGTAGGTATTTGTAAAATACAACATATATATACGTTCCCTATTACACTACCTAATTTATTTTCGGCTTAGTAGCGTGGAGGGAAATAAGGGGTTCGGGCTCTGGCTGTTTGTGTATGTGAGTTTAAGTGTTTGTAAATGCAACCACGACACAGGAGAAATTCTTAGTGTTGGGCAACGTTTATCTAAAAAATATCGTGGCAGCGGCGCAGCGGTGGCCCAGTGGTGGCGACCCCGACTTACGAACAGTAAGTCGTGGGTTTAACCCAGGCAGGCGCATTACTTTGTGTAATTTATTTCATCACCACTGTTCTCAAAACGGTGAAGGATAACATCGTAAGGAAAACGGCATGTCGTAGAACCAAAAATTCGAAGACATGTGACATCTACCAACCCACACTGGGCCCGCTTGGTGGATTCCCTCTCATAGAGAGGAAGCCTGTGTCCCAGCAGTGGGAACATTATAGGCTGATTGTGCTTATGTCGTGGCAGGCTCCCAGGTACAGTTGCATCCATAATAATTATTTGAATCCAATAAATAAATAAAACATAAAATAGCTTTACATATTTCACATTCATTATTCCATTACGCTCCGTACGTTTCAATCGAACAAAACAGACAATGCTGTGACCAAACTCATTCATACAGCGTCCAGCGAATGGGCGCGTACCATTTCATATGTAACGCGAAGACGGTGTATTGAGAACGGGCCTGGCCCCAGAGATAGTTAGAATATATTTAAATAAGCGAGAACAGTCTGGCTAATGAAGGTGAGGGGCTGTAAGATCGCGCTTTCTGCTGCAAGATGTCGATGAAAAGTTTTAAAGCTCCGTTACTTGTTAGGTTATTACAGTTGTCGCATTTTTCCAACTATTTTGGGATCGGCTTTAAGTCCAACCGGATTCAGCTGAATACCAGTATTTTACATGGAGCGACTGTCTATCTGAGCTCTACAACCCAGTTAGATACGGCGATACCTCTCGGTAAAACTGGTTGTCACACTTTTGGGCCACTGATCAAATCAATCACTGTCGTCAAAGATCTACAAATGGCAGTCAAGTCCAAATCTTATTGTACTTCGTGCTTTGCAAGAAGTAAACTCTGTATGTGATGGATGGTCACCCATCAGCGGACAAACCCGCAGCTTAACCTTGAACATCGACCCGTGCGGCTGTTATTATTTAGCTTATTTAACCTAAATGGAAGAAGTCACAGGCTCCTGAAATACAGGTACTCTAACCTAGCTCTGGAGCCAGGGTCTACATTTTTGTAACATGTTTTTAAGGCAATAAAGAAATTTATTATTATTTATTATCTTCTTTTTGTCAGTGCAAAATAATTGTCCTATAACTCCGTATATTCCATCAAATTCAGGCTTGCCTTTTAATATTTTTTCACCAGAAATATGATTAACTGTCTTAATTTAACTAAAAAAAATCTTACTTTCATTTATATCTATTATGCGTTCGTCTAAAAGCGCCATCTTAGGGCCCCCTAGTTTGCATATTTATAGGCATCGGAATAGCGATGAGACGACCTCCAAGAGATTGCAGCCTCATTCACTCAGTGGGCCACTACGGATGCGCTTCATTGCATTTGTTAGCTATGTGTATAAGTTACGACTAGGCGGACTATAGGGTACCTTACGGGATACCTTCCGTGATTTTCAAATGTTCTGAATGTCGGGAGCAATAATTGAAAATCACAGAAGATATCCCGTAAGTGGCCGTAAGTGGCAGTGTAAGTTTATGTAATATTGATACTACTGCTTTCAAAACAAACAAAGAACGAAAATTACAAAAGATAACAAAAGTCCCAGACGCCAGTGCAGTTCATACGGCCAATACTGAACCAGAAGCGTCCCAACCATTAGTCATAAAGCCGTACTAATATCACACCACTTCCGCTGCATTACGACATTCGTGATGCTTCAAAAACGAAGAAGAATCGAGTGTCCCAATGTACATTTAACGTGCTATGATTTATACAGCCGCAAGGAATCCTTTCATTGGCCAACAGCCAACTTGCTAACTGCGACCAAACACGAGATTTAGCAATTTAAGAACGCCAACACATTAACGCCAACTTTGGCGGTGGGCGAAAGTATCGCGTATGGATTTTATTGGGCTAATGCTGTGATTGTAGTTCCAAGTATGCATGCTCTTTAATGGAAAAGTTTTGCAATTCCAGGAATGTTGTTTGTATTTGATTTGGACTATTTTATTTAATATAACTTCATTTCACATTGATTTTTTGAATAAGCTGTAAAAGACGACAAAACCGAACTTATTCTGAAACTCGATGAGCCATGTTATATAATTATGTATATTGTTTCTGTAATAAAGTTGCCAAAAAATCTTAATTGAACATCTGAACTTGACATTCTCATATTTTTGTCTTGTCACTAAACACACAATACCTACAAACCTACTTACTTTTGCAACTTAACAGGTCTTCGGAACTATTTTATTGTTTTCCTCTTCCTAATGACTCTAATGCAATGTTGTGTCCAAGTACATTAACAGTTAAACTACACTTAAGATCCAAGTGACTTGCAATTTCCCTACAATTATAGCCTCCAAACGAACAATGGAATGACTCCTTACGACTACCGTCGAGTTTACCAGAGATATTTTTTAAAGTTTACGCTTTATTACCGAAGTTCTTAATGGCAGTTTTATCCTTAGTAATACGCTATTAATGTAAGACCCCTGAGTTGTCTGCGAGTTGCAATCTTTTGATATAATGTAGAGCGTTTTTGAAAACGTTGAAACAAAAAAGTGAATTTTTTTTCAGCAATACCGATGACGGAGATATCAAATATAAATTATATAATTCCGAACCTAGAATACACACACACACAGGTAATTTAAAAAAAAATCTGATTTAGAGAAATTCCTGACAAAAAATATAAGGCTCAACAGAAGCGTTTGCGAGCAGACCAACGACGCAGTCAAGATCAAATGTAAATTATTCCGGGTCATGGCAATGCACAAACAACAATAAAACATAACAGGATAAGAAAATAATTATCCATACTGAAAATCTGTCCCGCTAGAGCGAACTTTATAATCCGTATTAAAAACGAATTTCCCGATAACCGACGTCTCTCAGCCATAGTTATGCGATCTCGTTAAAACCTGCAAGAATTCTCGCCTCATTTACTTCTGGCTGCCGTACTGCCGTCTGAGTGAAGCCAAATGTATGGAGAAAATATTACGCGAACTATTTTTAAGCCGAGACGGGTGGTGTAGTGTAGACGGGCCGCTGACTGCGTTTGGTCAGCCACAAGTTTTTGAAGGCCGTGTGATGATGACTGGTGTAGGTATATTAAATAGTAACATCACGACTGTAAAACTCGAACTGGTACTGAGTAATTTTTTAAGGAAAAACCCAACAACACTTTATCGTATCTGGGAATCAAACCAAGAACCACATGCAGTAATATTTTATCTCTTTTTACTTTAATATCGGTTTTCATAAACACTAAGCGACATCTAAATGAATACCTAAATGGTATTGCACATCAAAAATCCAACAGCATTTATTAAGGTGTTACCTAATGTAAGTAAAAATGTACTTTATTGAACAAACACAACCCATAACACCAGTTTTGTGGTTTGGAACTTTGGACGCTGTATTTCTAAAACAGTGACAACTATCAACAAAAGTACCTACTCTTACATCACGACCAAACAGTGCCAAAACTGCTCTTGTAATGTGACGTATATCGTTATTAATTGCCACCCTTCATGAGTCCTATGACACCACTCAACATGACTCACACATTAACACTAAAATATGAATGGTGAATTATTTATATAAAAAGCATCCGCTCTAGGTTTACTTTATTTTATTGAGATAACTAAGATAGTACAGGTACCAGGCAGATGTTAGTGAACTGGTATCCTTGTGTCATTCATATGCTAACCTCGTAGATGTAATGTATTACTAACTTATCGCGCTAGAAAAACATCGAGAGTGAAACTAGACGTGTAAATACTTATTTTCATTTAGTTTTTTTTCACAGCGTGGGGTGATCATGTTGGTCCCATGGAAAAAGTTGTTCAGTTTAATAGTCTGTATCACACTTTTAAATATGACCATACCTTTCTTTTACATGCTGTGTAAAAAGCCTTGCAGCAATGCAATAACAGGCGATTAAATTAAAGTGCTCGTCAACTTTTTAGTTGCTTACAAGTGGTGCGTCTGAACATACACTAAGGAGGCAGGAAGTCTGCACTCTTAATATAGTCGGGTTGTGACATAATATTTGTCGGTGTATTTATTACAGCGTAGCTAGCGTGCAAATGAGGGTAGGCTCGGTCAACTGTCAGTAAAACTTTTTTTTTGATTTCCTCTTTTGCACTTTGACTCTCAATTAGCAAAGCGAAGAACAGAAAAAAAGTAAATTAGTGACCCGATCCCGGCTGAAACTACATAAACCCTTACAACTGCGGGATAAAGATCAAATGCACTCATAGGCACCCACTTTTGACAGATAATTATATTTAGGTCCTGTGTAATTAGGGGTGACCCTATTGTCATCAACCAGACACAAATCCAGGAACTCATGTACAATATTAATTGACTGAAAACTACACTCAATGTACAGAATGATGCCCGGCTGGATTCGAACCCACGATCTACAACTCGATAGGCCTCACAACCTGCACAGTGCACACGCGCGCTCTGGGGTTTTTTAATAAAATTAAAATCCGAATCATGCAGTAAAATATAACGGTGTTATAAATTCTGAGCCATACGGCTGCTCCAGTAATTGTTATACTGAATTAATGTAACGCCCTTTACCTATGAACATCCGCAGGGATCCCCTGTACATGCTATATTGAATTAAATGTTCCATTCCGTTAATTAATTTGATGATATGTTAGGTTATTGCGTTTGAATTCATTTGTGTATTAATGCCTACGTTTTGACAGCAAAATATTAAACATTTTAACCGTATTTTGACTGCCTAGTTGGTCCAGAGCGAGACTGCTGAACATGGGCCCCTGAGTTTGATTCCCAGGTCAGGTAAAATGTTTTATTTATTTATTAAAACTTCATGTACAATAGTGGTACATAGGCGGACTTAATGCCACAAGGCATTCTCTACCAGTCAACCTTTGGGTTAAATAACATTGTGATAGGGTACAAAATAAATATATTAAAAATAACTTCTTGCTATCGAAAATTTATATAGGCACTTACAATGATACTAATACATATACATATACAATTAAAATAAACTAATGTTATAAAAAAATGTTATTGAGTTTTTCTTAGAAGCAGCCAAGGAGTTCGGATTTGTGCCCGGTAGATAGCATTAGGCTGGTCCCATATTACATGGGACTTACACGTAACTGACTGACCTTATTGGTACCTCACCAATAAGATCAGTCAGTTACGTTTAAGTCCTCCTGTCCTCAGAAAATTCAAGTGCGTAGTACTCGCAACCGGCGTGCGTGTATGATCGGATGTATGAACGTGGACGAGGCGAAAGGAGTACGTAAGGATCGTACCAAGTGGCGTTTGGTGGTTTCTGCCTAGCCCCAAGGGAAAAAGGCGTGAGTTTATGTACGTATGTTAAACGTAACTGCTGAAATGTGGTTATACTATTAGGTAGACCTCTGCCTAACCCTTCGAAGATTACAGGCGCAATGTTATGTTAAACCGTATTTTGTTTATTTTTACCTTTTTGACAGAGAAATTAACAAAATAAACGGACCAGATTGAGAATGATAATTACTTCCATTAACCATTAAGGTTATAGGTACATAAATACAGCTTAAAAAAAATATTTTAGCCAAATGCTACTACAGCTTATCAGAATTTTTAAATGAGTAAAAACCAATGTATCGGCAATTAAGTTAGGAACGACATTTCTTGTTTTAATATTTTTAGTTAATAACGTCTATTTTGTTAACTCTATTGTCTAAGCCTTTTTTAATTTTATATATTTTATAACAATTAAGTTTACCCTATTGCATAAGCCATTTCTTGTAAATTTAATATTTTTAGGTAAAAAATTCTATTTTTTAAATTAAGTTTACCCTACTTTTTTAGCCTAACATTTTTTTTTGTACGCCATTCCTATGTGGCAAAACCTGTAGCAACTTAATTTTTATTTTTAAGACCTGTATAGTGCATACCATTACCCATTCATGTTTTACAAAATAAATATATTTCTATCTTTATCTTTACACACGACAATATTAATATCGGTCGACGGGCCCTTATCAAATACACATTATTACAATGTTGCTACACAAGGGTTGCTTCGAATACCACTAGTTTTACACACAATACGCATAATCCATCATGACAAACGATTTTATAATTATAGATTGATATAAGTTTATAAACTGACATGCTCACTAATATTATCATTAACACTGAAAACGGGATATTTACCATGTTTACTGTGTTTTGAGTTCCCAATAATATCCGTGATCATGGTACTTGGAAATGTGGAAATATCGGGAACTCAAAACTCATGGTAAATTTCCCGTTTTCAGTGTTAATGATATAGATAGTTAGATTTACGGATGCGGGTCGGCAAATTCGATGCGAGAGTATTAGTTTAACAACAAAGCCAAAAGCAACTACTACACATATTCGTGTTTCATTCGGTTTGTGCCGATCACAATTAGAGCTAAGCTGAGCGACTTTTTCCCGGTCGTATATAATATTTGATGTTACCGTCCGGCTCTGCAGATAGCACCCCATAAAAACAGCTACCAATAACTGGTTACTAACACTTTCTTTTTAACCCTTGCAACGTTTACGCAGTTTTAATCGTACATAAGGCAATTACTTAGGAAGAGTAATGATCTGGCGCGGTAAGCTAGGGAAGATTAATAGAGAGAGCACGATAAAAAGCCTCCAGGCCGTATTTGTATTAGTACAGGTGCTCCTAATACGATTATGTTGTCCAAGGGTCGGAGTTCCCTTGGATTGTAGATAGATATATATTAAAAATAACCGCTACATATTACCTCTTCTAAATACTGGCATGACTTGGATAGCATGCTGAAAAAAAAACATTTAAAATTTTCACTTTTCATTTGTATTTTCAGCTCTGAAGGATATTAAAAAAAAACGTACATATTCGAAAACCTATTTTCAAAATATAACGGCTCTGTATCTGAGGGATTTTACTATGTAGTAACAATAACATAAATCATAATATCCTAAATAGAGCCTTTCAAAGTCAATAATAAGTATTTCTATCAAAATAATTAAATAAACAAGAGGATTGGGATATGTTTACTCATGTCGTCGCAATTGGTTAGTGAAACTTGCCAGTAGCCAGGGAAAAATAACTCGGGCCATTAACCAGGGCAACATATTACCAACCTAACCCATGCGACATGAGTTAGATGTTGCATTTACCCCCACTCTGGGCTCGGTGAAGATTGGTGCTGTAAAAGGCTGAAAGAAAACGTGGTTTTTTACAATATGTGTGTAAAGTAGCAACTTTTAAAAATTATTATTAATAATAATATTTATTCCACGCGGCGGCGGCGGTATTTTATCTCCACTTTTGTTCTCAATTTTTATTGATCTCATAACTACCGAACTTCAGTGTGCGTATCATCTTTACGCTGATGACTTACAGATCTACTGTCAGGCAGATGTTGACAGCTTATCCGGTGCGATCGAGGAGCTAAACCAGGATTTACGTGTAGTCAAAAGCTGGTCTGATCGTTTCGGTGTGGCTGTTAACCCAACCAAGTGCCAGGCTATTATTGTAGGGAGCCCCCATAGCTTGAGAAGGCTGAATGGGTTAGCGGTGCCAGCGGTGACCTTTGACGGCACAGTGATTCCGTTTAGCTCTGACGTCAAGGATCTGGGTTTGCATGTTGACACTTGCCTTGACTGGCGTAAGCAGATCGCGATTGTGAGCAAGAAAGTCACCGGAACGTTGCGGTCGCTTTATCGGTTGAAAAATATTCTCCCATCACACGTTAAGGCAATGCTTGTACAGTCCCTAATCTTTCCCATAATTGACTACGGTGATGTGTGCTACTACGACCTGAATGCAGATCTGCTCAACAAACTTGACCGACTTCTTAATAACTGCATTCGATTCGTCTTCAATCTCTGCAAGTATGATCATGTATCTGCGCATAGATCGCTTTTAAGATGGCTGCCCATCCGGCAGCGCAGAGAATTGAGGGCTTTGACAACCCTGTTTTCTCTTCTTCACAAACCCACTTCTCCCTCTTATCTGACGTCTAATTGTCAATATTTATGCTCTGCGCACAGCAAGAATCTTCGTTCTGCTAATAATTGTCTTTTACGATGTCCTTCTCACCGCTCTGGTTTTATAAAATCTTCTTTCTTTGTCCAGGCGGTTTTCCTCTGGAATGCGCTCCCTCAGAGTATCAGGACGGTGATCAGTCAGTTCACTTTCAAAGTGAAAGCTCGGGAATATATACACAAGAAGTTAGTAGATTCGTCTCTGAACTAAGTTGTTATAGTTTTTCTTGTTTATCTCTCTTAACTTTATAAAGTTTAATATATGTATGTATATAAGTATTTATTCTTATATATTTTAGTTATAAATATTTACTAGTCTTTTTTTTCTGTTATTGCACCTACTGTATATTGTCTCTGCATCACCCTAAGGTAGACTGGTAGAAAATGCCTATGGCATTAAGTCCGCCTTTGTACAGTTTTTTTTACTTGTGCATAAAGTTTTAATAAATAAATAAATAAATAATCATTTATTTCAGACTTAGTCCATATAAAAATTAAAATCACATTATTGTCTCATAATGTTTGATTGTAATTTTATGCTGCCACAAACATAGTATTTTGAAACCTATAATAAAATGGATCTAAGTGGTGTTACTAAACATGGGTGACAAAACCCACTCCCAACACATCCTTGGTAAAAATTTAGAATATTCATAGCGGCTTGAAAATACGATTATCGATCTTAAATATCGTAACATTTGTGCTCACGACTATACATAGTACGTAACAAAACGTTGTTAACTTGCGACCAACGTAGAATCGAAGTTAATTTTCACCACTTTTGACTAGCTTTTCCAAACTATGTTGGGTCGGCTTCCAGTCGCATCGCGGACGCATCTGAACACCAGTTAGTTATTGCCTATGTGAACTCCACAATCACTTTTATCTTACTAATAAAAATGCGAAAGTTTATTTTTATGAGGATGGATGTTTGTTACTCTTTCACGCAAAAACTACTAAACGGATTTGAATGAAATTTACAGATAGTTTATAACCATGATTAACACATAGAATACTTTTTATCCCGGTAGTAGAATTCCGTGGGATAATTATCGATCTCCACGCAGGCGAAGCCGCGGGCATCCGCTAGTGTTTTATACTATGAACCATTTACTGAACAAGTTTATTTTTTATGGTTACCAAAGTAAAACACAAAACTTACTTTTCGTCTCGTTTATATGAAGCATCCAAATAGTAAAACAACACAAGTAAAGTACCTACATAACATCAAAGGAAATGTATTTTCGAAACAATTGGTATCGGAAATAATGCACAAGTTATGTTACATTAGGAACTTGCCGATCAGCCGGGGGTAACTGAACACGTTCCTTTTGTTCAACCTTATAACTAATACGAGAATAACCTTTTCATTCAGTATTTTTCTTTTACGTCAGACAAGGGAAAAGTACTATCGATAATATTCAAACGATGAAAAAAAATTACAACGGTTTAATTATTTATTTAATTACTGTATTAGTAATTAAATTATTAATTACTACTCCGTTTACCTAGTGTAGCTAATCTAATAATTGAAACATTCATCATTGCCTCATCGGCCTAATAGTCGCAGACGCGATTGTAGAACATGATGTCCGGTTCGATTCCCAGGTCGGGCAACGTGTGTTATGCCATCTAGATTTTCTCATTAACAGCCAAAGAGTCTGGATTTACGCCTAGTTAATGACAACAGGCTCGCCCCCTATTACATGGGACTAATAACAACTGGTAAAATGTGGGTACACCTGTTAGGTACATCCCTGCTAAGCCTTTGGGGATTACAGGTGTGATGTTATGTCACCTTCCATTATGCGTCGTGTGCACTTAATGTTCTTTTGACCTCCACAACCGAGTTAGTACTATACCCCTTGTTTGCACCGTCACTTCTAAATGTTCACACAGTAGAACATTAGTATCCACCCACACATATGTACTCGACACTCTCACCCGAATTCCCTATAATTTCCTTTTATCAAATCAACGCCACGCTTGCAACCTCTATCTCACGTCTTTCTCAATATTGGAACCGGTCCAAATGGAGAAAACATTGTCTTACCATCGGAACGACCTTACCTAACTATAATATGGTTCCATAACGGTCGTCACGCTGTTATCGCAAAGGGGGTAAACAGAAGAGTAGAACTACTTCCTGTACATCGCCAGTAGCTAATAGTTTCCCTTCAACAGTGCTCACAGTATCTATAAATCTGATGTTGGATTTTTCACAATGAGAGCAATCAAAATCATTTAAGTTCACACTTCAGATTCAACTGATTCTCACCAATAAAAGTATCCTCTCAGATTGTTGATTAAATGAGTAAAAAAACAACTAATAATGCTCTTTGATTTCCTTTAGCAGCTGTTAGTAAAAAGTAAACGTTGAATTTAAAATCTTTTTCCCGTTTACGTTGGAAGTCGCGGATCGTCGCCGGCTCATCCAATTTGGTTAATATTCGCCCTAAAATGTTATAGCTCATGGAGTTATATTGTTAACCGTCTATGGGAACGGGCGATGCATAGAAACGTGCATTTTAGGGTTCGAAACTGGTAATTCTGGTTGAATGTCATGTAATCTGATGAAACTGTTGATTCGCTTATTTGCTTAGCGTTTCCAGAATTTTGATTGGCTTATTTTCAATGATGGGGTCCTACTGGAATGAAATGTCTGGAATGAAACTGTTTGCTTTTCATGGTAATACTCCACTGCTAAACAACACGATTAAAATAAAATGAAATCACTGCAGAGCAAAGGTTAGTAAAGTAGGCTCACAAACAGTGACATAGTCAGTTCAGTAAGTGGCTTATGTGTAAGATGATTAAATACAATGATTATCTTCTCATTCTTACTACTTGTTTTCATATTAGGTACATCAATTCTCTCGTCTTGTCGATTCCTAATGAGGGGTTAATTAAGTTTATAAAAATACGACAGTCGTAATTACCACAAGTTCCTTCAAAACATGCCAGTAAGGAAGTCGATCCAGACCATCAGCTCAAGCTTAAGCAAGCCCACACAGTCGCGAGCTTACTGCCGCTCACCCGACCATTGACGCTAAGTCTCTCCATACCGACGCAAACTACCCGAAAATCCCCTAAATGCCCATCATATCGCAACCCTGACGACACCATAAAAGTAAATTACGTGACATACTCATCCCGAAGCTGGTCTTTTGTCGTTCCAGATTTATCTCCGACATTAGCCGAAGACACACGAAGATAAAACTTAGTTTACGACCATTCGCCACTATATTTGGACGATATTCCTTTTGATACGCGATGTTATTTGTCGAGGCATTCAGAGAAGCCATTTTATTGGTGAGTCTGAATTAGGGTAATAAGGTAAGAGGTATACGAGTCAAGTGTTTTGTTAGACGTCGTAATTTCTTAGATTTTGTGTGTGATAAAAATGTGGTTACGTTTAATCGGCCAAGACTTACGAACAACGCGACACAATATTTCACTCAAATCTATAAAAATAAAGATGTAAAGTTCGTAAGTTTGGATGTAGGCGGACAGGTTCCCATTAGAATATAAATCAATTCACTAATAAGAATCAATATTATATTCTTTCTCGTGGGATAATTTTCGACCATAACGCGAGCGAAGCCGCGGCCCTAAGCCAATATCTAATACTTTTTATTAGCACGATTGTCAAAAGGATCCAAAAAAAAATGCAAAACAGTTTGCTTTATTTTTTGGGGATAGCTAGAGGACACATAATCTGTCAGTATCCGGTGACAGGTGTTACTTCCAAATACCTAATACTGATTGTGTTGTGTATTCATACCTTTTTCTTAAAAGTTGCTGATGTCATTCCGTACGCAAAATACACGCTTTGGACGTGGAGTTCCACACACTAGCCCGTTATAATTACAACACAACACCTACTGATTTTCGTCTTGATCTTTACTAGAAAACTATTCATGAAATGACTTCTGCACCATTAATGTTAAAACAATTATTTCAAAGTTGACTTCAGCAGTGACAGCCTACTGGTGTGACCGTCGAACAGCCAATTCATTGGTCTCAATTCGAACCCAGGGCACGCACCTCTGATTTTTCGGATTCATGTGCGTACAGTATAATTATCACTAGATTCGGTGAAGGAAAACATCGTGAGGAAACCAGCACGCCTGAGATATTTCTCGACGGCATGTAAAGCCGAGTCAGACACTCATGGGCGGCATAAAAACCGACACCAGGTTAGGCAGTAGGCACTAACCACACGATAAAGGAAAGGAAGTCGACTTCATTGCAAAAAAGTAGTTCTGGAAGTCAAAAGTACTTACTTCAATTTAAATCGTTTCATTTAAACTAAAAAAAAACTAACAGCTCAGTTCCAAATTGCAACCGTTTTTCCTCTCGAAGTCACATTCACCAAATGAGGAACAGATGTTTTCAAACAATCTCCGAACTATTCCGCATAAGTCAATGAGTGTCTGCGGGGCAAAGGAACAATTACCCTTACCCCTGCCTCCCTCTCCGTCGACTTCGTACTTCTCCCCCTCCCCGCACAAGCCCACAAGTGGTGCATTCTGTAAAAGTTTCCTCTAAAAGGCTGATTAACTAAATTAGCTACCGGTGAAGTCAATTACGGAGTTGGTTCAGATCATTTTGTATAAAGTTTGGAGCTAACAGTGTGATGTAAGCGCTTATTAGTGTCCCAGTTAAGGAAATGTGAGGACGATAAAAGGTTGTTAGTTTTACGCAATCTGTGCAGTTTGTGAACAAAACTATTGTAATATGAACGCTTCAGGCGCGTTTTGATGACTAGCCTTTGTCGGCGGCTTCGCTTCCGTTATGATCTTCCTACAACTTGAGCAAGTAAAATCATATTATTACATAACTTTTCCCATCAACGGTGAGAAAAAACACATTTAGATTTTAAAGTGTAGAGTTCTATATCATTCTATCAACAAATGATAATACTTTTCGTTTGCTTTTCCACATACACTGAGCTCAGCAACTGTTTACGTACAATTACATCCGCCATTAAACTGGTATCATTTTATTGCACTTACTCACACGTATTTTTTTACAGTGCACTCCACAAAAATGTATGAAGCTGTCCGATGCAAATTTAATGGACTATCAAGTTTACAGTCACGCACGTAAAGCACCAACTTTATTGTGGCTTTTACAACGCTTTTGGAGATTTCATCTGCACTCCAGTGTACGTGGTTTGCTCGTTTTTATATGTCCAGTTAATGTGAACTAATGTGTACGATTATGTTGACGTTTCGGGGAGTGGGCTTATTTTTCATGTTTCAAGGCTTATCCCTCTCTCGTGTCAGCTGTACTTAATGTACCCGGAAAATCGACAAAATAAACTAAGAGATATACGAAATACTACACAGTGAGCGGCCGATAAAATAAGACAACCAGTTTTTTCAAAGTCCAGCTAGGTAGAACAAAACCAGCTATCAGAAGATATTTTTCTCAATCCTCAAGAAATAAATAAATAATTTTCTAAAACTAAAATGTCGTAACAAAGGGAATACCCGATTGATTCAACGAAACGGTCATAATTCATAACAGATTATATGCCTACTACTATTTTCGAACGTTGCTCAAATGAAATTGAGCAACGTTCGAAAATAATTCTAAATAAGCCATTTTAGAAAGAAATCGTTAATGTAAACGAATTGTAATTCAGGTAAAAGATTTGGAGAATATTTAATGTTTCAATTAGGCTTTTTGCGAACCGGAGGTTAACGCAAAATGAAATTTTAAACAAAAATAGTAGCCTTCTATCAGACGACGCCAACGATTGGACTGAGGCGGTCTAAAGGCAAAGGTGAAAGCGGAAATTGTCTCTGCTTTTCCAAACATGTTTCTAGTACAATTTGTATAAAGATCTGTGTGATGAACATGTTTTGCCGTTGACGGTGCACAAATATCAGTGAAAAAGGTCTAAATTACACTTGTGACTAAATATAATCTTTTCTTCAGACATCAATATCAGTTATCACTGACAGTTCACCTGCTGGAAATATCATCTCTCTTTATTGAACAAGGTCACATTAAAACAACTTAACATCACGCCTGTAAGCCCCGAAGGGTTAGGCAGAGGTGTACTTAATAGGTGTACCCACATTTTGCCAGTTGTTATTAATCCCATGTAATAGGGGGCGAACCTATTGTCATCAACCGGGCGCAAATTAAGACTCCGTGGTTGCTACTGAGAAGTTGCTGATGGAAAAACCCAATGACACTTTGCCCGACCCGGGAATTGAACTCAGGACTTCATGCTCAGCTGTCGTGCTTGCGACTACTAGACCAACGAGGCAGATAGCGAAAATTCGCATAAGTGGTATTGTATCGACGGCATATCTCATTAGACATAACCTCGACACAAAAAAAAAATCTTTTAAAGTCATTACTGCAAAAGAAATAAAAATATTTTCTCCATTCATAATAATTTCACGACGAAACAAAACTCATCCCAGATCCAAAAAGATCCCAGCCCAGTGTCCTCTGATGAGAGGGTTCTTTTTCCGTTGATAATTTAATTTTGAGTACCGTTACTAATAAGTGACTACTTGTATGTTTTAAAGGTTTTCTTCAATCATCGCTGTTTTACCACGTCACAGACCGTTTCCCAACAAAATAAGGTTCGTAATAAAATGTCTGTACACAACGTAAGCGGTTTATGAGTTTCCTATTTAGCTCTGCTGTTGTATTGGAATTGAATTTTTTCCCTTTCCACCTGAGCGTTTTGTTTGCGCCAATTGTTGCCCCCTCGTGCCTCAATTTGTTTTGCCTAAGTATCTGCCACGGATAAGTTAGCTACTGGAGTGATCATCTCTGCCTAGCCTTTTCCCAACCATGTGGGGTACGGCTTCAAGTCTAACAGGATGCTCTTGAAAACCATATTTACATGAAGCAGCTGTCAATGTGGGGTACGGCTTCAAGTCTAACAGGATGCTCTTGAAAACCATATTTACATGAAGCAGCTGTCAATCTGGCGTCAACAACCCAGTTAGTACTCGGTAATACGATACCCTTAGTAAGTCTATTTGTCAGACTTTCGGGCCTTGACTACCGTCCTGTAACTACTGTCAAAAATTTATAAAATGTCAGCCGGGAGTCGGGACCAACGGCCTTACGTACTTTCCGAGACACGGTGAAAACTTGGTGGGCAATGGGATGGTCGCCTGTTTTTATTTAGCCCCTGCTGTTGGTGTGGTCATAAGCTGCTGAATCCCGACTCTAGTCCCCTTATTGGTCTGTAGACGTTTAATGCTTAACGTACTAAATCTTCTCTTGGTTTCTGAAAGTCTGCTCAAGTTGGATCAATACAATGAAATGCTAACGGTTGTAATAGTCAATAATTTAATTTTTGAGTGGCCAAATAAATCAATCTCAATTCGACTCGACACCAGAATAAATTATATTATTCTAGTGCCTGTTGGATCGTTGCAGGCAATCAGTATTAAATCGTAGTATGAGAATCTTATCAGGGCGCTTATTACATATATTTTCAAGGTTCATAAAAATAAATAAATTTTCTTTGCGACATTGACGACTTTTAATCTAAACTATAATTATTTAAGCTGTAACTGTGACAATCGGTTTAGTTTTTCGGAGGTCACCAAACTAGATCTTACTTGTATCTTAAGGTTATCAGTTTTGTGTAATATAGGTGTGTACTTATATTATACAAAGCATTCGTTGCATTTCCGTTGTTCGCGCGTTGATCATACATTAGTACTCCATTGTAAAGTCCTCTGTGGCAGCTATCTGACTTTATTGGATCCGCGATAGAAATGTCTTGTCGAGTGTTCTTGAGAACGTTTTTATTGGGTTACGTAGACAACGTTTAATACATTGTCTAATGAAATGTCAATAAAACGTTTGAAGATATTTTATTGTTAGTTTTTTTATAAGTTGTGTTTTTAGTACAAGCACAGTCATTGTAGGTAACAAAATATCGCAACAACATTGATGAAGATTTTTCATTACATTTTTGTCATTAAAATAAAAAAAATCTGACGGAAAACCCAATAACACTGAATTGATCCCAAAAGTATTAAACTGTTGCGTTGTTTTTTACCACTAGACCAAGGTAACAGTACTGAAGTTACTATATTTACTGTTAATATTATAAAGATAAAAGATTTGTATGTTTGTAACGAATAATCTCAAAAACTACTGGACCGATTTCAATAGGCACCAGTGCGAAGCCGAGATCGTACCCACTTTTTTAACCGAATTTCGGAGCCTATTATAATATGGGACTCACATCATCATCATCATCATTCTCTTGCCCTTATCCCAATTCATTTGGACTGGGACTCACATATAACTGACAAAATGCGGGTCACCTCTGCCTCACCCCTCCAGGATTACATACGGCGTGGTGTTATGTTATTTTAATAACCAATTATTAACCTTTTCATTTTACTCCGTTTACCTACAGAAACGCCCTATCTAGATTCCAAACGATTTTACCTTGCCTTACGTAAGTACATCATAACAGTTGTTTTTACCGGTAACATTAATATTTGGGGCGATATGTAGCGGCCAATTAAGGCTAAGCTTATCATAAGAATAGTAAACTGTAATTAGTAGAACCCTATCTACGTCACCGATCTAGAATTGTACTAGTTGGACATCGCGACATGAGCTAGATGTTACTCGGGAACCTGAGGAATACAAATAGACTTTATTCGTAAACCAATTCGATCGAGAAGCTTTATGGACGACTAGCTTATGCCCGCGACTTCGCCCGCGCCGATTTCGGTAATTATCCCACGTATCGTACTACCGGGATAAAACGTATCCTATATGTTAATCTAGGTTATAAATTATCTATCTGTATGCCAAATTTCACCCAAATACGTTCAACTGTTTTTGCGAGGCAAACATCCATACATCCCCACAAACTTTCGCATTTATGATTTTTAGAAAGAAGTAAGATTATAATGGCAAAGAGCTCAATCGCTGACTATACAAAAGCTCACTTTAAAACAAGTTTATATTACGATCAAATGCAAACATTTAAATTGTCAATATACCCTCGTCGTACCTCGCTGAAATGTCATTCGTCAACACTAAAAAGAGCTGGTGACTCAAATGCCAACGAAACTCTTTAGAAAGGTCTAATCTACTCTATATTAATCTAAAGATTAAAATAAGAAGTAATTGTCCAATCATCGCGACGGCATGAAAATTCTGTGTTTTTAGGTTCCCTTTTAAAAAGAGCCATCATCATCATTTCAGCCGAAAGACGTCCACTGCTGGACATAGGCCTCCCCAAAGCGTCGCCAAGGAGCACCAGGTCATCGGTTCACCTAGTGGGAGGCCTTCCAACGTAACATCAAGAGAACAAAGAGAGAGAAGAAGAATAAAATAAATAACACAAGTAAACATACATCGTTCTCATTGTAACTTCGACTTCGTGTCCAATTCAACTGTAAACTCACATAAAAAGTATTTCATACCAACATCCGGCGAGGTCGACGTTCGGCCGGAAACGGTAATCGGCTGCCGGAAGTAGCCCCGCTGTTTATTGTGGACTACGAGTTCTGCTTGCACCACAATTGGAGCCTTACGCCGTAATCATACGACTTCAATCCACTGTAATAATAGAGTGCACTCGGTGCTCAGAAGTAGTTATTGTTTAACTTTTGTTCTGTAATGTTCTTTGATTTTGAGTTTATTTTTGAGTAATTGTATGTTGATTGGCATCGAACTGGGGAATATGCGAGTATGCTGTATAAATAAGGAGACGAAAAAATTGCTGAATAATGCAGTTTTTGCGAACAGTCTACTTTTATCCATGGTAAAGTATCATTTAGCACATAAGTATATCCTCCTCTGTAAAATCTCGCAATCCAAGTAAGGTTTGCTGTAAGAAAACCCAATTCTGGGTTAAGCTCGCCTTTATACATAAGCTATATGTATATTGTAATTATGTATTTCTCTTATTTTTGTGTGCAATAAAGAATAAGACTTTCGACAATACCATTGTTTTGTAACAGTCAGGGTGGTGTTCGTAGTTTAAATACAATATACGAGTAAACATGGACAGCCGTGACAGTTGATAGTAGGTCTGACCGCCTAAGCCCTAGGATTCCTAATGAACTTTTATTACGTGTGCTCGCGACTTCGCCCGCGTGGTAATTTTCCCACGTAAATTGTCAAATGTATCCTATGTGTTAATCCAGGTTATAAACTATCTGTGTGCCAAATTTCATCCAAATCCGGTCAGTAGTTTTTGCGTGAAGAGTAACAAACATCCAGACATCCTCACAAACTTTCGCATTTATAATATTAGTAGGTTGAGATTTATTCCCATTAATTTTTAGGTTTAGAACAACTTAAGAAGTGCTATTTCTTAAACAATAAAATAAGGAATATTTCTCAAACTGTCGGCAGAACGCACTAAGCCTGGCAATAGCTGGATTTACCCAACTTACCGTGTGATTAAAAGTTACCAGTGCAGAAAATAAGATGCTTCGGCGCTGCACTTTTAGCGCTGTCTCCCGTAAATCTGCTTACTCGCTGTCGGAGTGGGTGTAGTAATAAGGT
This sequence comes from Noctua janthe, assembly GCA_910589295.1. NCBI lineage: Eukaryota > Metazoa > Arthropoda > Insecta > Lepidoptera > Noctuidae > Noctua > Noctua janthe. The sequence goes on along the minus strand of OU342556.1, from coordinate 898,925 downwards.
TGATAATGGCTTGATGTAGACGGAGACACGTAATCAGTGTGTAGGAGCGTTCCTAATGTGAATAAGATGGAAAGGAATAGAGGGAAGTTAGTAGAAGTGTTTTATTTGCTACAAGTCGTAAGACCGATGGCATTTCCTATCGGCCAAACGAACGAACCTCTGTGCCTGTGGAGTGGCTGATATTATTAATTATTATCTTAAAGGGACAGAACCACATAGATTTTAGTCGATGTATGCGTGGCGTGTGTCAGCAATCCAGTAACCAAAGGTTTAAGGAGCTCAACGAATCGACGAAGAATACCGTGGAGATAAAACAAGATTTTCGAAAGGATAATAATTTTTTCATCTTTCACGGGCCAACGTCAGCCACACATATTCAGTATATATAAACATATGCAACACCCACAATACAGGGTTATTAGTCAATTGCCTTATGTAACACTGACGAGGGTGTCGGGAGCGCTGAGGTCAGGGTGCGACCATTAATTTCCATTTATTCGCTCTGACAGAAGGCCGCGGTCAGCAGGGTATAGCCCTGGACTGCTTCAACGGCTTTGACAGCTTCGTGGTAAGCATCTGGGCTACATGGAAAATGTACTGACTGCTAAGCGATGATATGTGATATGATATGAAAATGATCACCCATCCATGGGCCGTTCGTAGCGACCTCAGCTTATCCTCGTAGATCTATGTACTTGTGAGCGAGTCAATCAAGACATAGCTAAATAGAGTGAGTGGTTGAAGATATTTACCATGTGTTGGCCGAGTGTGCCTGGAGCGATGTTGAGAGGGTCAGCTTTATGCTGCAATATGATATGGATCTGCGGGAAATGGGCATTTGTAATTTGATTCTGGCCTGTCCTCCTCATATAAATGAGGAAAAAATATTTATATTTTTTTTCATGATTTGTTATTAATTATATTTACATTATATACAGACTACAAATAGAACTAAACTAATGATAAAAATAAGACTAAAAGTAAGAAAAAATCAACATATAAACAACGACGACAATAGGACACTTAGGCGTCAAAGTACTCCTCCGCATCGCTGTCATCTGGAAACGTGCCCAAAAGACTGGCAGCATTGCCACGCTGAATGGCAATGCTAATTCTTTGGCCAAAGAAAGAGCCAGCCCTCTGGTCACGCGAAGTGTCGACCAGTCGGCGAGAGATTTCCTTAAAAATTTGTTGAATTATCCATTAGGCGTAAATAAGTAGTTTTTTTTTTGTGGTCTATGAGGGTCATACCATCATGTCTGATCAAACCCTCTATCAAATAAATATAGATTTATAAAAGAAACTTAGCTAACTAAGTAAGATAGCCTGTTATTTTCCAATTGTGATTCGCCGTCTCATCCAAATAGCGCTCGAATATCAGGTTATTTCAATGGAAAAAACGTATCATACTTATTAACTGAATTTCACAAAATAAAACTTATATTTATCCCAACCCTATTCGTCCAAATTATTTGTGCGAAATCCTTCACTAGGTAATCCAAAACAATCTTCACGATAATCGAAGGAAAGCCAAGTTTTCGTTAATTACATACCCGCCCGCGGTTAAGGGTTAGCTGATCAAATTAACCCTAATTCTTGTTCAGCCTGCTGGTAGGTGGGTAAATAAAAACAATAATTCTATTGTCTTTCATTCCTTATTGATTTGCTTTGCTTGGCAAAGCCTAAAGAAATGGTTATGATTTTAGCAGTCTATGAATGTATGTATGTTTGTAACATTTTTTATGTTCTACCGTAGTAGTGCCTCAACTACAGAGCTCAGCAGACTGTATTTGTGAAAATCAAAATAGTGAATGAAACATCCAAAAACCGGCCAAGTGCGAGCCGTACTCACACGCACAAAGGGTTTCCGTAGCACCAAACAATATAATAAAAATATTTTGAAGGCTCATTCATATGTTGTATTGTATTACATTCAACAACAAAACTATTTATTTTTTCATAGTATGTTAATGAAAAACAAAGTTACTGCTGTAGTTTGATAGTCAACAAATCATCAAATCTTATTCAGACCAATTTTAGTTTTTTTTTTTACGTTCTACAATCCCACATTTTTCAGAGTTTTCCTCGTCTTACTTTAGAAATTAGAGGAGGGGACACACATTTTACCACTATGGAAGTGTCTGTCTTTCAAACGATTGACTTAGAGAAAAAATGGTTTTAGGAACCTCAATGTAATTTTTATTAAATACCTATCTATACAACATTAGTTTTACTATATGCGAAACCTGAAACACGTGTCTAGTATTTTTCTGTAAAGAATATATGTGCAAAATTTCAAAACTGTATAATGAAAAATCACAAAGTTATAAGCTTGATCTGTTACCTGGTTGTCCGCACAAAAACGTGGTCACCACGCGGTGCAAATGCACGCGAGCCTCCAGCATCGTCTTGAGCTTATTGATAATAATAATTTGGCAGTAGGTAAACGATTGCTGGTGAATGATTGCGATAGGTACTTAGTGTCGCTCGGTGTCCAACTAACTATAGCCTTTTTTAAATATTTTTGGGTCAAAAAATAACATGATTTAAAAATGATGGAATCGATTCAGTTACTTATTCAACAAACAAACTATATTTTCGCATATACTAAAAATAATGTTGTAGACACACAATACCTTACGTGCGGTGTGTCTACAACATTATTTTTCATCAGACCTGATGAAAAAAATATTTTTCCGCCTCAATCTTTCATTTTTTTTATTTTTATAATTAAACCGATTCACAGAACACATACATGTATTCTGTAATACATAGATGTATTCTGTGAATCGCTTTAATAACTTTTTACCAAGTTTCAACTATGTAGTCCTAATAGTTTCGGAATAAAGTGGCTGTGACATACGGACAGACAGAGATGACGAATCTATAAGGGTTCCGTTTTTTTGTCATTCCGCTACGGAACCCTAAAAAGAAAGTAAATATTCTAAATAAAAATACAGTTGAACACTAAAGGCCAGACTTCCACAGTCCTCGAAGCGAAGACGAGACGAGAGGAGATGTGTTGTAAGTAAACCACCAATAGAATTTCTTTATTTACACTTCTCGTTTCCGCATAGCTTTAGTGGAAACGGTTGAGTAGAAAGGAGAGCAGAAGTCTCGTAATTGTTTGGGCCAGCGGTGACGAGAAGAGACGGAGAAGACCGGCGTGCAGTGAGCGGTGTGCTATATGCGGCGTGCGGTGTGCTGTGGGCGTGCCGTTTTGCAAATCAACTCTTCTCTCCACTTTGCACCTCTCCGCACAGCTTCCGTGGATACACCCTAGCTTTACGCATGTCCTCTCCCCTCTACTTCGCACATCACCGCTCGTCTGCGCTTTTGGTTGAGTCCGCGCCTAGACTACGCGTCAAAATAGGCAACTAAAAATGTATAAACAAGACATGGATGTAATTTTTCGAAGTATAACAAGAAAACATGCTGCGCCGACCGATTGAATTGGGATAAGGGCAAGAGAATATTTTCAGTTATTGTAAAGTTCCAGAACAGTGAACCTATTGCTAGTATCTGGGCAGAAATATAGGATCAAGACTGTCAGGATGGAGTATACAGAATTCAAAATACATCATAACGAAATTCTCAACACATTATTTTTGTTATTCTTTAAAAAAACTTAAAACATTTAAAAATAGTAAACAGGCTTTGTTAAGGGCCTTTTTACACCTTTTATAACACATTAGTATATTTTAAAATAATTTAGGTCTAAACTTTTCCAATAGATTAGTTTATCACGATATACTTCATGGCATCACATAACTTTAAAACTATATGCATAAGCGGAAGCATAAGTTCTCCGTGAGGAATCACGTAGAACAATGTATCGTCGGCCAAGCTAAGCAAAGGCATGCTCGGGAACACTAGACTACAGCCCACTTTGAGCTGGAATTACCTAATTGTTAATTATGTCAACGAAACAAACGCGATGTGTGCGCGCGACGCGACAGCGAGGCGCTGCACGCTGGTCTGCTCCCGGTTTAACATTGAACGAGCCGCTTTGCTAAGCGTTTTGTTGCCTTTGTTATTTTGAGTTTGGCAGCTGATAGGAATTTGTGGAGGCATTAGTTGTGATGAATGTTTATATTACTCACTTCATGGAATGGTATTTGTTTAACCAAGAAAGGGAGTACATTAGAATGTAGAAAAATGAGCAAATGATCGACTGAACTAATAGTGTTTGTAATTATGTTTAATTCAAAATATTGTTAGATACACTTAAATCCCGTCTAATTCGGTATATTTATTCGATTAATTAAAACATTTGACGGCACGGTTGGCGCAGTGGCTGAGCGATTGACTGCTGCGCTTCGTGTCGCGGGTTCGATTCCCGCACGGAACAAATATTTGTATGGCCTACAGGTAGTTGTTCCGGGTCTGGCTGTTTGTGTATGTGAATTTAAATGTTTGTAAACGCACCCACGGTACAGGAGAAATTCCTAGTGTGGGGTAACGTTTTTTTAAAAAAAAAAAAAAAAAACTAGAATTCTTTCTCCGAAAGTTTTTGCATTTGCCAGTAGGTATATAGAATTTCTAAATGCAATCATAACGAAACTGATTAAATCCACGACGTTTTGTTTTTTTTTTCTTTTTATATATGTTATAATTTAACTACACATTATACGTATTAGTAGCAAACTGTTGAGATACCAGGCAGAAGTAGCCGAGCACCAGTGATCGTGGTGAAACGTTCTCTGGATAAGCAGCAATGGTGTTTCCGTATAAATAAACAAAAACTGTATATTCGTCACTTCCAATATCGTACCAGCTAAGCCTTGATTATTTCATGAAGGCAGTGGTAAGCGATACCATTAACGTAACTCACTTAATGAAATTTTATAACGGACTCGACCAATAGAAATCCCTATTAAGCCCACCCGTGCATCACAGTGTTAGAGTCCTAGTGGTTACATTGATTGAGCCTTCCTAAGTGAACAGCTAACGCAGTCGCCAGTAATCCGCACAGATCCGCCGCAAGCCTGCTGTATGTATCCCAACGGGTCACGGTAGCACAGCAAACATACACGATAAAACTGTCAAACAAATATCGCATTTACCTTCTCTAAATTAATGGTTATGTATTATAGTCAGGATAAGAGGTGGACTTCGAGTTCTGAATGGACAAGGTAAAACCCAAATGCCTTCGAAGTGTTTCATCCACTGTTAGGAACCTTTTATTGCTATTGATTGGTTTATTATGATGATGATTGGCGAGGCAATTAGTAATTTTTTGTTATGGAAATAATTGTAAGAACTGATATATTATGTACTGATAATAATTATAGTATGATTGTTCTCTGTTAGGTAAGGATTATGAGCATCGAAAACATTGATTTTTAAATCCTCATAGATTATTAGGTAGATCTGAAGCAAAATACGAATAATTATTAAAATAGCTACTGCTTGATGGTGTAGTGGTTGCCAGCGACTGCTGTGCACGAGGTTCTGGGTTCGACTCCCAGGTCGGGCAAAGTGTTATTGGGTTTTTCCTTCAGACATTTCTCATTAGTAGCCACGTTGTTTGAACTTGTGTTCAGTTGATGGCAATAGGCTCGCTCCACATTACATGGGACTTAAATATAACTGGCGATACGTATGTATACTATTAGGTACACTTCTGTCTAACCCTTCGGGGATTACAGGATTTAATGATTATTGAATTCGATTTAACGCATTTAGAATGCAAGTCTTACCACTCATAGAGCTCCAATCAGGCCCACCATTGTCATTAACAAACAAACAAAAAGCTCATGAGTTCAATTTCAAATTTAGTTAAGCAACAATAGAAATCGACGCTGGCAAGTATTTTGGATTCGTACCAATATCAGAGACAATGCAACTTGAAACGTTAGTTATTGCGACTGCCTACCTGACTTTCACAACCCAGTTAGTACTGGGAGGGTGGCAATACCCCTTGGTAAGACTCACACATCTCATATATAGTGTAACTGGTAATTAGTGACTGATACTTAAACACGTGATTGCACTTACGATAACAAACAACTTTCCCAAAGAAACATTTTTTAAATTCTAATTCAATGTTATCACAATAACACAACAACCGTACGAAATTCGCGCGCGCGCGCCATTGACCTATCAGCTGTTAGCCGCGTGACTCTGCCTACCCACTGTTGCACGGTACGATAGTAATGAGGCAAAATGGCGTCGACCGACGCTAAAACGGTTACCACGTATTCACATGTACTGAATACGTGGTAACCGTTTTAGCGTCGCTGTCCCTTCCACCTTGTATGCATACGGCCTACGGGCCGAAATCATAACACTCCGTAGTGAGGCAATAACAGGGGTATTCGGTAAAATTATCACTTTCTATCTAATAGTACGATATCAAATAATAGTTAAACCATAGCACAGCAAGGTGATCCCACAAATTATTCCATAAGGTTTCGACTCGCTATGTAATTAAAGAAAAGAAAGAAAATGTATGATCTTTGCATATAAACAACTACTGAATTTCACTGAATACAAATGAATTTGATTCGGTGTAAAATTGCGCGCTTCCTCTCGTAATATACTTATTGATCTAGTTGATCTGCTAAAGCGTGTAGGAAATGTTTGTATACTCAATGTTTTCAACAAAAAAAAAAAGGTAGAAATATTTTTCACCTGGCACTGTTCTCGTCTGCACGTAAGTACACACTTGGGAAATTGGATCTCAAGCTCGTACATTGTTCCGAACCAGCCCTGTCGTGCTACACAATGACATTCAATTAAAGGACTTAATTACGCGTTCCGACTGATAGATTTCATTGAAACTTCCCTTTTTAGGTTTCGGGAACAAAGTTAGCTGTAGTTCTACGATTATTATCATGGGCTGTTTATAATATTTTTTAAACTATTTTCGTTTCATTCACACTAGTTGCACAAACATTGGTAGATTGTAACTTCTTTTTAGTTGTAGGTTTACCTCCTAATGTTTTACTACATTATTAAATTTCGTATTTTATCATTTTGTGGAGATGTATGTTACCGCTTAATCTTTCGACATGTGTTGAACTTATTTCTATTAATTTATTATATTATACTAGCACTTCACCTGCGACTTTGTCCACAAAAAATGTGATAGCTGGGCTAATATGCATGATATAAATATAATTTAGAAGCACCCACTAATAATGTAGCTTTCTACCAGTGAAAAAATATTTAGAATTGAATCATTAGTAAACTTATAATGTCACTTACGGGATATCTTCCGTGATTGTTCATTATTTTGAGCTCCGTCCTTCCGTCCGTTGTTGTTTAGTTGTAAACCGTGAAAGCTTAAAACACTGTTTGAATCATTAGTTCCGGAGATTACCTACATACAAACTTATAAAATGTTATCTCTTTGTAATATTAGTATAGAGGTGTACCTAGACACAAAGACGATGTATTTTTCTTACTCTTTCACGCAATAAAAACTGAACGGATATTGATGAAACTTTACAGTAGCATATACATATGAAAAAATACATATTTTTGTAATATTTTCACAATAAATACTATGTAACATTTTAGAATAGTCGAATGGTGACGTGGATGCCTGTTAATCAAAATTTTACATGATGTACCCAACACGAACTAAAGTACAAAAGCGGCTGAATTTAGGACGTCAGCGTCGTGTTCAATAAGACATTTAATATTATAAACCCTTCTAACATGTGCCAACTATGAGCTGCGAAATTTTAGTAAATGTAACTAAGGGCTTTCAGACGTATTCGCGGGAGTACGTACCGCATGATTCTGAAAAGATTCACGAAGACTCACGAAGTTTTTTTTTTCTCTTAAAAAAAACGATGTCAGTTTCGTGGGTGCGTTTACAAACATTTAAAGTCACATACACAAACAGCCAGACCCGGAGCAACTAGGTATCTGTAGGTGATCAAAAGTTTAGTACCTAGTGAGTACCTAGACGCTAACGTACTCGGAGCTACAATCATCAACATGCGTGGTGTTAGACTGCGGCGGCGACAACAGCGGAGAAAATAAATGAAAGAAATCTCTTAATCAGCCCCATCGTCTATGTTCACCCTAAGACGTGTGCGTACTGCGTTGTTGCTGGGAGGCGTTTGACGTCACACGTCACAACATTAATAATAATCAACACAAATGACGTCGCCTCGTCACGTCACGTCACGCGTCGTGTGCTCACAACACAACACGGCCACCACGGCGCGCGACCTTCGTGGAATATATTTGCTACCGTGTACTTAAAAACAACCACCGATGCGTCGGAACGCATCTTTTAGCGCATTTTTAACCAAAACAAAACATTTTTTCTAAAAACGGAGGTTATGTAATCGGCCGGTATATTCTAATGAATATACCGGCCGATTACATAACCTCCGTTATTTTGCTTAAGGTTTTATTCGTTAGCTTCTTAATACCCATTTTTTCTTCTTCGCCTGTGTTGATCTCTTAACAACTTAGAGTTGCTATGTAAAATGAACAATTAATTATCAGAACTAGTGTGGGATACAAATATCTGTATTTCACACCCTGGTCCTATGTACCAAGTGACATACATATTGACAAACAGTTGTGGGCGTAGAATGGGATACGGATAAGCTAGAGAAATAGCTCCTTTGACTTGTACACAGATCATTGTTTCAGAGTCGATTACTAACACTACTGTACTAACTAATATTCTGAACTTAAAAGGAAACACAAAGCAGTTCCTAGACCAGTATGTGTCGCGACCACGCCAGAATGATTACTGTTGTTCCATGGGATTATGGTCCGTATCGGACACCATACCTCTAGAGCCAGCACGACGCCTAACAAAGGCGCTTGTGTTTAATTTTAAGTACAGACTCATCAGGATCCGACATGATTGTATAAAAACATAATTATATTAACTCATCATGCTTTAAGTAGCTACTACAGCTACCAGTATAATAAGGAGTGGAACGGACACCGACGCGGAAACTGTTACCACTATTCAGTACACCATTCTGAAAAAAAAATCAGGTGTTCCATACATTGACCGTGAAAAAAAAATTCCTACAAAATTACAATACCTGTGGGTATTGCAATTTTGTAGGAATTTTTTATAATAACCGATGAAAAATTTCAATAAGGGGGGGCTCAGAATACGTGTTAACCGTTTTCGCGTCGGTCCCATCCACCCCGTATGCAACAAGGTGTCAATTAGGATTCAACATACTTAAATAATTCTTGGTGATTCATCATCTACCTAGAGATTTCCCAACTACGTTGGGGTCGGCTTCCAGTATAACCGGATGCAGCTGAAAACCAGAATTTTACATGGAGCGACTGCCTATCTGACCTCCACAAACCAGTTAGTACTAGGTAATACGATACCCCTTGATAAGACTGGTTGTCAGACTTTTTAGGCCACTCACTACGTGTAACGACTGTCAAAGATCTATAAATGACAGCCGGAACCAACGGCTTAACGTGCTTTCCGAGGTACGGAGGAAACTCGGTATGTAATGGGTGGTCACCCATCCACAGTCCAACCTAGGCAAGCACGGCTAAACCTAAAGAATGATCCGAACGGCTGTTATTATTTAGCCACGAGCTCCTCCTTTAATTATTCTTGGTGACTGCAAAATAATATTAAGAAGTCAGATAGTGACGTTTAATAGCTGCAACAACAAAAAAATCAATCTCACTAATTTTAGGACGAACAGTAACCGCTGTTACGTTTGTTGCTAACTGTCTTCACAAAACGTGGGTGCCAAGCCAAGCAAAAGTATTAACTCGCGCGAAAACAAATTAACACGTTCGTTGCACGTCCTGCACAGTGTGACCGCGCTACTGTAGTTGAAAATAAATCCTACATACAATGTTTAGGTGTACTTGAATGTGTACGACTAATGGGTAGATTAATGGGTGTAAAAAACACTTTTTGTCCCCGTCATTGATTGCGATTTTATTTTTCTGGACCATACTTGGAAACTTTCTAGTTACGGAGATATTGGATTGGTCAAACAACTTTTTCACAAATATTTTTTTTAATAGTTTTTAATAAATACTGGCCGTGAATCATATTTTGTTCAACATGAAATTTGACACTAACCGGCAAAGTGCAATAAACGTAAGAATATTTGAATTTCGCGGGCTACCCTGGCGCTTCCGCCTTAAAGTGAACTATAATTTGTATATGTTACGGCTAATAAGAATAAGAAACTTTTATTTGTAAACGGTAAAAGCCGTAGTGCGGCTACACCTAGTTCTAGCCGGCTAATCCTAGGTGCGGCCGGTAACAGTTGTGTATCCTTTTTATTGCTAGGACACACCGACCAAATGGATTAGGTTAGGTAAGGTTAGAACTGTGACCAAACGCGCTACATCCAAATTGGTTGCATGGTCTAACCGAAGATAAGTAGGATACATCTAAGTTTAACCGGCCGCGCCTAGGTTTAGCTGGCTAAAACTAGGTGTAGCCGCACTTCGGCTATTAGCCATAACATATACAATAATAATTGTTTCCCTTCTCTGTCACCAGACGGCGCTAGTTTAGTTTCAGCACAGATTGAGACGAATTAACGAATAGTCTGCATAATCCACTTGGAACAGCTGTTGGTACAGACGCCAGCACATCTAGCTACTCGAAACTCCAATTTTTCCAATCAACCTTGAACCTAATGCTTTACCGATAAAGTTGAAAATCTATTAAAGAAATTTGACAGATTTTAGTAGCTTGGTCTGTACGATCTTGGGGACGATACAAGAGACAATACAGAACTAACGCCGCACAGACAACAAATATGTTTACCAGCAGCGCCCTCCTGATAATGTCAATGTCAACACTCTGTTTCATTTTGTTTAGTGACACTAGGAACTAAAGGATCTCCTTTATTTTAGAAAAGGCTCATTTTTCAAGGCAATTTTTGTCAAAAATTGTATGAGCCTATTCCCCAGAATGTATGTACAGACGCCAGCAAATCTGTCTAATTTCTTTAACAGATTTTCAACTGTATCGCTAAAGCATTAGGTTTAAGGTTGATTGGGAATATTGGACAGTTTCGGGAAGCTTGATGTGCTTTTTTTTTTTTTCCGGATGGGAGATCATCAAATGACACCCCTCCTCCCCCCCCGCTCTGGGCGGAGCGGAAGGGAGTGTCAGACTTGTACTGACTAAAACCCATCCATGTTCCTTCTTTGCCTTTGTGTTCCAGGGCCACGGTATCTCTTTCGAAGAGTCCCGCAGCCCTGGCAGGCATCGGCCCTAGCGGACCCCTACTTATTTGCTGACATCTCTTTGAGGCGCACGTGGAACACGAACGCGCCATCGACACGGCCTGTCGTCATAAGACGGCCGGACGGCGAGCTGGCCCATAACTCGCCGTCCACAGGCCCGCGCCTACGGAAGCCGGGAGCCACCACGTGACCCCCAACGCCCAGGGCGTCTCCCGCGGCGACTGGGACGTGAGGTTCTTTCCCTCTCACGTCCCGCCACCTCCTTCACTAGCATGACTGCTTCGCAGAAGGAGGTGACGGCTTCCCATTCCCTCTCGCTCCGGACCATGGCTTGAACCAAGGCCGGACGCGAAAGATCGCCGCCGCCAATCGCTGCTACGAGGACACGGCGGTGCTCCGCCCAAGCGGGGCAGACCTCCACGGTGACAGCTTGATGTGCTGACGTCTGTACATTCTAAAAAAGAAAAATTCATTCAAAAATCATTCAATAGTTAAGATCTTCAAAACAAAACAAAAAAAGGTGCATATTGCTCAGCAGTCTTGGACAAAACTTACAAAGGTTTAAGGAAATTGTTTTTTTAACTGCGGCTAAAGTATTTTTATCTATTTTGTAGTGTTTATATGTATGTTTATATGTCCCAGGCATTTAATAAACTCAGTATGTTGATTAAAAAACACTGGAAGATAATAATTTTTTAAACTGAGGCAATCTATTCGTTTGTAATAATAAGATCACCGGCGAAAAAGTAGGTATTTGCTTTACACAAAGAGTTTTAAGTTTTGAAATGTCTGGCACAAAACAAAACATTTTCAAATTATAACAATACACATTTATGTCAATCAAATTGACATTGACTATGAAATAAGGTTACCAGCGTAATCAATACAAATAGCTTCCTTCGGTTTTATTTAAAAAACTTTTTCTATTCAGAAAGCCCCAACAAAGTTAGACTAATAGTATACTCAATTAATCACTTTGGAAACTAATTCAATAATAAATAATTCGATTTATGGATAAGAAAACATAAAAATAATAGTGATGTATTTAATTTTAAGTTACGGTAAGTTACCAATAATTTAAATTTTAGGACCGGGAAGAGTATTTTAGTACACTTTGGGGCATATTTTGTCCACCTCCATCATCATCATCCTCGTTATTGTATGAGCCTGTGACCCAGAATTAACATAATATAACATAGATCTTATATAACAAAAATAAAAAGGTGTATATTGCTCAGCAGTCATGGACAAAAGTTAAGAAGGGTTAAAGAAGTCGTCATTTTAAATTACGGTAAGTTACGAATATTTTACATTTTAGGCTCGGTATGAGACTATTTTTCCCTGTTCTGTTCTTTTTTTTTTATTGTATGGCATGGTAACGTTGAGGGTCCTTTCGACGTTTCGAGTGAAATCAAAAAAAAAATCCCTTTTTATTAGTTATTTTCAAAATTTGCTATATACGTCAATCTTTTTCAAAATTCCTAACTTTTTTACTAATATAATACTTTTATTTTTGTACACTTTGGGGCACGTTTTGTCCATTTCATTTATGTAATAGGAGATCCTTGAGTGTTCACTCATCCATGTTTCGTAAATCAAACATCCTAACTGAAAGTGTTTCTAGAAAGAACAAACTAGAGCATTTATTTGCTTTGAAAAGACATTTATAATTAATTCTTTTAACCTTTTCCAAGGGGATTATTACTTCTTTTAAATTATGAATACGGGATACAATACAATACGTATAGAATTTTACTGGTTATAATAACTTAGTAAAAATTCTACAAAAAAACGACAGAGGAGCAGAAGTTTCGATCAAATACAAACATGACACGGCTTCAAGCCCCGCTCCCAAACAACAATAAATTCTTCTCCACAGCCAGCACCCAAGTGCCCGCAATAAAAACCAGCCAAGTATTCTTGAAAACTTTACCACAACTCGTTTCGAGGCAAAAACTACGCCGGCGATCCCTCGCGCTTTATTAGAAAAACTTCAAAGTAAGGGCTTCAATGAGTTTCATTGGCCGCTGTTAGGCGTCGGTGTGACAACTTGTCAGGCGTCGGTGTGACAACTTGTCTCAAGGAATTCTGCAGATTTCTTCTTTAGGACAAAACAGGCCTGAAATTACTCTGTCAAGGTCACCAATAGACCATTATTATTTTGATGTTGGTTTTTATAGTAAATTAAACTTAACCTTATTGGTTCTTAATGAGCGTGCATCGCGACGTAAAGGGCAATCCAGAGATCATTTATGGTTGAGCAATGAATTTAAAAAAAATAACGGACAAGTGCGAGTCTGACTCGTGGACCGAGGGTTCCGTAAACTTGTATGTTAATGGTTTGTCCATCACGGAAATCAGATCTCTGAAGTTCATAGCTCTTATCCTAAGAAAAAATAAGTCGGATTAAAGAACAAATTTTATTTTACAGTTAAAATAATAATCTTCTATACATCGATATACCACGTCACGTTCAAATTCTCCAACTGCATTTTTTTGTAATCGTTTAAATATTTTTTATGTGATATTTATGTAACTACAAAGTAACGTTTTCTGATTTTTTCCTTTACGTACTGTAAGACCTTTCCTCTACTCTATTTTTTATTTCCGTTGTCCCCATTGATATACCAACTAAGGGTTGAGCATCATCTCGAATCCTTTTCTGCCGCTCAGAACCGTCATTTGCTAAACCAAATCAAATCATTTATTTAGCTTGAATATGGGTACACATAAGGATGAATCACAACAAATATAGCTAAGGACCATATCCTACCCTAACAGAAGTGCAAAACTAGAAAAAAAAAAAGCGAGCAACAGAGCGCGCTGCCTATCGCATCGCCATGAAGCCGGTCAGTCGATTTTAAAATTATTTTGTGAGCACATTTTAATTCATACGTACCATTTTGGTTCAATAGATGTCGCTGCATATATCAAACATATTGATGATATTTGACCACTTTAACTTTGGGTATCATTTGATAGAGAGCACCGATTACAATGAAACAAAAATTAAAACCTTCCCTAAGTTAAGCACAATATTTATGCATGGAATCTAACCACATTGGTTTTGTAATTTACACGTGATGCTATAACAAAAGACCCCGCAGAATCAGACACACAGACAAAATTTCAAAAAATGGTAGAAATGGGTTCTGTTAGTGATCTTTCAACACCCCTACTATTTTTTTCTAAATATTTTCAATGTACAGAAACGCCACGTCTACAGATTTATTATAATTATGTATTAGACTAGCTTATGCCCGCGGCTTCGGCCGCGTGAAGTTCGATAATTGTCCCACGGGATCATACTACCGGGACAAAAAAATATTCTATGGAACCCTAAAAAAAGTGAGTTATTCAATGTTGTTCTTATTGCCTTTAGTGTTTAGTATAACTTTGTTATACAGCGTGGAATTTTGAGATGAGGACATAAGCGGGAAAAGTTTTTGATGTGAAACATCTATAGCCGCACGTAAAACCGATTTCTGGCGTGGCGACGCATGCCGTGGCGACGCGTCGCCACGCTATATGATGGTATATATATACAGTCTATATGCAGTAGTGTGTACGGTGCGTCACCTGCTGGATGTATCTAGAGGCATTACAGTATACGATTTTTTTTTTTTTTTTTCACTCACTTTAAACTAGATGATGGAAGTGAATTGATGATGATTGTTGTGTACATTTCTCCTAATAAAAAATAAATGACATCATTTCATTTTTACACGAGAGATTATTTCCGTACAGTCACAGAGGTTCAATAACTTTCAAAACCAATAAAGACAAACTACCATTGATTTTAGCTGGGGATTTCAATGTAAATTTTGCAAAAGATGAAACAACGCCATTAATTACGTTTCTCCAAGAAGAATTTCAATTGCAAATTAATAACAATCCAAGAGAACCTACCACCAGATACGGAACAACAATAGATGCTATATTTATTAGATATCTTGATAATGTTATGTCCAATACTTTTGTAACATACTTCAGTTACCATCGACCAATTGTCACAGTAATACCGTCCTCAGAGGCAACATCGAATATAACTATTACTGAAGTCACTGATTAAACGAATTAAGTAGTCACGATTTGAAATAAATTCGTAAATTTTTGTATTTAATGAAAATAAATGTTTATTCAATAAATAGTCATCGTTATCTGGAAAAAAATCGTAATATTTTATTTTATCATTATGACATATTTAGTTCCTATCACAATCTGTTCTTTTCTGCATATTACTTTTACAAAATAATGTTGATGTTTCACATCTGCCAGGCGTCCCGTGACGGCTCACATTTTTTTTTTTTTTACGATTTCTGACTTTTCTTATCTAGATACTCAAACGTCAGTTTTGTAAGAAATCATTCATCTATTTGCATCAAAAAAAAGATTTTTGTGAAAACCCATTATGTTGGTGACTTGGTGTCTTTACAATTTTTGCAAAATCTGTGAATGCAGATCGAATTTACTAAAAAAATTAAAGTTAAACCCGTTTTCTATCACTCCAACAGTTAAGGTACCCGCCCTTAAAGTGCACAGGTAACTTACGATTATGATGACCTAAGTTAGATCGAGTGAGAACAGCGGCGGAACCAACGATAAACTTGGGTTAAACCTGATGGCTTGCTTATAGTGCATACAAAATGGCACATGCAGAACTTGCTCTTTATTGTATTCGTAACTTGTTATAATAAAGTACAGTGTTTGAAATAATAGCGATTTCTGCAAATTTAATGTACTTGACCTCGCAACACACGCAACCCGATGCAGCACACTTCATTTGAAAATACTTGACAGAGACAATATTTCTTTCTTGTTCTGTCTCCTAAACTCTGTGCAAGTTTGAGCGAGATATATACAGTTTTCATAAGCAATTTACGTCAAAATATAAAGGGTGTAAATAGACCGTTAACATAAACGAAAGGCACTTGTTCTCCCCGCCACTGCGATCATTTTTTTGTTCTAGACCATACCTGGGAACCTTCTAGTTACGGAGATATTGAGGGTCAAAGTACCAACTTTTTCACAAGTTTTTTTTAAATACATATTTTTAATGTTAGATTTTTACTTTACACAACTCCACGTCCCTCGTACTATTCAATCCATTCATCAGCACAATGCTATGAGTGCTTTCCATCGAGTCCTACCGAAAACGTGATTTTTCACCAAAAAAAAAAAGTCGTTTACCAGCAATAATTTTTGCGTAAAGTTACTTAGTTTGATGTACAGAATGCTTGGTTGACGGATATGTGAAGGGTCTGTTTACACACGGTATAGAGCTCCGCTTCGGAGCCGCCCACAGACACGAAAATTTTGGACAGCAACTCGGTCTGAGTCAGGATGGCTGGACCAAGAGAGATTTTGGAGGTTTGAGCAATACCAAGCTTTTGTACCTATTTTGTACTATTTGGTACCTGACATCAAATTACTAGTACCTCGCTAAAGAGGGAAAACTATTACGATGATAGTGGCCAGCCATTCTGACTTCAGAATGGCTGGACCAAACCGGTTTCACCTAGTTGTAGGCGTTATAACTAGTTCATCTTTTCGTTAAAATATAGTACCTCATCTGTACCTGAACATATGTTTTTCTTATATTTTTTCGATAAGCCATAAATAAGTTACGCTTACAAGAAGAAGAACTCGTACTTGCCAGATTTTTTAGGTTAGGTTAGGTTTAGGTGGTAGGCAAGGAACTTATATGCTAATTGGAATGATTACGAGCTAAATTTTTATATAAAAAAACCGTTTGAAAATGAACCTTATGTCATACGCATAGAGTTCGTATTACTTTAATTAATTCAAATGGGGAAGAAAACTTCAGAGCGAGAAAGTGACCATAGTGGATTGTGTCCTTGTCTAACAATTGCCAGAAAACAAAAAATAAAAAGTTTTTTTTTTACTTTTAGATCGGAAATCGTCGGAAACGTTGATAGCTAAACTAGCACATAAATCGTAACGGGATTAAATTAATATTCAAAAACTAGATATTAAAATAATAATTTATTGCGAAATAAAGTAAGTGTAATATAAATTAAATTATTTATGAATTAAGTTATTTCTGAATGGCAACATAGATGACACTCATATAAACTAACAATATGGCCGATTTAATTTCGCGCTGAAGTCATATTTTTGCGTTAAAGTTCTTTTTACATTACTTAAGTGAATTCTTCCTTTTTAAATATGGTGAAATCGAGTTGTGAATTTCTTTTTTCAGGTGAGTTCTTTTAACTTTGTTTACAAATTACGACTAGGGTGACAATGTTCTAGATATGTAAACGGGGATTAAGAAAATATTGTAAACAATACGCCTTTTCTATTATCCATATTGGTATTTATAGTCGTGTGCAAATGCGTACAAAATAGATTATTTATAATACAGTAGCAAAACTTAATCATGTTATTATTAAAATGGAGTAATCCATTTTAATAATAACAAAATAAAGTAGTAAAGTTTAAAGTTTGACTTTTTCTACAAAATCCGTTTTTGCCTTGAACTCGTTTTTTAAGCTTGATTTAAGGATAATTTTATGCAATCTTTTAAATTACTTTACGTATTTTGGTAAAATCATCTTATTTTATATTTGCCTTATCAACTTATTCACCAAAGACTTATCAACCTATTCCCCATACATTAGTACTCAAATCAGTGAAAACATTATTTAATTTAATCCCTAAAAATCAGTTTTTCTGAATAACTGAAATGTCTATATTGATTTAAGGGTAATTTGATGTGGTTTTTGAAATAACGTTATTTTTTTCTTTCTAATTATCTTAGTATTCTTAATAATTGACTTATCAACTTGTTCACCCATGACTTATCAACTTATTCACTATAGATTAGGGTATCAATAAATCACGTATATTGTTTGTTAAAGAAAAAATGTAATAAAAAAGTTGAATAATAATTAATAGTTACTGAAACTTCTATAATTCAGTAGTACTTTTTTAGTAATTATTTTTTCATGATTCTCATATTCATGTATCTTCCATATCTGGACTATCTACGTCGAGATCAGGATCCACAGTTCGTGGTCTTGATGTTCAAATAGAATTCACGAAATGGCTCATCAATTAACTGCATTTAGCCGATTCTGAACCAACTACTTTCAGGAATTGCGTTTATTCTGTTACACGTTGTATATAGAACATTGTCACCCTAGTCGTAATTTGTAAACAAAGTTAAAAGAACTCACCTGAAAAAAGAAATTCACAACTCGATTTCACCATATTTAAAGAGGAAGAATTCACTTAAGTAATGTAAAAAGAACTTTAACGCAAAAATATGACTTCAGCGCGAAATTAAATCGGCCATATTGTTAGTTTATATGAGTGTCATCTATGTTGCCATTCAGAAATAACTTAATTCATAAATAATTTAATTTATATTACACTTACTTTATTTCGCAATAAATTATTATTTTAATATCTAGTTTTTGAATATTAATTTAATCCCGTTACGATTTATGTGCTAGTTTAGCTATCAACGTTTCCGACGATTTCCGATCTAAAAGTAAAAAAAAAACTTTTTATTTTTTGTTTTCTGGCAATTGTTAGACAAGGACACAATCCACTATGGTCACTTTCTCGCTCTGAAGTTTTCTTCCCCATTTGAATTAATTAAAGTAATACGAACTCTATGCGTATGACATAAGGTTCATTTTCAAACGGTTTTTTTATATAAAAATTTAGCTCGTAATCATTCCAATTAGCATATAAGTTCCTTGCCTACCACCTAAACCTAACCTAACCTAAAAAATCTGGCAAGTACGAGTTCTTCTTCTTGTAAGCGTAACTTATTTATGGCTTATCGAAAAAATATAAGAAAAACATATGTTCAGGTACAGATGAGGTACTATATTTTAACGAAAAGATGAACTAGTTATAACGCCTACAACTAGGTGAAACCGGTTTGGTCCAGCCATTCTGAAGTCAGAATGGCTGGCCACTATCATCGTAATAGTTTTCCCTCTTTAGCGAGGTACTAGTAATTTGATGTCAGGTACCAAATAGTACAAAATAGGTACAAAAGCTTGGTATTGCTCAAACCTCCAAAATCTCTCTTGGTCCAGCCATCCTGACTCAGACGCAACTCGAGTGTTCGTTCATTTGAAATACTTGACAGCAGAGAAAAAATAAAATAAACCTTACTTATTCGGTCTTCTATACTCTGTGCAAGTTTGAGCGGCATAGATACAGTTTCCATAAGCAATTTACGTCATTATTAATTTTTCGTTCGGAAACCAAGTCTTTTAAGTCACAATAAAAACTATTAACATAAATCTGTCTGTCTGTGAAATATCAATTCAAGAAGTGCTAATTACGTTTATTTAAATTGTAACTTTTGGTTTCACAAAATATTCATTTAAACTAAGAAAAGAATTAATAAATAATGTAGAAATGGAACGTTACCATAAGTCAATGTCACCTGTGTAATTTAATGTTATGACAGCTGACATTATCTTTGTTATTTACCCAAGTTCTTTGTGGTTATAATTGTTTTGCAACATCAATGAACAACAGTTATTTTCCTATAAATATGAACAATCTAACAAACGCGATAACTAAATCGGAACGCTTTTTGGCGCAATGGTCGGTGACATGAAAATTGTAGTCACTCGGATGTCGGAATGCATTTCAAATTTTCAACTTGGTTGACTGTTGACTTGACATTGACATTTTATCCCCCTCCCCCAAACCAAGTTGAACCAACCAAGCTAACAAACAAAACTAAATTTTGTTTAGTTTTTATAAGTATTGAAGTCGAACTTTGCTTTACTCTTTATTTAAGAAATAATAGTCTGGTAAGTACCAAGAAATTACGCATTAATAAAGGAACTTTTAAGTCGTAGTAGTTTCCCTGTCAAATATTTTTTTTTTAAAATACTGTACAAATAGGTACATCCAAATCACAAACACTACCGAAGTACCGACATAATTTTATGCTTCTGAAAGTAAAAGTGGAATTTATTTTTGCGATAAAATTTGATGGATGTACACTAAGTACAGGATTAAACGATTTTCCTTGAGTGTGACTCATTCTGAGGCGTAGTTTGACGAACAGCTCATTGCTATATTAGATCATTAATAAAAATCGGAATAAGTATATTTTCAAGGAAGTAACTAACATACTATGGATAATACCTACCTCCAATTTTACACCTTTCTTTCGGAACTTAAAAATCATTCTAGGATTTTAAAGTACCTCCCTTTAAAATCCTAGAATGATTTTTAAGTTCCGAATTCACATGTTAAATAGGTACTTCCTTGAAATTTAGGCAAATAAAGTATACCTACCTATTACGATCACTGATCATTGCCGCGCTTGGTTACAAATCGTAATGACTATGATTTCAGATTCAAGAGTCACATCTCCCAACAGCCAACAAAATGCAGAAATATGAAATTCTAAAGAATAGAGAAGCCAGCTTTAAGGCACGCATAGATAATTTCAATCAGTATATTCATGAAGTGATAAACAAAGACTTGAGCAGTTCACAGAAAATTGAGTTACAGATGCGCATTGAGAAGGTTGAATCAATATTTAAAGAATATGAAAACATACAGTTAGAACTGGAAATGACGGCTCAAAGTAATTCCTATTTAACCGTCACTAACTATGAGCCAAAGTTTTATGAAACTCTTGCTATATCAAAGGATTTATTATGTAAGAAACACAATAATACTGTAACAAGTAGTAGTCACAAAAGCACTCAAACCAGTAACCTCAAACCTCTTCAGTTCCCTATGATTCAGTTACCAAAGTTTAATGGGTGCTATAGCAATTGGCTAGAATTTCGTGAAACATTCACAAACCTCATTCATTCTAATGAATTAATCGATGACATTGAAAAATTTCGTTATTTGCTGGCATCTATGGAAGACTCTGCTGCTGTGCTCATCCAAACAGTTGACTTTTCTGCTAGTAACTATGCAGTTGCTTGGAAATTAATTCATGAAAGATATAACAATATAAATATGTTAGTGAATCATCATTTGTCATGTTTGTTTAATATCAAAGCCATTGAGAACAGATCCTCAATTACCTTGAAAGGTTTCGTCAACCAATTGCATAAAAACTTGCGAGCATTAGAATTATTAGGTCAGCCAGTCAAGCATTGGGATACTTTGTTGTTACACATGTTTACTCCTAAGCTGGATGAGGACACTCGTCGCGAATGGGAGGATTACTCCCTTAGGCAAAGTAAAGGAGATAGCGCAACAACATTAGATGTGTTCCTTCAGTTCCTGAGCACCCGCACTGACTTGATTGAAACATCAGAGATCATCAAGAATAAAGACTTGCATAGTGTAAATCCCAATTCCATATAAAACAGCAATGCTTTTTTATTAATACAATTTCTACGAGCTTCATTACATTAAGTGCATTTGCTTCAGTTCACCATAATTATGTTAGTTGTAAAACTTTACAATAGTTGTTTGCAATTAAAATATACTTACACAAAAACATATAACATATTTTTATACGTAAACCCTGCATAGGGAACTACAGCTGTTTTGACATGGAAAGAAAAATTCTAGTGCGAGCAGGGTTTGAACCTGCGACCTTCCGATTCAGTACACCGGACGTCTTAACCATTTAGACCATCGCACCCTGCTCACAGATCTCGAAATTTTCGTTCCATTAATAACGTCTTACGGTGACGTCGGTGCGTCGGTGGTCGCAGGTTCAAACCCTGCTCGCACTAGAATTTTTCTTTCCATGTCAAAACAGATATAACATATTATTTATGTTTGTATTATTGGGTGCAGCCCAGCCCCAACATTATACTGCAGTGTGTGAGCAGACTGGACTGTTTGTGTGAGAATTGTTGCTGCAAGCTTTCTACATCGGTGTTGAGCTTGTAGCAGGGATTCTCATATCTATTAGGCAGTGTTAGGTTAAGGGTTAAATTTGCTATTTGTTAATTTGTTAATATCGTTAATTGTTAACCAAATGTAAATAAATTAAGCAGAAAAATCAGCTGTTATGGTGTGTAAGGAATTCATGTATGTTCTACCTTAATAGAGCATCCATTAAACGACGAGAACCACCCTTACTACAGACGGGCGGGCCCGGCCGTGCGGATCGCAGGTCTAGTGTGATTAATTAATTAAGGGCCAAGGGGTCAACCTTCTGTGTATTAAAATTATCTTGTTGGTACTTGACATTCATCATTAGTAGGTTGTTCCATCATCATTCTGTTGCCCTTGTCCCATTTCATTTAAGGTCGGTGCAGCATGTCTTCTTCCATTCATCTCTATTACTAGTCATCTTATCACTCTTCTTTTCGTGCTATATCATTCTTCACACAGTCCATCCATCGTTTCTTTGGTCTTCCTCTACTCTTATAGTAGGTTGTTCCATACATGTACAAAAATGTGTTTTGGTTTTATATCTTCTGAACTGCCTTCCTGACTATGAAGGCAATTATAGTCAGCTGAACTGCTAATAAATATGTGTAGGTATACCCACTACTGATATTTTATTGAGCCAACCTGAGGTCATATATTACATTACAGTAAAAAAAAATACATACACACGAACATAAAACCTCTTCCTTTTTGAAAGTCGGTTGAGAAGTACTGCGTCCTCCAGTGGCAGACTGGCTGCGGGCGGCACATGAGGATAGCGTACCTATATTATTGACTAGCTGACCCGCGCAACTTCGTCTGCGCCACATAAGAGAGGTTCAACCTTAAAAGGTAGACATATGCTATCGCGGACTTATGATTGTTGCGTAACTTTAACCGTTTACACAGCGCACGCAACGGAAGCTCTCAAAAGGAAAACATTTTCCCTGTTTTTGCAATATTTTTCATTGATGTTCCGCTCCTATTGGTTGTAGCGTGATGTTATACAACCTATAGCCTTCCTCCATGAATGGGCTATCTAACACTTAAATAATTTTTCAATTCGAAATTAGCTCGTTCAACCAATCAAACAAACAAACTCTTCATCTTTATAATATTGGTAAAGATTTAATATTTGCATTAATCGCTAAATTATTCTACTTATGTATTTCCAAATAAAGGCTTCCCTCGACAGCCTTAAGTCTTCATCCTTACACACTCGATGACAGTCATAGTCCAGCTAGGTCTAAAGAGACACGGTCAAGCTTCTGTAAACTGTTGCGGACCTCTTGCAACTGCCTGCCGTCTCCATCGTCAGTCCTTCGATGACAGTCATACTCCAGGCAGGTTTAAAGTTCTCACCAAGGTGAATGAAATGAGCCCAAAAACAATATAGCTAATCTATTGTAGCTGAAATCTGTTGAGGACCTCTTGCAACTGCCTTCCGTTTCCATCGGTAGACCGTCGATGACAGTCAAACTCCAGCTAGATCTAAAGTTCTCATCAAGGAGCATGAAATGAGCCGCTATGAACTGTTGAGGACCTCTTGCAACTGCCTTCCGCCTCCATCGTTAAACCGTCGATGAAAGTCATATTCTAGTTAGGTTTAATGTTCTCATCAAGGTGCATGAAATGAACCCAAACACGATACGACATGTGCTCACGACGCTGTCTTGTGAGCACATTTTTATTCATTAGTACCATTTTGGTTCAATAGATGTCGCTGCATGTATCTTACATACATATTGATGATAAGTTCTTCTTCAAAACTCAGTATATTACTGCTTCATAAATACCCTTGATTATAAAACTATCTGAATAAGAATTAATACTACAATACGAATGTAACCAACTTTTTTTTCTAACGGCGCGGCGCGGCTAACTAATTTAATTTTAGAACACAAAAGCTGCTATTGTGACTTAACTATGATAGTTAGATATATGCTCGCGCGGACTTTTTTGTAGGTAATAATGAGTACTTTAATCATATAGTACATCATTTTTAAGTATCATCAATAGTTTTCTCAGCGCACGCCAAATAATGAATTTTATAGGCAAAATTTTGCTACTTTGGGTTACATTATTGCAATTTTCTTAAGGATCTCAAATCTTTTTGAAAATAAATTATTAGCTTATGTTACTTCCTGATAATTTAGCTTTCTATTGGTGAAAAAATGCTTCAAATCGGTCCAGTAGTTTCGGAGCCTATTCGGTACAAACAAACAAACAAAAAAATCTTTCCTCTGTATAATATTAGTAAAGATTAATCTTAAAATATCTATCTATCATCGCATCCGTCCTTTCCGACCCGATGCGATGCGAGCCGTTTGGTGGAAATCATCCTTTAGAGCGTTTATTACTTATTCCTCTAGGACTTCATTGCTTTGTACAGACGCCAGCACATCAAGCTACCCAAAACTGTATATTTTTTCCTATCAACCTTGAACCTAATGCTAGAGGGATAAAGTTGAAAATCTATTAAAGAAATTTGACAGATTGTAGTACCGTGATGTGCAAATGAAAACACAAAATCATTTTAATTTAGGTAAGTACCGTATGTAATATTATTGGCTTTTCCATCGTATTTATTTATTTATTTTATTTTTTTAACTGTTTATGCACACACAGAAGACAACACAGGAAAATAACATTATAATATATGAGTACAAAGGTACTGCTTATTTCAAAAGAAATTTCTGCCAGCAGACCCGCAAAAAGGAGAAATGAAAAAGAAATGTAGACAATAGTGTGTAACAGGGAAGAGAATAATGTGAATAATATGTGCCTTAACTAACTTATATAAATATACATATAGGTAAATATTAATATATACTTATATAAATACATAATTCTAAGATATATAAACTAATAAAAATAAATATGTATATTATAAATCATAATTGAGAGGAAAGGTAATGCTCTTTCACTCTGGTTTTAAACAGTGAAATGTTTTTCAGATCACGGATGCTAGGCGGAAGTGAGTTCCACAACCTTACAGCATGGACGGAGAAGGAGTAGGAGTAATAGCTGGATTTATGAGGATGGGATTTAAGTAGGGATCTAAGGTGCGATCTACACGGTGCGTCCGTAGGGCGAGCATATGAAAAACGCTCGCGCAAGTAAGAAGGATAGGACGGGTTGTGAAGAATATTGAAGAGGAGACATAGGATCCTAGTGTTCCTGCGAAGGCGGATTGGGAGCCACTTGAGTTCTTTGCGAAGGTGAGAAACGTGGTCATATTTACGGAGACCAAAAATAAAGCGAATACACAAATTTTGCAAGCGCTCAAGCTTATTTAATAGCTCCTCGGTAGCATCCAGGTAGCAGGCATCGGCATAATCTATTATCGGCTGAATAAGCGTTTGAGCCAAAGAAATTTTAGTCTTCAAAGGCAGGAGACTCTGAAGGCATTTCAGCGAATGAAGAGAGAAGTGTACCTTACGGCTTACCTCATTGACTTGAGCTCGCCACGACAGATAGGGATCAATAGTTACACCCAGATCTTTGACGGTATCTGTATAATCGATGCGAACACCATCGAGGTACAACGGCATCAAAGATGCAACAACGGCCGCACCACGAACAAATCGGCTGCCTATGATCACGGCCTGAGATTTACTTGGGTTAATTTGCAGTCCAAATGATTTAGCCCAGGCGCTGATACCAGCCAGGTCATGATTCATAGCAGCAATGGCGGAATCAGCATCAGCTACAATAAAATGCCGATAGAGCTGCAAGTCATCTGCATAAAGGTGGAAATTAGAAGTGATTGCACTGGTGACCATGTTTATAAAAATTGAAAAAAGGAGAGGAGAGAGAACGCTACCCTGAGGAACACCCTCGGTGAGGCTACACCAATCGGAGAAAGTTTCATCAAGGCGGACACACTGAGAGCGTCCCCGAAGATAAGAATTGAACCAAGCTAAAGCAGAAGAAGAGAAATTTAAAGATTTGAGGATACCTAGCAAGATGTCGAAATCCACTGAGTTGAAGGCACTACTAAAGTCAAGCAATACAAGGACGGTAAGTGACTTACTCTCCATAGCCCAGCGGATATCGTCAGTTACTTTCAAAAGTGCAGTGACAGTGCTATGACCCGAGCGGAAACCAGATTGGAAAGGGGATATTAAAGAGTTTGACGTCAAGAAAAATGTTAATTGTTTATGAACTAAGTGCTCAAAGACTTTAGAAAGAAATGGGAGAATAGAAATAGGTCTAAAATGGGATAGCGAGGAAGGGTTGTTAGTTTTAGGTAAAGGTATGATGTGAGCCTGCTTCCAAACTGAAGGAAAATAGCAAAAGGAAAAAGAGTGATTAAAGATGTGAGTAAGAACAGGAAGTAAAGAGGGAAGAATAAGAGTAACCATTCTGGAGCACAACTTATCGTTACCGACTGCAGAGGATTTAATAGCAAGAACAGATTTCTTAACGTCATCCTCAGAAAGATCGCTAAGGTTAAAAGGAGAACATTGTGGCAACGGCAATCTGGAAAGGCTCTCCAGGGTCACAGCTTTGACAGACGAATCGAGAGAAAAGGGAAGGAAAGAGAAATGTTTATTTAGGTCGTTGAGGTTCACATTCTTGCACTGGTTGGTAGGTGATTTGCCTATGCCTACAGACTTGAGAAATTTCCAAACATCGGAAGAACTACGGTTGTTGAGTTGGTCGTGGAAATAGCGTCTCTTGGCATCTTGACACAGATGACTGCAGCGATTACGTAGCGATTTGTAATAGGAGAGATTCAGCTCTGAAGGTCTGCGCTTATATCTACTCTTAGCTTTATCTCTTCGTGCCATAAACTCTTTAATTTGTGTGGTAATCCATGGTGCAGGGTTATGTCTCACTTTGACACGTCGGATGGGTGCATGCTGGTCAAACAAGTCGAGAACTATTGTGTTAAAATAACTCACCTTTTCTTCGATACTATCCGTCTCAACCAGAGGGTACCAGTCGAGATTATTGGCATCACGCTGCAATGCCTCCAGATCTATGCCTTTGTAGTTACGGAGAAATAATAGCTGGGGCTTACGCTTAGGGACATGGATGCGGTACGACAGATAAATGAGGTCGTGGTAGGAGAAAGTAGCAGTAAGTTGACCATGGTTTATAACGTTATTAGGAGAAGAAACAATCATAAGATCTAGAAGAGAAGGCGAACAATTAGGAAAATAGTGAGTTGCAGAGAGAGGCAAAACTTGAAGATTAAAAGACGACAAAACGGAGAGGAGTTTGAGAGAGCGAGCGTCGTTTTTAATCAAGCAAGTATTAAAATCACCCATTAAAATAACGTGATCGTACAACGGACAAAGGTCACTGAGAGTGGAATCAAGGGAATCAAAGTAGTCAATATTTAGATTAGGACTATAGAGCACTGCAAGCAACACTTTAGTATGGTGAAAAGAAATTTCTAAAAACAAGTATTCAGCCGATCCAGAATACAGTGAAGGAGATGAGCTGACCATCCTGTAGGGTAAATCGGCACGCAAGTATATCGCAACACCTCCACCACCCTTGCCAGTCCTATCATTGCGGATCAAGACGAAGCCAGGCAAAACATATTGAGTAGAAAGGAGAGAAGGCTTAAAAAAAGATTCCGAAATCAATAAGGCGTCCAGGTGAGCACTGCTAAAGGATGCCAGAAGATCAGAATAGTGACCAGGAACACTCTGAGCATTGATGTGTGCTATGTGAAGGTTCTTAGGGTCATTGGAGAAAAGAGAAGAAATTTTATCGTGTAAGGTAAGTGGTGAGGAAGAGTCACTGTCCACACTACCAAAACTAGCAGAGGAAGAGCACGAGAAGAAGCTGTCGTTGAGATCAGCTACATCATCCATAATTAATATAAATATAATAAATAACAATATACCTAACTAAAATAAAAATGTTTTAAATATCCTAAACACAAAAAAAAAAAAAAAAATATAACAAAATATAGGTTTTCCTACAATAAGAAAACCACCCCAACCCGCTAGTTTATTGGCAGAAATTTTACAACAAATTTTAAGAAACACTAAAATTAGTTAAACATTAATACGAAAAAAAGAAAAAGTAAGATAAAAAACAATTATTAAACTATCGATTAATAGATCGAATTGTACGTACGCAGAATGAAACGCAACGAATGACAGATGGATGGAGCAATGACACTGACAGCTGTCCACAACTGACATATTATTAACGTCAATATATTCTGTTTGTCACAATCACGTTAACATGAACAAAATATCAAAAATACCGGCTTAATAGATTAAAAAGTGAAAAAAAAAAGTTCAGCGGTGAACCGAATAAAATAAATTATTTAACCACCGGCACAAGAAACAAAATAATTGCGTGCGTACAAAGCGGCCAAGTTGCGAAGCGGTGAGGTAAATAGATTACACAACGATAACAACAGAGACACTGAGTTACTTGCGCAGACGCGTCTTTCTCGATCTCTTGGCCGGTGTGGTCGTCGTTGCAATATTTGGAGACCCAGGTTCTTCCGACTGTACAGAATCCTCGTAAATCGTATCCTATTATTTAAGTAAAATAAATGGTCACCTTATTACAAAAGGACAGATTTTCGAACTCTGATTCTGTCTCAAGCAAGGAAATTATGTACTAACTGGAATGAGTACGAACAAAATTTTGATATCAAAAAACCGTTTGAAAATGAACTTTATTTCAAACGAATAGAGTACTTATTACTTTAATTAATTCAAAGGGGGAAGAATACTTCAGAGCGAGAACGCGATCAAGAGTGGATTGTGTCCTTGTCTAACAATTGCCAGTACACAAAAAATATATATTTTTTTTTTTTTTATAATTATTATTATTCGGAAATCACGTTGATAGTTAGACTAGCACATAAATCGTATCGGGATTAATTTAATATTCAAATAATAAATATTAAAATAATAATTTCTTGCGAAATACAGTCAGCTTAAATAAATTAAATTATTTATTAATCATGATATTTCTGAATGGCAACATAGATGACACTCATATAAACAAACAATATGGCCGATACAATTTCGCGCTGAAGTCATATATTTTTGCGTTATCTAGTTCTTTTTACATTACTTAAGTAAAATCTTCCTCTTTAAATGTCGTGAAATCGAGTTGTGTGAAGAGTTTGCTGGATGTGGAATTTCTTTTTTCAGGTAAGTTCGTATAACTTTGTTTACAAATTACGACTAGGATGACAATGTTCTAGATATGTAAACGGGGATCAAGAAAATATTCTAAAGAATACGTCTTTTCTATTATCCATATCGGTATTTATAGTCTTGTGAAAATGCGTACAAAATACATCATTTATAATGCAGTAGCAAAACTTAATCAATTACTCCATTTTAATAATAACAAAAATAACTTCTTGAAAATAAACGAATTCTATCTTTACTTTTTTAAATACTGTTTATTGTTTGTGTATTAATAATACTGTTTTGTTTCCATGCAGACTCCTTAACAATGAGAATCTTCAGCAACGGGCTTGAAGTTGTCCATTTAAAGAAGAAGTATTCAACCTATTGCCTAGTTTGCAACTGTCTTCCATCATCAGCATCTTCGCACTTAAATTTAAGATTACTGACTCATACTAAAACCAACAATAACATAAAACCATAAGTTTTATAATGTATAGTGTGATTAATAAATTCATCAAATACTACATATTATGTTGTTTGAAAATGCTACATGCTCATGCTTCATCTATGTGAATGTTGCAGCCCTGTACGCTTTAAAATCTCTTTACAAATGAAAGGATGTAACCTAAGTGTCACGTATTCTTCACTTCATAGACCTATCCCATTACAGAGTTTTACAGTGTTCGTAGGCTTCGGCTTCGCCCTGTTTTTGATTATAAAAGAATAACTGTCTCAAAAGTAAGTACAAAAATTGGATACCCTATTAGAAAGGGATGACATCCACTCTCGAAGTTTTCTCGCTCGGAACGGCTTTCCGCTGCACGTCCTCATTCCAGTTAGTATATAATTTCCTTGGTCCCAAGCAAGACCATAATATTTTTTTGATGCATGCAAGCATTTCACTTGGGCGTAGTACTTATTAGTTCCATGCTCTTCCCGTACATTATTTGACATTCTCTGAGTGATTGTATTTGTGGTAGATTGTCTTTGTTCGTACAGTCCCAATAAAAATAATCCGACAGTGGCGCTGGCGACAGACCGACAGTATATTAATTTCATTCGTCCTTTTCTAGCCTGGTGACCGGTGACGAACAGCAGCGGTGACCATATGAACAATTGCTTGATTTTGCTAGGATAATTACTCAAGGTTAGTGGTTTAATGCCTATAAATGTCTGCGCACACAATAAAACAATTCCTATCCTTTATGTTCATAATCGACTTAAATAGTTACACCTAGCCATATTTTTTCAATGATTTTTCATGTTTTGTCTCGAGTGTGCATAATAGCGATTACAGTACTTGTAGTTTTTAATATTTTTTTTTAGAAAATATACAAATGCTTTAAATAGTTAGCTACTAGTGTTGTTTAAATTACATTTAAAGACAGATTTAAAGCCCTCACTGACCCTAGGGCAAGATTAGCTCTTTTGTCTGACCACCACTTTATATTCGTTAATCGTTTTTATAAAGAGCAGGTTATACCTACCTACCTGAGTCGATTTTAACTATCCTGTAGCATTTTGGTTTTTTAAGAGACTTGTATTTCTGGCATCATCCTTAGAAATGAAGTGTTCACTGTTCAATCTATGTATAGGTAATTATGTAGTAGGTACCTAGGTACTTATGTGTTTACCATTGTAGTACAAAAGTTACATTTGTAGGTATAAAAGTTAAGAATATGGTACTTATTTTAATAATTATTTGTATGCGGCCTAATTAGATACGGTATAAACATTGTTATTAGATTCTTTTGCTTTTTCGAACCTAGTAACGTAGTTAGACAGTCCACGAACCTACATACCTAGGTACCTATATAGTGTCTATAAATACTTTCCCACTTGAGATAAGTAGGTACAAAACCCCGTCAACCTTCGATTATAAGATAGTTAAATGTTACTATATTATAAGTAGAGATAGGTATCTACTGTAATAGATGCTAGCTTCTTACTGATTAAAACCATTTCATTATATTTTCAGGTTAAAAAGACATCAACGTAACGTCATGGCGTATCAACACTACACTATTCAAGAATTAATCAATACTAGAGATAGTTTTATTGAACGTGTTAGCCGATTTGTCGTTTTTTTAAACGATATGAATGAAAACGACCTGCTTTCTAGTGAGCAATTAATCGAGTTACAGTTGCGCGTGGACAAAATCGAGCCATTGTACAAACAATTCGATGAAGTAGCGTCGTGTATCGAAAAGGCTTCCCGTAACAGTAACCGATCTATGTTCGAGAATCTTTATTACAAATCGTTAGCAAGCGCGAAAGTAACATTAAGCCAGCAAAAGTAAAATGTGTTCACACTAGCACCCTCTTTTTTTTCATGTTCCTCTATTGTACACGTCGTGTTATCTATGCAATTCTCAAGGTTTTGAGGATTGTAATGGGTCTGACTGATTGACTTTGTAAACTTACTCGTCTTACATCTTTTTAGTAAATTATGCGACAGGCATAATGTTAATACTAGAAATAAGGACAAATTAGATCAGGCACGTTTCAGATTGTCAAAGGTATGCACTTCTTTTATGGGGTACTGTATAAAATGTTGCAATAAAATACCACTTGACATTCTACAACTTAATGAGAAGAAATTTAAAACATGCATAAAACGCACACAATGTAAGCGAGCATATTATAAGTTGGAAGACTATTTTGTAGATAAAAATGCTTGGCTTACTGCTGGTCCTGCTCCACAGCCACTTGGGCTCACGAACTAAGATTTTAATGTTTGGAAGAGATGCTCCCCCTCTAGTTCTTTAATTTATTTATTTTCGTTTGGAAACTTAGTTCCTTTGATTACCAAGCCGGCTATTTATGGTGGAATAGCCAGCTATTTTGGCTATTTAGCTATTGAATAATAACGACTAGCGCTCGCTAGCGGCGCAGCGGCGTAGCTAGATAGGTAGGACTTGAATGAATAACGATCAACTGCCCTGCGATTCGAGTTCGATCCTCGCCGCGACAACAAGATGTTGACAAATGTTTATTTATTTTGTTTTCCTTACATCTGACGTTAACTACTACCTTTCTAAATATCGTATTTCATTAATTCGTATATTAAACGAACGAAATTACTAAGTTTAATGCCATCTCCTCCTCTATTTTGTGACTATTTTGAGAAAGAGATGTGCGATGCGAATGAAGTTCACGTTTCACACTACTCAGCGCAGTGAGCGTACACCAAGGAACTTATATACTAACTGGAATGATAACAAACAAAATTTTGATATCAAAAAACCGTTTGAAAATGAACTTTATCTCAAAGGGATAGAGTTCGTATTACTTTAACTAATTCAAAGGGGGAAGAAAACTTCAGAGCGAGAAAGCGATCCAGAGTTGATTGTGTTCTTGTCTAACAATTACCAGTAAACAAAAATTTTTTTTTTTTTTTTTATATGTACCAATCGGAAATCACGTTGATAGCTAAACTAGCACATAAATCGTAACAGGATTAATTTAATATTCAAATACTAAATATTAAAATAATAATTTCTTGCGAAATAAAGTAAGCTTAATATAAATTAAATTATTTATGAATTAGTTTATTTCTGAATGGCAACATAGATGAGATTCATATAAACAAACAATATGGCCGATACAATTTCGCGCTGAAGTCATATTTTTGCGTTATCAAGTTCTTTTTACATTACTTAAGTGAATTCTTCCTCTTTAAATATGGTGAAATCGAGTTGTGAATTTCTTTTTTCAGGTGAGTTCTTTTAACTTTGATTACAAATTACGACTAGGGTGACAATGTTCTAGATATGTAAACGGGGATCAAGAAACTATTGTAAAGAATATGCCTTTTCTATTATCCATATCGGTATTTATAGTCTCGTGCAAGTGCGTACAAAATACATCATTTATAATGCAGTAGCAAAACTTAATCTTTACTTTTTTAAATACTGTTTATTGTTTGTGTATTAATAATACTGTTTTGTTTCCATGCAGACTCCTTAACAATGAGAATCTTCAGCAACGGGCTTGAAGTTGTCCATTTAAAGAAGAAGTATTCAACCTATTGCCTAGTTTGCAACCTTCTTCCATCATCAGCATCTTCGCACTTAAATTTTTGATTACTGACTCATACTAAACCAACAATAACATAAAACCATACGTTTAATAATGTATAGTGTGATTAATATATTTATCAAATACTACATATTAAGTTGTTTGAAAATGCTACATGCTCATGCTTCATCTATGTGAATATTGCAGCCCTGTACGCTTTAAAATCTCTTTACAAATGAAGGATGTAACCTAACATGTCGACCACCGTGAATGAAAATAAGTGTCACCTATTCTTCACTTCATAGACCTTTTCCATAACAGAGTTTTACAGTAGGCTAGGGTAGGCTTCGGCATCGCCCTGTTTTTGATTAAACTGCTACCCATGCAAAGCGGGGATGCTAGTAAGTTATAAAAGAATAACTGTCCCAAATATAAGTACAAATATTGGATACCCTATTAGAAAGGGATGACATCCACTCTCCAAGTTTTCTCGCTCGGAACGGCTTTCCGCTGCACGTCATCATTCCAGTTAGTATATAAGTTCCTTTTTTTTTTTTTCTTTTTTTTCGGATGGGAAATTATCAAATGACCCCCCCCACTCTGGGCGGAGTGGAAGGGAGTGTCAGACTTGTACAGACTAAAACCCATCCATGTTCCTTCTTTGCCCTTTGTGTTCCAGGGCCACGGTATCTCTTTCGAACAGTCCCGCAGCCCTGGCAGGCATCGGTCCATGCGGACCCCTACTCGGTTGCTGACATCTCTTTGAGGCGCGCGTGGAACACGAACGCGCCGTCGACACGGCCTGTCGGCCTGTTCTTTCCCTCTCACGTCCCGCCACCTCCTTCACTAGCATGACTGCTGCGCAGAAGGTGGTGACGGCTTCCCATTCCCTCTCGCTCCGGACCATGGCTTGAACCAGGGCCTGACGCGAGAGATCGCCGCCGCCAATCGCTGCTACAAGGACACGGCGGCGCTCCGCCCAAGCGGGGCAGACCTCTACGGTGTGCTCCACCGTGTCCTCCGGACGATCCTCGCAGTGGAAACACACGGGCGTTTCCTCTCGCCCGATTCGGTGCAGGAACCTCCCGAAACAACCGTGTCCGGTGAGGACCTGCGTCAGGCGGTAGGTGAGGGCGCCGTGGCGCCTCTCTAGCCACTCCTCAAAGAGGGGACTTATCGCCACTATGGTAGCGTGCCCTGCACGGGGTTGCAACAGTCGCTCTCTCCATGTCGCCATGAGATCACGCCGGAGGTCTGTCCGCTGAGCGGCAATTTGCCGCGGCAGCGGAGTTTCCCCCCGATGTAGTGACGACATCTCTAGCCGGTTCCATTCTCCGCTTCGATCGGGGTAGATGACGGCCCTATCCGTCAAGTAGTCCCCGACCACACGACGAAGGTAGGTTGGCACCCGGTGATACCGGAGTGCCTCCCTAATGCAGCTCCAGCGCATGGAGTTGAAGGCGTTGGCGATGTCAAGAGACACCGCCAAGACGACCCCACCCCGGGACACCGTGTCCCCCGTCGTGAGGGCTCTCACGCGCATGATGGCGTCCACCGTGGAGCGCCCCTTGCGGAAACCAAACTGGTGTTCCGCAAGATCCGGCCCCATCCCCGCAAGGTGCCCGACGAGGCGGTTGGCAAGGACTCTTTCGAAGAGCTTGCCCACCTCGTCGAGCAACACGATGAGCCGGTATGCGGACGGAGAGTCCGCAGGGTGCCCTGGTTTCCGGATGAGGACCAGCTTCCCCGTCTTCCAACGAAGCGGAAACTGGCCTCTCTCCAAGCATGCGCTTAGGAGCCCTTCCAGTCGGGGCCCGAGAGCCTCAGAGGCCAGGACCCAGGCTTTGCCAGGCAAGCCATCGGGTCCCGGGGCGGTGTTTCTGGTTTTCAGCCTGCGTACCGCCACTCTCAGGTCTACCCCAGTCACCTCCGGAACGTCGTCATCGACATCGGTGTGGTCCGCACGCGGCGGCGGAGCCATAGGTGGGGGAGGATGCTCCCCTCGCGAAGGGAACAGAGCGCTCACCACGTCCTCCACGAGCTCAGGCCGGAGACTCTGCGTGAACGGGGGGGCCCGGGTGCGGAGTTTGTCCCGCACCATCTTGTAAGGCCACCCCCACGGATCTCCGTTCAGAGACTCCAGCATCTCCTCGCGGGCCAGATTCTTGGCCCGCCGGACAGCCTCTTGGAGGGCAGTCTTCGCCGCTCTGTACCCCTCGTACAGCTCCGCCTCAATGGCTGCCGCATCCGGAGGGCGGATGCGGAGCCTGCGATGCCTGGCGTACAGGTGCCGCGCGGCAACACACGCCTCGCGCAGAGACGTCAGCTCACGCGACCACCAGTACACCTGACGCCGGGCGCTTCCTGGCCGAACTCGGGGCATTGCCACGTCGCAAATCTCGGACATGGCCTCCTGGAACCAACCCGCCTCGTTGTTAATGTCGGCAGGCCTGACCGGTGATGACACTCAGGCCTGCACGATCGAGGCTTCGAGGAGGAGCTCCCGGTCCAGCTGCTTCAGCGCCCATCGCGGACCACTCGGGGCTTGTAGGACCGGCGCGCTTGAGGTCTGGGTGGAGATGTCGAACCGGATGTACCGGTGGTCGGAATAGGTCTCCACCCCCTCCATGACGCGCCAGTCAACGACACGCGGCGACAGAGCGGGACTGGCGAACGAGATGTCCACCACCGACTCGCCCCGCATCCGCACGCACGTGGGGACAGAACCCCGATTTAGGACGACCAGGCCTGTCTCCAGAGCCCAGTCCTCCACCATCCTACCCCGCACGTCCGTGTAACGAGAACCCCAAGCCAAGTTCTTGGCATTGAAGTCCCCGAGCACAAGCACGGGGAGGGAATGGCTTCCGATGACGACACTCAACTCCGTGAGGGAGTTGTGGAACTCGGCGAGAGTTCGGCTCGGGGAGAAGTAGACTCCCACTACAACGATCTCCCCGAACCGTGCTGCTACGCACCCTTGACCCCTCCTGACACTCTCAAGGGTCGGGGTACCGGCGGCGGCCGACGCAATTATGGTCACTGAGCCGCTAAGGTCCGCCACCCAGTCATCCCTGGGCGGGACAAAGTACGGCTCAGCGACCACGGCGATGTTAATCGACCACTGCGCCATGCTCTGGAGCAACAGATCCTGAGCGCAGGCGCAGTGGTTGATGTTCGCCTGGAGAAGGCGTAATGGGGCCGTTACTGGCACTCCATTTCAGCCCCCTCCCGGGCCCCCTGCGAGGGCCCCGCTGCGGAAGTTGCAGCAGTAGCGGCAGCGGCAGCGACAGCGGCGGCGGCTGCGGTGGTGGTGACGGTGGGGGTTTTGACGGTGGTGGCGGAGGGCCTTCCCTTGCCCCTGGCCTTGGCGGGAGTACCGCAAGCCTTGCTCCCTCCCAAGCTTGCCAGCTGCCGCACATACGGTGCAGTGCGGCGCGGCGGAGCAAGCCGCGGCCATGTGACCGGGCTGGCCGCAGCGGAAGCATAGGCTACTGCAGTCCACCTCCGAGGTGCCCCACATGGCAGCGGAAGCACCTCAGAGGTCTGGGTTCCAGCAGCTTCACCTGCGCCGAGACCCAGCCCACCAACAGCCTTCGGCCCTCCCACAATGGCTTTCGCCGCCGTCACAGGGCAGCTTACCGTTACGGTTCGCATGCCCGACAGATCCGGACGTAAGGTGCCTGCCTTGACCTGCTCGGCAGGGCACCCACCGGTCCTGGCGACGGCGGCCACCACCTCCTCCTCGGTCACCGAGTCGTCCAGACCCAGGATGCGCAGGTCTGCGCATTTGACGGGCCTGGACACTCGGGCCTCGTCCGCATTTAGGGACGCTCTAAGCTTTTCAGCCAGAGCGTCAGCGGACGAACCACGGGTTTCGCCGGGGATCTCCAGCACTCGAGCCCCTGTTGTGGTGACTCTAAGCCGGAGGCCCCCGGCGATCCCGAGCTCTCCGAGATCCACCATCTCTTTTCCGCCTCCGGCTGTAGTGTTATCACTACAGCTGCGGTCTTCGGGGCGCTGAGCCTAGCAGCGCCGCTCCGCTTCTTTTCTCGGCGCTTTAACTCCCGCTTCCTGGCCGCACTTCGCTCCCTCGCTCTCTCTCCGGCCACCTGCGACCCGGTCTCGGCCACGGATGGCTTAGAGGACGGGGGAGGCGGCGATGGCGGCTGTCTCCCGGCTGGCGCTGGCACATTCGCCGCCTTGCCCTTCTTGTGGGCAAGAAGGGCAAGCCCCCCCAACCGGGGCCGATGTCGCCGGAGCCGGCTTTCCGGGGGCCGACCCTGCCGGAGGGCTGGCTGGACGGCCCCGGTGCGGAAGCCGCAGGAGCCGCATATGTGGCCGCCCTCGGGCCCGAGGGCGCCTTGTTTGCCGCCAAGAGGGGGCGCAGAACAATGCCCTCCAGGACGGAGAACCGCGCCTGAAAGGTAGCCAGCTCCTGCCGAACCAGGTTCAGGACCTGGTTCTCCACCGGCACGGCCTGGCTTGGCCGCTGCTGGTCATTTTGGGGCGCCTCGCGAGAGCCGGACTCACGCAGACTGGCCAAGTCTGCTCGGAGCTTCCTGTTCTCCTCTTGGAGAAGCTCCGTGGCGGCCGTTAGTCGAGCGACCTCCGCCCGCAGTTTGGCCATGCCGTCTGGCGGGGGCCCCGCATATCTAGCCTCCGCTGCCGCCATGATAGAGGCGACCGCTGTGGGTATAGCCCTTTGCCTGGTGGAGGGCTTTTGCTTGTAGGAGACGGCCCTCAGCGCCGCCTCCACCTCCTTCGCAAGCCCGGCCTTACGCTCCGCTTCGGAGACGCCGTCTGCGCCCGCCTCGTTACCAGAGGAGCCCGAACGGGCCACCCCGTAACCGGCAGCCACCCCCGGGTGGCGCGCCTCCGCGGCAAGCCGTGCCGGCCTCTCGGTGGTAGAGAGGCCTCTCCCCTTGCCGCGGATCCTACCACGCTTGCTGGTGGGGATCTTGCGAGCCGAAGCCAGCTCCCCCTCTGATGACGACTCTCGGTCGCCTACCGGCCTGGACCGCTTGCGTTGGAACTCCCTGTTCCCCGCAGCAGCCCCGGGCCTCCCGCGCCGTGAGCTCTCTGAGCCTCCCGCGCTCACATCGCTGGATGCGGCGCCGGACTCCGACCCCACATCCCTCTCCTCCCTTCCTTCGCCGTTATCGGCCGTTTTTTTAATTGGGTAATCATCCATGTTGTTCCCACGAGTATGGGGGAAATAAAAAGTCCATCTGAGCAGTGCCCCCTGTACCCAGATAAACCATAGCCAGGCCCGGCAGTGGTTCGCACTAGCGACTGATTTTCCATAGGAACCCGTCAGCCATACATCTCCTCGCGGTGCGCCGCCACTTGAGATTCGGGGTAACTTTTTATAGAGGTTTTCTACCTCGTGGTCCGGGCGGTTAAGCCAAGACCCTCGGTCCCAATCGAAGCCGCGAGACGTGTTCCACGACACTTCGACGGTGGGATTACGATATCGACGGGGAAAGTGAAGGACTGCGTCCTTCACTGTCTGCTCGGAGGCAGGGTAAGTGCACACCGAGCCCGCCCTTGCTCCTCCGCTGTGCCCTCTGCTTTTCAGAGGGTCACACGGAGCAACGCCCTCTAGGTCCAAGATGGACACCTCCCATGTCAGAATATTAGCCATGGACAGTAACATTCCCCGAGGAATAAGAATCTCTTCCCATTCCTCGGGGAAGGATACTGCCCACGCCCAGGGTGCACCGGCCCAGCTGCTGCTATTCCCTCCAGACGTATCGAGAGGGACCGGCAGCCATCAAGCACACGAGGAGGAATTCTGACAACGCACCCCTATATAAGTTCCTTGGCACACACACAGCTAGTCGGCTATCGGCTACTGCGGCTAACCGGCTACCGAATACCGGGACGACTGCAAAACGTAGTAGTCATATTATACTCTGTGCCGTATTCGAACGAGCCAGTAGCCAATAGCTAATTATCGTGTTGACGGATATCATAGCCGTGGCTATTTTGTTAATAGCCGCTATTTGGCTAGTTATTGGAATAGCTACCCATCACTACCACGATGTAGACTTTCAATTATGGTTAGTAGTGCTTATCCTAATCTTTAAGGTCATAATTGTGTTTTTTTTTTCCTTTCTATCTCTACATTGTGTTCACATACAGAAGCAACAATTTGCTACTCCACAACCATAGGGGCAAACTAATTGATTACCATGTTAAATTGAGGAAGCTGCAGAAGATTGTAAAATATCCTTGCTTTGTATACTCGTAGATTCCATATGTTAGGATTATATAATTGCATATCACATGTGTGAGTACTATGTACTGTAAGGCTACAATTTACATTATGTTATTTTCCATTGACTTGAATGTGCTTTGGTGGCTGTGAGAATGTCATGCGCACTCAAATGTCTCGCTGATGGTGGCGGGTGTGTCGGGTAATTTAGTTCCCTTCAATATGGTTGAGTTGAATGGCGCTGATCCATGCGTCATGTTCGTGAACGGGCGCTGTCAGTTGGGACTGGTCATCTCTTAGCTGCCACGGTTTATTTTGATTAGTTAATTTTTTTTATTCTTTATTTAATCTTTTACTCTGGACGCTCTTGATGTGCACGTCTTTCTACATCGTTCTCACATATACCAGTATTTTACATGAAGCGACTGCCTATCTGTCCCAACAACCCAGTTAGTATTGGGTAATACGATACCCCTTGGTAAGATTGGTTGTCAGCCTTTCAGGCCACTGAGGGGGCGTTCCAAGTATTACGGAACACAATTTGGGGGAGGGGGGGTCTTGTAAAACGTTAGTATGCGTTGTAACGCATAGTAATGTTTTATTTTTTTACAAGACCCTCCGCCCTGTAGGGCGGGAGGGGATATCCAAGAACGCGTTACGTAACATTATTTTATTCAAATAAAAAAATATTGTGACTTAATGGAATGGTCACTTTGGATGTTACGTAACGTTTTGGGAGGGGGAGGAGGGGTAGAGACAAACTTTACGGCACGTTACATGGGAGGGAGGATTAAAAATCTTCAAAAATTGCATTACGGAATACTTGAACGCTCCCTCAGACTATCTGTAAAGACTGTCAAAGATCTATAAATGACAATTCAAACCACAATACGGCATGAAAAAAAACTAAGTCTGTGTATAGTGGGTAGGTATCAAGTTGATACCAGTGTCATTTACGGAATGCTTAGCAGAATGGAGTAACCAACGATGATGTGAAAGTGAAGTCTTTCAGGAAGTGATGTTCTGGAGGTGAGCCAGATTAGGTCACCTATTTGGGATAAGTCATACTACATTTTTCGATGCTTCCTGAAAACCAATAGAGAGTTAAGTACTTCAGTGTGTCAATGACGCCATCTTCACGGGACATTCAGCTGTCCAGTGCAAATCTTGGATAGCAAAGGTATAAGAATCGATAAACTGTTGTTTTCTTTATTCTTCGATGTATAAATGTGCCCGCGGCCGTACATTGCCGCTTCGCCTCGCTACTCCGCGGTACCTGAGTAGGTATTTAGGCGCGCGCTGCCGCGCCGAGCCACCGCGCCGCCGCACTATCGAAAATGGTAGAACAACGGCCAGCCAATAATGGTATTTATCAATGTCGCTACTGACATACTTTTTTAATTTTACTTGATAGTTTAAGGATCAAACTAAACTAAACTATAATGTCAAAAAATTGTTAGTGTAAACACCGTTGTGGTTTGGTTTCACTTATAGAACGTAAAATCAATGAAAAAAGCAACCTTTTTTTGAAGAGAGTACTATTTCCCACAAGATCATTTCACCCTAATGCGCGCTAACAGCTGACCGGGCGGCGTGGCGGCGGCGGTCACACGCGGTTGTACGCTACGCGCGTGCAACGAACGATGACTCATGACCACAGTCCGTCAGCTCTCGCGCTAGCGAGCGTACGTAACTCGTCATAGGGTCGCGCGCCGCTCCGCTTGTTTCTCGCGCGTAAATTGTGTGTACTTAGATCTGTCTTACACAATTGAACAGTGGACCACAGTGGTTCGGCCTTACGCCATCGCGGGTGATAACCTTAACGACGCTCGTAGCATGTATGCAGAAGTTAGATTCTCGAGTGCGAATCAACCTACGAAAACGAGCGGAGGCATGTTTGGCAGTAAATGGCCATTTTGAACAGTTGTTGAGATTAATTTAGGTAAGTAGAGATATTCAATCAGTGTAAATTTAATCGGTAATTTATAACTGTACATAAAATTGTCATGAACTTTTTAAATGCGCCAAAAATACCTACCCAATGGTTTGGATTACTTTTTTATTTTCTTTGTTGTCTAATCAAATTTACATTTAGACTTTGTCTCGCAACACCTAAGGTAGGTATTTTTTCCTGTCCTAAGCCAGGAAAAGTATGGAAGAAAAGTTGAATCACAGGTTATGTTACAAGTATTGTGTAGCTGCAGGTAGTTAGGACGGGCGGCGATTACGTCACTCGGGCGCATAGGTACCATGAATTCGCGGACGGTGTGGGATAATTTATTGTTATTTATTTTTAAAGTAAATTACTTATTCTGTTTTTTTGTAACTCGGTCCTATACAACGTGTAACAGAATAAACGCAATTCCTGAAAGTAGTTGGTTCAGAATCGGCCTCTGAATCGATTTCCGTCATAAAAAAAATGGTGTTATTTTTTGACGGAAAAAGCTTTTAAATAAATTAGAAACACAGTATCATGACAAATTAATACAATCCTTAATTCAAAGAAATTGAAACCTTAACTCAGACACTACAGACAATATAGGCTACTAAAACGTACGACATTATTTGTTGTTCGCTCATAGCTCATAATACACACACGTAAATAATATCAATGCATTTTACATTAAAAGTAGTGTGCGTCAACTAAAGAGGTAATTTAAAGGAATTCCAACTTTATCTCCAATTAGTAAGGCTTATTTGAATACCCGACCTAACTTAGTTGGTCATCAGATTATCCCTACAAACAATTTTTAGGCATTTTTACAAAATGAAATTATTTAATTTGAGGAAATTTAGAACTTATTGCAAAGAGAAAAAGCATTTGTCGGCAACCTCTTTGACGGTTATGCGAAATGCCGACACACATCACACACCCCGCCGAATACCACGAGTACCTAACATTAACCCAGTCATCCGCCGGCAGTGATCTAGTGTAGTTGTTCTTTAATTTACTTCCGTGACATTTTTGTTTGCCGCGCGCGATGGCTTTCCGGTATACCAACATACAATACACGGAGATGGTGAGGACACTGGCTCGCTGTCTTGATAATGTCGCGTTAGCTTGTTGGGAGTTTAATGACCGTTTTGGCTGCAGTGTGAGCGCCAGGACGATGCTGGCTGCAACTCAGCGACTGAGGGACTCTGGGACGTTCCTTCCTAATACGGCTTTGGACAGGGGGACGAATGTGCGGACTACTCGTTTGCAAGAGCGTATTCTCGACCATATCGACGAACATCCAGAGGACAGCTCGAGAGAAGCAGCACCCCAGTTCGACTGCAGCCACATGTACGTGTGGCGAACGTTGTGTGCTGATGGTGAACACCCATTCTATCTTCGACGGTGTTAAGACCTAACGCCGGTCGACAACTTGCCACGACTGGAATTCAGTAGGTGGTTGTTGGACAACTGACAACAGAACATTCTTTGGCCGGACAAGAGTACCTTCACGCGTGTTGGCATGTACAACCAGCACAACCAGCATTTGTGGCGGTATGAGAATCCATATGCTTGCCGTGTGGATTCGTTCCAGCATAGGTTCTCCGTCAGCGTGTGGCCTGTTATACTCGGAATATTCATACTTGGCCCCGTTTTCCTTCCACGGTTAACCGGAGATACCTACCTGCAGTTCCTGCAAAAGACATTGCCGGACTTACCGGATGATGACGTCCCTGTCGGTCTTTCACGTGACATGTTTTACCAGCAAGACGGTGCTCCCGCGCATTTCACATGGACCGGTCGACGGCATCTGGCTGCGGAGTATGGCAGTCGTTGGATAGGTCCCGGAGGACCTGTGCCGTGGCCTCCCAGATCGCTTGACTTAACACCATTAGACTTTTATTTGTGGGGTCGCATAAAATCGCTCGTGTACGTCAGTCAATCTACAAGTGTCGAAGAAAAACGAAAATTGAACAAGCATTTGTGACGGTAAAAAGTGATACTGAAGTGCTTACAAAATTGAAATACAATTTAAGAAAGCGTGCAAATAAGTGCATAGTACAAGGCGGTGGTCATTTTGAAACTTTAATGAAAGTGGATCGTAGAAATAGTGCAAATTAATAACCTAAGTGTAAAGTGTAAATAGTCCAGTTCTGTAAGTGCCTACTTCTTCCTATCAATACGATTGTATTCTTATCACTGTAAATATTATGATTCAAATCTTTTAAACACGCGGCTCTTTGAATATTTTTGTAGTACAAACAATAAACTGTACCTAAACACGACTTATCAGGGGGTAGTTGATATCGCGAAAGTTACGCATCTGAGATACATTTTTTACGCGCGTGTGCCGCACGGAGTCCGGACTCTTCGCCCTTCGTTAGTTTCGTAGTTCGGGTAAAAAGTCGCTGTTTTAAATGCATCCCCGTTACTAAGCCTAAAGTGTTAGATTCGTGTTGATAATTTCACTTACCTACTAGAAAATTATCAATCATTACACGGTAAACTCAATGAAGTATCAAAAGTTATTCATAATATCAGCCTGTGACAGTTTAGGTACGTAAAATTCGTTCATTGAACTAACGCACATCTAATGCCTACAGCTATGGTCAGCTGGCGGGCGCTCGAGTGTGCGTGTCGCGTCGGCCGCTAACATTGCATGAGTGTGTGTGCAGGGATGTTGTTGTACATACGTTTTGCGTTTAGTAAGGATAACTATTTTATAAAAAAAGACTAGGTTTGGTTTAAATTTATTTAATTACGTATGTTGTTTTAGACTTATAATTTAATATTCTAATTGGGGTGTCTGAGCTATTGCGCTTAATCTGTTACACGTTGTATTTTTTTATTTATTCAACTACCCGTGGTTTGAGTGACTACGGTGTTTACCCTTACACCCTGTATATTGATTTGTTTTTTTTTTATATGATAATTGGTTTTTGTAGACATTATAATTTGTATTAATAGTTAAAAAAAAATAAGTCATTTTTGATACTTTTGTATTTTTTCTATTTTTTTAAAGTATGGTATTAAATTAAATCATATTAAAATACATTCCATTAGAAGCCATACACTACTCTATATTTGTGCAAAATTTTACAACGATTTTTGTTCAGAAACTGACCTCGATTTTCCATAGTGCACCGCGGCCGTGGCCCGTGGCGTACGTGACGTCGCTAAATTGGACTTATCAGTATCAAGGCGCGCGGCGTGGCCCGTGTGACACTTCATTTGCGAACATCTAGGATTCAAGGCAAAGTTTCATAAAGTTCACTTGTGTGATAGAAATGCGGGGCTTTTGTGCGATGAGCAACAAAAAATAATAGGAAGGTAGGTACCGACCTACCTACACCATTATGCAGGTGAAGAAGATGTACCTATTCAAATTTATTATGTTCCAAACTATAAATATGTCGACTGTTATTTTTTAGCTTCATAAACGTAACATAACATGACGCTTGTAATCCCCGAAGCGTTAGGCAGAGGTGTGCCTATAGTATACCACATTTCGCCAGTTACGTTTAAGTCCCATGTAATAGGGGGCGAGCCTATTGCCGTCAACCGGGTACAAATC
Source organism: Noctua janthe (assembly GCA_910589295.1). Taxonomy (NCBI): domain Eukaryota; kingdom Metazoa; phylum Arthropoda; class Insecta; order Lepidoptera; family Noctuidae; genus Noctua; species Noctua janthe. Next base: position 854,013 of record OU342556.1, on the reverse strand, counting down.
GCAGATCTGTGGCTGCTACTTAGTAATTCCTAGAAAAAACCGGCCAAGTGTGAGTCGGACTCGCACACAAAGGGTTCCGTAGCACCAAACAATTAGTATACCTACCTTAAAAATGTTTTTATTCAACCCTCAGTTATATGTATGGAGAGCCACAATTTTTTTTTTTCTTAAAATTCTTTTGTGTAGCGGTTTATAGAAGACACCTGCGGCTGCTCTCCAAATTTCAACTATATGGTGGCATCAGTCTCGGAGTAAAATAGCTATGACATACGGACTGATCGACAGACAGAAGGACAGGGCGAATTTATAAGTGTTCTGTTTTAGCCATTTGGCTACGGAACCCTAAAAAGTGTATCGGTGTCCCTTCTACCCTGTATGTAGAAATTAACAGCATCCGCAGCAGAGCAGGTCATGAACTGACCTCTCCCGGTAATGGAATACGGAGGGAGAGTTTAATAGTTCCTCGCACATAATTTATATGTTGTTCACTTCTGTCGTTTCTACTAGTTAGGCGCAGCCATAGAGTAGGCACGGGGCAGGGGGTAACCAATGTAGTTTCCTATTTTAAATAAAGGGTGTAACAAGACCCTTAACGAAGCCAAAAGGCACTTGTTCTCCCCGTCACTGCGATCATTTTTTCGTTCTAGACCATACCTGGGAGTGGGAACCTTCTAGTTACGGAGATACTGGGGCTCAAAGTTCCTACTATTTCACATGTTTTTTTTTTTAAATACATGTTTTAAATATAAGATTTTTACTTTAAACACCTCCACGACCCCCGTACCTACTATTCAATTCATGTATCAGCACAATGTTTTGAGTGCGTTACATTGAGTCCTACCGTAAAACGTGATTTTTCAGCCCAGAAAAAAAAATGGTTTCCCAGCAATAACTTTTGTTTACAGTTACTTAGTTTGATGGACATAATGCTTGGTTGACGGCTTCGTGAAAGGTTCATTTTCACCCTGTTTATTGTTAAAATTATTACCAGCCTATAACTGGCCCACAGCTGAGCAAAAGGCCCTCTCCTATGAAGAATGTATATCTGTGATACCCAGAGGGTCTAAATAAGTAACCTGACGAAATTCAACTTTGTTATGGGTATTAATATCTAAATAGGTAGGTCTGTACGACAAAACAAAAAATCGTGTTTCTTCAACTACTTTACTAACTGCGGTCGTTGACCTATAATTTTTTTTTGGGTTTAACAAACATCTTTTTAGTGTTCCGTACTCGAAGGGTAACCAACGAACCCTGTTACTAAGCCTCCGCTGTCCGTCCGTGTCTGTCTGTCAGTGGGCTGTATCTCATGATCCGACAATAGGCAGACAGTTGAAATTTTCACAGAATGTGTATTAATTCTGTTGCCGCTATAAAACTACAAATAATAAAAATAAATTAGAAAGTTGGATCCTCTACTACGACGGTACGGAACCCTTAGTCTGACTCGCACATGTTTAGATATCCATGCCCATCACTATCGATGCACATCACTACTATATTTATGGCACTATGGAAGTAAAGTATAAACTTGACTAATTTGATGATTCTCCTTTTTGGTACCATTGGTATCCAGGTATACAACATTATTTTTAGTATATGCGAAACCTGAATATAGTTTGTTCAGAATAAGTAACTGAATCGATTCCAATAATTTTTAAACCATGTTATATTTTGTCCCAAAAATATTTCAAAAAGAGTACAAGGTGGACACCGAGCGACACTAAGTACCTATCGCAATTATTTAGGTACCTACTGCCAAATTACTATTATCAATGAGCTCAAGACGACGCTGGAGGCGCGCGCGGCTGCGCCGCGTTGTGACCGCGTTTTTGTGCGAACAACCAGATAACAGAATAAGCCTATAACTTTGTGATTTTTCAGTATAGAGTTTTGAAATTTTGAACGTAGGTTCTTTATATAAAAATACTAGACACGTGTTTCAGGTTTCGCTTATACTAATACTAATGTTGTATTCCGAGAAATTTTAATTTTTGTTTTCCCGCGGCAGAACAACTTGCCATAAGGAGTACTTTCGAAGTATATAGTAAAAGTAAAAAAATAAAGATAACTTTATTCTAAAAATAATGAAAAAAATATTCTCGAAAACGTGAGAAACGATAGTAACACTAGACGTAACTTGTAGGTACTACTCGAATCGCGCGATCCAGCCGGACAAAGATAACAGCGATGCATAAATGTTTAAAGCAAAATAAGCTCTCGCGCGTGGTGATACGACATAAACTAGTTTGCACGCAACAACACAAAACACAGCCGCGAAGCCGACAAAGTAAAGACGAATGTATAAACGTTTAAAGCAAAATAAGTTCTCGCATGTAGTGATACGGCATAAACTAGCCTGCGCGCAACAATCACAAACGAAACCGCGCGCCGGTTCGCGTATTATTGCGGCGGCGCACTTAGTTTTCCCGCGAATATCGTACGCGCAGCACGCGTTATCAGTGCAATCGATCGACATTACAGTTATTGCAACTTGGAATACGTTGATATGGTGCAACAGGTGGAACCTACCTGGAAATGTTACGCAACGTTGTCTCTGACTTATTGGACGACGTTCCGCTAGCGGCACCCGTGGAAAACCTGTGCTATCAGCATGATGGGTGCTCGGCTCATTATCACTGCGCCGTGCGAGACACCTGCACTCGGTGTTTCCCCAGCGCTGGATTGGACGCGGCGGGCCAGTGGCTTGGCCAGCAAGAAGCCCGGACCTAACTCCGTTAGACTTTTACTTGTGGTCCGAGCTCAAGCGCCTGGTGTATCGGGAGGAACACGAAATTCGCGACGTGTTAATAACGGCGATAGTGGACGCTTTCGATATCGTAAGAAGTGACAGTCACCTTATTAAAATTGAAAGAAAATCATTTAAAACGTGCTCGATTGTGTATTCAACGCAGTGGCTTGCACTTCGAACAATTACTCCGTTACCGGGAAGTGTAAATACCTACTCGTTCTTTTGTAAATAGTGAATATTTAAGAGTAGGTAGTTTAGTTAATTAAAATAATTGTAAATAAGTTGATTCAAATTTTAGAAATACGCCTCAAATACTTTGTTAGGTATCTAATTCAGAAAATTATTTTTCTATAATAAACTTGTTTTTGTTTAATTTCTTGTTCGGTAAATTGCAACTAAAAAGTATTTTTGACGGTCCTAAGCCCGTAAAATTATGAAGGAAATATCTGAACAACTTGTTGAGTAAAGCTTATTATTATAATGTTTCACTAACTCATAAGTTATCAGCTGATTGAAAAGCACGCGGGTCAACGGCCGCGCAGCTTTTCGGCGCCCGGCTTGCGTCGAGCGTAGGTATCGGGAAGTATTACTATTAGTTCGTGGTCGCTTTCGAGTTTTGTTTATCACAATGGTAAATCTGCCATTGTTTGTTTCTAATATTTTATTTGTTTATAAAACGATTGTATTACCGAGACAAAAACATTTCGCTGCAGAAAAACAACCATTAAAATTTCTCGGTGTATATTTGGTGCATGTTTAAATACTTATCTAAAAAAACTAATTTTGTATATTTTGTTTATTTGTATAGACAAATAAACAAAATATACAAAATTAGTTTTAGTATATGCGAAACCTGAAACACGTGTCTAGTATTTTTATGTAAAGAAACTATGTACAAAATTTCAAAACTGTTTCATGGAAAATCACAAAGTTATAAGCTTGTTCGTTACCTGATTGTCTCCACAAAAATGTGGTCACCACGCAGCGCGCGCCTCCGCGGTAGGTTCCTAAATGATTGCGATAGGTACCGGTGTCCAACTTATAACTTTTTGGGACGTTTAAAAATTATTGGAATCGATTTAGTTACTTATACTGAACAAACTATATTCAGGTTTCGCATATACTAAAAATAATGTTGTATACGGCACGTATAAGATAACAAAAACTCATTTTTTTTTTTCCTGTCTTTCTGTTTATTCCACTAATAAAAAATAATCTCCAAAACGGCTGGACAGATTTTGACGGCACTTTTACTGGCAGATAGTAAACGTAATAAGGTCTAGTTTAGGCTACATTTATTTTAAATTAGGGTTCCGTGCATAAAATAAAACCCTTGAAATTGTTAACAAAATCCGATTCAAAAAGGGAAGTACTAATATTTTTTATAATAATTTCACGTGAACGGTCACGAGCAACAACTAGTTTGGATATAAAAATATAAAACTAGCCCACCGGTATCGGACAGGAACAGGGTCCAAACAACCGGCGCGGTGGTCAGGGCTGAGTAATTTTATTATTATTAATTATTAATCTTATTTTCTGATCTTTGAACAAGCGTAGAATATCTATTTAAAAAATACCTACCTTTTTAATGCCAGCGCCAACGATGGACTTTTGTCGGGTACTGTTTAATCGTAGGTCATCAATAGACCGGACCGCACAAAAGTACGGGGGAGTCCGGGAATTTAGGCACGAGTTGTGCATCAACGGCTACGCACATAGCGGGTTTTACAGAGTGAGAACGTCTTATAAACGATGACGTGGCGGGCAAAAACGATAACACGCGTTAGGTCCGCAGTCCGCTGCAAGTTCTCTGCCGTAATTTGTTTAGTTCTACGTTTCCAGGATTTCGTCAGATTACGTGGTCGTTGCGTCGGTTCATTGGCGTGCGTGGTGGATTACGGCCGACTACCCCCCGCAGAGGAGATGCCTGTGTCGCTGTGCCCTAGCAGTGGGAACGGCTAGGCATAGGCTGATTGTGTTATATTTTAATATCTATCTATTTACTTAGGAAATCGATTATCCTGACTGACTAGATACCAACGCACTGTTTAAACTAGTGTAGGTAATCGGGCTAAAATTTGGCATACAGATAGCTATTATGACGTAGACATCCGCTAAGAACGGATTTTGGAAAATTTGACTGCTCAGCGGGTGAAATAGAGGTTGAAATTTTATATGAAAATCCGTCACCGGGCGGATCGTCATACAAAGTCAAAACATAGACATAAACATAGTCCTTTCTGCAATTCTCAATTCGAATCGCCGCAGAGCAGTGTCATCGAAATGAATTTATGTTAGTGCACGTAGCGTTTCAGCTTCATGCGTTATATTGTGCCACTGAATTTGTCAAGGCTGACTAATGCCTGCAAATTATGGGAGCCTCCGAGCTCCGGGCTGCAGTATTTAGTCTAGCCGGCCAGCTAGTCGTTTATGTAGCTAAAGAGACCGGCTTTAGCGCTCTCTAGTCTCTTGTTGATTTAACTTGGCGTGGGGTATATGTACCTACTTGAATAAACCGTCGTTCAAGGTTAATAACTCATTTTTTTAAGCGGGTACCTAGTCTAGATAGGTACCTACGTAGTATTACATAGATAGAATAGGATCAAATAAAACTACCCAGCTTCACAAATGCGAGGAGACGAAATAATATACCTAATTATAGACATCCAACCAAACCCTACATAGGTACCCCAAGGCCCAATATCTTTTGTTTCCACGTTTTATGCGTTATAGTTGTAGTCCTGCATCAACCTGGGGTTGTCCTTGTGTTCACCTTCACTTGCATAAATACAGGAATAATATTGACGGTTGGTGCCCTGAGTTGGTCTACCTTCTACTTGTACTGCTTACCACGGGTATGTATCCTCTGTACTTAGGTATGGACTCCTACTCTGGGGGAACTCCACAAATGTAAGTGAAGCATTTATTGTTCAAAAAAAATGCCTAAGAGCAATTTGTGGTATCAGCCCATTAACATCCTGTAGACCACTGTTTAAAAAATTAATACTATTAACCTTAACAGGTCTTTTCATAATGCAGGCTGGTATATTTGTGAAGGAACACTCTAAATTTTTTATAGCATGTGACCTGCATTCGAAATACACTCGTCGAGACCCCACAAGATTGCGAATACCTTCACATCAAAGCAACATTATGTCAACAAAATATGTTTTTACACAAATAAATTATTCTTATTCTTATTCTTCCTCGCAGAGCTGATGTTAAAAGGAGTGACTTAGGCTACTTTTATTTTAGAAAACGATATACGCATGCGTGAAAAAAAAATTAAATCCCTTGAAATTGTTGTTGACATTGTTCACAAAATCCGATTCAAATAGGGAAGTAATATTTTTATAATAATAGGTATTTACCTATGTAATTGGAGATTTAATAACCAACATTTTCAGATTTAATTATTTGTGGATTGGCGCAATTCGAAATTCAAATAAATTTTATTCGAAAGCCGTGTTCTTTTAATTTCAAATTCAGTCATTTGTTTTTAGATACTTTTTAGTTTTTGTGAAATTGTGGTAGTTTTTGGCGCCATGGATAAACTGAAAATTCGTACATTTTTCGAATATGAGTTCCTACGTGGACATACCGCTGCGCAAACGACACGAAACATTAACGACGTGTACGGGACTAACACTGCTTGCATAAACACGGTCCATTATTAGTTCAATCGTTTTAAATCTGGAAATTTTGAGTTGAAGAATGAGCCTCGCGGTCGGCCGGTAACCAACGACTGCCAACGACAACGACGAATTGAAGGCGGTAGTGGAAACGGATCCAACTCAATCTACGGCTGAGCTTGCTGCGGGCCTTGGAGTTAGTGTCAAAACGACATTGAAGCACTTGCGTGAAATCGGAAAGATAAAAAAACTCGATAAGATAAAATAAAAAAAAAATACAAAAATTTTTGTTTTTAAAATTTTCATACAAATCTCCAATTTCAAGGTAAAGACCTAATAGTTTCACGCGGACGAAGGTATATTTAAATGTTTTTTGATGTAAGTAGGTAGGTACTATATTCGTAGTTATCGTTATCGTGGTCCGTGATCCTTTTCAACTGGAGTGGAGATTGCATCGCAGTTTCAGCATCTTGGTTTAGTTGAGTTGAGCAACACAATTACTGACAAATGCTTGAACTGACTGACTGGCAGTTCCATTCAAATCTGAGTGGTTCTTTCCTCAAAACGACTGAATTGACCATGCTCTGACCACGTTAATGTTTGGACTTTAAAAGAAACTAGCCAAAACATCGAAACGAAGTCAGAAGAGTTGGTTTTGGTGTTTCTTTTCAAAATACCTACATGGATAAGAAACACCGACCTTATCTAAACTACTGTTTAGATAAGGTCGAACTAATGTTTAAAAAAAAATGAAGAATAAACATCTTTAAAATGTATGCATTCATAAGCCTTGTATGCTAATGATACATTTTAACGATGTTTTGTTCAATGATTCTAGACAGTTCTGAGTAATTCTGACTAAGAACTTGATCGGTAGCACTGACACTCCAACACCGAACTGATTTCAAATGAAAACAATAATAAATAATACATTAAACCAGTTATCTATCAACACTGCTGGCCGGATGAGGCAAGTAAGCGATACATTGGATAAATTCAGAGTCTGATACCACTAGCGCAATGTATTATGGATAAGAAGTGAGCTCTTAAAAGATTTATTGGGCGTGGAACAAAAGTGGTACTTTGATCGTACCTATATTTTGGTGGGAAGCCGTTACACATTGTTTTTTTTTTTTAGAAATTGATCAATATAACACATTATTACGTGCACATGAGTTCACGCGAACATGAATTCGAAGTCGCCGTAGGTACCTACTACCGCGCTCACTGAAGGTCGACCACTTTTCACCCTTCGTGCCCTGAGGAATAAGGTTGAAAAGTGGTCGCCCGTGTGTAACCGGGTAGGTAAACGTTGGGTCCCTTTTTTTACGTCTTATAACACAAAACCTATCAGTCAGATTTAAGGCTCGACCGAGATGGGTTTTTCGTTCTCGGCCGAGACCGAGACCGAGACCGAGAATAAAATAATATCTCGGCCGAGACCGAGAGCCGAGAACGAGAATAGAAAAAGCGTGAATTTTTTTTTTTATACTGTTTGCTTTTTAATACACTACTAATTGTTTAACAAAATTAATTGTTTTAATAATCAAAGTTAAATAACATTATATTATAACATAAAAAAAGCAATTTTTCGGCATTTTCGCCCTTCAAAGAATGTCGTCTCTCGTCATACAATTGTCCAGCTTTGCTAAAAAGTTGTTCACTTGCTACGCTAGTAGGCGGCGCAGATAAAAACTTATTTGCTGCGGGCTTAAGCACCTTATAAGGCGACGAAAACCAATACTCAAAAATATTAGCATTTCTTTGCAGTCTTGGCTCTCTAAGAAAGCTTTCTAGCGCTATTTCGATCACAGAGCTTGAACTGTATTCGTCATTGGTCATTGGCTCGTCTTCCAACTCTATCGAATCATGAGCTGCCCATAAGTTGGATTGACTTGTTGCAGCCATGTTTGACGAGTTAGTTGAAGATGCCCATGTCGTCTCACGAGAATCTGATCCTACATTTTCATTGAGAGTGAGATGAGAGTCTCGATAATATGAAGTTTGGCTGAGTTCACTTCGCTTTCAGTTAGATATTTAGTTTTAAACCGTGGATCGATCAGTGTTGCAGTAACTAGTGGCAAACAACTTTTAACAAATGAAAACCGCTGATTACGTGCATCCAGTAGCTTGCTCTTCATCGTCTCTGCGTGATTTCCAATTTCATTATCATCTTCCAGTTCCTGGTCATTAAAGGACTGAATGTTTTGTGTTGGCGCCAATTTTCCATTCAACATTGCCACCAACGGTATTACCACTGAAACACAGGACGAGTCGGAAGAGATATCCAACGTGGCTTGGTAAAAGCATTGCAAAACGTTCACTATATCTTTCATGAAATTCCATTCATCACTGTTAATTTCTAGTATCCTTTTTCAATACGGTATAGGTTCAAAGCATTTTTTTGCTCAAGCAGTCGTTCCATCATTAAGTAGGTACTATTCCACCGAGTTTCGACATCTTGAAAAAGCGCATGCTCCGGTAAATTTAAGGTTTTTTGAAAGGTACTTAAATGTCTTCGAGCTTGTTCACTCCTGTGAAAATGGCCGACTACTTTATGACATTTTTTTATCAGCGTTTCAACTTCTGCAACCGAAAAAATGGCATCATGGATCGTCAACTGCAGAGTATGAGCAACACAACCCAACGATGTGAATTCAGCTACTCGAGTGGCGCGGACCATGTTGCGAGCGTTGTCTCGTACAGCCAAGTGAACTTTTTTTGCAATGTTATAAGTTTCGGCAATTTCTTTGAGTTTTTCTGCTATATAATCGCCAGTGTGGTCGTCTTCCAGAACAGTCGCAGCCAGCACCACTTTAAGGCGCTGTTCTTTCCGAACGAAATGGGCAGTAAAACTCAGCAGCGAACAAGTTTTTGTAGGATTTGAGTATTTGACCATATATCAGTAGTAAAACTTATCCAATCAGCTTTCATTAACAGAGATACCACTTTGGCTTGAACCTTTTCATATGTTTCAGGCATTAACTGACTGCGAAAGTATTTTTCGGACTTCAATTTGTATCGTTTTGGCCCAGATGGATCAGCGAAATTCAAACGTTTAAATCCTTCACCTGACACTGTAGTATAAGGTTGCATGTCCACAATTATGTAATCCATAATTGCTTTATCAATTCGTTTGACAATCTGATGATCATCAGGCCATTTTGCTGAAGGTGGATGAGATATTAATTGTTCTATAGTAGGTTGATGCTTTTTATCATTATTATCAATATTAAGGCGCACGGGCTTTGAAATAGCCGGTTTCAAACTATTTTCGTGAGCAATTTCAGCCAGTTTATTCTCATAGTGTTCATATTCAGATGAATGATATTTCGACAGGTGCAGTTTCAAACCTTTGATAGTCTGATGTTTGGGCTGAGGACTGCCTAATGACACCGTTTTACTACACGACTTACAAGTAGCCTTTGATGGATGTAATACAATATTTTTTTCATAATATTCCCAAATAGGATTTACTTTAGGCATATTTAGTTTTCATCTGCAACAATACAATATTATACCTTCTTAGTAAACATAAACATTAAACACATTAAATCGAAACAAAACTGAAAAAATAGCACCTGATAAGATTGTTGTTTAAAAAACAAATAAGTCGTTAACTTAGATCAAAACCAATTTTCGATTAATTTTACTAAGAAACGGTACCTAACCTACGTATCGTATTTGATTTTAGCAAAAAGCTTTGCAAGTGCTATAGGTACCTATTGACAAACAAACCATGTGTTTAGTTATTTTTAATTGTAGGTATTTTATTAATTATAAACCTTACGTATTTTCAGCAAAAAACATACGCATAACGTCACAAAACCCTATCAATCTGTAATATATATTTAATTTACTTATATTTATAAAAACAACTTACCCGCTTTATATTCCACCGCAAAACTATAAGTAATGATCTTGCTTTCACCAAACCAGTGTAATTAATCAATTTACAAGTATCAACAACAAGTAATCACAGCAAGTAGCAACACAACACTTAAAAGAACTTATTTTAATTTACTGTGTTAAAACAAACTTCCACTCATTACTATTGTAAACATAAACAATTACAAATACTGCTCGAATGGGGCGAAAGCGGCCGGCCGCAGTTCGCCAGCCGGGACTTCAACCAATCACAATTCAGCTCTCTCACGCACTTACACCAATCGACTACGCGCTGCGGCGCGTTGCCACGCGCGGTAAAATTTGAATGCCGATCCGAACAATGTTACAATCTCGGTCATGACCGAGAATCTCGGCTATAATTAGCCGAGAACCGAGACAAGTTTCTCGGTTGGATTTGTAGCCGAGAATGCCGAGACCGAGACCGAGACCGAGATCTCGGTCGAGCCTTAGTCAGATTACCTAAGAATTCATTTTATTTAATCAGCGTTTGACCTCCAATAATAGAGAACAGTGTAAATATTTTTTTTTAAGAGGATTACACGAGCTAAGTGACCTTGAGTGACGCACGCACACATTTACACAATAGACGTGAACGCCATCTAACGACGACGCCTATAACAATTAACTCTCAAGACTCTCGAGATTACGCCCGAGTTTCTAATAGATGGCGCGCAAATAAGACCAGACAAATAAAAATGAATATTAAAAATGAATTGCAATTAAAACACTGAATTTGAGGTTGTAACCGTTATAAGTGTAAAAAAGACTCTTGGAAAGTATCCAAATACTTTTTTTACATCTAAAACTAAATATTCGGTGTTACGATAATTATTGCATTTCATAATTAATACTTTAGTTCACTAGTAATAGCCATATTTCTTATTTCCATTCAGTAATATTGTCAAATTGACGCACGGGACCGATCAATGTGGCGACGCTTTTGGAGGCCTGTGTCCAGCAGTGGACGTCTTTCGGCTGAAATGATGATGATGATGATGGTGGAACGCGTTGGAGGTCGGACGTGTGCCAATTTTTCGAACCCGCCACCCCACCCCCGCTATGTTTTGTTACGAACTGAGCCAAAAATAGTTTGTAAAATTAATACTAAGTAAACACCGAGCCTAGTTTTATTTGAAATGTCATTTGTTCACAAAAGTACAGTACCTAAAAGGGAACATAGTCAGAAGGTTTAAGATAAGAGTTACGCAATAGAAAGAGAGGCAGGTTCCAGGAGAATATAACTGTAGGTAATTAGCGCTGTGTGGCCTGAATTGAACTTTATTGTGTCCTAGCAAAAGTCGCTATTTATGATTTCGCAATATTATTTATAATTTTCACAGTAGGTACTTTCACAGACTGTAGCTTCATTTTGTTATCTTTTTTCGACAATTCAAAACTGCCTGTAACTGGCTTACTAAAATCAAAACATTTATTCCAATATTTTTTTTTTGTGAGGAGTTTTAAAAAAAAGTTTTGTAGGGAGCCCGGTAAGCCGAAGATTATCGAGTTCGACATGGGCAGAAAAAAAAAGTATGTAGGGGAGAACGATATAGAATGAGTAATGGTCGATATCGTATTTGGTACGCACGACGGCCGATCAAGCTGAACAAAACCAGTTTATGAGGATCTCTCATTGCATAGAAAATCTATACAAAGCGAGGGTAATTTATACTTGAAATGTACAGCTTCATGTGCCGCCGTGTGTGTACCTACTAGTTTTTTTTTTATTTTGTTGACTTCTTTACATATTTAAGATAAAATCACTTTAATATTTTTTATTTTACTTAGCACAACCGAAAAAAAAAAGTAAGGCATAAGCCTTACTTTTTTTTTTTCGGTTTTTTCGTCATGGGTGTCATTTGTATGGTTTTCGGGGTCGCTGATAACGAAAATGAGGTCAAAATGAAAATTCGATAGCACCAACAAGTTTTTTTTTTAGTGTTTAAGTTCAAAATTAACAAAGAAACAAATTTTTTTTTTGTCACCATGAAAATGACACCCATGACGACAAAACTACAAATGTTTATTGGCGCCATCTTGAATTTTAATTTTGATCTCATTTTCGTTATCAGCGACCCCGAAAACCATGACAATGACACCCATGACGAAAAATCGAAAATTTTCGTCGGCGCCATCTTGGATTTTAATTTTGACCTCATTTTCGTTATCAGCGACCCCGAAAAGCACGAAAATGACATCCATGACGACAAAACTGAAAATATTCATTGGCGCCATCTTGAATTTAAATTTTGACCCCATTTTCGTTATCAGCGACCCCGAAAACCATGAAAATGACACCCATGACGAAAATACCGAAAATTATCCTCGGCGCTATTTTGGATTTTCATTTTGACCTCATTTTCGTTATCAACGACCCCAAAAAGCACGAAAATGGCACCCATGACGACAAAACTGAAAATTTTCATTGTCGCCATCTTGAATTTAAATTTTGACCTCATTTTCGTTATCAGCGACCCCGAAAACCATGAAAATGACAACAAAACCGAAAAAAAAGTAAAGCTAAAAATTTTTAAAACGGAATGGCGCGTGGTTTGTAGTTTTAAATCATACCCGTATTCATGGTCTTAGTGTCAGTCAGATTTTATATTTACCTTATTTACAAAAATAAATAAGTATACCTACTTATTTTTAATTATACTTTGGTTATTCTAGTCACAGAATACAAAATAGTACAAGTATGTACACACGGCGATACACCAAGCTATAAATTTCCAGTATAACATATTTTTTTTTTTTTTTTTCAAATTAAATCATTTATTTCTTTGCAAACATTGGTATTAAGGGCATAGATGTTCTTTTATAATGAGGTTCTCCACATTTTGCCGTCACATGGGCATGCAAATAATTTGTTCACAAATATAAATTTAAAATAAGTGGCATGTCATTGGAATTGTATACAATAAAAGAAAATAAAAATAAAAAATGTCGATATGGTCAAAGCACAGATAATATAATACTACGTACAGATACCCAATCCCATACAAAGAAATGTTACCTCCCTAAAACTGGCAATCGGACCGGCTATTTTTTGTCCTCCATTTTTTCAACAGATGGTAGCACCAACGTCTCACTGATTACCAGAGGCAGTAGTTTTACAACGCCATCTAGGAGTAGGCCTAGTTTCAAGGTGGCATCGATACTAAGTGGCATCGATACTACTAGATGGCGCATAGATTCTCTACATCGCACCGTGCGTTCAAGGACAAATAGATAATAACAATACAACAAAAAATATCTCTAGTTGGCGAAACGGTTTCATTTGTGTGAGTGAGCTAACAAACATCTCTTTGCGGCGAATGCGTCTTCTTTTGTTTTTGTTGAATATTTCAATACTTTTAGAGTGTTTACTAGGTACTTACGGCATTTCGTATAAACTTTCAAGTTCTTTTTTTTCGAAATGATTGAACCGATTTCAATGAAACTTTATACACTTAAGCAATATACATAGTTCTAAAAAATTATCAGAGAACATTTTCGAAAAATGGTATTACAGCTAAATTAGGACGATTTTAGATTCATAGAAACAGAAATTTCCAATTATCTCTTTTTTTAAAATGCCATAAGTCGTTAACGTTCTTAGAGCCAAACCACACGGCACGGTGCGGCGCCGTACCGCAAGCCATTTCGCCGCACTGACAAACACACGGGAAGTGCGACATCGCAGCGGCGATGAAAAAACTATTGGCTTGCCCTATGTACTAGTCTGTAATAACAATGGATCGCAAACAACTGTGCGGTGCCACGCCGGCGCCGCTCTGTTTATCAATTCCCGTCTCGTCTCGATTCAGGCACGCGCGCGGTGCGGTGCCGGAGAGCACCGCAACACATTGTTGTATGTAGAAAACCGGAGCGGCAACGCTCGGGCGCCGCGCCGGAGCTGCACCGCGCCCTGTGGTTTGGCTGGAGAAAACGCCCGCGTTTTTTTTTTTTTTACCATTTTGCAATGTGCAGGTCAGTGTCAGGCTGGATGTTGAACAAAATATGATGCGCGACCGTAACACGTATGTATTTACAGTATTATAATAATTAAAATGACGATTTTAATTATTATAATACTGTAAATACATACAATCCCATTGAATAACTATTTCATGAAAAAGTCTTTCAATGGTATTAAATGAACTTAGAGGGTTGTATTGATGATTTTGATTATTACAATTCTGTAACTACATACATGTTACAGCCGCGAATCATATTTTAATCAACATACAACCTGACACCGACCTGCAAATTACAAAAAACGTAAGAAAATTTACTTACGTTAGATACTCCGAACCGCCATAAAGTTTGCAGATCATCACTTGCAGCTCATTATAGGTACTCAAATCAATCAAATCTAGGTATACAATTGCTTTTAATTTAATGTAGTTACTGCGGCAAGGAAATGATATGAAAAGGTAGGTACTAGGAGTAGGAGGATGAAAGATGGAAGTAGGTACTAAGTACCAACTTACATAAATAACAAAAAACAAACGGAATAATTTTATAAAAATATTTTAATACTTCAATCAAATACCTAACTGCTTTTGTAGTTTAATTTTTGTCTTTTAGTTTGTTTTAATTGCATAACTGTTAGGTTTTAACAAAAGAAACGCGAAGTCATTTGAAGTAAAAACTAAAATTATCCTTTTCAAGGCATTGGTACGTTGTCATCTAGTGTATGCCAGTATAGCATGGAATCCTATGTATGCTGTACATTCGCAGCGCCTCAGGAACATCCAGCGAGCGTTTACGAGACATAATTGCATACATGTCCACAGGAATATCCCACCGATGTCCATACGAAGAACGTTTGACTTTCTTTAAACTTGAGTCGTTTCGAAACCGTCGACAGTGCGACGGTTTCGAAGCGACTCAACTCATGACTTAGTTTCTCTCCATAAGGTTGTCAATAGTCAAATTGAATGCGAACAGTTGCTAGAACGTGTAATGTTGCCAGTCCCAAACAATCGTCCTAGACAGCCAATTTCTAAACTTTTTCAAACGCAAACCAACTCACCAGTATCAAGAATGTGCATTCAATACTACGAACTCAACTGTAAATTACCTGACTTGGATGTGTTCTTTGGTTCCCTACTGAAGTTCAAGCCTGTTGCGCTCTCATATGAACCTACATTTAAATGGCTAAAATTAGTTTCTTATCAGTTTTATTTGGATTTTTTTTATTTTGGTTTGTGTTTATTAGTGTAAGTCAGTTTTTTGATCTCTTCTTTAGTTTAAGGCAAAGATGTTTTGTTTTCTATTTTATGTTACATTTTATTTCTTTAACTTTACAATAAAATAGCTATATTGTACTTAAGAGAATGTTGTGTACACCTGTAATTGGTACCTACATAAGAACCCTAACCTGTATATTTCTATTGTTAAATGTAAAATGTATGTACTGTAGGTGTATCTATTTTAAATAAATAAATAACTAAAAATTTTTGAAGCATTACTTTTGAAGTGATGTTTTCCTAAATTTATTATGTTACTAGCGACCCGCCCCGGCTTCGCACGGGTGCAGTATATATGTATATATAAACCTTCCACTTGAATCACTCTATCTATTAATGAAAACCACATCAAAATCCGTTGCGTAGTTTTAAAGATCTAAGCATACACAGGGACAGACAGACAGCGGGAAGTGAGTTTGTTTTATACTATGTAGTAATTAGTTTTACTACAGGTTAGGTTTTTTTACAGTTTGTTATATTTGATTTTTTCTTTTTTGATCAACCTGGAAGACATTTGAAGGGTCATTTTTAATTTCTTGCACTTTGGAGTGTTCGTTGATTTCCTTTTCTTTTATGTGTCAAAACATAAAAGTGCACTAGATGCAGTTGGTTCTTCAACATTTGGACTGTTACAAGTCAGTTGTGTCTTATACACTTTGGTTGCGAGTCAAAATTTTCAGTACAGGTGAAGTTTCTTGAGCTAAAAAAACAGATATAAAGGTAACGTAAGCTCTATGTTACAAACTATTGACGACCTGTAAGAACAGTTCTTGTCATTCTTAAAAACTTACACACAGAATTCCCATAAATGAGGGTACAATAAAATTGTGATTATTTAAAAAAATACCTTGTGATGTTGATGGACATGGTGAATGCAGTGTCATGACCGAGCATTGCACATCGTTGTGGTTTTGAGGCACTGCCATTTTTGATAATTTTTTCCTTTTGCCAGTTTTAGTCTGAATGAACTTATCACCGCAGTTCCTGATGATTAAGGTGAGCTACCGTCATGTTTCCTAAAATCACAAACAATATGTTATTGACTAATATATGGCCACATTTTAGATGTATATTGTTGAGCTATTAGTTTTCAGTTAGTTCTCAACATTTATAAAAACAATTTGGAGTAACCATTGGCTATAGACGTTAGTAGTAAGTACATATTTTATTTTATGGAGTCTTTATCACACAATACTTATCAATGTTACATTATAATTATTTGATCATACTATGTACTCCTAAATTAATTAGTTTCTGTAATGAGTAGTTAAAACTGAAAATCAGTGTATGTGCGAGTTCAGGAGACGTTTAACACCAGTTAAATTTGATGTATTTCGTCATTAATTTGATTTTTATTTTTAGTATCTCAAAAGTGACTACATAATATTTTAGCCGTAAATACACTTACCACAATCGCTCAACCAAACTGCCAAACGACTTGCATGTCCAGTTGAAATCCGACACATTGAGAAATCTTTCGATGACTGTTCGCTTAAATATGAGCACTTGATAGGAGCCATATTGAGTGTACTTTCTAAAATCAAAATCCAAAGTTTTTACTAGCATAAGTCGTCGTAGGTGCAAGATTCGTTGTTGTACAGTATCCAGGGTCCAGGTCAAGACATAGGGAGGTGTCTTTTCTAAAATCCATAGTTCGAACCGAGGTCGGTGAGAAGAAAACAAAAACGCATTCAAAGCTGGGTACTGGGAGTCAGACATGACCAAAACAGAATTGACATTGACATTGACAGACAGAGTAACTACCTACTTTGAAAACGTTTCGTGCAATGCTAGTTCCGGTTTTAGTTACATGAAAAAATATATAATTATTTACCATAAACATGTTTGAAATATTTCTTACATTTCTGTGAACAATAATAGATTTAAAAAAAAATACTGAATTTCCTTTATTAGAATTAACTAAACGTATTTAACAACGATTGTGGTTACATTGTATGTGACGCTTTGAGTAAAACGCCATCTATTGCAAAGAGCTATAGACAAAATGGATAACAGATAGCTCCTTTAACTAACTATGAGTTCGAATGAATTAGAAAAGTCTTCAGTTATTTTTTTTGTCGAAATTACGTGATTTGTGAGTATAAATAGATAAATCAGCATTAAACAAGGAAGTTTTGATTTTTACTAATCTTACTTCAGCCAAAATCTGCCGTTTAACTCATTTTAGTGGTTGTTAATTTCATAACTGTTACCAATGCTGCCATCTATGATATTTTTTCAAGACTAATTATAATGTGTTCGAGATGGGACCCCATGGTCAAAGTAATAAAAAAAATTAAAATATTATCAATAATGTCAAACAGAATAGTATTATGCCAACTTGAATAACAATATGTCGATTAGAGTAAAAGTAGGTATATATTATAAATCGGTCAATAACAATAGGTATATATCAATCAGTCAGTGAATCATCATTTAGAAAGTCGTCAATTGAGTAATAGCTTTTCATAATTAAAATTTCCTTTAGCGCCCTTTTAAATTTTAATACAGTCATGTTTTTTATAACATTGGGTAATCTATTATAATTATATGCGTGGGGCGATACCAAATAAACTTTTTTTCATTAGTGCAGTTTTACATTTCACTTGACATAATTTATTGACGTATTGAGTCCGTATTGGATTTTTCCTGGCATGCAACATGGCCTCGCTCTGTATACATTTCCCGTATAAAGAGATATCAGCATAAACTGGCAATGCGGCCGGCGCGGCTAGTCCAGAAGACGGACCCGCCGCGTACTTGTAGCTTCATACATATACTGCGGAGTGCGCCTGGCCTGTTATAGCTTAGAAAAGTTGTAGGTACATACGCATTGACAATAACTTCGGTGTCGACATTTTCAACTTTCTCCAGAAAAAAATAATTACATTTCAAATGTTTTATTTAGTTACTTATTATTGAATATTTAATTTTATACTAATATACTCCGTAGTATTTCAGATCATAAAGCAAAAAGAAAATACAGCATCATATTCCTAGAATCGAACCCGGATACCCTGGATTGCAAATCCGTACCTCTTCCAAATACACTATTGTAACAGTTACGCTACTGGTCGAAATAACTGACCATATGCGAACTGACATCCGTCCGTCAAACGTCCAGAAGGACTTTTTCAAAATTCATAGTTTTATATTGTTATAAAAATAAATATTTAGTAATAATAAAATGTTCTTACGTTTTATTATTACTAAATATAGTTCATATGTTGTAACGGGTTTCACTTTATTTCCCATATTTACAAATGACAAGAAGTACCTTATTTATTGCGCTATTTTAAGTTAAAATATTTTATATTTACACGAAACTACAATATTTACGGAAAGAGGACATAAAACAATGAATTTATGAATAAAATTATACAAACAGTAAATAATCTTGGCGTAATAATGCGGCGAAGAATGCGGCAAAACGAGCGACACGTCCATATAGCATCAGGCCTCGGCCGGCAGTCTCGGTACACAGGCGTTTACGCACACATGCGCACGCATTTTGCTCAGAGATATGAATATGCGATTTACAAAAAATCTATAGATTGGATTAAAAAACTAAAACAGTATCACGTTAGTATGTTGCGTGAAAAATAATTTGTCAAAAAATCAGATTGATTGCATGTATATTAGTATGGTTTTTACTCGTGAACAGAAATGTTTGGAGGCATCTTTGTGATTTTTTTCTATCGTATCAAATTTGTAGTATTATGTTTTCAAAACACTATCGTACTAGCATATATCCTGAAGAATATCATATATTTTTCTGTTTTTCTTTGCTGCAGGGGATCATATACTTTAAGGCTTTGTAAAACATGCTTTTAGCTCGTGTAGTCGCCTTAAAGAATAGAATTGACCCTCTCTGTCCACCTGGTGGTGAACAATGAACTACCCCCTGGTTAATAATGAGTGTCGGGGTTTTTATGGCTATTTATATTACATTTTCATAATAGAATACCTATCTATTATTTATCCTAGCAGAACCATGACCCACAACTGCGCATAAGTTTTACATAATTATGGAATTGCGACTGCTGTGTAAGTACACAGTGAATCAGATCGTCTGTTGACCATACATATTTATTACAGCGTACTAACAAGGTCAAAGTGTGATAATACAATTTTTCCATTACATACCGAGTTTCTTTCGTGCGGTCCCGCCTGTCATTTGTAGATTTTTGACATTCGTTACAGGTAGTCAGTGGCCCGAAAGTCTGACAACCAGTCTTACCAATGGATATCGTACTACCCAGTACTAACTGGGTTATTGGGGTCAGAAAAGGCAGTCGCCGCTCCATGTAAAATAGTGGTATTTTAGCTGCATCCGGTTACACTGGAAGCTGATCCCAACATAGTTGGGAAAAGGCTAGGCAGATGAAACGGGCGCGATACCCATTGTACCCAACTGACCCACCGTTTACCCAGTTCAGTCTATCTACGGCTTATTGCTTGAAATGTTTGTTTAGCTGTCAACAAGTATCGACTAGAGATGCCGCGAATACTCGCTATTATTCGATATTACTCGACATTTTTTGATATTGGCGAATAGTTGTCTAAATAAAAATAACTTTTAATGAACAGAAAAACTAAAGGTAGGCTTACAAATAATTAATCTTTAAAAATAAAACACTCTTGGTAGGAATTATTATTTCCTTTATTTATTTCTGTACAAATCAATCAATTATATTTTTAAACATTCCTTACAAAAAAAAACATTTAAAAAAAAAAAAAAATTGTAGCCCACCGGTACCGGGAACAGGGTCCAAGCTACCAGCGGTCAGGGCTCCAGAGAGACGAACCTCCTAACAATACGAGCCGTGTCCAGGAGTACCGCTTTCTGAATCAAGCCCTTGATCCAGCTGCCTAACGAGAGCCTCCTCAGGTATTGGTCGAGGCTCTTGGCAATTAAACCATGGGGTGATACAACTATCGGCACAATGATCGCTGAGTCCACATCCCACATGTCGACAACCTCGCGATCCAAGTCAAGATACTTGATTTGCTTATTTTTCTCGGCTTTCACGAGGTTCTCATCATGTGGGACCGTTATGTCAACTATCATTGCGCGCCGCTCTGATCAATCCACCACCACTATATCAGGCTTATTGGCTACAATAGTCCTGTCAGTGATGATGGATCGATCCCAGTACAATGTGATACTGCCATTTTCGAGAACTGGGTCGAGCACATACTTATAGTACGGCACTTCCGATTCCACAAGGTTGTATTTTAGAGCAAGTTGCTGATGGATAATCCTGGCCACAAGGTTGTGTTTATGCAAGTACTCTCCGTTAGCCAGACGAAAACACCCGGAGATAATGTGACGGATTGATTCGCCTGGACGGTGGCATGCCCGACATACCTATGTCAAGCGTACCGTCTTTCACAATAAATCTCCGGTAGTTATTCGTCATCATAACTTCATCCATAATTGCACAGACAAAACCTTCGGTTTCTCCGAAGAGGTCCCCGGAACGTAGCCAGGCTACGGACGCTGATAGGTCTACATCAGGCCCATGCAGGGCCCGGAAAAAGCCTCCGTGAAGCTCCTTACTCTGCCATACCTCCATGCGGTCGTTAGTGTCAAGCACTACAGGTTTGCGCCAGTTCTCTTTAGCCAAGGAGAGCGGGGTGAGCCCCTTGTCCACCGCGACCACATCTCGATGCATCCCCACGTCGGCTTCAAGGAAATATTGTAGGAATTATTATCATTAATATAAAAAGTTAACTAAAAATCAGTCATGTTGAAGTTAATTAGTTAGGCTTTTTAATTAATAATTTAATATTTAAAGTCCAACAGGGGCAGATTGTGGTTCAGAAAAATTAGTTTTTCTGATGGTGATGAACAATCGAAATCGATTGGGCGGGAAATCCCCTACAGTATTAAACGCTGGGTTATACAAAATTAGTTATTCCCCGTAAAATAGATTACGTATGTAAGTACAGACGCCAGCACATCAAGCTACTACAATCTGTCAAATTTCTTTAATAGATTTTCAACTTTATCCGTAAAGCATTAGGTTGGGAAAATTTGTCAGTTTCGGGTAGGTAGCTGGTTTAGATTACAGCAATGACATGGAGAGACTACTAATTATTGTGTAATATTAGGTAATATTTGAGTTTAAAAAAACTATACCTACTATTATTTGATAATAAATAAACAATATTTTATAGTCCCTTTTTTTTTTTTTTTTTTTTTTGGATGGGAAATCATCAAATGACCCCCCCCACTCTGGGCGGAGCGGAAGGGAGTGTCAGACTTGTACTGACTAAAACCCATCCATGTTCCTTCTTTGCCCTTTGTGTTCCAGGGCCACGGTGTCTCTTTCGAACAGTCCCGCAGCTCTGGCAGGCATCGGCCCATGCGGACCCCTACTCGGTTGCTGACATCTCTTTGAGGCGCGCGTGGAACACGAACGCGCCGTCGACACGGCCTGTCGTCATAAGACGGCCGGACGGCGAGCTAGCCCATAACTCGCCGTCCACAGGCCCGCGCCTACGGTGGCCGGGAGCCACCACGTGACCCCCGACGCCCAGGGCGTCTCCCGCGGCGGCTGGGACGTGAGGTTCTTTCCCTCACACGTCCCGCCACCTCCTTCACTAGCATGACTGCTTCACAGAAGGTGGTGACGGCTTCCCATTCCCTCTCGCTCCGGACCATGGCTTGAACCAGGGTCGGACGCGAGAGATCGCCGCCGCCAATCGCCGCTACAAGGACACGGCGGTGCTCCGCCCAAGCGGGGCAGACCTCTACGGTGTGCTCCACCGTGTCCTCCGGACGATCCTCGCAGTGGAAACACCCGGGCGTTTCCTCCCGCCCGATTCGGTGCAGGAACCTCCCGAAACAACCGTGTCCGGTGAGGATCTGCGTCAGGCGGTAGGTGAGGGCGCCGTGGCGCCTCTCTAACCACTCCTCAAAGAGGGGACTTATCGCCACAATGGTAGCGTGCCCTGCACGGGGTTGCATTAGTCGCTCTCTCCATGTCGCCATGAGATCACGCCGGAGGTCTGTCCGCTGAGCGGCAATTTGCCGCGGCAGCGGAGTCTCCCCCCGACGTAGTGCCTCCGCGCGCCATTCATGCAGGCGCGCGAGGACTATCGCCTCCAGATCCCATGGCGGCAATCCGGCAAGGAGGCTAGCCGCCTCGCCGGAGATCGTGCGGTACCCCCGGATTAGCCTTATGGCTATCACCTTTTGGGGCGCGTTCAGGTAGTGGGCGGCTTGCCGCCTCAAAGAACGCGCCCACACCGGGGCCCCGTAAAGGGCCATGGACCGCACGACCCCCGCGTATAGCCTCCGGCAGGAGGCGTTTGGACCCCTCAGGTTGGGCAAGAGCCGCTTGAAGGCAGCCCCTGTCCGTTCCAGTTTGGGAGCCAAACGTCGGAAGTGCTCCACGAATTTCCACCGGCTGTCGAGGACGAGTCCTAGGTACTTCAACGTCGACCCGACGCCGATGGAAACCCCTCCTGCCGTCAGTAGGGATCCCGACGGTGGCGCATTCCGAGGCCCATGAAAACACATGGCCTCGGACTTGTGCAATGCCACCTCGAGACCCAACTGCCGGATCCTATCCACGACTATCGCAACCCCGCGTGTCATGTTTTCGGCCGCCGCCTCGTGCGACCTCCCTTGTGCCAGTACCAGCGTGTCGTCAGCGTAGCAAACTACGCTGACGCCGGTAGGGAGGTCGGCGCGCAGCACCCAGTCGTAACCGATGTTCCACAGGGCCGGTCCTAGAACCGATCCCTGTGGAACACCGCACAAGCAATGGTCCTGCCTCGGAACATGGCCTAATCCAATATTGAAATTTTAAGTATCTACTCACTTTTTTCCTCAAAATGTAGGTAGGTATGTACTATGTAGTCATAATATTATATTGCATATCTTCCATCATAGCCTGAATGCTCGCAGGTCCTGAGGGTCGGCGGTTCCTACGAGAGGCGCTCGATCTTGTTAACAGCGACACGCAATTATGTCCAATCTAACTGTCTTGTTCACCTGCACTAGCACTTAACGTCTCGGGTGTATAGGTAGCAGCCGCGGCAGGTAGCTAACCTATGTTTATTGGGGGATTAGCTGATTGCTTGATTTCTATACGTAGAACTGGTTGGACTTAAATGTCTTTGAACTTTTACTTAGTTTGTGGATTCGATTTTTCAAAGGTATGTACTTACATGCCTGGTTGAGTACTAAGGGGCATTTTAAGGATCTCTGAATCTTCGAGATGAGAAGATGCCCTACGGAGAAGCGAAACACATGGCGAGACGGTAGAAATAGCTAGGTTGCATGTTGATTATCACACCACCTAGATCGATCGATTTACGGAATAAAAATAAAATATCTTGCTTATGATTTAATCATTGTAACGTGTGTAACGCCTAATTCCTATAATTACCTAAGTAGTTAGGTGCCTAATCTTTAGCAAAATCGCGCTGTCTGGAAATTCTGGAAAACCTATCAGGATTGTACCTAATACAAGTGATGCCAAAAAGGGAAGGAGGTGTATACTCAGCAGTGGGTGGAATAAGGCTGCCAGTGATGATGATCATCATCTGTTGAATTACAAGTAGGTAAAAATAAAAAATTACTTGCCTTTATTTTATATTTTTAACCTTTTTTTTTAGTTATGTTTCCTTTTTTCAATCTCACTCATCACTCCATTTATGTAAATAAGACGGCTAAAACAAAAAAATCCAACAATGGATGTTGAAATACTCTAACGAACCGACGCGTGAAATCAGCTGTTCACTTCCTGCCTAGCTACAGTGTTCATCGAACTCGTCGTTGCGCTTGCCGTTCGCTACGTGCGTTTTGCTAGGGTAACGATACATTGCGTATGAGGAAATAAAAGAAATCGAATTTATTGGATTCCCATAACATTCCTGAAATAAAACCCCTGAAATTCCTGAATTTTGATATACCTGTCGGAACTGGTCATTAGTACGGACATAAAATGAATCGCAAGTCCGCTGGTGGTGACGTCACGCGACCTACTTACGAGTCAACCCCCACCACAACGTGGCTTCTACAGAGCCCTGATGTTACAGCTCGAGGCGAGGAGAACATTAAATGTCTGATCGCAGCGACGTCTCGGAACTGTACCCGATTCATTATGCCCCGTGTTATTGTGTTAAGTTGTAATTTGTTAGTTTATTATAAACAGTGTATCGCACCCAGTGTATTTTCATTGCAGGAAACCCATCGTCTGCCCACATGATTTACGAGCCTAACGTAATAAATCCCGACAAATCCGACATATATTTATAGTATTTGATATATATTTATAGTATTTTATATATCCTTGTAGCTAATCTTAGTATTAATTAAAATTATTTTCAGATACCTACCACGGCTTGTCCCTGCATCACCCAAAGGTTGACTGGTAGAAAATGCCTATGGCATTAAGTCCGCCTCTGTACTTTGTGCTCGAAGTGTTAAATAAATAAGTAAATAATTTCTTGTACCGGTGATCTTTGTTATGATATACTGAATTCACCCCATCAGTTTGAGTAGGGCTGTCCCTTACACCCTGTATATTTTTAAGTCTCCACATTTTTCAACTTAATTTTATGTAGGTATGTGGCCTTCTGGCTCTGAGAGGCTGACAATAGTAGTTATCTTCAATAATTTTCATGGAAACTAATTAGAAACGGACAGCATTTTATAAGTAACCAAACATTGTTTTATTCCAGTTTCAATGTAGGTACTTAACCAAATCAAGTCAATATCTTTTTAATAATTATTATTATATAAACGCAGAGAACCAAGCAATGGCATTAATGTCTTAATAATCCAACATAACAAAATAAACTAACTATAACTGGCTCCTAAAGCTAGGAATTTCTCCTTGCCATATCTGAAACAATGGAGGCAACAGCCATAAATACAAACATCCGGAACAAACACACTTGTCACGGTATGTGAACCAGTGGAACAGAGTCCCTCCGCTTGCCAAGGAACCCACCTTTACACTATAAATTGTCCAAGCTTATTGCCTTCAGTAATAAGAGCTAAGTAACGCGAACGTTTTGGCTCAGTTTCAAAAGAAAAAAATGCCGGAACATTCAGAATTGAATGGCTTGTCGTGAAATAGAATTTTACTTCAATATTTGAGTAGGTAGGTACCCAGCTTTGAACCACAACCGTATTGTAGGCCTGCTGTCAGCTTTTAGGCATAAAGGATGCGGTCGAGTACCTGTATTTATCAAGGAGCGACTAGCTATCTGACCTCCACAGCCCATTTACTGAGTACGATACCCCTGGGTAAGAGTGGTTGTCAGACTTTCAGGCTTCTAATAACGCGTAACGGCTGCCGAACCACTGTCTACAGGCAACAGACAGGACCAAAGATTCGATATGCTCTCCGAGACATCTATTACGAGTACCTATGTAATAGATGGTCATCCATCCACCGACCGAACTTGTTTAACCTTGAAGATCAAAGTGTTATTAATTGATTTAGTTAAGCGACTTATAATTGCCTTAGAACGACTAATAATTCGAAAAAAATCGATTTTTCCGAAGAAGATTTTTGACTGACGTGACACCAGAAAGTATAAACGCCGTCGTAGACGAACGACTTTTGACCGTAGAGGAGAACAGGAGTTCATTTTTTGTTTCTTCCTTTAAAATTCCCCGAACAGGCCTCCGACGAAAAAGACCAGATTTGTGGAAAGAAAATTCTTGGATTTTGCACCACGATAATGCACTTTCGCATAAGGCCATCATAGTGATCGAATTTTTGACCAAAAATTCAACAAACACCATCCAGCAACCACCTTATTCACCAGATATGGCTCCAGCCGACTTCTTTCTTTTTCCTAAACTCAAATTACCACTTCGTGGCACCGGTTTTCATTTGGTAGAAGACATAATGAATAACTAACATTTTGTGTATTATTTATCGTTTCCCGGTACTTTCTTGACAGAGTACAAATACTACCTGAACGCGACTTTACCGTGTTCTGTCTTCGAAATTTAGGTACCTACTATTAATATATTATGGAGACAAGTTTTCTCCCCCTTTTTGTATCTTTACGTTATTTTTTTTCACAGGGAACAATGGAGTTCAAAATAATATAGGGCAGGGTAATAAAGCGTTCTGCTCCAAATCAGTTAGCGGTCAAGTGGTCACATTAGGTGCAGATTTATAGCCTCTTCCCGACGGGACCCGAAATACATGCCCTACTATACTTTTCATTTTCTCACAAGCACAATGGCCTTCAGTCTATAATAGGGATTGAGAACCTTTTGACGACCGCTTGCGTAATATTTTTGGCAAAACGGCGCGCGTCGGTAAGAGTAATACTAGACGTATGCTCGAAATATTTGGCTAGGAATCTACCCTGGCTAGTCGCACTCCGCATTTTAGGTTTGACACTCCAAGTACGTGGCGGGGTCGACGCGTCGGCAGTAAATAAGATCTATCTTGTCATACACGAAATATTTTAAGAGTAACTTCTATAAGTCGTAAAGTCACCAGAGCAACGAAAAAAAATATTATGTGAGTGTTTTTTTTTACAAAATTATTATAATTCTAAAACTTTTTGAGACTTTTTGCATAAAACCTTGACTCCCATATTCTAACAATGGCAGTAGGTAAATACGATGTAATAAAGAACTACCGTAATGGATGCTTAAAAATAAGGAGCCAGTATTTATTTTGTGGGTCAAGTAATTTTAAATTATTTATTTTTATTAAAAATATTCTCGGATAAAAAAAAAATCCCTTTGTTATAGCCGTTAGATGATTCTCTGAAAATATTTAGTGTATGAATAGTTAGACCTTATAAATGTTCCTTGCGCATCGGCATCTGACCAATTCACACCACAGAGTACTTTGGTCACATTTGTCATTCTTATTTATATCACCCGTAATTACGTAGTTAGAATATTTATTTATAAATACAATTTTTATACGTTATTAAATATTCCTTAAAAAACAACACAAAAACTTAAAAAAAAAAAAAAAAATGTAGCCCACCATTACCAGCGGCCAGGATTACTAAATATTATGGAGTAAGATTTTGACAACAAGCGTACTTGTACATCCCTTTTTATTAGCCCAATTACGTAGGTACATATTAATAAATAATGGAGACTAATTAAATTAATTCCGCTAAATTTCCAGTATTAGTTTACCGGCTTTTATATCCTCGGTCCACGGCACTGAGAAATTAATCAGCAATATCCTGGCTTCCACACTGATTGATTTTAATTTAATAGTTCAGAACAATCTACTGAACACGTCTGCTACTACTGCTGACCGCGCACGCCTGCTGTGGGGGAGAGGGAGTCGGGTCTTTGGTTTCACGTACTACCATCGTCGAGCATAGCACGTTGTTCGATGACACCACTTTCTGCCGCGCTGCTTCTCTACGCCTAGGTGCCCCATATTGTTCTCCTCGTCGCTGTCACTGCGGTGAAGTTGTGGACAGCCTCGGACACCAGGACCTGTCATGCAGCCGAATGCGCGCCGTTTTGCACGGCATGCAAACTTAAACGACATCATCCAACGAGCTCTTGTCACCGTCGGCGTTCCAGTTTTATTAGAACCCAATGGCTAGGCACGAGACGATGGCAAAAGACCGGACGGCATGTCTTTGCTTCCATGGAAGATGGGTAGGCCTTTAGTGTGGGGCGCAACATGTGTCTATCGACACATGTTGCGCCATCCCCTCTTCCTAGCTCATCGTGATGTACTGGGGCTGCCGATGGATCTTGCTTGGAAAGAGACTATGTATTACTATGCCCGAGGTATATGTATTCATGGACATATTCAATCAGCAGTGCTGTTCGCCATCAGTTTTTTTGTCTTGGTTATATTCATTGAAAACCCGACTTGGAGACTGGCGTTTCTCAGTTGATCGTGCTTAACTCGGCTGCTGAGGAAGAAAAAAGGATAATATCGACGGCGAAACGAGGATTAGGCGACAACACCTTTATCCTACCAGTATGGATTTATTTCTTGAAAAACCTCTTCCAGCGCAGCTGTGAAGAGTTTATTGAGATAGGGGGACGCCTTTCTTGACTCCTCTCTGATTGGGAACAGCTGGCCCGGTGGTAGTTAGGCGTATGGCTGCTGTGCTGTTGTGGTATATTTTCTACAACAGATGTATACAGTGCCACTCACGGCTATGCCACACGGAAGGAAAGGGCCTTAAATATTGTATACGTACGTATATGGAGCTTTACTGAAAGAAGACTTCATTTTGATTTTAGAACCGGGAAAAAACCAAAAGGGTTTGGCAAACATCTGGCAGGTTCGATTCCCGGTTCAAGCAGTTGATTATTTACAAATCTTTGAATGCAGTTCATATTATAATTAAAATCAAAATGAAGTCTTGTTTCAGTAAAACTCCTTATATACAATATTTTAGGTACTTTCCTTCCGCGCGGCATAATCCTGGGACGCCCTGTATAATTACGAGTATGTAGGTTCTATGTTATGTTTTCCGAGTGCAGAAAATATTGCGCTATGAAAGTTTTTGAGTAGGTACCTAATCCACGACCGCGAGATAAATCGGCAGATTGAATTCCTAGTGTTTTTCGATGATATGGTTTAATGACTTTAGGTGGTCAGCAGTCGAAAGGCCATGGCAGAATTCAGCCTGTTCTAGAGGTTGATGGTCTCATCATCATTCTCTTGCCCTTATCCCAATTCATTTGGGGTCGGCGCAGCATGTCTTCTTCTTCCATACTTCTCTATTACTCGTCATCTCGCCAGACACCTCCTTTCTTGCCATATCATTCTTTACACAGTCCATCCATCGTTTGTTTGGTCTTCCTCTACTCATATACCCATTCACATTCATACTCAGAACTTTCCTCACAACATTTCCCGCATTCCTCCGCATCACATGCCCATACCACGACAACCGATTATCACACAACTTTTCAGTCACCGGCGCCACTTTCAAACTTCCTCTTATATACTCATGTCTTATTTTATCCATTCGCGTAACACCACACATCCCCCTTAGCATTCTCATCTCCGCCACATGCAAATGCCTTTCATTCATCCCTTTTGTGGCCCAACATTCTGATCCATACAAGACAGCAGGTCTAACCATTGTTTTATAAATCTTTCCCTTAAGTTTAAGGGGAATGCGGGAGTCGCAGATTGTTCCCGTGACCTGCCGCCATTTCATCCATCCCGTGTTAATTCTGTGCTTTACACTACGATCTATTTCGCCATCGCTTTGCACGAGTGAACCGAGATACCGAAAGTCGGAGCAGACAGGAAGAAACGCGCCATTTAGCGCTATAGCTCCAGAACAGGAGAGACCGCCGAAATCGCAGAACATGTATTCCGTTTTAGTTCTGCTGATTTTCAAGCCAACATTCTCCAGCTTCTGTTACCATTTCTCCAATCTGCTCTGGATCTCAGATCCATCTTCACTGACAAGAACAATGTCATCGGCAAACAGCATGCACCAGGGTGCCTCTTCCTGCATGTCCGACGTCAAAGCGTCCATAATCAACAGGAAGAGGTTAGGACTTAAAGCCGACCCTTGATGCAAGCCTACAGCCACATTGAACTCATCGGTGTTGCCAGCAGCTGACCGGACGTAGGTACAAGATTGACTGTACATAGCACGAATTAACTCTACATACTTCTCTAGTATACCTTTCTCTTTCAAGGCCCACCACAACACATCCCGAGGTACCCTATCATACGCTTTCTCCAGATCAATGAACACCATGTGCAAGTTTTTGTGTGCACGTCTATACTTCTCGCACAATTGGCGGAGTGCAAAAGTGGCGTCCATTGTTCCTCGACCTGGCATAAACCCAAACTGATTTTGGTTAATCTCACTCTCCTCTCGCAATCTTTTTTCTATCACTTTCTCCCATACTTTCATACTATGTGACATGAGCTTTATCCCCCGATAGTTGTTGCAGTCTTGCACATCACCTTTATTCTTGAAGATGGGCACTAGCGAACTATTGCACCATTCTTGTGGGATCGCTCCTTCATACAACAACTTATTGAAGAATAAAGTCAGCCACATACATCCGTCTTCTTTTAAGCACTTCCATACTTCTACTGGTATTTCATCAGGGCCCATGGCCTTTCCATTTTTCATACTTTGAACTGCCTTCCTCACTTCATCCATGCTAATTTGCCTCTCCAAACCCATATTTACTTGTACCTCGTTAAGCACACTGCTCCATTCATTCTCTTCATTCATTAGCTTTTCAAAATAACCCTTCCATCTCCTTTTGATTTCATCATCTTTAGATAAAACCTTACCAACGCCGTCTTTCATACACTTTATATGATTCATATCTCTCGTTCTCCTTTCTCTTTCTTTTGTAATCCGGTAGAGCTCCTTCTGGCCTCTAGGACTGTCCAGTGAGTCATATAACTTATCCTGTGCCTTAGCCTTGGAAACTGCTACCGCCTTTTTTGCCTTTCTCTTCCATTCTTTATAGATCCTCTTCTTTTCTTCTTTCAAACTGTCGTTCTCGTTTGCTACACCCTGCCATTCTTTAAACGCAACCTTTTTCTCTTTCAGATTCTTTTGCACCTCTTCATTCCACCACCATGTATCCTTGTCTATCATACCTTTCCCTTTGGATTCTCCAAAAACATCTTTTGCTACTCTCCTTATACAATCTGCCATCTCTTTCCAACATTCATTTCCAAATTTTCCTTCCATATCCTTCATTTCAATCATCTTATCTACTGCTTGACTCTTAAACATACTTGTACATTCTTCATTTTCAATCATACGCCATCTGGTTTTGGGTGGGGGCCGTTCTTAGTTTCTATTGGCCGAGACACTGACTTTGACCTCCATTATGACCAATCTGTATTGGGAGACTAAGGCTTCGCCTGGCAGCACTTTACAGTTTTTGACGTATTTAAGACTGTCCCGCTTGACCAGGAAAAATTCTATTTGCGTCGCGTGGTGGCCACTTTTATACGTAATGAGATGCCAGGTCGAAGGCAAACGCAGCTTGAAGTAGTGCCTCGCCGTCATTGTTACGGTCTCCATACCCCCAGCCACCATGCACTCTCTCATACCCATCCTTCATTCTTCCTACATGCCCGTTGAAATCACCTCCCACATACACTTCTTCACTCTCTTGCACATCCAACATCACTCGATCAAAGTCTTCCCAGAACTTCTCTTTTACGCTGTCCTCACTTCCTGACTGGGGTGCATACACACTAACTATATTTAGCACCAAACTATCCAGAATTACTTTTACAGCTATCATTCTATCGCTCACTCTTTTAACATCCACCACACATTCTTTCAACTCCCCATCTAAAACTATTCCCACGCCATTTCGCTTGCCATCACTGCCACAATAATAAAACTTATATCCTTCTCCAATTTCTCTTGCCTTCTCACCCTTCCACTTAGTCTCTTGCAGACACGCTATTTTTATCCGTCGCCTTTTTAGAACATCTGCTAACTCTCTTCCTCTTCCAGTCATCGTACCGACATTCCAGCTCGCACACCTCATTCTTACATCTCTTACTCTCCGAGCTTGCGTCTTACGTCGCACCCGCCCGTTCTGGTGCGACAACCCTTGTCCACTTTCCGGAGGGGCTGGGTGCTGCCCCTGCGCGTCGCCTGCGGGGTACGCCCTAGCCCTAACGTTATTTCCATTTATACTTATCAACATACTGCTTTGGGTTTCGGCAGAGATTTTATGACCGGCCGCCTGCCTGACGTCAACCCTCCTTGGGAATGCTATTGTGCATATCTTTATAAATTATTGTAAATATGCTATGTTTTCCATTAGTCGCCTCTTACGACACCCGCTGGATGAGATGGGGTGGTGGTATTCTTTGAGTCCGGCACCCCACACGGACGGTTGTTGGGCTAATGTTCCTTTTTCCCTGTAATGTTCCTTTTCGAGGATTTTGGTGAAAACTTTGTACAGAACTTTGCAAGACTAAGTTGATGGGGCGGTAAAAATATCGGATTTATCACCTTTTTGTGTAGGAAATAGAATTTTGTTCGAATGACAGAAGTAACTAGGGAAGATGACTGTTTTGAGAATACTGTTAAAAGGGTTTCAAAAGTAAGGCCCTCTTCACCTGGACTTCGGCTACTAAGAGCCCGATGGACTTCAAAACCAGTAAATAATGGAATATCGTCATGACATATTGTGTAGGTTTTGGCATTTATTTAAGATCAGCGCCATCTCTCAGTCTTATTTCAAAGTTATAAACGTGTAGTAGTGGTGTGCAAGCACGAGATGGCATCTGTGGGTACAGATAACCTGTTGTCTGTGCTTTTAACATTTTCTCATAATTTATTTTTTATTAATTTCCGAGAATAACTAATATTTTTGCTGCTACTAAATTTTATAATATTGTGTTCATGGTTTGAAACAAGATATTAGTAAAATACAAAATACTGGCAACTTAAGACCAACCGGCGCGCGCCACTTTTTCCAGCCGCCGGCTGTCATTTATTCATACATTTATTTTCCCCAAAGATCGCTGAGCGAGTGTGTTGCTCGTTTGTCTGTTTCATTCGTCACATTTTATCAAGTAAGTGGACTAAGATTTATTTTACTTATAAACATTCAATTTCAAACCAGCATGTAGTGTATGTTCTGTTCTCAATAAGATAAAAACTCGAGGTACTAAAACAATGTTGGTTATGCACTTAATGTTCTATTGTCAAGTTAGTGAATGGCAAGATTCGTCTGGGAAGTGAGAAAAAAAACCTAATTTCTCGTGGTGGTCATGACACGCTTGCACAACACTGATACCAAGTGCACGAATCACGATTATTAAAATAATTATAGTTTTATGGGGTAGCACTCACATAGCAAGTACCAACAAGACGATTGGAAAAACAATAACATGTAGGTACGCATGGAAGGTGAAGATGAATTAGGTATGATTCTAATGATAATAATATATTTTTCATCAAAGGTTATGCAAAACGGGAGCAATGTTAGGAAAAGGCTTCGCTGTGAGTCTGAGGACGAAGTCAAAGGGAATGTAGCGAAAAAGATGATAGGAGAGAGGTAATTTGTCCACGAAATAGAAAGTTACAACAATTCTAACCATGCTTTAAAATTTTGCTATTGTCGCAGGATATATAAATGAATGTATGTACAGTTATTCTTATTGCGTTTTGGAATCTTAACGTTTCGTGGAACTTGGGGATTTTACAAGGTGACAGGTCTGGCATGTTGCTTGACTCGCCTGATATAGCTTCTATTCTAGCTACTTCTTCAGTCCAAAAAAAAGGATATAACTATGGTGTAGGTGGTAAGTTTATTCAAGTGGTTAATGCAAGGTATTTATTTTTGGTGTGTGTAATTAGTTGTCTTACTGCATGGAAATATGCATGCTATCAATACAACCATTCATTTCCATTTTAAATTGCATTAGGAAATATTTTACAAATATTGTGTAATATAGGTAGAATTAAACTTCATGCCTGATCAATGATGATGCATGATTCATACAGAATTTCAAACTTGTCACTTAATTAAATTTTAATCTTTTTATGGTATTCATGTTTCATTGTTGCCATAGAAAAAAAAAATTGGGCCCCAATTCTACAGGAATTGTATAACTACTACAACACATTGTTGTTGACACGTTCACATTGTGTTTGTTGTTCTAAACCCCTTTAGTATAAAAAAAGAAGATTCTAAATTTAAAACTAACTTTGTATAATCCATCTAGTTAACTTGGAAATTGACAAGTATCAGCTGCGACATGGCAATGGAACATAAATGTTACTGCAGAGGTGATGAGGGTAATAACATCGACCTAGACAAGCCTGAACACCTACTGCCCATGATGAGGCCGTTCTCAATGAGGTGCTTGTATATCCTAATAGTAAATAAAGTAGTCCATGAAGTGCCTTTATTCATAATAAAAGGAGTTGAATTGTTATTGAGTAGTTTGAATTAGTTGTATTTGAATGCTTTTTAGTTTGAGACTTGAGATTATTTTTTTATACATAATAATTGGTAATGCAGAATCTGGAAAATGTCACTTGCACTCCATGGCTTTATTAAGTCTTTTTTATTATACCAATGTTCGCCCTCTAAGTTCTAAAACTCAAACATTGTCTGCAGATTTGAATTGAAATTAAATATTCTTAAGGACAATCCATGGTCCCTAAGGGGCTCAAATAAATATTAGTGCATTTTATATATAAACATTTTTATATAATATATAAAACTGTCAAGAATTCTTAATAATTTTGTGAATGACAATATTTGTGTAGAAAAATGAATTCATAGTTAAATAATTAACAAGCCGCATTCGGTATAATCCTGTTAGACTGGAAGCCAACCCTAACATAGTTGGGAAAATGCTAGGCAGATGATGACATCAAAATCTGCAGATAAAATCTGACATTTAATAATTCTAATCGAAATCGCTCTTCAAATGAAAATAATTGCTTAATTTTATTCTGTAGTTAACTAGTTAGCCTAGTTTAGCTTTATCTTTTTTATATTTAAAGTAGTAATGTCTGAAAAAATAAGGCGGGTCCTGCCATTCCACGTTAAATATATACTGGTATTCAGCTGCATCCAGCTAGTCAGGAAGCCAACCCCAACATAGTTCGGAAAAGGCTAGCCATAGCTATATGAAGATTGCCTAGAAAAAAATACTTTAAAAAATGTTTGGTAGATAAGAGGTAACTTAAAAAAATGTTAAGAATATTATGTAATAAATAAGAAAACATCATATAATCTATCACCAGATTTACAATATCATCGACCTGAATCAATTGGAAGTGTTATAATTAATTTGTCTAAGTAACCTTGGGAAAAAGGAGTGATGTGTAAAAAAAGTATCATCTTGTTTTTTCTACTCAAATCTTAAGGGTGCAGCTTCTCTGCGGGTCCAGCTTTAAGTAAAACTGCGCTAGCCTAGGTTGGTTCGTGGATGGGTGACCACCCATTAAATACCGTGTTTCCTACGTGCCTCGGTTAGCATGTTAAGCTGTTTATCCTGGCTGTGATTTGTAGATCTTTGACAGTTGTTACAGGTAGTCAGTGGCTCGAAAGTCTGACAACCAGTCTTACCAAGGGGTATCGTATTTCCCAGTACTTACTGGGTTATGGAGGTCATATAGGCAGTCACTTTATTTAAAATACTGATATTCATCTTATTCGGTTAGACTGGAAGCCAACTCCAATATAGTTAAGGCTAGGCAAATGATTTCATTTGAGGACGGTTCGCAATTTGACTATAACTGGCATTTCCATACGACGTCTATAAAAATGTTTACGTACTGCATCTGTACAAGTAGAAGATATTTTGTTTACAGAGTGTTGTGCAATAGATATTTCTGATAATTTCGTCATCCTTATTTCGATGTCTACGGTTTTCTTGTACAGACCTGTCTCTTAGTAAAGAGACAGGTCTGTACAAGAAAACCGTAGACATGCCAATAAAAACGCACATCATGATGAGTACATTATGATGTGCGTCGCCGTGGCATTGGCATGAATTAGATATAATTATTATGATTTTTTCACATTGAGGTGATAAGTGCTATAGTTCTCATTTATGGTGGTCATTGTGATAATGTTTGTTTTTGACTGAAATTGGACATATCGAACGGAACAATAAAAAGGTACAGATGAAATCTCGAAAAAAAAAAAATGAATGATGTCTTGCTTCGGTGAGGGAAAACATCGTAAGGAAACCAGCATGCCTGAGAGATATTTCTTGACGGCATGTTAAGCCAAGTCAGAGGCCCATGGGCGGCATAAAAACTCTGACACCAGGTTAGGAACTAACCACACGATAAAGAAGAAGATGAAATCTTAATCTGGATTGACTAGAGTGAATCTTGTGGTGGGTTTCTACCGTTGCCGGGTTTTTCTGAAACTTGCTGTGATTCGCCATCATCGCCCGTTTCCGTAACATTTAAAAATTTGATTACTACTTTGGGAATTGAATTTAATAGGTATTGTAAATTATCCTTCCTGGTCTTATCTACCACTACAAATCGAAGTCAAGGCTATCCGATAAGTGCATAAGGCGATTGAATCATATCTATCGTTGAACTTACCTTGTCAATAATTGTCTACACAAATTGATTTTAAAGATAATGACAATTTTTAGAACATT
Organism: Noctua janthe; assembly: GCA_910589295.1. Taxonomy (NCBI): domain Eukaryota; kingdom Metazoa; phylum Arthropoda; class Insecta; order Lepidoptera; family Noctuidae; genus Noctua; species Noctua janthe. Next base: position 817,382 of record OU342556.1, on the reverse strand, counting down.
TCATTCAATTCCAATCGAATCTCAGTGACGTCATATCTTATAAGCTTTACCTTTCCTGAAAGTGTGGCAATAAGATGGTTTTAGAAGCTATTGTAAAAAAAAAATGTAAAATATTTTTTTATTACAGGTAATAAAGATAATTTTAAAATGAGAAATAAAATCTTTATTAGGTGCAGGTAATAATGAAAGTAACTATCTACCTAATCAATTTGCTAGTTTCAATCATGTGCAAGTCGTAAATTCTAACAAAACGGATGCTCTTACTTTCGAGCTACTTATTCAAATGGGTAAAGATAATGCGTGAAGTAAACACTTAGGTTACTTCATCTGTATCTTCCACTATTGTCTTATCATCTTCAAGATAAACGTTCACAAACAGCTAAGCATTATCTTTTCTGAGTGCAGTTTCGCACTATTTATTTTTACCTCTAAGTCGGGCAGTTTTTTGCATTGTATAGATTCAATCTCTTTTGTATTATATAGCCGCCTAGCCCATATTGTGTGAGTACTATGTACTAGAAAGCTGTCATTCGCTGGAAACCTGCGTCTTTTCTTGACTTGAATGTGCCCTGGCGGTTAGGAGTATGTCATGCTCACTCAAATGTCTCGCTGATGGTGGCACGTGTGTCGGATCATTTAGTTCCCTTCAAAATGGTTGAGTTTAATGGTGCTGATACATGCGTCATGTTCGTGAACGGGCGCTGTCAGTTGTGACTGGTCATCTCTTATTTGCCACGGCTTATTTGAATTAATTATTTTAATTTTGAATTGTTTTTACTATGGACACTTTTAACGTACACATCTTGCTGCATCGTTCTCACATAATGTACCATCTCAAAATAAATGATGTAACCAAGGTTTTGTTAAAGTATTCTGATTTAAAAGAGTGTCCATGGAGTTTCTTGCCCGTTCTTCTCCATAGAGATCTACGTTAGGGAATGGGCAACTACAGTACTTTCACAGTTTTTGTGCCTTGTGACTGGGACTGTAGCTTTATTTTACTGTTGCCTTTGTTTCGACAATTCAAAAGTGCCTGTAACTGGCCTACTTGAAATAAATGCTTTGATTTTGATTTTGATTTTGGCGATGTCTGAAATCTGATCTGATCCTCGAAGTAAAATTTCTGAATTCAAAAAATATTTACCAGTATTCAATTGTCTTTTGTAGTTGACTTAAAAAAAAAACGAAGCTACTCATGTATTAACCCGAACCTTTGAACAAAACACGTAGTTACTAAGTTTCCATCTTCCCACCATATCTAAACTTTCTCTCATTAGGCCATGAGAAACCTTCATAATGGACAGTTGTCCTCTTTCCCAGGCTCAGCAACTTGGAAACCATTCTTAAAAACATGTTCACATTTGGAATACTCGGTGCATACTTGCAAAATGGAAACGGACGCCTGCTCGTTGGATTATGGAGGCAGACTAAGGATATTCACGACATTGTCCACGAGTGGGTGCCACGGCATTTACAGCGATATGTCGCTCAAAGTTACGGGTTAGTTTTGCTTGTTCAGGAATAGTAGTTCAGTTTGTAGGTTCCTCCATATCAGAGGTCAAGAGATTCGAGTAGTTAGGTTTGAAGCTCCGTAGAAATTGATGATCTGATGATGCAGATATTTGCAGTCATTATTAAATTTTTGTAATTTATGTCTGGAGTAGAATTTTGCTAACAGTATCAGACTGATCATCCTTCCTTCAATAACCCCGAAACCACAAGCGTTGCTGACGCAGTTGGTTATGCTTTGACAAGGAAAACTATCATGCTAATTTGCAACATTGGACATTAAACAGCCTTGATTTTTTTACTAGAATTTAATTCAAGATTCTAGCTATTTATAACTATTTCGTTAAACATGAAGGATTTATAAGGTTGTTATTCAGTGAAATTATTCTCTAGCTTTTTCGAGTCTGTTGTTTTAAATTCATGTAGTCGTAGCGTGGTGAATTTTGAAACAAAAAACATTTCATTGATGCTTGACTGACACGGTGGTCACGACGCCCACTGTCGCATGGTCCATAAACATAGTTTCTTGCTTATCTAAACGATGGACAGTTGAATATTTAAATTGTAGGGACCTTAATATTTAATAATCCTGGTGCCTTGGCTGTTTATGTATTATTTGTTTCATGCTGTGAGCACACAATCTAAATGTTATCAGTGGCAGCAAGTAGGCTGCTGTGTATTAGTTACCCCATAGTTCTGAAGTTAATAGTTTTACTTAGTGGATTGTGTTATCGTGTCTTGATATCAATTTCTGTCACGACTGCGGAGTTTCTTTAGCTGATTAAATTTGCCTCCGTATGTTAATCAACTAGAATATTCCTTAATCGGAATTTCGTATTCCCAAATCTTATCAGCGTTAATTCTTAACTAGCAGCCCGTCCCGGCTTCACACGGGTCGACATTTTTTTTTAAAGATAGCCTATGTTACTCAGGAATAATGTAGCATTCTAATGGTGAAAGAATTTTTGAAATCGGTCCAGTAGTTTTTGTGTTTATTCGTTACAAACATATAAAAATACAAATCTTTCCTCTTTATAATATTAGCGTAAATTAAGTTTTTCGGTCTGTCTTCTTCGATTTAACATTTTTATTTTGTATTTTTTCTGATGTAGGGTCATTGCGCCGGTTAGCGACCAGTTAGCTGGGTTGCCCACATAAGATGAGGAAAAAAAAATGTTGTCTACACGCAAAATAGTATATGTTAATGTGAATTTGTCCCAAATATAATCTAGTTTGGATACAAAACATAAAATAAAATACATTAATACAAAAATATTTATAAAATTATGAAAAAGTGAAAATATAGCGAAAACGTCGGTTTGCGACCATTTTTATCAGTTTACGACCACCAGTGAGCTGGTTTGCGACCGCTATTTTAATATGAAAAATATGCCATTAAAACAATTATAATCGCTTTAAAAATATTTTAATATTTGCCTCTTAATAAAAACAAACATAGTAATCCTTTGGTGTAATGTTTTCTTATAGTTAAAAAATAACAATCTTCCATTTCGTAGGAACTTAGTCATAGTTGTAATAGAATTAACAATCATTAGTCAAACAATATCCTAAATAAGTAGTATAACATTTAAAAATAATCTACATCAATATTTTCTAGTCAATCTGGTTTAAAATTATTTTAGGAATCATATTCCGCGTTTCAATAAGTTGTTGCTGGAAGAAGCCATACCTGACTAGTGGTGCAACAGTTCGCTGGTGCCCATTTTTTAAAATAAAGGTGATGTGCTGAAGTGCAATAACTATAGAGGAATAGCATGAAATAGCGCATGGTATGAAAGTTTTTGAAAGGCGGCGAGGAGAGAGTGAAATTTCACGAAACCAATTCGGTTTTATGCCTGGTCGGGTAACGATGGATGCCATTTTTGCCATCCGCCAGCTGTAGAGAAATACAGAAGTGCGCACAAAAACTTGCACATGGTGTTCATCGACCTCGAAAAGGCATACGACCGGGTACCTCGTGAGGTTTTGTGGCGGGCCCTGAAAGAGAAAGGTATGCCTGGGAAGTATGTGCAGTTGATCCGAGCGATGTACAGTCGATGTAGTACCCAAGTCCGGCCTACAGCGGGAACTACCGTGTGGCTGTCGGCTTGCACCAAGGGTCGGCTCTAAGCCCTTAGCTCTTTCTGGTGATAATGGACGCACTTACGTCGGACATCCAGGAAGAGGCTCCCTGGTGTAAACTGTTTGCCGACGACATTTTGTTGGTTGCCGAGAGTGGCCTAGAGGTCCAGAGCAGATTGAAGGTGTGGTGGCAAAGACTGGAGAATGTTGGCCTGAAAGTCAGTAGGACCAAAACAGAATACTTATTCTGTGATTTCGGCAGTCTATCCAGTCCTGTGCCCATAACACTTTCCAGAACGCCCATACCGATCTGTCCGATTCGATTTTCGGTACCTCGGGTCGCTTGTCCAAAGGGATGGCAAAGTAGACCGAGATCAACTCAGGATGGATAAAATGGCGACAGGTCACTGGAACAATTTGTGACCCACGGATGCCCCTCAAGTTAAAGGGCAAAATATACAAACCCGTGATTAGACCTGTCGTACTGTATGGATCGGAATGCTGGGCTGTGAAGAAAGAAGATTGCATGTAGCAGAGATGAGAATGTTGAAGTGGATGTGTGGTGTAACAAGAATGGATAAGGTAAGGAACGAGTATATTAGAGGAAGTTTAAAAAGTTGCGCCAGTTACAGAAAAGTTGAAAGGGAATCGACTCTCTTGGTGTGGACATGTGATGAGGGACGAATCGCATGTCACTAAAAGAGTGATGAATATAAACGTTGATAAATGGAGAGGGAGAGGAAGACCAAAGAAACGATGGATGGATTGTGTGAGGAATGATATGAAAGTTAAAGGAGTAAATGATAGCGTGACGGTTGACATAGGAGATTAGAAGAAAAAAACGTTTTGGGCCGACCCCAAGTGACATGGGACAAGGGCAGGAAGATGATGATGATATTCCGCGTTTCTTATTCATAATTAAACCGATCTTGTATCGTGGTCGTTGGGATCTGATAGTATACATGTTTCTCTTATTCCCTTCCCTTCATTTCGGATATCATCGAGAGCTTTTTTTAGGGCATCTTCAATGTACTGGACAGTCTTTTTCTTTTTTTTTTGTCGACTCTGAATTATTTGGGAGCTCCATCTAAAAAAAAAGTAATTAAAATAATTTATTGTTGTTTTTATGACTACTTTTGTTTTAAACTGAAATATAATAATATTTAGTTTTCGACAGATTATGTACAACCACATGGTTGCTTGCTAAAATAATTATTAAACGGACCTTTCAATAACCAACGAAATCAAAAAAATCAGACGTGGTCGCATACTCAATGAACTTTCATACTTATTTCTGTTAGCGGCCGTTATTTCTCTCATACTAAATTATGGTGGTCGGAAACCAATGTCTTTATTTCGATTATTTTGGTTTACGACCACCTGTTTAGCATCCAATTTTGTACGTAAATTAAACAAAGTTCTTTCAAAGAAACTGGTGGTCGCTAACCAAAGAACTACAATGAAAACCTTTTACAGTACTACATTCAAAATTGTAACAGTCCTGTATGAAGCATTAGGATCATATTAATCAAAATAGAATAATGCGGTTCTCGTCAGTTTGCGACCATGTGGTCGCTATCTAACGTTTTTGATAAATACGCATTTCGGTTACCGACCACTTGATTTTATCTTAATTATAAGTTTAAAAATAGCAAAATACAACTAAATAATAACCCAAACTAATTCATTGTACAATTTAACATCTAACTTTTGTGTAAAACATGAAATAAGTAATAAAACTTACCTTTGATCGCCGCGCGCCATGTTATTTTTTTTCCAACTCGCGGTACATCCACACACCACTGAATCAAGACGCGCCCTGAGAAATTTTTTTTCGGCTCTGGGTTAACCCATTTGTTTCTAACTGTGTAAATTCTTATTTCATAGTTATTTATAGAGCACGTTAGATTTATCTTTTATTTATATTACCTATACAAATACTATTATCTTGATTTAAAGAAACTCAGTCCGTCAAATGGTCGCCTACTGAAGGTGATCGCGCTACCGGCGTAACGACCCTACCTAAAACATGCATCCGCACTACTATAAAATTCTTACGATAACTCGCAGAGTTAATTATTTTCTCACAGAACTATCTAACCTCAACCTTTTGACATTCAGTAGATAAACTCGTTACGTAATTTACCATGGAAGATTCTCGGCTTGTTTTTTAACTGCGGTTATAATGTTTAAACAAAAGTTATTATCGTCATGGTACAATACCCCAATTTGCATAAAAACAAACATTGTCGGTTTAAAAATGTGTCATTATTTATAAGTTATTAACCTTTTTCCAAAAAATTTTTTTAGTGGCACATTAATTGTGCACCTTCTTATGATGATTTTCCACCTAGCTGTACCTACTGGTGCGTATTTTTATAGTTATTGCTTTATTTGTCATATCAAATAACAACCTTGCACAGTTACAAATAAGCAGTAGAGATAGTTACAATTTTTGTTTGTACGTAGGTATCGATACTTATTATGGTTGTTAGCACGGATCTGATTCACCCTGTTCCCTGTACTAGTATAAACTGTATTTCGGTGGAACAGTTTGCTCTGTGATTGTAGTGTACTTGTTGTAGCAGACTTGTGTGACAACATTTAATTTATAAACTATTGTGGCGCAGTGCTTTTAGTAGCATGTGGGTCATTTTATAATGACGTAGGTAATTGGATTGATATTCGATCCCACTTATAAACACATTTATTACGAGAGCACTGAGCACATAATCCGACGGTTGTACACTCTTGCCGAAACACTCCGAGGCAGGGGGGTCAGTGCGAGAGTGTATACAGGAGCGCTCGTCTAGCCTCGGAGTTCGTATCTTGGCTGTACACTCTCCTATTCGACCTGTCTCGGTGAGAGTGTACAACCATCTTTAGGGGGTAGGTTTTTAGTTTTTATAGGTTTTTCACTGGTTGTTGGTTGGAAAGTAGGTACTGCCCTGTCCATTAACGGACACCGTAGATTTCGCACGCAGTCTCAGGCGCAAGGTAGTGGTGCGGACAGTGGACGGTAGCGGCCACTTGCCCCCAGGACTGCAGATTGGTGTCAGCGCAGTGTTAAATTTCGACGTCACTGCTCAACCTGCGAAGTAAAATGATAAAGTAGGATATTGGCAGAGGTTTTAATATTCTCATTAACCGCGCCGCCGCCGCCTTTTAAGCATAGTTAATGCTTTCAATACAAACTTTGTAGATCTCTGTCATACTTATCTCCTGGACAGAAAATTGACGGATCTATCTAAAAAGTGCCGCTCTGTACTTGAAATTAAGCTTCATAAATGTTTCTATTGACATTGTCAAGCGCTTCTTGATTTCACTGTATCTTATCGATCTACGTGCGCGTGAGTTGTGTTCAGACAGAACTACATAATTCAGTTGACCGTTAGTGCTCCTCGTGATAAGACTTCTCAGAAGTGAGTTCTCGAATTACTTATTGATTCAATTTTTTTTTCTGTGATATTGTATCGTGAATATTTAAGCTTTGTTAGTGTGGTAATTTACATTATTTATTTTAGTAACACTTATTAGAATTTCATTTTTATTTTTATTTCGGGAGCTATTCATTTATTTCGAGTTTATATTTGATTTCTTCTACGTCTCTCAAAGTTAACAAAAGGGTTCGTCAATATTTAAAATTAACGAATTAATATTTATTTATGCATGTATTTTAGAATTCTTAGGCAACCACGCCAACCACACATCAGTAGTAACAATTTGACATTGACTTTATAATATCGTAACAGTAAGAGCGATCGTAGTGCAAAGTTACCTCAGTGGTTACACTTGCACTGTGCGGTTGACTGAACCTAGGACTTTCAGTCAACCGCACAGTGCAACCTTGTCAATATTTTGAAGTAAAGAATTCAAATTGTAGAATCGCAACTTGTAGCACCGATGAATTTTTATTATAAATTTCCTACTGTAATATTTAACTGCGCGCGCGCACATCAACCGCGCTCAGTCTAGTTCCATGATCTTGTTACTTGAATAACGGTACCTGCATGTATCGTGTCGTGATAGATCACTTACTACTTATTGCATAAGACACACGTGCATTTATACTTAGCTGATCTGCAATTTCTTTATTTTTCTGTCCTTGGACTAGATAGTCCCTATGACTCCATGTAAAAGGCTGTAGAATATTTAAGGCATCCTTGCAATATTTACCCGGTATTAAAAAAATAGAATTAGGTACCTGTACCTATAATAATCACTTCTTTGAAATAAATAGGGAGTCGGCACGGATATGATAACGACTGTAATCTCGTACGTGTAATGTTACTAGGTACTTCTCAAGATAAGTGACATAATTCGTTTGTCAGAATCTACAATGCTTTGGTAAGTTAAACAATAATGAATAACTTACATCCTTTAAGAACGTAACATTCATTGTTTTCTTACTAGGTAATTTGTTGGTGTAGTTATGACCATAATTTTATTAGAACATTAATCATCTCCATGTCTAGCTCATACACGTCTACTTCCAAATTCGAATTTGCACACCAGTTCTAAAAAATTTAACATGACTAAATAAAAAAATAAACCTATTCGTAGGTTTTTTTTTACATCTACAATTGAAAAACGGCCTTATCGTTAAAGTAAAAGGTTGTAATCTCAATTCCAGCTTCAACAAGATGCCTCTCCAGCTGACTAAGCCCGCTCCCCAGTGGAAGACAACCGCTGTCGTCAACGGCGAGTTCAAGGACATCGCACTCTCTGACTACAAGGGCAAATACGTAGTGCTGTTCTTCTATCCTCTTGACTTGTGAGTACAAACGTTATTTTTCGTAGCTATTTTATATACTGTTGTCTAAGTCTTGGGCCAGCGGACTAGTCGGCTAGAAGTTCGGTATTATCGCTTAATTCTCCAATATGGCTTCATATTGATTGGCTGATTAGTGCGCCCTGGATTTCAACATGTATCATTCGATTTTATTTTATAATGGAGCCCCGATTATATCGGATAAAAGAATTCCCTCGGCAAAGACTTGTGAGAACAAAACAAATGTCGCTAACAGAAAGAAGGCGCGAACCGTTTTGATACGGAATGCTCTAGTTTAATTTATACGACCTTTCGCCTTGTCATCGTCAAATCAGTAAAGGAAACGAATTATCTAACATTATAGTACCTGTGTCCTGCTTTATGATCTTGGCAGTTCTTATCTTTGGTAATCTTAATGCTTTATGTACCGTGTCAACGCAACCATTGTGTTGTGGCCGCCACCAGCACCGGTAATCCTTTACCGAGGCGTTCTATTTAGATTTAGGAGCTCATATGACATAAAACACTAATCGAAACATGTTTCCATAAAATTATGTCGCAACGTTAAAATATACTGTATCATAGTGACAAACACTGCTAATCAATGCTATTAGGAACACTACCAAAAGATGTATGCTCATATACCTATAAGACGGAACACTGCGGCCGACCTTCGCTCTCTAAGTCGGTCTATTTGACGGCACGATGATGTTCCGACTATTACGTCAAGCTTGATTACTATTAAACATATTCAGTTCTTTGAACCGCACGCAATACATCCGTCTGAAACCGGTCGCATTCATCACCACACAATGATGTGACCCAATACGTAACTAACCCATTGAGGTGAGGGTTGTCAACTTCTGGGGATGAACGGTTTGACTAGCCGCTTGCAGAAGGAAACAAATACCGCAAAATAATCTCACTGACTTAAGTTGACAACATTTTGCTCTAAGTTTGACACAATCAAGTTGGCTAAATAGGGATGATAGTCGGTCTGCTTGTAAAAAATTTCAATCAGACTGAATATTTTTAGTTTTGTTAAATTATATTTTTTTTAATAATTAGTCGTTCAACATTACACATGGTCACATCATATTTGTTACACAAGTAAAGTTATCCCAGCGTTTTGTGACAAACTGACAACCCTAATTTAAATCGAATCCAATTAATATTAAACGACGCTCCTATTTACGGATATGCGTTACACTGTTCACTGTTATTTTATTTTTCATTTCAACTTTATTGTAGCTACTGGTTTTCATGGGTATGTCGCGTAGTCTCAAGTCCACACAGCGTACAGTCGGGACTGTACGCCAAATCTACTGTTAAATGTCATGTATTGCTTTTGTAACTGTTCCGAAAACAAGGTTAGCGTTATATTATCATGTAAGGACAAGGAATATGTTCAGGGAGGCCCACATCAAAGAAGAAGTGAAAGCAGAGACCTCGAAAGCGGTGTCCTCTCCGTCTCCATCTCTACTGCACATTATACAGAAGGCAGTATGTTCGTGTCAGCGGACTAGCCAGGAAGGTCCTAAGACAGGCCAGGGGACCACTGAGACTAGCCAAGAGAGAGGACCTGGGTAAAACGGGAAGGATTGGTTGCAGCACTTGTGTTTGTACCGTGGTCTGTGTTGTAAACAAGTTCATTGTACTTCTCAGCTTTGGTAAAGTTATTGTTTGTCCAAGGGTTAGGTCCATAAGAAAGGCGCCATCATCGACCGCATTACTTACGTCAGATGAGACTGGGACGAACGAAGGCTTAAAAAAATAACTTAGGTTTTTTTTTTTGTAATATGATTCGTTTACAAGGTGGATTGCATCGTTTAGTTTTATATTGATTGTTCGAGTAAGTCGGTAAAACTGTGTATTATTCTTCGCATGATGATGTGTGATCTTTGAACGACACGTCACTGTTCGCGCACCCACCTTCTTAATAAAGTTGTTCCATAGCGCTGAGTCATAGTCTCCTGCGCAATGCGGCGCGATATTTTGAAATGCTATTTAATGAGGTAATATTAATTGAGGACAATATAATTAATTGCTTCCTCATTCAGAGATTGGGACATAAGCTTTATTCGCAAGTCAGCCATTACTGTAGTTGTCCATTGAAGTATTTTCAAAATAATCATTTAGCACCATATCATCATCCAACATCAAATTAAGTGTTGAAAAGAACTGACTGAATTTAAACGAATTGTCTTTAGTTTATTTTAAATCAAATCTTACTAGAAAATAGAGAGAGGCGGTCACGAAAAAAAACGCATTTAAAAATATATTCTCAAAAAAAATTATTTACCAACCAGCGATTTAAATAAATAAACTACATTTCAATCGCTGGTCGTAAACGCTATCTAAATTACTACAACCAGTAACGTTTTAACACAGCAAATTGAAAAATATGTTTATCTATTTATTTGCTTATAATTAAATTTTCAGGATCGCTGACCCTGTTTTGATATAACTTAAAACCGATTAGATAGTGCGTTTCAATTAAATAAAATATGGAGTGTGGTTGGCAATTTATAAATTATATTAAAAGTCACCCTTTTATAAATTGCCAATTTATAATTTTTATACTATTGACGGAAAGTTTGAAGTGTACTGAGGGTGGGGACGGATTGTAAGCAATCTCTTGACGGATCGGAATCGGTCGAGAGTCTGAAGAGTTTTCGGTTTTGATAAGGACAATACCATGATTCATATCTACATATAAGTATCCTTGTTATAAATCTTTCATGGAAAAAATACTGCTGCTATCAGCCTTAAAGCCATGAATGTTGTCCGGACTAGAGCAAAAAGGAGAGCATCAATAAATCAACAAAACATAAAACCAAGACAGAGTTATACAGTTGGATAGTTGAACTTTTATTCCCATATCGGCACAAGCATCTAACATGTGCCGTCCCTGCCCGCAGCACGTTCGTGTGTCCCACCGAGATCATCGCGTTCTCGGAGCGCGCGGACGACTTCCGCAAGATCAACTGCGAGGTCGTCGGCGCCTCCACCGACTCGCACTTCACGCATCTCGCCTGGATCAACACGCCGCGCAAACAGGGTTAGTATACACTGTGTTCTCCTGTAATATTGTAGCTTATGTACAAAGGCGGGCTCAACCCACAATTATATTGTAGTGAGACAGTGATCTAAATAAACGTAGCAAAATAGAGAATTTATAATTTATTTTAATATAAGTATTTCTTTATGAGCAACGCCGCTGTCCACGTTCATTAAGATCCATAAAGCCTCATTTTCCCAGAGTTTTTCTCAAAAAAGTTACGCTTATAGTTAAGAGGGTAATCTGGTAATGCCAGGGACTTACATGATATAACACAAATTACTCAAATTACCATCAAAAAGTAGAAGAAGTTATACCAATTTGTATTGGTATAAGCAGTATGTATTGAATGTGAACAAAGTACTTGCAGCTAGGAATTAGTGAGCAAATGAAGTCTAATCCAAGATTAGATTTCCAACACAAATATCACTTACACAATTTGCTCATCAAAATGTTAAATCATGATGGCATCACAAACAATGTTTAAATGATCACGGCTTTAGCACGCACCTGGCACCGGGCGGCCAAACCAATTAATACTGATACACTATCAAGTAGGTGTCACCAATTCCGCATGTGACACCTAAAATTACTAGGTTTTGAACTTGAAATGTGTGTAAAGCATTAGTAAATTATTATTTTAATTTGTATGCTGTAGATAATAAGAAATAAAAGTAGTAAGTTATTTTCTTTATTCATTTTATATACTTATTTTACATATTTTTAAATATTTCTTAAAAATACCATATAAAAACCATTTAAAAATATAAAAAACTGGTCCGCCGGTATCGGGAGCAGGGTCCAAGCTACCGGTGGTTAGGGCTCCAGAGACAGGAACCTCCTCACAATGCGAGCCGTATCGAGGAGTACTGCTTTCTGAAACAAGCCCTTGATCCAACCGCCTAAGGAGAGCCTCGAAAGATGGTCGTCGAGGCTCTTGGCTATAAGGCCATTGGCCGTCACGACGATCGGCACAATGATTGCCGAGTTCACATTCCACATGTCGACAACCTCGTGTGCCAAGTCGAGATATTTTATTTGTTTCTCTTTCTTTCTTTGATTAAGTTTAGCTCCTTTATTTATTTATGTACAAATCAATTATATTTTTAAATATTCCTTACACGATTAAGTTTATTATTAATCAAAACAGGAACAATACAATTGTGTCATACATACAATTGGTGAGCCAATTGTGGCTAACGAATTTTACAAAATTTAAAATAGTTCCTTTCAATTGAGGGCGAGATAAATGTGTACTGTACTCAGCTGTGGGCAAGACGCGTGGAGTTTTAGAAAAGTTTAGCTTTGTCTAGCGTAGTTTCTCAAAAATCCATTTGGCTTATCAACGTGTTCTTGACTACCTGTTCTGCAAACGACAGCCGGGACCAACGTCTCGATATGTAACAAATGGTCACATGATGATGATGATTCACAAGATACAAAATAACATCGTTCGTCGGTATTCCGCAGGTGGTCTGGGCCCGATGAACATCCCGCTCATCAGCGACAAGTCGCACCGCATCGCGCGCGACTACGGCGTGCTCAACGAGGAGACCGGCATCCCCTTCCGCGGCCTCTTCATCGTCGACGACAAGCAGAACCTGCGACAGATCACCGTCAACGACCTGCCTGTGGGACGGTGAGACTCTTCATTGTATAACATCACAACTGCAATACCTGGAAGGGTTGGGCAGACGTGTACTTAACAGTACACCCACATCTTGTCTTTATAGGAGGCGAACCTCTTGCTATCAACCAGGCCCCAATTCAGACTTCGTCGGCTGCTACATAAATATCTTCCGTTACCGTTTCTATCGCTAGTGCAATTTAGTGCATGATCATAGGTCTTGCTATAAGTCGCAAAGCTTATCTTTGCAATAGTCAAATCAAAAGCAGAATTTTGGTCTGGGAACTTGTAAAGCAAAATCAAAGCATTTAAAAGACTCCTCAAAACATGTTTCTTTGTAGACTATTCTAGATAGTATTCCCATGGCCAAGGCCATCTTGCTAAATGGCACAAAACAACATAGTAGCAACGGCTATAATAATGTGCGACACCCAAAATCTGCGAATATTATCCTAAATTGACCAACTAAATACAATTTTGCATGAGAAATAACCGAAGCACATAATCTTACTAATATTATAAATGCCAAAGTTTGTGAGGATAGATCGATGGATGTTTGTTACTCTTTCACGCGTAAACTACAGAACGGATTTGAATGAAATTTAGCACCTGGAATAACACACAGGAAACTTTATACCCCAGTGGAAAGATCCGCGGACACAAGCTAGTCAATTATACATTGGACCACGTGTATAATCTGCACAGCTATAAAGTATTTAAATAGCTGTTTACGTAACCTTTAGACGTTCAGTCATAAATGTACACATTTAATATTGTTCATTGAATGATAGCTTATCGTCTCTCGAAGATTCTGAAGAAAAGCGTGAAGAATGTCTTTGTGAACTATTTTTTTATTGTTTAAATTATTAACGCAATACTATTGTTGGAATTTCCCTATCAGCCCCTAAATAATTCCTATAAAAAATAAATCTTTTAATCTGGCCTGTTATTGCTAAAACATCTTATTCTGTGTATTCGACGGGCGTTTAGGGAGTACTCACAAGTAAAAACACAAACCATAATCTAGATTGTGCGCATTCTTCGTCATTATGCGAATAACTCCCCAGAGAAACTCGCTAATGGTAAAAAGCTCAACTATGATAATGTCGTGTAGCGCTTCCATGTGCGTGACAGCTGCAAGTTCTCATGTACGTGGTTATCAAGCGACCTTCGTTTGGTGGCATTGTAGCTTCACAATTAACAGGGTAGGAATGTTATTGAGGAAACATACTGAATTAATTTAAATTCCTATCAAATAATTGCTTTAAGGCTTATCAATTGAAACCTATATCAAAAACATTGTTTTGAACTGTGCGGTCAACCTCATGTCATTACTAGTTGCACTTGAGTTACTGAAGCAGCTTACTTACATAATACTATGTGTTGTTCAATTCTCTCCAACTTCACACTTGGTATTTAGTACTAATATTGTTAATCTGTGTTATTTTTACTGTATACAACAATAACCGATATTTTATAATAAGAATCATTTTGTTTCCTAGATCGGTAGAGGAGACGCTCCGCCTGGTGCAAGCGTTCCAGTTCACCGACAAGCACGGAGAGGTGTGCCCGGCCAACTGGAAGCCTGGCTCCAAGACCATCAAGCCCGACATCAAAGCCGCTCAGGAATACTTCATCGATACCAACTAATCGTCCGCATTCGTCACCCGCTGCTAAACTTGACCTTACTTACTACTTCGACGAAAACAACGCTTTTATAAAAATCGTTCACATTTCTCGTCGAACATACGTAATGTCAACATATTGCGGCACATTAGTTCCCTTGTCAACGGAAATTGCACTCATGAATATTTGAGTAGTCCCAGTTACGCTTTACGTATATTATTAAGACAGCTGTCATGGAACTTTTAAAATCAATAGTAACTATCATGAGTGCAATTTTCTCACTAGTAACACTTTGAATGTCGGAAATTGGGAGTTGAGAAGAAAATGTCTGAATCTCAAGCGATAGGCCTGTCAATGCCAGTCCTACTAACAAAGTTCCGATTGTTATTCCATTGTGAAATATCTTATTATCATGTTGGACGGGTACAAGCAGGCAAAAACTCCGATTTTCCTAAACAGTTGGACAATAATATAATGTAGGTAACTAAGGTGCTTAGTACCTCACGCAATCAGTATTCTATGGAGATCCTATGTTATTGTACTAATCGAGGCTGTAATAAAAGCTATGTGCAAAATTGATTGGTTTTATTTGCACTTTGCGTAACTATGTACGAAGATTTGGGCTTGACAACATGACGCTTGAGCGTCTAAGAACACCTCCACATTGCTGTCTACCGGAAACGTGCTCAGAAAACTGGCAGCATTGCCGCGACAAGCAGGCAAAAACTCCGATTTTCCTAAACAGTTGGACAATAATATAATGTAGGTAACTAAGGTGCTTAGTACCTCACGCAATCAGTATTCTATGGAGATCCTATGTTATTGTACTAATCGAGGCTGTAATAAAAGCTATGTGCAAAATTGATTGGTTTTATTTGCACTTTGCGTAACTATGTACGAAGATTTGGGCTTGACAACATGACGCTTGAGCGTCTAAGAACACCTCCACATTGCTGTCTACCGGAAACGTGCTCAGAAAACTGGCAGCATTGCCGCGTTTGCTCACGCGAAGTGTCGGCCAGTGTGCGAGGTGACAGAAGACTCGCTCATGGGCCCCATGACTCGAACGTTTCGACCCCAAACTGTAACTACAAATTTTAGGATACAGTATTGACGCCGTTCAAGGCTCCGCAGCACCAGTATATTCTGCCGTGCTTACAACATGAGATGGCGCAAGGTTGTCGACGCAGGTTGCGTCCCACACCAAAAGCCAACCCACCTTCAAGGCATCAGCGTCATGCCGACCTGGTCTTTTCCCATCGTCACGTACCAAGCCGTTAGGTTCTGAAACCGCTGGTACGCCGGTAGTAGCAGGCAAGAGCTATGCGACCTGTGCACCTGTAACAGGACAGGACAGGCCATGATGCCCGAGGTTGTCGACAGCTTCACTGCACTGTGACATCGATGTGGAGCAACACAAGGAGCGCCTAAACAAAGGTTTGTAGCGAGCAAGGTATTATGCGAATAAATTATTTGATTTGAGCCGAAATGAAACGTCTTTCATCATGGTGCCAATGAATTCACGGCCACCAGGGCACGCTCTTCAGTATCAGTTGAAGTATTTAACAGAATATTCCGTTTCATAACTGCAGAGCGGCACGTCCTAGCGGAGAGGTTGTTACATGTCGGACAAATCGTATCCGTATTTAGTTGAAATTCTTCAGTGATTAAAAAAGTGCCATCTATGTTGTTTGTATGGTTTTAATACGATTTTGAACTGTGTTTCTGCTAGTTATTAATAAAATCAAGAGGTGTCGCTAGACGAAAAGTGTTTTCAAATTTTTTTTTATCGTCTATCTATATCTATGTATAATTATATACCTACCTACATTTAATAAATCTGTAGACGTGGTGTTTCTGTACATTGAAAATATTGGATCGGACAAGGATCACTAACAGAACCCATTTCTACCATTTTATTTAAAATTTTTGTCTGTGTCATTTTCTGAATCGCGGTGTTAAGATTTTCCGTGAAAGAATGGCCTCGTCCGTGTCAGTTGCTACAAATTCAATGTTTTTCGTGTTTAGGCTCATTTTATGCACCTTGATGAGAACTTTAGACCAAGCTGGAGTATGACTGTCATTGACGGTCTAACGATGAAGACGGAAGGCAGTTACAAGAGGTCATTACAATTTACAGCAGCTATATTGTTATTGGGATCATTTCATACTCCTTGATGAGAACTTTAGACCTAGCTGAAGTATGACTGTCATCGAAGGTCTAACGATGAAGACGGAAGGCAGTTACAAGGTCCTCAACAGTTTACAGCACCTATATTGTTATTGGGCTCATTTCAGGCACCTTAGTGAGAACTTACCTGCCTGTAGTATTACTGTCATCGAAGGTCTGGCGGTAGAGATGGAAGGCAGTTGCAAGAGGTCCGCAACAGTTTACAGCAACTTTATCGTGTCTCGGCTCAGTTCATGCACCTTGACGAGAACTTTCTATCTAGCTGGAGTATGACTGTCATCGAGTGTCTAAAGATGAAGACTTAAGGCTGTCGAGGGAAGCCCTTATTTGGAAAAACATAAGTAGAATATTTTAGCGATTAATGCAAAAAAAAACTATTTGAATCAATACTATAATATTATAAAGCTGAAGAGTTTGTATTTTTGTTTGGTTGAACGCGCTAATTTCAGGAATATTGGTTCGAATTGAAAAATTGTTTAGTGTTGGATAGCCCACTTATCGAGGAAGGCTTAGGTTATATATATAACATCATGCTATTACCAATAGGAGCGGAGCATCAATGCAAAAGTTGCAAAAACGGAAAATTAATTCCATTTGAGAGTTCCAGCTCCAGAGAAGAGTTAGGCTGCTTTCACATTAAGGTGTTAGCAGCGCGACAGTAGCGCGACAGAAGCACAGTCGAAGACAAAAACTAAAAAAAAAAAGATTTTTACCGTCTGGACGATAGACGCGCGACTGTCGCGCTGCTAAAGTCGCCTAAATGTGAAAGCGGTCTTATAGTTACGCAACAATCATGTATGGGCTTGTACACAAAACTGCGATGCGACGCGTTGCGAATTCGCAACGCAGAAAATTACGACACGAATTGCTGCGATGCGATTTCGTGCGGCAAGGCGTCTCCCAGGGTGACCATTCCTTCGACGACCGTTAACCGTACTAAACGTATTTTGAATTGAAAACTAGGTCGTGACATGGATCGTAAAAAGAAATGTGCACTTTTATTATTGCTTAGGAGATACAGGAAAAAGAAACAAAGAAGATTTTGGGTTCATCCATTTATTATGCGCGATGCGAATCAATTCGCAAGTTCTTGCGATGCGTAGAGGGAGCTCGCAGATTTTTGCGATGCGACGTCGCATCGCAGTTTTGTGTACAAGCCCTAAGACGGAATTGTTTCTCTTACAATGTTCAAAAAAAAAAGTCTGCGATAGAATATTTATATCTATCTTTTAAGGTTGACTCACACTCTCTCTAACCCTCTCTCTCTCTCTTATGTGACACAGACGAAGTTGCGCGGGTCAGCTAGTGTAAAATAAGAATAATTTACTTGAAAATTATGTTTATAGAAAAAAAACATTATTTTGCCACAGTACTAATATTTGGGCATACAATGGTAAAACAATGGCTTAATTAATATAAACTAAAATATTTGGAAGTATTGTCAGAATTATAATGAAAAGCATTTAGATACAGGTAACCTATTTTATTGACTAACTATTTAATTTAAGGGTTGAGAATTGAACCGAACTTATCCCAAGGCTATTTCTACCAAATCATTGACCAACCTACCTAGCACAAAGACGTAGCCTTTATTAGTAATTAAGTTTGTTTACAAAATATCGAATTACACTTGTAACTTTAATGCCGCCGCTGCCCAATCATTCGATGCGACCAGCCAATGAGATCCCCGCCCGCATTCCCGCTCTAGTAGTCTCGAAAGGAACACGTTACTCTCATTTTAAAATTACGAAAAATTAAAGTTGGAACCATGAGTGCTGGTCAGAGTTATTACAGTGACTATGGCAGTGGCAGTTCATCGAATTCAGTAAGTTTTTTATGCTTTATTTTGTAATTTATTGAGCGATTTTGCAGAACAACAAAAATTAGATTTTGCGTCATAATGTTTGCGTAACATCAGGAACAAGTACGAACTTGATTTGTCTTCAAAAATATTCTTTATGTTTGCCGATTGTGAAATTGTGAGTTATTCATTTGTTTTTTTGATAACATCGTGCGATGTAAATCAAATGCGTAGTTCACTATAATTATTATAATTTGAGGGTAGGAAGGAATATTTTTGTTTGTGAATTGTTTTCGCTGCTTATTTTTTAGTAAAATTGGCGAAGGGTGTTTTAGATTCGATTTTCTAAATTTCTAGACCAAGGTCTATGACTTGTTTACTAGTGAACCGAAGTTCATTTCTAGGCTGGCTATGTGTTGTAAACCCATACAATCACCTAACAAAATTGTGGGTAAACTGAGCTTTGTGTTAGGTACGGTACAGGTCGGATTTTGTAAGGCCGTGTTTTCTGTCTGGACTTGTCGAAATAAGGTTTTTTTTACCAAATTAATAAAAGTACTTAAAATCTCAGACCAAATAAAAAACCAAGACAGCGCTGCGAACAATAGTGAAGCATGCGCAAAACTACGTCTCGCTTTGTACATACACGCACACACGCACACATCTACATCAAACTACGCTCACTAAGGGGTCGTCCATTAATCACGTGATGTTTTTTAGCAAATTTTTAACCCCCACCTCCCCCATGGTGATTCGTGGTGAAGTTTTAGACTACCCCTCCCTCCTCCCACCCAAAATCACGTGTATTTTTTTTGGTACAAAGTATCTAAAAAATATCAGAATATTATCTTTAAATACAGGTTAACAGGTATAATCTAATTTAATTCTGGAAAAATAAGCACCGTGATAAAAATGTCAAGGTCACCGCTTTTCGGTTTAGAAATCGCGCGTTCAAAGAAAATATAAATACACGTGATATCTCACTACACCTGCCCCTCCCCCTAGTGATATTTCGTGATTTTTTCCGAACCCCCCTCCCCACCTTTCCAGCCTCACGTGATTACACATGTTTACGAAGCCGGCCTTATGTTGCACAGCAAAAAGTATAAAATTTATGTGTGAAATAAAATTATTAAATTAATACTGAGTTAATTTACAACCTTTAAAACATGTGCTTAATATTAATAAACTAAATTATTACATTAATAAATTATTGAGATCTGTTATTATAAACTTTCATCATAATAATTATTTGGTAAGATTGCATTAAAACATATTTTATAATAACGTAATAATATTTATTTATGCATGTAAGAGTGTGAATTCTAAACGACCAACAATGCATACTGTTTGTTTGTGCTAAACATATTTGTTTGTCATGTATGTAATCGTTTCTTGTGACGTATGCTTTTTAATTAATGATAATTGTTTTTGAGTTTATTCATAAAAGTTGTAACTCTAGTTTCATTTTTATTGCATCTGGTAGTTTATTAAATAATAGGCATAATGTAGGGACTTTTTGAATGTAGGCTCATGCGCGAAGAGCGTAAATATCTGACGGATCGGTCGCTATGTTTATCACCGCGGGTTGTGAAAAAGTTCGTGTATTTTCTAACAAATTTGCATATTTCCAGGATATTGTAAAAGAGGCTTTACAACTATCGGTTTGTTCTATGTTATACGAATTAATTTCTTTAATAATGATTGACTCCGCACGCAAAATACGCGCTTTGACGTGGAGTTGCGGACACCAGCCCGTTATACAATACAATACAATAATGATTGACGTCAAAAATACTTTTCGTTCTGTTATTTTATTTCTTCGTAAGTGTATTGAAAAACGTTGCTCAAAAAGGACCTCATGGCTAAATAATAACAGCCGCTCGGGTCGATGACGCGCTTGCCTAGGTTGGTCCGTAGATACATACTCACATACTGGGCTCATTACATACTGAGTTTCCTCCATGCCTCGGAAAGAACGTTAAGCAGTTGGTCCCGGCTGTCATTTGTAGTCTTTGACAGTCGTTACAGGTAGTCAAAAAAAAGTCTGACAACCAGTCTTACCAAAGGGTATCATTACCCAGTACCTACTAACTGGGTTGTAGAAGTCAGATAGGCAGTCGCTCCATATTAAATACTGGTATTCAGCAGCAACCGGTAAGACTGGAAGCCAACCCCACAATGGTTGGGAAAAGGCTAGGATGATGATGTATTGACAAACGTGGTTTGATTCACGTGCGCATTTGTCAATGTAGTTCTTGGCTCTATAACTGTGTGAATTGATGAATTCCGCCTCGGCTGCTATGAAAAAAAAATAAAAATGCACTACTACTTGTATATTCGCTACCACCGGTTCGGACGACGCAACTCGAAACCACAACTTGACGCGACCAATGAAGAACACGTGATCGGATCAAGCCGATTCCACGTCGATAACTGGTCGTTCCCTAAATAAAATCAATTTTGTTGCAGTCTTCATCGTGGCCGTCTCAGGATATTTGGTCCTCCCGCCAGAAACAGCCCAGTCTGGACAAGCCCGTCGCAAGAAAGTCTGCCAGCTATCAAGATCGTAAGTACCTACTTAAATATTGTCACTTGGCCTAGGATACTAATATTCTTCGTGTCAGGTCCGCAGTCCGTTTTAAGGCGAAAGCGTTGCCTCTAAAAAACAGTTTTTCTTATGTTTTGTCTGTTAGTGATCAGGTTCCCTGGTTCAAGCCATGGTTCGGAGCGAGAGGGAATGGGAAACCGTCACCTCCTTCTGCGAAGCAGTCATGCTAGTGAAGGAGGTGGCGGGACGTGAGAGGGAAAGAACCTCACGTCCCAGCCGCCGCGGGAGACGCCCTGGGCGTTGGGGGTCACCTGGCGGCTCCCGGCCACCGTAGGCGCGGGCCTGAGTTATGGGCTAGCTCGCCGTCCGGCCGTCTTATGACGACAGGCCGTGTCGACGGTGCGTTCGTGTTCCACGCGCGCCTCAAAGAGATGTCAGCAACCGAGTAGGGGTCCGCATGGGCCGATGCCTGTTCTAAAGAGATACCGTGGCCCTGGAACACAAAGGGCAAAGAAGGAACATGGATGGGTTTTAGTCAGTACAAGTCTGACACTACCTTCCGCTCCACCCAGAGTGGGGGGGGGGGGGGGGTCATTTGATCCCATCCGAATAAAAAAAAAACAGGCCGTTTTAAGGCGAAGGCGTTGCCTCTGAAAAACAGTTTTTCTTACGTTTTGTGTGCTAGTTGTAAGGTTATAACTGTATAAGGTTGCCAACCATACTCTAATTCAGATTATGGTTTTATGGTACCTACTCTATGTTGCGTAGGTGTGTTTGTGTTTGTATGTTGATAAGTTCAGACCCGAACATATTTTGATTATAGAGACAGAACATTTGATAAATGATAGATTATTAAGAATACCTATACAATTATTATATTTAGATTCAGTGGTATAGCATAAGCAGCCTATAATGATGCTCCCACTGCTCCGACACCTGTTCCTCTCTGGGAGAGGGAATGGGCTATAATCCACCACGCGGACCCAGTGCGGGTTAGTAGACTTCACATGACTTCGATTTGGTTCTAGGACATGTTTCCTCACGATATTTTGAAATTACACAAAATTATGCGCCGGCCTGGGTTCGATCCCACGACTTACTGCTCGTAAGTCGGGGCACTGGGCCACCGCTGCTCTGAATTAAAATTAAAGTTAATTTTTTATGCTTTTTTTTTATTCAACAGTAAAAAAAGCGCGGTGAAGTCAGTTAAAATGTAAGTAGGTACTATCATTGTAACTGACTTAACCGCACTCAGTTATCAAGTTATCGCACACGGGTAATACATACATTATAATAAAAATCAATAAAAGTGCTTGGATGGAAGGCTCCTTCGTTAATTCTTTCATTAGGACGAAAAAAGCAAGTAAGCATGTTTGATAGAAGCTTGAACTTTTCACTCATATTGTGTGTTCATGTGTCTTCACAGTGGTGACGGGGAAGTGTACCCTCGAGGACATCATGAAGGAGTTTCAGATGAACGGCATGGACTCGCCGTACACCCCTGTCGAGGACAGGGCCTGGAGCAACCACGCAGGTTAGTGCGTAGCGACTGAACAATCTTTATTACAAGACCAACATGACTTGTGACATCAAGGTAGCGCTGCTTGCTTGGAAAATCGTCACCGACTTGTCTCAAATCATTACAATCGTAGTTCCAGATTCTACCGTGTTTCTAGTTGTGTTGGTCAAGTATTACTTGACATTGGCAAGGTACGGCTGAGCAAGTATCCTAGGTTAGATTCCCAGGTCGGGCTAAGTGTTACTGAAGTTTTTCATTTGTCAGTAGCAGCTCGGAGTCGTGCCCTGTTGATGGCAGTAGGCTAGCCCTCCATAACATGCGGTTTAACCATAACTGGCGAAAGTGGAATTACTATCGACACGCTTCTGCCTGACCCTTAGAGGAATACAGGCGTGATGTTCTGTTATTTGGATACCGTCAGATGGGCTGTCAGGCCTGGGCCCGGCGGGCGCGTACTGCCGCCAGGGCTCGTGGCCGGCGCCGGCGCCCGCGACGCGCCTGCCGCGCCCGCCGCGCCCGCGCTCCGAGAGGCTCCCCTCGCCGCCGGCGCCCCAATGGCTCCCCTCGCCGCCGGCGCCCCAATGGCTCCCCTCGCCGCCGGCGCCCCAATGGCTCCCCTCACCCCCCGCGCACGACTTCAACCCGCAGGAGTTCACCACTTCCACGCCGGTTGAAGGTAATATTTTTTTTAACAAAGGCTTTTTTGTCCCACTACTGGGCTAAAGGCTTCCCCGTCCCTTTCCAACCTTCCTTGTGTGTTACCTTCCAATCCGTTAGGAACGAGTCGACCTCGGCACGCCAGTGGTTTTTGGGCGTGCCTCCGTTCTGTCGTCAGGACCAGCGGTGTGCACAGAGTTTAGGCATGGTAAGCAGACAATTTTAGTTTGTATTAATTGCATATAGCTTGCCGAGGTTGGTCCGTGGATGGTGACCACCCATTACATACCGAGATTCCTCCGTGCCTCGGAAAGGACGTTAAGCCGTTGTCTGGGATTTTATTTGTACATCTTTGACAGTCGTTACAGGAAGCCAGTGGCCCGAAAGTCTGACAACCAGTCTTACCAAGGGTATCGTATAACCCAGTACTAACTGGGTTGTGGAGGTCAGATAGGTAGTCGCTTCATGTAAAATACTGGTATTCAGCTGCAACCGGTTAGATTAGAAGCCTACCCCAACATAGTTAGGAAAAGACTACGCAGATAATTATTAATAGGTAATGTCTATTAGGAGTTTATTCTTATACGCTGCTGCTCCTCCAAGTTCAGACACCTTTACAGATTTTTTAGATTAGAAGTAGCCGTGGCATCTATGTTTAGATATACGATATGGAACTTTGTTGATTAAACGACTCAGTAGGTACTAGGTAGCATAGGGTTTATTCACAGACATATTACTATTTATATGTCTGTGGGTTTATTATACAATAAACGTCAATATCGAACGTACTGTAGTCGGTCCGACTGGGGTCGGATTACCACGGGTCTACTGTAATTATGAATATAACACTGATTCAAATAAAAATTAAAACAGGAACTAAAACAATCTAGCGGGTGCTCTGCCTGGAGTCCTCACCTTCATAATGGTGTTGTGTATTATATGGGTAGAGCTGAGCGCGGGCGGCGAGGTGGCGACGGCGCTGTCGGCGGAGCAGGCGCGTGTGCTGGCCTCGCTGCCCAACTCCGTGCTGTTCTCGCTGCTGCACGAGCTGGAGCAGGCCCGGGGGGATTTGCACAAACGCAACAAGAAAGTACCCACCGTGAGTAGTTTTGACTTCTGCCTTAGTCTAGTCGGAAGCCCTACTGCTGAGCCTGAGGTATAGAGTTCCTAGGTCGGACTAGGTGTTATTCGGTTTTTCCGTTAACAGTTTCATAGTCCGGAGTCTGGTTTTATGCCCGGCTCGCACTCTTAGTAGAGATTTTGTCGTAATGTGGATGTACCGTACCTCTACCATAGGAAAAGCACGCGTGATAAATAAAAAAAGAAATAATACTACAGTTTTTTTATGGTCTAGAAGGCTTACCAATCAGTTCCGAAGATGGTTGGAGGGTAGCGATCAGATGGCGCTAAGTGTTTTATCTTGTTGCCGTTAAGTCGTCTAACGCTTTTCATTCAAGATTACTTTAAAGTTTTAAGTCTGTATTAATCAATAGCTGGTACTTATCAAGTCATGTATGAGAAAAAATCTTCTAAAGCGTCACGTTTCCCGGGATATAAGCTATCAAAGTTATCGGTGACCTTTGGCGTGCATGGTTCTCAGGCTTATTCCTGTGTGTTGCCAGGAGTGCCGCTTCTGCAAGAACAACGGCGAGCGCGAGTCGTACTACCGCGCGCACTCGCTGAAGGACGGCGCGGGGCGCGTGGCGTGCCCCGTGCTGCGCGCCTTCGTGTGCAAGCGCTGCGGCGCGCGGGGGGACGGCGCGCACACCACCAAGTACTGCCCGCTCAGCACGGCCGACGGTGCGTCGTACTTGCGCTATTCCACTCAGGCTTATCCACAAGTGGACCACAAATTCCCTTGGCGGGAGTGCTCGGTCGAGGCTTCTAAGTCCGTCTACACCTCTACGCTAAGTGAATTAGTGCTCCGATCGTGTTCGGCTCGCCTAGCGTAGACTCAGCAGGATGACCGCTATAAATAGTATCACCACCTATTCACATTATTATCTTGTCGGATTCCGATTTCTACTCAATACTCTACAGTGGTCATCAAAAAAATCGGCCCCCCCTGCGTTTTTACCGTAAATCACGTTTTTCTTAGGCAAAACCAAACAAAAGTTTTAGTACTAAAACAACACAAATTACACCAAAATGTTTTTTTATTAATTTAAAAAAACGCTATAGTTTTTTTTTTTTTAAATGTTATGTACACAATTGTTACAAATTAATATTGCGTATTCCCTCCTCTTGCTCGAATGACGCCTGCATTCGCCGTTTTAGTGACCTAATCAAGATTTTAATAGTTTCATGAGGGATTCGGGTCTATTCATCCCTAAGGGCGGTTTCCAGGTCTCGTAATGTTGTAAGAACTGGATTACGAGATCTAACCTTTTGTTTCATGATTATGGGCAAATTGAAGTCTGGCTCGTCGATAAGCTGTGGTCAATTGTGGTCCTGTTGCACGCTTGTGTGATATTAAATTTTGCTCACGAAGTCTTCTTTTTCCAGTACTATCACTTAAAGCCGCACCCCGATCATGAAGATCGGCGTGTGACTAAGCAAGGTATGCGTCGCTGGAGATCAACACCAGATAGGTGTCGATTTCGTAGACCTGATAGGTACCACTATAAAGCGGTCATCCCTTTAAGTGGTCACCCTATGTTTTACAGATCCAGATGTTTTTCGATACTGCACAGTCTCCAGAAACCTTTATAGATAAACTTGGCGCACTGCAAAACGGCTCAGTTTTAACCTCCTGTTGCTACGAATTGTTGACTTAAACCTTGTTTGAGTAAAGCCACAACTTGGGCCGTCCCAGCTTCAGTAGTGTACATTATTTTTAGACAAAGTAATCAAAATTACCGCCTCCGTAAATAAACGTAACATTAGTCACAAGAAATCTCTATAAAAGTCTGTTTCGGACTAAAAGAACGGTTCGAATTTGTTCCGACGTAAAACCACCAAATCAGCACTCAACAGTATTTTTGTTTAAAAAATTGTTAAGTACCTTCAAGTGCAATAAGATTACGACAAACAAAATGTCAAACCTCATATCCGACACTCAAAAAAAAAAAAATACAAACGTGTGAAACAGCTTATCTGTGAACACAAAGTGGGTGGGCAATTTTTTTGATGACCAGTGTATTATCTAATGAGAGCCGGTTGTGTCATCGGTGCAGGGCAAACTTCTCCCTACCGTCTTTCTATTTCTTTTTTTTTTCTATTTCTATGTCTAGGCATGTCTATTTGGGCCCATCAATAATTTTGGTAAGAGTCCAGCTCGTCACGCCATCTCCTTCTAGGCCTACTGTGCCATAATACTTTTATATCGACTTTTCAGAACGTATGAAATCCACAGCCATGATGCGCAGTGTCCGCATGGCATCCGGACGTCGCCGCCCTACCTCGCTAGCGCCCTCTGTGAACTCGAGCGAACAATACATGGTATTTGGAGAAACAACGCCAGCTATCATCTCTGACAAAAATGTGTACAATACTTACGCCCTCACATCTCCGCTAGACCCATTATGGGCGGCTCTTGAAAAAAAATTAATGCTATAATTGAATATTTTTTGACGCTTTGATAGCAAAAATAAATTAAATTTTATTTAACAAATGTTATCAAAACGTTACAGTTTAGATGCATAGGTGTTGATTAATTTGCGTATAGATGGCGCTGTTCTCAATCAAGCGGGAAATTATGAAGATTTATTTTTTGTTTATCGTTATAATATGTAATAGTATTATGAATGTTGACTGATACATTATAAGTGTTTATAATAAGTTGACTGATATTAAAATCGTGATGTTTAATACGGTATATCAATCAATATGTTTTAGTGTTAAGGATATAAAAATAATGTTGATGTTAGTATTCTAAATGTTTATTAAATGATACATTAACGTACCAGTGTGCCAACAACTGAGTAAAACATTGTAGTTATTGTTGATTATTGTGAAAACGAATTGCTAATACGAATCGAACTTTTAAAGTGTGACAAAACTGTTTTACACGCAAAAACTACTCATAAATTGTCCAACTTATTTTTTATCTGCAGAACTACAATTTTATTTGTAATGGTGTTCACAACTGAAATCAAAATCTCGTCATACCTACATGCGGATATTTTAAGAGAAATGTATAATTAAAATGAACTTAATCAACTTCTTAACATCAAAATAAATTACTTGAAATACATTTTCCTTAATCAATGCTAATGTATTGATAATAAAATGTTAATTAAGTATTTTAATAATTTGTAGCACTGAACTCATTCGAAACTGCTAGGCCGTTATTTTGAGTTTTTGAAACCTGAATCGGACTAGATTTCGCTTAATAAACTTCGTATAAATTACCAGTTTTAGTAGCAATTAAAATTTATTTACCGTTATGACTAAAGTAGATCATAAGTATTTGACTGCTCTGTTCAAAACGCCATTAAGTGGTGAAGATATTTTTTGCAAAGTACTAGTTAATTCTTATTAGATTGCCAAATCGTAAATACCATTCAAAAATATTTCATTAATCCAATTCGTAATTATGAAAGATCTTACCGAACTTACAAATAAGTTGTTAATAATTTTTTAATAAATTATTCAACGTATTAACTAGCTAAAATCGACGCTTCGTTTTGGTTATTTGGTCTAAGCAAATAAATATTAATAAATTCGTATCCGCATGTCCAATCATAAAAAAAAAACGCTACGTATTTATTTTGACTTGTCAATTAAGTTGACCCTAATTTGTCATAGAATCCTATGATAATATATTTTCACTAGATAATCTAGAATTTTATTTTGTTGATTAATTTTATAAGATGATATTATTGTTAAAGACTTATTGGTGGAGGTGTCTTTTGGGGATATAATAAACAGAATAAATCAGACATAAAACATAATTTTTTTAATTCTCATAAAAAATAATTCTCGCCTTTATTATTCCTTTCACCTATCTTTTTATTTTCTGTTGATAGGGCCAGTCGATACGCCATCTATGATATTTGAGAGGCGAGACTTGACAGCAGGTTGCGGCATTATTACAGTCGTGAGCCATAAGATGGCGCGAAATCCAAAATTGTCTCTCGTGACTCGCTCGTAAATATTTGTCTATGACCGATGTAATCTATAATCCATCAATAAATAAGCAATTGATTTGGTATAAATATTCTACTTATTGCTATCGAGATCGACTAAATCTACTATCATTGCAAAAATCGTTTTTAAAAAAAAAATGATTTTGCCAGGATAACGCAAAGAGTAAAGTAAGTATAGAGGGAAAGAGTAACAACTGTGTGATAAAATTTGCATGTATGGAAAGTGCTGCCACCTTGAGTTTGGTGAGTGAACTAAAGCTACCCACCTACCTGTAGGTACACACTTACCTATAGATCTGCATACTTAGATACCATGAGGATTTAATTTAATAATCCTATTCAATTTACAGACCTCTCACTCTCATACCTCAACAAAATAAAACACGTATGAAGTTTAAAATACTGTCCTTTTATAATTTTTTTTTTTTTTTTTGTTATTTATTCATTTTATGCTTGTTATAGTATATTTGAGCTGCTATTTCTTCGGAGTTCACTCATGATAACAAAACAACAAAAAATACCAACGAAAAACAAAGTGATAACAATATTATGAAATAAAAACAAAACTTAACAAAACAAATAACAGTAACAAGTAACAATTTTAACAGAATTAGTTGCTGAATTTTGACAATTTGACAAAAAAGACAAGATGGCTGCCAATTTTTTTATCGCAACAAACTCCAAGTGTCGCTGTCGTCAATGTAAATTGATAACAGTACTAAGAGTGCCCCCCCTGGGATAACGTTTCAAACGTTACTCCAGCAAAATCTGTTTTTCTCAACTACAATTCAATCAAATTTTGCTATTAGTAAATAAATTGCTCCTCATGATACACTAATGATTTGTTATAGTCTCACCTCTCTAAAGCACAACATTTTGTCAGGGTAACGCTCACGTTTTTGCCTTTAATACTTTCTGAAATAACCTATTTGTTTGGAGCATGGTACTGATTGCCCGTTGCGTCTCTATGGGGCCTTACCCTGCTGCAGGGCAGTTACAGGCTAATTACTAACAGCGCCATGGATAGGATAACATACCTGCAGACCTAGACCAAACGCGAGGAGTAAACGTAACAAAAATCGAACGATTTTAAAATGGTTCAATAACTACTTGGTTTTGAAACTTTATTCATATTTTTATCTGGGGGCCTAAAATGGCCACTTTAGCTGAATTATAATAGGATATCCTATTATGATTCTGCTAAATTGTGGTGCTGCTGTGCTGTGGTGTGGTGTGATACTTTGTACCGGTCCGGAAATTAAACCTAAATGCTGCTTGCGATTCAAAAATGCTTGACATCGCGTTATGTCTACGTCACGCGTTTTAGTCCCTCTGGAATAGGGTTGCCATACGTCCGGAATTTTCCCGACAAGTCCGGGATTTTAGCTCAGTGTCCGGAATTCGGGGGAATTGTAAAACGTCCAAAAAAAAGAAAATAACAAACAGTTAATACAATGAAATGGTTTTCATAAAACAAAATGAATAAATCCAGTAAAAATTGTACTGCACAATTTCTTAAATGCTTTATATGTTTGTTTTTTTATTCATTCTGGGAAGTCTCCTCTACTCAAAGCAATAGGAAGTCAACTGGTAGGTCTGGTAGCGTCAATTGTAGCACTACAATCTACTCTTAATTGTAGTTCACAAGTGATTCAACTTTAAATCAGGCCGCCTGCGCAAGTGTTGGCAAGTGACTTACCGTCGATATTTTATATATGTTTACTTTGAGCCGGTAACTAGTGTTTTAATAGTAGATAGGTCACACAAGTACCAGTTTTATACGTAGCCCATATTCCCATTAACTCCTCTCTTATAATTATGAATTTACCTATAACCTGCTCAGCTAGTTCTTCGTTGACTTCCATACAAACGGAGTTGCGGATACACTTACGTTTAAAATGATTTTCCGAAACGAGCACGGTCCATTCCGACCGTGCCAATCTATCTATGGATGCTAGGGTGACACAGGACTTATAACATTTTAATTAGCTTCGACTGGGAACACTAGAGGCGGTGCATTTTTTTAACAATCGTGCTTTTCAGCTGCTTTCTCACCAATCTTACTAATGTTATAGCACAGATATTTTATGACCTGGATTAACACATAGGATACTTTTTATTCCAGTAGTATGATTCCGTGGGACAATCATCGAACTCCACGCGGGCGAAGCCACGGGCATAAGCTAGTAAACCATAATACCGCAGCAAGTAACTACTGTCTCAAGAGTTTTGTAGTATTTCTATAGTAGGTACAGGTTGTAAACAATAAATATCTAAGTAACACTTGAAAAGATAGTAAAAGTTGTGCAAAGTGTGTCAAACATTGCGCTTGCGTTTGCTGACCGGCGAAAAATAAACACTATTCAAAAAAGTCGCACGTTACTTCGGTTCGTGCTTGCTGAGCGTACTCCAAAACCTATAAAATATGACACACCATTCTCAACCTTATGTGATAGTAACCAAAGTAACATTTAAAGTAACCATGATCAAATGAAGCCGTTTAAAAATCATACGAATTTGAACTCACGCGCCGAAACGCCGCGTACCGTTTTGAATTCATTGATCATTCGTCTTCAACGCTTTAATCGACCTTAAAATCAAAATACCAAGTCATACTTTCCTTTAAACTAAAAACGTTGTGGAAAACGAAACTTTAACTCGTCGCATGAAGGTACCAATTTCTTCGAAAAGCAGTGTCCAAAATATCTAGGTTCCAATCCGGTTGATTTGGGAATGTGTGTCGCGGAAGTGGGCTGCGAAGAGTAGAGGGCAGGTGAAAGGGGGCGGAGGGGAGGGGGGCATGCTAAGATTATGCACATCTGTATAATGGTCGCTGGCTGTTAAAATTGGCACACTTTGACCACTGAGCGTGAGCCTTTTCTAGGCTATATGGAATGTTTATTCAATACCAAGATGTGGGATTGAAGACTATCTACATGTATGGGATGGACAGGATTCTAGGTTATTGTGTTGTTCAAGTTTAATTAATTTTGCATTAGCTGCAGGCTCCATTTTACCATTAAATGCATTTTGTTTTAGAAACCGTCTCGTAGTCCATTATATGTGATTGTGCAGTAAACGAACGACTTTTTGTGACAACCATAAAATATTTATCTCATTGATTTACTTTGCATCCAGCAAATGAAACAAACTAGTACGTTTTGAGATGTTTAGTGGGGTGCCGTACCGATCATACATTTAGTTTTGAGCATATTGACTGACCACTAGCGATCGGTTAGGCTACAACTACAACATAGCTGAAAACCTGAAATCGAATCTAAATATTGATGTCAGCAAAATTATGGTAAAATTCTGATATCTTGACGCAACGGGAAGCAACGAAAGCGGCCTGTAATTTAGGAGCTCAGACAGGCACTAGCACTACCCACCAGAGCTTTGCGAGTTTTCTTGAACTATTAAATTTGAGGTTGCAGTAACAATTTCATTCATGTTTGAGTTAAAGAGGGTTTAACTCACTCTGCGTTTATAAAGAACCTATCTGACGCATCAGTGAAACAAACTACGACACATCTTGCCTTACTTTGTCAATAATTATATAGCAAGAACTCACTTCTGTTCGCCGCCAACCTACAGCCCGCGGCTTATAGTAGCCTCATTCTGCATCATCGTGGGAAGGCCTAACACCAGCTTTAGGCCCGGTTTGCACCACAGCGGAGACGGAGGGGTGACGTGCCGGTACCGACCAGTCACAATGGTGGACTCTCGTCTCTCTTGTCGCATCATGCCCCACTCCGCAACGCTCCGCTTTGGTGGAAACCAGGTCTCGCTGTTCGACTCCTAGGTCCACAGGAAGCATCGTTGATTAATATCGAATACATTAAGATTACAGATCTGTTATAATCCGGAAGTGGTCCAAATGTAAAGCTGTGGAGCAGGTTTGTGTTGTTATCTCAGTTCAAGTTCGATTCCATCGTGTATTATAGTGCTGTTCAGTTGTAGATAAGAGTGTATTAGCTGGTGTAGTAATGTCAGTTTATTTTTAAAGATAATATATGTCCGTAATGTTGCGTTTAACTGGTGTTCGGTATATTTTCTAATTAGTCTGAATAATCCTAGAAATATCTCAAATGATTACCAAATTTTTCTTAGTTTCCAGTCCTTCGTAAAATCATTTTCCGAGGTTTTTTTGCAAAGAGATGAGTTTTTGATGAGATGACCAGATGTCCGAACGTGGAGGAGGCAAAAGGAGTATGTAAGGATCGTAGCAGGAGGCGTTTTGTGGTTTCTGCCTACCCCCGAAAAGGCGTGTGTTTGAGTTTATGTAGATGAGTTTTTCAATTGTCCTACGACATTGTGTACTGATGGTTATACACCTATTTGTATCATGGTCATTGATCAATTGACTAATCTAAACTACTAAATAATCTGTGTTACCTTCCGAACCGACTAGTTCCCTGTCTCCTGGCAGCGTCAGTAGGAGTAGGAGAGGAGAGGTCTTGCAATTCTAACCATGATCAGTCAATACTCACAATGGAGAGTCCCTATTAACCATCAGAAGAAAGCTGTCTACGAATCCCATAACAGGAACAGAAGTCCTAAAGATAAATAAGAAACAGACAGCGAATAAAATTGTGAAACATAACACTAAGCTCGATGCTAATTACAGCGCATACATATTTATCATTCATAATGAAATGTAAATGTTCTAACAGTTCTGTATCTGTGGGTGTGCCTAATTAAACTATTGACCCCGATATTATATTCATTGTTACACTACATTTGTTTGGAGATGCCCAGACGCTGCTCATATGTGGGCGGGATTCATTCAGAGACTGAGTTAGCACTGTTGCTGTTAAGGAGATCCACTTGCGGTATTCAGATTGGACTGAATATTACAATCTTACTGTGGATCATACCGTCATGTCTTATAACCATACATTCGGAGACCTGTGTCACCCACTAACGCGCACTAGTGTTCACTGGGCTCGTGTACGGCACATTACTTCACACAGTGAAGAGTGCGATGTCCCTTGAGTTCCAACAGTGGGCTGATTATGCTATGGAGTGGTCTATGAGAAAAATTCATGAGTTGCCAGTGAGCACCTTCGTTTACCACATCATTGTTTATCCAGACAGTAATGTAGTATATGAAACGAGAATTTTTAAGTTTGTGTTTTATTTTCATTATACATAAAATCTCTTAGCAATAAACATTTGAATTTGAATTTGGTCCACATTAATGAAATTCTATTACCCAATTGAGTAAGTGACATGGAACAGTTTGGAACCGAGCACCTAGGTTAGAAGTTGATCGCCGAGCATCCAGCCCACCGCTCCATTTTCTCAGTGGTGGACATTTTTTCGTCGTTGCAATTTCGGTAGTAACAGGATTCCCTAATTCAGTTTTGGAAGTTTCTTCTAACGAAAAGACGAGTACAGTTCCCAATTTTTTATTTTTAGTTTTTCCTAACGTCATCAATATTATTGATTTTCTCTTTGTACATTAGCTTCCACTTTCCCCAGCTAATGTGCAATTCTATAGGTTCACCTTTACCTCATCCTCCACAATCCCCTCAACTGCTAGCTACTAATCCAGCTCGAATTCTGCCAGCGTCGTCTATCTGCGCCTACGCATAGCCCTTCCCCCTCCCCTCCCCGCGGAGAGAAATGGCGTGACCTTGTTTCTTGACCCACTGCCGACGTCGCCGCCGAGCACCGACGCACACAGGCGCCTGCGCACTCTCTCACACACGCACAAACTTTGGCCGAAGCAAAAACTCAATGGGGTTTGGTTATTGGGCTATTTTGTGAATTATTTGACCTGAAAAATAATGATTTTGGAAATTAGAAAATAGGTTACCTTAAGTGGAGGTTTTGGCTTTCTAACACGACCACGTGGTGCGCTTTAGCGCTTACATGCAGGAAAGGAAAGGTCACTTGAAGCTGTTTTACGGGAAGCCAAATTTTGATTTACAAATTGAAAACTAATTCCTAGTGACATTTTATTCTGTGCTATAAGTCTGTCAGTCTATCTAGGATGTAGGTATTGAACAACAGATTTGGTATTATTATTGCTTTCCTTCCACCTTCTGGCTTCTATAGCGTACACTCATCCAATGGGCCTGCTGCTAATTACGTGCAGTCGGTTAAAATTTAAAATAAAGCGACGTTGTACTTTACTAGGCAGCCACCGGTCTGTCCTGCATACTCATACACGGGCAATAGGGTAGAATATTATACCTTGATTAATTTATTTAATTTTATACATTAAAGCAATTTTTGTTTCATTTTATCCATTAAAGCAATTTTTGTTTCATTTTATCCATTAAAGCAAAATTCTTACATCCTTGGATCCTTAATTCGGAGCCCAGGTCGATAACTGAGTTTTTCGGTTTCTGAAAACATAACTGACGAAATAGTAGGGTTGTAGTGGTCGCAGCCTCTACTGATGAACGTGTGGTTCTGGTTTCAATTCCCAGGTCTGCAAAGTGTTATTTGGTGTTTCCATCAGGATTTCTCAGTGGCAGCCAGAAGTCTGGAGATGAACCCGGTTGATGGCATTAGGTTCGCTCTATTACATGGGACTAGATCATAACTGGCGAAATGTGGATGTACTATATTTACACCTCTGACTATCTCGACGCAGAAAGAGACGTAATGTTG
The DNA here is from genome assembly GCA_910589295.1 of Noctua janthe. Taxonomy (NCBI): domain Eukaryota; kingdom Metazoa; phylum Arthropoda; class Insecta; order Lepidoptera; family Noctuidae; genus Noctua; species Noctua janthe. The sequence continues at coordinate 782,273 of OU342556.1, read as the reverse complement.
TAATACCTTATGTTTTTGTTACTTACTATTCTTTTTGTTAGTGATTTTTAGCATAACATAAACATAATCAGTCTAGAATGAGAACTTCCCTGCTGAGAATATCCTGCTGGGATCGAAAGAGGCCTGGGGAGGTGCTTTTTACTATTTCATAATCGTTATTGCTCGAACTGTGCAAAATGCACTTCAAAATTAAACAAAATTACATCAACCATGAGCGGTGGTGGCGCAGTGGGAACAGCCCAAACTTACGAGCCTCTCATAGACAGGAGGCCTGTGTCCCAGCAGTGGGAACATTAAGTTGATTATGCTGATGCTACATCGAGCATTTGTGCCTCCCGGACACAAGGTACATTCGAGCCCAATTCCTAGCGTCATTAACACAGAGCCTGTGCCACCCCGTGCCGACAAAGGACGAGCGCACTGCAATACCAATGACTTGGCCATCTGTGTGGACTGTGCGCCATTCAGCGCTTCATTGGGATTCGCGGTCGACGTAGTTTGACGTGTTAACTAGACAGCAGGGTTGGTGAACACAGGTGTCATCAATCGATACTTATATTGTCATTGGTTTCAGTAATGGTGATCGATTCTGACCATATCTTCATCATTCTGTCAGTCGTCACGCTAACATTTACTCCTGAATTTGACAACAACAAACCATAATTTTAAAAGTGTTTTCTTATGACTGCTACACACTCGTATTAGTTCTGGAGTGGTGGGTTTGAACACACCCAGTACATCACACCAGATCCATAGTTTGACTACATTTTCATAAGTGCCCGAAACAACCAAAAAGAATTCACAGTGTCATTGAAAAATTTCCGCCACCCCTGATCTAGGTACTCATGCGCACGTGTCCTTTTTATGTGTGAATGTATGTTCGCGTGTTTGTTTGTGTGCGTCAGGTAAGCTGCCTGTGAATGACTGAGGTATTACAGCTTAATAACAGATCAGCTACAAGTAGACGAACGGGGGCTGACAGTTTGTATGCTGTATAATTTGCTGTTTTTGTTCTATTACAATTTAACATGTAATGAACATAGTAATAAAATGAGTGTTACCCATAACGGGTGTTACAGTTAACCTTAGTACCTGATACTTATTAATTCATATCTATATATATAAAATGGTAAACTGACTGACTGGGTGATATATCAACACACAGCCCAAACCGCTGGTCCTAGAGACATGAAACTTGGAGGGTGTATTCTTTGTGAAGAGTAAGTATTCACTAAGAAAGGATTTTTAGGAATTCCACCCCGAAAGGGGTAAAATAGGGAATGGAAGTTTATATGAGTCCGTCAGTTTTGAAGTTAGGATCTTCAAATTTTGTGTTTAGGCTGACGATGGAAAATTAATTTATAAGTGTCTCAGCGTGTTTGATAATTCTACCCCCCAAAGGGTCAAAAAGGAATGAAGGTAAGTAACTATGTTTGTTCGGTACGTTCCCGTCGGATATTTTTCGACATCCACGCGGGCTAAGCCACGGGCAAAAGCTAGGCTTGCAAAAAGTACATTCACCAGTTCAATGATCATCTTCCAGCACTTGTCCCGTGTTACGTGGGGTCGGTGCAACGCGTGTTTTTCTTCTATTCCCCTGCAATCCATCACGCGATCATTTACTTCCTTTTCTTTCATAATTATCATTCCTCATCCAATTTTACTCCAAGAGATGGGGAGCGAACCCAATACCGTTAATAGCAAAAATCCAGACTCTGGATCTGGTCTGGGAACTACCCATAGGTTTTTATCTTTTAAAACACGTCATCCCAGGAATCGAACTCATTGTGTATACTTTGCAGTTGTGACTGCCACTGCCTCTAGACCAACGGGCAGTTATTATAAATAGTCTAAATAGAAAAGTGCATCTTTTTATAATATAATTGAGCAATGCTGCCCTCTGCTGGACAAATTCCTCATTATATTTTCCTATTTTTGACTTGTGAGTGGTGGCTGTTTAGTCATTTATTAAATTTACTTATTCTTCCAATGGCCTGGTATATTTGAATGACCTATACTATAATACACATGAAAAGATTTTATGGTTCGGTACATCTTGTTTTTTTTTTTTTTTGTAAATTTTGTAAAAGTAGTGTAGTATTTCATCGAGTCAAAAAGGAGTCATGTCTTTATCGTAATAAGATCTTATTTGTCTATAGCTCTAGTCTATTGCTATTCAAAAATTTCCATTCATTGCTCGCTATATATTTCCCAGATTATACCTAATTATAATTACACCGATAGATAAGACCTAGTCTCATTATTTTCATACTCTGTGGAAAGGAAAGTTAAGTATAGCATATCATGGCATCAAGCCCCGGCAGTCTCATTACTGTGTAGGCTCAATCAGGCGGCAGGCCCAGACATAGCAACCGTGTTGGAACAATCGTTGCTATCTCTATTGCAAGATAGTATACATTGTGCCCGTATCTAATTTATTTGTAAGTAATTAGATAACTCCTATGATTTATCATGATGAAGATTTTTTTTAGTTTTCTGCTCTTAGGGTAATAATGATACTGACCTGTAAATGCTTGTTATATAGTCTCAGAGAAGTAACAGCTATTCATCATTATTCTAATGGAAGCAGACCATTTCTGCCAATTGAACTCATGGAGAGTTTTACTCATATTGTTTGCTAATATTCTCAAACATAACATCACGCTTATATTTCTAAGGTAACATAATATCTAGAAGGGTAAGACAGAGACTATCTATCGACACCATCATCACATTGACAGTCTTGATCCACACACTGCTGAGTATGGACCTCCTACCTTTTGTAGCATGCTTCCCTGGTCTCTGCGACTCTCAACCGGGTCTTCCTCGCAATCATCTATAGGTCGTTCACACTTCTAGCTGGTTGTTGGCCTGCCATCTCCAGGCAACCATTCCGTCAGGCCTCGTACCTATACCTGACTCCAGGCTGCTACTGAAAAATTCTTAATAGGAAAACCTGATCACACTTAGCTCTTCCTGGGAATTGAACCCAAGATCAATATTCAGTTTTTTTTGTCGTGTAGTGTGAGGCATTCAATATTGCACGAAATGAAAAAGAAAACAAATGAGTGGGTCTTATCATCAATAAAATGTTCTAAAACCAGTTTTATAAGAAATCTTAAAAGTGATGAGTCTATATTTAGTGTTGGCGAAGGTTGATCACCGTTGCAGGTACCGTTGTGCCCGGTGCCACCATGTAGGTGATAATTTTGGGCAGTATCGTCACCGGTGATATCAGCAAGTTCTGATGTAAAAATAACGGTTTTTTTTGTTAAGCTATTGTTGTTCGCAATGTGTTTTCTGGGTCAATTTGGATTTATGAACCAAATCTAGATCATTTTGAAATGTTTTTACGTTTTATGGCTTAAGTACCTGTTTCACGATGATTTAATTTTTTGGTCAGTTATAAATATGATGCTGTTGAAGCCAACTGACTGAACACTTGAAACCGTTCAACTTTATGGTTGTTGATTCTGGGAGAGAGTTCCACCTAAACTTCTTCCATAAGAGTGGAAAAGAAGATTCCTTATTTTGACATGGAATAGTCGGCATCTAGTTTGATTCCAGCCTAGATCTGGTCCTAAAAAAACCTCTGATAAAAATATAATACAGTAAGCGGTTCATCAAACATGTGATTGTATTGTTATTACATGTTGGTTACTAAGCAAAGCTAGAGTGGTTTGTGGGAACTTGCATTCTTTAACTTTTTATCGATATTAACGCTTTGCTTTTAAACGCGGAGTAAAGATCTTGTTGTGAAGAGTTGCGATTCTTTTTTTAATTATTTTCATCGCCTTATCCAATAGAAAAAAGACTGTGAGTTAAAATGAAACGAAGAAAACGGAGGTAAGCATTCAGAAGAAAGCACTTGACGAAAATCCTCTAACAGTTGCTATCATGAATGTTCGAAATTCCATCGGGCGCATGGCTCGTTATCTATATTGCATGTATAGATTAAAGACTGTTCAGATTGAATGTAGACAATAGTTAGATAGTGCAAGTGGATACGGATGATCATATTCTCCCACACCCATACATGAGGTGGCAGATGAAAAGGAGCATTTAAGGGTCGCCGGCCGTGTCAGTCTGTACTTGCTGCCTGTCCCCACGGGAACCCGTGACGTCATGTATCTGTGTGGTAGTTAGTCAGAAGTGTGTGGTGTACTTTATTGCACGCCCACCTTTCGCTTATTTTGTTTAAGTCTCAAGTAATAGGGGGCAAGCCTATTGCCATCTACCGGGCACTTGTCCTGACTTTGGGCTGCTACTAAGAAAATCATGGCGGAACCCAGGAATCGAACCCACAACCACTGAACCAGCGAAGCAGTTAAGGAGTTATTCGGACGTGATTAGCCTCAACATGCCCACTGCAAAGTGTGCCGCGTCGAGAGTGAACACTAGTACTGTTATTCGACGGCCCGACTTTTACTTTTGTCGTCCCCCCCCCCGGCCCCCCTCTCCGTGTGGGAGATACAAGAAAATGCTTTAACCATGCTGCATGTAAACATAGTTTGACTTTGACTTTGAAAAATGGTGGCATTGATAGTTGAATCTGTGTTTATGTCTCATGGCCATATTTTTGACACTTCTTGTATGCGTAATCTTAAATGCATTTTTTTTCGGTTAACTGATGAATCTTCTGCGACACACTTATTATGTTCCAGTGCAGAAGGTTCTTGGGTAGACCCTTTGCCAATGCATCGAGCCGATCTAGAAAAATCTAATGAGACGATCATCGGTCTTGCAGCGGTAATTTAAGTAGTCTTGTAAAGAACTTCAGCTTTTTATTCTTCATCTTGTTCGGTGACTCCTGTTTTTTAAAACGTGAAGAAAGATTTTTAATTAAGTTACTAATTTCCGTTGATTAGCCGACAGCTAGATATTATATTACAGGTACTCATTTCTAGAAATGTGTCGCAATTACCTTAAATTAGTTATCCTTTTTCCACATTAGGTTACTCTGAAGAATTTCATTAGGGAATTTCAAGTATTTTGGGTGGCACAAATACATAGTTAACGACTATTTTGATTCTGAATTCTTTTCTGTGTCCAGTTGATGACCATAGGCTCACCTCATACTTGCATTGGACTTAAACATAACTGGCGAAATGAGGTTGGAATAGGGACACCGTTGTTGCCTTACGCTTCGGGAATTACAGACTTGATGTTATGCGATTTTGTTTTTTAGGTGCAATAGTTTTACATGTATAGAGGCTTTTTTCTATATTGCATAAAACCTTCCAAGCTCTTTCCTTATCCATTTTATTTTTAAGCTTAAATATTTGCCCGAATTCGGAATGTTCATCTCATGTAGCTCGGCTCAGCACCCCACCATAGGCGAAGTAAAGCCCCGTCATAGTTCAGCTGCGTCGCGGATGCAGCGCCGCGGGATCGGGGTCACAGGCACACTTTCACGGGCCGGGCCGCAGCCGGGCCGCAGCCGGCCCGTGTCCCCGCCCCCCGCACAGCTTCCGGACACCACGTTTAAGGTCGCCTGGTCAAGGTTATGGTTCGCGTTTAGGTCATGTGGGGATTTTTTGGTGGTTATTAAATTTTGTTTTATGGACATGGACTACCAACTACATCGTTAGTCCATGTCCAATGGTGATTACTGGCAGAAAGTTAAATTATTCCAATTTATTTGTGATCGACGATGTCTACTTCTTCCACAGTCCATTAGCCATCATCCCAGGAGTCACCCCCATTGCGCTCATTCTAGCCAAATCACCATTCACATAATCCATCCCTCAGTTTTTAGGTCTTCCTGTCAGAAAGTTAAATGTGCTACAGTAAAGGTTGGGGAATGTCTTTAAATGGTGTCCTCAAAACTCATGCTCTTTGAGTTTGAATAGTGATTCTTTCTCAGCAAGTTTGGTTAGTAAATAAAAGAGCTTGTCACGAAATATCATGCGCCTAAGTAAGTCATCACTTTTAGAGCGTGACGCATTTATGATACGCTCCAAAATAAATTCAGTTGGCAATTGAGGGAAATAGGTTGTTTTGAATCTTACCGTTTTGTTGTGATTTTAATTTCACTCTTAATGGTAGAGATTTATGGTTGTTCTTCCTTATGGGAGGATACACGCTGGTACAGTTACTGAATGTTACACGTTTTGAACAATCATGGTTACAGTTTTGGCTGGTAGTTTACCTATGTTTCGTGTTTCAGTTATATAACACCGAAATGCTTATTCACTTTTAATTTATCGGTGTCAATTAGCACTTCACATTCTTCATTGCTAATATTTGCATGTATAAGCAAATACATGTTTCGTTTTATTTTGCAAAATCTAGAACTCGACCACGGAAACGCACTATAATTTTAAATTGCTAGCCATTGGGTATTGTTTTGTATTGCTACCTTAATTATTTATTTATTTTATTGATCAACCTGTACTGAATAAGCCTATAGCTCTCATTTAAATTATACTTCTCTAGTGATACGCACCTGCTTCGCACGACACAACCTGTCGGGTCCGAAACTATGCTATCTTTCAAGCTGGAACCAACCACACACATTTTACAAATAAACATTAAAGCCGGTTAGGTGGTTTTGGAGATTAGCTTGTACAAAAATAGTGACACGTGTTTTTTCTTTAAGAAAGATCATATGAGGATTATTTTCCATAGTAAAGTAATTACACAAAACAACTAACTACAAAAATAAAGTTACAATTATTTTCCAATCGATAATATAAAGCTATTATTATAGCTATTACAAAGCTGCTACAACCAAGAGTGTGTACGCGCCAATTAACTGGTTGGTCGTGCAATGAGACGCGTGCCCCGCTTAAATCACTGTCATTAATCAAATCCAGCCCAAATTCTGTGACGTCGGGTAAAGGTCACACAGTCTAAGATATAAGCGGAGCGTATTTAGATTAAATTGATAGATGTAACATTGAAAAGCGATTTCGGAGCTCGTTATGGTACAATCAAAAACCACAACAACTACAACTTAAAGATTGCAGTGTGTAGCGTTCACAGTTTCTGCCTAACTTGCATTGGAAAAGAGAGAGCGTCTAAGTATGTTTGTGACATCACTTCATGTCATAATTCAGTGAAATAATAACACAGATTAGTTACATCGTAGTTACTTACTGCATGTTTATTTTCATGAAAGACAGAAAACGGATACGATGCCAGTTAGATATCAGTCAAATCAATGTTAATCAGATTCAGTTTTCAAGTCCAGCAAAACTCTAATTTCAATAGTACCCTCGCCAGTTCAGTGATCGGTTACGGAGTACTTGCATTTGTATCGAGGTCTCGGATCGCAATAAGCCATGTATGATGCCTTCGATTCGATTCTCCTAATATCGAATCGTATCGAATCCACCTCTGGGATTATTATTCTCTCTAAGAATACTGCTCTAAATACTTAGGTAATTAATAATATCCACTGTCGCTTGTAACTTGTACCGTGCCCGGGTCGCGACTGCGCACAAGTTCAAGTATGAAGGGCAAGGAGCGGCGGCGCGGGCGCACATTCGCAAGCATTTCACTCCAAGGCAAATGTTGCGCTGACCTTTCGTTCGCTTCTGCTTCACTCAGGGGTGTGGCCGGTTTGGAAAAGGATGGGTGGGCGTTCGGTGATGTTAGGAATGGAGATTTTAGTTTTATGTTGTGAATGATGTTCTGGATTTTTGTACAGAATAAATAACGGTTTATAATATCTTCGTGGTTGACTTTGTCCGTTGAAAGTGGTTTCTGCTTTTTCGTTACAAGCAATATTTTTTTGCCAATTCCAATAAATTCCAAGATTTAATAACAAATGCGAGTATAGTAACTCTGAACAATACGGTATTTTCTTTTATATTTCTTGGTATTGACCTATTGAGTACCCAGGCGGACTTGGTAGATTATCACCAGGAAAAGAAGTAATTTTGCAAATAGAGAAGTAGTGAAATGTCCTCGAATTGAACGAAAACCACAAGAGACAACTGACGCCTCTTCAAGTAGTTTTTCTAGCAAAGCATGATCTATTCTTATATTTTGTGTCAAATCATTCAAATGTGGGTACCTACTTCAAAGCTAACTTTACCACCACGAAATAAACCAGATCGAAGTTATTTCACACCTTTTTTTTTCTAGTTTTCCTCACCAAATTCGCAACCGGAATACGTAGCCTTAGTAGCAATACCCTCTCTGTTTACCAATGTGTATTAACAAGCAGCTCACAGATTTGTACTGCTGAGGTCATCACTCTGCCGGTCTCGTGCCGGGCGGTAGCGTGATGCTCATTCTCGTCGCGTGGAGTAAACAATGCCTGCGCAGCATTTGTATTAGTACCACTGTGTGAAGGGACTTCGCTGATTTTCTGATTATTTTTATAAATGTGATAAAGGTCATAGCTATAGATATAGATGTCTTAAACCCTGGCTGCCATGACAATCCATTTTAATGTCTAAAAAAAAGGCCAAGTGCGTGTCGGGCCACGCACAATGTTGTGTTCCGTAGTCGCCCATCAAAATATGCGGATTTACCTCCGAACGATGGTTTTTATTGTAATAATAAAAAACAAACTTACATTTGCGGTTGAAAAACCTGTTCCCATTCATTATGTTTAGGATTGTATTTTATCCAAGTATATTTTATAAGTTGGTCGACTATTACTCGTAAACTTGTTAAGCCTACTTAGCTGTGATAGTTTTCCTTTTAATTTCGTTATATATACTACCACTGTGAATTTTTTCACACACCCATACACAACCGGTTAGCTGGTAGAGGGGGGGGGGGGGGAGACACTCGAGTCTTACAAAAAATCGCAATTTAAAGCTTAATATTTCACAAACGAATCCATAAATCGAAAAATAATTTAAAAAAACTTGCAATATTTTTTAAAGACCTATCCAACGACATATCACACTACGGGAGAAAAAAAAGTCCCCAGTTTACGTGTAGGTACAGGAGATATCCTAAAAAAATACTTTTCGAGAGATTACTTTACCACTTTTTCGGCGTAACTAATCTGTATATTCATGCCAAATTACAGCTTTCTAGTACTAAGAATCTTTGAGCTAAGCTGCGGACAGACAGACGGACCTGGCGAAAATATAAGGGTTTCTTTCCTTGTTGACTACGGAACCTTAAAAAAACTAATTAACTTTTGATGTATACTTACCCTAAAGAGTTTTTGCTGTAAACCTCTTCTCTATCCATATCATCTTTCATTCAATACATTTTCTTTGGTTCGGTCGGAAGGTGTACGCTATAGTAGGTGCATTCACATTCCGCCTGTTATGTTAAAGTTTCATGAAATAATAGCTGAGCCTACTGCCACGATGACAGAAAAAGGCCCTTTTCGAATACTGCCTACTCGTCCGATTTTTAAAATTATATTACTGAAAAGTTAGAATCTATTCATTGATGGCGCCACCAGTACAACTTTGATAGCTTATATTTTGGAAACATGGCACTCACTTTGCAAGATTTGTCTTATCCAATGCTCGTCTATATTGATACCAGTTATTGATTAATACAGCTTTTATGTGTGGTTGCTAATTGACGGACAATTAGACAGACCAGGCTCCATACTAAAATATTCAGGTGGAAAAACCCAATGAGCCTTTGCCGGACCCGGGAATCGAACCCAAGTTCAAATATAAGGGACAAAAAAACAGTATAAAAAAATATGTACAAATAAAATGTGTTAAGTTCACATTTAGTGTGTGCACGTAGTAGCGAGTAGTTTGCGGCGGGCGGCGGCGGCGGGCGGTGAAATCAAGCCGTGCTATGTAAGTGGGTTGGTGAAAGAATCTCTCCGGCGCGCGCGCAGCGTACCGACAGCAAGCGAAGGCGACCTTGAATCGTTAATATTCCTGCCTAAAATATTTCGAAAGACCTATTTCCTGTTTTGAATTTGATATGATGATTTTTGTCTGAATTTTAGAAAAAAGTAGCGTTGAATCGTGGAATGAATAGAGGTAAACTTTTGCCCAGCAGTGGGACAGTACAGGTAGTACAATATTTTTGCCTGAAGCAATAAAGTGAGTTTATTTCGCTGTAATCAAAATTAATTCGAAAAAGAAAACGAGGTTAATTGCAACCATTATTAATTATCTCTTTATTATTTTAGGTAACTAAATAATTACCCAAAAGTTACTTTATAATTAAGCGTCTTAATTACCTGCAGCTAAATTTATAAAATAATGTTACGGTAAGCAATATCAATTGACAAAATTACACTATAAGCTCAGGCTTGTGCTCGACGCACTTACTATTTTGTTTTGTCAATGGTAACTATTTGTATAGTATCGCTATACAAATATTTACTGGCCAAAATATCAATAAATTGTCAAACATTTTAATTAATTTAAATATCCTTAAACCATCTAAATATATTGGATAAAGTACATACTGAATTTTGCAGTTTATCGAGAATTTCCAACTGAAAACTATACATTTTACAGTTCCATCATTTTTAATTTAAACTTGATCTGTCAGTGTCGTTTAGAACAATATAACAACGTAACATTTTGACACTCAATAAAAACCGATACAGATTTACAAACGTCGGTTATATAAAACTTCGATTTGTTACAGAACCGACACTAATAAATTAATTACGTTGTAATATAATAAAACCTAATTTATTTAATTTCACAACGATTTTTTCGTTCACCGTACTCTGCCGATGTGTGCGTGTACTGACAGCAAAACAGCGACATGTTGACATTTCCCGCGTACGCGCACGTGTGAGTGATATTCGCACGAGTTTTTATGTCTGTGTGTGTGTTTTCTCTTGTGTGCCCTGCGCAAGAGCACTTGTTGACGCAAAAAGGCAATTTGTCGTTTGTGTGTGCATTATGACAATTTTCACATCCGACTTTCTTCCGAGACGCACGGGAACATTACGTGTGTTGTGTGAACTAAACTTTTAGTCGGATCTTTCACTTCGTGTGTTCACACCTTTGTGTGCTCTGTAGATGTCTAATGTGACCCACTTGCTGGCTCTGCGTGTATTTTTAGAAAATGGCTGCTTATCTTTTATGTGTGATTCTTTGTTGATGTTATTGAGACCATTTTTTATTTATGGGTAATTAAATCTATTAAGAATTTCTATCATTCGCTAAGCAATCTCACAAGAAACTTACCGAGTCCTGAGATCCACATTAGAGTTGAACAGTTGGAGGAATGTAGAAAGCAAACAAAAAAGTTATCATTAACAAAAAAAATCTTCATTTATTTTACATTAATTTACAAATTTACTTAAACTATTGGAAAAAACCTCTTGAAAAATAACATTCGCCGCTTAAAAGTACGCATAATATTTAATTGTTTTCGTCAACTGTAATGCTTTACAATTAATTAATAATTACAAAAATTATAGTTGAAAAATAAATACTTAACGCTAACAATTTATATTCTAACAAAAAGGTACTTTTATTAAGTTCTATTCACACACGCTGTGAGAAACGCCGCGGTCGAAACGTCTTATTTATAACTGCAGTGTTTCATTTCAGCTTTAATGATTCAACAACCTATTGACAACATTCGACTTCATGCAAAGCCAATTCAGTGGAAACCAAGTCATTACAGATTTATGATAACATTCTGGGTCAAAAATTCTAAATGAAAGTTCAAAAACTTGTAAAAATATTCACTACCTGCATTTTAAAAGCTGCACATGCATACGTTATTTAAATTGAAACGTCTAAATTGCTGAAACAGCAGCGTTCCAGTGATATTTATTTTATTAGAGAAAGCAAATAATAAAATGTAATGGAAGCATGTAAGTGCTTAATTTTGCTTTCATTTTACAATATATTTCTAAAAGAGACCATTCATTTAATGATTCATCAGTTTCATTTATGTTTAAGTCTAGACAGACTGGTGTTATTGTTCATATAAGCACTGACTTTGCGTATTCGGTGTCAATGTAAAAGTAATACGTTTGAAACAAGAATTATTTAGAAATTTTCGGTCTTTATAAAATATTTGGTGTGCTGTAATTTTAATTATACTAGCACCAATAAACGACCAAAGCGATACTTGACAGTAACTCACGTAAAATTACAGCGTTTCGCCCGCGCGTTTATTCAGCGTGTATTTTCCCTTACAACGCTTGTCGAAGTAGATGAGCGGCTGCCCAGCCGCTCATCTACTTCGACAAGCGTTTTAACGCCTCAAACAGTCAAAGATTATCCTACGATAGCCGCAGGCACCTACTGGAATGTTAGTAGCGTGTATAGAATACACAGAAGATGAAAGATGATATACCAGATGGGTGAGATAGGAATGTATAGACGTGGAATGTTTAGTGTAAATGCAACTTTATGTCAAAGTTCACAGTCTTAAGTCAGTGATGCCTAATTATAAATGGTAAATGACTTTAATGATACGAGAGTTGCGTTGAAGATAATGAATATTCGTGATGATTTTAATGCAATTTGCAACTTATTGGTGTAATTTAGATGAATGATTTGCAAAATTGCTAATTGTGATAGTTTTATGATTGTGATGATGTTGAATGATTTATCTGATATCTGATAGGATTTAGTTCAATCTGTCTGTGATCAATGATGTGATTTTATGAGATGATAATTTGTAAATTACATTTTTTTAAAGTTCGCAATAATTATACGAAAAAGACTTAAACGGCGTACGATCAGGCTGTAATAGTTGAAGACTTAACATAAGATGAGTCTTATAACATGAAAAAATAAAGAGAAACATTCATAAAACATTTGGCGTCTTATGAAAAACAGTTATAAATCATTAAACTACTAATCATCTGTAATTATTGTTTCTCAGTCCGAATCACGCAGCCCTTAGCCTTAAAGAGGTAAATGGCCCAAATACCGAACGCCGTAACATCAATTATAAACTGCCAGCGAATAACAATCTTACGCAACAACGGATCGGTATTATTAGTATGAATTTTATTTTTTATCCGTCCGCTTCCCGGACGCGTGGAGTTCCGTTCGCGTGCGTTCGCGCATCTAGCGTTCGCGTATAATGAATTGGCTTGCGCGCTTTGATTGGCTGTTCAATTTGACCAATCAAATGTCATCATTATCTTGCCCTTATCCCAATTCATTTGGGGTCGGCGCACCATGTCTTCTTCTTCCATACTTCTCTATTACTCGTAATCTCATCAAACACCTCCTTTCTTGCCATATCATTCTTTACACAGTCCATCCATCGTTTCTTTGACCAATCAAATATCTGAGAATTATTTTGTTCTTTTTTTGTTTTCGTTTTTTTTTTCACGATTGGTTCCACAAAGGGCTATTAAACTATTAAAAGAAAGCGCTCAATTGGTCACCCTCATAGCCTTATTAGAGAAAAGCGAAAACAAGGCCACCCTTAAAACATGACAATGGAAATACTGCAACATTGTTGACTGTGCGTGATGTTCGTGCAATAGTTCAATAATGTGATCATTATATGACTGTGTGTGGCTCCTGTCAAATGAGTCCTGATGATTTTGTGATCATGGAGTGGATTGTGTGAGTGTGTGAAAAACAAAAACATTGACTTCACACATTTACATAAGATCTTATTTAAATGTGTGTAAATGTCAATGTTTTGTAAATGCAATGCCATGATTGATTTCGAGTATTTGTGATGTATGATCTCATGAACTTGAACTTAAATAACTGAGTCATAAAGGTCGATGATTATTGATAATTGGCCCATTATAATGTAAGCGATGACATGATAATGGTTCTGTTAAACTTATACATATACTTGTTACGATTTGATTTGATTGTGATGTTACAGTGAGAGAGTGATGAATGATTACTTTGATAATAACATTAAAAATCTTTGCAAGTTAATTGTTCTTTAATTCGAATCTTTTGGTCCCCATATAAATATAATAATGAAACGATGACAATTACTTATTAGTAATATATTATTATGTTTCTATAATGTACATAAGTCGCAAAGATTTTTATTTATTTACATTTTGTGACTGTTGTGTTACTCTGAGGTATGTTATGTTATTAATACTTGTTACTTCAAGTGGAAAGTTAATTCAAAGAGCCAAGAAGTGGCATGAAAAATAAATTACTAGCAGTAGCGAAATGAAAACTAAACCTTACTCATAAACTATGTTGCCAACCAAATAATAAAAAATCCCTAATTCACGTATGTTTAAAAGAGTATTTCATACAAAGTTTATAAGTACAAAAGGTTTGCAATTGGCAGTATCATGTTAGCCTCATGAGCTTTGTCATTTCTCTTCCTTAAATTAATTAAGTACTTATGTATACATTTAAAAGAAAAAAAAAACTAATTAAAAATTCTGACTAACAATAGGTAATCGGAGTAACCATTCACATTTAAAATTAAATAAAAATGTTTCTACATTACAAATATATTTATTTCGTTCATGTTTTGTCCGTTTTAAAGCGTTGCACTACTTGTGAGCAACCTATGACGTAACACGTCAGGGGCCAATGTGACGTCAACACATAACCGAAATAATAGAAGACACAACTACACTAATGAGACGGATAGTTCAGAAAACAATCTAGAGCGGAGCGGAAATCTTCAAGAACTTACAAACTAATATATAATACAAAGAATATATCACTTAAAACTAGTTAACATTGCACTTGTCCTTAGGAATGTTATACTAAAGGGTTAAATTAATTACTCGTGATACCACGTACTGCGTTAGAAGACGTACCGGAGACTTCGCAACGCCTGGCGACATCTACTCGTGAGGAATGTTCTACGATAAAGCGTTGCTACGTCTCCGTTCCTAACGAAATAAATTTACAATAGCCTACATGAGATTCAGCGCGCACTGCGTTACCGCTCACCGACACTAAAGTCACAGACACACTATATTACAAACTACAAAATGCTTCATTTTGAGCTAGAACCTGCTCCCCGCTAGTCGCGGCCGATCCGCTTGTGGATCTGCTGGTGCTTGATGAGGTGCGCCTTCTGACGGAACGCCTTCGCGCACACGTCGCAGCGGAAGGGCTTCTCTCCCGTGTGCGTCCGCAGGTGGACCTTGATGTTGGACTTGTTTAGGAAGCCCCTATTGCATATCCCGCACCGGTGCACCGGCTTCTCCTTGCCGAGTAGCCCGCTCAGCTCCGCCGCCGTTGCCGACGGGAACGACAGCGAGCTGCCGTGCATGTTCCCGCTGTTCGCTTGTTTCGCTTTAGCTCGACTTCTTTTGCTCTTACTCGCTGGTGTGGAAGTCGTTGTATGCGCGTGCGGGTAGCCGAGGAGCCTCTCTGGACTACACAGTCCATCAGGTTTGAGACCGAGCGCGTAATGCGGTGCGTATCGCCCGTTTAACAACCCACCAACACCATCAGTCGTGGAGACAGCATTCCCGGGCGGAGACGAAGTTGATATCACATCCATCCCATAGCTAGTGGAGCTCGGGGCCTCCTGCTTCACCGGCGGTCCGTTCTGCAGCCGGTTTTGTAGCAGCGGCATATAACCGTGCGTCAACAAAGACTGCAGCGTCGACCCCGCTTGTCCTAAGTTTTTCTGAAGAAACTCAGTGCTTTTGGAAAAATCCTGGTTTTTGCAGGGGTAGTCGAGACTGGAGTGGTGATTCTGTCCCGAAGGTGGTGAATTCGGGAGACCGAACTCTGCAAGGTCTTGTTGTACAATTTTGTCGCCAGGTTGTGTGCACGCGCCAGTGATCCAGGCGTCGATGTCCATCCAACTGTCTCTAGAGTCATTCCTCTCGGGGTCCTCCGGTTGTGACGGGACAGTCGTGTCGGCGATGGCTGAGCCGATGATGGCCGCGATGTCCTCTATCGAGCTGATATCATACATGTCCTGCTTGTGTCCATCCTCGAACATTTTGGCGGGCGGTGAGCAGGACGCGGCGCACGAATCCGCGGCAGAAGTGTCCGCGAAGGGCTTGTTGTCCGGCCCGTCTAAGAACGGTTTGACGTCCTCTAAGTCAGGAGGCTCCGCGTCGGCCGCGCACGTCGACGACGACACGACGTCATGGTCGGCGCCGTACCCGCTCTGCGTCGGATAGTTATTGTTCTCTTCTGGAAGGCGTTGTGCGATAGCATGGTAGTGGTGTCCTGAGATGCCGTTGATCGATAGGTGCCCGGTGTAGCCGGTGAAGGGGGGGAGAGGCTTGAGTTCAGCGAGTGGGGTAGGGGCGAGGAGAGAGTCGAGGAGCTCGTGGCAGGTGGGCGGGGGGGAGGAGTTGTCGAGTTTGGGGTCGAGCCAGCAGCTGCCGAGCAGCAGCTCGTCGCCGCTGGCGCCCGCCACGCCGGCGCACTTCATGCCGCGCCTCACCGCGACGCCGGAGCCCAGTGACAGCCCTCCGCCGCCATACTTGGACGCCGCCACCCTGCTGCGCTATCTGCAACAAAGGAAAACGATCATTAGTACACCTATGAAGATGATTGAATACAAGAAAACATTTTGATGACCCAAATCGGTACTTCTCGCAAAGTTAGGCCAGAACATTCTTTCATTACTTTTTAAAAAGGGTCCCTAGAAACATAATTTAGTCTAAACACTGTGTAATACCAGTTTAGCCGAGCATTAGTATGAACTAGTACGCAATCAGAGATGCAGGCGGTAATCGCGAACGATACGCCTCAATAGCTAACAGTGTTGCGGCCCACAGTCGCTTCTGTTTTATTTCTAGGCATTTTTGTTCTGTTTTTAATATAAACAAAAGGCTTTTTAGGCTCCGTGGGGCGCACGGTAGTAGACGTGCTGGCAGATAGGTATGAGTCCTAGGATCAGTTTGATACAATGTTTTTCCGATAATTGTGTCAACATGGGCCCGACTTCCAAAAGGAGGAGGTTCTATGTTTGACTGTATGTATTTTTTTTTTATGTATGTTCGCCGATTTCTCCGCCAATTGTGGACCGATTTGGACGATTCTTTTTTTGTTTGGAAGAGTATTATTTTGCAATAGTCCCGTTTCAATTTGGTTCAGATCTGATGCTGCTCTTCGAAGATATACAATGGAACCTTTCAATAATAGACAGCAAGTCTGTCGCAATTGCTGTAATCGCTTGGATATGTACTGTTTACACAATTCCATAACATAACATTACGCCTGTATGCTTTGAAGGGGTAAAATGTGCAAATTTTGCCAGTTATACTGAAGTTTATATTGGGTATGAGCCTATTACTAAGACATTATACACGTATTGTTAAAAATGTAAAATTATTACACTGGAAAAATTTATATAGTTTCAGGAATTGATGACAAAAAAACTTAATCAAACAAACAAAAGTCACAAACTTCTGAAGTTAGAGTTATTTTTCACATTTTGATGTTTTTTTTTAAGTCTGTTTAATTTTTTGCAAAAAAGTTTTTTAGTATTGTTTTAAAGATACTTTTCAATTATTCAGCAGATTCATTGGATTGTTTTTTTTATTTATTGGTTTTTTTTTAGGTTTAGGATCTTTTTAACCATTTTCTTTTTCAGTGTTTTCTTATATAAATTGTATTTTATGGTGCAAAAACGAAATCTTCGCAATTTTGATTATTATAGAACACGCGAGGTTTCACCTTATGAAGTTTATTGAAAAAAAAAATGTCTCAGACGACACGCAAAATACTAAATTCTCCCGTATCTCCAGCCAAGAAACCACAACAAGCTTACAAACACTTGCAACACCAAGCGCTAACGCTGATAGCGGGCACAGATAGCCCGGCACCGGCCCGGCACCGATCCGGCACAATTACCGGAGCCCCGATACCTGACCGGGTTCGCGGCGATACAAGCCGCTAACGAAATCAAACAAGTTACTCATTAACATTGTTCACGTTTAGGTTGCCGGCAATTATGTACTGAAACACATAGACTTATTGTCTGTGTTGTGTTTGGGCGTTACAGTGAGCCTGTAACATGCCACAGCTGAGCAAAACTGTTGCGGCTGACACTGGAGAATGAAAGAAGAAAACGTGTTGCGCCAACCCCAAGCACATGGGACAAGGCCAGGAGCATGGTCAGTTTGGGAGTAGGTAGTCATTTTACGGCAGTAAGCAGATGCAATATAGCTTTTACAGACTATTATTTGTTCCTATGTTTTACAAACTCTTATAAATACTACCACATAACAGCCACAGATAGTTAATCTGGAGTCTGGATCAACAATCTGTGATCATGACCGTGCAATTATTGTATTTGTTGATGATACGGGAACCGAACTTTAACAGTATTTAGAACAACAGTGTGGTCGTTATCAACCTGAGACTTTCCGGAAACTTTTAGTTGTTTTTCACGTTTTATTTACTGTAACTGAGAACCTACTTCCTTCATCATCATCTACCGCCTTTTTACAGTTTTATATTTAAACATCAATAAAAACTTTTCCCTAATAGAATGTTGCTACATCGCCACGAATGACTGCAGCATTTCAATGTCACAGGTGTGGTTCATTCACCTCTGTGAAAAACTTAGCCATTGCGAGCGAATTTTCAGTAAATACTTGTAATCACAACAACAGTAATGCCAGATTAATTATACAATTTGGATTTTTTCTGTCATTTCTTAACAGATTTATTTCCAAACAAAATAAAACTATCCTTTGATTCTCAAGCATTTTCATAACAATCGATTCGGTACCAACAAAAAATCGAACCTATGACAACACGCACAGTGGACCAATGTCTGCACGCAACGAGTTGCGATAGCTCTGCAGAAAAAATACTATTAAAGTATAGATTTGTCTCGGCTGCCAAGTACGCGGCCTTGATTGAGTTTTTCGCAAAATACTGTAGTGTGGATAAAAGGCTGATTGCGCGCGCGCCGGCCGTGGCGATCGCTGTCGCAACCCGATGCAGAAAAAATGAATTACCAAGACACCCGATTGCATACTGAACGTGACTTTAATAGACAACAATAGTTGTTTAAGATTTTAATTTTTCGTAATATTTTGTACCTCCTGTAAGATTCTATAAGTGCACTGAACGAAACGTTAGGTCAAAAAGGTCTACTTTAAGCTCTGGATATCCTTGTTTGTGGAAATATACTCCTAAGAGTAGAATCCTGAAAATGCGATAGAAGGTTGCTTTTCCTTACTTTTTTATAGTGTGCAATAAATATACCCCTATCTAATGGTTATGATGATGGCAGACTGGAATAAAAAGACTCCATCGTGACACCTTAGGTTTTCTCATCAGGATTAAACGTTACAAAAAAAATGAAGAATAAGACAAACTCAGTGAAAATACAACTTAAAAAGTAAATCATCAAAGTAAAGCTGCTGATATAAACTTAATATTAAAGCTTGCTGGTGGGATTAGAGCCTTGCATAACGAGGTTTAGGGATCATTCGTTTTATGGGATATGTCGTAGTCAGATCAGTACTCAATCCAAGACATTAGAAAAACCTAGGTCAATACCCTTTTTCGTATGTCAGATTATTCGCTACGAGCATATTTGAAGCGGATTTTGTAAATATAGCAACATTTAAGTTAATTGTGTGCAAGCAAGCGAGACGCACGGTTCAGGATGTGTGGATGTATCGGTCGGAACTCCGATGCGGTTTAATAAGATTAACGTTATTTTATAAACGAGTTAATTAACGGAAAAATATTAACTGTTCACTACATGTGCTACTCTGTTATTAAAATTTGTAATATTGTCATTTTTTTATTGTTTTCTCGTTCAAACTTTTTTAGCTGCACAAGAGAAGGTTTGGGTAATTTATTAGATTTACTATTTATACCATCGTTTTCATTGACGGCTTCATTATCAGCTCGCTTGCTTTGAAAGGTTTCCTCTGCTTGTTAACCTTTATATTCTGCGTCTGTTTTTACATCCGTGAAATGTTTATCAATTTTCACCATCTAGCTTTGTTTAACAAAATTACCAAAAGTCCCATTTGTCAAAAAGAGCGTAAAACATTCGTCACCCATCGTCGGCGTGTCACCGGTCTCAGTGACCAACTGCGACACGAACAAAAATACAAGAATTTAACATCTCTTGGCCCAATTCCGTAGAAATTGTCACAGTTCCATAGATTATCCGCTCCGATGGACCGGCCGAGTGAAAGTAGAAACACGTCTGCTTTTGTAAATCAAAACGATCTTTTATAAAATATTGGTTATGATTGACAACGGGGACCGAAGAAAGTATGAAATTTTGAATTTTCTAACGTTTTCTGCTGCCTTTAAGTGGGGTAATCAATTGTTGAGGAAAGTAGAGTGTATCAATTGCTTATTAAGTTCAGACGTTGTTGTCTTGGGGAGGGTTAGTGTTGTTGAGCTCAGTTGTCGTTTCATGCTAACTGTTAAACTTAGCTGAACCTGAAGTTGAGAAAACCTTGCGACAAGAACGTACAGGGTTTTTTTCAAAGTTTCAGTATTCTTTTCTATTTTTTTATTTATCTACACACAAAAAAAGAGGAATTCTGAAAGTAGCGTCGGTGACTGAAAAGTTGTGTGGTAATCGTTTGGCTTGGTATGGGCCTGTGGTGCGGAGGAATGAGAACAATGTCATAAGGATAATTTTGAGTATGAATTTACATGGGTATAAGAGTAGAGGAAGACCAAAGAAACGATGGGTGAAATGTGTGAAGGATTATATGGCAAGAAAGGAGGTGTCTGATGAGATAAGAATAAGAATAAGAATAAGATGACGAGTAATAGAGAAGATTGGAAGAAGAAGACATGGTGCGCCGACCCCAAATGAATTGGGATAAGGGCAAGAGAATGATGATGATCTACACACAAAATAATTGTTATAGAAAAAACAAACACATAAGAGAGCACAAAGGTAATGATTATTTCATTAGAAACTTCCAGCAGACCTGCGATACGTTGAAGTATCCTACTGCGTTCTTAGCTTTTAAGTACTAAAACACCTTTTTTGAATCATTGGTACAATACAAAACCTACCTAGCTATTACCTATCTGTATGTTTGTCTATCTCATTATCACCGGTAACAGCTTCTATGTGCACGGCTGTTGCTAAGCTCTGTCCGAGTGAGCTAGTGTTTTAACATGTTGGTAAATATTTAGACGAAATCTAGATACCCTAGAAATGATTGAATGTGAACTAGAACTCTTGGTGATGCTTGTTGTTTACAGTTGACAATCAACTATTTTTTTTAGAAAATATATGTAGGTATGTCGTTTGCATTTTAATATATGTAGGACGAAACATGGTCTTAATAGCCATCCAATTTATTTATATGTCCATAAATCATTGAGCGTTAAATATGTAGCCGAAGTTATGAAGCCAGAAGTTTAAATGCTAATCTTAAATCCTAACTCGGTCCAAATCCCAAACACGAGAGCTTCGCCATGGCAGCTTAACATAAAGCACGCGACACACTGACCGACAAACGGCTACCCCCACCGCGTCAGGCGGATTCTTAAAAAAAAATCGTATCACGAAATTAATTTTTAGGCCAACCTACACGAGGCGCCCGCATCGAAAATTTGTCGCGCACAGAGAGAGACAAAACATACGCTATAAACGAGAGTGAAAGAAACGGGTGTAAGCGAAACAGGGCCGCCTAACGGTACACACACGGAAGTATGTCAGTGGCGTAAACACTACTTTATTATACACAGGTCGTAACCAACAACAGTTGGCCATTCAAAACACAACCTTGACCGGAGCTGATAAAGTCGGTATTTGGGTAGCAAGCATTCTGGTTTTCGATTTTCACGGTGCTGATTCACGACAATAGAGCTATGTCCGTTTCTGTTTGATGATTACTTACGAGAATCCAGTTTTTAAACCTACCTCAAGGCTAGACTCGCGGCTGGGCTATTGATGGCCTATTGGCAGGCGATAGCGCGTCGAACAGTTTGACGTAGAAAGTTACTGAATCTTATTACACTGATAACATTACTGATTATGATAATAATTTATCGATATGCATGATGTTACTATTACTACTGGTTATGAGTATCGGTAAATATACATTACGCTTTACCGTGCAGTTTTTTTATGAGTACGGTACATTTCATTCGCCATAGTTAGCATAGTTTACTTTTCAGTATTTGTTTATGGTATTTTAACACAAAACTTAGCAACTTTATGCGTCGTATATGCGCATATTGAATAAGTTGCGGTCACTATCACGAGTTGACCTAAAGCTCTGTCCACACTACTCGTATATTACTGTTATCGTTCCATACTCAATTCATTCTGGTGCGATAAGATCTCCTTCAAACAGATACAATCAGAACAAGCGCATTATCGATACCGCTTTAGTACCGATATCGGTACCGATACTGGTTGTATATATTTCAGATATTACTGTATCGGTACTAGAATATGTTATATCGGGATCGAAAAGATTACTGCCTGTATTCAAATGCGCAATAGCATGTTGTTTTGATTGAGTTACAAAAAATTAAATTATCCTTTGATTTATTTGAATTCAATTTGAATTATAAATAATTAATTGAGAAGCTAAATTAGAAAGACCAAATATTTTGATAAGATAAATAAAATGTATCTCTAAAGATTTTTTTACGGCATTTTTTTCAACCATAAATTGTAAAATAGAGAAAGATAAAACAGGCCGCAATATTCTCTCTAAAACTACCTCAAAGCAAAAATGTTAAACCACCATACAAAAAAAAACTCAACCAATTTGCATAGACTAAACATTTATTATTTTAACTGTACTTTTACTCAATTGTTTCGTAGAAATAACAAGTACAGTCGGCACATTTGATCCCTACATCCTAATTGCCTAATATACTTGTTTCGTCGTTTGTCAAGGCAGCGGGTACCGTTATAGGCCCAACGGGTTTTTTTAGGAGTGCACCGTGGTATGCGTACCGCTACGAGGTTGAGTGGATTTTGGGTGGCCCACCGTGGCCCAGCGTGGCCCAGTGTGGGAATGCGTGGTGTTGCGTGGCGTGTAGGTGCTATTGTTTTGACCTTATTAGTGCGACACGATAATTGGTACCCATGTTCATTATACGTGTGTCAATAATGTAATTAAATTGATGTATAATAATTAATTTATTGGTCATTACTACTGGATGGTTACGTCCGTAATTGTAGGTCGTGATCACTAGTAGCATACTGCTGACAATAAACATTAGTTTAGTTTTAATTTGATTCTAGATCAGAGAAAGAAGAATATTTTATACCCATAATGACTTTCTATCATCAAGTAACTTGGGTATTTTATTCAAACAAAATAGATTTGATAACAGAAATTCTGAAGGTACAAAAACAGACAGATCTAATTGTAATTTTATTCTCAGGCGTCATTTAAAACTGGTTCAATTAACATTGTCTTCAAAGAATAAAGTGGCAGAATGACAACAGAACTGAAAAAAAAAATAAAATCAATCGTACAACCACGAAACGTCTCTATTTCGACAATCGACCACGATTCGTTGGGCAACAACCCAGCACGTTTACAAAACATTTATTCTGCGTTATAAAATTTACTTGGTCTAAAAGCCCAATAAAGAGAACGGTATCGCAATATCCTATACTGTACACAAATATCATAATATTGCGCTGACAAGATATAGAAAGTACCCATGTTTGATATTAATACGTTTTTCAACGGTTGGACATTGCTGCAACGGACAATAAAATATGTTCCATGAAGGCTGTGTTAGCTACTTATTTAATATGCAAAAGTCTGAAAATTATTTGAAATAATCGATGGTTTTTAAGAACTGGATATTGTGAGTTGGTTTGTGGACACTAGAATTTTCGCTCGCTGCTGAAATTGAAAGATTCGTTCAGCTCGGCTTACATTTGTCAGTATCGTCAATATATCCAACCAGAAGTTATGAAAAATGATTAATTTAAATGATAGTTGATGTTAGACTAAATTGTGAATTAGACTTTTCCTATCTTGCACCTGTTACTGGTAAGTACGTATATGCTTAAAGGGACCATAAAATCAACTATTTACAAAAAACTGGTTATTTGTTTCTCAAATTCTCACAGCTGAAACCCAAGTCATCAAATACGATGGCTTTACTTAAGAAAAAATATTCAACAAATATTTTAAGACTCAATATTCAAAGGAAAAGAGATATTTCTTCTGTGAACTATAATAGTAAAATGCTAATGACGACAAATAAAGACATTGTGTGTTTAGTCATTATGTTAATTTTATTTGGAAAAGGGTTGATTAGCATTTCAATTTGTTTTCCAGAATGTGTATTAATTTAAATAGGGTCGTTTTTGTACGGATGCGTATTTGTTTTTTTTTGCTTAGCAAAGGCTTTGTGCTATTCTGAGTACACTACGATATATTTTTCTGTATGAGACAATGGTGCAGATTCTGGTGTGTTAAATTAAAATAATTCAATTGACATACTCGTATTTTTATCTCTAATAGCACAAGAAAGACACAGACCAATTCAATATCAAAACGTAACAAGAATCATAACCAACTCGTTTTGTAAATGAACTTTATCCGCAACAATTTAAAACAGCACGACCCTAATCAAAAATCTTAGAACCACCCTAATATCCTCAAAAAACACAAAGATACCGTTAGTCTCAAGTGTAACCTAGCATGACAATCAAACTCAGTAACTGCCCAAGTCCGAATCCCGGTCTGGGCACAAAACCCCCGCGCGGTAAGGTCGTCGTCCTGAGGCTCGGGATAGCCCGGTACAGTTACGGGTCAACCACCGCCCGCCTGGCCTTGAGGATCCTCCCGAGAATATCAATAGGACAGGTGAACTGCCGACCGGGTTTTGGGGGAAAAATTGGTGGAATTGTGAGTTTTAAGTCAGTTCTAGTTTTTGACTTTTGAGTAACCATGTAGTACAGTAAGTTTTGCGGATACATACGTTTAACTTTATCACTTGAGCCTAGTTTAGTCGTCTAGTAACATTTGTGTTCACCTTTTGTGATATGTTTGGTTATGGAGCTCACGTGGTTGATAAATATTTTAATTTAAATCTCATAGGTACATGAATTTCCTAGAGGTCATAATATAAACTAAATGGAAAACTATGAAAATGTATGAAATTTTGATTGAAACTTCATAATTATTGGTCTGAATATAGACACCAATATAGAAGACAAATGGTATGGTACGAGCATGTGATGAAGAGGGATGAATCGCATATGACTAAAATGGTAATGAATATAAATGCTGATGGATCGAGAGGGAGAGGAAGACTAAAGAAATCTGATGAGATGTATTGTGTGAGGAATGACATGAAGGCAAAAGGAGGATAGCGTGACGACTGACAGGGGAGAATGGAAGAAAAAAACGAGTTGCGCCGACCCCAAATAATATGGGACAAGGGCAGGAAGAAGAAGATAGTAGACAAATGGTGAGACTCCAAGTACAAAACAATGAAGAAAGGTACCTAGAAAATGAAATAGATGACTTTAAAAACCAAGCTATTTATCCAGAAAAAGCCCGTATAAAACACCAAAATAAATCGATCAATCGCGAGAGAATACATGTTAGGGATAATTGTGTATCTACATTCTACAGATTAGATTGTATAGATCTATCTATCTAGAAAAAGAGTGTCTTATAGCGACGCTGTGGTGCGCATGCGCCGGTACTCCAGTAGCGATGTAAGGCACAGGGGCAATGGGTTAGCTGCATAGTGGCCGCCAGATAAGAGGGCTCTATACTTTGTTTAGATCTTTAACTGTTTAATGGGATTCGTTAAATTTTAATAGTTCTGAGTATAAATATGCAATGTGCATGGTTATAAGTATGGGAAGATCAAATAAACGATGGATAAACTGTGTGGAAGATGATTTGGAAAGAAAGGGGGTGACTGATGAGATGGCTAATAGAGAAGAAGAAGACAGACTGCGCTGACACCAAATTAATTGCTATGAGTGCAGGAGAATGATGAGGTTTTGATGGATTGCTCTTAAAGATTGTCAGGACTGTGGCAATAATAGGAATACATTGAGAAGCAGCTCACAACTTTAGTGTTTTCAAGGCTTTATTAATGCCCGTTGCCCCCTAGCGACATCTAAAATGAGTGCCTAAACATAGGTATTTCTTCTATCTAGTGTTAGTTTCGCGTATAAGAGGTCTTACTATTAACCAAACTTTTATCATCACATCCTACCTGTTTTCTATCTTTATCAACTATTTTTGGCCATGACACTGCTTTTTTTTTGTAACCCCTACAACCGGGCAAAGACCCCAAAAAAGTTAGAATATGAACTCAAATAACCTAAACATATAAATATATTTCAATAATAACCAGTTCCTACACAAAAAGATTAATAACTAGCATTGCACTCACACGTGCGTACGCGCACCGTGTGTGTGTTGACGGCGATGGCGTCGTCGTCGACGCGTATGACGCATGCGCGCGCCGCTAGACCACTCGTGACGTAGTGACACTCCCGTCAACCTACAGGCTGTTCAATAACTGCGAGTTTGCAATGCCGAAATATTTCAACTGAGAGAAGAGAGATATATATAAACCTTAACACGTTTCGCCTGTCCTCTGGTTTAGTAACACACTGGGATTGATAACATCTGTCTTTTTCTTGCATTCGACAAAATCTATCGTTTTTTTTTTTTTTAATTATTCTGGTCAGGAAAAAAGTAAAGCAATTGAATTGTCAAACTTATACTGTCATTTACGGGATATCTTCCGTGATTGTTCATTATTTTGAGCTCCTGATATGAACAATCACGGAAGATATCCCGTAAGTGACAGTATAAGTTTAGTTGTAAACCGTGAAAGCTTAAAACAGTGTTGGAATTGTCAAAATTAAAATGATTGGAATTCCGGGTGTCTGTAGCTGTAGTCAGATTCCCTCTCTCGGCATTAATTCATTAGTTTCACGGAATGGACGGTTAATAGGATAATTCATCAATATTAGTTGCGTGAGTGTTAAATGTGTCTCTTCCTATGAAATAATTAAATTATATGGATAAAACAGATTGCTTGCTTTCTTATTAAGGTCTCTGGAAGTTAAATAACCTTTTTGCCGTTTTTATCGTTATATTATTAGCGGTAGACCGCATAGTTACTACAATGGGTTACGAGCTAATTTGAATAGTTGCTAGTTTGCACATCTAGTGCAACTCAACGGTTGGCCAATCACTCAGTTGTTTATTATAAAACATTTTGCGGTATCGTAATATTTGATATTGGTAATACAGGTTTGTTTGTTATTAGTTTTCTGCAAGTTCGTATTGTTAAATGTGTAATATTATGTGTTGTCAAAAGTTGTTCTACTAAATTTGATAGAACACATAATTTAATTTTGTGTACACTTATTCTGATTTGTTTGTTATTCAAATGAAACGTATAGTTATTTAGACAAATGTTTATGATTATTATAATGATTGAAATCGGATGAAGCTGAAGTTATTTGACAGAATCTGGCAGTGGGCAGTGGGCAGACTCATTTAATTTTAACAAGCATATAATATGGATAAATCCCTAAATGCTACAAACCTAACACGAAAACAATGTCATTATTCTTATATTCCAAATCCTTGTCTCCCTTTCGAATCAGCCTGTATATTCCCCACACGAGAATATTTACACGGCGGCCGATTCGTTGTCCGAGTCAAGGTGGCGGTACAGTTAACCATTGTTTACATACGCGCTCGCTCCGACCGTACCCACAGCCGCACGTACACGCTAACAAACTGCTATCGACTGCAACTTTACTTTATACGAATAAGAGCGGTTTTTGTAGTTGCGTTGGTACTACTGATATTACTCGATTGTACCATGCATCGTTATAGTACATGTACTGAGTACTAGTGTTTGTTTATGCTAATGTTGACAGCTACGGGTTAGCTATTAGCCGTTTGTCAAGCCTACTGCCCGTTTTCACTAATAATAGGCGACATCTAAGTGCTTAAATAAAAACGCTCTATAGGATTTTCAACCCCTCAAATAGGCCTGGAAAACCAACGGTTTTCGTTGCGAAATCTAGGTAAGTAATAGTTATTATGAAACGGGCACTAACCCACTCATCTATAGACCGACCGCTTTAATGAGTCCTCCGCTTTGCCCCATCAAAGGCACATTAAGCGTCCACAAAGTCCTAACAATATTCCACAGGTTATTAGCTTTAAAATAACCATTAAATAATCCACGTAGGTATTACGATATTAATTGAACCAATACGTGATCAACCTTGAGAATATTCCATTTAAATTAATACCTTCGCAAGGACTCATTAAAGCGGTCGGTCTAGAGCGTTTAGCGTGGTGATCATGAAGTGATAGTCCGACGCGGTACAGAGTCGCGTAGTCCGAATTGAAACGGATGAACGACGTCTTCCTCGCTATTAATTTCTGGATTTCAATGTATTTCTGACCGGTTCAAGCAGATTTCGTGTTGATATAATGAATGTGTTCACTCTATTATATCTTCGCTGGATCGGATCTAGGGTTCGTCTTTAGTGACATTGCAGTTCAGAAGTGTTTGATTAAACATTAACTATTTGTAATCAAGCATTCAATATTATAATGACTGAAATAATGTTGTTTGTTTTTTGTCTGTTGTTGAAGTTTAAGGGTTTATTTATCCAGTTTTTGACCGCACTTAAAAACTAACATCTTCATAATAAAAATGTTTTATTATTCAACAACAGCCATAAAAAACAATGACCTAACAGACATTTTCATACACTGACAGCTGCTACGGATAGCGTCGCGTGCGCGAATCAATTGATGGCACCTCCTAATGGGGAAACACCATAAACCTGCTACTCTGCCGGCTCCCATTGACATATGAAGCGCGATGTTTGCTAACAAGACTTGACAGGTGCTGTGAGAACTGTAGTTTACTCCCCTTTGATAAGAGAAATAATGGATTTTTTGTTCACTCTTTTTTTATTAATATTGTCTTGGAAGAGGAGTTCGGTTTGATTAAATATACCATGACTTGTAAAAATGTACGACCCTATTTATGTTTATGACTTCAAATACACACACTACACATCTGACAAAGATGTCTAGCCTTTTGACCGCCATAGTCACATATACGTGACAAGCAAGCGCGTGCCCAGTCAAACTAATATGTGACAAAATGTTAGGCGAAATTGGCGCTTGCCGTGGAGGGCATGCACGTGCATTTATGCTCTGGCAGTGAAAAGGCTAGATAAGTAAATGAAGGCAGGGGAATTAAAGGTTGACTGGTAGAAAATGCCTATGGCATTAAGTCCGCCTTTGTACTTTTGTGCTTGAAGTGTTAAATAAATAAATAAATAAATTATTTAGCAAATCATGGCGCACGCTTACGACAACTAGAGTAACATTTAGTTTTTGCATGTGTCTTAAAATTATTAATTTTAGCATAATTTGCGTATAATGTTCTCACTGATTGGGACACAGGACTCCTCTAATGGGAGGAAGCGGGCAGTAACTGTAATCCACCAGTGCAGATTAGTGGATGTCTGTCACATATCTTCGCTTTCTGGTTCTGCGATTTGTTTTCTCTCGATGTTTTCCTTCATCGGTTTAGAGAGCAGTGGTGATGAAACAAAATACACAAAATAATGCGCCGCCTAGTTCCGAACCCACGAACTTCAACTTGTAAGCAAATTATTTCATTTAAAGTGAAGCTATGACATAAATTTTTAGGGAAAGTGCACAAGAAAATGTTAGTCGAACAAATTTTCAAACGAAAGGAATTTTACATCTTACGTTACATCATTGTATTAGGCAAAGACAAAAGCCTTATAAATCCATACCTACATTTTGAATTTCCCTTCACATCACTTACATCATCCTCATTGTCATCATCCTGCCTTGTCTCTTTCTATTTCGGGTTGGCGCAACACGCTTTCTTCTTCCATTCTCCTACACATCATTTAGAATAAGCAAAAAGTTATGAACCGAACTATCAGTATGATTATTTTTGACGGCGATACTATTATTATTAAAGGCTACGACACAGGTCGTTCACCGAGATATCAGGCTGCCATTATTTTCTGTTCGGTACTACATTGTTATAGGTACTCAGTTGCAGGTGGTGATGGTGGCACAAGTAATAGGCGGAAAGAAATTTCGTAAAAAACATTACACTTCTTTGTGGTCGGGCAGAAAGTATTTAAGTACAGGTTTCAATGTTTGCTACAAAGCCGGATTGTAGTTTTTATTTCTTCCAAATAACTGAGTGATCTATTTTTTCAAATGTTGGAAAAAATAGTCTGTTAAGCTGTATTTTGCCATTGTAAAGCCATAATAATTCAATGATGGTTATTTTAATTATTCTAATCTATCGAGGATGCATATAACTCAATCATTTAAGAAATTTTCACCTAGTTCATCGATCTGCTCGATGTTCAATTGACCTATCGTAATGATATTTGAGTAAACCTAAAATTCCTACCAAAATCGCGAATAGCTTGTAACTTAAACAAAACTACGTTAACCGTCATATGATCAGACAAATGAGTTAAATAACAAACAATAATAGTATGTACCATTTCACTTTTAACAGAACATTTGCAGCGTAACAGTCCCCGTGCGAATTAGTCAAAGTGATAACATCTTATTTTTATTTTATCATTTATTACGATAAACAATAAAAGATAAGCGAGCAAAATGTTTTAATGTCGAAATATTTATTTCGACATTTTAATTGACATGTACGTTTGTATTTTATTTCTTCAGTATGCAAGTATTTTTATTTAATTTGAATTTGAATTTGTTATGTCGAGTTTTATTATTATCTTACGGTCTCTTTAGGTTATTCTGTTCTGTATATTATAATCCAATCGTTAAAATAATATCTTGAAGTAATCTAGACCTCAGTCTGTTTATGGAAATCATTATGCATATATTAATTTCAAATTTCAGGACTTTGCCTACTGTATGACCGTTAATTAAAGGTATATTGAGATGATGATAATTTCCCGCTTTCTTGAAAATTTCAATCATAAAAGGCCATAATTATATACCATATTTATTTTTATTCCTAAGTATTGCAAACCATAATGTTTCTTATAGTACACACAGTTCACAGGTAAAAAGGAATACATCATATGCGTACTTACGTTATCCTGAGGCATTTACAAAACAATAACAGGACCTTTACTGATTAATAAGAAACATACATATGCGTCTCCTTGGAGACACCATAATGATCTTGATCAGAAACAGTATCCTATAGAACTTCGTAACTTAGCACAGATGATGTTGAATCACTGTTAGCACGCTAATAGCTTTGACAGACAAAATATTTGCGAAGGTAAATGCCATGACAATGTGTTTAATGACACCGTGACACCGTCACTAAACTTTACTTAAACGCAAAAACGCAGGTTTTTAACAATTTCCCCAATACTACAAGTATAACAAAACTTTTACTTGGCAAATAGAAAACGCGTATTCTTCACCCTCTTATGGTTTAAGTGGTAAGGTTGACAATCGCATGATGTTTCATTGTTTACCATCATGACTTGACGACTTTTACATTTCGCAGCGCCCCGCTAATACGGTTTTCTGTGATCTGGGCATTTCTTTTTGTTATAGCCATAGATATTTTACTGTAAATATAGCCTCTTCTTATGCGTAATATTATGACTTTGCAAAGTTATGCAAGGATGAGGAATATTTTCTTTTAAAGTTTTTCCTTATCGATGAACACGAGTTAATATAATAACTTATGCAAAAAAAGTGATATACTATTGATAGAAAAAGAAATGCAAGCACAGTAATGCATGTTTTGATTTCCAACACAAATTATTGTAATGTAAAAGGTTTTATAATTAAATTAAATTAGATTTTTTTTAGAGCTTTTCATTTCCATCAATTTTCTAATAACCTTACAATATTCGAATGGTAATAAGAAAAAAATCATAACAATTTTCTCTTTCATATCATATATCCGATATAATCTTTCCTATATTAATTTATTATTAAAATTCATCATAAAAATGGGCTCCCGCGCCTAAGCGCTAATGTCCATAGAAAAGACATCAACGCGCGCTGCGGTACGGTGACCCACTGACAGCGTCTATGTGTGTGTGAACGTTCACACAACGCAACTTGTGTGCTTCACTGCGTGAATGTGTGTCTGCGAATAGTTGTAATTACACACACACACACACATACATACGATGCAAGTACTCGTTAATGATTTGAAAAATAAGTTATGACTAAGCAATTTTGCGAGTGAAAGTGAAGCCAAGTACTGGATGTTTTTATTATAATGTAAGATTGATGGTAACCAGTGGTTTTTTCAGCGATAGTTTATGTGTAATAGTTTAAAGGGACGATATAGTTTATTATGGACTTATTAGGTACATGAACAATTTACAGGAATACAATCGATACCGATATCAACGATGAATGTCTCGACGGTTTGGAATAAATAGATGCCGTGACATCTGACGGGAGAATGGAAGAAGAAAACATGTTGGGACCCCAAGTATAATGGGACAAGGACAGGAAGATAATGATGATGATTGTCCTGACGATTTAATTTTCGTAGTTTTGTTTTACGACAAACATACATTAAAAAATTGGCTATACATTTTCAGAATTTTACGACAAATATGTATTATCACAGCATTTTCATTAAGAATGATAGAAATACTCTTAACTACTGTCTTATATACCACAGTGACACAAAACCGTCCAATCAATTCATCTAACACTCGCACACACAGTCGCGCCCCGCCCCCATCGCACACACACAAGCCCACTGTGTGTGTTTGTGTGCGTCATCAACTTTCTTTCGCAGTCGGCGCGGGCGCACCTCGTTTCTTGCAACCGTGACATTGTAACTACTGCGAACAGGTCCGTGAAACTTCGCAAGAACTTGAACACTTTGAATTATTCACTTGACTGATTTGGACTTGTGCACTCAGTTTGTTTTGATTATGTTGAGGGACTTAGATTTTGATGAAACGTGCATCATATCTAAAAAAATTGGTAATATGTAACTGATGGATTCAACATGGTACTACGGGTCGGAGATTCGATTCCCATCAAGAAAAATATTCAGATATTTAATGTTCCGACTGTAGGTGTTTCTATTACAAGGAAATAAAAAAGGTCTTCATTGGTCGCACAAACGCGGTTTTCAGCGATCACTTTAGACTTACCAAGCTTCAATTTTTATAGCTTAACCTTATAGATAAATTGATTGATCCATGCGATCGCTATTTAGGAGTAAAATGTTACCCTACTTTTTGGTTTCAGTAAAAAAAAATCTTATCGCATTAATTTAAAACACAGTTATTAGCAGTATCCAAAAACCATCAAACGCTATCACATCACACATCATCAATCACTTCCTGCCACTTACTGCTACTGCTGCCACTTACAGTTACTGCTACTTAAAGTTATACAACTTAATTTACGTACAGCTTCGATCCTTGATCGGGGCCAAGTATATCTTTATTGTGGATCTAACACAATAATGATCTCTTAGATCTATAGATCCGATCGGGACTGTTATATTATGCGCAAAAGTGTACGGTAGCCGTGAAATTTAATATACGAGTGTTTGGTATTTAGATAATGTGCGAACGGCCAGTGGATTTGA
Source organism: Noctua janthe (assembly GCA_910589295.1). Classification (NCBI taxonomy): domain Eukaryota; kingdom Metazoa; phylum Arthropoda; class Insecta; order Lepidoptera; family Noctuidae; genus Noctua; species Noctua janthe. The sequence continues at coordinate 748,893 of OU342556.1, read as the reverse complement.
TTATTTTAAGAAATTCTTCATGTCAAGAAGTTTTACAAGTAGCTTTAAAGATATGAAACAACTTCTGCAATATGTTGCAGAAGTTGTTTCATATCTTCATCATATTTGCTTCTGTATTTTTATTCATTTTGGCAGTTTTAATGTTCCAGTTCCAGTTCCCTGCACTGTGCGCTGCGCGGGCGCAAGTTCCTTTCGCAATTAATCTCTCACGAATGGCGATCAGTCGATCACTGACGACTTTATTGGGAACACCCTCGTCCTGACGTCACGTCACCGTGTTTATACTCGTTTTGTTCGACAGCTCAGTAGTCACTGGATTGCTTTGACACACTTTGTCTGACTGATTGGAAAGTTTTGCAAAAGACTTAATAACTTCATTTGTGAGTAAGCCCGCGGCTGTGCTAGCGTGGAGGTAGGGAATTGTTCTACAGGATCAACCATAGCAACGGGATAAGAAGTATTAGTAGTAGTAGTATCTACTATCCAAGGGCATGGTCTACCCGTGTGCCAAATTTTAGACAAATCCGTTTAGCCGTGAAAATTAACAGACCGGTTACTCTGGAGTTTATAATTCTCTTGCCTTTTTCCCCAATTTATTTGTGATCGGCGCAGCATGTCTTCTTCTTCCATACGTCTCTAATACTCGTCATCTCATCAGTCAGTCTATGATATTATCAAGAATTGATTTATTGTAATGATTAACATACAAAGCAAACGAATAGATTAGATTTTAATCACAAGTAATGAGAATAATATTAATATTACGTGATTCAGTTGTCTGATATTATTGAGATCGTTGGAGTAAACTTGAATCCTGAATCTATTGTACTATATATTTTTCCCTTTAAAGCTATTCGAAGTTACAGAATAGAATGTCTTAAAGGAATAATCTAAAACCATTCATAAATTGTGATGACATAGATCCGGTACCTGATTTAAGAATTTGGAATTGAGAACGTTATGTTTCGAAGGAATCTCTGTTATACCTATACTGCTGTAGGGTATGACCGGTTTTCAAATTCAAATTCTCGATTCGGAAACCTTTGTTAGTAATATTGTTACTAAGCCACCCAAAAATTAAAAACACACGCAAAAACTCATAAAGCTCACAATTTAACGGTTTCTGCCAGTTCTGTAATACTAGTTTGAATTTTTGAAAAACGAACTAGATTCGTTTACCGTTAGTGACGTCACAATGGTATAGCACATTGTTAAGATGTTAATTGGAGCATTTGAATAACAATTAATTTATAATTTTATTAAGTTTCACACAATTCTTTGAGGTGTGAATATTTTTGTGAAATTAATTAGTGTTTAATTATAGGTATGCGTAAAGTGATTATAAGATTATAATTATTATTTTTGAGGACTTATTACGTTTAAAGAGACGATTACGCCTAGGATACCTCAGTATCTCATATTTCTTCAGACTGAACTACTGTTAGGATATTATGACAGGTTTGAAGTTAGCCTGTGTTTGTACTTAGCATATGGATCTAGCTTATTTTGCTCTAAACAATGCGAACCACCGGTGGTCATTAGTTCGCATCTCATAAACGTTGTATTCACTTATTTTCACCGTTTATTTAAACCGAACCTACCGTACTAATTCTCCAAGTGGTCCAACATTTATCACATCACGTATCATCAACATAATATAATTAAGTACTGGCCGCTTGTTTTTGTACATACATTTATAAACACACAGTGAATAAATTTAATATGGCGTAACGGAGCTCGGCTAAATCTCATGTAATTGGGTGTTCGTGGACTGAATCAACACTAGGGATACTGTTAGTGCCCAAGGGATGAGAGAATGGCGAGATTTGATGATGATGATTATGAAGAATATTTGCCTTTGTGATAGAGAGAGAATTTCATGAACGAATATCTAAACCAAAGGAGGAGCTCGTGGCTAAATAATAACAGCCGCTCGGGTCGATCTTTAGGTTAAGCCGTGCTTGCCTAGGTTGGTTTGTGGATGGGTGACCGCCCATTACATACCGAGTTTCCTCCGTGCCTCGGAAAGCACGTTAAGCCGTTGGTCCCGGCCGTCATTTGTAGATCTTTGACAGTCGTTAGGCAGTCAGTGACCCAAAAACTCTGACAACCAGTCTTACCAAGGGGTATCGTATTACCCAGTACTAACTGGGTTGTGGAGGTCAGATAGGCAGTCGCTCCATGTAAAATACTGGTATTCAGCTGCATCCGGTTAGACTGGAAGCCGACCCCAATATAGTTGGGAAAAAGGCTAGGCAGATGATGATATCTAAACGAAAATTAACGAATGTTAAAACTACTGCAATAATAATGGATGTGAGTGTGTGTCACTTGATATTACTTTAATTTTGATAAAAGGTTGTTGACTTTCGACCCCGAAACCGGCCAAAAAAAAATCTCGATCGCATCGGTCGAATACCAACATATTCCGATCGTGATTTTTTACAAGAACCGCTCACATCTTATCGCTTATACTGACGTAAAAAATTTATTTATTTTAAAGGTATTAATTACATTCCAGTTACGGTGAGATGTTGAGTTTTGGTGGAAAATTAAGAATTTGATTTATATGTGGTACCTGAAGGGGGACCCGTATTTAATATACCGGTAAAATCTTAAGGTAGCTAGTATTTCTGCTGAGTGAGAATTTAAATATGGGAGAAAATACTGTAGCTACATATTCAAAGTTACATTTCAGAATATTTCATTTGTGTTTGAAGTGTCTGTTTTTTACTGACTGCATATGAAAGCATAAACTTATAAGAAAAAACTTATTTTTTAAGTTTTGTCTGTCTTAGGGTCTGTCTGTTGTCTTATTCCGGCTAATCTCCAAAATGGCTAGACTGATTTTGACGGGACTTAAACTGGCACATAGCTGATGTTATAGAGCTTAAGCTAGTTTTATTTTAGAAAAAGGATTAAGGTTCCGCCAAAAAATTTAAATCAACATGACTACATTGGTAACAAAATCTTACTTAAATAAGGAAGTAATATTTTTATAATAATTTCACGCGGGGCAGGACTAATTTATAATAATTCCTGAGCTCATAATATTTGTCGCATAAAATTCATTTGATATACAAAAACATCACTAAACCAACGATTGTCAAACGCATCAACTCACTGACCCAGCATTTGGCTCCAAAACCCAGTTCAACCTAAGACTTATTACTTGCTATTGTCAATAACCGTGATCACCAACCGACCGCCGAGGCTGAGACCTCACACGGTATGTCATTACCGGCATCGGATGAAGCCGCGGTAATGAACGGGTTAGATTCGCATGTCATTCGTAGCAAATGGTATTGGACTCATGTCATTTGCGGGGCTTTTTGGGTTATTTATTTGTTGTAGCGGGCCAATCATAGATGGAAGTTTTGGTCTACGGAAAACTATAGAATATAAGAGGCGATTTCATAACATTTTTTGATCATAAAGGAATAATTTCGGAGAATTTAGTCTAGTCTGTTTTTGCATTGTATTATAAGGTTTCAATTTTGAAAAGAGATCAGTACAGACATTGCGTACTTATAATTATGTACTCTTATATTTCTGTTCTTAATTTTGTATCAATATCCCAAAATAAATCGCGCATCATTCTAATCGGCGTAACCACCGCTCGTTTCCACAAAAAGGCGTTAAACAGAAGACCAGTTGAGCACCGAATTAAAAAACAAACTGTATTTTGGCCACAAAAATGTGTGTATGTGACCACGATGTGGGTTTACGAGCGAAACCTCGTTCGTATGTGGAACGCGTACGTTTAGTATTTAGAACTGTTCGAGACAGATTCGTGTACGCAAGTGTACTTACGAGGATAATCTCCGTGCTTTTGTTTATGACTGTACTACCTACGGCATATTATTATGAGTAAAGTTTTTTTGTTTATGTGAAAGAACGAAAGGTATCTAAGAATTGTTGATAATAATGCAGAACAAAAAGCAAGTCATTCGCAAATAATAAACCACGGCAACGAAATTAAAATCAAGAAAATCTACTGGATAGTTTCCTTTAGCGCATAAACGCAACACCAAAGCTCTTTCACGCAATTTTAACATTTTCGCACTAAAAGCACTTGAAAGTAACTGAAGTAAGTACATTTTTTGGGCAGCTAATAAGCAGTTGTCAGTCAGCATGTACCGGGTAGTCGGTAGGGAACAGGTTCCTTGAGGTAACGGGATCGGACTGACCCCAATACGGTTTTCGGAACCTTTGGCCGGTGGCATCGATGAAGGACATGAGATGCGTTGATTCTGTGTTCGTCTTGAACGAGTTCAAAAAGGAGAATGAATATTATTGTAATGATTTGAAAGAGGAATTTGAAAGTAAACACATTCAATGAAAGACACTAGAACTTTTCAGAAAAAAGAAACCTTGTAGTAGTTTTGACAATCATTTTGAGTTTAATTATTATTTCCTTTATTTATTTTCATACAAATCTTATACATTTTTAAATATTTCTTGAAATTAAAACAATATAAAAAACATTTAAAAATATAAAAAATTGTAGTCCACCGGTATCGGGAACAGGGTTTAATCATTTTTAGTTTGTTGGATAGTTCAGTTTTGTCATTGACGGATGATTATTATTTATCATATTTTTATAGAAAAATACTTTTTTGAGTGGAAACTTACTGATTATCTATTTGCCGTGTACTTATACACTCAGAAATATTTCAAAACAGCTTTAGCTCGCCAAAATGCATTTTTTTTGTAGTCGGTCCCAAAACGAAAATTTATTTCAGAGAAACTTCTCTTTGAAAAAAAAACAGAAGATGTTAAAAAAATATTTAATCTTACGTAACTTGCTCAATCCCATAAATTAACCCTTTTAAGGAAGCCGAGACAAAAATGCAACATTGCACATTGATGTAAGTAAAATAAAAAATCCTACTTTATGGCTGCCAGCGAGTTTGTATGTAAATTCCAAAGAAGCCAGTTTCGGCCGTTTTTTTATCGTTTGACCCAATTTTTGTGCTAAATAAGAGCTATCACACGGATGTGAAGATGATTTCGTGACGCAATGTGCCAAAAGAAAGTTGTTGTGTTTTTCCTTATAATAATAACAGGTAAAAATGTGGGTAATTTTAGATGCTGCTTTTCTTAGTAGAGAAATTCCAATACTTGCGCTATATTATTAAATTGAGATAAGTTTGAGAATCATTTTAAGAATTTAACGGGTTCTAGCAATTTACTTTGAAGACTTTTTTAAACAAATAGAAAGCTTCGGTTTATGTAAGTCATGTTTTGTTTAAATAAATCATTAATCATTGTTTGTCCTTGACCTGAAAGTGCTATTCTTTCTTTGTCAGAATCTTCTCACGAATTTATAACGCAGATTCTGATAAAAGAAAGTAGTTGATTTTCCTTATAGAAATCTTTTTCAAAGATAAATAGATTTACGAATGCAATGTAATTAATAATGTGGTTATCCAAATTTGATATAAATGTCTGAGATAGCTATGACACCGTCAGTCATCTTTGCATAGATGTGTTAAAGTACTTGTATTGGACGAGTATAACTGGCTGGTGTCCGCAACTTCACGTCCAAAGCGCGTATTTTACGTACGATGTATCTGACTGACCACTCAGCCTACACCCCCAGATCCTGCCTTAATGCATGAGTTTTGCACAAAATCTCCATGTTTTAACGGCGGGAGGGAGAGTTTTTGATAAGTCAACCCTTAACAGGGTTAAATAAGAGAAAAAGTATGCGCAGAAGTTCGTTATTTATACCGAAAGGAAATCTCTTTCTGTGACTTGTTATTATAGAAATTTGTTACGTATTTAAGGGAAATTGGTTTATAAAGCCGCTTTATAAACTTGTAGAAACAAAATACTTTCCTCATTTAATAAAACCAACAATTAACTTCTATGACAAGAAATCGTGAATTTTGAATTTTATAGTCTTATTAACAATAATTATTGAGCTGATTGTACTGTGTTTTATACCAGTTGTTAATCATCGGTTAACTTCAAGCGGTAACCCATCGCTAACTCGATTGCTATTTGACAGCAGTTTTTTATCCAACAAATAAACAATACAAGCAATTTAAATCTAACAATCCTTTTAAAGATGTACTACTATAGTATGTAATTTAGCTTGTCAAACGCGAAACTGTAATTTGACAGCTAAACCGAGATTATAATTATTTTGCAAGCCTTTTGAATTTGACACCACTTGACTTTAGAGTTTTTTATTTGTTACAAATGATTTTGCAAACTTTGAGTAATTAAACTATACATGTATGAAAGTTATCTCTAACAGTATTTTATAAGAAAAAATTTAGATTTTGTATCATTACGATAGCAAAATCAAAATTTTTTGCTTTTCGGATTGTAGTCTTTACAAGACGTAAAATGGCTGATGTTTGATTTGGAAATTTGGAAATTTTTCTTTCTGTCTGCGTATCATAAATTAAGAGATAATAGTAAGATTTAAAATGTTTTGCAAAAGCTACAGCCACTGTAAGTAATTATCAAAACATCATAGTCCAATCATCCTAAAGATCACACGAAAAAGAGCAGAATTTTGAACAAAACGTGTAAATTAAAATCTCACGACTTTAGTGGTATGGTTTCTAAGATAGTAACACAAGTTTAATAACACTCGCAAAACAAATTCGACAATTAACCTGGCTTTACAGTTAGACCCGTTTCACTTTTTGAGACGAAAGCCTTCCCCCTCCTCCCCGTCTCCATTTCACCGCACTCCCCCGCAGTGGCCTCGAAACCTCGATTCAAAGTCAAGTACTGATCACGTGACTGTACTGAATTTGTGCCGAAAACCGGGCACGTGTTGAATTCATGACAAAAATCAGGTAGAACTTCATTGGTTTGTGCCAAAAATCAGGAAAATAGTAAAGTACCTAGATTATTCTTGATTATGAAAATGGTACTGGTTGAACAAATAAAAAGTAAAACATGGATATCAAAGAACAAACGGTGTTAAATCCGTGGTTAAATGTGTTAAAGCTAAAATGTTAATAAAAACTATCAAAGGACACTTACTGGGCAAAATAAAAGGCGTTTTGATCATGTAAAGCAATTAGGCTGTGCTTTCTGCTCATTCCTTTCTTCTGTGTATCGCTGCTGATCTAGAAATGAAAGAGAAAAACAAACTAAATTATCTGCATTTATACTGTCACTTACGGGATATCTTCCGTGATTGTTCATTATTTTGAGCTCCCGATATTTCGATGCTGTTGCAAGCGTCATGATCGCAGGTTCACTGGAGAATGCAAAATAAATGGAAAATAAATTGTTAAGAGCAGACAAATAGAACTACCCTCTTTTTTGACTTTTGCTACGCGCACTTCTGGAACTCGATCCCTCCATAAATCACTCTCTGTCTAATCAGTCTCTGTAAATGGTCACAAAGTGACAATGCATAATAAAAGACAGACTGGCTAGGTAGACTGGTAGAAAATGCCTATGGCATTAAGTCCGCCTTTGTACAGTTTTTTACTTGTGCATAAAGTTTTAATAAATAAATAAATAAATAAATAATAACTGCGTGTGCGACCATTTTAATAATTTTAACGTGATTCCTATTATTTTCTTATTATGATTCTGCTAAAGCGGCCATTAGAGGCCCCCTGCTCTCTGAAATGAGAATTTGAAGTTGAGAACTGATCAAACTCTTCTTTTCTGATACTAACGGTGATTCCATAGAGATTAAAACGCGGGCCACATTGGCGAAGTGCTAAAGTTGAGCTTAGAAAAGTTATCTATTTCTAATTCTCGAATCAGAAAACGTTTTCAGGGTTGAGAGTTGCCCGTTTTGAACTTTTAAAGGTAATTTTGAATTGGGTTTAAAAATAATATGAATCGTGTACCTTTCGAGTCAATTAATAAGTGAATAAACACAACCTGACCTGTCAGGGGTCCTAAATATTTTAATTTCTTCATTTTCTAAGCTTACATTAGGATGTTAATTATAATTATTCATGAATGCAATCGACTTACATTTCATTATATTATTATAACGGGGCACAGACGCCACAAACATTTCTATGTTAATTTTGTAAATAAGAATTTTTAATTCTTCTACTTGTTCCTGTGGCCTGTTTGGAGTTTTAATAAAGATGTAGTTTTCACAGCTATCTTAAATGTTTAGGTTCGGTTCACTATGTTGTTACATGATTTTTAACTTGTCACAACAAAGTGAAACAACATCGTCCTTACTGAGTTTTTTTTACTATAATAGCTGTTCTAATAGTCATTATTGTATTTTTTATGTACCTTAGTACGTCTGGGGCACTAGATCACACATTGTTAGGTATAGGTGGAATAGGAATATTATAAATTGATTCTGCTTTACGGCTCTATAACCCAAGTAACTAAGATACATTAAATTAAATGGATTGTAACAATGTCATATACCGAACAAACATGATCACTATATACCAAAAACGAACAAATAAAAAAAACAGACCAAATTGCACAAACTCAGGCACAAAACAAAATACGATCACACCGCACGAACTAATAATGGGCGACCAAACAAAGCTTATCAGTGTATTGGCAAGCACGTGTGGTACAGTTAGCGTACGGGCCGATGCGCGCGCGCCGCGGTGAGTCGGTGACGTAGCGAGTAACTGCGCCCGCGCACGCCTGGCCGCCCGCGAACAAGGCCGTTCGACGCCCGCGCCACGTGGCCACCGCATTACCATAGTGTAGGGACGATAGATTTACTGCTACTAATTAGATGGACGATGGCTTTTGATGACTGTACATGTATTTATGTAGATAGGATTTAGGATATGTTTTTAGATTATTTAATAAATAAACCCCGTATTCATAAACGCCGATTCAAGTTAACTATCGATTAACGACTGTATGAGTGTAACCATACTTTTTAAAACGGCGGGATGTGCTAGACTCCTACTGAATGGACTGGGCGGTACTCGCAAAAGATATTTTATTGTTAACTGGTTACTTGTAGGCCTTATTGGTTGTAGACACCTAGTAAGAATGTAATTAAATCAATTTTTTAATTAAGCTTATCCTTAATTGACATCAGTCAATTAAAGATTTTTATTAAACTATCACGTATTTAACTTAAACCAAAAAAAAATCCTCTAGCCATTTCATCATATATTTTTGAACTTAGGTACATAAAAGTCACCATTGTTGCGTGGTGGCAGTGACCACAGGTTTGGTTGGGGCCCACGACCGGGCTCCGTCGCCCGAAACCGACGCACCGTTACAAGGGACAAGGACCTCGAGTAAAACCGCGCGCACAAACTTCTCATGGTTACTGTGCTATCTATAAATGCGTGAAAACTTTAAGTGCTTTTTGTTTTAGGGATTTTAGATAAAGAGATAATTTGATCTATTAATCTGGGATAAATATTTGATTTTTCAGAATTTTCTAACGGCAGCGGAGATATTATTAATTGTTTTGGTTATAAAATTAATAACAAATAATGGTGTAAATTATGTGCTTTAATATTTCAAGTGGACTTCTGGAGGCTGATGGGTGATGATTTTCTTAAAATATGTACATTGCAAGAATGTGTGGAAGATGGAAACATGCTGCACCGACCTCGAATAAATTGGGATGAGGGCAGGAGAACGATGCTGATATCGCAAAGATAGATAGAGCAAAATAGAGAGTTACACAACTCTCTATTTTGCTGAAGTTAGGTTTTAAGTAAATACTGTCTTATGCAGTATTCTTTTCAATGTATCTTCTAAACAAGAATTTTACATGTTTTTTAACCTCTTCAGTTTCTACAATGTTTCCAACCTCCTTGTAACCGCGGCTTTACCTCCAAAGCCTTCCAGACTCGCTCTCAATGAAATGTGGGTCAAGTTTATTGACAAATCAGGACGTTGCCCGTGCAACATCTCCCTCGCTCCCATAGCTGTGTCCCTTTCGCACGCAGGCTGCGGTACTACTCTTTTAGGATGATGGGGCCTCCAATAGGAATCATGTTCGGAGGAATATAAATAACAGTATTATAGTTCTTTTGGTAATGATTTCAGAGTTTAATAAAAATGTTAAGTGCGCATATGCACTGCAACAGTGGCTTATAGAACCTGGCTTATTTTGAAGCTAGTTAGTAGTAGTAGTTAGTCATTTAGCTGTTTAGGGCATTGCGTCCCATTATGTAGCTTACTTCCATTTATTTGAGTGGTTCTTGATTCAGAAATTTAAAAAAACTTGCACCATTTTTCTCAACTAGATAGGATACCAATATTATGATCAATAGAAATGTTAAACATTCAATATCCAACTCATCATGCTTCCAAATTCTCCGAGATCATTGCCAATTTTTTTAAGATCTATTTAAGTATACTCAATAGTTTCTCAACAATATCCCACAATAGAAGAATCAGCAGATCAGCAAAAAACCATGAAAAGCCTGCCAACGCCCATTAACCTAGTGAAGGATGTGCGGCGTCATGTTACGTGACGTCACTTCCGCCGTTTATTGAAACGATATCCGGTTCGTTCCGGATTTAAGGGCGATGTAAATAAAGGGTTGTTTGCCTTCACATTGTTTGGGGTAGTTTAATAGTCCCTACTATTAAGAGCGACCTTTTTTTGCCAAATTTAAAGGCGTCTGTGATGGGATAAAAATAAGGTGGCAGTAGTTTCTTAGATTAATAGGCGTGTATCAATAGAAGTTTCCGTGAAGGGGTAAACAAGGGCCTTTAGGGTTTATTGATACCTGATCAAAATTATATATTGATGGCACATGTGTTAGTCTGTTCCGTAGTCGGTCTGGCCGTTACACTATCCGTAAAAGCGATGATTCCTGAGTAAAAAAAATATGATTCTATTTAGTCCGTCAGTTAGATTATCGAAAAATATTCAATATGTATTTTTCGTACTATCAAATCAATAAAAATTGACGAAGATAAAACACATCAAAGATCATGAGTAGGGGCTTGTGACGTCACTTTCCGGTAAAAAGTGCACCGAATTGTGACGTCACACATTTTTTCGACGCACAGGCTCTTAATTTTGGGTTTACGTAAAAAAAAAAAAAAATACGTGTCCAGTATTTTTGGAAATCTATCTTTCGGACTATTTAGATTTTTTTGGTCATCTACCCTATTCTGATATCTTTGTTATCTATTCTACACTAATATTATAATATTAGTACACAGGTCAATCAAGATTGTTAGTTTGGATGTAAGGGGCATTCTTCGGAAGTACTGATCCGTTGCCGAGAATTTTTTTACTAATGGGAAGCTGCCTTATCTTCGCCGTAAGCTATATAGAGGACGTTCCCATGTGATACTTGACGACCATAATGCGAGCGAAGCCGCAGGTTCAGTTTATGATAAAATGAATTTACTTTTGGTGAACTTTGTCTTGGACAGGTATAGCTACTGGTAATAGAAGAAAAAGTGACCGAGTAGTGACAGTGGTAGCCACAGTGATGTGCAATTGGTGGTTCTAATTAATGATGGCTGAATATTTTCACCACTTCGCTGTAAAAGCAAACGAATCTGATAAAATGAGCAATAGACGTGTGCCTTTTATTATTACATTCATCTGATTGGAGGATAATGGAGGACCAGGATTTTAGCGGGAATCCGAAGAGTTTATCGGTTCAGGATCCTGATGCAAAAAATATTTAGATGAAATAATAGTTTTGCTCGATAGTAAACATCCTCGAACAAAGGATGCATGTGATGTACTGACGTGTGTCGATCAAAGATATCAGCACATCTTCCAAGATTCCCACAGTGCACACATGTTCAGTTTTTTTCTCCTACCTGCCAGAGTTCGGCCCAATTCAAATATTGACTGATTGAAGGGTTCGGAGGACATCTGTCGCAAGCTCTATACGTGAAAGCAACACGCGAGAAAGCCTTAACATATGCACATAAAGAACCTTATTGTTCGATAACATGTGGTCTTTTGAAATGGCCAAAATTTTAAAAATTTCGGGCCTCTGTATGTAGTTATTATATTCAATGTTTATAAGTATGGGGTTACTTTTAACAATTACTATTTGACAATTGTGGTATGAAACACTTTCGTTTTGATGTAAATCGGAATATTCATTCTTCTTTTCAAGATTTAAAAGATTGTCTCAGAAGATGTTTGCGCCTGTATTAGACATCAACGAGCGAGACACGTTTCAAAGAATAATTATAATTCGTTTCCGTAAAAATATAAATGATTGTATTTGAAATAAAAATGTCATATTTAACAGTATTAAAAACTATAACATAGTCAACGGTTGGGGTATTTAGTCATTATAAGATCTAGTAAAATGACTAATGGACTATTTCCTCCGTATCAAACTTAGCACTATTATGATTTTACTCCATAAGTGATACTTCATGGAACTCTTTCATTTAAAGCAGTCAAAACTAGGAACATTTATACCTACAAATCTCGATAAAAGTAACAATAATGTGTGCCTAAAGCCTGGGGTAGGATCTATGTGGGTCACAATACCATGTTCCAGTCTAGAACATAGATATGGACGCCGACCGGTCCGCCTGATGCGCGGCTTTCTCTTCACTACTACGCACTTGACTGTGCCTGCTAACATCGCGCTTGTTCGCACACGGGGCGGTAGAGTTCTGGGGTGATTGATATGAATGTGTTGAAGTTAAAGGATGGTAAGTGGCATTAATAAGAGGAAAGCTTTGACAATAAGACCAAGTTAGAAAAGTTTGATGAAGTTCGAGCTAGAGTGGTCTTCTTTGAAAGGGTGTTATCGGGAGGTTTACGTGCATTAATATCAGGGTGGGCTATTATACATAGGTACACCTGTGCTTCACCGTTCAGGGATTACAGGCTTATTTTATGTTACCTGCGTAAACGTGTTTTATTCGTAAGAAAAATCATAAACTTGTTCAAAGTGCACTGACTCTACTGAAAAGTGATTGGAACTCCGGTTATGAATTTGTTCAGTACAGTGGTAAATTCCTGCCCAAAGGTAGCTTGAAAACTATTATCTGTTCAAGGACATGAAGTAGATTTCTACTCGAAAAATTAACAACTATATATGCATTATGCGGGCACAGCTTTGTACAGTCTACCACACAACACGTAAACTACAACAAACGTCCTTAATACTACGAAATAAAGCTGTTAATGTCAAATTGTATCCAAAGATATGCGGTTGATAATATAAAGCTAGTATCGTTTATCGTAAGGGGCAAATTCTAACAGGTCAATGACAGTATCAAAGAATATACTCATCACTTTCACTTTACTAGAAAATGTCACAACATATCACAAACATACAAATCTAAAGAATAGACAACTGTACTACATTCTGAAGTATTAAAAAATCCCAAATTAATGACACTGCTGTTCAAAATTCCTAAAGTCATCTTTAACTTCACTCAAGGCTTTACTAAAAGTGATATACAACCACTAAACCATTTCACCAGTCTAGCAAATTCAACCAGGACCTATACCCCTGCTTACCCCTTTGTCCTAGGTACCAGGATCAGCTGTTTCGCTTTCACCGCGCTGGCCAATGTCCGCGCGTCGTTATCGATGCGGCAAGCGTCGCGTGCGCAGGTTTGCGTTCAACTACGAGTACTACACACAAGCACGTATGGGATTATTTTGATGCACTTTGTTGTAGATAGGAATAGCAATTTGTCTATTTTATCTATATCAATATAACTTTCAATAATATTTGTTGCCAGGGTGCTAGACCTTTGTTCAGGTCAATTTGTCTGTTGTTGTACAAAAAAGACGTCCTGGAGCAACTACTACACATTTTCGGATTTCATTCGGTTTGTGCCGACCGGTATCTACTTTCGCTGAATCATGCTCAGGTGAACTAGGCACTATTCGGCATTTCACGAACATATTATTCGATTCATATTATTTTGCTGCCCAAGTTTGTAGCCCACCTCATTAGGAATAAAAGCCTCATATCATATAGATATGTAAACAAACAAAGAGCATTAATAATCCTCTATTACTTCAAGTCGAGACATATTCTCATTACAAAAAAGTGTCTAAACGGTTTAACCAAACATGATCAAGATCAATACTAAATTACCGCAAGCAGAGCACGCACACGTGACAAAACAAGACATATGTTACACTTAAATTGTCACGGATTAGGTAGTTGTAACTCTCACACTGCAATAATTGAAAAACTTACAAAACCGTCACGTGAATAAACACGAAATAAACGATTACTTATGAATATGTAGGATGTTCATGAGTAATCGAATATTTCGGCGTACGATTTAAACTTAGATCGATATTGTCAAGTACTCATTTTCCCATCAATCAGCTTATAACTTTCCCACTTCTGGGACACTTGGATTCAGGCACTCTATGAGAAGAAGTGGCTGGTCTACCACGTGGGCCTAGTGCAATAGAAGAATTTTGGTTTGCATTTTTGTCTATTTAGGTGGTTGGACGGTGTCTTGCCAATAATTGTGAAATTTAAAAATGATCTTAAAATGTTTTTGAGTTTTCAGAATTGTGGTGATACCTTTTCTGTGTCAGGCAAGTACCAATTTCAGAAACAAAAAAAATGAAGACACACATAACTATAGACATAATCTCTATTTTTACACACTACATAATATAAGCTATTGAGACATAGGTAAAACTGCAAACAGAAACATGACTGTTGTTCAAGCTCATATTACCCGTAAAATAAACTGCGGAAAAAACTAGGTCCTTAATCTAGTACCTCCCCTTAAGAACTTATTAACGTTAGATATCGTTTCATAATTCGGAGACCAGCCTAAGACCTCATCCTAGCTCACCGTTCATCGGAACTAAGTCAGCTACTCATTTCGCACTTCACGGAGTGACTCACTCTTCTGACTATTACTGTTGTAATAATGCAACTGCAATGATCTTGCGTATTGGGAAGCCCAACAAGTGGTCATTGAAACTTCTACGTTTTGCAACATCCTGAAACCTTCGGGGAATATTCAGTAGTGTGTCATTCTATTAGAACTTCTATTTAGATGTTTAAAATTTGTGGCTGAAATACGTTGGGTATTTCAGCCACATATTATCGTAGTCATGACTTAGGTCAGTACGCTCTATCTGTGAGATTAGTCAACGCTGAATTGAGATAGATTTTAGAAAGACTTTTGGTACGTCAAAATCATCCTTCCGACGAGAGGTGCGAACATCGTAAATGATGATACGGCTAGAAACGGGGTCCAAACTCACGAGATGACTACTGATACTGAAGAATGGAAGAAGAAGACATGTGGCGCAGGCACTAAATAAATTGGAGTAATGTTTCAAAAATCATTGAAAAATTTAGATTAGCTTAGAATATGAGATGACAAAAGTCTGGAACCGTTCCACTGTTTCATATAATTTCGTCTTAACGTATCCTAAAACCACATGGAAACCTCCTGAACATTTTCCTCTAAGCGGCCACTTTCCAACCGCCAGCAGCCATTCAACTGGCATCATTATCTTGCACTTGACATTAAGTGTGCATGGTCATTGCCGCTTGCCGCTGATCCGCGCATCTCCGGCGCGCGAGTGAAAGTTGCGCGCGCGGGAGGGGGGGCCTGCCTAAACCCTCCGTTAAGCCGCCGTATATGTGTCACTGTTAGACCTCGTTGTCGATATAGTTTATGTTACCTATTGTATGTTAGATTTGACATTATATTGGATTGAACATTGGTGTCAATATATTGTTGGTTCATGTTTGGATTCATGGCTTTAACTAAATTGGTTTTGCAAGCTGATTGTATTATTGCTTACTTAATAAAACGTACAGGCCACCCACATTATAAACAGAAGTAACAATAAAAAGATCAGTTTTCTGAAAGGGTGTTAGGTAGCTATCATTAAAAAGCTTACGCATAGGTTGAAGCTGCTAAAGGAAAAAGCTCAGAAATGTGCTTGTAGCTCGTTCGTTAGAACTTACAGCGTTTCGAGGTTAGGAAGCTGAAAATAATGATCTTTCATTGTAAAATTTTTAGTATTCCTCTTAGTAGAGCTAAAAACAGACATTACAGAAATTGAAATTAAATGGAGAAAACTTTTAAAGGTTGCTTTAAACATGAAGCCAAGTGCAAGAAGATTGAAAATGTATGTTTGTATTATTACAGTTTAACAACTACCTAGATAATCACTGATATCATAAAGTTCTATTATAAACCGAACCTCACAATTGTAAACCACGGATTCGCTAATAATCAAAATCAAGACAAAGCTTTCAAACAACTTGATTAAAAGTTCCTACATATTCGCACTCAAAGTACCAGGCTCGCATAAAATATAAGCAAGTCGTATCAACTCATCCTTGCGATGAGTCAATGTGCTGGCGCGCTCTGAGCCAACGCTGTGGGCGGCATACGGAACAACGTTGTATCGTATGTAGGTCAGGTTTTTACGAAGGTGGCCGAATTGTTACGAAGAACTGATTAACATAATTGAAGAATGATGCGTTTGTTAATTGTTTTATCTAAGAAATCGTGAATATTTAAATCTTATACCGAATGAATGAGCGGTTTAAGTTGATCAACTAAGATGACTCTTGTTTGGTTCTGTTTCCTTTTTTGTACTATAATAATTATTTAATCTTTTGGACATGGGAAAAGCAGCACAAATGTGTAATAGAACGATAACCAAAGTGGCAATCAAAAAATAAACTAATTTTCCTGACAAAGAGAAAAGAACTATCTTCCAAAACTGACCTACAATATAAAACACAGAAGGCCGAGACGTAATAGAAAACAGTACTATCGATGCTAAATCCACACAACTCGCAAGGATCTAAAAAGTGCAAGTGACACACACAGAGTAAACAAAATCTGAATTCTTATAAAATTGACCGCAATACATTGAATGGATGAATACTTGAACGGAATGACACCATTCTATGTTTACGTAAGGGGTTACAAGCAATATGTAGGCTAGGTATTATACTGTTCTAGAACCTGCCTGGATCCA
Source organism: Noctua janthe (assembly GCA_910589295.1). NCBI lineage: Eukaryota > Metazoa > Arthropoda > Insecta > Lepidoptera > Noctuidae > Noctua > Noctua janthe. The sequence goes on along the minus strand of OU342556.1, from coordinate 732,005 downwards.
AGAGAAATAGCTCACGGAATAAATAGATTCTATTTGTTTTATTTAAATGATTCCATTGAAATGTATTTATGGAAAGTTAGTGTATTAATTTAATAACTAAGACTGAATGGAAGAAATAACAACTTCTTGAGGAATTTTCCCTAACGTTGGTTTTGATTAGGAACAGAATCATAAAACTATACTTATCTGAAGCTCTGACGTGGAATGTTCTATGAACGTCGGTGCTAATATATTGAAATACAGTTCGTTTACCTAGACATAACAAGGTCATTGATATTGTCTTTATTGATTGGAAGAATCGTCATCAGTTTACAGTATTTCAGCCTCATTCAGACATCCTCGCTAATAAACTTATAACAATACATGTGACATTATATGCCCGACATTTATAATTACATAAAATATAAGTATATTATATACTTACATGTATGTTCTGAAGCAAAATCGTTGCTGCGTAGCTGATGTCAAATCCTTAACATTATCATATCCACTTTGTTTATTAATCAATCAATGAATCCGTTATCAATCGGAGTGTCTTGCGCCTTCCGTCAATGTTCAGAGGACTACCCGGGGGTCAGACAGTGGGGGACAAAGAAGGACTAGAACAAGATTAGAAGTTTACTACAGACGCCTAGGGCCTAGGGGAGGCAAGCTAGGGGCTAGTAAGCTAGCTACAAAGAGGGATAACTATTGCATAGGGTGGGGCGTAAAAGGTTGCCTACAGAATAAAATTTAAAATAATTAATTTAAGAATTAATCTCTAACAACTACAACCTCATTTACAGCCTAAAAGATTAAGAAAATGACTCCCACAATCTATTAGATTGATTCGCAAATTCTATATAGGTTAATGAATTAGTTACAGCTTAATAGATTTAGCCTACTTGTACTTTACAGGTATTTCTTAATTGATTGCGATAGTTGTAGTTTTTATTGTTTTTTAATGCAGAAAGGGTAATGACCTCATTCTATGAATTACTTTAGTTTAGAATCAATTTATGACTTTTATTGTTTGTATTGTAACCTAATTCATGCGATGCTTTTAAATAATAAAAATAATTATCTTTAACCTAACAATGATTTAGAAACTACAGTTATTATAATTTTAATTAATCTGGGACCAAGCCAGGAAAAGGGATTTAAAAAAATATTACTAATTAAAAAAACTGTTAAAATTAAAATTAAAACAAAGGAATGGTGGTAAATAATTTGTGTCGCTACGGGCCGGCCGCGCCGTTAAAACTGTAAAAAGAACCAGTCGAGCGACCTTCGAGCTATCAGCCGAAAACCGAACCCGTTCCGATAGCCCCGCACCGGAAAATACACATTTTCCGATTAAGGTCTACGAAACATATCCCATACAAAAACAATTTACTTATATCTCTCTCAACAACCTAGTATTTCTTCTCTACTCTTCAGGATTCATGCAGTTAGTAATAGCTCGGTCGTTAGTCAAAATAGAAACAAGAAAAAAAAGAAAAAAATAGGAAAATATGTGATTGGCATAGTTATACAAAATAAAAATAATCTCTCGAATATTTACAAGGAGGGTAGAAATCAGAAAGATTATTATTATTAATTGTTGAGAATAACAAAATTATTGATTAAAAAAAATAAAAAAAAAAACTGGCGTCCGAAGTATAAGGCATCCACTGTGTGATCCACTAATCGGCGGCACTGTCACGTCACTAACAAAATGCCAATTACAAACAATTCCCAAAACGCTTCGCTTTCGGTCGGCGTGTTTGAATTTTTTCCTTTTTTTTGTTAACGTACACTGAATTTTTATGTTTTTCTCCCCGTTGTTTAGCGTCACTGTGGTTATTGTGGTTGGTCCGCACTACACTTCACTCACTCCGGACGGGCGCTGCGCGCGCGTGCTGTCGTCAGACTGGCGGCGCGAGCGCACCCCACTCACTTCCCACCAAAAATTTTCTACCACCGCGCACGCGCAGGGCGGGCGAACCGCGGCCCGCAGAGCACATGCCCGCTACGCCGCGTAGCACGTAGTCGCGGGTTATTACATTCGCTAACTAGTTATGATTTTGTGATTAATTATGTTAATTGATGTTGTGTTATTATTACCGTAAGATTCGTGATGTGTGGCCGAAATAATGATGTGTTGTTTCGGGGGTTTTGAACTGTTTCTAAGACAGTTCTGTTTCTACAGTTTGCAACGAATATACGAAAGATGCTGCTTTTAACCAAAATGTTCCCAACAGCTGACTCATACACCATCTTATTATGAGGCTTTAAGTAAAAACATTGGAAATAAATACTCAATAAACATCAACGAATCACAAAAATATTAGCAAACATTCATATTTTTAAAGTAAATCAAAATAGTTTTCTTACATAAAACAACACACAGTCAAGTAGGTACAGCTATCATATGGAACTAGGTCTCGTGCCAGTAACTAACTCGGAGGATATTGCATCGGAAGCACGCAACAACAGCGCGATTGTAATTTATTTAGTTTTTCAGCACTCTGGAGGAAACATTCGTACAGTAATTATGTTATGAACACTAATCAGAAGGTTAGCAGCCGCCAAAAACAAACAACGCAGGACGTTCGATGTTAACTACGATTAACGGTAGTTTGGCCTAATTTTAAAATTAAGTAATTTTACCTAAGTAGTAAAAATACCGCTTATTTTTAAATTTTCTTGTTACCTACACAAGTACACAACAATAAAGACAATTCAAATTAATATTTTCTTAAAATGTAGGCAAAAATATTAAAAATACTTTATACGAATGACGTCAAACTAAAAGCGGCGCATTTCACTTGAGGTTGACCGCACCTGGCGGCTGCTATCTCCATTGCGTACACGCACACTAACACACAAATACACCACTTACGCACACGCGCGCACGCTGACAGGCCTACAGACCTACAAAGTTTACTTTCACCTTTCTCCACTCTTACTGTTGTTGTAATACGGATGGTTTTAGTTTGTCGTTTGAGTAGAAGTATGTTTGTCAGTCAGCTGGTAAGTAGGCCACCGATGGTTTTCTTTACGGTCCCTGCTGCGGCCCTCACAAGGTCCTCCTCGTGTGATAGAAGGTAATGTTAAGGTCATGCTCGTTTGAAGGGCTCTGACGAAGGGATGACTCATCTAATAGGTGGGTGTCACCTTATTTTTAATGACATGGGATAGGTAGATGACTATTTTGTATTAGTAATGTTTTGGAATCATCAACCTTGTCTCATTTGGACTAGATACAATTTAAAGAAAATAGAAAATGCCCTAAAGAGTATCAAACTACTCGTATGTTAACAGGCCGAAAAAATGTTTCTTAATGCTCTGATTCATATCGTATTCAATTCATACTAATCATTAAAATGGCATAAATCTCAACAAATGGTGTTGAAATGACTTCAATGATAAGTAACTAGCTTTTAATCTACCTTCTAATATTAACTAATAAGTAATTACAATGGCTTCATTGAACAATGAGCGTTAAGTAGTTCTTATCAATGCGATACAATTTTCAAAGACACTTGAATGTTACGGAAAACTGGTCTAACACAATAACGGTATATGAGATTAAAGTGGTAACTGGTAGTCCGAGACCGTAAAATGCTGTAACATCCACAGCCTATGAGCTGACCGTATAAACGATACGTAGTGGAACTCCTTATAGACACCCACGAACGCTTCTAAACAAGCAGGTAGCAGCTTCTAAATGAAAGGTGGGCTGAGGAATAGCTACACTAGATCCATACGACGCAAGTTATGTTAAGTCCCATGTTATAAGGTGCGAGCCTATTGCTATCTACCAGACACTGAACCGTACTCCTGACTACTGAGATATTCAATAATACGGGCTGGTTGGAATGACCAAAGACGGCCACCATGGCCCACGTACAGTGGTCCACTTGTAAGGTCGTACATAGACAACCCAATAACACTGCCCAATCTGCAAATCGAACTCAAGACTAACATAAATAAAATAATGAAGAAACGGCTACGATTCGTAGCAAACTTTAAGATGGACCTACGTTTTCTTGTGATCGTCTACGAAATCGCGAACTGCGTAGCTGCGTAGAGCTTGTTCGCTACGAATGTCTGAGTGACCTAAATCTGTTTATGGCACAACTGAGCGAGATTGATTTATCTGTTTATTTTATGAAAATTGTATTTAGTAACTGGTTTTTGGAGTCGCTCCTTAAGATATAGTGGTGTTCAGCTGTATCCAGTTGGGCTGGAAGTCTAACTCTACATAGTGGGTAAAGGCAAATGATGATGAATTTGGAAAGATATATATATTACTGCAAATGATAAGCATGTTTGGTAGGCGGACTGATGACTACAAGCTGACGTCATCAGCTCGCAGAATTTGTTTCAAGATGTTGTGATTTTAGCAAGAAACTAATATCAATTGACCTCCACGACCCAATGAGTGGAAGAAACCACATGCTAAGGCCGAGATCTGTAATTTACTTAGCTAGTGCTTTTACTGAGACAATGTTCTCGTCTCAACCTTGCACTTGTGGGTTGGCAGTTATGTGACAACGACATTTTAGTATGTGCTACCCAGCACATAAGCTAAGTTAATACCCAGCTAAGTTAAAAGTAAATATTTATACTTCGACAGTAATTTAAAAACTGATGACCTAATTCAAATTGCCTCTGAACACAAAGTAAAAATATTCAATTTTGCATTTAAAATTATCTTCACACTGGCCACATTTCTTTCGGGTCATTAATCTAAAATTTTGTGGCAAGATATAAATGGCGGGGTGAACACAATTTATGAGTTAGTGTCACTTTAACTCGAATCACCAGTTAGCGGCAAGACTGCTGACTGGTGAGTGATGGTGACTGGTGTGGTGACCCGACTGCCTTCGCTGACTGCTGGTTATTGATGACGCTGGTGGAGGTAAGCAGTGATGTACCGTTGTGTTTGGTGACGAGTCTAAGGTTTAGCCGTTTGGTGATTCTATACTATAGACATATTTCCGAGATTCCCGCAATTTCTGACAATTCTAGGAGACCGTAAATTCACGCCGAATTGCAACTGCCAGATATTTGGCGAAATAGAATGATGTTTCTAAATGTTACACAATGATATGAATATAATACTATACTGCACTAGGGACGGAACCTGCTAGTATGGCTGAAAGGAAAGGAGGCGACTCCCAGATGATTTGTTTGATGCTGCTGCTATTTTTTGCAAAGCAAGGTGAAGTAATATAACATAAAGGGTGTAAATAGACCCTTAACATATAGGAAAGGAACTTGTTTTCCCCGTCTTTACGATCATTTTTTTGTTCTAGACCATACCTAGGAACCTTCTAGTTACGGAGATATTGGGGGTCAAAGTTCCAACTTTTTCACAAGTTTTTTTTTAAATACATGTTTTTAATGTAAGATTTTTACTTTACACACATCCACGACCCCCGTACTATTCAATCCATCCATCAGCACTATGCTTTGAGTGCTTTCCATCGAGTCCTACCGTAAAACCTGATTTTTCACCCAAAAAAAAAAGTCGATTGCCAGCAATAATTTTTGCGTAAAGTTACTTAGTTTGATGTAAATAATGCTTGGTTGACGGCTATGTGAAGGGTCTGTTTAGACCCTGTATGTAACCAGTTCACTATTAATTTTAATATACTTAACTGTGATTGCGGTGTGTTTCACACCTAAACTTATAGTAATATCTAATCATTGGCAGTAATAATACAACCATTTTTATTCATTGTCATTCAAGTTCCTACTTTTAAACTACAAAAGTTAGTTATTTCAATCTTTATCGATCTTTGAACAACAGTCAAATATAATGAAAACGAAATACGTTGTTAGTAGTTTTCCAATCAAAATATATCATCGCGGCGGCAAATGAGAAGGGGGTCAATGAGTAACAGTAAAGTTAAGACAATCTTTTTTTGACGCCTCGCAATGTTGCGATGTAATAATATCTTTGCAGGTGTTCGGGCGCAAAAACTGGAGGTACCGATAGCCCTGTGGCTGTTACTTGGGCATTGTTATAGGAACCCGGATGGGTTACTTTTTGTTCTATGAGAACGTTATTAAATATTTAAATGTTTTAGTTGTGAATTTCTGAATAAACTAGTGGATTAACCACCCCGATTTATGTAAGCTGGCATTGCAGTTTATGAAAGGTGCTCCTTCCTCGTCATCAAGTTTGTCTGAAGCGTATTTAACCCGATATAGGACGGCGGACGTTTCCTAAAGACAAATTTCAGCTGCCAAGCAGCAAAAATGGCTAGTAGAACAGCCCTAAGGACACCTGACCTCATAATATAACCATACCATAAAGAATTTTTGATAACTATTAAATTAATAACATACATCTCTAAATCTGAATAAAACATGAAGTTCATAACTTCTCTATGAATCTATGAGTCATCGCCCGGTATCCTTGCACCTCGTTTTTTTGTCCGTCCACCACTCGAGCATCTACCTGTCTTCGCCTGTTAACGGCTACAATCATTCTTGTTATGATAATTTCGTTCTTAATTACTGTCAGTGTTAATTGTGGCTGAAATAGAAGCGCTTGAGTGATTGATGGACAAGATGTTGTTGCCAGTTTCCGCAGTAGGTGGTGTGATCGTAAGCCAACATGAAGAAACCTGGATACACCTTATTGGTCTGAAATTGTCATCACGCCATTCATCACGCTGTAAACATGGAAGCGTGGCGATAAATCTTTAATTTTGCTCTATTGCTCCGTATTATGAAAATTTTAGAAAGATTTGGATTTATCCCTATTAATCCTGGCCAGGGCTTTCCAGATTCCAGGGATTTCGTTTTTTTTTAATGGGTATGACAATAGAAATCTGTTATTTTTTAATTTTGCTTTCACACGATATGTCCGGGCTTGAAATTGTCGCTTCGACTCAGTATTCCGGAGCACGTTTTTATGTACCTACATCGTTAGTAAACCAGGAGCACCGAGATCCCTGACCCGAAACTGTGTTAAGAATAAAGTCATATTAACAGACTTCAAAAATTAGAGGAGTATGTTAAGTGCGCTTGTGTAGACTCTAATATTAAAAAGTTGATCTTCTATGGTATGCCACATACGAAGATAACAAAGTACTGTCCATTGTAAACCTTAATTAATTCTCGATAGCTATTAATAAAATCGGACTAATGAACTGTTCAATCGATAAAGTCTTATTGTTGTGAATACGCCGTTTAAATGATCAGTTGCACAATTAGCATTCATTAAATCTTTTCATTTGAAACTATTCACTAAGTCGATTATGTTTCATAATGAGAGTTTTTGTGAGTATTGCTGACTAAAAAACTGACTTGCCTATGAGTACCTATGAAATTAGTACTAAAAGTGATTTTTTGAATGAATCCATTTTGTCCCAACTGTGGGGCAAAGTGGAATGTTCGCAGTTTTGATGTCACTAATTGATTTTATTGGTGGTTTACTATTTTCTTTATATTATATAACATTCACACGCCCATCTAAACAAATACCCATTCAGATTAAGATGAAAATAATTAATACTATCAGTCAAAGTCTACGCAATGTGAACGTAATGTAATGTAGCACTCGAAAATCAAAATTTGAAGCTTTTGTAGATTTTGCCATGCTCTGAACTTCAATGTCTCAATACAGACATCGGTAGATAATTACTGTACATAACCTTGATTAGAAGCTACGAGTATATAGGACAGATTCAATAACCTTTTCCTTTTGGCTCCTTTTACCACTACTCAGGTCCACATGAACTCCAAATGAGGGCCCGAGTGTTTCAGCTAGGGAGACGAAGCGGTGCGAAACTCCCCCGCGAACCTTTCTGTCTGATTTGTTACAAGAATATCAGAAGAGCCTTTGTTACTTTCCTACTTATAAAAATCTCGTCGATTCATCTCCTGCTAGAGGTATGTCCGACACACATACATACATTACACTATAGTTGTTAGTAATAGTGATTCGCGAGTAATTACCGGACCCGTTGTTGCTGACCATACATCAAACGCGGTACGGCCAGTCATTACTAAGATGGATGAATCGCTTTCTTATAAATAGGTTAAGTCGCGGACTTGGTGCTACTATGAGCGGCTATTAAAGCTGTTTTGAATGACCTACATAATGTAAATTAGATACATATCATTCTTATTTGCCCACGGCTTTGCAACTGAGCTATAAGTCGGAAATTCTCACAGGATCAGGAGGATAAAAAAGATTTCTACGTCGTAACCGAACTTATGGTATAGTGTGCGTGCCAAATTTTATCCTGCAGTTAAGGTGTGTAGTAACAGACAGTCGGATAGATTGTCTGACAGACAGATAGGTTTCTTTGAACCATAGAAGGCAACGTGACTGCAAAGTTTCTATATAATTATTATTGTCATTGGTTCTATTAGAAATAAATGACGCCTATGTACTTATTTTTGTCTTATGTCAGTGCCATTTCCATGTGAAAACATGCCATACACGAACGTTTTAGTGCCACTACTACATCAAATTGTTATTTGCGTTTCTAATTATAGCAATTTTGCCAGATTATTTTACAGCTTTTGATTATAGCCTCACCTTTATAAAGTAGGTTTCGCTTCATGTTAATCATGCGCCAGGTACACTGACGCATTTCCGCTATCACACCCGCTACCGCTCCGCTTATGACTTAATCCCGACCTGTATAAGTAATTTTCATACAATTTGACGTTAATGATTAACTTCATACACCAACTTTTCGTGGATATTTTTTTTACCTATTCGCATATGACTTGACTCAAACCGAGGATTCTGGACTCCGAGCGTACTGCGGAAACTGAACTATGACAGATATTGTACAAAAAAATATGTATCAAACTCCAGTGTCCGTGTCCGCTGTCAGTCCACAGTCCGGTCCGCTCGGTTTAACCTTAAGAGGTGAATTTCATACCATACGCTCGCTTCGCTCATGCCTAAAGCCTCTCCTTGATAAGTGAGTTTCATTCAATTCGGCTTCATGCTAATGGCGCGTCTGGCTTACTGACACAATTCTCTCGGTCGCTTAATTTATTTATTATTTATATTGGCGGCTTTAGTATGCACTCGGTAAAGATGGATGTGCTTAACACTATGGTAATGTTTACTGATGTGTTTCTGCTTTTAAAGGTTTTTAATTTAAATTTTATAACATGTGAGGTGCTACTATAATATACAAGTTATTGCACAAAAATAATAATCATAATCGTTATCTGCATTCAAATAAAAATAACAGATATAATATGTACCCCACAAATGCCCACAATGTTAAATCATCATCTTACCAGTATTTCATATGAGGCGACTGCCTATCTGACCTCCACAACCCAGTTGCTGGCTAGCACGCTACCTACACCTGCTCCACAATAATGTTAAAATTCTCATTAAATTTTTTCTGTCATATTATCCGCAACTTTAATTAAACACGTTCTGATTTGTTCAGATTTAAAAAAAACTGTGTATTATATGTATAGTTATTGGTTTCAATAAAACAACTGTAGGTAGGCCATACAAGCTACAATACACATGCATAAAAATATACACGGAACAAATATTTAATTATAAGCCGTGAAGATTTTAATACTTGCGTGGGAATCGAACCAGCACTGAGCATAAAAGCAAGAGGCATGGCGCCAATTGAACCGCATGTTTTTATTGTAAAGCCATTCAGATGAAGGTATGGGTACCGGTGTCCAATTACAGGCTCGTGAGATATTTTAACTTTGCCTAAAAGGTTTGCAACGCATCGGGAGGTACAGGGGTGCTGAAGAAGTCAAAAGGTGGCGGTAACCACTTCCTATGAGTTTCTGTGGTCGGAGCAACTTGAAAATCGCACATTACATTACCGGAATTCCATAGAATGAAATTATACCAAATTCTTCTCAGCGTCCGGACCCCCAAATCTTAGTCATGATCTAAGTACCGTTACTAAAACCTGACATGTCATCACGATTGCACAACTCGCCATCATCAGGTCATCTCAAGGGGTATAGGAAGCCACAGTAGGGGGGGGGGAGGGGGGGGGGACTGGCCTAGTTTCCATAACGGTGTGCGATGTAGGACACAAGAGTTTTTGCGAATGGACGGAATTTTGACAAGTATTGACCAAGTTGTCTTGCGACGTTTTATTTGCGCTTCGTTGGTCAGCGATTGTTTTTCTGTTTGAGTGTTCCTTTTTTATGGAGATGAGTGGTTCCGTTTTGTTAGCATTTGAAGGAAGTTGGGTGAATGAACATTGTTTTGCCGTTTGGGAGTTACTTATTGATTTTGATTATTTCTGATCTGAAATGGAAAGCGCCATAATCCACCACGTGGGCACGGTGCGGGTTAGTACATGTCACTCACAAGCAGTTTTCTTCACGATGTTTCCCTTCACCATGTTGAATTTTTGAGAGCAATGGTGATGAAATGATTTACGCAAAGTAAAGTACCAACTTAGTATAAAAACTTGACATATCACAATAATTATGTCCCAAATCATGTCGATAATATCTTGCCACGTCTCTTACTTTAGATATCAACGCGCGCGTCTCACAAGTGCTTTGAAATAGAAACACTATGCCATGTTGCGACGGTATATATACTCGTAATATCAGTACAAGATGCATGGAATTGTAGGAAATTACATATTTGCTCTGCAGATTATGTACTCGAATATATTGGACGGCTAGATCTGAAGGAAAGTAGGTTTTTATTTTTGTTCAAGTACTTTTTGCCGTTTTGTGTGTTTAGAACATTAGTGAATGGATTTAAAGTTTTTGCGAAGCTTTTTTTTTATTTACATTGTGACCAAAAAAAATCAAGAAAGAAGAAATATTTATTCGCGTATAGTGATGAATGATGTTAATGGATGGAGAGGGAGAGGAAGACCAAAGAAAACATGAATGGATAATTGTGGAATGATATAAAGGAAAAAGGAGTAAATGAGAGCGTGACGATTGACAGGGGAGAATGGAAGAAAAAACGTGTTGCGCCGACCCCAAGTAACATGGGACAAGGCCAGGAAGATGATGGTAAACATGACTCATTTATAACATTCAATACAAGCACAAACATAGTATACATAAACGTCCATGCAGGACTACTCAAATATAAGAGCAATATCTAAGTATCCCACTGAAGGGTGTTACTAATAACGACATAGTCGCATACTTCTGTCAAATAACAATCTAACCAGTCATAGTCGAGTTTCCCTTTGATTCGTATAGCTACTAGTTGTTAAAGGAGAATTTGCAAGATACAATAGGACCCCACTGAAAGGCCCAGGGCTCAGCATTGTTTAATAACTGCGATCATGATGACGATAATCAAGCTATGGGCTTTTTTAAATTAAAAATATTGACTTCATTTAATCAATATTTTTAAGGCTCAACTCGCGTAAAAAATCAATCAACGGGAAAAAACTTTTATTACTTACAAATCATGTTTGCTAGGATCATTAATATTAATAAAAAGATTGATTACAGTTGTATGCTGTGATTCTTCGTCTTGTAAGTAGTTAGTTAGTCATCACAACCAATCAGTAACTGTTTCAGTATTACGGTAGATTACTTTTTATAGCTATTTCGGACAGGTAGCGACAGGTTGCAAGTCAATTGACTAAATACTAGGCTATTGAGCTTGTTGGACCCAGTTCATTGTAGCGAATTGCGCAATAAAATTTCTTATTATGAACTAATGGGTCTTTATTTTTTTCATAAACCTTCTTGTAAACGCTGAATAGTTTTCCTTATTGAGGTATGTTTATGCATGTATGTATAACGGTAACATTATCTTTTTTCTGTGTCGGTGAAGCTTGTCTATCAGTTAATTTAAGCAATATTTATAAGTTAGGTACCTACCTTGACGAATTGAATGGATGTCAATATCAATTATCTACAGTTACTGTGGTTTTCTCCAGTTAATTTCTCAGTAGCCGATCGAATTTGGTACATAGGCATGGAAGTCTCATTAAACATCCTTTAAATCTACCTAATTAATAGTTTAAAGAGAATTATGAAACGCCCACAATGTTGCCCAAAAGCCCTTGGCTAACCCAGCTAGTTATATTTCATGGCCCATAAATTACCATTGAGCCGTAAAAAATGGGCAAACACTTAACTGTTACGACACGTGTCGAAGCCGTTAATTGCGTGCGCTCGCGCAGAACGTCTCGTCGATCACGGTGACACTGCGGTGGTGTGGCAGTCCACCAAGTCTACTGGCGAGATCAATCAGGCACTGACGAGCTCGTCGTTATGTCCACGAATAGATTAATAGGATGAGGGCTGGAAGCAAGAATGTGGAGTGGATCTGTATCAATATTACATTTAATCCCAATAATGATCAATCTTAAATTGTCATTATTCTTCAGGCTGTTAAAAGAGTTATTTATTAGCTAGCTTTTGCACGCGGCTTCTCTCGCGTTAATTTAGAATTTGATAATAATTTCGGGTTGTACTCTGCTTGTATAATAATATAATTCAATCATGATTCGAAAGACACGTGGCGCCATCTATTATCATAAGAACATTATTGTTGTTTTCCCCGGGAGTAGTACTTTTTTTCGGGATGAAAGGGGGTAACCTTTCATCCTATACCCTATGTCCGTTTCTGTACACCTGACAAATTATATGCAAAATTTCAGAATGGTCGGTTCGGTGGTTTAGGCGTGAAAAGGTAACAAACAAACAAAGTTACTTTCGCATTTATAATATTAGTTAGGATAGGACGCTCGAGGAACATTTTCAGTCAACTTTTGGACCAACAAAAAAATTAAAAGATCCGGTTTTGTTGGCAGCAGTTCTCACTCTATCATAGTCCAAAATACATACATAAGTGCCATTCAATTAAACAAGCCTGTAGACGGTTTTACTGAATTAAATACTGTGAGTATAGTATTTAATTCAGTAAAACCGTCTACAGGCTTAATTTACGGCACCATTGCTTTCTTATCCTGCATCAACAAATCCAAGTAACTAGCATCAATACGTCGGCTACAAATGACCGCAAGATTTACAAATCGCACTTTGGAGTCAGGAACTATGTTAGTTGGGTGTGATGAGCGTTATGAAGAGACGTTTGTGCCGGGTGAGGCTTTTTAATTGTGACTACTGGGAGTTGCTAAGAGGTGCTACTGAAGAGTTGCATAACTTGTACTTATAGAAGGAGTGACGACACTTATCAACGCAGAACGGGTACCATACAATAAAACGCGAAAATGACGTCATTCGCTACGAACAACGCGACACGATACTGTGTCAGGATATTCGCTTTAATTTCGGATATGAACTTTAGGTTCTCTCGAGCCGGCTCCAGCCGCTGAATAAGTGTGGTCATCCCCTTTACCAACAAAAAGCTAGGTATACAGGCAAGAATAAACGAATTCTTCTTACTGAACCTGCTGTGCTGAAGAATGGTGTGTGATGGTGTGTGATGTAGGATGAGAAGGTCAGATGCAAATAATAACTTCAATATTCTATTAAAGCGTAGCGACGGTAAGGCGACAAACCTTCCGAAAATTTTTCGTTAGCCAATATTGTCCCACTGTTGGGCAAAGGCCATAGCCTTCCACTCTTTTCTCTTTAACAATTAAGCTACTTAAATGTCATACGACGGCACGAAATCCCCAACCGATCAATCCCAATCTAGAAGCACTAATTGTGATCTACGAGCAGTGCCTGCCTGGAGTGCCTGGTCCACACTTCTGCTTGCTCGTTGTGGTCTACATTTGCTGCCGAAATATTAGTTTAAATGGATCTCCAGCTAAGACTGGAACCAAATAGCTGCGTAGTGGTTTAAAGCTATGAGCTTGTTATTGTTTCGGGATCTCAGCTTTCTGTGCCCAAAAATTGTGGCTGAAAGGTTGCCACTTTGAGATTCCCCATTTCTTTCCAGCGACTTTGACAAGCAGTAAGACTACATATACAGTTAAACAAAAGACACCAAATGCAATTAATTTTACGACCATACACAGTACTATCGCGAACAAAGAGCTTAAAGGCCTCAGCAGAAAGGTAGCTCTATTTGTTTGTTTATAGCACCTGCAATATACACCATGACAGAATCTAAGGCTAACCGTAACTGCCCTTGCAAACTTAACACGAACAACAATAAGTGAATTTCAACCTTATGTCGTGGCAGTTGTGGTTTCGGTAAAGTCCGACGTTAACTTGGTATATAAGCCGCCAAAGTAGAGATGTTACCTTTTTTTGAAACAATAGCTTTTGACCATAACAGGACAGAATGTATTGGAGCGGTAAAAGTTGTTTGTTCTATTGTTAGCACTATCTCCGGAACTACTGGAGTGATTTTGATCGGCTTGTTCGGTTCTATGTCGAGTGGATAGTTTTCTTAACGAGGTTAGGAGAATTTCGGTATATTTGAAAGAAAGAGAGAAACTTACCTGCTAAGTAAACGGGGTTTTTTGTTAACTGACTTTAAAGTATGTTGATCGGTTTTATTGGGTGCCAAACCAGCGTGCTATTGCATCGCTGCAACGACATCTATTATATCATAAGTGCGTTGCCATCCCGGAGACAAAACAAATACCACGACAATGACAAAATATCCTGCCTGCAACGACACAAGCACTCGTGCGATGACGACGCCAGTAGCAGCACGGTGAGAGTAGCCGGGAATCCTATCAAGAAACCAAGGTATGTTTGTAGTGGTCGGCTAGAGGATGATATATAATGATGATGAGCTTTGAACTCTTTTACAAAGAATACTAATTTATTTATTTATTTATTTTATTTGGCTCTTCAACAATGAGTACACTATTACATATAATAAAGTAAAACATTGCAAACTTAAGTCTAAGTGCCCCATTACTTAAAGAAGAGCACTACATGCACTATATTATGCGCCTAAATATCTAATTAAACAATGAAAAAAAAAAAGAAGAACTGATTAAAATTACAAATAAAAAAAAAGAAAAGAAAACAACGTCAGTATCGATACTATTACGTAAGTTAAGGAAGGTAAGGTAAGCCAAACAGACTTAAACTTAATTATTTTTCTAATTACATTTAAACAGTTTCTTGAGAATTTAATTCTTCTTGGTCTACAGAATGTTCTCAACGCAAAGATATTTTAATGTACTAATGACAACTGACCGTTGTTCGTTTGTCTAGTCATAATTGACAACTATGTCATTATGATTTAAGACGTCACTAAGACATGGGATTACATTATTTTATAGATAGCCGATGAATATAGTGGGTATCTTAAATCTTGCCTAAACGATATGCTCCACACATACCCTGAAAAAAAAAAAAAAAAAAAAAAAATACTTCAGCAAGTAAGCCGCGTATGTTGGCAGACGTGCGCGCACGCACGTCGCGGTCGGCGGCGCGCGCGGCATCCCGTGCGCCTGTGCGGTGAACGACGTGCGACAAGCGACACTCACGCGTACCTGATCATGCGTTACACCAAATTATTTATACAGGAGCTGCTGTGGACTTACTGGATGGATTACTGGATATGGCAGATAACATTCAAGGTCCGACAGTCATGAATGTTTCAATCCAGTTGACCCCGGTAAAAACGTATAAGATAATGAATAATGTTTTGAAGCGAAATTTGTTTAGTTAAGGTTAAAGTTTTACCATGGATGAACATTTACTTAGGATCAGTGAGTTGAAAAATTTAAATGATTCCAATAATGGTTCAAGATTTTCGTACAGCAATGGGCATAATCTCAGGGTGGTCATAAAATTATAAGTTCCATAAATTCCCCAGCACGTGCCAAGGAAGTCAATGTTTTTTAGACATTTTTGTGTACATTCTTCTCCCACAAAATGTTTAACGCATCGGAAGGAACATTAACACTCTATTATATTAACTTTGAGAAAACAATCAAGCCGTAATCGTCCATACACAACTATTTGTCACAATAATCATTGTAGTTCACCAACACTGGCCAGCACATGTTGCCCAACATTGGCGAAACAAATTACACAATACATGAAAGTCTTTCACCCAAAAAACAAAGACGAACATTATCGAAATTTCTTTCAAAAACAGAACCCATGATGCCAACTATATTTACTTTTTAATTTTTTTAAAAAGCAATTAACCCAACCAAAGAGTCTTGAACACATGTTTTTTAAGAATTATATTTAAAGTTTTATGAGTTTTTGTTTGTATATCTGTGGGTACAGTTAAGGAAACAGGCTTCAACGAGATAATTGCCGTTACCGGTCATAAAGGCGGCAAAGTTTTATTGGGCGTGTGTTTATTGCGAATTGCCGTTAAATATTCTAATATTTTGATAACGTAGATGTTCTTTGCTTAATGTTTAAGTGTTGGGGTAGACTGTTCTTTTACGTCTCATGTCTTACCTAGGCGTGTCTTACTGGAACATTCCGTCCATTTGCTTGCTAATATCGGTGCGTAGTTAATTTAATTTTTTTATTGATTGTTTTACTAATTACTTAACAACTTTTAATTTAGTTTCCAAAAAGCATAGGAAACTTTTTTGTTTGCAGTTTTTTGAGCTATTTACTGTCTAAAAACTATGATAGCATAATCATAATCTTGACCCATGTTTTGGCGATAGCCACTGCTAACATCTAAATACACAACAGCAAGACTTCCTTTTTTCCTTAAAAAGCATTCTTCAAGAAACAAATAAACAATAGCGTTGTTCCACTTGTTGTTCAAGTCAGAGTGTAACTAGGTAAGCAGTACTCGCTCTACTTACATTTTGGGTTAGCCAACCGCGACTCCGCGAGCCTCTGATCTCCACGGAGTTATTGTGAAGAAGGCTTGCTGCATTGAATGTATGGACACACATTGGTGTAATGAGGTCTTCTTTATAATATCTGGCTATAAATATTAAAAGACATAAATTACCTACTTAAACAGCCATGTGCGCTGGTTTGGAACAAAAGTCAAAAAAAAGTCAAAAGCATTTATTTTAATTAGACCATCACAGGCACTTTTGAATCGAAGTCAAAAACTCCTATTATATTTCTTCGGATCCAATATTCTAAAATTTTAGGCGAACTAGGTAGGAAGGGAGGCCAGTATTAGTGATTGTTTTTTATTGCAGTCAACCTCTTTGGTAAACCTGCGATTCAAAGATTGTAACGGTGCGTAACGTTGCTATATCATTGTGGTGAGGGGTCCGCGTCTTAATACCACTTTTGGATAACCAGTTGTTAATAAAAACGACATCATCATCATCCACAGCCCGACTCTACCCACTGCCGGGTATTGGGCTCTTTTTTCGTGTGTCAAACTTACAGGTAGGTACCTAATTACTTAAGAAACTAAAACGACCGGGTTTGTGACGAAAACTCTTAAAAAAGTAAGATTCGGTCCAACTGAGCGAAACAGACAGCGAATTGATATTTATGACAATATCTGTTAAAGTCCTGTGTGCGTACCCGAGAAACGGAACACTCGCAAGAGAATGACACCGACCTAAAATAAAAAGTGCGCTATAACGAAATACGACGTCTTTATTAACACATAGGTACAGTCAGGATTGAAACCACATTTTTTTTTATATTCAGTGACCGCGCAGTATGTAGGCTCCGAATAAATGCAAAGTGCCAAAACGTGTGCGATTGGTCACAGCGCGGGGTCATATAGAGCGCG
This sequence comes from Noctua janthe, assembly GCA_910589295.1. NCBI lineage: Eukaryota > Metazoa > Arthropoda > Insecta > Lepidoptera > Noctuidae > Noctua > Noctua janthe. The sequence continues at coordinate 714,451 of OU342556.1, read as the reverse complement.
CGGGCGGGGCGAGGAGCGTACGCGCAGATATCCGTCACACTTACTAGTGGCTGAAATATGGCAACTGTTTTATTTATTAGCTTATTTCTTACCCTTTTTTTTTTTTTTTTTTTTCGGAAGGGAAATCATCAAATGACCCCCCCACTCTGGGCGGAGCGGAAGGGAGTGTCAGACTTGTACTGACTAAAACCCATCCATGTTCCTTCTTTGCCCTTTGTGTTCCAGGGCCACGGTATCTCTTTCGAACAGTCCCGCAGCCCTGGCAGGCATCGGCCCTTGCGGACCCCTACTTATTTGCTGACATCTCTTTGAGGCGCACGTGGAACACGAACGCGCCGTCGACACGGCCTGTCGTCATAAGACGGCCTGACGGCGAGCTGGCCCATAAACTCGCCGTCCACAGGCCCGCGCCTACGGTGGCCGGGAGCCACCACGTGACCCCCGACGCCCAGGTCGTCTCCCGCGGCGACTGGGACGTGAGGTTCTTTCCCTCTCACGTCCCGCCACCTCCTTCACTAGCATGACTGCTTCGCAGAAGGAGGTGACGGCTTCCCATTCCCTCTCGCTCCGGGCCATGGCTTGAACCAGGGCCGGACGCGAGAGATCGCCGCCGCCAATCGCCGCTACGAGGACACGGCGGTGCTCCGCCCAAGCGGGGTTATTTCTTACCCTCACTTATCTTATTTTAGTTACCTATTAATAGATCAGACGTGAAGATTCTATTAGGGGCTTCGGTTTGGTGTGTGTGTACAGGTCCTTGCGGCACACTTCCCGTAACGTATTGTAACTGCCTGGTGGTGTTTTTTCTCCTACCTAACTGCAAGGTCAGCAAAGCTTGTCTGTTCCTCATAGCCCTTAAAATACCTACTTTGATATCCTAAATATGTTTACAACTTCGTTTGTTTGTAACCTGCGACTAGGTAGAGGTAGGTATTAGTTTCAATAGGAAATCATGTTGAAAAAAATGTTGCTTATCGCAGTTATCGCTACTTGATTCCTTAGTCTTATTTCAATCTTTTGTCCTTCACGTACCGACTTCACAAAACATTTTTTCTACCTGTAGAACAACCCTAACAGGTCCTTTCGTGCTATTGTCCTGTGCACCAACACAGTTTTGCACAATCAATTGCACAATGTGCAATTGTGCAGCTCCAATAGATTCGTGGGCGGTCAATTTGTCATACCTTACTGCCACGCTCGAGTTTTTGTCACATCAGCTAATGAAGCTCACCTGATTGCTAGTCGGGCAATAATGGGCAACGGTAGCGTGGCAAATTAAAAATTGAGAAGTTGAGACAATGCTAACAGTCTGATGACTCCAACAGTACCTATCTTATGCTTTATTTATGCAAAATGCTGAGCCATTGGTGAATTGCTACTTGTCTAGTAAAAGGCGCCCGAGTCAGATGTTGCAATAACGACCAGTCGACGGGATACTGGACGATTATCAACTTAAAAGTCATCATTTCAATCGCTTGTTTGCTCATAATTGCGTGTTCCTAATATACTAAACAAATATATTTCAAAGCTGCAACAAAGAAATGCTGCTTCGTGGCAGAAACCGTGTTTCCAAACTTCAATCATTAGAAAAAACAAAAAATTTGTACGTAACCTACCTATTTGGAACTCGCCTCACAATAAGCATGTTGAATTTTAAAAGGACAGCTTCTCATGTAACAATTACATCACGATTCATTTTACAACCCGACAACCTGTCAATTTACCTTTATTGAGCGCGTCAACACCCCGCCGGGTTCCACAGTCAGGTTACAATGGCTGACCAAAATATTTACCATTCAAGCAGCTACCGGAGTTTTTACCTTCAATACCTGTGAGCATTCAAAGGACACTTGTATTCATCAAATTTATGGTCTATTGTCGTCAAAGCGGTGTTTTAAAACATTTTAGGAGCAGCAGCACCTTACTTCCAGGAAACTCTTTGTGGAGCGTGGAAATTACATTAGTTTAGATTTCGGGACGTTTTAAAATTCGGTTGTTCAGAGATGCTGTAAATTACGTGATTGTACAGTCATGTCTGTAGGCGGCCGACACGGTGCCGGTGCCCCAATGTGGAGTTAGAACGAAATAGCAGAGATTTATATGTTTCCAAAAAAAATAAGAGTATTGAGATGGAGACACCTATTTTAACTTATTATCACGGTATTTGCCCTCCAGGGTATCAACCCTTGCACTGATAGCAGTGCATCCACAGTTCGCCAGCGAACGAATCCCGATGTATAATTTGTAGGCGGCCCGTGGCAAGACAATAGGTTTAATGTGAGCTGCTTCACTGATGTATATCCTAAGGGAAAATCAACGACGTTATGACGCTATGCCCAACCCTAGAATTCGAACCCAGGATGCAAACCCAGGACCTCACGCTCCCATTAGACGTGTCTGCCGGAACTTCTTCTTGTGATTTTAAATCAGATTACTACCTTCGTGCAGGTAGCCAGCGGCATCTATACAAGTTTGTAACTTTTACTGAGAATCTTGCAAACAAAGACATCTAGCGGGTATATTTGAAAACTTGCACAAAGTGTTGTGCTGTTAAAATAAAACTACAGATGGTAGTAAACACAGTAGGTATTTCATTTAATTCAAAAGCATACATTGATGTGAAACGTATATTTATCAGTAGTATTTCCGATACTACGCTGTAAAAAATGAAATGAAAGCTGAAACAATTTTTTTAACTAATGAATCACCATGAACTAGCGCCATCTAGTGAACTACACATAAAATTAGTTCTCGTTTGTGTTAAGAGATGTCACGGCAAGTCTCGAAACGAAGTAATTAACATTTAACAATTTTATCAGCGTTATATTGCCATTACATTATTATTTAGCACCGTAGCACGGCACTATAGTTTTAACTAATTTATACAAAAAAAAAAACTAAAATTACCATTAGATGTTTTTTTGTATTTATACGCGTCTATTTGACCTTCGATTCGGTAAGTAAGCAGGTTTTATGCAGGTTTAGTTTTTCTATAACACTGCTGCCAAGTTAAAATGGAACTCCACATCAGGTGGTCTCGGGTAAAAAGTAACCACGTGGTGGGTCCAGCAAGAGATACTTACTGGAACAAGATAGTTTTTGCCTCAAGGATTGGCTACAGATTTCAATAACCAAACATAGAAAACCAGGCCCTGCAGCGGGGCATGACTTGTTAATCAGTTATGACAAGGTTTTCGCATGAATAATTAGCGTCAGTACCTTCCCGATGGTCAATTAGGTGGGTTAGGACATGTGCTCCTGTATTAAATTTGATTATAGATTAGGTATAGCAGAATTAAAAAAAAAAACCCGTCATCGAATTGTTTAATATACATCGTCGTACACAAATGCATGTTGTAATTTGTACCGGGGGCAATTTGTTTTTAAGGGAAAACCAGACTCTTAACAATCAAGCATTCACGACAGGATTTTAAACAATCTGATTTCTGCATGCACACACAAATCTGTGCTGTTTGACTAAATCTTGTGTTCTGTCACCTGTCATACATATTCTCCTACATACACGATGTTGGAATAACAATTCAATGGCGTAGTTCCGCATTGGGCGCTAAAATAAGCTTTTGTTCAAATTCAGCATTATTTTTGCGAAATTTTCATTGTTTTATCGACACGCCCGTTACGCGACTCTTGTTAAATTCCGAGAGGCCCCACTGCGGGTTAATGACATTTTGCTACAATGGCTAAATGCTAGCTCACAGATTAGGATAGGTTTAGAATTTACTTTAGCACATAAATATTCATAGAGTTTAATTAAATTGTCTTGGTAAATGGTTCATCATGAATCCAATTTATTATTGCAGGTACCTCCCTATATATATCTTTGTTTTGACACTTTTTAATTATGGTTTTTACCCCATGTCTACCTATTCTGCGTTAAGACACAATGCTCAAGTCTCGATACAGGAGTGGCATAAAGTATTCACCAGCGATCCCTAATTCCCCTTATTGAGCTGAGGGTAACTAACGAAGTAGTAACAGTTAGTAGGCCGCCAGTGCCTTACATGCAGCTGCCTTCATCAATGAATAAAAGCTTTGAAATAACTGAATCATGAATCAATTGAGACCATCAGGTTTTCTAGGTAAGGTAGGTAAGTTTACAAAGAACTGGCCACTCGAACTTAAAACACCAACCTGACGCACTGCCTGATAGTCTTCTCTTATCCGTCTACTATAAACAGTATGATGGTATTAATACTCCAGAAAGATAGACTATCGTGACACAAATCCTCAAACTGTAACAATAAATAAATCCCATTTTATTAACCTAAAATCAAAACACAGAACACTAATGTTCCATTCATGAGAACCATTTCCTTACTGCATCAGAATGATTGAATGTGTCATTATTCCACCATAACACATGTCCATCGACTATCTGATGGCTTCCGTACCTTTCATTAGCAGTGACCGGTCAATACGGTGGATTTCCTTGGCCGGGAACCGAACCAGGGCGTCTCCGTGGCAACAGGCGACACAACATGTGGCTTCTTAATCATTCAGCAGTCGATGGATCGAGTGTTCGTTGTAAAATTGTTGTTCCGGTTTAGAACTGATTAGTTTATTGAAAATGTCAGTTACAATTGTAGAGTTTTAATAACAGCAGAAGGGGCTTTATTATTGTACTAGCTACAGACTTTGTCCTGTTATATCAACTTTTCCAATAAATTCTTCTGTCCCTAAAACCAGATTCGGACTATTAAGAACTTTTAAAAAATTAACCCAAGTCGGTTCAGCCGTTTTCAACTGCGCTCACAAACGAACAACATTCCATTTTTGAACGTACTACATAAATGTTCTGGACTCCCGGACCGTTTCAGACATCCGGGCATCCGGGAGCAGTAAGTGCCTTACTTCAGTTTCAGTTACTAATTGACCATAGCATAATCAGCCTATAATGTTCCCACTGCTGGGACACACGACCTCCTGTCTATGAGAGGGAATGTACTATAATCCCCCAAGCGGGCCCAGTGCGGGTTGGTAGATGTCACATGTCTTCAAATTTTTGCTTCTAGGACATGCCAGTTTCCTCACGATGTTTTCCTTTACCGTTTTGAGAGCAATGGTGATGAAATAAATTACAAAAAGTAATGGGCGTGCCTGGGTTGGAACCCGCCGTTCGGGCTACCACCACGGGGCTACCCCTGCTCCCACCACTGGGCCACCACTGGGCTACCGCTGCTCCCACCACTGGGCCACCGCTGCTCTCACCACTGGCCCACCGCTGCTCTACTGACTCTTTGACCAGCATTGGTCTATTCGGTATCAAAACTCCGGCGCCATTGTGACTTTAGAATTTCATGTCTCTACGCATTACATCACGCCTGTAATCCTGGAAGGGTTATACAGAGGTGTACCTAAAAGTACGCTTACGCCAGTTATTTAATGTCTAAACAGGTGTTTTTGAATGCAAATATTTAAAAAAACTATAAAAGGTTATAAGATGTAACTAACCTAAGGCTTTTAAACACATCATTTTGTTTACCAAATCACCTAACAACCGTAACCGTAATACTTGTCGGTAGTACTGCATACCTCACAACCGAAACTCCGCATGTCACCTCCACATCGCCAACGGAGCGTGACGGCTCCCCTGCGTGACACTGTCACCCGATAGAACGGCACAGAGGGGACACGTTTGTCAATCAGTAGACTTAACGGGGCCATGCAATACCTCCTTGTAAGACACAACAGGTGGTACAGTCTGTTAACAATTACCCTTAAAATATTATAAGGGTATTATACTGTACCCTTTTTATAAGATTGCCTAAAAAAAGATTGTTATGTCTTCAGTGTTCGTGTATGTATGTGCGGAAATTCTTATTCCAGGATAACTTGCAATGTAAACGCCTTAGCCGATTTAGATTTATGATATTGTAAGTGCAGTCGGGGGACAGTATGTATGTGGTGTATATTTTTACTTTTGTTTTTTTCTTCATAGCCTTTACTGCTGACACTGTACCTATACTGCACGCTGACTTCACAATAGATGGTTTCGATGCAGTAATGGCAACTGCATAAAAACAGTACCAAAACTAAAGTTGAAGTCTAAACGCAGTTTTTCGGCATAGCCCTTAGAGTAAATGGGATTCAAGACTGATATACTTTGATATGTGAACAGATAATGGAAGTTTTAGGAAAACATCGAAATCTTAATTCGCAAACAACAAATAAAATGTGCAATTATATTTTCGATTTTGCCCAACTCTTGGCACAGGTTCTACAAATCTACATAGACAAAATTGTATAAAGTGCGCCTTCTCCACTCACATTTTCTGTGGTAAGGTCTGGCGGGGCTCTAATGCATATAAAGGGGCTCCTTATTAGCCTGACAAGAAATCGGGGTCACTGAAAGAATTGGGCCGATCGATTCCCTAAAATATGGTAAGCGATTCGGGAATTAAAGAGCTCCGTCTTCTACATATTTACGAGTGTCGATAAAGGATCAAACTAATTCGTGAGCTTAGACGCAAACATGTTTAAAGATATTAACACTAGAAACAAATTATTTCAATCTTTAACAAGTAATCAGCACATAAAGCTGCTGGGATACAGGCCCGCCTCTGTGAGTGAAAGAAAGGCCATAATCTACCTGATGTAACATTTGACAAGACCTGATGTCACCTTTTCAACGGTGGTAATTAAATAAATTGAGAAGTATCTGCCTGGGTTCGAACTGGGTTACTGTTCCTATGGTTACTACTCCTTGGATCTTTAATTCATATCATCAAACTTAGATTAGTGCTAATTAAGTTTTAATAAACTTAAACTTTAATGATAAACGACGATACAAAAACCCTGCCCATAAAACAGAATGGTTTCACTTTCCGGACCGGGAATCGAACCCACAGCATCCGCTTCCGCGGCGCAGTTAATAGCAGGGGAGATAATACCCGGTAATATTCCACCAGCCATGGAGTTGAGAAGACATGGAGTACCTGCTAGAGCGTGAGTGATCGTTGTCAACAGATGTTGGTATTGTAAAAAGGTATAAACTAAGTTGATCGATGTCGACCATTCGAAAATGATCGCACAAAGCATCCAACTAACGGGTTACCTCTTTTTACCTTAACAGATTTCTATGAAATTTGGCGGACTGGTAGACCTGGGTTAGGCCATAGGATACTTTTGATCCCAGTAGTACGTACCCGTGGGATAATTTCGGTGGCGCAGTGGCGGGCACAAGCTAGTGTTTGATATTCCATACTGATGGCTAGTCGATCAACGACGAAAAAAACAGTCTTCTGATCCAACAGCTTTGCCCAAACGACTAGTGTTAGCACTCCATTTACATAAGTTCATGGGTGGATGTAGTTACTAAGTAATGGTTTTATAGAGGAAGAATATTGTGAAACTAAATGTTCAGTGTATAATCACAATATTAATGTTTACTATTTACTGCCTGCTTTCTCCTATGAAAGAGCAGGGCAATGACACTTGACTTACACGACAGAAAGTTAATCGTCCAATTAAAGATCACTATTAACTTTAAACAGACACCGTTTCAACAGCATCTTTACACACAAATTAATATTTTACCTCCGACACAACTGTAAAATAATTGGCTCGCAAAAAACGAAGGCTGTGCGGCCCATAATCGGCATAATTAAGTAGATATACCCAAAAAAGTGATTACTTTTTGTTGCAGTAAGAATTCTGCCTGCCTTCGGAAGAGTGAGGTCATATCGTACCTGTATCCACGAGGTCGACAAACTTGGCTCTTGAAAGGTGTATTTTTTATATTCAAGCCTTTATATCATATTATGGAAGACCAGGGAACTCACAGGGTCGAATTGCAAAGGTGCAACTTGACAGCGCCGGTCAATTTTATTGCCTCAAAACTTGACACGTAATATTTGGTGGATAATTCAGTATAAAAAATATAGTTTTGTCGTAGGCCAATACTGCAGTACCTACCAAAAAAATGGGTTACTGAATTGCGAAAGTCTGTTCGTTAGGAACTGCGGCCACCAATACATCTTTTAAAGCGTGGTTTACCTTTGCTGCACTTTCACTGCACGATAAAGGGCTCTGCTCTCTCTCTCTCTCTCTCTCTCTCTCTCTTACTTACTGCCTATCAGGTTGATCCGTAATCAACCAATTACTTACCAAATTGTCACGAGGATTTTATTTTCCTTAACCGAGAAGGTCAAGTAAGATACTTACCTACCACACAAAAGTTTTCCTCCATAGATTCCTCTCTAGATCATTCATAGCGCAATTCTATATAATACCTAATCATTCAAGACCAATACTTACAAAAACATGATTTCGTTAGTTTCTTAAAGATAAATCGTAGTGATTCCAGCAATTAGACACGAACACAGTTTCCTTGCCGGTCGGACGCGCGATATCAGTGCGCATCTTTTGCCGGTCGGACGCGCAATATCAGTGCGCATCTTTACTCCATTATTTATTTTTTGCGCACATTCATTTGACCGATGACGGGTAATCAATGTTTAGGGTTACGAGTAAGTTTATCAGCGTTCATTACATAATATTTATTGTTTTGGTAGTTTTACCTAATGACTGCGTACTCAAAACAGTTTCAAGTTTCGGATAGAGTTTTGTCGTGCAGTTAGGTCTGTAACGTTGCCCTCGCTGAGTGGCAGGCCTCCTGTCTAAGACAAAGAGTGAGTGATTATCCACCACACCGGCCCATACAGGTCGGTGGATGTCAAAAGTCTTCGAACTTCTGGTTCTAGCTGATGGTTCTTTAGGATATTTTTTTACCGTTTTGAGAGCGGAGGTGATGAAACACATTACACATAGTAATGATAGGTGCGTTACTATGTGTAATCATCATCTATTGGGTTTTCGAACCCGTCCGTAAAGTTACGTACCATTATCATCATCATCCACAGCCTGAATTACACACTGCTGGGATTAGGCCTTTTTTATGCCAATATCCACGTTCCTGTGCCAGCGTCATCCAGGTTTTTCCCCCGATGGCAACAGTAGACACCACTGATGGTAATTACCAGCTACCTATTTAAGTATAAATAGTTCTTTCTTGTTTCCCATTTTTGCATACGTTTACCAACAGGTAAAGCCTACTTTTCCTCCTTCGAACGGAAATAGAACTGCAGTGTTACGAGTATCCTGAAGAACGATGTGAAATAACACATTGCACTTATTCACGGAAAAACAGTCCCTAGTAACATTACCAACGTGCTGAGATTCTTTCTAATGTAAATAAGTCGATTTTTGTTGTAGAAACCAATAAATCAATCGTACATTTCGCAGGTGTGTGGTAAATTCTTTGAGTCTCTATTTATTTAACACTAAATTGTTTAATACGCGTAGAAACAGTTAATTGGATATTTTATTTTTGTCTTTCGATTAGCAGTTAGAACTTATCGACAAAAGATTAACTGCCACCTCTTTCAATGCCAGTTGCCTTTTTCTTGAGGGTATTGTAATGGATGCGGTTATGTCATCAAAGCAGCATCCGTGAGTGATGAAAGAATAATAATTAATTCATAAGTATGTTTGCAAAGAGCAACTACTTTTCTAAATCAGTCTTTGCTCAATACTAGGATTTCTCTTTGAATAAGGAGAAAATGTACATTATCTTTCGATGAATCTAGTATATTGTCCTTCTGTAGGACAAAGGACTTCCACCCTTTTCCCACATACTTGTTAGCAGGTGATAATTATCTTTATAAAATGTAAAACATACTTACGAAATACTTACGTACTCCGTCGATCATAGTGACGAAAACTCGTTGCAGGTGCAGTAGGATGCAAATCACTTTGAAGCAGCAACTTATGAAAACTGAGTTACACTTTCGTTTTTATTTATACTTACACGGTGAATGATCCAATTAAAAGACGCTAGTCTTCCTTTGTTTTTACTTTCAGACATTTCAATGACTCGACTTTTCTAAGGCAAGCGGAACCTTATTGCCTGTACAATTTTTGATCCAAGATTCATCTGAGTTATTTGAGAGTACACCTGAGGTAAAGTCAGGGAAACTATTTGTTTACCAACTTTATTGTTTGTTTATTTAAATCACAACTTATTCTTTGACTATAACACGGCAAATTGACATAGTGTGTCAATTTGATAAAAAAAAAAAAATCTCTACCTATACGACGCCAATCATATAGACGAACTGTCCTTATTAATTGCAATTAAATGACTTCGTCCATTACTACGAATTATATTTCTATAATCTTTTTGTTTTTGTTCGTAACTAACGTATTACTTAGTGCGGCAACAGGTGTTCAGTTGATTCAATAAATTAGATACATAGATTGTTTCAACGTTTGTTGATGTAACTCTTATAATTATGGTTTAATTACCATTATAATGCTATATTGCAGCTTCATTGTAATAATATTTATACAGAATCTTTAATATCATTTTCATCACCATGCAAGCTATTTACGATTGTAGTACATGCTTTCACAATTATCTTGAATCGTTATAATCGTGAACTTTAATAAGAATATAGCTGTAAATCAACAAGCTGTGATATACGGGGTGCAAGGGACACCGACGCGAAAACGGTTACCACGTATTCAGTACATCATTCTGAGCCATGATACATGGATGAACTGAATGGATGATGAATAATATCTATGTCGGGGGCTCAGAATGATGTAATGTATACGTGGTTACCGTTTTCGCGTCGGCGGCGTCCCTTCCACCCCGTAGACGTAGACTTGAATAATAAACCTGTAATACTGTTGTAGATGAACAAGGTCATTGAAAAAGAAAACACTTCATATCGGTATGAAACAAAATAAAATAACAATGATTAATTTTTAAATCATTTATTTTTCATCGAAAAAATATCATCCGCTACAAATAATTGATTAGGATGAGGATGAGCCGGTATCGTGGAGACACGTGCGAATGGAATGCGTGAGTACGTGTAGACCCCTCGTGATCAGGGCTTTGTTGACGCAGCCTGAAGCAGGCACAACGTACTGAGTGACTGTTCAAAGGCGAGATGGGGCACTGGACTATATTCTACTTTTATTTTAAGATAATTTTAGAAATAATTTATGTTTGTAGTTCCAATTTGCAGATTGAATCTTGTTGACACTACTGCTCCATCTTTCCATGAAGCGTATTAGTTCATTGCGCTGCTGGAGGTTGTGTGTAGCCAACAGAAACTAATCGAAGAGTCAAACTTATCAGCGACAGTATTTACGAGGGCCTACGTGCGGACAAAATGTAAACATAATAGTACTGTGTAGCTGTTTGCCCTAGGACCCCACGCGCCTGCATAAGTGCACATGTATACATTTCATCTAAACGTACCCGCACCCACTACCTGCCTGCCGCCTACAGCTACCTCGACGAATATACTTACTTTAAACAATAAATATATGTAGATAAAAACAAAACAGATGTTCGCATCCATAAAGTAACTATATTAAATCATTTACAAATAAAATCTCCGATAAATTTCATCTAATACATGAAGTTAAATTACAATATATACAAACATTTAAACATAGTAATACGACAACTGGATGAAGTACTATTGTACCCTGTTATTTACAAAAAAAACGGAGCGTTTCTAACTCACTACAGAGACTGACAACCAGCTACTATTGATATTAACAATCCTGACAGGAAACTGGTTGCCTCGACTCGATCATTAAAATTCGTCGTAATAACCCAAAAAGAACCTTTGTTACATTACATGTACCTAAGTTATACCCTAATAAAGGATTCACAATAATATTTATCTACGTGCATTGTTTTTACCAGAACATTGAATTTCTAATTCTATTCTGAAATAATTCGACAGTTCTCAACATGGCTGCCGCCCCCATAGAGATCATAGGAGCGTTACTTGTCCTTGGGACGTTAATTTTCTTTGAAAACAAACACTCGGAAAGGGGCAGCTACAGTTTGCAAAACTTAGACCATTATAGTGTTACCGATGATACTCTCTTTGCCATCTAATAGTTCAGAGTACCCTGACTCGTCGCTGCAGGCACTATCATTGTCCCCGGTGTTCTTGAACACTTCAGTTTCTGTGCTCGAGTTTAGGCTCTCAACATCGGTCAAATTGTCAATGAGAGACTCGAACTTTCCTTCAAAGTCTGACATGATATTAGAATCCGCACGCAAAGGGGGATAAGTGGACCTTCGCCTGAAGGTGTTTTTCTCACCGATCGGCACGTGATTCACCTCCTCGGTAACGTTAGACTCAGGGTTATTCATTATGTGCACAGAGTTGTAGCTCCTATTGCTGCTCCTCATATCGTTATGTTCAAAGCTCTGTTCCATATAAGAGGCAGTAGTGTCAGAATGTTCCTTCTGGTCTTCCTGAGGGAACGAGGGCAGGGATGACGGTTCAGGGTCAGTGACCGTGCTGGCGGTCTCGCAGCCCGAAGAAACAGATCCGTCGTCGCTATCCGTGACGAGGTAGTTACTTTGCATCAGCGCCTTACGGTCGCCCTCAACCACCGCGTTTTCACTCAGTTCGTTCGATTCGGCGATCGCTTCTAGCAATCTCGTTTCCTTCTCTCCATCACTATGACTAGTATCATCGATACGTTCGTTCTTTTGGCTCTCCCTTGTCAATAATTCCAGGAATTCATCGGAGACGGTGACGTTGCCGCTTCCAGAGTCGGATAGCGTTCTATTTATAACTCCTTCGGGACATGAAGTCTTCCTCGGGGACTTTATATCGGGCCGTCGTCTGTCGAGCGTTTGCGAGGAATAGAAGTTGTCCATCGTCAAAGACGTTCGTGACCAGGGCTCGCCGTTCTGTTTAGCGTTCATCTCCGCCTCCTCTTCATCTTCTTCAGAACATAGTTCTTCAATAGCTCCCAGTTTTGGAGCAGATTTAGACCTCTCTAGTGGCGGTCTGTAGTTCATAGCTCCGACGCTTAGCAGGATCTTTCTGCGAGGCATACTTGGGTTATCGTACACACTGTTAGCGAGGCTGAGCCTAGCATTCTGTTTTGAGATTCTGTCCTTTTTGAATTCGCTTAAGGCCTGCTTCAGTTTAACTTGAAGTTCCTCAGTAATCTTCTTTGATATTGATTCTTTGGTGCAAAGGACAGCGTGGCAGCGGAGTTCGTGCTTGAGCTTCTTGCCCTCGTGGCGGTACACCCAGCAGAACAGCTTGGGGTAGTGCGGTGGGCTGGCGCAGTAGGTGATGCGGTGGGACCAGTACTCGGTGAGACCGTGCTCTTTGGTGAACCCCTTGAGGCCGGAGTTGGTGACGGACAGCTTCATCACGACGTCGGGCTTCGTCGACTGCTGGTAGTTGCGCCACAGTGTCGCCAGCGGCTTCTCCACGCAGCTCTCACCTGCAACAAACGACATTGCGTTATTATAATTATAAATCTTATAAGAGGGAATGTAGACTTATAATTACTACGAAATATCGCACATTTGTGATTTAAAAGATGTGTGTTATATACCAGTCTAGCTGGTCTTGAATGATATTAATATTTCAAACGAGAATATCAGGTTTTGTGATCATCTACTATGAAATGATTAAAGAATGCATGCATTAAGTGTTCGAAACGGAATCATTTGAGGACGGAACTGATAATTTCAAACGTTTCAATCCTAATTAATGCTGAACATACATTCTCTTCCTCATAATGTATGTATATTTGCTGATAATATCTAATCAGGGAGTAGAACAAGATACGTTCGCCCACTTGCACATTGTAATCTGTGTGTACATAATCTGTTATTATAATGATCTGTCGATCGAAACGTTTCGAGGTGAACTGGTGAGAATGTAGTGAGTGAGATACATTTATTAACGTGGTCTCCGTGACATGGAGTCCACTTTAATGACGTCAGTGTTTATGTTAATTTGGGCATGTAGAAGGATTTTTGTTGTTATTAAAACTAAAATGAGAGTAGATGTCACGTTCGCGAACCGGTTTTAAAGTCTTGGTTACGTCTAATAGCAAACTTATTTATGCTAGACATAATAAATGTCCGTCTGAGAAGGATTAATTATTCAAGTTTATAGTCAGTTTAGCTCTCAAGAGGAAAACATCAATGACATGGAGTTTATGACCTATGGGATTCGCTTTTGAACGAAGATTAGCATTGTATAAAAGATCAGATATTGGTTTCAAGTTTGTAATGTTTGTTCATTTTATATGTGAGTGTTATAGCAGCCGAACCTTAAAACATTGTTACGCCTTATTTACCCTTCCATTTTTCAATAATATTATAATAATTCATACCTTTTACAGAAGATAGGTGAACAGGGAGATAGAGACGCTTTTACGGCTAACTTAAAATTATTTTTTTCTTTGTTTTATAAATCATTATTAACCTAAGATTAAGCTCCGATGAGGCTTTTAGCAACTTGAGGAAAGTGTAACTGTTTAGTACAAGTATCAGGAAACCTCGTTAACAGAAGGAGCAGTAATGTAACAACGAGAAATAAAACTACGATCCTTAAAACTTAGCCAGACTTTGTCCTTCATTAAAGCGGCGCGCGGCGTCACGGTGCTTGGCCTGGAAGCTTTATGTTCCCGCTTTGTTGGTTCGTTACACGACTTTGTGTGTGTGGAATGTGTTATTGGGATTTTTTCATCAGGAATTTCCCAGTAGCAACCACGGAGTTTGGATTTGCGAATGATGGCAATAGGCTCGCCGCCTATTACATTGGACTTAAACATCACTGACGAAATGTTATGTACAATAAGGTACATCCCTGACTAAACCTTCGAAGATTACAGGCGTGATGTTGTGTTTTTTCTGAGTAAAGAAGATGTTGTCGTGGTGACTAGGAAGCAAGATGTTCAAAGTTTCCTTAGTATTGTGCAGAATGGATTGTATGAAGCTTATAAGTAACAATAATGAAAGACTGTCGTTGACGTTGGACCCACCACGCGGGTCCGATGCGGGTTGGTGTCTAGATGTCACATGTCTTGGAATTTTTGATTCGCGACGGTTTTGTTCGGTTTTTGAGAACGAATTTTCGTAAAATCCGAAGTGTTTCATGCTTTATTGTAACATACGTTTGAGCTTATACTTAAGAAATCTCTTTACCTAATAACAGATAAACAGGTAAAAACATAGGAAGGCTAAATTTATGGCATTTTCTCTATTGTTCTCTTGCGCTTGGGAAATAACTGAGTCTTGGTTTATCTCTAGATCAGAGGAAGTTGAGAAACGGGGAAAAGCATCTGTCACGCACACGGAACCGCGGGGTCAAGGAAATAACGTTGAAGATGGTTGAGAACAGCTCTTATGTAGGTATACCTTGGTGGGGCTAAATCGAAGAAATTCGATGATGTGATAGATTACGGTGCCAGAATTACGTTACGTTCCGTTTATTTAAAACTGATTACCGTCTTGAGATACCTACACATATTATTATTCTTAAAAAATGTAAGTAGGTAGTGACGTACGTCTATGTAAAAATCTGATCATGAATCCCACACGAAAATTGTATCGTCGTTTTGACTTTGTGAAAAATGTGAATATAAATAGAACTTGTACGGTCACCTACACATGCGTTCATGAAATCGTGATAGATTGATCTTACTGGTAAAGTAATAGATTATTTTTTTAGAAATAGAAAATGAATAAAACCTTAACTCTTATTTTTTCTTTAGGTTCAACATTTATCATTTGAGTCATAAATTATAAGCAACTATCATCAAGAACCAACAATGACAATATTACACCATACACACGTAAATTGTGTATGTTAACAACAATATTGGTCGTGTTAGTAAGTAATAGGTTCTGATCGAGTTCCGCTAAACAGATGATTGTTACGATATCATGATTAGCGATAGTCGTGATCTGATCTAAGTGCTAATGTTATTGGCGACTTGCTAATTACTAGGTGGAGCACGTTTCGTGGGCAAAATATTACATGTCAGAATTTACAATTTGTTCGCAATTATTTGTATCACGTTCAGGAAATATTAAAATGTTTGCCAGTCGCTCAAGTTATAGCTCTGCACTACGAATTCCTTCTGTATCGTGGGCGATGGTTGCTACCTAATATAAATCTCACATGCAGAAATAGACCTGAATAATGTATCAAACATAAAAAGAATGAAAACTAACTCGTAACTGAAGCAAATTAATCGTGAAAATGAAAACTTTATTGTGGCATTACCTTAGTTACAATAAGCATACAATCAAGAGGTAGGTACACATAATTCAAAGTTTGAAAACGCAAACACTTCGAGAACTATGTAGTTCGGTGATTAAATCCCATTCCTTTCACTTATCTGTGTTTCCTTTAGTGGATTAATATCTAGCCTCATTTGTCATTTGATGGGCCAGTGGCGAATTCAATTCACCAGAACTCTGCCACACCGCTAGCGTTACGACAGTTTCCTAAATAAATCAGGTCGAAAAATCTTCATTCAAACCAATCATGATTAAAATCTTTGTCAGATTTGTAAGCCTTTGCCTCGGCGCCTTGATCCCATAAATGCTCTCATCAAACAACCCATAAAGTCATAAGACGCGACGACCCCATAAAACAGGATCGTAAAACAAAAGTAACTATGTAACGAGTTTATTTACTTTTAATTGTACTGAAGCCGGTTTAGTTGTATCCTTCGGGCTGTTATAGAGGCTTTGAAGAAATAACATGTAGAAGGTAGCGAGGGGATATTCACTACACTTGAATAACGTATTGATGATAACAGTCACTACATACCTATCTAGATGATGTCACACGTTTGACGGACATTTTTATTTAGTTCCACGTGCATTGCCAACATTGTATAGAAAAAATAAGCCTTCATCTGGAGACTTTAGTTCACTTATGAATTGATTGTTTACTTTTGATTCATTTTGTGTTCAGATTTTTCACTTTGCGTGAAACATGCCGAATGAAAAGCGGAAACGAACAAAAGATAAAGCGTATACAGCGTACTACTTTTTCCAAGGGACCCACATTATAATCGTAAAACTAATATTCAATACTCAATTCTTTATTGCATTATTACATGATCACACCTTTGTGGTACACGCTGTACACTATGCTATACCGACTACGTATATGTTCTTATCACACAGTACTTTCATACACACGCAAGAAGAGATTCATTACTTTGATTGACTGGTAGAGAATGCCTTGTGGCATTAAGTCCGCCTATGTATCACTATTGTACATGAAGTTTAAATAAATAAATAAATTACTATCTTTTTCGCTTACTGTGTTCGTGTGAAACGGTACTCGGTAGGTAGGTAGGTAGGTAGGTACTCGTATGTACTCAATAGCCCAGATTAATTAAATGTCAAGTAGAAGATCTGAAGAGCTTCACTGTCACTTGCAGGCGATACCCTCCTTTTCAGCTTCCGATTGATCAAGCTTATCCATTTTAATAGTTTTTTGAATTAATAGTCGGTAGGTATCTCGATTAACGTAGTGGCTGAGTCATTGGCTTCAGTGCTAAGGTTCTAATCGCGTTCAAAACACAAATATGTAAGTATACATAGTCTGTTATTGTTGATTTGTTTCGTGTCCGGTTATTTGTGCATGTGAAATTTGCATAATTATGTTCTTTTCACCAGGAGAACGGTTTCATTGTAGGTATCGTTCTACAGGTGGCTTTCTTAAGAAATCCGGAAGCAATTCCTACCGTATGACTTCAATAATCGCAATGTGAACAGTTTATTTAAATGACATGCAAATCGGCGGCGCCCGAACTTGTATTTACATAAAGTAAAGTATTTTTCACGACATAACATGAACTATGATTTTATTCTAAGTCTATGTCAACATAAGAGCACGTTTTATTTAACGATTGAAAGCAAATATTTTGAATGTGACTATTTCTGTTGGATATTCAAATTATTTAGATAGGAAGCTCTTTGCCAATCAGGTTTTGTTTTTTGTTTATAAGCTGTTATTCATGTGTACTCCTACGTTGTCAGTTAGTCCCAAAAATACGCGACTCGGAATTTGAAAGTGGGTAGTTTGGTGTTTATTGAACAGACGACAACTTATAATTTAATAAACTGCTATACAATTTTATTTTAAATCATGTCATTAAGATTACTAGAGTTAGGGGTCTAAGTAATTAATATAAAAAGGTACATACGTATTTACAAATTACTTTAAATTAACATGACAGATTTTAATTGCATTTACTCACATAAAATAAATAACTGGCAATATTATTTACTAAAAAGGTTCGTACTCCATAATGCAAGTTGGTCACAAAACTGCAGAATGACCTGCGTGTTTGAAAATTCGAAAAAGGAACGTTGGAGCATAACTGACGTGGATAGAGTTCATTGCGCGATAATTCTTTGAGATTTGTTGCAGAATCGAACTGCCTGCATTGCGTATTTCCCGGTCTGTCACAAGATTAACTTATACAGAGGCAGTTAATGTTAAAGAATTTATTTTCTAAACATTCATTTCGACATGACAAGAAATGTCACTAATTGTGTCGAAAAAATGTAATGAGCTAACATTTCATGTTATATTTAAATCAACGTTGATTATGTTAAAACTAAAAACCATTCTGAAATAACTTCTTTGTTTTTCCATAATTCATTAAACAGTTCAACCATCAAAAGTATAATTCTGCAATAATTGGTACGTGTCACACTACACTGACCGGTTGGGCAATTATGACGTCTTACGTACGGGTAACGGCTATCCGAGCGTTGTGTAACATAGTACTACTTGACCAGCATAACTTGAGAAACTGGCGTGGCGCTGCTCGCTTAGAACATCATACTATCATCAAATTAAATACATTTCAATCGTAGTTCCAAACTCCATCGCGGCTCAAGTTATGTTGGTCAAGTAATACGCATCCAATATGTGAGCGGTTGAGGCTCTGACCACTACCGGAGATGTTGCGGTCTAAGGATATAGTGTTAATGCTGGTTTCATATTACACGGGATCTATTGTTTTGTTTACTTTGTGGACTAAACAAACATGGTGTTGGTGTTAGGCCCTTTTAGGTGATTCTTCATATGATGTGAATTATGAAAAAACAGTATTTGAGTGATCGCAGAAAACAAACTGAGTTAGAGCTATCAGCTACTACAAGCTAAATATAATGGTAGATAGGAAGGGAGGGAGTAATTTGTGTGTGGTGATTACTGTAAATAGAATGGAAATCGGCCTCTAATTAGATTTGTACTATCTTTTTGTGTTAAAACTATTTTCAGTAAAAATAAAATGACTGCTGGCTATCTCCATTTAAACCGAACGTGGTATTAGCGCAAGTTAATATAGCTATTTCTTATAGTTATAGTACTATTAGCCACTTGTATGTCTATAATCAACGTCAAATGGGGACCACTCAAAGTTTTTCTCGAGGCATAAGTGCAGGATTGACTGTCAAACTTTCTCTCATACGTATTCCGTAAGCTTTTAAGAGTTAATTAAATGAACAATCAAATAAATGCTAGTACAATTTACTTGTGAACTACTTATATCACCCATCATCATCTGCCTAGCCTTTTCCCAACTATATTGGGGTCGGCTTCCAGTCTAACCGGATGCAGCTGAATACCAGTATTTGACATGGAGCGACTGCCTATCTGACCTCCACAACCCAGTCAGTACTGGGTAATACGATACCCCTTGGTAAGACTGGTTGTCAGACTTTTTGGGCCACTGACTGCCTAACGACTGTCAAAGATCTACAAATGACAGCCGGGACCAACGGCTTAACGTGCTTTCCGAGGCACGGAGGAAACTCGGTATGTAAAGGGCGGTCACCCATCCACAGACCAACCTAGGCAAGCACGGCTTAACCTAAAGATCGACCCAAGCGGCTGTTATTATTTAGCCACGAGCTCCTCTATAACTACTTATATCACCCGACGATGTTTAATTTTTATTTGCTACTGGTTATATCCGACATTGCGTCAGTATTCGTTTCGCTGTATAGCGATGAATCAGAGCAGTTCCCGGTTTTAAAGAGTCGAGGCGTATCGTAATTAACGCGAAAAGATCGTTGGTCGTTTTGATTGTATTAGTATTCAGTAACTTCCAATGAATCAAACCAATCGTAAAGTATTTCAAACATTCCAATTACAAAAGCAAAACAAAGAGATGTCCTTGATCTTTATACGTTTTTTACATGTTGTGTGAAGTACTTCAATTGCTATAAATATAAGGTCCACATGAAAAAATTTGAACACAGCGTTCAGAACGTCTAACCATAGATATCCAAACAAAAAAAAATCACTGATTAAAGTAATTTTGATTTTATTTTGACCTAAAATCATTGGGTAACCAATATTTTTAGTGTATTTTCGTTAGGTGTTTTTTTTCTTGTAAGTATCTAATGCTTTTAATTTTCTAATTTTTTTACCATTGTCCTTATTTTGGTAGTCTGAATGATTTTTAAAAGTTTGTCCATCTATTTTAATGGGGCCTTATATAAAAAGAGCTGAATGTAGACCCGAACATAGTAACAGTCGCCACACAGACCTCACTAAGATCGATGGCTAGCGGGTAAGTGAACTTGTCAAACGCGACGCAGGCGCAACTTTCACTATCATCTCGCTATACCGTTCATTGAACCGAGGTGAGTAGATATTAACTCTTTTTTTTCTAAAGTGGTTTTTGAAAGAAATATAATATATTTTCAACTTTATTAAATTAAAATGGCAATAAAATTCTGTTGAACAAAGACAGGAGAATGATTCCATTTAACCTTAACTCTTCTAGTTTAGTTAGTGGACAAGGCAACTAGTACGATACTAAGATATTGAGGTGATAAATTTTACACCAATCCCAGAGACAATATTAACTGGTTTAAAATAATTTAAATATTTACTACGGTTGACCCAGACCGATCAATTAATAATTTATCAAATTGAAATAAAATAAAAGTCATCCAATAAAAAGCTAAGAAATAAAGTATATTTCATTAATTATTTTTAATCGGTCTCTAGAAGATCGATTTTCTTCATTAACAATAAAAATACTCGATACTCGATAGTTATGTTTAAGTCCCATGTAATAGAGGACGACCCGAGAGCCTATTGCCATCAACCGGGCACAGTCGGTTCACAATCCAGACTCCGTGGCTGCTACTGAGAAATCCCTTATGGAAAAACCCAATTACACTTTGCCCAACTCGGGAATCGAAATCACCCAGGACCTCATGCTCAGCAGTCGCATTTGCGACTACTAGACCAACGAGGAAGCCCTAATCTTTTCGAATGATAAATTGCAGTGCTTGTAAAAAGCTGCTAAGTCGTAAGTAATAACATAACACCACATTGTACACTTAGTTGTCAATAAATGTTTTGACTTTGACTCTAGTTGTTTTGACATGGAAAGATAAATTCTAGTGCGAGCAGGGTCGGGTGGAAGGTCGCAGGTTCAAACCCTGCTCGCACTAGAATTTTTATTTCCATGTCAGAACAGCTGTAGTTCCCTACGCAGGGTTTGCGTATAAAAATATTAAAAAATTGGCTCTAGTTATCTGCTAACTAGAATTAGTAGATAATGCTTTGTACAACCTTTTTTGTGTTTTAGCATTTAACTGTACGTACCTTCACAAACATTTTTGGTAGACCGGTAAGAGATACTGTTAATTTTATTAACTTACCTATTATGTAAGTATAATCTGTTTTCGGACATTTATTTTATTAAGAATGTTTTAAAATAAAGGACCTACTTTCATTATATGAAGATATCTACTGTATAGCCTACCGCCAATACTAGTCGTTCGGCCTTATTCATGTCTCCAGTGCCAGTTTTGTGTACGGCAACCAACACACTAGAATATTCAGTTTTATAATTTCATTGGGGCCCAAGACGACACTATCAACGTCTCCTGCCCATAAAGGGTCATACCCATATTGGCCCTAGGTATCGTTCGTTTGGTAGAAATACCTGGTTGTCCTTTCAACCATACTTTACCTGGCTACAAGTGTGTAGGTAGTGTAAGTCCTTATCATAGTATTAGGTGAAGTAGTGTGGAGCGTGACTTGCCTTGCTTACCTGGAAACAAGAAAAAAAGCAAATTAATTATGGTTGATATGGCTTTCAAAGGCTTAATATAGAATGGGTATTGGGTGTTGTTTATTGTTTATTTTTTGTAATTTTGTATGATGCATGTCATCCCTGCGACAAATAAATATTTTTTTTCTTTCTATTGTTTTGGTTTTATCTTTATTTGTTTAATAGGTTCAATAATGGACCAACATTTTTTAATTATTTTAATTTTTTTTCAACTGCATAGTTCAGGGTTTTTTCACAAAGGCCAATAAGCCGGCTATCCTTTGCTTATTTACGTTTTAAAATCTTCATCGAATCATGCGCATCAATAAATCAGTACGAATTGATCGCTAAAACAACCTTTTATGAACTCCTTGCTTCCAATTGTAAACAATAATATTTTTAGTTACTGACTTGAATTGATTAGGAACTTGTTTGCCGTAAGTACTTCCTGTTTTTAGGTAGGATTTATCACTTTAGTTTTTGTTTTAAGGAAAACTGAAAGTTAATTACGACTCCAGTAAAGAATGTGTATGTTTTTTTTTAATTTATTTAACTCAAATAGAATATATTTTTCCAACTGCATAATAATAGTGAGTGCCGTTAACATAATACAATGACAGTTTTGAAATTCCACGTGTATAAATATTATTACATGTGGTTGTATCTACCTTCCATATTACCTTATATTATTGTAATATATTTTTGTACATCTGAATCAACATATAGTAAATTTACAGTAATTGTGCCTTTTTCACGGATTTTAATAAATCATACCTGACTATTAAAACAAAACTTGATAATTATGCTCGAATATTAACAGTGGGCAACATAGGCCATTTATACCTAATATTTAAATTATTCAGTCAAATACATGGTACGTATATTTTTTTTTAACTCCATTGTTACAATATATAAATTAAATTCTAATTAATTTATTTCCATGTCAAAACAGCTGTAGTTCCCTACGCAGGGTTTACGTATAAAAATATTAATTAAATTGCCTGAAGAAAAGATATAAATCTAACAAGTAGATGCTAAATATAACACCAACTGTAATGTGACGTAGGTACTTGTGACATTATAACCTGTACCTGTGTGTGTTGTACCTGTTTAAATAACTGCCAGCACTAAAAATAGTTCGCACGTCTTTAAAAGAAAAATGATTTTCCAAATTCAAAATCTAGATAGGGCAAACTGTAAATTAGGCGATCAAACAGTAACAACATGTAATGGAACATAAAGAAAACAAGTTTTAAAACCTTGAACATAATGTATTTAGAATGATTAAATATGTCAGGGTTTAGGTACCTGTGCCTTATGGCTTAATTTTTTGCAAACAAACCAATTAGCTAAACATTACAAACTTGTTATAAAGTGTTAGTTATGGTCACCCTCTAGTGTCAAAACGTCAATATGGCGATTTATGACCATTTTGCAAATCGATTCTCCACGGAATTAATTCAATCGTTTTGACCAATGAAATTACATCGAAATAATCAGTAAAAATACACATAAACAAAACAATAAAGACCTCGCTGCATTTAATTTAAATTAAACTCACAATAAAGACCTACTTAGTCTACTTTAGCATCTGCAACAGAATGAGCAAGTAATCAGGAAACATGACTTCCTCCTGTTCAGTATTCACTGCGGGTCGGGTTGCCCGCGCACACGCTCCTACGGAAGCCGGCGGGCAATGGAATCGTTACATGCGGAAGTGTCTCTAGTCGAGTTAGTGAAGGCTGTTTTTCTTCGAATTATCTGCCCATATCACGTTTACTTATGTGAAGGCTGAGAAACTTAGAAATTTTGAGGAAGTCTCCTATAACGAGGTTGAATAAAAAAGTAATTGTACGGAAAATTCTTTGTTTTTATTAAACTGAATGTATGTAGATGGCGCTAGTGCCAGTAACAACATCAGCTCCGTGATTAAAAAATGTTTATAAATTATTTAACCGCGTTCTAGTGGAAAAGACAAGTAAACCCGTGACAGTATTAACCAACAATGAAGTGACAGTGTTTTCAAACGAATCCGCACAAAAACAATAAAGTTATAAACGAAAAACATTACAGTGATAATCGTATCGTAAATAATGACAATTGCTTGTAAAACCGTGTCAACAGGTTGTGCTTACTAAATAAACTGGTACACTCAGTGATTTAGTGAAGTGTAATGAAAAGTTTTTCAAGTTTTTACCACAAAAACCATAAAAACATTATGACAGTGCAATATTTGAAAAAAAGAAAAATAACCGTCTTGTCAAAACTTAAATTTTTAATTATTAGAACGTATTAACTTATTTCAAGTCTGATATATTAGTACGTTTGGCAGAGTGGATTAGAACGCTGGTTTTTTTGAAGTACTAACGCACACTTCGTGACCGCGAGTTCAAATCCAAGTTCTACGTTGTACTTTTTCCAAATGTTTTCAATCAATTTATAATAATAATGATGGATTTCTTGGAGAATATCACATTTCGACATCGGAAGACAATTTCTCAAACCATGCCTCGTATTCGATCATCGTCAATCAACGAAAGTAATAGTAGTTGCAACAATTTGACGCTAGATGGCACTAGTAACAGTTTACCAAACCTATCCGACGACTATGAAAATGATAAACAGATGTCTGTTCTTAAAAATGAGATAGCAAAACTTAAATTAGAATTATCTTCAGCTCACCAGGAAATTAACAATCTGTCTCTTGAGAATACGGAGTTAAAAAAGTCTATTACAGACATGAAGTCAAAACATGAAATAGCAAAAAAAGCTTTTAAAATAGTAACGAGTGAGACCCCCAACAAAAAACATTGGAAAAACAAAAATAAAACACCACGCAAAACTAGCATTCAGGATATGAGTCAAAAACCATGGCATGATTCTTGTTCTTCTCCGAGAACGCAGAATAATGATGTAACCAACAGAGAACCAACCTATTTATCTATCCCCAAAAAGAACAAACTATGTATCATAAGCAGCAACAAAACTAAGGAATTATTACCAACAGCAGAAGATACATTCGATAACAATCAATTATGCCACTACCTGACACCTAATTGCGGCATCGAGAAACTTATTGAGAATCTGCATTCCAAACTGTCAAATTACACCCAAAAAGACTGCTGTATTATATTTATAGGAGAGGAAGATTTTCGTAAAACAAGCAATTACTGTAATTTGGTCGTTCATATAAGGGAGGTATTGACAAAAATAAATAACACGAATGTTGTCTTATGCCTACCCACATATAGATGCAACGACTACTCCACGATGTACAATTGGAGAATCGAAACTTTCAACAATTTGTTATACATGGATAATCAAAGCCATAACTATGCTTGGCTGTTCGACTCCAATCTAAAGTTATCATATGACATGTTCTCCTGGTATACTGGCCATATTAATAACAAAGGAATGCAGAATATCTTCCAAAACTTGAAAACATTATTGAATGAAGTTTCCTATGAATGGACCGATTCAAATGTTGTATGTTCGAAGACACCGTCTAAAAATATTGATGGAGCAAATATAACGGCAAGCAACTCTGAGTTTTTTCGTCTCTAACAACATAAATATCCTGCATCAAAATATCGCTGGCCTATTAAATAAGGCTGATATACTTACTGTCCACCTTCAAGAAATGACCAGGAAACAAAAAGACATAGATGTTATTTGTATTACCGAACACTTCATTATGCTTGGTCAGGAAAAATTATTAAACCTCCCGAATTATAAACTAGCTACATGTTATGCAAGACGATCAAAAAAGCGTGGAGGAGCTTGTATTCTAATCAAAGGAAATGTAGAATATAAAGAATTAAAGGACATATCCCGACAATCCAGAACAAACGCATTCGAATGTTGCGGAATAGAACTAGTTAAACAAAGATTAATTATTATTTGTATTTATAGACCACCAAAACTAAATAATCTAACTGTATTTTATGAAAACTTGGACATGGTCTTGAAAACGATATGTACAAAACCAAATAAAAAAATTGTTGTTTGTGGGGACTTCAACATAGATATCTTAAAAAGAAACAATGTTACCAGGGACTTTGAATACTTTCTATTAGGGTACAATCTTAATTTGGAACTACGACAACCGACTAGATTATCCAGTAACAGTTGCCTTGATAATTTTGCTTGTAGTTCTCAACTTAAATGTAAGTGTGAAATAATTGACTTAGCTCTGTCCGATCACACTGCACAGATACTGGAAGTAAAAGTAAATAGAACCTGTAGAATTAGCTCCTGGCGCATTAGGAAACGTGATCTCTCTACCGAAAATTTAGTTAGGTTCAAAAATTATCTCCAATGTTTTTCTTTCTCGGATATTTATCTAACTCAGAACGCAAACGAAGCATATGATTGTTTTATGGGACACTTTCGAATGCTGTATGATCTTTGTTTTCCATACAAGTTGGTGACCATCAAATCAAATCCAACTATTAAATGGGTATCACGTGGTATACGAGTATGCAGTAAAAAACAGAGACAGTTATTATGGAAATACAGGCATGAGTCTTCAGTCGAAAACAAAAACACATTCAAAAACTACTCCTTAAAATTCAGAAAAATAATTAAATTAACCCAAAGAGCACAAAACAATTACTTTATAAACACTTCCAGTAACAAATCAAAAGCGTCTTGGCGTATTATAAATAACAAGTCACGCAACGTCGAGCCAATATCTAAAATCAAAATTCAAGACACCATCATTAGTAACCCATCACAAATTGCAAACGCATTTAACAATTTCTTCATTGATCAAATACTATCTAATACTCCACCAACACGTGCACCTACTGGTTTAATTAGCAACACGTATTCAATGTTTATGTCTCCAGTGCTACCTCAAGACGTAATAAGAGTAATACAAGCACTAAAAAATACAAATAGCGTTGGGTACGATGGTGTAGATACACAAGTCATAAAATTCGTGTCGAACAATATTGCCTTACATTTATGCCATATTATAAATTTATGTATTAGCTCTGGAACATTCCCGAACGGTCTTAAAACCATTATTGTAAAACCACTTTTCAAAAAAAACGATAAAGAGAGTTTAGTTAATTATAGACCCATTGCCCTAATTCCCATATTTTCAAAAGTCATCGAAAAGATAATGTATGAGGCAATCAATAAGTTTTTATGTAAATATAATATTCTGTGTGATGAACAAAAAGGGTTCAGGAAAAACAAAGGTATAAATATTGCTATTTACGATTTGCTAAGTGTTATAATGGGGAATGTTGATAAAAAACTACCAATCTGCGCAATCCTTACAGATATGACCAAAGCTTTCGATTGTGTCCATCATGAAACCCTGCTTAATAAGCTTAACATGTACGGAATACGAGGAAACGTACTTGATCTTATTAAGTCATATCTAAGTGAACGTAAACAATACACGGAAATATCTAAAATTTGCACTAACACTAGGCGTGAGAAGAAATATAAATCCGAAGCAAGAGTTATAAGACATGGCGTTCCTCAGGGTGGAGTTCTTAGCTCACTCTTATTCTTGCTATACATAAATGACCTACCTCAACACATTAAACACCCTATGGTCTTATTTGCTGACGACAGTACCGCACTAATTAAATGTACAGATATAAATAAATACAAACAGGACATAAATAATACACTTAAGGACATTGTAAATTGGCTTGACGAAAATAATTTAGTAATTAACTTGCAAAAAACGAACGTAATGCACTTTTATCAACGCACACCAATACCGAATATAGTGATAGAATATAATAACTGTAGTATAGACCAAGTAAAAGTTGCGAAATTTCTAGGTATACTGATAGATAGCCAGTTGACTTGGAAACCTCAAGCAGAAGAAGTCTGTAAAAAACTGAGCGTGTCCGCGTATGTCCTACATAATCTAGCGAAAAGGGTCAACTTCACCACAACAGTAGTTGCATACCATGGTTTAGTCGCGTCCATTTTAAGATATGGAATCATATTTTGGGGAAACTGTACTCTACGAGAACAGGTGTTCAAAGCCCAGAAACGTTGCATAAGGGCAATACTTAACCTGAAAGTGACAGATAGCTGCGCTCCTGTGTTTAAGTCCCTAAAACTTTTAACTTTCCCGGGGATGTATATTTTAGAAATAGCACTCTTTGTTAAATGTAACATGAACCTGTTCACTTCAGTGTCAGAAACTAGGAACAGACCTATAAGAAGTCAGTATAAACACCTAATACATGTTGAGAGATGTAATACTGCTTTGCTCAAAAAAAGTGTTATTAGTATGGGCCCAATAATTTTTAATAAAGTACCCAATGTCATTAAAAATGACACGATTCAAAATTTTAAAAAGAGATTGACATCACTTTTGGTTGCAAAATGTTATTATTCAGTAAATGACTATCTAAATGACACTGACTTATGTATTAAATAATCTAATGTATTAAATAACTTAATGTATTAAATAGTTTATTGTAATTTAATATTGGCATACATAATTTAATTTGACATTGTCTCAAGCTAGCCGATTTTTTATTCCAATTGTATTAAGTAGTTTTATTTTTTTTATTTTTTATATCTTGAATGTACTTTACTGACTATTATTTTTAACTGTAAAGCATTATTTAATCTTATTTTCAATTTAGTTAACAATTTCAATGTTTGCATGCCTAATTTATGGTAGATTGTACAAGGCTCACCCATTTTTTTGTTACATCCTATCTTATGTACCTGCAATCTAAGCAAATAAATTTTTACTTTACTTTACTTTACTTTACTTATACCTACGTTCTTTACTAGCAGTGATAGCCTAATGGTATGACCGTCGGACTGCCAAATCATGAGTCTCAAGTTCTAACATAAGACAAGCTCCCATGATTTTTCGATTTCATGTGGGATTGTATAATAATAAAATTATCACATGCTTCGGTGAAGGAAATTATCGTGAGGTATCCTGAGGGATATTTCTCGACGGTATGTAAAGCCAAGTCAAAGTCCCAGGGGTGGTAAAAAAACTCCACGTTAGGCACCAACCTCACGATAAAGAAAGAAGCTCTTCAAATTTTGAAGATGCGTCAGATTTCCAAAAGTTCTTCACTCACTCGCTTCGCTTCTTAACGCCCCTTTACTCTAAATCAAAAATAGCACCTCTGAATTAACTTCTTATACAACTAGCTTTTACCCTACACACCTACAGTTTAAACATATACCTAGACTGAGGCAAGGGCTGCCTAGGTGCAACTGGTGCAAGTAGGCGTAAGCTTTCTCCTACGAACTCGATCGAGGAATCTCGGACTTTCTCAACTTGTACACAATCTGTATGCACTAATTGTATCCTTGTCTAGTCTATGCAGGGATTTTTTGTCTCTTTCTTTCGAATAATGAACAGTTAGTTCTTGAAAGGCTTTTTCCGGGTAGGAACTTAGGAAACTGAAGTAGGAAGTCGGTCGGCCAGTGCCGGGCGGCCCGCGGGTCAAAGTAATCAATCAATCAAAAGACGTGGACTGAGGTTTACTACCGGTTATAGTTCTATTGACGACTCTATCTGCACCTAATATGCCTTGATCAACGTTTTCTATAGTTAAAGATAAGATCGCTCTGCAAAAGAATCTTATTTCCCAAAGGGATCTGCCGCTGTATCGATATTAGAGCGTGTCTTGTCATTTTTCTTTTAGAATATTTGATCGGTGACAGAATCTGTCGATACTGTTGACAAGAGGTTGATGTTCCAATATTCTTTTTGTTCTCTCTCGTCTTGTGAACCTTATGCAGATTTTTTGTGTGAATATTGACTACTGAAGTATATTCAATTATTCATACAACAAAGGGTCTACCTACCAAAATGATTAACTTCCAATTTGACTAAAAGAGTGATAAATATGAATGTTGATGGATGGAAGGGAGACGAAGGTCAATGTAAAGATGGATGGACTGTGTGAGGAATGATATGAAAGAGAGAGGAGTAAATGATGCCGTGACGTCTGACAGGGGAGAATAGACGAAGAAAACGTGTTGCACCGACCCCAAATAGAATGGGACAAGGGCAGGAAAATAATGATTATTTAATCATTGTACCAAGTCCTACTAGGTACCAGTTTGTCTTCAATGCAGGGTGGAAGAGTACGTACCACGTATTCAGTACATCATTCTGAACCCCCCTCATATATAAATGCATTGGTAATTAAGAAAAAAAACTGGTGTTACATTTTGACCGTGTAAGCATTCCACTTTTGTAGGAATTTCAGAATAATTTTATTGAATACGTGGTAACCGTTTGTGCGTCAATGTCCCTTCCACGCTGTATATTATGCTTGTTACTTACATAATGTTATGTTATGACTGTTTTAACAACGAAGAAAAAAAAAAACAAAACAGACGGTGCCATACAGAAGTATGCGGAAAACTCGAATACCATTACAATAATTTCCCATAAATTCTTGAGCATGAGTAAATAATGCATTATGTGTGTCAATACATAACTGTTGTATATTTAAGTGCACATTTAGATGTTATTAGCACATAATAACAATAGCGACAGTGCTAAGAGAGCGGTCGATTGTCGGATGTAAATCGCAGAGGAAGTGTCGGCGTGACGCGAGGCAGGGTTGTCACTTCTTGCAATTATTCAATTGATCAATTACTAACGAGTTAATACCAGCATTATAACGTTCCCACAGCTGAGATACAGATCTCGGAGGGGTGGGAGGGGGGGCGTAATCCGCCACGAGGATCCAGTGTAGGTTAGTGGACGTTAAGTTAATAATGTAGATAGTGATAGCAAATACCTAGTTATTATTAATAAAACATTATCAAATAATATCTGTAACAAACCGTACACTGCAATCTTTATATTAGCCATGTCAAATAATGAAAAGTCATGTCAGGTGATTGAATTGTCATTAGAGATGTACCTGTCGCCGACTATCAGGCCATATTTGTAGTTGGCGAATAGTGACCAGTCGACTCGAGCAACTGATATGGACCATTGTTATTAATCATGAACTCAACCGAAAGCATGAATCAGCTTGGCCGAGTAGTCGGTCTTTTTGCAACCGTCTAGTTGGCTATAAATCAGCTAAAAAATAAAGCAAATCATAGTCGGCCCATCTCTAATTGTCACTGTTAGACATTAGATTGGCGTCCTTCCTTTCCATTAATGTCTTACACATATGTAATTACAAAACCGTCATGTAAAAGTAAAGCACTCTATGACACCTTCACATAAGAAAGCCTAATTATTACCCTATTATTATATTATTTGCAGTCTAAACATTACACAGTAAAATTATTACTTACAAAGAATAATAACCGTACATTATTGTTATTTTTATGACTGCTACTAAAATGGTAATGGCTTGAATTTGTAATCGTTTATTTTTGCGTTTTATCGTTATGTACATCTATTATTACATAAAATTAAATAACACATATATTTGTCAGCGTAAGTATGAAATACTAAAAGTTGTTCTTCTATAATAATACGGTAGTTGAAATGCAATATGAATAAATTATTAAATATTTCTATTTTTATTTATGCTTGTTTTTTGCGGTGATGCAAAAAAGCTAATTCCCGATGTCTGAGATCAGTCAAATCATGCAATCACTATGTTATTAAATATGCATAACAATGTTTTTATATAAATTATTCTACTCGTTCGTGTCCTGTTTTGGAGTAGACAAATTAATGTTGTTTAATATTATATATTATTTGTTATTACAATATTCACCAATAACTCATATTTAATTATAAAGAGGTAAACATTGGAAGTAGGAGGTAATCTCTAGAATTCCACATCCTATATCAAAAATTCTGTTACTCTTGGAAAGCGATAGAATTTGTTTCAAAGTCGCGGGTATAAGTAAGTTTACCAAATCTTGCATAAAATATCATGTTAGAAACTGACGTGGCCTAGCTATACTTGCGATTGTCAATGACATAATTCATATTGCAAATATATCTATATATACCTACTCAGGTATATCTGTGTAAAGATCTCAGCGACAACCCTATCCGCTTAAAAGTCATCGGAACAATAGTGATGGGACATATAAGTACCGTATATCATATTTCGACACGACAATGGAACCTGCTGCTACCGAGAACGAAACTCACCTACAAAGTCGTCATTGTTTACTATACATTGATACCTCACTTACTGTTAGCGTAAGACCATGTAATGGATAAAGAGAGATGTATAAAGAAGTGTGGATGTTGTCGGTTTTAGTGTGTCGCTTTTGAGGACGTTCCCACTACACAATGGGACATTAGTATTGACTTTGTGCTGGTATTGACCTGAAGAAACCTCGTTTTGGCGCGAACTGTTATTGTTTGAAAAGAAATGTGCGAGTTTTTGAAGATTACTTTGGTTTGAAGTTTTATGATAAAGTGGGTTTGAGCAAAAATGAGAACTTTGAGAGCATGAAGTTTGACTTTGAAATGCGTTTGTGCTTGACCTTTCTTTCTGATTCGAAGTGAACTTTTCAAGCATTCCTGAAAAAGTTGTTTAAAGAGTATTTAGTTTTGTTTATTTTTTAGTAGGAGTGTGTCAGGTGTGTAGCAGGTGGCGTTCTGTAGTTTTTGATTACCCCCTTGGGAAAATGGCGTGAATTTATGTACTTCGGTATTTTATTTTATTAACTTATCTGTTAGACAATTATCCGATAAACGAAGCCGATAAAAAATGCTGACGTTGATAGTTTGAATGACGATAATAGCGATATATTATTATTTAACATCACTCTTTATCAAACTAACGGCAAGTCTATCAAAAACAATTAAATGTTATTAAAATAAATGCTTCACAATTATTATTTAATAG
Organism: Noctua janthe; assembly: GCA_910589295.1. Classification (NCBI taxonomy): domain Eukaryota; kingdom Metazoa; phylum Arthropoda; class Insecta; order Lepidoptera; family Noctuidae; genus Noctua; species Noctua janthe. Next base: position 681,716 of record OU342556.1, on the reverse strand, counting down.
GCGTTTATCAGTTGTAGATGACTCGCGATATTTATTGCATTTAATTCTACTAACAAATTAAATGTGTAAGTAACTCTGTCTGTTACCTTTTCACGCCTAAACTACTGAACCGATCGTTATGTAAGACCTAGAGATAGGGACCTGGAGAAGGTCGAAGGCTTCATTACACATTATTTGATACGCAGACGACGTTACGGTTATCAGCTAGTTTAGAATATGTTGGTATGTAAAAAAATATGTATCCACGTTAATAACGGATCATATTTAGTGGCTATCATAATAAGTGACCGTCTTCAGCTCATAAACACAGTCTTGCGTGAGATCCCCTACTGTTTAAGTTATATGTCCGCCGAGATGCGGTAAATGTGAACCTTACGTACTCGGAATAAAGGTGTACGTTAGGTACTTCAAACAATTTAATACACCAAGATACTGCTGAAAAACGTCATACAACAGACGTGCGTCAAAGTTTCCTTGGCGCTTGAATGGCTATTGTCAGAAGGACGCTGATTGGTAAACATTTGTAAAATTGTATTGGAACAACAAAATGGCGGCGTTAATTCTAACTAAAGGCACGGCGCACTCTGACGATACCTTTCACTAGAACCACCTTAACACTGTGAAGGCTTTTCTGAAACTCAACCCTTTATAGGTCTTAAGGTTTGACAGGTGGGAGAAGTGTAGGAACCCCTCAGTGACTACGACACTTAAGGGATCAAAACCTAAATATTACACATTATGCTAGCGGGCTAGGGCGAGAGAGTTTAAGTACGTTAAGTTTAAGTTGTAATGTGGTTGTGTATAGCGTTGTCTCTGTCCCTCATTAAAGTGACAGACATGTATAATTATGTTGTACGCACCCATGACGCGAGGGTATTGCATCTTATAATCAAATTATTTTTTAAAAGATCCGTTGCCTCCCTTTAGGATTTTCTTCTGTATCATGGGTGCGTTTACAAACATATAAAGTCACTTACATTTGTGTATGTGAATTTAAATGCCAGACGCAGAACAACTACCTCTGGCCATACGAATATGTGTTCCGTGCGGGAATCGAAGACGCGATGCGCAACGCAGCAGTCAATCGCTTAGCCACTGCGCCAACCATGCCATCAAATCAATTCAATCAATTTTAGAGAAGTATTTCTTAGTAACAAAGAAGGTAAACTCATAAATCTTAGATAGAGCGCACACGTGCCTCCTACCGTAGCAATGCACAGCATGGCCACACAAATTGCTCACTAAAACAAACATTTGCCACGCTCCAAATTCTTTCACGTTAAACTCACCAATTAGCTGACAATCAACATAATTCTCTCATAAAACAGATTAAATTAAGAAGTTATTATACTTATTATACAATAGGAGGAAACAACGGATACGGCGGGTTATGCAACCGTTGCGCAAGAGCACGACAATTACTATGCATAGTGTTTTTATAGCGAGCTTAGAAAGTATAGTGTGCTCGCAACGAAATGGCGGATAGCGGATTATTAAAGGCAGGTGTTGGCACGCAGACTATGGTCACGCGACCTACCATCCATTTACTTTTTCTCGAAAATGGACCAAAGACTTGCGTCTTTTAGAATAATAAGCTCAAAGCTCGGCCGTGCAGTCTACTTTTAAGTGTAAAGTTCTGTTCTTTCATGATATTACAAAAGAGAGCACTTTAAAACCAGATATACCTCGTAAAATCTGTAATGAGACCTTCTCTTTTACTATTCACCTTGAATTTCAAGGGACCTGACCTAATTACCCAGGAAAACTTAAGTGTTTTCCTCTGAAAAGGAAAATTTATTTGGAAACTATTAGTTCCTAAAGGTTCACGGTCAACAGTCGCCTTTGGGATTGTGCCTTAACCTTACATCATATTGTGTAGAGGTCTACATCCGGGGAAAGCATTTGTATAACAGAAGAGTAGGTAAATCCTCAGAAAATTCATTCATTTCTACTTTTAGGCAAAGATAAATAAATAGCAGACACAAAAAAAATCTGTTTACACGTACGTCTGAAAATCGTCTTAGGTATTTATCGAACCCACGTCACAGCTTAAATAATAAATAATTTATTAGAATGGCGCAACATGACCGATTGTTCGTAGATCCGGAAATACCTGCCCGTGGTAAAAACAAATCACTTGGTTATCGTCTTAGCTCAGTTATCTCAGGAATGCGTTGATCAAATCGTGGTCTAAGACGGGAGATAACGAGATTAGCTGGTCGCTGGTTGAGTTTCGCATTTCGTTACATTGGATTCCTGAAGATTAGTTAGCAAAACTAAGGTATTGTCTTTGATCATCATCTGCCTAACCTTTTCCAAACTATGGTGGGGTCGGCTTCCAGTCCAACCGGATGAAGCTTGATACTAGTTGTTATATGGAGCCTACAACACACTTTTTCTACTAAATGTGTTTTTTGGTATGCGTATACAGTATCAGTATCTACCTCACTTTTCACAACGACGTGACGCTCCAGGACTAGCCATATAAGACTAAGGAAACCCATTGCAGTAGGCCTGTCCGCATAAGTGGGGAAACGGATTTTCTTGAAGTGTCACCGGTGTGATGTTGGGACTTGGAGCGAAATAGTGATACCAAGGCGAATGATGAGTAAATACTGTCTGTATTGAAGTGTTGTAACATGTTGTATACTGTAACACATGTATTTCAATATAAAGGTGCCTACATACCCACGACACCGGTATCAGTAGTAGTTTGGATTTGCAAGTTGTTTGGGAGTTGAGATTATTTCTTTTCGATTGAGGTTCGCTAAGAGAGGTCGTTCGGCTATTATAAAAAGTGTAGGTATGTTAATATGAACATTGATTGGCTATACCCGATGTATTTATTCGTATCAACAAGATGATTATATACTGATATCGCGTAATTCTTAATTGACAAATAATGATGTTTACTACAATAATCAGTTCGCACTAAAGTATTTATTTTTGATTAGATAATCGCGCTGAAACTGCTAATCATTCTCAGAATTTATTCAAAAAATTAACATAATATACCTACATTTTTATCACTTATCAGTTTGAATGGCGCACGTAAGCAATTGGTGTCTCAATTAATAATATTAAGGATTATAGCGAGTTAAGAGGGAAAGCAGAATTCACCCTTTTTGTATCCATAGCCTATTTTGTGTTTATTCATTCTTTCACGGGGTTTTTTAGTAAATAATCCAAGTCACTACTTCCACGACAGTTTTCCGACTAAAAATATGTAAAGTGTACTGAAAAAAACGTCAAATCGTTCCTACTCTTTTACTTTATATTTAACCTCGTCGTTGTCTTTTCAAAGCAAGCTTTTGTTATTGATCAACTCTTCTGTCTTTGAAGGCTCCTCAAATGTTGTTTATCCCTTCCGTGTGTACGCTCCGCAGTAGTCGTGAGCACCATCCACTGGAGTGGCCAGCCAATCGTCTCTAATGTGTGTACACAGTTCAGACAAACAACTTGTGTGAGTTGTTACACGGCCTTTTTTCATCAATCATACTTTTCCATAAACTTGTCATAGGTGATACACACTTGGTATGGTAGCCAAGCCGGGCGGGGAAAAGGCACGTAGCATAGCTTTTATTGTGCTGAGGCTACCCAAAAATCATTCAACTATAGTAGATAGATATAGAACAGAGTTTGCCGGTCGGCACGAGCTGAACCAAAGCCGATTTACTAGCTTTTGCCGGCGGCTTCTCTCGCGTTAATTTAGAATTTGTCTATTAAAATCTTAACACACTACTAAAGTTTATATTATAATTTCATTTAATCATGCCTCGAAAGTACGTAAGTAGATGTGGCGCCATCTATAATCATAAGAACGTTATTGTTGTTTTCCTCGTCAACAGTACTTTTTTTCGGGATGAAAGGTACTCTATGTCCGTTTCTGTACACTTGACCAAGTATATGCAAAATTACAGGATGATCGGTTCAGTGGTTCAGGCATGAAAATGTAACAAACAAACAAACAAACCTACTTTCGCATTTATAATATTAGTTAGGATGTGTTAGTTACTCTACGTGCACGTACGTGCACGTAGAGTGTGTATGTCGTTTCGGCGCAGTTTTGTTGATCAACCAAATGCTAACTTATCTTTCTCCCTAATTACAAGTATTGTTCAGTTCTAAAGCTACTAATTCAGGGGTTCTAATTACTAATTATTTGTGACTTGAATTTATAAAATCTGCGCAATATTATTTTATCTAAAGCAGTTGTCTGTATATTTACATGAAAAGGAGTCTTGACAAGATTCCCGTAAAAGATCTAACGAACACTCTATTTGCTTCTCTAGAATTCCTACAAAGAAGCGATATTATCGCTTTTACAAGAAAATCAATCTAAGTTTACGTAGAACGTGCACAAAGGGAGCGATCAGAGAGAACACACGTAAACAAATACCTCGTGTGGATGGTACAGTCAACAGTCCGGGTAACAATTTCACATTGAAAGCCGTATGACGTAACAGTGAGTACCATATTCCTAGTTAAAATGTAAAGTGCTGTTGAGTCTAACCAGTTGCTAGTCGCACAGTCTTCACAAAAAAAAAAAAAAACTAGGAATTAGTTTGCGCGACGCGGCGTATTTCTGCCAGAAAATGTATTTCTTTTGGCGTCGGTGTAGCCCATAATTATGAGCTCTGGTTTACTTCAGCCACCAAATCCTTAGTGAGTTGTGTCGATTCGAAATTTTCACGAAGCGTGTGATTATTATTTAGTCTCAGATATCTTATTTTCATACCAAACCACCGTGTCATTTTTTTCTAGCACCACAAACTTGAACTGTTTGTGCGTCGATGTCCGTTACACCCTTGGTGGTGTTAGTGAAAACAAAAACAGGTATAAGCACCAATTTAAAGGGTGTAGGTATGTATGTTTGTAACACGCAGACTTTTAACTAAACCCATCAATTTCGCAAACCGAACATTTTACCGCAAAGTAAACAAATAAAACAGTCGTAAAGAAATCTGAAGCGAACCGCGTTGAAAGAATTATTACTTTTGCTCAAAAATAGTACAGCAATTTAGGAGGCTCGTGAGTAAAATATAGCGAAAACTAAACACTACTTAATGAAGAATGAACGAACGTACGAATGAACGTATGTGTACTTAATGAAGAATTAATGGCAGGTATCGATTGAGGGGTCAATGTGGCAACAGTTGGGGGAGGCCTATGTCCAGCAGTGGACGTCTTTCGGCTGAAATGATGATGATGATGATCGATTGAGGGGGAAATTACCTAAACACGCAATAGCTGGAATTTTTTTAGGAAATAACTAATCTAACACTACAATGCTTAATAACAGTAATAATTTATTTATTTATTTAAACTTCATGTACAATAGTGATACATGGGCGGACTTAATGCCACAAGGCAAGGCAAGGCAATAATCAGCTGTTTCCTATTATTATTTGTTGTAGTTTGGGCCAATATCAATTCTGATAAAAAAATCTGCACAAACGATACCATATCATTACATTAGTCATTCCTTCAGCACTTATGAATGAAAATCGTTATTCTCCGAATTTCCCGTCACTGTCAATACTTTTGCACTTATGAAGCTTCCGAAGTACAGCTTTTTCCTCGAAAGCGTCACGTTGATTGCTGTGAGTCATTCAATACGTTTCGTGAAATACGTTTTATTTCAGATGTTATTAGGTAGGTAGGTATATCGTGTACTTTGAATTACGAATGAATATATTTTTGATCAGTTGCCAGATACACTGACGATTATATTTATTGATTTTATTTTGTTGGAATTCAAATAGAAACTGCAACAGTAGTTGCTACCACGATTTTGTCTACAAATATAATATAAACTCTTTGGACGCTACAACCAATTAGAATGGTAGGGGGTGTGGTAAAGTAGGTATACCACCTTTATCCGTTTGTGCGTCGCTGTCCTGTCCACCCTGTTTACAGAGAATTGAATGTAAACGCACTATCGTTTACAGAATTTACTTGAGTGTTATCGTAGTTTATCAAAGAAACAGAAACGCCACGTGTTCTTTCTAATTGCTATGTATGACCTACTCGTGTGTTAGTTGAATCATTCATGTGGATTTTATACTCCCGGCGAGCATTTCCTGAAGAGTAGGAATAGGGTCGGAACATTCGTGTTTTACGTAGGTACCTATTACACTTAAAGAATACATGTGTGTGTGTAATTTTAAATAAATAAAATAAAAAAATAAAATAAAAAAATGTGCTTTACTTAAAATTCAAAACACAGGCGTAGGAATCTATCTGTACAGGGATAGGTATCTAACGAATAATCTCAGACTGTCCAAGGTACCTTTACGTTTTAAAAGAAAGCAATAGGCCGTATAATTATTGTAGGTAACAAAACCAGTATAATCTGGTCTGTTATTCTATTGAAACTCCGTAATACGGTAGGCCAGCCCAAGACGAAATGTCACGGTCTGGAGTATTGTTTCCCTAGATGCGAATCACATAATCGGAAGTAAATGCTAGTGTAATATTATAAAGAATGCTGCATCTAAAGAATATCACCAACTCACTGCAAAGCGGATCTATTCGACAATTATGTAATTTACCCTTTAGTTAGCCTTTTTTATTCGAGCAGCTAAAATTAACTAAGTGGCGTTCAATACTGTCTGCCTACTTTCGTGGAAAAAGTCGTGAGTGTATGTACTGATGTAAAGTTAACTAAGAAATGAACAGTTTAATCGTATAACGCTGTACATTGTTATAAAGATTGAAACTATTACATCACATAGATTAAGACCAACAACGCCTGTCTAACTATCACATGTGTACAATGACGATGTAATCTTACAATGAAGATTAGATTAATTAATTAATGAGCGTGCTTTGCTTTAATCCAATATTATTTAGTAGATACGTGAGGCATATCAGGAAGCATCAACAAACTATCAACAAGTTTTCGTGAAAATATTTACATGGTCACAGTATTATGTCACCGGTACTTAGATAGATTGTACACTGTACACGTAATTATCTGTCTAGCCTTTTCCCAACTATTTTGAGGTTGACTTCCAGTATCACTGGATACAATTGGATGCTGTCTATCTGAACTCCACTTCCCCCTTACAGGGTAAGACTCATTGTCAGAGCTTTGTGCTATCGAATATCTGCAAATGACAGCCAGAATCAATGACTTAACGAGCTCTCTGGGGCACGGAGGGACATTAGTAAGATATAAACGGACACCGATCTACGGGTCGACCACGAAAGGCGTTGCTTAACCTTGAACCCTAGTGTTATTGCTTATGCAAGAGTACCTCTTCCAACGCATCTATAATAACTGTATTTAAATTGTCAATTTAGGGTATTTAAAAACTATAAAATACATTATTCAAACAAACAGGAAGACGGGCCTGAGATACTTCCAGTAAATAATGACTACTCAGGTACAGACTGTGATCGATATATTGTATACATAGACGAAAAATCACAAATTATTCAATATAACCTACTACTACTAGTACTACGCTACTAGCACTCGGTTATTAACTGCCTCGATGGCCTTGTGGTTGCTAGAGCCTTGCGGTGCAGGCTAGCGGCTTGTATCCCCAGGTCGAGCAGTTTTATTAACTTTAGCAAAAACAAAGGGTGTGATAATGCAGAACATCATACAGAACTTAAACAAAACTGAAAAATATTTATTTAACACTTCAAGCACAAAAGTACAGAGACGGACTTAACGCCATAGGCATTTTCTACCAGTCAACCTTATGAAATAAATACCCAACCTAACTACATCCACCCACCACCACCACCAACCACCTAATAACCTTATCAAATATGGGTGCACTGTACACCTCTGCTTTTCCCTTTGATATTAAAACAGGCATATAGAGCAGGTTTAGCTTTTAGAGTAGCAGAGTAGACATGTGTGACGAAGAACCGACGGCTGATGGAGTAGACCAGGCCTTGAGTGGTCGCCCCCCAGCTAGATGGATGAACGGCAGCTGGGTCAGAAAGGTGGATAACAACAGGGTGCTGTGGCACCGGCATCGGCAGGGAGCGGGCTAGGCTCTGCAATGGACTGCGATACACTGAGTTCATTTATACATAGCGTCACAGGCGCAGGCGATCAGGGGTCTTGCTACTTAGCTCTTAAACTACATATCATTTTAGATTAATCCTCAAGCCCGCATTACATCACAACGTATGGAACTTGTTCTCGTCACTTGCGGCGATGAACGCGGATTCGTGTTCCGTGTTACCACATGTTAGTCTCACGCCCACACGGTGCACGGTTCGTGTGCCGACCTGCCGACTTGCCGAGGCGCCAAGTGATGTCAATGACATTCATGGTACTTGTGCTTAGAATGTATTTTTGCAACTGTATCGACTGATATGTTTAAGTTTTAAAAGAGTTATAGTCATATTTTCATACAATTTTGATCCCGAACGTTATCTATTTTGATACACGAATGCTACCTGACAAGCGGGCATATGACACTAGACGGACCGACTTCTTACTAAGTAGTAACTAGTAGTAGGTTACGATTTTCTTCGTGTTTTCCCGTCTATCACTCGTAGATTATTTTAATGTCTTTGACTTGAAATGATTCATGTGATGTCGTTCGAGATATAATCCGTCTAGAGACAGCCGAAGCGACTCTATATTAGCAATGACGTTGCAGAAAAATTTCTTGTATTGACAAATTGATAGAAGGTATCGAAAAGCTTTGAGAGCGATTGCCACTCTTGTTTCTTTAGGCCCTCTAACTTTTAAATACTTGAGCGTAGTAGCTGTATGTATATTCTCACTCTTAGCCCCGTGTTACAGAACGTCACTCAAGACTCGAACATTACTTAAAACTAGTTTCAACCAATCTTGCTTTAATTTACTTTTAAGTAACGCTAGAGTATTGAGACAGATCATTTAGTTTTAGATCAAACAAATTAGTTCCCCAATAAGTCCGATATAGAGGCTAAAATAAAACCTGTGACGAAGTGTTCGTTGACTCCACCCTACTCCAGAGCCACCAGAGCTAGGTCTCAGTGCCCGGTTCACAGATAAACCAGTGAAGCGATAAATAGACGAGCTAATCTGGTCAAGTAGTACACCGATCTATGTTCAAACACCGTTTGAAGTTGTTACGAACACTATTAGAGGTTAATTTATTTTTGGCAGATAGTAATTAGTTTCAGATAACACTTAACTGATGATTCTTCATAAATAACATCACGCCTGTAGACTTCGACAGATTAGGCAGAGCTTTACATATATAGTTAACTCACATTTCGCCAGATATGTAATAGAAGGCGAAATTAATGCAAGAAAATAACAGGTATCAATTTTAGCGTTTGATTTCTGAGTTTAAGAACTCCACTAGTAGTCCCAACTACCACAAAATTACGAAGACCTCAATTAATCCAAATCAGTTTAGCAACATGTCAAGACAACCCACACACAGTAGAACCACATTCAGAAATCTTACAAAACGAAACAAAAGCCTTGCTCTGCGCGATATGTGTGCCAATGACATGCTTCAATAATATAATCCGAGAATAACGCACTCCTAGCATATCACGTGCGTGAGCACCGAATAAGGCCGTAAGACTGCAGAACCCAGCCTTACAAAGGTACAATGACCACGAAATAGCTTAGAAACATAGAGTTTCGTCATTAAAGGATTTACCACCTTAAAAATTAAATGATAAAGTTTAACTTCACATGATGTTACCAGTAGCATAGATTAATTGACTTATCGTTAGAAATTCAACTTTAAATGTTTCTACATAGGGTTGCTAATTCCGTATGATGGGTGAAGTAGTATGGTTGTGTAGGCTTGGTCCATTCATGCATACCAATCCGGTCTGATAGTTCGCCTTGATATTGTTGTGTTATTCGTATGCACTTGTCAAGTGTTTTGACTAATTGTTTGGTAATCTGCTGCGAATTGCGATGTATCGGGGAGTTTAATTGTAGTTCTAGAATTTTCTAGTAAGTAGAAGTATCAGCTCAATGAATGCATACCTAAATCATTTGATATTTTGACTGACCTTTTAACAACTACGGAGTTATTTGAGGACACCGACCAGCGACACATGATGACATGAGAGAAAAGAACATAATCTGAACATATTCTTTCATACATTTTCTGCTTCATTGAACTCAAACACACGTGACTTTGTGTCAAGTATTGGTTGTACATCTGAATTGAATTGTTGTCTATTTACAAGATAGATTTATGTCCCTAATGTTTCATGGATGTAGAAGTTTCTTATATTAAACGACCATACTTCCTTAACATGTTATTTTAACAGACTTATTTTAATATGCAGTGCCCTGAGTCAGGTCATATAAAATTATAATTAACTAAAGTTACCTAACCTAGCTCAATGTAGGATTACATTATTACAATGACGCTTCACTTACCTGGAAACAAAAGAATAATTACATCTAAAATATTATTTTTTAAATGCAACAATTGTTTTAGGTATTAATTACAATCGTAATGGTATTCAAGTTGATAGTTCAGTTAGTCAGTGACTATCGTTGCTTCGATATTCACTTTTGAACGTTCTCTATACTTCTCTTTCTTATCTTAAAAACTTGCTTGATAATATGTAAACATACAACAGCTAAAATACTGAAGAATTAAGAAACGTAAGTACGCTCGACATACCCATTAGGTACACTATTATTAATTGATTAGTTGAACGTTGTGCGCAATTACGGCCTGTGATTAATGTAGGCCATACGGAGTGGAGCTGCTCAACTAAGAGATTGTCCTAATTACAACCTAGTGTTCTTCGGCTTTTGTTGTCGGGACTTCACTCTAAATGTCAACTATTTTGTATGTACACCGATTTCTCAGTGATTGATGGTTCGATTTACGAGATTCGTTTTACATTTGGTAGAAGAAGCTCGCGCGTTGTTCCCATATAACTTTTTTTTTAAACTTTTTCCACTTTCTCCTGTATCGTGGGTGTGTTTACAAACATTTAAATTCACATGCACAAAAAACCACACAAGGACAAACTACCTGTAGGATGGCCTACTGGTAGCTTTTCCGAGACTAGTTAAAAAAAAATTTGTTCCGTGCGGTCCAACCCGCGACACGCAGCACAGCAGCCAACCACAACGATATGTTGTATTGTATTACATTCAACAGCAAAGCTAAATTTGTTTTTTATACTATGTTAATGAAAAACAAAGTTACTGCTGCAGTTTGATGATGAAAAATTATTTTACCACTCTGGAAGTGTCTATCTTTCAAACGATTGACTTTGTGAAAAAATAGTTTCGGGAACCTCAATTTTATTTTTAAAGACCTATCTATAGACACTCACACGCACGTATAGGTTTGATGAAAAAAATAATTTAATTTCAGTTCCATGTATGGTCCCATACATGGAACTGAAACTAAATTATTTCCCGCTCCCCTTAAAATTTTATTTTTGTATCAATCATAAAGCGGTTCACAGAATACATCTACCTACCAAGTGTCAACTGTGTAGTCCTAATAGTATTGGAATAAAGTGGCTGTGACATACGGACGGACAGACAGACTAAAAAACTTAAATAACATAAATGCATGATGAATGATGGACGTTGACTTAAGACGAATAAAGATTGTAGGTAGTAGGTATATTACAGCTATTCTTGATGTAATAATCATAAGAAATGATACTTCACCTGTGAAAAACAATAGTTGATTTTGGGGTTTACAGGCTGATGTTACGTTTTTATTCCTAGTAAATCTATTGTTATGTAAGTTTAGTAGCAAAAGTTGTTTAGTAGTAACGGGTAGAATCACCCGCATGGCGATTACTGGTGAACTGGTGACTAAATCGTCATCATGTAGGTATACGTTCGGGGAAAAGCCGACTTAGTTGGAATTGTGCCGAGACGGCCCAACATTATTCAACGTCGGTAGAGCCGATCGCCACGAGCCCCATCTGAACCGATAATATGAGTAGTGATTGCATCGAGTCGGCTTAGTTTTGCCGAACAAGGCCGTCATTTTGAACCAAGAAATCACGGCCCATTCCCACTTCAACTTGGCGGCTTTTTGAGCATCGGCAATAATTTGTGTTTTGGAGCGCAGTGTATTATTGCGTTTATGGTTAGTTATTTTGGTACCTAGAATGCTGCGCTCCATTACATATTGGGAGACCTTGACATTGGACTTGTCAAAGACCAACTCTTCGATCCACAGGGAAAAAAAACCTTCATCAGGAAGAAAATATAATCAGTTGAGAGCAGTAATAGTATGATTAAGGAGAATTTCCTGGCTTGCTTTATCTAATGTGTTGATATTCTGTTTCATATCCACGACAACTGATCTTACTGTGGGTTGGATATCATCCACTTGACCAACTCCGAAGTTTGTGAAATTTCTTTTTGTGGTAGTCCAGTTTTCAACACGAGCAGTATTTCCATCAATTTTCGCGTCTAACAGATCAATGATTTCCAACAGAGCCAGTGTAGAGTTCACAAAAGGGGACCTGTTCGGATTCACAATCATCGGACTATTTCTATGCGCAATTGTGTTTTTCAATATGGAAACTACAACCTTCGTTTTGAAAATCCCATCTTCCTTTTCATAAGTGTCAATTATATGATTCAACTGACGCCGTGCTCTATGTCCTAGAGCGCTATAATCAACGTACTTAATTTCTTCAGTGAAGGCATCTGTAGTTCGTTTGAACTTTTCGTCGTCATACGACAGTAGTATCTCCAAAACCTTGTATAGGAATTCAGAGAAAAGTGCTTTAGAGCGGCATATGCCGAATGTTTTGCAAGCATGGTCTAATTGATGTTTCTCCGCCTTGTTTAACATTTCTCTTAATGATTCAGCCGTTCTAGCACCATATTTTGTCAATGACATGCCGCTGACCAAGTAATTTAATAGTCTATTAACAAAATTAGTAGATGTATCGATGGAATTCAGAATTACTTTCTGGGTCCCCAATCTTGTCTTCACTTTTTGTTTGGCAGTGTCATGATGGAATTCATTGAACTTTGCTTTGTAGCTTCTCTCTAACTTATCAATTAACTTCTTTATATGATCCTGGTCCGTCCTATGTTTGGCTTTATTGAAGATTCTTCTCGTTACATTGAATACGTAATTGTAGAAATCTGTAATCTTTTGGTTTTCTTTCACCATGAATGTTGCGTTGTAAATAAATGACGTTCTGATTGTAGTTGTTATTGGGGGTCCTAGAGCTTCTTTGTTTAAGTCATTCGTTTCATTAGTATAATTACTTTTTTGAGTTGACGTTTGGTGAATGTTGTAATATAATATATTCGATAGGGAATTTTGATGTTCTCTAATAGTGTGTCTAAGTATTTTTTGTTTTCTGGTTGTTTTTTTATCATCCACCTTTGATTTTTTTTTTTTTTTTTTTACTCTTTTTGTTTTTCAAATCACTTGCGCAGTCAGAATCAGTGAATGAATCGCTTTCTGCACTACTGGAACTAATATTACTATATTCTGATAATTTTAGAGATTTGCTATCAAGGACGGCTTTGGACTTGTTGGTATTATGAAAATGTGGATTTTTAGTATGTTTATTGCTTTGTCTTTTGTCGCTTCTTTTATTTATGAAATCGTATTCAGTTGCTACAAAGCCATCATCCTCAGCTTCATCTTGGCGGAATTCAGATGAAACATTTTGCAGTCTCTCCTGGGCTGTGCGCAGTAAGTCTTCAACTTTTTTCATCTGACCAGCTGTCTCATCCTTTTGTGTCTGTAGGTTTTTTTCTTGCGTTCTGTAGACACGGTATTCATAGTTCCAGTTTTTACCTAAGTCTATCTGCCCATCTATTTTTATGCTGGTGGCTTTTATTAATGGAATTGTACCTGGAAAAATTTGATATTTCAACCTTATTAACTCTCTGTGCTGCACTTGGAGGGCTCATCATCATTATCAGCCTTTGTCACACTCCACTGCTGGATAATGGCCTCTCCAATTGCTCGCTACCCAGCTCGATTCTCGACAACTCTCATCCAGCTCCTACGCTGCTACCAGCCACTCAGCGGCGCCTAGACGGCTCACTTATTGTATGTTGTTGTAAGTCAAAAATGTATTACTTACAGCCCCCATCACTAGACACAATACAAGTTAAAAATGTATTGGGGTTGGCGTATAATATGCAGCCGAAAATTCGAAAATGTATTGGGAAGACTTATACTGCCGAAAAGTCAAAAATGTATTGGAGGTGGCATATGCTGCCGAAAAAATAATATCAGTCCTGTTGAAACTCATTGTACAAATAAGAAACGTTTTGAAAGTGATTATCACTTCCAAGGCGTGATGTATGTTAATTTTTCATCATCTGCCAGTCTGTTCCTCACTAACTTGATGTCGGCTTCCAGTCTAACTGGATGCAGCTGAATACTAATATTTTACGTGGAGCAACTGCGGCAGTGGCTCAAATACCGTGGCCAGATGCCTCACTAGGCATCTAAAACATCGTGTTACCAATTAACTATCCATTACCCAGTGGTAATCACAAACCATGAGCTTGTCCTGATGTGAAGTTGTATTATTTTATTTATAAATAAAATCACTCACATAAGAGAAAACACAATTCCGGTATACAGTACATTCCATCTCCTTATCAATACTGTTTGTAAGAATAATATAATATTTTTTATGATTTTACTTATTGCTAGATGGACCGAAATTCGTTTCATTCGGTAATACCGAAATTCGGCTGCTTTTACATAATTTCGGCATTCGGCCGAAGTTCGGTTCATGGTCCGAATATTCGACTCACGTATCGAACATTCGGTTCACGTACCGAACATTCGTTTGGCCTTGGAAGTAATAGGTTCTATAAAAATGTTAGTCAGGTCAAATCACTTAAAAAGGTTTAATAACCGATTGCTATTTGAATTTCTATAACTTTATAACATTAATATTGCAATCACCACAAATAATTGCAGATTTTTTACTGGCTGCAAGTTTTGCCAGGATATCTTCCATTACTGATTCAAATAAGGATAGGTTTTGATAGTTTGGAGGTCTGTACACACACACAATTACATGCTTATCTAGGTCAGCACAGGACAGTTTGACGCAATGTTCAACCTAGAGATCTATTATGTCATTACGTTGTTTACATTATTTAACACAATTTTTTATTAATATTAGGGAACCTCCACGCCGCATAGTTTTCATAATTAATAGGCATTTGGTATCCTTTAGCCAATGTTCAGTAAAACAAATAATGTCGAACATACTTTTTTCCAAAAACAATTCAATTTCTAATAATTTGGAAGAAATGCCTCACTTCCTATTTTAGTTTATATAAATATCTGGAGTGAGGCCGGAGACTTCTGTGCCATCCTCAGACAACAAGATCCTATCATTAATACACCCTAATTGGGTATTTTCCACGGTGACACGTGGCTCCTCCTCAGTATAATGTTTGTAAACATTTATAGCACTAACGCTATATTTATTTTTCACCTGTACATTAGTATTATTACTAATAGTCGAAGTGTTAATAATGTAATTAAACTTCGACATACTACATATATGTCTGAGTGAATATTAAAAGCTATTTTGTGTATACATCTAAAAGATACTTTACCCCGTGTCGACTTAAGTTTATCAACAAAAGTGTTGATATCTAAATATATAAGTTTGTCACTGTAGTAACCTACTAAGAAATGTACATGTTTATTTAACGTATGTATATAATTGTTTATTTTCTATTAAATAAATTTTCAAAATATAGAAAAGCACACAATATCATTTTACTACAATTTAACTTTAACAACTCTGATACACAGTCAGTGATGTCTTCCTTTTTAATCTTGGAACTATTACCAGCACATATAGTAATTGTAGTATTAGGATTACAAACATTTTTTGTTAATGATGCCATAACCTGTTTGTAAGGTCGACCCTGGCATACAATAATTTTGGGTACAATAACTCAGGTTATTACTGATTAGTTAGTACGGACTATTAGTTAGTATCCTGCGTTTTGCCACCTGAGATCACTGCCAGTTAAAGAAATGAAAAGGAAAATACTAAATTTATTTAATACTAATTGTACCAAAGAAGGACCATTATAACATATTAACAAAAGCACAACGTATAATTTAATTTAACTAATTATGTATTTTTTAGGCCTATGTCCAGCAGTGGACGTCTTTTGGCTGAAATGATGATGTATTTTTTACTTAAGTTTTACACATATTCATAAATTCAACCGAATGCCCGGCCGAACTCGACATTCGGCACAATCCACATTCAGTCCATCTCTACTTATTGCTGCCAGCTATAACAATAATTTCGTAGTGATTTGTGGTCCACATCCACAAGCCCAAAAGAATCAAGCGTTATGCTCGGAGTTTCTTTGAAGGAATGAGATAAGATAATATCCTAGATAGTTATTGCTAGCCCGTATAGATCCACGTCTGGACAAATGCCTCTATCCACGGGGACAGGGACGGGGAGACTTTTGTTTGTGTCATTGACTATTTTGCTACAGATTTTCGAAAGTAAACTTAAATAATAAATAAAGTTATTTATTTATTATTTTACTTAAATAATAAATAAATAACTTTATTTCATAAAAATACAGATTTAACACAGTTTAAACGAGCTTTGGTAGTAACACAATGCAATACGATCTAAGAACTGAAATCTGTACACAATATGGAAAACCCTGCCTCTCAAACTAAGGAACCTGTATCTTGACAGACAGTGATTCAGCTTAAAATGGGATGCTATAAGTATAATAGTCGACTGTGTCGATCTACATGAGCGATTGAAGGTAATTTATGTATATAAATTGTGTGTGCGTGTGTGTGTGTGTGTGTGTGTGTGTGTGTGTGTGTGTGATTGGAGATATGTAGGTAGTTAGACGACATACCTAAGTGAGACACACAATATTATCTCTTTTTTTTTTTTTGTTTTGTTTTAACTTTTTTATTGTATAAATTTAAGATTTTTAATTTTTTTATATTTTTTTGTGCTTGTTGTGTGCACTTGTGGCATGGGTCAAATAAATATGTTTTCTTTATTACTTTCTTTCTAAGTAAGGATTCTGTTTGTTGAGTGCTAAATACCAATTTTTTTTTTTAGAAAGCTTTTTTTTTAAATTATTTTGGGATAACTCCATAATACATATTATTATTCCTCGGTAAGCGAAATTAAATGAAAGACAAAATAAATTCCTTATTTGTGATGTTTAGTTCTTGTGCAAGTGGGCTACCACTTACACAAGAAAATACAAAATACCTACTAGGTGCTATATCAAAATACAAAATACCTACTAGGTGCTATATCAAAATACAAAATACCTACTAGGTGCTATATCAAAACATCGTCCTGTTACTTCCAATCATTAATTGAAGATGAAAAATTATGTTTAATATTTATGTTGAGCGTTAAACACATAATTGTGAGTAGTGGTGCCGGTGCCAGTGGGCCTTCGTTTTAAAAATATTGCTTCTGTAAATAGATTATGTCAAGGAAAACATAACTATTTATTCGCAATCTTGAACAATCTTACTGATGAAATTGCCTATCTTTGTAATCCAACAACATTTTCCCTTTGAACTACTTCTATTTTATTTGATTTTCATTTACATATTTACGGAGCGACCGTTTCATATAATTTTAAAAATGTTGAAAGAGCAATTTGTTTTGAGTTCTGCAAAGTACTTGCTGAGATTGTTTGTAATTAAAATGTTTTGCGATTTGCACGGCAAAGTGCTATCACTATCCATTGAGGAATATTATTTGAATATTCCTGGCAGTTTGTAGGTTTTAGTCTGTTCATTTTTATTTTTCCTTTCATTTCAAACTCTTTGAACATATTTTTTTATTATTAAACAACGATACATAATAAAGGTAGTCAATTTACAGTAGAGATGAGAATCTCTACTGTGAGCTACATATAACATGAAATGACGCCTCCGGACGATCCCCGAACAGTTAGTTAGAGGCATACCTTTTTAAGTCCCATTTAATAGAGCCAATAGACTCGCTATTGCCATCAGAGAAATTCCGGATGGAAGAACCCAATAAAACTAAGCCTGACTTGGGAATCGAACCCAGTACCTCACAACCTCGCGAAACTTAAAGCTAGGCCTTACATAACATAAGTTGAACAACTAATACGCCTCAATAATCCTTGAGAACACCAATTACGTTAAAGGATTTCTCCCAAAACTTAAAAATGCCCCAAAATAGAACAAGTCTATGAAAGAAATGTCAAAAACAAGTTGTCATTGACATTTGCGATCCGGCCAGACAACTAGTAAGGAATAAGATACTTATTTAAATACACGAATGATATTTTAGGCATTCCAAGAGCAATTTGAATGCATAACGAGGGAATTAGCCTATGCTGAAGAGGCAAGGAAACTGTTCCAGCGGTGGAAAGAATACTATGTCGTTCGCTGATTATAAAACATCTTTGAATTTAATAAGAGGCTATTTCTTTTATTACGGTTCCAGAAGTATATCGTCGGAAATATCTTAAACACCATAGAATAGAGGCTATTCAAAGAAATGTCATAGAAAAAATTTCATCCCAAAACTCAATTCCACGTGGCATAACATAATAATTGACATATTTGCTAGAGACGTTACATTTGTACCGAGAGCAATCAGTTTGTTATTACGTTACGATTTTGTTCGTTGTCCCGTCTATATATTTATCTAGTTTTTGAAACAAGAATTTCATCTGCACTAATATTAAAAACAAGGAACATTTTGTCAGTATGGATGCAGGGGTAATCTTCGGAACTACTGTTCAGATTCCGTAAATTCTTTCTTAGCAAGCTACATTATCCGCGAGTGTATACGATTTATTTAAAACTTTAAACATAACGCGAGCAAAGCCGCGGGCAATAGCTAGCCTTTTAGAAAGAAAGTGACATAAAAAAGAGTACATAATATATGACACAAAACAAATGTCACTGCGTCAAAATATGGAAGCTTTGACATATGGCTTTAAGTCATACACCTCAGTCGCAGTGTTGTAACAGTAAGTGGAAATGAGATTATATCATGTGTGTGCTCGGTGGCTTCTGATTCTACTCATATAAAGATTGCGTCATCTTATAAAAAGGTTGATGTGCAAAGGCGTTTACATTGAGATCTCATGTAGAGCCGTGGACATTCTTGTACCGGTTTTCACAAATACTAGGCAATTCACGAACACGTCCCTTGAATATTAGGATATTGTAGATAATTCCAACTCGCTGCTGAAGCGACCGCTGAACATCCAGGGGTGCCCGTTTGTTTAAAAGCAATGAAAATGGCCATTACCTTTGTTTATGTCTGTCACCTAACAATTGATATAAATAAACACAAAATAAAAATGCCTTTTATTTCATGCATTAAAAGTTTAAAAATACACATAGATTTAAATTTGTCCTATGCTAGCAAAATTTTGATTTAATTATTATTTGATTGTAAATAATAATTATCAAATAATTGATATAAGTACCTCGTATGTTTATGATTAAACTTTTAATTCTTTATAACTTAATTAATACTAATGAGTTATTTAAGATTACAACTTTATTGCGACTGTGTTTCTACAGTGTACCCCAAAATTGCTTCCATCGATCAATAAACAGTATTTAAATTAATTTACTTCAATTAAAGTTGGTAAATTCGGCGAAAAAAACCTGCATTAAGTAGTCAATTGAGTAAGTGGCGGTGGCGGTGGCGTTTTGTAAAACAATTAAGGTTCGTTATACATATCCTGTTTCAAAACGCTTGTCCTGCTTTACCGACGACTGCGATGCACGCGGTACAGACGAGGCGGGCCGCACGCGACGGTACCCGTCCCGGACTGTCGCTTGTGTTGTTGTGCAGTTGCTATTTTGTATTTTCAAAAAATGATCTTTTTTTTTCTTTGGACTTTATTTTCGAAAGGTATTTCTTGATAGATATTGCTATCTATCAAGAAATACCTTTCGAAAATACCTCCACCTCTTTATTATGTGCCCCAGACATATTACAAATATCAAATGAAGAAATTTTATTTTACACAGGGAATCTTCAAGATAAAGTAAATTGGATAGCGTTAACATATTTCAGCCTTCACGAAATTGGGTTGGTGTATTTTGTTTCTGTAGCTCAAATGCAATATCTCGGCACGAATGTACTAAATCTACTGCATTAACGAAACATAAGTCATTTTAGACATGAAATCTGGCATTCTCAATGTCCATTGTAATACATTGCCACAAACATTTTTATTATGGTATTGAATTGATACAATAACCGTTAAAGGACTGTGCACATTACACAGACTCGACGCCAACTAGTTCTACCGTAAAAATAACGAAATAAAGCTCACATTTCAATGCTTCACTGTAAGATCTCTGAGGTTGATAATTGAGAATGTTGGGAGATGACCAAAAGTGCGACTGCGTTATATCGCGACTACACCAGTATGTTAGGTGTGTTTTGTTTAGGCACAGTATTGTTCTGATTATTCTAATCATTTAGCCTAACTAGCGTCATCCTAAACAATGTTATACTGGCATCATTGCAACATTTCAGTTCTTTAGACATTAGAGGCTTACATCATTATCTTAGTTCTTGCTTTAATAGGCAGAGGTAGGTAGGTACGGTACGTAGCTGTTCAAGTAATAATATCGTAACAGCTTCCCTAATATCATCTTACAGAACAGCATTCACCAAAGAGTACCTATATAGTTATTATTAACTCGTCAGCAATTATTCCAGCTATTATAATGGCTTGCCTGATAAGTGATTCAAGATTGAATTCTAGTTTTAGATAAGTCAAGGCTAGCTTATAGGTATAAAGACTGATGAATTTACTATGTTTTTTTTTCACAATTATAGTAAGTAGGTAGTATCATGTTGCTGTGCTTTGAATTCTGGTTTTAGATACTTACATGAATACAATGATATTATAAATAAAAAGAGATAGATATCGCACGAGCCCGCGCAAATTGTTGCAGACAAATTCAGACAATTGTCGTAATGAAACCGTCCTGTCATTTCAGCAAATGTCCGAAATAATTCAAGTGCTCGCAACAAGTTAAAGTAAGCAGTTACAATTAACTGTTGACTCACATACCTGGGATACGGTGCGTCAACTGATAAACTCTATTTGAACTGGGAAGTGCATTAATGCTTATGCCAACTGTGCGAGTAAATGTGTGATCAATGCACTTCCACGGAGTAGAGGGATACATACAGTTTACTCGTGAAATACTGCTAAGTGTAACAGTAAGATTACTCGTCTATGTTAAGTATTGTTTGGTTAGAAAACTGCTCTTCTGTAACTTTGTAACATAGATAAAGCACATAATTTATCACTTGCATGTACCGCATAACTCGACACAATTGGCCGATGACATTGTGTTGTTCTATTTTTCTCATGCACTCAGCTGAATGCACAATTTTCTTTATTTACTTCACTTTTAAATGAACTCGTGTTTATTTATTCTGCTTTCCACAAAGTAATATAAGAAAGAAGTTATAAAAGAATTACAGCTCGGAGCAATCTTGGGCACTGTTAGGGCAAAATCAAAATGTAACGATTAATTTATTATTGAAGTCACTTACTCTTGTTACTAAGTAGATTAATTTTACCCGTAGCTATTTATTATTAACAATTACAATAATCGAATCTATGCATGGTTTTAACACACTGCACGAAATATTTTCTAACACACCTAATTTCACAATTCCAAAAATAGTTTGCATTGTACCGAAACACCTAGTATTCAGTAGGTCACATATTGTTTCATAATAATACAATTGCAATACTATTGTTATTATTTAGCCAGCCTCGTACTCGTGTGACAGAGAGCGGGTGCGTCTGTGCCTGCGCATGATTCAAACACACTTGTAATTACTTGTAATTGATGTGTCTAAGTGAGTTAAAAGGTTAATTTGGTAGATGAGCAAACGGCTGTGGTAAGGGGATTAGGTTACCAAGGCTGACCAGCTATAGAAGATTATGATAAGTGAAGAATATCATAACGTTAAAAACGGGCAAAATCTAATTTTGACCGTGTCTTCGGCAGCGTGATGGTCGGAAATTATCCCCATGGGATCTAATACCGGAATAGACGAGCATCTTAAAGCCTAACTCAATTTTGTCAAAATCCGTTCAGCCGTTAAGATATGAAAACGTAAAAGGCAGACCGAGTCACATTTATAATGTAAGTTAATATGGGTAAGGTAAGCTAATAATGGTATAAGTTTGGACAGCATTGGTGTCATGTCATACCATTTACTATCAATATTTACCTCACATAAAACTTGAAACTACCTACAAACAAAAACATAACAAGTTAAATTAAAACAAAACAAATATTCATAAATTAAATAATCAGAATAACAATAAACAGGTAATGACCGTTCAATGCACTTTGAATTTGTCACGCCTGTAATTCCCGAACAGTTAGGCTAACGTGTACCCGTAACTCACACACATTTTGCCAGTTATGTCTACGTCCCATGTAATAGGCAGCGAGCCGGCTGCTCTTCCCACTATCTCATGTATGTTGATCCAAGTCCTGC
Organism: Noctua janthe; assembly: GCA_910589295.1. NCBI lineage: Eukaryota > Metazoa > Arthropoda > Insecta > Lepidoptera > Noctuidae > Noctua > Noctua janthe. The sequence continues at coordinate 659,222 of OU342556.1, read as the reverse complement.
GCTCCACATAGTTCACAAGTATGTGACACTCGTGACACGAAGACACACGATCCTCATCGGCATTCTGCTGGCCTGCCACGCCCCAATTACATCTGATATTAATTAGAGCTTGCATTTCTCTATGCACCTGGCTATAGCACGCACTGGACTGTGTGAGTTGTGACGCTTCTCTATGCAGAATTGTCGACTCTTAAGACGAATTCACCAAAGTTAAGTTCCTTTGGTGTGACCACATGTGAACTGCGTTCAACAGCCGTCAGTATCATCGTTCCTTTGAATAATTGACACTGACAGCTCATGAACACGATCCAGATGTGCTGATCGAGTTAAGTTGTTTTGGTGCAAATCCTCCTCAGAGTGAGCATACTTACTCCCGCGAAATGGGCTTGACCCTGTCAGAATATTGCTATAAAGCGTAAAAGGCATCTTTTATCGCGTTTTAGTTCGGCACTCGACACTGCTCTGAACTTAATGCGGGAAATGTAGCGGTACGTTATCGGTCGATTCAGCGTCGATAAATATGGCCGCTCTCACTCCCCAAATATTTGTGTTTCCGACCTATAACTCTCAATTTAGAAAACAAGTATTTGTCTCCACTTAAATTTTTCGAAGAATGATTTGGCAGTTTAATGCTATTCGTGCCAAGCCGCAGGTCAGTCGTTAGTTTCTCTTATAAATTCTTTGATGTTTACCTCCAGCCGGTTTTTGGCCAAAACAAAGAAGCACGTCTGGGTTTGTTGACCAATTCAACATATTGTTTTACCACACCCTCTGATTTCAATTGCCTTTTTAATCTTTGTCTCCAACATTTTTCAACGGAACTTTTCTCCAGTATTTTCCCTGTTTCCACGACATAGTGTACGAATCCGTCATGCTGCTCGTGATCACGACTCTGCTCATTAACATTCGTTAACGGCGTCGTGACGGACAACTATGTGTCTAGGAATAATTAACGGGCGCTGTGCGCCGCATTATTTAGTATGAGGTGTTCTCGTGATTCTTTTGAATGAAGGAGTATGTGTGTTTGTAGACAGGTCGTGATTTTGGCGCCTTCATCTCTTTGTGTGTGTGTATTCGCCCAGTATGTGGCCACCTGCACAGTTACATCAGTGGCTTCGTTTAAATCCTGAAAGGTGCAGGCTTGGCTCAATATTTGGGGAATAAAGTCATGTGATAGCAGTTTCATCAAGTCATAAATTTGGAATTGGTTCACTATGCTATTTAAACGAATACCAAATAGGGAAAATCAATCAAATGCTTGCTTGCTAGTCACCTTGCATACCAACTTTTTGGTTTGAGCACCCATAGATTCTGTATAGCCTCATCTTCATAGGAGCGTGCGTTCGAGAACGTCTACTTTAAAGTTTTAAAGTGCATCATCCATAGGTTTAGCCAATTAATTCATTGAGGTTGTATTTTTGAGTTTTTCTACCAACTACATCTACTATCTTTTCAACATTTGCGCTCTACTAAGCCACTCCTTCCACTTTAGCAATATTAACGATCCTATCTCACGATATTATGAACAGATTGCTGAACATACAGCAACAGTCAGTTCCACTTTAACGTTGTATGAAGCTTGCAGCGAAATTACACGAGAAAAAAAGAAGCTCAGACTACAAAATTACATTTTTCGAGTGGCGCTGCGCACGGTAGCTAAAATTTGTATTTTTTGTCGACTGGTTAAATCTGTAAGCACAGGCAGACTCTGGCATCGTGCCGGTTCAACCTCGTTCATTTTCAGATGACTTGTAGACGCAAGAATTCTGTCCCTACAGCATTTTTAAATTAATTTATTTTGACTGTAATGTTTGATGATGTTTGTGTTCAAGTGTGATGTAAGGTTTTGTAAACATGCCCACGATACAGGAGTAATATAAAACCCTAAACAATGTTGTCATCATCTTCTTACCCAGTGCCCATTGTGCATGTTACTAATGCTTGAGTGGTATGACGCAACACGTTTTATTCTTTCATTCTCCCTTATCGCTTTAACATTTACACCCTTTTCCATCATAGCATTGCTCGAACAAACAATTCATCTTTTTTCTGGCCTTCCTCTCCCTTTTCAGCCATCAACATTTCTATATTACTGTAATGGACCGATTTGATTGCCTTGAATTAAATTCTTAATATCTTTAGTGACAATGACTGTGTGCACTAAAATTCATACAAATTAATACTACAAAGAAATTAGATCTGCGTGCTTACAAACGCACCTGTATCTAAATTTGTAACGGGCATGATAATAGTAAACAAGCCGAAGCGAGGTCTCTAGGTGAGTGCGAATGTAACACAAAGCGAATAGGTCATGTTCTAGTAATGTTTTGCGCCAATTGTCATAATTTGAAAATTAATGACATAACTTTTGGCGCAGTTATAGATCCTTCGACAATAATTAAGAGTAAGGTTTAAGCCGATTTTCACGAACCCTAGAAACATGTAAATAATTGTCCATTATTGTCATAGACGCAATGATGAATTTTATTTAGGCATTCGTTTAGGTGTCACCGTTTAGTTTAGTGAAAACGGACGTTAAACGAAATTGTCTCAAGTGAAAGGGTTAATTCGAGTTTATTATTTTACTAAAAGTTTTGGATTTTTGCTACTTATATTCTGCGTACAAAGGGCTCACGTATTTAATACTATTTCATCGTTAGCACAAATTACTGAGCCTTTGTCCTTTGAGGATTTAAGTAGATACCTACCTTAAATGGACGGCTTATAATGAGGCTGGTCAAGTCCTGTCGACGATGTAAGTAATATAACTGGTCAAATAAATGCTTTTCGTGACATAACAGCCAGTTACATTTTCAGTTAACCGTGCAGGTAAAAACGATTTTAATTCAAAGCAGTGGGCCAAGTTCTAGTCATGCTTACTGTGCAAATAGACATATTTTTGATTGACATAACATTTGCAGGCGTCGCGAGTTCAATAAATAATAATTTGATTAGACTTAAAAGATGGTTAAGTATTTCGTACGCCAACCATACTTAGTAAATGAAGCGGTGGTAATGTTAGTGCGCAAATAAGCGCATTCCTTGCATGACATAACGTTTGCGCAAACTGTTGCGCAGTTTGAGATCCTCAGACAACATGGACACAGGGTTATTGACATCTGATGCGATCCATGCATGTTGTTGTGAATTATTATTGTAACTTTATAGTTCTATAGCAACATGTATTGCATTTGATAGGATACAATTATTCAAAATGTAATAGTTGATGGAACAGGTACTAATTTATTCATAGCCAGATACTTATTATGTTCTTGCAAGTACACGTGTACTTTTAATAACAATAATTAGTATTTTATTACTTTAAAACTAGCTACACTTGACTTCAGTCTTTAATCTTTCCCCACTTGAAAATATGAAAATTATTATTCTTGCTTGTTTCCCGTGACAGGTTACAATAATTGCTATTGAGAACATCTTTATTGGATGAGGAGTTTATCCAAAAGATTTATACAAAATCTCTAGACAGGCTCATAAAACAAGGAAGATTTGTTTTATAACTATAACCGATTCTATAGTACAAGCTATTTTATGCACGATTAATTCTGATGCAGTATTAAACCGTAACAACTGCTAATAACGTGTTAGAGGCAATACAATAGAGCATAATTTAATTATGTATTGACAGCCTGTATCATATAATAATCATAAAACCTGTTTTTCTTGAAACGTTGGTTGATATAATTCATTCAGAATCCATAAAGTGTGCCTGTATAAGTACACATGCAAAGAAATTCAACTTGAATGTTTAAGCATCCCTAAAAAACCGCTCAAACCTAAATGGACGGGCAGAAGTAGAAATTGTCATAATATTGTGTCAGCCAAAAGCATTCAAAAGCTATCGTCTCTACAATTTTACGTACAAAACTGGCTCTTGGTATCTTAAAAAAAACATTAAAGAAACTACTTGAGGATATGGACGGACAGAGTTACGAAAAAAATGATAAGTAGTTTGTAGCAATGACCTAACGACTTCCAAAATTTATGTTTTTATGTAAATCATAATTTTCTGTAATCTATTTATATATAATATATATAATCGTTTTATAATAATATATAAATAGATGCAGTTTATAACTTCACTATCAGAATATTCTAGAAGTAAGTCGTATTAACTTTTAAAGAATAAATACACATTTTCTTCCTGTTCGCTTTTTTTGTAGTTCAACACTTTAGACTTAAATAAAACAACCGGTTTGTAGTCTATCAAGAGGAAACGTTCCGTCGAATTTATTATTTAAACGTTTAAGACATGAGGAAATTGTTTCCAGTTATGTAAGTAACTAGGTACATGACGCCATCATTCGTTTTGGTAAGAACATAAGTACACTTTTGATTTTCTGAAATATTTTCTTTGTTAAGTAAAATACTTTTTACCAAGATTTTAATCAATATTCAAGAGTTCGTTTCAATTCAACCCATGCTTCTAGATTCCGAGCGCAAAAATTCATCGTCTATTATAAAAAAAAATGCTGTTTCATACAAAAGTGCACCTACAATATCAAAATTTATGGAGCACCTGCATTTTATTTATTAACAGACGAATAATTTCTACGCTGTGACGTCTAGAATCAAGTGCTGGATTTATGCGCGTCGATGGCCTTTACACCGTGATCTTTAATGTCACCTGGCTCAAATACTAAAGCAAATATTCTGCTAATAAATGAATCGTCTAAGGCCTAATTAGTCATTAAATGATTCATTTCAAAATAAGAGGCCTGTTAATTGGCCCTTTAGATGCGAGCCTTATTAAAATCCATTCAGCCATTTAGGCTTGAAAAAGTAAAGAGTTACTTTCTCATTAAATAATTGTATGGATTTAAATAAGTTACCTATATTTATTTTGAGTAAGTAAAAAATAATGATGCGAATAAAAACGATAGTATTTTGTAGTACACGAGTACGGAAACGTGACCAGAAGGTACTCACGATCATGTGATTCCAGATTGTTTGCGTTTTTTACCGTGTAAGCTCTTCATAACGTGTTACAGCAGTTTTTCAGATACTTAAGACACATACACTTACAAGACTTGAGGTTTAAAGCAAAAAACACGACAATACCAGCGGGAGTAGGTATATCAATGGTCCTATTTAGCTGTATGAAATCTATTTTCGTAACTTTTTCTCTTGACATTTCATTTGTTGGCCTTATTGTAAGTTGATTGTATGCAAGCCTTCGTAGGCGTTTTGTTAGGTATTCACTAAAAATACGATTTTATCATTACTACATAATTATCATCATCTGCCTAGCCTTTTTCCCAACTATGTTAGGGTCGGCTTCCAGTCTAACCGGATGCAGCTGAATACCAGTATTTTACATGGAGCGACTGCCTATCTGACCTCCACAACCCAGTTAGTACTAGGTAATACGATACCCCTTGGTAAGACTGGTTGTCGGATTATTTGGGCCACTAACTACATGTAACGACTGTCAAAGATCTACAAATGACAACCGGGACCAACGGCTTAACGTGCTTTCCGAGGCACGGAGGAAACTCGGTATGTAATGGGTGGTCACCCATGTACAGACCAACCTAGGCAAGCACGGCTTAACCTAAAAATCGATCCGAGCGGCTGTTTATTATTTAGCCACGAGGTCATTACTACACTTCAAACTAATAAACGTGTGACTGATAAACATTTCTTGTTTTCCTATAGTCAACTACCTGCAACCGAAGATGCAAAATGTGGAATACTCTGCGTAAAACTGGGCTAAAATTTGTGTGCTCAATGGAATACGTTTTTATTCGGCTGGCTCATCAATGGGTAACCTGATATCAAAAAGGGTCAGATAGATAACCGATACAAAGATAATCGGGTGATGTCGCAACACACGCCGGATCACGTAAAAACTCGTCGGCTGTAGAAAGTGGCGCTTGGATCGAGGCCGCGTGTGCGCGCGCGCACCGTTGCTTATTATACCAGTTGAGTAGAGGCAGGTTGGCTGATATGATTCGAACTATTAGTATTTTAATGAAGGCATCAGACGTCCCATTGTGTCACCCTATGGGAAATGTCTACTTTTTATATGTACGTACCTGTAATTTGTATGGTGTACACAATCATCCTGCTTTACCACTCTGAGGTTGAAGTCCGCTTCCGTATTTCTATACGGAAGCGGACTACACGACAAGAGAACATAAACATAATTATATTACTATCAGCGATTACGATAAGGGTTGTCAAAAATATTTGGAACTGACACAAGCTATCGAAAAGCTTGTGAATCCTGATTTAAGTCATTGTGGAAATAAGATATACCTACTTGTCTTAGAGGAGTAACGGACAAGAGAGGTCGTTTACAGAGTCAACACTCGATAAAGACCGTGTTTCCTCCTCATAATAAAATTGCACAAAGTCTGCGTTCCCCGAAGGATAAGATCCCGTACGAACATCCTGGGGTGTATAAAATTGCCTGCAGTTGAGGCAGTTTTAATTTGGTCGTCGGTCAAACGAAGCGAAATGTCTCATGCCGCATCAAAGAGCACATAAAGGCTGCAAAAATCTGCCATGTTCATCAGTGGCGAAGGGTCAATTTTTGTAAGACTTAAGCCGGAGTACATATTTTTAATGTGATTACCATATTGTACACTTAGTTTTGACTTTGATTATATTATTTGTCTATAGAATACTGACTGATAATTTTCAGTCAGGGCCCAGTCACTGGATCGAATTGTGTCGAGTTCCAGTAGTACGTGTAGCAAAAGACAAAAAAAGAGGGTAGTTAGATTTGTCTGTTCTTAACAATTTATTGTCCATCCACCCACATTCTCCAGCCAACCCGCGATCATGCAAAAGCGTCGAAATATCGGAAGCTTAAAATAATGAACAATCACGGAAGATATCCCGTAAGAAAGACCAATGTGACAGTTTTCAACTGAAGTGCAGTTTTAATTTTTTGGTAGTTTTTGTCCAAGAGTGTCATGAGTTTGATTATGCCATGCTGTTCATCACGAATACAAGTGTATTCGTGATGAAAAGCACGTGTGTGTGCACGCGTGTGTTCTTGGATGCGCGACATCTGGATAATAATTGATTATCTTATAATACTATGTAGGGTAAACAGGGTCAAAATGAGCACATTCGTAAGTAGAGTAAGTCTGTACCCTAAATGTATTATTTAACAGTCTTGCCGTAAAGTCTGTATTTCATTTTGGTATGAAATTCTTCAGAGGTAACCTGTTTTTAACTCAGTTTGTTTACGATGAAGACAACTACTTTGTTTGCACTCAGCACTGTGCATAAAAATACAATTTTATGGAGAGTAGAATTTTGTTTTGAATAAAATTCGTATGGTTTCACGTAGGTAATATTTTCCCAGTTACCTTAATCATTTATAGCTTCTCATGTTATGAATGCGAAACTGATTCTGTTTGTTACCTTTTTTTGTATTGTTAGACACACTGGTAAATCGTGACCTGGATTAGGTCAAAGGATATTTTTATCCCAGTAGTTCCCTGTGGGATCATTTCCACCCTCCTCGCGCGCGAAGCCATGATCACCATCTGGTACAACTACAACTATCGTTCACAAACAACACGTATTAATTATTTTATCTACTACATAACTCATGATTTATTTTTAATCTACCTAATCATAAATTCAGCGTTCGTCCAAATCTGAATGAGCTCGGTTTAGTAAACAATAAACACAATTATCTACGTCAATCGTAGCTATTATACAACTTTTTCGCTCTACCGCAAAATTGAGAAATATAGGTAATTGTACCATCAAAAATTAATTATTTAATATAATTACGTATTGTATTGAAAATATTCGTAGCTGATTTTCAAGATACGAATGTATGAAAGTATTAGAGTACCTACCTTTGAGATTGTTTTCGCAATATATCATTTGTGGTACGTATTTCTATAAGTTTTTCTTCTACAGCCGAACCAATCTTCGAAGCCAAAGTTGGCCAAACACGTCGTTTACTGCCGCTTGCCTGTTATAAACTCGTTTATACTTCTCTTGGTACAACTTCGAACCAAATCAAAATATTTTCGTTCCCAATAGAATAAATCCGACCTAAAGGTCGTTGACTCTATAAAAATGGGCTGGTCGTGTGTGAACTTATGAATATTAAGTGCTTATCTATCACATAACACATTCTTCGACCTCGTTCGTATTTACGGTTGAGCATGTGCCCTCCAGTAGACCGTTACAACGAGTAGTAAACATATGTTAAACTATTTAACAGATGGTTCTGATCCCCGCTCGACAACCACTGCGTACACATTACTAGAGAGTAGGCGTGTACCAAGCATAGCATAGCATAGCATAATCAGCTTGTAATGTTCTCCCTGCTGGGGCACAGGCCTCATCTGTATGAGAAGGAATCACCTGTAATTTACCACGAGGGCCCAGTGCGGGTGGTAGATGTCACAATGGCCAGAAACTCTACAACAATAAACCTCTATAAAAGAGTAAGGCTATACTCGTAAACAGGAAGAGGACACTCCTGCGATTTCCAACGCCCATAGAGAGGAACGAAATAACCTTTTATTTACCGGAACCATATTCGAACGTAACACATTGCATTCAACTCTTAGCCGACTATCTTCATTTGGAGGCAGTATGGAAAAGGTGAGTCAAGCATATTGCATAATTTTCACAAAAACCAGGTCTCTTTAGCACAAATACGGTGTAACCCACATACCTTCAAGCCAGTTGGCGTCGGCGCAAATTATATAACATTTCAAATTATATAAATTGTTTTCTATGAAACCTTCGATTGGTTTGAACTTCTCAGAAACTGAATGGATGGTAAAGTAGGCTTATTGGCTTTAATGATAGGTGTTGTTATGGAGATGTTTAGCCTACTTAAGTGGAATTAGTAAAATCGTAAATATCTTTAACAAATCAAACGAGGGTACCGTATTACTGAAGTACTCTTCAAGTGTCTGTCTGTGTCTGTGAAGTAGTCTAGTTAATTTTAGGTCTTTAATAAGATTAGATTGTTTTATTATTTTCTGCAAATATTTTGGAAAAGACGATCCTTCATCGTGCAAGGAACCCTGTCAATCATCATAGTTACCTGTTATAAGATCTACTTCAAAGATTAGCTAACCCATGTGATAATAGTCAATATTTTCTGTTATGATGATAAGCATAATGAATGGATGACATTCTACTGACAGTAACAAACGAATTAAAACATAATAAGTAGGCGTTTATATGTCTATCTATGTTTTGTACATTATGCAATGGTCAGTCATGGCGCACTTCCCCAAAGTTAATTTTAATAAAGACCTTTTTACAAAAAAAAATTGGCATTAAAGCCTTTTATGAAGAGTTTAATGATGTTACGTGTTCAGGAAATTGTGTTACTATGACGAAACAGCAAGTACCATAAATACTTTTCGTTTATTTACAAGTCATTATGACCTTTACGCTAAAGAATTACTGCTTGAAATGGCGTAACGTGTAGACAATTGAGATGTTTTCCGCATTAACGAGTTCGACGACAGAACAAGTTTTAGGGCCCGCGGAAACTGTTTATGAAACATGTGTGAGTTGGTTTAGTCTTCATCCTGAGAATTTTACTGGGTCAATTATTTTAAATCTCCATTCGATTAATCGTAACCATTTTAAGAATTTTAATGTTAAGCATGTTATTAGCCTATTATGATTCTGCTAAAGCGGCCATTTTAGGCCCCCTGTGATGTTACTACTAAACACTAATAGAGACAGTACGTGGGAAAAATAGTCGTCGTTACGATCTCATCTGAGCACGAGTGAACACTTCCTCATTTTCATCAATTGCCGTTTACAGCTGGTGCGGGACGATACGCGTGGAGTACCTATGTACCCACTGCCTATACGTGATTATTTACTCATTAAATTTTCCTGTTATTTCTAGATTGCTTACTGTAATGTATATGTTGCAATTTCAAACATAGGTACCTACAATTAATATCTTGACTCGATATATGACGGTTTTAGCACAATAAATAATACAACACAATTAATCAACAAAATAATAAATAGATGTTCTAATAGATGGTACCTATTGACATTTTACTAAAGAGTCACTTAGCAGTAACAATATTACTTATAAACTTTGTCTAGTTAAGTAAGACACGCTTACCTAGACGGCAGAAAATGTAGATAATAATTATGAAGGATAATATTTAACTTGTAAATTATTCAAAAGAAGATGTAAATCATTTTACTTAAAGGGAAAAGCGAGTCCTTCAATACTTTCCCTCCAAGACAATAATGTTTTACTCGCAAATAACAACAACTTACAATAACAATAAACGTTAGAAGATCCGTCGGATCTCTATGATTCATACAATTATAATATAACTATTGATCACGTAACATCCTGATCGAGAGCTTGTCATATCGACCGCTCGCTCGGATACTGACAATTATGTCAGACTATGGTCAGCATTCATGTACATTTTGGTCATAGATTGAGAGGAAATGCGGTCGGAGAAACTTTTGTAAATTAGGTATTTGAAGATACTATCGCTGTCTCACTGCGAGCGCGATTTCGACTTTGGTGCGATAAGGACAATTGCATATCCGACGGAATACCCTAAGTAAAAAGTCATAATTCGAGGTTTGGCTCTCGACTGTTTCCTCCTCCAATAGTCGACCAATTTAAAAGATATTTCATAAACTGAAGAAGATCCTGTGTCCCTATGTTTTTCTTTTTTCATTAATAGTTGTCAAATTTGTACACTAGGCCTCTGTTGACTGCGGTCTAAATAGGCAATATTGAGCATTTTGTAAAGGTTTTAGTGCTTATAAAGATTATGTAGCATCAAAAGGGAAAACATAGGGACATACATTATGAAGAAGTTGATATTTATTTTACTGTAAAAGATCATTGCTTTAAAGTCATAAACCAGAAAGAAAACAAGCAAGAGCGTTTGTATGGAGAAAAGAGCAACCGCATATCCTCTTAACATTCTTTTGAATCATTGAAACGTGTGGTTGATGTTAGACACTATTACATGAAGATTCAAATTCAAATTCAAATTATTTATTGCAATCCGTAATGTACATATACAGGTGGTAAAATACAATTAAGAAGAAACAATTATGGACCCTGTCGGGCACAGCAACATTAAATTAATTAGGAAGGAGATTGTCAATGATATCTGAGTAATGTAACACAAGATTAATTTTAAGAGTTGCTTATAACAGCAGATGGAATATCTAACCACAGAGTCCTGTTGGCAAATGAAAGTGTTATTGCGATTTAAAAAAATATTTTTTTTTCCAACAAATTAATTTTGTGTAAATTTATAAATCATAGGTATATCTATATTTATTACAAAGAAATTATTTGTTCCCTTCTTACTTTCCTTGCAATCCAAAAGGTTAGATAATGTTCAGAATTGCGCTGCTGTCGAGTGATATATAAACAATTTTCCGGACTAACCAGAATTTCACAAACATTTCTTAAAATCGTAACCGTCACAAAACATCGGACATAGCTCGGACACGTCCGATCCGGGGGCTGCGGAAGGGAAGTCACGTGGCACGAGTAGGCGCCGCCTCTTCCGGGCACACGCCGCACTCACTACGCAAGGATTTACGATGCTATACACAATTACACATGATTAATGATGGGATAGGCATCATTACAATAATTATACGGGAGTTACATTTTAATTAGGATTTTCGTAATTACATATTCACAGGAAATATTAGAAATATGAGTTGTCTAGTGGTCGCAAGCGTGACTGCTGAGCATGAGTCCTGGGTTCGATACCCAGTTTGCCCAAAGTGTTCTTAGGTTTTTCCATCAGGCATTTTTCAGTAGCACGAGTCTGTATTTGTGCCCGGTTGATGGCAATAGGCTCGCCTATTACATGGGACTTAAACATAACTAGCAAAAGGTGTGTGTAGTATAGTACACCTCTGCCTTAACCTTTTGGGATTACAGGCGTGATGTTATGGTATGTATGAGTTATGTAGGTAAATATCTTTAATCCCGAGTTCCATTTACCAAGTTACTGAATTCAAAACAGAAATAAGTCCGAATTCTGCAACGTCAATATGCTACAATTCGTAATTGCTACTCACTCTACTGCTACGTGCCACGTGCTGTACCTACCTATTAATAACTTAAATAATTCCTTCTGGGACAGTTGTTAATCACAACTAATATTTTGCAAACTCCATTATGTACTCATTTTATATATACCAATTAGGTATAGATTCGACCACGGAAATTATAACAAAATAAGGAATGTGTTTGGTTTCAATGAAAACAAAACACTTTGTAGTAGGCTCCTTATTAAAGCTCTATACTTATCTAATACATAATGATTTGTTAGTTAGAAATAACCACGCAAAGCGACTGGTTGACTTGTTAGGCAATTTTGATCTGATGAATTAATTATTACAAATTGATCTCACTCTTCACAAATTCTCTGCTCATGTTCCTTAGCAACGACTTTGCTGTATTTGGTTTTTTTTATAATACGTCTATCAATCAAGATGAAATCCTCTTCAATCATCAAAATAATCAATCAACCACAGAATGACCACAAAACATTTTCGCACTCAATTCGATCCCGGATAGTCTTCACCATTTTTTGTATCAAATAGGTACATCACTTATCTAGAGTACAGTAAATCTGTTCATATGTCAGTAAAAACTATGGTCAACACATGTTTTTAAAGATTTAGTATAATAAATAAACATAGTGAAGACGTGTTTTTGTGTGACCACAGTGTGTCCTGAGAGTGGTTGTGATTTTGTGAGCGTTGTGTAAGTGTTGTGTAAAGGTAAGTTATTTGTTAGCAAAACAAATGATAGGTTTGAGAACGCCGTGTCTCGGTAATGTGCCTACTATTTGGATGCCTATTACATGTTCTATTTCTTTTGTAGAAAGTGGCATCAGTTGGAGAGGCGGTATTGTGTGTTGCATAATGCATGAAATTACTCTGGAAGTATTTTTTCAACCGGCACTGAACACATTACTGTTAGTAAGTAGTTAAGTACTATTGCTACATAGTTAGTAATAACAATGCGAACAATCCTATCGATTTTAAGAGCTTCAAAAACCTAGAAAAATCAATAAGTGTGTTTCTTTAATTTTTTTTATCCTGGAATAACTTGCGGATGGAACTTGCAAGTTAAAAAGATTAAGCTCTTGTTGCCGAAATATAAAAAAAAACTGAACAAGGAAGTGGTTGGGGTGGACGTCATTTTTACGGAAGTCAACACAGACTTTCATTATTACATCCATTTTTGGATGGTCGACCTTTTTGATCGATAAGCTGAGAGTTAATTGTGAAATTATAGTCTGTTTACTGGTCATTTATTTTGGGATGCACTGTACCTTAAACGACCCCAACATACCTGGAAAAAGCACACTTCTTTATAATTGCTCTTGCATTATATATTGCTTCTTGAAAATTGCTTATTTCTTCTTAACATTTGCTCATAAGATGCTTTTTGTCGATATCTAAGGAAATCCCCAGCTGCTCATGTTAACAAAAAATCACGAGACTGAATGATATTTAAATGGCAGTTCCATTTACTTAAATCAATATTATGTTCTCAGTATTTGGCATAAGTACAATCTCTAAAACTTATTCAATATTTGTCAAAGTGACCAATAGTCTGGCAGTTGTGTCACACATTATGTATTAAAGAGTACACGAGTACTTTGACGAAGCGGCATACGACTTGTCTCAAAGTTAAGACAAAATAAATAAATCAGGAAATACTTGGAATTGTTTACTGTTAAATTCGTCTCTTCGGAATATTTTGATATTTCATTTGCATAGATTAATAACAAATAATGGTCAGTTCTCTGACGTCAACATGTTACCACTTAAAGTTAAAAATTGATAAATTTTAATTAAATCATAAAGTTCATTGATTTGTTATTAACGAGGATTTAATCGTTTAAGATTTAATTAATAGGTAAAGTTTGTGCAAGATTTTTTGTTTAAAAATGCCGTCTTTATCGCCTAAAACTTCACAGTAGATATATTTAAATATTTTATATCAAAATAAACTTAAATGTGTCAGAAAACATTGCCTTTCACCAGAGTACAGCTTGTAAGCATAGAATTTGTCACTTATGTGTGAATTTTCACAACTGTTACTGAATCTATGTTGATTTCTATCTACTTTATCGAAACTCGAAAGACATTTTAGATTCTTTTAAGAATACGAGTTAGAGAGTGCCTCTACGTAGCTGTTACTCGAAGTAGACATCAAATTAAAAATATAAAAGTAGTACTTTATTCAAAAATTCTGCCGATTTTAATAAAAATTAAGTCGAAAATACTTTTTCTGAACAGTAATGTTACTCTATTATGGAACCGTAAAAGAATTCATATAAGTTGAAATGAAATTATTATTTTTTATTTTGAAAAAACTACAATAAGACTAGCTTATACCCGCGGCTTTGCCCACGTGGCGGTCGAAACTTATCGCTCAGGGAGCTACCGGAATAAAAGTATCCTATAACCTAACCCAACTGTGTGTATTTCATTAAAATCCATAAAGTGAAGAAGCTAACAGACAGGCAGACAAACCGACACACAAACATAGTATCTTTCGTATTTAATAATATAACTTGTAGGGATTTAAACTGGCTCTAATCAAATTATGTTATTTTCGAATCTATAAAATGATTAGTCATCTTTTGACATGCAAATTACTGAATACCTCAAAATTCGACTTGACAGCTAAACAGCTTTTTGATTTACATCCAAAAAACTTGAACTCCATGTTGTGGACTTGAATTTAATATTCATTAGTGTCAATAAACTGTACCAGGTAATATTATAATGGTGTATGTGTGAGTCTAGACACCACGATCAGTTTTTATTTTCTGCATGAAAAACCTTTGGAAAATTCGTAAAATCGTCCTGCAAACGAGCCTCCTCTTTCGAAACATGTGGAATTTTCCGAATTCCTATTCTTTTACTTAGTTTTTCTTTAGTATAAATAATACTCTTACGGTGTTACTTACTTATAAAAATGAGTTACAGATAATACGCCTAAGTTTCAGTAAAACTAGGTTCACTCCAAAATATGCTTACCTGTAACAAAAAAAAAAAAATTTGAAAATGATATTTTTTAATATGTATTGTATAACGGGCTGGTGTCCGCAACCCCAAGTCTAAGCGCGTATTTTGCGTGCGGTTTTTCAATATGAATAACATATGAATAATATCGTATGTAGGTATGCACACGAATATCAGTGGTTAATATGTATTATTTAGGTACATTTCAGTTACATAAACATGTCATATCGGCTACAAATAAGTATTACCTTTTAAATCGACTTTGCATTTCGTTAATGCAAAAAAAAGCAAAAGGCAAAGCAAGCAAGGCAGTTTAAAGCAGCAGGTTAATGTAGCTGCGGCAACTGCTGAGAGCTGATAGGTATTCCAATAGCACAAGAAAAGGCAACCGATTCTGGACTACCTACAAGAAATTCGCGAAATACTTGCAGGTTTTATTTATATTAATTTATTTCAGGTTTACTTTGGTCTAAAGCTTGAGTTGAACATAAGGTTTTTCTCAGTAACAGTCCGGTATTTATATTTGTGCCTGGTTATTATACGGTCAGCGCGGCTGCATAACCCTTCGGGGATTATCGGCGTGATGTAATGTTATGAAATTATATTTTTCGAACGCTGAAATATCGACACTGTACCGTCAGTACTCAGACCACCCAAGTGATTGCAATCTGCACCAGATGCTCTGAATTTGGCCGCAATTCAACCGGGTATGACTACAGACAACACATGTATTATCGGTGTGTCTGTGTATGACCCATCCAAGGTCTCCATACGTCGGGCAATGTTTATGGGATATAAATGTGGATGTTCGGTGAATCATGGGAGTGTTTGTTTGTAATTGCGATGATATAATAGTAGTAACGTCTATTTCTGTAGTCTTTTCCGGCGAGTCATTCGGGCGAAGCTGGGTTACTTGTATCACCTGGCTACATTCGAGAGGGTGCTAGAGTAGCTATAGATTCCGATGAAAAATTAAAAGTTCGTCGAAATCCGTGTTGCAAAAGAAACAACAGTGATTCAGTGTTGCCTGCTTGCATGTGTATGCGTATTTCACGTTACTTTATTTGCAACTCCAATGTAATTTACGATTAAAATGAAACGTAATAAACGAAATTTGTGTTCTGCTGAACTGACTATTTATCACGGCATGGGAACTAATTGCTGTTAATGTAAATTATCTTTAGTTCTAATAAATAATGAACGATTCAAGATAACAGCTAAATCATACTGCCCCACATAAATTAACATATCTATTATTTATTTTATGTACTTTATTTTATAAAATACTTGATTCTTACGTCCTCTCATTATGCGGATAATGCCGAGGTTAGCAAATTGATTGTTCCACATCATAAAGCGCGATCTATTGTGTTATACATGTAGTGGCATTACAGTGTCCCCGCTTTTTATTAAGTTACAAGCTTCTTGAGGTGAACGTGGCTTAGAAATCGGAGCGCGATTCATTTTATCACTTGCCAGGAGAAATCAGGCTGCGTGTAATAAGGTCATTTATACGGTACGGTAAGGATTTTATTTATTTGTATGATCGCACTCACAGGCAAATAAATACCTTATCATTAACACTAGAAACGGGATATTTACAATGTTTACTGTAATATCGGGAACTCAAACAAATCAGTAAACACGGTAAATATCCCGTTTCTAGTGTTAATGATAATGTTAGTGACCATGATGGTCTAAAATCTTAAATAAATACCTACTGGACTCCAACCCACAATCGCCACCCGGTAGCCAACTTATCCCCGCCTTTCTCAACATCACAGTCTAACTGGATGCAGCATACAGCGCAAAACTCCGGTGTTCACGAAATCGAAATGCAGTAGGTTTTTAATCATCATCCGAACGGCACTAGTATTGGTGACTGTACTCACACTTCACGCTACACAATATTGTTGGCTAATCTCATCTTCATCCCGAATTATCCTATACCATAATTATGAAGATGGACCACCTAACCATGGCGGCAAGCAATTCATGTTTGGCTCTGCTTATTTTATTATATTACAACATTAGTTTTAGTATATGCGAAACCTGAAACACGTGTCTAGTGTTTTTATGTAAAGATTCTATGTACAAAATTTCAAAACTGTGTCATGAAAAATCAAAAAGTTATAAGCTTGTTCTGTTACCTGGTTGTCCACACAAAAACGTCATCACCATTCGGCGCAGCCACACGCGCGCCTCCAGCATCGTTTTGAGCTCATTGATAATAATTTGGCAGTAGGTACATAAATGATTGCGATAGGTACTTAGTGTCGCTCGGTTTCCAACTTGTAACCTTTTTTAAATATTTTTGGAACAAAATATAACTTGGTTTAAAAATAATTGGATTCGATTCAGTTACTTATTCTGAACAAACTATACTCAGGTTTCGCATATACTAAAAATAATGTTGTAAAATAGTCTAGTAATTCCGAGCACGTTTATCCGGAATGTCGACACTGTACATCGCATAAAAAGACTTAATTAAATTACTGAAAAAAATGATATCTCATTATTTTTATACTCTGGCGTATTTTTCTTGAAGCGTCTTCATAATAATTATTATATTGTGACCTAGATAGGCATACAAAGTTGTACCTATACAATACATATGTGGTGTCGAAACCATGTGGCTGACGCACTAATTAAATACTCATTACACCTTACTGACATTATATCCGCACGTAGGCAAATACTGTAAAATATTACAAATTAACAATAATAACATGATTTTACAACTCAGCAATTTTATAGATTTTTTTTTTTTTTTTCCGGATGGAAAATCATCAAATGACCCCCCCCTCTCTGGGCGGAGCGGAAGGGAGTGTCAGACTTGTACTGACTAAAACCCATCCATGTTCCTTCTTTGCCCTTTGTGTTCCAGGGCCACGGTATCTCTTTCGAACAGTCCCGCAGCCCTGGCAGTATTACAAACACAAAACTATAAAAATTGTGTTGTAAAATGGTAGGAATGGCGTTTGGTAAAAAGTAGAGGATTTGCTAAAGATCACCTGAACGCAGCAAATAACTGCATTGTATCGCGTACCGTATCAGAGAAGAACGCTGTAATAAATCTGTAGCGGCCGCATACTAGCCCTTGTACAAGTTACGAGGTACTTGCAACTGAGTACACTGCATTAGATCGTAAGAGCTGGTTCAGACTATGGGAAGACGCGCGATACCTTTCATGCGATTGACATCAGTAGTTCTTGGGTACTTCTCGTCTGTTTGATGCCTCGTTTCTTCTTAGTACAGAATTAAGTAACCGGAGCTTGCGATAGAAAATTCATATTATTAGATCATAGACTAGCGCTTACGGTGATGGTAATGAGTTTTTCATCTGCTGATGTAATACTCTCGCACAGCATACATTTCTCTTCTCGTCGTTCCTGGTATCTGGGCCGGTTTGTCTAATCATTATGCTTGCCTGAGCACCTCAACATTCTACACACGTATTCACGCCCATGTTTTGATTTCGCAGTCGCGTGACCGAACGCATTGGCGCCTAGTACTTAGACGACTTTACACGCCCAAGACCGTGACGCTTGTCTGGACAAGACCTAAGCTCTGCCGGTGTAGTAGCTCGCAAAAGTAGGGCGATGGCCAGTTAACTCCCTCTACAAGCAGGATATTGGCAGTTGATGCCATCGGTGTGATGTCAGACTGATCAACGATCGCATTCTATCATAGAAAGCAGTTATTTACAGAAGTTACTGTCCGCAATGCGATTTAAGTTTAGCACTTCAAGCCATTATTGTAAAAATGTATGTATTTATTATACGTAGATATCCAATGATGATCATTAATTCATTATTTAACACTAATAGCCATTCTAATGTACTTCTCATTAAAGCGTTTACAGAGCCTGTTTCCAGAAGTTTCAATCAATTAAGGTTAACAGGCCGAAAACTGACCTGATGAAAACTGGCGGCACGCGTCAGTGGACTGATCGCTATCAACGATTGATAACGGTGACAGAAAATTGAAAACATATTTGGCTTGAAAAAAGCTACCGAAAAGTTTATATCGATTATGTTGAAAATCGTAGATATTCAAAACGTTTTGAAAGTTTTTGTCACGTGGCTAGCCTACCTGCATCACGAGGCATTGGTGCAAACTGTCATGACTAAACAAAATGTACATAAGGAATTGGCGCCTAAACCTTCGAATACTTAATAGGACTCGGCTCTATATCACAATGTAGAGCCGTTTTGTACGAGTACGTAGAGCAAAGATAGAGCACATTAGTCTTGTGCTCTATCTGTTTCGGCTGTTCGGAATTCCAATATTTGAGTATTGTTATGTATTTACGTTACCTAGGTAGGTACTATTACGATTATGTTTGTGCAATAGAGTCGCTAATGTGTTTCTTTGTTAATATATTTTTTCATAAATCATTTCGCCATTAGTCTTAACCTTATAATAGTTCGTTAAAAAGTTGACAGGAACATCTTGTATGCAAATGTTGTTGTTGTTGTTTATAAGGTAGGTAAGGTAAACCGGCGCAAAGTGAACAAATCGTTTAATATTTACAAAATGACACCCACATCAAATCACTAACGCATTCCAAAAAATAAATGACTAATTATATTAAAGTGGCTTCAGTAACGTCAATGTCCTAGGTATTGGCACCTGATTAACAATTTTGAATGTTGAATGTGGTTGGAATAGGTATTGTGTTAGTAAATAACCTAACCAAGTGTCAGAAGGTAACACTGTCTTAAAAGGTGTTTAGTGGCAAAATGATTGTAAATCAAGACAAAGCAGTTACTTCATTAGTCAATTAATGACGAACTTGAAAAAGATAAGTACAATTTAGCAATACGATAAGCTTTCTCAAATATTTGCAAATACACAGATATTTTTACCAAATTCGATTTTGGCATTTTCGTCGATGACTTTGATATATATATATACTAATCGAGATGCAACGTTTACTACTAACACACAATCAAGACAGGTCATCGAACTGAAGCTGTAACATGACCTTGAGCTCACCGTCACCCGTGTTTGGACCCTAAGTTTAGACACAGGTATTCAAAGTTCGTTTACGTTTTTTATGCTCCCGAATACAATATTTTTTGGGTCCAAATTGTGAAAAAAATATGGTTGTGAAAAAAATATGGTATTAGGTTTTGCATAAAAAAGGACCCTTCGAAGTTCAACCCACAACCGATCCTAAAAAGAGCTATAGAACGAATAATTTAATCACACGAAGGTTTAATAACAACAACAGTCGATATGATGCTTTAAGTAATAGAATCGAAAGTCATTTGTTGAAATCAGCACTTTTTGAATGTCAAGAAAAAATAAGTCAGCCCTTCAAAACGCCCACCCATTACCACTTCCTAGTACATTTGCTGAGCAAATGTTTCAGTTCTAGTTTCTACTACCCCTAATGACCCGAACACTGACCACTGACGTCAGCAACCCACCTGCGGTCGACAGCTCTACGAGCAACACTATAGGTATTGGCAACTGTTACCCGATCCCAGATCATGCCATAGATACTTGACATTCATTGCATCAAGTCAAAGATGTTGGAAATGGAAAGAAGTCGTTGCAAGCGACAGGTGACTTGGCTAATATATTGGATGAGGAATGCTGATTAAGAGAGAACTAGGTATTTTAAACGAAGTTTACAATAACATAATTGGTGCTACAGTGACACCCGACGAACAGCCAATAGTCATATTATTTTTCTTATTCTTTTCTGCAAATGTTGATGAAAATAAAGTTAACATATACAGAGTGTGTTCTACAGAGTGGTATGTTTATATTCTTGGCAAAGTTGAAACAATCAGGTGGACACAAGTACGTGTACGGTGTACTGAATGAGGGGAAGGTTATCTGAACGCTTTGGCATCTGTCGGACGATTTGCGGAATAAATGATGGAAAGCTGTTGGCATCAACTTTGTGGGATGCTAAAGCAAAGTAGGACTACTATCGGCAACGATGAAGTAAATACAGAAATAAAAGGATAGGAATAATCAGACAACTTGTGATCGATTTGGATTCGCACAAAAGCTTAGCAATTTATTCTAACCTATAATACACAATTCCCCTTATGACTGTAATTTTCAAGAAGAGCGGTATCTACATCAGACATTGCAATGTTCATACTACACTACTAGTTTTAAAAAATTATCCACTCCCGAGTAAAATTTAATATTCAGTAAACAATTAAAATTTAACATAATTTAATGCTACTAATATAACACTCGAATCTGATCGCTGTTCGGTCGATTAAGCGGCGCACAGTGGGCGGAGCTCTTGGCCGTAAACGTAACGGGTTCGAGGCCGGCTTATGCACACCTACCTATTATATCACAGCTAACTATTATTACTTTTTTTTTAGTAAACTTGTATATCCCACTGCTGGGCAAAGGCCTCCCCTTATCCCTCGGCAGCGCCGTACATCCTCCTTAGGTACCCACTATTATTACTACAGTTGCTAAACCTATTCTCGATCAACTTCGACTGCGAAATGATGTAACGAATATTATAAAAACCAAAGATTTATGATACTTATTCGTGCATTGATGGGCCCTTATTTAATGAAGAATAGTGTGCGAATGATAAGCACAATAACGTTGACTTATGATAAGCTATGGGACGTGCCATTGAAACGATCGAAGAAAAAGATAAAAGTCTTAGCCACCAGACATACAAGTTAATCTTCTTCTTCTAACTATATATATAAAATGGCAAACTGACTGACTGACTGACTGGGTGATATATATTTACACACAGCCCAAACCGCTGGTCCTAGAGACATGAAACTTGGAGGATGTGTTCTTTGTGAAGAGTAAGTATCCACTCATCATCTGCCTAGCCTTTTCCCAACTATATTGGGGTCGGCTTCCAGTCTAACCGGATGCAGCTGAATACCAGTATTTTACATGGAGCGACTGCCTATCTGACCTCCACAACCCAGTTAGTACTGGGTAATACGATACCCCTTGGTAAGACTGGTTGTCAGACTTTTTGGGCCACTGACTACCTGTAACGACTGTCAAAGATCTACAGATGACAGCCGGGACCAACGGCTTAACGTGCTTTCCGAGGCACGGAGGAAACTCGGTATGTAATGGGCGGTCACCCATCCACAGACCAACCTAGGCAAGCACGGCTTAACCTAAAGATTGACCCGAGCGGCTGTTATTATTTAGCCACGAGCTCCTCCGAAGAGTAAGTATCCACTAAGAATGGATTTTTGAGAATTCTACCCCTAAAGGGGTAAAATAGGGGATGGAAATTTATATGAAAGTCCGTCAGTTTTGAAGTTAGGATCTTCAAATTTTGTGTTTAGGCTGAAAATTGAAAATTAATTTATACGCATCTCAGCGTTTTTGATAATTCTACCCCCTAGAAATTATTAATCTTTTTTATCTATGTAAAGTTTGTCAAGGTCAAATCAAGGTCACCACCATCCAGGGCAAACAGTTACTTAAATCTAATGGACAGCTCCAATAACTGCTGAACAATATTACCATATGCGTCCATTCAATGAATCTATTGTCTTTGCCATCAACGACATTGAGTCCATTAGAGAAACTAAATCTGCCATAAATTTGATGCATTGTGGCTTCTCCCGTGGCATGTTGATGTAAAAGCATTGTCATTGGAAAGTGTTGTTTGTGTTTTATAACAAGGATTTTAAAAGATTCCATGGTGTGTATAATATGCTGGAGATAAATGACGAAAATATATTAATAAATAATTGGTATCACTAAGATAAGTTATGGATTAGTAAATGACAGATTTAGGTTATAAAATAAGTTTATATAAGATACTCTAACTACTTAAATACGTACTTATTACTTTTTCAAAATCATTGGAGTAGTTCTGTTCAACTTGAGTTACTACAAAGATAGCAACAAATACAGAAATGTTAATATTAACGTTATTACCGTAATTTAATAACAATAAATTAAAGATAAATCATTCAACAGATAACTTAAAATAATTGAAAGCTTTTGAAGACAATAATTAAATTATAATACTGATTGAAGCCAGAAAAAACTCAAACAAGTTTATTTTAATTTGGCAGCTGTCATTAAAGATTCATCACAAGACAAGTCTTTGTTTTTTGACACAGCAACATTTAGTTCAATCAATAACCTAAGAGGTAAACATTTAACATTTTTTTTCTACCGCAGACATGGAGGTCCGCGCTCTTTTTTAACTTATATCATTGTGTGCTTGTTTTGTTTGTTTGCACTCGAGTACAGTAGATCATCGGTCGCAACAGGGTGTTTTAACTACGTCATGCGTCATAATACTGAATAATCTTTTTATTTTAAAATTAGTAAAATCTCATAAATACCTATTTTTTTATGAATGTTTAGTATTCATTGGATACATGAAGTGGGCTGCCGTTGTAAGACGACTAAAAAGTCACGGTGTATAATTGAGGTGCACTTTCTTTACATTTGTCTTACATTGCTTCTGATTTGTTAATTCTTGGTACACTAATACCACACGTGTTTAATATCGCCTTGAAAGCATTTTATCAATATGTACCAGTAAAATGAGGTCAACTAGCAATTGCTTCATGTCAGACAAAAGTTTTGCCATATTAATGAACTGACGATTGATGATCAAACGCCGATTTAAAATGACAAATTATTTATGAAAGATATCCTTGCTCTTCACTATCATTCTATGTTCCGACACTGGAATCCAAAGCCGCAAGGACACACACTCTGTGGACCAGGAAGCCTTTCCCCAACAGGTATCACATCTCTGTGGCACCACGGAATGCAACGACTCTTTCAAGTTCGTCCACTTTCACTCATTGGGCGCTGTTTAAAGTGAACAGACAAAATTATCGACATGTCTGCCGACGAAAAGGGCATCTCTTATTAAGATTAATTATTCCTGCAATCGCTTCCTTGTTTCATTGGTTTTCGTGTGTCCTTTCCTTGTGGAGGAATTCCAAGTGGACTGTAAGGATTGCAAATAAATTAAAAAAATAAGTAAATCGAATATTTAAGATTGGTGACATCATCTCGGCGAGCACTATATCTGTTGCATGTTCCGATAGATAGACAAGTCTGATCGGTTTTACGAATCCAGTTTCAAATGCCGTATCTCAAATTAACGATAGCTTAAGAGCTTCTAGAACCAATTGATGAAAAAAGACGATTTAAAACGTAGACACATCGACCGGACCTATAAACACACACCTAATAGAACAGATAATATTTTAGCTAAGCCATAAGGAAACAGCATCATAATAATTTAACGAAGGTCACAAAGTCAATTCATAATACTTTCATAATTGCCAAACATTTCGTGCTAAGTTTTTTGCCGAAAACAGTTTCAAAATGATATCCTAATAGTATTTTTAGAAACAGAAATAAAGACTTAATAGTAGTTTTTCTAATTTCGAAACTCAAAACAAACCTACAGTTTTTGCTAATGTTTGGTTTGAGTACAAAAACCAACTCGAAGAACGTGAAAATATTCTTGAAACAACTTAGCTAGAAACAATGACATTCTTTTAGGAAACTTGCTCTTTTAGCATTTGCTACTGTTTTGTTTCTGCTACTTACAACAACTGTAACCGGTGCATTGAACGACCTAAGACTAATTGCGTAATTATACTTAATAATGAGTGACTCTTGATGAATGACATTCACGAAATACATTCAAATCAGTAGAGATGAACTGTATGAAGCCACACATACTACAGAATGCCCGATGCAACGCGATGCCCTAAAAGTCACCGAGTAGTCACTTTACATGAGTCATGACGTAGGAGTGTGCAGAGTCAACACAGACCCTTAACGTCCAGACTATGACGTCACAGAGACACCAGTAATCTTCAGACCGATAAGTAGTTTAAACTTTAAAGGATACCATAATGGCTTTAGAACTAATCCTAACACAAGATTACGCTAAATTGTAGCTGCATCGTGAGTAATCTTAGGCGTTGACGTAAAACTCTCATTATAAGCTCTTCATATAGAAACTGAGATAACAGGCTAATTACTTAGTTAATTCACTGTTTGACTCCCAAAATATTGACTTACAATATTGGACTTCGGCCAAAGAATTTCCAGGATTTTTTGCGTCACAGCTTCAGTCATATGAAAAACATTCGAGTGCAAAAAGTCAATTGCTAGGTTGGTATTCTCTATTATGATAGCTTCAGAATTGCCATGAAATACGACATAATTATAGACAAAGGTTAAAACTTAAAACATGAACTTAATTATTGTCAAAAAAATCGCCATCAGGAATCCCAACATGTAAGTAATAAATCAAGCTTTTTAGATGACAAGCAAACAGAAGGCTAGTATTAAGATGATGATAGGTTACGGCAAATTGTAAAACTGCTGTAATTATTGAAACGTGCCACATTTGCCATAGAAAAACAGCTTCTTAATTGACAGTTGTAGTCTTAATTACTTCTTTCCACTGTTAATGTTAACCTGAAGAATACCGTCGCAAACACATAAAAAAATAGTTTTCTACAAAAAAAGAATAATACTACATGGTCTACAAATCAAAATTCATGTAATAAAATTCAATAACAGCTGTATCTACACGAAATATTTGAAGCTCAAACCGTGACTATATCGTTGTACCTTTAAAATGTTGAAACGAGACGCAGGCATCCCAAAATAAAATAATGTATGTTTAACGTTTTAATGAAACTTATTTTAAGAAAAAGAGACGAGCTTCTTCTGAAACAAAGAGTGCAGTAAGCCCTCTTATTGTAATGTATGAGTAAACACGTAAGACAATGGGTGAACATTTGTTGTATCATTTGTAAATTTGTCATTGTGACCGTCATTATCGTCGCACGCATCATTCTCATGTCATGTTTTTTGTACCAAAAGAATTATTTCATCATTACCCAAATGATCATCAACGTTCAGGACTTTGCTCTTTTCATCATTATTTTGAACTCACCTGATATCCTATTTTGTTTTTAGAATATAAAGAAGTATATATATGTAGTTGAATTCTTTTAATAATATTATGTTTGAACCGTAGAAAATTCTATGCAATGACCATTTTTTGTTTGAAAATAGGTATAATTTATGTTATTATCATTACAACTATTCTTGGAACAAAAACGAAATTCATTTGTTTCTCTGTATTATCTTTATTCACGTACTAAGTACTATCAACCGAGACCAAGACTACCTCGTGGTGTGGAGGGGCCTCTAGGAATGAGATACGCTTTCAAATATACCAACATAATAAAATTACAGTTCATTGAAATGAATAAATAAACTGAAGGTAATATATAAATTGACACAAGTGAAGAGAGGCCTATACAGTACGTTTAATGGGGCCATGGATGACGGTGATGAATATATAATATCATGACGAACACGATATGAAGCCCAATTCATATAATGAAAGAACAGAATACAAAGAAGGACAGTCACAATTAAATACGAACAAGTGTGAGCTTATGCAAATAGATGGAAGTTACCAGATATCAGATAAAAAGAAAAGATCAATGAGACCAGATCCATCCAAAAATATTATCTTTATTCATTTATTGGTTGATCTGTGCTAGTTATTAAGTACTAACATGGGCTAAGTTTTATTGTTAACAACACAGTGGACCTATCTGTAGTCTGATAAATAAATAAATAACAATAATAGTATATTAGCAAGAAAGAGTGGAGAGAGGCCTTCCCCTAGGAATGGGACAGAACAGGCTAGGAAAAAAAAATTGCAAAGATATCGTGTACCACATAACAAGGTAATCCTTCAGATTATAGTGTTATCGAACGCAAACTAAATTACGATTGAGAAAGATAATGTACTTATCTCAAATAATTGGGTTTTTAGTTTCGTTAGATAGTGCTAATGTGCGTATTAGAATTACCTCAAAGTATTGTAAAAAATCATGGTAACATTTGCCTGGATGTAGCTAAATCAAATATATTAAGTTGAGACTCCTTTCAAGATATACATAGTCACTCATAGTATAATTTTCAACAGACTCAGTCCAAAGCAAATCATCTTTATCTGAGAGGTCGACAGGTAATTCTGGTAATGAATAAATTAATACTCCCTAAACTTTGTTCTTGTTTAAATTTCTATTGGGTTTCATCCTTGAAGGTATTAAATTATGAAATAGTTCAAATACTTCGCAGCAAAGGGCAGCCGTTTTAAACCTTTGTATTTCTACCCCTAACTTGGTTTTTGTTTCGGCCCAAATTCCTGATGAAGTTTTTCTTTTGCTTGTGTTTACTTGTTTGTTTATACAACTGCGGCCTATAACTGATATAAAAAGAAAAACATAATTATGGTGGTCTACCATTTTCATAGTTATAGAACTTTTCTAAATTATAAAGAAGCTGGATCCATAGGTTCCAAAATATTAAACACAGAATTAAATTAATTTAGAAACAATATTTGGACCATTTTTCCAAAATCACAGTTTTATTCGTAATTTATTCTATAGGCTTAGAAAATGTTCCAGATTCTTACTTAAGCACGACGCAGATCAAGTTTGGAGTATCAATTCCTATCTCAAGGTTTTCAAAATCTTCTGGATACTTGCTTTACCAATAGATTATTTCAACGATAAAAAAATTAAGTTAAGCCAATTAGCATGTGCATTCTATTCCTGTAGCGTTCAAAGCGTTTCTATTATTGTTGATATCTTCGCTATCACAGTTATCACACTCGTGTTTTCTGACCCGGTGCGTTGCCCTGTCGCGAGCGACTATTATCAACGTGCCCTTTGAAAGGTGAGCCAGTTCAACATACCCCACTTAATTACACTTCTACAACACGTACGTGACAGTTTCATTCGAAAAACGTGTTTTTTCAAAACCTTTTTGAGAGCCTTAACTTATTGTTCAACTTAAGAAAAGGTTGACGAGACAGGGTGCTTTAATTTATTATTTTCTTTGCAAAAATGTTGTCGGTGTCTGAGATAAAAAGGTATTTCGCATCTTGAAAAAAAAGGAGTTGTTGAACAACAATAGTTAGACAAATGTCAGAGAATAGGATGGACTGGGGATTTCTATTTTGTTTATGATCTGGATAAATATTTTTAATTTAACTCGCTACCTTAACTTGTCCACTGGCTAGTTCCAATTACAATTTATTGCTTATCTCAGCAACTCCTTTACAATCTCCAGTCACGCGTTACATGCGAATCAATTTCGCACGTAACGCGATGAGTTTTGATTCAAACCTGCGATTGATTGGATGATATCGCGTGAACTCTGCGACTATCACGTGTGTAAATGCTGTTATATCTTATAACGTATGGGCTCCTGGTACATCGGCTGTGACTGCTGTGCGTTACATCATGAATGTGTAACAAGTGTGAGTGCTGTTGTTAGCTAACCTAGGATTAAAGTGCGGATAGCGGCTTGTCGCATGTTTGAAATACAAATACAGGAGATTTAGTTTGATGACCTAACGTTCAGGTATTATAAAGTCCCGTAAGATGTTGATGAGTTTGATATACCACAAACCGTAGCAACACATATGTACACTTTAAGCAATTTTGTTGAAATGAGATGAACAAAGAATAAATTAGCGCTATTTGTAACTAGTAAGTACTACATTAACATTATCAGCGACTGATTACCGAAAAGGTAATAATAGCAAGTAATGAGAAGCACTTATACAAAGTACCAATTCATATGACAATCATGATGATTCGTCATTTGCTGAAAGGGAAACATTTGGGCTTAGTGATCCGACAAGTGCTTTAGCGACTCATTAGCTTTTATTTGCTAAAGATCTGTTTTATGATAAAACATGATCAAATCGACCTTGAAATTATACATTTATTAAATTTTATCAGTAACAGTGTCACGAATAGCATCTCCTTTATTTTCTATAGCAGTTACATCTTCATCAACAGTAATAGGATTAACGTCATCACCAAGTTCATTCTTTCACACGTCACAAATGCACACCCGACATGAAGTTTGCAAATAAACAAAACCAGTGTCATCCTTCGCGCGTATTAACTTGTTACCACTGTACTTGTGTTTACGATGGCACGTTGTTTTTCAATAGTTTGATTTGAAAGAAGGCGCTCTATTGCAATGTTCTCAGTAAATAAATAAGCGTAAGTGCCACATTTCAATATCGACAATTCCTTTGAAGTGGAAACGTGTCTAGTCGTAGGTACGAGGAATTTAAATTGAATTTTTATTTAATGTTTTTACTAACCGGTATAATTATATTGAGTTTCACTGATAGATTATTTATAATTCCTTATCATATCTGTTCTTGCAACAGTTCTGTAACTATTCTATAAGAAGCTCTTTGATTACCGTGGGAAAATTGATAAGATTATTATACCACTCAAGACTACCTAGGTACTATAAATAAACGCTTCATGTAATTATCACACTCTAATTGAATAGTACCTAAATATGACATAAGGTAGACCCTATTTCCTCTTCAAGAAAAAGTCAAAGTTACGAAGCATTCTCTCAGTGATCGTATCTTGTAGATGGGCCAGCAGCAAATATTAAGGTACGTATCTGGCATTAAAAACGTGTCGATATGTAGATGTCAGACTTGTTTGGGTACATTTAGTATAACTAGTTTATCCTGTTCCAACTAGGCATGCTTTCTGCAATTAAAAAAAAACCTTATACTAAAACGGTAGAGTACGTTTTCGAATACATCAATCTGTGTTTCTGATTTTAAATTTATAGAAGGCAAGGTGAAGGAAATCACAAACCAGAATAGATTTAGTATTGATATTTATTTGTTCGACTATTTTGTTCACTGAATCTGTTTGTTTATGTTCTCTGTACAATTACTGGGAAATTTTCTATTTGATTTTATCAATTCACTCTTCCGTATGTTCGTCCATTCTATTCCATTTTATCTTAGTACGAACTTGTATATTATTGACACCATAAAGGTTGCCGATTTTAAGAACAAAGCATGTTTTCCCACATTTAAATTCTACTAAACGAAATGTAAGACGTTGCGAGGCAATGTGAATAATAATAATTAATTATAATAATCCTGGGAATGCACTTATATACGGAAAATGAATGTTTATTCTTATCACTTATGCAAATAATATCATTGTGTGAGAAATCAACTTATTTCATTGGAACACACCAAGAAAACACTTTAACAAAAAAATGTTTGATTATTCTTAGACTAATGCCTAAAACACTTAGTTTTATTCAAATTATAATAGGATTGTACAACAATAACATGAAACAAAATGTTAATTTCACAGTTTTTCCATATTTTTTCCGAACAATGCAAACCAGTTTTTTCTGAACGCGTTGAGAAAATAATCACCTTACTTTATTTTGTGACGCGGACTTTGTTATTAAGTTTTTGTTCAAAATTAATAAACGCCATTTTCATCAATTATATTATTTATTATTGGGAAGTCATTAAATAACACGTGTCATTTTTTGTCTTAAATTACCAAATTGCTTATCCGTTTAAAAATCTTATTATGTTATATTTTTTGTTATTTAAATTAATGACAATTAAATTGAGAATGATATTAATAAAAATAGGTTTACAACAACTAAATTATCTTACTATTGTCGTAGAAAAACGTGGAAAAACAATATTAAAATGTTGTAAAAGAAAACTGAAAATAATTATTGAAAGTTCAGCGAAATCCCTTGACATCTATCCACCTGAACCCTTCGGGGTATGCAAGCACGATATTATGTTTAGTTTATTACTTAAATTTTATCACTTCATCTTGTTTTTTTGTAATCAATTAGTTGATCCCAAATGTAACAAAAAAAAAAAAAAAAGTATTTTATTACCTTAAATAATTGTACAAGAAACACTTATCTAAGCACTATGCAGTGTTACAGCTAGGGAAAAGAGTGGTTTCGATGGGCTCTGGCACCCAATGTAAGATTTATTTTTTATTTATTTAATTTATTTTGGATAGATGTCAAGGGATTTCGCTGAACTTTCAATAAAAACATCAACTTCGTACATTAGGGGGAAAATATCAGTTTTCTTTTGTTGTTTTTATTATCCACCTGTACAGGTAATAATGATCTTCAATAAAGATTTTATGATCAAGGAAGTTATCTATGTGTTTGCCCTCCGTGTCCTTGAGCGCTCAAGGGCAGAGCTGGTCAGAGGTGTTATGTGTCTGTAGTTTTTTTAGCAACCTTTTCCTCAGAAGTGCTATGAATGCTTGTTACTTGGCAATAGAATTGAGTTCGGCAGTAGTATTATGTTTACGTTGCACAGGGTAAGAGTAAAAAACCATAGAAAAGATGAATGGATTGTGTACGAGAAGAGACGAAGAGAGTGAATGATAACGTGACTGCTGGCACGACGAAACTGCGAAGTAACGGGGGCTAGGGGCAGACGGAAGAACTCTTACTCTTAATAATGAATTCTTCGCAAGGTGATCTACTGTTCTATTATTTGAATGAAAACAATTTCACCTTGAAGCATACTTTCTACGCACTACATCAATATTTCGCAGCTTATCAGTTAATAAGCCGAGTACATGGATCTCTGCAGTCCGTAACATTGATTATGTATCGTGAACTGCGCAGGCACACAACGGCGTAAGTGCAAATTAGTTTGACCAAGTATTAATTATTATGTAACGGATAGTCGTATCGCTAGATTGCTGGATGTTAAAGATATTCTGTGAGGATTGGATTACTATTAATGATATCATGCTGTTAAGTTGTATTGAGAAGACCTGGAAGGAGGGGGGGAGGGGGGGTTAGGGACGCCTTTGCTTTGTACCCTTCTAATTATTATATTTTTGTGTTCGTTTGTAGGAGTGTTCTCATTCATCATATTTGTGTGGGCTAACATGTATTAGGATTGGTTATTCATCTGTGATACAAAGGTACAGTACACACCACACGGGCTGGGGACCCTACGTCTCACATTGCTTTAATCTATATTGCTTATCTAATTGTAATATTAAATAAATCTTCTGAAAACAATATTAATGAATATCTTAAGGTGAACGCAGACGTCGTAGAGCCGGCATCCATTATCTTATCTATTTGAACTTGCCACCCGAGCCACTAGCCACTTAATTGTTGCTGTGCACTCAACTAAAGTAATTACGGTACTTATGATTATGTTAACACTGTTACTCAGGCCCGATTCGCATCAATAAGTTCAATGATAAGAACATTTTTACACGATACCTACGATACGAACACAGATGATTTTTAAAATTGAAATCATTCAGGAAAAAGTCGGACACGAAAATACATCTACGTGTTATTATGAATCAATGAATTATTCAATAAATATTTTGTTAAATATATTTCCGATTCAGAATCTTACGAAACTATACGTGCAACGTAATTAATGTCAAAATGATTCGTGCTAGTGATACTAAATTGTAACACAGAAGGATACAGTGTTCTCGAAGAAGTTCGATCTATATTCTTAGTTCTAGATTGTTCTAGTGGGCGCCAGTTCTGCTGCTGAGCATGCGGTCCTAGGTCCTATTCCCATGGCGGGCAGTGTTGTTGGAATTTTTCATTATGAATTTCAGTAGTACTCAGTAGCTGCCTGGAGCGAAGTAATTTTTCGTGTCCGGTTGATGACAATAGGCTCTCCCTTATTACAAGGGACTAAAACCTTATTAAATGGTGAAATGTGGGTATGCTATAGGTACAGCTCTGCCTAACCCCTTCAGGGAAATACTGATGATGTTTTGTTATGTGAATCTCCGCAGTGCTGAGCCACACAACCACATTTAATTCCTATCACGAGTGCAGTAATCCTCAAACATAATTATTAGTAAGATAGTAAGCTTGTTTAAACTCGTACCAAGTCGTACTCGTACAATTATCGCGGGTAATGTTACTCGTATTTAACGCGAGATGGCGCGATTACTGCACACTGCGGCCCGGTGCTCAGTGCCCAGGCCAGTTTGCACAGATTGTATCTGAGCACTTATAAATCGTTGACAAGTAATGCCTTCTTGGTGTGGTTCACGATCGTGTGTTTGTTTATTTGTCAACAGGTTTTTTGGCGGCAACGCTTTAACACTTGGGTATCACCAAACTGTTTCGCATTTACCTGTTATATTTAGAGTATGCAGTCGTGTTATTTATATGGAGCTCCGATTAAATATTTATGAGTGTTTGCACAATCTCTACATGACGCACGTTCAGGAGTCAGGATGTCCAAAATTAGAAAGTCGGTCCCACTGTCAAACTTGCTGACTGTTCCATTATGAAATGAACTGTTCCGGTACAAAGCTCGGCCACGAGAGAAAACGATTAAAATATGCAAATATTCCATCCCTAAAGTTTAATCTAAACCCAACGATTACAGAACTTTTATGATCTCTACATTTGAGTGAATCGCGTGCCAAAGTTACTGAACATAAACGAGTTCGTAATCCTTCATTTGAGCGATTATTACATAAATACGTGCACAGTTGCCCACAGACAATGAACTATGCTAATTTAATTATAAATTATCCAGGTTACGAAACCGATTGCACTTGTGTACAATATTACGAAGCTCACATTTGCTGCGTGCACGAAAATAATTAAATCATCAATAATTACTTATTGCTATATATATATACATGTTGTTCGAAGTAGGTACTGATTCCAAATGTTTAAAGTATGTGGGATTTTCTGTTTGACCGATCTGTTTGATGATAAGTTAAGAACTACTAGTTGCGACGTTGTGGAATTTTCTTTTACAAAAGTAAACATGCATTATGTTTACTTTAGAGGCTGTGCGAGCGTTGACATTAACACATTCAAGATGAATGGGGAGAATGTTATGATGAATGAGATTGCATACAAGTATGGACCTTTGAACCAACTTAGAAGAAGAATCATCAGAATCATACACAATAATAACTCAATTTCCAAGAATAAATCAAAAATATCTAAACTAAACCAGACCAAGGTTTATATGTACTCAATAAAACAATAACATAATACTAGGAACAAAGTATCGATAAGGAAAAACTATATCCGTGTAATTTTAACAATTACAAACAGATTTAATTCATAGCCGCCATGTTTTTTCCTGCATTTTATCCACATTGTACAAACGTGCGAATAAGTTGTGTCACCTGTTGCGATATGTCTGCTTGCACTTATTGTTGCACTTGAGTGGCGCAGTGTACCAAATTGTACACGGTTACTAAAGTAGGCTATTGAATTGACACATTACAACCATGCAATATACTGAATATAGTGAATTACTGTTGTTAGAATATTACTGGTGTGTCAGAGCTCTATTTTTATTCAGGTTACAGTCACTTTAATAACTTTTTCGCTATTAAAAACCAAATTGCAAAATAGTCAAATAATAACACAAAATAAAATTAGTGATTTACTAATAAGTTAATAACTCAAGCATTGCTATACATATAAAAATTAAAATCAAAGTGGAATTAATTCCCTTACTGTCTTTTCCCCGCAAGTACAGGTAGGTACACCAGGCGCATTGACACAACAACCGTTTAATAGTCAACAGCTTGGCTCGAGTCCATGCTGCATTTCCGTGACGCATTTCATTAGCTCAACCATAAATACTACCATTATCAAACCCTTACAAAATACAGCATTCTAGTACTTCAATGTGTTTAGTATTTTCGAAATGTATACTACTAATCTGTAAATTTTATATCCTCTTTTGTTTATTGTCACTTGATGTTATGTACTACACACTTCTGCCAATCTCTTCAGAGAATTGAGGCGTGATGTTATGTCTTTTAAATAGGTATACGATTGAGTAGTTCAGGCACATACGTAGGTACCGCGAACAGAGAGAAATGTCGAATCAAACAATCATTTCTCCTCTATTCTAGAAATCGAACGTTAAAATCTTGAAGATTCCTTTCGTTTCTCATTGCAATGTTATCGTTAACATTCGTATTTGTCAACGACCGAATTAATTGCACATAGTCGGAATGCCGGAATATTTCACGCTTGTCCGCCGATTCTAATACAACGCAGTAATATTGTAGAACTATTGCATTTCATGTGAAAATTAAAGTTGAATTGAGAATTGAGTCATACTTAGAAGTCAGGTTAAATAAAGTAGTTCACAACCACCCAGTTATTTATAGATCTTTGACAGTCGTTACAGGTGGTCAGTGGCCCCACAGTCTGACAACCAGTCTTAGCGAGGGGTATCGTATTACCCAGTTCTAACTGGGTTGTGGACGTCAGATAGGCAGTCGCTCCATGTAAAATACTGATATTCAGCTGCATACGGTTAGACTGGAAGCCGACCCCAACATTGTTGGGAAAAGGCTAGGGAGATGAAGATGACGCTCTTTACCGTTACATTGACATTTCCATACAACTGTGAGTTATTCAAGTTCAGTGAACGTATTTAAAAAGTTTGCTGTCACTTTCAGAACAAACCAATATACGTGCCAAATCTCCTCGAATAACAAATTATTATGCAAGGAAACACGTAAACCAAACAGATTATAACAGAATTTGCATCACAAAGTATTTATAATCTGTGTCAGTCTTTTTTGCTTGGAATGCAGTAATGCGCGTGCGTCTATTTATTATAAGAACCTTGTTTTTCTATTCACATAGGAATGTGTTTTCTGATTATAAGAAAAACATGTGTTGTCATGGTAAATAAGTAAGGTAGACACTTATTGGCTAAAAAAAACAAAAAGCTTAAAAACTTAAAATGGTAAAACATTATAATAAGCAATTTTGTTTTATTAAATTTACTACAACAAAACTTAAATAAATAAGAGAGGA
Organism: Noctua janthe; assembly: GCA_910589295.1. NCBI lineage: Eukaryota > Metazoa > Arthropoda > Insecta > Lepidoptera > Noctuidae > Noctua > Noctua janthe. The sequence goes on along the minus strand of OU342556.1, from coordinate 623,483 downwards.
CCTGCACTTAATTTTCCTTTACAAAACAAGTCATTAATGCATTTAGTGGTGTATAAAAGAATTATTTTCAAAATTTATCCTTATCAAACCCAAATAATAAGGAAAAAATAAGTTGTAACACATAAAACACACGAATTTAATACTTTGTGTGTGACATTTGGTACCTTTTTTTTCGAATTATTGCAATATCATATATATTTACAACAACCACAAAACTAAGTTCAAGCATAAACACAGCTAAGCTGCACACACAATGATAAAGTCGCGAAATTTGTCGAATCTCTCATACAAGAACTCCACGACAACTGCGACACATGTCACGTTAAGCGTGCATTAGGGCTCAAGTTTTTACGAGCCCATTGTTGCACTGTTTTAGAGAAACAAAGCCAGCTTGAAGGGAGGACTTAAGGAAACAATGGGAAATGTTTAATAACCGAAGGACATTAAAATTGTACCGAGTCCTTAAATGACCCATGCATGTGGGTAAAGTGGCATTCGTCAAGTTTTTGCAGATATTTTATGTCTGTCATTGTTTGCAATGCTTAACTTAACCAATATCCACCATTAGCCACGTTATAAGCTTAATCCCCTACTCGTAAAGAAACAAGACATGAACACATAGACCAGCTTGATCCATTAATCACATTCAACATTTAGTGCTTGACATATTTTAAAATATCTATCCATTTAATTGTCAGTGGTTTGAAGTTGACAGAGATAGAATACTAGTTTATTTAAATAAGCTTATTCTTTAGATACGCATTTAATTATTTGTAGTGCAAACGGACCTTAGTTCAGGTTTCCTCGCGAAGGTTTCTTTCAATCCATATATTGCGAGCCATTTTTGCCAAAAAAGCTAAACATTTAAAAAATCGTTTTAGGATTGTACACACATCTGCTTTCGCACCAGCAACCTTGTGTGTTTCTACATCAAGTATCGTATGGCAACACACCACACTAGCAACTGAACTGTTCCGTCCTAAATCTCAGAGAGACCTCACAAATGCTCTACGATAGATATTCAAGGCACGTGCTATTTCAAAGCTGCATCACATTAGCGTTACCTCAGTGGCTGAGTCCAGTGTGTGGCGACCTTCAAGCAGTACTTTCTAGAGGCAGCCAGCCGTGACAGTGCGTACCAGAGGCCGTTTTACATGTGTAAGAAAATACGATGAAAATGTATTATAGTATGTGGAGCAGATATCTTGAGATAAAGTTTCTCTGGTTATTTGAACTGCAGTTTTGCATTTGCACACTGATTTTCAGCCAGTTTTGTTTAGGCGAGGCACTGAAGTATTCTTCAGAAAGGGCAGGACAGTCTATATTGTTACTTCTATTCTAGTAGTTGTCAGATCAGAGCATGAATGAACCCTGTTTTACTTTTGCTCACAGGCAGGGGACAATGTTGACACATTACAGGTGAACGCTGTTCACCAGCGTTCGCCACTAAAAATTAGTAGTTGGTTCTAGTTACACGTCAGAGAATTCACAAGATCCACAAACATTAAAAAGGATTCCTTGTTCATATTCACTGAACCGTAAAAGGAAGTTGTTCCAAAAGCGGAACGACCCATGCACCATGCATCCAAGTATAATAAAATAGGGAGTTATTTAAATGTAGTCAGTTTAACGGTTAGTGAACCAGTGAAGAACACTTGTTTATATTATGAGCAATAATTTTGAAAATGCGTAGCGATAATCGTTTACTCGATACTGCAATATAACCGTAATCGCTTATTGTAGGAAGTGTGCATTACACCACTTTATGAGTAGGTATGTAGTTGCCCAGAGAAGGCATTTTAATAGGCTGCTACTTTACAAGCCTATACTTAACACTGTTCTTGGTTATAATCTTGGTAGTTTATCGTTAACGCGTAAATATTTTGTACATTCACGCACTACAGCCAAAATGTGTAACCAAAGTGCATATAGATGCACACATATGTACATACATAGGTACATGCTCACAAACAAAAGAACAATTTTTAGAATACATAATTGCAGATGAAAGCTGCAGCAATGGAAAAAAAGTGAAATTCTTCCGGCCAGTACTGTCGGAGAGAAATAAAATAAAAGATGTTAGCTCGTGACGGTTGCACCTGTTGCGAAGTGGGTTACGATAACCGCTCGGTTATCAACGGTAACCGACTCGCTTGCATGCCAACATCGAGGCTACGTATCTCTTAGTTAGTTGTTGTATCACGGGATTAGGAATGTAGAGAACTTATTATAGGAGTTATTTAGTATTTATGTAGGTCTGTTCGCAGCAGTTACAATTCTGTCAGTTTTACAGTACTTTTACAGTACTACTTGTACCAAGTTATGAATAAATCCTTATACCTAATTCTAACAATGTCTACATCAAAGCTATGATTAAAAATTAAATAATTACTTAAAAATGAATCCTACTGCGAACTGATTACCAATCTGTTGTTACTTTGTTAGACTATCAATGTAACAATACTGCTTATAAATAAATACCTACACCAAATCAAGCTCACTCTGATTCATCTAATTTAATCACTCCATCATTCAATTCATTTGTTCTGCTGTATGAATGATCTGATCAGTACCTGTAGTAGGTACAAGCACACATATTGGAGTAACAATTATGACGTAATTAAATCGCGTTTAGCATATCAATTATGGTATGAATGCCAATCAGATTGCCCTATGTAATGTAGTGACACGTAGTTAACCAGTCACTTGTGTCAGATATACAGGGTTATTTGTAAAACACCAACAACCTCGCAGGAGTAGATTACTAACATCATAAACAACAACATTTGTTCTACGGCTTTTCCGAAAACAGCCAAAAAAAAACGACTTTTCATACAAAACTCGATCAGCTGTTCGGACATATGTATGGTGAGTTGAATTTTTTTTGTCCGTTTTCGGAAATGTCGTAGAACAAATGTTGTTGTTTATGATGTTAGTAATTTACTCCTGCGATGTTGTTGGTGTTTTACAAATAACCCTGTATAGTAGATAGTGGAGATATTCAGACAAAGCACATATAAAAAACTTCAATAAATTGTGAGGAACTGAAGACCTAGTAGTCCGTAGCAAAAAATTGCTAAACTTCCGAACATGTGAAGGTATACTGGACAAAATATAGGGCGGAAATTTTTTTCGGGGCATATTAATTTTATTTTTAAAAAGTTTTTAAGTATCCACGCGATATATAATTGATATAATTTGTCAAAAATGTTAAATAAATATTTTGCGTCAGTTATCAAGTGGTTAAAGTAAAGAAGACAACAAGCTTTATTCAGAGCTTTATTGACTAACTTATGTTTTATCCCAGTTAACGGTTAAGTTCTATGAATGCCATATTTTTTGTTCCAGTTACAGTAGTACCTACCTACTCTATCAATTGTTATATTTAACTGACCATTAATTTTACATAACTTAACGCACAAATTCAAGGTTATCAAATAAAAGTCCAATAGATAAGACGCGAACATATTGGCCAAGGGTACGCGCAACGCCATAGAACGCAGAAAGTAGGACAAAAAAATCTTAATAGTGGTCATAAGAGATCAGTCACGGCTTAATTACTAAAATAAAATGATATTTAATTCGTGTTATTTTGTTTCTTTTCACACAAAACTAGCTCGAATATGTTCGTGCTTAGAATGACATGTGTTCCGTTGAGTAACGTTTAACTTTTTAAATAAGATTTGATGGACGGAACGGTTTTGGCACCAAAACAAAAGGGTTGAGGCAGGAATAAAAACATAAAAAATAACTGCAAAGTATTTGTGATAGCCATCATTAAAGTGACAGTTATTTGATATCAATCACTGACTTCAGTTTCAAGACGTATTAATCTTTCAGCCACACACTAATTCGAATTTATCGGATTAACCGTCACCACATCGTTTGAAGGCAATTATAATAATGATTGGCTTCAATCAATTCCGATAAAAAAATCAATAACAGTGTTTTATTGCGTATTTTCCTGTCAAACTTGCGATTTTTTACAATTTTAATTACCACGGTAAAAAGTTACAATTATGTTTTAGAAAAAATGGGTACGAAGCGAAGCATAAGAAAACCATGAAATTATCATTAGATACGTAAAGAACTATACGCCTACGGTGCGCGGTGTTTAGATAAGTTACCTTTTTCATCACTTCCACGAGAATGCTTAACACGTTAGCTGCGGCACCAATTTTTGCATACTTTCCGTTCCTGCGGCACGAGGTATAATCGGCCCGTACCGTGACCAGACGTTAGGGCGACACGCGGTCTATTAGACCCCACCTCCTTTTACAGACTAAAATCCATTTTCTGGCGCGAAATCAAAGATAAATGAGAATTTTGGTCCTTATTGATATAGACAGTGAATTGATGAACCCTAATCCACCGTCGCCCCGGGATCTGATGGCTAGTTTAGGAATTATTAGCAAAACAAAATATGGGATCTTATACACCTCGTAACGCACTGAAATAGGGCAAATTTTCGCTGCGATTAGTGATGGGAAAAATAATATCGACGTTTTTAAACTGTCTTAACTACGCAACGACTTGACCGATTTTGATCAATTATATCTCATTAGATCGTTTTAAGGGCAAAACCTGGCAAAACAACACAAAGCTATCAAAGGATACATTTTTTTTTAAATAATCTAAATTGTGCTTGAAGGCGCCATAAAGAAAAAAAAACCGGCCAAGTGCGAGTCGGACTCGCGCACGAAGCGTTCCATTCTATACCATTAAGAGGCACCTATTACAGACTTATTATTGGAAAATAATGGATTACGGTTTATGCATAAGGTTTATCTTTCTATTTGTATATGAAAATCTTAATGCGGTTCACAGAATAGAAAAAAAAGGCAACCAGAAGTAGAAAAGAAACTGTCCTATTTATTCTGCCTCGGGCTTTAAAAATACAATTATTAGAACTTGAATTAACATTAAAAAATCAGTATCAATATACTTTTTTTATAAAAATCTCAATATATATGTTGTACTTATTTATGAGTGTTTTTCATTGAAACAGGGTAGACAATAAGATTTTTTGCACTGAGTGCACTGAGTCAAAATCTTTTTGGATTTTTTATCAGCTTCACGAGATGGTAAAAATGTGCGTAGTTTTTGGTAACAACCAACACATCTTCTCCTTTTTTCACCCTTTTCGAGGCAATGGCGTGCGCTTTCAGGTGCTGAAAAATAACAAAAATGTAAAGATAACGTAATAAAACTGACATTGTTACTTAGGTTAGATCGTAGATGAGAATAACAATGATAATGTAGGTATAACTGCATCAAATGAATGTGTTTGTTTTATACTTAAAATGTTGAAAGAGTAGGTAGGTAAGGTAGCTTAAATTCAGAATAATTAAAAGGAAACAATAATAAATAACTTAATAATGACCAAATGTCAAGCTTAGTTTATGAAAGCTTCAACACGTTGACTGTCAAGAAATATATCTAAGCATTACATTACCTGGGGTCTCATCGATTTCCTTTTTTATTAAAGATTCTATAAGTTTCTCCACAAAGAGTCTTTTTGGTAACTTTTTTCCATCAGTGTTAAGTCCTAATAATAATAACATTATTATCACGATTTAGAATAATAGGTAATTCTAGATATGTTGCAAAGTATTAAGTACGTCAATAATCGTTATTACCAATAATATCTTTAGGTATAATATACTTAAGTAATAATATCTTACGCTTACTTTAGGTACATAGCTACCAAGATAAGAAAAAACTAGGTACTTACTGAAGATTTTTTCATTAAAAACTTTCTGTCTAACTGTTTTGGCTCTGTTTCTGGGTTTTTTAAAATTAACTTCTTCCGACATCGTTTAGACATGTTCGGCGCTGTAAAAGGACGTGCTCTCCAATCGACGTGATGCACAACACTGGTCGCGGGAAGCTCGCGTTGAGTGCGGTACGAGGTCAGGGGGGATATGGGACGTTTTAGCCTCGTTCCGCACTGCATTAAAATTATATTAATTCAGTGCGGCACGAGGCCTAAGACATCCGGTACCAAGGTAGGTACACCACCGAGTCCGGAACCATTAGTGATCTCAAATATATATTTATCTCTTTCCTACACTGGACCAAACCAAAGCTATGCCATTCGCACGACAGAGAAATTCACTTTTTTGCTTGCCGCACCACAGGGAAGTTGCATCAGGGGTGATTTAGGCCTCGCTTCGCACTTAACGTGTTAAATCACTTTTAAAGACGAAAGTTTCATCAACAACTTGAAAAAAGTTGATGTAAGGAATACTAATAAACCGATTGGGACATACAATAAATCTAGGTACCGAAAAACATAGGTGCATACATTATATCAAAATTGTTAATAAAACTCAGAAGATTGATGGCAACAACAGCAAAATTCCTTTTAGAACATCAAAGCAAACGGTGAACGTTTCATTACAATTTACTAGCTAGTACATTCATAATGAAGAATAGCGTTAACAAATGCTACAAAACCAGTAGACTAGGGACAGCCACCAGGGTAATAATACAAAGGAAATTAGACTTTAATCCTTAATTAATAGAGCTGATGTGGATGGTAGATATAACGCAGGTTGGCTTAGTAGACGCCGCCGAGCGTGTCTGTGGGAGCGACCGACCAAACAATGATGCTTGGAATGCGATACGAAAAAAGAGTGCGAGTGAGAGGCTGTGTGCAAAAGAGACAGAGAGCAATTGTGCGCTTCCGCTTTAGCATGGGGTCCAGTGACAGTCTCAGGTGGAAGTAGAACCCATAGTATGTCAGGTGTGCCGAGGGGAGATATCTACAATCTACATGAACTTGAAGCTACACAAACTCGATGATAAGGAATTAGATATATAATACTAAAGTTTCTTGAACACATACATACGTCAAAAATATTCTCATGCTAATAAATTTTAAAACGAGCAAGAGTTCAGTACAATTACAGATAGTAATCATGATTTTAAAACTAAAAACAGGCATCCAGAAAGAAGAAACTTAACTGATGTCAATGAAGTTTGTACCTAGTCTAAAGTAATATACGCATATAATTGCTGTTCAACGTAAAAAAGTTTAAGTTCCCACATGACCGTGTCGCCGAAATTAATTAAGGCAAAAATTGTCTACACTTCCTCTTACCAACACTATACAATTCTTTTTTTTTATTCTCATCGGACACGTGAATTAACCGATTATACTACAATAATGCCAAATAATAATGACAAAAAATATTATCTTAGAACAATAGAAACATTTATAATGATTATAAATAAATATCCCATTACAGCAATCCTAAATGATAAAATTAGACGGATTGCGAACGGTGACCATACACTCGTAGATACAATATCATCATTCAGTCTCAGCCTTGACGATCATTGCTAAACTTTTGGAAATAAGATAGACACTGAACTATAAATTATTCAAGTTTCTTAAAGGTATGCTGCAATAACAGCAATATTTCACATTCCCCATAATATGTCTAAAGAAGTATCTAGAAATACATAGAAATGGAATGTTCTATTCGAATGCTGATTCTTTTTTTCTCAGACGTGCATCTAGTAAGTAAGTGTATCGAATAAACATTTATATGGTAAGAGCAATTAACGGGCCTAGTGTGCAGTTAGTAGGTTAAAGTCAATGATAAGATAAAAACGAAAAATTCAACCAGATAGAAACAGTTCTCATGGACAGGCAGAAATAAATTTACGACTTCAGATAACACTAATTTGATAGCAAATAAAAATAAATCTCGGGTCAAATGATTCTTGTAGATAAACAACTTAAGTGACAAGAAATAATAAGATTATACACAATGGATGATAATTTGTTTACCCACGTAGTTTTTACTGCATCTCTATACATGACCTTGCATTTAACATTGAAAAAGTTCAATGATTTATAAAAAGACGGAATATCCGATAAATATTGGTTGTAGAGGTGTAACCAAAGTAAATCATGAATTTATGACAGTCTTACGTACAGAGAGTGTCTTACAATAACCTGCTCAGTTTAAAGATTGTAATAGCAGTGAAAGGCTTGCCCATGCGCATGGTGGCTTTCGAGCATTTCCCTCGATCCACGCTCACAACCTACGTAACAATATTAGAAAACAGAAATTATAGCTAATACATTCTGTAATTTCTTTCATTGTCGAATCAGCATGCGAATTGCTATCAATTTCAAAATAGATTGCATTTTGCTACCTTTACCTTTTTCTGAAGAATTTATTTCAGAAAAGACTAATAGAGGAAGTTAAATAAGAGCCCGAAACCGGTCTAGTTGGTGGCAAGATACGTCAGAACATCATAATTATTTACTTTAATATTAATCAACCAATTCACATCTTAACAATAATTGGACGAACTGGAATTCGCGCTTGTGTCAAAGGTAAAATTAACAAAAACATCCACACGGCAACCTCACGTGAATAAATTGCAATTAACACCATAAATCACAAGAAACTCGTAAAGTGTGTGACTAATGACCATAATAGGTTTAGCCATGATCTTAACATTCTGCGCAGTTAAACTTATCTCATAACACGTCACGTATGATAAGAATGTAAACGATCCTCGGATCAAGTAAAAGTACATTAGGATGCACTGTGCAGATGCTGCAGACTTTCACTCGCAAATAAAGTCCACGTCCAGGTTGACACCAATTCTGAACACAATCTTTTATGTCCACTTCATTGACTACCACAACTTTCTTTGGATCATGCCAATTTGAATGTTTAATTTCTTCACTTGTATTGTCAACCCATTTTTCAGAAGTATATATTTTTTGCTGGGGTAACGTTTGAATTTGATTTTAACAGTGAAGAAGGAATTATTCCTTCTTCACTGTTAAAAGTAAACTTAACATAGTCAAAGCTGACATGGATAAAACAAAAAAAAAATGTTTGACGTATAACTTCTCTAGCTGAGCAAAACTGAGCCGATATAGCCATTATAAATTATAGTCGTTTAACAAAATAAGAATAGCAATTATGAATTGAGAATTTCAAGCCATCGCAACCAATACGAATTCAAAGGTTTTATTAAGATTCATCGAAACAAAACGTTAAACTAACAAAAATTAACAAACGTTAAATGAACATTCTGATAAAATAACAAAAGATGGTCAATAAATCGACGTGCATGTTATTAAAATGAGATGAGACATCAAAATGCCGCATGCAAAAACATGGACAAGGCATTTTGTGGATTTGGTCAAATATTTTTTATGAACTTGAAAAAAGTGCTACTTTTTGGTCGCATTTACATCTTCAAATGTAAATATAAACACTTGTCCAAATAGTGCGCGATCTTCACCTACTTTTTTCAAGTATACATTATCATTCTCTAAACAATTTTTTTAATAGCAGTATTCTACTGCATCGTCATGTGATAAGGCGTTGTTCATTTGTTCAGTTTCTCTCAGAACGTTTCGGACATCTCACCAATTAGCGGACACAGCGACGCATGACAGATGCGTCTAAAACGAAAGTCTCTTTCTGATTAACATCGACATTCCTTTCGCTTTGTTCGATGTATTTATTTAAATTAAATTTACGTCTTGTGTTAACATAGGTACTGCTCCCGCATATTAAGTTTACATTATCATTCAGCGAAGAAAATGTCAAAATGTTTAGAATAATATGCTCATATCTCTTGTAAGAATGATTCCGTTGTTTTGTCTACATCTACAGATATTGTTATAAAAGTTATAATATTCAAAGTAAAGATTGGATCATAGAAATGGAGTGGTGCGTAACTTTGTTTGCGTTTCGAAAAATGGCACATACTCGATTGAAGTAAGGTAGATTTGTCAACAAAGCAGTCAGTCGTTCATTGGCACGAGTTCTAAAGCTCAGATTGACGCAAATCATAATAGTATAAACTACGTAGATGCGAGTGCGGAATAATATGAAAAAAATATCTGCTGAGTGTAAAACTCAGTCATTCAGTTGTAAATTCTGGTAGCTTTTAAATTTGTGTCTATAATTAAAACATATGAAGTAGCAATTGCATATATGTAGCATCAATCAAATCATCGTGTTGATTCGTGCTTGTAATGATGTTAAAATTTCGCTTCAATCAAATGGTGCATTATGAATGTTTAATATTCGCTATTTGGAGTTAATTCAGTAATTTGGAGATCCGACCGTTTTGCTCGACCGATTGGCCTTGGACCACTTACACAACCTCAGTTACCGACGATTCTATTGACATGACTATAAAAACTATACGATACACCATTACTTGCTTAGACCTCAATAGATATGTTCTCTAACGCTACGTTCGTGCGTTTACTTAGCTATTAATATTATATTAATAAGATTATCTTCTGGGAGATGAGCGTTTGCTTGATAACTTCCTATTTAAACTATTTTTTTAACAACAACCGTAATTATGATACTAAATACAGGCATGTTATTGTAATTGGTACGTGCCTTTGTGTTGAAACCAACTCAACACATAATCAATTTGCTCATTGGAATGTAGCAACGGCCCGGTGTTTCGCAGGGGACTAACTTGGGACTGCCACTTTTTAAGTGTTTTGCGAAATAACCTATCAATTTTCCGACCCAAATAAAACTCATCTGATAACTGTAAGATTGAGCAACAAATACTTTTATTTGGAGAAACCGTAAGTGATAATATTATCTAATAGGCCGTTGTGCCGGCTAGTGAGAGACAGAGCGTGACGGGATTCGTCTGTTACAGAACCTAGGGTAACCGTCTCGGTTGTAAAACGACCAGTAATTGCCTAAATTCACTTTTATGTAAACTTGACAACTTATTTAATTATTTCACGTTGTTACGTCGAATTTATCTTTCTAGCAATAATAAATAATCATTAAGTGAAACTTACCTCTAGCCCAGCCGGTGAGTACATTTCCGAGATACGCCACTTTGTACACTGGATCAGGATCACTAATGCGCACGCTGTTTGTGCGCCGGAGCAGCTTCCCGATACCTCTGGACAGCCGCCCGATCGCACGAGCGGTGAAATCCTTGCCGGACGCACCATCCGCCAAGAATACTTCAGCCGGCAAGATCGACCTGTTTGGTCCGTTCTCCTGGATCTTGTGGCCAATCAGCCTCGGCATCATCAACGGTAACGACTTCTTCTTCTCCGGAGTCAGGGTCTTCGCCTGGTCCACACTGTAAACGTTGCAGTTCTTCTTAAAGCTCTGGCCGTTCAGTTCTTTGGTATTATCAGCTTCATCAGTCTTATCGGATTTGTCAAACTCGGTTGTTTTTATTCTACCGTTGAGGTTTTCGTTCAGGTTGTTGTTGTTTAGATTGTCGGTGAGTCCGTCACTGAACCGGCGTTCCGAACTGAAGCGCCTCTTTATGAGAGACGGGTTCCTCAGTAGTATACTCGTTTCGCTCGAGCTTCTGTTTTTGAGAATGTGTATCTTCTTGACTCGTGTGACAGCGCAGTCGACTTCGTCAGCGCTGACCATCCTTTCCGTTTTTCCTTCCTCGTCCAGGAAACGCACTCTAAGTCCATTGGTTTTGCATTCACTAAGTAATTTTTCCGACTCATGGAGACGTTCTGATTGATTTTTTGCGCCTGCGTCTAAACATTGGCGCTCGTTTTCACTCAGGGTTCCGCGAGCCATTTTTTCTGTTGAATGCTTCTCACTTTTTGTCGGCACTATTACATTATGGCTAGCGGGCTTTACGCTGAGATAAGTTCATAAGTTTTCAGTTAACTTAGGTACTGTATGTCAATATTTACTGTAAGGGAAAAGCTGTACACTCCGAAAACTGAACCAGTCACCACCCGATAACTACTAAAACACACACAGAGTAGTACACACCTCGTCCATTAAAGAACAACACCGGTTTGGAATGTAGCCTTCTCCACTTACTCAATGCACTTGTCCGTTTATAGGAGAAAATGTTAACAAAAAGGCGTATCAATTAAAATACCAGTCGATTGACTTAATGAAGAGACTTCTGCAATCTGTAAGTGATTACGTTTATTACACTAATCAGTCACTTTGGGATATAGTATCGGAGCGAACGTCCGTGGCGCGCGGCGCGTGCGCGTGCGTTGGCTCGCGGCGATGGAGTGGCGGCGCGGCGGGAGGCGCGGGCGGCGGAGCGAGCGCAGTGGTCACTTGATCCCGGCTTTGATTTTAATAATGATCCGACTACTTGTATCGTCGCGTTAACGCATCGCTGTCCGCACCGTCCACCTGGAACAAACAACATTATGTCACTTTTATGGAATCGAACAGGGAGCTCAAGTATGACGGCTTTCGCACTCAAAAACAATGTTTAGAGAAGCAGGATGCTGTCCATACTTTCCGTGCTTAAATATATCCTTCTGACCAAGTATTTGTCAAGATGGCCTGTCAAAAGGCAAGTCTCATCGAGTTATGTACCTACGCTTAGAGTCCAAGTATCATAATATTTACGGGCATCAAGGAGGCATAACATGCGTTATACCATTTTGTGGAATGGGTGCTTGTTGACAAATGTGTAATAATAATGCCTCTTTGTAGAATTTAATCAGTTGATCAAATGGAAATCGACACGGTATGGTGATGTGATGCGGATGTAAGAGGCGTATAGTGAGTGAAGAAAAGTGTTAAGTTTGAAAAAAAATGATCAATTCCATCCAACCTCGAAAGTTCTAGAACAAACATACATTTTTCTTTATTACATCACTCACTTGTTAGTTAAATTATCTTACATAACTGTTTACCTTCGATCGACTGGTTTGCCTCTCTGCTTGTGACAACTTCTTGTACATTTTGTTAGCGTGCAGAAAAACACAACAATTACTAATTGAGACTCTATAAAGAAATACTTTTTGTTCGGTTTTTCAATAAGTTTCCTTTCTGTTAGTCACAAAACGTTCTGACTATTCCGTCCACAGGTTCTAGAATTCTACACTGAAGTCATCGAACAGTCTATGGAACACAGAATATTAACGTGGCTCCAGCCTCCAAGCCTGTATATTACCTGAACGGGTATTTCCACCATTTCGCTAGATTCGACTCAGGGTTGCTGGAAATTTTCTTAACACAAAAACCCAAATAGCCACAATAACAATGTACTGTTACTACTGTAAGGTTGTTAACTCGCTACGAGCTTTTCTCATTGTAACATAGTTAGTACCCGCAATGATATCGTTTGTTTTGATGTATCTTCTAAAACCTACAACGAATGTTGATAACAACCAGCTTTCCGAACCAACATTGTGATTTATGATGATTTGATTTCTGGCTCCACAAAAGGGCATTTTATTGAATTTTGTACTCATACGAGTACCAACACAACACAAAGACTGGAAATCCTTTTGGCTTGTACTTACTATTGTCTTACAAGTCACTTATGGTACAATAGTATACCCTTCACGAAAATTGATTTATTTGTTTAGAACTATATAGAGGTTGACGCGCCTTTTCCTTTGTGTTATTATTTTGATCCGCTGAAAGATACAGGAAATAAAATACGCTATTGTCATGTGAGACCTAGATTATTAATTTGATTCTATGATAATTAATCAAATCTGAATTTCGCAGAAATGGTTTGTTAGGAGATTGTATCTCAACAAATAAATTATGCGAGCGGTAATTTTTTAAAAGTACATACTGTGTTTAATTTACATAAATTAAAAGTTTTTCATCAGCATAGCAACCACGAAAAGTTAACGTGTTCACACAAAACAAAAAAAAAAGCTAATCACGACTTATCCAGAAGAAATCTAAAGTTTTTGTCGTGTGCATTTTTCCCGCCAAACAAAAAATAGTAAAATGGACGCCAGTATGTACTTACAGACTATTAGAGCTGCTGCAAAAAATTGCGTGTGTGGCAATTTTAAAACAATTTACTTTATTTTAATGTTTTTCCTTTGAATTGTTTAAAAGTTATTTTGAGCGATGAGTACCGCGTGATCATTTCGGAGAGTGAACTAATTGATCTTTTTCGTTCGTTGTTTTGCCTCGTTGATCTAGTGGTCGCAAGCGCGACTCCTGTACGTGAGATCCCGATTCCCAGGTCGGCCAAATGTGTTAATGGGTTTTACCACCAAGAATTACTTAGTAGCAGCCACGGAGCCTGTATCTAAGCCCGGTAGATGGCAATAGGCTCGCCACCTACATGGGACTTAAAAACATAACTGGTGAAAAGTGGATGTACCTACTATAAGTTATACCTCTGTCCAACCCTTCGGAGGTTTCAGGCGTGATTTATGTTATGTACAATAAATTGCCTCAAGAGCTTTTAATATGAAAATGGCGAGTTGCCTCTCTATATTAGTCTCACTATTCTATTAAATCTAACCGTTGGTGTCCATTTAATTTGTTGCCCTAAGTAGATATAAATATTAATCAAGACTAATTGTCAGATTTCTGAACAAAGCTATATTTCGCCCTAACTTAGGTAAAAGATCGGCCCCTACGATGTGATTTCCCACGGGCGGGGAGGTTAGACAACAGTCGTTCCTACTGAAGTTGCAATAAGTATAATTCCAATCTATAATCCAAATTTTCTCTCAAACCATTATACGGACTATAATTACAAACATTAAAAAAACATCAATTTAGTCCAGCCGTTCTAAAGTGCACCAGCATCTCACTTTGAGGGTTCCGTATCCGAAGAGTAACCAACGGGACCCTATTATTAAGCCTCCACTGTCCGTACGTCTGACTGTCAGCGGGCTGTATCTCATGATCCGTAATAGGTAGACAGTTGAAATTTTCACAGAATGTGTATTTCTGTCGCTCCATGTAAAATACTGGTATTCAGCTGCATCCGGTTAGACTGGAAGCCGACCCCAATATAGTTGGGAAAAGGCTAGGCAGATGATGATGATGATGATGATGATGATGATGATGATGATGATGATGATGATATGTATTTCTGTTGCCGCTATAACAATTAATTAATTAATTAATCAGCTCTCGGATTCCATACACCTGAGATCCGTCTCCTCATCCGAAATCTATAAGTATTTGGGTATGTCGGAAACGTTAGGCATTAACGTAACTGACATGAAGCAATCGTTGAGGGAGCGCTTCTTTGGACGCCTGAACAAGGTATTAAATAGCCTTCTTTCAGGCGGGAACAAGGTGCGCGCCTTCAACGGTTGGGTCGGCATGACCCAACCGGTTTTGATGTACTCTTTCGGCGTACTCAAATGGACTCAGACCGAACTCGATGCCCTGGATAGGAGAGTTCGTATACTACTGACCGCAAATCGGATGCATCACCCACGATCATCGGTGATGAGACTGTACATCCCTCGGAAGTGCGGGGGTCGAGGTTTTTAAAAGCAAAGACCCTTTACAACCGCGAGATGTGCAGTCCATGGCTAAAAAGAACTGGCGCAAACCTGTAGTACTTACTACTGATGACCGCAAGGAAGTATGGCAAGACAACGAGCTTCACGGGCGCTTCTACCGGGCTCTTCATAGATTTTCTAGCGTCTGTGTCCTGGTTACGTTTCGGCGACCTCTTTGGGGAAACTGAAGATTTTGTCTGTGCGATTATGGACGAAGTTATGTTGACGAACAACTACCGGAAATATATTATGAAGGATGGGACGGTTGACATGGGTCGGTATTATTTCTGATTGTTCTCGTCTGGCTAACGGCGAGTACTTGCACAGGCACAACCAAGTAGCCAGGATTATTCACCAGCAACTTGCCTTAAAGTGCACAACTACTACTGGGATCGGTCTATCATTACTGACAGGACTATTGTCGCCAATAAGCCTGACATGGTAGTGATAGACCGATCAGTGCGCCGCGTAATGATAGTCAATGTTACCATCCCGCATGACGAGAACCTCGTGAAAGCTGAGAAAGAGAAACAAATAAAATATCTCGACTTGGCCCACGTGGTTGTCGTCATGTGAAATGTGAACTCGGCTATCATTGTGCCGATCGTCGAAGGCATTACTCCTCGATTCGGCTCGCATTGTGAGGAGGTTCCTGTCTCTGGAGCCCTAACCACCGGTAGCTTGGACCCTGCTCCCGATACCGCCGGACCACTATTTTTTATATTTTTAAAGGTTTTATTATAATGTTTTATATTATAATATTTAAAAATGTATTTCATATGTATAAAAATAAATAAAGAAATAAATTAAAAATTAACGGGGGTTCCCCTGCTATCATGCTACGGAACCCTTCATGCGCGAGGCCGACTCGTACTTGGCCGGTTTTTATTTATACAGACTTAAGAAGTTATATTCACAGCTTCGATTTTCTCTGAAGCCACTGGCTTGTATATGTACCTATGTGGGGGATGGGATGATGGCATCGATTGCTATGTGCCTTCGCGGCGGGAGTGTCAAGTGACTCCCCAAACGACCAGCAGCGGGCGGAAAACTTATTTGTGGATCTGATCTTATTTATAGACCAATATATATGAAGTAGAGTTATTGATGTGATTTCTATATACATATTTAAGGCCGTCTTAATTTAACCTCATTAGTGAAGTTTAAGTCGTGTTAAGAATGATAATGTTTTAAGTTCTGAGATGTATTGTCTTATGCATTAGCTTAGGACACGGTACTTCCTTGAAAGGAAAAATTAAATAATATAAGAAACAAGGATACACAATAATGCACAACGCATACCTGAAGTGTGCAGATGTTGTTACTAATCTACCCTGCCCGGTATCAAGAAGCATTTGAGTTGCAATACGTTACAAACAAATGCCCAAATATTATTGAACTATTGCAATTTCAACTCTCGGAGCTGGAACGAGCGTACTGCGCTTCTATTTTGGTAATCATTTAGGTGTCGCCTAGTGTTAGTGGAAACTGAAAGTAGCATTTTATATTACGCAACTGTTACTTACAGGTGTGTTTGTGATGTTAGTACAAGTAGAATGTTTGTGAAGCGTGTTTGTGCAAGTTAGTTAGAAGCCTTGACCCCCCCCCCCCACACCCCCCACACCCATCCTCATCACTACTTCAGTGAGATCATTTGACAAACACTACAACGTTGGATAATCACTCTTTTTATTGCATACTACTAAGTGAGTTGTCAAACGTTGTTTACACGTTTCTTAGACGTCTTGGCAAAACAGTGAAGCCTTACCAGATGACAAATATACTGCGGTGTAGGTACTTTATGCCAATCGGCCTCGACTCCACTTAAAAGAATGTCCAACAGAATTGAAATATTCATTATAGCTCGTAATTAGTACTTTAATTAACTATTTCAAGAAGTACCAAAGTCACCGGAGACCAAAGATGCGGCTGTATTTAACCGAAGATTTTAAGACTTTCAAGTATCGCTATTTCTGTTCTGCGGCGACTTTGGTACTTGTTGTCACATCATCCTTTGGGGATCCATCCATCAAAATGAAAATCATAGTTTAACGAAGAACTAGACCCGTTCAACTGGACTGTCACCACACTAGTTACAAATATTTTCTATTGTCTGCGTGTACTACGCTCAGGGGCTCAAAAATAGTGATGAGCATGGGTTTATCCTAATGAGTTTATCCTAAATTATTCTGTAGGTATCCAATACTTAACAGCTGCTCAACTAATCGACTATTATAATGTCAATCTGGTGCTAATAAGTATTTGAAAGGTATTGGGTATTGTTCTCATCATCTGCCTAGCCTTTTCCCAACTATTTTAGGGTCGGCTTCCAGGCTAACCGGATGCAGCTGAATACCAGTATTTTACATGGAGCGACTGCCTATCTGACCTCCACAATCCCGTTAGTACTAGGTAAAACGATACCCCTTGGTAAGACTGGTTGTCAGACTTTTTGAGCCACTGACTACCTGTAACGATTGTCGAAGATCTACTAATGACAGCCGGGACCAACGGCTTAACGTGCTTTCCAAGGCACGGAAGAAACTCAGTATGTAATGGGTGGTCACCCATCCACAGACCAACCTAGGCAAGCATGGCTTAACCAAAAGATCGATCCGAGCAGCTGTTATTATTTATCCAGGAGCTCTCCTTGAAAGGTATTGTTCTAAGATATCTATATTAGACTACCTCATTGGTCCAGGGGTCGCAATCGCGACTGCTAAGCATGAGGTCCTGATTTGATTCCCGGGTCGGACAAATGGTTATTGGGTTTTTCCATCAGGAATTTCTGAGTAGCAGCCATGGAGTCTGGCCCGGTATCAGTGCCCGGTTGATGGCAATAGGCTCTCGCCCCCTATAACATGGGACTTAAATATAACTGGCGAAATGTTGTACTGTTAGGTATACCCACATCCAACTAAGCAACCCTTGGGGGCTTACAGGCGTGATGTTATATCTACATATATTCTCATATTGATGTCGAAAGCTGTTTCTAAAATTGTTAAAAGAAAAGTTTACATCTCTGTATGATAGATGGCGTTGCCGTCGAATTAGAAGTCGCCATAGTTTCATTACACGAGCCTCAATATAAGGCTCGGCGAATAAATGGCACTTTAGCGACCTAGAGGTAACCTATAATCGGTAAGTCCGTGAGAGGAGACTTTTTTCAAGATTTTTGGCAAGGTTGTGGTCCAACCTTTATAATACAGAGATGTCATATTCGCATTCGCGCGTTCAGCACTCAAAAATTATTTAATGAAGATTAAAAAAAACCTCTATGCTAATAACTAATCTGGGTTTAAAATTTTGTTGTTGCTACTTGGATAAACTCAAAACTTGATAAAATCACCACCTTATAATTCTAAATGAACTCATGACTGCTTTTGTACATTATTTTACCATTTTTAGGGTTCCTTGGCCAAATGCTAAAATATAAAACGGAATCCTTATAGATTCACCCTGTACGCTTGTCTGTCTTTCTGTCTGTCCGTACGTGTGTCACAGCAATGTTACTCCGAGACTGTTTCAACTGTGTCCTTTCCCACAGGTTTGAAATTTAGTGGGTAGGTGTTTTCTATTAACCGCTACACAAAACTGATGTCAAAATATGAAAAAAATAAAAATAGGGGTGGCTCTCCATACATGTAATTGAGGGTTAAAAAAAAATCAATGTATATAACTGTGTGGGGTGTCTATCGACAGCTCTTAAAAGATATCGAGGTTCTTAAAATACTTTTTCTCTTAAGTCAATGGTTTGTGAGATATTTGCTTCTGAAGCCGTAAAAATTGTGTCCCCCCTCCCTCTAATTTCTAAAGTAAGAGGAGTAAATTATTCAGTGTAAATTTATACATAGGTATGAGCATTTAAAATATTGTTATCATCTTGTTTATTACTACGCAACCATGTGTGTGCGAGTCCGACTCGCAATTGGCCGGTTTTTATCTTTTCACAGCTTTATTTTAGCACTAGCTTTTACCCGCAGCTTCGCTCGCGTATCATAAGAATGTTATTGTTGTTGTCCTCGGGAACAGTACTTTTTTACGGGATGAAAGGTCTCTATGTCCGTTTCTGTACTTCTGATAACGTATATGCAAAATTTCAGGAATCAGTTCAAGCGTGAAAAGGTAACAAACAAACTTACTTTCGCATTTACAATATTAGTTAGGAAGTTAGGATAATAAAATCCACGTGACCCCGCTCACTTTAACCATATTATGTTTCTTTACACAAATAGGTATACAACAGCTCTTTATCATTACTGGATACAACATTTTGAGGTGGTAAAGTCATGGATACGAAAAGGACAGAAAAGCGTAATTTAAAAAAGCGATTCCAGCTTGTGACAAAAAAATACTGATGGTAACAGAAATCGGTACCTATAAGTGTACATAATTATAATTATTTTGTCAGAATGGGCCTGAACCTTTTTCATACACTCTGCTTAGTCATTCATTCATTACTCAATGAACATAAATAATTTAATAAATTCAGCACGTGTAGGAGAAAAATAAAACAAAAATATTACTTAATTTGCTGAACAAAGAAATAAAAGTTAATCGAGAAGAATGAGTGGGACTGAGTACTTACGTAGATATTTAGGAAATTATTTTGGTTGGCAACACTTTTGTTTTCTTTAGAAGACGATATTCCTAAGAGCTTCTTGCTTACACAAGTCAGCCAGGCAATTTCGAATTGTCGAAACAAAGACAACAATGAAATATAGCTACAGTCCCAGTCACAAGGCTCAAAAACTATGAAAGTACTGTAGTTGCCCATTCCCTAACGTAGATCTCTATTGAGGTATTTCACAGCCGTGGCTAAGTAGTATGACTTTTTTTTTTTAATTAGAATGCGGAAACCACACTAGAGCATGGTCTTTTTTCTCCTTTAAAACTTCATGAATTTTGTTTACTTTCATCATCTGCCTGTCTTTTCTCAGCTACCTTGGGTTTGGCTTCCATTCTAACCAGATGCCGCTGAAAACTTGTGATTATTTAACATGGCATGACTGCCTGTCTGACCTACACAACCCAGTTACTGGGGAACACGATACCCAGTAAACACACTGACTGTGACTAGTTCGCAGACTTACGGGTACAGTATTCAATTATTTCGGTATACCTTTTTATCACCAAATAAGTTCTGCTTGATGTTCCACACATAACTACTACTTTCGCAACATATCATCAGACCTGTCTGTATTGCAATCGTCAAGGGCTATAACATCTCTTGTGTTACGATTTCTTTTATTTGAGTCGCGGAGCTAGTCTGTCGCAACGCGTCCTCATCTCTTTATGACGCTTAAGAATGAATTGTGTAGTGTACAGAACACGTTTCTTTTGCTTGAACGGAGTTAGGAGGAGATTATCCGGTAACTCTTATTAGCAAATAAATACCTTCACAACAAATGTTCTGTCGGCAGCCGTTCAATTAAATCACTATTTAAACCGCTATGTTATCTACAGTCAACGAGCAGCTTTGAGCCTGTATGATATGATAGATAGATCAGATATTAGAATCCAAATATTTTTATGTAATCATCTTCCTTTGATTTTAATTAGAACAGCTTGAAGTCAATCACACTGATTAAAGACGCCTAGAACTTGTTTGATTGCTACAACTACAAAATCTTTTGAGGTTAAGGCGAAAATGTACAACGTTGACAGAAAGAAGCCCATTGACTTTAAAATAAAAATAATCTAGTACTGTGAATCAAACTATAAGAGACAGGTTAATTAAATGAAAAGAGAAATTGGCGGAATACTTGATCACAACTAAAAATTAAACCAAAAAAAAAAACCCAAAAGCTGTCAAATACGTCACCATCACTATCATGAATGATTTAAGTAAGTACCTGATAGTAAGCTAATTATCATCATCCTAAATAGCGATAAAATTTCCACTGCACGACTGTAAACATCAATATGGTGTCTCTTGACTCATGATATTTCCAGAACTTCTAGACTAACCCCACGTGTCGCCCGACTCGACACGGTCTAACAACACTGTGACGCTGACCTTGACCTCAGCTCTTAAAACAACTAGCACACCGCATTCCTTATACAGGTAGCTACTGGGTATCACTTCCTACTACTTAGTGAGGTGCAGCCCATTATTAGGCATGGGTCAATAAAGATGGCTATCGGTGCTTAAGTGGATGAATGCGCAACGAGGAAATTGGAAGCTGGGGAAAATATTGAAGTTTGAAAAAGATAGTTATAATCGTAATGTTCCAAACTAAAGTAAATGTGGTGTTGCCCCACAAACGATGGCACACTTGACATCGTGTCCTGCATGTCCTGTTGCTTGCACATCACAGGAGTTGATGGATGCTACTGAAACTGCCAAACTCGTCGCCAAATTTTGGAGTGACTCAATTTGAAATTGAAAATATTTTTTTCAGACCAAACACACATTGAAAGAAGATACAAGATCAACACAAGTACAAGACAACAACACGACAAGTCCATATTATTGTAGTAGGTATATACTTATAGCTATGTATTTTGGACATGCATGAGCGACCAATGCCTCAGGATTGGTCTGTCCACTCTGTCCGACACCGAAGCGTGTTGGTGCTACCCTTTACCCGATACCGCAGGGAGGCCGTTGATTCCTGGAAGCCGTCCGTGCTGTGGTCGGCGAACATATCGGAGGCACTGCACCGCCACGGATGGGAGCCCCAACAAATCCCTGAACGCGTTGTTATACTGGACGCGCAGAGCATTGCAGTCTTTTTAGGGTTCCGTAGCCGAATGGCAAAAAACGGAACCTTTATAGATTCGTCATGTCTGTCTGTCTGTCCGATGTATGTTACCGCCACTTTATTACGAAACTACTAAGACTACACAGTTGAAACTTGGTTGGTAGACGTGTTCTGTAAACCGCTTTACGATTATTATACAAAAATAAAAAAGATAAAGGTGGGGGAGGCCCCCCATACACAGATAGACAAGTCTTTAAAAATGACATTGAGGTTCCAAAAATCATTTTTTCTCAATGTCAATCTTTTGAAATACAGACACTTTCAAAGTGGTGAAATGTGTCCCCCTCTCTCTAATGTCTAAAGTAAGAGGAGGAAAATTCTGAAAAAATGTAAGATTGTAGTCATCAAACTTCAGTAGTAACTTTGTTTTTCATTAACATGCTATCAAAAACAAATTTAGTTTTGCTGTTGAATGTAATACAAATTACAATACAACATATGAATGAGCCTTCAAAATATTTTTAAAATATTGTTTGGTGCTACGGAACCCTGTGTACGTGTGACTAGGACTCGCTCTTGGCCGATTTTTTTTAGGTAATTGCTCCACAGGTTGCACGTGTATAACGTATAGCTTTTGAATAGTGACTTTAACGTCACGTGAGCATCGCACAAACCTGCGGGAAAGCATAATATTATCCCTTACCGACAATGCCCTGCGGATATCCATGTCCATATCATCATTTAGTTTCTCATTGAGCCAGTGAATTTGAATTGTCATCGACACGCTAAGAAGAAGATCCCAATGTTCAGGGTAATGACGGATAACGACGGTGCTTCCGTGTTGGCCGTCATCGGTTTTGACCCAGACACATGGGACAAGGACAGGCAGAAGAACACTAAGAAGCATGATGGTTGTCTTTCGCATTTTTTTCTGTCAACTGCCAAAAATCACTAATCGGTCGATAAACCTTGAAATCACACGTCTCTTTTACTTGATCAATTGGAAGATGATTTATTATTAGGTATTTTTACTGAACTTCAAAATTCTTTAGATTTCCCCTCTCCTTTAATTACTAGCTGATAGTTTTCGCTTGTCTACGACATTGCTATCTACCTCGCAATTTACCTACTTTGTCATCTCAGTTTTTCTTTAACATATCAACAATTTCAGTTGTCCAATGTTCTAGACTACTACATTTCAATACACGCGTCACCAGTCTCGAGTAGTCAGCAAATAGTCAGTCCGGCCCTGAACTCCGGCCGATCGTTGCTGAGCAAACACTTGCACTACATGTCATAACTATGTCCTGCTAATAATAGACCTAGTGTGTTTATAATAAGACTAGATATCGACAGATCGTGCCCAAGCATTCGAGATGCTTGGCTGTTTGTCTTGCACTCCAGTAGTGATTGCTGGTATCTACTGTGATTTAGTAAGTTCTCTTAGTAATCTTTCCATGAGTTTCTAGAGTTGTTGGTATTATGATGATCGGCACTTCTTGTGTCTATAATTCATGTTTTAATATTTTTTTATAGGATTTCGTTTAATATTACTACGAATGAAATGAATTAATAGTGTAATCTCTAAAGAAAATTCAGAAGCGTTTTGATGACTGTTGAAAAGCAAGCCGAAGACGACGAGTGCACAAGCTGAGAACAAATTCTCTTGGCGGGAGTGCTCGGCTCGCCTAGCGTAGGGTTCTTACAAAGTTCAGATCAAGTCTTTCAGAGAATAACAAATGAATGACTGACAGTTCTTATTTGATGTTTTCATATAAATCATCGTCTCGCCACCACGTGAACGAGGGAAAATGATTGAATCGACAATGACAATGAAACTTGACAATGATGAGAAAATCAAAGTTAATATATGTGTAGTGTGTAGTCGTAACGTGTCGACATTTGAAACTGAAGGTATATCTAATTGTGATGATAACATTTTACGACGTATTGTTTGAGAACAAGAGTTCACATACAAAGATTAGGTTCTTATTATAGAGATGACTGATGTTACTATTGTCTAGAAAAGTGGATAGTTTCGTGCCTGAAGACACACGATGGACATGCATCATGAACTCAACTGTGATCTCATTTGGTCTTCTGCTGAGCCTTTTCTAAACAGTGTTGGGATCAGCTACCAGTCGAACTAGACGCAACTGAATACCAGTATTTCACATGGAGCGTCGAGCTATCGCAACTGAATCTAAATAACCACTTAATCAGCTATCGGGTGCTTTTAATGGAGTATTAACATCATCATTATTCTCCTGACCTTATCCCAATGCTTTCGGGGTATGCGCAGCAT
This sequence comes from Noctua janthe, assembly GCA_910589295.1. Lineage (NCBI taxonomy): Eukaryota > Metazoa > Arthropoda > Insecta > Lepidoptera > Noctuidae > Noctua > Noctua janthe. The sequence goes on along the minus strand of OU342556.1, from coordinate 599,212 downwards.
GATTTCTTCTGTATTACTTATTAGAGTATTTACCATCGAAGTCTGTATGATCCGTCATCATCTGTCGAGCCTTCTTCCAACTATGTTTGGGTCGTCTTCCAGTCTAACCGCTAAACCGCAGCTAAATATTAGTATTTCACATGTAGCGACTCACTATCTGACCTCCACAACCCAGTTAATACTATACAGGGTAACACGATACCCCTTGGTAAGACTGGTTTTCAGACTATCGGGCCACTTGCTACCTGCGACGTCTGTCAAAGATCTACAAATGACAGCCGATACCAACAGCTTAACGTGCTTTTCGAGGCTAAACCAACCCAGGCAAGCACGGCTTACTTAAAGATCGACCCGAGCTCCGCGTGGATGGTCTGTATGATAAGTGTAACAGCAACATCGTTTTGTTTCACTTTAATCATTTCTTTCAAATAATTCACTATTAATAAAAATAGTCAATTCCATTTTCACAACTTAAGCGCGTTAGTTCTGGTTACCCGTTAGTTCTGAGGAGTATTAAATTTGATGAAGATGTAGAATAGTTTTATGAAATAGATTTCAATTTAGATAAAGGTAATCCAGTAAAAAAACTTAATAATCGTTTTGAAACGTCGAATTTTGATAAAACATTCTTTTAATTACCCGTAATTATGGGCAATAAAAATTATAAATCATAGTCGAAGTAATTTGAATGATGTAAGAGTTAACAAATTCACTTAAGATTTGGAAGACATTTGTGAGAAAATGTAACGTAAACTTAGTATTAGTAAATAGATATGTAGGTACAGTCAACCGTACGTCAGTAGTATTGAAAACCTTACTGCTATGAAGGCGCTTTCAAATTCTATACTTGTTGTCGACTGTACATATATATTTTTAACAACTAGTTTTTTCTTGAGAGTAATGTAATGGTTTTTGTGCAAGTCCCAGAGGTTATTTTCAAATTAGTCTTAAAATTATTCTGAGCAAAAACTACAAATGAGCAGTTTTAAAAGTAATCAAGATATCATTTTTTTGAGATTATTAGTAAATAAGAGACGTGCAAAAAAGCTTCCTAAGTTCTCATCATCTTTCGAATTATTTTGGTATCAGTTTTAAAAAAAAATATGAACACTTCATTGTTTGTTGTTTACTGTCGCTATGTAAAACATTGAACGGACACAGAAAATAATATTCTTTTAGGTCTAGAATTTATTTAAACACAAACTTGCGCAAAACCTTTAACCTTTAAAAGAGATGAAAGGACACACCCATAGGTAAACGAGCACCAACTGGACTACAATCTTCAATTATTATAAAAACAATAATCGGGAAAATATTATAAGTCATAGAGCCATAAACGGTTAATAAAAACAAATAGATTGCATTGCGTGGATCATGGGGGCCTAATAAGTTCACCTCTCAATATCGATCTACCTGCTTATGGGAGAACCCACATTGAATTGAAGTTTAACAAAAGAATTAATTGACAATGCTTGTGCGCACACCTGCGATTCCAGGCATTGTCGTCATGACGGGAAACAGCGGAGAGAATGACAATGTAGGTACTCCCGGACACCGGAGTGTGCCAATATGTGAGAGACGGGGACGACGTGTACCTGTCCCTGCTGAGTACTGTACTGTGACGGTGTTGCTAGGTGCACAGCATTGGAGGTGATAGTTTTTGAAACTTTTAAGTGTATTAGGAGGCTCATCAACGGGTTATGGACCGCAGCAAACTTAATGTTAAAGTAAATGGTCGGATAAGGAACACTACACAGTATACTGCGCTCCAGAACTCAAAGAGCCGAGGTAGTTTATCAAGCTAGCGCAAATATCGCATAATAATAAAATTTAATTTTTGGCGCCGTAATAAATAATTAAATATCCGTGATATTTCTAAGGTTTTAGATCGATTTTAATCGAGTATTTATGTTATCAAAGAAGAATGTGCCCGCTAAAATAATTACCTTCGACGCGAAAGTAATTTGTCAAGTTTGAAGTATCAAAGAGTGAAATAACCGGTACTAGATTATTCAACGGCATTTTCCATGAATACGAACAAATGTACCTTCGTAGGGTTACAAGCAAATTGGTAGGTACGATTTGCAAATTGGGTTTTAACTATTTATGTCTTTAATTTTTAGTTATAAAATGGAAGTGATATGAATTTGCAGAATTCTCTTTTTATGTTGTATATAAACAATCACTCAATTACTGAACCGTTTAAGGTATTCCCCAGGCGACCCCAGGTCGCTATATTAAGTCCATTATTGTATCAAGTATCTACTGTAGACTTCACTAGTCTCATTTAGACACTCATTAATCACAAGTTGGACCCTGCTTTAATTCACAACTACCTACTGAAAATAAAAATAAATCAAACTGAAGCAGAGTCGTAGCTATTAAATAGAAAAGTTTTCTAGAAAAGTTTATTAATCTAATTGTACCGTCACTTGGCAACACTGCGTGACGTTACATAAGTTGTTTGGGCCCGTCGACGTGAGCTGAATGATCACGAATGTGTGGTTGCGACTTGCGTGATGCGTGGTGTCGCCATTCATGCATATTTACATTTTACTGCTGACAGCTTGAATCAGTGACGTCATATGGATGTGCCATCAACACGAACACAACCTCAGAATAAGTTTGAGCCACTTATTTTCTGGTATTTTTTGTAGTAGTGGTGTTTTCAATGGGTTAATTTCTAGATGCAAACTCGCTGTATGCTGTTATCGATTCGAGAAGAGGAAGGAGTTTATAGACACTTAGTAATTATGAAAAAATAAAACCGACCCACGTACAGGGGGAAGGATGTGAGAAGAAACTCTGCCCAAGAGTGAGACGAAACAAAAACAAAGACTGTCCTATCTGATCAGGTTACGTGTCTTAAGTAAGTTAAAGATTGTGTTACGTTGATGTCTACTATTAACCTGATAAAATAACATTCTGCTCGTGTGTCCTACCTTGATTTTTTCCTCGTGTCCGTTTATGTGGGCCAACCCATATACAGCAATCAATGTCTTTAGTTCGTGATAAACGTTCCCCATTAGGCCATTGCCGCTGTCCATTGCCGCATAGTAATGTAATGTAAGTATAGTAAATAAAAGCTTTTTAATGGTTGCAACGAATAAACATCTCTTTAGAATGTTATTAGTAATTAGATAATTACCGTAGAATGACTTAGACTGGTTCTTTAGAGAAGTCTGGTGGATTTGGGTAGTACCAGCACCCATGCGGGTATGAGCAGGTCTATGATCGTGGAAGAGCCAAAAGGAGTCTCTCTACCTACCCTACCCCTATGGGCAAGAAGCGAGAGCGAATGCAGCTGTTCTTTTTGATTACTAGATGATGATAAATAATGATTTTCCTAACAAAGACAAAATGTGAACGAAGGAATTGTCATACGAAGTGAATAACTCACTTGACAAATCCAGAGAACTCGTGCAATATAATCAGAGCGAGCGACACGAACTAAACGACATACGACCACGAAGTTCAGAACTACGGACGTGTGCTGCAGTAGAGTGCAGTCACCAAATTTGAATGCACATTGTAACGAGCATACATCGGACACAACAACTTAAGCAACCACTTGCAAGCGCTGCGGGGAACTGGGAATATCCCATGGGTTTAGAGAGCGCTCACACTGCTGTAGTGAGCGACCAATGAGCATGCCACATTTTCGATAACAACGCTAAGTCCTACGGCAATTTTTTCTCTCTGTTATTTTTATATTGTTTAAATTTCTGCTGCAGTGGTGGCATATAGGCGGGCTTAATGCTATCGGTCATTATCTACCAGTCAACAGTAGTGGCCACCGTAGACGTTGTAGACGTCCGTAACGTAGTGGTAATGTTACCGTATACTGTCATCTTCCCTCTTTCATCATCCCACTGACGGGCCCTGTGAAAACATTATCAAGTCTGCTAGATGTATTCAAGTTTCGCCACTCTTCATTTAACCAAATGTCAATGTTGATCATGTAACCGTCGATAATGTCTAGCAGTGATTTAACTAACAAAAGTAACATCATCAATGAATGTGGGTGCACTCCCTAACAGCATGTCAGAACGCATCTGAAGTACCGAACAATGCAGTTACGTCAGCAACGCGCTTAGTATGCCACGCAAGGGATAGAGCTTTACGAACATTTGCAATACGAAGTATTTCTAACCCGCTTTACTGTTACTTCTGATAAAGTGCCTCTGATGTTTACTGAGTCCAAATAAATATTATCACATCCCATAACAAGAGCTTTCGTGATTGACGATATTTAAACAAGTCCACATGGCATTCAGCCCCGCTGTTATGTTTACTGTAATCTTCTCTTATTTACATAATTTTTTAAGGACTTAGTTTTACAGCTCACAAAACACTAGAAAATAATGTTTTTTGATGAGATAGATAGAATAAACTTTATTGTACACCAATTGTATTGTAACGCCTCCTATTACATGGAACTTAAACATAACTGGCGAAATGTGGGTGTACTATACCTAATAGAGTACACCTTGCCCAACCCTTCGGGCATTACGTTATGTGACAGGCGTGATGTTATGTTCGTTACCTTACAATATTGGTTATTCTGTGGTTACAATGGCGGTCTTAAGGCTTCGAGTAGACTGGCTTTACAAAGAGTAATTTACGATCCAGCTACATTAATTTTTACATTCATTCACTTTTTTAAACTTGTGGCTTTTCATGGACGGTAACTTCCTTCTAGGCCCTAAACAAATGAGTACCCTAGAATCTAGGGTAAGCAGTCATTTGTCTGAAAACATTTATATGGTCATCCATCCCTACATCAATTGAGCACGAAATGAAATCTAGAGTAGCTACCCCCGACCTATATTCAGAGTTGATAAATTGAGCACAATCTCCTCAATATCCTATCAACGGTACAAAAATCACAAAAAGTATCTATTTCCATTCCAATACTGTTAAGGGGTTGACGTCACCCCCAATCGAGCCCGATTGCTTCCCTTACTAAGAGCCTGTCCAGATAGGGCGTTTCATGCGCGAGTGGACTCGCGCGTAGCAATTTTTGTTGCGTCCAGATAGAGCGTTTTACGCGCGTGTGTCGCGCGTATGTGATGAGACGGATTTGACCAGTTATAAACTAGAAATAATTTATATGGCAAAACAACGTTTGACGTGTAAGCTAGTATTTAGTGTTCCTATTATTTTTAATTGTAAAAGTAGGTACCTACTTCATTTTTGTTGAAAAAGTCTTTAAGTTTTTATTGTTTAGATATTTAAGTATTTTGCTGTTGCGCTTGCAGGGTTCATGACAGGTGATCACAATGTATTGTAAACTTCAAAATTCACAGTATTTATCATTCAAAATATTGGAAACCATCCATAACAATAAAGATTATATCTACCCTACATCTTAAAATTGTCACATTTTCATGGAGTTTGTGCATTATGAGAACTTTTCACTAAAATAACATAAAAATACGTGTGTGGCCATTCGGGCATTGTTTTCAGAGCCCGTAATATAACGGTGTCGGTGCTTTAAAGTATTATTTACTTACCTAAAGTTTTTTTTTCTCCTCGGAATCACCAGCTTCACAAAAAATTTCTACTATTTCTTCCCAGTTCCTACGTTTAATAATTCTATTAGAATAATCTGATGATTCCATATCCCATATAGCTACCCTTTTCTCAACTTCATCAATAAAAAGTTCCGTGTCAAAGTTATCACGCTCCATTTCGAACCGAATACGTCCACTCGCGAAGGACACGCGCGTAGTTCTGGACGCTGCAACGGCGCCGGAGTATCTCGACTCGCGCGTCGCACGCGCGTAAAACGTGCGAGTCGAGAGTCCCGCTCATTGCAAGCGTTTTACGCGCGAGTGAGGTAACGCGCGAGAGCATCTGGACGCGATGTATGTAGCTCTAGTATCTCGAGTACGCGCGAGTGCCTACGCGCGAGTCGACTCGCGCGTAAAACGCCCTATCTGGACAGGCTCTAAGGACCAAAACGGTCAGTGTATGTTTTTATGGGCGTCCCCTCACGACGTTTTGAACTCACATCTGTTTTGCTTCTTGTTAGTCGCTTTTCAATCATCCTCTCATAATATAGTCAAACACCACAGAGGTTATTAATATAACCTTGGTGTACATTTGTTGATAACAATACCTGCCATAGAAGGATATTGTGGCTCATCAGCTAATACAATTTTGCTTCAAGCCTTCAAAACATGATTAGCACTTTCCTCGTTATAATTTCTTTTCCCCCTACAAACACTACTTCCACAGTAAATAAAAACAATGTTACTACAATTTATAAACTTTTCACCAATTCAGAAAGTGCGGGACGTATGACATTATTGTAGCATAGCATGTTTATTTATTTGTAGAGTAAAATGATCCCGATCGCGTGCCGCACATAACTGCCAATTGGTAAATTTTATAAACCTTATATTTCAGTGGTAGCCATATCTGCGGTTTACTATAAATAACTACAACGGTAGGCACTGGTTTGGAATTATGATAATTGGAAGGAAACTATGACAATGTTATGATGACTCAAGTGCAGTGTTCATGTTATGAGTGTGCATTTTACGCGGCGCAACGTAAGTTTCGTTGCAATAATCTAAATGACGGTAACGCAACGTTTACACAGCGTCAACTAGACTTCAATCAACGTGAGATGCGACTCAACTACAATGCATTTGTGTGCATTTTTAAAATGTAACGCTATCGCTACAATCAGAGTCATGATATGGAACGAGAAAAGTTACTAGTATTATAAGATAAAATAGGTAGCGCTTGGTCAAAACGGGAGCCAACGTCGCCATCTTGTCTTTTTTACTTTAGTTCATAATTCACAAATGTTGACCAACAGTGACCCTCTGACGTCATTCGGACACAATTGGTACACATGTATAAAGTTGAAGTAAAGAGCTCTTGAATTCAGGTTTCTCCTAAACGTATTTATAATTCTCAGTTGAGCGTTTAACCCCCAAACGACACTCAACAACCAATCATACTTAATTTATTTTCCTTTAACAATAGATTATGTAAAAACCTGATGTTATGTATCCGGATGCAAGATACTATACCTGCATATTAATTACATAGGTAACAGAGATCATCATCTGGTCTTAACTTATGACTCCTAAACACATTATAATGCACATGATCTGATGATCTGAGAAACGGTTGCATAACTAAAGTCTTCTATATAACACTTGTCGTTGGTCGTTGAGGAAAACTGATGTCTACGCGGTGCTACTTTGTGCTGTGTATAGGTTCCTAGTACTCCACAGATATCTGTTCTAGTTTTCAGACAGGTGCATTAGTTGACGCAACTGCAAAAACTTTGGGTATTGTGATTATAATGCAATCAGATAATGTTCCAAAGATTCTTTTCTAAAACGAAAAGTCTGGATTAAATACTTTTGAAAAGAGCTCTGACTTGCAGGTTCCGTTTATCTCATGACCTTCAAATGTTATGTAACAATCATAAACCAAAAAACCTTGCAAATTAGGAAAAATAACCAGTCATTTTAATGTTTAATGTTTCTTTTTTCACATAAACAGGAAACCGGTATACGATTATTATACACACCTAACCTGTATTTATTTCGAACGCAAATTAAAAGTATACCTAGGCAAAACAAGAACAAGACAAAATATTGCTTTGTCTAGTTTCACATGATTTCCCATTTTCCATTAGAATTCTCATAATTCATAGTGTTGTAAGCAACTTGTATTGATCGACCTAATATTACGAAACATGGTCCATTGTTGGAATGAATAACTGCAAGAAACCAGTTGGCCTTTTCTACTTTAATTGAATCCGAATCAATTCATAGCTTTGAAAGTAAAGTTACTCAGCATGGATATTGTTACTGTTAGTGATAAAAAGGTGTCGAATGTTAATTAATACTTTTTTCTCATTTCTGCATTATCAATCAATCAAAGCACGTCATCACTTACAGAATATCTTTGTTAGGCCCTAGTTAACTTTTAGATTCAACATTATGTTGCAAACACCTACGTACAGTAGACGCTCAAAAGTGCACTACCATGCTAAAGATTATATTGCTATGAACTGTACGAGCGCGATACAGCAGTGTGTTTGCGTGTGCGTGTATGAGTGATGTCTCAACATTCCACACATAACACACTAATGAACTGTCGTCACACTACGCGAAATAGCATTATATTTCTGTTGCATTTAGAATACACATCATAGTGATGACCTGTTCTTACCATTGCATTGTTAAAATTCGCGTAGTATTAACATGGGTTGGTAGCTGTTTGGGCTGAGCATGGGTTCACGATCAATGAAGTCCAAGTTCGAATCCATGTTATTACAATGTGTGGCTGTTTTTTGTTTCTTTAAAACCTTAATAATATTTGTATTTTAAGCAGAAAGTCGTTAGGTATTTATGTTTATTTATAATGTAGTCATGCTTATTATTTATTTTTATAAGAAGTTAAATATTAGATAGTTATATTATTTAACCTCATTAATTAATTTTTATTTTATGTTTTCGGTGTTGGAGGTAGAAATAAAAAAATCATGCTGAATGATAACAAAAATGTTTATTCGTTTTATTTAACAAACTTTTATGAGAATTGTGACGTCACATTCCTATCTAGGCAAAAAAAAGTTCTCTTATCACCGTTCATAAGATTTTTTGTTGTATACCCACTTAATCAATTCATAATAAGAATAACATAACACGGAAAGGATATTCTAATAACACAAAAATAATTGTTGATACCCGCTTATTATAGGTATCAGTTTTCAGCAGAGTTCATTGAATACTAATATATGGGTTAGACTTTATGAACGTGTTTTTTTTATGTAACGTCACATTGAATGTATTGAGGTTATAGCTTAAGTGTTCATTTTCTTGACGAAAAGAATATTGAAACTAAACCCCAATTTAAGATCATGAAATTTAAATTTTTTTTCTTAATTTTTTATTTTTTTTATTTACGGTTATGTTAATATTACTAAATATTTAATTACCCGGTCTACTTATTAAATTAAGTAGTATTATTTTTTCGCCATAAATTAAGTCTTCTTTTGGCAAGACTTGAAAGTCTTCTCGTCAGAAAATACAGTCACCTCCCAGTTAAAATCTAAATAATCTCGAGCAAAACGTAGTCTTTCCTCTCTGTGTTTTTGTGTCAAAAATGGTTTTTAGCTGGCTTCCGATGATGTAAACCTTCAGCACGGACTGCATGGCGAACAGTCTGTAATGTAGTATCCAATTGCTCTGCAAACATTATAGTTGGAATGAAACCATTTGTTTCATATTCTTCCACCATAAAACGTCGCTGAGTCGGGTTAATAAGCGGCAGCCTTTCACTTCTTAGACGACTCTTCAGACTACCTTCTTCCTCAAACCTCTTTACCCAACGGCTAACAAAATTTCAAAAAAAAAAACAAAATATGATTACACACTTGCAACTAGCAATTTATTTAATAATAAGAAAATCACACCCCACAATTATCATCATAATAATTATAATTTTTAAAAATAACTTACACATTTTAAACCACTTTCAGTTGAAATTTGAGAAATATTAAGCCCATTTTTACGCAAAGTGAAAATACTAATATTAGCTTGCATTTTGAATAAAGACAATCAAACAATACGCTAATCGTAATAATAACACAAACGCTCGTGACAAAGTTCACTAACTAACAACGTCATAACTAACTACTTTGTTCAATCCAGAAGTTTATTTTGTTTCACATTCACCCCCATCTTTTTTGTTAATAATAAGTTCCAACTAATATTTAGAAAAACATATCTCATCGGGTCTAACGTATCATTTATAATTAAAACACAAAAAGTGTAATGTCACTTGGGTTCGAACGCAGGCTACACCGTGCGAGACATTTTATCTATAGCGTTAACCGCTAAGCCAGATAGACACATAATTGTTAGTTTGAAATTAAATATCACTAACTTAATACTCCGTCGCGACATGACAGGCTTGTCACTAAGGCAAATGATCATTATATCGCACTCTTTCTGACTAGATAATTATGAAAGAGTGCGATATACGAGATCGTGTATGTGTGCAAAATGTTTGTTATGGAAAAAGGTCGTAAGTGCGACTTGTTTTGATGCGATCGTTTTGTGAAACTGCTACTGCACTTATGGTCTCTACTGTACGTAAGTACAGCATAAGCAATAGCCTGTGAAAATCTGCGAAGCACAGTCGGCGAACAATATTAATGTCCTATTCGATTCTAGACTTACCAAAACTCGATTGGGTTCGACTCGACGTCGGAAAACTTTTAAATATCGAACAAGTTTGGAAAGTATCAAACGTTCGTTCTCGTGAAGAAGGTATGTAGAACTCTTTCCTTGTGTGAATTCTCGTTGGAAAAGTTAATGTAACCTAGACAGGGAAGTTGTAGAGGAAAACTTCAAAACTCATCATCAGTCGGAAAACCAGTCTAGACAATTATCTTGCCAACTGTACACGATATTTCTAAAACATACTACTACTACTTTCTACCTTATTTTATCACTTAGACCATTTATAGTCAGCTATAGGAAACATAATCAGAACATCGTATAGTGAGTGAGTCGACAGAAGACATAGTTTCAGGCCGTGAGAAACCCCAAAGGTCGCGCACCTGTGTCAATACATTAGTTATTAATCAAGAAGTATTCTTGGCTTACCTACCAATTCATTAATGGTCAGAATTTAATATACATACCTACTTGTATTGTTATTTCAAAGTTCATATGGAAAATACTACCACCACACCATATCATTTCCAGGTTTACGAAAAGAGATTCTGGTATAGAGTTGGAAAATTTACAAAATAACTTGAAATGTTCAAGTTATCGGAGTCATAATTGTTACACATTTCAATAACAAAATATGAGTACACGTAGGTACTTAAAGTCAATGACCTCCTCCGTGATATCCCTCCATAAAGTTACAAGAAATGTGGCGGTCAACCTCATGTTATACGAAAATGCGAAAAGGGCTATAAAACGATGGCAGGCCTTCTAATATTATTGATATATTGAAAACTTCTACCCTATAACTATCTAATCTTTACATAAGAAAAGATTTTTGGGGTCTACACACAGATATGTAGATATATATGGGTCTACACCGCACAGTCACGAAAACAGTCTAATATTATAGTATTTCCCTTTACAATTTCCGCGTAGCAAGCTACTTTCCTTCGAAGTGTTCGATAGTTATAGGTATATAATATAAACATAATTTTAATTAGTAACTAACTAATCACAATAAACCACTATTTTCCTTAATCACGGAGCACAAGGCCAATTAATAATGTTTTGCGACACGATAGTACTACTATACAATGATTTTGTAGTAATTATCACTTTTAATAACGCACAAAGCATGTCTAATAAGTCAGGACAGTAAAATAAATATGTACGACTGAACTTAGCCCAAAACATCATACGGTTAAACTAGAACTGTTAACGACCACAGTACTCTCTATGGTTTCTGTGGGCAAAACATATTGTGAAGCGCCAAAGTAAACATTCAGTGAAACTGGTACGGAGAAATCTCGGCTTTGGTAACGGACATCTCAATACAAAATACTACTGATATATCTGTCAGGATCCGGGATCGATTTACCACATACCTACTCAGTAAACTGCTGTTTTGTTTGTATACTAAGTACCTTCTATCCTATTTATCAAAGAACGGATTATGTCGACACTTGAGGTCCGAGACCAGAGAGTATACCACATTGATCTGGTCCTAGATGTCAAAGTCAATCGCAACCACTACAAAGGCAGTGCATAAATAATAGGGTTGGAAAATAACAAAGCATATAACAAAGGTATTTAATTATTTGATATTATTGAAATTCCTTTTAAAAGGAATGTAATGAACATTTATAAAAAGGAGAGCGTGGGAAGACAATGTTATTAAATAAAATGTCACATACAACCGTACTCAAATACTCTCAGAGACTGTGTTTTAGGGGAAACTCGGGTGAAGTGGAACTATTCATCCACGCACCGGTAAATTAAGTATAGGAAATGTTCTAATGGCCTGCATTCCCCATATAAAGCTGAGATCGTTTATTGCCTATGATTCAAATTTCGGATCAGAAAAAGTACATACTAGAAGGACCTACTTCCAGGTTATCCATTATCCAAGGCAACTTATGGACAGGTGGGATATGTATTTTACATTTATTTGTTTTGAGAAAGTAGGTCTCACCCGTATTTGTGTAAACAATGAAACCATTGCATTCGCTTCACCCCGACTTCCCTTTTTCAGAAACAAACCATACGAAAGGTAAAGCTTATTGTTTTATGGCGGGTAATGTAATTACTTTCTGCTCAGCACAGTCAGTATCATACATACGAGTCAGTCAAGTAGGTACCTTTATATGTAGGTATATTTAGACGTTGAAGCTCATGCTGGAGGGTTGGTTACTAACTAATAATATCCTTGCGTTTGTACAGTATTTCACGAAACAGACCTAATCAGAAATGTATCACTGTGATTCCTATATCCATTATGTGAGATTATACTTAGTCTTTGTGTGTACGAGTATTTCTGTGTGATTTTATTCGGAACTAGCTTTGGCCCGTAGCTTCGTCCGCGTGGATATGGGATATTATCCCACGCACACTTACTGCCAGGATAAAAAGGATCCTATCCCAGATTATGGTATAACTGTGTGCCAAGCAGCGAAATCGGTTCAGCCGTTACGACGTACAATGGTAACAGACAGACAGACAGACAGACAGATGGATAGACCGACAGACAGAGCTACATCGCATTTTCAATATTAGTATGGATTTATGAATAGTTTAACAAATGAATGCAATTAATCCCGGAACAAATATGCGGGTGAATTTAATGATTTCATTCGAAATGAAAATCTCTGTAGAAACACTCCTGTTTCATATTTTCGCAAAAGTGGTTTTTCATATGAAAAGTTGGATTGCGCGAGAGTATTTTTAGAATTGGCTGTGGGCTCGTATGTTGTTGTTTTATACCGGAAAATTAAAAACATTCCCAGAAAGCTCCACTGCGTCCTGGCGTAATGAGGTAAACATGATAAAAAATGATGCAGGCATGAAATAATATTTATTGCAAAGTCTTAGGCTTCTATATTAATAGGTTTGATGAAATAACTAAATAACTTCAGTGAGCCATATTTCTACTGGAACCTACTAAGAGGTATTATTCAAATTAAGCTGAAAATAAGCACTTTTTAAACGAAATAAATAGAAAAGATAGTCCTCCAAAACGCCCGCCCTGCACCACTGCCTAGTATTCTACCTGGGGAGAAGAAGTGGCGGAATAAACTCCGCAGTAACACAACTGTCTGTAGGGAAGGTTTAGGTATTGATTAACATGATACCATTTTTTTTTTCCTGATGGGAAATCATCAAATGACCCCCCCCGCTCTGGGCAGAGCGGAAGGGAGTGTCAGACTTGTACTGACTAAAACCCACCCATGTTCCTTCTTTGCCTTTGTGTTCCAGGGCCACGGTATCTCTTTCGAACAGTCCCGCAGCCCTGGCAGGCATCGGCCCTTGCGGACCCCTACTTATTTGCTGACATCTCTTTGAGGCGCGCGTGGAACACGAACGCGCCGTCGGCACGGCCTGTCGACATAAGACGGCCGGACGGCGAGCTAGCCCATAACTCGCCGACCACAGGCCCGCGCCTACGGTGGCCGGGAGCCACCAGGTGACCCCCGACGCCCAAGGCGTCTCCCGCGGCGGCTGGGACGTGAGGTTCTTTCCCTCTCACGTCCCGCCACCTCCTTCACTAGCATGACTGCTTCACAGAAGGTGGTGACGGCTTCCCATTCCCTCTCGCTCCGGACCATGGCTTGAACCAGGGCCCGACGCGAGAGATCGCCGCCGCCAATCGCCGCTACAAGGACACGGCGGTGCTCCGCCCAAGCGGGGCATACCTCTACGGTGTGCTCCACCGTGTCCCCCGAACGATCCTCGCAGTGGAAACACCCGGGTGTTTCCTCCCGCCCGATTCGGTGCAGGAACCTCCCGAAACAACCGTGTCCGGTGAGGACCTGCGTCAGACGGTAGGTGAGGGCGCCGTGGCGCCTCTCTAGCCACTCCTCAAAGAGGGGACTTATCGCCACTATGGTGGCGTGCCCTAACATGATACCATGAAGTATTACCTCGTATCACACTTGTACTAGCACATACTAACTCAACAATGATGACCATAACCGACCCCCTCACGGCTCACTGCTTTACGGCGTACAATCATAATTTCTCCCTCGGTCCATTCGACCGCGACCACTCATGACCACCGGTTAACCACTGGGTGCCCTCCACGCACCGCTTCCTGTTTTCCATTGACAATTTCCCGGCTTTCCACGGGGGGCGAGAGGCGGCAGGGAGGTAATCGAGCGTGTAGTGGAGTCCCTACTTAGTGTTTAGAGGGGTTTGTGATTGATCAGTTAATCAGTACAGTTGGTGTGGTTTTCTAGTATTGTGAGTTTGTGACAGGTATCTAGGCGTGTGTTGGTTTTATATTGTGTAGTATTTTGTGTTATGTGATATTCTCTAAAGTAAAATTTTCATTAACATAATGTCAAGCTTGTAATTCCCGAAGGGTGAGGCAGAGGAGTACCTAGCTCATAGTACATCCTCATTTCGCCAGTTATGTTTATGTCTCATGAAAAAGGCAACCGGCCGCAAACGTAAACTCTTCTACTGAAAAATTCCTGATGGAAAATCTCAATAAAACTTTGCCCGACCTGTGACTTCTAGGCCAACGTGAAAGTTCAGTATCGTTCTGACACACAAGTGTCAGAACGATACTGAACTTTCTCCAACTTTTCAATTGTGCAACGTTTTGTTTGCATAATTCACAAAAGGATAAACCTTCTGCAATTGTTTTATGCTTTGCTAACGCTAATGAAATCCCAATACAACGGAATGTGATTATCTTGGAGGGCACGAAGATAATAACCTATTTTTTTTTTGCTTTATAAATAGACAAATTGCAAAAAGCTTTTGCTAGTTAGTTCGTCACAATAATAATAAAAACACAACAAAGCCTAAGACTTTTCTACTGCTGAAGCTGAGGCCTCCTCCCTGTGGGAGGGAATTGATTGTAATCCATCCCACGGGCCTCGCTCGTAAATATTTTAATGGCTTTGCATCGGCCCAGTTGGTGGATGACACTTGTCTTATTTTGTTTTTGTTCTAGTACTTTTTTTTCGTCACAATAACCAGCTAATCGACATTTATAATAATTTATAGACCTGCACTTCTGACACACACTTGCCCCGGTATTCACTATGGCACGATCTGAGGTCAGGAGACAGGTGCCTGGCCGAGATGTCAAAGCAATTAGTATTAATTAATGCTCCAGCTTGCGGTCTGAGGTAAAGCTAGGCGGCGCGGTTCCTGCTTTGTGATGCCATGTGGTACTCGTGTCAAGTAGGCGGAGTTGCGCTTTTGACTTTAAGTATCATTACCATATTTATTACTGGAGGCTAAAATTTGAATGTATAATGTGCTTAAGGCAAGAAATTGTGTTAAAAATTTTGTACATTTTTTAACTGGAAACCGAAACTTGAGAACGTAACCTGCTACAATCCTTAAATACTCCTTTTACTTCGGCTATGATCATACATGTTTTCATACACGCCCGCTGGTTACAAGTTAATGTCAAAATGTGGGTGACGATATACTTCTCCGTTAATACATTTAGATCGCCTTCTTAAATGATTTCGGCGATCAAATAAATCCCAACTACAAAATAAACAAACGTAGAAAAGCTGAGGTGTTTTCTAGGTCGATGTTAATGGAGAAACCTGGTAGCAGAGCTTGACAGTTTTACTAAGTAAACTTTTGTGTTTCCATATTAAATACGATGGATTATTTATCGCCACTTCAAGCCCAATTGACGATACAACAAATAAAATTTACTACGAGCCGACCTTAATAAAAATGTATGTGTGAACTCTGAACAGTTGTAATCACTCCAGGGAGGAACGTGCCTCGACTGTAACAAGTAATAAAGTGATCCTGAATTTTAATACAGAGGCGATTAGGGAGAACGTTTTTACGGCCAGGGGAATATTTACTCCATGAATAGAGAGTTGAGAATTAAACGTGTATTTGTGAGTGTAATGACCGGTTGCTATCTCTAAACGAATAGTTCTGCTTACTGATCGGAGCTTTTAGAGATATGATAACTTTAATTGACTCAAAGGTTAGAAAGGTTTTCAAAGCTCACCTAAAGATTAAGGTTTTATAGGTGACGGAGAAACCGTTTGTCTGTTTTGTATGTGGCCTTTAAGTAGATAGTATCCCAACTAGCAAAAAAGTTATATAATATTAGAACTATACAACTAACAGACATGTAAGGGCTTTATAACAATTTTGCAGCAACTAAACAGTTGTAAAGTAGTATTCAGTTCGACGCATTAGTTATAATAATTTAAGTCATATTAATGTGTCCTGTAAACGTCATTTCAATAATTTATATGACGGTCATATAACGTTAAGTCGAGTAAACGTTTCAGTCAGAAAATAGTGATGAGTCGCCATGTTTTGTAAATTTAGAACCTTTTATTCAACACTTAAATAACAAACTGTTATATAACGATTTTATAGTTAACTATTATAGAATCGTCATAATAGGTCGTATATACCACCTTTAAGTAACTTTTAGGTTGAAACGTTATTCTAATATAACTTAAGAACCCTAATTGCAACCGTCATGGTGGACGTCATAGATGATACAAAAAACATGTATAAGACCAATAGTTATATAGATGTCTAAATGCAGTCACCCAATGTCTATTGGCAATATGGCGGAAATTATTGATGACAATTATGTATTTTATTTTTATAAATAATATTGAAACACCAATATTATGGAGGCCCATTAAAATATTAACGAAGAAAATCATACATATCATCGAAAATTTTAAATTCCCAACTAAAAGGCACCGCTCGTCATCTTCTACCACAATAAGCTTTCTTTACATTAAATTAATAAATAATATTAAAACATTTGACTTATACTTTTTTTTTAAGTTTTATTACAACACAATAGATTGTCACACAAATTGCCTAGCTTGTACCACAGACCGACCACCAGCATAAGAAAACGTCAATACGATGATATAGTTACATAAGAGTATTACTAGAAACTATTATAAACCTTACTAGTTAAACTTACAATGTCTACGTGATTTTTACTCAACGTTATTGTTGCTGACGCGATTGCAAAACGACCCCTACACGATTAAAATGTTGTATAATC
This sequence comes from Noctua janthe, assembly GCA_910589295.1. Lineage (NCBI taxonomy): Eukaryota > Metazoa > Arthropoda > Insecta > Lepidoptera > Noctuidae > Noctua > Noctua janthe. The sequence goes on along the minus strand of OU342556.1, from coordinate 581,968 downwards.
TGCGCCCAAACCCCCGTTATATTTACGTTTAAAAAACTATTATAAAACCATTTTAATATGACTGAAAGTTAAATAAAAAACGTTATTGTACCATTTATATGACATGATTTTGCTACTTGGGATGTTATCCTTAGCACATAGGTGAGCCTGCATGTTGTATACACATAACATAACATCGCGCCTGTAATCCCCGAAGGGTTAGGGTACCTACTAGTACACCCACATTTCGTCAGTTTTAAGTCCTTTGTAATAGGGGGCGAGCCTATTGCCATCAATCGGGCACAAATCCAGACTCCGTGGCTGCTACTGAGAAGTTCCTGATGAGGACCTCTTGCTCAGCAGTCACAATTGCGAACAGAGCAACGAGGCAGTTTAATGAGCCTGCCCGTGCTGCCTGCCTAGCATAATCAGCCTATGATGTTCTCTCTCTCTCTGCCTAACACAAATCAAATAGAAAGTCATCTCGTTCACATGCACTACTTTACCTGAGCTTTATAGTAACCTGGAAAAGGCAAAGTAAAACAAAATCGCTTTTGACTACAAAAGAACTTTCTACAAGATGTAAGGACCTGTCATAAACAGCTATTTAGAAGCTGGCAGGTCTGTTACTAACAAATTGTTTCATAAAGGAACGCGTGAGCCATGATATTACGCCCACAGCCACCCGCCGCCGGTCAAATGCCGGGAAATTGCTTTCTTTATGAAGTTTATACCTCAACAATGATGTAAGGGCATAGATAATAAAAGATCAAAAGGGAGTAAGATGAGAAGTTGGAGTATTTTGAACTTTGGACAAAATCAACCAAGAAGTTAGTACCATTGAGTGCATTACCTACTAACGGTGGAGTCACATCTTATGAAAAAAAAAAACAATAATTGAATAGCGATTAAGATACTAGCATCGATTATAATCATTCCTACATTTGTTGTCCAGAAATCCAGATCCAAATGGAGGTCACAATGACTGGCTGGATTAGTGTAAGTTCAGCTATAAATCATTTAGTTTACCTACACTTAGGCTAGCCGACGTCTTCTCTATAGGTTAGGTTGCTAAGGAAAATAACGGAAAATTGTAACACAAACCAAATCATAATAACCTTTTGACGTAATCTTTTAGAACAATCTACTAAACTTTTAAATATAAGGCAGTTTTAGCGATACAATCTCGACATTTCTTTTTGAAAACAAAATTATAACTTTAGTAAGTAACTTCCCACGCACTTAATGCCGCTAACTGTCTGCCAAGTTAATATTTGGGGGAAAAAAGCATTTAAACAGATTTAGGTAAAGCCTAAGTAATAACGTGTCAGTCTATTTTGTACGTTTTCACGTGTAAACTACTAAACCTATTTTGATTACATTTTGCAGACGGTGTGGCATGGCAGGGAAGATAGGAACATAATGAAATTTTCTTATAAAGAAATATGCGGTACCCGCGTGTTTAGAGTCGAGGGATAAGATGTATGAGATGTTAAACATCCTTACACTATAATGTATAGTCGCACTAAATATCGCAAGCTTTGAATTAACTTGTCAATTGAGATGTAGTAAATAATGACTACCTAGTACCTATATTAAAGCTTACCTACAAGGAATATTCAATTGACACTCTCTTAAAATAAAACCGTAATACTTCGCAAAATTAATTTATAATAAACAACAATACTTATCTTAAAAAGTTTCGCAATATGAAAACTGAAATAATTGTCACACTTACCCAGTTACCGAATAGTTTTAGAAATTCTGCTGGCTTCTGAGTTATTTAAAAAAATAATAAATAAATTCATTTAGTTCAGGTAAATAACACCCATTGCCACACATAAGTTGATAGAAATCCCATGCGTAGCCTGGCTCAGGATGATGGTGATGATGGATTGCGTCCAGAACCGCAAGCTCAACAGTTGCGACCAACCAAGGCAAGTAAACTACCTTTTATATAAATTCCTGCTTCCACCAATTACATCACAAAGCGCGCATTAGTACTCCCACACTTGCTGCTTCAAACAATAGGTAACAGGCCAATGACCCGATGACATAGACTATCATTAGTAATCACTACCACTAACGGTCCATTGCAGACATACTGTATACTAGCGCTGGTTAGGTAATGTAGGTTATTAAAATTACTACTCGGGAGTGTAGGACTATAAGGGGCATTAGAATATAGAATAAGTTATATACTCGTTGATCTAATTTAGTTAATGGTAAAATTACGATAAAGGTGAACGATATGATGGGTTTGTGTCTAGTCCTAGACTAATAGGTGCTTTGTTCTTATGGACTTGATCTAAATGGATATTAGCACTTTATATTCAATGGATATTAAACCATTTGCCGTGGATTAATCAAGTTTTCGCCGGTTTCATACAAATAGAACATGTCGCATATTCCAGTAATTGGTTTGCGAAGGTCGGATTGCAGTCGCTGTGGGTATAATGTTATTTTTTTAATATTCCTCCGTATGTGGTTCGATTGGAAGCCGATATCCATTACTAATGACTACCTATCTACTTTACTAAACAAAATACTGGAAGGCTTAGTAGTAACTACAATGGTTGTTAGCATTATGTTATCGTTTAAAGGGCTAGATGTATGATCGTTTATTGTACACTAAAATGAAGAACATAAGGGCCCTAAATACATCAGATGGCAATGACATTTTAATTTTGCAGGTCTCATTTAAACTCCCAACCTCTACAGTCATCCTAATATACCTTGCCCGTTGCAGAATTACCGGTTTAATATAGGACAAGGATATGGCGTAATTGGGGGATTAAGAAGAGCAGCCATCACTTCCGGACGATATTAAACGATGTGACAATGTTGGTGACGTCATCACGCAAAATATAAAGATGAAAGATACAGATTTCCTCACTGGGAGCCACATAATCTGGGGGTCAGCTCAGGGCCATTTTTAGGGACAAAGAATCACTGAAAGCTGGAAACGTTGAAACGTGTTCTATATATATCATTATTTAACCCCAAAATCTGACATCAGATCCAAACAGAAAGGTACAATCACCTTTCTATTTCTATCTGATGTGAGATTTTGATACGTAGTACCTATCCGGCCGGACACAAATCCCAGCTCGCACGACGTAAATCACAATTCAATTTGTCAAAGTGACGGTTTTGTACCGCACAGTATAGTGTTGTACGAGGAGCTTTGGGCCCGCGGCCACAATCGGAATTAACACCGCCATGTTGTTGTTTCAACATAATTTCACAAACGTTCAACAAATGTTTAACAACAACGTCCTCCTGTCAATGTCATGCAAGCGCCAAAAGATCCTTGCAGCGCTTGGTTTGTTTACTAATGTAAGCAAATAATTATTTATTCTAATGTGATGGCGCCGTGATTGTGCCAACCTTTTCTGCGAAAAGATGTGCACAGAATTACGTACTAATTTATCCGTGAATTTCCACAAGGGATTTTCCTTCGAGATGAGAACTTGTCTATTTATAACATTACTTTCCATCATTATCTGGGCTTCTAGTGAGTACAGCCTCGCTAAAATCACACAACTATTCAGCCTACAACGTTCCCACAGCTGGGACACAGGCCTCCGGTCTGTGGGAAAGAGTGGACTGTAATCCACTAAGCGGGCCCATTGCGAGGTTGTCGATTTCACATTATGTACCTTCGAATGTTTGGCGTGGGACTTACCAGTTTACTCATGATGTTATCCATCACCAATTTGAGAGCAGTGGTGAAGAAATAAATTACACCAAACAATGTGCCTTCCTGGATTCGAAACTAGAACTCACCTCATCATCATCGCAACCTTAAACCCAAGGTCACCGTCGTCCAATCACACTCTTACCTTGATACTTTTAACTTGAAAAGGCACCTCCAGCCCGTGCGAACATGACCCGAGCGTATAATTTGGTACCTACACCATTAAATTCAATTTGTGAACATACAGATATGTACGTATGTGTAGTACATAGTGGGGATACGTGCGCCGAATTCGATATGAAATTAACTGCGGCAATCTGCCCACACTGTATCGTTTTACAGCTTGAAACATTCAAATTGTTATATTGTTAACAATATACTCAAATTCAGAATGCAAATATTCAGATAGTTGTCTTATTTGTATAAAATTTAATTCAAATGTCAACAATAATACGGCGTAGTGTTTCTTATGGTTTTATATTCATTCAAAAAGAATTCAACACAAGAAAAACAAATGAATAATATTTAAGTTCAGGCTTCGACGGAAAATAAAAATATAATTGTGTTATAAAAAATTGTTGGTAAGGATTCACAATTCAAAACCCGGCTTTTAAAAGTTGGAAGAGTGTTTGATTACTTAATCCCTTTAGGTAAATAATTGAATATATTTTAGAATTTTGCTTCCTACATCCTCCATATACGTACGATGGTCCTGTACACATTGTTAGTCTCCCTTGTCTAAGGGACTCAGAAATTACAACTAACACAGTTTTCACATTTTACGACGCGTAAATAAGCAGCAATAATTAAAAACGAGAACGCTAAAATAGCGATAAAACGAAAATAATAAAACGACAAAGTTAATACCTTTGTATGTGGGTCAAGGCCGTGTTTGGGCGGGCTCGGCCTTCCGACACTGATAAGGGCCACACATTCGCCACTAAATAAATATTGTCTCACGGGGTGTCAGGCTTCACTAGAAGGTATTTTTCGGGAGGGAAACGTTTTCGCCGAAACGACGAAGCCTCAAAAAATCATTGGCTAAATCTGTTTGAATCGTAATATTCTATATCGTAATATCTAATATATAGAGTGGAGGAAAGTTATCAGTATCGTGCATTTTAAATATTTTGGGCATTGTTTTCAAATAACAAAAAAATTTGCTGAGCTCTCTACTATAAACTTCACAAACTAATGTTAACATTTACAGTGGTAGCTATAGATAAAACGAACTTAGTCATAATAAATTAATTTTAGCGAAATGCGAAGAATTTTGATTACGAGCTGAACTGAGCTTTTCTCTCCGGAATACCCTGTTTCTAAAAACAAGAAAAATAAACTACAAACGCAAATTGAATTACCATAGCGACATTATACAAAAACTCTACATTAGTGAAAGAGTTCCTTCAGTCCCCGCTCTCCCCTTCACGACGTGCCCGCAGTCCGTGCAAACGCCGACGCTCCCCTAATGCATACAAATGTCTGCCCACTACTATGAGCAACTACTCAGCATCCTACTGGGAAACGGAAAACCCCTCTTAACTGGATAATTCTAGAAACTTTTTGTTACTCAGGTACTTACCTAAGTTAGGTATTATTTGTTCAGTTTAAAGATTCGAAAAGTAGAAACTTTTCATTTTTCTAGCGGACATTATCGTTTTCTTGAAAACTTCCACGTTCACTCAAAGACCATTTTTAGGAACCTATTCTATGAGCTAATGGACCTTATCTTCAAGTTCTCGGTAGCGAAGGTCCATGGGCTGATTAGGTTAGTTCGGTTTAACCAACTAAATAGTGTGAGAACCTACTCTGTTGAGATTTACATGGATTTTTCGTTAAATAATCAGAACACATCACTGTGCTTTTGTATGGCCGTTAACTGTTAATCCGTTATCCCTTTACACTTCTAAAAACATTGCAGAAATCCCTACTTGACATGACGTACAGAGCTGAAACTACTTCTATAAATACGGCGTGGTCTGCAGGCCGAAGGTCAAGTCTCGTAGAGCACCAACTTGAAGCTCTGAGCGCGGATCACACGAGTATTGGCTTGCACGCTCACATCTACGAGTTTTATAACTTTTATGCCCGCTGTAGGATGTTCAACTGGGGCGCTTGTGTTGCTTAGGCATTTATTTAGGTGCAATGCAGTAAGTACAGTAGTGAAAACCGACCATAAACTTTAAGTAACGTTTAAAAAAAAAACAAATAAATGTAAATAATTTCCTATTTAATTTTTACTCACAGTTTCCGTTCATGCTTTTATATGGATATTGAATGATGTAATCATTTCAGCCAGTTGTCTGCTGTCATGTGTGTGGATGTGAAGAGGAAAACAAGGGAATACGTTCCTAAAATCGTTATTGTGCTCACAACAAGAAAAAATAATTATAAATATATTATGTATTTATTTTTCTTATTTATATTTTTTGCTGCCGAAGGTTTTCTTTCGCACCCTTCTATCATACTAGTAATTGTATTTTAGTACATTTATCCCTTTTAGTATTCTATGCCCTTGCAACCATCTGCGTGAACATTTCAATGAACCCGACTGAAACAATATCACCCTCGTTTTGAAGCACCCGGAAGCACGGCAGTCAGCAACAGACCGATCAATATTAATCATAACAAACTTATAAACGGTCACAAGTAGCGCCAATCAATCGGTTTGCTTCCGAAAGCTCCATAGCTTCTTAACAATGTTTAACAATCATTAGGGACTCGTTAAAATTGTTTGAAGAGCCAAACTCTTAATTACGAGGAGATAGCGATTAGAGTTATTGAGTAGACTCGCCTGTTGGAAAATAATTAATTGGCGTTACTTGGACACTGTAAAAGATTAAATTTAAATAATATTTGAGGGCTAACGTAAAAACATCGATTTTAAAATTAAGAATACTCGTTTCATTTATAATATTTTTATAATTTTAGGGACTTATTCATATCTATGGATGTTACTGATTGTGCTTTTTGCAAACTACTTAAATAAATCACTATTAGATAATTTTATTTTCGATTCAAATTAGACATACATATAATAACGTTAGATTTACCCCGCGCGCTCGCGCTAGGGCTCTTGTTGTATAAAATGGCCAGTAGGAAACTGAAAGACGGTCTCACGCCCGCTGTGTGCTCCAAAGAAACTCAAAGTAGAGAGCTAACTAAATGTTGGGATACTACATAGTCACGGTGTCTACATGTCATTTTATCTAGTCTCGTTTGGCAGTTGTAGCGGCACGGGTTTCTTTAGAAAGAAGGATCTCCTTTGTACCTATTTTTCTGTTCCTTTCTTGTCTGTAGTTAAGTACGTACATAATTACATAAATCACATCATTTTACCGTTGCGAAAACAGTACCTATTATTTTCATAGTCGATAAATGTTCTAAAGTGCGCAATACACGACGTGTAATCCTTACATCGGTTCGTTAGTAGCGTTAAGCAGAGATTATTTATAGCCCCATAGAGATAAATTGTAATACTACTTGGCTATGTTTACCGAACCTGACAAGAGTGCGTTTTATACCCTAACAGAACAACATGGGAGTTGAGTTCCCGTGCCTAAGTCCAACAGACGTAACGTCGTTATTTACGTTTTCATAAAGAAATCGATAGGCGGATATCGCAAGCACTGATTTGTGTCAGGAAAGTACACAGCTTCGATATTTTAGGCTATGGTTTACTGCATAAGATTTTTTTTGCCAAAATAGTACCAAGTGGAGATACCCATCACGGTAAAAGAAATCCACTAAACCTGCGCGGGGTGATTGCGTAAGGCACTCGCACTAACAATACTAATCATTTTGACAACATAACACATATTCACGCCTTTTTCCCAGAGGGATAGGCAGAAACTACAGCACGCACCTGCTACGGTCCTAACATACTCCTTCCGCCTCGGCCACGTTCATACATCTGGTCATAAACACACGCCACATATGTTATAGGAATATTAAGGTATGAATTTCCTTTAAAATCCTTGGAAATGTTATAAAGAAAGGGACGCAGCGTACAATACTAGCTAGAAAAATAACTACGATTTACCAAACGTGATTTAAATCAATTTACGGCCGGTAAGCTTAAAACCACTCTAGCATAATAATAGTACAAAAGACTTTTGAATACGAGTAACTTTCTTTTGCTTTCTTGAACCTTTTAAATTTTAAAAGGTGCATAAAGCTTTAAAATTTTCTAATTATAGTAAAGAAACTAAAGACAATAGAACATGAGCAATGGATCTCAGTAAGTACTGTAACAAATACGTTACAGCAGTTAAATAATTCACCTCCAGCTTCCTCGAAGTTTTGCACTGAAATATTCAGATGAGTCGCTCTCTATCGTCGTAACCTGTCCTGATTCACAAAGCGTAAAACAACTAGATTTTCTGGGAAGCATTATCTCTCTTTAAGAGCATCTCGTAACTCTTGTAAATTGAACAATTGCTGACATTATTTACTGACAACGACTGGTCGAAACTTCGAGGTGAACACCGGTAAACTCATTGGTCAACCTGAAATCCGCTTTGCTGATTTTAGACACCCGTACCCAGTGTTCCCAGTGTTCTATCTATAAGCACAGGTGTCCAAAGTGCCATCTCTACAACATCTGAAGACTCAAAAAACTCCATTAAACACACACACAACACAATAGACAGCAGGCCTTGGCAGGATCATCGTCAACAAAATTGATCCACAAACATGAAAATTGGTATCTGAAAAAATCAACTCTTTAGTTCCGTGACTATACAGACCAGAGACGAGTAATTAAGCTGTAAGACAGCCTACGTAAGCCTTGCGCGAAGTGTCGGACTGAGTGAAGATATTGGCAAAGTTGGCCACATTCATTACTGTTCGCCTGCTCGCCGACCACTCGCTAACTGCTGAGATTCGCCCAGACTGAAGCAACTAACTTATAGTTTAGGTCACTACTTTGCCATCTGTTCAGTTGTTGTTGAGTGTTGTTCAGTGTTGCAGTTTTAGACAACTCTTTCAATTTGTTTTGTAATAGCTGGCTTGTTTTCATTGCCTTAAGACGTGAGGGCCCCTGGATAAGTGACCATTAAGCTTCCGAAGCTTTTGTTATTTCAACAGGATTGATATAAGCCTTATGCATATGTCATGTCAACTCAATACATTATTCTTTTCCACTATCGTTGATAATAATGAGTCTTTGTCTATGATTCTTTGTTTTGATATAAAACTTAACCAAAAAGTTGTAGCGAACAAATAAATTGCGTAACTTCTTATTCAAAGTTCTATATAACACGTTAAATATTGAAAATCTTTAGGAAACAACACTGCAGTTACGTTATTATAACGTCATAAAAAACTACTCCAGAATGTTCAAAACTTCCTAACGTATCTCGCCTAACAACTAAAACCCGCAGCGGTACGAAAGAAAAGTAAAGACGAAGTTTGGTACAAAGTAATAGTGGCGCGAGGTGCACGGCGCGGGCGCGGCTGCCGGCACAATCTCATAACAGTTAACAGCACCACTATACACTGGGAGCAGGCGGGAGAACGGGGACAAAGCGAACGAGCTGTGCACTCCGCAGCCGCTTCCAATTAAATTGTAGTCACGGAGAAGCACCAGGGAGAGAGAAACGTGGAAGAGTAATAGTGTTGTGACCGTGTCGTGTGGTAGCCGAAAATGTAGGTAGTTTTGTGCAAATGGAATGTTTAACAATGACTGCAATAACTGCTGCTTAACAATAAGTGTAGAATGTTCTTTGTTTTTAGAATCCCGTAACCAAATAGAAAAACAGTATAATTTCGTCATGTCCGTCTGTCCATATATCACAAAGTGTAGTGTCGTAACATGTATGCGCAGCCATATTATCTGGTTAGCGTAGCCGCATGAATCCTGTTTCATCTGCTAAACGTCTTGATTAGAGTGCGTGGCATTGATAGCCATGGGCACAATTTATGCGGCTTGAGGGAAGAGCAGCAGTGAGGTTACAGGCCAAGACCCGTGAAGCAAACCACTCCCCATCTTTATGAAATTGATTACCTTTACTTAGACCGTTAACGGTCACTTCCATAGAATGTACACCTCTGCTCACACCGCTGCATGCCGTGCCCACACAAACCACCCCATTTTACAATGTTACGGTCCAACCCAATATATTTCGAGGAAACTTTTCCAGCGGCTCTCGGTTATTTGCGTCCGCTATATAACTCGATTTCATACGTTTTTTAAAGCATGTCGAACAGTACGCGCTCTGAAAACTAGATCGCAGGATTTTGCGAATTTTACAAAATGAAAACACAAAACTCTTTTTTGTTTTGTAGTTTGAATACATATTGTGCATACAGTTTGTTTGTTCTGTGTAGGTAACGGATTTATTACATTGCTGCGCACGTTTAGTTATTTTTTTTAACAGTCTTAATAATTATAATATGCCGCGCTAATTTAACAAGTCAATACTCATCAAGTGGTGAGCATCATTCATCATTTATTATAATTACCATCATGGTCTGCCTATCTTTTTCCCATCATCCTATACCCCATTATTCGGTCGGCTTCCAGTCTAAACGGATGCAGTTGAAAAAGTATTTTAAATGGAGGGTTTCCGTATCTGACCTTCAATACCCAGTAACTGGGTAACCCAAAGGATTGGTTGAATGGAAACACTTGTTTTCAGATTGTTGGGTTTCAGATCACCCATTACAACCGTCAAAGATCTACGAAAGACAGTTGGGACCAACGGCTTACCGATGTTAGAGGCGACCCCATCCACGGGCAGACCTTGGTTGCTTAACCTTGAAGATCGACTCGCGTGACTGTATTATTTGTTATTATTTAATCACGAGCCCCTCAGACATCTGCGTGCTCACATAAAAATCAGCGTTTTATGAATCTGGTCGTATTAGTTTTAAAACACTGGAATTATACCCACAATAACAGCTGTAAACTTCAAGTGCGGGACACGCACCTCTCAACGACTGCCACAGGTCGTCATAGAGGCACATTATAGTCCTATTACCGAGTTATGTCTGAATGATGATTTGACTCACGGGTTGAGCGTCATCGCGGCGAACAAACATGTTTGTGCTCTCACACAATTGCAGCTCGTTAGTGAGCGATACTGTGTACACTGTACAGTGACCACTCAACGAGAGTTGTATACACATGTTTTATGTACTAAGCCTTTATATCAACACTTATTGTAATGAACAAACGCAAACGGTGAACCTAATATAAGTGTGTTGAAAATAATAATGCTCATTACATTATGTTGCCCAACTCTTTTTGTTTAACCTAACACTCTGTCCCACTGCTGGGCAAAGGCCTTCCCCGATTCCTTCCAAGAACTCCTTTCCCGCGCTACCTCGAACCAGTCGCGGTACTTTAGCATTACTTAAGGTATTATCTTTGAAACTTCATTTTAGCGGCTAAATGATATAATTGGCCTGTTTTTACTTTTGTAGCCGCTGTAATAGTTTGACAAGGTGTCAGCACCTAATTCTCAATTCAGAAACTGGGTGTTTTCTGTTCATACTTAAGTACAAATGCTGTATCCATGATAATATTGTAATACCAAATGATTTGAAAAGGACCATGGAGTGTTTTGCCGGTTCTTCTCCATAGGAAACGACCAACCCGAACCGTGCACCTTTTTGTCGACGTTTTATAAGCGCCCATCTAGGCCTATGTGAAATAAAATATTTTGATTTTGATTGAAAACTAAATTACTTCTATATTCAAGATTCGACGTGTATTTATCAGACCGCCCTAATAACATTTAGGAAGACCTTTGGCAAGATGGATCGAAGACATAATTACGATAGGCCTGATTGACAGAAAATAGCAGAATGACGTAAACGGGAAGCGGCTTGGACGACGGTTTAACGAGACAAAAAGCCTGGGAGAAGATCGATTTTTATAAGCGTAACCCCGATTTTCTTTAGCAGGCTATTATTATACCGTCTCAAATAAGACTAAAATTAAACATGCATAGATGGCAGTCATCGAGATAGGGGTAGAAACACAACATTACGTCTGTGACCCCCGACATTTCTTTGGTTTTATTTAAGTTCCATATATATGTTATCCCCCTTCCCATGTAACAGGGGCGAGCCTATTGCCATTAATCGTGTTCTAATCCAAACATACGTTAAGAAACACTATCCTAATTATGATAACTACCAACTTAATACTAAGTATATAAATCTCCTTTAATGCCCCACGTGGGGTCTCTTGTTGAACCAACACGCAGCATTGACACTGACCTTGCACGGTGGTCGGAATAGCGTGAACTGCGCCGCTGCTGCAAGTCTATTTATATAAATAGATTCGTGGCTGACTCACGGACTGATAGACAACGCGGTGCCATCACAAACAACCTCATGGCAGGAAGCCCAAGGTGTACGCACAAGCATTTTGCAAGGTCGTTTATATAGGGCGAGCCTATTCACCAACCGAGAATAATCCAGACTTTTGGGTCTACTACTATTCTCGTTTAACTGTGTAGCCGCGTTGTTATAAGGTGCATCATTTCGAAAATTCATCCCAGAAGGTCTAAAACTACGTTATATTAAACTGGCTTAAAGAAATCTGATTATGTTTGGGGGGCTAACATGGTCAGAGATCGCACAGGACAGAGAGGTATGGAAGGAGAAAGGCGAGGCCTTTGCCCAGCAGTGGGACACGATGAAGGCTAGTCAAAAAAGAAATCTTGATGTTTTGCCAAGTCATAAAAGCCGTGCGAAGCAGGGGCTGACCACGACCTCCCTCTTAACGAGTCAGGTTTTAGGGTGTAAGCAGACGAAGTCTCACGCAAAAGCTGTAACAGTGCTACATCGCCAATTGTGTCCAGGATGAGACACTACTCCTGGTATGTGTTGCTATGTAAGTTAGTAATACTAACTTACTACTATTATGGTTTGCGAGGATGGCAATGGATGTATGGATGTTTGTTACTCTTTGACGCGAAAACCACTGAACGGATTTGGATGAAATTTTGCGCACAAATAGTTTATTACCTATATTAACACATAGGATACTTGTTATCTCAAATCTGAGCTCCTTTTTATCCTGGTAGTACGATCCCGTGGGACAATTACCGAACAACACGCGGGCGAAGCCGCAGGCATAAGCTAGATTAACAAACCGCTTTTGATGGCTTATTAATTAAAGCTCTGGTTTAGACTTCGAGATAGGTCAAAGCGTAAATTACCGCTTGACTACACACAATCGGCCATAGAATCAATGTGTGTCGACCACAACGTCAATACATACCTCATCATCATCTGCCTAGCCTTTTTCCAACTATGTTGGGGTCGGCTTCCAGTCTAACCGGATGCAGCTGAATACCAGTATTTTACATGGAGCGACTGCCTATCTGACCTCCACAACCCAGTTAGTACTGGGTAATACGATACCCCTTGGTAAGACTGGTTGTCAGACTTTTTGGACCACTGACTACCTAATGACTGTCAAAGATCTACAAATGACAGCCGGTACCAACGGCTTAACGTGCTTTCCGAGGCACGGAGAAAATCGGTATGTAATGGGTGGTCACCCATCCACAGACCAACCTAGGCAAGCACGGCTTAACCAAAGATCCCAAGGCCCAAGGCCGCTCGGGTCACCGAGCGGCCGTTATTATTCAGCCACGAGTTTCACAACTCACTGCTCCACGTCAATACATACCTATCTCCTCTAATATAACGGACGCCCCTAAGTCCCTATCCAAACGAATGTATTTAAATGGAGCAGTGAGTTTGTTGACATGTTTATTTGTTCTACTTTCACGACCATCGTAATTGGAAGACGGATTTGCTGTGACTTGGGATGGACAGTAAATACTTTTTTTATAGATAGAATACTTTTTATTTGATGGTACGCCAGAACATGTACCGATGAATAGGCACAGTTGTAGATTATATTCCAATAGAATAGAAAAGAGGCCTATCAAACCTACATCATCAATTTATTGTGATCACAACATAATGTGTCCGGCCATTATAAATAGCGCGCAATACCTGACGTATGTCATTCTGGTACATTCAGTTCAGGGTCAAGGTTATCTAGAGCATCATTATGACACCTTCTATTCTATCAGTTTCAATTACGTGAAACAGCCCGCCACGTCTTTATCTGTTTTGTGTGAACAAACTATATAAGTGGGTTGAGATCAAAATATTAACGTGAAACACGTATTGCCCATAGGGTCACTAAATGTAAAGTTCATTGATGACGGTTGAATTAAGTATTCTGCGAGTTCACGATCCAAATCATACCCAACGTACTTCGGAAAGATGAAGTGAGGTCCGAAACCGTAAACAAAGTTGATATAAGCTAGGAAAGTGAACAAGCAACGCATCCGAAGGATTGCCATTAAATAGCAAGGACGCAAATAATATGTCTGCTACAAGAGCCGAGACCTTCACCAGACACCGCGGACGTGTGACCACTACCACTGGCAGACCTTGGATGGCGACCGCGAACTGGTGACGTCATCAACGAGGCGGGGACTCCCTAAACAAATGAACTTAAATGATTGATTGATAAACTCCATAACCACAATAATCAACACAATAATCTGTTTGAGTTAATTTGTCATATCATAATATTGTCATATTATCACATTATTACTTTTTATGGCTGTTTTTGCTGACAGCTAACTGTAGTAAGTTTATTCATACTAAAATAAATTATAAATGCGAATGTGGCTCTGTTTCTCTGCCTTTTACTTTTTCAAGCGTAGCAACTGAATGGATTACGATATGGCGCACTCATACAACACGATCGGGGATTTTATTCCGATAGTACGTTCCCGAGGGATAATTTACAACCTCCACACGGGCAAACCCGCGAGCAACAGCAAGTATTATTATATTAATTTTATGATACTGATGATAGTACAATATAAGTGTGATTAATTTAGTTAAGACAGCCTTTTCGCAGAAGTAGTGGTACAAATTAATGAAGATCAAGTCATTTAGACACGGACTTGATGACAAGGAAAAATCAGCAACAAATCCAGAGAATGAAGCATGACGCTGTTCTTTGTCCATGTTGGCGTTACACCCACTAAAGTAATTGGGAATTGTTAACTCACTACATTGGATAGTTTCGTTAACTTACAGACAGAGTTTAGACCTTTTTCTGCCCGTACATATCTAACTAAAGGAATGAAAGGCATAGCTAGCTTCGATCTGTGGTTCTTCCAATACAAACAAATACCAATATAAAAGCGTGGATCAGTGTTTCAGTAGAGGTTTTCTTTTATATTATACAGTTTGTGCATCCATGTCTCGTGACGACGCGGCACTTGGCGGTCTGTGTCTAGCACTGGACTTCATTAGGCTGATGCTGTGATGACGATTATGATGATGTCCGAATGTTTTATCTGCATACTGCAGTCACCGTTCGTAGCTGTCAGCCACCGCAGTTTGCTCGGCCGCTACCATCTGCGATATGCTGTCGGCAGCTGAATTATACGTTAAGCCCACAAATCCATCTCCATCAAAACGTGCAAGGGTATTCATTACTCTTTATGAACAACGATGCGTGTGACACTGACACTGGCCTTCAATGCAAATACGCCGCAGAGTGCATGATATCATAATTTCCCATAGTCACCCATGCCATGCAGTCGCACACGACGTTTTATGTATGTAACTGATATTTACGAGTTGACACGAAACTGCTTATGGAAATTACAGGATAACGGCAATAATGTATCTTGAAAAAAGTTCATTAATAATCGTGAACAGGAGTAGTATAGAGAACATTCCATGGTAATGCCTCGTTCACAGAATGTCCCTCCAGAAAGACAACCTAATTGTGACAAAATATTTAATGATTAAACATTTAATATAAGAAGCGAAGGCCACTTTTCACGTTCCTTAAGAAAGTTATTAAATTACCCATTCATTCATTTATTTCATTAATATTTTTACATTCATTCATTGTATCGAAAAAGTCGAATAATCTGTATTCGGTTGTGAAAAATAAATGTGTAGGAACTAAAACTTTTAGGAAACCAACTAATGTTATATTTGGTAATTCTTGTCGACGCTTACATTTTCACAACTTCCTTACTCTTGGTGATTTTCACCTACCCTCAAACAGCCCTGAGGACTGTTGCTGTTGATATGTTTATCAACTAAGAATAGTTATGAAGAGTTGGACAGATGTACACGTATGTTCGCGTCATCTCTGACGAAATAGAGCCTTGTACATGGTGAGTACAAACTACTAATATCCTTTTGTCCTGCAGACCTTCGTGAATGCATGACACCATACCTCAATAGACATATGTATTAGTATTAATATACATTATTTCAAGTAGGAACAAATGGTCGAGATCGACGCTCACATATGTAAGAGGTTCGTGAGTAAATCGAGACTAGTGGTTACGTTGAGCGTGTGTACTGCAACATAACAAATAGTTTAGCTGACAATGCTAACACTCGCGTTTCATCATCTGCCTGCCTTTTCCCAACTATGTTGGACTCGGCTTCCAGTTTTATATGGAGCGGGTGCCTATCTGACCTCCACAACCCAGTTATTAGTGGGTAATACGATACCCTTTTGGTAAGACTAGTTGTTAGACTTTCAGGCCACTGACATTGACATTGACTACCTGTAACGACTGTCGAAATCTACAAATGACAGTTGAGACCGACATGCGACAGCTTAACGTGCTTTCTGAGACACGAAGTAAACTCGGTAAGTAATAGATGATCACCCATCCACGGACCAACCTAGGCAAGCGCGGCTTAACCTGAAAATCGACCCGAGCGGCTACTTTTATTTAGCCACGAGCTCCTCACAACTAACACCCGCGTTTGATTTAACAAAAGGGCCTCTTTGATTAACTGGTTATCTTCATAGTTACTGTACCTATACATCAGTGTAAACGCAGTATTACATTTTACGAGCTGATACAAACCAGCTTTATTACACCTATCATAAGGTTTTATTTGCGGTTTCATCTGTTATATTGTCGTAAACATATTGTGAGATAGTGTCTTTAGACAGTTTTCCAGAGCATTTGTTTTGGTTTAGTTTGTTATGACATTATTGTGGCTCACTGATAATATTTTTGTTTTGAGTTTTGGACAATGTGTGGCCGGTTGCTGATTTTAATTCTCATGAACTGTCTGAGGCTATTTTGGACAGTAATAGCAGCCAAAAGACAAGCATTGACCACACACATTGTTTGCCATGAAATAAAGACAAACTTGGCACTAACGTCAACTAAAATAATAATAACTATCAAAGTGGGCGCTGACAGGTAAAACTAGCATTAATCTTTAAATGAATAACGATTAATGGCAGGATTAACACAAAGTTGAAAACAGATTTTTAATTGCTCTGATTCGAACGTTAAAATGATAACTTACGCAACCCTAGTTTAACCGTCGAACGCGAAAGTAACTAGTAAATCTCTGCGTTTAACACAGAGTCGTGTCAAGTAATACCTTCCCCAGAGTGCCCAGAGCAACACAAAGTTCACTTTGACGCGAGCCGCCTCGTACGCTGTGGAAGTTTGCACGTTACAATGGAACCTCTCGCATATTACATGCTCTGTTTTTTCAGGGCTAGGATATTACTTCGGTAGTATTGATCTATGAGGAGGTATTGGAGAAAAATAAGTGATGTTAGTAAGTAAAGTATCTTAGCAGTTTTGCTTAGATAACACAAGTTGATAAAATTATGTAGAAATCTATTACTTAATCAATGAACTCACTCAGCCTATCACAGTCCACAGCTGGACATAGGCTTCTCCCAAGCTGTGCCACAACACGGTGTCCTCCATCTCTTATCTTTAACTCAGAAACAGTTTTCAACCGCAACGTGCATTTTCAAAGCCGCCCATAGGTAATGAAACTGACTGACATGTTACAAACTGAATATTCATTCGCATATCAATTTAACAGAAAATGCGCACGACGGAGACTATGAAACAATCATTAACTTATTGAAATCAGACCATCACCCCCTAATAATAACAGCCGACAATCAAATAAATTGTATGAACAAGCAGTGTGCATGTCTACCTCCACAACTCGCAGAGTTTTAAACATAAAACCGACATATCCATAATAAAAGGCAATGGGTTTATTGCCCCGAACGGCGACAGGTAATGGTTCGTCGCACGGGGAGTACTTCCAGCTCGACAGAGATAGATCGAGGTGCCAGCGCGAGCGGTGCGAGCCACAATATCTACTCGAATAGTAGTGTATCATAGTGGTCAGTAATTTTTCACATGCTTGTTTTAAGCAGTGAACGACTATACATCACCAAGCTTGATAACAGGATTTATATTTCAGACCATTTGTGAGCTTGCTGGCTGCCTAACGACAATTCCCTTTCAGTTAAGGCTTTGAGTTACTTTTTGCATTCGATACGTGCCTTAACAAATTACAATAAAAACTGTCACTTTTGGACTGACATTTGGTTACCAAACTTGCTACTAGAACAAAACTCCTGCATATCAAATCAATGCAAATAAACCATTAGTTATGTCCAAGAATAGCATAGCAGCAGCCTATAATGTTCCCACTGCTGGGTCCCAGGCCTCCTCTCTAAGAGAGGGAGTGGGCCACCAGGCGGGCCCAGTGCGGATTCGTAGATGTCACATGTCTTCGAACTTTTGATTCTAGAACATGCTGGTTTTCTCACGTTTTCTTTCACCGTTTTGAGAGCAGTGGTGATGAAATAAATTACACAAAGTAATGCCGCCTGCCTGGGTTCGAACCCACGACTTACTGCTCGTAAGTCGGGACCGCCACCACTGGGCCAACGCTGCTCCTACTCATGTCCAAGAATAACTTGATAAGATTCAAACGAATTCCCCTTCCTTAGCGATGGAAGTATTTTTTCCTCTACAGTATTTTCATTCCGAAACATCAAAACATAAATGTCCCCATGCTTTGTACAGAAGAACTTCTTGAATGGTAAATGAAAACATCTTCTTCTTAAGACAAAGATGTCTGCGGAGAACTACGCTCAGCCCCCCAAACAGTCGTCCACTGCCTTCCCTGACCATACTCGTATATAGCCTTTTAATAACTTTTACATGACCGATTCCAGTTATATTAATCCCTTAATGACTGCTGTAGATCAGTAACCTGGCTCATCATAATATGGTATTAAAATGTACGAGTGTCAGGAACGTGAAGCTATGGACACGCGTCGCTATGAAAGCTTAGGTCGACCACAGATTGAAATTATGTTGTAAACGAAAAATGGATTAAATAACTTACAGTATCTTTGTATAAGTACCATCCATCATAATATGTTAAATATGGAAGCAAAAGAAGACAAACCCTATTCAATACCAGAAACAAACAATATATTCTTTCCAATTCAGAAACCACGAATTAAAAGTAAAGCTACAATAGTTAAACAGTGTGTAATTCTACTTATTATTTAAACAATGAAATAATTTCGAATATAACTAGACACAATCGGGTTGGAAGCGAGAACTTTACTCATTCAATTGAGTCAAAAGACCAGTTCAAATATAGATTCAGGGAAATATTTAAACATTTTAATATCACAGCTCATTTCACAGAATGTTCATTATTAATGGGTTGGTAATCAATTAGCGAGGTTTTCAAATAATTTTGCGAGGTATTCCGACTCATTACCGTGAAAGCTGAACAAACATTATATTTTTGTTTAACCAATAACGCCTACAAACACAAACAAGTAATTTTCAGTGAATTGAACATAAAGGTTTGAATGTTTTTTATTCTGTTTGGGTGGCTTACAGCTAACAATATAAAAGTAATAGTAAGGGTAATCAACGACAAGCATATTTTAGCATTTAAATAATTAATTATTACCAAAATTTATCTAAATACTTTTTTATCGAAAAGAAAATGCACTTAGCCGATTATATGTACAGATTCATTATTTTAATATTAAAACTTACCTTCTCAAAGAAAACCTAAGAAGTTTGCGACACAAACTGTAAACACGCACGAGCTACGGCGTAGCTTCGTAGCAGCGTAGTACGGGCGGGCGGCGCGCGGGCCTACGACAGACTGGTCTTGCCGTGCTACGAAGCTTTCAGGCATGGTTCAAGTGTTGAAATATGAGCGGTTATAATTATGTAATTTAATTGCTGAAATTAAGTTTTGATTTCATTTTTAATTGTACATGTACACATTTTATTTGGGTCAATGCCAGTGTCTCCAATTTGTTATATCATTTTTAGTACAGATTGTACCTACAAGAGTTCTCGACTAAGTGTTTTTGTTTTGGTAAGAATTAAATACGTTTGACCTTGTATAATTAAAAGCTTTCAGACAATTAACGAAAGCACTGTATATTTCGTAGAATTACGTTAGACTGTTGTCTGTTATGTGTCTCATTATTCAGTAATGACATCATGGTAGACAATTAGAGGTTCGTTCGTGGCATAGATTAACTTTGAAAATGGCACAAAAAGCTTAATTGGCGTATAACAAAGAAGTAGTAGAAGGTACTTAGTTGAGCCATTCTGTTCGCTTAACATGTCGTAAGTGCGTCTTGTAGGTGTGAGTATAATTTAAGTGCGGCTAATTAATTCAGTTTAGAGGAACCATAGTCAGCGTCAGGTCGAGAGCCAGCTCAGTGTGAACTCGAGTGCAAATGTGATCGGGGTAGCGTATTGTCGGTTCGGCGTGAACCAAAAGTTGATATTGGAAAAGCTAACTGTGTAAAGTCCGTTACGCTCCATCATAGTCGGTGGATCTTTTTTTATCGTGTGGCTGGTGCCTAACCTGGTGCCAGTTTTTATGCCGCCCATGGGCCTTTGACTTGGCTTTACATGCCGTCAAGAAGCGTCTCCCTCACAAAGTTTTCCTTCAAGTCGGTGGATGACAATATGTTTGGTGTGAACATGGATTTAGTTATAACTTGGTCATGATATCCAACGTCTTTTTTCAATCATAATTTCCAAAGCAGGTATTTGTTTCCCAATTCCCAATATTTTAAAATGCGTTAGGTCATCTATGAAACTAAATAAAAGCATAGTGTGCAACGCAAAGTATTTGATCTTTTTTGTGAACTTGTTGATCAAAGACAGCTTTTCAATTAACTCTTTTATTGCCTTTGTCAATGACATACCAAAGAACACAGTAAAGTTCAGAGGTTCAGTAGCACGACGCTATCTACAAACACCTACATCGGAGTCATTTGTATGGAACAAATATTCGCCAAAAGAATATACTTTATATCGGTGAATAAAATATAAATTATTCCCCTTTACTTAGAGCTAAGCTCTCAAGTCATTCGTGTTTTCAATTTAAATATTTAAAACCTATTTGACTTGGAACGCGAGCGTTTTGAATTTATATCAAGACTCTTTTTAAACAGAAAAGTGCGTCAGATACTTATGGCTAGGTCCGACAAGGGATATCAGCACTTATTGTGAACTTTGTTACACATCTCACTATGATAAGGAAAGGAGAAATAATTTTATAACATTTAACTGCGTTCGGCCCTCAAATAAATACAGCGATAGATGAAAAAAGGTTTTCAACTGAGCTGTTTTATAATTACTGGTAATTATGATATCCATACCCTCATTAACCTTTACTTTTTACCAGATACCCGAACCAAGCGCTGTTTTACTAAATAATTTACGATATCATAATTACTTTTATACGCAGTAATTATAATTGTGTCCGTAAAACATCGCCGGGTCAATGTCAGACCCTAAGCATCGGTTAATGAAATTTATAGACTTTAATATAGGTCAGTTTAGCCATTTCGGCTGCTCTAGATTTTTTCTGTTTTTTTCTATCCTGAGCCTTTTCAAGGGTAGATGCGTCTGATAGTCTACTAACTACTTCGGAATTAGGTAACCTTGTAAGACTACAGATTCTTTGGTCGATAGTTGGATTGTTGTGAAAATCAGATAGCACTCACTCGGGGATTCAATACTGGTTCTGATCGTACCAGAAGACAGAACTGATAATATTTCTATGTAGATTTATGATTGCAGCTAACTAATTTCTCAGAATAAGTAATAGTATTATCAGACAGACACCAATTTTAGATCATCCTTTTTTGCAGGGAGCGACTAATCGAGTTTAAAGTTTAACAGGTTAGACCTATAACCCTTACGTTGATGAACCATAATAATATTTATTTATTTATTAGGCTTCTTAACAATGAGTACACTGTGAAAGCTGAGAATGATAAAAAAATCAAGTATCTTGATTTAGCACACGAGGTTGTCGACATGTGGGACGTGGACTCTGCAATCATTGTACCGATAGTCGTTACGGTTAATGGACTAATAGCAGAGAGCCTCGACCAACACCTTAGGAGGCTCTCATTGCGCGGCTGGGTCAAGGGCTTGATTCAGAAAGCAGTACTCCTGGACACGGCACGCATAGTGAGGCGGTTCCTCTCTCTGGAGCCCTGACCACCGGCAACCTGGACCTTGTTCCTGATGCCGATGGGCCATCTATTTTTTATATTTTTAAATGTTTTGTTTACTTTTCTTTGTAAAAATATTTAAAAATGTATGAGATAAGAGAAAGAATGAATAAAGGAAATAATAGTACACTGTTACATTATAATTTGTACATTGCAAACTTAAGTCTAAGCGCCTTATCACTTACAGAAAAGCACAGCATGCACTACGTTATGCGCGGATAATTACACAATTAAATAATTAAAATAACTAAAACAAGAATAAAAAATAAACTATTAAAACTTAATTGATTATTTTGAATTAAATCAAATTAGATATCATACATTAAAATAGATTAGGTTATTATTTGATATGTGACTAGAGATACCCATTAAGGGCAAGGGCGACTTTTTTTTAGAGCATGTACTGAAGAGTTACAGAGATCAATGTCCATTTCGTCTCTTTGTATACAGTATACATTCTCGATAGTGGACAGTGTTGCCTCAAGTTGGTATGACATTTTGGCATGGCAGAAAAGTCTCCTATTAGAACTTCTTGGCAGATTACGTGGCACACGGAATAAGACCCTACTGAGCAAATCGGGACAGTTTAGAGAGCCCGTGACTAGCTTCTTCAGGAAAACCAAATCCAGCATATTCCTACGTTTCTCCAGCGACACCATCCTAAAATATTTTAGTCGCTCTTGGTACGAGTTGAGCTATTTACCCATATTACTAGTAAGATGCCATAAGAACCGATTTTGAAGCCGTTCAATGCGCTTGATGTGAACCTTATACTCGGGTTACCAAACCACACTGCAATATTCGAGATGGCTTCTAACTAACGAGTTGTACATATTTTTTTGAATGCTGGGTTTTTGGAAATTTTTACACTCTCTCATGACGAAGCCAAGCATCTTTGATGATTTTAATATAGTTTTGTCGATATGTTGGACAAAGCTTAGCTTTTTATCGAACTGAACACCTCGTATAGTTTCGACTTCCTCAAGCCGCTCACCATTCAATTTATAAACTGACTGCATGATATTTTTGTTTTTTGTGAATTTGATATGATGGCTTTTTTTTGGAATGAATATATTACGGGTTTGGGTTAACCAATTACATACTGCTGATTGACCAGAATGAAAGAAACAGAGCACCGAGCGCTGCCCAACTCTGTCAATTTCTTGCAAGTTTTTAATGTACACAAATGAACTTTGTGCGTGAATCAGATTAACCCAATAATTCTATAGTTTATCAACTAACCCTAAAAATAACCCGATAAAATCCCTATACGGATAACCTTTTCGGTCCCTGCTTTTATGCTGAAAATCACATGGAAAATAAGTTCCTTCACCAGTCCTCGGCTGAAACAAAACAGTAAATATCTCTGCTATTCCTTTAACGGAAGACAAACAAACCAGCGCCAAATTCTAAATTACCTGAATAACAAAGCGCTAATAAACCCGGTTAAGACATCTTAATGTATTCCTCTCGTTTCCACCTTCACTCATTTGTACCACCCAATTCTCAAGAGTCAAAGAACGATCTAATCTGATTATCCGAAAATCTCCTTGAACTTATCAAGATATTTTCTTTTTCTCGTTTCCCATAACATTCGAAAACAACGTGAGGATTTCGATGCGATTATTTTCGGGTTTAGTTTTATGAAGAGTGACGCGATGACGTGTTCGTGTGTATTCTCTGCCTCGCTGCATGTAGAAACAAACACGTCGATTTCAATAATTTATGCACGCAGTGCTAGTAAATTATATTGTTTTTAAACAGACGGACGGAAAGTAATAACGTCAGTGGGAACACGTGAGTGTTCGACATTGACTTTGAGAATCTACACATATTGAGTAGTGTGTAGACAAAAACACTAACACAAAAATATACAAAAATATGGACTTTATGCTAGTGTAAATTGAGTTGATTTCAGAATGACTACTAAGAACTTAAAAAAAAGTCACAATAAATAAAGTGATAGCTGTGTAGTTACGAAGTGAACTTTACGTATAATTATTTGAGTTATTATTCACAAAAACATCTACTCGTTTACATAATATATTCGGGAACAGAATTGCAAACGCAGGATACTTTATATTTTTTATCCCGACGAGCCAATAACAGTGGGTAGCAGTGTATGGATGAATAAATATAAGAATTCATATTCGAGAATCATATTGAATCTTTTTCTCTTTTATATTAGGTATTACAACATTTAATCTTACGACGATCGCAAAAACTAGAATTTCATTCACACGTATCACATTAAAGATTGGATGGCTGCATCCAATTATATTCTTGATTCTTGAAAATGTCTTGTATAGAAAGATCATCTATATCGGAAAGATCATTTATGTGCATATCTTACGGCTAAAGATGGGTGGATGGGTGTACAGCATCATCGCCGGCTTCTAGTCTTATCACCTTTGTTGGAGGCGGCTGCCAGTCTAACTAAAAGCAGCAGTATTTTGGGGTTTACACCCAGCTGAGTTGTGGAGGTCAGATAGTCCTCCAACCAGATGGGTGTAAACCCTTTGTAAACTAAAGTTTTTTTCAGTCTGTCTGACCGTTCTAAACTGAGCAACGGAGTTTGAAACTAAGATAAAACAAATAAATCTAAATGTTTTGGTGTAGTCGTTAAATCGAGTAGGGGCGGGTTGCTAGTGCATAGTAATAATCTTATAAATACTTGTGTATTTCAGCAGCTGCAATCCATTCCTCTAACTAAATCTAAGTGTTTTTTGGTAATATGTTACTTGTTCTTTCATTAAATATTTAATCGGTGGCCTCTACGATGCGCGACACAAAATTGGCTAGGCAAACAAAACGATTACTAGAAAATTAATTTTCGCTGTTCGTTAGTACAACTATCCACAAAATAAAATCTGAAGAAGAAATATTTGTGTGAACATTACAGAGTTAGAGGTCCCAAATGAAATAGTTGAACTCCGGTTGGAAAGTTAACAAAGATGTTAGTTTGTAGTTCCCGGTGGGACTCTAATGGTCGACCGGTCGTTGAGCGGACTGCCCTACTGTTGCCCACAATTTAGAGCTACGAGTACATAACAGTGTTGTAACGTGCCGGGAAACGCTGAAATTCAAAACTTTCTGTGACATGTTTCGCGGACAATGTGTCATGTGGTCTCATATGGTGACAAAACAAGTCATTTTGTAAGACGTGTTATTGTGTACCATTAGTATACTAGATACATGGCAATATGCATTCAAATAGTGAATTACTTCACTGTTTTGAGTACAATTTATCATACACCAGTCATCGTATTTTTTATATACATACCGTGTGTAAACAGACCCTTCACATAGCCGTCAACCAAGCATTCTGTACATCAAACTAAGTAACTTTACGCAAAAATTATTGCTGGGAATCGACTTTTTTTTTTGGGGTGAAAAATCACGTTTTACGGTAGGACTCGATGGAAAGCACTCATAGCATTGTGCTGAGGAATGGATTGAATAGTACGAGGGTCGTGGAGGTATGTAAAGTAAAAATGTAATTAAAACATGTATTTTAAAAAAAACTTGTGAAAATGTTGGAACTTTGACCCCCAATATCTCCGTAACTAGAAGGTTCCCAGGTACGGTCTAAAACAAAAAAAAATATTGCAATGACGGGAAGAATAAGTACCTTTCGGCTTCGTTAAAGGTGTTGTTACACCCTTTATACCCTTTTTAATGAAAAATAATATTGGAAAACGGTTAACATTGTTGACTCATGAGATGGCGATGGCGACTACGAAGAAAACATGCTGGGCCGGCCTCAAACAAGTAAGGAGATCAGGGCAGAAGAATGAAGATAAATGAACGATGTTAGAAAACATAGCAGCTAGCAATGGTAGATATTATCAACGACCGTCCCTTCTTATACGAGAAAAAAAAACCCTGTAGTGGGACAGGGAAAGTCTAGTAACATTACAAACTCGTAATACTCACAAGTCTGAAGTACTTAGAAGTAAACAAATAGGTCAATACGCTTTGGAGGAAAACGTAACTTATACAATAGTATATGTTGTAGCCGTTGTTAGTAGAAACACGTGCTACTACACCCTTGGCCTCAAAAACGCACCTCGCGTTCACAGGATCGTGCTTCAATGTAATCATGATCGGCGATCAGCGGAAAGTAACTTGTCGAAAAGAAAGGGTGAATTGTTTTGGTAGCAAGTGTATTTTTTTATTATGGTATGTTTTATGTATTCGATTTTATATTTTCTCATTTACCTACATTACCACTTTCAAGTATTTGTTTATTACTAAAATAGATATCTAAGGGCACCGTGGAAATCAGCAAACGCTAAAGACAATCTGTCGGTACTCTTGGGCAGGAAAATACTACTACCATATTACTTCCTTTATATTTCCGTAAAGCATCTTTGCTCTCAGACCTCCTTAACCCTTAGATACAGACATTATCGAGGTACTTAAGGTAATGGAGGTAGGTAGTGGTAAGCGGTAGGATCCCCCGCCGGCCCACCAACCAATTCTGGGAAAAAAGAATCAAATTATCCGTATCAATCGGATCGGTGTAAAGGATAATGCGTCGGTAGGTACTTAATTACCCGCCTCTCAAAAAGGTGAGAAAATAATGTATTTGGATATTCGCTTTTCCTTCGATTCACGGAAAACTACCCTGACTAATCTAATGTAAAGGGTATTTTTGAAAGTACACCTGATACAAGATAGAAATGGAGAGCCTTCGAGACCTATCAAACTAGATTCTTTTTTAATCCTAGGTATTTTCAGTTATTTGATACTAGGTTCTTTACTGTACCGATCAAAATTACAAATACTGGCTAGACCACCTACCAGTAGGTCTGTACTGTACTGGATTGCGATAAAGTTACCTTTATTTAAATCGAGATCCATATAAAAGAAATATTTCCATCTAGATATTTTTTATACATTATCCCGGGATCGGCCTCTTGACCGTTACGCGTCACTACCCTCTAGAGGTCAACGAACTCAAAGACGAGGCTCGAAAACAAAAGTTATCAGAAAGGTCCCGAATTATCGAATTTTCTCGAAAAACAAAAAATTATGAAAAGTTCCTATGGGTTATATTATTATTAGCCAAATATTTTTGTATGACAAGCGTGCTTTCTTACAATATTACCTACATACTTGTTGTTTTAGTCAACATTGTACCAAGATTAATATTCCGACAAATCACTTGATAGTTTAAACACAGTCTAGAACTTTCCTACATAAAGAACTCGATACCCTCTTGGGTTTCTAAACTAAACAAACTTCAGACAATAATTAACATAAAGCATCATAGTGTCCTACAACTATGTTTATGTATGCAGAGGAAACTTGAGGAAAACTAATCGAATTTGTTCGACGAGTTGTAACTAAACAAGGTAAAGGCTTCTAAACTTTGTATATCACAACATTTTTGGTCAAATAAACGACAAGATAGCCCGATGACGTAAATGTATTTGCATGAAACTCGTATAAGACGATGGGGAATCAAATTTCGAAAATACTTTAATGGCGTTATCAATTGATAACGCCATTAAAGTTTTGAGATGATCAAAAACTAAAGCGCTCCAATGTTTTTAACCGACTTCAAAAAAGGAGGAGGTTCTCAATTCATCGGAATCTTTTTTTTATGTATGTTTAAAAATTAAAAATTAAAAACTTGTTTGCACAAAATAAAATCGACTTCAAAAACACAAAAAAGTGAAAAATCACTTTAGCTTCAGAAGTCTTCTTTTTTATATCAGTGAGGCAGAATCTTATCAATGACAAGTCAGTAATTCGTCGACTACTCGTGGTTATTTCAGTTCGTTCTAAGACATTGAAGCTAAAATATTTCCATCATCATCATCATCTGCCTAGCCTTTTCCCAACTATGTTGGGGTCGGCTTCCAGTCTAACCAGATGCAGCTGAATATCCGTATTTTATATGGAGCGACTGCCTATCTGACCTCCACAACCCAGTTAGTACTAGGTAATACGATACCCCTTGGTAAGACTGGTTGTCAGACTTTTTGAGCCACTGACTACCTTTAACGACTTAACGTGCTTTCCGAGGCACGGAGGAATCATAGCTTATTTAATAATGGTTGTTAAAAAGACCCCTAACGAAGCAGAAAGGCACTTGTTCTTCCCGTAATTGCGATATTTTTATTTGTATTTGACCATATCTGGGAACCTTCTAGTTACGGAGATATTGTAGGTCAAATTCAACATTTTTACAAGTTTAAAAAACAGGTTTATATCTTTTTTTTTTCCGATGGGAAATCATCAAATGACACCTCCCTCAGGTTTATAACTTTACTCCTACATCTATCAGCACAATATTTTGAGAGCGTTACAGAGTCTTACCGTAAACCGTGATTTTTCACCGCAAGAAAAGGCGTTCCCTAGCAATAATTTTTGCATAGTTAGTTTGATGTACAGAATGCTTGGTTGACGGTTTCGTGAAGGATCCGTTAACACCTTATAGATAAAATAGAAATTAAGGAACGATGAAGTGAAATAAAAGTCCGTAATATAAATTGGGTTAATAATCAGCACTTTTAGAACTTTAAAATGTACATGAGATAATCCCAGAAAACAGCCGCGCTACGCCACTTCCTAGTGTTGATCGTAGATGTGATATTTTTTTACACTAAATAAGCTTGCTTTTGGCCAACTCGCCTGATGTGAAGCGATGATGCGGCCTAAGGTGGAGCACATATTTATTTCACCTGTTGCTGTCCTATCCCAAAGATTCATTCTGAATGTGTCTTGACAAATTCGTTGGTCTTTCAAATTGCCTTAATATCTAAGAACCACTCCCTTCCCTCTCATAGAGAGGAGGCCTGTGTCCCAGCAGTGGGAACATTAATAGGCTGATTATGCGTATGCTATGCTAAGAACCACTCGAAAAAATATATCCTTTCAACTACAATCTCTAAATAAAACATCTGAATCAGAGATGAAAAGATAATTTTCAGCCAATCACGGACGCGTAAATTTTTCAGTTATTTTTCGTTTATTTTTTGTATCGAGTTCAGACGTGTTTCGATTACGATAGCCTTTGCTAAATAATAGAGCCATTAGCATTGTTCGTGGAATTAGCTTTTACTCGATAACTTGTCGGCCTACGGCAGTTAATGTACTTTTTTGTATCGAATTTCATGCTTTGAATATCAAATTCAAGCTTGAATTATCTAAGAATAACTTAAATACCATGAGCATAAAGAGCCTGTAATGCATTATTCCCACTGCTGGGACTCAGGCCTCCTCCCTGTGAAGCCGTAATCCACCTCGTGAGCCCAGTGCGTGTTAATGTCTTTATTGGAAACAGACAAAATACAATTTGTCTATTTATATACAAACTGTATCTCACTACATTGTCTTTACGACCGTATAAAGTGGCTAGGTACACGGTAACGAACGGTAATTATAAATTTTTCGCTTGTCAGCGTCAGTGCGATGCACCGCCATGCACGGGCGGCCAGCGTGACGCGGTCCTCACGCGGCGAGCCCCGTGTTCCACCTACATCGTTAGTGTCTCTAGCTAGAGACACAGTATTTTTTTCAACATGCACTGGCTATGCATACGGATTTACTTAAGTGTTTTCTTTGGGAGAATCCCTAAGATGACTGATTTATTTTTCGGGACGCTTGCTTAGCGGACCATGATTGCGGAACTGTGAAAGGATTAGTCAGTTGGCGAGTAAAGCTATATGTCCAGGGTGTATTAGGCGCAACTAGTACGTCATCTGTGGCGCAGCTAAGTAATATCTGAAAATCACTAATCTCTGTTGTTTGAAAAGTCATTTAAGAGAATAAATGCAAACATATTCGTAGAACAGACGCTATTTTACTATAATTGTGTTGGGATATTTGAGGGATTTTCGCAAACTAAGTTACCGTGTTGGAATTTGGTCTCTTAAATCAGTTGTATACCAGTTTATGCTGCTGCCCCATATTTTTAGTATTACGTACAACCATAGAAATTACTCATCATCCTTTTCCCAACTATGTTGGGGTCGGCTTCCAGTCTAACCAGTTAAATATTATTATTTTGATATTGAGCGACTGCCGATCTGACCTCAATAACCCAGATAGTATTGAGTAAAATGATAGCCCTTGGTAAGATTCGTTGTCTGACTTTCGGGCCAATGACTACCTGCACACTACGACTATCAAAGATCTGCAAATAACAGCCGGGACACACGACACGGACGAAACTCGGTAAGTAATAGGTGGTAACACATCCACGGAGCAACCTAGGCATTCGCGGCTGCTGATCGACCCGAGCGGCTGTTATTATTTAGCCACTCGTGACCGTAGAAATGACTAAAACAGTTTAAATATAGGTACAAATATAAACAGACAATATTACAGATCATCTGTATAATATTTGAGGGCACTCAGACATTTAGTTTAGGAATAATTTCCTCATTTGTTACATCTAATGCTTCTATTGTTGTATTAATCAGATTAGCAACACTTGTGTCTCCTCTCAAGGTCACCTTCTGGCTATTTAAATAATCCATGAGAAATTAGCAAAAATGTTGCCGAATTTTGCGTTTGTATGACCGTTACACTAAAGTATAGTAAGAACACACAATACATGGAGACTTTTGTTCTGAGTTAAATCGTCATCATTAAATCACAAACAAACGCACTAAATATGTATCAAAATTAAACCAAATGCTCAAAAAAAAACTGAAAAGAGATTTTTTTTTATTCGGACATTGACCCCCAATTTTTATTTTAGTTTAAAATGTTTACTATCCATTCAGTTGGAAGTTTATTCAACCGATTAGGCTTTGCTTTCAAAGTCCAGTGACAAAGCACTATTACCACGAATTTTATTGAAAATTGTACTCTGTATTTCGTATACGAATTGTTTCTTTTATAGCTGTTAAAATAGCATGAAATCATCAATCAGTGTGATGTAATAGGTGATAAATCAGGTGTTTTCTTCGACTTTTATGATTCTCTCAAGGTCACGGAGGTCATGGGAGATCAACTCGGTTACTGACCTGTTCTATGAATAAATCAAAATGTTGTAGGAGAAACATGCTTGACATTTATTTAGGCTGATACCATATGTTCTTCATGAATCGTTATTCGAAGAGTTAACTTTGCTACATTACAAATGCAGTAGGTAGGTATTGTAGGATCCCAACTAACCTAAGTCAATTGCGTTGAGAAGCTCTTGCATGCTCGACCTCTAGCGCCAATCTAGGCAAGCGCGGTTTAACCTGGCCGTTATTATCAAGCCACGATTTCCTTATTAGAAAAAGAACCACAAACTGTATTAAATGATGACCTCGTAACAACAAAAATCTAAAAAATAAATTCATGAACTATTTAAAAAGCAACGACCTCATTAGTGCATCCAGTAACAGGGTTAAGGTCATCGCAACACTCTCAAACACACATGTAGCTGCACCGATGAGTGTATGTGTGAGTGTTTGTGTCGTCACGTATCGCGCGACCGCAACTACACCTGTGCTCCTTGACATTCAATATGGCGGAATTGACCCGCTGATCGGTTGTTGATCTAGTGCTAGTGCTAACATAAAGATTTATTTTCTTCGATAGCATGATTGTGTTAAGGAAAACATCTTGAGGAATCCGACATATCCAAGAATCAAAAATTCGAAGATAAGTGACATCTAGCAACCCGCACCGAGTCCGCATTGTGGTCTAAGGCCCAGTCTCTAACAGAAATGAGCCCTTTGACCCAACACTGATAACATTATTGGCTCATTATATTGTGAGATGTTAAATTCATGTTAATATTTAGGGTCAACATTATCCCAAACACTAATCCTAGTAAATTTGAGCATCTGGCATTGACTCATCAAAATTTAAATGTTCCTTGATATTATCCCACATCAGCTCAGCTTCTTCCTCCATATCGATGTAGAAGATCCTAATTCTCAACTTTTTGTAACATGGTTGGTAACTGTAATCTTCATCATTCTATAGGCAAGGAACTTGAAAGCGGTTCAGGATAATATATTCTGACCTACCACCAAAGATGGCTTAGATATGTTAATTTTGGAGGGAAACTCTTGTCAGTTACAACTATTTGTACAACAAATATTTGTATGGCCTACAGGTAGTTGTTCCGGGTCTGGCTGTTTGTGTATGTGAGTTTAAATGTTTGTAAACGCACCCGCGATACAGGAGAAATTCCTAGTGTGGGGCAACGTTTTTTTAAAAAAAAAAAAACTAATTTAAATATAAGTTAAGTACTACGTTCTCTATGAATATGTACGGTTGATGGTTGAATACTTTAATAGTTTTTGTATTAGACTAATACTAATTACTAGCGTTTTTATGTACTTGCAAATGTACTGCAAATAATTATCCTCGTCCGTCCAACTACTAGCAGTTATTACCTAATAATGTTTCTACTATTATTTACAACTAATATTATTATGAGCATCTTCCTTCCATCTAAAACATGTTTATTTGCGGATGTAAATACAAACAATCATAATATCTTCTAGACCATTCGAAAGGTACTATAATTAATATTGTACCTACTTTAATCCTTTAATCATAGACGTCAGTTACTATATTGGTGAAGGAAAACTTCGTATAGAAATAGTCTAATAGACTGAAACCGCCTGTCCACACTGATCAAGCGCAAAGAATAGGAAAAATAAGCCTTATAGATGCCGCATGTCGAAAGGATCTTGGGCTAGATCAACCACAAGCAACGCGGCAGATCCAGGCGAAGATAGTGGGACGAGCTTGTCACCTTCAGTCAGGATTGGTCCACAATAATACAAAATAGAGAGAACTGACTGAAAGAAGAATTGGATGCCTTTGTCCTGCAGTCTCAAGTGGAACGAAATAAATAAATAGAAACGCCCTTTTTGTTTCATCATCATCATCATCATTTCAGCCGAGAGACGTCCACTGACGACACTTGGGGGAGGCCTATGTCTACATAGGCCTCCCCCAAGTGTCGACACATTGACCGGTTCCGTGCGACTCGCATCCAGCGGATCCCTGCAACTTTCACCAGGTCATCGGTCCACCTAGTGGGAGGCCGGCCAACGCAACGTCTTCCGGTTCGTGGTCGCCACTCCAGAACTTTTCGGCCCCATCGGTCATCCGTTCTGCGATCAATGTGCCCTGCCCACTGCCACTTAAGTTTGGCTATTCTTAGGGCTACGTCGGTAACCTTGGTTATCTTGCGGATGTCCTTATTTCTGATTTGATCACGCAAGGAAACTCCGAACATTGCCCTCTCCATTGCCCTTTAGGTGACTTTAAGCTTTCTGATGAGGTCCGTTGTGAGCGACCACGTTTCGGTCCCGTATGTAATCACCACACACGACAACACACACTGGTCATAGACTTTCGTCTTGAGACACTGCGGTAAGTTGAACGAAAAGATACCACGCAATTTCCCGAACGCTGCCCAGCCGAGTCGGATTCGACGATTGACCTCTTTCTCGAAGTTAGACCTACCTAACTGGACCGTTTGTCCCAGGTAGATATAATCGTCTACATCGTGTAGAGGCTTCGTTCTTGATAGGAGTGGGTGTTACATGGGCATATAACATGACCTTGGTTTTGTCCATGTTCATTTTAAGACCCACTCTTTCGGAAGCTCTACTGAGGTCATCGAGCATTGTACTGAGGTCCTCCATGGTCTCAGCCATGACCACTAAATCGTCGGCAAACCGAAGGTGAGAGATGTACTCGCCATTGACGTTGATGCCTAGCCTTTCCAGTCCAGAACCTTGAAGACATCCTCCAGTGCAGCGGTGAACAGTTTCGGAGATATGAAGTCTCTTTGTCTCACACCTCGCTGCAGAAGGATAGGTTCCGAGATCTGGTCCTGAAGTCGGACTGACATGGTGGCGTTTTTGTACAAACACTTCAACACCTCGATGCAGTACAGCCCAAGTCTCGATGATCGAATCGAAGGCTTTCTCGTAGCCCACAAACGCTAAACAGAGAGGTAGGTTATACTCTCTTTTTTGTTTATTAAGGCTTAATTTTCTGTTGATTTTTTTACAGATACGCAGTGAACTTATCGCCTAGCTAGTACTCGCTCTCTGCACTCAAGCTAGGGCTGCCACACACGTGCTTGGTACTGTACAACTGCTATAATTAGTATCATACGTCACTTTTATGTCCGCTTAGTCCGCAACTCATGAGATCTTGTCAGTTTAATGCATTGGATACAGTTCAAGTATTTGATTGTAAAAACTAACTTGTTAGTATTGATTTTAATGTAATACTGTTACTGGTTTTATAGTTTAATACAGATCTAGATTCTAGATTGACGAGAAAGGTTGAGGTTACGGAGGTCGAACTGCATCTGGTGGAAAGTTATGTGCTAATATCGATTGCATTGAGATCTGCAAAGTTTTACTAAATCTTTAACAATCCATAGCAAACGGAGTTAATGGTAAAAAGTGGACAACACTTCCTGTCTGCTAGTGATAATCTGTCTATCAAGCGTTGATTGTGCTGCCCCCTGTATCCATTGTCATTTTCTGATTGCAATGATAATCTGACTAATTTAGTGAGTCATACATTATGCTAAAGGTACACGTGCCTACAAACAGAGCAATGTCACAGATAAGTGGGCTGGAGCATCGGGCCCCCGCCGCAGGGGGCCGGCCACTCTCGCACTTGACTCAATTGAGTCTAACTGTTTGTCGCCCCATTATGGAAAGTTCTGGAAACTGACATCATTTTGGACGTTTGTTCCTTTCTTCGACGTCCTTCGGTCTTCGTGCTAGTCTTGTGGTAATAAGATAAAATCGGCTGTCTGAGCTAATGAGTAATTACGATATTGGCTGTTATCTTTCCTATTAGTCTTATTTAGTTAAATGAATTGGCCAATTTGACCTGAAATATTTGCAACTATGCTACTGGGATCTGGAAAACTGCATCACAGAAAGTCATAATACAGCATATAATATGCACCGAAAGATCACACAATGTCCACAAAATGACTGTAATTTATTCAACATGCGGAGATTTGCGCACTACTGCGCGTTTTGCGCACGCACGGGTGGCGGCGCACGTGAACAACAACTCCTGATCAGCAGGTAATGTCTCGAGAGATAATGACTGACTTCAGCACAAGTCACTATAGGTAATAATTTAGTATATCAACCATCACATGTATGAAAACAGCCTACAAGCGGCGACAATTTCATAAGTTCATCCGGGGCAGTCAGTCTTAGCACTGTCCACCGTCTTGTTGAATGGACAGTCATTTAAACATGGCATAACCTTTACGTTCACAGAAAGGGAAACTAAGCCACCCAAGGCGAACCGCCATCCTCTCCTCGGTCTGCGCGACCCGTCTAGCTATCCTAGTTTTGGTTTTCGGGCCCTCAGCTTTACCGGCAGACATAGCTGGCCCAGTCCCATTTTAGTTTTGCAGCTTTATGAACTACGTCAGCCATTTGACTTCTGGGCCGCAGTACGGTGTTTCTTATTCGATCTGTAAGTTTAACGTTAAGTTTGCTGCGCTCCATTGCCCGTGCATTTAAATTATGAACTCATAAAATCAAACTTTAAAGTGGTATAGGTACATTGATAGGTTCGTGCTTCATAACCCAAAAGGAAACTTAAACATTCCCAGAATTCCGAGAATCGGCTAACTACATACTTATGATGTCAGCGAGAGTGCTTCTTGTCTAATGAAACCGCTGATATTAAGGTTGCAAAGTTACTTCCAAGGAAAATGGAAAATTCATCAACTGAATCGAGCTATGTCTGTTATAACGGTAAAATGTTTTATTACGTGTATCCTACGTGTGTAGTTTTATTTTATTTATTTATTATATTTATTTCAAACGTATGTACAGTAGTGGTATAACTGCCACGACTCATTCTCTATAATACCGAACCTTTTCAATTACGGTATTTACGGCATTCTTCAATAAGTTCCATGAAAGTGAAATTGTGTGCATCGATCCGACCGACGCTTATCCATTTGCAATACTCGACAGTTCAGTACTGTAGCGAGCGTGAACTCCATGGCCGAATTTGTTGGTAAATAAACAATAAAGTGCTAGAAGCGTCCCACGCGGTCAGGAATAGCGTGGGGCTGACAGGATCCCGCCTATTCGGCCAGCGTGCGTCCGCGCAGCTATTCTTAGCGCGCTGACATCCTTCCCGCCATTATTCAATTCCGGAGCTGGGGGCGTAAAATGCTGCATGTTTGTGGTGTTAAAGTGTGTTCAGATACCTTCACGGAAGGCGATACGATTTGGTAAGGCCGAGGCCTAAAACGGCTTTAGTGGCTACGACACTAATCACTCGAATGCGTGATGAAATTAACCGAGAATTGTACTGAAAAACCCAGAGGCATGAAGTCCAAGTTCTCACCCAATACTGTAATAGTATCGTTCATTGTGAAAGTGAATTATCTCCTTGAAACTGAATTTAAAAAATAACGAGCTATTTGCGAATTAAAGTGTAGGAAAAAAAATCTTTCAATGTTTTCTATGTTTTATTGTTTAATACTAATCAAAGATAATTTGAAGTAACTTAAAAATGAACTAAAACTCTTTTTTTCTGGAGTTACATCACTGTTATAGTGACAAGTTGTGTTTTAAACATTTGTAATTTCGTCATCAGATGAACGCTCATCGGCATTAGGTACGTGTGCTTTAACGAGTTGGAATATCTATGGGAAGGCTTTTGTAGTAATGGTGATAAATTGGTGGAATGTATGGTAGAAGATCAAGCATATTTTTCTTTTTTGCGTTAGTAACTGGTCTTCTTGATGGATAGAGTGAGTCTTGTCGAATATTGTACTAGCAGGCCGTACGTCCTTGTTTTTTTTTACATAAATCTAGGTACTTTATAAAAGGGTGTGTCGGGATTTAGTGTTTCTCTAAATTGAAATTGTAAAGGATAATTTCTCTCAAACCTCAGCCATCTAATACATATTTAGCCAATTAAATTCATAACCGCAAGTTGTTTTTTTTTTATTTGTAATATAATTTTCTTTTCTAGTTCGGCATTTTTAATTTCAGTAACAACAAAATAAGGTTCTTTGCGATTGGCTGTTTTTATAACATTGACCCATTGGTCGGGGCTATAAATTTGTCCATTGCGGCGACTAGCGCTCTCTATTATTCCAAATTCTCCATCATTGGGAAGATGAGAATGTCCTGATACCAAGAACTTGTGGTCTATGGTGTCAATACTAGTGTCAGGGTCTTGTACAAAAAGGGAATGAGTTATAAGATTTTGAACTATCATGCTCACTAACATTATATAACTAGAAGACGGGATATTTACCATGTTTATTGTTTTCTTTGAGTTCCCGATATTTCGGCGCTGTTACAAGCACCATGACTACAATCGGGAGGATGGGTTTCAACTGTCGAAAGCCTGGAAACCAGTGGTCCAGATGTGTAAAAAGCGGAATAGTGCCGAAAAAAGTTCGCGAGCAGACACAGTGAGTCTCGTGTGTCGGGAACAGAATCGAGTTGTGAGTGACAGTGGTAGCGGTACTGAGTGCAAAAAACGAACAAGAAAGAGGGTAGACCGATTTGTCTGCTCATAAACACCCACCCGCAATAACTTCAGTTTATCCGTGATCATGGTGCTTGCAACAGCGCCGAAATATCGGGAACTCTAAGAAAACAATAAACATGGTAAATATCCCGTCTTCTAGTTATAATAGGGAATGAGTTGTCTCGATATTCCGGTTTTGTCCAAAAATAAATAATGTATTCCCGGATTATATAAATAAATATTTCTTTTATAATACGCTACAGAGATAGTTAATTTTGGGTAGGCTAAAACTTTCTGCACATTACAAGTTAGTATGTAGGCTATAGCTACCTACACAGCCTGCAGTTCGGCTGTTCTGAACATTGCCGAGGTTTGTCGAACCGCGCGACTTGCGGCTCGACGCGCCGCCGCCTCCTCCCCGCACGGGGAGATGCGCCCCGCGGTCGCCCACGCCAGTCCACGCTTACCAACGTATCGGTCTGGATGAATTTGTTATCGCGCCTCGAATCAGTGTTAAACTTGTATTGTTATTTTAGTGTATTAAACTTATATATTTGTTAGAGCTGTGTTTATTGTGAAGAGTTCCCAAAACCTCCAATACACACATAGACTATACAGTGGTGACCCCGAGAAGTTAACAAGTGCTACCTATTCTTAATTCAGTGCAAAATAAGTGGACTCATAAACTGTGACAGTGAAAAATAACTGACTAACAAAATGAATAATACCGAGCAGATTAAAGTGGATGATCCAGAAAAATCTCAAGATGTTTTTCGAGTAGGTGTGCGCGTTCCGCCATTTTGGCTGGAGAAGCCTGCGATTTGGTTCGCACAAATAGAAGGACAGTTCGCGATATCCAATATTACGGCGGACACAACTAAATTCTATTACGTCGTCAGTCATGTCGATCCGCGGTACGCAGCAGAGGTGATAATGAGTGAGATGGTGATCCACCAGCGACCGATAAATACGCAATATTGAAGGCAGAGCTTATTAAGCGACTCTCAGAATCCCGTGAGAAAAAAGTGCACCAACTGCTGAAACATGAAGAGTTTGGCGACAGGAAGCCGTCGCAGTTCCTCCGACACCTACAGCACCTGGCTGGTCCAAAGGTACCTGAAGAATTTTTAAGAACGATATGGTCGAATCGCCTGCCGAGCAACATACAATCCATAATCGCGTCTCAAGCATCCGCGCGTCTAGATGTACTAGCTGATCTCGCCGACAGAATACATGATGCCGTGCCGAGAGGTCATCAAGTTGCGGCGACATCAACACACGGGGTGAGTGAAATGGATATGATATGTAAACAAATGACCGAGCTAACCAGGCAAGTCCAATCACTTACGAAAAAGGTCAATGACCTTTCCCGCTCAAGTCGATCAAATAGACGCGAAAATCGCTCGAAATCCCGCCAAAACCGATCACAGTCACGCAGCAAACATTCAACATGTTGGTATCATTACAAGTTTGGTGCAAAGGCCACCAAATGTGTTCAGCCGTGTGATTTTCAGCCGGAAAACTGCACAAGCAGTCAGTAATGGCGGCTGACGACTGCGCGACGTGTAAAGGCCGCCTATTTATCACTGATAAACGTATTGGCATACAGTTTCTCGTAGACACGGGTTCGGACGTGTTTGCCTACCCAAAATCATACTTACGTAATCACCTGCAACATAGTAACAAATGTAGGTACCTACGAACTTGTCGCTGCAAATGGCACTCCGATATCTACATACGGTACATATCAACTAAATCTTAACCTCGGATTACGTCGTGAGTTTACTTGGAAGTTTATTATTGCTGATGTTTCAAAGCCAATCATAGGCGTCGATTTTTTAAGTTTTTATAACTTATTAGTCGACTGCAGGCAACAAAAATTGATCGATTCAATAACAAATGTGACCGTAGGCGCGCCTTCATCTCACGGAATAACTCACGAACTGCTGTAGTTGAAAATGTTTACAGGACATTCAACTTATCTCGACTTATTACGATGTTATCCGGAAATAACAAGACCAGCTGGATCACAAAATGTGCCAATTCATAATACAAAACACCATATTAAAACGACGTCTGGCCCACCGGTAACATCACGACCGCGTCGTTTGGCACCTGACAGGCTTAAAATCGCAAAAAAAAGAATTTGAGGAAATGTTACAAAATGGAATAGCTCGTCGGTCTGAAAGTCCATGGTCGTCCCCCTTACATCTGGTACCCAAAAAAGACGATGGCTGGAGGCCATGCGGCGATTACAGACAATTAAATGCGAGAACAGTACCTGATCGGTATCCGGTGAGGCACATTCACGACTTCGGATACCTTGATGATATCCTCGTGTATTCAAAAGGGGAGACAGAGCACATTGGACACCTGACAAAAATTTTCAACCAGTTAAAAAAATATGGAGTAGTAGTTGACCAACAAATGCGTCTTAGGTGCTACTGAAGTTACCTTCTTGGGTTATCACGTATCTGCAGCTGGCATACGTCCCCTCCCAGAAAAGGTAAAAGCGATCCAAGAGTACCCCCTCCCCAAAAATGCTAAAGAGTTGCGAAGATTTCTAGGGATGATTAACTTCTACAGAAAATTTGTCCCTGGCGCCGCTCAACTCCAAGGCCCTCTCAATCAAGCTTTAAGTGGCCCAAAAATCAAAGGATCAACAAAAAAAAACAACAAACAAAAACGAAAATCGTTCGACGCATGCAAAAATAACTTATTAGAAGCCACTCTCATCTCGCATCTTGATCCACAAGCTGAGTTAGCACTTTTTACCGACGCTTCAGATGTGGCCATCGGAGCTGTCTTACAACAATTAATAAATGACAACTGACAACCACTAGGATTCTTTTCCCGCAAGTTATCTCCTGGTCAGATGAAACACAGTACTTACGACCGTGAATTGCTCGCAATATATGAAGGAATAAAATACTTTAGGTATATGGTCGAAGCGAGAACATTTAAAGTGTACACCGATCATAAACCCATTCGCCTTCACTACAAGAAGAGACAACTGCTCACCTCGTCAACACCGCTATCTCGATTATATCTCTCAATTCACAACAGACATAAACCATATCTCAGGAAATGACAACGTAGTCGCCGACGCGTTTTCACGACTGGAAAAGATGGACACTACAATCAACTACACAGAACTGGAAAACGAACAGGAAAACGATCAAGAGTTACAGAGTTTGCTACAAAATAACACGGCGTTACAGTTAGAGAGAGTGAAAACTATGGATGCCTACATTTACTGTGACCAGTCTACTTCACGTCCTAGGCCATTCATCACACCAACTTTCCGAAAAGAAATCTTCAACAACCTACACAATCTCAGTCATCCAGGCCCCAACGCTACAGCCAAACTAGTGTCAGAACGATTTGTGTGGCCTAAGGTTCGTCGTGACTGCAAAACATGGGCTCAACAATGCACAGA
Organism: Noctua janthe; assembly: GCA_910589295.1. Classification (NCBI taxonomy): domain Eukaryota; kingdom Metazoa; phylum Arthropoda; class Insecta; order Lepidoptera; family Noctuidae; genus Noctua; species Noctua janthe. The sequence continues at coordinate 540,985 of OU342556.1, read as the reverse complement.
TTGCCAACGCAACAAAGTTACCCGCCATACCCACTCTCCTCTTTTCTCATTCCCTGTTCCTTCCAACCGTTTTTCCCACGTCCACCTTGACATAATAGGCCCTATGCCACTTTCTTCTGGTTTCAGATACTGCCTTACAGCTGTAGACAGGTATACTCGATGGACAGAAGCCTACCCTCTAGCAGACATCACAGCGGAGACCTGCGCTAGCGCTTTCATTTCTGGCTGGGTCGCTCGCTTCGGATGTGAAGAGAAAATAACAACTGACCGAGGAAAACAATTTGACTCGCAGCTGTTCCAGTGCATGTCGTCGATTATGGGCGCCTATCATTGTCCCACGACAGCTTATCACCCTCAGTGCAACGGCCTAGTGGAGAGAATGCACAGACAGCTGAAAGCCGCCATAATGTGCCACAACAACGCGCAATGGTCGGAGGTACTTCCTCTTGTTCTCCTGGGTATGAGGAGCGCCTGGAAGGATGATCTACAAGCATCTTCAGCTGAATTGGTGTACGGCGAGCCACTCCGGTTACCTGGTGAGTTCATGAAACCAGTAACACACAACATCGTAGATGAAGCAGACTTCGCAGCACGTCTAAGAAAACATATTTCGAGACTGTCACCTGCATCAACATCCGGCCATGGTGAGAAAACGTTTTATGTACCTAAAGACCTTCATACAGCCAGTCACGTCTTCCTGCGGAAAGGACCTTTGAAGAAGTCAATGGAATCACCTTATTCCGGTCCACACAAAGTCATAGAAAGAGGACCAAAAACCTTTACAATAGACGTCCAAGGGAAACATTCAACTGTAACCATTGACAGGCTAAAACCAGCCTACATGAACAACAATGATTGCTCGATAATACCACCTTTACCACCATCACCAGTACCATCAGCTTCATCGCCAGCATTGCCACTACCACAGCCGGAAACCACCACAAGAAGCGGGAGGACCGTTAGATTCCCTCGACACCTTTCTCACTATCGACCGTGAACCGGTCTCAGCGGGGGAGTGATGTAGGCTATAGCTACCTACACTGCCTGCAGTTCGGCTGTTCCGAACATTGCCGAGGTTTGTCGAACCGCGCGACTTGCGGCTCGACGCGCCGCCGCCTCCTCCCCGCACGGGGAGATGCGCCCCACGGTCGCCCACGCCAGTCCACGCTTACCAACGTATCGGTCTGCATGAATTTGTTATCGCGCCTCGAATCAGTGTTAAACTTGTATTGTTATTTTAGTGTATTAAACTTATATATTTGTTAGAGCTGTGTTTATTGTGAAGAGTTCCCAAAACCTCCAATACACACATAGACTCTACATATGTATGCTTCATCAACCTTTTTCGAATCATTCTGAAGATTACCTCTTGCTGGATCTGCTTTTCGCTGATGAAGTTCTCTCTGGATCTCAAACTCCTTCTTGACGTTTTCGTCATCATCTCCTTGTATTTTCAAATATAAATCATCACAAGTCTTGCATGTGTCTTGCCGCGGTGCCTTAAAATGGGGATTAAACTTGGTGTTGAATATTTTCATTTAGTACTTTAATTTCTTAGGTTCAGTCATTTTAATCTCATATTTTTCTTTAAAAAGCTCGCACATCTTACGGATGATTAGCCGGGGTTTAAATATTTTCTTTTAGGATTACTCTTTTGTGTATAATGGCTTTGATATGCAGGAAAACTTTCAATGTGTCTTGCGATATTAGAATCATCAAGTTTTAGAGAACTAGTTGTCGTTTATCCTTACATTGAGAGACATCATCTTTCGAAAGGCACCAGTATAATCTTCCGTCACTTACTTGAAATGAATCAGAAAATATTTCTTACACACTGATTATGTCTTGATACTAGATTTTATAAAATACTTATAAAACACGTTTTTTCCTGCACGAGAACAATATTTTGGGCGTTTTCTACTAACTGTTGTTTTTTTACAGATATGAATTCTGCAAATCGAGGTTTTCTAAATTCCAAAATGAGTCAAATCTTACTTATCTTTAATTTTCCGTAAATACCGTAATTCATTTTTAAGGACATGCACAATCAAAATTTTCGGATTTATTGCCACCTTTCCTTATGGGAGTAAGGAAAGGTGGCAATAAATCCGAAAACTGACTTGATCCTGAATCTGACTCTCGGTCTATAGCGGAACGATTGGAAAATAAAAAGTTCCAATCATCACCACTGGGGAGGAACGAAACTTTTTTTTCTCATTCATACCCAGTGGGGACGACGAGGTAGGGACTACCGGAAATAAACCGAAAAAACCCTAGAGACCAGTTCAGGGAACTCCAGAACCATTACAACATCATCATCACATTAAACCCTTTCATCAGCAATGAGACTACCGCTTGATTCTGATGAGTTAATATCTGTCTTCTTGAAAAGAGATCTTCCGGGAAGACTGACGCAATCCTTCGATAATCACCTCGTATCATCGACGGCACGTTTGGCGCTGTCGCTAAGCGATTGGCTAAAAAAAATAATTGGGGCTAAGTCTAGGCCGAACATAACCAAGCCTAGGTAATGAGAATCAGACCAGATTACCTAATAGGTCGCGCTGACGTATTTGAACTAGACACGGTAATGAAGTAAATTGAAGGATAGGAAAAGGAAAGACTAATTGGCTAAAATTGGCTAACTGTCTTTGGTATTCATTTGTTAAGACTACTTAAATGCACAAGTCGAATCTTCTAACTGAAAACATAACTTGGAACTGGAAAAATAAAAACATTTTTTTTTATAATTCACACGTGTTGTAATATGAGAAAATGTGTTCTACCTAATTCTGAAATGTTGCGTCTCCCGAGTTTATACGTGTAGGGAACTAAATATGAAACACAATGGCTTGAGGACAGACTGTCTCCCACACAATTTGTAACGTAACAAATTATATTATCTTAACTCATGTCAATGTGTCTCAAGGTGTATTTCAGTACGTGGAAAATTCTTGAAAAGATTTCGCTTACGAAAGAAAACAGGCCAGATACGCAATTAGGTGCGAAGTACTGTGTTATATAACTTACTGAACAATATAGACCGAAAGCTTCTGTCCTCAAACGATAAACAACAATACAACATCTAATAAGGTACAGCTTACCGCCGCACCCACAGTCTCTACTGAACTATTTTCTTTTAGGTGTTAGAGCTACACAACAATGGGTGAATATCAATAGCTGTATATGAAGTGTTCAGCAGCATCCAGACTGGAAGCAGACCCCAAGATTATTGGGGAAAAGGCTAAGCAGATGATGACGTACAGCACATGTATGAGTTATCGGGATTTAGTGACTCGCTGCAGAAGTATTTACTTGTTTAAATCAGGAAGGAACAATTGAGATAGAGGCCACATAATCACAACACGTTTTTGGTAGACAGATTTTCACTATTATTTTCAATCCTTTTAGGTACTACTTTTTTTTCTTGCGTAAATAGATTGCTAACGACATTTTAAAGGTCAAGGTCATCCGGGAAAAACCGTGCTGCATAATTATGGCACATTGGGTGCGGGATAGATTCATAGACTCTTGTTGCTTTGATGACTGAGTTCGGCGTTATGTCTTCGAGGCGCAAGTGACAAAGGTGCTATTATCTAAAATGTTGCCTGCTCACATGCCAGACAGCTCACTGGTTCATCAAAGGAAACGCATTGTATCACTATCTGCGATCTGCTGGACCCTCGTCCTGCCCACGAAGTGACACGTGACACATGCTGACGAACGTGAGGTGCTTGTGTGTCTATAGAGGAGGGTTCGTATGTTGTACAGATACAAGCGTGTACAAACGTTGTCTTGTTGTGTGTGTGTGAATATTCTGTGCCATCGAAGGTTTATGTCATCATTTGCCATCATCATCATCACCGTTGGCAGCCAAGGTCGGTTGCATCCACTACTGAGGAACAGGCCTTCCTTCTGTGTTATGCTTCCTTTGTGTGCGAGTCTCATCCAGGTGTTCCCCGCGATTTTCTGTAGTCTAGCTGTTGGTCTGCCAACACGTGTTCTACCATCTTTCGGAAACCATTCTGTTATTGCTCTGTTGCACTACCATCTAATTAGTGTCTTCTAATAATTACAGTATGGTGACATGCCATGCTTGTAGAATGAAGCCATGAAAGTTTTCCGGTTCCTAATTTTTATTTGCGTACCTACAGCCTGCCAGCATGCCTGCTGCATGGTTTCTGTCACGCAACATGCTCGCTTGCATGCTGCATGCTTCGTACAGGGAAATAAAAACCATATAATGTACACAATCAACTGTTTTATAATGATTGATGCTTTGATTGACTGATTTTCTGCCTTTTAATGACTATTGATATGAAATGTATGATTAGGTAGTCAGTGGCCCTTGGGCTTCCGGGAGCGGTGGGCCTCACTGCTCTATTCTAGATAGAGGGCAAGGATTTGTTGCTGTGGAATGGGGACCTTTGGCAGTAGTGGGCTGCTACGTGTCTCCAAACATTTCTCTCACCGAATTCGAAGCATATCTAGATGGGGTTGCGAACTGCATCCGGTGTAAATGTGCACCCCGGCAGGTACTCGTCTTGGGTGACTTCAATGCTCACTCCAGAGTTTGGGGCAACTCCCGGGACAGGCCCAGAGGACAAGCTGTACAAGACTGGGCGGCGTCACTTGACCTCCGACTTCTAAATCAGGGGTCTGTTGCCACATGCGTTCGTTGGCAGGGGGAGTCGATTGTAGATCTCTCATGGGCAACTCCTTCTGTTGCTCGCATGGTGTCGGAATGGAGAGTAGCGGAGGAAATGGTCACACTCTCTGACCATCGCCACATTGTCTTCAAGGTGACACTCCGGCCTTCTGGCGGCCCCACCCGGTCAAATTTAAACCCACCGGCGCGACGATGGGCCCTGAAGCAGCTCAATCGAGACATGCTCGTCGCAGCTGCAAATATAACAGCTTGGCCGGAAGATACTCCCTCCGAGGGAGCTGCGTCCGATCCAGAGGAAGAGGCGGCCTGGTTTCGGGAAAAGATGGCATCCATTTGTGACGCTTCCATGCCCCGGGTCAGGAGCGGCCAGCGTTTTGGTGCAGTTTACTGGTGGTCGGAAGATATTGCGCTATTACGCGTGGCCTGCCTAAGGTCCCGATGCCAGTATCAGCGCACTCGACGCAGACGACAGCCAAGTGCCACGGAGGAAGAAATTGCCAGAGTTTATAGAGCATATCGAGAGGCGACAATGGAGCTCCAACGCGCCATCGCTGATGCTAGGTCAAGATCGTGGCGGGAACTTATTGATGGGTTGGACAGGGATCCATGGGGAAGGCCATATAGGTTGGTCATGGCTAAATTACGTCCATGGGTACCCCCGATCACAGAAACCATGGATCCAAATTTGCTGGAGAGAGTCGTTAACACGCTCTTTCCAGTAGTTAGAGACAGACCCTCGCCACTACTGTCATCGGCAGACTGGTTTGACGAGTTAGGGGTAACAGAAAGCGAGCTGGACAGAGCCGTTAGACGTTTGGGGGCTCGTAACACCGCACCAGGCCCGGATGGTATCCCTGGCCGGGCTTGGGTTCTAGCTTCGGCTGCTCTGGGGGACCGCCTAAGACGATTGTTCAACAGCTGCCTCCGTGCGGGCGTGTTCCCCTCCAGCTGGAAGGAAGCTAGATTGGTCTTGTTGAGGAAAGAAGGCAGGGACCTAGAGTGTCCCTCTGCATACCGACCAATTTGCCTGCTTGACGACGTCTCCAAACTATTCGAAAGAACAATTGCCGAAAGACTCGTTGAGCATCTATCACGTGTTGGTCCAGACCTCGCCGATTGCCAGTATGGCTTCCGACAGAAGCGTTCTACAGTGGATGCGATCCAACGTGTCCGATCGCTGTCGGAACAGGTAGTATCCCGGGGTGGCGTTGGCAGTAAGTTTGGATATCGTCAACGCCTTTAATTCTCTGCCCTGGCATGCGATCAGGGCGGCACTAGTACATCACAGAGTGCCACCTTACCTGCAGTGCATCATCGGGGCTTATCTTCGTGACCGACACATTTGTTATGTGGGTCGGGACGGTAGCGTTAATCGTAGGGAGATTACGTGTGGGGTTCCGCAGGGATCTGTCTTAGGGCCTCTCTTATGGAGCCTCGCTTACGATGTTGTCCTGCGTATTGATCTCCCCGTTGGCGTTAATGTCGTTTGCTATGCAGACGACACTCTAGTGTTAGCCGGCGGGGACACCACCGAAGAAACCACTCAACTTGCAGAACTCGGATTGGAAAAAGTCGTGGCATCGATCCGCGAGCTGGGTTTAGAGATAGCGCCTCATAAAACTGAAGCACTATGGTTCCATAAGCTGCCGAGGAGTAGAGAGCCGCCCAGCTCTTTAGTCAGAGTGGGAGATGCGCAAGTCCAGGTGGGACGATACATTAAGTATCTCGGCCTAACCTTGGACGGTCGGTGGGGCTTCGAAGAGCACTTTGAGCGCCTGGTTCCCCGAGTCGGGAAGGCAGTGGGTGCGTTGCACAGACTGTTACCCAATCTCGGAGGGCCTCGAGAAGAAGTTCGCCGCCTCTACGCGGGGGTCGTGCGATCGATGGTCCTCTATGGGGCGCCTGTTTGGTCAAATAGGTTGTCGGGCGTCCGGCGCTGCAGGACTAAAATCAACAGCCTGCAGCGAAAAATGGCTATTCGTATTGCACGAGGATACCGTACTGTGTCCGGGTCTATGACGGGTCTTGGTAGCCAAGATCGGGCAAGACCTGTCTCTGCCAGCCATAGTTGGGGCTATGCTGGCGGAGTCTGACAACTGGAGGGAGGTGACCTCGTTCTGCGAGACCGTGATGGTTCAAAAGGAGGCTGCCGAGCGGGATCGTGAGAGAGCCGATCCCAATAGGAGAAGAAGTCGTCGGGGAGGCAACCGCCTCGCCGCTTAACACGCCGAAACCCCGCCTGCATTAACTAAAGCAGGTGGGACACTGGGTCACGGGCGTCCAGAGTGGGGACTCTGTGCGCTCACCAAGTGACCTTGGATATGACCGGCAGCACAGTGGTCACGTGCTGCCGTGCACACTTGCACAGCGAGGGTCAGGGGAGGTCTCTGCATAGTCGCCCCAGGGATGTGCCTTAACAGGCGTTGCACAGAGGGGGCTCTGGACAGGTCTTTTAAGAGGAAACGGTGCCTCCTCTCATGTGTGGATGGTGACCACCGGGGTGGTTTTAGTGCGGTAAAAATCCCACACTCCCCGGTCTTATCCCCAAAGACCGGTCGCCTTTTGAAGGTTTCCCCCCAAAAAAAAAAAAAAAAAAAAAAAAAAGGTAGTCAGTGGCCCAAAAAGTCTGACAACCAGTTTTACCAAGGGGTATCGTATTACCCAGTACTAACTGGGTTGTGGAGGTCAGACAGGCAGTCGCTCCATGTAAAATGTATTCAGCTGCATAATGTTAGACTGGAAGCCGACCCCAATATAGTTGGGAAAAGGCTAGGCAGATGATGAAATGTATGCTAAAAGACGATTCTGACTGTGAACTTTCTGCGATGTGATGGTTCTACCTTGTAATTCATTCTTTCAATTTCTTTTTTGGATATGCCTAAAAATTATTCTGACTTACAAAGTTATGAATTTTGAATGCATGATAAATGAGTGTCTGCCAAAAGATTTTCTGGGAAATGAAGTTTATGCTGTGCGCTGGTATGCAAAATAATATTATCACATAAAAAGTTCTGCTATAACGGGTAAACCCTCTCCTGCCGGAGGCTTTACGCGGGGGTCGTGCGGCCCTTTACGGGGCCCCAGTGTGGGCGCGTTCTTTGAGGCGGCAAGCCACCCACTACCTGAACGCGCCCCAAAAGGTGATAGCCATAAGGCTAATCCGGGGGTACCGCACGATCTCCGGCGAGGCGGCTAGCCTCCTTGCCGCCATTGGATCTGGAGGCGATAGTCCTCGCACGCCTGCACGAATGGCGCGCGGAGGCACTACGTCGGGGGGAAACTCCGCTGCCGCGGCAAATTGCCGCTCAGCGGACAGACCTCCGGCGTGATCTTATGGCGACATGGAGAGAGCGACTGTTGTAACCCTGCGCAGGGCACGCCACCATAGTCGCGATAAGTCCCCTCTTTGAGGAGTGGCTAGAGATTCGCCACGGCGCCCTCATCTACCGCCTGACGCAGGTCCTCACCGGACACAGTTGCTTCGGGAGGTTCCTGCACCGAATCGGGCGGGAGGAAACGCCCAGGTGTTTCCACTGCGAGGATCGTCCGAAGGACACGGTGGAGCACACCGTAGAGGTTTACCCCGCTTGGGCGGAGCACCGCCGTGTCCTCGTAGCGGCGATTGGCGGCGGCGATCTCTCGCGTCCGGCCCTGGTTCAAGCCATGGTCCGGAGCGAGAGGGAATGGGAAGCCGTCACCACCTTCTGCGAAGCAGTCATGCTAGTGAAGGAGGTGGCGGGACGTGAGAGGGAAAGAACCCCAGCCGCCGCGGGAGACGCCCTGGGCGTCGGGGATCACGTGGTGGCTCCCGGCCACCGTAGGCGCGGGCCTGTGGACGACGAGTTATGGGCTAGCTCGCCGTCCGGCCGACTTATGACGACAGGCCGTGTCGCGTTCGCGTTCCACGCGCGCCTCAAAGAGATGTCAGCAACCGAGTGGGGGTCCGCATGGGCCGATGCCTGCCAGGGCTGCGGGACTGTTCGAAAGAGATACCGTGGCCCTGGAACACAAAGGGCAAAGAAGGAACATGGATGGGTTTTAGTCAGTACAAGTCTGACACCCCAACCGCTCCGCCCAGAGTGGAGGGGCTCATTTGATGATTTACCATCAAAAAAAAAAAAGAAAAAAAAAAAAAGGGTAGACCCTTTTGTTTGTGACTCAATTAGTATAATATTCAGTTACGCGTAAAAATTCAAAATCTATAAGTAACGTTTGATGAAATTAAAAAACGACTACTTTGTTAACAATTGTGTATTAATATTAATTTTTGTGTTTTCTTCTTCTCCTTTATATATACCTGCTTCGGGTACTATCTATGAATCATTTGGGACAGGTTAGGTTAGACTGTGACCATAGACGGATCAGGTCCCCAGATCCCCTCTATTGTTGGTTGTATTTATTTGTCTTGATATTCAGTTTTACAAGGCCGTTTTATTTCGGAATTAAGCGGAATTAGTATTTTAAATTTTTCGTATTATCATTAAGTCGGACTTTTTATTATTCGATTTTGAGAATAGTAATTAAAAATGTAGGGAATATTGAAATTTATTAATTATAAATAAAGGATAAATGATAAATCGGTGTTGTTATATTAGAAATTTTGAACCATTCGGAATTATGAAAATCGGTATTTTAAAATTCGGATTTGTGACTGTCGGGATAAAGTTTTTCATATTTATGTAGTGTACCCCTAAATCGAACCTAATTCACTATTGTGGATAAATAATTCGCACACAATAATACCTACAACAATATTACCTACCGCAAATAGTAAACAATAACTGTTATTTAACATCAACACATCAACGTTTACCTTGAGTAGCGCCAATGCGTACCTACACAATTATTTTAATTACCCAATTAATTGAATTGCACAATCAATGCATTATTATGAATAAGTTCAATTGTAATTTTGCGGCGTGTTATCACTCTTGGTCAGTCATCGCACTTATAGTACTTTTGCCTTTATCATAAAAGGAAAATATTGATCGAACCTAAACAAGACAGTGTCATATACATAAAGTACCTACTTAGGTACTAGTAAAGACACAAGTGCATGGGTCAGCATATATGAATAAGGCGACTATCAGTTCAAGCTAAGAAGACCACCAGGAGCAACCCTCTGGACACTAATAGGTACTATATCCATCAATTAGGGGTACATTCGATTTTACTTCAGGTCTGTTTGATATGAAGATTGACCACATAATTTTTGGTTCAAATATTCTGGCAATACTGGCTTATACTGGTACCGCCTTAATACAACCAGTTTAGTGAATCATGTTTATAACGATCTGATTTCATCATTTACCACCATCAATCCACTTAAGAACATCACATCAACAACAGACTGCACGGTGCCAATTATACGAGCTCTACTTACCCCGTTAGGCAACAGCGCGAAGATAAGGGTATACAAACGGGATGACCCAGTGCTCGACAGCGCGAACTGGAGCGCTAGCCGCCAGCCGTGACACAAATACCTACTTGGACAGTATCGATTGCGCGCGGCACAGGTATCAATATTATATGCAGCATTTGGTAGGCAGCAATGCATAAAACAGACACAGACAGATATACAGAGACAACAGATTCTCAAATGTTTCCGATGGCTTAACAGCAAAGAGGAACCATGGTGTTCAGGGTCACATCAAAATGATAGAAAGCAGTTTCCCATTTTGTAAAAAAAACAACCTAGCTGCGATCAGTGTCGCATTCAATGGTGTCGTAACTCTGTGTCCATTTAACAACACATCCCTTTTCAGCAGTGATTGTTTATAGACTGAAATAAACATATTTTCATAACATAACACCACGCTTGGGTTTTTTTTTTGCCCGGGTGAGGCGCAAGAGTAGGTTGCTATTGTAGACACAGATTTCGCCAGATAATCTTAAAGCTTATCATCGACAACATTTTCTGATAGAAAACTAAATTATGCATACAATGTGAAAATTCTATCACACACAGTCGTTAAGAAAGTCGAGAGGTCTCGTATGGATTAAATAAATTAAAATTTTGAGGGGTTTTGAGTGAGAGAGATTCTAAAAAATCGCGATTTTTTACCAAATGTTATTTGCAATAATACACAGCACAGCATTTGCTTCAGAAAATGCAGAAACCGTTTCCTAATAGTAAAACCAACTATTACCTACCTGCTAGTTCCATTTTAGTTTCAAAACTACCTCTCTTTACGTAATTCCTAAACAAATGTCACATTTTTGGCCAACCTAGGACGTGAAAGGATCGTACGAACGCATCCATGCATACTATGCCTTCGATGATCGCGAACAGTGCAGCGTCACGCTCCGGTAGCCGCGAGACCACGCCGACGCACTTTCCAACAGCTGACCGCTAGCCGCCATATTGAAATGTGCTCGCTTCTACTAGACAATACTACTTCTGCACAATAATAATTATGCTGTGTGGTCTAGCTGAGCTTGTGTATTAGAAAAACGAAAGTAGGCCACTAGCTGCTCTATATCCTGTTTGACAACATCTTATGAAAGTGTTTACTGCATTCACGTAGAAGGTACCATCCTAATTTTGTAATTCTTTACAGAGATTTTTTTATCTGTTTGTTTGGGGTTTCCCCGCACAAATTAATCAAAGACTCCAGCAGGTGCATACCTTTTCTTAAAGAAACCCTTAAGGCCTTTCAATTACATCGAATCCTTAGATCAAAAATGCCTTAGCTTGTTGTGAAGTGGATTTCATTTGAAAAATAAGATCATTTCAATGACGCCAAGAGGCGAATTAATAATGCGATTCTTTTGGCGCAAAAACGTGTTGTTCACAACGTAAAGCAGTTGTATTTATATATTTTTTTCGGTTTTCTTTCTTTCATAGTTGACGACTGCCGCAAATCGATTTATTACTCACTTTGTTCTGCTTTCCTTCTCGGAATCGAAATGATCTGAGGACTTCTTTTGTTTCTAAATAGTAGGTACCTAGATATATAATAACATTAATTATAGCGGTCATTAGTAAATTAAATTCGACTGGCAAAGACTCCGCTAATTACCACTCCGCTCATACGATATATACATACCACGGGGATATTGGATTACGATAGGTAGGTAAGCAATTGAAGCACTGAACCGATTGTTTCGGGAGGTTCCTGCACCGAATCGGGCGGGAGGAAACGCCCGGGTGTTTCCACTGCGAGGATCGTCCGGAGGACACGGTGGAGCACACCGTAGAGGTCTTCCCCCTCTTGGGCGGAGCACCGCCGTGTCCTTGTAGCGGCGATTGGCGGCGGCGATCTCTCGCGTCCGGCTCTGGTTCAAGCCATGGTCCGGAGCGAGAGGGAATGGGAAGCCGTCACCACCTTCTGTGAAGCAGTCATGCTAGTGAAGGAGGTGGCGGGACGTGAGAGGGAAAGAACCTCACGTCCCAGCCGCCGCGGGCCGCCGACCCCCGACGCCCTGGGCGTCGGGGGTCACGTGGTGGCTCCCGGCCACCGTAGGCGCGGGCCTGTGGACGGCGAGTTATGGGCTAGCTCGCCGTCCGGCCGTCTTATGACGACAGGCCGTGTCGACGGCGCGTTCGTGTTCCACGCGCGCCTCAAAGAGATGTCAGCAACCGAGTAGGGGTCCGCATGGGCCGATGCCTGCCAGAGCTGCGGGACTGTTCGAAAGAGACACCGTGGCCCTGGAACACAAAGGGCAAAGAAGGAACATGGATGGGTTTTAGTCAGTACAAGTCTGACACTCCCTTTCGCTCCGCCCAGAGTGGTCACTTGATGATTTCCCATCCAAAAAAAAAAAAAAAAAAAAAAAAGCACTGAACCGATTGTTTGTGACTCATTCTCATAGAATCATTATCGCTGAAGTAAGAAGATCAAGCGATCAAGCTAAGTCAACGACTTTTATCTCGGCATCAATGTTGTTAAAAACACATCAAAGATTGTATGTAGGTACCTAAACACGTGGGAACAAACGCTCACGTTTCGAAACGCGTGCGCACGTTTCAGTCAGACACACACACACACGTCCCATGTCATGTGACGTGGATAAGTAGATACCCAGATATAATCACTATGTAGGTAACTGGTACTGACCATAATCCATGGCCCATGACGCTATCTCGACTAATCTACTAACTCACATTAATTTCGCCAATCGCCCATGTTATTATAGCTTTCGTTTGACGTTTATAATTATAAAATTATACCATTGAACAAGTCTTTTACATTAGAATTTTAGTAACGTGGCTATTATTCGCACAATTCACGTGATTGTGTCTGAAGTCAGTTAACCTTCGTGTTTTTAAGCTGTCATGTTCGTCTTTTAGTTCATAGTGTGAAACGAAATGCACGTAGGTAGGAATCATGGTTTGAGGTAAACACTTAAACGAGGACTATAATCTTAAGTTTTATTCAAATTAGGCTGATAATCAGCACTTTTCAAACGTAAGAGGCGGAACAAACTCCCCAGCAAACTAACCAACAAACGGACACTAATGCCCGTTTTCACTAACCTTTTGGTTAGGCGATGCCTAAATGACTGGCTTAAACTGTAGCACTTTATTAAGGTATTGCCTCATTTTAGTGAAAATAGTAAGTAGTTAATTAAGTACAGTAGAGACCATAAGTGCAGTAGCAGTTTCACAAAACGATCGCATCAAAACAAGTCGCACTTACGACCTTTTTCCATAACAAACATTTTGCACACATACACGATCTCGTATATCGCTCTCTTTCATAATTATCTAGTCAGAAAGAGTGCGATATAATGATCATTTGCCTTAGTGACAAGCCTGTCATGTCGCGACGGAGTATTAAGTTAGTGATATTTAATTTCAAACTAACAATTATGTGTCTATCTGGCTTAGCGGTTAACGCTATAGATAAAATATCTCGCACAGTATAGTCTGCGTTCGAACCCAAGTGACATAGTTATGACGTTGTTAGTTGGTGAACTTTGTTACGAGCGTTTGTGTTATTATTACGATTAGCGTATTGTTTGATTGTCTTTATTCAAGATGCAAGCTAATATTAGTATTGATGACAGGGCAAATATTGTCACTTTGCGTAAAAATGGGCTTAATATTTCTCAAATTTCAACTGAAACTGGCTTAAAATGTGTAAGTTATTTTTAAAAATTATAATTATTATGATGATAGTTGTGGGGTGTGATTTTCTTATTATTAAATAAATTGCTAGTTGCAAGTGTGTAATCATATTTTGTTTTTTTTTAGAAATTCTGTTAGCCGTTGGGTAAAGAGTTTTGAGGAAGAAGGTAGTCTGAAGAGTCGTCTAAGAAGTGAAAGGCCGCCGCTTATTGACCCGACTCAGCGACGTTTTATGGTGGAAGAATATGAAACAAATGGTTTCATTCCAACTATAATGTTTGCGGAGCAATTGGATACTACATTACAGACTGTTCACCATGCAGTCCATGCTGAAGGTTTACATCATCGGAAGCCAGCTAAAAACCATTTTTGACACAAAAACACAGGGAGGAAAGACTACGTTTTGCTCGAGATTATTTAGATTTTAACTAAGAGGTGACTGTATTTTCTGACGAGAAAACTTTCAAGTCTTGCCAAAAGGAAGACTTAATTTATGGCGAAAAAATAATAATACTTAATTTAATAAGTAGACCGGGTAACTAAATATTTAGTAATATTAACATAACCGTAAATAAAAATAAAAAAAATTAAGAAATAAATTTTAAATTTAATGATCTTAAATTGGGGTTTAGTTTCAATATTCTTTTCGTCAAGAAAATGAACACTTAAGCTATAACCTCAATACATTCAATGTGACGTTACATTAAAAAAACACGTTCATAAAGTCTAACTCAAATATTAGTATTCAATTAACTCTGCTGAATACTGATACCTATAATAAGCGGGTATCAACAATTATATTTGTGTTATTAGAATATCCTTTCCGTGTTATGTTATTCTTATTATGAATTGACTAAGTGGGTATACAACAAAAAATCTTATGAACGGTGATAAGAGAACTTTTTTTTACCTAGATAGGAATGTGACGTCACATTCTCATAAAAGTTTGTTAATTTTATAAATAAATAAAACGAATAAACATTTTTATTATCATTCAGCATGATTTTTTTATTTCCACCTTCCAACACCGAAAACATAAAATAAAAATCAATTAATGAGGTTAAATAATAATACAATAACTATCTAATATTTAACTTCTTATAAAAAATAAATAATAAGCATGACTATATTATAAATAAACATAAATACCTAACGACTTTCTGCTTAAAATACAAATATAATTAAGGTTTCAAAGAAACAAAAAACAGCCACACATTGTAATAACATGGATTCGAACTTGGACTTCATTGATCGTGAACCCATGCTCAGCCCAAACAGCTACCAACCCATGTTAATACTACGCGAATTTTAACAATGCAATGGTAAGAACAGGTCATCACTATGATGTGTATTTTAAATGCAAATAAAAGAAGCAACAGAAATATAATGCTATTTCGCGTAGTGTGACGACAGTTCATTAGTGTGTGTTATGTGTAGAATGTTGAGACATCACTCATACACGCACACGCACACACACTGCTGTATTGCGCTCGCACAGTTCATAGCAATGTAATCTTTAGCATGGTACTGCACTTTTGAGGTCTACTGTACATATCATGTTGCCAAGTAATTTCAATGACTGTCTGTCGCCTAATTTTCATTTTATAGCAAACGAGGTTTCCCGATGCAACGGTTTATTTTTTTACAGCATAACCTCCCTGAGGTATTAGACCCACTTCTACATTTCCTGTAGGTACATGTTACCGACGCATACATAGGCCGACGCGACGGATGTATCAGGGCAGCTACCTACCGTTGACAAATTACTTCAATTTCATTGAAAAGCCATTTCAGTTAGGTATGTACTTTTTTTCAGTGTTGCTCCTCACTGCACTTGAAAAAGAAAAACATACACACTTTCTACTGACCTCCCGAGCTGCCGACATGCTTCCATTGGATTGGATTACCACAAAGTGGAGATATAACCACAAATAAACGATTTGCAAGATGCGACGTATTGCCCACCAAAACAATGCGGTAAGTCGGAATATTCCACGAAACTATGGGCACCGTGACGTCACGGTAACTTAATACCAAACAATGATGGGTCGTTACATGATTGCAGAAAGTAACAATAGCAACTTATAATGGTGAAACCAACAACATAAACTATGTGTTTACAGCAGGCGGATAGATTGCGGCGCAGTGCAGGTTTACGGGCGGGTAATGCAACAATAAGCGTGTAAAATGTAAGTAAAACGGTCATTATAGGTTACGTCAACGTTTTATGTGCTGTAAACATATTATGGGTGGGATTATTCGGGTGGTCCTAGTGTTACTAGATAGAAAATTTAAAAGTCCGGAGAAAAAGCCTGATTTCCTGAATTTTGCGAATTCGGTCGCAAACGTAATTTACAGCGTTTTTTCGTAGAAAGAGTTTTTCTATCTTGGGGGTCAGTGGTCAAATGATAGAAACCGACTAACGGTGTCTTCAGTCCGACTGTGAGGACTTATCGTGTGAAGCATTACATAGAACAGTGATAGCTCTTTTAGCTGTGTACCATGGACTGGTTGCCTCTGTATTGCGGTATAGCATTATTTTCTGGGGTCAGTCCACCGATAGGGAGCTGGTATTTAGATTGTAAAGGCGATGTATCAGGTCAATGGGCGGTCTTAAGACAACTGATAGCTGTGTGCCCTATTTTAAATCATAAAAAAATTTAAACTTTGTTTATAATAGAAACGGCTTTGTTTGTTAAATGTAATCCAAATCAATGTGATAAAAATACCCCAGAGGACTTCTTCCAGTTTGGAACAGACTCTTTGGGATTTCATAGTGCTTAACAATTTATCACAGTATAATTATTTGTGCAATCATAATAATAGAATTCTTGATTTGATATTTACGAGTTTACACAATGTTACTGTAACTTCACCAGTGGATATTCTCTCTAAAGTCGATCCACACCCCCCCCCCCCCCCCCTACTATGTGAACTCTCATTCTCTCATGTTCTAAAACCACTGAAATGTATTCCTAGAACAAGATTAAATTATTTAAAGGCGGATTATGTGGCAATTAATACAGCATTAATAGAGATTGATTGGACAAGAGAATTTGAGCTTTCCATGACTGTCGATCAAATGGTGGAAAAAATCTATAATATATTGTATGACTTAATTCAGAGATACGTACCACAAGTTGTAATTAGAGAAAATATATATCCATACTGGTTCTCTAAGGACCTCATTAAAAGGCTAAATGAGAAAAACCGTCTACAACTTAGAATTAAAAAATATAAAAATCCCTTAGACATTATTGCTTTGGAATCACTAAGGAAAAGATGCAACCGTATGGCTACTTCCTGCTATAATACATATATTGCTGATATAGAGGCTAAAATTACATCGAATCCAAAGTATTTTTGGAGTTATTTAAAGATAAAGAGAGGTGGAGTTAGTAACTACCCTAGTTCTATGACAGATGGTATGAACAGTTCCGAGAATATTAACGAAATTTGTAACTATTTTGCAGCTCATTTTTCTAAAGTGTATAGTACTGATCAAAGTGATGTGCGTGTAAATTTAGATAGCTGCCTGAGTAATAATATTTTAAGTCAAATAACCATATCCCGAGAACAGATCCTCAGAGAATTAAAGAAAATAGACGTTAACAAGGGCGCTGACCCAGATAATATACCTTCCTTGTTTTTAAATAAGTTATCTGATAGCCTCTCGTTGCCATTAAGTATACTATTCAATAGTTTGTTACTTCTGGGTATTTTTCCAAGCAAATGGAGGGAAACCAGAATTGTACCCATTTTCAAGAGAGGTGATCAGTCTAATGTGACCAACTATAGGCCCATTGCTATTCTTTCTGTACTGGCAAAAGTTTTTGAGGCACTTATATGTCCTGTATTGTCCAGTCATATGTCACAACTCACAACTAATAATGGATAACCAATATGGGTTTATGAAAGGTAAATCAACTGCTACAAATTTGGTAACCTATGCTGAATCTATTATTGAAGCAGTCGATGCGCGTATTCAGGTTGATGCAGTTTATACCGACTTCAGCAAGGCATTCGACACAGTCGACCACAGTTTACTTGTTGAAAAACTGAAAATTTATGGTGTGTCGGATCCCTTGCTGAGTTGGTTCAAGTCATATCTGACCAAGCGGACGCTTAGAGTTGTGATGAATGGCTGTAGCTCAGATTCATAAATAGCTACTTCAGGAATTCCCCAGGGATCTCATGTAGGACCACCTTTATTCATCCTTTTTATCAACGACATATACAAGTGCTTTCAGAACTCTAGTATATATCTATTCGCTGACGACCTTAAAGCCATAAAACCAATTATAAAGCCTGCTGATTCGGTACAGTTTCAGGGCGATTTAAATAGGCTGAGTAAGTGGTGTGAGCGTAATAAAATGTCTTTAAATATCAAAAAATGTAAGCACATTAAATTTACTAAAAAAAAAAATGTCTTACCCACAGCATATAACTTTAATGGTCAACAGCTTGAAGAAGTGGATTCTATACGAGACCTGGGCGTTCAATTTGATAAAAAGCTTAGTTTTGTTGAGCATATTGACAAAGTTACACTAAAAGCTACAAAGATACTTGGTTTCGTCATGAGAGAGTGCAAAATCTTTAAAAACGTTAAAACCAAAAAAATTATGTACAACTCGCTAGTCAGAAGTCACCTTGAATATTGTAGTGTTGTCTGGTCTCCTAAATATAATGTGCACATCGAGCGTATCGAACGATTGCAGAAAAGGTTCTTATGGCATCTTACGTATCATTGTGGTCTGGGTAAAAGTCTGAAATCGTACCGGGAAAGATTAAAATATTTTAGGATTGTCTCGTTAGAGAAACGAAGAGATATGTTGGATTTAATTTTTCTTAAAAAACTAGTAACATGCTCTTTGAACTGTCCTGATTTGCTCAGTAGAGTATCCTTCCATGTGCCACGAAATCTACCTAGAAGTTCAAATAAGAAACTGTTTTGCATGCCAAAATTCAATACAAACTTAAGGCAACATTGCTCATTATATAGAATGTATGTTGTATACAAGGAACATGATGAAGACATCGACTTATGTCATACATCTGTGCCTACTCTCAAGAAACTGTTTAAATGTAATTAGAAAAATAATTAAGTTTAAGTTTAATTCTGTTTGGTTTACTTTAGCTTCCATAACTTACGTAATAGTATCGATACTGACGTTATTTTCTTTTCTTTTTTTATTTGTATTTTTAATCAGTTCTTCTTTTTTTTTTCATTAGATATTTAGGCGGATAATATAGTGCATGTAGTGCTCTTCTTTAAGTAATGGGGCACTTAGACTTAAGTTTGCAATGTTTTACTTTATTATATGTAATAGTGTACTCATTGTTGAAGAGCCAAATAAAATATAAATAAATAAATAAATCTATTTCAAAAATTATCAGAGCTCAGGAAAAATTCAATACAGACTCATTACGTCAATAAATTACGTCAAGTGAAATGTAAAATTGCACTCATGCAAAAAAGTTTATTTGGTATCGCCCCACGCATATATAATAGATTACCCAATGTTATAAAAAACATGACTATTAAAATTTAAAAGGGCAGGGAAATTTGAATTATGAAAAGCTATTACTCAATTGACGACTTTCTAAATGATGATTCACTGACTGATTGATATACCTACTGTTATTGACCGATTTATAATATATACCTACTTTTAGTCTAATTTACATATTGTTATTCAAGTTGGCATAACACTATTCCGTTTGACATTATTGATAATATTTTAATTTTTTTATTACTTTGACCATATTGACATTTTTTATATTTTTTTTTCTTTTTATTGCAGGTCTACAATTCCAATGACATGCATGCATTTTAAATTTATAATTGTAAACAAACTATTTGCATGCCCATGTGACGGCAAAATGTGGAGAACCTCATTACAAAAGAACATCTATGCCCCCTATTACCCATGTTTGCAAAGAAATAAATGATTTGATTTGATTTGATAAAAGACAAAAGTTAACTTAAAAAGGTATCATCGCAAAATAAATATGATAAAACTGACGATTTTATTTGTGGAATTCACATGACCAAAGTTGATTTTTAAATGAGTCTTAATAATAGGTCTTTACCTATGTAATTGGAGATTTAATAACCAGCATTTTCAGATTTAGTTATCTGTGGATTGGCGCGCAATTCGAAATTCAAATAAATTTTATTCGAAAGCCGTGTTCTTTTAATTTCAAACTCAGTCATATGTTTTTAGATAGTTTTTTGTTTTTGTGAAATTGTGGTAGTTTTTGGCGCCATGGATAAACTGAAAATTCGTACAATTTTCCAATATGAGTTCCTACGTGGACATCTGCGCAAACAACACGAAACATTAACGACGTGTACGGGCCTAACACTGCTTGCATAAACACGGTCCATTATTAGTTCAATCGTTTTAAATCTGGAAATTTTGAGTTGAAGAATGAGCGTCGCGGTTGGCCGGTAACCATTGTCGACAACGACGAATTGAAGGTGGTAGTGGAAACGGATCCAACTCAATCTACGGCTGAGCTTGCTGCGGGCCTTGGAGTTAGTGTCAAAACGACATTGAAGCACTTGCGTCAAATCGGAAAGATAAAAAAGCTAGATAAGCTAAAATAAAAAAGAAATACATAAATTTTTGTTTTTAAAATTTTCATACAAATCTCAAATTTCATAGATAAAGACCTAATATAAAGAAGATTATTTCGTTTAGTTATCTTTTTACATAGTAATTACATTTTTAAATATTTTTTAAAAAAACCTACTTAAAAACATTTAAAAATATAAAAAAATAGTGGTCCACCGGTATCGGGAGCAGGGTCCAAGCTACCGGTGGTTAGGGCTCCAGAGACAGGAACCTCCTCACAATGCGAGCCGTATCGAGGAGTACTGCTTTCTGAAACAAGCCATTGATCCAACCGCCTAAGGAGAGCCTCGAAAGATGGTCGTCGAGGCTCTTGGCTATAAGGCCATTGGCCGTTACGACAATCGGCACAATGATAGCCGAGTTCACATTCCACATGTCGGCAACCTCGTGTGCCAAGTCAAGATATTTTATTTGTTTCTCTTTCTCAGCTTTCACGAGGTTCTCGTCATGCGAAATGGTAACATCGACTATCATTATGCGGCGCGCTGATCGGTCTATCATTACTATGTCAGGCTTATTGGCGACAAATAGTCCTGTCAGTAATGATAGACCGATCCCAGTACAGCGTGACATGGTCTTTCTCGAGAACTGGGTCGGGTACATACTTGTAATACGGTACCTCAGATTCCACAAGTTCATATTTGAAGGCAAGTTGCTGGTGAATAATTCTGGCCACTTGGTTGTGCCTGTTCAAATACTCGCCGTTAGCCAGACGATAACAACCAGAAATAATAATATGTCTGATGGACTCACCCGGACGGTGGCATGCCCGACACACGTCAAGCGTAATATATTTCCGGTAGTTGTTCGTCAACATAACTTCGTCCATAATCGCACGACAAAACCTTCAGTTTCCCCAAAGAGGTCGCCGAAACGTAGCCAGGACACGGACTCTAGAAAATCTACATCAGGCCCATGAAGAACCCGGTAGAAGCGTCTGTGAAGCTCCTTGGTTTGCCATAATTCCTTGCGATCATCAGTAGTAAGTATTAAAAGTTTGCGCCAGTTCTCTTTAGCCATGGACAGCGGGGTGAGTCCCTTGTCCACTGCTGTCACATCTCGGTGCATACCCACCTCGGCTTTTAAAAAATATTCTCTGAGACTGCACATCTCGCGGTTGTGAAGGGCCTTCGCGTTTAAAGAGCCTCGACCCCCGCACTTCCGCGGGATGTACAGCCTCATCACCGATGATCGTGGGTGATGCATCCGGATTGCGGTCAGCAGTGTACGAACTCTCCTATCCAAGGCATCGAGTTCGGTTTGAGTCCATTTGATTATGCCGAAAGAGTACATTAAAACCGGCATGACCCAACCGAAGAAGTCTATTTAATACTTTGTTCAGGCGTCCAAAGAAGCGCTCCCTCAACGATTGCTTCATGTCAGTTAAGTTAATGTCTAATGCTTCCGACATATCCAAATACTTATAGCTTTCGGATGAGGAGAGGGATCTCAGGTGTATGGATAAGATAATTATTTGTTTTTCTAATAAAACAGATCTGAAAAATCTACTCCATTTTACTGAAAATTCTAAAAATTCTGAGATTTCTTGAGATTTTCGAAGTCCGGCCTAGTCCTGAGAAGAGACTAAAAATCCTGAGATCTCAGGACAAATGAGATCATACCATATGGTAACCTGAGGTGGTCCAGCACACACAATAACTACACAACCAAATTTAATTCTATTTCCTCGTAGTTTGACGTTCAAAAGTGCCTTTTAATGTTTTAATGGCCTAATTATATGGATTGTATGGAATGGATAGTTTCACTTTGACTTTTAATGGATATCAATTTAACACGCGGATAAACTCTTTTCTGTTAAGCTAAATAGTACCTACCTAATTATAATTAGCAAGTAAAATAGTGACTAAGCATAAATTATCATCATGTAGCATCTAATTTAATTAACTATTTAACACATACATATTTTAATTAAGAAGCAATGAATCAACAAATGGATTCTAATTGGGAAAACGCGACATACCTACGTGTTAATTAAAGAAGAATTATTACATAAGTAAGGAAGAAAGATGGTGACCTTGTGTTAGGATTCAATTAGTAGGATGGTAGGTATTATAACTAGTAGGTACCTAGAGCTAAAGCATAAATAAAAACTATTAGATGACGATCGATACCATGATACACAATATTATGATGCATGCAATAAATGACAGACATGCTATTGGTTTCTCAAACATAAACATAGGTAGCATCAGGCCAGGGTTGTAGTGTGTAGGTAGCCAGATATGTCCCATATAATAGAAGGCAGGCTTATTACCATGAACTTCCAAATTCTGGTGGAGAAATCCAATAACATTTTGCCCCAACCGAGAATCGAATACAAGACCTCATGCTCAGCAGCAACAGGATGAGCAGACCAACTAAGTACATGTAGATTTCCATAAATTCCATGGCCAATACATACCTACCTACCAACTTTTCTCATATCTTATTAATATTTCCATATCGTCCACCCATTTTCCTTGTATTCCTGGCACATTCCGACCCTCTGTCGTGTCCCTTCTCATTAACATTCAGAATTGAAGCGATATCTTCATTCCACACATTTGTCTGTCCTCTTGAGTGTCCAGTAGGTATGACCTATATACCTCTCCCTCACCTATACATATACCTGATACAGGTAAGTACCTGTACATGAGAACTTCGTTTTAATTTCTGTACTAAAAGTAAGTACCTAGTTACCCACTTGCTAGGAGCGTAAGGTCCTGGGTTCGATACCTAGTTTTTACTTAAAAAAATTCTCAGTAGCAGCCACTGAGTCTGGTTTCCGGTGCCCGGTTGATGTAAATAGGCACTCCCCCTATTACATGAGACTTGCACATAACTGGGGAAGATATGTGCGTGTACCTACTATTGGCCTCTCTGTCCCATTTCTAGCTCATCACATTTTTTTATGTAATGGCTATTTATTCCCATTTCTTGATAGTTTTAACAAATAAAATACATAGTTTTACAATCACCTGTAACCGATACAGACTAGATTTTTTTACAGAACCGCCTCTATCCACGTAATTAGATGCGTAATGCCTCTATCCATATCTATCTATTTCTATGGTTTTTTAAATAATACTAATAACGTTTGTAAAGCTTACTGAACGGTATTAACGTTGCTTAAGTTTTTGTTCAATAAAAAGGTTTTCAGAGTTTATTGAACATTTCAAGAAAGTGGATAGAAACGCTTTTGCACCTGGGGCATAGATGCAAAAGCGCCCCACACGTTGTATTCGCTGCCGATTACATAGCAGAATTTCAGGAACATGTACTCTGTGTTCGGAAACTATCAGTCGTAAACATCTTCAGATCCCCGAAGCCCATGAACGTGCCTTGGCTCATAAAAGCGTGCCGGCAACGATCGGCTGCGCCGGCGCGCGGCGCTCGGATACACGTGCCTGCAGCCCCGCGACCGCAATGGGCCGGTCCGCTGCGGTTTTTGGTGGTACTTATACTATAGTATTAACTCCATGCTTGTACTCTTTTCAATTATAGGAAGAACTAGCAGTTGCCCGCGACTGTCGTCCACGTGAAATTATTATAAAAATATTACTTTCCTATTTTAATCGGATTTACTTAACAATTTCAAGTGTTTTATATTTTTTGCCCCTAATCATTTATCTAAAATTTAAAGCCTAGCCTAGCCTAATTTACTCTTGTAACAACAGCTATCTGCCAATAAATATCCCATGAAAATCGGTCCAGCCGTTTCGGAGATTAGCTGGAACAAACAGACAGACAGACCGACAGACAAAAAATAAATGTTTTCTTTTGCTCCGAGTACCGTATGGTCATATAATTTACTAGCTTATGCTCGCGGCTTCGCCCGCGTGGAGTTCGAGAATTACCCACGGGATCTTACTTCTGGGAAAATAAATAATCTATGTAATTATATATAGTACATACATAGGTTTACATGTACTTGTAAAGTAATATCAATTAAATTAGATATGTGAAATATTGATACCTTGGTTTGAGATTGGATATCGGATTTACTGGATTTTAACTGAAGTATATGTATACACATTTTCAAGTCAATCGACTCAGATAATAAAAAGTTGCACAGAAAATTCAACACCCCATTTCACCCTCTTAGGGGTGAAATTTCGAAAAACCCTTTCTTAGTGGATACCTACTCTTCACAAAGAGTACACCCTTCAAATTTCATGTCTCTAGGACCAGCGGTTTGGGCTGTGCGTTGATATATCAGTTAGTCAGGACTTTGAATTTTATATGTATAGATTACATTCAGTAAAAAGCTGCCATTTTGAAATTACAACAGACCCTTCAATTTTATTTATTTGTATGTTTCGATTGATTTACCGGTACGGGAGAAGACTAGTTCCTGTACAAAGACAATACGAGTGACTTACGGGCTAGACTATGGCGCTTGGGTAAATCAGTAGCTGCTGGATATAGAAGTAAAAGAAAAAGGATGGGTCGATATTTCGTCAATAGGTATAGTTTACAACGGTGATTAGTCTGACTATTATTTAACTGTATAGGTATAGCAGTTTATACAAATAGTCTACACCTCGGCTGTAATCTATAACATAACACTGTGGCATGACCTGCCCTGCGTAACCAAACTATTTCATAAAAGTAGACCCTCTGAAATAAGGTTCAGATGATTCTACACCTACTCACTGTATTACTACGTACTTGTTGAGAAAAGAACGTAGCTAAGTAATATGTCGTTATTTGCAATAATAACGACATAATTCCCAGAATGTCTCGGACACAAATAACTATGAATATGTACCTAAACGATCTGTCTAGTCTATTAGTCATTGTTAGGTACTACTGTGTGGTAGATCATTTACCAAAACTGCCGAACAATTGTAGGTAAGTAAAACGTATAATACAAATCAATTCGTTGGATATTTACAAACTGTACCATTCGCACACAACTGCTCAGGCAGCACAATTATCGCAAGTTTTACGTCTACAGAACATTTTCGAGCCTCCGTCTGGTCTGAGATGGGATGGGCGAATTGCTGCCATCTGCACTGTCAGACCCACGTTAACGTCTGCTTAACGCCTCGAGAATATTCCACATTATTCATACGTGAACTGGGGTACAATTTTATTTGTTATTTTGTATTCAGTAACACTGTTGTTATGAATTAACTGTATTCGTCTAAAATGAATGTTATTTTCTTTACTATAATGAAGCCTACACACCAGATTGTCGGCAACTTTCGTACGTGTTCAGTTGACAATTTGACGTGGCTGGCTATGGTGTGTTGGCTCCACAAACGCGGAAGATAGCGGTGTTATTCAATACTAATTTATTGTAACTTACGGAGCAAGGCAGGAGCGAAGTTAAGAATCAAGTTGACGCCGCCATCAGTTTTTGAGTTGAGATACTAACTATTGCAAAAATGTTTCTAATAGCTTAAAACGGCTCAGGCGCAAAACGTCTCTTTCGCAAAATGTCTCCTGGTAGTAAAATGTCTCTTTCTCATAATGGCGCTTTCGCAGAATGACTCTTTCTCAAAAGGTCGCTTTCTCACAATGCCTCTTTCGCAGAATATCTCTTTCGCAAAATGTTGCGTTAGTAACTTAGAACAAAATTTAGCCAGGTTTAAAAAAAGGTTGTTTATTTCCAATTTCTTATTAAATATTTACAAGTTTTACAACATATTCAATTGTCGAATCTGACTCGGCTGGGCAGCGTTCGGGAACTTGCGCGGTATCTTCTCGTCCAAAATAACGCAGTGTCTCAAACTATTAAACTACTGAGACAATTAGAATGTAAGGAGTTGACGCTGTCGCAATTTTTAAAGAAAATTATATTTTTACATTATGTTCAAAATAAATATTAGATGACTTTGAGATGAGAGGTGTAAATGCAAAGTAGGCCTTGTTATTGTTTATTCCATTTTTTAATTCAACTAAAAAGTAAGTAGATTACAGTACCTACTTACCAAAGTGAAGACGTATATGATTTGTTCCCTTTTTTTGTTTGTAATTGAAGACGTTTATGATTTGTTTCCTTTTTTACAATATATGACTTTAACAAAACATGTTATTTTATTATTTAAATGTTTAACGTACTATACCACTATACCAGATTTTGTAAAGAACTCATAATAAAAGTACTTTTATTTTTGATTTCACTCGAAAAATCGAATTTACAACGTTGCCATACAATATTAACAATGAACAGAACAGAACCAACCAAGAATAAGAAATTGGAAAAAACAACCTTTTTAAAATTTGGCTAAATTTTGTTCTAAGTTACTAACGCGACATTTTGCGAAAGAGATATTCTGCGAAAGAGGCATTGTGAGAAAGCGACCTTTTGAGAAGGAGTCATTCTGCGAAAGCGACATTATGAGAAAGCAACATTTTAAGAAAGAGACATTTTACTACTAGGAGACATTTTGCGAAAGAGACGTTTTGCGCCTGAGCCCTTAAAACACCTATGCATTTTAAAAAAGGTCTTCGACATGCCAGCTGTGGGTTGGATCATACGGATTTTTGACAATTTATTAACATAGGCTTACGAGTCTTTGATATGCAAAAATATACTTTATTTACCTTTTTTTTTTTACATAGTCACAAAAACTCGGAAATTGTTAGTTGTAAGGTTGTGGGTTTTATCATTTTTGCTTAAATCGCTACAAATGGTAGGTGAAATTGTGGCTTCGGGTAGAGGGCACGCGCGTGCGTTTATGCTCTGGCGTTCAAAAGATTAAACTGCATCAGACAACAGTAGTACAACTCAAATAGCAATATAGTGAAAATAATTTTGGCCACAGATCATTGACTTCAGTAACTTTTTCTGGTACTATTGAAAACAACAGAAAATGTTACCACCTGTTGGAAATACTTTTCTGTAGTTAGGGTATTTTTTTTTTTGTTTCCGATGGGAATTCATCTGGGCAGAGCAGAAGAGAGTGTCAGACTTGTACTGACTAAAAGCCATCCATGTTCCTCCTTTGCCCTTTGTGTTCCAGGGCCAAGGTATCTCTTTCGAACAGTCCCACAGGCCTGGCAGTTAGTTAGGGTATGGTATGTTCTTCTAAAGAAAACTGTGTTATAGTTTTTTTGGACTTTTATTTTATGCTTATATTACTTAACAGGAAGGTTCTTAGATCCTGGAGGGATACAACATCTGGAACAAAGATAAAATAAGTGTTATTTACGAGTTATTTATACTCAGTTATTCTTACAAAGTAAATGGTATCAGTCAAATTTTGACCACATTTAGTTCAGGTTTCAAATGTCTAAACATCATTTAGGAATAGGAAGAAAAGACAACAAGTAACATCAATCATTTACAATTAAGAGACCGCTACAAACAAGAAGCTTTCACAAAAAAAAAAAGCTAAACAAAAGCTTCAAAAAGATAAATTCATAGCAAATCTAATTTCATGCAGACAATTATTTGTTTTGATATTGTTACAAATATCATTAGAGGTGAGACAACATCATCAAAATAAAAACAAAAAACCATATAAAAAAAACAAAATTAGATGAAGACAAGGGATAGATCAGTTGCAATTGTTAAGTCTTTGCAGATGGCACAGAGATAACAAAAATTAAGAAATAAATGGATGGTAAAACAGTGCTCAGACAAGTGAAAGTAAAGCTGTACTGACCACGCGTATCCTGTGTCCCATAGCCTGCGCGGGCAGGTTGGAGCGGAAGCGCGCGCGCACGCCGCCGGAGTTGCCGTGAGGCCTGGTCACCTTGCCCCAGATGGCGCGCAGCTTAGTCTTCTTGCCACGGGGACCACCAGCGATAGGCGTCCTTTTCTTGGCACGGTACACATACACGCAGCGCTTGCCAGCATAGAAATCTGCATCATCACGGCTCCTTGCACCTTCAATCTGAAATAAAATGGTTAATTATTAGATTTGTTTATTCAAAAAGATACATCCAGCAGTAAGGACGGTGTCATCAGTAGGGATTTTGTCCACACAGTGGTTCAGGTTTCAAATGTCATAAGAGCATCATTTAGATTTAGGATTTAATTCATATTTACACAGTTTTTTTTTGATAATATTCTCCTTTGCATGTCAATGGAGTCAAATAATAACCAACCTATATGCAGCACAGCTCTTTCGGTTTTGTTTAAATCTTGGAATGCACGGGTGGTTGTGCAGGATGGGCAAGAAAGCAGGTGGGGCATATCCTGCAGAGGGGCTCCACACTGGTAGTGTATTTGGGACGGGTCGAGGAGACCCCATTTGGCCAGATTATTTCGACAGCACCCAACCCGCAAACAGTTACAATTTCCAGATTGACCACAATACAAGATAGGGATTTGTGCAAGATAGTCATTGATTCATAGTAGTCATATTTCTCACCTATTAACAAGATATCAACAATTTCAACAGCTAATGATACTTAAATGGCTGGGTGATGAGATAATACTCTTGATATGAGAAGCAGTACTTCTGAACAAAGCAGGTTACAGTATTCACTATAACTTGTTCTCACAGCAAAGATCAGGAGAGAATGTTGTGGACGACATTCTTAATGGAAGCAATAATTTTGTTAACAAAAATATTCTAACAATCCATAACATCAACAATGAGGGTTCAAGATTTGTATACTTTAACAGGACTAGTCTGGTACAATTTTAATTGGACCGAGAAAATATTTGATACTGGAGCAGACTACTCTACCTCATGGAGTCTTTCAACACTTTACGATTAAATAATTTAAGCTTACCTTCAGAAGAGCTGTGTTCTCATGCTGGTTGCGCAGACCGCGCTTGTATCCTGTGAACACGGCCTTGGCGTACAGCCTGCCGTGGCGAGGCTTCGACGACACTTTACGCACCGCCTTTGGGGGCTCCGCAGGCGCCGCAGGGGCAGCCTTGGGTGCCTTCTCCTTGGGCGTCTTAGTCTTAGGCACTTTCGCCTTAGGCGCTGTCGATGGCGCTACGTCAGCCATTCCTAAAACACCAAAGTAAGCAAAAGATGAACAACCACGAACTTAGAAAGATAGGTTATGTTGACAACCGACACTAATCTAGATTTATCTTCATGACTAAATTTAATCTAACGTTTTTGAGTACTCCGGAAGATTCATCCATCATTATACTATCTAGATTATCACTGATTTCTCATCCATACCGTGAATATTTAGAAAAATTCAACAAATTTTAGCACACCAACCGTTTGTTATTTTCCTTTGGAAATGAAAGAAGGGCGAAGGAGTTGCCAGGAACTACCTCGAAAAGTTTCCGAAAAAATTTGACAGTAAGTTTTTAGTATGTATTATTTCTCTCAGGATAGATCTCACGATAAAAGATTAAGAGTGGATTGTTTTTACGAATATGAATATGCAACTCCTTTCAAATACATTGGGATTTGTGTGACTCCTAAGTTTTCATTTTATTAACTTACTATTTAGTATATTTTGAAAATTATGGCAACTTTATAATTTCGTTCGGAAACAAGGAAATTTTAATGTGTGAAGTGCGAAGTCCTCGAACTGCAAAACTACAACTAAGTTATCATAAAAAAACACAATTACTTTTATTTTGAATAAAATATATTTCAAAGGAAGATGAAAATGATATTAAAAAAAGATAATTATTTTTCGTATGGCAACTGCTCGTTTGTCTAACCTTGTCTGATTTGGACCAATCAGAAAAAACCACGAAAAGAGACAAACGAAAGATGGATTGTGGCTCTGTCAAATAATTATTTTGTATTGAAATTGAATTGTTGTGAATAAGCTACTAAGACTGCTGTAATTAAATTATATATTAATAATGGACTACTTAGTGAATATCAACTGGAACAAAGTCACACCATGCCTTGTCTTATTAGTGCTAGAAGTAATGTTAGAATGTGTGTATTTTTTTCGAATAACCTGCACATTTATGGGTTTTCTTGTTGATTTTTGTGTGAAGGTACGTGTTTTGAGTCGTTGGTGTGTAGTTTCAGAGTGTGCGACGCCGGCGGAGGTTAACAAACACCTGGACCTGGGCCGCGACTTCCTGGCACGCGGGCAGCTCTCGGATGCGCTCACACACTACCACGCAGCCGTGGGTAAGTGCCTGCACCAGAGACGTACGTGTCCCGTGACGTCCGCACTATGCGGGAAGGTTGAGGGAGCAGACTGATGTGTTCAGTGATATGCACAGATTTGCAGAAACTACTATGCACCTATTTTTTGATGAATCAGTGCAGGCACTGCTGACCCATTAAAAAATAAAGTAAATACAACTGAAATCATCCTATCTGCTACTGTCTGTATAAAAACTTATTTGTATCTAATCAGATAAAATTGTAATAGAAAGTACTAACTTCAAAAGGTGCAACATTGAAATAAATTACAAACTAAGATTACAATGGCATTCAGCATAATATAGTTAAATCAATGTCTATAAAATGAAGAGTGGTCAACTAACTCCAACACCTGTTCTATTGCACTTATAACTGACGTTTTGGCAATGTGTCTGACCATCCAATATCAATTGTATTGTCTTAATTATAATTGTCACATGTATGAATATCTGCAGAGGGAGACCCACATAACTACCTCACATACTTCAAACGTGGCACAGTATACTATGCACTTGGGAAAGCCAAGTTTGCACTACAAGACTTCAGTAAGGTAAGATACTTGTCATCTAGTGTGTGACCATATTTAAATGTAAGCCAAGTGAATGTTGTAATTTACATTTTCTTTTGTTGGAAGCAATGCAAACATTTTTGTGTCACTCTTGATAATGAGTTATTTTTTGAGCAAATGTGCTGCCAGAAATTGTCAGCAAATCAATTTTAGTTTGTTTGCCTTATCTTCAAATATTTCAATCTTTACAAAAAAATAAATATATATTTTTCTATTTTGTCTGTCTATGTGACTGCTAGATCATCTAAACTACACAGTGAATATTGAAATAGTTTTCACAATTATTCAGAGCATTGTTATAAAGTTTTATTTTGGTGTAATGTTTAACTTAGATGTGTTGCCATTGCACCCATGTGAAGTAGGGGCAGGTGGTTAATGATTTATATTTTGATAATACACAGGGTAGACTTTAATCGTGAATAACTTATGTGTCACTTTCAGGTATTGGAGATAAAGTCTGACTTCACAGCCGCACGTCTGCACCGAGCCAACGTGTACCTGAAACTGGCACAGTACGTAGATGCCAAAGAAGACTACCTACAAGTAGTGAGTATCATCTTATCTATGGGTCACAAAGGCCAAATAACTTATCTTTTTACAAAGAGTTTCACATCTGAAACAAATGATACCATTGCAGTGACAGAACAATGATCTTTATTTCATATGGATCAGTGCTTATAGTTTTTCTAATAATACATAGTGTTTAACTCAGTATGATCCAGCTTCAGATTAAATTAGTTTTGTTAACAAAACATTAAAGAATATTACTGAAAATGTTGCTTCAGTCATTTACTGTTTAGTTAACTACTTTCTAAGACTAATATTTGTAATAAACAGTTATTCAAGTTGTGTCACTCATAGTTATTTTGTTGTGGGCGGACATAACAGTGATAAGATAAGGTTCTTCACAGTGTTTCGTCATAATCATTCCATTGTCATTGTTTAAATGTTATTTTAAAATATTAAAGATTCCTTTCATAATAGAAAAATGTGGTCTAATGTCTGTTACAAGGTAAATTTTAGCTATTCTGGCCAAAGTTATAAAATAAATCACTAAAATACTGTTGATGCTACACACGTGTCCCATGTCGAACGACCAAGCGGCCGAACTCACGACCTAATGGGTCCCTCGGAATGCGAAGCCATATCTGGGCAAGCCACGACTGACAGAGTAAACTCCCTCAATCAAGAAGTTATCCGAAGAAGCTTACAATAGAGAGGACAGAGAGTAAAAAAATGTGGTGTCTCAATGCAGCCTGTATTTAGACTCTCAGTACTATTATTCAATCTGCTTTTTAATTGACTGTGAAATCAAATACTTATTTCAAAATGTGCCATAAGTTTTGCCTGACTGACTTTATGACAAAAAGGTAATTACTGGTCAAAGTAAGGTGGTTTTATCAGACTGCTTCATTGACGCCGAATGAAAAACGTTAAACAATAAGATTGTAATAACGGTTGCAACATTACGTGTTCATACCATTAGTGTGGCGAATGTATGTTGTTGCTCAATTATTCATGTTGCAACACCACATTTAGGCCGACGCGTTTTGTAACACCCACATAAAATAATTAACTTGAACTTTTACTTAATTTTGCATGTTACTTATTCATTAAATCAATATCATTTTATTCTCAGTTCATATTGGACATAGTTGTCCTCAAAGATAAGGTGGTAGGTTGTGGTAGTGTTGCCGTGTTGTCATGCTTAATTCTGATGGCCATCACTAATTTTCCAAGTACCTATTATGTTATAATGACATAATATTTAACAGACTTTTAAAAAGAGAAGGTTAATGTATTGAACGTGTATCTTTTTATATTCATGTTTGTACCCCGATTTCTCCGTGATTTCTTGGCTTGTATGTTTGTTTACTGTTTCAAATGCTTGTATCCGTCACCGAAGCAAGTGGTAATTTCACTTGCTTCGGTGAATCGTACTAGGTGTTATCGTACTAGTATTTAAGAACATAATTATTAAGTGATAGTAATACATCATAATACACGTCATAATTTAGTCAAGAAGTAACGCGTGTTATCGCTTAATCGCTCAGATGGACGCCTGATAAGTAACAATAGCATTATGTGAATGAAATAAAATAATTTCCTTTATATTGTTAACGAATACGCAATCATAAATATAAAATGTATGTGCAAAAGCTTATTATGCTATCGAGACACCATCCACTTGTTTCCAAAAACATATTTGCAATTTTATTTAGGATGAAAAGTACGTTTAGGTATTGGGCTATCAAAAGGGTGTAAATAGACCGTTAACATAACCGAAAGGCACTTATTCCTTGTCTTTGTGATCATTTTTTTTTGTTCTAGACCATACTTGGGAACCTTCTAGTTACGGAGATATTGGGGGTCAAACTTCCAGCTTTTTCACAAGTTTTGTTTTAAATACATGTTTTTAATGTAAGATTTTTACTTTACTCAATTCCACAACCCCCGTACTATTCAATACAGCCATCAGCACAATGCTTTGAGTGCTTTCTATCGAGTCCTACCTTAAAACGTGATATTTCACCCCAAAAAAAAATCTATTCCCAGCAATATTTTTTGCGGAAAGTTACTTAGTTTGATGTACAGAATGCTTGGTTGACGGGTATGTGAAGGGTCTGTTTACACCCTGTATAGTTTGGTGTAGGTGTTAAGAGGGGTGTTACAAAAAAACGCGAAATTGCAAGTTTCCTCGTTGAAATTGTATGTTTTTCATTCGTTGCTTGAAATAACAATTATTTGTTAAAAATAGGTCGTTATCTCTACTACAATTATAGCGAAATTTAGATAACTTTTTAATTTATTTAGTAATCATCATTCTTCCGATACATGTTTAGGCAAAAACTCACGGAGACCTGATTTGGGGGCTCTAATTTTTCATCTCACTTATATCCTATACTTTAATATTATTAGAACACATTTTCGTCATATGCCTTATATGTAAAGAAAAAAAAACTGGACCTAATTCAATTATCGACCGAAAAGGCTTCGAAACATGCCGCGATATCTCCGAAGTTTTGCATCTTTTTGACGTAATATTTATACCAAAATTTTCTTCAATGTTTGCTTGAACTATACTATTATTTTTATTATTTAAATAGCTACTGTTATTTTTTAATTAATTAAAAAAGTACTATATATTTCACTGCGTGATCTGCGCTCAGAACAGCGCGAGCGCTTGACTAGGACGGATCTCCTAATGGAATTATCTCCTCAGATAATTTCGCGCACTTCGTCCTGTCGATACTATCGTGGTGTGCGTCGATTGCCGTATAGACTCTGCTTTTGTGTGCGTGCTAAAACTCCGTAAACTACGACCGCAGTTTGTGATCGTTGTAAATAAAAATAAAAAATATGGTAATTGACTGTACCAAATAAAATAATTATTAGTTACACTGGTGTGTTTTATTTATTTAAACATGTTGCAACTGTACTATTTATTTATTTACGTACACATAAAAGATATTAAAGAGACATATTTGTCTTCCTAATATCGATGTAGAATTCGATGATCTAAAGATAGTTTATTTTTCAAATACACCTGTTCACCAGAAGCCTGTGTTTACGAGTATTGTGGTCGGCTTTTACTTTCTAATGATGCTTCTTTAGTAAATGCGCTGGTATACATTGTTTTTCACTTGAGACTAGTTTCTATGAGTATGGAGCACAATTTTCAGACCACTATGCTACGGTGTCGGTTATCAACGATCGGTTACTGCGTAACAATTTAAATGTTTATGTATATCTACTTAATTTAACGCTTTAAGATTCTTAAATAATGTAAAATATATTAAAACGAATTAAAATAAATCTTAAAACGAAATAAATAACATTAAAATGTCACATCAAAAGTTTTTCCGTCCACCGAAGTACCTCCGTAACTCCATCCTAAGAAAACTTGTGTTACGTTGGATCAAGATCGTTTAGTTGCCATACTCACAATATCATGGTGCGAGCGAGTGAATAGTTATGAAAGAAAGAATAGGTCGCGTAGCTCGCCGATCGCTCGGTGCGTAAAATACCTAAATTCGCGTAGTGCCCAAATGTAAGCGGGCTCTTAAAGGAAAACACACATATCCTAGAGTTATTTTTGAATTTAAGTATAACAATAGTATGGATAGGCAGATACTGGAGCTGTGACCATTATTATGTGTTCCTCACGACTTTCTGAATTGCATCTTCCCTGGTCCCCAGACGTACGCGGAGCCTTACAATGAGGAAGCGGTCAGTCAGTACCACAAGATCGACGAGTACATCGACGACCTGCGGCTCGTGGAGGCGTACTACCGCGGCGGCGACCACCGCGCCTGCGTGGAGCTGGCCACGCGCCTGCTGGACGTGTCGCCGTGGTCCGCGCAGCTGCGCCAGCTGCGGGCGGAGTGTTACATAGCGCTGGTATGAACCGTGCACTATATATATAACATCAGTTATCTGCTAGTAAAAAATCTGCCAAAATCTGTTCAGTCGTTTTGGAGATTAGTCGGAACAAACAGGCAGACAAAAATTAAAAATAATGTTTAATTTTTTATAAGTTGTGTATATATTTTGAAGCAAAGACTTCACCCACTGGTGGGTATCTAATAGGCTTCCTATTAGATACCCACCAGTGGGTGAAGTCAGGCTGTGGATGATGATGATGATATATTTTCATACGAATTCAGTAAAAAGTTGTTATTTTGAAATTACAATATGCATATATTTGTATAGATGGGGTGCTAAAAAGTTTATACTATGAATACTGTTGTAGTTTTTAAGAATTTCACACAGAAAAATATTGCAGTAGTTTCCAAATATTTTCGAGGTTGCTTTTGCATTCTATTCTTTATTTACTAATGTGAATGTAGACTTGTTCTCTATGGGTAATATTAATATACTAAATGAAGTGGAGGGACATGAGTGCTAAACAATATACATTTAATAAAGTAAGTATGTCTAGATCCCGAACACAGTTTTAAATTTTCTGAACAGTTAAGTGATGTCCTGGATAATAATTCAAAAATATATATTATAGTTTATCTTTCTTTAAAATGAATATAGTCGTTCAGGGAAATTAGAAAAAATGCTCAGAGAAAGTCAGGATTTTTTTTTTTTAATTTATACAACGTGTAACAGAATAAACGCAATTCCTGAAAGTAGTTGGTTCAGAATCGGATTCTCAATCGATTTCCGTCATAAAAAATAGGTGTTAAATTTTGACGGAAAAATCTTTTAAATAACTTAAATTAGAAACACAGTATCATGACAAATTAATACAATCCTTAATTAAAGGAAATTGAAAACTTAACTGAGAGCAATAAAGGCCACTAAAACGCACGACATTATTTGTAGTTCGCTCATAGCTCGTAATACACACACGTAAATAATATCAATGCATTTTACATGCATTTAAAAGTAGTGTGCGTCAAATAAAGTGGTAACTTAAAGGAATTCCAACTTTATCTCCAATGAGTAAGGCTTATTTGAATACACGACCTAACTTAGTTGGTCATCAGAGTATCCCTACAAAAATAAAATTATTTAATTTGAAGAGATTTAGAACTTATTGCAAAGAGATAAAGCATTTGTCGGCAACCTCTTTGACGGTTATGCGAAATGCCGACACACACGCCGCGGCCACCGCCGAAAACCACGAATACATAACATTGCATTGCTAGTCATCCGCCGGTAGCGATGTAGTGTAGATGTTCTTGAATTTATTTCCGTGACATTTCTTTTTCCGCGCGCGATGGCTTTCCGGTATACCAACATACAATACACGGAGATGGTGAGGACGCTGGCTCGCTGTCTTGATAATGTCGCGTTAGCTTGTCGGGAGTTCAATGACCGTTTTGGCTGCAGTGTGAGCGCCAGGACGATGCTGGCTGCAACTCAGCGACTGAGGGACTCTGGGACGTTCCTTCCTAATACGGCATTGGACAGAGGGACGAATGTGCGGACTACTCGTCTGCAAGAGCGTATTCTCGACCATTTCGACGAACATCCAGAGGACAGCTCGAGAGAAGCAGCACCCCAGTTCGACTGCAACCACATGTACGTGTGGCGAACGTTGCGTGCTGATGGTGAACACCCATTCCATCTTCGACGGTATCAAGACGGTGCTTACAAAATTGAAATACAATTTAAGAAAGCGTGCAAATAAGTGCATAGAACAAGGCGGTGGTCATTTTAAAACTTTAATGAAAGTGGATCGCATAAATAGTGCAAATTAATAACCTAAGTGTAAATAGTCCAGTTCTGTAAGTACCTACTTCTTCCTATCAATACAATTGTATTCTTATCACTGTAAATATTATCATTCAAATCATTTAAACACGCGGCTTTTTGAATATTTTTGTAGTACAAACAATAAACTACCTAAAAACGACTTATCAGGGGGTAGTTGATATCGCGAAAGTTACGCATCTGAGATACATTTTTTACCTGAGTGTGCCGCACGGAGTCCGGGCGCTTCGCCCTTCGTTAGTTTCGTAGTTCGGGTAAAAAGTCGCTGTTTTAAATGCATCCCCGTTACTAAGCCTAAAGTGTTAGATTCGTGTTGATAATTTCACATACTAGAAAATTATCAATCATTACACGGTAAACTCAATGAAGTATCAAAAGTTATTCATAATATCAGCCTGTGACAGTTTAGGTACGTAAAATTCGTTCATTGAACTAAAGCACATCTAATGCCTACAGCTATGGTCAGCTGGCGGGCGCTAGAGTTTTCGTGTCGCGTCGGCCGCTAACATTGCATCAGTGTGTGTGCAGGGATGTTGATGTACATACGTTTTGCGTTCAGTAAGGATAACTATTTTATAAAAAAAAGACTAGGTTTGGTTTAAATTTATTTAATTACGGATGTTGTTTTAGACTTATAATTTAATATTCTAATTGTGGTGTCTGAGGTATTGCGCTTAATCTGTTACACGTTGTATTATCTTCGGGAGCTCGTGGTGCAGGCGGCAGGCGGCGCGTACGGAAACCAACTATTTCACTGCGAAGTTGTGTCTACAGTATCTTTAAAACTGTCTATTGTGACTTGGACAAAAAATACTTATTTAGGTATCGGTATGTCTGAGGCCCCCCAGTACGATATTTATGAATACTTTTTAAGAAACGACTTATACCGTGACTTGCAGAACGACCTGTTCTCGGCCGTATCGGACATCCGGTCCGTGAACCGGCTGCAACAGGACTCCACAGACGGCTACTACCGCCTCGCCACGCTGCTGTACCGGCTCGGACACGTCAGCGATGCGCTCAAGGTAAGCATTGTCGTTCCTACCAACAAATATTCTGCGTCTAGCTCTACGTAAACGAGCAGACTAATAACCAAAATATTAGTCACACGTATTATATCAGTTACAAATACCGATTTCACTTTCTTTACATAGTATGAAACTAAGTCGCTCCCGCTGTTTGTACGCTTAGATCTTTTAAACTACGCAACGGATTTTAATGCAGTTTTCAGCAAGAGTGATTCAAGAGGAAGGATTATATGTATATTGCACCCGTGCGAAGTCGGAGTGGATCGCTAGTATATTATACTGGGCTGGGCTGTCCCTTACACCCTGTATTTACATAAACATAACGTAACATTGACAGTTCGGTTAAAATGTTCCTTCGTACACATATATTTCGCCAACCGCACGTTTCATTTAAGCCCCACGTTGTAGGAGGCCAGCCTATTACCATCAACCCTCAGTAGCAGCCACAGAGTCTTGAACCCGGTGATGGACAAACCCAATAACACTGCCCGACGTGGAAATCGAATCCAGGATCTCATGCTCAGCAGTAGCGCTTGCGACCACTAAACTTATCATAATCTGCCTAGCCTTTTCCCAATTACTTGGAATCGGCTTCCACTCTAACCGGCTGCAGCTGGATATCAGTATTTTACATGGAGTGACTGCCTATCTAACCTCAACAACTCAGTTCGTACTAGGTAATACGATGGCCCTTGGTAAGTCCCGTTGTCAGACTTTCGGGCCACTGACTGACTACCAGTAACGACTGTCAAAGATCTACAAATGACATCCGGGACCAACGGCTTAACGTGCTTTCCGAGGCACGGAAGAAACTTTGTATGTAATGGGTGGTCACACATCCACGGACCAACCTATACAAGCGCATCTTAACCTTAAGGATGCCCCGAGCGGCTGCTATTATTTACCTCGAGCTCCTCCGGACGTATATCTCTTAATAAAACAATTAATCAAAATTGTCCTTGTAGGAAATCCGCGAATGTCTGCGACTAGACCCGGAGCACAAGAAGTGCTTCCCGTTCTACAAGAAGGTGAAGAAGGTGGACAAGCTCCTGCTGGAGTGCGAGGAGCTCAGCCAGGCGAGAGACTTCACCGCCTGCGCCGCTGCCGCCAACAAGCTGCTGCAGCTGGAGGATGACGTCACGCTCGTCGTGTTCGAGGGCCGGCGGTGGCTGTGCAGCTGCCTCGCCAAGGTTAGTGCCTCTATATATACAACAGGAAACACCTAACATACACACAGCGGCGCATGGGGGCCTTGGCCAGAAGGGATCATCATAATCATTATGATTCTGATGCTTCAATGTCATCGGAATTGAGCTGCAATATATCAGTTCGTCTTGGGCATGCCACTACAGTTGTACTCCTAACAGCATCTGTCCTCAGAAGGCGCCTCGCCAACCTCGATACAGTCCGCGAGGCCTAAACTGAGCTTTGCATTTGTGTGAGTGATTACCAAAAGTAGAGTCAGACAAAAAACTTTAAAAAATAGATTTTATTATGTTTTAGGTGGGTGCGTAACATAAGTGGGAGAGGTATACTACTTAAAAAATAAAATAAAACTAAATAAGCAAAAATTGTTAAAATAAAGGCCAGCTATGATAATGTATAACTGATGAGTTTGTGTTCATATGTAAATTTGACTGAGAAGTCAGAGATCACTAAATAAAATTCAAATATAAAAAATATAAAACAATTCTTCTACACCGGACATTGCATCTTCATCATTTTCATTTTCACTCTCGTCTGATGTGTCGTGTGTGTTATTAATTAATCGTTCCGTTATATCATCAAGAACGACGTCGTGATCACGAAACGTTTTTTCTTCTGCGTGATTACATACATTTTTCCATACTTGTACACTGATAGTGTCAACTTTTTTCTTTCGCTAACTTCATTATTGTATCCATATTCACGTGGCGCTACTGAAAGTTTTAGTTACTTACAGTAGCTTCTTCAGTCGCAGTTTGTTTAGGGCAAAAGAGTTTCAGATCATCCATGTAAGGAAGGTGAGATATGACCTGACCACCTCTCTTCAACCGGTAGCCTAGACCTGAATGCTCCAGCAATGTGCTTAGAGGATTCAGCGCTAGACAGAACCAAAGTGGGCTCAGACTGTCCCTGGAATATTCCCCGTTTAATCCATACAGGCTCATCGTTCCCCTGGATCTGTCGACAACCTGGATATCAAAGGACCGTCCTCCATTACCCCATACACGACTCAAGGAAGGCGCGTAATGTTGCACCTATTTTGTACAACTCCAGTACCCTCATGAGCCATGTATGTGGCACCGAGTCGTAGGCCCTCTTATAATCTATCCAACATGTCGACACATCCTTGCGGGATCGACGAACCTGTTGGCTAATGGCCATGTCGATGAGGAGTAGCTCCTTCGTACCACGGCACCTATGCCTACATCCATTTTGAGAGGTAGACATAATGGAGTTTCTGTCAATGTGTGTATTAATTTTCACTCTTAATTTTGAGAGTGAAAATTCTCGTCGTTTCTCGTCTATTCGTGAGTGGTCTATAAACTTTTTACACATCCATTTGGATGTAAAAAGTTTATAGACCACCGTCGACAAACACGTGATCGGTCTATAATTAATGGGTTCCGCGGGACTACCTTACTTATTGGGCCTAGACGGGCACTTATAAAACGTCGACAAAAAGGTGGTTCGGGTTGGTCGTTTCCTATGGTGAAGAACCGGCACTCTTCCATGGTTACTCTTTTCAAATCATTTGGTATTACAATATTATCATGTTACAGCATTTGTACTTAAGTATGGGGGGACGGCGTCAGCCCGACAATAGGTCGTTGCTTACTACACAAAAGATGTCAAACAAGATAAAAAGTAACAAGCAGCTGGGAATCTACAAAGCCTACAATGTTCACATATTCACAAACAATCGGATCCTAATTGAGACACTTCTTTACGCAATGACCAAATTGAACCTGCCCCCGTAGCAGAGATTATGTCGCACAAAGACAGATTTCTTTGCACTATCTGTCATTTTGTCGATTCTTCAGTCAAAGAAATCTTTGTCTACGGTGGTCATGCTACGGGGCTGAATAGTTTATTTCTGTCTTCAACTTGTCATGTATTCGCTTCATAGTTGGCACCAGTTTATCAGTAATTCGGATTACCGCTTCATCAAAATCGTCATTTTTCCTGCATTTGGTCTTTTTCGGAGATTTAAATTTGCTTCCGTCTTCCAAAATACGTTTACCTTCCAATAAAAATCTTTTGACAGTAGCTAGCGGAATTCCCGTTGATGTCGCTACCAATTGGACTGATGTATTGACATTTGACGTCTTTATCGTTCATGTCTTTAAAATAACTATTCAAATGACAATGGGCAAAAGTGGTCCACGAGCCTTCACTGATGAGACTTGTGGGGAATTAAAGTCCATACTTGTCACATCATTCTGACAAAAAATTATCAAAATCCGTCCTAGGATTCTTTTTTATGATCATGTTGACCTGACTAACCTAAACTAACTTTTTTTTTATCGAGGTGGAAATCCTCATGAACTTCCTCCGCTCGAGTTAGTTTTAGTCAGTCAAGTCTGACATGCACTCGACTGACTAAAACCACCCCGGTCTTCCTTCGCACACTTGCGTCTGGAGCTGCGGGTGCGAATGAACCTAAATTATCCGTTTTTTTTTTTAAAGGAAATCATCCAATGAGACCTAAGACGGAGGACATCCATGAGAATTTTCCACCCCAAAACATAAAAAAAGGTAGTCAGGTAAACATGATCATAAAAAAAGAATCCTCGGACGAATTTTCATAAACTTTTACCAGAATCATATGAGTATCATTCAAGTATTTCATTCCACACAAGTCTCATCAGTGGAGTTTTCGTGTTCTTCGTTTATTTGTGTTGACAGCCATTTCACTCGCACAAAACAAAATATTAAGAATTAAACACGTCACGCTGCTGGAGTTGCGTCGCGCAAGGGTCACACCGCGCCTCAGGACGATTGTATGAACCGGATCAAACCAAGCTAAGAATGCGCCGCGCTCTAGGCCGATGTCACACCTACACTATATATGTGCACTTACACAAATGCAAAGCTCAGCTTAGGCCTTTTACAGGCCTTGCGGACTGTAAAACGCTACGCTAGTGACAGTCATCAGCCAGTGTCACTCTTATACGACCGCCTCTTTGGTTCCTAGTAACTTCATAAAAAAACTTGACGACGCTGGTATCCGCGCCATCATACATTTATGTACTTTTCTGAAAGCTGAGAACGTTAGTAACCGTCCCGTTTATGAAACCTTATTCATGATCCCACGTGTGGTACCGCAGGACGAGCAGCACACTGAGGCGCTGGCGGCGTGCGGCGCCGCGCTGGAGCTGCAGCGGGACGCGCGAGTGCTGTGTGAGCGCGGAGACGCGCTGCTGGGACTGGACATGTTCGATGACGGTGAGTAGTTGTGGGCCCACCATGTGGTACAGGACGAGCAGCACACTGCTGGAGCTGCAGCGGGACGCGCGAGTGCTGTGTGAGCGCGGAGACGCGCTGCTGGGACTGGACATGTTCGATGACGGTGAGTAGTTGTGGGCCCACCATGTGGTACAGGACGAGCAGCACACTGCTGGAGCTGCAGCGGGACGCGCGAGTGCTGTGTGAGCGCGGAGACGCGCTGCTGGGACTGGACATGTTCGATGACGGTGAGTTGTTGTGGGCCCACCATGTGGTACAGGACGAGCAGCACACTGCTGGAGCTGCAGCGGGACGCGCGAGTGCTGTGTGAGCGCGGAGACGCGCTGCTGGGACTGGACATGTTCGATGACGGTGAGTTGTTGTGGGCCCACCATGTGGTACAGGACGAGCAGCACACTGCTGGAGCTGCAGCGGGACGCGCGAGTGCTGTGTGAGCGCGGAGACGCGCTGCTGGGACTGGACATGTTCGATGACGGTGAGTTGTTGTGGGCCCACCATGTGGTACAGGACGAGCAGCACACTGCTGGAGCTGCAGCGGGACGCGCGAGTGCTGTGTGAGCGCGGAGACGCGCTGCTGGGACTGGACATGTTCGATGACGGTGAGTTGTTGTGGGCCCACCATGTGGTACAGGACGAGCAGCACACTGCTGGAGCTGCAGCGGGACGCGCGAGTGCTGTGTGAGCGCGGAGACGCGCTGCTGGGACTGGACATGTTCGATGACGGTGAGTTGTTGTGGGCCCACCATGTGGTACAGGACGAGCAGCACACTGCTGGAGCTGCAGCGGGACGCGCGAGTGCTGTGTGAGCGCGGAGACGCGCTGCTGGGACTGGACATGTTCGATGACGGTGAGTTGTTGTGGGCCCACCATGTCCCACACGTTGGACTGTCCGAAGTGCCCAAACATCTGCACTTCCAAGGACTAAAAACGCTACTGATGCTGCGATTGGTGGCCAGCTACTGTATCCAACTCATTGAATATAATAACAACGTTTTTACCCTCGAGATTGATTTACGGTAGCATAATAGCCAAAACAACACACAGTCACAACAGAACTTACCAAAAGGTAATTTGAACGAAAAGTACTGATTATGTTTCCTTCTCCGCCAGCCATCCAGTCGTTCAAAGAGGCGCTGGAGCTAGAAGAGGGCTTGCAGCGCGCTAAGGACGGACTGAGTCGCGCGCAGAAACTACAGAAGCAGTCCGAGCAGAGGGACTACTACAAGATATTAGGAGTTAAGAGGTAGGATAAGGTCACATACACTATTCATTACAACATAAAATTATAATTGATATGATAGGAGGAAATCACTTTGTAATAGTTGCTTAGTGTAAACATATTAGACTGTACTACCTGACTGTAGTAACGATCATGTTTAGCAAAATTTTCTTAACGAGTTGCAATAAATTTAAATTTAACCAACAATAATTCTGGAAAACTGTTAGAGATCGCTATTATAAGCTGCTATGAAAGAACACGGCTGTAAGCACAATGCATTATAGTCTATTTATAGTTTTAAAAACAGATTTTGTAGCAAATTGAATATCAATTTTACTGCCCATATTATATTCAACTTTTATTTATCAGTAAAGGCAATAACACGGTAGAATGTAGTGTGACAATCTTGAGCGGATTGTCACGCTAAGGTTCACCGAGTAATATGCATTAACTTACATTTCCTTTACTGAATAATCTTTTGGCTCTCAATCTCTCAACTCAACATCATCTGCCGAACCTTTTCCCAACTCTGTCAACGTTGGCTTGCAATCTCATCATGAATACCAGTATTTTACATGGAGCGAGTGTGTATCCGACCTATACTGCACTACTTTACACTATGTTACTGACGATCATACAATGTCAACAATAATGTTGCGTGTGCAGGTCGGCCAGCAAGCAAGAGGTGATCAAGGCGTACCGCAAGGCGGCACAGAAGTGGCACCCCGACAACTTCCAGGGCGACGATAAGAA
Organism: Noctua janthe; assembly: GCA_910589295.1. Classification (NCBI taxonomy): domain Eukaryota; kingdom Metazoa; phylum Arthropoda; class Insecta; order Lepidoptera; family Noctuidae; genus Noctua; species Noctua janthe. The sequence goes on along the minus strand of OU342556.1, from coordinate 496,308 downwards.
GCTCGCAGAGAAGAAGTTCATCGATATCGCCGCCGCTAAGGAGGTAAAACACTTATTATACTAAATTACCAACTCGAGATTTGGTAGCAAAGTATTTTCACAGATACGCTCAGCTTTTAAGTATTTCTTGAAACCGATGAGCAAGAAGTTGAGCAAATGGTATTATCCTTGCGCTCCGACTGGAAAAATACATCTACAAATGACGCAGTTCATGATCTCTCTGATTATATTGTTAACGCCTTGGACAGGAGCAACAAACGTTTGTCAATATTCCTGGATTTGGCTAAGGCCTTTGACACGGTCTCCATCCCCAAACTCATTCTAAAATTATAGAAGATTGGGATCAGACATAAACAGCTGAAGCTATTTCAAAGTTATCTGACTGATCGAACACAGTGCGTAAAAATCGGCGAGCATATAAGTAAACATCTTCCCATAAAGTACGGCGTTCCGCAAGGGAGCATCCTTGGACCTACGCTCTTCTTGGTGTACCTTAATGAAATTTGTTAATTAGACATCTCAAACGGTAAACTTCTGGCTTTCGCAGATGATACAGCAATTATTTTTACAGGGGACACTTGGGAGAAAGTTTTTAACGCAGCACAAGTGGAATTTGATAAAATAACTAAATGGCTATCCGATAATACCCTGTCATTAAATGTAGATAAAACCAAGTACCTAGTATTCACATTAAAAAACCACAAATATTCGACAAAAGTAAATTTTACATTACCGCTCATAATCACACAGCAAACACTTCAGTTATATGCAACTGCCCAAAACTTCAAAATGCTCCTACTATCAAATATCTAGGAGTGATTCTAGACGAAAGATTAAGTTTTGTACCGCACATTAAACTATTGACAGGGCGAATCCGGAAACTAATCTATATTTTCAAACACCTGAGACACGTCGCGGACCCTAAGATTTTAAAAATGTTTTACTATGCCTTGTGCCCAAGGAAAACCGCGGAAACCAAACTGGTGTTCCGCAAGATCCGGCCCCATCCCTGCAAGGTGCCCGGCGAGGCGGTTGGCAATGACTCTTTCAAAGAGCTTGCCCACCTCGTCGAGCAACACAATGGGCCGGTATGCGGACGGAGAGTCCGCAGGGCGCCCTGGCTTCCGGATGAGGACCAGCTTCCCCGTCTTCCAACGAAGCGGAAACTGGCCTCTCTCCAAGCATGCGCTTAGCAGCCCTTTCAGTCGGGGCCCGAGAGCCTCAGAGGCCAGGACCCAGGCTTTGCCAGGCAAGCCATCGGGTCCCGGGGCGGTATTTCTGGCTTTCAGCCTGCGTACCGCCACTCTCAGGTCTACCCCAGTCACCTCCGGAACGTCATCGTCGTCATCGGTGTGGTCCGCTTCCGGCACCGCAAGCGGTGACGGAGCCATAGGCGGGGGAGGATGCTCCCCTCGCGAAGGGAACAGAACGCTCACCACGTCCTCCACGAGCTCAGGCCGGAGACTCTGCGTTAGCGGGGGGGCCCGGGTGCGGAGTTTATCCCGCACCATCTTGTAAGGGCGCCCCCACGGATCTCCGTTCAGAGACTCCAGCATCTCCTCGCGGGCCAAATGCTTGGCCCGCCGGACAGCCTCTTGGAGGGCGGTCTTTGCCGCTCTGTACCCCTCGTACAGCTCCGCCTCAATGGCTGCCGCATCCGGAGGGCGGATGCGGAGCCTGCGATGCCTGGCGTACAGGTGCCGCGCGGCAACGCACGCCTTGCGCAGAGACGTCAGCTCTTGCGACCACCAGTACACCTGACGCCGGGCGCTTCCTGGCCGAACTCGGGGCATTGCCACGTCGCAAATCTCGGACATGGCCTCCTGGAACCAACCCGCCTCGTTGTTGATGTCGGCAGGCCTGACTGGTGATGACACCCAGGCCTGCACGATCGAGGCTTCCAGGAGGAGCTCCCGGTCCAGCTGCTTCAGCGCCCATCGCGGACCACTCGGGGCCTGTAGGACCGGCACGCTTGAGGACTGGGTGGAGACGTCAAACCGGATGTACCGGTGGTCGGAATAGGTCTCCACCCCCTCCATGACGCGCCAGTCAACGACACGCGGCGACAGAGCGGGGCTGGCGAACGAGATGTCCACCACCGACTCGCCCCGCATCCGCACGCACGTGGGGACAGAACCCCGATTTAGGACGACCAGGCCTGTCTCCAGAGCCCAGTCCTCCACCATTCTACCCCGCACGTCCGTGTAACGAGAACCCCAAGCCAAGTTCTTGGCATTGAAGTCCCCGAGTACAAGCACGGGGAGGGAATGGCTTCCGATGACGACACTCAACTCCGTGAGGGAGTTGTGGAACTCGGCGAGAGTTCGGCTCGGGGAGAAGTAGACTCCCACTACAACGATCTCCCCGAACCGTGCTGCTACGCACCCCTGACCCTTCCTGACACTCTCAAGGGTCGGGGTACCGGCGGCGGCCGACGCAATTATGGTCAGCCCTGTCATCCCTGGGCGGGACAAAGTACGGCTCAGCGACCACGGCGATGTTAATCGACCACTGCGCTATGCTCTGGAGCAACAGATCCTGAGCACAGGCGCAGTGGTTGATGTTCGCCTGGAGAAGGCGCAATGGGGCCGTTACTGGCACTCCATTTCAGTCCCCTCCCGGGCCCTCTGCAAGGGCCCCGCTGCGGAAATTGCAGCAGTAGCGGCAGCGGCGGTAACAGTGGCGGCGGCTGCGGTGGTGGCGACGGTGGGGGTTTTGGCGGTGGTGGCGGAGGGCCTTCCCTTGCTGCTGGCCTTGGCGGGTGTACCGCAGGCCTTGCTCCCTGCCCGGTGATCGGCTGGCTTGCCAGCTGCCGCACATGCGGCGCAGTGCGGTGCGGCAGAGCAGGCCGCGGCCATGTGACCAGGCTGGCCGCAGCGGAAGCACAGGCCACTGCGGTCCACCGCCGAGGTGCACCGGACCGACACGTGGTGCCCTACATGACAGCGGAAGCACCTCAGAGGTCTGGGCTCCAGCAGCTTCACCTGCGCTGACACCCAGCCCACCAAGAGCCTTCGGCCCTCCACTATGGCTTTCGCCGCCGTCACAGGGCAGCTTACCGTTACGGTTCGCATGCCCGACAGATCCGGACGTAAGGTGCCTGCCTTGACCTGCTCGGCAGGACACCCACCGGTCCTGGTGACGGCGGTCACCACCTCCTCCTCGGTCACCGAGTCGTCCAGACCCAGGATGCGCAGGTCTGCGCATTTGACGGGCCTGGACACTCGGGCCTCGTCCGCATTTAGGGACGCTCTGAGGTTTTCGGCCAGAGCGTCAGCGGACGAGCCACGGGTTTCGCCGGGGATCTCTAGCACTCGAGCCCCTGTTGCGGTCACTCTAAGCCGGAGGCCCCCGGCGATCCCGAGCTCTCTGAGATCCACCGTCGCCTTCGCTTTAGCGAGCACGTCGCGGTAGGTGACGCCCCTCTTTTCCGCATCCGGCTGTAGCGTTATCACTACAGCTGCGGTTTTCGGGGCGCTGAGCCCAGCCGCGACGCTCCGCTCCTTTTGCCGGCGCTTCCGCTCCCGCTTCCTGGCCTTTTTTGCCGCCCTTCGCTCCATTGCTCTTTCTCCGGCCACCTGCCACCCGGGCTCGGCCACAGAAGGCTTAGTGGGCGGGGGAGGCGGCAATGGCGGCTGTCTCGCGGCTGGCGCCGGTACATACGCCGCCTTGCCCTTTTTTTGGGCCACCGCCTTGCTCTGCCTCAGGGCCGCTGCCCTCCCGACCGGAGCTGGTTTCGCCAGAGCCGGCTTTTCGGGGGCCGACGTAACCCTGCCGGAGGGCTGGCTGGACGGCCCCGGTGCGGAGGCCGCATCAGCCGCATATGTGGCCGCCTTGTTTGCCGCCAGAGGGGGGCGCAGGACAATGCCCTCCAGAACGGAGAACCGCGCCTGAAAGGCAGCCAGCTCCTGCCGAACCAGGTTCAGAACCTGGTTCTCCACCGGCACGGGCTGACTTGGTCGCTGCTGGCCCCCATTTTGGGGCGCCTTGCGAGAGCCGGACTCGCGCAGACCGGCCAGGTCTGCTCGGAGCTTCTTGTTCTCCTCTTGAAGAAGCTCCGTAGCAGCCGTCAGGCGAGCGACCTCCGCCCGCAGTTTGGCAACTTCGTCTGGTGGAGGCCCCGCATATCTGGCCTTCGCTGCCGCTATGATGGAGGCGGCCGCTGCAGGTATGGCCCTTTGTCTAGTAGAGGGCTTCTGCTTGTAAGACAGAGCCCTCAGCGCCACCTCCACCTCCTTCGCAAACTCGGGCTTACGCTCCGCATCTGAGCCGCCGTCTGCGACCGCCTCGTCACCAGAGGAGCCCGAACGATCCACCCCGTGACCGGCCACCCCCGGGTGGCGCCCTTCCTCGGCAAGCCGCGCCGACCTCTCGGTGACAGAGAGGCCTCTCCCCTTGCCGCGGATCCCGCCACGCTTGCTGGTGGGGATCTTGCGAGCCGAAGCCAGCTCCCCCTCTGACGACGACTCTCGGTCGCCTACCGGCCTGGATCGCTTGCGCAGGAACTCCCTGTTCCCCGCAGCAGCCCCGGGCCTCCCGCGCCGTGAGCTCACTGAGCCTCCCGCGCTCACCTCGCTGGATGCGGCGCCGGACTCCGACCCCGCATCCCTCTCCTTCCTTCCTTCGCCGTTATCGGCCGTATTTTGGGTAATGTCATTTTCCATACTGTTCCCACGAGTATGGGGGAAATAAAAAGTCCATCTGGGCAGTGCCCCCTGTGCCCAGATAAGCCATAGCCAGGCCCGGCAGTGGTTCGCACTAGCGACTGATTTTCCATAGGAACCCGTCAGCCATACATCTCCTCGCGGTGCGCCGCCGCTTGAGATTCGGGGTAACTTTTTATAGAGGTTTTCTACCTCGTGATCCGGGCGGTTAAGCCAAGACCCTCGGTCCCAATCGAAGCCGCGAGACGTGTTCCACGACACTTCGACGGAGGGATTACGATATCGACGGGGACAGTGAAGGACTGTGTCCTTCACTGTCTGCTCGGAGGCAGGGTTAGTGCACACCGAGCCCGCCCTTGCTCCTCCGCTGTGCCCTCTGCTTTTCAGAGGGTCACGCGGAACAACGCCCCCTAGGCCCACAATGGGCCCCTCCCATGTCAGAATATTAGCCATGGACAGTAACATTCCCCGAAGAATAAGAATCTCTTCCCATTCCTCGGGGAAGGATACTGCCCACGCCCAGGGTGCACCGGCCCAGCAGCTGCTATTGCCTCCAGACGTATCGAGAGGGACCGGCAGCCATCAGGCACACGAGGAGGAATTCTGACAACACATCCCAAACTAAGTAACTTTACGCAAAAATTATTGCTGGGAATCGACTTTTTTTTGGGGTAAAAAATCACGTTTTACGGTAGGACTCGATGGAAAGCACTCTAAGCATTGTGCTGATGGATGAATTGAATTGTACGGGGGTCGTGGATGTGTGTAAAGTAAAAATCTTACATTAAAAACATGTATTTTTAAAAAAACCTGTGAAAAAGTTGAAACTTTGACCCCCAATATCTCCGTAACCAGAAGGTTCCCAGGTATGGTATATAACAAAAAAATGATCGCAAAAACGGGGAGAACAAGCGCCTTTCGGATATGTTAAGGTTCTATTTACGCCCTTTATAAGGCTTTGACAAAAAGTGTTAAAAAGAAACATCTCCTATTTATTTTAAAAGAATGTTTTGTGGTACAGCTACTGTCTAAATCGAGTGGAATGTCAATAAACAGTTTGATGTGTGCGCCAGGTGCTGACGGACCCGGACAAGCGCGCCACGTTCGACGCGGGCGCCGACCCGCTGGACCCGGAGGCACGCGCGGGCCCGCACGGGAACCCCTTCCACCACTTCCAGCACGGCTCGCCCTTCCAGTTCAAGTTCCACTTCAACTAGGCGTCGAAGATTCACTCTGACGCTGAACTCCGAAACTTTCCGGCCTCCGCTTTAAATCGAGGACCCTTAAACATCCGAACATATTTATTTATCGATATATTCACCGTTATTCTTTTATGTCGATATACTTTATTCTGAGTTCCTAAAGAAAATTACTGAATGGAAAAAAAATTGGACCTATATGATAAGTCAAAAAACCGCATGAGAAAGTCCCGGCTCCCGTGGACCGCTGCGCTGACAATAAATTCGTCGACAGATGCACGTTATGTTGTACAGAACTGTGTCGGCGCTAACAGCTTTTGTGTATACAGGGGTTTTTAATTGACAAAACTTCTCAGACGTAGATATCAATATCCAATTGTAGCTAATCACAGCGTTAACGTCATGTCACGCGTAGTTACTCTTTTTTTTCTTTTATAATACCACTATGAAATTTTACCAATAAATAAAAACCCTATTTAACAGACGAAAATACCTTGTACACGTACAGAATAACACTACAATATTTCTACTTGGTCTTGTAATACATTGGTGTTGACCTGCACTGGTACCTATTATCGGTGACTGTCTGTATTGTCAAACAGGTGTTGCCATTTACATTTTATTTATTTACGTTATGCCATACTCAGTTAATTCTTCGTAGTGTACAGTACTTTATTAGACACTTTTTACTGTGATATTGTAAAATATGTAATATCAAACGTTCAAATGCAAGCATGTCGTTCAGATCAACACTTGCAGTTCTGTCGTCCACCGAATTGTAAATATTGTATAATTACTAATTCGATTGTAGCTATCTAAAGAAATGTGCGTTTTGTTAAAAAGAGGCTCCCATCATTATAAGGTGTAAAGTTGACGAAACTTGACATCTTCACTTCATCTTTCGAAGCGTTTTACTTTACACGTTGTAATGGCGACGAGGATACTCCAAGCCAATCATGAAATTAAGGTTTTTACGAGAAATAATATAAGCATTATATTAGTCTTCTAATGAGCTGGAAGCGACCATTGTTATTCGTATACTTTGATCTCTAAAATGTTTTGAATATTGTTTTTATAAACTAATTTTGTCACGCTAGATAACTTGCTACGTAAAATTGAGAAATAATCACAATTGGTAAACTATCTTCAAAATGCTTTATAACTTTTTTTTAATTGGATTGTTTTCATACTAATAACTATTAACACTTACAAGTACAAAAAGGACATTTGTTACAATTCGTACGAGTCAGTAACTTGTTATTAATTTACATTTTGATAATCATCCGTGCAATGTGAAGTGGACCTGATAATATGGTCAGTAAGATTGAGTATCGCACATCAAGCCATGCGCCGAATTACGAAGTGTCCTTCTATGTACCGTCTACATTTTCAACATTAATTTATATTGTATACTTGTGGTATCTATGTTATAGTTGCTTTTTTGTTGGAACGTTGAAGTCACTTGATATATTTAGTAGTACTATAGCGATAAAATGATGTTCTATTGCACCTCATTTTGTCGCTGGTATTCAAAGCCAAACTATAAATAACGATATCACTTAGCTGAGGTCAGTTATCTACCATTGTACAACGTGTAGTCCAAAGTTGGTTCAGGCAAGGACCTAATTGTTTGTCAGTTGTTGGTTCCAATATGAATGGAATATTCAAACACATGAAATTGTAAGCTTTTATTGCATTACGAGGTCCTTGGCAGTCGATAAATAAATAAATAACTATTTATTAATAAGTTATTTTTGTTGTGATTTCTTAAAACTTTGTAAATATTATAGGAATATAAGATAGTGTAAAACGTTCATGTTTATTTATTTATTTTATCCAAACATTTAAATTTGTTTACAAATATTCGCGTTTTCAGCAAACTTTTAGAATTTTGATTACTTTATTTTTACATTTTGACGTCGTTAATTGAAAACGCGAAAATATTCGAGTATGGTAGATTAAGATTACAATAAATAATACATTCTAGAAAAGGTAAATAGACACAAAAATATCCTACGCTATAAAATCGGAGCGCGTTTCACGGCTCTTCGTCAGTCCATAAAATCTTTGGTTTCCTTCCATCCCTGAGTTTTCGGGCGACTCTCTGGATCTCGTTGCTGAGTTTGGTCTTGTCGTCCTCCTTCTCGCAGATGTACCGCTGGCGCAGCGCGCAGTCCTGGCCGCGATACGCAAGCGCGCCGGCGGGGTCGCTGACCCACGCCAGGCAGCGGCCCGAGCCCGCGATGGTCTGCGTGTGAGTGGAGTTGTTCGCGACCGGCCGCGCTGAGTGCGACCAGATCCACAGCAGGCCCGGGTTCAGACCGCCCGTCCAGAAGACTCCTCCTGAACATTGAAGGAATATGACGTCACACAAATTTAAGTTATCTACTTTAACTGCATTCTCGGATGTCGGTAACCTTAACTGGGTTACTTTCACAAGGTTAAGAGAAACTTATAACTTACAGAACTTTTAATTACAGAACATACGTTTATCTACAACATCATTCTACAGCAGGCGAGGCACGCCTACACCGCTAACGCTAACATGCCACTTAGAACGCTAACATGCCACTTAGTCATTTAGGTACCTGGCGTTGTGCACAAAAAAAAAATCTCTTTTACTTAAAAATTGATAATTTTAGATCGATAAAGGTGATTAAAAGATCATTTTAATCTAAAGTAACACTCCACTACGCGTACGGTGAGTAACGAAACTCAGTTTACACTTCCAGTTCATTAGTGCTAATCTACTTTGGTTGCTGACAGTACTAAAACGACATCAATAATAACGTACGTACCATTGCACAGCGCTAAGTGGTGTCCAGTGACGATACTCATTCAATATTTTGAATGCACATCACACGTGCGCTTGCTTGTTAAATATACCTGACCTATTCCCATCTAACTTCCCCCAACGAATGTTTAATACTAGCATCTTCAAGACTGACTGACTGACGTGGTGCCACACCGGTTTCTAAACTTAAATGTGTACCAGTACCTACCGACGGTACAATATGTGCTGGTCTCCTGGTTATTACTATAGACTATAGAGACACATATTATGGAACCCTGTTTAAGGTAGAACATATTAATATTTCCTTTATTTATTTTCTTACACACTAATTACATTTTTAAATATTTCTTAACAAAAACCATATAAAAAAAACATTTAAAAATATAAAAAGTAGTGGTCTGCCGGTATCGGGAGCATGGTCCAAGCTACCGCTGGTTAGGGCTCCAGAGACAGGAACCTTCTCACAATACGAGCCGTATCGAGGAGTACTGCCTTCTAAATCAGGCCCTTGATCCAACCGCCTAAGGAGAGCCTCGAAAGATGGTCGTCGAGGCTCTTGGCTATAAGGCCATTGGCCGTCACGACGATCGGCACAATGATTGCCGAGTTCACATTCCACATGTCGACAACCTCGTGTGCCAAGTCGAGATATTTTATTTGTTTTTCTTTCTCAGCTTTCACTAGGTTCTCGTCATGCGGGGTGGTAACATCGACTATCATTACGCGGCGCGCTGATCGGTCTATCATTACTATGTCAGGCTTATTGGCGACAATAGTCAATAAGTAATGATAGACCGATCCCAGTACAGCGTGACATGGTCTTTCTCGAGAACTGGGTCAGGCACATATTTGTAGTACGGTACCTCGGATTCAACAAGTTTATATTTCAAGGCAAGTTGCTGTTGTATAATCCTGGCTACTTGGTTGTGCCTGTCGTTATAAGTAGTCAGTGGCCCAAAACGTCTGACAACCAGTCTTACCAAGGGGTATCGTATTACCCAGTACTAACTGGGTTGTGGAGGTCAGATAGGCAGTCGCTCCATGTAAAATACTGGTATTCAGCTGCATCCGGTTAGACTGGAAGCCGACCACAACATAGTTGGGAAAAGGTTAGGCAGATGATGACTTGGTTGTGCCTGTGCAAGTACTCGCCGTTAGCCAGACGAGAACAACCAGAAATAATATGTCTGATGGACTCACCCGGACGGAGGCATGCCCGACTCACGTCAACCGTCCGGTCCTTCATAATATATTTCCGGTAGTTGTTCGTCAACATAACTTCGCCCATAATCGCACAGACAAAACCTTCAGTTTTCCCAAAGAGGTCGCCGAAACGTAACCAGGACACGGACGCACGAACCGGCATGACCGCGCACCTTGTTCCCGCCTGAAAGAAGGCTATTTAATACCTTGTTCAGGCGTCCAAGAAGCGCTCCCTTAAATGATTGCTTCATGTCAGTATTTGGGTATGTCGGAAGCGTAGCGCCAACCCAGTGCGGGTTGGTAGATGTCACATGTTTTTGAATTTTTGATTCTAGGACATGCATAGGTTTCGGATGAGGAGAGGGATCTCAGGTGCATGGAATCCGAGAGCTGAATTCCCTCGGATTCTATAATCTCCCCTCACTTTACATACATGACTACACATGTGTCCACACCAAATTCCATCCTGATGGCGCTACCAATATTATTATTATAATTATAGTTTAAGGAACCAAACAATATTATATCATTGACGGTCTACTTTGGCAATAGAATATAATATGGACTTGAAGATATAATTATATTGAATGCTACGTATTTGTTGAAAGTTGTGAATAAATTACTGTTTTCTATTCATTTTACGCAATGGAAAAAAGAGCGGCGATAGACGCATAGTGTTGGTAACCTTGAGCGAGGCTTTAGCGAATCTGTCGGTAAGTATTATATTGGGGTTGATTCGTTTAGCTACTAAGAACATCAAAGAATACAAAATCGAGCCCAGCGTTACGTATACGAAGACCCTGATGAGCTTGTACAGCCAGATACATTTAACAAGCGAGCACATTCTGGGCACTTTTCCCTTTACACATCCACCTCCGCCGTTATATGGGATTTCACCGGGATTTATAAGAATGAATCCGCGGTTTGTATTTAGATCTCCTTTCGCAGCAGAAAATTACACAAAGTATAATTAGTTTTCAATTATTAAGAGTGGGGTACAGGTAAAGTAGGGCTCTGGCAAGAATACCTATTACGGACGACGAGACGACTTTCATAATATTGAATAGGTTAAAATTTGTCAACACTAGGCCGGTTGAAAACCCTCAATATGAATTTCTGGCGTGTTCACATTATTCCATGTATCAAGTGATGTTCTGCAGTAGGCTCAAGCTCACCTTTAAGTTTCTTGTCGGCGAAGATGCTGGCGGTGAGCTGTTTCTCCTCCTGGTCGGAGTCGATCTCCAGCATGCTACTCTTGAGGCGGCGGCACCCGTAGTTGGCGCCCTTCCAGTTCACAGCGTCCGAGGACACGTGGTAGCAGCCGTCGCCCACGCGAGTGAAGTTCTCCGCGCACGGCTCTGATAAAATGTGACATTTGAGTACCTACCTCACGAGACTTTCTCTTGGATGAATGGCGAAAGTGTTCTGTGTCTGAATCATAATGTTAGATTATGTAGGTTATTAATGTTGTTTGCATGCGTATGTTGTAATCATAGTAATAGCTGCAAAACAAGTTATTTTTAGCGTAGTCGCTTGTGAGTCAGAATTCCGGCTGGGGCATGAACCCATACGGCACGAACTCAACGGACGTGGCTCTATTCCAATTAAGTCACAATAGTAAGGTATAGATTACATTATGATCAATTATTATCCTCACCCTCTTTTGTGTCAACTCCAGCAACCATCAAGTGCACGCTCTCCTCCAGCTTGCGCAGCCTCTTCTCGAAGAGATCAGCGCGCCACACCAGCTTCTCGATAGCCCCCAGCAGGTACAGGTCGGTCTCGGAGACCTGCTTCTGCGGCGGCTGGCGGTTCTCGTCTACGCGGTCCACGGACTGACTGTGCACCGGGATCGGCTGGTTGTGGACTAGTGCTGGCTGTGCAGGAGAATTGAGGATTAATGAGGCACTGGTATTTCTGGGAATACAACCACAAGTGAAGGGGAAATTAACAGTAAGTCCTATACCATACCGACCAACACAACCACCGTATAGTAAATACCTATACGATACTTGACTGTTCATGAGAAGTACCAGAAGTAGGTATCGTATAGCTAGAACTTACGTATGCTGGGCTGGGCTTGAATTTATCCTTGTACGGGTTGGGTGGCCTGTTGACGATCTTGCCGGCGTTGGGTGGCTGCAACGGCGAGTGCTGCCACTCGTCGTAGGGCCGGCCGCCGGGGGGCAGCGGGTGGTTGGGGTGCTTGTGGGGCGGGGGGGGGCGGGGGCGGGGGCGGGCTCAGTGTCGCGCCGTCTATGCGGTCCGTCACGTAGTAGCCGCGCGCCGGGGGTAGAGCCATTATGCGACCTGGAAACGCCAAATGTCATGGTTTATAAGTCTTTACTTACTTTATAATAAGTTACAGATACATAAACAATATCGATGACTCTTTATTGACTGCCAGTTCCTGGCCTTAAATTAAGCAATGCGAGATGTTTGAGGTAGACTACCTATAAATAGATATGTACATGAACCAATTTTTAACTTTCAATTCGAAGTCACAACAAATCTTCTTTCTATATCGTATGGTTATTTCCTAGCCTGGTGTCAGAGTTTTTATGCCGCCCATGAGTCTCTGACCTGGCTTTTCATACCGTCAAGAAATATCTCTCAGGCATGCTGACACAACAAATAATAAATAAACTGTGTAGATGCTCACCCTGGCGCTCTCCATGCTCGGGCGCGCTCAGTGCCCATTGTTGTAGCACAGACATCCACGGGCCATCGTCATCATGCAGGCCGCACACGTTCTCCTCGCCGCACCAGGTCTCGTCGACCAGCGAGCTGTTCTGCTCAGCCGACGCGGCACCTGCCAGCAATAGCAGGGCTGCCGCCGCGAGAGTAAACCGCGACATCTGAAACACGGAGATACCCAAGCGTGAAATGTAAGGTCCATGCTACAAAGATTTGCTATAGGCCAACGTGCTTCCCCTTTTCTCGACTGTATTTATACAAGGAGCAGTAGCTACACAACAGTTTCTAGGACAAGTATTATTTCGCGTCATCAAAACTGTCTAAACTTCTTACACGTGGCGTGCCTTTTAAGTTTTGTCGTTTGAACAAAAAAAAACAACTAGAACGTTATAGTACTGTTTATTGTTTTTCAAAGTATTCACCACGTAGTTTAATACACTTTTCCATTCGCTCGAACCAGTTATTAAAACATTTATTCCACTCCAAAGTAGGGGTGTTCAATATGGCTGATTTAAAAGCGTCGACTGCTTCTTCAACGGACTGGAACCATTGACCACGAAGTTTTCTTAATTTTAGGAAATGTTAAGAAATCGTTAGGGCTTAGGTCAGGACTGTATGGAGGATAGTCAAGAATTTCTAAGTTTTCCTTCTTCAAATACTCAATCGTTTGACGAGCGCTGTGTGAGCTATGATGAGCGACAGAATTAAAAAGGCATGCCTGGTAATATGCAACTGTTAAATATTTCACATGACCTACCCACATCCGTAAAGCTTAGATTGGTTTATTTCCAAACAAAGTGAATCAAACATCACGCGGCCACCGGGGCGTTATCTATTACGTGGGATGGCCGGTGCAGGGTCACGGGGGTCACGCGGCTATTACGCAAGCTCAGCGCAGGTGAAAGCGCAGCGCCGGATGCCGGACGCGGCCCGCCAGGTAAACAAGGATTAAATCGTGGGGTATTTCCAATACGGCCAATCGCGAGCAGGATGTGAACGTACTACATTTACAAGTCATCGATTCAATGAATTAAATTGAAATAATGGTTAAGATTTTATATCTAGATAAACATGGAGTTATGATTTTGGGAAAACGCATACTAGCATAAGTACTTTAATAAAGACAAACTGGTTTGAATTACAACAGAACGGAGAAAGGCCAACAAGAGCATGACCATGTGCCATAAATAATATATGTACTTATAGGCGCTTAAATCTTACTCAACCTTCAGCTGAGCATCATTCATCTGATAAACTCTGAAATAGCTATACCTATCTACTTACTTACTGTTGCGCTGTCCAGAAGTAGGATCTGTAATCGCGTACCTTATCCTTGTTAATATGTAATGAGGAATACAAAAAATAACAGAGCTCTATTAAATAATAACATCAGTACATTGTTTTGTTTGTGAGCGTTTCGTCTCCAACGATTATAAATTTAAATAGTGAATAAATGAATCTCACTCAACACGGAAAATAAAAGAATTCTCTTTTCCATGATTCTCAATGCCCTGAAACTGTTGAAAAAGTATTGTGTTTTAATACATAAACACCCTCCCTTAGCCTTGATACAGACTTGTTGATGCTCACCGGAACGGGTTCGTCAGGGCGCGGCGGGTGCGGATCGAAAATATCTAACAAAGGCTCTATTTTTTCACTACTCGCATCGATTACGATGTTTAATTAAACACTAATACTAGTGAAATACGAATCTTATTAAGCTTGCTAAACACGCAAAACTATACGAAATAAAAATTACATACTCTACATAGGCAAAATTTCATTCCGGTATGCATACTTAATTAAAAATCACGAGTCGCAGAAACGTCCAGAATTGGAAAGTACATACCTTGTCTCCTAAATCTGGTGAAACACTGTTATTATTTGGCAAATATCTAATATCACTTTTACTGTGTCGGCGACGCGATCAGCGACTGTTCTGCCGGAGGCTGCGGGCTGAGAGTTCGCCACGGAGCGCAGAGTATCGATCGCTGGTCTGTTAGGCGCGCACTGTTGGTCTTACTCGCGGAGAAATTGCCGCGCGTGTGGTGGTACCCCGGACGCGCAACAGAGGAGGTGGGGAATATTGCATGTACAACACATAAGCATACGTCATGTATGCTTATCGGATGTATCGAATCTCACGGATGTATCGGCAATGGTACCTATTTAATGTTGAATGATGTCGATGATCTTACTGCACTTGGCATTGACTATCTTTAAAAAAACGGCAAATAAGCATTTTACGTAAGATTGTGCATTCAAACTTTTTCATTTGCGTGCCTAGGCTCGTGCTACATGATGGACCCGCATAAGGAAAATTGCTACCTGACGAAACAGTAACCACCGAATTAATTCTGAGAATATTTATTTAGATCACAGCGTTATGCGTAGAAATTGCCAACATTGTTTAGAATAATGGAGTTGAATAAATTAATTTCTTCGACATCTCAATTAAATTTTGCACTAGCTGCCTCGACAGACGTTGTCCTGTCCAAATTGAGTTTCTTAGGGGCGCTATGAAGCTAGGACGTCAATATTTTGTTAATTTTTTTCCGAAATTTAACAATTTTATGGCAGTAATGGCCTAACCTTGTCTTTAGAAACCATTTCAGCTTCCGAGAAGCACCGTTTCCGAGAAATAGGCCTTCGAATATTTTTTAACTTCGTCAATTTTGCAGTATCGGGTTGATCTGAGGAGCTAGCCCTACGACCTACGACGCATCGCACCGTTTCCGAGGTATGAGCCTTCGATTGTTAAAGGACATCTTTCAGATTCCGAACAAATTGTAAAAATATCGCTCTTACTGTGTCGGCGACGCAATCCGCGAAAATTAAAGTACCGGCCAAATACCGTTTTTAACTGTTAAATCATTTATGTAGGTCTACAAATAACCCGACGAAAAAACATACAAACAAAAGGCGTAAACAATATTGATTCGCTGGATTTCAGTTCTAAACTTTTTATCCCGTGGTAGAAATGGACAAGAGCGTTTGGTATGTAGTATAATAATACTCGTAACTAGGTGTTCAAAATATTACAACAAGACCCATGAAGGAATGGCTGAAGAAACGTCATGGTGACCTTACTCTCCGGGCACGAGTGCTTCGGAAAATACCTGTCGTGTAGGCCAATTTGTCACCACTGCCACAGTTACATCCAATGACATTTTCTTTTCTCAACCCTCAGTTATACAATGTATGGTAAGCCTATTTCTATTTATTTCATAATTTTACATCACTTTTGTGTAGCGGTTTATAGAAGACACCTACTCGCCAAATTTTAACTGTGTGGTACGTTGGTACCACACAGTTAAAATAATCCAAATTATTAGAAATTGAATTATTTTTAGAAAGAAGTATGTTTGATATTATTTGTTTTACTGAACATTGGCTAAAGGATTACTAAATGCTTATTAATTATGAGAACTATCTGGTGGGTAGCTGTTTTAACCGTAAATCTATGCTGCGTGGAGGTTCCTTAATATTATTGAAAAAATTGTGTTAATTATAAGCAACGCAATGACATAGTAGGTCTCTCGGCGGAACATTGCGTCGAACTGTTTTGTGTTGAGCTAGATAAGCATGTAATTGTGTATGTGTACAGACCCCCAAACTATCAAAACTTTTCCTTATTTGAATCAATAATGGAAGATGTCCTGGCAAAACTTGCAGCCAGTAATAAACCTATAATTATTTGTGGTGATTTCAATATCAATATTTTAGAAGAAAATTCTAATAGCAGTCGATTATTAAATCTTTTCAAGTCATTGACTTGACCAACATTTTTATTGAACCTACGAGAGTCACTTCATCTTCAGCTACTTGTAAAGATAATGTTTTCTGCAATTGTGATTACTTAGTTAAAGCCATAGTACATTGTTTGCCGTCTGACCATAGCGGACAAACTGTAACTTTTAGGTGTCACATACCATTGCAAAAAGTTCAGATTCAATTTAGACCTATAACTACAAATAATTTAAAGAGGTATAATATTTCCCTACAGAACAAGTTAAGCCATCATATGGACGATATTAATATAAATCAATTGTATGATAATTCCTTTTCAATAGTCCACACTGAGTTCAACAAAACTTTTAAAAAGAAGACAAAATGTATTTGCCCTAAATTTATATTTAGTGATTGGGCAACTAGAGGTATCAGAAAAAGTAGGGAAAGACTATTTGAGCTTTATGGCCTTAAGCCTTATATAAACTCTGAAACTTTTAACAAGTATGTTGCTAGGTATTCAAAAATTTTTAGAAATACATGCAAGGTTGCCAAAGCCTTGCACATTAGCAACAAGATCAAAACAGCAGAAAACAAAATTAAGACAGTTTGGAAAGTCATAAATAACGAGACTAACAGGAAGAAAATACGTAACACTAGCTACACATTAAATACAGCATGTGGTCCTAAAAGCTCTAATCAGGAAGTAGCTCATGAGTTTGTAAATTTCTTTACCGATATACCGTTAAAAACTACGGGGGCTCTTAATTCCTCTCCTGAAGTCTCAATTGGTTTATTAAAGGCGAATGTGTCTGACTGACCGGCTGAATTTAAATTTAAACACATAAACCCTATGATAGTTATTAAAGCTTTCCGGGAAATAAAAGTCAAACTGACCGAAGATCTTTGGGGAATGTCTATCAAAGTTTGTAGATCCATAGTTGAGACTATAGCACCATACTTAGCTTTAATTTTTAATTTGTGTGTAGATCAAGGAGTTTTCCCGGACTTAATAAAATACAGTAAAGTCATACCTCTGTTTAAATCCGGAGATAGTAAAGATACAAATAATTATAGACCTGTATCCGTGTTGCCAGTTTTTAGCAAGGTGTTTGAAAAGGTAATGCTGAATCAAATGCTCAATCATTTTAACACCAACAGAATCTTACACGATCAACAGTATGGTTTCACAAAGGGACGTTGTACAACTGACGCCGGTGTAACCTTATTGAAGCACATATTTACTGCGTGGGAAGAGTCCCAAGACGCCATTGAAATATTTTGTGACCTCTCCAAAGCATTTGATTGCGTAAATCACGACACATTACTTTACTTTTGAAACTTGAGCATTACGGACAAGGGAAACTTGCACTTAGTTTGGTAAAATCTTATTTGAGTGATAGACAACAACATGTGCAAATAAATGGTGTTAATTCACAGGGTTTAAAAGTAAAAATGGGGGTACCGCAAGGCTCAATATTGGGTCCTTTCCTCTTTCTAGTATATAAAAATGATCTCCCCTATTTATTGAAAAACCAACCTCAAAATATGGTGTTATTCGCTGATGACACTTCCCTAATTTTTAAGATAAATAGACGGGCCCAAAATCTAGATGACGTGAATAATGCCCTACTTCAGGTCCATAATTGGTTCACAGCAAACAATTTAGTGTTAAATGAAAAAAAAACGAAATGCATAAGATTTGCTTTACCGAATGTTAAAAGTAGCGATTGTGATATAGTATTGAATAAAGAGAAACTTGAATTTGTAGATAAAACGGTTTTCCTGGGGATTACGCTTGATTCAAGGCTACAATGGGGTTCTCATTTAACATCTCTTGCGGGGCGGCTAAGTTCAGCAGCATATGCTATAAGAAAAATCCGTCAATATACTGATGTAGATACCGCTAGACTGGTCTATTTTAGTTACTTTCATAGTATTATGTCTTATGGCATTTTGTTATAGGGACGGGCTGCAGACATTGAGTCTATATTTATTCGGCAAAAAAGAGCCACCAGAGCCATATATAATCTTCGTAGGCGCGATTCTCTAAGGGAACTGTTTAAGGAAATTAACATCATGACGGTACATTGTCAATACATCTACGAAAACATAACGTATGTAAAAAAAAATCTTCATCTTTTTAATAAAAGAGGTGACAGACACAATTACAGTACTAGAAATAGATACCAATTAGTTCAGCCAGGCTTCAGACTCGCTAAAGTAGACTCATCTTTCATGGGGTACTGTTTGAGATGCTACAATAAAATTCCACAAAGTATTCTTGAACTGAATGAAACGAAATTTAAAACATGCATTAAACGCAGACTATGTAAGAAAGCATATTACAAGTTGGACGATTATATCACTGATAAAAATGCTTGTCTCAATGCCGGTCCTGCTCCGCAAGAACAGGGGCGCCTCAATTGATAGCATTAAATAGTATTGTTGGAGCTGCTGCAGATTGTATAACTATCTTTGCTTTGTATAAATTCAATCTCTTTAGTATTATATAGCCGCCTAGCCCATATTGTGTGAGTACTATGTACTAGAAAGCTGTCATTCGCTGGAAACCTGCCTTTTTTTTCTTGACTTGAATGTGCCCTGGCGGTTAGGAGTATGTCATGAAATCAAAATCAAAGCATTTATTTCAAGTAGGCCAGTTACAGGCACTTTTGAATTGTCGAAACAAGGGCAACAGTAAAATAAAGCTACAGTCCCAGTCACAAGGCACAAAAACTGTGAAAGTACTGTACTTGCCCATTCCCTAACGTAGATCTCTGTGGAGAAGAACGGGCAAGAAACTCCATGGACACTCTTTTAAATCAGAATACTTTAACAAAACCATGGTTACATCATTCATTTTGAGATGGTACATTATGTGAGAACGATGCAGCAAGAAGTGTCCATAGTAAAAACAATTCAAAAATAAAATAATTAATTCAAATAAGCCGTGGCAAATAAGAGATGACCAGTCACAACTGACAGCGCCCGTTCACGAACATGACGCATGTATCAGCACCATTCAACTCAACCATTTTGAAGGGAACTAAATGATCCGACACACGTGCCACCATCAGCGAGACATTTGAGTGAGCATGACATACTCCTAACCGCCAGGGCACATTCAAGTCAAGAAAAAACGCAGGTTTCCAGCGAATTACAGCTTTCTAGTACATAGTACTCACACAATATGGGCTAGGCGGCTATATAATACTAAAGAGATTGAATTTATACAATGCAAAGATAGTTATACAATCTTCAGCAGCTCCAACAATACTATTTAATGCTATCAATTTAGGCGCCCCTGTTCTTGTGGAGCAGGACCGGCATTGAGCCAAGCATTTTTATCAGTGATATAATCGTCCAACTTGTAATATGCTTTCTTACATAGTGTGCGTTTAATGCATGTTTTAAATTTCGTTTCATTCAGTTCAAGAATACTTTGTGGAATTTTATTATAGCATCTCAAACAGTACCCCATGAAAGATGAGTCTACTTTAGCGAGTCTGAAGCCTGGCTGAACTAATTGGTCTCTATTTCTAGTACAGTAACTGTGTCTGTCACCTCTTTTATTAAAAAGATGAAGATTTTTTCTTACATACATTATGTTTTCGTAGATGTATTGACAATGTAGCGTCATGATGTTAATTTCCCTAAACAGTTCCCTTAGAGAATCGCGCCTACGAAGATTATATATGGCTCTGATGGCTCTTTTTTGCAGAATAAATATAGACTCAATGTCTGCAGGCCGTCCCCACATTAAAATGCCATAAGACATAATACTATGAAAGTAACTAAAATAGACCAGTCTAGCGGTATCTACATCAGTATATTGACGGATTTTTCTTATAGCATACGCTGCTGAACTTAGCCGCCCCGCAAGAGATGTTAAATGAGAACCCCATTGTAGCCTTGAATCAAGCGTAATCCCCAGAAAAACCGTTTTATCTACAAATTCAAGTTTTTCTTTATTCAATACTACATCACAATCGCTACTTTTAACATTCGGTAAAGCAAATCTTACGCATTTCGTTTTTTTTTTCATTTAACACTAAATTGTTTGCTGTGAACCAATTATGGACCTGAAGTAGGGCATTATTCACGTCATCTAGATTTTGGGCCCGTCTATTTATCTTAAAAATTAGGGAAGTGTCATCAGCGAATAACACCATATTTTGAGGTTGGTTTTTCAATAAATAGGGGAGATCATTTTTATATACTAGAAAGAGGAAAGGACCCAATATTGAGCCTTGCGGTACCCCCATTTTTACTTTTAAACTCTGTGAATTAACACCATTTATTTGTACTTGTTGTTGTCTATCACTCAAATAAGATTTTACCAAACTAAGTGCAAGTTTCCCTAGTCCGTAATGCTCAAGTTTCAAAAGTAATGTGTCGTGATTTACGCAATTAAATGCTTTGGAAAGGTCACAAAAAATTCCAATGGCGTCTTGGGACTCTTCCCACGCAGTAAATATGTGCTTTAATAAGGTTACACCGGCGTCAGTTGTACAACGTCCCATGGTGAAACCATACTGTTGATCGTGTAAGATTCTGTTGGTGTTAAAATGATTGAGCATTTGATTTAGCATTACCTTTTCAAACACTTTGCTAAAAACTGGCATGCTCACTCAAATGTCTCGCTGATGGTGGCACGTGTGTCGGATCATTTAGTTCCCTTCAAAATGGTTGAGTTGAATGGTGCTGATACTTGCGTCATGTTCGTGAACGGGCGCTGTCAGTTGTGACTGGTCATCTCTTATTTGCCACGGCTTATTTGAATTAATTATTTTATTTTTGAATTGTTTTTACTATGGACACTTTTAACGTACACATCTGGCTGCATCGTTCTCACATAATGTACCATCTCAACATGAATCATGTAACCAAGGTTTTGTTAAAGTATTCTGATTTAAAAGAGTGTCCATGGAGTTTCTTGCCCGTTCTTCTCCATAGAGATTTACGTTAGGGAATGAGCAACTACAGTACTTTCACAGTTTTTGTGCCTTGTGACTGGGACTGTAGCTATATTTTACTGTTATCTTTGTTTCGACAATTCAAAAGTGCCTGTAACTGGCCTACTTGAAATAAATGCTGTAATTTTTGATTTTGATTCGGCCTTATATTTTACTAAAAGTACGTAGAATTTAAGACCTGTCTTACCTGTCTAAGTATTTAGGCTGCGGAGGCCGCTCATGCACAACCAATCACATCCCTCATCACGTTGTCATACGATTTTGGTCTGCCTCTTTTCATGGTGCAATTACGGTAGTCGTCGCAATGAAATTATAATTGAACCGGACGAGCTTGTCCGAGCACGGGCGTACTAAACCGCTAGTCGAGTGTAATAAGACAATAAGGTGGAACGAAGTTTATAGTGGTCGGATTTTCATGGGGCTTTTTATTGAGTTCCTGGAGGAGGCGAGAAGTTAAAAAAAAAAATTTGCCGTTCGCGACTTTTTTTTTTTTAATTTCCTTTGGTTTATTTTTTTTTTCATTTACGAATACCAAATTCATTTATTTCTATCACTTCTTACACCAAAGGAAATTAAAAAAAAATGTCACGAGCGGCGAAATTTTTTTTTTTTTAACTTTCTTCTCCACTCCTCCAGCAACTCAATAAAAAAGTCGCATGAAAATCCGACCACTATAAACTTCGTTCCACCTGTTGGGTATTTTTTGTCTAATTGCACTCGGTTACGCGTTTGTTTACATTTTCTCATTTGGCAAATTTCATATCCAATCGAAATCTGGCGAAAGACCATGGTTGGTACCTAGGTTGGTATCTAAGGCAAACAACCTAACTTTCTTACGAGTCTGGGGATAAACATTATGATCCACATTTTCATGTCTGTGTACATACACATAACACAACACACACGTTGCATCACATCTTGTGTACGAGTACCTACGTACGATGCTTGCTCCCGCGCATCTCAATGAAGTTGAGTTGCGCGCGCGCAGGTTATGCAACGACATTATAACAGCGAACAACTTTCGTTACAAGGTCAGCGCCGCGGTGAGACATCATAACATTCATAACGCTGTGTATCCTGTCCTTACTAGGTGCTTGCGCAGGGTACTTGCGAGATTTCTCTTCATAAAATGAAAGTTTCGAAATTAAGGTAGATTACGAGAAGTTTATTTCCTGTATTTTTTATGTTCCTTCTTAAATAGGTAGGCATTTTAGCAATAAAATTATATTGTTTTCACAATATCACAAACACCGGTTACCTACCCACTAACCAAGCAAGGGCAAGCTGATCCATGCAAGGTTTTTGACCTCTACGATTTTAACACTGTTTATATATATAAATTCCGATCATATTGCTAAAGTCAGACTAAGGAAATACTTACAAAGTTTAAGTTTTGCGAGGCCTTTGCTCAGCAGCGAAAGTTAACGCAAGATTCATTGGTTCCGCTTAAGCCGAAGAAGGTCTAGCTAGCTCATGGTCTAAAGGTCTAGAATAGACTATAGAGAAACCTCTAGACTTAATCTCAAGGCTATAATTATCTTCTATGCCTCTACGGACATATCTATGGATTCAAGTGAGATTGTAGGTAGTTGATTACTTTACGAAACCAAATAAAACCACTCAATTAAACAAAACATTATTATAACAGTTCGTACATACTTATTTAAATAATATAAATATTGTAACTCAGAATGTTCTTATAGCGAAATTACTTGTAGGTACACAAGATTCTAGTGTTGCCACGATAAACCTTTACAAAGTGGCAACACAGTAGGTATAAAGGATTGCCTGTTATAAAATTTATTAAAATGCTAAAAAACTATTTACAGTTAATTTCACTAATAATATCAATTACTTAATTTTACAGTATCTCAATAATTAATTTCTCTTTCGTTTCCTCAGTGGTAGTAAATACCAAACTTTAATCAGTTATAATAAACTCAACACTTAAAATATTCGTACATTACTTCGTATATTATACACATAATATTTGGTAAAAGGTACAAACCTTACCACAGCCTGGCCTATGAAGTTAATTGTAGTTTTACAAACTAGGTACCTACTCGACCTCGTGCCTATTGACCACAACAGGGGCTTAGAAATTTGTTAAGTATCAAGGCGAGTCTAGTCCTAGTTTTATAACCATTGTTATGCATAAATAATTTATGATAATATAAATCTGATCGGATTAGAAATTCCGTTGCAAGGAAGACAATACTGCAGATGTATGTAAAACTGTACATTCCCAGTGGTGACACCACATTAATTAGGTCCTATCCTCCCTCCTCACAACAGTTGGTACTGTTGGCAGTTTGCCATCCCTCTTCTCTTGAACACAGCGGGTCTGATGTGCCTGGTGCGCAGCTTCTTAGGGTCTATCGTGGCGTACGCTGGTGGAAAACCATTGGAAGTAAGCGGAGAAGGTTCCTCTTCATATAGCACCGGGGCAGATGGAGGTATTGTATATCTATGGTCCCTCGGAGAAAACTGGCCGCCGGTTATAATGGATATAGGTTGTTGCTGGGGCGTATTTGGATAATTACCTATTTGTTGATTAGGATGACTAGTTGGTAAAGCATAGTTAGATGGTTGATGGAACAAAGCCGATTGGCTGGAGGACTGTACAGGATAAGCTATAGGTGTAATGTGATGTATCGTCAC
This sequence comes from Noctua janthe, assembly GCA_910589295.1. Lineage (NCBI taxonomy): Eukaryota > Metazoa > Arthropoda > Insecta > Lepidoptera > Noctuidae > Noctua > Noctua janthe. Next base: position 472,382 of record OU342556.1, on the reverse strand, counting down.
TGGTTTACTTTTGAGCTTGCTATTAGCTGGAGGTTTGAGGTGCTTCGTACGTTTGTTGTTACTCGTGAGTAAGATATGAGTTGGAAGGGGACGGTTTCTTGTCAATCTCGAATCATTTTCAAATATGATGGCGTGACTGGGCTGACCAGGATGACCCATAACCATAGTTGGATAGTTAGACGGTGAAGAAGGTTCACTTAAACCGGGGATGTAGTAATTCGCAGCCGAAACAGGATGGTTTGTGTATAAATAATTGTGTGGTAAGGAATTGTTATAGACCGGTATCCCAACAGTGTTCAGAGCATCTACAGGTTGATTATTGTTTGCTGGTAAAGCGTAATTTGTTGTGGGATTAGTTTTTATTGCAGATCCTGGTAATGGAACATCATTTTGAGCTTCAATGTTACCTTTGTGAAAACCATCTCCAGGTTGTAGATCATTATTGTTTACTGCAGTCTTGTCTTGCAAAGTACGTTTACTTTCAGATGAGTTAGCTACATTTTGTTTAGACACATTTTTGCTACTCAGACCCCTGTTTACTTGAGAATCAATATGAGATTTGTGATTTGTATAACGATCATTTGTAGCCTTGTTATCGTTTGTTTCTCTATGTTGTGTATGATTTTGATCTGATCTATCACTAGCGTGTTGTCTATTCCCGACGTGTGGTAAGTGAGCACGCTCGGCGCTCAGAAGTACACGGTGAGGTTCATGTGCTCGGCCACGGCGGGGTTGGTCGCGTCCGTCACCTCCTCCCCTCTGTCCTGGAAATATACTTCTGTTATACAAACTTTACGATATTTCCTAGTTTAGGAAGGGGTTAGTAGGTGAGTTTAGATATGAGAATTAGTTGAATAAGTTCATGTAAAAGAAGAAGTACGTATATAGATTTGGTTGACGAGATTATACATCAGATCTTTCACACTTTTAGAAATAAAGTGTCGACAGACATGCAAGCATGTGACAATGGAGCGAGTCTTTCGGAAATCAATTGTCAAATAGTATGTAAAGTCTCTCGCACCTTGTGATGTCCGTCGGGTGCGGCGTCGTCCCAGCTGAGCTTCTTGACGCGCGCGGGGATGGTGGCGGACGGCCACGCCACCCCCGAGCGCCCCGCGCCGCCCCCGCGCGCGCCCAGGTGGTCGCTCAGCGCGCCGGGGGCGGGGGGCGCGGGGGCGGGGGCGGGGGCGGGGGCGGGGGCGGCGGCCGGCGGCGGGAGCGGCGCCACCTTGCTGCGCGGGAACCGCTGTGACTGACGACCTGAGGATGCGCCTGCTGGAAAAACTGCAAGTTACTCCAAATAGTTTTGCAAACATTACTCAAATTTTAATATTTTATACGCAAACCCTGCGTAGGGAACTATAGCTGGTCCGGTGTACTGAATCGGAAGGTCGCAGGTGTAAACCCTGCTCGCACTAGAATTTTTCTTTCCATGTCACTCAAATTATAAATCACGAGTGTTACCCGCAACGAGCTATTATCAATTCTTACTCAAGATGTAGATCAGATACGGTGCGTATTTACTATGTAATTATTCTGAACTCTTTGTGTGTTCACATAACTAATTAGAGTGTAACTTACTATGATGTCCTCCATGAGACGCTTCCTGCTGCAGATCTAAGCTAGACGTGGAGTTAGCGAGGATAGTGCTGGCACCTGCACTGACGCTTAGCAACGAGCCTGACGAGCCCGCAGGCCGTAGCACCCCCGCGCCACTGGCGGGGAGGGCCCCAGTGGCCCCCGAGCTCACGTGGGGGCCGCTGGTGCTGGTAGTGTTGTGGTGCGGCGTGGGGGCGATGGGGTCCGCCGGGGGCTTTTCATGCGTCACGTAGCCAGTGCCTGATCCGCCCGCGCTGCGCTTCGACCGACGACGACTACGGGAAGGTGATTACGGTTATTTTATGTTATCAATAAAGGGAGAATAGTAAGAGAGAGTAAGTAGGTAACAGGTTCTCTCCATTTTTTAAGTGCGACGCTGATGTATCTCGAGTTACTCGGATATTAGATCAGAACACCGTTTTAGCCCTCGGCTACATAATGCGCGTTAACAAAATGGCCGACGATAGCGATACCAAGTGCTTGTTACTCACACTCTGTAGATGTACCCGAGCAGCGCGCACACGAGCAGCGCCAGCGCCGCCAGCGCCGCCGCGAACAGCGCCAGCACGCCGCCCGCGCCGCCCGACGAGTGCGCTGTCTGCAGGAGGCGCTCGTTCAGGTGCACTGTCACTGGCACTGACGTCTGCAAACACACAACCAAATAACTTTATAAAAGATTATAACATCGCAGCTTGTCATCATCACCTTTTTTTAATTTCACATTACGCCTTTTTCTCATGGAGGTAGGCAGAAACAAGAGCAAGCCATGGAGCATGTCGAGTAGTCGATCTCAAGTTCAAGGATATTTACTTAAGGCATCCCTGATTCATTGTGACCAAATAAATCTTAAAACATACCAACAGCTTGTCGTTTATTCGCGATACGCTATGTTGTATATGACTGAGATAGTTTTTCAATGTTTTCAGGCATTCTTGTCTGCCTGAAATCGTATTGCTCACATTTTATCCAACAATGTATATGAATAACTGTTTCAAAAGCATATTTGGTCGTATTTAGAAAAATATATGACATTGGCGATTTCTTGGCTACTTGTAAGCGGTGTTAGAGGTGACTTGGTTGGAGCCGAGGTCATTAGTGGAGCTCAGTCGTTGACCTGTCTGGGCGGTGCGCCGGAGTCCACCGCCGTGGCGAGCACGTGCAGCTCCGACACCGACGAGTTCAGCGAGCGCAGCGCGCCGCCGCGCAGGAACATGGCGCCCGTCGGGTCGATGTACAGCATGCTGCAACACAAGCGAGGGCGCGACCGTCATTCTGGTGCTGCAAGTAACTTGCAGTCACACACACATCTTGCGTATATCTCCCTAGTAGTCTTCCCTGACATCGGCTGCCAAGAAAAGACCGGAAACGGTCAGGAGGAACCGTGTATATCTGACAACACTTATTTTCTATGTAATGTGGTATCAGTGGACTCACTCAGCGCCGGAACCCCTGAGCGTGAGCGTGACGGTGTCCTTCTTGTCGCCGTCGAACACGTCGAGCCGGCCAACAGGCAGCAGCTCGACGTCGTCGTGAGGGTCCTCTTCCACGCGGAACTCGTACTGCGGGTAGCGGAACCGCGGTTCCCACTCGTTCACGTTCAACACCGTGATGTTTATTGATGCCGTATCGTTCTATAAATAAATATAAGACATGTCATGTGTTTGGTTTTATGCCTGCATCGATAATAAAATGAGCATACTATGTATTCGATAATGCACCTAAACTCTACTTAATGGTTTTCATCCTCTTTATGAATTACGAAATGATTTTATGTAAATGAATACATTCGTGATACAGCAGAACGTGTGCGAAAGCTTCTTTTGACACCTTAAGGGGGGTGCGTTAAGGTAGGTATCCTATAAGTTCAAAAGTTTATTAGAAACTAGTCATTCAATGCGATTAAATGGATTTAGATGGTTGTATTGATGATTTTAATGATAATAATTTAGTCTGTAAAGCCATATTTGTTACGGTCGCGAATCATATTTTAATTAACTTACAACCTAACACGTACCTACCTGCAAATTGCAAAAACCTTAAGAAATTGAATTTCGTGGGCTACACACTTACTACTAAGTAATGCAAAGGAAGAAAAAGTTTAAGAGTCAACAAACAAGATATCGCTAACTAACTACTCAGGTCCCTTACCGAGACGCCGTCGGTGACCATGACCTGGTATTGGTACTGGTCGCTGATCTCGTAATCCAGCGGTCGGCGCAGCACCACCTCGCCCGCGCTGTTGATCGCGAACTTGTCCAGGAACGAGCGGTCTGACACGTAGAACTGCAGGTTGTTCTGGAAACCATAATATAGAGAAAGTTTAGAGATTGGAGAAGTATTTCACAAGTTTGGATGCATGCAGATAGCATGATGTGATGGACAACTAGCGTGAGCAGCGTGGCGCCGTGCGCGTGGTATCTATGTTACATACGTGTTGCATGTGCACGGGCGGCGGCGTGGTGTGCAGCGTGAGCAGCGTGGCGCCGGGCGCGGCGGCCTCGCTGACGGCGGCGGAGTACTGGCGGCGCCGTGCGCGTGGTATCTATGTTACATACGTGTTGCATGTGCACGGGCGGCGGCGTGGTGTGCAGCGTGAGCAGCGTGGCGCCGGGCGCGGCGGCCTCGCTGACGGCGGCGGAGTACTGGCGGCGCCGTGCGCGTGGTATCTATGTTACATACGTGTTGCATGTGCACGGGCGGCGGCGTGGTGTGCAGCGTGAGCAGCGTGGCGCCGGGCGCGGCGGCCTCGCTGACGGCGGCGGAGTACTGGCGGCGCCGTGCGCGTGGTATCTATGTTACATACGTGTTGCATGTGCACGGGCGGCGGCGTGGTGTGCAGCGTGAGCAGCGTGGCGCCGGGCGCGGCGGCCTCGCTGACGGCGGCGGAGTACTGGCGGCGCCGGAAGCGCACGCCGCCCGCTGCGCCGGCGCCGCGGCTGATGCTCAGCGTGGCCAGCGCGTAGCGGTCGGAGTTGTCCACCTGGGTCGCCTGTAAACAACGGGCCAACAAGGATAAAGATTTACGAATTCAAGATTTCCATTCCACCTGCTGAAGAACACAAAACTGATTAGTACACATATTATTCAAGACACACAAGCTTACTAGAGTATCTCTTGGACGATAGTCTAATGCCATTTTTATGCGTTAAACAGCGTCCCCACTACGACTTACGCCCGAGACTTTTCTGTTTTTTTGCAACGTGTCCACATTAAAGAACCGCGCGGCCCACCTTGCGCAGATGCCACAGATTATATATATTACGGGACGAGATATTACCGGCAGTTTCTTTTGAGATGTACAGACGCAAGCACATCAAGCTACCTGAAACTGTCAAATTTTCCCAATCAACCTTGAACCTAAACCTTTAGCGATAAAGTTGAAAATCTATTAAAGTTTGACAGATTGTAGTAGCTTGATGTGCTGGTGTCTGTACCAAGAAGAGGACGTGCTTTTAGCTTCAGCAGCATTCATAATAATAAGCACCATTACGCAAATAAGAAATAAACCGCGGCGACGACGTTATTGGGTCTGTAACTGTCTCGAAACATGGCTAAAAAAATTGTAAATCTCAAGTATCTGTCTGTTCTTTGTTCACTTCAAGAATGGTTGCCATCTCCACCAGGGCATCATTTCTTTTGTTTTTATCTTTATAAAAACCACTCCGACAGACCCATAACATAGGATGCTCCCGGTATAATTCAATTAATAAAAGTGTTTGCACGTCCGTCCAATCCATTTTGGCGCGAATAAATACAACTCAATGTAGAGGCGGTCCCTAGGCCACTGACCGGCCGCGCGGCCCGTCCCCACTACCCAGAGCCGCGCGGCTTTTTTGAAGTAGACCGACAACCGTCGGGTTGCGCGTGGCCGGCCGCGCGGCTCAGGCCTCGCTCACGTCCACACTCACGAGGCTCGGCTGCGCGGCTCAGGCCTCGGTCACGTCCACACTCACGAGGCTCGGCCGCGCGGCTCAGGCCTCGCTCACGTCCACACTCACGAGGCTCGGCCGCGCGGTTCAGCCTCACGGAGCCGCGCGGCCCTAGTGGGGACGCGGCTTTATGAACGCAACATATGCACTTCCACAGTAGTTTACAAAAACTAAATTGAGTCAGGTATGTACCTTGATAACTATAGTCACAGGCTGGCTTAGCTCGTCGACGAGCTGCTTGGTGACGGCGACCTGTCCGGTATCCTTGTCCACGACGAGCAGACGGCCGTTGTCGCCGGTGGCAGCGTACGTGAGCGGCGCGTTGATGCCCACGTCCTGGTCCGCCGCGGAGATCGGACCCGGCGATGTGGATAGTATCGTACTCTGGAACACCAACCAAATATTTATTTGAAGACTGCCTCGTTTGTCTAGTCTTCGCAGCAGCTAATCATGAGGTCCTGAAATTATGTCCTGGGTTTGATTCTCAGGTCGGGCAAAGTGATATTGAGGTATTTCCATTAGAAGCAGCCACGGGGTCTGAATTTGTGCCCTTGCCCATCTTATTTGGAGTAGGCTAAGCACATCTCATTTTCTTTTTCCATTCTCAACCATTATGCTTTTCTCACTCATTCACTCCTTTTCCCACAAATTATTCCCCACGCAATCCGCGCATCCTTTCTTTGGTCTACCTCTCCCTAGGTCTCTATCCTATCCATCATCATTAAAATTAATCACACTTTTAATAACATGCACATTACCTCTTTGGCATCATCAGGCAGAGTGGCGGTGTAATGCTCGTGCGTGAACTTGGGGTTCTGGTCATCAGCGTCGAGAATTTGCACTTGCAGCACCGTGTCGTTGTGCAGGGGAGGTGTCCCCGCGTCCTGCGCGCGCAGGATCACAGTGAAGTTGCTCAGCGTCTCGTAGTCCAGAGGTTTCTTCACCACTAAAACGCTGTCCAACTCGTTTGGGAAGCCCAGGTACTCCTGAGGTTTAGAAAGGTATGGTAAGAACCTATGGAAAATGTAGATTCTATGTGAGGTCTGAGCTACTTAGTGTTAAATTACTAGAGTTTAACTCAAGTCTTATAGTGGACTCGGTAACGATATTATAAAACGTCAAAAAAAAATTAAGAGATTCCTTCGATTTAGCTTTAAATCAAGGAGTGACTGCCAACATCAGGAAGTTTAATGTTGGTATGCAGTGGTGAGATCACTACACACGACTCGATCTTTTACAATACTAGTAGCCAGGACCGCAGGAGACCGTAGGGCATCGCTTTATCCAGCAACTGGGTTTTGTGGGTTAGACTGGAGGCCGACACCAACATGTTGGGAAAAGTCAAGGCATGACTATGATGCAGTGGGCTCACATGGTTAGGTCCGGGCAGTACGGAGTAGTGTATGGTGGCATGCGGGCCGGGCTGGTCGGCGTCAGCGGCGCGCGCGCCCACGGCCACGCGCGTGCCCACGGCCGTGAGCTCGGACAGGCGCACGCGGTAAGGCGCGCCCAGCCACGCCGGCGCGTTGTCGTTCACGTCCCACACGCGCACCGACACCGGGATTATGAAGCTCTGCAACAACACACCAGCTGTTAGTGTACCTACCCCGCCACAATGGGGATGGCTACTGAGGAACTACAGCTCGTTCCAAGCGTCGTCATTAGTTCTAAATCTGTTAAAACAATTTATTTACACACAAGGCACACCTACAACTAATTTACAAAATAATGTAAGCTAGTTATTTCAGAATAGTTTGACCTCTTTGGTCAGATTGGGACTTAGCTATGGTAACGCCACCTACAATGTGCTTTCACAGTCTACACACACCATGTTGTAAGTTGTATTTAGTTGTAAGTTGGTTATGGAACACAACAAATAACTAACCGGGTCAGTGGTCCGTCTCCTATCACAGCGCACATTGACGTACACATTGGAAGGCCCCTTCTTCTCCTCGCGATCCAACGCACGCAGCAGGGTTAGATTCTTAGTGCCGGGCGCAATGCCCACGGCCGCCCCCTTCTCCTGTAGCCGCAGGGTAATGTCACCCTGCTCCTCTGAAGAGTCGCCATTTACACTCAAAGTGCCTGTCAACACATTTTAGAGTATGAGCACATAGCTGAACATAAATCAAGTCTTAATAATACTAATCAACTTAACGAAATTTTTGCTGCAATGCTATAGTCTAATTGATAAATTGTTTGGCAACAAATATATTACCTAGTTACGTAAAAGAAAATGTTGAATGCTTTACAGCTATCTGGTAAAAAGCCACAAATAATCAGTTCGTTACAAAGGAATGGAAATGGAATAGACTCTACGAACTGTATATCCAACGCTAGAATGATGTGGACAGAGAGGCGCTGTTATTGTGTGTAGGTGTGTGGCAACATTCGTTCTGAATATCGCCATACGCCGTAAGATCCTTGTACCTACAGCTATATTTGGTCTTCTGTTGCAGCGATCGAGATTGAGTGGAAAATTTCAAAACGTTCAATCATATAGAGCTACTTACCAATAACACTTCCGACGGGCGTATCCTCGCTGATGAAGAAGCTCTCCACAGCGCCACCGTTCATCAAGTAGCAGCGACTGTCCTGGATGGCTGCAACATAAGCAATCGTCTGCTTTAAGGTCCCTTCATCATAAGACCTGGTTGGCGTAACTCTATATAACAGTCAGCCGCACGTCCATGGCAACAAGCGCACTTGTCTGTGTTAATAAGTGGTTTTCGTACTTTAGGTGTTAAGCTGTTACCACTAAAGTACGGTTGACTTAACTAATTGATTTACCTCCGAGCCTCTCTTTTTTTTTTTTTTTTTTTTTTTTTTTTCTGTATGTGCTGCACAAACAAAAAGTCATATTCGTTACAAATGTCAGCGATTCATTGAAAAGTGATTGGAACATTTCATGGTGAACTCGTGACAACACAATCATGATGATAGCAAACGTTTGTAAGGAATTCTGATGCGGTTATTGGGTCAACCATCCTGCAGGGAATCAGAAACGATGAAGGTCTCAATAAACTAATGACTTAGTGACTAATCTTATTTGCTTCCCAAAATATCGAATGGAAACTCCATTATTTTATTCATATTTTACAATGGCCCAAATGTGGGTCAGCAAAGTAAGGTATTTGTCAATGAAGTTAAAGATAGTAGATAGCGCAGATATATCGATATTGTAATGTTTTCGAAGCTTTCAGGTCGCGGCATTACCACGTCCACTTATCTATCCAGGACACGGTGGGTGGGACGGAGCGGGGAGTGAGGTCATTTCCTCCTTGTAATGGAACGTTTACCTACATTTATAGATTACTGACTTGAATAAATGGGTATTCAAAAGACTTCTGCTTTGGAAACAGAGTTTCGGAATCAGATGTTTTAAATATTCTGAAGTCTTCGTTTGGGCTTTTATTGCCAAACCGCTTTAGTAGTTTTAGTATCTACCTTTTTTGGCAAACGCCCTTAGCACGTGACCCCCTAATAGATAGTGTTATGGATATGAACCACGAATAAAGATGATTGCATCAAGAGCTGGGTCTTATGAGTCACTGTTGGTGAACAGAAACACTTGTTGAATTGAGTGTGCAGCGATGCATATGATTGGTCGTACACGTTCGTAATCACTTCCAAACGTTCGCAAAGGATATTTCAAGATGGTATTGTAACTTCCTTTCATTTGTGCCATATAAGTACGGCATTCAACAAGTTCATTAGGCAGGTATAGAAGAAAAAAGCGCTCATGGCACAAAAAGTGGGCGCCGCGCGGCGGAGCGGGACCGCACGGTGGCGTATGCGCTGCGATGTGAGTCATTGTGCAGGCGCAAGACGACGGGCCGACAGCGGGTCACGATCAGACATGCAGACATCACTCACTACACGTACATCGGTGGTAAAACTTTGATCTAGAGCTGGCATAGCGTAGACAGATTTTAATTGGGCCAAACATATATAATAAAAATTAGCCATCGACACGCTAAGAAGAATATAAAAACAGGCGAGTTTATACCTTCTTACAGTCTAAGTTCTTTACCACTGTTGTGCGGTCTGCACATATTTTTTAACATTTTAAATACCGAAAAACATCACTTTCATATCAGTGTTGTTACGCAATTCACACTGGTTCCTCCCTACAGAACATGGATTTTTCTTTATCGTTGTAGAACTTTAATCTCATTAAAATGACGGTAACTGTCCGCTTTCGCTAGCCATTATCACCATCACATTCATCACAGCTATTTCCTATGCGACCTACGAAGGCAACCTGTGACCCGCACGCACCTACTGACCGTACACCACAATCTTACTTCATCTGAGAACATCAAGCTAATACATTATAAGTAACATTAAAGTACTGTAAGTGGAGTTGTTCACAGTTTCATCGCAAATAATGACCGCTAAGTGAAAGTGAGTGGAAAGCGTCCGGTCGACTAACAAGCGATTTTTGAAATGTAAATTAAATTTTACATTACGTTAGCGAATAAATGGGTCACTCTGCTGCATGGGTCTCTTATAGACTTACAAAAATGTCAGATTCTGGAAAAATGGTGCACGACACTACGACTGCAACTAGGGTGGCCAGCCGTCCGGTCATATGTAGGCATTTAGAGTGTGTGTCCAGCCAAATTAGACAGTATTCGGCTTGTCCTGCTTGATATTTTACTAGCCACTTAAACACAAAGTTCTGTTAAGGTGTCCGGCTGTTTTTCCGGATTTAGCTGTCTGGTCTGTTCGGCTTTCCAGTTTTAAGATTTGGCAAGTTGGCATCCCTATCCGCAACGCAACGCTAATAGCAGTTAAAACAGAAATCCAATCTTCGCCTTGTACAATAGTAGTGTCAGCGAAATTATGGTGCGCAAAGAACATAAATGCTACATTTAATAGGTAACACACACGGTCAAGGAAAACTATGCTCCCCTTTCCTTCCGACCACGGTCACGCAATTGTAAGCCGCAAGGGTCGACGCCCTGTATGGGTTGTTGGTACTTGTTGCTCATTCTATGTGGCGACATTCCTGCAGCATCAACTTCATAGGGCTCCATGAGAAGCTTATCGTGAAAATTCGTCATGTACGATATGATTGTAAAATGTATTGTCTTCTGAATTGTGTGACTTTAGCATATTAAATTCCTAACGCTTTAATCAAAGCACGGTGTAAGCTACATTTAGAGCATCATTGACATCATTGAGCATCGATGAGGACAGAGCGTTGACTAACTAGAAACTTAGGTACTAGGAGGAGAAACAGTTAAAATACCGCAATTATATTATTATTTTGAAAATCAGAAGTTTCCAATTGCAATATTGAGAGAAAAATCAAAATAAAATGCACTGCGTGAGCCAGTGCGGCTTTGGACGTTTCAGAAATCTGTTGGATGCGGTAAGCAGCGGTTGGACCGGCTGTTATGATGGTGTTTGAGAGTTGGACGTCTTGCAGTAAAAATAATAAAGATGATGATTTGAACAAGTGCAAAAGTGGTACCCTCGATTACATAGATAGGTACCGTCAACATGTTCAGTGCTTCCAAAATAAGTTGCGTCCTCAACAAAACTACATGTCATGCACAAACACTAGTGACTACAGAACTACTACGTGTGGTGGACTGGTGGAGTGCGCACTGCTGGCTGTGCTCACTCACCGCGGGATTTGATCGACAGCGCTATGGCGGCCACGGTGGGGGGCGCGGGGAGCGCAGGCGCGGACGCATCGCTGGGCGCGCCCTCGCCCTCGCCCACGCGCCACGAGAGCCGCCCTGTATCACCAGCCAGGGTTAACATGATTCAGGAGGCAGTTCGTCAGTTGTTGCCCGGAATGTTGGCAACTGGCTCGCCGCCTTTTACATGGGATCGACGTACACATAACTGGCGAAATGTGAGTGAACTAGATTTAGATACTCCTCTGCCTAACCCTTTGGGGCAAACAGGCGTGTTCATTTTTAGATTGTTCTTAGGTGTATCATCTCTTTAATAAGCAGTCTTATTTAACGAGACGGCAACTAAGAGAGCTTTTATTAAACACCAACTCACATTACTTAAATATTTTGAAGAAGTTTGTTGAGTTTTCCCAGACTTTACAACATGGTCTTTATCATTAACAGCGTACACACATTGTACCGAAACATTGTAAACATCATTACTCAATATTCAATACTCAATACTCAAATTTTTATTGCATTCCATAAGTATTACATAGATGGTGTAACAAGGTAAAAGATCCCGCACGCAAAATACGCGCTTTGACGTGGAGTTGCGGACACCAGCCCGTTATACAAGGTAAAAGATCATTATGGACCCTGTCGGGCACAGCAACATTACACACATTGGCATTACTCTCCGGCATCCAATTAACGTAAATTTCCACGCTTCCCTCGGCGCGCGTCCGTACAAAATAGTGAAACAACACAATCTGTGATAAAGTTAGTCAAGTTAATGAAACGTTTTCATGGCAGGTGCGCAGAGAAGCGCAGGGGCAGACACAAGTGGGGCACCGGAAGGCGGTCGCGCTATAAATCCCCCTCGCAACTTCCGGCAGGTTCGAACAACATGGCGGCTATGGCGGGTTCGTAGTCACGTGGATCGGACACTACTCGGTCCCGTCGCGCGGTCCTCGGACTGACCCAAAGCATACAGACTTACCTTCCCTTTGTCAATGAGACACCGACACTTTCGGTTTCGTCGTTCTGTAACGAGCTTCTACACACACCAAGAAACATGGTAATGGTCCTATGTGCAAGCTTACAGTCAATCAACCAATAGATGTCCTGCATATCAAATGATCAACTGACATTATAATTCAGACCACGAGATACGGGAACATAATATTACTGACACGGATGATCGATGGACACTGGGAGTTCCGTAAGACTTTCGAAACTTCGCTATTGATCTTGATTAATTTAAGTTTCCATAACCTGAAATTCTGTGAAACATTTAAGTAATCAAAAAGAAAGTGTGGTACTTAATTCACTTATAATTACCACTCTAACATGTAGGTTTTAATAAACTATGACATCCCCTGATAATATATGATGGCTTGGGGGTTTCAAATATTAAATTGTACTTGCAGTACCTAATTACACGTGAGCCGACCATTAGCGCACTGTAGATGATTCACACGCAAACATGCTTGTTCTATTACCATACAATTTTGTTCGATTGTTTTTGAGCTGAAACAGATATATTTAAAAAAGAAACTATTACTTTTCCACGAAGTTTTCGAAAAGTTTACATAGGTGATACTTTGCATGATTCGATGATCGAGCAGATAAATAAATAGGTACAGACATTAAATGAGAAATTGCATAAAGAACTGTTGTTTCTCTGAGATCAAGAGAGCGAAAAGCATCTTTTCACTTACAAGCATGTACTTGCAGTTAGTTTCCAATAATTTCAAGGACAATTTATTCTATAAACGACGGTTACGTGCGGGCTGCGGCTTGTGGCTGGGGAAAGGCGGACGCGATCTCACCGAGATGACTATCAGTCGAATTACGAGCTGACGATAGTTTCCGATCTGATTCGTCATCTCCGTCATTACTGCATTACGCGCCTTATTACTAGATATTGGACACTTAAACGATTTATCTTTACTTTCATCTCAATAATTATGTATACGGCGTTCTCATTGTCAGCTCGTAATTATGTATTGACATATTACTTCCATTATTGTTGGGTAGCCTACGTAAGAGACTTCGTGAGTTGTTATTTTATACTTTTTTTTAGTAAAATCGGCTTTCGAAATCTTTGCAACAGAAAGCTTCAATATTTGCGCCGTTTCCGGCATTAATGAACGTCTCCATTTTACTTCGTTTTGTAAAAGTTTGTAACACAAGAGGAGTGTTGAAAAAATGTCGTTATATCTTGGTAGATGTGTGCGTGGCAAGTGGCGTGCGCGGCGGAAGCACGCATGGCAGCGCGCGACCCTACGACGCACGGTCTGCAGTCCGCTACTACGCGATCACAAGTGAGTTGTGACATGCCACCGAACTGACCACCTTACCATACTGGGTTGCATCTGTTTTAACTAATCAAACAATATCCTGATTAAAACTTAAATGTTTTAGAGATGAATAGGTTATTAAAGAGAGTTTTTCAATAAACCAAAATGAATATATTTGAAAGCTTCATCAGCACCTACCTTTCTCTCATTCCTTCTGTAGGGCCCTTCTCTTTCCGCAACAATAGGCGTACAAGTATTAACTGTTCTCGTTTTTCAAACTGTTTTTCAGGAACAGTCAGCTCCAATTTTTGTTTATGTGATGCAGTCTTCATGCTACAGACTCTCCTCTTCTTAGCGACTTAGCCTCTAGTTTGGCGCTTTCAGTAGGTAGTGTCCATCAGTTCCTGTAGTGAATAAATAACAGGACACGCAGGACACGATATTAAATGACCCATCGTTTTTGGAACAGCACCACATTTACACTCCAGGCAGAGTCATTAATGAATCTTCACCACTACAGACTGAATTGATTGAATAACTTTACAGGATTGATTCGTTGTCACGGCAATCCGTGACATGATTTATTTTAATTTAACGTGTTATAATCAATTTTCACCGCTGGCTGTTTGTAATCTGTGAGAACTCATAACCGCTATAGTTAACTGCCCACAACAGAACCTATTACTGAAGATTCTCCGCTCTATATTTGAGTAATGAAAAGTCAATTAACTGCAAATGGCCGTTGCATTTACACCATGAATCTGAATCATCTTCGCAAAGATTTTGAGTGCTGCGCCGGAGCACAGCGGTCATTATGTAACGGTAACAACAATTCAAATTAAATTCAGAACAGATTGACAAATTAATTTTGATTCGACATTTATTTTGCCTTCGAGCTACATAAATCAATTTGAGTTTCGACTTTCAATGTTGGGTAAGAGAAAGACGTAAATATTTCAAGCTCTGATTACGATTTTAACAAAAACAATGATGAGAGAAAAATCATATTTAACAACTTAACAAAGTTAAGGATTTCCTCTGCCAATTGGTGGATAAGTACTGTGTTCCTATAACCTCGAGCACCTTCATGAGTTGAGTCGTTCATTTGAAGTCTTTATAAACAAAAGGAAGAGTCCGTCTTGTTAGCCGCGGATTATTAACGACGATTTGGAGAACAATGAATTTCCGACAGCTTACATTATACGTACCCTAGGTAGGTACACGATTATTATCTTACTTCACCAATATGTTTCAAGTTCATTATAGTATAGTATGTGTGTGGTATACATACCTTTTTAGAAAAAAAACAAGACTTAACAATTACTAACTACTGCAGTGACCGGCGATGTGGTGAGTACCAATAATTCAACATCTACGCGTCTCCTATATTCATTGACAGTGCTGCACCGGCAGGCAACTTATGAAAATATAATGTACTCCTGCAAATGCAAAAATCCTTTTACAATGTAAATAGTCGTACCAGTGTTGTCAACATAAAGAATGGTTATGCCCTAAGCCAACAAAGATACGTGGAAAATAACTTGTGACTTTTTGTCAACGGCTTTAATACGAGCAAGTAAGTGAAGTGTACAATTAGCGGCCCGGCTGGTGCCTACATCACGCACAGAATGAACGTAAGTTTCAAAAACATTAGTATGTAGACCACGACACGTTGCTCCAATTTTTACCTTAATATCCATAATTCATACCTTTCTTGCGTGCCGCCTAAGAATATATTACACGATTTAAATCTTAATTGTTATTTAATTTTGAAGTGTTAAAGTCTAACCATGTTTGCACGAACGTTCCGTGAACTTAAATTGAACCCTAGGAAGTAATAGACCTTGCATGCACCCCCCCTCCCCACCCCAGCTGCCTTGTGTGCTTACCAAAGTAGAGCACTCGGCTTAGATCGATTACAATATCACATTAAATCGACGATATTAGATTGCAAGCACTTTGTATCATGTCTAGGTTCTATTTCGTCAACATACAAAGTAGTGAGTTACGAAACGAATTCGACAGCTGGAGCTAAATTTATCAAGTATTAAGCAAATGCCTGTAGAACAAACGACTCATTATGCATTTGTAATGTTTTACCGAATTCCGAGCATAAAATGTGTTGCGATATTTCCTGTGGCCGGTGTTGTCTTGTCACCGTTACCTCACTGAGTGTGAAACAGGAGGAAGTTGCGACCCGGACAGCGGACTAAGAACAATGGACCACCGCGGCGGATCGGACGATCGCCCACTAGCCGCTAGCGGAGTTGTTGCAATGTTGTGACTTGAGACGGCTGCATGTTGCTAAGGGGTGTACCGTGTCCAATAACACTCTATACATTAACCTACAACAACATTTACCTCTGCGCACAAGTAAATCACTGTAAGATAATATTTTGGCTGAAGACTGACAAATCAGAAGGCCCTTACGTGAATCGCAAGCGAACCGGAGGCAGACAGCCTCTACGTATGTATGCCTTAATGAGTGCTATCATTAGAAATGTTACATTATTATGGTCTATAATGAGTAGAGACGTTGGCATACTTCACCGAGGGAACAATTAAGTTAAACCCTTTCATTTACGTAAACGAAGTATTTGCTATCCGGTGTTGGTTCACAGCGGGACTGACTGCCGGTGTTACAGTAAAATTATCAGCTTCTGTAACTGTCATGCTTGTGATTGGCGCAATTGCTAATTGTTCCGATAGATGCGTGGTGCTAGCTGTTGATTGCTGCACACTATTCACTATCTCGACTGGATCAGTTCGTGTTGTGTGCGCGTGTGTCGTGTTCAAGGTTCACGCTTTTCTCCTCGACAAGCTCAATTATAATCTTGGCGTTACAAGTGGGCAGTTAGATATAGCACCATTTAAGTCACGTATGATAGTTTTCTTTGATTTCTCCATACACCATTCACTATTGGCAAAGGGGTAATTTTTACGTTTACAAAATAACAACAATTTAACTGCTTGGTCACAGAAGGCAATGCGTGTTACTGAGATGAGAATGTCAAGAGGGATATTTAAATAGAGATACCTACCTAACGAGCTGAAAGTATCGCCGGCGACCGTGAAGATAAGTAGAATACTGTTGACATGGTATGGGCATGTGATGTGATGCAGAGAAATGTAGTGTATGTCGTGAGGAAAGTTTGTAGTATGAACGTGGAAGAAATAATAGGGAAAGACCAAAGAAGCGATGGATAGATTATGGTTTATTATGACTACAGAAGTAGTGGTAGTTACTGATATGAAGGCTGAATAAGACATTCTGTACCAATTCCAGAACTCATATAGATTGGAATTGGAAGTAGGACCGCCGGCGCCGTGAGGATATTTTCGGCAAAAATAGATCATATTAAATGCTTCTGTTTAGTTCAATTTAATGTTGAGCAGCACACAGTAATTAACAATGCTAGTGCATCAAGTGACCGCTCTTAGTCAGTGATCGGAGACACGCCCGCGCCGCCTCCGCCGGGCGCCAGCCCCAGCCCCAATGGCACGTGTCACGCGACACTACTCCATGCACGCCACCGAGGAAACCATTCACTTGCACACTGATAACACAATCAGTTCACGAGGGGAACAGATGGATGCAATCAGAATACGAAATGTGGAGATCGAGGGTTCGTTGTCATCGACACTGGCAACAAAAACTCCAACCAACAAGAGCAATGCTATTCGTCGTTATAGATCCTGTAAAGGCTGAGTCGGACGTCACATCATCGGTATGATGTGACGTCCGACTCAGCCTTTACAATAAAATTTAACAGCGATGTTAAACCAACAGCCGCTTCGCTTCCCATATCATGGAGAACTTACAGGCATAGTAGAACATGAAATGAAAAATTCCTGACAAGAAAATCACTGCTACTTTAGTTAGTACTACGAGAAAATGTGTCAAGAATGGGCTCGTAGCCGTAGAGGCACGGCCGGGGAGGGAAGAGGGTGCCGGTCAGCGAACCACCCCTTGCCGAATGAAACAACTAGGTACCCTTCACTTGTCTGAGCGGGCCTCGTCTGTACTGCGATTTCCTTTGTTTGACACACTTAACTAATGTACGAGTATGTATGTACAACGTTTAAACTATTACTTTGATTTGTTGGAATTGTTCCACAGTTCAATATCGGGTAGCATTTCTTTTCGATTGACAAAAAAGGAAACTGGGGATAATTATGTCACTTACGATTCATTTAGAAAAGTTGTATTTCTTTGCAATGCTGTATGGCGCCTATAATCTATAATAAGATTCCGAATAGCATCAAGGAGCAGCCTTTGACTATTTTTAAAAAACAGCTTTCATCTTTATTAATACAAAAATGTTATTATTCTGTATCAGATTTCCTAACAAATAAAATAATTAAGGGAATATTAAAATTATTTAATATTTCAGGGTGACAGTTTGAGTCCGCTTTGGTTTTGCTTGGCCTTGAATCCTCTGAGCACACTGCTGGAGGATTCAGGTCTAGGCTACCGGTTGAGGAGAGGTGGTCAGGTTATATCTCACCTCCTTTACATGGATGATTTGAAAATATTTGCTCCCAGCAATTTGCAACTGATGGAGCTACTAAAAGTGACTGAGACTTTTAGTAGCGCCATCAGGATGGAATTTGGCTTGGACAAATGTGCAGTCATGCATGTAAAGCGAAGGGAGATTATGGAATCCGTGGGAACTCAACTCTCGGATTCCATATTCCTTAGATACCTCTCATCAACCGAGACCTACAAGTATTTGGGTATGTCGGAAGCATTAGGCATCAATGCTGCCGATATGAAACAATCATTAAAGGAGCGCTTCTTTGGCCGCCTGAATAAAGAGTTAAACAGTCTTTTATCAGGCAGAAACAAGGTGCGCGCCTTTAATGGTTGGGTCATGCCGGTATTGATGTATTCTTACGGCATACTCAAATGGACTCAGACGGAACTTGACGCCCTGGATAGGAAGGTCCGCACACTACTGACCGCAAATCGGATGCATCACCCAAGGTCATCGGTGATGAGACTGTATATCCCGCGGAAGTGCGGAGATCGTGGATTCTTAAATGCTAAGACCTTGCACAACCGCGAGGTATGCAGTCTCAGGGAATACTTTCTCGAAACCGACGTGGGGATGCACCGAGATGTGGTCTCAGTAGACAAGAGCTTCACCCCGCTCTCCTTGGCTAACCAGAACTGGCGCAAACCTGTGGTATTGGATACTAATAACCGTAGGGAGGTATGGCAGAGCAAGGAGTTACACGGACGCTTTTTCCGGGCCTTACATGGGCCTGATGTAGACTTTTTGTCGTCCGTATCCTGGCTACGATTCGGTGACCTCTTTGGGGAAACTGAAGGTTTCGTCTGTGCGATTATGGATGAAGTTATCATGACGAACAACTATCGGAAATATATTATCAAGGACGGTACGGTTGACATCTGTCGGGCATGCCACCGTCCCGGTGAATCCATCCGACATATTGTTTCTGGTTGTTCTCGTCTTGCTAACGGTGAGTACTTGCACAGACACAATCTAGTAGCTAGGATTATTCACCAGCAACTTGCTATGCAATACAACCTTGTGAGTTCTGAAGTACCATACTACAAGTATGTGCCCGACCCAGTTCTCGAGAATGGTCATGCCACATTGTATTGGGATCGATCTATCATCACAGACAGGACTATTTTAGCAAATAAACCTGATATTGTGGTGATAGATCGCCGAGAGCGCCGTGCAATGATTGTTGATATCACTGTCCCTCATGACGAGAATCTCGTGAAAGCTGAGAATGATAAAAAAATCAAGTATCTTGATTTAGCACACGAGGTTGTCGACATGTGGGACGTGGACTCTGCAATCATTGTACCGATAGTCGTTACGGTTAATGGACTAATAGCAGAGAGCCTCGACCAACACCTTAGGAGGCTCTCATTGCGCGGCTGGGTCAAGGGCTTGATTCAGAAAGCAGTACTCCTGGATACGGCACGCATAGTGAGGCGGTTCCTCTCTCTGGAGCCCTGACCACCGGCAGCCTGGACCTTGTTCCTGATGCCGATGGGCCATCTATTTTTTATATTTTTAAATGTTTTGTTTACTTTTCTTTGTAAAAATATTTAAAAATGTATCAGAAAAGAGAAAGAATGAATAAAGGAAAAAATAATTATAGCTGTATTATTATTTGCTACTTTATTTTGATTTTGATTTTTAGTTATAAGATAATTTGTTGAGCTTTTAAATTGTAGTTGTATAATTATCGATCGAGTTCCTAACGTCGAGATCAGAGAACGAACAAAGGTTTTCGATATTGGAAATCGCGTTACGGAACTCAAATGGAGTTGGGCAGGACACCTAGCAAGGCGCAGTGATAACAGGTGGACTAAGGCTGTCACCGAATGGCGTCCAAGAACTGGCAAAAGGAATGTGGGTCGTCCGGCGGCGAGATGGGCAGACGACATAGTTGCCATTGGGGGAAAAACCTGGATGGGGCTGGCACATGACCGGGGAGATTGGCACAAGAAAAGAGACGCCTATACCCAGCAGTGGGTGAGTTCGGGCTGTGGATGATGATGATGTATAATTATTGTTTATAAGTATACATTTTTGCATGCCAAATGGTAGAATGTACCAAGAACAAATAATTACTACTGTAACAATTCGTGTATGTACCTACAACTGTTATTCAATGCTAATAAATTATTTCTATTATATTCTATTTAAATTAAAACACAAGTTAAATAAGGAAATATAGGAAGAAGAACAAGATGATAAAGTATGACGACTGAAACGAAACCTGCTACTGTCACTATCTAGAACTTCCAGAGTCATAGTAATTATTATAAGGTTTCTTGTATTTCGGACTACTTGTATCTATTATAATATATATTAGTTTATTTTATTTTACTGTATATAATGTGTATTAGTATGTACCTATTTATGTATATCAATCTATGTTAACAAAATGGTATTTTTCTTATTTATTTTTTTGTACTCTCACAATGCTGTCCTATTTGACCCAAAGGTTGACTGGTAGAGAATGCCTTGTGGCGTTAAGTCCGCCTATGTACCACTCTTTTACATGAAGTTTCAATAAATAAATAAATAAACTTCCAGATCTCAACTCAAGAAATACCTAATTGAAGTTTTTTTTTCTAAGAGGTCGCAGGCATTTGCAGAGTTCAAAATCATATACTTACAACTCAATAGATTTACTTAACTGTAATTTAAGAACTTTGCATTCATAAAGAAGACACTCATATAGTAAGCCGACCCCTAATCCGCAAGTTACTCTAGAATGTGAAATGTGATTGCGAAAGTATTCAGCGAGGTATCAAACTCTCTAGCTCTCGAGCTAGAGTTCGGCTCGAGTTCCATAAGAAGGATAATTTGGCGGCGACCGCGGCGGTTAGCGGACGCTACAGAATGGATGCAGTAAGTACGCACCGGGCCATGTTATGAAATAACAACGAGAATAACACCCACCATTATATTGTAAACTGAAAACAGCACACTTCTTGTATGTATGTGTAATCAAATCTTAGCCTTGTCAAGTTTGGGTTGGCAATGGGAATATAAACTCATGCAGATAATATTGTAGAAATGGACCTCGCCGAAAGTCCCAACAGACTGGAAATAAACCGATTTAAGGGCGATCACTTTCCCTGAGCCTGACCTATCACAACATAATCCATCTAGTTCATCACACGAGCTTTGAGCCATCATGTTGAACCAATGCGTTCGGCCGTGCGGCGGCATATTGTCATTTTCCGATTACAAAAAGCATTGAAATAAAACCTGCGTCAATAGTATTATTAATGCAATAATACTATTGGCACGCAAACGGTCTGAGTTAGCGTACAATGGAGGCGAATAATGTGCGCACGCGCCGCTCGCTCTCCTGGTCATTCATCAATGTATGTTGTGCTGTGCTTGCACAAACAACGGCCCGCGTGACGCGTCGCTACTGTTGTATGGCTATCAGCGTGCCAATTGTACTTGCAATCATTTGAATATTATTGTTCGACATTTAGAACAGTAATGTCAATTGTTTCAAAATTATTGCCAACGTGCAAAATTGAGAAAAACAACAGCGCAAGTGTGAAGTATCAGTGCGTTGAGTTGAGTGTTTATAGGCGGTAGACAAGAGTGGTAGGTAGACCGTGCTTACAGTACCGCTAGTCGGCTTTAACAATTTAACAATCAATTTCTCTCGCAAATAGGAAGCTTAGAGCTGCAGAAAGTCAAATAAAATAATTTCACGCAGCTGCGAATAACAATATCATTTTGTTTTTCAGTTCAAAAGCTATCAGTGAATATGATTATGGTTGTAGAATATGAAGTATCTAAGCAGATAATGAACTACATAGTATTACGTAAAAGTTTGTGAGAATCATAGGAAATCTAGAGAGAACCAAATCGCCAGTTCTAGAAAACGATAAAAAAGCTATGGGGCAGAATGTTTGGCGACGCGACATCGCCGTCGCGGTATCTTAGTCTAGAGATACGTGTCTCGGGACGTTACCCCAAGAAAATATATGGCATATAGGAATGTACGCACCTTGTGCCTCGATGTCCGGCGTCAGCACGAGCAGCGCGAGGCACAGCGTAAGCGCGCGCATGCTGCCGCTACCGCTTCGAACGCATGCCCGCAGCGTGCGCGCAGGACCCTCGCACCACGGTTACTGCAACAACATAAAGGTCAAACACGTTACGAATCGCCCGCCAATATACTAAATGGGCGACTATTGTACCAAAGTAAGTAACTATTTATCTGGTCATTGCGGCAAGGAGAATTAAGGAAGCAAGAGCGAGCGAATGCTGAGAGAGACTTGTGGCACCCCGACTCGGACAGGTTAGGTTCGAAGAGGATGGCGGGGTCTTAGTTCGCTCACTTCGCTCGCTCACTAGACCCCGCCATCCCCTTCGTGTTAGGTTACTTTAAACTTTGTAAACAGAAATAGGAGCCCCGCTCAGCGGGGGTTCGTCGACTACGCCTTATCTACAATCTAGTGATTAATAACCTTGTTTTAAGTTTTTTACAGGAGTCCTTGAATTATCACATAATCGTACTGAACAACTAGTAACTCAAATTTCTCTTTTCAAGTCGCTGTTTTAAACATTTGTATTAGCCCACTGTTTGTCGCTCACTTAGTATTTCAGTAGCCCATTTTCAATATTTTTGACACCTTTAATTTGAATTTATGTTCGCTCGTTTAAATACTACCCATAATTAACTAATGATCTACACAAATTTAAAAAATTTGAAGTGTCTATAATATTTGTAATATCAAAATAACAGCTTTTTACCATTTTTCACTTATAACAGCTCTGTATTAAATACTAATACTAAATTATTATAAAGAGGAAAGATTTTTTTGTTTGTACCGAATAGGCTCCGAAAATATTGGACCGATTTTAACAATTTTTACACCAATAGAAAGCTAAATTATCAGAAAGTAGCATAGGCAATAATTTATTTTCAAAAAAATTAGAGATCCTTAAGAAAATTGCAATAATGTAACCCAAAGTAGCTAAATTTTGCCTATAAAATTCATTATTTGGCGTGCGCTGACAAAATTGTTGATGATACTTAAAAAATATGTACTACATCATTAAAGTACTCATTATTAACTACAAAAAAGTCCGCGAGGGAATATATCTAACTATCATAGTTTAGTCACAATAGCAGTTTTTGTCTTCTAAAATTTAATTAGTTCACCGGTAGAAACAAAAGTTGGTTACATTCGTATCGTAGTATGAATTCTTATTCAAATAAATAGTTTTATCATTATGGGTATTTATGTAGCAGTAAATACTGAGTGTTCAAGAATAACCTATCATCAATACATAAGATACATGCAGCGACATCTATTGAATCAAAATGATACTAATGAATAACAATGTGCTCACAAGAATAACTGACCGGCTTGTTAAAAAAGTTATGATAGCAAAAGGTACTCTAGTTAGATAGTCTACATGACGCTGCTTTGAAATCGTTTTATAGTTATCAGCACCATCATCATAGTTTACAGCAGCTATATTGTTTTTGGGCTCATTTCATGCACCTTGGTGAGAAATTTAGACCTGCCTGGAGTATGAGTGTCATCGAAGGTCTGACAATGGAGACGGAAGTCAGTTGCAAGAGGTTCGTAACAGTTTACAGCATCTTTATCGTGCTCGGCTCATTTCATGCACCTTGATGAGAACTTTCGACCTAGCTGGAGTATGACTGTCATCGAGCGTCTAATTGATGAAGACGTAAGGCTGGAATATTTTAGCGATTAATGCAAATATTTCCGAGAAATTAAATTGTTACCCAATTGAATCTATACTAATATTATAAAGCTAGAGAGTTTGTTTGTTTACGCGCTAATTTCAAGAACTACTGGAGTCATACTCGAATTGAAAAATTCTCTCAGTATTGGATAGCCCATTTATCGAGGAAGGCTAATAGGTTACATAACATCACGCTAAAAACAATAGGAGCGGAGCTTCACTGAAAAATGTTTCAAAAACAGGGAAAATTTATTCCTTTTGAGAGCTTGCGTTGTGTGCACTGCGTATACGGTTAAAGTTACGTAACAATAATGTATGACTGAATCGTTCCACCTAAAAATTTCTAAAAAAAGGTCCGTAATATCATAATGTCTATCTTTTAAGGTTGACTCACACTCTCTCTAACCCTCTCTCTCTTATGTGACGCAGGCGAAGTTGCGCGGGTCAGCTATAATAGTAATAAATAAATAAAATAAATTAAAACCAACAAAGTAATTTTCATTCAATTCTGCGTCGCGACGATTGAGACAATGCACAATTACTGACAAGACAAGAGTGACAAGATCAAATAGATAATTTATTGTTTCTTTCGCGTTGATGTCCGAGCTTACGTGACAATAGGTATGTACCTACGCAGTCTGTCTATAGAAATTTAAAAAGGGCTATACCGACAGAATCGGAGGCGGAATAAAAATATGACTAAAGATAGTAAATCAAAAGAAAGGTAAGGTAGTAGGTAACAACCATTTATTCTTCGTCTTCGCATGACTCGACAACCTCGACACGTTCATCAGAATCGGCACAAAGTGTTTTTTCTTCTCCTGTCATGTCACACCCTTTTTCATTCAAATTTCATCGCTCACTTCATCCATCTTTCTTATGGTCTTAGTAACCTTTTCCACCCATGCATTTATCATCACAGGACGATACAAAGAGCAACATTTCACTTTCTACTGTTCGGTCACTGGCGGCACTTCCAAACTTCCCGTAGCAGGAGTAGGTTTGTGAAGAAACGAAACAAGTAGGTAGAACTTCGTTAATTCCAAGTAGCGCGTACTTACAATGAAGCCCTTACAACATCTAGTACGTACCTACTTATAATAAAACATTTGTGTATACAGTTCTCAAGCCGAACCTCTCGGGGCTGTATTTAGAAAGCGGAAAAAAACATCAGCATCAGCGCAGCCATCGCTGGTTCATTTCGCTTTCTTCAACTGTTGCCACATTTACATGTGCGCATTGTTTGTACCACTCTTATATACGGTTACGTGTTACTAAAATCAAGTATGGCATTCCTTTCGAGCACAGCTAAACGAAATTGAACATGATAATGCAGAAACAACGGAGTTAACAAAACCAACTATCTTTGATTACGACCGATCTTTTAACTATAATTCCGATGAATTAGGTGAAAGCCAGTGGAACAACATTTTATTTTAACCGTGATTGATTAGGACTTGGTCTGGACCATAAAAGATTGGTATGATTTGGTAGATAATAATCTCACAGACATTGTATCAAGTAGAAACTAATTCAGATTAGATACATCCGTAGAAAGAACAAAGATCAAAAGAAAAAGTTATTGGTTCACATCAGGGTTAACTGTCAATTTATGATGCTCGTTAACATCTACATGACGTTGTAATATCGGATTGTCTCCAGAGCCTCCAGAGCTACTGAGGCAAGGTAGCGCCGCGCTATCGGAGAGGCATACTCGTAGTAAGACGTTATTCAATTTGTCGTCGGAATGCGCAGCCATGGGAACTGGGAGCACAGGGTCATTGTCTGTTATGCTATCGTGACGGGATCAGCTCGAGCTGTGTCACTGGGCCACATGAGATGTATCTGGGCATGAGTTGCAGTATTGGCTACTGCTACTTCATTTTTGACTATCTGTTGTTGTCAAATTAAAAAGTGGCCCTTCCTTCGCATTCCGACGTCCAACGTCCATAGCCGTAATAACTGCTGTGCTTCAAATCCTTTATTGTATCAAGTTATCAACGCCAGGTGAAATTACAATCAGGACTTCCTCTGGCCACCACTACCACATCTTTGTGTGGGACTACCTAATCACTACATTATTATGATTAGCCAGTGATGTATGTCAAGGGTTCCGGGATCAAATTACGCGTAAAGTTGAGCACAAGCGAAGGATAATAAAACCTGTTGGCACACATGAGTGCGCAGGCGCAGGCGCAGGCGATCGGCGATCGAGTGCCGAGGTGCCGACTGCCGAGGGGCGTCACGGACTTACAACTTCATCTAGCAATTGAACACGAGTTTTTTTTACAATCTGAATAAAGCATAAATTTTGATAAAATAGCGCAGCAAAATTTTATGGGATAAGAATAAGTAATAATCCTAAGCCACCACTTTCAGATTATAAACTAAATAAAATCAAGACAATGTCTTGACTTTGAAATCCTGAAAAAAAACTAAAAAGAACAGAATCTTGTCCCACTGTAATACGAGTTACTGGTTTCAGACTAAATCAGTTTAACGGCGTGATGTATGACATTAACATGGGCACTGTGGGCACGTCAGTTAACGTAACAGTGTTTCCGCGCGAGCTGCCAGCCTGCCACTCGGCGGCACGCGGCATCGCGGCAGCGGTGCGCAACGCGGTCGCCACAGCCTGAGGAACATTCTAGTTATTAGCAGAGCATACTGTAACACAGTAGCAGACGCACCGCACACTCTTACTGCTCGTCATCTTCCTGCCCTTGTCCCATGTTACTTGGGATCGACCCAACACATTTTTCCATAATTCTCCCCTGTCAACCGTCACGCTATCGTTTACTTCTTTCATATCATTCCTTACACAATCCATCTATCTTTTCTTTCCCTCCCCATCCATCAATTATAATAATCAATCACGGCAGACAAGATTCCCTTCTAACTTTTCGGTAACTGACGCAACTTTTACATTACACGGCACAGTACTACTCCTCGGATCATCTATTCTGCGACAACACTTGTCAGATACTCACTGTTTTTCAGACTGCATGTATCACGGGCAAATTTGGAGCTTTGAACACAAAGTACAGTTTCCCAGTCTTTTTAGGGTTCCGTGGCCGAATGGCAAAGAACGGAACTCTCATAGATTCGTCATGGCTGTCTGTTTGTTCGTCCGTATGTCGCAGCCACTTTATTCTGAAACTATTAGGACTACACAGTTGAAATTTGGTAGGTAGATACAGTATTCTGTGAACCGGAAAAAACTCATACATGGAACAGAAACTAAACAAACTAAATTCATCAAACCTATACGTGCGGTGTCCATAGATAGGTCTTTAAAAATTACATTGAGGTTCCTAAAACCGTTTTACTCAAAGTCAATCGTTTGAAAGATAGACACTTCCAAAGTGGTTAAATGTTTGTGTCCCCCTTCCCCTCTAATTTCTGAAGCAGAGGACGAAAATTCTGAAAAAATGTAGGATTGTAGAACGTAAAAAAAAACTTTTCAACGAAAATTGATTTGAATAAGATTTGATGATTAGTTTTTGAGATATGGGACAAACTGCAGCAGTAACTTTGTTTTTATTAACTTACCATGAAAACCAAATTTAGTTGTGCTGTTGAATGTAAAACAATACATTTGAATAAGCCTTCAATATTTTTATTATATTGTTTGGTGCTACGGCACCCTGTTTGCGTGTGCCAGTTTTTATTGAATACGTAAGAGTGAATGTAAACAATAGTGTCCTGACGAAATACGATATTTTGGTTGTGGTGTTGCATATGGTTGCATACCTACAATGCACAGCAGCCGTCCTGGAGTTAGAAGAGAAAGTGTAGAGCACGGAATCATGAATATCATACAAGCCCAAGTAGTTTTATGAGGATATGCTTATTCAAAATAGCTAGTCGGGCTAGTATCAACGAACTAGCTCATTGTGTCATCTCTAAAACGAAAGATAGGCGATACCAGACAATCAAACGAGAACCGTCGTGTCTGATGTAAATACATCAGTCACGACGGTTCGGAATTATTTATCAGGAGAACATGCAAATGCATGTAAATAATTCAGTGTAACTGATCATGTCGTGTGTAGAGACGCGCGTCGAGCAAGTATCGCGCGTGCTGGAACTGGGCCTGACCGTTGTTCGGCGCCGGGCGCAGCGTACTACACCATGTATATGTACACCACCCACTACTGTCTGGTGAGACAGCGACACTGCTGTGTTTATGGATAAGAGCTCCAGGCGAGGTATTACAGTATCTATTTATTGTACCTATGATAACTAGGTACCCACAACTCATTTTAACCGACTTCCAAAATGAGGAGGTTATCAAGTCACCTGAATTTTTTTTTTTTTTTGTTATGTTCATCGATAATTATCTTCGCCAGTTGTGAACCGACTTTGATAATTCTTTTTTTGTTTGGAAGAATATTATTCCGCGGTGGTCCCATTTTAATTTGGTGGTGGTTGGATCTGATGCTGATCTTCGGTGATTTGCTATGGAACTCTTCAATAATAGACAGCAAATCTGTCGCGATGGCTGCAATCGCTTGGATGTTCATTGTTTACACAACATCATAACATAATATCACACCTGTATGCTCTGAGATGTGTACTGTCTACAGTACACCCACATTTCAACAGTTAAGTATGTTAAGTTCCATTTAATTGGGGATAAGCCTATTACCATGTCATGTATTGTTAACGGTTCACTAATGTTTCACCAAAACTTCTTTGACAATTTTTAACCGACTTAAAAAAAAAGGAGAAGTTTCTATGTTCGACTGTATGTATTTTTTATCATGTACCTATGTTCACCGATTTCTTCGCCAATTGTAGACCGATTTTCATAATTCTTTTTTTATTCGAAAAAGCCTATACTCCTGAGGTAGTCTCATTGTCACCAAATCAGAATCTGATGATGGAAT
Source organism: Noctua janthe (assembly GCA_910589295.1). NCBI lineage: Eukaryota > Metazoa > Arthropoda > Insecta > Lepidoptera > Noctuidae > Noctua > Noctua janthe. The sequence continues at coordinate 443,773 of OU342556.1, read as the reverse complement.
CCTAGGGAAATCGAGGGCAACCCTCAAATTTTATAGGCACATACAATGTTTTTCATATACTCTCTAACTCAATTCAGATATTTGTGCTTGGTAATCATCATCTCATTTTGCTGAGCTGATGATGGAAGGTATAAGTCAGGATCAGATGATGGAATCCCAGTAAAATTAAGGGCAACCCTCAAATTTTATGGGCATTGTTTGAAAAAGTATACTTTCCATGTGGTCCCATGGTCATCAGGTCAGGATCTAATGATGGGATACTGGAGAAATCGAGGGGACTCTCCAAATTTTATACTATATCTTCGACAATTGTGAACGTATTTCGACGATTTTTTTTTTTTTGGAAGAATATTATTCCGCGGTGGTCCCGTTAAAGTTTGGTGATGCTGTTCTTCGAAGTTATACAATGGAACTCTTTAATAGGAGACAGCAAATCTGTCTTGATTGCTGCAATCGCTTGGTTTATTGTTTTCACAATATCATAACGGCTAACGGCTAACGGCTGTATGCTCCGAGGGTACACAGGTGCGTACCGTACACCCAGATTGCGATAGTTAGGTATATGAACTTCCATTTTATTGGTGATAAGCCTATTATCGTGAAATTTGTTGTTGACAATGAAAAATAAAGCTTCAGAAGTCGGTGACAAAAAAAGTAAATCAAACAAACAAAAATTAACCGACTTCTGAAGCTAAAGTTATTTTTCACTTTTCTGTGTTTTTGAAGTCGGTTTTATTTTTTGCAAAATAGATTTTTTTTTGTCAAAACAATAAGTTTGCCGAACCTATGTCTGGTGACATAAGTGTGACCTAAACTTAAGCATACATTATACCTCTCCTTAAATAGAACCGCAATTATGAAAAATCCTATTTATTCTACGATTGGTCAGACAGCAAGCACAATAAGTCCTATTTTTGTGATAATTCAAATAATAAGGATATTAACAACGGTTGTAAGTTGCGAGCCCTGCATAGCAATGTATTGCGGAAGCACGGATGCGCTGCGCCTGCGCTCCCCCTGTTGCCAGTCGACCGTGTCTCTCCTGTAGACTCCGCAACGGACACCAAGGGTGCTACACAATACACTAGATAACACTGCTATCTTTATCTCCGTATCCTCTCACAGACGCAATAGCTAGTTCCGCTACGGACCGCGACATAGTGTTATTATTGGCCCTAAAAACGATCATCCCCTTTTTATTAACTTATCCGATAGAAAAGGTTATTTTAAAAGTATGAGTAAAATACCCGTGTGAAAGTTTTGTCCCAATCTAGAGATATAATTTTTTTCATTTTTTTTCTATGGTTTCTATAAAAATCATAGAAATTGCAATAACTTTAGATCCAATGCGTTTTTGTTATATCTTTGATTGCAATTACTTGATGTTTTATATTAAGTAAATTATCACGCAAACGCTCAATTTTTATCGTTAACGGTGTAGTGAGTAACATCGATTTTACATATTTTCGATTTTATTTTTTTATGGGCTTATGTCATGGCATTTGGATTCAATATCGAGACAAGCTGTTGCTTTGGAACTAAGAAGTACCGATTGATTTAAAATATCATATCCAAATCTTACGGTATCTAGAAGGGGTTGGCAGAAAGCGTATTTTTTTGAAAAGGTTTTTTATTGAATATTTATTTTTAAGTGGCTAAATAATAACAGCCATTCGGGTCGATCTTTAGGTTAAGTCGTGCTTGCCTAGGTTGGTCTGTGGATGGGTGACCACACATTACCTACCGAGTTTCCTCCGAGCCTCGGAAAGCACGATAAGCCCCGGGTGTCATTTGTAGATCTTTGACAGTCGTTAGGTAGTCAGTGGCCCAAAAAGTCTGACAACCAGTCTTACCAAGGGGTATCGTATTACCCAGGACTAACTGGGTTGTGGAGATCAGATAGGCAGTGGCTCCATGTAAAATACTGGTATTCAGCTGCATCCGATTAGACTGGAAGCCGACCCAAACATAGTTGGGAAAAGGCTAGGCAGATGAAGAATTATTTTTAAGTAATATTTAAAAATGTAAAATAATATGTATAAAAATAAAAAAGGACATAATAACATGGCTATCTGAAAGAAGTTACAATATCATTGATTTTCATATTGTTAATGATAAATCCGACTATTTACATATTATTTTTAGATAATTAAAAAGTAAATTAAATTAAAATGAATAAACGGAATTGTAATGATAGTAATCCTACTAGTTTTATAATTGTACATTTTTTTTGCCGTTTATATCTTTGTTTGGATATTTGTAGGTTTACTAATATCATACGACGCGCGACGTTAAATACTTTTGATGTACAGTAAACGAATTAAATTTCGTTTATCCAATGAAGGGCAATTTGTGGTACGGGGAAGGGGTCCATCCTCGTTAGGCTTAAGTCAAAACCCTGTACCTATACATATTGCCTGGAGGAACGGGGGTCCTCATCCCCGTTCCTCCAGGCAATATGTGTACATGGCATGGCACCATGGATTTTTGTATGTAAAATTTTGAATGGTGTCCTATGACGGTTACCTTACACAAAATTTTAGTCCATGGTAAAGACATCATGCGAAACTCTGCAATGCCTGTGGGTTTACTCTCAGAACAAGCGGGAGAAGCAAGAAATAAGTTTTTGGAGGTCTGACAGAGAGCATTATACTCGAAAGTTTGATACAATTTTAACCATGACTGATTTGTTTAACCGGGCACTACTAACATCAGATCTATTTCTTCCGAATGTCATATTAAAGCAAAGGCAAGCAAACTTAAGACGGATGCCATTACCACCCGCCGTTCTACAATTGATAAAACCGTTCGAAACACCAAGGGAAGAGGTTTCGGCCCAAGATAGCGATATCTTAAGTGACGAAGGCATAATGCAAAATCTTATAGAGGGCTGAAAAGACGATATTACAGATTTTTTACCTACGGAAAATAATAATTAAAGTAGGTACTTAGGCAAGTGAAGTCTGTAAATATTTAATATTTTATTTTTTAAATTTCAAGGCTATCGACCAAGTAGTACAGTGTGCGATAATAAGTACGAAATGAACTTTAAGTCCCACCTAAAACATAAATGTAACATAAGGGCCAAGTTCGGTACAAAGTACACGATAAAAAAATAGAGACCTAAATGGGTGCCAAGTTCTATGCAGGTAAAAGATAGTTTATTAGGTTCCTTGCTACTGATTACGCACCTTGGCAAGTTTTCAAAGTCAATTAACTGTTTGTAAATGTTGAGAGTTTTGCTTTAACGAACTTCGTAGGTCTAATACATTTAGATGTTTGAAAGTAGCTCGAAATGATTCGTCATCTCCGAACTTGGCTTGACATGCAATAAACATAAAAAAATATTAGTATAAGTAATTAACTTTAGTTGTATGTTTAGTCCGATGTAAATATATTAAAAATATAAAACCACCGGTAACTTAGACCCTGCTCCCGATACCGGCGGACCAGTACTTTTCAAATTTTTAAATGTTTTTTATATGGTTTTGTTAAGTAATATTTATAAATGTAATTAGTGTGTAAGAAAATAAATAAAGGAAATAAAAATATAAGAATATTACTTGTAAAATTTATGAGAGTGGGTGTAAATATGTATACGTGTATTATTATATGATAAAATACAATCCAATATAAAATTTAAACCTACAAACATAAAATATTATTTTTGTGAAGTGATGACCCTCAAAATTATCAGAAAAATCTTTAGAAGTGAATAACTTCTAGACACCGCACAGTGTGTGTTTTTGCCTTAAAATCGGACATGTTATTTTTTTAAAGCCAGGGCGTAGAGTATTTCACAACAAATGCCCGATTGAACTCCCGCGTGGATAACTTTTATAGTTTTTCATTTAGAGCTATCTGAATTTTTGATCCCGGAATTCGCAAAAATACAAAAAAAAAATAACTTTGAATAATTACATGTTAAACGAAAATGTCTTCATTAATTTGAAAGGCCTAAGGCTATGCTAAATTATTATAAGCGTTTTCTGGATGTCCTACGACTTACCCGTGAAAAATAAATCCCGATAAAGTGATTTTCGTTTTTATTTTTTTCTGGCTCTGTTTTTTGAAGGTGGTATTTGCAATAGCACAAATCAATTAGTAACTTATATGCGCTTATAACAATAGAATTTTTTTTTTGGGTTTTTCACCTACTTTTAATAAAAGTTATTCAAAAGTCTCGCTTTCGTTAGCAACAACAGACGTGTACTCGTTTTGTACGTATTGAGTATGTTGTCGAGAGTCGTCGTCTTTATCGTTATCGTCGTCGTCGTCTTTTTCTGTAAGGTCGTATGGCTTAAATAAATTTAATACTTCGGTCGTAAAAGGTATCCGTTTCCATTCTTTGGGTCCAGTGAAGTCCAGTATAAGAAACTAAGGAACTAAAAATCCCGAGATCCCGGGTTTTTTTTAAAGCCGTTTTTCTCCTTGTGGCTACGGATATGGGAATTGGTTTTTTACTGTTATTAGCGCATATAAGTAACTAACAGATTTAATTTTAGATTTATTTTGTAGTACTCTTTAGTTTTTTTTTTTTCAAATATCTTTAATATAGTTTTATAATAATTAAGAAAACCGTAAAATAATGCGTATTTTGTTTGTAATTAATTAATTGAGAAAATTAAAAAAAAAAAAAATTTTACTCGTGTTTGGTGTAAAATTGGCACACGGGTATATTACTGTTACTTTTAAAATAATCTGTTCTATCGGATAAGTTAATAAAAAGGGGATGTCCGTTTTTCGGGGCAATAGCAACACTGTGCGCGGTGTTGCGTCTTCACACAATAGCTTTTGTTAGCAATACACCAATCTGCTGTCACGTCGTACATATACCTACTCGTACAGACCTAATTATTATGATTCAACTGAACCTCAGAACAACACTTGAAAAATTTAAGCTACTCTTTTAAAAAAAACATATTTAGTATCAAACTAAACAATTAACATGTTGTATTTGAATAAAGCAATGATAATAAGTTGTATTTACCTACACGCTCCTTGAAAACTGTAAAGTTTTACAAATTCCAAACTTTTCTTTCGAACTTTTTCAAAATTCCAATGAGTCACTTTGTTATATTATTTACATATAAATGGAGCGATTCACTGCATTAACCGGTAATACACTATCACACAGTTCCTTCTTCAAAATAGATTGTACACATCGAGAACGCAAGAGGTTGCGTTACGCGTGAATTCGCAGGTCGTTGGCGAGTCCGCGCGGGGCGACGCAAGTGAGCCTGTCGGGAGACTGGTGGCCTGCCGCCCCGGGCCCACGCTGCGGCCCGCGGCGGCGGCGGCGGCCAGCGAGGGCGGCGCGTTGGGGGTGGGGACCTGCCACGGCCCAATGCTTGCGGTCTTGCTGTGTCTAGTGCGCAACATAATGCCTGTTATACTGTGCTGTTATACTATTTATTTTGTTTATATCTCGAGCTCGGCAACTTAGTTGGTTTACTAATAACACAAGATTTTACATTAGCAGGATAAATAATAATCAGATAACAGGCCAAGTTCACTAACATAAATGTTACGACAATGAAACCTGTAGGTACAGATGTCAGCACATCAAGCTACTACAACATGTCAAATTTCTTTATCAGACTTTCAACTTTATTTATTGAGTAAATTTGACAGTTTCGGGTAGCTTGATGTGCTGGTCTGTACCTACATAGTAACATACATTCGGATACAATTATTATTATATTGTGTACTAACTGCCTGATCGGTTTAATGGTAACTGCTGCATGGGGATTACGGTTTGATTCCCAGGTTGGGCAAAACGTTATTGAGTTTTTCTATTAATAATCTACTACTTACCAGTGAAGAATCTGGAATAAGCTAGCTCACCACCTAATACACAACACATAAAAGCAAGCATCGGATTGTATAGACCTATATATGTATATATGTTATGCACAGTATACCTCCACGACTATATCACATTCTAACCTCTGCCTACCGTTTTAAATTTTAAAACGGTAGGCAGAGCGACCGCGGCGGCGGTTTAATGGGGACGGATAAATTAATTTAAAACATAAATTTGAGAGAAAAAAAATCTCTTTTTAGCTGCGTCTTGTTTTTTTAATTATATTTCTTAACTTTACTGCACAACTTTAGTGCAGTTTTTGTGAGTTTTGTTCGGAAAATAATAGAACTTGATTTTGCCTTTTACTGCGTTTAAAGAAAGTAAATCTGCTTATTTACCCATTGCATCCCACTGTCAAACCTATGGTCTTAGTATACAGACAGGACTGAGTTCTGCGAAATTCGTAACACACAAAAATGAACTTTAAGAGTCACACTGTAGGTTTACTTTTGTTAATGTATCTTATGATAGCTTAACATAAGCTCGCTAAGTTAGCTTTTTTTTTCGGTTATCCGTGGCGCGAGAGATAGCCATAAGGGAGCCCTTTGTCCCTTTCACTCAATTGCCAACAGATAAAAATGTTAAAGATGGTAGAAAATATTACACCGGCAGTTTTTGCCATCCGCCAGCTGTGCGAGAAATACAGAAGTGCGCACAAAAACTTGCACATGGTGTTCATCGACCTCGAAAAGGCATACGACCGGGTACCTCGTGAAGTTTTGTGGTGGGCCCTGAAAGAGAAAGGTATGCCTGGGAAGTATGTGCAGTTGATCCGAGCGATGTACAGTCGATGTAGTACCCAAGTTCGGTCTACAGCGGGCACTACCGGCAACTTTAATGTGGCGGTCGGCTTGCACCAAGGGTCGGCTCTAAGCCCCTACCTCTTCCTGGTGATAATGGACGCACTTACGTCGGACATCCAGGAAGAGGCTCCTTGGTGTATGCTGTTTGCCGACGACATTGTGTTGGTTGCCGAGAGTGGCCTGGAGGTCCAGAACAGATTGGAGGTGTGGTGGCAAAGACTGGAGAATGTTGGCCTGAAAGTCAGTAGGACCAAAACAGAATACTTGTTCTGTGATTTCGGCGGTCTCTCCAGTCCTGTGCCCATAACACTTGCCGGAACGCCCATACCGATCTGTTCCGATTTTCGGTACCTCGGGTCATTTGTCCAAGGAGATGGCGAAGTTGACCGAGACGTAACGCCCGGTGCGTTACTACCAACTCAGGATGGATGAAATGGCGACAGGTCACTGGAACAACTTGCGACCCACGGATGCCCCTCAAATTAAAGGGGAAAATATACAAATCCGTGATTAGACCTGTCGTACTGTATGGATCGGAATGCTGGGCTGTGAAGAAGATGGATGAAAGAAGATTGCATGTAGCGGAGATGAGAATGTTGAGGTGGATGTGTGGTGTGACAAGAATGGATAAGGTAAGGAACGAGTATTAGAGGAAGCTTAAAAGTTGCGCCATTTACAGAAAAGCTAAAAGGGAATCGACTGTCTTGGTATGGGCATGTGATGAGGAGGGACGAATCGTATGTGACTAACAGAGTGATGAATATAAACGTTGATGGATGGAAAGGGAGAGGAAGACAAAAGAAACGATGAATAGATTGTGTGAGGAATGATATGAAAGTTTAAAGGAGTAAATGATAGCGTGACGGTTGACAGAGGAGATTGGAAGAAAAAAACGTGTTGCGCCAGCCCCAAGTAACATGGGACAAGGGCAGGAAGATGATGAGTCACCTCACACTACAAGTATAATAAATAACGTGTATATGTTTTTAGCTTTAAGATAATTTTTAATTAGTTTCTTTTATAGGTTTACAGTCTGTACATAATACTAATTTATTTATTTTAAGTAAAATTAAATATTAGTATGATTGTTTGGAAGCTATTATATAGTCATTATGGTAACACTGAAATCTGTCAATATCAATGGTATTAATTTGACGTCCTAAGTTATTTTGAGAAAATAAAGTTAGATAAGTTTTATCTACGGTTCTTTTTTATTTTAACTGTGAAAATAGTTATAACTAAAAGTATTGTATCACGTCATGTAAAAGTGAATCATATGGTGGTTGTGGCATATAATTTCACAGGTAAGGAATATTATAGATTTTTTTTTATAGATTTATTTACTAACAATATTATAGATTTGTTTACTAACAATGATTAGTGTGACCATGCCTTAGACGTTTTGCAGACGAAAGACTGCTTTCATTTATTTTTCATTAAAACTGTTAATATTATGCGCATGAGAAATATAACTTGTACCTATGTTTCGCGTTATTGAAATAGCATCTTTTTTTGTTTGTTACAGCTTTCCATTGAAAGAGGAAATAAAACAAAAATGACGATTCCTGAATTTCAAACCATAGCCAAAAGTTCTGTTGTGTGCAGCCTTCATTTTAAGCCAGAGGATTTTCATACTACAAAATCACGACGAGTGTTAAATGCTTATGCAGTACTATCTTTTTTTCCAGTGGTAAGGATATTGGTTTTATCATCAGTACAACTGATAAACGCGGAAAGAAGGCAGGTTGAGTGTGCTTAATATATGTTCTAGTGCTCGAAGCTCTCTTCAGTCGGCACTGGCCGGCGTCTTGCAACTACAGGCTCCGGCCGCTCCTGGTATCTTGCAAGGAACGACGATAAGGAAGAGGGCTTCGTTTCACAGAGATAACAACGCCGAAGTTAACTCTTCATAAGGTTTCAGGAAGCGACACGTAACTCTTCAGGTATCGAGAATTTTTTATCAAAATATTGTTGCGATAAAAACAAATATTTTATACAAGACTCGAATAATTTAATTTTATAATAAGCAAGATTGGCTTACGGCAGAAACTCCACAAAACAATTCTGTTTTAATTAAAATTTAATAAATGTTTGTCACACACTTCCAATTTTATTCCCTCCATTTGAATACCCAAACACCAATAATTCTGCAGAGTAAACGGAAAAAGAGCATATGATGTGTTAACTGGACACAAATTATCTCTGTCAAAACGAAGTTTCTTATTTGTTATGATAATGTTTGGTCACCTTATTAGAAAGAGACAAAGATAAATATCTCGTTTTCCGGGTACAATGCTCAGTCCAGTTTATAATACTAAGTCCATGGTCAAACCCAAGGAAATTATATACTAACTGGAATGAGTAAGAATAAAATTTTGATATCAAAAAACCGTTTGAAAATGAACTTTATTTCAAACGAATAGAGTACTTATTACTTTAATTAATTCAAAGGGGGAAGAATACTTCAGGGCGAGAACGCGATCAAGAGTAAGATTGTGGCCTTGTCTAACAATTGCCAGTACACAAAAAATAAAAATATATAATTTTTTTTATTAAATTATTCGGAAATCACTTTGATAGCTAAACTAGCACATTAATCGTATCTTATTTAATATTCAAATGATAAATATTAAAATAATAATTTCTTGCGAAATACAGTAAGCTTAAATAAATAAAATTAATTATGAATTATGTTATTTCTGAATGGCAACATAGATGACACTCATATAAACAAACGATACGGCCGATACAATTTCGCACTGAAGTCATATTTTTGTGTTATCAAATTCTTTTTACATTACTTAAGTGAAATCTTCCTCTTTAAATGTCGTGAAACCGAGTTGTGTGAAGGGGTGTAACAGTGAAGGGTTTGCTGGATGTGGAATTTCTTTTTTCAGGTAAGTTCGTATAACTTTGTTTACAAATTACGACTAGGGTGACAATGTTCTAGATATGTAAACGGGGATCAAGAACATATTCTAAAGAATACGCCTTTTCTATTATCTATGTCGGTATTTATAGTCTTGTGAAAATGCGTACAAAATACATCATTTATAATGCAGTAGCAAAACTTTATCGATTACTCCATTTTAATAATAACAAAAATAACTTCTTGAAAATAAACGAATTCTATCTTTACATATTTAAATACTGTTTATTGTTTGTGTATTAATATATTTGAATACTGTTTTGTTTCCATGCATACTCCCTAACAAGGAGAATCTTCAGCAACGGGCTTGAAGTTGTCCATTTAAAGAAGAAGTATTCAACCTATTGCCTAGTTTGCAACTGTCTTCCATCATCAGCATCTTCGCGCTTAAATTTAAGATTACTGACTCATACTAAAACCAACAATAACATAAAACCATAAGTTTTATAATGTATAGTGTGATTAATAAATTTATCAAATACTACATATTATGTTGTTTGAAAATGCTACATGCTCATGCTTCATCTATGTGAATTTTGCAGCCCTGTACGCTTTAAAATCTCTTTACAAATGAAAGGATGTAACCTAAGTGTCACGTATTCTTCACTTCATAGACCTATCCCATTACAGAGTTTTACAGTATTCATAGGCTTCGGCTTCGCCCTGTTTTTGATTATAAAAGAATAACTGCCCCAAAAGTTAGTACAAATATTGGATACCCTATTAGAAAGGGATGACATCTATTCTCTAAGTTTTCTCGCTCGGAACGGCTTTCCGCTGCACGTCCTCATTCCAGTTAGTATATAATTTCTTTGGTCAAACCTCAACATTTGACAACAAGTGTCAAAGTCAAGTTGTCAAAATTGTTAACGGGGAAATAGACAGCTTTGCTTGAAAATGTCATTCGCCTCGTATGCATTTTGTTTTTCTTTTGTAAAAAATAATAATTGGCTTGATAGTATTATGTGATGTCAAATAAGTTGATCATTCTTTCATGTTTCTAATTTTCTTTAGTTTTACTTTATGGATTGTTAGTTTATAATCGACGGGGGTCGAATTTGGCCGTGTTGTAGAAATGGCCGAAACGAGTACAATGAACTCCGATAATAAAGTGGAGCAGATCGAGAAGAAGGAAGACATGGAGAGCATCAAGACCGAGGTGGAAGTGTTGGTGAAACATGAGCAGCTAGAGTGCGTGGCGTGCACGTCGCGCAGCCGGGAGTGCGTGGACATCCACTGCACCACGACGCGCGCGTCGGGCGCCAAGCTCAGCACCTTCCTGTACAAGTTCACACAGATTGACCTGGCCGGCCACACCGCCTCCAAATTCATGTGCAGGAGCTGCTATGACCTCATCAACGTGCTGGAGCAGGCTGAGATCGAGTACGTTAAATTGAAGGAGGCTTTTGAAGCCATCCTTGCGAAGAACCCCTTGTTCGACCCATCAGTGCAGCCCATCCGGCTGACGGACGTGAAGGCAGAGTTCGACGCTGACGATGACGACGACTACGTGTGTGACAATGTGGACGACGACGACTCGGATGATGAACCACTGGCAAGTCAGAGCAAACGAAAGAGATACAAAGTTGAGAAAAAAAAGAAAAAAGTATCCACAAACAAACGCAAAGTGAGAAGTAAAGCCAATAATGACAGGTAACTTGATAATGTTATAATTTGTGCTACAGTAATGTTATGTGAATTATATTTATGTAAAGAATTACATGTGACACCTTCAAAGCAATAGTGATATTTCAAAATGTTAAATAATTATATTTCTGGGGGACCTTTATTGGGCAGGAGATGTTGTTTAAATGTAGATATTAATATAAGTCTTGTGTTACATATCGCTCATTCCATTACAAATGGTTGATCTGTTAAATACACCATGACTTTTTAGTTGGTCTTACGAAGGTCGTCCAGTCAATGTACCCGACATAAAATAGCTCTTGGCGCGATTTTTTTTATCTTCCATAATAGGTACAAAGAAAAATAATAATAAAAAATTAGAATAAAATTATGAAACATCCTGTTAATGATGTTTACATGTCAAACAGGAGAACATATACCTACCTAGCATTCGAGTCCAGTAGATCATCACTCGCAACAGGTTGTGTTAACTATGTCATGCGTCACAATACTGAATAATATTCTTATTTTTTAATTATTAAAATCTCAGTATAATAAACTACTAGGCCACATTCAAGAACTAAGCCTTAATAAATTCAAATTTTTTATAAAACGTAAACTTTGCCAGATTTCTATTCTGTTAAGAATTATATTGAGGACAAAAAAGCTTGGGATTGAACTGCTCCAATTCAAATCGATATTAAATTGAATTTGTACCCATTTTAGTGGGTCATACTATTATTATTATTTTTTTAGTTTTGTTAGTTTCATGATTGTCTGGCAGTTTGAGTACTTTACGCAACCTACCCAAATGTCCTTTCTTTGGTATTGTTCATCATGTCGTTGAGCTCCTTGGGTTATGAGTCGAGCTACACGATCACTGACAAATGCTTGCACTGTCTGGACAGGTCCACTCAAATCTGTGTGGTTATTTCTTCAAAAGACCATATCAGACATTAATCCTCATATGACTTGAGCAATGTCTGAACTTTAAAAGAGACGGTGACCTCTTAGTTTATTTCGGATGTTTCTTCTCAGAGTAGTCAGGTACGAAACACTGGCCCCATCTAGTTTTAAAACATAACATGTTGACATGTAAAAGAGTTTTTTAAACCAATTTACAGAAATAAATATGATTTATTCAGAAATGCCTATTTTTTTTATGAATCTTTAGTATTCATTGGATACATGAAGTGGGCTGCCATTGTAAGACGACTAAAAAGTCACGGTGTATATTAGAATACAGCATAACTGACTTGTCAAATAAATTATATGATTGTTATAGCTGGAAGTGTGAAGATTGTGGAGCAAAGGGTACGACAGGGTACATAGGGCTTACGGCTCACAAGCTGGCTGTGCACACCATAGAAGACCCGAATGCCTTGCTACCAGAGGTCAAGATCGAAAACTCTGCTGAAGGGTATGTAAACACTTTTGCGATAACTTGTAAATGTGTGTCAAACTGTGTACAGTGAATGTCTAACCTAACAGACAGATGTGTTGCTGGGGAGTTTGTTCCGCCACTTCTTCTTCCCAGCTACAACACTAGGAAGTGTCGAAGGGCGGGCGTTTTGGGGGACTGTCTCTTGTTAACGTTGACGTTCATTAAATGCTGATTATCAGACTAATTTGAATAAATATGGCATGTCGACTGAGTCACTAATGTTGGCAGCTGAGCAACTGATGCTAATCGGTACATTTATATTCATCATATCCATTACATCACGTTTTGATTGCAACATTGGTTTTACTTTGATAGAAGTCAGTTTAAATTAATCAGCTGTGATCACAAAATAATCATAAGCATGTTAAGTGCCTATTTTAATTCTTTGACCTGTATTATGTTTACAGATCACAAAGTCCCCTATACAACAATGGATTCAGTAACTGTTTAAAAATAGAAAACTTTGATGATGACAATGACAGTTTAGGTGTTGATGACCTCAGCAATGACATGCAACCTATAAAAAAAAAAATAGGAAGACCATTAAAGAGTAAGATGATACCGGCACAGCCCAGGAAGAAGAAGACCAAAGTGGTGCATCAGTGTGACCAGTGTGATGCTAAATATACTTCTTTATGTGAGTAATAACTTTTATCTGGATACTTTCTCATCACTATGTTAAAATGGTCTGGCCCTGACCATTAAGCAAACTACCACAAAATTATACATGTGAGGGTTATATTATCAAAACCTACTATTGTAAAGTGAATGTAATTTGACTTTTTACAATACAAAGTAATGTATTATAATTTTTTTCATATGATCCACTAACAATTTCATAACAAGCATGCTTTAAATTGCTTATGTATAACGTCACTACCCGAGAAGCGACCGGAGTGTATGAATATTTCTCAGAATTTGATCCTTTAATGGGGGTTTACACGGGTCAATTTTCGCCGTGCGGCTAGTCCATTTACACAGGTTACTAAAATCGCATGCGGCTGGGTCATTTCCGTCGAAAATGTTGAGCAGAATAGCTGTTTGTGCCGGAATTGAAATAGTTAGTTATTCAATTATTCAACAATTGCTTGAAGTACAAAGAGAGAAGAAGAAACAAAAGGAAATAAGAAAACGTAATTTTTGTATACGTGGATGGATTTCTCGACGTAAGGTCTTGGGTGCTTCGGATACTTTACTTTTGGAGTGGAGTTTAGAAGATCCTGATTATTTTAGAAAACGAGTAAGAATGACTAAAGATCAGTTTAATACTTTACTACATAAGGTTTCTCTCTCTTATACAAAAATGTGATACCAATATGCGTGAAGCTCTTTCTCCGAAAATTAAATTAGAAATAACCCTGAAGTTCTTGGCTACCGGTGATAACTACTCAAGTCTTGCAGAGTTATTTAGAGTTCCAGAATGCATGATTTCCCTGTTTTTGAAGGATGTTTTGGATGCTATATACAATGTTTTACAGGAGTACATTATGGTAAGTGAAACGCTTAATTAATTTCTAAACGATTTATTTATAAATTTTGAATTGTATTTTCATCTAAGCATGATCTAACAGCTTGAGATAGAATATCGTCGTTCACTTCGTATTGTTCTCCAGTATTTCCTTGTGTTAGTAAACAGCTGGCAAAATAGTGTTCTTCATATTGGAGGTGCCTTCCGGTAGTGGAAGCTTCGGGAGTCGAAGTATTGCGTTGGTTTCGAAAAGTGGTAGCTTCGGCTCCAGGAGCCGAAGTATAGCGTGTATACTCTGAAAGTGAGCTCATAGGTCTAGAAATTGGAAGATGTTGTGCGTTCAAGATTTTCAGTCTTTCTTGTGACAAATAATTATTGATAAAATTTTGACAAATAACAGCATTTGTTAATGGCAAACTACGTAATTGGCTTGCCACATGTAGTCTTTTGATACATTCGATCAAATTCATCTTGACGGATAGTTTGAGCCAACTCTTCTAATCTATTGACTGCTTGTAAAACAGGTGGGTCCATTTTAGGTGGGTCCATACTTAGAGCACGCTCCGCCCTTTTCTTTGGAGACAATTTTTTTTTTTTGTACCTACTTTCTCAATATTAGATTCTTGTCACAATTCATCAAAATATGAAGACACATCGCTGTTTGTGTTCGCCGCTGAAACTTCGCTTTCTTTTGCCTGTAACTAAAAACTAATATAAGTTTATTTGTTTTAGGTGCCATCCAAAACAAATCAATGGATGAAAATACAGAAATATTTTTTAGATCGCTGGCAATTTCCTTTTTGCTGGGGGGCTATTGACGGGAAACAGTGTGGTGTTGTTTGTTATAGTGGATGCACATTACCGTTTCAGATACAATAAACACCGTAAACACCGTTGTTACTCAAACCACGGGTAGTTGAATAAATAAAAAAAATATAGGACCGAGTTAAAAACAACAGAATAAGTAATTTACTTTAAAAATAAATAACAATAAATTATCCCACACCGTCCGCGAATTCATGGTACCTATGCGCCCGAGTGACGTAATCGCCGCCCGTCCTAACTACCTACCAATACTCGTAACATAATCTGTGATGCAACTTTTCCTTCATACTTTTCCTGGCTTGGGACATAAAAAATACCTACCTTAGGTGTTGCAAGACGAGTCTAAATGCAAAATTTGATTTGAAAACCAAGAAATGAAAAAGTAATCCAAACCACTGGGTAGATATTTTTAGCGCATTTAAAAAGTTCATGACAATTTTATGTACAGTTAACAATCACCGATTTTTACACTGATTGAATATCTCTACTTACCTAAATTAATCTCAACAACTGTTCAAAATGGGATCCATTTACGGCCACACATTCCTCCGCTCGTTTTCGTAGGTTGATTCGCACTCGAGAATCGTAACTTCTGCGTACATCCTACGAGCGTCGTTCAGGTTGTCACCCGCGATGGCGTAAAGCCGTACCACTTTGGTCCACTGTTCAATTGTGTAAGACTGTAAGACAGATCTAAGTACACACAATTTACGCGTGAGAAACAAGCGGAGCGGCGCGCGACCCTATGACGAGTTACGTGCGCTCGCTAGCGCGACAGCTGACTGACTGAGGTCATGTGTCATCGTTCGTTGCACGCGCGTAGCGTATGACCGCGTGTGACCGCTGCCGCCGCGCCGCCCGGTCAGCTGTTAGCGCGCAATAGGGTGAAATGATCTTGTCGGAAATAGTAGATTTTCTTCAAAAAAAAGGTTGCTTTTTTCATTGATTTTACGTTCTATAAGTGAAACCAAACCACTGGTTTCAAGGATAACGGTGTGTTTACACTAACACCCTGTATATTAGGGTGTCCCGATTTTGTTTTTTTTTATTTACCTATTCTCAAGACCTCTCAAAAGTTGCGTTATTAGTTGTAGATTACCGTAAAAATAATTAAAAAAATATAAAAACATATCGTATGGGTTCTACCGGCATTTTTATTTAAAAAAAAACACTTAAATAACCCTCCAGTCAAAGTTGTCTATTCTATTTTATGTACATTATTCCCATTTTATTTTTTTATTCTCTGATAGTGGAAGCCTAAGTTATGATTTGTAGGCACCGACAGGATGTTTCCAGTAAGGAATTGGTTTGGATCAAACTCGCAAAATTCATGTTTTGACTCGTTTTCTTAAATTTTCTATTTGTAACGGGAGGCAGTTCGTCTCATTTCTATTGCGGTTTTATTGCTGTAAGGTGTCGCTCTGCACTTACTTGTGATAAAATACGTGTTTTTGTTACATATAATAATGGGTTCAAGACGAAGTGAGACTACTTGTGCTATTTTGGGATCATACAAAGAAATTGACGATCGCCAGTTACCAGTGATAAGTGACGTTATCAAATTCATTTTGTTTACTAAAAATGAACTAAAATTACAGAAGAATTGGAAAGATCCTTCTAACACAGAAGTTTTTTCAATCGTTTCTGGAAAACTTGATACAATTTGGGCCAAAGCTTCGATTCCCATCGTTACCAACGTACGAATTACCCAATTGCTGAAATCATATTTCGAAAAATACCTGTCATTGATAAGATATCCCAAAAATAAAAGAAATGATAGCTACGAAAGCAAAGTGAAGGGCTTTTTGGAATCGTCAAACAAACTCTTCGATATTGCTGCTTGTAAGTGCACTTCGTTTGACATTTGTTCCTGCATAAAACCTAAGAAAGTTCCTATTTCTGAAAGAGACTTTTTACTGGACCAAAGAAGTGATAGAAAAATGGCAATAAGCGGTATAGACACAAAAGAAACGGCAAGACTTTTAAAGAAACATCAGAGACAAGAAAATTTGAAGCAGATAGAGTTAGAGCACGCATGTTTTCCAAGTACATCACAAGAAACTAATCCTGTTCCGGTGCGCGAGTTGCCTGCAACAGAGCTTTCTCCGAATAGTGACGTGCTTGTGAATAAGACTCCATTTACTTCATTGAATCGGAACACTCTGGCGCTGCCAACAGTAGCTAAGGTATGTGATCGGTATGGACTATCAACGCGATCTGCGGCTGCGGTCGCTTCAGCGGTCTTAGCTGACGTAGGATTGGTATCTTCCGGAGATCTAAGTCTTGTTATTGATAAGAATAAAATTCATAGAGCTGTTTCAAAAGCACGGACCAAGGCCAGCAAAGATATTGATGCAATTGTAGCAAAAAGTATCTACTTTGATGGACGAAAGGACAAAACAATCATAAACGATAAAATAGGCAATCGATACCACCGCAGAGAAGTCTTGCAAGAGCACATTTCAGTCCTCACAGAGCCGGGATCTATTTATTTGGGACATACAACGCCAAGTCGTGGCACTGCCAAAGGGATTGTCACTTCTATCATATCTTTGTTCGAAAATCAAGGGCTGAACTTGGAAGAGGTGATCTGTGTGGGGTGCGATGTTACTCCTACGAATACAGGTTGGAAGGGAGGTGTCATTCAATACCTTGAAAACTATTTAAAGAAACCGTTACAATGGTGTGTTTGTATGCTTCACGCGAATGAATTACCGCTTCGCCATTTGTTCATGTCTCTGGATGGTAGCGCATCTGGCCCAAAGGAATATTCAGGACCTATTGGAAAACAGCTAGCTGTTTGTGAAAGTAAACCTCTAGCATCTTTTTGTGCAGTGACTGGCATTTTGCTCGAATTACCTGATGATATTGTGAAGGAACTAAGCACGGATCAAAAGTATCTCTACGAAATGTGTCATGCTGTGATGGCTGGTTCATGTTCCCCTGAGCTAGCTAGCCGCCAACCTGGAAAAATGGCGCATTCGAGATGGCTCACTACTGCCAATCGCTTACTCAGACTTTACGTAAGTACTGTTTCGCCGTCAGATAATTTGCAGATACTTGTGAACTACGTAGTCAAAGTGTACGCTCCTGTTTGGTTCCTCATCAAGCAAAACTCATCATTTAAAGATGGAGCCAAGCATATTCTTCAAATGGTTATGTACTCTCGATTTTTGCCTGATAGTCAGAGATATATTGTAAATTCAGTGATCGAAAGAAACGCTTTTTTTGCGCACCCAGAAAACTTGCTGACTGCCATGATATTCGACAATAGAGACCATATTCGAGAGCTTGCATCTCGCAAAATATTAAAGGCCAGAGAAGCAGAAAAGAGCAACTCTCGCAGGGTATTTAAAGCACCAAAGCTTAACTTCTGTGCGCAAGATTACACTGATATAATAATATTTTGGCAAGAGTGTGAGATATTAGCTCCACCAATTTTGCGACACGTCTCCAACGATGAACTTATAATTAAGGCTAAAGAACACAGCCTCGACATTGTTGACTTTCCCTGTCACACACAGTCAGTGGAAAGATGTGTGAAATTAGTGACGGAGGGGCTTCTCTAAGCGTCATGGACGCTACATCTCGGGATGGTTTCATTAGGAACAGATTAAAATCTCGCGCGGAAATGCCTAATTTTGGGCACAAAAACCAGTTCCGTTTTTAAAGAGACCATTGGTTATTTGTCTTTCAACTATTTTATACCTTGCTTTGACTCATTGTTGTATCCTTAAATTTAATAAAAACCATTTAAATGGTATTTTTGTTTGATTTATAGTTTATGCTAAGAATCCCTAAAAATGACAAATTTTAAAAACTTCAAGGACAGGTAGAGGCCTCAAGATGACAGATATCTAATAAAATTTTATAATAATCGTAATCTATGTGTCAAAACGCAACTTTTGATACCTCTTGCACAGGCGTAACTCGAAAAAAAAAAAAACCCATACATGGACGGGACACCCTACTGTATATAGATGTCGGAACTAATAGACGCATGAATGATTCGCATATTTGGAAAAAAACAACGTTCTACAGTGCTCTTGAAAGTCATAACTTGGAACCTAATAAAGCAGTTTTCGTTGGTGATCTTTCCCTTTGGCAACCTATCTAATGAAACCCTATTCAAGCCATGAAGGTTTGGAACACAAACAAAAAGCCTTTAATTACAGACTATCAAGAGCACGCCGAATCGTAAAGAATGCCTTTGGCATAATGACTTCCCGATTCAGAGTATACAGAAAACCTATATCTGTTTCATTGGATAAAACTGATTCTATTATTAAAGCGACCTGTGCGCTGCAAAACTGGCTTCGGACTAATCGTATATACATGAATACTCCCAAATTAATTGACGAAGAGAACTTCAGTTCAGGAACAATCAGAAAGGGAAGTTGGAGAAGCATTCCTACGGAAGGAGTAGTCGAATTTACGTCACCGTTGTCTTCTAACAACTATTCACGAAATGCAAAATATCTGCGCGATAGATTTGCTGACTATTTTGTCGGATCTGGAAAAGTTCCATGGCAAGATAGAATGATTGCGTACATATTGTATGTTTATGTAATTATAAAAATGGCCCTGTTTACAATATATTATAAAATGCAAACAAGAATAACTGTTTAATAATAATTAATAATAATACCTACCATGTTATCTTTACTGTTTCTTCCTTCTATCACTGGTTTTAAAAAGCGGTCAGCTACAGGAAACCAAATTAATTGAGGTCTGTATATATCATCCCTTCCCGCACCACTCTTCTTTGACTTCGCTACCTTACTGGCCTCTCTATTATATGTGGTTCGTATATTTTTTATCTTCAGTTTAACGAAACGATATGTACGTAGAATCGCTGTAATGGATCCAACATGCGCGAAACACTCCTTCATGCGGCGGGCGATCGCCTGCAACTGATCGTTTACACGGTCGATTTTAGTCACCAGTCGCATGCGGCCGGTCGCCGCGCGGCCAAAGTCGGATGCTACCCAACTTTGGGGCTTGCGGCTTAAGTCACTTGCGACCTAGCCGAATTGCCATTTAGACGGTCGATTTACGCCGCGCGGCAATAATCGTGCGGCTTTAGTCACCCGTGTAAACCCCTCAATAGCGACGCTATCAAATGGTGTAAAAATACAGTGTGTATTTTTTTCCGAAATCAGGGTCCGATTCCTGACTAGGAATAACGATTTTTCCAAAACCTAATGATACAGTTTTAGTTTTCGTCAAAATCTGGCTCGAGACTCCTTTGAGTACTTTTTGCTATTCCTCATATTTTCGGATTTGGCCATCCACGCCCACTTTAAAAATTCAGCCTGCATCGCTGGCTACACACTGGCTTCATGTCATAACAGCGGATATTAAGGTTGGTTTTCGTCGTTGAAGTGTTACCACAGCTGTGCACCTGACCTCAGTGCCAATGTTGCAGCACGCCTGGAGCAGCACAAGCAGAAGCACGACGGCTCCAAGCCGCCCTACATCTGCGAGGTGTGTGGCGCGCACTACAAGCACAAGCGCGCCTGCGACATACACATCGCGCTACATAAAGGTAGGTACTAGAGTAACAATGGAGTTTCTTGCCTGTTCTTCTCCATAGGAAACGACCAACCCGAATCGTTCACTTTTTTTGTCGACGTTTTATAAGTGCTCATTTAGGCCCATGTAAAATCAAATATTTTGATTTTGAAAATTACCATTTGTCTTCTTTACATGGCGGTTTATCTATAACACAGATAATATGTATAATATGTATACGTTCTATAATTTCAGGCATAAGTGATTGGAAATGTGAAGAGTGTAATAAGTTATTCCCGTCTAAGAATGCGCTACAGAGGCATAACAACATACACACGGGCAAGTTGAACTATCAGGTGTGTTTCACTACATTGTGCTCTTATTTAACTTTCAGGACAAGAAAATTTCTTTTTAAAAATTGTACACAAGTTAAATCAAATCAAGTCTTTGAAATTCTGACATTAATAAGTTCCTCGAAAGAATTGCGTCTTGAGTGTTTTTGTGTGTTGGTTGCAGTGCGACTTGTGCGGCAAGTCGTTCATTCACACGTCGTCGTTCAAGATGCACAAGCTGTCGCACTCGGGCGTGAAGCCGCACGCCTGCGACGTGTGCGGCCTGGCGCTCATGACGCGCTCGCACCTCAAGCGGCACAAGCGCGTGCACAGCGGCGAGAAGCGCCACGAGTGCGCCGTCTGCGGGAAGCGCTTCTCCGAGAGGTGCGTACTGCGGTACTGCCTCGTGCGTGGCTAAGGCACCGACAAGATAACTATTTCAATAAAACATTAATTCCTATGACAAACGATTGCAAATGACAACATCATCATTTCAGTCTGCATGTAGACTTTGATGATGTGATTACACTTTTGGCCCGGCCCGGTTCGTCGGGCTCAATCTTGACCAGAACATTACTCCATCGAAAATGGCTTGCCAAAGATATTATAGCTAAGGTAGCGCGGCGTCGTTGCGCTGCCACTAGAGCGCACCTTTGCGCGACGATCCGCGGCGAACGTTGCGGTCTGTGATGGCCCTCGTCGTACTACTCGTCGCACAGGCCGGTGCGCTAACGTGGCTCGCGTTGCAGGTACAACCTGGCGGCCCACAGCAAGTCGCACGAGGCCAGCGACACGGCGGCGCGCGACCAGCCGCGGCGGCGCCTGTTCCGCTGCACCTTCTGCGTCGAGCGCTTCGAGCGCCGGTGAGTGTGACGTCACGCTGGTGTAGCGCGCACTAACGCTGGCACTAACTGGCCGTCTGTCGCAGCTACATGCTGGAGCGGCACGTGTCGGCGACGCACGGGCGCACGCTGGAGCGGCCGCCGCCCACGCCGCGCAACACCATGAGCAAGCTGCTGAAGGCGCAGGCGCAGCGGCGGGACGTGGCGCCCGCCGGGCCCGGTACTGCACGCTAGCATACGGCTGGAAACTTTCGACGGGGCAGTAAGGAGCTTTAACCGTTGCAGATACACGACAGTGATCTTAGGAGACTGTCCATCATTTTTCATAAAATTTTGATTCCCATTCACAGATTTTCGAAAACCGACGACCTGATTGGCGCAAGGGCTAAGCGATTGAGACTGCTGTGCTAGGGGTTGCGGGTTCGATTCTCGCACGAGACAAAAACAATGTGTGATCCGCAGGTGTTTGTCCCGAGTCTGGGTGTTTGTGTATGTGATATTTCATGTTTCTGCAACGCACCAACGATACAGGAGAAATTCCTAATGTGGAGCGACGTTAAAAAAAAAACTTAACATAATATATGTAATGTACAGTTAACAAGAAAATGGCCATTTTATATAAAACTTTTTATTGATGCCAATCGATCCTGTTTCTAATACTGATCAAAAACTTCTATGGGGCCAATCCAGGTTGGAGTAGAAAGTACTAAAAAAGTCACAAATTGCAAAAAACTTTTCCCATTTATTTTGTTTGAAAGTTTTAACCAAATTTATTTTTTACAATTGTCGATCCTGTTTCTAATGAGTTTTTGGTTAAAAATTCCAGTATTAAAAACAAGATCGTTCAATAAAATGTTTTGTGTAAAATGGCCCATTTTCTTGCTAACTGCATTTGTTTGAAAATTTGTGAACGTTTAAGCGCATAATGTCCAATTCGCAAAATGTCCAATTCGCCGAATGTCTAGTTCGCAGAATGTCCAGTTCGCAGAATGTCCAGTCGTTCAATTCGAAAAAAGTCTAGCAGTTGCAGAATGTCCAATATTCATCATAACGTTGTCACCCCCACTAATCACTAATTGAATCAAGAGTTGGGCTTTAATAAAAAACGCTAATTACAGTAAAGTTATTGTTTACGTACCAGCAAACCGAGAGCGCACGTCCTCAGTCAGCTGCATCAGCACATAATGAGTTCTATTTTTTTTAATGAATATTATTTCCTTCGTTATGCATAAATGTCATAATTCTGTTGTAATGCATTTATTTAAAGTGATGGAATTTGCTAAATATCTCCATTATTAATATTAAAATTAAATAACTTATCCGTCAATTGGAACATAGTTTTACTTTTTTTTTCAGTCTTGCAAAACAGTTCTTCTACCGTAAAAAGTTGTGAGATGTAATGTCTTTAAAGAATGACTTGGCAGTCGGTCTCACGTCTTTTGTACATGTTTTGTTTTTGATAGGATTGGACATTTTGCGAATTGGACATTCTGCGAACTGGACATTCTGCGAACTGGACATTCTGCAAATTGAAAATTTTGCGACCGTTGGACATTCTGCGCTTAAACGTCTGTGAAAGGGGATCAAAACTTAACGAAAAATTATGGACAGTCTCCTAAGATCATTTTCGTGCAGCTACACGGTTAAGGTAGTTCCCCTTACTGCCCCGTTGAAAGTTTCCACCTTGTATACATACATACATGACTAAACCACTGCCTGACCTGGGAATCTGGGAACCTTCTGCCCTCGTAGTAGCACATGAGGCAAACGACATTTTGACGATTTTGTTTGTATCAAAAATCACATCAGAAGAGCTTTTTATACCAATTACAAAAGACAAATATCAAAAAGATTTTTGGAATTTTGTATACTGTCATTCAAATAAGGAAAAATGCAGCATTTGTATCAAAATTGCCTGAAGTTCTACACGGGTGAATTTTACTAATGAAATTGCAAAATAAATTGTTTCGGTCGTGACGTAGATCGTCACTTTTGCAAAATGTCAGCGCAAAAATGCTAGTCACTCTCGCACAACTTCAATTTCGCAAAAAGTCAGTTTCACAAAAAGTTACTTTTGCAGAATGTCATTGATATTAATGAGACCTAATGTTACTAATTACTAGAGAATAGGGTCATAGAAATAAGAAAAGTTGTGCAATAGGAGAAGCTCCTGCAGTCCGTCCGTTGCCTAATTGAAAATATCCAGGGCCTGACGGGCTACACAACGGATCAAATGATTCCAAAGATCGCACGCTCGCTTGGAGACCAATCAACCAGGGTCGCTACCCGAGTTTCTGACGACATAAATAACCCTACTGCTACATAAATCGGGTAGTACTACGGAGCCCAAAAATTATAGACTAATAACGTGTCTTTCCAAACTGTATAAAGTTCTTACATTCATTATGAGAGCTAAAGTTAGTAAACAAATAGATGATTATTGTAGCATGTCCGCATCCCAAAATGTATGTAGGAACGGGTCCCGCGGTACTAAGGAGCTGCTTCTCATTGATATATTATGCACATTAGCCAACAGGTTCGCCGTTCCCGAAAGGATCTGTTGACATGTTGGATACTATTAGAAGGCCTATGACTTGGTGCCACAAATATGGCTCATGAGGGTGCTAGAGTTGTATAAAGTTGATGATACTCTGAGCACCTTCCTGATACCGTGTATGAGGTAATGGAGGATAGTCCTTCGCTATCCAGGATGTCGGCTAATATAGATGAATAGCGAGCCGATAAGGATAGAGTATTTATATTTTAGGGCGATAGTTGGAACCCACTTTGGTTCCATCATCATCTGCCTAGCCTTTTCCCAACTATATTGGGGTCGGCTTCCAGTCTAACCGGATGCAGCTGAATACCAGTATTTTACATGGAGCGACTGCCTATCTGACCTCCACAACCCAGTCAGTACTGGGCAATACGATACCCCTTGGTAAGACTGGTTGTCAGACTTTTTTGGGCCACTGACTGCCTAACGACTGTAACCCACTTTGGTTCCGCTTAGCCTTAAATCCTCTTAGCACGCTGCCGGAGGATTCAGTCTATCGGTTGAGGAGAGGTGGTCAGGTTACTGAAACTTTCAGTAGCGCCATCAGGACGGAGTTTCGTGTCGACAAATGTGCAGTCATGCATGTAAAGCGAGGGGAGATTATGGCATCATATTTCATTTGGGTATGTTGGAAGTGCTGGGCATCGAATTTTGCTTACATGAAGTAATCGTTTAAGGACCTTTTCTTTACCCGCCTGAAAAAGTAGTTCAAGATCACTTTCCCGATTACTCAAATGGACTGAAACAGAACTAGACGCCATGGGTAGGAGGGTCCATACATTGTTGACGGCATATCGAATATGGTTTCGGTTATGAGACTGTATATCCCGCGCAGTTGTGGAGGTCCACAATGCTATGACTCTACAATCGCGAGATATGCAATCTCGGGGAATATTTCGTTGAAGCCGACGTGGGGATGCATCGAGAAGTGGTCATGAAGAGAGCTGGAGTAAAAAGAATTGGCGCAAACCTGTAGTGCTCGACAGTAACGGCCGCGGGAAGGTATGGCAGAGTAAGGAGCTTCACGGACACTTTTCCGGGCCCTGCGGGACCCGATGTATTAGCATCCGTTGCCTGGCTACGTTTCGGGGACCTCTTCGGGGAAACCAAAACGCCAGGATTATCCATCAGCAAGTCAGTAACTTGCTCTAAAATACAGTCTTGTACAATCGGTAGTGCCGTACTATAGGTATGTGCCCGACCCAGTTCTCGAAAATATCACATTGTGATTGTACTGGGATCAATCATACAAAATTCCAATATAAAGTAATGTAAAATCATTTAAAAACATAAAAAGCAGTTGCCCACCAGCATCGGGAACAGGGTCAGAGCTACCGGTGGTCAGGGCTCTTGAGAGAGGAACCTCACTACGCTACAAACCACAATACGGGCCGTGTCCAGAAGTACTGCTTTCTGTATCGAGCACTTGATCCACTGCCAAGCGAGAACCTCCTCAGATGTTGATCGGGGCCATTGGCCCCACGACTATCAGCACAATGACTGCTGTACTCACGTCCCAAATGTCGTCAACCTGGCGAGCCAGATCTGGATACAAGAATTGCTTATCTTTCTCTGCTTTTAGGAGGATTTCGTCATGCGGGACCGCTATATCAACAATCATTGCGCGACGCTCCAATCGATCTATCACTACAATCTCAGGCTTATTGGCAACATAGTCAGTGACGATAGATCTATCCCAATACAACTTGATATTAGCATTATCGAGAACTGGGTCGGGTGCATACTTATAGTACTTCTGATTCAACAAGGTTGTACTTCAAAGCAAGTTCCTGGTGGATACTCCTGGCAACGAGGTTGTATCTATGCAGGTACTTATATTTTTATTTATGTGTCGGATCGATTCTCCCGGACTGTGGCATGCCCGATATATGTCAACCGTGCCATCCTTCACAATGTATTTTTGGTAGTTATTCGTCATCATAACTTCGTCCATTATTGCACATACAAAACCGTCGGTTTCCCCGAAAAGGTTACCGAAACGCACCCAGGATACGGACGCTAAGAAGTCCACATTCGGACCCATGTAGGGCCCGGTAAAAGCGCCGTAAAGCTCCTTGCTCTGCCATACCTCCATGCGGTCATTAGTGTCTTAATACTATAGGTTTGCGCCAGCACTCGTGAACCAGGGAAAGCGGGGTAAGACCCTTGTCCACTGATACCACATCTCGGTGCATCCCCACGTCAGCTTCTAACAAGTATTCCTTGAGACTGCATAGGTACCTCACGGTTGTGCAGGGTCTTAACATTTAAGAAACCACGCACTTCCGCGGGATATATGTCTTATCACCGACGACCGTGGGTGAAGCATCCGATTTGCGGTGTGTAGTGAGCAGACCCTCCTATCCAGGGCATCAAGTTCCGTCTGAGTCCATTTGAGTATGATGAAAGAATACATCAAAACGGTATGAGCCAACCGTTAAGGCGCGTATTGTGTTTCAGCCTGAAAAGAAACTGCTTAGCACTTTATTCAAGCGGCCAAAGAAGCGCTCCCTCAACGATTGTTTCATGTCGGCAGTATTGATGCCTAGTGAATAAAAAAAACTACTCAAGAGGTGGAACGAAGTTTATAGTGGGCGGATTTTCATGGGACTTTTTTTATTGAGTTCCTAGAGGAGTGGAGAAGAAAGTTAAAAAAAAAAATTCGCCGCTCGTGACTTTTTTTTTTAAATTTCCTTTGGAATATTTTTTTTTTTCTTAAAGAATAACTTCAAATTCGACGAATTCATACTGTGGCGTTATAGTGTGACCTGCGTGCATCCATTAAACGCCAATTTGGTTGTGTCTTTGTTCATTGTTGTCGATGTAATGCATATTTCAAGTATTTTTTGAAAATTTCCAGTTTTCTTCAATTATTTCTAAAATATCGAATTTTAAGACTATTATTTCTTTTGAAATTGGAAACTGATGCTTTTTCACAGATAACTGAACGTAAAAATATTAAAGAAATCACTTTTACGAGTGAAGTGACAAAAAATGAATTCACAATTATCAGGAAATCGTCTAAGTAAAAGTTAAAGAAGGCCATTTTTCTCAAAATATTTCTATGACGGTCAACGTAAATATTATCCTGAAAATATCCTTATTATATCTGCTATCCACAGATAATAAAAACTAAAAAAAATATTTGAAGGTACTCGATAAATGTTGATTATGGCTGACGACGGTGGAATGGGGCCGCTGGTAAATTTACAAAAAATATCGTAATTATAACGTAACCGTTTCTCACGACTTTTATCTCACATTAGTTGGAAGCTAGGGTCCCTGTGCGCAATTTAATATCAATACCGATACCGATACCGATACCGCTCCCAATTCTTAGCGATATAAGCCTTTTGTTACGTTATACCTTTTCGGCAGTAACTAATGTTTAACAAGTACCCTTAAATATTTTTCTAGTTATTCTACCTCATTAGATAGCTAATAAAATGAGGATTTGGACAATAATTTGCACATTAAGTCTTATAGAAACATTTAGAAAAAAACTGCCTTCATTAACATAGACGATTTTCTGACATTTGCGAATTAATTTTAAGTCACTACACTCATGAAAGTAGTTTTCTTGAATATTTTTACGTCCAGTTATCTGTAAAAAGCATCAATTACCAAATTCAAAAGAAATCTTAGTCTTAAATTTCAAAATTTTAGAAATAATTGAAGTAAATAGGAAATTTTCAAAAAATACTTTAAATCTGCATTATATCGACAACAATGAACAAAGAAACAGACCAAATTGGCGTTTAATGGATGCACGCAGGTCACACTATTACGCCACAATATGAATTCGTCGAATTAGAAGTTATTCATAAACGTAAAAAAAATATTCCAAAGGAAATTTAAAAAAAAAAGTTGCGAGCGGAGAATTTTTTTTTTAAACTTGTTTCTCCACTCCTCTAGGAACTCAATAAAAGAAGCCCCATGAAAATCCGACCACTATAAACTTCGCTCCACCTTATTGCCTAATTGCACTCGACTATTCCGTTATACCCAAATACTTGTAGGTTTTTGTTGAGGAGAGGGATCTAAGGTGTATGGAATCCGAAAGTTGAGTTTCCACGGATTCCATAATTTACCCTCGCTTCGCATGCATGAGTTCACATTTTGTCCACACAAAATTCCATCCAGATGGCGCTCCTGAAAGTACCTTCAGTAGCTTCATCAAAGAGTTTCGATCATCCATGTAAAGAAGGTGAGATATGACCTGATTCAGTAGTTGTTTGTAATATTAGGTCTTATTAGTATCAATGACATTCTGCGGAAGTGACTTGGCGATAGTGACGATCTGCGTCACGGCCATTGTTTCGATGTGGCGAGAGCCCTAAATCTCCCTAAATCGTTTTTTTTTTTCTCCGAAATAGAATTTGCAAATACTTTGTTTGCTATTACGGGGGCAGTTTTAGCCCAACCTGGTAGTGATGCACTTGAGTGTCGCCATAAGCTTGAAGTAACGCCATCGTTTTGTTTAGATGTCGACACGAAAGACGACCGGAGTTCAGACTCGCGCACTACACCCATCACACCTCAGAAACTTATCGCGCAATTATGTAAGTTTGAACAGTGATTAATAACGCTCGCATATTTCGCTAGCGTAGTCGCGGGCATAACTGCTCCCTCTGAGAAGCCCTTCCCGAAAAGGCACCGATTCGGGCTGATGATGGTTTTGTGACGATGTTGGGGAGTAAGCGCCGTCAGCGTACCAACAAGAACCGCTGCGACACGGCTCCGTCGGAACCCAAAGTGCCTATTCGTGCCGCGAAGCCGAACACTCCTGTGTACAATGTACATCTCCCGCCAAACCACACCAATACGGCGGAGGACATCGTGGAGTACGTGCGTCAGAACACAAAGTACGTGGCGAGAGTGCAGTTGCTCGAGTCGCGCCGCAACGTCAAGTTTAAGGCGTTAGTGGTGCGAATATCAACGTGTTATCTGCACCTCGTCTTGGAAGAAGACTTGGCTGCAGGGGGTGGTATACCGACGCTTCTACGGGCAAGTGCCACATGAACGCATAGTGACAAAGTGCACAAGAGAAGTGTTACTAACATAGTTTCAAGGGTTTAATTACTAAGACAAATTGTATTTTATCATATTTATGTTAGTCAGCAAGTTTGCTGACGACATAGTCCTTTATACCCCCACAGCCTTGGAACTACAGACCATGCTCAGAGAACTGTGCACGGCCAGCTTCAGGGTGGGACTTGTAATGAATCGTTCTAAACCCCAGCTACAGCACTAAGCGTAGGGTCGAGATAGACGGGCAGGAAATACATTATGTCGAAAATTTTAACTACTTGGACCAGTTAGTATCTTTCGAAAATAGGCAAGAAAGAGAAATCGATCACCGAGTCGAAAATTCCTGGAAAAGCTACTGGTCCGTGAAGACGCTAATGAAGGGTGATTTTCCAATCTCCCTGAAGCGCAAACTCACCGAGCATATGCATCCTGCCAGTCCTAACCTACGGTGCTCAGACCTGCTCACTCACCGAGACTCAGAAGTTCCGCCTTGGAGTTTGCCAAAGGGCAGAATCCCAGAACGCAGCATTCTGGGTGTCAAAAGACAAGACAGAATTCGAAACACCACGCTGCATTCCAAAAGAGCTGCTACTGCTAGAGCTGCTAGACTAAAATGGGATTGGGCGGGTCACGTCAGCCGCATGCTCGATGACCGCAGAGCAATAGTCTCCACGCGATGGTTGCCGGAACACGGACGGCGCCGCCGAGGCCGGCCCAGAAAGAGGTGGCGAGACGATTTGGACACGTACCGCGAGGGTTGGCCCGAAGAGCCACGGGAAAAGGGCACATGTAGGGAATTGGGGAGGCCTTTGCCCAGCAGTGGGACAGTACAGGCTAATAAAAAAAAAAAGTTTATATATGTCTATGGGCCAAAGATGTATGAGAATAAATGAATGTTGTTGTTAACCAGGACTTTTTAAAAATAATAACATCAACCGATTATTATTCCGCTGCTGGTTAAAGGCCTCTTCTCCTGAATCAGTAGCAGTTGGTGGGCTCGTGCCTTCTCTGTATGAACAAAAAAAACACGAGCATTGATTTTTTACTTGTCAAGGTTTCCTCTCGATGTTTTCCTTCATCATGTCTGTGTGTGCCCGTGTCCAAGATAAACTTTACATACCTATGCATGCATTGAAAAAAGTCACATTAGTACTTGCCCCGATTTGACCTCGTGCATTCGAGGCCTTAACCATGCTGATTCAATATTTTTGGTGAAAATTCCTAATAATTGTCTAAAAGTAATCCTAAATAATTGGTTGTTCATGTGTTGCAGCGTCATCGAGTTCCATAGCGCAGAGCGCGTGGGGCAGCTCGTACGCGGCCGAGTTCCTGCGCCACGAGTACCCGCACTGACGCTCGCAGCTCGCTATGCTCTGAGCGAACACCCGTATACTGTGGCACCCTACACGAAGGCACATTCGGCTGTCGAGCATTTTGTGTCCGAAAGCTTAAGTTGAACCAGAAAGAAAAGTTACTGAATTATATCGAGAAACGACGTATCGATTTTGCAATGCCAGACTGCTTCAGAGTAGTTGTTACTGTACTGTCAATAAATTGGTCAAATGAAAAATAAAATAAAATCTGAGAAATAATAGTTGAGAGTATTCTTGTGTAAATAATCAGCAGATCACTGTGTTATGAAAATATTATGTCTGATGTTTGACAGCAATATCTTTTTGGAAAACGCCACTATTGTGACAGACGAGGGCCCACGGTACCTATACAGACAGTTTTCATTAGGCTAAATACGAAAGAACCCGTATCAATCGTGTAAATATTATGTACGACTCTCATGTATGTTCAGAGAGCGATCCCTAGTAAAGAGGGTTCATTTTATGCTGACTGATAGAATCTCCACTGATGATGTGTTCTACAAGTAAGATAAATTTATAATTCAGTAGAACAAATTCAAGTTAACCTAATTCTTCCAGTTAACAACTCCTATGTTGCATAGAATATCCAACTGTAAATATGAAGTATAGAGAGTTTAAGAAAGGAAAGTAGGTTAAATAAATATATTTACTTTGACAGATATTGTATAAATCATAATAAAAACATTATTGATATATCCATATTTTTATACTAAACTCGTCACTGGATTAACTTTATTTTAGCAAGGCCGTACTTCGTACGATCAGCTGATTTATTTTATTTCTTTAAGCATTTGTATTATATTTAATGAATATACAGTTAATTATATTCATGATTTTTATTTGGTATTACTACCTGGCCCTAGTGTTCGCAAAAATAGTGATGAAAATGTTGAGAATGTAGATGGATATAAGAGTAGAGGAAGACCAAAGAAAAGAGGGATGGACTCTGTGAAGGATTATATGGCTAGCAAGGAAGTGACTGCTGAGGTGATGAGTAATAGAGAAGTATGGAAGAAGACATGCTGCGCCGACAAATAAATTGGGATAAGGGCAGAAGAATGTTGAGATGACCTAAAACAGCTGGATCGGTGGTAGCCAGAGCACGACGAATAATATCAATGAATAATATTAATGCTAGCGTGCTGCGCTAGCCAACCTGCACTCCAGCTGCAGGAAAGGCCATGGTGTCCGGAGGCAGTGACAGTCGACTGCTCCACCATATTGTCAGCGATTAT
Organism: Noctua janthe; assembly: GCA_910589295.1. Lineage (NCBI taxonomy): Eukaryota > Metazoa > Arthropoda > Insecta > Lepidoptera > Noctuidae > Noctua > Noctua janthe. Next base: position 411,928 of record OU342556.1, on the reverse strand, counting down.
GTCTTGGTGCAGCTGCTGGGGTCGCACCCTACGAAGCGCCATATCATAAGTGCAGCCTATATACCGCCGCGTTCTCCGGATGTTTTGTACACATCACATTTTGATAAGTTGCTAGATATTATCAATGAGACTAGTACTGAAGCATTCTATATAACAGGTGATTACAATTTGTCCGGCATTAACTAGCTGGATCGTAGTGGATGCAACTATGTCCACAACCCACTGATATCTTAGGTAGTTATTTATGCAATGTATATAATATTTCTCAATGTAACACTGAGAAATAATTTAGGGCGTATACTGGATTTGTTTTTGTCTAATGTTGACTGTGAGTCTAAAACATGTAGGTACACCGTTGCTACCGCTTGATGTTTACTACCCGCCATTCGCAGTAGTAGCTTCATTTATTATTATTACGAAATTTATGCCAATGAAACGTCAGTTATGCATGTGACATAATTTTTTTAAAGCTAATAAAATTATGAATTAATTAATAACGAACTTAGCATGTTGCACTGGAATCAATTGCTTTACTACCTTTCTGCTGAACAAACATTTAATACATTTTACGATCAAATTTATAGTATAATTTAAAAGGCCTCAAACCAACAAAAAAGGAAGACGGCGCGCCACGAACATCAAAAGTGATGCCACCTTTTTATCTATAATATCTATCTGTGTGTGTCGAAGGGTTGCCATTTGTTAAAGTTTTTCCCTATAATTTGGGGAATAATATTGTATGGGTAGGATAATATTGTACGAGTAAAATATTATTGAGTATGGTATTGTACCTCAATTGTTATGAAGGACTTCTATTCCGAAACAAAAACGTTTTTTTTTAAACTTGTACTTTCACATTCACAACCTTATTGTTGGTGAGCAGCATGGATTTGTCAAACGACGTTCGACGAATACTAATCTCTACTATTAATACTAATTCTAATGCCAATGCTGTTTACGGACATTTATTCAAAACATGGATGAACAAGTTCAAGTTGACGCTGTGTACACAGATTTTCGGAAGGCTTTTGATAAGGTGGACCACAAACTACTTCTAGGTAAAATTGTATTCAATGGCATCCGTGGTAATTTGTTACGTTGGTTCATGGCTTATATATTTAACAGGTCGCAAAAAATAGTTATTAGTGGTTTCCAATCAAGCTCAATTAGTGTCACCTCCGGGGTGCCCCAGGGCTCAATTATGGATCCCCTATTCTTTACTCTGTTAACAATGACATTAAGAAATGCTTTATTCATTCCCAATTTCTAATGTATGCCGACGACATCAAGATTTATAAGTCGTACAAAAGCACACAAGACTGCCTACTTCTACAGGAGGACCTTGATAGTCTTTCTGGATATTGTTCATCCAACAAACTTCACCTTAGCTTACTTAAGTGTAATGCAATCACTTTTACTAAAAATAAAACTTTATAACATTTGATTATAGTCTACATGGTATTCGTTTGTTTGTTTGTTGGACTCGAAATTGTACTTTAATCTTCAAATTGATAACATTGTTAACCAAGCGTATCGTATGTTTGGTTTTGTCATGCGATCTTATAACGACTTTAAAATACCTACTTTTTTATTTCTACAAAGCTTATACAAAACTTTGGCCCGCTCTCAATTGGAATTCGCCGTACCGATTTGGAATCCCATTTTTGATGTTTATGTAAAAAAAATTGAAATGGTTCAAAAATTTTTTTACGTGTAATGCACTTACTTAATTATGCACTAAGTCAAAATTATCATACACTCTATTATTAAAGCGTTATAATATTTAAAGCTTGGAGTCTTGACGCAGCTTACTGATGGCCATGATGCTGAATGGTCTGTGTAATAAATAACAGATTCGATTGTCCTGATATGACTAATAACCTATGTTACATTGTACCAAGAACTGTGATGCGCAGAGAGGCGCAAGTGCCCCGGCTGTCCAACACTGCAAGGTGTAGACTTACGCAAGCCCACGGGCGCCTCTCCGACGCATCGTAGATGCGTATAACACCCATTTTATCGATTTTGAATTTTTTTTTAAACTTTTCTTTAAAATAGCTATCTAATATCTATTTTCCCTAAATCACATATGAGTACTTAGTTACTTAATTTTCTATAAGTAATATTAATGCACGCATTTACTATTTAAAAAAAATCATTATTTCGCGGATTTTGGTGTGGTTAACGTTTATCTAGTTTTTTTAAACTAGATAAACGTTAACCACACATACCACCACCACAATAATAATAACCACATACTTTTTGTAATGAGAAAATGTTAAATGTTCCAATAAAGTAAAACAAAATAAAATTTAATTGTTTATCCGCAACTAACAATATCGTCACAAATATCTAGCTGTGATGCAGAAGGGTACTCATAGAGTGCATAATGGTTCTTTTGGCGCGTGGCCATAGTTAGAAGTAACGGTGCCATCTTATTTGAACAAATAAGATGGCGCCGATGGTGTTTGTATTGAATAATACAAACACAGACTTTTTCACAAATATACCATCACTTTTTTCCTTTGAAGAAAACTCAAAATAAGGTGTTAATAAACTTAATGGATGTCGTTGTATTCTATGCGTTTGCGCATTTGATTTTTTCCCAGTCTTATATGAAATAATTCTCCAAAGAATGCAATCCATTGGTGTCTAGAGGCAAATTAAAACTAGGTTTACATCATGAATATTATGATCGTTCATTAATTTTATTTCCACAACTAGCAAATAACAATCAGACGGTATCAACAAGAGCGAAAGCGTACACAAAATAATTAAAATATTTGTCTTTGACATCACAAAAAATTGCAGAATAAACTATTTGACAGATTGACAGCTGGTGAGCTGGCTGGCTGATCCAAGGAACTTACATACTAACTGCAATGAGTACGAACAAAATTTTGATATAAAACAACCGTTTGAAAATGAACTTTATTTCAAACGAATAGAGTACTTATTACTTTAATTAATTCAAAGGGGGAAGAATACTTCAGAGCGAGAACGCGATCAAGAGTGGATTGAGTCCTTGTCTAACAATTGCCAATACACAAAAAATTAAAAAAAAATTTTTTTTTAGTAATTTATTTGGAAATCACTTTGATAGCTAAACTAGCACATTAATCGTATTTTATTTAATATTCAAATGATAAATATTAAAATAATAATTTCTTGCGAAATACAGTAAGCTTAAATAAATTAAATTATTTATGAATTATGTTATTTCTGAATGGCAACATAGATGACACTCATAAAAACAAATGATACGGCCGATACAATTTCGCACTGAAGTCATATTTTTGCGTTATCAAGTTCTTTTTACATTACTTAAGTGAAATCTTCCTCTTTAAATGTCGTGAAACCGAGTTGTGTGAAGGGGTGTAACAGTGAAGGGTTTGCTGGATGTGGAATTTCTTTTTTCAGTTAAGTTCGTATAACTTTGTTTACAAATTACGACTAGGGTGACAATGTTCTAGATATGTAAACGGGGATCAAGAACATATTCTAAAGAATACGCCTTTTCTATTATCTATATCAGTATTTATAGTCTTGTGAAAATGCGTACAAAATACATCATTTATAATGCAGTAGCAAAACTTAATCGATTACTCCATTTTAATAATAACAAAAATAACTTCTTGAAAATAAACGAATTCTATCTTTACATATTTAAATACTGTTTATTGTTTGTGTATTAATATATTTTAATACTGTTTTGTTTCCATGCATACTCCCTAACAAGGAGAATCTTCAGCAACGGGCTTGAGGTTGTCCATTTAAAGAAGAAGTATTCAACCTATTGCCTAGTTTGCAACTGTCTTCCATCATCAGCATCTTCGCACTTAAATTTAAGATTACTGACTCATACTAAAACCAACAATAACATAAAACCATAAGTTTTATAATGTCTAGTGTGATAAATAAATTTATCAAATACTACATAATAAGTTGTTTGAAAATGCTACATGCTCATGCTTCATCTATGTGAATGTTGCAGCCCTGTACGCTTTAAAATCTCTTTACAAATGAAAGGATGTAACCTAAGTGTCACGTATTCTTCACTTCATAGACCTATCCCATTACAGAGTTTTACAGTATGCGTAGGCTTCGGCTTCGCCCTGTTTTTGATTATAAAAGAATAACTGTCCCAAAAGTAAGTACAAATATATAGGATACCCTATTAGAAAGGGATGAAATCCACTCTTTAATTTTCTCGCTCGGAACGGCATTCCGCTGCACGTCCTCATTCCAGTTAGTATATAAGTTCCTCGGGCTGATCAGATGATCGAGAAGTTGCCAAGAAGACAGAATTTTCAAAATTAGTGTGAACATTTTAGAAATTGAATAAATATACCTGCAGGTTTACTATTAAGATTAGGAATGGCTGCAAAATACGGCGATGATGATATACAAATCCGTACTGCAAAGAGAGACGACATGTTTGCAGTGTCTGAAATGATTCAGGTCCCTTCCTTTTTATAAGCACATTTTTAAATAAAAACATTAATTATTAATAACCGTTAATACATTGTTTAACAGGAGCTTGCTGATTTCGAGAAAATGCCTAAAGGCCCACAAATGTCGGTTGAAGGTAGGTATGCTCTAAAATGTGCTGATCATCATCAAGTACAACAAGGTTAGCTGTCATAAAACTGACTGATTCTTGTCCATGATATTTCAGAGTTACAACGCGATGGTTTTGAGAAGCAGCCTCCTTTATTCCTGTGTAAGGTGGCCGAAGTGAAGAAGCCCAGCACCCACCCAGTGGTGGGCTATGCGCTGTACTTCCCTACGTATTCCACCTGGGAGGGCAGCTCCATGATGCTGGAGGACCTGTATGTGCGCAACAGCCAGAGAAGCATGGGAGTCGGCAAGAGACTGTTCAAAGCTGTTGCTAAGGTAAATTCAGTAGTAGCTCTTATGTTGTTCACAATGTTCACAGTATTGTATTTAATACAATACTTCATTGATTAAAAAATGACATTTAACTTTCCAGGAAGCTTCCTCCGCTGGTTGCAGCCGCCTTGACTTTCATGTGCTAGACTGGAACCCAGCACGCACCTTCTATGAGAACAAAGGTGCGGTGAACCTAACTAACAAAGAGCAGTGGTATTACTACAGGCTCGGCGGAGATGCGCTAAAGAAGCTCTCCTTGGAGAATGACGAGTGATGGGGTGGGGACAGAAACACAGTGCTGTGCGCTCACTTATATATATTTCATAATATTATAATATACAATAGACTTCACTTTGTACATATTTCTAGTTTATATTTAGTTAAAAACTTGAGACTTGTTACAGAAAAATATATACGTAAGTTTTATTTATATGTTGCCACAATGGTTCAATTTTATTTAAGTTTTGTCATGTTTCGATAATAAGCCTGAAGTTTTTCTGTATGCCATACATTCTGTGATAAAATTTGTGCTGGGCCATATGAAATAAACTGATTTAATAGTAATTTTAATATTTGTAACTAGTAAGTACAAGATATAATAAATGCCATTTATTGGAACTAGTTTAATAACAATAACTCACATTGTGTAGAGCATGCAATGCTGGTTGCATGCCCATTTTGTGTGTTATTTACACACACAAAATACACAATCACAAAATACTTTGTAGCACATTGTGTGTTCATGCTCATGTTGCTGTTACTATCAAATCTAGTAGGTGTATGTTCTAGCTTGCACAGCAAATTGAACACAATGTATGAAGGCATCAAGTTACTTGAAACAATTGAAACACTTTGTTTAACACACTTAAAATAAATTTGTATAGAAAAGAAATAGTAGGGACTTTTGTCCTGACTATTTCCTTTCTCTACAAGCCGAAGTAAGGTTACATCTAGTTATAGCCGGCTAAACCTAGGTTCGGCCGGTAACTGTTGTGTATCCTTTTTGTTACTAGGACACACCAACCAAATGGATTAGGTTAGGTTAGAACTGTGACCAAACGCGCGCGAGCTGAGCGAGCACAGCGAGCGGTGGCAGCGGTCGGCGAGCGCTACATCCAAATTGGTTGTATGTTTTAACCGGCTACACCTAGTTGTACCCGGCTAAAACTAGGTGTAGCCGCACTCCGGCTATTAGTCGTAACATACAAGGTGTAAACAGATCCTTCACATAGCCATCAACCAAGCATTCTGTACATCAAACTAAGTAATATTATTGCTGGGATTGGCCCATTTTTAATTTTTTGGGTCGAGGACACGGTGGAGCACACCGTGGAGGTCTGCCCCGCTTGAGCACCGCCGTGTCCTCGTAGCGGCGATTGGCGGCGGCGATCTCTCGCGTCCGGCCTTGGTTCATGCCATGGTTCGGAGCAAGAGGGAATGGGAAGCCGTCACATCCTTCTGCGAAGCAGTCATGCTAGTGAAGGAGGTGGCGGGACGTGAGAGGGAAAGAACCTCACGTCCCAGCCGCCGCGGGAGACGCCCTGGGCGGCGGGGGTCGCGTGGTGGCTTCCGGCCACCGTAGGCGCGGGCCTGTGGACGGTGAGTTATGGGCTAGCTCGCAGTCCGGCCGTCTTATGACGACAGGCCGTGTCGACGGCGCGTTCGTGTTCCACGCGCGCCTCAAAGAGATCTCAGCAACCACGTAGGGGTTCGCATGGGCCGATGCCTACCAGGGCTGCGGGACTGTTCGAAAGAGATACCGTGGCCTTGGAATACAAAGGGCAAAAGAAGGAACATGGATGGGTTTTAGTCAGTTCAAGTCTGACACTCCCTTCCGCTCCGCCCAGAGTGGGTGGGGTCTTTTGATTATTTCCCATCCGAAAAAAAAGGACTCGATGGAAAGCACTCAAAGCATTGTGGTGCAAAGTAAAAATCTTACAATGAAAACATGTATTTAAAAAAAAACTTGTGAAATAATTGGAACTTTGGCCCCCAATATCTCCGTAACTAGAAGGTTCTCAGGTATGGTCTAGAATAAAAGAAAATACCGTAAAGACGGGGAGAACAAGTGCCTAGCAGATATGTTAAGGGTCTATTTACACCCTTTATATGTATACATATACTATTCATAGAATTGGTATAAGAACAAAAGGTCGACATTTCTGTACTGTTATAGAATATGACTTTTTTCGATACACATACGAGGGCGGGTCAATAAGTCCGTGACTTTTTGAATTTCTGACCTCTTTACTGAAACAGCAACACTGCTCCTGTCAACAGGCATCTGTCAGTTGACTCCTGTCAAAATTTAAACTTGCTGCGTCAGTTAGTTTGTGTTTGACAGCTATTTTTATCAGACTACTCACTAATTTGAGGAGAAAATGGAAAAAAGTGAATTTCGTGTGCTTATTAAGCATTATTTCTTGCGAAAAAAAACCATTACCGAGACCAAGGCTAAGCTTGATAAATACTATGGGGACTCTGCACCATCGATTTCAATGGTAAAAAAGTGGTTTACTGAATTTCGTTGTGGCCGTACAAGCACTGAAGATGCCGAACGTCCTGGACGCCCAGTTGAGGTCTCTACACCCGAAACAATCGAAAAAATTCACGATATGGTGTTGACCGACCGAAGATTGAAAGTGCGAGAGATTGTGGAAGCCGTAGGGATCTCGCATGGCTCAGTGGTTTCAATTTTGAATGATCACTTGGGCATGAGAAAGCTTTCCGCAAGATGGGTGCCGCGTTTGCTCACAGTCGACCACAAACGCAATCGTGTAACAACTTCACAGGAAGCTTTGGCGTTGTTTAATCGCAATATGGAGGAGTTTTTGCGCCGTTTTGTAACCGTGGACGAAACATGGATCCATCACAACACACCAGAAACCAAACAACAGTCAAAACAGTGGGTTTCTAAGGGTGAATCGGCGCCAAAGAAGGCCAAGGTGGGTTTGTCAGCCAATAAAGTTATGGCGACTGTTTTTTGGGATGCACGCGGGATAATCCACATTGACTACCTTCAAAAGGGAAGAACAATCAATGGGGAATATTATGCCAACTTATTGGACCGATTCAATGACGATTTGAAAAAAAACCGACCTCATTTGGCCAAGAAAAAAGTTCTTTTCCACCAAGACAATGCAAGGGTGCACACATGTGCAGTTGCCATGGCAAAAATCCATGAATTGGGCTATGAATTGCTCCCTCATCCGCCCTATTCTCCAGATTTGGCTCCGAGCGACTACTTCTTGTTCCCAAACCTGAAGAAATGGCTTGGTGGAAAAAGATTTGACTCCAATGATGAAGTCATCTCGCAAACAAAGGCCTATTTAGAGGACCTCGACAAATCATTTTTTTTTGAAAGGGATAAAAAAATTGGAGAAGCGTTGGACAAAGTGTATAGAGCTCAAGGGAGACTACGTTGAAAAATAAAATTATTTTTTATCAAAAAATCTGTGTTTTATTCCAAAAGTCACGGACTTATTGACCCGCCCTCGTACTATCGGATTCGTTCTACTCTACTCCCTCACTGCATCATTAATAAATACTAAAAGTCAATTAATGATGTTTGTATTTTTGCTACACATTGTTAGTTAAAATGATGCTTGTAATAATATTTTTCATATTTATGTGGCATAGTACCTAATGTGAATACTGTTTAACTTAGTTGAATAATTACATTATATATCTACGTGGGTTTATCTACATAGTAGGATAGCTTGTAGAAGAAGATCACTCTCAGACAAGCGAGGTGCAGCGACAAACACCTCGACTCCACACAGATGTGGACAGACGCGGTCCCGCGCTGACTGGACGGTTCGCCGGTCTGAAAGCTATCTTGTCAATATTGTCATTTATCATCAAATTCCATACTAAACTCTTAAAACGTTTCTAACAGATAATCATTAGACTAGTTTTTTTGAGATTATAATTGTCACGGAACGTTAAAATATTTAAATAGTTAATACTTGCGTTACCATTGTGTCAGTCATTATGGCAAGGTGACCTCAGAGCGACTAGGTAAAGCCTACGATGCATCGCTAACTCCATCACAATAATACAACACTAATCCTAAAATGTTAAAACTAAATACCTATATACATTCGAGTGATCGGAACACAATATTACAATCTACACATTTTGTCGATTTATCAGTTAACTAATGGAAGCTGGAATAGCTATTAGTATCGTTAATACGAATAGACTCGGAGCTGGCGCGTTTGCGTTGCGTTCTTCGATAAGTTGTCGCAAATCGTAAACTCCCACGCTCTTGACTCACGGTGAGTTGTAAGGAACTGCACTTGAGGTTCTTTATCATCACATTCGCGAGACGAACGGTTTTTTCGTGAGTTCACTGCTCAGTCCATTGTCTGTGCACTGTGACGCGGCCTGGGCCCGCCGGCGCGAGGGCCGCGTGCGGGCGCTGCTACGTGGACGCCATGAGCTTGGCGTGCGCCGTCACGTTGCGCTGGTGCAGGAAGCCGCTGCCTTCCTCCTCCTCGCCGTTGCCCAGTCCGTACTGGAAAGGAGAAAAAGATGCATTATTACCACCGAGAAGTCGGAAAAATTACAACTGTCAAAGTTCATGCAAGTAATTTGATTCCTCTGAATTAGGTACTTGGTAGGTATACTGCACCAGAGGGTCTATGGAGTTTCTTGCCCATTCTTCTCCATAGAGATCTACGCTTTGGAATGGGCAACTGCAGTACTTTCCCAAGTTATTATGCCTTGTGGGACTGTAGCTTCGCTCTCTTTGTTAATCTGACATTCAAAAGTGCCTGTAATGGTTTAAGTGAAATAAATTGGTACTTTGAGTATGGAGTAAGTGTATTGCATAGGTATATTGATCTACTATAAAATGACTAGAGCATTTCGTAGACATAAGCCAGAGCCACTACCTAATAAATAAGTTGACTTCTGTTTTTACCCGACTGCGAAACCGGGAGAAGGGTTATGTGTTTGACCTGTATGTATGTGTGTATGTATGTCCGTTCCTTTGTTCCCTCGTAACTCTTAAACGGATGAAGGGATTTGGATACATTATTCCTCGTTAGATTCGTCTTGATGGTGCGAGTGTCACTGAGTACATTAAATTAAAAAAAAAAACATAGAAAAGTGGCGTATTTGGGGTGCCATATTGAGGAGTTCGATTTTTTTTTCTTCCAATACCATCGAATGGGGTGTTGAAATGAGGGGTTTAAAAAGTGTGTAACGTTGTACGTGGTTGCTAACACATTTGAATCGTACCATCGAAAAATAAAATAACCGTTACAAGTGATTCCAAAAATATATAAGTACAACCTATATGTTTACTTACAAATGAGTCGAAGAGACAAACCGTTTCAAAATAGTAAAAAATTGTATACATATAATAAAAAAGGCAAATCATCTGTGAAATCTTTCACGTTACTTAACTAAAAAACTGCAAATAAATGATTTAGTTCCAATTTCTAATGTTGACAATGAGCTACTGCGTAACAGTCTACAAGTGCGTAGCGCCGCCTACAAGTGCGTAGCACTGCCTACGAGTGCGTAGCACAACTTACGAGTGCGTAGTACTGCCTACAAGTGCGTAGCACTAGAACTACGAATACGTAGAAGTAGAACCTACGAAATTATTACGAGTAAAATAGGTACAGTCACAGGTTAATAAACCAGTAAAAGTCGAAAGAACAGTCATTGGGGACATTTTTCCATTGGCTGCCACTAAGCAATGGCTTGGGCTGCCAATATTGCACTTATGTACAACTTTTTTATTAAGGACTAACGGCCCGTCTCTGCTTCGCACGGGTGGTCATTTATGATAGCCTATGTTACTCAGGGATAATTTACCATTCTAATGGTGAAAGAATTTTTGAAATCGGTCCAGTAGTTTTTGAGTTTATTCGTTACAAACACACAAATCTTATACCTTTATAATATTATAGTGTAGACAAATACCTACTTGAAGTCTGTAGTCACTAGTCACGGTGGGCCGGTGAGCGGTTGGTACTAACCTGTAGTGCGTGCAGATAGTGTTGCTGCGAGTGGTAGTGCGGCGCGGAGTGCGGCGGGTACGAGTCGTAGCCTGCCGCGTTGCTGGGCTCGCTCTTGATGTTGAACAGCGACGGGTTGGACAGGAAGGGCGTGGCGGGCAGGCCCAGCGGATACTGCGCGTGCGCGTGGTGCCCACCCTGCGCGTGCGCGTGCTGCGCCGGCGGCGCGTGCCCCAGCGCGTGCGCGTGTCCATGGCCGTGGCCGTGCGGCGACGTGTCCGGCGTCACGTGCGTGTCGCGGCTCTTCGCGCCGTGACTAGACATCGACTGCGTCAGCGGCAGTGGCACCTCGGGGAGACTCTGTTTGCTGTCTGTAATAACGAGTGTTTTTATTAAATTGTGTGCTGTTATTGTTTCGTTCCTATTTAGTTTGAAGTAGTAGGTATTATTCCCTATAAGACTGGGAAAACCAAAGAAACGATGAATTGACTGGGTGATTGTGTCAGAAATGGTTACGGGTTGATTCACGGTATGACTACTAATAGCTCAGAAGTATGGAAGAAGGCATGCTGCGCTGACCTCTAATACATTGAGATAAGGGTAGGGAATTATGATAATACATTATTGTAAACTAACTTTTGCCCGCGGTTTCACTCGCGTTAATTTAGAATTTGACAATCATTTCGGGTTGAACTCTGCTTGTAATAATATAATTCAATCATGACTTGAAAGACACGTGGCGCCATCTATTATCATGAGAACGTTATTGTTGTTTTCCTCGGGAACAATTCTTATTTTCGGGATGAAATGTACCCTATGTCCGTTTCTGTACACCTGACAACGTATATGCAAAATTTCAGGATGCTCGGTTCAGTGGTTTATGCGTGAAAAGGTAACAAACAAACAAATAAACTTACTTTCGCATTTATAATATTAGTAAGTAATAAGTATAGTAAGTATGGGAGTATGGATTGAAGTAATGCGTTTGATCTTTACCGTCCATCCCTGGAGAGCTGAGGTCATCTTTCTTGTTGGCGTCTTGTGGCGGCTTCGTTCCGTTGCCAGACTTCTTTGGCTTACGTTTCCGCGTCTGGATGCCGTCCTTCCTCATTGCTAGAGGCCTGGTAAAATTTAATAATGGATTATAGTACGCCATTTCTCATAATTGATGATAGCTACCATACTTAACTACTTAGGTTGGTATGGTAACAAAATAAGGATAAAAAATAAATATAGTAAAAAAAAAGGACTAAAAACTAGGATATTGTTTTTTTATCGCGAGTTGAAGAGTTTTGGGTTTTTCTGGTTTTTATTTTGTTTAGTTCGTCAAATCGTAGTAGTTAACACAATCGATGAAGAAGTTGAAACCAATAGAAACATCAGACGAACGTGTCGATTCTATCTAATATGCAATCTATATTCATATCTTTATTTTCATTCCATAATTCATTCCATAATGTATGAAGATCTTACAATGGGCTTAAAGCTAAGGAACAATTACGGACCCTGTAGGACACAGCAAAAAGTATAAAAATTTATGTGAGCTTAATATTAATTAACTAAATTTTAACATTAATTTTATTGAGATCTGTTATAAACTTTTAACATAATAATTATTTGGTAAGATTACATTTAAACATATTTTATATATATTTATCTATGTATGTAAGAGTGTGAATTCTAAACGATGAACAATGTATGGTGTCTGTTTGTTTTAAATATATTTGTCATGTATGTATTCGTTTATTGTGTAGTATGCTTTTTTAATTAATAATTGTTTGAGTTTATTCATAAAAGTTGTATCGCTAGTTTCATTTTTTATTGCATCTGGTAGTTTATTAAATATTTTTATGGTAATGACGTAGGGACGTTTTTTTTTCTACAATCATGCAAGGTATTTAGGGCCGCTCGCTGGGCTTCACTGAGTTGTTAATCCGCTGGAAGCGCAAGACCAGTCGCAGTGGAGCTACTTAAAAGAGGTCTACGTCTAGGGGACGTCCGCCGTTCGACGAATGATAAAGTCGTATGACATGTTACAGCTGCAGTACGTACCGGTTGATGCCGTGCAGCTTGTAGTAGAGGCCGCACGCGTTGCAGACGGGCTCGCCGTCGTTATTGCGCCGCCACAGCGTGGTGTTGCGCGAGCCGCAGTTGGTGCAGCACTGCCCGTGGCGTCGCGCTGCCGACTGCGGGGAACAAGGGGTTATGTGGTGCTCGAGTGTCGCCGGCTTGTGTCGGCAGCACTCGTGCAACTATTACCGTAACCATCACCAAGGAGGTGGGCCCTAGCTAGTATGCTAGCTACAACTGTCTCAGGACTAGGTCTCTTTATCTCGGGAAACCGCATCGGTGTTCATGAGCTCATTTTACCCGATATTGATGAGATACTTACTCAATTTAATACCAACATAGCTATTCTCTCTTATCTGTATCCAAGGAACTCTCTTAAGGCTTGTTTTCAAATAAAGCGGGACCAGCGAAGCGGTTAGGAGACGTGTAAGATGCGACCAATCACAGTGATTCGATTATCACACGTCGCCTCTCCGCTCTGGTCGTCTTCGCTTCGGTGGAAATCGAGCGTAAGAAGGTTGTTGAAATTGTGAATCGTGGCTGGATGGACATGGAGACGAGACAGCATCGGTACGAGCAGAGCCAGGCATATTAGTTAAAGTAGGTAGGTAAGTACCTGTCAAGGTGATGCTACTCGAAGACCTTGCTAGTTTAATTTCCCAAACATGTGACTGTCGAACGTGCAACTAATTTATGACCCTCATTAGTTTAGATAGTCTGAATGTAAGTAGTGTGGAACCTAAATTGCTACTGATAACTAAAAGAAACTGTTTTGCTGTTGATTTTTTTTATTTTAAATACACTGAGTAAATATACTAGTATCAATAGTACGACTCAAGTCCCGAACGTCGTAGAATTGAAAATGTGCTACACGTTACCTATAGGTAGATACTAGGTAGGATTGTAGATAATAAAACATGCTAAAAACAAAACTAGTGAAGAAGTAAAAGAAGCGTGCTTAAAACTAAATTATTAAGGAGAGCACCAAAACCAAGGAACAGAACAAACAAAACCCAAGCACCTCTCATGCACATCATCGTTACAGAATCCACCACCAGTTAAGTCAGAGCGCTACAGGAGACAAGAGACAGTTCCCGTCCAGTGAGCCACCGCGCCCTGCGCCGGTGTCCAGTGATGCACTGTGATACCGCGCACCGCCATCTTGTACCGCATCACATACAATTACGCGCATGCGCTATGAGTTGCATTGTCCGAGGAGTGCGTGCGCGCAGGCGGGGCTGCCGCTCATTGGACGAGAGCTGTCCTATCTGTGCGCGTAGTTAGACGTGCCGAGATAACTAGCCGACGTTCTTGTTGCCGATCGATAAAGTCCAATATGCGCGTCGCGCGGCGTCGTTAACAGCGAGGCGCGGCTCTTGCGCGCGCTAACTGCCACCTATCTACTCATTGCCACGACGTCTCGTTACCGCGTGACGTCACCGTGTAACACCGGCTGTGCCCGCGCAACGGTGCTCGCTAACATGCAATTACCGATCGATTAGTTATCTCAGTGCGATACGTATATCTAATTCCATCGTTATTAATGGAAGGTTGCGGTGATCGATTCGGGAGGTGATATTACTGGGGAGGTACAATTTGTAACGGTGCAAGCGGAGTGCTACGGTGCGGCGCACTCGAAGTAGGGAGCGGTAGCGTGTAGTTCCCTAACACTCGCCAAAGCCCGAAAAGTAAGGATATCTACAGGAACCGTGCGACGTCGCGGGGGCGACGCGGGGCGGTAGGAAGCATGCACTAGTCTACACGCCACCGACTCACCTTCTTCATGCCCCTGGCCATGCCCTCCACACTCATCCATCTCTGCACGGTGCCCTCCTTATAGAAGCGGGTGAGTAGGTCTGCGTCGGCACCTGTTCGCAAACAGAGCGCGTTACTATCGGTCGAGGGACACTCACCAGCCGCTTGCTCGGCTTCACGAGCGGGCGGTTGACGCCGTTGATCTTGTGGTAGAGGCCGCACGCGTTGCACAGGTAGTGTCCCGTGGCGTCACGGCGCCACAGCGGCGTGTTGTTGGCGCCGCAGTTCACGCATTCGCGCCCCTCCTCGTACATCTCCAGCACGCCATCTGTTCGCACGCTCGAGTCAGTGGGGCATAGCTACTGCCTGCTCGGACGCAGGACGACGCCTAAATACACCTTAATACTAATAAAGCTTGAGAGCAGACACAACAAAAGCAGAGTTAGGCCCGGAACTCCACCAAAGCCAAGACGAGCGGAGCGAAGAGGAAATGTGCAAGATTGGTCCAATCACAAGAGAGACTAGAGACGCGATGTTGATTTCGATCAATGTGATAGGTCGGTTCTCGCACATCTCTTCTCCGCTCCATTCGTCTCCGCTTTGGTGGAGTCCGGGCTGTAGCCGAACAAGGATGTGATGGTTGGAGCTGCGAATGATGATGGAAGCTGTAAAATTATTATTATCCCAGGGCTTACAGGAAAAGACAATGATAGCCGTTTTATCAGCCACTATCATTTCCCATAGCCGGGGTCAGACACAGTGGGACACGCCCGGCCATAGCGGGCGCTGCCGTGTCAACAATGTTAGCACCGCTTCCGAGAACATGGAACAATAATAGTAGCGATAGGGAGCCGCCACACACGGACATGGCACGCAGCGCAGCTTAGGCACTGGCGGTCGTTGTAAACAGTTATAGGTATCTTGATTGGATCTTTAATTATTCGTGGGTGCTCCAAATCTACCTTAAACTTAAAGCATTGAAAATAAATCCATGTTGGTCTAAAAACCGTATTTCCCTAAAGAACTTTATACTAGTAGCTTATACACATCACAACTATCAATGTATCTCTCCTATCGAGTCCCTGCTAGTCCCTGCGGTCACTCCGGCGCACGTTGTTAATCCCCGAGTAGGTACCTACAGTTGTTAGTTGGACCTGCGCGCCGCAAATATCGGCGTTATCACTATCCGGTGATAGCGGGCCTCGATCTCTGTGCTAACCCCGATACATTCGCTTACAGCACTAATTGAAGGCACCTAATTGCCCGAAAAACTAGCAAAGCATTTTATTTATTTGAATCCAATTCAATTTAATTGTTCCGGTGCGGATGTCGAGCTGGTTCGGACATGAAATATGACAATATCAGAAACATTCCAAGAAAATATGGTTGGTACTTAATTTGTCTACTATATATTAACATATTCTTTACATAGTATTAAATAAAGTCGCTCCCGCTGTCTGTACGCTTAGATCTTTTAAACAACGCAACGAATTTTAATGCAGTTTTCAGCAATAGATAGAGTGATTCAAGAGGAAGGTTTATGTGTATCTACATTGCACCCGTGCGAAGCCGGGGCGGGTCGCTAGTCAAAGAATAAAAGAATGCGAAGTCACATTGTTAGTACCAGGTATAATAATTAATATTGATTTAGTCACTTATTCTTGTAACTTCTTACTCAACGGTTTGTACAGTTGTAGTAATTTTAGTTAACTAATAGTAATATGTGCCTATCCATAGATAAGTCCATTGTGTGACGCTTGCGCAAGGCAGATAGGTAAGTAAGTATAATTTAAGTAACCATATTATAAACATATAAGAAACTACCTACCATTAAAATCCTTGCTGGACTATCGAACAATAAATAATAACCATTGGTTGCGGTTTATTACGATAAAATTATGAGGATAATAGGAACATAGGCACCTATCTGAACTCAAGTTTCCTTTGGATAACGCGCGGTTGAAAAATATTAATACTTAAGCTGATGGCGGTTAGTGAATTATCCTTATATGTGTTTTGGGTGATATAACTGGATATGATATATGATATACTGAAAATAAAACATCCAGGAAAAACATCAATTGTAATAAAACTATTTCCCGTATCTGAATTAGATTACTTAGGTAGCATGTGATCTACACGTGCGTCATCAAGGTTCGTACAAGAGGTACCTATATAGAGTACGTGATAAAAGATTGTAGTGCGCGACTCATTTTGGAAACAAAACTTCAACTTCAGGCTCAATGAGGTGCAGTTGCAAGCAAGCCTTATTTAAAAATATTTTTCATACGCACAACATTTGGAAATTCAGTGGCTGTGGATGACTTCTTATTAAATAAGAAAGACAAAGCCTAATAATTAAATGCTAAATATTACCAAAGGAATAGTCAATCAATTGAGGAAAATGGGAAGGCAATGTGAACATACAAACACAAAAATGGTTTTTTAACTTTGAGATAGAAACAGTTAATTGTTTTAGAGGGTAGGTATATACAGGATGTCAGGGAGAGCCCTCCACAAACTGACAGGGTGCATTCAGCTCCTTATTTTGAATCATATTCCACGGAATTTTCATCCGGTTTTTTTTTATTTTAATCACTTGCTATTCCTTTATTTCAATGTAAAATTACATTATATGAACGCAGGCACTCCATTTATGTAAATAATACGGCTAAAATCAAAAATCCAACAATGGATGTTGAAATACTCTAACGAATGACGCGTGAAATCAGCTGTTCACTACAGTGCCACTGCCTAGCTACAGTGTTCATCGAACTCGTCCAAACTGCCGTTCGCTACGTGCGTTTTGCCACGGTAACGATACATTGCGTATGAGGAAATAAAACAAATCAAATTTATTGGATTCCCATAACATTCCTGAAATAATTTCTTTTACCGGACATCTTAGTATGATATACTGAATTCCAGTAGCGAAGGGTCAATTTTTGTAAGAGGTAAGCCGGAGTACATATCTTTAATGTGATTATATTATTTGTCTGTAGAATACTGATTGTGCTATTTTTCAAAGGGAAGCCGGTAAGAATCGAGTTCTAAGGAACCTTCGCCACTGCTGAATTCACCCCATTAGTTTGTGGAGGGCTGTCCCTTACACCCTGTATGTATAGAACCAACTACGTTTGGTTGAGTTTTTCAGTTAAAACCAGATGGAGTATCTTACTTGAAGTAAGATTGGAGTGGGATTGGTTTGGATGGATGGACGATAGTTACTCAATCACGCCAGAACTGCTGAACGGATCTGGATGAAATTTGGCACAGAGGTAGGTTATAGTTAGTTTTTAGCCAATTCCCGAACTCCACGCGGGCGAAGCCGCAGGCATAATCTAGTCTGCTATATCTGTCACAAATTCGGATACAATTCAGTGTAGTTTCAGACAAGGATTAGGCTGTGACTAACAAAAAAATTGCTAAAGTAGAAACGCTTAAAACTGCAATCACCAAAAGAACACTAGAAGGAAGAGTTTAAGAATTCTGGTCCGATTCAATTATTTAGATTGCCATCGACACTCATCGAATTAGAAGAGCACCCGGAAAAGTCAAGGTTCGTAAAGCCAACACACTACACTACATGCCGGCTGTGGGACAGAATTGTAACGTGTCATGAATAAAGCTCGCGAAGTTGTGAATCAGTTCACTATCGCTCCTCTGACGTCAATCGCTGTGTTATTGTCTTCTGCGATGAACAATACTGATCGCAGCCGCTAAATATACTCTTTGCAATCATCTTTACCTACTTTTATTAGGCTACGAGAAAAAATAATGTTTCCTAATGGTTTTCACGCAGTTAACGTATCTCTCGTATCTCTTGAAATGCAAAGTTGAACAAACGGATACTTTAAAAATAATGAGTGTCCACAAGTCCTACAATTAGAGGAAGAGTAATAGCTCTTGAGTATTTGTATGTACGGTAAGCTAGACCGATGTATGTATAATCTAAATGTTACAATTTCCTCAAAGCTTGAGTGGCTTTGTTGAATTCTATTTCCCTATAATTATAACTATTCTAGAGGATGGGATGACTCCGGGTCAAAACCAAAATACACTTTATTAAAATACAATTAATCAAATTGTATTGTTCGACCGTCGAGGTTATACATCTAGTAACTAGTGAGAGCATCGTTTGGAAAATATAATGAATTAATCACAAGATTGCACGGCGAGGATGTGACACTGCGCCACATTAGATATCACTGACACATGAAGTGATTACTGTAGTTATTCTAAATCGTAGCGACTTGCGTTGGTCCAGAACTTGAGACGTTTGTCTTTTATCAATAGCCTCCGCCCACTGATTCAAAGAATGCAACTGTCTTAAAGTTAATTTCGTTACGATTTAACTTAACGTGTGTTTCAGAAATGGTAAGTTACTTATCTATGAAATAACAATAACAAATGGCGGGTAAGTATCTGAGTATAACATGAACACTCATCAAGAAGTGATTATTATATATAATGTACTTAGATACATTTTTGTAAAGTTAACTTAAAGAACTAAATATACACAATGTGGAATAAAAACATTTAGTGAATAACTGGAGTTTAAGTAAGATAAATTTACTCAATGGATATTAATGAAGAAGCAAGGAAAACATGGATGGAACTGGTTGTAACATACTTAAATGGTTTACCAAGAAGTAGGTAAGGGTTAATAATATGGTAAAAGGTATGAAGACATGTAAAAGTGTGCCGTCAATAAAAGCAATGTAGACAGTATCCGTCAGCCTGAGAAGAGAACCTGTGGAAAAAGTAGTCTCTGCGTATGTATCCAAAGTTGATGGGATCGATATTGATTTTCCATTGGGGAACGACTTTTTCCACAGATTTATTTCTCTAATTTTCCTTTTAAGGTGTTGAGGAGTAAAATGTAATTACCGTAAGCAGTAGGCCTCTGCAGGGCATCGTAGGGCGCGCACCAGGAGCCCATCACCATGTTCTGCGAGTACAGCCCCCCCGCCACGCCGCCCACGCCGCTCACCCCGCCGCCGCCCGCTGCACAACACAACACACACACGTTACACAACATGATAACAAACTACTTTCAGTACACAACACAAGGAAAAAGGAAAACTTACACATAATAATTAGAAAGCATAGTTAAAACGTATGAACCTGGATGTTTGAGGGACGCATACCGCTATTCAAGATAGAGGAGATTAGGCACTGTCTTGGTGACAAGAAGCAGCTCGTCGTGAACAGCTAGTCATCAACGAGATTCCGATGAGATCATTAACTTTGTAGTTTTCGTTGAAATTAAAAGAACAAGCAGTGGAAGATAAAAAAACAATGTCAACAAAACATTAAACAATCATGTGAATTTTTGCATTCATGTACTCTACTTAGAAATAACTGTTGTTTGGTCGTCTCAAGTTATCTCAAGTTATTGACAAAAAGTTTGCAGGTACTGACCACCAGTTATTAGTAAAACAGTTTTTTTTAAAGAAATGCAGTTACTATTGGATATAACGGACCTGCAAGCAGCGCCATGTTTTGCAACCAATTCGCGGGTAGGTGCATCGCGTCCATTGTCGATCGATCAGATCCGTGTCGTCGCTCAAAGATAGCACTTAATTACTAAGTAATTAGCGATGGGTATAGTTTCATGTGTCGCGACCCTCGCGGTCAGAGGTCACGCTAGGACTGACCGTGCGTGGCGGCGCGCGCGCTGTCCTGCCCGCTGCCCGGCGCGGGCGCACGCGCTTATCGCCGCTGATTCACGACAGCCTTCTGCTGTTACGGCGGCACCGCAATTCACAAACTTTGAGCCACAATTTTCATAACAAACGTACCTACCTATGTAGACCACGGATGGGTTTTAGCAGGTTTTTGCGGTACAGTGGGATAAAATAAAATAATTTTAGTTTACAGCCAGGAGTGTACAAATTTAGTGATACTGAGGTACAGGTAATTAATTGCATGTTATGAAGCTTTGACTGCATGTCACTAACGAGCACTAGTCGCTCTCGCTCGTCACTCACAGCAGACTCCTACCGATCAAACAAAAACAAGTCGTTTATCCTGCTTAAGGGAAAAATCATATCGGGTGGGAATTGGCTCACGATACTGAATCACTCTGCGGTCACAGCCTTCGCGTAAATACTGATAGTGACGGACGCACGAGCTCCTTCCTCTAACCAATAGCCATTCGCCAGGATCTGACCGCATGATCACGGCCCTTCGATCATCGATGAAATATTTAATGTAGAACCAACAGATTTACTCCTAAAACATTGTGACATAGGTAAGTTCCAAATGTCTATCTACGTAGGTATAATCAAATGAACGACTATTTATATTACACAGAACCCTGGCCGGGCCACGATAAGATACCCACAATTATGTTAAATATATTAGTGATAACAAAACTATCTGACAATGCGCCGTTATCATATACTTTGTAATTAACATTTTATCTCTGTTCGTATTTAGTTTATTAATTCGTTAAGTTATTTTTATGCGGTTTATCAGGGAAAGAAAGAAAAGAATTTTGGACAAAAACTGCCTATTGGGATGTTTTATATTTATTTTGTGAAACTGGTTAGTTAGTCACCGATAATTTGTCTAATGTTTAACCTCAAGATATTCGTCATTGCAAAGCAAATGTTTCCATTGACAATTCGGAGTAGAGTGGCCGCCGCCCGGTCATTCATTCAGTGACCTGGTTCACTGTCTCCATGTATTCTCCCGGGCCCTGCTGCCTGGCTCCATGACTACGTGCCCCACGATGGCTCGTACCACTTATGTAGTCGGGTAAACCCCATCTTAGTTCACTCACTACATTATCCTGCCGCCCGCGTCAATCGCCGCTAGTTAGGAGTTATTAACGTTAATAATAGAATTTCAGTTATTGTTAACGTGCTGATAGGGATAATTCTTTGTAACTGTTGTTATTCAGTTTCTTTCCTACAATGTTTTCATGAAAGAACTCTGCGGGTAAATGCTGTGTCATCTGAGCGAGATAGCTACAGTTTACGATATTGTTTGCTCTTTTTTACGCATGAAGCTTTCTTCCTCGAAGTCTCATTCATAATAATTCGCTATGTTTCATTCAAGTGAACAGTAGTGGTTGTAACTTGTTTATTCTATTAGCTCATCACATAACTATTTGATTTATTAATATACTATTCCCGTTTCATAAATACAAATATTTTATCTTGTATCACTCGTTCATTCAAATCGTTAGTTGTTTATAAAAAAAAGCATTTAATGTAGATAACTTGAACGAATGCAGGTCCATTCACTGCACGAATAATTCCTATAGAAATATTGAGGATATGACTGTATTAATAGCCGTAGCATCATAGCCCATCGGTCTGCGTGATAGTGTCAGTGAGACACAAAAGCAGTGACTGGCCCGGTGGCCGGCGCGTCGCGCGTCGTGCGAATTCCTCTGTTATCTGCTCATGCCCTAGCGGCTGACTCATCATAGTTTACTTGTTATTTATAACGCGTCCTTATCGGCACATCACTCTATTTGTCTCTATGCACTAATTGTATTGTTGTTATGATGTAAAAAGAAAGCTATAATAATGTAGTGCAGGCACTGCATGTTATTTATGTTATTATCGACTATTTC
This sequence comes from Noctua janthe, assembly GCA_910589295.1. NCBI lineage: Eukaryota > Metazoa > Arthropoda > Insecta > Lepidoptera > Noctuidae > Noctua > Noctua janthe. Next base: position 389,644 of record OU342556.1, on the reverse strand, counting down.
GATTATTTATTATCGTTTAACTATTACAACTTTAGTTCTAATTCTTACTCTATACTTATTTAACAATATAATCAGCCAGCCGCTAAGGCTGTGTATATTTAGATGGATAAAAAACCGACTTCCAAAAAAACACTAAAAACGTCTAAAATAACTTTGTTTTCGGAAGTCGGTAACTTTGTTTGTTTCATTGACTTTTTGATGAAATTTCTGTGGGACGAATCGGGAAGTATATCCTTTCACTTAAAAAAATATTTTTTCAAATTCCCCTTGCTGGGTCTCCTGTCTATGCACGCGCTTTGTACATACATGTCACATGCCTTTGAGTTTTCGGTTCTGTAACACGCCGGTTTCCTCGTGATATTATCCTTTACCACTTTGATATTTGTAATAAAAGGTACTGACCGTAGGAGTCGTGGTGCGTGGGGTGGTGGTGGTGCCACACGTTCTGGTGCGGCGCGAAGTGCGCGGCGTACTGCTGCAGGCGGCCGCCGCCTGCCACGTAGCCGAGCCCGTAGCCGTCGGCGCAGTCGCCGCCGCCGCCGCTGTAGCCCGCGCCCGCGCCGCCGCCGCCGAACATCGCTGTACCGCTGTGCGACTGCTGAGTCGCTCAATAACTGCGCATCACACGCACACCTGGCCGAGAGAAGAAAAGCGACGTTAGCGATCATAGCGACACTTACTAATCTAATAGTTTGCACTGTAAAGCTCCTGGTGAAGTGAAGTAAAATTAAATGACGTAGGGCTTTCTCGACGGAATATCAGTAGGGTATGCAGAGCTCTGCTGCAAGCTATGTCCCACCTCTTATCCTGCCCTCTGTGCCCAGAAACATGCAGTCCAATTGTCCGACGATGCTGTAGAACTGGCGGAGTTTTGAACCAACAAAATCGGAAGTAGGTATGTCGTGCCAGCGACACGAGGAACAAGAGCAGTACCTAAGTGGTAGGAACGGCTGTTTCTGCCGTTAAGCAATATTGTTTTATTCCAGTGTGAAAAGTATGAGTGTCGGAGTAATTATTGGTAAATAATGGCTCTGGCATGGCAGACATCTGTGATATTTATTTATTTAACACTTCAAGCACAAAAGTACAGAGGCGGACTTAATGCCATAGGCATTTTCTACCAGTCAACCTTTGGGTGATGCAGAGACAAGCAGTGGTAGGTGTATATCTGAAAATAATTTTAATTAATACTAAGATTAGCTACAAGGATATATAAAATACTATAAATATATATCAAATACTATCAATATATATCAAAATTTAGATTAATGTAAATAGACATTTACACGAATATACTAAAATAAAAACACAAACCATGGGGAAAACATTACCGTTGTGACGAAACTGCCAGCTTCTTCCGAATGTACTCGCGAACTTTAATTTTAAAAGATAAGCGATTGGTTGCCATCCTGTTTTCCTGGGGAAGCGCATTCCACAGAGAAATAGACTGGACAAAGAATGATCGGTGAATGAAGTCAGTGCGGTGAGAGGGACATTGAAGCCTACGGTTTTGCGATGATTGCAGGCTCCTATATCGCAGATTTTATATTTTATATAAATAAACGGCCGGCCGGTGACATCGCTTGGAAGTGATGATACGAGGATATTAGCGGTATACTTAAGGATATTATAAATTGTAATGGTTTTAATTGTATCATGTAATTCTGTTCTGGTTTAACAGGAAAACCAAACAAAGGAACAGAAAACATATTATGTAACGCAGATTGTTTGTACTGAAAGGAGTGTTTCCTTCTACGCTTCTCTAGCTTTCCAGGTAACATTAACTGAAACCTAGTGGACGGGCAGCAGTGTGCCTACCTCTTGGATCGAGTTCCCAATACGTAAGACGGTTCAGCTGGAGTTACACCCAAATTGATAAATATATGTTGAAGTTTACACAATGCGCGTTCTTTGCTAGAATATAATTGAGGTAAACGCTCAATTAACTTATATCTCACTTGCTTATTATGTGCGAAACCGCGAAGAAAACAATTAATTAACTTCTAGGCATGAACCACACGAGGTTGACGTCATCTTATCATATCGGGTGCGAATTGACGCAGATCTGTGTACTTGTGGGGATTCGAATTAGAATTATGTACATTACATTAGCTAGTCATGAGGTAAACAGAGGCAAGAACATCTCGTCGCCGGCCTTTTGTTTTCAAAGTGTTGTAACATACCTAGATCCCACGTTATGAAGGCGAAGACTGGATCCTACATGAATTTATGAAGCAATTTCAGATTGCCAGAATCAAGACTTATGTAAACGAATCTCCTCAATCATTTACATTTTTCTCGTTATGGAGATAACGAACACATGATGGATTCCTAACTATTCATTATGGAGGTTTGTGTATGACGTCATCATGACTTTGCTTTTGAGTGTTCTGTCCTAATTGCAAAATAAATGATTTAATTTCATTTCGCGTCACTCCTGGCGTCAACAGCTACCATGGCCGATGCTTATTCGCTTTCATTATGTAAATCAAAATAGGTTTAACCGCTCGATATGGATTACTTAGCGGATAGCTTGGTGTAACCCGCGATACTCGAGGAGGGGGTAGGGTTAGGCGGCCCTTCATGCCAACAATGGACTGTGTACTGAGTAATATGAAGTTCTACCGCTACATCTCGGAAAATCGTACTAAAAACTATCCCGTAGTTTTCCATATGATTTCGATGTAAAATTTCCAAGAGTTTTACCACTAACGGTAGCGGTTTAGATCGTTCAATGTTATAGTAGTTGCGACAGACTGCAAGCGGAAGGTGGAGCTGTCTGTCACCCGCAGGCCACTCCGCAGTTCCGCAGCGACCACCGCGACAGGATCCCGGCGCTGCATTGCCCGGGTTAGGCACTCCTCCAGAGAGTGCTGCGCCTTGTAGTTGGAGCATTCTCCGCAGTGGTGACAACCTATCGTCGGTTCCTGACCTACACGGCACAGTTACTTTCCGAAGCACCCATGCCTCTGTCAGCCGTTTCTCGAGCCACTTCCTCGTCACGGGTCTTACCGCTGCAATAGCTTGGAAGAGGGACACGCACGGGAGGGGGCTTGGGAGCAGTGGACACGGGACAGTGGTATGCTGATTTTATTAATTGATTGATGGTACATTTTCTTTATGAAGACAAGTCATGTTCATTAGACGTTTAAAGAATTATTGTTTGGGTGAGCAGGTGAAGTATTTGTCAAGTATTGATGTATTACAAGTGTCACGTTATCGAGTGTTTCGTGAGTCGATACAGTTGATACATCGCGCACGATCGCTCGCGCCGCACTGCCCGCGCCGCTCCTATCGCGCGCAACCCCGCCCGCGCTGCTACTGATACGACACGTAATTGCTCGCACCTGTCATAAACACACGCATCACGCCATTATACATCTTATTATAATGTACTATGAGTGTCGCAGAATTCAGCGCAGCAGCAACTATAACGTTGTTAGACAGTGTTGCCACAGTGACTTCGTTACCTAACCTACCGTATTATTGAAACACTATCGTTGCGACAAAACTGTGTCAGTAATGACAATGGTTTTAATTAACGATTACATACAAGTTAACGTGAATGCCTGAAATACGTGACGTGTGGTTATCGCACGAGAGTACGCGGACAATATAATATGTAGAGCACTGAGCAGCTCTAATTGGTAAGTGAGGATAACATACATACATACATGTATATTTCAAGGAAAAAGAATACTACAGGTCCAAGTATCAAATAGTTTCGTCAACAATTAATTACCTTTTTCAGATAACATTATTAAAATGCCTATGGTTGAAAACATAAGTAGTAAAAATAATATTACCAAAATTACTCAACACAACATAGAAAACCAATGAGCTAAGTGACTGGAGACAAAGTTCTGCATATCTTCTCCCTGTAGATAAGTTTAATAAAAAAGACGGTATATTATAAAAAAAATAATGAAAGTGGTTCTGTTTGGAGCGTTCCCGTAACTTTTATTGCAAGTGGTATTATTAGAGCGCTTACGTCCTACGCGGTCTCAGTGAGCGTCGTCCGTAACATAAACTGCACTACATACGGCCATTTTTAGCGTGCTCGCTAATATCATAAGCGCGGGGTTGTGATGTGTTTTGCATGTTCCGGCGAGGTGCCCGCGCCTTCTGCGTCGTCTGTCGCACACTTTATTGTGACATGTTGTACCTTCGTACAGAAGGTCATCTGTATTCATTGTGCGATAACATAGGCACTCATGTATTAACACAAAATTACAATGTAGTATATTGCCACACGGGCCACGTACCAACATGGTAATAATTTGGCACTGACAGCGTCTTTTTTCGTAGCAGCAATTCTCGTAGTAGCGGTTTTTGTACTAGGGATTGTCGTAGTTGCGGTAGAAAATGCAGTTATTAAAACTACATTGACTGACAGGCGCTTGAATGAGCGATGATAGTAAGGTCTGCCTGTACTGGTGAAGGGGTTTGGTACCTCATTACTTTTTAAATGACTGCTCTGACATTTTCAGCACGCCTTGAACAATAATTTGTGACAGTATTAATGGTTTGCTGTCGAATTGTACGTACCGTTGCATTGCCCTATGTTGGAGGCAGAGCTGCGGGCACACCTCTGGTGGTATGTAAGCCAGGGCCCTTTCTCGGGTCCGGTTTACGTCCAGCAATTTTACTCTACATAAACCTGACCCGTTTTATATAGCAGTATGTCATTTATTTTGTTGGATTTCAGGAGTTGGCCTTCTCTTCCTTCTGTCCTTTTCCTCCACACGTAGTTGCACGGGCGGCGCGCGGCGGTGGCTGAGGCACGGGCGCATCTCGAATGCATCATATTTTACCAGTTTATGCGCTGCGGACCTCGTAACAAGCACTATCGGATCACACTGCACTGGTCTGAAGATGACAATGTCTTACATGAAAGCCTTTACCTAACCGGCACGGTTGGAGATACTCGTACGAAAGGGCAAAAGTGGAGGCATCGCTGCAGAATTTTAATGAAGATCCTCAGATGCTCATCAGTTTCTTCATGATGGAAACTAAACGTGAGCGATGCTGCTTTCTGAAATTTGGCTTAGAGTCCCTGTCTGATAGTGCATACAAGTTGTGAACCTACGTCGACCTGCGTTAACCCGCGAGCTACCGTGTGTAAATATAGCTCATGTGTGTGTGTGTGTGTGTGCTTGCTTACGATGTGTAAGACAGTGCAGAAGATGCAGTACGTGTATTGCGTAGTGGCGTCACATTTTCTCACGAGTCCTCTGCACTTTGTGTGAGGTTATAATAGATCACTTCATTTTATTTTACATGCAATACTTACAGTTGGCTATTGTATACTGAGCCCCATCTATATCACATTGCATCTTAGCGCTAGATTATGATAATGAAACTTTACAACGTTGGAAGATGAATGACCCTGTTTTGTCCAAAATTAAGAGCCATATTTTTTTGAAAAGGAATCCTGAGCTCGTCTCAAATTGCCCCACTCGTGTTCGTTATGACAAATTGCGGGTAATTAACGCTCGTGTGATGTTCGGATCGGGTCTCACGTGTCATGCGGCGGCTCGGGTTGCATTACCGCGCCGGCGCAGATTTATGCACACCCGGGCGGCGGCGGCGGGGTCCACTCCTGAGCAATTTATAGCGGTCGCCGGCAATTAGGCGCACCATACACACCACCACTCCGCTGAAACTCAGTGCTGCTAAGTGTAACTACTTGCGTCAGATTATGTGTTCGAGTGCATACCGACACACTTTACAACGAACAGAACTCTTGTACTTATCTACATCGGGTTCGTAAAAAACATTAAAATCAGTGTGCTTCGCTGGAATACAGTAAGTGTAGTAGGTACAGCTAGTACAGATAGGTTTGCATTTTGATCAGAAGTGGAATAGCATAGATGTTAAACTTGTCACGGGTTTCGTAAAGTATTGGGAATCGCGGGTGTTAACAATATTTATAACTCAATCGGGCCATGAAGTTGTATCTGCCATGTAGCGGGCGGCCCGGCGTACACGACGCGGCGCCGCCGGCTGCTGCGGCCTCACGCCCACGTCGTTGCACGCATTCCTAGCGCGTTTAGTGGCTTCATGTGACATAAAATACCACGCTATAAGTCGGAAAGTTCTACATTTTAATTTTGACGCTCACCGAATTTGGACGGCGAAATAAGAGTCTGAATAGTTCTGTATGTATAAGAGAGTTTTGCTTGTGTGCGGCTGTAAGTGCTCTGAAGACAAATGTTGGTGTTTGTGTACCAGCTGTATAGTAGGTGTGTGGAACATACAGGTGGTGAGCGTGTAACTCCCTGGCACGCGCTGCGCCGGCGCCGTGCGCCTCGCATTCTACTCACTCGACCCGCTCCTAACAACTTCCCTTCAGCGTTATTACCAGAGGTCGGAATTAGGTAGAGTTATTTATGTACTTGCATCGAAATGTGGATATTAATATGGATCTTCCCGGGATTTATAATACAATCCCGTGTGGCCAATAATATTACAAATAAATAATAATAAAAACCTCAGAGATAGATAAAACAAGTAAAATAAAGATAATTAATATACAATTTTTATTAGTACTTACATTAATTCACAATACAATTTTTTATTTGCGTTGCCCCACACTAGGATTTTTTCCTGTAACGTGGATGCGTTTACAAAGATTTAAACTCCCACATACACAAATACCCAGACCCAGAACAACTACTTGTAGATCATGCAAATATTTGTTCCGTGCGGGAATCGAAACTGCGACATTTATTCATTAACTGCTGCGCTGCGTGCGCATGATGTCCGATGTCGGATGGTTTAAATTGTGAAAAAGTAACTTTTTTATTTAATAAATCACGGTATTTTTCTGCTCTTTAAAATTAATCTCGGGATTTGAGGCATATCCACTTTATTCTTTCGCTGTATGAAATCAGTATAAGTACACAAATAACTCTACCTAATTCCGAGCTCTGGTTATTACTCAACATATTCCACAGGATGACAGGAATGCGGGGCTAACTAACACCTCACTCTTAAATCAACGCTCTTTCAAAGTTCTTCACACATTTGCTTAATTATAATATATGGCGCGGAGATGTCAATAATGGTAATAGATATTCAAAGTTTCATGTTTGAATTTAAAATATATCTGCCGTAAAGACACTTTCGAAGATACTTTCGATGACAAACTTGTGAGGGACCGGAGAAGAAAAATGTTTCTGATACATTTAATTACCTACATTAATAATGATAATTGTCCTCGATACATGTCAGCAATTTATTATTCAGTGTAGGAATACCTGCTGCAGCAACATGTAATACTTGAGGAATGTCACATCACACCGTGACACAATAATGATACATTTTCGGCGGAGAGTCGGAGAGCTGTTGGCGGCGAGATAAGTGATAAGCGGCCGACACGGTCATTATAGAGCCACTCGCGAAATTTGACTGATTACTCATAATTATCGTGGAGGCTCGAGTAACCAGGAGCAGCACCATTATCTGTACGTATTTCATAACAAATAATATGATATGATATGCCTTGTAACAGTTAATTACAAACAAAGTAATAAACCGTCGTCCGTTGGGCGCGGATCGTTATCTGGTCGTTCCTGTACTCATTAGCTCGTCATTATCCTCAACATCGTCTTCCAATGTTCGTCATAGATACCAACAACCTCCGCTGGAGCCAGTGCCCGTGAACTACGCTACGAACGTTCCGTGCTGAACTAATTATTTAGCCGAGCGCACGCTGATATTCCACCTTATTTCTTGGCAGTAAGGTCGAGATCGTGGTAGCGGCGGTGGGAGCGGGGTTGGTCGGCTCGGCGGCTGATTTACGCGATACATTAACGTCCGTCCGGACGGACCGCCGCTCGCTACATTTGCGTCAATTTATAGCCGACTCTGAAAAATTATGCATCGAATTTATATCGCATTTCCCGCGGTCTGGCCCGCGGCGACCGGCTGTGCGACCGGCTGCGGCCGGAGGGCGGCGCCGGCGCAGGCGCGGGGCGTGGCGCACGCATCTCCTTCGTAATTACTAGGGTCTCTACTAAATGTCCCGTTGTCTAAGTGACGTCCAAGCTAAATCAGTTTAACAGTCATTAACTTTTATTTAGTTCGGATAGAACACTTGATAGCGACATTAACTTTAGTAAGAAACGTGGTGTCGTCATAATAACTAATCTAAATACTAATATCCTACACTAGGTCTCTGTTATGCGGTACTGTACTTACTGCACCCGTCACATGCAAACTAGTTATTGAACGTCTAGCTGTCGTTCGAAGTACTAGTATGGTGGGTACTAGGCTAAGCCAACGTCGATTCTACTCACTTGAAATAAGTAAATGAATGGAAATATAAAATAATAGGATATAAAATAATTCAAACAACAACAAGGAAAAGTAATAAAGTGCTCGACTTTCTCTCTATTTGTTTAAAAAAATCGCTGTGCCCGACAGGGTCCATAATTATTTCAATTTTTTTTTTATTTAACACTTGTTAGTGTACATTATGATATAGCAATAAACGGTTTGAGATTTACAATTTGAAATGGGAGATGATTCGATGTTTTTGTAGAGAGAAGAGAAGTGGTCACTTGTATGCGACGGCATGCGGCATTGGTACAGATTTAATGACGACTCAAGATATCGGGCCCGAAGGACATCATTCATTGCATTCAAAAGACATGCAAGAGGAGACTTTCAATCAGACTATGATATCATTAATTCGGTCAGGGTCTTCCAACAGACGTGTGTCCCCATAAGTGTAGAAATATATGGCTTTATCAAAGTTTTAGAGGTAAAGCAAAGATAATCATTGACCTGATATTAGGGCTGTGAGTCAAACTCCTGAACAACACAAGTGTGTCGATGAGCACTGCAACATATCTACACAGCTATAACTACACATGCTATGTACAGACGCACCTGCATCTATGTATAGACCAGCAGAGGAGTCTGTGCTCCGGACATTGGGAGTGGATGCAAAGGTCGCGCGTACTCCTGATAACTGGAGTATTTCGGAGATGTGCTGCGCCTACGCAGAGCAATAGATTAGCTACTGCAACATAATAAGTAAATATGGTGGTTATAAGTGTGGTAGCAGTAGGAAACATAACTAGTGACGGTGGTGACACAAACATTCTAATGCACGCCCACGAGGACGTGCATTAGAATGTTTGCGTGCAGCGACTCAGATAGACAAAGCATTTCAAGAAAGATGCATGTCAATAGACAACAGTATAGGCTGCTGGCATCGAACAATGACATAATGTGGTGTGCCGACACCAAGATGGCAGGATCTAATGGTTTGTTGTCTGGATGACAGACGTCTGAAACACCAATGCGATGACACATAATAGAAATTTTAAAAATAAGTAAATGGGTGTACCTAACAAGATGACCAACTGTTTAACTAATCCAGGAGCTTCTGAAAAGATCTTGATACCTGTATCCATCTACGTTAGTTCTACGTTAATATTGATTTAGATATCGTTTGCGATTGGCAAGTCGCCCAGAACGGGATGATCAAACTGTAAAGCCCTCCAAGGTGTAATGTAATGTTATAATTTGTCAATGATCCAGCGGCGGCCGCCAGATGTCAAGATACCCGTTATTTGGAGCCAGATGACTCGTACTGGAGCAAGGCGAGCTATCTACAATTACATGTGTATAACACGGAGCACCGCGCAGAGATCAGTTAGTGATCTGCTTGATGTCCGACCTAGGCCAACAGCCCGCTGTACGCTTATAGAACCACTTGAGTCGTCTGGCGCCATCGCGCCGGCCGCCGCGACCACGCCGCTGCCACGCCGACGCCACGCCGCCGCCACGTCGCCGCCCCGTATCACACTCGATAATCAATCAATGTTCATTACGTGGCTATTAGCCACCCCTCCCTCGCCCAGCGCCTGCGCTCCTCCCCTCCTCTGTTACGTGTTACATCTGGTTTGTTTATTTGTGTGACTGTGAATGCATTCGTCTATTTTCGTTTGATGTATCGCTAAGTAATTTGTAGAGTAATGCGTTATTGTTTTGATCTGTATGAAGTAGCCGAGGCCGAGGAACAGATGCTCACTACTCTGCCACAACCTTGACGAACGAGTTAAGATTTATTCATAGAAATTGTAATATCTTCATTAACATAGATAATCTTACTATAACATTCGATATCTACATAAGATCAGATAAAAGTCGTAAAACTTACAAAATTAATATTGAAGGTTGAACGAGAATACTTGAATTTAATGAGCATTTGATTTCGTGCCGATCAGCCTTGTCTATATGAGAATAAAGTGGGACTCCTAATTATCAAAACCATACAATAAAGAGAAACAGCAATTTTAAAGTGGGAATTAAGGTGTATTTTTCGAGAGTCGAAACTAGGAATCACAACCGCATAACGTTCATATAACTGTGTCTGAAGTGGAAGACAAGTGTACAAAAAGAGCGCCATTACCATACACCACGGTTGGTATGAGAGCCGCGGCAGTGTCGCAGTGTCGCGGGTCCCGGCCGCTAGTTCCCACCGACATGTGCGCTCAAGTGGCCGCAAGTGGCCGCACCTGCACGCACTCAGCAAGCCATGCTTTTTACACGGACCACAAAAAACGCAGCGAGCGTAACATGTGCTGCATGTGCAAAATACTGCAACCTTGGTAACGGTCCCACCAGTCGACGCTGTGGGCAGACTTCACACGTAGCTCATAACTGCGCCACAACCGGCTATTTATCTGAACAAATATCGCTATAAAGGTGTGTCTTAAAGGTGGTGCTCTAATCCATTATTAAATAATAAAATCCTTCAGCAACCTGAATGAACTGTATCTAATGAAATCAAAGCCCCTCCCGTACAGGGTATAAGATTAAGAGCGAATAGTGCGCCGGTGCTACTCTTTCGCTGAAACGGCTATACTGTGCCTGCTTTGTTGTGTGTAAGTCTATTCAAACTAAGCTGTACTTAGTTTTATTTCTCATTGTCTATTGCGTAGCCTAACCTAACCTAGCATTCAGCGTGATAAACATAGAATTGTAATGAGCTACAAGTAGTTAGTTCCTAATGTCAATGTCGACTGATTCGTTCCTAGGCTGCGAACCGAAACTCATTACCGCGAAGGCACCGACAAATATGTAGCAAGATTTAATTTCTTAACATCACTCCTATTTTCAGCGAAGGGTTAAGTAGAGGTGCAGGTATCAGATAAGACTGGGCACAGATCCAGGTTCGCAATTCCGATTGGCAAATTAATTGTAATTCATCATCACCATCGTCCTCCTGGCATTATTTAATGTCAATTTATTTGGGGACGGCACAGCATTATGTCTAGTTCTTCCATACGATCTATCGGGATGAAGGTAGCAGAATTATGGGTTCTAGTCCTGCTACGAGTCTACGACTACCACGAGAGTTACGCGTTGTAACTATTGTAAATAAGCAGGTAGTAGGCCGTTCTTAGGGTTTCAGCCGAAATGAAATGTTCGACAGTCGTACATAAAACCAACTGTATATTTTTTACTGTATTTTACAGGCACTTTTAAAAGGTCAAGAATTTATTGCCAACTCAAAGGTTGGTAAAATTAACAATCGTCGAGTCAGCGACATAAGGTCAGCACGTTAAACGATGACATGTTTTCACCATCAGGACCAAACTATAAGAATTGAACACTAAATAATTAGGGCGACATAATCTATTGACACCCGCTTATCTCGCTTATCCCGTACATCGGAACCTCGTGATACACCCATTAATAGTTGATGGCAAAAAGAGCGGCGGCGCGTGCGCAGCGGCGCGTTATTACCGACATCTGTCGGTGACGGAGTTACGACTGCGCCCGGGGGAGGGCAGGGGGCGGGGGGAGCATCCCTCAGGTCGAGATTAGATAACGTCCTGAAATATAGGCGTGCGGCGCCGGCGAGCGCAGCGGTGCGACCGCATGCGGGCCCCGGCGCGGCGGTACCCACTGCCTACCGACAGGGTCACATACACCGTTCCACATTAACTAACGACTTCATTAAATTGACGAGTGATGTCGTTATTGATTTTATCGCGACTTTGTTTTAATGGGTGAGAGCCTAATGATAGCGCCGGAGAGCCCTACGAGTAGACAGAAGAAACTACTTATCCTTTTTCAAAAGCTTATTCTCTAATCCACTTAGCCAGCCACTAAAAGCTTTATGGTTCACCTCATCGGAAATTCCTAACAATGCTATTTGTGTAAAAAGGTTTTCTCACACCTTATTATACGTAGCACTCGAATTAGTACCATCATCTTCAGCTAGAACTTTTGCACTGTCCAAAATAAAAAATACTGTGTCAGTACTGTAGTTATCCCCATCCCAACCCATCCCAAGGCGAAGATCTCTATGAAGAAGAATGAGCAAGAAACTCCATGGATACTCTTTTCACGGCTCATAGGCTTCCGATAGTATCTATACAAATAAATAAAATTAGAATGTCTGTTTGTAATTTAAAAATACAAAAATAGCTTTTTTAGGATTAGGATTTACGGATAAATAATTATAAATAAATTGCGTTTAAGGTAATATTATAATTATGTTTTGATATACTCAATGAATATTTGGTATACAAAAATAATATTTGATCCTCTTTTTTAGTGATTCGTTTTTTTGGCAAGAGCGAGCGAAGCGAGCTCGGGACTTGGGGCACCCCGACTCCGGACCCCGCCATCCCCTTCGTGTTAGGCTACTTTAAACCCTGCAGACAGATATAGGAGCCCCGGGTATCGGGGCTACGTCGACTACGCCTTATTACAACATTTTAATATATACCTTTACGTTGGTTTTATTCCTAATTTAACCTTCCAATACTTTTATTTATTGTGTTCGACCTTGACTTCTGGGTGAAATTGAAATAGACAAAAAAGTAATTTAGATAAATCGAGTTATATAAAAAATATCAAAATATTAGAAATTTAATGCTCATTTCACTTAGTTTTGAGACCCAACAAGTAACTATCGAAGAAATTCCTACATCTCAAACATTTTTTGCGTAGCTCTAAACAGATTAAAATACCGATTGATTTGATTTATTTTATGTCTCAAAGAAAGAGGATCAATCATTAAAAAAGATGACCGTTTAAATGTTTTTGCTCGCTGTTTTAGCAAACTAAAACGATCACTTCAATATATGACATAATTTTAATATAATTTCACACGGACGAAGGTGAACATTGGACAACACAGGGTCTTACATTTGAGACAAAGCAGGAAATGAAAAATGTACAGGCTGAATTACCGCACCTACATCCTTAAGAATTTTTGTGAATTCGTTTTATTTTAAACGACACGTTTTACCTTAAACTATCAGTAACTTATTCAGCACAATAAGTACCAGTAGTAAATAAGTTCAACATTGTGATCAAGAGGTAAATGTTTATTTAGGTAACTATTATTATATTAGGTAAGTAAGGAGTTTGAAATCGTAAATATGAAAACCCGACCGCTCGCACTGATAGGTAACATATTCTTTAGAACATTTTACAAATTTAAATTGTGGTGTTGGTGTTACAGTTAGTTCTTAGTACCAAATAAGGCGTCCGTAGCGGTCAATGTGATATGCTTAATATTAATTCCTAGGAATCTAAACAACTATAAGGAATCGTTTTTCATTCACGAAAAAGTGACGAAAGTAAACAGGATGGGTAACTTTAACCCTTCTGATGAGGCCCATTGTAAGCGACCACGTTTCGGTCCCGTATGTAATCACTTGCAAAACACACTGGTTATAGACTTTCGTCTTGAGACACACTGCGGTAACTTGAACGAGAAGATACCACGCAACTTCCCGAACGCTGCTGCCCAGCCGAGTCGGATTCGACGAATGACCTCTTTCTTCTTCTTGTCACAGGTAAACATAATCGTCTACAACATGGTATAATAATATACTTCACCTGGTATTCTCTTCCCACGATGGCCCAAGACTACGTCACGATAAGTGTTACCATTGATTGTCCTGTTCAGTAAATTTAGGGACTTTCTCATTTAGTGAATGAAAATAAAATAAATTACTAACTACCTTAACTATTTAGTAACTCGTGTGATTCATCTATTTAGTTTTAAATTAATTTACATATTGAATTATTAGATCATAATTATTGCATTGTTAAGTTAAAAAATGCATTTTGCTCGGGTAATTCAATCACACACCGTGGCAACACATCGACCGCATTGCAACTGACGACGTATTCTTTGGCCAATCACGTGACTACGGAATGAGAATACCAGGCGAAATACATTATTATACCATGGTCTACAACTTCGAGTGTAGAGTCTCCGATCTTGAAAGGAGTGGGTGTTACATGGGCATTCTACATGACCTTGGTTTTGTCCATGTTCATTTTAAGACCCACTGTTTCGAAAGCTCTACTGAGGTCATCGAACATTGTACCGAGGTCTTCCATGGTCTCAGCCATGACCACTATATCATTGGCAAACCGACGCAAGAACAATGGAGAGGGCTAAGCTCGGAGTTACCGTACGTGATCGAATCAGAAATGAAGACATTCGCAAGAGAACCAAGGTTACCGACGAAGCCCGAAGAATTGCTGAACTTAAGTAGCAGTGGGCAGGGCACATTGCTCGCAGAACGGATGGCCGATGGGGCTGAAAAGTTCTGGAGTGGCGACCGCGAACCGGAAGACGTTGCGTTGGAAAGCCTCTCACTAGGTACACCGATGACCTGGTGAAGGTTGCAGGGATCCGCTGGATGCGAGACGCACGGAACCGGTCAATGTGGCGACACTTGGAGGAAGCCTATGTCCAGTAGTGGACGTCTTTCGGCTGAAATGATGATGATGATGAAGTTATGGTAGGAGGCAATTTGCCGCCCAGCGCTATGGCCCTCTTGATCTAAGGGTAAATATGCTTGCTGCGGGGTGAACAGTAGTAAATTAATAAACCTGTAAAATGTTGCTGATGTCTGTTTGCTCATGAAAGTTACAAAAGTGTGTTTGTTTGCACATCTCATATCTGGACTCTAAACTACCTACTCAACCGAGCAAATCAGATTTTATAACAAGCTGCCTACGTTGTACACTGAACAATTTGATTGACGTGTTAACACACACATCTTTGAGTACTATAGGAGAGCTAGCCTAGATAATATTTCGTGTGGCACAGAGCAAAACGGTCTCTCCGCGGCAGCCACGCTGACCGCGCGAGTCGCGTAACATTAATGCAGGCGTAAACTAGGGATTAGGTAGGTTATTTTTAATTTTATTAAACCATTGCATTTAACATTAATTTAAGTTGGTTTTACCTTACGAAATAAAATCAGACAATCGACCTCATTAGGGTTGTGGGCATGGCATGTCCACCGTGCTCGCAACGGTAAGGAATCTCTTTTATAAATAAAATGTAGGGGAGCCCAGAGGGTTTTTCACCAAGCATATTCAGCTTGAAAACTTGATAGTTGAGTGATATGTCAGAACGTTAAAACTGTTTTTGAAAGTTTCAGACAGGAGTCCTTCGGGCAGAGGCGGGAGGAGTTCAGTTTTCAAAAAGGGCTAAAAACTAACAACGGGCTGTTCAGCAACGGTGATTTTGATTTCATGGGGGCCTAAACCAAAACGACTTACACAGGCAAATCTTCTCGAAGAGACTGCATTTCACAAAAGATGGTAAAGTGCCTAGAAGACAACGTAACGGGTTCTATATTGTCCTCGTAGCGGCGATTGGCGGCGGCGATCTCTCGCCCGGCCCTGGTTCAAGCCATGGTCCGGAGCGAGAGGGAATGGGAAGCCGTCACCTCCTTCTGAGAAGCAGTCATGCTAGTGAAGGAGGTGGCGGGACGTGAGAGGGAAAGAACCTCACGTCCCAGTCGCCGCGGGAGACGCCCTGGGCGTTGGGGGTCATTTGATGATTTCCCAACGGGAAAAAAAAAAAAAAAAAACGGGTTCTATATGTATAATAACTCTACACGTGTTGGTGCATACATTTTAGAGTGTGGGTACCAACCTACCTAGACTACTACTAATAAGTAGGTAATTTGTAATATTTTTGTTCGTTAATATTATTTGGGTATATCTTTTAATTTAAAATACTAATTCATTATGAATATCTCTCCTGAACGGATAGCGGCACTTGTTTCAAAATGTCGAATAATTTGGAAAGCTGTTAAATCTTAATGGCGGTCTGCTAAGCAGGCGGCATCGAGCTGTGATCAAGGTGTCTTGAACACTACAATACAAAAAATTAATTGTTTTCCAGTGCGGTTGGTTTACCGACCGCACACAACAACAGCAATTAATTTGACGGATCTTCATAACTGCTACGTCGGCTACACTGTGGTTCGGCTGTGTTCCGGCGTGCTCACACGGCACACATTAAACCGTCGTAAAACCGTCGCCGTCCGTAAACGTACGTCTATTCTTTTAAGCTAATTACTTAAATAATTGTAAAATTTATTCGTGACAAGCGGCTTGATTTATGCTCGTATTAATTAACGAGCATACCCGCGGCAGAGCCCTGGAGGCGCGCTGGTGATAAGAGGGCATGGCCTTACGGGGGATAGGGGCCGCGATCATGAATGTGAGAACGACAGAACCTACGATGTCAACGTACCACGAGCGAGCGTTCTAAAGTCTTACCGGTAAGGAACGGTCCCCGGTCAACTATTTTCTGTTTAGAATTATGCGGTTGCACTGTACAGTTTGAACGGTGAGTCGCGTGTCAGTAGTAACTTTTGAAGTCTTGAATTACGAAAACCGCCCTTCATTATCATTCTTCTGGCCTTATCCCAATTCTTTTGGGGTCGGCTCAGCATATCTTCTTCTTCCATACTTCTCTATTACTCGTCGTCCCAGTTGTCACTTCCTTTCTAACCATATCATCCTTCACACAGTCCATCCATCGTTTCTTTGGTCTTCCTCTTATAGCAATCCACATTTATACTCCAAACTTCGCTCACGACATTTTCCTCATTCCTCCGCATTACATGGCCATACCACGACAACCGACTATGTTATCGTCAAATATATGACGCTATTTGCAAGCGAGTTTCACTTTCATTAGGAGTTACAAAAAACCTGCAATTTCGTGTTCAAAGTGCCTACAGTTAAAACCTGAAACGTAACAATTAAATCATTTACACAAAAACACGCTGGTCACGGTTAACGACGGTGTTTTGCGCGCTCGACATTCAAGCTTACAATCATTACGAGACCAAAATAAAACGTATAACCACTAAAAGCATCCCAAACGAGCAAAAGGAAAAACATGTTAGCGAGGCGGGACCGGCGGGACCGGCGGGATCGCGGGACCGAGCCGCCCTCCGGGAAGTTGTAGAGCCTCCGCCCCGCCCAGCTGTGCCCCGCCCCCGGCGCGGAGCGGGGCAGGGGAGGGGGCGGGTCGCCGCGCGTGACCCGCGGACAGACGTGTTTATGGCCCGCGGGGTGACCACCACCTACCACCGACCACAACCACTCGTAAACAAAAGTAACACATTATTGATTCATGTTCGCGATTATACGAATATCACAGCGATGGCAATACGTTCTGAATTATGATATCGTGCCAGATATACTGGAGTACCCGCTGAGTTGATATCAGAAGACTTGAGCCTTATAGTATCGTTACAGTCATTACGTCATGGCACGGATTACAAACATTTATTAAATATGTACTTAATTAACTTTATCAAATGCAGATTTCTGTCGATATTTCCACGTAATCTAAATCCTAATTGCAGCACAACTGTGTGGCAAGTAGCTGCGTGCGACGCTTCAGGTGAATATAATGATTGTCTGTACAAGTACAGTTTGTAGTCGCACGAGCAGTACTCCTTGTAGTGTCGGTGTGAGGGGACGCGCGACCGGTTCGACGGTGATGCCGCGTGTCGTGGTCAGTGACTGCGCCGCGGCCAATGGCGGCGCCGCCGGGAGCCCGCGTTACGCGACCGTAGTCCAGCGCCCCGCCATTGGACACCCGCCGGCGAGCTAGTCATGAGCTCGACGCAGCATGGCCGGCCAGCCACGCATTCTATGTGAATAGCTTCCCATCTATACATACTGATTTTTTACTATCGCGAGATGAAGATAACTTATGTCTGTGGCAGGTTTTCATGTCCAACGAGTATAGACCGGATGCGATTAAGAGGGAAATGGCTTTATTCAAAGTAAACGATAGGTACGGAATTTAGAGCATGAGTGTTGTTTCACTTATCTCCACAGTTTAACGAACTTGTCCTTCGATAAAGTGTATAAAAACAAAGACATTGGCTCGCGAGCGCGGGGCCTCGCGCGTTTTGCGACATTATGCGCATATTAACTAGTAGCAGTAGTTCGGTTTGACTGGCTGACGAAGCGCGGGACACTCCTACCACACGGTGTCACTGATGTATTCAAAATGAGAGAAAAACATGGCGGTTACTTGCTTGTCTAGAGCAAATTGTTCCTATAGAATGCCGACGGTTTTAGTATAATACTATACCTAATCACATATGTATACGTATATGATTTAACTAGCTGGACTGATCAGTTAACGCACTGACGAATATTCCCAAGCGTATTCCATAATCGGTCTAGTCCGCCCGTCTTGGCTTTTCGTACTGCACCGTTAGCGCTGGAGCACCATAGGAGTCAGGAATGCTACCTCGTATCTTGTCACTCCCATAGTTCGCACGTGATTATGGGCGCGTCTTCACTCACTGTATGCCCTTACAGAACTCCAAGGCTTACAAGTACTATGTCAGCAGATGAAAGTTAGAAACTGAAGTCTGCGAAGCAGTCATGCTAGTGAAGGAGGTGGCGGGACGTGAGAGGGAAAGAACCTCACGTCCCAGTCGCCGCGGGAGACGCCCTGGGCGTTGGGGGTCACGTGGTGGCTCCCGGCCACCGTAGGCGCGGGCCTGTGGACGGCGAGTTATGGGCTAGCTCGCCGTCCGGCCGTCTTATGACGACAGGCCGTGTCGACGGCGCGTTCGTGTTCCACGTGCGCCTCAAAGAGATGTCAGCAAATAAGTAGGGGTCCGCAAGGACCGATGCCTGCCAGGGCTGCGGGACTGTTCGAAAGAGATACCGTGGCCCTGGAATACAAAGGGCAAAGAAGGAACATGGATGGGTTTTAGTCAGTACAAGTCTGACACTCCCTTCCGCTCCGCCCAGAGTGGGGGGGGTCATTTGATGATTTCCCATCCGGAAAAAAAAAAAAAAAAAAAAAAAAAGGGTGGAGACACGGATGAATTCTGGCCCTAATACAACTAGAAGCTCTCCCTCCCGGGATTCCTTATACAGCTAACCAGTGTCGCCCGCAGACACGTTCATGCTGTTGAAGCAGACAGTCTTTAATCAGCAGGTACTTCTTTTGTAAAGATACTAACGTTACTATTAATGCACCTATTCGGGAAAAACCCACCGGGTTGTGGAGGTCAGTTAGGCAATCGCTCCTTGTCAAAAATTGTGTTTAACTGCATCCTGTTACACTGAAAACCGACCCTAACATAGTCGGGAAAAGGCTAGAAAGATGACGATGATGATTCGGGAAAAACCCACCGGTGAAATGTGAAAGCTAGTATCAAATTAAGTATGCAATTGTGGCACTAACGCCGAAGCCTTCCAGCTAAGAGCTACGCTCGGTCAGTAGCGTAGCTGCTCAGTCATGCAGCGTGACTCTACGCGTCAGTGAGGCCAATGCCATAGTGGCACCATGCGTTAGTTCGCTGCGAGCGCGTCGCCTAGTACTCATCAGAGCACTAGCTGTGTGGCTTACAGCTGAGTGTAGCGATCCAACAACACATCAGTTGTCGGACAATGCGCGGATGTGTCGGCGCGGGCACACAATGCGCGCGCTATCGCGACAACTTGTCCGACACGCGCGACATCTGTCGCTCACACATTAGCATATTATGTGCGACCCGCTCTCCCCTCCTCCCCCACCAGCCCACGGTCATTACTGCTGACTACGTGACACGAACTTCAGTCAGCAGTGGGACTTGCGAGCTTTGCAATACTTATTTGATTACTCACTTGAATGCATAGCGGTTAATGGGCTCTCGGCCATAAAATTACATATAAAACGATAACTAGGAGCCCTCATCAGCCCGGCGCGCGGCCGGACTCCACTCAGTACTCACTCATTCACGTACTGACTGGTGGCTTTCCCTTCTTGCGGGAAGTTTAACCAGTTTAGTATACTCCTATAATGGGTGTTCACTTGTTCAGTTAAATGTTAACCAGTGTTATTTGGAGCCATTAATGGCAGGCTGTAAACCGAGAGCATATGTAATAAAATTCTTATCCCGCGCATCCGGAGCGGAGCGGAGCGGTGAGTGGTGGAGCGGAGCTATCTTAGCTCCGGAATTTAATGTGATATTTAAAGTGAAGTTCATTAGACGTTTCACGTATTAGTAGTGACTGGACGAGCTGCAGACAGCACGATAACTCGTATTTTATTATTCATATTGTGATAAGAGTGGATAGTAAGCAAAGGAAAGATATCCGAATGTGAGGCGATGGGCCTGTGGCATAGTGCTCCGGGGACAGTTTTTCAAGCGAGTGGCGCCTGTCCCGCACTCCCGCACCGCGCCCCCCGCACCCCGCACCCCGCGCCCTTCGGCCCGCCGGGACCTCTCTCTGGCGCCGCCGCTCTTAAGCCGCGACAAGTTTTGTTTTTTTGTGGCTCTCGATGTAGAGGTAATTAATTAGGGCGCGGGTCTCTGTGAGAAAGCGATGCGGCCACTCGGCACACTCGGCACTCGGCGGCATCGACAGCGCTGCGACAGATTTGCGAGCGACACTTGCGAGCTGTCGCGCGGCCGCGCCTGCGTGCTCGTCGTACCGCACGCCTCTACTTACTGCACCAGCTACATCCGCGCACATAAATCCTCACAAAGATAGCTTCTGACTTCAGAGGGCTTTTCTGAACTTTAAGCGAAGTAATGAGGTCAAGACTCAAGAGCTCAAACTGGTATGAAATCAATTGAGTAGGTATTCCGTAATTAAAATTTACCAATATTGTCGAAGCAAATAACCTTCGACAAGACTGTTTTAGTAGAAAGACACTTACTTATTTGTTGGAGTGGTTGTTCATGTCCCGCCGGTAAAAGCTTTGTTATCGCTCATCAGCTGACGTCCTCGTCCGGAATGCTATTGTTCCAAAGTATTTGCGTCAGTATTGCGTGTGACAGCGGCGCGGTGCCCCACTGTGCGCTGTACGTCTCCACCATTGCGCAACCATCCCTCACTAATGACTCACTACGTACTAGGAGATGTGTTGATAAGCCTCCGAAATATGAGTCCGACGCGTTACGCTGACCACAAGGAGCCTTCCGAGCCGCGTTTATTAATAATTCAAAATTATGAGTCGTGCATGTGTGCGTGTGTGTGTGTGGGTCGCTAGTGTCTGTCGCAAGCGCCGGCGCGAGTGAGCGAGACGGAGCAAGTCTGTTTGTTGGCTATTAATAACAGAGAAACAAGGCGATCTGAGTGGATTAACACATTAACAGGTCCCGCGTCGCAGGAATAAAAGCATTCCCGCCGTGTGTCGGTAAGAAAAAATTGTGTGAGAGCGGCGCAGGCGCAGCAATTAGTACCCGATGTAACGCTGCGGCCGCGATCGGCGACCGGCGACCGCTGTATTGTTTTAACGAGCACCGCCACGAAAATAATAAATATGATTAGTTAATTTTTGTCGTTTTTTACGACTACCAACTTAAGGTTCAGTCAACCCGTTTCGGCCAGATTCAGGGTTGGACATTGACAGAAAATTCAGTTGGTATACTATCTGTGAACGTACGCTGTCCCGGGCTGCTGCGCCATCTGTACGTAGCACGTACCGGATTGACTACTTTTAGGTAACGTTGGTTACGTTCACGTTACTTCATTTAGTTAATATAAGTTAAAATTAAACTTATTACAATATTATACTTCTGTAAGTCTTGTAGGTTTGTGTATTTGCGAGCCCAACGAATTATTTGTAATTCATTATATCATGATGAGTATGACTTAGTAGTATTGTCTGCCTAAACGTAGGTATTATGTAGGTACTTTGTAGGTAGGTCTAGTACCAGGTAGTCACGTACGTGGACGATGAGTATTTTTGCTATTCAAGGGACCTCAAGCACTACAGTTAGGCCACAATGATAATGTGTCAAATAAACTAAAGAAAGGTACTACTTGAAACTACTTTTTATAACTTAGTAAACGATCAGTCTGCTCATAAAACCACAAATGGGTCTCATTTCATCAATTCTTGGAAAACAATGAACTGATCTGATTGACGCGCGTCATTCTCAATTCAAATGTGTGACATGTTAGCTGTGAGGACAAGGACACAATTAACAATTAACCTTACTGCGTACCGATGTCGGATGCTCTCTCTGTTTCAGGCTCTTGAACCTGCCGTCAATGTCTCTGCTCAACGATTGTCGGATCAGGTGCGCGTCATTCTAAATAATCATAGGTTGGATGATGCTACACTTGATCGGCTGCGCTCGGAAATGCAGATTAGCCCAGCCAGCAACCCTCTCCCATCCCAGAACGTTACACATGTGCCTGCTGTACTACCACTGCGGGCAAATCATCATGCTGAGGAAGAGGATGACAGGACTATATCTGCAGATAACCTGTGCAATGTGGAATTAAGGAGCGCTCTGGAGGGTGCGATTCGTGAGTATCGGTTCATGTCACCTGATCTTAGACCACGATTACCACGTTTGCCCATGAATAAAAAGAATAGAGCACTGGTGTGTGCCCTGGATGCGCTGTTACCAAATTTTATTGAAAGCAGCACAAACCTTTGTGA
The DNA here is from genome assembly GCA_910589295.1 of Noctua janthe. Taxonomy (NCBI): domain Eukaryota; kingdom Metazoa; phylum Arthropoda; class Insecta; order Lepidoptera; family Noctuidae; genus Noctua; species Noctua janthe. The sequence goes on along the minus strand of OU342556.1, from coordinate 366,915 downwards.
TACACACTCAATCTTGTATTGCACGGCTGTTGCGGCATGTCGTGTAGCCAATGTCAAATTTCCAAACACTGACAGTCCTACACGACCAAAATCTGCCGTACCAGCCTGGCAATGCAGGATTGAGCGTCGTATTAATGAGGCCAGGGCACTCATCGTGAAGCTCATCTGCTTCAGGGAGGGCAATACACGCCCAAGGATGATGCGCTTTGTGAGGCGGGCATTCTCGGGAACTGATATCAGTCCCCGAGAATACATGTCACGAGTCACAGAGCGCATCGACTTCCTGAAGCAGAAAGTTTATGCATGGGCTAACCGTATCCGTCGGTATAGGCGAAGAGTGGATCGATACACTCAGAACCGCATGTTCCAGAGTGACGAAAGGTGGGTGTACAGAACATGGGAGCGGCCCGTTACCATTCAAGGAGTGACTGACGCGCATCTGCCGGATAACGACGCCATGAATGCTTTTTGGCGAAGTATTTGGTCGGTGCCCGTCGGCCACACTGAGTGTGATTGGATGCGTGTTGTTGAGCGAGCGTGTGACTCAATTCCGGAAATGGAGGCCATTTCTATTAGTCCACTGGACGTGGCCTGTGCAGTCCGTCCGTTACCTAACTGGAAATCTCCAGGGCCGGACGGACTGCACAATTTTTGGATTAAATGGCTACAAAGGTCACACGCTTGCTTAGCCTCACAATTCCAGTCATCCTTAGAGACTGGGTCGCTACCACCATTCTTTACAACAGGAGTTACCCACCTGCTCTACAAATCGGGTAGTACTGTGGAACCTAAAAACTATAGACCAATTACGTGTTTACCGACGGTCTATAAAGTTCTAACATCCATTCTGAGAGCAAAAATTGTTCGTCATATAGATAGCAATTCAATTATGTCTGTCTCTCAGAATGGATGTAAGAATGGGTCCCGCGGTACTAAGGAGCTGCTCCTTATCGACATGGCCATAAGCCAACAGGTTCGTCGATCCCGGAGGGATCTGTCGACGTGTTGGATAGATTATAAGAAGGCCTATGACTCGGTGCCACATACATGGCTCATGAGGGTGCTGGAGTTGTACAAAATATATGCAACTCTTCGCACTTTCTTGATGTCGTGTATGGGGCAGTGGAGGACGGTCCTGGTTTATCCAGGATGTCGGCAGGTTCTTGGGAACGATGAACCGATCAGGATTGAGCGAGGAATATTTCAGGGTGACAGTTTGAGTTCGCTTTGGTTTTGGTTGGCCTTGAATCCTCTGAGCACACTGCTGGAGGATTCAGGTCTAGGCTACCGGTTAAGGAGAGGTGGTCAGGTTATATCTCACCTCCTTTACATGGATGATTTGAAAATATTTGCTCCCAGCAATTTGCAACTGATGGAGCTACTAAAAGTGAATGAAACTTTTAGTAGCGCCATCAGGATGGAATTTGGCTTGGACAAATGTGCGGTCATGCATGTAAAGCGAGGGGAGATTATGGAATCCATGGGAACTCAGCTCTCGGATTCCATATTCCTTAGATCCCTCTCATCAACCGAGACCTACAAGTATTTGGGTATGTCGGAAGCATTAGGCATGAAACGTTCATTGAAGGAGCGCTTCTTTGGCCGCCTGAATAAAGTGTTAAACAGTCTTTTATCAGGCGGAAACAAGGTGCGCGCCTTTAATGGTTGGCTCATGCCGGTATTGATGTATTCTTACGGCATACTCAAATGGACTCAGACGGAACTTGACGCCTGGATAGGAAGGTCCACACACTACTGACCGCAAGCCGGATGCATCACCCAAGGTCATCGGTGATGAGACTGTATATCCCGCGGAAGTGCGGAGGTCGTAGATTCTTAAATGCTAAGACCTTGCACAACCGCGAGGTATGCAGTCTCAGGGAATACTTTCTCGAAACCGACGTGGGGCTGCACCGAGATGTGGTTTCAGTGGATAAGGGCCTCACCCCGCTCTCCTTGGCCAACGAGAACTGGCGCAAACCTGTGGTATTGGACACTAATAACCGTAGGGAGGTATGGCAGAGCAAGGAGCTACACGGACGCTTTTTCCGGGCCCTACATGGGCCTGATGTAGACTTCTTGGCGTTCGTATCCTAGCTACGATTCGGTGACCTCTTTGGGGAAACTGAAGGTTTCGTCTGTGCGATTATGGATAAAGTTATCATGACGAACAATTGTCGGAAATACATTATCAAGGACGGTACGGTTGACATCTGTCGGGCATGCCACCGTCCCGGTGAATCGATCCGACATAATTATTGTTTCTGATTGTTCTCGTCTTGCTAAAGGTGAGTACTTACACATCGACGACGCAAATGGAATTGCAATTGACGAAAATGAAATATCACACAACTCACAAACACACACGCTACGTTGACTTGGTTAAGGCCCGTTAACGTAGCTTAAACTAGCCACAGAGCTAAGAAACAGAACATGTCTTCCAAAATCATAATAAATCTTTTATTTCAGACAACATCGCCCATATTGTTAGTACATACAATTGCTTAAAACTATGTTAGTAAACAGGATTATATAAAATTACAATTTTAAACATGATTATCTTTGGGAAGTTTATCAAGCTCCATGCATGACATGTAGCTTGACAAACCTACCAATTCAATTCAATTCAATTTATTTCAATCATCAGTTGGATCATAATTTAATTTAATTTTGTTCAATTTTAATTTAATAAAATCTATAATCTATGCACCTATTTTAATTATATTTGTTAATTACTATTTTAATTTTATGTGTCTTGATTTTGTTTAATTGCTATGACTTTGTTAATTTATTTTTTAAATTTAATTTAATTTTTTTCCAAAATTACTTCCAAATGTGTTTCGATTTTTTTTTTAATTGCTGTAAGACTTTGTTAATTATTTTATTTTTCTAATTATAATTTTAGTACTAAATAACGTGTTTCGATTTTAATTTTTAAATGCTACTATAACTTTGTTGGCTTAGTTGTACATCTTGTTATGCATGCTGTGGTCTCCTATAAGTGAAGGAGTACACCTACGTGATACTTTTGTCGTCGATTTTTTATTTTCTTGTGTCTGTGTATATCCTTTGTTGGAGATCCTAAATAAATAAATAAATGATAAATAATAGCTTTAGGTAAATAGGTCAATTCAACATTTTAATATTGTTAAAAGAGGGACAGATAATGAACAATAATGTGTTACGATTATTTTATTTTAATTGTTATCGTCACTACATTAAGCATACAACAATGGTTAATGTAGTGGCAGTCGAACCTCTCAGCCATCATCCTCAAGATGGTGTGGTGGTGTGGTTGTGAGCATTCAGTCCAAAACGTGACGTAATTACTATTCACAGGCCCAGCGATTTACTGAAAAGTACTTCGAGTTCCCACTCATGCCCGTTGGGACTGGGGTTTTATTGAAGGTAATCACTAAGTACTATAAAAAAGCTAATTCTGGATGGAATGGATTTGTGATGAACATAACTAGCGAAGTGTGGGTCGACAGGAGCACCTCTACCTAACAATCAGTGATTACAGCGCCGCTAGGCCCCACAACGTGCAGCCAACGTAGCCGGGGAAGTGGCGAAGTTTGGGGCCAAAACTATAATGTCTGCCAGCGATACGGGGATTACAGACGTGATCTTATGTTAGACTTTGTTTGTCCCCACAAACAAAGTCTAATGTTTAATATTTTTATACGCAAACCCTGCGTAGGGAACTATAGCTGTTTTGACATGGAAAGAAAAATTCTAGTGCGAGCAGGGTTTGAACCTGCGACCTTCCGATTCAGTACACCGGATGTCTTAACCAATTAGACCATCGCACCCTGCTCACAGCTCTCGAAATTTTCGTTCCATTAATAACGTCTTACGGCGACGTTAGCGCCATCTATTTAAGAAAGTATCGAACTAACTTAACTTAACTTTTCGGAAGGTCGCAGGTTCAAACCCTGCTCGCACTAGAATTTTTCTTTCCATGTCAAAACAGCTAAAGTCTAATGTCCCCACATTAGCGATTTGGGCAAAATATTGTACTAACCAGGATAGTGTTACCATCGTATTTTAACAATTAAAAATTATTTTATTCTGACTGCCAACAACATTAGGACACTAAGACGTCACAGATAGCCAGTGTGAAAGTACAGAGTTTAGTGAGACGCAATTGTGCCACAGAAATAGTTAGTTCCTCTAATACTTATAGCGCGTCTTTGAATGGTGAAGTTTCGCATCAAAGAAATAAATCACTTGAGCCCGGTTTAAGGTAAACTCCACACATTTTCCGCTAATTGTTTACATTGATCTAAACTTCAATATAAGTATTCCCGTCGTTTGAATCACCCGTTATCTGTGTACGTACTCACTTTGCCTTTCATAGAATTTAATATTTCATGAGGAAAACTTGATCGTGCAATATTTTGTTTATTTTATTTGTTATCCTTATAACAGTGAGTCGGTTAATTGTAAGTAGTTAATTTTGGTAAGGATAAAAGAAGGCATTCTTAAATGGTAATTATTTTTGGAAACCGAATTTGATCCCTAAACGTACATTATAATAATATAATAGGTAGCTAGTATAACAGTAAATGCTTTACATAGACATTTGCACTAAACTGTTTTTGTTTCGTGCTAAAGGACCATGGGCAATTATCTAAGAAATCGGGGCGGGGGACTAGAGTAGCTAATTATTAGAACTTTTGTTTGTGAAATAATAAGTCGTCACCGGAGAATAAAAATAGAGTTAAAATATATTGCCTTTTTCTGGATTTTGCCAAAGATTTGATAGAATAAGCGAACTAATAATAAACCTGTTTAAACATGGGGATTCTGTTATACAGACCTTAGTAGACCTCAGTTGATTATAGTATTTCACCAGCCTAGCTGGGATTGATCACTGTGTGCTTAGCATTACCATAATGATTATAGTATTTCACCAGCCTAGTTTGGATTGATCTCTGTGTGCTTAGCATTACCATACTGATTATAGTATTTCACCAGCCTAGCTTGGATTGATCTCTGTGTGCTTAGCATTACCATAATGTTTTCAACATGATCGGATTTAAAAACAACTGACTGTTGTAGTTCAGTACTCGATAAAATACAAGGAAATGCAACATTTTCAATTGGCCCTAACTCCGGTTTCCGGCGATTTTGGTACTGGTCGCAGTAGTTTGAATTGGAAAACTCAGTATGAGCTTTGATTTGAGGTGTATTTCTATTATGTAGGTCTTACGCCCATTTTGTCCAAGACCCTTTATGTTCAGTGCTCCTTGGCATCTGTTTAGTTCCGACATTCGATTTCAAATCAATTTAATTGACGAAAGGCTGAAAATACGTTCAATGAGAAAAGACACAAAAGTGTTTTTTCTTGTCATACGACGCCGCAATATGGTGTTAGCACCTCCATGTCGTTAGTTTGATTTGTAATATCATAACAAAAGCAGCCGTTTTAGCTTACACGCTTTACTAAGTGAGAATTGATGAACTTATTAGGTTAGCTTAATCAGCCTATAATGTTTCCACCGGTGCACGTCGTCACTTGGGACGCAGCCCTATATGTGAGAGGACTGCGAGCCCAGTGCTGGTTGGTTTTTGTCCATTTGTCTTTGGATTTCGGTTCTAGGACAAAATTCCACACAAATTTTGTCCTTAGATTATCAAGTTTAAACCACAATCCAAATCTTTTGGAAGTTTCAGCTAAAAAGATATGCCATACTTGAGGCAAAACGTTGCCGATCGAATTAAAATAAAGCACCGCTACGCTCTCTTCATACATCACATGAACTCGAGGCAGCCGACATGCGACAGTCGGCTAGCAGCCTGCACTCGGAGTGTCCCGAGCCCGCTCTTTGCGTTAGTCGCGACTGCAGTCGTTTGATTAAGTTTGGAAATTTATCGACGGGTTTAATTGCGGCGCGGCGGAAGTGCAGGCGCGGGCGAGCGCGGGGCAGGGGCGAGCGGGCGCGGGGGTGGGTGCGCGCGCGGAACACAGAAAGGCTTTTGAGGCGGCGCGACACAGGCACCGCGCCGCCGGCCGGCGACACACCGGTCGCGCGGACACCGCACGCACCGGGACCGTTACTGTATGACACAATACCTAGCTATGGAGTCTGATATCACCTAGTTACAGCGTATTTATTTATTTATTTAGGATCTCCAACAGAGGATATACACAAACACACGAAATAAATAATCGACGACAAAAGTATTACGTAGGTGTACTCCTTCACTTACAGGAGACCACAGCATGCATAATCAGATGTATAAACTAAGTTAACAAAGTTATAGTAGCATTTAAACATTCAAATCAAATCAAAACACATTATTTAGTACTAACATTAAATTAGAAAAATAAAATAATTAACAAAGTCATAATAGCAATTAAAAAAAAACGAAACACATTTGGAAATAATGTTGGAAAAATAAAATTTAAAATATATTATATGTGTATTGACAATTACAATTACAAAACGTGCAAATACCTAATTAAGACAATGTTATTTATGATTTGTTTTGATTTAAAATCACGTAGTGATTCATAATGAATAATAATCACACGTGTTTTCGTTATTAATGGACATAATTATACTGGAATGCCCATAATAGGAGCCTGCGATCATCGCAAAACCGTATGCTTCAATGTCCCTCTCACCGCACTGATTTCATTCACCGATCTTTCTTTGTCCAGTCTATTTCTCTGTGGAATGCGCTTCCCCAGGAAATCAGGATGGCAACCAATCGCTTATCTTTTAAAATTAAAGTTCGTGAGTACATTCGGAAGAAGCTGGCAGTTTCGTCACAACGGTAATGTTTTCCCCATGGTTTGTGTTTTTATTTTGGTATATTCGTGGAAATGTTTATTTACATTTATTTAAATTTTGATATATATTTATAGTATTTGATATATATTTATAGTATTTTATATATCCTTGTAGTTATCTTGTAGTTAATCTTATTATTATTTAAAATTATTTTCAGATTTACACCTACCACTGCTTGTCTTTGCATCACCCAAAGGTTGACTGGTAGAAAATGCCTATGGCATTAAGTCCGCCTCTGTACTTATGTGCTTGAAGTGTTAAATAAATAAATGCCCAAAAGACATGAATCTCTTGCGGTCACGTAGTCCAGCGCGGTGTGACGTGCGTGGCTTGTCGCGCGCTGTCCCGGTGTGTCCCGCGTCCCGTGTGTCACATAGCGCCGGCGCCCGCGCACCACCCCCCGCCCCCCTCTCCATCCCCCCGTCCCTCAGGCCGGCGACACACGAAATTGATATTGCTCTTAAATTAGGAGCCGGGATGGTCCGCGATGGGACACGCAGATAGCGCTAATGTACTTGTAGTACAAATGTGTCGGCTCACACTCGCACACTCTCACACGGCCGAGGTATGCCAGGCGTAAGTGTGGCCGTGAGCTAGCAGACACAACTGAGCACTTACTGAAGTATCAATATTGGATATAAAGGCAAAATTGTAATCGATCAAAATGTTTCGATATTTGGTTTCTTTAAAACCGATGGTATGATTTTATCCACCAAATCATTTCACTAATAAATAATAGTAATATAAGACTATTAGCGAATATAAAATCTTCACATTTTCGGTCGATGAGAAGAACTATAAATCACTGTGTGGTTTCTTTACAATGATGAGCGGAGTGGTCGGAGTCAAGTCGACTCACTGAAGGACCCGACTAGCTGCGGAGCCCGGCCGCTGACAGAGACGGCAGTACATCATCAGTCAGTGTCCGGTGTCCGCAAGCTCTCCAGACCGGTCGCCTTACATGTGGAGTGATCTGATGACATCACTCGCGCGGTGTCTCACGCGCCATGCGTGGCCCGCGCAGCACACTACCTGCCGGAGGCCACTCTCCACGGAGACACTCGCATACGACTGATGATCGAATACCAATCGGAATTCACTTTAAAGCCGACCGACTTCGGACCGATCAAATTGATTGTTCCGAACGTTCGATTGTAATCAAATGCCAAAATACATAATATATTAAATGATATCGAACACTGACATAGTATAGAGCGTAACATAGTAGCAATAACCAAAGACTTTGTACTATATAACACAACTAGGCATGAAAGTTATTAAACAGTGTTAGATTTACTACTGCACACATTTATTAGTTACCAGCTTCTACATGTGAAAGCAGTTAGTCAGTCATTGGAGTTACTTGTGTAATCCAACCCATGCATTTGAATATCAAGTCACATTAATAAACTTTTATTTCGTAAATCCATCGACTCTACTCTATATTTAAATCATTCGGAGCAATCGTACAATATCATTGATTTAAAACCGGCGCTATCAATAAAGTAATCAATAAATCAATTAGAAATATCATAATAAGTATTGTATATTAATCAGCCTTGGATACTCGTGATCATATCTGCATAGGATCATACATACGAATGGCAAGCATGGAGCTACGCCTGGGTTACGCTCTACGCTCGTAGACACTCGTAGCACTTTCGTAGCCGCGAAGAGGCTTTCTACGGCAGTGACGACGTTGCACACTACTTTTGACTGACTGTTAGGAGTATTAAGAATGTATTATAAAAAAATACCTTCATCATTTATTACAGGCAATTAAGAATTTGAAAAAAAATTGTGGGGTTTGTTTTATGAACATGCGATTTATTAACATTATACGGATGATATAGTATTGTGGCAGTATGGGTTTTTATTTCTAAGCAGACTGATTTGATTTTGTTAAAGAAACACACTGCACATTACAAAACCTGCGTACATATGTACACGTGTGTGCGTCGAGCACTGCTCCCAAGTGTTTAGTGCGTGAATGTGTCGCCAATTCACCGCACTCAACATTCCCTAAAGATTTGCAGCTCTTCAAACACCAATACAGCACTCCACACATGGAGCCGCTCCACTGAGTGTAACAAAGAAACATTACCAAGGTAATGTTTCTTTGTTACACTGTCCAATTCACCTAGGGGTTAACTTTTTAACAATGACACAGACGCTACCTATAATTATTGAAAACTGATTATGAATATTCATACTTTGGTCTCAGTAGTTTAATTTAGAACGAAGCCTACAGCTGGACACACGTTTCGTAATGTTCTGAAGTACGCGATAGGTCTATTCACCAAAGTGTTTCTCGACCACTTTTGTATTGATTGTCGATTCAGTTACTATTAAATTAAAAGATTGATAGAGAAGGTCATATTCGCGAATGTATGTGTCTCGCGGCCGACTGCTCGCTCGACAGCTATTAATATTAATAGTGTTATCATTATCACGTAGATACGATTAGATGTGCGATTAGATCGCGGTCGCCTAACGCAGATAAATAACAGACAACAAGACAAATTGTCTGACATACGAGTTATGCGTGTGTGTATACACGTATTATACATACATGACGATTGTAATATAATAATAAATTGTGTTTTGAAATATGTGTTTGAGTATTTTGCAAAACCACAGGTGGTTAGTGAGATATAAAGTAATATTGTAATTAAATAATAAGGTTTATGTTTTTTTTATTTAAATAAAAAATGTAGATATCAATAAATTATTTCCTGAATGGTTAATATTTTTAAACACTAATGTTACTACATATAAAAACAAACTACTTAGTAGGCTTGGTTCATGAAGTCGGGGTCATTTTCGTATGACATGCACTGACGTTTTTTGGATTAAGTATTCAGTAGTTTTTTGATTGAGTATTCAGCAGTGGACGCTTTACTGGCTAGCGATCGAGAGAGGCATTCATGTTAAGTTACTTGTAGTTTGGCAATGAACGCGTTCAGCACACAAGTCTTCAAGAGATGTTATACAAAGTGAATACATAAATAAAGACGCACTGCTTCATGCACGAAAGGATCATCTAAATGCTGAAACAACGCTTATCAAGATTTAGATCATTATCGGAATGTTAACAAGATCTCAGCAGAAGTAGATGTTAGTCGTCATGAACGATTCATGACGAACTGTCAGTGTGTGGCACACGGGAAACGCGCGAGACGGCACCGTGACCTTGTAGGTGCGCGCGGTTCTCATGACACCCTCCGCACCCCGCGATATTAGGAAGTAAACAAACACTACTCGACTCCCGGTACTTGTCACATAATACCCGGCACATGTCACAACATCACACAGATCCCGCTGATAAGATGCTTATCAAGTGTTTACGAAAGCATCTTACTACCTTGTAATTTAGTGCATGTTTGCTACTGAGTGATTGAAGCTCTCTCTAAGGTGAATACTGAAATAACAACATCAGATTCTGTCACAAGTTCAGAATCAAAATCAGAAATTTATTTGCTATGACAGTAGGTACAGGTTAGGTGTTGTACATAAATTAATGAAATCGGCTACAGCCTACCTTACGGCGTGCAAGTTATAACATAAGTTAAAATATTAATACAAACAAACCAATGTCAACAAAACAAAATAGAAGTCAATTAATAATATTATAGCCAGGTACATTAAGTCTTACATGGTCAAATTTGCAATTAATTATAACAATCATAATCTGGACAAGTCTTTCACTGTGTAATAACATTGGCCTAAAGTACTGCAGTTACCTTACATTTAAAAATGTTGATAGGATAATCCCTAGAACCATGAGGTATGTTATTATAAATGTTGATAGGATAATCCCTAGAACCATGAGGTATGTTATTATAAATGTTGATAGGATAATCCCTAGAACCATGAGGTATGTTATTATAAATGTTGATAGGATAATCCCCAGAACCATGGGGTATGTTATTATAAATGACAGGTCCCATTGTCGTAATACTTTTCCTTAACAGTGCTGTTTTGTAATTACCCGAATGTAGCATATTCTTGTATTGGGATCTCAAGGAGCCATTGCTTGTTCTTATATTGGCTAGTGACGGAAATAAATGTAGATTGGTTTTTACAAAAATCGCCACCTCCAAAATGTACAAACATGGAAAACTCAGTATCCTCAGAGACCGAAACACAGGTTCACAGCTGTCTGTGCTTTTAAGGTTTGACATAGACCTAATACACCGCTTCTGGGCCTTAAAAATCTCCTCCATGTCACTGTTATGTTATGTTGGTAGTACACAAATCTGATGTATAGAATTCATCATCTGATAGCAACTCCTTCTCGCCATCTTCTTCACCGGGAAGGGATAGAGAAGTGGACGAGACTTACTAGTCTCCCTTCCGCCTTAGGTCGAAGCTAATTTGGGTCAAATATTTGTGGGAATCATCGACACGGTGAAGAAGATGGTGAGAAGGAGTTGCTATCAATTAATATTTGGGTCAATAAAAACTAATTTGGCTATCAAGATAAGTTTGAGAGATTTGATAGTAAGAGGAGCAAAGTTACACAAACTAAAAGTTGGGAAGACGACATGAAAAAGATAGCTGGTCCAGAATGAACACGTGTTGCAAAAGATAGGACAAAATGGAAAGCACTAGAGGAGGCCTTTGTCGAAAGACAAGTTGAAAAAGATAAACCGGCTGCCGAAAAATGATATGTTTAACATAGAAAGTATAATTGTATAATAGAGTTAAGGAAATGTAAAATAAAAGTTTCAGCAATTAAGGCTTATTTATTTTTATTTATTTTCGCTTCGACCAGATCTTTACCACAGCGACGGCGTTGCTCTAGTGGCTTGGGAAAGTTCTTTTATAGTGGTGGAGGTGGAGTTGCACTAGAAAAGGCCAGGAGGTGGGCCATGGTGTGTGTTGAGGCTCAGCAGTCGCTTAACGACCTGTCACTACATACACTTGAGATGTCTGTATTGTCCCCAGCATCACGCAGCTTGTGATGTATGTTGAACACGCAGCATCTCAAGTGTGTAGTAGTACTTGTAGGGCGCCGTCCCGCCGTCACCAGTCGGTTAGTGCACTTTACTCTACTCACATGTTCTACGAATAGTTATAAGAAGGTACATACTTCTGGTGCCTGATAGTTACGTATTGTATATAAACAATAACATTTTGGTATAAACATTGTTTACTTTGCTTCAGGATTTATCGATTGTAACGAAATTGTTGGTCAGATTTTGACTGTCCCGTATGGCAGACAGTCTCACTGGTACTTGTCGGTTCAACAGTATATTACGCTGCTTAAAGCGGTGCTCGTTATGCCTGTGGGCTTATTGGTTTGTGCTGTGAGGCGATGTGTGAGTCTGCGACTTAAGTGATGTACACCATGCACAGAGCCTCGCCTCGCCGTACGTAATGCACTTTAGACAACGTACACAAACAATCAATAAATTTAATATTCAATTTAATAATATAAATATCAATGAAGCTGACACAACAAAATTTCTGGGATTAATAATAGATTCTAAATTGAATTGTAAACCTCAAACAGAGGCACTTGGATTTGCAGTGAAAATTGAGTAGTGCAGCCTACGCTCTGAAGCAGCTTGCTGTGGTTATCAACACAGATGCGCTGATTAATGCTTACTATGGATTAGCCGAATCAATTCTTAGATATGGAGTCATCTTTTGGGGAAATAGCACGGACAATGAAATTGCGTTTCGGGAACAGAAAAGGTGCATTCGACCGATGTTTAGACTGCAAACAACGGACAGCTGTAAATCTTATTTTATAGAAACTAAGATATTGACATTGCTCTCATTGTATAAACAGTTGTGTTCATTTAATCCAATTTCCATTTATTTCAGCTTTGGTCTGATGCTGTACCTAGGAATAGACGTGATAATTTCAAACTCTTTGTTCACGGCGGCGCTAAAACAACTCTTATGGGTAAGAGCATCTTTTGCATTGCTCCGACCGTTTTTAATAAAGCTTCCAGCTTTTGTTTAATTTAAAATGTGCTTGATTTACGCTTTTCAGTTTTTCAGTCGGGTTCTTTTAGTTTTTTTTAGCTTTCAACTAACATTTGTGGATTTTTAAAGATTTTTCTATCCAATCATTGATCTCCGGTGAGACTGTACCTGTACCTATACCTGGGTGAATACCATATCAGCAAATTTTACGTGTCCACGTTGACAATCGAAATGATAGGACGTTTCTGTTTTTTTTTGTAGTGAACTACGTAACTTGAGAGAGCTGCGAGCGGTGCGATGGTCTAATTGGTTAAGACGTCCGGTGTACTGAATCGGAAGGTCGCAGGTTCAAACCCTGCTCGCACTAGAATTTTTCTTTCCATGTCAAAACAGCTACGTAACTTGGTTCAATTAGGGCCACATTTTTTTTTAAGTGAATATATTAAATCATCAGGAAAAAAATCGCCTCCTAATTCAAAATTGGTGGGTTGTCCCAGCTCGATTTTTTTATGTAATTGCGTTCATAAAATTAACAATCTGAGGTACAATAAAAAATAAACAGTTTAGTTAGGATATGCATTTGCATAAGACACATTATCTAAAAAACAATTAAACCAAATTATAAAATGTTATATAAAAGCACAGGACACTCGATCAAAGTTTGTCCAAGCAAAAATCAAAATTTAGGTAGCACTTTTTCAACTTAATATAATAAGAAGTTTCGTGCGTGTGCGATCAATCACGTTATTTATTTCGCATCTGTCAGTCGTGCGATTAGTGTCAGGTGTGTGATTAGTGCTGTGATTACCCACCAAAAACGCCTTTGGTGGAACGGGGGACAAGAATTGTTAAATTTTTGGTGGATCGATTTACTATTGATTGTAAAGTGTAATAGTAAGCTACATGCTATAGCTAAAGATTTGGGTGACCCATAAATCAAAGACATTAATTTAATTTTAACTTAAAACCATTATTTTTAAAGATTTTTTTTATGCCTGGTTCCAAGTTTGGTGGCTCAATTTTGATGGTTTTGGTGGCGTTATTGAAAACGAGCAATGACTATGTACTTGGTAGTAAGTAAGACCTATTATTATAAGGGTGGCATACTAATGATCAAGTTTCTTATTCCTATATTTTTATTTTGTTGCTTTTTAGAATACCAAAACAGACCAGCGAAGAGAGGCTGCTTAAAGCACTTCACCGTTGTCATGAAGGACTTCAACGCAAAACTGATCAATTTGGGGTTGGACGTCGGAACCACCGGGGTCACCAACTGTCTAGTTTTATGGAGAAGTAGGCCTCTCTATATGATGAACTACATCTTCAGAAAGCTTGAGCACAGGAAGTGGACCTGCAAGAGCCCCGATGGTGCAACTAAAAATGAGATTGACTACATCATGTCAACCAAAAAGCAAATGTTCAATGTTGTTTCTATGATCAATTCGTTGAATTCCGGGAGCGATCACCGCATGGTAAGAGGCACATTGAACATCAATATCAAGCTTGTCTCGACTGATGAAGTCTACGCTCCGTCCAGCACAGATCCAGATTCAAAACTCCGAGAGTTGCTGCAAGCTGAAAAGCTTGAACTCCAGACTCGTTTTGTGTGCCTAAGAAGCTCATTGGACAAATACAACGATAGGTTCGTGGAAATTGTCCATACGGGTCTAAGTTCTTCAAGACACGTCGTGCACATAAGAACAAAAACTCTCTGATCATACTCTCAAGCTCATGCAGGAGTGGCGTGAGATGATCCTGCAATCTTCAGACGAGGCGTGGAAATACCGAAAGCTCAATAGACGGATCTTTAAATCCAGCATATGAAAGATGCAATTGAGCGACTCTAAGGTATTTGCAAGAAATCTGGCTATTGGGCAGAGCCAGCTCACGAAACTGAAGACCGACCATGGCAGGATCGTATCCGCCAAACCGGAGCTACTGTGGGAGATCGAGAGATTATATGGGCAGTTGTACACTTCAACCAGTAAACCCGTTGTAAATATAGCAAACGACCCAAGAGCTAGACTGACCCGACACTATACCGAAGACATCCCGGACGTCAGCCTGTACGAGATTAGGATGGCTCTGGAACAGCTTAAAAACAATAAAGCACCGGGTGATGACGGAAATACGGCCGAATTCCTAAAGGCGGGTGAAAAACCAGTACTTAAGGCCCTTCAGAAGCTGTTTGATTCGGTCATACTCGAGGAGAAAACCCCACAGGCATGATGCAGGGGTGTCGTGGTAATCTTCTTCAAAAAAGGCGACAATGCCCAGCTGCAGAATTATAGGCCCATCTCACTTCTAAGCCATATCTACGAGTTCTTTTTAAGTATCATCCCGAACCAGCCAGATTCCATAATGGCTTTAGCACCGTAGACCGCATCCATACGCTTCGGCAGGTTATACAGAAGGCCGAAGAGTCTCTGTTTAGCGTTTGTGGACTACGAGAAAGCCTTCGATGCGATCGAGACTTGGGTTGTACTGCAGTCTCCCCAACGGTGCTAAATCGACTACCGGTACATCGAGGTGTTGAAATGTTTGTACAAAACGCTACCATGTCAGTCCGACTTTAGGACCAGACTTCGGAATCTATCCTATTTTTTAACAAAAGAAAGTTTTATTAACCGATAAAAGTTATTGATACTTCCTGAGAATTTGTGAGATTAGTCACATTGAGCTTTATCAGTAATTGAGGTTTCTGACAGAGAAATCCAATTTTGGTGACACTGATTTGCAATTTTGGTTGGCACACTAGACTTTGAACTAAAATATCTTAAAAAGTTATGAAGATATTCTGAGACCTCTTGAAGATCCTTCAAGCTTGGACTTTCTATTCTTATACCAGATACTTATTTTTCATGAAAACTAAAGAAAAAATTTTGCCGCCAAAATTGACAAAAAATGAACATTGTTGATATTGATCCAAACCGGACTATTGTTTACCGACGACAAATATCCAGACAAACAACAAAACTTTCACATTAATAACTTTAAAGTTGAGATACTAACATTGGTTTCACGAGCTCCAGGTGTTTTGTCCATAAATAACGCATCAAATGACAGAATTAGCATTCATTTGATGAATATTAAATAGTTTAAGAATATTGATTTTAGAAACTGCATTCTAAACGACTGTTTATCTGTTTATGTCCAACAGATCATTTTTTCCCACGAGAACGTTTATAGCACCGCGTCCTGTGCTCAAGGACCACAGCTCAATAACTTGTGTCCTAATGAGAACTTTGTTGTGCTATTGTTTATACAACACAATTTAAATTATATATACATGCATAACAATTATATATGTATGATATAAACATTGTGTGTTGTGACTTTCAGACTAAATTGCAATTTAGTTGAGTGACCGTAGAATGTAGTAGATCTGATCTTGCTCAAGAATATTCATGTGCTTACTTTGATAGCGTACGTAATTAATTTAACTAAAATATTAAAATTTTTATTTCTAACAGTTATAACGACTTATTTTGATATGACTTATATGTAATTAATATATTATGAAACATCTATATCTACACTAATCAATAAAATTGAAGTGTCTGTTTGTAATTTCAAAATAACAGCTTTTTACTGAATGCATATTTTCAGTATATACGGTGCTTATAAGCACCGTATATTGCTATAGCAAAAACAAAACATTCATTTGATGTCATCCTCTCCAGCTAGACCATGGATGATTACCTTAATTTTAATATTGTACTAACGACTTTAAAAAATTTACTCACATTTGTTTTAACAACCATATCAAAAATATGCACAACTGTGTTGGTTCGGTTCAGGTTCAACAAAAATATTAAATATCCTGGGATAATATACATATAGTATGATTTTATTTATTTATTTTTTTAATCTAATTTATATCCCGCTTTTCGAATTACGTGTTGCAAAATGTAATTTTATTGAATTTTACCTACTTAGAAATAGTAATAGCGTAACATAGTACTATGGCTGCAGCGCTGAAAAAAAATCTCTTTAAAACGCTTGAAATTATATATAAAATGGAGTACATTTCAGTACAATATATTTATATAACTTTACATGTTAAAGTTGAAAAAAATACCTAAAATCTATAGTGGTCGTGGCAGAAAGGTTCTACCTAGCACGGCCACGGTCGATATGTTATACCAGCGAAAATATGTGAGTAAATTTTTCAAAGTCGTTAGTACAATAAAGTACACATTTTTTCATGAATATGTACCGAATTAAGTTTAAGGTCGTCCATGGTCGTGCTGGAGAGGATGACAGTTTATTTGATTGTTTGTTTGGCGGTCTGTTTGTTCCGGCGGTCTTTACCTAGGTCACTGGGTAGTGGATTTGAGACAGACAGTATGTCCAAGTAAAATACTGCTACGCGTCCGGTTACGCTGGAAGCCGACCCCAACATAGACGAACAACATTGGGGAAAAGCTAGGCAGACGATGATCATAGTGTAAGATATTAAATTATGTTTAAGAACTTGAACAAACGTTGTCGCAGATGGCACTAAAATGTCTAGCAGTTGGACAGTATTGGGAGCTAGATCAAACCCGCTCCAATGTCTAGCGGTAGGACTGGGACACAAGGAAAACTGTCGCCTAAATATTGTACCAAAAACTAAATTATGTTTATGAGTGACATCGTTGTAATAGCTCGAGCATAGGATGCGTCGCCTGATGGTGGTTACCTGGCGCAACAACTACTAAGAGGCGGCGTGTACACATATTGGGACGATGTTCAAACGTGGACTGGAGGTCTGGTGACGTCATTCTACTCACGTTCTTCAGATACACTTACTATTTAATCATAGTAAAAGTCATGATTAACTAAATTATTCACACATTCATAGAAAGAAAGAAAGAAAGAAAAAATATTTATTTGTCGCAGGGACATGACATGCATCATACAAAATTACAAAAAAATAAACAATAAACTATAAATTCAAAAGGACGGAACAAAAAAAAAAAGAAGAAAGTTAACAGCATACATTCAGTAAGTGTGGGTTGATTGTATAATGCAACTAGTACACAAAATAGGTCTCATCGGACTCATTAATTAATGTTTTATAAAATAAGATGAGCGTGCGTAAATCTGTACAAAAATGTATGAAGCTTATATGATAAATAATTAAAAATAGCATTTCTGACTCATTTAAGATAATTAATACACTACTGTTGTTTGTACTTCTTATGTTCATCATCTGTTTCGATATCTGTACAATTAAACTTCCGATAAATAACTCTCGAGATCAAGTTATTTGATTAAGTTAATTTATGACATCTCTAAGTATCTACATATAACAGCGATTGATCGTTAACGTGCAGTAAATAAGAACTACCTATAGTTATATGAGTTTAATATCTTCAGGCTCATCATCAAAAATGTGTGCTAAGGGGAGAAAAATACAACAACGTAGTTCTCGTGATGCTTACGGCCCTATAATGACTACATTATGCGTGCCTATGGCGCTACTATAAGACTCAACAACTTTATCTATGACTGTAAATTAAATGAAACATGAAGCATGTTTAGGTTCTTTCTCGAACCTGAAATCGTTCGCCAGACCGCGACGCGACGGGGAGGGCGGGGAGGGCGGGGAAGGCGGCGCGGCCTTGTCGTGAAACAAATATAAACCAAACATTCATCTCGTTAGTATACAACACATCTGCGTGAGATCTAATGATAATTATCAAATGATGATAGTCTCACGAGATACGCAGATTATTATCATCAAATAACAATAATCTGCGATACGTATCTGTGGAATTTGGAATCTTTTTAAATTAATACTTAGAAACGACGAGTTGTTAAACTGATAATTTATGATACCTACTTAGTGAGATTTTCTCCTATTATACGTAACACGTACCTACAACATAAACTCGACTGCTACGAAATGTAATATTCCGTCACAAGTTCTGCCCGCGGCTTTGTCCGTATAGTGTTTGTGATTTTTCAAGATGTCTAGGAATATCGAGGATTGTTTTCACAAACGATTTAATCATTACGGTAGTTGATATTTTGAATTTTACAATTGACAAAACAATCTTTGAATGACTGAACTGAATCGGATCATATTTTAATCTCTTAAAAACGTTGCTATTTGTACGATAAATACGAGTTGGACTTTGAATAAATTACGGACTAGACTGTTTGCTAAACTAGACTTAAATATGCGTGGTACTGGTATCTCATCTGTCAATGTGAAAACATGCAAGAGTTGGGTGTTTGTGACTGTTATGACGTCCATACTCAGAAGTAGGTAGAATGCATGTTAAAGATTAATGTGTTTTTAATGATCAGGAACCATAAATAAGTCATGAAATTTATTTTATACATTTCTTCTATGCTAGGCAGAATGAAGGAGCAACCAAAATAATAATTCGAGCAATGTGGCAAATTGCAGTTTGTTCGTAGAAAAGACATCAACGCACACGTAACTACAAAATGGGAACATGCTGACAATGATGTATTTAATTTTATTTATTTATCATAGTTGCTAATATTTCAGCTGACAACTGGGTCCTAGAACTAGTAGATAACATACTTAATTTAATAATAATCTTTGGAAAAAAATAAAAAAATGCCAATTCATCGACGTTGAAAGGGCTAGCAGCGAGATCCTTTGGATTGAAAAATCAGATTCACTCTTTGTTAATGTAATAAAATTTCAGATTATGTATTAAAAATAAACTGATTTCATGAAAACTTTTATTTTTTTTCTGTTTTGAATGGGTACGTAAAGTAAAAATTAACCTATAATGCTGATTCCGAAACCATTTCAATATTTTAGGTTTATGAACCGTATTTTGCTATTTTGAGCTCTTAAAATTATAAGATGGCGTTTATTCCCATATCATCCCAGTGATCCATTTTTGGAACGGTAACTTTGTATTTTATTTTTTAATATAAAAATCGCAAATCAGTATTATTTTTTTGCGTACGGGTAACAGTGAATTAGTTATCTTTCAAATTTGATTGTCAATTATTGTTTTGTTTAGAGTAATTTTCATAAAAATGACGTCACACAGTTGGTAAGTAAAATTTATTTGTGTTTTTAGTAAAATTGCATATTTTCTTGCAAATTATAATTGTATTTAGTTTTATTTATATGACTATATTACCCTGTTATCTTTGAGGTAATGTGAGAATACATTCAGCTCGGTATTGCATGTTTATTGTTTTAGGTTGACGGTAAATGACATTATTTCGTATTTAGAAGATCATGATGATGTGCTGGAAGCTGATGTGTATATAACTCCCCCGAAAATTTTTATAAGAGCGACGAAGACCGTGGCAATGAAGAATCTACCGATATCAACTGCTTGTCTGGGCTCCAGCTATTAGCGGAAGCAAAACTTAGGGCCATGGTATCTGTAGAGAGACGGATAGAGGAACAACAGCTGCAAGAGGAAGAACCCAATTCAAGCACGTCACAAAATCCACCAAAACGGCAAAATGTGGATATCCCACAAAAAACAGAAAAAGAGTTACGTTTTTTGGAGGATTTTCATATTCCACTAAATTCTTTTGAATTAAGTTATGATGAAGAGCTGGTAAAACTATTGCGTTAACAAACAGAACAGAATGCAAAACAGAAAGGAAAGAAAAGAAAGGTTTCCTATTATTGTTTGGCTATAATGCCATTTGGTGCCATTTGGTGTGCTCGATACAGAATGTATTGGGAGCAACTACTGACTGTCATCATCCTGGTGAAGCAGCTTCTATGACAAAAAATAGGTTTGAAGAACAACTGCTATTTTACCACTCTTGGGTAGTACGTTTTTTGTGGGATCCTTTGTGGGATGTTGGCTGCTATAGTCGGCATAGGGTTGAAGAGATGATACTGGCAATTACTCATGTTTCCTCGCAACGTGAGCATAAACAACGGTTACCAGCTTTATAGGTTGTCGCCGGGTGCGAAGCAAAATGATGCACATGACCTATTATCGTTCACCAGACAGTAGTTCGTGCAGTCGTATTTTATGACGAAATCCGTGACGAATATCAGCAGTTCATCCAATGGCACTACAACAAAAATGAAGTACCTGCCCAAATCACCATTAGCTGTTATAAAGCGTCCCTTCAAGAGTTAGATTAGATGGGAAGGACCACTACATAGTGAATAACGGTAAGCAGAGTCGATGTGGATTGTGTCACAAAAATACCACGAAGAAATGTGGCAATTGTGCGGTTGTTTTGCATTCTAAATGCTCAGTAGTATTTCATACAACCCCGTAATGTTACAGCATATTTTATTATTGTATTTTGTTTTTAATAAACTTGTCTAAAATAGTCTTTTACAAGCTTTTATTTACTATCCATTCCGTTTCCTCTACAAAAAAAAATACATTAGAATATGTTCCCACTGTTCCATTAATGGATCGGTATTGTAATTCAAAAGGTCATTGACCGATTTTTTTTTTTTCATTATATCTACAAGTTACTTTTAATAAAAGTATAATCAAATGTAAAAATAAAAAAAAAATCGGACCAGTATTTACAGAGTTGGGAAGATATGGGTTAACAAAACTACTTAAAACCACTTCACTTTCATTTCACCTCCAAACGACGTCAAACGTTGGGCTAAAGCGCAGGCCACACTGCCAGCACCAGCTGGCGCTGTGGCCTGCTCGCCCGCTCGCTATGGCGGGCGAGCGAGCTGCGGGCGAAGCGAGGCGATGGAAACTATATTAACTACGCGAAGATGTAGCTAAACTATGTGGGTTCACACTGAAAACTACGGACGGACGGGCGAGCGAGGGGGCGGGCGGTACAGCGAGGGGGACGTTCCGTCTCATTCCGTCTTGCACCGGGCGAGGCGGGCGAGGTGACCAAATAGCATCGCTGACATCGTCGTACTACAACTATGCCCGCCCGGGTCGATCTCTCGCTCGCTAGCTGGCGGTGTGGCCTGCGCTTAATTGACGCTACTAAATTTCATCTGACAAGTGTCCAGTTTGAAGTTAATTAAACACCTATATTTGACGTTCATTGCTTTATATTTATTATAAAGCAATGAACGTCAAATATAGGTGTTTAATTCTTGTAACATACGGGGCAAATAAATCGACCTCTTCAGCCTCATCTCTGACGTCATCACGAGTAATTTTTCAATTTATTAAAAATTTACTACAGCTTGGAATACTAAAATATTGAAATTTGTTAATGAAGTGACATAATCTATAAAATAAAAACGAATTTAACCTAACTGACTGGCTTACGGTTTCCATTGATCAATTTTATTTTCAGTGCAGTCGTCGCAAATTAATGTATTCTAATATTCGAAACATCTTCTTGTATGATCCTACATCACGTCCCAGTTCGCAGGTCCCACGCTCACACAATAGATGTAACACTGATTAGCATCATTTCCAGAAGTGGCTCCTCGCAGTACAGATTACCAAGAGCGGAGTTCTGTGAACACCATAGTTTCTGCGAAGGAGATTATCCGTGTCACCACAACACAGGCTTTGTTTGTAAAGTGACTGACTAACTGGGCCGTAGGTACTCTACCTGCCAGATTATGTCCACTTTCTAGCAGGTACCTGATCCTGCTGCCGAAGTTCTTAGACAATGACACGTCCGTGGGAAACTGGTTCGTGCAAAATTCTAGACGTTTGTTGTCTCTTCCAGTATTAACTTAATCTTGGTTAGGTGTATTTTCGTAGGAGATGGTACGACATAAGTACGTTACATATTATTTTTCTTTCCATATCAAAGCTGTAATTCCCTACGCAGGGTTTGCGTAAAAAACATATTTGAAAATTAATTTTAGTATTTACGAAACCTGAATATAGTTTGTTCAGAATAAGTAACTGAAGCGATTCCGATAATTTTTAAACCATGATGTTATATTTTGTCCCAAAAATATTTATAAAAAGGCTACAAGTTGGATACCGAGCGACAGTAAGTACCTATCGCCATTATTTAGGTACCTACTGCCAAATTATTATTATCAATGAGCTCAAGACGACGCTGGAGGCGCGCGCGCGTTCGCGCTGCGTGGTGACCACGTTTTTGTGCGGACATCCAGGTAACAGAACCAGCTTATAACTTTGTGATTTTTCATGATACAGTTTTGAAATTTTGTACATAGATTCTTTACATAAAAATACTAGACACGTGTTTCAGGTTTCGCATATACTAAAACTAATGTTGTGTAGCAACTTAATTGATTTACTTTAATGATGCCTGCTAAGCATGTTCACGGCTTTATTGATATTATGTTCTGGCGATTAACTCGTTTGGTAATTATAGCAGTTACGACATCCTTACATTAACGATTATATCTTCTGAAAGCTTTCATGTAAATATGTAACTTGATATTCCAGCTGCACCTGTACGATTTTAATTGCTGAGATAAATAAACAATAAAATCATCTGAGAATAGTAAACCGTCAGAATGATAACGGACTTCATTACGTAACTATTCATCCGAAAAACTGCACATATTTGAAATACCTGTGCGATTTAGAGACGCAAACGGTTCACAGCCTACGGGAAAAAAAAGGTTCGTTGGGAACATATAAATGACATAGCACGAGCCTAGCGGCCACGTTGCGCAAACGTGACGTCCCCCCTGCGCGACTCCACCCGCTCCCCCCGGGGGTCGCGTCGTCATGTATTGTCCACGGCGCACTTATTGAGCTATCTGACAGGCGGGGCCCGGCTAATTGTCTGTGCGACCGAAACCACTTCACCCCCGTACCTCGAGAGCGACAGAGACGCAACACAACCCTATTAATCCCCCTATAAATAACCCGGCTCCTAATGCCGAGGCGCCACGCTCTTTACGTAGAGTGCGACCGAGCCGCCGCGATACTTGCGTCCAGCGTGTCCGTGCAGGCCGCGCTCTGCTGCCGATAACGCAACGATAAGTGGATTAAACAATGAATGCTGGTGACTAGGTAAGAGGTATGGCGGGCCAGTTCTATTGTCCGGCGGTTATCTGCACTGTACCGACAGCATTCGAATCAATTCAAAATTAATGGAATGTTTTAGATGTGTGCTCTACTGTGAGTACCAAGGTATGTTTCTAGATTTTATCAAGTGAAACTAGTTTTGAATGATTCTTCTAGGTTTTTTAAGAAGCTGTTGCCGCAATGTGCACTTTGTACAGCAAACACGTTTTTTTGTTGCAAATACTTATAACAACCTTAAGCGAAGAGTAATGCAAGAACCCCGCGAGCCAGTCGTCCCAGATCTCGTCTATAGGTACTCATCTCACGCAAAACAAGCTCCTCACATTTATATACCTGCTTACGACTGTACGAGTACCGCAGTTATCATTTTACGAGGAGTTTATTGGCTCTAGTAAATAGCGCCAGATAGAACAGCTGTACGTTAACAAACTCGACGTTCGTCGTCCACTAAGGCAGCGACAAATTAGCCGATATTTAATTTTGTCGTCAGCAGTCGTTTGTCAACATCCGAGTCATTTATCAAGACGACTGGGTCGCGGTACAGGGGTGGGCGACTAAGTGCGAAATGTTCCCGGTCGTTTCACAGTTTTTTTTTGTTTGGTGACGAGAGCTTAATCCGATGACGAGGACAGCAAAAAAGCCAACTAATGGTGAGCGCTGATGTATCAATGACAGTGGCGCCTCTCGCGCCCCTGCGTCCGCCCCGCACTCGTCCGCATACCAACAAACAAACACGTATCATGTCCCTGGTGTTACGATGATGCTCGTAATGGACACCGTCTGCGGTAAAGACACCGCCACTAATAGCTTCTCTATGTAGTACTCAGGTGGAGTGAAGTATATGGGATAGGCTCCACTGTCGGTCACACTACACTCACGCCTGGAGGATATGCGAGGAAGTTAATATTGGCAGGATCCCATTGGTTATAGAGTGCAGTAAGACTTACTGTGTCAACCAAGCATTCTGTACTTACATCGAACTCTGTAACTCTATTCGAAAATTATTGCTTGGAAACGACTTTTTTTGGGGTAAAAAATCACGTTTTACGGTAGGATTCGATGTAACGCACTCAAAATATTGTTCTGACAGATTCCTTAAATAGTCCGGTATCGTGGAGTCACTTGTAGTCATCATCATCTTCCTGCCCTTGTCCCATGTTACTTGGGGCTGGCGCAACACATTTTTTCTTCCAATCTCCTCTGTCAACCGTCACGCTATCATTTACTCCTTTATCTTTCATATCATTCCTCACACAATCCATCCATCGTTTCTTTGGCCTTCCTCTCCCTCTCCATCCATCAACGTTTATATTCATCACTCTTTCAGTCACATGCAATTCGTCCCTCCTCATCACAATGTCCATACCAAGACAGTCGATTCCCTTTCAACTCTTCTGTAACTAGCGCAACTTTTAAACTACCTTATCCATTCTTGTCACACCACACATGGGTCGCGATACTCGCTATGATCGGTTCAATGTTGACGTTAGTGCTAACGGCATACTATTAATTGGTAGAAATGGTTGCAATTAAAGTAACTCTTCCTCGGGTTCCACAATATAAACAATTGCAAATCTTGTCAAATGTGTTGACACGAAAGATATTCAATAGTTCGTACCAATTACATCGGTATAGTACGATGTAAAACGTAATTTCTGCCAGGCAGGCTATATCGTTATAGTCTGTAACTCTAAATGTGTCCCCAAATTGAAAAATGAATAATTGAGAGCATCATTAGAACGGTACTGGAGCTATTGACGCTATCTATCAGTGATCTGATGCGACCCCGGTGTCGTGCGGAGATGTCCGGCGTCGTGCGGAGTCGCCGGAACTATGCGGACATCGTAAATTTGTTCAATGTCCGAGTCCCAATGTTTTGCGTTTTTTTCTCTGCGCAGTTACCTGCGGGCGCGGCGCCGGCGACACGTCACCGCGACTCGACGCGTTTATTGCCGTCTGTAAGTAGGTCAGAAGGGTTGCAGGTAGCAGGCGCAGGCGCAGGCCGCCGCGATGACGTCACGCGCTGATAAGAATCCGCAGCTGATAACGCGCCAATTAAAACAAGCATTGATCGGTGACAGACAGCGATCAGTACTAACTTGCCAACTAACTTGTGTGAATGATAAATGCAAGCGACGATAGTGCCCCACAATTATTGATCCTCTAAGATGGTACACTCTCCAAAATCCTAATCACGTCAATCTTATTAAGGAAAATTTAGTCTCGGTTTACCTACTTCTCCTTATGCCAAGTACAGGAGTAAGCGTGCGTGTATGACCAGATGTATGAACGTGGACGAGGAGAAAGGCGTATGTAAGCGTGTAGGATCGTTGCAAGTGGCAAGCTGTAGCTTCTGCCCACCCGCAAGGGAAAGAGGCGTGACTTTATGTATGTTTTGCATAATCTAAGAAAACCGTTTTCAAGTGAAATTCTATTTCCGTCAACATGCCTGTAGACTGTAACGCGGCTGAAGGCTTTTAGAAACTGTTATATCATAAGTGGTTAGTGCGTGGTCAATAGTGCGTAGTATCTAAAGTTAGGCGCATTAGTGCGCGCGCATGATAGTGCCCTCGCGCAGGCGTACGGGTCGCCTGGAACGTATCGCACTACACACGGCAAGCGTGCTGGAGCCGCGAGTAGAACGTGATAGTACGCGTTATAGCAGAGGAGGGTGCTAGCACTGGATAACACGACGCTTTATAACTTTTGTAATTGCGGAAAATGAAAAAATGCTCAAACAACATACAATCGAAAATAGAAAAGGGGCTCATCTATCTATTTCTGAACCCAGTTCTCATTCTCCACCATGTTATATTCTAACATGCCAAACAAAGATTCGCGCAGAAACTGGAAAACCACAATGGGCTTTACCAAACACGACCACGGACTCATGTTATTGAAATAATATCTCAAGTAACGTTACTCGGAATAGATGCAACTGCAGTTATAACGTAACGTGTAGCGACAATGTTGTCGGCTACTGAAACTTTCACATGCTCGTACTGGCTCGGCTATCACTGCAGTATCAGATAAGCGGTGCGCGGGAGTGGAATGCGAGCGTCCGCGTCGCGCGTCGGCGCCGCACAATAGCCTGCCCCGCGCCGGCGCCGGACAATTGCCGATATGGACACTCATACTCTTGCTATGCTACTTCTTACTGACAGTTAGCTTACGGTAATATTTACAAATAATATTGCAAATATTGTCAATGACAGCAATTTCATATATAAAAACTGTTTGGGAAAATAATAACTAACCGAAACGGAGAAACATATGATTTTTAACAGAATCTTGGTATTTTTGGCGTTAGTTCCTAATTGTTTTTAATGGCTATTGTAATTTGAGATCTTGGTTGACCTTCAATAAAAAAAACTACTAAATGAAATTAGGAACTATAAAACCAATAAACACAATTTCTGTCTTTACTTCTTGTAAATGATTAGATTGCAGTTTTGGGACAAATTTTTAATGGATGGAAGATTAAACAGCATCAAATGGCTTACTAAATGAAACCTTGCATGTCTGTAATTGACTGTGGATAATGACTCTTGTGATTTATTATGAAAATTTAACTTACTGGGAAAAAACAAAGGTTTTGTTAGAATTAAGCTTCCATAAAGTACCTAATAAATCCACAATTAACAACAGCACACTGTAAGATCTAAATAAAGATAAATATCCAAAGCATGTCATGTGTAAGTATGTATGTGTGTATGGTGTACATAAGAAGCCGAGCTATCAGCTATTAGCGAGTAACCGGCTGGAACAGTTTTTTACGTGATCGCGGAGCTACACAATTAATTGCTTGATTTATTGCCCTTAAATGCTCGTTGCGAACGCACTAGCATTGTGTTGTAACGATTCTGACAGTACCTAGTGCTGCAAAAACACTCACTTCACACATAATATGAAGTGTTACGTACTTTAATGTTTATATGTAGTAATAATAGAGACCAGTTGTTGTGCCAGTGTTATTGTTGGCGCTAATGTAAACGAGGCACAATGGCATAGTGCTGTGCTTTGTTGCGTAGCTGACGTTTTGTAATAGTTTGGCTCGCTATAAACTTCTATAAAGGAGAGCTGCATGAAAATATAAATAAGCTGAACTGAAATGTGCGATGTTTGCAGTGAAGACTAGTGTTCCTTCTGTTCTTTATAGATCTAAAGTTCTGTTTGGGCAAGTACGTAAAACATGGCCAAGAGGCGTTTTATCGGTAATCTACAGAGTTTCCGTCGGCTGTTAAGTGTGAGTGCTACAGTCGGCACTAGGTAATGTCGTGCAGTGCACAGTGAAATCTAACAGTTCAGTTCAGATATAATGTCGAAATAATTAACAAGCATAACGTCACTTATGCTTGTTAATTATTTAATTCTACATAGATATCTACGGCATTTTGAAACCCGTTCTGAGATTGGTATAAAGTATAACAACAAGACTCAAATACACAAACTAACATAATTTATAAGTGTACTTACTAACTAAATTATGGATCGTTGTGTCTGATGCAAATAAATAAATAAACAAATAATCCTACACAACCGTCACGGTCTTATGTCGTTAGCGTACTTGTCAGTTCTCATGATGCTGACTAGATGAGAGATCAATATCAACGAGATGAAAACATATTCGTCGGGAAACAGTGATGCTGATGTAATTATGCTGTCTGAAAACGTACCACTGCACCAGTTGATTTTGATGATGATAGTGTGAAATAATCCCCTCACCGAACTTAACAGTTTAGCAACCAATGTCTCTAGATAACGTATAGGAATCCGCACTCACTTGTGTAGGAGTGCGGGCCGGTGGCTCTGAGCTGCGGGTGATGGTGTGCGGTCAGATGTCAGCTGCTACGTATCACTGTCACTGGCACGAGCTGATGAGCACTGGTTCACTGAGCCGCGAGCACGAGTACGTCGACGCGTGTAGTCCTGCCGGCGAACGCGCGCCCACTGGCGCGGGAGGCGGCGCAGGCCTCCGCCCCCGGCGGCAAGGGGCGGGGCGCTCCCCACGCGAGAGGAAATGCGCTTTTCCATAAATTGCAGCGCTCATGGTGTAGTCGCACGTGACGCGTCATATGACGCGCGGGCGCGGGCGCAGGGGGCGCGGGAGGGGGGCGCGGTGGGCGGCCGCTATCACGAGTAATGGGCGCCGCGCGGAGATTTATAGAGGGGTTAGTTTTCGGGCCCTAATGGAATTAGTGCTGCGTTTTTGTTTATACTCGCGGCGTCGCAATCAATCGTGCGAGTGTTTGATGCCCCCCCCCTCCCCTCCCTACCTACAGCAAGCCCCCCTCCCCCACCCGTGGTCCAGTCGCAGCTAATTAATCGCCGGCACCAGTTGATCAGTGGATGTTAATTGAGGAGCGACGTCTACTGGTGCACCTACCTACTGGTGCTCTACAACGAGATAACTAGTTAGGAAGCTGTACTATCTACACGAACTCTCGTTTATCATTTTCAGAAAACTGCGTTCTTATTCCCAGCTATATTTTTTTCAAACGTACATATAAATGTGTGCAAGGGGCGGGTGCAATGACCTCATCATTATTAAGAACTGTTACTAAGGAACCAACCCAATTGAAATTGTGAAAATGACATGGATACATATATTTAAACTTATACTGTCACTTACGGGATCTCTTCCGTGATTATTCATTATTTTGAGCTCCCGACATATTTAATGTTCGCATTTCTGACAAAATGTAGTCAACAGCTGATTTCTTCGAACTAGAAATGATTATATACTCCAATCTAGAAATCTATCCATAAAAGTAGGAATTGACTGTGGTTTCGTATGCCCTATTCATCGACACAAAAGAAGTAGAAGACGATAGGAGTAGAGTAGCAGAGCTTAGTATCCGACTTGTTCTTCTCCGTGTCTCTGGCGCACAGTCCTAATTACGACATCTTACTACTATTGTAAATGCGAAATTTTATGAAGATGGATGGATGATAAATTATGTTTATTTGGCAAATAGGTTTTACAAATACTTTTACACGTCGTCTTTGTTCGATGGATGTTTGTTGCTCTTTCAAGAAAAAACTACAAAACGGATTTAGTTGAAACGTTACATACATCAGAATAACACATCTTATCTGCTATATAAATAAAAACGAGTGTTTGTCCTTTTTCCTAAAACATTAGTTCGATTGTGTTGATACTTTGGTGGATTCTTCTGAGTGGGTTGCGAAAGCTAAAAAAAATAATATGTCGGATTTGTATGGATTTATTCCGTTAGGCTCATCATATGGGCAGACGACGGGTTTCGTGCTATGAAAACACGCTGGTTGCGATACACTGTTCTAGCAAAACTAACAAATTATTGAGATTACAACTCAACACACAATGAATCGGTTACAGTTCCAAGACGTCTCAACTCGGGCGCGTTCAGACAGTGACTGTCGCCCTCGCCTCGAGCTGGACATCACGGCTCTGTAGAAGCATTCTGTGTTGTGACTGGTAAGTAGGTCGCGTCATGTTACCACTGGCGCGTTTGCCGATACATTTTATGTCCGTACTAACGACCAGATCTGACATATATATTTACGTGGTATTGGAATGCATACCGGGCACAGCTAGTAGGCTACAATTTATGAAGGTACTTACAATAGTTATTTTGTTCGTCTAATACTTCGCCACTTCCACGGGTTCTTTCCACGTAGATACCTGTAGGGTACACTACACACGTACACATTGCACTACCCAGCTCGACTTTGTCTGCTTGTGTAGACACTCGATAGAAGGGTACATGTACTGTAAAACACGCCAGCTGTGTGTCAAGCGGTCGTAAGGCTTTTATAATAATACAAAGAGAGCCACCGATGGATTTCCACTGAAACCGTAATTAAAGTTTAAATAGCGTAGGGGATGATTTTTCAAGTTGCATGTACAAGTACCATGCTTATAGAGCCATCAGTTTTGACTGTGCGTTTGCTGTCAGTTAGCGAAGTTAACATTTTAATAAAGGACCTATAACTACTATAGCACAAGTTGCAGACGACAATAAATTCATAATAAATTCACCTCATGATATTATCCAGTACGTAATAGGTATATCGTTTAGCCACAGGACATTGTTTTTGATTTTTAGTATTGTTAACGAGATGTATTTGTTTATAGGCTACCACCGACAGGTTAACGACATCACATCGTTTTAAACATTAAACATAATTGTTGCCAACTCCCTACCTCAAAAACCTTCAACAAATTAGTTCTTAATTTATTTTTCCTGATGCAAATGAATGCAACTATGCCTGGAACCAATATTTCATAAAAAGGTGTCCTATTTCGTTTACAGTTTTATGCTATTTAATTTGTTTGAAACAAACATTTTTTTGTTTCGATGTTAGGATTTGTTTGATAGTTTAAACATATTTCTGTGAACAGCCAGTGTTTACATTTATTGTTGGAATGTAGTGTCCACCTTGTATGATGATTATGTTAGTGCCCTGACTCCTAGGTCGTCCTAGGTTTTTTTTCATAACTATATTTGGCTCAATTTCCAGCCCATCCCGATTTCCACTGCCCAGTTACTAGGTAGCAGTACGACACCCTTTGGTAAAACTTGTTGTCAGATTTTCGTTCCTCTGACTATCCTTAACAATTGTCAAATATCAAAAAATGCCAGCCGGGACCAAATCCCATCCACGGATTGACCTCGGCAAGCCGTCAATCGTTTGGCTGTTTTCATTTAGCCAAGCCCCTCCTCCCACCACCACCAACCCCGTCTACCTGCCCCCCTCGCCTCCCCCTCTCTCTCCCTCTTCATCTAACAGCTGCGTAATGCTACTAATTTTACACCTATGTAGGTAGGCAGGTACTGCATCGTCACAACTAGGAACTAAGGAATTTTTTGTACAAGTACACCTTTACCTTTAACGGTTTCTGAAACACCACTGAAGCCGCAATGAATGCTGGGCCAGCCGATATTAAATATATTGAAATTAAGAACAATAACAAAAATAAAACATTAATTTTTAGAGCTACCTACATAACCTACTTACATTTGATAATATTTAGACCTGATTTAATTAAAAGCTTTATCATGAATTGATTACGTACGGTTAGTAGTACCTATTCGCCTAACCTAACCAACTAGAGTCTAGAAGAAAATGGGTACTAATAAAGTACTGTATAAAAAAATAAAAAAATCGCCTTCAAAAACCTCTATACAATAAGTGCTCACAATGGCCAGTAATAGCCAGTAGTGATGTTCCCACGACCGCGGCAGGTCAGCGCTATCAGCGTGGGGCCACCACCGTCGCCGTCGGCCGCGCCAGACAACACAGGGCGACCCGCACAATACACACAATACACCGCTCATAACTACTTGTTACTGAACTATTGTACACAATGTGCGGTGCTATCGGCTTCCTTGAACTCGAGTGCTCGTCTTGTCCCGAAACAATACATAATGAGAACAGTGGCTCCTTACTGATTACGGAATCGTGAGAAACTTTTTTAAAGATTAGGATTTTCTTCAAAGTCGTTGTTGGTTCCAATTTCATATTCATAGCTCAGTCTCAAAACAACCATTATTTATTATATCCATCATGCCATATTGTCATCTTCCTGTCCTTGTCCCATTCAACTTGGGGTCGACGCAACACGTTTTCTTCTTCCATTCAACAATCATTATTTTGTAGGTCATAAAAATATTTGTTCCTAACGAGAATTGACCCGACGACAAGTTATGGCAGCAAGCAACTACAGAACCTGAGGTTCTGTCCCGAAGCCTGTAACCTGCAGCTCTTCAAAAATATACTTTCTAATAAATCTCATCATTTTGAAAGTATATTTTTAAATTATTTAAACTACACAGTTGAAGTGATAAAATAATCATCCGGCTGAGACCCAGCTAGGTACATGTACTAAAAAGTTCGTGAAAGTTATCCTCATTGAATGTATACTAGTGTAGTCGTGTGTCATGGTTGCGTAGCATGTCGTAGCGTTGCGTAGCGTCGCGTAGCGCTACGTGATCGTCTGGACATTGTCATACTTATATTTGTAGAACACGTTGCCATCATTCAATCATTAATATTGAATTCAACCAATATACGTATCTAAGCCAACTATAGAAAGTACTTCAAAAGTAAATAAGTAATCTTATAGAGATAAAGGAGTCCTTAGTGCACAATGGAGAAACAATTCAAGCTATTCCGGCTAGAGCATATCTACTGCGAACTCGTTACGCAGTAAATAACTGAGCGAGTAATCTGCGTGGGAAGGGGACGGACGTGACGTCATCATAGGGAGGAATTATTTTTAAGGTAATATATTACCTACTAATTAAAATAAAATAAATTGTGATTAACTTCTTGCAATAATAATGCAAAGACCATTAATTACTTACAGCATGCCTTAATCTTATGGTGGGGCTCCCTGTATGAAAGATTACGAGTATGTCATGTTGCATAGTTCGAGCATATATTTGCATTTTTCGACTATTTTAAGTTGTCTTTAATGCGGTGTCTGATCATGTTGGTGACCAAAATGGGAGATGGCACATCACTGGAAGTGAGAATCTAAAAGAGATTAACAAATCAACAAATCTGATTAAAGCGCTGGGGCTGATAGCAGATACAAAAAAAATGCTGAGTCTAGTTAAGTCTGTGTTGGTGAGTGAAGAGAATATCTTAACCATCGATAGACTGTAAGGAATTACTTCATCTGAGTCCATTTCTACTAATTATGTAAGTAATCTTAATCCAATCGTGAGTGTCTCCGAGGAAGGGCCGCCGGACGTCCGCAACACATTAGGAACAGTCTTACCGCACACTGATCTTATCACTCGCCCTCTGATAACATCTGCCAGTCGCTTGTTACGACAGGCCGGTTCTTCCGATGGCGCCCGTCACAAATGATATGGTTGCGCATAAGTGGCAGGCATTACAGACAGCAATTTGTCACAAATAACTGTATCATTGTTAGTTATGCGTATTGAGGACAATATTGGGAACAAAATGATTTCAGCACTAGATGCCGACAGGTTATGTTGATTTTATTAATTCGAAACGTCAGTCCAATAACCGTTTGACGAAACTTGCTGAAATAAGCAACTGCTGTCCAGGGTTTGTATTTAAACAACGACTTCTTACTAATATTGCTCTTGGACTCAACAATTGGAAAAAAAAGGGCGGTAGTGAACCGTTAACACACGCGCTTAAGATCTGATACACTCATTTAACACTAGTTTATAAGTTGTGTGTTGTACTAACCAAATGGAGTTTGTCTGAAATAAAAGTATTTTTTAAATTAATATGTACTTGTACTGGCAATCTCCAAACCAAAGAAAGGGGCGGGTGTTGCACTTAGCGTGTTAACTTATACAATACGGTAGCCGGGGCCACTCTTTATGCAAAAGCAGTAGATACAACAGACTATCGCGGGTCACTTGGAATGGTTCATCCTGCAGTCATCACAGGAGAACCAGGCAGGTTACAAGACAAGGTAATTAAAGGTGTTTGTGTGTCGGGATCTGAAGCCTGCCGAGTGCCAAAAATAGATAGCGTAATGAAATAAGTGAAATGGTTTCAGTACAGCCAAATTTCTTTCAACTGAACGTTGTTTTACATAAACATGTCACAAACGATACCAAAGGAAATAGACTTAATTTCAACCACATTACCCTCTACCTCATTTTATATTCAACCAATTATATCAAACGGTGTGTTTTAACTACTTCAGGGTTCCACAGTCTTCTTACAGATACGGGCATACGATGTAAGTATTTAGTAAATTAGGTATTGTTAAAGTGAGTGGGTCTCGTGGCGTTTGAACTACATAAAACTAATATACCAAACGCAGGAGCAGCACAACTGCTCAGCGCGGGGCCCTGATTTCGATGATCAGGTGGGGAACGTGGACTAGCGGGTGCACTCCTGCCTAACCCTTCGTGGATTACAGAGGTGATGTTATGTTAAATCCTACTCCGTCCTCCTACTTACGACTCACATTATATTTTTAGAAACAACAGGCTAGTGCGATTCGTAATGGTTCGTTTCTTCACTATTTACTGAAGCGTGGTTAAACAGGAGTCGAACTGCTGTCGAGCTGTGCAAGTACTTGTTGCAAATTACTAACAATTAGCTCTGTTTATCTACCTTAGCGTCACTTCTACGAAAAACGTGGAATGATTTCCTGTTTACTTGCATTCTTGCGCTGACAATATACATATCTAATGGAAGTTATCTGTTTCTTACCTCTGGATTAGTTACCTTTTTAATCTGAAATTACATTTTTTTTTCATTTATTTCCACGACACTTATTCTAATTTTACATGTTTTTGCTACACACGCAAGCCTCTCCGGGCTTATCTGTGTGCTGGCGAGTCGGTGTTATATTCTTACACACATATATATTCGTAAAAACCAAGACGCATTATTAGTATAAAACGCTTAAATTGGTACTTACAACTTCTCGAACCTGTTTTATATAGATTTTGTAAATCATTCGGAAGTTTGTTAAGAAGGTACGGTATTAGATATGCATCAACCCTCGTCCCGTACACATTGTTAAACTTTGGCAGAATGTATTTATTTTTAAGCGTTAGACCGCTTTCACATTTAGGCGACTTTAGCAGCGCGACAGTCGCGCGTCTATCGTCCAGACGGTAAATATCTTCTTTTTTTTTAGTTTTTGTCTTCGACTGTGCTTCTGTCGCGCTACTGTCGCGCTGCTAACGCCTTAATGTGAAAGCAGCCTTATTGTTTTCAAGAAGTCAGGTTCTCATTTTCCATTAGCAGCTCGGGCCTGTTTATTTCCACTAGGGTGGAAAATTCCACCTTATTGAACACATTCATAACATTACAATATTTAATTAGCTCGTCGTCTTTCTTTTTTATATGTTTAGGCGCAATTACTTTTAATATTCTTAATTGTAACTTATATATTTCTGTCAGATATGTTTGGTAGGTACTGCCGTAACTACTGAGGCCGTAGTTGATGACCGAGTCTGCTAGGGCCATGTACAGCATTCCGAGTGTTTTAAAGGGCAATTTACATTTTAGTAAGCTAAGTTTCCCTAGAATAGATGTTAGTTTGTTGCACAGTTTGCACACGTGATCTATATGCGGGCCCCAGCAGAATCGGCCATTAACTATTAGGCCGATGTAGGTGTATCTATCAGCTATTTCCAACGACGGGCATTTGCAGACGAATGTTCGTGTGCTATAATTGTAGGTGTAGTGGGACATTTGTTGTGACAGTGTGTACTATTAGCAGAATACAAATGTTGAGCCTACCTACACCCATCACCAGTTGTTCATATTAGCCCCGATTTCTCGGATAATACCTTCACCTCAGTCCGTACTACTCCCACCACAGCGTATTCAACACCCAGATATTTTTGTAATACTCGACAGATTTTTACCAGACTGCCAAGGAAGGGTTATGGCCTGTGGACGGTGAGCAATGGGCTAGCTCGCCGTCCGGCCGTCTTATGACGACAGGCCATGTCGACGGCGCGTTCGTGTGTCACGCGCGCCTTAAAGAGATGTCAGCAACCATGAAGGGACGCAAGGGCCGATGCCTGCCAGGGCTTCGGGATTTCGAAAGAGATACCGCGGCCCTGGAACACAAACGGCAAAGAATGAACATGGATGGGCTTTAGTCAGTACAAGTGGGAGATTCCAAGGGGAGTATTTTTGGACTCCCCTTGGAATCTCCCCCATAAATAAATTATAAGTTTAAATTAGGAATAATATTTGCAGTCGGGTTTTTGACTTTTCTAATAATGTAACTTGTTTATACCCCGTATAAACAACCTGTATTATGGGGACGAACTTTTATTGCACAATGTTCGGGCTACGCTGATTGAATTTACAGTAACTGAGAATAGTTCTTCAGACTGAATTTCGACCATGGCTGTCAAACTCCGCGGAGATTAACCATCGACGCGCGAGAACGACACATTTTTAAAAAAATAATTCTCGCTTTACACCAGATGGTGGACAGAGACACAATCTTTTAAAAAAATCCCAGCCACCACTGGTGGGCCAGTGGTGGCTGGGATTTTTTGACCCTACTTTTTCATTTCTAAAATCGACTAGGTCATTACAATATTTCTAATCATAGGTTTTATATTTTTACTGAAAAGAATGTACTCAAAGCGTGCGACTTCTTACAGAGTAGTAATTATGGAACAAAATTTTAAGGCGCAAATCCACCGCGGCCCACGGATAGGCTACGCACGTGTTAAACTTCGCTTTGTAAGAAAACGTGATTGTGTTCACTGCAAAAAACGGACACGCTATGCTTTAAATGACTTCATTAGTACATGCATGGCTTGCTCGAGTAAGGCGCTCACATAACTCAACGCTGTCAACGCTATGCACGCAGTGCAGGCGGTACTCGCTAGACACGAATATTAACCCACGACCATGCCGCGGTGGGCCACGCACGCTACGTTGTGGGTGTGTAGCGTGTACTGCTGTGGAAACGTAGCCCCACGTTGTCAAACAAATAATACCACGCAGCTAAAATGCGCGGCTTGCCCGTGCACAGCATGCACCGCGGTGGGTTTGCCCCTTCATTGTTTACAAAAACCGGCCAAATGCGAGTTGGATTCGCTCACCGAGGGTTCTGTATAAACTTGTAGGTATTTTGTACATATTTACGCTTTTCAGATTTTTCACTTTACATTTGCTGTAAGACATTGCGTCTTGCCAAATTTCATGATTCTATGTCAACGGAAACTACATACAGGTTTTGATTCCCGTGTGAAATCGCAAAATATTATGCGTCATAAACGATCAAATCTTTTGATCAGGTTGACTCACAAGTTAGATTTTTTCACTGCTCCAAGGGGTAGTAGACTTGAATAAATATTCAAGTCTACTACCCCTTGGAGCATTTTGACAGACGGACAGCAAACTAATCCTATGGGGTTCTGTTTTTGCTGACTGATGTACGGAACCCTAAACAAAAACATACTTAAGTCCAAAAAACGAAGAAAAACACAGTACATTTTGACACAAGTGGGGAAACTTCGTCATTGCATCCGAGGTGGAATTCATGCCCAAGCCGCAGTTGAGGGTTTTATGGAGTCGAGCAGTAACAAAAATTCCCACGTGTATAAAAGGAAATTTTTCGAAGAAATAAAATATTAGATTGAAAATTATTTTTGTCATGAATTATTAGGAAAGAATGATTTAATTTATAATATTTTTGAATTTAGAATACAATTTAAATATTCAAAAAATATTTACCTTAAAGGCGCATATCTCTTTGCCGAGATTAAAAAAAAAAACAATCAAGACTATATGAATTTGAACCAATTTGGACTTAGTCTATTAGTATAGTTTTCAATGGAAATTTTTATTTACGCACTAGTGGAGTTAAATCATAAAATCCACAAGTGAGAAATATAAATCCATCCAACAAGTTTTAGAGGAAGTGGATGAAAACATATTTTCAGTTGTTAATTTATTGAAGAAACCCAAATAGACCTTGTAAACGGTCAAATAAGTGAAGGTCAGCTTTGGTTAATAATGAGGAATAAATATTTTATACACATTAACATAGTAATTGATGTTTACCGTAAACTCACTGCTAGTGAGAAATTCTTCTTAATGGAAAAAAGCAATCAGAATCTGCCCGACCTGGGAATCAAAGCCTACTAAAACTACCATCATGGATATGGACGACGAAGTAATGACAAGCGCTTGAAACATTCCAGCTGAGTGTCTGCGCTGGCGACGTTCTGCGACGGTGGCGCCCACTTGTGCTTGGTGGCATAGTTATCAGGTAGAGTAAGTTAGTTCTTGTGCCAGTAGCTAACGGTCAGTGGTTATTGCCTGACTGCACACCAACACCTACTGGTTCTAACCGAGTAACGTAACCTTTCAGTTTGATGTAATTACTGAGTGTCACGATCGCCCGGCTGTGGAGGCGAAGGACACAATACTTACTGTAAATTAAATAACTATCAAGATTCGTATCATGACTGAAACAGGTATTACTAACTATAGCAGTTTGACCGCGTTTATAATAACATAACATGACACCAGTATTCCCCGAAGGGGTAGGCAGAGAAATGTACTTCATTCACATTTCGATATTTGTGTTTCATGTTCTACACTAGTTACGAGCCCAGACTTTGAGTTGCTGCTGAGAAATAGACCGACGCGACGCGACGTGCTAGTTGTAAGGCAAATGTCACAAGTGAAACTGGACGTAATGTGCACAAGTACATAAACCACGTAGGAGAGCTCTCAATGTCGTCATTGTTGTATATTATTACAACCGACAGCTCTAGTTGAATGCAGTTTAGATGTCACGATTGAGTTCAGTTTCGTTGGTCAAGTTTGATTTTTCCTGCTGAGCAACAAACAAACCAGGTATAGCTTTCATTACGGTACACATAATCTTGTTAAGAAGAATGGGCGGTGTCATACATGATGGCGAGACAAAGGTGTCAAAAGGCAATTATATCTCTCCTCCAAGCGATTCTCCATTAAACTAGGCTCTTGGCTATTTACTCATAGCGCACTAACTCTTAGTAGGGTAACGAGGTAAGCACGTAAACAGTGGATTCCGTTTTACTTAATACTTAAATGTTGATCCAAGATTTTTAAGTTATGCTTGTCATTATCATCTGAGCCTATGATAGTACCTTACTCATCATCATCTGCCTAGCCTTTTCCCGAATATGTTGTGGTCGGCTTCAAGTCTTACCGGATGCAGCTTAATACCACTATTTTACATGCATTGACTGCCTATCTGACCTCAACAACTCTGATACCTACAGAGTAATGTGTTACCTCTTGGTAAGGCTGTTGGTCGAAGGTCGAAGATCTAAATGACAGCCGGGATCATCAACTTAACGTTCTTTGCGAGGCACGGAGCGAACTCGGTGAGTAATGATGGTCACCCACCCACGGACCGATCTCGGTGGTGAACACTGTTCGGGGAGGCAGTTATATGATGTGTACTATGTCAAACTATTTAATGATAGAGGGGTCCTCCTGTTATAGGTTAAGATTGATCCTTTTTAATGGGCACCAATAATGGGTTACGTGTTTTTGTTGAATCTTTCATTTGGCTACCTGTAATTAGTAAACAGTACCTTTATTCATCATTGAGTGAATCCGCAACACCGATTCACTAAATGAATCGAAACTCCAACCCTTGCTGAGCTCTGCTGGAGCACAACATCGTCATGTAGCACAATATTGTCAATACATCGGCTAACTCTCGACGCCATAACATTAACATGTGTCCACAAAACAGAATTGATCGAAGTCCACCGCATTGAAATAAATAAACTAACAAGTACCAGTATAACATAGCTAGCTGCATTATAAGTTGAAGTGTGCTGATAACGCGGAGCGTCGGGGGAGAGGGCGGGGGCGCGCGCGGGCGGGGGGCGCGTGGCGGCTGCTTTGTACCTATTCTATTATTTCATGATCCGATAAAAAAGGAATAAAGGCTCGCGACCTAAACGCAGGAATGTTGTAGATTTTTGTGTGAGTCGGGCGCCGGCGCCGGCCGCATTAGTGCGGCGAGCGCGCGACAACGGTTACACATTAGCCCCTCGCGACGCGCCCGCGCACCGCATGACACGCAACTCACTCGCACCCGCTAACCGTAATGGAGCTCTTAGTGCTAATGAATAGAGACCATTTCTCAGCTGCCATTTATGACATTATCACCTTTTATAATTTCAATAGTACTGGGAGAGCTTCGTGCAAAAGGACCAAACTGAATCCATGCATCCAGAACTTTGGTTTTTATGTGGAGGAGATAAGGTCGAGATTGTGTCAGCGGTGTGAGGTCGCAAGCGGAGTGCTGCCGGCTGTGTCTCACGCCCACTTATCGATCGGACAATTTAACCGATACGTGTATAAGTGCAATATATCAATTGTGGTTGCGCGGCTGCTGTCCGTCCGTCCGTCCGTCGCGACTGCTAATGAATTTCGTCCGTTGATTACGTCCCGGTGCGTACACGCACTGCCCTCCCCTCCCACTCCGCGGAGACGCACATAACTTATTGACAACTAGGTGAGCCGATAGCGGCTGCACTTTATTACTGCGGCGCTGCGCGGGCGCGCCTCGCTAATTAGTACAATTGTTATCTGTTCAGTGTACCTACAACAGTTGACACGTCATTACCCACAGTTGTTTGCACGACACCTTTATGTTGTACTCCTTTACTACAACCTTTTGCAGCTTTTTCGGTGATAGATATATCATAGATAGATACGTAATTATGTAAGTAATTGCACATAGTGTCGACAGCTATACCTACCACCGCACAGGAACTACGCATGACATCTGACAATTCACAAAATAAATCTTGCAACAAGTAAACTTTAAAACGACGCGACGTTTGCTGGTACCAGCGGCGCCATCAGTAGTACAAGTCGCGTCGGGTGAATCATCCTCTCCCACTTTGCATACTTCTTAATTAAAATTATGTTGTAATTATATGTGATATCGAATTTTAAATGTGTAAATACTCAGGAAAATTATTTTCCTGCTAATTAATGAAGGATTCGGTTA
This sequence comes from Noctua janthe, assembly GCA_910589295.1. NCBI lineage: Eukaryota > Metazoa > Arthropoda > Insecta > Lepidoptera > Noctuidae > Noctua > Noctua janthe. Next base: position 325,747 of record OU342556.1, on the reverse strand, counting down.
TATTAGTAAGATGGATCACTTGAAACCATAATGAAATAGCCATTCACAAACAAACATCGAAAATCGTCGGTAGATTTACATATAGCTAGAGGTTTAAAATTTTAAATTGGTAAGCAAACATAACATCACGCCTGAAATCCTCGAAGGGCTAGGCAGAGGTACACCTAATCCTGATAATGCGCCCACATATCGCCAGTTATGTTCAAGACCCAGTTGACAGTTGTGTTAGGGGGTGAGAGAGCCTATTGCCATCAACTGGGCACAAATCTAGACTTCTTGGCTGCTACTGAGAAATTCCTAATATAAAAACCCAACAACACTTTGCTCGACCTGGGAATCGAACCCAGGACGTCATGATCAGCAGTCATGCTTGCTACACAAACACAAGGTAAAAATGAAACAGGACTTGAACGGAACCATCTCTTCGGGAAGAATCGACGCGACAAACTCTGGCCGGCAGTACTTCTGTTTGTAGTAACTAAATCTAAACAAGTTATTAATATGTTTTACTAACATGCAAAAGAAGTCTGACTAACACTCAACTGCATGTTATCCACACTGTATGTTTTCAGGTCGCAGTTAAGTGGTTTCATTGTAGCAATGGAACCAGATCTTGTACGCGCTACAGACACTTGACAGAGACTCGGGAACATCTCATCTATGCGTTCTGCGGGTGCTACAATAGGTCTTCTGGGACCGGATGCAAAAGAGTATTTTCGCACCATCTCATCTGCTCGTAAATGTTAAATTATATGTCATGTCATGTAAAATAGATGAAACAAAACTAGTTACAACATTAAATACAATTGCTTTTTTAGTACATGAACTAGGAGGGCTAGCGGGCAATAGATCGGGGAGTCTGTCGTCGTCGTATTGCACGGCCCGCATACGTAGTGGCAATGTCTCAAGTGAGGCCGGACATCGTCAAAGGAGTTTGGAGCCCGGAGGCGGGCTGGGCTGGTTGAGTCGCGAACGTCATGCGTAGCAGTTCTCGCGGCTCATCCACCGGCGGTGTTTTTTAGTGGGTGCAAGCCCCACATAACCAAACCGTCTCCCCAGACGGTGCGGTATGCGTTAGGAATTTTGCACCGCTTAAGAAAAAAGAAAAAAGGTGGTACTTGTTACAGTGTTGCTGCACGTATGCACTACAGACCACCGGGAGCTCAAATGTGGCATTAATTCGAAGCTACCTATTATCACCAAACATTATCAACGCATTATCATCAGCGTCGTGAGCCACATAGCAAGTGGGATTTTCAGGACGTGATAATCCTAATCCAAGTGCCGTTCAAAGTTCACTATCTACTGAAGGTGGAAATTCCACGTTGCAGAAAAACTAGCCGATGTACTTGTGTTCAAGTTTCCTAAAACTTATTAATGAAACGCTGCCTAACAAGGTAGTTAAAACAACCAAACGGTTCATAAAAGATAGGTACAGGACACATCATAATATTGACAAAAGCGTTAACCACAACATAATTTGCCAAGCTGTTCAGATAAAGATAAAAAAATTAAAATAAAGCAAAAAAAAAAGCAAATAAAATTGGAAAAACGGAATGTTTTTTTTTAAATTTTTTGTCGGATATGTCAGGATTTACTCCGTTAGGCTGTACATCATGTGGGCAGACGATGGGTTTCGTCCTATGAAAACACACTGGGTGCGATACAATGTTTCTAGCAAACTAACGAATTCCTTGAGATTACAACTTAACACAATAACACGAGGAAAAATGAATCGGATACATTTCCAAGACGTCTCAACTCCGCCGCGATCAGACATTGACTGTCGCCCTCGCGTCGAGCTGAATTTCAGGGCTCTGTAGAAGTAAGTTGTGGTGTGGGTAGACTTGTTAGTAGGTCGCGTGACTGCGTACTTTCGATTTATTTTAAGCCCGTACCAAGTCGCAGCATGGAATTAATAAGTTGGCGGTGGGGCACGTCAACACGTCGTGTGTAGTGCATTGTATCTCGGCAGTCACCGAAAACTCAAGCAAAATCTGCAATTATGCTTTCCCCTGAGAAAGCGAACTCCACTCCTGATTTGTCGTGTGCTGGTGAATCGAAAGAATCTTACATTACGCTACAAAAAAGAAAGCAGAGACCAGAGTGCGGCTGCGTTAAGTCTACCTTTTTTTTTTATCGGATAGGAAATCATCAAATGACCCTCCCACTCTGGGCGAACCGGAGGGGAGTGTCAGACTTTAACTGACTAAAACCCATCCATGTTGCTTCTTTGCCCTTTGTGTTCCAGGGGCACGGTATCTCTTTCGAACTGTCCCGCAGCCCTGGCAGGCATCGGCCCTTGCGGACCCCTACTTATTTGCTGACATCTCTTTGAGGCGCACGTGGAACACGAACGCGCCGTCGATACGGCCTGTCATCATAAGACGGCCGGACGGCGAGCTGGCCCATAACTCGCCGTCCACAGGCCCGCGCCTACGGTGGCCGCGAGCCACCACATGACCCCCGACGCCCAGGGCGTCTCCCGCGGCGGCTGGGACGTGAGGTTCTTTCCCTCTCACGTCCCGCCACCTCCTTCACTAGCATGACTGCGTTAAGTCTACCTGCAATTTGAATTCATCGGCAGTGGCTGGTGAAATTGCTAAAGCGCTTATAGATTTTCGCTGTGAGTCAGACGACAAGCTATTCAAATCAATAAGGATATCATAAACACCATCAAAGCTAAGCTTAATGATCTCAGAACTACATCACTTGAGATCAAACAAGACATTAATGCATTGCGCACAGAACACTCGTCCTTCAAGGCACAAATATCCCAATTTGAACATTCACTCCAATTTCACACCAGTGCCACTCGGACGACGTCGTTTCACAGCATGAACGATAAGCTTTTCAGTCTCGAGCAGAAAATCGAATCGTTGGAACAACAAGCCCGTCTCAACAACATCGAAATTTGTAACCTGCCTGAGAAACGGGATGAAGACCTTTCTGGGCTCATACAAAGTATCGGTCCTGCCATTAATAAGAATAGTGGCATTTTTAATCCACACATATTTGACATTACACTTGCTAGCCATCTCACGACATTCACGAAATAAGTTTTTGTTATATAAAGTGAGATGGTCATTAATATAAATTTTATGAGATGTACCTGATATGCCAATTTGGTTAGATGACACATTTTTTGTCAAACGATAAGCACTTAACACATTATTACGGAGATCACGTGAAGCCAATTTAACAATAACATTCTTGGGTCGGTTACTTTCCTGAGTACGGGCATGGGGTACACGGTGAAAGGCTAGGACATCCTGGCGTGGAATTGAAAACTTAAAGCAACTGATACATCTAAAACTTTTGCTGTTCGTTGCCAAACTGATATCAGTAAAATTGCCCAATGTAAACAGAATGAATAGTCTATTTTTTTGTTGGGTGATTATAATCTACCCGAAATTGAATGGTCTGTCACCGGTAATTATCTGTCTACTCGGCCACAAAACAACGTTACCCGGGGTTTATTTGATTTGATTTCTATCACGAATGCTTCACAATATAACAATATTAAAAATAACTTGGGTCGTGTCTTAGACTTACTCATAAGTAATACAGAATGTCAAATACAGGCTGACATCACACTGCTCCCGCCTGATAGTCACCATCCAACATTTTCTATTTTGACTTTACTTGAAATTAATTATACACCAATGCGACGTCAGTCCACAAAAAAATATAATTATTATAAAGCTAACTATCAAGAAATTAATGTTGAACTAGACAAGACGAACTGGGATGAGCTTTTTTTAAATCTTTCCAGTGAATAAACAATGAATACACAGCCTATGCCTAGTTTGGGACCCGCTGTTAAACCTGTCAGTATTCTGTTGTGTAAGTTAATAAATGAATTTGAATTTGAATGTTTTTTATGAGTACCTATATGGCGTTATTCGTGCACACGTTCCGCTCAAAAGACCTAAGACATCTAGCTTTCCCGCTTGGTTTAACGCTCCACTTATTAAAATCTTCAAAAATAAAGAACGATGGATTAGGTGGAAAAAACACCACAACCTTTCAGATTATGAAAAGTTCTCAGTTTATCGGAAACAGTTAAAACAACTATCGGATCAGTGTTACACTAAGTACACGAAGTTGATCGAAGACAGCATTCCTCTTAATGTCAGGAACATCGTACATCTCCAACCACAGGAGAAGTTCCGGTCTTTCAGCAAACATTTAGTACAAAAATATATCTTCTAATTGCCCTGGCGAGATATGTTTACTGTTTTCCACATTCTTTAACTCTGTGTACGAGCCTTCAATCTTCGACCCTCTTCGTACCTCCCGATATCCTTGATGAGAAGTCAGCCTGTATTCCCCATATTTTTCTCAAAGTGTGACGTGCTTAAGTCATTGTTGTCCTTGGATTTAAATAAAGGGCCTGGTCCAGATGGTCTCCCACCTACATTCTTTAAGCATAAGGCACATCAAATCTGTATTCCGCACCATATCCTGTTCAACAAATGTTTAAGTGAAGGGGTATTTCCGTGCATATGGAAAAGAGCCATTATTACTCCCATCTACAAAAGAGGAGATAAAGCCAATATTGAAAATTATCGACCTATTTCTATTCTATCCACCTTGTCTAAGCTTTTCGAGAATTTAGTACACAGTAATTTATTTCTACACCTAAGACATCTGATTATTCCCGAACAGCATGGCTTTGTTCAGTCGCGATCTACCAGTACTAACTTAATGATTTTTACACAATTTTTATTTGAAAATATGCATAAAGGCACGCAGGTTGATGCTGTTTATACTGATTTTCGGAAGGCTTTCGACAAGGTGGACCACAAACTGCTTTTAGACAAAATTGCCTTCAACGACATCAGAGGGAATCTACTCAGATGGTTTGTCTCGTACATATTCCACAGAACACAGAAAGTTGTCATGAATGAATACAAGTCCGATTACACAATTGTTGAATCCGGTGTGCCCCAAGGTTCAGTCTTAGGTCCTTTATTATTTATCTTGTTCATTAATGACATAAAGTCCTGTATAGTTAACTCTAAAGGAGAATGAACAAAAGTGTATGGAGCTTGGTCCAAATGTCCACCACTAACGAGACCTATGTAATGAAATAGTCTACGAAATAATGAGATATTATAACCAGACCGCAACCAAAAATATGCAGTCAGTACAAAGTTATGACTGAATGAAAAGTCATGTTTTTTGACCTTTTTATGCGAAAAATATCGTCAAAATCATTCTGTCCATCGCACATTTTGAACTAATCTACGCATGTTATGCCATACCATGCCACTTGGTGTCCCGTGTTAGGTTCTCGCTGAAATAAATCTTGATCATGACTTACTTTCTTACACTTAACATAAAACTGATATAATAAAAATGAACATTATGTACACATCTACAAATAAATAAAATTGAAGTGTTTGTTTGTAATTTCCAAATAACAGCTTTTTAGTGAATGCATATGAAAGTATATACGGTACTTATAACAAAAAAGCTTTTTTATTTATATTTGTCTGTTTGTCTGTCTGTTTGTTGACTCTGAAAAAGTTTAATAAACGATAGCAAAAATCGCAACTATATTACTTATTACTATTATTATTTTTCATACAGTCATAACTTTTTACTGACAGCTTATTTTTTTTTAGTCTCATACTGAAAGTTACTCTCTATTCAGTGAACTATACGTCAAAAGAGGTCTCATTAGTGGTGGATATTTGGACCAGTTTTATTCATTCTCCTTTCTCATGTACGCCGATGACATCAAAATTTTTAAATCCTGTACAAGTGTGCAGGACTGCTTGCTATTACAAGATGATCTATGCAGACTTTAGCAATATTGTCTTGAGAATAAACTTCATCTCAGTTTACCTAAATAATATATTTCTTTCACCAAAAATAAAACAAGTATTAAATTTCCTTCCTAAACTTGGAAAAAACTAACTGCACGCGTGATCTTGGCGTACTTGATAGTAAGTTACACTTTGACATCCACATTGACAACATTATTATTAGAGCTTTTCAGATGTATGGTTTCATAATGCGGTCTTGTAAAGAATTTAAAAAAACTTCTACTTTCCTCTTCTTATATACAACTTTAATCCGTTCCCAGTTGGAATACGCGGTGCCCATTTGGAGCCCATTTTACTATAAATATAGGCACAGACTAGAAATGGTACAGAAAAAATTTCTTCGTACTACCCATTATAAGTGTTACCATACTAAGATTTCCTATGCAGATCTGATGAGACAGTACAACATATTCAGCTTGGAGCACAGGCGTACGCTGCTGATGGTTATGATGCTGTATGGCATATGCAACAATAGGTTTAATTGTATGGAACTTACAAATAAATTATGTTATGTGGTACCTAGGACTGTTAATCGGCGGGAAGTGTGAGCAACCTGCATGTTCTACACAGAGAAGGGAGAGAGCTCCTCTCCGCCGATTATTAGAAACTTACAACTCACATTTTTTAAATTTATATATTTTAGCTCTTAATCAGAACAAATTCAGAAAACTGGCTTATGAATTACTTCTCGGTCATCCTTAACGATGACTGCTTCTTGCTGATGCTGTGTTGTGATCTGATTGGTGACTACAGACTATATCTGGACAGGAAGCGCTGTCTAGAGTTGGTTAGTGTGACCCTTCCGGTTTATTTTTATTTTCTAACTGTCCCTTTCTGTATAAGTCCGTTTCCTTATTTCTTTTAAAATCTATATGATTCCGTGGACAATAGTGTGGGTTATGCGTTTGTTTACTATTATACCTAAGCTAATTATTAATATTGTAACGTATCGACGTCGCGAGAAGTTGCCTTACAATCATGTACACGCCATAAAATAGCGGCTGCATTTTATTGGGTTCTGGTATTTGTTTAGGCCACTATGAAAGACTTTCAACGAATATTTTTATTTTTGCCATCTAGGTAAGTTCAGCATTTTGGCTTGGCAATGAACATGTTAACACTTATTTTTGCTTGTTGGGCTTTATTGATGACATAATGATTTCTTAATGACTTCTAGTTACAATGTAAAAATTAATTCATAACAAGAATTTGTGTGGACAACTGAAAAGAGGAAAATAAAAAACTTTCTGCGGAAAAAAACCGACTTTCAAAAAACGTCAGACGTCTAAAATAACTTTACTTTAGGAAGTCGGTGGCAAAAAAATCAATAAAACAAACAAAGTTACCGACTTCCGAAAGTAAAGTAAAGACTTTTTTTTAGTCTTTATTGGAAGTCGTTTTTTTTTGCAGAAAGGTTTTTTTAATATTTGAAGCAGATAAACTCAGCCTTGGACGTCCTTCGGTTGCAAACTTGATGATTGTCAAAAAGTATCCTGGGGAAAATCTATCCCAAGATTGTAGTTTGAGAGATTAAATAACACATAAGAAAACAGGGAATTTCAGTTTCATAAACAAACATCAGACGACTAATTTAAAAAAAAACCTTCGTGAGCCAACCTGATCATTAGTCCACAGGAGATGCAGATTTGATTTGTCACTACTCCTTCGTTTTTGAAGTATGTTAAAAAACAATCAGAAAAGAATAACTTTTGAAGGGCACTGCAAGCGCCATCTACAATGGTACCTTCTTTTTCAACTTGCCTCATCATCATTACCTTGTATAGTCTAATAACACCTTGCGCGGTTGTTATAAGACTATCGAGGATTTTACAACAAAATAAAAGATAAAACTAATATCTGTACTATTGGAAACGAAGCTAGTGGCTGTTCCTCTCGAATGACGTCCACGGCACACGGATACTCTTAGCGCCATCTACCAGCACGTTCGTGCGGTAAATTGCAGTTGTACGCAGCGTCATCTAGTAGCAGAGTGTGGAACTACTGCAGAGTTGCAATGCACTGCCGCAACTCCGCAAGTGGCGAGCGAGCCCGTGATGCGGATAATCTGTTAAACCATAAGATGAGTATATTTCTGTTTGTATATATTAAACTAACAAGTAAATAGCGACAACCTCAACATTATATATACCTAACATAACGTCACGTGCACTTCAGCTGAGTTTTAACAAGCTCTTAGAGGGATCGAAGAGCTTGTTAAACACAGCTGAAGTGAATTCCCTATTGAATAGTTCATCTATTTTTCTATTTATTTAAGGAAGTAAATAACCCGCTGAGTTCAGTTTCTGTAATAGTATATTTACCTAACAAGATTCAACGGTAAAATTCATTCAACTAATTTTGTGCTAATAGTATAAGTATTAGTTCAAGAGATATCTGATAGATGGCGCTGCGAGTATACACAAAGTCGACTCTATTAATTTTATCATGACATTTTGTTATTCTGATAAATCTTTCATAAGACGAGTAATCTTTGATATCCATGTTAACGATCTAGATTTGTATACGATATAACTACAGGTTTTTGTATTTGATTTTTTTCTCTATCTTGGTAACAAACATTAGTCGGTACCGGTAGTCGTAGTACCTACTTACACAAGTAACCAACCCTAAAACCACGCCTGTGTTCTAGTTAGGCAGCGATGTTATAGTGAATCCACACTTCCGTCAGTTGTGGAAAATAGAGTAGCTATGTCCGGCGACTTCGTAGGTACTCAACCATCGCAGACTGAGAAGCTACAGCCCTGTTTGCCCTCAGTAATGCCGAGCGTGACGCGTGAGCGTTTCTTTATATCATACAACAGTGATAGCTCCGTCGATCCATTAGATAACCTCAAACACACGCCGTCACCCTGCAGACTGCGGAGCGTGCGGTCTCCTCCTTGAGATTGATTACTCAAATTCGTTATTTAAGAATCCACAAGGTGAAAAGGACCTTTTTGAACTGAACTTATTTGACTACTTATAAATAACGGTAACGACGGTGTAGTAGCGAACTACGTAAGTAGAAGACTGGTAAATGTAAACGTTGTAAATTAAATAGTAAATTTTAAAAAAAAATTACATAGGTATCTATGTAAAGGTATACAAGGACAAATAAGGTAAGTATTATTTTATTTGCTATTTATTTGACATTTTATATAATTTTGACATGATTTATAATTATTGTAGAATTCTAGAATTATTGTTTGAATTTCGAAAATGTATTTGTTTAAGAAAAAAAAAAACCTTTGATATTTTGTATGCCTTTTGGTGGGGCACAGCTCGGTCCTAATTTATTTATAACATCTTTTGTATACACCCTGTGTTCACGAAATAAATGAATTTGAATTTGAAAAAAATATAAAGTAATCTAAAACAAACTTTTTGAGAACAAGTTTTTTTTTATAATGCAACTAAAAGAAAAAAATAAACCTAGCAGTAACGCAAAACGAAAACGTTTTTTAATTTGATACAACTGGGGAAAGTTTGTTATTGCAGCCGAGGCGGAATTCACCTCCGAACCGAAGGCGAGGGTGTTACTTAGCCGAGAAGGCAGTGACAAATACCCACGTCCATCGTGTTTCTCAATACACTTTCGAAGAAATAAAAAAATAAAACGAAAAGTATTTTTGTCATTAAAAACTTGGATTTATTTCGTTTTGAAGTTCATTTTTTTTTTAATTTACACCAGTGTTCGTAAAAGTAAACAATTTTATTAACTAATGTTTACTTATGATATTTTATTTATAAACAAAATTTAAATTGTCAAAAAATATTTAGGCTTAAAGGCATATTTTATGCGAATCTTTGCAGCGATTAAAAAATAAACATTCAACCAATTCACCGACTATAGAAATTAAACTGCGTTGGAATTAGTTTATAGTTATCTGTGGAAGTAAAACATTAGTAGAAATAAACGGGAAAGTGCATTTAATCTCAGTAAGTAATGCCTTTACGGCGAAAATATTTTTCGAATATTTAAATTGTGTTTATAAATAGAATAGCATGAATAAACATGATAATTAAAAAAAAAATACTTTTAAGAACAAATTTACATTTATTTGTGTTATAAATTCAAAAATATTTGAATTTTCAATTTTTCATAATAGGCTGTTTAGCGTTGTACCTACGTCCGGTTAGCTGCTGGCAAAACCGACGAGTTCAGTGTGGCTGTAGGCTTACTTTAAGGGTCGGGTTTGATTCCTCACCTCTTCTAATTGATTATGGAGGCTTTGACGACGAACATACAGGAAGACACCCTGGTGCATTCTGTTTGCCGGCGATGTTATTCTTGTCGGTCAAGATGGATTTTAGATCCAGAGCAGATTGGACAAATGGCAACAGAAGATGGAGAATGTTGGTTTGAAAATCAGCAGAACTAAAACCGAATATATGTTCTGCGATTTCGACGGTATCTCCTGTCCTGGAGTCATAGCGCTACATGGCGCGTTTCTTCCTGTCTGCTCCGACTTTCGGTATCTCGGTTCACTCGTGCAAAGCGATGGCGAAAAAGATCATAGTGTAAAGCACAAAATTAACACGGGATGGATGTAATGGCGGCAGGCCACGGGAACAATCTGCGACGCCTGCATTCCCTTAAAACTTAAGAGGAAGATTTATAAAACAATGGTTAGTCCTGCTATCTTTTATGAATCAGAATGTTGCGCTACAAAAGGTACCTATGAATAAAAGGCATTTGCATGTGGCTGAGATAAGAAAGCTAAGGGAAATGTGTGGTGTTACGAGAATGGATAAACCGGTGACTGAAAAGTTGCCGTGGTATGGGTATGTGTATGTGATGCGGAAGAAGGAGGAAAATGTCGTGAAGAAAGTTTTGAGTAGGAATGTGGATGGGTAAAAGAGTAGAGGAACCAAAGAAACGATGGATGGACTGTGTGAAGGATGACATGGCAAGAAAGGAGGTGTCTGATGAGATGACGAGTAATAGAGAAGTATGGAAGAAGAAGACATGCTGAGCCGACCCCAAATGAATTGGGATAAGGGCAAGTGAATGATGATGAGGCTGTTTAGCGGCTTCATACCTAGGCTTCTCTTTCAACTTGCGAAAGCACAGAGGAAAAAATCAAATTAAATCATAGCATCATAATGATTAATGACATGTATGGAAAAATGTCGGTTGATTCACGTGGACATTTGTCACTGCATTTGTCGGCTCCTCGCCTTCGGCTCGGGTGTGTACCTTATACTATTTTTGTAAAAAAAGTTTATTTTATTTTATCCGTTTTAGTAGTATTACCTATCCCACACAAATTCATGTCGTTTTTTTTTACATTGTAACTAGAAGTTATTATGAGATCATCATTATCACGTACTTCAAGAGTAAAGAATATGTATTAAAGGAGCTAACTCGTAAACTGCTCAAGCAAAATTGATAATGATACTGATAGATATATGGGACCACCGCGCGGTCTTCCTCTACCAAACGAAAAAATAATCACGTCAATCGGCCTAGTAATCTCGGAGAAATCGGAGTACCTACATTATTATTATTATTAGCCACTAGGACTTCGCCCGCGACTTCGTTCGCAAATGTGTGATAGCTCGGCTAATAAACATGATATAAAAAAAACTTTTTTTCAAAAAATAAAACCGACTTCAAAAATACAAAAAAAAGTGAAAAATAGCTTCAGAAGTTTGCAAAAAAGTTTTTTATTTTTCCATTTTTAGTTGTAATATCCTGTACAAATATTTGCTATTATTTTTTTTTTATATTGTTAACAAAACATTTCATGGTCATTAGCTTATCCCCAATCAAATGGAACTTAACATACCTAACTGTCGAAATCTGCGTGTATTGTACACATCTGCATACTCTCTTAGACCATACAGGCGTGATGTTATTTTATGATGTTGTGTAAACAATAAACATACAAGCGATTGCAGCAATCACGACAGATTTGCTGTCTATTGTTAAAGAGGTCCGTTCCATATCTCCGAAGTCCATGAAGATCATGACAATATTTCTATGGGACCAACTTGGAAGTATACTCTTTCAAACAATAAAAGAATTTTTCAAATCGGTTCAGGCGTCTTCGAGTCATCGGTGAACACAAATAAAAAAAAAAATAAGATTCAGACAAATTGAGAACCTCTGCTCCTTTTTTGAAGTCGTTCACTAATTTATACCCCCACGAATAATGTAGCTTTCTATCAGAGAAAAATATTTTAGAATTGGATCATTAATTCCGGAGATTACCCCTACATACAAACTTACACACAAATTGTAACTCTTTATAATATTGTCCCACTACAGGGCAAAGGGCTCCCTTCCCTCCTCCCTACCCAAAGCCAATCCTTGTGAAAAAAGTGAAGTTCGTTTCGTCATCTCCTTCTGGGTCTACCGCGTAAAAACAGCAGTACCTACCTATACAACGTGTAACAGATTAAGCGCAATACCTCAGACACCCCAATTAGAATATTAAATTATAAGTCTAAAACAACATCCGTATTTGGAGTCCGGCGAAATTGGACCCAATGAATCTAAAAATTAACGAAATGTAAATATAAAATAATTATAACTACAATTTTATGAGATATTTATTTAAAAATATTGAATTTTTAGGACACGGGAATCAAAAGTTATAAATGTTTTAATTTACTAAAAATTAAGTAATCGTGCAATTACAAAACGCAACTTTTTTTCCGATTACGTTCCAATCCAATGACATATGTTTTTGCTCAAGGGTTGTCTTACTATACATGGCTCTTTCTCTTCGTTTTTTATACATTCTATAAAGTACAATATTTATAAAAAACAAGTAAACTTGATATTAAAAAGCCAATTAACAAGGCAAAGTCATGTAATAAAAATGAAACTATGGGGATTTCGTAGTATATCTTATAAAGGAACGTCATCAATGGTGATCGATTGAGTCCCGTCACTACTGTCACTGTAAGATCTGTCATGATCTATTCCAGTGTTTTTCAAAGTGTGGGTCGCGAACCCGGGGGGGGGGGGGGGGGGTCGCGAAACCTCTATAGAGATCGCGAAAACTACATCCTTAAAAAGAAACATTAAGGTTTAAAGGGATAGATTTTGTTAAGAAAATGTATAATGTAACTTATGGATAAATATTTTGTATGTTAATAAAAATTAACAAAAAAATTATAACGTATGAGTACTAGTCCATCTTAATAATGCGATGGTTGCGGTTGTTGTTCATTAACTAATTTCACTAAACTTATACTGTCACTTTCGGGATATCTTCCGTGATTGTTCATTATTTTGAGCTCCCGATATTTCGACGCTGTTGCAATGAACATGACGGCACGGTTGGCGCAGTGGCTGAGAGATTGACTGCTGCGCTTCGTGTCGCGGGTTTGATTCCCGCACGGAACAAATATTTGTATGTCCTACAGATAGTTGTTCCGGGTCTGGCTGTTTGTGTATGTGAGTTTAAATGTTTGTAAACGCACTCACGATACAGGAGAAATTCCTAATTCAAACTGCGCACAGCCCGCCATATGAAATTGCAAGGACATAAAAGTTACTTTCTTTTATTTTCTACATAAATATCGCTTATCCTGCGTGGAATGGTATTGTCAGAGAGATGTATACTTTGAGCTTTTCAAACTCTTGTTATTTATTATGTTACCATAATATAATACATGGAAAAAAGCGAAGGGTCGGGCGTCCTGAAAAATTTTTTGTGAAAAATTTTTTGGGGTCGTGTCATGAAAAAGGTTGAAAAACACTTCTATTCCTTCGTTCGATACGTTTGTATTTTTGCGTGCAATTTTCTGTTTATCATTGCGATTATTTATTCTCGACGACTTGGCCTATACATATACATCTTGAACTGACGATACTGCACCCTGACTTGGACTACCGCATTCTTCTTTGGACAACGAGTTGCTTTTGATTTGGACTTTGATTTTAACCGCTATCATGCGTTGCGTTAATTGCCATTTACGACTTGCGCGCTTACGGAGCGGAGGCCTCGTCTCTCTGATGAAGGTGCTCAGATGTTACAAAAAGTGCAGAGATGGGTGTATATGTCTGTATGTTCAGAAGAAATACATCCTGTACCTATTACCTATCCTGTATTTCATGGCAACCACCCATTTATTTTACGTGCCAGAATTAAATCTGTGCACATAGGAAGCAAGTCCTCTTATACATATATCGCAGTAGATAGAAAGCTACAGGGGCGAAGTGGTGTATTAGGCTATTGTTGCCACTGTCCTGTTGGGACGAGGACGAGCGGGTTGTTGCTGTCATGTCATGAGCATATTATGCTATTTGGACTCTGCCAGACACCAGACCTATATCGCTGCACCAGCTTCCTTTTCAGATAATCTTTTAACAAGATAATATTTTTTTCTATAACACTGTTGAAAAATATGAAATAAAAACCATGTAAAAATACCAATAAACGAGATTTATTACGTCACAATACACATTTTTTGTTCAACAAACCCTGCTTTTCAATAGCTGTACTCGTAGATAGCTAGTGAGCTCTGGCTGTTATAATTTATGAAAAAGTATATCTTCTTTCAGCGTAGTAAGAATCGTTTTATTTGACCATAATTTGCTTATAAATCAAAGTCGTAACAACATAGTTCTAATAGTGATTGAACTAATTACTAGGTTAGTAATCAGTATAGTCTCTAGCCGCAGTCTGCCAGTTTTATGATTCATCAATTAGGTACAGCTAAATAGAAAGTTATGTTTTTTTATAATTTGTCTTTAATCAACAACTAGCACATAAGTAAATAATAAGTACATCAGATTAATATAACACTACCCGAACCCAAATTATTAGCTCCCCTGGCACCTGACAGTTGCCTAGTACCAAAAACCAAAGAGAACCAAAAAGCACAGAGCATCATTCAAAGAGGCCGTGTACAACGCGGCATGCCTTTTAACTTCTACTCGGTCCGGGTAGGTTGGAAAGGGAATTATCTACGAGTAGTTTATTCGAATCTTCCTTTATAATTCATCCTAAACATTATTATTTTTTTATTCATTTTAAATAAATAAGCAGACATTCACAGTTAAAAACCTTAATCGTAAGATTTTGGGGTTATCTAATATAAAACGTATATCTCTTTTTTCCCAACTTGTTCGTCTTACTTTCCATTTACTTTTCTCAGAGCGGTTTCGCACTACGTCCGATCCGAATCCGATCCGAACCCGTGAAAATTCGGTCCGGAGTAGTCGTAGAACTATTTCTATGGTAGTTTACGCACTAGATCCGGCTTCCGTCATCCGATTTCTTTCCGTTATCCGTGAATCTCCATTCCGGAGAAGATTATTGACGGACCGACGTAGCCATAGTATTATTTGTATGAACGCTCGCGCACTGCGTCAGAACCGAATGCGAGCTGCGTCCGACCAGAGGCAGCGGGGCGGCGGGGTTTGTGGCTGGGGGGCGCGGCAGGCAACGAGTTTAGTTCAGTGTGGCAGCACCACAGAGTACTTTTATATATAGGTATAGAGGCTTTACTCAACGGGTTCAGAAGGAAAGCGCTTGGTGGCGCCATCTGTAACCACAAACATACAACTTTCCTGATATATGTATATACTTGTGTAGATGTATACGTCTACCATCATTCTTGCTTCCAGGCAGGTTTTTATTTTAAAATTAGGTAATTTATATTTATTAACCCCGTAATTTACTCATAGACGTATATGAATAAATTAAGGAATTACTTTGCTGCAGAAAATAAAACCCATATTATTATAATCATAGTCATTTATTTTGCTCTAGGCATTGGTGCAACAGTCGTCGTGGTAGGTCATACATAATATAATCAAATCTATTCTTTTATTGTTAGTAATGTTAGCTTTTAGCGATATTTCGTCAAACATTAATAATAATATGCCGAGTTTGTCGTTAACACATTTGTTGTTGTTGAATAACACATTGAATGCCTTCAAGAACAGACTGGATGATATCTCCAAATCTTAAGGGTAACAAATATTGTCTTCCATTCAAAATTCCAATTTCTTGAAAAATAACAAAAACCGGCAGATTGATTGTTTGACAGCTTGCTTCAGTGATGCAAGTAAAAAGTACAAAATAACTACTACGACACCAATTTAGCAGGTTTTATTAAGAGTATCACTTACATTAAAATGTATGCCAGTAGTAATGTTTTATTTGTTAAAAACATATTTTATGATTTTATTTGATATATTACGCGTATTTCGAATTTACTTAAAAAGTTTGGTAGTTTATTTAATTCAATTATAATAAAATAAACTACTAAACAGAATATTTATTTTATTAATGGTAACATTTGGCGTTCATTTGATGGAGTATAATGAAACAAGAATAAAATAGTCACTTCATCAGTGAAGCAGTAGTATATTGCAATCTATTTTCAATTTAGTCGGTTAGCGTCAGCAAACGCCATCTGTATTCACAAACCAGCAATACATGATTTTATAATACGACAAAATTAAAAATGCATTAGGAGAAGGACTTGTTACTAGATTACGGTAGTCTTTCAATTTGGTAACATTATTTTGCTCCTAGTTGCATGGTAAAATGTTCTAAGATTGTAAAGCCTGGGCAGCACACATACACGCAGGCATCATGTTTCCCTACGATGTTTTTACGTTAATCGAAAATGTTGAAAATAAACCCTGTTTATGGGACAAATCTATAGAAGATTACAAAAACACAATATTGACAAGGAATGCATGGATTGAAATATGTAAGTTCTTTGAGCCTGACTTTGTTATGTTCGAGAATAAAAAGAAAACTGAGACAAGTAAGTTAAATAGATATTTATTTTTAGTACCAATTTTAATAAGTCGTAGGTATTTTAGTTTAATCATTATATTTTATCCATGTGGGCTCTGAAAATAATTAGCAAATTCAGTTCTAATTTCATTTACTGCACTACCAACTGGGACATTATTTGGAACTAGATCTTGGAAACAATCATTATCGACACGCGTGTACATATCTGCAGATTTGTATCCGTCTCGTTCACGAACAATATTATGTAGAACAACAGATGCTTTCACTACATTTTGAGACGCACGTACAGATAAGTTCAAGGGGCGGTGGAAGATTCGCATTTGTTTGCTAATATGCCAAAAGCACATTCTACATATCTCCGTGCTCGACATAGTCTATAATTGTATATTCGTTGTTCTGTGGAGTTCTTCTGTTAAGGCTTGAGTGTAGAGGAGTTGGTGTAGGTATGGGTAGTCTTCCATCAGTAAGTTTCTGGTAAAAATGAGTACGCTGAAAGATTGCCGAATCGCAGTCTTTCCCATATGAACCAATGTCAACGAAAACGAATTTACAGTCTGCGTCCACTACAGCCAAAAGTACGATGGAGAAGTAGTCTTTGTAATTAAAAAACATAGACCCGGAGTTGGGGAATTTTTCAATACGTATATGTTTTCCGTCGACGGCGCTTAAACAATTTGGGAAGTTTGCTCTTTTATTAAATTCATCAGCTATTGCTTTCCATTTTTCCTCATTGGGCGGTGCAAGGAATTGTGTTCTAAAAACGGCCCATATATTGCAACACACTGTGTTCACTATTGCGGCTAGTGTTGAAACCCCTAATTTGTAACTGTAATACATGTCTGCGAAAGTATTTCCGCTGGCCAAGTACCTGCAAGAGAATATTAATGATTAATTCATTTCTTCCAGTAACATTGATCATGAAAAAATGGAACAATATTCGGGACACCTTCAAGAAATCCCTAGTAACAAAATCAGGACAAGCTCCAAAGAAGAAATATATATATCACGCACAATTGCAGTTTCTATTAAAAGTATTCCAGCCACAAGATACAGCTGATAACTACTCAAATTTCCATAAACGAATCTGCCTACTCTACACCATCAACAAGTACTGCTAATTCATTGCCATCAACAAATAAAAAAAGGATGAATCCAGTTGATGTTGAAATTTTGAAGACAATTCAATCAAGTGAAACCAATAAACACACAGAATCCATTCCAAAAGATGATGATATGGCGTTTCTCCTATCTGTGTTACCGTCGATGAAACAAGTAACAGCAGATGATAAGCTTGATTTTCGTATTGAAATGATGCAATTACTCCGCAAATATACAAACAAACAGCGATTAAGACATATGTCTTCCACTGATAGCCTCGTTTCAACAGTTTAGCAGCCTGCGTCTCCAGCTTGGACCAGTGCGGCAGTTATGACACCAAATCAGGATGATGCCATTCAAGATTTAGGTTTTTCTGATAACATCAATCTCATCCAGAATGATGAATTTGCTGTACATAATGTCACAAATGAACCAAATCATGATGGTAATTTAAATTCTGCAGATACACAGAACCGGGAGATTGTAAATTCTTTTTCCGAATTATTTAATGAGAATTACAGTGATGTGTAGTTTTCATCAACCTTCATAACTACTTACTAATCTAAAATAAATATTGTCTAATTAAGAACTGAGTTTTACTTACCTTAAGGTGACTGCAAGCATTTCTTCTGGCGGTATACATTGTCTAAATGTAGTGTCTTGTCGCAAAATTTTATCTTTTATGTTATTTAAAATAAAATCGAAAGTGGATACACTCATTCGGTAGTAATTATAAAATTTCCTGTCGTATTGACGTAACACTGCGTGGTGATTATAAAAAGCTCCTTTTAAACGTCAGTCCACCAAGAGAGGGTGCACCCAGAATTCTTTACTTGTTCTGCGTCTTCGTACATACAATAGCATTGCCAGAAGTTGACGCCGATTGAAAGGACTTATGATCACGACATGAATGCTCTGCTGTGGCTCCGCGTAAAATTTCGTATGCCAAAAAGTGACCCCTGAATTGCTTGGATTTGAATCAGAGATCGGACTAGTGCGTAAGCAATATCCGAATTTGGTCGGAGATTTCTACAACCGTATTTTCTCGGGTTCGGATCGGATTCGGATCGGACGGAGTGCGAAACCGCTCTTAGTCTTTAGCCGTTTTACAACTATGTATAAGTTGTCATAATGAATGGTACCTCTAAGAGTGGGTCCCAAAATACATGGAACTTCGCCAGTGTTCCAAACCTAGTAATTTTTTTAAAATAGTTATCCTTATTAAACGCAAAATGTATGTGCAACAACATCGCACACACACTCATGCAATGTTAGAGGCCGCCGCGACACGCACACTCGAGCGCTCGCCAGCTGACCATAGCTGTAAGCATTAGATGTGCGTAAGTTCAATGAACGAAATTTTCTAGTAAGTGAAATTATCAACACGAATCTAAGACTTTAGGCTTAGTTACGGGGATGCATTTAAAACAGCGACTTTATCTTTCGAGATTACACCCCCGCGAATCCCGCGATCCCTCTGATAAGTTGTGTTTAGGTACAGTTTATTGTTTATACTACAAAAATATTCAAAGACGGCGTGTTTAAAAGATTTGAATAATAATATTTACAGTGATAAGAATACAATCGTATTGATAGGAAGAAGTGAACAGAACTGGACTATTTACACTTTACACTTAGGTTATTAATTTGCACTATTTCTGCGATCCACTTTCATTAAAGTTTCAAAATGACGACCGCCTTGTTCTATGCACTTATTTGCACGCTTTCTTAAATTGTATTTCAATTTTGTAAGCACTTCAGTATCACTTTTCACAGTCACAAATGCTTGTTAAATTTTTGTTTTTAGTTCCTCAACACTGACGTAAACGAGCGATTTTATGCGACCGACAAATAAAAGTCTAATGGTGTTAAGTCAGGCGATCTGGGAGGCTGCGGCACAGGTCCTCCGCGACCTATCCAACGACTACCTTACTCCGCATCCAGATGCCTCAGTCGCTGAGTTGCAGCCAGCATCGTCCTGGCGCTCACACTGCAGCCAAAACGATCATTGAACTCCCGACAAGCTAACGCGACATTATCAAGACAGCGAGCCAGTGTCCTCACCATCTCCGTGTATTGTATGTTGGTATATCGGAAAGCCATCGCGCGCGGAAACAAAAATGTCACGGAAGTAAATTAAAGAACAACTACACTAGATCACTGCCAGCGGATGACTAGCAATGCAATGTTAGGTACTCGTGGTATTCGGCGGTAGCGGCGGCGTGTGTGTCGGCATTTCGTATAACCGTCAAAGAGGTTGCCGACGAATGCTTAATCTCACTGCAATGAGTTCTAAATTTCTTCAAATTAAATAATTTTATTTTGAAAAAATGCCTAAAAATTGTTTGTAGGGATACTCTGATGACCAACTAAGTTAGGTCGTGTATTCAAATAAGCCTTACTCATTGGAGATAAAGTTGGAATTCCTTTAAATTACCTCTTTATTTGACGCACACTACTTTTATTTACGTGTGTGTATTACGAGCTATGAGCGAACTACAAATAATGTCTTGCGTTTTAGTAGCCCTTATTGCTCTGAGTTAAGGAATCCTTGAATTAAGGATTGTATTAATTTATCATGATACTGTTTCTAATTTAAGTTATTTAAAAGATTTTTCCGTCAAAATTTAACACCTATTTTGAATGACGGATATCGATTCAGAAGCCGATTCTGAACCAACTACTTTCAGGAATTGCGTTTATTCTGTTACACGTTGTATACATACAAAAAAAGATGACGGATGAATAAATAACCATCTTTTCTATACACTATTCTATAACGCTCGTAAGACGGTTATTGGCCCGAAATGAATCCATGAAAATCCGAAATGAATGAATTTGAGATCAAGCTGGGTTCAGGCCCGTAAAAGTCTTGCAGTAACCAGACACTTAAACATGTTCAATACCTTGAAGATGGTATCGAGGAAGGAATGGTCACAGGCGCTATGTTCGTGGACCTTTCAGCTGGCTACGACACAGTCAACCTAAAACGGCTGTTGTGGAAGGTTGAGACCTTGATCAGCGACCAGAGGTTTATCCGAATACTCCGGGAACTTCTCCACAACCGCTGTTTCCAGGTCCACCTTCTCTCAAAAATAAGTCGCTGGATGGCACAAAAGAACGGCCTCCCCCAACATAGTACCTCTTCTATTTAATATATTTATTTTATTTTATTTATTTGGCTCACCAACAATTGAATACACTGCTTCAAACATATGAGATATATTCAATAGAGTCACAGACAAGTGTATCAACCTCTTACAGGTAAGCACATCATGCACTACTTATTTGTCGTTGAGTGCCTACTTAAAATCAGATGAGTACCTAACTTCTCACCGCACACAAATATGGTTTTTAAATACATAATTTAAATTAAATTAAACTCAAATAAAATGAAAATAAAAATCACAATCAGTATCAGAATTAAAATCAAAATTAAAATCAAAATCAAAAATAAAAAATAAATATACACCAACGACCAAAGATCAAGCCTGAACACGTCTCGCTTCCTCTACACCTCCTAAGCCATCCAGCCACCTTTGAGGAGGTCGAAGTCAGCTTGTCAGAAGCTCTTGGTGAATTAGCCGCCTCAAAACTCAAATCCAATCCGAATTAGCCGGATTAGGTTTGAGTGAATTAGCGAGGTAGTATACCTCGCTAATTCACTCAAACCCAATCCGAGCAAAACACAGTCTTGCATTTTCCACCTTCGAAACAGAGAGGCTAGGCGAAGACTCAACATCGTTTGGGATGGGTTGTCTATCGAGCACAGTAACTTTCCAAAGTATCTTGGGGTTTCTCTGGACAGATCATTGACCTTCAGTAAAAACTGTAATACCATCAATCAGAAGGTGCACACTCGCAACAGTATCTTATGGCGACTAGTCTCTTTTAAGTGCTCCACCTCATGTCTTGCTGCGAAAAAGATAGCGCCAGCGCAGTGACTACTGCGCTGTGTCACCCCACTCACTGGCGAGCGGTCCACGGAAAGACTAAAGCTGTGGCGAGGTAGTACATCCTTACCTAACCCATTCGTTCCATCTGCTGAAAATCTCCCACCTGGACATGAGTTGCCATGGCTGGCCTGGGAGTCTTTAAATAGACTCCGGACCCAGGTTCGCCGCAGCATGGAAAACATGCTCAGGTAGAGATTCATTAATGACTCTGCCCTGGAGTGTAAATGTGGTGCTGTTCTACAAACGATGGGCTACTTAATATCGTGTTCTGCGTGTCCTGTTGTTTGTTCAAAAAATCAAATCATTAATTCAAATACGCCGTGGCAAATAAGAGATGACCAGTCACAACTGACAGCGCCCGTTCACGAACATGACGCATGTATCAGCACCATTCAACTCAACCATTTTGAAGGGAACTAAATGATCCGACACACGTGCCACCATCAGCGAGACATTTGAGTGAGCATGACATACTCCTAACCGCCAGGGCACATTCAAGTCAAGAAAAGACGCAAGTTTCTAGCGAATGACAGCTTTCTAGTACATAGTACTCACACAATATGGGCTAGGCGGCTATATAATACAAAAGAGATTGAATCTATACAATGCAAAGATAGTTATACAATCTTCAGCAGCTCCAACAATACTATTTAATGCTATCAATTTAGGCGCCCCTGTTCTTGTGGAGCAGGACCGGCATTGAGCCAAGCATTTTTATCAGTGATATAATCGTCCAACTTGTAATATGCTTTCTTACATAGTGTGCGTTTAATGCATGTTTTAAATTTCGGTTCATTCAGTTCAAAAATACTTTGTGGAATTTTATTATAGCATCTCAAACAGTACCCCATGAAAAATGAGTCTACTTTAGCGAGTCTGAAGCCCGGCTGAACTAATTGGTATCTATTTCTAGTACTGTAATTGTGTCTGTCACCTCTTTTATTAAAAAGATGTAGATTTTTTCTTACATACATTATGTTTTCGTAGATGTATTGACAATGTACCGTCATGATGTTAATTTCCTTAAACCCTTAGAGAATCGCGCCTACGAAGATTATATATGGCTCTGATGGCTCTTTTTTGCAGAATAAATATAGACTCAATGTCTGCAGCCCGTCCCCATAATAAAATGCCATAAGACATAATACTATGAAAGTAATTAAAATAGACCAGTCTAGCGGTATCTATATCAGTATATTGACGGATTTTTCTTATAGCATACGCTGCTGAACTTAGCCGCCCCGCAAGAGATGTTAAATGAGAACCCCATTGTAGCCTTGAATCAAGCGTAATCCCTAGGAAAACCGTTTTATCTACAAATTCAAGTTTCTCTTTATTCAATACTATATCACAATCGCTACTTTTAATATTCGGTAAAGCAAATCTTACGCATTTCGTTTTTTTTCATTTAACACTAAATTGTTTTCTGTGAACCAATTATGGACCTGAAGTAGGGCATTATTCACGTCATCTAGATTTTGGGCCCGTCTATTTATCTTAAAAATTAGGGAAGTGTCATCAGCGAATAACACCATATTTTGAGGTTGGTTTTTCAATAAATAGGGGAGATCATTTTTATATACTAGAAAGAGGAAAGGACCCAATATTGAGCCTTGCGGTACCCCCATTTTTACTTTTAAACCCTGTGAATTAACACCATTTATTTGCACATGTTGTTGTCTATCACTCAAATAAGATTTTACCAAACTAAGTGCAAGTTTCCCTAGTCCGTAATGCTCAAGTTTCAAAAGTAATGTGTCGTGATTTACGCAATCAAATGCTTTGGAGAGGTCAAAAAAATATTCCAATGGCGTCTTGGGACTCTTCCCACGCAGTAAATATGTGTTTTAATAAGGTACAACGTCCCTTGGTGAAACCATACTGTTGATCGTGTAAGATTCTGTTGGTGTTAAAATGATTGAGCATTTGATTCAGCCTAACCTTTTCAAACACCTTGCTAAAAACTGGCAACACGAATACAGGTCTATAATTATTTGTATCTTTACTATCTCCGGATTTAAACAGAGGTATGACTTTACTGTATTTCATTAAGTCCGGGAAAACTCCTTGATCTACACACAAATTAAAAATTAAAGCTAAGTATGGTGCTATAGTCTCAACTATGGATGTACAAATTTTGATAGACATTCCCCAAAGATCTTCGGTCAGTTTGACTTTTATTTGCCGGAAAACTTTAATAACCAACATAGGGTTTATGTGTTTAAATTTAAATTCAGCCGGGCAGTCAGACACATTCGCCTTTAATAAACCAATTGAGACTTCAGGAGAGGAATTAAGAGCCTCCGTAGTTTATAACGGTATATCGGTAAAGAAATTTACAAACTCATGAGCTACTTCCTGATTAGAGCTTTTAGGACCACATGCTGTATCTAATGTGTAGTGTGTTACGTATTTTCTTCCTGTTAGTCTCGTTATTTATGACTTTCCAAACTGCCTTAATTTGGTTTTCTGCTGTTTTGATCTTGTTGCTAATGTGCAAGGCTTTGGCAACCTTGCATGTATTTCTAAAAATTTTTGAATACTTAGCAACATACTTGTTCACTACAGGAACTGATGGACGCTACCGAAAGCGCCAAACTAGTAGCTCAGTTTTGGGTCGACACGATTAAGATTGCCATCGACATGCTAAGAAGATAAAGGGTGTACAAGACCCTTAACGAATTAATGTAAGAACTTTACTTTCAACACCTACGCGACCTCGGTACTATTTAATCCATCCATCAGCACAAAGTCCTACCGTAAAAGGTGATTTTTCACCACAAAAAAAAAAGATGTTTCCCAGCAATAATTTTTGCGTAAAGTTACTTAGTTTGATGGTCATAATGTTTTGTTGACGGCTTCGTGCAGGGTCCGTTTACACCCTGTATATAAAAATTGAACGCGTATATAAAGTTTCGTGTACTTGCTATTAACTGTTCTGGAGCTGCCTCGTGCGGAGACGATCCTGGCTGCGGGATCAAGTCATGTCTATCATAAAAATGTATTGTCAACAGAAGCAAAGGTGTGTGTTTTTCAGCTCAATCGGAAACCGGAAAGTTGATCAACTTGCAAGATTTCTTTACTGATACCGGGACGGGTGAAACTATATAAAAGCTTGTAAAAATGATATGAGAAAGGATAATTCCACAAACTCTTTTTATAATTAAAAGCTCAATCAAAACATTATCACTCGTTTCAAGCTTGTTCCCACCGCGCTCTCACGAGGCAGAGCCCCGACGAGTGACGATGTCGTAAGCTATTATTTGTACAAGTAACTGCGACAGGAAACTTAAAAAAAGGTTGCAAAGGGATGATGGAAAACTTTTATCGCAAGAACTCAAGTGTCAATATTAAAAGAAATATGGTTTTGTAAACCTTAGAGTTAAACAAAGTAGTGCTTCGGGAAAGGAATACAAATGACAGGATGACATTGGAGAAGATAATAATATAACATAATCGTAAAGGCAACAATCGTTTTTATTTTGTCGCTTATTTTGTAAACTCTTATATTATAACAGTTTAAACAGTGTTATCAAAATATAAATATGTAAACCTAATTAGCTAAACAAACTGCCACACACACATACCCAGGCACACCACACACACACACACACACATGCACGCAGTCACAACAATATATTACTATAGTAAATTCGTCGTCTTTTACATCTAAGTATTCTAATTACATAACTATATGGTACAGGCGCTGCGTTATCTACACTCCACATCCACTGAATGTTCTCTCTGACACTTACACATATGCAGGGGGGCGCGGGGCGCGGGGCGCGGGGCCTCGGCGGCGCGGTGGCGCACGTTACGGCGGGTGGTAGTGCGGTGCGCTGCGTTCTAGCGCTGGTACCCTGCAACACAACACGCTCGTCACCACCGGACTTAGGTGCGCAGTGTGTCCGCCGGCCACAGAGGACTCCATGTCACGACTAGATCGCAGGAATATATATTTTTTTTCCCAGAACTCAGAGCGTGGCTTTGACAGAATGACATACAGACCTCCACTTGCAATTTTTTTAACAAGCTCAATACAACAAAACAGGCTTTCTCAATGATATAAATCATAAAAGTGTTTAGAAATAGATTGAATTCATTCTTCGTCCCTGCTTGTTCCACTGAAAGGAGTAGAACTCAGTACCTACCGTTTGTATTAACCAACCAAGTATTATAGAACTGCGACACACTGTGTATGAGCCTGACCGTCTGCAGCAGACTCAAGATGGAATCCATAAGTCGCAGTAACCGGTAAATCTGGATGATATAGTTCAGTATCAGTCAGTGGACACACTCCACACAGCCTTGAGATAACGTAACACAAACGCAAATAACAAAATATGTCGACGCAAAAAAATTAACTTTGTAAATGTTAGCTAACTGTCATTTACCAACAGCATTTACCAGTTCCTGAACACTGCAGACGTCGCTGATAGTTCTCGTGATGCTACAGAACCTCACATGGTTCGCATGTTGGGGTCAGGTAAGCAAATGAAAACAGTCATGAACTGTACGCAGATACTTGTTACAATTTTTTTCTTACAGGTGCATCTTAAATATTTGATATAAGGTAGTAGGTGGCAGAGTGCTAGAAGCCGATGTGCTATAGAGATAGTTAACAAACAAACGAGAAGGCAGATCTTCTGAAGTTGAAGCTGAGAGTAGAGCGTGCAAACAAAGAGCTGTGGTGAGCGAAACGACGACAGCAGATCTGAAGACACGGAGGGAAGCAGGAAAGTGCGGGGAGGGGGGCGCGGCGGAGTGGGGGCATGCCAGCGAAGAGATCATTGAGAAACCAGAGTAGCAGAGTAACACTCCCGTGCGGTCGCAGGGAAAACGCGTCGCGGTACTCACATCTCGGCCGAGTGGCGCGCGGGCAGCAGCAGCAGCGGAGCGGGCGCCGCGCTCCCCGCCCCCGCGCTCCCCACGCCCTCCACCGCCGCGTACAGCGGGGGCAGCACCTTGTGCGAGTGAGCGTCCACTGCGGACACCACACAGTTAGTCGTGACGTCACAGCTGGCCGCGCGGCCACGCGGGCGCGTACTCACCCGCCAGCGGTCCGCCGCCCGGCCGCGCCACGCCGCCGTGCCCGCCGCCCATGCTCTTGGGCTTGCGCTTGCGCGTCTGGATGCCGTCCTTCTTCATGCTGAGCGGCCGGTTCACCTGCGCACACGTCATCGCACTCAGACGGGGGAACTCCTCGTAATCTGTCGCCGCGCGGGCCTATCATCCTTTAAACAAGCGTATCTACTCGCGAGGAGATAATTGATAAAAGATTATTTATCTCATTATGAATATGGTGGTCGCGCGATGATAATTCTCTATCAGTCGGTAGCCCCGCGTTTTATCTCACGAGATTAGATGAGACCCTGTGTTTTGATTTTTTATACAGACCCAATATTTGCCGAGGAGTTCCCTGATAACTGACTGCAGCGGCGATTAGATACCTGCGCGGTGTCTAATCAGCATAACCGCTGTAATCGATGCACAATCGCGCGATACGCTACTATCTGGTGTACGAGTTCACAGCTGGCTACTGTACTCACGTTGTGCAGCTTGTAGTAGAGGCCGCAGGCGTTGCAGACGGGCTCGCCGTTGTTGTTGCGCCGCCACAGCGTGGTGTTGGACGTGCGACAGTTGGCGCACGTCACGCCCACGCGCCGGTTGCCGTTCGTCGGCTGCACAGGAAGCATCAGTGACATTTTACATATTATTGCATCAGGAGGCATCGCGGTAAAAGCACAAGCTCAATCAAACATCAATTTAATTCTTACCAGTGCCTGCTGCGGCTTGGCTTTCTGTCCTTTGAGCGGCGGCCGGTTGACGCCATTGATGCGTGTATACAGACCGCATGCGTTACACAGGTAGTGGCCGGTGCCGTCGCGGCGCCACAGCGGCGTGGTGGCGGCCGCGCAGTTCACGCACTCCTTCACCTCGCCCATGCCCGCCATGCCTGCGGCAACAAGACCGTTAGCTCGCTACACTTTACGTCACGGGACAGCAGTGCTGCAGGGTCGAGCGCCACTCACTGGGGTCGAAGCCCTCGTCGATGGACAGCAGGTTGTGCGCGGGCCAGGCCTGTGTCGGCGCCGGGTAGCCCTCCACAAGCAGCCCGCCCTCGTACCCCGACACGGGCACGTACTCCACGCCGCCGCCTTGCCCCAGGTAGTGCTCGCCGCCCACCTTGTATTGCACCGTGTTGCCGTGCGTGTACAGTGTTACCTGACGATACAACACCACAACACTATTAGAGACCACGAACAAAAAATACACAATATTATTTAAATACAATTACAAGTGATAAGGCTGACCTGTTGTGAGTTCGGGCTTGGCGGCGTCTCGTACACAGCTTGTGACTGCGGCACCACCGAACCATACACCACGTGCGTGCCGCGCGCCAGCGACGACGACGACAGCGTGGGGTCACTGCGGTACAGCAGCTGCCCGGGGGGCGATTCGTCGCCCCTCGCGCCCCCAGCAGCGCCCGTGCCCCCGCCCCCGCCGCCGTACAGAGTCAGCAGCTCTTTGCTGCCGCCTGCGTACGCGCCGTACCCACCGCCGGCATACTGCGGGCTCTGCCCGGCGTACGCGTACCCGCCGTGCACTGACGTCACTGGTTGCAGGCTCGCGTACGTGGTCGGCCGCGGCTCCCCCTCCCCGCGCGCCTCGTACTTCACCTGCTGGTAGGCCACGCCCACTGCTTGCTGATTGTTGAGCGCCGAGGTCTGGATCATCTCCAGCGAGGACCCGGTCTGCTCGCCCAACACGGCGGCGTACTGCCGGCCGTCCGCGGTGGCCGCCTCGCCCCCCGCGTACGCCTGCATCTGCTCCTTGTCCTTGTGTAGGAAAGAGTCATGCGCAGCCTCCTCGGCCTCGCCGTCCTGCGCCACGATGACGTGGTGCGGCGCGCCATATCGCAGCGCCAGGCCTCGCGGGTAGGCAGCGCGTGGTGGAGGGCGCGCGTACTGCGGCGGCGCGCGCTTGTCGCCGGGCGAGGGCAGCGCGCGGTAGGGCTCCGGTTTGAAGGCCAGGTATCGCGACGTCTCGGCTTCGGCTAGGCGCAAGCGCTCGTCGTCGTAGTGCTGCTGTTCACGCGCCTCCGCCTCCTCCAGCTTGGCGGCGTAGTGTTGGACCTGCAGCTGCGCCTCGTCCAGGGCTGGCGCCTCGGGCGGCTCGTCCTTGACTCCGTCGTCCGCAAGGTCGCCGGGCTCGTCCGTGGTGATGTGTCCGGCGGCGGTGATGGTGCGCACGGCGCGGCGCGACGTGATCACGGACTGCGAGTGCGCGGGGGGCGACGTCTCGCGCAGCCCGCCCGCCGCCGCCTGCTGCTGCTCGTCCCCCTCCGCGCCCCCCGCACTCCCCTCGCCCCCCTGCTGTTCTTGCTCGGTGCGCGCCTCGCTCTTCACCAGCTCCAGCGCCTCCGTGGAGGGGCGCGCGTCTTGTTGCTCCATCTGCGTCACGTTCTCCATACTTCACCTGTGACCAATATTTACAATTAGATATGTCTCTGGTGATGTAAAAAGGATACGCTTACCTAAAAGGAAGAAAGGTGTCTCCGTGGAACTAGCGTGTTACAAATAAAGTGTGTGTTATTTGAGGGCAGACGTCTAAGTAAACGAGAAGGCATCGTTTTAGGAGCGGCGGAAGTACACGACTAATAGGAAACGCGCCGGCGCCGGCTGCGGACATTATAGACTGTTCATATACTAACAGAACATTATGAGAGTAGAGGATGAGCGACCATTTCTACATCCTTTATAACGTCACCCTAAGCACTGAGATAGTTGTATTGTTGAGCGGCAGAACAACTGCACGCACAACAATGGCAGTTCATTTGTAACCTAGCAAGTAGGTTCCATGACACATCATGGTAATTCAAAATTTACTGTTAATAACTTTTTTTTACGGATTTAGATAGCACGACAATCAATTACAAATTATTGTCAATGAAATCGCAATAATTACGGGTAGGTACTTATCTCATAATTCCGGAAGAATATTTTCCTCAAAAGCACACACATGAACTCGCCGCGCGGTGCTCTCCACAATATTTGAAGCGTTTAGGAAGTATATTTTATGATAAGAACATTAATTATATCGACGCATATTGCGGCGGCGGCAGCGGCGGGTAAACACGCGCCCCTCGCGCAGCCCGGCCGGCTCTGTCGGTGCGCACACAACACATACATACTTATCATATAAAAGTTCCGAATTGAACCACACCACGTACAAACGCAGAAGCTCCACTACACGTGGGGAAACTAAATGCAAAGTAACGGTATGCTACATCAGTGTTAATTTATTGATGATCAGATTGCTCCGTAAAAAATGTTAGTGATTTTAACTACAAATATAGTTCTAATTCAATTAAATGGAATATTAAAAACCATGACATAATGTGCTGATATTGAAGGTACTTAAGTGAGTACACAAAAACAGTAGCTTCAGCCTATATTAAGACGATCGATGTTCGGTAACAAGTGAATCTTAGAGTTTGTAAAGAACATAGCACTAGCTAGCTAAAGAGCATTCGAAACCGAGTTCTTACGCGGATTATAAATTGAATCAAAACAGCGGTGTCCTTTAGAACCTGTCTGACTGACTGTTGACCTTC
Organism: Noctua janthe; assembly: GCA_910589295.1. Lineage (NCBI taxonomy): Eukaryota > Metazoa > Arthropoda > Insecta > Lepidoptera > Noctuidae > Noctua > Noctua janthe. The sequence continues at coordinate 295,503 of OU342556.1, read as the reverse complement.
TGTGTGCGGGGCTCGGGATCCAGATCCCCGGGGTCGGGGCACGTTCGGAGGCAGCGCCATGTTTGCCGCGATCCTGCGATAACGCCGCGTTGCTATAACTGTGTGTTATGGTGTCCTGGCTCATCACGCACCAACATTAACGATCACAAAGCGCAGCACAAGGGCGTTGTGTCAGCTGCACACGGTGTGCCCGTCGCTGCTTTGAGTTGAACCGTGTGGTCAGGTCATGCCCTGTTCGTAATGCTATGAGTAGATAACTTCATTTGGCAGTACATTCATAGGTACACGTATAGTTTGAACCTTCGTTTAATGGCCTTGTTAATATTATTCTTATATATTTACGTTATTTACAGTGTACTGAATGTAAAGTAGACAAATTCTTAAGCATATAAAACAATATTTTGTAAGTCGGACAAGTGTCTCGCAAGAATATAAGCGATCTTACGACTTTACAGAATGAACAAAAAACTTAAAATTTGGTTAATTACTTTTTTATTTCCAGCTTTTTAGTTTAGTAATGCAAGATTTCGCAGTCGATTTAACTTTTTTATTACACTGTTGTAATGTTCTAATTTAATTTTAATTTTGATTTTAATAGAAATTTTTGGTTTTAATGAAAATTTAATTAAATTTTTTATTGTTAATTTATTTTTAAATTCTGATATTGATTTCAATGTTTCATCATCATCATCATCATCATCTGCCTAGCCTTTTCCCAACTATATTGGGGTCGGCTTCCAGTCTAACCGGATGCAGCTGAATACCAGTATTTTACATGGAGCGACTGCCGGTCTGACCTCCACAACCCAGTTAGTACTGGGTAATACGATACCCCTTGGTAAGACTGGTTGTCAGACTTTTTTTTGGGCCACTGACTACCTAACGACTGTCAAAGATCTACAAATGACAGCCGGGACCAACGGCGGTATTGATTTCAATGTTTATTTATTTTATTTTAAGTCGGACTGTATGGATAAAATAAAATTCATTTATTTCAGATCCGAAATAAATGAATTTTATTTTATTTATTTATTTATAGTATCCCTTTTTGTGTATCCTGCCCGTCCTAACCTACGGTGCTCAAACCTGCTCACTCACCGCATCACAAAAGTCCCGCCTTGGAGTCTGCCAAAGAGCAATGGAGCGCAGCATTCTGGGTGTAAAGAGAGCTGATAAAATACGGAACACTACGCTGCGCTCTAAAACCGGATCACAGACGTAGGCAAAAAGATTGCCAGGCTGAAATGGGATTGGGTGGGTCACCGCATGGATAACGACCGCTGGGCAAAGGTCTCAACACGATGGGTGCCTGAGGATGGACGGCCCCGCCGACGCCAACCCAGAAAATGGTGGCGAGATGATTTAGACGCGCATCACGAAGGCTGGTTCGAGGTGGCGCAGGAGAAGAGTACCTGGAAGTATATGGGAGAGGCCTTTGTCCAGCGGCACTTCGAATTACTTTGAAACATATATCAGTTCTATGTATATATATTTTTGTAATCACCTTTCAAACCCTTAATTTTGATACCCCACTCAATGATATTGGAAAAAACCAACTCCACAATATGGTGCCCAAAACGCGCTATTTTTTTTATATTCAGGACCAACACATAACCTTCATTTTAGAGTCACAGCAGTCGGGTAAAACGACACGCTACTTTTTGTAATAATTGGGATACTAGAGAATTAGTTTGGAAACTGATTCGAAATCTGTCAACGGTACCCAAACGGAGTAGGGTAGGGAGGTACTACATACTCGTATAGTCAATGTAGTAGGGTAGGTACTAGGTAATATATAGTAGCTATCGAAACACTTAACAAAATTCGAAAGCGATTCCATTTTCTCCTGGAATAACGATTGTAACTTTGAGATAAGAACTATTTCATACTAGTTTGGTTACCAAAATATTTGTTTTCTTTTTACAATGCAACAAATATTAATCCTGAGAGTAGGAGTAAATCACGTTTACAGATGCGGCCAAACTGAATGGATCGGACTCCGGACCGAACTGAGGACAGCGGACTTTGACATATAATGTACTGAAATGTCTGTCTAAATCCGGTGGCACCAGGCCGTGCTCTGTCCGGTCCGCTTGTTTGTCTAAATCCGGTGGCACCAGGCCGTGCACTGTCAGGTCCGCTTGTTTGTCTAAATCCGGTGGCACCAGGCCGTGCACTGTCCGGTTCGCTTGTTTGTCTAAATCCGGTGGCACCAGGCCGTGCACTGTCCGGTCCGCTTGTTTGTCTAAATCCGGTGGCACCAGGCCGTGCACTGTCCGGTCCGCTTGTTTGTCTAAATCCGGTGGCACCAGGCCGTGCACTGTCCGGTCCGCTTGTTTGTCTAAATCCGGTGGCACCAGGCCGTGCACTGTCCGGTCCGCTTGTTTGTCTAAATCCGGTGGCACCAGGCCGTGCACTGTCCGGTCCGCTTGTTTGTCTAGTCTAAATCCGGTGGCACCAGGTTTTTAATGTAAGATTTTTACTTTACACACACCTCCACGACCCCCGTACTATTCAATCCATCCATCAGCTCAATGCTTTGAGTGCTTTCCATCGAGTCCTACCTTAAAACATTGTTTCACCCCAAAAAAAAAGTCTATTTCCAGCAATAATTTTTGCGTAAAGTTACTTAGTTTGATGTACAGAATGCTCGATTGACGGCTATGTGAAGGGTCTGTTTACACCCTGTTTACAATAGACCGTACATATTGGTGCTTGAGACTGTACTTTTAATAAATAACAACATTTTTATAATCTTTAAAATTTACATCAAATTAGTTTAGTAGAAGATAGGCAGGCCTACACATTAGTGTAGTGTTCAGTGTGGAAGTGGTGCTAAGAAACGAGGTCTGCATCGATACAATCAAGCGTTTCGTTTGTGATCAATAACATTTATTGAATACTGTTGCTGACACGGTGGTTACCGTTTAATGTAGTTTCGTCCTTCCACCGGGATGAAATAGAGAGTGTATAATGTGTATTATTGTGTGTACTGAATAGCTGTGTGGATATATAAGCAACCGTGGAACCTTTGAATGCATAGATTATGAAAAAGTGGAACGTTGCGATAATTGTTTAGACATGGGGAGCGTCAGAATATTATCTAAAGTTAGCAGTTCCTCCCTGAACGCGCTGAGCATGGCGATGAAAATACACCGGATGCGCTTTGGTTTAGACCTTAATTTAGGTGTCGCTTAGTGTTAGTGGCAGCGGGCTTACATAAATTTGGAAACATTTAACTTAGCGCATCATTCACTTTTTGAAGTATCCCTTTGTTACGCAAGATTTCCATCAAAGTACCTACACTTTGATGGAAATCTTGCTGCACGTCTACGTTTAATAAATAGCACGCCTTTGTACATCGCATCTCTATTTCAAATGTATGTTTTTAATGACGTTATGTACAATTAATAATGTAGAATAATTCGTAAGCTGTAGAGGGTACCTATGCTAGTAGGTGCCCCTACCTAGGTGCAAGTAGACTGTCGGCCGTCGGCACCGCGCCGCCTGCTGCGCGCTCATTACTCGATACACTGGTAGAAAGTTTTCTCTTTTCGAAAATAAAACATTAAATTAATTTACAAATACAGCAATAAGTTTACAACACACCTCAATTCAGTAACTACAAGATCAATTCTTTACTGCAGTTAGGTGTACGAACACAGCCCCGCCTTTTAGCCGGGACGAATGTCAATCAGTAATACGTTTTATTATACTATTCATTATAGTCTGGCTGTCTGGCTTCAGGAGCCAGCAGATGATCGCACATCTCGAGGGAACACATGTTACAGAGGGAGCTCTTAGATTCTTATGATTATTTTAAAGCCATATTGTTATCGAAATAAACGTCCGAAAGAAGATTAGTTTTTAGATGTTTAAGTTTCTTTTTTCGTAAAACGTTTTAGAAAATACAGAAAAGATGTTCCATAATAAGACATTCTACTAATGAAGCGTCACTGATCTAGTTGTCCTAAAATTAACTTTGAGTAAGTATAGAGTTAGTTTACACTGGGTTCATATCATGCCCACTTTTTTACATGAATTAAAATCAATTTTCAGCATCTAACTGAAAGACACAGTGAACTGTCTAAATTTTAATTTTAATGGCAGTCTCTGCTTTTGATGAAGCACTTATCTTTTATATTAGGTCTTTACCTATGAAATTGGAGATTTGTATGAAAATTTTACCAAAAATTTTGTTTTTTTTTTTTTATTTTAGCTTATTCTAGCTTTTTTATTTTTTCGATTTGACGCAAGTGCTTCAATATCGTTTTGACACTAACTCCAAGGCCCGCAGCAAGCTCAGCCGTAGATTGAGTTGGATCCGTTTCCACTACCGCCTTCAATTCGTCGTTGTCGACAATAGTTACCGGCCGACCGCGAGGCTCATTCTTCAACTCAAAATTTCCAGATTTAAAACGATTGAACTAATAATGGACCGTGTTTATGCAAGCAGTGTTAGGCCCGTACACGTCGTTAATGTGTCATGTTGTTTGCGAAACGGTATGTCCACGTAGGAACTCATATTCGAATATTGTACGAATTTTCAATTTATCCATGGCGCAAAAACTAACAATTTCACAAAAACAAAAAACTAACTAAAAACAAATGACTGAATTTGAAATTAAAAGAACACGGCTTTCGAATAAAATGAATTATTTGAATTTCGAATTGCGCGCCAATCCACAGATAATTAAATCTGAAAATGCTGGTTATTAAATCTCCAATTACATAGGTAAAGACCTATTATGAATCCCTGCAAAATTTTGCGATTCAAGTGTTGAGGTAACACCGGCTGCCTTATCCGTGTGTTCACTGGTAGCAGTGGTGGTGGTGGTGGTGGTGATGGCGTGTTGCACAGTGCAACCGATCGCGTCTTTTGCGCAAGCGTTCAATTGCAGACGTCGCTGGACGAGGTGAGCCACAGACGATTGTACAAGGTAACGTCAGCGCAACGTTGCCGCGCGAGCTTCTCGATTTGGTACAAAGCTTTACGATCTTACCAGCATTCACGAACTCTACGTTCCTATAATTCACTGAATTTTCTGGCTATCCCCGCACTAGTGTTATAACTGATATATTCTCTGGTACCTGTCTTTTCACTGGGACCACCTTCCGCTTGTAGTATTGGGGGGGACGGTAGTTATGGAACGCTGTACTCACCGCTCGTCGGCAGCTGATGAAGACAGGCTAGTAGGTGTCCGTGTGCGGTCGTCCGGGAGGTGCACTCTGGCGGGAGTGTTCGCATCACAGCACGTCGGTGTCGCGGGTCGCGGAGTGTGTGCCGGCGCGCGCGGCGCTCGCTCGGCTCGTCTGCTGCGCCAGGTGAGCGCGGTGGGCAGGGCGCGGCGTGCGTTTGTGTGTGCGCGCTTGTGTGTGCGCATGTGTGTGTGGGCCACGACGCGCGCCTATTGGCCGCCGCGTGACGCCTCACACTCGCGAGGGGAAAACATTTCCATGTTTCAGCGCATCCGCGCCCCAAGGCGCGAGGCGCGAGGCGCACAGCGCACGGCAACCGCGGCCGCCGGCGATGCTGCTGAGGAGATACCTGACTCTAAATCCAACTGCACTATCTGACTATCATGTTGATAACTTAACTAATCACAACAGATATCCAAGTATATGCTATTCATGATTTAAACACTTATGTTAGTTGTTCAATGACATCCGATTGAGATAGTTTCAGTAGTAGTAGTTAGCAGGTACGCCAGTATTTAATCATGTTTAACTATAGTTGGTATAGTCGGCGACAATACGCTTTATCATATTATGTAGTCATGACTCTGTGGGAACACGTAAGTGACCAGTAACAGAAACGATTTGGTTGTAAGTACTTCAGTCCCGTCATTTATGTACCGCTTCATCGTTCCACATTTAGATTTATGTGAAATATTTAGCTGTACATACAACTATATGGAGCAAAAGTGATAATAATTTACTACGAGCGGCAGCTAACGTACATTCGGTGTTGTTACGAAGCTGATGCTGCGTCTGTTCGGGAGCAGCCGGGAGGGCGCGAAGAGGCGTACGTGAAGCGGTGCGCGACCTTCGCACGCCTGCGCATGCGCACCGACGCCGCGTACTAATCCTCACTTATCCCCGAATTTATGTCTACCTATATAATACAAGGTAGGTATGAAGGTGCGCTTTAAACAATCATTATTGTATTTACGATACGTATCTTAACAATAAAAAGTCGATAAGTGTAATGCGTCGCGCTATCTTATCAATTAGAGCTTACTTGAGACATCGATCATCGGTCTAATTACCTGCGATAGTGCTAATCACGGGAGAGCGCCTCACGTCCCCCGCCCCGTGACCCGCACTCCCCGAAATTGAAGAATTTTTATTTCTAATAAAAATTCTACATTCACTTTTGAATTATCCAGGATTTGTCAGAAAGAAAGTGAAAGCTAATCGCCCGTTTCAAAAGCATAGACCTTTTCGGAAAAGATTGGAAGAACACACTTTGAAATCAAGTCGGGGATAACAAAATCCTAAGAGGATTATCCTTCTTACAATTAATTATAAAAACCAGAACAATCACGATCATAATAACGGTCGCACTTGTTACACACGAATCACGCCGCACTTACACCTCCGTGCACGCAGCGCACACGCATTAAACACGCTAGATATTTCGTAAAATACAAATTGTACGGGAATCTCGAAATAAACTACGCATCTGTCTTAGGTAGTTGTAGTTATGCAGTTATAAGAGCTGTATTAACTGAATTACTGAATGAGTCATTAATATTACAAAACGAAACTTTTTATTGATTGTGTTCAACGAGCTGTGTTGTTCAGGGCCGGATCACCTACGGAGCAGGCAACAAATGCCCTGTGGTTTGAGGGCTCTTTGATTCTTATTGCTTCGGCAGTCAGCTTTGAGCTGGAGCCTCACGCTTGGATGTCCAAAAATCTAATTAAGTACGGTCGCCAGCACATCAAGTTACAACAAACTGTCAAATTTCTTCAAATGATTTTAAACCATAAAAAGTTGACGGTTAAGTTCAAAATCGAATGATAAAATATGACAGTTTATGGTAACTTGATGCGCTGGCGACTGTACTTTTACCACCAGCAGGTCACGTGCAAAATTAAGTAAAACTTTACCAAAGAACATCGATTTATTTTTTGATTTATCTTCTCCGAGGTGTAATGCAAATAATTCCCCAGATCGGCCTCACTTCGCTCGTTCAAGTATTGATTTTTTATTTTTGTAGAAAAGTATAGTATCATCAGTACCATCTTCGTTAAAGTAACTCCTATTTTTTGTATGAATGGTCAAAAGAAAATGCAAAGTAATCATAGTGCTGGAATTTTCTGGTGAATTAATAGATTATGACTGTAGGTACCTACTGCGTGTAATCTAAAACAAGGTTACAAGACTTTTATCAAAATAATGTTCGAATTTGTTTTAATCGTATTTCAACCGTAAACATTTTTTAACGGTTAGTTCGATGAATTTGACCATTTGACGTCTCGCAAAGACGCAGGACAGAAAAAAGGAGGTTTTATAAAATAAAAAAAACGGATCATATAAAATTAAACAATACCCAAAAACAATTACTAGTCATCTTATTGTCATTTTTTATTCAAAAGTTACTTGAAAGAATTTAAATAAAATACAAATATTAAATTACTCTGCGTAGCAGCTCGTAGTAGCGCGTAGCGCGGCTACGGGCGCCGTAGCCGGTTGCTACGACTTGTGCTTGTTCACTATTCAACTCGAATAACTCTTTTCTATGAGCCATTAACTGTTTATCAGGCATCACTATATAGCATTTAAGTATGAAAATATACCTACACTCTAATTGCAGGTAGGTACAGGTACTTTCAGTCCGGAAAATATATTATCTAAGTACCTAAATAGTTGCTAAGTTCTGTTTGTGGTTGACAATAATTTGGTAATGTAAGCAAACAAGCGCAGGTAAGTGATGCCGTGACGTCACGAGCTGACACACTGCGCCGCAGCCTTCGCGGTAAGCATGTGAGTCACCGCGGCCGCCGGGACTGACGCCATCACGGCCGCCAGAACAAACCACGCGGTGGTCATCCTGAACAGTTTTTACTGGTTACCCTTTCATGTAGCCTCTCTCCTCTCTGGTCTGTGCTTGTATATCGTCTGCTCGAGCTAAAGAACAAGCACATGGTTGTATGCCCATCTGTCATTAGTAACAAACATAAATACTATCCGCAGCAAGTTCTGCGGAATACGGTAGGTATGCAGGGCGGAATTAGGAACGGTGATATCGAAAACAATGGACTTCCTCTTGTTATGACAACTTAGTCCGTTTGCATAAATGCTGTGAAATGCATATCTTACGAGGCACGGAGTAGCGTGGTGAGAGAGCATGATACTCCTTTTCCCGCTCCGTCCTTTCTCCGCTCTAGAGCTTGGAGTAGCTTGAGTCAGTACGCTACAGTAATAGGTTGGCGATGATCAAGCTGATGTTCGGTATCTCCGCTGGACACGGCGCGATGGTGCGGGGAGTAGCGTCCGCGGCTCTCGACGACGACGTTGTCTTATCAGCGCACTTGACGCGCCTGATAACAGTTGCGTGTGTGTGTGCGTGATAGGTATCATAGCTCACTCGATGCTCAATGATTCAGCCGCTATTGCTAGATTCCAGATATTCGTTCAATACTAAACGAAGTTGTTATTGTACAACTAACTTATGTACCTACTTGTATTGGAACCGTTCAAAGTCTATCGTCATTCGATGACGCAAGAACATGTAGACTGCATTCCTATCAGCAGTCTACATGACAAGCCGGCTCTACATATTCAGCAAAACTGACAAACTCATATTTAACCCTTTTATTTTATTTATTTAATAATTTATTTCGAGCAACAAGACCCACTGAAGAGTTTTAGGGAATGAGTTTCCAATATCATTCTTTAGTAGGTGCCTACCAATTTCAACAAGGAACTCTTATGCAAAACATGCTTCTAGATCGAGTGTATGATTGAGAAGGTAACATTGCACTGAAACAAAAGATAAACCTCAACTAAACCAGTTTCCTGTGTCTGATGCGGGAAATTAATATGAGTTACCATAAAAAGTTACTAAAATAATCGTTTATCCTTTAAAATCAAAGTTCGCGAGCACATCCGAAAGAAGCGTGCAGTATCTTGTTGTTGTTATATATTCACATAAATTTGATAACCTAGCTGTGTGAAATATACTTTACGACCTATTTTCATCCCTACCAAATATTCATTAAAAATTTCATAAAAATCGGTCGAGCCGTTTCGGAGGAGTGCGACCACAAACACCGTGATACGAGATTTTTATATATAGGGTGGAATTTTTGTAGATTTATAGCATTTAAAAAAATAAAGGAATGTTTCTATATCCAGTATTTAGAGTACTTTCCCTCCACATGGCGATGGAAAATTCCTCCCTGTAAAAGAAGATATAGTTGTTTATTTGAATATGTATGAAAAGAAAAATATAATTTTCTTTAATTAAATTTTCCCGCGCAACAGACGTCATCGTGACATGACAAATTAATTTTGTAATCTATGGTAAAGAAAACCTATAAGCGTCACGTCGTGGTTGGGAGACAACAATGTCTAAAATAAGAAAACCATTATTAATTAAGTACATAGAAGGAATGTGATTTAGGAACCGACATTGTGCTTGATAACATTAAATGTCGTTTATTTTCTTACAGGTATGTAAGGTTTTGTTACTAAACACTTTTATTTCATGTGAATCTTAATGCACATGTAAAATAAACACTATAAATCTTTTCTTACAGTGAAACTCAATTGTGTTTCCGAAACACGACTGGACACCACCACTGGACTGTGTGGTCCTAATCACAGAAATATTGAAATATCTATTCTAATATTATAAAGCTGAAGAGAGAGTTTGTTTGTTTGGTTGAACGCGCTAATTTCAGAAACTACTGGTTCGATTTGAAAAACTCTTTTAGTGTTAGATAGTGAATCCATTTATCGAGGAAGGTTACAGGCTACAAAATGTCACGCGGACGAAGGTCGCGGGCATCAGCTAGTATCTTATATGTATACAACATTATTTGTAGTATATGCGAAACCTGAATACAGTTTGTTCAGAATAAGTAACTGAATCGATTCCAATCATTTTTAACCCATGTTATATTTGAAAAATTTAAAAAAGGCTACAAGTTGGATACCGAGCGACACTAAGTACCTATCGCAATCATTTAGGTACTCACTGCCAAATTATAATTATCAATGAGCTCAAGACGACGCTGCAGCGTGGGGCGCGAACGCTGGGCGTGGTGACCACTTTTTTGTGCGGACAACCAGGTAACAGAACAAGCTTATAACTTTGTGATTTTTCAAGATACAGTTTTGAAATTTTGTACATAGATTCTTTACATAATAATACTAGACACTTGTTTCAGGTTTCACATATACTAAAACTAATGTTGTATAGGTATATATTATTAAATTTATATTTTATTTATAGTTTATGATTGATATATGTTATCTTTTTTATTAAATAAACTAGCTGTTGCAAGCACGCACTCTTAAGCATGGAGTCCTGTGATCCATTCCCGGGTCGGGCAGTGTTGAAAAAAATATGTTTATTTCTATTTCATAAAGTTGTCACACACATGACTTGGAGATCACCTTTTAAGCAAGGAGTTGCTTGTGTTAGGGAGTGTCCATTAATTACGTGAGGCAATTTTGGCAATTTTTCCCCGCCTTGGTGGGATGTCGTGAGATTTGGATTGACCCCCTCCTAATCTCACGTGAGATTTATCAAATTGCGTAGTTTAGTATAAATACGGTAATCTGTGCTTGATTGTGTTGAATTCACTAAAAACAAATCATTTGTAGAGAAACATGTTTACTTAATTAAATGTGATATTTGGCGAGACTCCGCTCTTCCACTTAACATTAAACAATGTATATGCAATTGAAAAAATACTGTAAATAATAGTGTTATTGGGTTATTCCATCAGGAATTTCTCAGTAGCAGACACGGAATCTGGATTTGTGCCGGTTGATGACAATAGGCTCACCCCCTGTTACATGGGACTTTAACATAACTGGCGAAATGTGTGTGTATGATAGGGTACACGTCTGCTCAACCATTTGGGGATTTAAGGCGTGATGTTATATTATGTGTGAGAACTGACTGCCTGATCAAAATGTGATAATGTACTGATGACTACAAAAGGCGTCCTTTTGGGTGCTGTAATTCTGGGCTGCAGAGGTCCGAAACAAAATTAAATAGCGTTGAGGCGACGATATCGCTTTAAAAATCGGTTAATTTTGGCACTATACAAAGTGAACCTTGTTGGGCACTTTTTATTCTAATACCGTTCTGTATACAACATTAAATAACTTTTTGCGCGAGCCCTTAGACCTCCATAATCCGGTCCTGTTGCAAAATCCGTTCTTAGCGAACGTCTACTAAATATAAACTACCTTCCTGCAAAATTTCAAGTTAGTAGAACAAAAAATTAAGAACTTTCATACAAACTTGCGAGAGCCCTTAGACCTCCTTAATCCGGCTCTGTCACAAAATCCGTTCTTAGCGGACGTCTAATAACTATAAACTACGTCCCTGCCAAATTTCATCTTTATACATCAAGCGGTTTTCGATATTTCGTGATGAGTGAGTGAGTGACCTTTCGAAAGAGGGTCTAATCTATCTAAATATATTTTATATATTTAGATAGATTAGACCCTCTTTCGAAAGAGGGTCTAATCTATCTAAATATATTTTATATATTTAAATAGATTAGACCCTCTTTCGAAAGGTAGATAATAAATTCTCAATTTTCTCACTTGCAACTAGTGGAGAATGCCATTGGCATAAGTCCGCTTCTGTACATTTTGTGCGTTAAAAGTATCCAACTTTGAGTATCGAGCGTGTACTTCAAAACAATATCAACTCCACTGTGATAACTGTGCTCAGTACCCGAGGAACGACTGCATCCGCAGCGACCGCGCTCGTGTCTGTACCCTCTTTTGACATACCATAATCAGCCTATATTGTTCCTACTGCTGGCCTCCGCTCTATGACAGGCATTTCCACTCATAGAGCTGGGCTGTAATCCACCACCCGCGCCGAAAGTGGGTTCATAGATGTCACATGTCAATGTTTGGTTCTAGGACATGACAGGTCGGTTTCTTCACGACAATGTTTTCCTTCATAGTTTAGAGAGCAGTGGTAATTAAATAAATCACACAACGTAACCCGCTTGTCAGTTTCGAACCCACAATCCGCAACCCGTAAACCGGGGCCGCTACCATTGGGATCTGCGATACCATTGCTCTCTATTGCTGCGTCCTCTTTTGACTTGTACTAAGTCTCCCGTCCAGTATAGAACACTGGCAAGACAACGAACAGTTCCTCAGTGATGCGTTCTGTCAACGTGATTCAGCCTCGAATCATCGAGGAGCCGTCACCTTCTCAACAGATTAATCTCGCGCCTGTCGCGGATGACTCGCCGTGTCACAGCATGTCGATGCGTTATCTTGTCAGCACAAACACCTGCTTATGTAACCACTTGTTGCGGTCACATCGCAGCTACAATTTAAGGATAACTTCAATAACTTCTCAAATGACAACAACAAGGCAGTAGGTACCTACGATATCATTCACGATTTTTTGATGATTATGATTATGAACACAAATGCTCACAACAGTGTTGTTATTATTTATTCTAATATTTACAAAACCTTTAAATAGGAGATCCAGTCGCGTCATCTCGGCGTCAATAAATTGGGAATATCAGAAACTTTCAGAAATTTATTTTATGAGGAGTCCACTTAATGAGATTTTAATTTAAGAGAGATCAGTCAGGCGGTGACGGAATCGTTTGAGCGTCTCTTTGGCAGCCTTCGGCAGTGGAACCTGAAACCCGGTAAGCAAGTAGACAAATTGAAACAGCTCTGATAACCGACCACACGCAGATGTACGCGGGCCGTACCTGTTAGAGCCAGTCGTGGAGCTCGCTGTGCAGCTTTGGTTCCTAGCTGCTGTAAAAACCGCGGTGACAACATTGTTATAAGTACTTGAAAAATAAGCTTTGTCTCATTGTGGCCCCGCATCTGTAATGTCGCTGGTATTACAGATACCCACATCAGGTATAAGTTGGGCTGTCGACCTGTTTGCCACCCAATAAAATAAAACTTGTCGTGTTATCACACCTGTCACGCCTGTCAATGCTGCTGATAGCGCCAGATATTCTCACACGCACGCTCCTGCCAATAATATAGAGCATCGTTCTACATTCCTGAACACAGCCGTCTTAAGTGGACCACATCAAGCGACCAAGTTAGCGATCAATTAAAGCGTGACAGGGATCCATAATTTTTTAGGATAGGTACGTGACTTAAAGTAACAACTGTAGTCCCTGTAATAGTAGCCACACGGAGCGCTGTTACAAAATAAGCGAAACAGCGTCGACCAACAATGTAACGTTGCTGTGTCGCACACGCGCAGTGCGCGAGGATTACGTGCTGTTGCACAACCGCGCGTATGTGGGCCACTTGCGACACCAACACACACCAACCCCGGCCCTCGACCCGCGACGAACATTTTATTGTTATTCAAGATGAGTCGACATACTTAAGGTTCACGTGTGTCCTGGCGGCGGGTGTGGATCGGATCAGAGCGGCCGCGAGGGCTCGCGCTCGCGGACGTAATCTAATTACAAATACAGCCATGGGAGGTGCGACACAAGCACACGAGGTGTAGGTGTGTGTTCAGTGCATCGACCCCATTGATACACCACTTAGTATCGCGCCTTTCTTTAGATATGCAAATTGTTATCTCGTTTATCTTAACTAGGCGCTAATGTGAGACCGGTTATCTTAAAGTTTTGATAATCGTATCTAACAGATACTGTATCTAGCTGAACAGCTGTTGTTACTACATAGTACAAGCGTGCACGCGAGCGGCCGCGTTACACGCGTTCTGGCGGAGTGCCGGACACCCGGACAGGCGGACAGCGGCACGACCTGAGACCCGGACGTCCGTAGCAGCATAGAATATCTACCGTGTCATTGGTAATTCTAGTACTTTAATGCAAATTTCGTTAGAGTCGGTTTGATCAACCGACTCGATCATTGCAATATCGAGGTAGGTAGTGAGTGAGCAAGTCGACGAGAGCGCCTCGTGGCGTCGTTGTGCAAGCGGCGAGGGGACTGGGTGTGTTCGAGTGACGTGATAACGTCGGCAAACAAGCCACGAGCGCGGGCAAATATTTGTAGGGAACGTCGCCGTGTACCCCCCCCCTCCCTCCCCGCGCGGTCCCCGTGCACCCACCGCAGCCCTGCAGGGAGCGCCGTATCTGGAGCTGAGATACCGCGATACCATCCCCGATACCGAGTAATTATCAGATAGAAGGCCTACAGATTTGATTACGAGAGCGCGTATCTGTCGCCGCCTCATTACAGTCGGGCCGGCGCCCGCGCAGCACGGCGCCTGCAGGATGCGCGTCCTCGCGAGTACAGGACACGGCGCGCGAGCGCGGCCGGGGCGCAGGATAGGTCTCGCGCTCGGTCGGTAGGCGCGCTGTAATCCCCGTTACGGATCTGATAGGCGATACGTCGACGGATTATTGATGGGCGCCGCTCGACCTCATCGCGATCTTATCAGTTGTTTTTTTCGTCGAATATTTTCCGTGAAAAGCTAATAAAGAACGGTACCTCGGGGGCAAGCGAGGGGCGCGCGGGGTGGCACGCACGTGACGCGATGCCCGCTGATAAGACGCCATATTGTTTCAGTGTATTACCCCCTGCCCCCCTGCCCCTGTGCCCCCGAGCCACTCATCGCAGTCGAGTCCCTGTGCTCTGTAAATGGGCAGGTATGTCTACATGGAAGTGTATGAGTGTGCGTTATATATTTTGTCACGTACTCCACGCGTCGCCGAAGTAGGCGATCATACTTCGTTATACATACAAGTGACCAAGGACACGGCAGGCGAAGGAATCACTCGCGCTGTACAACTAGAACCCGTTTACCCCTTAGCGCTGTAAACGTGACTATTGCGTGTGCCACAGATAAGACCCCGAATATAGTGATAATGCGGCAAGTTTAGCTCAGTTTACATACATGCGTATTGTGGCCTGCTGGGTTGGCAGACCATACAACTCAACTAGAGCCCGGTGCCTCACAGCAACTCTCAACAGCTATTAATAATAATACCGGTCTATTACTGTCTCACTGAGCTCGTGCAGAGAACTACACCACTCTTGCTCTAGACGGGTTGGCGATTTCAGACTTACATTCACATACCTACATATTATAAGTCCAGGATTCAAAGATGTTAACTTACACATAAATTGATAAAACCACTTTGGTAGGTACTTCACGGATTTGAACCCACAACCTCGTGCATGAGAGACAATGCCTTACCTCTGGGCCATCACGACATTTGCAACAGCTACGGCATTCAACCAAATGATCTACCGAGTCAGTGATACATCAGATAGGTAAACTCCGGTTAGGCATAGCTCGCACAGTGAGCATAGATAGGCAAATGAAACAAGAGAAGAGCTGTTTTATTTGACCTTTATTTCAAGGCGTACTTCTGATCGCTTATGTAATATTTACAGATACATGTTCACTAAGCTAACGCCTCCGTCGACGCACACCACTACAACACATAAATATTTATAACATCACACATTTATGTATCAAAATAGTTATATATTTGGCGATATGCTTCAGATCTACACGACTACCTCGGCAAGTCGGCACCGAGCGGCTCGTGTTTGCACCGACGGACACCACACAACGTTATACTCAATAAAATTATTATTATATATTACTTTCATTAACATGCAACAAGTAAGTCGACATTATATTTTATAAAAAAAAAAAACATAATTACAAATAACTAATATATTTTTGTAAACACTAGTATAATTATAATTCGGATTAATGCATTAGAGAGGTCCCTCAGATCTATGCGTTCATAGAGTTTACAAATGCGATAATCTTGTCCTGTAGCATGTTGTCGCACGTCGTCACAGCGCTCGCAACACTGCGCTCGTTGTCACAATGTTTCGACCGCTGCTACAGTACAGCGCTCACGACACGCGCGTCACCCGCGCACTGCACACTGCCCTGTACACCGGGCACTTGCTCTCTGTCGAGCTGCGCTGCTGGTACTTTGTGTTGTGAAGACGCAGACATGTCTAGATGTACAGGGTAGCGTCACGTACAAGGAGTACCTACTGCGTATAGTGCGCGCTCAGAAACTTCTACTTAGTCGTATAAATTCGTGGAATGCTAGTTGAAGTCATGGAGTCAAAGATAATATCTCTAAGGTAATATTACTAAGAGTGCTGGCGATGCGCACTGACGCGACAGTGACTGGTATCACCCGCGCGCATGTATCATGTCAGTGCGCACTTCCGCACAACTACATAATTTTATAAAAATATAAATTTTATCGGTCAACATAAAATAAAATTTTGCTGTGAAACATTCAAAACAGCCTCCTCGCAGCAACATAGCTCACTATAAAATATTCTATGTAAACATTAAGCTATCTAGGAATGCAACGCTTTAGGAATGATTCAGATACAGTCTCATCGCTTATTTATTATACATAATTATTATTTGGTAACAGTGGGAACACACGATTAAAAGTTAGCACATTACAGTGCCGTAGGGTACTGCAATGTGACTGTACAATGGTGAATCGTACTAATACGACCTAGAGTGCACTAGTGCGGTATACTTGTGTCAACTTTGTATGCGGCCTGCAGTCTAGAGCCGCCACGCGGGCCCGTGACGTCTCGCCACGAGCGGATACAGCTACCTATGTACAGGGCGCGTCGTCCGCCACGCTATTTGGTCATCTAGCAGCGCCTAGTCGGCCGCGCTTACGATCTAAGTCCTAACTAACGTATCTAAACAACTGAGATTCTATAACATTATGCCTGGGGGCGGCCGGCTTGTGCTCGCGGCGCGGCTCAGCTGCCCATGGACACGACGGTGGGGCGCTCCAGCCGCTCGTCGGCGGCGCGCCGGTACTCGTCGTCGTAGAGCGCGTGCGCGGCGTGCGCGTGAGAGGCGTGCGCGGCGTGCGAGGCGTGCGCGTGCGCATGGTGAGGCGCGGCTTGCGCGGCGTGCGCCGGTGGCGGGTCCTCCAGCTTGAGCGCGTGCTGCACGTAGTAGTTGAGCGCGAGCGGCGAGCGCGGGACCCCGCTGCCGCCCGAGCCTCCCTCCACTGCGGACACACACAAGTGTTACTGCGTGCCACTGCCAGGCGCCACTCGCCCCACGCCCACTACTGTTGGTCCCGCGGCAGGTACCGCGCTATTGTTGGCCTCGCGGCAGGTACTCACGCAGGTTCTCGATCTTGACGCCCGACGTCACCGTGCGCTGCACGGCTGCCTTGATGCTTCGCTCCGCTTTTATACTATTCTTAGGTTTCCTCTTTCTAGTCTGGAATAATATGAACAAAGAATGGTTTATATACGGAAAACTGGGCAGCAATTATCTGCAGCTGTTTGGTAAATGTACAGGTTGTCTTCTGATAGCTTTTCAAGCTGTTGATTCGGCTGTGTTATATTTTCCAGAGTTTCAAAAAACAGTCTGTTATATAACACTAACTAACCCGAAGCACTTTGAAATAGATAAACTCCATAATAAATGAAAAAAGCTCAAAATCGAATTCGGCATCGATCTGTCTTTCAGAAATTGTTATGGTGAAATTGTAAATATGCTCTTAAAGTTTTGATTATGTGTTAAATAAAATTGGAACATTTTTTTTGTGGAAAACTAATAACTAGTCAGCTAATAACCTAACCACGCTCGCGGTCAGTTGGCTATCAGCGCCGCAGCTTGGCTCGTAATGAGCGCTCAGTGGTCTCACCTCATTAGCTGCCCCGCTATTAGCGATGAACAAACTATTCA
Organism: Noctua janthe; assembly: GCA_910589295.1. Classification (NCBI taxonomy): domain Eukaryota; kingdom Metazoa; phylum Arthropoda; class Insecta; order Lepidoptera; family Noctuidae; genus Noctua; species Noctua janthe. The sequence goes on along the minus strand of OU342556.1, from coordinate 277,609 downwards.
AGTACGGTTACCAGGAGCAACGGAATATATTGACTTATTCCAACATTTGTAAGTTTAAAAATTAATTAAAAATCCAGTTAAGGAATCTTCAATATGTACATTTTGAATGCGGGTAACATAGGCACAGCCTAGCTGAGGCAGCGGGACGAGTGGTGGGACAGTGGTGACGCACCTGTATGGAGTCCTTCTTCATGGCCATCGGTCGGTTGATGTTGTGCAGCTTGTAGTAGAGGCCGCACGCGTTGCACACGGTTTCGCCCAACGAGTTGCGGCGCCACAGCGACGTCGTCGTAGTCTGGCAGTTGGTGCACGCCATGCCCGGCCGCTTCGTGCCCATCTGTGCCAGCACACACTGTTACACGCACTGCGCTGTTAGCTACACTATCACTCTCTCGGCATGCATGACAAACTACAAACATTATTGTGATGTTAGTTATAGAAGCGATGGAGGTTAGTGGGCGGGCGTTGGGGTGCGGGGCTGGATGAGGGGCGTGGGGCTCGGGGGCGGGGCACGTACCCCTTTCTTCTGTTTGTAGTCAGAGGGGGTGGGTGGCTGGTGCGCGGGGTGCGCGAGCGGCGCGGGCGCGGGCAGCGCATGCGCGTGCGACGCCGCCATGCCGTTAAACAGGAAGCCCTTGTAGAAATCCGCGCCCGGCGGGGCCCCCTCCGCGGCCACTGCAACCAGAACAAACGACTGAGCGCTGAGAGCGCAACGAGCAGTAGGAGGACGCTCGGCGGGCGCGGATCTCGGGGCGAGGACGCGGGGTTAGTGAGCGAGTTGCGTACGTCGTGCGGGGGCGCGTGAGGCGCGGCGAGGCGCTGACGTACCAGCCGCCGCGGCTGCTTCAGCGGCCGGTTCATGCCGTTCATCTTGTTGTAGAGGCCGCACGCGTTGCACAGGTAGTGGCCGGTGCCGTCGCGTCGCCACAGCGGCGTGTGAATGGCGCCGCAGTTCACGCACTCGCGCCCCTCCGTGAAAAACTCCGCCATGTCGACTGCGCAACACACGCTAGTTACAAGTAGCTCACAATCACGCCTGCGTCTGCCGAGCGTCCAACTCTATGCTTACAGTACAAACTGCGTCTGGCCACGCTCGTGGACCATACGTGCAAATGAATATATCCGGTGTTCGACTTGACACCGGATTAGCGTATACATGAACCCACAGTACCTACATGTTCTTGTATTTCCATGCCTGTTCTGCTTACGACATCACTAGAATGACTATTGTGCTAGTAAACATTATCGTAGGTGAGGTTGTCACAAAAGTTATACTTATATTTGTGGCGAATAAGCAGATTATATCATCATACACAATGCATTATTATTCAATAAGTCATTTGCACTAAACTTGTCAGCGGATTTTGTGCAATCAAGCAGAAGTTAGTGAAGAAAGAATATAATGAAACAAAGAAACTAAACATGGTCGTTTGCGACCTTGACAGTGATAGACAGCAGTGATTCATTGAAGAAGAGATGCTCGCGCGCACGTTAGGCGGCACGGGCACGTCGCGGCAAGGTCACGGCGCCGCGTGACGTCACCACATGGCAACTGTAACCGCGCGGGGGGGGGGGGGGGGAAGGTGTAACGATCGCGAGCGTCGACCCGCGTGCGGTCATCCGACCCACCATTGTTCCTGCAGCAACAAGCGCGCTCCGTTCACCACGACTCATTCGGTGTTCCATAACAAGCTCCATGTGACTGCTTTCTTCCAGTCCCTGAGGGACCGGTGGTGGGACGCAATAGCTAACAAACAATCGATGATCAATCTATCCTATTAAAATGCTAAAGGAAGCAGTGGATGATGACTTTGTACGATCAGAAAGCAAGCTGAAGGTGACTAGTGCCAGCTTTCGTGCGCCTGTTAGTTCAGATGACATCCTGCTGGTGTAACTGTAAAAAGGGGTTGTGTTCAGTGAGGAGGACGTAGTTTCATGAATTGTACACAGTAAAGCCGCTGACATGTCGACGGCATGTCAGCTGAACGCGGAAGATTTTCGATTTTCGATTCGGCGACGACTGGCGTGTAGAGCTAGAGTCCATTAGCTAACGTAAAACAAGTTTGCAAGTCACAACAAAGGCGGAGAGCGCGAGTACCTCGAGGACGTGCCGGGAGCGTGCCCGCGCGCGGCGTACGGTTTCAAAGGAATCTGCGACCGTTACACATCCGCACCTACTCACATGGCTCTGTCAACGGAACTCATTCGCATGTTTGCTAAACATTCAATTGTGTCTAACATCATTTCATAATTTTCCATGTTTATGCGAAATACGATATGAGTAGACCAGCTGGTTATCTGGTGTCCCATGAGACACATCAGCACGCCACAACATGGCGTATGATATAAATCAAAGCAATCAAGATAACTGATTCGTCAATACTGAGCAGTGCAGCAGCCTCGTGTGTGTCAGCTCGCCACGGGGCGCGCAGACGGTACGGATATTCAGTTACATGGCGCAGACCACTTGACAGATTTAACTGAAATGAATTGTGGCGTTTCCGATTACTCACAATAAGCATAAAACATGTCATTAGCCGGCCGTTATTGGCGTTTGTAACGAGAGCAGGGCCATGTGCGAGCGCACCGCACGCACCGCCTCGCCCGCGCTCACTTATTGTCCCGTTCTATATGCGGTGCGACTAGTGCATCAAATACATTTTAAGTTGACACAAGTTATGTACTTTGTCTAAATGCAAAAAGACGGACGGACCTACGACTTGTGTCTGTTAGCAAGAGTGCTGTTCACTAACGACTGACTGCAGCTGGAGCAAACTTGACTGCCTAACTAGCTCCTACGTGAGTAATGAGAACGCTATGGGTTCAGTCACTCCGTGTACTATTGCATGTCACGACCTATAGCTGGCGGACAGCGAAGGCAGCTCCTGCCCTGTGACGTCACTGGTCAGCTATGCCCTAATGGTGGTAAATTAGAATGCGCTCGTTCTGCGGCGATAAGCGCCACCTGGCGGCGCGTCGGCGCATGATAACGTCCACATTAGTGGCCGCCCGCGCCGGCCCGAGTGTCAGTGAGCAAATATGCGGAGACACGGCTCTAACGTATGTCCACTGTTTTTTTGGGCTTTGTTTACAGCGATAGGCGAGCATCGCGCCGCGCCGGGCGAACCTGGGGCCGCGCCGGTCGGGCGGCCGGACGCGCGGCACGTGCCTTATCCGATACCATTTACGGAATGCGATTTTAATGCGCTTAAAAGGGAACGACTTCATTTTAGAACAAGACATGTTTTTTTGGAGCGACCTACGCAAACAGTCGGCGCACCGCGGCGTGTGTCGATCGTTTTACGAGGCCGGCCGCACCGGGACTCGGCCGCTTACAATAGTAAACAATATCAATGAACGCGTTATGTTGCGAGCGATTCCGAGTCGCGCGCCGCCGACAAGGAAAACCGCGAGCGATGCTAATTAAACTAGAGCCATGTGTGCGGTGCGCGGCATGGCGCTGTGGGCGTGCGCACTACACGGACCGCGTGAGTGTGCCACTGGTGCCTGGTGCCGCACACTGTACGCGAACACGGGATATTGTTTTCGTCTTCGACACGTGACATTGAGCTTCTTTTAGACATCGAAGTAACGGAAAACAGGATAGTTATTTCTCTAAAAATAGTAACTTCATTATTAATTAGTAATATTCGTTAGGTTATTGTATTACAGTGTTACATTTAACGGCTTTAAATGATTAAGTTCGTACACATTAACAAAATGATTTATAAATTCGTTAATGTTTACGACTCGTCTAGCTTCAAAACGTTTTCTCGCCGACGACTATTCAGAGAAAAGACATTCATTAAGTTTACGAGTCACAAAACTGAAATAGGATTGTAGCATCGTGAAGACTGATGAAGGTTTAAGTGGGCTCCTTAAAACGTAGCGCGGGGTTCACACGAGCGGTCGTAAATAATGCCGGAACAGTGCTCTTATCGACTTCTTTTGGAAATAGCTTATCTCTCGGTTATTGAATAAAAAACATGGGAGTCGCAGAGATGCGCCCGCGCCGGGCCGAGCGAGCGCCGGAGCGAGCGCGACGAGCAACGTGCGAGCGCCGCGCGGGCTATCACGACGTGACCTGCCACAAAAACACGACCCCTCCCCGCCCCGCGCCGCCCCCTCTGCTGCTATCTGTTATCGGGACCATCAAACTGAAGATGTTTTTATCATCGTTTACAGCGCGCCCGACTTCCACATCTACATATTTCCATTATTATTAAGTATACGACACCAGGCATAACTCTGCTCAAATGAACAGTGAACAGCCTCGTCTACAAGACCTGCCCCCACTAACATAATCATGCTTGCACAAAATCCCTTGATAGCCTATTTCCCTGAGGTACACAAACTTACATTTATTAAAGTATTTCTAGGTGGCTCATCGTTCTAGTGAAGTTTATTTTCGAAGTGCACATTACAGTGTGCCATGACACGCACGAGCGTACCAGTAACTATGTACATACACAATGTACATAGTGTGCCGCCTGTAGGTACCTACGCGTACGGCACTAGCAGAGAACAAAGTGGAGCATGTTGGCACGCGCGAGCCGGCAGCTGTCGCCACGTGAATCATAGCGAGTGGACTTGAACACTCCGCTCAATCATTGTTTTGTTTTAATCATCATGTTTTTATATGCGCCGCTATAATTGTCTGCTATTTCGTGTCGACGCAAAACCTAACTCGACTAGTAGGTACTAGTCGAGTTAGGTTAGTACCTACTTCATAAGGACTTTACAAGGGTCAAGTCACAATCAAGAGACGTAATGATCTCTAAAAAGTTGTACTTACTGGCAGAGAGGCTGGCGGCTGCCGACATTTGTGGACGACGATTACTTTCCAAATTCCACACCTCCTGGAAAAAGAAAGAGGCAAGTGTTGGTAAGAGGCGAGACAACACGCACAGAATGCTATTACATGAAATGAAACTTGTGGTCACACTGACCTGGTGCGAGTAGGGCGGCGCGGCGAGCGCGCTGGAGCCGTACACGGTGTTGGGGCGAGAGGGAGCGCACGCGAAGGCGCCGCCGAAGCGCGCGCTGAAGGCGGGCAGCGAGCCACCCGCGCCCCCGCCGCCCCCCGCGCCCTCCGCGCCGCCCTCCGCGTACTCCTCCCCCAGCACCACGCCGCCGCCGCCGTAGTTTGGGGAGCCGCCTGCGAAACACAAAGCACAAGTGTCAGCAACTATACGGATCATACTGAGCTTTATGCGACCGATAAGGACTACTGCATTGTTCCGTTTGAGTAAATGAGTAGGTGAGTGCAGTGCACGGTCGCGTTGAGGAACTGTAAGGACCCGTGAGCCGCACTGCCAGTGATGTACCTGCGCTTGGGGACCAGATCTGCGGCTGTGCGTTGATGTCGGCGCCGTTGCCGAAGTACGGCGAGCCGGCAGCGTAGGCGCAGCGCGCATACACGCCGCCCCCGCCCCCTGCGCCCCCGCCTCCACCACTAACAACAAAAAATCATTAATTAGTCATACAATTATTCAGATACATTCACATAATTCATCAACACAAACTGTAAAACATACACAATGACATCGCATTTCCTCTCATAGAGAGGCCTGCGTCCCAGCAGTGGGAAAATTAATAGGTTGATTATGCTATGCTATGACATCGCTTGAAAGAAGAGTGGATCAAATATCCGTGCAATAAAATAGACATCTGATGGTGTTCTACCGATGTACGATTATGTACGTTACAGGAGTTATTAAACTGGGTCGTAGAGTGAGCATAACAACCAAATAGGCGGCGCAGGCGATTACATCTCGTGTGATGCGAGCTCTGTCTCGGAAGCGCCTCGCCGCGTCAGTAGGTTGTTATGCTAACGAGCCACCGCTAGCTGTCCCCGCACACCCACACGCGACGCGCCGCGCGCCGCGCTCACTGCAGACTCCTGCCTACCTACCTATCCAACGATCAGTATTCCACAAGAAGCAGCTGAAGGGATCCGGTTTCTGGTGATTTGCTCTATTAAAGAAGTAATAATAAAGGATCAAACGTCACAAATGATTCCTCAGTATTTCATAACAATTATTTTTAAATTTGACTGCCTCGTTGGTCTAATGGGCGCAAGCGCGACTGCTGAGCATGAGGTCCTGGGTTCGATTCCCGGGTCGGGTGTCAAAGTGTTAATGGGTGTTTCCATCAGGAATTTCTCAGTAACAGCTACGGAGTCAGACAGAGTGAATTTGAGCCTGGTTGACGGCAATAGTCTCGCCCTATTACATGGGATTTAAAAACATAACTGGCAAAATATGAGTGTTCTATTAGGTAAACCTCTGTCTAAACCTTCGGGGATTACACGCGTGATGTTATGTATGGGTGCATTTTAAAATAAATTCTACTGCATTTTGGAGCGTGCTGATTTTTCGTAGAAAAAGAAGAAAAAGATCACACACTACACAGTCAGTATCTAGGACCTGCTGGGACCGGCCGGCCCCGCGCCTGCACCTCTAGGACGCACCACGGCATCATGCCCGTCTTTTTATTTGAGATCTGATATTAGACTTTGTTAGCGTCACTTAGCGCTACGGTAACGCGCTAAGCTTTAGTATTTAAACAGAATTGTGAAGTTTTGGACTCGCAATCGCATTACATTATTTACATTGCATCAGTGAGTAATTAATGCAAGCTATTTGTGGTAACATGCGCGATCAAGGCATCATTACTCAAGGGTACAGGAGAAACGTGTGGATATGGTGCTCGTGTGGTGAGTGTGGTGCGGGGAACGTGACGAAGTGACGATCGAGCGCGGCGCCGACCGACGAGTACTACACATTACACGGCGAGGTATTAAACATTTTAGCATCGTTTAAGAACAGCGAGCGCCGAGCGTGTAGTTGTTAAGTAGAGCGCAGTGAGGCTAATGGCTCGGAACGTCTCGGAAGTAGGTACCGCGTTATCGGTCGCCCGCGCCGCCCTCGACCCGCTTGCATTCATTACTCGCCGCGGCGCCAGCAGCTCGATCAGCACTCGCATCCCGAACACCGTCACTACGTGACTCTCTGCCTCCACAAGCAGCTCACAGGGCGACGACTGACGAGTGTGGAGCGAGGCCGAGCCCTGGAGCCGCGGAGTATGACGCAGAGCGTGTGCGCCGAGATAAACCTAAGGCGGAGCGCTGGATACGGAGCGGGACATACTCGGCGTCGCCTTGTACGTCGCGCAAGTAACACGAGAACGCGGAAGTGGGGCGGCCGCACTCGCACGTTCACCCTGCCCCCCTCTCGCACCGCCACATGCCTTCTATTATTCTATAAAGTGCCCAGCTTGTTAGGCCTTACAATAATATGCACTGACTTAAGCAAAAAAAAAAAAATTCCGCCAAGTTCCAGTTGTATGACTAAGTGGATGTCAAACCTTGTTGGCACCATTTTTGCTGAGTCATGCCACAGTCGCCTTAGCTATCACATTATCAGTTCAGACCTCACAGAGAGATGGAAGCAGCGGCAATCCACCGTACGGCGCGGCCCCAGTGCATGTCACAGATTGTCCACTTTTTGATACAGGCATCACATAGCTGCAACTTATTTTTAAGAGTCAGTTTCACATCTCACCCGTTGAATCTCCATAAAACAAGCACATTTTTGTTTTGTCGCCATAATATTTACCTTGTTCAAGCTGTTATTCGTCACATTCGCTCATTGTTGCCCCACACGGAGATTTGTTGAATACTAGCAACTACTGAATAACGATATTTCACATTCTGGATTTCGAATCGGGCATTCATTCTAATGCCACGACCCACTATGTACTTATTATGTTCTTTACTGATGGCAACACAAAGTGAGTGTTGTACTTGTAGCCCGCATTCCGTTCCAGCGGCTGCCCCGGCGGCCCGCAGCGCATTAGCGACGTCCGCGGGCGCACGTGCTGGCCGCGTCGGCATCAGCCCGCACGCGCCGCACGTGCGCCGGCGCGTCCCCCGGGACCTTCGCAGCGCGCATTGACCGGCCGCTCCGCTACATCACCGGCCCGTTCCCGCACCGGATCGTTAAGGGCCTATACAAATAACTCATTCGAGACACTTAAACCGCCACTCGACACACAAAAAATGATGTGTACGAAACGATCTGAGGACTGAGGCCTCTTAAAATGTGTAAAATGGCGCATTAGAAGGGGACGCGAACAAAAAGTGTCGCTCTGACAAATAACCCAGCGAGCGCCGGCGCGCGGCTCGCCTGCGCCTGCGCCTCTCTGATATACCAGTATCGTACCTTGTAGGAAAACATCAACTATTCCCGCAGGTAATGTTATGAAATAAAAAACCTGACATTTCTTTTAAAACGAGAATCATAAATGTTGTTCCATGCGCACCGGCCAGCTAATCATTAACGCGGCCGCAGACCATATAAAATTGTCGATGATCTCAGATTGCTCACAGCATTTGTGAGGACAACTTTTTTAAGAATTTACATGATCATTGCCCGCTTCCAAATTTTGTTTAATTTAAAATGTGCTTGTTTTATGTTTTTCAGTTTTTTCCAGTCGGGGTTTTTAGTTTTTTCTACTATTTTTGTATTAACAGCTGTTTAGTAAAAGTGAAAGAATTACCACGGCTATTCCACACGAAAGGAATTTGTTCATAGGAAACAAAATTTAAACAAAATGTTAAAGGAGATGGGAAATCGTGGGCCCAGCAGTTAACTAGTTGAAATATGTATTAAAAAACCGTTATATTTTTCTAAAGGAAATCTCAAAATACAGTACCATGTTTCTATCTAGGAAGCGAAAAAAGTTAAATTAAGTTATGAAACTATATTATGGTCGATTTAATAAATACCTGAATTCTTAGTAATCGATAACGAATGAACCGGTAAATTCTGAGAATATGTATGAAAATCAAGTGATATAGAGTCCAAGTACTTATCAATCGTTTTGTGGAATCGATTCATAGCAAATCGAGTTCCTTTAATTTTTTCTTCAGTTGGCAACACTGGTCACCGACTGACAAATGACAGGTAGAAAAAACTAGCACTCGTTCGTTTTCTTTCGTTCTCAGTTTTTCCATGTTTTATTGTATAACCCCACGACCTCGGCTTTGCATATTATACAGAACTATTCGACGGATCTTGCTACTTTGAATTACCCGGCTTTTATATATGATGCTCTGTGCCCAGTTCTCTATTTTGGACAACGGATTATGCCTATCGGATATTGTCGACATGAATCGCTGTGTGAATATTGTACCTTTGAGACTGATCGCAGTAACTCTATTCAGAAGAAGAGAAAGAAGACAGAAGAGTCAGAAGAGTCTTCGACGATGAGGTGGCCCACTACGACTTCTAAAGCAGGAGTACTCCTGCTTTAAGATGTCATAGTAACCCCCAAGGCGATTTTATCAGTTATTCCTATTTTGGTTAACATATGCGGAGAAATGATGGGTTTATCCAAAGAGATTTAAAAGACTTATACAAATACTAGCTTATGCCCGCGGCTTCGCCCGCGTGGAGATCGGGAATTGCCCACGGGATCTTACTTCTTGGATAATAAGTAATCTATGTATGTACTATACCAGACTATAATCCATCTCTGTGCCAAGTTTTATTCAGATCTGTTCAGAGCCGTGCTGGCGTGATTGAGTAACAAACAGTCATCCATCCAAACTTTCGGATTTATACGTGTATAATTAGTTTTTACTTTTAAAGTTCAATAGGTAATAAATAATAGTTTGAGGGAGGCATATGCCCAGCAGTGGACGTCTTTCGGCTGAAATGATGATGATGAGAGAATAGTTAGTGTAGTGAGTTAGTGCACATGCTTGTAACTTGCAAATATTAGTTCATAATTATGTAATCTAATATCAATTAGATTACATAATTATGTGAAATATTGGTTTGAGATTGGACACCAGTGACAACAATCAAATGATTCATTAGGAATCTATTTACAGACATAATACTTTTACATAATATTTAATACCAATGTCGCGTATCACGAGCCACACGTCTACTTCAGAAAAACCCTACCTACTTAATAATAGCTAAATAGTCCCGCGCCCCGCATGCCCCGCGCAACACTGCGCGCCGTGTGCCCTTCTACGTGAGCTTGGAAGCCCCATTTGACTCTGTTGGGAGATAATTAAAAAAAAACTGTGATACACATGTCTCATAATTTTAATTGAAGAGTGTGTACACCAATTTTCGAGTCAATTGACCCAGAGAATATTAAGTTTCACAGAAAATTCAACTCCCCATACTTTGAAGGGTGTATTCTTTGTGAAAAGTGGGAAATTCCACCCCTAAGAAGGTGCTTAGGGGTGGAATTTCGAAAAAACCTTTCATGTGGACTCTTCACAAAGAATATACCCTTCAAATTTCATGTCTTTAAGACCTGTAGTTTAGGCTGTGCGTTGGTAGATTGGTCAGCCAGTCAGGACATTGAATTTTAAATTGGGGGTTGCTGTTGGAAAAATTGTGATACACGTATCTTATAATTTTAACTGAAGAGAATGTACACAAATTTTCAAGTCAATCGACTCCGAGAAAAAATAAATCACAAATAATTCAACACCCCATATCACCCTCTTATGGGTAGAATTTTGAAAAACCCTTTCTTAGCGGATACCTACTCTTCACAATGAATACACCCTCCAAATTTCATGTCTCTAGGACCAGCGGTTTGGGCTGTACGTTGATATATCAGTCAGTCAGTCAGTACTTTGAATTATAGATGTATAGATAGAAGATTTGAATTTCTTTGGGTTTATTATAAAACTGTGCAGGGAGGTAAGCAGCAGCTTTCTTCGACAGCAGTTGGCTTCAAATATTTCAGTGTTATTGCGGGGACGTATACAATCCCGCCACATAAGTCACAAAACATATATTTTGTTTACATTTTAGTTGACAGCTGTTGAAGAGGACGAGATTCAATCATCATAATCATAATCAGCCTATTAATGTTCCCACTGCTGGGACACAAGCCTCGTCTCTATGAGAGGGAATGGGCTCTATAATCCACTACGCGGGCCCAGTGCGGGTTGGTAGATGTTACATGTCTTCGAATTTTTGGTTCTAGAACATGCCGGTTTCCTCACGAAGTTTTCCTTCACCGTTTTTGAGAGCACTGGTGATGAAATAACTTACACAAAGTAATGCGCCTGGCTGGGTTCGAACCCACGACTTACTGCTCGTAAGTCAGGGTCTTCACCACTGGGCCACCGCTGCTCTCCAAGATTGAATATATGGCTATTATTGTAATTGTATTGTAGGTAGAAGGACTGTAGGCTGCTGTGCCCATGTAATGTGCATAATGTGGTATCTCAGTTGGGCAGGATACCAAGAAAATATCGTACCTTCTGCGCAATGCTTAGATGATAGTGTCATAATTATCGAAGATGAAAAATAAATATTTTATACATATATCGGTGTTTTATTTTACTTCCTCTTCTCCCTTTTTAAAAGGTAGGAGTAGGTAAACATACTGCTTCTAACAGTTCTAACTAGATCCTGGATAGCTAGATATTGGATGCAGAGACTTGTCTTCGACTGCAGCGACTGTCCAAGGCTTGCCAAACGTCAGTATTCGACGCGTTACACATGGACGCTCTCTACTTGCACTCCATGCATAGAACCTTTACACAACCGAAGCCATTCAAAAATATTTCGCAAATAACATGAAAAATTACAAAGTTATAATGTAACCTAACTTTTACTATCTATATAAATAAAAAGAGAAATCCTGACTGACTGACTGACTCATCAACGCCCTGCACAAGCCCTTGGACCTAGAAAGCTGAAATTTTGCACAGAGGTTACCTTTATAATGTAGACAAGGAATAAGGAAGAATTTTTCGAAATTCAACCCCTAAGGAGTTAAATAGGGGATGAAAGTTTGTATGCAAAATCGTCATTTTTGTAGTTTAAACCATACAAATTAGTGGTTACCATTCTGGTTAAAAAATTAAAACCATGTGTTTCAGTGTTTTTCCAAATTCAAGCCCTAAGGGGATGAAATTTGTGTAGAAAATCGACAATTTTTTAGTTTAAACCATGAAAATTGGTGTTTATCATTATGGGGAAAAATTAAAAACCACGTGTTTCAGTGCTTTTCGAAATTCAACCCCTATGGGAGTTAAATAGGGGATGAAAGTTTGTATGGAAAATCGTAATTTTTGTAGTTTAAACCAAGAAAATTGGTGTTTATCTGGGGAAAAATTAAAAACCACGTGTTTCAGTGTTTTTCCAAATTCAAACACTAAGGGAGTTAAATAGGGGATGAAAGTTTAGAAAATCATCATTTTTGTAGCTTAAACCACGAAAACAAACCGCTGATCCTAGAGACATGAAATTTGGAGGGTGTATTCTTTGTGAAGAGTAGTTATCCGCTAAGGAAGGGTTTTTCAAAATTCTTCCCATAAAAGGGTGAAATGGGGTGTTGAATTTTTTGTGAAACTTTTTAATCTCTAAGTCCATTGACTTGTAAATTATTGTACACACTCTTCAGTTAAAATTATGAGATACGTATATCACAGTTTTTCCAAAATCATCCCCCAATTATAATTCAATGTCCTGGCGGGCTGACTGATATATCAACGCACAACCCAAACCGCTGGTCCTAGAGACATGAAATTTGGTGGGTGTATTCTTTGTTAAGAGTAGGTATCCACTAAGTAAGGGTTTTTTTTTTAAATTCCACCCCTAAGAGGGTGAAATGGAGTGTTGAATTTTCTGTGATTTTTTTTATTCTCGGAGTGGATTGACATGACAAATTGTGTACATACTCTTCAGTTAAAATTACGAGATACGTGTATCACTGTTTTTCCAAAATCATCCCCCAATTATAATTCAATGTCCTGGCGGGCTGACTGATATATCAACGCACAACCCAAAGGGCTGGTCCTAGAGACATGAAATTTGGAGGGCGTATTCTTTGTAAAGAGTAGGAGTTTTTCACCGTGACTTTTTAGTCGTCTTACAAAGGTGGTCCACTCAATGTACCCGACACAAAATAGCTCTAGGCGCGATTTTTTTTTTTTTACCAACCGTAACAAGTACAAAGAAAAATAAATAATATTAGAATAAAATTATGAAACATCCTGTTAATGATGTTTTCGTGTTAAACGGGAGAACATCAAAACAACAAACAATGCAACAGGGTGTTTTAACTACGTCATGCGTCATAATACTGAATATTATTTTTATTTTTAAATTAAAATCTCATAAATACTATTTTTTTTTAATCTATAGTAGTCATTGGATACATAAAGTGGGCTACCGTTGTAAGACGACTAAAAAGTCACGGTGTATCGATGCGAAAGTTTGTGAGGATGGATGGAGGGGTGGATGTTTGTTACTCTTTGTTACTTGGATGAAATTTAGCACACAGATAGTTTATAATCTGGATTAACACATAGGACACTTTTTATCCCTGAAGTATGATCCTGTGGGACAATTATCGACTCCACGCGGGCGAAGCCGCTGGCATAAGCTAGTACTTCATATAACTTGTTTCCTGGATAGCCAAATTTCACCAAATTTTCAGTGAGGCTTTGTTATTGCATCCTCTTACAAATAAGGCTAGTTTGATTGAGTTAACACCTGGGCCCAGGAAACTATGGAGCCTTTTCCTTCTTATGTCATGGTCTGTCTTTTATTTTAGACGGTATGTTATAAAGGAAAAAATAATCCTTAAGATTAACCTCTTCGACCATTATCATAAAATAAATATATATATATATTTGTGATCAACCTTTAAAACCCTTCATTTTGATACCCCACTCGATGCAATTGGAAGATAAAATAAATTCGAACGCCACGATATGGCACCGAAATCCGGCATTTTTCTTTGTTTTTCATTTTATTGTAACTAGTGACACTCGCGCCACCAAGACGATAATATATCCAAATCCGTTCATCGGTTTAGGAGTTACGAGGGAACATAGAAACAGACATCGCGCCACCAAGACGATAATATATCCAAATCCGTTCATCGGTTTAGGAGTTACGAGGGAACATAGAAACAGACATACATACATACACACAAACATACATACATGTCAATACATAAACCTCTTTTTGGGCTTCGCCGCAGTCGGATATTAAATACAAAAATATGAATAGTTAGTCGGTTGTCGCTGACCGCTTGTAGCGGGATTTTCCTTATACTAATTGGTAACAATAAACAAACTCGAATATTAGAGGAAAATGCAAACATGCCTAACGATATTAATTATTTTCAAACAGAACAAGTCAATAATAAAACTGCGGCGCTGTGTACCTATTGCGCAGATGTGTGTGTGTGAGTGTGTATATGGCTGCACACGACCGCGATGGCCGTTTGTAGTAATGCACAGTGTTTACACGAGAGGGCCGAGTGCGGAGCCCTGCAGGAGATGTTCTCACGCGGCGCGCGGCGCCCACGCGTGAACCCGACACCCTGCGAGCGGCGCCTCGTACCTAAAACACGGCCCACATGCCTCGCGGATCGGGGACCTAGCCCAGCTCCACCGGCCACCACGCCACTCGCCTATCGCGTCCCTAGGCAATTTGCTAAGTATGCTTTTCTTTCGAGCTCAAAAACAGTTTGTAAACCCCACAAGCCACCTACACAAAAAACAAAGAGGCGGTATGTTGTCGTATCAGAACATTGAAAAACAGCCGCAACAGCTAATAACGCTATTAACGTTTTGTACACAGAGGGTCTCTCTTCCGGCCGAGAGCCGAGCGGTCGGCGTGCGCGCCGGTTGGGGCTGGGCCCGACTCCGACTGCGAGCGCACAAAAAACGTTGTGGAGCAAATAACCTCGGGTTAGAGCCACAGAATATATTTGCACAACCAATTGACTACGTTTGGAGGGTTTGCTTGCTTTTGGTTTTAGAGTGGATGCCATAAATTAATCCAAGTGTGCGGATCGACAAACACTATGTTGTTAGCGCAGCGAGAGGTGTGCAGGGGTGTGCGGGACGTGCGGGGGCGTGGGGTTCGCTCTCACTAGGTTAAGTGTCGGCGCACAATGCCAACGCGCGCGCAGGAAGTGCACGATAGCGTTACTCATTCGCAGAAACCACACAACGAAACGCACGATCCAGCTCTCTGGAATATAAAACATTCTGCTCTTACTAACTCCTCGTCGAAGTAACTAAGCTACCACGTATTCACGTGAATATTTTCCAAATTTTTCAAAAATACTCACAGATTTTAGGTCTGAGCTGTAAACTGTTTACGCTCGACACAGCATGTCGTTCAGCCCGACTCCATTCAAGCGCAGCAAACAGCAGAGCTGTCAGTGTGTGACGCACACTAACTCACTACTAGTTACTCGTGGTGGTCGCACTTCAAGAAGCACGCCACGAAATGCAAGTACCATCTCAACATGAATGATGTAATCAAGGTTTTGTAAAAATATTCTGATTTAAAACTGTTCATGGCGTTTCTGGCACGTGCTTCTCCATAGAGATCTACGCTAGGGAATGCCAACTACAGTACTTTAACAGTTTTTATGCCTTGTGACTGGGACTGTAGCTACATTCCATTGTTGTGTTTGTTTCGACAACGCAAAAGTGCAGGTAACTGGACTACTGGAAATGAATGCTGTGATTTTGATTTTATAAAAAAAGAACTAAAACAACCGCCTGAATAAACTGAAAAGCAAAAACAAGTACATTTTAAATTAAACAAAAGTTGAAAGCAGCGGAACCCATTTGAATATAAAATTACGAAAATGGAATAAGTCGGGTTTTGTAGTTGTTTTAATTACTTACTTTTTTATTTTCAGTTTTTTAGTTTAACAACGTCGAAGATTTCGCAGACGATTTAACTTTTTATGGTTTACGATTTGTCACTTCAAGTTACTTTTCAACATATAAGTTGTTCATACATATTTTTGTAATCACCTTTTAAAAACCTTCATATTGATACCCCACACTATGTTATTCTTCTTCCTAACGTGTCGATGGTAATCTAAATTGTGTCAGCACAGAACTGAGCTACTAGTTTTTCAATCCAAAGTCCACGATGGTATTGAAAGAAAAAAAATTCAAACTCTACAATACGGCGCCCAAAGTCCGCCATTTTTAATTTATTTTTTATTTTAATGTAGCCAGTGATAGTCGCGCCACTAAGACGAATATATAATGACGGATAATTTCTCCAAATCCGTTTATCCGTTTAGGAGTTACGAGGGAAGAAAGAAACACTCATGATACATACATACAGGTAAAACACATAACCATCCTTTTGGGCTTCGCCGCAGTCGGGTAGCAAAAACTGACTAGTCGGAGATATTCCAATGGATAGTTTTACTGCTTATTTTTGTAACGACTTCTTATAAAGGAGGAGGTTACGTATTTGATTGGCCTATTTATATTTTTTACGTTAGTGTAAGTACAACGATTTCGACGTGATTCCTGGCTCGATTTACGTGACTCTTTTTTAGCTGGCGCGGTGTCCTGTGAATTTTATTAACTTTGCTTGAGTAGTTTATGAAATCTTCTCCATTAAATACGTTTCTTTTTTCTTCTTCGTCTATATGGAGGATTTTCTAGTAACTTCTAGTTACAATGTTAAATTAATTCTTGACGAGAATTTGTGTGCGATACACCAACTCAAAACGGTAAAATAAAGAACTTTAAAAAAAAATAACTGACTTTTTAGTGGTTTTTATGGAAGTCGGTATTTTTGTGTGTTATTCGTATGTGAATAAATCAAGTTAAAAAGAAAATAAGTTCAAAAGAAACCCAAATCCATTGCAGTGTCCCTGATGACGCTGCTGCTGCGAACGAAGACCCACTAATGATTGACATCATAAATGAAATACCGGACAAGTTCATGTCGGACCACGCATAGTGACGGGTTCCGTAGTCGGCATGACTGTCTTACGCATGCACAGTATTGATTTTATCAGCCGTAAAAATAAGTTTGTAGTTGATAGTATTTCCCGACCGTTATTGTCTAGTTTCATTCGTAATTGTTTGTGGTTTTTGTGAAGGGACACGCTGTTAACATGGATATAGTGACAAAACCCTGGAACAAGAAGGTAAGTTAAGCTTGTGAGAAAGTTTTTTAAGCTAAATATTTAGTATGTTGTTCCTTTATGCAAGCAGCTACCTAGATATACGTAGGTAGTATAGTATGTCCAACATGTTGTGCTGGCTCAGCACTCAGCAGCCGCTTGTGTTCGGCGCGGTGACGTCACGCCGGACGGCCACATCCTGCTGTCCTCACTGCTCACCGCGACACCCCTCACCCCCCTCGTCCCGCACAACACACACACCAGCATCCATCTACTTATAACAACAACTGTGTTTATATGTATAGTAGCAAAAGTTAAAAAATACTTTAGTCTGTAGTAGGTACCAAATGAACCGTTACTATCCGGTTATGTACCGCAGTTGGCAACAGTTGTACATATTGATGTGCCTACTCACTATTACTTCTACTACCTGCGACTGCAGAGTTTACCCATTATAAGTAAAATTATCATTTGAAATATTATTATTATATGCTTATAGATCTGGAGCCATTAGTTTAGATATGTATATACAAGCGAAAAAATAATCAGTTGACCCATACAAAACTTCAATATCTGCTCGACCCCGTTACGATATTGGTGCCATGGAGAAAGTTTGACGCGAGACGGTCCGAATCCGAAAATATAAGCAGACCTTTCTGGTTCACGCTGTAGACTGCCTTGAAATCGAGAGGGTCGAGAAAATACAAACTTATTTTTACGGCTGATAAAATCAATACTGTGCATGCGTAAGACAGTCATGCCGACTACGGAACCCGTCACTATGCGTGGTCCGACATGAACTTGTCCGGTATTTCATTTATGATGTCAATCATTAGTGGGTCTTCGTTCGCAGCAGCAGCGTCATCAGGGACACTGCAATGGATTTGGGTTTCTTTTGAACTTATTTTCTTTTTAACTTGATTTATTCACATACGAATAACACACAAAAATACCGACTTCCATAAAAACCACTAAAAAGTCAGTTATTTTTTTTTAAAGTTCTTTATTTTACCGTTTTGAGTTGGTGTATCGCACACAAATTCTCGTCAAGAATTAATTTAACATTGTAACTAGAAGTTACTAGAAAATCCTCCATATAGACGAAGAAGAAAAAAGAAACGTATTTAATGGAGAAGATTTCATAAACTACTCAAGCAAAGTTAATAAAATTCACGGGACACCGCGCCAGCTAAAAAAGAGTCACGTAAATCGAGCCAGGAATCACGTCGAAATCGTTGTACTTACACTAACGTAAAAAATATAAATAGGCCAATCAAATACGTAACCTCAAAAATACGCAGTAAAACTATCCATTGGAATATCTCCGACTAGTCAGTTTTTATTACCCGACTGCGGCAAAGCCCAAAAGGAGGGTTATGTGTTTTACCTGTATGTATGTATCATGAGTGTTTCTTTCTTCTCTCGTAACTCCTAAACGGATAAACGGATTTGGATAAATTATCCGTCGTTATATATTCGTCTTAGTGGCGCGACTATCACTGGCTACATTAAAATAAAAAATAAATTAAAAATGGCGGACTTTGGGCGCCGTATTGTGGAGTTTGAATTTTTTTCTTTCAATACCATCGTGGATTTTGGATTGAAAAAACTAGTAGCTCAGTTCTGCGCTGACACAATTTAGATTATCATCGACACGTTAAGAAGAAGAATAACATAGTGTCAATATGAAGGGTTTTAAAAGGTGATTAGTGTGTAGATTGCCTTGAAATCGAGAGCTCCTCTTGCAACAACATGAGACAACAACTCAAAATGTGAAACAATTTATGAGTGAACTCTCCATGGAGAGTTCACTCATAAATTGTCTCATAAATTGTTTTCTTCTCTGTATGGCCATGGCCATACAGAGAAGAAAACACCAGTTTTAAGTGAATTGTGCAACTACAGGGTGTACACGGACCCTTCACGAAGCCGTCAACCGAGCAATACGTACAACGTACATCAAACTAAGTAACCATACGCAAACATTGTTGCTGAAAAACTTTTTTTTTTTTAGGGTGAAAAAGTTTTACGGTAAACTTAATGTAACACACTCAAAACATTGTGCTGATGGATGCTTTGAATAGTAAACGGGTCACGGAGGTAATTAAAGTAAAGTTATTACCTTAAAAATTGTATTTAAAAACAACTCTTAAACAATATTGAACTTTGACCTCCAATATCTCCGTAACTAGAACGTTCCCAGGTATGATACAGTACAAAAAAAATATATCGCAATGACGGGGAGAACAAGTGCCTTTGGGCTTCGTTAAGGGTATTTTTATACCCTTTATATATTGCTACGGTAGACCACGAAGTACATAGCGCTTAGTGACCTATACGGCAACGTGTTATTTGGTTTCTATACTAGGAATTTCTCATTAGCAGCCCGGAGATTTTAAGTTGGCGGTTCGATCCCCCCCACCTCCACCCCCCCCCCGTGCCTCGATCCCTCTACTCGTGTCGGATTGCCGTCCCATCGGACTACGAGAGTGAGGGTAGAGAGTGCACGTAATATCTAAGGCACCGATCTTAGTTGAGATTGGCTGCCAGGATAATGGTCAGGCGTCAGGAGGACTATTATTAAATACTAATTGCTGGTTGATTAACCGGACAGAAACAAAAAGCGCCTACCTACCGTCTTATAATAAATCACTTAAGTTGTCGTTGTTTTAACAAAAGATTGTATGTGTAGCCAGAGCGTACAATGTACATTTGTAAGCACCTAAGTTGAAGTTGACTAGAATTCGGCCAATTAACGCAGCGGAGATAACGCGACTCAATAACAACTGAACACGAAAACAACAAGCAGAGCGGCCTTTACTGCAATTATAAACTATTAAGCTATCATTTTTTACAGTGCGAGTAAGAGACGCAGCGACACGTGACCGATAGCACCATCCCTCTTTCGCAATGGAATCATGATAGCATTACAACTTTATAATACGGCGACTTAGGATAAAGTGCACCTGCTCAAATGGTACAATATGTGCGACCTTTGGCAACCGAGATGAACGACGTGCGATGTTTATAATTATATTGTATCATCTACAATATCTGCAATGGAATCATCTGAAGGAGGCGGCGGCAAACAGCAGAGGTGGGAAGTGACAATGCACTAGTGTAGTTCTTAATCTGAATAATTCATGTATGCGACGATAATCCTACTAATATTGTAAATGCGAAAGTTTATGAGAATGGAAGGATGTTTTTTACTCTTTCACGCGAAAACTACTGACCAGATTTGGATGAAATTTGACACACAGATAGTTAATAACCTGGATTGACACATATAATACTTTTTATCCCGGTTTTATGATCCTGTGGGACAATATCGATCTCCACGCGAGCCAAGCCGCGGGCCTAAGCTAGTACCTATGTAATAAAGTAGGATATTTATTCTGGAAGGTTTAAGCAAATTTAAGAAAGTATGGTACGACCTTGGAGGTTAGGTAGACCTTAGCTGTGGGATGCAACTCTTGTTTCGTCACCTTTGCGCCTCCCTACCCTCCCATCTCCCTAGTGCAGCGGGTTCTGCTGAGGCGGTCGGTGCCGGTGCTGAAAACCTCAAACGGCGCCAATACAATAACCTCATTGATGTGTTTGAGCCGCTTGGAGTTGCCTAGTCCTTCGAGATATTATCGAGCGGTTGATCGACTCTTGTCGAGTCGAGGCCAGAGGACTGGCCTATATTTTGGCCAAAGAGTCAGCATTGCGGCACTTACATTTTTGTTCCGGCCTTTCTCCAAAACGACTGGACCGATTTTGACGGGACATTACTGGCTGTTAGCTGATGTTATAAGGAGTAACGTAAGCTACTTTTATTTTAGAAAAAGAATTAGGGTTCCGTTCAAAACAATTAAAACCCGTGAAATTGTTAACGAAATCCAATTTAAATAAGGAAATATTTTTTATTATAATTTCTCGCGGACGAAGGTTGCGGGTAACCGTAAATATACTAGTATATTAATATTAGAAGAAGATTAATAAATTACTGAATACAAATATTCACCGAGTCACTACATTTTCTTTTACATCGAACAAGCAAAAAAATACAATGACATACTTTTCATTCATAAAAATTGTAATGATGGGGTAAATTATGATATCTACAGGGTGAATTTTTCAAGTGACGGTCTAATCGGAAACTATGAGGAATAGCGAAAAATACTTAAAGGAGTCTCGAGCCCGATTGTGATGAAAACCAAAACTGCATCTTTGGATTTTTGGAAAACCAATATTAATAGTGAGGAAACGAACCAGTTGATTTTGAAAAAAAAATCACACATTGTATTATTACACCATTTGATAGTGTCGCTAATAGGGATCAAATTCTGGGAAGTGATGACATGCGGCAAATTTAAGGAAAAGGTTAAAAAAACAAAAAAATCCAACGGTATCGCTTCAGGCCATCCACGCCCACTTGAACAATTCACCCTGTATATCTTAAATTTATTAATTCCCTGACTCACAACACATAGCTTAAGCCGATGAGCTGTTATTTTTATAGGAAGAAACAATTATTGAAAATTCAAAGGGGATGAAAATTTGGATGAACGTTCCACATTTTTCGGACCGTTGCCGCTACGTAATACAATCTTAGCGTAGCTGCTACGCAACGCAATCGTAGCGTGGACGCTACCCAACGCGGTTGCTTGCTATGCTACCGCTACGCAAACCAGTCGTAGCTGTCCCTGATCTTATATACTGCCTCAAGTATCTCTTTGTCGTAGGATTTTAGTTTTATTGATCGTTATCACTGATTAGCATTATGTTAATAAAGTTACAGTCGCACAAATACTTAGAGGTTGATTCATAAACGCTGCTTAAAGTTAAATAATTATATTAAGTTGAGAGACGTTTTTACATCTAAAATGTATGTTAACCATATTTTAATCAGCTTTTATAAATAAACCCTTTATTATTGTGTAAATTGTTCCGAACAAGCATTGCTGTTTTCTATATTATTATTATTTAAGTCTGGGCAGTCTTAATTCAGGTATGTATTCCTACTCGTAGGGTATATCATTCTAAATTAAAACCGTAATTTTGTCATTTACCTACGAGGTTTCCATTCGTATCAGTGACTGTGTAGTGTGTACGTACTGAGCAAACAAGTAACATCAGTAATGTGCGCAGGCATCGCGTCGTTATTGTAGCAAACTAAACAGTTATAAATAAATTAACAACAGTTAGCGCAACCGCAGCGCAGCTCCGCGACCGCGGCCTTATCGCCGAGAGACGAGCGACGTGCCCCCCGCCCCCGGCCCCCGGCCCCCGCACAGCTACCCGGTCCCGTACAGAGACACGGTGAGGAGTGAGGAGTCGAGTAGGTAGCACACGTGCAACAAGTCAATGTTGTAACAACCGCGTCGCTGTGCTTCGCACGTGGCCAGCTGGCGGCCGCGGTCCCTGTGGTGGCCGTGGCGGACAGTTCTAGCTGTCCTCTATCCGTACATCGATATTTAAAAATTATTCCCGGACTACAAATAATCAAAGCTGAAGCAAAATTCTTAGGAACAAAATGTTTTGACTTTAGTAATACATGATTAGTTTCACACTCCCAGCATTCTCAAATTGTGGTCGGGATTGCGCAAACTATGTCATCATCATCATCTGCCTAGCCTTGTTCCAACTATGTTGGGGTCAGCTTCCAGTCTAATCAGACGCAGTTGAATTCTACATGTAATGACTGTAAAAGATCTACAAATGACAGCCGGGACCGACGACGTAACATGCTGATTGCCGAAACTATGTAATAAGTAAATATCGTTATAAATAACAACCTCATACCCGTGACTTCATATATTTATTATTTCATCGCATTTTAATAATAATATCCAAAATGGAAACTTATGACCTATCTGCCAAACACATAACGATACTTTCCGCGGTTTAGGCGTGACACAGGCGCGGTCCCAGCCAAACATTCTGGGGGGGGTCACACAGGGTCGTAGCCAGGAATTTGGTTGGGGGGGTTCAACCAATGAGTTAAACACTATTAGGAACAACTTTTGGAATCCAAAGTTATATCAACTATCTCTGGATTTACTTATAAAAACTATCATGGGCGCCGACAGGTTTATACACCCCCATCTAGGTTTTGCGTTGGGCGGTGGTGATTCATGCAAGGAGCCTATCTTTTGATAAAAGTCAGGATTCAAGAGCGAGCGTAGCGTAGCTCGTGAAATCAGGAATACAGGAGAATAGGAGTAACTCTGTCGACTTATGCAAAATTCAAACAGTACTGGATGTATTAGCGAGAGAAGTAAGCTGGAACATTTTAGCACCTCTCTTTGGATATAACTTATGTTCTGTTTATTCATTGTACAGAAATGAGAATAGAAGGATACTGTCAACTTTTGCAGAATTGAGATAGTATAGGATGTATTAGCGAGCGTAGCGAGCGATCCGGTGTTAACTAATAGAATGAGAGAGCGAGAGGAGGGAGCTTCAAAATTTAAGCAGCCCGCCGCCGCCCACTATTATATTAGGTTCTTTTTGTTCATTTATTTAGAGATGAGAATAAAAGTAACTCTGTCATAAACTTATAAAGAACTTAAAAAACGGCAGGTTTAGCGAGCGAAGCGAGCTTGAAAATGTTAGCATTCTGCCTCGGAAAGGTTACTTTCTCTTTTTGAACGATTAAGCAGAGAGTTAAACATTTAAGAAATTTCCGAAAAAATGCTATTTTAAGAAGATTGGGGGGAGGGGCGGTCTTGCCCCATGTGACCCCCCAGGACCGCATCGGGCGTGATATTAGTCTGATTGTATAGTGATGATATGTATTGTTGCTAGTAGAAGTTTTGCCCGTGGCTTCGCCCACGCCGAGGTCATTCAAGCTGTGAAAAACCACCATAAACGGTAATTCAGTGTAGAAGACAGCCGGCGTGCGCTTACTGGAACAGGGCTCACGCAGTAGCCCGTGAAGGTTAAGTGGAGCTATCACCGCTGAGCTATATGTTCGACACGTGCTCGGCGCGGCCAGCAGCGTGCAGCGGCAGCACGTCGGAATGCTGCGGAGCGGCCGCACGTGCTGCGGACGTGCCGATGTACACAACACGCGGGTCTTGCCTCATCGCCGCGAACAGCAGCCGAAACTGATACCACACAACTACTTATTTCACGTTAATTAATCATCAATAGTTTAATTTGATTGACCTGGCTACGTAGCAGCACCTTCAGCTTTGGAAGTGTCCTCCAGCAGTCGAAAGACATGACATCGATAAGACCGGAACAGAAGTTGATACACAAATAACTGTTGAATGTGGACTGCTTGCGAGATTACGAATAGAATGTAACTTTCACGGATATCAACGATTTGTAAACATAAAGCAATTGTTGTAATCCATGAATGTTACACAGGTCATCATCATCATCATCATCATCTGCCTAGCCTTTTCCCAATTATATTGGGGTCGGCTTCCAGTCTAAGTGGATGCAGCTGTATACCAGTATTTTACATGGAGCGACTGCCTATCTGACCTCCACAACCCGGTTAGTACTGGGTAATACGATACCCTTTGGTAAGACTGGTTGTCAGACTTTTTGGGCCACTGACTACCTAACGACTGTCAAAGATCTACAAATGACACTCGGGACCAACGGCTTAACGTACTTGAATGTTACACAGGTATACAGTATATTTGAAAACTAGCTTGTTCGACTATAACTTCTAAAACACATAATATCATGCCAAAACTGCGCTTCAAATAAAATTGATTGCTATCCAGATATTGAACGACTACATTAATTTATTTAAAAGAGAACTCTTGTTGTTTTTGAGGCAGAACTTTTAGATAAAGAAAAAGTTTTAATATTTAAGTTTAGCATATAATCGATTTGGTGGTATACTTGTAAGTCTATTATGTATTTTCTAAACATTTTTTTGAATCCCGACACGATGCTGACTCAGACTTTCAGTGAAACAGAGAGTACCTACCCCCTCACTAGTCCCATCACTTTCGGCCCCATAACAATTAAATATCAACTGAAGAGAATATTATTGCCGCAAAAATAAAGATTAACATGTATTGGCTTTGTCGTCAACGTCTTCCTTTTATCTCAGCTGGCTTAAGGAGAACTGAACTGTCTATCAAGTGGCTTAAGCAAGCCTCAAGGTCAGACTTCAAGAGTGAACTGAAAAGACCAGACAAAACTGCCAGACGCACTGCGTATATTGAGAATGTAAGGGTAGGAGGTACAATCTGTCCTTCTTTACAGAACTCACATGTGATCCTACACTAGCCCCTTTACGTTGGCGTAATATTTTATCAGGCATTAAAATAATTATCGACTACACTGAAAACACAAATCACCAAAGTAGGCCAAACAGCCGCCAATAACAATTGGAATTGAACAGGACAGCGGACTCCTTTGCATCAGGCCGGACAAATGCTCTGGACTAACTAGCACGCATGATCTCGAACAGCCAGGAGTGAGGAGCCTGCCGGGAGAACTGGACTCTTGTGTGGACGGTCGAAAGCAAAGCCTTAGCCCTGCCCTGAACTATTGTAATACCCAGTTTTATTTATATGAGTTACTGAAATTATATTTCTGAAGTTGAGTTGGTAGTTTTTTTAAAAAATTATAGAAAAGTTCTTACAAGCTTTTCGAAACTGTACTCGTAAGTTTTTAAAACAAATATTTAAGCAAATTAAAACTTTTGTTTCTGACGAGGAACATGTCGATGAGCCAACAGCTAAGGCTTAGACTACGACCCGTGCCTTGCACTTTGTAATAATTGAACTAAAAATAGAATGCAACGTTTGACAAAACTACGTCAAGTAATGTGTAGCGCCATTAGCTGCGGTCGAGGCGTCACCAGCCTGCGCCCGCGCACCTTGCGCTCCGCTCGACACGACAACGGTAGGTAGGAACTAGCTGTGGCTGATAGATCTGTACTAGTCTTGTCAAATATTCCGCGGTTAAGAATTTGAAACGGAAGAAGAGAAGAACACAGTTCAGCTGTGCCAGGAAGAACAAATGAAAGCAGATATAGACAAGTGTGTACTCACCCGTCGACGTGATGGTGGTGGTCGTGTGAGTAGGGCGGCGGCGCCGGCGCAGGCGCGTAGCCCTCGTAGTGGCGGAAGTCATCGCGGCGCTCCGGCGACGGGCTGAGGTCGGGGCTGCTGCGGCGTAGGTACACGCCGTCCGTGGAGCCGGCTGGCGTGCCCGGCGTGCCCGGCTTGAACACCTCCTCGAGGTGCGCGTAGGCCTGCATGTCGCGTGCGTGTGCCGCCGCCGGCCGCAGCTCCTGGTAGCTGCGCGAGTGGGACGGCGACAGCGCGGGGTGGGCGTAGCCAAACGGCGGCAGGCGGGGCGGGCTCTCCGCGTCGCCGCCGCTGCCCTCCGCGCCGCACTCCGCCTCGCCCTCTGCGCACACGCACACACCGTTACTCCACACCGGCACACACAGGCGCCGTGCGGCAACGCGATTGGCGCTCGCGACGCCACCGCTTTATTTGTGATCATCCGAATAGATAGACAGCGGAGCGAGCCACCGAGCGCCGCTCGTCCGCCCCGCGGCACCCACTGGCTCACTACTACATAACAATCAACACTTTACTGGCGCACTATACAACGTAGTGTGAGCCCGCACTACTTCTGATACTTACTCATTAGTGTGCATGATGGTTTTACATTACGTGTGAAAAAATGCAGTTATTAACTACATCCACAGTGACAATGGGTCAAAAGGTACGTTTATTTACCAACAGGTACCATGTAGGTACCTAGTTAAGCACTTAAAACAATGTTGAAACGAATGCAAGTAGGTACCCATTAACATTTTAATGGTTAGTTAATAGCATTAACATCATTAACATTCATCTACAAAAACAAACTGCAATGATGCACGATGAAACAGTCTGTGTAATATGCATTTGTGAGTGTTATATACATCGACTGATAACTTTCATTCAAGTAAACCTAATGTCACCTCGACTATACATATACATAAGAAGTGCACCAAACGTCGCTGAAACTGAATTTCTATAATAACCTGCCGCCCTACGAATGAAGAACAATATTATAATAAATTGAGTAGCTCGGCTAGCTTTGATGGGACAGAGGATTTAGTTAGAAAGGCAGGCAATTATTGCACAGGTACACGTTTTGTAACGCGCATTTAGGTCCTTAAACATTACGTACATGAAATGTGGTAAAAGAGCATAACATAAATGTTCACGCGATTCGCATCGCGATCCTAAGTCCCTCTGGCCACTGCACTGAACGCTCACCTTTCAGACAATTGTTGTTGACCTCCGCAAACAGCGCGTCCAACTCGAAGGATTCTGTTTTATGCCACGCATTGGGCCATGAGTCGTGCAGCATGCTGGTATAGTTCACTCATTCACTGTTCAACCGTACGGAGCGCGTCGTGGCGTGTGCGCGCGTCTCTGGTCGGGCGCTGACTGACGCAGTGGCGGCCGCCGGGCTGCGCGCGCGCATCACCCCCGCTACGCGCCCCGACATCCACATGCGCCGCCCCTTTATATTCTTTTCACTATTTTTGGGATAGAGCGAACACTGCCCAGAGTCCGCTCCTATTGAGGGACCCCCCCTCCCCCCCTTCTTTATCCATGAAGCCTGATCGAGTAATCTTTGTTTATTTACTTGTGTCCGTGTACAACCACAAGCCGTCTATTAACTTCTCAGATCGCGGCTCCATAATGAGGAAACAGATTTTTTGTATTATCACCTTATTAGTTGGTACACAAAATAAACAGATAATTGGGGCAACTAATTCGTTTTCACCGGCTACCCTAGCAGAAGTAGGGTAGCTGTAACTGTTAGAAGTAATATTGGCAAAAAATAAAAAATATTTTGATTTTAGCGAATGATAAACAACATTCAAATGTATCATGAACTCACGATAATTATGAATTAAGATGGGTTAAGTGCGGCGTGCGGGATGCATCACATGCAGCGCTGATGCTGCAGGCGCAGGCATCGCGAGCGCGAGGAGCGCGGTGTGTACGCGATCAGCTGTGCGGCAGCGTGGGCGCGGGCGCTATCAGCCGGAGATAAGCCGCTATCAGCACGTGCGCGCCGCCGCCTCCGCGTCTTATCTGCACAACATCTCCCGACCTACGCTACCGGCGCACCGGCGCACCGTCACCTCGCCACACGCTGCAGGGCCCTCTAACTCTAAGCCACTGTTTACGCTTGCTCTCAGTTGTCCTAATCTCTCGATCGAGTCGTAAACAAGCGTATCGGCTGACTAGCCGCCGTCGAGGTGACGACGTGTCGCTCGTAGTTTTTACGAGTAGATTAACAGTGAGTGTGAGTGTTTCGCGTTACATTCATAAAGATGTCCATCTGACACATGTGCGCGGCTACAAATCATGACAGACGTTATCGTCTCCCGGGAATCTATAAATTTTATCGTATTAGCGGTAAAAGTGCTGTAAATCGCTTAGTTGCCAGTTTTTCACCATTCCAAGTATCCGCGTAACACATGAAAACTATAAAAAGTGTTGTGAATGACAGATCTGTCCGGAGCCCGGGGTGTCTGCCGGAGCGTCAGCCGGGGCGTCGGGTGGGCGCCCCGCCGCGCGCCGCAGCAACATAAATAAACAAGTCGTAACAAGCCATCGTCGTCAACTGATTTATAGCGTCGCTTGTTGTGCGGACACTATTGTGTTGTCAGACATGACCTGCTGCGACAACAGCACAGTGAGGCGCGCGGGTGTTGTGCCAGCCACGACTGGACAGCCGCGCGCCTCACGCCGCACGTGGCACTGTGCACTTACATACCTACTCCATTATGATACACGTAACTGACTTTATCATCATCTGCTTAGGCTCTTGACAATTATGTTGGGGTCACCTTCAGGCTGACCAGAGGCAGCTGCATAGGTTCCTAACAAGTAGGTGCCTACACCTAAAAGTATATTGCTACATAAGGGCATCGACACCGTGTTCAGCTGCATAGTACATCGGTATACGTCAAATGATGAGTAATATATTATCATGTTTTGTTTCTGTTACCTAGATGCTATCCCAATCCGTCAGTGAACTCTTTGCAGCTGTAAGAGCCTGTCTGTATAACTCAGTTATTCTATGTCTACTCTGTGTCAAAACTATAAGACATAGGGCGACATTAAAAATGTAGATGGTTGATTAGTCATAAGCAATACAACCAAATATCCAGGGACAACAATAGTTCTCACTGAATTCCTTCATCTGCTTACTCTTTCCCTAAATATGCGTCTTCCAGCTTAAACGGGTGCCAGTACACTTTTAACATGGAGCGACTACCTATCTAACCTCCATCAGTTATGTAACGAGTAACACGACAATATACCTATATGGTTCCTAAGACTGGTTGCCAGATTTTGGTGAAAACTTAATGTATAGTTAGGGATTTTACATCTTGAGTTGATGCTGATTGATACACTGATTACTGATAAAAGTATGATAGAATGATAGGTGAGTGCACGCGGTATGAATGCTATTCGTGTACTAAATTGGCCGGCCCAGCGCAGGTAAAATGCTGACATATTGATATGAAAACTGTGCTGTGCTTGCACTGTAGCTACACTTAAACACTATACCAACTAATTCTTTAGATTTTTCAAAAATCTATTAGTTGAGGCAGATATCATTTCGATATATTTGGATGTTGAAATAAAACTAAATAAGTATTTTTGCATTATCGGATAGTTTTGCTGTTAAGAATTAAGTTCTGGGAAGGAATGATAATGACATAGGTACGGCAAACAAAGGAATTGAAATGGAACGGAACTAAAGGCTTTGTATTAGTTTCCCAAGAAAATAAATTGTACGAAAGTAAAGTATTACGTAGGTAGGTAGCTATGCAGGTAGGTAGGTGACTCCAGGTCGGTAGCTCAGCATTTCGTTAACACATTGGGTTGATAGAACCATGATTGGACCCGGTGAGCTCACGTATAAAAAGGTAGAATCTTAAACAGTATTTAATTACTCAAAAGAGCGATATTGAAACTTTATTTATTACCAACATTGACAACATTGAGGCCCTTGTTCCGGCTGTGGAAAAGTATGGGCTAGCTAAACGAAGCTAACCAGATCAGGAGTAGGCAGGGCTGTCTCCGACGAACGCTAATGAGTTGTTCGCGGAAGAGCGTGAGGACACCGCGCCGCCTCATTGTGCTGCGAGTGCGTAGGACCGAAGCTAGCTTATACCTACGTACCGCGCCTCATTTACGGAACTACCTAATAAATGGAGATAATGTTGTAATCCTATAGAAAGTATTCTTCTATAGGGATAGACGTTACTAGAAGTAGGAAACTCAGCGATACAGTCAAACATTAATTTTCAATAGGCTCGCGCCACATTACATAGGACTTAAACATAACTGGTGAAATGGGGATGTACTATTGGGTACACTTCTGCTTATAGCATTACAGGCGTTATGTTCTGTTAAGTTCTTCCTCCTAGGAGCATGTTCAGTTGAGTAGCTCGGCAGTCGGCAGGACGAACATTCCCACTCGAGACGAAGCGACGGCCGCGCACACAACACGGTTGTTGTTAGCACGGTCATCTACAGCTAATTTATTAATTACTTAGTATTAGTAATTTACTAATTAGTTAGTAGACGGACTGTATTTGAACTGTAACGTGCACGATCATGAAAATGTCGAACAGCGAACATATTAACAGGAACTGCTCAAATTATTATTAATTAATTTTAATGAAAAAAAAAACAAAGTAAGTTTAAAATAAAAAACAAAACATGCTTTGCGTTTCTTCGTCAGTGGTGTCAACATTTTACTTTGTTTTAAAAAAGTCTCTTTTTTAACACTTCGAAGTTGCTCGTACTTATATTACTTAGTGCCTGATCTTGCTCAAACATCATCTTTATGTTGGGCGTTCGATTCGGCTTTGTGGTACAATGTGGCAGGGTCGCACGATAGTGAGCACAAGTTACTGGCGCTGCGATAGTAAAGCAGAACAGGGTAGGCAGGTAAGCATGAGGCATTGTGGCTATTGTGTGGCAGGCGGCCTGGCGCATTCCCAGGGCGCTGACTCACCCGCAGGCGCCCTGGGCCGGGCCTGGCCAGCGCCCACGCGTCACCCCGCGTCTCCCCTAAGCATTAGCTGATGTTGTTTGCTCGCGGCCGTGCTAAGGCTCGGCTTAGTTCTGAATACCGTTGTAATTGTCATTCTAAACTAGTTCTCGGCAGAGCTCCCGTTACATATTTGTTTTTCGACACTAATTAATTCAGTCATCAGGAGCCAACTAACATTGTGATTATTAACTAATTAAGTATTTATTGATCGTTTACAAAACACTCGAAGGCTCAGTTGCGATTTGGGCATACTAAGAAATGCTAAAAGTCTACCATTGTTTCTACAATAAAATATGCGAGGAACCACTGAACTGAACTGTTTCCTCAGCATAACTGTGATTGATAGAAAGTAGAAGGAGCAAGCGCTCAAGAGCATGCCCATGCTTGTGTAGTTTCCTATCAGAGCGGACAACGAACTAAAGATCTATGTAAAAGCTAGATAATATTTTCAGCCTTGTGCTAGGGTTCTAGATTATTCAGTTTTTTTTCGATATATCTTTCTTGGAAGGCTTTTGAGTCCAGTATTCTAAACGCATAATAATTATTACCTTACGTATCGCATCGAATATGTGAACCAAACAAGACAATCTTGTTATATTGTCCTAAAAACTCTGAATACACAGTTGCTGACAAACGACCCGCCCCATGGCGAAACTACAGGAACCCTCCTAGGGCTACAGAGCCGTATATTATCCTGGCACTAAGA
Source organism: Noctua janthe (assembly GCA_910589295.1). Taxonomy (NCBI): domain Eukaryota; kingdom Metazoa; phylum Arthropoda; class Insecta; order Lepidoptera; family Noctuidae; genus Noctua; species Noctua janthe. The sequence continues at coordinate 245,886 of OU342556.1, read as the reverse complement.
CATCGTAGTAGAATCTCTGCGTTATCTGCGTACATGTAAATCTGATCTAAAAATATTAGACAAGTGAATGTGCAGCGCGCACCGCGCAGTCCCGCGCACCGGCCGCCCCGGCTGACAGCGCCGTGACTAACAGCAGGGGAATGCGACCCGTAAGCTGGCACTGCGCCTGCTGCCTATTATCTGATTCTGTTCTGTAGCGGCGGCAGCCACTAGCCACCATATATCATCACCTAACAGTCTCTATTACTTTGAGACCACATTGATGTAGGTAATGTTTATTGAAGGTGTAGAAATAAATCTCACGAGGGAGAGAGGGGGGGAGGGTCTCAGTAAGTAGCAAGAGACTGTGTAATATTGCGACAAAATTAGGTGTAAGTTAATGTTTCTCCACCACAATGTGGCTGAAATAATGATGTTTAATGATATACTCTGAAGTTAGTTTTTTTTTTAAATTTTTAGTTTATATTAATTGATCGCTTTATTTTGTTTTAATTTATGTTATAGTATTTTATACCTATCTTTTTTTTGTCTTTGTTGTTTCGAGTGTTTCAAGTGTTATCTGTGGAAACTTGTAAATGGCCTTCAAATCCTTATTGTTTGAGATCATTGTTTATATTAGGTGTAAGATTCCCGAATAGTATAAAATAAAAATAAAATACACCGTGACGTTTTAGTCGTCTTACAAAGGTGGTCCACTCAATCCAACATTTTTTACCATTAATTTAAACAATAGGTGCAAAGAAAAATGAATACTTAATACATTAAAATTATGAAACATCCTGTTAATAATATTTACGTGTCAAACGGTAGAACATAATTATGTACCCAGCGCACGTGTCGAGTAGATCATCGCTCGCAACAGGGTGTTTCAACTACGTCATGCGTCATATATATATCTGTGTGTAGGTATGTAAGATGTTTTTAATATGGGTTATGAAAATGAAATAACTGAATTTCAATTAATTTTTAATCGCGAAAAATACTCAAAGGATTCTCGAGCCCTATTTTGATGAAAGCTAAAACGCCATCATTAGATTTTTGGACAATCAGTATTCCTTGCCAGGAATCAATACCGTTGAATTTGGAAAAAAAAACACACATTGATTACACCATTCGATAGTGTCACTAATAGGGATCAAATTCTGGAAAGTAATGACATGCGGCAAATTTAAGGAAAAGGTTATATTTTATGTTTTTTTTTTACATTTTAAATAAATGTCCTAGATTTATGACACCCGCAGTGCAGTCATTTTCACAACATTATTCTAATTTCAATTTTTTACTAACCCTTCACGGTTGAAGACGAAAGTAAAAGATAAAAAGAGTGGACAGTTGAAACATATGTAGAACTCATAAGTGAGATGGCGCCAATAGTGATTTTGTTCGACGTTTCGTTGATTACTACTAACTATTTGCATACTGTTACGTATTTTATCAAAACCAGCCAAGTGCGAGTCGGACTCGCGCATGAAGGGTTCCGTACCATAATAGGCGAGCCCCCTTTAATTTTTTAGCTTTAAAGCTTTCCTATAGGTTTTCATGTAATCTATAGGCCTATTTTTTTGTAATTTTCGGGCCCTGTAGTTTCGGGGGAATGGTAAATTTTCGCCTATTTTCTTAAATAGCTTCAAAACTATTTATTTCAAAATTATAAAAAAAAATATATTTTAAATGCTCACAATAAGTCCTTTTATTTAATATGTAACACGATATAGTTAACAAATCTTTTTTTTGTATTTTGTAATTTACCCCCAAAAGTGGCCCCATGTTTAAAATTCATTAATTTAAGTTACACGTCCGTCTTTGGGTCACCGACTTAAATATATGTATCTACCAAATTTCAACTCACTTCACTTCACTTCACTTTTGAAAGCAATACTGACCAATATCAACAACAATCAGCTAACGACAGGGTTAATTTTTGATTTATCAAAGGCATTTGATCTAGTTTCACATGACATATTATTACAAAAATTAGAGGCTGTCGGAATTGGACGACTGCCATTTCAGTGGATATCGCCATATCTGACTGACAGACAACAGTAATGTATTAAAAATATTAAATTGCAGGTTATTCAAAATTAAACTACATAAATGGCTGAATGAAAATAATTTCTACAGTATTAAGGATTTTTTTGACCATAAATTATAATGTTTATCAATTCAAATTTGTTTATTCGAGTAAGTTTGTATGCTTTAATTTTAAGTAAAACATGTATGATCTCATATGCTATAATAACACCTCTGTATACCATGTTTTACGCAAATAAATTATCTAATCTTATCTCGATCGGTCCAGTAGTTTCGGAGTAAATTGGCTGTGACAGACGGACAGATAGACGGACACGAGAGTGATCCTTTAAGGGTTCCGTTATTTCCTTTTGAGGTAAGGAACCCTAAAAATTAACTGTTTCCTTTAGTTTTCCGTACGTCATTACTTCTCAGAATTTGATCATTACCAGCGAAGCTATCGAATGGAGTAATAATACAGTGTGTGTTTTTTTCCAAAATCAACGTGTTCGAATCTTGGCAACGGATATTGATTTTCCAAAAATCCAATGATGCAATTTTAGTTTTTATCAAAATCGGGCTCGACACTCTTTTGAGTATTTTTCGCTATTTGCCATACTTTCGGATTTGGCCATTCACGCCCACTTGAAAAATTCACCCTGTATGCCCATTGATACAGTTAGCTTCTAGAGATTTTGCAAGAGTTTCAGCAGACTATGCCACCCCATTATAAGTATTTACAATGTTACTAGCGTCTCAGGTAACCTGTGTGGTCAATATTGACAGAGCGTCGTCTTGATGGTTGTCAGCGTGCTTCATGATTGCATGCACTAGGCAAGTGCAATACCTTGACCATGCTGCTGTTGGCTTTCGTTTTTGTTAATGCTGAATTAAACTGTTATCCTTGGGGTCTTATCGAAACAGGGCGATATCGAACGCAGGCCTCACACCCAGTTACAGTAGGAACCGTTGTACAATGAGGGCACCCGTCCACTTTTATGTCAACACAAACAATAAAACTGGTCAAGTGCGTGATACATTCCGTATAGGAGACTGGAGAAAATGTTATTCAAGTACATATTATAACTTCATCAACTATTACTAGTTGACTCGTAAAGCCTACACTACACTGAGGTGTGATAGTTTTCCGTTTAACTTCGTTACATGTATACAGTACTGTAACACTACCGCCGCGAGCCGGTGTTCCCATATTCAAAAACAACCATTGCGCGCGAGAGTGTGGGGGCACAACTCTACCAAGAATGACCCTGGATCGATAAATGGTTTTCACACACCCGCAATATTGAGCGACCCATCCAACAACACTCCTTACCATAGGACAGACGTGAACCCATGCCAAATTATAGCTCTCTAGTGCTAACCCTTGTATCTATAGTCAAGTTAAAGTAACTAGGTACTTGAGTTTAAATATTTACTTATGCGAACGTTATACCTTTATACATATATAACATAGAACCGTCAAAGAAAGCAAAGCTAAGAATTCTAACTTTTCCAACTTCAAGCAATTACTAAACTATAGAATAAAAATCATATCTTAAGTTAATGACTTTTGCTCAAGTTGTCACTTTGAGTTGTTTATAGATACGGGTGTAAGACTCTCTGAGCTACAGACAAACAGACGGACATGGCGATCGGTGGTCCGTTGTGTGAGCACTGAGAACTGTGGCGGCGCGGGGGTGGCGCCTGTCACCACTGGCTGGATATGGCCGTATACGTACTGTACGTAGGTAATTACTAGCATTAACTAGAATTTCATCGTTAGCATGTTTGTGCTCAGCCTGCCGCACAGGGTGTCGGGGGGGGGGGGGGGGGCAGGGTTGGACGTTTAAATAAATGGTGATATTAATACTTTTTAAGCGCAGAGGCCGGAGGTCGGCGGTTCAGCGTTATCAGCGCAGACCCCCGCCCCGCGCCCCGCGCCCGCGCCTCTCACCCGCTGCTAACATACAGGCGACTGTAAAAATAATTTTATGATCCACGCACAGCCGTCACACACTCCAGTGTCCACGACGTCGTGTCATGATGGCCGCCGCACGAAACGCGTCATCTCTCGCTCAATGTTTCGTTCTGTCTGCGCAGTCTTCCAAACCTTTTTCAACTCTTCTGAACTGAGTCCGTGTTCACAGGTTCACCCTCTACTTGCTGTGCGACTACAATCTCATATCTCATTGATATGGTCCCCTTTAGGTGCACAAGCCTTACTTTTAGTACTCTCTTTGTGTCAAGGAAAAGCTGTAAGTCAGTTGGGCACTTTCGGGCTAATTAAAGAGGCATTCAAGAGGCACAGTTTTTCCCTTAGGTCGGTTTTTGGCGTTGTTCAAAACGGGCGTAAATCGTACATACACACACACCACTGGAGGACCGAACCTCCCTGTAAGTTGAGTACATGGCTGTACTCGATTGGAGTGGAGATGGTACACGGTGAGCGTCGGCAGAACTTTCCCCTTGAGAACGTAGAGGATACAGGGATGTTAAATATCCCTGTGAGACACGCATTGTTTATATCGAGATTATGAAAATACGGCAAGCGAGTTGTAATTGTATAAATGACAGATAGTGTTTCGACACTTCGCGATGTTCTCCAATCCTGCCTGTTATTGCACCTCAGCCGTCCCTCTGTAATCACCGCTAGAAATCTAATCAGCATCGTTTACGGTGTTAGTAACTTTATTTTACATAAGTTGAACCATCACAACACACATGAGTTGAGTTATGATACAGCTACATGCCAAGGAACTTACGAGTTTTGAACCGACCTCTAAAAAAAAAGTAAGTTACTCGTATATCACTGTAAACTTACAAGAGGTAGGTAGTGATTTGTTTAGTTAGGCTGCGTAAATATTACCTATCGATTTCTTGAGATACTACTGTAACTCATTAATCAAATAAGTATGTGGTTCTAGACCGGTTATAAGAGTAGCACGCAGACAGCATGGTGTCGGTCGGGATATTTTCTTCATTTGCTATAAATACTAGCAGCTGGAAGTGAACCGTTACCGTTTGGCTATTCATTACACACGTATTAAAGCGTGTCGAAAATGTCACAGCTATTAGGTAAGTACGTACAAAGTGGAGAGGCGCGCAAGTACGCTGGAAAATTTTCGTATTTTCGTTGCAGGCACTGACAGCGCAAGCTGTTGACGCCTCTCCTCAAGGTGCGGTCGAACCACGTGGACCGGACTTTGGACTGGCTGCAGACACGGAACTTTGACTGATATTTCAGTACATTAGCTGTCAAAGTTCGGTGTCCGGAGTCTGATCCGGTCGGTTTGACCGTGCCTTTACTGACCACTGCGTACCTATAACGTCACACGCTCATGTCAGTCAGCCTGCTGTATTGTTAGGTAGGAGCGACACTCACTGACAACTGTAGGCTCATGACGTCGGACGCTCTTGTCAGTCAGTCTACTGTGTTTGTTAAGAGCCACCCTCACTGACATCTTTGTGCTCATGACGTCACACACTCATGTCAGTCAGCCTGCTATCAATTAGGAGCCACTCTCACTGACAACTATGTGCTCATGACGTCACACGCTCATGTTAATCGGTTGCTGACCGAACTTTATCTAGGTGAGCCGACTACGTCTTATGCTGCATGTAGGCCATACCTAAACAATTGCAGTAATGGCATTGTGCATCGCCCACTACCTACTGCTTGTGTTCTATCCAATAGGATCACGAACAAAACTTATTGAACAGTGGTGTCGTAAACATATACAGGTAATGGCTGTCGATAAGTAAGTACTCTTCGACAGCCTCGTAGAGACGACTGGAGACGGAATGGAGGTCTCGGGTTCGATCAAGAGGTCAAGCTGTTATGTTTATGTACAAGGACTCATGTGTATACGAACATGCATAATTACAACGACAACAGCGAAGTGTACTTTTACATATCGATCAATCGAGATGAACAGCACGTAACGACGCGCTCGCGGTTCAGAAACGTGCGCCGAGCCGAGCGCTCCCCGGCAGTCGGCACGTCCACTAGCACCGGTACGCGCAGTAAGCGGGCTTAGGAACACGCGCCGCGCCGCTGCCCGCTACCGCCTCTGCCTCCGCCTCCGCCTCCGCCTGTGCGCCCGCTGTGAGCGGAGAGCCGGGGAGCTCCGGGGTCGTCGAGGGCGCCGCTTATCGCAGACCGCGCCCCGCGCCCCCGCGACCACCCCCTTCACAACGATATTTACATTGACAGACACAACTCACAAACTGATATCATCACACCGATAAATTTTGTACAGATTATTATTATAAGTTTTAAAATTTAGCTCGATAAACACAGCAGCGGTTTACGTCATTTCACCACTGATATCGGTAACTCAGTCTTGTTGCTGTAGGTAGGTTTCCTAAGTTTTCTTGCTTGTTTTTCCACCGACATTTTGTCCCAGATCAACATGGTGGATCCTTCTGGGTAGGTAGACTCTTCTGAACTTGAAGAATGGAACCAAACTGCCAATAGGATTTTTTGTTTAGTTCTATAATTTAACACTACTTCACCCTGTAGCTCTCAAGTAACCAAATGGCTCTTCAGATTAACATTTCCTTTGGTCGACTTGGTCGCCAAAACTTGTGGAAGGTTCTTAATACAAGTTTGTATAGAACAAACAAAACAATCAAGAGCAGAAAATGGATGACTGACCCAAAGACAAGGAGAAGTTGCTCGAGTCCCTCGTCTTCACGCACGGGAGCTTGTGCAGTGCAGCACAGGGACACCTTGGGCAGTCGGCACCACGGAGTGACATGTGATCACGGAGTGCGCGAGTGCATGAGATCAAACGTAGCCGCCAGCGAAGTAGTACCCAAATGTTTATTATTTAGGTAAACCTTCCCCATCAGACGAAGCGGTGGCCACGCCTACTGCAGCTGTCTCATATACATTACAAGCATTGCATATCCTTCGACAGCTATACCTAATGGCTGCTTGCTCCTGTGGTTACCTATTATTGCACCACTGCGGCACTGAAAGACAGTGCTCTTTGTACGTAAACCTATATGATGAACATAACATACCGGCATCGTGTACACTCTCTGAGTGTTATCGGTACGTACTGCGTCAAAGATTAGAGAGCAGGTCTTAACGTCCGCTCGTCCACTGCTTCTCATCCAACTTCCTCGAGAGATAGAGAAGCATAACGAAGAGCAGTCGACATTTACACTCTGATCACTAAGACGATGAGGAAAACTTGATCGACAATTTTAATGAGTACATATCTGTACTGTATGCTGTTTTTTGGGGTTGAAGTACGCATGTAACGTGAGCTTCTTGAAAATTGTTATAGGTTCATGTTCGTACATTCGGCTCAGCCGCAACCACATAAATTAGTAAACGTAGCAAGTATGACACGGTTGAAAAAATGTGCGTGTACGCCGCGTTATCAGTTAGCACCGGAAGCAGCGCACGCGGGCGCGCGCAACAACTCGCACCGCGCACCGCACAGCGCCGGAAGTGACAGCACAGTGCGCTTCAGCACTACTTTACTATTTATTGTGATGATGCGGCAGGACTCGGACGAGCCTAACATTTGAACAGTATGTACTACTTATTGTATGACGATAATTACCGTAATTAATCTGATTCAACCAAGAAGGCATAAGTACCGAAACACAACATCGTTTGTAAGTGTTCGGAAACGCAGATTCATAAGAATGAAGGTAGTGCAGGGAGGAAGCGCGAGGCGAGGCGGCGCGGGCGCGCAGGTGCGCCAGAAAGCGGGTCAGCGGCGCCGGCGCGGTCAACACTCGCTAACAATAACAAGGAAGCGACAACGGCGGCGGCGGCGGGCAGCGCGCGAGCCGCGTGCGACTCTACTGCCACCGCAGCGCCGGACGCCCGCACCGCGCACCGCTTTATCTAATCGCTTTAAGATAAACTTCTCCGACTCCCGCATGTCTCGCCAGACTCCGGTCAGGACACTCCGCACCGTGAGGACTTCGTCTACAGCAACTGGTGCACGCCATATAAAACATGGTGTGCGGACGTTCAGCGATAAGGAACGGCGAGAATCGAAAGGTAAGAAGTTCGCCAGAGCGCAAGGCGACTGCGACCCTGCGCCCGCGAATCACGGCAGTAAGCCGCACGCACTGCATGCACCCACGCACGCTCAACTGAGCGCGTACGTCATGAACCTACGCTAGATCTAAACAAAGAGTTGCGATTTCATGATAACGTTGTGCATAGAATATACCTATGAGTATACACCAGCACAAGTTACATGCAGGCTAGCCGTCGTACAATTAGCTCGTATCGACCAACTGTGCATTGGTTGAGAATGAGGTGAGTACTGTTGATCCATTACTTGACAAATATTGTTCAGCTTCAGTGGTGCTTGCAATATTAGGTGCAATAAATACGTGGTACTCCCTGTAAGAGCTCGGGTTAAGCTAAACGTATTGACGAGATCCCGATATTCATACTAATATGATAAATGCGAAAGTAATTTGCGCAATCAATGTTGCATGCCAAGTACCTAAGTAAATAAATCGTGGTGTTTAAGAATGTCTACCCCAAAATGAAATGCGACTATTTGTTTAGGAGCCATCTTTTAATCTCGTGAGGTTTCTTAGGCCACTTTTATAGCCCTCCCTCCCCCTTGTTGATATGTATGTCGTGAGGCTCCCAACATCACGTGTATTTTTTAGTATTGAAAAGATGTAGGATGTCGGATAGTTTTAGTCTATATCTATTCTACACATATAATAAAATCGTAGACTTTTCGTGTATGTACATTACAGATTTTTGCAAAAAATAACACTGGAAGGTGCGAGAAATAAATAATGGAAAGTAAAAAAATATTTTTTTAATTTTTTTCTGTTTGCCGGTTTGTCTGTTCGTTTGTGCGCGCTCACGTAAAAACCTCTCATTGTATACAAAATCGAAATATTACAAAGTAAGAAGCATTGTTGTGGGTATTATTTAACGTTTATTTCATCAAAATCGACCAACAGACGCAAAAGATATTCATTTTTAAAAATTAGTTGGTAACCTCATCCGCGATTTCTATGATAAATTTAATAATTTACGTAAATAGGTTTCAGTAGTCGTAGTGTAGTTGGAATGGCTGAAAATTAATCTTGTTTTATTTTTCCTTTTGTCTTTACTCTTTGCACTAAAAATTTGGCACTGAAAGAGAGGTTCGAATATGAGAAATCTAAATATATAAAAGCGAAAGGTCACTCACTCATCGCGAAATATCGAAATTTGGCAGAGAGGTAGTTTATAGTTAGTAGACGTCCGCTAAGAACGGATTTTGCGACAGGGGTGGATTAAGGAGATCTTGGGGCTCTCTCAAGTTTGTATGAAAGTCCTTCATTTTTTGTGCTACAAACTTAAAATTTCGGAGGGAGGTAGTTTATAGTTAGTAGACGTTCGTTTAGAACGGATTTTGCGACAGGACCGGATTAAGGAGGCCTAAGGGCTCTCGCAAGTTTGGATGAAAGTCCTTAACTTTTTGTGCTACAAACTTGATATTTGGCAGGGAGGTAGTTTATAGTTAGTAGACGTTCGCTAAGAACGTATTTTGCGACAGGGCCGGATTAAGGAGATCTAAGGGCTCTCGCAAGTTTGTATGAAAGTCTTTCATTTTTGTGCTACAAACTTGAAATTTGGCAGGGAGGTAGTTTATAGCTAGTAGACGTTCGTTTAGAACGGATTTTGCGACAGGGCCGCATTAAGGAGATCTAAGGGCTCAATGTCCTTCATTTTTTGTGTTACAAACTTGAAATTTGGCAGGGAGGTACTTTATAGTTAGTAGACGTTCGCTTAGAACGAATTTTGCGACAGGGCCGGATTAAGGAAGCCTAAGGGCTCTGACAAGGTTCACTTTGAAAAAAAGTTGTATATCGCCATAATACACCGATTTTTAAAGCTATATCGTCGCCTCAACGCCATTTAATTTTGTTTCGGACCTCTACCGCCCAGAATTACAGGACCTTTTGTAGTCATCAGTACATTATCACCTTTTGATCTGGCAGTCAGTTCTCACACATAACATAAAGACGAAAAGCCCCGAAGGGTTGGGTCGTGTACCTAATCGTACACACACATTTCACCAGTTATATAGAAGTCCCATGTAATAGGGGGTGAGCCTATTGCTATCGTGGCTGCTGCCACGGAATCTTGATTTGTGCCCGGTACTGAGAAATTCCTGATGGGATAACGCAATAACACTTTTATTTATAGTATTTTTTCAATTGCATATACATTATTTAATGTTAAGCGGGAGAGCGGAGTCACCTAAGGGGGACCCATTAATTACGTGAGGCGTTTAAGGGGCGGGGGGAGGGGGGAGGTCGCGCCAGATATCACCCAATCTGACGAGGGAGAGAGGGGGGTCTCGGCAAATACCACTGCGTTTAATTAAGTAAACATATTTCTCTACAAATTATTTTTTTTGGGAATTCAACGCAATCAAGCACAGATTACCGTATTTATACTAAACTACGCAATTTGATAAATCTCACGTGAGATTAGGAGGGAGATGAGGGGGTCAAGCTAAATCTCACGGCATCCTACCAAGCGGGGAGGGGTCGAAAAATCGCCTCGCCCCCTTGAAACACTTTGCCTGACCCGGGAATCAATCCCCACGCTTATTAGTCACGCTTACGACCACCCAACGAGGCATTCTCACACATGCACTTCAAAATTAATACTAATAAATTCGCTTGCTCGTATTTTAAATTCATTATTGGTAAAATTTTGTTTACACGTCACACATTAAATTCATTTTTTTCGTCCCACTGAAAAATACACTTGATTGACATATTATTCCCCCTCTTCTGGCTCATCGTGATTGATTTTCTTTCAAACCTCAAGTGATTAAAGAACGAACACTTTTTTTTTTTTTTTTTTTTTCGGATGGGAAATCATCAAATGACCCCCCCACTCTGGGCGGAGCGGAAGGGAGTGTCAGACTTGTACTGACTAAAACCCATCCATGTTCCTTCTTTGCCCTTTGTGTTCCAGGCCCACGGTGTCTCTTTCGAACAGTCCCGCAGCTCTGGCAGGCATCGGCCCATGCGGCCCCTACTCGGTTGCTGACATCTCTTTGAGGCGCGCGTGGAACACGAACGCGCCGTCGACACGGCCTGTCGTCATAAGACGGCCGGACGGCGAGCTAGCCCATAACTCACCGTCCACAGGCCCGCGCCTACGGTGGCCGGGAGCCACCACGTGACCGCCGACGCCCAGGGCGTCTCCCGCGGCGACTGGGACGTGAGGTTCTTTCCCTTTCACGTCCCGCCACCTCCTTCACTAGCATGACTGCTTCGCAAAAGGTGGTGACGGCTTCCCATTCCCTCTCGTTCCGGACCATGGCTTGAACCAGGGCCGGACGCGAGAGATCGCCGCCGCCAATCGCCGCTACAAGGACACGGCGGTGCTCCGCCCGAGCGGGGCGGAGTGTGCTCCACCGTGTCCTCTGGACGATCCTCACAGTGGAAACACCCAGGCGTTTCCTCCCGCCCGATTCGGTGCAGGAACCTCCGAAAAAACCGTGTCCGGTGAGGACCTGCGTCAGGCGGTAGGTGAGGGCGCCGTGGCGCCTCTCTAGCCACTCCTCAAAGAGGGTACTTATCGCTACTATGGTAGCGTGCCCTGCACGGGGTTGCAACAGTCGCTCTCTCCATGTCGCCATGAGATCACGCCGGAGGTCTGTCCGCTGAGCGGCAATTTGCCGCGGCAGCGGAGTTTCCCCCAGACGTAGTGCCTCCATTCGTGCAGGCGCGCGAGGACTATCGCCTCCAGATCCCATGGCGGCAAGGAGGCTAGCCGCCTCGCCGGAGATCGTGCGGTACTCCCGGATTAGCCTTATGGCTATCACCTTTTGGGGCGCGTTCAGGTAGTGGGTGGCTTGCCGCCTCAAAGAACGCGCCCACACCGGGGCCCAGTAAAGGGCCATGGACCGCACGACCCCTACGTAGAGCCTCCGGCAGAAGGCGTTTAGACCCCTCAGGTTGGGCAAGAGCCGCTTGAAGGCAGCCCCTGTCCGTTCCAGTTTGGGAGCCAAACGTCGGAAGTGCTCCACGAAGTTCCACCGGCTGTCGAGGACGAGTCCTACGTACTTCAACGTCGACCCGACGCCGATGGAAACTCCTCCTGCCGTCAGTAGGGATCCCGACGGGGGCGCATTCCGAGGCCCATGAAAACACATGGCCTCGGACTTGTGCAATGCCACCTCGAGACCCAATTGCCGGATCCTCTCCACGACTATCGCAACCCCGCGTGTTATGTTTTCGGCCGCCGCCTCGTGCGACCTCCCTTGTGCCAGTACCAGCGTGTCGTCAGCGTAGCAAACTACGCTGACGCCGGTAGGGAGGTCGGCGCGCAGCACCTAGTCGTAACCGATGTTCCACAGGGCCGGCCCCAGAACCGATCCTTGTGGAACACCGCACGACATCACTCGCCAGTTCCATTCTCCGCTTCGACCGGGGTAGATGACAGCCCTATCCATCAAGTAGTCCCCGACCACACGACGAAGGTAGGTTGGCACCCGGTGATACCGGAGTGCCTCCCCAATGCAGCTCCAGGGCATGGAGTTGAAGGCGTTGGCGATGTCAAGAGACACCGCCAAGACGACCCCACCCCGGGACACCGCGTCCCCCGTCGTGAGGGCTCTCACGCGCATGATGGCGTCCACCGTCGAGCGCCCCTTGCGGAAACCAAACTGGTGTTCCGCAAGATCCGGCCCCATCCCTGCAAGGTGCCCGGCGAGGCGGTTGGCAATAACTCTTTCGAAGAGCTTGCCCACCTCATCGAGCAGCACGATGGGCCGGTATGCGGACGGAGAGTCCGCAGGGCGCCCTGGTTTCCAGATGAGGACCAGCTTCCCCGTCTTAAAACGAAGCGGAAACTGGCCTCTCTCCAAGCATGCGCTTAGGAGCCCTTCCAGTCGGGGCCCGAGAGCCTCAGAGGCCAGGACCCAGGCTTTGCCAGGCAAGCCATCGGGTCCCGGGAAGAACGACCCCTTATACAAATGTTAAAAAAAACCTGACCGATTCGTGAGGGTATTATTAGGTATCGAAATTAGATTCTAAATAGTGTAAACGAAGCCGAAAGACACTTGTTCTCCCCATCTTTGCGATGATGTTTTTGTTCTAGACCATTCCTGGAAACCTTCTAGTTACGGAGATATGGGGGGTCAAAGTTTCAACTTATTCACAAGTTTTTTACTTTAAACACCTCCACGACCCCCGTACTATTCAATCCAACCATCAGCACAATGCTTTGAACGCGTTCCATCGAGTCCTACCGTAAAACGTGATTTATCACCACAAAAAAAGTCGTTTCCCAGCAATATATTTTGCGTAAAGTTACTTAGTTTGATGTACAGAATGTTTGGTTGACGGCTTCGTGAAGGGTCTGTTTACACTTTGTATTTATGCAATGCTTTTTGGATAACAAGTAAAAAAAAGACCGACTTAAATTAAATAAAATGTACTAAATGAGGAAATTACATGGCAACACAGGAGCGTAGGCGGTTGCTTCTCGATTAGAGGTACACCTCTGCCTAACCCTTCGGGGATTACAGGGGTGATGTTATGTTATGTTTATGTAACATAACATAACATAACATCAGAAGTAGTCTGAGAGTGGCGCCGTTGACTGAAAAGTTGTGTGGTAGTCGGTTGTCGTGGTATGGGCATGTGATGCAGAGGAAGGAGGAAAATGTCGTTAGGAAAGTTTTGAGTATGAATGTGGATGGGTATAAGAGTAGAGGAAGACCGAAGAAACGATAGATGGATTATGTCAAGGATGATATGGCAAGAAAGGAGGCGTCTGAGAGAAGTTTGGAAGATGAAGACATGTTGCGCCGACCCTAAATAAATTGGGAGGGCAGGACAATGATGGATGTCATTGATGTACCTAATCGGTGTACAAGTACCCTTAACTAAGCCGTAAGGCACTTATTCTGCCCATATCTTCTAGTTACGGAGATATTGGGGGTCGTCAAAGTTCCAATTATTCACAAGTTTTTTTTAAATACCAGTTTTTAATGTTATAACTTTATGTTAAATACCTCCACGACCCCCGTCCTATTCAACACTTCCATCAGCACATTCAGCACAGTGTGTTTCAGTGCGTTACATTGAGTCCTACCCTAAACCGTGATTATTCACCACCACCACCAAAACAAAAGGTAGTTTCCCAGTAATCATTTTTGCGTAGAGTTACTTAGTCTGATGTACAGAATGCTTGGTTGCCGGTTTCGTGAAGGGTTTGTTTACACCTGGCCCATTTCGGATCGGACAAAGTTTCTTAACACAATATTGTACCTATATGTTCACCGATTTCTCCACAGGGCCAATTTACGTGATTATTTTTTCATTTGATGGAGGAAGGCCGCGCGGTGGTCCCATATAAATTTTCAGTTTGCATGAGCAGTTTACGAGTTAGTTCCTATAATACGTTTTTTTTCCTGGCTATTTTAATGGCACGAATGATATTATGATTATATCATAATAACTACTACCTACAATGTAAAATTTATATATAACAAGAATTGGTGTGGGATATTCTCAACTAAAAAAGATGAAATACTTATATTAATTTTATTAATTATGACTACATATTAACAAGCCCACCCTAAACTCACTTTATCCTGAAGTTTACAAGCGAAGAATCTGCAAAAAAAATGTTACAGGAAAAATAAAACGATTTCTCTAACTAGTTCCGGGTTTAGTATTCAGCAAAAATATTTTGCATTACATACATTGCACCTTTCGTTGTTTTCTTACATTTTAATTTTTTTTTTATGGGGTTAACCACAGATATAGGTTAACGTATTCTTCAACGAAAGCCTGGTCACTTGAAGGTATTTAACAGACGTTACAGGTACTTAGAAGCTAGCAAATTTGATAAACAATCTTGACATAGACAGTGCTACCCACTAGCCAGTATCTGGGTTGTGCAAGTTAGATAAGCAGCCGATGTCTAAACTGGATCCCAGCCCAATGCCCAACCATGGTTTTGAAAAGGCTAGGCTGATGATGGCATAGTTATCTTTCCTTATGGTGGACCTTCTGAATTTATTCTAAATTATTTTATGATTATTTCATATTTATTTATGCGCGTTAAAGACTCAATGTTCTTACTAAGTATTTTATCAATTGACTCCATATTGATTGACATTAAAATGAGAGCTAATTTT
Organism: Noctua janthe; assembly: GCA_910589295.1. Lineage (NCBI taxonomy): Eukaryota > Metazoa > Arthropoda > Insecta > Lepidoptera > Noctuidae > Noctua > Noctua janthe. Next base: position 230,713 of record OU342556.1, on the reverse strand, counting down.
AAAATATCTATGAATAACATTGCTAATGTGTGGTTAATATGTACTAGTCACCTAACCCCTTGCACTTTACGGTTCTCTTAACGTACCGATGCGCTTTCAAGTCAGTACATCATTAAAAATAGTAAGTAAACATAAAATATCACGTTTCTTATATGGATCAATGTTCAGCGAGGAGATTATCTGAAATACCCCTCTGGGATACCCCTTGGTCAACTATAAACCGACCGCTTTAATGAGTCCTCCGTCTTGCCCCATCAAAGGCACATTAAGCGTCCACAAAGTCCTAACAATCTCCCACAGGTTATTTGCTTTAAAATAACCATAATCCACGTAGGTATTACGATACTAATTGGACCAATACGTGATCAACCTTCAGAATATTCCTTTTAAATTGATACCTTCGCGAGGACTCACTAAAGCGGTCGGTCTATGGGTTTATTATTAGTTCGATTTTAGGTCAAATCTTTGGCAAACTATAGAAAAAAACATAATTATTTCAAGTTGCTCTATTTCTGTTCTCCGGCCACTTAGGTACTTGTTGTCCTAGAATCAAGCGTTTTTGATGATGGGTGGATGAATGAGCAGTTGTTTGTTACCGTTTCACGATAAAACTCTGGAAAGGATTTGGCACACAGACAGTTTATAACCTGGAATAACATATAGGATACTTTTTATTCCGGTAGTACGGGATAGCCGTGGGACAATAACCGAGCTCCACGCGCGCGAAGCAGCGCGCATAAGCTAGTAGGAAATAAACTGGAGGGTATGTACTTATCTACGAACGGACCAGTTTATTTCTCTCGAGTTTTTTGCCAGAAACGTAGAACAAGCATAATACCTACATTCTTAAATAGCTAGTTGAATAGCAGGAATCTTATACGTATCGGGGCGGACTTAAGATTCTGTGTACGTGCTTGAGAAAGAGGCGTGAGTTTATGTATGTTAGTAATGTTTACAGGTTAGTTCTTAAATAATATGAACACTCATTAATAATTATTTCAGTGAGCTTAGTGTCACGAGTTCGTAATAAATGTTGGCCATTTTTACCTTTCGGGTAGCGAAGTTACACTATCGAAGAGACGACGGACGCAAGAGTCGTCACCGACTACACTAGTACAAATGAGGAGTGGCGAAACACTCACCAAAGTGGTACTCGTTCTTAGTGGTGGACATCGTGAAGTAGCAGTGACAGGGTCCGAGAAGAGAGTGGCAGTGGCAGTCAGAGCGCGGGTGGCAGGCGCGCGTGGCACAGCATCACCATCGCGGATTCGCGGGCGCGAGCGGTCGAGCTCAGAGCGAGGTACGCGGTGCGCGTGAGCGCGGCTGTCGATAGCGCGCGAGTCCGCCGGCCTGCGCGGCCCGGCTGCTCGCGCCCGCACCCCCCTTGCCCCTCACCGCGCGCTTACGCAACGAAGACGTCGCGATTCGCCTGACCCCGGCCGGTGCTGCCTCTGCAGCGCCTTGTGTCGTGCTCACCGCTGATCCTCATATTGAGAAATAAACAAACTGCACGGCAAACATCCTGCACCTATTCATTGTGTTGCGGGAAGCGATGGTCCTGGCAGGGGCAACATGAAATATTACAGTGTTGCTGGCACCGACTAAATAACACCAATTAACAACGTTAACAGGCGGCTGGATCAAGAACCTGATTCAGAAGGCATTCCTTCTCCTTGCAGCTCGCTGTGTGAGGAGGTTTCAGTATCTGGAGTCCTACTACCACAATAATTTGGACCCAGCTCTCGACTTCTATGGATCCCTATTTTTAAATGTTGTTTGGATTACATTTTATATTTGAATAAGTACATATTGTGCAGGAGATCATGCTTAATTCATTGTGAGTTTAAATTTCTAAGCTTCTGTAAGCTGTTGACGACCTATTGCAACTGCCTTCCGTCTCCATCGTCAGACCTTCGATGACAGTTATACTCCAGTTAGGTCTAAAGCTCTCATCAAGGTGTATGAAATGAGCCCAAACACGATATATCTGCTGTAATCTGTTGTGGATCATTTTCAACTGCCTTCCGTCTCCATCGTCAGACTTTCAATGACTGTGATACTCTAGCTAGGTCTAAAGTTCTCATCAAGATGCCTGAAATGAGCCCAAAACACGGTATAGCTGCTGTAAACTGTTGAATACCTCTTGTAGATAAAATGCAGATTTCTTTTAAAATTATGTTGAATTGTCATAAGAACTTTATATGTGTGGCAAATTGAAACAGAATGGGGTCACAATTGAAAATTCATTTGGCCGGCCCAGCTTTGAGATATCACTCTCCAATAAAAAATAATCATTCAAATCGGACTTCTCTGTAAAAAGTTATGCCCGGTCATAAAAAAAATACAATATCAATCTATTTATATACGTATATCTATATAAAATATAAAATATATAATATTATGATGTTGGCTTATAATATGAAACGTACAGTATCAATGAAATATTTTAAACTATCATGGTCACTAACATTAGCATTAATACTGGAAACGGGATATTTACCATGTTTACTGATTAAGATTTTAAACTATCATGGTCACCAACATTAGCATTAATACTAGAAACGGGATATTTACCATGTTTACTGATTAAGATTTTAAACTATCATGGTCACCAACATTAGCATTAATACTAGAAACGGGATATTTACCATGTTTACTGATTAAGATTTTAAACTATCATGGTCACCAACATTAGCATTAATACTGGAAACGGGATATTTACCATGTTTACTGATTAAGATTTTAAACTATCATGGTCACCAACATTAGCATTAATACTAGAAACGGGATATTTACCATGTTTACTGATTAAGATTTTAAACTATCATGGTCACCAACATTATTATAACTAGAAGACGGGATATTTACCCCGATATTGTAATATCGGGAACTCAAAGAAAACAATAAACATGGTAAATATCCCGTCTTCTAGTTATAATAATGTTTACTGATTTCTTTGAGTTCCCGATATTTCGTCGCTGCTGCGAGCACCATGATCACGGATAAACTGAAGTTATTGCGGGTGGGTGTCAATAACGGGAACTCAAAGAAATCAGTAAACATGGTAAATATCCCGTTTCTAGTGATAGTGATAGTATCAATGAAAGTTAATAAATTGACGAAATAACGCAAATAAAGCTCTGTAGCTCCTCTTTAACTCTGAATCGAGAGAAGTGGCCAAGAAATGTTCTTCTTAAAGCGATCTATCCTTTGGTATATATCTTAACGCTATTGGACGCTGGGATAATTTTGCTCATTCTCCTTTCATCTCATTCGGTTGTAAAATGTGGGGAGGTATTTTATTGTAACATTTTAAACAGTGCTTAGCACCAGTACTTTAGCTAGCCTGAAACCTGGCTGAACTAATTGGTCCCTGTTTTTAGTATTATAGTTATGTCTGACACCTCTATTACTAAATATGTAGTTGCAGATTTTTTTGACGTCCACGATGTTGTCATAGATGTATTGACAAGGTACTGTCATGATGTTAATATCCTTAAACGGTTCCCTTAGAGAGTCGCGACTACGTTGATTATATATGGCTCTAATGGCTCTTTTCTGCAGAATAAATATAGACTCGACTCCCTTAGTAAAATACCATATGACATAATACTATGAAATTAACTAAAATAGACCTAGCCTCGCGGTATCTACATCAGTAGGTTGATGGATTTTTCTTCAAAAGTAAGGCATAAGTAGTGCTTTCAAATACGGGATTGTTTCATTACCGGTATCAATACCGGTATTGGAAGTCAATACCATATCACGGTATTAATACCAATTATTAATATTAATTTGACGGCGCGGTTGGCGCAGTGGCTGAGCGATTGGCTGCTGCGCTGCGTGTCGCGGGTTCGATTCCCGCACGGAATAAATATTTGTATGGCCTACAGGTAGTTGTTCCGGGTCTGGCTGTTTGTGTATGTGAGCTTAAATGTTTGTAAACGCACCCACGATACAGGAGAAATTCCTAGTGTGGGGCAACGTTTTCTTAAAAAAAAAAAAAAAAAATACCGGTATTGGAAGTCATTACCGTGATCACGGTATAAATACCGGTATTGCACGCAAGTTCAATTAGGACATTTAAAACCATTAAAATACGTGTTTTTATTTTCAAATAATTTTTTATTGTTCTTATTTATTATAAATACCTTTTATATTATAGCTCAATTATATAACAATTTGGTTTTGGTTGATTATTTATTTAGGTAGAACCAGGAATTAGGAACGTAATCAAAACTTTATCTAGTCTTTTTGCAGAAGACTTTGTAAAGTACCTACAATATAAAAAAAAATAAACTTCTTATTATTATCGAAATGTCATCATGTCTCATGTAATCAACATAGGTATCAATATTTTTATATGTAAGTATAGCCTAATTAGCTAGAAATAATTTGGTGTTTATTTTAGAAACATTCTTATAATTTATGACATAATTATGCAATATAAAAAAAAAAAACAATAAAAAAATCTAAATCGAAACAAGTAACAAAATAAATCAAGCGTTAATAGAAATTTCTGACAAACATAGTAAAAAATATGTAAAGTATATAAGTATAAGTAACACAGGAATACATTTTTTTTAAATATTTATTTCTGAATTTCTTGTTCTTTTCTTCTTATCTTCGAAGAGGCAGCAACGACGGTAATCTAATTAAACTAGCAAAAATACGCGCTGGATCACAACTTCACAAGCCAACACAACATCCACAACACAATAACAAAGTCTACGTGTTATCCCGTCGCCTTTGCGAAACTGACTAACAAAAACGACATAAGTACAGCTTAATTTCGGGCATTGTCTCAGGCGTGGCGTGGGAGAGTAACCTAAAAGATAACTGCGGGACGCTTGTGCTAGTAAAAACTAGGGAAAGAATAAAATTACATCTAATGTTTGTGATACCGTGATCGAATTGCGAATTGCGCGCGGAGGCGCTACATCGTCGGGGGGGGGGAACTCAGCGAACATTCCTCTGGCGCGATCTCACAGCGACGCGACGAGAGCGACTGTCGTAACCCCATGCAGGGCACGCCACAATAGTGGCTATAAGTCCCCTCTTTGAGGAGTGGCTAGAGAGGCGCCCGACCCAGGTCCGGACACGATTGTTTCTGGAGGTATGTAATTACCCATATTAGCAAATAAATTATTTTGAATTTGAAACAAATATGGCGGAGCGGGGCACATGATGTTCAAAAAATCAGCGCGCGAGGTGCGTTCCGTCGCATGCCATTTTACAATTTGACTGTTTCACTTAGATAGATTATAATCTACCGAAAAGGAATGCGTTAAATTGGAAACAGTAAGTTACGGTTCAAAATCCTTTAAAAGAATACAATCTCGCGAGATAGATACAACGGTTTTTACAATTTTACGGTGAGATATGCATTTTTTGACATATTTTTAGATCATCGAAGTATCATGTGTGGTATTATTTTACCGAACTATATTTCGCCGATTAACAAAATATCTTTTTGCTATTGGGCCGAACCCTCTTTTGGACAGAACTTTTTTCATTTGCCAAATGATTTATTTGCCGTATTTTCACCACACCGAAAAAACATTTTACGGAATATTATTGGTCACAAATATATGTATAGCCGGTTACTTGGTAGCATTTTCAATATTAAATTAAAATAGTGTCATAAAAAGTCAGTATGTTGTGCTACAAAATTTAGTGACAGAAACGAATCGCTGCAAAACCGACTTCCCCTAGAGTATAATTTAAGCCCACGTAGGCGCGGAGGGGTGGGGCGGCCCGCGAGCTGAGGAACAGGTTAAAATCATCTGCGATAATAAGCTCGCGTGAGGCCACCCAAACCGCGCAGCGCCGGGGCCGTGACAGAAACAATGCTTGCTGTATGTTGCATGCCTGCTTGCATATTGCATGCTTGTTTGCACGCTGCATGCTTGCTTGCATGCTGCATGCTTGCTTGCATGCTGCATGCTTGCTTGCATGCTGCATGCCTGCTTGCATGCTGCTTGTATGCAAACAAGCATGCAGCATGCAAACAAGCATCCTTGTTTGCATACTTCTCACTGGGACCACTTAAAACTACTTTTGTTCATAATCAACTGTTTTATTAGGTGCCATTACATTTAAAAAAAAAACAGCAAAAATTAGAAATGAAATAGTGTGCGCAAACTTTCTAGGCGTTTGGTGAAATGCAAATAAATAATTAAAACAGTGGTACAATGAATGTTCGGAAACATAATACTTAGAACAAATGTTATTTCGGCTAAGTGTAAATTTGGTAAAAAGTTTTTCGACCAAATGAAACGTCGGAGTGAAAAAAAAAATGAATTGTCAACTGATACAGTGGCAGACCTGACTTCGATTAAGTAAAAAAAAACGAAACGAAAACAGTTGATAAGTTTTAGGTGAAATGAAATTCGGTCAAATATTTTTCGAATTTATGATAGGTAACCGTAACGAAGATGTGACGTGCTGAAGAGCATAAAATATAAAAAGGTAATCTTGTTTAAAAATTGATTTATAAAGAGTGCTATATACAATGAAAAGATACCTTTGTCATTTTAATTGGTTTTTGCATCTAGAGGTCCTCGTGTCAGAGAGCAGAGCGGTGGCCCAGTGGTGGAGACCCCGACTTACGAGCAGTAAGTCGTAGGTTCGAACCCAGCTAGGCGCATTACTTTGTGTAAGTTATTTCATCACCACTGCTCTCAAAACGGTGAAGGAAAACATCGTGAGGAAACCGGCATGACCTAGAACCAAAAATTCGAAGACATGTGACATCTACCAACCCGCACTGGGCCCGCGTGGTGGATTATAGCCCATTCCCTCTCATGGAGAGGAGGCTTGTGTCCCAGCAGTGGGAACATTAAAAGGCTGATTATGCTTATGTGTCTAAATAATAACAGGCGCTCGGGTCGATCTTTAGATTAAGCCGCGCTTGCCTAGGTTGGTCCGTGGATGGGACCACCCATGCTGAGTTTCCTTCGCGCCTCGGAAAGCGCATCAAGCCGTTGGTTCTGGCTGTTATTTGTAGATCTTTGGCAGTAGTTACAGGTACTCAGTGACCCGAAAGTCTGACAACCAGTCTTACATAGGGGTATGGTATTACCCAGTACTAACTGGGTTATGGAAGTCAGACAGGCAGTCGCTCCATGTAAAATACTGGTATTCAGCTGCATCCGGTAAGACTGGAAGCCGACCCCAACATTGTTGGGAAAAGGCTAGGCAGATGATGAATTGATTTTTACATTTGCAGATGTCAAAGACTCAAGACAGCGGCACAGACCACATTCGGGATGAGCCACTGCTAGATATAAGTGAAAATGATTGGTGAAAGGAGCTATCTCGACGATAGACTCTCGCCCTTTGTTCCAGTCGCATGCAAGTGGACCAGGCACATCGGGTAAGAACATGCGCATGCGTTGCTGCAATGCATACTTGTGTAGGTAATTTTTTTTTCAAAACACTACGATTGTGTGCAACATTCAATGTATTTCACACTCGTGGATTTTAATATTTATCCACACACGCGCGGAAATAAAAATTTCCACAGGTAACCATACTCATACTAAGTCCAAATGGGTTCAATGACTATAGTCGGCGGTGAATGTTTTTTTTTTTAAATCTCGACAAAGAGATATGCGTCTTTACGGCGTACCCAAATATTTTGTGAGTATTTAAATTGTGTTTATAAATAGAATATCACAGATAAACATAATTCTTTAAAACATATATTTACTTTGAAAACGGTAAGAGAACCTATTTCACAAATAAAAAAAGGAGACGAAATAATTTCAAACCCTCATATAATAGCCGAATCCTTCAATAATTTCTTTATTGACCAGATTTCGGGTATACCAAAACATACGCCAGGTGACACAATTAACATAAATATCAACCCACATTCATTATTTATGACCCCAGTTATTCCTCAAGATGTCACGCGTGTAATAAAAAATTTAAAAAATTAAAAGAGCTTTGGCTATGATGGCATTTTAACTACAGTTCTAAAATTTGTTTCTAATTGTATAGCTGCGCCCCTTGCTCATATCATTAACGTAAGCATATACTCTGGAGTATTTCCAGAAAGTCTAAAAACGGTAATAGTTAAACCACTATATAAAAAAAATGATAAAGACGAAATGGCAAATTATAGACCAATTGCTCTAATTCCCATCTTCTCAAAGATCATAGAAAAAATTATCTATGAATCTTTCTACAATTTTCTAACAAAATACCACATACTATGTGATGAACAAAAAGGATTTAGAAAAAATAAAAACATCAACATGGCTATTTTCAACTTTCTCCATAAAATAATGCCAAAAGTAGACTCTAAAACACCTGTATGCGCAATATATGCCGATATGTCGAGGGCTTTTGACTGTGTGGATCACGATATCCTCCTAACCAAACTTCACGCCTACGGTATTCGTGGCAATGCCCTTAATTTAATAAAAACGTACCTAAAAGGTCGTAAACAATGTACGGACTACGGAGGTATCGAGCCTGTGTTTAAGATCTAGAAAGGAAATAAAATTTATATCGTCTTTTAGAGAAATAAAATATGGTGTCCCGCAGGGCAGTGTCCTCGGACCTTTATTATTTTTATTATATATTAATGACTTACCACTTCATATACTTCATCCTATGATATTATTTGCAGATGATAGCACGTCAATTGTTTCATGTATCGATAAAGAATCATATGTAAATGACATTAACAATACAATTAATAGTTTAATAAAATGGCTTGACAATAATAATCTAGTTCTTAATCTCCAAAAAACTAAAATCATGCACTGCTACCAACGATTATCTGCTGGAGATATGGATATAAACTACAATGGTCAAACTATAGAAAAAGTAAACAGTACAAAATTTTTGGGAATCATAATTGACAGCCAGTTAACTTGGAAGCCGCAAGCAGAAGATATATGAAAACGTTTAAGCACCGCCGCGTTTATGTTGCATAATCTTTCGAAAAAAGTAAATTTACCGACAGTATTAGTGGCTTACCATGGTCTAGTAATTTCCATCTTAAGATTTGGTATAATATTTTGGGGTCACTGTAGTGAACGAGAAAGCATTTTCAAAGCGCAAAAGCGTTGCCTGAGAGCTATATTTAGTCGGTAGACAGTTGCGTACCTATATTTAAGTCTCATAAATTATTAACCTTCCCATGCCTATATATCCTTGAATTAGCAATATTTGTTATAACAAATCGATGTCTATTTGCAACTTTAGTAGAAACTAGAAAACGAAGTACAGCTATGAGATCTCAATACCAGAATCTATTATACACGGGCGCATTTAAAACTAGTTTATTAAAAAGAAATGTTATATGTATGGCTCCTGTAATATTTAATAAAATACCTGACCAAATGAAAAACCTACCGCTGTATAAATTTAAAAAACGTTTCACAGAGTTTCTTGTGGATAAATGTTATTATTCTGTGCAGGATTTCTTAAATGATAATGTTTTGTAATATCTTTAGTTTGTATCACATTTGCATGCTATATTAAGGCAGAATGTACTCGGATCCTATTATATAATTTAACAACTTATTTTTATGTACCTACATTCTAAGCAAATAAAGACCTATTCTATTCTATTTGAACAAATTAATATTTATTTGTGTTCTAAATTCCAAAATATAACAGCCTAATATGAAAAATAGAAAATTCTATTCTATTTTTCATATTAGGCTGTTTAGCTTATTAGGCTGTTTACAGAGTGTCTAATTTTAAATATCTGGGTCACTGGGTCTCAGAAGATCTGTGTGACAGCATTGATCTGGAGCGCACAGACAGCGCCCTGCGCTCCCTGCGCAGGGCGCTGTCTGTGCGCTGTAACATGCTGGCCCGTAGGTTTGCACGGTGTACTGAGCAAGTCAAAGTGACATTATTTAAGGCCTGCTGTCAATTCTTTTACACCTGCAGCCTGTGGACTAAGTACACGCAGCGTGCATACAGTGCTCTGCGTGTACAATATAATAACGCGTTCAGGGTGCTGTTCGGGCTGCCGCGCCACTGCAGCGCTTCAGAAATGTTTGCGGCGAGAGCCGTGGATGGTTTTCATGCCATCAGGCGGAAGCGTTGTGCGTCTCTTATGAGGCGCATGCGTACCAGCTCGAACAGCCTTCTGAGCGTGTTCGTGGGCCGCTGGGACTCGCCGATGTGGCGGCACTGGATGCGACTACACACTGCAGGTTTTTTTTTGTATGTACTAACAATAGCGTTTTAAGGTTTTTTGTGTTACTAACAGTATAATTATGGACTATGTCTGACAATAAATTAAATTATTCTTATTATCATTAGCGGCATCATACCTTTGCTTCTTCTTCAACCTAGCGAAAGCTAAGCGCAGAAAAAAAGCAAATTAAATCATAGTTTTCAAATAATTCCTGACAAAAATACTTTCCGTTCTAATATTTTATTTCTTCGAAAGTGTATTGAAAAACGTCGTTTGATACGCCTGGAGATTTGTTACTGCAGTCCTTGACTCTAAAACAACCTCGCCTGCGGCTCAGTTGTGGGAATTCCACCTCGAATGCAATAACAAAGTTTCCCTACTTATATCAAAATGTACTATTTTTTAAACAGGCTTTTATTTCTTGTTACGTAACACCTTCTTTATTTCTCTTTCCGTCAAAATGCTTTAATTTAAAAAAAAATCGATATAATTTCCTATAAAATGGTATATTTCTTGTCAGAATTAAATTATTTTTAACTTTTTAGTTCTTTTTATTAACAAGTAATAAAAGCTTGTCTTTAAAAAAAAAATTCTATGTTTTTAACTTGTAGTATTTATGATTAGAGATTTATTACGGCGTAGTTCGTAGCACGCAGCGGGTTTTTCCGTAGCCAGTAGTAATTCGTAGTACGTACACATATGTGATGTTTTGAGTTTGTGATGTTTTAAGTCCATTGGAGGGTGATAAGGGTTTTTCAGTACAACAGGGTTCGCCCTGGTACCCTGAGGTGCAACGTTAACGATATGACATGTTTATACACCCTCGTACCATTCAGCCCTCGGCACGTTCTCACCTTGGCATTGGGTCATTTATCTAATCAAATAGAATTCACATTCATAACAAATGAAACGAAGTCATTTTCCCAAATCGAATGGGTTTGCATAGATCCCTCCTTTTCGCATAGTATTATTTTTCCTAATATACTTTGGTACAACTATATTGGTATAATTTGTTTTGCCATAATAATACTTTGCCATATTTTTTTTTGGCATACAGTTTATGTTGGCATAATTATCTTGAAGGCTAATTTGTTTTCGCATAAATTCGACTAGTTTTAGTAAAATCTTATTTTTAACCCTAAATTAAATACAAAAGTTAGTGACAGAAACGAATCGCTGCAAAACTCTCCACGTAGTCTTGTCTGCCGTACTCCTAGAGTGTAATCTAAGCCCACGTAGGCGTGGAGGGGCGAAGCGGCCCGCGAGCTGAGGGGCAGGTGGTGAGCGTGGGACCGCTAGAGCCCTGCAGCGTCGGAACTGTGACAGAAACCATGCCCACTGTTGCATGCTTGCTGCATGCTTGCTTGCATCTACATGCTTGCTTGCATGCTGCATGCTTGCTTGCATGCTGCATGATACCTTCTTGGGTTACCGCATTAATGCCGCAGGCACATATCCTCCCGAAGACCATATTATTATCCGCGCTTTAGTGGATTTCCGTCTCCCTGAGTCCCGGGCATGACTCATTATTACCGCAGTTTTTGCCTGACGCCATTAAGTATTCGGCTCCTCTCATAGACACGGTTGCTACTTCTAACAGTAAGGGTACAAAACCATTTCCATGGACTGCCATACCAGGGCAATGTTTTAGTGACTGCAAGAAAAGTCCAGTTAATGGCCAAGGTCAAGAAATGAACATCTAGCTGTAAGGAAATAAAAACATAAATGTTAAAAAAATTTACCACCCTATCGCATCCAAACTGTGAGGCTCCCTTAGGTCTCTTTACTGTGGTCTGTTTCTCTGTGTCTTTCGTATCCAGCCTGCACATAGGCACATGCTTACAACAGAAGGCTGATGGTAACTAGCAACCTCTCGCGTAATCAGGGGCGACGCACTTGACTGGTTAAAATCGTATCTCGCCGATAGGACAAAGTACGTACAGATACAACACTTAGTTGACGACACGTGTGAATTACAAAACGTGCGCTCGAGTATACTAACCACAAACTGATCTATTCCACAAGGTAGTGTAATAGGATGTATACTTTTCCTTATCTACATCAATGACCTGCCAAAAATATGTGACCATCTATGTGTGTTATTCGCTGATGACATCTCCGTACTCTTTAAAAGTACTACTAACAACCTACAATATCTTCTTCTTTCTTTTCTTTTTTAAAAAACGTTTCTCCACACTAGGAATTGCTCCTGTATCGTGGGTGCGTTTACAAACATTTAAACTCACATACACAAACAGCCAGACCCGGAACAACTACCTGTAGGCCATACAAATATTTGTTCCGTGCGGGATCGAACCCGCGACACGAAGCGCAGCAGTCAATCGCTCAGCCACTGCGCCAACCGTGCCGTCAATATAACTCCCAAATTATCGAAACTTTTAACTTAATAAAACGTTGGCTCCAGAATCACAATCTCGAAGTAAACAACAAAAAAAACTAAAATCATACAATTTAAAACCCTACCAAAAACAAAAAATTAACTTTAAAAATATAACAAACGCTATTCAAATTGAAGAAGTTAAAGAATTCAAATTACTAGGCATTACATTAGATTGTCATTTAAATTGGAAAAAACATGTCCAAAAAACTAAAATGAAACTGTCAGAATGTTCATATTGACTTAGTGTGCTAAAATAGAATACAAAAACTCAGTGTGCCCTCACTGCATACTACGCATATGCCTACGCGTGGCTACGCTACGGTATCATCATGTGGGGACACAGCATAGATGCTAATGACTTATTCAGAGCACAAAAGAAATGCATGCGAATATTATTTCATATAAAACGTAGAGATAGCTGCAAAAAACACTTTATAAAAGCAAAAATATTAACTCTGCCCTCCATTTATATATTAGAAGTAGCCACTTTTGCTAAGAAAAACATAAAACTGTTTAATTTTGATAAAAACGAGCGCCTCAAAACTAAGTTAATACTTCCAGCACCCAGACTACAAATGTACAAAAATAGCCCAGAATATCGGAGCATACAGATAATACAACAAATTACCTGAAAATATGTGGTCCACGAGAACACTATGTGTATTTAAAGCTAGACTAAAGTCATTGCTCTTAGAAAAGTGTTATTATAGTATCCAAGAATTTATGGAAGATAAAATGTTAAAATAGAGTTCAAATATATTTATGTATGTGTTTATTTTAATACAGGTTCTTTTTTATGTAAAAAAGCTATTTGTGATTATTTACAATTTTATTGGATTTTGTGTAATATGATTTTAATTTTTGACGTTCGAAGTTTCGGTATGACATCTTTGAATATTGTAATGGTTTTATTTTGATAAGTTGAGGTCGTTTTATTATTGTGATTTTATTAATTTAAATATTATGTTCTTTATTATTGTGATTTTATTAATTTAAGTATTATGTTGACATTCTATATTATTGTGATTTAATACTTAATTTAATTTGACTTAGTGATGGCATATTTTTCTATTTATTATTAATCAAGTTATGTTTCTTTTCTTTGTTTATTAAAATAATTTTAACTTTTTTTATTAACACATTCAGATAAAATTATAATTGCTTTGTTGAGTAAATGAAATAAAATACTAGACTGGAACTTTCAAACTTATAAGTTTAATTAATATAATGTTTAAATGTGAAAGTTCTTAATGATCTATGTAAGTCATATTAGATAAACAATAATAATAGATACTCTGCAATATTAGTTTTAAGTTTTCTTGCTGCGCCCCAACATGTTCACTAGTTTCAGCTTAGCGTGTAAAATAGGTTGTGTTTTAATTGTGCATTAAAATAAATGAATAATTTAGCAAAAAGCTGACCGGGAAACAGTCTCAGTAGCCTGCTTAGTATAGGGAACTTCTAGCCGTGTACGAGAGAGTTCAAAACTTTCGGCACATACTAGAAATGCAAAATGCAACTATTTTTGCCAAATACAAGCCCTGGTGCCTTTATACAGCGCCGTGACAAGATTCCAGCAACACAACTAAATCAATTAACTTTAATCAGCCAATTCACCATCGACACACATACAATACATAAAGGGAACTGACAATTTAGTCGCAGATGCTATGTCATGGGTGGAATATACAACTCTGTCAAGAAAGTACCGGGAAACGATCAATAGTACACAAAATGTTAGTTATTCATCCAAAGTTATTGTATCGCCTTCAAAGTATGCTCCTTCAGAAACGACACACGTACGCCAACGAATAATCCAATCATCAAAAAATTTTTCCGGAATTGCTCTTTTAAAACACGGATTCAGCTCATCAAGCAACACTTCTGGGGACGATTTCAAAATGAGTACATTTCTTCTGCAGGCAAAATCAAAGTGGTTTGATTCCAGAGGTGAAGTGAAGCCGGAGTCATTAGTCCTGATCAAGGACAAGGCAACGCCACCTCTGCTCTGGTCCCTGGATCCGGCTCGAAGGACCAATGAATAGACTCGGTTGGGACTTTATATTGAAACTAGTGGACTGTATGATTTATAGGTGTAATACCACAATTAACATAATGCAACGTGTGAACACGGTACAAAGAAAATGCCCGGAGTTGCCGACGTCTGTGAGCTCAGTGTCGTGGTAGGGCGGCCAGCGGCGCTCGCGCAGTCAGGTGCGGTACCCCGAGCCCCGCGCCCTCCCCTCGGTTATCCACGCATATGTGAGGCGCCGACAGTTGTACCAATATAACCACAAAAAAAAAACAATAAATTAAATTTGGAACCATAATCAAATCATCCATTCCCGATACTTTTGTGACTGAATGTATCATTTGAGGAGGACTATCACGCCCTTGCTTGAGTCTAAAGAGGGAGACGACGAACTCAAAAAGCTAATTAATTTCTTCTACTTTCATGAATTTAAAAAAAAAAGTCTTGGTTCTTGGAACAAACACTTCCATTCGTTGCAACAGGTCGACAGGTAAACTTCGCCCTTACCAAACCTAACCATTTCGTCAAGCAGCCTTCGATCGACTGCATAATCTCAGTCACCCTGGAGTGAAAGCAAGTTTACGTTTGGTGACTGAGCGATACGCGTGGCTGAATGTTAACATCGACTGCCGGAAATTGGCAAAGTAGAGAAACGCGCTGCTATCCAAGCACCTAGTCGAAATCAATGTTTTACACGACTACGTCTGCTGCAGCTGCCACGGCAGTCTTATTAAACATCACCTTTCCCGCGAGCACCTCTACAAATGTTTTAACAAAATCGCTGTCGAATGTTTTATCTGTGGAGGCTTGTAATTCAATGTATATAACTAACAAAATAAAGGAGATCGGGCAAGCTTCTATAGACTCTGGTCCAAGAAGCTTTGTTGATTCTGGGATACTCAAAACACTTGTTGTGTTTGATGCTTTTCAATTACCAAAGCCCATGGAAATCGCTTAAAAAAAGGGTATAAATAGTACTTTTAATAAATCGAATTATTCATTTTTATTAAAAAAGCAATACAAGGTAGTATAGGTAGTATGAGGCCCTCAACACTTCATCACTGATAAACATAAGCGTAACCTTCACGACCATAATCCTTCAATCAGTTGGTTGCATTAGTTATGAGTTGAAAACTATATGTTTGCTAAGTCCTGGAGGCAAAATCTACACGACTATAATCCTTAGACGGACAAGCAGACATGTTTCATCGTATGCCAAAGTTCACAGTTGGTCGCATTAGCTATTATGAGTTAAAAACGATCTGTTTGCTAACTCCTGGATACAAAATCTTCACGGCTATAATCCTTAGAGGGGTAAGCTGACATGTTTCATCGTATACCGAAGTTGGTCGCATTAGTTATTATGAGTTGAAAACGATCTGCTTGCTAAATCCTGGAGACAAAATGTTCACGACTATAACCCTTAGAGGGGTAAGCAGACACGTTTCATCGTATGCCGAAGTTCACAGTTGGTAGCATTAGTTATTATGAGTTGAAAATAATATGTTTGCTAAGTACTGAAGGCAAAATCTTCACGACTTTAATCCTTAAAGAAGTAAGCAGACATGTTTCATTATATGCTGAAGTTCACAGTTGGTCCCATTAGTTGTCATTTGATGAAAGCGAACCGTTTACCAAATCCTTTACACAGCAAACACCTTAGAGCTGCTTGAGAGTAATCTTACAGGATAGTTGTCCGCACAACCTAAGGGGCCTTGAAATGATTAGACTATTAACTATTGCAATAGAGTCGAGGAAATGCACAGGATGACACTACTTCTTCTTGATGACGGGCCCAGCCCAAAAACCTTATTAAAGACATTATTATGTGCGCAACAGCCTACGGTTTAGTTTACCGGTAACGCATGTACAGTAATAATCACCGACGCTCCTTAAATCTCCTGAATTAGAAGAATTTGTTACCTGTATTATACAATCTATAACTTTTTTCTCCCGGCGGCGATTTGCTTATAATCTTAATAAAGAATAACCCTCTTCTAACGAGCTTTAAAATGATGTATGTCTTAATCACCGACGCTGTTTGTAATTAATGCCATCGTTGATTACATAGTTCATTTTAAATGATCAATAACTTTTTTCTCCATAGAGGAGTTTTTTTGACGCCATAGCAAAAAAATATGGATTTTCTAGAAGCTGATCTTGAGATCAGCTTCTAGAAAATATAGGTCTCGTTTACCGATGCTACTTCGATCGCTTCCGCCCGATCTCCTTTATATTTTTTTTTTTAAATTAGTTTTTATTAAAAAATAAAACCTACTTCGAAAAAACAAAAAAAGTTTAAAATAACTTTAGCTTCAGAAGTCGGTGACAAAAAAACTAAATCAAACACAAAAGTCACCGACTTCAGAAGTTAAGTTGTCGGAAGAAGTCGGTTTTACTTTAGCAAAAAAAAATAAAACCGACTTCTTCAATACAAATAATCTCCCATACAAATATTAGCTATGCATTTATTTTACATTGTTAACAATACATTTCATGGTCATAGGCTTATCCGCAATAAAATGAAACTTAACATACCTAAATGACAAAATGTGGGTGTACTGTACACATCTGTGTACCCCTCAAAGTATTCAGGCGTGATGTTATGTTATGATGTGGTGGAAACAATAAACATCCAAGCGATTGCAGCAATCACGACAGATTTGCTGTCTATTAGTGAAGAGTTCCGTTCCATATCTCCGAAGTCCAGGATTAGATCATTACAATAGTTCTATGGAACCAATTTGGGAGTATACTCTTTTAAACAAAAAAAGAATTTTGCAAATCCGTCAATATATGAAGGAGTTATGCCTGAACATACATAAAAAAATATAAACATCCCAATTGATGACCTCCTCCTTTTTGAAGTCGGTTAAAAAACAATAAAACTTCCGAAAATAAACACTAAAAATAATACGCTGAAAAAAACTATACTATCGGAAGTCGGTGACTTTGTTTCATTGACTGAGGTTTTTGAGATTTTTTTTTAGGTATACTTTTTCGTCGATGCATTTCACACTAACTCTTGTCAAGTTCATCAGTGTTCATTTTACATTGTAACTACTATATTATTAGGACATCATCAACATAGACGAAGAAGCAAAAATACGTAAAAATATTACGTATTTTTGCTTCTTCGTCCACCAGCTTATATTGCGTTTTATTGAAAACTACAGTTAGTCATTTACATCGTAACTCACTTATTATAAATTTAGAAACAACCTATAAAATAAATAAAACAGGAATAAAATCAACATTAAGATAGATATCAAATTGTTGTAATAAGGCGTAGTGGACGTAGTCCCACTACGCGGGGCTCCTATTTCTGTCAGCAGGGTTTAAAGTAACCTAATACGAAGGGGATGGCGGGGTCTTAGTTCGCTTGGTTCACTCGCTCTCAATACCCCGCCATCACCTTCGAACCTAACCTGTCCGGAGTTGGAGTGTCACAAGTCCCGAGCTCGCTTCGCTCGCTCTTGCATCCTAACTTATAGAGGTCAACAGAAAAAAACGATTATGTTAGCAGAACATATGTTTTCGGAAACTTAGTATTTTTTTCGGAAGTATGATATTTTTTTTGGAAATTTATTTCATTATTTGGAAGTAAAGATTATTTTTCGTAGAATTTATTGTAATGTGAATAAACTCATGTTTGATTGTAAAATGTAACATTTCTTGTCGGTTAATTTTTTATTAAGTTTTAGGCAGGTAATTTATTTTAACACTGCTTAGTTAGTATACCAGTTAACCACAGATCGCTGGAAGTTAATTTGTTTTTCAGAAGCTTTATCCTTAACTATAGCTATAACTTTAGCTTCTGAAGTCAGTGACTTTTGTTTGTTTAATTCAGTTTTTTTGTCACCGACTTCTGAAGCTAAAGTTATTTTTCACTTTTCTGTGTTTTTGGAGTCGGTTTTATTTTTTGCAAAAAAAGATTTTTTATTTTTCCATTTTTAGTGTATTTATAGGATATTACAATCCTATACAAATATTTGCTATTCATTTATTTTACATTATTAACGATACATTTCATGGTAATAGGCTTATCAATAGGTACTAATATTATAAAGAGGAAAGTTTTTTTTGTTTGTTTGTTTGTTTGTTTGTACCGAATAGGCTCCGAAACCACTATTACTACTATAATTTATTTTAAAAGAAAATTGAAATCCTTAAGAAAATTGCAATAATGTAACCCAAATTAGCAAAATTTTGCCTATAAAATTCATTATTTGGCGTGCGCTGAGAAAACTATTGATGATACTTAAAAATGATGTACTACATGATTACAGTACTCATTATTACCTACGAAAAAGTCCGCGAGAGTATATATCTAACTATCATAGTTAATTCACAATAGCAGCTTTTGTGTTCGAAAATTTAATGAGATCGCCCCGGTAGGAACTAAAGTTGGTTACATTACAATATAAGATTTTAAACTATCATGGTCACCAACATTATAAAAAAAAGTAAAAAGTTGGTTACATTCGTATCGTAGAATTAATTCTTATTCAAATCGTTTTATTATCAAGGGTATTTATGTAGCAGTAATATACTGAGTGTTCAAGAAGAACTTATCATCAATATGAAAGATACATGCAGCGACATCTATTGAACCAAAATGGTACTAATGAATAAAAAAGTGCTCACAAGATATCTTTTATAAAATATCTTTTTAAAATTGACTGACCGGCTTTGTTAAAAAGTAATGATAGCGTACTTTAGATTAGTCTACATGACACTGCTTTGAAAACTACATAGCCAATACCCAGTAGAGTGTGTGTTCGATCGCTTTCCATGCGCATTGAATACGGAAAGCAATTGCAAGAGGTCCGCAACAATTTACAGCAGCTATATCGCGTTTGGGCACATTTCATGCACCTTGATGAGAACTTTCGACCTAGCTGCAGTATGACTGTCATCAAGTGTCTAAGGATGAAGACTTAAGGCTGTCGAGGGAAGCCCTTATTTGGAAAAACATAAGTAGAATACTTTAGCGATTAATGCAAATATTGAATCTTTACCAATATTATAAAGATGAAGAGTTTGTTTGTTTGATTGCTTGAACGAACTAATTTCAGGAAGTACTGGTTCGAATTGAAAAATTATTTTAGTGTTGGATAGCCCATTTATCGAGGAAGTTGTATAACGTCACGCTACAACCAATAGGAGCGGAGCATCAATAAAAAATATTGCAAAAACTGGGAAATATATTCCTTTTGAGAGCTTCCGTTGCGTGCGCTGTGTAAACGGTTAAAGTTACGCAACAATCATGAGTCCGCGATAGCATATTACTATCTTTTAAGGTTGACTCACACTCTCTCTAACCTTCTCTCTTATGTGGCGCAGACGAAGTTGCGCGGGTCAGTTAGTCCCTAATAAAATAGAAGTTAATATACCTAACTGTCGCAATCTGGGTGTACTGTACGCATCTGCGTACCTCCTCAGAGCATACAGCCGTTACGTTATGTTATGATATTGTGTAAACAATACACATCCAAGCGATTGCAGCAATCACGACAGATTTGCTGTCTATTAGTGAAGAGTTCCATTGCATAACTCCGAAGATCAGATTCACCAAATTTAAACGTAGTCACCGCGGAATAATATTCTTACAAATTAAAAAAAAAACATCGAAATCGGTTCACAATTGTCGAATATAAAATTTGGAGATTTGTCCTCGATTTCCCTGGGATTCTATCATCAGATTCTGATTTGGTGACAATGGGACTACCGCGGGAGTATAGGCTTTCGAAAAAAAAAGAATTATGAAAATCGGTGTACAATTGGCGGAGAAATCGGTGAACATAGGTACATTAAAAAAAATACATACCGTCGAACATAGAAACTCCTCCTTTTTTTTAAGTCGGTTTTAAAAATTGTCAAAGGAGTTTTGGTGAAACATTATTGAACCGTTAACAATACATGCCATGGTAATAGGCTTATTTCTAACAAATGGAACTTAACGTACCTAACTGTTGTAATGGGGGTGTACTGTAGACTGTGCACATCTCAGAGCATTCAGGCGTGATGTTATGTCCTGATTTTGTGTAAACAATGAATATCAAAGGGATTGCAGCCATCGCGACAGATTTGCTGTCTATTATTGAAGAGTTCCAGTGTTAATCTCCGAAGACCAGCGTCAGATCTTCACCAAATAAAAAATGGGACCACCGCGGTATAATATTCTTCCAAACAAAAAAAGAATCATCAAAATCGGTTCACAATTGGCGAAGATATCGCTGAACATACACACAAAAAAAATAAAAAATCATTCACTGAAGTTTTGAAGTCGGTTAAAAAGACATCAATAACATTAATCGAAATAGGTCAATATTTTATGTATTATTCAGTGTCAGTTTATTATAAAAAAATTAAATACTTGCATTGGGCCGTACTCGCTCGAAGTGAAGCGATGCGGCCTAGGGTGGAGCATGCTTGAAACCGATTCACTCAGACTTTGAAGAGAACTAGATTATTATGATTGGGAAAAAGACAAGCCGACAGTGAATCCCACAGACTGGCGATTCGCACAATAAATGTGGGAGCGCAGCGCTTTGTTATCCGGTTAATTTTTAGAACAACGTTTCACGTTAAACCAACGGCCGTGTGCCCCGACACAGGCTCACCCGCTGTCGGCGCCGTTCGTAGATCTTTGACAGGCGATATGTGTGGTCAGAAGCCCGAAAGTGTTAAAGAAGCGTTCCATCGCCACCTACCCATTAACTGGATTGTGGATGTCAGATAGCTCGGCGCTTCATGTATAACGTCATTATACTGCTGAGTGCTGCTGCCTCCGGACACACTGCAAGCCGAACCCTACGTGGAAGATAATTATGAAACGAGAGCAGTGCATCTACAAAGTAGTGACAGAGACAAGTGGTGCCATCTAGGGAACAACAATTGCAACATACTGGCTGATCAAGCTGCTAGTACAGCGCATAGCACATAGATGCCAGTTATGAAAAAGTGAGTACCACTTTATTATTAAACTAGTTTTTGCTCGCAGTTGCGGTCCCGTTATTATTTTGAATATAGCTTATGACACTTGGAGATAATGTAGCTTCCTGTTAGTGCGATATTTTTTGGAATCGGATTAGTAGTTCCGAACGATATCCCCAATTAATATTGCCTCGTTATAATATTAAGTATAGTTTCACGCACACCTTTCGAGCGTCATTTAACTATTAAAATAACAAAAAAGAACTATTAAATAAATAAAATCTTCTATAATCTTATTTTATTATTTTTTATGTTCATTACTCCAGTGCTTTCCTCAGTATTGCAAGTTTAGAAAATATTTTCACTAGGCATGGGTCAGTTTTTAAGTTAATGTAATTTAACTGTTAATCATTAATGGTCAACGGGTTAAAAAAGCTGCTAAATAAATAACAAGTTTTAAAACTTCAATCGTTAGCGGTAATCGTCAATTTAATATGTCAACGTTTTTAATCAATGACAATTTTGTTGCAGATTAGATTTGATAAGAATTTAGATTACTTTTTTTTTTAACTGGAACTGGACTTTTCCTTCGTACTTTTTCCAGGCTTTTTATACTTTACCCAGCCAGTTAGGGCTGGCGAAAGATCCAGGCGTACTTAAAAGATCATCACACACGCACAAGCCGATGCGTCGACGCGACAGTGTTCGGTAACATCCGAAAGTAACGAATATTTCCGAAGGAGACTAAATTCTCAGAAATTAATAAATTAATGCATTGAGTGCGTTGACGTAAATTGACAGTTAATATTTTCAACCTGTTTTTTCATTAATGAATAACAGTTAATACATTGACGAATGAAAAGTCGTTAAAAAAACCGTTTATTGATTCAACGCCCACCTCTAATTTTCACATCTAACGGTATAAGAGATGATAATTGGATTATTTTTTTTTTAAACGTCGTATATTTTTTAACCGCCTTTTAAAAAGGAGGAGGTTTTTGTTTCTGTTGTATTTTTTGAAGTCGATTGCAAAAAAGTCACTGAAACAAAGAAAAGTCACCGAATTCCGGAAGTAAAGTTATTTTGAACACATTAGTGGTTTTTTTTAAAGTTGGTAATTTTTTTTGGACAGAGGGATCCGCTATCACCTACGATCTTCATATCTGTTCTACAACACATAATGCAAGACTTAAACTGGGAACAAAAAGGGATTAATATAAACGGAAAATACCTCAGCAACCTTCGATTCGCGGATGACATAGTTCTCTTCTCAAAATCGTCTAGCCAATTGAAAGAAATGATAGCAGAATTATGCGAGGCTAGCAACAATATAGGATTACAACTTAACACAGCCCAAACAAAAGTAATGACTAACGCTGTTCAAAACCCTATACTAATTAATGAAACACATAGACTAGAGTATGTGGACAGCTACATATATTTAGGAAAACGCATTTCTTTCAGTAATTCGAGAAACAAAGATGAGATTGATAGGAGAATCAACTCGACATGGAATAAGTTCTGGAGTTTAAAGGAAATACTAAAGTCAAAATTACCCTTAAAATTAAAAAAGAAAGTCATGGACTCGTGCCTGCTACCCTGCCTATCTTACGGGTCTCAAACCTGGATTTACAACAATTATACACGAGACAAAATACAAAAAACCCAACGCGCGATGGAAAGAAGCATTCTGAATATAAGACTGAAAGATAAGCAAAAATCAAAAAACATACGCAAGAAAACTAATATAATAGATGCTTTTCAACATACAAAACGCTTAAAGTGGAAGTGGGCTGGACACGTAGCGAGAATGACAGATGGAAGATGGACACAATTGGTTACTCAATGGCAAGGCCTAAGCGGCAAGAGGGCCAGAGGCCGCCCGAGAGAACGTTGGGCAGATGAAATAAAACAAATTGCCGGAAAGGACTGGATAAAGCAAGCGAACGAAAGAAACTCATGGAAAAAGTTGGAGGAGGCCTATACCCAAACGGGGCTTTAACTAATAAAAAAAATAGTGTTTACCTACCAATAGAATATTTTGTAAAACTAAATTGAAATTTCAAATGTAAGGTTTATTGAAATGCTAAATTAATTGTTTTGTGAGAAATGTAATTGTTAAGGCAAATAAAGGCTAAATAAAATAATAAAAATAATAATATTTTTTTTTTTGAAAAAATGTTTTTTATTTCAGCCTTTTTAGTTGTGGTATGATGGTTATGTCACACAAATTCTTGTCGAGTATTCATTTTCCATTGTTACTCATTCTATATGGCTAATGAAGCTAAACTTTTCATTCGAAGTTGAATTTGGACCAATTGGATTTTTTTTTCGAAATCAACTGTTAAAAAAGGAAAAATACCAAAATATTCGAAGGCAAGGCAAGAAAAGTTAAGAAATGGTTTATTTATTGGTTTTGAAATGTTTTCAATTTCCGAGAATAGAGAAAATTCGTGTTGGCAGCCCAACTGGTCGTGCAATATTATGAGATAATGACAGGCAGGCTGGCGGGCTGGCGGGCTGGCGCGCGGGCAGCGGGACGCGGCGCGGTGACGGCGAGCCGCGAGCAGTATCTATCAGTCAGTAGTCAGTACGGCCCGCATTCTCGCGGAGTTAGCATGGCGAGTGCGATTGAGGCGGCGGCGGCGGCATCGGCCGAGGGCGAGCACGTGAGCGTGCGGCGCGCCTCGCGCCACGACATGCAGCACGTGCACGACATGATCCAGGTGAGCAGTGATGCGCACGCCGCACTCCACTGCGGTGCGGTGCGGCGTGCTACTTGCTCTGACTATGACAAACACCTGTCAAAAGTCCTACGCACCTTGTGTTTACTTTATTTATGTCAACGTGGTGTTGCCAACATAATAAAATGCAATATCATGTCAGTCACTGCGTAAAATTGTCATTTTTTTAAATAATTTGAAAGGTATATGAATTCGTGTATGCTATTGGTTTTTTTGAGGTATAAAAAATGTTTTACGCCTCAAAACGATATTTATTCACTTCATCACTGCATACCTTCACTACATACCTTCACGGCATACCATCACTGCATCATCATCACTATCATCACTATCACTACATAATATAAACTAAAGTCCCCCGCCGGGCAGAGGGTCTATATGTTCGGGGTAAACTCAGGAACAGATAGAACAGATTGTTTACGGTTTTCTCCAATAGAAAGAAGAATTAGCTGAGAAGGTACACTATAATTGAAAAACATTTTGCGGTAGAAAGCTCCTTGAATGACGATATTTGGAATTAAAACGGAAAAAATGCTCCTTTCGCGGCGTGCGGTGCTTGATTAGTACGAGTACTAGTTACACGAAATAATATGTTGTAACGTATGAGGGAATTATTCCCTCATACATTACAACATATGCCTGTCTTTTAAGGTTGACTAACAATAACTATTTTGATGATTTTAAAATTTGGTAAACATAATGCTTTATTTGATGGAGATTTTCGATTTAGGATAAAAGTGACGACGCCTTGAAACATGCGTTTATTTCATCCCTTATACAAAAAGTGGAAACCATGTTTATTACTTTTGGAAATACTACAACATTAAAAAAAAACAATTTGTTACGCATATCATGTCTGAAACGGTAAACAATTGAAGAATACTGACATAATTCAATGCTTTTGTTGCTTTGGTTATTGACCTTATTTTGTGTGTTGTATTTTGTCCAATTTCTTTATTTAGGCATGCTGCGCTAGAGCGCTCGTTGACATGTAGTGATTTGATTTTTTTATTTTTGAAAGTGAATTTCCACATCTAGCAACCGTACGTCAAGCATGGTAGGAGACTTCGATTTCTTAACTTTCGTTTTATTTTTATTTTATTTTTTTTATTCAAACGGATCAACAGACAGCTGTAGTATAAAAAATTTAAATAAGAGATGCACAAAACTTATAGAAAATATTGCAGCCCACGACACTGTTCATAGATTAACTATGGAATACGTAACAGTGAAAATAAACGCCCGGTTACAAATACAAAATACAAAAAAGTTCCTTAAGTATAAGACTTTTAAACTTATAGGGAGAACTTGCAAAATATCAATATGTTCAAAAATTTGTATTGTAGGAATCGACCTTTCTGCGAACAGGCGAATGCAAGCTAGAGTTGGAATTGCAAGTACCCACTGAAAATAATCTGCCGGCGCGCTCCTTGCGCTTGTGGACCGTCCTAGGAACCGCAGAACATAACATTTGGATAGTTCAGTATGGTCAAATGTATTTCGAGCAATCACACTTAAATTATAAAGATGAAAGTTTGTATGTGTGCATGTGAGTATGTGTGTATGTTTGTTACTCCTTCACACTCAAACGGCTTAACAGATTTAAATAACAGTTGGAATCAGGATACCTTATATTCTAGCTTCACACTAATCCACACTTCCATACTATAAATACATACATATTGTAAATGCTAAAGTAACTCTGTTTGTTTGTCTGTTTGCTACCTTTTCACGACTAAACGGTTGATCGGATCGTAATAGAATTTGGCAAGCAGGTGTATTTCAACCTGGAGAAGGACATAGGCTGTATATTATCACGCTAACAACTTAGGGGGGTTAGCAATATTGCATTATGTCTATATTCCTCAACTGACAACTGTCATGATATGCATTAGAGTTATAGAACAGCTATTTAAGACCATTTGTCACCGAAGTAAGTAGGGTGTCAGCGACTGCCCTGTGAACAGTGGTTCGTAAGTTCTAGCCTCAGCTAAGATATTTCTCATTTTGTATTTATTAAAAAAAAAAATGCTGTAACATTTCAAAAATAATAACCATGGTTCGCAAGTTCGATCCCCAGCCGGTTTTCACTTTTTGTAAACAGGTATGTTTGTTGAATTTTTTCAAAGCCTTAATAGTTTTATACATACTTTTAGCTTTTTTAAATATTTAAACGATGTTTCTTTGTAATCGGTGCTCTCTATCAAAAGATATTTGAATTTAAAGTGTTCAATAAGAACTTATCATCATTATGTAAGAAACACGCAACGACATCTATTGAACCAAAAAGGTAATAATGAATAAAACTGTGCCCAAAAGATGATTTTTAAATCGACTGACCGGCTTTTTAAAAAAGTTATAGCAAACGGTACTCCAGATTAGTCTACATGACGCTGCTTCGAAAATCCACATAGCCTACAGAGTGTGTGATCGCTTTCCATGCTTTATATTTTAGCAGTTTAACTTCGAGCTCGGTAGATGGCGTTGCTTTTTTTTTTAAAAAAAACTTTGCCCCACACTAGGAATTTCTCCTGTATCGTGGGTGCGTTTACAAACATTTAAATTCACATACACAAACAGCCAGACCCGTATTTGTTCCGTGCGGGAATCGAACCCGCGGCACGAAGCGCAGCAGTCAATCGCTCAGCCACTGCGACAACCGTGCCGTCAATAACCGTGTTCTTTTGACTACATTTTCTGAATCGCGATGTTAAAATTTTTCGTGAAAGAATGACCCTCACCCGTATCATTGCATGATTCTTCTTTTAATGAAAAGCGTATATCACAAAGTTGGTCCCATTTAAAATAAAAAAATCGTGTTTGGGCTCATGTCATGCACCTTGATGAGAATTTTAGACCTAGCTGGAGTATGACTGTCATCGACGGTCTAACGATGGAGACGGAAGGCAGTTGCAAAAGGTCCTCAAGAGTTAACAGCAACTATATCGAGTTTGGGCTCATTTCATGCACGTCAATGAGATGGCGCTGCCGTAACGCAAAGATCGCCTCCGCGTAAAAAAAAAAAAAAAATAGTTATAAGATTACTTTTGTGAATTTAAAATGTAAAATGTTATTATCTAGTAGCAGTGCCCCAGTACCAGTGTAGTCAACAATTACTTTTAACTATTTACCACAGTTTCCAATTAAAACAGTTGAGTGTTAAGTGAAAGTAAATAAAGTGCAATAAAACGAACTTTTGATTTTCTTACTACAACCACGAGCTCAATTTTACTCTAATAGTAACTCACGTGGCTTGTTTTGTAATTGCTCTACATGGCAAAGCTGTGGTTGTGAGTTCGAACCCATGATAAACAAGTTCTTTTTGTGAGATTGAAATTTGTTTCTTAACAACACCTTTATAAGAACTGTGGCTGAATTGGCCGTACTTTCGAACCACGCACTCGTCACCACTTTTTTTCTTTTTTTTTTGTTATTTTATTATTTCCTATCAAAAAATCATAACAAAAATGGAAACTCGAAGTTCAACAAAAATGGCACTCAAAAAGCTAAAAACTAAGTCAATAGAATCCTTAAACGTTTGGTTTAAGGATTCTATTGACTTAGTTTTTAGCTTTCACATTTACTAGTTCAGAAATATTCGCCAGAAGTCTACCGGATTTATCAACAGAAAACAACTCGTACATCTCCGAACTACAAGAAGAAATCAATATTTTGAAATAGCAACTTAAATTTGCTGATACCAAAATTGAAAAACTAACTATTGAAACTATTTCATTCAAGAAAGAAAGGGATGAACAGCAGTCACAAATTCTTAATTTAAAGAAAATATGCTCAGCAATTAGTGGATGGGTATATGAGTAGAGGAAGACCATAGAAACGATGGATGGACTGTGTAAAGAATGATATGGCAAGAAAGGAGATGTCTGGCGAGATGACGAGTAATAGAGAAGTATGGAAGAAGAAGACATGCTGCGCCGACCCCAAATGAATTGGGATAAGGGCAAGAGAATGATGATGCTCAGCAATTAGCAATACAACCATAACAGGTATTAAAGAAAACCAAATCTGTCAACCTAGACCACTATTTACTCAAAATTTTAGGTCAGAAACAATTCATCAACAAATAGAACAAGATGATATAACCCCTTCGACAACAATTCTCATAGACGACCTGGATATACCGGGTGGACAAAACTACCAGAGTCCTACAAAACTAACTATTTCCTTGGAGGATACAAGTATGTATAAAGAATCTTTCAAACATCTTCAGCTGCATTCAACTGCAACATCTACACAAGTTGTCTCAAGTAAAAGGCGTTTATTGATCTTTGGTGGTCAACCTTGCATTGGTTTAGCAAGTCACCTAATTAATTCAAGAAATACAAGCTCTGAAGACTATGAAATCTCAGCACAAATTAAACCATTTGCCACATCTGACGAAATAATAAAAGGCTGTGAAAACTTGAAATTAGATAAATACGACAAAATCGTTTTAGGTATAGGTGAAAATGACACTAATCCTATGAAGATCGTAATTGAATTATCAGCGCTACTAAAGAAATTTGAGTATACTACTGTTATGATTCTAAATGTATGTGAAAACAAGTACTTAAGTTCCAAAATGTTAAATGATACGATTAAGCATAATTGTAATAATTTTTCAAATTGCTATTTCATGAATATATTCTACACGTACCATAGCCGAATTGTCTATACATGTAAAAAGCACAACCTTTATATAGACTCGTTAGATTATAGCAAGGAATATACTACAAACCAAAGGATAACTCACAAAACTTCGAGGGAAAACCATAAAATAATACCATACAAAGTCCAATAACCGGTTATAAGACAAAAAACAATCTTTGACTTCTTTCCAAAAGTACAATATACTACTCCATCCCAAATGCAACCCACAGCTTCCTCTGTCAATAAAACTGTACTAACGTTTTTTCGAGAATAACAGCAGTAACAATCAGATTACCTTACTACATCAAAATATAGCAGGACTGCTATCTAAATTAGATATATTAAAAATAGCTTTATCAGAATTTAGAACTAAACAAAGCAACATAGACATAATCTGTATCTGCGAAACATTCCTGAAATGTGGTGAAGAACCTAACGTACATATTAATGGCTATAAGCTGGCGTGTTCTTACTCCAGAGTCAAGCAGAAGAGAGGCGGAGTTTGTATAATGTGTAAGGACTACTTAACTTGTAATAAAATAACCTGGCTTAAAGACATTGCTTCTAAACTTACTTTTGAGTGTTGTGGTGTTGAATTTCCACAGTATAAATCCATTCTAATATTTATAGAATACCAAATTCTAACCCTCGTATATTTTTAGAAAAATTAGAGCTCATATTAAACAAAACCCGTTCTAAAACTAAAAAGAAAATTGTGATAGTGGGCGATTTTAACATTAACATCCTTAAACACTCTACAGGTACGTGAAGACTATCTTAGATTACTGCAAAATTACAAATTTAAAATGCATATAAATGAACCGACAAGAGGAGAATCATGCTTAAACCAAATAATCAGCAATGACCCCACTGCCGTAGGCAAAGTTATACCCTCAGGCTTATCAGACCACGACACATGTCAAACACTATCCCTCACCGTAAACAAAAAAATAACCCCTATACTGCAATGGTATGTTCTAAAACGAGACTATTCGCACTACATACTTAAATTCATTGAATGCATGAATAATCTCTCTTGGGCCTAGGCAGGCTAGTCAGGTTGATCATATATCAACCTGACCTAAACAAGGCCTTTCAAATATTTCATGATACCCTCACTCTGTTCTTCAATCTATGTTTTCCAGTAAAAAAAATCAAAGTTAACAAGAAAATAAAGAATCAGCCTTGGATAACCAAAGGCCTCAGATTGGCTTTCAATTCTAAAAGAAAGCTCAGGTATCTATACAATTGTAAATCTACACGTCAGTCTTATAAAACCAAGTATCTCACTTATAACAAAATATTAAAAAAAAAATAAACTTGGCACAGAAAATCAACAATGATCGATTATTAATGGGATCTAAGAATATCTGTCGGGATTCCTGGAAAATAATTAAAAGTCAAGAAAGCAATCAATTTAATACGCAACAAATAAACAAAATAAATTTAAACAATAAAACCATAACAGATCCTGAACTTATATCAAATACCTTTAATAATTATTTTATTGGGCTGACAAAAAGTCAACCGCGTCATAATAAAAAAAAATATAGAACCTTTATCTAGAACAGTAGAACCTAACAAGGCTAGCATATTCTTAACTCCAGTAACAACATAAGAAATCTACCAAATTATACCGTCTTTAAAAAACACAAAATCGGTAGGTTATGATAACTTACCCACTTAAATTCTAAAACAAACTGCACACTTAATATCACCAATACAATGTCATCTCATAAATCTATCTTTATCACAAGGTACTTTTCCAGACAAACTAAAAACTTCAGTTGTAAAACCGATTTATAAAAAAGGGGATAAAACAGAACCTAACAACTATAGACCGATTGCCCTCATACCTACACTAGCCAAAATGATTGAAAAAGTTATGTTTAAACGGTTAACATCTTTCCTTAATAAATTCAAAATACTCAAATCCCAACAACATGGTTTTCAGAAAGGAAAATCTACTACACAAACTAATAAAAAAGGTGTCAGAAAATGTTGATAAAGGTACTAACACCTGCGCAGTGTTCTTCGACATAAGCAAAGCGTTCGATTTTGTTAATCATGATATTTTGCTCCAAAAAGCCTATGCATACAGTATTCGCGGTATAGCACATAAATTGTTACAAAGTTACCTCACAAATAGGCAACAATATGTAGAAATCAACAATGTTAATTACGAGAATATAGAATTAGCTTATAAATCGAAACTTGCATATAACAGAGTCGGAGTCCCTCAAGGTAGTTTATTAGGCCCACTTCTATTCCTACTCTACATAAACGATTTGCCTAACGTGACAAATCATCACTGTACCCTTTTTGCAGATGATACGTCGTTAGTCATTCCACAAAAACCTAATACTACATTTGATGACTATCATAAAAAAAAATTAAAGAAGCTGTTCAAAGCATTATCACAGCTTTACAAGCCTATCATGGTTATGTAGCCTCCAACCTACGATATGGTATTCTATTATGGGGTGGCTCATTAGAATTTAATAGAGTATTCCTGGCTCAAAAATAGTGCATTCGCGCACTCTGTAACGTTGATTCTTTAACTTTATGCAAACCATTGTTCCAAAAGCTAAATCTACTAACAAGATTCAAATATATATATGGACGGTGCGTCCATATATATATTTGAATCTTGTATTTTCATCAAAACACATCAGTACCTATACAAATCTTTTGGTGACTATTGTAATTTTAATACCCGGTATCCTAATAGCTTTCCCTTGCCAAACATAAAATTGATCTTTATAGAAGAAACTGTTACCCCATGTCTATTAAGTTATTTAACAAATTACCTAGTGAACTGAAAGACCTACCCATTACCATATTCTGAAAAAATTGTACGCCTGGTTAGTCAATAAATGTTTTTACACGACCCAGGAATACCTTTGTTATAAGAATAGATAATTGTTTTAAAACCTCACTATGTTCCTATTCTAGTGCAATAATACCTAGTTAAGTTATTACACAATGAAAATTAAAAACAGTACCTATATGTAAAGTTATGTCACCCATTCCGTTTTATTGTTATTATATTATAAGCTTTTATTTTATTTTTCGTATACCAGAAATGGTTATTCTGAGGATCCTTAATATTATATTGTGTAATGTAACATTTATTTACCATCTATGTAGACCCATATTATGCGAATAAATTATTTGATTTGATTTTGATTTGATAAGAACTTCAGACCTAGCTGTGGTGTATAACTGTCATCGAAGGTCTGACGATAGAGACGGAAGCCAGTCGCAAAAGGTCCTCAAGAGTTTACAGCATCTATATCGTGTTTGGGCTCATTTCATGCATCTTGATGAGAACTTTATATCTAGCTGTACTATGACTGTCATCGATGGTTTAACGATGGAGACGCAAGGCAGTTGCAAGAAGTCCTCAATAGTTTACAGCAACTATATCGCACACCAGCAACGAGAGTGTCACAACACAAAATCACGATTTTCTTTTTTTTAACTAATATTTCTATTATTTTTTTTCCGAGAGAGCATATCGGAGAACTTTAGATATATTTAAGAAGACTATTTAATGCTCTATTATATTTTTATGGAAATTAAAATCTTAAGATATTTTTTCAATTTCATATTATTTTTTTACTTTTAAATTCCTCTAATGTGACACTTTTTTCGACAAAATTGTCAAAGATTTCATGAAATGAAACACTTTTATTAGTTTATAATATTTATTGTTTTTTTTTTAAATTTAATAAGGTAATATTAAATATCTTTATATTAGACACAAATAAGGTATCAAATACAGAAACAGAGAGGTTTACTTACTCTACCCTGAATAATATTTGTTAAATGTTCAGGTTGGTAACAATTTAATTTCTCGAAAATATTTGCATTAATCACTAAAATATTCTTATTGCGTTTTTCCAAATAAACTTCATCTTCAGACACGATCGATGACAGCCATAGCCCACCTAGGTCTACTGTTCTCACCAAGGTGCATGAAATGAGCCCAAACACGATGTAGCTGCTGTAAACTTTTAACGACCTCTTGCAACTGCCTTCTGTCTCCATCACCAAATAAAATTCAGATCTCTAATATTTATTGTGTTGTATTGTCATCAGAACATCATAAAGCTAGTTCAATCATGAGCTCCGCTCTTCTTGAATTACTTCATTTTGGACTAATAAAGTAAAAATAAGCAGTTGTAACAGTTGTAATGCGTTAAGATAAATTATAAACGGTTCTCTATTGTGTCACCTAAATTTTTTATCCATAATTTAAAGTGCTATAACTTTTTTTGTCCTAATCATCATTATTGTCCGAATGATAACTTACCCGAACTTAATATCACATAATATCACATGCCATAAAATTGAAATTCCTAAATCCGTTTGTCATAAATATTACAATCAATAATATACAAAAGACATAAAACCGTTTTCAATAAAAGTTATAAGTTCTAAATTCAAATTACATAATATTTATTTATAACAATAATATTCTTAGAACAAATTTGTATAACAAAGCTTTTGCAATGAACTTCTCTCAGGCGTTACGTAGATACGAGCGGGCAATATTTTTTCTTCTACCGATTTGTTTTGAGATAGTTCACTTGTTATGTAGTTCTGTTTAGTAGCAGGATAAATACGTTTTTATTTTATAATATACTCGTATCAAAAATAAATTATTGAAAATGCAGCAATGTGAACTTTTAAAGACTAACAAGGACTAACAATATATTATACATGTTCACAATCAACTGTTTTATTGAGTACATGTGGTTTTTGTAATGAAGCAAGCATGCAGCATGCAAGCAAGCACGCAGCATGCAGCATGCAAGCAAGCATGCAACATGCAGCAGGCATGGTTTCTGTCACGGCTCCGGTGCTGCGGGGCTCCGGCGGTCCCACGCGAGTTTATCGTCGCAGATGAGTTTAACGCTCACCACCGCAGCCTCGGCTTGCTGGCCGGCTAAACCGCGGCAGCGAGTGTTACAACCACCTGCTCCTCAACTCGCGGTCCGCCTCGCCCCTCCGCGCCTACGCGGTTTTAAATTACACTCTAGGGGTAGAGCAGACAAGACAGCGTGGAGTCGGATTCACAGCGATTCGTTTCTGTCACTGAAACCTAATTTTTAGCAAATGTTTTAGGACTAAAAAACTTATTATAAATGAACATTCGGAATAATACACATTATTTAACACAATACTTAGAACATATGACTTTAGGTCATGTAAAATTAGGAGATCCAATTATTATACTCGTAGTACTCGATATTATGACAGAATACTTTTAGAACTAAAGATAATTATGTTAAACAAAATTTCGGGATTTTGAACATTAGAATCAGAATCAGAATCAGAATTTATTTATTTCTCTAGTTTTAATATTACATATCACTTAAAAATCTCATTTTACAATTGCGTGTTTCATTTTGTTCGTAAAGTAAGGAGCTTTTGAAGCCTATCCTGGTCGTTTCCTCCATTACTAGTGGTTATATAATTTAACGTGAGGATAACGATAAAGTAGTGGGGATTAGCCCCAGCGGCGAGCCGCTTATTAATTTATTGAGTAACTCTACAGTCAGAGCCTATGCTGACGGAAGGGGGCCAGTCGTTTGAATTTTTAGTTTTGAACATTATGGTTACTGAAGTTTATAGCAAACGTGTTATGGATAATGATTTTCGGACAAACAATTTTAGGAGAAGAAAGGGAGTACCATAATAAACACTATTTATAGCAGAATTAGAGAAACAATATTAAATAATATCCAATTAAATACTGGTCTTATTCGGTAGTACAGTCATATCGAAAGTGAAGTGTTATAACATGTGTTATAACACTTCGACTCATATAATAACTCTGTATCAACCAACGCTAAAGCAACAACAGTGTCATTTCACATGATGTGACAGTCTTTTTGTCGAAATCAAAGCAAATATATGAAAATTACTTACCGCAATAGGGTCGTTAGTTCGTTACACAAGTTATGACAGTAATACACACACTAGATACATGTTCGTTTTGTATCAACTGTGATGTGACACTATTTACGCTACAAAAGGCAGGAAAGTGGCTCGGCCCAATGACCAAATGAGCCCAATAACAATATTATTGTTATTCCTTTTAAAAAGTTCTAAAAAGAGTCCGTGACAGCTCATATGTCTGTCTTTTAAGGTTGACTCACTATAACCTTTTTATGGTAATCAATTTTTTTCCAAAATAATGCATTGTTTCCGAAGGTGTGTTTGTAAACATGATATTTACTTTATCCAAAAAATCAAAATCAAATATTTGTGATTAATAACGTATGTAACGTTCTTAATCACAAATATTTAATTTAAAAACAAAATTGCCCTTACAGCATTTGATTTCAATGAATATCTTAGGAAATATCACAGTTTTAAAATAACTCCGCAGCAAAATAATGATCGGGTACCGCGCGCATTTTCATAATGTGGAATGATGTTTGTGACGTGGTCCTTTTGAATTGTATTATAGGTGCCTACGACCCTCTCTCTCTAACTCTCTCTGTCTCTTATGTAACGCAGACGAAGTAGCGCAGGTTAGCTAGTTTTTCAATACGAGCATTCATTCTTTTTGAGACGCCGAACAGTGAACACGTCTACAGTAGCAGTGTAGTAAAGCGGTGTATTTTAGATTGTAAGGCTAGCAAGTAAGTACAAGACTTATTATTTTGGTGATATTGAATTGTTATTTTTCAAGTAATGTTGAAGAGGAAATGAATATGTTTGAGTTGAAATACTGTGTTTAGTTTTCTGTTGCAAAGTCCTTCATTTCTGAGCTGTAGCTTACAGAAATTTGCCGGAGCGTGACCTGAAACCTCATAAAACAGCTAATGGCCCAATACTGATGGTAAACCACCGAAGAGTGCGCTTTAACTTTGCACGTGAGCACTTGCAATTGGTCATACCTCCAATGGCAATGGAGCAAAGTTTTCTTTTCTGGCGAGAGTAAGATCAAGCTGTATGGTAACGACGACGGAAGAAAGAAGGTGTATCTAGCGTTTTTCACAGTACTGAATTGAAGAAAGAGTCAATTACGGTGGCGGTTCATAGACGGTTTGGGGAGGCATAAGCGCTGATGGAAAAACCGAACTTGTTTTTGTATCTGGACCTAGATTACCGTCTTTAATTGGGTCACGTTACATCGAAGAGAGTCAGGAGCCTCATGTCGTACGCACATTCAATTGGCCCGCATACAAGTTCTGACCTTTCTAATACTTGTTTCGGAATTCCACAAGGCAGTATTCTAGGCCCTACATTATTTTTGATCTATATTAATGACCTTTGCTGCCTGCCACTCCAAAATGGTGTTATTATGTCTTATGCAGATGATACTGCTTTGTTGTTTGCAGCTAAAACTAGAGCTGAGGCCTATGAACATGCTCAGAATGGCTTCAACATTGTGTCTAATTGGCTCCAGAATAATCTACTTACATTAAATGCTGAAAAAACAAAATACATTTTATTTACAATGAGAAATACTAACACACCGCTTACTAATCTAAACATTTACGCGCATAACTGTAGCACGTTCGCTGACACTGTATGTTCTTGCCCTACTTTAGATAAAGCTGACCACTTGAAATATCTAGGTGTCACTATTGACTCCAATCTAAATTTCCGTAAACATATCGAGTTACTGTGTACTAGAGTGCGAAAATTAATATATGTTTTTAAGAATTTACGTAATGTAGCTAACTATAATTTGATAAAACAGATTTATTTAGCGTTGTGTCAATCTATTCTAACATATTGTATAATATCCTGGGGTGGGGCGGGAAATTCAATTCTTCTCCCTCTAGAACGTGCTCAAAGAGCAGTTCTAAAAGTTGCTACCTTCCGTCCTTTTAGATTCCCTACACACCAGCTCTATAAAACATGTAATGTACTTACAGTACGGCAATTATTTATTCTTCACATAATACTGCACCAGCACTCTACACTTCCCTATCACCCAGTTCCTTCCGATAGGAGAAGGAAGGACCTAGTTTGCACAAAACCTCAAACTAGACATGCGTTTGCAAATCGTTTTTATGTGTTTTTAGGACCTTTTCTTTACAATAGACTCAACAAGATACTAAACTTCTACAGTTTAAGTTATAAAAAATGTAGTTTGGTAATGTCAGATTATTTAGCGGTACTTAATTACACAGACACAGAAAAACTTCTAGAAGTTGTGGTTTGATTATGTTATCGTATCTATTTGTACAAATTTACTTAAGCTAGTTTTAGGGTTTTTCTTTTATACCAACTTGATGCATAGTTATAATTGTTAATAGATTAATTTAATTTTATAATTTTATTGTCCTTATTGAATTGTGCTAGGTAAAGTGATGGCCTGAAACACAGGTTTAAATAAACCTAGTTCGGGCAGGTCGCTGACATCTAAATTGAACTATTGAATACTTGCGACTGTAAAATATATTTTAGTTATAGATTACTTATAAGTACTTATAATTAGTATGAGAAATAA
The DNA here is from genome assembly GCA_910589295.1 of Noctua janthe. Lineage (NCBI taxonomy): Eukaryota > Metazoa > Arthropoda > Insecta > Lepidoptera > Noctuidae > Noctua > Noctua janthe. Next base: position 193,294 of record OU342556.1, on the reverse strand, counting down.
TACTACTGCGCTTAAATGTACACTTTTTGTAATACTTTTTAAATAAATTATTCTTATTCTTATTCTTATTCTTACATTTTATTGGCGAAGAGTTTTATGCAGGACAATGCCGGGGCTCGTACCGCAAGTATTGTAAATGAATAGCTGAGCGAAGTCGGTATTACGGTTGTGGGCTGGCCAGCAAGAAGCCCGGATATTAATCTCATCGAACACCTATGGGAGGAGTTGAAGAGACAAGTCAGAGCGAGAAATCCTGCTCCGCAGACGCTTGGCCAGCTTAAAACAGCTATACAAGAAGAGTGGCATAACATCCCACAACACAATTTGGTGACTCTTATCCGTTCCATGAGGAACCGCATGGAGCAGTAATTAGAGCCTGAGGAGGAAATACGAGATACTGATTAAACTTTTTAAAATATTTTTTTTGTTTTACGTCTTTCTTTTTGACATTTTAAAAATTCTTCTTAAATGGTAAAAACATACCTGTTGAACAAAACACGATAGCTAAAGAAATTTAAATTTTAACATTAATATTCGTTAAACGATACCTTATTAAAATTTTTACCTTAAAACAATTGATAAAATTCATACAAAACCAAATTTCAGAGGTGTTTCGTTTTTTTTATGAGAAGTGTAGGTATGTATGTGTGTAAAAAGTCGTAATGTGCTCGACGGGACCGGCCGGGTGGCCGTGTCGTTCGCAGGTGGCATACTAAGCTCGCGTGTCGTTGCAGGAGCTGGCGGAGTACGAGGGCGTGCCGCGCGGCCCGCAGCTCTCCGTGCAGGGTAAGCATTGGCCACTGGACTCACTGCACGCACACAACGTGCATTCATCACTCCCGCATTTCTGCCGCCACTCTGTACCTAAAAACACGAAAAACATGAAACGCTCTGTCTATAGCGACAACACAGTCATTGGTTGTGTACTTATCTTTACGAACACCAACTTAGATTCGTTTCAGAATCTACATGATTCTGATTCTCAAGTTCGGGACCTACTGAAATAGTTATCTAATCAGCCGCTGTCACATGTTGCGCCACAGCCAAACAGAAGGTCAGGTATCTACTGATATTTTATCTACTCACACTCTAATAAAGCAATATAGATGTTTGTTGCCTTTTTCATTATTCCAGGCTGACTTGCGAGAAAGCAGCATTTATTCCATACTTCCCACGATTCTATAATAGTAAAAAGGGTTGTACACTGTTTTATAGAATTTCGTTTCATATAAAAAATTCTCATATTATTATTTCATAGAATACTCAATACGCAGAATTGTTACTTCGAAAAAATTTAAATTGTAGATTTTTGTTACAAATAAAATTTAATGTTTCGATATTCATATCATAGAATAACAAATCAAATATTCTTTATATATGTTAATAAATTTTATATTGACTAAACTTATATTGATTAGTCAATATAAAACTTATTACCAAGAAAAACATTTTATCGAGTGACAGTTTCTAAAAGTTTCAATTCATACCATTAACAAAATGCATACCATCTATAAAAACAACACCGCGTTTACAAAAACAATGCGTGTAATCTTGTTATTCTCATTAATAGTGACTTAATATACACGTACGGGTGTCCCGTCCATGTATGGGTTTTTTTTTTTTCGAGTTACGCCTGTGCAAGAGGTATCAAAAGTTGCGTTTTGACACATAGATTACGATTATTATAAAATTTTATTAGATATCTGTCATCTTGAGGCCTCTACCGGTCCTTGAAGTTTTTAAAATTTGTCATTTTTAGGGATTCTTAGCATAAACTATAAATCAAACAAAAATAACATTTAAATGGTTTTTATTAAATTTAAGGATACAACAATGAGTCAAAGCAAGGTATAAAATAGTTGAAAGACAAATAACCAATGGTCTCTTTAAAAACGGATCTGGTTTTTGTGCCCAAAATTAGGGATTTCCGCGCGAGATTTTAATCTGTTCCTAATGAAACCATCCCGAGATGTAGCGTCCATGACGCTTAGAGAAGCCTCCGTCACTAATTTCACACATCTTTCCACTGACTGTGTGTGACAGGGAAAGTCAACAATGTCGAGGCTGTGTTCTTTAGCCTTAATTATAAGTTCATCGTTGGAGATGTGTCGCAAAATTGGTGGAGCTGATATCTCACACTCTTGCCAAAATATTATATCAGTGTAATCTTGCGCACAGAAGTTAAGCTTTGGTGCTTTAAATACCCTGCGAGAGTTGCTCTTTTCTGCTTCTCTGGCCTTTAATATTTTGCGAGATGCAAGCTCTCGAATATGGTCTCTATTGTCGAATAACATGGCAGTCAGCAAGTTTTCTGGGTGCGCAAAAAAAGCGTTTCTTTCGATCACTGAATTTACAATAGATCTCTATCAGGCAAAAATCGAGAGTACATAACCATTTGAAAAATATGCTTGGCTCCATCTTTAAATGATGAGTTTTGCTTGATGAGGAACCAAACAGGAGCGTACACTTTGACTACGTAGTTCACAAGTATCTGCAAATTATCTGACGGCGAAACAGTACTTACGTAAAGTCTGAGTAAGCGATTGGCAGTAGTGAGCCATCTCGAATGCGCCATTTTTCCAGGTTGGCGGCTAGCTAGCTCAGGGGAACATGAACCAGCCATCACAGCATGACACATTTCGTAGAGATACTTTTGATCCGTGCTTAGTTCCTTCACAATATCATCAGCTAATTCGAGCAAATTGGCAGTCACTGCACAAAAAGATGCTAGAGGTTTACTTTCACAAACAGCTAGCTGTTTTCCAATAGGTCCTGAATATTCCTTTGGGCCAGATGCGCTACCATCCAGAGACATGAACAAATGGCGAAGCGGTAATTCATTCGCGTGAAGCATACAAACACACCATTGTAACGGTTTCTTTAAATAGTTTTCAAGGTATTGAATGACACCTCCCTTCCAACCTGTATTCGTAGGAGTACCATCGCACCCCACACAGATCACCTCTTCCAAGTTCAGCCCTTGATTTTCGAACAAAGATATGATAGAAGTGACAATCCCTTTGGCAGTGCCACGACTTGGCGTTGTATGTCCCAAATAAATAGATCCCGGCTCTGTGAGAACTGAAATGTGCTCTTGCAAGACTTCTCTGCGGTGGTATCGATTGCCTATTTTATCGTTTATGATTGTTTTGTCCTTTCGTCCATCAAAGTAGATACTTTTTGCTACAATTGCATCAATATCTTTGCTGGCCTTGGTCCGTGCTTTTGAAACAGCTCTATGAATTTTATTCTTATCAATAACAAGACTTAGATCTCCGGAAGATACCAATCCTACGTCAGCTAAGACCGCTGAAGCGACCGCAGCCGCAGATCGCGTTGATAGTCCATACCGATCACATACCTTAGCTACTGTTGGCAGCGCCAGAGTGTTCCGATTCAATGAAATAAATGGAGTCTTATTCACAAGCACGTCACTATTCGGAGAAAGCTCTGTTGCAGGCAACTCGCGCACCGGAACAGGATTAGTTTCTTGTGATGTTCTTGGAAAACATGCGTGCTCTAACTCTATCTGCTTCAAATTTTCTTGTCTCTGATTTTCTTGTCTCTTAAAAGTCTTGCCGTTTCTTTTGTGTCTATACCGCTTATTGCCATTTTTCTATCACTTCTTTGGTCCAGTAAAAAGTCTCTTTCAGAAATAGGAACTTTCTTAGGTTTTATGCAGGAACAAATGTCAAACGAAGTGCACTTACAAGCAGCAATATCGAAGAGTTTGTTTGACGATTCCAAAAAGCCCTTCACTTTGCTTTCGTAGCTATCATCTCTTTTATTTTTGGGATATCTTATCAATGACAGGTATTTTTCGAAATATGATTTCAGCAATTGGGTCCCATCGTTACCAACGTACGAATTATCGTACGTTGGTAACGATGGGAATCGAAGCTTTGGCCCAAATTGTATCAAGTTTTCCAGAAACGATTGAAAAAACTTCTGTGTTAGAAGGATCTTTCCCATTCTTCTGTAATTTTAGTTCATTTTTAGTAAACAAAATGAATTTGATAACGTCACTTATCACTGGTAACTGGCGATCGTCAAGTTCTTTATATGATCCCAAAATAGCACAAGTAGTCTCACTTCGTCTTGAACCCATTATTGTATGTAACAAAAACACGTATTTTATCACAAGTAAGTGCACAGCGACACCTTACAGCAATAAAACCGCAATAGAAATGAGACGAACTGCCTCCCGTTACAAGTAGAAAATTTAAGAAAACGAGTCAAAACATGAATTTTGCGAGTTTGATCCAAACCAATTCCTTACTGGAAACATCCTGTCGGTGCCTACAAATCATAACTTAGGCTTCCACTATCAGAGAATAAAAAAATAAAATGGGAATAATGTACATAAAATAGAATAGACAACTTTGACTGGAGGGTTATTTAAGTGTTTTTTTTAAATAAAAATGCCGGTAGAACCCATAAGATATGTTTTTATATTTTTTTAATTATTTTTACGGTAATCTACAACTAATAACGCAACTTTTGAGAGGTCTTGAGAATAGGTAAATAAAAAAAAACAAAATCGGGACACCCTAATATACAGGGTGTTAGTGTAAACACACCGTTATCCTTCAAACGTACGTACAGTACGTACTGTGTTTATTTTGCGGTTCATAATATTGTTGGAGTGCCCTAATTTTATTACTGCGACCAACTTTGACGTAGCACTCGCCGGCCGCTGCCGCGGCAGCACTCGCTTTGCTCGCTTGGCTCGTGCATAGTTTGTCACAGTTTTAACCTAACCGAACCTCAAGGTAACTATCAAAATGTAATAAGTTGTAGTCGACGGGTGCCCCGCGGCAGGGTTTAAAGTAACCTAACTGTCCTGTCCAGAGTCGGTGTGCCCCAAGTCCTGAGCTCGCTTCGCTCGCTCTTGAATCCTAAGTTTTCCTTGCCACAATGCCTTGTTTATGTTGATGTGGTGAATAGTGTTTACAAAACAACATAAAAATAAGGGTACGAGAGACGCAAACGACTGTGTGTATATTTATTTATGAAATTATGGATAACATAACGTCTACTTTCACATTTTCGTTGAAATAAAATACCATGAAAAAATACACGGAACAAACAATATTCGCAAAAAAATAACTACAGTTTGATAAGTTTGTTAAATAAAAAAATGAAATTATAAAATTCATTGAATTGTTTTTCTGTGAAATATGTTTCATCCAAGTAAATAGTCTTTAAAACAATAATATTGGAAATAAAAATACAAGAACCAAATAATAAATGCAACATTTTCGGCGAAACGAAATTCTATGAGATTTCTGTCTGCGAAACAACATAGCATAATGTTTCTTTTTACTGGTGTCTCCCTAGTAAAAAGAAACAGTGTGCTATTCTAGAACACATAACTCCTGCGGGGCTAGCCTCCGCAGGCGTTCTGTGTCAGGTGCCTTACTTGTACTGGTGAGTGGAGAATGTAACTTGTCGGTGATGTTGCAGACTTGGTCGAGGACGGGTTCGAGACGAGCCCGGCGTGGTTCTTCGTGCTAGTGGCGGAGTGCGGCGGTGCCATAGTGGGGCACGCGCTGTGCAGCCGCGCCTACTCGTCGTGGACGCGTCGCGCCTTCTACGTGGAGGACCTGTACGTGAGGCCAGCAGCGCGCCGCCGCGGCGTCGCCCTGTGCCTGCTGCGGGAGCTCTGCCAGGTGCGTACCCGCGCCCAGCCAGCTACTGCTGTACTGCGGAGGTATTAATGTTCGCCGCGTGTTGCAGATGGCGATGGTGGAAGGCGTGCACCGCGTGGACTGGCACGTGTTGGAGGATAACGCGCCCGCACTCAGCTTTTACTCGCGGCTGGGCGCGCGCGACCTGCATGTCACCGAGGGCCGCGCCGCCATGCGGCTCGACCGCTCGCACATCGAGCGCCTCGCGCACGAACAACCCTGAGTCTACCAGTCCGCCACATTCAAACAAGAGATGTTCGAAAACTTCAAGTTTTATAACCAGCTTGACTATTTTTGTCGGCAAGTCATCAGCGTGGAAATATACTAAGTGATGAAATGACCTAACTTATTCAATTATTATATATTTTGCACTTTATCGAACCATGTTGTTTACTTCCAAATTTACTCACGTGACAAATGCCTCTTCCCTCACGCCCTCTGGTGGGAACTTGCCCGGCCGTCGCTAGGCGGTACATCATGTGAGCCGCTGAACAACTCATCTTGCCAAGGAGTTCCCACGATATCGTGTATATCACATAGTGGTTACATTCGTTTTCGTAAAAACGGCTCAAGACTGTAGCTTCCTTTTTTTTTCGAATGGGTAATCATCAAATGACCCCTCCCGCTCTGGGAGCGAAGGGAGTGTCAGACTTGTACTGACTAACACCTATCCATGTTTCTTCTTAGCCCTCTGTGTTCCAGTGCCGTGGTATCAGTTTCGAACAGTCCCGCAGCCCCGGCAAGCATCGGCCCTTGCGCGGCGCAAGGGTGCCCCAGGTGCGCGTGGAACATGAACGCACCGTCGACACGGCCTGTCGTCATAAGACGGACGGACGGCGAGTTAGCCCATTAATCACCGTCCACGTTCCCATCGTCACGTACAAGCTACATTAGGTTGTAAAATAACCCGGTACGCTCGCGATGGCAAGTGCTCGACGAAAAGTATCGTGAATGCTGCTGGCGTGCCGTGCTATGCACCTTGCGCTCCTGTAGCAAGACAGGCCATGATATCCCAGACTGTCGACTGTTCCACCGCAGTGACACGGATGCGGAGCAACACAAAGTGCGGCTAAGCGTAGACTTGAAGCGAAACCTTTTAGAGATCATCATTTCATCAACAAAGGCAAAGAAGAAAAATACATGTTGAGCCTATTCATAAACTAATCAAGCAAAGCTAATCAAATTTATATGGGCCGACCGCGCGGGCTTCCTCTACCAAATGAAAAAATCGATGTACAATCGGCCGAGCTAAATAGTTTATATCGCACACATAGGTAACTGTCATCGGTGTCTGTCTGTACTGTAACTGTAATATGTATGATAGTCTATAAGGTATGTTATGGGTCTTTGTTACCTGAAATAAATGATATATTATTATTATTTACTATTATTATTGTACGAGCCAGTAATGTTCATACAGCCGCTCATTATCACTGTGTGCGTATACGTATACCACCCTGCACGGGTAAATATAAAATAAACGGGTTTAGAATAAGGCCCAACATTTTATACAAATGTAACAAGGTTACCATAGCTGATTGGTGTAAGCGCTTGCGTCAGTTAGTGATATAATCTCGACGACGTGAGTTCGATCCCAGCTGAGGAGTTATTTTTGCTGTTTTTTACTTTTTGTTCTTTATTAAATTAATTTTGTGACCAATAAAATCACTCAAGCTAAAAGTAAAAAAGTAATTAAATAAAACCAATAAAATAATTTGATTTTTTATTAGATAAACATTGGTATTGAAAATGAAAATGATCCGTCGCGTTTCTTCCAATATGTTCCTTCCTTCCATTGGTTGTTTTAAGGTTCAATTTGGTGGGGGCTGTATGTTAGCAAAAAAACTTGTGTAACTGATACAATGATTTAATACGAACTGGTTTTAAACATGCATAGGCTATAGCTATCCATCTAGACGTTCGAATGAGTAAAACACTGTTGTTTACCAGTTTTTTTGACAAAGACAAAGTTTTTGTTAGTAAGGATGGACATAAAAGATGGTATATAAATTGAATCAAAGTAAAATTAGAGGTGAAGTGAATCAACATGTTAGACAGTAAGAAATTATGACAACTTCTAACCGCATAACAATAACATCACTTCACTATACTTTCAAAACTTTACGAGCTGTGGTTTTAAAAAAATTGATAAGAGGAAGAGATTATTAACATTTATACCTAATTATTGCTAATCAAATATGAACATTATGTGTATAAAAATAAGATTCATATTCGTCTACTAATTAAAATAAAATCCACTAATAATGAGTCGGCAAACCTTCGTTTTCTATTACTTCTTGTAACCTTCTGCTCATGAAAGTATATAAAAAATCACCTACATATATATATGTGATTTTTCACAGTTTGTAAGCACATTTTTATGCGGGTGGACATGAAGGGATCAGCCTTGTGCCTTGGGACGATCTCGTGGTGTCGAGCCGATGAGTATGCCTTTGGTTTTGGCGTAAGATGTTCTACGTCTCCAAAATCCGCATATCGGCGGACCCATAACTGCACGGTACTCTTCTGTGAATAAAAACCGTATTTATAATACTTAGAACAATAGCTTATATTATAATAAATAAATACTATATTTATATAGTATATATACACTATGTTTACATTTATACTTATATATAGCTAATTAATATTACTTATAATAATACAATACATAAATACAAGATATAGATATACACTGACATTAGCAAACATTATAATCTATATTTATTTACGTTATACAAAGGTTTTTCTTTAATCTGTCTAAGGGCTAAATCAAGCTAATTTTAGACCAAGCTAATTTTATCATAATCATCATACGACTACAAACTTACAACTATTCTTATTCTTATTCTTATGATAATATATTATTATAACTATGGTAGATATTGCACTTAACTTACATTAATTATTTATTCCTAATAAACAATGAAAGGGGAGAGGAGTTAGTTAAAGTGGAGTAGGTATAATATGTATCAACGTAATATCTAACTGTTATGTTACTCACCGATATCATTAAGCGCCTTGCAATTTCACTTCTTCTTAGCGTATCGATGACAATTCAAATTGAGTCAGTCCAAAATTTGGCGACGAGTTTGGCACTTTCAGTAGCGTCCTGTGATGCACTTCACAGGAGCAAACAACAGGACAGGCAGGATACGATATAAAGTGTCCGATCGTTTGTGGGGCAGCACCACATTTACACTCACAATTTTCAATAATATAGATACGTTTTGCTCATCCAAAACAACGATTTTCACTTTTTTGAACATTGATAAATGTTGCATAGTTGGATATATAGAAATAAATCCGAACACATGACAAAGAGTAGTAATCAATAAACTCAGTAATGCAAATACTCGTAGATTGACAACTAAGAACGCTCATTTTTAATAAATAAAGGTGTTTGAAAACAATATTTTTAAATTGTCGGTAGTTATTTTCTAAACAGTCAAAATAAAATGGCCTGAGAGTTCCATGTCTGTCTCAAACGTTGGAAACTTCATTACACAACCATGATCATCATTACAAAAAGAAAAAGAATATATGATTTTTGCATGCGTGGTTTGAACTTATGGCTATTAGTTCAGTGACCAAAGACGATAGCCATTGTGCCATGATTGCTATATTAACATTATGCAAAATATTATATCTCCTTCAGCATCGTGTGAATGATGACTATATATTGGTATATTATGGTAATTGATGTGCCACACGCAAACCAATAAAAACCGAGCTCGCCCGTTTTATTTTGTGTTTGTGTGCATAACTATGACTTCACCCACACATATAAGCTGTAAACTATTTAGCTTGGTCGATTGTACATGCGTGAAAAAAACCGGCCAAGTGCGAGTCGGACTCGCGCTTAGAGGGTTCTGTAACACTAATCAGTATAATAGTAATATTATACGCTCATTTATATGCCAATTTACACTCATCAGCAAAACTAAATTTGTTTCAAACACTGTTTTAAGGTTTCACGGGTTTATAATCTCCCTCCACTGACTTAGTAGCGAACGGTACCTAGTGTTTTTGTTGGCTCCACAAAAAGAATTGTAAATAGTGTTTTTATTCAAGTATAATATCTTACGATTATTGTTTCAAAGTGAACAAAAGCACGCAAAAATAATCAGTGCACATTATTTGCATATCAAAAACCAAAACAAATCTACAAAAGTGACAATTTATTTGTGAGTGACTGTTATCTACCCTCTAATAAAACTTTGTCTTTAATCTTCTTTTGACAAATTACCGTGTACTCTGCATACTATACGATAAATTCGACAAACCAACTACTGAAGTAGTGCGTGTACGAGCGACTCCGACTGTAGCAAAACGAGTCTCGAGTTCGATCCCGCTCGACGGCATTTACTTTTAGGATTTTAAAATTACATGTCTTATCGCTATGGCGGTTCAACGTTCGCCGAAACGTTCCACTTTACCATAACATTATGGATGAGTCTGCAATCAATAAAATTGAGAACGATGATGCCTTGGAAAGCGTTACAAAGAGGTATAAGGTAACTTCAATCAGTAATGTGACCAAACTAATCCACCAGATGATGGCATAAAATCTATGTTCACTGTCTCAAATTTGAATCATTGACTGTTTCTGTGATTACTTTAACACATCAAAACGAAGAAATGCACAAATTAGTTCAATTTATGTCAGGCAAATATAACGAATTATTGTCTAAAATCAATTGTCTGGTTTAAGAAAACACTGATTACAAACCCACATTAAAGCCTTGGAAGATAAATTAGAACACTTTGAGAATAATATCCGTTCTACTACCGTGGAGATAAGATATATCCTAAAGCAAAGTAATTAACACAAAAAGGATTTGACCAATATTATCAAAGATTTTGCAAGCCTATTTGTTTTAATATTTAATTTAATTACTTCTGGGCATACTCTCATCAAACACGAATACTTACTAATTATTACTTTATCTCTACGAATATATATAATAACACCATTTATAATTACTGGAACCGATTCACACTTATCTATTGTATACAGCACGATGTATCTTTTGGTCATCTCATATCCCTAAAGTTATCTATACAGACAATCTGTTTCAAAATTCGATAACATTGGTATTGCATCTATACACTCGATTCCTGGTGAAGGTTGCAGGGATCCGCTGGATGCGAGTCGCACGGGACCGGTCAATGTGGCCACACTTGGGGGTTGCCTATGTCCAGCAGTGGACGTCTTATGGCTGAAATAATGATGATGATGATGATTATGATGATGATGATGATGACTCGATTCCTTAGTAGTGGCCAATTCTACAACATTAAATCCATTGTTGCAGAATATATTAAATCCATTGTACCTGTACCAAATAACTCTCTAAAAATTCTAACTCAAAACATGAGGAGCATAATTAATGTAATGGCATAATTAATGTAGTGGGATTTTGACTGAGTGCTGGCTTAAATCTATCCAATTCGTCCCTGAGCTGGAAGGCTATACTTGTACCTCTACGACTGCTAATAAAACACAAAATGAAGGTGTTGTCATCTATCATAAAAACGGTTATAAAGCTTTAGTAGACGAACCACACATGATTGATGCTAATTGTCTTATATGACAATTGAGCTCAGATTTATGCCTTATCGGTATCTACTGCCCTCCAGGTCAGCGTAACACAAGTTTCTTCTGTAATTCATTGGTTGTAATGCTTAAAAAGTTATCCAACCACAAAAACATAATCATTTCTGGAGACATTAATATTGACATAACTCCTAACAGGCTAACACTAATGATAAGCGCTCCTTTGAATACCTGAACATCTTGGCTAGTCACTGTGTACTTCCCGCTAAGATATTGAGACTTTTAAATAGAGGTTGACAGCTGTCGGTACTTTGTAAACCATACATAGCTCTGATGCATCTTTTTTGGGCTTTGAAGACAGTCCTTATTTACTGAATTGCTCCAATATATTATGCCAAATCTTAGTGTGGATACCACATAGCCATGGTAAGCCATTAAAAGAGATTCTAGGCTAACAATTTTAGCTAGTTTATAGAGGGCATATGCAAATTTATTGACTTTTTTACAGATATCTTCTGTTTGAGGTTTCCAGGTCAAGTTATTATCTAAAACAACACCAAGAAATCTAGTCATAGTTACCGACTCTATTTTAGTGCCCAAGTAGTTAATGTCAAGGTTTATATTAGGAATCCTTTGATAAAAGTGCATTATTTTAGTTTTTTCTAGATTTATTATTATTTAGCCAAGTAATTATTTTATTCAATGTCAAATTTATCTCTACTTCGTATGTATTAGGATCGTCACATTTTACTACTACCGTGCTGTCGTCAGCAAATAATACCATCGGATGCTTTATTTCTCTAGGCAGATCATTTATATAAGTTAAGAATAGTGGAGGTCCCAACACACTACCTTGTAGGACTCCGTACTTAATAATCCTACTACTAGATCTGTATCTTCTTTCGAAACCAGTGCGATTATTTCTAAAATATACGTTTTATTTTTAAAATCTGCTTTCTGTTGTGTAAGTAAGATTCAATAAGATTCAGAATGTTGCGTCTTATAATATATTTCTTTAATTTATTTAATAGTATTTTATAATCTACGTAGTCAAAAGCCTTTGTAAGGTCCATATATATAGCACATACGGCATTTCTTTCGTCTACATTTGAAAAGATAGGGCGTATCAGATCATGGATAGCCATGTTAATTGTCCTGTTCTTGCGAAATCCTTTCTGTTCATCGAGTAGAATGTTTGATTTCTCTAAGTAATTATAAAGTGCTTTATATATGACTTTTTCAAATATTTTTGCAAATATGGGTATCAAAGCAATAGGTCTGTAATTTTTCATTAGACATTTGTCTTGCTTTTTATACACGAATACTTTTAGGTCGTTCTGGAACCGAAACACAGTAACTCCAGTCGAGTAATAGTTACTATTGGCATATTCTTTTTTTTTTTATGACGTCTAATATAGAAGTTAGAAATTTATCACATTTTTTCTGTCATTCGAGTTAAATCTTAGTAGGGCTCCCACTATTTCATTCATAAACGCAATAACGTACGCGGTCCGCTCGATGATGACATAGCGCGGCTCAGCTGTGCGTAAATTCGTCCGACGTCCATTGACCCGCTCAACTGCGAGTCAGTTGAGCGGGTCAATGGACGTCGGACGAATTTATTAACCGACTGCAAGTAGTATTTCATTTCAGGTCCGATTTAGGTTGGTGTAGGTTCATTTACCTACATCATGTCTCGTTCGTATCAGAAGCACGGCACGGTTTTTACCACTATCACATCTCTTTGTTAACGAGAGAAATTAATTGGCATTTAATTCACCACTCTCGCATCACGAAATCACTACTACTCGTACCTATTGAACTAGACTCCGACACGACGACAGTACGCTTGGGAATTAGGCCTTAAATCAAGTGTCGACCAATCAACCTACCTACCTGATTCATAAAATAATACTGCCTAAAACATTTTTTTTGCGGCAATGCTGGCGGCTGTTACAAACGCAGACAATTCGCACAGAAAAATGAATCGTTTCGTCTGTCGAATAGAGTTCATTATTAGTTGGATGTATTATTAGGTATTGGAGGTATTCGGTTGGAATTAAGACCTTATTTTAATAAAGTGAACCGTGTAATTCGGTTGTGCATCTTTGTAACAGTCAGGTCGGACACGAGACAATAGGTTTCTCAGAATAATTTTAGTAAACTACGTATTTTACTTAGGTACCTAGTTTGGGTAAAATTTCTAATTTTCATGGTTTACGGTTAAGAAATAAAGTCTAAATTCGCTTTTCGTATTTTTATTTGTGTACCAATTTATCTATCGCGTAGGTACCTATTTGCGGGACCGATCCTTTGGTTAGAACGGTATACATAACATCATGCCTGTTATCCCCGAAGGGTTTGGCAGAGGTGTACCTAATGGTACACCCACATTTTTCGCCGGTTATGTTTAAGTCCCATGTAATAAGGGGCGAGCTTATTGCCATCAACCGGGCACAAATTCATACTAATTCCGCATTCATGACCATTGTGTTGTTTGTTGTGTTTGATCTAAATTGCGTTTATGTTTACGTACTTAACAGTTAAATAACTCTAATTTTTCCTTCATACTTTTTACGGGCTTAGGACCGTCGCGTCAGTAATACATTTTACGTCTAAGTCGGTACCTACCTACTAACTTTGTAAGTACTCTTTTATTATCAAGAAAAGGTATTGCAGGCGCAGGCGTATTTAAAAAATTGGAGCTATCTACAAACATAATCAACTTATAACTAACTAAGGCTAAACACTTTTTAAATAATTTACACTTCCCTGTATCGAAGCAACTGCTCAAAATGGAGTCCACTTTGCTCGATACACAAACGGGCACGTTTAATCACATTGTCTTTTAATTTTCCTAATGTGTATCTGTCACTTTTCACTATCGCACTTCTTAACTCATCTCGAGTAGTATGCTCCTCGAAATAAACTAGTATTTTAATTTCGGACCACAAATAAAAATCCAGTGGTGTTAAGTCAGGGCTCCTTGCGGGCCAAGCCACAGGGCCACGACGACCTATCCACTGCTCACCAAACTCACTGTTAAGGTACGCACGCACTGCGGGATGGTGGAGGTAAAGGGAACTTGAGGGTCGGTGATTCCACGTGCGCGCAGTGAGTTCAGGTGTTCCGGCTGAGCATAAAGTCGTCTAGCCTCTTCCAGGTTATTGTGCGCCATCCCATAAAAATCCACCATTGCCCAATACTCCACATTGGAGTACGCGTATTGCCGACTCATTTTTAACATGTTATTAGGTTGCGCGTGAGTGACCGAACACGAACCGCGCGACGGCTAGACTGTGTAACAAGCGTGGGGTGGGGGCGTGGCTTACGGATCAATGAATGGATTTTTTCAATGGGTACCGTTCGCATGTGTTGCCGATCGTGAATACGTTTTACACACACATATGCATTTACCGCAAGGAAGCGTTACTTCGAGTTCTCATTATTTCACAAAAAAAACATTAAATTAAATTTTTCGTGATTTTTTTTATTTTTACTTTTTGAAAAAAATAGTCCCAATCGTTTCGAAATCGATGATTGAGTTTATGGCTTTCGGTTCCAGAACGACCAAAAAATAACCGTGTATAGTGGAGTAACTAGGGAGGTTTTGAGATTCTCCGGGAAGATACCATTCTCAATACTTAAATTAATTATATAACTTAGGTGTAGGGCTATGTATTGAGAGACTGTTTTTATGACTTTTGTGTATATTCCATCACTGCCTACACTGTTTGTATTTCTAAGAGACCGAATATGATTCATGATGTCATGCGGCAAAGTTGGTTCCATAAATAAAGAGTTCGAAGTGTTTGAATGAATGGGGATTTCTTGTGTTATGCTATGATTTGAATTAGATACTTGGTTAATAAAATATTCGTTGAAGGAGTTTGCTATTTCAGTAGGATTCGTGACGATCTTTGTGTCAGTTTTTATTTCAGTTATAGGTTCTTTAAGAAAGTAGGCTTTATTCTTGTTAATTACGGTCCATGTCGCTTTAGATTTATTTTGTGCTGTTTCGATAAAATAATTATTTAGAGATTTATTTAGAAGTTAAAGCTATAATTTTTTTAAGTCTACGTGAATATGTTTTGAATGCATTTTTGTTCTTGTGTGTGGGATTAGCTCTATATTGCCACAGAAGCACATGCTTCCTTTTACTGCATTTTTTTATTCCCTTTGAGATCCACTTAGATTTTTTAGTTGACTTAGTAATAGTTTCGTAAGGAAAACAGAGGTCGTAAAAGCATAGAAATAAATCCAAAAAATAAACATAAGCCTCATTAGGGTCCGAAGTAATGTAAATGTCTGAGAATGAGAGACTTTTTATACAATTTTTAAGTTTATGCAAATATTCTACGCAATAGTTCCTTCGTCTAACACGTCATGACTTAATAGCACATGTTTTTTTAACCGGGCATCTTAAAACCTGTGTGGTCCACACCACACAGGTTTTACAGTCTGACAGTCCAAATTCAATAATTTCCCCCTTGCAACCTCGGATATTGTGAGCGAAATTATCCCATAATAACTATGACTGAAGTACCGACGTCCAAAACAACGAAATTCAAAATACTGAAAATTTTAAAAAGCTAACATAAAATACCGATGTCCAAATGCCCGAAAGGATCACCTTTTGGGGCGCGTTCAGGTAGTGGGCGGCTTGAACCCCTCAGGTTGGGCAAGAGCCGCTTGAAAGCAGCCCCTGTCCGTTCCAGTTAGGGAGCCAAACGTCGGAAGTGCTCCACGAAGTTCCACCGGCTGTCGAGGACGAGTCCTAGGTACTTCAACGCCGACTCGACACCGATTGAAACCGGAGGGGTTTCAATCGGCGTGGAGACTCCTCCTGCCGTCAGTAGGGATCCCGACAGTGGCGCATTCCGAGGCCCATAAAAACACAAAATGTCCTCGGACTTGTGCAATGCCACCTCGAGACCCAATTGCCGGATCCTCTCCACGACTATCGCAACCCCGCGTGTCATGTTTTCGGACGCAGCCTCTTGCGACCTCCCTTGTGCCAGTACCAGCGTGTCGTCAGCGTAGCAAACGACGCTGACGCCGGTAGGGAGGTCGGCGCGCAGCACCCAGTCGTAACCGATGTTCCACAAGGCCGGCCCCAGAACCGATCCCTGTGGAACACCGCACGACATCTCTCGCCGGCTCCATTCTTCGCTTCGACCGGGGTAGATGACTGTCCTATCCGTCAGGTAGTCCCCGACCACACGACGAAGGTAGGTCGGCACCCGGTGATACCAGAGTGCCTCCCGAATGCAGCTCCAGGGCATGGAGTTGAAGGCGTTGGCGATGTCAAGAGACACCGCGTCCCCCGTCGTGAGGGCTCTCACGCGCATGATGGCGTCCACCGTCGAGCGCCCCTTGCGGAAACCAAACCGGTGTTCCGCAAGATCCGGCCATCGCCGCAAGGTGCCCGGCGAGGCGGTTCGCAATAACTCTTTCAAAGAGCTTGCCCACCTCGTCAAGCAACACGATGGGCTGGTATGCGGACGGAGAGTTTGCAGGTCGCTCTGGCTTTCGGATAAGGACCAGCTTCCCCGTCTTCCAACAAAGCGGAAACTGGCCTCTCTCCAAGCAAGCGCTTAGGAGCCCTTCCAGTTGGGGCCCGAGAGCCTCAGAGGCCAGGACCCAGGCTTTGCCAAGCAAGCCATCGGGTCCCGGGGCGGTGTTTCTGGCTTTCAGCCTGCGTACCGGGTACGGAGTTTGTCCCGCACTATCTTGTAAGGGCGCCCCCACGGATCTCCGTTCAGAGACTCCAGCATCTCCTCACGGGCCAGATTCTTGGCCCCCCGGACAGCCTCTTGGAGGACGGTCTTCGCCGCTCTGTACTCCTCGTACAGCTCCACCTCAATGGCTGCCGCATCCGGAGGGCGGATGTGGAGCCTGCGATGCCTGGCGTACAGGTGCCGCGCGGCAACGCATGCCTCGCGCAGAGCTCTCGCAACCACCAGTACACCTGACGCCGGGCGCTTCCTGGCCGAACTCGGGGCATTGCCACGTCGCAAATCTCGGACATGGCCTCCTGGAACCAACCTGCCTCGTTGTTGATGTCGGCAGGCCTGACCGGTGATGACACCCAGGCCTGCACGATCGAGGCTTCCAGGAGAAGCTCCCGGTCCAGCTGCCTCAGCGCCCATCGCGGACCACTCGGGGCCTGTAGGACTGGCGCGCTTGAGGACTGGGTGGAGACGTCGAACTGAAGCCACGGCCATGTGACCAGGCTGGCCGCAGCGGAAGCACAGGCTACTGCGGTCCACCTCCGAGGTGCACCGGACCGACACGTGGTGCCCCACATGGCAGCGGAAGCACCTCAGAGGTCTGAGTTCCAACAGCTTCACCTGCGCCGACACCCAGCCCACCAAGAGCCTTCGGCCCTTCACAATGGCTTTCGCCGCCGTCACACCAGCTTACCGTTACGGTTCGCATGCCCGACAGGTCCGGACGTAAGCTGCCTTGACCTGCTCGGCAGGGCACCCACCGGTCCTGGTGACGGCAGCCACCACCTCCTCCTTGGTCACCGAGTCGTCCAGACCCAGGATGCGCAGGTCTGCGCATTTGACAGGCCTGGACACTCGGGCCTCGTCCGCATTTAGGGACGTTGCGGTGACTCTAAGCCGGAGGCCCCCGGCGATCCCGAGCTCTCCGAGATCCACCGTCGCCTTCGCCTTAGCGAGCACGTCGCGGTAGGTCACGCCCCTCTTTTCCACCTCCGGCTGTAGTGTTATCACTACGCTCCCTCGCTGTCTCTCCGTCCACCTGCCACCCTGTCTCGGCCACGGATGGCTTAGGGGGCGGGGGTGGTGGCGGTGGCGGCTGTCTCGCGGCTGGCGCTGGCACATTCACCGCCTTGCCCTTCTTTTGGGCCGCCGCCTTGCCCTGCCTCAGGGCCGCCGCCGCCCAACCGGAGCCGACTTCGCCGGAGCCGGCTTTCCGGGGGCCGACGTAACCCTGCCGCAGGGCTGGCTGGACGGCCCCGGTGCGGAGACCGCAGCAGCCACATATGTGGCCACCCTCGGACCCGGGGGCGCCTTGTTTGCCGTCAGGGTGGCGTGCAGGACAATGCCCTCCAGGACGGAGAACATGCCTGGAAGGTAGCCAGCTCCTGCCGAACCAAGTTCAGGACCTGGTTCTTCCGCCGGTAGTGATCTAGTGTAGTTGTTCTTTTATATACTTCCGTAACATTTTTGTTTCCGCGCGCGATGCCTTTCCGGTATACCAACCAACATATACCGGAAAGGCATCGCGCGCGGAAATATAATACACGGAGATGGTGAGGACCCTGGCTTGCTGTTTTGATAATGTCGCGTTAGCTTGTCGGGAGTTCAATGACCGTTTTGGCTGCAGTGTGAGAGCTAGGACGATGCTGGTTGCAACTCAGCGACTGAGGGACTCTGGGATGTTCCTTTCTAATACGGCTTTGGATGAATGTGCAGACTACTCGCCTGCTAGAGCGTAGTCTCGACCATTTCGACGAACATCCAGAGGACAACTCGAGAGAAGCAGCAGCCCAGTTCGACTGCAACCACATGTACGTGTGGCGAACGTTGCGTGCTGATGGTGAACACCCATTCCATCTTCGACGGTGTCAAGACCTAATGCCGGCCGACAAATTGCCACGACTGGAATTCAGTAGGTGGTTGTTGGATAACTGGCAACAGAACATTCTTTGGACGGACGAGAGTACCTTCATGCGTGTTGGCATGAACAACCAGCACATCCAGCATTTGTGGCGGCATGAGAATCCATATGCTTGCCATGTGGATTCGTTCCAGCATAGGTTCTCCGTCAAAGTGTGGGCTGGTATACTCGGAACATTCATACTCGGCCTCGTTTTCCTTCCACGGTTGACCGGAGATACCTACCTGCAGTTCCTGCAAGAGACATTGCCGGACTTCTAGATGACGTGGGATGTCAGTCTTTCACGTGACATGTTTTACCAGCAAGACGGTGCTCCCGCTCATTTCACGTGGACCGTTCGACGGCATCTGGATGCGGAGTATGGCAGTCGTCGGATAGGTCGCGAAGGACCTGTGCCGTGGCCTCCCAGATCGCATGACTTAACACCATTAGACTTTTATTTGTAGGGTCGCATAAAATCGCTCGTGTACGTCAGTCAATCTACAAGTATCGAGGAACTAAAAACAAAAATTGAACAAGCATTTGTGACGGTGAAAAGTGATACTGAAGTGCTTACAAAATTGAAACACAATTTAAGAAAGCGTGCATATAAGTGCATAGAACAAGGCAGTGGTCATTTTTAAACTTTAATGAAAGTGGCTCGCAGAAATAGTGAAAATTAATAACCTAAGTGTAAATTGTAAATAGTCCAGTTCTGTAAGTACCTACTTCTTCCTATCAATACGATTGTATTCTTTTCACTGTAAATATTATGATTCAAATCTTTTAAACACGCCGTGTTTGAATATTTTTGTAGTACAAACAATAAACTGTACCTAAACACAACTTATCATAGGGATCGCGGGATTCGCGAGGGTGCAATCTCGAAAGATAAGGTAGATAAAAACGGCACGCAGCGGCGCGCGGCGCGGTGCGTAGACTAAATTCAAAGCCGGTCCAAAGCCTGTGAAAGTTTGATAGAAAAAATTTAATTTTACACGGTGATATCGCTTATCAATATCACATCAAAGTATTGTTCGGTATTTGAATTATCGTTCATACGGTCATAGGTACCTAATGCAGTAGGTAATGCCTATAGTTAGAACTGGCGATGCCGCCTCACCGTGGGCGCGCGCGCCGCTAATATTGAACGTAATACACACGTGTACATGAATAATATCAAAGCATTTTACATTTGAAGTAGAGCGAGTTTAATAAAACAGTTGATGTAAGAGAATTTAATCCTTCCATCCAAACAACAAGGCTTTTTTAAATGCACGACTGATTTGTATTCCGCATGTCTCATTGATTTGTTGAGAAATGTCGAAATAGTAGACAATTTTCTGGTTCTTTGTCCTTTGCAAATGTACCGTAAGATGTGAAAGAGCGTGATGCACAAAACCGGCGACCTCGCGCGCGCTACCCCCGGTCGCGGGCTGGCCATCTTCAAAGTAGGTATTTTTTCATGCGCAGCAAGGTTTGTTGTTTGTGATTTAAATCTTTTAAACACTGATTTTTTTTTCACGTAATAAGCAGTAAACACGACTTATCAGGGGTAGTTGATATCGCGAAAGTTACGCATCTGAGATAAATTTTTTACCCGCGTGTGCCACACGGAGTCCGGGCGCTTCGCCCTTCGTTAGTTTCGTAGTTCGGGAAAAAAGTCGCTGTTTTAAATGCATCCCCGTTACTAAGCCTAAAGTCTTAGATTCGTGTTGATAATTTCACTTACAAGAAAATTTCGGTCATTGAACTAACGCACATCTAATGCATACAGCTATGGTCAGCTGGCGGGCGCTCCATTGTGCGTGTCGCATTGGCCGCTAACATTGCATGAGTGTGTGTGCGATGCACATACGTTTTGCGTTTAGTAAGGATAACTATTTTATAAAAAATGACTAGTTTCGGTTTAAATTTATTTAATTACGGATGTTGTTTAAGACTTATAATTTAATATTCTGATTGGGGTGTCTGAGGTATTGAGCTTAATCTGTTACACGTTGTATTTCTATTTTATTGTTGCAGAGAAAAACAGTTGTTTTATGGGTACGACGATTTGAAGAGGAGGGTTTTTTGCAGCACCATCAAAGACTGGTAGACCACGACTTATAAACACATTGCAGCGTCAAACCATGATAAGGGAGTATGGAAAAAATGAATTTCTATTAATAAATTCATTTTCTTAGTTAGTTAGCTTAGTTGCTAGTTTATTGACACAAGTGTTGACACTCTCCGTCATGCTCTTAGGTAGTGAAGGGTTGCATTATCGGAGGCATGCTGTGAGTACCTTGCTCACGGAAAACCATAACTGGTAAGATGACAGTTCGCTTTGGATCACATAAACTTCGATTGGACAAATGTCATCTTTACAGATGAAAAATCTTTTAAGTCCAGTGTACACGGACGCTTATGTTTGTGGCGCCGAAATAATACGCGATACACAAGTGGTCACGTAGTGCCCAAAATGCAATCCGGTCATATTACAGTGAACATGTGGGAATGGATGAGTGCAGCCGATCTAGGAGAACTAGTCAGGCTACCATCATCATCATCATTTCAGGTGGTTACACTAGCTATTAATAAATATTTCATCATCATCATCATTTCAGCCGAAAGACATCCACCGCTGGACATAGGCCTCCCCCAAGTATCGCCACATTGACCGGTCCCGTGCGACTCGCATCCAGAGGATTCCTGCAATCTTCACCAGGTCATCGGTCCACCTAGTGGGAGGCCTTCCAACGCAACGTCTTCCGGTTCGATAGCCATTCCAAAACTTTTCGGCCCCATCGGCCATCCGTACTGCGAGCAATGTGCCCTGCCCACAGCCACTAAGTTTGGCTATTCTTCGGGCTACGTCGGTAACCTTAGTTCTCTTGTGGATGTCCTCATTTCTGCTTTGATCACGCAAGGGAACTCCGAACATAGCCCTCTATTGCACTTTAGGTGACTTTAAGCCTTCTGATGAGGCCCATTGTGAGCGACTACGTTTCAGTCCCGTATGTAATCACTGGCAACATACACTGGCATAGACTTTCGTCTTCAGACACTGCGGTAAGTTGGACGAGAAGATACCACCCTACTTCCCGAACGCTGCCCAGCCGAGTCGGATTCGACGATTGACCGCTTTCTCGAAGTTAGACCTACCTAACCGGACCGTTTGTCCCAGGTAGACATAATCGTCTACAACTTCGAGTGTACAGTCTCCGATCTTGATAGGAGTGGGTGTTACATGGGCATTCAACATGACTTTGGTTTTGTCCATGTTAATGTTAAGACCCACTCTTTCGAAAGCTCTACTGAGGTCATCGAGCATTGTACTGAGGTCCTCCATGGGCTCAGCCATGACCACTATTTCGTCGGCAAACCTAAGGTGAGAAATGTACTCGCCATTGACGTTGATGCCTAGCCCTCTCCAGTCCAGAACATTGAAGACATCCTCCAGTGCAGCGGTGAACAGTTTCGTAGATATGACGTCTCCCTGTCTCACACCTCGCTGCAGAAGGATAGGTTCCGAGGTCTAGTCCTGAAGTCGGACTGACATGGTGGCGTTTTTGTACAAACACTTCCAATACCTCGATGTACCGATAGTCGATTTGGCACCGTTGGAGAGACTGCAGCACAACCCAAGTCTCGATCGAATCGAAGGCTTTCTCGTAGTCCACAAACGCTAGACAGAGAGGCCGGTTATACTCTTCGGTCTTCTGAATAACCTGTCGCAGCGTATGTATGTGGTCTACGGTGCTAAAGCCTTTTCGGAATCCGGCTTGTTCGGGAGGCTGAAAATCGTCAAACCTACGCGCGAGACGATTCGTGATGACTCTTGAAAACAACTTGTAGACATGGCTTAGAAGTGAGATCCTTCAGCAGCTCCGGTTTGGCGGTTACGATCCTGCCGTCGTCGGTCTTCAGTTTCGTGAGCTGGCTCTGCCCAATAGCCAGATCTCTTGAAAATACCTTGGAGCCTTTATTCCGCTCAATAGCGTCTTTAATACGCTCGGCATTAAAACGGCGGAGGTCGCTTTTCAAGTTAGAGATCCGTCTATTGAGCTGCCGGTATTTCCACGCCTCGTCTGAAGACTGCAGGGTCATCTGACGCCGCTCCTTCATGAGCTCGAGAGTATGATCAGAGAGTTTTTTGTTCACATGTGCACGACGTATCTTGAAGAACTTAGACTCAGTCGTATGGACAGTTTCCACGAACCCATCGTATTCGTCCACTGAGCTTCCTAGGCACTCGAAACGATTCAGGAGTTCAAGCTGAAAGCTCTCGGGGTTTTGGATCTAGATCTGTGCTGGTCGGAGCGTAGGCTTCCTCAGTCGAGACCTTTCAAGCTTGATATTTATGTTCAATGTACCTCGTACCATGCGGTGATCGCTCTCGGTTTTCACCGAATTGATCACAGAGACATCATTGAACATTTGCTTCTTGGTTGACATGATGAAGTCAATCTCATTTTTAGTTGCACTATCGGGACTCTGCCAGGTCCACTTCCTGTGCTCACGCTTTTTAAAGAAGGAGTTCAACATATAGAGGCCCTCCTTCTCCATAAAACTAGCCAGTTGGTGACCCCGGTGGTTCCGACGTCCAACCCCAAATTACCCCACCTGCAGCTCATCCCCATCTCGTCCCAGTTTCGCGTTGAAGTCCCCTATGACAACGGGGAAGTGAGTTTTGAAACCATGCTGGGTTTTTGAAATATCCTCATACATGGTCTCCACTTCGTCGTCGGGCTGTGCCGAGGTCGGGGCGTAGACCTGTATGACCTTCAGCGAATATCTTGAGGATATTCTGAGTATAAGGTACGCCACTCTGGTCGACACACTCTCGATCTTCACCACGTTATTCACGAGGGACTTGTGGACGATAAACCCAACACCACCTCCTCTCTTCGGACTTCAGATAATCCCACAATACTCCATCGCAGCCTTCTCAATTCCTCTTCGAGTTCCGTTATCTTTTCGTCGGGCCGGAGTGTACGCGTGTTGTATGTTGCCAGGTCAAATCGTCGGTATCGGCAGCCTGATCCCATCCGGAGATTTTTCGCACGCCTTGCCACGCCGCAACCTCGACCGCTAAACCTAATAATTTATTAATAGTGTCTTTTTATTTGGCGAGTTTACCTGCGATGACTCTGCCCTTTTTCCTGTTGTTAACTAACTACCAACTCAAATATTATATTATTAAATTTAATACCCACTAGTTAGCTTAATGAATATAATTATTCCTATTCTGTTTCTTTAGTTTTATAATTTAAGCTACGTATGCTAATAAATGTAATGCTTCACTAAAGCTTACATAGCTAATTAGATAAATGTATTAGCTTTAATACTACTTAATACGTTTTTTCCTAACTCCTTCATTATCTCTCTCCAATTCCCATGTCCAAGGTCCTCATTTTTTTTTGATATTTCAACAGAATATGTTACATTTAGCAAGGACAAAAACATAAAAATCTACCGCCTTTTTATTTCACTTACAAGTGATACTGGGTATTGTCATTGTGTAAACTTAAGACTTAAAGGCCACATCATGACACATGTGATTTTTATTATTCTTTAGGTTGAAGTTAAAAGTAAAAATAACTTGAACTCAAACGTTCACTGAAAAATTAAGGTATCCATGTAATTTTGCAGGTGAGTGTACAAAAAATACCGAAACTTTTGCAACAGTCTCCTAAAGAAACAGAAGAGAATTTATGAGAGACAGGAAATTGACAAATTCAAAAATAATACTAATAAAAAGCTGTGGGATGTTATAGTATTAGTAATACTACCAAAAAGCACCATTCTTCGGCCCTGATCAACACTGTTAATCCTAAAAACAGTATTGATGACGCTAATAAATATTTTACAGGTGTCGGACATAGGCTGGCGGAAGAAATTATTGGTAACGCTCATCTATCGAATAGCTACCACACCTCTATTCCTATATCACCAAACTCTCTTGTCTTACTCCCTACTGATGAAAATGAAGTTGAACATCTCATAATGGACTTTAGGGAGGGTGCGGCAGTTGGAGTAAATCCAATATCGGGCAAAATCTTTAAACAGTGTTGTGACTTGCTGCAACTCCATCTTAAACACGGAAAACTATTATCTTTTGCCGATGATACTGCGCTACTTTTAGTGGTAAAAATTGGGAGATATTATCCAAAGTGCTCAACATGGTTTCAATGAGGTTTGTCAATGGCTTAAACATAATGTCTTGACACTAAATTTATCAAAAACCAAATGTGTTGTCTTTGCGCCCAGGAGAACTCTTCTTCCACCTTCAACTCTCAACATCATGGCTCACACTTGTTTCTGGCCCAACTCCTCATGCCTTTGTTCACCCCTTCAGAATACGGACGTCATTAGATATCTTGGAGTGTATACAACGTGTAACAGATTAAGCGCAATACCTCAGACACCCCAATTAGAATATTAAATTATAAGTCTTAAACAACATCCGTAATTAAATAAATTTAAACCAAAACTAGTATTTTTTTTTTATAAAATAGTTATCCTTACTAAATGCAAAACGTATGTGCATCGCACACACACGCATGTAATGTTAGCGGCCGACGCGACACGCACAGTTGAGCGCCCGCCAGCTGGCCATAGCTATAGGCATTAGATGTGCGTTAGTTCAATGAACGAAATTTTCTAGTAAGTGAAATTATCAACACGAATCTAAGACTTTAGGTTTAGTAACGGAGATGCATTTAAAACAGCGACTTTACCTTTCGAGATTGCACCCCCGCGAATCCCTCGATCCCTCTGATAAGTTGTGTTTAGGTACAGTTCATTGCTTGTACTACAAAAATATTCAAAGACGGCGTGTTTAAAAGATTTGAATAATAATATTTACAGTGATAAGAATACAATTCTATTGATAGGTAGAAGTAGTACCAGTTTTTTAAGTACCTACCTAAGGTACTTACAGAACTGGACTATTTACACTTTACACTTAGGTTATTTATTTGCACTATTTCTGCGATCCACTTTCATTAAAGTTTCAAAATGACCACCGCCTTGTTCTATGCACTTATTTGCACGCTTTCTTAAATTGTATTTCAATTTTGTAAGCACTTCAGTATCACTTTTCACCGTCACAAATGCTTGTTAAATTTTTTTTTAGTTCCTCGACACTTGTAGATTGACTGACTTACACGAGCGATTTTATGCGACCCTACAAATAAAAGTCTAATGGTGTTAAGTCAGGTGATCTGGGAGGCCACGGCACAGGTCCTCCGCGACCTATCCAATAAAGGATCTACTCTTTATCTCTAAAATTAAACGATGATTTCAATGATAGAAACGGATTTATTTTTAAAGAAACGTTTGGTTCAACCGTCAATAACGAATGAATCTATTTCACAGTGCTTTCAAACGTCAAAAATAATTCATAGACAAAATATTGCCATAGTCGATTCTGATTCGATACAATTCAATAATCGATTTAATATTAAAACTTAAATAATAATAATAAATAGTACTTTAATATTTATCAAATTTGATGTCAATCATGCATACAATAATGTGTTACATTATTGTATCCATGATAGTAAACTGGACGAATATACCCACATCTTGACTAATTAACCTTACAACTCGGCCATCCTGTGAAAGTGAGTCCTCTCACTTGTTTGGTGTAAATTATTAGTTATCACAAGAAAGAGGAAAAAAAAATAAATTAGCCAGTAATACAATAAACAATGAATAGCTAGTAATTTAATCATGAATACATACTTGTACAACTAAAATTTCTTTTCAATAACTTATTACTACAATATAAATTCAAATTAACTTTACAGTACAAAGGTACATTTTTATAATAATTTATGTCTATTACAAATTTTCATCACAATCAAAATTTCAGGGTATCATTATAATCTAAGTTCAACTCAGTTTAGCTTATCGTTTTTATCTAGGTCACAAATCATAATTACAATTCAAATTCATGAAGCTAGATCTGTATTCTCATTCTTTGTTTCTTGCACAATCTGTCACGATCTTCGGTCAACTGTGCGGCACCGTTGTCTTGGTGCCATTCATAATCTGCACTGACCTCTTATGACAAATTGTGCTCACATCGTATCGTATCTTACTCACTATCTTGTATATGTGCGACATCGATTTCTCAATGCCATTCATTATCTGCACTGATTGCTCATTACAATAAATATGGATATAATTCCTAATAATGACACGCAGTATCTTTGACGGGTCGTATATTAATAAATTTTGTAAAGGCATCTATAATCACTAGCAAATACAAGTTGCCTTTTTTAGAGCGAATGAACGGCCCCAAATGATCCGCATGAAGCGTATGGAATGGTTTTTCCAACTTAGGAATGGGATGAAGCAGACCTTCTTTGGGACCACCAGGTGCCTTATGATGCGCACACTAAACATGCTGAGACATATTTCTTAGCAAACCTACGCATTTTTGGGAACCAAAATATGCTTCTGATACGACTCAAAGTTTTTTCGAAGCCAAAATGGCCTACTTCATCATGGTTCATGCGTAGCACTTGCCACCTGCAACCCTTCGGAACTACCCATCGCAATCCATCGTCTAAAGTTTTATACACGTAACTACCTTTCAACACATATATTTTAGACACGTCAGCTACAAACCTAGTCTTATCGTCTTCTAAGATGTCTCTTATACGTTTTATCTCACTATCATTACCCTGTACAGTAGCAATCCAGTCACGGACGTCTACGCGTAAAACATCAAAAACATGCTCTGTATCACCGTCAGTTGACTCACTGACGAGGGCACGACTGAGAGCATCTACGTGCGCCATACGCGAACCCGGTCTGTACTCAATTTCGCAGTCATATTCCTGGAACTGGATCCACCAACGAGAAATTCGTGGTATAAGATCCCTCTTAGTTAGAGTGGTGCGAAGTGCGTTACAGTCGGTGACTATTTTAAACTTTAGTCCCAGTAAATAGACTCTGAATCGATTTAAGGATGCGACAACCGCTAAAGTCTCTAATTAAAATGAGTGGAATTTTTGTTCATCTACCGTAGTCTTACGACTGTAGTACGCCACTGGCCTACGTAAACCGTCTGTACCCCGCTGTAGGAGAATCCCAGCGATACCTAGCTTCGAGGCGTCCGTGTGAACTTCGGTCTGTAATTGAGGGTCGTATAAGGCTTATATAGGTTGTTCAACTAATTTTGCCTTTAAAATTTTAAACGATTCCGCTTCCTCCCCTGTCCATTTCCATTCAAATTTAGACTTTAACAGGTCTGTCAGCGGCCGGGCAATAAGGGCGAAGTCTTTTACGAACCTCCGGAAAAAGCTAGTTAGACCGATAAATCGTCTGACATCATGAACGTTTCGCGGAATTGGAAACTTTTCTATTGCTAATGTTTTGCGCTTTCCTGGGCGTATTCCCTCACCACTTACGTGAAATCCTAGAAACTCTAGCTCGGTACAGAAAAAACTACATTTTTTTAGTTTAAGTGTAAGGCCTGCGTGTTTTATAAGTTGGAGTACCTCCTCTAATCGTTTCATTCCCTGATCAAAAGATCGTGCAGGGATCAACACGTCATCCATATAAACGATAGTGTAACAGACTTTTGACAATATTTTATTAATTGCTCGTTGAAAAATAGAGGGAGCGTTTGCCAAACCAAAGGGCATGCGTTTAAACTGAAATTACCCATCCGGAGTAACAAATGAAGTCTTGTCTTGAGACTTTGCCTCTACAGGAATCTGGTAGTACCCAGATGCAAGGTCTAAACTTACAAATACGGAGTTACCAGCTAGTCTGTCAAGTTGATCATCGATCAAAGGTAGCGGATAGTGTTCTTTTTTTGTTTTGTTATTTAATGCACGATAATCGACGCATAATCTGCTTTCGCCTGTCTTTTTCTTTACCAGTAAAACTGGGCTAGCGTAAGATGAGTTTGACTCGCATACTATGCCTGCATCGATCATTTCCTTCACCATTGATCGCACCTGTCTACGCTCCGGAAAGGAGAGCCTATACGGGCGATAAACTACTGGTTGCGAGTCACTCAATTCAATTTCCATTTGAACTATATTAGTCAATCCTAGGTCTCTTAAGTTATCCGAGAAACACGTTTCATAATTTTTGAGCAACTCTTTTAATTTTTCAACCTCATTTTTCGTAAGCTGTTTACCATAATTGAAAGTGGAATTTATTTCAGCGTTTTCGAAATCTATTAAATTTATGCTCAAGTAATCTCTGGAACAAGGAGCTCGTGTAATGAGCGTATCTTTATTTAAACAAACCGTACGGTCACTAAAGTTTTGTACCAGTATCCTAACCTCTCCATTTTCTATCAAGGTAATGGGTACATTTCTTTAGGGGGAATTACAATATCGGTTTTTAAACTTAACTGTAATTTAATCGAGTGTTCACGAGTGAATATTAATGAATTTGTAGTTTTCGTTATGACTATACCTGGTTTCTCTGTAAAACTATGTCCAATTAAAACTGAATATTTAATGACGTTATCATCAACAACGTACGCGTTAACCTCTTCCACGACACCTTGGATTTCGATCATGACGTTTGTTACACCCAATGGCACTACTATACTTTCACCCCTCAAAGTCGGTAAGTTGCTATCAGTCCACGTGATTCCCCTCCTAACGGCCTCCTTGTGACGGATCAGCGTGCATTGACTACCCAAATCTACGTAGCCTTGAATTACTTCACCGTTGAGTTTCAGGTACATTAAATATTTATTATCATTAAAATTATTTGTTTCAATACGCATCACATCTTTTTCTTTAGTTATCATTTTTATTACCCGAGTCAGAGGGTAATCTGGGACAGTTAATTGACAAATGACCTAATTTGGCACAAACATTACACTTCAATATCTTTTTTGTACATTTGGAACTGTAATGCCCAGCTTCATTACAGTTAAAGCATATAACTGACGCAATATTGTGGGACTTCGAAGTCTTATTTTCACTGCCATTAGTAGTCTGCTTAATAGTATTACTGGATATTACTGGATAATGAAGAGGTATTGTTATTACGTTTGTCATAGTTCACTTTTGACCGATCTGGTTCACGAATCTGCTGCTTGATCGATTGAAAATATGTTAGAACCTGTTCCGGCTCCTGACATTTTGCTGCTTTCGCGCCTAATCTCACTGACCGGTCCTCGATCCCATATAGTAGACAATCTACCGCACGTTTACCATGTATTTCGCATCGATTTAATAAATTTATTTTATCGTAATAAAGTTCTAACGAATCGTTAAATTTGACACGCTTTGACAACATCTCGGTGAGCAATTCGGCGTAGTCTTCACTACAAGGAAATGATTGCTCCAGTTTGCCCTTCCACTCAGACCATGAGTACGACATAGATGGAAGAGCCTGATACCACGATTTGGCAATCCCTGACAGCTTAGGCAGAGCGTAGTGAATTATCTGGTCATCGCCCCAACCGTAAAGCCTCGCGCATTCCTCAACCTTATTTATCCACATCACTATAGTCTGACTCTTAACCATAGGGTCGAATTCTGGCAGCACATTGCCTAACAAGGGAAACCTGCTACCCTGAGGTCGACCATTGGTTAAAGCCTCCACTAAAGTTGAGAAAAACGCTTGCGTGTCACTATTAAGAGCATTGGGGGTACTCACGTGACCAGGAAGTGGAGGTGTGTGTCGCTCGATGCTGGATTCTGACCGTCTGCTGCGACCTCGCCTGGTGCGCCTCCCATCCAAGCCCCGGCTGGAACGATGTCGTCGACGCTGCTCACTGCTGCTGCTTCGACTGCGGTACCCGTCACGGCTGCGACTCCGGCTCGGTTGGTGACGGCGTCTCGTAGGCTGATCACAGGAACTGCGGCCTCCACTACGATGAGATTCTAACGGACCATCTTGATCACTAGATCGCTGCCTTCGCTGCTTACGCTTATGCGTGGTGCTCGCCCTTGTTTCTCTGCTCCGATCACGGCGACGCTTACGCTGTCTGCTCTTGCGATTTCCGTTAGTTTTATCCATTTGAACTCGGAGAATTTAGAATACAAGAAAAACACGTAGTTTTTGTTTTCGGTAATATTTCTTCAAAATTATGGGCGTAATTGGCAAATCCCACTTCTGAGATAAAGGATCTACTCTTTATCTCTAAAATTAAACGATGATTTCAATGATAGAAACGGATTTATTTTTAAAGAAACGTTTGGTTCAACCGTCGAATAACGAATGAATCTATTTCACAGTGCTTTCAAACGTCAAAAATAATTCATAGACAAAATATTGCCATAGTCGATTCTGATTCGATACAATTCAATAATCGATTTAATATTAAAACTTAAATAATAATAATAAGTAGTACTTTAATATTTATATATGATCAAACGAACTTCGGCAAGTGAAGTTCGATCGATATTATATTAATCGCTTCATTCGAAGATATAACATTCACAACGTAGTTCCTCTAACCTACAAGGCAACTTCGCACTATTTTTTTTTTTTTTAAATTACCCACTTTTTTTTTTTTTTTTTTTTTGCTGTCTGCGGTCGGTGTACCAAGTCTCATTCTTTTTAGAGTAAGTATAGTTATAGTTTAGCAAAAACTTCGTTATAGGGAAATGGGGTGGGTGGGTGTTATATCTTCGAATGAAGCGATTAATATAATATCGATCGAACTTCACTTGCCGAAGTTCGTTTGATCATATATTATATTGCATCGCTTCATTCTTCAGATATAACATTCACAACGTAGATGTTTAGAGGTGAAGTTTTGCTAATAATAATACATAAGTTATTAATTTAATTTCTTTATTTAACATAAACCTTCGTTTCTTTAATAATTATTAATTGGTAATCTATTGTAAACAATACAATGACATCTTAATCTAGAATCAACTTCAATCTTAATAATATTATTTAAATTGAAAACCAATACACCTACAATAATATAGGGGCTAATCTGTCTCTATTTAATTTGGGTTTGGTGGAAAACAAACCGAACTTGCGAAAGAATTTTCTTCGCGTATGGCCCGACAATAATATTTGGCGAACGTTTGAGAAGCGGCTGTCCAGCCAGCCGCCTTCCTGATGGCGTCTATGGACAGGCCAGCGCGGTGCGCCGAGGACGTGGCGGCATGGCGGGTGCTAGGCGCGCTGAATGTCGTCACGTCCACGCCGCTCGCACACAACACTTGTTTTATCCAGCGGCTGATTGATTGCGCAGTGGCACCTCTATAGGGCCGTTTACACGTCAGGAATAAATTAGGTACGTTCTCAGGTCTAATTTGACTAGTCACGTGAAGGTAATCCTTTAAAGTCGTAGCCGGGCAAATACTTGGTTTATCTAAAAAGTAAGGTAGAAATAAAATTGGTTGATCTCGGCCAGGTGCCGATGTTTTAATAATGTCGGTTACGATTATTTCGATGCCTCTAGAATTTATTTTTATGTTTGAGATCTTGATAAGGGAAAACGTTTGAACTCTGTGAGCTGTGCAAATAGCTAATAAAATTGCTAATTTCTTAGTGATTTTTTCTATTGTGAGATCTCCATTTGGGAACCAATTAGCGATAAAGTCGAGTACCACCTGGGGATCCCAAGTACTCGTGTACTTTGGTACACACGGTCTCAACTTGTATGCTCCTTTTAGTAACCTTTTTACACCGTTGTCTGTTCCTACACTGCTTCCTAGAAGTAGCGGTAGGGCAGAGCGATGACTATTAAGTGAACCGTATGATGCTCCCTTATTAAATTGATCGGATAAAAAGGTCATGACCCATGGAATGGAAACCTCAAACACGCTAATATTATTAAATATACAGAATTCCCACCACAGTTTAAAGGTGACATTATATTGCTGTACAGTGTTTTGAGACAAAGAAGCTAACATTAAGTCGAGAGCGGTTGAAGGCGTCCCTCGCTGCGTGAACGCAAGCCCGAGAGCACCGCGGCACCCAGGGTAAGCGACTTGTAAAGTGGATGGTGTGTTCTGAAACGGGAAGATAAAAGACCTTTACTTGCTTTCAGAATAACTATTTCGGTAACAAGCATACTCTTTAACTGGGGATACCAGGCTTGTGATGGCCATATGGGGAAAACAAGAATACCTTCGGCTTGGTCTAAGACTATTTTTTGTAAACATTTTAATATTACAGAAAATGGCGGGAAGGCGTAAAAGTGTTTATCGCGCCAGCTTACTGTAAAGGCGTCAATTGCGATGGCATCTGGGTCTGGTCGCCAAGACACATAGTTCTCACATTTTGCATTAGTGCGAGAGGCGAATAAGTCTATTTCTGGTTGGCCTAATTCTTGTGTTATCAATTGGAATGCTAAATTTGATAATTCCCATTCTGTATCTAAGTTAATTTTTCTAGACTGTTCATCGGCTATAAAATTATCGTGTGTGTTTATGTAAGATGCTACTAACCAGATATTTTTTCTCTCGCACCACTGCCAAATAGATCGAGATAAATCGTTCAAATGTGGGAATTGTATTCCGCCCATACGATTGACATAACTGATGGCTGTTGTATTATCAATGCGTAATAATATAGCACAGTCAGAGTAATTGCGAGCGAACCACTTTAACGCTAAAAATACCGCTAAGAGTTCGAGATAATTAATGTGAAACTTCAATTATAAATTTTTCCAAGTGCCGTTAATGCGTTCGTTATTGCAACAAGCGCCCCAGCCGGTTCTGGACGCATCAGTAAAAACTTCTAATGTGAATGCTTGAGCCTTTATGGAATTTGAAGTAGTGGAAATATTTTTTGACCACCAATTCAGATCATTCAAAATTATATTAGATAATTTAATTTTCGTATCAAAATCATTGTTTATTTTTAAGGCCAAGTATTTTTGTCGTTCTAAAATTTTGGTGTAAATCCATCCATATTTTGCTGCGGGGCAAGCAGCAGTAAGAATCCCAATTAATTGTGCAAATTCTCGTATTGTGCAGCGTGGTAAGCGTAAAAATTTATCTATTAAACTAGCTATGTGAACGCGTTTTTCATCTCGTAAGGATCTCGTGGCCAAATAATAACAGCCGCTCGGATCGATCTTTAAGTTAAGCCGTGCTTGCCTAGGTTGGTCTGTGGATGGGTGATCACCCATTACATACCGAGTTTCCTCCGTGCCTCGGAAAGCACGTTAAGCCGTTGGTCCCGGGTGTCATTTGTAGATCTTTGACAGTCGTTAGGTAGTCAGTGGCCCAAAAAGTCTGACAACCAGTCTTACCAAGGGGTATCGTATTACCCAGTACTAACTGGGTTGTGGAGGTCAGATAGGCAGTCGCTCCATGCAAAATACTGGTATTCAGCTGCATCCGGTTAGACTGGAAGCCGACCCCAACATAGTTGGGAAAAGGCTATGCAGATGATGAAGGATATAATTAAACTTTTTGAATCATATACAAAACCTAAATATTTACAAGATTGTTTTGGTTCTAATGTACTTTTATTGAAATTAATAACGAAACCAAGGGATTCTAATAATTTCAAAGTTTCTGTCAAGTTTTCACGACATTCAAAATAGGTATCACCGATACATAACACGTCGTCAAGGTATTGAACTGATTTATAGCCCCGGTTCCTAAGATGGGACATTACCTCTTTCATAATCTTGGTAAAGGTTCTGGGTGCTATAGATAAGCCATAAGGCATAGCATTAAACTCATACAAAAAGTTTTGTCCTTTATCATCCTCGAAGTGAAAACGCAAGTATTTCCGGTGATATTTAGCAATAGGAATTAAAAGATATGCTTCTTTCAGGTCTATGTTAGCCATGTAACCATTTTGAGGTATTAACTTAGTAACGGTCCTGTAATCTTCCATTTTAAAATGAAACTTAGAGATAAACTTGTTTAGTGGTTTTAAATTCAAAATAAACCGCTTGTCACCGTTTGGTTTAGAAGTAAGGAATATCTTTGATATGAATTGATTGTCGATAGGTGAACATGTTGATATCGCGCCTAAATCAATTAATTTTTTGATGGCCAAATTCATATCCTCTTTATCAGCCGTTGAAAGACAATTACGAGGTGAAAAGGCTTGCACCGGAGTTTCAGAAAATGGTATGGAAAACCCCTTACGAATCCATTCGAGAACGATGTCGTTGGAAGTAATGTCAAGCCAGTGAGAATAAAAATGACGTATTCGTCCAGAATGTACCTGTTCTATTGTTGAGGTTGAGCACGCGTTTTCTTCGTGTTCGAGTACCTCAGTTGCGCCGCTGTCTG
Source organism: Noctua janthe (assembly GCA_910589295.1). NCBI lineage: Eukaryota > Metazoa > Arthropoda > Insecta > Lepidoptera > Noctuidae > Noctua > Noctua janthe. The sequence goes on along the minus strand of OU342556.1, from coordinate 158,210 downwards.
TGCCTTGCGTGTTGCAGGGGCTTGTCTCCTTTGGCCTCCGCGCCCCCCCCTGTTCGACAGGTAACGCGAAGGACCTGGCCAGTTTTCCTGGTAGCGAGGTCGTGCAACTGCCGATTGGACGGTCTGTGGAGGTTTTTGAGGTACTGAGGTCTTTTTTATTTGTAGGCTCTGCCTTTATTTGTAGGCTCTGCCTTTCAATAGCTTTTGAGGCTTTGATTTTTTCGGATAGTTTTATACCGAATAAAGTGCTATCCCTTTCGTTATCTTTGATAACATTTAGGAATGATTTTTCCAAGCCCGGTGGCACCAATTTGATACGTGCTTCAGTATCCATGTGGTGAAGATGGGTTAAGATGCGACAACTGTCACTTAGCATTTTTATGGATTGAATTTTTTCTTCGCCAACAATGAGAAGAGTCATTGCCCTATTCACGGCTGTGATCCCAGCGCCAAGAAGTTGTTGCGATAGCTCCATCTTCTTATCGCGATTTCTTGCCATATCTGTAATAGCTGCCGAAATTTCGGCATTAAGCTTTGGTGCTTGTAAAAGAACACAGTTGGAGGGGACAAGATATCCTTTTAATAATTTGTCCTTGGCTTCCTTGGGAAGTCCTTTTTTTTAAAATGGGTTGCCATCTTTGCGCCAAATTTTCATGTATGTTTTCCCCAAACTCGGGTGTGTCGTCAGATTGCTCCCCTAATGCTAACAAAATTTCTGGGTCCAGTTCATGTGCCATCGAAGATGCTTCGGTTTCTGGTATTCCTGAATCGGGAACCGTTATCTCGAAAATATCAGTAACCTCCAAGGCTGGTGGATTGGCAAGTCCGTTGTTGTCCACTTTATCGGCATCTAATAATAAAATTATTTATTTTATGTGTTGGTACTTTGACAAAAATTACCTTCGTTCTATCTCTCGGATAGACCCCAGGCTATGTCTAATTTCGCAAAGATGTTAAGCTATCTCATGTAAGATATGCTTATTTTTTGCTTTTATGCCCTCGTGTTGACTCACGGCCAACCCCCAGGCTTGCCACGTTCGATTTCGAATCAAGGCATCAAAGATTTTCGATATTAAAGTACCACATAGAAGCACTTATTCACCAAAATTAGTTAATATAAATAGGTACTTACGTTTACCGGTTTCGTTATCAACGCTTGCATCAGAATCCGAAGATTCCAAAACTAGCACCACACGACGACGATTTTGTCGTTCCTGTTCTTCGAGTTTACGAATCTTTTTATTATAACGTTCAATTTTATCTTTAGCACTGCGCTTAGGCATTGTGTACTGACAAGTGACAAACAACTAAATTCAATATGAAAACTAACGTGATCGCAGAACTCGTGTTATTGTTGCCTCGCACGGAAAAAGAATGAGACTTGGTACACCGACCGCAGACAGCAAAAAAAAAAAAAAAAAAAAAGTGGGTAATTTAAAAAAAAAAAAAATAGTGCGAAGTTGCCTTGTAGGTTAGAGGAACTACGTTGTGAATGTTATATCTGAAGAATGAAGCGATGCAATATAATCAAATTTGATGTCAATCATGCATACAATAATGTGTTACATTATTGTATCCATGATAGTAAACTGGACGAATATACCCACATCTTGACTAATTAACCTTACACCAACGACTGCCTTACTCCGCATCCAGATGCCTCAGTCGTTGAGTTGTAGCCAGCATCGTCCTGGCGCTCACACTACAGCCAAAACGGTCATTGAACTCTTGACAAGCTAACGCGACATTATCAAGACAGCTAGCCAGTGTCCTCACCATCTCTATGTATTGTATGTTGGTATACCGGAAAGCAATCGCGCGCGGAAAAAAAAAAATGTCACGGAAGTAAATTAAAATACAACTACACTAGATCGCTACCGGCGGATGACTAGCAATGCAATGTTAGGTACTCGGCGTTAACGGCGGCGTGTGTGTCAGCATTTAGCATAACCGTCAAACAGGTTGCCGACAAATGCTTTATCTCTTTGCAATAAGTTCTAAATTTCTTCAAATTAAATAATTTTATTTTGTTAAAATGCCTAAAAATTGTTTGTTAGTGTGTAGGGCTACTCTGATGACCAACTAAGTTTGGTCGTGCATTCAAATAAGCCTTACTCATTGGAGACAAAGTTGGAATTCCTTTAAATTACCTATTTATTTGACGCACACTACTTTTAATGTAAAATGCATTGATATATTTACTTGTGTGTATTACGAGCTATGAGCGAACTACAAACAATGTCGAGCGCTTTAGTAGCCTTTATTGCTCTGAGTTAAGGTTTCCATATCCTTGAATTAAGGATTGTATTAATTTGTCATGATACTGTGTTTCTAATTTAAGTTATTTAAAAGATTTTTCCGTCAAAATTTAACACCTATTTTTTATGACGGAAATCGATTCAGAAGCCGATTCTGAACCAGGAATTGCGATTTTCAGGAATTGCGTTTATTCTGTTACACGTTGTATAGATCAAACACTAACCTTTAAGCTTCACATCGACATACTCGTTACTAGGATTCGTAAGCTAACTTGCGCGCGCCTGTGACCTATCAGCTCTTGGCTGTGTGACGCCGTTTTGACTCATTACTATCGTACCGTGCAACAGTGGGTAGGTAGAGCTGCTAACAGCCGATAGGTCACAGGCGCGCGCGCGAATTTCATAAGGCTGTTGTTTTATTGTGATACTCGTAACATTGAATGAGTATAAAAAAATGTTTCTTTGGGAAAGTTGTTTGATATCTTGAGTACAATCACGTGTTTAAGTATCGATTACTAGTCACCCTATAATATCTCAAAAACTAAAAATCGACTCTCACTCGAACTCGAAGTTATTTTTAAGGTCTACCCACATTTTTTCAGAATTTTACTTTAACAAGAATTTGTGTGGTACTAAAAAACCCGGCTACAGCAGAATCAGGCTCTTATTAATATCGGGGTTTACAAGGTAAAATCAACTCCTCCTATTGTTGAATTCGGTTAAAATGTAGCCTATGTTACCCAGGTCATAATAACGAATCGATTGACACCTTATTCATCAAAATCGGATGAAAAGTTTAGGTGCTACGGAGGAACATAATTATGTAAATACATACATACATAGACTGCTAAAATAATAACCCTTCCTTTTGTCTTCGCCGTAGTCGGGTTAAGAAATTTGCCTGTAATTTTTCTTCACTTAAATCATTACAATACAGTACTATCAACTCAAGAAAAGTACCTATTAAAAGTTAAGTTCAACTACTGGTTGTCGCTCAAATAAAATATTCAACTCCTACAATTTTCATGATGTGACGCCATTTACCTCAATCTGCCTTGTTTACATCTGATTTTTTGCCCGTAATAGAATAATTTTACTATTTGTATGTGCTTTATTCAAGCAAAAATACAATAACAATCACACTAATAATAATATAATATATATATATATCTGTGGCCCGAGTGTCAAATTGACAGCACGTATTTTATCAAACTGAATTTTATTTAATTTTTTTATCGATTTTACCCATATTTAAAATATAATTAACAAATTTTATCAATAATTATGATAAAGAAAAAAAAAAGAAAACAGATACATCAAAAAACTGGAGCCTAAAATCATATAAATATTTGAAAATGTGCATGTACGACGTACGTCTTAAAAAATGCTGACAAGAAGCCGGGCAAAACATCAGGCACACCCACCATCTCCGGACTCGTCGCTCAGCTCCGCCTCGCAGCCGCCGGGACGCCCCTCAATCGTGAGTGCTGTGTCTCCGATCGCTGCAGTTGCGTCGAGCTCGAGTGACGAGTTTTTCTCCCCGCCGTCGACCCCATCACCACCACGACGACGAGGAAGAGGACGGCCACCAGCGGGCTTGGGACCTCGAGGCCAACAGGCCCCGAACAGGGTCCCCGCTGCCGGTGGAAATGTGTCGCGCATGCGATGGACTCAGTCCATTAATGAGAACGTCATGCGCGCATATTATGGGGCTACTGAGGGGGGAAGCAACTTGACTGCGTACCGTGGTCGGATGCTCTCTCTGTTTCAGGTGCTTGAGCCAGGTGTCAGCGTGTCGGCGCAACGGCTGTCGGATCAAGTGCGGGTCATACAGCGTAACCACATGTTGGATGACACCGTACTTGAGCGACTACGCTTCGATTCACGGAGTAACCTAGTTATACCTGCTTCGCCAATGATTGCGGTACAGCTACAAAATGTATCCAGTGCTCCACCGCGATCCGAACACGATGGTGAAGAAGATGATGACGAAGTTATATCCGTGAGTACCCAGTGCAACGCACAATTGAGGAGCGCTTTGGAGGGTGCATTCCGGGAGTACCGATCCACACCGCCTGAACTTAGACCACGTCTACCTCGTTTACCTATGCACAAGAAAAACAAGGCGCTGGTGTGTGCTTTAGATTCGCAGCTGTCAAACTGCTTTGACAGCAGCAAAGACCTCGCCGATACCCACTCAATATTGTACTGTGGAGCTGTAGCGGCATGTCGTGTAGCTCACGTCAAATTTCCCAACAACGACAGAGCTACACGACCAAAATTTGCTGTTCCAGCTTGGCAATGTAGGATTGAGCGGCGTATCGGTAAGGCTAGAGCACTCATCGGCAAGTTAATCTGCTTCAGGGAGGGCAATACTCGACCTAGAGTGTTGCGCTTTGTGAAGCGGGCGTTCTCGGGAACTGATGTTAGTTTTCGAGACTACTTAGCCCGCGTCACAGAGCGTATCGACTTCCTGAAGCAGAAGATCTGTGCATGGGCAAGCCGTATTCGTCGGTACAAGCGGCGAGTGGAGCGTTACACTCAGAATCGCACATTCCGAAGTGATGAAAGGTGGGTATATAGGGCTTGGGAACGACCGGACCAAGGTGTGACTGATACGCGTCTACCAGATGATGACGCCATGTGTTCGTTCTGGCGCAACATCTGGTCGGTGCCTGTCAGTCACACTGAGGGTGATTGGACCCGGGAGGTTGAACGAGCGTGTGATTCAATACCTGAAATGGGGGCAATTATCATCAGCCCCCAAGATGTAGCTCGTGCAGTCCGTCCGTTGCCTAACTGGAAATCTCCAGGGCCGGATGGACTGCACAACTTCTGGATTAAATGGTTCCAGAGATCACATGTTCGCTTAGCATCCCAGTTTCAGTCAGCCTTAGAGTCAGGGTCGCTGCCCCAGTTCTTGACGACAGGAATTACCCACCTGCTCCATAAATCAGGTAGTACTGCGGAACCCAAAAATTATAGACCAATCACTTGTTTACCAACGGTCTATAAAGTTCTTACATCCATTTTGAGAGCTAAAATCAATCATCATATTGATAGTAATTCTATCATGTCTGCCTCTCAGAATGGATGTAGGAATGGGTCCCGCGGTACTAAGGAGCTGCTCCTTATTGATATGGCCATTAGCCAACAAGTTCGCCGCTCGCGAAGGGATCTGTCTACATGTTGGATAGATTACAAGAAGGCCTATGATTCTGTCCCTCATACATGGCTCATGAGGGTGCTGGAGTTGTATAAAGTTGATGCAACTCTGCGTACCTTCCTGATGTCATGTATGGGGCACTGGAGAACGGTCCTTCGCTATCCAGGATGTCGACAGATCCAGGGGAACAGCGAACCGATAAAGATTGAGCGTGGTATATTCCAGGGTGATAGTCTGAGTCCATTGTGGTTTTGTTTAGCCTTGAACCCTCTCAGCACACTGTTGGAGGGTTCAGGTCTAGGCTATCGGTTGAGGAGAGGTGGTCAGGTCATATCTCACCTTCTTTACATGGATGATCTGAAACTCTTTGCCCCCAACAACTTGCAACTGATGAAGCTACTGAAGGTAACGGAAACTTTCAGTAGCGCCATCAGGATGGAATTTGGTGTGGACAAATGTGCAGTCATGCATGTGAAGCGAGGGGAGATTATGGAATCCGTGGGAACTCAACTCTCGGATTCCATACACCTTAGATCCCTCTCCTCAACAGAAACCTACAAGTATTTGGGTATGTCGGAAGCATTAGGTATCAATACTGCCGACATGAAACAATCATTGAGGGACCGCTTCTTTGGCCGCCTGAACAAAGTACTAAGCAGTCTTTTGTCAGGTGGAAACAAGGTGCGCGCCTTCAATGGTTGGGTCATGCCGGTTTTGATGTATTCTTTCGGCATACTCAAATGGACTCAGACGGAACTTGATGCCCTGGATAGGAGGGTCCGCGCACTGCTGACCGCAAATCGAATGCATCACCCGCGGTCGTCGGTGATGAGACTGTATATCCCGCGGAAGTGCGGGGGTCGTGGCTTCTTAAATGCTAAGACCCTGCACAACCGTGAGATATGCAGCCTCAGGGAATACTTCCTAGAAGTCGACGAGGGGATGCACCGAGATGTGGTCTCAGTGGACAAGGGCCTCACCCCGCTCTCTCTGGCTAACGAGAACTGGCGCAAACCTAGAGTATTAGATACTAATGATCGCAAGGAGGTATGGCAGGGCAAGGAGCTTCACGGACGCTTTTACCGGGCCCTACATGGACCCGATGTAGACTTCTTAGCGTCCGTATCTTGGCTGCGTTTCGGTGACCTATTCGGGGAAACCGAAGGTTTTGTCTGTGCAATAATGGACGAAGTTATGATGACGAATAACTACCGGAAATACATTGTGAAGGATGGCACGGTTGACATATGTCGGGCATGCCACCGTCCGGGAGAATCGATCCGACACATTATTTCTGGGTGTTCTCGTCTGGCTAACGGAGAATACTTGCATAGACACAACCTCGTTGCCAGGATTATCCACCAGCAACCTGCTTTGAAGTACAACCTTGTGGAATCAGAAGTACCATACTATAAGTATGCGCCCGACCCAGTTCTCGATAATGGTAATATCACGTTGTATTGGGATCGATCTATCATCACTGACAGGAGTTGCCAATAAACCTGACATTGTGGTGATAGATCGATTGGAGCGTCGCGCAATGATTGTTGATATAACGGTTCCGCATGACGAGAACCTCGTGAAAGCAGAGAAAGATAATAAATTCAAATATCTAGATCTGGCTCGCGAGGTTGTCGACATGTGGGACGTGAGTACAGCAGTCATTGTGCCGATAGTCGTGTCGGCCAATGGCTTAATAGCCAATAGCCTCGACAAACATCTGAGGAGGCTCTCGCTTGGCAGCTGGATCAAGGGCTTGATTCAGAAAGCAGTACTTCTGGACACGGCGCGTATTGTTAGGAGGTTCCTCTCTCAAGAGCCCTGACCACCGGTATTTCGGACCCTGTTCCCGATACCAGTGGGCTACTATTTTTTATATTTTTAAATGTTTTTTTTTATATTACTTTGTATAGAAATATTTAAAAATGTAAATTATATGTATAGAAATGAATAAAGGAAATATAATATTAAAAAGGCGAAAGTTTGTTTGTGAGTTTGTGTGTATGTTTGTTACTCCTTCACGCTCAAACGGCTCAACGGATTTGGATGAAATATGGTATCAAGATAGCTTATATTCTGGATTAACACATAGGCTACATTTGATCCCGGAAAAGTGCGGTATTTTCGTGGGATGATCAAATAACTCAAATATGGTTTTATCCCAATTACGCTATGTATATTTATGTGTATCTACCTCATCATGGGCCCATTCGTTGCAAGCTCATTTTTGCTTTGACTTTGCACTATTTAACATTGTTTCGGTGTCCGACCTTATGCCTCGAACATTCGTCGTGTGGAGCCGGACGGCCGGACTGCTTCGGAACTAGGTCAGCCGCCTGCTTACGCCCGAGTCCGGAGCCTCGGCGCGCCAAACATCGCAAACTCGGTGACAATACATTAATATCCATGAGCCTTCATTACCTTTACGAAGTTGACACAATTATGAAGCGCAGGTTAAAAAGGTTTAACCGTCTTCTCTTTGTGCGAACGTAAAGGTTAGTCTACAGAAGAATACGAAGAGTCGTAATTTTTACTGATGAGCGACCAGTGTGCCGTGGAATATCACCCGCTGCCATCACAACCTTCTTGTTTACATACCCGAAAGACTCGATATGTGCGCTTCTGACTGAAGTTGCACTGAGTACCAAAATCGACATGGAGTAACTAAATCATTATGGAGCAGGCGGTGCACAGTGGTTTGGCAACCGAGCCCGGCAGCCGAGCCGGCGTCGGCGGTGACTACGGCGGAGTGCGGCGCGGCTCGATCGTTACGCCGCCGCGCCGGTCAGGCAGCGTGTGGCGGGCGGCGTGTAGCGGCGCGGGCCCGGAGCCGGGCGGTCTGCGCGCGCGGCGCATGCGCCAGCCGGCCCGCGCCCGCGGGTCCCGGCGGCGCGCCGCACTTCGCGCCGGACGCCGCCCGATGTGCGTATTGTGCCCGGCTGTGGAACACAGCACGCAGCGCGCACGGCGCCGCTCGCCTCCTCGCACACTTTTACAGCAATGAGTTCGATGCGTTTGAATATGTACTGTGATATTATTGTGCACAAGTGCGTCTGCGGAGAATGTGTGTGAAATAAATGTAACGTGCGTGTTACCGTCGCGCGTCGCCGGACTGTTTGTGCCGTAAGTTTTCGTAAAATCTGTACCTACTTGCAACAATGCCGCGATGTTGTCGCATCTACTCCTTGGTACTGACTTTAGAAACTGTTACAAAAGTATCCACTAGTTTATTTTATCATTTTCGTAGTCCGCACATTGATTTCAGATGCATTCTGTCAGGTGGCTGTTCCATAGCTTGCTAGGAAAGAAGAGGGTATAGTAAAAAAAAGTAGTAACTTAACCTAAATATGAAGTGTTTTAACTTTACAAATTATTCTGACTAAACTAGGACGTCTATCACGACTTAATTGCATTCATTCTGTTACACTTTAATAGATACCTACATACTAACATAGCGTTTTATTATATATATATTGAAAGAATAAATGAAAAGATGAGAAAAAATGCGTCAAGATATTTGTAAAAATATAGGTAAGTATTTGAGGTAAGTATGCTGGTTAGTAAATCAGCACAATATTCAAATATCTATATAAAAGTTCATAAAAATATGAAATGACAATGGTCATGTGGAGCTAAGATGACTATTTAGTATTTATGATGACTAATTAAGCGTAAATATCACGCACTATCACGGTTGTTGACATTCGAATCTAATGATCACAATAATAAGACTTGTAACACTTTATAGAATACCAAACACAGCTGAAGTAGCTGTAACGGTCAGGAACAAAACAAACACTGGGACTGCCGTGTTACGGGCTGTGAGCCTGTGACCCACGGCGTCTCTAAGTCGTACGTATGTATGAACTTGCTCTGAGGTGAACATTGTAATGTGACGGGGACGGGGGCCTGTGATTCGTCGTGGTCGTTAAACATTTTGAGAGTCTGCATCAAAACAAAAACCGACTAGTCCAACTGTTTGGCGTTCCAGCTACGAGCCTTTCGTAGCAAGTAGCGATCCTATGAAACTTATTTGTGCAGACTGCTCACCGCCGACGCGCGCCGCCTCGCTGACACGGTATCTCCTAAAAACTGGAGCCATGCATCTATTGCAGAGAGTCGGGCTCACAGGTGGGCTCACTCGACAGGTTGCGCACTATCCTCATAACAAGGTCCATTACTAAAGGTGTTTGTCATATTCACAATTACTAAGTAAATATAATATGTTGACATTAGAATCTACACGTACGTTTCTAGAAGCCAACGTACTACATAATCACTTCGATTCCGTTGATCTCACGAGTCAGTTATGTTATGTGGTCCCCCGCAGTGTAAATAAGCGTAGTGTCCGTGCAGGTACATTATTCGCTGTAAATACCTGTCGGACTAAACTCAGGATTGCGGTGCCCTGTTCGTCGTATGGTGGAATCTTATAATCGCAACTTCATTGATATTGATATTTTTGTATGTTCCAAATCGAAATTTAAGTTTAAGTTTTAAAATCTTATCCATAGATAATAAGATAGTGTGTCCTTTATTCTTAAAATTATAAGTTAGTGCGAGTTCTTTATTCTTAAAATTGTGTGTCCTTTATTCTTAAAATTTAATTTTAATTTTTTTTTTTTACTTTATGAATTGCATGAATTGTATTTTGTACCGTCAATTTTATTTTAAGTAGAAAATTATTTTAATTCTTATTTGTGATAATAAAGAACCATCCCATTTTTTTTTGTCTTTCTTAATAATTAATTAATTGATTTTTTTATATTTATTTTAATACTCTTTTTTTTTCTTGTATTTTATATAATATGTACCTATCTGAGTAATGCTAATGTGGGCTGCAGTATTGTTAATACTACATATGTATATTATTGTTATTTGTAAACATTATATATTGTAGCGGTTTATTGCCCCATAATAAATAAAATAAAATTACTAGGGCTTTACTTTTAATGTAGGTAAGTTTATATTTGCGAGTGACGTTATGGCAATCGCGGGGTATTATTATGTTGACATTCATTAAAGAGTTCCGTTACTTTCATAAACTGTATTTTGTTCAATAGATTTTGAACAAAATAGATTTTGGTATGATTAAAATGGTACGAATCATCAAACTTGAAGTAGGAGAGAGAGTGCCATGTGCATTACAAAACACACTTATCGTTATCATCTATATCTACAGAAATAAATTGAAGTGTCTGTTTTTAATATCAAAAAAACAGCTTTATACTGAATGCATTTCAAAATAATTACTTAATGCAACAAAATCACATTGACATCACAGACGTTTCACAGCAGATAGCTGTAGCAGTTAGAAGGTCTAGCATAGGCTACTTTTATTTTAGAAAAATAATTAGGGTTCCGTGCAAAAAAATTAAAACCCTTGAAATTGTTAGTAAAATTCGATTCGATTTTTTATAATAATTTCACGCGAACGAAGGTCGCGGGCAACAGCTTTATTAGATAAAATCGTACTCAGATACTGTTTGGCAAATAATCATAGTAGTATTCTACTACGATTTTTTGCTATAAATTGTAGCACACAACAGTTATTGAAAAAAAAAACAAGTTTGGTAATGGGTTGAATTGATAAAATCCTTAAAATAAATACCTAGCTAATTTATGTCGTTGAGTCACTTAGGACGGCCCTAATTTTTTTACGTCTGTGGTTTGTTTTGATATTATAATGTTGAATTATGGAAAGTAAACAAAAGTAACGATACAACGTTACAAGGTTTATTCTATGCAAGACAATGGTGTAGTAAAATTAAGAAAAAAAACGCACACTGAAAGGTTCCATAGTCGGGTTGAACACTTAATATTTTATCCTAAGAAAAAACTTACATTTACAGTTGAAAAACGTGTTCATGTTGATGTTATACAAATACATTTTATAAGTTGGTCGACTGTAACTCGTTAACTTGTAAAACCTACTTAGCTGTGATATTTTTCCTTTTAACTTCGTTACCTACAAGGTGTAAACGGACCCTTAACGAAGCCGTCAACCAAGTCACAAGTCACAACCAAGTATTATGTATAAACAATAATTGTATAGGCTCACCTGCTGCCTGACTACTAGCACCTGTGCTACACAGACACATTGCCTTAAGCTTTTGGCAAGGCGCAATTAGCGTGTCGGTGTGAGCGAAAAACTTTATATTATACCTGGGTCACTTCGCAATTTGCCAACCGCACGAGCGGTCGAAATATTTTTCTAAAAGTTAATTTAAGTAATCATTAAAGAAACCAAATTCCCAATGATTCACCCATTTATGTCGTAATAAAAATAATAGCATCATATAAACATAAAAAACTAAATTTCAACAATTGTTTCGTCGACGAGGCGTGATCATCAAGAACACAAAAGGCCGAGTTCCCGTCGTGAAGCTGAAACCAAAGAAAATCCTGAAGCCTAAGCATCGATGCAGCTAAAGTGTCGACACAGGTGTACGGAAGAAAAAGCAGTTGCAGAAGATTCAAGTGAACCGAATCATCATAAGTTAAGTGCCTTTCCTTCCTCATTCATACCTACCTACCTATTTTCTAAATCATAACATCAGCTATTCTAACTAAAACGTGCCTTCCACTTGTGCAATCATTTCAATTAATTATTTATTTAGGTATTGTTAAATGGCCATTCGGGTTCAAAGTTTTACTTGATCAAACTTATTTGTAGTACCTACACATAATTCATTATAATATCAGCGTATTTCATTAAAGGCTATAATTAATATTCTATTTCTAACTGTGGAGGCTTGTAAATGGCTTGTCGTTGTTTGCCTCGCTATTCATTTTTGTATTGCTAGCTGTAAGCCACCCAAACACAATAAAATTAAAATAACATATTCTATATCAGCAAGTTGGCATGCAATTTATCTAAATAACTAGCTGCTGCCCGCGACTTCATTCACGTGGAAATTTTGGTGTGTGAGTGAGACTGCCTCGTTGGTCGAGCGCAAGCATGGGGTCCTGCGATCGATTCCCGGGTCAGGCAAAATGTTCAAAACAATATGTTTATTTCAATTTCATAAAGTTGTCACACACATGATTTGGAGATCACCTTTTAAGCAAGGAGATGCTTGTGTTAGGGTGCGTCCATTAATAACGTGAGGCAATTTTTTCGGTTTTTCGACGCCCCTCCCCCCTTGGTGGGATGTCGTGAGATTTGGCTTAAACCTCTCCTCACGTGAGATTTATCAAATTTAGCAAAATGTTTAGTATAAATACGCGCGCGCGCGCGTGTTCCTTTGCTTGTTTCATTGTGTTGAATTCACTAAAAATAATAATTTGTAGAGAAACATGTTTACTTAATTAAACCCGATATTTGCCGAGACTCCGCTCTTCTACTTAACATTAAACAATGCATATAATGCAAATGAAAAATACTATAAATAATCGTGTTATTGGGTTATTCGTAGTCATCAGGAATTTCTCAGTAGTAGCCACGGAATCTGGATTTGTGCCCGGTTGATGGCAATAGGCTCACCCTCTGTTACATGGTACTTCAACATAACTGGTGAAATGTGTGTGTACGATTAGGTACACGTCTGCCCAACCCTTCGGGGATTTAAGGCGTGATGTTATGCTATGTGTGAGAACTGAGTGCCTGATCAAAATGTGATAATGTACTGATGACTACAAAAAGCGTCCTTTTGGGTGCTGTAATTCTAGGCGGCAGAGGTCCGAAACAAAATCAAATCGGTTTATTTTGGCGTTAAACAACTTCTTTTTTAAAGTGAACCTTGTTCGGCGTTTTTATTCTAATACCGTTCTGTATACAACATTAAATTATTTTTTGCGAGAGCTCTTAGACCTTAATCCGGCCCTGTCGCAAAATCCGTTCTTAGCAGACGTCTACTAACTATAAACTACCTCCCTGTCAAATATCAAGTTTGTAGCACAAAAAATTAAGGACTTTCATACAAACTTGCGCGAGCCCTTAGACCTTCTTAATCCGGCCCTGTCACAAAATCCGTTCTTAGCGAACGTCTATTAACTAGAAACTACCTCCCTGCCAAATATTGAGTTTTTAGCACAAAACTTGAAGGACTTTCATACAAACTTGTGAGAGCCCTTAGACCTCCTTTATCCCGCCCTATCACAAAAGCCGTTCTTAGCGAACGGCTACTAACTATTAATTACCTCCCCTCCAAATTTCAAGTTTGTAGCACAAAAAAAGAAAAACCTTCATACAAACTTGCGAGAGCCCTTAGACCTCCTCAATCTGGCCCTGTCGCAAAATTCGTTCATAACGAACGTCTACTGACTACCTCCCGGCCAAATTTCAAGTTTGTAGCACAAAAAATGAAGGACTTTCAAACAAACTTGCGAGATCCCTTAGACCTCCCTAATCTGGCCCTGTAAAATTGCAAAAAAAAGAGATTTTATGAAAGAATATGAAGAGCTAGGCCACATGTCTGTAGCACCTAAAAGTAAATCGTTTCCCTCATACTTATGCCACCATGCTGTATTTAAAGACAATAGCGGATCAACCAAAGTCCGCGTCGTTTTTGGTGGATCCGTCCTCACCTTCTCGGGTATAACTGCAACGACATTCTTATGGTGGGCCCAAACATAAAAGATTCTCTTTTCTCCATACTCATAAGAGCACATAAATATAAATATTTAATTACTGGTGATATTGAAAATGTGTACAGAAAAGTGAGAGTAGATGAACTTGCAATTAATTCTATGGAGAGAAGATGAGTCCTTGCCCATCAGAACGATGCAAATGAATACTCTCACTTATGGCATCACAAGTGCGAGCTATTTAAGCACTTGCTGTCTGTGGCAAGTGGGCGAGGAGTGTGGGGATGAAACCATAAAAAAAATATAATACAACACGACTTTTATGTCAACGACTTAATCACTGGTTTTGATGATAAAAACAATTAACTTACATTCAAAATTCAATATCCACCGCTCTAAAGTCAGCCTGTTTTAATTTACGCAAATACAAAACAAACTCTAAAAACCTATTCAAAAATTCGTCTCTAAACACTCAAGACAAATTAATTATAAGTGAAGCGTCAAGCACTCTGGGTTTAGGGTAGGAGCAAAAACAGATCATTTAAATTTTCCTGTATGACGTCACAATCATGACAACATACCAACAACACGCATATTATCAAACGCGTTTAAGATATTCGATCCTTTAGATCTGTAACGTCCATGTATAATTATAGCAAAAATGATACTACAAAATTTATGGCAACCAAAAAATAGAAAGGTGGTTAGAATTTGCGAGTAATTTGAAATGTTTATTGCATTTAAAAATACCTAGAAGAGTGTTATGCGATTTACCAAAATTAATAGAACTCCAGTCTTTCAGTGACGCTTCACAGAAGGCATACGAAGCATTTGTGTACGAACGACTATTAGCAGCCAAATCTAAGGTAGCTAGTATAAACCCTATGACAATACCGCGATTGGAACTTTGCTGCGTTGTTGACTGCTAAACTATGCAGAGGTGTCCTCGAGTCTATTCGTAACAAGCCGTCACTATTCGTTAGAAGCCGTCACGAATCGATCATTGGTGCTATTCAAGCGTAGTGCTAACATGGCTCAGAGGTGATCCGAACAAAACATTTGTCGCGAATAGGGTGGTTGAAATAACCGAGTTTACTGACGCATCCTAATGGCGTTAACCGAGCCGATCTCATTTCTAGGGGTATAAATGTCAATCAGGTAATAAATAATAGCCTGTAGTGGTCAGGTCCAAATTATTTAATTAATAGTGAAAACGATTGGCCAATTTTAAATTACATTGATATCGATGATGTACCTGAAACTAAAAATACATCTAAATCTAAAACTACATCTAAACTTACAAATAAAATCAAATACTCACCCAAGACCCTCCCACCTGCTCCGCTCGTCTCAACTTTGACACCGGCGAAGCAAGCAGAGCAACCAGCATCTGAAACAAAAACTTATATAACACAAAATTCATTCGTTACACCTAATAAAACCTTAACTGATAAAAATGAAATAAATACTTACCTTAACACTGACTCACTGCAACCTATAATGGATATTGAAAAATAGGGTTGTACACTGTTTTATAGACAAAAGTTTTAAAGAATTTCGTTTCATATAAAACTTTTCTCATATTATCATTTCATAGAATACTCAATACACAAAATACTTACTTCGAAAAAAATTAATAGTACATACATTTTTGTTACAAATAAAATTTAATGTTTCGATATTCATATCATAGAATAACAAAACAATAATATGCTTTATACTCATATTGTTTAGTTAATATTAAATTTATTACCAAGAAAAACATTTTATTGACAGTTTCTAAATGTTTCATTTCAATACCTTTGACAAAATGCATACCCTCCTATTAACGCGGTGTTGTTATTACAACACCGCGCATTCACAAAAACAATACGGGTAATCTTGTTATTCTCATTAATAGTGACTTAATACACACTTTGCGGTTCATAATTGTTGAACCGCAACCAATTTCGACGGAGCGTAGAACGTAGTTTGTCATAGTTCTAAAATAACCTATAAACCTATTTGGTCGAAGTAAACTGAACGTTTCAACGTCAAGGTAAATATCAAAAATATTATAATAAGGCGAAGTCGACGGGTAGCCCTGCTTCGCTGGGCTCCTATTTCTGTCGGCAGGGTTTAAGGTAACCTAACTATGCTGTCCGCAGTCGGTGTGCCGCAAGTCCTGAGCTCGCTTCACTCGCTCTTGCATCCTAAGTTTTTCTTGTCACAATGCCTTGTTTATATTGATGTGGTGAGTAGTGTATACAAAACAACATCAAAAATAGGGGTACGATAGACGCATTTGACTGTGTGTATATTTATTTATAAAATTATGGATAGCTAGTTTTACATTTTCGTTGAAATAAAACACCATGAAAAAATCCACCGAACAAACAATATTTGTTAAAAAATAATTCTACAGTTTGTTAAATAAAAAAAAGGGATTATAAAATTAATTGAATTGTATTTCTGTGAAATATGTTTCATTCAAGTAAATAGTCGCTAAAACAATAATATTGGAAATAAAAATACAAGAACAAAATATTATATGAAACATTTTTGGCGAAACGAAATTCTACGAGATTTCTGTCTGCGAAACAAGGGGACACCGAAAAATATAGCAAACTAAACACGTTGTTGTTTTAACATTCGTAATATTCACAACAAACAGGTTTTGGCTGTTAGCGCTAATGAGTTAGATGACTCATTTCATTATCTATGCCGTGTTGCTCAGGTTAAATGTTTTCCTATTGAATACAAAGTGTTATCTAAAAACGTACCTTTAAATGTTAAATCTAAATTACTTTGTTTGTCACCCTTTTTAGACGACAACAGTTTCATTAGAGTTGGTGTCCTAACATGAGTGATTTTCCATAACAAACGTGTGAGCGCAGATTTCCCATGCAATTCAGTAGGCATAGATTTAGCTGGGCCTTTTTACATAATTAATCGTAAAGGTAAAGGTGCAAGGGTGAGCAAAATGTTACCTTTACCCCATATTTGTGTGCTTGCGATAGAAGTGCGTTGATTTGGAAGCGGTCTGTGACTTTACTAAGGACGCATTTATAATGACACTAGCTGTGCCCCACAGTTTCATCCGCCGCTTCTGGCTAGTTTTCTTTTTGCGTAGCGTGATGTTAGCAGTTCCTGAGATTAGCGCGCTCAACCAAACAAACAAACTCTTCAGCTTTATAATATTAGTATAGATTACGCAGATTTATTGCCCGTCGTGGCAAACTCAATAAAATATTTTGTTATAACGGGGGTAATTTAGTAGCTGCTGCTAAAGACATAATATGTAGGGGCTTTTCTTAAATTACATAATAGGAACTTAACCGAATTTGCAACTCAGGAAAATATAAAATTTGTGTTCTCACCTACTCACCCCCCTCATTTTAGCGGCATCTGGGAAGCCAGAGTTAAATCTGCAAAATTCCATATAAAAAGAGTTATAGGAAATACACATCTTACCTTTGAAGAAATATCTACACTTTTCGTACAAGTGGAGGCCGTTTTAAACAGTCGCCCCTTGAGTCCTTTGTCCCCCTCTCCTGATGACTACCTTCCTTTGTCCCCAGGGCACTTTCTCATTGGATGACCGCTGAAGGCACTGCCTGAACCTAGCTTGGACAACTTGAAATAAAGTCACCTGCAACGCTACACTCGGCTGCAACAAATTCATCAGCATTTCTGGTCACGCTGGCAGCGTGAATATATACAACAACGACGGAAGTGGAAGACGAACTCAAGATCCCTACATATTGGAAACCTCGTGCTTATCCATGAAGAGCATGTACCACCATTGTGTAACGTGAGCCTTGGACGAATTATTAGATTATTCCCTGGTCCGGTTCTACGTCGGCCTATTATCAAGCTGTGCCCACTACCCACTCCTGAAGATTTACTGTTCAAAGACAAGTCTTTCAAGGGGCGGGAGGATGTTTAGGCTCACTTGCTGCCTGACTACTAGCACCGTGTGCTACAAAAATACATTGCCTTAAGCTTTTGGCAAGGCGCAATTACCGTGGCGGTGTGAGCGAAAAACTTTATAATGTACCTATAGGTTTCTTCGCAACTTGCCAACCGCACGAGCGGTCGAAATATTTTTCTGTCCTCTCTACCATACTCGTATAATAAAATAAAATGTTCAAAAGTTCATTAATGTAGTCATTGAAGAAACCAAATTCCCAAAGATTCACCCCTTTATGCCGTAATAGACAACAATTACAAAATTGACGTATATCAAACTAAGTAACTCTACGCAAAAATTATTGCTGGGAAACGACTTTTTTTTGGGGTTGAAAATCACGTTTTACGTTAGGTCTCAATGTAGCGCGTTCAAACCATTATGCTGATGGATGCGTTGAATAGTACGGTGGTCGTGGATGTATATTTCAAGTGAAGTTATAACGTTAAAAATTAAATTCGCGCGCTTATTTTCTGATATCTCCGATGCCGGCCACGATACTCTGGCTTGCTAACATTATACCTACAAAAGAAGAGTTAAAAGTTGAAGTTTAGTGCGCAATCGTACCTACGGCCTACGGTCAGTGACCCAGTACTAGCTAACGCTTTCTTTATCACACCCACTGGCTTACATTTGGCTTCTCTGACCTTTCAGTTTTTCCTAGCAAAATGTCGCTGTTGTTAGACATTGGTAGGTACTCATTTGAGAATTTGTATTGAGTTTAAAGCTAGGCTGTTTCTTTGAATGTGTGCGTGTAAGTTTGAGAGAGAATGTGTGTTCGCGCCGAGGATGCGCAAATATGCGCTTCGCGCGAATTGTTGTTTTAAGCGATTGGGAACTGGTGCATTGCTTATTTTGTGGTTTTATTTTTTCGTTTTGTTGTGATTTAAAGTTTTGTGATTAGTTATTACAGATTAGTAGTTGCAGTAACTTTGTTTTGAAGTGAACACTAAAATGAATTCGGAAACGCATGCAATTTTTCTTTGTGAAGGATTAAAGTGTGTGAAATCGGTACTGGGCAAGGTAAATACCTACTTTGAGTTTTACAGAAAAATATAATCTCGTTACTTCACTTAAACCTACCCCTATGTGCATTTTAGTCGATCAGCGTAGGTACCTATCGTATTCAAAGGCTGGTTGGCTATTTTGCTCTTATTCAAACTATCTTTAAATATATATATCTGTCCGTGGTAAAGAAGCGAAGCATGAAGAGTTATGGCTGTTTACATTGTGAGTACTAACATTTTCAATAATGTTTAGTTAGACACCAATTTATTATTTGTGCGCCATCTGTAGCAAAGTGAGGGAAACAATTACGAATTGACTTGAAGAGTTCAGTAAGTTAATTATTATTTTGTTTATTTATTTTCTTACATACTAATTATATTTTTAAATATTTCTTAAAAAAAAAACATAAAAAACATTTAAAAATATTATTAAATGTTTTATTACATATGGCTGGATCACTGTTGTGTCACTGTCGGCGTGACAAACCATTGTTGGGGTAGGCATAATAGAGGACGTATACATATCAGATGATCTACCATTATACGTAGAGTGAGATCTTAACATGGTAAGGCCAAAATTGGCACTACAAAACAGTCCGCGTTCTGGAGTGATCTGGGGGGAGAGGGATGATTCTCAACTTATAGAATATCGTAGGCTGTATACTGATGAATTGCGTGACATTGACTTTCCTCAAGAGTTCTCCAGATGTGCGTATGAGACATGTAATTTATCAGAGCTCAGACTTATTGTAGATGGATTATACATATAGCGAAGTTGTTAACATATTAACCACCGCTGCAGCACAAACTAATTAAACGCGTAGGCATAGGCCAAAAATAGGGAAAGTGCTTTTGCGGCTGGAATAAACATGTACAATTGAACCAACTAATTGAATTACAGTTTATATGTGTGGGTGAATTCATAGTTATGCACACAAACACTAAATAATAGGTCTTTACCTATGTAATTGGAGATTTAATAACCAGCATTTTCAGATTTAATTATCTGAGGATTGGCGCGCAATTCGAAATTCAAATAAATTTTATTCGAAAGCCGTGTTCTTTTAATTTCAAATTCAGTCATTTGTTTTTAGATAGTTTTTTATTTTTGTGAAATTGTGGTAGTTTTTGGCGCCATGGATAAACTGATTTTCGTACAATTTTCGAATATGAGTTCCTACGTGGACATACCGCTGCGCAAAAAACACGAAACATTAACGACGTGTGCGGGGCTAACACTGCTTGCTTATACATATAAACACGGTCCATTATTAGTTCAATCGTTTTAAATCTGGAAATTTTGAGTTGAAGAATGAGCCTCGCGGTCGGCCGGTAACTATTGTCGACAACGACGAATTGAAGGCGGTACTGGAAACGGATCCAACTCAATCTACGGCTGAGCTTGCTGCGGGCCTTAAAGTTAGTGTCAAAACGACATTGAAGCACTTGCGTCAAATCGGAAAGATAAAAAAGCTAGATAAGCTAAAATAAAGAAAAAATACAAAAAATATTGTTTTTAAAATTTTCATACAAATCTCCAATTTCATAGGTAAAGACCTAATAAAACGAGCGAACTCGGTTTTTATTAGTGTGCGTGTGGCACATCAATTACCATATACCATTATATAGTCATCATTCACTTATGATACTGAAGGAGATATAATATTTTGCATGAAATCACTATAGCTACCTTGGCACAATGTCTATCGTCTATGGTCAGTAAACGAGTTAAAGAAGAATTTATAACGATTCGATCCCGTTCATGGTTGTGTAATGAAGTTTCCAACGTTTGAGATAAACACGGAACTCTCAAGTCATTTTATTTTGACTGTTTAGAATATAACTACAGACATTTTAAAAATATTGTTTTCAAACACCTTCATTTATAAAAATGAGCGTTCTTAGTTGAAAAATCTACGAGTATTTGCATTACTGAGTTTATTGATTACCACTCATACGCATGTGTGCGGATTTATTTCTGTGGATCCAACCATGCAACATTTATTAATGTTCAAAAGGGTAGAAATCGTTGTTTTGGATGAGCAAAACGTATCTATATGTGAAATTGTGAGTGTAAATGTGATGCTGCCCCACAAATGATGGGACACTTTATATCGTGTCCTGCCTGTCCTATTGTTTGTTTCTGTGATGTACATCACAGGCCGCTACTGAAAGTGCCAAACTCGTCGCCAAATTTTGGGCTGACTCAATTTGAATTTTCATCGACACGCTAAGAAGAAGTGAAATTGCAAGAGGCTTAAGGCGAGGCTAACCCGAGCGCCGTATGCATCAATCGCTTACCCCAGCCCCCGCACAGAGAGGTGATACGTAACAAATTACGCAGCGCGAAAACGCGTGCGCTTAACGCACTGGTCATGATTTCATGAGTTCACGAACTCGGATAGGTACTAAGTTGCGTTACAGAGTAGAGTGATGCAGTAAATCAACTTGAATTGATAAGTATACGTTAATTTTGTTTTATTTTTCTAGAAAGTATTGGTTATTGATATATTAGGAACCTACGTATTGTATGAACGTGAACCTAATTACTAATAATTAAAATAAGTAGATATAATTAAAAATAAGTAGGTATACTTATTTATTTGTGAATAAGATAAATTTAAAATCTGACTGACACTAAGATCATGAATACCGTACGGGTATGATTAAAAACTACACGCCACGCGCCATTCGGTTTTTAAAAATTTTATGCTTTACTTTTTTTTCAGTTTTGTTGTCATGGGGGTCGTTTTCGTGGTTTTTGACGTCGCTGATAACGAAACTGAGGTCAAAATGAAAATCCAAGATGGCGCCGGCGAAAAATTTAGATTTTTTCGTCATGGGTGTCATTTTCATGGTTTTCGGGGTCGCTGATAACGAAAATGAGGTCAAAATGAAAATACAAGATGACGCCGAAGAAAAATTCGGTTTTTTTGTTATGGGTGTCATTTTTTAGGGTCGCTAATAACGAAAATGAGGTCAAAATTAAAATGCAACATGATTTTTTTTGTATTGTACCCCAAAAACCACGAAAATGACACTCATGAAGAAAAATTCAAAAATTTTCGTCGGCACATCTTGGATTTTCATTTTGACCTCATTTTAGTTATCAGCGACCCCAAAAACCACAAAAATGACACCCATAACAACAAAACCAAAAAAAAAGTAAAGCATAAAATGTAGAGGAAGTAAAATAAAGTGTTTTTATCTTAAATATGTAAATAAGTCAACCAAATAAAAAAACTAGTTGGTACTAAATACGATATCGACCAATACTCATTCTATCTCGTTCTCCCGTACATACTTTCTTTTTCTGCCTCTGTCGTAACTTGATAATCTTGGTTCCCTACAAAACTTTTTTTAGAACTCTTTACAAAACAAAATTATTGGAATAAATTTATTGATTTTAGAAGGCCAGTTACAGGCACTTATGAATTGTCGAAAAAAAGATAATAAAATGAAGCTAAAGTCCTATTCAAAAGGCATAATAACTGTGAAAGTACTGTAGTTGCCCATTCCAAAGTTACCGAAAATTGTAAATAATATTCATACGAAATGGTCATACTGTCACATTTCTACACTACGGCCACAGAATACACAATACAAGTACAGAAGATTCAAAATTCAAATGCAAAATCATAAATAACGACTTTTGCCACGACACAATAAAGTGCAATTCAGGCCGCACAGCACTAATTACCTACAGTTATATTCACCTACAAGCTGCCTCTTTTTTTATCGCGTAACTCTTATCTTATACCTATCTGACTACGTTGCTTTTTAGGTACTGTACTTTTGTGAACAAATGGTGTTTCAAATAAACCTAGGCTTACTTAGTATTATTTTTTCGCAAACTATTTTTGGCTCAGCTCGTAACAGAACTTAGCGGGGGTGGGGTGGCGGGAACGAAAAATTTGCACACGTCCGACCTCCAACGCGTTCCGCTCGGGACTAAAGCACGCGGTGCGAGCGCATGAAATGATGAAAACAGTTAATTTTGAAAACGGTGGTATAGGTTTTTTCATATTTCAGATTATGGTTACCGTTTTATGTCACATTTTTTACGACCTTTATTATGGTATAAGTTTTATTGTTAAAAACCTAATATAACTCAAATGAAATAATAATTAAACCATCATTTAGACGTGTCTTTGCGATTTAATTGGATGCAACAAAGTGCAAGTAATCGTGTATCGCACTACCGAAATATCTCGATAGAAGTGTGAAATTATGTAATATGTTTTTTTCAGAATTTAAATCCGTGCTATATAAGAATAAAACACAATACAAAACGACGTTTATCTGGATAACCTCGCCTTAATGATATCGGTGAATAACAGTTACATATTATGTTGATTTTATACCTACTTCACTTTAACTAACTCCTCTCACCTTTCAATGTTTACTAGGAATAAATAATTAATGTAACTTAAGTGCAATACCTACCATAGTTATTATAATAATATATTATCATGACTGAATTATACTTTTTTTTTTATCTTATGATGATTATGATAAAATTAACATGGTCTAAAATTAGCTTGAAATAGCCCTTAGACAGTTTAAGACATTAGGTATATATAAGTATATTGTATAAACATAGTGTATACAATATACTTATATACACTGTTGTCACTCAAACCACGGGTAGTTGAATAAATAAAAAAATATAGGACCGAGTTAAAAAAAAAAGATTAAGCAATTTACTTTAAAAATAAATAATAAAATTTATCCCACACAGTCCGCGAATTCATGGTATTCGCCCGAGTGACGTAATTGCCGCCCGTCCTAACTACCTACTCCTACGCAATACTCGTAACATAACCTGTGATGCAACTTTTTCTTCATACTTTTCCTGGCTTAGGACAGGAAAAAATACCTACCTTAGGTGTTGCGAGACGAGTCTAAATGTAAATTTGATTTGACAACAAAGAAAATGAAAAATTAATCCAAATCAATGGGTAGGTATTTTTGGCGCATTTAAAAAGTTCATGACGAGTTTATGTACAGTTAAAAATCACCGATTAAATTTACACTGAATGAATATCTCTACTTACCTAAATTAATCTCAACAACTGTTCAAAATGGGATCCATTTACGGTCACACATGCCCCCCGCTCGTTTTCGTAGGTTGATTAGCAAATCGCACTCGAGAATCTAACTTCTGCATACATCCTACGAGCGTCGTTCAGGTTATCACCCGCGATAGCTTAAAGCCGTACCACTTTGGTCCACTGTTCAATAATTGTGTAAGACAGATCTAAGTACACACAATTTCCGTGCGAGAAACAAGCGGAGCGGCGCGCGACCCTATGACGAGTTACGTGCGCTCGCTAGCGCGACAGCTGACTGACTGAGGTCATGAGTCATCATTCATTGCACTCGCGTAGCGTATGACCGCGTGTGAACCGCCGCCGCGCCGCCCGATTAGCTGTTAGCGCGCATTAGGGTGAAATGATCTTGTGGGAAATAGTAGAACTTTTTCAAAAAAAAAGGTTGTTTTTTTCATTGATTTACCGTTCTATAAGTGAAACCAAATCACTGGTTTCAAGGATAATGGTGTTTACATTAACACCCTGTATAGTATATAAATGTAGTATATACAACGTGTAACAGATTAAGCGCAGTAGCTCAGACACCCCAATTAGAATATTAAATTATAAGTCTTAAACAACATCCGTAATTAAATAAATTTAAACCGAAACTAGTATTTTTTTTATAAAATAGTTATCCTTACTAAACGCAAAACGTATGTAATAAATAAAGTAATAAAAGTTTATTTGGAACAACTTAAGTTATACAGGTTACACAGGAAAAACGAAGATAGCTACAAAAGTAAAATACTGTGGCGCAGCTATCAACGCCCAATTCAAAATAATATTATAGACATTGTTCCAGATTAATCTAAAAGAAGTTAAATTATAAATTAACAAAATAAAGGGAATGAAAAAAAAAATAATAATAATAATACATGTGCATTGCACACACACTCATGCAATGTTAGCGGCCGACGCGACACGCACACTGGAGCGCCCGCCAGCTGACCATAGCTTAGATGTGCGTTAGTTCAATGACCGAAATTTTCTAGTAAGTGAAATTATCAACACGAATCTAAGACTTTAGGCTTAGTAACGAGGATTCATTTAAGACAGGGACTTTCTTTCGAGATTGCACCCACGCGAATCCCGCGATCCCTCTGATAAGTTATGTTTAGGTACAGTTTATTGTTTGTACTACAAAAATATTAAAAGATTTGAATCATAATATTTACTGTGATAAGAATACAATCGTATTGATAGGTGGAAGTAGGTAGGTACTTACAGAACGAGTGATTCAATGTCCATGTTATTAGAATAAGTTAAATTATAAGAACCTTGCAAGTATATTTAGTTCATCATTCCTGACAAGCACGGTGCTCTTTGTAATAATAATTAAAATGTAATTGGACTTTAAGATAAAATTAATAATTTCTTTTCTATTTTTATTACTAATTTAAACTGACTTGTTTTGTACCCATTGACATACCTACTTAATACCTATTCCCAGTGACATTTGATGTAATATTATTACATTTTTATATTTATTGTGATTAAGAATTATTTTGCATGAATTTTAGTAATATTTTAATTGTTATTTAAATGTAAATTAATTGTTAATGATTTGCATACCCATGTGACGGCAGAACAATGGAGAACTAACTTCATATCAATACCAATGCACCAATTTGTATACCCATGTTCGCAAAGAAGTTTTATGATTTATTTATTTTAATATTCTTGATAGGTCCTCTCCAAATTTCTTTTGCTTTGCCCGACAGGGTCCATGATTGTTACAAAAAATGTTTACCACCTAAGCCTACATTGTGGAACGCAATAAAGAATTGAGTATTGAGTATTGAGTATTGAACTGGACTATTTACACTTTACGCTTAGGTTATTAATTTGCACTACTTCTGCGATGCACTTTCATTAAAGTTTCAAAATGACCACCGCTTTGTTCTATGCACTTATTTGCACGCTTCCTTAAATTGTATTTCAATTTTGTAAGCACTTCAGTATCACTTTTCACCGTCACAAATGCTTGTTCTGTAATTGAATGACGTACACGAGCGATTTTATGCGACCCCACAAATAAAAGTCTAATGGTGTTAAGTCAGGCGATCTGGGAGGCCACGGCACAGGTCCTCCGCGACCTATCCAACAACTGCCTTACTCCGCATACAGATGCCTCAGTCACTGAGTTGCAGCCAGCATCGTCCTGGCGCTCTCAGTGCAGCCATAACGGTCATTGAACTCCCGACAAGCTAACGCGACATTATCAAGACAGCGAGCCAGTGTCCTCACCATCTTCGTGTATTGTATGTTGGTATACCGTAAAGCTATCGCGCTCGTAAAAAAAAAAGTCACGGAATTAAAGTAAAAATACAACTACACTAGATCGCTACCGGCGGATGACTAGCAATGCATGTTATGCATGTTATGCATGTTAGGTACTCGGTGGTAACGGCGGCGTGTGTGTCAGCATTTCGCATAACCGTCAAAGAGGTTGCCGACAAATGCTTTATCTCTTTGCAATAAGTTCTAAATTACTTCAAATTAAATAATTTTATTTTAAACTATTATGGTCACTAACATTATTATAACTAGAAGACGGGATATTTACTATGTTTATTGTTTTAACATGGTAAATATCCTGTCTTCTAGTTATAATAATTTTAGTTTGTAAAAATGCCTAAAAATTGTTTGTAGGGATACTCTGGTGACCAACTAAGTTAGGTCGTATTCAAATAAGCCTTACTTATTGGAGATAAAGTTGGAATTCCTTTAAATTACCACTTTATTTGACGCACACTACTTTTAATGTAAAATGCATTGATATTATTTACGTGTGTGTATTACGAGCTATGAGCGAACTACAAATAATGTCGTGCGTTTTAGTGGCCTTTATTGCTCTGAGTTAAGGTTTCAATTTCCTTGAGTTAAGGATTGTATTAATTTGTCATGATACAGTGTTTCTAATTTAAGTTGTTTAAAAGATTTTTCCGTCAAAATTTAACACCTATTTTTTATGACGGAAATCGATTCAGAAGCCGATTCTGAACCAACTACTTTCAGGAATTGCGTTAATTCTGTTACACGTTGTATAAGGTCTAACTATTCATACACGAAATATTTTTAGAGAATTATCTAACGGCTATAACGAAGCCATTTCAAGAGCAAAAAAAAATTATCTAAGTATATTTTAAAATTATAAATTAAAATTACTTGACCCACAAAATAAATAGTGGTTCCTTGTTTTGCAACATTCATTACGCTAGTTTACTACGTCGTATTTACCTACTGTCATTGCAGCGGGCGGCGTGCGGCGCGTTTAAATCAAAGGAGCGCGCGCGGCTTGCCGCGCTCTTCCCCTCTTGCGCCTCTTCAGTCCCGATCGGTACGCGTGACTTGGTGCACGCGCCTTAGCTAACCAACGATCGGTCACGAAACAATCGTAACAATGTCGAACTACAGGTATACGAACCAGGAGCACCAGAACATGGTGATGTGCTACAAGGAATGTGAAAATGTTTTTCTCAGAGCACAAGCCCTCTTCCTGGAGCGTTATAGGAGAAAATCATCTCTGCAGACTATCATAGGTGCTGTACAGCGGCACCAGGACTATGGGTCTACATGCTATCAGCTGCAGACGGAGGCAGGCAACGAGTGTCAGCAATAATTGAGAATGACATCGTCAATTCAACATCATTCAACTACGGATCCATTAACAGTGTTATTTACCTACAAAAAGACTAGTTTTCTGTAGGTAAGGAAATTCTCAGAAACAGCGTGTTTTTGCAACAGTTAAGTAGGTAGGTATGTCATGTACACGTCTGCCTATCTCTAGTATGATAGTTCAAATCATTCCGCACTACGCACTGACATTTCACGTCTGTAGTACGAGTAGGTACAACCAAAAAACAGCTGACGGATATTCGAATGGTCATAATAGTCGACATGAGTTCCAAATTTTTCGAGTTTTCTACAAACATTTTCAAATTCGAGTTGCACACATCAGCTGTTTATTAGTTTACAGATGTAGGTAGGTAGATGCTGTGATACGATTTATTTTGATCGCACCTAGGTTCCTTTTCGTAAAGTTAAGGAGTGAATTAATTTATCGTACCTAATTGATTGGATTGTTATTTAAATTCATATTTATTGTTATTGTAAGCGAGAATCTGTTAAAATAAGACTAACCGATCCTCTGGGGCCGGCCTTGTGGAACATCGGTTACGACTGGGTGCTGCGCGCCGACCTCCCTACCGGCGTCAGCGTAGTTTGCTACGCTGACGACACGCTGGTACTGGCACAAGGGAGGTCGCACGAGGCGGCGGCCGAAAACATGACACGCGGGGTTGCGATAGTCGTGGAGAGGATCCGGCAATTGGGTCTCGAGGTGGCACTGCACAAGTCCGAGGCCATGTGTTTTCATGGGCCTCGGAATGCGCCACCGTCGGGATCCCTACTGACGGCAGGAGGGGTTTCCATCGGCGTCGGGTCGACGTTGAAGTACCTAGGACTCGTCCTCGACAGCCGGTGGAACTTCGTGGAGCACTTCCGACGTTTGGCTCCCAAACTGGAACGGACAGGGGCTGCCTTCAAGCGGCTCTTGCCCAACCTGAGGGGTCCAAACGCCTCCTGCCGGAGGCTATACGCGGGGGTCGTGCGGTCCATGGCCCTTTACGGGGCCCCGGTGTGGGCGCGTTCTTTGAGGCGGCAAGCCGCCCACTACCTGAACGCGCCCCAAAAGGTAATAGCCATAAGGCTAATCCGGGGGTACCGCACGATCTCCGGCGAAGCGGCTAGCCTCCTTGCCGGATTGCCGCCATGGGATCTGGAGGCGATAGTCCTCGCACGCCTGCACGAATGGCGCGCGGAGGCACTACGTCGGGAGGAAACTCCGCTGCCGCGGCAAATTGCCGCTCAGCGGACAGACCTCCGGAGTGATCTCATGGCGACATGGAGAGAGCGACTGTCGCAACCCCGTGCAGGGCACGCCACCATAGTGGCGATAAGTCCCCTCTTTGAGGAGTGGCTAGAGAGGCGCCACGGCGCCCTCACCTACCGCCTGACGCAGGTCCTCACCGGACACGGTTGTTTCGGGAGGTTCCTGCACCGAATCGGGCGGGAGGAAACGCCCGGGTGTTTCCACTGCGAGGATCGTCCGGAGGACACGGTGGAGCACACCGTGGAGGTCTGCCCCGCTTGGGCGGAGCACCGCCGTGTCCTTGTAGCGGCGATTGGCGGCGGCGATCTCTCGCGTCCGGCCCTGGTTCAAGCCATGGTCCGGAGCGAGAGGGAATGGGAAGCCGTCACCACCTTCTGTGAAGCAGTCATGCTAGTGAAGGAGGTGGCGGGACGTGAGAGGGAAAGAACCTCACGTCCCAGCCGCCGCGGGAGACGCCCTGGGCGTCGGGGGTCACGTGGTGGCTCCCGGCCACCGTAGGCGCGGGCCTGTGGACGGCAAGTTATGGGCTAGCTCGCCGTCCGGCCGTCTTATGACGACAGGCCGTGTCGACGGCGCGTTCGTGTTCCACGTGCGCCTCAAAGCGATGTCAGCAAATAAGTAGGGGTCCGCAAGGGCCGATGTCTACCAGGGCTGCGGGACTGTTCGAAAGAGATACCGTGGCCCTGGAACACAAAGGGCAAAGAAGGAACATGGATGGGTTTTAGTCAGTACAAGTCTGACACTCCCTTCCGCTCCGCCCACAGTGGGGGGGGTCATTTGATGATTTCCCATCCGGAAAAAAAAAAAAAAAAAAAAAAAAGACTAACCGATCGAGTTATAAAGTCTCGTACGTTCATACGTTGGTTTATTTTTAACATCATCACGCCTGCATTCCCCAAATAGATAGGCAGAGATGTTTTTACGAACGACCACTACATTTCACCAGCGATATTGTTACGCCCCAAGTTATAGCAGGGCCAGGGCAAGTGCTTGCGTCCCGACTCACACAGGCTACTGTGGAGTTGGAGCGCGGTAACCATCAGGAGTTCTGATTCAGGACCCGAATCCGAAATGACTACCATTGTTGCGCGGTCGCACGGTGTCATGAAGTGCGAACAACAAGACGATGAACTACAAGAAGCATGCCGCCCGTCGTCGCACCGTGCCAGCTCGGCTCAGGTGCGGGGCGCGTCTCATTCATAGAATAGCTTTTATGCAAAATGTCTTAAGAAATTTTAAAATTATAATAATTTCGTAAAAACAAAAACACTTACATAATTTTTTTTTTTTCGTTGCGATGGCCTCTTTGCTATGTATAGAAGCTACTCTTAAAATATTTCGTGTATGAAAAGATAGACCTTATATTTAATATAATAATAGCTATTATTAATGAGAGCAGCGGTGGCCCAGTGGTGGAGACCCCGACTTACGAGCAGTAAGTTGTGGGTTCGAACCCAGCCAGGCGCATTACTTTGTGTAAGTTATTTCATCACCACTGCTCTCAAAACGGTGAAGGAAAACATCGTGAGGAAACTATGTTCCAGAACCAAAAATTCGAAGACATGTGACATCTACCAACCCGCACTGAGCCCGCGTGGTAGATTATAGCCCATCCCCTCTCCTAGAGAGGAGGCCTGCGTCCCAGCAGTGGGAACATTAATAGGCTGATTATGCTATGCTTATGCTATTATTAATAGTATTATAAATACTGTTTTTATCCACAGTAGAGAACCGTGCAGTTATGCTTTCGTCGAAATGCGGATTTTGGAGACAAATATAAACCTTATCAATAATTAGGTATAAATGTTAATAATCTCCTCCTCTAATCCTCTTTTTAAACCACAACTCGTAAAGTATTGAAAGTATGGTGAATTGATGTTATTGTTATGCGGTTAGAGTTTGTCATAATGTCTTACTATCTAACATGTTGATTCACTTCACTTCTTATTTACTTTGATTCAATTTCTATACCTACCTACTTTGACAAATTATTTACATTCATCCTTACCAACAAAAAACTTTGTCTTTGTCAAAAAAAAACTAAACTGGTAAACAACAGTGTTTTACTCATTCGAACGTCAAGTATGGATAGCTATAGCCTATATACAACGCGTAACAGAATAAACGCAATTCCTGAAAGTAGTTGGTTCAGAATCGGCTTCTGAATCGATTTCCGTCATAAAAAATAGGTGTTAAATTTTGACGGAAAAATCTTTTATATGATGCACATACGTTTTGCGTTTATTAAGGATAACTATTTTATAAAAATTACTAGGTTTGGTTTAAATTTATTTAATTACGGATGTTGTTTAAGACTTATAATTCAATATTCTAATTGGGGTGTCTGAGGTATTGCGCTTAATCTGTTACACGTTGTATGTTTAAAACCAGTTCGTATTAAATCATTGTATCAGCCACACAAGTTTTTTTGCTAACATACAGCCCCCACCAAATTGAACCTTAAAACAACCAATGTAAGGAAGGAACAAATTGGAAGAAACGAGACGGATCATTTTTTTATGACCCAAGCGCTTTTCAAATAAATATCGATGTTTATCAAATAAAAAATCGAATATTTTATTGGTTTAAAGGCAACTGTCGTCCCATCTCACTCGCAACTACAATGGCCAAAATATTGGACAGTATTCTTGATTCATGCTTAAAAGAACATATGCATATGCACGATGCTTAGTTTGGTTTTCAGTCCAAATTATCGACAGAGAGTGCTATTTTAAGTCACAAGAATACTGTCCAATGCTACACTGACCGCAAAACCACGGTGTATGCCTGTTTCCTGGATCTCTCCAGAGCCTTCGCCCTCGTGTCGTATGATGTGCTCTGTAAAAAGCTGAGGGACAGGAATATACCGGCTGGAGTTCTCGGAATTCTGCAGTATTGGTATGCAAACCAAACCAATATTTTGAAATGGTCAACGACACTCTCTGATTCATATAGGTTGGAGTGCGGTGTGAGACAGGGGGGTCTGACATCTCCTAGACTCTTCAACCTATATGTGAATGATCTCCTGGCCGGGCTCGGTAGCATGCGTGTCGGATGCCGCGTGGGTGGTGTAATCATTAATAATATCAGCTACGCGGACGACACGGTGCTGCTGGGTCCGACTGCGGGATCAATCGATCCCGCAGTCGGACCCAGCAGCACCCAGAGAGATGTTGAGAGTGTGCGAGAACTATGCAGGTACACACGGACTGATTTATAATGTAAAAAAGAGCGAATACATGGTTTTTAAGGCCGCTGGTAAGGCCCGCGACTTTGTTCCAAGTTTTACTCTGAATGGCATGAGTATAAGGCGAGTAAATAATTTTAAGTACCTGGGGCACATACTTACCGACGACCTTAAAGACAATGTGGACATAGAGATGGAGCGCAGGGCACTGGCGGTCAGAGGAAATATGTTGGCGCGCAGATTTTACCGTTGTACTAATCAGGTTAAAATAACCCTCTTCAAAGCTTATTGTCAGGGTATGTACACGGGGAGTCTGTGAATCAGCTTTACCAAAAGATCGTTGGAGGTCCTGCGCATTCAATATAATAATGTTTTCAGAATACTGCTGGGATTGCCCCGTTTTTGTAGCGCATCTGAGATGTTTGCGCTAAATCGAACTGACGACTTTTATGCGGTCATTCGAAAAAAAATCTCGTCGTTAATCACAAGACTACGGGACAGTGACAACAGTATTCTGAGGACAGTGGCGGAGAACATCTACTCTCCTATTCTGAGACGTTTTGTGGGGGTGATGAACGAGTGACGTACTTTCCATCCGCTTGTGCGTCGTCCTCATGAAGCGAACTCAAATAATTAGTTTTAAACTTTGAGGTAATATTTTACTAAGTAGCCGTCGGGTAGCCGGATTTGCTGATAGCACGAGCCTAAGCCCAGTGATTATCAGCTGGGTTAAGAATTACAGAGGTAGTAATTGGTACATTATGGTTTTGGGTTGTAGCTTGAAAGAGAGACGGGGGGTATGTTTAAGTATATATGTTGGTGCGGGTTGTCTGATTCACATAGTAGGAATTTCCTCACCAGTCTGCAAGTGTTTAGTATCACTGCCTTCTGCAGCAGGTGGTAAGTATTAGAGGACAGGTTCAGAGAAGTAGGGACTGGTGGAGTTGTTTTGGTATTACACTTGTTGTGGAGAAAACTATGGGGACTATTGTTCCTTTTTGCAGATGCCAGAGGCGAGTTATTGCTTCTTTTAATTCAGTATACTTAGATAATTGTTCTGCAATAGTAGATTATAAATTGTGTGTATTTAGTACAGCTATGTCTATGAGATATCCAGTTTTATTTGTTTTATTTATTAATGTGATATCTGGTCTATTGAAGTGGATGGTTCGGTCAGTAAAAATCCCTCGGTCAAAATATAATTTAAGGGTTTTCCAACACAGTTTCGGGGGTGTATTTGTAGTAGGGCACTATGGAGTCTACTAGTTTGTATTGGTGTGCTAGTTTCTGATATAATTATGACGTTAGCAACTTGGTCGTGTCTATGTTTGTAGTCTGTCTGGGCTATTGATTTACACGCGCCTGTAATATGCTGGATGGTTTCTAGTGAACTATTGCATTTTCGGCATGTATCAGTGCTTAGGTTTTTTATAATGTACTTCCTATAATTTTTAGTCTCAATTACTGGGTATTGCGAGCATGAAGCCTTCAGTCTCCGGGTCTTGAATCTCTCCCTGAACTTCCTTTCTTCTTCTTCTTGCTCGCCTCGTTTAAGCCATGCGGTCGACGCTGCCTTGTCGACATTAATCTGGCTTAAATCTTGGTAATGTCTTCCATGTAAAGACTTCTGGCTCCATTCAAGTAGATTGGTTTTGTTATCAGTAATTTTCTCGTTATTCTATTCGGACTTGTCTTTTAAATTTGTAGTCGTTGTTTGCTATCTGTTTATGAAGTGTTTTTTTTTATTTTTTATTCTGCCTTGGTAAAGAAGTATTGTCTAAAGGTCTTGTAAGGTATTTGTTAATTGTGTAAATTTTGAATGTCGATAAGCTCCCTTCCTCCTTGTTTTCTTGGCAGTGTAAGTCTTTGCACACACGATCTTGGGTGATGATTACGGAATTTGGTCATGGCGGTATTTATTTTTCGTTGTAGGTTTTTTAGGTCTGTTTTGGTCCAGATGATAATTCCGAAAGAATAGGTAAGTACGGATATTGCAAAAGTGTTGAGGTCTTTTATTGTGTTTCTTGAATAAAGTTGTGTTTTTAGAATAGTATTTCATCGATGTTGAAATTGCTGTTTTAATTTTTGTTTTGTTTCTTTATGGTTTATCTGTCGTGATTGGTTGTACCCTAAGTATTTATATGTATCGTGTTCTACTAAAGAATCTATGTGTTCTCCTGTTTCTAATGTGTACTGGTATTCATAGTATTGTCCTGCTCTAACTGAATTTATTTTACATTTATCTATACCAAACTCCATTTTAACATCGTTTGTGAATTGTTCTGTGAGGTTCGCTAGTTCATTTAATTGGCTCTCACTTTTTGAATATAGTTTAATATCATCCATGTAAGGTAGATGATTTAAAGTGTTATTTAGTACCTCACGTTGTCCGTTGTGGGCTGTATATTCTAAGGGAAATCCTGCGCAAGTTGAATGTAAAATGTTAGAAAGACGGTTTAGGGCGAGACAGAACCACAACGGGCTCAGTGCATCTCCCTGAAAGATACCTCGTAGTATTTTGATTGGGCGGGTATCCGCTGCATGGGTTGAAGTATTGAATCTAAGGACAGTAGACCAGATTGTCATCGTAGTTTCCAGGAATGTGAGAATTGTTGGGTGTATTTTGTAAATTTCTAAAATTTGTGCTAGCCACGAATGGGGAACAGAGTCATATGCTTTTTATAATCAATATACATAGTGTAGAGGTCGGTTTTAGATTTTTGAGCTTTTTTAAGAATAATAGAATCTATGATTAGTTGTTCCTTGCAGCGTTGACTAAACTTTCGACATCCTCTCTGCTGTTCGGCTAAGATGTTATTAGTGTCAGTATGTTGATATATTAATGAGGATACACAGGATGTGATAATTTTGTCAAGGTCCGAAGGCATGTAATAGGTCTATATTTTGCTGGGTTAGAGAAGTTCTTGCGGTCTTTTGGTATCATGTATGTTGTTCCTGATGTTAGGTAGGGCGGAATTGTTTTGGGATCCTGGATGAAATTATTAATATAAAGTATAAAGAAAGCTATGAACAGCTGTGAACTTTTTGTACCAGTAACTATGAATTTTATCTGATCCAGGTGCCTTCCAGTTATGTAACCGAGCTAGCACTTCATGAAATATTTGTGGCGATGTGTGTTCGAATGCCATTGGCTGAATGTTTTGTGTTGGCATTAGCCACTTCAGTTTGTATCCAATCTGCTTTAGTGTTATGTTCGATAGGATGTTCCCATATTCCTGCCCAAAAATTTTGTAGGGTCTCTAGGTCCAGATTGTTTGTTATGACCATCGTCCTCACTAGGGTTGTTATTCTGGATATTGGTGCAAAAATGTCTCATATTACGATAAAAAAGTTTTTCGTTAAAGATGAATTGGGTGTTTTGCCGTTTTCTTTGGGTGCACGCTTTATACCTTTGTAGCCGGCCTGTTACAACTGCGAGTTTTTGTTTTAGTGTGTCTAATGTGTGTTCAGGTTGTGTGTTTGGTTCTTCGTGTATTGTGTGGATTTTTATATTGTTTGTTAATACGTTTTACATGTTTTAATATTTTTCTACTTTTATTGCCGTTGATAAATTGTGTCATCCTGCCTATTTTTGATCGTCAGTCTAAGTTTTCGCTCTAAACGTCTTTGCCAATGGAGCGTGTATATTGGTTTAGTATTAGTGTTTGTGTTCATTTCCCTTGGCAGAAGTGTTAACTTTGCTCCGTTAACTTTCGCTGCGGTCCATGCCGCACTGTATATGGCCGTCTGTAAGTTATGAAGGTCAGTGTCTTTATTTACGTTTTCAGGGAGTGTTATTTTGTTGATGTAGTCTACTAATCTGGCCAAATTCTTTGACGGTTTTTATTTGGGGATGTACATTCTGTTTGTAGGACTAGTTGCTATATAAAATTGGAGCGTTTGTTAGAAAGTTGCGTCTATCAATAGGTCTCTCTCTTCTAGACTTGTTTGAGAATTATGTAGGCCATCTGTTGCCATGTCTACTAGATCATTATTTACTATTTGTACTAATGGATCTACTGAAGAATATAAATCTATGTTATTAGCGTTACACTGGGTTTCAGTTGTGTTGTCATTAACTGTGATTGCTAAGTTATTATAGTTGCTGTTGTCTAGTTACAATTCGTTCGATACTTCTAATTTTAATGAATTTAACCTTTCAGTACTAATGTATTTGTTGTTTACTATTGCTCTCCTTTGGTCAGCTATTCTTTGATCACTTAAATGAGCAAGTGAGGGAAATTTTCTAATAAAATCCTCATGCATGAGTTTTCGATATACGGTTTGGTTTGTCTCCAAAGTTGTAACTCTATAATATGACCGCATGATCGCTTCATTTTATGCATTGGTCCATCTCATTCGAATTTGTGTTTTGTTTTGTGCCCTAGGTGTTTCCGGTATTGTAGATTGTGTTTGTGTAGTTGTGGCTGTTGAATAAGTATGACTAGTGGGGAATTGAGTTTGAGCACTTAATTGTAATTATTTTGATTTAATTCTGCTCTAACTTCGACTTCTATTTCATCTATTGTTGTTTGTGTAAGTAATTTGTTATTAATTATAGCTCGGCGTTGGTCTCCTACTCTTTGTCTGCTGACTTGCATGTTAGGGTATTTCTCTATGAATTTCAGGTGGAGCGGTTCAAGGTAAGTTTTTCTATCTGTATCTAATGAGGTAAGTTGACGATAAATACACAGTATGAACTTATTCATTTCTGGCGTCCATCGTCTGCGTGTTTTAGGAGCGCTTGTAGCGGGTGCAAGCTCAGAGTCAAGGTTTACTTCTTGCACAACACTGTCAAGCGTTGTATTGGTCGACAAGCTAGTTCTTCTTGTCATGTACGATGGGCGACTTGAAGGGATGAATGCCATAATTTCAGAGATAGTGATATTTTTGTAAGTGACTTTTTATTTGAGTCAGTAGTTTGTGAGAGGAATGTTTTCGGCCACAACTACTACTTTGTTTCTCATAGGTTTTCTGGAAGTACTACGAAATACAAACTTATTTTCACTTTAACTTATTTAAATCAACACTGTGCATGTCGTGTCAAAACATCAAAACTATAAAACTCTTCACTGTGTATAGTCCGACACGCACTTAACTACCACCATGCTAAATTTCAAGTTTGTAGCACATAAAATGAAGGTCTTTCAAACAAACTTGTGAGAGCCCATGGACCTCCTTAATCCGGCCCCGTCGGAAAATCCGTATTTAGCGGACGTCTACTAACTATAAACCACATCCCGGCCAAATTCCAAGTTTGTAGCACAAAAAATGAAGGACTTTCATACAAACTTGCGCGACCCCTTAGACCCCTTAATCCGGCCCTGTCACAAAATCCGTTCGTAGCGAACGTCTATTAACTATTAACTACCTCCCTGCCAAGTATAAAGTTTGTAGCACAAAAAATGAGGGACTTTCATACAAACTTGCGAGACAACTTAGACCCCCTTAATCAGGCCCTGTCGCAAAATCCGTTCTTAGCGGACGTCTACCAACTATAAACTACCACAATGCCAAATTTCGATATTTCGTGATTATACGTGAGTGAGTGACCTTTCGCTTTTATATATTTAGATACTAATATTATAAAGCTGAAGAGTTTGTTTGTTTGGTTGAACGCGCTAATCTGAGGAATTACTGGTTCGAATTAAAAAATCTCTTTCAGTGTTGGATAGACCATTTATCGAGGAAGGCTATAGGCAATATAACATCACGCGAGAACCAATTGGAGCGGAGCAACAATGAAAAATGTTGCATAAACGGAAAATAGTATTATATAAAAAACATGTATTAATTGATTGTTTTTTTTTTTAATTGTATTGTGTTATTATAATAATTTCACGCGGACGAAGGTAAATATAATGAGTCTAAAATTTAAAAAAAATATACCGAAATTACGGTTCTTTATTTTAAAAATAGTTAAGTTGTGAGTATGAATGTGGATGGCTATCAGAGTAGGGGAAGATGAAACCTAGCGCTGTAATTGGTAATAAGTGTCAATGCTACTACTAATGACGGCTAAGGTGTAACATTAACTATTTCAAATGAAAGTTAAAGATTCAAAGTAAGTTTTCATGATATGAGGTGGCAAGGTGTACAACACATTATCGATCCATGTTATAAACGTAACAGGTACTTGGCGTGGCATCGTTTGATCCGGTGCAGCCAGCCGAGCAAGGCAGCCGAGCGACCGGCGGCGGCCGCATGGCGGACGTCACGTGAGGGCCGCCATGCGCGCGCTGCTGCCGCTGCTAGCCGCCCTCACCGCAGCCTCGCCCGCGCCCCCCGCACCACCCGCGCGCCCTTCGCTCGTGCTCGTGCTGCGCGCCGCGTGCGACGCGCCACTACGAGCCGCTTTTGACGAGGCGCGCTTGTTTCGCCACGAGCCGGCGCGTTTCCTGTTCGAGCGCTACCGCGTGCGACTTCTGAGCTACGAAGGTGAGAAGGTGCGATAATCTGAAATGACCATAGCTCCACATCATGGCTCTCATTACAGATTCATAGAATTGTTGTCGACTAGACACTTGCGGACCTGAATGGAGGGTGTCGGTGACGGTGCGCGCGCTCGCAGCGCTGAGCGAGGGCGGCTCGGTGCTGAGCGCGGGCTGCCCCGGCGCGGACGTGTGTGGCGCGCTGTCGGCGGCGGCGCGCGTGCTGCGGCGCGCTCGCCCGCCGGCGTGCGAGGCCGCAGAAGCGCGCGGCGCGGCGGTGGCACAACTGGCGGCGCGCCTGCGCTGGCGCCGCGCGCTGCTGCCGCCTGCTGAGCCACGCTCTGAGTGCGGTGCCGCGCTGCGCGAAGTGGCGCGCGCGCTCGCGGCGGCTGGCCTGACCGTGCGCCGAGCGCCTCTCTCACCTGACGAATTTACGCACCATCCTGATGGTTAGTCAAATTTAAGAGCTTAAGACCGCTGTTAGGTAGACAGTGGCCTGTGGCGAGCGGTTTTAAACTAAATTCTTACTTCGTGTCAGTTGTGATCCTGTGTGCCTCCCGCGGAGCTGGCGCCGCGGTGTCAGCGGGAGTGACGCGCGGGGCAGGAGGCGCGGGGCCGCCGGCACTGCTGCTGCACGTGGAGGAGTGCCTCCCCGCACCTCGTGACGCGCTCCCCTCGCTCTTTTCTGCGCCGAATAAAACTAATGACGTTTTCCGATTAAGCAATATCAATTTAATTGTAAGCAAATCGCTGAACGCGAAAATTAAAAGACAAACGTCCTATCAGCTACCAGCTGGTGATGTAAGTCGAAATCTGTCCGACAGATATGAAAAGCAGCGTAAAAATTATATTACAAAAATAGACTCCGTCCGAGTAAAGTCAACACTTGGTACTCACAAGGAATTCCACGTCCAGGCTTTTGAGTACAAATACGAACCTCCAGATACTAAATCGGTTGATTCTGATTACGATAACATGAGTCAGGCCGGGCACGGACAGGCTCGTGTAGTCCGCTCTGATTCCAGAACGAACCGGATCGAATCATTTTTGCCTTCAATTGAAATTGGGTTTTTTCAACGCCTGCTACTGCTTACTGATGAGCAGCTTCAGGAGCACTCCCACACGGATTATATAGCTATATATGATCAAATAATCGAAGCGGCCCATATCGATTCGAAGTCTGAACACACTCGAATCGAATTAATCGAAATAGACTTTCATTTATATGAACGATCAAATGGGACATCATCTACTTGGAACCATGCAGCCGTGCTCGCGACGACTTGTTCTCGATCCCTCGACCGGTTGGACGAGCGAGACAGCCGCGTGCGGCTGGTCAACGTGACGGCGGCGCTCGACAGCTGGGAGGCCGGCGCTGTGGGGGGCTCGGGGGGCGGGAGCGCGCGTGAATCAAGCGGCGCCGCCGCGCTGTCAGCACTGGTGGCGTGCGGCGCGCTGGCGCTGGCCACCAGCTCGGCGCTGCTGCTGCGCTGGGCTGCCACGCGCCGCCGCCGCCGTCGCCGCCGCCGCGACGCCGTGTTGGCGCCTTTGGACTTCACGTTCCCGGTGGACGAGCAGCGCCGCGTGGGCGAGGGCATGGAGACCATGCTGTCGTGCTGGCTGCAGCAGCTGCACGAGTTCGGCGGGCCCGAGCTGGAGCGCCCCGACCTGCTGAAGCAACCGCCATGCGTGCCGGCCCGCGCGCCCTCCGCGCCCTCGTCCACCTGCAGTGTCAACCGAGTCGTCGTGGACCGCCGCATCCGATACAAGGTACTGTTGGTACAGCCCCTCATCGAATGGACTTGATACTTTCGTTCAGTAATCGATACCGCCCGTAACGTGAGGTTTGTCTCAGGGGGACGTGGTGCACGTCAAGTACTTGCCGGCGACAGCGGGGCTCGAACTCAAGCGCAAGGCAACTGATGTGTTACTCGTTATGCAGAATCTGCGCCACGAAAACTTAAATCCGTTCATTGGTAACTATAGACTGAGTACACAATAATAATTCCCCACGTAAATTCCTTGGGTGAACTTAGTTACATGATGTATATTTTTGTAATTTGGAGAAAGATTAACATGAGAGTGTGCACTGGCTAGGATGCCTGTGCGAGCTGCGGCCGGCGCTGGTGTGGGAGCACTGCTGGCGTGGCTCGCTGGAGGACGTGCTGCGCGCCGACGACATTAAGTTGGACTGGACGTTCCGCCTGTCGCTACTCACGGACCTGGTGAAGGGCATGCGCTACCTGCACGCGTCGCCGTTGCGCGTACACGGCCGCTTGTCCTCGCGCAACTGCGTGGTGGACTCGCGCTGGGTGCTGCGCCTCACCGACTACGGTCTGCCCGCGCTGTTCCACGTGCAAGCGCTGCCGCAGCCCATCCGCACCGCCAGAGGTCACCCACTCATGCCACTCGCGAAGAGACCCTTAACTTTATCTAATTAGAATGACCCTTACGGAGTTGTGCTTTCATTATCATCATCATTTCAGCCGAAAGACGTCCACTGCTGGACATAGGCCTCTCCCAAGTGTCGCCACATTGACCGATCCCGTGCGTCTCGCATTCACCGGATCACCGCAACCTTTACCAGGTCATCGGTCCACCTAGTGGGAGGCCTTCCAACGCGACGTCTTCCAGTTCGCGGTCGCCACTCCAGAACTTTCCAGCCC
The DNA here is from genome assembly GCA_910589295.1 of Noctua janthe. Lineage (NCBI taxonomy): Eukaryota > Metazoa > Arthropoda > Insecta > Lepidoptera > Noctuidae > Noctua > Noctua janthe. Next base: position 117,027 of record OU342556.1, on the reverse strand, counting down.
CTTCAACCATCCGTTCTGCGAGCAATATGCCCTGCCCACTGCCACTTAAGTTTGGCTATTCTTCGGGCTACGTCGGTAACCTTGGTTCTCTTACGGATTTCCTCATTTCTGATTTGATCACGCAAGGAAACTCCGAACATAGCCCTCTCCATTGCCCTTTGGGTGACTTTAAGCCTTCTGATGAGGCCCATTGTGAGCGACCACCTTTCGGTCCCGTATGTAATCACTGGCAACACACACTGATCATAGACTTTCGTCTTGAGACACTGCGGTAAGTAGGACGAGAAGATACCACGCAACTTCCCGAACGCTGCCCAGCCGAGTCGGATTCGACGATTAACCTCTTTCTCGAAGTTAGACCTACCTAACTGGATCGTTTGTCCCAGATAGACATAATCGTCTACAACTTCGAGTGTAGAGTCTCCGATCTTGATAGGAGTGGGTGTTACATGGGCATTCAACATGACTTTGGTTTTGTCCATGTTCATTTTAAGACCCACTCTTCCGGAAGCTCTACTGAGGTCATCGAGCATAGTACTGAGGTCCTCCATGGTCTCAGCCATGACCACTATTTCATCGGCAAACCGAAGGTGGGAGATGTACTCGCCATTGACATTGATGCCTAGCCCTCTCCAGTCCAGAACCTTGAAGACATCCTCCAGTGCAGCGGTGAACAGTTTCGGAGATATGACGTCTCCTTGTCTCACACCTCGCTGCAGAAGGATAGGTTCCGAGGTCCGGTCTTGAAGTCGGACTGACATGGTGGTGTTTTTGTACAAACACTTCAACACCTCGATGTACCGATAGTCAATTTGGCACTGTTGGAGAGACTGCAGCACAGTCAAGTCTCAATCGAATCGAAGGCTTTCTCGTAGTCCACAAACGCCAAACAGAGAGGCAGGTTATACTCTTCGGTCTTCTGTATAACCTGCCGCAGCGTATGTATGTGGTCTACGGTGCTAAAGCCTTTTCGGAATCCGGCTTGTTCGGGAGGTTGAAAATCGTCAAACCTGCGCGCGAGACGATTCGTGATGACTCTTGAAAACAACTTGTAGACATGGTTTAGAAGTGAGATGGGCCTATAGTTCTTCAGCCGGGCATTGTCACCCTATTTGAAGAAGAGTACCACCACACCCCTGCACCATGCCTGCGGCGTTTTCCCCTCGAGTATGACGGAATCAAACAGCTTCTGAAGGGCCTTAAGTACCGGTATTCCACCTGCCTTCAGGAGTTCGGCCGTAATTCCGTTATCACCCGGTGCCTTGTTGTTTTTTAGCTGTTTTAGAGCCATCCTAATCTCGTACAGGCTGAAATTCGGAATGTCTTCGGTATAGTGTCGGGTCAGTCTAGCTCTTGGAAGTCTGGGTCTCCCTCAGCAGCTCCGGTTTGTCGGATACGATCCTGCCATCGTCGGTCTTCAGTTTCGTGAGCTGGCTCTGCCCAATAGCCAGATCTCTTGAAAATACCTTGGAGCCTTTATTCCGCTCAATAGCGTCTTTAATACGCTCGGTATTAAAGCGGTGGAGGTCGCTCTTCAAGGATTTAGAGATCCGTTTATTGAGCTGCCGGTATTTCCACGCCTCGTCTGAAGACTGCAGGATCATCTCACGCCGCTCCTTCATGAGCTCGAGAGTATGATCAGAGAGTTTTTTGTTCTTGTGTGCACGACGTGTCTTGAAGAACTTAGACCCAGTCGTATGGACAGTTTCCACGAACCCATCGTTGTAATCGTCCACCGAGCTTCCTAGGCACTCGAAACGATTCTGGAGTTCAAGCTGAAAGCTCTCGGGGTTTTGGATCTGGATCTGTGCTGGACGGAGCGTAGACTTCTTCAGTCGAGACCTTTCAAGCTTGGTATTGATGTTCAATGTGCCTCTTACCATGCGGTGATCGCTCCCGGTTTTCACCGAATTGATCACAAGGACATCATTGAACATTTGCTTCTTGGTTGACATGATGAAGTCAATCTCATTTTCAGTTGCACCATCGGGACTCTGCCAGGTCCACTTCCTGTGCTCACGCTTTTTGAAGAAGGAGTTCATCGTATAGAGGCCCTCCTTCTCCATAAAACTAGCCAGTTGGTGACCCCGGTGGTTCCGACGTCCAACCACAAATTGCCCCACCTGCAGCTCATCCCCGTCTCGTATGCCTAGTTTCGCATTGAAGTCCCCCATGACAACGGTGAAGTGAGCTTTGAAACCATGCAGGGCTTTGGAAATATCCTCATACACGGTCTCCACTTCATCGTCCGGGTGTGCCGAGGTCGGGGCGTAGACCTGTATGACCTTCAGCGAATATCTTGAGGATATTCTGAGTACAAGGTACGCTACCCTGGTCGACACACTCTCGATCTTCACCACGTTATTGACGAGGGACTTGTGGACGATAAACCCAACACCACCCTGGAACTGCCGGTCACCCTCTCGGAAATAGAGCAGGTTGCCGGATTTCAGGATTATTGCAATACTCCATCGCAGCCTGCTCAATTCCTCTTCGAGTTCCGTTATCTTCTCGTCGGTCCGGAGTGTACGCGTGTTGTATGTTGCCAGGTTAAGTCGTCGGTATAGGCAGCCTGATCCCATCCGGAGATTCTTAGCACCCCTTGCCACGCCGCGACCTCGACTGCTACCATAGTCGAGGGTAGACGGGCTGCCGGGTACTAGGGGCCATTTTTGTGTTGCGCTTATCATTGGGGGGGTTTTGCCATAATCGCCACGCTTGGCAGGCGGGTTGGCCGTCGCAGTACGGTTGTTAAAAACACAGAGAACGCTGCTGCCCATTCTCTGGTAAGTCCCTTAGTCGCCTCTTACGACACCCACGGGAAGATATGAGATGGTGCTATTTCTTTTACGTCCGTCACCATACGGAACACGAAGTTGTGCTTTGTGTGTTGACATTTATTCTGTTGAGAGAACAAATGCGTGCTGTGAAACAAACAATTCTCACATTTTATCCATCGTAGCTCACTCATTAGTCCTCTTCATCTGGGTTTTCACCCGGGCATAGCACTATTTCCGCCCTCCTTATCGTGACCGGTGATTAAGAGGGCAGGTAGTCCTGCCCTCTTAATCACCGGTCACGATCACGAACTTCACGAACTTTGGTGTCTTCTAGTGAAGACACCAAAGTTACTGTACTAGTATTACTGTACACTGGTATGGTGGTCCTCTTAACTTCAAGAATGTCAGCAGTCTGTGCATGTTGAGAGTTTCTCATCATGTTGATGTTAATTGAAAATAACTGTTCCTCAAGGCGTTGTTCTTTCTCCTCTCATGTTTTCCATGTTTATTAACCTCGTACTTCCGAGCTCCAGGGTGCGTATCATCTGTATGCTGATGACTTGCAATTACACTACCAAGCAAAGGTTGATGAAATACCTGACACAATCAACATTTTAAATAGGGACTAGACGGCCATAAAAACCTGTGCCGATACATTTGGTGTGGCAGTAAACACTTATTGCGTAAGGCGACCATCGTTGGGAGTCCTCGTAGTCTTAGAAGTTGAATGGCACAAGCTATGCCACTAGTTCTGTTCGACAGTACAATCGTTCCATTTAGCACCAAAGTAAAGGATCCTGGCGTGCACATTGATTGATTGCACTCTGAAATGGCGTCCTTAAGGCGCTCGTGTCAGCTAGGAGGTTACTGTGCACGCGGGCTCTAGAACGTTTAAATAACTTTTCCCATCTAGTACGAAGACAACCTAGTGCAGTCCTTAATTTTTTCCCTATCATCTATTACAGTGAATGTCCTACTATAACATGCATGCAGATCTGCTCGACAGACTTGACTGTCGTCTAAATAACTGCTTTATATTCATTTTCAATCTGCGTAAATATACACATGTCCCATGGCCTATATATACGAGTACACATGCCACACGGAAGGAAAGTACCTTAAATTTTGTATACTAGCTGTGCCCGCGGCTTCGCGCACTTTTGGCATTGTTAGGGAACATTACATGGGTACGCAAAGTCGTTTTATATTCCTAACATCCCCTACAAATAATATACTAATAAACTGACTAACTGTATTAACAGTAAGTAAACTAAACTAAAACTAATACTAATATTACTAACTGACTCGCGCAACTTCGTATGCACACACGAGACACACGTCACGTGTTACATGAGAGAGAGAGAGAGAGAGGGTTGGAGAGAGTGGGTCGTACGCACCTATAATACAATTCTAAAGGAGCACATCACACACATCATTCCGCATAATGAAAATGCGCGCTCGGTACCTGATCATTATTTTGCTACGGAGTCAAAGCATTTATTTCAAGTAGTAGGCCAGTTACAGGCAGTTTTGAATTGTCGAAACAAAGACAACAATGAAATATAGCTACAGTCCTAGTCACAAGGCACAAAAACTGTGAAAGTACTGTAGTTGCCCATTCCCTAACGTAGATCTCTATTGAGAAGAACGGGCAAGAAACTCCAAGGACACTCTTATAAATCAGAATATTTTTACAAAACCTTGGTTACTTCATTTATGTTGAGATGGTACATTATGTGAGAACGATGCAGCAAGATGTGTACGTGAAAAGTGTCCATAGTTAAAACAATTCAAAAATAAAATAATAAATTCAAATAAGCCGTGGCAAATAAGAGATGACCAGTCACAACTGACAGCGCCCGTTCACGAACATGACGCATGTATCAGCACCATTCAACTCAACCATTTTGAAGGTAACTAAATAATCCGACACACGTGCCACCATCAGCGAGACATTTGAGTGAGCATGACATACTCCTAACCGCCAGGGCACATTCAAGTCAAGAAAAGACGTAGGTTTCCAGCGAATGATAGCTTTCTAGTACATAGTACTTACACAATATGCACTATGCGGCTATATAATACTAAAGAGATTGAATTTATACAATGCAAAGATAGTTAAACAATTTTCAGCAGCTCCAACAATATTATTTAATGCTGTTTTTGTGGAGCAGGACCGGTATTGAGCCAAGCATTTTAGTCAGTGACATAATCGTCCAACTTGTAATATGCTTGCTTACATAAATTTCGTTTCATTCAGTTCAAGAATACTTTATGGAATTTTATGATAGCATCTCAAACAGTACCCCATGAAAGATGAGTCTACTTTAGCGAGTCTGAAGCCTGCCTGAACTAATTGGTCTCTATTTCTAGTACTGTAATTGTGTCTGTCACCTCTTCTATTAAAACGATGTAGATTTTTTCTTACATACATTATTCTTACATTTTTGTAGATGTATTGACAATGTACCGTCATGATGTTAATTTCCTTAAACAGTTCCCTTAGAGAATCGCGCCTACGAAGATTATATATGGCTCTGATGGCTCTTTTTTGCAGAATAAATATAGACTCAATTTCTGCAGCCCGTCCCCATAACAAAATGCCATAAGACACAATACTATGAAAGTAACTAAAATAGACCAGTGTAACGGTATCTACATCAGTATATTGCCGGATTTTTCTTAAAGCATATGCTGCTGAACTTAGCCGCCCCGCAAGGGATGTTAAGTGAGAACCCCATTGTAGCCTTGAATCAAGCGTAATTCCCAGGAAAACAGTTTTATCTACAAATTCAAGTTTCTCCTTATTCAATACTATATCACAATCGCTACTTTTAACATTCGGTAAAGCAAATCTTACGCATTTCGTTTTTTTTTTCATTTAATACTAAATTGTTTGCTATGAACCAATTATGGACCTGATGTAGGGCATTATTCACGTCATCTAGATTTTGGGCCCGTCTATTTATCTTAAAAATAAGGGAAGTGTCATCAGCGAATAACACCATATTTTGAGGTTGGTTTTACAACAAATAGGGGAGATCATTTATGTATACTAGAAAGAGGAAAGGACCCAATATTGAGCCTTGCGGAACCCCCATTTTTTCTTTGAATTAATACTTTTTATTTGCACATGTTGTTGTCTATCACTCAAATAAGATTTTACCAAACTAAGTGCAAGTTTCCCTAGTCCGTAATGCTCAAGTTTCAAATGTAATGTATCACTCAAAAATCAAAATCAAAGCATTTTTTTGAAGTAGGCCAGTAAAGACAACAATGAAAAGTAGCTACAGTCCCAGTCACAAGGCAGTAGTTGTCCATTCCCTAACGTAGATCTCTATGGAGAAGAACGGGCAAGAAACTCCATGGACACTCCTTTAAATCAGAATACTTTTACAAAACCTTGTTTACCTACCACTATTAATCTCTGCATCACCCAACAGTTGAATGGTAAATTTACGCCCATCAAAAAAGTTCGTGTTTCTTTTTTATAAATTTAATAGTCTAAGCGGTAGAGTATTACATTTAACAGAAAGTATGTATTTAGTTTTTAATCTATTTATAATAAGGAGCGCAGCGGTGGCCCATTGGTGGAGACCCCGACTTATGAGCAGTAAGTCGTGGGTTCGAACCCAGCCAGGCGCATTACTTTGAGTAAGTTATTTCATCACCACTGCTCTCAAAACATCGTGAGGAAACCGGCATGTCCTAGAAGCAAAAATTCGAAGACATGTGACATCTACCAACCCGCATTGGGCCCGCGAGGTGGATTATAGCCTATTCCCTCTCATAGAGAGGAGGCCTGCGTCAACAACAGCACACATGGAACATTAATAGGGTGATTATGCTATTTATAAATTCATTTAGTAAGCATTGACCGAAAAAATTCTAATTCCTAACACCCGTTTTATTCTCAGTACTTAGTTATATCTAGATCGACGTCGAACTTGTGAGAATTTACTAAGTTGAAGAAATTATTCGTGTAGATCTACTGTGGACGGCTCCGGAGCTCTTGCGCGAGTGTAGCGGCGATGTGCGTGGCACACAGCCCGGTGACGTGTTCTCCTTTGCCATCATCATGCAGGAGGTCATCGTGCGCGGCGAGCCCTACTGCATGCTCGCGCTCACGCCGGACGGTAAGCAAACGGGCTGCGGGAGTGCGTGGGGCGCGGGGGGCGTGGGGTAGCGCTACTCACGCCGACGACGAACGCTCGTTTCAGAGATCGTGGAGAAGGTGTCGCGGCCGCCGCCGCTGATCCGGCCGTCTGTGTCGATGGGCGCGGCGCCGCCGGACGCCGTGAGCGTGATGCGCCAGTGCTGGAGCGAGGCGCCCGACCTGCGCCCCGACTTCCACCGCCTGCACGACATCTTCCGCCACCTGCACCGCGGCAAGTACGTGTGTTCTCAGAACATCGCAGAGTTGACTTGGTGCACATCATGCTAATACCCATATGTTTCATTTTGCAGAAAAATCAACATAGTCGATTCAATGTTCGAAATGCTGGAAAAATATAGTAATAATCTAGAAGAGCTCATAAAGGAACGGACAGAGCAGCTCGACATGGAGAAGAAGAAAACTGAACAACTTCTGAACAGAATGCTACCCAGGTATGTGATAACCACTATTCAGTCGACTCACCTCCACTGCTGGACGTGAGCCCACACTAGAAATCGGCATAGACGATGTGTGTGACGCCCTGTGTATACAGGGTGGAAACTTTCAGCTGGGCAGTAAGGGGAACTACCTTAACCGGGTAACTACAAGAAAATGGTTTTAAGAGACTATCTATAATTTTTTGTGAACTTTTGATCCCCATTCAAAGATTTTCAAAAAAATGTACATATAGCAAGAAAATGGTCATTTTACCCATTTTTTTATTGATGTCTATCGATTCTGTTTCTAATACTGACCAAAAAGTTCTAAAGAACCAACCCAGGTTGGAGTATTAAAAAAGTCAAAAATTGCAAAAAACTATGCCCATTTTGTTTGATCAAAGTTATATCGGACAGGCTGCTCGAAATTAACACGTATTCACCAAAATCGGTTACTTCTGTTTCGGCCCTAAATTAACATACTTCCTTCGTGCTTCCCCTTTATGGAAACACACTCATCTTTTTGTGTGCTATTCGGTATTATTCAAAACGGGTACACTACATAAATACGAAACACTTAATTCCGACAGTCACAAATTCGATTTTTAAAATACCGATTTTCATAATTCCGAGTGGTTCAAAAATTCTAATATAACAACTCCGATTTATCATTTATCCTATTTTTATAACTCCTAAATTTCCTAACGTTTTTAAATATTCCTAACGTTTATAATTACTATTTTCAAGGTACCGAGTTTCAATAGATCGAATAACAAAAAGTCCGACTTAATGATAATACGTAACATCAAAAATACGAATTCTGATTATTTAGAAAATACCGATTAATTAGAATTCCGAAATAAAAACACCTTGTTAAACTGAATATCAAGACAAATAAACACAACCAATAATAGAGGGAATCTGATTCGTCAATGCTCACAGTTCTAACCTAACCTAACCCTGAAGAAGAAAACACAAAAATTAATACACAAATGTTAATAACAAAGTAGACGTTTTTAAATTTCATCAAACGTTACTTATAGATTTTGAATTTATACGCGTAACTGAATATTTTATTAATTAAATCACAATCAGAAGGGTCTGCCCTTTATAGCAGAACTTTTTATGTCAAATATTATCTTGCATAACGGCATAAACTTCATTTCGCAGAAAATCGTTTGGCAGATACTCATTTATCATACATTCAACACTCATAATTTACATAAATTTCATATCCATAAGAATTAAAAGGTAGAACCATCACATCGCAGAAAGTTTACAGTCAGAAAAAAAAGCAAGAAAATCAATCAATCAAAGCATCAATGATTATAAAACAGTTGATTGCAAACATATATGGTTTTTATTTCCCTGTACAAAGCATGCAAACAAGCATACACCATGCACGCAGTAAGCAAGCAGCATGCAAGCAAGTATGAAGCGTGCAAGCAAGCATGCAGCAGTCCTCACAGCGGCGATTGGCGGCGGCGATCTCTCGCGTCCGGCCTTGGTTCAAGCCATGGTCCGGAGCGAGAGGGAATGGGAAGCCGTCACCTCCTTCTGCGAAGCAGTCATGCTAGTGAAGGAGGTGGCAGGACGTGAGAGGGAAAGAACCTCGCCGCCGCGGGAGACGCCCTGGGCGTCGGGGGTCACGTGGTGGTTTCCGACCACCGTAGGCGCTGGCCTGTGGACGGCGAGTTATGGGCTAGCTCGCCGTCCGGCCGTCTTATGACGACGGGCCGTGTCGACGGCGCGTTCGTGTTCCACGCGCGCCTCAAAGAGATGTCAGCAATCAAGTAGGGGTCCGTATGGGCCAACGCCTGCCGGGGCTGCGGGACTGTTCGAAAGAGATACCGTGGCCCTGGAACATAACGGGCAAAGAAGGAACATGGATGGGTTTTAGTCAGTACAAGTCTGACACTCCCCTCCGCTCCGCCCAGAGTGGGGGGGGTCATTTGATGATTTCCCATCCGGAAAAAAAAAAAAAAAAAAAAAAGCATGCAGCAGGCAAGCGATCATGCAACATGTAGCAGGCATGGTTTCTGTCACGGCTCCGGCGGTCCCACGCGAACTTATCATCGCAGATGTGTTTAACGCTCACCACCGCAGCTTCGGCTTGCTGGCCGCCTCGCCCCTCCGCACCTACGCGGGTTTAAATTACACTCTAGGGGTAGGGCAGACAAGGCCACGTGAAGTCGGGTTTGCAGCGATTTGTTTCTGTCACTAACTTTTGTAGCACAACATATTGACTTTTTGTGTTATGTTTCCTGTGTAAAATAAAATTGATTATATTTATTTTTTTTGTTTTTCAAATCAGTAAAAATTGACGAAGATAGTTTTATCTTCGTCAATTTTTACTGATTTTTTTTTACTTTTTTGGCAAAAAGTGTACCGAAATGTGACGGTACACGAGTTTTCGACGCATTGTATCGTCTTCATTTTTTGTTTACGTGAAAAAAGAGTAAATACGTGTCCAATATTTTTTAGAAATCTATCTGACGGACTAATTAGATTTTTTTGGTCATCTACCCTATTATACAAAGTAAAATTCTGCCATCTTAAAAGTAAGCCATTGTAAATTCGGACGTATAAACATTCGGCCAAACAATATTGTGTTAAATCATTTTTATTTTATGCTTTGACACGGTCTCAGGGCCGCTGCTTCTCAGTAAATTAGAAAGGTTGGGCGTAAGAGGTAAACAACTAAAATTGTTTGAAGACTACCTCCCAGGTCGATGTCAATGTGTTAAAATTGCACCGCTCACAATATTTCCTTATATTAGTAGTATTTGTACCGTTTAACAATAATACCTGGCTAAATGTTTATTGGTCATATTTTTTTGCTAATAATATTGTGTGCTTAATTTGCTTAAGATTACAATTCACTGTTTACCTTACCTCATTAAATTGAATGTACGATGTTAATCCTTACAATCAAATCCTGAAAACAATCCTTATATTGTTGCTTGTGATTTCTATGATTTATTACCCTGTCGATTATAGCTACTTTTTAATGTTAATTACCGAGAAAGTACTGCGTGAGCTTTCAGCGTTGGTTTGTTTTAAGTATACTTATGATTTTTTTTGTGAATGTTATTTTGTTTTTAGTTTCTTTTATTGTACCCTCGCATTTGTGTATGTCAGCACATTTGTGTATGTCTCGCATATATTAAGTATACTTATAAGTTTTAAAGTGAATATTTATTTGCTTTTACTTTATTTTCTTGTACCCTCAGATTTGAAAAGTGTCTAAAGATAGTAAAATATCCATATATTATCAAAACTGTCGAGGAATCAGGACAAAACTGAATACCCTATACTTAAATATTATGTCGCATGCATATGACATTATCGTCATTATCTCGGTCAAGAGACCTGGTTGACGCTAGACATATCTGATAATGAATTTATTGATCAACGCTATTTAGTGATTAGATGCGATCGTAATCGTTCACTCACCAACAAAAAGGATGGTGGTGGTGTCTCTCGTTACACGGACGTGCGGGGTAGGATGGTGGAGGACTGGGTTTTGGAGACAAGCCTAGTCGTCCTAAATCGGGGTTCTGTCATCACGTGCGTGCGGATGCGGGGCGAGTCGGTGGTGGACATCTCGTTCGCCAGCCCCGCTCTGTCGCCGCGTGTCATTGACTGGCGCGTCTTGGAGGGGATGGAGATCTATTCCGACCACCGGTACATCCGGTTCGACGTCTCCACCCAGACCTCAAGCGCACCGGTCCTACAGGTCCCGAGTGGTCCGCGATGGGCGCTGAAGCGGCACCTGTACGCCAGGCATCCCAGGCGCCGCATCCGCCCTCCGGATGCGGCAGCCATTGAGGTGGAGTTGTACGAGGTGTACAGAGCGGCGAAGACCGCTCTCCAAGAGGCTGTCTGGCGGGCCAAGCTTCTGGCTCGCGAGGAGATGCTGGAGTCTCTGAACGGAGATCCGTGGGGGCGCCCTTACAAGATGGTGCGGGACAAACTCTGCACCCTGGCTCCTCCCACTGAAGCAGAGTCTCCGGCCTAAGCTCGTGGAAGACGTGGTGAGCGCTCTGTTCCTTTCGCGAGGGGAGCATCCTTCCCCGCCTATAGCTCCGCCACCGCGTGCGCTGCCGGAAGCGGACCACAGCGATGACGATGACGACTTTCCGGAGGTGACTGGGGTAGACCTGAGAGTGGCGCTACGCAGGCTGAAAGTCAGAAATACCGCCCCGGTGGCTTGCCTGGCAAAGCCTGGGTCCTGGCCTCTGAGGTTCTTGGGCCCCGACTGAAAGGGCTCCCAGGCGCATGCTTGGAGAGAGGCCAGTTTCCGCTTCTTTGGAAGACGGGGAAGCTGGTATTCATCCGGAAGCCAGGGCGCCCTGTGGACTCTCCATCCGCATACCGGCCCATCGTGTTGCTCGACGAGGTGGGCAAGCTATATGAAAGATTCATTGCCAACCGTCTCACCAGGCACCTTGCGGGGATCATCGGGTGCCGACCTACCTTCGTCGTGTGGTCGGAGACTACCTGACGGATAGGGCCGTCATCTACCCCGGTTGGAGCGGAGAATGGAACCGGCGAGAGATGTTGTGCGGTGTTCCACAGGGATCGATTCTGGGGCCGGCCTTGTGGAACATCGGTAACGACTGGGTGCTGCGCGCCGACCTCCCTACCGGCGTCAGCGTAGTTTGCTACGCTGATGACACGCTGGTACTGGCACAAGGGAGGTTGCACGAGGCGGCGGCCGAAAACATGACATGCAGGATTGCGATAGTCGTGGAGAGTATCCGGCAATTAGGTCTCGAGGTGGCATTGCACAAGTCCGAGCTAGGAGAGACGGTAGGAGGGGTTTCCATCGGCGTCGGGTCGATGTTGAAGTACCTAGGACTCGTCCTCCACAGCGGGTGGAACTTCGTGGAGAATTTCCGACGTTTGGCTCCCAAACAGGAACAAACAGGGGCTGCCTTTAAGCGGCTCTTGCCCAACCTGAGGGGTCTACGCAGGGCTCGTGTGATCCATGGCCCTTTACAGGGCCCCGGTGTGGGCGCGTTCTTTGAGGCGGCAAGCCGATCACTACCTGAACGCGCTCCAAAAGGTGATAGCCATAAGGCTAATCCGGGGGTACCGCACGATCTCCGGCGAGGCGGCTAGCCGCTTTGACGGATTGCCGCCATGGGATCTGGAGGCGATAGTCCTCGCGTGCCTGCACGAATGGCGCGCGGAGGCACTACGCCGGGGGGAAACTCCGCTGCCGCGGTAAATTGCCGCCCAGTGGACAGACCTCCGGCGTGACCTCATGGCAACATGGAGAGAGCGACTGAAACAACCCCGTGCAGGGCACGCCACCACAGTGACGACAAGTCCCCTCTTTGCGGAGTGGCTAGAGTGGCGCCACGGCGCCCTCATCTACCGACTAACGCAGGTCCTCACCGGACACGGTTGTTTCGGGAGGTTCCTGCACCGAATCGGGCTGGAGGAAACGCCCGGGTGTTTCCACTACCAGGATCGTCCGGAGGATACGGTGGAGCACACCGTGGAGGTCTGCCCCGCTTGGGCGGAGCACCGCCGTGTCCTTGTAGCGGCGATTGGCGACTGCGATCTCTCGCGTCCGGCCCTGTTTCATGCCATGGTTCGGAGCAAGAGGGAATGGGAAGCCGTCACCTCCTTCTGCGAAGCAGTCCTGCTAGTGAAGGAGGTGGCGGGACGTAAGGGGAAAGAACCTCACGTCTCAACCGCCGCGGGAGACGCCCTGAGCATCGGGGGTCACGTGGTGGCTTCCGGCCACCGTAGGCGCTGGCCTGTGGACGGCGAGTTATGGGCTAGCTCGTCGTCCGGCCGTCTTATGACGACAGGCCGTTTCGACGGCGCATTCGTGCGCCTCAAAGAGATATCAGCAACCAAGTAGGGGTCCGCTTGGGCCGATGCTTGCCAGGGCTGCGGGACTGTTCGAAAGAGATAACGTGGCCCTGAAATCTGTGCTACTTACATATCCCCAAATGCTGTTGATGATACATAATTAACTTTTTTAATTCTCTGTCGGTGCTCTGTGATGATTCTTGCGTAGATAATATTATTTTAACAGGTGACTTTAATTTACCATTACTTGCTTGGGTAAAAAAGATGTCATACATGGAATATGCTACGAACAACAAACTGACAAATATCACTCGTTTTTTATCTAATTTCTGCTCGCAACATGTTTTGAAACAATATAACCGTTTTTTCAATTCTAGCGGACGCATCTTAGACTTACTTTTTTGTAATACTCATGCAGTCCCATTCTTTCCTGATGTCCCCCTTTTACCTGTTGACGCCTATCACCCAACCTTCTACATACACATTTTTCTCTCTCGCCCCACACACATTCCTAAATCTACTGCTGATATCAAACTAATATAAAACACGTACATAACGTTTTCAATGTGCAATTCGAGCGCACCTACTACATCATTCTCTTTAATTGCACACAACTGTTGAAATAGTGTAAGCTGCGAATGTCCAAAATTGTTCAAGACCAATTTTACAAAATATTTAGGAATAACAATAGATAACAATCTCTCTTTTAGACCTCATATAGAACTAGTCACTGCTCGACTAAGAAAACTGATATAAATTTTCAACAATCTGATACATGGTGCAAACTCCAAACAAATAAAACAAGTATATCTGGCACTCGATCAATCAATTTTGTCATATTGTATATCTGTATGGGGTGGTGCACCTAAAACCATACTAAAGCCACTTGAAGTAGCACAAAGAACTATTCTCAAAGTAAGCTCTTTCCGTCCGTATTTGTTCCCAACTTATCAGCTGTACCAAACTTGTGAGGTCCCCTCTGTACGTGAATTGTTTATACTGCACACTATCTTGATGCAATATACGAAAGTGAACTTTAAAAAATCAGCTATACCATCCAGACGACGACCACCTATAGCCAGCACCGACAGATCCATGTTTAAACACCCGTTCGTTAATAGGTATTTCCGTACCTTCATAGCAGTATTGATAAAGCTGTCGACATACAAGCTTTAAATATTAGAAGATGTAAGAATATAGGTACATTCGTCAACAACTGACATTATGACGAAACCGAAAACCTATTAATGGTGCCACAATAAGTTTCACATACTCACCCTCCTACACACACTCACTCATCTACATTCTACAGAAAAGGAGGTCACCACTCCACTTTGATATTTTAATTTTTATTTTTTACTTCTTATTTTTATTTTATTTTTTTCCTGAATGATGTTAAACCTAATGTTAACAAAAAACAAAAAAAGCCAATTGTTGTTGTTGTTAATTAAAGCCAATTTGAAACTCTAGCTAGTAAATGTATAATTATTTTTAAGTAAGAGCGCTGTTGTCGGAGATACAGAAACTGTATCTCAGACATAAATGAATATCTGATATTCATTTATTTAGTTCAAACACAGAATATGTCTTGTCGAATTTTTGTAATTGTCGAAATTATGTAATGTATTCATATCACTTGAATTGAATAAAAAACATAATATATCGCCTTAAAAATATCCGCAACTCCACGTCAAAGCGCGTATTTTGCATGCGGCAAGAAGAATTTATCATCATTATACGTGCAACATCATCTATTGAACCAAAATGGTACTCTAATTAATAAAAGGGTGCTCACAAGATAACTTATAAATTGACTGACCGGTTTTATAATAAGTTAATGTGATTCCAAACCGTACTCTAGATTAGTCTACATGACGCTGCTTTGAAAATCTACATAGCCTATATACGAGTATGTATAGAGTGTGTCTTCGATCGCATTCCATGCATTATATTTTAGCAGTTTAACTTCGTGCTCGATAGATGGCGTTGTTCTTTTGAGACCATTTTCTGAATTGCGGTGTTAAGATTTTCCGTGAAAGAATGACGCTCACCCATGTCAGCTGTCACATGTCTGTTTTATTAACCGACAAAACCAAAGGAGGAGGCTTTTAATTCGACGCGTATAATTTTTTTGTATGTACGACCACGCACGTCTTTTTACAGAGAAGTCCGATTATTGTACGATTCTTTAGTGTTTATCTCAAAGTTGGTCCCATTTAAAAATGTAACGATGGAGTTAGAAGGCAGTTGCAAGTGGTCCTCAATAGTTTACAGCAGCTGTATTGTTATTGGGCTTATTTCATGCACCTTGGTGAAAACTTTAGACCTGCCTGGAGTATGACTGTCATCGAAGGTCTGACGATGGGGACGGAAGGCAGTTGCAAGAGTTCCGCAACAGTTTACTTCAGGTTTATCGTGTCGCGGCTCACTCATTTCATGCACCTTGATGAGAACTTTCGACATAGCTGGAGTATGACTGTCATCGAGTGTCTAAGGATGAAGACGTAAGGCTGTCGAGGGAGGCCTTATTTGGAAAAACACAAGTAGAATATTTTAGCGATTAGGTAATGCAAATATTTCAAATTCAAATTCATTTATTTGTTAGAATGTGGTACAATAAATGGTCTTTATTTTTTAATGGTTTTAATTTCCGACAAATAACTGTTTATCGAGGAAGGCAGGTGATATAACATCACGTTACAACCAAAAGGAGCGGAATGAAAAATCTTGCAAAATATAATCCTTTTTTTTTTTCCGGATGGGAAATCATCAAATGACCCCTCCCCACTCTGGGCGGAGCGGAGGGGAGTGTCAGACTTGTACTGACTAAAACCCATCCATGTTCCTTCTTTGCCCTTTGTGTTCCAGGGCCACGGTATCTCTTTCGAACAGTCCCGCAGCCCTGGCAGGCATTGGCCCATGCGGACGCCTACTTGATTGCTGACATGTCTTTGAGGCGCGCGTGGAATACGAACGCGCCGTCCACACGGCCTGTCGTCATAAGACGGCCGGACGGCGAGCTAGCCCATAACTAGCCGTCCACAGGCCAGCGCCTACGGCGGTCGGAAGCCACCACGTGACCCCCGACGCCCAGGGAGTCTCCCGCGGCGGCTGGGACGTGAGGTTCTGTCCCTCTCACGTCCTGCCACCTCCTTCACTAGCATGACTGCTTCGCAGAAGGAGGTGACGGCTTCCCATTCCCTCTCGCTCCGGACCATGGCTTGAACCAAGGCCGGACGCGAGAGATCGCCGCCGCCAATCGCCGCTATGAGGACACGGCGGTGCTCCGCCCAAGCGGGGCAGACCTCCACGGTGTGCTCCACCGTGTCCTCCGGACGATCCTCGCAGTGGAAACACCCGGGCGTTTCCTCCCGCCCGATTCGGTGCAGGAACTTCCCGAAACAACCGTGTCCGGTGAGGACCTGCGTCAGGCGGTATGTGAGGGCGCCGTGGCGCCTCTCTAGCCACTCCTCCTCAAAGAGGGGACTTATCGCCACTATGGTGGCGTGCCCTACACGGGGTTGCGACAGTCGCTCTCTCCAGGTCTGTCCGCTGAGCGGCAATTTGTCGCAGCAGCGGAGTTTCCCCCCGACATAGTGCTTCCGCGCGCCATTCGTGCAGGCACCTCAAAGAACGCGCCCACACCGGGGCCCCGTAAAGGGCCATGAACCGCACGACCCCCGCGTAAAGCCTCCGACAGGAGGCGTTTGGACCCCTCAGGTTGGGCAAGAGCCGCTTGAAGGCAGCCCCTGTCCGTTCCGTCGGAAGTGCTCCACGAAGTTCCACCGGCTGTCGAGGACGAGTCCTAGGTACTTCAACGTCGACCCGACGCCGATGGAAACCCCTCCTGCCATCAGTAGGGATCCCGACGGTAGCGCATTCCGAGGCCTATGAAAACACATGGCCTCGGACTTGTGCAATGCCACCTCGAGACCCAATTGCCGGATCCTCTCCACAACTATCGCACCAAATGACGCCGGTAGGGAGGTCGGCGCGCAGCACCCAGTCGTAACCGATGTTCCACAAGGCCGGCCCCAGAACCGAACCATGTGGAACACCGCACGACATCTCTCGCCGGTTCCATTCTCCGCTCCGACCGGGGTAGATGACGGCCCTATCCGTAAGGTAGTCCCCGACCACACGATGTAGGTAGGTCGCCACCCCGTGATACCGGAGTGCCACCCCAATGAAGCGCCAGGGCATGGAGTTGAAGGCGTTGGCGATGTGAAGAGACAGCGCCAAGACAACCCCGCCCCGGAACACCGCGTCCCCCGTCGTGAGGGCTCTCACGCGCATGATGGCGTCCACCGTCGAGCGCCCCTTGCGGAAACCAAACTGGTGTTCCGCAATATCCGGCCCCATCCCTGCAAGGTACCTGGCGAGGCGGTTGGCAATGACTCTTTCAAAGAGCTTGCCCACTTCGTCGAGCAACATGATGGGCCGGTATGCGGACGGCTTTCGGATCAGGACCAGTTTCCCCGTCTTCCAACGAAGCGGGAACTGGCCTCTCTCCAAGCATGCGCTTAGGAGCCCTTCCAGTCGAGGCCCGAGAGCCTCAGAGGCCAGGACCCAGGCTTTGCCAGGCAAGCCATCAGGTCCCGGGCCGGTATTTCTGGTTTTCAGCCTGCGTACCGCCACTCTCAGGTCTACCCCAGTCACCTCCGGAACGTCATCGTCGTCATCGGTGTGGTCAGCTTCCGGCACCGCACGCGGTGACAGAGCCATAAGCGGGGGAGGATGCTCCCCTCGCAAAGGGAACAGAACGCTCACCACGTCCTCTCAAGCCGCCTCCACGGATCTCCGTTCAGAGACTCCAGCATCACCTCGCAGCCCAGATTCTTGGCCCGCCGGACAGCCTCTTGGAGGGCGGTTTTTGCCGCTCTGTACCCCTCGTACAGCTCCGCCTCAATGGCTGCCGCATCCGGAGGCCGGATGCAGAGCCTACGATGCCTGGCGTATAGGTGCTGCGCGGCAACGCACGCCTCGCGCAGAGACGTCAACTCTCGCGACCACCAGTACACCTGACGCCGGGCGCTTCCTGGCCGAACTCGGGGCATTGCCACGTCGCAAATCTCGGACATGGCCTCCTGGAACCAACCCGCCTCGTTGTTGATGTCGGCAGGCCTGACCGGTGATGACACCCAGGCCTGCACGATTGAGGCTTCCAGGAGGAGCTCCCGGTCCAGCTGCTTCAGCACCCATCGCGGATCACTCGGCGCCTGTACGACCGGTGCGCTTGAGGTCTGAGTGGAGACGTCGAACCGGATGTACCGGTGGTCGGAATAGGTCTCCACCCCCTCCATGACGCGCCAGTCGTCGACCACCTCGCTACCAAAATATAATCCTTTTGATAGCTTCCGTTGCCTGCGCTGCGTAAACGGTTAAAGTTACGCAACTATTATGTATGACGGAATTATTCCTCTTCAAAGTTCTAAAAAAAATCTTTTATAGCATATGTCTATCTTTTAAGGTTGACTCACTATAACCTTTTTTTATGGTAATTATTTTTTTTTTTAATTATTTGCAAAGGTGTTTCTGTAAACATGGTATTTATCCTTATCTAAATAAAAACGTTAATCACAAGTATTTCATTTTGAAAAAAATTGCCCGTACATCATTTGATTACAACGAAAATCTTAGGAGACATCACAGTTTTAAAATTGCTCTCATTTTTATTAATCGGAATGATAATGTGTGATGTGCTCCTTTAGAATTGTATTATTGGTGCCTACGACCCACTCTCTCTAACCCTCTCTCTCTCTCTCTTATGTGACGCAGACGAAGTCGCGCGGATCAGCTAGTTAATTATATATTTGTGTTCAGAGACGACTTCAGTAGTGTTTTTTTAGTTTTCAAAAAGAACTCCGGAGGAGGGAAAGAAATCCATGATAGCAAGACGTAAAACGACGTGGGATATTGTTCCAACATTTGGTAACTCCGTAATGAAAACTGCCTCTAAAAGCCTCCGACTTATGCTGGGGAATGGAAAGCTGTTGAAAACATTTTCTATCCTCATCGATTCTGTGATGTCTCTGTACCTAACGATTGACCATGCCCTGCAGTTTAACGAATATATTAAATAATTAGATCTATATTTGTTTTATCGAAATATGCATAATACGCAATTTTTTCCGTTTTAGTTTTTTTTTAAATGACTTCTATAACAGAGCCGGCGATGTACAGTAGACCTCAAAAGTGCAGTACCATGCTAAAGATTACATTGCTATGAACTGTGCGAGCGCGATACAGCAGTGTGTGTGCGTGTGCGTGTATGAGTGATGTCTCAACATTCTACACATAACACACACTAATGAACTGTCGTCACACTACGCGAAATAGCATTATATTTCTGTTGCATTTAGAATACACATCATAGTGATGAGCTGTTCTTACCATTGCATTGTTAAAATTCGCGTAGTATTAACATGGGTTGGTAGCTGTTTGGGCTGAGCATGGGTTCACGATCAATGAAGTCCAAGTTCGAATCCATGTTATTACAATGTGTGGCTGTTTTTTGTTTCTTTGAAACCTTAATTATATTTGTATTTTAAGCAGAAAGTCGTTAGGTATTTATGTTAATTTATAATATAGTCATGCTTATTATTTATTTTTTATAAGAAGTTAAATATTAGATAGTTATTGTATTATTATTTAACCTCATTAATTGATTTTTATTTTATGTTTTCGGTGTTGGAAGGTGGAAATAAAAAAAATCATGCTGAATGATAACAAAAATGTTTATTCGTTTTATTTATTTATAAAATTAACAAACTTTTATGAGAATGTGACGTCACATTCCTATCTAGGCAAAAAAAAGTTTTCTTATCACCGTTCATAAGATGTTTTGTTGTATACCCACTTAGTCAATTCATAATAAGAATAACATAACACGGAAAGGATATTCTAATAACACAAATATAATTGTTGATACCCGCTTATTATAGGTATCAGTATTCAGCAGAGTTAATTGAATACTAATATATGAGTTAGACTTTATGAACGTGTTTTTTTTAATGTAACGTCACATTGAATGTATTGAGGTTATAGCTTAAGTGTTCATTTTCTTGACGAAAAGAATATTGAAACTAAACCCCAATTTAAGATCATTAAATTTAAAATTTATTTCTTAATTTTTTTTATTTTTATTTACGGTTATGTTAATATTACTAAATATTTAGTTACCCGGTCTACTTATTAAATTAAGTATTATTATTTTTTCGCCATAAATTAAGTCTTCCTTTTGGCAAGACTTGAAAGTCTTCTCGTCAGAAAATACAGTCACCTCCCAGTTAAAATGTAAATAATCTCGAGCAAAACGTAGTCTTTCCTCCCTGTGTTTTTGTGTCAAAAATGGTTTTTAGCTGGCTTCCGATGATGTAAACCTTCAGCATGGAATGCATGGCGAACAGTCTGTAATGTATATCCAATTGCTCTGCAAACATTATAGTTGGAATGAAACCATTTGTTTCATATTCTTCCACCATAAAACGTCGCTGAGTCGGGTTAATAAGCGGCGGCCTTTCACTTCTTAGACGACTCTTCAGACTACCTTCTTCCTCAAACCTCTTTACCCAACGGCTAACAGAATTTCTAAAAAAAAACAAAATATGATTACACACTTGCAACTAGCAATTTATTTAATAATAAGAAAATCACACACCACAACTATCATCATAATAATTATAATTTTTAAAAATAACTTACACATTTTAAGCCAGTTTCAGTTGAAATTTGAGAAATATTAAGCCCATTTTTACGCAAAGTGACAATATTTGCCCTGTCATCAATACTAATATTAGCTTGCATCTTGAATAAAGACAATCAAACAATACGCTAATCGTAATAATAACACAAACGCTCGAAACAAAGTTCACCAACTAACAACGTCATAACTAACTACTTTGTTCAATCCAGAAGTTTATTTTGTTTCACATTCACCCTCATCTTTTTTGTTAATAATAAGTTCCAACTAATATTTAGAAAAACATATCTCATCGGGTCTAACGTATCATTTATAATTAAAACACAAAAAGTGTAATGTCACTTGGGTTCGAACGCAGACTATACTGTGCGAAACATTTTATCTATAGCGTTAACCGCTAAGCCAGATAGACATATAACTGTTTGTTTGAAATTAAATATCACTAACTTAATACTCCGTCGCGACATGACAGGCTTGTCACTAAGACAAATGATCATTATATCGCACTCTTTCTGACTAGATAATTATGAAAGAGAGCGATATACGAGATCGTGTATGTGTGCAAAATGTTTGTTATGGAAAAAGGTCGTAAGTGCGACTTGTTTTGATGCGATCGTTTTGTGAAACTGCTACTGCACTTATGGTCTCTACTGTACTTTTAAATTACGCACTTTAAAAAAAACAAAACCTAGATAGGCGATTAGTTCTACATTAACTCTAATTACTTTTCTACTTTTTACTTATAAAATTCATTCCTTTAAGTTTAAAAAGACCCCGCCCAGGGATGACTGGGTGGAGGACCTTAGCGGCTCAGTGACCATAATTGCGTCGGCCGCCGCCGGTACCCCGACCCTTGAGAGTGTCATTAAGGGTCAAGGGTGCGTAGCAGCACGGTTCGGGAAGATCGTTGTAGTGGGAGTCTACTTCTCCCCGAGCCGAATTCTCGCCGAGTTCCACAACTCCCTCACGGAGTTGAGTGTCGTCATCGGAAGCCATTCCCTCCCCGTGCTTGTGCTCGAGGACTTCAATGCCAAGAACTTGGCTTGGGGTTCTCGTTACACGGACGTGCGGGGTAGGATGGTGGAGGACTGGGCTCTGGAGACAGGCCTGGTCGTCCTAAATCGGGGTTCTGTCCCCACGTGCGTGCGGATGCGGGGCGAGTCGATGGTGGACATCTCGTTCGCCAGTCCCGCTCTGTCGCCGCGTGTCGTTGACTGGCGCGTCATAGAGGGGGTGGAGACCTATTCCGACCACCGGTACATCCGGTTCGACATCTCCACCCAGACTTCAAGCGCACCGGTCCTACAGGCCCCGAGTGGTCCGCGATGGGCGCTGAAGCAGCTGAACCGGGAGCTCCTCCTGGAAGCCTCGATCGTGCAGGCCTGGGTGTCATCACCGGTCAGGCCTGCCGACATTAACAACGAAGCGGGTTGGTTCCAGGAGGCCATGTCCGAGATTTGCGACGTGGCAATGCCCCGAGTTCGGCCAGGAAGCGCCCGGCGTCAGGTGTACTGGTGGTCGGGAGAGCTGACGTCTCTGCGCGAGGCGTGCGTTGCCGCGCAGCACCTATACGCCAGGCATCGTAGGCTCTGCATCGGCCCTCCGGATGCGGCAGCCATTGAGGCGGAGCTGTACGAGGGGTACAGAGCGGCGAAGACCGCCCTCCAAGAGGCTGTCCGGCGGGCCAAGAATCTGGCCCGCGAGGAGATGCTGGACTCTCTGAACGGAGATCCGTGGGAGCGGCCTTACAAGATAGTGCGGGACAAACTCCGCACCCGAGCCCCCCCGTTGACGCAGAGTCTCCGGCCTGAGCTCGTGGAGGACGTGGTGAGCACTTTGTTCCCTTCGCGTGGAGAGCATCCTCCCCCGCCTATGGCTCCGCCGCCGCGTGCGGTGCCGGAAGCGGACCACACCGATGACGATGATGACGTTCCGGAGGTGACTGGGATAGACCTGAGAGTGGCGAAACGCAGGCTGAAAACCAGAAACACCGCCCCGGGACCCGATGGCTTGCCTGGCAAAGCCTGGGTCCTGGCCTCTAAGGCTCTCGGGCCTCGACTGGAAGGGCTCCTAAGCGCATGCTTGGAGAGAGGCCTCTCTCCAAGCATGCGCAGTATGCATAGTTTCCGTATGCATCATCAGTATGAATGTATGTATAGTTTCCGCTTCGTTGGAAGACGGGGAAGCTGGTCCTCATCCGGAAACTAGGGCGCCCTGTGGACTTTCCGTCCGCATACCGGCCCATCGTGTTGCTCGACGAGGTAGGCAAGCTCTTCGAAAGAGTCATTGCCAACCGCCTCGCCGGGCACCTTGCGGGGATGGGGCCGGATCTTGCGGAA
This sequence comes from Noctua janthe, assembly GCA_910589295.1. Taxonomy (NCBI): domain Eukaryota; kingdom Metazoa; phylum Arthropoda; class Insecta; order Lepidoptera; family Noctuidae; genus Noctua; species Noctua janthe. Next base: position 93,781 of record OU342556.1, on the reverse strand, counting down.
CACCAGTTTGGTTTCCGCAAGGGGCGCTCCAAGGTGGACGCCATCATGCGCGTGAGAGCCCTCACGACGGGGAACGCGGTGTCCCGGGGTGGGGTCGTCTTGGCGGTGTCTCTTGACATCGCCAACGCCTTCAACTCCATGCCCTGGAGCTGCATTAGGGAGGCACTCCGGTATCACCTGGTGCCAACCTACCTTCGTCGTTTGGTCGGGGACTACTTGACAGATAGGGCCGTCATCTACCCCGGTCGAAGTGGAGAATGGAACCGGCGAGAGATGTCGTGCGGTGTTCCACAGGGATCGGTTCTGGGGCCAGCCCTGTGGAACATCGGTTACAACTGGGTGCTACGCGCCGACCTGGTCGGCGCGCAGCCGTACCGGCGTCAGCGTAGTTTGCTACGCTGACGACACGCTGGTACTGGCACAAGGGAGGTCGCACGAGGCGGCGGCCGAAAACATGACACGCGGGGTTGCGATAGTCGTGGAGAGGATCCGGCAATTGGGTCTCGAGGTGGCATTGCACAAGTCCGAGGCCATGTGTTTTCATGGGCCTCGGAATGCGCCACCGTCGGGATCCCTACTGACGGCAGGTGGGGTTTCCATCGGAGTCGGGTCGACGTTGAAGTACCTAGGACTCGTCCTCGAAAGCCGGTGGAACTTCGTGGAGCACTTCCGACGTTTGGTTCCCAAACTAGAACGGACAGGGGCTGCCTTCAAGCGGCTCTTGCCCAACCTGAGGGGTCCAAACGCCTCCTGCCGGAGGCTCTACGCAGGGGTCGTGCGGTCCATGGCCCTTTACGGGGCCCCGGTGTGGGCGCGTTCTTTGAGGCGGCAAGCCGCCCACTACCTGAACGCGCCCCAAAAGGTGATAGCCATAAGGCTAATCCGGGGGTACCGCACAATCTCCGGCGAGTCGGCTAGCCTCCTTGCCGGATTGCCGCCATGGGATCTGGAGGCGATAGTTCTCGCGCGCCTGCACGAATGGCGCGCGGAGGCACTACATCGGGGGGAAACTCCGCTGCCGCGGCAAATTGCCGCTCAGCGGACAGACCTCCGGCGTGATCTCATGGCGACATGGAGAGAGCAACTGTTGCAACCCCGTGCAGGGCACGCTACCATAGTGACGATAAGTCCTCTCTTTGAGGAGTGCGCTCTCTAGAGAGGCGCCACGGCGCCCTCACCTACCGTCTGACGCAGGTCCTCACCGGACACGGTTGTTTCGGGAGGTTCCTGCACCGAATCGGGCGGGAGGAAACGCCCGGGTGTTTCCACCGCGAGGATCGTCCGGAGGACACGGTGCAGCACACCGTGGAGGTCTGCCCCGCTTGGGCGGAGCATCGCCGTGTCCTCGTAGCGGCGATTGGCGGCGGCGATCTCTCGCGTCAGGCCCTGGTTCAAGCCATGGTCCGGAGCGAGAGGGAATGGGAAGCTGTCACCACCTTCTGCGAAGCAGTCATGCTAGTGAAGGAGGTGGCGGGACGTGAGAGGGAAAGAACCTCACGTCCCAGCCGCCGCGGAAGACGCCCTGGGCGTCGGGGGTCACGTGGTGGCTCCCGGCCACCGTAGGCGCGGGCTTGTGGTCGGCGAGTTATGGGCTAGCTCGCCGTCCGGCCGTCTTATGATGACAGGCCGTGTGGACGGCGCGTTCGTGTTCCACGCGCGCCTCAAAGAGATGTCAGCAACCACGTAGGGGTCCGCATGGACCGATGCCTGCCAGGTCTGCGGGACTGTTTGAAAGAGATACCGTGGCCCTGGAACACAAAGGGCAAAGAAGGAACATGGATGGGTTTTAGTCAGTACAAGTCTGACACTCCCTTCCGCTCCGCCCAGAGTGGTAATTTGATGATTTCCCATCCGAAAAAGAAAAAAAAAAAAAAAAGTTTAAAAAGACAATACAAAGAAGTAAACCTAGCGATGTTTTGTAAAATAAATTATTATTATGATAATGTTAATGATCAAAATTGTCTACTAGTCCATAACAGCCTATCGTATAAGTAAGAAGGGGAGTGAGACTTGATAACTCCAATAAGTAGTGTCGCCAAGTGCAGTCTACGTCTAGCTTCATTTTTTAGAATATTATGCTCATTTAAGAAGGGTGTAATTTGTCCCCTAAAAGGAACTTTAAAAAAGAAGCGTGCACAGCCGTTTTGAAGTCTGGATCATTCTTTCAGTTTTTGACAGAAGTTCTTGACCATACTCCTTGTTCGCATAATTTAACTTTGATATGAAATGGAATGAAATTTATTAATTTGCCAGAAGGTACATAATAACATGGTAGAATAATTTTAGTCCACTGTATTCGACTTATCAGTCGTGCAAACATTTCTAGTACATGCATAATCAATAAAACAATCATAAAAAATCATCATGAAATTACATCAATGTCATTAGTCGTGTGATAAAACCAGACTCCACAAGCAAGACTCGTACTTCTCCGCTAAGGTACGGACGTGCTTTGTATAAAATCTGAAGGATACAACATTATACTGCCAAATTATTATTATCTATGAGCTCAAGACGACGCTAGAGGCGCGCGCTGCGTGTTGTCCACGTTTTTGCGCGGACAACCAGGTAACAGCAAGTTTATAACTTAGTGATTTTTCATGATACAGTTTTGAAATTTTTTACATAAATTCTTTACATAAATATACTAGACAGGTGTTTCAGGTTTCGCATATTACTAAAACTAATGTTGTATAATAGCAGTTTCGAATACACTCTGTCACGTGTTTGTCAAAACGAAGTTTTGTGTCCATATAAGACCCAGAGTATGTGCTCCGTAGACCAGTTCGATAGGCTGACCCATAATTGTTACACAGCCCTGTCACTGGGTTAAATTTTACTTAGCTAAATTATCAGACACACCTTAACATCCATTTTAAATGTAGCTTTGGACGACCGAGCTTGAACACCAGGTACTCTTCCCATTCTTATGGGAGGACTCGGCGTCCGCAAAATTTCTAGTATCAGTTTACCGGCTTTCATATCCTCGGTCCACGGCACTCCGAGGCTATCGATTGAAAACTCGCTTACCCAAATACTCAAAAATCCGACCAACCATTTTGCCAGAGACGGTGGGACGAGCCGCTCTGCAAAGAAGTTCAGAACAATCTACTGAACACGTCTGCTACTGAACTGCTGAGCGTGCGCTCTTGCTGACTGTGGGTGAGTGGGAGTCGGGTCCTTGGCTTCACGCACTACCGTCGTCGAGCATAGGCACTTTATTCGACGACACTACATTCCGCCTCACTGCTTCTCTGCGCCTAGGTGCCCCATGTGGTGAAGTTGTAAACAGCTCCGGGTACCACGGCCTGTCATGCAGCCGAAGTGCGGGTCGTTTTGCACGGCACGTGAACAAACGACTACATCCAATCTTCTTCTCTTGCGCCATCCCATCTTCCAGGCTCATCGTGCTGTGCTGGGTATGTGGAGAACCTCAAGTGGCGTTAATATTGTAACTTTATTTAGTGTCGTTTGGGGTTAAATTTTAGGGGCGTAGGGTCCGAGTGCTCACAGCCTTTTCAAGGAAATTTCTAAACGCTTAGTTGAAACTGCCCGTGGCCCAAGGGCTGGCTTTTACTTTGGCCAGCGGCTAAGCGTTGCTATACAACATGGCAGCGCCACCATTCTCTTAGGGACATTACTAGTTGAGTGTTGAGAAGGAGTTTTATTAAGCAATTTTTAAGTTTATTGTTAAGTTAGTTACTACTGGTTAAATTTAACCGACTTCAAAAAGGAGGACGTTTCAATTCGTCAGAATGTTTTTTTTTATGTATGTTCAACGATTATTCAAAGACGCTTGAACCAATTTGAATAAAGAAAATATTAATTATAATAAATAATAATAAAATAATAAAAAATTAAAAACAATATAATAATATATTATATTGTTTTATTTTTATTTTATTTTTTTTATTTTGATATTGTGTTAATGAATATTTGTGTGACAAACTCTAAATAATGTTTATTACTTAAGTTTGAATTAAATTGCGTATTTCACAATGATTAATTAATGACATTTTAGCGTAATAGATTAACTTTGACATTATTACTTTGACAATATTTACTTTGACTTTAATTGACAAATTTAATAGACGTGTAATTTTGAACTTAAATGTATTTAAATTTTTAATTTAGGGACTAACCACGTTCCGAACTAAATGTTGCATGCCTAGTGCAGAATATGGTGACACTAACAACTTTCCTGTTCTTCAAAAACCCACCTGTATAACTACCCATATTTGCAATAAATGAATTTGAATTTATTAACTGATTAGAGACTATTCTGATTCTGAGTCGAGCGGTTTTTGAAAAATCAACAAAAATCTAAAAATTGTATACATCGATGATATTTTCGTTTACTCTGAAACCTTGCTATCTCATTGGAGTAGTGCGCAAATATTTGTATAAGATAATTCAACTAAAAATGGAAAAATAAAAACCTTTTTTGCAAAAAAATAAAACCGACTTCAGAAACACAATAAAGTGAAAAATAACGTTAGCTTCAAAAGTCGGTGGCAAAAAATAAACTGAATCAAACAAACAAACGTCACCGACTTCTGAAGCTAAAGTTATTTTTCACTTTTGGTGTTTTTGAAGTCGGTTTTATTTTAATTTTAATTGTTTATAATATTGTACGCAAAGTAAATAAATGACATGTACCCCAGCAGCAGATACATAAGAGACCAAATTTACGAATGGGAGTTAGACGGCAGTAAGGTCATCATCATCATCATCATTTCAGCCGAAAGACGTCCACTGCTGGACATAGGCCTCCCCCAAGTGTCGCCACATTGACCGATCCCGTGCGTCTCGCATCCACCGGATCCCCGCAACCTTTACCAGGTCATCGGTCCACCTAGTCGGAGGCCTTCCAACGCGACGTTTTCCAGTTCGCGGTCGCCACTCCAAATTTTTCCGGCCCCATCGGCCATCCGTTCTGCGAGCAATATGCCCTGCCCACTGACACTTAAGTTTGGCTATTCTTCGGGCTACGTCGGTAACCTTGGTTCTATTACGGATTTCCTCATTTCTGATTTGATCACGCAAGGAAATTCCGAGCATAGCCCTCTCCATTGCCCTTTGGGTGACTTTAAACCTTCTGATGAGGCCCATTGTGAGCGACCACGTTTCGGTCCCGTATGTAATCACTGGCAACACACACTGATCATAGACTTTCGTCTTGAGACACTGCGGTAAGTTGGACGAGAAGATACCACCCAACTTCCCGAACGCTGCCCAGCCGAGTCGGGTTCGACGATTAACCTCTTTCTCGAAGTTAGACCTACCTAACTGGATTGTTTGTCCCAGATAGACATAATCGTCTACAATTTCGAGTGTACAGTCTCCGATCTTGATAGGAGTGGGTGTTACATAGGCATTCAACATGACTTTGGTTTTGTCCATGTTCATTTTAAGTCCCACTCTTCCGGAAGCTCTACTGAGGTCATCGAGCATAGTACTGAGGTCCTCCATGGTCTCAGCCATGACCACTATATCGTCGGCAAACCGAAGCTGAGAGATGTACTCGCCATTGACGTTGATGCCTAGACCTCTCCAGTCCAGAACCTTGAAGACATCCTCCAGTGCAGCGGTGAACAGTTTCGGAGATATGACGTCTCCCTGTCTCACACCTCGCTGCAGAAGGATAGGTTCCGAGGTTTGGTCCTGAAATCGGACTGACATGGTGGCGTTTTTGTACAACACTTCAGCACCTCGATGTACCGATAGTCAATTTGGCACCGTTGGAGAGACTGCAGTACAGCCCAACTCTCAACCGAATCGAAGGCTTTCTCGTAGTCCACAAACGCCAAACAGAGAGGCAGGTTATACTCTTCGATCTTCTGTATAACCTGCCGCAGCGTATGTATGTGGTCTACGGTGCTAAAGAATTTTCGGATCCGGCTTGTTCGGGAGGCTGAAAATCGTCAAACCTGCGCGCGAGACGATTCGTGATGACTCTTGAAAACAACTTGTAGACATGGCTTAGAAGTGAGATGGGCCTATAGTTCTTCAGCTGGGCATTGTCGCCCTTTTTGAAGAAGAGTACCACCACACCCCTGCACCATGCCTGCGGCGTTTTCCCCTCGAGTATGACGGAATCAAACAGATTCTGAAGGGCCTTAGGTTTTCCACCTGCCTTCAGGAGTTCGGCCGTAATTCCGTCATCACCCGGTGCCTTGTTGTTTTTTAGCTGTTTTAGAGCCATCCTAATCTCGTACAGACTGAAATCCGGAATGTCTTCGGTATAGTGTCGGGTCAGTCTAGCTCTTGGGTCGTTAGCTAGATTTGCAACGGGTTTACTGGTTGAAGTGGACAACTGCCCATAAAAAGTCTCGATCTCCCTCAGCAGCTCCGGTTTGTCGTATACGATCCTGCCATCGTCGGTCTTCAGTTTCGTGAGCTGGCTCTGCCCAATAGCCAGATCTCTTGAAAATACCTTGGAGCCTTCATTCCGCTCAATAGCGTCTTTAATACGCTCGGTATTAAAGCGGCGGAGGTCGCTCTCCAAGGATTTAGAGATCCGTCTATTGAGCTGCCGGTATTTCCACGCCTCGTCTGAAGACTGCAGGATCATCTCACGCCGCTCTTTCATGAGCTCGAGAGTATGATCAGAGAGTTTTTTGTTCTTGTGTGCACGACGTGTCTTGAAGAACTTAGACCCAGTCGTATGGATAGTTTCCACGAACCCATCGTTGTAATCGTCCACCGAGCTTCCTAGGCACTTAAAACGATTCTGGAGTTCAAGCTGAAAGCTCTCGGGGTTTTGGATCTGGATCTGTGCTGGACGGAGCGTAGACTTCTTCAGTCGAGACCTTTCAAGCTTGGTATTGATGTTCAATGTGCCTCTTACCATGCGGTGATCGCTCCCGGTTTTCACCGAATTGATCACAGAGACGTCATTGAACATTTGCTTCTTGGTTGACATGATGAAGTCAATCTCATTTTCAGTTGCACCATCGGGACTCTGCCAGGTCCACTTCCTGTGCTCACGCTTTTTGAAGAAGGAGTTCTTCGTATAGAGGCCCTCCTTCTCCATAAAACTAGCCAGTTGGTGACCCCGGTGGTTCCGACGTCCAACCACAAATTGCCCCACCTGCAGCTCATCCCCGTCTCGTATGCCTAGTTTCGCATTGAAGTCCCCCATGACAACGGTGTAGTGAGTTTTGAAACCATGCAGGGCTTTGGAAATATCCTCATACATGGTCTCCACTTCATCGTCTGGGAGTGCCGAGGTCGGGGCGTAGACCTGTATGACCTTCAGCGAATATCTTGAGGATATTCTGAGTATAAGGTACGCCACCCTGGTCGACACACTCTCGATTTTCACCACGTTATTCACGGGACTCGTGGACGATAAACCCAACACCACCCTGGGATTGCCGGTCACCCTCTCGGAAATAGAGCAGGTTGCCGGATTTCAGGATTATCGTATCCTCCCCCTCTCTTCGGACTTCAGATAATCCCACAATACTCCAACGCAGCCTGCTCAATTCCTCTTCGAGTTCAGTTATCTTCTCGTCGGTCCGGAGTGTACGCGTGTTGTATGTTGCCAGGTCAAGTCGTCGGTATAGGCAGCCTGATCCCATCCGGAGATTCTTAGCACCCCAGCCACGCCGCGACCTCGACCGCTACCATAGTCGAGAGTAGACGGGCTGCCGGGTACTAGGGGCCATTTTTGTGTTGCGCTCATCATTGGGGGGGGTTTGCCATAATCGCCACGCTTGGCAGGCGGGTTGGCGATCGCAGTACGGTTGTTAAAAACACAGAGAACGCTGCTGCCCATTCTCTGGTAAGTCCCTTAGTCGCCTCTTACGACACCCACGGGAAGATATGGGATGGTGCTATTCTTTTACGTCCGACACCATACGACACATTGACAGTAAGGTAAGTGAGTGTAAATAATAACAGCCGCATGGGTCGATCTTCGTTAAGCAGCACTTGCCGAGGTCGGTCTGGGGTAGGTGACCATCATTATATACCGAGTTTCCTCCGTGCCGTCGACTCACTTACTTACCCTGCTGGCAACTCACTCCCACTCGTAAATTTGGTGCCTTATGTATCTGCTGCTGGGGTATCTGCGACATTGTGGAGTCTACGTGCAGGGCTATATTCAAATGACAATAACTCTTAAAATAATTAGTGTTGAGTCAATATTTTGATATCATTTTGTAGGTTGACTCAAATACTTCTGATTTAACATAAAAAAAACATACGCAACATTCAGGGATACATTTTGCACCAGAGAAGAAAATGTAAAAAAAATAAGTAATCTTTATGTAAAATTTCGGAATTTCTTATTTTTTTAGGCTCTTTTTGCTTATTTTTCAGAAATAGCGTTTACCCTTGCAATAAGATAATTTGCACGTCTCTAGCTCTCTTAGATTCAAAGATATTAGCATATCATTGAACATACCCTATCCATAAAAAAACAAAATGGCTACCATTCCCGTCTTGTGGGGTTAGGAATATTTATAAATGTGTTTTTGTCGATAGAAATGAGATGAGATGAGATGAGATTTATAACAGCGACTTTTTACCCGAACTACGAAACTAACGAAGGGCGAAGCGCCCGGACTCCGTGCGGCACACGCGGGTAAAAAATGTATCTCAGATGCGTAACTTTCGCGATATCAACTACCCTCTGATAAGTCGTGTTTAGGTACAGTTTATTGTTTGTACTACAAAAATATTCAAAGAGCCGCGTGTTTAAAAGATTTGAATCAATATTTACAGTGATAAGAATACAATCGTATTGATTGGAAGAAGTAGGTACTTACAGAACTGGACTATTTACACTTAGGTTATTAATTTGCACTATTTCTGCGAGCCACTTTCATTAAAGTTTCAAAATGACCACCGCCTTGTTCTATGCACTTATTTGCACGCTTTCTTAAATTGTATTTCAATTTTGTAAGCACTTCAATGCTTGTTCAATTTTCGTTTTAAGTACCTCGACACTTGTAGATTGACTGACGTACACGAGCGATTTTATGCGACCCCACCAATAAAAGTCTAATGGTGTTAAGTCAGGCGATCTGGGAGGCCACGGCACAGATCCTCCGCGACCTATCCAACGATTGTCATACTCCGCATCCAGATGCCGTCGAACGGTCCACGTGAAATGCGTGGGAGCATCGTCTTGCTGGTAAAACATGTCGCGTGAAAGACCGACAGGGACGTCATCCAGTAAGTCCAGCAATGTCTCTTGCAGGAACTGCAGGAAGGTATATCCGGTCAACCGTGGAAGGAAAACGGGGCCGAGTATGAATGTTCCGAGTATACCAGCCCACACGTTGACGGAGAACCTATGCTGGAACGAATCCACACGGCAAGCATATGGATTCTCATGCCGCCACAAATGCTGGTTGTACTGGTTGTTGCCAACACGCGTGAAGGTACTCTCGTCCGTTTAAAGAATGTTCTGTTGCCAGTTCTCCAACAACCACCTACTGAATTCCAGTCGTGGCAAGTTGTCGGCCGGCATTAGGTCTTGACACCGTCGAAGATGGAATGGGTGTTCACTAGCAGCACGCTACGTTCGCCACACGTACATGTGGCTGCAGTCGAACTGGGTTGCTGCTTCTCTAGAGCTGTCTTCTGGATGTTCGTCGAAATGGTCGAGAGTACGCTCTTGCAGATGAGTAGTCCGCACATTCGTCCCTCTGTCCAAAGCCGTATTAGGAAGGAACATCCCAGTGTCCCTCAGTCGCTGAGTTGCAGCCAGCATCGTCCTGGCGCTCACACTGCAGCCAAAACGGTCATTGAACTCCCGACAAACTAACGCGACATTATCAAGACAGCAAGCCAGTGTCCTCACCATCTCCGTGTATTGTATGTTGGTATACCGGAAAGCCATCGCGCGCGTAAACAGAAATGTCACGGAAAGAACAACTGCACTATATTACTACCGGCGGACGACTGGCTTAATGTTAGGTAGTCGGCGTAGCGGCGGCGTCCTGTGTCGGTATTTCGCATAACCGTCAAAGAGGTTGCCGACAAATCTTTATCTCTTTGCAATAAATTCTAAATTTCTTCAAATTAATTAATTTTATTTTGTAAAAATTCCTAAAAATTGTAGGGATACTCTTGTAGCTGCAATACATGAAAACACACATCCGATCGCGGCCGCTGCACTCGCTTCACTAAGCCGTGCGCGCCGCTTGGCAATATTTATGTGTGGTGCCAACACGCCGCGCTCTAGGCGACGGCGCTGTGCGCGCCACCACACGGATATCTAATGGAACTATATTCTTATAGGAAAGACCCAAATGATTCCTATTGGTTGTTGAAACATTGGTAATTGTAAATAGCCCACTACTTGTAATATATTTCTAGCTTTAAGTCTGCGTACATTTTGTAAATATTATTCCAATAAGCTTCAGCACTTGCAAACTTGAATATACTACGTCGTCATCATCTGGAGTATTATTTCACACCACCTAAGCGCTACATTCTGATGACCAACTAAGTTAGCTCGTGTATTCAAATAAGCGTTACTCATTGGAGATAAAGTTGGAATTCCTTTAAATTACCTCTTTATTTGATTATTTACGTGTGTGTATTATGAGCTATGAGCGAACTACAAATAATGTCGTGCGTTTTAGTAGCCTTTATTGCTCTGAGTTAAGGTTTCAATTTCCTTGAATTAAGGATTGTATTAATTTGTCATGATACTGTTTTTCTAATTTAAGTTATTTAAAAAAAAAATCCGTCAAAATTAAACACCTATTTTTTATGACGGAAATCGCTTCAGAAGCCGAATCTGAACAAACTACTTTCAGGAATTGCGTTTATTCTGTTACAGGTTGTATAATACGAGTAATTATGCCCATAAAGTATCGGTAACCGGTAGCCAAACACATTGTATAACATCGGACAACTTTAGTACCCACTGCGAACCTTAAAACTAATTTAAAATTTATCAGGCATCTGGTTTTCTTTTATTCTGTAAGAGATTAAGGTTAATTAGTACCTGGTGCTACTAGGTATTTCATCTTTAGCACAAAAATATAAATGAACTACAAAATGATGTCCCATGAATCCACTCCCTGCTCACGTGTGTGTATGTTAATGGATGTGTGAGTGTGTATGTGGGCAGGTCAGTGGCGGAGCGGCTGATGCTAGGGTCACGCGTGGAGCCAGAGGAGTTCTCCGAGGTGTCCATCTACTTCAGCGACATCGTGGGCTTCACGGCGCTGGCGGCGCGTTCCACGCCCGTGCAGGTGGTGGACCTGCTCAACGACCTCTACACCACCTTTGACGCCGCCATCGAGCAGTACCAGGTCTACAAGGTACGTGCGGCCATGCGACCGGTACATTAAGGTTGAGACTCGCGCCGGCACTGACCGAGCGCGTCGTGTGGCAGGTGGAGACCATCGGCGACGCGTACATGGTGGTGGGCGGGCTGCCGGTGCGCTCGCGATCGCACGCCGACGCCGTGGCCACCATGGCGCTGCACCTGCTGCACCTAGCCGGGCGTTTCCGCCTGCGCCACCTGCCCGACACGCCGCTGCACCTGCGCATCGGCCTGCACTCCGGGCCCGTGTGCGCCGCCGTCGTGGGCCTCACTATGCCACGCTACTGCCTCTTTGGCGACACTGTGAACACCGCCTCGCGCATGGAGTCCACCGGTAGGTGCTAGCGTGTGACTGTGACGCACGGTACGCAGGTCGCTGTGAGTCACGCGTGAGCTCTTTGCAGGCGCGGCGTGGCGCATCCAGGTGTCGGCGGCGACAGCGGAGCGGCTGTCGGCTGCCGGCGGCTACCGGCTGCGCTCGCGAGGCCTCACGCAGATCAAGGGCAAGGGCGCCATGCACACTTACTGGCTGCTCGGCAAGGACGGCTTCGACAAGCCGCTGCCCACGCCACCCCCTTTGCAGTTAGTGAGGTCTTTCAACTATAATAGTTTTACTTTCAGTGGGGCCGTCTGGTGTATAAAGTCAATCGGGGTTCGCCTCTACTGCAACGTTAGCCGGTATAAGCTATGTAGTTAATTAAGCATGTGAGTTATTTCTAGGTAAAAAGGAAATCTTACTTTGGCTGGAAAACCATGGTGATGATGACACTGAAACCCTTATCAGTTATGTAAGCTAGTGACAAAAGTATTCAAAACACACATCAACATACATCTCACCACACACACGCTACCTCTGTTCTCTATTAGTGATGCAACGGAAGTGTCACAGAAGCAGAAACGGAAACGGATGCGGAAGTGTAAATACTATGAAAAGAAGTATAATTTTTAACAAAAATACAATACCATGATTTGTGCCCAAATTACCACCATTTCTCTAAAATCTAACAACTTTTAAAACGTGACAACATCATCTTCGGCATTAGTATGTTCGATCGTCAATTGTTTGTTTATGGCGTCACTACCCGGATATCTTATCTCTGGAATCAAGGTATTATTTAAGAATATTAAAGTCAGCAGCAGTGATATACATAAATTGTGTATTCTAATGAAGACGTTGGACATTTAAAAGATAGGTTAATATATTTTACGTTGTTTTAGCCATTTTGTCAAATGTAATTGCGTATTAAAACAAAAAAAAAGAAATCCGAAATTAAATAGCAAAGAAGTACCTCTAAACAAAAAAATTTTTCTTCAACAATTAAAATTTTTATGAATCCCGAAAAGAGTGGGAATTTAATATAACTAAACAATATTTCCAACATTCCGCCCACCAAGGAGCTATATTACATAGTCCTTATACTAATCACATTTATTCGGGCACCGCCCACCATGAAAATATTATCAATTAAATTAAAAACAGTATGATTTCAAAACACAAAAAAAGAACTTACAATAAGCTATCTGTATCTTATAATAACTATTGTGTAATGGGTAAAATGCATAATTTGGAAGTAGGCCTTTTTATTAAGGCCCTTTGAGTGCGGAAAGTAACAACTCTCGTAATTTTGTCCAGTCCTGGGTGCTTCTCTACAACTCTCGCCAACAGCCATTTACCAGGAGGCAAGTCCCAACCAAACATTGGGGATGTAGTAGTAGTAAAGGAAGATTCCTTTACTACTACTACATCCCCAATGTTTGGTTCCGGATTTTGACATGTCAACTTGTAACGATGCAGAAATTTTGTTAAATATTCCTGTGACCAACGACGCCAAAACTCCTGCTTCATTCTTTGTGTCAATTTCCAACGACGTAAATTGGATACATTAGACGTCTCAAAATTGTGATCAGGTCCGGCAATCAAGGGTTGTCCAATCAGGAAATGACCTGGCGTCAAGACATCAAAGGCATCTGAATCTGTATTTAAGGTGGACAGGGGCCTAGAATTAAGACAACTCTCAATTTGCACCAAGACTGTGGATAGTTCCTCATAAGTTAGTGTCGAGTCCCCTATGACTCGTTTTAGGTGGAACTTCACTGACTTAACGCCAGCCTCCCACAATCCCCCGAAGTTAGGTGCATGGGGGGGGGATTAAAGTGCCACCTTGTCCCGTTTGTGGCCAATGTTTCTGATATTTCGCTTAAGTAGATTGACCTTTCTGATGCAAATAAATTGTGGAGTTCCCTTGAAGCACCGACAAAATTTGTACCATTATCGCTCCAAATATCCGTACAGAGGCCTCTACGAGCGACGAATCGTTTGAACGCAGCTAGAAATCCGTGTGTGGTTAAGTCACTGACCACTTCAATATGTACAGCTCGTGTTGACATACAAATAAATAGACAAATATATCCTTTATGAGCGTGATGACCACGCCCCTTTGTCGTCCTAATTTTTATCGGACCTGCGTAATCTACGCCACTACACTTAAATGGTCTTGAAGGACTAGCTCTAGCCTCTGGAAGCTGGCCCATCAATCGCTGTGAAGTTTTCGCAGCTCCCTTTACACATGGAATGCACTTTCGCACATAGCCTTTAATTCATTCAGTCATTGCTGCAGTCAGCAAGCGTATCATCGGCGCTGATTTCTTAAAACATCATCAACTCCTAGTCGATATCGCCGGCCGATGTCTCATCGACAAAGTAACGAAACTCACCGTGAAAGCACCAACTTCGTACTCCTCCGAGCCAACAGTACGAAGTATTGACGTCGAACAGCAGTATCACAAGCTGCTCAGCAACTTCCCCGACATCACCAGACTATCGTGCACTAAGGAAACGCCCAAACATCATGTAGAACACCATATCGAAACAACAGGCCCACCACTTCACTGCAAAGCCCGACCCTTACCACCACATCGATACTTAGCAGCAAAGAAGGAGTTCGAGATCATGATGCAGCAAGGACTTTGCCGGCCAAGCAAAAGTCCATGGTCCAGTCCGCTACACGTCGTACCCAAAAAGAATGGTGACATTCGCGTTTGTGGCGACTACAGGAGATTAAATGCCATCACAACTCCAGACAGATATCCAGTACCACGCCTCAAGGATTTCACCAACCACCTGCATAATAAGAAGATATTTTCAACCCTGGATCTCAACCGTGCATACATGCAATTGCCAGTTCATGAGCCTGATATCGAGAAGACAGCCATAATAACGCCATTCGGATTATTCGAATTCCCCCGAATGCTGCAAAGGCTTAAAAAATGCAGGGCAGACTTTCCAACGATTCATACACCGTATGCTGAATGGAGTAGATTATGTATTTCCATTCATTGATGACGTCATCATTGCATCGGAAAACGAAGGACAGCACAAACAAGACTTACAAGTTGTCTTGCGCAAATTAGATGACTACGGAATCACAATCAACCCATCAAAGTGTAACTTCGGCAAACAAAGCGTCAAGTTCCTGGGTTACGAAGTATCAAGTGAGGGAATCAAACCACCGATTGACAAAGTCAAGATCATCGCTGACTACCCAAAACCAGAAACCATTCATGACCTTCGTCGATTCCTGGGCATGGTGAATTTTTATCGAGACAGCACTCCAAACGCCGCGCATATTCAAGCACCACTCAACACTTATCTACACAACTGTAAGAAGCGTGACAAGACCAAGATAGACTGGACTGCGGAAGCAACAGAAGCTTTTGAGTCATGCAAGGCCAGCATACTAAACGCAGCCTTACTTGCTCACCCATCACCGACCGCAGCGATGTCACTTATGTGCGACGCATCCAATACGTCCGCAGGAGCCGTCCTAAAGCAACGCGTCAATAACAAGTGGAATCCCCTTGGCTACTTCTCGAAGAAATTCTCAGAAACACAGCAGCGATATAGCACATTCGACAGGGAATTGTTATCCATATATATGGCTATCAAGCATTTCAGAAATACCTTCGAAGGAAGAGAACTAATAGTCTACACCGACCACAAGCCACTCACATACGCTATACACAAGCCACCGTCCAACAGCGATACACAACGTCGAACACGTCAACTCTTGTTCATCAGTGAGTTCACAACGGACATACGACATGTAAGCGGAGCAGATAACGTGGTCGCCGACGCATTATCACGCGTCGAAACTATTGACATTCCTACAATCATCGAATACAACAAATTAGCTCAAGCACAAGAAAATGACTCATCGTTACCTACGCTACTAAAACAAAACAACATACAACTCAAGAAGATCGTCGCTCCCTTAACAAACAAGTTGATATGGTGCGAAACGTCAACAACAAATATACGCCCGTACCTACCTGAGGACTATCGTCGCATTGCATTCAACGCTATTCACGATATCAGTCACCCAGGAATACGAACCACACGAAAAATGATGCAACAACGTTATTTCTGGCCGTCCATGAACAAGGATGTCAGCAAATGGGAAAAATTATGTACTCCGTGTCAACAGTCCAAGGTTCAGCGACACACACACAGCGACAGTGACCACTACCCACCAAGCGAGCGATTTCTTCACATCCACATTGATATCGTCGGGAAGCTGCCTACATCAGCATGCGGACATCAGTATTTACTTACTATCATCGATCGTCAAACACGCTGGCCCGAAGCGATACCAATGCGAGAAATCACAGCTGATACCGGAATAAGAAAAATATACGAGTCATGAATAGCCCGTTTCGGATGCCCCAGCAAAATCACGACTGATCAAGGACGGCAGTTCGAAAGCCAGTTATTTCACGAACTCGCAAGATTACTGGGCGCAGAGAAGACGCGTACTACTGCCTACCACCCGCAGAGTAACGGAATAGTTGAGCGCTGGCACCGTTCCCTGAAGGTTGCACTTATGACGCGATTATCAAACAATAACAAATGGATGGAAGAACTACCAACTGTGTTACTCGGTCTACGGGCAGCTATTCGGACCGACACCAATACTAGTGCCGCACAATTAACATACGGACAAGCATTACGCCTGCCCGGCGAATTCGTAGCAACAACACCACCAACGTCTACAGTGAAGATGAATCATACTTATGTCGAACACCTACACTAAGTCATCGCGCAAATTACGCCGACATACCAACCGCATTCCAACACGCGATCTGTGTTCGTGCACCAAGATTTGAAGACATGCAAATCAGTATTCGTACGCATAGATGCAGTCAGGAAGCCATTGCAGCGCCCATATGAAGGACCGTATTTAGTCACCGAGAAGCAAGAAAAGTATTACAAGCTACAACTACCAGGACGTGCTGCCAATATATCGATCGACCGACTGAAACCGGCTTACACCATAAACACGGACAATCATAACAGCAGCTACATGAACGACTCGACGCCTGCTACAACTGATGACCGCCCCATCGACCCACCGAGAACCAGATCTGGCAGAATCGTCAAGATGCCCGTACGCTTCGCTAGGGGGGGAGCACTACGTCACATACATGTTGGGCGCGTGCCGCCACGACCGCGTGCGCCGCTAGACTAAATCATGCGCGGCCGGCACTCATATTTATAACCTCAGAGCATTTGGCTCGGCTGCGCCGCTCGCAACAATATTCCAACGAATGTTCTAACTTGTATTAAGCGCTGTGATTGGTCAATTAAATTATCCTTTCGTTCTGTGTAGTTACTACTTGCGACCCCTAAAAATAGTACCTAAGTAGAACAAATAAAGACATGCTTATGCTACATCAAGCTAGTGTTATCATTTCTCCTTACCTAACACTACAAAGATTTAGCGCCAATTATATAATATTCCGTGCTTAAGTAAGTCAACATTAATTGGATTCCACCGTGAAGCGTTTTAGCATGCGCATCTGCTATCAGTAAGTCGGTTAACTTGGACCTTTTCGGTATCAGTATAGGGTGCTTTGTATTCAAAGGAAGCAGTGATTTTTCCAACCTTCCTCCCACCCTTAAAATGTTCTCTTCGTCTAAATAAGAACTCAAAGTTTTGAGAGGTCCCTTTAATTTGATCAACTGACCTTGTTTCCTTATAACAGCAATCTCCTCTTTGAAGCCTTCTGCTTGACAATTTCTAACAGCACATTTGCGAGCTTCATCCAATTCTTCTTGGAACAGATAGCTGCTAAACTGTTTCCTATTTCCAGTTAATTTTAAAAAACGTCTGCAGTAGGCTATAACCCGTATTAATTTCGTAAATGACGAGTATCTATCCCATAGGGAATCCTCCGACACGGTAAAGTTAACTTTAGCAATTTCTAAATCTGTCTCTAATTGTTTTGGCTTACTGTAATGTATTTCAGGCTCAGACAAAAATGGCCGTTGAACCAAGAAGAACAATTACACAATTCCGAGGGGCAGATACCTCGTGTTCCAGGTCAGCAGGATTTTGGCCTGAAGAAACATGAGACCATTGAGTTGAATCCAACGTTGTCAATATCTCTGAGACCCGGTTAGCCACGAGTGTCTTCCAAAGATTTATGTTTTGGAATTTCCACTGATATATCAGTGGTGGTGTTTTATTAAATAAAGTTTGACTCACGGTTTCAATCCTGTATTGATATCACCTGATGTAATTATATCACTAATCACTGTCTTCTGGTCACCCTTGCTGCTGATCCCTGACGATGACGACACCCGGCACCGTCTGCAATAACGCGCTGTACCACGCGCTGCTACTGCTGTTTGCTGCTTCTTCTTGCAGTGCCTTAGCTAGTTCGCGCAAGCGATCCACTTGCCCAGCCAAGAATAAATCAAAAAACTCCAGACAAAATTAACAACCGTTTACTATCCTGCACTGCTTCTGCTGCACCCGCGATCGTAACAAGGGCGATGATTGGCTGATATCACAATAAAACAACGATACTGGTGTTACTACTGTAAATTGGAACTTTTTCAATTACAATCATCGCGAGCCTAATTAAATCGCGGAGAATCTTGACACCGCGATTCAGAAAACGCCGCTCATCTAACAACGCCATCTATTGGCTTAAAACTAAACAATATTTCCAACAGCACGAATACAAAAAAATATTTTTATTTTCTAAAATATAGCACTGTATTTTTTACTTTTTTTTATCTAAACCACATATTCTATTCTATTTTTTTTTTTACAAAAGTGAACTGAACCCATTTTTTTATTTTATAACTCCACACATCTTACTAAGAAGATTGACATGAGGTTTACGATCCGCTGATCACTTGATGTACACCATGACCCGTGACGATCTTCGGTGGTGATCGATATTAAGCGTGAACGAGCCGTTTATTTATGTTGCCAGATCTGAGGAAGTGTTATTTGAAGTTGACGGAGAGAACGAGAGCGAGTCTCCGGCCCCCAGCTGCTCGCCGCCCCCAAATGCCGCGCCGCCCCCGCCCCGTCCCATGCACGTCGAGCGCCAGCGCTCCGACCCCACCAGCACACCGGACAAGCAAGGTGCGTGTCATTTCACCTCACCGCGCGTCGATGCGAGTAGCTCTGCTTGATTGTGATAGTGATTGCAGCGTGGCAGCGGTCCGGCGCGGTGTCGGCAGACTGCAGCCCCCCCCGCTCCACGCGCCGCTCCACCGACTCAGGCGACGCGCGTGACACCAGCGACACGCGGGACTCTCGCGACATACGGGACACTCGCGAGTCGCGCGCCACGCTCGGGTTGCCCATCGGTGACCACAGCGCACAATACTCGCGTTACAGGTGCTTCCACTAATTCTGCATGAATAATCTGCTTTTACATTTGAGCCATGACAAAGAGATCTCTATCTCCACTAAAAAAACTGGCCAAGTGCGAGTCGGACTCCAGCACAAAATGTTCCGTAGCACCAATTTACACTCAACAGCAAAACGAAATTTATTTTTCACAGTATGATATAGAAAAAAAAAGTTACTGCTGCAGTTTCACAAATAAATCCCATGTCTTAGAAACTAAATAACAAATGAGGGTTCCCCATTTTTATTTTTTCATAATTTCACATCATTTTTACCCGACTGTAAAGGAAGGGTAATTGTATTATGTATAGTGGTATTTATATACCAGGAACTCGTGGCAAAATAATAACAGCCACTCGCATCGATGTTTCCCCCGTGCCTCGAAAAGCACGTTAAGCCGTTAGTCCGGGCTGTAATCTTTGACAGTTGTTACAGGTAAACAATGGCCCGGAAGTCTGATAACCAGTCTTACCAAGGGGTATCGTATTACCCAGTACTAACTGGGTTGTGGAGGTCAGATAGGCAATCGCTCCATGTGAAATTCAGATATTCAGCCGCATTCAGTTAGACTAGAATCCGACCCCAACACAGTTCGGAAAAGGCTAGGCAGATGATGGTTTGTAGATGACACCTACTCTTCAAATTTCAACAGCCTGGTGCCGACAGTTCAGAGTAAAATGGCTGTGACATACGGTCGGACAGACAGACATAATGAATCTTTAAGGGTTCCGTTTTAGCCATTTGGCTACGGAACCCTAAAAAGTACAAATTAATGATTGTGTAAAAATCGATTAAAAGTGAAAGAGTTGTTCTAATTTCGTTCAGAGCTGATTTTTGGTGCATGCCAGTGAGCCTAAGTAGGTGAATTCTATGCAGGTGCCTTGGAAGCGGAAGACGTCCGTTGCGACGTCAGTGGTCCCTGGAACGTGGAGACGCGCTGGCGGCGGCCGCGGCGGGCGCAGGGCCTGGGCCCGCGTCCGCGCCCCCCTCCCCGCCCGAGCCGCTGGCGCTGCTGGCGGGCGCGGCGCCGCGCGTGCCGGCCGCGCGGTACCGCACGCGACCCGAGCGCGACGCGCCCGCCACGCCGGGGCCGCTCTAGTAGATGCTGTGTCGCTAGATCGACAATAATTTTCGTAGACGATTCTTCTCCGCCTTGCCGCCGCCGTCGCGGACCTCTCCTGACGTTCATCGGCGAGCGCCGCGGCTGGCGCGTAGCTGCGGTCGAAGACGGTGCCTGTCAATATACATTTTTTACTATAGTATCTAGGGTTCGAATTGTGATTCTTAGCGGATGATTGGTGTATTTTTGAAAATTTTCAGGTATCTAAATAAATTAACCATGTCTTCATTGCTTCTTTTACTTACTCAACCTAATACTTTTTACTACTTTGTAACAAGTCGGTCGGTCTGTCCAGTATGATACGCCCGCTTGACAAAACCATGAGGCATAAAAACTTTTTAACAAAAAATTTAACCGATGAAAACACGAACTGAAAAGCGAAAAGTAAAAAACCTCTTCTCTCGGTATTGTATTGTATAACGGGCTGGTTTATTTATTTATTTTATTTTTTTTTTTTTTTTTTTTTTTTTCTTCTCTCGGTAAACTCCAAAGTTAAAGTGTGTACACACACACACTTTAATATTTTTTTTTTAATTACCTAAAGTGTGAAATGATGGTAGCTTAATTTACCTCAGAATTAATTACTTTCTTTAACTTTGGATCGAAAGACGACTAAAAGTTTTTTAATTTTCGCTTTTCAGTTCGTGTTTTCGTCGGTTCAATTGTATGTAAACTAACTAAATACATTATTAATTAAAAAATATTAAATAAACTAACAACAAACTATAAAAGGGCATCAAAAAACTCCTCCTCAACGCTGTCAGCTGGTAATGTGCCCAAGAGACTGGCGGCGTTGCCACGTTGTATGGCAAAACTTAGCATCTGGCCAAAGTAAAAGCCAGCCCTTGGGTCACAGGAACCGTCAACTAGGCGTTTCGAAATTTCCTTAAACAGGCTATGAGCACTCGGACTTCACGACCCCAGAGTTTCAACCCCAAACGGCTCGAAAATATAGTTACCACAAAGGTTTCTATATTTACGCCGCTTGAGGTCCTCTGCAGCCGCAGTGGCAGCGCCAGCACAGCACGACGAGCTTGGAAGATGTGATGGCGCAAGAGTATCGACGCATGTTGCGTCCCACACTAAAGGCTCGGTCTCTTGCCATCGTCGCGTGCCAAGCCATGGGGTTCTAAAACGGCTGAAACGCCGACGGTAGCAAGAGCTCGTCGGATGATGTCGTTTATGTTCGCGTGTCGTGCAAAACGGCCCGCACTTCGGCTGCATGACAAGCCGTGGTGACCGAGATTGTTGACAGCTTCACCACAGTGACAGCGATGAGGAGAACAGCAGGCAGCACCAAGGCGTAAAGAAGCAGCGAGGTGGAAGGTCGTGTCGTCGAACAATGTGCCTATGCTCGACGACGGCAGTGCGTGAAGCCAAAGACCCGACTCCCACTCACCCACAGCCAGTAGGCGCGCACGCTCAGCAGTAGTAGCAGACGTGTTCAGTAGATTGTTCTGAACTACTCTGCAGAGCGGCTCGTCCCACCGTCTCTGAGAAAATGGATGGTCGGGTTCTTCAGTATTCGGGCCTGCGAGTTACCAAGCATCGATAGCCTCGGAGAAGCACGGCACTTCAAAATCAACTAGTGTGGAAGCCAGGATATTCCTGATTAATTTCTTAGTGCGTGGACCGAGGATATGAAGGCCGGTAAACTAATACTGGAAAGGAGAATGCCTATTTTTCTACTGACCGCCGTTGCGCATCAAAACATTTCGTATGATAGCAGTAATTGAATATAAAAGAGGGGTGATGTCTTACTTTCAAAGGAAATAAAAATTATTTATTTATTTATTTAACAATTTATGTAAGCATTAAATACAGAAAAGAAGAAAGCAACAGAAAATAGTACAAAGGTGATGCTTATTTCTAAAGAAATCTCTTCCAGCATACCTGCGAAAGGAGATACTAAAAAAGTGATGAAGACAAAGTGTGAAAAAGAAGAAGAGAAAATGGAATACATAAAACATAAATCAGAACTATTTAAATATAAGAATACTAGCTGTTGCCCGCGACTTCGTTGGCGTGGAAATTTTGGTGTGTATGTGTGAGACCGCCTCGTTGGTCAAGTGGTCACAGGTGCGACTACTAAGCATGGGGTCCTGGGATCGATTGCCGAGTCGGGTAAAGTGTTAAAAAAATATGTGTATTTCAATTACATAAAGTTATCACACACATGATTTGCAGATCACCTTTTAAGCAAGGAGATGCTTGTGCCTGCCAGGGCTGCGGGACTGTTCGAAAGAGATACCGTGGCCCTGGAACACAAAGGGCAAAGAAGGAACATGGATGGGTTTTAGTCAGTAGAAGTCTGATACTCCCTTCCGCTCCGCCCAGAGTGGGGGGGTCATTTGATGATTTCCCATCCGAAAAAGCAAAAATAAAAGAAGAGATGCTTGTGTTAGGAGGCGTCCATTAGTTACGTGAGGCAACTTTGGCGATTTTCGACCTCACGACATCACACCAAGGGCCCGCCCCTTAGTGAGATGTCGTGAGATTTGGCTTGACCCCCTCCCCCTTAAATGGCGTTGAGGCGACGATATGGCTTTAAAAACCGGTTTATATTGGCGCTATACAATTTTTTTTTCAAAATGAACCTTGTTGAGCTCTTTTTATTCTAATACCATTCTCTACACAACATTAAATGACCTTTTGCGAGAGCTCTTAGACCTCCTTAATCGGGCCCTGTCGCAAAATGGCTTAATAATAATAATCTTAGAATTAATCTTGAAAAAACACAAATAATGGCCATAAAAAACCAAGTTCGAAAATGGAGGTCCAATACCAAAATAACAAAATTAACGATGTAGATAGTGCAAAATTTCTAGGCCTGATAATTGACAGGCAGCTCAATTGGAAGGATCACATTGAAGCTCTGTGTAAGAAAATTAGTAGTTCATCATATGCCTTATACAACATGTATAAACTTGCCCCAACAGTTAACACAGATGCACTACTTACAGCTTATCATGGTCTTGTAGCATCTGTACTTAGATATGGAATTATATTCCGGGGTAACTCCACAAATAGAGAAGCCGCGTTTAAAGCGCAAAAGCGATCCATCAGATCCATGTTTAGACTACAGGTGACGGACAGTTGTGAACCATTTTTCAAAAAGTATAAAATTTTAACACTACCGTCGTTATACATCTATGAAACTGCCTTGTTTGTTAAGTCGAATTCACACCTGTTTCCTAACTTGTCAGATACTGTTAAACGTAACAGGCGGTATGATATGTTACGCGGGCGAAGGGCCAAAACAGCTTTAATGTGGAAAAGCATATTCTGCATAGCCCCGCAAGTCTTTAACAAAATCCCAAGACAAATCAAAGAGTTAAATTTAAATGCGTTTAAAAAGGAACTCAAAGACTTGTTATGTAAAAAATGTTATTATAATTTAAACGACTATTTGAATGACACTAACATGCTAATTGAATTGTAATCTTATAAACTTTGACATATCGTATCTTTTTAATAGTTTGACATTAAATAATATTTTGAATATAATCCAGATAATATTTTTAACTGACATGCCACAAATTGTTATTGTTTTATTTTTATTTCTTTTTTGTCTTGTAATTTATGTACCAAATATTTGCACGCCACATGTGGCAGATTATGATGAGACCACTGATTAGAAAGACCATTTATTGTACCATATTCTAACAAATAAATGAATTTGAATTTGAATTTGAAAAATCTATTCTTAGCGAACGTCTACTAACTATTAAATACCACCATGCCAAATTTCATCTTTATACGTCAAGCGGTTTTCGATATTTCGTGATTATACGTGAGTGAGTGACCTTTCGCTTTTATATATTTAGATACTAACATACTTATAAATACAAAGACAAAACATAACAATACTGTAAATACAATTGACCCTATATATGCGCGGGCGCGTTTCTTTGTGTTCGTGGAACTATTAATTCGATTTAATAATAAAATGGCTAGTAAATCGCTTGAACTAGTGATACGCGAACTGCAAAAAACAGTACAGATGTTATTGAGTAAAATCAGTGCATTGGAGTGCCAAGTTTGTAACCAAAACGAAGTTACAGTGAACAAAAGCAAAATCTTAGCCGATCTCGGGATTCAAAAAATTGACAGTGCGAAGACTCAATCTACCCTAAAATCTGTTGAAAACGTGTCTAGTGCCAGTGCTCCTCAACAGCGATTAAAGCGCTTGGCTCACGTTAACGCAGCGGCTGCAGTAACATCTGTTCCAAAAAAACGTAGCGCTGTATCCGCTGCAAGCACACTGAGCATACCACCGTCGATTAATGTGACGAAAACACCCGAGGTTAGCCGATCAAGCCCGATCCAAATCACAGTGTTTCGGACGCGGCAGCCACTAAAATCGCGATTGGTGATGAAAAACAAGACGACTCCATGATAACGACGACTGATGGTAATAAATCGAACGAGATACAAGATGACACTAATACTGGAAATAAGACATATAAAGATGACATTAATGATAATAGTGAAAATGACTGGCAAACAGTACATGTGAAGAAACAACGTAAAAGACGTAAAATTATAATAGGAGCGGGGAAAGAGGATGATGAATTACAGACCGTTGAGAAAATGAAATATATTCAAGCGTGGTCCTTCAAACCCGACACTACGGTCGATAATATTAGCAAATTTCTTAGTAAAATTGCAAAATCGGAATTTTATTATGTTGAGAAACGGGACATTAAAACAAATAGGCATGCATCTTTCGTGATTGGTGTCCCAGAATCGCTGTATGATTGTATATGCACTCCGACTGTGTGGCCACCAGGAGTCCGGTTCGCCGAGTGGTTTCTCACGCGGCCCCGCGTGTAGTGGGGCGCACACGCACTACAGTCAAGACAGCGGCAGTACATCAACGAGGCATCACGACGTAACGACGAGTAAACACGTCGAGCGTTCACTTGTTGTATGCCACCAAAATGTGCAATCCCTAAATAACAAGACGAGGCAACTTGAGGTACTGCTTAAAAGTGAACTCAAATGTGATGTGTTGGCCCTGACAGAGCATTGGCTAAAGGAGCAACAACTAAAAGTTGTGAACATTAGTAACTATGTGCTAGGGTCATGGTTTTGTCGACATAGCATAGCTCACGGAGGATCGTGTATTTATGTCAGGAGTGATGTTAGATTCGAGGATTGTCCTAAACTTACCGACCTATCAATACAGCAGGTGTGTGAGATCTCAGGGATTAAATTAATAGACTTCAATGTAATTATAATTTGTATATATAGATCAAACTTGACGAATGTTAATGAATTCTTAAATTGTTTTGAAACACTTCTTGACGAATTTAACAACTATGACGAACAAACCATAATTTTAGGTGATATAAATATTGACCTTATGTGTTCAATGAATTCTAGCCAAAATAGATTGAAAGACACGCTATCGGCCCATACCTATTCTATTGAAATTAACTTTCCAACCAGGGTACAGGGGAATTCTTCTACTTGTCTAGATCACTTGTATACTAATATGTCACCAGAGTCGATTGCGACCTCCTGTTTGAACACACTCATTAGCGATCACTTTGCAATTCGCGGTGAAATCTTATGTACTGTCGAGTCACAAGTACCTGTAACACATATGGCGCGGAACTATAACAAAATGAATAGGGACAACTTCGCCGCATCGCCGGCCAGCATTGACTGGGAAGAGGTGGCGGCGCGCTGGCAGGGTGCAGACGACTTAGCTCGCTCGATTGTAATAACAATACAGAACAAGGTAGATGTTTGTTTTCCTATGAGACGCGTAGCACAAAAAAAGACTGAGAATTCGTGGGTCGATGAAGATATATTAAACACTAAGTGTTTGCTGTTTGATGTTATAGGTATCATACATAAATACCCATACTTTCCATATTTAAACGAGGTTGTATATTGACTTCAGGAAAAGTACTCCAAGATGCTTAGAAATAAGAGATCTAAGTATTATACTCGTATACACCATATAAAAACGGCAAATAACCTGAATAAAAGTATGTGGCACGTAGTAAATGTAGAATCTGGTAGGAAAACTCAATCAAGATCGGACTACACTAAGAGTATGAAGCAAGCAGATGGTAAGTCTTTTTCCACAAAAAAAGAGTTGGTAAATATGGTCAACGCTAAATTCATCCATGCGGCTATATCATGCGGCGCTCCTCAAGCAGACCCGAACACAGCCCTGGCTACGCTTCTGGAAGCGCGACCCCCGGCCAGTCAGTGTGTTTGGCTACATCCCTTCTCACCGATTGAGGTATACCGCATTATTACTAAACGGATCGCACGCAAACCAACTAAAGACTTATTTGATACATCAGTGGAGCTACTGAATATAGTGGCTGCATCGCTTGCAAATGTTATATCGGTGTTATTCAATAGGTGTTTGCATACTGGATGCTATCCTAGTGCTTTTAAAAAAATCAAGGTGTCTCCGCTGTATAAGGGCAAAGGCAAAAAGAGTGATGTAAACAATTATCGGCCGGTGTCTATCATTCCGGCAGTCGCCAAGGTCTTTGAAAACGGACTATGTGACCGATTACTTGGGTTTCTTGAGAAGACTAACTGCCTCACCGACCGACAGTACGCCTACAGGAAGGTGCGTTCGACAACTGCCCTTGCCCGTGTGGTCATCCGCCATGTAATGAAAGCTCGGGAGGAAAAACAGCAGGTAGCAGAACTCTTCTGCGACCTCTCAAAAGCTTTCGACGTCGCGGACCATGGTGTGCTAGCACTGAAGATGAAGCACCTAGGGATAGAGGGAAAGGCATTAGAGTTGCTACTCGACTTTTTGAAAGGCAGATCGCAGGTAGTGATGGGCGATGGTGGAAAGGTTAGGTCAGACCCTCTTAACATTACTAAGGGTGTACCACAAGGCTCCTCCCTCTCTAATATCATGTTCAGTCTATTGCTCAATGACCTGCCTGAAGCAATAAGTGAGGCTTATGTCTTTATGTACGCGGACGATGTTGCTGCCGTCGTGTGCGCGCAGTCGATGGAAAGTCTACAAGAAAGACTTAACTTAGTAGTGGGGAAAATTAACAACTGGTTTAAAATAAATGGCTTGATCCTTAACACAACCAAGACCCATTACATGCACGTCAATCTTTCCGGTCGATTGTGTACACCACTGTCACTTAAGGTAGGAAGCAATTTGGTCGAACAAGTACAAGTCACCACATTCCTCGGCTTCGAACTGGACAGTTCTCTCACTTGGGGGCCGCATATTGATAAAATGTGCGGCAAACTCGGACGAGCATGCTTCGCTCTGGAACGACTAGCGCAAACGCTCCCACGTAAAATGATGATATGGTGTTATTTCGCCTTGGTACACTCGGTGCTCCAGTATGGCGTGGAGTTATGGGGCCGAGCTGCAGATTGGGAGCGAGCCTTCAGGATGCAGAAGCGTGCCGTGAGAGCTATAACGCGTTCACAATGGGATGCCACCGCGAGACCACTTTTAAAACGTCTAAAAATATTGACTGTTCCCGCTATGGTGATATTGCAGGCGGCGGTATACGTTAGGCACCATCTAGACGAATACAATAGACGCGGAGATAGACATAATTACCGTACTCGTGATAGAAACAAATTAGCTGGCTACCCACACACCCTATCTAAGTCTGGAAAGTTAATTCATGTTATGGGTCCATCGGTATACAACCGGCTACCGGATAATATTTTGAGCGCGACGTCTGACACTGTTTTTAAAACTAAACTGAAAGGTTGGCTAACCGACCAGGCATTATATGACCTAAAAGAATGGTTTTAAGAAAATTTATGTGATTAGTATACTGTAAAGTTCTATTATTCTGTTTATTGTGTATTATTATTATTTTGAAATGAAATGGTCTTTAAATCACGAATGCTAGGCGGAAGTGAGTTCCACAACCTTACAGCATGGACGGAGAAGGAGTAGGAGTAATAGCTGGATTTATGAGGATGGGATTTAAGTAGGGATCTAAGGTGCAATCTACACGGTGCGTCAGTAGGGCGGGCATAAGAAAAACGCTCACGCTGGTACGAAGGATAGGACGGGTTGTGTAGGATATTGAAGAGGAGACATAGGATCCTAGTGTTCCTGCGAAGGCGGATTGGGAGCCACTTGAGTCCTTTGCGAAGGTGAGAAACGTGGTCATATTTACGGAGACCAAAAATAAAGCGAATACATAAATTTTGCAAGCGCTCAAGCTTATTTAATAGCTCCTCAGTAGCATCAAGGTAGCAGGCATCGGCATAATCTATAATCGGCTGAATAAGTGTTTGAGCCAAAGTAATTTTAGTCTTCTAAGGCAGGAGACTCTGAAGGCATTTTAGTGAATGAAGTGAGAAGCGTACCTTACGGCTTACCTCATTTACTTGAGCTCGCCACGACAGATGGGAATCAATAGTTACACCTAGATCTTTTGCGGTATCTGTATAATCGATGCGAACACCATCGAGGTACAACGGCATCAAAGATGCAACAACGGCCGCACCACGGACAAATCGGCTGCCTATAATCATGGCCTGAGATTTAATAGGGTTAATTTGTAGTCCAAATGACTTTGCCCAGGCGCTGATACAAGCCAGGTCATGATTCATAGCAGCAATGGCGGAATCAGCATCAGCTACAACAAAATGCCGGTAGAGCTGCAAGTCATCTGCATAAAGATGGAAATTGGAAGAGATTACACTGGTAACCATGTTTATGAAAATTGAAAAAAGAAGAGGAGAGAGAACGCTACCCTGAGGAACACCCTCGGTAAGGCTACACCAATCAGAGAAAGTCTCATCAAGGCGAACACACTGAGAGCGTCCCCGAAGATAAGAATTGAACCAGGCTAACGCAGAAGAAGAGAAATTTAAAGATTGGAGGATACCTAGCAAAATGTCGAAATCCACTGAGTTGAAGGCACTACTGAAGTCAAGCAATACAAGAACGGTAAGTGACCTACTCTCCATTGCCCAGCGGATATCGTCAGTTACTTTCAAAAGTGCAGTGACAGTGCTATGACCCGAGCGGAAACCAGATTGGAAAGGGGATATTAAAGAGTTTGACGTCAAGAAAAATGTTAATTGTTTTTGAACTAAGTGCTCAAAAACTTTAGAAAGAAATGGGAGAATAGAAATAGGTCTAAAATGGGATAGCGAGGATGGATTGTTAGTTTTAGGTAAAGGTATGATGTGAGCCTGCTTCCAAACTGAAGGAAAAGAGCAACAGGAAAAAGAGTGATTAAAGATGTAAGTAAGAACAGGAAGTAAACAGGGAAGGATTAGAGTAACCATTCGTGAACACAACTTATCGTTACCGACTGCAGAAGATGTAATCGCAAGGACAGATTTCTTAACGTCATCCTCAGAAACATCGCTAAGGTTAAAAGGAGAACATTGCGGCACCGGCAATCTGGAAAGGCTCTCCAGGGTCACAGCTTTGACAGAAGAATCGAGAGAAAAGGGAAGGAAAGAGAAATGTTCATTTAGATCGTTGAGGTTCACATCCTTGCACTGGTTGGTAGGTGATTTGCCTATGCCTACAGACTTCAGAAATTTCCAAACATCGGAAGAACTACGGTTGTTGAGTTGGTCGTGGAAATAGCGTCTCTTGGCATCTTGACACAGATGATTGAGAAATATATCTATAATGAGCTATACGCATACTTAGAAAAACAAAAGATTCTCTGTAACGAACAAAAAGGTTTCCGGAAGAACATGACAATAAACATGGCTATTTATGACTTTTTAAACAAAATAATGACTAATATTGATAATAAGACACCTGTGTGTGCTGTGTATTGTGATATGACGCAAGCTTTTGATTGCGTTGACCATAATATCTTAAGGAATAAACTTGAGTCCTATGGCATAAGAGGTAACATTTTGGAATTACTAAGCACTTACCTCTCAAAAAGAAAACAATTTACCGCTATAACAAACCTTAATTTCAAGACTAAAGAAGAAGTAACGTACCTATCTAAAGAACGCACAGTTTATTTTGGTGTACCACAGGGCAGTGTATTGGGCCCTCCGCTATTGCTAATATATATCAATGACCTGCCCAAAGCTATTGACTTTCCAATAACACTCTTTGCTGACGATAGTACAATAACTATAGCATGTGATAAACCGGATTCATATGAAGCAGATGTCAATAGCGCGGTACATTCAATAATCTCTTGGCTTAATAACAATAATCTTAGAATTAATCTTGAAAAAACACAAATAATGCACTTTGGCCATAAAAAACCAAGTTCGAAAATGGAGGTCCAATACCAAAATAACAAAATTAGCGATGTAGATAGTGCAAAATTTCTAGGCCTGATAATTGACAGGCAGCTCAATTGGAAGGATCACATTGAAGCTCTGTGTAAGAAAATTAGTAGTTCATCATATGCCTTATATAAACTTGCCCCAACAGTTAACACAGATGCACTACTTACAGCTTATCATGGTCTTGTAGCATCTGTACTTAGATATGGAATTATATTCTGGGGTAACTCCACAAATAGAGAAGCCGCGTTTAAAACGTAAAAGCGATCCATCAGAGCCATGTTTAGACTACAGGTGACGGACAGTTGTGAACCATTTTTCAAAAAGTATAAAATTTTAACACTACCGTCGTTATACATCTATGAAACTGCCTTGTTTGTTAAGTCGAATTCACACCTGTTTCCTAACTTGTCAGATACTGTTAAACGTAACAGGCGGTATGATATGTTACGCGGGCGAAGGGCCAAAACAGCTTTAATGTGGAAAAGCATATTCTGCATAGCCCCGCAAGTCTTTAACAAAATCCCAAGACAAATCAAAGAGTTAAATTTAAATGCGTTTAAAAAGGAATTCAAAGACTTGTTATGTAAAAAATGTAAACGACTATTTGAATGACACTGACATGCTATTTGAATTGTAATTTTATTAACTTTGACATATCGTATCTTTTTAATAGTTTGACATTAAATAATATTTTGAATGTAATCCAGATAATATTTTTAACTGACTTGCCACAAATTGTTATTGTTTTATTTTTATTTATTTTGTTGTCTTGTAATTTATGTACCAAATATTTGCACGCCACATGTGACAGATTGTGATGAGACCACTGATTAGAAAGACCATTTATTGTACCACATTCTAACAAATAAATGAATTTGAATTTGAATTTGATGATTGCAGCGATTACGCAGCGATTTGTAATAAGAGAGATTCAGCTCTGAAGGTCTGCGCTTATATTTGCTCTTAGCTTTATCCCTACGTGCCATAAGCTCTTTTATTTGTGAGGTAATCCATGGAGCAGGGTTATGTCTCACTTTGACACGTCGGATGGGTGCATGCTGGTCAAACAAGTCGAGAACTAATTTGTTAAAATAACTCACCTTTTCTTCGATACTTTCCGTCTCGACCAGAGGAGACCAGTCGAGATTGTTAGCATCACGCTGCAATGCCTCCAGATCTATGCCTTTGTAATTATGAAGATACAATAGCTGGGGCTTGCGCTTAGGAACACGGATACGATACGACAGGTAAATGAGATCGTGGTAGGAAAAAGTAGCAGTAAGTTGACCATGGTATTTAACGTTATTAGGAGAAGAAACAATCATTAGATCAAGAAAAGACGGTGAACAATTAGGAAAATAGTGAGTTGCAGACAGAGGCAAAACTTGTAGATTAAAGGAAGACAAGACGGAGAGGAGTTTGAGAGAGCGAGCGTTATTTTTAATCAAGCAAGTATTAAAATCACCCATTAAAATAACGTGATCGTACAACGGACAAAGATCACTGAGAGTGTAATCAAGTGCATCGAAGTAGTCAATATTTAGATTCGGACTGTAGAGCACGGCAAGTAAAACTTTAGTGTGGTGAAAAGTAATTTCTAAAAACAAGTATTCAGCCGATCCAGAATATAGAGACGGAGATGAGCTGACCACCCTGTAGGGTAAATCAGCACGCAAGTATATAGCAACACCTTCTCCACCCTTGCCAGTCCTATCATTGCGGATCAAGACGAAGCCAGGCAAAGAGTATTGGGTAGAAAGGAGAGAAGGCTTAAAAAAAGATTCCGAAATCAATAGGGCGTCCAGGTGAACACTGCTATAGGATGCCAGAAGATCAGAATAGTGACCAGGAACACTCTGAGCATTGATGTGTGCTATATGTAGATTCTTAGGGTCATTGGAGAAAAGAGAAGAAATTTTATCGTGTAAGGTAAGTGGTGAGGAAGAGTCACTGTCCACACTAACAAAACTAGCAGAGGAAGAGCACGAGAAGAAGCTGTCGTTAAGATCAGCTATATCATCCATAATTTATAAAATATAATAAATAACAATATACCTAACTAAAATATAATTATTTTAAATATATCCTAATAAACAAAAAAAAAAAAAAAAAAAATATAGGTTTTCCTGTAATAAGAAAACCACCCCAACTTGCAGGTATATTGACAGAAATTTTACAACAAATGTTTTTAAGAAACACTAAAATTAGTTAAACGTTATACGAGAAAACGAAAAAGTAAGTTAAAAAAGAGTTATTCAGCAATCGATTTATAGATCGAATTGTACGTAGAAAGAAACGTAACGCATGACAGATGGAATTGCCGAATTGAACAATGACACTGACAGCTGTCCACAACTGACATCGCCAACATTCTGTCTGTCACAGTCACAATAACATGGACCAAATATTAAAAATACCGGCTAAAAAATTATATAAAAGTGAAAAAGTTCAACGGTGAACCGAATAAAATTACTTATTTAACCACCGGCACTAGAAACAAAATGATTGTGTACGTACAAAGCGGCCAAGTTGCGAAGCGGTGAAGTAAATAGACTGCACAACGGTATCAACAGAGACGCAGTTACTTGCGCAGACGCGTCTTTCTCGATCTCTTGGCCGGTGTAGCCGTCGTTGCGATATTTGGAGACCCAGGTTCTTCAGACTGTACAGAATCCTCGGTGTCGGCTCCAGTGGACGGGTATTTGGCAATCAGATCGTGAAGTTCGCTTGCCGTTTCGATCTTGCGGCGAGATTTGTCTGGGCAGATAATAACAATCTTGCCCTCCATGGACCAGCAGTTTGTCATGCTGAAATGCTTACGAGCGGATGCAAACACACGATGCCTAGCTTGAGTCAAGAACTCGGAGATGGTGATTCCAGTACCCTTGAGAGATTTCTTGCTGTCCCATACAAGTTGCCGGTGCTCCATTTTGAAGAATCGTACTAGTATGGGACGGGCCTTCTGCTTAGAGTATCCGAGTCTGTGACATACATGGATAATATTCTTGTCCCTATCAACTTCAGACAATTTAATTTCAGATTTCACAAGTTTATATTTCAAGGCAAGTTGCTGGTGAATAATCCTGGCTACTTGGTTGTGCCTGTGCAAGTACTCGCCGTTAGCCAGACGAGAACAACCAGAAATAATATGTCTGATGGACTCACCCGGACGGTGACATGCCCGACACAAGTCAACCGTCCCGTCCTTCATAATATATTTCCGGTAGTTGTTCGTCAACATAACTTCGTCCATAATCGCACAGACAAAACCTTCAGTTTCCCCAAAGAGGTCGCCGAAACGTAACCAGGACACGGACGCTAGAAAATCTACATCGGGCCCATGAAGAGCCCGGTAGAAACGTCCGTGAAGCTCCTTGCCTTGCCATACTTCCTTGCGGTCATCGGTAGTAAGTACTACAGGTTTGCGCCAGTTCT
Source organism: Noctua janthe (assembly GCA_910589295.1). Lineage (NCBI taxonomy): Eukaryota > Metazoa > Arthropoda > Insecta > Lepidoptera > Noctuidae > Noctua > Noctua janthe. Next base: position 59,964 of record OU342556.1, on the reverse strand, counting down.
CTTTAGCCATGGACAGCGGGGTGAGTCCCTTGTCCACTGCGACCACATCGGTGCATACCCACCTCGGCTTTTAAAAAATATTCTCTGAGACCGCATATCTCGCGGTTGTGAAGGGTCTTCGCGTTTAAAAAACCTCGACCGCCGCACTTCCGCGGGATGTACAGCCTCATTACCGATGACCGTGGGTGATGCATCCGGTTTGCGGTTAACAGTGTACGAACTCTCCTATCCAGGGCATCGAGTTCGGTCTGAGTCCATTTGAGTACGCCGAAAGAGTACATTAAAACCGGCATGACCCAACCGTTGAAGGCGCGCACATTGTTCCCGCCTGAAAGAAGGCTATTTAATACCTTGTTCAGGCGTCCAAAGAAGCGCTATCTCAACGATTGCTTCATGTCAGTTACGTTAATGCCTAACGATTCCGACATACCCAAATACTTATAGCTTTCGGATGAGGAGAGGGATCTCAGGTGTATGGGATCCGAGAGCTGAATTCCCTCGGATTCCATAATCTCCCCTCGCTTTACATACATGACTGCACATTTGTCCACAACAAATTCCATCCTAATGGCGTTACTGAAAGTTTCAGTTACTTTCAGTAGCTCCATCAGTTCGCAATTTGTTGGGGGCAAAGAGTTTCAGATCATCCATGTAAAGAAGGTGAGATATGACCTGACCACCTCTCCTCAACCGGTAGCCTAGACCTGAATCATCCAGCAATGTGCTCAGAGGATTCAGGGCTAGACAGAACCAAAGTGGGCTCAGACTGTCGCCCTGGAATATTCCCCGTTTAATCCATACAGGCTCATCATTCCCCTGGATTTGTCGTCTTCCTGGATATCGAAGGACCGTCCTCCATTGCCCCATACACGACTCAAGTAAGGCACGTAGAGTTGCATCTATCTTGTACAACTCCAGTACCCTCATGAGCCAAGTATGTGGCACCGAGTCGTAGGCCTTCTTATAATCTATCCAACATGTCCACAGATCCTTGCGGGACCGACGAACCTGTTGGCTAATGGCCATGTTATTAAAAAAAACAATTATTCCTTTTTAGATTCCCTAAAATCCTTAATGCTATAGAAACAACTATTTTGTAGCCACTCTGTCATTTTTTTTAAACAAATTACCCTACAACAAATTCAAATCATTTGGAATATTAATATAAATCGGTATACATATATTATACACATTTTTTTTATAGATATCTTTAGGACTAGGTGGGTGATACAATAGGTTGTAAAACTTAGCCCTTTTTTGTCTTTGGTCGTTGCTTAAAGTAATGCATGTGATTCTTGGTAAAAATGCAGATATCACTTATACAACATGTAACATAATTAACGCACATACTGAAATTAGTTTGTTCAGAATCGTTTACTGAATCGATTTCTATAATTTTTATTATTGGTATTTTTTTTTTCCAAAAATAATTAAAACTACGTAAATTACAGTAAAAACTCGTTAACTCGTTTCGAACGCGAGCGAATACCTACTAGGCTAACAAGACCCTCATACCTACGTGTGCGACTGTCTGCGTTCGTGGATTTGTACTGTGACCACAACATTCTTCCGGAATTAGTATAACTAAATCAATCAATAATCAATGCTCATATATGTTTAACTAAAAATTCAGTGTATGTATTATGATTATAACATAATATACTAATTGGGGTGTCTGAGGGTGTGCGTTAATTACGTTACATGTTGTATACATACAGGGTAGTGGAAGAATTTTATATTTTTGCAAGAGAGGTTTACAACTATCCAAGAACCTTGCTTTGTTTATAACCCGGATGAAACGTTTTTGAGGCTTCAAAACTCTGTTAGAATCGGTCGAGTTGCCCCACATTATAAGCCCATAGCTTAGAATAGACGACACATAGCCGTGATAAGCCGAAAGAGCAGCTTCTACAGATACATTTTGCCTTAATTTTTTCAACGCAAACACAAACCTATTAAGTTTTTGACAAATATGTTCCACATGGCATTTCCAATTTAGATGTTTATCTACATGAAGTCCTAAAAATTTTAATTCATCCAATTGTACTTTTTCGTCTTTGCAGATAATGTCTAACGGTAATTGCTTGGAAATATATGAGTTAAATTGTATTAATTTCGTGGTACTTATGTTTATATTCAAGTTATTACTTTCCATCCAACTTATTATATCTGATAGGATCTTTTCGGTGACTGATTTGTAATCGTTTTTATTCTGACATTTTATAATAACTGTAGTATCATCTTTTCCATGGCGCCAAAAACTACCACAATTTCACAAAAACAAAAAACTATCTAAAAACAAATGATTGAAATTAAAAGAACACGGCTTTCAAATAAAATTTATTTGAATTTCGAATTACGCGCCAATCCACAGATAATTAAATCTGAAAATGCTGGTTATTAAATCTCCAATTACATAGGTACCTATTATAAAGCAAAAAAAAGTAAAGGGCCGAGAATGCTACCCTGAGGCACACCACACTTATTTATTATTGCTATTGAAGTAAATTTCTCTTTGGTATAAATTTTGTCATTTTTCTTTACAACTTTGGATATCTCCGTACACTGTTTTAGATAGCTAGATAACCATTCAAGTGCTTTTCCCCTTTTTTTTTTTCGGATGGGAAATCATCAGATGACCCCCCCACTCTGGGCGGAGCGGAAGGGAGTGTCAGACTTGTACTGACTAAAACCCATCTGTGACTGTTCGTAAATTACCCTAGGCTGATAAAATTTTCGTTTTTCCTAAATCATGTACATATAAGTATTAATGTCGGCTCCCCCCGAAGGGGGAGAGGCCGCGCACCGCCATCCGCACGGCCTTGTAAAACTCGACACCAAACTGGCCATCTTTCCACCGACTACTAAACTGAACTCCAGCCCTGTCCCGACTTTAGAAGCTAGGGGCAGGGAGGGGTACAAGGTGTAGTTAATATTGGGGGGTCCCAGTTAAGACATATACATGAATAATATCAAATCTTATAAAACTAAATCAGTAATAAAGTATGAAGCTAATAAGACAAGAGGGCGCAAATAAATATGATGAAAGTTTGGTAAAGGAAACGTTACGCTTGCGCTTAAGAGATTCATTATTTACAGTTACGTTAATTTAATGATTCAAACGTACTACGAACCCAACTCTATGGCATGTAACCGGTTACAATAACTGCCTCAGTACGTAACTGTTAGACCTAAGCGCATAGGCTCACTAAGGATCCTGCTACGAATTCTAACAGATCACGCTAACTAAGCATTATTCACATGTCTTTCTCAATCCTAAGACAGAGTACTGAGAAGTCCTACTGCCATTGAGGAAGGCACGTTTTAGTAGTTCTCCCTACACGCGTATTCATGTTAGTAACACCCTTTACGACAATCTACCTCTTGTCTAAGATAACACACAACTTGCACAAGCGCACCGTAGACTCAGTCTGTAGCGGAACATATTGCGTTTGTTATTGGTGGACGCTGAAGTGGTGATATATCGTCACTTCACATTTCTTTACTCTTCCCCATGTCGTGGTTGCGTATCTCGTTAGTAGTGTCGATTCAGTAATTTGCCAACCAGTGGCCGCGTTTGGGTTTAACGAGATAAACAGCCGGGGTTTGACTTTCTGTCCCTAGCGTTCCTCAGAACGGAGTTATCGATGTAGTTTGAGATATTTCGTGATGCCTACCCCCGCTCCCTGAAATGTGCGCCAACAATCCCCACGCAATGTTTCTGAGCTAGACCTTTACAGGACGCAATATTCATCAGCAGCGTTTGGTTGATTTGTACCACAAGTACAGGTCGGCATTATATTACTGAACAATATAATTTGTTTTAGTCAATCCGTGAATATTATGATGCTTCCACCATCACTGAACAATATAGTTTATTCCAATTGGAATGCGAATTATTACGGTTCTGCCTTTCATTTGTGGTGAGTCAGATAAAAGTCAACATTCGTCAATAGTTGGGTGTGTTGGTGTTTAGTGTACATGTCGTATGCATGAAATGTGTGTATAGTGTAGCGAAAGGCGGTCTCCGTTTCCTATAACCAAACGCAGATGACAAATATGTGCCAAGGTTCGGCTTAGGAAGTGGACATATAACACATGAGATAATAATATACTTTGTGATGATAAAGCGGCTCTGCCGTCATGCTGAAATAAATGATTATTAACATCGCTGCGTTTCCGCCAAACTGCTACTTAAGTTAGGAGTTATTATAGTTAACACTTACCACGTATTCATTGTTCATTGAAGAGAATTAGTCTCCAACTAACTTACAGAGTACTGCACACATTACCAGTTTCGCCTCTGCCACAGCTTGTCTTCTCCCGCGTCTCGACACTCACTTCAACTAGACTTATTACTACTAATTTATATTTAACTTATTAAATAAGTAATCGCTCTCTTACGACAGTCCTCTGGGACATGTCCATCTTGGTACCAAGATTACGCTAACTACATGAACCTAACCTTCGACGTTAGGACGTCGAAGGTTAGGTTCAAGATCTTCTTCTTAAACGTTCCGTTCCGTTCTTAAACGGTTAAAGATCTAGGGATCTTTAACCGTTTTTAGACCGACCGCCTGACCTAGCTCGACTCCAAGTGTGGATCCTTCCGCGATTTAAAACCAACTGCCTCGAATCAATCACCATTCGTCACTCTCGCCCTTTCTCCACACACCACGCTTGCGTCGCCTTACCAGAATTGGTTAAGTGCTGTTTTTTTGTACAACCGTCTCAATTATTTTAAAGGGTCCCGAGCCGTGTGCAACCCAAAACATGGTAAGCAGATGTGGCGTTAGTATTAGTTAGAAATCGGGTATTTTTTTATCGTTTCTTAACAATTTGTTGAAATATTACGTTAGACCTGTCAATGAGCTCTTATCCTTTCCTATTAAATAAAGAATTTATGCGTTTCCAAGTGATGCAATATTCAAAGAAAGAACGACGACGGACGGTAACTTGTCAGCATGTCAAGCCATAAAATAGAAGTTTAATGTGTTTGTAAGTGGCCAATACCGTGTGATGATTTGAAGTAACTATCAAGGCTAAAATATTTGCTTAATAATTAGGGGTACGTGACAGACCGTCACACATCCATGTCCCTTCTTTGCCCTTTGTGTTCCAGGGCCACGGTATCTCTTTCGAACAGTCCCGCAGCCCAGGCAGGCATCGGCCCATGCGGACCCCTACTTATTTGCTGACATCTCTTTGAGGCGCACGTGGAACACGAACACGCCGTGGACACGGCCTGTCGTCATAAGACGGCCGGACAGCGAGCTAGCCCATAACTCGCCGTCCACAGGCCCGCGCCTACGGTGGCCGGGAGCCACCACGTGACCCCCGACGCCCAGGGCGTCTCCCGTGGTGGCTGGGACGTGAGGTTCTTTCCCTCTCACGTCCCGCCACTCCTTCACTAGCATGACTGCTTCCCAAAAGGAGCCCCAGGGTGGAGGACATCCGTGCGGATTTTACACCCCGAAACAAAAAAAAAAAGGTTAGGTTAGCTCGGGTTAGGTTTTAGGGGAAATCCGGTCGGACACTCAAGCTGCCCCACATACAAGCCAGTCTGAGTAGTGCCGGGCTCCAATCGGCTAAAACCACCTCCTGCCTTACAATGATATCCACAGACATATCACACCGAATCGGGCGGGAGGAAACGCCTGGGTGTTTCCACTGCGAGGATCGTCCGGAGGACACGGTGGAGCACACCGTAGAGGTCAGCCCCGCTTGGGCGGAGCACCGCCGTATCCTTGTAGCGGCGATTGGCGGCGGCGATCTCTCGCCTCCAGCCCTGGTTCAAGCCATGGTCCGGAGCGAGAGGAAATGGGAAGCCGTCATCACCTTCTGTGAAGCAGTCATGCTAGTGAAGGAGGTGGCGGGACGTGAGAGGGAAAGAACCTCACGTCCCAGCCGCCGCGGGAGACGCCCTGGGCGTCGGGGGTCACGTGGTGGCTCCCGGCCACCGTAGGCGCGGGCCTGTGGACGGCGAGTTATGGGCTAGCTCGCCGTCCGGCCGTCTTATGACGACAGGCCGTGTCGACGGCGCGTTCGTGTTCCACGCGCGCCTCAAAGAGATGTCAGCAACTGAGTAGGGGTCCGCATGGGCCGATGCCTGCCAGAGCTGCGGGACTGTTCGAAAGAGACACCGTGGCCCTGGAACACAAAGGGCAAAGAAGGAACATGGATGGTTTTTAGTCAGTACAAGTCTGACACTCCCTTCCGCTCCGCCCAGAGTGGGGGGGGTCATTTGATGATTTCCCATCCAAAAAAAAAAAAAAAAAAAGACATCGGCGTCCGTGCCTTTGATTATTTACATTGCATTGTGACTCTGAGCTCCACGTACAAGTGGTGACTCCGGAGTACAACTTACTTCTAGATAAAAGTACTTACTCACTAATGAGTCTATCACAATATTATTATTTGTGTAATAATAATATTGTGATAGACAATATTAATTGTGTCAAAAACCGTCGTCGGTCAGTGCTTTTGGAGGCGTATCAGTGCCTTGACGACCTTTGTGTCCCGATGTCGCATAGCCTGCATCATGTTGTTGTCTATGATATCCTTTGTTGCGGCTTCCTGTGCTCGTCTCACAAATCGTCCAAATAATACTCAAATACTCAAATTTGTATTGCATTCCATAAGTATTACATAGATGGTGTAACAAGGTAAAAGATCATTATGGATCCTGTCGGGCACAGCAACATTAGGAGAGAGGAAGAGGGCTAAGCAGCAATTCAATAATATCATATAAATTATTAGAAATTATAAATTTAATTATGAATATATACATAATACATTGTTAGGTTTGTTCATATAGGTATAGTATATTAGTTATTTTTAATAATGTATTGCATAACAATAATGTAGGTAATTATTATGAAATTATTAAAAGTATTTAATTATTATTAAAAGTATTTAATTATTATTAAATTATGTCCTTTATTTATTTTTATACATATTAAATACATTTTTAAATATTCTAATATAAAACAATATAAAAAAACATTTAAAAATATAAAAAATAGTGGTCCGCCGGTATCGGGAGCAGGGTCCAAGCTACCGGTGGTTAGGGCTCCAGAGACAGGAACCTCCTCACAATGCGAGCCGTATCGAGGAGTGCTGCCTTCTGAATCAGGCCCTTGATCCAACCGCCTAACGAGAGCCTCGAAAGATGGTCGTCGAGGCTCTTGGCTATAAGGCCATTGGCCGTCACGACGATCGGCACAATGATAGCCGAGTTCACATTCCACATGTCGACAACCTCGTGTGCTAAGTCGAGATATTAATTATGTTATTATTTGTGTATTCATATTTTCATATTTATATTTGGTTTCCTAAATTCCATATTATTCCATATTATATTATAAATTTATTTCGTAATGTTTGTTGTATTACATGAGAGCGAATGATTTTAGTTTGTAATCGATTTGTCATCCAGAAACTCCTTTACTGAGTAGTATGCCTTGGATTCCAGAAATTGTTTCAATTTATTAATAAATATATTTGTTTTGTCCACTTCTCGAATGTCATTTGGCAATTTATTTATACATTTTAATGGACATAATTAATGCGCTAGTTGAGTGCATTTTAATTCGGGATTGAGGAATGTTTATTTTGTTTTGGTTGTGTCGAAAGGTGAATCTTGTTTGTGTTTCTTCACATTTGGTGTAAAAATCTGGGTGTTTTCTGACAAATTTACATAAATCTAATATATATAAACAGGGAAGTGTGAGTATTTTGTGTTTTCGAAAGTGTGGTTTGCTGCTATGTGTTTGTTCTATGTTGGTTATTATTCGAATTAACTTCTTTTGTAGGATAAATATGGTTTGTGAATCTGTACTGTTTCCCCACAGCATGACCCCATAGCTGAGCCATGCCTGTGCGTATGCATAGTAAGTGACAAGTGCTGTTTGAAGGTTGGTAGTTTTTTTTAATTTCGCGTAGAGCGTATGAAAATTTTGATAGTTTTGCTCTTATTTTCTGAATATGGGATTTCCAATTTATGTGGGTATCTATGGACAACCCGAGGAGATTAAATTCATTTACTTGTTCCAGCTTTGCATTATTAAAAATGAAATTTAGTTTTAAAGGGGATTTTTGATGAGGATGAAATGTAATTAATTTTGTTTTATTGAAGTTAATTTCAAGATTATGGTTATCCATCCAGTTTACAGCTGTAGAAAGGAGGGAGTTTAATTTGGCGTTAATATTGTCATCGTTATGGCATGAGGTGAGCAGAGAGATATCGTCCGCAAATAAAACACAAGGTTCGTTTATAATTTTAGGAAGGTCGTTTATATAGATGAGGAACAAAAGACAGCCTGTTACACTCCCTTGGGGAATTGACGCGTTTACTGCTTTACTGTCAGATCTCATTTTAATTATTTCGTTTGTGCTTTTATCGAAATATTCAATTTCTACTAGCTGTACCCTATCCTTGAGGTATGATGTAAACCATTCATGGGCTTTTCCTCGTATTCCTATCCCGTGTAACTTGTCCAACAGTATTTTAAATTGCACCTTGTCATAGGCTTTGGTCATATTGAGCAGCATACCTATGGCGTAGTTTTTATTATTAATAATTGTTAGAGCCTCTTGTACGTATTTATAGACTGCTAACGTTGTAGACCTATTTTTGCGGAAACCGTTTTGACAGTTGTCTAGTATTTTATATTTTTCACAGTTGGAAGTAGCGCGATGGGGCGATAGTTATTAGGCTGTCGGTTTGTCGGTTTTGGAATTTTTCTTGTGTATAGGCTTTATCAGTGCGTTTTTAAGTTGAGTGGGAAAAGTTCCCTCTTCAAACGATTGGTTAATTAATTTAAAAAATGGTAGGGTTAGTTCGTCGGCACATTGCTTAAGTAGAAATGGGGGAAGTTCGTCTACTCCAAAGCTCTTTTTATTTTTTAAACTTTTTATTATTTGATTTACTTCATAGGGATCGACAGGACTGAGAAACATGGTGTTTTCTGTGGGGCACATCACAGGGGCTACTTTTGCTGATGAGGTTTTTTCCCCAATAGAAGCAAAGAAGTCATTAAACATATTTGCTATTTGCTTAGGTTCAGTTATCAAGTTACCATTATTATGTAATTTTATGTTAATTTTTTCGCTTTTTATTGATTTATTTGTTCTTTCGTTTATTATATTGCACATTGTTTTTACTTTATTTGTTGACTTTTTTATTTTATTTATATATTCTAGTTTTTTTGCTGTTATTACAGTATGTTTTAGGGTTTTTTCGTACTTTTTATAATATTTTGATAATATGGGATTGTTTGTTTTAATGGTAAGTATTTTAAGTAGTCTTTTGTTTTTGCAAGATAATTTAATACCCTTAGTTAGCCAGTACTTCTTATATATCGGTTTTATTTTAATTTGCTGTAGCGGAATACACGCATTTAGAATTTTATTTAACGTATTATTGAACGCAGAGTAGTTTTCATCAATATTTTTATTTGATTGTATTATTTCATTCCAATTTATGTTTTTTAGTTCAGATTTAAAGTTTTCTAGATTTTGGGTATTATATAATCTTTTTTTTTTGTAAACCAGTTTGTTTTTTTTTGCTGTTGCTAAGTAATTTCATGTGAAAGATGGTTGCACAGCGGTCTGAGAATCCTAATTCTTCTACGGTGGTGTAAGTATGTCTATTATTAAAATTTGTAAAAATTAGGTCTAAGCATGTAGAGGTAGTTTGTGAGATACGTGTGGGGACTTTGATATGTTGTATGAATTTATATTCTAACATTAGATCTAAGAACAAGTTAGTTTTTAGACAGTTGTCTAAGATATTTATATTTAAATCTCCTCCTAATATCACGTTATATGTTTTTCGAATATTTATTATTGATATAACACAACATTTCTTTTAATTGGCGAGTAAAAACTTCCTCCTCTCTTCTATTCCAATAAATTGTAACTATAAGTACATTCTCGTTAGGTAATTCTATTGCACATAATTCTATACAATACTCAACAGACATTTTACCAATTTCACAGATTTCTTTATACTCAAAATGGTTTTGTAACAAGATACAGACGCCACCGCCTCCTCGAGTACGGCGACAGTAGGATGCTGTAATTTTGTAGCCGCTAAACTGTATGTTATTCAATTTTTCTGGTGATAGCCAAGTCTCGCACAGGCATATAGCGTTATACATTGTTTTTTCATGGATGAAGGCTTCAAGCAGATGTTGTTTGTTATAAATGCTTTGTATGTTTTGATATAAAATTTTAAATTGTTGTTCTGTGGTTTCGAAAAGTATTATTATTATAATAGTCGTTATTATTAGGGTTGTAATGTTGTGTAGTGAGGGTTTTTTTGTCGTTGTTTATTTGTTCGTTAGATTTGGTGCTTCTGCGGTATGACTTCTCTGTGGGTGCCTCTTGTCTAGTAACTATCCGTTTCCCATCCACAAATAAGTTGTTATTTCGTATTACTGCATACTGTCCATTTTTTCGTGCTCTTATCATTTCCTCCCGCATTAACTTTCTTTCTTTTCGTGCATTTTCATTAAGGAATTCGGACACGTGTATGCTAGTTCCTTGGAAACAGTGACTGTTCTCAACAATATACCTAGCCATTTTCTTGCTAAGAAGCTCAATTACTAGGGGTCTGTTTTTTGCGGTGTATCTTCCTATACGTTTTGTTTCTTCTATGTATCCGTTTAGGTCTACATGCAGAATTTCGTAAAACATTTCAATCAATCTGCCGTGTAGCTCATACTCAGACTCATTGTAGTATTCGGAGATAGATTACTATTTTCTTGGGGTCGTTTTCAGTATCTTTAATTTCTGGAGTTGATGATAGTTGCTTCATATTTTTTATTTCGTTTTTCAGGGTTTCATTTTCTTTGCTTAGCTCTACTATTTTTTTGTTTATTTCTTCTATTTCATGAGTTTTCTTATCATTTTGTTTATATAAGAAGTCGGTTTTTCCTTCAATATCCTCTTTGAGCTTGGCAATTGCTTTTTTTATTTCAATTTCAATTGTATTTTGTAGTTCTGATATTATAAATTTATTATTTTCTTTTAAACGCTGTATTATAATTTCGCTTAAGTTTTCTAGTGAAAAACTCGCTTGTTTACCCGTGTTTATATTAATATCCGTTTCTTGGTGGATAGTATCACCGAGAATGCACGAGTCTTCGGATATTGTGCTATCATTGCTGAAATTTGTAGTCTTCTTTCTGATGGTTACGTTATTGTTGATAGTATTTTCTAAGGGGGAAATTGACTGTTTGGTCCTTTTATAGTTTTGAGGTCGTATAGGAGTATCTAAATTGCTGGTTTTCGGAGCCTTGCAGCGGCATGCCTGACATTGCCATGATTCTTTATGCTCTGGCGTCATGCTCTTGAAGAGATCAATTGTCGTGTTCGCACATTGTAGATCATATTTATCTAAACAAAAATAGCAGACAAGCATTTCTATGTCTGGTAAGTTTTGTTGACATCCAGCATACAAAATCGTAGATGACATCTTGAGATACTTATAATAGCGCCCTCTAGTGTGTAATAGCGTCGAAATTCAATAATAGTTGATAGCTGTCATTTAGCGTTAGTGCTTTCGCTATTTGACGCTAGATGGAGCTGTTAGAAATGCAGAATAATTTGCAGTTTCTGTTGTTTTTCAATATTTATCCACTTAGGTATTCAATATCTGTTTCTCACCTTTTTGGGATGCTTTGCAGTCTATTTCCTTTTCAATTCAACAGGAATCGTCCTCGTTTTGACTACTTTTCCCACTAAACACGTAGCACAAATTTAAACATTGGTCGTTGACACAGTTTTTATTACTCGTAATATTTCTTCACTTTTCTTGTTATATTTTAATAAACTATAACTTCTGTCACCGTTGGTTGTTTAGTTTTACACTTTTATTTACTTTTTGTTATTATAAAAGTACTAATTCTATTCTTAATAGTAAAAATACACAGAGCTAATGTTTACTTGCGCACTGCAGCGCCATCTCTCCTCCAATAGCGTCGTCTGCGTTGTCGGCGTAGTACACACAGCTGGCTGTGTGTCTTGATACGGCCACTACCGCGTGGGGGGGACGCTGCTGTGGAGCACGATGTTCTTGGACTTAGTCTTCAGGATGAGGACTGTCTCGCATGTGAGTCCCTGAGCTTCGTGGATGGTCAGAAAGCTCGATCCGGCACCCGAACCATATCCCTGGTCAGTGAGGAACTTTTTCTCCTCCTGCGTGTGTACCAGGAACAGTGTGAACCTTTTCAGCTGCAGGGAGTGGACATGGTTCTTCGACGAGTAAATGCCGGAAAATACTTCTGCTAGGGCTTACGCGACATCCAATGGGGTCCGATGCGTACAGGACAACTCTTGGCTGATGGTCGCCACAGAGTTCGGGTATCTAAGGAGAAATAGTAGGTTTTCCCTGTCCAGATAGGGCAGTTGGTTAATATCTCCGACAAGGACCACTTCGGTCGCACCTGACAATCGAACTGCCATCACTATGGCCCCAAAGTGGTTCATGAGAGCCTCGTCCACTACAATGCGCCTGCATTTCTTCAGTCTGCCCACGACGAGCTTCTCGACGATTTTGCCCATGACCGAGGATAGTCCTATTGGTCTATATGACTTTGGGTGGGTGTAGTTATCCTTGCCCGGCTTACGGAGTATGCACACGTGAGCTATTTTCCATTGCTTTGGGAAGTGCGGTAGCGACAGGCACTTTTTACCCAGCGCCAGGAAAACCTCCCTGTTGCAATTTATAGCGACTGTACAAATGTCGGCCGTCAGCCCATCGGGCCCTGGAGCTTTCTTTGGATTTTGTCGCTGAAGGTCCATTTCCAGCTCCGCGGGCGTAAATGGTGGATCGTAGGCCGACAGGCCCTGGGTTTCAGTTGTGACTCGGGTTCGGATAGCTCGGGTTAGGTTAGCTCGGGTTAGGTTAGCTCGGGTTAGGTTAGCTCGGGTTAGGTTAGCTCGCGGTCCGGCTCAGGGGGTCCCTGACCGAGGTGTGCAACTCCAGCATGCCTCGGTCTCGCCGTCCGCCTCCCCGTCGTGCCGTCTATTGGTGGACGGAGGAGCTGGCGGGGCTCCGGGCCGCCTGCGTGGCGGCCAGAAGGGCCTACGCGCGGAGCCGACGGCGCAGCACCCAAAATCGAGTCCAGGCGGAGGAGGACCGCCTATACGCCTCTTACCGAGAGGCGACGACGGTCTTCAAATCCGCGATGGGTGCTGCGAAAGACTCGGCGAGGGCCGAGATGCTGGAGGAACTCGACAGGGATCCTTATGGGAGACCATACAAGGCGGCGCGGAACCAGCTGCGCCCCTGTGGTCCCCCACTGACGGAGACCCTCGAGCCAGCGTTGCTGGATGGGGTGGTCCGGTCCCTGTTTCCGCGCAGGACCGACTTCGCCCCACCAACGATGGATCCCCCGCAAGGGTCGGCTTCGCCGGAGGAGGAGGTCCCCCCGGTGACGGCGGCGGAGTTCTACGCTGGGGTTCTCAGCCTCCGCGCGAAGAAGACGGCCCCCGGACCGGACGGCGTCCCCGCACGGGTGGTGGCGATCGTCGCCTCCGAAATGGAGGACAGGTTTCGGGACCTCTTCAGCGCGTGCTTAACGGCTGGGAGGTTCCCGAAACTGTGGAAGGAGGGGCAGCTGTGCCTCCTCCGAAAGGAGGGACGCCCGGTGGACTCCCCCTCGGCATACCGGCCCATCGTTCTGCTCGATGAGGTCGGTAAATTGTTCGAGGGGATTGTCGCCTCCCGGCTTGATAGCCTTTTGCGGGGGGTAGGGCCGGACCTGTCGGACGCCCAATTCGGTTTCCGTCGAGGGCGTTCGACGATCGATGCGCTGGCCCTACTCAAGGGCCAGGTGAAGGAGGCGGTGGAGGCGGGGGGCGGAGTGCTGGCAGTGTCGTTCGACATTGCCAACGCCTTCAACTCCGTGCCCCACTCGACGATATTGGAGGCGCTCCGGTATCACGGAGTGCCCCAATACCTGCGAAACCTCCTGGCCAGCTACTTGGAGGACCGAGAGGTCCTCCTCGTGGACAAGACGGCCACGGTGAGGCGGTACGGCGCAGAGTCCGGTGTTCCGCAGGGGTCGGTGCTTGGACCGCCCCTTTGGAACATCGGGTTCGACTGGCTCCTGCGGGGAGCCCTCCTCCAGGGCACGAGTGTCATCTGCTACGCGGATGACACTCTCCTCACTGCCCGGGGGAGGAATTTCGCAGACGCGGCCTGTCTGGCCTCGGCTGGCGGATCCTTGGTCGCAGAGAGGATCCGCCGCCTAGGATTGAGGGTGGCGCTGCACAAGACCGAGGCCGTGTTCTTTCGTGGGCCTCGGCAGCGCTGCCCTCCCGACGCCCACATTGTCGTAGAGGGCGTCAGGATAGGGGTCCGGGCCCAGATGAAGTACCTGGGCCTGGTCCTGGACGACAGGTGGCGCTTCGGCCTGCACTTCAGCGGGCTGTCGACGCGCCTGTTGAAAACCGCCGACGCCCTCTCGTGGCTCCTCCCGAACCTGGGGGGGCCCAAGGCGAAATGCCGGCGCCTGTATGCCGGCATTTTGCGGAGCATGGCCCTTTACGGGGCCCCAATCTGGGCGGACTCCCTCAACAGGAGGGAGAATGCGACCGCCATCCGCAGGCCCCAAAGGGCTATTGCACTGCGGGTGGCGAGGGCCTACCGCTCGGTAGGCTTCTCGGCGGCGTGCGCTCTGGCCGGCACCCCTCCTTGGGAGTTGGAGGCTTGGGTGCTCACCAGAGTGTATGAGTGGACGGCGCGCCGGAAGGCGCTCGGGGAGCGCCCGATTGCCGAAGAGCGGGAGGCCGTGCGGCGGGAGGCGAAGGACGCCATCGTCCTCCACTGGACGGAGGACCTCGCCAACGCCGCCTTTGGCCGCCGTACGTTGGACGCGCTCGGTCCGGTCCTGCGGAGCTGGCTCGAGCGGTCCCACGGTTTCCTCTCGTTCCGTTTGGTGCAGGTGTTGTCCGGCCATGGCTGTTTCGGATCGCACCTGCACCGGATCGGGAGGGAGGAGACCCCGGCGTGCCACGACTGCGGCGCGGCGGAGGACACGGCGCAGCACACCCTCGAGGTGTGCCCGGCTTGGTCCGAGCTGCGCCGCGGTCTGATCGCTGTGATCGGACAGGATCTCTCGCTTCCTGGCGTGGTCAACGCCATGCTGGGGAGCGAGGAGGCCTGGGCAGCGGTCGCCTCCTTTTGCGAGGACGTAATCTCGCAAAAGGAGGAGGCGGAGCGCGCGCGGGAGGACGACCCTCTCGCTGCGCCGCTCCGCAGACGAAGAAGGGGTCGGAGAAGGCGAGGTCCTCTCCCTCCTCACGGTGGCGACGGGCGGGCGACAGGCGCGGGGGTGCCTTCGCCCGCATTGCACCCGTCACCACCTTCGTCGGTCATTCCCGGGCCCGTGTCCCTCCCCACGGGAGGGATGTGAGGGGCCCGCCTTGTTAGGAATTCGTCGGCGGTGGACTGGAAGTAAAGGCTGTGCCGGTTTCCCAGTCCCCCGCCACTCGGACGAAGCGGGAGTGCCGCTGGGTCGTTTTAGTGGGTATACCGGGTCACACCGGGGAGTCCCACATAGCCCCCCCATCCCCCGATGGGAGGGTATGCGTAATGCATTTTTTCCCAGCGTCAAAAAAAAAAAAAAAAAAAAAAAAAAAAAAGGTTAGGTTAGGTTAGGTTAGGTTGGGGGACCACCCCACAGTGCTTGCGTCCACGTCGCGTCCCCTGGAAACGACCCAGTTCTGACCACCGTAACGGAGTGGCAGACTGGGTTGGCCAAAGTGCACTGTGCTCTCGTAGCTTATTTTATCTTATTATTGTCTTGTGAACTACGAATCGTTGGAAATGTTTAAACCCACGAGGGACGCCTGCGGGCGGTTTTTAAAACAAAAAGGCCCTTCTCAGGGCCAACCCAAAGGCCCTTCTCAGGGCCACCCAAAAGGCCCTTCTCAGGGCCAACCCAAAGGCCCTTCTCAGGGCCAACCAAAAGGCCCTTCTCAGGGCCAACCAAAAGGCCCTTCTCAGGGCCACTCCGACGCTCAGGCGTCAGAGGCTAGCCGCGCGCCATCTGCGGCTAGCTTGTTCGGAGGGGCGGACGAGTCGTCCGACAACGACTCACTCGTTTGTGTGTCGGATTCGGACGATTGTCGGTCGCGGAAGCGGGTCCACCTGAGCGGTGGGTCCGGGGGCTCCTCGGCCTCGGGGTCGACGGGGTTGTCGAAGGCGAAAAAGCCGACGGCGGCCGCGGACACCCATGTCGTTGGGCTCGCGGACGCCCAACGCCGGTTGGACCTGGCTCGGCGGGCGCAGCTCCAGCAAGAGCTGGAGGAGCGGGTGGCTTCCAGGGAGAAGCGGGCGCACGCTGCCCGGGCCAAGTCCGGGTACGGTGCGTCCCGCGTTCTTTACTCGGACCACTCCCTGGCCGAGCTGGAGAAAATGGCGGAGGAGGACGAGGAGGAGATTGTGGAGGTCGCCTCTAAGTCCTCCAACATGAAGGGGACCCTTCAAAAGGCCCTCAAATGCAGGGCCGCGAGCATGCGCGGAATCGTCGCGGAGCTGGTCCAGCGCAGGACCACCGACGAGACGCAACAACTGCAGGCGAGGATAGATCGCCTGCAGTCGGAGGTCAGCCAGCTTCATCAGAAGCTGGCTGAAGCCACGGCCCCGCCTCAACAGGCCAACACGGGCCATGCGGCAGAGGGCCCCGCCTCCAACCTTGAGGATATCATCCGCAAGGTGGTAATGGAGGAGAGGGCCTTCACAAGAGCCTGCTTGGCAGGAATTGAGGACCGGCTCTTGCCGGAGAAGCGCCTCCGACCGCCGCTTGCGGCGGATAAGAGGCGGTGTGGGCCGGGGCCGTCCTCGTCTCAGGCGGAAGATGCCCTTCTCCCTTCCACCACCCCGTCCAACGAGTGGACGGAAGTGGTCCGTAAGGGGAAGGGCAAAGCCAAAAGGACGGCGACGGTCCCTGTCGTCCCCGCCACCACCGCTCCCAGCCGGTCGCAGACGACCGGCAAGGGAAAGGGGAAGGGGAAAGGGAGGGGAAAGGGACAACTGGTCCCCCCAAAAACCGCGGCCGTCGTGGTGACGCTCACCGCGGAGGCTGCGGGGCGAGGGGAGACGTACGCGTCCATTTTGGTGCGGGCGCGTGCAAATGCCGATCCCACCCAACTTGGGATCGGCAGTGTGGCTTGCCGGCGGACCCAAGCCGGGGCTCGAATATTCGAGTTCCCGGGGGCAGAGGGGAGTGCCCATGCGGACCTCTTTGCAGCCAAGCTGCAGGAGGTCATCGCGGATTCGGCCAAGGTGGCCCGACCGGTCAAGTCGGCGGCCATAGAGGTGATGGGCCTCGACGACTCCGTCACCAAGGAGGAGGTGGTGGCGGCGGTCGCAGCGATGGGGGGCTGTGGCGTCGCGGCAGTCCAAGGCCGGGACATAAGGCCCGGCCGCGGCGGCATGGGCACCATTCGCCTCGAGTGCCCGGTCGCCTCTGCCAAAGCCGTCCTTGCCAAGGGACGGCTCATGGTCGGGTTCAGCTCGGGTGCAGTCCGGGCACTCGAGGACCAGCCTCTGCGGTGTTTCCGGTGCTTCGGCATCGGACACACCCGGCCCCTGTGTCCGTCCGCGGTAGACAGGACGGACATGTGCCTCCGCTGCGGCAAGGAAGGCCACAAAGCCGCTGCCTGCAAGGCCGCCACGCCGCACTGCGCGGTGTGTGCTGCCAGTGGCCGCCTGGCGGGCCACGTCATGAGAGGGAGGAACTGTAATCCTCCCCCTAGGCGAGGCAAAGCGCAGGCGCCGACCGGGCCTGCTGCTGCCGCTAGCACCGTCGTTCCTGCGGCGGCTGCGGAGGGGGGTGCGATGTCCGACTGATGGATAGGGTCGAACATCGCATCCTTCAGGCGAACACCAACCACTGCAGGGCAGCCCAGGATCTGCTGATGCAGACCATGGCTGAGTGGTTGGTGGACTTGGCGGTGGTCGCCGAGCCTTACTCGGTACCTGACCGTTGGCTGGGCGACCGGGACGGCTCGGTGGCGTTGGTGTCGCGGCCTTCCACAGACTCCCCTCCCCTCTCGCTCTTAGAGAGGGGACCGGGATACGTGGCCGCCGCGTGGGGGGACATGGCCCTGGTGGGGGTCTATTTCTCCCCAAACCGCCCTCTCTCGGACTTTGAGGATTTCCTCGAGGTCCTCACCGCAGTCGTAGGGAGGGCGGCGCCACGCCAGGTCGTGGTGTTGGGCGACCTGAACGCCAAGTCGGTGGCCTGGGGCAACCCGGCCGCCGGTTGCAACGTCCGGGGACGCGCCGTCGAGTTTTGGGCGGCCTCATGCGGTGTGTCCCTCCTCAACAGGGGGGCGGTCCACACGTGCGTGCGGCAACGGGGTGGGTCGGTGGTGGACGTCTCGTTTGCCACCCCCGCCCTAGCCGCCCGCGTCGTCAGCTGGCGGGTGGAGATGGTGGAGACCTTGTCGGACCACCGATACGTGCGGTTCGACATCTCCACCCAGGGGGGGGGGATGGCTCGCGCTGGGCAATCTCCCTTCCCACGGTGGGCACTCACCCGCCTGGACCGGGAGGCAGCCAAGGAGGCGGCCTTTCTCCAGGACTGGCTGTCGCCCCCTGTCGAGGTCCTGGACGTGGACGCCGCAGCGGTCCGGCTCAGGGGGTCCCTGACCGAGGTGTGCAACTCCAGCATGCCTCGGTCTCGCCGTCCGCCTCCCCGTCGTGCCGTCTATTGGTGGACGGAGGAGCTGGCGGGGCTCCGGGCCGCCTGCGTGGCGGCCAGAAGGGCCTACGCGCGGAGCCGACGGCGCAGCACCCAAAATCGAGTCCAGGCGGAGGAGGACCGCCTATACGCCTCTTACCGAGAGGCGACGACGGTCCTCAAATCCGCGATGGGTGCTGCGAAAGACTCGGCGAGGGCCGAGATGCTGGAGGAACTCGACAGGGATCCTTATGGGAGACCATACAAGGCGGCGCGGAACCAGCTGCGCCCCTGTGGTCCCCCACTGACGGAGACCCTCGAGCCAGCGTTGCTGGATGGGGTGGTCCGGTCCCTGTTTCCGCGCAGGACCGACTTCGCCCCACCAACGATGGATCCCCCGCAAGGGTCGGCTTCGCCGGAGGAGGAGGTCCCCCCGGTGACGGCGGCGGAGTTTTACGCTGGGGTTCTCAGCCTCCGCGCGAAGAAGACGGCCCCCGGACCGGACGGCGTCCCCGCACGGGTGGTGGCGATCGCCGCCTCCGAAATGGAGGACAGGTTTCGGGACCTCTTCAGCGCGTGCTTAACGGCTGGGAGGTTCCCGAAACTGTGGAAGGAGGGGCAGCTGTGCCTCCTCCGAAAGGAGGGACGCCCGGTGGACTCCCCCTCGGCATACCGGCCCATCGTTCTGCTCGATGAGGTCGGTAAATTGTTCGAGGGGATTGTCGCCTCCCGGCTTGATAGCCTTTTGCGGGGGGTAGGGCCGGACCTGTCGGACGCCCAATTCGGTTTCCGTCGAGGGCGTTCGACGATCGATGCGCTGGCCCTACTCAAGGGCCAGGTGAAGGAGGCGGTGGAGGCGGGGGGCGGAGTGCTGGCGGTGTCGTTCGACATTGCCAACGCCTTCAACTCCGTGCCCCACTCGACGATATTGGAGGCGCTCCGGTATCACGGAGTGCCCCAATACCTACAAAACCTCCTGGCCAGCTACTTGGAGGACCGAGAGGTCCTCTTCGTGGACAAGACGGCCACGGTGAGGCGGTACGGCGCAGAGTCCGGTGTTCCGCAGGGGTCGGTGCTTGGACCGCCCCTTTGGAACATCGGGTTCGACTGGCTCCTGCGGGGAGCCCTCCTCCAGGGCACGAGTGTCATCTGCTACGCGGATGACACTCTCCTCACTGCCCGGGGGAGGAACTTTGCGGACGCGGCCTGTCTGGCCTCGGCCGGCGGATCCTTGGTCGCAGAGAGGATCCGCCGCCTAGGATTGAGGGTGGCGCTGCACAAGACCGAGGCCGTGTTCTTTCGTGGGCCTCGGCAGCGCTGCCCTCCCGACGCCCACATTGTCGTAGAGGGCGTCAGGATAGGGGTCCGGGGCCAGATGAAGTACCTGGGCCTGGTCCTGGACGACAGGTGGCGCTTCGGCCCGCACTTCAGCGGGCTGTCGACGCGCCTGTTGAAAACCGCCGACGCCCTCTCGTGGCTCCTCCCGAACCTGGGGGGGCCCAAGGCGAAATGCCGGCGCCTGTATGCCGGCATTCTGCGGAGCATGGCCCTTTACGGGGCCCCAATCTGGGCAGACTCCCTCAACAGGAGGGAGAATGCGACCGCCATCCGCAGGCCCCAAAGGGCTATTGCACTGCGGGTGGCGAGGGCCTACCGCTCGGTAGGCTTCTCGGCGGCGTGCGCTCTGGCCGGCACCCCTCCTTGGGAGTTGGAGGCTTGGGTGCTCGCCAGAGTGTATGAGTGGACGGCGCGCCGGAAGGCGCTCGGGGAGCGCCCGATTGCCGAAGAGCGGGAGGCCGTGCGGCGGGAGGCGAAGGACGCCATCGTCCTCCACTGGACGGAGGACCTCGCCAACGCCGCCTTTGGCCGCCGTACGTTGGACGCGCTCGGTCCGGTCCTGCGGAGCTGGCTCGAGCGGTCCCACGGTTTCCTCTCGTTCCGTTTGGTGCAGGTGTTGTCCGGCCATGGCTGTTTCGGATCGCACCTGCACCGGATCGGGAGGGAGGAGACCCCGGCGTGCCACGACTGCGGCGCGGCGGAGGACACGGCGCAGCACACCCTCGAGGTGTGCCCGGCTTGGTCCGAGCTGCGCCGCGGTCTGATCGCTGTGATCGGACAGGATCTCTCGCTTCCTGGCGTGGTCAACGCCATGCTGGGGAGCGAGGAGGCCTGGGCAGCGGTCGCCTCCTTTTGCGAGGACGTAATCTCGCAGAAGGAGGAGGCGGAGCGCGCGCGGGAGGACGACCCTCTCGCTGCGCCGCTCCGCAGACGAAGAAGGGGTCGGAGAAGGCGAGGTCCTCTCCCTCCTCATGGTGGCGACGGGCGGGCGACAGGCGCGGGGGTGCCTTCGCCCGCATTGCACCCGTCACCACCTTCGTCGGTCATTCCCGGGCCCGTGTCCCTCCCCACGGGGGGGACGTGAGGGGCCCGCCTTGTCAGGGATTCGTCGGCGGTGGACTGGAAGTAAAGGCTGTGCCGGTTTCCCAGTCCCCCGCCACTCGGACGAAGCGGGAGTGCCGCTGGGTCGTTTTAGTGGGTATACCGGGTCACACCGGGGAGTCCCACATAGCCCCCCCATCCCCCGATGGGAGGGTATGCGTAATGCATTTTTTCCCAGCGTCAAAAAAAAAAAAAAAAAAAAAAAAAAAAAAAAAAAAAAAAAAAAAAAAAAAGGTTAGGTTAGGTTAGGTTAGGTTGGGGGACCACCCCACAGTGCTTGCGTCCACGTCGCGTCCCCTGGAAACGACCCAGTTCTGACCACCGTAACGGAGTGGCAGACTGGGTTGGCCAAAGTGCACTGTGCTCTCGTAGCTTATTTTATCTTATTGTCTTGTGAAGTACGAATAGTTTGGAATGCTTAAACCCACGAGGGACGCCTGCGGGCGGTTTTTAAAACAAAAAGGCCCTTCTCAGGGCCAACCCAAAGGCCCTTCTCAGGGCCACCCAAAAGGCCCTTCTCAGGGCCAACCCAAAGGCCCTTCTCAGGGCCAACCAAAAGGCCCTTCTCAGGGCCACTCCGACGCTCAGGCGTCAGAGGCTAGCCGCGCGCCATCTGCGGCTAGCTTGTTCGGAGGGGCGGACGAGTCGTCCGACAACGACTCACTCGTTCGTGTGTCGGATTCGGACGATTGTCGGTCGCGGAAGCGGGTCCACCTGAGCGGTGGGTCCGGGGGCTCCTCGGCCTCGGGGTCGACGGGGTTGTCGAAGGCGAAAAAGCCGACGGCGGCCGCGGACACCCATGTCGTTGGGCTCGCGGACGCCCAACGCCGGTTGGACCTGGCTCGGCGGGCGCAGCTCCAGCAAGAGCTGGAGGAGCGGGTGGCTTCCAGGGAGAAGCGGGCGCACGCTGCCCGGGCCAAGTCCGGGTACGGTGCGTCCCGCGTTCTGTACTCGGACCACTCCCTGGCCGAGCTGCAAAAAATGGCGGAGGAGGACGAGGAGGAGATTGTAGAGGTCGCCTCTAAGTCCTCCAACTTGAAGGGGACCCTTCAAAAGGCCCTAAAATGCAGGGCCGCGAGCATGCGCGGTATCGTCGCGGAGCTGGTCCAGCGCAGGACCACCGACGAGACGCAACAACTGCAGGCGAGGATAGATCGCCTGCAGTCGGAAGTCAGCCAGCTTCATCAGAAGCTGGCTGAAGCCACGGCCCCGCCTCAACAGGCCAACACGGGCCATACGGCAGAGGGCCCCGCCTCCAACCTTGAGGATATCATCCGCAAGGTGGTAATGGAGGAGAGGGCCTTCACAAGAGCCTGCTTGGCAGGAATTGAGGACCGGCTCTTGCCGGAGAAGCGCCTCCGACCGCCGCTTGCGGCGGATAAGAGGCGGTGTGGGCCGGGGCCGTCCTCGTCTCAGGCGGAAGATGCCCTTCTCCCTTCCACCACCCCGTCCAACGAGTGGACGGAAGTGGTCCGTAAGGGGAAGGGCAAAGCCAAAAGGACGGCGACGGTCCCTGTCGTCCCCGCCACCACCGCTCCCAGCCGGTCGCAGACGACCGGCAAGGGAAAGGGGAAGGGGAAAGGGAGGGGAAAGGGACAACTGGTCCCCCCAAAAACCGCGGCCGTCGTGGTGACGCTCACCGCGGAGGCTGCGGGGCGAGGGGAGACGTACGCGTCCATTTTGGTGCGGGCGCGTGCAAATGCCGATCCCACCCAACTTGGGATCGGCAGTGTGGCTTGCCGGCGGACCCAAGCCGGGGCTCGAATATTCGAGTTCCCGGGGGCAGAGGGGAGTGCCCATGCGGACCTCTTTGCAGCCAAGCTGCAGGAGGTCATCGCGGATTCGGCCAAGGTGGCCCGACCGGTCAAGTCGGCGGCCATAGAGGTGATGGGCCTCGACGACTCCGTCACCAAGGAGGAGGTGGTGGCGGCGGTCGCAGCGATGGGGGGCTGTGGCGTCGCGGCGGTCCAAGGCCGGGACATAAGGCCCGGCCGCGGCGGCATGGGCACCATTCGCCTCGAGTGCCCGGTCGCCTCTGCCAAAGCCGTCCTTGCCAAGGGACGGCTCAAAGTCGGGTTCAGCTCGGGTGCAGTCCGGGCACTGGAGGACCAGCCTCTGCGGTGTTTCCGGTGCTTCGGCATCGGACACACCCGGCCCCTGTGTCCGTCCGCGATAGACAGGACGGACATGTGCCTCCGCTGCGGCAAGGAAGGCCACAAAGCCGCTGCCTGCAAGGCCGCCACGCCGCACTGCGCGGTGTGTGCTGCTAGTGGCCGCCTGGCGGGCCACGTTATGAGGGGGAGGAACTGCAACCCTCCCCCTAGGCGAGGCAAAGCGCAGGCGCCGACCGGGCCTGCTGCTGCCGCTAGCACCGTCGTTCCTGCGGCGGTTGCGGAGGGGGGTGCGATGTCCGACTGATGGATAGGGTCGAACATCGCATCCTTCAGGCGAACACCAACCACTGCAGGGCAGCCCAGGATCTGCTGATGCAGACCATGGCTGAGTGGTTGGTGGACTTGGCGGTGGTCGCCGAGCCTTACTCGGTACCTGACCGTTGGCTGGGCGACCGGGACGGCTCGGTGGCGTTGGTGTCGCGGCCTTCCACAGACTCCCCTCCCCTCTCGCTCTTAGAGAGGGGACCGGGATACGTGGCCGCCGCGTGGGGGGACATGGCCCTGGTGGGGGTCTATTTCTCCCCAAACCGCCCTCTCTCGGACTTTGAGGATTTCCTCGAGGTCCTCACCGCAGTCGTAGGGAGGGCGGCGCCACGCCAGGTCGTGGTGTTGGGCGACCTGAACGCCAAGTCGGCGGCCTGGGGCAACCCGGCCGCCGGTTGCAACGTCCGGGGACGCGCCGTCGAGTTTTGGGCGGCCTCATGCGGTGTGTCCCTCCTCAACAGGGGGGCGGTCCACACGTGCGTGCGGCAACGGGGTGGGTCGGTGGTGGACGTCTCGTTTGCCACCCCCGCCCTAGCCGCCCGCGTCGTCAGCTGGCGGGTGGAGATGGTGGAGACCTTGTCGGACCACCGATACGTGCGGTTCGACATCTCCACCCGGGGGGGGGGGATGGCTCGCGCTGGGCAATCTCCCTTCCCACGGTGGGCACTCACCCGCCTGGACCGGAAGGCAGCCAAGGAGGCGGCCTTTCTCCAGGACTGGCTGTCGCCCCCTGTCGAGGTCCTGGACGTGGACGCCGCAGCGGTCCGGCTCAGGGGGTCCCTGACCGAGGTGTGCAACTCCAGCATGCCTCGGTCTCGCCGTCCGCCTCCCCGTCGTGCCGTCTATTGGTGGACGGAGGAGCTGGCGGGGCTCCGGGCCGCCTGCGTGGCGGCCAGAAGGGCCTACGCGCGGAGCCGACGGCGCAGCACCCAAAATCGAGTCCAGGCGGAGGAGGACCGCCTATACGCCTCTTACCGAGAGGCGACGACGGTCCTCAAATCCGCGATGGGTGCTGCGAAAGACTCGGCGAGGGCCGAGATGCTGGAGGAACTCGACAGGGATCCTTATGGGAGACCATACAAGGCGGCGCGGAACCAGCTGCGCCCCTGTGGTCCCCCACTGACGGAGACCCTCGAGCCAGCGTTGCTGGATGGGGTGGTCCGGTCCCTGTTTCCGCGCAGGACCGACTTCGCCCCACCAACGATGGATCCCCCGCAAGGGTCGGCTTCGCCGGAGGAGGAGGTCCCCCCGGTGACGGCGGCGGAGTTTTACGCTGGGGTTCTCAGCCTCCGCGCGAAGAAGACGGCCCCCGGACCGGACGGCGTCCCCGCACGGGTGGTGGCGATCGCCGCCTCCGAAATGGAGGACAGGTTTCGGGACCTCTTCAGCGCGTGCTTAACGGCTGGGAGGTTCCCGAAACTGTGGAAGGAGGGGCAGCTGTGCCTCCTCCGAAAGGAGGGACGCCCGGTGGACTCCCCCTCGGCATACCGGCCCATCGTTCTGCTCGATGAGGTCGGTAAATTGTTCGAGGGGATTGTCGCCTCCCGGCTTGATAGCCTTTTGCGGGGGGTAGGGCCGGACCTGTCGGACGCCCAATTCGGTTTCCGTCGAGGGCGTTCGACGATCGATGCGCTGGCCCTACTCAAGGGCCAGGTGAAGGAGGCGGTGGAGGCGGGGGGCGGAGTGCTGGCAGTGTCGTTCGACATTGCCAACGCCTTCAACTCCGTGCCCCACTCGACGATATTGGAGGCGCTCCGGTATCACGGAGTGCCCCAATACCTGCGAAACCTCCTGGCCAGCTACTTGGAGGACCGAGAGGTCCTCCTCGTGGACAAGACGGCCACGGTGAGGCGGTACGGCGCAGAGTCCGGTGTTCCGCAGGGGTCGGTGCTTGGACCGCCCCTTTGGAACATCGGGTTCGACTGGCTCCTGCGGGGAGCGCTCCTCCAAGGCACGAGTGTCATCTGCTACGCGGATGACACTCTCCTCACTGCCCGGGGGAGGAACTTTGCGGACGCGGCCTGTCTGGCCTCGGCCGGCGGATCCTTGGTCGCAGAGAGGATCCGCCGCCTAGGATTGAGGGTGGCGCTGCACAAGACCGAGGCCGTGTTCTTTCGTGGGCCTCGGCAGCGCTGCCCTCCCGACGCCCACATTGTCGTAGAGGGCGTCAGGATAGGGGTCCGGGCCCAGATGAAGTACCTGGGCCTGGTCCTGGACGACAGGTGGCGCTTCGGCCCGCACTTCAGCGGGCTGTCGACGCGCCTGTTGAAAACCGCCGACGCCCTCTCGTGGCTCCTCCCGAACCTGGGGGGGCCCAAGGCGAAATGCCGGCGCCTGTATGCCGGCATTCTGCGGAGCATGGCCCTTTACGGGGCCCCAATCTGGGCGGACTCCCTCAACAGGAGGGAGAATGCGACCGCCATCCGCAGGCCCCAAAGGGCTATTGCACTGCGGGTGGCGAGGGCCTACCGCTCGGTAGGCTTCTCGGCGGCGTGCGCTCTGGCCGGCACCCCTCCTTGGGAGTTGGAGGCTTGGGTGCTCGCCAGAGTGTGTGAGTGGACGGCGCGCCGGAAGGCGCTCGGGGAGCGCCCGATTGCCGAAGAGCGGGAGGCCGTGCGGCGGGAGGCGAAGGACGCCATCGTCCTCCACTGGACGGAGGACCTCGCCAACGCCGCCTTTGGCCGCCGTACGTTGGACGCGCTCGGTCCGGTCCTGCGGAGCTGGCTCGAGCGGTCCCACGGTTTCCTCTCGTTCCGTTTGGTGCAGGTGTTGTCCGGCCATGGCTGTTTCGGATCGCACCTGCACCGGATCGGGAGGGAGGAGACCCCGGCGTGCCACGACTGCGGCGCGGCGGAGGACACGGCGCAGCACACCCTCGAGGTGTGCCCGGCTTGGTCCGAGCTGCGCCGCGGTCTGATCGCTGTGATCGGACAGGATCTCTCGCTTCCTGGCGTGGTCAACGCCATGCTGGGGAGCGAGGAGGCCTGGGCAGCGGTCGCCTCCTTTTGCGAGGACGTAATCTCGCAGAAGGAGGAGGCGGAGCGCGCGCGGGAGGACGACCCTCTCGCTGCGCCGCTCCGCAGACGAAGAAGGGGTCGGAGAAGGCGAGGTCCTCTCCCTCCTCATGGTGGCGACGGGCGGGCGACAGGCGCGGGGGTGCCTTCGCCCGCATTGCACCCGTCACCACCTTCGTCGGTCATTCCCGGGCCCGTGTCCCTCCCCACGGGGGGGACGTGAGGGGCCCGCCTTGTCAGGGATTCGTCGGCGGTGGACTGGAAGTAAAGGCTGTGCCGGTTTCCCAGTCCCCCGCCACTCGGACGAAGCGGGAGTGCCGCTGGGTCGTTTTAGTGGGTATACCGGGTCACACCGGGGAGTCCCACATAGCCCCCCCATCCCCCGATGGGAGGGTATGCGTAATGCATTTTTTCCCAGCGTCAAAAAAAAAAAAAAAAAAAAAAAAAAAAAAGGTTAGGTTAGGTTAGGTTAGGTTGGGGGACCACCCCACAGTGCTTGCGTCCACGTCGCGTCCCCTGGAAACGACCCAGTTCTGACCACCGTAACGGAGTGGCAGACTGGGTTGGCCAAAGTGCACTGTGCTCTCGTAGCTTATTTTATCTTATTGTCTTGTGAAGTACGAATAGTTTGGAATGCTTAAACCCACGAGGGACGCCTGCGGGCGGTTTTTAAAACAAAAAGGCCCTTCTCAGGGCCAACCCAAAGGCCCTTCTCAGGGCCACCCAAAAGGCCCTTCTCAGGGCCAACCCAAAGGCCCTTCTCAGGGCCAACCAAAAGGCCCTTCTCAGGGCCACTCCGACGCTCAGGCGTCAGAGGCTAGCCGCGCGCCATCTGCGGCTAGCTTGTTCGGAGGGGCGGACGAGTCGTCCGACAACGACTCACTCGTTCGTGTGTCGGATTCGGACGATTGTCGGTCGCGGAAGCGGGTCCACCTGAGCGGTGGGTCCGGGGGCTCCTCGGCCTCGGGGTCGACGGGGTTGTCGAAGGCGAAAAAGCCGACGGCGGCCGCGGACACCCATGTCGTTGGGCTCGCGGACGCCCAACGCCGGTTGGACCTGGCTCGGCGGGCGCAGCTCCAGCAAGAGCTGGAGGAGCGGGTGGCTTCCAGGGAGAAGCGGGCGCACGCTGCCCGGGCCAAGTCCGGGTACGGTGCGTCCCGCGTTCTGTACTCGGACCACTCCCTGGCCGAGCTGCAAAAAATGGCGGAGGAGGACGAGGAGGAGATTGTAGAGGTCGCCTCTAAGTCCTCCAACTTGAAGGGGACCCTTCAAAAGGCCCTAAAATGCAGGGCCGCGAGCATGCGCGGTATCGTCGCGGAGCTGGTCCAGCGCAGGACCACCGACGAGACGCAACAACTGCAGGCGAGGATAGATCGCCTGCAGTCGGAAGTCAGCCAGCTTCATCAGAAGCTGGCTGAAGCCACGGCCCCGCCTCAACAGGCCAACACGGGCCATACGGCAGAGGGCCCCGCCTCCAACCTTGAGGATATCATCCGCAAGGTGGTAATGGAGGAGAGGGCCTTCACAAGAGCCTGCTTGGCAGGAATTGAGGACCGGCTCTTGCCGGAGAAGCGCCTCCGACCGCCGCTTGCGGCGGATAAGAGGCGGTGTGGGCCGGGGCCGTCCTCGTCTCAGGCGGAAGATGCCCTTCTCCCTTCCACCACCCCGTCCAACGAGTGGACGGAAGTGGTCCGTAAGGGGAAGGGCAAAGCCAAAAGGACGGCGACGGTCCCTGTCGTCCCCGCCACCACCGCTCCCAGCCGGTCGCAGACGACCGGCAAGGGAAAGGGGAAGGGGAAAGGGAGGGGAAAGGGACAACTGGTCCCCCCAAAAACCGCGGCCGTCGTGGTGACGCTCACCGCGGAGGCTGCGGGGCGAGGGGAGACGTACGCGTCCATTTTGGTGCGGGCGCGTGCAAATGCCGATCCCACCCAACTTGGGATCGGCAGTGTGGCTTGCCGGCGGACCCAAGCCGGGGCTCGAATATTCGAGTTCCCGGGGGCAGAGGGGAGTGCCCATGCGGACCTCTTTGCAGCCAAGCTGCAGGAGGTCATCGCGGATTCGGCCAAGGTGGCCCGACCGGTCAAGTCGGCGGCCATAGAGGTGATGGGCCTCGACGACTCCGTCACCAAGGAGGAGGTGGTGGCGGCGGTCGCAGCGATGGGGGGCTGTGGCGTCGCGGCGGTCCAAGGCCGGGACATAAGGCCCGGCCGCGGCGGCATGGGCACCATTCGCCTCGAGTGCCCGGTCGCCTCTGCCAAAGCCGTCCTTGCCAAGGGACGGCTCAAAGTCGGGTTCAGCTCGGGTGCAGTCCGGGCACTGGAGGACCAGCCTCTGCGGTGTTTCCGGTGCTTCGGCATCGGACACACCCGGCCCCTGTGTCCGTCCGCGATAGACAGGACGGACATGTGCCTCCGCTGCGGCAAGGAAGGCCACAAAGCCGCTGCCTGCAAGGCCGCCACGCCGCACTGCGCGGTGTGTGCTGCTAGTGGCCGCCTGGCGGGCCACGTTATGAGGGGGAGGAACTGCAACCCTCCCCCTAGGCGAGGCAAAGCGCAGGCGCCGACCGGGCCTGCTGCTGCCGCTAGCACCGTCGTTCCTGCGGCGGTTGCGGAGGGGGGTGCGATGTCCGACTGATGGATAGGGTCGAACATCGCATCCTTCAGGCGAACACCAACCACTGCAGGGCAGCCCAGGATCTGCTGATGCAGACCATGGCTGAGTGGTTGGTGGACTTGGCGGTGGTCGCCGAGCCTTACTCGGTACCTGACCGTTGGCTGGGCGACCGGGACGGCTCGGTGGCGTTGGTGTCGCGGCCTTCCACAGACTCCCCTCCCCTCTCGCTCTTAGAGAGGGGACCGGGATACGTGGCCGCCGCGTGGGGGGACATGGCCCTGGTGGGGGTCTATTTCTCCCCAAACCGCCCTCTCTCGGACTTTGAGGATTTCCTCGAGGTCCTCACCGCAGTCGTAGGGAGGGCGGCGCCACGCCAGGTCGTGGTGTTGGGCGACCTGAACGCCAAGTCGGCGGCCTGGGGCAACCCGGCCGCCGGTTGCAACGTCCGGGGACGCGCCGTCGAGTTTTGGGCGGCCTCATGCGGTGTGTCCCTCCTCAACAGGGGGGCGGTCCACACGTGCGTGCGGCAACGGGGTGGGTCGGTGGTGGACGTCTCGTTTGCCACCCCCGCCCTAGCCGCCCGCGTCGTCAGCTGGCGGGTGGAGATGGTGGAGACCTTGTCGGACCACCGATACGTGCGGTTCGACATCTCCACCCAGGGGGGGGGGATGGCTCGCGCTGGGCAATCTCCCTTCCCACGGTGGGCACTCACCCGCCTGGACCGGAAGGCAGCCAAGGAGGCGGCCTTTCTCCAGGACTGGCTGTCGCCCCCTGTCGAGGTCCTGGACGTGGACGCCGCAGCGGTCCGGCTCAGGGGGTCCCTGACCGAGGTGTGCAACTCCAGCATGCCTCGGTCTCGCCGTCCGCCTCCCCGTCGTGCCGTCTATTGGTGGACGGAGGAGCTGGCGGGGCTCCGGGCCGCCTGCGTGGCGGCCAGAAGGGCCTACGCGCGGAGCCGACGGCGCAGCACCCAAAATCGAGTCCAGGCGGAGGAGGACCGCCTATACGCCTCTTACCGAGAGGCGACGACGGTCCTCAAATCCGCGATGGGTGCTGCGAAAGACTCGGCGAGGGCCGAGATGCTGGAGGAACTCGACAGGGATCCTTATGGGAGACCATACAAGGCGGCGCGGAACCAGCTGCGCCCCTGTGGTCCCCCACTGACGGAGACCCTCGAGCCAGCGTTGCTGGATGGGGTGGTCCGGTCCCTGTTTCCGCGCAGGACCGACTTCGCCCCACCAACGATGGATCCCCCGCAAGGGTCGGCTTCGCCGGAGGAGGAGGTCCCCCCGGTGACGGCGGCGGAGTTTTACGCTGGGGTTCTCAGCCTCCGCGCGAAGAAGACGGCCCCCGGACCGGACGGCGTCCCCGCACGGGTGGTGGCGATCGCCGCCTCCGAAATGGAGGACAGGTTTCGGGACCTCTTCAGCGCGTGCTTAACGGCTGGGAGGTTCCCGAAACTGTGGAAGGAGGGGCAGCTGTGCCTCCTCCGAAAGGAGGGACGCCCGGTGGACTCCCCCTCGGCATACCGGCCCATCGTTCTGCTCGATGAGGTCGGTAAATTGTTCGAGGGGATTGTCGCCTCCCGGCTTGATAGCCTTTTGCGGGGGGTAGGGCCGGACCTGTCGGACGCCCAATTCGGTTTCCGTCGAGGGCGTTCGACGATCGATGCGCTGGCCCTACTCAAGGGCCAGGTGAAGGAGGCGGTGGAGGCGGGGGGCGGAGTGCTGGCAGTGTCGTTCGACATTGCCAACGCCTTCAACTCCGTGCCCCACTCGACGATATTGGAGGCGCTCCGGTATCACGGAGTGCCCCAATACCTGCGAAACCTCCTGGCCAGCTACTTGGAGGACCGAGAGGTCCTCCTCGTGGACAAGACGGCCACGGTGAGGCGGTACGGCGCAGAGTCCGGTGTTCCGCAGGGGTCGGTGCTTGGACCGCCCCTTTGGAACATCGGGTTCGACTGGCTCCTGCGGGGAGCGCTCCTCCAAGGCACGAGTGTCATCTGCTACGCGGATGACACTCTCCTCACTGCCCGGGGGAGGAACTTTGCGGACGCGGCCTGTCTGGCCTCGGCCGGCGGATCCTTGGTCGCAGAGAGGATCCGCCGCCTAGGATTGAGGGTGGCGCTGCACAAGACCGAGGCCGTGTTCTTTCGTGGGCCTCGGCAGCGCTGCCCTCCCGACGCCCACATTGTCGTAGAGGGCGTCAGGATAGGGGTCCGGGCCCAGATGAAGTACCTGGGCCTGGTCCTGGACGACAGGTGGCGCTTCGGCCCGCACTTCAGCGGGCTGTCGACGCGCCTGTTGAAAACCGCCGACGCCCTCTCGTGGCTCCTCCCGAACCTGGGGGGGCCCAAGACGAAATGCCGGCGCCTGTATGCCGGCATTCTGCGGAGCATGGCCCTTTACGGGGCCCCAATCTGGGCGGACTCCCTCAACAGGAGGGAGAATGCGACCGCCATCCGCAGGCCCCAAAGGGCTATTGCACTGCGGGTGGCGAGGGCCTACCGCTCGGTAGGCTTCTCGGCGGCGTGCGCTCTGGCCGGCACCCCTCCTTGGGAGTTGGAGGCTTGGGTGCTCGCCAGAGTGTATGAGTGGACGGCGCGCCGGAAGGCGCTCGGGGAGCGCCCGATTGCCGAAGAGCGGGAGGCCGTGCGGCGGGAGGCGAAGGACGCCATCGTCCTCCACTGGACGGAGGACCTCGCCAACGCCGCCTTTGGCCGCCGTACGTTGGACGCGCTCGGTCCGGTCCTGCGGAGCTGGCTCGAGCGGTCCCACGGTTTCCTCTCGTTCCGTTTGGTGCAGGTGTTGTCCGGCCATGGCTGTTTCGGATCGCACCTGCACCGGATCGGGAGGGAGGAGACCCCGGCGTGCCACGACTGCGGCGCGGCGGAGGACACGGCGCAGCACACCCTCGAGGTGTGCCCGGCTTGGTCCGAGCTGCGCCGCGGTCTGATCGCTGTGATCGGACAGGATCTCTCGCTTCCTGGCGTGGTCAACGCCATGCTGGGGAGCGAGGAGGCCTGGGCAGCGGTCGCCTCCTTTTGCGAGGACGTAATCTCGCAGAAGGAGGAGGCGGAGCGCGCGCGGGAGGACGACCCTCTCGCTGCGCCGCTCCGCAGACGAAGAAGGGGTCGGAGAAGGCGAGGTCCTCTCCCTCCTCATGGTGGCGACGGGCGGGCGACAGGCGCGGGGGTGCCTTCGCCCGCATTGCACCCGTCACCACCTTCGTCGGTCATTCCCGGGCCCGTGTCCCTCCCCACGGGGGGGACGTGAGGGGCCCGCCTTGTCAGGGATTCGTCGGCGGTGGACTGGAAGTAAAGGCTGTGCCGGTTTCCCAGTCCCCCGCCACTCGGACGAAGCGGGAGTGCCGCTGGGTCGTTTTAGTGGGTATACCGGGTCACACCGGGGAGTCCCACATAGCCCCCCCATCCCCCGATGGGAGGGTATGCGTAATGCATTTTTTCCCAGCGTCAAAAAAAAAAAAAAAAAAAAAAAAAAAAAGGTTAGGTTAGGTTAGGAGGGAGAATGCGACCGCCATCCGCAGGCCCCAAAGGGCTATTGCACTGCGGGTGGCGAGGGCCTACCGCTCGGTAGGCTTCTCGGCGGCGTGCGCTCTGGCCGGCACCCCTCCTTGGGAGTTGGAGGCTTGGGTGCTCGCCAGAGTGTATGAGTGGACGGCGCGCCGGAAGGCGCTCGGGGAGCGCCCGATTGCCGAAGAGCGGGAGGCCGTGCGGCGGGAGGCGAAGGACGCCATCGTCCTCCACTGGACGGAGGACCTCGCCAACGCCGCCTTTGGCCGCCGTACGTTGGACGCGCTCGGTCCGGTCCTGCGGAGCTGGCTCGAGCGGTCCCACGGTTTCCTCTCGTTCCGTTTGGTGCAGGTGTTGTCCGGCCATGGCTGTTTCGGATCGCACCTGCACCGGATCGGGAGGGAGGAGACCCCGGCGTGCCACGACTGCGGCGCGGCGGAGGACACGGCGCAGCACACCCTCGAGGTGTGCCCGGCTTGGTCCGAGCTGCGCCGCGGTCTGATCGCTGTGATCGGACAGGATCTCTCGCTTCCTGGCGTGGTCAACGCCATGCTGGGGAGCGAGGAGGCCTGGGCAGCGGTCGCCTCCTTTTGCGAGGACGTAATCTCGCAGAAGGAGGAGGCGGAGCGCGCGCGGGAGGACGACCCTCTCGCTGCGCCGCTCCGCAGACGAAGAAGGGGTCGGAGAAGGCGAGGTCCTCTCCCTCCTCATGGTGGCGACGGGCGGGCGACAGGCGCGGGGGTGCCTTCGCCCGCATTGCACCCGTCACCACCTTCGTCGGTCATTCCCGGGCCCGTGTCCCTCCCCACGGGGGGGACGTGAGGGGCCTGCCTTGTCAGGGATTCGTCGGCGGTGGACTGGAAGTAAAGGCTGTGCCGGTTTCCCAGTCCCCCGCCACTCGGACGAAGCGGGAGTGCCGCTGGGTCGTTTTAGTGGGTATACCGGGTCACACCGGGGAGTCCCACATAGCCCCCCCATCCCCCGATGGGAGGGTATGCGTAATGCATTTTTTCCCAGCGTCAAAAAAAAAAAAAAAAAGGTTAGGTTGGGGGACCACCCCACAGTGCTTGCGTCCACGTCGCGTCCCCTGGAAACGACCCAGTTCTGACCACCGTAACGGAGTGGCAGACTGGGTTGGCCAAAGTGCACTGTGCTTTCGTAGCTATTTTATTTTATTGTCTTGTGTCTACGAATTTGTCGGAATGTCCAAACCCACGAGGGACGCCTGCGGGCGGTTTTTAAAACAAAAAGGCCCTTCTCAGGGCCAACCCAAAGGCCCTTCTCAGGGCCACCTTAAAGGCCCTTCTCAGGGCCAACCCAAAGGCCCTTCTCAGGGCCAACCAAAAGGCCCTTCTCAGGGCCACTCCGACGCTCAGGCGTCAGAGGCTAGCCGCGCGCCATCTGCGGCTAGCTTGTTCGGAGGCGCGGACGAGTCGTCCGACAACGACTCACTTATTTGTGTGTCGGATGCGGATGATTGTCGGTCGCGGAAGCGGGTCCACATGAGCGGTGGGTCCGGGGGCTCCTCGGCCTCGGGGTCGACGGGGTTGTCGAAGGCGAAAAAGCCGACGGCGGCCGCGGACACCCATGTCGTTGGGCTCGCGGACGCAGAACGCCGGTTGGACCTGGCTCGGCGGGCGCAGCTCCAGCAAGAGCTGGAGGAGCGGGTGGCTTCCAGGGAGAAGCGGGCGCACGCTGCCCGGGCCAAGTCCGGGTACGGTGCGTCCCGCGTTCTGTACTCGGACCACTCCCTGGCCGAGCTGCAAAAAATGGCGGAGGAGGACGAGGAGGAGATTGTAGAGGTCGCCTCTAAGTCCTCCAACATGAAGGGGACCCTTCAAAAGGCCCTAAAATGCAGGGCCGCGAGCATGCGCGGTATCGTCGCGGAGCTGGTCCAGCGCAGGACCACCGACGAGACGCAACAACTGCAGGCGAGGATAGATCGCCTGCAGTCGGAGGTCAGCCAGCTTCATCAGAAGCTGGCTGAAGCCACGGCCCCGCCTCAACAGGCCAACACGGGCCATGCGGCAGAGGGCCCCGCCTCCAACCTTGAGGATATCATCCGCAAGGTGGTAATGGAGGAGAGGGCCTTCACAAGAGCCTGCTTGGCAGGAATTGAGGACCGGCTCTTGCCAGAGAAGCGCCTCCGACCGCCGCTTGCGGCGGATAAGAGGCGGTGTGGGCCGGGGCCGTCCTCGTCTCAGGCGGAGGATGCCCTTCTCCCTTCCACCACCCCGTCCAACGAGTGGACGGAAGTGGTCCGTGAGGGGAAGGGCAAAGCCAAAAGGACGGCGACGGTCCCTGTCGTCCCCGCCACCACCGCTCCCAGCCGGTCGCAGACGACCGGCAAGGGAAAGGGGAAGGGGAAAGGGAGGGGAAAGGGACAACTGGTCCCCCCAAAAACCGCGGCCGTCGTGGTGACGCTCACCGCGGAGGCTGCGGGGCGAGGGGAGACGTACGCGTCCATTTTGGTGCGGGCGCGTGCAAATGCCGATCCCACCCAACTTGGGATCGGCAGTGTGGCTTGCCGGCGGACCCAAGCCGGGGCTCGAATATTCGAGTTCCCGGGGGCAGAGGGGAGTGCCCATGCGGACCTCTTTGCAGCCAAGCTGCAGGAGGTCATCGCGGATTCGGCCAAGGTGGCCCGACCGGTCAAGTCGGCGGCCATAGAGGTGATGGGCCTCGACGACTCCGTCACCAAGGAGGAGGTGGTGGCGGCGGTCGCAGCGATGGGGGGCTGTGGCGTCGCGGCAGTCCAAGGCCGGGACATAAGGCCCGGCCGCGGCGGCATGGGCACCATTCGCCTCGAGTGCCCGGTCGCCTCTGCCAAAGCCGTCCTTGCCAAGGGACGGCTCATGGTCGGGTTCAGCTCGGGTGCAGTCCGGGCACTCGAGGACCAGCCTCTGCGGTGTTTCCGGTGCTTCGGCATCGGACACACCCGGCCCCTGTGTCCGTCCGCGATAGACAGGACGGACATGTGCCTCCGCTGCGGCAAGGAAGGCCACAAAGCCGCTGCCTGCAAGGCCGCCACGCCGCACTGCGCGGTGTGTGCTGCTAGTGGCCGCCTGGCGGGCCACGTTATGAGAGGGAGGAACTGCAATCCTCCCCCTAGGCGAGGCAAAGCGCAGGCGCCGACCGGGCCTGCTGCTGCCGCTAGCACCGTCGTTCCTGCGGCGGCTGCGGAGGAGGGTGCAATGTCCGACTGATGGATAGGGTCGAACATCGCATCCTTCAGGCGAACACCAACCACTGCAGGGCGGCCCAGGATCTGCTGATGCAGACCATGGCTGAGTGGTTGGTGGACTTGGCGGTGGTCGCCGAGCCTTACTCGGTCCCCGACCGTTGGCTGGGCGACCGGGACGGCTCGGTGGCGTTGGTGTCGCGGCCTTCCACAGACTCCCCTCCCCTCTCGCTCTTAGAGAGGGGACCGGGATACGTGGCCGCCGCGTGGGGGGACATGGCCCTGGTGGGGGTCTATTTCTCCCCAAACCGCCCTCTCTCGGACTTTGAGGACTTCCTCGAGGTCCTCACCGCAGTCGTAGGGAGGGCGGCGCCACGCCAGGTCGTGGTGTTGGGCGACCTGAACGCCAAGTCGGTGGCCTGGGGCAACCCGGCCGCCGGTTGCAACGTCCGGGGACGCGCCGTCGAGTTTTGGGCGGCCTCATGCGGTGTGTCCCTCCTCAACAGGGGGGCGGTCCACACGTGTGTGCGGCAACGGGGTGGGTCGGTGGTCGACGTCTCGTTTGCCACCCCCGCCCTAGCCGCCCGCGTCGTCAGCTGGCGGGTGGAGATGGTGGAGACCTTGTCGGACCACCGATACGTGCGGTTCGACATCTCCACCCAGGGGGGGGGGATGGCTCGCGCTGGGCAATCTCCCTTTCCACGGTGGGCACTCACCCGCCTGGACCGGGAGGCAGCCAAGGAGGCGGCCTTTCTCCAGGACTGGCTGTCGCCCCCTGTCGAGGTCCTGGACGTGGACGCCGCAGCGGTCCGGCTCAGGGGGTCCCTGACAGAGGTGTGCAACTCCAGCATGCCTCGGTCTCGCCGTCCGCCTCCCCGTCGTGCCGTCTATTGGTGGACGGAGGAGCTGGCGGGGCTCCGGGCCGCCTGCGTGGCGGCCAGAAGGGCCTACGCGCGGAGCCGACGGCGCAGCACCCAAAATCGAGTCCAGGCGGAAGAGGACCGCCTATACGCCTCTTACCGAGAGGCGACGACGGTCCTCAAATCCGCGATGGGTGCTGCGAAAGACTCGGCGAGGGCCGAGATGCTGGAGGAACTCGACAGGGATCCTTATGGGAGACCATACAAGGCGGCGCGGAACCAGCTGCGCCCCTGTGGTCCCCCACTGACGGAGACCCTCGAGCCAGCGTTGCTGGATGGGGTGGTCCGGTCCCTGTTTCCGCGCAGGACCGACTTCACCCCACCAACGATGGATCCCCCGCAAGGGTCGGCTTCGCCGGAGGAGGAGGTCCCCCCGGTGACGGCGGCGGAGTTCTACGCTGGGGTTCTCAGCCTCCGCGCGAAGAAGACGGCCCCCGGACCGGACGGCGTCCCCGCACGGGTGGTGGCGATCGCCGCCTCCGAAATGGAGGACAGGTTTCGGGACCTCTTCAGCGCGTGCTTAACGGCTGGGAGGTTCCCGAAACTGTGGAAGGAGGGG
This sequence comes from Noctua janthe, assembly GCA_910589295.1. Lineage (NCBI taxonomy): Eukaryota > Metazoa > Arthropoda > Insecta > Lepidoptera > Noctuidae > Noctua > Noctua janthe. Next base: position 22,558 of record OU342556.1, on the reverse strand, counting down.
CAGCTATGCCTCCTCCGAAAGGAGGGACGCCCGGTGGACTCCCCCTCGGCATACCGGCCCATCGTTCTGCTCGATGAGGTCGGTAAATTGTTCGAGGGGATCGTCGCCTCCCGGCTTGATAACCTTTTGCGGGGGGTAGGGCCGGACCTGTCGGACGCCCAATTCGGTTTCCGTCGAGGGCGTTCGACGATCGATGCGCTGGCCCTACTCAAGGGCCAGGTGAAGGAGGCGGTGGAGGCGGGGGGCGGAGTGCTGGCAGTGTCGTTCGACATTGCCAACGCCTTCAACTCCGTGCCCCACTCGACGATATTGGAGGCGCTCCGGTATCACGGAGTGCCCCAATACCTGCGAAACCTCCTGGCCAGCTACTTGGAGGACCGAGAGGTCCTCCTCGTGGACAAGACGGCCACGGTGAGGCGGTACGGCGCAGAGTCCGGTGTTCCGCAGGGGTCGGTGCTTGGGCCGCCCCTTTGGAACATCGGGTTCGACTGGCTCCTGCGGGGAGCCCTCCTCCAGGGCACGAGTGTCATCTGCTACGCGGATGACACTCTCCTCACTGCCCGGGGGAGGAATTTCGCAGACGCGGCCTGTCTGGCCTCGGCTGGCGGATCCTTGGTCGCAGAGAGGATCCGCCGCCTAGGATTGAGGGTGGCGCTGCACAAGACCGAGGCCGTGTTCTTTCGTGGGCCTCGGCAGCGCTGCCCTCCCGACGCCCACATTGTCGTAGAGGGCGTCAGGATAGGGGTCCGGGCCCAGATGAAGTACCTGGGCCTGGTCCTGGACGACAGGTGGCGCTTCGGCCCGCACTTCAGCGGGCTGTCGACGCGCCTGTTGAAGACCGCCGACGCCCTCTCGTGGCTCCTCCCGAACCTGGGGGGGCCCAAGGCGAAATGCCGGCGCCTGTATGCCGGCATTTTGCGGAGCATGGCCCTTTACGGGGCTCCAATCTGGGCGGACTCCCTCAACAGGAGGGAGAATGCGACCGCCATCCGCAGGCCCCAAAGGGCTATTGCACTGCGGGTGGCGAGGGCCTACCGCTCGGTAGGCTTCTCGGCGGCGTGCGCTCTGGCCGGCACCCCTCCTTGGGAGTTGGAGGCTTGGGTGCTTGCCAGAGTGTATGAGTGGACGGCGCGCCGGAAGGCGCTCGGGGAGCGCCCGATTGCCGAAGAGCGGGAGGCCGTGCGGCGGGAGGCGAAGGACGCCATCGTCCTCCACTGGGCGGAGGACCTCGCCAACGCCGCCTTTGGCCGCCGTACGTTGGACGCGCTCGGTCCGGTCCTGCGGAGCTGGCTCGAGCGGTCCCACGGTTTCCTCTCGTTCCGTTTGGTGCAGGTGTTGTCCGGCCATGGCTGTTTCGGATCGCACCTGCACCGGATCGGGAGGGAGGAGACCCCGGCGTGCCACGACTGCGGCGCGGCGGAGGACACGGCGCAGCACACCCTCGAGGTGTGCCCGGCTTGGTCCGAGCTGCGCCGCGGTCTGATCGCTGTGATCGGACAGGATCTCTCGCTTCCTGGCGTGGTCAACGCCATGCTGGGGAGCGAGGAGGCCTGGGCAGCGGTCGCCTCCTTTTGCGAGGACGTAATCTCGCAAAAGGAGGAGGCGGAGCGCGCGCGGGAGGACGACCCTCTCGCTGCGCCGCTCCGCAGACGAAGATGGGGTCGGAGAAGGCGAGGTCCTCTCCCTCCTCACGGTGGCGACGGGCGGGCGACAGGCGCGGGGGTGCCTTCGCCCGCATTGCACCCGTCACCACCTTCGTCGGTCATTCCCGGGCCCGTGTCCCTCCCCACGGGAGGGACGTGAGGGGCCCGCCTTGTTAGGAATTCGTCGGCGGTGGACTGGAAGTAAAGGCTGTGCCGGTTTCCCAGTCCCCCGCCACTCGGACGAAGCGGGAGTGCCGCTGGGTCGTTTTAGTGGGTATACCGGGTCACACCGGGGAGTCCCACATAGCCCCCCCATCCCCCGATGGGAGGGTATGCGTAATGCATTTTTTCCCAGCGTCAAAAAAAAAAAAAAAAAAAAAAAAGGTTAGGTTAGGTTAGGTTAGGTTTCCACAGACTCCCCTCCCCTCTCGCTCTTAGAAAGGGGACCGGGATACGTGGCCGCCGCGTGGGGGGACATGGCCCTGGTGGGGGTCTATTTCTCCCCAAACCGCCCTCTCTCGGACTTTGAGGATTTCCTCGAGGTCCTCACCGCAGTCGTAGGGAGGGCGGCGCCACGCCAGGTCGTGGTGTTGGGCGACCTGAACGCCAAGTCGGCGGCCTGGGGCAACCCGGCCGCCGGTTGCAACGTCCGGGGACGCGCCGTCGAGTTTTGGGCGGCCTCATGCGGTGTGTCCCTCCTCAACAGGGGGGCGGTCCACACGTGCGTGCGGCAACGGGGTGGGTCGGTGGTGGACGTCTCGTTTGCCACCCCCGCCCTAGCCGCCCGCGTCGTCAGCTGGCGGGTGGAGATGGTGGAGACCTTGTCGGACCACCGATACGTGCGGTTCGACATCTCCACCCAGGGGGGGGGGATGGCTCGCGCTGGGCAATCTCCCTTCCCACGGTGGGCACTCACCCGCCTGGACCGGGAGGCAGCCAAGGAGGCGGCCTTTCTCCAGGACTGGCTGTCGCCCCCTGTCGAGGTCCTGGACGTGGACGCCGCAGCGGTCCGGCTCAGGGGGTCCCTGACCGAGGTGTGCAACTCCAGCATGCCTCGGTCTCGCCGTCCGCCTCCCCGTCGTGCCGTCTATTGGTGGACGGAGGAGCTGGCGGGGCTCCGGGCCGCCTGCGTGGCGGCCAGAAGGGCCTACGCGCGGAGCCGACGGCGCAGCACCCAAAATCGAGTCCAGGCGGAGGAGGACCGCCTATACGCCTCTTACCGAGAGGCGACGACGGTCCTCAAATCCGCGATGGGTGCTGCGAAAGACTCGGCGAGGGCCGAGATGCTGGAGGAACTCGACAGGGATCCTTATGGGAGACCATACAAGGCGGCGCGGAACCAGCTGCGCCCCTGTGGTCCCCCACTGACGGAGACCCTCGAGCCAGCGTTGCTGGATGGGGTGGTCCGGTCCCTGTTTCCGCGCAGGACCGACTTCGCCCCACCAACGATGGATCCCCCGCAAGGGTCGGCTTCGCCGGAGGAGGAGGTCCCCCCGGTGACGGCGGCGGAGTTCTACGCTGGGGTTCTCAGCCTCCGCGCGAAGAAGACGGCCCCCGGACCGGACGGCGTCCCCGCACGGGTGGTGGCGATCGCCGCTTCCGAAATGGAGGACAGGTTTCGGGACCTCTTCAGCGCGTGCTTAACGGCTGGGAGGTTCCCGAAACTGTGGAAGGAGGGGCAGCTATGCCTCCTCCGAAAGGAGGGACGCCCGGTGGACTCCCCCTCGGCATACCGGCCCATCGTTCTGCTCGATGAGGTCGGCAAATTGTTCGAGGGGATTGTCGCCTCCCGGCTTGATAGCCTTTTGCGGGGGGTAGGGCCGGACCTGTCGGACGCCCAATTCGGTTTCCGTCGAGGGCGTTCGACGATCGATGCGCTGGCCCTACTCAAGGGCCAGGTGAAGGAGGCGGTGGAGGCGGGGGGCGGAGTGCTGGCAGTGTCGTTCGACATTGCCAACGCCTTCAACTCCGTGCCCCACTCGACGATATTGGAGGCGCTCCGGTATCACGGAGTGCCCCAATACCTGCGAAACCTCCTGGCCAGCTACTTGGAGGACCGAGAGGTCCTCCTCATGGACAAGACGGCCACGGTGAGGCGGTACGGCGCAGAGTCCGGTGTTCCGCAGGGGTCGGTGCTTGGACCGCCCCTTTGGAACATCGGGTTCGACTGGCTCCTGCGGGGGGCCCTCCTCCAGGGCACGAGTGTCATCTGCTACGCGGATGACACTCTCCTTACTGCCCGGGGGAGGAATTTTGCGGACGCGGCCTGTCTGGCCTCGGCTGGCGGATCCTTGGTCGCAGAGAGGATCCGCCGCCTAGGATTGAGGGTGGCGCTGCACAAGACCGAGGCCGTGTTCTTTCGTGGGCCTCGGCAGCGCTGCCCTCCCGACGCCCACATTGTCGTAGAGGGCGTCAGGATAGGGGTCCGGGCCCAGATGAAGTACCTGGGCCTGGTCCTGGACGACAGGTGGCGCTTCGGCCCGCACTTCAGCGGGCTGTCGACGCGCCTGTTGAAAACCGCCGACGCCCTCTCGTGGCTCCTCCCGAACCTGGGGGGGCCCAAGGCGAAATGCCGGCGCCTGTATGCCGGCATTCTGCGGAGCATGGCCCTTTACGGGGCCCCAATCTGGGCGGACTCCCTCAACAGGAGGGAGAATGCGACCGCCATCCGCAGGCCCCAAAGGGCTATTGCACTGCGGGTGGCGAGGGCCTACCGCTCGGTAGGCTTCTCGGCGGCGTGCGCTCTGGCCGGCACCCCTCCTTGGGAGTTGGAGGCTTGGGTGCTCGCCAGAGTGTATGAGTGGACGGCGCGCCGGAAGGCGCTCGGGGAGCGCCCGATTGCCGAAGAGCGGGAGGCCGTGCGGCGGGAGGCGAAGGACGCCATCGTCCTCCACTGGACGGAGGACCTCGCCAACGCCGCCTTTGGCCGCCGTACGTTGGACGCGCTCGGTCCGGTCCTGCGGAGCTGGCTCGAGCGGTCCCACGGTTTCCTCTCGTTCCGTTTGGTGCAGGTGTTGTCCGGCCATGGCTGTTTCGGATCGCACCTGCACCGGATCGGGAGGGAGGAGACCCCGGCGTGCCACGACTGCGGCGCGGCGGAGGACACGGCGCAGCACACCCTCGAGGTGTGCCCGGCTTGGTCCGAGCTGCGCCGCGGTCTGATCGCTGTGATCGGACAGGATCTCTCGCTTCCTGGCGTGGTCAACGCCATGCTGGGGAGCGAGGAGGCCTGGGCAGCGGTCGCCTCCTTTTGCGAGGACGTAATCTCGCAGAAGGAGGAGGCGGAGCGCGCGCGGGAGGACGACCCTCTCGCTGCGCCGCTCCGCAGACGAAGAAGGGGTCGGAGAAGGCGAGGTCCTCTCCCTCCTCATGGTGGCGACGGGCGGGCGACAGGCGCGGGGGTGCCTTCGCCCGCATTGCACCCGTCACCACCTTCGTCGGTCATTCCCGGGCCCGTGTCCCTCCCCACGGGGGGGACGTGAGGGGCCCGCCTTGTCAGGGATTCGTCGGCGGTGGACTGGAAGTAAAGGCTGTGCCGGTTTCCCAGTCCCCCGCCACTCGGACGAAGCGGGAGTGCCGCTGGGTCGTTTTAGTGGGTATACCGGGTCACACCGGGGAGTCCCACATAGCCCCCCCATCCCCCGATGGGAGGGTATGCGTAATGCATTTTTTCCCAGCGTCAAAAAAAAAAAAAAAAAAAAAAAAAAAAAAAAAAAAAAAAAAAAGGTTAGGTTAGGTTAGGTTGGGGGACCACCCCACAGTGCTTGCGTCCACGTCGCGTCCCCTGGAAACGACCCAGTTCTGACCACCGTAACGGAGTGGCAGACTGGGTTGGCCAAAGTGCACTGTGCTCTCGTAGCTTATTTTATCTTATTATTGTCTTGTGAAGTACGAATCGTTTGGAATGCTTAAACCCACGAGGGACGCCTGCGGGCGGTTTTTAAAACAAAAAGGCCCTTCTCAGGGCCAACCCAAAGGCCCTTCTCAGGGCCAACCCAAAGGCCCTTCTCAGGGCCAACCAAAAGGCCCTTCTCAGGGCCAACCAAAAGGCCCTTCTCAGGGCCACTCCGACGCTCAGGCGTCAGAGGCTAGCCGCGCGCCATCTGCGGCTAGCTTGTTCGGAGGGGCGGACGAGTCGTCCGACAACGACTCACTCGTTTGTGTGTCGGATTCGGACGATTGTCGGTCGCGGAAGCGGGTCCACCTGAGCGGTGGGTCCGGGGGCTCCTCGGCCTCGGGGTCGACGGGGTTGTCGAAGGCGAAAAAGCCGACGGCGGCCGCGGACACCCATGTCGTTGGGCTCGCGGACGCCCAACGCCGGTTGGACCTGGCTCGGCGGGCGCAGCTCCAGCAAGAGCTGGAGGAGCGGGTGGCTTCCAGGGAGAAGCGGGCGCACGCTGCCCGGGCCAAGTCCGGGTACGGTGCGTCCCGCGTTCTGTACTCGGACCACTCCCTGGCCGAGCTGCAAAAAATGGCGGAGGAGGACGAGGAGGAGATTGTAGAGGTCGCCTCTAAGTCCTCCAACATGAAGGGGACCCTTCAAAAGGCCCTAAAATGCAGGGCCGCGAGCATGCGCGGTATCGTCGCGGAGCTGGTCCAGCGCAGGACCACCGACGAGACGCAACAACTGCAGGCGAGGATAGATCGCCTGCAGTCGGAGGTCAGCCAGCTTCATCAGAAGCTGGCTGAAGCCACGGCCCCGCCTCAACAGGCCAACACGGGCCATGCGGCAGAGGGCCCCGCCTCCAACCTTGAGGATATCATCCGCAAGGTGGTAATGGAGGAGAGGGCCTTCACAAGAGCCTGCTTGGCAGGAATTGAGGACCGGCTCTTGCCGGAGAAGCGCCTCCGACCGCCGCTTGCGGCGGATAAGAGGCGGTGTGGGCCGGGGCCGTCCTCGTCTCAGGCGGAAGATGCCCTTCTCCCTTCCACCACCCCGTCCAACGAGTGGACGGAAGTGGTCCGTAAGGGGAAGGGCAAAGCCAAAAGGACGGCGACGGTCCCTGTCGTCCCCGCCACCACCGCTCCCAGCCGGTCGCAGACGACCGGCAAGGGAAAGGGGAAGGGGAAAGGGAGGGGAAAGGGGCAACTGGTCCCCCCAAAAACCGCGGCCGTCGTGGTGACGCTCACCGCGGAGGCTGCGGGGCGAGGGGAGACGTACGCGTCCATTTTGGTGCGGGCGCGTGCAAATGCCGATCCCACCCAACTTGGGATCGGCAGTGTGGCTTGCCGGCGGACCCAAGCCGGGGCTCGAATATTCGAGTTCCCGGGGGCAGAGGGGAGTGCCCATGCGGACCTCTTTGCAGCCAAGCTGCAGGAGGTCATCGCGGATTCGGCCAAGGTGGCCCGACCGGTCAAGTCGGCGGCCATAGAGGTGATGGGCCTCGACGACTCCGTCACCAAGGAGGAGGTGGTGGCGGCGGTCGCAGCGATGGGGGGCTGTGGCGTCGCGGCGGTCCAAGGCCGGGACATAAGGCCCGGCCGCGGCGGCATGGGCACCATTCGCCTCGAGTGCCCGGTCGCCTCTGCCAAAGCCGTCCTTGCCAAGGGACGGCTCAAAGTCGGGTTCAGCTCGGGTGCAGTCCGGGCACTCGAGGACCAGCCTCTGCGGTGTTTCCGGTGCTTCGGCATCGGACACACCCGGCCCCTGTGTCCGTCCGCGATAGACAGGACGGACATGTGCCTCCGCTGCGGCAAGGAAGGCCACAAAGCCGCTGCCTGCAAGGCCGCCACGCCGCACTGCGCGGTGTGTGCTGCTAGTGGCCGCCTGGCGGGCCACGTTATGAGGGGGAGGAACTGCAACCCTCCCCCTAGGCGAGGCAAAGCGCAGGCGCCGACCGGGCCTGCTGCTGCCGCTAGCACCGTCGTTCCTGCGGCGGTTGCGGAGGGGGGTGCGATGTCCGACTGATGGATAGGGTCGAACATCGCATCCTTCAGGCGAACACCAACCACTGCAGGGCAGCCCAGGATCTGCTGATGCAGACCATGGCTGAGTGGTTGGTGGACTTGGCGGTGGTCGCCGAGCCTTACTCGGTACCTGACCGTTGGCTGGGCGACCGGGACGGCTCGGTGGCGTTGGTGTCGCGGCCTTCCACAGACTCCCCTCCCCTCTCGCTCTTAGAGAGGGGACCGGGATACGTGGCCGCCGCGTGGGGGGACATGGCCCTGGTGGGGGTCTATTTCTCCCCAAACCGCCCTCTCTCGGACTTTGAGGATTTCCTCGAGGTCCTCACCGCAGTCGTAGGGAGGGCGGCGCCACGCCAGGTCGTGGTGTTGGGCGACCTGAACGCCAAGTCGGCGGCCTGGGGCAACCCGGCCGCCGGTTGCAACGTCCGGGGACGCGCCGTCGAGTTTTGGGCGGCCTCATGCGGTGTGTCCCTCCTCAACAGGGGGGCGGTCCACACGTGCGTGCGGCAACGGGGTGGGTCGGTGGTGGACGTCTCGTTTGCCACCCCCGCCCTAGCCGCCCGCGTCGTCAGCTGGCGGGTGGAGATGGTGGAGACCTTGTCGGACCACCGATACGTGCGGTTCGACATCTCCACCCAGGGGGGGGGGATGGCTCGCGCTGGGCAATCTCCCTTCCCACGGTGGGCACTCACCCGCCTGGACCGGGAGGCAGCCAAGGAGGCGGCCTTTCTCCAGGACTGGCTGTCGCCCCCTGTCGAGGTCCTGGACGTGGACGCCGCAGCGGTCCGGCTCAGGGGGTCCCTGACCGAGGTGTGCAACTCCAGCATGCCTCGGTCTCGCCGTCCGCCTCCCCGTCGTGCCGTCTATTGGTGGACGGAGGAGCTGGCGGGGCTCCGGGCCGCCTGCGTGGCGGCCAGAAGGGCCTACGCGCGGAGCCGACGGCGCAGCACCCAAAATCGAGTCCAGGCGGAGGAGGACCGCCTATACGCCTCTTACCGAGAGGCGACGACGGTCCTCAAATCCGCGATGGGTGCTGCGAAAGACTCGGCGAGGGCCGAGATGCTGGAGGAACTCGACAGGGATCCTTATGGGAGACCATACAAGGCGGCGCGGAACCAGCTGCGCCCCTGTGGTCCCCCACTGACGGAGACCCTCGAGCCAGCGTTGCTGGATGGGGTGGTCCGGTCCCTGTTTCCGCGCAGGACCGACTTCGCCCCACCAACGATGGATCCCCCGCAAGGGTCGGCTTCGCCGGAGGAGGAGGTCCCCCCGGTGACGGCGGCGGAGTTTTACGCTGGGGTTCTCAGCCTCCGCGCGAAGAAGACGGCCCCCGGACCGGACGGCGTCCCCGCACGGGTGGTGGCGATCGCCGCCTCCGAAATGGAGGACAGGTTTCGGGACCTCTTCAGCGCGTGCTTAACGGCTGGGAGGTTCCCGAAACTGTGGAAGGAGGGGCAGCTGTGCCTCCTCCGAAAGGAGGGACGCCCGGTGGACTCCCCCTCGGCATACCGGCCCATCGTTCTGCTCGATGAGGTCGGTAAATTGTTCGAGGGGATTGTCGCCTCCCGGCTTGATAGCCTTTTGCGGGGGGTAGGGCCGGACCTGTCGGACGCCCAATTCGGTTTCCGTCGAGGGCGTTCGACGATCGATGCGCTGGCCCTACTCAAGGGCCAGGTGAAGGAGGCGGTGGAGGCGGGGGGCGGAGTGCTGGCAGTGTCGTTCGACATTGCCAACGCCTTCAACTCCGTGCCCCACTCGACGATATTGGAGGCGCTCCGGTATCACGGAGTGCCCCAATACCTGCGAAACCTCCTGGCCAGCTACTTGGAGGACCGAGAGGTCCTCCTCGTGGACAAGACGGCCACGGTGAGGCGGTACGGCGCAGAGTCCGGTGTTCCGCAGGGGTCGGTGCTTGGACCGCCCCTTTGGAACATCGGGTTCGACTGGCTCCTGCGGGGGGCCCTCCTCCAGGGCACGAGTGTCATCTGCTACGCGGATGACACTCTCCTTACTGCCCGGGGGAGGAATTTTGCGGACGCGGCCTGTCTGGCCTCGGCTGGCGGATCCTTGGTCGCAGAGAGGATCCGCCGCCTAGGGTTGAGGGTGGCGCTGCACAAGACCGAGGCCGTGTTCTTTCGTGGGCCTCGGCAGCGCTGCCCTCCCGACGCCCACATTGTCGTAGAGGGCGTCAGGATAGGGGTCCGGGCCCAGATGAAGTACCTGGGCCTGGTCCTGGACGACAGGTGGCGCTTCGGCCCGCACTTCAGCGGGCTGTCGACGCGCCTGTTGAAAACCGCCGACGCCCTCTCGTGGCTCCTCCCGAACCTGGGGGGGCCCAAGGCGAAATGCCGGCGCCTGTATGCCGGCATTCTGCGGAGCATGGCCCTTTACGGGGCCCCAATCTGGGCGGACTCCCTCAACAGGAGGGAGAATGCGACCGCCATCCGCAGGCCCCAAAGGGCTATTGCACTGCGGGTGGCGAGGGCCTACCGCTCGGTAGGCTTCTCGGCGGCGTGCGCTCTGGCCGGCACCCCTCCTTGGGAGTTGGAGGCTTGGGTGCTCGCCAGAGCGTATGAGTGGACGGCGCGCCGGAAGGCGCTCGGGGAGCGCCCGATTGCCGAAGAGCGGGAGGCCGTGCGGCGGGAGGCGAAGGACGCCATCGTCCTCCACTGGACGGAGGACCTCGCCAACGCCGCCTTTGGCCGCCGTACGTTGGACGCGCTCGGTCCGGTCCTGCGGAGCTGGCTCGAGCGGTCCCACGGTTTCCTCTCGTTCCGTTTGGTGCAGGTGTTGTCCGGCCATGGCTGTTTCGGATCGCACCTGCACCGGATCGGGAGGGAGGAGACCCCGGCGTGCCACGACTGCGGCGTGGCGGAGGACACGGCGCAGCACACCCTCGAGGTGTGCCCGGCTTGGTCCGAGCTGCGCCGCGGTCTGATCGCTGTGATCGGACAGGATCTCTCGCTTCCTGGCGTGGTCAACGCCATGCTGGGGAGCGAGGAGGCCTGGGCAGCGGTCGCCTCCTTTTGCGAGGACGTAATCTCGCAGAAGGAGGAGGCGGAGCGCGCGCGGGAGGACGACCCTCTCGCTGCGCCGCTCCGCAGACGAAGAAGGGGTCGGAGAAGGCGAGGTCCTCTCCCTCCTCATGGTGGCGACGGGCGGGCGACAGGCGCGGGGGTGCCTTCGCCCGCATTGCACCCGTCACCACCTTCGTCGGTCATTCCCGGGCCCGTGTCCCTCCCCACGGGGGGGACGTGAGGGGCCCGCCTTGTCAGGGATTCGTCGGCGGTGGACTGGAAGTAAAGGCTGTGCCGGTTTCCCAGTCCCCCGCCACTCGGACGAAGCGGGAGTGCCGCTGGGTCGTTTTAGTGGGTATACCGGGTCACACCGGGGAGTCCCACATAGCCCCCCCATCCCCCGATGGGAGGGTATGCGTAATGCATTTTTTCCCAGCGTCAAAAAAAAAAAAAAAAAAAAAAAAAAAAGGTTAGGTTAGGTTAGGTTAGGTTAGGTTAGGTTAGGTTAGGTTAGGTTAGGTTAGGTTAGGTTAGGTTAGGTTAGGTTAGGTTAGGTTAGGTTAGGTTAGGTTAGGTTAGGTTAGGTTAGGTTAGGTTAGGTTAGGTTAGGTTAGGTTAGGTTAGGTTAGGTTAGGTTAGGTTAGGTTAGGTTAGGTTAGGTTAGGTTAGGTTAGGTTAGGTTAGGTTAGGTTAGGTTAGGTTAGGTTAGGTTAGGTTAGGTTAGGTTAGGTTAGGTTAGGTTAGGTTAGGTTAGGTTAGGTTAGGTTAGGTTAGGTTAGGTTAGGTTAGGTTAGGTTAGGTTAGGTTAGGTTAGGTTAGGTTAGGTTAGGTTAGGTTAGGTTAGGTTAGGTTAGGTTAGGTTAGGTTAGGTTAGGTTAGGTTAGGTTAGGTTAGGTTAGGTTAGGTTAGGTTAGGTTAGGTTAGGTTAGGTTAGGTTAGGTTAGGTTAGGTTAGGTTAGGTTAGGTTAGGTTAGGTTAGGTTAGGTTAGGTTAGGTTAGGTTAGGTTAGGTTAGGTTAGGTTAGGTTAGGTTAGGTTAGGTTAGGTTAGGTTAGGTTAGGTTAGGTTAGGTTAGGTTAGGTTAGGTTAGGTTAGGTTAGGTTAGGTTAGGTTAGGTTAGGTTAGGTTAGGTTAGGTTAGGTTAGGTTAGGTTAGGTTAGGTTAGGTTAGGTTAGGTTAGGTTAGGTTAGGTTAGGTTAGGTTAGGTTAGGTTAGGTTAGGTTAGGTTAGGTTAGGTTAGGTTAGGTTAGGTTAGGTTAGGTTAGGTTAGGTTAGGTTAGGTTAGGTTAGGTTAGGTTAGGTTAGGTTAGGTTAGGTTAGGTTAGGTTAGGTTAGGTTAGGTTAGGTTAGGTTAGGTTAGGTTAGGTTAGGTTAGGTTAGGTTAGGTTAGGTTAGGTTAGGTTAGGTTAGGTTAGGTTAGGTTAGGTTAGGTTAGGTTAGGTTAGGTTAGGTTAGGTTAGGTTAGGTTAGGTTAGGTTAGGTTAGGTTAGGTTAGGTTAGGTTAGGTTAGGTTAGGTTAGGTTAGGTTAGGTTAGGTTAGGTTAGGTTAGGTTAGGTTAGGTTAGGTTAGGTTAGGTTAGGTTAGGTTAGGTTAGGTTAGGTTAGGTTAGGTTAGGTTAGGTTAGGTTAGGTTAGGTTAGGTTAGGTTAGGTTAGGTTAGGTTAGGTTAGGTTAGGTTAGGTTAGGTTAGGTTAGGTTAGGTTAGGTTAGGTTAGGTTAGGTTAGGTTAGGTTAGGTTAGGTTAGGTTAGGATAGGTTAGGTTAGGTTAGGTTAGGTTAGGTTAGGTTAGGTTAGGTTAGGTTAGGTTAGGTTAGGTTAGGTTAGGTTAGGTTAGGTTAGGTTAGGTTAGGTTAGGTTAGGTTAGGTTAGGTTAGGTTAGGTTAGGTTAGGTTAGGTTAGGTTAGGTTAGGTTAGGTTAGGTTAGGTTAGGTTAGGTTAGGTTAGGTTAGGTTAGGTTAGGTTAGGTTAGGTTAGGTTAGGTTAGGTTAGGTTAGGTTAGGTTAGGTTAGGTTAGGTTAGGTTAGGTTAGGTTAGGTTATGTTAGGTTAGGTTAGGTTAGGTTAGGTTAGGTTAGGTTAGGTTAGGTTAGGTTAGGTTAGGTTAGGTTAGGTTAGGTTAGGTTAGGTTAGGTTAGGTTAGGTTAGGTTAGGTTAGGTTAGGTTAGGTTAGGTTAGGTTAGGTTAGGTTAGGTTAGGTTAGGTTAGGTTAGGTTAGGTTAGGTTAGGTTAGGTTAGGTTAGGTTAGGTTAGGTTAGGTTAGGTTAGGTTAGGTTAGGTTAGGTTAGGTTAGGTTAGGTTAGGTTAGGTTAGGTTAGGTTAGGTTAGGTTAGGTTAGGTTAGGTTAGGTTAGGTTAGGTTAGGTTAGGTTAGGTTAGGTTAGGTTAGGTTAGGTTAGGTTAGGTTAGGTTAGGTTAGGTTAGGTTAGGTTAGGTTAGGTTAGGTTAGGTTAGGTTAGGTTAGGTTAGGTTAGGTTAGGTTAGGTTAGGTTAGGTTAGGTTAGGTTAGGTTAGGTTAGGTTAGGTTAGGTTAGGTTAGGTTAGGTTAGGTTAGGTTAGGTTAGGTTAGGTTAGGTTAGGTTAGGTTAGGTTAGGTTAGGTTAGATTAGGTTAGGTTAGGTTAGGTTAGGTTAGGTTAGGTTAGGTTAGGTTAGGTTAGGTTAGGTTAGGTTAGGTTAGGTTAGGTTAGGTTAGGTTAGGTTAGGTTAGGTTAGGTTAGGTTAGGTTAGGTTAGGTTAGGTTAGGTTAGGTTAGGTTAGGTTAGGTTAGGTTAGGTTAGGTTAGGTTAGGTTAGGTTAGGTTAGGTTAGGTTAGGTTAGGTTAGGTTAGGTTAGGTTAGGTTAGGTTAGGTTAGGTTAGGTTAGGTTAGGTTAGGTTAGGTTAGGTTAGGTTAGGTTAGGTTAGGTTAGGTTAGGTTAGGTTAGGTTAGGTTAGGTTAGGTTAGGTTAGGTTAGGTTAGGTTAGGTTAGGTTAGGTTAGGTTAGGTTAGGTTAGGTTAGGTTAGGTTAGGTTAGGTTAGGTTAGGTTAGGTTAGGTTAGGTTAGGTTAGGTTAGGTTAGGTTAGGTTAGGTTAGGTTAGGTTAGGTTAGGTTAGGTTAGGTTAGGTTAGGTTAGGTTAGGTTAGGTTAGGTTAGGTTAGGTTAGGTTAGGTTAGGTTAGGTTAGGTTAGGTTAGGTTAGGTTAGGTTAGGTTAGGTTAGGTTAGGTTAGGTTAGGTTAGGTTAGGTTAGGTTAGGTTAGGTTAGGTTAGGTTAGGTTAGGTTAGGTTAGGTTAGGTTAGGTTAGGTTAGGTTAGGTTAGGTTAGGTTAGGTTAGGTTAGGTTAGGTTAGGTTAGGTTAGGTTAGGTTAGGTTAGGTTAGGTTAGGTTAGGTTAGGTTAGGTTAGGTTAGGTTAGGTTAGGTTAGGTTAGGTTAGGTTAGGTTAGGTTAGGTTAGGTTAGGTTAGGTTAGGTTAGGTTAGGTTAGGTTAGGTTAGGTTAGGTTAGGTTAGGTTAGGTTAGGTTAGGTTAGGTTAGGTTAGGTTAGGTTAGGTTAGGTTAGGTTAGGTTAGGTTAGGTTAGGTTAGGTTAGGTTAGGTTAGGTTAGGTTAGGTTAGGTTAGGTTAGGTTAGGTTAGGTTAGGTTAGGTTAGGTTAGGTTAGGTTAGGTTAGGTTAGGTTAGGTTAGGTTAGGTTAGGTTAGGTTAGGTTAGGTTAGGTTAGGTTAGGTTAGGTTAGGTTAGGTTAGGTTAGGTTAGGTTAGGTTAGGTTAGGTTAGGTTAGGTTAGGTTAGGTTAGGTTAGGTTAGGTTAGGTTAGGTTAGGTTAGGTTAGGTTAGGTTAGGTTAGGTTAGGTTAGGTTAGGTTAGGTTAGGTTAGGTTAGGTTAGGTTAGGTTAGGTTAGGTTAGGTTAGGTTAGGTTAGGTTAGGTTAGGTTAGGTTAGGTTAGGTTAGGTTAGGTTAGGTTAGGTTAGGTTAGGTTAGGTTAGGTTAGGTTAGGTTAGGTTAGGTTAGGTTAGGTTAGGTTAGGTTAGGTTAGGTTAGGTTAGGTTAGGTTAGGTTAGGTTAGGTTAGGTTAGGTTAGGTTAGGTTAGGTTAGGTTAGGTTAGGTTAGGTTAGGTTAGGTTAGGTTAGGTTAGGTTAGGTTAGGTTAGGTTAGGTTAGGTTAGGTTAGGTTAGGTTAGGTTAGGTTAGGTTAGGTTAGGTTAGGTTAGGTTAGGTTAGGTTAGGTTAGGTTAGGTTAGGTTAGGTTAGGTTAGGTTAGGTTAGGTTAGGTTAGGTTAGGTTAGGTTAGGTTAGGTTAGGTTAGGTTAGGTTAGGTTAGGTTAGGTTAGGTTAGGTTAGGTTAGGTTAGGTTAGGTTAGGTTAGGTTAGGTTAGGTTAGGTTAGGTTAGGTTAGGTTAGGTTAGGTTAGGTTAGGTTAGGTTAGGTTAGGTTAGGTTAGGTTAGGTTAGGTTAGGTTAGGTTAGGTTAGGTTAGGTTAGGTTAGGTTAGGTTAGGTTAGGTTAGGTTAGGTTAGGTTAGGTTAGGTTAGGTTAGGTTAGGTTAGGTTAGGTTAGGTTAGGTTAGGTTAGGTTAGGTTAGGTTAGGTTAGGTTAGGTTAGGTTAGGTTAGGTTAGGTTAGGTTAGGTTAGGTTAGGTTAGGTTAGGTTAGGTTAGGTTAGGTTAGGTTAGGTTAGGTTAGGTTAGGTTAGGTTAGGTTAGGTTAGGTTAGGTTAGGTTAGGTTAGGTTAGGTTAGGTTAGGTTAGGTTAGGTTAGGTTAGGTTAGGTTAGGTTAGGTTAGGTTAGGTTAGGTTAGGTTAGGTTAGGTTAGGTTAGGTTAGGTTAGGTTAGGTTAGGTTAGGTTAGGTTAGGTTAGGTTAGGTTAGGTTAGGTTAGGTTAGGTTAGGTTAGGTTAGGTTAGGTTAGGTTAGGTTAGGTTAGGTTAGGTTAGGTTAGGTTAGGTTAGGTTAGGTTAGGTTAGGTTAGGTTAGGTTAGGTTAGGTTAGGTTAGGTTAGGTTAGGTTAGGTTAGGTTAGGTTAGGTTAGGTTAGGTTAGGTTAGGTTAGGTTAGGTTAGGTTAGGTTAGGTTAGGTTAGGTTAGGTTAGGTTAGGTTAGGTTAGGTTAGGTTAGGTTAGGTTAGGTTAGGTTAGGTTAGGTTAGGTTAGGTTAGGTTAGGTTAGGTTAGGTTAGGTTAGGTTAGGTTAGGTTAGGTTAGGTTAGGTTAGGTTAGGTTAGGTTAGGTTAGGTTAGGTTAGGTTAGGTTAGGTTAGGTTAGGTTAGGTTAGGTTAGGTTAGGTTAGGTTAGGTTAGGTTAGGTTAGGTTAGGTTAGGTTAGGTTAGGTTAGGTTAGGTTAGGTTAGGTTAGGTTAGGTTAGGTTAGGTTAGGTTAGGTTAGGTTAGGTTAGGTTAGGTTAGGTTAGGTTAGGTTAGGTTAGGTTAGGTTAGGTTAGGTTAGGTTAGGTTAGGTTAGGTTAGGTTAGGTTAGGTTAGGTTAGGTTAGGTTAGGTTAGGTTAGGTTAGGTTAGGTTAGGTTAGGTTAGGTTAGGTTAGGTTAGGTTAGGTTAGGTTAGGTTAGGTTAGGTTAGGTTAGGTTAGGTTAGGTTAGGTTAGGTTAGGTTAGGTTAGGTTAGGTTAGGTTAGGTTAGGTTAGGTTAGGTTAGGTTAGGTTAGGTTAGGTTAGGTTAGGTTAGGTTAGGTTAGGTTAGGTTAGGTTAGGTTAGGTTAGGTTAGGTTAGGTTAGGTTAGGTTAGGTTAGGTTAGGTTAGGTTAGGTTAGGTTAGGTTAGGTTAGGTTAGGTTAGGTTAGGTTAGGTTAGGTTAGGTTAGGTTAGGTTAGGTTAGGTTAGGTTAGGTTAGGTTAGGTTAGGTTAGGTTAGGTTAGGTTAGGTTAGGTTAGGTTAGGTTAGGTTAGGTTAGGTTAGGTTAGGTTAGGTTAGGTTAGGTTAGGTTAGGTTAGGTTAGGTTAGGTTAGGTTAGGTTAGGTTAGGTTAGGTTAGGTTAGGTTAGGTTAGGTTAGGTTAGGTTAGGTTAGGTTAGGTTAGGTTAGGTTAGGTTAGGTTAGGTTAGGTTAGGTTAGGTTAGGTTAGGTTAGGTTAGGTTAGGTTAGGTTAGGTTAGGTTAGGTTAGGTTAGGTTAGGTTAGGTTAGGTTAGGTTAGGTTAGGTTAGGTTAGGTTAGGTTAGGTTAGGTTAGGTTAGGTTAGGTTAGGTTAGGTTAGGTTAGGTTAGGTTAGGTTAGGTTAGGTTAGGTTAGGTTAGGTTAGGTTAGGTTAGGTTAGGTTAGGTTAGGTTAGGTTAGGTTAGGTTAGGTTAGGTTAGGTTAGGTTAGGTTAGGTTAGGTTAGATTAGGTTAGGTTAGGTTAGGTTAGGTTAGGTTAGGTTAGGTTAGGTTAGGTTAGGTTAGGTTAGGTTAGGTTAGGTTAGGTTAGGTTAGGTTAGGTTAGGTTAGGTTAGGTTAGGTTAGGTTAGGTTAGGTTAGGTTAGGTTAGGTTAGGTTAGGTTAGGTTAGGTTAGGTTAGGTTAGGTTAGGTTAGGTTAGGTTAGGTTAGGTTAGGTTAGGTTAGGTTAGGTTAGGTTAGGTTAGGTTAGGTTAGGTTAGGTTAGGTTAGGTTAGGTTAGGTTAGGTTAGGTTAGGTTAGGTTAGGTTAGGTTAGGTTAGGTTAGGTTAGGTTAGGTTAGGTTAGGTTAGGTTAGGTTAGGTTAGGTTAGGTTAGGTTAGGTTAGGTTAGGTTAGGTTAGGTTAGGTTAGGTTAGGTTAGGTTAGGTTAGGTTAGGTTAGGTTAGGTTAGGTTAGGTTAGGTTAGGTTAGGTTAGGTTAGGTTAGGTTAGGTTAGGTTAGGTTAGGTTAGGTTAGGTTAGGTTAGGTTAGGTTAGGTTAGGTTAGGTTAGGTTAGGTTAGGTTAGGTTAGGTTAGGTTAGGTTAGGTTAGGTTAGGTTAGGTTAGGTTAGGTTAGGTTAGGTTAGGTTAGGTTAGGTTAGGTTAGGTTAGGTTAGGTTAGGTTAGGTTAGGTTAGGTTAGGTTAGGTTAGGTTAGGTTAGGTTAGGTTAGGTTAGGTTAGGTTAGGTTAGGTTAGGTTAGGTTAGGTTAGGTTAGGTTAGGTTAGGTTAGGTTAGGTTAGGTTAGGTTAGGTTAGGTTAGGTTAGGTTAGGTTAGGTTAGGTTAGGTTAGGTTAGGTTAGGTTAGGTTAGGTTAGGTTAGGTTAGGTTAGGTTAGGTTAGGTTAGGTTAGGTTAGGTTAGGTTAGGTTAGGTTAGGTTAGGTTAGGTTAGGTTAGGTTAGGTTAGGTTAGGTTAGGTTAGGTTAGGTTAGGTTAGGTTAGGTTAGGTTAGGTTAGGTTAGGTTAGGTTAGGTTAGGTTAGGTTAGGTTAGGTTAGGTTAGGTTAGGTTAGGTTAGGTTAAGTTAGGTTAGGTTAGGTTAGGTTAGGTTAGGTTAGGTTAGGTTAGGTTAGGTTAGGTTAGGTTAGGTTAGGTTAGGTTAGGTTAGGTTAGGTTAGGTTAGGTTAGGTTAGGTTAGGTTAGGTTAGGTTAGGTTAGGTTAGGTTAGGTTAGGTTAGGTTAGGTTAGGTTAGGTTAGGTTAGGTTAGGTTAGGTTAGGTTAGGTTAGGTTAGGTTAGGTTAGGTTAGGTTAGGTTAGGTTAGGTTAGGTTAGGTTAGGTTAGGTTAGGTTAGGTTAGGTTAGGTTAGGTTAGGTTAGGTTAGGTTAGGTTAGGTTAGGTTAGGTTAGGTTAGGTTAGGTTAGGTTAGGTTAGGTTAGGTTAGGTTAGGTTAGGTTAGGTTAGGTTAGGTTAGGTTAGGTTAGGTTAGGTTAGGTTAGGTTAGGTTAGGTTAGGTTAGGTTAGGTTAGGTTAGGTTAGGTTAGGTTAGGTTAGGTTAGGTTAGGTTAGGTTAGGTTAGGTTAGGTTAGGTTAGGTTAGGTTAGGTTAGGTTAGGTTAGGTTAGGTTAGGTTAGGTTAGGTTAGGTTAGGTTAGGTTAGGTTAGGTTAGGTTAGGTTAGGTTAGGTTAGGTTAGGTTAGGTTAGGTTAGGTTAGGTTAGGTTAGGTTAGGTTAGGTTAGGTTAGGTTAGGTTAGGTTAGGTTAGGTTAGGTTAGGTTAGGTTAGGTTAGGTTAGGTTAGGTTAGGTTAGGTTAGGTTAGGTTAGGTTAGGTTAGGTTAGGTTAGGTTAGGTTAGGTTAGGTTAGGTTAGGTTAGGTTAGGTTAGGTTAGGTTAGGTTAGGTTAGGTTAGGTTAGGTTAGGTTAGGTTAGGTTAGGTTAGGTTAGGTTAGGTTAGGTTAGGTTAGGTTAGGTTAGGTTAGGTTAGGTTAGGTTAGGTTAGGTTAGGTTAGGTTAGGTTAGGTTAGGTTAGGTTAGGTTAGGTTAGGTTAGGTTAGGTTAGGTTAGGTTAGGTTAGGTTAGGTTAGGTTAGGTTAGGTTAGGTTAGGTTAGGTTAGGTTAGGTTAGGTTAGGTTAGGTTAGGTTAGGTTAGGTTAGGTTAGGTTAGGTTAGGTTAGGTTAGGTTAGGTTAGGTTAGGTTAGGTTAGGTTAGGTTAGGTTAGGTTAGGTTAGGTTAGGTTAGGTTAGGTTAGGTTAGGTTAGGTTAGGTTAGGTTAGGTTAGGTTAGGTTAGGTTAGGTTAGGTTAGGTTAGGTTAGGTTAGGTTAGGTTAGGTTAGGTTAGGTTAGGTTAGGTTAGGTTAGGTTAGGTTAGGTTAGGTTAGGTTAGGTTAGGTTAGGTTAGGTTAGGTTAGGTTAGGTTAGGTTAGGTTAGGTTAGGTTAGGTTAGGTTAGGTTAGGTTAGGTTAGGTTAGGTTAGGTTAGGTTAGGTTAGGTTAGGTTAGGTTAGGTTAGGTTAGGTTAGGTTAGGTTAGGTTAGGTTAGGTTAGGTTAGGTTAGGTTAGGTTAGGTTAGGTTAGGTTAGGTTAGGTTAGGTTAGGTTAGGTTAGGTTAGGTTAGGTTAGGTTAGGTTAGGTTAGGTTAGGTTAGGTTAGGTTAGGTTAGGTTAGGTTAGGTTAGGTTAGGTTAGGTTAGGTTAGGTTAGGTTAGGTTAGGTTAGGTTAGGTTAGGTTAGGTTAGGTTAGGTTAGGTTAGGTTAGGTTAGGTTAGGTTAGGTTAGGTTAGGTTAGGTTAGGTTAGGTTAGGTTAGGTTAGGTTAGGTTAGGTTAGGTTAGGTTAGGTTAGGTTAGGTTAGGTTAGGTTAGGTTAGGTTAGGTTAGGTTAGGTTAGGTTAGGTTAGGTTAGGTTAGGTTAGGTTAGGTTAGGTTAGGTTAGGTTAGGTTAGGTTAGGTTAGGTTAGGTTAGGTTAGGTTAGGTTAGGTTAGGTTAGGTTAGGTTAGGTTAGGTTAGGTTAGGTTAGGTTAGGTTAGGTTAGGTTAGGTTAGGTTAGGTTAGGTTAGGTTAGGTTAGGTTAGGTTAGGTTAGGTTAGGTTAGGTTAGGTTAGGTTAGGTTAGGTTAGGTTAGGTTAGGTTAGGTTAGGTTAGGTTAGGTTAGGTTAGGTTAGGTTAGGTTAGGTTAGGTTAGGTTAGGTTAGGTTAGGTTAGGTTAGGTTAGGTTAGGTTAGGTTAGGTTAGGTTAGGTTAGGTTAGGTTAGGTTAGGTTAGGTTAGGTTAGGTTAGGTTAGGTTAGGTTAGGTTAGGTTAGGTTAGGTTAGGTTAGGTTAGGTTAGGTTAGGTTAGGTTAGGTTAGGTTAGGTTAGGTTAGGTTAGGTTAGGTTAGGTTAGGTTAGGTTAGGTTAGGTTAGGTTAGGTTAGGTTAGGTTAGGTTAGGTTAGGTTAGGTTAGGTTAGGTTAGGTTAGGTTAGGTTAGGTTAGGTTAGGTTAGGTTAGGTTAGGTTAGGTTAGGTTAGGTTAGGTTAGGTTAGGTTAGGTTAGGTTAGGTTAGGTTAGGTTAGGTTAGGTTAGGTTAGGTTAGGTTAGGTTAGGTTAGGTTAGGTTAGGTTAGGTTAGGTTAGTTTAGGTTAGGTTAGGTTAGGTTAGGTTAGGTTAGGTTAGGTTAGGTTAGGTTAGGTTAGGTTAGGTTAGGTTAGGTTAGGTTAGGTTAGGTTAGGTTAGGTTAGGTTAGGTTAGGTTAGGTTAGGTTAGGTTAGGTTAGGTTAGGTTAGGTTAGGTTAGGTTAGGTTAGGTTAGGTTAGGTTAGGTTAGGTTAGGTTAGGTTAGGTTAGGTTAGGTTAGGTTAGGTTAGGTTAGGTTAGGTTAGGTTAGGTTAGGTTAGGTTAGGTTAGGTTAGGTTAGGTTAGGTTAGGTTAGGTTAGGTTAGGTTAGGTTAGGTTAGGTTAGGTTAGGTTAGGTTAGGTTAGGTTAGGTTAGGTTAGGTTAGGTTAGGTTAGGTTAGGTTAGGTTAGGTTAGGTTAGGTTAGGTTAGGTTAGGTTAGGTTAGGTTAGGTTAGGTTAGGTTAGGTTAGGTTAGGTTAGGTTAGGTTAGGTTAGGTTAGGTTAGGTTAGGTTAGGTTAGGTTAGGTTAGGTTAGGTTAGGTTAGGTTAGGTTAGGTTAGGTTAGGTTAGGTTAGGTTAGGTTAGGTTAGGTTAGGTTAGGTTAGGTTAGGTTAGGTTAGGTTAGGTTAGGTTAGGTTAGGTTAGGTTAGGTTAGGTTAGG
Organism: Noctua janthe; assembly: GCA_910589295.1. Classification (NCBI taxonomy): domain Eukaryota; kingdom Metazoa; phylum Arthropoda; class Insecta; order Lepidoptera; family Noctuidae; genus Noctua; species Noctua janthe. Next base: position 1,476 of record OU342556.1, on the reverse strand, counting down.
TTAGGTTAGGTTAGGTTAGGTTAGGTTAGGTTAGGTTAGGTTAGGTTAGGTTAGGTTAGGTTAGGTTAGGTTAGGTTAGGTTAGGTTAGGTTAGGTTAGGTTAGGTTAGGTTAGGTTAGGTTAGGTTAGGTTAGGTTAGGTTAGGTTAGGTTAGGTTAGGTTAGGTTAGGTTAGGTTAGGTTAGGTTAGGTTAGGTTAGGTTAGGTTAGGTTAGGTTAGGTTAGGTTAGGTTAGGTTAGGTTAGGTTAGGTTAGGTTAGGTTAGGTTAGGTTAGGTTAGGTTAGGTTAGGTTAGGTTAGGTTAGGTTAGGTTAGGTTAGGTTAGGTTAGGTTAGGTTAGGTTAGGTTAGGTTAGGTTAGGTTAGGTTAGGTTAGGTTAGGTTAGGTTAGGTTAGGTTAGGTTAGGTTAGGTTAGGTTAGGTTAGGTTAGGTTAGGTTAGGTTAGGTTAGGTTAGGTTAGGTTAGGTTAGGTTAGGTTAGGTTAGGTTAGGTTAGGTTAGGTTAGGTTAGGTTAGGTTAGGTTAGGTTAGGTTAGGTTAGGTTAGGTTAGGTTAGGTTAGGTTAGGTTAGGTTATGTTAGGTTAGGTTAGGTTAGGTTAGGTTAGGTTAGGTTAGGTTAGGTTAGGTTAGGTTAGGTTAGGTTAGGTTAGGTTAGGTTAGGTTAGGTTAGGTTAGGTTAGGTTAGGTTAGGTTAGGTTAGGTTAGGTTAGGTTAGGTTAGGTTAGGTTAGGTTAGGTTAGGTTAGGTTAGGTTAGGTTAGGTTAGGTTAGGTTAGGTTAGGTTAGGTTAGGTTAGGTTAGGTTAGGTTAGGTTAGGTTAGGTTAGGTTAGGTTAGGTTAGGTTAGGTTAGGTTAGGTTAGGTTAGGTTAGGTTAGGTTAGGTTAGGTTAGGTTAGGTTAGGTTAGGTTAGGTTAGGTTAGGTTAGGTTAGGTTAGGTTAGGTTAGGTTAGGTTAGGTTAGGTTAGGTTAGGTTAGGTTAGGTTAGGTTAGGTTAGGTTAGGTTAGGTTAGGTTAGGTTAGGTTAGGTTAGGTTAGGTTAGGTTAGGTTAGGTTAGGTTAGGTTAGGTTAGGTTAGGTTAGGTTAGGTTAGGTTAGGTTAGGTTAGGTTAGGTTAGGTTAGGTTAGGTTAGGTTAGGTTAGGTTAGGTTAGGTTAGGTTAGGTTAGGTTAGGTTAGGTTAGGTTAGGTTAGGTTAGGTTAGGTTAGGTTAGGTTAGGTTAGGTTAGGTTAGGTTAGGTTAGGTTAGGTTAGGTTAGGTTAGGTTAGGTTAGGTTAGAGGTTAGGTTAGGTTAGGTTAGGTTAGGTTAGGTTAGGTTAGGTTAGGTTAGGTGGTTAGGTTAGGTTAGGTTAGGTTAGGTTAGGTTAGGTTAGGTTAGGTTAGGTTAGGTTAGGTTAGGTTAGGTTAGGTTAGGTTAGGTTAGGTTAGGTTAGGTTAGGTTAGGTTAGGTTAGGTTAGGTTAGGTTAGGTTAGGTTAGGT